>CM059836.1:7469627-17469627 GCA_030444775.1 Atalantia buxifolia
CTACGTATTGCTGTACATTGGAAAATTTATTTATTTAAGTCCTATGATCCATTCTATGCATGACACAAGAATCAATAATGATGAGCATACACATTTATCAAGAAAAGAAATATTTCTTCCAACCAATGTTACTCGCATTTACATATGTAAACCAACCAAAGATGAGAATGATCAAAGACGGGCTCGTCCACTAGAAAAATGAATCATTGTCACTCTGTGAATCTTGCTTGTATGAAAATGACCAAAAGGCCATTCTCGCCAAAGGTGTATCGCGGCAATAAGCATTTCACTTGAATTGGTGTACATACGCATGGCCGGGACCAATCAATGTACAAAGTTCAGTGAGGGATGAGTATTTGTCACCACCGATGATTACTGAGATACGGTTATGTTTATCTAATGCACATAGAGTCCCAAGCCTTGAGAAATTCAAAGAGTATAAGGCCGAGAGCGTAAAAGCAATTGAGGGCAACATGTTAAACTTCGATCTGACGAGGTGGTGAATATCTCTCCGGGAGAGATTTCAAAAAGCCCTTCCGGGAGAATGGATTATATCTCAACACCGCTCAGAACACCACAACAAAACGGGGTAAATTGAAGGAGAAATAGAACTCTTTGGATATGGTGAGACGATGCTTAGCTATTCAACATTACCAATCTCTTTGGGAATTAGCACTGAGACTAACTTTACCTTTCAACTTAGTTCCATCTAAACAGTCGCCAAACCCCAATAGAACTACGGGTAGCCGCAAACCAAGTTTACGATACATATCCGTATTTGGGGATTAGCGCGCATGTGCCGAAACCAAAGGCATGCGATGGATTCACGCTCGAGGTTTGCATGTTTTGTGGGGTATCCTAAAGGAACAAGGGAGGTTTATTTATAGTCCTCAAGATAGAAGGTAATTGCAGCACACATTTTACTTCCTCGAGGAAGAATATATGAATAACTTCAAACCTAAGAGTAAGGTAATACTAAGAATCGCAAAGATCGTGGTTGATGCTCACAACTCCTCGTTATAGAACAAGAAAACAAGAACAACCAACCGATCAACACAGATTATCCCCCTCGGCAACCATCACTTTTAACCGTCAGAAGTGGGGAGGGCAACTAGTTACCCATGGAGACACCGAGAGAAACCTATACGCTATCTCATGAATATGTACAAGATCCCACTAGCTAGAACGAAGCTCTAATGCATGAGATGTCGATATTTGGAAAAAGGCTAATAATCAAGAAATGGAATCTATGTATTCAACAAAATCGAACTTAAGCACCAAATGGGTAAACCTATGTGGTGATCTACAAGAAAAAGAGATAGATGGAATGGTGGAAACATTTAAAGTAAGATTAGTAAATTGTGCGGTTTTACTCTGTAAAGAGGAACAATTACGAGGAAACTTTTCTCCCATGGTTATGCTTAACCATCGTATTCTCGCTTCCATTGTCACAAAGGTTAGATTATGAAATTTGGCAAATGGATGTCAAGACCGCCTTTCTAACGGGCATCTTGAAGAAAAACATCTACATGCGCCAAACCAAGATTCATACAAAAGCGCATCACTCGCATGCAAGTTGTGTATCCGACCATGATTGAAGCAAGCATCCCCACATGGAATATCAGATCGCTTTATAAAACGCTGAATTATCTGTAATATTGATTTAACCATGTGTGTACAAGAAAATTAGGAAAATCTTTTTAGTCTTCCTAATTCTTTACTGTAGATGACATTCTCCTATCGAACTTATAGAGTTTTAACTACAATAAATAGTCACAATAAACACCTGACATGAAAAGATCTCTTAGGTTTCACAGATGCCCCGTATCAAGTTGCTACGAGACCTAAGAATAAAACGATAGCTTTATCTCATGTCTATACGATAAGATATTGGCTAGATTTAGCATGAAAATTCTAAGATCGGTTTGACACATTCGACATGGAATTTGATTTTAAAGATCAATCACCCATAACATCTGAGAGATGAGAAATTTGCGAAGTTCCCATGGGAAGTCGGGAAGCCCTCACGATGCTATGCTTGTGACCAGACCGACATCCTGCTTTGCGACACGGATGGTTAGCGACATCAATCTAACTCGACCTAAACACTGGATCGTCACAAGCTACAATGGAAGCTATCTCAAAAGAACTAAGGATTATATGCTTGTATATTCTGATGAACTTATTCTAAGGTTATACCGATTCTCGAATTTTACGCCGATAAGGATTCTAAAAAGTCTATCAAGTTATATGTGTTTACATTAGGAAGTGAGCTGCCAGTTGGAGGAGGTGTTAAATTCAGACGCACTACAACAAGCCGACATGGCCGCATCTAAAAGTCACAAAAGAAGTCGTATACCGCAGTTTCCTTAAAAGCATCTTCGGAGGCTGTGATCATGAATGACTCCTTAACTATTTTCATGATAAGAGTTTATGGTAAGATTTCTCAATTCACAACCACAAAGAAACAAAAACATATCAGTATAAGATTGGCTTTACAAGGAATAGTGTAAAGGTTATATGACGCAACCCAAATGGCACATGCCATATGGCAAAAATCTTATAATGAGTAGAATTGGAATTAAATAATTATATTTGTTTAATTACAAATTTAATTATCAGAAAACTATCAGTATGTTCCCAAACGATCCCCAAGTTAGCTCATTTAATCGACAACACCATCATCGGACCCAAAAGCAAGAAAACCGACAGACAGTGAAAAAATCATAATTATAATATTTGTTAAAGCCTAGATGTTATATTCAAGTAAAAAAAGGGGGCTTCATGATATTTTACAAGCGTGGTCCTCTACATTAGTTACACATTCTCTCTACTTTTACGTAAATTTTTTATTTAATTTAAATATTTAAATTTAAATTTTAAAATAGGTAATTTCCTAACATACTAAATAAGATATTATAAAAGGGTTATTTTCCTCCTTTCGTAAGAGAAAGAGAATTCTGGTGATTTTTTTGAGAAAATATGTGAAGACATCTAAGAGACGCCGCTGCACTGGGTGGTGGAACAGACGCCCACACGCTCCAAAGGTTGATCGATTGAGTCATGGAGCCCGAAGATCGCTTGAGACGGATCACAACTGGAGGAGGAGGAGGAGGGGATTCACCTTGGTGGTGGTGGTGGTGGTTTTGTAACTGGGGGAGGAGGAGGAGTTGGGTATACAATTGGTGGCGGCGGCGGCTTAGGGCTCGGCGACTGAGGCGCCTGGGGGGACAACTTGGTGAAGGAAGAGGAGGAGGAGGATTATATGAGTAGTCATAAGCTAGAGAAGAGGGCAAAGCGCCCAAGTTCAAGAGGACAATCAAGAAACTAGTTAATTGATGTTTGCTCATGATGAAATAATTTCAAATCTCTCTAATGAACTGCCTGGTTTGGAGTGCATCCACTACTGAATGGATGCCTTGTTTATAGGGAGAGTTATGAATTTGGGTCGTTTTACTTTTTCGTTAACTTTTATTGCTTCATTGACTCGAGGGCGTAAAAGAAAATCCAAGCAGACTCACAAATGGGCAGATAAACAGACATTTACCTTTTTCTTTCCTTGCATGCTTGAAAGATGGGATTCATTGTAACACCAAGAAGATCAATGGTCGATTGATCATATTATTAACGTGTCGTTACTAATTAAAGGCTTAGCCAGCTAGTGAAGGCTTTGCTGCAGAGTCTGCGGGTAAGGGTTCACATCATCAATGAGAGCATTCGAAGATTATCTTATCAAAATTGTCTTTTTGATATGAATTACCTTGTATCCGATGCATTAGAATTTCAAAGAGCGAGGGGCGAGGGCACATATATTATCTGTTAAATATGCCACCATGTGGCTATAACAAATATATATATATATACGACAACGTGCTTAATATCTAAATATGAAAAATAACTTAAAAACGAAATTGATCATTTCTAAAGCACATGAGTTGACTTCTATTTCAAAAAAGTACTTGAAGTGATTTTATTAATCTCTACTTACTATTTTGTCTTTTTTCTCATAGCAAAATTTTATCAAAAAATCTCAACAACTAATGAAAGGAGGACACGTGTCCAATAGAAGAGTTATGGATTAAGGATGAGGAATCACAACTAACAAAAATAGAAAACATGTCCAACAGAAGAGCTATGGATTAAGAATGAGGAACTTAACACGGAATATTCTACTTTCTTTACAAATAAGAACACAAATAAGTCTTTTAATTCGTGGAGATAGCACCCATATAATTGAAGAGATGATTGAGGAGAGAGGGAAGACCAACTAATTAAGGGAGAAGGATCTTACTGAGCTCACCATTACTTATTGACTTCAAAATAGCTTCATGGATCCTCACCTGCTCTTTCCTATTTCTACCACGAAGGATCTTATCATCAAGGTGACAAAGACCAAGGTTAGTGATAGGCATAATTTATATACATATTTTACCCTTTATTGTATATTTGTTAGTTATTTTTAATTAATTAAATTATTTATATTGAATAGAGAATTAATTGGAGATTTCAGATGAAAAGTACATGAAGGATAACAATTGGACAGCATTAAAGATTAAATCAGTTTGTGGAAGCAATTAAACAGATGTGCAAGAAATTCTGTTCGAAGAAACCGAAGCCAATAAATTGAATATCCATGCTCGCGCAGACAAAGAAGAAGTTTAAAGCTAAAGTAGCTAGCACGTGAGTGAAGCCAAAACAAATTAAAAGGCTTTGCCAGCGCATGAGGATTAAAGGAAGCTTAATTGGGCTTTTGCATAAGTGGGCCGATTGTTATCTCATGTGAGGCAGTTTATTTTCAATCAAAATTTGACATGGATTCAGCTGATTCTAAAAGCCGACTTTAGCTTTTGAAAGGGTAGCCGTCAGAGGAAGGAAAAAAAGTGCAGCCACAACTCACAGGACAGAGTATTCGGCAGCGGCAGCAGCAGCATTTCGGCTTTCCATGGCTGATTTTATTTCTTTTGTTGCTCCCAATTTAAGTATGTCTAGTTAATTTTCTTATACTGAGGTTAAAAATGAAATCCTATTTAATGAAATAGTTATATTTTTAATTAATTCCCTACATATGTGCTTTAAAGTTTATAGTTCTTGTTTCATATGATTAATTCCTTAATTGAATGTTATTAAATTCTTTTTATTAATTTTGTCATGTATTATTGATTGTTAAAATTAATATTTAACTAAATCTATGCTCGGATTTATAAAGTTTATACATAATTATCTTTAATTTTGTGTCTTTTATTAAATTCTTTATACGTAGTCTTTTTGAAAAAACTTTTCTTTGTTATTTAATATGTTTACATCTGATCTGTAGATATTATACTATTAAGTAGAAAAAAAAAACTACATGAGATTTAATTACTTGGGTTTAATTGTTATATCCATGAGATGACATAAATTGATATCAAGTTGTCATTATAAAATTGAGGATTAATTAATAATTAGATAATTATTAGTTGAGTAGTGGTGGATTAAAATCTTGTTAATTTTAATTAGTTTAATTTTCTTAGAAATCTCAATTTGCTCAACTAGGTTAAAATTAATATTAATTTTAGATTTAAATTAGACTTTTCAATTTATAACAATCTATGTAGAATCGATCTCGTTACCACTATTCTATTTCTACATTATCTAAGCCATGATGAAAGTATATTAAAATTTTTACAACAGTCAACTTAAAAGAAGATATCTAGCCAATTAGCTTTTTGCTATCATATGTTATTTCTTTACTGTATTCTATCATTGGATATATTTTATCACAAAAACAAGTCAAAAGCTAGCAACCGCATTTTCCATCTCCGGTATTTTACCCAGGATTCTCACCACCAAGGTTATACATTCAGCCTTCCTGCTGGTGCACGAAAATTCTTGCATCTACACTGTCAATTTTTCATGAACATTAGTTGTGCATGCATGCAATTATTGAGGCTAAATGCTTATTGGACACTTTTTTTTTTTTAACTTTTTTTGGGTTCGATAAAAAAATAATTATAGTTTTGTTAACAGAGAAAGTCACGACTTTGTGGTCTTACTTCAGATGGCAGAATGATAAAAAAACATAACTTCACGTTAACTTAACCTGCTTTATTAAAATGGCCATGCAAGAAACGAAGTACGATTTTTCATATTTATTATATTTAAAAGATTGGGAATCCTCGTTATACACTATAGATAAATATATATAAATAAACAATGCACAAATAGAACAAACTATTTAGATAAGCAATGCGTAAATAACACATGTATTGCATTTTAATAGTATAATTATCGACCTTATTCGCATCTCAATTATACTGATTTTCCCAAAATATAGTAAGAAAACAGAATGCAGTTTGAGGATATTTAAAAATAAACTCTAGCAGTACACTTTTTCCTAAACAGTGAGAGCATATCATGCGATATATATTGATATTTTTTAATTCTTTCTAAAAGTTTGGGAGCAATCGAAGCTTCTTCAGATCTTTTAAAGATGGACAAAGCAAGATTTGCGCAAGCGTAGTTGACATTTTCACACGAAGATTTGAAAACACAAAATATAAATCAAACAACTATGATCTGAAATCTCAAAACTATAACAAATCTTAGAAGATCATGCATTAAAATTTCAAAATCGCTATAATTAATGATCACACTAATTAAACAAAAATTATTAATCTTATTTATTTGCTTATTTATTCTTTTAAAGAAGTAGTAGTTGTTTGAATATTAAATTTTATGAAATTTATACTCCGAATAATATAAATTTATTTTTTTTGAAGAGTTTCGGGACTCTCATGTACTTACATAAGTGGGTACAATGGACATCCTTAATTGGGGCTTTTTTGAGCCCCTTTTTTTGTGTGTGTGTGTGTGTGTAAACAATATGTCAAAGGCACCCTTAAACGAAAAATGACACTTTCATGATTCAATTACTACTGGTTATCTATTAATGTGGTTATATCATCATGAATAATTTTACTCATTAGAATTTATATATATATGTGCATAACACTTTCCTCTGGTGGAGCCACCATTTGCTGAGATTAGTTACTGAACTAATAATATAAATTAGAGGAAATCCTTAACTTTTGAGCTAATTTTAGAGTACGAATTAGACTCGCATACCTTTATATGGTATTAGATTCATAGTTATGCACAAGTTGGCATATAGTATGTATTTTTCCGCATGATAAAGACCAGGAAAAAAAAAAGATACATTGGTGTGCAAGTGATGGGGATAATAAGGTAAAATTCTCAGTTAAGTAGAGAAAAATTATTGAATTAAAATATAAAATTAAGACAACTCTTAACTCTTGAGCTAATTTTTACATGAGATAGGCTTTTACTTGTGTACAATTGGGCCTATTTTATTCATGACAAGGACTAGTAAAAAATACTAACTAAAATATCTCATATTAAGATTAGTTAATAGGTTAAAAAAATCTAATATTAAGATTAGTTAATGGACTAATAATATAACTATAAATATTGTTATCATGCAACGGCCCAAAGAAAAATGAAGAAGTTTCCCCGCAAGATTCATGTTGCTTGCATTCGTCTTCAATGATAGAACAGCTTTCAAATATTCATGCGAAATTGAGAGTACAGGTGCCCACGCCCTTCGAAATTCTAATGCAGAAGTTAGAGTTTTAAGCTTTGCATTTGCTAGAGATCAATTCCAAATTTTACGTTTCAAATTATAAGAACAATACGCTTAATTAACTATACCAATTTGTTGGTTAAATAATCAATCGAATCTTCTTCCTTAAAATGACAATCAATCCCATGTTCCAAGCATTAAAGAAAAAAATATATGATGTCTGTCTATCTGTCCATTCGTGAGTTGGCTTGGGTTGTACTTTGCCCTTAAGTCTAGCTGAAAAATTTTTAAACTCCCAAACTTCTTACTCTCTATAAAAAGGCACTCATTCAATAGTGAATGCATTCCAAACCCTAGCTAGCTAGCTCATTAGAGAGTTTCGAAATTATTTCATCATGGGCAAATATCAATTAACTAGTTTCTTGATTGTCCTCCTGAACTTGGGCGCTTTGCTCTGTTCTTTAGCTTGTGACTGCTCCAAACCAACCCCTCCCTCTCATTCTTCCCCAAATTATCCCCCACCGCCTCATTCGCCGAGCCCTAAGCCGCCGCCGCCCCCACCACCAAAAGTGAAACCAACTCCTCCTCCTCCTGCTGTAAAACCACCACCCCCACCAAAGGTGAAAACCACTCCTCCTCCTCCTGTTGTAAAACCACCACCACCGCCAAAGGTGAAACCTACTCCTCCTCCTTCAGTTGTAAAACCACCACCACCGCCAAAGGAAAAACCAACTCCTCCTCCAGTTGTAAAATCGCCACCAACACCACCAAACGTGAGATACCCACCGCCTCCAAAACAACAAAAAACTTGTCCCATTAATGCTCTCAAGCTTGGTGCATGCGTCGATGTTCTTGGTGGTTTAATTCACATTGGTCTTGGCGACAGTGCTAAGGAGAAATGCTGCCCATTGCTTCATGGGCTAGTAGATTTGGATGCTGCAATATGTCTTTGCACTGCCATTAGAATTCAGGCTCCAAATCTCATCAATCTTCTCGTACCCATCTCCCTACAAGTACTTGTCAACGACTGTGGCAAGTATCCGCCAGCAGGATTTCAGTGTCCACCCATTAATTAATTGGTGACGCGCCACGCATATGCAGTTTCTGAGGGATATATATATATATATATAACTGACCATATTAATAATTTATATGTTACTAGTTTCGTTTATTTTCTCATAAAAGAAGAACAATAACGTGTGAGGGCTTCGAGTTCGTATAATACTTGAAGACACATGCATGTCTCGATGTAATAATTGCATGTCTTGCTCAATGTTGATCCCTTGTTGCTCGTGAATCTAATATATATGTTGTAGAAATTAATATTTATTAAATGAAGTTGTCAGGCTTTTTTTTCTTATTTGAGTTGTAGTTTCTCTTCTATCTCTATTATAATTGCAAGGCTTTTTTTTTTTATTTGAGTAGTAGTTTCTCTTCGATCTTTATTATATTCACAGATTAAGATTTTCTGATTTGAACTTCTCTTAAACAAAAATTTAAGTGTTGATTGGTGGTTAATAAAAAAATATATTCTATCCATACACTATTACTACATGGCATATGATATAAAATTATTAAAATGTCAAGAATGCTTAAGTCAGGCACTACTAGAAAAAAGCCTTTATGACGAGTATTACCCGTCATCAGTCATGTTGCAGATTTGTTGAGCGACCGTCATTAATTCCGGTGTCAAGAAAATAAGATGACTGTTTATATACGTCATTTTATGTATGACATATTATCTGTCACAATTTCGTCATAACTATTTTGGTGAAAAAATTTCGCGTATGACTAATATTTTTCATAATCACTTCCATGCATGACTAATATATGTCATAAGATAATGACATATATAAATAAATTTGGTGGGATTCCAAAATTTTAAATGAATTTTGTTGCGAATTTCAAAATTTGGTGGATATTCATATTTTTTATTATCCATTATTAATTTATTTCATTAGTTATTATTTGTATTTAATTAAATTTTAATTTTGAATTATATAAATATATTTTAAGAATTATATTTCAATTTAATTTTGCCAATTTTAATATATGGCTTTTTAATTTCATAGGAATATATATATATATATATATATATATATATATATATATATATATATATATATATATATATGTGTGTGTGTGTGTGTGTGTGTGTGTGTGTGTGTGTGTGTGTGTGTGTGTGTGTGTGTGTAATTACCATTAAACTACAAAAGAATGTGAATTTAAAATTAATATGAAAAGGCCGAAAGTAATTTCATAATTTGGTATAATTCATAAACAAACTATATCTGGTTTAGATATACAATCCTTCATAACAAATATTAAGAACAAAACCAAATTCAAACCCATTGGTTGCCACTGCTGGAAATAAAATCTCTTCAAAACATCACCCCCATCATCTTTGAGAGCAATCCCACAAGCCCCACAATAGTGGTCTCTAGTAAATTGATTGATAAAAGATCTGTATTTGAAAAAAATCAAGAGTTAATAAATAAAATGAATAAATTCTAGAGCTAGAAAAGTGGATGAAAAGTTATCTACTATGAGTACCAGAACCAAAGTATTATTGTCAATAACTATTAAGCAAACCTGATAAATCATGCATTAAAAACTGATCCAAGGAAATTGAAAGCTCAAAAAGAAAAAAAAAACAAAGCTAGCTAAAATTTTGATATTTCAAAGATTTAAATCTTGTAACTATAAAAACTATTATCATTCATTGAAAAATGAATAAATAAAAGATGATCAAGAATTATAATTAAAAACCCCCAGGTTATGGAAATAAGTAATCAACTTGTACTTATAGACCTGTTTTAGAATACGTTCAGATTAATAAAGCAAACACAAATCCGTTAACAAGCACTCAGAACATCTAAAGTAGCGAAATAAAAATCTGGTTTAAAGTAACAATAAATAGGCATCCAGAAAATCAATAAGTTAAATCCAAAATAACACTACCCTATATTTTTTTCCCTCTTTATTAAAAAATGCAACTTTCATTCAAGCATTTAACAAACATGAGATGAGCAACAGAAGTAATAGCATTTTAATAGAATTGATAGAAGTAATAGTAGTAGCTAGCTCTTACATCCTATAGATTCCTTTCTCTAAGCCAACATAATCTAGAAGATAATACTGTCACAATAAAAAATTCAATACTAAAGCAAACTACACTTGTAAGAAGCATTTACTAATAGTATAAGCAATAATAAGCTACACACCAGCACCCCTTATTATCTCGATGAGAGATGATGCTCTATTTGCAACTCCTTGTGCTGTAATACATATCACTGCATTTAATAACACAGCTGTGAGCCTAGCCGCATCTTGTGAAGCTTGAATTCTTCTGCCATAGTCAGTTCAACACAAATAAGAACAAAAATAGCATATTAAAAGTTACTTGAAAGTAAGAAGCAAAAATAAAATTCCATGAAAGTTATTACACACAACATTTAGTAAAATATATACTTGTCACAACATTTAACAAAATTCCATGAAAGCTATTACTCACAACATTCATATACAACTATACTTAAAATATAAAAGCTATAAAATACTTTCATTAATATCTTTTAAGCACTTATTAAGTTCCACTAATGCTAATATTAAAAGCTAACCATTTCCGAAGATTGGAGTCATGCAAAGTCACTTACAGGAGCTTGAATAATTGACCTAATCGAACCTAATATATATTGTGCAAAAACTGATCATACAAATCCATTAGAATATTCAGTTAACTTAATTTTTTACCATGCGCATATTTGAACCTAAAATTACAAGAATTTGCTATAAACTTCAAAGAGAGCAAACACACAATAAGATGGAATATTTTTTTATTTCAACTCAATCAATTGATTCGTAAGTGATAAATTCATCATCCAAAATCAACCAAATTAACCTCCAATTTCAATTTAAAAAACCTCGATTTTAATTAGGTCAAAACCCACAACATTGAGAAATCAATTTCCATTTTAGCAATGCTTAATACATGGAAAAACCCAATTAATCAAGGAAAAATAAGGAGCAATGAATTTAATTTTCAAAATCAAACAAGTTATTTTCGTCTTTACCTTTTTTACCAAAGCAACGATGAGCAGCGGGTTTCTTCAACAGCCAATGATGGATATGGAGGAGAGCAAAGAACTTTGACTTCGAGAGTATTGACTATTTTCGCTTTCTTCAAATAATAGAGAAGAGCTCCGTTTGTGTCTTCTTCAAAGGTGAGCAGGCGGTTTTTGATTTTGACTTAGGGTTTGGAGGGGCTTTCCTAAGTTGAGTGGGAGAGAGTGTAGCGAAGAGATCCATTCAACACTTGAGCAAAAATTTGCTGCGTTGAAAACCTTAGACCTAGGCTTTACAAATGATGTCGTTTATTTAATTCGACGCCGTTTTTTATAATGGCTTTTTTGTAATAAAATTATCTTAGACTTTTAAAAACAAAATAACTAGCTTATAAAAATTGTACCATTTAAATTCATGATAAATATCTATCACGCTCATCAAACGACGTTGAATTGCATTGTAAAACAAAGGTGTCGCTTTTTAATTTGTTAATAATAGTAAATTCAAGCATGACTCTTATCTATCATCTACCTATGTCATTAAGATATGAGTCATAAATATGTCATAAAATCTTGATATATATTTATATGTCGCAAAATGTCATGCTTCCATGATGGAATCGTGGCACAATGGTATCCATCATAAAAAAATCATAAATCAGTGTTTTTTTAGTAGTGAGGAGAGGATCCTAATCTTTATATTCACACTGTGTTTTGAAAGTGCTATCATTACAATATGAAATAAAAGCTACGACCCTGTTGAGTGTTAGAAAGTGTATATTTATAAAGGAGAAATTCATCATTTTACACTTTAAATCTCACTAACATCTCTAATTTTATTTATTTAAGTCCTTTGTTATTTAATTATATATGTTTTGTTTTAATTAAGTATTTTGTATATTTTAGGGGTATCATGGTCATTTCACAATGAACGAGATTTTCGATAGCAAAACGGACGTCCACTTTTGAACTCGTGACGCTTCTAAAACCTTAAGAGGAGCATAAAAGGAAAAGTGGCACTGTTCACACGTACGACACTATTCACATGTACAGTACTGTTCATGTATATTGTTCACGACACTGCTCGCACCGCTTCATCGCTCAAACCGCGCGGTCAAACCCATTGATCAAACCGTATTACTCGTTTCATCGATGACGACGCGCAATCTCGCCGTGCATTCAAACTATTTTTAATCCGATGGCCATGATTCACTCAATGTATCTATAAAAAGGGGGCCTCCCCCCCTAATTTGATACCCCTGAATCCATTTTTGAGCTTAGTTTTCTGTAATTCCTTCTCCATCTTGTATTTTCTATGTATTTTAATAAAATTCTCATTTTACCCTTAGTTCAATTATGAGTGGCTAATTTCCTTTCAAGCTTGGGTTGAAGGTGAAGTCTCAACATGTGTCATGGGCTTTATTTGGTAAATTTATTTTCTCTTCCCCTCTAATTTCTGTGGAGGTTTTGACTTTTCGTCGACAAATAATAATAATCTTGTCTAGTTACCGCCCTGGTTTTACCGGTACCCTAGTATAAGGTTATTATTATTTGGCACGATAAGCCCTTGACACCATATTGATTAGAGCGTGGTTCATGAGGTGTGGATTCCCCCCTCATGATTTAATTGGTATTAATAAGGATAATTTAGCCCATGATGCATGTTGATACGGATCCAGGTACCCAAGTGCTTTATTTCAATAGTTCCCAATTCAATTTAATTCCGTTATTCCAATTTAAATTCTCGCATCCTTTAAATCAATTTCTCCACAAATACAACCACCCATTTACTTAATTAATTCTACATATAATTAAAATCCACCTCCTCGTAGGATCGACACTCGTCACCGTTAATCTATTCTACAATAGATTCGTGCGCTTACGAGTTCAACAAAATTTGCACAACAGACCCCTTTATACCTATCTAATCAAAATACAAGACTTTTATTGGTGGTTATTAAATACAAATGTTAAAACTAATTAAATATTTATTATACTAATTAAATATTTATTATACAATATTGTTATACGTACTATTGTTATATATATATATATATATATATATATAGAATTTTATGTCCAGATCATAAAGTGTGGCCGGGAAATATCCGGGTAAACTTTAAAACTGCGGGAATTTAAAGGCTTAAAACCGAAAGCACTTAAACCGCAAGGTTTATGCATTTTCTTGGATGTTCCCGCATTTTAAAATTCGATTTGAACATTCTCTCTCTCTCTCTCTCTCTCTCTCTCTCTCTCTATATATATATATATATATATATATATATATAAGAGTTAGGAGGGTTTAAACTATACTAGAGTGGTTGCTCAATTAATTGATATAAATACAATAGGTATAAATACTTTGTTGCAATTAAAGTCTTTTATCACTCTTATTGAAATTATAAAAAAGCCCAAGATTGTGTCATTGACATTTTATATTTAATTAACAATTGAAAAGATGATTTTAACATTGAATGAAGAATTTTGTAGGTTGGCTCATGTATAAACTGTAAGAGTTGACTGTTTCGTAAGGCTACCTCTACTGCTGATATTTTAGCTAATTGGGCGTGCTCTCATCAAGTTAGTTAGTCAGCATTTCTTCTACCCTTAAGATCTTCCTGCAGGCTTATCTAGTATTCTCAATTTGGATGCACAAATTGTTCCTCACATCAGATGCTAGCATTGATAGTTTTCCTTTTCTTTTTGTTGTCTTTATTCTTTTTTGGTTATTCATGTGTATTTTTAGTTACTCTTGGAGATTCTGGTTTATTTCCCACTCCTTGTGTATTTGCTTCATTATATGATTTATATTACAAGTAAGGGTCTCACCTAACCCACCATCTTTTGGTGGTTTTTAATTAAAAAAACTATAAGAGTTGACTACTGGCATCCCTTTATTAATCTCATAAAACTCTACTTATATTATATTACATATTTAAGAACAAATATAAATAGAATTAAGATTAATCCACTTACATTTTCTCTCTCTTTTGCAATTTACTTTACTTGCACAGTAATTCTATAATCGAAAACAAACTTCTTGTAATAAACATAGCAACCAAATTAGGATATAACATAATGGAAAAAAAATTAAATAAAATGTTATCCCACTTCAAATAATTTTAAGGATTTCCAAACTAATCGCTCCACCCAAAGCTTATATGTATAATAAAATTATAAAATATTCATTATTTTTCTAAGTATAAGGCTTTTCTTACTTTTTCTTTTAGATTTTTTTATAGAAATTAAATAATAAAGAAAGTTTGAAGAGAAGACTACAAATATAAAGACTTCAAGATTGAGAAAATTATTAGAAATTGAAATATTTATAAATGAAATGAGTGTCTATTTAGGGGGGGGGGAGATATTGTCTTTGCCACTAAATAGAATATAACTGAAAATGAAATTTCAAGAGAATTTTTAGGTGCCAATAGTCTGACTCAAACTATAAGAAATAAGGATATGCTAGATCGCTATAGTCCATACTAATAACCCACCCCCCACCCCCTAAAAGAAATAGGAGTATTGTTATTAACACCCCCACAAAAGACCTTATAAACCCCTTTTCAATTGAAAAATACATAAATAACCCAAGTTAAAATTAATTTTTCAATAAAAATTCAACTATATATATATATAGAGTAGTTTTATGGTCTAGAATTTTAAATACTGTGAAATAGTGTTGGCAAAATCCGAATCCGAATCTTGATGTAGATGCATCCAGATCTCAGATATGTATTTACATTTTTACATCTAGATCCACAACCGAATCTGTAAAAATATGTGAATCCAGATGCGAGTTATATCTCGCAATGAGATGCGAGCGAGATATTCGATATCCAAATCTGCAAAAATATAATTCAATAATTTAACATATAATTTAAAAATTTTAATAATTTATCTAATAATATCAAATAAAATTCAATCATAATTCAACAATTAATAATTCAACATGAATAACATACAACAACAACAACATAAATCGACAACTAAAATTTATTTTTTATTTTTAATTTAATTTTAATTTAAAATAAACTCCAATAATTTACCTAATAATATCAAATAAAATTCAATCATAATTCAATAATTAATAATTCAATATGAATAACACACAACAACAACAACATAAATCGACAAATAAAATTTATTTTTTATTTTAATTTTTAATAAATATTTTTAATTTAAAATAAAATTTAACCGGATCCAGATATTTAATTTTTCAGATGCACTTGAAAGTAAGAAAAGAGTAGCTTTTAAAAATCTGATTTTTAAAATCAATTTTATACTGTATACAATTTCATATGTATCCTTATATAAATTATAAAAATCTAAAATTATCCTTATTAATTAGGTAATAAAATCATTAACTTTAAAGATTATAATTATTACCCAATTATATTGAGATAACAAGATAAAAATAAAATTAATAATATAAAATATTTATTTCTAGTTATCAATTATTATGTATACACAATAAAAAAATTATATACATGTTTATAAATATCTAAATAAATTTTTCTTAACATTATGTCTAATTCAATCATTTACATTATTGTAATAGTTTAACAGTTAGATTTATAAATATATATGGTTATTTTTTATAACTAATAATATTTTTAAAAATAAATTTTACTAAATATTTAATTAATTTTCTTCACAATTGATAATTTTTACTATAATAATAATTGTAATTATTTTAAAAATTATAGTATTCCCAACCAAACTCGCTCGTCGCCCGTTTTCTTGAAAAAGTTGATGTCTTTTTTATATTTTTATCCCAGTTTATCCTAAATACAGTTTCTAAATTTTGCCCCACCACGATGGTATTATCGAAAAGAGATAACTCCATTTAGAGGGTTTGTCACTGTTAATAACAAAAGCAATCCTCACATCTGGTTAGTAATTGTGAGAAATCTGGGGGGGTATTTATGCCTCTTTCTCGTTGTCTGTTTATTAATTATAGAAATCCTTCTGACATTGTTTCTATCTGACATTGTCGCTTTCTAGTATCTACATGTTATCAATTTGATGAAGAAAAAAAATATATGTATTGTAATTAATTAAGGATTTAAAAAATAAATAAATAAAGGAGTAGAAAAAAATGAAAAAAAAAAAGAAAAGGTAACAAGAGGATTTTTCAAGAGGTCACTGCTCTCCCTAAACACGTAGGATTAAATTACTTATAAATCATTATCAAGTAGGATTAAAGTACTTATAAATCACTACCAGGTGTCAACCATCAAATTTTTCCTTTTCTCTACCGTACGTTAAATCAGGCAACACGTTTAAGAAATGCAAAAAAGGCCAAAAAAAAAAGGAGGCCAAAAAAAATCCATCGTAATTAAATATTATCTGTAACTTTCACCCAAAGTTTAGTGTTTAGGCCACTCGTTTCAACTTATATTTTTTTTTATATTTTCTTTAATGATCTACAGTATAACTGATCGGGAAAAATCAATCACTCCATGAATTTTTTTTTTTTTTTAGTACGTACAATCAATAACTAGCATGTTAAATCAAGGGATACGGAGATTATCTTGCGTAGCCTAAAACTCAAATCCATTCCTAAAGAGAGCTGTTTAAATGTTATTGGACTGAAATTCATATAACGCTCCGTTCGTGCAAAACAATCATTGCATAATCAGTCTGGAAAGAAAATGATGATGATAATGATTCTCTTTTAAGTTCATTAAACAATTACTTACTATAAAGTTTGTATAATGCATATCTAATGTATCTGAATCAATAATAAGAGCAATTTCTACTCCACATTATTTAAGGGCAAAACATAAAATTAAATTAAATCAAATCCTATCAAGCTGCACTTTGGGGGAATTCTCTCTCTTTTCGAGGTGAGAAATCACCCCGTCTTCAACTGTTTCAGCTAGTTATTTTTCATTGAACAATTAAATTCATCAAATGAAAGGTTCCATTAGTATAATCAATGAATATAAATTCAGTGCTGGTCAAGTTTTATGCTTTTTTTTTAATAATATTTTATTAATAGTTATTGGATAACAATAAAATTGTGGTTGAATCTGAATGATGTAGGCGAGAAAATACATTATCAAAAGATCAGTGTATCTTATATAAGAATCCAAATGCATAATTAATATTTCTTTCCATGATTAAAATAGATGATAGTATCTGTTTTGAATTTGTCGGTTGTGATTTTTTTTTTTAATGATCAATTGAGAATTTAATCTCAAATTATGTTTGATAATATATTATTTGATGGTTACAACTAATTGGACAACTCAAATAAAATTTGGGCCAAATTAGTGATTATTTGACACCCATAATCCCAAACTTGCAGATAGTATGGATCCATCAAAACATAGATTTTGCTCCAACGATAATTGGTTTGATATGCACAGGAGGAACAAAACATATATTAGGACAAACTTCGATATCATGAAGTACTTCCACTTTATGCACTTACATGTCATTATCTTTGACAAATCTCCAAAACAAACAGGTCGCATTCATCAATTGCATGGCTGGAAAGCATCACCATTTAGGCAGGACACTGGAATCCAGGCGGCGGATGCTTGCCGCAGTCAATAAGCACTTCAAGGGCGATCGGTATAATAAGATTGATATTCAAAAGCTTAAGTTTAATTGTGGTGCAAAGACATAATGCAGCATCCAAGTCCACTAGTCCCTGCAGCACGGGGCAGCAAGCGTCCTTTGCACTGCTGCCTATACCGATGTGTACTAGACCGCCCAACACGTCGACGCATGCACCAAGCTTGAGTGTATCAATGGGACAAGTTTGTGATGGTGGTGGCGGAGGACACGGCTTTTCACTTGGTGGTGGTGGCGGCTTTGGGGTATACGGTGGTGATGGTACATATGGTGGGGTAGGGCTTGGGGTATACGGGGTGATGGTACATATGGTGGGGTAGGGCTTGGGGTATACAGGGGTGATGGTACATATGGTGGGGTAGGGCTTGGGGTATATGGTGGTTGAGGGCTGGGGTATAAGGTGGTGATGGCACATACGGTGGTTTAGGGCTTGGGGTATATGGAGGCTTCGGAATAAATGGTGGCTTAGGGCTAGGGGTATAAGGTGGTGATGGCACGTACGGTGGTTTAGGCGTGGGGTATAAAGGTGGCAATGGTACATATGGTGGTTTAGGGCTTGGGGTATACGGTGGTTTTGGGACATACGGTGGCTTAGGAGTTGGGGTGTAAGGTGGTTTGGGCACGTACGGTGGCTTAGGGGTTGGTGTGTACGGTGGTTTTGGCACGTACGGTGGCTTAGGGGTTGGTGTGTACGGTGGTTTTGGCACGTACGGTGGCTTAGGCCTTGGTGTGTAAGGTGGTTTGGGGACGTACGGTGGTTTGGGGTAATATGGTGGCTTAGGCCTTGGTGTGTAAGGTGGTTTGGGGACGTAAGGTGGTTTGGGGTAATATGGTGGCTTAGGCCTTGGTGTGTAAGGTGGTTTGGGGTAATATGGTGGCTTAGGGGTTGGCGTATAAGGTGGTTTTGGCGCATATGGTGGCTTAGGCCTTGGTGTGTAAGGTGGTTTGGGGTAATATGGTGGCTTAGGGACTGGAGTATGAGGTGGTTTTGGCACATAAGGTGGTTTAGGAACATACGGGGGCTTGTGCGGTGGTTTGACATGGGGTGGCTTGTGATGCGGTGGTTTGACATGGGGTGGCTTGTGATGCGGTGGTTTGGGGTGGAGAGGCGGCTTTACACGTGGAGGGTGTTTTGGTGGAAGTGTTGGGGGACACGGAGGGGGAGGAGTAGGATAAGGGCAATATGGACATGCTAAAGAAGATAGCAACGTACCCAAGTTCAAGAGGAGAATCAAGAAATTAGCTAAAGGATGTTTTCTACCCATCATGAAAATTAAACTCCCACAACTCTCCAAAGTAGAGAGAGTATTGAATCAAGTATTGAGTGAATGAATATGCATGCCTTCTTATAAAGACAAAGGGAAAACAGAAACTAATGGATCAAGCATTATCTTTTTATTTTTCGTAATTTGTCTTGATTTTACAATAGTGCTTGTGGGGGACAATCTCAAATCAGTAATAGACATATTGATATTAAACAATTCCTCTTTTTCCGATTGAGAAAATTATGCTTTCTAGCTGGCTGTGATAGTTAAACAAATGAGATATTGATTTAAGTTGTTTCACTTTCACAAGCTGAGATGCAAAACACCTAATCTACATAGTTAGATCGTAAAACTTGTAATCATGAACGTCAATTTATAAAAACCTACTTCCATCAGAAAATTTTAGAAATTTATCAAATACTTTCACGTACATTACCAAACCTTTGTGAACATATTGATAAAAGCCGACTGTGGCAGGCATGTGGGCTCACTGTCAACAGGGATTTTTGAGGATACCCTTTTCTACAGTGACCAACAAGGAATCGATTAACTCAATCGAGAAAATAGGTACTTGATTGAGGCCATTTTTAACATTTTCTGCTCTGTTGAGCCCGTGATTGAGAGAGGATATGGCTCAGATTTCAAATTGCATGTGACTCATTCATTAACCCACATCTTCTTAGCATTATTATTATTTTTTTTTAGCAAGTCTTTGCATTTAAAAACTATAAGCTGACAAAACGACATTGAGATTTTTCTTTCTACACTCAATAACTTTTATTTCGTGCTCGCATGGCAGCCTAGCAAAAGCAAATTAAAATTAATTCATCTACAATCCTTTCCAGCTGGTGTCGGTCACAAATGTACAAAATAATTTTGGCATAGTTTGGTAACTTGCAAGTTGCAACTTATTGCATTGAAATTTCAAGGGGCGAGGGCCCATGTACTCTCAATTTTGCATGAAATGTATATTGAAATAGACCGTGCAATTATTGATGGAAAAATTATGCGAGAATGTATCGACATTGGACCCATCTTGTTTTTTTCCCTAGGCTTTGGATACCGATTCAACGATACTTCAAAAAATATTATGTTTTGTTCGTTTCTCTTCTTTTCAAATTGGACCCCATTGAAGATAGAATTAGACTATGCATGCTTCGTTCAGGCTTTAACCCCGCTAGCAATAAAAGTACATTGCCACTGCCCTAGGCTTCTTTTTATTTATTTATTTATTTTTATCTCTTGCTGGATTTTGACGGGGCATGTTAAAAGATTTGGCATCACATATCAATTTATTATAGCATAATTTAAATTTCTACTCTCAGTTGATATCAAAATAATATCTATTCTACCCATATTAATGGAGAAGATTTTTACGCTACCCAATTAAATTGGGACGAGAACTGCCGAGTTCAGTGTTGCCAATAAATTTATTACTCCATTGACCGTATCACTTATTAAAAATATGTTAAAAATTGATTTGTATGTCTTTTTCATCATGAAGTTTCACAGTAATTGTTAAAGAAATTATTTGATCGCCTAAAAATTTATGCTACCATAAAATTAAAAGACAATAATTTTCAGAATTAGCCATAGCTTTACAATATTTCTCTAAATGTAGAAAGGCAAAATAACTAATTAAGTTGCTTAATTACAATAGCTGGGTTACTTGTATGTCTCCTCTCTATATCAGTTGGAGATGAAATTGCAATCATTGAAACCTGAAAAAATGGACAGAGAAGCGTTTGGAAATTAATACATACTACATAATAATATTATGAAATTTAAGCACAATATCTTCTTTGTGTTCATTAATATATCCATATATATAGAATTTGTATTCATACGAAAGGTCAAAATGCCTGACAAATTTATTTGAATCGATAGACCATTGAATACAATATACCAAAAGATAAAATCAAGCTAAGTTTTGTTTTCTGCGAAATGCATATGATTCTGTCTAGATACTCTATATGTGTCCTACAAACCGACATTTTCTTTTTTTTATTGTTGTTGTTGGAAATCATCAAAGAAAATGACAACGTTTTATCCAGGGATGGCAACATTCTCCCCGGATTTTATACCCATGAACTTTCGATTAATTTGAGTCGGGTATTGGCCTTCAAAAGATTTCAAAATAACAAATGAGTATATTTCAAGAATTGGCCCAAACCCTAAATATATTTCGGATTTAGATACAAAGATTTTATTAGGTCCTGAACCCAAAACCAAACCCGAATCATTTTTTTAAATCAAAATATATTTTAATTTAATTATATAATAAAAAAATATTCAAATAGTAAAAAAAAAAAAACAAAACTCTAGATCTAAACTCATTAACTCACGGCCTTGCCGTCTTCGATGCCATCAATCAAGATAATTTTATTCCTTTTTCTGTAGCATTTTAACAAATAATATCACCGTAATAAAATAAAAATAAATAAGAAGAAGAAGACGAGTAGAAAAAGACCAATTAATTGTTTGTGGTTTCATGCACAAAGGGGTCCACATGATTTACAAAATAGTTCATGCACCAGTGCTCTCGGTTTCCATCCCCGAGTCATGAATTTGATTAACCGGGAAAAATGAGATATTATAATTAATCTGAAGTAACGACAAGCATCACAAAATTTTGACCGTCAAATAATTTAAATTCAAGATAAAACGCCATGAACTTTGATTATTTCAGATACGGATATTTTTATTAATTCGCTGGTTAAGATGTCAATGTCTTCAGAAATGGGCTTTGTAATTAGCTGGCAATAAAATTTATGGGTTTTGTAATTTTCCAGGCCCTAATTATGATTACAGAGTAGGATTAGTAGCACCCTATAACTTTCTTTTCAAACTCTTTTTCTATCAAAATTTACTTTAATTCTCAAAACATCTTCTTTTATTTTTTCAATTTTTTTAATTCAAAAATAATAATTCAATTTCTTCTAAACAATTCTAATTAAAAATATTATTTTTATGAATTTTTAAATTATTAAATCATATATATTTTATTAAAAAATTAAATACATATATAAATTCAGTATAATTAAAGTGGACTCAAATAGTTATTATTTATTTTTAATTAAAAATAAGTTTAGAATTTTTTTAATTAAAAATAAGTTTACAAAATTTATTATTAGAAAGTTTAGAAAGTTTTACAAATTAAAGTAGACTCAAATAGTGTTGTAAATTTCTCAAGAAAAAGTTGTTTGTGTAATAGGAGAGGGGTTTTATTATTTAGAAAGTTTCTAAATTTCTCAAGAAAAACTTTTTAATTTAAAAAATTTAGAAATTTTTATTATTTATGTTTTAAAATTAAAAATAAGTTTTATAAATTTTTTAAAAAAAAGTTGTTTGTGAGGAAATAAAAATTAAAAAAAAATTTTGGTGTAGTTGTATGGGTATAACGAGTTGAAAAGAGAAATAATGGTATACTAAATTTATTTTATTTTTTAATGTAACTACAATAAGAGAGGGGTTTTATAAGGATTATAGAGGGGTGCCAATAGTTCAACTCATAATTATAAGCTTGATTAATAATGTCAGAGTAGATTTTGCAGCAAGATATACTTTAACATTAATAGTTTAACATGAAGATCGAAGAGAATGTAAGCACGGTTCAGATTTGCAAAAAAATATTTGGTTAATGTATTTAGGTCCCGCTACATAACATGCTTGATCTCTTCTGTCTAGATCATGTATATTCCCCAGCACCAACGGCTTGATATCATTTCTTTTTTTAATTTTGTTGTTATATTTAGAAGTTCAAATAGGCATTACTCAGTTAATATTGAATTTATTTTGTTACTTCTATACCTAGTTGGATAGACCTCTATTTTTTATTTGTAGAAGTTTATATGAGAATTATTAGGATTTGCGTAAGTACCGATCCTCTTAATCAGTATAATTGCCGTTTTATTTTGTATTTCTTTTTCTCTTTCAATAAGGTTCGGCACTTATACAGACTTAAAGGAAAAAAAATTAAATTCTTATATTTTAGTCGCTAAATGTTCACAATTTTTAAAATTCAGATGTGGGGTTAAACAATATTATTTTATTACATAAGTGAAAGTTGAGTTAAAATTCGTATTAGATCTGAAATCTGTATTTTAAAATGTGGAAGTGGAAACGTTGATAATCTCATTTGTGTAAAAATATTATTGACCGAACTTACTTGGATCAGTTGTGACAAGCATGGCAATCCCGCCAAAATCACAAGTTCCTCCGCGGTTCTTTGTCTGCTGCCAGTAACTATTGAAAGCATAAGAAGCATGTGCAACCAAAGTATTGGGCTGAAAGCACGGCCCATTAGTCTGAATAGGCTTGCAATCCGCTCCTGTTCCGCATGCATAATCCATGGCCTCTTGAATTATCGAGTCAGGCACTGTGGGCTTGGCAACACACCAAACCGGAAACCGGGGATTTTTATGGGGTGGCGGTGGCGGTGGCGGTGGTGGTCCAGCCGGTGGGGGGTGAGCCATTGGAGGTTGATAGACTGGCGAGCCAGGAGCGGGTTTTGGTGGGCTTGGCCCATAGGGTGGCAGGGTTGGAGTTCCAGTGCTAGGTGGGCTCGGTACATATTCTGGTGGGCTTAGACCGGGTGAAACTGCGGGAATGCCAGTGCTAGGTGGGCTTAGACCAGGCGAAACTGCAGGCGGGCTTTGAAAAGGAAGATTGGGTGTAGATGGTGGGTATATACAAAATGGAGCAGGGATATTGCTATGAGGCGAAGAAAGTGGAGCTACTGATTCAAGAGGTGGAAAAGAAAATGGAGCGCTTTGGCCATTTGATTCAGCTCCTGAAAGGTAAAATTTTTTATGGATGTTAGCGTGACTTGATAACTTTGGTTTTTTCATGGGTTTGTGGACTGAATTTCGACTTAATTCGGGCCCTTGAAAGCTTGAAAATTGCACAACATGTCTTGCATCTGCATGAAGAAATCATAGATAAATCAGCACTAGCGGCCTAGCAATAGAATAAACAATGGAAAAATAAAGCATCTAGGAAAATAAATAAATACCAGAGAGAGTGAAGAAGTTGGTGGCTGAGATGGAAACGTAAGCAACTAAAACAAAGAATCTGATACAAATCTTTCTCGGCTCCATGGCATGCATAAACTGTATACTGCAGTTGGCTCCAGTTGGGATTTTCTGCTTCATGAATCTCCATTATAATACAAGCACTTGGGGATATAAATGCAGGGAGCTGAGTGAGGCAAAAAGCAATACATAACAGGAAAAGAGACTGTGTCTTTTTATCTCTTATTGTATCCTTTTCTTTTTTATATATTATCTGCTGGGAATTTATGCTTGCTTGCAAGATGAGTAATATCTTGAAATCATTTTTATTTTATTTCTTGTTTCTGCTTTTTGTTTTGCTTGCTTTCTACTCAAAGAGCTGACTGCTGACCTCTCTAACTCTCGGATCATGAAATGCGGAAAAAAATTCTCGGAGGAATTAAAGTTCCAAGAGACAAGTCATCAAAAAGCAGGTTTCAACGAAGCTTTGGTGCAATAGTGTCTCCCTCCGCATACCTTTTTTTTCTGCTGAAGGAATCAAATTACATCATAAAATCATTTGATATACTGTTTAGAACTTCTTCGATCCACCACGACTAATCTTGAAATATTATTTCCGAAATGGGAAGAGAGAACGCCATTCCACTTGCCAATTTTGAGTTCATTTCAATTGTCCGCCGCCTAAACTTAATTACGCTGAGAAATAAAGTTTGCCCGCACCCAACGGATCTCAAGTAATAATTGACAAATTACTTGAGATACAAATTATTGTAGCATTATTGTTAGAAAGAAAATTTGGACTATATCTGTAATCATTGCCCAGTTTTACCAAATTTTAAAAAAATTACAGCCCCCACTACACCTCAATCCCAGTTCCCCAAACATAACTGATCAATTTTAAGCCTATTTCAGTGGCATCTGTCCGGGGTGAAGCATTTGAAGAAGAGCTCAATGATAGATATCACACGCATTTATATATACAGGAAAAACATTATTGAATTGTATTTAGTGCGGCCTTGCAACTTTTCGGTGGATTTAACGTTTTTTCATAAATTTTTTGCCATCACATCTCCAACGGTAACCTTTTCCCCTGTTCTGCCCCTATAAAACATTTTCTCAAAGCTTGCGTCAAAGTTTGGCATGTGGCATACCAAACATCGAATATCAAGGACGTGAATTTTGCTATTTTAATTAATTAACGCACTTAATTAATATCATGACTATCACTAATAATAATCAATTAATCATATACATCCCATCTAATTAAACTTATCTCCTCCAAGGTTAACCTCTTAATTTTGTACAGTTGTTTTCTAAATACTTTGATTACCCAAATAATAATAATAATTAAAAATGACAAGAACCAAAAAAAAAAAAAATAGTAATAGCCAATGGTCGTGTACCCCATTGGTAATTGTAATGAACCTTTGGTTCAGGTGCTAACTTTTAAGTTAAGATTCTTTTTTTTTTTTCCCCAACTGGTAGAGGCAAATAATTTATTCCTTAAATAGGGATAAGGTAAATAAATCTTAAGTACTAGTGGAGAGAAAAGGTATAAAAAAATGGCCATGATAAAATTAATCTTAAATTATTCCCAATAGATTCTAGGATTAAATATTTGTAGACACATCATTGTAACATCAATATTTAAAATAAAATAAAATAAATAGAACAACAGCAACGTTGCACATTAAGTTTGTTTTTAATCCAAAATTTGAATGGGTCTAAATATAAATATTTGAACGATGTATTTTTTTTCCTAATAATTAAACATAAGCGGTATCTTATTTTTTTTTATAAATAAAGAAATATTTTAAAAATAATTATTTGATATTTATATCCTTACGAATCAAAATAAAAAATGAATTAGTTTTTATGGTTAAGGAAATAAATGTAGTTTACAGAGATATTTTTGAAATATTAATTTTCTTTGAAATAACATATTTACTTCTCATTCAGATTTTTTTATATTTAGATAAAAGTCACAAAAATTTATTTTTCTATTCAGATATAAATGTAAAAATTAGTTAAGAAAAATAAATAAATAAATTTTAAAAAATATCTTAAATTAATAAAATTTCAAACCTCAGACGATTCATAAATTTTAGAAAAATAAAAGGCATTGAGGGTATAATTGTAAATGTAGCAATTCGGAAGTTGTCTTTTTTCAGAATGGTTTTAAACTCGTTTGTAACGGTCACTTATGTTTTGTCTTCTTCGACCTCCCGTCTTTCAGTTCGGTGCTTAAAGAACCGTGGAAAAAGAAAGCCATAAAAACAGAAAAACAGAAAGTAAAAGAGCACAACTCAACGTTACGAATGAAAAGGAATTACAGAGACGAAGAAGAAGAAGAAGAAGAAGAAGAAGAAGAAGAAAGGGAATTGCTCATCAACTTGAAAGTGGTCGAGTATTTGCAGCCAGTGATGTCGAAAGAGCTCCTCTGCAAGTTTCCCGACAACTCTGCCTTCGACTTCGACTACTCTCAAAGCTCAATTTGGTCTCCTTTGATTCCTCGCACTTACAGTCCCATGGATTTGGATCATTTTGTGACTCCGAGAAAGCTCTCAAATGATTTTGACTTTGACAAGCAAGGCATCATCAAGAAAAGTGCCCACATGAAGAAGAAGATCGCATCCCCTGCTTTCAAATTTAACCCTTTCAAGAAGACAAAGATGAAGAACAAGAAAATCAGAGCCTCCGAATTTTCTGCAACTCCTGTCAATACTTCTTGCTTGCCCATCTCCACCAAGGTACATTTCTTCTTAATCTCTTTATAAGGAATTTACCAGTTTAATCAATCATTAAATAAATGAATCCAAAATCTGCTTGCGTTGATGGGATTTATTTGTTTGTATATTGTACTTACAGAAACATAAAATGTGATGCAGGGATGGGCGAAGATGCTGAAGGCTGCGTCCAAGCATTTCAAGAAAAAGAAGAAAGATGCGGGGATGCAAGCGAAGCTCTCCAACTGTTTGACGAAAGCAAGCAAAAACAATTGAAGGAGATCGATACTGCTTCTGTAACTTATTTTTATCTTAATTTAATTTAACGAAGAAAAAATTTGGGTGTTGTACTTTCTTACTGTTTTGTATCAAGCATCAACTACTGTTATGTATATATGATGCTGGGCAAAAGTGCTTGCTTGAGTTTCTATTATTATGCCACAAGTTGATCCGCAGCACCTAAAAATGCATTTATTTTTACATTTGTTAATAGTTTGGGAGCAATGGATGAGATTGGTTGACATTAATAATCAAAGTAATTTTTACTCTAGCTTCACAATGTTAAGTTGTACAGTAACCTGTACCAAATTATGACAAACAGAAAGTAATTTTTCTGTTAATTGCTACAACAAAACCATGTCCTGACAACGATTCATTTGTCCATTACAACATATTTAATCCTAAATTTTTTTCTTTTAGGACAACAACGCCTCGACAATTTAAGATTACTAAGATGATTAATCCAATGTTCTCGTCTTCATGACACGTTTCCGAATAAATCCTCAATCAACCGTCTCGTTGCAGCAAACGAAGATCCACCGTCCCTCAAAGCCAATCTGGCCTTCTCACTAACCTCCTTAACCCTCTTCCTCACTTCACTATCACCGTCCATCACACATCCGATGGCTCTCGCTAACTCATCCGCCAACACGTGATTTTCAGTACCCCTCCTGTAATCCAATCTCAGCTCCACCGCCAGCCCCAAATCCCTCACCATTTGGAAGGCATTAATCTGCTGCTCCGCGTATATCGGCCACGTCACGATCGGCACTCCGAACCACACGCTCTCCAAGATCGAATTCCACCCGCAATGCGATACGAACCCTCCGATCGCACTGTGGGCCAGTACTTCCTTCTGTGGGGCCCACCCACATATCATTCCCCTGCCCTTTGCTCTCTCTCGAAATTTACGTGGCAGTACATCCTCCACACACGTGTATTCACCGGGCATTTCGAGTCTATCCTTCGGCGGGGGTTTCCTCAGGGACCACAGGAATCTAAGGCCGCTTTTCTCCAGCCCACACGCAATCTCTTTTATCTGTTCCTCGCCGAAACTCCCCATGCTACCAAAGCACAAGAAAACAACTGAAGACACTGGCTGATCATCGAGCCATCTGATGATCTCATCGCGCTGGGTCCCACCTCCACCTGACCGAGCATGAATATCACCGTGAAGATCGATCATCGGTCCCACAGTATAAACCGGCGGTACACCATCACACTTCATCAAATACTCAACCGCACGGGATTCCAGCTCCTCGAACGTATTTACAATTATACCCTTCGTCTCCTTGAATCTTCTCCCGAAATTCTCGAGGGCGCTGAACCCTCCGTGCTTGTTGAAACAGAGAGAAGGCAGAACCCGGTACGGTACCGGATTAGCATAAGTAAAAATATCGGCTGAGTCAGTCTCCGATTCTTCAAATTCTTCACCACCCCTAGTCGGAAGATGCAGGACGAGACCCAAAAAGCCGCACCTGACGTGAAGAACACGTAAGAAGGAACCCCAAGCTCGGTCGCAGTATCAATCATGCTCGGGCAAAAAAAATCGTGCACCAGTCCCGCGATTTTTACGTTGTTGTTCAAGACATGCTCGATAATAGCTTCTTTAATACAATCTTTATGGCTGTCCACATACTCTGCGATGAACTTTTCAGGGGACTTGAAGTAGTCCAGCGGAGGTGGGTCCATCTTCGGGACACCAATGAACCGTATGCTTGCATCGGCGGTGGCGCCGGCGCCGGCGAGTGATTTGATGTGAGCATCGTTGTCGGAGGCGGGGGCCGTGTGTGCTTGCATGACAAGAACGGTAATGGAGAAGCTATTGTTGCTGCCTTCGGCATTATCACGGTCCAGTAATAATAAGCGCTTTGCGAACACGATTAAGGACGCGAGATGGCCTACACTTGGTGAAGGAATGAACACTAACTCGGCTCTCTCCTTCATGATTGACGACTGATGGTTCGGTTTTGTTAATTGTGATGTTTGCAGTGTCGTTTAAATTTCTTATACGGGGAATTGTTGTCGTTAATTTCTTTGAACGACCCAACTATTTGTGGTTTGTGCTAATGATATTTCAAGCCGCTAGTATTCACATATATATATATATATATATATATATATATAGATTTATCTATGTTCTGTAATGTAACATCTGTACACTTAATCACAACCACACAATTATATAAGTCCCATGTGGTTGTGATTGAGTGTATATATTACATTACTTGAATATAAGAGCTTCCTATATATATATATGGGGAAGTCCCAGATTACGATAATCGTAATGTCCGCCCATATATAACAACAGGATCCGTGATTCCACCACAAATACTGTTGTTGCATGTGAGCGGATATTACAATTAACATAACGTAGCGCCCACCTATCTATATATAATATGGGTGCTGTTCCAGTTCGGGATTCCCGCGCTAGAACAGCCTCCGAGATGTTCTTTGGATGTAAATCCAAAGCCCACCATGTGCAGCCAACAAAAAAAAAAATTGAGGCCCGTTAGATTTCAATCCAACGCCCCCAAATGATTTCGGACACTATTTTAATCCAAAAATACTGAATTAGAACAGTGCATATATATATATATATGTGTGTGTGTACAGGTATTTTAAAGTGCAAACTTTACTACATTTTAAATTTTGAATTGAAAAATTATATATATATATTCTTCACATGGTTTATGGGGACTTTATTTTATAGTTGATTGGATGACAATAATTGACCATATACGTAGTTCTTACATTTGTTAATTGTTATCTTTAATTTTATATTTGATGGTGATGAGAATAATATCAGGATGTAATCCTTCTTTTGTCTTTATATTTAGCAATCCCTATTGTTTGTTTTAAATTAAAAATAAAAAATAAAAATAAAGACATCCATTTTTGACACACAAGTGCTGTTTATTAATTTTACTGATTAAATTAATAGCGGGGATAGCGGGGCTACATCCCTTTTATTATTATTTTTAATTGATTATTATGCCTTCCTTACATTACACCACCTTGTCAGGTTGGACAGGAGTGGCAGTAAAATGAGCTAAGATCCATTCCCAAAATGACAGGAACGTTTGTTTTTTTATTGAAAATTTGAATAGATTTAAATTTTATTAAGTTTGAATATGCCTGAATATATATATATATATGAATAATATGTTTGTTTTTCTTTTTGTAATATCTGAATTTCTTTTTGTAATATCTGAATGTAAGTGTTAAATTATTTGTTCTACAAAAATAAAACATCTAAAATATAATATTTTGACACATTTAACTTTATAAATATTAACAATACTTAAATTTTATTGGTTAATACCATGATGAGTTCAAAATAAATTATTTGATTAGTAAAAAAATTTCATAATGTTTACCTTACAAAGCATGAAAAATAAATTATATATCTAACACTTATATTTTTTTTACATTAATACATGATATTTATAATGTTATTCTTAGTATATTATATTGATTATATAAGTCAATAAAGAATTGTTTAATCATTTGAATTAAAACTAATGTATTAAATAAAATTCAAAATCTATTTTAAAAAAGCAGGTATAAATACAAAGAGATTAAATTATTATAATATACACTCACCTAAAGTTTTATTATGTTCAAAATTCTCATCCACAAAAAAATTATAATAATCATAATAATTGAATACACATATAACCAAAAAGAGGATAAATAAAAGAACAATTTATATAATATGAAATAAATTTATTTAATAGGGGTGTTAATGAGAGAGAATATTAAAATTACATTAAGATGTTTTACCATTCGGATAAAAGACATAATATTTAATTTTTTTCATTAAGAACTAAACATCTTATAATCAAACATAAATGATAAAAAAATTAAAAACTATCAATATCTGAAAATAAAATTTTCAATCTTCGTCTTTCGTTTTTCAAGGCCAACTAAGATTATTATTTATTTCTCAGTTATTTAAATAAAAAGGAAAGAACTTTCTACTATAAGAGTAATTGAAGTGAATTTCTAGTGGGATATAATGGCTGTTTAAAAAAAAATGAAACAACTCGAACTTATATATTAAAATTTTGAATCTTCAACATTTATGTTTTATGAAACAACAAGAATTACAAATTTATTAGCCAATTAAATACATCCCGTTATACAGGGTACCTTTTGCACCTTTGGTGAAGTAGTTGGACCCAATCGTTACAAATCGTACCTTAATTTTATGTTTGACGGTGATGAGAATAATTAAAAAAATAAAAATAAAACTGAGCAAATCAATTTAAAAAGAATTTTCTTAAGTTACATTTATGATGACAACTAAGTTTTTCAGTGCAAAAACAAATATCAAAACGTGAGACAAAATGAACTATTGAAGAAATTTTATTTAACTGTAAATTACATAACAACTAAGTTTTTCTCGTGGGATATAATGGCCAGGCCAGACTCTTCATTTTATAAGTTTGAAATTTGAACCCAAAGCCAAATTTTATGAAAAATGTTATAAAATACATATTGATTTAAATAATTATATTTAGTTGGCCATCTATTACATATATTTAAATTCATATTTTCAAGTCGAATTTTATTAGAATAAAATTTAAAGTCATAAATGATAAAATAAGTCAATAATATACATATATAATATTATAAACTATAATATCTAGATTTTTTAAGCTCGGATGAGAAAGCCCAGCTCAAGTATTCAAAAAACATGCTCGGACAGATCTACGCATTGTCATATCTTGGACCAACATGAGTTTTTGTCATCCTTAGGTACATTTTCGTGAGTTTGTTATGTTATAAATTATAAAATAAATCAAATTTAAAAATTTTACATAATTAGGACCATTTGACGTTAGGAAAATTGATAGTATTTTGGAAGTAATTTGAAACTTGAGTAAAAGAGTGATTGTGTGTATTTCAGAATAGTTGAAAGTTGATGGGCAATGGAAGAATATTATCAGAATAGAAGAGGCGTTATTTGCAGGGGACTCACGGTTGTTTACTTTAAATTGTTGCATTTTATTTTTAGGCTTATTACAGTTAGTGGAGTTTAAAGGCTGCTTGGTACTGTTGTGGGATAACAATGATTTAAAAGCTACAATTATAATTTGTTTAATAAATATTTGAGATTGTAGTTTTTAAGTTGAAATGATTTTATTTCATAATTGATTGAAAAAAATTATAATATTTCATTTATTTTATAAAAAAAATATAAAGTGTCTAATAAATACTTAAGATTGTAATTTTTAAATTAAAATGATTTTATTTCATAATTGATTGAAAAAATTTATAATATGTTATTTATTTTATTAAAAAATATTATTAACAAGTCCTATTTACTAAATACAATCAACTGATGTATCCAATACACACATATGTTTTTCTCAAAGTAGATATAATTTTTTAACCCATAAAACCTTTATACCACACGTGCTGTAAATCCGTTTGTACTACTTTTGCTCCACAGCCACAAAGCCCACCGACTCTTTTATCTCATTCTCCCGCCACATTTTATTATACCTACCAAAAGTATTTATTCTGTAACATACACACCCAATGCATGCACCACACGTGTCCTGCATGTGGAGAAAAAGAATGCAAATGCTTTTGTCTGGGGGAGAGGGCTACCTTACAGATTCTGTAAGTAACAGCCCTCACATGAATAGTGCTTGTTTGTGGAGTCATGGCCCAACCCACAAGTTTGTGAGTGGTTATTCTTTACAAAATCCGTAACGCAAAGAAGTGCCCTTGTCTTCTAGGAGTCTGGGCTAAAGCAGAATCTGTAGCTTACAGATTCTGTAACTTAGCCTGCTCCATTAATCACATGTTCTGACTAGCATCGAATTCTATCTGAATTTTTCACGTCGATATTTTTGTTAACATGTTTCTAGAATTGCACTTGGTTGGCTTGCAATCAGTTTTATCCACCTATCCACCAAAATTCAAATATTATGTAAAGTGGAGAATTAAAAAAAATATGATAGAAGCTTGAATTATTCATCAATGGCCATTTGTTGTTTACATATTAGATCTGGTGTTAACCGTTAAGGCAGCCATATGTCAGTGGAAGAGTATTTTTCACAACAAATCTTGTAACAATTAGAAAACTCTAGTACAAAATTTGTTAAGTAAACTTATCGAACTTCTCAAACTAGTTAAGTAAAAGTACTTGTAAAAATATTAAAGAGAAAGAGAGTAATATAGTTAAAGAAAAGTTTATAACTCGGAAAGAGTATATACGAAAGAGCTTGAGAACTTTACAAATATATTTAAGTTACTTATTGTGTTATGTGTCCAAAATAATAAGTGTCATACTCTATTTATAGGAGAGACTCACATATTCTAAAAAATTCCACGCAATTTGTACAACTTGCGATCAAACTTTAAATATTTTTAAATATATATATAGGTGTGGAAGGTCCTAAATCTGTACAAGTGATTAGATGTGTTGGAAAATTCTAAAATTTGGCCAAGTAACACACCTTAGTTAGATTTGGGTTCTTGGACCTAGAATCTCGAATTCTCGAATTGAAATTTTGGACAGCCCGTTACACACGGGCTCTCATGTAGCTTTGCCCTCATTCAAATAATTTGGGTATTGTAGTAAACTAGTATTATAAACTAATAAACTCAACCTTAGTGAGTATAATAATTCTCCCGAAAATTAGGGTGTGCTAACCTAAATGAAAAAGTTAAATGATTAATAATTTTAGTTAGTTGACTACTTAATTTCAAATTCAACGACGAAGTCATCAGTAAATTAATGCCCATTGGCAAATATAAAAAATTACTAGTTCTTATGCCCGATTGTGCTTGAGTAGTTAGAGTCGTGCACTTGTGCTTGATCGTCATCTTTGATTGGGCAATTCCGAAATGAAATTTCAATGAGCACATGCTGACATGCACATCCCACGTAAGACCAATAAAAAGATAACGGAAAATCGGAGCCTCTTTTTTTTTTTTTTTGAAGAAGAAATCCTTCGGCCGTTCACGTTTTTAACCCTCTCAAATATTCGACCAAAAAGACCACTCAAGCTTCGGAAAAGATAACGGAAAAACTCGGAGCCTCTTAGTAAAATCGGAGCCTCTTAAGTAAACCAACCACACAACATCACATCTCAAACTAAACAGTCGTCGGGGGAAAAGCACAAAGCCAAAGCTCATCCATGGCCTCCTCCTCTGTGCCTCTTCCTCTTTCACCACCTCCACCAACCGCCACTCCTCCTCCTCCTCCTCCTCAGCTTCCGCAAATCCACTCACTCTCCCCGCCAATCCCAAAAGTCAAAACCCCCACAGTTCGCTCCCGCTTAAGCAATATTTGCCAAGAAGGCCGTCCCCATTTAGCCCGCCAACTGTTCGACTCAATTACCCGCCCAACAACCGTCATTTGGAACACCATCATTATCGGGTTCGTCTGCAATAACTTGCCCTATGAAGCCATTTTGTTGTATTCCCAGATGAAGAATTCATCTCCTTACACCAGTTCTGATAACTATACTTACTCTTCTGTTCTTAAGGCTTGCGCCGAGACCCGTAACCTTAGGATCGGTAAAGCTGTGCATTGTCATTTTATTAGGTGTTTCTCGAATCCTAGTAGGTTTGTGTATAACTCTTTGTTGAATATGTACTCTACTTGTTTGAGTTCATTGGATGCTGAAATGGTTGGTCGTAAATACGTTGAGGCTGATTATTCGAAATATGATTTAGTTCATAAAGTTTTTGATACAATGCGAAGGAGGAATGTTGTTGCGTGGAATACAATTGTTTCGTGGTATGTAAAAACCGAGAGATATGTTGAGGCAGTTAGGCAATTTAGGATGATGTTGAGAATGGGAATTAGACCAAGTACCATTAGTTTTGTTAACGTTTTCCCTGCTTTGTCAAGTTTAGGCGATTACAAGAGTGCTGATGTTGTTTATGGGTTGCTTGTTAAGCTTGGAAGTGAATATGTGAATGATTTGTTTGTGGCTAGTTCAGCGATATTCATGTATGCTGAGCTTGGTTGTTTTGATTTTGCAAGGAAGATTTTTGATATTTGTTTGGAGAGGAATACTGAGGTTTGGAACACTATGATTGGTGGATATGTTCAGAATAATCGTCCTGTTGAAGCTATTGAGCTTTTCATTCAGGCGTTGGGGTTAGACGAGATTGTTTTTGATGATGTGACTTTCCTGTCTGCTTTAAGTGCAGTCTCACAGTTGCAGGAATTAGACTTGGGTCAACAGCTGCATGCATATATAATTAAGAATTTTGTGGCATTGCCGGTTATTGTTCTTAATGCCGTGATTGTCATGTATTCAAGGTGCAACAGTATCCATACATCATTTAAAATTTTTGAGAAGATGCAGGAAAGAGATGTTGTTTCTTGGAATACTATGATTTCCGCTTTTGTGCAGAATGGACTGGATGATGAAGGGTTAATGCTTGTGTATGAGATGCAGAAACAAGGATTTATGATTGATTCTGTGACTGTAACTGCTTTGCTTTCAGCAGCATCAAACCTTCGAAATCAGGATGTTGGAAAGCAGACACATGCTTATCTTCTTAGGCACGGCATTCATTTTGAAGGAATGGAAAGTTATCTTATAGACATGTATGCAAAATCTGGCTTGATTAAGACTGCACGACAAATTTTTGAGAAAAACGATTCTGGAGACAGAGATCAAGCCACTTGGAATGCTATGATTGCAGGTTGCACCCAAAATGGACTGCTTGAGGAAGCTTTTGTGGCTTTTAGACAGATGCTTGAGCATAATGTAACTCCCAATGTTGTGACTATAGCATCAGTTCTCCCAGCTTGTAATCCCATGGGAAATATAGAGTCAGGGAAACAACTCCATGGATTCTCTATTCGCTATTTGCTGGACCAAAATGTCTTTGTGGGTACTTCTCTTATTGACATGTATTCCAAGTCAGGGGTAATTAATTATGCTGCAAATGTGTTTGCTAAAATCCCTGAGAAAAATTCTGTTACATATACCACAATGATATTGGGTTATGGCCAACATGGGATGAGCGAGAGAGCTCTCTCTTTGTTTCACTCGATGAAAGGATGTGGAATTGAACCTGATGCCATTACCTTTGTTGCGGTATTGTCAGCCTGCAGTTATGCTGGTTTAGTTGACGAAGGTCTTCAAATATTCGACCTGATGCAGCGAGAATACAAGATTCAGCCTTCAACTGAGCACTATTGTTGTGTTGCAGATATGTTGGGGAGGGTTGGGAAAGTGGTTGAAGCCTATGAGTTTGTTAAAGAACTTGGTGAAGAAGGAAATGTGTTGGAAATTTGGGGTTCACTTCTTGGAGCCTGCAGACTTCATGGTCATTCTGAATTAGCAGAAGTTGTCGCCAAGAAGTTGCTTGAAATGGATACAAGAAACAGTATGCCAGGCTATCATGTTCTGCTCTCCAATATCTATGCAAAAGAAGGTAACTGGGAAAATGTGGATAAAGTAAGGAAAGAGATGAGAGAGAGGGGGTTGAGGAAAGAGGTAGGATGTTCTTGGATTGATGTTGGAGGTTATGTGAACCATTTTGCTTCTAAGGATCAAGAGCATCCTCAGAGCCATGAGATATATGAAATGTTGGAAAGATTAGCAATGGAAATGAGAAATGCTGGCAATAAGACCATTCAAAACTCCAATGTAGATGCCACCTCCAGGTTTGATGAATGAAAGGGAATGTTTCGTATATATTTTAAAAAATGGAGATTAGAAAACCGTGTTTGGAAAACTGAAGACAGGTATCTGCAGCAAATTGATAGGCTGGGAGATGGATGGTAGTTGTCGTTATGCTTGCTGTGCATACAAGTGTGAGTGCTGGCTCTAACTGTGGGACTGTTTGTTCAAACTGACCATTTGGATTAATGGTGAAATTCCTGGCATAGTTTTTTGAAGCAGATCAGTAGTTTTCATGAAGCAGCTCACCGTATGTACTGCTTTAGTCTGTTGACATGGTCTTTAACGACCAAGCTAAGCAATGGAGACTGAGCCTGAGTTGGTTGGGTAAGCAACTCGGAAAGGGTTTTATCATCTTTTTCAGGTCAGTACCACTAATGCATATTCCATTTGCACGATCGCTTTAAGGTTAGAGTTTCAGTTCAAATCACGTGATCTTATGTTTTCACACTATTGCTATTGCGGCCAGTGGTGCTGCATTTTAAATCTTGCATTTGAGTATGTATATTTGTTACTTGGTATTGAATTCCGCCACTCAGTATTTCTGGTGAGAACTCTGAAGATAAGAAATTGTAAAGATGGGTTTGAAATTCCATTTCACAACTTCCAGTATGCCTCTGTACTGGACCTGGCTATAAGTGCTTGAATTGAGGCTAATATAAGCTGCAGGACAACTCTCTTAAATATCAAGTTATTTTGAAGTTTGTTATACCTTATTCTAAGAAATTGCTTGAATCATTCTGGATGTCTTTTTATCTCAGAATATTTGGTAATTTGTGAAGAATTTTTACCTACATAAAGAAACATTAATTGGAATGAAATTTTAATGAAACTGGGTGATCCTAGGAATGAAGATTAGATAGAAGAAAAGAAGAAGCAAAGTTAAAAGCCAATAAGAGATACTCTCGTGATTATTATTATTACTACTGCTGCTGCTGCTACTACTACTACTGAAATGTATTCTCTTAATTATTTAATATTCACTAACAAACATTATAAATGATTAATGTTCACTAAAACAAACATTATAAATGGCTGCTTGGGTTTCCTTTTCCCATTTTCTCTATCTATTCTTTATCCTCCTTTTAATTTTCAAAATATTCTGCCGTCTTGCTCCTGTTTATGCTCTCCAGTTTCAAGTGACTGAAAAATTACTTGCAGGGTCAGAATAATTATTTCATTACAATTTTTTAAGAATTCAAGCATTCTTTTTCTTTTTTTAAAAAATTTTTTAAATCTGAGAATTTGAGTTAGAATTGTAACAGAAGCAAATGTTTTATGAATTGCAGAACATAAGAAGAGCATGTTCATCCGACAGCACTCCATAACCAAGATAAATCTGGGGACATAATCTAGGAGTTGCAAAACCTAGCAGGGATGATGAAGTATTCCATCCACTGCCCTTTTGCCAATGTGTTCCAGTATGCCTCTGTACTGAATCAGATAATCCACTCCTAGAGATTGAAGGGGCTATTTTTTTTTTTTTTGGAACTTCTATCAGCCACTCTACCAAATATTCTTCTTCAATCAGAATTAAAAGGTAACTAACATTCTCCATTCTCTTTCCCCCTTTACTCTTGTCGTAATTTGCTTGCTCTACATGTCATGGGCAATTTAATTCCTCGTAGTGCAATCTTTTCCTCGCCTTTTCTTTTCTTTTTTTTTTTCCTTTTTTATTTTCCTTCCATATCTATGAAATAAGGAGAAAAGATTTATCATTAATATTGCATGTTCCATTTTGCTGATAAAAATGTACTAAGATGATAGAGAGTACAGTTTGATCAATTATTTCTAATACTCGCTCTTACCTAAGTACCTAACCGTAGATTCCCTTGGATCTGCTTTTAGTCAAATTATTGCACGTCTTCATTATCCAATACACTTATCTGTATTATGGAGGCATATTTTTAGTGTGTTTATTATTATTTTTATTTAAATGCATGATAACTTCATAAATTTTTACTTTCTAGACTAAGGCAGACGTGTCATGAGTAATTGGATTCGAGAGCAGCTGCTCCCATTACAATATCCTGATCTTCAATGATTCAATAATGATCGAATTAAAGTAGCCTCTGTTTCATCTTGTAAAATGGCACATCGAAGTTACATATGGTCTTGGTATTACAATGATGAGCAGAAAGCAAAGCAGGTAGCGAACAAGGGGATAGAGAGGAGAAGCTCTCCAAGCCGTACAGGGAGAGTGATCGATCAAGTTCAATTATGAATCTCCCGTAATCCGAACTATTGCTTGAACAAATACAGATCTGTTATCACAAATTTTGACGACACACGTGGCACAAAGGGACTATTTATCACCTGGATTTATTCTTTTTCGTAAATAGCTTGGCTTCGCTTTTAATGAACAGAACGGCGTCTTCTTCGAAAGCCATGAGAACACATCTAATAATGTGTTCTCATTCATACTTCACAATCAATCCGTTCACTTCGGAGACATACGCCAAAATTAGAACCACAAACCAAGCTTGAAATATTAAAAGTATTTAATGTAATAATGTCAGCCCTAATTATATATTTGATTTTAAATATCAGTGTAATGATTTATTGTTATAATAATTGTAAATATCTGTATAATATAATAATTAAATGTGTAATTAATATTTAAAAAAAGAAAAGAAATATTGAAAGCATTGATTTTATATTCAATTTCAAATCACTTGCGTATCCTAGGACAATAGCAATGATGCCCCCATTTAGTTGTCTCCAGTAGGCCGCTAATAAAGATACAATTCAAATTCACAAACACACATTTGTATTACCCAGTAATTCATTAGTAATTTATTTGGCTCTCCTGTGGCTCGCGTGTTATTGAATGATGCTTGTAGTTTCTCTTGCTATGGATTTAAATTAATAATTGGTTTTGCTGTTTTAGCTTCATCATCTCAATGATTTTGATTTGTTGTTTAAGCTTGAAGGATATTTTTTAGCGGTAAGGTTCGCTACATCCCTTTCAATAGGTGTTATCGATTTATTTTAGTAAGATTTCTCGCTTCTTCTAGGTTATTTAAAAAAAAAAAAAAAGGCTAAAAATATGCCGGCTACTTATTTTCATGCGACTTAATTTTGTTTAATTTAAAGAGGCACTTGCTATTTGTAATCGTTTGTGATACAAAGAAAAAAAAATTAATAAACAAAATTTAATTTAAAGAGGCATTTGCTATTTGTAATCGCTTGTGATATAAAAAAAAAATTAAATTAATAAACAAATTCGTGTTGCATGCACTTTTGTTTAATTTAAAGGGGGATTTACTATTTGTAATCGTTTGTGATATAAAGCAAAAAATAAAAAAATAAAAAATTAATGAACAGATCCTCAACCACAAGTGATGCACGTAGTATTCTGACATCACTTCAGCTCTTATCTCCCACCGTTAAAAAAATCTCACATCCAGACACACATAGCAGTACTCAATTATTCCTTCCCACTCCACAAAACAAGATGAAGAAAGCTGAGCTTGTGTTCATTCCATCGCCAGGCGCCGGCCACCTTGTATCGACGGTGGAGATTGCAAAGATCCTTGTTGATCGCGATGAACGTATCTCCATCACAGTCCTGATAATCAAGCTTCCATTTGACAACAAAGTCTCCGCCTACACAGAATCACTCGTCGCCTCTAATTTACCATCTCGTATCAAATTCATCATCCTTCCCGATGACAACCAATCCCCTCCCCCAGGAAAAGTCCCCTATTCTTCCCTTGAAACCAAAAAACCCCACGTCAAAGAAGCTGTAGCTAAGCTCACTGGGTCACCTGACTCGCCAACACTTGCCGGATTTGTTCTCGACATGTTCTGCATGTGCATGGTTGACGTTGCAGATGAACTTAGGGTTCCCAGTTATGTCTTCTTCACGTCGAGTGCAGCTTCATTGGGTTCCTTTCTTAACAGCCAAGCTCTTTACGACCAAAACAAGCTCACCACTGAGTTGATAGACTCGGGTGCTGAGTTGCAAGTTCCGACGCTTGTGAACTCAATTCCTGCTAGGCTTTTGCCTAGTTCTTATTTTGATAAAGAGTGGGCCGAATTTTTATCTGGACAAGCAAGAAGGTACAGACTTGTTAAGGGTATAATGGTAAACACATTTGAAGAGCTAGAGTGCTACGCAGTCAAGTCTTTCTATGATGGTAAGATTGAGATTCCGCCGGTTTATGCCGTGGGGCCCGTTTTGAATATGAGGGGGGACAATTATGCTTTGGGACCCGGTGGGATTGAGAAGAAAGCTGAAGTTCTAACGTGGCTGGATGATCAGCCGGAATCATCAGTCGTGTTCCTGTGCTTCGGGAGCATGGGATGCTTCGATGTGGATCAAGCGAGAGAGATCGCGCATGCGCTAGAACAATGCGGACACCGTTTCTTGTGGTCCCTGCGTCAGGCCTCAACCGAGGATAAGAACAAAATGCCGAGTGATTACGCAGATATCAAGAGCGTACTGCCGGAAGGGTTTTTGGATCGAACGGCTAAGATAGGGAAGGTGATTGGGTGGGCCCCGCAGGTTGCTGTGCTGAGCCATCCCGCGGTTGGAGGGTTTGTATCGCACTGCGGGTGGAATTCAACGCTCGAGAGTATTCGGTTTGGCGTTCCGATCGCCACGTGGCCGATATACGCCGAGCAACAGTCTAATGCGTTTCAGTTGGTGATAGAGTTGGGACTGGCGGTGGAGATTAAAATGGATTATAGGGAGGATATTTTATATGAAATTCCAACGATGGTTACTGCTGAGGAGATTGAGAGAGGAATCAAGTGCTTGATGAATCCTGATAGCGAGATTCGGAAAAGAGTGAAGGAAATGAGTGAGAAAGCTAGAAGAGCGGTGATGGACGGTGGATCTTCGCTCTCATCACTGGGCCGCTTTATTGATGATGTATTAGACAACATGTGAACCTAAAGCAGCCATGCTTAAAGTACAGTCAGTGTTTTTAGGACTTGTTTGGTTGTTATATTAAGGAAAATTATCAGGTATATATTTCTAAATAGTATTATATTAAATGTGTGTGAATATTTTTTTAAGTATATTATTCGTATATTCTAAGTTGATAAAATAGTTCTGCCGACCATCAATTCGTTAACTATCGTTTGCAAGCGCTAACATCATAAGGCTAATCTAGTATTTTTTAAAAACAACATATCATTCCATTTACCTAATACTAAATGACATGTCATATGATATATATTGATAACAATGACATGTCTTTTTTATTTATCGGATAATTATTAATAATTACAAAAAAAAAACTACTTTACAACCGAATCTACTCTTCCAAAATTTAACCCAAATTTTTGAAGATCTACTCCTCCAGGCTCCAACTGAAATTTTTTATGGTATAATATGTATAATTATAAATCATATGTTGTTAATAACTTTTTATGGTATAATATGGATATTTTTTATGGATAATTGTTAATAATATGTACTATTAATAATTTATTTTTTTAATCAAAAAAATGTATTGTAATAACAAAATAAAAAATTGTGTATTGAAAATTTATGTTAATTTTTGGGGAAAATTTATATTTTAAAATTATTTTGAGTTTCAAGGGCGAAATGATCAATTTACCATGATTCTGTTAACTTTCTAATAGAAGTTAACAGATTGGTGGACGGTAGAAGTGTTTTGTCAACTTAAGATATACGAGTGATATACTTGAAAAGTATTAATACATGTTTGATATGAGTGTTATTCAAGAATATATGACTGATAATTTTTCTTATATTAAAGACTCTCATTGTATTAATTTTAGACAAGTCTATGTTTGGCAAAATAAAAATTACAGTAACACCACATTATTGAGCCAAGCTAATGCAGTAAATTACCGCATTAGCTAAACCCGACTCACAATCAGGTTTAAGTTAATGCGGCAACTGCCGCTTCGGTTTTTTTTTTCACCCTTTTCCCTTTTTGTCTTCACAACTTGGCTATTGCTTTTTGACTTTTGTTTTATTATAATAATAATAATAATAATAATAATAATAATAATAATAAGAACTTTTAATATAATATAATATAATATTTTTTATTTTTTTATTATAATTATTAATATAAATTAATAAATATGTAATTTATTATTTAATATTATTATATTATATTATTTTTATTTTATATTATATTATAATTTATTATAACTAATAATAAATAGTTAAATATGAATAAATTTAAATAATATTAATTTAAAATTAATAATAATATAAAATATTAATACAATTTAAATATATTAATATAATATACCATATTAATATAATATAGTATAATATTTAAATTAAATTAATCAAAAAAATTATTACGATAAATGTAGTACTAAACATTATATAATGATATTATAATACAGTATTAATATAATACAATAAAATACAATACGTGTACCAAACACACCCTTAGTTCAATAATTTCAAGTGGCGCATGTGCCCAAACTGAGATGCATTTGTCGTCTTGTTATTTTTATTTTTATATTATCTTTTTAAGAAGTCATCTTGTAGTTTAATTTCATATTTTCTCATCTTTATTCTCTTGGACCATTTTGCATAAAGAATCTTATCTAAAAACATATTTTCCAAAAATAACAAATCTAAAATCATGTCAAACGCATTAATCAGCTGTTTTCTTATCAAACCTATTCTGACAAAAAAACAAAGACGCCGAAAATAGGGATGGAGTTCGGAGTAAATGAAAATCTCCAAATGAACCAAGTTCAATATAGGATTGATTCTAGATGATTTTCCCATCTGTAGCTGTGGACTAATCATTAGGAATTGGGGAATTTTAATTGTACCTAAAGCAATTTTGATTTGAGGATTTTGATAGATCATTGAGGCTACTATTTTAAATAAAAAAATAAAATAAAAAATTAAGAAAATAAAAAATAAAGAGCTGGATTCAAACTCTATTAAATTTTTTAAAAAGTTATTTGTTACTTTGTCGGAATGAGAAAGTAATTGACAAAACAAAGATCACACAATTAAGTTACTTTGACTTTATTTAGTAAATATAAATTTACTTTTTCATCTTATATATAAAATTTATAAATTAATTAAACAGGAGGTAAATCAATATTTTTATATCTAATTTTTAATATGCCCTTTCAAAATTGCCGGCGGTATGTGCACAAAGAAAGTTGATGTTTTGTTTAGATGTGGCTTGATGATCCGCCGGAATCATCGGAGGTGTTCCTGTGATTCGGAAGCATGGGAAGTTTTGGTGAAGATCAGGTGAGAGGGATTGCATGTGCACTGAAGCAAAGTATACACACTTGTACTGTGTAAAATTGGCCATTAGTTCCCCTTTTTTTTTTGGTTACATATCTAGTTGAAGAGAGTGGGGGAGAAATATTGCAACCCATAACTCGAATTTATGGCAAGTATTATGGCTATTGATATATTGGATATTCTTAGGCACTGGTTGCCCCTCTGGCTGGAGAGCGACTTTTTGCACCCTCGAATTATTAGAGATCGCTGCTTAAATTGTTGTTATTGTTATTTGGATTAGATGATGAGCTTTTTCACATCCACATAACGTGAGGCTAATTGTGTCGTTCGCCGTACATAACCCGAGTAATTGTTAAAAATATGTATGCACGTGGGTTAATTATAAATAAATAAATAAATAAATTCACCGTCACGAGTGAGGCACGCATTATTGTTATTATATATCCAGCAAAGCAACGACATCTTTTCAGTAGCTTCCATTTGAAATCAAAGTCGCCACCTATATCACTCGGTGCTTCGACTTGTCATCTCGTATCAAATTTATTAACGTTCTCGACGATAAAGAATCCCCTCCCCCAGAAAAAAGTCTTCTTTATTTCCACTGAAACCAAAATATCCAATCAAAATTTGATTTGCAGATTTGTGTTGTTTGGTTACAAAGAAAAGTGAAAAGAAAATTGAGATTTGGGGCAAGATATTATTTCTTCAGTGGCAAATGTGATTACAAGATTTGCTTATATATACAAACGTCTCAGAATTTTCTACACACATCTAATGTATGAGCCAAGATTGAGCAAAATGCTAACTGACTAATTAACAAAATAACAGAATGTGAACGCTGCTAACAGTGCATTGCACAACGCATAACAACCTTGCTGACTCAGCAGCAAGTCATCCCAGTGTTAGTTAATTAACTAGCTAACACAACTAACTCTCTGAACGTATCCCACGTCAAAGAAGCTGTCTCTAAGCTCACTGAGTCACCCTAACTCGCCTCCACTAGCCAACTCGGTTCTCAACGTGTTCTGCACCTGCATGATTGCCGTTGCAGATGAATTTACGGTTCCCAGTTGTGCTCTCTTTACGTCGAGCGCAGCTGCATTGGGTTCCGTTCTTAATGCCCTAGCCCTTCACGACCAAAATAGACCCACAACTAAGTGATCCGACTCTTGTGATCTCAGATCCCGTTGCTTATGCTGTGGGGACCATTTTGAATATTCAACGGTAGAGTCATGCCTCTATCTGCCCGGAGGGATAAAGAAGAAAGCTGATATTATCATCACGTGGCTTGATGGTGATTCGAGATTGCGCATGCGCGACGTCCAAGAATAAGTACGAAATGCCAAGTGGTGAACTGATAATGCAGATCCAACGGACGTACCGACCATCGAGTGGTTTGGCGAACGGTTAAAAGGAACTGGGTGGGCCCCACAGACTGCCGGACTGGGCCATCCTACGCTTGGAGGGTTTGTACCGTAGTGGGGGAGCGTATTCGATTTGGTGTTCCAATTCCTACGTTGCCAATAAACGCCGAGCAGCGATTAAAGCATCTCAGAAGGCGATGGGAGTTAGGACACGACACTAGCGGTGAAGATTAAAATGGATTATAAGAATGATTGTGTGAATGGAGTTTCAATGGTTGTTTCTGCTGAGGAGGTGAAGAGAGGAATCAATTGTTAGATGAATATATGTGGTAAAATATTTTAAAGTATCTAATCTTTTAGGGCATAAGAATAAAACATGCTACGTATAGAAGCAAATGTTTTAACAGCATAAATGTATTTGCCTGGAAATAAACAATACCTTTAATAGCGTAAAAACATATAAATTATTATATATGATATTGATTTGTTTTAGGATCGTGTACTTTATTAAAATTCAAATAAGTGATTAAATATTAAGCCATATATATATATATATATATATATATGGTGTAATAGTATAATATTAAGAAAAGCTACTAAGCCATAAGGTTATTATACTATTAAACCATATTATTAATAGCTTTTTCGGATTTTAATATTATATTGCATTAACTTTTAAAACCAAAGATATTTAATCAGTTGAAACTTATTTAGTTTACTTGTAATTAATTTATAAAACATAAAGTTGAAAGGTAATAATATTAACTATTGTCAATCATTGTAGCTAACCATCGAAGGTGTTTTTTCAGTATCTACAGACATCGAATTTGGTATCATTAGAATGGTCATCACTGAAGTTACATAACAGTGCATGGAATATTACTGGCAATAAAACTTTAGTTCACTATAGATCTGCAATTAAAATTTTGAGCTACTAATACATGTGTCGCTGCATAAATTCAAGAATGAGGGGTACCAATGGTATGAAAACTAACATCAATTGTTATCGGAATATGAACGTCGTTGGCAGTTTATGGTGGCCAACAATGGCAGGTAATGAGTAAATTTATTTATTTTTTTATTTATAAAAATTAAAAATTGAATTTAATAAAAATAAAAATATTTAATTATTTAATATAAATTAAAATAATATTATATAATATTATTATATATAATATTATATAGAGTAACTCTAAATATTGTGCAGTATTAATATACAAAAATATTAATGCAACACAATCCAATATAACACACTTAATAATGTGCGAAATGCAAATGTGCTTCAAGTTATTGTTAAGTCTCCTCGATCATATGAAACCCTTTGGGTAAAGAATTCTTGAAGATGGATCGAAGTCTTCCGTCAGCGAGTCAACAAGAAGTTGCACTAATTTAATATTGGATTTAGCTGGCGAGAGCCACCACGTTGTGGCCAGTAAAACGAAGCCGAAAGCAATCAACTAACTACGAGGCCCAATAATTGAGTATTTAAATTCCAAAGGCTGGCTAGTTGGGCTGCTGCTCTCACAATTATGAGTGAGGGCAGCAGTTCACTCATAATTATTGTGGGCGCCTTGAGTCCTTTTTTCATTTAATCCAGTTAAAGTTAGTTTTTTTTTTTTTTATCATTAAGTGGATTAGATATTTTTTAAATATTAAAGAGAATAAAATTCTAGATAATACTTCATCAAAATTTATGTATTAATTTTAATAATAAATTTATATAAATATGAATGATAGTCTAATTATAAATATCAGTAATAAATCTCATGTAATATAAGTTATAAATTTAATTATAATAGCCAGTTTCAAAAAAAATTATTCAAATAATATTTCCAGAGCAACGTCTCCTTCTTACCTCGTCATCATTGATTAGTTATACCATACACCGACTTCTTAATAGTTTGGTAAAAAAAAAATTTAATTTTAAAAAAGTAAAAAATAATTTCATTCAAAAAATCTCATTTAAAGATTTTTTAAAATATTAGATTAAGTATTATATATGTATTTTTAATATTCTGATTCTTGAAGGAAGAGATGTCTGATATTTGTTATTATTTTAGTGGAAAAAAATTTAATTAAAATAATATAAACTTATTTTTATTTAAAGAATTTTATGAGAGATGATTAATTTATTTTCTCTTTTATTTACTATATAAGTAAGAAAATAAGCATTTAAAAATTAAATTAAAATAATTTTTTAGTGATGGTCAGATGAGATTATTAAAATTTCTTTTTATAAAAATAAAATTAATCAACATTACAAATCAAGTTTACACGTGAGCAATTTTTTAAATTAAGAACGATGTATTACTTGTTATTTTTATTTTTATCAACACAAATCAATGAATCTCACAAAAACGTGCAAAATACAAGATAAATAAAGAATTAGAATCCCGACAAATTCTTTACATACAATTTTTAAATGACAAAATTTTACTTCAGAATCAACCGCATATAAGTAATAATCAATTTAGATACCACCAACGTCATCCTATAACAAAATTTTTATTACATATCACAAATTTTTCTTTGCATTTATCAAATTTATCATTCTGTACACAATTTTTCCATCACATATTGTTTGCTGTGAAATTTTTCTTTGTATAAGCTTATTTATGCCGGTTGTTTCATCAATTTCTTTCTTTTCTTCTTTTTCAGCAAATCAATTTCGTAACTGTTTAGTATGAAAATTTTATAGCATGCATATATAAATAAATAAATAAATAAATAAAATCATCCTTTTCTGTTAAAATCTAGAAACATGAAAACCTACAAATCTAGATCTATTTTAGCCTGAATCTGTTTAGATCCACAGAAAATTTTCCAAATACGCTCACAATAAACAAAAAATTCACTACCACAAGAGACAAGACATTCCCATAATCTGCTCCAGCAAAGCAGAGACATCACTTGAGTTCTTGGAATGCACTTATAAAAAGAATGCACATAATACACACACAATACACCAAACCGCATAACAAAATGAAGAGAGCTCAGCTAGTGTTCATCCCATTGCCAGGTGCCGGCCACCTCGTATCAACGGTGGAGGTTGCAAGGCTTCTCGTTGACCGCGACGACCGTCTCTCCGTCACCGTCCTTATAATCAAGCTTCCATATGACAACACAGTCGCCAGCTACACCCAATCACTCGCTGCCTCTAACTTATCATCTCGTATCAAATTCATTAACCTTCCCGACGATCAACCCGACAAAGAATCCACTCCCACAAAAAGATTATTCATTCATTTCATCGAAAGCAAAAAACCCCACGTCAAAGAAGTTGTCGCTAATCTAACTGACGAGTCACCTGACTCGCCTCAACTCGCTGGGTTTGTTCTCGACATGTTTTACACGTGCATGATTGAAGTCGCAGATGAATTCAAAGTTCCTAGTTATATTTTCTTCACGTCGGGTGCAGCTTTTCTGGGTTTCATGCTTCGTGTTCAAGCTCTTCATGATGAGGAAAATACGGCAATTACTGAGTTGAAAGACTCGGATGCTGCTTTGGAAGTGCCGGGTCTAGTCAACTCAGTTCCCGCTAAGGTTTGGCCTTCCGTGGTATTTGATAAAGAGTGGGCCGAAGCTCTTTACCAGCAAGCAAGAAGGTTTAGAGGGGCTAAGGGTATTATGGTAAATACGTTCGAGGAGTTAGAATCATATGCGGTGAGATCTTTTTCTGATGGTACGAGTAAGACCCCACCACTGTACCCCGTGGGGCCAATTTTGAATATCAAAGGTGAGAACTACGATTTGGGGGACGGTGGAGCCGAGAAGAAAGCGGATATCATGACATGGCTTGATGATCAGGCTGAGTCATCGGTGGTGTTCTTGTGCTTTGGGAGCACGGGGAGCTTTGGTGAGGACCAAGTGAAGGAGATTGCATTTGCGCTGGAGCAGAGCGGACATCGATTCCTATGGTCCTTGCGTCGGGCCCCTTTGAAGGATACGTTTGAGAAGCCAAGTGATTACGAGGATCCGACGGAGGTTCTTCCAGAAGGATTCATGGATCGAACGGCTAATATCGGGAAAGTGATCGGGTGGGCCCCACAGGTTGCGGTACTGGCTCATCCTGCCATCGGAGGGTTCATATCGCATTGTGGATGGAATTCGACGCTGGAGAGTATATGGTTTGGCGTTCCAATTGCCACGTGGCCAATGTACGCGGAGCAACAATTTAATGCCTTTGAGTTGGTTGTAGAGCTGGGATTAGCTGTGGAGACCAAAATGGATTATCGGACGGATGTTTTGATTGAGAATCCGACCGTTGTGAATGCTGAGGAGATAGAGAGAGGAATCAGGTGTCTAATGGAACATAGTAGTGAGATGAGGATGAGAGTCAAGCAGATGAGCGAGAAAGCAAGAAAAGCTTTGTCAGACGGTGGATCTTCGTTCTCTTCAATGGACCGCCTTATCGATGATTTTCTGGACAATATAGCATAAAGGCACCGTAGATGTCTCCCATTAGATGCAATTTGCTTTTATTTCTTTTTCTCTATTTTCGATAATTTTTCCTGGCTCGTAGAATTTTAAAACACTCCTCCACATAAAATATGGGTAGGAGCCTAAGGGTGTGTTTGAAATTGAGGTAAAAAATATATCTGTTGGTAAAAAAAAATTGTAAATATGAAACAAATATTAATAGTATATATTAAATATAAACTTTAAATAATAATTTTGATAAAATTATTAAAGATATAATAAATTTTCTATCATATAAATAAAAATTTATAGTAACATAACTTTTAAGTTACAGCAGTTAGTATTTATTAAATATTTTAATATTGTAGCTTTTATCCAACCTCAATCTCAAACGCACCATAAATTGACATTAAAAAAATCTATTTGTTTGAAATATCTTACTTTCAGGACTTTGGCAACTAGAGAGTTTGGATATTGAAATATCTAACTGCTGTAACTTTTTAAGTTCTGCCGATTCTTCTGTTTCGAAATATTTTAATATTGTAAACCTTCCAACCCAACCTCAATCTCAAACGCACTATAATTAAAAAAATTTATTTGCTTGAAATATCTTACTTCCAGGACTTTGGCAACTAGAGAGTTTGGATATTGAATTAGTCTCCACCCTTGCTTAGCAACTAGGGCTTAGTTAAAGCTTGACAACTCTCTAAACTCCAATCTCCCTCTAATCTTAGCAAAGCTCGCATTCTCTGACTTTACCCAATAGACTCCTCTCTTATCTTCCTTTGACCCTCACCAAAACCTTGTAATGTCTATTTATATGATTTATTTAGTTTGTAATAAATATAAATAAAAAAATTTAAGAATAAGAGTAATACTGTAAAATTATGTTACTAATAAAGTTATTAGTTATTATAAAAACAAAAGGAGGATAGGTGATGCTTTAAGCTTTTCATGCAGTATCGATAACATGTATTAGGCGTATTAGTTTATGGAAGTTCAACTTACTAGAAAGTCAAAGAGTGGACAAATTCTCTAAATTTTGGCTATAAATGCAGACCGAACATTATTTTTTTTTTTATAAGAAAAGATTTAACTTTCAATAAAAAATTTTCGGAAAGTCAGACATAATGTGAGAGGGTATTGCACCCTTCCATACCCAACTTTTCCGATTAGCTAAGACTGTTTTAGCTAGGGTGTGAGCAAAAGCATTACAAGTTCTTTGAATTTTCTGAAGTTTCACCATGCTGCTGAAACTCTGCATTTTTTGCTGGATTTCAGATATGGTCCAATAAATTTCAGTTCTGCTACTCTTGTTGTGTAGCATAAAATCCACCACATCCTGACAATCGGTCTCTAAGATTAGAGGACTCAAATTTTCTTCAAACCCAACTTGCACCCCAAAATTGACAGCTGTTGCCTCTGCTTGAGCTACATCTCCATGATACTTTGTGTGCTTTACTGCTGCAATTATGATTGCTCCAGTATCGTCTCTGATCACCACCCCCAGCCCCACTTGATTTTTCTCTGTATTAACTACAGCATCCACATTTGCTTTAGATATTTTTTGACCGAACATTATTCTAATAAACAATATAGAGAGAAAAGTAATAATAAAAATATAATAACCCTTTGTTATAGATTCCCTCGGATCCTGTTACACTATACTCTTTAAATGTGGACCTTTAACATATTTTTTGGAATTGGGTATCTCTTTTTCTTTTTTTTTTCGGATGTTGTTTCCTAGAGCCATCAAAAGCTGACAAAGGACTTTGTATCTAATCTCTTAAGACTTCAAGAAGGATGTGGATACAATTTCTCCAATCCCTTATAAAGGACACATTAGAAATCACAAAAATTCTCATACAATTTTTAAATAATAATTTCAATAAAAATAATATATAAATTAAAGATTATTCATAATATAAGTATGAAATTATATCATACTAGTTTTCCAAACCACAACTGTTAAGTTGTACCAAATACTTTTACGTGGCAGTCATTCTAGTCAACTTCTTCTTCAACGTCGTCATCATGATCTTGATCATCTTTTAAAAATTATTATTTAAAAACTCACCGTTGAGTAAAGCTCTTTAGGCAAAATAAGAGAATAAGCACAAATAATCAATGGTATGCTGAATTCTAACAGAATGAGTAAATTCTCTTACTAATTCTGCTACAATTCACGTCTAGTCAAATGAAATTATGATTATAAAAAATTAATATAATAATTTTTAAATGAAATTGTAATTATAAAAATTTAACATATTGAATTTAAGATTTAATTTTTTTATTAAACTCACGGATATTTTTATAGAGTGTGTTCACAGTACAAAGAACTAACATTTAATTGACTGAAAATTCATTGTATTTTACAAATATAATCAATAGAATTTAAATAAATTCATCAAATAAATAATGTATACTTGATTAAATAAATTCATGAATTTTACTAAATGTATTCAATGAATTAAATGTATAAATAATGTATACTTCATAATTTTTTATTGCAGTACGAGAATTCAATCCCAGAACTTTTAGATACAATAAGAAAAATTAGAAATGAGATTCAACTAGATTTAAACTTAAAAAAAAAAAACAAATTACAATAAACTCATATTTTAATAAATTGACATAGTCAATTACAAAGAAAAGTGAAAAGAAAATTGAGATTTGGGGCAAGATATTATTTCTTCAGTGGCAAATGTGATTACAAGATTTGCTTATATATACAAACGTCTCAGAATTTTCTACACACATCTAATGTATGAGCCAAGATTGAGCAAAATGCTAACTGACTAATTAACAAAATAACAGAATGTGAACGCTGCTAACAGTGCATTGCACAACGCATAACAACCTGGCTGACTCAGCAGCAAGTCATCCCAGTGTTAGTTAATTAACTAGCTAACACAACTAACTCTCTGAACGTATCCCACGTCAAAGAAGCTGTCTCTAAGCTCACTGAGTCACCCTAACTCGCCTCCACTAGCCAACTGGGTTCTCAACGTGTTCTGCACCTGCATGATTGCCGTTGCAGATGAATTTACGGTTCCCAGTTGTGCTCTCTTTACGTCGAGCGCAGCTGCATTGGGTTCCGTTCTTAATGCCCTAGCCCTTCACGACCAAAATAGACCCACAACTAAGTGATCCGACTCTTGTGATCTCAGATCCCGTTGCTTATGCTGTGGGGACCATTTTGAATATTCAACGGTAGAGTCATGCCTCTATCTGCCCGGAGGGATAAAGAAGAAAGCTGATATTATCATCACGTGGCTTGATGGTGATTCGAGATTGCGCATGCGCGACGTCCAAGAATAAGTACGAAATGCCAAGTGGTGAACTGATAATGCAGATCCAACGGACGTACCGACCATCGAGTGGTTTGGCGAACGGTTAAAAGGAATTGGGTGGGCCCCACAGACAGCTGGACCGGGCCACCCTACGCTTGGAGGGTTTGTACCTTAGTGGGGGAGCATATTGGATTAGGTGTTCCAATTGCTACGCTGCCAATAAACGCCGAGCAGCAATTAAAGCATCTCAGAAGGCGATGGGAGTTACGACACGACACTAGCGGTGAAGATTAAAATGGATTATAAGAATGATTGTGTGAATGGAGTGTCAATGGTTGTTTCTGCTGAGGAGGTGAAGAGAGGAATCAATTATTGGATGAAAGCGGATGGTGAGATTAAGAGAAGAGTGAGGGAACCGAGTGAGAAAGCCAGACGAGCATGAATGGATGGTCGATAGGGCCGCTTCATTGACGCTCCAACAAAATTGATTTATTGAGGTAGAGGCTTTACGACAAATTGTAATTATGCTGTCATTTATTATTAATGATGGCATGTCTAATAACTATGCCGTTATGGAGTTATTCATCACCGATGAGGTCTTGCAGCGGACTTTTGATATATGCTGTAAAATATTTTAAAGCATCTCATTTTTTAGGGCATAAGAATAAAACATGCTGCGGAAGCAAATGTTTTAACAGCATAAATGTATTTGCAATGAAATAAACAATACCTTTAATAGTGTAAAAATATATAAATTATTATATATAAAAAGTATTAATTTGTTTTAGGATCCTGAACTTTTTTAAAATTAAAAAAGCTATTAAATATTAAGCTATCTATAAATATATGGTGTAACAGTAGGATACCAAGAAAAGCTACTAAAATATAAGGTTATTATACTATTAAACCATATTATTAATAATTTTTCCTAACTTTAATACTGTATTGCATTAACTTTTAAAACAAAATATATTTAATCAATTAAAACTTATTTAGTTAATTTGTAATTAATTAATAAAATATAAAGTTGAAAGACAATAATATTAACTACTGTCGACCACTGTTGCTGACCATCAAAGGTGTTTTTTCAGTAGAATGATCATCACTGGGGTTACATAACAGTGCATGTATTACTGGCAATAAAGCTTTAGTTCACTATAGATCTACAATCAAAATTTAGAGCCAATAATACATGCATCGCTGCCTAAATCCAGCAATGAGGACATTAATACTATGAAAACTGACATCAATACTAATGCAACACAATCTAATAAAGTATAACTTAATATAATGTGCTTCAAGTTATGGTTAAGTCTCCTGGATTATTTGAAAGCTCTCAGGTAAAGAATTCTTGAAGGATCGATCGAAGTCTTCCGTGTGCGAGTCAATAACAAGTTGCACTAATTTAATATTAGATTTTAAATGAAACTATAGCTGGCGAGACCCACCAAGGTCTCGACGGCTTAGTCTTGGGAGTTGGGAATTGAACTTCATATGCCACCGCATGAAACTGTCCCCACTTAACTGAGCGCTCCACTTTAGTGGCTGCCGACAAAGGTTGGTGTCCAAATCCAAGATGCTATTACGGGGGGCATCCCGCGTTGCAGGAGAGAGGAAAAGTTGTTGGAACTCACTCTTGAGGAAAGAGAGTCTGTAGCGTAGTCTTGTCCATTATTTATTGTCGTCTTCTTTTTTAATTTTGTACATTCCTGTTGTCATCTCCTCGGGCCACTCCTCATCAAAGTTGTGGCCAGTAAAACGAAACGAAAAGCAATCAAGTAACTTCGAGGTCCAATAATTGAGTATTTAAATTTCGAATGGCTTTTCTAGGACGTCTCCTTCTTAACTCGTCGTCATCAGATTAGTTAAACCATAAACCGAAGTATTAATTCCTTGGTCAAATTTTTTGAATTAAAAGAAGTGAAGGACAATTTGATTTAAAGGATTTTTTTAAATATTATTAAATATTATATGTATTTTTTTATAATTTTTTTTATTCTTGAAAGAAGAGATGTCTTATAATTATAATTATTTTAATAGAAAAAAAATTTAATTAAAATAATATGAACTTATTTTTATTTAAAAATTTTTATAAAAAAAATGGTTAATTTTTTATTTACTATATAAATAAAGAAATAAATATTTAAAGAATTAAATTAAAATAATTTTGTAGTGATGCTCAGATGAGATTATTAAAACCTTTTTTTAACAATAAAATTAATCAATATTAGAAATCAAGTTTACATGTCAGCAGTTTTTTAAAATAGGAACGATTCTGTGACATGCATGTATTACTTGTTATTTTTATTTTTCTCAACACAAATCAATGAATCTCACAAAAACGTGCAAGATACAAGATAAATGAAGAATTTGAATCCCAAGAAATTATTTACATACAATTTTTAAATGACAAAATTTTACATCAGAATCAAATGCATATAAGTAATAATCAATTTAGATGCCACCAACGTCACAATAAACAAAAAATTCACCACCACAAGACAGGACATTCCCATAATCTCCTCCAGCAAAGCAGTGACCACTTCAGTTCTTGACTTCTTGTCTTCACTTATAAAATGGATGCACTTACCAAATCAATGCACATAATTACACACAATACACCAAACCGCATAACAAAATGAAGAAAGCTCAGCTAGTGTTCATCCCATCGCCAGGTGCTGGCCACCTAGTATCAACGGTGGAGGTCGCAAGGCTTCTCGTTGACCGCAACGACCGTCTCTTCGTCACCGTCCTTATAATTCCATATGACAACACAGTCGCCAGCTACACCAAATCACTCGCTGCCTTTAACTTATCATCTCGTATCAAATTCATTAACGTTCCCGACGATCAACCCGACAAAGAATCCACTCCCCCAAAAAGATTCTTCACTGATTTCGTCGAAAGCAAAAAACCCCACGTCAAAGCAGTTGTCGCTAATCTAACTGACGAGTCACCTGACTCGCCTCAACTCGCTGGGTTTGTTCTCGACATGTTTTGCACGCGCATGATTGAAGTCGCAGATGAATTTAAAGTTCCTAGTTATATTTTCTTCACGTCGGGTGCAGCTTTTCTGGGTTTCATGCTTCGTGTTCAAGCTCTTCATGATGAGGAAAATACGGCAATTACGGAGTTGAAAGACTCGGATGCTGTGTTGGAAGTTCCGGGTCTAGTCAACTCAGTTCCCGCTAAGGTTTGGCCTTCCGTGGTATTTAATAAAGAGTGGGCCGAATCTCTTTACCAGATAGCAAGAAGGTTTAGAGGTGCTAAGGGTATTATGGTAAATACGTTCGAGGAGTTAGAATCATATGCGGTGAGGTCTTTTTGTGATGGTAAGAGTAAGACCCCACCACTTTACCCCGTGGGACCAATTTTGAATTTCAAAGGTGAGAACTACGATTTGGGGGAAGGTGGAGCCGAGAAGAAAGCGGATATCATGACATGGCTTGATGATCAGCCTGAGTCATCGGTGGTGTTCTTGTGCTTTGGGAGCAGGGGAAGCTTTGGTGAGGACCAAGTGAAGGAGATTGCATTTGCGCTGGAGCAGAGCGGACATCGATTCCTGTGGTCCTTGCGTCGGGCCCCTTCGAAGGATACATTTGAGAAGCCAAGTGATTACGAGGATCCGACGGAGGTTCTTCCAGAAGGGTTCATGGATCGAACGGCTAATATTGGAAAAGTGATCGGGTGGGCCCCACAGGTTGCGGTACTGGCTCATCCTGCCATCGGAGGGTTCGTATCGCATTGTGGATGGAATTCGACGCTGGAGAGTATGTGGTTCGGCGTTCCAATTGCCACGTGGCCGATGCACGCAGAGCAACAATTTAATGCTTTTGAGTTGGTTGTAGAGCTGGGATTAGCTGTGGAGATCAAAATGGATTATAGGAAGGATGTTTTGATTGAGAATCCGACCGTTGTGAATGCTGAGGAGATAGAGAAAGGAATCAGGGGTCTGATGGAACATAATACTGAGATGAGGATGAGAGTCAAGGAGATGAGCGAGAAAGCAAGAAAAGTTTTGTCAGACGGTGGATCTTCGTTCTTTTCAATGGGCTGCCTCATCGATGATTTTCTGGACAATATAGCATAAAGCTACTGTAGATGTCTCCGACTAGATGCAATTTGCTTTTATTTTTTCGTTTATTTTCGATAATTTTCGTGGCTTGTAGAATTTTATTTTTTTGAGAAGAAAGTAATCCTTTCATTCATTTGAGTTAGCAAACAAGCACAATACATCAACTGGGAATTCATCTACCCAAATAACAGATTCTGAGCTTTCCAAAGCTCTTTTGGCTAGGGAGTGAGCAAGAATATTACAATGTCTTGGCACATGCTGAACTAATATCGATTGGAAGTCTGTTTGCTACTTTGAATCTCCGATACAGTCCACCAGATTTCTGTTTGGTTGCTTGTCATGTTGTTGGCTCAGTCAGCTACTTCGCTGCAGTCTATTTCAATGATTTCATTTGTAAAGCTTGCCTGATTTGCTTCATCCATTCCTCAGTTGACAGCGTGAGCTTTACCTGCAACTTTTTACCTTCTGTGCTTCTTTGATTTATCTGTTCCTTTACCTGCACTTTTTGATATGCATCGATGAGTACTTTAGCCTTGGTAGCTGAAAACATGGGGTCTGATTTTTCCCCCTCAAAGATGAATTTGTTCCTTGTATGCCACGTAAACCCACCATATAGCTGCTATAAATTCGATCTTAGTCTTGGTCAGTGTACCCAATAATCTGTGCAGGACACTCAGCATATCTTTTCTATTGCCTCCCTTCATTTCAGCTGCAAAGTAAGTGCATTTCTAGATTTTCCTATCCACTTTGCATTCCATAAGGGCATGGAAAACATCTTCACATCCAGTTTTACATACTTAGCATATTGGTTCATACAAAATTAAATTTTCCTTCTCCACAGACTTTTTACTGTTGGTAATAAGTTCTTGGCAGCTCACCAAACAAAAATTTTGAATTTCTCTGGCAAATTTAGTCTCTATATCCTATGCCAGCCATTGGATCCTCCTATTGAACATGTTGGTAGTTTAGAAAACTTGAGAATGTGAGCTAACTGATAGCCACTCTTCACTGAGTACAACCACTTCTTATCATAGTGCCATTTTAGTTCATCTTCTTAGGGTTTCTTCGCAATGGGATTCTTTTTATTCTTTAAGCACATTCTTTAACAAATTTTTGGTCAATTAAGCTTACATTCCACTAATGGTTTGGGTCAATAAGTGCTGAAACTTTTGCTTCTACAGGCAAGGGTGGCATAACCATTGGCCCTAAAAGTCGTTGGCCTAGGTATCCAATTGCTTGACTGGATCTGAATTTTTTCTCCTTTTCCTACTCACCAACTTGTTCCCTTTTGTTGGACCTACCTCTCCCATAAAATACTCCTCCAAATGAAGGATGGATTAGAGCCTGATTTGGCATTAAGAAAATCTATTTGCTTGAAATATCTTGCTTCCAGGACTTTGACAACCTGAGAGTTTGGATATTGAATTAGTCTCCACCCTTGCTTAGCAACTAGGGCTTGGTTAAAGTTTGACAAGTCTCTAAATCCCAATCCCCCTCTAATCTTAGCAAAGCTCACATTCTCCCACTTTACCCATTGAATTCCTCTCTTATCTTCCTTTGACCCCCACTAAAACCTTGCAATGTCCATTTATATGGTTTATTTAGTTTATAATAAATATGAATAAAAAGAACTTAAAAATAAGGATAATATTGTAAAATTATGTTACTAATGGAGTTATTAGTTATTATAAAAACAAAAAGAAGGTATGTGGTATATATTAATTTCAGTAGAAAGAAAATTAACAATTGTACCAATTCATAAATTTAGTAAAATGAGTTAATTTCAAATAGAATAAAAGGAGTCGTGGTGTAAGTAACCAAACAAAACAACAATGTCCCCACAAAAAGATCATTTAAAACTTCAGTTTTATTTTTCCAATGTGCCATTGCGTTACAATCATTAGCACTCCAATTATGAAATGGGCGATAATTGCTACAATATCGATCCAACATTGAGATCAATGAACCTTGCTTTCCTGGTCCTCGAACCGCGCCCGCAACAAACCCCAACCCCCTCCCACCAGCTGAGGCCCTTACATGTGTTATTTATGGGAGAGATTAATATTGTGCTGCTGAGTTAACAGGTTTAGCTGGCTGTCCCGTGTCAATCTTAGCCGTTGTCGAATGGCTATGTAAAGAAATAATATTGATGGCCTTCATTCTATGCCTTTCCGTTTCTTAGGCTTGCTCCAATGGTCAAACACGTGGTCTTATTTTTATCGTCAACACTGTATAATATATGTCCAATGTTAAGATAGTTACAATTTCAATAAGTCGGGTCGTCTTTTAATATTGAAGTATTGTATTTTTTAACTCAAAAATATTGTAGAAAAAAATTATAATTATAAAATAAAAATTATTAATTTATAATAAAAATAATTTTTATATATACATAAAATACACAAACGCAAGCCCATGTTTTTGGGCCCGAAAAATAAGGTCAAATAAATTGAATTCTAGTCAAAACTCAGTCAAATAAGATTATTTTGAAGGGCCATGAAGGCTTACAGAATGCACTTGCAACCTTATTAAGCACCCACAACTTATCGTATAAAAGTGCTCAAGCAATTGCCACGTAAAATCTGCAAGTATAGTTTCAAGTAATACAAACATGCAATTTAACTAAAACATTTTCCTTCTGTTAATAAGAATATGCAAATGTATTTACAAGACTCTTGAATTCGTGTGATGGCCATACAGGTCTTACACTTCATGTTATTGATGCCACGCAAAAGCATATATCATACCATATGCTGTACATTGATCATATCACTCGTAATGCAATAAGATATATTTTTCATACGTATAAGTGGATCCAAGACACTCTTTTACGTCTTACTTGTGGAAGGTTAGAGTAATGTCTAGGCTAATTATATAGTAATTCAACTAGGACTTAGATTTTAATATTTAATACAACTAGGACTTATTTGATAAATTCTAAGATTACAGGTACAATTTATATATGACTATTATTTTATCATTATTTATCTAGAAAATAAATTGAACTTAGATAAAACTAGATTAAAACCACAATTTGTCCTCATCATCTTCATGTTTTGCAATAAAATTAAATAACTTTAGAATTAGTAGAATGACGTATAATGGCAATGGGGTGGGTTGGGGGTGGGGAGACCTACCCTATTCCCCATCCCACTAAAAGTTTTCGCCTCCATTCCCCACCCCATTACCCAATAAATTTAGTGGGGTAAAGATGGAGAATCCCCATGTGGAGGATAATTTCCCCATCCTCACACCATTTCCTATTTACCTATTTTATAGTAGATATAGATACATAATTTCAGTAAATTAAAAATTAGAGGCTTAAAATAAAATCATCATCATATTATAAAGTATTTAAATTATTTAAAAAAACTCTAAAATTTTAAAACAATATCTTAAAATGATATCAAAACTGAAAAATGTTTGAAGACAGCAGCACCATAAAAGAGAAAAAAAAAACATAATAATGTTTTAGAGTCGAAAAAGAATTATATTACAAGGGTTTCTTTTAGTTATATCTTGTTTATATTACTTAAAAATAAAAACAAAATTTATTAATTGACATTATATTTGATAAAACAAAAATTATATATTAAATGAGAATTAAAAAAATATTTATGTATAATGAATATTGGGGTGGGAGTGTGGGGGGAGTACAAAATAAAACCTTACCTCGTTAAGAATCTGGAAATTATTTTTTCCCCATTCCCAAAAAATTATTCAATTTTTTTCCATTTAGAGTGGGGCTCCATAGGACCCGAAACCCGTAGAGGATTTTGCCATCCGTAATGGCGTATTAGTTAATTAGATAATTATTAATTTCGTGCATTATTATAAATATATATAAACTTAATCGTACATTAAAAGATAATGACTATCACTTCAGTTGTGATGCTTTAGGCTTTTCATTCAGCATCGATAACATGTATTAAGCGTATCAGTTTATGGAAGTTCAACTTACTAGAAATATAAAGAGTGAACAAATTCTCTAAATTTTGGCTATAAAAGCAGGCCGAGCATTATTCTAAAGGGGGATCGAGGTAGAGAGAGTGACATTCCATTTAAGCATAAACAATATAGAGAGAATAATAACAATAAAAATATAATAGCCCTTTGTTATACATTCCCTCGGTTCTTCTTACAGTATACTCTTTAAATGTGGATCTTTAACATATTTTTCGGTATCTTCTGTTTTTTCAGATGTCGTTTCCTAGAGCCATCAAAAGTTGACGCACGACTTTTTGTCTAATCTCTTAATACTTCAAGAAGAGTGTGGGTACAATTTCTCCAATCCCTTATAAAGGACACGTTAGCAATCACAAAAATTCTCTTACAATTTTTAAATAATAATTTTAATAAAAATAGTTAATATATTAAGGATTATTTATAATATAAGTGTGAGATTATATCATATTAGTTTGGGTCCAACTATAATACAAGTGTTGTTTCATACCCCTTTTTTTTGTCTTTTTGTAATCTAATCATTGGATCCAACTCAAGAATTGCAAAGGTTATTTCAACCGCTTGGATGTTATCATTTGGTTATTAACTATGTGGTCCCTTATGTTTACTAAAAGAATAAGAAAAGATTAAATTTCAAAATTTTGACACATTGATTCATTAAATATTTTATCATTAAAGATAATTTAGTAAACAAACATATTTATATATTAAAAATATAGATGAATTATTTTAACTTGCTAAAATACTCTCCACTTCCATTTACGTAAAATGTCAATTATATTTTAATAATACTATTTTGTATTTAGTGTAACACAAAATTGAATAAGGTTTTATATAAATTTTGACAATATTAAAATGAAAAATAAATAAATATTAAATAAATGCTTGGATAGTCATTTAAATTCATTATAGAGTTTATAAATAATATTTTCAAAATAATAAATTTCTATATGTGAATTTGAGATTATATAAAATTACTTATACTTTATCCCCCGTATGAATCCGATAATTTATTTATTTAATATGAAAAATAAATTATATAACATTTATTCTATTACTTAAATTTAAAATTATAAAGAATGAAACTTAAATTTAAAATTGATTGAGAAGGAGATGAAATAATAAATTTTTTACAATTTTAAAATTATTGTATTTTATTTGGGTTTATTACATAAAATTATTAAAAATTATTTTTTATTATTTACAGAAAATAATAGGGATTGTTGAAGAAAAAAACAAATAAATTTTTTAGAAATTTAAAATTATTATATTTTATTTGGAACTTATTATATAAAATTTTTAAAATCTATAATTTTTATTATTTATAGAAAACTATAAAGTCTGTTAAAGAAAATATCAAAATAATATTTGGTACAATAAGATAGTTTTGCCCGTTAGTACCAAATACTTTAACGTGGCACTCAATTGCAGTCAGGATGTGCAGGAAGCGTTGAAGAGGGAATATTGATGGCCATCCTTCTAGTCAACTTCTTCTTCAACGGCATCATCATGATCTTGATCATCTTTTAAAATTATTATTTAAAAACTCACCGTTGAGTAAAGTTCTTTAGGTAAAATAAGAGAATATGCGCAAATAATCAATGCTATGCTGAATTCTAGCAGAATGTATAAATTCTCTTACTAATTCTGTTACAATTCACGTCTAGTCAAATGAAATTATGATTATAAAAAATTAATATAATAATTTTTAAAGAAAATTCTAATTATAAGAAATTAACATATTAGATTTAAGATTTATTTTTTTTATTAAACTGACGGATATTTTTATAATTATACACCTTTTCTTTCAACAATAAAAATTATTGAAACCCTAAAATTCATTTTTTTCTTCTCCAGTCGTCATCACCACAAAGACCAACCACTGTTCAGAATTTTCACCCATCTCCAACGCCGAGTTAACCGTCATCGCCACATCGAAAAGCCACCAAATGACGCCCTCTACTAGCAGCGTATGTGAGTACGCGACCAGCGCTCGGCTACGCAGCTGGCCACGCGAGCCGCGCATGCTGCACAATGCCTGTAGCAAGTGCGTTGGTTGGTGGTTGCTGTTGAAATTTTCAGCTTTCGTTCCTTTGATCTTGTCATCCCATGATTTACAAATTTCCTAGGCTAATTTTGGCTTACAGAATTTCTATAATAGTAAACTAAATCAAGAGGGAAATATGATGATAAAAAAAACCACCTCCTCTTGTTACAGATTCAAAGGAAAAATATAGTAGCGGATATAACCATGAAGTAAGACAAACCAAAAGTGTGTTTTATTCATATATTAAACAAATAATATATATCTAAACAAATTATGCCACTCTAATACATAAATCTCAAAATTAATTTTATACGATATTCTTATATATTAATAAAAGATGGCTCTGATACTAATTGTAAGTAAAAACTCATTTTTTCTCATAAAAACTTTTAGGACCGATCTCATACAATACATAAGAATCCGTAATCTAGAAAATCATACATTGACAATCATAGAAGATGAATGATCAAAAGAAAACAAATCCGCCACCAAATAATCTTTCAAGTTATGAGTCAAGTTTGCTCAGAACTAAATGTGGGGGCGTATGTCTCACAACTTCCAAAACAACTGGCTTCTTTTGCAATGGTTTTTTTAAAACGTGTATTTTGGAATACCATCCTCTTTCCTTCTTTGAGAAAAATACACTTATATAATATCTCGTGTAAAACCCTAGATATGTATTATCCTTTATTATCATTCAAAATAATAAATATTTTGAATTTAATATTATCTCTCCACTTACGTGAAAGTGGAGATCATGTGTAACCACTTTGGGGTCTACCTTGTAAAATAACACAAGGCTCCATTTGTACAGGAATATAACACATAAGGTCTTAACAAATATTATAATTAGGTTTATCACCTAATATGTCAGTTTTCTTGTTTTAGGTCCAGTAGTGGTACAGTCAATTAAATGAACTAACTCGAGAATCATTTGGGAACATATAATAGTGACTACAACAATTAAGCCTGTAATTGAACAAACATAAGCATTTAACTCCAACTCTACTCCACTATAAGATGTTAACATTTATGTTAACATAATGTTGATTTTGATGATAACAAACAAAATTAAGAATGATTAAGTTTTTGAAAGCTTAAATTATTTTTCATACATTTTAAATAAATCATTATTTTCACATTATAAAGGTTTTATATCTAATGGAAAAATGATTTTATGAAATTGGTTGTTTTTCAAGTTTATGGTTTAATTGAAAGAATTTTGAAAACTTTGAAATCAATAAGTATTACTTGAAATTTTAGGAAGGACTTATTTGAAAGGCTTCATAGCATTTTGGCCTATATCATAATTTCAGAAAGTTTTGGGATTCACATAGTATTATTAAGAAATTCTGAAATTGGACTTAATTACAATTTTTTATAACGTTTTGGGCCATAGTGCAGTTATGGAAAGTTTTGGGGACAAACTGTAATTTTTGCAGACAGTGCACTGTACCGTTACTGTAGCAAGCGGCAATCCGGTTACAGGGCAGAAAGCTTCTGGAGCATAAACGGCAATCCGGTTGTGCTAAGCGGAAATCCTAATCATTCTGGGCGTAAAGCTTACGGGCATAAACTAATCCGATATCACAAGCGGCATTCCGGATACTCAAAAATTCAAATTTTTGCCTTAACGGTAACATGCAAGCGGAATTCCGGATACCATAAACGGTAATCCGGTTATGAGCAAAAAGTGCATAACGGCTAGTTTTTTAGCTCCATCTATATAAACTCAAATCCAAATCATTTTTGGTAATCTTGGCAAGCATCAACAAGTGTACACAACATATATTGAGCTTTAAATTCGAAAATCATCATAGATTAAATTCTTATTGTGCTATTATTTGCATATCCACTCTTAAAGAGAGCTTTTGTTGTAATCTTTATTTTTCTCATCAAATTTGTGAGTGTATAAGTGTGGGAAACACTTGAGTGAAGAGATTGGGGGATAATCTCTTGTTGTAAAGGTTCATTGACACCTTGGACGTCAATTGTAAACATTTGAAGCCTTGGAAAGGCTTGGATAGTGAAATCCTCAAGCTTGAGTTGCTTGGAGGCGTGGACGTATGCGGGGATAGCCGAACCACGTAAAAATCCTTGAGTTTGCTTTCTCCTCCCTTACTCATTTATTATTGTGCTTTTATTGAATTTATTGTTTTGGATTCTATTAAGGCATTAGATTTATTTGTTGTGTGGTTTGCTTAAGATAAGTTTTTAAATCCCAATTCACCCCCCCCTCTTGGGTTGCACATTTGCATTTCAATTGGTATCAGAGCAAGGTGCTCTTGTGTAGACTTAACCGTCTAGAGTTAAAGATCTATAGCAACCCAAATTAGCTCAACCTTCATGGAAGGCCAATCTACCACTAGACCTCCATTTTTTGATGGTAATGACTATCTTTATTGGAAAACAAGGATGAGAGTATTTTTACAAGCCTTAGATTATGATATTTGGGAAATCGTTAATAATGGTCCTTTTATGCCTTTAACTAAAAATGAAGAAGGGGAAGAAATTCCAAAACCTTCTAGTAAATGGAATGGATTAGAAAAGAAAAAGATGTCCTTAAACTCCAAAGCAATGAATGCCTTATTTTGTGCTTTAGATAAGAAAGAATTTCATAGAGTTTCTAGTTGTGAAAGTGCTTATGAAATTTGGAAGAAACTTGAAGTTGTATATGACGGAACGAATCAAGTCAAAGAGTGTAAAATTAGTAGATTCACTAGGCAATATGAGATGTTTCAAATGGAATCATATGAGTGTGTTCATGATATGTACACTAGATTCACCGATATTGTAAATTCTCTTGAAGCATTAGGAAAGAAATTTAATAATTGTGAAAAAGTGAAGAAAATTATTAGATCATTGCCAAAAGAGTGGAGACCAAAGAGAACGGCCATAGAAGAAGCAAAAAATCTTAATACTTTATCTATTGATGATCTTATTGGTTCACTTATTTCTTATGAAGAAGATATAGCTAATGAAAGAATTGATGAAGATAAAAAGAAGAAGAGCTTTGCTTTTAAATCTTCTATAGTTGAAAGTGATGATGATGGAAGTGACTTTGAAGATGAAGGCATTGAAATGATTGCTAGAAAGTTTAGAAGGATCTTCAAGAAGCAAATCAAGAGAAGAAACTTTAAAGACCTCATGAGAGAAAACCTTAAGGTGGAGAAAGGGAAGAAAGAGGCAATTGTTTGTTTTGAATGCAAAAAGCGTGGCCATATAAGATCGGAGTATCCACTTGTCAACAAATTTAAAAAGAAAGCCATGGTGGCTACTTGGGATGATAGCGATGAAGATTCAAGTGATGAGGAAGATTTGCAAGAAGTGTCAAACCTAGCACTTATGGCAATAGGAGATGATGGCGATCTCAATGAGGTAAGTGATCCTTCCTATGATGAATTACATGATGCTTTTAAAGAATTGTATGATAAGTGGATGAAAATTAGTAAAAAGAATGCATGTCTTAAAAAGAAAATGGGAGAGCTCAAAAATGAAAATGAATCTCTAAGTGCAAAGATTAGTTGCTTAGAATTAGAAAATAAAACATTGCATGATAGTGTTGCATTATCAAATGAGAAATCTAGCACTTCACACAAGCATCTAAAATCACATGTAGATGACTTGAAAAATGAAAATGATGCTTTACAAAAATGCAATGTTTCATTAAATGAAAAGATCAAAGAATTGGATTTAGATAATGAAATGTTACATAATAGGATTGCATCTTTTAAATGCAAACAAAGTACTTCATATGAGCATGAGAAATCACATGTTGATGAATTAATAAAAGAAAATGAAGTGCTTAAGAAGAAGAGCAATGAGTTAAATGAGATTGTCTTAAAATTTACAAATGGGCAAAAGATGTTAGATAACTTACTTAATTCACAAAAATGTGTATTTGACAAAGGAGGTATTGGTTATAAGTCAAATTTGAAGCAAAAATATTATAAGAGTTATTTTGTTAAAACTACCTCCATTAATGACCAAATTGTATGTCATTATTGTAATCAAGATGGTCATATGAAAAATAAATGTCCAATAAAGAGAAATGCATATTATGGAGTAAAATGTATTTGGGTTCCAAAAGGAACCAAAACTAACATTCAAGGACCCAAGAGTATTTGGGTACCAAAGCACACAACTTGAATATTTTTTTTGTAGGTACCACAAACAAGGAATGGTGGAGAGTTTCTTGATGAAAGCTTGTGAGAATAATCATTTGATCATGATCTAAGAGAAAATGATGAGTAAGATGATTTAATTGTTTTAATAACAATTTTTGACATATTGATTTTGTTGAATAGATCATGATAAATAGATAATAACTTGAATTTGTGAAAGTATGCTTGTATGTTTATATGATGGAATTATCATTGTGTATAACATTGAGTGATTTATCATGATGCCTTTGTTTGATTTGATGATTGTATGGTCTTTGATTTCATCTTCTCAATTGTCTATCATCATTGTCCATCTCTTATATATGTGTGAATTCATATGCCATTAATTGTGTTATATCATCAATCATTTATAAAATTTGCACACATGACTTATTGCACTTATGAATTTGATCACTTTTTCTTTAAGCTCTTAATGATGGCTTATCTTAATAGTTATGTTGATTTTGATGATCTATAGATTGCCATTATGTACTTATGCTTTACTTAAGTTTTGATGATAAAGAATATACCTTGATAATTACATTATTTTTTATGAAGTTTGATCATATGCAATCTATGATTGGCAAATGGATGCATTTTTTTTTTGTACTTTATTGATGTATTGTTGAATATGCATTACTTGCTTTAAATGATATCGAAAGGGGGAGAAATACATATACTTCAAAATTTTTAAGCTTATGATATTTTTTAAGTTATATTGAAATGTCACATTAGATCTTTGATAAGTTTAATTGTCTTTATTTCTAAAATGTTATTAGTAATTATGGAGCTTGGATAGTTGATAATATGTTCTTATAACTTTTGCATGCCAATTTGGTAAACAAATCAAAACCACTTTACGAAGAGCAATTTTCAAAAATTTGGCTTGGGATGATTTGATTTCTTGGTGATTTTGATGATTGATGATTATATGTGTGTTGCTTGATGAATTGATGGAGTTGTTGGTTCATTATAATTGTTTTAGCTTATTTGGAAGTGTTTTTTAACCATGTTGCGTATTTGAGGATTTGTTCATTTTTTTGGGAGACTTTGCTTAAATTTTTGCTCGCTCAAAATGGGTAATATCTTCATTGAATTATTTTTTATGATCGTGTTTTAATTGCATCTATCTATTTTTTATGATAAATTAGGAGATAAATGTAATATGTTTTTGGATAAAATCATTTTGGTTAATTTTTTAAATTGGCCATATATTTAGGGGGAGCATACAATATGATTTTTGTTAATATGCATTTCGAACTTTTTTATTGTCCAAAGGGGGAGACAAAATAATATATCATTTTGATGTTGTCAAAAGGAGGAGAATTGTTTTGATGATTGATATGTGATTATGATGTTGATTTTGATGAATTTGGAGATATTATGATTATTTGATTATATTTTTTTTATATGATAATTTTATGTTGTGAGTTGTTGATTTGGTAATTGATAGAATGATGGTTCATGATCATTGTATGGTTGATGGATTATGTGATGATTTATGATAATTTGGGAGTAATAATGCTAAACTTGTATTTGAGGTGATGTTTGTTGTTAGGGGGAGATTCTATCAAAATTTCTACTCGGACAACATGGGTAACAAATTTACTACTCTTATTCTTTTCCTTTAAGTTTTCTTTTCGATGATAAAGGGGGAGAAGAATACATGTTTTTAAATTTATAAAAATTTTCTACTCTTTTTCTTTGCCAATAAAGTTTTTCTTTTTGATGATGAGGGGGAGAAAAATACATGTATTTAAATTTGTTAATTTAGCTAATTGGTGAATTGTAAGAGAAGCTTACATTTAAAGGGAGCAATTTATGGAATCATTCTTTAAATACATGAAAAGTTTGTCATCATCAAAAAGGGGGAGATTGTTAACATTTATGTTAACATAATGTTGATTTTGATGATAACAAACAAAATTAAGAATGATTAAGTTTTTGAAAGCTTAAATTATTTTTCATACATTTTAAATAAATCATTATTTTCACATTATAAAGGTTTTATATCTAATGGAAAAATGATTTTATGAAATTGGTTGTTTTTCAAGTTTATGGTTTAATTGAAAGAATTTTGAAAACTTTGAAATCAATAAGTATTACTTGAAATTTTAGGAAGGACTTATTTGAAAGGCTTCATAGCATTTTGGCCTATATCATAATTTCAGAAAGTTTTGGGATTCACATAGTATTATTAAGAAATTCTGAAATTGGACTTAATTGCAATTTTTTATAACGTTTTGGGCCATAGTGCAGTTATGGAAAGTTTTGGGGACAAACTGTAATTTTTGCAAACAGTGCACTGTACCGTTCTCAGAAGCAGCGGCAATCCGGTTATGCTAAACGGCAATCCGTTACAGGTAGAAAGCTTCGGAGCATAAACGCGGCAATCCGGTTGTCTTTAGCGGAAATCCTATTCTGGGCGAAAAGCTTCGAGCATAAACGGCAATCCGGATATCACAAGCGGCATTCCGGATACTCAAAAATTCAAATTTTTGCCTTAACGGTAACATGCAAGCGGAATTCCGGATACCATAAACTAGAATCCTAAGTTATGAGCAAAAAGTGCATAACGGCTAGTTTTTTAGCTCCATCTATATAAATTCAAATCCAAATCATTTTTGGTAATCTTGGCAAGCATCAACAAGTGTACACAACATATATTGACCTTTAAATTCGAAAATCATCATAGATTAAATTCTTATTGTGCTATTATTTGCATATCCACTCTTAAAGAGAGCTTTTGTTGTAATCTTTATTTTTCTCATCAAATTTGTGAGTGTATAAGTGTGGGAAACACTTGAGTGAAGAGATTGGGGGATAATCTCTTGTTGTAAAGGTTCATTGACACCTTGGAAGTCAATTGTAAACATTTGAAGCCTTGGAAAGGCTTGGATAGTGAAATCCTCAAGCTTGAGTTGCTTGGAGGCGTGGACGTAGGCGGGGATAGCCGAACCACGTAAAAATCCTTGAGTTTGCTTTCTCCTCCCTTACTCATTTATTATTGCGCTTTTATTGAATTTATTGTTTTGGATTCTATTAAGGCATTAGATCTATTTGTTGTGTGGTTTGCTTAAGATAAGTTTTTAAATCCCAATTCACCCCCCCTCTTGGGTTGCACATTTACATTTCACAAGATTGGAACTGACCTTCATAGTTGTATGCTCGAATAAGAACTTATCCTAAGCCACATTGATCTCTTTACTTTATAGTACCACATCGTTAATTAAATCGATTTTTCAATTGTCCAATCAATTTATTTACATCTTGTTCCTTGATACTTACTGGTGTTCTCTAATGATCATTTTTAACATACTAATATATGTTAGCACACTGTGGCCAGAAAATTCTATAATCAAGTGTCGAAAACCCATTAAGAGATGTGTTGTACAAATTCTATATTATTAATGTATAACTTCGATACTTATTGGTTTTCTCTAATGATCATTTTTAACATACTAATATATGTTGACACACTTTGGCCATAAAATTCTATGATCAAGTGTCGAAAACCCATCAAGAGATGTGTTGTACAAATTCTATATTGTTAATCTATAACTTCAATACTCATAATTGCTTCCACCAACATACCGGGTAATCTTGACTACAAGTGTGTGTTGTGACTATTGGTAACTCAAATGGAATAACAATTACAATTATGAAATTATAACTAACTCAAGATTAAGATTATAGTAAAATCATGCCTATGAGATTTAATAAGTCTAACGGTTATTATAAAATTAATTACATCTCATATGTGTTCTTGTTCAATATAGTCATACTACATCAATAAATTTATACATGATTAAGACAAATCATTCAATTAATTTACTCAGTCTATACCTAAATAAAGTGCCTAACTTTATTTATCAACTGTGAACTTAATTTATTTAATCATAAGATAAATTGTATTTATATTTTTTATAAATTCATATAGTGATCACATAAATACATATAATATAATTAAATGAACTTTACTCAAAAAATTAATATAATAAAATATTTAAATAAAATACTTCATTTATTTTATCAAATTAAAAAATTATTTATTATAATTAATTAAATACATATATTTTTAAAGAGCATATTTTCTCAATATTCCAAGCTCTGCACCTGCATGATTGTTGTTGCAGATGAATTTGCGGTTCCTAGTTGTGCTTTCTTTACGTCGAGCACGGCTGCATTGGGTTCCGTTCTTATTTCTTAATGCCCTAGCCCTTCACGACCAAAATAAACTCACAACCAAGTTCCGACTCTTGTGATCTTTTACGCTGTGGGGACCATTACGAATATTCGAGGGTAGAGTCATGCCTATATCTGCCCGGAGGGATAAAGAAGAAAGTTGATATTATCACGTGGCTTGATGATCAGTGTTTTGGGAATAGAATGAGGTGACCAAGATAAAGTATTTGCTTATACATTATTGTGCTCTCCTCTAAGTAAAATATAAGCAACACCTAGACCTGGTGAGCAGACCGCCTTGTGAGCAGACCGCCTGGTGAGCAGACCGCCTGGTGAGCATACCGCCTGGTGAGCAGACCGCCCGGTGAGCAGACCGCCTGGTGGTAGACCACCTGATAAGCAAACCGCCTGGTGAGCAGGCCACCTGGTGAGCAGACCACCTGGTGAGCAGACCACTTAATGAACAGACTACCTCAGTGAGCGTGGTACCACCACCTGATGAGCAGACTACCTCGACCAGGTGGTAATCTTGATGACCTCGAGCAGACCACCTTGACCAGGTGATAACCAGGAAACAAGACTCAGTCAAATAAACCACCACAAAACCTCCTCCGAAAATCAGGGCACAAAGTCAATCAGTTATTGGTTATGGCCATGATCTAAGGTCGTGGGTTTGGGGTGTTTATAAAAACCCCAAGAACATCACGCATGGGGGCTTTTTTCCTCTCTCTCTAGAAGGATCTCTTTCTCTCTCTACCGACTGGAGATCTTCTCTCATGATTTCTTTCCCTTTAGGATGGATTATTTTGGATTATTTTCTAAAAATTTACTTAAAGCTTTTTGTTTAAAGCATTCATAATTAAGCCACATGAATTGTGGTATGGGTTTTTCCCAAGTAGACCCAAATCACTGACTTGAGCGTCGGAGGATTTACGTCGGAAAAACTTCCGGCGCCTCCTGACTGTTATTTGTGCTCACAGGTTCACAGGTTTTCTGCTCGCGGATAGTCTGCTCATGCGTTATCTACTCATAGAAAATCTGCTCATGGAGATCAACCAGCAGCTTCCCACCAAACAAATTTAATACTGATGCAGGGATCTGAGATCGAGTCACTAACCAACCCATCCGGATTTCGGCATCAACATTTGGTGCCGTCATGGGGACCGTGACGAAGAAGCAATTTTTGTCTCTATCAATTTTCATCTAATCGAAGCAAATCAGAATGTTACAGCACATAAATGGATGAGCATGTTTAAAAAAGGAAGCAAAAATCTTAAATGAGAGCACATTGAAGGCACACAATTGCAAAAATCAGAACATGTCAGAAGTTAAATTTTTATTTACAAGCAATTTTTTCTATGAAAATTTAATTATTTCTCTAAGTCTTGCTATATAAGATGAGGATACCTTATATTTATTAAATTAATCGTGCTCATATTATGGCTGACGGTATAACTAAATCAGCTTGATTTCTTGAAACTTGCTTAATATGAGAATAATTTATAAAAGGAGAGCTATAGGCTAGCACTAAGAGGCTAAACAAAGTTTATAAATGAAGTTTATTAATATTTTCTAAGGCAAGCAAAGACTCCAAAGTCTCAAAGCCTCCTCGATGGCAAGACAGGAAGCCAAGCTCGCCAGAACCTGCTCATCGGAACCTGCTCGACCATGTGAAGGTGAGCAGACCACAAAATTCCAAAAAACTTTTTAAGGCAAGCAAAGGCTCCAAAGTCTCAAAGCCTCCTCGATGGCGAGACAGGAAGCCAAGCTCGCCAGAGCCTGCTCGACCATGTGAAGGTGAGCAAACGCAAGCAAAGGCTCTAAAGTCTCAAAACCTCCTCGATGGCGAGACAGGAAGCCAAGCTCGCCAGAACCTGCCCGACCATGTGAAGGTGAGCAGACGCAAGCAAAGGCTCCAAAGTCTCAAAGTCTGTTTTATGGCGAGACAGGAAGTCAAGCTGGCCAGGATCTGCTCGACCATGTGAAGGTGAGCAGACGCGAGCAAAGGTTCCAAAGTCTCAAAGCCTGTTTTATGGCGAGACAGGAAGCCAAGCTCGCCAGAACCTGCTCGACCATGTGAAGGTGAGCAGACGCAAGCAAAGGCTCCAAAGTCTCAAAGCCTGTTTTATGGCGAGACAGGAAGCCAAGCTCGCCAGAACCTGCTCATCGGAACCTGCTTGACCATGTGAAGGTGAGCAGACGCGAGCAAAGGCTCCAAAGTCTCAAAGCCTGTTTTATGGCGAGACAGGAAGCCAAGCTCACCCGGCGACCGCTCGACCATGTGAAGGTGAGCAGACGCGAGCAAAGGCTCCAAAGTCTCAAAGCCTGTTTTATGGCGAGACAGGAAGCCACGACATGTGAAGGTGAGCAGACGCAAACAAAGGCTCCAAAGTCTCAAAGCCTGTTTTATGGCGAGACAGGAAGCCAAGCTCACCAGAACCTGCTCGACCATGTGAAGGTGAGCAAACGCAAGCAAAGGCTCCAAGGTCTCAAAGCTTGTTTTATGGCGAGACAAGAAGCTAAGTTCACTAGAACCTGCTCGACCATGTGAAGGTGAGCAGACGCGAGCAAAGGCTCCAAAGTCTCAAAGCTTGTTTTATGGCGAGACAGGAAGCCAAGCTCACCAGAACCTGCTCGACCATGTGAAGGTGAGCAGACGCGAGCAAAGGCTCCAAAGTCTCAAAGCCTGTTTTATGGCGAGACAGGAAGCCAAGCTCACTTAACTCCGCTCGACCATGTGAAGGTGAGCAGACGCGAGCAAAGGCTCCAAAGTCTCAAAGCCTGTTTTACGGCGAGACAGGAAGCCAAGCTCACCAGAACCTGCTCGACCATGTGAAGGTGAGCAGACGCAAGCAAAGGCTCCAAAGTCTCAAAGCCTGTTTTATGGCGAGACAGGAAGCCAAACTCACCAGAACCTGCTCGACCATGTGAAGGTGAGCATACGCGAGCAAAGGCTCTAAAGTCTCAAAGCCTCCTCGATGGCGAGACAGGAAGTCAAGCTCGCCAGAATCTGCTCGACCATGTGAAGGTGAGCAGACCACAAAATTTCAAAAAGTTTCTAAGGCAAGTAAAAGACTTAAAGTCTCCAAACCTCCTCGTAGTGAGACGTAGTCAAAGTTTTCTGCTCTTGCCCGACTAAGATTGGGCGAAATTGCTTAAGTCAGTAAAAGGTTAACAGTTTTAAAACTTACCCTAGATAAGTCATTAGACATACAATACCTGCTCACCTATGGTGTGGTTAGCAAATGAAGCAAATGAGTTGCTTAGGGTTTTAAGTTTGTAAAAACTCTAGATTTTATAGTTTCTAGTATTGATTCATTTCACTCTCAACACTAGAAACTGGGGGACTGGTGTTTGGGGAATAGAATGAGGTGACCAAGATAAGGTATTTGCTCATACATTATTGTGCTCTCCTCTAAGTAAAATATAAGCAACACCTAGACCTGGTGAGCAGACCGCCTTGTGAGCGAGACACCTTTGGTGAGCAGAGCCGCCCGGGTGAGCAGACCGCTGGTGAGCGAGACAACTGGTGAGCAGACCATCTGGTGAGCAGACCGCCTGGTGAGCGACCGCCCAGGTGAACAGACCACCTAGTGAGTGACGCCGCACAGGTGAGCAAACCGCCTGGTGAGCAGACCGCCTTGTGAGCGAGCAGCAGGTGGCGAGAGCAGCCCTGGTGAGCAGACCGCCTGGTGAGCAGACCGCCTGGTGAGCAGACCGCCTGGTGGTAGACCACCTGATAAGCAAACCGCCTGGTGAGCAGGCCACTTGGTGAGCAGACCACCTGGTGAGCAGACCACTTAATGAACAGACTACCTGGTGAGCAGACCACCTGATGAGCAGACTACCTCGACCAGGTGGTAATCTTGATGACCTCGAGCAGACCACCTTGACCAGGTGATAACCAGGAAACAAGACTCAGTCAAATAAACCACCACAAAACCTCCTTCGAAAATCAGGGCACAAAGTCAATCAGTTATTGGTTATGGCCATGATCTAAGGTCGTGGGTTTGGGGTGTTTATAAAAACCCCAAGAACATCACGCATGGGGGCTTTTTTCCTCTCTCTCTAGAAGGATCTCTTTCTCTCTCTACCGACTGGAGATCTTCTCTCATGATTTCTTTCCCTTTAGGATGGATTATTTTGGATTATTTTCTGAAAATTTACTTAAAGCTTTTTGTTTAAAGCATTCATAATTAAGCCACATGAATTGTGGTGTGGGTTTTTCCCAAGTAGACCCAAATCACTGACTTGAGCGTCGGAGGATTTACGCCGGAAAAACTTCCGGCGCCTCCTGACTGTTATTTGTGCTCACAGGTTCACAGGTTTTCTGCTCGCGGATAGTCTGCTCATGCGTTATCTGCTCATAAAAAATCTGCTCATGGAGATCAACCAGCAGCTTCCCACCAAACAAATCTAATGCTGATGCAGGGATCTGAGATCGAGTCACTAACCAACCCATTCGGATTTCGGCATCAACAATCAGCCTAAAGCATCAATCGTATTATTGTGCTTCGAGATTGCGCATGCGCAGGAGCAAAGCGGACATTGGTTTTTGTGGTCTTCATTTCAGTAGCCCCGACGTCCAAGAATAAGTACGAAATGCCGAGTCAACTGATTATGCAGATCCAACGGATGTATCGATCTTCGAGTGGTTTGGCGAACGGTTAAGATCGGAAAGGAATTGGGTGGGCCCCACAGACTGCTGGACTCGGCCATCCTACGCTTGGAGGGTTTGTACCGTAGTGGGGGAGCGTATTCGATCTGGTGTTCCAATTCCTACGTTGCCAATAAACGCCAAGCAGCAATTAAAGCATCTGAGAAGGCGATGGGAGTTAGGACACGACACTAGCGGTGAAGATTAAAATGGATTATAAGAATGATTGTGTGAATGGAGTGTCAATGGTTGTTTCTGCTGAGGAGGTGAAGAGAGGAATCAATTATTGGATGAAACCGGATGGTGAGATTAGGAGGAGAGTGAGGGAACCGAATGAGAAAGCCAGACAAGCATTAATGGATTGTGGATAGGGCCGCTTCATTGACACTACAACAAAATTGATTTATTGCGGCAGAGGCTTTAAGGCAAATTTTAATTATGCTGTTATTTATTATTAATGATGGGATGTCTAATAACTATGCCGTTATGGAGTTATTCATTACCGATGAGGTCCTGCAGCAAACATTTGATATATGCTGTAAAATATTTTAAAGTATCTCATTTTTTAGGGCATACGAATAAAACATGCTGCGGGAGCAAATGTTTTAACCGCATAAATGTATTTGCCATGAAATAAACAATACCTTTAGTAGTGTAAAAATATATAAATTATTATATATAAAAGGTATTGATTTGTTTTAAGATCTTGAACTTTGTCAAAATTAAAAAAATTATTTAATATTAAGCCATATATATATATATGTTGTAACAGTAGGATACCAAGAAAAGTTACTAAAACATAAGGTTATTATATTATTAAACCATATTATTAATAGTTTTTCTGGACTTTAATATTGTATTGCATTAACTTTTAAAACAAAAGATATTTAATCAATTAAAACTTATTTAGTTTATTTGTAATTAATTAATAAAATATAAAGTTGAAAGACAATAATATTAACTACTGTCGACCACTGTGGCTGACCATCAAAGGTGTTTTTTCAGTAAAATGATCATCACTGGAGTTACATAACAGTGCATGTATTACTAGCAATAAAGCTTTAGTTCACTATAGATCTACAATCAAAATTTAGAGCCAATATTACATGCATTATCATTATATATAAACTAAAGCTTTATTGCTAGTAATAAAGCTTTAGTTTATAATCAAAATTTACAATCAAAATTTACTATTAAATTTATTAATAGTACGAAAACTGACATCAATAGCTATCAAAAAATGAACGTCGTTGGCAGTTCATGGCAGCCAACAGTGGCAACTAATGAATAAATTTATTTTTTATTCGTAATAAATTTAACAATAATAAAATTATTTAATATAAATAAAAATAATAATATAAATTATCATTATATATAATACTATATAGAGTAACTCTAAAAATTATCTAATATTAATATATAAAAATATTAATATAACACAATCTAATATAATATAATATGTGAAACGCAAATCTATTTTAAATTGGGATCCAAATTTCTTATCTGTCAACAGATTGCAGAATCAAGAATTTTTTTTAACTATCAATCCAACTATTTCTGATTGTCCACCATAAACTAGATCCAATGATTAAACGCAGTAATTATACCATACAATTGTTGCGTAGTAGGTTTGGCCTTTAAATTGTTGTTAAGTCTCCTGGATTATTTGAAACCCCTCGGGTAAAGAATTCTTGAAGGATCGATCGAAGGCTTCCGTGTGCGAGTCCAATAACAAGTTGCACTAATTTAATATTAGATTTTAAATGATAAATTCTTGTCGTCATCTTCTGGGGCCAGTACTCATCAAAGTTGTGGGCGGTAAAACGAAACGAAAAGCAATCAAGTAACTTCGAGGTCCAATAATTGAGTGTTTAAATTTCGAATGGTTTTTCTAGAACAACGTCTCCTTCTTTTTTGAATTAAAAGAAGTGGAGGATAATTTGATTTAAAGGGTTTTTTTTAAACATTTGATTAAGTATTATATATATATATATATATATATATATATATATATATTATAATTTTTTGATTCTTAAAGGGAGAGGTGTCTTATAATTGTCATTATTTTAGTGGAGAAAAAAAATTTAATTAAAATAATATAAATTTATTTTACTTTAAGAATTTTATGAAAGACGGTTAATTTGGCCATTCTTTTATTTGTTATATAAATAAAAAAATAAATATTTAAAAAATAAAATTAAAATAATTTTGTAGTGATGCCAGATGAGATTATTAAAACCTTTTTTTAACAATAAAATTATTCAACATTACAAATTAAGTTTACATGTCAGCATTTTTTTAAATTAAGAATGATTGTGTGACGTGTTTTTTTTATTTTTATCAACACAAATTAATGAATCTCACAAAAACGTGCAAGATACAAGATAAATAAAGAATTTGAATCCCAAGAAATTATTTACATACAATTTTTTAAATGACAAAATTTTACATCAGAATCAACCGCGTATAAGTAATAATCAATTTAGATGCCACCAACGTCATCCTCTAACAAAGTTTTTATTACATATCACAAATTTTTCTTTGCATTTATCAAATTTATCATTCTATACACAACTTTTCCATCACATATTGTTTGCTGTCAAATTTTTCTTTTGTATAAGCTTATTTATGCCAGTTGTTTCATCAGTTTCTTTCTCTTTTTTTTTTTCAGCAAATCAATTTCGCAAGTGTTTAGTATGAAAATTTTATAGCATGCGTATATAATAAATAAATAAATCAAATCATCCTTTTCTGTTAAACTCTAGAAACATGAAAACCTACAAATCTAGATCTATTTTAGCCTGAATCTGTTTAGATCCACAGAAAATTTTCCAAATATGCTCACAATAAACAAAAAATTCACCACCACAAGACAGGACATTCCCATAATCTCCTCCAGCAAAGCAGTGACATCACTTCAGTTCTTGACTTCTTGTCTTCACTTATAAAATGAATGCACATAATATACACACAATACACCAAACCGCATAACAAAATGAAGAAAGCTCAGCTAGTGTTCATCCCATCGCCAGGTGCTGGCCACCTAGTATCAACGGTGGAAGTTGCAAGGCTTCTCGTTGACCGAGATGACCGTCTCTCCGTCACCGTCCTTATAATCAAGCTTCCATTTGACAACACAGTCGCCGCCTACACCCAATCACTTGCTGCCTCTAACTTATCATCTCGTATCAAATTCATTAACCTTCCCGACGATCAACCCGACAAGGAATCCACTCCCGCAAAAAGATTCTTCGCTGATTTCATCGAAAGCAAAAAACCCCACGTCAAAGAAGTTGTCGCTAATCTAACTGACGAGTCACCTGACTCGCCTCAACTCGCCGGGTTTGTTCTCGACATGTTCTGCACGTGCATGATTGAAGTCGCAGATGAATTTAAAGTTCCCAGTTATCTTTTCTTCACGTCCGGTGCAGCTTTTCTGGGTTTCATGCTTCGTGTTCAAGCACTTCATGATGAGGAAAATACGGCAATTACTGAGTTGAAAGACTCGGATGCTGCGTTGGAAGTGCCGGGTCTAGTCAACTCAGTTCCCGCTAAGGTTTGGCCTTCCGTGGTATTTGATAAAGAGTGGGCCGAAGCTCTTTGCCAGCAAGCAAGAAGGTTTAGAGGGACTAAGGGTATTATGGTAAATACGTTCGAGGAGTTAGAATCATATGCGGTGAGATCTTTTTCTCATGGTAAGAGTAAGACCCCACCACTTTACCCCGTGGGACCAATTTTGAATATCAAAGGTGAGAACTACGATTTGGGGGAAGGTGGAGCCGAGAAGAAAGCGGATATCATGACATGGCTTGATGATCAGCCTGAGTCATCGGTGGTGTTCTTGTGCTTTGGGAGCAGGGGAAGCTTTGGTGAGGATCAAGTGAAGGAGATCGCATGTGCACTGGAGCAGAGCGGACATCGATTCCTATGGTCCTTGCGTCGGGCCCCCCCGAAGGATACATTTGAGAAGCCAAGTGATTACGAGGATCCGACGGAGGTTCTTCCAGAAGGATTCATGGATCGAACGGCTAATATCGGGAAAGTGATTGGGTGGGCACCACAGGTTACGGTGCTGGCTCATCGTGCCATCGGAGGGTTCGTATCGCATTGTGGATGGAATTCGACGCTGGAGAGTATATGGTTTGGCGTTCCAATTGCCACGTGGCCGATGTACGCGGAGCAACAATTTAATGCTTTTGAGTTGGTTGTAGAGCTGGGATTAGCTGTGGAGATCAAAATGGATTATAGGAAGGATATTTTGATTGAGAATCCGACCGTTGTGAATGCTGAGGAGATAGAGAGAGGAGTCAGGTGTCTAATGGAACATAATAGTGAGACGAGGATGAGAGTCAAGGAGATGAGCGAGAAAGCAAGAAAAGCTTTGTCAGACGGTGGATCTTCATTCTCTTCAATGGGCCACCTCATCGATGATTTTCTGGACAATATAGCATAAAGCTACCGTAGATGTCTCCCACTAGATGCAATGTGCTTTTATTTTTTTCCTCTATTTTCAATAATTTTTCTTAGCTTGTAAAATTTTATTTTTTTAAGAAGAAAGTAATCTTTTCATTCATTTGAGTTAACAACAAGCACAATACATCAGTTGGGAATTCATCCTGCCAAATAACAGATTCCGAGCTTTTCAAAGCTTTTTTGGCGAGGGAGTGAGCAAGAACATTACAATGTCTGTTTGCTGCTTTGAATATCCGATATAGTCCGCCAAATTTTGTTCAGTTGCTTGTCGTGTTGTTGGATGAGTCAGCTACTTCACTGCAGTCTGTTTCAATGATTACATTTGTAAAGCTTACCTCTTTTGCCACATCCATTCCTCATTTGGCAGCTTGAGCTTTTGTAATAGATACCTCGCCTTGGAATGTTATGCTTTTCACTGCTGCAACTATCATTTGGCCTAGAGAATTCCTTATGATAGCCCCCTAAACCTGCAGTTTGTTGATCTTTATGAACCACACTATCAACATTTACTTTTATGCAGTTGCTAGGTGGTGGAGTCCATTCCTGCAACTTTCTGTCTTCTGTGCTTCTTTGACTCATCTGTCTCTTTACCTGCACTTTTTGATATGCATCGATAACTACTTCAGCAAAAACATGGGGTCTGGTTTTTTCCCCTCAAAGATGAATTTGTTCCTCGCATGCCACGTAAACCCACCATAGACCTGCTACAAATTCGATCTCAGTCTTGATCAGTGTACCAAATAATCTATGCAGGACACTCAGCATATCTTCCCTATTGCCTCCCTTCATTTCAGCCCCCAAAATGAGTGCATTTCCAGATTTTCCTAGCCGCTTTGCATTCCATGAGGGCATGGAAAACATCTTCACATCCAGTTTTACATACTTGGCATATTGGTTTTTGCAAAATTTTCCTTCTGCACAGATTTTTTGCTGTTGGTAATAAGTTAAAGCTTTCCACACAAAAATTTTGATTTTCTCTGGCAAATTTAGTCTATATGTCATATGCCAGCCATTGGTTCCTCCTATTGAACATGTTGGTAGCTCATAAAACTTGAGACTGTGAGCTAACTGATGGCCACTCTTCACTGAGTACAGCCACTTCTTATCATAGTGCCATATTAGCTTATCTTCTTAGGGATTTCTCGGCAATAGGATTCTTTTTATTCTTTCAACATCTTCTTTACCAAAGTTTTGGTCAATTAAGCTTACATTCCACTGATGGTTTGGATCAATAAGTATTGAAACTTTTGCTTCTACAGGTAAGGGTGGCATAACCATCGGCCTAAAAGTCGTTGGCCTGGGTATCCAGTTGCTTAACTAGATCTGAATTTTTTCTCCTTTTCCTACTCTCCACCTTGTTCTCTTTTGTAGCATTTGCCTCCCCTATAAAATACTCCTTTAAATGAAGGATGGATTGGAGCCTGATTTGGCGTTAAGAAAATCTATTTGCTTAAAATATCTTGCTTCCAAGACTTTTGCAACCTTGCTTAGCAACTCGGGCTGTCTCTAAACCCCAATCCCCCAATCCCCCTCTGATCTTAGCAAAGCTCACATTCTCCTACTTTACTCAATGGATTCCTCTCTTATCTTTCTTTGACCTGCACCAAAACCTTACAATGCCCATTTATATGGTTTATTTAATTTATAATAAATATCAATAAAAAGAATTTAAAATAAAGTGATGATATAACCACAAATTAGTGTACAAACTTATCTTGTACAAACTGATGTAGCATCAATTCATTGAAATAATTGTACCAATTGATAAATTAAATAAAATGAGTTAATTTCAAATAGAATAAAATGAGCCGTGGTGTAAGTAACCAAACAAAACAACAATGTTCCCACAAGGAGATCATCTATCTAAAACTTCAGTTTTATTTTTCCAATGTAGCATTGCGTTACAATCATTAGCACTCCAATTATGAAATGGGCGATAAGTGCTACAATATCGATCCAACATTGAGATCAAAATTGCTACATGCATGTTAGCGCATAAGAAGTGACAATTGCTTCTTAAGGTGCTTGATGGTCTCGACCCGAAAGAGCTGCAGAAATTTGGACTTAGCTTGAGATGTGGCTATGCTTGAGTTCTGCTTGGATTGAACTTTGAATTAGCTGAAGCTTAGAGGTAGGCTTTAATTGCAATTTTGTAAGAAGCTTTAAGTCTATTGAAGAAATTTGATGAACCTTGCTTTTCCCCTCCTCGAAGACACCCGAGGTTGTTGCCCTTGCATGTGTTATTTGTAGGAGAAATTAATATTGTGCTGCTGAGTTAATATGTTTAGTTGGCTGTCCTAACTGCTGCCCTGTGTCAATCTTAGCTGTTGTAAAGAAATAATATTGATGGCCTTCTTTCTATGCCTTTCTGTTTCTTAGGCTTGCTCGAATGGTCAAGCACGTTGGGCTTATTTTTATGGTCAACACCGTAATAAGGTCCACTGTGAAGATCTTGTTACAATTCTAATAAAATTCAGGTGTTTTTTTAGTATTGAAATATTATAACTTTTAAATCATAAATATTATAAAAAAATTATAATTATAAAATAAAAATTATTAATCTATAATAAAAATGATTTTTGTATATACATAAAATACACAAACGAAAGCCCATGTTTTTGTGCCCGAAAAATAAGGTCAAATAAAATTGAATTCTAGTTAAAACTTAGTCAAATGAGATTATTTTGAAAGCCCATGAAGACCTACAGAATGCACTTGAAACCTTATTAAGCACACACAACTTATCGTGCAAAAGTGGTCAGGGAATTGCCACATAAAATCTGCACGTATGGTTTCAAGCAATACAAACATGCAATCTAGCCAAAACATTTTCCTTCTGTTAATAAGAACATGCAAATGTATTTACAAGACTCTGAAATTCATGCGATGGCCATACAGGCCTTACACTTCATGCTATTGATGCCATGCAAAAGCATAAATCATAACATATGTTGTGCATGAGCTAGAGCTGGCAAAACGGGTTATCGGGTTGTGTTCATGTCTTGTCAAATTTAAGCTGATCCAAACTCAACCCATTTAATAATCGTGTCAAAATATTGAGACCCAAACCCGACATGAAAAAATAATCGGGTTACCTAATAACCGCTTAATATCTATATATTAAATAAAAGTTACATTAAATATTTACACACTATCATATATATGTATGTACGTACATACATCCATTCATAATTTATCGATATTATAAAATATACATATCTATCAAAATATTACACATTCACACTATTGAGATTTTAATTTTGTATATATATGTGTGTGTGTGTGTGTAAATAATATTATATATCAATATTATAAAATATATGTGTCTACCAATATTTTATACATTTACACTATTGAAAGTCTAAATGTATTTAAAATTTTACAAATAAAACATTGTGTTTATATTCATCATTTTAAAAAATAAAAATAAAAGAGAAAACCATTTCTAATATTTGAGTTTTGACAATAAAAATCAGTAAATTATTTTAAAATAGAAAATATAACCGAGTCATTGATCGGGTAAATGGGTCAAGAATTTAACTTTAACCCAACACGAAAAAAAAATCGTGTCGACCCGGACCCGATCCATTTAATAATCGTATTAAATTCGATGACTCATACTCATTTTTTCGTGTAGTGTTCGTATCAGATAATCAGGTCATATTAAATTTTATCAGCTCTATGTACATCAATCATATCCCTCATAATGCAATAAGATATATTTTTGACACAGTATAAGTGGACCCAAGACACTCCTTTAGGGCTTACTTATGGAAAGTAAGTGGAATGTCTAGACCAATTATATAGTAATTCATGAAGGTCCAAATCCACTTGGGGTATGTATGAGCTTATGCACGATTTATTAGATAATAGGACTAGCAAAGGGCTTAAATTTTAATATTTAATACAATTAGGACTCATTTGGTAAATTCTAAGATCACAGGTACCATTTATATGTGATTATTATTTTATCATTATTTATCTAGAAAATAAATTAAACTTAGATAAAACTAGATTAAAACCACATTCTGTTCTCATCGTCTTCACATCATGCACTAAAGTTGAATAACATTAGAATTAGCGAAATGGCGTATTAGTTAATTAGATAGTTATCAATTTCGTGCATTATTATATATACATATATATAAACTTAATCATACATTAAAAGATAATAATGACTATCACTTCAGTTGTGATGCTTTAGGCTTTTCATGCAGTATCGATAACATGTCTTAAGCGTATTAGTTTATGGAAGTTAAGCTTACTAGAATGTCAGAGAGTGAACAAATTCTCTAAATTTTAGCTATAAAAGCAGACCAATCATTATTCTAAAGGGGGATTGAGGTAGAGAGAGTGACATTCCATTTAAGCATAAACAATATAGAGAGAATAATAACAATAAAAATATAATAGCCATTTGTTGTACATTCCCTCGGTTCCTCCTAACTATACTCTTTTTTTTTTTTTGAAGAGAACTATTACTCATGATATTTTACAATATACATATATTAAGATCCGTTTACATCAATTCTGATATGGTAATCTTCTTAAATATTCGAGCAACGTCAAACTCTCATTTTGGGAGAAAGACTGTCTTCACTCAAGCTCTGAAACTCAAAAAAATAAAATTTAAATTAAACTCCTACAATACGTATACGGGGACTCGATTCTCTTCCCTCACATTTGTGAGGAAAGTGCTCTAGTCATTTGAGTTAAGCCCAAATGGGTAACTATACTCTTTAAATGTGGACCTTTTAACATATTTTTCGGAATTTCTTTTTTCAGATGTTGTTTCCTAGACCTAGAGCCATCAAAAGCTGACACACGACTTTTTGTCGAATCTCTTAATGCTTCAAGAGGAGAACGCGGGTACAATTTCTCCAATCCCTTATAAAGGACACGTTAGCAATCACAAAAATTCTCTTACAATTTTTAAATAATAATTTCAATAAAAATAATAAATATATCAAGGATTATTCATCATATATAAGTGTGAAATTATATCATACTAGTTTTCCAAACCACAACTGTTAAGTTGTACCAAATACTTTTACGTGGCACTCATTCTAGTCAACTTCTTCTTCAACGGCATCATCATGATCTTGATCATCTTTTAAAAATTATTATTTAAAAAGCGCACCGTTGAGTAAAGTTCTTTAGGCAAAGTAAGAGAATATGCACAAATAATCAACGCTGTGCCGAATTCTAGCAGAATTGGTAAATTCTCTTACAAATTCTGCTACAATTCACGTGTCTGAGTGTCTTCGTTTTCTCCATTTTCTTTTAATTATTTTTTTCGTTAAATATCCATTAAATTTGGATTCAAAAGAGGAGCAATTTATCAATTTCTCGCCTACGACGGAACTCATAAAGCAATGCACTTACGACAGAGCTCAAATAGCAATTTACTTAAAATTATAAACTCTCGTAGCCATTAATTAAATAGTAACAATTCGATTAAAAAAAATTATAAACTTGCACATTTGGCTAACAAAGACAAAGACAAAGACGTGCAACCAGCACGACTCCTTCAAAGAATTGACGAAGGCTTAAGCAACCACTGAAATTCCAATTATTTAAAAAAAAAATTAATTAATTAATTTATCATAAAAAACTCACGCGTGCATGAAATAAAAGAAAATATAAAAAATTATAACCAAAGATATGACATGAATTCATAGAAGCTCCGATTCACCGGATCATTCAACGGAGCCATGAGTTTGCATGCTTCCAACTTTCAAGTTTCTCTTCATCTGCTCAATTATGATTCTCAGTTTTATCACGACGATAATAAGAAGTACCCTAAGAAGTTGCGAAAGCATCATTCATCAGAGTCCCGATAGCAACAACCAGCAATCAATCCGGTGAACGGTATTTCATCGAGGCACTGCGATGCCAAGCTATCAAAGGCGTTGGGAAGCACGTGGATGAACCCGGTTGATAATATAACTCCGGCTGCAAAGGCAAGAAATTTTTTTTTCCCCAGACTTAATACCGAGATGGTTTTCCGAAGACCGGAAGAAAAACTCCGATGGCTCCGATACGAGGATCACGAAGTAATAGGAGAATGCACGTGTGATCCTCGTAGCCGGATCCATCGTAGTTTAGTGATGACCACGAGAAGTGAATCAAGTGATCATGGAAAGAATTTGCCGCCTGAAGCCGTTTTATGATTTTTGTTACGAACATATTTGAGGGTAAATTGTTTCTTTTATAGAGACCATATGTGAGCTTGTACTGGAATTTGGAAGAGCGATATTACTTGTTGTGGATAAGGATTGTTGAGCTGAGTTTGTACTTTAGCACTAAATCAATAATTGCTAAATAAAATAAATTAAAAATTAAAAATTAAAAATTAAAATAATTCTAATTTTAATTCAGTGCTCAATAAAAATTTAACTACTCACTGAATCTTAATCCTTATTTATTACTCTATTAATGAATAAAACATTAGGTAGTTTAGATGTTTAATTAGTGTGAGTAGAGAGTTTGAATAAAAGGCTAAGGTAATGATTTCAAATGTTTAATAGAATTTAAATAAAATAACCGTTTTACTCTTGAATTCAAGGATATTTTTACTTCACGCTATAAATAATACAATAAAATTTAGCTTTTTTAAAATATGAAATCAAATTTAACGATGGGTTGATTGGGTGTTCATGAATTAGGACTTAGGATAATTTGTGGATTTAGTTTGATTATGCAAATTTGTGAAGACAAATTGAGAAGTCAAATTATATTTTTTTTTAATTAAGGAAAAAAAATTAGAGTCTTAAGTGTATATAATGGAATATTGGTTATAAAAATTAATTTTTATTTTTTTATTTTAAATTTTTTTATTAAATTATTTTAAAATAATTTTTTATTAAATTATTTTAGTATATTAAATGTCCAAATTACCCCTGAGACGTCATTAATTGTAAACAACAATTAATGTTTTGGTGAATGATTGATACAAATTACAAATTTAGGGTGGAAAATTAAACAAATTTAAACTTTTCTAATATTTTTTATAACAGATTAATTAAACTTAAGGCGGATGACTATTAATTTCTCTATTTTTTTTATTTAGTATGTTAAATATCTAAATTACCCTTATGACCTCATCACTTTTTAATGGAAGCAAATAATTTGGTGGATGAATAATATGAATTATAAATTTAGTGTGGATGAATGATATAACTTAAAAGTGTTGTAGTATTTTTTTTTTTTTAACAAAACCCATTAGGCATTTAGGCTAACCAAACAAACATAGTACATCCAATTTTCGTTGGAAGTTGGACTAATGGCTTCCTTTCATTATACTCTTATGACACCTTTCGAGTATTTTACAAATGTAGTCTCCAGTAAAATTACATCAAAGGACAAACATGTAACCCACAGATTAATACATATTTTCTTCTGTTTACCAAAAAAAAAAAAATACATATTTTCTTCTGTTATCAGAAAATTCACCCAACTTATTGGAATTCCAAAACAGCGACCAAAAACCTAGCTATTCTCGGGGGAACCGGGGAAGGGAAGAGAGAGAAAGAAGCAAGTTTCCAAAAAAAAAAATCTCAAAGACTCGTTACAAACACTATTAGAAAATCAGAATGTGTACTTAACAAATAGATATTAAATAAATTATTACCCTTTTTTTTTGGAGTTCTAAAGTAACACTTTTCATTCTCATTGCCCCAGTAAATTTTCGTTAGTGAGAATTGCGAGTTTTAATTGGTATTTGCAGTACAGCAAATTAACAATTTCATTAATTTATACTTTTGATTAAAATTTTTTATTTCTTTTATTTTCGGAAGCAATGAAAAGAGATGAAAAGAGTCTAAAGATGAGAGAAGGGGAAAAAAATGGAAACAAGAATGAGCGAATAAGAAGAATAAAAAACATATATATAATATATGAACAAATGCAATGAAAACAGTCGGTATAGGGTTATGGGGTTTGAAGAGGACGATTGGATAACTGGTTTCCATGTTTGATGAAGAAATTTTAAAATAAGCAAATGCTAAGTTATAATAATTGTAAGGGTTATTATCATTTTACTACTTCAGAAATTATCAAATATCAATACTACAAAAATATTATGCCGTATCGTTTTACTACTATATATTTTTATAAAAATAACATTTTACTTTTTTAGTTTCTCGTTATTAGTTGTTATTAGTTAATGAGTTAGTTGAGTTAACAAAATACCAATTTCACCCTTCATGATTAAAAAAAATATATTTAAAGGTTATTTATAAAATAAATTTGTAATATATTTATTAAAATAGATATAAAATACCAACATAATTTTTTTTACTAGAATTATGATATATGAATTATAAATTTATCTTATTATTTTTTTTAATAATGAAGGGTAAAATTGGTATTGTGTTAGTCAACTAACGGTCAACTAATAAATAAACTAACAATCAGAATCTAAAAAGTAATAAAATGATCTTTTTATAAAGATATAGTAGTAAAATGATAAGAGACAATACTTCTTGTAGTTATTTGATATTTGGCAATTCCTGAAGTAATAAAATGATAATAATCCTAATTGTAACTTACATTCAGCCTTGAAAACTAAAAAAATTATGTGGCCCTACAGTTTTTGTGGTTCTCAAGGCTGAATGTAAGTTACAATTATTGTAACTTAAGCTCTCCCTTTAAAATAAGGTTATTATTGTAATTAACAGAAAATGAGCAAATAAGTGAAAGGGTTTTAAAAGAGTTGGTAGGGTGCCATAACAAAGAGAGGCCAAGTGATTGGCTATTATTTTGGAATAATATTTGCCAAAATTAGAATTTCATGTGTGTGAGTGTCCTTTTGATTTTTATTTTTTTCCCCTCACTCGGAGTACAGGACTTTTGCATTCCATGAAAAAGTGTCAAAAGAGGGGCAATTAGTCAATATATTTAAAATTATAAACTTTTATGGCGAATAATTAAATGGTAAAATGAAAAATGTCTGCACAAAAACTGCCGCAAATTAAACTACTGGATAAATAAAAATTGTAGACAAAATCTCGATGAATTTTAAGCCCATTTGGCTAGCAAAGACATGCAACCAGCGCCTAAGAGAAGAGAAACATTTGCTCCAAACTGAAGCCTTTTATTGGTTTGCATCTTTGGATTCATAAAATCCGCAGCAAGAAGATCCACCAAGGACATGTATATTAGGATTCCAGCTGCTGCTGCATTGAATATTCCTTCGACAATAAGAGCAGTGGGGCTATTTTCGTCATAAACACTTGATATTCCAATGCCTATTGCTATCCCAACTGGGGTTGTCAAAGAGAAGAACAAGGCCAATATTGCAACTCCTCGAGACTTGAATTTTGCCTATAAAAACGAACGCGTTAAAACAAAATTGTTAACATCAATTACTAATGAAATTTTGAGTGATAGTGTCCACTTGATTGTAGGCTGATATTGTGACAAAAAGACTTTAGTATTACATGTACACATATAGTCAACAGCGTAAAAAAAAAACCAGAGAATTTTAAGACTTCAAATAAGTTTTTCCTTTTTCTAACCAAAAAAAAAAAAATGTTTTCCAAAATAAAAGTGCTTTGATAATTAATTCTCATGGCTGCTTAGCACCAAGAACGAAGCATTTTAACTAAAACTTACGAAGTGCCCAATTAACCTAATTTAATCATAAATAGAAAATCCTAATTACCTGCGTAATGCAGCCACCAAGACCCATTCCTTCAAAGAATTGATGAAAAGTCAAGGCTGCAACCAAAGGCTTAATGGTTTTTGGACTCTCAGAGGCTCCCAATGAAATTCCAATTATTACCGAGTGCACAAGAATTCCCAACTCCAAAACCTAATGGAAAAAATAACCAAAATGAAACTTCAAAAAAATAAATAAAATTCACCATCGTTTTGTATATGAATGAAAATTTAAGAAAAAAATAAATAAATAAGTTATACCAGCGATATGACACGGTGTCGTAGAAGCTCCGATTCACCGGAATATTCAATAAATCCATGAGCATGGCCGTCAGTTGCATGAGTATGAACATGCACGTGACCTGCATGCTCCCCAACATTCTCTCCATCTGATACGTTATTCTCAGCTTCACCAAAGTGAGACTTGCGATAATAAGAGGTCGCATAAGAAGTTGCAAAAGCATCAATCATCAGAGTCCCGATAGCAGCAATCATGGCAGCAAATCCGGTGAACGGAAAATCCCCCCACGGATGTTCATCGAGGCAGGGCGACGTTAAGTTCTCGAAGGCGTCGGGAAGCACGTGGATGAACCCCGTCGATAATATAACTCCCGCGGCAAAGGCCTTGATTAGGAAGAAAATGTTTTTCTCCGGACTTAGTGCCGGGATAGTTTTTCCGAGGACCGGAAGTAAAACTCCGATGGCTCCGGCCACGAGTATCGAAGCGATTGCGGCGAGTTTATATTTTAAGGCTTGAGTCTTGTCTCGATCCTCGTCTTCAGGATCACACGTGCATTCTCCTTGTACTACGCTGGGAAGTAGTATTAGAAGAATGCAAAAGAAAGTGACGAAAAGACGATGAGAAGTGATCATGATAAAGAATCTAAAATCTGAAACAATATCACGATTTTTCTTTTTGTATGAAAATATTTGAGAGGAAATCGTTTCCAGTGCAGAGTTTATGTGAACGTTTGTCGTGATTGTTGATCTCTAGAGAATCATAAAATCATTGTGACCCACCGACTGAAACTGAAAGAGAATAAGAAAATAAGAAAATAAAATAAATTAATAGAACAAACAGAAGAGATTGGATAAAACGCTATGTCCTAATTAAGGTTTAATTCGCTTTAGCGTTCGATAATGATCTAGTAGCTTTGAAGAAATAATGAGGACACGATTCCGTCAGAATCAAGTTACGAGTAGGATCAAATTTCTGTTATATGGGTTGTTTCTTGTTTTGTAAAACTTTTCCTTAAAATTGACCTGCAATTAGGGACTGGAAAATTTGGATGGGAATCTCAAGGATTGAAAAATAGCGAAGTGTTGATAATATGTCGACATACTAAGCAGTCAGAAAGGAATTTCAAAGCATTCTCACTGCAACTGTAGGCTAAATTTGGTTAAGTCAAGCTTGCAATGTCGAAATTATGTTGAAATAATAATGACTCATTTAATTTTTTTTTTTTCCTTTGACAAGCCTGCCGGATAACATTATTACCAAGATTTTCGATCAGCTTGGTTGGCTAACCAAATATAAAATTCAACGTTTACAGTCTAGTCAATGCAATTTAAAAATAATAAAATGAGAAAAGGGTCCTTTTTTTATACAAAGTGTGAAGTATATTAAAAAAAAAAAAAAAGGGAGGGTTGTGTCAAACCGTGGGTAGCATGACATTATATTTAATCCTTTGTTTTCCCTTTTAAACAAGAAAATATATGTGAAAAATAAAACCCTAACCCAACTAATTAAAAGTTTTTGCCCCTAAAATCTTATTTCGTAGTTACAAGGGGCTGTATCAAATATCAATATTTAAACTGGTTTTGGATTCAAGAAAATATACCATTTTGGGATAAAAAAGGCAACGAAAATTATTCAATTTTAATTTCAATTATTCCTTAAATCATTCAGAAGAAAAGGTGAGGAAAATTCCGAAATGCTTCTAGGCAGTTCATGTAAAAGAAAGCTTCAGGACCAGTTGTGTTGTGAGGCTGTAATGGGATTTCTCCAATTGGGTCCCTCCCATGGTTCTATTATTTGACATAAATTTATAAAAATAATTAAATAAAGAGCATAATGTTAAATACTTTTGATAACTTTATCACAGGACCGCGAACCTCAAAAAGTTTTTTAAGCTCTGCCAGTTGCACACTTGCACTTGCACCTCATATGAATAGACTTGGCAGTTTGCTTGAAAGGTCGAACATGAAAACGATAACAATGATGCTGAAATTAACTTGTAACATGGGATCAGGTTGTATTAATACCATATTAAACATCATACATAAATGTTAAAAAGAAATGAATAATGAATGGTAACAAGCTACTAGTCCAACATTTAATATTATTACCTTGTAGTAAAAAAAAACTGTTGGCCCGCGGCATATATACATCGTTCATAAATCATATCCGCAGGGATCAAGTTATTAATTAGGGTACTAATTTGTTTGTTAAATAAATAATTAATTTGTTAAGTATGAAATCAGATTTGATGATCGTAGTGTCCGTAATGTTTGTACGTGTTAACGATCTTAATAATTACATACTATTCTTATACTTGATTCCTTTAGTTCAGCCCCTGAGATGTGAAACGTATATAGGAATTAGATAACGATTGAACGTCAACTCCCTTGGCAGAGCTTGAGATATTTAACAAAAAGATATTTTAACAGAGCTCGAGCTTCAACCAAAAGATGTGTGCATTGTCTGGAGTTTGGAATCTAGCAAATCCCCGTGTCGTTTTGTTACGAATTTTGTAGGCCATTTTGGGTGTTGGCTAGCTTGTTAATTTGACTCTCTGTGTTCATGTGCGTGTCAAGTTTTGTTCTAAATTTTACTCAGAAACAATCTCACCATTATCATGATCATTCACCAGTCTGTTTGCATGGAATTAAGATGTCGCCATTCTCTCAGTCAAATTCTTATTAATGAAAAAGGGGATCCTTTTTTTTAATTTATGAATGGGCCTTTTATTCAATAAGTGGGATCCATTTTTCTTAATTTATTAATGTAAATAGGACGGATGGCAGAGTTGTTAATAATGGAGTGGACGGACTGTAGCCCACCCCAGCCCACACATATACAGCTTCGCCACTGGAAACGAAGAACTGTGGAGCTGTGTGTAATGACTTCAACTGAGAAATATGATTAATATGCAAGTTCGGCTTTGCAGTTCGGCATTTGGTCTGGTGGTATGATTCTCGCTTTGAGCGTGCGAGGTCACGAGTTCGATTCTCGGAATGCCCCTCCAATAATGAGAAATGTTAATCATTTTTTGGAACTTATTAAAACACTGAAATAAGCTTAAATAAAGACCAAATTCTTAAGTAAATTTAACTAACCCCTCTCCGTTCACCGGATTACGATGTCGTTTTTCCTTTCTTTTGGCAATAGCAAGTAGCAAGTGAAATATGGTTTTTATAATAAAAACTTTTAATTTGGTTAACTTTATGTCTTGTAAATTAAAACAAACAGCTTAATATTTACTTGGCATTGCGCTTTTAGGTTTCTCTTGACTTAACCTCGGCAACCCATTCATATATTGTTCTAGCTTTGCCATCTCTCTTTTTAGTAGGATTAGTGACTACTTGTTTCTTTGGAGACATCAAATATAATTAAAAAGACTAATACATGAAACGACAAGATACGCAGAAAGAGAAACGTACTTTTGATTTATACGCTTTTTGCGTGCCTCAAAAAGTGCTTAATATATATAGAGAAATCAATAAATTTTACATGAATATGAAGGACAATGTTTGTAATACCCTTATTTTTAAACAACAGTTTAGGTTATTTTTAAAACGCTACACTTAACCCTAATCAATTTTAGTTATTTGCAGATAGTAAACCTCCATCAAAATGTCTGTACAAAAACTGCCGCAAATTAAACTACTGGATAAATAAAAATTGTAGACAAAATCTCGATGAATTTTAAGCCCATTTGGCTAGCAAAGACATGCAACCAGCGCCTAAAAGAAGAGAAACGTTTGCTCCAAACTGAAGCCTTTTATTGGTTTGCATCTTCGGATTCATAAAATCTGCAGCAAGTAGATCCACCAAGGACATGTATATTAGGATTCCAGCTGCTGCTGCATTGAATATCCCTTCAACAATAAGAGCAGTGGGGTCATTTTCGTCATACAAACTTGATATTCCAATGCCTATTGCTATCCCAACCGGGGTTGTCAAAGAGAAGAACAGGGCCAATATTGCAACTCCTCGGGACTTGAATTTTGCCTATAAAAACGAACATGTTAAAACAAAATTGCTAACATCAGGTACGAAAACAAAATTGTTGACATCAATTACTAATGAAATTTTGAGTGATATTATTGTCCACTTGATTGTGGGCTGATAATGTCACAAAAAGACTTTAGTATTCCTTTTTTCACATATAGTCAACAGCGTAAAAAACAGAGAATTTTAAATTTTCAAATAAGTTTTTCATCTTTCTAACCAAAAAAAAAAAGTTTTCCAAAATAAAAGTGCTTTGATAATCAAGCATCTTAATTAAAACTTACAAAGTAAAAATAATAATTAAAAAAAATGGAAAACTGTCAAATTAGTCAAACTTAATTTAGTGTTTGTTTGGTATAATTTATTTAATGATCATAAGTGCTTATTTAATCTCATAAGCTCTTGTTATAATTTTTGTTGGTGTTTAATTGTTTTTCTAATGAAGTTTTTAAAACTTAAATAAGTTATTTTACCTCTACTAGTAAAAGCTTAAATTTTAGGCTTTTGGGAGTAGAGATTGAAAAACTTTTTTTAAAATATTAAAATACCTAAAATATCCCAACTTATTTGAGAATTTTTATTTTATTTTTTCATAATATAACTTTAAAAAATTTACCTATTAAAATAATTTCATAAATTTTTAATAAAAATTCTTATTGACAACCAAACAACCAAAATTTTTTTAGTAAAAAACCTATTTATAAAAGCTCTTCATAAAATCTCTACTTAAATAAGTTTTATTTAAAAAATTGTATCAAACGAAGCTTTAATCATAAATAAAAAAATATCAAATACCTTCGTAATGCAACCACCAAGACCCATTCCTTCAAAGAATTGATGAAATGTCAAGGCCGCAACCAAAGGCTTAATAGTTTTTGGACTCTCAGAAGTACCCAATGAAATTCCAATGATTACAGAGTGCACAAGAATTCCCAACTCCAAAACCTACCGAAAAAATAACCAAAATGAAACTTTAAAAAAAATTAATTAATTTACCAATATAATTAAAAATTCACCATCGTATTTAAAAATAATAATAAATTATAACCAGAGATATGACACGGTGTCGTAGAAGCTCCGATTCACCAGCATATTCAATAGACCCATGAGCATGGCCATGAGTTGCATGAGTATGAACATGCACGTGACCTGCATGCTCCCCAACTTTCTCTTCATCTGATACGTTATTCTCCGCTTCACCAAAGTGAGATTTGCGATAATAAGAAGTCGCATGAGAAGTTGCAAAAGCATCAATCATCAGAGTCCCGATAGCAGCAACCATGGCAGCAAATCCGGTGAACGGAAAATCCCCCCATGGATGTTCATCGAGGCAGGGCGACGTTAAGCTCTCGAAGGCGTCGGGAAGCACGTGGACGAACCCAGTTGATAATATAACTCCGGCGGCGAAGGCCTTGATTAGGAAGAAGATTTTTCTCTCCGGACTTAGTGCCGGGATAGTTTTTCCGAGGACGGGAAGGTAAACTCCGATGGCTCCGGCCACGAGTATCGAAGCGATTGCGGCGAGTTTATATTTTAAGGCTTGAGTCTTGTCTCGATCCTCGTCTTCAGGATCACACGTGCATTCTCCTTGTACTACGTTGGGAAGTAGTAGTAAAAAAATGCAAAAGAAAATGATGAAAAGACTAGAAGAAGTGATCATGTTAAAGAATTTGACCCCCAAAATTAGTTTCTGGAATATATATATATATATATATTTCCGTTATAAGAAGTATTTGACAGTAAAATGTTTGTTATATAGAGAGTATATAGAGAGTATGTGAAAGTATGATGTGGAATTTCGTGACATCATCGTGGTCCTGACTCCTGAGTGAAAATGAGGGTCACAGAGAATAAGAAAATAAATTAAATAATAGAACAAATTAAGAGAAGATTGTATTTGATAAAAACGCGAAAGTTTTAATTTGCGTTTGATGATGATTTCAAAGGAATGACGACATGATTAGGTAAGAAACAAGTTTCATTGTAGAATTAAATTACTACACACGGATTGTAAAGTTATGGTAATTGTTACACGAAATAATTAATTGGTTACAGAATTAAAATTATTAAGGGTGACGTTATTTGTATTTTAAATAATACTTTAAACACTTATTTACTTAACACACTCATGAATAAAGTAAAAAAAAAAAAATACTCATCAAAATCTTAAAATTATTCTAATAATGTGTTTACTTAAGGGTTTAGGGAATGGAAATGAAAGAATTGGAATGAAACTCATGTTTATTTGATAAAATGTAATTTAAGAATGGAAATAAAATATGTGGGTCCCACACAATTTGAGAATAAGGAATGAAAATTTTATTCCCATGAGGGATTGAGAATGAAAATAAAGGAAGGATAATGAAATATATATTTACTTTTGTATCCCTCTCATTTTTTCATATTTCTCAAATTACTTTCGTTCAAATCACAATTAATTTTATTATTTTAAATATCATTAATAATAATAATATTATTATTATTATTATAAAATTTTATTACTTTTATTATTTTAGTTATTATTAATTATTTTTATTAATATTATCATTATTAATAATACAAATAATGATAAAAATAATAATTAATAAAAATAATTAATTTATCATTATTAACAATATTATCATTATTGTTGTTGTTGTTATTAATTATTGTTATTCTTATTTTTATTGTTAATAGTGATAAATTAATTATTTTATTAATTATTAATACTATAGGTATTTTGATAAATTAATTTTTATTCTCATTACTCGTTCTTATTTGTTTTACTAAATAAACACATTAATGACATTATAATACACTCTTATTCTTATTTATTTTTATTAAATAAATATTTGAATCTAATTTTTATTTCAATTTATTCTTATTTTCATTTTATTTTTATTTCAATTCATTTTCATTTGACGAAGTAAAACGCACTATGGATTAATTTTATTCGTTGGAGCTCGCTTTCTACAGAAGTCAATAGTACTCTCACTGTCTTACTGCACCCATCAGAACAGATCTGATTAATTTCCTGGTCACGGTCTGAACTTTGTTCACGCTAAAATTATACAGAACTTGGTGTTTTTCTTTTTTTTTTTTGGCCCCCTCAAATTGCTTACAACTTATTATTCAAAAGTACAAGGCTCCAATTCCAACATTCCATCTTCCAAATTCTACCGCAAAATGAATTAACCGATTATTGTTAATTCATTTTTTTTTAAGAATAACAGCTACCCAAATAGTTATTTATTTATTTTTGTTTTAACAAGCACCATGTTTAAATAGAACTAGTGAATGATTATCATTTAACTATTTTAATTTTTATTTATTATCTTTCAATCACTCATGTAAATTTTATTTATAAAAAGTTCATATTATACGAAACAAGAAACTGTGTTAAATTAAATAATCCCCTTTCTATTTTTCTAAAAAACTCCGTGTGTCTCTCTATCGAAAAGCTTTTGCAACCCAAACTCTCCGTCTTCTATCAATTCATTGGGAAAATTTTTGAATTGATACCTTCCATGATATCAAATACTTTCAAGTTTACATATATATAATAATATACAGTTAATATTTAACTATTTTTATATTTTTATTTATCAGTCATTAAGTATGATTGATAGTATGTAATTAAGATTTAACTGTATATTATAATATATACACTTAAAATTTTTTGTTTAAAAAAAACTCAGATAAAGAGAAAATCTTGGTCCAAAATCTTTTCCTAATTACTTAATTTTTGTTGTACTTTCATCGTTGCTTTGTGTGAAAGCATGTCTCCATATTTTAAAGTGAACGTAATAATAATCATGATCCCCACCCGGAACCCCGCCCCATTGACATCACTACGTCTTTACCCAATAATTAAATACAAAGTCTTGATAACGTTATGTCAGGCGTCATGGTTAGCAAGAGAGGAATTTCAACGCATTCTCACTACAAGTGTAGGCTCAAAATTGGTTTAAAAGTCAAGCTTGTGATGTCCAAATTATGTTGGAATATTAATTTACCCATCTAAAATTCAACGTTTACATGTTTTTCAATGCGATTTAAAAATACTGCATGCATAATAAAAATGAAAAAGAGTCGTGTTATACCATACAAACGTGTCATTTTCTTTTTCTTGCTCAAGTAATAAAACAAACAAAAAGATAGTTAATCACAGCCAGCCCTAAACTTCTAAAATAGAATTTAATCAAAACGTGATTAACATTATATCGTAATTTAATCATTTTTTTTTCTTTTTAAACATGAAGGATCAGTTTAGGGATATTGTAGTTTTTAAAATAATTATTGTTAGTTGTGCTGTAGAAATAATCAGTTGTGAAGAGAATCAGTTAAGTAAGTGGTTGGTAAATTTTGTTTTAAGAAGTGGTATGAGTTTTGAAAGCAGTTATAGACGTTTTTGGTAAATTTTACTGTTAAACTGTTGAGAGAAAATAAATTATTAAAATATACATAATATAAGATAAAATTTATTTATACATATAAAAACATGTATATATAATATTTTTAATTGTGTATTATAATAATTTTTACTAAAAATAAAATTTATAATATTTTGATTTTACTTTTTTTATCTTAAAATAATTGATAATTAAATTAATAATATAGTGAAACAAATTTAATAATAATTCAACCAAATAAATTTATATTGATGAATTATAATAAAAATTTATTAAATTATTTATTTTATTTCCAATTTGAATAAGGATAATTTTAGGTTTAGATGATAATTTTAAGGATATTTATGAAATTATATTAAAGGATAAAATTGATTTTCAAAATCAGAACCTAAAAGTTACTCATTCCCTAATTTTTAAACTGGCCCGAAATTATGAAAAGACCTAACCCTGATTCTAAGTTTTTGACCTTAAAATTTTATTTTACGATTAACTAGCTGGGCTCTATCAAATTTAATTTTTCATTGAGAATAAGAAATGAATTAATTTATCTTTAATTACTTAAATAATTTTAATTAAAAAAAGAAGATTTTAGGAGAAATTTTAAACGGTGTGAAAAGGCTGACTCAAATTTTGAACTGTCAATTTCAATGTGTCAGAAATCCACCCAGCTTCCGACATTTTTAGAGGTCATCATAAATTGCTTGAGTTGTCACTTTTTTCTTCGTCAAAGTCTTCCTGGAAAAATTTGTTTGATTCTTTAATTTCCTGTATTGGATTGGTCACATCAATTGTTTGTCGTGGTGGACCCAAATTTTTTTTCTCAAAAAAAATTGCCTAAATATTTTTTCTTTAATTGCGTGTCTTAACCTATTTATTTAAAGTAATTCTAGTGATAAAAATATAGTTTTTTTATTTTTTTGTTCTAACTTTTGTGGTATTTTATGCAAGGATGAATTGAACAGCACTCCCACGTAAACGAACTACAATTACTCCACTTGTTAAACTCATCATTCCACCGCCTTTAACTATTAGTTTTTTTTTTTATTATTATTATTAAATTTAACTGTTAACTGTTGCCATCATGCTCCTTTTTAACTGACACACTACTTGTTACTTAGGAGATAGATATCCTCAAATTCAATTAACCTTTAAAAAAAATTAACATAAAAGCTCCGGGGTATCTTATCTTATCTTGTCGCTGGGGCAGTCTTCCTGCGTCAATGCCACTACTCTGTGACAAGTGTTGCCATGTTCTCTCAACTTTAATTTACCGTAAATTTTGTTATAAGTTAATTTATTTCCTGTTCCTTCTTGTGGGGTGGTGGTATTGGCCGTTTATTTCTTTAATTTCTTTTTTAATAACCTTTCGACGCATTGGGTTGGGGCACTAGTCGCTTTTATTGGGGACTGTAGTCAGATTTGCCAAAAGAAAGGGACAAAAATTGCATATTCATCACTGAAATTGTTTTTAAAAACTAGAATAGACAAAAGTGAGAAAAAAAAAGATTAAATTCTTTTTTAAGTAAATTAATGAGAAAGAAATTTCGGTGTGCTTCACAAAAAAAAAAAAAAAGAGTTAAGAATTCACAAGATTATTCTCTTAAATTATGAAAATATGACTGTCCATTTCCCAATTAATTAACCCTCAGCTAAAAGTTTGGGGTCCTCCACTGCAGGCAATTGATGTACCGGGTCCAGAAATTCGATATTTTCTGAAGAGATAAACGTGAGATTCTCGGAAGGAAAAGGAAAACGAAAACGGAACGTTCTTGGCAAACTCAAATAAAGGACAAAAAGGACCGTCGATTTCTAAAATAGCTGCAAGTGGCCAACATCACTACTTCGGACGAGTGGCCTGGTGGTCTGTTGACATCACGAAAGACTTTCGAAATAGTCTACGGAATACTTAAAAGAAATTTATTTATATTCTAAATTTTATTTTAAATAATTTTTTTTTTATTTTTTTTACACTCGTTCGTTAAATTTTTAAAAAATAATTTGTCACTGTTAAATGAAAATTGTAAATACATTCATCACTATACAAAATGGGTCTTAATGAAGAGTACAAAAATTTTCATAAATTATGTCAATGTCGTTAAATTACGTCGGAGTTACTTTATTAATATAGCTTTTTATTAAAATAAGCTGTCCAGAATATATATGAAATTGTAAATAGTCCCATCGAAGAGAATGTACTCCGGGCTTACATGGGTTTCGCATGCCTCAAATAGTATTTAATTAAAAAAAAAACTATAATTTTGTAATTATATTTTTGGCCGTGATAAATATAAAGTTTATAAAATACAAAATAAAATTAATAAATAGAAGGTAAAATAATTAAATTAATATAAAAGTGATAAATTATTATTTTTAAATAAGACTAGTAAATAGAAAGTAAATTTTTTTATTTTTACTTATCATTTATAAGTCTCATGTTTTGTTTATATAATTTATGTTTTATTTTACATTTAATGTTGATTTACAAGTTTTATTTTGCATTTGAAAGTTTTTGTTTTATTTATCAATAATACACCAATTTACCACTCTTATACATATATTTACTTATTTTACCTCTATTTACAAGTCTTATTTTGTTTACATAATTTTTATTTTATTTTACACTTGATGTTGATTTATAAATTTTATAGTACATGTGTAAGTGTTATTTTGTTTATCGATGATACACCAATTTATCATTCTTATGTTAATTTACTTGTTTTACTTTTTATTTATAAGTCTTATGTTTCATTTATTCAATTTATATTTTATTTTACACTTATTATCAATTTACAAGCTTTATGTTATATCTGTAAGTTTTTATTTTGTTTACCAATGATACACTAATTTTACCATTCCTATATTAATTTTCTTGTTCTATTTTTATTCGCAAGTCTTATGTTCTATTTACACAATTTATGTTTTCTTTTATATTTTTAATGTTGATTCATAAGTTTTATATTACATTTGTAAGTTTTTATTTTATTTACTAATGATATATCACTTTACTATTTTGTTTTTCATTTACTTGTTTTACTTTTTATTTACAAATCTTATGTTTCTTTTACATAATTTTTATTTTTATTTTACATTTAATATTGATTTATATTATATTTGTAAGTTGTTTTGTTTACAACAATACACCAAATTTACCACTCCTATATTAATTGACTTGTTTTACCTTGCATTTATTGGTCTTATGTTCCACTTATATAATTTATGTTTTATTTTATACTTGATACTAATTTAAAACTTTTATGTTAAATTTATGTATCTATGTCAATTCATGTCTAATTACAACGTTGATACTGTAGTTTTAATTACGACATCATAAAAAGACTCCCCAAATCTAATACAATTATGTATAGTTGAAATACAAATTTTATAACCCAACTGATATGATGACAATACAAATTGAATATAAAGTTTAAATTTTTTATTAATTCTCTGTTTATATCGTTATCTCTTAGTTCATCATTATTACATAGCTCTTCAAATAATTCTTCATCTAAATATCTTTTAGGTTCATTAAATATTAAATCTATAATCTTTAAGTTTTTGAATTAATTTAATATCTCCACTGTTAAAGTATTTTTGTCCATGTAGCATATGCAAGGAGCTCATACAAACCATCTAGTGAAAGAAAAAAGGTTAGTAATCACTTGACATATATTATTTCATTATAATGCCACATTAGTCCGGATACCAAAACTTGTTCTCTTGTTCTTCTCCAAACTTGCGAACACAAGGAGCTAATACAAACCATCTTGTGAAAGAAACAAGAGGAGTGATCATTTGACATATATCATTTCATTAAAGTACCGCACTGGTTCGGATACCGAAACTAGTTGTACTGCAAGCTTGCCAACGTAGCAATATTGATTTGTATATATACATTTACTTGACAAGTAAAATGGGAATCTCATTAAGAAAATTACAGATCTTTGAGCAACAAACAAAACTTTCCAACTCCGTAAGAAAAGAACCTCTAACATTACAGCAATTTCATCTAAGAATAGAAAACCCAAACACACAAAGAGAAATGAAAAATACAATTACAAAAAGGTGAAGTGAAAGTTTCCACTCAAACCCAAGCTTCCTTAGCAGTCCCAGCAAATTTCTTTTTTTTTTTTTTTTTTTTTTTTGGGGGAATGGGGAGGCATTTATAGCACTTTACAAAAAGAGAGTCCACAAGTAAATAATACCAAGAACGTAATTTTGCTATAGACCAACTCTACCTGCAATCAAGAAAACTCGGATCTATTTCTTTTCTTTCGTTTCTTTTTCGTCTTTCTCACTCATTTCTTTCTTGTCTTTCTCATCATCTGATTCATCATTGTCATAATAATACTCTTCTTCTTCATCAAAATAATCATCCTCATCATAATAATATTCTTCATCATCATCGTCCTCCTCCTCCTCACCATTTGGCAGTAGATACTTGCCCGACCCCTGCCCTCTTAATCGCTCTTGAATTCGATCCCTGATGGCTGTGCCCTGAAATAGACCGAAATTGTTGGTTAATTTCATTGGCAACAGACAAAAATATATTGCATATGTCCACATATCCATGGATTCACTCACCATCTTATGGCAACCTTCTTCAAACATCTCAAGAAAACCAGCAACCCAGCGATCAGCATTTTCCACCCACTCATTACGATGCATTGCAACGGTTTGGATCTACATATATCAAGAGAGTACGCAAATAGATTACACATCACAGCCATAGGATCCTGCTAAGTAAAGCAAGATAGGGACGAACAACACCAGGATCAACAGTTCACAAGATTAAACTTACACAACATTCACCAGCATAGAAAAACATTGCGGTTGAAGAAAAAAATGAATTCCATAAAAAGTTAAAAACATTCTGCATTCTTCACAAGGATGAACAGAACAACATTTGAATTACTCAATGAAGGGAACAAAACTATTACCAAGAATGGTTATTGAATAAATTCTCACATTATCCTCAAACAACTAAACTTAGGACTCATATCAATATTGTTGCCTTGAGCCAAAAATCTTCATTCATTTTCTCTTTCAAGGTTTGATTGGTGCCACTGCCCTAGATCAGCCTTCATTGATAAGTAATTGAGAAGGGTGGAAATGGCATAAAAGATTTTAAAGGAGCTTAAAATACAGAGATCTGGAGCTGAAGCAAACCCCCAAGAGGCCAAAAGCACTCAACAATAGCAAATCATCAACCAATGTGACAAATTACTTGCGCAAATAATAATCTGTTTCTTTATTTCATTCACTAATTCATGCATATACCTTGAACAAAAAATAAATAGTAGGAACTACAGACATTCAGCAGCTTGAGTATGTGATGCCCTTTAATGCAAGTATATCTAGATTATAACCATCCATATACATAGATGCTGAATAAGCAGCATCCAATTGTTAGCTTCACGCACAGATCAACTTGAAATATCTTTATGGCCTATACCATCTTATAGAGCCCAATTTCATTTTAAAAGTACAGTTGGAGTATCTATTCGGCAACTATTTTAAGAGAAGGTATTCATAAAATGTAAAATACAGGGTCCACAATTTGGTCCTGGAATAAGAAATGACTTTTAGATGTTCTATAAATCTCAAAATTCTGATTATAATTAACTTTTCTTCCTCACATCAGTCTATGTAAACTATTATCTTCAATCTTCTTCTTCTTCCTTTTCTCTAATATCTTCTTAGCTTCCTCTTTCAATTATCTGAAATATTTCTTTTCTTGGCTTCTCCTTTAACAAAATCTCTCATTTTTTTTTAATTATTTTCTTTATACAAAATCTCTCAAACGGCCACCCATGTAGATCTACTGATTTGTGTATATTTTTCAGTTTAACCTAAATAATAATTTTTTGAAATAAAATGAAGTTCTAGAATGAAAATATTCTTTGATCAGCATATATTTTTTCATCCATTTCGAACAAAATATTCTTTTTAATCTTAACAAATTGTTCGATGTTGGCTGCATATGAATTGCTTATTCTTGATAAATGGTTTGATTGGCAACATAATTGTGATATGATTATACAATAATATAAATTTCATTATTTTAATTTGGAACTTAGAAGATAAATCAGCTATATATAACTATTTAAAAACACATCTATAACTTGCATGTTTAGTAAAAGACTCTTTCTAAAAATAGTATTATCAGTTTTGTCTAGCAAACAAGTATTTCTGTTTTTGTTCTTAAAATTCAGGATACATGAAATGATACCGGACACATACTCAAATTATGTTTCATGAAAATAATAACTGGAAAACATTACCGAACACACCCTTAACGTCTCAAAATCAACAGCAATAACATAAAAGTTACACCAAATGACATCAGCGTACCATTCTTCAAAACCAAAAGAAGTCTTGTCTGAATTCCATATTACAAATCAAATGCTAGCCATGAAGCATCCAGAAATACAAAAACAGGGAAAGGAAAAGGAAAGGTACAAAATGCTTTAATACTATGGCATAAAAGTGCAAATACCTTTTCTCCAACACGCTCTTGTTGTTGTTTCACTTTCTCTTGCAGTTTCTTTAATTTCATGTTAACCCTCAGCCGTTTTTCCTATTTACATATACAAAAGATAAGTTACCTTCACAAAACAGAAACCATGTTTTTTTTCTTTTTTATTTTTTTTAATCTTTTTGGGTCGGCGCCAAGCAGATACAAAAGTAGCACATGAAATTTTTTTAAAAGAAATATCATACCTTTACATAGCTAACACCAAGGTCTTTTCTTGAATATCCTCGATCCAAGTTACGCATCACATACTGGTTATAGTCTTTAACAATTCTCATAATAATGTCTGATGTTGAAATCCCATCAGTTCGTTTTGTTTCCTTAAACTTCCCAGCAGCTTTAACCTGCAATAAACATTTAGTTACATCATTATACAATAAGGCATGAAAAATTTGGAACACAAGCAACCATTGCCACTCAAACTTACAAATTCATAAACATCTTTCCCAGCACCACTGGCATCGGCATAACTGTCCAAAAAACACAGCAAAGCTTGAACGTTTAAATGGCTAATCCGGCATCACAAATTAACTTCAGGGAACAAAATTCATCAATGCAATGTTACCGCCAAAGTACCAAATAACATCTATCCATTTACAAAACCAAAATCAAACTTATTTTTCCTAAAGAATGAATTAGTGACTAAGAAAGAGACACTGAAAGGCATCACTTCCTTAACTCAATAACGGTTCTAAAAATCATCTAGATCACATTACTCAAATCAAATTTCCATCAGGTCCAAAAAATTTAATCTAAGTTCATTATCCTTACGGAAGGGAGTCATGAGCCACAAAGTCAATCTGGTGCTTGTCAAGAAATTCTTGCGTGACCACCCAAGGTGCATCAGGGATGACTTCATCCACCCATCTGTGCCCCAAAAAAAATGAAATAAAATAAAACAACAATGTCCATGTTAGAAAATGAAAGATAATTCATTCAAATAGAAACATGATATCCATAACACTCTGGAAAACATCACAGTGAGAAATAAATTCTTCAAAATTGAGTCTTAAGTTAGCATGGCATACTTGCAATGACGAAGAGATTCGTAGCGCTCATCCTCTGTCATAACAGTTTTGCCCTTAAATTTATGAGTAGTTTCATCATTGCAGCATCCGACAAGGAGGTAGGTGTTTGGAAACCTAAATTCACAATTCAATCACACTGGCATTAAATGCATAGAATACAAACACAATGCCATAAATAAATAAATAAATAAATACAATGTAAACAAATAAAAAAAAAACACTTTGAACAAAATTCAAAACAGGATTCTTCCTAAACAGAAATAATTTTTCACTCACACATTAATCATTACCAATGTAATCACTATTTTTGTAACACAAATCCTTCAAGTACGAAACAATATAGCACATCAAAACGAATGAAACCAGAAAAATGAATCACATAACTAATAGAATCACCAAAATATGAACACAAATGAATAAAAAATTAATATATTCAACAAAATAAACGCAAAAGAATTAGTAACACGGAAACATACACAGATCAAACTAAGGACAAAACGGGAAAGTTAATTTCTATAAGAGATGCTTTGTTTCGCTTCTTATAACACTAGATAAAAAAAAAACACATCAACAGAATAAAAAGTAAGTGAAGAACAAAAGCGAAACGCAATAAAATAAAATAAAATAAAATAATGTCGAATAAAACAATAATTAATGATAAATTGAAAGGCGAAAAATACTCACGATTTCTTGGCTTGTTCAAGGGAGCGAGCGTGGCCGAAATGGAAAAGATCGTAGATCCCATCGGCGTAGACTCTAACGAGGCGATCAGACCGCGCCGTATCAGTCGAATTTGAATTCGAATTTGCGTTACTCATTTTTTCTTTGCTGTTATAGGTGCTATCCTCGTTATGCTTCTCCTCGATTCGAAGAGTTCCCTCATTTCATTTTAGTAACTTAACTCTCGCTGCAATTGTTTTTTTTTCCTTTTAATTAAATAACTTATTTACGCTAACGAGGTTTTTTTTTTTTTTAATTTGCGAATATGCGCTTCTTGCGCCATCCAAAGCAAATTTTGCAATTTTTTTTTTTTTTTTTGGGTATTTATGCTAATGCCGCATGCCTGGGGCCTGCACTGGGCCTCGGGTACCCAGAAATATGGACGCGTGTGTCTTCTGCAATTATTATTATGGTTCTAGATTTTACACGGAGATCACTTCAATCTCTTAAAATAATAATTGTTTGTCGGCAATATTTATTCTGAAGTTGTCCGCAGGGAGGGCGTAAATTATAACTGATTAATTAGATACGTAAAATAATAAATAATAAAAATTATTTTATAATTTTTATTGTGTAATTATAAAACCATATTTTATCGTAACATCCTAACTCACAAAATACTAAAGTTTCTAGAACATCTAGTCCAATACTTTCAGTATACACTCATTTGGAAACATCTTTTATGCGGAGATATCAATATCAAGATAATTCTACAACAACTTAATAACATCTTGTCACGTGTGTTATTTTCTGAAAATAAATAAATAAATAAAATTGTTGTTACTTTAAATACAATTGCATCCCCGTCAAAAAAAAAAAAAATACAATTACATCTGGCGTAGTTATTAATTATCAAGTGCACGCACGTGCAGGTGCTTGAAACTTGCAAATTTTTGAGCTGTGTACTTTTTTCTAGGATGGCGTAAAAGAAAATGTCTATAATTTAAATTTGGACTTTATAAATTCTAAGAGTTCGCACCTAAAGATTATTATATGTAATTATTTTCCAATGATTGATTGAGGGTACATATGAAAAGAATTCGATTAATAAAAACAAACCATTGGTTTAGAGGTATATGTAGGTACATTAACGAACGTGACCCATTTTACTTAAAAATTTGATAAACATCAAAGTTCACCCATTGCATGTCATTTGGTGGTAGCACTTGAATAAATGTGTGAAAATTGACTTCAAACCAAATATTATTTCAGGGGAGCACTTTTTGCAATTGGTGAACCACGAAAGGCCTTTGAAGAGTCGAAATTTGACTGACATTTCTCATGTGTGAACTTTAGCAATCAGCATGTTTCGTATGGAATTTGATATGCGTATGCTTTTTTACTTTCTTCACAATTTCACATGCCCGTATAAATGGTCTTTTATTGACCGAAAGAATCGAAAAATAAATGGACATCATTTAATATCTGTCACGTAGCGTTTGCATAGAGAGATTAAAAGCCACAACTAATTATTATAAGATTGCAGCCATTGATCTCCATCAATAAATGATATATTAAGAAAAGGAGAAGCCTGGGTGTCATTGAGTCTTTGAACATAAGGTGCCCTCATCGTCATATCAGAGCCTGCCCCTGTGCAATTGTACTCTCCATAGAAAATAGTCCTGCATGTAATTTAAGTCACGTACGTCGACTAATAATTTAACTTCAAAAAAAAAAATGAATCAGTCAACGATAACGTGATCATTAAAATAAGTTTAGATTAGGACTGAATTCTCACTGGTCTCTAGTGGGATCATTGAAGTCGTTCCAACCCTCCGGGGCGATTATATCGGTCATGGATGTGAACAAAAACACAACACGAGAAAACGGACGCCATGCTCGACCTAACCATATTCTTCCGGTGCCTCCGACGGTACAGTTGACAAATGCAAAGCCGGAGTTTTCATCTTTGGAAGCTCTTCCGTGTGCTGTAACAGCTCCATTGATGAGCTTTGAACCTGGAGCTACTGGGTTTGCCATGGAAATCAACTGGCAATTCTAGCGGCCAAAGAAATAATAGATAAGTGAAGATAGGCTCACAATTTTAGTTTTTTCTCTAGCAGATTAGAGTATGTTACTCGCACATTGAGTAAAGAGTTCATGTGTTAATTTGGAAAAAAGAGAAATTATTCTTAATTTATGGAATGTACATTAAACTTACAAAAATAAAAAATTATGATGAGCGTGGGAATTCGCAAATCTGATGTCTATCTGTTACCAACATTTTGTACAAAGAATTTAAGTTCTGAAATTAAAATCTTTCATATACTAGACAGACGTAAGTGTATGCGTATATGCTTTTGCATGGTTTGATTCTATAAGATGAATTAATGTACCATACACATCCAATATGTGTATGGTGCTTGCACGGTTTATAGCAATTATTTGATCAATGGCTCTCCCAAAAATATTAAAGAAATATCCTTTGCATCTTTTTCTTTTTCAATTTGGTTTCAACATTAAGATTTTGCTTGGAAGCCAATCTTACCTCATAAAATGACCTGGCGTTGCCGAAAATAAAATCAATAGAACCTTGGATGTAACAATCTTTGAAGTAATGACGACCTCTATCGTCATGAAGCGTGTCTTGAGCTCCAAAGAATCCACAGCCTAAGAATGCAGATTGATCTCCTGATATTCTTATTGCAACTGCTTGTGCGCCAACGTCTCCTGGGCTTGGAATTGGAGCTACATTCTATTTACAACTCAAATAAAATATCATAGTCCAACTAGTAAAATCTTTTAGAGATAATTAAGAGGTTTGTCATTTGTGTTCAAACTCCGCTCACCTTAACGTGATACAATAAGATAAAGTTTACGGCAAAGCAAGAATTAGAAATCAGATGGGTTAAATATCAATTTGGTAAGGTATGTATTAATACTTAAAATTATAGGGGAAAAGTGTTAAAAAGAATTTTGATTGAAAACAAATATGATTAAGAAAAGAAGGGAAAAAAAGCTACAAAACTTTAAACTAATCAAATGAAGGAAAAAAAAAAAAACAAACTCAACTGAATTACCGTGTCATAATCTGAATTAAATTAGAAATCAGCCTAGTTAACAGTATGAGAATTCGATTCCAAGCTCCGTTATAAGAAGGGAGAAGGGGTTTGGAGGCGAAGATAACTCTTTAATTTTTTTGGTAAGATAACTCTTATTAATTTGCCTTATTTGGGACAGCAATAAAATATTTTTTTCATTAGTGACAATTTCGGTATCTCTCAAACAGGGGGAAAAAGATTTAATTTAACGTGACACATAAGATTAATATTGTCAATTTCGGTATCTCTTCGAGTCTTCATTCAGGCAATATTTTGTTTTTAAGAAAAAAGAATATACACGAGGGTTTTCTTATTATCTTGTAATATTACTCATATTGCAGTCGTGAAGAATATAAAATCTTAGAAAGTGTAAGTGAAACTTGAAAATGTTAATGGTCGTTATTGTCTACAAATTTAAAGACGTCTAATCTTGTTTGTAGTGTAGAAAGATGCCTTACCATGAAGCTTATGTTCTTAGCCACGAAGTTGGAAGCAAAAACTTGAACAGAGCCGCTATAAAATGTGCCATTTGCAGACTTGGCAGTATCATTCCATGCAATAGCCGTTGATGTATAGCCTTGTCCTTGAAATGTTATATTTGGTTTCGTTTTTGGAACTGTGACCTTTTCACTGAAACGTTATTAAATGAAATTATTGCATGCATGCATGCAAGTTGATTAATTGAAAATGCGAATTAGGAAAGTAAGGGGAAAAAAATTATGTATAAAACAAATTAATAAATTCGTTAATTGTTATAGCTTACTAGTAAATGCCAGAGTTGATCAAGATGATGTTTCTTTTAAGGCTCAAATCTGGGACTGCGTCAACAGCCGATTGCACTGAGGTGAAATTACAACACCCGTTTCGATCAACACAAAAGTACGACGTCGTGTTTGTATCCGGAGGTACAAAATCGTTTGGAAAATCATCGCAGACCGAAACTTTCTTGCGGTCGTCGGGGCGTTTTCGATGACTATGGCTCCGATCAATGTTGTATGGAATAAATTTTGTAACAATATTCGGCGGTAAAAATGTGGTTAGCAATGTGTTTGGATTGATGAGAAAAGTTGAAGAAAGAATGGCAACCAGAATGGCTAGGACAATGCCTAAGAGATTCATTTTTTTCTTTGGATAATGGAGAAAAGTAAAAGGGGGTGATGAGAAATTATATAATTTGGACATAGGAGGATGCGGAAACATGCATGCACTTGAAGTGTACGACATACTTTTGATGGCATGTCTTGCAAATTACCCTTTTTCAACCTACCTACAAATTTCGTATGCTTGGATTGAGAATACACTCCAATTCAATAATGCGATAGTGGAAGAAAGGTTTAGTTTGTCTACCTTATATATATATTGGATCAACGTCATTTCATTCTAATCATAATCATGCAAATAGTTTGCTCAGCATCTCACAGTGGGACTCACTAAATTTAATATTAAAAATATCACTGAGACTCACTAAATTTAATATTAAAAATATCACTGAATATTATAACGAGATCCACTACTTCACCACATGGTAGAATATTATTGGATTGTCATGTCAACTCAGTAATTTTTTAGATAAGTAGAAGAAAATTTTCTGTATGACACAGATCTCAGCCTGTTGAGGTGATGCGTCGGCCCATTAAGGGCTTGTAAGGATATTACTACGAGACCCATAATTTTTTTATTTCAAAAATATATAAAATTAAATTACTTAATTTGTGGGTTCCTTTATGTCATCCATCAATCGTAGATGGTCCGGCTAAGTTTGAGGAGGAGCTTTAACCTCTTTTGGGCTATTATTTTTTAAAAAAAAAAATTATACCCTAACTTTTTTTTAAAAGAGTTATATAAAAACAACTTGAGTACATTTTTTTTATATAATATAAGACTTAATTCAAATCTCTATGGCCATATTATTATTTTTTAAATTTTTTTAAATATTTTATAGAAATTACTTAGAAAAAAATATTTTTACGTATTTAAAATAAATAATTTATTACAATTATTATTTAAAATTTAAAAAAAATAATGAAATTTGAATTTATGAAATTAAAAATGTGTTCAAGTGAACATTAAAAAAAACTAAACTAAATAAAAGTTCTTAAACTAAGTCACCTAATTTAATTGTGTGAGTCCGCCATTGTAGACCATCAAACTTGTTGAAAGACAGGCGGTGCACCAGCACCTACGTAAGGTTTTCTCGATAAGTAAATGTACGATCAGATCTCAAGTCTAGTTTTAAAAGGCGACAATAGGAAGAGAGAGAGAGATCGAGACTTATTCTTCCGGGACTTTTTTTTAGCAAGGAAGTAGATACTGATCGAGAGAGATAGAAAGCGATTTGCTCTCAACGTGGGGCCATTCTGTAAAACATTAAAAAAAATATTTAATTAAATCAAGATCAATTTATTAGTCAAATTAAGGTGGATTGTCCTAAAAAAATGGATTAATTATTTTCTAATGCCTAAAAGATTTATGAATTTAACATAGGCGTCTAAATAGCACCACTTCTAAACACAGCCAAAAAAAAAAAATTAAATAAAAGCTTGTACTCTGGAAATATGTATATATAACAAGCCAATAGAATTATGATGTGTACATTAAATAGCACCACTTTTACACATATATATTTATGATTCTTTCGTTGGTTGACGATTTTTTTTTTTTTTTTTTTTGCCCCTCTCTCTTTTCCTTGTGTTAGAGAATAACAAGTTACCAGCAAACAATATAATCAAAAGGAAGAAGCAAAGAACTGGCAGCATCATTTGAATTCCATCGATCGTTCCTGATTCTGTCCAAGCAAAGGCGGCCCAATAAACATGTTACCATCACCTTCCATTTTAAGTAAACATGTAAAAGGCACCTTTTTATTTTTAGCTCGCCGAACTTGAAACCCTCCCTCGCGATAAAAAAATTCAAGTACAGTGATTAAATATTATTTGGCATGTAATTGATTTTAGGTTTGTAAAACATCCAAATCAATCAAGACTCCTCATTTAAGATATGATTTTGTTCATGCAAGTGATCCATTTATAGCCTTTTACATGTTTACTTATCCAACCGACGTCACCATTTATACATTTTTATTAATTTCTTTATGGCACATACATACATACATATATATATATATATATATATATATATATATAATTTTTTGGTCACAAATTTTAAAGTATGAAAAAGTTTGAGAAAATATTAAAATTATAATGTTTAAAAGACTTAAGACTTAAAGCACACAAACTACACGGTTTATATATATTTTTAAATTTTCTCGCATTTTAAAATTTCTAGATCAAAAAATTACTATATATATATATATTTTCCGTGGTCCTGGATGTTTGGAATTGAATGCGAGCTGGGTAATAAAAATCAACTATTGGGAGTTATAAATAAAAAATCAAATAATAATTTTTTGGCCAGAATTTTAAAGTAAGGAAAAATTTAAGAAAATATTAAAATCATAATGTTTAAAAAATTTAAAATTTAAAATATACAAACTATACGGTTTACATATTTTTTTAAATTTTTTTATATTTTTAAATTTTATATAAAAAAATTACTATATATATATATATATATATATATTTCCCTTATCCTGGATGTTTGGAATTGAATGCGAGCTGGGTAATAAAAATCAACTATTGGGACTTACGAATAAAAAATCAAATTGTCCAGTCAGGGACTGAAAGATTTGACCACACAGCAAAGAAATCAAAATTGACACCAACAATGATCGAAAAATGATAATGAGTTCTTTATAGTGATTAAATAAAAAATAATTCGAGTTAAAAGAGATTCTTCGATTTAAAGGGAGAGGTTCCTTTCGGTTTAACTCTTCAAAAAGAGTTTCTTCGTAATCTTCTACTAGTATATGCAATTCTTACAAGTAAAACTTTTACAAAAAAGAAATAATAATAATAATAATAAATTAGTTGTTTAATTGTTAGTTTCAGAGAATTTTTATTTAAAATTATAAAATTACTTTTAACAGATAATTTTTTTAAAATTATATTATGAATTATTTAAATAAAATTGTGAAATAAACTAAAAAAGTATTCTAGATAATATATCCATCTAAAAAATTGCGCATCCGAATTAATTAATAGAGGTAGAATGACTTTTCCAATTCCAAAATCTCCAATCAAGTTTTAATCAAACCGCACAGAGAGGATGGAAAGAAACTTTTCACATTAAATAAAGCGAAACTCTTTAAATTGGTCGGCAAAGAAAATATACGAAGCTGAAAATTGGAATAGCAACAATTTTGATGAGTCACGAGATCAAAATTTACAGCATTTTTGTATAGAAAATTGATACACGTGCTAGAAACAATACACTTTGAAACTCAAGGAAAGCTAATGATCATACTCTCCTGCCCAATTAAAGATTAGATGAAATCTTTGCAAAATCAAAAGGCACCAAATTAATTTCAAATAAGCAAAGATTAAGGCATATAAATTTGACTTTGTGAATTGCATTTTCTTCTTTTGACGCCAATGGACCCCACGATAAGCTCACATTCACCCCCTCTTCCCAACCCATTTCTCACTCAAATCAGTCCCTTTCAGTTCTATTTTTATGGACCACTTTAGCTCCACAAGACTACAAGTAAAATTATGGGGAGAAAGACACTTGGGTCCTTATTATTTTTTTACTTTTTCTAATTAGGTTTCTAATTTATTTTTAATACTTATTCCACCCCTACATTAAGATCATTGAAAAAAACTGACTTATTGAGTTCTTTGTATTTTTATTATTATTGATCTTATTGCCAGTCTAATGTGATGTGTTTTTTTTTTTAAAAGGTATGAAATGTACATTAAAAGTCACATTTATCCTTATAACAGTAAATTCTAAACATTAAAATTATAATATCAAGAAATTAATGAGTAATTGAAAATATAAATTTTACGAGCGATGATGTTTATATTGCAACAAAGGGTATTTGTTTTGGTATATCACTTGATTCTAATTTAGTTTCTTTAATTGTAGAATGGGAATGGGTAGATGTAGTTAATCTTCTTATTGGCAAAAGAGGAAACAGAATGGAGATTTTTTTGAATCTATTTACATAAATGAAATCTTTTATTGCCGAAATAAAAATATTAATAAATTGGAGGAGTAAGTGATAGAATAGAAAAAAATCAGGGACCTAGGAGTCATTATCCAAAAAGTATATTTACCTGGTTCCATTTATTTATATATATTTTTTTCAAAAATTTTGACGTTTTTGGTTTAAAGACTATTTTCGAAGAAAAATTTCAAATGTGATAGCATTTCTATTTTTATTTATTTCCTTAATTTGCATCTTCTAGAAATACGACCGGTTCAAGTCGATGTACTCTTAACGGCCACATTAAATTACAAATGAAAACAATTTTTAGAAATAATTTAACATACATTATTTTTTAATACAAATATTTGGAAAATTTTAAATCAAACTTATTTTCTTAACATTTATAGTATATCTTAATTACAGTCTAGCTAGCATCTTTTTTAATTAGCATAGAATTAGTGTTTACTTAGTATAACTTTTCTAATAGTCATAAATATTTATTCAATCTCATAAGTTATTTTCATTTTTTTATTTTATTTTTTAAAAATTTTAGTAGAACTTTCGAGACATAAATAACTTATTTTGCCTCTAATAGTGAAAACTTTGTAGCTTTTTAAAAGTAGAGGTTAAAGAACTTTTTAGAAAATTCAATGTCTAAAATGCCCAACATTTTATTTTACATTCTTATTTCATTAGTTTTACAAATTTGTCTGTTAAAATATATTTATAACTTTTAATAAAAAATTTTATTAACAAGCCAACAACTAAAATTTATTGATGAAAATTCTACTTATAAAAAGTTTTATTAATAAAAACTCTTCATCAATCAATTTTATTTAAAAAATTATACCAAAAAGATCCTAACCCCTAGTTGATGATATGCGAGTTGTATAGCATTTACATGTAGTCTTACACCAAATCAATAAAATTATTAAATCGAATGAAGTCTAAAATTTTCAGCGATAAAATTTTATTGAAGAAGTAGCTTACAAAATATGAGAGCCAAGAAAATACTTGCTAATTGTCGCTGTCGTATTGGACAATAGGCTTTAGGCTAAAGTTAAGCCATGGGGTTTTACAAAAGAAACAACAAAACATTTAAACAAACAAACAAAAGAAGAAAGAAACCTTAAATTAATTTAAAAAATGGGATACACTTAATCCCCACCCCCAAATTAATTAGACTATTAGAGCCCAACAAAGGAGCTACCGTTACTGTTAAAATTACTTAAGTGTGAAAACAAAAACAAACACCCAAAAAAAAAAAAAAGAGAAATATTTACATTAGAGTCAAATGTTTCTCCCTAAATAAAAGTCAGTACCTAACTTTTTTTTTTTTCCTTCTTTTGAAGTTTCAATCTGCTTTACGTCTCTTTCAAAACATGAATCCATTTCCCCTATTCTCATTGGAACTTGAAGGGACCCTTGATGAAGAAGAAGAAGCATTATTCATCTCTATTAAGAACCCATCAGAAACTCCCGTGTTCTGCGGCGGCTGCGGCGGCCGAGGATTCCCTCCAAGTCTCTGGAAGAACCCGTCTCCAGCAGCTCCAGGATTATTATTCACGTTGCCCATTGAGATCATGTACCCCTGACTCTGGTACTGAGGCTGATACTGTAAACGATAACCCGGTGATGGAAGCATGACTGTTGAACTAGGGTTATGGTTAGGGTTTTGAAGATGAGAAGCTTGACGGTTCCCTACAGCTCCGAGGCCGAAACCGAAGCTCTGATGTGCAGGTGGGGTTGAAGCAAAAGGGGAGTTGGGACCGCCCGTGAACTGTTGAACCATGGCTCGGAAGTTGGTGGTGTCCGTGTTGAGTAACGTTGTTGGGGTTCTACGCGAAGCCCTAGAGCGTCTACGTGCATGGGGTGGCTTCGAGACTCTTCCTTCAGTAGGGCTTAAGTTTGAGCTTGAGCTAGGAGCTGAGCCATGTGGGCTTGAGAGATTGTTTGATGTCAGCATCATGCCAGTGGAAGCGGCAGCGGCAGCGGCACCGGCAGCATCGGCGTCCGCGTCGGCACCCGAGAGATTTTGCTGGTAGAATTTGGCCCAGTCAGTAGGACTAGACATGGTTTCGCTCATGGCCCTGAGTGAATATATTGGAGTTTTTTTGTTTATTTGGTTAGCAGGAAGGAACACTAGAGTAGGATTCTTGTGGTATTTATGGTGGTGGCTTCAAAGTGGTCAAAGGTAGACTAATGAATAAATCATGACCGTTGATTTTAGGAGAGAAGAAAAAGAAAAGTTCACTGCAAGGTACCTCACGTGGTGCCCACGTGCGATTGTTATGGAAAATATTTGGGCCCTCTGGTTCTAGAGGGATTAGAACACGTTATCATACGATCGTCCAATCACATAAAATTATTATGTATTATTATATGTTGATACATAATATATTTATAATAATTTTATGTAAAGAGTTTTATCTCTTTTAGATGTACATTCATTTGTTAAAATTTGAATTAATAATAAATAATATAATATGAACAAAGAGTCGTTATTTCTTCGTACGTAAGAAATTTTTTGTTAAATTATAAATCAAACAAAAAATTCATAAATTTTATATTTAAATAATTACACAATTAATGTATTGAAATCAATAATTCTCATTCATACAATAACCCTTGACATCAAGAGCTGACAGTACAAATTTTAATTAAAAAAATATAAACATCCGCACCTATATAATTTTCATTTATGAACAAACCTAAAAATATTTAAAAACCAATACATCTGTTTGAAATTTGAACCACTGGAATTAAATTAAATTTAGTTTCGTGAGACTTGAATATAACTTGAATCGTTAGATTTAGATTTAGATTCTGAACTAAGAGTTACAGTATTTTCCGTACTTCTATTTTTATTTAATGATGTTTTAAATTAATGGATGCTTGGTTCCCCAGAAGCTTCAATAAAATGCGATGACGACGTCATCGACCCATGTGGCCACGTCGGCATACGACTTCTCGTTGGTGGTAGGTGACTTGTATGACTGGGAGTCTTCAAGGAACGTGGGGAACCAGTTAGAGGAAACCACCTTGTGTTTTCCAAATTCCAATTAATATTAAAGAACCATTTAGCTCTTGGATTTGCCCACACAAAGTATTTCAAGATTGTAATGATTTTAGCTACCAATTTTCTTTGAGGTTTTTTTTTTCATTAAAATATTAGTTGATGTACCTTCATGTGAAGAAAAAGATTTGAGAGAAGGAATAGAAGAAAAGTATGCTAAGGTTTATCGAATTATGGATTTAAAATGGTTGCGCTTTCAAAATTGGGTAAATACATATTACAAAATATAGCAAAAGTTAATAGGGTATACTAAACATCAATTTATATTAACAATAAGGGGCCTAATAAGAGTTTAGATTCATATAGAAATAACTACGTATAATAAAGGGACCTACTAAGAATTTAAATTTATACAATAATAACAACGTCGTAATAATAGGTCTGTTAAACCTAAATAAAAAATATTCGTTAATAAGGACAAGAGACTTACTCATATTAATAGAGACAACTATCCTCAATTTGTATTTTTAGTGAATTAAACAAAACGTAAGTGGACAAATGATTTTGCCGTCCAAGTGCTTCTCAAGTGTAGTATTATTATTTATCAACAGCTTTTTTTATTTGACAAGTAACATTTTTTCACTATTTTTATTTATTTTTTATTATTTAGTCTAACTATAATCTAATCTCCTCCTCACCTATCTGAACATATTTTAAATGTCAGATTTCTTATTTTCAACACAAGAGATATTACGTTCTCAAGTAGTTATCACCCACATTTTTTTTTCACTACTCATTTACTTGTATTTGACAATTAAATTTTTATTTTATATCCTTGGATCTTGGTGGATTAAGAGCTTGTAGGATGCAAAAGAAAAAAAATCTAATATTTAAAACTATCTGCAGTGACTAATCCAATTGATTTGGTCTATTGCATTGAAAACAAGATGTTAATGATCCAATTTTAATGAGATACTTTTTAATTTAGAAGATTGAAAAAAAAATAAAAGTAATTATTGAGGCACAAATATTTATACAAACATTCTTATATAAATTGATGCGATAAAATGATTAGTTAATTAAAAGTACGAGAATATGAGTTACGCTGATAAAGATTATGCCAAGGAAATAAAAGACTACGACCTGTGAGTATTTAGACTGAATTATTTTTATTTAAAATAATCTCTAAAATGTATCTATTTTTTTCATATTAAAAATTATTTATTAACATTGTCATTTCTCGATCAAGATTTGAAAAAAAAAACAGTTCAATAAAAATGAGAAAATTTTTCATCAGTTTATCTTTTCGAGAAAAAAAATTGAGTCAAGATTTGAACATATTTCATGTACGATTTGATTAAATAAGTCATCATTATGGCGATGGGGTAAACTGGTAAGCAGCAGTGGCAAATCGTTGAGATAATATAACCGCGGCGATTTCTCGACGCAGTTCTCGACGAAACGAAAGCTATCGAAATACAAAACAACCGAGTGTCGCATTGAATTTAACGGCGTGACGCCCACGTGCTTTTGACTGGTAAATGTTTTCAACTTTTCATGTTCTGTTTGGCTTCGACTTTCGAGGGCCGACTCTTCTTGTTCTTGCTCAATTTGCGGCAACCTTTAGATTGACTGTCTTCTTTGTCTTTTACATGCTGCGCCTGTGCTACACCTACACGTGTAAGCTGTTTCTGTATACAAGGTACAATACTGTTTGTTAATGGGCTTTGCAGGAGGCCCATTTCCGGGCTGGGCTGAATTAATCGCAGCTTGTTTTCAAATTATGGGCATGGCCCGGTGCTGTTGATTTTATACATGATTTATATTTTGAAGGAATTTGTTATCTTATGTGATGACGTAAGAAATATAACTCTTTCATAGTTATTTGATAAAAATTCAATAGTCATAGAAATATAAAGTAATAAAATTATATTATTTTGACAACCGTTAGGTTTTTATCAAACGACTGTGGAAGAATTATGTTTCTTACATCATTATGTTTCTTACATCATTATGTAAGATAAATAGAACTTATTTTGAAAATTACTTCAAACATTCTATTTTACATAAATCTTTTTACTATTTCAAGGATTTTGGAGAATTGTTGAAATTTCATCGAACTTAAAAAATAAAGGGTTATTTTTAACCAGCACCCAAATGTTTCAACATTTTTTATCACATACCCACTTGTTTTGACAACTATCACTGCACACCCATTCCGTTACTTTTTGCCATTTAATATAACGGCATTGCTGTTATAAAATTGAAAAGACTAAAATGCCTCTAAATTGAATATTGATTTGGTTGTGCAAATACTAAAATACTCATTATAATTTGTAAAATTTACAAAAAAAAAATACAAATATGAGAGTATAATATAATTAAGACTAGACAAAATCAAATAAACAATTTACCTATAATTTATTCAATTCAATATCTCCATAAAAATCTTATTTTCAAGTGAGGATGATTAGATGAAGCAAAATTTACAATAAAGATCATACTTCAATATATTTAACATTTGAAATGGAGAAGAAAATTAAAAAATAACAGAAAATGGAGAAGGAAAAGAATGTAATTTTTATTATTTTAGTTCTTACATACTTGTATTTCCTGTTTTACCCTTTTGATCATTAAACTAACATAGAATTTTAACGTTTTGGGTGTGCAGTGATAGTTGTCAAAACAAGTGGGTGTGGGGTAAAATATGTTGAAACATTTAGGTGCTGATTAAAAATAACTCAAAAATAAATAATCAATTTCTTTTGACATAGAAAATTTTAAATTAATTATTTTAATCTTTTATATATAAAAACAAATATCATAAAAATTTAAAATAACTAAATTCATTAGTTGTATTTTATTTTAATTCAACAAGAATACAAGAGATAGAGGGACATTTAAATATTTCTAAAATTCTACATTGAAAAATCTATGTTTGCAACAATGACCAAACGTAACTGACAAATCCAAAGTACAGGAACATGGAAGTGGGTGGTTGAAAAAAAAGAAAAAAAAAAAGATAGGACGGTGAAGTGGAAAGCACTTTTGTCATTCAAGTGCTTCGCCATTTTGCTCCAAAATTTATAGAGTTGGGTTAGGCAGAGGGCACGTTGCAAGTGATAATTCATATCATATACTTTACATGAGACATACATTTTTTTTTTTCGAATCTTAATATAATCATATTATATCTATCATTTGGCTGTGGTGTGGCTCACTGGCCATATTGCATTTTGGCTTGCAATGGCTACCACATCAACTTTTATCTTTCATCATCATCTCTCTTCAGCAGTTGGTTATGGCAGTTTTCATGCTAGAGAATTTGGGTTTGTGGGTAGTAACTCAAGGACTCATCTTGTCAATTCTAAGCCAAAAGAGTCTCCGTCTATCAGGTACTTTAATTCTCACTCAGTTTCCGTTTATAGGCTTCATGTTTGACGGGATTAGTTGTTGGTTATTGTGAATAGTTTTTGGCCTTCTGTAAGCAGTTCAGTCTCAAGTATTTTGCAATTTCTGGCTCGTAGTTTCTTTGCCGTTTTATTTTCCTTCTAGCAATTTTCTTGGAGACCAAACACCTCTCTTTTTCTTTTTAATTGTCGCTGTTCTGATGCTTTGCTTACTAGCTTCTCTAAATTTATGAAACTTGAACATGTGTTGATTGTAAAACTTGTTAAGCAAACCTGAGTCTTGTTGAACTTCAAGTTCGGTTGTTTACTGATTTTAATTTTTTCTGCCAACTAACCACAGGTTTTAGCCAATTTGAAGTAAATATATAATTTTTCTTATTTTCTTTTTGTTGTAGTGAAAATTCATTGAAATCATTGTGTTTGTACTGAAGTAGTATCAACTGTTCTTGTGTAGATGCCAGTCCACTGGCACTAATGAACCGAAAACAAGAAGGAATGTTTTGGACAATGCTAGTAACCTTCTTACGAATTTGTTAAGTGGCGGAAGTCTTGGTTCAATGCCCGTAGCTGAAGGAGCCGTCTCTGATTTGTTTGGCCGCCCCCTCTTCTTCTCCCTCTATGACTGGTTTATAGAGGTTAATTTAACACTAATTCCGTTGATGCTTTAATTGGCATGTAAACTTAAAAGTTTTTGTATTTTCAATGTGTCATTGGTAATGCTTGTGTTTGCTGTAACAACTGTTGGTTGATTGACTCAGGGCTGCGTTGAAGGTACTTAGGTACATAAGGTTTCATCAGGGAAGAGATGGTGTCATGGGGTGTAGTGGCAGTTCAATTGAGTATTTGCTAGAATAGTTTGCCATTGATTCGTAGCAACTGCAGCCAAATTGTTGCATAATGTTGTCTCAACCAAATGCTTCCTTTTGGTTTTACTTTCATTGATGATTGCCCAGAGACCTGTATTTGTTCTTTGTGTTGATGTCTGTTAATTTTGCAGCATGGCTCAGTATATAAACTTGCTTTCGGGCCGAAAGCATTTGTTGTCGTATCAGATCCCATCATTGCGAGGCATATTCTTCGAGAAAATGCATTTTCATATGACAAGGTATTACCTTAGAACTTGTTGGCTTAGCAAGTTTTGGTATTATTTTAGAATGTACGTTTGCTACCATTTTTTAACCTTTCTAGGATTAGCTTGCTTAATTTGACTTCATATTTTATTGCTTAATCTAGTTTCTGCATATTAATTTATTCATTTTACACAAATTGCCATATTTTAATTAGGGAGTTCTTGCTGAAATTCTAGAACCAATAATGGGAAAAGGACTTATACCTGCTGACCTTGACACTTGGAAGCAACGGAGACGAGGTGAGGAATACAGAATTATGTATATTTTTGTTCCACAAAAGAAAATGTATATCCCTATACGCACACATTAGTTATTAGTTGTTATAACTACTGCGTTTACTTTGTTTCATCACTATATGCAGTTATTGCTCCTGGGTTCCATGCCTTATACTTGGAAGCTATGGTGAACATGTTTGCGGATTGTTCAGAAAGAACAATAATGAAATTTGAGAAACTTCTAGAAGGAGAGCACTCACGTGGAGGGAATTCAATTGAGTTGGATCTTGAGGCAGAGTTTTCGAGTTTGGCTCTCGATATTATTGGGCTTGGTGTTTTCAACTATGACTTTGGTTCTGTTACAAAAGAGTCTCCTGTCATAAAGGTTTGAAAGGAAAAGAAATATGTTATTAAAATTCCGCTCTGATGTTTTATTACTTTGCCACTGTATTTCAACGTGCTCCTCCTAATCTTGATTTCCTCCCCTCAACTTTACATTCCTCTTTTTCCTTGAGCCACATTAGATGCAAATAATCCCTGATTAGCACTCTCTGTAAATGTATTATAGGCGGTGTATGGTACTCTTTTTGAGGCTGAGCATAGATCAACGTTCTATATCCCTTATTGGAAAATTCCTCTGGCAAGGTGGATAGTTCCCAGGCAAAGGAAATTCCAGAATGACCTTAAAATTATCAATGACTGTCTTGATGGACTCATCAGAAATGCAAAAGAGACTAGACAGGTAACAAGCTTTAAAGATCTGGTGAAAGGAAAGAAAATTGGATTCTTTCTTTATTTTTCTTTACTCTTGAACCATATATCATTTCTTTTTAAGTAAATGAAACTTGAAACTAAGACGGTAGCAGCCAAACTATTGTACCCTGAAGCTTCATGTGGACCTTGAATTGTTTTTGCATTATTCTGTTTCTGCTTTAGCTTTCTATTGCCTTACTGGCTCTTTTGTCAATGTGAGATATCTTCCTTTCTTGTAGCATGTGGATAAGCAAACCAAATACTATAATTGGAACCAATGCCTGGACCTTTGATTTGATTGCATTACATGACAGGAAACCGATGTTGAGAAACTGCAGAACAGGGACTACTCAAATCTCAAGGTGTGTTAGTATCTTCCTCACAAAAATTAGCTTGTTAACTTCTTATTGCAAAATTATTTATTGGTTTATATATATTTGGGGAAATTCTGGCATTATAACCTTAAAGTTTGCAGGATGCAAGTCTCCTGCGTTTTTTAGTTGATATGCGAGGAGCTGACGTTGATGACCGTCAGGTAGATGTCTTTAAGTTTCCCAATTCAGCGTTTCCAGAGATAAAGTTGCTGGCTAAAGAATCACTTTCTCAGACAAAACATAAGTGCTTGTTCTACACACTATACTGAATTATAAGGACTTCTTTATCTCAGCCATTCCCATGTATCCCTTGTGCATATGAGAGTAAATAAACGTTAGAAAATGAACATGCTTTAGCCCATGAATCTCTTCAGGCATTTCTAAACTTATGTTGAGAATAATTATAGATCAAACTCGTGTTTTATTCACAGTTTTTTTTTTTTTTTTTTTTTTGCTCTTTTAACAGCTAAGGGATGACCTGATGACAATGCTTATTGCTGGCCATGAAACGACGGCTGCTGTTCTTACTTGGGCTGTTTTCCTTCTGGCTCAAGTGTGATTCTTCACTACTACCTTTAGGATACAACCTTTCTTTTCTTTCTTTCTCTTCCTTTTTTCTTTTCTTTTCTTTTTTTTTCCTCCAATTGGTTACCGTCTTCTTTAATGTGTTTCATCAAGGAGATTCTAACCTTGTGAGCTAATGCTTACACTTGATAGTAAAAAGAAGAGATATAGAACTTCTGACCATGCTGATGCATTAATTTCCTCTGCTGCAGGATCCCTCAAAAGTCAAGAAAGCTCAAGCTGAGGTTGATTCAGTGCTGGGACAGAAGAAACCAACTTTCGAATCACTTAAAAAACTGGAGTAGGTGTTGAAGTCATCCTCTCTCATAAACTTATTCTATTCATTTTTAGCTGTGACATGAATTTGTCTTATTTTTCTATAGTTGTGTGCATTTATATGCATAGTTATGAAGCAAACTTAAGATATACATTGATTGCAAATGAATAACAACATTCCTTAATCATAAATGAATCATTCATGTCTTAGTTCTGGGAAAACCAGAGGATTATGAGATTCTTATGAGATATGGGCTGTGTTAGAGATTGAAGGAGGTTTTAATTTGTTTCTCTCCAACCAGTCATTGGTAATGGAAATCTTTCCGCCCGGATATTTCAATGTGTAATGAACTAGAACTTTTATTTCTTAAGGTCATTTTTCATCATAATTATGTATTGGATTTTTAAAACTTTAAAAAAAAAAAAATTCATCCACTGTTTCTGAACAGGCTTCTATTGTAATTCTTATTCATCTATTGTATATTAAATAACTTGTCCCAACTCTTTTCAGATGATGTAGATTTTCTGAAAATGCTAAATTGTCTGGTAAGGGGTTTGATATGTACCATATGTCCTATGTTTTTAGGTACATAAGGCTTATTGTTGCAGAGTCTCTTCGTCTATATCCTCAACCCCCATTGCTCATTAGACGTGCCATCGAACCAGATGTATTACCAGGTATTCTCATGCCTCACTCAATCCTTAGGCAGATAATATGTTCAGTATTTTCTTGGGATATCTGGGTTAAGCAATAGCCTTGGTTCTACAGGAGGATACAGGGGTGACAAAGATGGTTACCCGGTTCCTGCTGGGACCGATATCTTCCTCTCTGTAAGCAGCAGTTATATTTGCCTCATTTATTTATTTTGTTCACATAGTTTGCCGATACGGTATGCTTATCAAAAGATCAGATTTCATCCTGAAATTTAGCTCAATTTGTCATGGGATTATGTTGGATTACGACATTTTTGCTCTAAGCTCTTTGCTCTAGCTTCTTCTTTGTATCGATTAACTGATCTCTTTCCATAAAAATCATTGCTTAGATATATAATCTTCATAGATCACCATACTTCTGGGACCGGCCCCATGAATTTGAACCCGAAAGGTTCTTAAAACCTCGGAAGGATGTAGGCATTGAAGGATGGAGTGGTTTCGATCCATCTCGAAGTCCTGGAGCATTATACCCAAATGAGGTAATCCATCTAACAATCTCTATATGTTTAGCATTCAAAATGTTTTACTCATGCTTTCGTATGGTGATTATGATTGCAATTCCCAGATTGTATCAGATTATGCTTTCTTGGGATTTGGTGGGGGACCAAGAAAATGTGTGGGAGACCAATTTGCGGTCATGGAGTCAACTGTAGGTTTAGCTATGTTGTTACAGAAGTTTGATGTTGAGCTGAAAGGATCTCCAGAATCTGTGGAACCTGTTACTGGAGCAACAATCCATACAAAAAATGGTTTATGGTGCAAATTGAGGGAGAGATCAGCTGTCCACTGACTGTACAGTTTATTATTTGTTCTCCGCTGCAATTAACAAATAATTGCAGTAAAGGAGAACCTGTAATAGTTTTCAACAATAATTTTTCGCCCTTTTCATTGTTAAAGAATCTTTGAGAATTGAATTTTCAAATATGGGAAAGTAAAACGGCAAAATATTGTTTAAGAACCTAGAGCTTTGGAGGTATTGAAGTTCGCGCTTTTCATTGTTAAAGAATCTTTGAGAATTGAATTTTCAAATATGGGAAAGTAAAACGGCAAAATATTGTTTAAGAGCCTAGAGCTTCGGAGGTATTGAAGTTCACTACTCATAAACCTGTGGTGGGAGATGCTGCCTTCTTTTAAGAAGCATATTTGCATTTGCGACAGCCAGATAACATTTGATGATGTTAAAGTGCTACAGTAGTAATGAAACGTTAATAATGAAACATATCATTTGAGGAAGTTAAAATGCTGCATTAATGATGAAACATCAAGTGACTGACAATATTGCCTGCTGCAACATGAGCAATGTTGTATGTTCTCCGAGTTTAGGAAAAACATTCTCATTAAAGTAATTATTTTATACTTGTTCACCAAAAAGAGTTTAAGTGAATAATGTAAATAAGAGTTGTTTTGATTTGAAAAGAATCTTCAAAGAGGTGGTGAAACTTTACATGAGCTATAGGGTTAATTGACTAATGTTCTATCAACTCATAAAAAGTAAATATACATTAAACCTTTCAACTAACAAGAGATGTTCTTATCTTGCAAACGCTTTGATGAGATACCATGAAACTGGGTGGAACCTTCAGAATTTTCATCCTACATCAACAAGAAGAAAAACTCAACCGCGTACAAATTCCATTTTTGGAAAACAAAAATGAATTCAAAATTTTGAGATTTAAACAAACTATCAATATGCACACCATGTCTTGCAAAGAATCCTGAATGTCAAAGCATCCATGCATAGCTGATGCTCTGAAACTGACCTGTCCCTGTAACTACCCGTGTATCAATACTTGAGATGGCTATACTTAAATCATTTTAACTGAAAAACCAAATTGCTCATAAAACAACAATATGTGAAATGTGTACCAATCCATGCATGCTTTGTTGAGTCCCATAGTGACTATCACGTACTGAAATGGAATGTAATTGTCCCTGAAAATTATTGAAACTAAATAGTCAAAAGTGGAAGAATTGGTCTGCTTCTTTATATGATATCATAAGGTCAGAACGAAAGCAACAACCATACCTGTCCCTGCATGCACTGTTGATTGCCATAATAAGCATCACGAATTGGAGGAATTGAGTTCACTTGTCCCTACAATAAGTTTAAAATGAGGCTTAGTCATCCACGTCTAGAAGATACAAGACTGAATTTCTTGACTTGTATACATTGCAGTTGAAACCAGAGACTCTATACCACAACTTGCATATTATTTTGAGAATGATAATGGCCGTCAAGTGTTGGAGCTCTAGAGCCCGAGTCCTACAAGAAGCCCAAATGAGAAACACCAGAATTAGAACTTCACAGCGGGCAAGAATTAGCGAACAACTTCCTTCTTGCAGCATACCGTCTTCATACCATTTGTTGCATGTCCTGTCGAGGTAGATAACAATTATTAAGGGTGTGAGCTCTTGAATTCATCTGATCCTGCATAAGTGAAAGCACAAGGATTCTTCTATAAGTATCACAATGAACTTATTGCATCTGTGTTTGCAAACTAAATGTTGCGAAACAAAGTTTTAAAATGTAACAAACCATCTGCTGGCAGCTGTCTTGCAATCCTATACTAATCCTCTCTGGCTCTGGCCGAACCTAAAATGTATAAATGAAAGGCTAAGTTATTTAATACAGCTAAGAGTCAATAACAGTCCCAGCATGTCAATCGTGAAGTCTCGACTGACCTTTCTTTTCTTATGCATTTTCTTTCTCTTTGATGCCCTGACCACGCTGTTGCGACGATTCTCCTTTTCATTGCCAAGAAAACTACGAGCAGATGTTGCATTGGCCTCTAAAACACCCCTAACTGAATTGTTCATGTCCACACAATGTTTCAGAGCTTCTCCTAGAGCCTGCAATGCAATATCATATGCTTCTTGAGATAATGACCCTTCTTCCCCCAATCTGATAGCCCGTTTACAAAGATCATTAAAACGTTGCATTCGGAAATGAAGCCCGCTTGATATTTCACTAACAGCTCCAATCATCTTTGCATCATTTGTCCAGCGCTTCAATATATAACGGGATGGGATCTCAGAAAAACCAGACATTTTAAGTACAAGAATTGCATGTTTACAAAGAAAACCTCTGTATTCAAATGAATGACATAAACAACATATATTCAACTCTACTTCGTTCCAGGCTACATAGAAATTCTGCCGTTCTTCAAAATCATCAACTCGAAAGATCACAGTTGATCCATCTTCTCTTTCTTTTTGCATATGACAAGAAACTACTCCTAAAACTTCTACCTGAAACTTCTTGAATATTGTATCTGTATAAATTGTTGACATTTGTTTCTCAAAAGTTGAGAGAGACATTAAACCATGGTTTTTGTTTCGTGTTTCAGAATCAGCTTCAGCTTCCATTTCATATCTATCTTGCAAATATGCTTTGTACTGCTCAAAAAACTCTTTGAATGTAGCTTCCCCGTTCATGTACTTGTCAAAGAAAGAGGTGACACTTCCAGATCGCTCGCTTGTGGACATTCCAGCCAAAAATGTATTCTGCAAGTATGTTGGGACCCACTTTTCACGATCTTTGTACAAGGAGTGAACCCATTCATTTTCCCCAAGTTCAAATTTATCAACAATCTTCAACCATCTGTTTTCAAACTGCTCATCGGTCCAGGAGCGATAAATGCACTTAGTAAATTTTGCCATAAACTTTTCATTGCAATCAATAACACAACCCAATTTTTCGGGAATCTTACTCAAGACGTGCCATAAACAAAAACAATGGCAAGTACTAGGAAATACATCTACAGCAGCTTCTGTTAAGAATTTGTCTTGATCAGTGATAATCACTCTAGGAGTTGGGCCACCCATTGCTTTGAACCATGTCCGCATTAACCAAACAAAAGTTGAAGTAGATTCATCCCCAATTAATGCACATCCCAGCAAAATGAACTGGAAGTGATGATTTACTCCAGTAATAGGAATAAAAGGAATTTTATAATTGTTTCTGATGTAAAATGTATCAAAGAAAACTACATCACTGAAGTTCCTATAATCATTTCTACCTTTTGCATCAACCCAGAAAACACTTTTCAAACGTTTTTCATGGTCCAAATCTACTGCGTAAAAGAAATTAGGATTCTCATCCTGCATGGCTATAAAATGATTGAGCATTATTTGCATATCTTCACCATCAAGCACCAACTGCAAGCCCTTTTTTTGACATGGAACTATACCAGACTGTTTGTTCCTTCCTCTGATAGCATGATAAAAGTCATCCGGGCAAATCTCATGATTATGCTCCTTTACAAAACTGTAAATAACCCACTTTTCATCTGGTCTCCTTTTCATATGCATGCCCGCATTGCAGCCTGTTTTTGGAAAAGACGACCGAGCATTAGTAGTAGTACTAGATTCTCGTTTGCTACCAAATCTAGAACATGCAATTTTTACATCAATAAATTTCCCAGACTTTTTCGAACGGCGGCTGGCTTTTATTGTGATGCCAAATCCAACAGAGCGAGCATATTCTCTGTAGAAAGAATAGGCTGCCTCCTTTGATTCAAATTCCAAACCATTTTGAGGCTCACACATGACCCCTTTATGGACATTTGCTCCAACGACACTCAGATCTACTTGATTCCCACTGCCAGTAACTCTTTCGCTTGCACTTGCACCACACTCCTCAACATATTCACCTATTCTAGGAGAATTACCATCTCCATTGTCAACGTGTAATCTATCCTCACCATCCATGATATCACCGGTTGTATCTGAAACAGTATCTAACTTCTCCTGTTCATTTGAAGGCAATTCAAGATCTATCTCCATGAAAAAAATCAAATTTTATGCTACATCAAAAATCACTTTACCAAAGGCACCTGAAAATTGGAAAAAAGAATAAAAATATAAATTACCAGCACAAGTTACAGTTATCTATGATTGTATCAAATATGCATCAATATTTTCCCAATTTTCAAAAAGTTAGAAGCTTTGTTGATCAACCAGAGCAAAAGGCAACTCCAAATACACTGATAAAAACTGAACTTGGTAGTAAAATTGGGTTCAAACGGAAGTAACACTCAGTTCAGAAAATTGAAGAAAATTGAATACGGAACTTTTCAACTTAACTGAGCAAAATTTACCCATAAAAAACCAAATTCGAGCTTTTCAACTCGTGTCAAAGCCCTAATAATAATACTAATAATAATAATAAATAACAAATAATTTAGATATAATTTCCATTTTTCATTTCTTAGAATTCGTGGCAACCAAACGATGAAGTTAATTAAAAAGAAAGAATTTGTATGAAAACATACCCGCGCCAAGAGCAACAGTCATTTGAGAGGCAGCCTGAAAGAAAGAAAGCGAGAGTTTTGCAGTTTGAACCGTCACTAAACCCGAGTCCGTCCGGTTCGCATACTTGGCGGTTCGAGTTCGACCATCTGGCTGCTGATTAAATGATTAATCTCTCTAATTACAGAAAATCACATATTAGGGGTCAGCTTCCTTCAATTATTTATTTATTTTTTTGGTATAAAAATAGGTAAAAATAAACTACCATAATATATATATATATATATATATATATATATAATTTAATTTAATGACAATCCAATCTTCTTTCCACTCCATACGAGATAAATTTAATCACTAATCTCTTATTTTTAATATAAATTTTTTTATCATTATAACTAAATGGCAAAAAAAAATTAAAATTATTTAATGATAAATGTTATATTAGCACTTAAGATAAAAATATTAAACTCTATTTAATAAGTGAAATATATTATAAGTTGTTTTCAAATAGTATTTTAGTTGATCGTCGAGTTTAAAGCATTAAAATATTAATTCAGACATTATTCATCCCTGCACATAGAAGTATATTACTTTAAAGAGTGGGACTACACATCAACACTGTCCAAATAAACATTTCTCCAACAGCTAAAAGAGTAATTCCGAGGTAAAATTCATATTTAAGAAGAGTAGCACCACAACTCCACAACATGGCAATGGACGTACACATACAATAAGAAGAATACAAGAGAAATTTACAGAGAACATCACTGATTTGCACAGGACAAGTGCATTTCTTAGATCAATTCCCATCAAAGCAAGAAATCTACACCTCAGAGAACAGGAGTCTTGCTTTCCATGGCATCCGTTTTGCAGTTAAACTGGATCGACAGAACAGAAGCAAAATGCTCCATGCATTAAGTGAGACAATTGGGGTTGGAACAGCTAGATTCAATTCTAGTCAACGACTTCCTGATTGAATAATTCCGCTCAACTTGATAACCATTTTTTGGCTGCCCCTAAAGTTGAAGCTTTAACTATTCTTTCGCATGCTTCCAAATTGATAGATCACAGAGTTCCTTCTTTAAGGATGCCTTGGAGCATTACCATGTAACTGCGTTTGTCTCAAATGGGATTCGTCCTGAAAGTAAGCAACATAAAAAGACAGCATTAGGAAGCGCCATTTATACATGATCACCACGAAAATATACCATGTCTTCGATACCAACCTGCAGACCATAGCTGTAGCTAGTTGGAGGTCGGAAATCCAATTGTCCCTACATCAACAGAAGCATAATTATGGAAATTTCATCTTTTAGATCATATTCTCATTGCTAAATTTCTTTTTATGTCTATTAAGTCAACTTCAAACACCTATACCAGCCCATGCATGCTCTGTTGAGCCCCAAAAAACCCATCATGGCCGGGTGCTATTGAGTTCAACTGTCCCTACAGGTATGTTGACAAACCAGTTTGTCACAAAACGTTCATTGTAGTCAATTCTTTATAATACATCTTATCGTAATAACTCAAGCACGACTTACCAGCCCCTGCAAGCTCTGCTGATTAACATAGTAACCATCATGAGGTGGCTCCATTAGATTTAACTGTACCTGCAATACGATGCAGTTAATAATAACATAATTGAGATCGTATTTTATTCAGGAAACTGCACAACATAGCTTTTAAATAGTCAAACTAGTAAGAAATGTCATACCAGTCCTTGCACATTCTGTTGAGAACCATAAAAACCATTAAGGGCGATCCCATCAGAAGTTAGATTTTCCTACAAGCATAAATGCCAAAATAAGACATAATGATCCAACAAAGCTCATTAACAGTGAAACAAATTACAAGATTTAGATAATCAGAAACACAATGCAGGTGAATTCACGACCTGGCATGTTTCACAGTGACAACTAAATATATGAAAATATGTCTGAGACATTTCCCTACAGAATTTACTAGTTAAAAGACAGTCGAAGATGTTCTTGAACACAAAATATGTGAAAAAAGTAAGCAGTCCTGTAAAATCATTTTCAACTGGTACCAGATACACTAAGAAAATTACATCACAACTAAAACTGAGATGGGACGAACCATTTGCTGCAAGCTTTCTTGTGCCTCAACAATTAAGATATCCTGCTCTGACTGTACCTGAAATATAGCGAAACACAGTGCAATAATATTCTTGTTTAAATTTTGTTTTTTAAAAAAAATTGTAACACAGTGGCGGCAGATACATTATGAGACCATTAGCATATAAACTAGGGTCAATTTCATATTACCTCGGGAAATGACAATCTTCAAAATACCCTATAAACTATTGTAAATCTCAACTTACCCAATTTTTGTTAAAAGATAAAAGGGGGGGAAAATGCTGAAAATTTTTGTCTTCTTAACAAAAATGGGGATAAGTTGAGGTTTATGATAGTTTGGGAGCATTTTCTAGATTGTCATTTCATAAGGGGGTAATATGAAAATAGCCCTATAAAAACAACTTTGGTTCCAGTACCAACCTTCCTCTTCCTGATTGTATTCTTTTTCTTATTTGACTTGGTAGCAAGGCTTCCTTGATTTATTTCTTCTGCTTCTCGAAGACCTTGCACATGGCTATTACATTCCAAAACATTGTTGTTAGAATTGTTCACGTTCACACAATTTTTCAGTCCATCTACCAATGCACGGAAAACAATATTATAATTCTCATCAGATAATGATCCTTCTTCACTCAATTCAATTGCTCGTTTACATAGATCATTGTAACGTTGCACCCTAGTCTGCAACCATTCTGCACCTTCAGATATCAACAGCCTGCTTTTTGCATCTTTGGTCCACCTTTTCAAAATATAATGAGGTAGGATGCTCGAACGACCACATATCTGGAGAACAATCATTGCATGTCTACAAAGAAACCCTTTGTATTCAAAGAGACGACAGAAACAAGAGACCTCTGACTTCAATTCATTCCAAGTAACCATAAAGTCTTCTTCCTTTTCACAGTCTTGAACTTTATATGTTACAATGGTTCCATCTTCACTTGATTTTTTTGGATGGCAGCCAACTACACCCAAAACTTCAACTTGGAATTTCTTAAATATCGTATGTGTGTAAACTGTTGACATTTGTTTTTCCCAAGGTGAAGGAGATTTTAAAGCTGGCTGTTTGTGCCATGTATCAAAATCTGCAATGGCTTCCTCTTCATACCTATTCTGTAGAATATTCCCATATTGTTTCACAAACTCTTTCAAGGTAATTTTCTTATGGATGTATTTATCAAAGAAAGAATTCATACTTTCAGAGCGCTGAGTTGTAGACATTCCAGCCAAAAAAGTATCCCCCATGTAAGTAGGGACCCACCTCTTACGATCTTCATACAATGATCGAAACCATTCATCATCTTGAAGCTCAAAGCGAGTTACCATTTTCCACCATCTCATATCAAACTGTTCATCAGTCCATGATTTAAAAATGCACTTCTGGAATTTTGAAACAAAATTCTCATGCTGCTTGATTACATGAGCAAGAGTTTCAGGAATCTTTTCTAATATATTCCAAAGCGCAAAGCAATGGCGTGTATTTGGCAAAATTTCTTCAATTGCAGTCTTCAAGAATTTGTTTTGATCAGAGATTATAACCTTGGGAGCTTGCCCACCCATTGCCCTAAGCCACGTCTTCATCAACCATATAAAAGTTGATTTACTCTCATCAGCAATGAATGCACATCCAAGCAAAATAGGCTGACAGTGATGATTCACTCCGACAAACGGAGCAAAAGGCAATTTATCGTTCATATTGACATAAAACATATCAAAAGAAACAGCATCATTAAAATAGACATAATCATCCCTACCTTTAGCATCAACCCAGAACAAATTTCTCAAGTGCTGTTCTTCATTCAAATCTATTGCATAGAAAAACCTGGGATTTTCCTTCTTGATACGCTTAAAATACTCTAGCAAAACTTGAGCATCCCCTTCATCCAAAGACAACTGTCGGCCCTTATCAAATTGATTATCCACGTCCCTTGAAAACCCAGCATTATGACACCCACCAGATTGTCTAGACATCTCAACATATGTCTTTCTTGTTCGTTCACTAACAACATGCAAAATGTCAATATTATTCTTTTCAGCTAAATTTCTATTAATTCGAAAATGATAAGCAAGTGCTGGTAAAAGCTCATGATTATGCTCCTTTATGAATTCATGAATAATCCACTTCCCATCTGCCCTTCTCTTCACATGCATGCTGGCTTTGCAGTCTGTTTTTTTCACACTTGATCGCCGACTGCTACCACTATCTGATTCTGGCGTGACCCCATATCTGGAACATGCGAACTTGGCATCAATAAATTCTTTAGATTTCTTTGAGCGCCTACTATTCTTAATCGAAGTGGTAAATCCCATAGACTTTGCATATTCTTGGTAAAATGAGTAGGCTGCCTCATGTGATTCAAATTCAATGCCATTACGTGGCTCAAAATTTGATTCCCCTTCAAACCCAGCAACAGCCGTTTTAGAAGAATCAACCACCATGTCTCCACTATATACTACATCAACAACATTAATCATATTTTCACTCATGCTACCACCAGCACCATGCAGATTGTCTTGACCACCCATATCATCTACTGCGTATTCTGGCACATCTCCAACCTAGTCATGTTTCAACAAAAAGTTGTTCAAGTTCAATTTCCATCAAGGAAGTCAATTCTACACAGCATATTATCTACAATGCTACCTGAAATCAGTTAAACAAAATTTGATTAAGGATAATCATTAAATATCACAATATCTAAAAACTAAATATTTCCCCTGCTCTTCTTCTACGTACTATTTATCATCACTCAACCAATTAACTGCTCCCCATGATGTTTAATATTTTCACAGAATATGTACATATTTGTTTCGACGGAAAAGGAATTTTTCTTTTACAGAAAAAAAAAAGAGAAAAAAATTCACCAATACATCTCAAGCAGTTCATCATAATTTTAAACTGACTAGCTAGTCCAAAACTAACTCACCGATGCGGGGCTGCAGCTTCAAACATCAAAATTACATTCTTAAGCAGTTAAATCAGCTGTCTTTATTAGCCACCACTATTCACAAACCCTAATTTTAAAACAAATCACCGTTATCATCATTATTCACAGCCCACCCCCACCAAACCCTAATTACACCAACAAAGTTTTATTATGCAAAAGCAACAAGAACAATTAATACAAATTAAACAATTAAAGAGCAAGTTAACTATAGCTTCTCAGTCACGAAAGAGCTTTAAGTCATTGCTGCTATCTGGTAAATGAGTATCCAATAATTTCACTCTCTGCTATGACGCCGGAGGCTGCTGAAAGTACTTGGAAAAAATAAAATCCAAACTTTTAAACATGCACTTTCAGCAAGACTCAAGCTACATAACAGAAAATTAAAAAGGGTCGTTATAAAGCCGCCACTGCTGCTAATAATGATACTGAAAAACAAAAAAAGCAATATTCGTGAGAAAAAGAAGAGAAAGAAGAAGAGAGGGAACCTCAAGCGAAGAAAGAAATGACCGTTTGATGATCTCAATTAAATAGAACGAAATTGAAGCGAGTGGGCACGAGGCGAGTGGGGAAATTAGGGTTTTGAGTTCACTCGCGAAGCGAGATCCTGGGGGATCTGAAGATTTTTCTGCCAAATTCCACTCGCTTATCTCACTTGCCTCTTTCCTTTGTTTCTGCTCGGCGCGTTTAGCTTTTTTGGGTAATTTTTTCTGATCCTATTTGTTTTTTGGTTTTATCTATATCCTTTTTTTCTTGCCGGCGCCAACATGTGTGGCGCGTGGGAATTTTTTTTTTTTTTGTCGATTTAATTACTTCCTTATATAAACAGGATCCAGCTAGCCTGCCGATTGGAATATGTGGTTTTTTTTTTATATATAAATAAGTTTCTTAATATATATAAATATAGAAATATATTGAAATATGTAATTTTTTGTATTTTAATGATATTTTATTTGAATAAAGTGAATAATTATTTGTGTGTGTATAAATAAAAGAATTATTTTCTTATGTTCCGTCTTTTTTTTTTTTTTAAAAAAAGGGTACTAATACCCTTGTTTAAGAAAAAAAAAATTAATCTTTCTTGAGAAAAGAAGGAAGGCAACACAAATTAAATGATATGTAAAATCAAATCTTAAGGCGGCTATCAATGTGTTCAGCGTCGTCATCGATTATCAAGTTTCTTTCTTCTCCTTTTCGAGTTCAATTAATAACACTCAAATTTTACTAATAACAGGAACAATTAATGAAGTTTCGCCTTCTGATTCAAATCTTTTTAGAGAAGGAAAAAAAAATCAAATCTCACACTAATAACAATAAAGATTGATAGTTAACGAGTGAAATTTTTCATCCTCACTCATTTTTTTAAAAGAATCAATTAAATATTGTTATTGTTGGAATATCTAGTCACAACAATTTTATTTTTTTAATAAAAAATCATTAATACATGCACAATTAATCGAATCTGTTTACACAAAAGGATAATAGATTACCTCCCAAATTATGAATTAACTGCAGAAAAATCACTATAATTTAATACTCGTTAAACTTATAATATTCATTATATAATAATTTTTCGTAGTTTTGACTTCGATCAAAGAGTTAAATTAATAATTTCAATAAACTTATAATATAATGCATTAAAAAATTATACAACTCTATAGTCTCGTTCATATTTAAAAATAATTAATTTACTGAAATTATAAATACAATTATTATAATATTTTATTAAAAAAATATGATTATATTGTTGCTCATCACTAATTTTATTTATTGCTTCTAGGAGTTCCTAGGTCAATTTCTAAAATTGCAAGGATTTTACATTTTTTTGTTCATTTAGTATATATTTATTGGATTAATTCATTTTCAATCGATTATATTAGTAAACTACAATGTATATTAGTTAATAAAAATATATATTCATTGAATTGTATATTAATTTGTAAAGATTTTACTATACTTGCAAATGTGTAAAATTTTCCACATCAGAAGTTAATGATCTATGTCAGAACATCATCCTACATCACGAAGCTGTAAATTCATCTGAAATTTAGAAGATAATAAATTAGTTCAACAACCCAGGACTTAATGGAAAGTTGCCCCTTCTCCACAGCAATACCGCCATCACCACTCCTGTCAACCAGCTGCTAGGGCAAAAGAGGACAATTCCTTGAACCAAAAGATAAAATGAATTGGGTGGTGGTTTTGGTGGGGGGGAGACAGAAGAAAAGGCACACGTGCCCTGCTTCCATATTTCACTTTGCTATTAGTACTAGTGAATTTAAATATATCGTGATCAAAAGGAAAATTGGGTTTTTTCTTCACTGATTTCGACTGACTATTTAGGGTTTATGAAGCTTGTGCTGATCACAAAACACAATAATACAAGAAGCTTTACAAGAGATCAATCAATCAGCCCCAACCTGAATCTGTTCCAACTCTCTTCTCTACAACGTGCCCAATTTCTGGTGAAAATAAAAGGCGACATCCTACTCTTATCTTTATCTTACAACCAACTAACAGGAAGTTCTCTTCAGCCTGATGCTCGTCGCATCCACAATGCACAATACGTGTCATGCTTTACAAACTATTCAGACTCAGTACTTTCTTTGCAGCTACCCAGAATGTTAAATAACTTCATTTCCTGTTTGCCTACGAAGCACAATATTCTCGTTTGATAGTCCAGTCATGGAAGACCAAAGAAAAGATGTTATTGCAAATATAAACTTACCTTACAGCAATAATAGGACTCTTCATGCATGTCTTGATGCGTCATCATGCAATTGTGCTGTTCTCACATTGGGGTCATCCTGAAATTTGGGGAATATGGAGGAACCATTTTAGGAAAATACTAATGAGATCATACCTAACTGTCTGAATAAAATATCTGGCAAACTCACTCGAATGCCATAGGTGAAACTAGTTGGTGTCCGGAAAAAATCCATTTGTCCCTACAAGAATCAAACTCTATTCAGTAAAACCTAACCATGTGAAATCCCAAGATACACATAATTACCAATAGCACCAAGTGAGATAATATACCAGCCCATGCATGCCTTGCTGTGCACTGTAGTAACCATCATGGCTTGGTGCAATTGAGTTTAACTGTCCCTACACATATAGACCCAAGATATTGATATTAGTCTGATATGTACTGCACCCTCCACTAGATCAGGTTGCTAGCTTCTTTAACTTATTATGTTATATTCATATGACATACCAGACCCTGAATCGTCTGTTGATTCCCATAGTAATTATCACGTGTTGGTGCCATTAAATTAAGCTGCACCTGCAAAAAGACAAAGAAACACATCCCATAAATAAGAACACAAATATAGTTCATGCATTACCAGAAGATAATGAACTGAATAACAACATACCATTCCTTGCACACTGGGTTGAGTGCCATAATAGCCATCTAGAGTTACTGCTCTTGAGTTTAATTTGTCCTAAAACAATAAAATAACAATTGCAGCGAACAATCATAATCTAACTCGAAGACTTTTTGTGGTACAGAAAATTTTTCTCAATTTTAAATGAATCAATTACTATTTTTAATAACATCCTCCTGCAAATAAAATCAGAATTTTAAAACTTGATTTGTAGAGATTCAGACTCCCTAAAGCCAAACGACGTTAACCAGGATATTTGTAATGTAACACAAACCATTTGTTGCAAGCTGTCTTGAGACCCCGCCCCTGCCCCTACAGTCATAACCTCCTGCTCCGAGTTCAACTGAAATGCATTAAGGAAATCATTTACGAAAATTTTGATTAGTGACAAGAAAATAAGCATGCAAATGCTGACCAGAAATTACCTTTCTTTTCTTCGCGGCATTCTTTCTTTTATTTGTCTTGTTCATACTTCTACTTTGGTTATCTTCCTCAACACAGATCAGACCATGAGTTGGGGATGTGACAGCTTCCACAAGATTCTTATTAGAAGTATTTACACTCAAACAATTTCCAACAGCTTCTTCTAGTGCACGAAATGCAATACTGTAACTCTCTTGAGATAATGATCCTTCTTCACTCAATTTCATTGCCCGCTGGCATAAATCATTGTATCGTTGCACCCTAGTTTGCATTTGATCAGTTTCTTCTCCCATTTGCCTGCTCTTTGCGTCTTTTGTCCATCGTTTCAAAATATATTGAGGTGGAATTGCAGAAAGCCCACGAATTTGAAGTACAATCAATGCATGCCTGCATAGATAACCTCTATATTCGAATAACCGGCATACACAGAAAACTTCTTCCTTCATTTGATTCCACATAACAACAAAGTCCTGACTTTTTTCAAGATCTTGAACTCTAAATATAATATTTGTCTCATTTTGACTTTCCTGTTTAGGATGACAAGCAACTGCACCCACAACCTCAACTTGAAATCTCTTAAATACTGCGTGAGTGTAAACCCCCGACACACTCTTCTCAAATGGTGATGGAGATCTCAGTGCAGGTTGTTTGTTCCATGTATCAGAATCAGCTTTGGCTTCCTCTTCGTACCTATCTTGAAGAATACCTTCATACTGTTTCACAAACTCTTGCACAGAGGTCTTCTTATGCACAAATTTGTCAAAGAAGGAGTTTACACTCTCAGATCGCTGAACAGTTGACATTCCAGCTAAAAAGGTATCCTTCATGTAGGTTGGCACCCAGTGTACCCGATCTTCGTACAATGACTGCATCCATTCATCCTCTCTAAGTTCAAATCTATCAAGAAGTTTCCACCACCTTCTGCCAAACTCTTCTTCTGTCCATGACCTATAGATGCATTTTTCAAACTTTGCCATAAAGTTTCCATGCTGCTTAGTAACATGACTGAGATTTTCAGAAACCTTCCCTAATACATGCCACAAACAAAAGCAATGACGAGTTTCAGGAAAGACCTCTGAAACAACTGCTTTAATGGTCCTGTCTTGGTCAGCAATAATTACTTTCGGACCTTGTCCTCCCATTGCTTTCAACCAAGTCTGCATTAGCCACGACAACGTTGCTGCACTTTCATCTGATATCAATGCACATCCAAGCAACACAAATTGATAGTGTTGGTTCACACCAACAAATAAAGCAAGAGGCATTTTATATTTGTTTCTAACATACATAGAGTCAAAAGACACAACGTCACAGAAATTATTATAATCATGCCTACTTTTGGCATCAACCCAGAACAAATTCTTCAACCGTTGATCTTCACCCAGATCTACAGCATAGAAAAAGTTGGAGTTCATATGCTGCATCTGCGTAAAAAAATCAAGCAAAATCTTGGCATCTCCTGCTTCCAGTGCCAAATTCCGACTTTTATCAAATGGATTTTTGGGGTCATTCTTCAGACCAACTACATTTTTATACTCAGCAAACTGTCTGGCCATTGCAGCATACATCTTTCTGGTTTGTTCACTCACAGCTTGTGCTGGCAAAAGTTCATGGTTATGTTCCTTCACAAAACTATGGATAACCCATTTTCCATCTGGCCTTCTCTTCACATGCATACTTGCTTTGCAGTCAGTTTTTGCACATGATCGTCTACCAGTTGCATTTTCTTGGTCTTGTTTGCTTTGTCTGGCACGAGGGCGGTTATAGGACTTATCATACTCTCGCTTAGTTCCATATCTAGAACAAGCAAATTTTGCATCAATGAATTCTCTTGATGTTTTTGAACGGCGACTATTTTGAATTGCAGTGTTGAATCCCATAGACCGAGCATACTCTTGATAGAAAGAATATGCTTCACCATGAGATTCAAATTCCATACCAGAAAGTGGCTCGAGATTTGTATCCTCTTTGAACATTACCATTTCTTCTGTGGGAGAACTCACACCACCGCCATCTTCTGCACGCACCTCATCAGCAACTACAATGTTTCCACTCTCTACATCACCATTATGCAGTGACAGTTTCTCTTCACCATCTAACATGTTGTCAATCCCATTATGTTCTTCCTCTTCCTTTGCTTGTTCACCCGAAGGTAGCCTAAGATCTATGTCCATGATGAAAATTTTGTTACTCTACAAACTATGTTCCAAGGACACCTGAAAGTAGGAGAAGAAACATGTACGCATTATGTACATTAGATGTTCCAACCTACAACAATAGAATCAGTAAGAATGAGAATCACAGTTAATTTGAGCAAGTCTCCAGATCCGCAAATACTGCATAGGTAAAAAAAAAATTAAAAGTGACAAATGCCACCCAAGCAATTGAAAAATATAATAAAGCCCTAAGAACTTCCAACTCTGGATTGTTTAATTTAAACGTAGCTCTGGCTGTAATCAAATTTCAGTCTACTTTGTGCCAATTCGAACACACTGGTAAAACAGAGTTCCACTGCACTCATTGGCTATCACATCATACATTACTCAACAAACCAAATTTCTACTTTCCGAACAATAAAATTATAATCATAAAAGCTTCTCACCAGCCCAACACCCATTTTTCCATCTCAGTCATTTATGAAAAATGAATCACATATTACTTATTTCATAAAGGCATAGTTCAGAAATATGACAACAAATACATCCTAATTTAAAAAGGTAACATTAAAAGCAACATAAAGAGCATACGCTACATTTAAAAATCCGTTGCAATAAATTAAAGTTTAATCTTAAAAAGTGATAATAAAGAAAAAAAACAGCATAGTATTTTAGAGCTCCAGAACATATAAATATATTAAAAGGTCAAAACACTATGAGTCTGCAATTAACTTGCCAAATTGACTCAAAGGAAGATCTAACATCACAAAAATTGCTAATTTGACATGATTTAAAATGGCTGAGCTTTTAAGCAGCAGAAAGTAGCTTTGCCTCCAAATACCCAAGGCAGAAGGAAGCACGGGACGCAAAAAGGCTGCCCAATTAGGTCCAAACGAACCCAAAAAAAAAAAATCACATTATTTAGTGTTTGATCAGCAACAAAATCTCCAATAAGTGGACTTGCAAATAATGCAAAGTTTGTCAACAAATCTGCATAACTTACCAAAACACATTTCTGAAAAATGAGATCTTTACAACTACCTCCTGCTATCTTATTTTGGAGTTCTCATGAACTGTAACATATTTCCTATTTCCTATTTTTCAGAAAGAAAATGTATATACACATATATCAACCGAAACTGCAGTGTGTGAAAGGAGTTGATCATTTCAATACCAAGATGACCCTGGAAAAGGCAATAAAATCTTTGAAGCACACCAAGAGACTACAAACAGAAGCACTTTTTATTAGAAAAAAAAATAATTATTAGTTTTTACATAGCCACCAACGATCATAAATATTTTCTAGGATCAAAATTCTCAGATAGCTAATACCATTAGAATCAACTTCTACATGCATAGGAACACCATCTTTAAACAAGTCAGCGCTCTTGGCAAGATTTCTGCTACAGCAGTTACAAGCTACCAAGGATCCCAATTACTTACTGAGTCGACGAATGAAGATTGAGCCCAGCAATGAAGTCGTGAAACTAGTAACAAAGTCCCCTTGAGTAATAACTCCATTCATTATCATATACTTCAATTCTAGGAACAATGAATTATGGGATGTCGTTTTTGCACTTCTTGCACTAAGGGACAACCTCTGTCCATTTCCTACCTATCCAGAGCGTCAACTTACAATTCATATGTTTCAGACAATATGAGCACCAAGCAGATAATAGCCTAAATATACATCAAATCACCAATTCTTTATAGTAGAATCCAGAAATATCGAACAAAATATCAGCTGCACTTAATGTTACCTAATATGCAAGACTAATAACAACTACTCACTTTCTTTAATAACAACTACTCACTTTCTGCTGCCCTTGAAAATCACAAAATAAAAGCAATTACTCCTATCTTAGCACATGCAAGCATTGAGAAAGGTAACTCGTTATGTAGACTTTTAACACGTTGAGTAAAACAAAATGGACAAATTTCAGGGTCATTGTTTCAAATCATGCAACCCAACAACACAATTAGCTTTCAACTAATCCTAAGTGGATTAATTTAGTTCATTTATTCTTATTTTCATCAGCAATACCAAATTCAAGTACATTCACACCTCAGCTCCAAATTTATACTCCAAACAGCTGGTCCAAACTTTATAAAGCCCTTCAATCACAGCTCAATTTGCTTAAGAACCTAAACTTCAACAAAAACAGTAATGATTCTACTGAATCCAATGTTTGTCTATTTCTTCATACATTTCAAACTAAATTTAAAGCACAAGCACAATAGCAGTCAAACTTAGCTGAGCTGAGCTGAGCTGTTTCAATCAATTAATTAGCTTTTCCAAGCTATATTTGTAAATTTACCTAACATAATAACAACAAATAACACCCAGAAAGAATCTCACAAAAAATTTTAAAAAAAGAAAAATAAAGCTCGAGTTCTACGAATTATGAAAGGAGAATTTCAAAAATTGAGAAGAATTTTGCAATGAAAGAGAGAAAGAAAGTGAATGTTTCGACCTCTAGCGCTTCGGCTTCGATCTGTCTGGGAGAGCAAAACCAAGAAATTTCTCACGCGAGGGGATAGAGCGAGTGGCAATTGCTTTTTTGGCCCCAAATTTTTCGCTCTGTTTTAGGGTTTCGTATCGTCAATTGTCCCAATCTGACTCTCGTTTCCTGTTTTTGTTTCCTCACTCGCCTCACACACCCCTCGCGCGTGCCGATTACCTTCGGTGGCAGTCTGGTAATTTGAATTGAATGTGCATGTGCATGATATAGGATTATGGGTTGCAGGGTTGGGTAGAACTGGTAAAATTTGACACAATTTAATTATTCGACACGAATAAATGGGTATAAATAGTTAAATTTAATATGATTATTAAATAAATTAGGTTTAAATTGATATAAATTTTTTTATGTCAGATTAAGGTTAAAGTTTTTAACCTATTTATTCAATCAATAACAAGATTATATTTTTATTTTAAAATAATTTGTAAGTTTTTATTATTAAAACTTAAATATTAGAGATTATTCTTTCTTTTATTTTTATTTTTTAAAAAGATAAATATAAATATAGTATTTTATTTATAAAATTTTATATATATTTAGAGATTCAATAATGTATATATGTAAAATATTGTTAGATATGTATATTTTATAATATCGATATATAATATTTTATATATATATATATAAATAAAATTTTAATGGTATAAATGTGTAATATTTTAATAGATATATATATTTTAGAATATCAATAAATTATATATGTATTTACGTATATATGATAATATATAAATATTTAATATAAATTTTATTTAATATATAATTATTAAGTGAGTTATTAAATAATATAATTATCTTTTTATGTTAGATTTGACTCAATTTAACACGACACAAACACAATTCGGTGATTCATTTTACCAGCTCTAACGGGGACCCGACAGTCGCGAGACGTCAGATGAGCTCGCCGCAGCGGGCAGGAACATTGAACCGTCCTTGGCGCGTGTGACGCGTGTAACAAGGCCTTGCTGGCATCCACATTGGAACTGGTGAAGGACTTGCAACTTTTATTTTTATTATTTTTTTTAAGGACTAAAATGGCTTCACACGCGGCTGTTGTTAATTGAATGAACACACGCTCCTTTGTAATTAATTAAAAGTAGAATGTATGTCTTTGAGATGAGACGCTTATTTTAATTTATTTGCTGTATTTGTTCTGTTGGCTTCCCGAGCTTAATTAAAATGGTCTAAATCACTCTTTAAGTCGATAAATCAGTTTTTTTTAAAAAAATTAGAAGCATGAAGGTTAAACCGACTCCTTTACAAATTAACATACCCTCGCAAAAAAGTTTATTTCAATACAAAGATAAAATTGACACAAAAATTTAATCTAGTGGGACTAAATTTAAATAATAATATAATTTTAAAAAGGGTCAATTAATAACAAATATTAAAATAAAAACTCATTAATATATTCAATTCAATATATTTATAACTCAATTTGTTTTTATACAAATAAAAGGTTGAAAAATAACCTTATCATCAAGAATACAAAATTAATTTTTTTTTATATATACAAGTATACAACAATAATATCATTCAATCATCGATCTCTTATTTGATTTTACAAACAATTTTTCACAAAATTCATAGTTGAAAATACTTTTTTTTATTGTAGTTATGACAACTAGGAAAATTAATAAATATAATTTATCCCTTTTAATATTAACTATTTTTTCAATTTAAAAATTTTTTTTACTAGAACCCATTGCATAATGAATACATCAAGTTAAATTTTAAGTGCCATAAGATCCATTGAAGAAAAATGGTTTGGATAGACTCAATAAAGTAAAATGGTTTCTTTTTCTTTTTTTTTTAGTGTGTGTGAGGAGAGTTGGGCCCAAGGAACTTCAATTTTTCTTAATGGGTTGCAGGTGTAAAAATAAATACTTAATAGTTTAGTTATTTTTAAATTTTAGTAGGGACTTTTATGGTAAATCAAATTAAAATGGAATAAATATATAATTAAATTTGTAAACTTTAAAAAGTTAAGGGAGGGGGGCTTCAACCCCCTAGTCCTAATGTGGCGTCACCACTGCCTCGTTCAGCCTTTGCCCTATTGCCCCTACATCATCCACACAAAATTTATCTACTTGTATAGATTTAATAGAAGAAGTACATGCTTTAATTTTTTTTATAAAATTCTTTCTTGAATTGATATAAGAATTATGCTTTTAGATGTCTAGGTATCTATCCCATAAACTAATTTATTAGGTATTACTTATAAATTTAAGTGATAGTCTTTTGTATGTCAATATAAGATATAACTCAATAATTCCCTCTTTTCAAATGAAATTACCATCCAACTTTCATTCCTTTACCCAACACACTTAAGTTATTCCAACAACACATTCCGACTATTAGGATTTGGCTCTTGCATCACATTGTTGAGAGATGAGCTCAGAGTCAGGATAGCTCTAACTTGTTGGGTATTGAGAGTGATTGACCCTATTGAAAAAAAAAACATTGCTAAAACTTCATGTTAATTTTAGGGATAATTAGGAGCAATTTTGTAGATAAAAATATTATAAATAATTTATTTTATGGCGGAGCTATTTTAAACCTACCAAATTTGACTTTACTTCCATTTTTAAAAATAAACTATTTATTAAAATTAAACATCAATTTCACTTTCTTTTGAATTCTTTGTTTTTGGTTATTTTTCTCAGTACATGATGAACTCTATTTTATTCTTTTCATATATATGAATTTTTTTTCATGATTTTCATTAGCTCTTGTGATTGGTAAAATTAATTTCTATATTCATTAACTTTTATGACAAATAAAAATTTATTGATGTTCATTTTAAAATGGTGAGTTCCGATCTTCTTAGTTAATGATGTCAATTAGATGGTATTTAAAATAATATATCTAAATGAATTGATGAGAATTTATAAAACTGAGAAGAGAAAGAGAATAAAGAGTTAATGAAGTAATTTTTTCTAATATTATTTATATAATAAAAATTTTAACTAAAAAGAGAGTGTAGAGAACAAATTAGTGAATTTAAATAATCTCACCCTCAACTTTACAAATTATATTTTTGTAGTCGGGGCAAATTAATATTAAAACATTAACAAAATGATTTTTGTATCTCTCAAATATCGCACACGGCTCTCCACTCTCAATTGAAAAAATAGAGCCATCTACCCTCACTTCTCACCCTTAATTACCTCATCCCTCTTTTACTCAATCAAAATTTATCTTCTTTCTTTGTCTTATTTCATCAACTGGGATGCATAATTACAAGTTATAAGATTGGGGATAAATTATTTGCCATATTAAGCTCAATTATTTTCCATATTAAGATAATCTCCTTCCACTAAATTTAAGAAAATACCGATTTCACTTATATTTATACGAGGAGAATAAATATTTAAGTTTTTATAAAAACTTAAAATATACAAACTTACAATTGACCCAAAATTAGTCTCTCATAATTCCGCAATTATTTGAATAACTGACAATTGAGTCTTGTAAATAAAATAAAATGATAAAATAATTTTCAGATAATGTAAGCTACATATAGCAACACACTCGATTTTGGTATAAAAATTACGAAACTTAAAAATATTATTAATTAAATAAAATCAGTGAAACCTAACATTCTAACTACACTATTGAACCGCATCTCATGGGCCCATTGGGCCTGATCCTAACAGCTGGGGACCATACTAAAAAAGGTAAAAGTGGGAAAATAATTATGGTGGGGACATAAAACCACAACCCGTTTTTGGACCAAAACAAAGCAGATTCCAAATATTTTCTATCGAGGGGAAAAAAAATAAAAAAAAAACCCATAAAAATTATTTTTTAAAAAAGGTAACGAAATGCACAAAACGCAAGTAAACACGAACACATCCAACGGACCAACACTAACAAATTTGCTAAAACCGTGTGGCCCCATTTATTATTAAAAATAAATAAATAAATAAATAAATATCGTCAACGTCTTTCTTTTGTTCTATCGTTCGTGTTTTTCTTCCAACCCTTTCCACTTGGTTTTTGTTTCTTTCTTTGGACTACTACTTTCCTGCTTTCGTCAAGCCCCTATATCGGGGTATTCTTTATTTTATTTTATTTTATTTTATATATTATTTCTTTAAATGCTGGACTAGTAAGACTGTCAGCTACTCATTTCATTAGTGACATTTATCTTTTTCTTTTTAATATTTATTATGTGTTTATCATTTTCGCTATCTTGCTTTACAGGGGGAAGTGCCGAACTGGGAAGTGGGAACTTCAATTTACTGTGTCTCTTTCTGTCTATCTCTTCTAGGTTCACTGTGTGTGTTAGGGTTTCTGTGGGTTTTAAGGTGGGAGAATTTTGACAGTTATGGTGAGAAAACATGGATGGCAACTACCTGCACACACGTTTCAGGTATTTTACGCTATACTATCACTCTGTTTTATGAGATTCTTTTTTACTTAAATTTTGACTTCTCTTTGTATTTAAGTCAATGGTTGCCTAATCTGGGTTTCTCTTCAAAATGGTTTAAATGTGGGTTCTCATTTGTTCTATATTTTGTTGTTTATTTCTAAGGGATATTTCTTTGTGCTCAATTGTGTGTGTTGAGTTTTCTTGTTGTTTGATTTTGGAGTTGGGTTTTAGCTCTTGTTTATATTTTGCTTGGTTACAAATTTCACCAAGTTGTAATTCAGATATGTTTTGGATTGGGGGTTGTTCACTTGTTTGCGGCTTTAAGCTGTAATTCAGCATTCGCTATGGAATCACTAACCATTAAATATAAATGGGTGTTTACCAAATGCTTTTGCGGTTATGCCTTCAAAATTATGTAGAAGTACAAACAGTTACAAGCCTACCCCAAGTCTTATTATTTTTTAACACTCAAGAAAACTAAGTCCTGCAATTAAGGTTTTCTATCCTGCATCTGTACTTGTTCCGTGGAAAGTGTTGGATATGCGTTATGGTTGCGATTCTGTTCTTGTGCTCTGTGCGATACGTCATTGCTACAATCTTAATGTTAGGATTTCGGGTATTACGCATTTCTTGGTTTCCGTAATCCTACCATCAGTACCCAATTGAAATGTTTAACTTGTTCTCTGTTTGCTTACTGAGGGAAAGAAATGAATGATTCTGAATATTATATATTGAGATTTACAGGTTACTTTCATTGGAGCTTCTGATAGGAATTCTCTGTGTTGTTGAACTACACTATCGCTGTAATGGACGAGTTAGTATCCATGATAAGGATTAAGGATTAACATGCTGGATATTTGTATGCCACGCAGAGGCCCTAGTATAAATAGTAGCACTATCTATCAAATTGGCATTTGATGATTTTTCAACCTTTATATTATGGTGATGCCATTTGTTTGAGCTGACATTGCTGTCTTTTGATATTATCATCGTAGGTTGTTGCAATTACTGTATTTTGCTTGTTAGTAGTCGCATTCTATGCTTTCTTCGCTCCTTTCCTTGGAGGCCACATTTGGGAATATGCTTTGTTTGCAACTTATTCACCAGTGGTATGTGAGTTCCCTTTAAATTACTATTTTAATATATTCAAGATTATTTTTGTATACTTGTGAAATGGCATAAAAGTTGCACCAGTCCCAAGTCTCAAACCCAGAGCAACACTGGGAGGTTTCTGGATTATCAAACAGAAAAATACAAAAGATCAATGTCTAGTGTGTAAGCTTGAAATGAGAAAAATCAAAAAGATCAATGTCTACTGTGTAAACTTAAAATGAGGATTGTTAGTTGCGACTGTTCATTCCATGTATGACAACAAGGTTCTATTCTTATTAAGGCATCCTCTCTCTCTCTCTCTCTCTCTCTCTCTCTCTCACTCTCTCTCTCACACACACACACACACACACGGGAAAAAGGCTGGCAGTCTAACCTAGATAAACTGTTCCTAATGGAAATTCCTGGTTCACCCAATTTACTCCCATTCCCTGATAAAAGAACAAATTGAGGACCAGCTGGCGCATATGGGTTTGACAACTATGGTCTATGATAGTGCTTTTTCGGCTTATATATTTTACATGACTTTTCTAGATGAATAGTGGATGATCATCATCAGATGTGAAACTGTCTTGTGTTTGAAGCGCAAAATACACAAATATAGTTGATCAATGTGAAAATATAATTTTTTGTTTCCGCCCAAATGAAGAAAAATGGATTTATTTCAGGAGCTTTTTCAGTAGCATGATCATAGACATATGTTTTCTTTTCTGCACAAAGAAACCTGCCCTTCGTTTATTATCCCCTGTATTGTTGGTGTGGCATTGCAGGCACTCCTTGTATTCATTCTTTATGTCAGGTGTACAGCAATTAACCCTGCAGATCCTGGCATAATGTCCAAATTTGATGGAAAAGGGACTGAAAAAACTAAGAGAAATCCTAGGTTACCATCAGTGGACATGGATAGAGCATTTAATGAATTTGGCAATGTGCCACATTCTTCCCCATCATCGGTTTCCCGAAGTTCCCTAGCAGCGGCTAACTCTAGTAAGAAAGGCTCAGTAGGGGATACTGGTGGTGCAGACGTACCAGGAAAACCGGCAACCAGAAAATCCTGTAATAACAGTGGAAGAATTTTCTGTGCATTATTTGTTCATGAAGATTGCCGTAAAGAGGAAGCGACAGCTGAGCAACAGGGCAATGGCGATGATGCGTTGTTCTGCACACTATGCAATGCTGAGGTGTAACATTGTTTTCTTTACTTCATTTTAAATCATAGCATGACTAGTTATTAAATTCCCTCGCCACCATGTGAGCAGGGTTCGGACTCCAGACCTTTTGTATTAGCACGAGATTTTTCCAACTGAGCTAGCTGACACCCACATCACTTTATAACAAATATATTAGTGTAGTAGGACCATATATTGCTTATCTTGTATTATAATAGACAGAGATTAATATTCACACCCTTACTGATTCATTTGATTGATGTTTCTATTAGATTCTTATCCCTTGAATATTTTATTGGACTTGTGCTACTTTTGCCATTTATACAAACAGTGAAACACTTCCTGTCTTGGAATTCTTGATCTCTAGTTGAGGGATACCTCATGTTGATTTGGAATTCTTAAATAGACATGAAATCCTTCCTGGCTGCAGGTTCGCAGGTTCAGCAAACATTGCCGAAGTTGTGATAAATGTGTGGACGGTTTTGATCATCACTGCCGGGTATATCTTCATGTTGTTCCAAGTGCTCTTCGCAAGCACTCATCTTCGATTATCTCAATTTGTTTTGGATTAAGCATCATCTAGTTGTTTCTTCCTCACTCTTTCTTTTAAAATTGAATCTTGACCTCAAACTATTTTATGGCTGCAGTGGCTTAACAATTGTGTGGGACACAAAAATTATGTGACTTTTATCTCACTTATGGCCATCAGTCTTGTTTGGGTATGTGCAGTCTTATATTTTATCATTTGACTAGATTTTACTTCTCAGTACTGATCATCTTTCAATATCTCTGTGCTTCAGCTTGTTATTGAAGCAGGTGTTGGTATTGCTGTCCTTGTGCGTTGCTTTGTTAATAAGAAGAGCATGGAGACTGAAATTATTGATAGACTTGGAGATGGTTTCTCTCGTGCTCCATTTGCAACTGTTGTGGTACATATTGTGTGAGACAAGTCTGATGATTAATTACATTTACTTGTGAAAATACTGTGCTAATGCTGAATAAATTCTGCAGGCTGTTTGTACTGCGGTTTCTATGCTTGCTTGTATACCTCTGGGTGAACTCTTCTTTTTCCACATGATACTCATCAGAAAGGTCAGTGACTAAGAAACTTCATACTGCTATCATTTCCGTTGTGCTCTGTTTGGTCGGTTGGAAAATGTATGAGTTGTTTGGAATTTTATGAAAATATCTGACTGAATTTGGGCATTAATCTTCTTCCATTTGGTGATTAATTGGAGTATTGGAAAGGAAAAATAATGAGGTGACTAATAGATTATAGAGAGGAAAGGGACAATTTCTGTGGTAATCTAAAATTTTCAATTTTCAATTTGATTTTTGATTTTTATATTGGATTTAGGGTATCACGACCTATGAGTATGTTGTAGCAATGAGAGCAATGAGTGAGGCGCCTGCTGGAGCATCTGTGGATGAGGAACTTCCAAATGTGCTATACTCTCCGTCGGGATCTGCGACAACTGGTGTGAGTGGTGGAAGTTCTCTGGGCCTGCAGTATAAGGGGGGTTGGTGTACCCCTCCCAGGGTATTTGTCGATTATCAGGTGTTACAAACCTTCTGTGCCTGTAACTTTATACATTGAAGCAAACTTTTCAAATGTGATTGAATGGTATTAACACTTTTGTTTTGAATATAATGTTCGTTAGGATGAAGTTGTACCCCACTTGGAGCCTGGAATGGTTCCATCAACTATTGATCCAGATGCAGCTGGAGTTGCAGAAAGAGGGCAAAAGGTACCCAAAAGATCTGTTCGTATTAGTGCTTGGAAGCTTGCAAAGTTAGATTCCAGTGAGGCCATGAGGGCTGCAGCCAAGGCCAGGGCATCATCGTCTGTTTTACGGCCTGTTGATAATCGGCATCCTGATTCAGAAGTTAGCTCCAGTGGCAATATGAGTGTCCGAAGTAGTGTTAGCACAGATATGGGAGCAAATAAAGGGAACAAGAATGAGATGAGATTGTCACCTGTGAGAAATTCATGTGCCCCCAGTCAAGGCAGCCGGGATGAATATGAAACTGGGACTCAAAGTATGAGCAGCTTCAGCAGTCCAAGCCACATCCATGAGTCGGTCACTCTTAGTCCTTTGCCGCAAGCTCATCCTTTGAATCGTATTAGTGCAGCCACCTCAGTTCCTGGCATTCCTGATCGTCCAGTAACTTCAAAGGCACCATTTCCTGGCACCAACAACCTCTCAGTTACCCACACTTCATCCGGCTTTGATGAAAAGATAATGCAAAAGGGAGGTGTAACCGATCCATTGCTGCTGTCAGCTCCTGCTGCTTCTCTTCTTAGAGATGTCAAAAGGACTTCTGTTGTTTGGGACCAAGAAGCTGGGAGGTATGTATCGGTTCCAATATCAGCATCAGAAGCTCGAAACAGGTCATCCATGCAATTAGGATTGCCATCTTCTAGTGCACAAGTTAGCAGTCAAAGTAGAAGGCCAGTTATTCCATCACATGAGTCTTCTTCTTCAGCACCAAGGGCTCCAATGCAGCAAGCGGAAAAGCTGATGTACACAGGAGACTCTATTTTCTTTGGTGGTCCACTTTTGAGTGTCCCGGTTAGGGATAATTTAAGAAATGACAGGAGTTTGAACCAGGAGAGGACAGCACTGCACTTGTCTCGAGAATCCAGATTCAAAAGGGATTCAGCCTCGAACCAGCTTCCTGTATTCACTCCAGGGGGTTCTTCTGGTCACAATCCTGCATCTGGGTCTGGTTTATAGACCTAAAACTCAACTCAAAACTTCTAGCATGTGCATAAATTTTTCCTGAAATCGACTGTGCTGAATAGTTAACAGGAAGTGAAAGATGAAGAAATCTTCTATCGAGCTGCTTGACCCCTGGAACCATTCAGTACTAATCCAGTTTTAAACTGTTGCTAATACAATTGTGTTGCAAGGTTCAAGCAGTTCAGTGTTCTTCGTGAGATGACATGTCGGCTTTAGAAGTTTGTAAATGAGATTCTTTTTATTCTCTAGGTGAAACTGAGCTTCATGGATAGTAGCAGTTTTTCAGATGATTCTTAATGCAAGTCTCTTATTCCACTGTTCTAGATGGGTAGCTGTTACATTTCTCTTTTAACACTGAATGGTGTCGTTTCCAGATCATCTGTTTTCAAATTACAAAAAGAAAAAACAAAAAAGATGTTTTTATGAAAGTGCATTCTGGGAGGGAAAAAGAAAAAAAGGTCTCGACAAGATTCATTTCATTCGAGGTCTATTTTCATCAACACTACATCTGGATTTGCTTTGAATAATATTATCCTATGATCGAATGACTAGTTTACATACATGAAATTACATTATCAGGATCATCTAGTCCTTGTTTTACAGTGTGTGTGGTTTAAGTAATCAATTTGTTTTCTACAAATAAAGATATAAAAAAGAAAAGAAGTGTTCAATTTGTCATTCTCCTTGCTTGTCAACACCGTGATCGTTTTAATTAAGCATGTACAGTTGGGATTAGCAATTACATTAATTAATTTTGTGATCACCATAGACTAAAACTAAAACTAAAACATTTTTGTATCTCATTGAGTGTAAAAGCAAATAAATTTGATTAATTTGTGTGATATATAAGTAATTATGTGAATTTATAATTTGTATTTTTAGGGTTGACTTTTCTCTTCTTATCCCTATGTGATGACTAATGCTTATAAAAGATGAGTTAACTAAACAAATATGCTATTTAAAATATAAATTACAATCATAGGTTTGTCCCTCAGCTAATAGAGTCGTTAATTACTCTCTGCTTCCATGACTGTTACGTTGCATGTTACTATTGTTTTTGTTTTTCATGGATGAAGAAGCCTAAAATTTGTTTGGTTCACTTATTTTTAAATAATATTTAATTCTATTAGAAATTGATTTGTTCTCATTTCTGTAACTCTATAGAGGAAAAGTTGAGAACAAAAAATTGATATTTTTCAATTTTCGTCCTTCAAATGAGTTTCCACAATCCTGCTTGCATACTAAGAAAACAAAAAACATATCCCTTATCACGTGGATCTATAATCAATATTTACTTTATAATACAATTTTATTATTTATATAATCATTTTAATTTTTTTTTCTTTTTGCTATAATGATAATGTATTATTTTAACAATCCTTAAAGAAATTTTATATTCTCTAAAATATATATATATTTTGTCCCATTTTTATAAAATAAAGAATTTACAATAACAAAAATTTAAAAATATAATGTTTAAAAATTTTAGTTTATTAAAAATTTTTTATTATAATACTTTTTTTCACTCTCATTGAATGTATTCACTTTTCTAAATTTTGACTTTTTCATTTTTAAATATCATTTTAGAAACAATCGACGAAATGCATTTTTATTTTCATTAAAAACGGATTATTTCTAATTTATAAAACAAAAATAAAAACACAAGTGAAAGCGGATACCAAATGCACGTGCACCCTAAACTTTGTATCTAGTTTAAAATTTTTGAAAAAATAAAATTAAAAAAACGTTGATTTTGTCATCTCTTAAGCTGGAGATAGTGATGGGACCAATATGTGGTGTAGTTAAAGTGGTAACTGTCACTGCAATTGAAGCCCGGTTAAACTGAAATAACGTAATCAAATTTAATTTAATTAAATCCTTTTTTAAAACCAAATAATGATTCATAAAATTTAATTAAATCCTTTTTTAAACCACATAATGATTCACAAAGGAGTCGTCTCAGATTCTCACTCTTTCAGCTATTGCTTGTGTCTGAGCAATAAGAACAGCTAAAACAAGAAAAAAAAAAACTCTCAGCTTTTGTTGCATGTTAAAAGCAAAAATGGTGACCGGCAAGCTCCTTCAATCATCCCTCAAATCCCAGGTTTCACTTTCATCGCGAAAATTGAATTTTATCAGTTATCACCATGTCCTTTTTTGTTTGTAATGAATATTATGCTATTTTACATCTTTTGATCTCCACTAGGAGCTTTTTGTTTGCAAAACTATGAACAAATTTTATCACCCATTTGGCCTATTTTTCAGTTTTAGACTGCTTTTCTGTCTCTGAGGACTTCATATTCTTGCTTTATATAGATCAGCATATGTACTGGGAACTTTTCAAATTCAGATTTTTTTTTTCTTTTTGGGTTTACTAATGTTGTTTTGTTACTATATATTGTTTCTTAATTTACTAAGAGGGTTGATCAGTTTTCTTTTTTTCCTTTAATCTTTTGTCATTCTAAAAGGTTCACGTTTCCCATCTCATTCTAAAAAGTGAAGAGAATGTTCACCTTTTTGTCATATATATTACAAATATCATTCATGAAGATGAATTTGTGCATACATAACATATAAGACTTATTGGAGCAGTACAAAATATTCATCTATTAATTTTTCAACCGTAATAGTTTTTTTTTTTTCTTTTTCCTTTGGTTTGCAGATTGGTTCATTTACAAAGCATTTTTCTGCTTCCAAAAGTTTGTCGGAGAACTTGTATCAAATCCCTTTGCTTGCCAGGTTCTATGGTACAGATGCGTCTTTGCAAAAGGAAGATTCAACCACCAATGGGTACGTGGTGCTTCTATGTGCGTGCTTCTGCTGTTGTGTGTGTTTTTTGGTGGAAGAATTGTATGATTATAATTTGTGATATAAAGCTCAGTATAGTAATAAAGCAATATCTTGGTGAGTCCAATCTGTATGTAGTACTTTGTAGATTTTTATATGCAGGCATGACAGAGAATTTGAGTAAATATTTGGTTGCTGAAATATGTTCATTATCTCAGGTTTAAGGGGCATGATATGCTGGCACCTTTCACAGCCGGGTGGCAGAGTACTGATGTGCATCCACTGGTTATAGAAAAGTCTGAGGTATACCTCATAGGCACCTGTTATTTAAATTGTGCAATAGTATTTTGTGACCAAAGTCTATTCTCGTATTCTATTGTTTATATGCTCCTCAATTATGTGATTAACTCCAACTTCATCGATGATGTAGGGTAGTTATGTTTACGACGTCAATGGGAAGAAGTATCTTGATTCTCTTGCTGGCCTATGGTGCACAGCCCTAGGTATTTTCTTACATGTCTTGCATTTCAATCTAGACCTTCCTCTCTCTCCTCTACCACCAGCACCAACCTTTTTTTCAGCATCACATTATATCTTCACACTCTTGTCGAATGTGTATCAATCTGCTTGAATCAGTTGGACTGGCTTCAGGGGAAGCACATGATCAGATTCAATGCTTACATCTAGTTCCTTTCTTGTTATGCTTAGACTTTACCATTACTAATTTATTTTATTTTAGTACTAGAGTTAGCTCCATAGAGCAAGATTCTATAAAGCCGAGACTCCTTAAATTTATGATATTCAAAAAAACCAATTTACTCTCATCTAATGTGGTAAAATTATATATTTAACATCAGTGATATAAATACAATATATGGACACATCTATACCTAAACTCTAGTATGTGTTTGACTATTGCGAAAAGAGCATTACTTCAACTAACTATTCAATATTGAAATTTTCAGGGGGAAGTGAACCTCGCCTTGTGGCTGCTGCTACTGCACAATTGAACACCCTGCCATTTTACCACTCCTTCTGGAATCGTACCACAAAACCTTCTCTGGTATGCACAGATTCGATTTTGTTATAAGCAAATACTGGGATTGCATCTTTCTAGTGCAATACTACTTTCTTTATATCATTCTCTCATTTTCTCGTTTTCTACCTACCAAATAAAGCAGCTGTGCTGTTTTTCTTGCTTCAATATATTCTGAAGACATTTGCACTGTTACTTTCTACTGGCAAATGAATTAACTTTGATCTCACAGGATCTTGCAAAGGAGCTTTTAGAAATGTTTACTGCAAGTAAAATGGCCAAGGTTTTCTTTACTAATAGTGGATCAGAAGCCAATGACACACAGGTATACTTACTATGCACTTAGTGTTCCCTCTCTCAGTTGCTTTTTACATGCAGACACTTTAAAGATATCTCATGTGAGAAGCTGCAGCGAAATCTGTCTTGTATTTTCTCTTTGCGAGATTATGATTTTATAGAATCTGAATTAGAATTTGTCAACAGTGATGGACTATGATTAAGATCAAGAAGTGAACAGAGGAAAGGCCACCTGCCACTGTCTTCTGTTTTATCATGTCCTCAACATAAAGTTTTTTTTTTTTTTTTGTTTGGGGGAGGGGTGGACATTCTTACTTGAAGCTGGTTCACAATTAAATGACATTGGAGATGACCATTTTGTGTTTTACCTTCTTGCCTTAATTTATATTGTAGGTCAAGCTGGTTTGGTATTACAATAATGCTCTTGGGAGACCAAACAAGAAGAAATTTATCGCACGACAAAAATCGTAAATTTGACCACTAATTTTGATGTGATTTACAATAATTTCATATTATTCCTGAATAATTATTTTGCTATTGTTGACATTTTTCAGATACCATGGTTCAACTTTGATTGCAGCTAGTCTTTCTGGGTAGGAAAAGTTAAACAAGTGAAAATTGTGATACCTAATGACCTATTGTATACAGCCTTTGAGGCCTTTGACAAGTGATTTATCATTGCAGTCTTCCAGCTTTGCACCAAAAATTTGATCTGCCGGCTCCCTTCGTATTGCACACTGACTGCCCTCATTATTGGCGCTACGCTCATCCAGGTTTTGCTCACTCCTGTTTATATATTTTCAATGACTTTTTATGATTTTACTAAATATATGCATGTTAATTTCTTGTTTCAGGTGAGACAGAGGAGGAGTATTCAACCAGATTAGCCAACAGTTTAGAGGATCTGATTCTCAAAGAGGGACCAGAGACGGTAATTTAGTTTGCATGTAGCTTGCTTGTGAAAACAATTTTAAGAATTGAAAGGTTGATCAGTTAGTAACTTGTACGGTTGTTTATTTCAGATTGCTGCATTTATTGCTGAGCCTGTCATGGGGGCAGGAGGCGTGATACCTCCTCCTGCGACTTATTTTGAGAAGGTGAGATAGTAATTTGCTAACAAACATGTACAAGCCTGCATTTGGTATTATACAGACGTCTTAACTAGAGAATCATCCATCGGAAAGTTCACCAATTTGATTATGAAATATGTTGGTTAACAAATGTACAAGTTGACCACTGAATTTCCATCGTTCCATAAAAAAAAAATTTTTTCATACAATATGACTTGACTTTTCATTTTGACCCTTTCTTTGGCAAAAGAGAAAAGGTATGCAGTGTAGGACAAATATCTACCCTCTACCACTCATTTTTATAATTATAGAATTTCAAATTTGATGCAGGTTCAAGCTGTTGTAAAAAAATATGACATCCTTTTTATAGCAGATGAGGTACATCCTATTCAATCTAAAGTTACTAATGATATTATGTTATGATCAAGCTTTTATTAATATTTTTTTAATTAAAGACTCACTTACTTCAGTTTTGTATATTCTAGGTAATTTGTGCATTTGGAAGACTTGGCACAATGTTTGGTTGTGACAAATACAACATTAAACCAGATCTTGTGTCCTTCGCAAAGGTAAAATTGGATATACAAGTGCTATCTCATATCCCGAGCCAGTTTTCATCTGTGGGCACTGTCCTCATATTATGTTTTATAGGCCCTTTCTTCAGCATATATGCCCATTGGAGCTATTCTCGTGAGTCCCGAAGTTTCAGAAGTCATTCACTCTCAAAGCAACACACTTGGTATGATAATCGTGCTCATCAAAAAAGTGTCAAGAGTTAATTATCATTGAATGATCCGTCAAATTCCTTTTTTGTCAGGTTCTTTCTCTCATGGATTTACTTATTCTGGGCATCCTGTTTCCTGTGCTGTTGCCATCGAAGCGCTTAAGATTTACAAGTATGTTTTTTTCTGATCGTCTGTAAAAAATTAAAAAAGTAGGTTAACCTGATGAGGACCATCTGATTACACTTATTATATATAGCAACTAGATGGGAAGAAAGTTAATTAATGGACTGAAATTGTCACGATTCTTGATATAAATTATCCAGATCCACTTCTATTACATATAGGAATAAGTGAAATTTCTCTTACATCTTTGCAGGGAAAGAAATATTGTTGAGCAAGTAAATAAGATAGCGCCAAAGTTTCAAGAAGGTGTAAAAGCCTTTTCTGATAGTCCCATCATTGGAGAGGTATTATTTCATTCACTTGAATTGATTTTGGTTGAAGAGAATTCATAATATGAGATATTCATTTCTGTTGTTCTCATCTGATTCTGCAGATTCGGGGCACTGGTTTGATTCTTGGTACAGAGTTTGCAGACAACAAGTCTCCAAATGAACCGTTCCCTCCTGAATGGGGCAAGTTCCCCACTTTTTTATCGTATAGTCTCCAAATGAGGCACACCATGAATGCGCATGCATACACATATAACACACACACTCCCCACAAACACACCACACGGGCATGCACAATTGCACGTCAAGCTGTCTGTATGCATGTGTCTTCTGGATTGGCGTCTTATTTTCGTTGTTAATAATATTTGATCATTGGGATTACAGGGATAGGTGCATATTTTGGAGCACAGTGCCAAAAGCATGGAATGTTAGTACGTGTTGCAGGTGACAACATTATGATGTCTCCTCCATTTATAATGTCCCCTGCAGAGGTTGATGAGGTAGGTTTTAACAAATTTTTTAATTCACCTTCTCTTCGGCTTTGCCATGGGTAAATGATGATTGATGGGAAGTGATGTTTGAAACTACTATGATTTTTCAGTTAATAAGCAAATATGGGAAGGCACTGAAGGCAACCGAGGAGAGGGTAAAGGAACTCAAGTCCCAGCAGTAATGGTAATGGCTGATATTGATGAAAAAAAAAAAAAAACTGTTTAGACTTTTGTAAAGCAAGCATCCCCCCCCCCTCCTCTGTTCTTCTGTAACGTTTGAAATTTCCGATACTTTAATAAATCATTTGCCTACCATGATTGTGGCAGTCTATTTCTATTTATTCTCTCTCTCTTTTATTTTTTTCTTCTATTATTTCTATTTATTCTCTCTCTCTCTTTTTTTTTTTTTTCTTCTATTGAAATAATTTTCCATAACACTACCTAGATATTATTGCATAGCTCAAATATTCAAACTCAAAATTGGGTGCTCCTCTTGTCTCCTTATTCGGTGTTGATGTTATTGAGCTCATTATTGATTAAGAGCAACGTTTCCGTGGAAAACAATAGTGTTATGGTACTAATTTACAGTTTTTATATCAATTCTTGCCATTACTCAGGAAAAATTTAAAATGCTGCGACTGTGAGCAAGAAAAAAACTTGCTCAGTATCAAATTTTATTTTGGGGTATGTTTGTGATTATGGTGTCATGGGTTTTAGACCACTACTACTTTGAATTTTTAAAAACATTGTCAGGCAGGTTTGTAATAAACTAAACAGAAGCATGTCACAACTCACAAGGCTACCATTAAGAGAGCCAAACTATTGTCTAATAATAGAGACATTGGTGATTATTTTCGTGAACCTGGGATGTTAATGTCTTATTGAGCCGTAATAGAGTGAATCACCTTTTGAAATATCAACTCTAGTTTCATAAAATATATATATATATTTATAAAGAAAAGCAAAAGCAAAAGCAAAAGCATTTGCATGCCAATGAAGTTTAAAGCACGCATCGAATGAAAGTGCAGAAGTTCTTCTAGTGAATCAACTTTTAGCTTGTTTATCAGCTTTCCTTCTGGACCTCCTTTCTCTAGAGCTTAAAGATTTCTTGAATCCTCCATTTCCATCTTCTGACTCATCATCTAAATCTCTAAAAGATTTCTACACATACAAACCCACAATAAAATAATAAAAAATAATAGTTCAAGGTAAATTAATAAAACAGATAATTAAAGTAAAATAAATAAATAAAATATAGTTACCTCTCTAAGCTCGGCAAAGCTTACAGCATAGAAAGTAACAGCAGCAGCTGCCACAATTCCCAGAACTGGAAGCCCCATTTGCATCATTCCATCCATTTCTTTTCCTTTTTTGTTCTTCTCTTTGATTTTTTTTTTTTTTTTCCAAACTAATACTTTCTTCTCTATGATTGTCGTGTGTGTGTCAGCTTAGCTTACATAGATTTCACGCAAAACCGAAACGGATAACGAGTGAAATGGTAATTATTCCAATTTTCAGTCCTATAGTCGTCAATATCGAGGCTCTTAGGCTCTGTTGCGCCTTAATATTTGGATGGAATCCAACCCAATTACCTTTCTGGGCCGTAGCCCTCTCACATTTCCAATCCATTTAAGTTAACCCAAGTAAATCCGAACAAGTGAGTGCGAGCAAGTTTGAAACTTTAGTAAGAATCGCTTAACCTAAAAATTAAAGTTACTAGATAGAACCAAACGTAGCTTTATTTCATTGTTTGTAGACCCTTTTTTTTATAGTCAGTTTTTGAATTTAAAAAAAAAACTTTTCGAAATGAATTCTCTCTCTCTATGTATATATATTTAAAGGGTAGATTCTCTGATTTTAGAATTAAGGAAATCATTTAAAAAGAAGAATTTGTAATTTGTAAACTAATTTTATATATAAACCAATTGATTGGCCACACAAGTAGAATTAGCACATGGTTGACCGTTTTGAGTAGGTGCTTCGAATTTAGTTGAGTCTAAAACTAATGGTCAAATGCTGCTTCGGGTGGCCATGATTTTTCAGCAATATATAGTCAAATCATAATTCTTTCACAAAAGATAAATATGATCCTTGATTGGTCCAAATATTTGATCATCTCTAATTCTAGTCCCTTAAATTAGAAAGTGGTTTAATTTTATATCCCACCTACCACCACTCTCGCCTCTTCAATAAGAAAATGATCTCGCCTCTTCAATAAGAAAATGATGGCATCTATAATTCTAGAAATATCATAAACTTGTGCAATTTTGTGTTCAATAAACTTTATTAAAAACTTAAAAAAAAAATAACAATTTGATTGATTATCCACAATTTAGGAAAAATTCATAATATATGAATTTTCTTTTTAATATCACCCTTGAGTTTTTTAATAACATAAATGCAATATAATTTCATAACGTTTGTTTCCTTCAAAATTATTGAAACTCTTTTGTAAGGACTTATGGATGGACAAAGTGAATTTCAATTTAGTTCTGAAAAAAGTCAAATCAACGACCCTCAACCAAATTAATTTGATTATATTGTCAATTTTAATGAAATCAAGCTAATTTTCATTTGGTTCATTCGAGTAGTGAGAAAATTTGTTCACCGCTACAAAGAACACGAAGTTTATACCAAGACATATCAAGTTTATACTATAAACATATATGCATTTGTAAATTATAATCATCATGGGGGTTAATGCAAATAATGTTCATTGAGGGGGAGCTGAATGCAACTAAAGTAAAATGTTTTGCTAATTTTGCGAATAGTTTATTAGTTTTGCTAATTTGAAGAAGGCATGAAAGCGATTGATCCCAAAAATGGAGAAAAAGCCAGTGTCTGATAGGCTGTATTACCGTCACCCAAGGAAAGACAGTCGCGTTGGAGGGCGGTTTGGTCGGTCGCCTGTGGCCGCCACTTTGAGACCAAAAAGGGTAAATTGCTTTTAAGTTATTAAATGACCAATTAATCCTCTATTATGTCTCCAATTTCCGGAACACCATTTCTCTCTTTGAATTTGGTAAAACACACAAATTCAAGAAAGTAAATTAAGTAATTGGAAAGCATTTAAATGGTTTGTCACGCATTGCTTAATGCTTAGCTTATTTTTTAATCTAATGGAATCAAAGACCTTTCTAGAAGTGGATTTTCTGGAAGGAAATATTTTACTTCCGCATGCTCATTATGAGTTTGATCATCATTGAAAGATGTTTTAATCATTTTAAGAGTAATGTTGTTTTCAAGCTGTTTTACAGTTGTATATGATATAACAATTGATTTGATATTATTATTGTAATTATCATACCATTTCATCATTCCTCAGTTAAATTTAAATAAATTTACGTATTATTTTAAATGAAACAGTCAACAGTTCCAATACGAACATAAGGTGTTAATTAGTTAAAATGATAAAATATATTAAGTAGAATTAAGAGATTTAATGCTTATTTGGCATGGCTTATTTAATGGTTATAAGTGCTTATTTAATCTCATAAGCTCTTGTAATAATTTTAGTTGTTATTTGGTTGTTTTTCTAATAGAATTTTTGAAGTTTAAAAGCTATTTTGACTCTACTAGTAAAAATTTAAATTTTGGACTTTTGGGAGTATAAGTTGAATTTTTTTTTAAATGTTAAAATATTTAAAATATCATCTATTTATTTGACAATCTTATCTTATTTTTTTATAACATAACTTTAAAAAAACTTATTCATTAAAGTAATTTCATAAATTTTTAATAAAAACTATTATTGACAACCAAACAATTAAAATTTTTTGTAATAAAACTCTATTTATAAAAGCTATACTAACAAAAATTCTATTTAAATAAGCTTTACTTGAAAAATTATACAAAAAAGAGCCTTAGTATACGAACCTACTCATCTGGATGAGTTCGGACAGAAATGCAGTAGTTGCAATATTACTTTTTAATTTAATCATAAAATTCCCCAAATTCTAAAAATTTTCTATTTATTGGTTGCAAAAGCATAATTTGATTTTGAAATTGTTGTTTAATGGGAAAAAAAAGGGAAGAAAGGGGGAAAAAAAAAGGCTAAGACTGTAATTAATGCCAAATCAGGCAGCAAATACTGCGGGCATGACAAAGCGGCAGCGTTTAAACCCGCCCATTGTCCAATTTGCTATTAAGTGGGCCCCACAAGTGTCCCACGTCACTCTTTCATAGAGCCAGAGCATCCTCCTCCGCCTCCAACCTTTTATTATAAAAACAAAGAAACTTCCCCCTGTCTCTCTCCCATTTTCTTCGTTCTTCTTGACTTCAAAAAATCAAAATAAAACAAAATAAAAATAAAACGAACAAATTAAAGCTCTCTTAATCGCAAAGCAAATCGACTTTCCACTCAGGCAAGCAATCTCTTATTCCTTCCTTCCATTTATTTATTTATTTATTTATATGCTTGATTGAGTCTGAGCTGTCTTCACTCTGTTTTCTGAAACTGTTGCCTCTGTTTTCTTAGCTTTCAGTTTTAGTTTCATTGATTTGTCGTTTTTGTTTCTGTTTTCTGTTTTGCGATGAAATATTAAGCTGTGATCTTCGTTTGATTATATGATGATTGAAACCAGTGATCCACTTCGTGAGCTTAGATTTTGATGCTTCCATTTTTTTTAAAAAAAATTGATTTCACTGTATTTTCGTAAGTGTAATCTGGAAACAGAAATGAAGAAACGTTTTAGAATTAGTTCTTCGCTTTGTTATTTAGATATTATTTGATCGGAAGAACATAACATATTTTGATCTTCGATTCGTTCACTCGATCGATCGATCAATCGATCGGTCAATATCATTCAAAGCAAATTTTTTTAAAAAAATTATTTCTCAGTTTAAAAATATTTTTCTTGCTGAAAAGTGGGCGAGGATTAGCGATAGCAATCTGATGGTTTTATCTTTTAATTTTAAGACTTTGAAATGTAACTTATGATCTTAACTTAATGCGATCTAAAACGTATGCTTCGTTCATCTATTTATTTTGTTTGCAAGCATAAGCAATTTCTAGCTTCGGTTAATTAGTGCAGTGTAAGAAACAAATAAATTACAAATTATAAAATGAATAAATAAATAGAGGAAAAATATACTTAAGCTTGTAATTATATAATTTTTAATTAATATTATAAATTTAACATAAATTATTATTTTAAAATTACAAATGTGATATTTTATATTATAAACTACCGTGTTTGCAATGTTACGGGATCTTCGTACCGTAACATAACCTTATAAAATGATAATTACGTTGTTAATGGGAAAATAGAAAGCTTCATAATAACCATATAAAAAGCGTACAAATTTGAGCTGTCACGCGCTTCAACTTTGAAATTGAACAAAAAATAAGGTAAAGGGATAGCTTGCCTACTTTGGTGGGCACCAATTTTTCTTGCTTTCTTTTTGGTGTATTTTGCAAAATAAAAAGCAATCCTAATCTCAGTAAATTGGGTTGATGATGGAAATGGCCGAAAGCTCCATAATCGGACTATTGTTTTTCTTCTCTTGATTTATTGTGTGATGAATCATGAATCAGTTTAGAATTTGCGATTGATAGGTAATTTTGTCTTGTATGTCCCTGTAGGAGGAATTGGGACCCACCAAGTAAAATGGTCTCACATGGCATGCGTGGTCACATGATCGATTAATGCCAACTCTCATGTGATTTTAGATCATATGGACCAATTATTCATTCCCAGGAATTATTCTTCCATGAGTAGGCTAGATTTGTACACAAGTTATATTTTTCTAATATCATTTGATTAATAAATTTTTTCCGGATTAAGACTTAAGATCGATCTACTAACTAGTAAGTTAAAAATTGTACAAGCTTAAACTAAAAGCCTGTTGACCCTTGGACCCATTAATAATACATGTCACTGAAGAAACATTTTTCTTTTTCTTATATAATACATCATCTTTGTCAATGGTGGGGGCATCCATGGGAAATTTGGGCCGCAAATACGGCAATCATTAATTGGGCTACTTGTCAACCCGCCAGGTTCCCTAAATCTTACGATTCCTTAATCGGCACTTCGGCAGCCGGAAACCACAACCCCATGAGCTTCTAATTTTTTTTTTTCAGTTTTTCATAAAAGTTTCCAAATTTGGTGACGAGGTTAAAGTTTTTGGGAAATTTATAAAAATAACCTTAAAAATTTTCATTTTTTTGAATTTAGCCCACCAAACCTTTTTGCTATAATAACTAGCCAATTATTAGTTTTTTAGACTAAATAATCCTCGTCACTTTAAACAAATTTACAAACAAATGCCATTCTTGCAATTCACTCGTACTCCGAACACTCTCAACAAATCACCAAGCTTCATTATTCCCAACAAATCACTAAATTCCATCAAGTATTATATAACTGAAGATATAATCATCAATTGAGAATTGGGAAGCTTTTTGAGGTTAGTGTATATTCTTACACAATATGAATATTTTATATAAATATTAGTGTTTGGATTCGAAATTGATATGGTTTTGTTGTAAATGTTATTATTTTTCATTCATAAAACAATGTAATTTGTTAAAGTACTTAGTTTGAGTAGAGAAATTGAAAAAAATCGTTGAAAACTCCCGAAATTTGAAGTAAAAACTAAATCCAAATTTGGTGACACATGCTAATTTAGTGAGGTAGGTAGTAGGACAGGTGCTTGTTTTATTTGATTTCTCAACGCAAACAAAGTATTTTAACAAATCAAATTCTTTTACGAATGTAAAATAACAACATTTGCAACAAAACCCACTTTAATTTCGAACTTAGATAGTAAACTTAATACATTAAAGTTTATATTGTGTAAGAACATACATTAACATTAAGAAGCTCTCCAATTAATGATTATATCTTTAGTTATGCAATATTTCTTTAATGGGATTTATTGATTTATTGAGGGTGATGAAGATTTGTTAAATTGTTGAGGGTTGAGAGCGTTTAATTTTATTGGAATTTTTAAGTGGCATATGTTTATAAATTTGTTGAAAGTGATGAGGACACTTTGGTCCAAAAATAAGGTGTTTGGTTAGTTATGACAGGAAAAAATTAGGTGGGTCAAATTTAAAAAATTAAAAAATTTTATGGTTATTTTTATAAATTTCCATTAAAGTTTACAGATGATTGAATATTTGAATTAATTTAACAGACGTATTAAAAACAGGGAATCAAAGCTAGGAAAAGATGCCAAAACTTCCAACGTCAGGTTAAAATTAGAAGACAAACAAAACAGCCTGTTATGGGGCACCTAGAATTTCCAGATAGTAGTTGGGCCTATGATTTGATTAGGCCTTGTAGAACGAGCTACTATTGTTGTCTCACACATAGAATCAAATTACATTATCATCCTTTTACTTACGTATTGATGATGAATGATGTCATGGTCATGACAAATAAACTCCAATCGGTCAATACAGGAAAAGCGGGAAAAAAAATTGTTTTCCATAGTTTTTTTTTTTTTTTTTTTGGGATGGCCTAAAATGGGTTGAGTTATGCTGATATTGTCTTTGGAAATAGGTCCGGTTAGGGGCATGAAAAATGTTCTGTTATTCTGTATGCATTTTTCAGACACCCAATTGCACGTGCTATTATTTATGTCCTTTGTTCTAACATGTGTAATGTGACTATAATGTTGTCAAAATCACAGGAAGACTGGTCTGTTTAAGTGAAGATTAATTTAAACATGGAAGAAGAGACGCAAGTGGGTTCAGAAGTCCCTGTGATGAAAGCAGTTGAGGACATTGATCCAATTAAGGTTTAAAAAAAAAAAAAAGGCAAACAAACATTCAGGATTTTATTTTTCAACTGTAGATAATTGATTTTGATAATTTCTCTTGTTGCAGGAAACAAATGGAGGCTTGCCACAAGTAGGAAAAGAGGGAAAGAAAGAAGAGGAAGAAAATGCATTGGATGCAGAATTTATAAAAGTGGAGAAGGAAGCATTGGATGTGAAGGAAGTTTCTCATATGGCTGAGCCAGCAGCTGCAGAGGAGGACGACAAGCCATCTGTAGTTGATAGAAGCTCGAGCAGTTCGAGCAGAGAATTGTTGGAAGCCAATGAGAAGGTGAAAGAACTTGAGATTGAATTGGAGAGAGCAGCTACTGCATTGAAGAATGCTGAAATTGAAAATGCAAGACTACAGGATGATGTTTTAATTACAAAAGAGAAGCAGGAGGAAAGTGGAAAGAAATGCGAAGAACTTGAAATTGGTCAAAAGAAATTGCAAGAGCAGATTGTTGAAGCTGAGGAGAAATATAGTTCAGAGCTCAATGCTATGAAAGAGGCTTTGCAAGCTGAAGAAGCAAAGCGTAAGGAGCTGGCTGAAGTGAAAGAAGCATTTGATGGTCTAAGTCTTGAAATTGAACAATCAAGGTCAAGATTGCAGGAGTTGGAGCATAAGTTACAATGTTCTGTGGATGAGGCTAGGAAGTTTGAGGAGTTGCACAAGCAAAGTGGTTCACATGCAGAATCCGAGTCACAGAGGGCGTTGGAGTTTGAGAAGCTGCTTGAAACTGCGAATGTGAGTGCAAAAGAAGTGGAGAGTCAGATGGCTGCCCTACAAGAAGAGCTCAAGGGCCTGAATGAAAAGATTTCTGAGAAGGAGAAAGTTGAAGAAGAGCTTAAGAGAAGCAAAGCAGAAATTTCTGCAATTCAGGAAGAGTTGGCACTTTCAAAATCACAACTGTTGGACTCGGAGCAAAGAGTCTCTTCAAAGGAAGCTCTTATTACCAATCTTACTCAGGAATTTGACCTCATAAAGGCATCAGAATCTCAGGCAAAAGAGGAAATTTCTGCCCTTGATAATCTACTTGCAGACACTAAAGAAAATCTTCACGCTAAAGTTTCTGAGTTGGAAGATATCAGGTTGAAGTTGCAAGAGGAAGTCAGTGCACGGGAATCAGTTGAAACTGTGTTGAAAACCCAAGAAGCGGAGGTCTCAACTGTAAATGAAGAATTAGATAAAGTAAGTAAAGAGAAAGAAGCTCTTGAAGCAGCCATGGCAGATCTTACTGGTAACGTAGCACAGATGAAGGAGTTATGCAGTGAACTTGAGGAAAAATTGAGGAATTCAGATGATAATTTCTGTAAAACAGATTCTCTTCTGTCCCAAGCTTTGGCTAATAATGCGGAGCTTGAGCTGAAGCTGAAGTCTCTGGAAGAGCAACATAATGAGACAGGAGCTGCAGCAGTGACTGCTTCTCAGAGGAATCTTGAGCTTAAGGATATAATCCGAGCTTCCAATGAAGCAGCAGAAGAGGCAAAGTCCCAATTGAGAGAGCTTGAAGCACGCTTTATAGCAGCAGAACAGCGGAGCGTGGAGCTTGAGCAACAGTTGAACCTTGTGGAACTTAAAAGCAGTGATTCTGAGAGAGAAGTGAGGGAATTCTCTGAGAAATTATCTCAACTCAGTACTGCATTGAAGGAAGTTGAGGAGGAAAAGAAACAGTTGAATGATCAAATGAATGATTACAAGGATAAAATAACCCAGCTGGAATTAACCCTAAACCAGTCAAACACACGGAGTTCAGAGCTTGAGGAGGAGCTGAGGATTACCAAGGGGAGAAGTGCTGAAGATGAGGACCGAGCCAACATGAGTCATCAGCGCAGTATTGAGCTAGAAGGTTTGTTCCAGACATCTCATTCCAAATTAGAGGATGCTGGAAAAAGGGTGAATGAGTTAGAGCTGTTACTTGAGGCTGAGAAGTATAGGATTCAGGAACTTGAAGAACAAATAAGCACATTAGAGAAGAAATGTGAGGAAGCAGAAGCTGGATCCAAGCAATACTCTGACAAGGCGTCAGAACTTGCATCAGAACTTGAGGCGTTTCAGGCCAGAACATCAAGCCTTGAAGTGGCACTGCAAATGGCCAATGATAAGGAGAGGGAATTGACAGAATCCTTAAATGCAGCCGCTGATGAGAAGAGAAAGTTGCAAGACACATCAAATGGTTACAATGAAAAACTTGCCGAAGCTGAAAATCTGCTGGAACTCCTGAGAAATGATTTAAATATGACACAAGAGAGGCTGGAGAGCATTGAGAATGATCTTAAGGCTGCTGGATTGAGAGAAACTGATGTAATGGAGAAGCTTAAATCTGCTGAAGAGCAACTAGAGCAACAAACTAGGGTACTACAGCAAGCTACTTCAAGAAACTCAGAGCTTGGATCATTGCATGAATCACTAATGAGGGAGTCAGAAATGAAACTCCAAGATGCCTTAGCAAATATAACCAGCAGGGATTCAGAGGCTAAGTCTTTTTCTGAGAAACTAAAGAATCTTGAAGGTCAAGTAAAGATGTACGAAGAGCAGCTAGCTGAAGCAGCCAGAAAATATGCATTGTTGAAGGAGGAATTGGATTCATATTTTATTAAAGTGACTTCTTTAGAAAGCACAAACGAAGAACTGCAAAGGCAGGCAGTTGAAGCAAAAAATAAAGCTAACAACTCTTCCTCGGAGAATGAACTCCTGGTTGAGACAAACAATCAGCTTAAGAGCAAGGTTGCTGAACTTCAGGAATTATTAGACTCTGCTATTTCAGAAAAGGAAGTGACCGGCCAACAACTTGCTTCTCATATGAACACAGTTACAGAGTTAACAGATAAGCACTCAAGAGCATTAGAACTTCACTCTGCAACTGAAGCTCGTGTCAAAGAAGCAGAAATTCAATTGCATGAAGCCATCGAAAGATTCACTCACAGAGATATTGAAGCTAATAACTTGAACGAAAAGGTAAATGTGCTTGAAGGCCAAATAAAATCGTACAAAGAGCAGGCTCGGGAGGCATCCACAGTTGCAGAAACTCGAAAATTTGAGCTGGAAGAGACTTTATTGAAGTTACAGAATCTAGAAACTACTGTTGAGGAGCTGCAAACAAGGTCAGGTCACTTTGAAAGAGCAAGTGGAGGGTTGGTTGAGACAAATTTGAAGCTAACTGAGGATCTAGCATTGTACGAGACCAAACTGAGTGATTTGCAAGCAAAACTTTCTGCGACAATTGTTGAGAAGGATGAAACTGTTGAACAGCTTCATGCCTCAAAGAAGGCTATAGAAGATTTGACACAGAAGCTTACCTCTGAAGTGCAGGGACTACAAACTCAGGTTTGCAGCCCAATCTTAAAATACTAAGCTAATCAATGATATGATGATTTATTTTTCTTGTAACATACTGAACTTGATGTTTGTCTTGTTGTAGATTTCTGCCATTATGGAAGAGAATAATAGCCTTAATGTAACATATCAGAATGCTAAGAATGAACTTCAGTCTGTGATATCACAGCTTGAAGCGCAATTGAATGAGAAGAAAGCAACTGAAGAAACTTTCAAGTCTGAGATAGAAAGTCTTAAAGCTCAGGCTGCTGAAAAGTTTGCATTGGAAACTCGCATCAAAGAACTTGAAGAATTGTTGGTGAATGTCGAAACTCAATTGAAAGAAGAGGTACTGCAGCTCTGCAAGATTCAATAACAAAACTTCAGGGGAAGCAACTGGAAAGAATGAGAAACAGGTTGAGAAACCATTCTAACATTTATGTACTTTTTTGCAGGTTGAAAACGTCAAGGTTGCTGCTGCTGGTAAAGAGGCAGAACTAAATTCAAAATTAGAGGATCATGCACATGAAGTCAAGGACCGAAATGCATTAAATGAGCAAGTGATTCAACTTCAGAGAGAGTTACAGGTTGTTCAGACAGCAATTGCTGAACGGGTTAGTGACTGGTTGCAACATTTTATAATCCTAGGCTTCTTTACTGTAAATTCCTTACGAGATTATGGTTGATCAGTTGTTATTTAACATACTTCTAGAAGAAAATTTGTTGCATTTTGTGCCTGAACAAAGTCATGTTTCCTTCTATAATTTTTATGTCTGAATAAGGATTAACCAATATAGGGTACTGCCCCAAACACATTCATAGTATAGTGAGAGGTTGACAATTGACTTTCCAATGTGACAGAGAGGGGCAGATTCTCAAAAGGACAGTGAGCGAGAGGCAGCTCTGAAGAGTTCTCTTGAAGAGCTTGGAGCTAAGAACAAAGAAGCTGCACTTCTACAGAACAAAGTTGCAGAGCTTGAGCAGAAGTTACAACAAGCTCAGGCTAAACTGAAGGTCAGTTTATATTCCAAAGCTACATCTGTCAGCTGCTACAACATTTCTCATCGAACATATCTGCACTTGAACACTTTGTTTCTCATTCTGCTCCACTTAGCAAAGCTTTTAAATTAGTCTCTTGTGAAATGAAATAAACAACTCTCTTCGTTCAAATCTTTCAAGAATTTCAGTTTGTTCTAATGTTTGAACCCTGTCTTCTGAATGACAATTTAACTCCGCCCATGTTGGAATAAATGCAGCAGGGCGGTGAGGACACTCCATCAGAAGTGAAGGATGCAACAGAGATCAAAACCAGAGATATTGGGTCAGCCATTTCGACACCATCAAAACGAAAGAGCAAGAAGTTAGAAGCAGCAGCTCAAACCTCATCTACCAGAGAGATCCCTACTGCACGAGCCGATGTCTCTCCTGTAATGACCTTCAAGTTTATCATTGGAGTAGCCCTGGTGTCTGTGATCATCGGCATAATTCTGGGGAAACGATATTAGGTTTGATATTGTGGGTTTTGGTTTTTGCCTTGTATTAAAGCTTTTTTCTTTTGGGTTATTCCTTTTTCCTTTCATACAAGTAAATGCACAAAAGAGTGGAAAGCTTTGTTTGTATGCTTTTTCATTCAGGTATTTGAGAATTGGCCAGGGAATTTGTTTTCATTCTTATCCCTTGCCTGCATGCAAAGCAAAACTACAGTTGATTCATGTAATTTGTCAAGTTTGTATCTATCTTCTGTTGCAAATGCTTCTTGTAAACATCGCATAGAATTGATTAAAATTTTGTCCAAGAAAACACAAGTGATATTTGCTGCTGCATTTTTGCTCATATCCAAGTGATGCTATACAACATATCCTTGGTGCTTCCATTTTCCTTTCTGAAATTCCTGTGCATTATATAAATATTAAAAAGCTCACCAAAAATCAAGCCAATAAAAATTGAAGTTCCGGCCAAACTTTGGTGAGAAATCATTCATGATTCAAAATTTTGATGATAAATTAAAATACCGCAAGAACCCAAAAAAAAAAAAAGGAGAATAATAACTTGTATTTGAGAAAGGAAAATGGAAGAATAATCATTAATAAAAAGATCACCTCCATCTTATGTTGAAACAGTCAAATCGAGAAATCATTCAGAAATTATTCTCATTTTAATTGCATTAAATTTCATACCCAGCCACCAGCAATAGAACACACAGCAACAACTATCAAAGCAGAAGAATAATCATTATCATCTCAAAGGAATCAAATAAGATTACCAACAAGTATTATGGGCGAATAGAACAGGAAAAATGGATGGCTTCGTAGAACATTGGAAAATTTACAAAGGATCAAATCAGCATCAGGGGTTTTCAAGTGGTTTTCAAGTCCCTTTATTTGTCTGCCCGCCCGACTTCAAATAATGGGGAGGTTAGAGGCCTAAAAATTGATTTTAATTTCGCCCACCAGCTCTCTACCCTAAAAAAAAATCTAATTATTCATTTTAAGCTACAAGAAATAAATGCGTAAAACAACTTCAGAATCAGATAAAAATCATGAATTGCTATGTAAGGTGCTTAATGTCTTTTATTCTGCAAAACAGATTGCAGCCTTGAATGAAATTCTCTGGACTCCTGCAGTCCAGCCTCATCTCCTCTTTGCTGTGAGCTCTTATATGGCAATAAAGACTTTTTGCTCATACTTTTCTCCAAAATCTCACTAATCAAAAGCTTGACGGTCCATAAATTAGCTGACATCTGAAAGGAAGATTGTTGGAACTCTGTTGATAAAATAAGAAGCACCAACCCAGATAATAACTAGAATATGCTACAATATCATGAATAAAAATGGTTATTCAAATGTGACCAAGTTCAATAGATTAGTATATGACAGTTTCTTTTGGGACCAAAAGAGAGAAATATATGCCACCAACATGGCGATTAACCATGTCTACAGTTTAGATTAGAATCTATACATTAATACATACATAAAAAATAAGTTCTCACTGTATGAATTCAAATAAATCACCTCAGGCACAATGTGAAGATCAGCAGACATGCATTTCTCTGCTTTAACTGCCAAATGTGGCTGGAACATGTACCTTTGTAGATACTGAAGTTCAGTACAATGACAGTTCATACCTTGAAGTGCCAAAAAGCATGGTTCAAAACCAAAAGCCACTCCAACAATTAAGAGTAACATTGGCCTCTAACAGCTGCACTAACCTTAAACATGATAAATCATATTTGGAGGCTTGGGGAATCCAACATAAATGGCATACAGATTAAAAGCAGCATAAATGGAATACAGAGTAAAAGCAGCAAGTTCCTTACAGAAGGCAAAGCTACAGAAGTTTGGTCCCCCATTAAAAATCTGAATAGCTGATCCATTTATGCTTGAGTTCCACACTTCATTTTTACGCTTACTCAAGAAACGGTTTACTTTTTTATGAGGAGGTAGCAGCAACTGCAAGCAGAATCTAGTTTTTCTTTACAGCTACAGTTCTTGACCAAGGGTACTTCTAGCTGATGCACTCTTTATGCCATACATTTGACAAGTTTGCGATTACTCACAGAATTTTGATCAGTTAAGTGCCTGTTCTCTGACTCACTCAAACTAGAGTCATCAGGTACCCACCCATAATTTATCATACTCCTAAATATCTTTGCTGCTTCATCTATTTCTCCAGCTTTATGAAAACTATCGAGTAGACCACTACATGTACTAAGGCAGGGCTTAACCTCATGCTGCTTCATCTCCTCAAGCAGCTTTGAAACTTCAGAAAGATCTCCCTTCTTGCAAAGAGCATCTATTAATGAATCATAAGCACTACCCTTTGACAGTAAACCCTTCCGCAACATCTCATCTTGCAACTTAAAAGCCTCAGTTAAGTTATCATTCTTGCAATGAGCATCAATTACAATATCATAAGCTGCTTCATCCGGTTGGATACCCTTTGCCAACATATCCTCATATAATGTGAAAACCTCAGTCTCCATCCCTATTTTGTGGTAACCTTGCATAAGTGATGTGTAAGTGACCACATCTGGCATAATCCCTCTCTTCTGCATATCCAAAAAGAGCATGTTAGCCTCCTTCATCTTCCCCGCCTTGCAATGCCAATCAATCACAGTAGTGTAAGTCACATGATCGAGTAATATTTGCTTTTCAGTCATTTCCTGTAGCAAAAAAAAAGCTTCCTGCAGCTTCCAAGACTTGCAAAATCCATCAATTAAAATATTATACGATAATGTAGTAGCAAAACCCTTCTTCACCATTTCATGAAACAAGTTGAATGCCTTCTCCATATCTGCTTCCCTGCAACACCCATGGAGAAGAGCATTGTACACAAAATCGTGTGGTTCAACCCCTTTTGATTGCATCTCATTAAATAAATTGAAACCCTCAGTCACATCCCCCGCTTTGCAGTAACCATCAATCAAGGTGGAGTAGGTTACTTTGTCAGGTGCCAACCCCTTTTCTTGAATGCTATCAAACAATTGTCTGGCTCCTTGAACATCTCCTAACTTGCATAGTCCATCCATCAATGTGTTGACAATAAAAATATTAGCATCAATACCATTAAAATGCATCTCATCATAAACTTGAAAAGCTTTCCCCATCTCAGCTTGTTTACAAAATCCGGAGATAACAGAACTATAGGTGACAAGATCAGGAACCAAACACCTTTCTTTCATCTGTGAGAGGATCTCAAAGGCCTCCTTAGTTTTCCCATTATTAGCCAGGCCATTTATAAAGACACTATAGGTTTGCACATCTGGAAGCACCCTCAGCCCAAGTATGCATTTGAATGTTGCAACAGCTTTCACTAAGTTACCCGCTTTTAAGTGCCCATCAATCAGGACAGTGTAAACAAGATTATTCGGTAGCAAACCACGATTAAGCATCTCATCAAAATACATTGCTGCTTCCTTCATTTTTCGTTCCTTACTAAATCCACAGATTAAGGACCCGTAAGTAACGGCATCAGGGATTAGACCCCTCTCAGAAATCTCAAAAAAACATGCTGTAGCTTCTTCCATCTTCCCCGCTTTGCTGAGGCACGTCAAGATGGGATTATAGCAGAATAAATCAGGTGCAAGTCCTTTGTCACTCATCCCGTCTAAAATCTCTCTTGCCTCCTCAATCCTACCCTCACGAGCATAACCCAAAATGAGATTTCTGTATATCGCAGAACTTGGCTTGAAGCCACCAGCAAGCATCTTCTTAAGAATGTCTTTAGCTAAGGTTTTCTTAAAAAGATCCTTACAGTTGCATAATACATTAATAATTGTCACTGCAGAAGGCACCAAATTCTTCCCGTCCATTTCAGAAAGCAGCTCTAATACCCTGCCCGTATTATGCTCCCTGCAGTATCCCTCAATCAACGAACAATAAGTTTGGCAGTTTGGTTGCAAGCCCATGTTTATCATCTCATCCACAACCGCAACTGCCTTCTCCATCTTCCCATACTTACAAGTACAATGAACAAGCGAATTGTATGTCACCAAATTTAGCTGCATACCACAAGAAACCATCTCATCCTTCATTCTGAAAACCTCATCAATATTTTCTTCCATCGCGAACCCATGAATCAAAGCAGAATACACAGCATAATGAGGCTCCAAACCCAATTGAGTAATCTCTTGCAACATCAATTTTGCATCTTCCATTTTCCTCCCTCTGCAAAGCATTTCAATGATCATCCTGTAAGTATACGTATCCGGGACTAATCCCTTTTCAACCATAGACTTTTTCAGCTCAAACACTTCAGCCATAGCTCCAACTCGGCAAAAGCCTCCAATCACCACATTGAAAATAAACACATCAGGACTGCATCCCTTCTCATCCATCTGACTAAGTACCCTTTTTGCACTCTTCAAATCCCCAACCTCACAAAATGCGCTAGCCAAATTCGTATATGTATATGCATCAAAATCCATTTTTGCACCCAGCATTCCATCATAAACCTTCCAAAACAACTCCAGCCTATTGCCCTTCAACAAATAATTCAACAATGAATTACAACATCTCAAACTAGGCAAAATCCCACCATTCTTCAAACCCAAAAATGTATCCACTGCCTCACTAACCATATCCTTCTTCCGATAACTATCGATCAACATATCAAAGACCATAGCATCAGAACCCACATTACTTCTAAAGCAACAAATAATCGAATTCAAAATCACAGAACAAGGCCTTGGAGTGATTATCATATGATTCAAAACACCATTAGCAGGACCAAAAAGATTATTATTACAAAGCATAACAGCAAGAATAGCAAAAGAATCCAGCAATTGTGGGATACCAAGTTTACACTTGGACCAAAAGAAGAAATCGGCCAGCCGTTGGGGGTTACCAACTTGGTTTTCAACGAGCACAGATCGAACCACGTCTGGGTTTAGCTTCTTGGGTATTTTCAAATTCTTTATAAGAGTCTGCCAGTTGCTTTCTTTGAGAAAAATCGAAACTTTCCGAGAAAGCCGTCGAGTTTCATCAGTATTGGCGCTGAAATCATCAGCTAATCTGATTGGTTTAGTAGCTCTGTAATCACGAACATATTGATCAGTGAACAGAAATGGGTATCTTCGAATCAACCTATCCATCACTTGCTCTTTTCTTATATCAATTTGATTCTCGAATCAAAATGAAAAACACACTTTTCCCTCTATCTCCATTGATACTGTCTTATTTTTCTCCCTATGTTTTCCGCTGGCATAGGCAACTGGTTCCTCCTGCATAATTCTGTGTTCTTTTTTTTGGGGGGTGGATAAATGGCCCTTATTGAGAGGTATTTCGGTAAAAAAAAAAAAACCCATTTGGAAAACCAGTTTAAAAAACACGAAATGACTTTGTTGTCCTTTATAAACGAGGAAAGGAAATCTGTATTATGTGTACATTTATTTGATTATTTCGTTGACCCAAAGTACCCAACATTTATTTTGGAACATTATTGTTGTGAATTACTAATATTTTAGTTAATTTTATTTCCGTAAGGGTGGCTGAAGGCATGGGCAAGGGAGGCGCCCCACCAAAAAGTTAAGTCCCGCCTCCTACTAATAAGACTCTTCGTTTTATAAATAATTAAATTTATTAATAATTTCATAGCTAAATTTCCACCGTAGTATATTTATTTTAAAAAATAAAAATTAATTCATAAAATTCTATTAAAAACACTTTGCATCTTAAGAAAACATGAAGTAAAAAAAGCATAAAAAAAATTTAACATTAAACTTATTTCGGCCAAGTTTAACATTAACCTAATTTTCTCTCCATTAGATGGGTTCCAATTCCAAAATTTCCACCTCAATTTACAGACTAAAGTTTTTAATGTAAATAATTATTTATAATTTTTATATCTAATTTATAAGCTTTTTCTCTATAAATAAGGATATATATAAAATTAACGATATTTAACTATCTCAATTTATTTCAACAACCTCCCTCGTATGCGCACACACACTCTATTTTTGAATCAATATCATACTTATGATTTATCTTCATCATCACTGAAACAGCATTTATTTTTAATTATTCTTAACTTTTTTTTCTTTGTAAAATAATTAGGCGTGTATCAAAAAATTAATCCACCATCTTAAAGTATGAAAGCTACTCGATAAATTGAAGAGATCGAATCCCAGCACTCTATCCATAAGCTTCCACTAAGTGAAGGTGCTTTCCCCTCCTGGTCCCATCCAGCTTCCTGTTTTTGTATTTTGGGCCAAATCAATGCTGAATATGCGGCTCTTGTATTGGGCCTCAGTCCAACAGCCAAAATAATTTTATACTCTTTATCTTATGTTAAGTTAATCATAACTTTATTTAATGTGATTTATTCTTTAAAAATTGTTTCTCTGAACTTTTGAGTTTTGAGAGGTTGTACTATTATGAAATATGTTTTTTCTTTTAATTCTTTAAAAATTGTTTCTCAGAACTTTTGAGTTTTGAGAGGTTGTACTATTATGAATATGTTTTTTTTCTTTTTTGAAAAAAAAAAAAAAGGCAGAGCTTCCATTTTCTTATTGAGGGTACATCACAATATCACATTCACGCATGTGGACTCATTCGTTCGGCTACAGCAAAGTCATCGTGACTCACCATGAGCTACATGATTTTGTCGTCAGCCTTGGTTTCTTCTTCCATTTCTATTCTTCAATTTTGTATCTTTACTAACAGTATGAGCCCAGGGCTGGCTGGGGCAACCTTCGGTCCATGCAAAATTGTCCATTAGAAAAAAAAAAAAAAAATATATATATATATATATATATATATATATATTACATACAAAAACAAAAAGAATCTATGTTATATTATTAAGACTTAAAAGTAGGCTTTCTACACCCTTAAAATTCTTTATGGAGCTCCTTTTCCCAAGTAAAATCACCTTTTTTTTGTTTTGAAACAAGATTCAATTAAACACTTAAATGAAATATTCTTTTAATAAAACTTTTATACCCACCCCATTTTATAATTTTATATTTATATGTCTTAATTTTTAATTGAAAAATATCTTTTTAAAGAAATTGTTTTTAAATTTTAATGATTTTTAGTCTAGAGATATAAAGTATGTAAAATAATTAAAGACTTTATGATTTGTATGTATTTTATAATAGAACTCAAAAGAAATACTTTTTTCTAAGGTGAAATTTTATAGGAAGAGATTAATTTTAATATATGAGTTTGTATTTTATAAATTAAATTAAGAGTACTTAAAGAAATAAGATTCAAAAGGATTACAGCTCCATTCTATTATAATTAATCCCCAAAGGGAAAATGTTTTCACTCTAGAGCAAACAAAATCAATCCACTTACTAAGTCTAGTTTTCAACATCACTTTTGTATTGCAACATACTCCAAAATTTATTAGTTGATTATACTCCGTATTCAAATGCAGTTAAATATGATATTTTAAATTTTTAAATGGGAATAATTTCATTGACATTTTTCTCTAGTAAACACCATATGATCCTCACATATTTAAGATAATTTATACTCACGGTTGATATTTATTGATACTAAAGTAGGCACTATTTTTAATATAAGATCAAATGCATCATACCAAGTAAGACCGTTGAAATTTTATGACCATTTTAACGAACGGAACAATTTGATAAAATGTTACCTATAAAATATAGGATCAAACTTTCTCGTAAAAAGATAAATTCACAAAGTCACCTAATTAAAAAATAAAAATTCGTTGTGGACATTGTTTATAGAGCATGATAGAATATCAAACCTTACAACTTCATCTCAGGGAGTATCGTGTGAAATACAAAAAAAGAAAAAAAAAGAAATTAATATTTAATTACATGTAAGGTCGGACCCGAAAATGACAAAGCTCGATACTAACATCAACATAAATTTAAAAGAGACTACAAGATTTAGGAATATATTTTTTTGTTTCCATCCAAAAATTCATTTCCAATCAACCCAAAACCAAAGCTTAAATAAAAACAAACATACACATCGAATATTAAAGAGAAAATTTATTTTTTAAAAAAAACTAAGAAACAGTCAATAACTGAACTTCATATCAGCATTTACAATTACAAATCCACTACAACACCTACAAATTATGGGATTTATTTAAAATAAATGTAAATACAAATATTATTGTTTTTTTTTTTTGTGAAGAAAGAAGAGAATTCCACTTGATCAATTGATTAATCTTCCAAAGATATGTTTAGGACTACCGTGCTTCACCTTAACCTTTGATTTTAACTTAACAGCTCACAATTCTATTGAGTTAAAGGCCACAGAGCCGCAATCTCAAATGCACTTGGAAGTCTTATAAGAAAACCAAACATCCCCAAAATCCAATGTTTGATCATCATCATGTCGAGCGCGTACAAAATTCTTTCTTTTGCTAATACCGATGAATTCAAATCAAATCATCAATGATTGATTCAATCCGACGGCTGCCAAGCCGAGGCAGTCAACAGAGACAAATCTTTCCAGCCCAATTTCAAGCACCCATTTTCCTCGACCAAAGTATATCCTTTCCAAGGAAACATCCCAAGCAGCAAGCTAGCTTGAGTTGCCGGATTACCACTCAGAGAAACGGGTCTGAATCCGACCCGTTTCAACTCCTCCCCCCATCTCTCCACTTTCACCTCACCCGTCCTCTTGGGCCCACCAACCGCCACTATGTTCCTAATTTCGCACCCAAACAACTGCTGCTCCACCGTATGCCTCTCTATACTGTCAGCACCCAGTCCGTCCCCCAGCGCGTCGAACAACGCGCTGTAATAATGTAAAGCCTCAACGAACCGTCCCAAAAAACTGCCACCGTGGCTTAAATCTTGTTCAACGATCGTAATCAGCTTCGGCCTCAGCAGAGTCAACATTCTCAACGTCCCCAAATCACTCCCCGTTATGTCGTACAAGCAATGATGCATCCAATGGACCACAATTGCTTCCCCAGGTCTCACCCCGAGTTGACTCACATCGATTATGTTTCCAATTTTGCCCTCCAGCGGGTTAAAATCGAACGGCAAGCCGAGTGACATGGCAAAGTCAGCCAGTCGTCTCCCAGTCGATTCGAGTAACTCGGATGAAGATCCGAACCCGGTTATTCTCATGGATCGGATCTTTTTAGACCGGGATACGAGGATGTGGAACAATCCTGGCCATTGAAGGCCTTGCATAATGTCCAGATCGATGATGTGGACACAATCTGCGCCGTCCAATGCTTGAAAAATAGCTTGATTGGCGGTGAAATGAGAGAACTTGATCAACGGACAGATGGAATTGTATGATTGCAAGGCGTTGAATATCTTCTGAGACTGGGATAGCGTCAACGATTTTGTGGTGAGGGGCGAGTAAGTTCCCAAACAAGAACTGACAACACGCGCCTGGAGCGCGTGAGCGAAGTAAGCACCGACGCGTTCCGGCGAAGAACCGAACGGAGACGATAGCTCGGATATCTCCGGAAGAAGATCAGTGGCGTCGTCGAGATTGTCCATGGCGACGCATTCAGCGCACTGTAGCAAGAGTCCCAAGAGTCTCAAGCCTGCTGACTCGCCTTCCATCACGACGACGTCGTGCTGTTCAGCTTCCTCTTCATGCTCTTGTAGTTTTTGTTCCTGGTCGATCACGTTAGCTCGTTTGGCAACGGCTCTCGAAGGATCGCCGTTGGGGTTGTCATCGTCGTCGTCGCGGTCCACGCGCTTGGATTTCATTGCGGCGGAGGAATTGATTGGAGACTGAGGTACTACTAAGCTTTGAAGCATGATAATAAAACTGATTGAAAGTGCTTGATTGATATATTGAAAGTGGCGGGTTAATTCGATAATTGAGATTCGAAAAGCGAAGAGCTTTTGAGAGAAAATGGACAAATCCTCGCAAAGAAACAAAGAGACTAAGGAACAGAGAATCCAGAGCTGTGTGTCAGAGCACGAGAAAGTAGAATTGAAAATAACAACAATAATTAGAAGATAAGAACTGTGCAATTCATTTGTGTTTGGGGAGAGGGAAAGTGAGGGAAAATTGGGAGGAAAGTTGAAATACTTTTTAGCTCAGAATAGAAATGACGACAGAGGGAGGGAGGGAAAGAAAATGAATAAATGTAAAATGATGGTTTTTGTTTATTTTGTTTTATTTTTTATTTTAACGTCGCTAGGTACTCCGTTTGGGAGTGTCGTTAAGTCCGTTCGCTTATGGGAAAACGTTAGATTTAGGGATTTAATTAAGTGATTAATTATATGAGTTAATACTTAATTGCGTCATGTTTTGGATTCTAAGGATATGTGTCATGGATAAAATTAAGGGAATAAGGGATCAAATTTTGTCTTTATGTTTGGGATATCGATATCACTAATTAATATAATCTTATTATTGTTTACGTGATTAGTGGGGTAACCCCTCATTATAAAAGATTTGAAGCACAGTTAATCCATAAGCAGCAATCATCCCCGGATGTTACTAGGCAAAAGCTTGCAAAAAAATTTAATAATTTCTGTTAGTTTTATAAATGACGAGAGATTTATTTTGAATCAATTAGACATGATAGACGGTTAAAAGATTTCAATCAATTGCGCGACTGTGCGTGCGGTGATTTATTGGGCTGTGTTGTGAGCCCAAAATTCCGCCCGCCAAATGTGCGGGGCACGGCTTCGCACACTAGTTTGGGACTCGATGTATGGTTAATAATATTTGTGGCTAAGGTTCTATTTGATACATTTTATTAAATAAAGCTTATAATAGTAGAGCTTATAAAAGTAGAACTTATATTAATAGAGTTTTTAGACCAAAAGCTATTGGGTGATTGGTTGTCAATTAAAAAAGTACTTTTAAACCATTAAATTATTTAGTTGTGTAAAACTAAAAGTACTTTTAAACCATTAAATTACCAAAAAAGATATGTATTCATAATTATATAACATGTAATAAAATGCATCCAAGCTATCAATTAATAAGAAAAAATCAATTCCATCATTTCTTTAATTTTCAAAATTAAAAATTGCATCATTGATATATTCTCTTAAACAAATAATACTATCTGAATTAAAATGATAATCAATAATATAATTAAAATGTTAACGGAACATGGGAAATGTCATAATTTGATCACGTTCTTGGTTCATTTCACGTACATTGAATGAACTTGTACTTTGTTCTTCATTGCTCTCTTCCCTTTGATTCTCACTTTCACTTGTTGGAAACAATTTGTCATCATTATCAAAAGTTCAAATTCTTGGCCATTATTTGCATATTTTTGTTAGGTAGGTTTTAGACAAAGGGTATTATATAATTAATGAAATATGTCAAGGATATTTTTGATATGATATATTTTTTGGAAAAGCTCTCTAATCTCTACCCCCAAAAGCTCAAATTTTAGGCTTTTGCTAGTAGAGGTAAATTAGCTTATTTAAGTTTAAAAAAAAAACTCTACTAAAAAAATAACCAAACATCATAAAAAATTTTAAAAAGTACTTATGCGATTAAATAAGCACTTATAACTCTTAAATAAGTCATAGCAAACAGGCACTAAATCCAAAAACAGCAAAAAAGAAAAAGAAAGCAGGTACAACGACGATTGTCAAGGAAAACTATCATGGTGGTCTGCGAATTGCTATATTATCCTTAGATCACAAGCAGCGACAGGCAACCCACAAACATCGTCTGCCTATCCACAACCAAAAGTGGTTTCAATCATTGTTTGCTTTACTGTGTTATTAGTTTTCCTTTCGAGAGGTATCTATCGTTTCAAATAATAATCGGCATAGATCTTTGAATTCAAACAAGAGGGTGTCATTTGCTTTGCCACTAAAAAATGACTGCACTTGATCGTTCGAAGACCAATTCTACGGTGAATCTTAGCATAGCTTGTCTGAGTGGTCAGGACGATTTAGAATCTGTGGCAGCTGTCGGGCTGTCAAATACCAGTCTTGAAAAATAATCAGCACATGCGCAACGTTAAGATCATCGGCACCATAGAGATCACATTTAACTCCTATCTTGACTTCAGAATTTTATTTGAAAGAAGTGTAGTGCCTATGAATGACTCAGTTGCTAACAAAAAGATGTCAAATGACACCTTTAAATTCACTGGCTAATAAACACCCGTGATCAGTCTACAGTCTATTTGAGGAATGATCAACATGATCAAAACATTAAATCCAGGCTAATGATACAGAGCAAATCGCAAATGAAATCATAAGCCAAGAAATGCGTTTATAATCAATCATACACAAATCAATTCATAAAATATTAAACTTTGTAAAATAACTAAAAAATTGTTATGAGGCTTCAGTAGATCAACAAAGCAGAACCAGTCAGGGACCTCAATGACCAAATGCAGATCAACTTCAAATTCAAAAATACCAGAAAGTACATGCTATTTGAAACCCTTAGTACAACCATTTGTCTGATGAGGTCTGTAACTTAGTACAAAATAAGCAAAACAAAATAGAATGCTCGGATGATAATAAAGCAATTCTCAAATCAGAAGAGCTGCAGTAACTATCTTAAACTCATAGAGGAGCAAACTCAGGCCCTGTATGGTAAACATGTGATTCTCGCACATACATGCACATGCTTATAGGTTTTGTAAAGTCGTAAATAGCTCCAGCACCAAGTATTTGGTAAACACATGCTGCTACAGCTTGGAAGATAAGCTAATTTTATCCCAAAATTGTACTATATCATTCCTATGATGTTGTTATTACTATTATCATCAAATTATTATTTAAAAGTTATACTTATCACAAATTATCAATTTCATTTGTAACTACAATGCCTTAATACCAAACGGGATCTTAAACTTGATAGCATGTGGACTGAGCATCAAGTAAACACAGCTCAGTTCCTAGAACTCAGTATTCATCTCAAATCCTTAGAAACTGCACAAGTTGACTTTGTTATAGAAAAGCTTGGCTTGTGTAGAACAAAAATGCAAACCAAGCAGAGAACATAAACCTCAGAAATAAAAAACAGTTGCAAAGTATCAAATCCCATGATGTTGCTCGGCAATTGAACTACTCAATGAGTAAGATTCATCAGCCTTACTTAGGCCAAGTAATCAACCCAATGAGCACTCAACCCAATTCTTCCTGCAATCAGCCTATAGGAAATCAATCGCGAAATAACCTATTACGCAATGACATCAACACAATCAAACCCAGAAACCAACATCAAATATCATTTACACAACCAACATTTCCACAATCAGGATGAATATATCCAGAACGTTACCAAATCAGCTTGAAAAGACGATAATGGAAGATAATATAAACAAAATAACACCCAATTAAACAAGTCCTAACAGCAAGCAGCATTAATTTATGACTCTTGAGTAAACATTATAAACCCAATAGTATCACATAAAAATAGTACCAGATCCAGAAAAAAATTAAGTTCACAAAACACTACATAAATCTCAAAATTCGCACTTTAACAACTAAAGCGTTTTCAATAACACAAAACAAAACAAAACGACAAGTCGCTTTCTTCCTTTGGTTAAAAATCTAAAACCTGAGCTTAGTAAAGAACCAACGATTCTTGCCAGTCTTAAACCTCTCCTCGAGGCGCTTCTTGGTCTCCTTGCAAGCGGTCACCTTTTTGTCCTTGCTCTGGAGGGAATCGGCCGACACGACGTCCTTCAAATCGACGTCGAGAGTGTAGCGCGTGGGCATAAGGTGCTGGTAGTTGACCAACTTGACGAAGGCCTTGACGCGTGACTTCTTCGCTGTCTTCTTCGCCGAGTCCTTGCGGATGACCTTGCCCGGGTACTTCTTTATCCCCGCTACCAAACAGTGCCCGTACGGCCTCTCGCGGGTCCCGTCGTCGAACGACTTCACGATCACCGCCTTCCGGCCTGCGTAACGGCCCTGAAGAAGGATCACGGCCTTGTTTGGTTTCAGAAACTTCACCATTTCGACTCTCGCTCCTCGCGCACCCGCGGCTCTCTCTGGGTTTTTGTGTGTTTGTGCAGAGGCTAGATCGATTTACAAATGAGGATTTATATATATATCAGCTGGCTTTCTGTGAAACCCTAGAAACCCTCGGAGAATTTGGGTATTTGGGCTTGTTTTTGTTTTCTCTTGTGGCCTTTTGAAATACGGTTGGAAAATGGGTTCAGCCCAATTGTAATGACTTAAACCGCAGCGTAATTGTCCATCCGAAAAGAAAAAACTTGCAAAATAATACAACACCCTGCCCACTAAAACCACAAACAAAATAAGAAATTGTTCATAATTGTTGTACTATAGCAAGTTTGGAAGGTGTTGAGAGAATTGTATGTCTTGAAAAGTGTAATTTATGTTTTTGGTAAATTTTATAATTAAAGCGTTGTTTCATTGTGCAATAATTGATTATAATATAAATTGGTTTGAGGTTATATAAAACTTCATACCAAACATTTGGAAGATAGAAGTATAGTGAAAATAAAATGTATTTGGTGAATCAGAAAATTCAATATTAGTAAACAAATGATTAATGTCCCGTTTGTAATTGATGTTGGATAGCTTTAGAATAAAAGATATAACGTTAAAATATTTAATAAATATTAGCTGTGGAGGTTGTAAGTTGAATTAATTAGATTTTATACTTATAATTTTACATTTTTTATGATGAAAAATTTATTAATATCTTTATTAATTTTATCAAAATTATTTTTAATAATTAAATTTACTACATACTATTAACTTTTATTTGATAGTTACAATTTTTTTTTTCACAAGAGTTACAACTTAAAAGATATAATATCTTGATACCAAACAAAACTTAAGTAGGATTTTGGACGCACGGCGTGCGCCGATGACGTTCTATAGCTGACGGAGAGGCGGTTGCGCTCCTCGACGCTGAGTTCCTGGCCGCTCGAGGCGGAGGCAACGACTTTTTCCATGAATTAGACCATCTCCTCGTACCACTCGGCTTGCTCCGCAAGTTTCGCCATGTATCCGTTTTCTTCCCGTGGAGAAGGGGCTGCCATTGTTCCGTTCGCTGTGTATGTTTGAATTTTGTTTTTGTTTTTATTTAAATTTACTTTTACGTATTTACCTTTATAGTAACATTATATGTTTTTTTTATATTAAAAAAATTTAATTACATAAATATTTTCTATTCAATTGTAAATATATTAAATTTTAGAAAAAGTCTCAAAAAATTACCCAAAATTTTTATGATTGAAGTGTTGTGATGTATACCTAATTATTTCATCGGTACAGTAAAAATAATTAAACAAAATAAATTATCTTAGAAGTCGCATCAAATAAACTATTTTCACTTGATGGATGCAGATGTCATTTCCCCTCTTTCGTAAAGGTCAGCTGTTGACAGTTTTGTTTGAATTTTGGGTTCGGTTTCAAAAGGTTGGAAAGTTCACCAAATCGGGCGTCTCTTTAGTCTTTACACCAGCGGAGAACGAGTTATTTTCTCTCGAAGCAGTTAGCACTCAATTGAAAATCATTCCTCTGACTCAAAACGCACACAGAGCATCAATGCTAAAGAATGAGCTTTGTATTTCTATCTTTGTTATAGTTGACCATCGAGTGAACTTTTCGTAATGAAATTAAATTTACTAAAAACAAAGTTGTTACAAAGATTATGTTGTTTCGCGCCTCCTTTTTGAAGTCGATGGTTTATAATGCTGATTTAAAAGATTGTGATAGACTTTTGATTATACATAATATAAATCCGAAAATAATTTTTTTTTTTGAAAAATATGTTGAAATCATGATATATAATTCTTGTTATGAACGTGCTTTCAATGTGATTGCATGTGCGTGTTTGTGCTGGCCCCAAACCAACTTGTTCTCATTTTGTATTGAAAATGTATCTACAATCAAGCATTGATTTAAAGATAAATTAATCAGCCACTGCAGAAAATTAAATTCATAATAAGTAAAATCCAAAGTACAAGAGTATGTGTATCCAAAGTCAACAGAATGGTATACAAAAATAATAACTCAAGCCACGGGGGCGTTCCTATCATCAAACTAAGGAACAATCGGAACTGTTTTTATTATTATTATTTATACACGTAATAATGGAAATAAAAAAGAATCCCCAAAATCAAACGATCAACCGTGCGTGTGTGTTCAGAAGCAGGCGTCCAAGGCACAGCAGCAACACAAGCCGGCACAACTGCAAATGAAACCGACCAAATCAGTCACTATACATATGATAGATGTGCGTATACATATATATATATATAAATGAATAATTAACAGAGTGAGGTGAAAATAAAAAAAAGAGATTGCATACCATCCTTTCCAGAAGCCATCACCTCTGGACTTGGTTTCTACGGGGGCATTTTGAGCGTGACCATGGTCCCCGTCTTTCGTTGGATAACCTGCCGGTGGTGGCGCCGCCACGTATGGACCCGCCGCCGTAGACGGTGGTGGTGGAGGGTATGCTACTGCAGACAAATACCCAGTTAAGATAAAACATGTAGATTCAAAATTCACGATTTAAAACGCGGCAACGTAACAACAGGAGGAGAAGTAGGATATATGAAAGAGTTAGTTACCTGAGGACTGATTCTGATTGTAGGAGCTCATGCTTGCAATTGATAGAGAAGAGAGAAAAGACTGGCGAAGGCAAGGGAAGAAAAATTGCAAGTTAGGTGCGGGGAAGAAGCTGAAGTTGGAGATAAAGATTGGAATTTGTTAATTGAGGATGCTAACGAGAGTGCGTATAAATATGTAAGTGTGTGTGATTTATATGTATTTATAGAAGAAGAAAAATGGCGGAGGGGTTGTTGTTTCTTGGAAGGAGAGTTTTAGCGAGGGCGGTCGCTACGCGTCGAAGAAGACTTATTTCAATTGAATCCGCAACCACAGTTATTATAATAATAATAATAATAATAATATAAAAAACATCTCACGGCATCAACTCTAGAGAAAGAAAAGAACTTTCGTCGTTTTTCTATTATTTTTTTACATAGCAGTCTTAAACCAACGATTCTTACCAACTAAGCTATAACATAGCAGTAGCCCGGCCGCCCGCCTGAATAAGAGTTTTAACATTAGATTCATATTTAAATCGACATTAATTTTTAAACTTAACGTATACCAATATTCTTTTTTATTGCATGAGTCGTTGCATCTGAAACAAAACAGCTAGTGGAAAACGCGTACCAACCGCTCACATAACATCTGTCCGGGATGGAGCCGGTTGTTCGTGTCAGCAACCTATTTTGAAATGACACGTGGACCACAATTTGTTCTTGTTTTCAACGTTGTGACGCGAAGCGACTATGAAGAAAAGCAATTTTTTTTTCCTTTTTTCATTTTTCTAAGAAATATTTTACTAGGTTTTTTTTTTTTTGTGGGGGTTGTTAAAACGTTACAATCTAAAGATGTTAAATCGTGAGTCTGCGGAGGGTTCCAATTTAATTGTCCTATCATTTATGGCTATTTGCTGTTCGGTCTAATTGTTTCTGGCTCCACAAAAATCAAATTGAAAGACAAGATTAATTATTTACGTTTTGGCGATCTTGAGATGTCGTTGTTCTGATTTAGCCCTTGTAGTAGGTTCTACCAGCTTCCATTATGGTCCCCGATTTTATTGTATTCTTCTTTTCATTATGACTCCCAGCCTATCGGCTCCAGTTGAATGTGCTTTGAGAATTGAGAATATGTATGTCTTAAAGTTAATTACAGGGGTTTTATTTAATATAATTATTTTTAGATTTGGATGTAGATGACTAAACATCAATCCTTGTTCTATGATTAATGTTTAGAACTCGTGTGTTCATATATAAACTACGTAGAATGCTCTTGTATTTTCTAAGGTACTAACAACAAAAATTTGAAAGTACTATAACAAAAATACTGCGATATATATACATGTAATGAAAATATTTTTTTATAGAAAAAATAATTAGCGAGACTGAAACATTATAGGGTTTGTGTTGTAGACTGACTTAACAAATAAAATCAACGGAAACAACGGTCGGAGAGATACAGTTTATAACACAATTGACTAAAAATATTTCCAATGAATTTGTCCAACTCGCGTTTCTTTCTTCTTCAAACGTATTAAATTTTGAGTTGAAAATAAAGAAAACTCAAAAATCATCCTCAAATTGTGGAAACGGACTTATTGGCCCGGGGAAGGTCTCTCTCTCTCTCTCGAGAGAGATTTTTTAAAAAATAAAAAAAAAAAAATTATTTGTTTAAGAAAGAAACTTGTGATTCATTTATTATTTATTTTGAAGGAAAAGCAGTGAATCGGATTTTGAACAAGAAGAAGAAAAGGGTGTTAATTGCGTAATTTAATTGGCCAGCAAATATGTTGGTAAGTGAAAAATCTCATCTTGTCATATATTATGAATTAGATGCACCAAATCATCCAATTTCATCATCCCAAATCTCTATCTTTTTAATTAAAAAAAATCATGTGTGTTTAGGCGTTTGCTTAAAACACTGGGGAAAGCCCCACTTGGGTAAATTAGCAATGGCCTCCGATTTCGAAACAAGAAACATGCAGTCCACAGCAATTATATTTTGAGAAAGTTTTAATATGAGATCAATCACACTATGCTATTCGGTCGTGTCGGTTGATCAATTAGAATTGATGAGCGTTACTAATTGATGATTAACTTTTAAATATACAATTACAAAATCTCATAATTTTAAGCATTTTAAATTAAAAAGATTAGGGAGTTGTATTTTTATACGATTGTGTATCACATTAATTTATATAAAAATAATTTTGTATCCTTAATTTTGATTATATAAATAAATTATCATGTCAATTGAGACAATCATAAAAAAAATATTATACTTCCACAATACTTAAGAAAAGATAAATATGCATAAATCCTTTTTTTATAAATAAAATAAATCGGTCATCTGATGTGATTCGCCAATTAGTAATTACTGACCAAATAGTTGTTAGCAAATATGATAATGTCGATTTTTTTTTTTAAATTGAATTAACAAAGTAAGTTTGTCACGATTTGGAAGACTTAAAAATTTGGGCCTCATTAGGCTTTGTCCTAAGTTTGCACGAAATCCAAACTCGTGGGCCTCATTGAGCTTTTTGGCCTGTGTGCCCCCTTTTGTTTGTTTTTTTTTGATAGGTGGTGTGCTTAATTTTGGAAATTATTTTATTTTGCAAAGTTTAAAAGCAAAATGTGTTCATTCAAAAACTAAATATTATTTTTTAAATAATTGCAAACAATATGACAGTTAATTTAATTAATTAAAGTCCTAAAATACCAAATTAGTTTTCCATTTTTTACTTGAACAAAAAGGTAAAAATCACTTTAAACTTATAATCAATAATATTAAAGATTCTCTGAATAATTTTAACATACAAAATTTTTAATGAAAAAATAACTTATTTATTTTTCAACAGTAAAATATTTTTGCATCATTTAGTTTATCAACAGCCAGTCCCCTCTCCCGCTCTCCAAGATATGAAAACTAGAAAGAGTTTCAGAACTTGTTCTCAATGTTTGAATCAAGACGAAGGATTTTACCGCATACATGAAACTCACAAAAGAAATTATAAAATAAAAATTCAAATTGAAACGTTAAATTACTTAAGTGGTTTTTATAATTTTAAAAGGGAAAAAAATCCAATAAAATCTTATTAACTCATGTAAATGACTAAAACAACCTATCTTCAAACTATCCTTGCCCGCCGAGGCGAGGAGCAAGATATCCCTGGATAGGGATAGGTCAAAAAAAAATCCACGGATTTGTGGTAATATAAAATCCCCATGAAATTATTTAAAAAAAAAAAAAAGAGGATCTTTTTATTCAGTCCTGACTGTGGCTCGCAGTCGCAGTGAAGGCGAGCTCGGCTCTGCTGCTGCAACCAAACGTCCGAAGTCCAAACCCCTCTTCTTTTTCCTCTGTAAGTTCCTCGTCCTTGTTAATGTTCTCTGTACCGTCTTATCTTTTGGCAAAGGATATGCACGTGTCAGTCTTTGGTGGATAAATGATATAATATTTTTGCTTTTTATCTTGTTCATGCTTGTTTTGGTTGGGGTACTAAGGTTTGTGATGTGGGTTCCTTGGTTTTTGATCATTGGTTTATAGTTTAATGACAAACTTGTGTGAATGCATTAGTTAAGTTTGCTTTCTTATATATATATATATATTGATAAATTAACAACTAGAGAATCAGTTGTAGCTGATTAGTGATATCTATATATATATAAATTAACGAGAGAAACAGTTGTAGCTGATTAGTGATCATGATACTTTATATGCCATCTTGCTATTATTGCCAAAACGTTTGTAACAGCATCTGCATTATTATATATATACACAGAGTTTGGAAGACAAGATTTAGTTGAGGCCGGACTACGCGAAGGCTAACAACACTCTTCGGATCATTGTAATTTGGACTGGTATTGCTTGCAATTCAGCAGTTAGGCAAAGGCTACGAAAATGGAGGCCCTTCGTTCAATTCATTCTTCGGACCTCTGGTCTCTTTGTGGAAGAGCATATTCCTTCACAAGGTATCTGTTTATTTATTTGTAACCATTTCTATCTTTATTCACAAACTAGGGAGGCAAAAGAAAAAGTAATCAACTTAGTTTTTGGAATTTGTGCATCAAGACAATTTATCTGAATCTTCCAATGAGTTTTTATAAAATACTGTGAAGTTTTCTTACCAGAAGAAACTTTAGCTTAAGTTCTCCTCAATAAATATTAGGTTAATAATTTGTTCTAACATGAAGGCAATGTTTTGGCTTTGGGAAAACATTGATAGGTTCATTTCTGGTTTCATGGGTTAAACATGGTGAAATCCTATCTGTCCCAGCAAATATCTTTGACAACTTCTTTCTTTTGGAGGCCTATTAATGTTTGCCAGAGTCCACCATATAAATCTATTGATTATACATTAGATTGCATCTTCAAAAGCGTCTAATAATTGCATTGAATACTTGTGTATATGTTGTATGATTATCTTATGTATTTATGAAGTCTCAAAGTACACTTTTAGGTTGTATTTAGAAGGTTAGTCACTTCTTCTCTTGTTACCTCTCTATCTTGTCTGATTATTCTGAAGTGAACCATCGACACACTTTTATCTTTATGCAGGATTCAACCTGCGTTACCCAAGAAACTCTTCTTCTGCCGAGCTAAGTCTGGTAAGCAATAACACTTTCACGTGAAAGTATTATACTGGACATTTGCTTCTTCTTTTTCATTTTTATGGCATGAACACTGTGTTTCTAAATGATGACAGGTGATTCAGGAGTAAATGGATCCTCCAGCTTACGAGCAGTGCCTTCAACCTTGTTAGCAGCTGAAAAAGAAGAAGCCAAGGCAGTGTTGACGTTGTTCTTGAAGAAACAAGGCCTGAGCAAAGGGGTTGCAGCAAGAACCATCAATAAGTCAGACCTTTTCATCGATCACCTTGTCTCAAGGCTTCATTCTGTTCATAAATCCCGATATCTAGTAGGTTCGATTGCAGCATGTTACTATTCTTTTGGCTACTGCTTTCTCAGTGTCTATGTTTCTTATTTTGTTTGCTTGCCTAATCAAATTTTACTTTCCACTGTAGGAAGAGAGCTCACCACCCTCGAGATCAGGGATGCCCTTACTCCTTACCTTGAGTCTCTTCTTGAGGAGTACGGCAATGTTCTAGTAGATTTAGTTGAGAACTTTCCAAATCCACCACCACCTGCTAAACAAAAGGTAGTTGCACCAGTTTCTCCACCTATTTCCACCCTCGATTCCAAGAAGCTAAAAGCAATCTCTCGAGTGAGTGAGGCAGATCCATCTGGAGATCTTCGCCCTCAAATTCTCTATCTCATAGAGCTTGGCATGGATCTTGAAAAGATCAAGTTAATTACTCGCAGATTTCCTGCTTTTTCCTACTACAGCTTGGAGGGGAAAATCAAACCAGTTGTTAAGTTTCTTCTTGATCTTGGGATACCTAAAGCACACATTCCTACAATCCTCGGCAAAAGGCCTCAACTGTGTGGAATTAGTCTCTCTGAAAACCTAATACCCACCATGACTTTTTTAGAAAATTTGGGTGTGGACAAGACACAGTGGGCAAAAGTCATACAACGGTTCCCAGCAGTTCTCACCTATAGCCGACAGAAGGTCAAGCAAACTGTGGATTTTCTTCATGAGATGGGCCTATCGGCCGAGAGCATAGGTAAGGTCTTAACTCGGTGCCCAAACATTATAAGTTATAGTATAGAGGAGAAATTAAGGCCCACGGCTGAGTACTTCCGTTCATTGGGGGTTGATGTTTCAGTTCTTCTCCAAAGATGTCCACAGAGTCTTGGTTGTAGTATTGAGGCCAATCTGAAGCCCGTGACAGAATTTTTCTTGGAAAGAGGATTCACCGTGAAGGAAATTGGGACCATGATATCCAGATTTGGAGCTCTCTATACTTTCAGCTTGAAAGAGAACTTGATACCGAAATGGGAGTTCTTTTTGACCATGGATTATGAGAAATCAGAGCTGGTTAAGTTCCCTCAGTATTTTGGTTACAGTTTGGAAGAAAGAATTAAACCTCGGTATGCACGCGTGAAGGTACATGGAGTGAAATTGCTGCTAAATCAAGTCCTATCACTGTCAGGCAGTAACTTTGAAAATGTTTTAAAGAAGAAAATAGAGAAGGCACTTTCAGATGGGGGCCATGAGAATGGCAAGTAAAAGAAAAGTTTGGAATTGGATCCACCTGACTTCTAGGAGACTGCCCACTGAATGGTACGTTGGGCAATTGCGATAGATTGTTTTGGAAAAACAGAAAATGTATAGTTTGCATTTGCAGAGAACGGTGGAAGCCACTTTTTAGGCCTAACCTTAACTATCAGAGTGGATGTGTTGCCGTGGATTGGTATTTCTCCGCATACTGACAAGAATCTACTGTCGCTTGCTCATTGCTTTTCCCTTCTGGTTTCCTGATTTCTTTGCATATATTCATGCAAATTTGTGACAGTTCTCTTAATGAATGAATCATCATGGTTTCACACTTCTATGGAAATGAGCCACTTTATGTTGGCATGTATTTGTTCTGTTCCTTGGGGTACGTTGCCATGTTTCGTAGACCTTGGAACTTGAATGTAATGGCTCTCTCTGGATCATCATATTTCCTTTCTTTGAATGATCACTTATATTATATCAGGAAGTGGCTCTCTGTGTTATTGCTTTCAGGTCTAAGAGAGTAAATTACCGTTGGATTGAAAGGTTTAATTAATGAAAATGTATCATCATTCTAGCATCATATGTTAGCCTTTCCATTGAAAGTGGGCAAAATCCATTTGGGTACATCGAAAACAGCATTCAACATTTATAAACTCTGTGATACTAGAGAGCATACGACTGAAAATGACTTAAATATTCATATTCTGCAAACTCTTTTCAAGGTTTGAAAAAAGAAGAAAAAAGCGTGTTTATTGATAGCGTTAATTGTCAGATTTGTGCAATTAAACGCCAATCTCATGCAACAAAAGCTTTTGTTAATAAGGTTACATGTGAAATTTTGCTTCATTTTAGGAAAGGGCGAGCATGACGGAGAGTACTTTGCTTCTTGATGTGGGGTCTTTCATTTATATCTTTAATATTGCCTGTTAATTACTTATTAATAGAGAAAATTGCTTCTGTTCAAACTTCACATCATTGTTTTATTCGATTGATAAATTAGTCAATGTATATGATTTTACTATTATTATTAAGTGCGAGTATATAAACAAGAATTTCGCACTAGATTTTTCATCTGTAAGTACAATCAAATGGATCTCTACAAATTAAGTATAAGTTGATAGGTAATTAATTATTTATCAAATACTTTAATTGATATACTTTTAAAAATTAAGCAATCTTTAACATATTTTTCTTTTAAAATTGAATTGCCTTAATTTTCACAAAATTGATAAATAACGTAAGAGAATAATATATAGGATCCAACTATGTTAGAACCGCTCTAAGGTGGTGTATTCATTCATAACTAGACAATCAAGATTATAATAATATAATATATTTTTTTACTATTAATCATTTTGTGTATGCAATTATAATTCGTATTCTATCTTAAAATAACTTTAAGGTAGCTATAGCCTAATATATATATTCATTGTTGATTTAATTTTTTTTTTTTTTATGGCGTGCCATTGTAAATAATGCAGCAATTTTCAATTAGAAGTCAAGAAGAAAGAATGCAAGAAAGACAAGATACAGGAAATAAAAAAAAAAGAAAAATTCAGAATTTAAAATTTTGAAATATAATTATGAATTTTCTTAAAGCTCAACACATGATCTTTGATGTCACACAAATTTGGCCAAGTCAAACTTGATTTAGAAATTTAATATTACTATTAAAAGACTTGACATTGTGTTGTTTCGATTCTAACAATTCTGACAATTTTATATTAATACGTCGACACAGGGCAGTTAGCTGTCAATTAATTAGATGTGGAAATGATATTGGAGTTTATCATAATTCAGTTAAATTAATTATAAACCTTGACCAAATTTCTTACAAAGTCAAACATTTATAAACTAGGTGAGAAATTTAATTATGTTTCAAATCTTCAAATCAATAAAGGGTTCTGTTAAATAAATAAAATTCAAGAAAAAGAAAAATAAAATGAAAATGGGTTAAAAAGAGTAAAAATTAAGAAAAGAAAAGCATTCGAGAAATTAAAAAAAAAAATCTCATTTTTTCATGAAAAATCTCTAGTAGTAATAGAGATATGACTATGAGATTCGAACTCTCCCTATAAAGATGAAATTAGTAATGACACTTTTATTATTATTAGTTTTTTAAAAGAAATTTTTTTTTATCAACAGTAGGACTATAAGATTCAAAGATAACAACAAAGGTGTGGTAAACATTCTTCAAACTAAACATAAGAAACCCAACAACGAACAAAATATTTTATTAATATATCTGCTATTTTATATTACAAATCCTTAAAAAATGTCAAACGTGAAAAGAGTGTTTTGGAGAAAATAAATGCTGCACTTCGAAAATAGTTTAGAACAACTCAGTAAGAGTATTAAATCAATACGAAACTAATCAAACCACAAAGTGAATCCAACTCAACTATTAATAGAGGTAAACCGACCTCTTTAACAAGCTGTAATCCAAAGGATAAGGACTTAACCTCAGCCAAATCAGCATCAACTGGGGAAATCTCTTGAGCAATTCCGGCAGCCATCACAAAACCTTCATGCGCACAACAACATCATAACCCACTACCCCTTATTTGCATTAACTGCAGCATCGACACTTTTATTTTAAATTAATGGTGTGTGTACAACTAGCATATAGCACGATCCCATTTTCTTATTTTAAAAATGTTACTTTTCGATCTTTTGAAACTTGAATAACTATATTACGCAGTGATTGATGACTTATATCCATAATAATAATAATAATTATTATTGTTTGTTAATTATAAGTAAAAAGGTTAGGACGTTAGGCATTTATTCAAAACAGCTGAACGAAAGGCAAATCAAACCTGCAATTGTGAAAATCTGATCCCCTTTTTCTGTCTAATTATATGTTTAAGGATACTGTCTTATACGCATCTTAATTATATGTGCCCTATGTAAATTATATCAATTTTTTTATTGTATTATACACACATAAAATGCAACCAATTCAAATATAATATAACTGAAATTCAAGTATATTGAGGAGACTTCAACCTTTGACTTTAGAATTATGGGAAGAGATGATGATCAACCCAATCAAGAGATTATTGACAAATTATATCAACGTTTAAATACTTGATAAAATGAAATTATTCCCGTCCTGAATTTGGGTATCAATGCAACTATATGTATTTTGATAACGTTTATGCACTTTGAACCTTTGAACAACAACATTAAACTGAGATATATACAAAATCAGTCTTCAGTGCATATGTTCAAACAAGAGAATTATAAAGTTAGACAATGTTGATTAATTACAACACAATATTAAACTGTGTTGGTGAATGATATCGTTTTGTCTAAAATTTACAAGTTAAAATATTCGGACATCTATATTAAAAATATTATATAATTAGATAACATTGCATTAAAACTAAATTTTAAAACATTTTGAGATATGCACTAAAAAAAAATTGTTATATGATATAGTATTGGGTAAAAGCTCATTTAGTCCCTATATTTTAATATTAGTACCCGTTTAATCCTTCTATTTTTAAAAATGCCTCAAATCACCCTCAATGTTACCTCCGTTATTGTTAATTCTAAATTCATGAGGGTAAAAATGTATTTTTCTTGTTAAAATTTAAAATTAAAAAAAACTATTAAAAATGCTTCAAATTCTGAAAGTTTTTATTATTGTTCAATTCAATCCCTTCATAGGACCATGGGACAATGCTAGTACGCTTAAAGCTCTTATCATAATGCTTGTGCCTTCCAAAGACATTATTCAAGACATCGTTGATAAGGAATACAAGACTCAAGCAATCAGGATCATAAGCATCCTCCACATCTTTGCCTAAAAGTCGAATTGAAATGTTGATTTGAATCATTTTGAATATGGCAACACAAAGATGAAGAAAAAAAATATCAGAAACTTAAAACTATTACATATAAATTCATAAAATACAAAATCGACATTATAGAACTTTGTATGATTGTGATTTTTTTTCCAAAAAATACTCAATCAAGTGAAGTTAAAATAATTTATTTTCAATTACAAATCCATTCCACTACTAATATTAAGCTACGAAACAACCATGAAAGGATTAAAAAAGATACAAAAAAATTAATAAAAAAGCAGTTAAACTTTTGGCATATGGAATTTTAGTTTGTGAAGAAATACCCATTCAAGTGAAAACAAATAATCATTTCTTTTCACTGAAATACACATGAAAAATTAAAAAAATATTTAAATAAATAAGACCAATATAACACGTGACAGAATAACCCAATTTCCTTCACTGACAGTTTTGACATTTACCACAAGACTACACTTCTAGTAGAAAAAAATTTATAGCAAGAAAAATTGTTAAGAGCTTGAAAAAAAGTTCTTTAAGTTCTTAAAGTTAGGGTTTTGAAGAATATAAGTGTGAAAATACGATTTTACTATTATGAATTTAGGTTATCATTATAGTTTTTTTTATTTTAAATTTTAACAAGAAAAATATATTTTTACCCTCATGAATATAGAATTACCAGTAACGGGGGTGACGTCGAGGGTGTTTTGAGGTATTTTTCAAAATAGAGAAATTAAACGAATATTAATCTTAAAATACGAAGACTAAATGAGCTTTTACCCTATAACATTATGTTAGTGTAGGATTTGTGTCTAAATTTATCGATCATTAATTTGATCACTAGATCCTCTGACAAATTAAATTATAATAAAAAAGGAACCAAAAAAAAGTGAAAAAGGACAAAATAAGGTAAAGAATAGATAAAGCTAGCTGCCTAATTGCCGACAAATTGGTGTGTAGTCAAGTGGGTAGAGAGTGAGTTGCATTTAGGCTTTAAATATAAGCACGTGTATGAAAACAATTCACAAAACCTCCATTAAAGTGAATGTGCTAAAGCTCATTGTTGCCAATTTGCCTAACCTATTTTGTTCACATTACAGCGTAAACACTTTAGTCCAATTGGAACACATGAAACATGTGTCATATGTGCCATTTTCTCTTTACAAGTTTGCCTGGAGCTGTACGTATTGAGTCTTTTTCCCTAAAACAATAATGATATGTAGTTATGTACTGCCCATAAAGATTTTGTTTCAATTTCCAGCAAATTGTTACATAATTTTCATCAAGAAGTAGCCATGAAGTTAGCTTAATTGTACACTATTAAAGAAAATCCCCAAGTTAACACATGCTTAGTTGACTCTTTGTCCCTCTCTTTATTTTTTCCCTATATAAACCTTGGCGTCTTGGCTACAAACTTCACAAGACAAAAGAAAGCAAAACGCGAATGTACATCACTCAAGTTTTGCTCTATTAGCAAGATGGTGAACATGATGTGCACAAAGAAGAAGAACAAGATCTTAATGGTGCCATATCCTGCACAAGGACATGTCACTCCCATGCACAAGCTAGCTTCAATCCTCGCCAGCCGGGGATTCGAGCCGATTGTCATCACTCCAGAGTTTATTCACAACCAGATTACATCAAGTGTGGATCCTCAGAGTGAGATTTCTTGCATGTCGATACCGGATGGATTGGAGAAGAATGAACCAAGGGACTTTTTAGCCGTAGAAAAAGTCATAGAAAATATCATGCCTATTCATTTAGAGCGGCTTATTAACAATATTAATGAAGATGGGAGAGTTGCATGTGTTGTTGTTGATTTGCTAGCGTCATCGGCCATCGGAGTTGCTCGTCGATGCGGGGTCCCGGCCGCTGGATTCTGGCCAGCCATGCTTGCTACTTACTGTTTGATTGATGCAATTCCAGAGATGATCAAATCCGGCTATATTTCTGATACTGGTAAGTTTGACTCCATAGTTAATCATATCTTCTTTCTCGAATATTTGATATTCCTATTCTTGCATTAGTTCTTTAATTTTTCTCTTTGTATCTTGGATTTTGTAAAAACTCCGGCACATGCACTTTTTTTTTTTTTAACAAAATAAATAACTAAGCTTGTTTGTTGGGTCAACTGCATGGATGAGAGAGCTACTCTGCAAAACTTGTTCTAGTAAATACAGAGGAAATATCCTAATGAATTAATTAATCATTTTAATCAGTAATGTTGTGGTGAAGATGAAACCTAATTACACTCACCTTTCTATATTTTAATTTTTTTTAAATAAAGAAATTACTTTATTTATTTGAACTTATAAGTTGGCAGTGAGCATAACAAGAGACAGAAGTATCATTTTTTTAATAAACCAAATCTTACTCAATCTCTATACATAGGATATTCAATTGCAAGATTTAGTTTATTTCACTTCCATTCAAAGAAAAAACAAAATTATTTCACTTCACGAGATTTTTACTAATTGAACTCATTAATATGCAGTACCTACCGTATAGGATAAGCATTTTTGGCGCTTTCTCAGTCAAACAGCAGTCATGATAAGTAGATTGACTGATGATAATTAGAACTAATTAATCAAAAAACCAATAGGAGGGAGCATTTTTTTTTCTTTTTTATTCTTAATGGGCAAGCCCCCCGACGGACCACATTGCTCTGACATGTGTTTCGTTCGTTCAATAAAAATATATTCGTTAGTTCCTTTTCTCTGGATGATGATGATGATAATTCAAAATACACGTGTAGTTGCAATGTTTCCTTTCCAAATTTTAAAGTGGCGGAATGTTCAAAGTCAAAAGTACCCCAATCTTTGCAAGTCGTCAATCTTTTTCTTTTTGTTATAAATATATGATTTAAATTTTGATAATTTAATTGATGCCCCATGCAGCTTGATAATGTATGATGTTCGCAATATTATTACATATATAGTTTTAAGTGTATTCAAACTAATGTAATACACGACGTGGCATTATATTGACTGCTATTTGTTAAATGATTATTTACTATCTTATATTTCTTACTATAGCTGTCACACGAAATTATAAACATCATATGTATATATGATATGGATATGTGCTATTTATACTTTTAGAATGAGAATTGGAGATGTATTTGTATTATATGCAAGGTTGCTTTATTTAATGATGAATGTTGTCGGCACTGCGTGTGCAGGAAGTCCTCAACATCTGGAAAGCACAGCACGGTTTCTTCCGAATCAGCCTATGCTATCGACTGAAGATCTTCCATGGCTAATTGGAACTCCAGCCGCAAGAAAATCGAGATTTAAGTTTTGGTCAAGAACATTAGAACGATCAAGAAACCTAAAATGGCTGCTGGTAAACTCTTTCCCTGAAGAATACATGGACAACATTAAGCAACAATATCATCACTCAAAAGAGGCCACATTTTGTCGACCAAAAGTGCTTCTCGTTGGTCCTCTAAGTAAGCATGCAACAATAGCCAAAAACCCTAGCTTATGGGAAGAAGACACAAGCTGCATTGATTGGCTGGACAATCAAAAGCCAAATTCTGTTATTTATATTTCATTTGGGAGTTGGGTTAGTCCCATTGGAGAAGAAAAGGTGAAGACTCTTGCATTGACTCTTGAAGCATTAGGGTTACCATTCATTTGGGTCCTAGGGTTTGCATGGCGAGAAGGGTTACCAGATGGGTATCTAGATAGGGTTTCTAATAGTAGGCAAGGAAAGGTAGTACCGTGGGCCCCGCAGTTGAAGGTGTTGCAGCACAATGCTGTAGGGTTTTATCTCTCGCATTGTGGATGGAACTCTACCGTAGAAGCCATACAAAGTGGTAAACGGCTTTTATGTTATCCGGTGGCCGGGGATCAGTTTATTAATTGTGCTTACATTGTGAAGATGTGGAAGATTGGGATTAGGGTTAACGGTTTTGGAAAGAGAGATATTGAAGATGGGTTGAAGAAATTGAAGGAGGATAGTGAAATGAAGCATAGGTTGATGAATTTGTATATGAGGACCATGGGAGATGATGAAGCTAGGGCAAGAGTTATGAATAATCTCACAGGCTTTGTTGATGATTTAAGTAAATTGACGAGAAATGATCATCAGTTTCTTCTCAAGGATGTTGATCGTGATCACCTTTTTAACTCGTGATCATTTTTGTTTTTCCCTTAGTAATTTGCATTATATGAATGATTAGCTCTACTAATATTTGATTAGCGCCCCCGCGCCCCACCCCCCCCCCAAAACAAAAAAAAGAAAAACTTCATATGGGGAGGTGACAGTGTTGATGACTGTTTTAAATGTGTGAATGGACGTGGGAAATTGGAAGAATCCATTCTCTCTTCTTGTTAATCTTATGAAGCAGCGTGCAACTATACCCAAATTTACGGGCTCAATTAATTGAAGCTTACCTTGTTCCAGCCCAGCCCATAACATTTGGCTTCTTTTTTTACAGAGGCATAAAAAAGTACAGGTATTTTAGCGGCACCCTGAAGCTTTTGTCCCAATAACTGGCAAGTCTCCCTGTATCATGTTTATCATGAAGCGAATTTTGCGGTTGATTTCTTTATAAATCATGCTCTATTGTTTCCTACTAGTCTCTGCATTGAAGCGAATTTTGCGGTTGATTTCCTTATAAATCATGCTCTATTGGTTCCTAGTAGCCTTTGCATTCTCTTGATGGTATTAAAGTTAGGTTTCGTGGTGATTGTATAAGGACTGCATTCCCACGTTTGGATAAAAATCCTTTGATAATTTGAGCTCTCATGAGATTTTATTTAAAGATCTCGTGTCATATGTTTTTAAATAATAGTGCATTAGTATGATTTAATTTCTTTGTTTTTTTTATTTATGAACTACCAATTACCTATATATATTTTTACTTAAAAGAAAATCAGATTATGAGAGAATCATAATCCCCCTTGTTTTGTTAAGCTTTATCTTGTGATAGGTTCGTTTCTTTTACCAAAAAAACTCTATCCATCCCTTTTTTTTTCCCAAAAAATACCTTATCGAATCCAAATAATTAGGAAGAGTTATATTAATTAGGACTATCCCAAAAAAAAAAAAAACGCTTTTTCCTAAATAGTATTTGTATTTAAAATGCAATTTGGATAAAAGGAAAATAAGTAAAACATTTATGAAAATAACCAAAAATTAGGGCCAATTATAAAAATAGTTTTTTTTTTTTGAATTCTGATAAAAAATAGTTCACTTACCTATATTTTAACAACAAAAAGTGCTTTGATAATAATGGCCACTCCTAAGTAAGATGGTAGGTAAAATTAGAAAAAAAGGAAAAAAAAAAAGATGGCCTAGTGCACAAGATAAAATCGACATTGTTAATTGTGAAAGGCAATATCAATATTTTTATCTAATATTAATTTTTAAAATGGCGATATACCCATCAAGGAGTCTAGATGAAACCAAAAAAAATTGAAAAGAAAATTAGTTTCTTTCTTAAGGTCAGGACTCGCGTTCCCTTGCGAGGTAAACATCATTTTTCAAATTTTTTTTTCCCCAATCAAAAGAGAAGTAGAACGCGAGCTACTTTTGTAATTACCCATAATGCTGACTTATTTATGTAAAATCTCCTAAAGGAAATAATAAAAACTGAAATACTGAAATCTGTTATCTAATTTTATGTTATATACTCTTACATAATTGGATAATTTAAAAAATTTATTAAGATTTAAGACTGATCTCTAGTCTGTATGTGATGCTCCCTAGTGACGACGAAGGATCGGTCAGTGATCAAAGAACAATAATAATTGGGTTATTTAAAAGTTAAAATCAAGTTTACGACTAAAATTCTAAAAATAAAAAAAAAAATTTTGCTTTTAAGAACTAAAACAGAGACCGCAACGCGTAAAAGAACATTTTACCTGTCAAAGTTGAAGAAATTTCAAAGTTTTAAAGGGGAGTTGGGGTTGGATTCGATGACACGTAAGCATTTAGATTGTCTTTCTTCTCAAAGCAGTTGCGTATGAATAAACGCTGTAGCATGTAGCTTCCGCGCGTTGGTTTCGTCGTTCTTTGTCAGATAAATTCATTACGTTTAGTTTAGTTCAAGTTTTACTCAATTTCAAAGCCTTATCTTTTCTTCTTCTTTCTCTCGGCTTCTCCGTTTAAATTATTTCCAAGTTTCGTTTTGCTCTGCGCAAAAGCAAAAGCCATCACAATTTGTTTTTATCAGCTACGCAACTGAAAAATTCCTTCAGTTCATCTCGTTTCCTATCGATATTGGCTTCTGGGTATCGGTTAATTCCTTGTCTGTTTAAGAATTCCGGTTGTTGTTGCTGCTGCTGCTTTTTGTATGATCTGTTAAATAGTTGAACCTATTTTGTTTCCTTTGCTCTATTATTCTGTTTTGGTTTTGTGGGTACTGATTCTACTTTGGTGGTGTTAAAAGTAACTAATTAATAAAAAAAAAAATTGAGCAGGTTGATTATATATATTATTGTTGAGATAGCATGACCGAGAGCTACAGCAATGCAAGTGTTAGTTCCAGTTCAAGTTTGAGCAGCAACTTTCCTGATGCAGAGGATGATCATACGATTGCTAGCATCTTAGCATCGGAGGAAAATTCCAAAGCTGAAGGCCTGCTTGGGAAGAGACTCTCTCACTTGGACTCCATCCCTGTATGAATATGCCTGTTTCCCATAATGTCTCTCTAGCTTTGACGATATATGATTAGTTTAATTTTAAGTTTTTTGCATTACTTAATTTAGCTATCTAGTGTTGGCATAGAGAGGGACAAGTATGGTAGTCTTTTTTTATTCTATTAGTAACAATTCTGCTATAATAGGTGTGTACTCATTGATTCTTTATGTTGGCAGCACACGCCTCGCATCAATGGGGAGATACCTGATGTGAATGATGCATCTTTAGATCACGAGCGGCTGTCTGAAAGGTTTGATTTTTTCTTAAGCTCTAAATACCATTCCTTTTGCCTTTTCTTTTTCATAAGGTTTGATAAACCCATGTTGAGCATGCTATGTTTATAAATTGTTGGAACATGGAGCCCTTAGAGCAGTATTATTGTAGGTATACTTCGACTTGCAACAAAAATCATAGTGTAATTGTTCACTTGTGTCTCGAGCATCAGTTGAAGATTTGGCATTTGCCATTTTATGTATGCGTATGTGGTGAGTTGTCGGTTTTGTTTGCCTTTCAGATTGACTACATATGGATTAGCTGAACTACAAATTGAGGGTGATGGAAATTGCCAGGTTTGTCTTATACTTTCTTCTTTCATAAATCCAGAATTTTATATGCATAACTCGAAAATGATTTTTTGCTAGGATGAATTGGCCTAGTACTTTTGTTATTAATTTATGCTGCCGCTTTCTTTGGTTAAATAACATTTTCCTTGATTTGTCTTCTGCAATTTGTTTCTGTATTGTGGGACAGTTTCGAGCATTAGCAGACCAGTTGTTTCGCAATCCAGATTACCACAAGCATGTAAGAAAGGAAATTTTCAAGCAGGTATGGCACTGGAACCTAAATGATGGAAACAGTTCCTTTTATCTGGCTGTTTGAGATTAAAATTAGGTTATTTATGGGTTGTGGAAATAATAGCCTGGCTTGTTAATGCCTCAGTCAATACTTGAATATCATTTTTGCTGTGTTTGTGTCTCATTTGAATGGACTTTGATTATAAAGCTCGATCAAAACTATATTGCAGGTGCGTAATTTTCTTAGAACATTGTGGGAAAATTATCCTGGAAGGCCCTAAGATTACTAATGTATCTAGCCCCAACTTGAAAATTATGCCATGGTTTTGTTTACTTGTATTGCTCATTTCACACACATATATTCTTCGCAGTCCACATTTTCTAGTGATGGAGATGTCTGGTTGCGATGTAATCTCATTATTAATATTCTCCAAAACTTTTCCTTACAATTCTTTGTTCTCCTTTTCAGCTGAAGCATTTCAGAAAACTATACGAAGGCTATGTCCCAATGAACTACAAAAGCTACCTGAGGAAAATGAAAAAGTTAGACATCTATTGTGATGCCTATTAATTTTCTGCCCCAAATATTAGGCAGCATGTTGTCATGACACTTGACTAAATGCTAATTCAATTTTTGTGAAAAAAATTTCTATGCCAATAGATCGGGGGAGTGGGGAGACCATGTCACTTTACAAGCCGCTGCAGATCGAGTAAGTTCAAATTTCTAACCTTTATGTCTCCTTGGTATGACGATAATTCTTGGTGGTTTCTAGATAAATCTCAAAGTTCCAGCTTCTAATTCATCTCAGTTCTTCAATTTTTTGTTTAATTATCTTGTCGAGAAAATGAATATTAGAAATTATATGGACATAACTTGTTCAATGGAAAACTACTGTGGCCTACCTTCACTGGATTATGTAGTGCCTTACTGCCTAACATGATTTGCTGTAGGATTTATTTTTCATTACGAGTGCATGCAATTGCATTCTGTTTGCTGTGCCGTTCGGTATATTCTAAATGTAATCTTCTATGGAGTAGCAAGTCAAAGAACTTGGTAAACTGTCAGCTTTCATGCAAAATCTAGTGTTTGATCTTTTCTTCATTACCAAACCTCCCAGAAAATAAATATCAAGGGTGTCTTAGGGAACAATAATAAGTTACCTGATAAGTCATTGAAAAGATTAGCTGTTGGTTGTATCTGAATGCTAGAAGTTATAGGAGGCTAGATACGGCTGATGGAAACTAGAAAGTGAATGGTAGGAGGCTTTGACATCATATTGAGGGTTCTTATTTCTCAGCATCATACTTCAAAGATGATCACATCTGCCATCTCACCATCAGTGCATTACAAATGGGTAGAAACAAGTACAATTGTGCACTTCTTCCTCAAAATATCATGCATACTCATACATTGAAACTAGGTACCCTTAAATATTCCTCATATATTTGGTTAATTGAATCACAGCTGCCACGCTTTCTTACTTGGTTTTTCCTACTTCACTGTTTTATTTAAATCCTTCATTGATTGGAATCTGACCTGCTCAAGCATTTCTTCAGTTTCAAGCCAAAATTTGTCTTGTTACCTCATTTCGAGACACCTGCTATATTGAGATCATTCCAAAAGACAAGAATCCTACCAGAGGTAGATATGATTTCAATTTCTTGTATAAATATCATCTACTGGTCTGGGTCTTTAATTTGTCTTTAACTATTGTCTTTATAGAGTTTTGTTATTGTTATTTTTTTTAAATAATTTTAGTAGCTTATTTTATTTATTTCTGTGGGTCTATTACTTTCTGTGTTGCTTAGAGCTTTGGCTGAGCTTTTGGAGTGAAGTACATTATAATTCAGTGTATGCAACTGGAGGTACATCCAACTATTACATTTGTGTGATTTTCCTCGTGTCCCTAACATCTTCTGATTGTCTGACTATAGCTTCATTGTTCTTTGGTATATTTACAGATGTTCCTACTCGGAAACCCAGAAAAAAACATTGGCTTTTCTAGATTTCCAACAATTTGATTACAAGGTCAACTCATACAACCTCTGCTGCTCTGTTATTATTATTATTCTCTGTTCAGTACATCTAAAGTTACAAAGGCTACTATTCATGTCAATTAGCTGGACAAAAGGGGAAAAAAGAAAAATACTGAAGTTGATTGAATTAGATCTTTCAGAATTTGTGCTTCAGCTTGTCGTACAGAAAATATTTTCTAGATAATGTTTTGTGCATAAAGAAATGATTATTCTGTTTCTTAGAGCATGTTTGTAGCTGTTGACCTTGTCCTTTTGTTTAATTTTGGAAACATAGCAGCAAAGCAAAATTTTTTTGTAAACACCTACTTCTACTGAACAGAAGCCTGTCCTATAGTGACGGTTGTTCTCGATTTTAATCAAATATAGGGGTAGTCAATAAAATAAAAAAGAATATCGAAAGATATCCCATTTGTTTTGTCTCTTGTTATGGAAGCAAAAGATCACAGATTCGTCGAGTCCAAGAGATCGAGGGTTTCAAGCGAGGTGTCATGTAACTAAAAAATAAAAATACAAAATCATAAGATTTGTTGTGAAATTATTTAATCCAAAAATTATCCCCTTTTTATCCAATTCTACTGCTAAACAACTTGCATACTTCGACCTCATGACTTGTGTGCATGGCTTGGTTTACAATCAATGGCATTTAATGAAATGAGAAATTCTGTAGGTCATGTAGTCAATAGTTATTAATGTCATTAGATTCTGTCATATTAATGTCATTAAGTTCTAACAAATTAATAAATGACAACATTTATTATATCATTAGTAGATAGTATCCAGATAGAATATTTGACATCATCAAAATTAATGTAATAGGTGTTTTCTTACAATTTATGCACCTTAGAGTTTGCTTATAAATAATAGAGGAGAGTTAAGTTGGCACTTTAGAATGCAATTTTCTGCTTAAATATGAAAACCATCAATCTTGTAGCTCAGCTTTTAGTGTTCTTCCTTGTTCTCTCATGCGGTAACTTGTCCCTTCAACTATGAATCTCTGTTTAAGTCATGCTTAGTTTTAGGTATTATACTTATGATCCTCTTAACGGGTGTCCTAAGGCATAAGTTAAGTTTTTGACATTGTGAAGTGCAAAACATCATAGGATGTCCTTGAATCTGCATAAAGATTTCCTCTTCGTTTTCATTTTCGACGCTCATTGATTGATTGATTGATTATAGGTACAGTGATATCAGAAGAGAGTCATACGTGTGGGATGCCTCTGATCCATATCATAAATTGCACGAAGTTGGCATGTGTGCAAGCCTGCGTTGAAAAGTATGGAGAAAGTATCAATGGTGGTTGCGTCGACCGCGATACTTGTTGCTGCAATATACGAATAAAGTGATGTATATGTTTTATGCTGTCTTTGTCGACAATTGAAATGAAATAAAACTCTAGTTTTATTTGTTTATTTGGGGTGAATTTCAGCCACTCACCTGAGCCATTTTTAATTGAATAGAGAGTTATATATGAAGTCTCGCATTAACTTAAACACCTGAAGTCTTTTTAATAAATAATTTTTGAAATGGCTTTAATTTTTCATAATTCACACAAATCGCTTATCTACTCAGCAATCATGATTTTTATGATGTCACAGCTTATTAGTTTGTAGAGCTTTTTTACTCGATCATAGTTATTTTTGGAGTACTTCTAATAAAGGGACAAACAATCAATTTTAAAAGAATTTATTGTCAACATCTTTCAAAAGAAAAGAATTCAAACATGGATTTAACATAGGTTTTGGAGATATTCATGTAACAGTATTTGCATCTGTCAGATTATATTGCCAATAACTAGCCAATTTCAGTGCTGTTTTCAATCCTGCAATATTTACATATACAGAGTCCTTACTAATAAATATTAAAATTACAGAAGAACATCTTAAAGACAGGAAAAAAAAAAAACAGGGTGGTTTACACGAGAGAGGGTACCTGAACGGAATTTGCACAAAATTAGAGGTGGCCAATGGGCTGGACGGCACGAGGCACGGCATGGGTACGTTTCGGTAGGGCACGCGGCACGGCACGACACGTACATGGGCCATGCCAGTCTTAGATTTTAGGTACGTAGGCCTTAAAAGTACGGCACACGAAAAAGCACGCAATAAGCACGTTTCATTTTTTAATGAAAGTAAACTTAAAATTTTATGATTTTATAAATAATTTAAAATTGAATCTTTTAATATATTTTATTGGCTCAAATTTTTTAAATTTATTTAATTCTTAGTTTTAAAAAATTATAATTGATTTATGTTTATAATTTATTAAATAAATAATTGATATCATGATTTTAATAAATAAAATTATAAATATCATGATTTTATAAATATGTATTAATATTATTATAAACTATGATATATGATTTTACGTAATTCCAAGTTAACAATTAAGTTAATCCTAAAAAAAAATTATTATTGTTTTTGTTAAGTACTAAAAAAGAATTCTAATACCATAGAGTCAAACTTAACAACTAATATTACATTCTCTTACTATTATTGAATATAGATTTGAATTTTAAATTTTTTATTCTATTAAATTTAAATAAAGGCACATGGATCCAAAAAAAGTATATAAGACTGAAAAAAAACAACTTGGCATGCTATCTTAAAAAAAAGAAAAAAAAAGCTTAATGGGCTAGTTTTCCTAGGCACGGCACGTGTGGGCACGACACTAGTGGGCACGTCACGGCACGAAACGTATAGTGGATATGGCACAGCACGAGCACGAGCACGAGCATGCGTGGGCTTCCTTTGATGTCGGGCACGGCCCGTTGGCTATCTCTACACAAAACGAACAAAATTCCTTAGAAAAACCTTAATCCTGAAATGCGCAAGCTCTCAATTGTTGAAGCTTCTTGGACCCATATGTGAAATTGTTGTTACAAAATGTTTTATCAGTTGTAAGATGATCATTTCGGCGAGAAAATGTATTTTCTTTTCATTTTTTGGTGATCATTTTATATACATTAATCAATCTTTCAGTATGATTTTTTTTAGTAATTTAATAACAAAATAATACAGCTATGAGTTTTTTTTCCCCTTCAAAATTATGCTCAGGATGATGCTTTAAGTGAGAAAGTTTTAAATTTTTTTGTGGTGCTTGGAAGATTTTTATTTAGACTAAAGATTTTTTTTAAATGTTATTTCTTGAAATTGTTTATTTGTATAGGTTTTCTTAGTACTGTGATAGACTGAACAAGAGAATCGAGAAGATGGATTGGATTTCTGCTTTGCCAGAACCCCATTGCATCACATCATGTCGTTTTTACCATTGGAAGAAGTTGTTCAAACTAGTGTGTTGCCTAAAAGATGGAAAGAAGCGAGGGATGCATATCCGATTTTTGAATTCATAGATGTATGCTATAATGTTAATAGAAAAAAAAAAGGATATGTTGAAGTATATGGAAGAAACTCTGCTAAAGCGTCTTATGCAAGTGGTAAGTATCATGAAGTTGACATTTCGCATGAAATTGTCAAATTATCTTGAACTAGCAGAATTTATAGACTGTTTTATTGACAATTCGCCCAACTTTATTTATCAACTGCGAACTCAATTTATTTAATCATAAGATAATTTGTATTTATGTTTTCTGTTAAATTCATATAATGATCACATAATATATATATATAATATAATTAAACGGACCTTATTCAAAATATTTATGCAATTAAGATATATGAGAATGTCTCAAATATTTTATTAGTTAGAAAATAAATAAATCAATATACTTTAAAGAGCACATATTCCCAACAGCTTCAACTTGCCATTGTGCCCTCTGGCAGGTACATATTCACATTTCTTTTGTTATTCAATGCATTATTTTGTAATAGGTGGCAATAAATGTTAATGTCACTATAGTATGTCTTCAATTATAAGCTTAATTTTCATGTATTTCCACTGTTTATAGATATAGTACCCAACAGGACGAAGTCCTTAGAGGAATTCGCAAGGGGCAATTGTTTCAGGAGAACGAAGTATCTGCTAAGCTTTAAATTGGCAAACTCTAGTGTGGTCGTTTGTAAAAAAAACTTGAAAGAGTATTAGATAAAAAAAAACACTCAAAGACAATATTGAGAATAATGTTCTTACGTATTAAAATACAATAATATTGTATTGAACGTCTCTATTGGCCATAAACAAGAGGCGAATCTATCTATGATCTATCAATATCGAATACCCACAGAGACAAATACCTATGTATTATTTTTACAAGGATGTTAATTGTAGCACTGTCCGCACTGAGAACCAAGTACTGGACATAAAGTTTGTGTTCTTAAAAGAATCCGCAGTGGAATTATCAATGAAGTTGAAACCACTTTAACATTTACTTTCTTTGTTTGTTTGAATTATCTAGAAACCAAAGTTTTACTTTGGATTTCAATATTCTTTGTGTGCTTTGCTTTGTTGTGCTCAACAATTTTTTTGTTCCAAAAGTACTTTAAAAGGTATTACCGTATTATTTTTTCAATTTGTTTTTGAACACAAAGGCATTATAGAATGTTTCTCAATATAGATGTTCATCGCCTATAAGATCAATTTCATTACCAAATAATAATAAATACTAACTTCAACCATTTGGATATTCGAGTAGGTGAATTAACTATATTAACTTACATAATTTTTTAATGTATAAAAAAAAAAGCACCCTTGATGATTTTGTGTTTCACAAATGACACTTTGGAAAGAGTGTTTTCAACATTTTTTTAATAAATATAAATATGTTTTTTATAATAACAAATATATTAGTGCAAAAAAAAGAAGAAATTGGTAGTTAACTCTTAATGAGAGCTTATTGTGAAATTAAAGCAACATAAAAATGCTTTTAGAATATTTAGGATTTTTTTTGCATGTTGAATTTGTAATCTCTTGTTTTAGTACTTGATGCTAATTATCATAAAATTGTCCAAAATGTTCAAAACTCTAAAAAAAAATTAAAAAAATACCTCAAGTAAAGAACTTGATTACTCCATTAAAAGAAATAAATTTAGTTTTTGATTATAAAAAATCAGGTAAAAAATTTTCAATGTAATATTTTTTGTAGTGGCCATTCTAGTAACACACATATCGACTCAAGGGGGGATAATATAGTCTTTCAAAATTCAAACTAAAACAACTAAATTTAAGAGCAAAATATATGCAATTAATTGGTGGTGCAATGACTATTGTCAAAATTAATGGGGGCATGGTGCATATGTTAGAACATATGGGGGGCTCAAAGTAGTTAACCTCGATTTTTCAACCAGAATGTGACCTGTTACTTCAGTCATTCGACCATCCGATAGCTCCATGTGTCACCCCCTTATTTATTAACTTGTCATTTCTTAGTATGTAACTAACAGATAATACAAGGTAGCTAGACCATATTTTCTAACTTTCTATATCATACATTGTTTTCCTACCAAACACTTTGATTTTAATAACTGATGAATGACTATTATTGTAGAGAGATTGCATAAGTTTGATCTTAATGCTTTTTATTGTACTTGTTCTCCTCATTATGCTGGTATATCAGAAACAATTGTGTATCTAGAACTGGCTTTTGCTAAAGGAATTGGTGCCATCTGGCCGAAATTTTTGGCTAACACACCTGACACAGTAAACATACAAGAGGTCTCTCTATAGTTTTCTTCTATTGTGTTGGGGTTATGGGGCCCCAACATCCTTTTGTGTGCTTGTAGGTGTAACATTCTTTTGTATAATTCCACTAGGTGGCAGTAAGGTTACCTAAGGTGTAATTCCCTAGCCCGTTGGCACAAATATGTGCAGCACCTCATGTCTACCCTCATGTCCACCCTCATGTTCACCAATTGTTTAGTGTGGGGCGTTTCCATGGTATAAGGAAATAAAGTTGCGCATTAGCTATCAACTTAGGCTTTTGGCCTAGTGGTAAGCGTTTGATTTTAAAAATTGGTATCAAAACCAGGTCACGGGTTCAAGCCGCCTCAGAAGTAATTTTGAGGGAAATTGTTGGAGTTATGGGGCCAACATACTTCTGTACACTTGTAGAAAGAAAATAAGAAAACAAATCAATACAACATTATGCGCCAAATCCGAATTCTCTAAAGAGGAGGTTGAATTGTGCTTCTTCTAAGAAATATCTCGAGCATTTAATAAACTTCCTGTTTGAACTAACTTCTTGCTCTAAATAAATCTTATGCGCCAATTTTATAATTTCGTTATTAATTGACTTGCTAAATTAGACATTTAATAAAAACTAGGAAATAATTATTCCCAATAAATTAGAATCTCACTGAATTACGGAATTAATAAATTAATCATTATTATAAAATATGCAATAAATAAAATTACAATTTAACTAAACTTACCATAAGATGTCAACATTATAAACAATGGACTTAACATACTGTAAGCAGGACACCTCTAGAATTCTTCCAGATACTTATAAGCTCTTTCGTGCTAGTGGAACGTCATCCCAGAACTAGAACTGGAGATATCTGTACCATAAAGACAATTGAAGTTGAGATTCTTTGGTGGCAATCAAGGTTAATCAGGACACCTGACCACATGATATTTGGAGGACTCTTCGCAGTGCTGTTGTTCTTTATATTAGGATCTATCAATGGTGTCTATTCAAGTTTTCTAGTTCAAAGTGTCTGCGAAACCAACCATTTTCTCTCACTATACTTTATGGCTATCTTTTTTTTACAGCACTGATAGCTAACTTTTTTACTACGTATCAGCTGTCGAAGAAGCACTTTGATTGGTAGTGGAGGTAACATTCTTGAAGATCAATTACTTTACATCAACCCTTTTTTTATATAATAGATGTTTAAATTTTATCCATGCATGGTTGCAGGTCTGTGTTCCAAAGAGGATCAGCTACCATTTACATTTATGTATATGGCATCTTTTTCCATTACAAGCGTCACCCAGTGAATTTAGGGGCTCTGTTTACATTCATGGGATATACTGCTTGCTACTGCTATGCTTTTTTCTTAATTCTAGGCGCTGTTAGTTTCTCTGTGTTGAAAATAGTATATGAAAGAATGAATGAGGCTCTGCACTAGGAATAATCGTATTATGAGGCATACAAAGGTTATGCAATAGTGATGAACGCATCAGAGGACGATAAAGATTTTGAGGTTGTATCCATTTTATCACACGTGACACTTAGTTTTTTTATGCACGTTACTATAAACAAACAAATGCCGGTATAGTTGCAAACATGTATGCTTTATGAACAAATGTCGGTTTAATTGCGAATAAATGTCTGATTTCATTCAGCTGATTTTGATTGATAGTTGCCTGATTTAATTCTCATATTGAAACGTGACTATGGATTGTTGGGAATCAGTCCAAATTTTAACCAACCTAAGTTAGTTGAGTCGATCGATTTTGGTTTTCTTTAGATTATTTTTTATGAGTTATTTAGATTATTTTTTTAATTCAAATTACCTAACAAACTAAATTTAAATTAATTTATTTCTTTTTTAATAGAAATCCAAATAAACCTATAAATAATTATTCTATAAAAACCCACGATTTCATAATTTATTTTTAGATTTTAATAAAAAATTTGGACAAAATAATAAGAGTAAGAGTTATAATACACTTTCTTTTTAAGTTTACAAATTCTTTCTTTTTATGTACGATAAAATTGTATGGGACCTGTAAAATATTCAATATTTTATAAGGTTTTTCTTATTTTGTCTCTTAGATTTTTTTAAAAATTAAATAATAAAGAAAGTTTGAAGAGACGAATGCAATTATTAAGACTAAAAAACTGAGAAAATTATTAGAAATTACAAGATTTATAAATGAAAATAGTGCTTATTAGAAAAAGAGTACTTTTGGCATTAAATGGAATATAATTGAAAAAAAAAAGTTTTAAAAGGATTTTGGAGGGGTGCTAATAGTCTGGGAAAATGAGATTCACACCACAATTAGCACCACAGTTAGCACAAAATGAACTATAAAAGAAGTTACTGTGGCTTTAAAACGCACACTCGCCTCACAACTCTCACGTAAACTCACCAAACGCATCGTGGGATTGCTCTGTCCGTCGGTGCTCTCTCTGTGCACTGTCCGCCAGCGCTCTTTCTCTCTCTCTCGCGCTGTGGGTCTCTCCACATCTGGCCTCTCATGCATCTCACTGCTCTCTCCTTCGGTTTCTCTCTCTCTCTCTTGTCGTGGTTCTGTCTGCGGCTTTCTCTCTCTCTCTCTCGTCGTGGGTCTCTCCACATCCAGCCTCTCACGCATCTCACTGTTCTCTCCTTCGGCTTTCTCTCTTTCTCTCGTCTTGGGTCCCTCTCACGCATCTCATTGGCTTTTTCTTTCTATGTCTGCGTCGTCGATTGTTGTAGCCTGCCGTAATCAATTCGTGGAGGTGATTGGTTTTATTAATGCCCAATTTTGGATGTGTTAATTACAAATATGTGAAGATACAATTGCGAAGTCAAATTGTGTTGATTATTGCTATAAGAACTTGCTATTGGAAATTAGCAAAATGCTATTATGCTGTGAGTTATGAGTTGATGATTTTAGGATGAGTTGCTGATTTTGGGATGAGTTGTTGTTGGAAGTTATCTGCTGTTAAAACTTGCTGCTAGAAATTTTTAAATACTGGAAAATGGAAATGATTAAAACTGGCTGATTTTGGTCCCAATTGCTGATTTTGGATAAGTTGTTGTTAGAAGTTATCTACTGTTAAAACTTGTTGTTAGAAATTGTTAAATACTGGAAAATGAAAATTGTTAAAACTTGGTGATTTTAGGATGAGTTGCTGATTTTGAATGAGTTGATGTTGCAAGTTATCTGCTGTTAAAACTTGCTGCTAGAAATTGTTAAATTTTGTTGATATATAATTCGAATAGGTTGATTTGTGATTGCATTTTTGATAGTATTAGGGGCTAATTGAGATGGCTTTATGCTGGAAATTGGATGATAAAAAAATTATTACAATTTTTTTTTTCTAATAATGTATTACTAGGAGGGGACCAAACTAGACAGTCTATGTTTGTTATATCAATGATGTAGTCATTGTGGCAAGTTGGTAGATATGTATTACTGTGTTCTTGTTTGCATTCAAAAGGCTTTCTGATTTTATATTAAGTTATATGTGCTCTGTAATTGACATGTTATTTGTTTATATTATAGAGAAATTATTCAATCATTATGTCTTGTAGCAGCACAAGTGAAAATCAAACACAGTTGAAAGCTTGTGAAAAATACTGCAATAGTAATAAGGTCTTACAAACTTCACGTACGAGAGAAAATCTAAATCATAAGTTTTGGAAGTGCAAAGGATGTGGGGCTTTTAAATGAGATGATGATCGGAAGAGTAGTGAATGTAATGACTTTAAAAGGATGGAAGATCGAAATATGAACGAGAATAAAATTGACATCTTATTAAGAGAAGTTCGCAGGTTGGAGCATTAAATGGAATGCTTGTCTTTTAAATTTCAGTTGTTTGAGAAAGAACTTTGACAAAGACGACCACATGAAGATTAAAGGCAACTGATGGAGGATAAACCACGAACAAAAGAACTAAGTCTTATTGTAAAATATGTCCCACAAATAATTATAATTATTTTAATATGTATTATATTTAAATTGTATACTTAACTAATATATTCTATGAAATGAATGTTAATGTATCATGAATGCTTCAGTATCAGTATTTATTAATATATTAACTTCTGTTATTTCATTGGTTGACTTTCATATTATACTTGAAATTAATGATAATTAGTGCATATTGAGTAACAAGTTTGAGAACAAAGCGAAGAGAACAAATTGAACCTGAAATCAACACATATATCTAGAAGTATTCCAGTACCATACAAATAAAACTACTGCAGCATGCCATTAGCAGAAAAATGTCACTTTAGGACTTGAATATGATAACTACTAATATTCCAATACCACACAAATTGAACTTGAAATCAACACATATATCCAGAAGCATTCCAATACCATACAAATAAAACTACTAATATGCCATTGGCGGAAAAATGTCACTTTAGGAACTAAATCTGAAAACTACCAATATTCCAATACCACACGAATTGAATATGAAATCAACACATATCCAGAAGCATTCCAATACACCACGCTTAAAACTACCAATATGCTACTAGCGGATAAGTATGTCATTTTAAGAATAAGTCCATGTATCAAATCCACAAGCTCAATGATTGCACCGAAAATGCTATTCTTCGAAATCACTTTCAAACTCCCTATTAACTCCGTATTCCTTATCTTGCTGAAAAAGTAACTGCTGAAAATGTCCATGCATTTAGGGTTGGAGTTGTGGGTGCTATTATTAAAAAATAAACATCTTGTTATAATAAAGATGTTAAAGTACATAAAATGAACAAATACTAAAGTACATAAGATGAGCAAATACAAAATTTATCACTACTTACCATGATAGAATTTTGTGTAGATGTTGGATAAACATTATCTCCAGTTATATGATGTAAGTTCATAAGGTACTAAAACAAACATATATTAATGAAACTTTAACGAAACGATAATACTTAGAAATATTGGCATAAAGTGTGAAAAAATTACATTACAATAGTCCATAACTCCATGTGGGTACATATTCCTATCAAAGAAACTTTGTTCAAGATTTTGAGGTGTTGGGATCATAGTTGCCACTTGATCGCTTACCTGTCTATCCTGCTGTTGAGTGTTAGAAAGTGTATATTTATAAAGGAGAAACTCATCATTTTACACTTTAAATCTCACTAACATCTCTAATTTTATTTATTTAAGTCTTTTGTTATTTAATTATATATGTTTTGTTTTTATTAAGTATTTTGTGTATTTTAGGGGTATCATGGTCATTTCACAATGAACGAGATTTCGGATAGCAAAACGGACGTCACTTTTGAATTCAGGACAGTCGAAAACCTTAAGAGGAGCATAAAAGGAAAAATGGCACTGTTCACACGTACGGCACTATTCACGTGTACGCATCGCATTTTCATGGATATCTTTCATTCGCGACACTGCTTCGATCATCGTTCTGTTCAAACCGTGTGCAAACCGTGTTCTTGTTCAAACCGCGTGGTCAAACCCGTGGTCAAACCGTGTTCTTGTTCCTTTCACGATGACGTGGCGCAATCACGTGCATCCAAACTATTTTTAATCCGATGGCCATGATTCACTCAATGTATCTATAAAAAGGGGCCTCCCCACAATTTGGGACCCTGAATCCATTTTTGAGCTTAGTTTTTGTAATTCCTTCTCCATCTTGTATTTTCTACGTATTTTAATAAATTCCCATTTTACCCTTAGTTCATTATGAGTAGCTAATTTTCTTTCAAGCTTGGGTTGAAGGTGAAGTCTCAACATGTGTCATGGGCTTTATTTGGTAAATTTATTTTCTCTTCCCCTCTAATTTCTGAGGAGGTTTTGACTTTTAAATCGACAAATAATAATAATCTTGTCTAGTTCTGCCCGTTTTACAAGACACCCTAGTACAAGGTTATTATTATTTAACACGATAAGCCCTTTTGACACCATATTGATTAGAGCGTGGTTCATGAGGTGTGGATTTCCCATGATTTAATTGGTATTAATAAGGAATATTTAGCCCATGTACGTGCATGTTGATACGGATCCAGGATACCAAGCACTCTATCTCAATAGTTTCCAATTTAATTATTTCTGCCAATCCAATTTAAATTCTAGCATCCTTTAAATCAATTTCTCCATAAATCCAACCACCCATTTACTTAATTAATTCTACATATAATTAAAATCCACCTCCTCGTGGGATCGACACTCGTCACCGTTAATCTATTCTACAATAGATTCGCAGTAAACTATGAGTTCAACAAAATTTGCACAACAAGTTTTTGGCGCCGTTGCCGGGGAGGTAAGTATTTTGATTTGTAGAATTAATTTTTTGTAAATAATTTTATTATTACTATTATTATTATTATTTTAGTTGTTTCCTTGTATTTTTTTTAATCAATTAAAAAAAAAAAGCGAATTTATATTTTAGGTAAGAATTTCTTTTTCTCTTCTTTAAATTTCTGCAATTTAATTTTCAAGTTATTTTTCTTTGTAATTTTTCATTTATCTTGTTAATTTATTTTTATTTTATTTATTTTATTTCACGTATTTTTTTTATGTGCTTTTATAGAAAGGTTGTAACAGCGCAATAAGGTTAGTATTGTAATTTCTCCTTTTTCTTTATTTTTATTTGTTTTGTTCTCAATTTATTTTCTTTATTTGCATGCATGGTCGTAGGTCATTATCACCTAATCTCAACCTATAGACCTAGAATTAGAAAGAACACTTCGCACACACAAACACATTGCACGTATAGATAAAACTGAAATGGATTTGCAACAACCAGAACCACAAGAGAGGCCATTTAAGGACTACTTCAAATCCCTTAGCTAATTTGAGCACATCATGCATTAGATACCCAAATGTAGTGCTTTGGAGTTTTGAGCTAAAACCTAGTGTGCTAAATTGTCTCCCAACATTCTATGGATTAGAAAATGAGGACCCATATAATCATCTGAATGATTTTCATACAATTTGTCAAACTTTTAAATATGAGAATTTTTCGTAAGATGATGTTAAACTTAGACTATTCCCATTTTCTTTAAAGGATAGAGCTCGTTCATGGTTCAATACATTGCCTCGCTAATAGCATTACAACATGGGAACAAATGGTAACGAAATTTTTAAATAAATATTTCCCAAAGGTCATAAAACTAATGCTATTCGCAGGAAATTTCAGAATTCACCTGAGAGAAGACGAGCGCTTTTGAAGCGTGGGAGCGATTCAACGGGCTACTTTTGAAGTGTCCACATCATGGGTACGAGAAATGGCACCAATGCCAATACTTCTTGGAGGGATTATTGCCAAATGTGCAAGAATGGCTAATGGCAACAAGTGGAGGAGAGCTAATGTCAAAAGTGCATCGGAGATTTGGGATTTCTTCCAAATGACAAGCAGATAATTCCCAACAATGAGTCGATCACTCAGAATACTAGAAGAATTAAAGGAGTAAATGAGGTTCACATTGGCGAGTCGGAGTTCGGGAATCAAAGAAGTCAAAGAGATGGTTGAAGGCCTTTCGACAAATAGCATCGTTGACGACTGCCAAATCAACAGAGCCACATGACCATGACTCATATTCAGATCAAGCCAATGCTATCGGTGTAATGAGAAAACCATCAAATTACAACCCATACTCCAACACATATAATCCTGGATGGAGAGACCACCCCAATTTTTCATGGTCTCAAGGATTCCAACAGAATGGACCAAAGCTCCGGCTCCACCAATGCAACCACCTCAAGTTCCTCAAGCCTCTCACCACCATTTAGATCATACAATCGTAACTTAATTACTCTCAACCCAGACCATGGGAAGATTCATTCCAGAATTTCAAGAATGTTACTCAATCTACAATCGAGCAACAGAACCGCACCATTGATGGACTACGGAATGAGATGAGAGCAGGCTTCAACTCACAAGCCCAATCGGTTTGAAGCCTCGAAAAGATGGTGGGACAACTTGCTTCTTCAAGGTCAAACTTTGGCAATGACCTTGAAAAAGGTAAATTTCCAAGTCAACCATGCCTAATCCTAAAGGAGTGCATGAAGCAACTACCACTCACCACAACAAAGATGGAGAGGTTAAAGCCACATTATGACCTTACGAAAAGGAAAAGAAGTCGACAACAAAGTAGAGATGCAGCGACCAAAGAAAATCAAATTGTACCTGTGAATGTTGAAGACTCACCACCAGAGGAGAAAGAAGAAACCAACCCACGGGAATACGTTCCAAAGCTCCATTCCTCGAGGTTAGCTAAAGGAAAGAAGGAAAATCCACAGTGAGATTCTTGAAGTCTTCAAACAGGTAAGTGTTAACATCCCTTTACTTGATGCAATAAAGTAAGTTCCATCTTATGCCAAGTTTCTTAAAGACCTTTGCACTAAAAAGAGAAACATTCATGTTCGAAAAAGGCATTTTTAACTCGAAAACGTTAGTTCTATACTCCAACACAAAATTCCTCTAAAATGTAAGACCTGCTCCCCACTATTTCATGTAGTATAGGGAACCACACAATTGAGAATGCTTTGTTGGATTTAGGAGCTAGTGTTAATCTTTTGCCTTACTCAGTATTTGTGAAACTTGGATTGGGAGAATTACACCCAACTCCAGTGGTGTTACAGCTTGCAGATCGGTCCACGAAAATCCCTCGTGGTATTGTGGAGGACGTGCTTATACAGGTAGACAAGTTTTATTTTCCTGTGGATTTCATTGTAATTGACACTCAACCAATACAGGATTCGAGGAAGCACATCCCCATTATCCTAGGCCGACCATTCTTGGCAACTGCCGATGCTCACATTCAATGCAGATCGAAATATGCAGTTGTCTTTCGGCAACATGACCATGGAGCTCAACATCTTCAACATTTCCAAACAACCTCACAATGCAGATGATGGAATTGTTGACGTGGATTTAATTGAAGCATTAGTTGATAATACTTTTATTTCAAACCTTAGTGATGACCCTTTACAAACATGTTTAACTCACTTTGGTTTGGATTTTGATGTTGACAGATCAGTCGATGAGGTCAACACCTTACTTGACTCAGCGCCATCCATGGACACTAATAAATGGAAGTCAAGAGTTGAACAACTAGCACCATCAGAGAAGAAAATCATCCCATCATCAGAGTCACCACCGAAACTCGAGCTCAAACCATTACCCAACACTTTGGAATATGCGTTCTTGGGAGAAGAAAGCACTCTACCAGAATCATCTCATCATCCCTAAATGACGAGCAAAAAGGTAAGTTGTTGGATGTTTTAAAAGAGCACAAAGGAGCATTAGGATGGACCATAGCAGGAGCATAAAGGTATAAACCCAAATAGACGCATGCATTACATTCACCTTGATGAAAATGCTAAATCTACTAGGGAAATGCAACGTCGGTTAAATCCTAATATGAAAGAAGTTGTTAGAAATGTCAGTCCTTAAACTGTTAGGGACGCAGGTATCATTTACCCCATTTCGATAGTTCATGGGTCGATCTGTGCAAGTGGTCCCAAAAAGTCGAGTCAGTCACAAATAGTTACTAATGCGTGATAATGAATTGATACCTTGTGAGTGACTACGGGATGGCGTGTATGCATTGATTATAGAAAGTTAAATTAATCACACACGTAAAGACCATTTTCCTTTACCATTTATTGATCAAATGCTTGATAGATTAGCAGGCCATGAATTTTATTGCTTTCTAGATGGCTATTCAGGATATAATCAAATTCCCATAGCACCAAAAGATCAAGAGAAAACCACTTTCACTTGCCCTTTTGGCACTTTTGCATATAGGAGGATGCCATTAGATTATGTAATGCACTTGCTACATTTCAACGTTTAATGTTAAGCATTTTTTCTGATATGGTTGAACGGTTTCTTGAGGTCTTTATGGATGATTTTTCTGTCTTTGGTGACTCATTTGATCAATGTTTACATCATCTAACACAAGTTTTGCGAGATGTATAGAGAAGAATTTGGTCTTAAATTGGGAGAAGTGCCATTTTATGGTAAAATAAGGTATAGTTCTCGGTCACATCATTTCATGCAAAGGTATTGAGGTTGACAAAGCCAAGGTGGATCTCATTTCCAATCTTCCTCCACCTAAAACAAATGTGAGAAGTAAGATCTTTCCTTGGGCATCTTTGGTTTTTATAGACGTTTCATTAAAGATTTTAGCAAAGTTTCTAGACCCTTATGCAATTTACTTGCTAAGGATGCACATTTTATCTTTGATGATTCATGTCTTGTAGCATTTGAAAAGTTAAAGCATTTGTTGACGTCATCGCCCATCATTCAGCCACCAACCTGAGCTACCATTTGAGCTTATGTGTGATGCATCGATTATGCAAAGAGAGCAGATAGGGACAAAGAGTAGATCGAATTCCTCATGTTATTTACTATGCTAGTATGACATTAAACGATGCAGTTGAACTATTCAACTACAAAAGAAATGCTAGCAGAGAGTGTTTGCATTAGAAAAATTTCGATCTTATCTCATTGGTTGTAAAATAATTGTGTTCACGATCACGCCGCTCTCAAATATCTTCTCACAAAGAAAGATGCAAAAGCTAGACTAATTCGTTGGGTGTTACTTTTGCAGAATTTGACTTGGAATTCAAAGATAAGAAAGGGACAAAAATGTTGTGGTGACCATCTCTCTCGCTCCACTTTGACATCAACACGAACCCTTAACATTGAATGAGTCATTTCCGGATGAACAATTAATGAGTGTGGAAGTATTACCTTGGTATCTTTGATATAGTTAATTATCTTGTTACAGGTAAACTTCCGAGCATTGGACCAAGCAAGACAGGCCAAATTCTTTGAAATAAAGAATTTTTTTGGGATGACCCTTTTATCTGTTCAAGTATTGTGCCGATCAAATTATTCGACGATGTGTCCCAGAGAATGAATTTCATAATATCCTTTCGTTCTGCCATGAACAAGCTTGTGGAGGCCATTTTAACGCTAAGAAAACAGCCACAAAAGTTCTACAGTGTGGTTTCTATTGGCCGACTATATTTCTAGATGCTTACACCTTTTGTTCTTCATGTGATAGGTGTCAACGAATGGGGAGCATTACACGAAGGAATATGATGCCACTAAATCCAATTTTAGTGGTTGAGATTTTTGATGTGTGGGGTATCGACTTCATGGGACCCTTTCCCCCATCTTTTAGCCATCACTACATATTGGTTCTTTGTTGACTATGTTTCGAAATGGGTAGAGGCAATTCCATGCAGAACCAATGATCATAAAGTGGTGATAGGGTTTTTGAAGAGCAACATTGTTTCACGCTTTGATTCCTCGAGCAATAATCAGTGATGGTGGTACCCACTTTTGCAATAAATCATTCAAAGCACTTTTGACAAAGTACTCCATCACTCATAAAGTGGCGACTCCGTATCATCCGCAAACCAAAGGCTGCTGAGATCTCCAATCAAGAAATAAAGCACATCTTAGAAAAGACCGTGAGGCCGACAGAAAAGATTGGTCATTAAGACTTGATGATGCATTATGGGCATATAGAACGGCGTTCAAAACCCCAATCGGGATGTCACCCTACAAAGCTAGTGTATGGAAAAGCTTGCCACCTACCCGTGGAACTTGAGCATCGTGCGTCTTTGGGCCATCAAGAAATTCAATTTTGACATGCAGCAAGTGGCTCGAAAAGACGACATACCGGTGGCGAAACTTGAAGAAATTCGCAACGATGCATACGAAAATGCCAAGGTTTACAAGCAACGAATGAAAGTCTTTCATGATAAGCGACATGAGAAAATCTTTCACTCCAGGTCAGAAAGTACTTTTATTCAATTCTCGCTTGCATTTATTCCCAGGTAAGCTACGCTCTCGATGGTCTGGCCCCTTTATTGTTCATACTATTTTTCCACATGGGGCAATTGAAATTAAGGACCCAAAAAACGGTGTCACGTTTAAAGTTAATGGTCAAAGATTAAAGCCATATCTAGAGTACCAACCACATGGAGAGGACACCGAAATAAATTTGAGTGACCCACCATATTTGAATTAAGATTTTTTTTGTTTTTTTTTCGTGATTTGATTTTTTTTCTTTCTTTTTATTATTCTTTTGCTAATTGAAATTATTTGTGCATAAGTGTGTTTGTTTAACCATTAAGTTTTCTTTTATCACTTTTAATCATGAGACAGTTCCTCTTGAACATCCTTAGACGACTTCAACGTGTCCAGTCTCATCTCGAGGCCGATACGATTTTGTAAAACACATCGTATTTGGAAGCTACAACCACCGGAGTTAATATCCCACGTTGAGGATTTAGAAAGCCAACTCAGAGACATTGAGAGCAGTGTCTACAACATCCAGTTGGAGCTTGAGGTAAATTCCATAAGAGGACGATTGTGATTTTCTTTGTGTTTTTATTTGTTACTTCGTTTGTGTGTTTTAGTTTTTGTTTTAGTTTGTCATCCCGGTTAAGTGGCGGATAACGGTACTCCGTGACAATCAAGTCGGTTACTTCAGTTTCCCATAATTACGATCTTCGAGGCGAAGGTATGGATAAACGAGATCTTAGCAAAGCTTCATAGTCGATTCCCTTCACTTCCTCGAATGCCCTCCTTACAATCTATAAAGCTCGGTGCAACGCATGCGATTGCTCATGAGGAATAACATACCTGCGATATCCGGGTTAATAGAGGCCAAAGTACGCTTGGGGTGAGTTACCTCCAAATTTATTGCATACATGCCTGGTTGTGGTAAAGGAAATTACGCAAGAAAGCGAAGAGCTCGAAAAATTTCGGTTGCTTGTCATAAGTGTGCCAGAATGTTATGCAATAAAAAACGATGTTCTTTAGGAATGGTGTCGATAATGAGAAGATAAGATTCAATTCATTAGGGATGGCTTGAATAAGGAGTCATTGGATGATATCCTTTTGTCTCTTGAAACGCATCCCAGTGGATATGTGCAAGAGCGATTCTCCGCTTATGGCCATCATTCCGAAAAAGAGCATGCACGATACTCTCGGAATCGACTATAAACGACCTGTTTGCCGGTTTATAAGAAAAGCTGGATGGGAAGCCTATCCTCGACCCATGAGGGCGTTGAAGCCGTTTACGGACGTAAACCGAGGAAGATGTGAGCCACGATCAACTACCTGTAAATATCCTTTTACTTTACTGTTGTTTTATTTTACTGTTGTTTTACCATTTGCATTATTGTCTTTAATAATTTTATATTTGTCATTACTTGCTTTTCCTGTTCTTGTTTTCTTTTTGACTCTCAAGCCATGTGCATTACACGATTAATTGACATATACATGACACCTCATTCACAAACAGACCCATTGCCGCCAAGATCCTTAAATATGATTCTTTTCGTTTACACTCACAAATTATTTTTGAGAAGTATCATAATGGCAGCTACTCCCAATAAACAATTCAAGAACATTTGTGTGCTTTCTGGATTTAACTATGGCAAATATAAAGAGTTCTTTGAGCGCAGGTTGATCTTGGTCGATGCATGCGAGAGAAAATTACACTTAGTATACGGCGGAGGTGACCGAGGGTTATCAAAATTGGTCTCGAAATCGCTTTTGTCGAGGAAGCCAAGTGTTAGGCATCATACCACAAACCCTAAAACCTTTGGGTCGCTTGTCTAACTCACCGACTGAGAAGAGTTAGTTGTCTCGGTATGCAAGAAAGAATAACAAATGCTTAATCATCTTTGATGCTTTTATTTTCTTACCAGGAGATCTTGCAACTCTGAGGCACTTATCACTTTAGCATCTTGGGCCCATCTGCACATTCATCAGAAACCCATCGGTTTGTTAAATGTCAATAATTTTTATGATGGCTTTATCGCATTTCTTAACCATGCAATAAAAAACTACTTCATTCCCTCTACGGTGAAAAAGTTTTTTATTTGTGCTCACACTGCTAATGAGCTACTTGATCTGTTACAAGCTTATCGACTGAGGCCGCGATCCCAAGACCTTGGTGTTGGAGTGTACAAATAACGATGGTAACAATAGCAGCAGTAAGAAGTACAAATTAGATTTAAATCTCCGCCTGTAAATATTTTATTCTGTGTTGCACCACCCAGGTGATGTCTTCTAAACTCTACTTCTTTCCTTTAAAACATTGAGGACAATGTTTAGTTCTGGTTGGGGGGAGGGGATAGTTGACAATTGTGGAATGTTGGTTAAGTTTTTACTAATTTTTTGTTGTAGAAACTAATCAAATAATCTGTTTGTGTTGAAGATGGCTGAATATGGAGTGTAGTTACTCTAGAAACGCATCTTCTTAGTAAAAAAAAAAAAAATTTCTTATTTTTCGTGTGATCTTTCTAACTTTTTGACTTCTCCTTTATAAATATGCATTTTCAAATTTTGAGTCGAAGATGGCTGAATATAGAGTGTAGTGCCTCTAGAAACGCATCTTCTTAGTTAAAAAAAAAATCATTGTTCTATCATTTTAAGTGTAACATTTTCAATTAGTTTTTCTGCATCATTTTCACATTTCTGCATGCATAATTCCCTTTCATGTTTAGAATAGGTTGGGGGGTAGAATGTTGTTTAAAAAAAAAAAAAAATGGTGTGATTTTGTTTTTATTTTTGGATGACATGATGATTTTCGAATTTTAGTATTTGTATTATCTTTGGTCTTGAGTGATGTTACACTATGTTTGCTACTCTACATGTTGATGTCGGAGATAAATATGAGTTGCTTGAAAGAATTGACATGTCATAATAAATACTAAGCGAGCTTTTGAGCCTATTATTTTTCTTGGAGAGTAACCCTTTTTGCCCATTTTTCATACAACATGATATTATTATTTTATACATGATCTTTAGATTTCCTTGGAGTCAACCCTTTAAAAAAAAAGTTAAAAAAAAAAAAATGCGTTGCTACATCTAAAGGTCCATTTCACTAGTAGATATGGAGGAGTATCTAGAGCCCTAAAAGATGATGGAAAGGCCGTCTTTGACCCGTTTGAGCCTTTCTAGCCATCCCTTATGTGAAATATCCATAGTTAGCCCTTTTGAGCCTTTTAATTAAAAAAAAAAAAAAACTTTTCTTTGTCAACTTATCATCTTCACCCACTCCAATTTGGAGTATTACCCGATATCTTACAAGTTCCATCACCTATTCATGTTTGAGAAAAATATAAATAATTGTTTTGTTTAGTAAAGTTGTGCAATACCGAAAAAAAAAGAAAAAAAAGAAGAAAAAAGAAAAAGAAAAAAAAATTTCTCTAAAAAAAAAAAGAAAAAAAGAAAAAAAAAGAGAGAGAGATATAATACAATAATAAATAAGTAAAATGCACTTTTTAGTTTCCAAAAGATATTATTTTTCTCAAACATATATTTTGTTTCCTCTATTTTCCTTTCTTTGTTAGCCATGTCCCTAGCCTACGTTACATCCTAATAAAAGTCCTTCTTGATTTTAGGGAACTATAGTCTGAAGTAGAAGCTAGTTATATGGGCTATAAAGATGTAGTAATGCATAAAAAAAAATAAATAAAAAAAATAAAAATACATTAGGTTGACTAAAATTCTGTTTGACTTAAGATCGTGTTATTTCTAAGCTATGGGCATATTTCCTTCATCTTGGTGAGAGTGTGTGATATTATTTCTTTACTATCTTCACTCCATTTATCATTCCTTGAAGTGACAATTTTTATTGGGTTTAATTTCCTTGTGAGAGTGTCACTATTACCGGTGAGATTTTGGGGTTTGACATGTTATTTTTGAAAGTAGCTGTATTTACTTGGTTGATTCATGTGGATGGTTGATGTGGGTGTGATGTTTCTTTACCGGAGATAATCTTTTATACTTTTATTTGATTGCTATCATTAGTCTGATTGAATAAACAAGTTTGTTTAAAAAAAAAAAAAAAATTTTAGGTTTGAATTTTATTTTCGCTTTATTTGCTAGGGACTAGCAATAAGCTGGTTGGGGGGTGTGTTGAGTGTTAGAAAGTGTATATTTATAAAGGAGAAACTCATCATTTTACACTTTAAATCTCACTAACATCTCTAATTTTATTTATTTAAGTCTTTTGTTATTTAATTATATATGTTTTGTTTTTATTAAGTATTTTGTGTATTTTAGGGGTATCATGGTCATTTCACAATGAACGAGATTTCGGATAGCAAAACGGACGTCACTTTTGAATTCAGGACAGTCGAAAACCTTAAGAGGAGCATAAAAGGAAAAATGGCACTGTTCACACGTACGGCACTATTCACGTGTACGGTGCATCGTTCATGATATCGTTCACGACACTGCTCGACCGCTTACTGTTCAAACCGTGTGCAAACCGTGTTACTGTTCAAACCGCGTGGTCAAACCCGTGGTCAAACCGTGTTACTGTTCACTGATGACGTGGCGCAATCCTGTGCATCCAAACTATTTTTAATCCGATGGCCATGATTCACTCAATGTATCTATAAAAAGGGGGCCTCCCCCCCTAATTTGGGACCCCTGAATCCATTTTTGAGCTTAGTTTTTTGTAATTCCTTCTCCATCTTGTATTTTCTACGTATTTTAATAAATTCCCATTTTACCCTTAGTTCAATTATGAGTAGCTAATTTTCTTTCAAGCTTGGGTTGAAGGTGAAGTCTCAACATGTGTCATGGGCTTTATTTGGTAAATTTATTTTCTCTTCCCCTCTAATTTCTGTGGAGGTTTTGACTTTTCGTCGATAAATAATAATAATCTTGTCTAGTTACCGCCCTGGTTTTACCGGCACCCTAGTACAAGGTTATTATTATTTGGCACGATAAGCCCTTGACACCATATTGATTAGAGCGTGGTTCATGAGGTGTGGATTTCCCCCTCATGATTTAATTGGTATTAATAAGGAATATTTAGCCCATGGTGCATGTTGATACGGATCCAGATACCCAAGCACTCTATCTCAATAGTTTCCAATTTAATTATTTCTGCCAATCCAATTTAAATTCTAGCATCCTTTAAATCAATTTCTCCATAAATCCAACCACCCATTTACTTAATTAATTCTACATATAATTAAAATCCACCTCCTCGTGGGATCGACACTCGTCACCGTTAATCTATTCTACAATAGATTCGTGCGCTTGCGAGTTCAACAAAATTTGCACAACACCTGCAAAGTCAACAAAACCAACATTTGAGCACCATTTATGAAATAAATTATTTTACTTTAATTATTTTTTAAACTAACCTTTGCCATGCAATGTGCTGAACTCATTTTAGATTTTGAAATTTTGGTTGACTTTTTTCTTTGACAAGGTGGACGACCTTTACGACGCTTAATAGCTGGATCATGTCATGTCTCAACATTATGCGTTGAAATTCCCACGCTATTACTACAACTTCATTGGCCTGTAACAACGATTACCTCGTTACCTCTGCACTGAATCATTTCCGGTAGATCTATCCGTACCTTCTCAATCTAATTCAAAACAAGATTATAACATTCCATATCTTTTGCAGCCCCATTTGCAACCTCTGCAAAACTAATACACATCTTCTCATATCACTTTTGTTCATCTGTGTAGCTATGCAGCTCATGACTGGTTTTCACCCTACTGTGGCATCTCTAAACATCTTTTCTTCATCTCTATAGGATATACTTTCCTGGAAGTATTTATAATAGCATGCCTGCAAAGAATTCCACTGAATTGGAACCTTAAACAACTACAATAGATTTCACCATTTTATTTATCACAATATACTTCAAAAAAGGTCATTTTTTTCCATGTATGAACTTTGACATCCTTTTTAACTATTTATTCACAACCCATGGAATTGACAAATTCGCAATATATCTTTCTGATCAACTCTTGTTGAAATTCTTGAAATTTCGAAATGGTGTACACATCTTGGATTTGCTTCTCCATCGCATAAGATGTTACACATAGCATTTGCTGGGAAAGACATCGGACATCTTCTTCAACTTATTTCTGAACTTTATTCTTTAATGCATTGCTATATTGCTCCACAAATTGCTTCAAAGTAGTTTTCGAGTTAACATAACCATCAAAAAATGCATTCATACTCTCACTGCGTTGAGTGGTTGACATTTCTGCTCAAAAACTGTTTTTTAGATAACAAGGTACCCAACGATGCCGCTTATTGTATAAGCCCCGTAACCATTCATTTCCCCCCAATTCAAATTCTATAATCATGTGGTGCCCAGTTTTCTCAAATTTTACAGGGCTTTGAAAGTCATAAATAGCGCAATGCAACACATTGCTAATGTCGTGATATTCTTTATATCCCCCTAGCTTCTTTGGAATCTTCTTAAGTATATGTCATAAACACTACCAATGTCGAGTATTGGGGAAAACATTCTCAATTGCAACTTTCATTGACTTGTCTTGGTCTGTAATGATTTCAATAGGAGCAGAATTAAACATGTAGGATAACCATGTTTGAAATAACTAAGTGAATGTCTCAATGTCTTCGATTGAAATCAATCCACATCCAAACAAAATAAAATAACCATGATGATTAACTCCTACAAACGGAGCGAACGTCATGTCATACTTATTTGTAAAATATGTGGTGTCAAATGTAACAACGTCCCCAAACTCTTTATAGGCTTCCCTATTTCTTGGTTCGGCCCAAAAAACATTTTTAGCCGTCCCTTATCATCCACTTGCATACTAAAGAAAAATCTATTATCTTCCGCTTGCACTTTCATAAAATAATTTTGAAGAGCAGCAACATCCCCATCTCCAAGTCGTAATCTTCTTTCTTTCTGAATATGATTTCTACAATCTCTCTCTATAAATGTCACATTTTCATGTCCACCAGCCTCAATAACAAGTGATTGATAATTTTTGGACAACTTGATTCCCGCTTGGTCATTTATATCAAGTTTCTTTTTTACGTATGCACTAAGATTAAGATTGCATTGAAAAAGCCTGGACTTCGTTGGAGTCAACAATGGATGGTTGTGTTCAAGATTTAAGCTTTGAATTGTCCACTTTCCATCATCCCCTAAACCATCTCGCAATCTAGCACTGCAGCCTGCTTTTGTATTAGGTTGCAGCTTTAAGATATTAGTAGATTTGCTTATTGTCTCCCCACTTCGGCTACAAGCAAAAGACACATTTCTAAGTATCCCATCATTGTTCTTTCTACTACTTCTCCATATAACTGGAAACCTTTTCTTTTACCATACTCTTTGAAGTAAATAAACATTTCAGTATCGGTAACAAAAGGCATCCCAATCATTGGCTCATCCTCATTCTCAATTTTCTCCAACTCCTTCACTTCCATGGCTTTTTCCATATTCTTTATTTCTACGAAATGAAAATAATTCATATTATCAAAATGGAAATTCATATTATTAAAAACAAATATAATTCATGACAACAATATGAAAATAATTCATATTAACAAAACTAATTTCAAAAACAAAATAATTCGTGACAACAAAATGAAAATAATTCGGATTAACAAAACTAAACTAACTCACAAAACTAAGCTAACTCATTGTAATAATTCATGGTCAGCAAAATTTTCTTATAAAATCAAAATAATTCATGGCCGTCTCTACTCATGTGCCTATATTTTCTTGTTTAATCATCCTAAAATTAGCATTTCATAAAGTATATATATATAAAAGGTCAGCAAAATTAACATAAATTCATACCGTCAACACATATTAATACAAAAGTAATTAAATCTTCACAAATTCATAATCAACACAATTAAAGATCTGGCAATAATGAAGCAAATTACCTCCACAAATCAATTAAGGCAGCTGAGAGAGTAAAGCTGCAGCTGGATGTCAAATTCCAGAAATGCCGTGAGAACGCAATCCATGGGGTGGAGAGAGAGACAGCTGACAGGCAAATGTGAAGAGACCCATGGCGAGAGAGAGAGAACACCGATAGACAGAGCACAGAGCAGTCGAGCGAATGAGAAACATAGTGTTTCGGCATAAGTGTAGTTTGTGTTTGCGTTAGTGCTGTGGTCTAGTGAGATGAGTGTGTGTGTGGTCTGCGTTTGCGTTTCAGTAAGACGAGTGTGTGTGTGGTTTGAGCGTGCGTTTGAGCAAGACAAGTGTTTATTTGCTTTGAAGCTACAATAACTTCACCATTTTGTGCTAACTGTGGTCCTAATTGGTGTGAGCATATCGGTGTTAAATAGTCTATCTTTAATCAATACACACACTATAAGAAAACTGACAATAGATGACAGACAGTTTATGACGGATTTGACTTTTATCATTATAGTATGACTGAATCATGATAGAATTTTGGTTTGTCATGAATTGATGATGGTTTTGTGATAGAATTATTGTCTATCAAGCATTTATGATAAAATTGTGATTGAAATTTTTTCTATCAAGAAATTATGATAAAAATATTAATTTGACCGTATTTGACTAAAATTTTGGTGCGATGTTTTATTAAAAGAAAAAAAACAGTGTGTTATAATTTTGTTAATAATTTAAATGATGTAAAAAATTAAATAAAGGAATTGAAATGGTGAGTTTGAGCAAAATACTACAAAATATTCTAAGTTAAAAAACGTCACTCAACACATTCATCACTCCCTCTCTCAACCTAAGAAATTGAAACCCTAGAAGCTCAAACCCTTCTCACTCACGATCAAACAAACTTTCTACATTCACAACCAATTAACCCAAGTAAAAGAGTCGACCTTCGAATCCCACCCATAGGCCACAAGTCAACATCCTGCTAGAGGTTCTCTTCGATTCACGAGCATTTGATCGAAAATTATGAAAGAGCCGGTGTTGATTTTTTACTTCAATTCCAGCGAAAGGGGAAGGGGCTGGATGAGGGAGGTAACCAGGTGGATAGAGCTAATGACGAGTAATGTGTTGTTGATGGTGGCTGGTGAATCGCGCTGGAGGATAATGAACGTTGGTGGAGGTTTCGTTGCTGTTTGGTAGTCGTGTTTGGTGATTCTTGCAGCAAATCGGTGGTATTTACGGCTGGGATTTGATGGGCGGGTCTTTATGGTTCTGATGGTGGTGGAGATCGACATAAAAAGATTAAAAGCAGTGGCGGCAGTGGCTATTGTGTGGTGGCTGGAATAGGAGCTAGAGTTTTGAGCCTAGGTAACCTTTCTTCACTTTTTATTTCCTTTTTATTATGTTTTAGTTTTGAATCAATAATTTTGATTTCATTAGTGTAGCTATATATTCATCTCTGTTTTCAATTTTATGTTTCATTCTGAAAAAGAAAATAAAAGGATAAAAAATTTAATTTTTTTAATAAAATTATATTATTATCTTTGTTTGTGAATACGGCACCTTTGATTTTCTCCCAATATATGATGACTTTCTCCCTCTTTGCTCCTTCTCACTTCCCACTTGGCCTCCTAGTATCCTTGTCTCTGTTGGGTTGTTAAAAACATCCATTTGGTTCCTTTTTTTAATCTTATACTAATTCCCAAAAAAAGAAAAAAGGACGCTTGATTTGAGAAGGGTTTGTTCATTGGAGGAGTCATGGCAATTTGTTGTGATCTTGAAGTTGATGTCAATGGTCAAGAGACTTTCATAGTGGACAAGGTACAATCTTTTAGTTGTTTTGCTTTGCATCTTCACTTTGCATTCTGGGTTCTAACTAATATGTGTTTTTCTTGTGTCTTTGATTGTGAAGATTGGAGTTTTTATGAGTGAAAAGTGTCATGATTCTTACACTCTCTTGTAGTTTGTTTCAATTTTTTTAATCTATTTTTTACCATGATAATAGTTAATGCGCTCTATAGCCATGGGCCTATGGCTATCGCTGTACCTTCACCATTAAATTTGAACCTAACCTATAATGCAGTGATGTGGGAAGTTTACAACTTTACATTAGCTTTTGATCTTTCTATTGTAGCGTCTGGTTCATCACCATTGTAGGGCTGCTACTTTTTTCACTTTCGTTTGTTTATTATGTCATTTATTGCTCTTGTTACGGGGCTTTAATAATGTTCATACCGTCATTTGCTTTATTGACATGTTCTGAGAAAGGAGCATGGTTTGCTTTCATCTTTGGCCTTCTTTGCTGTTATGATTAGTCAACACCGCGTTGTTTAATTAGCATTCCAAAATTTATTCTCCATAACGACCTCTCATCCTATTATGGTCTATATTTTCCCATCAATCTCCTTCATCTGTTTTGTTTAATTCAATGAGTTAATTCATGTTTTACAAACATCAATTTAATTCTTTCGGTGGAATCTAGGCACTTAAAGATTTAATCAATGTTAATAAAAAATATTTTTTATTGTATCTTTTTTTATATACTATTTGTGATTGTATAATTACTTACAAACAATCAATCTAAAATAAATCGACGTGCTAAAAAAATAATTGGGCGAAAATACCAATAAGATACAATTATATTTACCTAGGAGTTAATTTTCATGGCCTTGTCATAATATATTTCACCATGTTATAAAACAAATTCCTTAAAAAAATTGTTAATTCTTGAAGCCAAATGACCAAAACAAGATAAAAAAAACTTAGCCCATCAAAAGATTTAAATGAGATTTAAAAATTAAGTCAACATATTACTGACGCAAAACATACTTATGTTCGGTTGAACTATACCCACAATAGATAGCTTCATTTTTGGGGATTCATTGACCTTATCGAAAATTTAGGTTTAGGCCGAAGAAAAAAAATTAAATACGATAGTGTGTGATTTCAACAACTGATTTATCTTCAAGAAAAATAAAGAGAGACTTGCGAACTGTAATTGTTTTTAAAAAAAAAAATCGATTGTGGGTTATCTTCATAAAGGAGATTTTCATGATAAATAGCTCATTGAATGATAGAGCTTTTGCGTTTCTCTCCAAATCTAGAATACTGATCTCATTAAAGCTTCGAAGGAAGAAACGGGGCATCTGTCCTGACAAGTTGTTACTCTAATATCTAGGATATAAGCAGTTTTTCCTCATTTAACACAATAATATACATAAAATCTTAACTTTTTGAGCAATTAAAATAATGGATCAAACTAAATACTGACTTTTTTAATTAATATTAAAACTAAAAGTTAACCGGCCCCACCATTTATTTTTGGGCTTCACAATTCATGGGAAATCTATTTCTTCTTTATGTTCACATATTATTTACAAGGAATTTTTTTTTTAAAATAGATTGATTTAATTAAAAAAACCCTATTAACTACAATTAGATGTAATATTATATATATTATTAAAAAAATAAAAAATAAGTTAATAACGGTAGAAATGTCATTTTATAATTAATTAGCTACGTTCGTTAAAATTAAAGGTAGAAGTTAACAGCTTGTCTCTTAATCAAATATTTTAAAAATATTTATCATCTTTTTGAAATATATCAAAATAAGTGTCATATGGGGGTGCTTAACCCAGATGTAAAAGAAGAAACCAAAAAATTGAGTTGCCGGTGTTGTTTTTGGATTATTGAATAAGGTTACTTAAATGGTGGGCTTATTTTTTTAGATTGGAGAATCAAAATCTAGAATGAATTGATTGATTTGGTAAATTATTTATCAATTAAGAGTACCATAATCTAGCAAAAAAAAGAGAGAAAGCAAATAAGAGATATAATGTCTAGAGAGGAATTTTATTCAATAGTGTATATAAAAAAGGAAATAAACCCTCTTTTGTAGTCTCATAATAATAAAAATAAAGTAAATGGTCAGCAAATGAATATATCATTAGTCATAACTTCTTATGAGATAATGAGAGTTATAGGAGATGAAGAATTGTTTTAATGAACATTACATAATTATAATTATTTCATAACACTCTATTTTGGATGTTCATCGAACAAAGAATATGCGTCTTTAAAACCTTTACTAATAACAATCCGTTGGAAAAAAAGAGTACATCATTAATTTATATATTATGGAGGTAAACTCGGCTCTTTAATATAAAAAAATTATTATGCTTAAATTTGTATTATATTCTTTATAATTTAAACCTAAGAAATTGTTTTTAATGTATTCAATTAAACCAATTTACCTACCATGCTTTCACAACATTGTAATGCAATATAAATTTATATATTATTGTATAATTATTATTGAAGTGAATAAAACTTTTTAAAAGCATAATTTAAAGAAAGAAACCATAAAAATTAGAATATTGATTAATTCTTTAAAAATAAACACTTATGGTCTACACAATTATTTTATGAGAGGTTTTTTAAAGTGAATTTTCCTTCATTCTATCATGATGCAATGTGGGTAAGTTTGAGTCTAACATTATATAGATAGTTTATGAATTACGATATTTGATTATTTTTAACTATATTTTATGGACATGATTTAAATAATATAAAATATTTAAATTTATTTGGTTGAGTCGGTGATATATTTTGTGTGTATTTGATCCGACACTAAAATGATGCCTAAATTTTGAAGAAGCAACGAAAATTATCCGTAAAATCCATTAATGGGTTTAATATTACTAAAAATTTAATAGGTAATTATTGGGTATGGGTGTCCAAAAAAATTAGCGAACTGAGGTTTGAAAATACTACAATCCATTCAAACCCACACCGTTTACATTATTAAAGCTGGTATTCGGCGCCACTTGGGCTTTTAGCTCAGTGGTGGACCATTATCTTGCTTAACTTTGAGGGCAATGGTTCGAGTTCTTACGGACTCAATTTCCTTAAATTAAATTTAATTGTGTGGAGATTGCTTAAAACTTTATTCTCTCTTGGGAAATATAAGTAGAGTAGAGATCCCTCCTCCAAATACATCTACTTCAGTAGAATAAAAATGTAATAATGTAAGTCCTCCGTGATTATAAATTCAACCAATGATTTGACATCTACTTTATAAAATAAAAATGTAATAATGTAAGTTAAAAAAAAAAAAAAAGCTCAGATTTAAATGTAATAATGTAAGTCTCAGATTTATATCTGATTATAAATATCAGTGCAATGATCTGTCTGCTGTCATACCAGTTGTAGCAGTTGTAAATATTTGTGTAATACAGTAACCTAATGCTTAATCAGTTAAAAAAAAAGAAGCTCAGGCAGGATAGTCAGAAGATAATTTATTTTTATCATTTTATCTTATTCCCCAAATAGTTAAAAAATCATAGTAGCAAACCGTTTAAAGTAATGTCATTATTTCAAATTGCAAATATATTTATGATCCTTCTCAATTAGGCTAATTACAGCTCAAAAGTAATAAATTTACTTTGCAAGCAAAATATGATTTGCTTCTAGGATTTGCTTATAAATAATGATAAAAAGTGTACTAGGAAATTTATTCTCAAATATGAAGCCTTCAAATTATTTTCCTCTCTTAATACTGTTTTTCTTAGTCTTCATGTCCGCTACAGGTAATATAGTCTTCTGCTTATACCAAAAATAATTTATATTTTCATTTCGTTTTTCTTCTATAGTCATTATATTTGATAGATCTGTGGACTTTTCTAATGTCTTTTAATTATTTTTTTTTTCTTTTTGAGGAAAATAGGTACGGTGCTGGGAAACGATCATCCTTGTGGGAAGCCTTTGATCCACATCATTAATTGCTCAAAACTGGCTTGTGTTCAGAGCTGTGTTCAAAAATATAATGAAAGTATAAACGGTGCATGCATCGACATGGACAATTGTTGCTGCAACGTCCAAATATTAGGATGACTTGCTTTCTGCTCATCTTGGATTTGTTCAACATAATAAAATTAATCTAGTATTTGGACCCCTTTTTTGGGTATGGACCCTTTTTTGGGTACCAAATTTAGATTTTTATCGACCAATGTATTATCTCTGTTGTGGGTTTTCTTATTAATTTCTTCTATTTGTTTGAATATTTAAACTTAATTATATTCAAAATACAAAAATTATCAATCGTATATCTTCAAATTTTTTACAGCACTTTCAAGGTATATCAGTTGTCCACCCTAAGTTGACAAAATATATTTACCGTCCACCAAGCCGTTAATTGCCGTTTAAATATGATGATGTCAGATGGGTAATATGATTTTTTTCATATGATACAAGTGATAATTTAAGGGTATATAATTGATAATAAGAGATTTTAAGGGTATACGAATGATAATTTTCAAGGGTAAAATCATTAATTTGCTATAGTTCATTAACTTTCAAACGACATGTAACAATTTTGTGGTCGGTAAATAACTTTTGTCAATTTATAGTGGACGATTGATATATTCTTAAAATATTATAATATTTTTGATAAAAATATAAATTTAGGATATACGAACAATAATTTCTCATAAAAATATGTATATTTATACATAATGGACGTGATTACAGTAATTGTAATAATAAAACAGTAATTGTATTATCGTTCTAATGAATATACTTGATCATCACGTGTATATTCTTAAGTTAATTTAAAATGAACAGGCATCATTTTTCTTAGTATTATTATTTAATATTATATTAAAAAATATAATATAAATATTAATAAAAACAGACTAAACAACTTAAATCTTCGTCTGTGAGATTCTTCTCTCAATCAATTTATTAAGGAATTGTTGCCACTTCTCCCGACTAAAAATAAATGTTAATTTTTTCTGAACTGAAAATTTTATGAACGAGCCTCACATAACAATTTATTAGTTAGCTAATGATATTTTTTTTTGAATGTTTTAGAATAATAATTTTAACAACGCCGTAGATGGATTGATCCACGCCTCCCTTTGAGTCTCATATTTTATGTGCTGAGTTTCTATTTAATTTTATGAGCCTGGGATTTGTACTTTAATTATAACTTATTTTTGTTGGAATCAAACACTTGTATTATATACTCATAAAAAAAAAAGCACTTGCATTATATAAAGTTTTCAAAAGAGAAGAGATAAAATTAGAATAATGATATTGTTACAAATTTTTGTATAAATTTATTTTATATAAATTAATGTGGTATTAATTCATTGGTTGAATTAAATATCTCTTGGCTCATATGATTTATTTCTATTATTTTATATTTTCATTCAACCAATGAATTAATACCACATCAGTTTGTACAAAATAAATTTATACAAAAATTTGTGACTGTATCATACTCATCAAATTAATAGTTTACTACCCGAGCCGATTTCATCGGGGGTGACGTGTTACGACTTACGACTAAAATAACAAATTAGAAAATTAGGGGAAAAAACATTTTATAGAATTTTTTCAAAATATTTATAAATTTCCTCTCTGTTTTTTTTTTGGCAGATAATTTTCTCTTAGTTCATAAAAAATTACAACTAAATCAAAGTGACTTGACTTGAACTTTCCACCAGGATCCATGATAATCGTTGGCAAAACACCACAAAGCAACTCAGATCTCACCACGTGTACCATTTGCCATATGTCACAATATCATTCGTGATTATCTCTCATTCTTTTTCCACGTTAAACCCTCACTCACGTTCCTGACCGAATCACTATTAAAACTCCCATTCCTAGTTCAATTTTCCCTCACGTTTCTTGTCAACCAAACAGCAAAATTCAGAAAATCAAAAATTAAAAAAAAAAGAAATTAAATTCACTCCCCATCCAGAGAATGCGATTTACTAACAACTGGTACCCTCTCTCTTTCTTTTTCGTTTACTTTATATTTCCATAATCTCTTACATTTGCCTTCAAATCATTGTCTGTTGTTTCTCGAGAAAAATTTGAGCTAGTAAAAGCAAAACAAATCAATTTAAATTTGTTAATAATAGTCTTTGTTTGATTACGTGATTTGCAGAAAATGAAGAGAATGCTATTGAAATTACTTACATTCTTATCAGTTGCTTCATTGCTCGTAAGTCATTCGCAATCAGCGGTTTCGAGCGTAGATCTAGGCTCAGAATGGCTAAAAGTAGCAGTCGTAAACCTAAAGCCAGGTCAAAGTCCGATTTCAATAGCGATCAACGAGATGTCGAAGCGTAAATCACCAGCTTTAGTCGCATTCCAAGAAAGCACTCGTCTTTTAGGCGAAGAAGCTTCGGGAATCATTGCTCGGTATCCTCACCGAGTCTATTCTCAGCTCCGTGACATGATTGGCAAACCATACAAGCAAGTCAAACATTTGATTGACTCGCTATACCTGCCTTTTGACGTTGTCGAAGATTCTAGAGGTGCCGTGAGTTTTAAGATTGATGAAAGTAATAATTTCTCTGTTGAGGAGCTGCTAGCCATGGTGTTGAGTTATGCAGTGAATTTGGCGGACACTCATGCTAAACTGGCCGTGAAGGATTTTGTTGTTAGTGTGCCACCGTATTTTGGGCAGGCCGAGAGGAAGGGATTAATGCAGGCAGCGGAATTGGCCGGGATGAATGTGCTTTCGTTAGTTAATGAGCATTCTGGCGCCGCTTTGCAGTATGGGATTGATAAAGATTTTTCGAATGAGTCTAGGCATGTTGTGTTTTATGACATGGGTGCAACTACTACTTATGCCGCACTTGTTTATTTCTCTGCTTATAATGCTAAGGTGTATGGCAAGACTGTGTCTGTGAATCAGTTTCAGGTCAGTTGTTTAAATTCCATAATTTATGAAGTTATTTATGCTGATGTGTTAATTTTGAGTAATAATGTTATGTTTAATGTTTCTGCTACGGATGAAGCTTGATTCAGTTTAGGATTTGATTTGATTGATGCGGAAGGTCCATTGGATAATTTTGGTTTGGTCCCAATGACATGTTGGAATAATGAACCATTAGCTTAATATTTCACAGAATCACTAAGAGTTATGACTGTGATGGTAGCTTTGAAAGGCACTCTTATTATGGGTAAATGACTTAGTTACTAGTCCTTGGATTTATTACTAGTAAAAGGGTATCAGTTCTAAGATATTCAATTTATAGACTTTCCTTTCAAATTTCCCTGTTTGTTTTATGTAGCTTCCTTGAAATGAATGTAAAATGTTCGGTTTTAGTTACCTTATTCGTTTTCTACACTTGATATAAGTTGTTTTGTGATATAGGTGTGCATATACTCTTGGTATTGTTTTGGCTTTATCATACATGTTGCTGTTTTTATTTCTCGCGTCAATTTTCATTGTACATGTTATCATGTGAAAATGAGTTTGACTGCTCATTATTCCCATAGCATTAGCTTTTTCCCACTTCATCTGTGCTCTATATACAATATTTCTGTGCTGCTTGTTATGTTCCTGCATATCTAATTAGTTTTTAATGCTAGTTGATATTTGACAATTTTGCAGGTTAAGGATGTTAGATGGGATGCAGAACTTGGCGGTCAGAACATGGAATTACGGTTGGTGGAATACTTTGCTGATGAGTTCAATAAACAAGTTGGTAATGGGGTTGATGTGAGGAAGTCTCCCAAGGCCATGGCTAAACTGAAGAAACAGGTTAAACGTACGAAAGAAATTCTTAGTGCAAACACAATGGCACCAATATCAGTTGAATCCCTCTATGATGATATAGACTTCAGGTAGGTGGAGTTCAAGCATAGTTTTACGCTTTGCTGTACGTTTCAAGTTTATTATCAAAATTTATGTGTTCTTTCAATGGGTGAGGAACGGTAGAACATGACAAAAATAGTTTGTCATGTGAGGGATGCATCTTCTCTTACAATTGCTTTGTTCTTTGATATAGTGCTATAAGACACCTTCTGTCGAACAATAGGGTCAATAGAATGACCAAGACACTTTCTGTCGAACAATACAGTCAATAGAATGACCCCTGACCGACTGAGCCTTTCATTTTGGATTCCAATTCTTACATGAGATTCCTTTTTCCATTTTTTCTTTCTTCAAATTTACTAGCGGGATTTTCATTTGGTAAACTATTATAGGTATATGTATATATAAATATACTAATCAAACTATATTGGCTTATTTTCGTTTTCTGTTGGTTCATGCTGCTGGTAGATATAAATGTTATTTATGGATTTTGGTGCAAAATTTGCTGTGCTGCATGCAGATAATAAACTCAAATACACTTACATACATGTATGGGGTTTGTTTGATCTTTCAGGAGCAGCATTACCCGTCAAAAGTTCGAAGAGCTCTGTGAAGATCTGTGGGAAAGATCTCTTGTACCTCTGAAAGAGGTACTTAACCATTCGGGGTTGAAAATGGACGAGATATATGCAGTGGAGTTAATTGGAGGAGGCACTAGAGTGCCAAAGTTGCAGGTGTGCACTATTCTCTTTGTTTTGACAGTTAACCCGAGTATTAAACTATTGAAGTGTGAATATCATGAGGCCTGTAACATGTTATGTCCAATTCAATGATAGAAGACTTCAGCTCGATTCAAGAGAAGAATATAATATATGTTTACTTGTTTTAGTCTTAATATTTAATCACTTAGCCTCGAATGAGATATAACTTCATATATTTGCTCTGTGATGATGTAATTTAGTGTTGTTAATAGTTTTGTTTTGTTACTCTTTATAAACAGAGATTGTTGTTCTCAAAAGACCTTTTATTTTGAATATTCAGCACAATGACAATCTCATTTGATACCATCTGTAATTTTTCATTTTTCATCATTAGTTATAATATGTTTTATAACTGTATGGTTAAGCAATCTTTGCAATGTTATCTTGTTATCTGTTTGAGCTCATTTTTTATTGCAATTTCTGAATATTTGGTATGAATTATATGAAACTGGAAAATAATGTTAGCTTGCTAATTTCTTAAATCTGAGCTCTTGTTCCTTTTGACAGGCTAAGCTCCAGGAATATCTTGGAAGGACAGAGCTAGATAGGCATCTTGATGCCGATGAAGCTATAGTTCTTGGTGCATCACTGCTTGCAGCAAATTTAAGTGATGGAATCAAATTGAATCGTAAATTAGGAATGGTTGATGGCTCCTCTTATGGTTTTGTGGTTGAACTAGATGGACCTGAACTTCAGAAAGATGAATCTACGAGACAGTTACTTGCTCCAAGGATGAAAAAACTTCCCAGTAAGGTAACCAATGTGACATATGGTACCATTCTGTTAGTGGTGTTGAAATTGGGAAAATAATTTGAACGCTTAATTAGTTCTAATAATTTTTTTTTTTGTATTTGATTATTTGACAGATGTTCAGATCCATTATTCATGCAAAGGATTTTGAGGTTTCGCTTGCATATGAAAGTGAAGATCTTTTACCCCCTGGTGCTAGCTCCCCAGTGTTTGCTAAGTATGCAGTATCTGGCCTGGCAGAAGCTAGTGAAAAGTAAGAATATCAATTTCCTCAATTCTGTGTAGAATCCTTTTTTTTTTTTTTCTCCATTTTTCCTCGCATTCTTTTGGTTATCTATAATGGTGTCAATTTTCCTTTTATCGATAATAAATATTCACTTAAAGTTCACTGCAGATTTTTTATCTGTTTCTTTTACTATTTAGGTATTCATCACGAAATTTGTCATCCCCCATCAAGGCAAATCTGCATTTCTCTCTCAGTAGGAGTGGAGTTCTTTCTTTGGATCGAGCAGATGCTGTTATTGAAATAACAGAATGGGTGGAGGTTCCTAGAAAGAATTTGACTGTGGAGAATGTAGCGTCTTCTTCCCCCAACATATCAGCTGAAACTGGTGCTCAAAACATGACTGTGGAAGCCAATGAAAACTTGCAGTCTGAGAGTGGGACTAGCAGTGCATCCAACTCTAATGCTGAAGAACTGAGTGCATCTAACTCTACTGCTGAGGAACCAAGTAAAACTGAACTTCTTACAGAGAAAAGGCTGAAAAAACGGACATTCCGGGTACCACTGAAGGTGCAAACTAGCTGGCTAATTTAAATTTTCTCTTACTTTACACTTCAAATGGCATCGCCTGCTTAACCTTGTATACCATTCATGTCTGATGGTTATCCCCATTATTGATTGGTGATAGATAGTTGAGAAGACTGTGGGACCTGGTGCGTCCCTTTCAAAAGAAGCCTTGGTTGATGCTGAAGCTAAATTAGAAGAATTGGACAAGAAGGACGCAGACCGAAGGAGGACTGCAGAACTGAAAAACAATCTGGAAGGGTACATATATGCTACTAAAGAGAAGGTTTGAATTCTGTGCTGAGTAATTCTACTATAGAATGCTGGTCTTGTTTGTTACTGGTCTTTTCTCTTCAGCTTCCAGTGAAGGTGTCATTTTTTTTTTCCAGTTTGATATTCAGTATCAAGATCCATCTGAAATATATGCGTGAAATGGTTCAAACATTGAAAAAGTTTTTGGTCCTTGCCTTCCTTTTTCTTTTTTTCATTTTAATTATCTTGTTTATGGAATTTGTCTATAATACCAGTTTGAAACTTCCGAGGATTATGAAAAAGTTTCTACCAGTGAAGAGCGCCAATCCTTTATTGAAAAGCTTGATGAGGTTAGCTTCTTTCCTATGTTATTTAAGAACTTAAAAACCTGTCTTTTAGCTTCATTTAAGTCTGTTTGTGATATGCACATCATTTCTTGATTCAGGCCCAGGAATGGCTGTACACTGATGGTGAAGATGCTACTGCTAAGGAGTTTCAGGAACGTCTAGATGTATTAAAAGCTATAGGTGACCCGTTATTTTTCCGGTATGTCCCATTTTCAGTTGTATTTGAGGCTAATAATTTGCTGAGTTTTGATGAATTATAATTCATTTTTGAGCCTGTTAAATTTTCAAAAGATACTATGGCTAGATAAGAAAATAACAAACTGATAAATTTTTTGGTGTAGATTTAAAGAGCTTACTGCAAGGCCGGCATCTGTTGAACATGCTCAAAAATATCTCGGTCAACTCCAACAGGTACTTCATATGATTTAACTATACCAAGCTTAATGGGCAAAAGTTCTTCCTGCTTGGCTAGAACCATATACCTTTTTAATGCTCGCAAAGGCCTTTGCGCATCATGTTCCCCAAAAATGTAGTGTGTGGCCTGGGATAAATTTCGATGGTTAGCCTAAGAAATTTTGGGGATTTTTACTTATCAAAATTTAGGAAATATTTGGTTGCCTTAAAATTTAAATTTCGATTGCTATAAATGTTTCATTAACAATTACTATTTTAGTAATGCTCAGGGATGTGGTCGCTTTTGGTTGCGTATATTTTGCTTTATGTCTGCACATGGTTCTATTGGGCTGCATATAAGTTGGTTCTATGTGTAAACAGTTTTTATTAAAAGGCTTCAATAAGCCAAAACCTTGAAGAGCTTTAAAGTTTCTATTGTAATGTAGTTGTCTCGGTTTTTGTTCGCTTTAGCATAAGATGTGATTGGTGTACTAACTTTTCATTCTTGAGTGTTGCAGATTGTTAATGATTGGGGGACGAACAAGCCTTGGCTTCCTAAAGATCAAACCGATGAGGTCCTTTTTCTTATTTAATCTGACTTAGCTCCTTTTGTCTTGCATATTTATCATGAAACTTACATGCTTTGTTTTCCAGGTTTTGAAAGATTCTGAAAGGTTCAAGAGTTGGTTGGATGAGAAGGAGAATGAGCAAAAGAAGTGAGTTGTGGGAGTTTTGCCTCCATTTATTACTAAACTTGGAATTCTCTTTTTCCAGCATTAGTGTAGCTTAGTCAGTCATCTTTCCTAATACAGTTTTCTTCTTTCTAATACGTATATATTTGGTGTTGGATGCATGCATGTTTATCCCTGAGGATATATTTATGTGTTTAAATAAGTAGTTAGATAGGAACTTCGCTAAACACATGGTATAAGCACAAGTCCTACTCTTCTGTTCTGAATAATATTGAATTTTTTTATATCTTTAATAAAACTAAAGAAAAAATTCTGGAATATTTCTTGGAGATCAAATAGGATGTTTCTTTCCAAAAATTTGTAAGCGCTGTTAAGGAAACTGGTGTTTCTATCAACTCAAATAGAAAAATAATAGGATCAAAGATGAAAAAGGTGCTTTCTAATCCTATGACAATATTCATTATATACTTGTGTTGTGTTTCTTTTATTTATTTTTATTTTTTTTGGGTTAATATTTCAGGACCTCTGGGTTCAGCAAACCAGCGTTCACCTCTGAAGAAGTATATGAGAAAATATTGAAACTGCAAGACAAGGTATTACTGAAAAGCTCTTTCTTGATCAACTACTGAATGTGGCTTACATGTCACGTACGTCATAATAAGCTTTTTATTTTATTTTTTTATCTTTCCCTTCCCTTCCCTTCCCTTTCTTTTTTTCCCAGATTAACAGTATTAGTAGAATTCCCAAGCCAAAGCCTAAACCTGAGAGGAAGCCCAAAAAGAATGAAACAGAGCGCAGTGCAGAGGATGCAAAGGACTCCAGCACAACTTCTGAGAAAAATGACACAGAAAACGACAAGCCAGCATATGAATCAGATGGCTCAGTTACAAAGGACTCCAGCACAACATCTGAGAAAAAAATCACAGAAAACGACAAGCCAGCATCTGAATCAGATGGCTCAGCAGAGGAGAAGATTGACCCACAGCCTGAGGTTCACGATGAGTTATGATCAAATCGGTACATTGTGCTTGGATTCACCACTGATTATCCCCCTTTATAGTTCAAAAATGCAAGTAGGCCGGTAGAAATGCACAATGCATTCTAGCAAAGATAAAAACTGAAGAATACGGAAATGAGCCGAATTTACAAAGGCTGCAGTTTTTTTGCTTTGGAGATTTAATTATCTGGCCTGGGAGAAATGCCAATACTCGACGGTAGTTCGAAGAAATGTTTTAGGCATTGGACTTCTAAAAATACAATTACCATATAATTAGGCGGCACTTACTGGCCCCGCGGAAGTTTTGATCAGCTAGAAGTCCCGAGTATTATCTGATCAGGATTATCATATTTTGTGAGACCATGTATCATCATATTTTAGAAATGGTAGTTTTTCTTTTTATTAATTTTCTTTCTGCTATATGGAAAGTCTGATAATCCGACGGATTGGGTGTCCTTTTTTTCTGTAAAATTTCTCTTTTCTCATGGACAATGCATCTTAATTTTTCAGACTTTTATCTAGTGCGACAAATATATAAGGAGTGCCAAAGAATCAAAGCCGAAAAATATTGCCGTGAAAATTTAAATTCGTTATTTTTTTAAGGGGCGAGCTTAAAAATTATTGTTGTATCTCACAAAGATATTTGTTAAGCGAAGAGAATTTACATATGAACTTCAAACTGTTGTCAGCGGAACTCAAATAACCCCGCGAAGTAACTATTGCTTATATTTTATATCTTCAATTTTCTTTTATAGCCTCATTTACTATTAATAAGATAAAAATAATTCATTAATTTGAGATAAAAAATGTTCACGATAAATTTAAAAGTTTTCATTTAATCTGGGATAAATTTTTGGATGCGTCCATATTTTATTCGAAACTGATAAATAATAGACCGAATGTTATGTTTATTCAGAAGTGACGCATAAAGTGATTGATAGAAACACTAACTATTATGGTTGTGGTTCAATGTGAATTGTACGGGACATTGTTTGCATGTTCTGTTTATACAGTTATTGTAAGCCATGAAGGCAAGTCTGAAATCAATTGGAAACAAAGGCAGTTATGTCTTCAACCAAAATAAAAAAATTACCCAATTAGGGAAGTCCGGTCGGGTTGAAGAAGCCATCAAGATATTCTCACAAATGTCTCAAAAGAACACAGTAACATATAATTCCATGATCTCTGCTTACGCTAGGAATGGTAGAGTTAACGATGCACGCAAACTGTTTGAGCAAATGCCTCAACGAAACTTGGTTTCTTGGAACTCGATGATAGCTGGTTACTTACATAATGATAAAGTCAAAGAAGCCCGTGAACTATTTGATAAAATGTTCAGACCGGATCTCTTTTCATGGGCTTTGATGATTACTTGTTATACACGTAAAGGCGAGGTTGAAAAGGCGAGGGAACTATTTGATTTGCTTCCAAATAAAGAAGATACTGCATGTTGGAATGCGATGGTTGCAGGTTATGCAAAGATAGGGAATTATAATGAGGCGAAGAAGTTGTTTGATGCAATGCCGTCTAAGAATATTGTGTCGTGGAATTCAATGCTGTCCGGGTATACTAAGAATGGTGAAATGAATTTAGCTTTGAAATTTTTTGAGGCGATGGAAGAACGTGATGTGGTTTCTTGGAACTTAATGTTGGATGGGTATGTTGAATTAGATGATTTGGATTCTGCTTGGAAGTTCTTTCAAAAGATTCCGGAACAGAATGTTGTTTCTTGGGTTACAATGTTAAGTGGGCATGCGCGAAATGGTAGGATGCTTGAGGCTAGGAGACTATTCGACCAGATGCCAATTAGAAATGTGGTTGCTTGGAATGCAATGATTGCGGCTTATGTTCAAAGAGGACAAATTGAGGAGGCTGCTAGGCTATTTATGGAAATGCCAGAGAGGAATCCTGTGTCTTGGACTACAATGATTGATGGGTATGTTCGTATTGCTAAGCTTGATGAAGCAAGGAGACTTCTTGATCAGATGCCTTACAAGAACATTGCCGCCCAAACTGCTATGATTTCTGGATATGTTCAGAATAAAAGAATGGATGAAGCTAACCAAATTTTTTATAAGATTGGGACCCATGATGTTGTTTGTTGGAACGTCATGATTAAAGGGTATGCTCAGTGCGGAAGAATGGATGAGGCTATTAATCTATTTAGACAAATGGTCAACAAAGACATAGTTACTTGGAACACTATGATTGCTGGTTATGCTCAAATCAGACAAATGGATAATGCAGTTAAGATCTTTGAAGAGATGGGGAAGAGCAGGAATACAGTTTCTTGGAATTCACTTATTTCAGGTTTTCTGCAAAATGAATTCCATTTGGATGCATTGAAGATTTTTGTGTTGATGACGCAGGAAGGGAAGAAAGCTGACCACGCAACTCTTGCATGCACACTAAGTGCATGTGCCCATCTTGCTGCTCTGCAAATTGGGAGGCAGATTCACCATCTGGCTATTCAGAGTGGATACGTGAATGATCTGTTTGTTGGCAATTCCTTGATCACCATGTATGCTAAGTGCGGAAGGATTCAAAATGCTGAACTTTTATTCAAAGATGCAGATCCAGTTGATGTGATTTCTTGGAATTCTTTGATTGCTGGGTATGCCATAAATGGGAATGCAACAGAGGCAATCAAACTATTTGAGGAGATGGTAATGGAAGGGGTGGCCCCTGATCCAGTAACCTTCATTGGGCTTCTTTCTGCATGCAGTCATGTTGGCCTGGTTGATTGGGGCTTAAAATTATTTGAAAGCATGACTGAAGTATATGCCATAGAACCTCTGGTGGAACACTATGCATGCATGGTTGATTTGCTTAGTCGTGCCGGGAGGTTGGATGAAGCCTTTGAAATGGTTAAGGGAATGAAGATCAAGCCAAATGCAGGTATATGGGGTACGTTACTAGGGGCTTGCCGGATGCACCAAAATATAAAACTTGGTCAGATCGCCGTTGAGAAACTTTTGGAACTTGAACCTCAGAAAACTTCCCATTATGCACTCTTGTCCAACATGCATGCTGAGGCGGGCAGATGGGATGAGGTGGAGAAAGTGAGGGTGTCAATGGAAGGTAGTGGTGCACAAAAACAACCTGGATGCAGCTTGATAGAGGTTAAAAACCAGATTCATACTTTTCTTTCAGGTGATCCAAAACAGTCCAGAACAGCAGAGATTTGCAATACATTGAAGACTTTAGCTGCCCAGATTAGAAACACGCCTCTAGCAGTGATTATCTAGCTCTTGACGATCTATGACTGAAATCGCTTTCTCATCTATAATATTTTAATCATTTGTTCACTATTGGCGCCCTGCATGCTGTGGTTATGTCAGTCAAATGCTTGCAAGCTTATACAATTGTATATATGCACGATTCATTGACCCTTTAGTGTTTATCTTTTAGTGCAGTAACATGTGATCATGGGTTGAGCTGTTTTCTTTGAGTAAGTATTAATCTGGTACTCAGGCCGCTATTTTGACAACCTGTATCATAAGGCTTCTGTTACTTGCCTTAGCAGATGACCAATGACTCAATAGTCGGTTGTAAAATTTTTCGTTCTGAAACTATGTAAGGTTGTAAAATGGAAAGTGCTTCTATAGTAGAAGAGCTTCTGTATTTATCCCAAACAAAGATTGTGTATGATCTTCAACTGTTATTTCATTCCCTACTATAGCCTCTACTAATACAAAGTTTCAGTTCGTCGAGAAAATCACCTGCTTATTTTATGTCTGCCTTTGTTTTCTGAGCCCAAACCCTCCAACTACTAAAAGAATAGCTTGTTTAAGCTCAAACTTGGTGAGCCACTGCAATAAGCAGAGAAATATATTTAATTGTTATGCGAACCATATCCGTTGATGTGCGTCTTCTGCCATCTCCATGCAATTTGTAAACTCCCTTGGAGATCTGTAAACCTTGCTGTCCAATTAAGCTCATCCCTTATTTTTGAAGGATCGCTGTAAACCTCAGCATAATCCCCTGGCCGGCGGCTGAGATATTCAACCTTTATGTTCACCCCTGTTGCCTTCTTACAGGCCTCCACAAATTCCTTCACTGATCTACCTGCAGTTCATACCAAACAATGTTCAGATGGAGCATGAATTTGAGATTATGGCATACTGCAATCTGAGCTTATTTAAGAACCAAGTTTAAGAGAAAAGGAAACCCAGTTTACGGGGTTTAAGAAAAAAGTAAGTGCTTGTCACCTTTTCCGGTGCCAACATTGTAGATGCCAACTTTCCCGGGTTTTGCATTGGCAAGAGCTAGCACATGAGCATCAACCAAGTCTGTGACATCAATGTAGTCGCGTACACAAGTGCCATCAGCGGTGTTATAGTCTGTTCCTCTAACCTGAAATTTTTGCATAATTAAGCAATCTCATTTCTTGTGTGTGCATTTATTATCTTCTGCTTAAGAACATGAGCTGAACAATTATCATTGTTTTTTAGCCAAAAAGGGGGACCTTAAGTCCAGGAATAATCCCTCGTGCGGCATCGAAGCACGCTCCAGATATCCGGCCATGCTCACGTAGTTCTGGATGGGGAGCTTCCCCTAATCTTCCTTCCGGGTCTGATCCAATCACATTAAAGTATCTGAATTACCGCAATACGGAAGTCAGTCCCTTGGCACAAAAAAGAACCTCCATTATGACTCTTGATATAACATTTAGCTAACAAATTGCTTGATAATTTTTACACGAGGTTTTACAAACAAAAGATGACAAAAGAACAAGAAAAAAAAAAAAGTTCTGGCATCACTTACCGCAGGATCATGACAGCCATATTGGTGGTTTTGGTGAAGTCGATTATGATATCTTCCGACATCTTCTTGGCTTTTCCATATGGATTAATCGGTTTCTGTATTGATAAACTAATATAAATAAGTGTTCAAAAACACAAATTCTCTAATCATTCTCGTAATTCCAGTATTAATTTCTTTTTAACAGTTGATAAAAGTTGCTTTCGGAAATCTCACTTGAGGAGTTGATTCTGTAATTGGCATCTTATCAGGCTCTCCATAAGTTGCACAAGTACTAGAATAGATCAATGTCTTCACTTTATGTGCAGCCATTGCTTCTAAAATTACCAAGGTGTTTGATGTAATGTTGTGATAGTATCTGCAGGAAATGGTGATTATTAGATGTAATACTACAATGTAGTAATTTTATCGTTTACACTTCAGCCAAAGTTTAAAGATGAATAAATCATGCCTTAGAGGTTCAAGTGTACTTTCACCGACATAAGCAACCGCAGCAAAATGCATAACGGCATCAAATGCATTTTCCGCAAAGATTTTATTGACCTGAAAGAAGAGAAGTCAAATAGTAATGCTATTAAAAGGCCAAAGTTCAGTGAGATTCTTTATTCAGTGATTGTCTTAATGTCATTTAGTACCGCTTTTGCATCCCCTAGATCAGCATAAATGAACTGTAGTTGCCCAGGCTGGTGGAATAGCTCTTGCAGAATCTTAACAGCACCCATATTCCCTCGTGACAGGTTGTCCTGTCAAAACAAGCAAGACTTAACAAGTTCATGTATACCGTATCTCGTCTGAAATTGGGTTTCAGTGAAAAGCTTCTTTCGGAATGACAGATACCACTAATGTTACGCGGTATGAATCTTTCAGCAGTCGAAGAGCAGCATGAGAGCCTATATAGCCAGCACCTCCGGTTACTAAGACATGAGTCACGCCTAGTCCATGCCGGGAAAACTGGAAACGTAATGAAAGGAGATTTTGCATCAGAGAGCAGAAACAGAAGCCTAATTCCTCAAACTTTGACCCATGAGTACAATTGCATTCACATTAATAAGAATTGACCTTCCACAAATTATCATCTATTAAGATCAGAAACATACCGCTTTGGTACTGTTAGAATCAGGGGACCGACTGAACATGAAAATAAAAACAGCTGTGAGGACGGAAGCCACCAGAATCCTGCCAGCAAAATTTCTCTTTCGATTTGCACTCACGATATCCATAGCTGAAACCAAAACAAGTCATTACAAAATAGCCTTTTAATTTGAAGAAGCAAGCTTCGCAGATGCAAGGTGATCACAATTCACAATCTTGTTTTCTTATTCATACAACTTCGTAGAGAACAACTTTAAGCAAGCTTCATTCTAACGTATGATAATAAAATCATATAACAAATATAATATTTAAAAATAAATCCCACCTTCAGAATATGCGGGGGTATGTGTTGCCGTGTGCTCTGTTTTAACCCGCGAAAAGCATTCGATGAAGATGAACTACAATCTGTGTCAATAAAACCAAAGATGTGTTACAGTGTGTGAAATTTATTTGTAAAGCAGAAAAGAAAAATGATAATCAACGTCACACAAAGATCAGAGCTATTATATTTCAGTTTTAAAACTCTACCCAGATGATCATAACATATAAGAAGTGTACATAAATGAGATAATCAAATCACATACCGAGAGTCATGAAAGTAAATGAATAGCATACCAAAAGAAATACACATCAAGAGATTAACATTACCAAAAGTTATAAACATAAAACCGAATTGAGAAGAATGCAAGGCAGCGGCAATTAAAGGGCAGCAGGATCTTGAAAAGAAAGAAAATTGTTAAAATGTCCAGCGTCAAGATGAAAGAAAAAAAGTTGACAAAACAATGAGTAAGGGGAACGATATGTCTTGTGAAATGAAAGCGACTTTGAAACTTATATTAACATGAAAAAGAGACAAGACACGGAGACTTTGGACTGAGTCTTGGGTCTGCTTTGAAATGAGGGAGAAGAGAAATTTATCTATCCATATGCTTTGTTTGGTGGCGAAATTCCAAAAGCACTTACTTGTTAGGTAACGGGTGAATTATGAAGAGTTGACTTTCTTTATACGAATATGAATAAATGAATGCATGTAGACAATGCACATTTTCTTCATAATTAAAATTTTTCTCTCTTGCATGTATAATGTGTTTAATTTGTGGTCCTTAAAGTTAACGTTTGGACTGATATCAAATTCTTACCAAACTTTTCTGCATGTCTTGTTGTAGGAGTCCGGTACACTTGCACCAGTGTTTGTTATTTCAATTTACTAGGATTTTAAGTTGTCGTTCGGTAATAGAGGTTCTTCAACTGTAGATATGTATTACTGATTTTTTTTTTAACAAAAATTATAATTATTTTGGTAGACAAGAGGTTCTTCAACCGTACATATCTATGACTGATATTTTTTTTAAACCAAAATTATAATTATTTTGATAGACAATTTCTTTTAAGGAGGGAATAAAAGAAATCGTTAAAATAAAATTCCGTTAAAATAAATTCTTAACATTTCATGGAAATTCACCTTAAAAAAAGAAGGTGGAGCCATTTTAACTTAAATTTTTAGCATAAATTTTTAGCTGTTGATTTCAGGCAATCCAATAATAGATATTAAAAGTCAAAATTGCATTTAATGATGGTTATTCATTCATTATTAGATTTTTGAAATCAATCATTCACAAATCTAAGCAAAAAATAAAAAATAAATTAAGTAAGAATATCCCTACCAAAAAAAAAAATCTCAACAATCTTTACTCCAAAACTCCAACATTTAGTGTCTGTTTGGTATGACTTATCTAATGGTCATAAGTGCTTATTTAATCTCATAAGCTCTTATCATAATTTTTATTGTTTGTTGATTGTCTTTTTAGTAGAACTTTTAGAGCTTAAATAAACTATTTTGTCTCTACTAGTAAAAGCTTAAATTTTGGACTTTTGAGAGTATAGATTGAAAAGTTTTTTTTTAAATGTTAAAATATCTAAGATATCTTCTACTTATGTGAGAATCTTATTTTATTATTTTAATAACATAATTTAAAAAACTTACCTATTAAAGTAATTTAATAGATTTTTAATAAAAGCTTTTATTGAAAATTAAACAACTAATTTTTTTTAGGTAAAAGCTCTATTTGTAAAAATTCTACTGTCAAAAACTCTACTTAAATAAACTCTGCTTGAAAAGTTGTACTAAACGGAGTCTTAATCTTCATGTAGCATAAGTAAAGTAGTTTTTTATTGTTATTGTTATTATCCGTTCGTGAATGGATCTTTTTCACATTCTCTTAAGGTCCGTTTGGAATTACTTTTGAGTAACTCAAAAATTATTTTGAAAAGCTAAAAATTAATTTTGGTGTTTAGTAATTTTTTTAAATAACTTTAGATAAAGTCTCTTCATCCTATAGTTGATTTAAAAAAGTATTATTTTGAATTTTAAGATTATTAAATCAGGAAATAAGATTATTAAATTTTAAGAAATTATTATTATTACTAATTATAGTGAGATAAAAATAAAAATAAAAAATTTTAAAAATTTTAATTATCAATTATTATATATATTCCATAAATGTGTGTGTGTGAAAAAAATTATTCAATATTTTATCTATTCCATTTGTTTGTATTATTACAACAGTTCAACAATAAGACACGATGTTTTTAGAATTTACAACGCTTTCAAAAATAAAATTTACTAAATATTTAACTGATTTTCTTTATAATAGATTATTTTCACAATATAATTAAAAATAATTATTTAAAAAACTACAATATTACCAAATTGGCCACTAGGGTGTTTTATTTCAGCTCAAATTTGTACTAGGTCAATTCTATGTGTGAAAATTATATTATTGTAGTAAGGATTATATATTATTATAATTATTCAGCATGTGAACTCTTCGTAAATCATAAGACTATACATCAAATAATACAGCAGTAGCATTTTCATTTCATCAAGTGTAATTAATAAATTCCTTAAAAAGAGCTTTTTCTAAGCACGATTTATGGGTTGACCCTGATTTATCATTTGGGATTTTGACTTTATTATTTATACGTATTATCTGCGTTATTTTCAATTTTTCATGCACACGCACATGCAAAGGAAGTCCATGATCTGTATGTAAACAATATACCAAAGGAAATAACTTAGAAATAAAAAATGATTTCCTCGACTTCATTATTGCACCTTAATATAAAAAAAAAGGGACTCTTCAATGTAAGTTGATACTTACAATTTTTATTCCTAAATCATTTTTTTTTATAATGTGTCAACTTCAATTCCTCAACATTCAAAAAAGGAAATGATTATAAATGAGGTACCCTAATTTAAAAAAAAAAAAAAAATCCCACGAAAAGATATGTCAACTCACAACTCATCACCAATCCGAAACAGAAAAAATGGCTATACTTTTATCCTTCTATTATTTTATCATTTATGTGATAATCTTGAATAAGAATCGCATAATGCAAATAATCCTTTTAAATTCTGCAAAGCTAGATGGACCCAATGGATCAAATCATCCTGTACCGTTGTGCTCCATCAGCAGCAAAAAGCCGATATTCGTTAAGATCAAACAATAAAGTTTCCATTAGGATTGAAGTATATCACACATACCTCTTAGGTTTTGATTTGATAAATGGCGTGGGTTTTGAAAGTGGAAAAGAGAAAAACTTTGGAATAGCTTGTAGGGATGAAATCATGTAAATCTTATTCACAATGCTTGAAAAAAAAAACATTTAGAATTATAATATGTAGGGTTTTACATCATTTTATATGTGCAACAAATAATGTAACAAAATTTTACCATATATCATTTCATTAAAAAGAAGTAACATTTACAACTTACAACAAAAATGCACGACATAATATCACTGAATAATCGTCCTAGAACTTACAACAAAAACACATGACATAATATCACTGAATAATCCAAGTACAACGTATGTATTTTTTTTTTTTTTAAATCTTTTATTACGTAAGTTCAAAGGCGGTCAACATGCACGGCAAAAGTTAAACTAATATGCAGCCACGTTAGTGGGCTGTAATGTTGAAATACAAAACCCTCTAGGAAAATAAGATATTATATACACATCTAGGGAGCTCAAAGAAAAACGAAAAGGAGGCGTGCGCGTGTAATGTAGTTGCTTGCAAGAATCGAACTACAGAAGAAGAGAACACGCGTTAGCTGGCCCTTGACCGTCGTTGTCGTCAGCGTGCACATGTGTCTCCTTTGCGCCCCAAATTTTTTTTTTTGGGGAAAATTAAATTAAAGTCTTTCCTTTTTTTTTTTTTTTTTAAAAAAAAAAAAAAAAAAAAAAAAATTTGCCTAAAGTCTGATCTTCGTTATTTTTATCATCTCTCTCCCATCCCTTTCTCTCTCTCGGGGAGAGAACCAAAACCCTAATTGGGGTTCCGACAAACGATCATGTTCCGTACTCTCTAGTTCACTGTTTTATCGTTTTAGGGTTTTGGTTTGCTCTGTAAATATGGAGAGATCCGCTGGCAAAGATTTCCTCAGCTTCACTCGCACCTCCTCCGGTTAGCACTCTCTTTTTCTATCTCTCTGAATCCCTAAATCTTTGATTCCAAAATCATTTCTTTACACTTCTAGAAATCCAAAGTTTTAATTTTTACCCAACCAAAAAAAAAAAAAGACTGTGTTTCTTGTATGTGTTTATTGAAGTTTGTTGATTGGGCAGCTGGTTGTATTGAGTTGTTAACTGGTTTTGTTACCTGATGATTTGTGTTGCAGGGAGTGCGATGTTTGATGCGTCGCAGTATGAATTTTTCGGTCAAAATGTTGGGGAGGAAGTTGAATTAGGGGGACTGGAAGATGAGGGAGGCAATAATGCTCCTGTCTTTGGATCGGTAACTGATGATGAGTATCATTTGTTCGACAAAGGAGAAGTAAGATTTTCTTTCTTGTTTTATATTGCAATGTAATTTTAGTCCTGTGGAAGCTGTATAATTGATCTGGCTGGTGTTTCGTACTAAGGCTTTGAAGCCTACGAAACATTTTGCATTAAAATTGGGGAGGATATTAGTGTCTGTCTTTTAAGCTGAGTCCATCCCACTGAACATATAGAGGATAAAACCACATGTTTGTTAGAGATCTGACAGCAACAAAATAGTTTTCGGCATCCATTCTGTCAGTGAACTTTTGAGATAAATAGTAAATGATTATCCTTGGTAGATAGGTGGCAATGGTGTTTATTTTTTTATTTTTTATTTTTGGTAGTTTAGTTAGAAAGAATAAGGAGAAGTTTTGAAAGTTCCAATGAGGAAAATACTCTATCTTGTATGGGACTGAATTCAATTTTGTTCAACTCGCTTAGCTTAGGACTTCTTTCTTCTTTGTTCATCACAACTAGGAAATTGGGGTCTACTGTGGAAATTAAGTAGTTAGTTATTGTTCTTTATTCTGATAACTTTTAGTAAGTTTTCATCAACATTTAGGTACATATGCAGTTGCACGAATTATCTGCTGCATATTGTGTCTCTTAGAGAAATGCAGTAACTTGTTGGGATTATTTATGAGATATGCAAATTTTTTTCTTGATTTAATTTTTTATGGCTGCTGTTAAAAGAAAATTATCGATGGCATTTGCCATTGTTTCTATCTGTGAGGTGGCCCTAACTTTTTCTTTCTTATATTTGGTTTGCAGGGTTTAGGTTTAGGCTCTTTGTCTGATGTGGATGATTTGACTACTACGTTTGCAAAGGTCAGACTCTTTACTTTTTGTTGGTGCAAATTCTGATAAAAAAAAATATGTTCACTGTATGCATGACAAATTTTCGATGCAAACTTGTATACATGTTACACTTTAAGCCCAATTCACCTACTAGTACAGCTGAGAGTCATAATTTAGTCACAGAGAAAAGGAGAGAGAAAAAAAAAGTTGTGGCTGAGGAGCCTCCAAGACTTGGCAATGTTAATTTCTATGAATATTTTCCATTTTTCTGTTGTTTTTAAAGAATGATTAGCACTGTATTTTCTTTCCTCTTTTTAATTCTACGATGGTCTAATACATGCCAAGTTTGGAGCCCATATGAAATGGCACACTATTATACATATGCTAATATATGTGAGGATCAAAGAAATTTTAGTAGTAGTTACTGAGATCCTGCATTAATAGAGGCCCATACATGCGTTTGAAGGTAAAATGCAAGGTAACTATTGTCAATTAGATCTCCCTCACTGATTTTTGATTGTTGTGCTTGAAATTGGAATCCAGACATTAAATGACTACAAATGATTAACTATTGCTTTGTCATTTTTACTGTCGTTCGAAATGGCTCTCCCACTTATGCATCAGTGGAAATTTAAAAACACCAGCTTTTTGAGCTAGATTCTGCATTTGTTTTTCTGTTAAGGTAGATTCTGAAATTGTTGTTATGCCTTGCAGTTGAACAGAGTTGTGACAGGGCCACGAAACCCAGGAGTTATTGGTGATAGATCTGGATCATTTTCAAGGGAAAGTGAGTAGAAATTTTTTCTATTATTCTGCCTTCATCTGTTGGAATATTTTTCAAGTCCTCATAGATTGCTCTGCCAATTACCTCTTATATTTATCTTTATTTCTTTTTATCTTATATATGTTATGAAATCACAGCTGCAAGCTACATGTGTGAAAGACCATGTCAGTCAGAAGCGATCTTTTACTTCTGTGAATAATGTAGTGGGATGCTTTGGTCAATTGTTTGACACAAGTAAAAATGTTCTGATTTTAGAAATCTGCATTTGATATTTTCTATATTTTTTTCTGAAGATCTTTATGAATGGTTGTCATAAGTGCAATTGTGATGATACATATGTGAAATGTTGTGTAAAAGTTCTGAAGTTCTACATAACCATGTTTATGTGCGTTAGGGGGAAATTTTCTTCCTGCCAATCAGTGGTATTTGTTGGTTTTGGTGATTACTAGGAGTTAGTAAACACGTGCAACAACTGCTGATTGCAATCTGGAAGAATTAAGAGCTTAATTAAACTGCAGTAGTGTTTCACAGTAAAGCAAATTAGTGCTCTGTCATTTGACAAAGTCTCTTCAATCCTCTCTCTCTCTAGTCTCTCTATCAATGTTCTTAGATGTTGTACAATAATGCTGTATTTCAAAGTTAATAGTTATCATACAATTCACCTTTAAGCTGATACATAAATGTGTTATAGCATCACTTGTGTTAATTGCTTGCTACTGTACAGTAGTCTTGCTTGGCGTACCATGTACGGTAACACCTAATTTATCACAACTTAAAAGTAGGGTTGAAGCTAATGGTTTGTAGTCCACTCTCATGCAATTTGTTTGTGCCCAAAAGCATCGTTATCTCACCATTCACTGCTTTGCACATTTAAGATTCTGTCACAAGACAAATATTAACATGTTTATCTACTCTTAAAAGGCATGTTATGCATCCTATATTCTCCCACGAGTGAAAAGGACACTCATAAACCTATAGGTGGGTACTTGAGGGTACTTTTTCTCTGCTCTCACATCGCTGTTGGTTTTAGCTTTTTGGCTATTGTTTCTTCCATTGCAATGGTTTGGTTTCTTATTTATGAATGAGAATGTTGGACCAGTTGAATTATACATACAATATAAGGGTAAAGGTCTAGTTTCTTATCTATGGTGTAGTAGAATTTGAGGATTTGCTAATTGCCCTTTGATGTTTATGTATTAGTAGAATTTGAGAATTTGCTAATTGCCTTTTGATATTTATGTTTAAGAAACCAGAATTCAATTTGGATAACAGATTTTTTTTTTTGGAGGGGGGGGGGGGGGTTGGGTTAAAGAAGACTAATTTGGCTCCAAAATATTATAGCAGCATACAAATTTATGGCTTGGTAGATTTCATTGCATTAAACCTACAAGTGTTTATTTTGAGCTCTGCTTTTTATCAGTTCAGTGACGCTAATTGACAAATGGTTTGAAGGTTTTCAATTTGCCAGTTTTTGAAGCAATATTGCAGTTGCATGAATTTGTTCATCACAACAGCTTTAAATATTTTGAGCATCTTAGATTCTTTCCTGCCTCAGCTGATGTCAATTCTTTTCAGGTTCAACAGCTACAGACTGGGCACAAGAGGGAGAATTTGGGAACTGGTTAGATCAGCAAATGCTTGACTTAGAAAATTCTGAGGAAGGGAAGAGATGGTCGTCTCAACCTCAACCTTCTTCTGCTCGTTTTTCAGAATCAAAACCTTTGTACAGAACATCCTCATATCCCCAGCAGCCAATACAGCATCATTTCTCTAGCGAACCTATTCTTGTTCCCAAATCAAGTTTCACGTCTTTCCCTCCTCCAGGTAGCAGGTCTCAGCAGGCTTCACCCCGCCATCTGAATGTTCCCTCTCCCTCTGGTGGATCTCAGTCACCTTTCACTGCACCAAATCTCTCTCCTGTATCCAGCTCTAACCTTCATATGGCTGGCTTATCTCATGGTTTGCGATATGGTGCAAATATGTCTCAGATCACCTCGCCTGGCCTTTCTTTTAATAACAGGCTGCAAAATCACTGGGTTAGCCATGCTGGTCTGTTACATGGTGATCACTCCAGCCTCTTGCACAATTTACTGCAACAACAGTTACCCTATCAAAATGGCCTGATTTCTCCGCAGTTGATGTCACCACAACAGCAATTGCAACAGCAAAGAATGCACCATCCAGTTCCACCATCTTTGGCCCATTTTTCAGCTTTGCAACCCCAACTATACAGCGCCCATCATTCATCATCCCACAAGGCAATGCATGGAGCTGATATTAGGGATCATAAACCAAAAACGTCGCATAGAAGCAGAGGTGGTATGCGTTTGTCCCATCAAAGCTCCGATGCTAGTAGTCAGAAAAGTGATAGTGGGTGGGTGCAATTCAGATCCAAGTATATGACAGCTGAAGAGATCGAAAGTATTCTTAAAATGCAGCATGCAGCGACACATAGCAATGACTCGTATGTAGATGATTATTACCACCAAGCTAGTCTTGCAAAAAAATCTACTGGATCAAGGATGAAAAGTCATTTCTGTCCGTCTCACTTGAAGGAGCTCCCTTCTCGAGCTCGCAATAGCACAGAACATCTTCAAGCTGATGCTCTTGGGAGAATTCCCCTCTCGTCCATACGTAGGCTTCGTCCACTTCTGGATGTGGACCCTCCCTCTGGTTCTTCTGATGGGAGCACTGATCAGAAAGTCTCAGAGAAGCCTCTGGAACAGGAACCAATGCTTGCAGCTAGGATCACCATTGAAGATGGCCTTTCTCTTCTTCTTGATATAGATGATATTGACCGGCTTTTACAATCTGGTCAGACTCAAGATGGTGGTGTTCAGCTTAGGCAGAGGCGGCAGGCCCTGCTGGAAGGATTGGCAGCATCACTTCAGCTTGTTGATCCACTTGGCAAAAGCGGCCACCCAGTTGGGCTAGCTCTGAAGGATGATATTGTGTTCCTTAGGTTGGCCTCTCTTCCTAAGGGCCGGAAGCTCTTCATCAAGTTCCTTAAGCTCCTCTTTCCTGGTAGTGAGCTTACAAGAATTGTCTGTATGGCTATTTTCCGTCATTTGAGGTTTTTGTTTGGTGGCCTTCCTTCTGATCCAGCTGCAGCTGAGACAACAAGTAATCTTGCAAAAACAGTATGCGCATGTGTTAAAACCATGGACCTTCGTTCACTTAGTGCTTGTCTTATTGCAGTTGTTTGTTCTTCAGAGCAGCCGCCACTCCGCCCCCTTGGAAGCCCTGCTGGTGATAGTGCTACCATAATTTTAATATCAGTTCTTGATAGAGCAAATGAACTGCTAGCCCACGCTGCTGGTAGCATGCGTAATCTTGACCTTTGGCATGCGTCATTTGACAATTTTTTCGATCTTCTGACCAAATATTGCATGAGTAAATATGAAACAATAAAGCAGTCCCAGCCAAGCACAGAAGTTAACAATTCAGAGGCTATAAAGCGAGAAATGCCCAGGGAACTTCTACGTGCTAGTCTTCCTCACACTAACGACGAACAGCTGAATTCTCTAAGAAATTTTGCCAGCCAATGTGAGTCCAATGCTGAATCCATCCCCTGTGCTGGCCATGGTAACCAAATAATTTCTGAATCAGTGCGAGGTTAGTGAAGGGATGATATGTCTTGAAAGTCTTAATGCTGTTGCTGGGTAATCTCATTGTATTATTCCTTTGGATGCTTTGGGAAATTGAATCCGCATAAGGATGGAATCTGTATACACTAGGTGCAAGGGTTGCGCATTGAACTAGGGAGTTCATTTTAAGGGTTCAGCATTCTATGTTTTATTTTCCTTTTTCTTAAAAAAAAAAACCTAAATGCTCATCTTAAATTTATGGTGACGCATAAAAATGTGTAATATGATGAAAATGATGGATGGGAGTTGGTGACTGGAAGTGTTTTTTATCTTCTGGGGAGCTTTATTTTGGTGCTCTTTGATGAAACTCCAGACAAAAGTACTGGAAGCTTAGGTGGGGGAATAGAGAATGTACAGGTGGTTTGGTTTCAGAAAACTTATCAAAAACTCACTTTTGTTCCATACTGTTCAAAAGTCAGCTGTGATTATGTTCAAAGGTAATGTATTTTCTTTTGGGACAGAGGGAGTTTGTTATGAATTCTTAGAAACCTGTATTAACTGAAAAGTATTGTTCGGACATTGACAATTGTTAGATCAGCGTACTGATGTTCTTTGCTTCTTCTAATTTGCTTGTTATTGCCTGCCTTTTATAACTGGACAGATTGATATTAACATCAAAGGGTATTTGATAATTTCATATTCATTTCGCTTTGGATACCATTTTGGCTTTGTGATGTTTCAAATGCTGCATTGTTGGAAGTCATTCAAGTTTATCCGAGCCTAATTTGTTAAAGAGGTTGTATGATGTCGATTGTAAATTATTCTGTTCGTTTGTTGTATTCATTGCGTACGAATTCAAGTATATGATCTTCTTCTTCTTGTTCTTTCCCTTTTGGTAGTTGGGACAATGGATCATATTAGCTGAGGCCTTGTCTGGCTATGGCTTAAAAGTTACATTTGCTTTCCTTTGGAAAAAAGCTGTAGTTGCGAAATAAAAATTGATGATAAATTTAAGGGTCACGAGCGTGGGATGAAGTAAATGCAACTTTTGAACTACAATAGCAAGTTCGGTGCAATAACTTGAAAGCTACACTCTCTCCTATGAGGATGAAGCTTTAAAATCGATTAAATAAATCAATCTCCATAACATCGGTAAGACTTCACTTGTTGATGGTATTATGTCTTTTATATTTTAGTTTTGAACACTACAATATAAATATGATAGAAATTTTATCTAAACTATCTCAAGAACATTAAAGGTAAAGGTGGTCCTTACGAGTTTTTGTTAAAATTTCAAAACTATCTTAACTTTTAGTTTTATATCAACTGGTTATTTTTTCATTAACATTAATCACTCTGTTAAAGAATTTAAGATAAAATACTATTTTTTCTTTAAATTTATTTAGGAAGGCAATAATGATATTTCGAGAGGCTTAAGAGAAAATAATGTTTTATTATAAATTATTTAACAATGCCTAATGGAATTAACAAAAATTGATTAATTACTATAAAACTAAAACTTGAGAGATTCTGATATATTATTAGAAATTCGTGGTGATTACTTATATTTTTGAGATAATTAAGGGATAGTTTTTTTTACCTGACTAAAAATTAATCCAACCACCTGAAGGATATATAAATATCTTTTTTGGACACAAATGGTAAATTTCATGAAATTCAGTTGTGATTTTTCTTTTAGTGAATTTTCAAATGATTTAGCCAAATATTGTCGTTTTTTTTTTTTGAGAATATAGTTTAGGGAAATGTTAAAAAAAAGGAAGGAAAAATCAATGAAAATTTATCCCTAAAACAGTTTCTTGTGGGCTGTGACGGGCCAGCTAGTAGGCCCATGTAAAAAGCCCAACAAACTTCTGATTAGGTCTGGTGGGACTAGTGAATGATGTGATAATACGATGAAAGTTAGAAGAAAGACGAGCAAAATCAGACGACACTCGTTCTCCAGTCTCGAACAGGCAGCGGCTATCAGAAAAATGTCTGGAGGTGGAGAGACTGGTGTGAAGTTGCCAGAGGAAGACGAGGAACGACGTCGTCAAAGGAAGCTTGAAGAAGCCCTCGAAGTCAAATCCCTTCGTCGCATCATCAGCGCCTATCTCAAGTACTTCTTTTTATTTTATAATTTATTTATTCTCCATAGTCATATTTTTAAAAATTTTTAAAAATGAAAAATAGTCAAAAGAATTTATATTTGAATTTGATTAGCAAATAATTTAATGTACTCCCCCTCCTTTATTCGAAATACAGCTACCCTGAAGCCGCAGAAGAAGATGTCAAAAGATACGAACAGTCATTTAGAAAGCTTCCGCCTTCCCACAAGGTAGTTTATCTTCTGTTTCTGTTATTATTAATAATATTATTATTATTCTTATTTTCCTTTTTTTGCTGTTGATTAATTTTTTTTTTTTAAAAATAATGCATTACAGGCTTTACTTTCCCACTACCCTTTGAAGTTTAAAAAACTAAGAAGGTAAAATATTTCATTATTATCGAATATTGGTACTATTTTATCAATATTATAATTAGGCATTTGCCAGCATTAAGCATTTAGCAGCTATTAGTGCAAGCGTGATGAAGTTTTTTGGAACTGAAAGCTTCTGTGTTTCTGTATGATGGACTTAAGTGAAGCATCTTGGCTGACTGCCTAGTTTGGCTATTGATTTTGCAGGTGTATTTCGATGAATTCGTATTTTATATTTGCTATGCTTCAGGTGAGTTGTAGCCCATGTTTCTTTCTAAGCGTGATAGATTTACAGACATTGTTTATGTTGACGTGATAGATTTATTAGACATTGTTTATTTTGATGTTTTGAAATATCTATTTGGCAGGCATTTGATCCGCCGCTGGATATGAGCCAGGACATGGATATTTGTGAGGACTCTCATGTTAGTCATACCCATTATGATAATCAATCTGATGGAAGGAATGTTTGCTCTGGTCACTCTATATCAAGCAGTGGAAGAATGTGTTGTTCCAAAGCTGATCATGCTGATTGCAATGAACAGAGTAAAGTAGTTGAGACTGCAAAAGAGATTACTACAAATGAGGTCTCTGCACAATCAGATAACTCCTTGGTTAATGATAACAGATGAAGATGCATTTGCTGGTTATTCGTTTATGTCCTTTTCATTATGAAATTTGACTTATGTAGATAACAACAGGAGGAAGAAACAGAAGGTCCCATTGATTATAAAACTGCAAGCCGCCCTGGGAAATTGGAAAATAGAGAGGAGACAGACCAAAGTTGTAGCAATGATTTCACTGATTCCAATGGCAATGTAATGTCAATTGTTCATCTTAACAATATTTTAGTATCTTTTCTCTAAAATTTTGATTTATGTTGGATGCTGTACTTCCCTCTCCAACCCTCTGTCACCCTCCTAAAAAAGAATCACCCTGTTATATATTAAAGTCTTTGAATTTTGTATCTGTTTGCTTTTTGGGATGACTCGACACAATTGTGAGATTGCTCAAGTTGAGCTTAATAAAGTTATATTGCTCAAGCCTAAAGCTTAAATTTATGATCCATGTAAGGAGTGCCTAATTAAATGGTATTGGCGTATTGCATTTTATCTGGTGAAAGTAAAAAGGTAGATTAACTGCATGCATTGACCTTTCACAGAGAGGAAATGAGTACTGTGAAGAATGAATTATGGCAACTTTGTGCTACAGTGTTGGAAACTAGCCATTTGTATGGCTTTGCTGTCAGAGATTACAGGATATTACCCTTTTATCTAGATCCTATAGGCAGGGATATGTGATTATAGAACCTATATACAAGAACTTTTCCTTTAGTTGGTATGATCCATAGTTACTCAAATGTCTATACAGTATTGCATTGTTGCTGCGCTATATTAAACAAATAGATTTGTTTTGTTACCTTCACTTCCACCTTTCTTTTCCTTCAGATGCAACTAGAAAGTTATTTCTTTATTCTGTTCTCTCTCTCACTTTCTTTTTCTTTTCGCTTCACTTTGTAATTTAAATAGTTCAGTTGCATCATATTAAAACTATTTTTTGGCTGGCCATTAATTCAGGCATCTTCACCGGCTTGTGACTGGTTGGATCCGTCAATTCAGTTGAATGTTCCGTTAGCTGACGTTGATAAGGTATATTAATTCTTTGTCTCTGAACCTGTTTGTGGCTATGTTGTTTTGCGTGCCATAGTTATTTGTCTTGGATACAAACGGTTTGGGTTTCAGTATGCGTCGCAAAAACAATCATAAATGGTTTGTATGTTAATTTATGATGAATTTTGTAGGTAATGAGAAGCAATACGTGAATAGAAAATTGTCAAATAAGACAATTGATGTGATACTCACTGAAATCCGTAACTGTCTTTGTCTTTTCAGGTCCGCTGTATAATAAGGAATATAGTTAGAGACTGGGCAGCGGAGGTAACGTTTAATTTTAATTGATTTTTAAATTAGCAGTTATCATTACAACTTGGAGCCAAGTTTTATTCATTTCTGCAATTTTACTTGTTTGATGCAGGGAAAAACAGAACGTGATCAATGCTACAAGCCTATTCTTGAAGAACTTGACGCTCTATTCCCAAATCGATCCAAGGAGAGGTATACTGCAGTTCTTTGTTGATCTTCTCATTTTGAGAAGTGATCCTACTTGCAATAATTTTACCTCATCTTGATCATGTCATGTTCAAAACAATATTTAGTATTGTACTACAGTTGCAACTGTTCTAGTGTCTATTGACATTATAAAATTGTTTGCAGCCCTCCTGCCTGTTTAGTCCCTGGTGCTGGTCTTGGGCGGCTGGCTTTGGAGATCTCCCGTCTAGGTTTGCCTTAGCTGTTGAATTGTTACAATTACTACCCTTAATTTTCAACAGCACTCAACATTTTTCATGCTGCATGCCAGGTTTTATAAGCCAGGGGAACGAATTTTCCTACTACATGATGATATGCTCAAGTTTTATTCTTAATCAGTAAGAACTGATGACAAATTTTCCTCATCTAACTTCTTCATGCATTTTTTTCATTAGTTAATGAGAATTCATCTCTGACAAGAATTTACGTTCTGCTACATTTTTTTTTTGTTTGAGCACTTCAGTAATCAAACTGCTGGGGAGTGGAATATATATCCTTGGATCCACAGCAATTGCAATTCACGTTCTGACAGTGACCAACTTCGTCCTGTTTCAATCCCAGACATTCATCCAGCAAGGTATTCATACTGCTGTTCTTTTCTAATTCTTCACTTGCCATATAGTGTGTTATCTTGAACTTTTGTAATTTCCCCAAAATTTGGCCTTTCGGAGGCTCTCTTGAGTTACCCAAGCCAAAGACTTCTCAACTGACTCCTGATTATCCCAGAGTACAGAGAATCTGGCTGCTTGTATAGTCGAAGCTTGTATAATGATTCCATTTGCATGGCATTTTCATTTCATGGATGGCTAGGTAGTGGACAAGTTAAATAATGCACTTGTATTCTTGGTAACATATTTTAGAAAAACTTGCTACCTAATTTTTCCTTATTTTGGATAAATTTTTCTCTACAACTCCATTTTTCTTTTGGATAAAAGATATCATTTTCATTTCTAATCTGCATCATTTACTTTCCTTGGGAGCAGTGCTGGGATTACTGAAGGTTTTTCTATGTGTGGTGGTGACTTTGTTGAAGTCTACAGTGACCCAAGCCAAGTAGGTAGGAAACTAAAAGACTGCTTTGTCATATATCTTATTTCTTAATATTGGATATATATTGTTTTTGATATGGTTATTAATAACAACAAAATTAGGGGGACATTGAGTCTCAACATGAGTCCCAATTATTATGTGTCATTCATCTATTGGATAGTAATTTTATAACTGGAAAAATTAATACTCTACAATAGATGAATGTCACATCAATTGGGATTCGAGTTGGGACTCAACTATTAGGATCTCTAGCATTACTCTATTAATAATATTAATGAATGCTAGACCAGTATCATGGTAGCTCCTGCAATCATTATCTATAGACTTGTGGAGCATTAACAGATTTCCAAGTTTTTGATATAGTTTATCTGCAATTTTCGGTCATGGGATTCCCTCATCTTAGTCTTGTATGAAGTGTTTGAACCCTAGAGGTATCTACCTTTGCTTCTTTATCTATTTAGGAGATTGAAGAGGGAGATGCATCTAAATGTTGATCTTTGCCAAATTTTAGTGTGGACATTAGAATCGGCTTTGCATGCTTCTTAAAGACTTTACAGGCGGCTGCCACCCCACTCCATCAAAACAGCATCTGCATGCTTTGCATGTTTGGTTCAATAGAACATCTTAATTTTGATCCAGAACATCATCTTGTCCCCGAATTTTACTAGAGACATACAAACACTGCCATATTTTTATTCATTTTTTTATTACATTATCATCAAATTCTTATTTCCATTTTTTTATGGTATCTGCAGGAGCTTGGGATGCAGTTGTAACTTGCTTCTTTATCGATACTGCACATAACATTGTTGAATACATTGAAATAATATCAAGAATTCTCAAAGATGGTGGTGTAGGTTCTTACTGTATTTGGATCAATTAATTTTTTTCCCTTCTCTTTTTTCTATCATTTCATGTGTCTCAGTACTTTCATGTTGTACTTAACAAATTTTTTGGCTGACAGGTTTGGATAAATTTGGGGCCGCTACTTTATCACTTTGCAGATTTGTATGGGCAGGAAGATGTAAGCTTCATTTCCTTAAAACTCACACCTATACATGCTGTGGATATCTTTAGTGACTTCTACCATGATAATGTTGTTGCTTTTTGTCTTATTCTTTCTTTCACCCTTTCCTTTGCTTTAGGAAATGTCCATTGAACTGAGTTTAGAAGATGTAAAGCGGGTTGCTTTACATTATGGTTTTGAATTTGAGGTAAATTTAGGCCCATATTTATCTGTTTTTTGGTAACTGCATGAATTACCTTTTTGTTTAGCAATGTGTAATTTTACTTGGTCCTGGAATGCAGAAGGAAAAGACCATTGAGACAACCTATACTACTAATCCCCGGTCTATGATGCAAGTAAGCTTTCTGCCGTGCACATTATAATTTTATTTTTCAGTTGGCATAGGGATGCATATGCACTGTTTTAGGTGTGTCAATTTGCGTTTTGAATGCTTCATGTGCCGAAAGGACATCTACACTTATGCGTGTTTGTATTTCAGGCCTTGAGTAATAATAGGTACTGCTAAACTATGGTTGTTTGGCCTCATTATGTTTGATCGTCTTTGCAGAACCGTTACTTCACCGCATTTTGGACAATGAGAAAGAAATCAGTGACAATAGTTGAGCAAGCTGCACCATAACTACATGCTTGAATTTTATAGTTTATACCTGTCTCTCTTTAGTGGGTTGCTGTGTAAGTTCTTTCTCATTCTGAGAGAAGCATTGTGCTTAAATATAATTGCTCACAGAATCAAGCTTTTTCGGCAAACGAAAGTTACATTCGATATTCATCCATCAATTGGTGGATTTTAAGGAGCCTTTAGCTTGTATTTGTTCTCGATTTAATTTGCGTTATATATATATATATATATATATATTAATGTTAAATAAGTTCGACACTTACGTCCTAGTAAAAAAGAATAAGTGTATCACTAAAAAGTTTTTCAAATAAAATTTTATTTCTTATTTGAAGAATTACATCAACATTAAAACACTTTAAAAGATATTTTAATTAAGATTTTTTAAATAAAATGTTCTCACTCTTTAATATTGGCAGGTGGATTTCTCTCTTTTATTGATATTTTATTATTTTTTATTAGAGAGATAAAAAAGATATAATTATTATTTATTTTTTTTCAAAAATTAATAGATATATATTTGTATTTTTTAAACCCTATTAAATATTATCAAGTTTAGACACATCTCACCGTAAATATTTTTTCTTCAAATTATTGTATGTTTTCAAATAATTTTATAATTAATATTACATGTTTAATTTATTAATTATTAGTTTTTTAATTAGCTGCATTAAATTATATTGGCAAACATAATATGAAAAATATATTAAGGGGACATCAGCAAAATTATTAAAAGATAAACATATTTAAAACATCATCATCACAACAATAATAATAATAGTAGTAGTAGTAGTAATAATTAATAAATTCAACACAAAATTACTTAGCTAATAGAGATTTGACTAAAATAATTGGAGTGATAAAATGAAGGGGTAATAAAATTTGGTTAAAGGAAAGATTTGATTAAAATATTATTAACTTTTCTTATTTAAAGAATCTTTTAGAGAGTTTATTTTTTTTCACTCTTTCTACAAATGAGTGAGTAAATAGACATGTGAAAAGTAAAATTTAAACAGTTTTTCTATGATACTCGTGTCATCATTTTTTTTTTTATTTTAAATAAATTGATCCAAACTCTCTTTCTGATACAACACACGATAACATGCCCCCTATGCCATTGCGCGAGTGGTCAAACCCTCATCCCCCATTTCGGAGGGCAACAGTTCGATTGCTAAGGGAACTCTTTTCTTCTCGGGATATATTTAGAAACCTGGTATTTTGGTTGTAGTAACATAAATGTTAACATAATTCTTAAGCTTATGACAGAAGTTGACATCAAATTCATACAAGTCGATTGTATCAGTTTTGTGTTTGCAAACGCTCTTTTGAGAAAAGAATTTCATTTAACAGCTTTTACAAATTTGTAGACGACGAGCCGTAGCTTCGTCTGCCAATTTCTTCCACTCCATGGCCTCGTTTCTCATCTTCTCACTCTTCTCTCCCTCCATCAACTCTCGCACCAACTTCTCAACTTCATTTCTTTTCACATCTTCATCACCATTAATCTCCATGCAACACCCCATTCAGTGCAAGTGTATCTACAATTAATTTGACATTTGATCTCCCTCAAAAGGCCAGCAAATCATGGGCATGCAAGCACATAAACTCTCAATCGTTGAATTTCATCCACAGTGTGTAAAGAATCCTCCGATTGATGGGTGGTTCAGAACCTCCTCTTGTGGGCACCACCTTGCAATAAAACCTTTTTCTTTAGCTTTGAATTCAAACTCAGATAGCAAATCTGCTATGTCTCCAGTGACAATATCAGGCCTAGTTATCCATAAAAATGGGTGACCGCTGTTAGCGAGTCCCAGTGCGACCTCAATAAGTTGTCATCACTACAACATTTCCGAAACTCACATAAACAACAGATTTAGGTTCCTTGAAATTCAGCCATCGCAGACACTCAGTTTCTTCTTTCCATGGATTGTATCCAATGGAGCTTAACATACCATCTTCCTCTTTTTCTTTAATTTGATTGAGAAGAAGCTGATGTGGGCTAATGGTGAACAAAGACGAGTTTAACATACAACCATCCTCTTGTTCTTCTATTTGATTGAGAAGAAGCTGAAGTGGACCGATGGTAAATAGAGGAGGTAACATGGACGAGAGAGCATCCAAAACTTGCTCTTCTAATGCATCAAATGTATGAATTACTATGGCTGAAGCTTCAGATGCAGTCTCAGCTGCTTCCATGACGTAGTTAAACATAATATCGTTAGGATCAGTTGTTCGAACAAAACTTGGAAGATCCCTTATGCGAATATCTTTCATACCTGGAATCCAGTCAATAACCGTGCCTAAATACTCTTTTGTAAAACAGCTTTTGTCTGCAAATAGAATGAAATTAAAAAGCTACTGCGTATTTATGTAGTTCAGAATTGAAGCTTAGTCTTTTGTACTCTTACCTTTAACTGGTGTCAGACCTTTCTCTTTGAGCGTCCGGAATTGTTTAATTCCCATTAAATAAGCCGGCGAGGCTGTGAAAAACATTACACTAGGAACTCCAAGTTGTTGAGCAGCAGCAACAGCGAACGGCATGAAGCCATCTGAGATTATGCAACTCACTGCAGGTTGATTGTCTTGGAAGAAGAATTGTTGAGTTTATCGAGCAACTCGAGAAATGGCTGCAACATCACATTATTTCTGACGTTTTCACAAAAAGAATTGACGCCTTGAGACAGAAGGCTATCTGGCCGTGTTTCAAATCGGAAGCTTCGGGAGCCATCTGATGAGTTGTGGCCTCGGCCTCTTGTTGATTTGAGGAAGCGTTTTTGGATGACCTCGAAGTTGACAAAAGTTATGTGAAAGCCTTTGTGATGAAGAAGTTTAGCCAATTTAAGCATGGCTTTTATGTGGCTTTGACCTGCACATGGGAAACAAACTGCATGAGGCTGGTAATCACGTTTAGCTTCCATTTTCTTCACTCGCTCAAGCTTGCAAGAGTGACCAACCAACCTGACACTACATATAAATCAGAAACAACAACTTTGTGAAAGAGAAAGTCAAAAATGGTCGACTAGGCTGAAGATTGCTAGTTCAATCTATTACCCTGTATTTGCAAATAATTTAATGGACGTGCGATAGAGAAAGCCAACCCTTTTTTTTTCTTTTTCTTTTTTATAACTTTTCAATTTTTTATACAAAGATAATGTATTGGTTGTGAGTTTCCTATCCCCATAGTCCTTACAAGCTAATGTTAAAAAAAAAAAAAAAAACCGACTCCAATACAAGGCTGAGACAGTACGGTTTAGAGATGGCAAATCGGCCTGGGTTTTTCTAAGTTGAGATTTATAAATAATTTTAATAGTTAAGAAAAAGAAAAATATCAACTCCAATTTGTCGCTAGTAAATAATTTTAATATCAACTCATAATTTTAATGTAAGAAAAATATCAACTCCAATATTTTTAACAGCCTTATGGATTCGACTTTATGATTTTAGTTTTATATGTTAGTGCATTTAGAATTAAAAATAGATGTATTTAGAAAGACTGGGACTATTGGCATCCCTCCAAAGTCATTGTAAAACACTTATTCTAATATAATTACATTGAAAAACAAATTGGAATAAGAATAACTCCATTTTTTTTTTTTATCACTTTAACCTATACTTTGCATGCATTATCAAAACACTCTCTCTTAGTCGTTTTTGTTTGCCCATTTTCATTATTTACCATTCATTCTAATTATTCTTTCTAAATACATTCATTCTAATTGCTTATAATTTCTTTATTGTTATACTGAAATTATTCTTTTTTTTTTCCATTTGATATTATTTTGTTTTTGATACTATTATATCAATCTCGTTAAAATCAATCCAAATAAATGAAGGGTTTTGGTTTGCAACTGTTGAGAAATTATGGTTGCTTACAAATGATAACTAACTGCAGTCTAATAATAGGATTACTAACTAGCTGAATCTCCTAACCAATTACAATTAGCCAGCTGGTAATCTGGTTACATCAAGCGCTACAAATCAGCTTCTCACATTTTGTGCATTGATCTTGACACAAGTGTACAACACATCAGCATAGATCATCATTCACCAAATCGGCTCATTATTGTATCATCATTCACCAGAAATTGACAACTAAAATCTAGTGGTACGGTGGGTTGAGGTGGCAGAAGATGGCTAGGAATTTTGGAATTGTATTTATATTTTTGAGCTGATGGAATTGTATTTAATTTTTTAATTGCTTAACAAGGATAATTGTGAAAATAAGTGAGATTAATCAAAAAGTTGGGTTGGTGAGAGAAATTAAGCAAGTCAAATATCACTATTTAAGGATTAATGATAAGATCAACTCAATTCGGGCCTAGGTTGGGCCAAGTAAGAGGCCGGGCTCGAGTATTTCGGCCATGCCTCTTGCTCACCAAAGCAATAACCTATACTATGTTTGGATGAAAAGGTGTTACCTACACCATTAACGTAATCTTGATTCTGATAACATTATGTATTAACAGTTACTCTCAAAGTCAGTGTCACTATAAAAAATAAAACGGATCTCCCTATCTTATAATTATTGTAAGATATACCTCTCACATGAACAATACGTGGACCCCACACATATACTGTTCATGTGAGGGAATGTATCTTACATTAATTGTAAGATAGAAATTACCAAAACATTAAATTCATCCGAATTGATTGTATTAGTTTTGTTTTGAATATGCTCTTTTGGTAACAAAATTTCATTCACCAGCTTTTCCAAATTTTTACATGATGCGCTGCAGCTTCTACTGCTCATTTCTTCCACTCCATGGCCTTATTTCTCATTTGTTTAACCTTCTCTTGACCATTAATCTCCAAGCCAACGCCCCATCAATGCAAGTATATCTATAATTTGTCATTGGATCTGGAAAAAAATTCCAACAAATCACAGGTAGTCCAGCAGATAAACTCTCAATAGTTGAATTCTGTCAACTGTGAGTTAAGAATCCTTCTATTGATGGGTCGTTCAGAACTTCCTCTTGTAGACATTGAAGTTGCTATCAAACATTCAAACCATTCCTTTAGCTTTAACTTCAAACTCTGATGGCAAAATTGTTGTGTCACTAGTGAAAAGATCATGTCCATTTATCCATAAAAGTTGGTGACTACTATTAGCAAGTCCCATAGCAACCTCAATGAGTTGTTGCTTTGCTATTACTATAACACTCCGAAATTTAGATAAATGACAGACTTGGGTTCCTTGGAGTGTAAATGCCATCTTGTTCTTTCGTTTGATTGAGAAGAAGCGGAAGTGGAAAGATGGCAAATAAATTTGGAAACAAAGATGAGAACGCATCCAAAACTTGCCCCTCTCATGCATGAAAATAGTTAACGGTTCTACGTTCTAGTCTCTGAAGTGTAATGACGAAAGGACGATGTTTTACATTCAAGATTGTCTATATATGTACAAAAAAAGACTACGCTGGAAATAAGGTCCGTAGCTTTTGTATTTTTACTTAAAAAGAACTTGCTGATATAAAGTTTTGTGCAGCTATCTAAGGACTACCTGTAATATATACATTAAATGAGCCCTTGTTTTCTCTTATCTTTACGATCCTTATCCTCCACACAAGCTGCAACTACGACACCCATGTATTCCAGAAACTGATTTCCAGTGTTTTGCCTTTTTTTTTTTTATATATATATCTCAACTTAAACAGTCTAAAAATTATATTATTTTGTAACCCAGCTGCATATAATACCAAAATTTTTATATTACATGGCATCAACAAGCAATACAATTAAGATACTTAACTTGATTCATCCAAAATACATTCGATTCAATTTTGGCTAGTATATGCTCTTTTGGCAAAAGAATTTCACTCAACAACTTATCCAAATTTTTAGATGAAGATCCATCAGGAGCTGCAGCTTCTAATGCCAATCTCTTCCACTCTGAGGCCTTGTTTCTCATTTGCTTACCCTTCCCTCCCTCCAGTAACTCTCTTACCGACTTCTGAATCACATTTCTAATCCCATCTTCATCACCATTGATCTCCATGCCAATGCCCCGTTCCTTGCAAGTATATCTACAATTAGTCATTTGATCACCCTCGAAAGGCCAACAAATCATTGGCACTCCTGCAGACAAACTCTCAATAGTTGAACCCCACCCACTGTGAGTTAAGAATCCTCCAATTGATGGGTGGTTCATAAAACACTTTTTGATAAGTTGAGAGGTATATATCTTTATTGAGTGATTTGCAAAAGAATACAAATGATATTTATACCCAAGAGTTTAGTTTAGCTATGGTATTTACATAAGTCTTGGAACGTGATTAAAGGTGGTTACGTACAATCAAGCCGGGAATCCTTGATTGATTAGAAATCTGTATTTGATTTCCGTCCATGTTGCTGTTGAGATAACATTGTTGAAATCCTTTTCGTCAAATCTGCAATTACCGTATTGACTTCATTCTTGTCAGTTCAAAACTTCCTCTTGTTTGCACTACCTTGCTATAAAACCCCTTCCTTTAGCTTTAGCCTCAAACTCAGATGGCAACATTGTTGTGTCGCCACCACCAGTGACAAGGTCAGGCCTAATTATCCACAAAAATGGATGATTGCTATTTGCAAGTCCCATTGCAACCTCAATAAATTGTTGCATCTTCACAACTATAGCGATTCCGAAATTTACATAAAACACAGAGTTGGGTACTTTTGAATCAAGCCATCGCAAACACTCAGTTTCTTTTTTCCACAGATTGTATCCAATAGAATTCAACGTACAATTTTGTTGTTCTACCCGATTGAGAAGAAGCTGAAGGGGTCCAATGGTAAATAAATTCGGAAACATAGCTGAGATAGCATCTAAAACTTGTACTTCTAATGTATCAAATGTATGAAAGATAATTCCTGAAGCTTTAGATGCAACCTCAGCTGAATCCAAGGTGAAGTTAAACATATGATCATTTGGATCAGTTATTCGAGAAAAGCTTGGAAGATCCCTTACTCGAATATTCATACCGGGAATCCAGTCAAGAACAGTATCCAAATACTCTCTTGTAAGACAGCTTTCATCTGCAAATTAATTAACACAAGTAGAATTAAATTAATGGATATATTTCAGAATTGAAGATGAATCTTTTCAGTCTTTTTCCTTTGAGTGTTACAAGCCCTTTATCTTTGAGAGTCCGAAACTGTTTGTATCCCATGAAACTACAAGCAGAGATGGTGAGGAACATAACAACAGGAAGTCCAAGTTGTTGAGCAGCTTCAATAGTGAATGGCATGAACCCATCTGAGATTATGCAACTCACTGCGGATTGATTGCCATTTGTTGAAGAAGAATCGTTGAGTTTGGTGAGCAAATCAAGAAATTTATCCAACATCATATTGTTTCCAACTGATCTACGAAAAGAAAAAACGCTCTGTTGTGATCGATGTAAAAGGCTATCCGGGAGTGTTTCAAATCTAAAGCTTGGGAAGCCATATTCTTCTTCTGAAGAGTTTTTATGAACGCTTGATTCGAGACAGCGTTTGTGTAGGATCTCAAAGTTTACAAAAGTTATGTGGAAACCTTTGTGGTGGTGCAGAAGCTTTGCCAATTGAAGCATGGAGTTTAAGTGGCTTTGACCTGGGCAAGGAAAACAAACTGCGTGAGGCTTGTAACCACATGTATTAGCTTCCATTTTCTTTATTTACTTCATCAAAGCTTGCGCGAACTACTTATAATGAAAAAGAAAATGAAAATTGAAGGTGGTCGAATGGATAAGATGGGAAAGTTGTCATTTAATCATTTTGTTAAATTGACTAACGAGCAAAACGATGACGAAATTACTCGTAGGCAAGTTGCATTACGAGTTTTGAATTAGAAATCTAATTTAGCCGCACATACCAAACTCGCTTCATTGATTTTCATTAGTTTGTCAAAGAGTAATGATATAGTTATAAATTCTTGTACAAACTTATTTTGTACAAACTGACATGATATGTTATTATTGGTTGAATTAAATATCTCTTGGCCCACATGATTTATTTATATTATTTTATATTTTCATTCAACCAATGAATTAATGCCATATCAGTTTGTATAAGATAAGTTTGTACAAGAATTTGTGGCTGTATCATCACTCTTTGTCAAATATGATACATATTTACTAAAGATAAATAAAAGCCATGTATGAACACTTTAGTTTGTCAATAATGTTATGTCTATGTAATTAGGATGCTTAGTGTGTATATAATAATTATAGTAGATAATGTCTCATTATTTGATTGGTTCAACTGATAATTAATTATTACACCTCATTGCTTCTGATTTAAATGATGAAATTTCATTAATAACGTATCATTTGCCATTTGGGATGTAAATTAAGTATTTCTACTTAAGAAACATTACTCTTAGTTTATAGCCAAAGAAATTAAATAAACAATTTAATTAAATATTTTTCATTTTATTTTATTTTTTTCCCACCATCCATATCCGACTAGAGGGACTCTACCATTGAAAAATGTATATCTTGACTAATGTTTCACTCATATCGACCAATTTAATTATAGTTTTTCAAATTTAATACAGCATGTGGCTATACAGATCGATTTCGCAATTTCGGTATCTTTAATGTGTATCATTTGTAGCCACTTGGCCTTTGGCCAAATGGTGAACCACTACCCTCAAAGTTAAGCATGATCATAAGGGTAGTAGTTCGAGTCCCCATGAAATCAATCTCCCTCAATTAATTATAATTGTGTGAAGTTTATTTATAAGTCTTTCTTCCTTACAAAATGTTAGTGGAGCAGAGACATCCTTTTTCTGTGAGGATTATTTGTCTAGGCATATACTTTATAAAATTTAATGTAATAATGTAAGTCTCAGTTATATATCTGATTATAAATATCAGTGCAATGATATGTTGTTATAACAGTTGTAAATATCTGTGTAATAGAGTAATCTGATATATAATCAGTATTAAAAAAATGTGTATCATTTGTCTATTTACTTTTATTATAAATTAAAAAAAAATCACTGATTAGATCTAATCAAATCAATACGATTAAGATCTAATTGGACTGATTTGTCCACTTTCTTTTATTATAAAGAACAAATTCGTTGACTAGATCTAATCAAATCAATATGATTAAGATAGAATTAGGCAAGACAAATATGATATGGTTTGCTTTTATTATAAAAATAATGTAGTGGAATCCACAACTCTCATATAAATATATCACTTTGATGCTACGATTTACAACCATTTAAAAATATTATTATTACATTTATAAAAACTCACCATCTATTACTTTGTCATGTGCAGTAATGTTTTTAATTTTACAATTTATCAATGGGTCACAAGTTAGATATATCATTCAGAATATAAAACTGAGGGTAGGTGCAATTATAAAGAGTTCTTTAAGACAGATTTTACTTCGTCACAATAGAAATAATAATTTTAAAAGACACATAATCGAGATTCTTTAAATAAAATTTCGCTATATCGACTATCATTAAATTTGGAAAAACATAAAATTAAATTGGTCGATGAGTGAAACATTATTTAATGACAGAGTCTCTCTCAGTCGGATTTGAATGGATGGTGGGAAAAACAAAATAAAATGAAAATTATATTGGATAATGGATATTTAACTCGTGGCTAATGGAAGGTTGATCATTAGTTGCAAAGGCCTTGAGATAGAAGAGAATCAAGATGGAATCAAAAGCTAAAGCTTGTAGCAAGGTCCATGCAGTCTGCATCCCGAGCCCCTCTCAGAGCCACATAAAAGCAATGCTTAAACTGGCAAAGCTTCTTCATCACAAAGGCTTTCACATAACCTTTGTCAACACAGAGTTCAATCACAGACGCTTTCTTAAATCAAGAGGCGAACACTCTTTGGATGGCTTGCCTAACTTTCGATTCCAAGCAATCCCAGATGGCCTTCCAGCTTCTTTAGATGAAAGCTCCACTACTCAAGACATGTATTCTCTCTGTGAAAACATCATAAATAATGTCATGTTGCATCCATTTCTTGACCTGCTTGCCAAACTCAATGATTCTTCAAATAGTGTGAATCCTGCAGTCAGCTTCATCATCTCAGATGGCTTCTTGCCTTTCACCGTTACAGCTGCTCAGCAGCTTGGACTTCCTATTGTACTGTTGTTCACCATCTCCGCTTGTAGCTTCATGGGATTTAAACAATTCCGGACGTTCAAGGAAAAAGGCCTTTTCCCAGTCAATGGTATTTTTCTTTTTTCTTTTTCCTTTTTTCTGAATCAAAGTTTCAATGTTTTTTCATGTAATGTTTCGGATTAATGTTTTTTTCATGTTATCTTTAGTAGCTGTGACATAGAATCACTGGCGATCAAGTATAAATATGAATGCCGACGGAAGCAAAAATATAATTCGGTTTTGTGCAATTGCAGACAAAAGCCGTCTTACGAAGGAGTATTTGAGCAGACTTATAGACTGGATTCCAGGGATGAAGGATATCCGAATTAGAGATCTTCCAAGTTTTGTTCGATCGACTGATTCAAAAGATATTATGTTCAACTTGTGCGTGGAAGCAACCGAAAATGCATCCAAAGCTTCAGCAATTATTATTCATACGTTCGATGCATTGGAACAACAAGTTCTGAATGCTCTCTCATTTATTTTTCCTCCTCAGTTATTCACCATCGGCCCACTTCAGCTTCTTCTCAATCAAATAGAAGAAAAAGATGGTATGTTAAACTCTATTGGTTACAATCTATTGAAAGAAGAAACAGAATGTTTACAGTGGCTCGATTCCAAGGAACCCAACTCTGTGATTTATGTAAATTTCGGAAGTCTTATAATTATGAATAAGCAGCAACTTATTGAGGTTGCAATGGGACTCGTAAATAGCAATCACCCATTTTTATGGATAATTAGGCCTGATCTTGTTACTGGTGAGACGGCCAATTTGCCAGCTGAGTTTGAGGTTAAAGCTGAAGAAAAAGGTTTCATAGCAAGTTGGTGCCCACAAGAGGAGGTTCTGAAACACCCAGCAGTCGGAGGATTCTTAACTCACTGTGGATGGAATTCAACAATTGAGAGTTTGTGTGCTGGTGTGCCCATGATTTGTTGGCCTTTTTTGGCAGATCAGCCCACAAATTGTAGATACACTTGCAACGAGTGGGGGGTTGGACTGGAGATCATTAATGGTGGAGATGATAATCGAGTGAGTAGAAATGAAGTTGAGAAGCAGGTGAGAGAGTTGATGGAGGGAGAGAAAGGTAAGCAAATGAGAAACAAGGCCTCAGAGTGGAAGAGATTTGCAGAGGAAGCTGCAGCTCCTGATGGATCCTCTGCGACAAATTTGGAAAAATTTGTGAACCAAGTTCTTTTATCAAAAGGACCCGTATTGTCCAAAAACTAATGCATCCAATGAGGAGTGTAAATTAAATGTTTTCATTGTCATACTGCATTATGAGAGCTTGGTCTTCTTATCATTTTTAAAATACTTTTTGTTAAGTATTAGTGCATAAGATTAATAAGAATTATGTTAATATGTTGAATGTTTTTTCTCAAAGGACAGTCCACTTCTTGTAACCAAAATCCTCTCCTCAAATATGAGTAACCTTCTCATACCACCATTGGAGATTTAACGGATTTTACCCATTGAACCACCAATTGACATGCACCCACATTTTATTATCAATCAACGTTCAATAGTTAAAACATAATCAGTTTGAGCCAGTGAGTATTTTGGTCTTGGGAAACGAAGTTTTCATCAACAACCCAAAACGTAAACTCAAAATACTGTTTTATAAGAACCTAAAACGAAAAAAAAAAAATCAATTTACTCTTATTTTCATTTAAAAGATGAGAAGAAATAAGAGACACGTTGATAATTTTTTTTTTCTTTTCGTCTTCTTAACAGTAAATAAGGTAAAATAATTTTTTCACATTTTTGAGATAAATTACAAATTATCATTCCAAATAGAGTGTAAATTGAAGTTTATCATTCTAGAAACTCATCATTTTACATTATTGTATAGCTCCTTTCTCTCTCAAATCCAAATTAGTTATTCAAGTTTTATTAGTTGACATATATTTGTGCTATATATTCCATGCATTTGAATGTGATATTAGTTCTACCTAAATTACTGGTAAGGTGATTCGTAAGTTGTTGTTTTACTTCAATTTTATGTGGCAATATCTTTGCATTAGTATAATTTAGAGGTCTACCCAGATCATATATACAAACGTGATTTATGCTACTCAAATGATATCTATGAGATAGGATGAGTCCTTGTAGACACTCCAACTTAATTATACCTCCACCATAGAGGAAAGAGTGTTCACCACCCGACTTATGGCATGAGTGCATTTAATTCCCATATTGAAAAATCATGAGATATTTGGAAAAGACATTATTTTATTAGGTTAGTATATACACATATTAATTAATTGGGTTATTATGATTTTACTATTTCAGAAATTGTCAAATATCAAATGACTACAATAAGTATTGTCTCCTATCATTTTACTACTATATCTTTATAAAAATATCATTTTACTACTTTTCCGTTAGTTGGCCGTTAGTTGGCTATTGATTAGTTGTTATATTAGTTAACTTGAGGTTAGTTGACTAATAAAATACCAATTTCACCCTTCATGATTAAAAAAAAATATTTGAAGGTTATTTATAAAATAAATTTGTTAGATATTTATTAAAATGGATATAAAATACCGACATAATTTTTTTTTGCTAGAATTATGATATATGAATTACAAATTTATCTTATTATTTTTTTAATCATGAAGGGTAAAATTGGTATTGTGTTAGTCAACTAACGGTTAACTAATGGTCAACTAATAATTGTAACGGAAAAGTAGTAAAATGATATTTTTATAAAGATATAGTAGTAAAATGATAAGAGAAAATAATTCTTATAGTCATTTGATATTTGACAATTTCTGAAGTAGTAAAATGATAATAACCCTTAATTAATTAGTTTAGTACATATACGTACACATTATTTTTTTAGGTTAATATATACGTACTCATTAACTCTCTCCAAATTAAATAAGGTAATCAAGGTTGATGCAGTTTGCATTCCAAGCCCCTTTCAAACCCACATAAAAGCAATGCTTCAACCGGCAAAGCTTCTTCATCACAAAGGCTTTCACATAACTTTTGTCAAGAGAGTTAAATCATAGATGCTTTCTCAAACCAAGAGGCCAGCGCTCTTTGGATGGCTTGCCCAATTTTCGATTCGAAGCAATCCCAGATGGCCTTTCAGCTTCTTCAGATGAAGCTCCACTACTCAAGACATGTATTCTCTCGGTGAAAACATCATAAACAATGTCTTGCCGCAGCCATTTCTTGACCTGCTTGCCAAACTCAATGATTCTTCAAATAATGTTAACCCTGCAGTCAGCTGCATCATCTCAGATGGCTTCATGGCTTTCACCATTACAGCTGCTCAACGACTTGGACTTCCTATTATTGCATTGTTTTTCAGTATCTCCGCGTGCAGGTTCAAGGGACTTAAACAATTTCAGACACTGAAAGAAAAGGGTCTTTTCCCACTAAAAGGTCAAAAAAGTTTCAAGTTTTTGTCGTACTAGGACGTTTCAACATTCCTATTATAATTTTTGGTTGAAAAAAATAGGAGGAGAAGAGACGAATAGAAAGGAGAGAGTAGGAGAAAAAATGAGTAAAAAAAGGATGTCAATCTCAATTTCATGTAGTTAGCTTAACATGGAATCATCTTTACTTCCCTTATTTATTTCTATTTTTCTCAAATCCTCTCCTCTCCTCTCTTTTGATTTCATCAATCTAAACATACCAGCGCACAGGTGGGTGGTCATACTACCTATTAATTACTTGTCAAAAGCTGAGAATTAATTCAGTTATTGTGTTAATTAATTTGCAGATGAAAGCTGTCTTAAAAAGAGTATTTGAACTCAGTTATAGACTGGATTCCAGTGATGGCCGCTTGATTCGAGACAGTGTTTGTGTACGATCTAAAAGTTTGCAAAAGTTATGCGGAAACCTTTGTGGTGGTGCAGAAGCTTTGCCAATTGAAGCATGGAGTTTAAGTGGCTTTGACCTGGGCAAGGAAAACAAACTGCGTGAGGCTTGTAACCACATGTATTAGCTTCCATTTTCTTTATTTACTTCATCAAAGCTTGCGCGAACTACTTATAATGAAAAAGAAAATGAAAATTGAAGGTGGTCGAATGGATAAGATGGGAAAGTTGTCATTTAATCATTTTGTTAAATTGACTAACTAGCCAAAGTTGACAAAATTAGTCGTGGGCAAGTTGCATTGCGAGTTTTGAATTAGAAATCTGATTTGGCTGCGCGCATACCTAGGGATGACAATGGTACCTACAAATCCACTTAAATCTGCCTGTCAAAACCCATTCGTTGTAGGTAATTTTATAGGTTGTTGGCGGATTTGGTATTATAAATTAAAATTCGCATTAGGTTGCGGGTGAGTTTAGTATTATCCAAATATTCTACGGATACCCGCATGGATATCTGACAACCCGCAACTGATTAGTGTTAAAAATTATTTAATTATCAAGTGATAATAATGTTATTTTGTGCTTAAGTTATAATTTATATTGTGTTTATTCAATATATTAGGAATTATTAATTATGTTTTAAATATATCTAATTTTGTGTGTTCATTAGTAAAATATTAATTTTACGTAATTTAAGGCTCCAAACAGATAAACCGAGATCAAATTTGGATTTCGGACGTTCGAAAACTTTAAGATCAGTCAAGATTAGCTTAAAATCGAGCTTGTGTAAAAAAAAATTGATTTTTTCTGTTGACCGAGCATTGATTGGGTGATGAAATAAGCTTATAATAGATTTGAATGCATGAGATAGGTGGAAATTTTGACTAAATCTCAATCCTTCATGATTCAATAGCCATAATTGTGCCACATGGTAATGGTTGGTGAAGCAAGTTATAGGATCCGAATCTTTGTATTCGGGTCGACCCGATCCACCCATTAACCAGCCAAATCTCAACCGTTCTTTGGCCAAATCGGACGAGTCAAACGATGCCACGTGTGAAGTTGACTTTTGAAGTTTGACCAGCCATTGGATCTTGATCTAAAAGTTGTAAGGAGCATATGCATAAAGCTTATGATAACCCGTAAAATATTGGATTATGAATTTATTTTTCTATAAATAGGCCTCATTTTTATGTTTTTAATCATCTCTCTACAACTCTTTTCTTCTTAAATTCTCTCCATCTCCCTGTAATCTTGATTTTCAGGTGTGTTTTTAATATTTTGTATAATTATTTTTATAAATAAAATTAGTTTTATTTTCAATTTTAGTTGTTTTTATTATTTTTAATTATAAGTAATTTAATTTTAATGTTTTTAATTATAAGTAATTTAATTTTAATATTTCTTTTTATTTCAATTATGCTTAATTAAATAATATTAGTTAGGGGAAAGTGAAACACTTAGGAAATAAATATGATTTAACCAAATTATATTTTTAAATTTATAAATTAAATTATTTTCTATTTAATTTTATACATATTTTATATTTTTAAATTTTAATTTATTGTAGACAAACAAATGAATTTGGCACAATAAATTCTTAATATCTTAATATAAGGTATGGTAAAATGGTATTTTGACTTATTGTAGACAAATTAAATTTTGGCACAATAAATACTTAATCTATCATAAAATTAAATAGAAAATAATAATAATTTATATAATTAATCTTTTAGACAATAAATCTAAAAAAAATGACAAAAAGAATTTATTAAGTTTTATTTACTACTAAGAGTAGATCCACAACTCTAATTAGTTCAATTTTATAGTTTTATTTAAATTAAGTTGTTTCTATTCAAGTTTTAATTTCAATTTTTAGATAAAATAAAATAAACAAATTAATTTTTTTTTCTGTGGATCGACTTCGGACTCATCGAACTATAATACAACAAGACATTCTTATATTTGGGAGTTAAAAATTACTTTTAAGTTGTGTTAGTAATTTTTTTTAATTATTTTTTAATTTAATTTCTGCCACAAACATGCTAACAAATTGTGCATCTGCATCTAAGCTACCACTTGCAAAACCCTGGAATGTCAAAACTCATTTATCGTTCACTGTGCTATAACCTAGCAGTTATATATGATTGATCATACTCAATTGCTGATCCATATTCAAATTCTGAACTGTTTTGGAGTTGGACTCCACTATATTGGACTCCACCATATGCAAAATTTCAATTACCTTATAAGCACTATCAAAGAAAGGTAACAATCCTTTTGACCTCATCAGCTGCCTTATCTGCTCCCACTGCTAAAGGGTTGGGTCAACACCAGTTGGATTATGAGCACATGCATGAAGAATAGGGATGGCAAAATTTGGATCCGGATCCGGATTGATATTTTTGTATCCGGATGTGGGTAAAATCCGCACGGATTGCGGGTGGATATTCCGGATATTCGGATCTGCAAAAAGTAAAATTTAATAATTTAAAATATAATTTAAAATTTAATAATTTACCTAATAATATTAAATAAAATCCAACCATAATTCAACAATCAACAATTTAATATTTAGAATAACATACAATGCCATAAAGTCACAAATAAAAATACCACAATATAAATCAAACATCAAGAATAACATAAATTCAAATCTAGCATCACCATAAATTCATAAACAAAATTATAAAAAAACCATAAATCCACATAAAATAATGTGGATCCTAATATATTTCTTAATTTAATTTAACTTCTATATTTTTTAATTAATCCTATTATGTTTTTTCATTTAACTTATATATTTTTTAGTTAATTTTAATGTAATAAATAATTTAATTAAAAAATAAAGTAGATCCCAACAATTTCTTAATTTAATTTAACTTCTATATTTTTTTAATTAATCCTATTATTTTTTATTTAACGTATATATTTTTTCATTTAATTTAAATTTAATAAATAATTAAATTAAAAAATAATGTGGATTCTAATATATTTTTTAATTTAATTTAACTTCTATATTTTTTTAATTAGTCCTACTATATTTTTTAACTTCTATATTTTTTTAATTAGTCCTACTATATTTTTTTCATTTTACTTATATATTTTTTATTTAATTTTAATTTAATAAATTATTTAATTAAAAAATAATGTGGATCCAGATAACCGATTTTCTGGATGCATTGGCATCCGAATCCAGATCCACACAGATCTTAGATTTAAGGATCCGGGTCCGGATCTTCCGAATCTTTGCGGATCCGGATAGTTTTGCCAACCCTAATGAAGAAGAACTATAGCTCTTGATGGTGCAGCGCCAAGATCTTGTAATTTTACTTATTATAATTTTGTATGAACTATTATCCTTTAACTTAATGCATGGATTATTTCATTGTTATAATTTTGTTCTTCAGATTAGTATCTAAAATGTATTATTTTTTAGAAAATATTAATCTTAATCATTATTGTAGGAATCGTGTTGGATGGATGCTAATGGTGGTGAATGAAATGAAGATTTTCTCTTGGAACTTGTGTTGAATGATAATATGAAATAATAATTATTATGTTTAGATACTAGTTTGTGGCTTTTTTTTTTTTATAGATTTGAATATTTTATACTTAAATTTGAGAAATTGTGTTGGATTGATGTTGAAATTTAATTTTTCATTTACATTGGTTAAATTTAGAATTGAGTATAAAGTAATCATATAACCACAAACTCTTGTACAAACTTATTTTGTACAAATTGATGTGACATGATAAGATTGGTTGAATTAAATATTACATGGCCCACATGATTTGTTTTTATTATTTTATATTTTCATTCAACCAATAAATTAATGCCACGTCAGTTTGTACAAGATAAGTTTGTCTGAGTTTGTGGCCATGATCATTCTTTCGAAAGAGTAATAATATATTCAAACTTTCTTGTACAAACTTATTTTTCAAACCGACGTGATGATAAGATTGGTTGAATTAAATATCACTTGGTCCACATGATTTGTTTTTATTATTTTATATTTTTATTCAACCAATAAATTAATGCCACGTCAGTTTGTACAAGATAAGTTTGTACAAGAGTTTGTGACTGTATCATTACTCTATGTGAAATTTTAGGTCATTATTATAAATTTACATATTGAACATTTATAATTTAAAATGTGGAAACCCACACAAAATCTACAGGATACCATTACGGGTTTGGTAATTGTCAAAACCCGCAGCGGGTGAATTTTCTTAAAAAATTAAAACTTGCAGCAGGTTGCGGCGAGTTTGGTAATTTAAACTTTTTGTGTGGGTATGAATGTGGTAATGAGTCTAATGACAACCCCATTGTAGGCGATGCCCATTGCCATCCCTACGCATCCCAAACCTGCTTCATTGATTTTCATTAGTTTTTGAAATACGGTACATATTCACTAAAGCTAAATAAAAGCCACGTCGAAGTAGTTTAGTTTGTCAATAATGTTATATTTATTTAATTACGATACATAGTGTGTATCTAATAATTATAGTAAATAATGTGTCATTATTTGATTGGTTCAAGTGATAAATAATTATTGTACCTTATCAAAAATTCCATTAATAACATACCAATTCGATGTAAATTAAGTATCTCAACTAAATAAATATTTCTGTTAGTTTATAGCTTAAAAAAATTAAATAAATATTTAATTAAATATCTTTCATTTTATTTTATTTTTCCCACCTTCCGTGTCCGACTGGCGAGACTCTGCCATTGAATAATGTATTGACTAATGTTTCACTCATGTCGAAAAATTTAATTATAGTTTTCAAATTTAATATAGCATGTGGACAAATCGATTTTGCAATTTCAGTGTCTTTAATGTGTATCATTTGTCCAGTTATTTTTATTATAAATAAAAAATCGTTGATTAGATCCAATCAAATCAATGCGATTAAGATCCAATTAGACTCATTTGTCCACTTTCTTTTATAAAGAAAAAATCGTTGACTAGATCTAATCAAATCAATATGATTAAGATAGAATTAGGCAAGACAAATATGATACGGTTAGTTTTTATTATAAACATAATGCACTGGAATCCACAACTCCAATATACATATATCACTTTGATGTTACAACTTACAAAGTTACAAGCATTTAAAATAATTATCATTGCATCTAAAAAACTCATCATCTATCAATAATATTTGTCATGTGCAGTAATGTTTTTAATTTTACAATTTTTTCAATGGATGACGAGTTAGATATATCATTTAGAACATAAAACTGAGTTTAAGTGCAATTATAAAAAATTCTTTATGAGTGATTTCAATTCGTTACACAGAAATAATAATTTTAAAAGACACATAATCAAGATTCTTTAAATAAAATTTCGTTATATTGACTAATATTAAATTTGAAAAAAAATATAATTAAATTGGGATAAAAATATGATCCACAGTAGTATCATATTATAAATGGATCCAATATCTAATACACAGTGGTCACCACAGCTGGATCGTACCACCGTGGTACCAGCTGAACCCATTAAATTGATCAATGAGTGAAACATTATTTAATGACAAAGTCTCTCTTAGTCGGGCTTGAATGGATGGTGAGAAAAACAAAATAAAATGAAAATTATATTGGATAATGGATATTTAACTTGTGGCTAAGATAGAATGGAAGGGTGATCATTAGTTGCAGAGGCCTAGAGAGAGAAGAGATCAAGATGGAATCAAAACCTAAAGCTTGTAGCAAGGTTCATGCGGTCTGCATCCCGAGCCCCTTTCAAAGCCACATAAAAGCAATGCTTAAACTGGCAAAGCTTCTTCATCACAAAGGTTTTCACATAACTTTTGTCAACACAGAGTTCAATCACCGACGCTTACTCAAAGCAAGAGGCCAACACTCTTTAGATGGCTTGCCCAGTTTTCGATTCGAAGCAATCCCAGATGGCCTTCCAGCTTCTACAGATGAATGCTCCACTGCTCAAGACGCGTATTCTCTCGGTGAAAACATCATAAATAATGTCTTGTTGCATCCATTTCTTGACCTGCTTGCCAAACTCAATGATTTTTCAAATACTGTTAATCCTGCTGTCAGCTGCATCATCTCAGATGGCTTCTTGCCTTTCACCATAACAGCTGCTCAACAACTAGGACTTCCTATTGTATTGCTTTTTACCATCTCCGCTTGTAGTTTCATGGGATTTAAACAATTTCAGACATTTAAAGAAAAGGGTCTTTTCCCAGTCAAAGGTATGCAATTAACACTACTTTTCTTTTTTTAATAATTTTTCCGGGATCACTACCTTGAGCACTAATTAATTTTCAATTTTTTTTTATATATAATGTTTCGGATTAAATTTATGTTACTTTAAAGTTTTAGTATCTGTGACATAGAATCACTGGCGATCAAGTATAAATATGAATGCAGACGGAAGCAAAGAATTAATTCATTTTTGTGCACGTGCAGACAAAAGCTGTCTTACGAAAGAGTACTTGAACAGTCTTATAGACTGGATTCCAGGGATGAAGGATATCCGAATTAGAGATCTTCCAAGTTTTATTCAATCGACAGATCCAAAAGATATGATGTTCAACTTGTGCGTGGAAGCAACCGAAAATGCATCCAAAGCTTCAGCAATTATTATTCATACGTTCGATGCGTTGGAACAACAAGTTTTGAATGCTCTCTCATTTATGTTTCCTAATCATTTATTCACCATCGGCCCACTTCAGCTTCTTCTCAATCAAATAGAAGAACAAGATGGTATGCTAAACTCTATTGGTTACAATCTACTGAAAGAAGAAACAGAGTGTTTGCAATGGCTCGATTGCAAGGACCCCAAATCTGTGATTTATGTAAATTTCGGAAGTTTTATATTTATGAATAAGCAGCTACTTATTGAGGTTGCAATGGGACTCGTAAATAGCGATCACCCATTTTTATGGATAATCAGGCCTGATCTTGTTACTGGTGAGACAGCAGATTTGCCAGCTGAATTTGAAGTTAAAGCTAAGGAAAAAGGTTTCGTAGCAAGTTGGTGCCCACAAGAGGAAGTACTTAAGCACCCATCAATTGGAGGATTCTTAACTCACTGTGGATGGAATTCAACGATTGAGAGTTTATGTGCTGGTGTGCCGATGATCTGTTGGCCTTTTTTGGGAGATCAACCCACAAATTGTAGATACACTTGCAACGAGTGGGGGGTTGGAATGGAGATTAATGGTGATGATGAGGATGTTATCAGAAATGAAGTGGAGAAGTTGGTGAGAGAGATGATGGAGGGAGAGAAGGGAAAGCAAATGAGAAACAAGGCCATGGAGTGGAAGGGACTGGCAGAAGAAGCTGCAGCTCCTCATGGCTCATCATCTCTAAATTTGGATAAGCTGGTAAATGAAATTCTTTATCAAATGAGCATAACTCATCAATGCCACCTAGAAACTAATTAACAAGATCATGATTATTTAGTGTTTTCATTATTGTACTGAATTCGTGCTGCTAGTTTGTTTAATTAATAAAATCTTTTGTCATTAGGAATATTTTTTTAAAAAATACTACTTATTATGTATAGTCATACTTCTTGACACTACAGTTGTGATCATTGTAACAAAATTGAGCTTCTAAGTCTTTTAAAAACTAAAAATAAAATATTTTCATTTCTGCAAATAACCCAAAAAGATAATCGACGCCTGCCTAATACATGTAAGAAAATTCTGACAATGTTAGCAAGTTGAGAAAGCTGTGTGTGTGTGTGTGTGTGTATAGCTGATCTCACGGTTTGTTACATGCAGTATATTAAAATTATAAAAGTTTAACGCGTTTCTTTTTGTCGACTCTATGTCCTTTTTTTTTTTTTAATCTTCTTCCTTCTGTTCTTTATTATTATTATTATTATTTTTTTGGTCTTATCCACGGCGATCCTTAGAGGTCAACTTTTTTTTTTTTTAATCTTATCCACGGTATCCTTTTGGTATTTTTTTTTTTAATCTTATCCACGGCGATCCTTTGAGGCCCAACTGCTTTTTTTTATCTTATCCACGGTTTTTTTTTATCTTATCCACGAGGTATCCTAGGTAGGGCCTTTGCCTCGGACAACCTGCCCAAACCGAGAGTATTTTTTTATCTGGAATATACTTAAGGGAGGCCCTTTAACCAATGGGTTCCTTCTGTTCTTTATATTAGGAATAAGTTTTCTCATGAAAGCAAGTTATATTAATGAATAATTAATGAGTAATAACAATCGGGTTCTTGAGTTTTCATATATTTTTTATTTGTTTTTATATTTTATCAAATAGGTCCTGACCTTGTCGCATATTCAAATAACCCCTTCTAACTCTAGGTTTGGCGACTGAAGTATTAAATAATAATTAAATGCTAAAGGGTTCTCCAATAAAGCATTTGGTAACATGAAAACTTAGCCGTACAAATCAATTAAGATGAAAGCTAAAGATGGCCAACGAAGGCGGTACGTGGCACAGTCAAACCACTTAAGGGGACTCCATTGCCAGTGGAGCCAATACTTTGTTGGTTCCTTCTGTTCTTTATATTAGGAATAAGTTTTCTCATGAAAGCAAGTTATATTAATGAATAATTAATGAGTAATAACAATCGGGTTCTTGAGTTTTCATATATTTTTTATTTGTTTTTATATTTTATCAAATAGGTCCTGACCTTGTCGCATATTCAAATAACCCCTTCTAACTCTAGGTTTGGCGACTGAAGTATTAAATAATAATTAAATGCTAAAGGGTATTTCGGTCATTTTTATAAAGCATTTGGTAACATGAAAACTTAGCCGTACAAATCAATTAAGATGAAAGCTAAAGATGGCCAACGGACTAGGCGGTATTATGGCATTATTATTAACACGACACAACACGAGCATGTTTTTTATTATTATTATTATTATTATGATTATTATGATTATTATTATTATTATTATGATTATTATGATTATTATGATTATTATGATTATTATTATTATTATTATTATTATTATTATTATTATTATGATTATTATGATTATTATGATTATTATGATTATTATGATTATTATTATGATTATTATTATGATTATTATGATTATTATTATGATGATTATTATTATTATGATTATTATTATTATTATTATTATTATTATTATTATTATTATTATTATTATTATTATTATTATTATTATTATTATTATTATGATTATTATTATTATTATTATTATTATTATTATTATTGTTTTTGTATTTTTTATTATTATTATTATTATTATTATTATTATTATGATTATTATGATTATTATTATTATTATTATGATTATTATGATTATTATGATTATTATGATTATTATTATTATTATTAAAATTTTTTAATTAAAAGTAAACATAAAATGTTATAATTTTACAAATATTTTGAAATTAAAATTTTTAATATATTTTATTAGCGCAGGCTTTTAAAAATTAATTTAAGTCTTAGTTTTAAAAAAAATATTCTAATGGTTTTATATTCATAATTTATTAAATGAATAAATGAAATTTGAATATTTTTATATTTTGGCCGCTTGAGTTTATAGATTTGTATTAATCATTACTATGATCTATGGAATTAAATTTTTGTATTATTATATTATAGTTGGTTATTGTGAAATTAAATATATTGTTGTGAAATTGTGATAAATTGATGATGAAATGTTAATTTTAAAAAAATTATTATTATTGTTGTTGTTTTTGTATTTATTATTATTATTATTATTATTAAAAAAACACATTATATATTATTATTATTATTAAAAAATTAAAAAAAAAAAAAATTATTGGTAGCCTTTTTTGAGCATGGCCTACAGCATGACCCAAGCACGGTACACGTGGGCTCATGTTGTGGGCTGTATCAGGCCTAAAAAAAGGGGGACACGGCATGACATGGCTCATTTACTTGGTGGGACATGCTATGCCAACCCATGGGCCCTAGTGGGCATTGGTTTGCACGATACAGTCGATTGACCACCTTTAATGAAAACTTACTCACATCTTTCGACCATGTGCACTGTACCCAATTTCTGTTAAAATATCCGTTAATTTTAACTATTTTGTCTGTTATTAACTTAAAAAATTATATTACCCTTAGTTTGAAATGAATTATGTAAATATTAAAATATCCCGTACAACTTTTAAAATTTACAACAAACAATAAAAATTTATTATAATAATATTTATTTTTATATTTTTTAAAACTATACTCAAACCATTTTTTATTTCATTATTAAAACAAAATTGTAAGCCCATTACATTACAAAATCAAAGACAAAGCATGATTCCAATCTGAAAGAAGAAAATCAGACATAAAATCATCAGTACATTACAAAATAATTCCAATAATTCCACCGAAACAAACAAAACCCAATAATAAAGAAACCCTAAATTGATGATGCCAAACCCTAAATTTCAAGGACTGAAATTTAGGAAAGAGCTCACTATTTCCTATTTACTTTTTGCTGATGACTACCTTGTGTTCACCAAAGCTTCAGTTGGTAGTTGTAAGAACCTAAAAGCCATTTTTGATTGCTATGTCGCTGCTTCAGGACAACTTTTCAACTTTGAAAAGTCGTCTTTAGTGTTTAGTGGAATAATATCTGGGGACAAAGTTGATGCAATAAAAAATATTTTCCAACTTAATGTGGTATCTTGACATGAAAAATATATAGGCCTACCATCTATGGTTGAAAGAAAGAATACAAGCTTTTTTAATGAATTGAAACTCAAAGTGGTGAGCAAAATTGCAAATTGGCAACATAGGTTTTTCTCAAGTGGAGGCAAAGAAATTATTATCAAAGTTATGGCTCAAGCGATACTAATCTATGCAATGAGCATTTTTAAACTTCCTTCAGGGTTGTGTGATGATATTCAGAAGGCAATGGCTAAGTTTTGGTGGAGATCAAAGAAGGACAAATACGAAATTCACTAGGCAAGATAGGAAAAAATGAGTTATGCCAAGAGCAGAGGAGGCCTCGATTTTAGAGAAATGTCCAGCATTAACCAAGCTTTGGTGGCAAAGCAAGGGCGGGGATTGCTGCAGTATCCGGAATTATTAGTTACCAAAGTGCTGAAGGCTAAATATTATAAGAATACTTATTTTTTACAAGCTCGAGCTGGCTTTAACCCTTTGTACATATAAAGGTCTATATTGTGGAAGACAGGTACTGCAAAAAGGAATCAAGTGGAGGGTCAGAAATGGAGAAAAGATACAAATCCGCAAAGACAATTGAATTCCAAGGCCAGAAACCTTTAAGTTATTCTCAACTCGAAATGTGACAGTAGAAGCTATTATCTCAGAGCTTATTAGTCGTGAAAATCAATGGGATCAAAGGAAGGTGAGGCAGTGGTTTGTAGAAAAGGATGCAAATGAAATTCTTCAAATTCTACTTTCTAGAAGACCAAGAATTGATGAAGTTATCTGGCACTTTAACAAGAAAGGGCAATATTATATGAAAAGTGGATATCAATTGGCGTTAAAGATTAAGAATTCAAATAAGCCAGGTTGTTCATCCAAGGGATTTCATCACTGGAACCTGTTATGGACTCTTCAATTGCCCAAAAAAAAAATTTATATGGAGAGCAACTCAAAATCTGCTGCCTACTATTGAGAATTTATGGAGAAAAGAAATAGGGCATGAACTTACTTGTCAAATTTGTAAACAAGGTATGGAAAACACTGCTCATGCTTTGATACACTGTAAAGCTGCTAAAAAGATATGGAGGTATACCCCATTTGAAACATGCTTCCCTGATGTTGTTAACCAAGACATGTTGGATATTATGTTTCAGGTGGCAAAGAAATTGAAAATGCCAGATATTGAAATCATGGTAACTATCTGTTAGGCTATTTGGTATGGCAGGAATAAGTATCTTTTTTAGGGAAAAAAGTTGCAACCACTACTGACTATTACAAGAGTTGAGACTGTGGTGGAGGCCTACAAAAGAGTAAAACAGCTGGGGCCAAAACCAGAGGCAAAATATAAATCAAAGAATCAGCAAATTTGGAGTTCCCCCACCTACTAATGTATTCAAAGTTAATGTTGATGTTATTGTTAATTTTGAAAAGCAAATGGCTGGGTTGGGTGTTGTCATTAGAAACTCATGCAACAAAGTTGGTCTGAAATCATGATAGCTATCTGTTGGGCTATTTGGTATGGCATGAATAAGTATCTTTTTTAAAGAAAAAAGGTTAGAACCATTACTGACTATTACAAGAGCTGAGGCTGTGATGGAGGCTTACAAAAGAGTAAAATAGCTAAGGTTGGAATTAGAGGCAAAACATAAATAAAAAAATCAACAAATTTGGAGTCTCCCACCTACTAATTTATTCAAAGTTAATGTTGATGCTGCTGTTAATTTTGAAAAGCAAATGGCAAGTATGGGTGTCATCATTAGAGACCTATACAACAAAGTTATAGTGGCTGCTAAAATCCACACTTTTTACATGAGATGTAAAGATTGTAGAAGTTGAAGCTGTTGAATGGAGGTTAGCAGTGGCAAAAAGTGCAGCCCTCTAATGCCTAATGGTGGAGTCGGATTGTCAAGATGTGGTGATGTTAGTAAACAATAAAGATAGTAGCAAAACATAGATTATGTGGTTGATTTAAAAAATTCAAAGTCTTAGTAAGGAATTCTAGAATATTAGCTTCTATTGCACCCCTAGATCATGTAATGCTCATGCTCATTCCTTAGCTAAGCTAGCTTTAAGGAGCAATGAAACTGTTGTATGGCTAGAACCTTTGCCAGCTGAAGTCGAATTTGTTTTTTCTTCTTTAAATTAATGAAATCTTCTCTTTCTTTCTCCAAAAAAGAAAAAACTGTAAATTTCATTGTAAAATTCCATTATAAAAGAAATCCAAACAAAGAAAATTTAACAAAAGAAACCTAGTAATCAAAGACCCTAAGACTAAAGATATCAAACATTAAATTAAACTATAATGGTGGCAGAGATGGGGGTAGCTTCAATTGGCGGCATTAGCAATTTTGTGCAGCTGTGGAGGCAACGGTTCTGAGTGGTGGCAAGTGAGATGGCAAATCATGTTGCTTGCACCGTTTCATTGTTCAACATTCAAGACAGCGATAGATGATGCTGGTCCGTAGCAATAGTGAAAGGCAAGAAAAAGAAGAAGAATAATAATAATAATAATAAAAAAGAATGGAGGACACAACAGAAAAAGAGAAGGAGAAGGAAAAGACGTGAATAATAAGAAAAAAGAAAAAAGTTTTTTTTTGTTTATATATATTATTTTAATTTTGTGCAAAATTATCCTTCTACTTTTTTCTCTATTAAGTTAATGGTAAATTTGATAAAAACGAGGGGCGGTGTGCAATGTCGAAAAAAATGGGTGCGCGGTGCTATATGTCAATTCATTTGTGGGTGGACTAAAAATTACCTAACAAACAGTATAGTACTTTCGGATAAAGTTTTGACATTGTACAAGCAAGACGATGTGCAATGTCGAAAAAATGGGTGCGCAGTGCTATATGTCAATTTATTTGTGGGTGGACTAAAAATTACCTAACAAACAGTATAGTACTTTTGAATAAAGTTTTGACATTGTACAAGCAAGAAATTAATACACGGAGAATCTCAAAATTTTGACGTACAGACCCAAGTTTGGGGAAGTGAAAATAGAAGCTTGTGATTATATTTATATTGGCAAAGCTTCTTCATCACAAAGGTTTTCAGATAACTTTTATCAAGACTAAGTTTAATCACAGATGATGGCTATCTTAAGTGAAGATCATCATCATCATCAGGCCATGACTCTTATTAAAATGATGGCTTGCCTAATTTTTATTTGAAACCATCCCAGATGGCCTTCCAACTCCTTTAAATGGAAACGCCTATCAAGATGCAAACTTTCTTTTTGAATCTATCTTTTTATTGACTTGCTCCATAAACTTGACAGTTATTCAAATTCAATTAATTACATCATTTCGGATGGTTTCATTCCATTAACTGCCACTGTTGCTCATCAATTTGTTGAGTTTGCACTAGGGCTTGCCCACAGTGGTCACCCATTTTTATGGATAATTAGGCCTGATCTTGTTACAAGTGAGACATCAAATTTGCCATTTGAGTTTGAGGTTAAAGTTAAAGAAAAAGGTTTTATCGCAAGATGGTGCACATAAGAGGAGGTTCTGAACCATCCAGCAATCGGAGGATTCGTTACTCACTGTGGATGGAATTCAATGATTGAGAGTTTATATGCAGGCGTGCCCATGATTTGTCGGCCTTTTTTGAGATATCAGACAACGAATTGTAGATAGACCTACAAGGAACGGGGGTTTGAAAGAGAGATAATCAACAATGGAGATGATAATCGAATGAGTAAAAATGAAGTTGAAAAGCAGGTGAGAGAGTTGATGGAGGGAGATGTGGAAGAGATTTGCAGAGGAAGCTGTGGCTCCTGATGGGTCTTCTACAAACAAATTTAGAAGTTGTCATCAACATCTGAAAGAATATGTAAACGTGTGTTTGGTAATCAAGAAAATCAACGAGAAAATAAGGAAATGATATGAAGAAGAATCTGGAATTTATTAGAATGAAAAACTTGGTTTACAATATGTATTAAGCTCAGTATTTATACATTGTAAAGAAGCTAACTAAAGTTTGTTATAACTCTCATACACGCTTAATAAGTTTATTAACAATAATGCTGACTCAGCTAACTAATTGTTACACATCAGCTAGAAGATAATCGTGTGTGCTTATCCTCACAGCTCTAATCATGCTCTGTAACATCCCCTCTCAAGCTAAACTGCCCAGGATGGACATTTAGCTTGCTGCGAAAATAATGGAAGCTATCAAAAGTCAATGGCTTGGTAAGTATGTATGCTGTTTGATCCTCACTTGGAACATATTGCACAATAATCTTTCTTGCTGCTATTTTTTCTCTGATAAAATGAATGTCTAATTCAACATGCTTAGTCTTTGCATGATAAACTGGATTGTAAGCCAAAGCTATAGCTCCTTGATTGTCACACCACATAATAGATACTGCAACATGTTTCATTTTCAACTCATTACACAATGTTTCAATCCAAACAACTTCAGATGTAGCTTGAGCTAAAGCTCTGTACTCGGCTTCAGTACTGGACTTTGAGACTTGTTGTTTCTTAGAGCACCATGAAACTAAATTCGAGCTAAGATACACAGCATATCCAGCTACTGATTTTCTGTCATCTTTGTCACATGCCTAATCAGAGTCACTAAAACAATTCACTTGTAAAGTTCCACAATGGTAAAAATGCAAGAAAAAATGAATGGTTCCCTTTAAATATCTCAAGAGTCTTTTGCATGCTTCTCAATGTTCTACTATTGGTGAAAATAAGAATTGACTCAATTTGTTAACTGAGAATGCTATCTAAGGTCTTGTTAATGTCACATACTGCAAAGCACCAATTATACTTCTATACTGAAATGCATTAGAAATGATTAAACCAGACCCTTTCCTGAGATGATGCCCTGTGGACATTGGAGTTGGAATCGGGCTACAATCTGCTATTTCATGTTTTGCTAAGAGATCAGCTATATATTTGGCTTGAGAAAGATATAATCCAGCTGCTGTCTTAGAAACTCCAATCCTAAGAAAATAGTTTAACTCCCCCAAATCTTTCAAAGCAAAAGTAGTCTGCATATTGTGAATTACCTGCTGCACAAACTGATAATTGGAACCAGTAACAATTATGTCATCAACATACACTAAAACAAGTAAAATATGACCATTTTCCCATTTATAAAAGAGAGAGCTATCAGACTTTAAGTTTAGAAAACCCCATTTATCAACTATAGCACTTTTGAACCTGTCAAACCAAGCATGAAGAGCTTGCTTTAATCTATAGATGGCCTTCTTGAGCTTGCAGACATGATTTGGTTTTGTAGAATCAACAAAGCCTTCAGGCTGAACCATATATACATCTTCAACTAAAATGTCATTCAAGAAGGCATTGTTTACATCTACTCGTCTAAGAATCCACTTGTTCATGACAGCTAAACTCAAAACTATTTTAGTTGTTGAAGCTTTCACAACTGGACTGTAAGTTTCTGTGTAATCGATTCCTTATATTTAATGGAAACCTTTGACCACCAGTCTTGCTTTATATCTAGAAATGGTGCCATCTAAATTATATTTTGTTCTGAAAACCCACTCGCTTCCTATTACTTTGACAGGTATTGTTGGTAATATTAAATCCCAGGTATGATTACTTTAAAGAGCTTGATACTCCTCTTGCATAGCCTTAAACCATTTTGGATCAATTATTGCTTGAGAAACAGAAGTAGGTTCTAAAGGTAAGGCTAAGAGAGCAGCAAGATAAGACTTTGGCTTGAAAATGCCAGCTTTGGATCTAGTGATAATGGAATGTCCTACTGGTGGTGCAGCAGGTATTACATATGGTGGTGATTGTGTGTCATTTAAATTTTGAATGTCAAGGGTATGGTGTGAATGAGAATTAATTTCAGAAAAAGAAGAATGTGTATTTACCTCTCTAGGAATTGTTGAAGAAGAATCTAATAAACCACTTGCTAATAAGGGTTGCATTAGAGGCTGCAGTATTGGAAAACAAATAAAAGAAGGAGCAGAGACAGTGGAGAAACTGGAATTTTGGTCAATTGTAGTGCAAGATTGTGTGATAGAAGAAAAATCTGACCCAACATGTATGGAAAAGAATTTTCATCAAAAGTTACATGGTTGGAGATGCAAACCCTACCAAAAGAATGTAGACAATGATACCCTTTATGCTGAGAACTATAGCCAATAAAAACACACATTCCTGATCTAAACTCAAGCTTGTGCCTGTTATATGATCTGAGATAAGGATAACAGGCACATCCAAAGGTTCTGACAAAATTATAATTTAGTTTTTGATGAAAAAGCTTTTGATAAGGTGAAACATTGTTCAAGGTTAGTGTAGGCAATTTATTGATGAGAAACACTGCTGTGTGAAAAGCATTCCACCAGAATTTTAGTGGTAAGTTTTCTTGAGCTAACAAAGTGAGGCCATATCAACAATATGCATGTGTTTCCTTTCTATTCTACCATTTTGATGGCCAATATGAGGACAAGGATATCTGAAATGAATTCCAAACTGATCAAGATGAGTAGAGAAGCTTCTAAATTCTCCTCCCCAGTCAGTTTGGACAGTTTTGATATGCTTGTGCAGGTGTTTTTCAATGAAATTTTTAAAGGTTAAGAATACTTAAAGAGCATCAGAGTTTGCAACCAAAGGGAAAATCCAAGTAAACCTACTGAAATCATCTAAAGTTGATAAATAATAGGAGTAACCTTGAGTTGAAGTAATATGAGAAGGACCTCAAAGATCAGTATACAAGAGTTGAAGAGGCTCCGTTGTTTTTGTTGGAACAGAATTAAAATGTAACAAATGACTTTTGCCAAATTGACATGTATTACAAAAATCTAAATTTTTGGTTTTATTCAAGGTAAAGTCAGTACAATCTTACAATACAATCTTAAGAGTATAAAGAGCTGGATGTCCTAGCCTTTTGTGAAGAAGATTGATGTAAGCAGTGTTTACATTGGCTAACAAGGCTGACTTACATGAGCTATTATTGATAAAAAGAGAATGACTCAGGCCATCAGAACCAATACAAGATAAAGAAGGAAGATAAGCAAACATATACTCAAATTTATTGGAAAAAGACTGACAAAACAAGGCTGAGCTATCATCAGAAAGTTGAGATGCAATTTGGACTTGATACGACCCTCCTTTTGCAATTCTTTTAAGCAAGATGGTTCCTGAGCTCCTGGCCTTGACAAAACAACAATTTTCAAGAAATTCAATGGTAACATTATTATCAACTAGAAGTTTAGCGACACTAAGCAAATTTTTAGTTATTTGAGGAACATAAAGACATGATTTAACAATAAGGGTTCATGTGTAGTTGTGGCTAGCAATACTGATCCAACTTGGTTAATATGCAAAGAATAACCATTTCCAACAATCAATTTTTCACTTCCTGTTGAGTGATAGAAAGTGTATATTTATAAGGGAGAAAATCGTCATTTTGTACTTCAAGTTTTACTAACATCTCTAATTTTATTTATTTAAGTCTTTTGTTATTTAATTATGAGTATTTTGTTTTAATTAAGTATTTTATGTGTTTTAGGGACATCATGGTCATTTCACACTGAACGAGATTTCGGATAACAAAACGGACGTCACTTTTGAACTGAGGACAGTCGAAAACCTTAAGAGAAGCATAAAAGGAAAAATGGCATTGTTCACACGTTTTACTATTCATATGTCATCGTTCGGCACTATTCATAAACCGTATTCTTGTTCAAACCCGGGTCAAACCGCTCTTCGTTGATCGATGACGGGCAATGTTTTTAATCAATGGCCATGATTTACTCAATGTATCTATAAAAATGGGCCTTTCCCCCCTAATTTGATTCCATTTTTGAGCTTAGATTTCGTGTGCAAAAAACCGTAAAAAAGAAAAATGGCTTGTTCAAACGTACCGCTATTCATATGTCAAACCCGTGGTCAAACCGCTTTCAAACCGTGGTGCAAACCGTCTTTCTTGGTGATGACGTGGTCAAACCCGTGGTCAAACTCTGCATGACGTCCAACGCGCTTTTTTTTAATCCGATGGCCATGATTTACTCAATGTATCTATAAAAAGGGGGTCTTTCCCCCCTCCTAATTTGATACCCCTGAATCTATTTTTGAGCTTAGTTTTCTGTAATTCTTTCTCCATCTTGTATTTTCTACGTATTTTAATAAATTCTCATTTTACCCTTAGTTCAATTATGAGTAGCTAATTTTCTTTCAAGCTTGGGTTGAAGGTGAAGTCTCAACATGTGTCATGGGCTTTATTTGGTAAATTTATTTTTTCTTCCCCTCTAATTTCTGTGGAGGTTTTGACTTTTCGTCGACAAATAATAATAATCTTGTCTAGCTACCACCTTGATTTTACCGGCACCCTAGTATAAGGTTATTATTATTTGGCACGATAAGCCCTTAGCACCATATTGATTAGAGTGTGGTTCATGAGGTGTGGATTCCCCCTCATGATTTAATTGGTATTAATAAGGATTATTTAGCCCATGATGCATGTTGATACGGATCCAGATACCCAAGTGCTTTATTTCAATAGTTTCCAGTTTAATTATTTCTGCCAATCCAATTTAAATTCCAGCATCTAAATCACTTCCACACAAATCCAACCACCCATTTACATAATTAATTCTTCATATAATTAAAATTCACCTCCTCGTGGGATCGACACTCAACACCATTAATCTATTCTACAATAGATTCGTGCGCTTGCGAGTTCAACAAAATTTGCACAACACTTCCCTTATAAGTTTTTTGTTTAAGAAGTTTACCTGAATCATTGGTGATATGATTAGTTGCATCACTGTCAATGTACCAGGTAGGACCTTCAATCATTTCTGAAGCAGGAACTATAGGTGCAGAAAGAGAACAACTATTATAATCTCCATTGAAACTAAAACCAGATGCAGAAGAACTCGCACCAGTAGAACTACCAGAATGGGAAACATAAAATGCAGCTGGATCTATGTACATCATGTAACTTTAATAACCAGGACCTCTTGGTGGATTAAAATTTGCAGCATTAGGATGAGTAAAATCATTGCCAAAATGAGGATTAAAACCCATGTCATAAGCTCCATTAAAGAATCTGCCACTTGAATTTCTAAATCCTCTTCCAAAATTTCTTTGTCCAAGCCTAAAATTTCTATTAAAGCCTCCTTTTGCTTGATTCCTTAAAGGTACAAAAGCAGAATTGTACCTATTCTTGCATTTGTGTGCTCCATAACTAGGTGCAAAATAGATTTGGCAAACAATAGTTGAATTAACATCACCAGATTGTCCATAATAACTACTATTAGTATAATTCCCAAAGCTACCTCCTCCATAAGCTCCATTATTATTATATTTAGGATTTCCACCATCATTTTTTCCATTATTAAACTACTTTTGAGCCATATTAGCTGATAAGTTATGAGTAACATCACTAGCAATCTTTCCTTTTTTTTCTGCCCGACTCTATTTTCATGACTTAATAGTAAGGAGTAAAACTCATCAAGATTAATCTTGTCACCTCTAGCTAAGACACTTGTAACAAGAGACTCATAATCAGAGGAATCCAGTCCAGTCAAAACATGTCGAATAAAATCACTCAATTCAGCAGGTTTTCCAGCCAAAGCTAAGCTATCAGATAGTTTCTTCATTTTAGCAAAGAAATCGATGATAGACATTGATCCTTTTTTAAGTGTTTGAATTTACATCTTAAGTGGCATTATTTTAGCCTGAGATTGTGAGATAAATATACTAGTAAAAGGATTCAGAAGCTCTTTGGCAATGGAGCAATGAATGACCGTTACAAGCAGATTTTGTTGAATAGATGACATCATCCAGCTCAGAATCAACTAATCAGTCTTCATCCAAGCTATATATTTTGGATTAATTTCTCGATCCTCTGTTCTTGTTGAATCAACAATCGATGAGAGAAACTGCTCTGGACAGGCTTGATCTCCATTGACGAAGCTTTCTAAGTCATTTCCTTTAATTGTTGTTAAGATCTGAGTTCTCCAAACAATCAAGTTATTCTGGTCAAGTTTAACAGGAGTAACGAAACTATAAGAGCCAATGGTTTGATTTGAGCTCATCATTGTTTGCTCTAATACCATGAAAGAATATGTAAACGTGTGTTTTGTAATCAAGAAAATCAATGAGAAATTGAAGAAAGGATATGAATAAGAATCTGTAATTTATTAGAATGAAAAACTTGGTTTACAATATGTATTAAGTTCAGTATTTATACATTGTAAAGAAGCTAACTAAAGTTTGTTATAACTCTCTTACACGCTTAATGAGTTTGTTAACAATGATGTTGACTCAACATCGCCAAGACAAAAACTAATAATATTGTTTTGTGCTCCAAAAAAAAATTAATTTACTCTTATTTTAGAAATGAGAGACAAGTTGATGATTTTTTTTAATTCTTTATAGTAAATGAGGTAGAATGATTTTTTTCACATTTTTTAGATAATTTAAAAATTATCATTATAAATAGGATATAAATTTAAATTTATCCTTCTAGAAACTCATCATTGTATACTCCTGTATAGCACTCCTTTCCTTTCAAATCCAAATTATTTATTCAAGTTTTATTAGTTAACATATATATGTGCTATAGATTCCAGGCATGCGAATATGATATTGGCCCCACCTAAATTACTAGTAATATAATTAGTAAGTTTTTTTTTAACTTAATTTTTAACTTATGTGACAATCTCTTTGAATTAATAAAATTTAGAGGTCTACCTAGAGCACATATATACACAATTCCCATGTCGAAAGATCATGAGAAATTTGAGAAAGGAGTTCACAATGTTACATGTCTCTTTCTATGCACACAGTGTTATACTAGGTTAGTATTTATATGCACACATTATTTTATTAGGTTAATATATACGCATACATTGACTCTCTCCAAATTATATAAGGAAATCAAGGTTGCATATGTGGGAGTGAACCAAGTATTTTGTTAGACGCAATATTTTTTGCTCTAGTATTTGTAGACCAGTAATTGCAAAGACAGAAAAAGAGATCAAGATGGAATCAAAAGCTAAAGCTTGTAGCAAGGTTCATGCAGTCTGCATTCCATGGCCCGCTCAAAGCCACATAAAAGCAATGCTTAAACTAGCAAAGCTTCTTCATTACAAAGGTTTTCACATAACTTTTGTCAACACAGAGTTCAATCACAAACGCTTTCTCAAATCACGAGGCCAACACTCTTTAGATGGCTTGCCCAATTTTCGATTCGAAGCAATCTCAGATGGCCTTCCAACTTCTTCAGATGAATGCTCCACTGCTCAAGACGCCTACAGTCTCTCTAAAAACATCATAAATAATGTCTTGTTGCATCCATTTCTTGACCTGCTTGCCAAACTCAATGATTCTTCAAATAGTGTTAATCCTGCAGTCAGCTGCGTCATCTCAGATGGCCTCTTGCCTTTCACCACAACAGCTGCTCAACAACTTGGACTTCCTATTGTATTCTTTTTTACCATCCCCGCTTGTAGTTTCATGGGATTTAAACAATTTCAGACATTCAAAGAAAAAGGTCTTTTCCCAATCAAAGGTACGCAATTAACAGTTTTTTTTTAAATTTTTCCAGGATCACTACCTTGAGCACTAATTAATTTTTAATGTTTTTTATGTAATATTTCAGATTAAATTTATTTTACTTTAAATTTTTAGTAGCTGTGACATAGAATCACTGGTGATCAAGTATAAATATGAATGCAGACGGAAGCAAAGAATTAATTCATTTTTGTGTACTTGCAGACAAAAGCTGTCTTACGAAAGAGTACTTGAACAGTATTATAGACTGGATTCCGGGGATGAAGGATATCCGAATTAGGGATCTTCCAAGTTTTTTTCACTCTACAGATCCAAAAGATATGATGTTCAACTTGTGCGTGGAAGTAACCAAAAATGCATCCAAAGCTTCAGCAATTATTATTCATACGTTCGATGCGTTGGAACAAGAAGTTTTGAATGCTCTCTCATTTATGTTTCCTCATCATTTATTCACCATCGGCCCACTTCAGCTTCTTCTCAATCAAATAGAAGAACAAGATGGTATGCTAAACTCTATTGGTTACAATCTATTGAAAGAAGAACCAGAATGTTTACAATGGCTCCATTGCAAAGAACCCAACTCTGTAATTTATGTAAATTTCGGAAGTATTATAGTTATGAATAAACAGCAACTTATTGAGGTTGCAATGGGACTCGTAAATAGCAATCACCCATTTTTATGGATAATTAGGCCCGATCTCGTTACCGGTGAGACAACAGATTTGCCATTTGATTTGGAGGTTGAAGCTAAAGGAAAAGGTTTTATTGCAAGGTGGTGTCCACAAGAGGAGGTTCTGAACCACCCAGCGATCGGAGGATTCTTTACTCACAGTGGATGGAATTCAACGATTGAGAGTTTATGTGCTGGTGTGCCGATGATCTGTTGGCCTTTTCTGGCAGATCAACCCACAAATTGTAGATACACTTGCAACGAGTGGGGGGTTGGACTGGAGATCGTTAATAGTGAAGATGATAATCGAGTGAGTAGAAATGAAGTTGAGAAGCAGGTGAGAGAGTTGATGGAGGGAGAGAAAGGTAAGCACATGAGAAACAAGGCCTCAGAGTGGAAGAGATTTGCAGAGGAAGCTGCAGCTCCTGATGGATCCTCTGCGACAAATTTGGAAAAATTTGTGAACCAAGTTCTTTTATCAAAAGGGCCTGCATTGTCCAAAAACTAATGCATCCGATGAGGGGTGTAAAATAAAAGTTTTCGTTATGGTACTGCATTATGAGAGCTTGGTCTTCTTATCATTTTTAAAATAATTGTTTTTACGTATTAGTGCATAAGATTAACAAGATTTATGTTAATAAGTATCTTTTTTATGTTAGTAGGTATGGATGTGTTAAAGAGAAATTGAATGTTTTTTTCCCCTTAAAGAAGAGTCCACTTGTTATATCCAGAACTCCTCCTCCAATATGAATAACCTTATTATACCACCATTCGAGATTTTATGGTTTTTACCCACTGAACCACCAATTGACATGCACCCACATTTTATTATCAGTCAACTTTCAATAGTTAAAACATAATCGGTTTGAGCCTGTGAGTATTTTCGTCTTAGGAAACCAAGTCGTCATCAACATCCACAAAACAAAAACAAAGAATACTATTTTCTTTTTGTCTTCCTAGCAATAAATGAGCTAAAATAATATTTTCACATTTTTTAGGCAAATTAAAAATTATCATCCTACATATCAACGGTCAGAATTTTGTGGGAAGTAATAAATCTTTAATTAAGATTTTGCTTCTCTCTTACTTATTATCTCTTCTCCACCAATATTTTTTCACTTCTGTTTTTTCTCTCTTCATTAATTGTTTTTTCCCTTATCATAATCAAAACTACTCTTGAGCTTATGGGTACAAATAGCGAAGACTAAACGACAAGCAAACAAGACGTTGAAAGGAATTTACTCAATTTAAGAAAAATATTTACTCTTTCTATGAAAATTATTTACTCTTTCTCCCTCTTCATTTCTCTATTCAATATTGAAGAAAATCATTGATTCGATAAGCAATCAACTACTTACAATAAACATGATGTAAGAATACCAACTTAATTCAAGAAATCAAATATCTTTTCATGAATGATTTGATGATGGACATGTGCATGGCATGCAAATAGCATCCTATGACTAAGCAAGCCATTCTTGTTTGTTGATTTTTATTATGATATATTGAATAGGTAAATTTAGAGGCTTTGCTATGAGAAGAGAAAAATGAAAAAAAAAATACTAACTAAACTTAGGAGAGAAAAATCATATTTAACACTGAAAGTGATGAGGAGAGAGAGAAAGTACATTAATTAATGCTGTTATTAAATATTTATGCTATTAATTTCCTAAAATCTTGACCGTTGACATGTCTTAAATCTCATGTTTATAAATTTATATAAAAATAGATATAATTTTATAGATGTATATATATATATAGCTTTTTTTTAATGCAAACACTCTCATTTTCTTTTTCTTACAAATATGCTGTTAAGTTGCAGTTTAATAAATTTAATTTTTAACATTATTAAACCGTATAATTTTATAATATATTAAAAATTAACTACACACACTCTCACACTCTAGTGCAAGCGCCTTCAATTTTTTTTTTCACGTGGACGCACTGTTAAGCCGTGCAACTCTCCGCAGGTTGATTGTCCTTTGAAGAAGAATTGTCGAGTTTATTGAGCAACTCGAGAAATGGCTGCAACATCACATTATTTCTGTCGTTTTCACAAAAAGAATTGTCGCCTTTAAACAGAAGGCTATCTGGGATTCAAATCGGAAGCTTCGGGAGCCATCTGATAAGTTGTGGGCTCAGCCTCTTGTTGATTCGAGGAAGCGTTTTTGGATGACCTCGAAGTTGACAAAAGTTATGTGAAAGCCTTTGTGATGAAGAAGTTTAGCCAATTTAAGCATGGCTTTCATGTGGCTTTGACCTGGACATGGGAAACAAACTGCACGAGGCTGGTGATCACGTTTACCTTCTATTTTCTTCACTTGCTCAAGCCTGCAAGAGTGACCAACCAACCTGTCACTATGTATAAATCAGAACAACAACTTGTGAAAGAGAGAGTCAAAAATGGTCGACTAGGCTGAAGATTGCTAAATCAATCTATTACCCTGTAGTTGCAAATAATTTAATGGACGTGTGATAGGGAAAGCCAATCTTTTTTTATAACTTTTCAGTTTTTTATACAAAGATAATGCATTGGTTGTAAGTTTCCTGTCCCCATAGTCCTTACAAGCTAAAATGTAAAAAAAAAAATATCAACTCCAATACAAGGTTAAGACAGTACGGTTTAGAGATGGCAAATCCACCAGGGCTTTTCTAAGTTTAGATTTATAAATAATTTTAATAGTTAAGAAAAAGATAAATAATCAACTCCAATTTGTCGTTATATATATATATATATCAGCTGATCTCAGAGTTTGTTACATGCAGAATATTAAAATTATAAAAGTTTAATGTGTATCTTTTTGTCGACTGTCTTTTTTTTTTTTTTTTGGGTACAAGAGGAGCATAGATTGCCGCTAGGCTAAACAAGACGAGAAAAAGCAATCCCTAGTCCATCATTGAACAAACAATAATGCACGCCTATGGGTGGGGAATGAAAAATATGGCACCCAAGGGGGAGGGTGAGAGCCATCCCTGCAAGGAAATCGGTAGCAAAATTCGCCTCTCTATACACATGCTTCACTGATACCTGCCAATCTCTGGTAAGTAAATCTTTGATACCCCATAACAACGAGGATATGCTATTACGGTTACCACTGGAGGTAGTTAGGAGTTGCATGATTCCCAAATTATCCACCTCAACCTGCAGGAAGCGAAAACCATAGTCCCAAGTAATTTTTAAGCCTTGGTACAGCCCCCATAATTCCGCTTCCATAATGGAACAATTTCCCAAATTCATGCTGAAACCACAAATCCATTCCCCACAATAATTCCTCACCAAGCCACCAGCACTTGCCAAACCCGAACTCTTCAAAGCTTCATCCGTATTGAGTTTTAGAAATGGCCATGTTGGGGCTGCTATGAGATCCAATGCTCGGTTTTTGGCGTTCTTTGATTACCTAAAGACTTAGAAACAACAATGAGCTCTTCTGAACGATTCTTCACGTCCATAATTACGTTGGAAAGGCTGCTCATCCTATGTTAAATTATTATTTTCACCAAAACGCAAAAGCACCCAAACACACGGCGCCAAATCTTTATGTGTTCAAACGGGCCCCAAGGCCTCTCATCATATCTGTGTCACTGTAACTGGAGAGAAAATGTATTGTCCAATAATTTTGCAAACATTGTTATATAAACATATACATGAACATATAATCATACTATAAATCTCATTTCTTTTCTATTTAACATACTTACCTTTTCTTTAAAATACTATCATGCATTAATGAATAATTAATGGGTGATAACAACTAGGTTCTTGAGTTTCATATACTTTTTTATTTGTTTTTATATTTTTATCAAATAGGTCCCGACCTTATTCCATAATCAAATAACCCCTTCTAATTTCAGGTTTAGTGATAGAAATATTAAACAATAATTAAATGCTAAAGGGTATTTCAATTATTTTCGTAAAGTATTTGATAACATGAAAACTCAATCGCACAAATCAGTTAACATGAAAACTAAAGATGGCCAACGAGCCGGGCAGCACGTGGCACGACACAAGTCTTTATAGTAGGGCATGCGACACGGCACGGCACGCATGTGGGCTAAGTTGAACTTAAAATTTTAGACACCTAGGCCTTGAAAGCACAGCACAATTGGAGATGGGCCAAAATACGTTACACGAAAAGACACGCAATAAGTAAGTTTCACTAGTGGGCTAACATGCGGCCTGTAAGTCATCAATATCATGTGGGTCAAAGTATATCAAAGTAAAATTTTTTAATGAAAAATATACATAAAATGTTATAATTTTACAAATATCTTAAAATTAAAATTTTTAATATATTTTATTAGCATAGGCTTTTAAAAATTAATTTAAGTCTTAGTTTTTGAAAAGAATTTTATTTATTTTATGTTTATAATTTATTAAATGAATAAATGAAATTTGAATAATTTATTTGAATATTTTTATAGTTTGGCTGCTTGAGTTTATAGACTTGTATTAATCATTATTATGACCTATGGAATTAAATTTATGTATTGTTATATTATAGTTGGGTATTGTAAAATTAAATATATAATTATGAAATTGTGATAAACTGATAATGAAATGTGAACTTAATAAAAATTATTATTGTTGTTGTTGTTGTTATAAATGCATGGGCTGATGTGCTTGAAAAAGCACACCAGGCATGTCGACTTAAACAAAGCATGCCAGACATGTGAGTTTGAAAATTTTGGGCATGTCGGCTTAAACAAAGCATGTCAGGCACGTGGGTTTGAAAAAACACGCTAAATATATGGGCTTAAAAAAAGAACCAAAAAGGTTGGCGGGCTTTTTAGAGGCACAGCCTACAGCATGACCTGAGCACAACACGCGTGGGCTCGAGCCAAAGGCCGTGCCAAGCCGAAAAAAAATTTGGGCACGACACAACACGACCCATTTACTTGGTGGGCCATGTCGTGCCAACCCATGGGCTCTAGTGGGCCTTGGTTTGTACAGTACAGCCTGCTGGCCACCTTTAATGAAAACTCACTCACATCTTTTGATCATCTGCATCGTACCCCCATTTCCGAAAAAAAAAATCAGTTAATTCTAACTATTTAGGCTGTTATTAAATTAAAAGATTATATTACCCCCAGTTTGAAATGAATTGAGTATGTAAGTAGTAAAATATCCCTTACAACTTTTAAAATTTACAACAAATAATAAAATTTTATTATAACAATATTATTTTTATAATTTTTTAAACTACACTCAAACAATTTTTTTTAATTTCATTATTAAAACAAAATTGTAAGTCTAGTACATTACAAAATCAAAGATAAAGCATGATTGCAATTTGAAAGAAGAAAATCAAACATTAAATCATCAGCGCATTACAAAATAATTCCACCAAAACAAACAAAACCCAATAATTAAAGAACTAATGATACCAAACCCCTAACTGTAAATTTCATTGCATAATTCTATTACAAAAGAAATCCAAACCAAGAAAATTCAACAAAAAGAAACCTAGTAATCAAAGTCCCTAAGACTAAAGTACGGTTGGCAATGAAACGGGATTTGTCAATCCCAGTCTCATCCCGTATATGCAAATGGGATAAAAAAAACTCATTTCCATCCCTTTATTTTTTTGGGATAAAAAAATTATCCTAGTCCCGTCCCATTAAATATCTTGTTCTATCTCATTATCCTGAACAGTCTCAAATGTAAATAAATAAATTCTGAATTTTTTTTTAAAGGATCATCATAATTTAATATAACAAAAATCTTGAATAAATATAAAGTAGAATAATCAAATAATAGTTTTTATTTTGATTATATGCATGCTTGAATATATTGTAATGCTAACATTTTTTTAATTGCCTATTTGCTTCCATTGCACATTAATATTTAGACTTACGTTTCAAAAACTATAGATTTATTTTGACTACATATATGTTCGAATATAATTTTACTCTAACAATTTTTTAATTACTTATTTGCTTCTATTACACATTAATATTCATTAATATTAAGACTTATGCTTCAAAAACTATAGATTTGAACAGCAACCAACTTCAGCCATATTAAAATATCCAATAACTTAATAACATAATAATAAACCAAACTAACATGGTTGGTAATGGGACGGAATGAGATAGGATTTGTCGATCCCAATCATGTCTCGTTTATGAAAGTGGGATAAAAAAAAATCTTTCATTCCCGTCCTTTTATTTTTTTGGGGACAAAAATGAAGATGTGAACAGAAGTGAAGTGGAGAAGTTGGTGAGAGATAATGGAGGGAGAGAAGGGTAAGCAAATGAGAAACAAGGCTATAGAGTGGAAGGGATTGGCAGAAGAAGCTGCAGCTCCTTGTGGATCATCATCCATGAATTTGGAGAAGCTGGCGAAAGAAATTCTTTTATTAAATGAGTATAACTCATCAATGCCATCTAGAAACCAACAACATCAACTCCTGATTATTTAGCGCTTCTATTGTTATAATAAATTTGTGGTGATAATTTGTTTAATTGATAAAATATTTTACAAAGGTACGAAGAATATGGGGTTTAAATTCGGCTTACTTACGTGGAAAATGATTTTGCTTGCCATTAAACTAAGTTGAGAGAAGAAAAAAGGAACATTACTATTTTTCTTATAATGAAAAATTGAAATTATATGTGTGCTTGCGTATATATATTATCTACGTCTTGATAATACAGTCGGGATCATTACAACAAAATTGAGCTTCTATGTTTTTAAAAATAAAAAATGGTTTACATTTTCTATAATAAACCAAAAAAGATAATCAATGTAACACTCCGGCTCGAATTTCGAGGACAAATCTGTCCACAACTCAAATATGAATTTAAATAACTATTTACAATTGATAAAGTTTGAGCCTCAAATACAAAAGCCAATGGAATAACTTAAAATTTTGGCCAAACCGTCTATCATCCTCTATTCAAATCCATCTTCTCACTCATCACGAATCAATCCTGACGTCTGGAAACTGAATCACAATAAACTATAATGAGTACAACACTCAGTAAGCAAACTAGTTTTTCTTATACCAAAATACATACATACTTATATATAATGCGGATGGATGCTATGCCATAATCTTTTGGAAGTACTGTAAAATAAATTCATCAAAATCTCTTTCTGTCGCCTTCAAACTTTCATATTTTCTCTCAATAAAATACGTATCCTGCAATGTGGCACTTTGTGCTGTGCGTGGCACTTTACACCGTGTGTGGCACTTTGCGGCGCCTTGGCCCTCAAGAGGTGGCCCCCACATAGTCTCGAGAGATGGCCCCCACACAACTTCAAGAGGTGGCCCCCAATGCAAAATCTCATAAAACAGAAATTTCATTTGCTAAAATCCACTTTTTCATTCATAGAAAACTTAATGCATTTCCATGTTTATACCAATGAACCATCACACATACATATGCCCATGTACATAATCACGCCCAACACATAACAACACATCACATAAACACATGGGCAGAGACATATAAATCCATATTCGTTCATATCAAAATAGATTTTTCATACAAGTCAAACATTTATATTGTTTATTGTGATTCGTTTTGAAATCTAGTTTACTTACCTCTTGACATCCTCATGTAACAAATGCGTATTGATTTCATCAACCTAAAATCATCAACAAATCCTCATACAATATAATCAAATCTCAATCATAAACTCTAATGTCCTCAAATATCTCAATTTAAACAACTCCTAAGCTCAACCTCAAATGTCCTCAGTAATCGGCCCTCAAAACAGAACAGTCCTTATTCTCCGATTTTTAATAACTTATTCCCTCATTGGAAAACTCTCATATTTTACAGACCATATTCTGACACATCAAAAGTTCATTGATAAAAATTTCATAACAAAATTCCTTCAAAAACTATTGAAAATAATTGACGTTTCAGACATCATCAACACTGTCAAACAGTTTTCTGTTTTGAACACACTTGATTTAAAAATACAAAACAATTTATTGCTTTATCATAAAATCATAAAAATTTACAGAGTCATACTAGACATATATAAAAATCACTGGTCCAAATTTCATAATTTTTAAAGACGTCTAGCTATGGTAAAAAATAAATCGCAATTCATGTTTTTCACTTAAATCAGAAATTTCCAGATTTTCAGAATCGACCTTGAAAAATCATAATTAATTGAAATCTTTTCCGATTAACTTGAAACAAGTTTCAAAACATTCTAGACGATGTCTAGTTTAATATACTCAAAAATCAGAATCAAAATCAATTTGTACAAATTATTAAGATTTTCGTAATAATTCACTGTCAGCATATTTCTGCAAAATCTTAGGTTTCTACTTCAATTGCAATCATACTTCTCCACAACAATTTAATAAAAACCAAGAATTAAAACTTACCTCCAAACTTCTCTCAACAATAACAACTTGATCTCATGTGTTGTCTATGGCAGAACTAAGAAGAAAACTTTCTTCTTCTCTTTTCTCTCTTTTCTCTCCATCTCTCTCTCTCTCTCTCTTTTTCTGTCGTTCTCTTTCTTTTTTTTTTTTTCCTCAACCGATTTCACTTTCCCTCTCTCTTATGATGGGAAAAGACATTTTATTCTATTTATACTAGAGTAAAAAGGATTACTAAAAACTAAAAAGACTTAAATTCCCTTAGCAGATTTAGGGTATTACAATCAATGCCAAGATCTTTTTAATTTTTTTAAAGTTCGGAAAGTTATTATATCATATCATATAATAGTATAATAACATTACACAATATACCATATGATATAATAATTTTTCCAAACTTTAACAAAATTGGATCAACAACCTCCTAAAATTACACATATTTTTACATTAATTTATAACCATTAGATTTAATATATACCAACGGTTAGAATTTTGTGGGAATTAATAAAACTTTAATTAAGATTTTGCTTCTATCTTATTTATTATCTCTTCTGCACTAATATTTTTTCACTTCTGCTTTTTTCTCTCTTGATTAATTGTTTTTTCCCTTATCATAATCAAAACTACTCTTAAGCTTGTGGGTACAAATAGCGAAGACTAAACGACAAGCAAACAAGATGTTGAAAGGGATTTACTCAATTTAAGAAAAATATTTACTCTTTCTATGAAAAGGATTTACTCTTTGAATCGATAAGCAATCAGTTACTTACAATAAACATAATGTAAGAATACCAACTTAACTCAAGAAATCAAATATCCTTTCATGAATGCTTTGATGATGGATATGTGCATGGTATGCAAATAGCATCTTATGACTAAGCAAGCCATTCCTCTTTGTGGATTTTTTATGATACATTGAACGGGTAAATTTAGAGGCTTAGATATGAGAAGAGAAAAATGAAAAAAAAAATTGCTTGGTAAACTTAGGAGAGAAAAATCATATTTTACAAAGAAATTGATGAGAAGAGAGAAAGTACATTAATTACTATTGTTATTAAGCATTTATGTTATTAATTTCCTAAAATCTTGACCATTGACATGAGAGAGGAGAATGAGGAGAGAGGAAAGTCGAGACAAGGTTTGGTTGTGTGAGAGAGGAGCGTGAGGAGAGATAAGGTTTGGATTTCCTCTGCACGCACTCATTTCTTTATTCATTCTTTTTATTTTTTTAATATTTTAATGAGCGAGAGGAACGAGTAGCGAAACGGCAACAACTGCTGCCGTTTCTCTCGTCCCTCTCGCTCCCTAGCATTTTCCATTTAATAACGGCACGGCTGGCTGCTCAAACAAATGCATTGATTGAAAAAAACAACGAATGGATGAATTATTTTATTAATAATACCATCAAGCCAAACTCTTTGTCAAATTAATTTGACCTGACAAAAATACAAAATGACGAAATTAAATAAACGTATGCTTTCAAGCCATTTACATCAGATAAATAATTTTTTAAATTACATCCCTATGTTGAAAAAGGTTGAAAGAGACTCTTGAAAAAAATATAAATATTGTGGTATTGTTTTGACATAATACTAACAAGTTTTCACATAATACAAGCAAGAAATCAAGTAACAGTAGAAAACCAAATTTGTGTATTGTAACAAACACGTTGAAGGAAGTGAAAATGGAAGGTTGTGATTACACTTACAGAGGTCATGCAGTGTGTATCCCATGCCCATTTCAAAGTCACATAAAAGGAATGCTTAAATTCGCAAAGCTTCTTCATCTCAAAGGTTTTCACATAACTTTTGTCAACACTGAGTTCAATCACAGACGCTATCTCAAGTCAAGATCTTCGCCACGCCATAACTCTAATTTAGAAAATGCCTTGCTCAACTTTCAATATGAAACCATCCCAGATGGCCTTCCAGATCCTTCAAATGAAAACGCCAATCAAGATGCAAACTCTCTCTTTGAATCCATAGCTAATAATATCATGCTGCAGCCATTTCTTGACCTGCTCCAAAAACTCAGAAGTTCTTCAAATTCAGTCAGTTGTATCATTTCAGATGGCTTCATGCCATTCACCGTCACAGCTGCTCAACAACTTGGAATTCCTATCGCCCTCTTTTTTACTATCGCCGCATGTAGTTTTAAAGGATGTGTGCAGCTCCGGACACTCGAAGAAAACACTACTCTCACGTCACTCATAGGTAAACTCAGACTAATTACTCAACCAATCCTCTTATGTCACCTCAATTTGTACCCAATAGTTTGTACAAAGATTTTGCGACCTCTAGCATTACTGAATTAATAATTCATATATTCATTGTATTTAACTGTGTTAAATTGCAGATTTGAATAGCTACGCAACAAGGGTAGCCATTGAAGCAGCTAAGAATGCAGCTAAAGCTTCAGCTGTAGTTATTCATACATTTGATGCACTGGAACGACAAGTTTTGGATGCTCTCTCTGCTATGTTTCCGAATTTATTCACCATTGGTCCACTCCAGCTTCTTCTCAATCAAATTAATGAACAAAGTGGCAACAGTTTAAGCTCCACTGGATACAAATACAATCTTTGGAAAGAAGAAACAGAGTGTCTCCAATGGCTTGATTCCAAGGAATTACCCAATTCGGTGGTGTATGTGAATTTTGGCAGCTCTGTATATCTGACAAAACAGCAACTTACTGAGGTTGCAATGGGACTCGTTAACAGCAATCACCCATTTTTATGGATAATTAGGCCTGATCTTGTTACTGGTGAGACAGCAGATTTGCCATCTGAGTTTGAGGTTAAAGCTAAAGAAACAGGTTTTATCGCAAGATGGTGCCCACAAGAGGAGGTTCTGAACCACACAGCAGTCGGAGGATTCTTTACTCACAGTGGATGGAATTCAACGATTGAGAGTTTATGTGCAGGTGTGCCCATGATTTGTTTGCCTTTTTTGGGAGATCAGACAACAAATTGTAGATATATTTGCAATGAATGGGGGGTTGGAATGGACATCACTAATAGTGGAGATGATAATCAAGTAGGCAGAAATGAAGTTGAGAAGCTGGTGAGAGAGTTGATGGAGGGAGAGAGAGGTATGCAAATGAGAAACAAGGCCTCAGAGTGGAAGAGATTTGCAGAGGAAGCTGCAGCTCCGGACGGATCCTCTGCAACAAATTTGGAAAAATTGGTGAACCAAGTTCTTTTATCAAAAGGGCTCATACCGTCCAAAAACTAATGCATCCAATGAGGAGTATAAGCTTAAAGCTTCCATTGTGGTACTGAATTATGGGAGCTTGATCTTCTTGTTGTTTTTAAAGTGATGATTGTACTACTGTTTGAGATTAATAAGGATTATGTTAATGCATATGCATGTCAAAGCGAAATTGGATATTTTTCCAGAAGGATAGTCCAATTGCTGTTTCGCCTTTCGTCAGAATCTGGATTTTGTTAATATTTTATGTCGAACAAATTCCTCAAAGAATAAGCCAGTTGGTTAATCTCTTCTCATAGGAGCAACCGGTGATAAAATTGATTGAGAGTTTTATAGGATGGTAACCACATCTCTTTCTCCACCAATATAAGTGGAATTCGAACACTTGAACCTTTTTCTACCATTACTTTTTTTTTTTTTTGGGTACTCATTTAACCAATTGGTGCCTACATTTAACAATCAATGATCAATAGCTCAAACAAAGCCAGTGAGTATTTATTTTGCTCTTGGGACACGAAGTCTTCATCAACACCCCAAAATAAAAACAAAAAGTGTTATTTTATGACAACGTAAACAAAAAATAAAAATAAAAATGAAGTGCAGCCAGAATCAGATTAGTCGAGTAAAATTCCAGTTTATAAAGTGTGTCTTGCTGTGATTGGTATAAATTTTGGCAGCTTTGCAGTTCTGACAAAGCAATAACCTATTGATGTTGTAATAGGACTTGTTAATAGCAATCGCCGAATTTTATAGATAAATAACAAGGGCAGATTTCCCGTCTGATTTTGAGGTTAAAGCTTTGAACTAACCACCCGTCAATAGGATGATCTTAACTCAGTGGAATTCAATGACTGAGATTCTATCTGCTGGAGTGCAATCGACTTGTTGGCCTTTTGAGGGAGATCAAATGACAAATTGTAAATCTACTTGCGTAGAATGGTGCGATGGCTTGGAGATTAGTGGCGAAGAAGTGAAGAGAATTGAAGTGGAGAAGTTGGTAAGTTGGAGAGAGGGAGATAAAGAGTTAGCAAATGAAAAACAAGGCCACAGTGGAAGAAACTGGCAGAAGAAGCTGCAGCTCCTGGTGGTTGATCATCTAGAAATTTGGAAATGCAGGTAAATTAAATAAATTGAGCTAAATTGAGCAGAAAATTGGACCGCAAATTCTAAGAACTGCAAAAACTCCTGGCTTACCTCACTTATCCACCTATCTCACTCTCTGCTGCAGAGCAATGCTCTATCATTTCAAAAATAACAATTAGACAAAATGACGACGACGGGACAGGAGTGTGTACACATGTCATCATAACCATAATTTTTTTTCTTTTTAAGCCATGCAAAAACAAATGTTGTTGGGCATATTACTATAACAAACTAACAACCTCAGCCTTTTTGCTTCATAAGTTTCTTTAAGGCTACACAAACTTCCTATATATGCTGTCAAACTCTCCAAACTCGATGCCCACAAAACAACCAAATTAAACACCATGAAGGGCTTTGTAGCATCATTTTTACTCCTGATAGTAGCAGTGAATTGGGCAGTGGTGCCACCTCAAGGACGACCGGGAACTAGGGAAATCAGTCCAGACATGTTTGAGTGCACTCGCATTACGCCAGTTGTTCGCAACTGCTATGCTTACTTGAGTGGCAAGGACTCGAAGCCATTGCCTTCATGTTGTAGTGGCACTAAAGTGATTGTGGAAATGACTTCATCAACTGCAGCAGATGAGCTCATGAGGTGCAAATGTTTGAGAGAAGCAAATTCTTACTTTGAAAACATCAAGGAAAGTGCAATTTCAGATCTTTCCAGAGACTGCCCCATCGATTTGGCCCTATTCTCTGTTGCTGATTGCAACAGGTGAATTTCTACTGCTACTATTGCATAGTTGCAGAACTTTTCTTTAAAGTGAAAACCCATCAACCAAAGAAAATCTTTCAGCATGATAATTGGTGGCAACCTGGATATAATCATGAGTGAGTTTAAAGAATCTAATTATCTAATTTAATAGAGCCCTATTCTAGATACAAGATGCGATCAATACAAGAACAAAAGGGAGACATTATTAATTGACCAATATAATATATTCTAGTTTTAAAAAACGCATATGATTGAGGGTGCTCAGTTTCTTGATATACAATTTCCATGACTATTATGAATTTTCATCTAAGATGTAATTAATTGAAAGTTAATGGTTTAGTGTACTGAGTTCCTTGATATAAAATTTTCGTGAATATTAAGAATTTTTTCCTAAGATGTAACTAACAGCAATCTATTAAAATAAGTTTCCAATAAAGGCACTTTGCGCTCAGATTATCAAGATAACTTGAGAAGCCTTCTTTTCTTGTGCAGGCACCCATAGGCCTCAAAGATTTATCAGGCAATAAAACAAGTGCAGAGCTCTCAATTGATAGAAAGAAAGCTGAATAATAATTTGAAAATTTATAAGACACGAATATTGTGTAGATCCCTTCTAATGACTGCATGTTTAGTGTCACAATATTTGTTGCTTTGCCTCTTAAATTTTTACGACTATTATATAAAATAATTTTGCCTTGATTCTGCTCCACATTGAAAGTTTTAGTACAGATTTAGGTATTCTAATTTAGTTAAAATTAAATAAGTTACAATTAATAACATGCTAGGTCCCTTGAACGTACAATAAGTCACCAATACTTCAAACACTGATGAATATCTGCATGAAATTTGTAATACATGGGAGTCTTGATACTGTACCTGAAAATTTTCAAACAGAGAGATGAAGAATTCTATAGACAAAGCACTTTTTATTCTGTTTCTCAGTGCTCACTCGTGGGACTAATAGGTTGATCCTCATGAACAGCTCCTTCTAGATCCTCCCCAACATTGTTACTGAGATCATCTACATATGCCTGTGAGCTCACCACCTGACCCATCAAATCTTTGTGTTTTAAGTTCCCTGTCAAAAAAGTAAGAGAGATATTATGATTGTGAAGTTGGGTAGAAAATTAGGTTTGCCATTCTGATGGATGATGATTGCCTGCAATATGGAATCATTACATAAAGTGGGTCACTGTACGCCTGACAATTCCCAAGAAAAATAATAATTTATTACTATTATATGATACATTATATGAGACCAGAAAGTGAGAAAAGAGCTAACAATTATTCCAGGAATGTTCAAAATGAATCCAATTATTTCCAAATAAAGCAAATTTGGCCAAACTTGGGTAATTCTAATATATTTGAACAGAATTGGCTGATTTGAAGTGCAAGATTTCAAGATCCAAAATTAACTGCAATTTAGTAGAATATTACAAATTTGCAGATATATTAGTTTTAGTCTTTTTGAAATTAGAATGATAGAGTTAACACGTTGCTAATACATGGAAACTTTTAATCCCACAGCAGAATGATAACCCAAGCTTCAACAAGACACTGACTGGATCCTGCAGTCAATAAGTGCTGGGTGTCCAAGCCATCAGTTCAACTCCAACAATCAGCCCTATCGCATAATCTACAGTGGTTTACAGCTTCAGCAAAGTCAATAAACAGGAATTCTCACAATGACAAATTAGTAATGAATGCATCACACATACCCATCCAGAAAGTGCATCCACTTGATGTTGTGTGCAGAAGAGCCTTGACACGGAATATAAAACGTTCCATAGACCTTTTCGTAGCAGGAATTTTGCTAGTGATAACTGTTTGCTTCAAGCCCTTCAAAGAAAATGAGAATAAATTACATTAAACTATAATAGTGAAGATGTAAACTGGTCTTGGAACAGATCGAAATATGAAATGGAAACCTTTGCTTCAGAACATAGAATCTGTATTGTTCTTGTGGCCTTTTGGAGCTCCTTCAACTAAATAAGTAGACAAAGCATAAGCAGGACTTAAGCTCCATTTCTAGGAAGCTTACTTCCAATCAAGCCTGAAAAATGAAATTTGGTAAATCTAATCTCACCAATTGGATTATTGTTTCATTATGCGTTTGAAAGTGGGCCTGCAAGAAGTCAAAAGCTGCAGAACATCATAAATCTCAGCATCCTCAGCAATAAAAAAATCCTTATACATAGAATACTAAAATTGTCAGGAACTTACATTTCAGGAAAAAATCAACAAACTTCCCACCATATTTGACAGCCATGCCATGCACAGCAACCTGAACATCACTTTCCATGTGTCAAAATCCTCCCACATGCCATGGAGCTAGAAGATAACAACAACAACAATAATGAAAACAAAAATCTATTCTGTATGGTTACCTTCTCATGATTCCTGCACATACTTACTAATGACACAACCACATTCACACACTTCTGCATTTTCATTAAATGTGATTGAATAGTTTCAGGTAGAACAGCAGTCTTGCATCTCTCCAATTGAACAACTTCCTTCATCTAATCAAATGGAGGTAGAAAAATATACAGAATGATTATGGAACAAAGGCTTTTCTCATAGTATCTATGAAATTTGGAAGATTGAACATTAAAATCTACAGCTCACCAATTTGTTGAGAATAGAAAGGTTGACTTCATGCTGCAAATATTAATCTCTGTAAGCATATCTACCAATAAATAGCAAATTGAAAGTGGTCTAAAAGAAGAGGATAAATGAAGATAACTTACCAGTACCCGGTACCACACAAAAAATGTTGCAGGACACAGAGTTGGAAAACCATGATGATTATCTTCTATTATTGTTCTGTGCAGAGAAACCTAAAACAGAAAGAGGATCCTCTTCATGGCCAGATTGCAAAACAAGAAAACTGGATTACGCGGAGCCATATTATACATGAAGTGACCTCAAGCGGTCCAGCCAAGCATAATAAACAGTCAGTGTTGGATTGGACAGGATACAGCAATCTTAGCAATGTTGACAAAGTAATTCCAGGATGAGCAATTTTGAGTTCTCAAGTGAGATGCAAGGAAATTGCAAATACTGCAATTGATTCCAACATTAAACAGATAGTGGTATGTCTATTTATAATTGGAAAATGCATGCACCTGAGGCAAGATGGAGCAGGCAAGCTCATGCAACAAATCACAAGTGGACTTGCTATGTTCCAAATAAATCCATAGTATCTTCTGTACTATATCTCCCTGCAAACCTCATAAAGATTATCACTTTTCATGGATAAATACTTTGTAGATTAAGTTTGAAACAGGTCATGAATATCTAGAGCCAGAAAATCCCATTGGGTAGATAATCATACTTTGTTCTTCCATCCATTCTCAAGACTTTCATTATCCCATTTACACTGCAACAGATTCTGAGCAGAAGTTCCAAGTCTTTTATGCAAGACATGAAGGGACCCCTGGATAGATTTTGAGTGTGTACTTTTACCATTTCCCTCCAACTTATCAAGGAACTTTTGAAGTGAGATTACGATGGACTCTAGGGTAAGAAGGGATTCTGATGCAAGCATAAAGGAGAAAGAACAGGCTGCAAGGAGCAGATATATTACAAATGAAGTGCACTGACAATCGAGTGATGAGAATAAATGGAAACTGGGGAAAATCGCATACCTATATTCAGGACACCTTCTAGAAATGAGAAAGCTCCAAGATATAAATAGTCTATTGTCCCAGGTAAAGGGATAGGTTGTATGTCTGAAATAACAGAGGCCGGTATTTCAATAGGCTGGAAGGATTGAAGCAAATCAGAGAGAACTGATTTGTCCTTTTGAGCCTCAGGAAGGTTCAGCATCTGTACTCAGACCAGTAAAAAATTCAAAACAGAAAAATGGTGTAAAAGCCTGTAAAGAGAGAACTTCAATGCAAATAATCAGAAACATTCGAATTCTGGCAGCCAATTTCAGAAGCCAACAATTATCAAAGACACAGAGAGACGTCAAGATTTCACCTTACTGAAACAATTGAGTACTTCTTTGATGACCAAAGAGGAAACAGAAGATTTGGAAAACATAAGGTTTGGTATATCAGGATTCCCAGTAATAGCAGACTGCACTTTCCAGTGATCTTCACAGGTTTCATCACCTACAAAATATTTGTTTTAGAACTAAAAAGCATAGAAGTGCTGCGCTTAGTGTTTATCAAACCAAATTGAATGCTATTTCTTACCTTCTTTAAGAATAGTAACTGCACTATCAAAATGCTTCCTGAGATATGGCAATACTGGTTTTACTTCACTCAAGAATTTGTCCACAGTCATCCTTGTAAAACCAGCAGGAATACTAAAGAATCTGGGTGATAATAGTTTGCTCGGAGGAGAGAAATAATCCAGCTTGTAGCGAAGATCACGTAGAAGGTACAGGTACAAAGGTAACTAGCATAAAGCAACAAAATTGTTGTCCTTGAGGACTTCATTTATTCATTAAAAATTCTCATCAGTAATGAGCAGTGCAATTATCATGGTACCTCAGCTGCAGGATCAGAGCAACAGGAATCTTGATTCTGCATAAGGAAAGACATAGCATGAGTGAACTCAAAGCAAATGCTTCAAGAAAATAAACAGAACAAAAGTTATACAAACAAACACCAAGCAATTACAGCACAGCAGACAAACCTTAGAAAATGTCAAAATGGAGAGGCATGGAAAGAGAAGAGGCCTGAATTTAAACCTTTGGGTTTCCAGAACCTTGGCAAGTGCAGAAACTTCTACAATTACTGGCCCATTAGAGCCACAGGAAGTTTCATCTACAGACCCAAATTTTGAACTGTTTGAAACTGTACTCAAAGCATCCTCAGTCAGCACCCCCTGACTTGTCAGATTTCCTGACTTCCTCAAAACATCCAATATTGTCGGCTGCCGCAATTTACAGTTTGTATCTGAAATTGTTGATGCCTTTGAAATCTTTTTATGTCTCCTTTTCTTGTCTTGAGAGGCACTGACGTGTGTTTTAATATGTTCATTCTTCTTTTCCATGTGCCCCATATTATTAGGCTTACTTAAGAGTGAAGATCCACATTGCTCCACATGAAGATGGACATCGGGAAGAGATTGAGGGCAGCATTTGATGGCATAATTTAACAAGCTTTCAAGAACTCTGCAAGTTTAGATTCTCCCTTTCATGAGGACCAGATTGTCTTAAAATAGTTAACACTTAAGATGATTAAGCAAAACAAGATTAATGAAACTTTTAAATGATTACTAAAAAGACAAGAAAGTACTAACTGACAAATAATGTCACTTGTCCCAGTCAAGTTCAAGTTTTATCACTATGTTGTAGGGTAATCAACCAACACCTTGAATGATATAGCTCTCATCCTTCAATTTCAGTGATCGAGTAAATGTTGCGAAAATAAAAATTTACTTGATAAATGTGAAAACCATTCTCAATGGTATCAAGTTGCAGCAAATAAAGAAATGCACTCAATTGCCCACCCTCAGTACTCACTTTCAAATTAACAGCAGCCTCAATACCTTACGATATCCCTTATATACACACCACATTTTGCAGGCAAATTTTTATCTAACAACCTATTAAGCCAGAAAATAGACTAAAGCTCTTATCTACAATCCATGTTTCTAGTCTGATCAGGGATGCTAAAAGGTCTGGGTTCAGCTTTAGTAAAAATTTGGTTCCACAATCCTGTTAATTTGATTTGCCCATCAAGTTGATCTCTAGCCCAATCCTAAGTTTGAGCTGAAGGATCCATGTTCACTATGCTCGGCATTTCAGCTGAGGAAGTAGCCCATAATGCCACTCGCCAGCATGTAGTGTGTGTATCATTCCTAAAGGATAATTACTTGTAGCGCCTGAATAATGAGAGATAAATTTGAACTTAAAAGCAACAAAATGTCAGCATTCTCATGATCTTTATAAAGTTTTGGCTTTTGAATCACATGTCAGCAAGAAGCAAATTGAAGTTAGGAGGGTTTGCCTTCACTCCTATTTCAAAACTCGTGCACCTTCTGATGTTAAGGCCCCATATGAGAGCCTGGTGTCAGTTATAATCAGCTATAGAAAATACTCACTCTTTTCAACAATGATTACTAACTATATACATGTTCTCTACTCTAATCAATTCTGCCCTACCCAGCCCACCCAAATATTCAAAATATATATGTGTGTGTGTGGGCGCTCCACAGGCTTTAATTTTTAATAAGAAAATATCAATTAAAAGTCTGCAACACTAGGAACTGAGAGTGCAAACGTACACTAGGTTCCTCACTCGGTTCAATAGCTTGGCAATTATCTCCTGTTTTGTAGTCTGACTTATACATTCCAGTCTTCCAGCAACTTGCGTGCAGAAGGCATTAAGCTACAAGCAGTAGAAAAAGCATTGCAGACCATAGTGTATGTTACTGTCAACCGTAACAATAAAAATGCCAGCTATAGCACTTACCAGTTCCCGTATCCAGTTTGCTGCATGATAAAGAGAGAGGGTCACAATCTGTTTCTGCTTTTCCATGAGAGATTGCCAACCAGCTACAGAGAAGCACTGACATTGCACAGACCAAATAAGTGTCAGCAAACTGGTAACGTAAAAAACAATTTGATGACCTACATAAATATACAAGCCAAACCAAGCGATACAATCACAAAAGAACATAATAAATCAATTGGGCATATAGAGTCATAAAATAAAATAAAATGTAGGTGGGGCATGTGCATATCAACAGCAATATATGTCCTCATTTGGTGGATGTCTACAGAAACAATTCAAACTGATTTTACATGCAGATTGAGGGATTTCACTTCAAGACTCTCTTACACAAACCAAGGGACCAGTGGAGAAAAATTGAACTTTTCACATGAAAATGGCTGCTCTCAAGACCCAAACTTAGACATGGACACTTGACGAAATTATTATATTTACAATGGTCATAAACCAGTTATTTTAGTATGTACTTCCTTTTTCCTAAGTCGATTGACCAGAAAAGAAGAAGAAGAGGGAAGTGCAAACCAAGGTGTTAAATTTCCAATTCGTTTGATGTTTCCCAGCATTCAAATGCTTTTCAAGTTCAATGAAAGCCAACAAGGAAACAATAAATGCATAAAGCCCAAACCATCCAAGACTTCATAAATTTCAGACCAATATCAATAAACATCAATGAAGTAATAATAACCACGGTATGAAGACACCAGCAACAAAGAAAAAAGACTATGGTGTGAAGAAGTTTGACCACTGTACAAAACAGAAACAGCTATCAAGATAAGAAATGTTCTGCAGATGTCAATATTATTCGACAAGGAAGATATACTAACAAAAAACAAGATGCCACCAGAGGTGATCTACTAGGGCCTACCTTAGAGGAAGGAAGGTGTAAAGGGCAACCAAGCAGTGCATCAATTCCTACAAGAGATCCCTGATTTGTCAACCTCTCAACCTGACAATTAAGAGAAAACTCAAATATTTATCCATTACGTAAAAGTCCATCTATTGCCCAAAGGATCATTCATACTTACAGTAGAGAGTAAAAGGAAGTTAGCATGAAGAACTTGTAGAGAAGCAGACCTGCAGACAGGATTTCAACATCAGCATTCAAAAATATTAAGACAAGTTAAAACACACAGATCCTGACAGGAGGTAGAGCATGGCAAGACTTACTGTGAGGAAGAGGAAGCCAATGGCAAAATGTTCAAACAAATTGGAGATATATCTCCATCCAAGTTCATCCATAGTTCACCTAAACAGTAAATCCCGATTAGAAACTGCAACCTATATCCCAAAATTATGTATGATCCAACTTCTCAGCAGAATAATAGATTGCATAAACCAATCTTACCGTCTATACCACAATATGAGTCCTTATTAGATAGTTGTCCACCTTCCAGATCAGACAGATATATGGATTCAAACTCCCCAACATGTTTGACGATCCTACAAAGTGCAGATAACTTTCTCACTTAAAAAGATAATTATCTCCTGGTAAAAATGTGCTGAAATTTACTTACCATTCTATAATTTCTGGCTGCAGTGTTCTGTTGTTCAGTATTGCAGTTAGCTCATCATAAAAGAGGGTCAAAGGTAAGTATAACTGTTTGCAGCAGTTCAGAGATGTTTTTAAGAGTTCTACAGCCTCTTCAGCGTTCGATTTCTGTTAAAAGAGGTGTATAGAAATGCTGAATGTATCTCATAGAAATAATATGATATATTGAAATACTAGAAATTGACCATGCTCTTTATATTGATCTAACACAGCATTAATTCAGTTGTACCAATTATAATCTCACATGCTATCAAATATCCACCCTCTCAGTCATCATATGACATAAGATAAGAGTTACATATGCCTATGTGGCTATTCTTGTAAAATGATCTCCAAATCACCACATTACCTTGGGGCAAGACTTCTTCAGAGAAAACTAAAGATATTGTTCAACTTTCTTAAATGCACCCTTTATTTGGATCCTCAACATATATTTGAACCCTGAAATTCTTGACGTGCAGAATATCATGGAGGGATGGAAGCTATGGTTATAGGTTAGATAGGTGATTTCTTCGGTAGTAAGACTCGATATATAGACTATAGAAGTCTATATCGTGTGTTAGAAAGTTGTGGTTTGGTGAAGCTATCACTTGGTAAAGAGGCTAGTTATATACATTGCTGTGGCTTATGTGACTGTTATTGGTATTGCTCGTGGCCATTTATCGATACTCGCCAATCAATGAGTGGATGTCGTGTCACGAAAGTGAATACCGACATGAAATACTATACTTTTGTTGTTTATTAGCTCTGCATACTTAAATTGAACAGCAAAGATTAATGAAAAGTGCTGAATGATTCCAACAGAATTCTTCTCTTGCTTTTAATTCCCTTAAACTTCAAACTCAATGTCATCATCATCATTGTGCGTGTGTGTTTGTGTTGCAGCTTTAGTCTATGTTTCATATTTGCAACAAAATGAATCCTACCTGAGATGGAGATGTACTGGTAACAATAGTAGCATCGCCAAGATATGAAACAATCTTCAAGGCTCCAATCAGGCCCATCTTTTTGTACTTCAGTTCTGAATGGTTGACCTGTCAAATAGGAAGGAGTTGCATAAATCACAGAATCAGGAAATCTCTCCTTATATGGATAACCACATCGACAAAGAACTAAGTTGATTGCAAGATCAATTAGGCAGATGATCTACATTAAGAAGACACTGAATATTCATATTGTACCTGCTTCCTTACTACCATCAGAAGTTCATTTGCAATAGAAGTTCCATAACAGTGTGCACTGGTTCGAGCTGAGAGTGCTAGACTGCTGAAAACCTCATAGACCTGCACTATGACAAGAGCTAGAGAAATTTACAAGTACAAAATTCAGCACATACTACCTTAATATATCAACCTACCTTGTGCAAATTTTGAGCACTATAACCCTCCAAGTAATCCAAGATACCTGAGTGTTTGGACTTTCATGTCAAGCTGACTTCCAAATTTATAATTATTCATGAGAAAAGGCAGTTGATACTTGAGATACCATTTATATGAGAAGAAAGTGGAATCAATTCCCGTGCATACTCTGATGCCAGCAGAGCCATTGTCTCCAGAGCAGAACTAACTTCAAAACTCACACCAGATCCCACATGCGTAATTAGAGCACCAAGAACCTGCATAAACCACATATCAACTTATCATAAACACCAACTAGTATTCTAATCATCAGTGGTGACAAATAAAAATTTAGGTCGCTTACTTCCTGTCTTGAATACGTATCAGTAAACTCTTCAAACAAGCAAATATACACATGAATACCAAACTCCCTTGCCTTTTGTTCTTTGCACGCCAATAAGTACTCAGACAAAGAAAGAAATGATGGAAAATGATCCTAACAAAATCCATAGAAAACTTTAAAAGTGTTTGAATGAATGTAAGTTGAGAACAATTCAGGAAACAGTAAATATAAAGTGAATATTTCTTCATGCAAGATAATTGTCACAGATACCTGCACCAATTCTTTGTTCCCATGAATGCACTGATCAAGCATAACATTGTGAATACAACCTTCAATAACTTTCTTCTTGAAAATCTTCACAACACTCTTTCGCAGGGGATCCCCATTCATATACATGAGCACAAGAAGCCATATGTCTATAACTTTGTGATCCTGAGGTTTCTTAAGACCATCAATTTCTTTTAAAATCTCCTGACAAAGCATCTACACAGAGAGGCAAAAGCACAAGTACACCGGCTACATTAAATAAGATCAAACACTCTCTAAAATCATATGGGAAGACAAACAGACTTACATTCTTAAATCGAAGACTTGATCTCAAGGCATCAAGAATGGACGCCTCCGAATTATCCACAAGAGACTTTCCCTTAAGTTTATTTTGTTGTGATGCACTAGAATTTGACACTCCAACAAACTTTAAGTGCTGACGAATGTGTGAGATAATTCTCCGAACATTTGATTGTGTTGCCGAAAGCAATAAGAATCTAAGTAAATACGGCATGTGTTCTGCATCAATTGTTCTAATACACGATAACGCTATGGTAACAACCTGTTCTTGCAGCTCATCATCCAAATTCAAGTTCGAAAAGGAGTCAAGCACAGGCACAATTATAGCTGAATCTTCACTGAGCATTTGTTGGAGAGAATCAATAACAGATTTATTATTGCTTTGATCACCTATAATCTCAGGCAATGAACCAATAATCTCTTTCTTTAAATGCAAAGGACAAATACAAAGTACTTCCATTAATTTCTTGGTAAAGGATTTTGGATCAACGAGAAAATCAAGCCACCGAAATTGATTGATAATAAGCCTACCAACGTCCTCTTCAAAAGACAACGATGTCTGTGTCTCTGGATTCACATCAAAATATTCAGGAAGTTTCTCGAGAAGCATGTGCATTAGGTCTAATTGAATACACGGAACCAGCAAAAGCTGTCGAACTAAGCTGTCGCTTCTCCCAGGACTCAATGAGCTCAGAACCCTGATATCAAAACAAAACGACGTAGTTTAATCAAACAATTGAATAAAAAAATATTTTGAAAATAAAAAATGAGAAAGTAATTGACCTGGTGAAATTTTTGGGAGACTGAACATAAGAAGAGAAGCCGGCGAGGAAATGGGAGCGAAGTGAGGAGTCGTGAGAGAGGAGATTGGTGAGGTGGCGACGGAACTTGTTAGGATCAGAAGGGGGACATGGTGGGCCCGAGTGGTACATTAGAGTACAACCGGCATCTGCTAAAATTGAGACCATTTTTTCGATTTCTGAATCAACGGATTTGGGGATTTTGGAAGGAGGAACGGGGAATGTGCTTTTTGAAGAGGAAGAGGAGTCTCTTTTGAGTGAAGACTTCTGTTGGTGAAGGAACACCATATTGTTCGACGAAGGGCTTTGCCAACGACGTCGTTGTGGGTGGACTAGGTCGATGTTAATTTTTCTCAGTGAGACTCTCAATGGGAAGTAGGACTGTAGGAGGAAGCGATTTGGAAAGGCGCCAAAATTTGAGCGAACGGCAAAAGCTTCCTCTGAAAGTTTTTAATTTTCGACTGGGAAATGGGCTGGATCAGGCCCAGAAGTTGAACGTGCTCCCCACCGGGAGGGCTATGCCCTTAACACCCATCGAAAAAACACTCTGCATTTCTTTGTTTGCACAAATGCATTTGAAAATTGCGATAATTTCTTTTAAAACCCCTTATTCCAAACGTAAGCCACTTTTAATTTGTATTTGCATTTAGGATTTATCCATGTGCTGTGTGTATTTTTACAATTATTCATAGTAGGACTGTTGTGGACACTTAAATTTAAGTGCTATAATTTTAATCAATTATTTAATATAATTTAATACAATGACAAAAAATAATTAATTAATTGAAAAGTTTCAATTCATTTAACTAACTTGTACATCCAGAGTTTATTAATAATATTTCATCAATTAAAAAATGCCTTATCATTTAGCAAATACAATAACCAATTGCTAATATAAATTTTTTTAATCTAAAGAAAATTAACTAATTACATCCAATCAATAATTAGCGATGCATCCAGAGTATTACATAAGTAAATTACTTAAACTCCAGAAACTGAGACAGAAAATGCTAAGGTTCTATGATAATGATATTGGTCGATACAAAATATTTTTTGTTATGGAATCAAATCCATTACTCCTCTTCAACTACTAGAACAAATCTCTTATTATACAAACATTGAAATAGGTCTCTTATTACTGTGCAAGCATGACCCATGACTAATTGTAGCCTCTAACTATTAGAAACCACTTTATATTTCAATTATATGGATATGACATCTTTATCTGGAAAAAAAAATTGCACACATAAACATTATGCAATGAAGCTTCCTTGCTTGTTGTGTCAAGAATTCAATTTCAAATAAAAGAATTTGTAAACAATTCAATTTAAAATAAAAGAACTTGAGATTTTGTACTTTATTATATTTCTTATTATTTTCATTTTTAAATTTAAAATCACCCTCTGATCGGGTTGTTAACTGACTATATTATTTAAAAAATAATTAAAAAAAATTATTAATAAAGCTAATATGTATTGTTGATTAGATCTAATGATACATGTTTCTTTTAAAACCCCTGATTCCATACTTAAGCCACTTTTAATTTGTATTTGCATTTATTATTAAATTTTTAATTACCTTTCCACCAAACTCAAAAGTTATGATAGTCAAGACATGGTATGTATTTTAATTTTTGAAATTAAGAGATCTATGTGTACATTTGAGTAAAACCTAGGTGTTAGGTTTTAAAGATTAATAGTGTATTTATCTTTTCAGAAGTCAATATCAATGATTAGATGGTAAAACCTAAAGTCCACATTTAGGGTGCTTTTGATATGTCAAATTGGAGTGGACTTAATAAGATAAGATAAGATTTGATTGAATTATATTTATAATATATTTACTTTGTGGGAATCGAAATAGAAATGAACAATAATTAAAGTGAGGAATGAAAATAAAAATAAGTTATTTACTTAAATTGTAGGAATCATAATAAACAATATTTTCATTAATGTGTTTACTTTTATCATATAATCAGAATAAATCATTTACAAAAGTACCCTTAGTTAATATTATATGTTTTTCACTTAGAAAATCAATAAATAAATGTTTTTAAAGGAAGTATATGCATGCTCATTCGAGATGTCAAAAATAACCGCCCGATCCAAACTCAAACCCAGGCGATGTGGGCCAAATAATACCCTGCTCCGAATATGAAGACGAGCTAGCCCTAGGCATCACTTGATAAATTCAGGACTTGACTCGAAATATTAAAAAATTATAAAATATATATTATTTTAAATAATTATATTTATTTGACTCATTTATTACATTTATGTAAGGTTTTAAATATTTAAAATTTATATTTTCATGTCCAATTTCATTGAAATAAATTTAAAAATTATAAAATTACAAAAAAATTAAAAAAGTATACATGTTTGACATTAAAAAAAATATAAAATTCAGGTACAAAATCCTGGATTAAAAACCCAGCCCAGTGATGGGCTTTTTAAGCCAAGCTCGAGTGTCTAAAACTTACATTCGAGCCAGGTCCAACCTAATGTTCATTGTGATACACGGACCTATAATTTTTTTAGTAATGACCCGGACCCAGTTTTACCAACCTAATGTTCATTATAATATTGAGCATTTGGAGTAAATTAATAATTATTATTACTATAATTTTTTTTAGTAATGATAATAAAGTGGTAATAGTAATTATTTTTATTATAAATGTTATAATAGTAATAATTATTATATATTTAATATTATTATACTAATTGATATTGTTATTATTATCATCAGATTTTGTGATAAAGACAAAATTAAAATTGTAGAAAGTATGGGAGGGTAGCATTGTAAATTCAAATAATGAGAATCTCATTTCACCTTCTTATAAAAAAAAATTCTTATTTCTCATTCTCAAATTTGTTGGGTCTCTCTAACTTCATTCTTACTCCCAATGCAAAATAAACAAGTAAATAATAAAATCATTCTCCTTTCTTCATTCCAATTCCCCTATAAAAGAAGTAAACACACTAATATTGTCTCGTGTTTGGTGATTGAACTAGATTGTATTATATTATTGTTGTTTTATGTTTAATGTAACACATATTGTACAATATTTTATTATTACAGTGTACGTCATCTTGTATTATAATTAATCACATAGGAATTATTTGTTCAACATTTGAAGTTTTAAATTTTATCAATTTCAGATTTTTCTAAATTTACATGTTTTTTTTAACTTATGTTCGAATTTTAGACATTTACATATAAATAGAAAAAAATAAATTTTTTGACTTTTATCTGAATGGAGCAAACTATAAATGAGAAGTAAATATTATATTATAAAAATATCCCTATACAATATATTTATTTTCTAAACTATAAAATCTAATTTCTTTTTTTTTATTTACAATAACATAAATGTTAAGAACAATGTTTAAAATATTTTTATTTGACACTATATTCATATATTAAAAAAAGAAAAACAAATATGTCATTTAATATTCATATTCATACCTATTTATATTTTAGAAAAATTTAGATTCATTAAGATTTCAGGAACAAACAACCGTTACCTTATTTAATTAAAATCAATATTAATCTTCATTCGATATTGCCCCATAGATGGAAGCATCATCAGTCGCTGTCGTTTCTCTTGCATACGATCAAAGCTTCATCTCGAGGATATGCTCTACGGATGAGCTTATTTTTTTTTTTTTTTTTTTCAAATGTCGTTTTTACAAACATATTATCCAAAATTGCATACGATCAATATTCGGGGCTTCATCTTAAACTAACCCCCATAACGCTTTTGGCGCTCGAACCTTACTCTCAACATCTCAGATATTCTCTACGGATGAGCTTATTGGTCTACGGATGAGCTTATAGGAAAGTCAAAATCGTTGTTTTTCATTTGTGTTTGAACCATGGTTTTTACAATTTTATTCAGTTTAACAAATTAAATGGTATGTGTTGACCATTTCATTTCATTTATATTACTGCCATTAATTTCGAAGAAGCTGTCAGTTTCTTGCACTGGGGATTCGGCTAGGATGATGACGATAAAAATAAGAAGACTTGATTTTTATTAGAGTATATTCTCCTCAATTTCGATTGACTTCTAAAATTACTCTAATATAAATCCATTTCTTGAATGAGAACTAAAAAAGAAAAAATTTAATGTTGGAAATTTTATTGTAATATTTCAAAATACACAATAATCGTTTAATCATATATTAATGTTGGAATTAATATGACGAACTATGAGACTAGAGTTATAAAAGATTGAAATTATTATGCCATTTTATTATAAAATTTCTCCAAGAATTAAACGTAGTGTGATCCATTTTACACCAAGACAGTGTCATAGAAGGTAATCAGTTAAATCACCCACCGAATCAGCATAAGCAGAATCGAATGTATCATACGTAGCATAAGTAGGCATCCTACCTAAGAACCAGAGTTCGGGGCCACTTGACTTCTCTTATCAGATGACTTGGCCCGTTCACGTGGAATTTCCTCATGAAATGAGGATTTATTTTCTCGCCTTTAATGTCTTGAGAACTGCCCTCAGCTACATCTTCTCGCCTTTAATGTCTTCGGAGTTAAGAAAAGTATCTTATTTGTTTTATCATTTATTTCTTTGTTAATATTTTATTACACTTTGAATGTTGGACCACCAAAAAATTTTCCGTTGACCGATTGCAATTTACAGACAGTTGCATATATATATATTAGAGTTTGAAAAACTGTAGGGTTTTAAAATTATATATATAGTCTCTCTCTAGAGTGACATTTTTTTTTTTTATGAAGACATACTTTTAAATTATAAAATTTATAATAGAGTCAATATTCTAATTCTCTTAAAACAAACATCTTCATAATTCATTAAAAAAATAATTTTTTTAAAACCTACCATTTAAGAGCGCATTAAAAAAAAATGCACCCATTCTATAAAGCATTCCATTACGAAACCCTATCATTCAAAAACAAACCCTAAATTAAAAATCAAACTCAAATTAAAAACTCAAATTTTCATCTTGGTGATTAATATGGCGAGGGATAGACACGGCGGTGGGGGAGCCATAACCGAGGTTGTGGTGGAGCTGGATTGTCGTGTAGAGAAGTGGTGGTGGAGCTGGTTATCATGCGACACGAGGTGGTGGAGCTACAATGTTGCGCGGCAAATCATGATGGCATGGTGGTGGACTAAGGCTGCCGTGCGTTTAGCTCGCCCGACCATTAAGAGCGACGCTCGTTAGGCGTGCAATAGTCATCTACTAAGAGTCGTCTTCATCAATGACGTGATTGAGGCTGCCGTGCATTTGGAAGAGAGGAAACAAAGAAATTGCTTGATGCATTTGGAAGAAAGAAGAGAAGATGAAAATTCCTTTTTATTTTTTGCTTTTAAGATGTAATGCAATCCGGCATAAACTCAACTCCTTAATGGGTACTTATGCAATACCATGTAATAGCCAAACATTGTATTTTAATATGTTAAACATGTCCCTAATTAATTAACATATGTATGTTATGTATTTATTTTAAAAAATTATTATGTAATTAATAGTTATATTTTATTGAATTACACATATTATATATGCATTAATTAAGTCTAACACCTCGAATGTACTATCGAATTTCTTGTTGTTCACATCTATATTAATTAAGTCTAATACCTTTAATGTACTAACGAATTTCTTCTTGTTCACATCCATCAGTGGGGTATACCAAAATTGTTGATAATTTTTTTTCCTTTGAAATTAATATCAAAACACAGCTTCCATAAATTTTTCTGTGTAATTCACAAAAATTGCTTGACCTTTTCAACTTGACCGTCGATTATTTAGTCAATAATGACCCAACAGCCATGTGGCTGGAAATTCTCTTCTTCAATTTTAATTAAATTTTAGTTTTATCCCACCATCTTTGACCACGGGCCACAGGTAAATTCCACGTAGAATATCTTATGGGGAAAGTCATATCTTTTATTTTTCACTTATATATATTACACCCAATCCTAGATGAATCTAACGCTTTGAGTAAAGCTAACTGACATATCCTTCGGGATTAGTTTAAGCCATTCCTTCTTCAGCATTTTTAATAACCAATAACTTGCTTGAATGAATTATCTCAAATCGTTCAAATGTAAAAAACTACGTCCATTGAATTCGCTGTAAACAAGAATACACACAACACTCACATTACATATTATTAAAAAAAAATTCACAAAAAAGCAACAATGTGCAAAGCTATCTTAACTCAGTGGAAAAAAATAATATGACCAATTCCTCCCGATCATGCTATAATTCTCCACCGTTGGCTGATGTTGAGAGGAAATTAATATTCCTCCAATTATCATGCTATAATTCTATCGTCCCAATCATGCTATAATTCTCCACCTTTGGCTGATGTTCAGATGAAATTATAATCCTCCAATTTTCTCAAAAAGATAAAAAGTGATTTCAATCGGCATATTTTTGAAAAGATATTCAACTAATTCTAGAATCGGTTAATAATAAGTTGTTTACTTAAGAATTGTTTACTTAAGCTGGATGAGTTAGAATTGAAATAGTTTGTATTTCTCTTGATGTGCTCACTTTATATTAGAATTAAAATGAATTGTTTTAAGTTGCTAAAGTGTTTTTAGTTAATTATATATAAACTTTATTATTATGTATTATAATAATTGTGATTATTATTATTCAAAAAAATTATTGTTAACAACAATAATAATTAAATAATAACAAGATGAAAATAATAATAATAATAATAATACTGATGATGATGATTTAATCTTCTTCTTATTATTATATATTAACAACAACAACAATAATAATATATTTGAGTACAAAAGTGAAATTATTAAATTTAAGTCGTGTAAAATTGTAAATTTAAGGAACTAAAAATTAATTGTCAACCCGTGCGAATTAAGTTCGTATTATTTATTCTCAATTTCATGGGGAACCCAGGATTCTCATTCCAATACACAATATTTGTAGAATCTTGTGGCGCAGCATGATTAGTATTTTTTAATCTCAGAAACCGAAATGAAGTGCCTTCCAGCCTTTGATTTCTTTAGCCTTTTTTCCTTCATATTAATCCTTGAGTTCTCATTTGCAGCTGATTCCATTGCTCGAGGAGAATCTATCGCTGATGGTGAGACGTTAGTCTCCTCTTTCCAAAGTTTTGAGCTAGGCTTCTTCTCTCCAGGCAATTCGAGCAACAGGTATCTTGGAATATGGTACAAGAAAAGTCCAAGGACTGTCGTATGGGTCGCAAACCGAAATAGCGCCATTACTGACAAGAGTGGAGTTTTAACTCTGAGCAACCACGGAAGCCTTTTACTTCTCAACCAAGAAAAGAGCACCATCTGGTCTTCAAATTCGTCAAGAGTGCTACAAAATCCAGTGGCGCAGCTCCTAGATTCTGGAAATCTTGTTCTGAGAAGAAACGTCAGCAGAAGTTCTGATGAGTACGTGTGGCAGAGCTTTGATTATCCATCAGACACGTTGTTACCAGAGATGCAGCTGGGATGGAACTTAAAAACTGGTTTTGAGCGATATTTGACACCATGGAGAAGTGCCGACGATCCAACCCCCGGAGACTTCAGTTTCCGGTTTGACAATAGTACAGCGGTTCCTGAATTGGCAATCTTCATGGGATCAAGAAAACATGCTCGATCAGGACCATGGAATGGTCAAACGTTCGTAGGCATTCCCTGGGTAAAAGACTCGGTCTTCATACTAATGGTGGAGCATACAGAAGATGAGATATATTACAAATTTAAGCCCATCAACGACACAGTCGCCACAAGATTACTGCTGGACAACACAGGAACATACCACCGTTTTGTATGGAATGAGACGACCTCCGAATGGGATAAGTTGTACTCTTGGCCATTTGACCAATGTGACAACTATGCGGAGTGTGGAGCTAATAGCAACTGCAGAATTAGTAAGACACCTTTTTGTGAGTGCTTGACGGGGTTTATATCCAAATCGCAAGAAGACTGGGATTCGCCAGACTCTAGGAGTTGTGTCAGGAAACCATCAGATTGGCCGGGTGGAGAAGGATTTCTAAAGCTTCCTAAAATGAAGCTACCTGAAAATTATTGGTCGAATCAAAGTATGAGTCTCAGGGAATGCGAGACAGAGTGCACGAAGAACTGTTCATGCAGAGCTTATGCAAATTCACAAGTTGCTCGAGGAGGTAACGGCTGTTTGATGTGGTTTGGGGACCTGATCGATATCAGAGAGTGTTCGGAACGATACCTCTGGGGGCAGGATATTTTTATTAGAGTTCCGACTTCAGATTTAGGTAAGCGTTTCAAACGATTTCATTTTTACTGCCGTTTTAGAACTTGCTCACAATTCCTTTAGACCATTGCCAAAAAAAACTCTTTAAATGAGATTTTACTTCAGCAAAAAAAGATTTCAAACGGTTCTTTGAATTAGATTATTTTTTCCCCCTTTAATATTAAATTGTGACTTCTTTCTTGAAATAATTTTATATATTTCTTTTAATATCATCATTATTAAAGAAAGAGAAGTACTATGACCACATTATTGAAAAAACTGAAGGAAGTTAAATTTGACGACAAAAGAATTTAATTAAAATAATATAAATTTATTTTTATTTGAAGAGTTTTTTGAGAGAGAGCTTATTTTTTCACAGGTCTATTTGTCATATAGAAAAGTAAATAAGCATTTGAAAAATAAAATTAGATGAGTCTTTTTTTTTTTGTCCTGAACAGAGCACACCTTTGGGAAATCCGTCACAACCTAAATGTCCGCCGCATAACGGCCGTAAGGAGAAAGTCTCTTTAAACCCGTGGTGACTCTGGACATTTAGATTAATCCCGACCTTTATTAAGGAGTGAAAGTGTCGAACCACTCACACCAATTAACTTTGGTTAATTAGATGAGTCTTTTGATAATGTACTTAGTTAAAATATGAATTAAAATTAATATTAGTTTTTTTTTTTTTTGATTACATGAGACTATTGCTCATATTACAACTCATATACATGAGACTACAACTGATATTTACAAATCAGACTTTATTAAGGAGTGAAACACATCAATGTGTCACCACCCTCATATTCAGGATTAACATGCTAGCAGGTTAAACTTCCTTAATTTATTGAGATGAAATCTTTTGATAATGTACTTGGTTAAAATATGAATTAAAATTAATATTAGTTAATTCTTATACTCACTAGTTTGTTTCTCAGAAGGACGTGAGAGTGAGATTAATCTTTTTGGCAAAACCAAAATAGAAAAAAAATAGTGCGAGCACAGCAATTGACTAACAATAAAGTGATCTCTTTTCTTGATGTTTTATGTTCTAGTATCAAGTAAGCACTCGAATAAAAAGAAAAGATTAAAGATCATAGTGGCAATTTCAATCATTTCCGGCATGTTTATCTTGTGCCTCCTACTCTGCATGGCACGGAAGAAAGCAGAGAGCAAAGGTAACATATTCCCCTGACCTTGTTAATTTTTATTATATATTTAATAGTTTCGCCTAATAGTTGTTAAAGAAACAACCAAAACCAAGTCATTGCTAAATTTAGTCGATATACATCGGAGACCTCATAGAATTTTTTTTTTTTTTTCTGAAAACTCTCTCGGTGAGAAGTTATGGACGAAGAAACCTATCCTTATTTGTCTATATGTCAGCCAAAACTAATAAGAAGTCCTTAAAATTTAACATATTCCTCTGACCTTTTTAATTTTTTATGAAAAATTTGATGGTCATGATTTCTACTGCCGCTGTGTTAGCCTATAGAGGGCTGATACGTTTTGAAAAGCAGGGGTAACGGTGAAATTGCTTAATTTGCGTTCGAAATTTTATGTTCATTTGTTTGTATTTTTATTCTGCGGTTTGCTTTCAATCAATATTTGTAGGAGTTTGATTTTCCACTGACAGTCTTCAATAAAATTATTGACCAAGTGGATAGTTTTCTGTATACACCAACAACTGTATATTGTCTAGAATTAAGAATGCATTTCATTTAGACCCGGGGCAAGGTAATTGAAACTTTAAATTCTTAGTAGGAGTAAGAGGTTTACTTATATGTATTTACTACATATTGGATGAATTAAATTGGTTTAATACTATTTTCCGGATAAAGAACCTTCTCATCAAGAACAAGAAATTGGAAATTAAAAGTTTAAGATATAGTCCAGTATCCATACTGCATACGTGGCTTTCAGCTAATATTGTGCATTATTTGGGAGAAAACAGGATACAGCAGGAGAACTGATCAAGAAAATCAAGATGAAATCGAAGACCTGGAGCTGCCACTGTTTGAGTTAGCTACAGTTGCTAATGCCACAGATAACTTTTCCATCAACAACAAGCTTGGAGAAGGTGGCTTTGGACGTGTATACAAGGTGAACTTCAAAGTTGCTAGTGAAATGATTCCAGGAACGTTACATATATATTTTACTCGGTAGCTAACTTCTTTCATGTATATTTTATCAGGGCACACTAGTGGATGGGCAGGAAATTGCTGTGAAAAGGCTTTCGATGATTTCGGAGCAAGGATTGAAGGAGTTGAAGAATGAAGTTATACTGTTTTCCAAGTTACAGCACCGAAATCTTGTAAAGCTTCTTGGCTGCTGCATTCAAGGAGAAGAGAAATTGTTGATTTATGAATTCATGCGGAACAAAAGCCTGGACTATTTCATTTTTGGTATGGATCCCACTAAATTCAAAACCTTAAAAGTTTCAGCTGGCTCGTGCTTTCATTATATACGCTTCTTCTGATTTATTAGCAGACCTTGTGTGTGTGTGTGTGTTTTTTTTTTTTTATAAATAAATCCAGGCTGGGAATTGTATTAACCTTAATATGATTCTCTCTAGATCAAACAAAACGTGAGCTATTGGATTGGTCTAAGCGTTTCCATATTATTTGCGGGACTGCTAGGGGTCTTCTCTACCTTCATCAAGATTCTAGATTGAGGATTATACATCGAGATCTCAAAACAAGTAATGTGTTACTTGATCATGACATGAACCCCAAAATTTCAGATTTTGGTTTGGCCAGAACTTTTGGTGGAGACGAGATAGAAGGAAGCACAAATCGAGTGGTTGGAACTTAGTAAGTGTTTCCTATTTTGTCATCTTTGTGATTCACTTCTATTGATCAACCAAAATTTACATTTTCTAAACATCTGCAGTGGTTATATGGCACCAGAATACGCTACCGATGGACTATTCTCAGTAAAATCTGATGTCTTCAGCTTTGGCATTTTAGTGCTGGAGATAGTAAGTGGAAAGAGGAATAGAGGACTTTATAATTCAGATAAAAAGTTTAACCTTATAAGACATGTAAGTAAAATGCATATATACATAGTCTAAACTAATAAATCACGAGTGACAGAAGGGTTTTCATACGTTTGTAGGCATGGAATTTGTGGAACAAAAGCATGTCTTGGCAACTGATCGATGCGTGTTATCAAGAATCATGCAATCCCGATGAGGTAATACGATGCATCCACATTAGCCTATTGTGTGTGCAACACCATCCAGAGGATAGGCCAAGCATGCCCTCAGTGATTTTGATGTTGGGCAGTGACAGCCTGTTGCCACAGCCAAAGCAACCCGGATTCTTGGTGGACAGGAAATCAACCGGACCAGATTCTTCATCAAGCAAGCCTGAATCATCTTCAACTAATGCAATTACTTTCACAGAGTTGGAGGGTCGTTAGAGAATCTAATAGTAGCATGCGATATTCTATATTATCTGAATGAGAAATGGTGAGGATCCAATAATGTAATATATATATATATATGTTGTGCCCTCTAAATAGAAAGTATCCTATAGTTTACATAGAATCTGAAAAAAAAAAAAAAAAACAATTTTGCATGCACCAATAAAATTTTGCATGTGTAATTATATGAAAACTTAGCTTCATTTTTGAGCCCTCATCAATCATCTATTTAGAACCGAAAAGCAAGTCAGGAGCACCATTTTGAAGCCATGTCAAAGGGAAAAATTCGGAAAAACCTTTGCTGCTGTCCGTCAAAGAATATGGAGGTTTCAAGAAAAGAGAGCTCTCCTCATCGCCATTAACCACATCCCAAACAGTTTACAACACTCTCTTGCTTAAAAGATCCGAACGCCTTAAACCTCGACTACCTTCCTCTCTCTCAAAAGTTAATTTCTCTCCAGTGATACAAATGGCTTCCCCAATTTCACTACACAGAAGCCACAGAGGCTAAAAGAAGCAAGCTTAAACAGCTCAGCAATGCAAAGTCGGCAGAGGTTGTTAAAAGGGAATGACAACTCAGCATAGTTTGTTAAAAGTTGTTATAACATACGTAATTGTACGTAACAAATATAGCTAGCTTATTAGTTGGACAATTGAGTTAGTTACAGGTTGTTAATCGCGTGTAAGCGTATATAAATATGTAGATGTAACAGATTGTAGTAGAAATGAATCTTCTGGAATTCACAGTTACATTTTCCTCTGAAATTTTTCCTTTAAGCCAAACAACATTTTCTTGGCTTCTTTCGTGGTGTCAGAGCCAAATATGGTGAGTTCGAGTACCACAACTTCAAATCAATCAACCACCAACTCAAATCAATCTTCACAAACCTTGACACTGGAGATGAGTTTTACTTCGAATACATTGTCTTGAATCTTGATGACTGGCTGAAGGAAAATTAAAATGGCAACAACTCCTTAATGGGCCTGTGATGGTCGTATCCTGTAGCTGCTACAAAATGATCAAATGGCTACATGTCAATTACCAGAGGCCTGTGATGGAATTGACTCCACAGACTGCTGAATTTTAGGGATTCCACATTGGAAGTGGCAAAAGGTTAGCCATTGGTGTAGGATTATGAGTTGCAGCTTTTAAAATACAATGTTTAAGAAATAACTAGTTGTGAAAAAAATTAGTCAAATGTTTGATAAAATTTATTTTTAAAAGTATTGTGAGTTTTGAAAACAGTGAGTCATTAAACTGTTGTAAAAATATAAATAGCTGAATTAGATTGAACAAAATTTATTTACTTATAAAATATTTTTAATTATGTATATATAATAATTGATAATTAAAATAAATATTTTATATTATTTATTTTATTATTTCAAATAATTATTAATAATAGTAATCTCTTTAAAATTAATGATCTTATTTCCTAATTAATGAGGTTAATTTTAGAGTTTTATATAAATATATGAATATATATATGAAATTGTATGCAGTTTAAAAATAATTTTCAAAATCATATTTTCACAAGTTACTCTTTCTTTTTCTTTTTTTTTTCAAAATCTGTTGTAAGATAAATCACTTTTGAACATTTAAAAGACAATCTCAAACCGGCCCTAAATTTTGATGGGTGAAGTCTGCATGTGGAACTTTGCATTTTGCAATACGTACTCTTTGATTTAATGCCCTACGACAAATATATTTAGGCTGGAGAGAATGGATGAAGAAAAATAAATTAGAAGAATTAGATAGTTTTGATACAAATATTATAGTAATTAGTTTTACAGATTTAATGAAAAAATTAGTATTAAGAGTGGATGAAAAAGACGATGTAATTAAACAGATTAAAGCTATTAGAAATTTAGAACAATTAAAAATTTACGATTTAAGATATTTTGATGAATACGCTAATTATTTTTATAAATATTGGAGTGAAATAGGCAGACCATTTGACGAAGATTTATTATTAAAATTTGTAGACAAATTACCTGGTAAAATAGGAGAAAAATTACACACTGAATTAATTAATTGGTTTAAAACAAAAAGAACACAAGGAATTAACTATTATGCTACATTATTACCAGTAATAGAATACGTTAAAGGTAGAATTAGAGAATATTGTGAAGAAGAAAAACATAGACATCAAATAAAATTACAGTTTAGAAAAGGGTTATTATCATTTTACTACTTAATACTTGTAAATTGCAAGTATCAAAATGACTTAACTATTGTCTCCTATCATTTTACTACTATATCTTTATAAAAATATCATTTTACTACTTTTTTTCCGTTACATTGTTAGTTGATTATTGACACATAATTAATTTAGTTGACTAACACAATACCAATTTTACCCTTCATAATTAAAAATAATAATAAGATAAATTTATAATTCATATATCATAATTCTAACAAAAAAAATTATATTGGTATTTTATATCTATTTTAATAAATATATTACAAATTTATTTTATAAATAACCTTTAAATATATTTTTTTAATCATGAAGGGTGAAATTGATATTTTGTTAGTCAACTAACTAACTCAACTAACGTCAACTAACTTAACTAATCAACTAACTTCTTAATTAATAGAATAAAAATAAATAAGAAAATGATATTTTTATAAAGATATAATAAAAATGATAGGAAACAATACTAGATATTTGATAATTTCTGAAGTAGTAAAATGATAATAACCCTTTAGAAAAATGTGTATAGATATGACAGAAGTACCAATGTTAGGTTGTAATTACTCTATTTACATTAGACATAAGAAATATAAAAAACATAGGAAGAGATATAGTCAACATAAAACACTTTATAGACATAATAGTATAAAATTTTATAAAAAGAAATTTTTTAAATATAATAATAATAAACAAAAAGTCAAGAAGGCATTTAAAAAAGGTAACCTTGTATATATAAAAGAAATAAAACTTATAAATATTATTTATGCGGAAAGGAAGGACATATTAAACCAAATTGTCCATAAAATAAAAAAGTAAATCAATTAGAATTAGACAATTATAATATAGAAGAAGAAATTTTAGATACAGAAGAAATTGTCAACATAGATCAATTATCCGATAGCGATAGCATATGTATAGTAGTATATTTTAGGATTTGTGCATATAATTTGTTATTTTAGGATTAAATTTTATTACAATTTATTATTTTAGGATTACTGACTATACATATATTATCGTTATCGGATAGTTGATCTATATTGACAATTTCTTCTATGTCTAAAATTTCTTCTCTATATTATAACTATCTATTTCTAATTGATTGAATTTTTTGTTTCTGGACAATTTGATTTAATGTGTTCTTTCTTTCCACATAAATAACATTTATAAGTTTTATTTCTTTTATATAAACGTTTACCTTTTTTAAATGTCATCTTGACTTTTTGTTTATTATTATTATATTTAAAAAATTTCTTTTTATAAAATTTTATACTATTATGTCCATAAGGTGTTTTATGTTGACTATATCTCTTCCTATGTTTTTTATATTTCTTATGTCTAATGTAAATAGGGTACTTACAACATAACGTTGGTACTTCTGTCATATCTATACACGTTTTTCTAAACTGTAATTTTATTTTATGTCTATGTTTTTTTCTTCACAATATTCTTTAATTCTATCTCTAACGTATTCTATTACTGGTAATAATGTAGCATAATAGTTAATTCCTTGTGTTCTTTTTATTTTAAACTAATTAATTAATTCATTATGTAATTTTTCTCCTATTTTACCTGGTAATTTGTCTACAAAGTTTAATAATAAATCTTCGTCAAATGGTCTACATATTTCATTCTAATATTTATAAAAATAATTAGCATATTCATCAAAATATCTTAAATTATAAATTTTTAATTGTTCTAAATTTCTAATAGCTTTAATCTGTTTAATTTCATCATCTTTTTCATCTACTCCTAATACTAATTTTTTCATTAAATTTGTAAAACTAATTACTGTAATGTTTATATCAAAACTGTCTAATTCTTCTAATTTATTTTTCTTCATCCATTCTCTTCAACCTAAATATATTTGTCATTCTCTACTGTCTAAAGTACTCTCTAGATATATTAATTTATAATTAGGGTCTACTATTATTTTTAATGGTTCCATAGAGTGTCTACGTAAATTACCTTTCTATTGATTAAATACTTGTTTCTATTGACTAGGTTTATGGTCTTCTAATTCTAATACTAATAAATTTCTAACTTGTGGCATATTTTTCCAATTTTCTAATTTTTTTTAGCCTTAAATACTCTTTTGGCTTTTGTGTATTTTTCATTAGTTTCTAGAATTCCTCGTTTGCCTAAGTAAGTTTCTACTTTTGATGGTTGTTCTAATATTGTTGGTTCATGGCTACTTTCTCCTACTTTTGGTTTTTTGTCTTCTTCTCCTACTAATATTTCATCTATATTTTCTATGTAATAAATGTCATCTATTTCTAAATTTTTAAAGTCTAAATTTTTTACTAATTCTCTGTCTATATCGTCGTCTGTTAATTCATCATTATTACATAGTTCTTTAAATAATTCTTCATCTAAATATTTTTTAAGTTCATTAAATATTAAGTCTATAATTCTATTTCTATTATTAATTAATGTTTTATATTTATCTATGCTAAATTATCTATTATTGCCATATTAATTTCTATTTCTTCTTCATTTTCTTCTAATTCTAGATTACTCTTTTTTCTATAATTACTAAATCTTTGCGTAACTTGATTCTGTCTATTCATATAAGTATAACTAGTCTCTGGTACTTCTAACATTCTATTATTTTCTAATTTCGGTAAAATCATTTCTAAACAATTTAATTCACTACTAATTAATTTTTTAGGTACTATCATTTCTACATACTGGCTTTTAAAACAATCAACAATATTTTTACTCTCAAATCAAAATTTCTTATTGTTAACATTTATGTTAACATAATGTTGATTTTGATGATAACAAACAAAATTAAGAATGATTAAGTTTTTGAAAGCTTAAATTATTTTTCTTACATTTTAAATAAATCATTATTTTCACATTATAAAGGTTTTATATTTAATGGAAAAATGATTTTATGAAATTGGTTGTTTTTCAAGTTTATGGTTTAATTGAAAGAATTTTGAAAACTTTGAAATCAACAAGTATTGCTTGAAATTTTGGAGAAGGATTTATTTGAAACATTTTATAGTATTTTGGGTCATATCATAATTTCAGAAAGTTTTGGGATTCACAGTGTATTATTTAGAAATTCTGAAATTGGACTTGTTTGTAAAATTTCATAACGTTTTTCATCCATAGTAAATTATATAAAGTTTTGGGGTCAAACTGTAATTTTAGGGTCAAACTGTCATTTTAATCCAAAATAGTTCTTTTTCTTTTAATTTGTTCAAAACCTTTTTCTATAATTTATCCGACATCTTGTTAGATATTATATCTTGTCCTTTCTATTATTTCTTTACCTTTAACTAGAGTATCCGTGATTTTCTAATTCTTTCCGACATCTTTGAAAAAATCTACTCTACTATTTCTTACTAGATCCATTATCTTAATAACGGCTTTTGGACATCTCCCAAAATGTCTTTAATGATTAGTTGTCACTAACGACGATCCACATCTTGATAATTTAACTTTTCCGACATGGTTTGTCAATTTGTCTAGTTCTTTGTCTAAGTTATCTAAATAGCTACTCCGTTCTAGGTGAACAAAAATTGCTTTATCTTTTTGAAAGTTTAACTATAAAACAAATAAATCATTTTTTGTAATCTTAAAACGCCAAACAAAAGGCATACAACATTGACATTTTTGAGCTAATAATTTGATATAGTGTTAATCATCATTTATTGAATCATTATTACTCTCTTGACTTTTTCTACAACATTTTGTAAATCTACTCTTTAAGAGAGTATTTGATTGTAATTTTCATTTCTCATCAAATTGTGAGTGTACATGTGTGGGAAACACTTTGGTGAAGAACTCATTCAGATAATTATTTTTATTGTAAAGGTCCATTTGTAAATCGTCAATTGTAATTTAATATTTTCTAAAGATTTTAAATTTCTAGTGAAATCCTTTTAAGCTTTAATTTCTTGGAGGGATTAGGTGCGGGGATTTTATATCTAATAAAAAAATTAATTTAATTTTCTTTCTTGCTCATTTATTATTGTGCCTTTATTGAATTTATTGTTTTCGAATTTATTAAGGCATTAGATTGGATTATTGTGTGTTTTGCTAGGATAATTTTTAAAATCCCAATTCACCCCCCCTCTTGAGTTGCACACTTGCATTTCACTTATGATATTTATTATATAATTTTCCTAGAAAAAATGCTTTAATTCTAAGATTTTTATATTCTGCATTTATTTTATATCTTTTAGTTTGTACGCTTAATTTAATATGTTTACAAAATTCATTTATGTGTATATCGATATTAGGTATGCATCCTACTATTGCTACTTTATTTTTAAATCTACTTCTGCACTGGCTATTTGAGCTTGGTCGTGATCATAGAATCTACTATGATATAAATATAAATTTGCTTTTGTGTCTAATCTCTAGCTTGACTAAGTATTCCTATGATTATTATTCCCATGTGTATGTCTATATAATTTTGTTTTTTACGGTAATCTCTTCATACTGGAGTGATTAAAGTTAATTCTTCTCGTCTATTTACTACTGATAATTTAGTTTCATCTGTGTAAATATATAAGCTATTGTTTAATTTTGATTTTAATCCTTCATTATATAGCCTTTTTCTTTTAATTTGTTCAAAACCTTTTTCTAATAATTTATCTGGATCTTGTTCGTCTATTACATCTTCTGTCCTTTCTATTATTTCTTTACTTTTACTAGAGTATGAAAGTGATTTTCTAATTCTTTCTGCCATGTTTACGTCTACTCTACTATTTCTTACTAGATCCATTACTTTTTAATATGACTTTTGGTCCTAAAATGTCTTTAATGTCTGTTGTCCTACGCGTTAAGACTGATCCACTTAAATTTAACTTTTCTACACTGTTTGTCAATTTGTCTAGTTCTTTGTCTAAGTTATCTAAATAGCTACTAAGTTCTAGGTGAGATACAAATTCTTTATCTTTTTTAAAAGTTTGAAAATTATCTTCTAGTTGAATTGCAATGTCGCATTACTGTCCTATTAAATCCGAGGATCTTCTATTATTGATTTTGACTAATAATTTAACTATAGTGTTAGCTTGCGCTTGTTGAATATTATTACTATCTTGACTAAATTTTCTACAACTATAACCTACTGGATTTACGTGTGGAATTTCTCCTTTTAATTCTGCTAACGATTCTATTACTATTTTGTCTGAACCCATTCACTAACAATTATTTTTATTGCGTTTAGTTGAATTTGTAAATCGCACTGTATATATTTAATATTTTCTATTTCTGATTTTAAACTTTCTACGATCTGTTTAATTTTTAATTCTACGGGATTAGGTGTTTTTATGTCTAATAATTGAATTAATTCTAATATTTCTTTCTTGCTAGGAAATCTTTTAACTTGACTATTAATTTCTGTTAATAATTCTTTAATATAATCTAAATTTCTTCTTAATGTATTAATATTACTAGTTTCGAAGAAGTTGCCTAGTCGTAATACTAACTCTTTTAGCCTTTCTATGTTGACTTCTAAATGTTGTCCTAAATTAATTAATAAATCTACTATGAAGTTTTGTTGACTATTACTAGTGTGGAGAATATGTTTATACTGATTTTCTAGGTGCTCGATATTACAATTAATTTTTATTCTTTCTATCAAATTTAATTTTTACTTTTTATGATGACTAATTTCTAAATCTAAATAATCTCATCACTGAAAATTCATAAACTAGTTTGCTAAATCTTCTAATCTATTCTTAATTTTTAATGCTAAGGTCTCATATTTGTCTAATAATCTATTTTGTTTATTTATATTATAATATTACAAATTATGTCTTCTAAAATTAAACACGGGTAAATTTGTAAATACGTAATGTTTAATATTTATTCTTCTTTCTATTTCAGGTGGTAAAGGAAATGTGTAATCTACTGAGAGTTTTAAGTTGCCTAATCTTTTTTCTATTAAAGTGTCTAAAACTACTTGTTCAATACTAATTTTGTTTAATTCAATTTCTACAATTTCTAAAGCGCTCTCTAAAATTTCTACGTAAGGGTTATTTTCTATCCAACTATAAGAATCTCTTTTTAGAACAGCAAAAAATTTTTTATAATAATTATCAAGAGTTTGGTTAAAATTAGTAATTGTAGAAAAATGTCATATAACAAATAAAACCTACCTTATAACTACTCATATAAAAAGTATTTAAAACAAGAACAAAAGAGGAACAACAAAAGATGGAAGACCAAATCCAGATGATCAATTCTCTCGAGCACCTCAATTAAATTGTCCACCATACTCACCGTCAATTGAATTGCAATGTCGCACAGGTGCACTGGACCTATTAAATCCGAGGATCTTCTACTTTTGTGCTTCACATTGATTTCACAGGAATTCAATGAATGCATGCCACGTGTTCACTGTATGAAGCACAACCACTGGGTTTTCATTAAAATCACCGGTGTTTTTTCTTTTTTTTTTTATTTATTTTTAATTGTTACTTGTAAAATAATATTGCTTTTCATGTTAATTATTATGTAATAGAAATAAAAATAATTCATTTTAATTAATTATTAAATAGTATTCTTTGCTAAATGTGGAAAGTGAATAATAATTATGTAGTATTTTAATTATAACATGCCTACTTTGGACAATTCACACATACAGCGTACTTTCACGATAAATTCACCAAACAATGTACTTATATACAAAACACAGCTTCATAAATTTTCCATGTAATTCACAAAAACTGCCTGACGTTTTCTATTCGGCCATCGATTATTTATTCAAGGAAATTGGTAAATAGCCAAAAGGACGAAAAAACCACGACAGAAACGGCAACCCATGCTGCCGTTTCGTGTTCTTCTCTTTCTCTCTTCCAAATGGCCCACTATAAATATTAAAAAAGAGGTTAAATATTAAAATAAAAAAAGTTAAAACTAATGCAAAAAAGAAAAGGAATAGATGGAATCCATGCCTATTGCAAACATTATTTCTAATCTCAAATTTTATCCACTCCTCTGACCACCACCACCAATCATAGCAAACGATTTGTTTGTAGCCACCATGCCAGCCTTGCATTTTTTTTTTCACTATCACCACGCCAACCAATGGAGTCAACAGAGCCACCACGAACATGCCGAAGCATAACGAAGCCAACAGAGCCACCGCCGCTGCGCGTAGCCTACGCCATTACTGTCTTCGCCAAAAGTTTCATTTAACTTTCTGCCTCTCACTCATACATACGTTCTGCCGCTTCTTCCTTATGGCCGCTTTTTTTTTTTCTTTTCTTTTTTTATCTGCTATCGAAATCAAACAAATTCAGAGCTAGAGGGCTGAGTGCTATGGAAATGCAGATTTGCTTTTGCCTCCTTACGCATAACTTTTGCCTCCCACTTTAATCATTATTTTAAATGCAGGCCACTTTTTTACTCACATTACTTTCGTGCCATTTTTTATTCTTTTTTTTTTTTTTTTAAGTTTTTAGGGCCCATGAAGATGAGAAAGAAGGACACAATGTGCTGCCGTTTCTGTCGTAATTCTCTCGTTTTTTTTTTATTGTTTAGCACGACTTTTTAATCAATAATGGCCCAGCCGGGGTGTGGCTAGAAATTCTCTTTTTCAATTTTAATTAAATTTCATGTATACTTCTCATTATTTGTGGATATATTGAAAACCAGAAATAACAACAAACAACAACGCAGGGCTAATTTTTCTCCTTAAATATGGTACAGGAATATCTACATTCAAACTCATATGAGCTGTGACACTTATTCTTGGACACCAAAATATCACGTTTATCCCCTCATATTAACATAAGGCTCCATTTCGTTAAAGAAAAAAATGGTAGTATAATAAAAGTACATTAAATTAAAATACTATACAATAAATAAATTAAAAAAGATACTTTTGGAATCAATTATAAAGATGAAAGCAAAAGAAAACACTTCTACTTGGACTGCAACATTTCAAGAATTCAAACTTTTATTTTCTTTCACTTAATTGGTCGTCACCTTCATTATTGTTATGGATGACGAGGATTAGGGGTTTATGAGACAATAATTTACAAAAATTGACCGATGATATTAGATAGCCAAAAATCAGATCTGTGGTACAATTTATTTACTATCAATCCACTCTGTCGCTCCTCAGTCCTCATGAGGCCAAGAACACTTGCCGTAAAAAATTTCAAAACACCAAATCAGATGCCCATTTTATATTTCCAAATCACAATTAGATGGTGAGGATATTGTGAACCCAATATTAGACGATGAGTTTCAGGTTGTAGAGGACGCAAATTTGCAATCATATGATTAAGAAAATGATCGATGAAATAACTTAATATTTTTTTAATATAGTAAATACGAAAAAATAACTTAAATTAGTTATGGGAAATATAGATATTTTAGTTAGGAAAAATGTTAAAGAGAGAAAAAGATGAGAGAAAATGTATTGAAAAGGAAGAGAGAGAGTGGGTTGGGTAGAGAGGTAGGAAGTAAAATTCTCTCATCTTTCTCTTTCTTTAGCATTACTCAATGTTCCATGTGCTATACTTGAAGGGGAGATTTATAATTTTTTCTAATAATTTATTACATCTCAAATTACCTTTATTATAATATTTGACAAAAGGCCAAAACTAATAAAACTAATAAAAATTATAAAGAATAAATAATAAGTTGAATTAATAGATTATGGAAGAGTTACCTTTCAAAAATAAAAATAATTAAGTTATTTTTTTGTGCTTGTAACCCTTTTGTCCTCTGTTGTTAATATAGATAAAAAGATTTAGTTTAAAAAATTTATCCTAGGAGCCTTAGAACATGCAAAGTCATTATCACAAGATTATCTGGTGGGCCCAATTTATGTTATCTTAATTTACTTTCTGCATGGAATATTATATTGGGATTGACTTCTACTAAAATAATCATATACAAAATGCCACAATCTTTAACCGCATCTAAACAGGCCCTTTACAAGTTTATAGAGACGAAAGTGTTTTTATGTTGTTTTTAAAAATAAATGGATGTCATTTTCCCATAAACGAACGTACGGTAATTTTTTTTTAATTTCCTGGAATCCATGTTTTAAGAAAAATACTTAAAACACCTTTGTAACTTTGTTATTACATTGTAAGGAAAATAAATATATAATATGGACCTTTTAGGTAATTTTATTAAAATATAAAGACAAAATGAATAATGACTCAAATTATAAAGAGTAAATGAGCAATTTTATATATATATATATATATATATATATATATTTAAGGTAATAATCAACTTATTGATTATGTCTTATTAATAAGATAAGAGTTGTAATATTCATTGTCAAAATCACATTCTTGTTTGGACAAAATAACTGTCAAGGTAATAACCTGCTTACTGATTATGTCTTATCAATAAGATAAGAGTTGTAATTTTCATTGTCAAAATCACATTCTTATTTGGACAAAATAATTGTCATTATAACCCCATCCATTTATTCAATAAAGTTCCTCATAAAATATCTTCTAGTAAAGTTTTTTTTTTTTTTTTTAGTTCTATTGCACCCCCACCCTTCCTCAAATCCTAAAGGAAAAATTGAGATTATCCTCCTCGTGAATTAATTATCTTCATATTAATCATTTTCTTTTAAAAATGTTAAATTATTCTAATATCTAGTTAAAAGATAAGAAAATAAATGTGTGTAGATTAATGATTTTTTATTTTTGTCTTCTTAATAAGATAGGAGATAAATTAAAAACTTTTAAAAATAAAAAGAGTAACTTTAAGATAGTGAGGAGAATAATCCAAAATTAACCCCTTCCTAAATGAGCCTATGGCTTTGAGAAAAGCCAACTGGCTATCCTTCGGATTAGTTTAGGCCATGCCCATTGCTTCAGCAGCCAGCAGGTTTGGGCATATCTACTTGACTACTTCAGCGAGAATTATCTCACAAATCTTTGAAGAGATAATGTAAACTACATCCATTCAATTAATATAATAAATTAAAAAAATAAATTAATAAACTAATTTAATAGAAAGGATAAATTAATAAATAAATTAAAAAAAATTCACAAAAAGCAACAGAGTCCACAGCTGTCTAAAATTCAAAGGAAACACGTCATATTACAAAATGATGTGACCAGTTCGCTACCCTCCCAATCATGCGATAAATCTCCACCGTTGGCTACCAGCTACATTGACTCTCAAGGAAATTATTAATCCTCCAATTTCCCAAAAGGATAAGTGATATCAATCCGCGTGCTCAACCGAACTTGGAATTAGTTTATTTTGCCCTTTTCTATGCTACAATTGGCAGTAGGTTACATGAAATGTATCTTAGGCAACTCCTTATAAGATTTCTAAGTTTGGCCGCATACGTGTAACAGACAACGAACGCGGGAGATATATCCCAACTTTCTGGTAACTTACCCAACCTTATCATCTCCAGCACACAGAGAAAAAAAAAAACAATAAAATGGATGGGCTAAAACCATGCACAGCAAATTCATCTCCACTAACGCCGTTAGGTTTCCTCGAAAGAGCAGCAACCGTTTACGGCGATTGTCCCTCAATCATCTACAACAACCTCATCTACACGTGGTCACAAACTCACCGTCGATGTCTCCAGCTAGCTTCTTCCCTCTCATCCATCGGCATCACCAGAGGACACGTTGTGTCCGTTATCGCTCCCAACATCCCCGCCATGTACGAGGCTCACTTTGCTATCCCCTTTGCTGGCGCCATCCTCAACAACATCAACACTCGCCTCGACGCGCGTACAATCTCCATACTCCTGCAGCACAGCGAATCAAAGCTCGCGTTTGTAGATTATCAGTCCCGGAATCTTGTCGTCGAAGCAATCTCTTTGTTTCCGTCCAACATTAAACGCCCTCTGTTAGTCCTCATCACTGATCATACTGATCACGATAATGATAACAAATCATCACAGACCGTCGACTCCAACTTCTGTCGCACTTACGAGAGCCTCGTAACTAAAGGTGATCCTAATTTCAAATGGATCCGACCACAGAACGAGTGGGACTCGATGATATTAAACTACACATCCGGTACAACATCGTCTCCGAAAGGCGTCGTCCATTGCCACCGTGGCATTTTCGTCATGACCATCGATTCTTTAATCGATTGGTCAGTTCCGAAACAACCAGTATACTTATGGACCCTACCGATGTTTCACGCTAACGGGTGGAGTTACCCGTGGGGGATGGCGGCCGTTGGTGGGACTAACGTTTGCTTACGGAAATTCGACGCCGCCGTTATCTATAAAATGATTCGACAACACGGCGTCACACACATGTGTGGAGCCCCAGTGGTGCTAAACATGATATCAAATTTACCCAGAAGCGAACCGTTGAGGAACCCGGTTCATATTTTGACGGCCGGAGCTCCACCACCGGCGGCGGTGCTGTTCAAAACAGAGTCACTGGGTTTCGTAGTGAGCCACGGGTATGGTTTAACGGAAACTGCGGGTCTTGTCGTGTCGTGTGCGTGGAAAAATAAGTGGAATAGGTTACCGGCGACGGAGAGGGCGAGGATGAAATCGAGACAAGGAGTGAGGACGGTTTGCTTCACCGAAATAGACGTTATAGATTCCGAGTCAGGACTCAGTGTGAGTCACGACGGGGCATCGCTCGGTGAAATCGTATTCAGAGGCGGAAGCGTGATGCTTGGTTATCTCAAAGACCCTAACGGGACCCGCAAGTGCATGAAGGATGATGGTTGGTTTTACACGGGAGACGTTGGCGTGATTCACCCTGACGGTTATTTAGAGATTAAAGATCGATCAAAGGATGTGATAATAAGCGGGGGAGAGAATTTGAGCAGCGTGGAGGTTGAGTCGGTGCTGTACACGAATCCGGCCGTTAACGAGGCGGCTGTCGTGGCTCGGCCTGATGAGTTCTGGGGGGAGACCCCGTGTGCGTTTGTGAGCTTGAAGGCTGAGTTGGAAAAGAAACCAACTGAGGAGGAGATTATTGAGTACTGTAGAGCGAGGTTGCCGCGTTACATGGTGCCTAAAACGGTGGTGTTTAAGGAGGAGTTGCCGAAGACTTCGACGGGGAAGATTAAGAAGTTTGAATTAAGAGAGATGGCGAAGGCGATGGGCAAATCGAAAGTGAGTCGGATGTAGAGCTACCGATTTGACTCGGGATGTGATAATAATTTGGGCCTACGTCATATGTAGGCCTGTTTGATATGAAGTTTGATTTACGCATATGATTTGTTATGTCGCATTCTTGTTTTTCACTTACACAACTTGGAGCATAGGTTCCTCTTTCATGGGGCTGTAATTTTTTTTTTTTTTTTTTTACTGCATTAGTAATGTGTAGACCATTGAATTTATTAAACAGTACAAAAAATTTGTATTTAAAAAAAGGCCCACTCTAATGCCAATTGCATGTGGCATTTCGGGGGCTCCAGTGCCATACTCTTATCTGAACTTTTATACTCTCATATGAAAGAGTTCAGATAAGCATATAACCTATCGAAATTAGGTGTTAATGATTGAAAGCAGCTATAGATAATCAAATTGTTTAAGGAGTGGAGAATTTTTATAAAATAGTAATCATTGCTCTTAGAATTTAAAATAATTCTACTTAAATAATATATTTTATTTAAAATTACTTTCTAATCTTTCTTTAAATTTGTAATGTTATTATTTTTCTTTAAAAAAGTTTCAAAATTTATTACTATTAAAAATAAAATATTATATCTCATAGATTATGTAACACAAATTAAATAAATAAGTTGTAATTATAAAATTCATTATGTCAACTCCAATAAATGATGCACATAAGTATATATATTTATGTGATTGTCATAAATTGCATCTATAAAATTATGGGATGAGATTGTTTGTAACATAAAAAATATTTGATCACACAAATTTTAATGGAATTTAATATAATATATTAAAATCCTCACTATTTTATATACCATTAAGGATCATTGTATAATTAATCATGAAGTGTATATTATTTTTAACACCCATAGAGCTTACCTATACCATAAAATTTGGTTTATATTACAATCAACAATCTCACATGGTTGGAAACTATCCGAGACTCCTAAAAAAATTTAGTTTCAAGAGCTTATTTTGGTTTTATTTTCCAATATCACTTTGTTGATTTCATAAAAGTTAAATCTAACATATTTTCTCAATTAACTTTAGTTTACAAATTATGAAAGTTTATTTTGTTGATATTCAGTAATTGCTGTTAAAAAAATTTATGTCACTAAGACTCATTACTTTTATAATGGTAATTGATGGTGATAATAAATAAAATATTATCTCCATCAGTATTCACAAGGGAATTACTGGAAAAAAAAATAATGCATTTATTTTTACATTTTCATTATAAAATCATGGTTTGGGATTTCTTAACTTAAATTTTGACACAAAATATGAGTTATTAATCTTTCACAATCTAATGATTTATATTGAAAGCTATTTTATGATGTTAAACCATCCACATCAATTGAATTGCATGAAATCAATAGTTTCAGTTTTGTGTCAAAAATTTAAGTTAAAATAACTTAACTCTAAAAATATATATTTAAGCCATCATGTAGTCACATGCATACATATATTTTTCAATTATAGTTGTTAATAAAAGTAATTCTCATTTGTTGTTAGACTCGTACAGTGTCATTAATAATATATATCAAATAATTTATTAAATTGCCTTCAATGATCATATTATTATTCAAGTACTAATGGTCTTGTAATTTAATTCATACAATATAAATTATTATAAGCCCTTATGGGATTTCTTTATATAACTATTGTTAAAATAATTTTACCAGCTAATTGCATTTATGTCAATGTTATTACATTTCGAGTACTAAATGTAAAAGAAAAAAATGTAAAATTGTAAAACTACACACAGTACATAACATTTTAATTTCAAAATTGTTTGTATTTTTTTCATTTTTTGGTTACTTAAAAATATCTATCAATTGATTACATAAAAATAATTTAAAGCATGGAAAAATACAACAACTTGTAAATTACTTATTACACAGTTACTTATCCATTAAAATTAATTAAGGGTGAAAATTCTAATATTTAAATCCAAGGATTAATAATAATCTTGTTATTAATCGTAAAATTTTTATATTAAAAATAAAATTTACATTGACTTGCAACCTAAAGTTTATTTATTAGTTTTAATTTAATTAATTTTTTATTTACTAAGTTAAATGAATGGTAGATATTAAAATGCTTAAATCCAAGGGTAAGCAATAACCTCATTATCAATTCTTCATAAAGAAATCCTAAAGTTTGAGGTGAACATATCAAATTAAGATTCTTTCCTGATCTAAGTTTTTATCTAAATAAATGCATTTATATAATTGATATTTATTAAGTATAAATAAAATAAATAAGTAAATATTAATCGTACATAGATAAATATATACACTATAAATAACTAAAAATACTGAAAAAAATTTTAAAACTCAAATAAATTCAGATCATGAGAAAATCTAATGTCTTAAAAGTTTTCATAATTTTGATGGTTATCAAAGTAAAGTACAATAGGAGTCCAGCAATGTTAAAACGCTATTGTCACATAAGTCAAAAAGATGCAGTGTAGTACCACCGTTTTATAGCTGGACTTGGATCCATGTAATAAAAACTGAGAGTGACAAAAAAATAAAGCCAAGTTTGCAAATTGCAATCAAAAGTCAAAACGACAAACTTAAACGCAACATCAACCTGAATTTAAAATTGATGTTTTCTTCGACAGTCATGCCTCATTAATTGAATGTTTTTGGACCCTCCTATTTTCGCTAATGATCATTAATGATGAATTATCAAACAATAATATTATGGTAATATGACCGCAAAATGAGGTCAGACCCTTAAATTAGGGAGACAATTTAAAAATTTTTATTTTAATTTGGGGTACTCTTTTTTTTTTAATGCTGATAATGAGGTCCAACATTTAAAAATAAATACTCTATTAATATTATTTTTAAAAAATTTAAGAGAAAATAAATTTTGAGTTTTTGAGAACTAAATATCTAAAGAAACAAAATTATATAACCATTGGGATTTGAACTAAGTCTTCAAAACCACTAAAAAGTACTCTTATTATAACTAAACTACAAGTATTTTGTTATATAAAAATGAGTTAAATTTTTTCATTTTACTCTTTCAGAAATGGCTTGAGGTACATTTAAAAGAAAAATGATAGTCTGCCATGAGCATTACTGAAATTTCATTCATTATAATGGCGGGCAAGGGTAGAATTTGATACTTGAATATTCAAACGAGTTAGGACTGAAGCCATTAAGGTTCATGGGATTAATGTGTGGAATATATATGTAAAATCTATTTCAATAAATGTGGCTAGTGATTTTCAAATAGTTATAATTCTATTTAATAGGAAAATTAGTGTTATTTTGAATGTGAAATTTTTTAATAGGGAACAATTCAAGTGCCGATTGGTAATTAAGTTGTATTAAGTTGGAACGAAAAATTAGAAAAAAAAATCGTAATCTGTTTCTTTTTATGCAGAGAATTCAGATGATCAAGTTTTTTACTAAAGAACTTTAAATGATCAAATATTATTTTAAAGGAGCATTACTTTCCGATTTCATATTAAACAGTTGATCTGAGATTATGAAAAATAATGATGCAATTGCTGTTAATTTGGGACCCAGAGGTATGCTCACAGCTGGACTTCACTTACATCACCATTACATAATTCTTCGATTCCATTGAACCCAAAAAGAGCCCTCCTAAGTCCGTATCGTGCGGGCTGCTAGCCCAATCTCTGTGTAAGCTGTAAACTCGATCAAGAATCAAACGTTGCGACAAAAAGAAACTCGCCTAGGAAAATTTCACCTGATCCAACCCGTCCGAGTTAAAATAAGAATAAGGATATTTGACCTCCTCAAAGTTTATCACCGCACCCATTTTCTAATTTATTTTCTTACTCTTTATAATTACTCTTATTAAAAATAAAAAAATAATATTTTTTACTTTATTTCATTCTCTCTCCCGCCAATTCTCTCTAGCATATTTATCACCTTTACCACCTATTTTCTTTACCATCAATCCATCAATTTATCACCTCACTTTCGCGTTTTGTTAAATTTTATAAAAAAATGGTGTATACTGATGATATTGGTTTTTGTTTTGCGTGATTAACTAAAATTTTGTTCTAATTTGAAATATTAATTGAAATGTGGGGGTTGGTGAAATAAATTGAGGGGATTAAATTAACACTTAAATAAATATTCTTTTAGTAAATTTTTTTTTATGCCAATCCCATTCATATTTTAAATTTTAATTGAATTTTTTAAAAAAAATTATAAGATTTTTGAGTTATGGAGATATCAATAATATATTTATAATTAAAGATTTTAGCATCTCTATGTATTTATAAAAAAAATTAAAAAATATTTTTTTAAGATGAAATTTTATTGGAGGATGGTTAATTTAGGTTTATGTTTTATAAATTAAATGGAGTCGCTTAAGAAATAAAATTTTGAAGGGAGTGTTACAAGAATTTCGAGGGGTGTTAAAAACACCTTACGTTTCGAAAGCCTATTATTGGACCACACAACTCAATTTGGGCTGGACCATTGGTTATGATTGGGAGTGGGACTATTAGCTCCCCTCTGTAGTCCGTATAAAACCTCTGCTCCGATCACAATTGCATGATACATCAATGGATAAAATATATTTGATTAAACCTTATATTTTCTCTATATAAGTTTCACTCTTTATACTTACAAAACCACACTAATATTTCATATATATATATATATATATATTCTTTTTCTCACGAACACTTTACATTCTAATCAATATGATTATACTGATATATCATTCATTTTTATTATTTTCTCAGGTATGAGTTTTTATTAGTGAAAGAAAAGGATAATTTTCGAATTAAAGTAGGTCTCGATAAGAAAGAAGTTTTAAATGGAGGCTACAGGAGTGTTAATAGTCCTAGTCACGGTTTGGGGTTGTGCACTGGAAGTGGGCTTTGGGGTGTTTGGCCCACTCATCATGCACGTTTGGTCGATGATGACGATTTTATCCCAAAAAAATGATATGATGAATAAATAATAGTATATAAATGACAATTTTTTTGAAAATTATATTTGCAGCCCGGGTTTGGGAAGAAAGCATAATTATAAACCCCATAGGCCAGCGGCCGGAGGACAAGAAGGCGCCAAACAAATACTAAAGCGCTGAGAATAATTTTGCGTTGGCTTTTGATGGTGATTCAATCACTGAAGAAGTTATTGTTTCATCGAAAATAAGAAATCATGGTGTGGGGTCTCTTTCCAATGGATCCTCTCCCAGGTTCCTTTCATCATTTACCCCAGTTTTTTCTTCCATTTTTCTATCATTTTTTTTTTGTTCTTGGCTCTTACTCTGACTTAAAATTAATTTAATTCAGTTATATGTTCACAGGTGAAGACAAGTACTACATTTTCAGCAAAGGGAATTACAAAGTGGGTCGAAAAGGTATTAGTTATTTAATTGTATTTGGATATTTGTACTGATGGTTGAGTACATGATATATTATGTGTGGCGAAATTTATAATTTTCTTTTAGGTTGTGATATAATTATTAACAAAGACAAAGGGGTTTCGCGTGTTCACGCGGAGATATTGGTTGATGAAATGATTTCTTTGAACCCCTTTCAAGACAAATCTTCTAAGGTTTCCACTACCAAAGTTCGGATTAAGGATTGCTCAAAATATGGAACATTTATTAATAAGAATCTTGGGTCGAAGGAAAAAGTTCATGAATTTCCAAATAAAGAAGCAACATTGAAGGATGGTGACTTGGTTTCATTTGGAACCGGTAATGCTACTTACAGGTAACTTTCTTGAATTTGGGTTGGGCATTTTCGATTGTTTTTTATTATTTAGGACTCCTATACTTGTATTAGTTAACTGTTATGTCGAACTCTGTTGGTTATCAGTAGTTTCAAATTTTAGTTAATCTTGCAGGTTTTGTTGTGCTCCACTCATACTGTTTGTTGACTCCTCCCAAGTAGATGCTTCCCTGCAAGAAAAAGTTTCATCAATAGGTTAGTGAGACGCAATTTCTTAGTAGGAAATTTTCTATATGTATTCGCTAATATTTAATGAAGATTCTGCTCCTGCTTAAGAAGCCATTTGCTTTGTGCAATTTGTGGTTAACAAATAATTTCTTGTAATACAGGTGCTTTCATTACCAGTAAGTTTTGCCAAGAGTGCACGCACATTCTCGTTCAGCATCACATGCGAGTGAAAGGAGAACTTCTTGATGCCATTGTGGCTAAGAAACCTCTTGTTCAAGTTAGTTGGCTTGAGGTACACAATTCTTACCTTGTTTTCCTTCTCTTTCTTGGGTAGGCATTTCGTATGCGGTTTAGGTGTTTAGAGAAGAGAAGATACATGTAGAGGTGTGAAAGGCGATTGAGTCATTTGGATTTTACTCCAGGTTATATATTCTTTTAATCTAGCTTGGATTCTTGCTTTTCATCTCTGCCATATAGTGGTTGATTTGAGTTAAAATATCATGGATATTGGAACCAAAGAAGAGTCTATGTGGTCTGCTCATCCATTTTTTGTTTTTTGGAAGTTTCCATTTTTATTAATAAATTCTTTTGTTTCCTACAAAAAGAATAAAGAGGAAAAAGAAACTGGTTATTTATTCTGAATGCTTTGGCATCCTCCCTCTCACTCCCTCTCTTTTAACTGTTTTGTTTCCCGGTGGATTTTTTTTTTTTTTGAGAGTCACACCTGACCAGCGGTCCTGCTTGTAGTCTTGGGTCCTCCCTTCCTCACTTAGTCTCTTTTTAACTGTTTCCTGGGTGGATTTCTTATTTCGTAATAGACACACTAGACCAGCAGTCATTATATCTCGTGTCTGGACAACACTGTGGATGTAGTGCTTGAAGGTTCTTTCCATCTTTTCTTCTCTTTCTTTAGTAACTGATGAATTTGCCATCTCATCTTTACTTTAAAATGAAAGCCATAGCTAGGATATGGTCCTGGGTATGTTTGATAACCAAACCAAGAGCATTTATCTAATGGTATGTTTACTTGAAGGTTTAGGGAATGGGAATGAAACCCATATTTACTTGGCCAAATGTAATTTGGGAATGGAAATAAAATGTGTGGGTCCCACATAATTTGGGAATAAGGAATGGAATTCTCATTCCCTAAACTAACTTTTGTATCCCTCTAATTTTTTCATATTTCCCTAATTACTCTCGTTCAAATCACAATTAATTTTATTATTTTAAATGTCATTATTATTATTATTATTATTAAATTTTATTAATTTTATTATTTTAGTTATTATTAATTATTGTCATTATTACTTTTATTAATATTATCATTATTAACATTTATTATTATTATTATTATTATTATTAATTTATTTTTTAATTAATATCATTTTTATAATAATATTTATACATGTATTTAGTTAATGAAAATTACATTATTTAATACTATCGGTATTTTGGTAAATTGATTCTCATTCTCATTCCCCATTCCTATTTATTTTGCCGAGTAAACACATCAATGGCGTTCCAGCACATTCCCATTCTCATTCACATTTATTTTTGTCAAGTAAATATTGGAATCTCATTCTCATTCTAGCCCATTCCTATTTCCAGCCCATTCTCATTCTATCCCATTCTTATTCCATGAAGTAAACACACTATAAAAGTTGAATCTAATATGAATGCTATAGCTGTTGTATGTATTTCTGTATTGTTTACTAATTGCTGTATTATACTTAGGTTGTTGCAGAAAAAAACATTTGCACTGATTTTCCTGGCTGCAATTCGTAAGTAAATTCATTCTTGCCTGTAGTGGTAGTTCTTGAAAGGAATAGAAGAATTCACAAAGATCAATTTCTTAAATGTATATACTTACATAATATTGTTGTATCTTTTGCTATGAGTTTGATAATACAGCATTGTAGAGCAGCCTATTTTGTTTAAGTAGTGGTATGCTCATGTCAAGAGAAATTGCTCCTACTATTAATTAAACCACAATACATAACCTGCAGTTGGATGGTTGGATCCACGTGACAAACCCATAAAACAAATCAGGTTTTACATGATACGTAGTTTGTTAGAAGTTAGTAATTATTAAGTGACACTTTCCTATAAACTTGGTATTCGGACTGACTGGTCACTAAAAGTTAGGGTGCTTGGGAAATAGTAGGGAAGGGGTGCTTAAAATTAGGTACATGTAATCTAATGGCGGTCTATATCTTTCCTTCTTTCTTATTTTTTTTTTTCTTTCATTAGCCATGTGACTACATTGATAATGGAAGGAGATCCGGTTGAACTTGCAAATGTGGATACTCGCGAGAATTGCATGAGGGGGTATTCCTTTCTATTGGATTCATCAATCAAGGTGATATTTTTACTCCTACAGTTGTTTAGAAGATTTTGAACTTTATCTCAAACTCTTTTAATTTTGATATATCTGTATTTTTTTTTGCTTAACCACTAAAAATCAAAATTCAAATGTGCAGTACACACCTCACATGCGTAACATATATTGTCAATGATTAACTTTTGGTTGCACCATAATAACATAACTTGTTGATCTTTTAGGGAGATTTAACGAAAATTCTATTTTCTTTTTAAGTGTAATCTACATTGTTCTATCATATCCTTAGAAAGATTTTAATGTGTCTTGTATTATTTGCAAAACTACTTATCCGTGGTTTGCTTGCAGTATAAATATGGGGATAAATTGCAGTCGCTGTTGGAGGTGAGTGGTGCAAAGACTCTCTCCACTGAGAGTTTTTGTCCAAGTAGCCAGGTAGGTGATTCTTGCTCTTCATATATATAAACATACCATCCTTGCATGTAAAGAATGTGGATGACAAACAAATATAATCATAATCACTGCAACAAATATTTGCAATATTTTGATTCTTCTAGTGGTGGGATTTGAACACAAGAGTATTGAGGTTTATATGTGTGTGTGTGTGTGTTCAATAACTGTCAGCAACATGGAAAGAGATGTGATAATCAGTGTCATGGATTCTGTTTCAATCTTCCTCGACTTGTTCACACAGAAGACGCACATTTTCTGAGATATTTATCATCTAATATCTTTTAGAAAATAATTTGATGTAGGACTCGGAGTGTGTAGAACATAACCGTGTGGTGTATGTCCTACCAAGAAAGTCAGAAGATTGTTCTAAGTCAATCCTCAAACTCAGTTCACTATCTAGAGTGAATGAAAAAGATTTGATGTGTGCTGTTTTATCTGGACATCTGGATCCGTCTGTATTGATATCACCATCACCACCAGGTAAATGATTATTTTATTCAAGATATATAAGCCTTGCTTCTTGATTAACTAACATATGCTATTGGCAACTAGAAATGCAGTAATGTATTCTCAGTATCTTCTAGGTATTTGGTCTTGGTTAACCGAAGTAATACTACATGCACTGATGCACATCTTGTGATTACTTGATTTATAAGTTTCTTAACATTTAGAAGATTTAATGTTACATGGTATTGACAACGATATCTCTTTATTTGAACACATGTTTATTTTGGTTGCTTAAATCAATATAACTTTATTTTGTGCACTTATTTAATTGTCTCTTTTGTGATCTTTGACAGAAATCTTTTTTTTTTATTACACGAGATTATTACTTAGAATACAACATATTACATGATACTACAACTGGTATTTACAATCATATAATGGCTGAGACTAGTTTACATTAACACTTGTATAGCACAACTTAGATTTTAATCCTCTCTAATATTCGAGAGGACTTCAACCTTCACTCAAGAGATGAGGAAGGAAATTTAAATTAAACCCCCACAATGCTTCTATGGGGGTTCGAACCACTTCCCTCACACTTGTGAGGGAGTGGCTCTAGCCACTAGACTAAGGCCTAGTGGTTCTTTGACAGAAATCTTTAACTGCTTTTTATAAATTGTGATCAAGCTTTTTTTTTTTTGTCATAACAAGGTAATAACCTTTTATGTCTGCACTTTTGCAGTACTCATTTCGTCTTCATGCTCAACGGATGAGACCGTGGTAGCTGATTCTGATGCTGAAACAGAAGAAGAAACATCACCAAGTAATGCAACAGCTGCTGTCGATAATGAGGAAGCCCCCACATATCTAAGCAAAGAGGAAATATCCATTGATCATGCTGCAAATAGATCAGATAATCAGCATGAAACAGGCCTTAGAGATGGAAACGGTAGTATTGCATATAGATCAGCGGATATCCATGGAGCAGACATATCGGAGGCTAGTCATGGTGCAGACTTTGGAGATGGATACAATTGTACCGCAAATAGATTAGAGGATAGTCATTGTGCAGGCTTTAAAGATGAAAGCAACATTATTGCAAACAGATCGGAGGATTGTCGTGGTACAGGCTTCAGAGATGGAAACAATAGTATGACTACAAGCAGAGAGAAGGCTGATCTGGAACGTGAAAATTCAGATATCATCTACAGCCAAAATTTAGTTGTTAGAGATCTGCATGTAGCTTCCGCTATCAGCTCTACAGCAAACAATGGAGTATTAAATTTCAAACGCTTCAGAAAGGTATTGTCTTGCAATTTGCCATTCCATGCCAAACCATGCATTCTGCTCTAAATTAGACCAAAAAAATGTGGTGTTTCTCAGAATCTCATGCGTGTATGGTTTCCGTTTCCTTGTATTATTATTCTCCAATCTGCTCCTTTTGCTGGAAATCCTGTGCAAAGTCCATGACTTGGCCAATCTAGGAGTCATTTTATGTTGAGCATTTTTTTTTAATCATTTTGCATGCATCTAGATATCTCGTTTCAGAGTTCTTTCTATTACAAGATGCCTTACGCCTTTTTCTTTCTTTCTTTTTTCTTTTTCCCCTCACCTCTTTTTCAAAATTTTTTAATGGATTTGTAGACAAATATTCAATCAGGGAATAGCTTCAGCAGCCTTATTCCATTTTCAAAGTACCCATATAAGTAAGATCCATGTTCCTCAACCCAATCTGATTCTTGAACTGTAGTCAGAACTTCATATAATATTTTTATTTGAGTTTGTTTTATAATGATAGAGATTCTGACAATGGGACTGAGGAAATGGCCGTGTCTATGAAAGAAGAGAAAAAGAGAAAGCAAATGGAAGCTCTTGCTGAGGACATGTTTAACAGTGCAAAGGTGAGCATTTTCACCTATTTTTCATATATGGGAAGAGTGCACTTTTAAGAATTTGCTTTCCTTTCTTTAAATTATGTAGGGGAAACGGCGTGGAGTAGCTGGTACCATTTATGGACTCCTTTCTCGTAAATAACCAAGGTGAACTGCTTTTTATTGCTAACGGAGTGTGTGCATTTTGTGTCTGACTCTTTTTGGTGTGTGGTGGGGGGGTGTGGTTGGTATTAAATGAGTATATATTTTAATATGTATCACAACATAATCTCTGCTTCATTTTCAAGTTTCAATGGTATAAACTATTAGATAATAGTGCTTTGCTCTTTCTTTATCTCAGAAATCTTGTCTCGCTAATGATCGATCTTCGGAAGCAGATAATTCTCTGTCAGCCATGCCTTGTCCACCTATTAAAAATCTATGTACATTCTCTATAATCCTAGCCCTCACAGTGTAACAACATTCAAAGTGCATGCTATCAATGTTATGATGCTGCTTTACAAGTACTTTAAATTTATTAAAAAGAAAAATTGAACCAATGATGGTCCATCCAAATGAACCGACTCTGACTGGTCGGTGTGGTTTCGTTCTTTGAGTTTTATCGTAATTTTTTAGTGGACTATTTTTTGTTTTTTAAATTCTCTTAGGAATTTAAGATTAAGAGCTAACCAGGGCTGAGCATTTATTTAGATTTTTATCAAAAATTAAAAAAAAAAGGTTTCTCTAATAATGTTTTAATTGTGTAACGTTAGATTTAATTAATAGTATATAATATTTGTGCTAAAGAAAAATAATAATTTAAAAATAAAGGTAAACAGTTTATTAACAGTTCAAGTGATGGAGAATTTTTATAAAATAACTGTGACTACCCTTAGGCCATGTTTGCTTGGGGGTAGAGGAGTGGGGAAAGAAAAATTTTGATTTCTTTTTTACTTTCCACTGTTTGGTTGGGCCAAATTCAATGGAATTGAATTTCCAATAAAATTTAATTCCTTCAAATTTATGAATTTGTATTCTTTATCAATGGGTAAGAATTTTAAATTCCTTATTTATTAGAATATAAAAATTTCAATATTATTCTCTAATAAAATTAATTTTAAATAAGTTAAAGTTTAGGAAATTTATTTAAAAAAAGAAAAAGTATTAAGGTGAGTCGTTGGACCGTCACTAAAGACTGGTTGGAGTTTCACTAGATATGCATTTCACCGTTAAAATTAGTACTAATGGAATTCTCATGAGTCAATTTATAACTCTATAGAGTTAGAAATGCTAATATACATTGTTATTTACCTCAAATCTTTTTTAAATATTTGGAAAAATTTTAACTCATATTTCTAATTATATAGTGCATTTTCTGCAAAATTAACACTTTTAATGAGTAAATCGTCTATTTTTGATTATTATTATATATTTAACGCGATAAAATATGGTAGTCAATGGCAGTTTAATTTTTATTTTAAAAAATAAAATTCTCTATTTAACTAGGTAATTTTAATAGACTAACATATTATTGTTTTAAATAATTATAAATATTTAGAAACTAAATTAAATATATAACTAACTATGCCATGTTATTTAACTAGGTAATTTCAATAGACTAACATATTATTGTTTTCAATAATTATAAATATTTAGAAATTAAATTAAACATATAACTAACTATGCAATGTTACTTGTTTTGATTATAAAATAATAATGAATTAATTAAAATATAATATAATATAAAATTAAATGTTTTGTTATTAAGTTATTTTCTATATTTAATTAATTCATAGTTTAATTATTTTTTTATTTGTTAACAATATTAACATTAAAGATAATAGGTATATTTGTCCAAACAAAAAAGATGTAATTTCTTTTCCTTTCAAATTTAATGTGAAACCAAACAATAATAACTAATTTTTGTTGTCCTCTCCTCTCATCTCCTCTCCACTCCTCTTCTTTTTTCTCCTCTCCTCTCCTTCCCTTTCTTAAAACTAAACACCACTTTAGAGTTTGAAACAATTTCACTTAAATATTATATTTTATTTAAAATTACTTTTTAAACTTCCTTTAATTTTTTATTGTGATAATATTTTTTAAATAAATCTTCCAAAATCTATTATCATTAAGTATAACATATAATATGAAGTAGATTATTTAACACAAATCAAAAAAATAAGTTGCAATTGCAAAATTTATATATGATACAACACTAATAAATAACACAACTAAGTATATCTACTTAAGTAAACGTTATAATTACATCAATAAACTCATTAGTGAGCTTGTTACTCATGTTTTAATAAAATTTAAAATCGTATTTTAAAATGCTTATTATTTTATATAATATTAAGGACCATTGTAAAATTGATTATGAAGTATATATTTTTTTAACACTCATTTAATGTACATATTCTCTAAATTTTTTGTTTATCTTACAATTAATATTTTTATATGATAGGAATTTTAAGTTTTACAAGCTTATATATTTTCATTTTATTTTCAAATATCACTTTGTTAATTTCATAAAAGTTAAATCTAATATATATTCCTAATGAGCTTTAGTTTATAAATCATGAAAGATTATTTTATTGATATCCTTTGATTGTAATTATAAAATTATATGTTACTAAGAGTCATTACTTTTATTACGGTAATTACTAGTGACAATGAATAAAATATTACCTCCGATAATATTTACATGAGAAAAAATATAAAGGAAAATATTTTATATTTTTATTTACATGATAGAAAATTATCCAAGCCTTATAAAATATGACTTTCACAAGCTTGTTTTCATTTTATTTTCAAATGTCACTTTGTTAATTTCATAAAAATTTAATCTAATACATATTCATAAATAACTTTAGTTTATGAATCATGAAATTTTATTTTATTGTTATCATTTCATTATAATTATAATTTTTTTTATGTTACTAAGAGTCATTACTTTTATTGTGATAAGTAATAGTGACAATAAATAAAATATTACATCCAATAATATTTGATGGACAAGATGAGAAAAAATTCATTGTATGTTTTTATATTTCCATTATAAAGACATGGTTTGGGATATAATTTTGACTCAATATTTGAGCTATTAATATCTCATAGTCTAATAGTTAATATTGAAAGTTAATGTAACATTTTATAATGTTATATTCTCCACCAATTAATTGCATGAAATTAATAGTTTAATTTTTGGTTAGAAATTTAAATCAAAATACTTCTCACTATATAGTTATATAGCCATATATTTTTTTCAATAATAATTGGTGAATAAAATATTTCTCATTTGTTGTGACTCATATAGTATTATTAATAAAACATATATAAAATATTTTATTGCAATGCCTTTTATTATCATTATTGTTTAGATATTAATGGTTTGTAATTAAATTTATACAATACAAATTATTATAAGACTTTATGTAATATCTTTATATAAAGTATTTTTGAAATAACATTACTTGTTAATTACATTTATTTTAATGCTATTAAATATTTTCTAATACTAAATATAAAAGTAAAAAATGTAAAATTATAAAGTAAGAGAATTAATACAAAATAATTTTAATTCCAAAATTATTTGTATTTCTTTTATTTTTTAGTGATTTAGAATATTTATCAATTGATTAGATAAAAAAATAATTTAAAATATGAAGAAATATCACTACTTACAAATTACTTGTTACATAATTACTTATCCATTAAAATTAAATTAAGGGTGAAGATTCTAATATTAAATCCAATGACCCCGTTATTAATTGTGAGATTTTTATCTATTATAATATAAAATTTCTTTTATCAATTAATTAAAAATAAAAAATCTATATTTACTTGCAACATGAATATTAATTGTTATGATTTAAATAACTAATTTTTTATTCACTATATTAAATGAATGGTAAATATGAAAACACTAACTTCTAAGAATCCACAACAATACTATTATTAATTCTATAAAAACTTATACAATATTATAGAGAAATTCCAAATAAGAAGTTTAAAAAATAGGTATGTTAACTAAGTGTTAAAAATAAGATACCTCATGGTCAATTATACAATGGTCCTTAATATTATATAAAATAACGAGTGTTTTAATATAAGGTATTAATTTTTATTAAAATATGTGTGATCAAGTATTTTTTTAGATTACAAACAATCTCACCAATGAATTTATTGATGTACCTATGACATTTACTTAAGTATATATATTTAGTTATATTATTTATTAGTGTTATATCCTATATAATTAATTTTACAATTGTAACTTATTTATTTGATTGTATTAAATAACCTACTTGATATTATATTTTATATTTAATAGTAATAGATTTTAGAAGATTTATTTAAAGAAGATTATCACATTGTAAATTTAAAGGAGGGTTGAGAAATAATTTTAAATAAAATATACTATTTAAATGAAATTGCTTCAAACTTTAAGGGTGGTTAGTTATTTTATAAATATTTTTAAATTATTTTTTAATATAAATAGGTCAAATCTATTACCTTGTGACAGTTGTATGACATAAACTGCTTTTTAACTCGTTAGATCTATCACACAATTGTCACCATGTTCTGGGGATCTAACGGTTAAAAATAACAGATTATCTTATCTGACAACCTTGTTGTCATATCTTGAATACTATAAATATTATACATTATTGATTAAATCAAATTAAAAAATATTATTAATGCTGTAATTATTTTTTCAGGACCGTAGGAAAATTTAAAAAATTATTCGATTGCTTTAATAGATAAAATAAAACTATTTAGATTTTCATAGACTGACTGGTTTGAATTTTCAGTTTTTATCATAAATAAAAATTATTTGATTCGGTTCAATAGGCAAAATTGAATTGCTATATTTTCACAGACCGAATAGATTGAATTCGGTGCACAAACCGATCGTAAGTTTAATTAAGGAAAAGGGCCAAAACCTAATCTAAATGGACAACGTAAATCCCTAACATCCCTAAGCACAGCAGGCAACCTCTCTCTCTCTCTAACTCCCTCCGTCTCCGGTCACCATTCAATCTCACGGTCTCTCGCCGTCTCACCCTCCGGTCTCAGCATTTCACTCTCTCAGTCTCACTGCTGTCGCTTGCGCACCATCCAACCACCAGCGATCGTTATTCAATTAGCTCGCGGCAGACAGCAGACGGTAGATCGTGATTCAGCTACCTCGTCGCCAAGCGCCAGCTGTTGCCATCGCAGCCTTGTTCACCCGTTGCCATCGCGCTGGGGAGTCGAAGACAGTGAGTTGTTGTCTTCATTTTCTTTTTGGTCTTCACTGTCCGTAGACAAATTTTGAAGTTTTCCAATTTCCAAGTTCAAGTTGGTGGCTTTCAAAAGTTCTGTTTATGTTGTAAAACTTATAATGAAGTTTTGAATTTATAATTCATTGAGAATTAGAGATTTTCAATACCATTGCACTGCACCGTAATTGGTGCCTTTCAAAGATTTCTTTCTTATTTTATTGGAAATAATTGATTTTTAAATTTGAAGATAATTCCAGCAACTAATTAAGCAAGATCATTGGGTAACATCAACAGTTCCAAAATTGCAGGTCTTTGTCAAAAGAGGGGAAAAAAGGAATACCCGAACACCCAAAAGGGTTTTGTTACAAGAGGAATACATAACATTTTTAAGGTATTTTTGTCTTCTAGAAGTTTAAGTGGTCAATGTTAAAAAAATTCAAGGAGTTGAGCCTCTCTTTTATGGCTTCTCTGCATGCTTAGGTTCTGTAGAACTTTCTGAATTATCACTCACTCGTTGTAACTTGAACAGGTTTCTGTGAAATGGGTAGTCATGTAAAGACTAGTAAGAGCAAGAGAGAGAATTCTTCTTCCAAAAGAAGTCGAAGTGAAAGAAAGAGATACGATGACTCATCATCGGAGCTGGAGGCCAAGTCTGCCTCATACAACAGTTCGGATGAGTCACCGGAAAGGAGCTCCCGCAAACGCCGAGAACGAAGTAAAAGGAATAGACATGACAGGGAATCAGATAGTTCTGAGGATGACAGAAGAAGAAGCAAAAGCAACAGACGCAGTAGGGACTCAGGTAGTTCTGATGATGATAGCAATGAGAGTGATCATGACCGCAGAAAGCGGAAGTCTTCAAGGAACATTACTGAAGAGGAAATCGCTGAGTATTTAGCTAAGAAAGCACAAAGAAAGGTTTGGTATTTTGATTATTTTTGTTGGATTTTATTTTACTATTTTGTTTCACTCAATTTATTTATTGCTCTTGTAATTTTCAATTGTGCAGGCGGCAAAAGTTGCAAAGAAATTGAAGGCACAAAAGGTTTCTGGTTATTCTAATGATTCAAATCCATTTGGTGACTCCAATCTCAATGAGAAGTACGTTTTCTTTATATTTTGTCTTGAATGGCTTTTGGTTTTTCTTTTCTCCTTTTAATGCATTTGAAGGTTGCCGCTGATGATCATAACTAGTCCAGACTACATGTTTCCAATTTATGAAATTGATCATGTTTGTCTTCAATGCATTCTTAATGGTAAAACTACGGTACTGATGGCTAATGCCTAATGGATTTGAAATAATCACAAATTGAGGGCAGAATTTTTTTCTTCTATTTTGTATTGAATATAAACAAGTCAAAATCTGTGTGTTGCAGATTTGTATGGCGAAAAAAGATAGAGCGAGATGTTTCTCAAGGTGTGCCCCTTGAAGAGTTTTCTGTTAAAGCAGAGAAAAAGAGACAGAGAGAACGGATGGTATGTATATCTCAATTAATTTTTAACTTCTCAGCTTGTGGTAATCGATGCATTTTGTGTGTTTTCTTTTGTTTTCAATAGGGGTGGGCAAATTCGGTTTGGATCGGTTTGAGACATATTTTCAAACCGATCCAAACTTATCGGTTTGAAATATTTCCAAACCAATATCAACTTAAAATTTTTTTAAACCGAACCGATCCAAACCGACTGGATCGGTTTGGATCCTGATTTGAGCTTATTAAATAAAGTCCACTTTTTTTATATTATTTAACCTAAATTATTTGTTATTTTTTTGTGCCCGTAATCCAAATTGATACCTCTTTATAATTATTCATATATACTTTGATATCTACATAACAATTCAAAAATACATCCATACAAGTTCACAGTATAATACATCCTAATAAAGAAGTTCTCAACCTGTCCATTCAAAACAAACTCACAAAATTAAATTAAACTTGAACAACATTTGACGAAAAAAATATTACGCATCTTGTTCATCAAAACTTATGGCCCAATTGTTTTTGATTTGTCAAAATCTTCATAAAATGATAAATATAATTAGTTAGATTGCTTAACTTAGAATATAATGTAATTATATAATATTTTTGGATTGGATCGGTTTGAATCAGTTTGGAATCCTTCCAAACCGAAATCCAAACCGAGTGATGTCGGTTTGCAATCCAATAAACCGAAACCAGTTTTTTTACTAATGAAACCGATCCAAACCGATCCAAATGGTCGGTTTGGATCGGTTCGGTTAAAATATGCCCACCCCTAGTTTTCAAGTTGTTAAATTCTTTGTTGTCCTAAACCATTCCAAATTCTAGTGATTTCATACTTTAGTAATTGGTATCACTAGTTTTTTTAGTTTAGTGTTTCAATTTATTCATCATCCATTCTTGATGCAGGCAGAAATTGAAAAGGTTAAAAAAAGGAGAGAAGAAAGAGCCCTTGAAAAAGCACAACATGAGGAGGAAATGGTGAGTTTAGTCTTTTGTTAGGGTAAAGCATTTCTTGTAGAGTCTGTTTTCAAGAGAAATATCTCATGGCTTATTACGTTGGAGTTATCTATAGTCCTATTTGGATGTATTTTGGCCTGGTTAATTACATCCTTCTGCAGGCACTGTTGGCAAGAGAACGTGCTCGTGCTGAGTTCCAGGACTGGGAAAAGAAAGAGGAGGAGGTTTGTTGCTGAGTTTTAATTACTGTTCATTTTCAAAATTATTTTTTATTTGATCCAATACTAATATTTTCATTCTACAGTTTCATTTTGATCAAAGCAAAGTCAGGTCAGAGATTAGACTGCGTGAAGGTCGTGTGAAGCCTATTGATGTTTTGTGCAAGCACCTAAGTGGCTCGGATGATTTAGACATAGAAATAAATGAACCATACATGGTTTTCAAGGTGATTATTTGTTGTAACCTCAATTTTGATTTAATATTTTTTTTAACAAACGTTAACTATGTTTTCTGACTATTCATGTTGGTGTTTGATTTCTATTGTTTAATATAGGGCTTGACAGTAAAAGAGATGGCAGAGCTTCGTGATGATATCAAAATGTATTTAGATTTGGACAGGGCAACACCAACTCATGTAGAGTATTGGGAGGTATTATCCTGTCTCACTCTTTTGCTCTTGTTGAGTAGAGATATTCCTTGCTGACAGACAGCTAGAAATATCTTTGTTTACAGACTTTCTATCTTGCTACCATTCTGGAATTTGATATTCTGTATATAATGGTCACTCTTGGGATGAGAACATAATAGGATAGGTTTTATGTTGTTGACCCATAATCATCTAGAATAAGGTTTTTGTCAATTTGAAAATTTCGAATGTCTCCATAATCTGACATTTTTCCTTTTGGTCACAGTCTCTTCTTTAAGACCATTTCTCATGGTCGCTAACCTATCAGAAGATTATGGCCATGATTATTGTATTTGGCACGTGATGTTGACTGAAAATAATTGCGGTTAGTTGTCAAAATAAGATATGAATGTCACATGGATGGTGCTTTGACATGTGTAATTCATTCAACAGGCGCTTATGGTGGTTTGTGATTGGGAATTAGCTGAAGCACGGAAGAAGGATGCACTAGATCGAGCTCGAGTCCGTGGGGAGCAACCTCCTGCAGAGTTGCTTGCAGAAGAGAGGGGGTTGCATTCTAGCATTGAAGCAGATGTCAGGAATCTTTTGGATGGAAAGACTCACAAGGAACTTGAGGCATTGCAAACCAAGATAGAGTTGCAGATGCGTGCCGGCACAGCCAAGGTGGTTGAGTACTGGGAAGCCATTCTTAAACGGCTTCATATATATAAGGCAAAGGTACTCATTCTCAACATTTGTAAATGATTTTTCTATGTAATGTGCTACTTGTTCTGGACCTCACTACTAACTAGCTGCAATTATAGGCTTGTTTGAAGGAAATACATGCTAAAATGCTGCGTAAGCATCTGCAACGCCTTGAGCAACCTTCGGAGGTTGCAAAGTTTGAAACTGATCTTGATTCAATGCCTGAAGCAGAGGTTATTGAGCATGATGACAATGGTATGCATATTTTTATTAGCTACAGTAAAATTCTGGATTCTTTTTAAGGTTATTGCATCTAGAGTCATTGGCTAATATTTCTTTGACGTATAGATGCTGGAAATTTCTCTCCAGAACCTGTATTGGAGAAAGACACTCAAGAGGCAGAGAACGAGGCTGGATCATTTTCACCAGAATTATTACATGGTGATGATGACGAAGAAGCTATTGACCCTGATGAGGATAGGGCTTTACTGGTAACTTGTCTAATGCAATGCCTATTGTCTATTTGAGAAGCTTACGAGTTAAAAAATAGCTTGAACGTTTAACCATGTCACTACTTGTATATCAACAGGAGCGTAAACGAATTGCCGTTTTGGAAGACCAGCAAAGACGAATTCAAGAAGCTATGGCATCAAAGCCAACTCCATCAGAAGATAACTTTGAACTGAAAGCCATGAAAGCTATGGGAGCCATGGAAGAAGGCGATGCAGTATTTGGGTCTGGTGCAGAAGTTAACCTGGACTCACAGGTTGGTCTTATCATCCATTCTGCTCATCTTCCTCTATTAAGTTGTTATAAGATAGAGTGATTTGCTTAAAAAAATCTCAAATGCAGGTGTATTGGTGGCATGATAAATACCGGCCAAGAAAACCGAAATATTTCAACCGTGTGCACACTGGATACGAGTGGAACAAATATAATCAGACTCACTATGACCATGACAACCCGCCACCAAAAATTGTGCAAGGATATAAGTTCAATATCTTTTACCCTGACCTTGTTGACAAGACGAAGGCTCCGACATACACAATTGAGAAAGATGGAAGCAATGGCGAGACATGCATTATTAGGTTCCATGCCGGGCCTCCATATGAGGACATTGTAAGTTATTGTCTCAAACTATTGGGTAGTCTTATTTTTGTATACAATGATTAAATTACCCTCGACTTATCAGCTTGTCTTCCTGAAATTACAGGCATTCAAAATTGTTAATAAGGAATGGGAGTATTCTCATAAGAAAGGATTCAAGTGCACGTTTGAACGTGGGATATTGCATGTATACTTCAACTTCAAACGCTACCGCTACCGGCGGTGATTTGTGGAAAGACAGTTCTGCTATCTTTTTCTTCCAAGCTTATACTGTCGTGCCATCATTATCTGTAAACAGTTTTGTACTGATCATTTTCTTCATGATCGTCTGTTGTTTTTGGTAAATAGTGTCCATTTTCAAAAAAACCTAGTTAAATACAGTCACCTAGGTTTTAGCGGCTTCTTAAAAAGTCTTTCGTATTAATGTAACTTTCTGCAAGTAATAAAGTGGCTGATCCCATATTTTCAACAAATGCGTTCATGAAATGATTCAATTAAGCTCCTGCGGCCCTACTCGTAATCGTTGGATGTCGAAATCATTTACTTTCTGCTCGGGCACGCCTTTTTCTTTGAGACTTGAATGCTCAAGTTAACGGACTCGACTACCTTACAGAGTCTGTAAGCTACAGACTGCTCTGTAAGCTACAGACTGCAGCATCAGCCGTTGGATGTGGTTGGGTGTGGAATGAGAAATTAAACAGTAGATGAGACGGTGGGATGATGGGAGATGTTAGGTACAGAATCTGTACCATAGGCAGGTCTCAAGTTAACGTTGCGAGTGCTGCTAGGCATCTAGAAAGGCGAGAGAAGGACGGAAGATTCTGTTTTCTTTATTTTTTTTTATTAACATTTTAATTTTTTTTTGGTTAAAAAATTACTCTCGCCCTTCTAAATACCAAGCATTTTACTAACGTCACCAATCCCTTAAATAGCTTAACAGTCAAAAGTCAAAGCTTAAAATGTAAGAAAGTACGAGGGTAACTTGTACTTTTAACCGTCATCGCCGACACAGACCGACCAAGTGGTTTTTGTACCTTTGATATTCAATCCCAGATGAATCCCTTAACAGAAACGTTACCCTTTTTTTACTGCAATTCAAAGAGTTTCTACTACCATTTACAATTTGTAAACAAAATCTGTGAAGGAAACAAGAAAAAGGTTCTCACATAGCATATTGAAGATTTGTCATGCCCTGAATAAAAATCTGATAAATTAATACAAATAAATGTACATCATAGTGTGTATCCATGGATCCGTATACATATGGAGGAGAAAACCTCATGTAAGAAAAAACAAAACTCAAAATGAAAAAATAACAAATTAAGGTAAATGAAAATGGAAAATCAAAAATCAAAAGTATAACATGGAGTGGTGAAGATGTATAGTACTAGTATAGTGTGGTAAAGAATCAATTTAAAGCCTGAATCTAAACTTGCAGCCACTATCTTGAATCCTGATAGAATTATTAGGGTCTAAGCTGTTGACCACAAGCCTGCACCTGACTCTAAAATTCACCTTCATCAGCTTCAACTTCCCGAGCTTGATCCTAACAGGCTGCTTAACCCTAAGATTCAAGGGCACGTTCCCCGTCCGCTGCTGCTGCTCCTGCAGCGTATTCGCCAACGCCATAGCGTTCTCCGTTTGCCCCGTTAACGGAATATTCAGCACCGTCGTATTCTCATGACCTTGGTAGAATTTTGGCAATGACCCTTCACATAACTTCGTGTCCGTATAATAAACACTTATGCGGCTCCCTCCTTCGTAGTATATCCCTATTTTCTCATTGGGGTTTCGGGCTGTAATCGTAACGTTGAAGGTAGCTTCTAACCTGGAGTTGTCGCTGAAATTGAACTGACTTACTTGCATTCTGTCAACTGAAAATTTTGGCAGCTTTGGTTTGAATGCAAGCCACAGGATTCCAACGGTAGCGGCAATGATAATGATCAAGATTAGTAACAGAGAAATGGTCCAACACACGCACTTGCATAAGCAGCTCCTCTTCCTCTTCGGCGGCTTTGAGTGCATCACCGGAATCGTACGTTGGAAAGGCGGGTAACGCTCGGCGTCGGTGACGACGGCCGCCGGGTCGCCATGATCTGATTTTGTCGTGTCACGTGGCACTAGTGGCGCGGTTGGCTTTTGTTGTGCCTCTATATCTTCTTGCGCAGGGTGGATTTTCTGTTGATCAGCCATTGAACTGAATGCAAGTTTTGATGCAAAGTTTTGAGACTTAGAATGAAATGTGTGTATATATTCATACCTCTTGTGTGTTGAAGTAATCAATATAAGAGAAAATTTTATTGGCTTGTTGTATTAAATAATTAGAAAATTATTTGAAGCTTCCTTTGTTTGACTTGACCTTAAAGGCTAAAGTGTCAATTTTTCTATGGTTTTTATTTTAATTTTATTTTATAAAAGCACATGTTTTGTTACGTTACACAAATTCAATGACGCGTCTGGTTTTCTAGCTTCCCGCTTTCATACTATAAATAATTAGTATCACATAATTTGTACGCTTTATAGAACAATTATTAACATGTGTCGCGAATATAAATCCGAATCGTTTGATTTAAAATAGACAAAATTCATATGGAGAGTTTATGTACCATTTGATTTCAAACCTAATTAGACTTTTCACCTACTACGCTGATAGATATATACATGATGAGGTCAATTCAGAACAAACTGCAGAACCCCAGTTCACATGCAAACAAAAGCCAAGAACAAGAAACAAAATTTGGATTAAAAGTGACTTCTGATTTCGCACTTTATTGGTTATTCATGAAGTGTGATATTACAAACTGCAAATAATGGTCGATTTGAATGATTCGCTTTTGTTCAAGAGAAGTGATTAACATTTAACAATGATTCACCTTTTCTTGTTTAGTGATTACAAGCAAGCTTTTCTAAATTGATGGTCAATTCATTCTCCTTATTAGGAAGAAATTAAGTTGATTTAATAGCTCTCATTAAGACACACATATTAGCAAAAGGTTTTTTTTTTTTTTTTTTTCTATTTGGATGATACGATATATTTCGTACAGCAAAATTTTTGAGTAACCACATGGCAAATTCTTCTGAGGTTAAGTAATATTACAAAATAATTAAAGAGGCAAACTTTTGGTTAACCACATTTGTAAGTCAATGTTAAGTTCTTGGAAGCTTCATTTTTTTTTTTTTTTTGGGGGAGAAATAATCAAAGCAAAATGAATGAGTCATGCTCATGCAATTGCAAAGTAAATTGTCAATTTATGAAGCCACGTTCCTACTATTTTTGACTAAGCTCAAGGGTAAGTGACGATTACTGATCTCATGCCTGCCATCACTGTTTCATTATTTATCAATTTAAATCTTTGTTTTACAAATTCAATAAGAATAATCACAACGAGTAGATAACATATAAAAACAAAATAAGATAGAATATGAACCATATGAAATATAATATTATTAATGTCGAGTGTAAAAAATGCGAAATAAAATTCTATCTTTAAAAATAAATATATAGGTAAAGGGACTGGATCCGTTTTAGTTGAGAGAGGTTGAGAACTTCCTTATTCGTTACATCCAAATTCCCAAGAAATTAAAATGGATAAATCATTTGAATATCAATTTGATGTGTGTCATATTTTTCGTTCGGAAAAGAGATGCCAAAACAATTTATGATGATTTTATTTTTAAAGCAATTTTGACTTCGTGCTGGATAATACTGAAAAGTAAGCCAACCAATTAATCGAACACGTTAACAGAACTGAGAGACTTAAAAAATGGACCATAATTTTGAATAGTAATCTAAAGCAAATCTTCCCAACGGACAATTAAATTTAGACGCAATAGTAAGTGATGAAGGTAAAGTAAGCAAGTCATGCAAGCAACGTTAGGACACTTACGTGAAAAACAAAATAATTGTTGGAGACTAAACTCTTAATAATTCATTATTTTATTATTTTTGTTGGCATTGCGCGGCTCCATCATTTCCAGTCATGTGAGTTGCTACTGGGCGTCTGTGTCGTTCCTTCATTATGACTTTGGGTCCTGCAACTCATTAAACGTCAATTCGAGTCCTAGGGAACTCAATTTCTTCCTGCAAACGGGAATAATTTTGAGCGGTAATTTGGGTTATGCCCCGATAGAAATAATGATTGATCCATTGGGGAATTATTAATAATATTTTTCTTTTTTTATTTTATCATCGCCCATCTTCTTCTTGAACATGCTTGATCAAGAACTTTAATATATTTTGAAGTTGTTCAATTAATAAAATTCATCTAATACAATTAAACATACCATCTCATTCAATATGTGTATGGTTTAAACACCAAATTTCTTATTAATTGATATGTTTAAATGTATTTCATTAAATTTATTGATTTTTTTATTACCGTGATGGTGATTCATTCAGAAGACCACACGACTAAACTTTGTTTTAGAATCAAGTTTTGGTGTTTGGAATTTTGTACGGTTGGAGATGTAAAAATGGTGAGATAAATAGGAAAGAATAGAAGAAGAAATAATTATGTGAGACAGTATATTAAGATGGTGAGACTATTTAATAATATTTTATCATGTGGCAGAACATTAAATTAAAAAGTAAGATTTATAGTGAACCTTACTATAAAACCTACTAAATATAATTGAACGTCCTAATCTCTTACGTGATAGGGTATTATCTGGAGTCCTAAGTAAGTTCAAAAGAGAGTAAAAATGATTATCTGGCGGATGAAAAATAAAATTTTACCCATTATGTGGACACAATAGATATTTATAAATAAATAAAGGGGTTGTATGAAATTAATAGCTGGAAATGTTCCACTGAGGTAAAGGTTGCAAACTTGTCATTTCCTGTATATAACAAAATTACAAGGGTAAAATAAGTAAAATTACCACAATAGTTACGCTGCTTACGCATGCATCAGCTTTGCTCCACGTGCGATCTTCACTGACCACAACTCAAAACTCAAGCTCTTGGCTCTCCGTCATCGCTGTTCCCCGAAGCTAAGCGCACCAGGACTGTAAAGATGGCTTGGTGGTCCTCTGCTTCTGCTTCTTCCACCTTTAACTCTTCTTTTTTGCTTCGATCATCTTTATCATCTTATTCAAACAAAAAGCTTAGCAGCAACCATGTCGCGCATGCACCGCCTTCACTTTCTTCTCCTTATATTACTATTAATTCATTCAAGAAAATATCCATTATTGTCACAAATTGTACAACAACTAACAAGAAAAACATGGAATCTTCATCCACTGTTGATTGTGTGGGAACAGGCACAGACGCCGAGTGTCTGATCTCCCCAACTGATAAAGAGGAAATAGATCAAGAACAAGTAGAACAAGATGGCCAAGTGATGGAGCTGGGGATGCTTTTGGAATGGGCAGTGTTGGTGTCACCATTCTTCTTTTGGGGAACCGCCATGGTGGCAATGAAGGAGGTTTTGCCTAAGGCTGGCACTTTCTTTGTCGCTGCATTTCGTTTGATTCCTGCTGGTTTGTTGTTAATAACTTTTGCTAGCTCTCAAGGTCGAAAGCTTCCCTCTGGATTCAATGCCTGGCTTTCCATCTTTCTCTTTGCTCTTGTTGATGCTTCATGCTTTCAGGTCTTAGTCTTATACATTACCAATTGTCTTGTTTTTAGTTTATGTATGTTTCTATGTGTAATAGCTTGTTAATTATTGGTGATGGAACAGGGTTTTCTTGCTCAGGGTTTGCAGAGAACTTCTGCAGGTTTGGGTAGTGTAAGTATCTTTAATATTATTGAAAAAGTTTATTTGCACTGCAAGATTTTATTGAATTCGGTACCTTCAAGTCCAGGAATTTTCCCTTTTCTTTTGTTCAAGCTAAAATTTTGTTTTCTATTACCTTCATAGGTGATAATTGACTCACAACCATTGTCAGTAGCTGTGCTTGCGGCTTTGTTGTTTGGGGAGTCCATTGGGTTAGTTGGAGCTGGTGGCCTTGCTCTTGGTGTTATAGGACTTTTGTTGCTTGAGGTGGGCTCTAGATTCCAAGAGTTGCGATTCTAGTTTTAATCTTTACAATGTTTCTGGTTTCAATTTTATTATTATTATTATTATTATTAATTTTGGCAGTTCATATTACTGTGATCACTGAAAACACCATATATACATGCCTAATTGCACTAAATTGATGGCTGAAATTATGCATTTTGCGCAGCATGCGCTTTGTATAACAGGTGTCATTGGTGCTTTTTTATCAATTCTTATTATATTTCAAAGTTTGTTCTTTGGTTTATTTTCAAGTAAAGGCAACACTTTTAAAGCTTTAAGCTGCCTAAAGAGAGTGTGTGTGAGTTCAATGTGCTGGTGACTGGCCTGTTGGTCAGCTAAGTTATTTAAGAAATTTTGTAATGAATTGTGAATTGTCACCCGTCAGCCGTCATTGTAATTAGAAACTTTCCTCCATATTGAAAAGAGGATCCTAATGATGTATTCCCTGAAAAGAAGTCATAGATTTATTTTATGCCTATGTTCAGAAAAATGTTCCATTAAATTTGTATTCATTTAAATTATATCGATGGAATTAATCTCTTGCAGGCACCTGCATTTGATGAGAGTAATTCTTCATTATGGGGAAGTGGGGAGTGGTGGATGCTCCTTGCAGCTCAGAGCATGGCAGTCGGTACGGTAATGGTCCGCTGGGTTTCCAAGTACTCTGATCCTGTTATGGCAACTGGATGGGTATTGTTCCTGTTCTAAACAGTGATTTCTCATAGACATTCCATTGGTGATTTCTTTATAGCAGCTGTTACCCGTGATTATTTCTTTATAGCAGCTGTTACCCCTGATTATAAACGTACCATATAATGATGTCAAGCATTCAAAGTCCTTGTGCTTTTTTAACTCAGAATATGTGTGGAGGTGTGGAACTAACATTCACATTTATGCAGCACATGGTAATCGGTGGTCTTCCTCTCGTGGTAATCTCTGTCCTCAATCATGATCCTGTCTACAGTGAGAGTGTTAAGGAGCTTACATCAGGTGATATATCGGCACTACTTTACACATCCATATTTGGAAGTGCCATAAGCTATGGTGTATACTTCTACAGCGCTACTAAAGGTAAGTAATCAATTATGCTACTCAATGCCGACTACGATATCTTTTTTCCTTGTGAGCTAATTCTGCTATAACCTACTAAAGTGATTCAAAGTTTTGATTTAAATTACTTATATGTTTCAGGTAGCTTGACAAAACTAAGTTCTCTCACCTTTCTAACACCGATGTTTGCTTCAATTTTTGGGTAAGGTCGTCGAACCAGAACATATGGAGTAAATGAAAATCCAGTATTACTGTCTAGAGTATTGTTCAAGAAAGAGTTCTAAAACCAGAAAATAGTTGAAGAACTTCCATGATTAGTTACTGATGAATAGGTCCCTGTTTTAATAGTTCTACCATTCTTGTTTATATATATGTACATATGTATGAGTTCTTTGGTGTGGCATAATTTGGCTTCTAGAGTGTTTTTGATTGATTTTTTTTTTTCCTTGGTACACCACAGGTTTCTCTATCTCAGCGAGACATTCTCACCTCTACAACTGGTGGGGGCTGCTGTTACTGTGGTTGCTATATACTTGGTCAACTTTCGGGGCAGTGTTTAGTGAAGCATATGGTTTATGCGTCAACATGGAGGCTAACATGTGAACAAAGATGAAAAGGAGGCTTACTGGGAGACTGTATCGGCAGTCTTGAGGCAACACCTCTGTATTGGAAAGCTACACATACTAGCAGCAGGCATGCATATTTAAAGATAGTTACTAGTTAAAGAAGCAATAGAAGCCAAAAAAGCATTGGAGCGTGGGTATGACTTCGTGGTTGTATCCCAAGAAGCATTAGTTGGATCAGTTGGGACTTGGGATCATTCTTACAGCCAATTGAAGGTTCGAACTGATGAAGCTATTCTCTCAAGGCTGTATCATGGTAGACGTTGAAAATAACTTTCGGTATGTCCTCTGATTTAGGAATGGCGGGATATACATAGCAGGTCTTTGAAGAATTTAGAAATGGCCGGATACCATTTGCATGTATTCCTTGCTTTTGATTTGGCAAATATGGATTTCATTACCACCCTGTACGGGCATATGTTGTAATTTTAAAATACTGGAGCCTGTACAGTGCATCCCACAATTACAATATAGCACCACAATGAACCACCAGAAGAAATCTTCAGTAAATTTGAAACACAGCAGCAACTCTTTACATGCAGTCAAAACATAAACACAAAGGCCAGAGCAAGAATGTTCATGTGACTGCATATGTCTACGTCCATAAAACATGCGAGTAATAACTAATAAATCAACACGGTGAACAGTAGCAGACAGGAAACAGACAAATTCCAATGGAAGAACAACTATTTTTTGATTGCAAAATAAGGCACTGGTTAAAACATTTCAAGGGGCAGCCTCTCCTTCCATACCATCAACTTTTATTTGCTTAGCATTGGTTGGCTTCTCCAAAACACGTCCTGTCATAGGATCGACCGGACGTGTATCACGTGGTCCACCTTTGCGTCCCATTGCCACCATAGGAGGTGGGGGTAGTAACCCTGCCCTGAAAAGAATGCGCTGGACAGGGTCCGATGGTTGAGCACCAACTGATAGCCAATACCTGCAAAAAGATTAACGAAAAACCAAATTGGACAGAGATAGAGCAGTGAGATGTTTTATGCAGTTATTTATAAGTTATTTATATTACTTAGGTACGACAGGCATCAGATCAGAGTTATCAGAAAGCTAGTGCAAATGAGAAAAGTATATCATTTCCTGCGAGCGCTAAGCTTACAATTCTCACAACACAAACTTGAGGATGGCATTAAAATTCTTGTATAATCAACCTTACACAGATATATAAAAGGGAAAAGAAAAAAAAGAAAAGAAAAGAAATTCACTGAGGATCATTTGACCACCCAAAAAGAAATAATTCCAATTGACCAGACTGATCACCCGTATAGATAATGTAATTAAGAGCTTCAGATTTCAGTTCAACAGACCATAGTAACCTTACCAGTTGATGTCTTTGCCATGATTCTACCATTAAATAGAAATAAGCTTTCAATGAATATTTTTGACTGTCAACATTGAAATTACTGCATATGATCATAGATATGAACAACCAAAAGCAGGCCATAGTAATTTTCTAAGAAGGCATATAGCTGATCCAATTTCAGCTTTCACAGATGCTGATAGTTCAAATGGGAGAGTTCAAATCAGTATCAAGGCCAAACCATGTCAAAAATATTGGTTCCTCGATGACAGGAAAGCCTCTTCAAGGGGATTCGTGTGGGCTTCAATGGGGCTAGGGTAAGCCACTGATTCTCATTTGTTTAAGGATCAAAATTAAAGGTTTTGCACAAGGAAGATCAACCAACCACTGTATCAACTGTGGATAACAAAATGAGCAATACATTTGCTTTTAGCACACCACAAATTTTTAAGCTACAGTTTCACTTCAAGTTTTTTTTTCCCCTTTTTCTTTTGTTTTAAGGACTTGCCTAAGTTACAATTCATGTAACTTACTGCCAACTCTCATTACTTGCTTTTCAATGCTTTTTCTCTCTCCTCAGGACACATGGCTGCTAATTATTGGGTGTGTATGTTACATGAATTGTAACATAGCAAGCTCCTTGTTTTAAATATATAGGTCCTAGTCAAGAATCCATGACTTTAACTTTATTAAGCTAAAAGACAAAAAAACACAAATTTCAATAAACTATAATATAAAATACATTGCATTGTAGTGTAGTGTGTATTTTCTTATCTTTTAGTTTGGAAAATTATTCTATATAGCCCTTGCCTCTTACATCACATAACCATAATGTGCCTCTCAAATGTGGTTCATACTTTCAGTTGAGAACATGGAAGCAAAGGAAATATAGAACAGAAAAAAATAAAAATTGCAATCAGCTGCAGAACATATTCATTCCTCAGTCCAGATAATCATATATTGCCTCTACAAACTTAAACTACAACTGAAGTGTAGCAGTTAATAACTGACCATCAAATCAGAGTATTCAAATGCAACAAAAATACTTTCACGATAGAGTGGAATAGCAAAGTCAATATATTTAAAAGAGAAAAAGGAATTGGCTTACTTCACTCTATCAAAATTAAGACCCATTCTTTTGCCGCCGTCTTGACCTAAAAGGATAAACATTGGAATAGAATCAGAATATTGCAAGAAAAAAAATTCAATTGATCTAAAAAGTAAATTGAAAGGGGAAATGAGATACCTGGCAAGGGATTGTAATAGCCCAAGACTTCAAGATGCTTGCCATCTCTGGGTGATCGGCTATCAGCAGCCATCACCCGATAGAAAGGTTTGTTCTTGCATCCGAATCTCGCCAATCGGATCCTCACCACCATCTTCTCTTTTCTTGGATACCCTCTGCGCTGTACAATTTTTGATAGCGGGGTTTATGCTTTGGTTTATTGCACTTTACATGACTGATGAGGGTTTACACTTTAAACAAACCGACACGTCATTTTCTACGAGTGTTTTAACATTTATAAAAATTAACCAATTTGGAAGGTGAAAAGACTAAAATTGGTGGGCAATTTAGTTTTCGGTTTAGTTTTTTTTTTCAATTTCAGTTCGGTTTAAGAATTTAACCCAAACGAGTTGAAAAATTATTTCGGTTCAGTTCAGACCGATTTCAAATCCAGTTCGGTTCGGGTTGTTAATTCAAATTGCAATATGGTTCGGGTTGCAAATTCGATTGAATTACTAATTCGAGTTACAGCAACTATTGTAAACAATGAACAAGGTAAAACAGCAAAATTAATCTACACTAATATACAATCACCATTCAACAGCTTGTAAAAATTTTTGTACACAATCTATTCTATAGACGGCTAACCATTCAACAAAATTAATCTATAGTTAATATTTAAGTTGTTCATATTCATCAAAATGAACAAACTAGCAGCTTCGAATTCAATCACAAACGAATAAATCAGCAGCAACAAATTCCATTAATTACCTTTTTTGGCTGAGGCTGGTTCGCTGAGGTTGTTGTCGTGGACGCGTGGGCTGCTGCCGTGAGCTGCGGTCGTGGGTTTCTGTGGTCGATTGAGGCTGCGGTGGTACGGTTGTTGTGGACTGACCCTGATTTGAGAGAGGAGAGATGAGGCCGACGTGGGGTTAGGCTGTTGTGGTGAGGCCGTCGGCAGAACTGCGACTGTTTTGGGCTGAGGCTCGGAGGCTGTCGGCGGCTCGTGCCTGTCGTGGTGACGCGTGAGGCTATCAACGGCTATAACGTGGTGCAGCTGTGTCGTGGCGTGGGTATTTTTAGCGGCAGCCGGCACCGGCGGCTTCTGTGTTCAGTGGGCAGAGAGGAGAAACCGCAAGATAGTTTCAGGCTTTCAGCTTCAGGGTTTGTTTTGATTTTGTTAGGCTTTCGTTTCGATCAGGTTTGGCCTTTTAGTTTTGGGCTTTTTTTTTTTAATATATATGTTTTGTAAGCTTTAACAAATACTGCACGGTTTTGCAAATTGTAAAACAGATCGGTTTTATAAGTTGTTAATACGAATCGAAATTAAAATCGAATAAAAATTTAAGCTCGGTTTGATTTACAACCTGAACTGAATGCCCACCCATTTGATCTCAAACAAAATTTCCCAGTGCACGGTTGAATTTAGACGTAATTGTCAATCCAACTATCCAAGTACCAGGAACTCAATTTCTTCCTGAAAATGGGAATAATTTTAACTAGTAATTTTGGTTATGTCCCAATAGAAATAATGATTGGTTCATTGGGGAATATTGATAATATTATATATTTTTTTAAAGTACAGGAGTATGCAGGTATCAAGTTTTTTTTTTTTTTTAATTTTGCCCATTTTTCAGGATTAAACTTGTGTCAAGTAGAATAAAGTTTTTTTAAAACCACTCACTTAAATTTTCAGAGATTAATATCAATAGTATTGTAATTGCATCTCAAACCTTTAATAACACCCAAAAATCCTCACTATTCGACATAATTCACATTTACAATCAAACTCTTTCTATTCAAAGCATCTCCATCTTCTTGAACATGCTTGATCAATCACTCTAATATATTTCGAAGTTGTTCAATTAATAAAATTCATCTAATACAATTAAACATATCATCTCATTCAATATGTGTAAGGTTTAAACACCAAACTTTTTATTAATTGTTATGTTTAAATGTATTTTGTTAAAATTATTGGTTTCGTTATTGTAATGGTGGTTCATATAGAAAAATGCCATGATAGAACTTTTGTTTGGAATTAAGTTTGATGTTTGGAATTTTGGTTGGTTGAAGATGCAAAAATGATGAGACAAATAAGGAAGAAAGGAGGGAGAAATAATTATGTGAGACAGTATACTGAGATGGTACGATTGTCTAATAGTACTCTGTCGTGTGGCAGAATAGTAAATTAAAAAATAAAATTTATAATGAATCCTATTATAAGACTTATTAAATTTAATATCAACTATCCTGTTATGCGATGGAGTACTATGATGGAGTACAATCGGAAGTCCTAGGCAAGTTTTTACCGAAAAGGGAGGTAAAGGAGAGGAAAAGAGAATAAAAATTAAAAATAAAATAAAATTATAATGAATCCTATTATAAGACTTATTAAATTTAATATCAACTATCCTGTTATGCGATGGAGTACTTTATGATGGATGTAGATGTTAATCGGAAGTCCTAGGCAAGTTTTTACCGAAAAGGGAGGTAAAGGAGAGGAAAAGAGAATAAAAATAGTTATTTAACAGGATAAAAAATAAAATTTTACCCATAATTGTGGACAGAATAGATATTTATAAATAAAGAAAGGGGTTGGGGCTGCTGTTGCTGTGGTTGCAATATTACTTGGTTAACTTTCGGGGCAGTGTCAAGTGAAACATATGGTTCATGCGGTCAACATGGAGGCATTAACATGTCAACAAAGATGAAAGGGAGGGTTACTGTGAGACTGTATCCGCAGTCTCGAGGCAACGTCTCTGAACTGGAAAGCAACTCATACTAACAGCAGGCATTCATATGTAACGATAGTTAGTAGTTAAAGAAGTAATAGAAGCCAAAAAAGCATTGAAGCCTGGGTAGGACTTCATTGTTGTATCTCAAGAAGTATAAGTTGGATCAGTTGGGACTTGGGATCATTCTCACAGCTAATTGAAAGTTCGAACTGATGAAGCTATTTCTCAAGGCTTGTATCATGGTAGACGTCGAAAATAACTTTCGGTATGTCCTCTGATTTAGCAATGAAGAATTTAGAAATGGCTGGATACCATTTTTTTGTATTCCTTGCTCTTGATTTGGCAAATATGGATTTCACTACTACCTTGTACGGGCGGGCATAGAATGCTGGAGCTTGCACAGTGCATCCCACAATTACAATACGAAAATAGCACCACAATGAACTGGTAGAAGAAATCTTCAGTAAATTTGAATCAACAGCAGCAACTTGTTACATGCAGTTAAAACATAAACACAAAGGCCAGATCAAGACTGTTCATGTGACTACATATGTCTGCATCCATAAACATTGTGAACAGTACAAGATAGGAAGCAAACAAATTCAAATGGAAGAACAAATATTTTTTTGATTGAACGAAGATCGTTCAAGTAAGATAAGGAAGTGGTTAATTTCTTGAAAAAAAAAAAAAGAAACTGGTTGCAAGTTTGCAACCGTGAAAACATCAATGTCTACATCTAAAAAAAACTACCCAAGTACACATAGAGGTAAGTGAAAATCAACACGCTACGATGAAGCAGCAGCTGTACCAACAGCAACTCTGCCACGCCAATTTCCATTCTGCTGGTAATCAGTGTCTCTTCTTTTCCCACTAAATCCCTTCCTGTTCTTAGTTGCTTCACAGCCTGCAGCTTCAGGCATGGCTTGTCTCTGGAAACCTAGTGGACTCTGATCCTCCTCTTTCATGTTTGATCTTGATGTCCGACGATCTGTTGAATCGGCCGAATTGGGTTCCCATGAAGATGAAGATGTCCAGTTCTGTTGAGTAGTGCTGCCCACAAAGCTGTTACTGCCTGAGGATTCCTGCCCATCCATATCCACTCCTCCTAATTCACTGCCGCCTCTCCTCACAGTTACATACCTATGAAAGCTTGGCTCCATCAGGTCATCATCTGCAAGAACCTCAGATTCGACAAAAGGGTCTTTAGCCTCTGTCATTTTCTTCCCAACAAGATTAACCCCAGCAGAAAAGTTGTATGCATTTTTGTTGTTAGACTGATCAGCTGATGGGGGTTTCCTGTCCTCAGAAAATGCACATGACAGATTGGAGCTTGTGGTGGAGTTGAGGTCAGCAACTGCTTCGAGGATGGAGCAGGCTTTTGTGACACAAGCTGGGAGTGAAACCGAGGGAGTGCTTTTCTGATGAAAGTTCTGGATGTCTTCAAGCAATAACGCAGTGTATGATGGTGTAGGATTCAGTAAAGTTTCGGGATTCAGGTCGAGATCGAGGTCTCTGGATCGCCTAGACGACCTGGTTCTTGTTAAAGTTTGAGGCTTTTGGCTTTCAGTTACCACTGCTGCATTGGCTGTCATCGGTAGCTGAGCTTTATCTTCTTCCAGAATCTGTCGCTGCTCCTTTTCTGTGATATTTGCACCTGTAACCTTGTTCAGGGTGGTACCTCTGCAGCTGGACTTGTGATTATTAGTTCCCTGAGCAATATTTTCGGCATTTGGCTTGTGAATTGGAGCCTACATAAGTCATAAATATCCATGCGGTAAGTTAATATCAACAAAAAATGGTGAATCCCCATATTTCAAACTACGTAGTTGAAGTCATAAATTGAACAAGAAAACATTTCAGCAGTAATAAGTTGTTAGCTAACAAATTCAAAATAAGGAAACTTAAACTTGGTAGCCGGTACAGGTCTAGTGTTACTGGCTTGTAAGAGAAGAAATTATGCTTGCGTATATCTAATACTTTCAAGGAAAGAAAAGTTTATAATAGTACCTGATACAGAACGTTAGCTGAGGAATCCCTAACAAATCCACCTTCTCCCTCAAAATCTCTGCTTTTGTTACGAACTCTGTTAGTAATAACATTCGAAGCCTTGCTGTTACAAGCTGATTGCGGGTACTGGAGGGAGTTGGGATCAATTTCACTCAAAGGGTTTCTTCTGTAAGGAGAATGCTCGGCTTTCCTTGTAGAGTTGGGGTGGTCGATTTCACTCGAAGGGTTTCTTCTGTAAGGAGAATGCTGCTCAGCCTTCCTCGAAGAGCTGCGGCTAAGCGAAGGATGCTGCTGCTCCTTCACATTATTACCATTTACCCTCGCCGGAGACTTGGAACGAGGCGATGCAGCCATCCTCGAACTCACAGCTCCAGCCGCCTCACCAACGTTTCTCTTCACAGAAATCCTCTTGACGCCAGTAGAATTCGACGCCGTTGCAGGTTCTACAGGGACAGTGGCAGGCACGGATACCATTTTCCCAGGCCTATTAGCATTGGCACTAGCATTTGCAGTTGCAGTTGCTGAATTGTTCTCCGATCTTCTACCAGGGGATCTGCTGACGCGTCTCCCGCTGCCACTACTGCTGGCTCTCTCTCTACTCCCCGACCTTTGCTGATCTCTTTCTCGACTCGGCGTCCGCCTCCGTGCATTCGGCGACTGCCTGCTTGATTGCCGGTGCCGCTGTCTATGCTGCCTCTGGTTTTGCTCCTCCTCATCACTCCCTTTCTTCTTAACGACATCACCGCTGTCGTCACCCCCATCGCGCTCAAATCCACCCTCGTTCTGATCAAAATCATAACTCCTCTTCGACCCGGAGTACTTTCTAGCAGACGATGCGGTCTTCCCAGAAGAATTGCTCCTGCTAAGCCTCCCGCATTGTATCAGAATCGCATCCACTTCCTCTTTCGTGCAACTCGACGTCCGTACGACGCCGTTGCTGAAGCTGCTTCCAATTTCGTCCTTTTCGTTTTCTGTTTCCGCTGTATTTACAACAATTTCTTCTTTAAATGCGCGTTTGTCGTGGCTCTTTCTGTGTTTTATGACGAATATTTCTTTCTTCACTAAACCTTCCTCTTCTTTAACTTCCTCTTTGATTTCTTGCTTCGGTAATTCTTTCTGGGTTTGAGTGTTATCACACTTCTTCGGATCTACCGTCACCGTTGATGCTTTAACCGGAGCCGGAACCGGAACCGGAACAGTAGCATCTGCAGCTGAAGATGACGAAGGAGAAGAATCTTTCTTCTTACTCAAACAACTCCCCATTCGGAACGGGCCAAAAGAACAAAGAATTTGAAAAGCGAGCGTGTAATAGGGAATAAGTGCGTTAACGAGTTAAATGCGAAGAGATAAGAATAGAGAGGGGTACGCTGTTCGAGAAGTCAATTTCAAATAAGAAGAAGAGAGAGAGGAATTCAAATTTTGAGCGGTCGCAGGCAAAGCACATGTGTCCGTTAGAGAGAAAGAATAGCCGTTAGATTAAACGAAACGAAACTCTGCCGTTTTGTCTCTGCTCTGATTCCCCTCACTAACTCCGATTTGTTTCTACTGTTACTTAAATGTAATATTATAATTAATTTATTAATTTATTTAGTGGGATTCAAATTTCTCTGCTAACGGCTATCTTCTTCAATCGACTCTTTTCAGGTGATACTGAATACGCAATACAATTTTTCTTAGAGCGCACAACTAATTAAAGAATGCAGTTAGGCCCAACTAAAAGCCCAAAGGGTAAGCAGGCCCAAGGGAAAAATTGGTAACGATAAATGAGAATCGAGAAATGAGAGTGGCAAGAAAATTTTTGTTAGAAAAATAAAAAGCGCAGCTTTGGAAAATTCTTCTTGACCGGAATCAGAAAATGGGAAGAGAAAAGCGAGCGGGGAATAGAAACAAGGATGAATCGGCGTTTAGCAGAGGGGTGAGTGCGGTGTTTGCATTCGTAAGATTGGCGGAATTCGAGATACTCTTCTTTCTCTTCCTCGTCATCACTTTTATTGTCTTCAAAGATCTCGTACGTCACTCTCGATTCTTTATTTTTTTATATTGTAAAGAAAGATAAAAAAAAAAAAAAAAACAGATTTAGAATTTTCATGTAAAAGGTATTGATAATTGAGATGGGTGACTTGTGTGTTGAAAAAAAAAATTGAGAATTAACACGGTTGACTTGGGTATCATTGGGAGATAATACAGAAACATTTATTGAATAAGATTGTAGCAGATACAGTGACATATATTGAATAAGATTACAGTGTGTGTTTGTAATCCTGTCCTGAATTTTTTGCAAGTGATTGTGATTTGATTCTGACTCCATAAAGTGTTGATACCGCTGGGATTATTATGTAGCAGTTATTGTTTGATTGTCTTGAGCTTGATGTATTGAGGAATTACTTTGTACTTTTTGAAGATGGGTAAACTTTATTGCTTGTGCCGGTTGAGAAGAATTTTGATATTTGTGAACGGCGTCTGATCTCACGTGAGATGCAAAATTGTTATTTGTTAGTTAAAATGTGTTCCGTTATCAGATAACATAAAAAACTATGCAAAGACATTCTGTACAATTTTTGCTTCATTATTCTCTTGGAATGCATCAATTACCCACTTATTCTCTGTACATGGTAATTAGGAAATGTAGAAGAGCATCCAATTCATTGGCTTGTTTGTTTTATGCTCTTCAGCAGCTATAGTTTGAACCCAAGAGCATTAAATTGCTGGGAAACATGCACGCAATGGCACACATGTGAACAATATGATTCTTATCAATGATTTCGAGGTGTAATTCCATTTTGTTTGTATTAATTTGGCTGGCCAAAATCTGACTTCCATTCTTAATTCCTTCATGTAGTTTTCTAACAGTCTAGGAAGTACGCTTCTAGTGATTGATTTGCTTGCGTCTTGAATTCCAGTCATCATTAGCTTCAATAGAGCATTTTAACAGCTCTTGTGACTCTGATTACAACATGAATTGCTTGGATTTCTCAGTATTTGTGTAAACTACGAATTACTACTGATTTGACAAATTCTGTGCAGATTTCAAGGCCTCAATACAATCAGATCCTTGTCAAGAAGCCTGGTGGAATTGATTTATGGCCTTATTAGACCGTGTGTAATAGATATTTAGGTTTGGGTTTTATTCCTTGTGAATTACCGTAAATCAGAGGAATTGGTCAATTTACTTCGACATTTATGTCTGTCTGTATGTCATTGTGCGCGAAACTCTTTCAGTTTTTCATAGTTGTAACTGCACTTTGAAGTTGTGACAAATGACTACTATGTTTTGAGGTTTTCTTTAGTGCTCATGGAAGGTTGCTTAAGAAAAATAAGGAGATCTGGAGAGAGAGAATTTATATCTTCTTTTTTCTTCATTAACGGGACGGAGCCTGATATCTCAAGTGCTTAATTCATACTATTTATTCAATCATTAGTTTTACTTTTTACAGGATCAAGAGAAGAGCGATTAGCATTTAATCTCTATGAGAAAATGATTTTGATTTAGTTACAAGCTTCAAGAGAGAATCAAAAAGTTTGTCCAAATCATTTTTTCATCTGAAAAAAAGAAAAAACCAAGTCCGTTTGAATGCATTTATCTGAAAAAACGAAAGAAGTCCGGAATGCGGATGGAAGCCACCAAAAAAGAGAAAATTGGAAAATGAAAAATATTTACCGGTTAGAATTAGATAATATCTTACTTTTATTTTTTAATTTTTTAACCACCAGTGACGTAAATAAAATTTGTTAAAAAAAATTAAATCATAAGAGAACTCTAATATGAAACCGAAATACTCACATATATAATGATAATTATATTTCTATAAAATTTTAATTAAACATGGCAACTTAAACCAAGCAATGAGAGTAAATTAACCCAAAAAAAAAAAAAGCACACAACGACAATAGGATTAGAGTCGGTAATAACCAAAAGCAGCCAGCTTCCCGCGTTTATCATTCCTGTTTATTAGCAGCAGCATCATCAAGCTCTGCTAATTTCTCCAGTAACGGCTCCCTCAATTTCTTAAGATCTTCCAATTGCTTCCTAATAGTTTCAACCTTAGCTTTCATCTCCTCATTCTCGACGATCCTGATGTCGATAGATTTCACAGCTGCTTCCTTCTCCTGGACCTCTTTATATAGTTCATAGGCTGAATCCACTTGAGCTTCATCAACCTCCTTCACTTTGCTGCTACTTGATCCGGCTTTACCATTTCCAGAATCCATGGTGCCTTCTCTTCTTACTGTTGAAAGGAGAAAACTGAAGGAGAGATGGCAAGAACCCAATAAATAGGTGCTGCATGAGACATAATTCATGACCATTGGAGGCAAATACTTGCGATACATTGCAGGCAAAATACTTGTGATATTGGTAGTACTATGAAGATGAAAATGGCATGTTTTAATTTGCACATGGTATTCGTTTTGGAATACTAGAAATCCGTTTGGTATGAGCAGGATTCTTATTATAAACCGAAAATTACTACTGTGTGATATGAATAATTATAACATAAACAAGACTTGTGGATTATAGTATTTTCTTGTACCGGTTGTGTCACAACTAATAAATTGCACCATTAAATAAATAAGAGTCGGACTAATAGCACCCCCTAAAATTTATTTGAAACTCTTTTTTCAATTATATTTCATTTAATACCAAAAGTACACTTTTTTTTTAAATAAACACTATTTTAATTTATAAATCTTGTAATTTTTAATAATTTTCTCACTCTTTTAATCTTAATAATTGCATGCCTTCTTCAAACTTTCTTTATTATTTAATTTCTAAAAAAAATCTAAAAGAAAAATTCAGAAAAACCTTATAAAATATTGACTATTTTACGATTCCAATACAATTTTATCATACATATAAATTTTGGGTGCAACAATTAGTTTGAGAATCCTTAAAAATTATTTGTAGTGAGATAAAATTTTATTTAATTTATTTTCTTACAATGTTGTATCCTAATTTTGTTGCTACATATATTACAAGAGCATTATTTTGGCTTAAAAAATTGCTTCTTAAATTTAGATTATTTTAATAATTACAAAAATTTATAGATTACTTCTTAAATTTAGATTATTTTAATAATTACAAAAATTTATATTGTGCAAGAAAAATAAAATTGAAAAGAAAAAGAAAATATAAATGAGATTAATTCTATTTATATTTGTCCTTAAATGTAATTATAATATCACAGAAGTTTATAAGACCAACGAAGAGATGCCAATAGTCCAACTCAATAAATAATTCACCAGTGGAATTTGATCCATTGTAGCCAGACCGGACCGTCATATTATGCATGCACAAGAGGGTACTTGAGTAGATGGTGATTGATGATTTGAAAACCACTACTTGCATTCAATAACAAAATGAACTCTTTTTTTTTTTTCCCTCTTTTTGACGGGAACAAAATGATCATTTGAACTAACGTGACATTGACCTTTTGTTAGTTTCATATTTCCTCTTAGGTGGTGTTTGGTTTTAAGAAAGGGGAGAAGAGGACACGAGAAAAAAGGAGAGGAATGGAGAGGTAATAAGAGGAAAAAAGTACAAAAATTAATTGTTATTGTTTGGTTTTATATTAAATTTGCAAGGAAAATAAAATTACATATTTTTTATTTGGATAAATATATCCACTATCTTTAATGTTAATATTGTTAATAAATTAAAAATAATAAAACTATGAATTAATTTAATTTAGAAATTACCTAATTAAATAAAAAATTAATTTTTTAAAAATTACAGCATTTGGCCACGGACAACCGCCATGTTGACTTTTCGTTTACCGCAGTTGACCGTCGCTGACTACGTTGACCGTTGTTGACCACTGTTGACCGCCATTTTTCATCGCGTTAAATGCATAATAATGATTAGAAATAGACGATTTACTTATTGGAAATGTTAATTTTGCAGAAAATACACTATATAGTTGGAAATATGATAGTTAAAATTTTCCTAAGCATTTAAATAAGACTTGAGGTAAATAACAATGTATATTACCATTTCTAACTCCATAACAATGTATATTAGCATTTCTAACTCCATAGAATTGTAGATCGGCTCATGAGGATTCCATTGGTACCGATTTTGATGGTAAAGCGCGTCTCCAGCGAAACTCCGGCAAATCTTTGATGACTTTCCGGCGAGTCACTTTACTGTTTTTTTTCAAATAAGTTTATCCTATTAATTTAAGAAAATAAATATAAATTATTGTACTTTAATTTATTTAAAATTAATTTTGTTTAGAGGATAATATTGGAACTTTTGTGTTTAAATAGATAAGGAATTTGAAATCCTTAGTCATTGATAAAGAATACAAATTCTTCAAATTGATGGAAATTCAATTCCATTAAACTTGGTCCAACCAAGCAATGGAAAGTAGAAAAAAAATCAAATTCTTTTCCTCTCCCCACTTCTCTACCCCCAAGCAAACATGGCCTTAAAACTAGCTTTCGGAATTAGAAATCTTACTCTTACACATATACCTCTATATCAAGCATATTTTATTTACTTCTAAAGCTAATGACGAATTATTTGAATTCTATATATATATATATATAGTGCGGGCATCCTAATTTTTTTTTTTCATGCAAATACGTTTTAAAACCATAGAGTTTAAAAGAATTAATTTTTAACTTTAAACTACATGATTTTAGAGTTCATTAAAAAATAACTCTTTTAGAATGTACGGTTTAAAATTATATTTGCATTAAAAAAAATACGGACGTTGGCACTTAAGAATGAGTATATATTTATACTCAACTCTAGTGACATTCATTTAATTGAAAACATGTAATCACGTGTATTCAAATTTTAATTAAACTATTATCTTACTTTACTGAAACAAGTAATTACATGAACCTATAAATAACGTGAAAAGCTGCTGTAATCTTGAACTTTCATAAATCTACAGTTGGAAATTTTAATTATAAAAATTAATTGTTTGTTACTATTATGATGTGTTTACTTATAAATAATGGAGAATATGAATATCATACATTCATACCTAGTATTCCTCGAAATGATTATGTGTTAAGATTTCTGTTCAATATAGTGCACTTACATTAATTACTATGTTTTTTTATCACAAATTAAACCCCTAAAAAATGGCAAAATAACTTGGAAATCAATCTCCTATAAGTTTTGTTTTTAGATGTTATTTTTAATGCATACGTAAAAACTTTAAAGTTAATTTCTCTTCAATTCAAAAGTATTTTATGTATCCATTTAAAAATAATCAAAGAAAAAATTCCTAAAATCAAATTGCCAAAAATAATAAATCATAAAATTAAAGTTTAAATCTATTTAAAATAATTGTAACTTTGTCCCAATAATTCTAGTTTCAACCCCACAATAATTGGTATCGCATCTAAATCTTAATGGTCAGAATCTATTGTCAAATGATGAAATGAGAGGGGTTAGGTTGCATCGTCAGTGATTTTGTCCGAAGGAAGAATTGTTAAGTTGAAACCCTATGAGTTTAAGGGAATCACTTGATCTTATAACTAGAATAAGTCATTTTGTCTAATACATTAATTTTGAGTTAAACTATTTGTTGATACAAAATTTCGGTTGAGTGGTACCCTCAATAATTCTCTCAAAACCCTACTTTTGAATCCATAATCTTAACCATAAATAAAATTACTTAAAAGACAAGTATAATTCTTATTAAATGCACGTAATTGGCTTCTTTTACAACTCTTCACACACCCCATCTATTATAAACATGTTTGCTCCTGCATATTAGACTAAGACAAATGTAATACAATAAAATGTAAATCTGGAGCTTTTCTTGAAAGAGTTGTCCTCTGAGCAGTATTTTATAGATAAATTCATTGTTTCTGACACTGTTAATCATGAAGCAAAACCAAGGCAATACATATGTTGTTGATGTGTTTTATAATTTAAGAAATTAATCAACTCAGCTAATAAGCTTGTCGAACAACAAATTGAAACCTCTCTGACTCGTAAGTTGCAACCTTGTATCGTAGTTCATTTTGTTAAGAATTCTTTGTAAAATTCAATAAAGTATAAAATATCAATTAGGTTCTCCAATCATAATTGTTCAAATTTCGAGCTTTCTCTGCACACTCAAATTAATATAAAGATCCCCCTATCTTATATGCATGTAAGATAATGATTGCCTTAATATAAAAATATTTTCTAGGCTGTATTCCACGCTTTGTAGCCTTTCTTCTGAGGGTAAAAAAAAAAGATTCTCTTGCAACCATGATTTGGTTCGGCTACGGACTTGTTTTTATAGTAGCATTAAAAACTTTATATTTCCTTCCATCAAAGAAGTAAAATTAATAAATTTTATCACCTCAATTATAAAAATGGTTAATAAATTCTATTAATATTTCTTTAAACGAGGGAGTGGGTAGTAACTATGAGTTTATTCTTTTAAATGCTATACATACATACATACATCCATGCATGCGCATATAAATCCAACATTCTTTACAATAGAAAATTAAGAAATTTTCACACCCAGGTACAATGAAATATATAGTAACACCTTTTTACAATCACCAAACTAATTTATTATTATGAAGAAGTTAAAGTGACATAATAGAGGTTTAGTCACAAAAATTATTGTTTTGACTTAGTGTTTATTCAGTATGATTAATCTAATGGTCGTAAGTGTTTATTTAGCCCCATAAATTCTTTTCAAATTTGTTGTTATTTTTTTTTAGTAGAGCTTTTGAAGATTAAATAAGTTATTTTACCTCTATTTTCAAGAACTCAAATCTTGGGTTTTTGAGAGTAGACGTTGAAAAGTTCTTCTTAAAATACTAAAATATATTTTCTTTATTTCATAATCTTATTTTATTTCTTCATAACATAACTTTAAATAACTTGTTTATTAAAATAATTTTACAATACTTAATAAAAGCTCTCATTGACTAGGGGTGGGCAAAACCGAATCAAAACGAAAAAAATTCAATTCGATTTGGTTTTTCAGTTTCGGTTTGGTTTTTTAAACTAAACACCCGAATGTATAAACATTTGGTTTCGTTTGGTTTTGAATCACAAGTTACAAAATCCGAACCGAACTGATATAATGACATTTTTGTAATTTCACATAACATATTTATACACAATTACACGTCTTTTCACCACTCTCGATCTCTATTCTCTACTCTCTTGCTTTCAGTTTTAGCAGCCACAAACCCAATAAGTCCCACCTTTGCCATCGAATCCAAATCTGCAAGTGCCTGGTGCTGCCGAATCTTCGCTGCCAACTTGCCATTGTCGTTGCCGTTGCTACTTCCTTCCATCGCTTCCGCCACCAGCTAGCCAATCAAATAACTTCTTGTTTTCTTTTTTTTAATGCTATTTTTCTTTTTTGAAATAGCTCTTTAGTCTTTTCTAATTTCATGTTTGCCTTATTTTATATAATTGTATTAAATTATTAATAGTATTTATCTTATTAGCTTTATGTGGATATGCGTATGCTATTGTGCTTTTTCAGTACTTCCATTTCGATACTGTGCTACCTACTAAATGATGAAGGTTGAAGATAAAGTGGAGAGATAATATCGTTTGGAACCCTGCCCTTTAAATTTTTTTTATTATGGCTCAATGTTTAGGAAATGTTTGCTTACAAGAATTTTGTTATGGCCCTTTTTTTTTTTTTTTTTTTTTTTGCAAATATTTCAAAAGGGTCCTTGATCAGGAGTCAACATGGCAAAATAGAACCATTAAGAGAGCCGAAACTAAACCAAAACCGAACCAAAATCAATCTAGATTTTTTCTCTTAAAATTTGAACCATTTTTTTAAATTTTATGACCCAAGCCGACCCAAAACTAAAAATTTATCATGAAATAGAATCACCGAACTGATGCCTACCCCTATCATTGACAAATAAATAACTAATTTTTTTTTAGTACAAGCTCTATTTGTAAAATTTCTAATAATAAAAGTTTAAGTTAAATAAGCTCTATTTGAAAAGCTATATGAAACGAAGTCTTAGTTATCCTTAATGTAAGTGATATAAAGGTAAAATGTGCACTATGTGAATAATTAATTAATAGAGCATTTCAAATCTAATATCGACAAAAATCAGTGCACATCTGTATGTATTGTCAAGAATATACAAGATCATTTCAAAAGTCTCTAAATGTTTATATTCTATTTAATATTTTTATCTCATTATATGACTATTCTACGGAGGTAAGTTTTTTTTTAATGTAACATAACATATATTTTTTGTAATGTACATGTCATTATTATCATATAGAGACAAAGTTGTTAAGATGAGATCAATAAAAATTATGACTTATCATAATTTGATGTTTATTTTTACTTATAACCGACTTAAATTGGGACGAAATTTTTTTATGACTAAATGCAGAGTAAACGCCATCGACATTTTAGCGTTTTAATTGAGATGGAAATGAGTTCAATGATTACCGTTATTTTAGAATGAAGTTGGGTTGATGAAAGAAACTGTGTAAATTTTAAAGGTTACATTGTGGGTTTTAAAAGGATAAAAGAGGGGTGCAACTAGCTCTTTTCAATGTTTCAGGTTGAATATCTTAACACTCTAGGCACAACTGGCGACAATAATTTTAAGAGTTGGATTATTGGCACCCCTCTAATCTACTCATAAAACCCATTTTTAGTTATATTTATTTTATTTCTGAAAATGCCTTTTTTTTTGGTACACTTTTTTAAATTTTAAATTTTCATTTGATTTGTTTTATTGTTAAAACTCATTATTGTGCTATTTTTTAATTATTTTCAATTTTATTATTACCCTACACACAAATTAAAAAGTTATATGGGTGATAAGTTTTTTAGTGTTAATCATTGGCTGAAATAACAAATATTTCAAATTATAATTTCAAAGTAATTTTAAGTATAAAAATACTTAATCAATAAGAAATAAAAAAAGAACAATAAATTATTTGAAATTTGTATAATTTATTTTAACTAGATAGGAAGTAACATATATATATATTTTTTTAAAGGATTGATTATGAATTAAGTAATTTATTGCAAAAAAATTTATAAGCGTATAATTGTTAATTGTTTTTAATTATAATTTTATTTAAAGTGGGGTTTTGTAAGAATAATGTTGGGGTGCCGATAACTCCACTCTAATTTAAAAAAGAGGGAAAAAAAATTTATCACCTTCTACGTTTCGTAATTAAATTTTATAGCTGACGTGTGCTAGAGCTGACTAGCTGTCACGGTTAGCATTCTGTTTTAGCTTAATAAGAAAAATTTCCCGCCTTAAATCAGTTTGCTTATAAGATATTTTTCCACCTCGCTGGATTCTTCGGCCGCAGCGTGCATAAATAGAGTCAGTTTGTATCATTGAATCAATAAGCTGCTTATTGATAAACAAAAGGCAATGAAAGAAGGTGGTGGCAGCGGCGGCGACGAAGGCGGAGTTTCAGTTACTACGGGGAAAAGGCGATGGAGAAACCTCGTGATTGGAGTACTCTCTGTCGTTATCCTTTCCATGGTTGTCCCTCTGGCTTTCTTATTCGGCCTTCACAATGGCTTCCACTCTCCCAATCCCAACTCCAATGGTCAGTACTCGTTAACTTTACTTTTTGATTTTTATTTGCTTCAGATCTGTTGTCCTCCGTGGTCGTGCCAAACAATTGGACTTCTCTTTCTTCAGATCCAATCGTGCTTCATTCCTCAATCTACATTTGCACTAGTTAGATCTCTGTGTTAGTAATCATTACATGAGTATTGGGTAGTAGTAGTAGTACTTAAGCCTGGCATTCAATTTCATCTCTTATGTTTCCTTAATTGTTACTTCACTCTGGCGCAACAACTGTAGAAAACTCTTTCAACTACATAATTGCCCCTTACTTCACACCAGAAATAGCTGATCTTAGTTCCAGATTTCTATCTATAGCGAATCTCATCAGTATATTCTGATTCTTCTGCAGGATATGTACCTATGCGTAAAACTTCAGTTCCAGTAAGCCATCCATCCAACTTTATTTCTTGCAATTTCCTTTCGTTAATGTTTCTTAATTTTTGTATTTTATTTTCGGTGCTGCTAACAATCAGGGCGATCTTAAAAGTTATGACAAATATGAGAACAGTGATGATACTTCCAATAATTCTGAGGTAATGCATAGACACTGTCAGTGCTGTACTTACCCTCTTATGAACAAATGCATTGCTTATATATGTAGTTCAACTTGATACTTCACTCATTTAAGTTAAATTAGTGTCAATAACTATGTCCTTTCTTTATTTTGATTTATGATGCAATAGATGGTAATCCTTTGATGGATGTTTTCTTTATTGTTTTTGCAGGATGATCGATCTACTCATATAAATGAACTTGTCCAAATATTAGCTCCAAATATTTCAAAGGTGTATTTTGTAGTTCTCTGTGGTCAATACTTCCTTCACTGTTAAATCATTGAGACTTTTTATATGCATTAAATTCCTATAATGGGTGTTGCAATTTTTAGCTAATTTTGAAGTCATTTCTTGTAGGTAAATAATCATATAGCAACCCATTTACCTGATTTGGTTTGGTTGCGCGCCATTTTGTCATGATTAAATTAGATTGACTTACTTTCAGATTCTTTTGAATTATGTTTACATCTCTAGATTGCCTATAGGTTGGAACAGCTTTAAAGTGACAACAAACCACTAATGATTAGGTATTCAGAGTCTCTGTTTCAAATTAGATACTGTGGCACTTGACAGGTACTGTTTCAGGGAGCAAGTTGAATGCATCAAAAAAAAAAAAATTGTCTTTTTGGAGATCACTCTACTTCGCATCTGCTCATGTCTGTTTGAGAAGGCACATCTTAAGTTTATTTAAACTTGCAGAAATGGTTAAATATGCTTGCAGTTGGCCAAAATTTGGCGTAATTTTTAAATGTTCACTCCTTATCTTCTTTAAAAAGCATATGTTTATCACTTCTAATTTAATTTCCTCCTTGAACCTACCATCCCAGTCCATTTACTGTTTGATTTTTTTTTCCTCCAACCATTTCCATTTTCTAACTCTAAGTTGAAATCTGTGCAAGAATTTCTTTAATATCTCTCGAGTCTTAACCTTCTTCAGATTCCCTGGTCTTTTAATATTTCATTATTAGATTATTTCAGCCTTGTAAAAGTGTACCATACTAAGGCCTTATGGGACTTGATTTAGAATCTAGCTTTGAATTAATTTTTGAGAAATTCTAACTTGATTCACCAGCATAAGGAGTCGTGTATTATAGGATTCTTCTGATTGTAACCTTTTCATGTCATAAAATCCTATTGAGTTGTCACAGGTGCCAAAAGTTTAAGCTTACAAGAAAGAACTCAAAAATAAATTTTAACTCCAATGTGACCCTAGGTTAGGTCAAATTATAATTAACAAATTGTCCTGTGGATTCAAAAATTATCATGGGTTAAAGTTAACAAGTTGGAGGATTTGAGCACAAGACTTCTCGGTCTAACAACAATATGTGTTATCATTTGTCGAAAAATCTGAAGTTGATAGGTGAGACCGTGAGAGCCAAACAATAATTTTAAGCCCTCACATGCAGTCTTGAACTTATTTGGGCTTTTCACATGTATCAGAACATGGGCTGACTTTCACTTTGTCTAATAATTTAAGTAATTAACAGAATGAGGGAATTTGAATAGGTCATCATATCAAATTGGCTAATGACATTTTTATGCTTGTACCAAAAAGCTTAAGCTTCTTCTTCTAGGTAAGGGCTTAGGAGTGTTGAAGTTGTGATACACACCCTCAGGCAAGGTAACAACAAACACTGTTGAAAGTAGATTTGATAGCATGCCTAAAAGCATAAGTTAATAGGAAGTAATATCTGAGTTCGAAGATTTTGAGTAGTCATTAACCTCAAAAGCTTAAGCTTATAGGAAATGGCTCATCATTCATTTTTAACCCTTAACAAATCACATCATTTGTGATCTTTTCCTTTATCTGATTTCACTTCATTGTTTCATTCATAGGATGAAATTTCTTACACTATTGTCAAAAGTAAAGATTCATTTGAAAGCTCTCAAGTTCATTGGATTGCAGATAATGTTACTGTATTTGGGCCTTTAAAGTAAGATACCATAAGATTTGATACAATAAAAAGGTAATCTGCTTTAGGGATTCACTCTACCCATACTTAAGATGCTTTAAGAAATAGGCTCCTTAAGCAGGAGACTATGGTGCTGGGAAATTACTTTCGAATTCTTACTGTCAGCTTAATATTTTAGAAAATTTTGAAATATATGGATGAGGTTGTCCCAGTTTTCGTTTTGAAATATTTCTCTTGGCTGCTATAGGATAATTTCCCTTCTTTTTTATTTACTTGAGTTAGATTTGGTTTCCTAAGATCACTAATCTTATTTCTATATGGTCTTGATTACTTATTGAAAGTCTATTTCTTTTATTTATTAGTAGTTGTCTTTTCCTTTTCTCTTAGAAGTTTGCCGTTACTCATAGTGCCACATATATTTTGTTATTAGGCAAATAAAGAAATATTGATTCCCCACCCCACCACCCTACCGCTTTTCCTTTTGAATTCTTCTCCAGTTCTCTCAGTACAAGTCCCTTAACTCTTCCATACTGTGTTGCATTTAATGCTCAGGAAGTTTGTTGTACAACTTTCAAACAATGTTCCGAAAACAGTCTTGGGGTTTGATCTGCACCTCATTTTGTTAACCTATCCCGATAGATGAGAGATCTTGCTTTTCTCTTTAATAGCTACTGTAAAATGAAAAACTGACGACTTGAAACATTTTTATGACATCCACGAAAAAAAAAATCTATTTGTTTCTGTAAATTTCTTTTAATAATATTGAGGTTGTTAATTATGTGTGGGGCAATGCATGTATTTCATCATTGAACCAGATCCCAAACTGTACAAATGTAGGTGAAGAGGGAGTTGAAGATGATGAATTATACCTAGATAATTGTGCGTAATTGCGGTTGGTTGCAGTAGTTTTGCACATGTTGCATCTTTAGAAAACTCAATGCTAACCTTTTAAGAAGTAGTGGAGTATTAGGCTTGTAAAGTTGAGCTAGATACAATAGAGTCAAGTTCAAATATGGCTTGTAATTTCATCTGATTCGACCTCGAAGCTTGAATCCTTTATTACTCTTTGTGACAATACTGAGCTCCATAACTCTTGTGCTCTAATTTCCGTGTTAATTAACTTTGACTTGGCCACGTTTCTGAATTGCACTGAGAAATAAATTGTCTTTGAAATGTTTGGATATTTTTATATCTATGGTCAAACTTCATTTACATGTGCAACCTGATTAAAATGTGAGCAATGATGGACAGACATCCTTTTTTGGAACAAAAGAAGAGAAGAGGGACGGGGTCATGAAAGATGTTCGAAATTATGTTGAGGAAACACATGCTGCTGCTGAAGGAAGCAAAGAAGTCACCCATGCCCCCAAAGATAGCAGTGAAGCCAGCTCTAGTAAAAAGTTTCCTGCTAATTCTGAGGAAGGTAGTGCAACTATTGAAAACTCCCGCTTGCTGGCTGAAACTGAAGGCTCACACAATGCTACAATGGCTCCTAAAGTGGTGTCCAGAAGACAAATTGCAGTTTGGGTCGGGGTAGTTGTTATTCTCATTGTGACTACTCTCTTAGCGCTGCCGGAGCAGATAGCCACTTTAGAAGCAAAAGTAGATGAATTGGGAGAGGAAATACGAAAGTTCACTGAAGAGATTGGTAGTGACGAAGAAGAAATTACTCGGGAGAGGCTTACTGATCAGTTAGAGAGAATGGATAATCTAGTTTCAGAAGGAGAAGATACGTTGAATGAGTTTGAGGAGTTGGTAAACTCTGAAGGAGAAGCATATAATCGAGAGCACGATTTGAGGCTGAATGTGCTACGGGCAGCCTTTAATAGGCTTCTTTGGGAGATTGCCACTTGGAGGGAAGTGAAAGTTAAGCATCGAGAGCAGTTTCAGAATGCAGTCGATTTGTGGACGTGGTACTACCCGAAGCGAGACGACGGTGGAAATGCAGAGCTTAAACTGATAATACATCATGAGACCAGTCCTGCTGTGAGGGAGAAGATGGAGAATACTTTGACAGACTTGAGAAAAAAGGGTAGCATTGCTGCTGATCATGTGAAAACTTCATGGGAAGAGGCCCCAAAATTTCGTCCTGATGATATTGTCAGAAACTTCTACAAATAAATGAAGTCTTTGCGGCGGTAAGAGAACTGTGCTAGACTGACCATCCAAATATGGTCTCAGATTACAACTTTTTAGTTAATGGGAGTCGTAAGGATAAGTATAGACAGCTCAATTTTTTAAACCAGTTTTTAGTATTCTATGAAATTTTCTAACTACATTTTAGTTTGAGTGTTCTATTTGAAATTGTGATGTTCTGCAGTTTTTGACTTTCGAGGCCAAAGATTATGACGGCTACTATACAGATTAAGCAAATGTTTCCTCTTCTCTTTTCCTCTTCTTCATATATATATATACACAGAGAGAGAGAGAGAAATATTCTAATCTAGAATGTTAGGTTTGTTAAAGTCTGAAAAACTATTAACCCATGTGATTATTAATGTTATTAAACTGTGCGGCTTAGCTATATATATATATAGCACTTGTAAGAGCAAATTAAACAATAATTATTGTGACACTTTCATCAACTTACCATTAGAAAGTACTATGCTCAGCATTAATTCCGTTAATAGCAATAACAAGAAAATGAAAACAATAGGGTTTCTTTCATTTCCAATATAATGATAAGAATTACCAATAACGACAGATCGCACTCCAATCAATAATTCACGATAAGTTATTTATCTACGGTATGACAAATTCCCATAAAGGAAGTCTTGCCGCCAACTGAATAGCTTGCCTTCTGTTGGATTGATATTCAGCACATTCCCTGTAAGTTGATTCGTATGGAGTCCCCAGAATCCATGATTGACAAGGATCAATAATTATCTTCTCCAACAGTTCAGCATTCTCAATCAAACATATCACAAAATCCGTATCAGCTCCACACCCTTCCAATCCTACCACTTCCAACTCCCTAATGCTTATTAATTCAATGAGACTTGAATATACGTGATCCTTGACAGTCTGTACCCATTCAGCTACTGGCTTTACATCATATAACTGAGACCAAGGGCAAAGACAGTCATATCAACAAAATATTCCAAAAATATAAACCCAATAGTTATATTCTCCACCGTTAAACTAAAAGCACATCTATGTTATGAAAAAAATTATTCATCAAGAAATCAAGAAAAAATTTACCTTCAGTGTAAACTTATATAATGAAGTAGCTGCATTCAAGAAAGATGCACAAGGAAGGAGGTGATCATCATCTACTAAATCTATTTCCATCTCCAAATGCTTGAGATTATATAATTCAGGAAGATTATAATAGACGGCGGCCACCTCAGTTACTGGATACAACTTCCACTTGATAAAATAAGAAACAAAAACACATCAACACCAACAAAATTTTAAGGCCAAAGAATCAATGACAACTGCAGTGACTACAAAGGTAAGGCACACTTACTGACAAAGCTAGGTTCAATTTAAGAGTATGCAGTCGCACAAGAAAACTTGAAAGCCAGCACAGGTTTTTCATAATGTAGTTGCTAAAAGAGCCACCAAAAGATACCTCGGCAAGACGAACTTTTCCTAAACAAATAGGCTTTGCTGGTCCGCTAAATTCAAAAGATATGAGATTCGGCGCATCAATTTCAAGACGCTCCAAATAACCTAACTTTAAGTACTTCAGCTTCAGTAACGAACCAGAAACTTTAAGATGCTTCAGACATACTGATTGAATAACACTTAAAACCTCAAGAAGGGGACAGTAAGATAGCAAATGTGCAAGAACATCTCCTGTTATAGCTACATTTCTCAAACTTAATTCTGCAAGAGAACTGAAGCTGGAATAACTAACAAAATGTGGTGGAAAATTGTATTGGCCAACGTCCCAACGACCAGTCAGAAATCTTATAAAGTTCAACTCAAGCCTTCGAACTTTCTTTTCTACTGCAAATTTGATCCAATTATGTATATCATCGTCAGAGGTTACATCAAAACGAATCCTTAACTCTTCCATGGTGCGACTTTGAAGTGATCTCAAAACTTGATTGACCCAACTTACAAACTTGCGCCTTTCTACATCAAACAGCTTATCGTCTCTCAATTCAAATTTATGGGCCGCCGTTGTGAGTGAATTGTGAAAGTTCAAACTACCAGTAAACCACTTCCATAAATATCTCCATCTAGTTGATAGTATGCTGGTCCTTGCTGCTTCTTGTATAGTCAAGCAAGATAAGACATTTACAAGAACATCATCAGAGAGTTCACTGAGGCGATCATGAACGCAAGTATAGTCTTCACTCACAATCTCTCTTTTTATTTTTTTATTACATTGCAGAAGCGAATTCTTGTCTGGGGGAATTAACAAACCCAGAAATTATATTAGCAAACTAAACATCAAAAAAAAAAAATAATAATTTGAAAGGAGCATAATAGTATAGCCAAGTAACCTGTAATGCAAGAAAGAGACTCCATCTGTGGGCCACTTACTACAATCGTCTTTCAATTTTTTTCCTCTCTCTATCTCTGAAAGTTCCTACAAGAGAAAACGTTTTGAATCATAGCAAAAAAGAAAGCAAAAAGGAAAGAATCAAATTCCTAGCTGTGACCAATGAGCAATCATAACATATAAACTCCTCAAATTAAAAAGCAAACTTATTTTAATTGTTTAAATTGCTGCCCATCAGCCAAAAAAATCCAATTAAATAAACAAACAACCACAAAATAAAATCTCCAAAGGCTGAAAATAATAATAATAATAACTCTGAAGGAGTACCCAACACCACTTTGTCTACCAAACGGTGGCACCGGACCTAGGGTGGTGACGGACGACGGCTAATTTCAGTTATGATTTCAATTTTTTTGTGTCTCTTTTACATTTTTTTTTTAAATCGGCAGAATTACCCTTGTACGATTCTATTGATATATTTTCAGAGGTAGAATTCTAGGAAAACTCACTTAGGTCAATTCTCAATAAAATACCTCGATATAAATGTGATACAAATAAAAAATCTAAGTTATTAAATGAATTGTATTTAAATTAATATTTTTTTTTATCTTATTAAAATTTATATTATTGATCCATTTATTAAATATTTTCATGCGTTGGCCAAACCCTTTAATACGACCCATCAAAATATTTTCAAAAAATGTCTAACAATATATTTGTAATTAATAAAGCTAGATATTGGACATCACATCTTAAACTACGACTTATGTATTTATTTCATTTTAACGTTTTCTCTATTTCAATTTTGATTTTTTTTATTACGTTACAAAAATTAAGATTTTTATCTTCTTAGACTTGTTGAACCAAAAAAAAAAAAAAAAGACACATCCATGTTCTGGAGAAAAAAAAAAAAAAAGGGTGTCCCGGTGGCAAGATAGTGTAGTCGTAATAATAATAAGAAGTAATTTCCGATTAAGGTGACTGATTAAGAGAGGAGACAAGTAAAATTATGTGTTTGTGAATCTGTGAATTCAGCTTCAACCGGTAACCGCTCTTGAGACTTGGAGATTGTCACCTTCTCATCTCAAGGGTTCATTTATTTATAACTCTCCTTCATTGGAGAAAATTATCAACCTGGGTTTTGATTGAGCTGTCATTGTAATGTAATATTAAAAATAAAAAAACACATATTCTAGTTTTATACAGTAGTCGGGTGTGAGGCTAATGAATACAAAATTACAAGTAAATATCCCATTACAATGAACAGCATACTTCTACATTTTTGAGGACCCAACTGAACAATGAGACACTTATTAAAACAACAAAAGATACATCCAAAGATCAAAGAGACACTTTTTTTTTTTTTTGAAATAGATCAATGAGACACTTAATACAACAACAAAGGACACATCCAAAAAGATAATTGGGAGTCAATATCTCATCCTTCTTTGGCGTTATTATCAGATGCCAGACTTGCATCGTCTAAGCTAGGATGGGCAACAAGCCTCTCAACAGGGACTTTAGCCACATCACGTCGTACTCCAATATCAGAAACCAATCGGCTAACACAATACATACCGTAACCCACTGCTGCCAGGCCAGTGCAGCTGGTAGTCAAGTATCGGAGTGGTGAAGAAACAACAGCACTTACAGCGGCTAGCAAGGACGCTGCCTGCCCACTCCGACCAACGCTGAGGCTAGTTATCACAAGAAGACCTGTTTTACAGTAGATTGCAAAGTCCTCACAGTTGTTATTGAACACATGGTAGACACCAAAACCATTCTGGAGGAGGAAATTGGCACGATGGACGACATCTTCTGGTGGATCAGATTTGGCCAGTGTGCAGGTCCCTCCTCGAGGTTTGGTGAGAAAGAGAACTGGTGAGACATCATACTCAAAGAGGTAAAGCTCACCACCGTAAAGAAAACAGTCAATGCAGGATAGGATGACTCTGTCATCCCTCCAGTAATCGCCACACCTGGGACATGGATTATCTGAAGGACAAGCAGGGGATGAACTAAAAATGATACGGTCTAAAAACGTTCCAGTGCCAATTTCCTGACCTGCTCCCCGAGTGAAATGAATCACCATTCCATCACCGACGTATACTCCTGGTTCATATTGGAAGCGCAAGTTAGCAAAACTATTATTGAATCTTATAATCCTATGCTAAAAGGTTTTTCAAATTTTCACTTGCTGATTGGTGTATACAATGCAGCTTGCACATGATATTTAAAAGTTTGCCTATGAAAGTGAATTGAATAGTCTGATTACCAACCAATGAAGGTATATCATGTTTGAGGAAAAATATATGCACTGTCCATATCAGGTTCAGTAGGAAGACTAATCAACAATTACTTGAACAAAGCATCTCATGAAATTAAAGAATCCTTCTAAGTATTAGATTTAGGAGCAGTGCAACTAGACTCCACCAAAAGTTGTCAAAATTAGGAAAGTTGTGATAAGTTCAATATATAGTCTAGATTGGAAAAGAAGCATTAGCCTCTGTGGCTTGTGTTCTACAGCTGCCACCTGTCATTTGACATAACCAATTATTTAATTTGAATCACTCAGTATTTTGAAACTTCATATTTGGGTCACAGTTCAACGATCTCAGATACACAATAGATATTCCCATGTAAAATTTAAACTACATCGGTGTAAAACCTTTATAGAGGAAGAGAGATAAAACTGAGATTTTAACACTCTTAAAATTGAAAATAGGCATGTCTGTACGCTACTGAAGTTCATCTATGCCATTAATGACAACACGCTTTTGACTAATATCTATTACAAGGAAAATTATCCAAACTGGAAACAAGCAAAATTCAGAGTTTTCTTTGCATTTTGCATCCGAATAATCAATACACTTTTCCAAACTGCAATTGTGAAGACAACTTGCTATACTGACAAATCTACCCTTAATCCATCAGAATAATACTCAATCAAGTTTAAAATAGCACACAGACGGCAAGTCCACCAACAGCTTTTCACATAAACCTAAGGCCAAGCAGGTTTATGATTCAACGTAAATGCAAGAAATCCATAGGAATAAAGAGTAAAAATACACATAAAAACACCAAGGCACTACAGATTAAAGTCAGAGCTTCACGCCTTCACCTACTAAATTCCGATGATTATAAGAAACATGTCAACCAAAATAAAAATTAACAAACGTAAAATTTCCCAGGGTAAATTTCAAAAGCCAAAATTGATGAAAACCCATCTGCCATCATACATCTTGAGAAAGTATTAAAGGTCAAGATTTAGTTTTTGATAAAAACTTGGAAGTGAAAAATGACTAAAAAATAATTCAAAACATAACCTTCCTAATGACAATTAACTACTTAAAATAAACTATTAGCTTATTCAAATGCAATTGAAATGTAACCAAAAGTAACCCAATAGAAACGGGATTAAACTGACAGATTAGCACTAGGAGAGAATCACAACAGTTTCTATTAAGAAAAGAAAAAAGAAAAAAGAAACAACCGTGATGGGCATAAACGTAGGCGTTTCGCCAAGAATAAATGTGATCGCCAGCTTTGAGCTCCTCTCTCTTGATCTTATTTGACAACAAACCCATTCCAGCCAACGTGCTTGTTTCTCTCTCTTCGTAAGACCTCAATGAAAGAAGAGAGAGAGAGAGAGGCGCTAATCGTTTCCTTTGCTTGTAAGGCTCTCTGGTCTCTTCTTCCTCCGTTATTTTGCTTTCTTTAATCTGAAACTGAAAGGAATTTTAATTTTTAATCTTTAATTTAATTTAATTTTGAATATTAACGTATTTGGCGTGAGAGTAATTACTACTAACTACCAAGGGGTTTTTCAGAATTACAAGCAAAATACAGTACTCGTTTATTAATTACAATTTACAAATTTTAAATTTTAATTTAAAACTGAGTTCTCGTTATTTTTGTTATTATTATTAATATTTTGTTTTACTAAAAGGAGATTTCATTTAAAATATTATAACAAATTCAAAATTTTACTTGACTAAACACTGAGCTGTTTGTCTTGCTTGCTTAAAATATATATAAAATTATGTGCACTTTAACTCTCTCTCACTCTGTTTCAACTGGGAATCTCTTTTATTTTTTTAACGCTTTTTCAGTTTCAATTTGTACAATTTGATATCTTCAGTTCTTTGGGCTGATAGATTTTTTTGGACTGGTTTGGTTTGCTAGTGGGCTTAGTGGCAGGTTTCTTCTGAAGTGGTTTTGTTAAAACCCTCGTATTGTTCTTCACAAGCTCCACTTTTACATCTGCTATTTTATCCTTCTACCAAAGTTACATTAAAATTTAGTTATTCTTGACTGGCCATAAAAATACAGCTTTTGAAAATAAAAATAAAAATAAAAATAAAAAACTTATATGCATACAGCAAGCTTTTAACATAGCATGGGAAAAGCAATTTTGAGTTGAGGTTATTGATCAAAAGAGGAGATAAGAAAAATCGTATGTAATCAAAAAATTTAGATAAACCATTCTTTCATCTTTGGCTTAGAATAAAACTGTAACTTACTTGTCTGACATTCCATCAATATGCAATTGGATGGATGAGTAGATCTCACTTAATAAACTTAGAAGTCTCCTCGTGTGTTTTTATTTATTCATGAGTTCATCTTCATTAAAGGCATATTTTCAAGTTGAGCTTTAATTAAGCTGGATCCTTGTAATATAATATCAACACACATTTTCGAGTTTTATCAATGTCCAGGGTACATCTTTTAAATCATAATTCTACATCTATGAGGACCCAGTTGAGTAATGAGACACTTCTTGATACAATCATACAAAAACAAAAGACAGCACCCAACCAAAAAAAAAATCTGGAGTGAAAAACTCATTATTCTCTGGCAATATCATCAGGCGCAAGACTTGCATGGTCTAAAGACCAACGAGCCTCTCAACTAGGACTTTAACCATATCACGCCGTGCTCCAAAATCAGAAACATATCTGCTAACACAATACATACCATAAAACCACACCCGCCAGGCCGCTGCAGCTGGTAGTGAGTATCAGCGGCGAACAAGACTCTCAACTGGGACTTTAGCCACATCACCACGCACTCCAATATCAGAAACATATCGGTTAGCACAATACAAACCGTAGCCCAAAACTGTCAGGCCAGTGTAGCCGGCAGTCAAATGTCGGAGTGGCGAAGCAACAACAGTTCTTACAGCGGCAAACAAGGATGCCGCCTGGCCTGAGAAGTCCTCACAGTTGTTCTTGAACACGTTGTAGTCACCAAAACCGTTCTCAAGGAGGAAAGTAGCACGATGGATTACATCTTCTGGTGGGTCGGACTTGGCAGTGGTGCAAGTTCCCCCTCGAGGTTTGGCGAGAAAGGCTGCTACTGGGACATCATACTCAAAGAGGTAGAGCTCACCACCGTGAGAAAACAATCAATGCACGATAGGATGACACCATTATCCCTCGAGTTATCACCACACCTTGGGCATGGATTACCTGAGGGACGAGCAGGAGACGAGCTAATAACGATGCGGTCTAAAACAGTTCCGGTGCCAATTTCCTGGCCTGCTCCCTGAGTGAAATGGATCACCAGGCCGGCGCCGATGTATATTCCTGGTTCATATTGGAAGCGTAAGTTAGCAAACTGTTATTGAATTTCATAATCCTATGCTAAAACGATTTTCAAGTTTCCACTTGCCAATTAGCATACGATGATTATATACGATATTTAAAAGTTTGCCTAAGAAATTTTACTGAGAAGTCTAATTACAAAACAAAGAAGGTATATCATCTTAGAGGCAAAATATATACACTGTCAACGTCAGGTTAACCAGGAAGCTAATCAACAATTTCTTGGATGAAAAATCTCATGAAAATAAAGAATTCGTCAACTAAAATCAGTGAAGAATTAGATTTTAAGAGCAGTGCAACTAGAATCCACAAAAGTTTTCAAAGTTGTTATAAGTTCAATAGATGGTCTAAATTGGAAAAAAAGGATTAGCCTTTGTGGCTTCAGTTGCCACCTTTTCATTTGACATCCTCAGTTACTTTGGATCACTCAAAACTTCAAAATCCAATTTATACCACATCGGAAAAATCTTAGAGATTGAAAGCAATAAAATGACATTAAAAGTAGTCGCTAGATGTGATGCTATGTCATTGTGTTATGGTTATACCATTAACGACAGAATAATATGCTTTTGACGAACATCTGTTAAAATTCAAAGAAAGGAAGGGTAAAAACACTCAGAAAACAAAATAAAGAAAGCAAAATGTTAGAGCGCAAAAGAGATAAAATGACATTGTGGTGTATATGGGATTGGTTTATATTCTCAAGCGATCACTTTTACATTGGATTCTGATTATGTTTTGTTAAATTTAGATTTTGATTCAATCACTTCTAGAATAATTTTCTAAAATAATTTGTTAAATGTGTTTAGTAAATCAATACTAAAACTAGAATATTTATGTATAATGACCAAAATGTACAAATTTTATTATATTAAAATAAGATATAGAATCTTTAGTTTTAATTAAAATTTTAATATAAACAAAATATTTAAGTTGAAAAATCAAAAAACATTAGACGTTCCGTTGCCGGCGTCTGTGCCATCGCTGGCTTTCGAAAATATATGCCGGAAACTGATTAAATAGGCACCACCGATCACGAATATGATACTCTATTCAATGGTAGAAATTTATCCAGTATCGGAGGCTCGGCAGTGGAGAACGCACCACTCTAAGTTTAGGGCCACCATTAACGGCCGCTTAAACAGCGTTGAACTTGGCTTCAAAACCACCATAATCATAGTCAGATGTCGCCAAATTGTCCGGTGACAGTGGAGGTGCACCTCAATTCGTCGTCGCTTCGGTGGCCAGAATAATTTGTTAATCGCATGTTCCGCCACAATATCTCCCTCTCCAACGAAGACGTCATATTTGCGTTGTTCAAACGATTTTCAATCTAATAGTATTAGCGGCGTTGCCTATGAAGTCTGTTTGACGAACGCCGGCTGCGACGCAGGAAACCTCACAGGTAGATCTTTTTTTTAATATTGTTTTTTTAAATTTGAAAACTATAAGTAATAATACTAATTAGTTATATTATTTTAGTTTCAGGATAATTTTGAAAATATATAATTAAAGTAAGGACAATTTAGGTATGAAATATCACAAAATCAGATTCATAGAAAATTAGGATCCGTTCGGTATTGTTTCTGAATTTGTATTATCTGAAAATAAAAATAAAAATAAAAATGGTTTTGCAGTTGCTGTATTTCGAATTTAAATATGCGTCTGGTATCATTTTCGGTATCTTATATTTTAAAACTGAAAACAATAATATGTGTTCGGTAAACACAGTTGAAAATGATAAAAACAGAGAATATACGTTCGGTAATACTTTTTTCAAAAACAACTTTTACCAGCATTTACGTCATATTTATAATTATAAAATAATTATTTAGCTAATACATACACAAATACAACATAATAATTTAAACATAATTATTATAAAAAAATTACATGATAATAAAATTTTAAAATTAACATTAATTAAAAAAAGTTTTACATTGTCATTATTTTTACACCATAATTAATATATATATTACAACACATGATTTAAACAAAATAATTATAAAAAATTACATGATAGACATTATGCATTACGTAATCATACCACATAGAAGCTGCAATTCTATCTCTTGTAGCATTTTTTTGCACTCAGAATTAATTGAACCATTTTTTTAATGGTACTTTAGTGGATCTTATATTTCATTTTTTAAAACTTTATCTCATTTTGATGAACATGATTATAAATTTACAAGCACACTCTGATGAAAGTCTTATTTTTAATACCAAGCACGATAATCAAGTGCAATTACCAAGCATGAATTAAATAGTTACTACGGATCTTTCCTGATCTTGATACTTGGAAATTACTTTTGCACAACATCAAAGAAAACCAAAGCTTTTATTTCATAGTTAACAATGTACAGAATCGAGTCATGACAACTCATCTAACATTATTCAGATACCAAGGTCTTAACTCCTACGCAAAAAGTGGTAGAGGAAGAGGGAGTCTCTGTTCTCCTGAAGCATACGAAATAATATTCCTCTTAAGAGGTTAAATATACTGAGCTCCGTGAAATGCAGCAGCTCGCAGTACGTTTAGAGGCCCGAAATCAACAGAGAGTACGCCTTCTGGAAGCCATCAAGGACAGCCATCATTACTATATTTGCTGGTTTTCTTTCTGCTTCATACTTTTTCAGTAGAGATACCTACAAATAGAATCAATTATTTTGTAAGGTTCTGCCATCTCATCATTTGTCTCCCCAGCAGAATCTGAAAATCCATGGACTTGCAATTGAAGGAAAACCTGCAGGTAGAATGCAGGAGAGAATTAAAACATATATTTCCTAAACTGTTTTCAGGCATTGAAAATATATAACTTGCAACACATGAACGCTTAGAGAGTAAGCAAAACCAGTTTCACTAAGAATTTGTAATACAATATTTTCATCAACAAGCTGCAGCAATCAAATCAGCAGCCTTAAGAAAATTACAACTGCCAAAAGTTACCTAATATGATCTTGGGGTATCCAGAACTCCTCTAACAGAATATATACAAATGACACAGATCTTTGCTAGAAAGGAAAATGATTTTACCATCTTAAAGAATTTTAAGCGAAAAAGATAAATAAAAAAAGGCAGATTAACAGTTGATCTCAGCGCTCAAACTCCCCACGAAACCCATTCATAAACCAAATGTCACGTTTAAGCAAAATACAGGACCAAATGAAAACAAAGAACAGAACACAAAATTGACCTCCAAGCTGATCTTCACTAACAAAGAATTTGTTTCCTGCGAAACAGAAAGCCTAATTTGTAATAGAAACACGTCCTGCTCATCAGCAACAAAAGAATTCCCAAAATCCTTCACTGCTGCTTTAGAATCATTGTGCCTGTAGAAAGAGCAGAATAAATCAATGCCAACGACAAAAAATGCCACCAGATTCTACCTAAGGCTCATCCAAATAAATAATCAGGTTCATAAAAGAGAAAAGCAAGAATGAAACACAGCATAACAGAAAAGTGAAACAATTCTTGCTCACCATTTAAGAGCCCGCAGCCACATTCCTTCAGGAACCAAAGCATATTCACGAACTGAAACTCCTCTTTCTTCTTCAAATGCAACAGAATCTCCAAGTCAGCATTATCATCGTTAGACGAAACTTCTGATAAAACACCTCCCACTTTATCAGCAAGAAGGATTTGCGACTCCTTCCACCACCTGAAATGCAATGTAAACACTTATGAGACCGCACAAACAAAAGATGCTTTCTTTCTTCCTTATTGCACTGTATTGTTCCAGTTCAATCCACACATATTTCCACTTCCATATGCCCAATGACACGTCTCAGCCTACATCCAGCACATCATTCCAAATTCACTTATTCCCAAAAGCCCCCCCCCCCCCCCAATTCACCCACCGAGAAACGAAAATCCAGATTTTTGTTTTCAAAAGAACACATACAGTTATACATTTTTTTTTCCTTTTCAGCAACGGCTGGGGGGAGTTGGAGCAGCAGCGACTATGGAGGAAACAGAGCAGCGGCAGTGGCTGAGAGTGCAGATTCGCTGAGGAAAGGGAAAGAGTGCAGATTTGCTGCAACTGAATCAAGAAGGCTGCGGGGGAAGGGGGGAGAGAGACATGCAGTAAAGAGATAAGGAGGAGAGAGTGGATCCGGAGAAATAAAGAGAGAGAAAGATGTTGGATGAAGACAAGGGGAGGGAGAGAGTGCAGATTTGCTGCAACTGGACGAAGAAAGTTGCGGGAAGAGAGAGCGGCAGTGGAGAGATAAGGAGGAGGTCACAATTTTTCTTTTGTTTTTTAATTCATTTTGAGGTTTAGTTTCTAAAATTTAGAGAACATATTTAACTTGTTTTCAGTTGTGTAGTTATAATAATGAATTTAAATTTTGTGTTTTGTAATCTGTTTTGTGAAAAAAATCCACCGAACATGTTTCATGCGTATATTATAAAAATGAAAACGAAAACATGGCTTAAGAAAGGGTACCGAACGGATCCTTAAATTTTTAAAAGCTACTATACGTTTAAAATTTTGTTAAAAAATAGATTATTAAATAATCAAATTTTGACATAACCCATTTTTAAATTAGATTTTTAAAAGCTACTTACGTACGCTTTTAAAAATTTGTTAAAAAATATAATGTTAGATGATCAAATTTTCATATAATCAATTTTAAAAGTATTTATAAAACATTTTTTTTGAGTATTAAATTATCGTATGCTCACTAATTTGATAATTTAAAATAATCTAAAAAATGTAGTAACGTCAAATATGTTTACGAATGCAACACTAATAAATTAAGAATTAAAATCCAAATTAATTAAAACCCATCTGTCATCATACATCTAGAGAAAGTATTAAACGTTAAGATTAAGTTTTTGCTCAAAATATAAACAAATAAGACAAATGCAGCACAAATAAAATAAAAATTAAAGAAAAAAGGGAAAGAAAACAACCGTGATAAATTAGAATAATATACTGTTTCATTTCGTTTTAACATGGGTCCCGCATTGGAAAAAGCACGAATGGATGCTTTCGAAATGAACCCACAGACAGAAAACAGAAACTTCTTTGAGTAGCTGTGTGGATTTCACACTTCAACCTAGCCGTCGATTGAATGGTACGGCCGAATTTCAATAATCCCCATGTTTTTACCTTAATTCTTTTTCCCCCAATAAGTTCTTACCTTAATCTCTGAAAGTGAAACGATTTAATTTAATTTAATTTAATTATGGTTTATTTAAGATTGACGTTTTTGGCGTGAGAGTAACTAGCAAGGGTTTAACATAGTTTTACAAGTAAGGACGGTGTTTCTTTATTAATTACAAGTATTAAATTTTTGAAAATTGTTTTTATAAAAAGTACAATTTTTCTAATAAGCTCAAATTTTGACACTAATAAATTAATAATTCATGAACATTATATCCTTCAAGTGTAGTTTCCACCTTTTGAGAAGGATTAGAAAACAAGGGATTCAACCTGCTTGCAATACGTAGTCCCGTAATTTTAAAAACTTAGAACAATCTTATCAAGTAAAATGTATTATTTAAACTCCACAAAAGAAACATACCATGATTTAAGTAAGGGCTAAGGGCGTTTTCCGATGGCAAAGAGTGAAAGACTTATGGAATTTTTTTTTAAATTAGGATTTCTATTGTTTATGTTAATATATTGTTAGTTCATTTGAATTACTAATTTTAAATTAAAAAATATCAAATTCGAAAATGAATTTTCTAACTAATTACTAGTTAAGTGTCATACTGCTTTTTAAAGGACAACTGAAGAGTGATAAAATTTCTTTTCTTTATGATTATTCTAGTTAATCTATTATCTCATCGATCCCTTATTTTTAGCCTAAAGGACAAAAACATTCTGTGTTCCATTATCAGATAACATAAAACTATGCAAAGACATTCTGTACAATTTTTGCTTCATTATTCTCTTGGAATGCATCAATCACCCACTTACTCTCTGTACATGGTAATTAGGAAATGTAGAAGAGCATCCAATTCATTGGCTTGTTTGTTTTATGCTCTTCAGCAGCTATAGTTTGAACCCAAGAGCATTAAATTGCTGGGAAACATGCACGCAATGGCACACATGTGAACAATATGATTCTTATCAATGATTTCGAGGTGTAATTCCATTTTGTTTGTATTAATCTGGCAGGCCAAAATCTGACTTCCATTCTTAATTCCTTCATGTTGTTTTCTAACAGTCTAGGAAGTACTCTTCTAGTGATTGATTTGCTTGCGTCTTGAATTCCAGTCATCATTAGCTTCAATAGAGCATTTTAACAGCTCTTGTGACTCTGATTGCAACATGAATTGCTTGGATTTCTCAGTATTTGTGTAAACTACGAATTGCTACTGATTTGATAAATTGTGTGCAGATTTCAAGGCCTGAATACAATCAGATCCTTGTCAAGAAGCCTGGTGGAATTGATTTATGGCCTTGTGTGCAGATTTCTGCTAGAAATCCGTTTGGTATGAGCAGGATGTACTATTCTTATTATAAACCCAAAATTACTACTGTGTGATATGAATAATTATAGCATAAACAAGACTTGTGGATTATCGTATTTTCTTGTACCCGTTATGTCACAACTAATAAATTGCACCATTAAATAAATAAGAGTGGGACTATTAGCACTCCTAAAATCTTTTTGGAACTCCTTTTTTAATTATATTTCATTTAATACCAAAAGTACACTTTTTTTTAATAAACACTATTTTCATTTATAAATCTTGTAATTTCTAACAATTTTCTCACTCTTTTAGTCTTAATAATTGCATGCCTTCTTCAAACTTTCTTTATTATTTAATTTCTAAAAAAAATCTAAAAGAAAAATTAAGAAAAACCTTATAAAATATTGAATATTTTACGGTTCCAATACAATTTTATCATACATATAAATTTTGGATGCAACAATTAGTTTGAGAATCCTTAAAAAATTATTTGTAGTGAGATAAAATTTTATTTAATTTATTTTCTCACAATATTGTATCATAATTTTGTTGCTACATATATCACAAGAGTATTATTTTGGCTTAAAAAATTGCTTTTAAAATTTAGATTATTTTAATGATTACAAAAAATTTATAGATTACTTCTTAAATTCAGATTATTTTAATAATTACAAAAATTAATATTGTACAAGAAAAATAAAATTAAAAAGAAAAAGAAAATATAAATGAGATTAATTCTATTTATATTTGTTCTTAAATGTAATTATAATATCACAGAAGTTTTATAAGACCAATGAAAAGATGCCAATAGTCCATCTCAATAAATAATTCACCAGTGGAATTTGATCCATTGTAGCCAGGCCGGACCAGTCATATTATGCATGCACAAGAGGGTACTTGAGTAGATGGTGATTGATGATTTGAAAACCACTACTTGCATTCAATAACAAAATGAGCTCTTTTTTTTTTCCCCTCTTTTTGACGAGAACAAAATGATCATTTGAACTAACGTATGTTTACTAACGTGACATTGACCTTTTGTTAGTTTCATATTTCCTCTTAGGTGTTGTTTGGTTTTAAGAAAGGGGAGAAGAGGAGAGGAGAAAAAAGGAGAGGAATGGAGACGTAATAAGAGGAAAAGAGTGCAAAAATTAATTGTAATTATTTGGTTTCATATTAAATTTGAAAGGAAAATAAAATTACATATTTTTTATTTGGTTAATATATCCACTATCTATAATGTTAATATTGTTAATAAATTAAAAATAATAAAACTATGAATTAATTTAATCTAGAAATTACCTAATTAAATAAAAAATTAATTTTTTAAAAATTATAGCATTTGGCCACGGACAGCCGCCACGTTGACTTTTCGTTTACCACAGTTGACCGTCGTTGACTACTATTGACCGTTGTTGACCACTGTTGACCGTCATTGACCGACGACATTGACCGCCATTTTTCATCGCGTTATATACATAATAATGATTAGAAATAGACGATTTACTTATTGGAAATGTTAATTTTGCAGAAAATACACTATACAGTTGGAAATATGAGAGTTAAAATTTTCCTAAGCATTTAAATAAGACTTGAGGTAAATAACAATGTATATTAGCATTTCTAACTCCATAGAGTTGTAGATCGGCTCATGAGGATTCTATTGGTACCGGTTTTGATGGTAAAGGGCGTCTCCAAATAAAACTCCAATGTTGTAAATCTCCGATGACTTTCCAAGAGTCACTTTTAAAAATTTTTTTTTTCAAATAAGTTTATCCTATTAATTTAAGAAAATAAATATAAATTATTGTACTTTAATTTATTTAAAATTAATTTTGTTTAGAGGATAATATAAGAACTTTTGTGTTTAAATAGATAAGGAATTTGAAATCCTTAGTCATTGATAAAGAATACAAATTCTTTAAATTGATGGAAATTCAATTCCATTAAACTTGGTCCAACCAAGCAATGGAAAGTAGAAAAGAAATCAAATTCTTTTCCTCTCCCCACTTCTCTATCCCCAAGCAAACATGGCCTTAAAACTAGCTTTCTGAATTAGAAATCTTACTCTTACACATATACCTCTATATCAAGCATATTTTATTTACTTCTAAAGCTAATGACGAATTATTTGAATTCCATATGTATATAAATCTTTTATAGTGCGGGCATCCTAATTTTTTTTTTCATGCAAATACGTTTTTAAACCATATAGTTTAAAAGAATTAATTTTTAACTCTAAACTGCATGATTTTATAGTTCATTAAAAAATAACTCTCTTAGAATGTACGGTTTAAAAATATTTCTGCATTAAAAAAAAATACGGACGTTGGCACTTAAGAATGAGTATATAGTTATACTCAACTCTAGTGACATTCATTTAATTGAAAACATGTAATCACGTGTATTCAAATTTTAATTAAACTATTATCTTACTTTACTGAAACAAGTAATTACATGAACCTATAAATAACGTGAAAAGCTGCTGTAATGTTGAACTTTCATAAATCTACAGTTGGAAATTTTAATTATAAAAATTAATTGTTTGTTACTCTTATGATGTGTTTACTTATAAATAATGGAGAATATGAATATCATACATTCATATCTAGTATTCCTCGAAATGATTATGTGTTAAAATTTCTGTTCAATATAGTGCACTTACATTAATTACTATTTTTTTATCACAAATTAAACCCCTAAAAAATGGCAAAATAACTTGGAAATCAATCTCCTATAAGTTTTGTTTTTAGATGTTATTTTTAATGCATACGTAAAAACTTTAAAGTTAATTTCTCTTCAATTCAAAAGTATTTTATGTATCCATTTAAAAATAATCAAAGAAAAATTTCCTAAAATCAAATTGCCAAAAATAATAAATCATAAAATTATAGTTTAAATCTATTTAAAATAATTCATAACTATTGTGTTGTGTCCCAATAATTCTAGTTTCAACACCACAATAATTGGTGTCGCATCTAAATCTTAATAGTCAGAATCTATTGATGAACCAAATTAGTTATGTCAAATGAGAGGGGTTAAGTTGCATCGTCAATGATTTTGTGCGAAGGAAGAATTATTAAGTTGAAACCCTATAAGTTTAAGGGAATCACTTGATCTTATAACTAGAATAAGTCATTTTGTCTAATACATTAATTTTGAGTTAAACTATTTGTTGATACCAAAATTTGGTTGAGTGGTGCCCTCAATAATTCTCTCAAAACCCTACTTTTGAATTTATAATTTTAACCATAAATAAAATTACTTAAAAGACAAGTATAATTCTTATTAACTGCACGTAATTGGCTTCTTTTACAAGTGTTCACACACCCCATCTATTATAAACATGTTTGCTGCTGCATATTAGACTAAGACAAATGCAATACAATAAAATGTAAATCTGGAGCTTTTCTTGAAAGAGTTGTCCTCTGAGCAGTATTTTATAGATAAATTCATTGTTTCTAACACTGTTAATCATGAAGCAAAACCAAGGCAATACAGATGTTGTTGATGTGTTTTATAATTTAAGAAATTAATCAACTCAGCTAATAAGCTTGTCGAACAACAAATTGAAACCTCTCTGACTCGTAAGTTGCAACCTTGTATCGTAGTTCGTTTTGTTAAGAATTCTTTGTAAAATTCAATATAAAGTATAAAATATCAATTAAGATTGTGCCTCCAATCATAATTGTTCAAATTTCGAGCTTTCTCTGCACACTCAAATTAATATAAGGATCCCCCTATCTTACATGCATGTAAGATAGGGATTGCCTTAATATAAAAGTATTTTCTAGGCTGTATTCCATGCTTTGTAGCCTTTCTTCTGAGGGTAAAAAAAAAAAAGATTCTCTTGCAACCATGATTTGGTTCGGCTAAGGACTTGTTTTTATAGTAGCATTAAAAACTTTATATTTCCTTCCATCAAAGAAGTAAAATTAATAAATTTTATCACCTCAATTATAAAAATGGTTAATGAATTTTATTAATATTTCTTTAAACAAGGGAGTGGGTAGTAACTATGAGTTTATTCTTTTAAATGCTATACATACATACGTACATCCATGCATGCGCGCGCGCATATAAATCCAACATTCTTTACAATAGAAAATTAAGAATTTTTCACAACAAGGTACAATGAAATATATAGTAACACTTTTTTACAATCACCAAACTAATTTATTATTATGAAGAAGTTATAATTACATAATAGAGGTTTAGTCACAAAAATTATTGTTTTGACTTAGTGTTTATTCAGTATGATTTATCTAATGGTCGTAAGTGTTTATTTAGCCCCATAAACTCTTTTCAAATTTGTTGTTATTTTTTTTAATAGAGCTTTTGAAGATTAAATAAGTTATTTTGCCTCTATTTTTAAGAACTCAAATATTAGGCTTTTGAGAGTAGACGTTGAAAAGTTCTTTTTAAAATACTAAAATATATTTTCTTTATTTCATAATCTTATTTTATTTCTTCATAACATAACTTTAAATAACTTCTTTATTAAAATAATTTTACAATCCTTAATAAAAGCTCTCATTGACTAGGGGTGGGCAAAACCGAATCAAAACGAAAAAAATTCAATTCGATTTGGTTTTTCAGTTTCGGTTCGGTTTTTTAAACTAAAAACCCGAATGTATAAACATTCGGTTTGGTTCGGATTTTGTAACTTTGTTTTGAATCACAAGTTACAAAATCCAAACCGAACTGATATAATGACATTTTTGTAATTTCACATAACATATTTATACACAATTACACGTCTTTTCACCACTCTCGATCTCTATTCTCTACTCTCTTGCTTTCAGTTTTAGCAGCCACAAACCCAAACCCTAAGTCCCACTTTTGCCATCGAATCCAAATTTACAAGTGCCTGGTGCTGCCGAATCTTCGCTGCCGACCTGCCATTGCCATTGCCGTTGCCGTTGCTGTTTCCTTCCATCACTTCCGCCGCCAGCTAGCCAATCAAATAACTTCTTGTTTTCTTTTTTTTAATGCTATTTTTCTTTTTTGAAATAGCGCTTAAGTCTTTTCTAATTTCATGTTTGCCTTATTTTATATAATTGTATTAAATTATTAATAGTATTTATTTTATTAGCTTTATGTGGATATGCGTATGCTATTGTGCATTTTCAGTACTTCCATTTCGATACTGTGCTAGCTACTAAATGATGAAGGTTGAAGATGAAGTGGAGAGATAATATCGATTGGAACCCTGCGCTTTAAAATTTTTTTATTATGGCCCAATGTTTAGGAAATGTTTGCTTACAAGAATTTTGTTATGGCCCTATTTTTTTTTTTTTTTGCAAACATTTTAAAAGGGTCCTTGATCAGGAGTCAACATGGCAAAATAGAACCATTAAGAGAACCAAAACTAAACCAAAACTGAACCGAAATTGATCTAGATTTTTTCCCTTAAAATTTGAACCATTTTTTTAATTTTATGACCCAAGCCGACCCAAAACTAAAAATTTATCATGAAATAGAATCGCCGAACTGATGCCTACCCTTATCATTGACAAATAAACAACTAATTTTTTTTTAGTACAAGCTCTATTTGTAAAAAATTTAATAATAAAAGTTTAACTTAAATAAGCTCTATTTAAAAAGCTATATGAAACGAAGTCTTAGTTATTCTTAATGTAAGTGATATAAAGATAAAATGTGCACTATGTGAATAATTAATTAATAGAGCATTTCAAATCTAATATCGACAAAAATCAGTATACATCTGTATGTATTATCAAGAATATACAAGATCATTTCAAAAGTCTCTAAATGTTTATATTCTATTTAATATTTTTATCTCATTATATGACTATTGTACGTGGAGGTAAGTTTTTCTTTAATGTAACATAACATATATTTTTTGTAATGTACATGTCATTATTATCATATAGAGACAAAGTTGTTAAGATGAGATCAATAAAAATTATGACTTATCATAATTTGATGTTTATTCTTACTTATAACCGACTTAAATTGGGACGAAATTTTTTTATGACTAAATGCAGAGTAAACGCCACCGGCATTTTGGCGTTTTAATTTAGATGGAAATGAGTTCAATGATTACCGTTATTTTAAAATGAAGTTGGGCTGATGAAAGAAACTGTGTAAATTTTAAAGGTTACGTTGTGGATTTTAAAAGGATAAAAAAAGGGTGCAACTAGCTCTTTCCAATGTTTTAGGTTGAATATCTTAACACTCTAGACCTAACTGGCGACAATAATTTTAAGAGTTGGATTATTAGCACCCCTCTGATCTACTCCTAAAACACATTTTTAGTTATATTTATTTTATTTTAAAAAATACCCCCTTTTTTTAGATACACTTTTTTAAATTTTAAATTTTCATTTGATTTGTTTTATTGTTAAAACTCATTATTGTGCTATTTTTTTAATTATTTTCAATTTTATTATTATCCTACACACAAATTAAAAAGTTATATGGGTGATAAGTTTTTTAGTGTTAATCATTGGCTCAAATAACAAATATTTTAAATTATAATTTCAAAGTAATTTTAAGTATAAAAGTACTTAATCAATAAGAAATAAAAAAAGAACAATAGATTATTTTAAATTTGTACAATTTATTTTAGTTAGATAGGAAATAATATATAGATTTTTTTAAAGGATTAATTATGAATTAAGTAATTTACTGTAAAAAAATTTATAAGCGTATAATTTTTAATTTTTTTAATTATTATTTTATTTAAAGTAGAGTTTTGTAAGAATAATGCTGGGGTGCCGATAACTCCACTCTAATTTAAAAAAGAGGGAAAAAAAAGTTTATCACCATCTACGTTTCGTAATTAAATTTTATAGCTGACGTGTGCTAGAGCTGACTAGCTGTCACGGTTAGCATTCTGTTTTAGCATAATAAGAAAAATTTCCCGCCTTAAATCAGTTTGCTTATTAGATATTTTTCCACCTCGCTGGATTCTTCGGCCGCAACGTGCATAAATAGAGTCAGTTTATATCATTGAATCAATAAGCTGCTCATTGATAAACAAAAGGCAATGAAAGAAGGTGGTGGCAGCGGCGGCGACGAAGGCGGAGTTTCAGTTACTACGGGGAAAAGGCGATGGAGAAACCTCGTGATCGGAGTACTCTTTGTCGTTATCCCTTCCATGGTTGTCCCTCTGGCTTTCTTATTCGGCCTTCACAATGGCTTCCACTCTCCCAATCCCAACTCCAATGGTCAGTACTCGTTAACTTTACTTTTTGATTTTTATTTGCTTCAGATCTGTTGTCCTCCGTGGTCGTGCCAAACAATTGGACTTCTCTTTCTTCAGATCCAATCGTGCTTCATTCCTCAATCTACATTTGCACTAGTTAGATCTCTGTGTTAGTAATCATTACATGAGTATTGGGTAGTAGTAGTAGTAGTACTTAAGCCTGGCATTCAATTTCATCTCTTATGTTTCCTTAATTGTTACTTCACTCTGGCGCAACAACTGTAGAAAACTCTTTCAACTACATAATTGTCCTTTACTTCACACCAGAAATAGCTGATCTTAGTTCCAGATTTCTATCTATAGCGAATCTCATCAGTATATTCTGATTCTTCTGCAGGATATGTACCTATGCGTAAAACTTCAGTTCCAGTAAGCCATCCATCCAACTTTATTTCTTGCAATTTCCTTTTGTTAATGTTTCTTAATTTTTGTATTTTATTTCGGTGCTGCTAACAATCAGGGCGATCTTAAAAGTTATGACAAATACGAGAACAGTGATGATACTCCCAATAATTCTGAGGTAATGCATAGATACTGTCAGTGCTGTGCTTACCCTCTTATGAACAAATGCATTGCTTATATATGTAGTTCAACTTGATACTTCCCTCATTTAAGTTAAATTAGTGTCAATAACGATGTCGTTTCTTTATTTTGATTTATGATGCAATAGATGGTAATCCTTTGATGGATGTTTTCTTTATTGTTTTTGCAGGATGATCGATCCACTCATATAAATGAACTTGTCCAAATATTAGCTCTAAATATTTCAAAGGTGTATTTTGTAGTTCTCTGTGGTCAATACTTCCTTCACTGTTAAATCATTGAGACTTTTTATATGCATTAAATTCCTATAATGGGTGTTGCAATTTTTAGCTAATTTTGAAGTCATTTCTTGTAGGTAAATAATCATATAGCAATCCATTTACCTGATTTGGTTTGGTTGTGTGCCATTTTGTCATGATTAAATTAGATTGACTTACTTTCAGATTCTTTTGAATTATGTTTACATCTCTAGATTGCCTATAGGTTGGAACAACTTTAAAGTGACAACAAACCACTAATGATTAGGTATTCAGAGTCTCTGTTTCAAATTAGATACCGTGGCATTTGACAGGCACTGTTTCAGGGAGCAAGTTGAATGCATCAAAAGAAAAAAAAATTGTCTTTTTGGAGATCACTCTGCTTCGCAACTGCTCATGTCTGTTTGAGAAGGCACATCTTAAGTTTATTTAAACTTGCAGAAATTGTTAAATATGCTTGCAGTTGGCCAAAATTTGGCGTAATTTTTAAATGTTCGCTCCTTATCTTCTTTAAAAAGCACATGTTTGTCACTTCTAATTTAATTTCCTCCTTGAACCTACCATCCCTGTCCATTTACTGTTTGATTTTTCTTTCCTCCAACCATTTCCATTTTCTAACTCTAAGTTGAAATTTGTGCAAGAATTTCTTTAATATCTCTCGAGTCTTAACCTTCTTTAGATTCCCTGGTCTTTTAATATTTCATTATTAGATTATTTCAGCCTTGTGAAAGTGTACCATACTAAGGCCTTATGGGACTTGATTTAGGATCTAGCTTTGAATTAATTTTTGAGAAATTCTAACTTGATTCACCAGCATAAGGAGTCGTGTATTATAGGATTCTTCTGATTGTAACCTTTTCATATCATAAAATCCGATTGAGTTGTCACAGGTGCCAAAAGTTTAAGCTTACAAGAAAGAACTCAAAAATAAATTTTAACTCCAATGTGACCCCAGGTTAGGTCAAATTATAATTAACAAATTGTCCTGTGGATTCAAAAATTATCATGGGTTAAAGTTAACAAGTTGGAGGATTTGAGCACAAGACTTCTTGGTCTAACAACAATATGTGTTATCATTTGTCGAAAAATCTGAAGCTGATAGGTGAGACCGTGAGAGCCAAACAATAATTTTAAGCCCTCACATGCAGTGTTGAACTTATTTGGGCTTTTCACATGTATCAGAACATGGGCTGACTTTCACTTTGTCTAATAATTTAAGTAATTAACAGAATGAGGGAATTTGAATAGGTCATCATATCAAATTGGCTAATGACATTTTTATGCTTGTACCAAAAAGCTTAAGCTTCTTGTTCTAGGTAAGGGCTTAGGAGTGTTGAAGTTGTGATACACACCCTCAGGCAAGGTAACAACAAACACTGTTGAAAGTAGATTTGATAGCATGCCTAAAAGCATAAGTTAATAGGAAGTAATATCTGAGTTCGAAGATTTTGAGTAGTCATTAACCTCAAAAGCTTAAGCTTATAGGAAATGGCTCATCATTTATTTTTAACCCTTACAGATCACATCATTTGTGATCTTTTCCTTTATTTGATTTCACTTCATTGTTTCATTCATAGGATGAACTTTCTTACACTATTGTCAAAAGTAAAGATTCATTTGAAAGCTCTCAAGTTCATTGGATTGCAGATAATGTTACTGTATTTGGGCCTTTAAAGTAAGATACCATAAGATTTGATACAATAAAAAGGTAAACTGCTTTAGGGATTGACTCTACCCATACTTAGGATGCTTTAAGAAATAGGCTCCTTAAGCAGGAGACTATGGTGCTGGGAAATTATTTTCGAATTCTTACTGTCAGCTTAATATTTTAGAAAATTTTGAAATATATGGATGAGGTTGTCCCAGTTTTCGTTTTGAAATATTTCTCTTGGCTGCTATAGGATAATTTCCCCTCTTTTTTATTTGCTTGAGTTAGATTTGGTTTCCTAAGATCACTAACCTTATTTCTATATGCTCTTGATTACTTATTGAAAGTCTATTTCTTTTATTTATTAGTAGTTGTCTTTTCCTTTTCTTTTAGAAGTTTGTCGTTACTCATAGTGCCATATATATTTTGTTATTAGGCAAATAAAGAAATATTGATTCCCCACCCCACCGCCCATCCGCTTTTCCTTTTGAATTCTTCTCCGGTTCTCTCAGTACAAGTCCCTTAACTCTTCCATACTGTGGTGCATTTAATGCTCAGGAAGTTTGTTGTACAACTTTCAAACAATGTTCTGAAAATAGTCTTGGGGTTTGATCTGCACCTCATTTTGTTAACCTATCCCGACAGATGAGAGATCTTTCTTTTCTCTTTAATAGCTACTGTAAAATGAAAAACTGACGACTTGAAACTTTTTTATGACATCCATGAAAAAAAAAGATGTATTTGTTTCTGTAACTTTCTTTTAATAATATTGAGGTTGTTAATTATGTGTGGGGCAATGCATGTACTTCATCATTGAACTAGATCCCAAACTGTACAAATGTAGGTGAAGAGGGAGTTGAAGATGATGAATTATACCTAGTTAGTTGTGCGTAATTGCGGTTGGCTGCAGTAGTTTTGCAAAAGTTGCATCTTTAGAAAACTCAATGGTAACCTTATAAGAAGTAGAGGAGTATTAGGCTTGTAAAGTTGAGCTAGATACAATAGAGTCAAGTTCAAATATGGCTTGTAATTTCATCTGATTCGACCTCGAAGCTTGAATCCTTTATTACTCTTTGTGACAATATTGAGCTCCATAACTCTTGTGCTCTAATTTCCGTGTTAATTAACGTTGACTTGGCCACGTTTCTGAATTGCACTGAGAAATTAATTGTCTTTGAAATGTTTGGATATTTTTATATCTATGGTCAAACTTCATTTACATGTGCAACCTGATTAAAATGTGAGCAATGATGGACAGAAATCCTTTTTTGGAACAAAAGGAGAGAAGAGGAACGTGGTCATGAAAGATGTTCGAAATTATGTTGAGGAAACACATGCTGCTGCTGAAGGAAGCAAAGAAGTCACCCATGCCCCCAAAGATAGCAGTGAAGCCAGCTCTAGTGAAAAGTTTCCTGCTAATGCTGAGGAAGGTAATGAAACTATTGAAGACGCCCGCTTGCTGGCTGAAACTGAAGGCTCACACAATGCTACAATGGCTCCTAAAGTGGTGTCCAGAAGACAAATTGCAGTTTGGGTCGGGGTAGTTGTTATTCTCATTGTGACTACTCTCTTAGCGCTGCCGGAGCAGATAGCCACTTTAGAAGCAAAAGTAGATGAATTGGGAGAGGAAATACGAAAGCTCACTGAAGAGATTGGTAGTGACGAAGAAGAAATTACTCGGGAGAGGCTTACTGATCAGTTAGAGAGAATGGATAATCTAGTTTCAGAAGGAGAAGATACGTTGAATGAGTTTGAAGAGTTGGTAAACTCTGAAGGAGAAGCATATAATCGAGAGCACGATTTGAGGCTGAATGTGTTACGGGCAGCCTTTAATAGGCTTCTTTGGGAGATTGCCACTTGGAGGGAAGTGAAAGTTAAGCATCGAGAGCAGTTTCTGAATGCAGTCGATTTGTGGAAGTGGTACTACCCGAAGCGAGACGACGGTGGAAATGCAGAGCTTAAACTGATAATACATCATGAGACAAGTCCTGATGTGAGGGAGAAGATGGAGAATACTTTGGAAGACATGAGAAATAAAGGTAGCATTGCTGCTGATCATGTGGAAACTTCATGGGAAGAGGCCCCAAAATTTCGTCCTGATGACCTTGTCAGAAACTTCTACAAATAAATGAAGTCTTTGCGGCGGTAAGAGAACTGTGCTAGACTGACCATCCAAATATAGTCTCAGATTATAACTTTTTAGTTAATGAGAGTGGTAAGGATAAGTATAGACAGCTCAATTTTTTAAACCAGTTTTTAGTATTCTATGAAATTTTCGAACCACATTTTAGTTTGAGTGTTCTATTTGAAATTGTGATGTTCTGCAGTTTTTGACTTTCGAGGCCAAAGATTATGACGGCTACTATACAGATTAAGCAAATGTTTCCTCTTCTCTTTTCCTCTTCTTCATATATATATATATATAGAGAGAGAGAGAGAGAGAGAAATATTCTAATCTAGAATGTTAGGTTTGTTAAAGTCTGAAAAACTATTAACCCATGTGATTATTAATGTTATTAAACTGTGTGGCTTAGCTATATATATATATATATATATATATATATATATATATATATATATAGCACTTGTAAGAGCAAATTAAACAATAAATATTGTGACACTTTCATCAACTTAACATTAGAAAGTACTATGCTCAGCATTAATTCCGTTAATAGCAATAACCAGAAAATTAAAATAATAGGGTTTCTTTCATTTCCAATACAATGATAAGAATTACCAATAACGACAGATCGCACTCCAATCAATAATTCACGATACGTTATTTATCTATGGTATGACAAATTCCCATAAAGGAAGTCTTGCCGCCAACTGAATAGCTTGCCTTCTGTTGGATTGATATTTAGCACATTCCCTGTAAGTTGATTCGTATGGAGTCCCCAGAATCCATGTTTCACAAGGATCAATAGTTATCTTCTCCAACAGTTCAGCATTCTCAATCAAGCATATCACAAAATCCGTATCAGCTCCACACCCTTCCAATCCTACCACTTCCAACTCCCTAATGCTTATTAATTCAATGAGACTTGAATATACGTGATCCTTGACAGTCTGTACCCATTCAGCTACTGGCTTTACATCATATAACTGAGACCAAGGGCAAAGACAGTCATATCAACAAAATATTCCAAAAATATAAACCCAATAGTTATATTCTCCACCATTAAACTAAAAGCACATCTATGTTATGAAAAAAATTATTCACCAAGAAATCAAGAAAAAATTTACCTTCAGTGTAAACTTATATAATGAAGTAGCTGCATTCAAGAAAGATGCACAAGGAAGGAGGTGATCATCATCTACTAAATCTATTTCCATCTCCAAATGCTTGAGATTATATAATTCAGGAAGATTATAATAGACGGCGGCCACCTCAGTTACTGGATACAACTTCCACTTGATAAAATAAGAAACAAAAACACATCAACACCAACAAAATTTTAAGGCCAAAGAATCAATGACAACTGCAGTGACTATAAAGGTAAGGCACACTTACTGACAAAGCTAGGCTCAATTTAAGAGTATGCAGTCGCACAAGAAAACTTGAAAGCCAGCACAGGTTTTTCATAATGTAGTTGCTAAAAGAGCCACCAAAAGATACCTCAGCAAGACGAACTTTTCCTAAACAAATAGCCTTTGCTGGTCCGCTAAATTCAAAAGATATGAGATTCGGCGCATCAATTTCAAGACGCTCCAAATAACCTAACTTTAAGTACTTCAGCTTCAGTAACGAACCAGAAACTTTAAGATGCTTCAGACATACTGATTGAATAACACTTAAAACCTCAAGAAGGGGACAGTAAGATAGCAAATGTGCAAGAACATCTCCTGTTATAGCTACATTTCTCAAACTTAATTCTGCAAGAGAACCGAAGCTGGAATAACTAACAAAATGTGGTGGAAAATTGTATTGGCCAACGTCCCGACAACCAGTCAGAAATCTTATAAAGTTCAACTCAAGCCTTCGAACTTTCTTTTCTACTGCAAATTTGATCCAATTATGTATATCATCGTCAGAGGTTACATCAAAACGAATCCTCAACTCTTCCATGGTGCGACTTTGAAGTGATCTCAAAACTTGATTGACCCAACTTACAAACTTGCGCCTTTCTACATCAAACAGCTTATCATCTCTCAATTCAAATTTATGGGCCGCCGTTGTGAGTGAATTGTGAAAGTTCAAACAACCAGTAAACCACTTCCATAAATATCTCCATCTACTTGATAGTATGCTGGTCCTTGCTGCTTCTTGTATAGTCAAGCAAGATAAGACATTTACAAGAACATCATCAGAGAGTTCACTGAGGCGATCATGAACGCAAGTATAGTCTTCACTCACAATCTCTCTTTTTATTTTTTTATTACATTGCAGAAGCGAATTCTTGTCTGGGGGAATTAACAAACCCAGAAATTATATTAGCAAACTAAACATCAAATAATAATAATAATAAAAATAATTGGAAAGGAGCATAATAGTATAGCCAAGTAACCTGTAATGCAAGAAAGAGACTCCATCTGTGGGCCACTTACTACAATCGTCTTTCAATTTTTTTCCTCTCTCTATCTCTGAAAGTTCCTACAAGAGAAAACGTTTTGAATCATAGCAAAAAAGAAAGCAAAAAGGAAAGAATCAAATTCCTAGCTGTGACCAATGAGCAATCATAACATATAAACTCCTCAAATTAAAAAGCAAACTTATTTAAATTGTTTAAATTGCTGCCCATCAGCAAAAAAAATCCAATCAAATAAACAAACAACCACAAAATAAAATCTCCAAAGGCTGAAAATAATAATAATAATAACTCTGAAGGAGTACCCAACACCACTTTGTCTACCAAACGGTGGCACCGGAGCTAGGGTGGTGACGGACGACGGCTAATTTCAGTTATGATTTCATTTTTTTAGTGTCTCTTTTACATTTTTTTTTTTTTAAATCGGCAGAATTACCCTTGTACGATTCTATTGATATATTTTCAGAGGTAGAATTCTAGGAAAACTCACTTAGGTCAATTCTCAGTAAAATACCTCGATATAAATGTGACACAAATAAAAAATCTAAGTTACTAAATGAATTGTATTTAAATTAATATTATTTTTTATCTTATTAAAATTTGTATTATTGATCCATTTATTAAATTAATAAAAGAATTATTAAACGGATACCGTGCCATGCGTTGGCCAAACCATTTAACACGACCCATCAAAATATTTTCAAAAAATGTCTAACAATATATTTGTAATTAATAAAGCTAGATATTGGACATCACATCTTAAATAAACTACGACTTATATATTTATTTCATTTTAACGTTTTCTCTATTTCAGTTTTGATTTTTTTTATTATGTTACAAAAATTAAGATTTTTATCTTCTTAGACTTGTTGAACCAAAAAAACCAAAAAAACACACATCCATGTTCTGGAAAAAAAAAAAAAAAAAGGTGTCCCAGTGGCAAGAGAGTGTAGTAGTAATAATAATAAGAAGTAATTTCCGATTAAGGTGACTGATTAAGAGAGGAGACAAGTAAAATTACGTGTATGTGAATCTGTGAATTCAGCTTCAACCGGTAACCGCTCTTGAGACTTGGAGATTGTCACCTTCTCATCTCAAGGGTTCATTTATTTATAACTCTCCTTCATTGGAGCAAATTATCAACCTGGGTTTTGATTGAACTGTGTCATTGTAATGTAATATTAAAAATAAAAAACACATATTCTAGCTTTATACAGTAGTCGGGAGTGAGGCTAATGAATACAAAATTACAAATAAATATCCCATTACAATGAGCAGCATACTTCAACATTTTCGACGACCCAACTGAACAATGAGACACTTATTAAAACAACAAAAGATACATCCAATGATCAATGAGACAATTTTTTTTTTTTTTTGAAATAGATCAATGAGACACTTAATACAACAACAAAGGACACATCCAAAAAGATAATTGGGAGTCAATATATCATCCTTCTTTGGCGTTATTATCAGATGCCAGACTTGCATCGTCTAAGCTAGGATGGGCAACAAGCCTCTCAACAGGGACTTTAGCCACATCACGTCGTACTCCAATATCAGAAACCAATCGGCTAACACAATACATACTGTAACCCACTGCTGCCAGGCCAGTGCAGCTGGTAGTCAAGTATCGGAGTGGTGAAGAAACAACAGCACTTACAGCGGCTAGCAAGGACGCTGCCTGCCCACTCCGACCAACGCTGAGGCTAGTTATCACAAGAAGACCTGTTTTACAGTAGATTGCAAAGTCCTCACAGTTGTTATTGAACACATGGGAGACACCAAAACCATTCTGGAGGAGGAAATTGGCACGATGGACGACATCTTCTGGTGGATCAGATTTGGCCAGTGTGCAGGTCCCTCCTCGAGGTTTGGCGAGAAAGACAGCTGGTGAGACATCATACTCAAAGAGGTAAAGCTCACCACCGTAAAGAAAACAGTCAATGCAGGATAGGATGACTCCGTCATCCCTCCAGTAATCGCCACACCTGGGACATGGATTATCTGAAGGACGAGCAGGGGATGAACTAAAAATGATACGGTCTAAAAAAGTTCCAGTGCCAATTTCCTGACCTGCTCCCCGAGTGAAATGGATCACCATTCCATCACCGACGCATACTCCTGGTTCATATTGGAAGCGTAAGTTAGCAAAACTATTATTGAATCTTATAATCCTATGCTAAAAGGTTTTTCAATTTTTCACTTGCTGATTGGTATATACAATGCAGCTTGCACATGATATTTAAAAGTTTGCCTATGAAAGTGAATTGAATAGTCTAATTACCAACCAATGAAGGTATATCATGTTTCAGGAAAAATATATGCACTGTCCATATCAGGTTCAGTAGGAAGACTAATCAACAATTACTTGAACAAAGCATCTCATGAAATTAAAGAATCCTTCTAAGTATTAGATTTAGGAGCAGTGCAACTAGACTCCACCAAAAGTTGTCAAAATTAGGAAAGTTGTGATAAGTTCAATATATAGTCTAGATTGGAAAAGAAGCATTAGCCTTTGTGGCTTGTGTTCTACAGTTGCCGCCTTTCATTTGACATAACCAGTTATTTAATTTGAATCACTCAGTACTTCGAAACTTCATATTTGGGTCACAGTTCAACGATCTCAGATACACAATAGATATTCACATGTAAAATTTAAACTACATCGGTGTAAAACCTTTAGAGAGGAAGAGAGGTAAAACTGAGATTTTAACACTCTTAAAATTGAAAATAGGCATGTCTGTTATCTATGCCATTAATGACAACAAGCTTTTGACTAGTATCTATTACAAGGAAAATTATCCAAACTGGAAACAAGCAAAACTCAAGAGTTTTCTTTGATCCGAATAATCAATACACTTTTCCAAACTGCAATTGTGAAGACAACTTGCTATGCCGACAAATGTACCCTTAATCCATCAGAATAATACTCAATCAAGTCTAAAATAGCACACAGACGACAAGTCCACCAACAGTTTTTCACATAAACCTAAGGCAAAGCAAGTTTATGATTCAACATAAATGCAAGAAATCCATAGAAATAAAGAGTAAAAATACACATAAAAACACCAAGCCAATACAGATTAAAGTCAGAGTTTCACGCCTTCACCCACTAAATTCCAATGATTATAAGAAACATGTCAACCAAAATAAAAATTAACAAACATAAAATTTCCCAGGGTAAATTTCAAAAGCCAAAATTGATGAAAACCCATCTGCCGTCATACATCTTGAGAAAGTATTAAAGGTCAAGATTTAGTTTTTGCTAAAAACTTGGAAGTGAAAAATGACTAAAAAATAATTCAAACATAACCTTCCTAATGACAATTAACTACTTAAAATAAACTATTAGCGTATTCAAATGCAATTCAAATGTAACCAAAAGTAACCCAATAGAAACGTGATTAAACTGACGGATTAGAACTAGGAGAGAATCAAAACAGTTTCTATTAAGAAAAGAAAAAAGAAACAACCGTGATGGGCATAAACGTAGGCGTTTCGCCAAGAATAAATGTGATCGCCAGCTTTGAGCTCCTCTCTCTTGATCTTATTTGACAACAAACCCATTCCAGCCAACGTGCTTGTTTCTCTCTCTTCGTAAGACCACAAAGATAGAGAAGAGAGAGAGAGAGAGAGAGAGGCGCTAATCGTTTCCTTTGCTTGTGAGGCTCTCTGGTCTCTTCTTCCTTCGTCATTTTGCTTTCTTTAATCTGAAACTGAAAGGAATTTTAATTTTTAATCTTTAATTTAATTTTATTTTGAATATTAACGTATTTGGCGTGAGAGTAATTGCTACTAACTACCAAGGGGTTTTTCAGAATTACAAGCAAAATACAGTACTCGTTTATTAATTACAATTTACAAGTTTTAAATTTTAATTTGAAACTGAGTTCTCGTTATTTTTGTTATTATTATTAATATTTTATTTCACTAAAAGGAGATTTCGTTTAAAATATTATAACAAATTCAAAATTTTGCTTGACTAAACAATGAGCTGTTTGTGTTGCTTGCTTAAAAAAATATAAAATTATGTGCACTTTAACTCTCTTTCTCTGTTTCAACTGGGAATCTCTTTTATTTTTTTGGAAAACGCTTTTTCAGTTTCAATTTTCACAATTTGATGTCTTCAGTTCTTTGTGCTGATAGATTTTTTTGGACTGGTTTGGTTTGCTAGTGGGCTTAGTGCCAGGTTTCTTCTGAAGTGGTGTTATTAAAACCGCTGCGTTGTTCTTGACAAGCTCCACTTTTACATCTGCTATTTTATCCTTCTACCAAAGTTACATTAAAATTTAGTTATTCTTGACTGACCATAAAAATACAGCTTTTGAAAATAAAAATAAAAATAAAAATAAAAAACTTATATGCATACAGCAAGCTTTTAACATAGCATGGGAAAAGCAATTTTGAGTTGAGGTTATTGATCAAAAGAGGAGATAAGAAAAATCGTATGTAATCAAAAAATTTAGATAAACCATTCTTTCATCTTTGGCTTAGAATAAAACTGTAACTTACTTGTCTGACATTCCATCAATATGCAATTGGATGGATGAGTAGATCTCACTTAATAAACTTAGAAGTCTCCTCGTGTGTTTTTATTTATTCATGAGTTCATCTTCATTAAAGGCATATTTTCAAGTTGAGCTTTAATTAAGCTGGATCCTTGTAATATAATATCAACACACATTTTCGAGTTTTATCAATGTCCAGGGTACATCTTTTAAATCATAATTCTACATCTATGAGGACCCAGTTGAGTAATGAGACACTTCTTGATACAATCATACAAAAACAAAAGACAGCACCCAACCAAAAAAAAAATCTGGAGTGAAAAACTCATTATTCTCTGGCAATATCATCAGGCGCAAGACTTGCATGGTCTAAAGACCAACGAGCCTCTCAACTAGGACTTTAACCATATCACGCCGTGCTCCAAAATCAGAAACATATCTGCTAACACAATACATACCATAAAACCACACCCGCCAGGCCGCTGCAGCTGGTAGTGAGTATCAGCGGCGAACAAGACTCTCAACTGGGACTTTAGCCACATCACCACGCACTCCAATATCAGAAACATATCGGTTAGCACAATACAAACCGTAGCCCAAAACTGTCAGGCCAGTGTAGCCGGCAGTCAAATGTCGGAGTGGCGAAGCAACAACAGTTCTTACAGCGGCAAACAAGGATGCCGCCTGGCCTGAGAAGTCCTCACAGTTGTTCTTGAACACGTTGTAGTCACCAAAACCGTTCTCAAGGAGGAAAGTAGCACGATGGATTACATCTTCTGGTGGGTCGGACTTGGCAGTGGTGCAAGTTCCCCCTCGAGGTTTGGCGAGAAAGGCTGCTACTGGGACATCATACTCAAAGAGGTAGAGCTCACCACCGTGAAGAAAACAATCAATGCACGATAGGATGACACCATTATCCCTCGAGTTATCACCACACCTTGGGCATGGATTACCTGAGGGACGAGCAGGAGACGAGCTAATAACGATGCGGTCTAAAACAGTTCCGGTGCCAATTTCCTGGCCTGCTCCCTGAGTGAAATGGATCACCAGGCCGGCGCCGATGTATATTCCTGGTTCATATTGGAAGCGTAAGTTAGCAAACTGTTATTGAATTTCATAATCCTATGCTAAAACGATTTTCAAGTTTCCACTTGCCAATTAGCATACGATGATTATATACGATATTTAAAAGTTTGCCTAAGAAATTTTACTGAGAAGTCTAATTACAAAACAAAGAAGGTATATCATCTTAGAGGCAAAATATATACACTGTCAACGTCAGGTTAACCAGGAAGCTAATCAACAATTTCTTGGATGAAAAATCTCATGAAAATAAAGAATTCGTCAACTAAAATCAGTGAAGAATTAGATTTTAAGAGCAGTGCAACTAGAATCCACAAAAGTTTTCAAAGTTGTTATAAGTTCAATAGATGGTCTAAATTGGAAAAAAAGGATTAGCCTTTGTGGCTTCAGTTGCCACCTTTTCATTTGACATCCTCAGTTACTTTGGATCACTCAAAACTTCAAAATCCAATTTATACCACATCGGAAAAATCTTAGAGATTGAAAGCAATAAAATGACATTAAAAGTAGTCGCTAGATGTGATGCTATGTCATTGTGTTATGGTTATACCATTAACGACAGAATAATATGCTTTTGACGAACATCTGTTAAAATTCAAAGAAAGGAAGGGTAAAAACACTCAGAAAACAAAATAAAGAAAGCAAAATGTTAGAGCGCAAAAAGAGATAAAATGACATTGTGGTGTATATGGGATTGGTTTATATTCTCAAGCGATCACTTTTACATTGGATTCTGATTATGTTTTGTTAAATTTAGATTTTGATTCAATCACTTCTAGAATAATTTTCTAAAATAATTTGTTAAATGTGTTTAGTAAATCAATACTAAAACTAGAATATTTATGTATAATGACCAAAATGTACAAATTTTATTATATTAAAATAAGATATAGAATCTTTAGTTTTAATTAAAATTTTAATATAAACAAAATATTTAAGTTGAAAAATCAAAAAACATTAGACGTTCCGTTGCCGGCGTCTGTGCCATCGCTGGCTTTCGAAAATATATGCCGGAAACTGATTAAATAGGCACCACCGATCACGAATATGATACTCTATTCAATGGTAGAAATTTATCCAGTATCGGAGGCTCGGCAGTGGAGAACGCACCACTCTAAGTTTAGGGCCACCATTAACGGCCGCTTAAACAGCGTTGAACTTGGCTTCAAAACCACCATAATCATAGTCAGATGTCGCCAAATTGTCCGGTGACAGTGGAGGTGCACCTCAATTCGTCGTCGCTTCGGTGGCCAGAATAATTTGTTAATCGCATGTTCCGCCACAATATCTCCCTCTCCAACGAAGACGTCATATTTGCGTTGTTCAAACGATTTTCAATCTAATAGTATTAGCGGCGTTGCCTATGAAGTCTGTTTGACGAACGCCGGCTGCGACGCAGGAAACCTCACAGGTAGATCTTTTTTTTAATATTGTTTTTTTAAATTTGAAAACTATAAGTAATAATACTAATTAGTTATATTATTTTAGTTTCAGGATAATTTTGAAAATATATAATTAAAGTAAGGACAATTTAGGTATGAAATATCACAAAATCAGATTCATAGAAAATTAGGGCTCGTTCGGTATTGTTTCTGAATTTGTATTATTTGAAAATAAAAATAAAAATAAAAATGGTATTTTGCAATTGCTGTATTTCGAAGTTAAGTATGCGTCTGGTATCATTTTCTTTATCTTATATTTTAAAACTAAAAACAGTAATATGCGTTCGGTAGACACAGTTGAAAATGATAAAAACAGAGAATATGCGTTCAGTAATACTTTTTTCAAAAACAACTTTTACCAGCATTTACGTCATATTTATAATTATAAAATAATTATTTAGCTAATACATACACAAATACAACATAATAATTTAAACATAATTATTATAAAAAAATTACATGATAATAAAATTTTAAAATTAACATTAATTAAAAAAAGTTTTACATTGTCATTATTTTTACACCATAATTAATATATATATTACAACACATGATTTAAACAAAATAATTATAAAAAATTACATGATAGACATTATGCATTACGTAATCATACCACATAGAAGCTGCAATTCTATCTCTTGTAGCATTTTTTTGCACTCAGAATTAATTGAACCATTTTTTTAATGGTACTTTAGTGGATCTTATATTTCATTTTTTAAAACTTTATCTCATTTTGATGAACATGATTATAAATTTACAAGCACACTCTGATGAAAGTCTTATTTTTAATACCAAGCACGATAATCAAGTGCAATTACCAAGCATGAATTAAATAGTTACTACGGATCTTTCCTGATCTTGATACTTAGGAAATTACTTTTGCACAACATCAAAGAAAACCAAAGCTTTTATTTCATAGTTAACAATGTACAGAATCGAGTCATGTCAACTCATCTAACATTATTCAGATACCAAGGTCTTAACTCCTACGCAAAAAGTGGTAGAGGAAGAGGGAGTCTCTGTTCTCCTGAAGCATACGAAATAATATTCCTCTTAAGAGGTTAAATATACTGAGCTCCGTGAAATGCAGCAGCTCGCAGTACGTTTAGAGGCCCGAAATCAACAGAGAGTACGCCTTCTGGAAGTCATCAAGGACAGCCATCATTACTATATTTGCTGGTTTTCTTTCTGCTTCATACTTTTTCAGTAGAGATACCTACAAATAGAATCAATTATTAAGGTTCTGCCATCTCATCATTTGTCTCCCCAACAGAATCTGAAAATCCATGGACTTGCAATTGAAGGAAAACCTGCAGGTAGAATGCAGGAGAGAATTAAAACATATATTTCCTAAACTGTTTTCAGGCATTGAAAATATATAACTTGCAACACATGAACGCTTAGAGAGTAAGCAAAACCAGTTTCACTAAGAATTTGTAATACAATATTTTCATCAACAAGCTGCAGCAATCAAATCAGCAGCCTTCAGAAAATTACAACTGCCAAAAGTTACCTAATATGATCTTGGGGTATCCAGAACTCCTCTAATAAAATATATACAAATGACACAGATCTCTGTTAGAAAGGAAAATGATTTTACCATCTTAAAGAATTTTAAGCGAAAAAGATAAATAAAAAAAGGCAGATTAACAGTTGATCTCAGCGCTCAAACTCCCCACGAAACCCATTCATAAACCAAATGTCACGTTTAAGCAAAATACAGGACCAAATGAAAACAAAGAACAGAACACAAAATTGACCTCCAAGCTGATCTTCACTAACAAAGAATTTGTTTCCTGCGAAACAGAAAGCCTAATTTGTAATAGAAACACGTCCTGCTCATCAGCAACAAAAGAATTCCCAAAATCCTTCACTGCTGCTTTAGAATCATTGTGCCTGTAGAAAGAGCAGAATAAATCAATGCCAACGACAAAAAATGCCACCAGATTCTACCTAAGGCTCATCCAAATAAATAATCAGGTTCATAAAAGAGAAAAGCAAGAATGAAACACAGCATAACAGAAAAGTGAAACAATTCTTGCTCACCATTTAAGAGCCCGCAGCCACATTCCTTCAGGAACCAAAGCATATTCACGAACTGAAACTCCTCTTTCTTCTTCAAATGCAACAGAATCTCCAAGTCAGCATTATCATCGTTAGACGAAACTTCTGATAAAACACCTCCCACTTTATCAGCAAGAAGGATTTGCGACTCCTTCCACCACCTGAAATGCAATGTAAACACTTATGAGACCGCACAAACAAAAGATGCTTTCTTTCTTCCTTATTGCACTGTATTGTTCCAGTTCAATCCACACATATTTCCACTTCCATATGCCCAATGACACGTCTCAGCCTACATCCAGCACATCATTCCAAATTCACTTATTCACAAAAGCCCCCAATTCACCCACCGAGAAACGAAAATCCAGATTTTTGTTTTCAAAAGAACACATACAGTTATACATTTTTTTTCCTTTTCAGCAACGGCTGCGCGGAGTCGGAGCAGCAGCGACTAACGCGGAAACAGAGCAGCGGCAGTGGCTGAGAGTGCAGATTCGATGAGCAAAGGGAGAGAGTGCAGATTTGCTGCAACTGAATCAAGAAGGCTGCGGGGGAAGGGGGGAGAGAGAGATGCAGTAAAGAGATAAGGAGGAGAGAGTGGGTCGGGAGAAATAAAGAGAGAGAAAGATGTTGGATGAAGACAAGGGGAGGGAGAGAGTGCAGATTTGCTGCAACTGGATGAAGAAAGTTGGGGGGAAGAGAGAGCGGCAGTGAAGAGATAATAAGGAGGAGGTCACGATTTTTTTTTTTGTTTTTTAATTCATTTCGAGGTTTAGTTTGTAAAATTTGGAGAATATGTTTAACTTGTTTTCAGTTGTGTAGTTAAAATAATGAATCTGAATTTTATGTTTTGTAGTATGTTTTGTGAAAAAAATCCACCGAAGATGTTTTAGGCGTGTATTATAAAAATGAAAACGAAAACATGACTTAAGAAAGGGTATCGACGGATCCTTAGATTTTTAAAAACTACTATGCTTTTAAAATTTTGGTAAAAAATAGATTATTAAATAATCAAATTTTCACATAACCCATTTTTAAATTAGATTTTTAGAAGCTACTTACGTATGTTTTTAAAAGTTTGTTAAAAAATATAATATTAAATAATTAAATTTTCATATAATTAATTTTAAAAATGTTTATAGAACACTCTTTCTGAGTATTAAATTATCGTATGCTCACCAATTTGATAATCTAAAGTAATCTAAAAAATGTAGTAACCTCAAACATGTTTAAGAAGGCAACACTAATAAATTAAGAATTAAAATCCAAATTAATGAAAACCCATCTGTCATCATACATCTAGAGAAAGTATTAAACGTTAAGATTAAGTTTTTGCTCAAAATATTAACAAATAAGGCAAATGCAGCACAAATAAAATAAAAATTAAAGAAAAAAAGGGAAAGAAAACAACCGTGATAGGCATAACCGTAGGCGTATCTCCAAGAATAGATGTGATCTCCTACTTTGAGCTCCTCTCTTTTGATCTTATGTGACAGCAAGCCCATTTTCCCCAATTTGCTTCTTCTCTCCCTCACAAGAGGTAAAGAAAGAAGCGAGAGAGAGAGAGCGAGACGCTGATCGGTCACTTTACCAGACAACCTCTTTATTCTCTTCTTCTTTTTTTTTTTAATACACTATTCTCTTCTTTATTTTGCTTCGTCAGCCTGAACTTTCCATTTCTTATATATATATATATATTTAAAAAAAAAAAAGGTTCTAGCATTGGAAAATCTAAATAAATGCTCTCCGAATTTGCGTTTTCTCGTTAAAATTGATCTTAAGTGTTGAGACCGTGAGAAATTAGAATAATATACTGTTTCATTTCGTTTTAACATGGGTCCCGCATTGGCAAAAGCACGAATGGATGCTTTCGAAATGAACCCACAGACAGAAAACAGAAACTTCTTTGAGTAGCTGTGTTGATTTCACACTTCAACCTAGCCGCCGATTGAATGGAACGGCCGAATTTCAATAATCCCCATGTTTTTACCTTAATTTTTTTCCCCCCAATAAGTTCTTACCTTAATCTCTGAAAGTGAAACGATTTAATTTAATTTAATTATGGTTTATTTAAGATTGACGTTTTGGCGTGAGAGTAACTAGCAAGGGTTTAACATAGTTTTACAAGTAAGGACGGTGTTTCTTTATCAATTACAAGTATTAAAATTTTGAAATTTTTTTTATAAAAAGTACAATTTTTCTAATAAGCTCAAATTTTGACACTAATAAATTAATAATTCATGAACATTATATCCTTCAAGTGTAGCTTCTACCTTTTGAGAAGGATAAGAAAACAAGGGATTCAATCTGCTTACAATACGTAGCCCGGTAATTTAAAAAACTTAGAGCAATTTCATCAAGTAAAATGCATTATTTAAACTCCACAAAAGAAACATACCATGATTTAAGTAAGGGCTAAGGGCGTTTTCCAATGGCAAAGAGTGAAAAACTTATGGATTTTTTTTTTAATTAGGATTTCTATTGTTTATGTTAATATATTTTTAGTTCATTTGAATTATTAATTTTAAATTAAAAAAATATCAAATTCGAAAATGAATTTTCTAATTAATTATTAGTTGAGTGTCATACTGCTTTTTATAGGACATCTGAAGAGTGATAAAATTTCTCTTCTTTATTATTATTCTAGTTAATCTATTATCTCATCGATCCTTTATTTTTAGCCTAAAGGACAAAAACATTATGTGTTCCATTATCAGATAACATAAAACTATGCAAAGACATTCTGTACAATTTTTGCTTCATTATTCTCTTGGAATGCATCAATTACTCACTTACTCTCCGTACATGGTAATTAGGAAATGTAGAAGAGCATCCAATTCATTGGCTTGTTTGTTTTATGCTCTTCGGCAGCTATAGTTTGAACCAAAGAGCATTAAATTGCTGGGAAACATGCACACAATGGCACACGTGAACAATATGATTATTATCAATGATTTGGAGGTGTAATTCCATTTTGTTTGTATTAATTTGGCTGGCCAAAATCTCACTTCCATTCTTAATTCCTTCATGTTGTTTTCTAACAGTCTGGGAAGTACGCTTCTAGTGATTGATTTGCTTGCGTCTTGAATTCCAGTCATCATTAGCTTCAATAGAGCATTTTAACAGCTCTTGTGACTCTGATTACAACATGAATTGCTTGGATTTCTCAGTATTTGTGTAAACTACGAATTGCTACTGATTTGATAAATTGTGTGCAGATTTCAAGGCCTGAATACAATCAGATCCTTGTCAAGAAGCCTGGTGGAATTGATTTATGGCCTTATTAGACCGTGTGTAATAGATATTTAGGTTTGGGTTTTATTCCTTGTGAATTACTGTGAATCAGAGGAATTGGTCAATTTACTTCGACATTTATGTCTGTCTGTATGTCATTGTGCGCGAAACTCTTTCAGTTTTTCATAGTTGTAACTGCACTTTGAAGTTGTGACAAATGACTACTATGTTTTGAGGTTTTCTTTAGTGCTCGTGGAAGGTTGCTTAAGAAAATAAGGAGATCTGGAGAGAGAGAATTTATATCTTCTTTTTTCTTCATTAACGGGACGGAGCCTGATATCTCAAGTGCTTAATTCATACTATTTATTCAATCATTAGTTTTACTTTTTACAGGATCAAGAGAAGAGCTATTAGCATTTAATCTCTATGAGAAAATGATTTTGATTTAGTTACAAGCTTCAAAAGAGAATCAAAAAGTTTGTCCAAATCGTAGTGATTTTTCATTCGCTTGCCCAAAAGAAAGGGGAAAAAACCACAGGCCATTTGAAGTATGAAAACGTCCATTATCTGAAAAAACGAAAGAAGTCCGGAATGCATTTTGGGGTTGGAAGCCACCAAAAAAAGAGGAAAATGAAAATATTAAGTGGCCAGAATTAGATAGTATCTTACCTTTATTTTTTAATTTTTTAACCACTAATCACGTAAATAAAATTTATTAAAAAAATTAAATCATAAGAGAATCTTAATATGAAACAAAAATACTTACATATATAATGATAATTATATTTCTATAAAATTTTAATTAAACATGGCAACTTAAACCAAGCAATGAGAATAAATTAACCCAAACAAAAAAAAGCACACAACGACAATAGGATTAGAGTGGGTAATAACCAAAAGCAGCCAGCTTCCCGTGTTTATCATTCCTGTTTATTAGCAGCAGCATCATCAAGCTCTGCTAATTTCTCCAGTAACGGCTCCCTCAATTTCTTAAGATCTTCCAATTGCTTCCTAATAGTTTCAACCCCAGCTTTCCTCTCCTCATTCTCGACGATCTTGATGTCGATAGATTTCACAGCTGCTTCCTTCTCCTGGACCTCTTCATATAGTTCATAGGCTGAATCCACTTGAGCTTCATCAACCTCCTTCACTTTGCTGCTACTTGATCCGGCTTTACCATTTCCAGAATCCATGGTGCCTTCTCTTCTTACTGTTGAAAGGAGAAAACTGAAGGAGAGATGGCAAGAACCTAATAAATAGGTGCTGCATGAGACATAATTCATGACCATTGGAGGCAAACACTTGCGATACATTGCAGGCAAAATACTTGTGATATTGGCAGTACTATGAAGATGAAAATGGCATGTTTTAATTTGCACATGGTATTCGTTTTGGAATACTAGAAATCCGTTTGGTATTAGCAGGATGTACTATTCTTATTATAAACCGAAAATTACTACTGTGTGATATGAATAATTATAGCATAAACAAGACTTGTGGATTATCGTATTTTCTTGTACCCGTTGTGTCACAACTAATAAATTACAATTAATAAATTGCACCATTAAATAAATAAGAGTAAGACTATTAGCACCCCTAAAATCTTTTTGAAACTCCTTTTTTAATTATATTTTATTTAATACCAAAAATACATTTTTTTAAAAATAAACACTATTTTCATTTATAAACTGTGATTATTAATGTTATTAAACTGTGTGGCTTAGCTATATATATATATAGCACTTGTAAGAGCAAATTAAACAATAAATATTGTGACACTTTCATCAACTTAACATTAGAAAGTACTATGCTCAGCATTAATTCCGTTAATAGCAATAACAAGAAAATGAAAACAATAGGGTTTCTTTCATTTCCAATATAATGATAAGAATTACCAATAACGACAGACCGCACTCCAATCAATAATTCACGATAAGTTATTTATCTACGGTATGACAAATTCCCATAATTATCTACGGTATGACAAATTCCCATAAAGGAAGTCTTGCCGCCAACTGAATAGCTTGCCTTCTGTTGGATTGATATTCAGCACATTCCCTGTAATTTGATTCGTATGGAGTCCCCAGAATCCATGTTTTACAAGGATCAATAATTATCTTCTCCAACAGTTCAGCATTCTCGATCAAACATATCACAAAATCCGTATCAGCTCCACACCCTTCCAATCCTACCACTTCCAACTCCCTAATGCTTATTAATTCACTGAGACTTGAATATACGTGATCCTCGACAGTCTGTACCCATTCAGCAAATGGCTTTACATCATATAACTGAGATCAAGGGCAAAGACAGTCATATCAACAAAATATTCCAAAAATATAAACCCAATAGTTATATTCTCCACCGTTAAACTAAAAGCACATCTATGTTATGAAAAACATTATTCATCAAGAAATCAAGAAAAAATTTACCTTCAGTGTAAACTTATATAATGAAGTAGCTGCATTCAAGAAAGATGCACAAGGAAGGAGGTGATCATCATCTAATAAATCTATTTCCATCTCCAAATGCCTGAGATTATATAATTCAGGAAGATTATAATAGACGGCAGCCACCTCAGTTACTGGATACAACTTCCACTTGATAAAATAAGAAACAAAAACACATCAACACCAACAAAATTTTAAGGCCAAAGAATCAATGACAACTGCAGTGACTATAAAGGTGAGGCACACTTACTGGCGAAGCTAGGTTCAATTTAAGAGTATGCAGTCGCACAAGAAAACTTGAAAGCCAGCACAGGTTTTTCATAATGTAGTTACTAAAAGAGCCACCAAAAGATACCTCAGCAAGACGAACTTTTCCTAAACAAATAGGCTTTGCTGGTCCGTTAAATTCAAAAGATATGAGATTCGGCGCATCAATTTCAAGACACTCCAAATAACCTAACTTTAAGTACTTCAGCTTCAGTAACGAACCAGAAACTTTAAGATGCTTCAGACATACTGATTGAATAACACTTAAAACCTCAAGAAGGGGACAGTAAGATAGCAAATGTGCAAGAACATCTCCTGTTATAGCCACATTTCTCAAACTTAATTCTGCAAGAGAACGGAAGCTGGAATAACTAACAAAATGTGGTGGAAAATTGTACTGGCCAACGTCCCTACGACCAGTCAGAAATCTTATAAAGTTCAACTCAAGCCTTCGAACTTTCTTTTCTACTGCAAATTTGATCCAATTATGTATATCATCGTCAGAGGTTACATCAAAACGAATCCTTAACTCTTCCATGGTGCGACTTTGAAGTGATCTCAAAACTTGATTGACCCAACTTACAAACTTGCGCCTTTCTACATCAAACAGCTTATTGTCTCTCAATTCAAATTTATGGGCCGCCGTTGTGAGTGAATTGTGAAAGTTCAAACAACCAGTAAACCACTTCCATAAATATCTCCATCTACTTGATAGTATGCTGGTCCTTGCTGCTTCTTGTATGGTCAAGCAAGATAAGACATTTACAAGAACATCATCAGAGAGTTCACTGAGGCGATCATGAACGCAAGTATAGTCTTCACTCGCAATCTCTCTTTTTATTTTTTTATTGCATTGCAGAAGTGAATTTTTGTCTGGGGGAATTAACAAACCCAAAAATTATATTAGCAAACTAAACATCAAATAATAATAATAATAATTTGAAAGGAGCATAATAGTATAGCCAAGTAACCTGTAATGCAAGAAAGAGACTCCATCTGTGGGCTACTTACTACAATCGTCTTTCAATTTTTTTCCTCTCTCTATCTCTGAAAGTTCCTACAAGAGAAAACGTTTTGAATCATAGCAAAAAAGAAAGCAAAAAGGAAAGAATCAAATTCCTAGCTGTGACCAATGAGCAATCATAACATATAAACTCCTCAAATTAAAAAGCGCACTTATTTAAATTGTCTAAATTGCGGCCCATCAGCCAAAAAAATCCAATTAAATAAACAAACAACCACAAAATAAAATCTCCAAGGGCTGAAAATAATAATAATAATAACTACCAAACGGTTGCACCGGAGCTAGGGTGGTGGCGGACGACGGCTAATTTCAGTTATGATTTCAATTTTTTAGTGTCTCTTTTACATTTTTTTTTAAAATCGGCAGAATTACCCTTGTACGATTCTATTGATATATTTTCACAGGTAGAATTCTAGGAAAACTCACTTAGGTCAAATCTCAGTAAAATATCTCGATATAAATGTGACACAAATAAAAAATCTAAGTTATTAAATGTGATATAATTATTAAATAAATTCTATTTAAATTAATATTAGTTTTTATCTTATTAAAATTTATATTATTGATCCATTTATTAAATTAATGAAAGAATTATTAAACGGATAACGTGCGATGCGTTGGCCAAACCCTTTAACACGACCCATCAAAATATTTTCAAAAAATGTCTAACAATATATTTGTAATTAATAAAGCAAGATATTGGACATCACATCTTAAATAAACTACGACTTATATATTTATTTCATTTTAACGTTTTCTCTATTTCAGTTTTGATTTTTTTTATTGTGTTACAAAAATTAAGATTTTTATCTTCTTAGACTTGTTGAACCAAAAAAAAAACAAAAAAACACACATCCATGTTCTGGAAAAAAAAAAAAAAAAAAAAAGGTGCCCCAGTGGCAAGATAGTGTCGTAGTAATAATAATAAGTAATTTCCGATTAAGGTGACTGATTAACAGAGGAGACAAGTAAAATTATGTGTATGTGAATCTGTGAATTCAGCTTCAACCGGCTCTTGAGACTTGGAGATTGTCACCTTCTCATCTCAAGGGTTCATTTATTTATAACTCTCCTTCATTGGAGCAAATTATCAACCTGGGTTTTGATTGAGCTGTGTCATTGTAATGTAATATTAAAAATAAAAAACACATATTCTAGTTTTATACAGTAGTCGGGAGTGAGGCTAATGAATACAAAATTACAAATAAATATCCCATTACAATGAGCAGCATACTTCCACATTTTCAAGGACCCAACTGAACAATGAGACACTTATTAAAACAACAAAAGATACATCCAATGATCAATGAGACAATTTTTTTTTTTTTTTGAAATAGATCAATGAGACACTTAATACAACAACAAAGGACACATCCAAAAAGATAATTGGGAGTCAATATATCATCCTTCTTTGGCGTTATTATCAGATGCCAGACTTGCATCGTCTAAGCTAGGATGGGCAACAAGCCTCTCGACAGGGACTTTAGCCACATCACGTCGTACTCCAATATCAGAAACCAATCGGCTAACACAATACATACCGTAACCCACTGCTGCCAGGCCAGTGCAGCTGGTAGTCAAGTATCGGAGTGGTGAAGAAACAACAGCACTTACAGCGGCTAGCAAGGACGCTGCCTGCCCACTCCGACCAACGCTGAGGCTAGTTATCACAAGAAGACCTGTTTTACAGTAGATTGCAAAGTCCTCACAGTTGTTATTGAACACATGGTAGACACCAAAACCATTCTGGAGGAGGAAATTGGCACGATGGACGACATCTTCTGGTGGATCAGACTTGGCCAGTGTGCAGGTCCCTCCTCGAGGTTTGGCGAGAAAGAGAGCTGGTGAGACATCATACTCAAAGAGGTAAAGCTCACCACCGAAAAGAAAACAGTCAATGCAGGATAGGATGACTCCGTCATCCCTCCAGTAATCGCCACACCTGGGACATGGATTTTCTGAAGGACGAGCAGGGGATGAACTAAAAATGATACGGTCTAAAAAAGTTCCAGTGCCAATTTCCTGACCTGCTCCCCGAGTGAAATGGATCACCATTCCATCACCGACGTATACTCCTGGTTCATATTGGAAGCGTAAGTTAGCAAAACTATTATTGAATCTTATAATCCTATGCTAAAAGGTTTTTCAATTTTTCACTTGCTGATTGGTATATACAATGCAGCTTGCACATGATATTTAAAAGTTTGCCTATGAAAGTGAATTGAATAGTCTAATTACCAACCAATGAAGGTATATCATGTTTGAGGAAAAATATATGCACTGTCCATATCAGGTTCAGTAGGAAGACTAATCAACAATTACTTGAACAAAGCATCTCATGAAATTAAAGAATCCTTCTAAGTATTAGATTTAGGAGCAGTGCAACTAGACTCCACGTTATGTCTATCTATATTCAAATATTTGTCCAGTTGACTTCTTATGCTATCTATAATTCAAATCTTTGTCTAGTTGACATCTTAAGCTATGGCACAGACATTCTGTTGGGAGACCTGCTCCAGCTACATCTCTTGATTTAAAGGCTTCAGCTTTTGATCCCAAGGAAAAAGTATGGACAAAATTCCCGCCAGAAGGATCGAAGCATACACCTCCTCATCAATCTTGTGAGTTTAAATGGAAGGTTTACTGCCCAGTGGTTTTCAGGTTTGATGCCGATATACAGACCCAAATTCAGCCTCTGTGGCTTGTGTTCTACAGCTGCCACCTGTCCAAACTGGAAACAAGCAAAACTCAAGAGTTTTCTTTGATCCGAATAATCAATACACTTTTCCAAACTGCAATTGTGAAGACAACTTGCTATACTGACAAATCTACCCTTAATCCATCAGAATAATACTCAATCAAGTTTAAAATAGCACACAGACGGCAAGTCCACCAACAGCTTTTCACATAAACCTAAGGCCAAGCAGGTTTATGATTCAACGTAAATGCAAGAAATCCATAGGAATAAAGAGTAAAAATACACATAAAAACACCAAGGCACTACAGATTAAAGTCAGAGCTTCACGCCTTCACCTACTAAATTCCGATGATTATAAGAAACATGTCAACCAAAATAAAAATTAACAAACGTAAAATTTCCCAGGGTAAATTTCAAAAGCCAAAATTGATGAAAACCCATCTGCCATCATACATCTTGAGAAAGTATTAAAGGTCAAGATTTATTTTTTGCTAAAAACTTGGAAGTGAAAAATGACTAAAAAATAATTCAAACATAACCTTCCTAATGACAATTAACTACTTAAAATGAACTATTAGCTTATTCAAATGCAATTCAAATGTAACCAAAAGTAACCCAATAGAAACGGGATTAAACTGACGGATTAGCACTAGGAGAGAATCAAAACAGTTTCTATTAAGAAAAGAAAAAAGAAACAACCGTGATGGGCATAAACGTAGGCGTTTCGCCAAGAATAAATGTGATCGCCAGCTTTGAGCTCCTCTCTCTTGATCTTATTTGACAACAAACCCATTCCAGCCAACGTGCTTGTTTCTCTCTCTTCGTAAGATCACAAAGAAAGAAGAGAGAGAGAGAGAGACGCGCTAATCGTTTCCTTTGCTTGTAAGGCTCTCTGGTCTCTTCTTCCTTCGTTATTTTGCTTTCTTTAATCTGAAACTGAAAGGAATTTTAATTTTTAATCTTTAATTTAATTTTATTTTGAATATTAACGTATTTGGCGTGAGAGTAATTGCTACTAACTACCAAGGGGTTTTTCAGAATTACAAGCAAAAAACAGTACTCGTTTATTAATTACAATTTACAAATTTTATATTTTAATTTTTTGATACTGAGTTCTCGTTATTTTTGTTATTAATATTAATATTTTATTTTAACAATACCTATCTTACATACATATAAAATATATTCTCGCACTGCACTCGCATACTATTTATATAAAGAAAATATATCTTATATATATATAAAATAAAAAAACCTTTTATTTTACTAAAAAGAAATTTCACTTAAAATATTATAACAAATTCAAAATTTTGCTTGACTAAACAATGAGCTGTTTGTCTTGCTTGCTTAAAAAAATATAAAATTGTGCGCACTTTAACTCTCTTTCTCTGTTTCAACTGGGAATCTCTTTTATTTTTTTGGAAAACGCTTTTTCAGTTTCAATTTTCACAATTTGATGTCTTCAGTTCTTTGGGCCGATAGATTTTTTTGGACTTGGTTTGCTAGTGGGCTTAGTGGCAGATTTCTTCTGAAATGGTGTTATTAAAACCCTTGCGTTGTTCTTGACAAGCTCCACTTTTATATCTGCTATTTTATCCATCTGCCAAAATGATATTAAAATTTAGTTATTCTTGACTGACCATACAAATACAGCTTTTAAAAATAAAAATAAAAAACTTATACACATACAGCAAGCTTTTAATATAGCATGGGAAAAGTAATTTTGAGTTGAGGTTATGGATCAAGAGAGGAGATAAGAAAAATCGTATGTAATTAAATAAAAAAAAAATAGATAAACCATTATTTCATCTTTGGCTTAGAATAAAACTGTAACTTACTTGTCTGACATTCCATCAATATACGATTGGATGGATGATTATATTTCACTTAATAAAGTTAGAAGTCTCCTCGTGTGTTTTCATTTATTCATGAGTTCATCTTCATTAAAGCATATTTTCGAGTTGAACTTTAATTAAGCTGCATCCTTGTAATATAATATCAACACACATTTTCGAGTTTTATCAATAATCCAGGGTACATTTTTTCAATCATAATTATACGTCAGTGAGGACCCCGTTGAGTAATGAGACACTTCTTGATACAATCATACAAAATCAAAAGACAGCACCCAATAAAAAAAAAATCTGGAGTGAAAAACACATTATTCTCTGGCACTGGCAATATCATCAGATGCAACACTTGCATGGTCTAAAGATAGGATGACCAACGAGCCTCTCAACTGGGACTTGAACTGCATCACGCCGTACTCCAAAATCAGAAACATATCTGCTAACACAATACATACCATAAAACCACACCCGCCAGGCCGCTGCAGCTGGGTAGTAAGTATCAGCGGCGAACAAGACTCTCAACTGGGACTTTAGCCACATCACTACGCACTCCAATATCAGAAAAATATCGGTTAGCACAATACCTACCAAAGCCCACAACTGCCAGGCCAGTGTAGCCGGCAGTCAAAAGTGGGAGTGGTGAAGAAGAAACAACAGTTTTTACAGCGGCAAACAAGGATGTCGCCTGCCCGCTCTGACCAACACTCTGGATAGTAAGACCCGTTTTGCAGTAGACTGAGAAATCCTCACAGTTGTTCTTGAACACGTTGTAGTCACCAAAACCGTTCTCAAGGAGGAAAGTAGCACGATGGATTACATCTTCTGGTGGGTCGGACTTGGCAGTGGTGCAAGTTCCCCCTCGAAGTTTGGCGACAAAGGCTACCCATGTGACATCATACTCAAAGAGGTAGATCTCACCACCTTGAAGAAAACAATCAATGCACGATAGGATGACACCATTATGCCTCGAGTTCTCACCACACCTTGGGCATGGATCAACTGAGGGACGAGCAGGAGATGAGCTAATAACGATGCGGTCTAAAAACGTTCCAGAGCCAATTTCCTGGCCTGCCCCCTGAGTGAAATGGATCACCCGGCCGGCGCCGATGTATATTCCTGGTTCATATTGGAAGCGTAAGTTAGCAAACTGTCATTGAATTTCATAATCCTATGCTAAAACGTTTTTCAACTTTCCACTTGCCAGTTAGTATACAATGATTGTATACGATGTTTAAAACTTTTGCCTAAGAAATTGAACTGAGAAGTCTAATTACAAAACAAAGAAGGTATATCATCTTAGAGGCAAAATATATACACTGTCAACGTCAGGTTAACCAGGAAGCTAATCAACAATTTCTTGGATGAAAAATGAAAAATCTCATGAAAATAAAGAATTCGTCAACTAAAATCAGTGAAGAATTAGATTTTAAGAGCAGTGCAACTAGAATCCACAAAAGTTTTCAAAGTTGTGATAAGTTCAATAGATGGTCTAAATTGGAAAAGAAGGATTAGCCTTTGTGGCTTGCCCAGTTGCCACCTTTCATTTGACATCCTCAGTTACTTTGGATCACTCAAAACTTCAAAATCAGATCACACTCCAGAGATATCAAATAAGTAGAAAATTGATACTTACATGTGCAATTTATACCACATCGGAAGAAAATCTTAGAAATAAAATGACATTAAAAATAGGCGCGAGCCGTGACAGCATAGAACTAAATTTTGGTGGTTATCCCATTAATGTCAGGATCATATGGTTTTGACGAACATCTAGTAAAATCCAAAGAAAGGAAGAGTAAAAACACTAAGAAAGCAAAATCTTAGAGAGCAAAAGAGATAAAATGACATTGTAGTGTTTATGGTATAGGTTTACTTTCTCAAGCGATCGCTTTTACATTGGATTCTGAAATAATCAGGTTTGGAAATTTTTTTAAATATGTTTTGGTAAATTTAGATTATGATATATTCACTTCTAAAACAATTTGTTAAATGTATTTGGTAAATCAATACTAAAATAGAATCTTTATGTACAATAACCAAAACGGACAAATTTTATTATATTAAAATAGGATATAGAATCTTTAGGTTTAATTAAAATTTTAATATAAACAAAATATTTAAGTGGAAAAATCAAAAGACATTAGAGGTTCTGTTGCCGGCGTCTGTGCCATCGCCGGAAACTGATTAAATAGGCACCACCGATCACGAATATGATTCTCTATTCAATGGTAGAAATTTATCCGGTATCGGAGGCACTGCGGTGGAGAACGCACCGCTCTAAGTTTACGGCCACCATTAACCACCGCTTAAACAGCGTTGAACTTGGCTTCAAAACCACCATAATCATAGTCAGATGTTGCCAAACTGTTCGGCGACAGAGGTGGTGCACCTCAATACGTCACCGCTTGGTGGCGGCGTAGTGGTGGCCAGAATAATTTGTTAAATCGCGTGTGCCGCTATAATATCTCCTTATCCAACGAAGATGCCATATTTGCATTGTTCAAACGATTTTCAATCTAATAGTATTAGTGGTGTTGCCTATGAATTCTGTTTGACGAACGCCCGCAACGACGCAGGAAACCCCACTGGCAGTTCTTCTTCTCTTTTTTTTTTTTAATTTTGTCTTGTTAAATTTGAAAATTATAAGTAATAATAATAATTATTAGTTATATTATTTTAGTTTCAGGACAATTTTGAAAATATATAATTAAAATAAGGACAATTTAGGTATGAAATATCACAAAATCAGATTCATAGAAAATTAAATTTTCAGAAGCCACTTTCATATGCTTTTAAAAGTTGGTTAAAAAATATATTATTAGATGGTCAAATTTTCACATAATTCATTTTTAAATTAAAATTTTAGAAGTTACTTTCGTATACTTTTAAAAGTTTGTTAAAAAAAATAGATTATTAGATGATTAAATTTTTACATAATTTATTTTTAAAAGTATTTACAAAACACTTTCCTGAGTATTAAATTATCGTACAATCACTTATTTGACAATTTAAAACAATCTCAAACGTATAGGAAATACGAATGCAACACTAATAAATTAAGAATTAAAATCTAAATTAATGAAAACCCATCTGTCATCATACATCTAGAGAAAGTATTAAACGTTAAGATTAAGTTTTTGCTCAAAATATAAACAAATAGAGCAAATGCAGCACAAATAAAATAAAACTTAAAGAAAAAAAAAGGGAAAGAAAACAACCGTGATGGGCATAAACGTAGGCGTATCTCCAAGAATAGATGTGATCTCCTACTTTGAGCTCCTCTCTTTTGATCTTATGTGACAGCAAGCCCATTTTCCCCAATTTGCTTCTCTCTCTCCCTCACACTTCCTAGGATTACACTAACAGCAACAGGTAAAGAAAGAAGCGAGAGAGAGAGAGCGAGACGCTGATCGTTTACTTTACCAGTCAGCGTCTTTATTCGCCTCTTTATTTTGTTTCGTCAGGCTGAATTTTCCATTTCTTTTTTTTAATAAACTTTTTTTTTAAAAAAAAAAAGGTACTAGCATTGGAAAATCTAAATAAATGCTCTCCGAATTTGCGTTTTCTCATTAAAATTGATCAATTAAATAAATAATTTTTTTGACTGAAGTGTTGAGACCGTGAGAAATTAGAATAATATACTGTTTCATTTCGTTTTAACATGGGTCCCGCGTTGGAAAAAGCACGAATTGATGCCTTCGAAATGGACCCAAAGACAGAAAACAGAAACTTCTTTGAGAAGCTGTCTCCATTTCACTTTCACACTTCCACCGAGCCGTCGATTGAATGGAACGGCCGAATTTCAATACCCCCCATGTTCTTACCTTAATTTCTTTTTACCCCCAATAAGTTCTTACCTTAATCTTTGAAAGTGAAATAATTTAATTATAGTTTATTTAAGATTGACGTTTTTGGGCTGAGAGTAACTAGCAAGGGTTTAACATAGTTTTACAAGTAAGGACGGTGTTTCTTTATTAATTACAAGTATTAAAATTTCGAACTTTTTTTTTATAAAAGGTACATTTTTTTGGTAAGCTCAAATTTTGACACTAATAAATTAACAATTCATGAATGCTATATCCTTCAAGTGTAGGCGCGTAGCTTCTATCTTATGTGAAGGATCAAAGAACAAGGGATTCAACCTGCTTACAAGACGTAGTCCCACGAGTTTAGAAACTTAAGAGCAATTTCATCAAGTAAAATGCATTCTTTAAACTCCACAAAAAGGAAAATACCATTTAATTAAGAGTTAAGGGTATTTTCCGATGGCAAAGAGTGAAAGACTTATGGATTTATTTTTTTTAATTAGGATTTCTATTGTTTATGTTAATATATTTTTTGTTCATTTGAATTATTAGTTTTAAATTAAAAAATATCAAATTCTAAAATAAATTTTCTTACTTATTACTAGTTGAATGTCCTACTACTTTTTAGAGGACAACTGAATAGTGATAAAAATTTCTTTTCTTTATTATTATTCTAGCTATTCTATTATCTCCTCGATCCCTTATTTTTAGCCTAAAGGACAAAATATTTATCCCTTTGATAATGGCCTGCAACTCACACACGTCAAAGATTAACTTAATATTTTTTAATTCTATTTTTGTTCTTTGAATTAGACAGATGTACAAGAACCGTTTTTTTTTCTCAAGATGTGTTTATGCTTATTTGAGATGCTTCCTTCACTTAATATTGTTGACTTTTCTTCTATTTTATTCTTTAATTTTCCCTCAAACGACGAGTATTAAAATTTTGATTTTTTACATAAAAAGGACAACTATTCTTCAAGCATAGCTTATGAGAAAGATTAAAAATAAGGGATTCAGTCTACTCAACAAGACATGGCTAACAAGCCAGAAACCCAGTGGAGTGTATTTGATCTTTAAAATAATAGCAACTGAACGAATATATAGAATAAAACAACCACCATTAAATAAATTACATTATTTAAACTCTATAAAAGTATCATCATTTAAATGGTTGAGGATGTTACATGATGGCAAAGAGTAAAAGGGCTACAAATTTTTTTAATTAAATTAGGGTTTCTTCTATTTACATTAATATATATTTCTACTTCATTTAAATCAGTATTTCTTAAAAAAAAAAAAAAAAGAGTCCCTATCGAACTCGAGAAGGATTTTTCTGACTAAATACGCAAATATTTGATTTTTAAGTACAATTTAAGGAGCTCTTTGTAAAATTTTACTTCAAAAAATATTGATAAAGTTGTGAGTACTTGTACGCAACGCAAAATGGTGGATTTATAAGAAATATTCCAATATGACCAGAAGACTTTTCTGTATTTACCATCAATACCCCCAAGAGAAGTCAAAAAATTCGAGAGTTGAATCAGAATCAATTAGAGGCTCCATTTCCAATCGAAGCTGTGTGGTACGAATCAATGGCCTCATCGACTCAGCGTCTCCTCTTAGCTCTCACAATATTCATCGGCGTCCTCTCAATTTCAGCCTCCGGAAGGCCATGCAAAACCCTCTTCATTTCCTCTTACTCGATCCATTTCAATCCGCGTAACCCTAACCCTACCTCCGAGAACCCCGCTGGATTCGTCACAATCTTCACCGAAATTCGCCAATTCAGCCCCCACCGTCCCTTAATATTCCTCGACCGTCCGATTCTCCCTTCAATCGACGATCGGGAGCAGCATCTCATCCACGAGCCAAAACGCCGCGTTTTGCCCCTCGAGTACGACTTCTCCTCTCTACGCGACCGGACCAAGGACATTCTTAGCGTCGTCGTCGCTTTGCTTTTCGGCGTTGGGTGCGGCTCGCTTACTGCCGTTACCATGTATTTGGTGTGGAGCCTCTTTGCTAATCGTCACGATTCGCGCAATTCGTATGAGGAATTCAGTGATGCTGATGATCATGATGATGATCTGAGCCCTAAGAAGATGGGATATGAGAAGATGGGATATGAGAAGATTCCAGCTAAGGAAGCTGCGTGAGGTGGTGTTTTAATCTAAATAATTAATTAAGCCTAATATTTGTGTAATTGTGTACTGTGTTCTTATTTTCATTTGATGATTTCACTGCGTTTATAATGTGGATTATGATCATTGTCATTCGAACAAGGTTCTGCTTTGTGGTCTGTACTTATAAAGCTGTTATATGTCTCTATGTTTACTGCTTTCAGTTAAGTTCTTTAATGAGAAATAAGCTTGAGAAAATGCGTGGATGATGTTAGATTTCATATTTTGTGAGTTGTTGCACTGCATGCTCTGAGAATTGGTTGGTTGCATATATGTTGGTGATGTGTCTTTGATATTGTATTTTCTTTTGTGGTGTCATGTTGAGCACCTGTAAGGAGCCTTACCTTGCATAGTAGATGATGCCATTCTTTCAATTATATTCTCTCCAGCATTCATCTGATTGAGGACTAATCCAACCCTGGAGATGGGTAATTTAATTTGGTATTGCAAGTTGAGCATATATGGTTGATGTATCTTGTAAGGTTAATTGATGCCTTGTATCTGAACGCTCAAAGTCCTCTTTGTCAAATGCAAATATTTTTTTCCAAACTTAGGCATTCTGTGGATGCTCTGTTTCCTCAAGTGCTCCACACATGCATCAGAATGTCCGCTGTTTTCTGTTAGATGGGCGTGTATTGGGTCAATTACCAATATTTTTCAAACTTATTTAATGTTCGCATTTAAGAAAGGATCTCTAATAAAAAGGATTGTGCATGGTTTCTCACTTCCTGTTGTCATTTTCTGAGTCTTGTGTGTTAAATCATTGAACTTTGCTGTTGTCTTCTTCCTGTCTATGATAATGAATTACCGTAGTGTTTTGCCAGAATAACCCTGGTTGTGCCCATGGTGGGAAACATATTCTGAAAAACTGGAATCTACAAATTAAACACGCATGTGGAGTTTAGATCATAATCTTTGTTCATAGTTTATGGCTGTACATGATTCAACTCTACTGCATTACATGCTGCATTTTCTCTTCTAGTATTAACCCTTACAGGTTTTAATTGTTTTGAAGGTTTTGCTGATATATATTTGAGATACTTTATGTAATAGGTTAAACTTGTGGAATAGCTGAAGCTACATAATGACAATTTAGTCTGCATTTTCAATTAAATTTATCATTGCGGCCAATTGAGTGAGATCTTTTCAAGTCTTGGTTTGTGAGTGCTACTCGTTTGTTTTCGTGGATAATGAAATATATGAAGGCAAGGAACAGTGGAATGGTTGAAGCTGCAGAATGCCAAATTAATTCGTCGCCCCTCCTTTTCTTCCCTTGAGGTGACGTGGCTTCTTTATGTCCTTCGATTAACACTTGAACTTCTGTCGTAAGGACAGTTCTAACATAATTTATAAATAAAATACCCTGCGGATCACCATAGCTTCATGTGGGATTATCTAACTTTGATGGAGGATCATATTCGTTATGAGGTTTAGCATTTTATTGTGTAAATGTATCCTTTCTGTCAGGGGTTCAAAAATGCTATTAGTTCATTTTCACGTAAAGCTCTCAACTAGGGACGATAACTTCTTGTACTAGGCGTCATTTTATCGCGCTTCTTCGGCCAGAACCCAGAATAATTCTGACGGCAAAAAGAAAGGGAAGTGAGTAATAAAGTTCTGTTAAGTACCAGGAGTACCAATTAGCCCCATTGCCCAGGCATCTTTCAACATAACAAAGCCCTTTTCCACAGCAAAATGCAAAAAACACATCAGCATCGAAGCCCTCTGTGCTGAGAAGTGAGGATATGGTTATTTTTTGCATCAAATATATGACGTTATTATGCTCAAAGCAATTAGGTTATTGTTTAGTTCGGTCATTAAGTGGTACAGAATCTGAATCAAGTAGAGGGAGAAAAAAAAAAAAAAAAAAAAAAAAAGATAAAAAGCTGTATTAATAAAGATGATGATGTTACAGGACGTGAATAACAAAAATAAGTCGATGATGCTAGACATTCAAGCAACAAAATCTCATCCAATTTCTTGTTTAAACTCCCGGACCTTTGAAGTGTTTAGCTGAACGATGGCTATGCAGATGTCTTTTTCTCGCTTGTGATTACTTAACTTGATCTATTTACAAGAAAAAAAAGAAAAAAAAAAACAGAGCAGCAAGAACGAAGAGTAAGTTTGCGTCTTGAGAGTAATTAAGGCCAAACCAAATCGATACAAATCCTTGATTCTTGCAGATCTTTGGCTTCAAAGTCTTTGTCAGCTTCATTTCTCAAGAAATTTTTGGTGGCAACATGTGCCGGGAGTGAACAAGAATATAGTATTGTTTCCACAGAACCCAAATCTGGGTTTTGAATACGAAGAAGCTCAGAAACCAGAAGCACAAGAGAAGCCATGAAATTTGCTGAGATCTTTCTTTTCTCTGGTGAAGGAGGTGAGATTTTTCAAGTAATTTGCCGATGACTTGTACGCTAATGCTATTTTTATAAGGTAAAAGAGCATTAAAGAAGAGAACGAGAGCCCACGGATTTGATTTCGTAAGCCTAGCTATCTGGTTTCAGTTGTTGGTTGATTTTTGCAGCTATTAAATAGTATTTAATTATTCCAGTTCCAGCCGCGGGTAGCGGTTTCTTTCCTTTTCCTGTTTCGGAAACTGTATGCTCTACTTTTTTTAGTATTGTAATGTATAAAGCCCAAACCACGAGTCCTTCCACTGTTGCTAGTAAATGCGGCAGCTGTTTCCTGTTTTGTCTGCGTGCGCCAAATTTCATTTACGTCTCCCCGAGGAAATTGAATATGCGCCGTGCTTCTTGTTGAAGCCTAATTTTTTATTAGGCATACTTTTAAGTTTTAACCCCCTTCTTCCACTTTAAAGCCTACACTCCCTAATTCATTCGGCATTCAAAGTTCGGAAGCCGAGCTCTTGGCTTAGCACTGAATCGAGGTGATGATTTATTATCATCTCTCATTTTTTTACAAATTTTATTTTAATAACTATTAATTCAATACTAAGTAAAAACCTCGTGACATTATACGCTATTTTTCAACTTCTAAATTTGTTTCATTAGCCATCACTTTAAGATATTTCGTATTAAGAAAAATTGTCTTAAAGATAGCATATTATTTTCCTGCAATTCACTTTAGAAACATACAAATTCTAATACATTACAAGCTAAATGTAAGACATTACATTGGAGTGTCTGTTTTTCTTATATTCTAATTTATCTTTTATTTTAATGTAAGAAATTGTTAACAGAAAATTACTCTATTCCCCTTCCTGAAGCTTTACCAACAAGGTATTAATAACAGTAACTACAAAAAGAGAGTAAAAAAAACAAAAAAAAATACCAACAAGTAATTTTTCGTTTGATCAAATTGATTTAATTATATTATAAATTATATTATATAAAAAATTTATTTAATTTTCAATTGATTAAAGAGGGATTAGGAAGCAAGTATTTCAATTTAATTATAGAATAGCAATTTAAGTTATTGCTGTTTTAGCAATAGAAAGCCTTTATCACATTACTCTTATTATTAGAATAAATTTTCATGGCTTCTCCATTCTCTCTTTCTATCATCTATTGCGCAGTCTACTTTGTTGTGGCTTAATTATAAGTACGTACCTATTTTTTTTTTTTTAAAGAATTATAAAGGGAGATATTTACCAAAATCTACCAACAAACAGTGTTTGAAGAGAGAATTTGTTACCATTACGGTTGAAATATGTAAGAAAAAATTATTTTATCTAGTTTCTGGTTATTTCAGTTAAAAATACATGACAGATCAAAATAATATTACGGGCCTAGTAGACAAAGAAAAAACGGGGGCTGAATAATAATGTGCCAACAGTATATAACGGTTCACTTACACGTTAGGCCTATTCGTCAGGGCCCAACTGAAACTCTTGTTTCTGTATAAAGACCCAAAACGAGGCCTAGTCACCCTCTTAATATGGCGGGTTAAAGGTAGTAGCTGTTGTGTCGCATCATTTTATCGTAAAAAAATTATCAAAATGAGAAAAATACCACACTGACAATCTATTTTATAGATACATATATCTAAAATGTCTTACAAAAATTGATATGTTTCACTATCATCATGTCAAGACGTGTCATGTATGAAATAATTTGTATTGATTGAACACATTTTAGGGCCAAGTGAATGATAATGTGCAAATTGGTAAATAATGACCAAATAAAATATCAATTATATCAACAACAGCAACATCTTCTCTTACTTAAGCACAAAACAAGATCACATAAATCTTGAAATTAAAACCGAACAAAGATTAAAAGAAGAAGAAGAAGAAGAAGAAGACGAAGAAAAGAGATGGGTTTAGATGCAACTAGAAACGGCGGCAATGAAAATGAAGTGATCACAGCTTGAATTAGCTTCGTGGCTATGTCGCAAAAGGTAGGGACAACGTATGAGATTGAGACCTGGGAAGCGGCGGCTTACTATTGTTATTCACACTGCATGTCCGACTGCTCACATGTCTCATTCCACTACCCGCCACCCACTTCACTGGATTTGGCCCCACCACGCTCACCGCCTTCTCACATCGACAGCTCAACAACATCCCGCCATTCCCTTTCTTCTTGCTAATCCCGCCCCCGTGTCTCGTCGCTGCCACGTCATCAACTTCTGATGCCGTCACTGAGTAATTCGCAACACCTCCTCTGTCAAACCCTTCGGCCGTAGTCACGCTCCAGTCAATGCTGGCCTCGCTCGGCTCGTAACATTCGGTTGCCGCTATTGACGGCGTCACGGCCTCGTCCAGGTTCCCACGCGTGCAGTACATTAAGTTATTATTACCGTTCGCGGCGGCTAGTCTTCTCGCGTTGAAGCTCGCAGCCTCGTCGAGAGAATCCCGACGGTGGTACATCGGGTACGTCGTCATTTGAGTCGAGAAACTCTCGATCTCGAACAAGTCCGAGCTCGCATCGCTTGCCACGTCATCGTCAGTCGTCATCCGGGTTCTGCCTGGACTCGCCGGAAAGGCGAAGCTATGTCGCGTCGAGTTTCTCGATACTGCAGTCTCTTGATCCGACGGCGGCTGGAAAATTTCTAAAGACTCTCTCGGTGGGTCTTCAAGAAGGGGAGCGTTGTTCAAAACCAATTTCATGGAAGCCGTTGGATTCAATATAGGAAAAGTGAACCCGGGTGTAGCATCAGCGTAGGGTCTCCCAGGGGGAACAATATTCACTCGCTGCTGGCCAAGGCCTGTGAAACGACTCTCCGCAGAGATTCTGCGGATATTAGTGATGATTTCTTCACTTTGGAAACTTCTGTCGACGGGGATTTCAAGTGATTTTTGAATTTCACTTTTGTTGTTGTATAAACGAGCTGCTGGGGTTTTGGGTTCTGCTGAAACTGAAACTGAAGCTACTGACGAGGAGGATGATGCTTTTTCCTCAACTTGGACGGACTTTTTACCGGAGCAAGGGCATTTTCGTCCGAAAAGCTGCCATTTACTGGAAGTTCTACCTCCCCTTTTCTTCTCTTCGGTTGCAGGGTTTCGCATGGATATGGCTGCCGCACCAGGAGGATTTTGTAAAAGCCCCGTCTGGCTATTCCAGCTGGCTTCCGAGGAAGCTGTAGGAGTTGCATTGAAAGATCGAGCTCGGTAATTTCTTCCATATCCGTCAACCGATGAAGAACAAGAGAATCTGGGAAGAGCTGGAACATCGCTGCTAATTCGATGCTCGGATATGAGTTCGGCATTATTATTATTATTGTTATTATTGTTACTGGTAACGTTGAGGGGGGACACTCGGTTGTTGTTGTTGTTGCTGCTGATGATCGCTTTGGAGTCGATGTTGATGTTGCTGTTGGTTTCATTGAAGTACTTCCGGGCGTCGAAAATGCAAATTTCTGAATCGTCAGCTTGGCCAGCATTAACGTGAATATCTTGATGATTTGGTCTGGTGAGATAAGAAGCGAAAGATGCATTTCTAAGAGGGGGTTTTGGTGGGCAAGAAAAGTAAGGTTGATGATCCATTGATTGTTGTTGTTGTTGTTGTTGTTGTTGTGGAGATAAATGGTGGTGGCCATTATTAATGCTTTTGATCATCGCTATTGTTGATCTTTCCATATTTTTCAATCAGTTTCTTTCTTTCTTACTTTCTTTATTTGATATGTACGTATGGGGAAAAGAAATTTGTGTGCGGTAGGCAACGAGTGGATTCACCCTTAAAATTAGTGTCCGTATAGAGAATTTAGAGAGTTGGCCACACGCACAAAACTGTCCAAACATACCAATCATTCAAACGGTAAAATTCTTCTTAAGATCTTGTGAATATCGCTGTACCCACTTTTAAGGGAAACTAGTAAATTAATAGGGAAAATCAGAATTACATAGGATCAAAATCAAAACTATTGTAGTATTATATAGAATATGTATATATGGTTTTCTGAGGACTGACCGAGTATACCTCAAATAGTTTTATTCAATTGGTCTCTTATATTCCTATGTTGAGAAAGGTGGAAATTAAAAAATTTATAAGTTTTTTGTTCATCCTCCCATCTTAAAAATAAAAACACATATCTGATAAAAGTAATGACAAACAGTGGCGGATCTAGAAAAATAATTTACCGGGGCTAAATTAAAAAATAGTAAAATATGAAAAACTAAAATTTTGAATATATAAAATATTTGCTAATACATTTATAATTATTCTTTATGCATTTTCATATTTTAAAAATATTATGCAATAAACTCATTGTCAATATTATTAAATTTATTGTTTCCTATATAAATAACCAAACTATTATTTATTTTATCCGATTCTAAAGATGATTCTTCGTGAGTTTCATTACTGAAAATGTTCGCTCTACTATTATTATAGAGACTGGAAGAATTAATTCTAATTTTGAGAATAGAAAATATTTTGAGTGGTGGGCTATCATTATTTTTAATTAAAATACAAGATTTTATAATTCTTAAAAGTTAAATTTTAAATTTTATGGGGTTTATAATTTATAGTGATTATTTTAATAAATTTTTAATGGGGGCTAATTAGAAAATTAAAATATTTTTCTTTTTTAATTTTAAAATATTTTTTGGCCAGTGGGGGCTTGAGCCCCCACTGGTCACAAGCTACATCCGCTCCTGATGACAAATGGTAATTTTTCTTTTCTTAATGGAATTAAAATATTAAAGCATATTTTAAAATTTCTTACAAGTAATTAATCGATAAATTTGGTGTAGATATTACAAGCATAGCTTATTGATGGTGCATACAGCACACTACAATTAAGTTAATTTAATTTCACATAACGAGTTAGGTGTAAAGTTTCCACAATCATGTATGTGCTATTACAAAATACAAGTTAAGCTACTCGAGCTAGCCCTGGCGTATTTTACGCATGTAGACACATTCAGACCTCTACGCCGCTGAACCTGAACATGATTTTTTAATTCGAATACATTGGAGAGCTTTTCTTTTGGTGCCTCAGCACTGATGAAAAGTGTCCCAAGTTCCAAAGTTGATGCATATATTAGATGTCAAATTCGAAGCTTATATTTTGATAAATTTTACACTACATAATTAGAGGCACTGTTATTAATTATAATGTGATTTTTTTAAAATAAATACTCATATGACATGTATCCGTTAATTTTGTATAATATTTCTAATATATTCTAAAATTTCCCTTACTTAATACAATGCTTAAAATCTTAATAATGACTGAAAAAGATAATAGAGATAAGAGATCCAATAAATTAATAAGATGTTGAGAGAGATGACTAAAGATATTAATTTTTTTGGTATTACAATTAATGACGCCTCTGTATTGAAAGGACTAATTCCAAACTCTTTAAAGACAAAAGAAACCTAAAACTGAATAATTATAATATTCCTAACTTCTCTTAAGGAAATAGGAGAACAACCAACATTAACTTTTTGGATCAAATTGTTTGATTTCCTTGGATTCTTAATAATTTGAAGGAAAAAACAAAACAAAACAATTGTATTATAATTTTTCTGTTCATTTTTCCGCAACCAAATATTGTATTTTAATTGATATATATAATTATATATAATATATTCTTCTTCAATCCATGGGTTGGTAAGCTCCACCTCTCTGTCTCTCTCCCCATGTGGCTTCTCTATAATTTGTGGTGGCAATTAGTCTGTTGGTCATTGAATCAATCAGCAAAAGATAGCAGAAGATGAAATGTGAGGGTCCATTTCATTTGACATTTAGGGAAAGCTTCGATTCTACACACTCTCAAATCTTGTACTTGCCCAATCAATCTATAGTAATAAGAGCTTTGATTGATCTGGGAAGCTGTGCATTGTGGGGTATCTTCACAAGCTTGAGGCTAACATGAAAACAGCTTTTTTTCTTTTGGACTTTTTTCTGCATGGCTGGTGTTTTGCACGGGCTGGATTTTGTCATTCAAATACATCTAATGACTCGGACATCCCCACTCACTGTTTAAACATACAGGTGGGTGCTTAAAATGAAACATGCCACGCATCTAGCTCATTCTGAATGAATTTCCTGTGCAAGATAAGAATCTGCCTGGGATTTTGCTTCAATTCTTGCTATTCCAAACACTGACATTGCATGTTCATCGACAAACATTCTCTGATAATATTCTGGTTTCGATGTATGAATTATGGAGTGTACACATGTGGATAAAATTTGTAGCTCTGGCATGCCAACACTGTATCTTCTTGATTGGGTACAAATTAGGGTAAATGATAATTAACCCCTTGCAATTTTTCTACATAAGAGTGCAAACTAAATTTTCTCTTTCGCAATCTTGCCGGGTAGATATAGCATTAAGTCCACGTTGTAGATACTACATCGCTTATTCTTTTTAAGGTTACTACTTTTGCTAGCTAGTTGCTAAGATTCTTTATCATAAGAAGCAACAACCTCCCTCAAATAAAGGTTGTGAGATTTTTCGTTAAAGTTATAATGTCTAAGGAAAATTCCACATCCGTATATTTTAAAATATAAAAATTTAACCCAAAAGACACGATTTTGCTGCATAACCAATATCTTAAAATATCCTCTACATTCTATAGAATGTGGACTTGCTCATGGTTTATATTTAAAAATTGAGTTAACTTATGAATCACGAAGATCGTGCATGTATTCAATAAGATGATGTAGACATTCGCATCAGAGTGGCGAAAAATATAAATGTCATCACATAATAGTACAATAAGCATGGACGTTATCTTCACTAAAAAGGTGAACGGTGTCATCGGGCACGGTTTCATAAGCTTGGTCCGGGAAGTAGCCATGGACGCTTTCATTAAAGCCATGCTGGTAATAGTTGTAGGAAGATCGAAAAGTGGACTCATCTAAATATGTAGATGCATATGGGTAATATTCACTATCATATGGAAATGGCCAAAACTCTGCCTTTCTTCCTGTTCTCCTCACAACTTTAAGCACTTTTCTTTCATCAACATACCCAGTCACCGTTACCTTCTGCTTGTCCATGTCAATATCCAAACTATCAACTCCTGTAATAATGAAATCAAAACTGAATTGAACATCAAATTGATTAAAAACTATGTGGATGCACGTATAAAATTAATTAAATAGTAATAATTCATAGAAAGTTATACATGCCGTCAATTTTAGAGATTGCTCTTCGTATTCTCTTTTCACATCCTTCGCAATCCATATGTACCCTGAGCTTCACAATCTATATGTATCGAGCATGTTTTAGAACAAACTGAATCATTCATATTCAATAAATCAAACATTTTAAGAAACGTAATAATTAAATCAATACATATTTATACTTTTCGCATGTCTATGATAATATTGCTAATTTGCTAGGGACTTACAGCCATGGCATTAGGCAACTGTGTCTTCCCAAGGCGCCAGCCAAACATATCGATGATGATGAATTTTCGCCAGTCTCTTCAATAAATACTTTCCAGGAAGTTTTATAAATCTTTAATTTCTTAGCTAGCTAGCTAGCTAGATAGCTGGGGCAATGTGTTTTTTTAAGTTTATATATCTTTGATCATAAATCATAAGCTGAATGAATATATATGATCAGTATTTCAAAGTTAGCATTTTTATTTTTCATCTTTATTTTTGGGCAGAAATGTAGGTTGGAATAACTTGACAAATTGTATGCCAATATTCGGCCTTTCGTTTTCAGCCTTTATAATGTGGCAAGCTTTTATCTTGGAAAATTTCCTTCTTTTTTATTTTAATATATATTGGCTTCATTTAATGTATAAATGTTACTGTAAATTAGAAAAGGAATTACAGAATATTTAAAAAAAATGGAAATGCTGAAATTGATGGAATGAAGTCGGAATATATCCCTTATGTTGATTCTTTCACGCATGTATCTCGTCCGGGCCAAATACTCATTTATTTCAACTCATGCACCTGATTTTGTAACTGAGAAAATGGAAAAGCATTTTCTGAAATTGACGAAACGTGAGACGATATTCTCTGCCAATTTGTAAAAAGCTAAATACACAGTCCAAGATAGGGTATCATGGTCCCTGATGCTGGTTTCTTATTATCATAAAACAGATGTAATATATAATAAAATAATTCTTCGTAAAATGTGGAGTTGAAGAAACTGTAGTGTTATGCATATTAAAGTCATTTAGTCTGTTATAGTTTTAACTTCATACTTTAAAATGGGGGGACATCTATATTACAGGAGGATTAAATAACATAAAATATGTTTTTATGACGGTCCAAGGCTCATTAATAAATGCATGACAAGAAAATTATCAATACTTTCGAGAGCTTTTAACATAAACAATAATAGTAATAATCAAAAGAAATATCAACCCTCAAATTGTTCTTAGAATGTACATGCCTTCTTGGCTGCAATACATGCAAGTGATAATTTGAATGGTTCATACATAACATTTTTATTTTTGGAATTGCAATTTTCTTTGGTTTTGGGAATGAATGCAAGTGGGGGCAAGCTGTTATATATAGGGTTGATGAGAATATATGGATAAGCGAAAAGCAGTAGTTGCAATGGAGATTGCTTGCTGTGGCTTGTGGGGGAATCTCTCTTGCTTTCTAATCATCTCTCCAGCAATACCTGAAGCCTGTATATATTTTGTTCTTGATAAAATAACTAAACTGAAAAGAGAGAAAGAAAAGTCAAATAAGATCGAGCTAGCTTTAAGATTTTATTGAACGATTACTAGCCGTGATTAAAGTTTGATTAAAATGAAATTCTGCCACTGTGAATTATTTGTATCGAGTTCTATTAGATGAAGGTGGGAGAAAAAGAGGAATAAAGTTGAAAGAATCTAAATTAATATGTAAATTTTTTCATGAATCATGATCGATCAGCACAATCGTTCACTATATGATATCTGAAATGTTGTGCACGGCTACTTGAGTAGGATTCCAATTGTTATCACCATTACTGTAAACCTATATTGAAAGTAATTTTAATAATATTAATACACCTACATGTATACGGTTTTCTCTCTAAACTCTCTCTTTTATGAATATTTACTTTTTAAACGCGCGAGCACACACACACGCTTCTTTTGAATATCTCTAAATGAATAATCATAGTGAATATAAGAGTTTGTCATTTTATATCATTGAGTATTTACCTCCTTTTTAAGATAATAACAAATTTTAAGTACATAGTTATCATTAATATTCTCAATTAGGTATTAAAATGTTTTTTAGATGATGTTTGAATTTGAAATATGTAGTACAATTTTCAAATATAAATAATGGCATATAGAAACTAATCAGAGTCTAGACATCCAAATAGCCTTATAATAAAGTTATCTAACGTAATTATGACATGTTCTCTATTATAATTATCAACGGATCGTATTTAAGTTTAAAAACAGCATAAGATTACCTATGAATTTTTCCATAATAGAGCTACCTACACGGCGACATATATTTTTATTATAAATATTCGTATATTGTATTTTATATTTAAAAAAAATCAATTATGGTGAACTATAAGGACCTGTTTAACAAAATTTTGAAAACTATTTACCTTTCCAATAAAACGCACGAAATGAAGGAATTAGATGATAAAATCCAATTTTCTTTTTAATGAGTCTCGATGCTGCAGCAGGAGGGCAATTTAGTCCGTTGACATTTTTGGCACTTCCAAAACAAGATAAGGCCTTGCTCCATCAAAATCTTTGCTCTGGTTTTGGGTTTAACGACTCAGCATTAGCAGACGAGGTGCAAACAAATTCCCCAAAAGCCCAAATTCACATCTTTCTCTGCATTTTGCTTACTGTTATTTTCTTTCTCACTCTCTGTAGTTGTAGCTTTGCACTTGTTTGTCAGCTTAAAAGCAATTAAATTTAATTCAGCTTCAAAAGAATCTTATTCACCGAATTGAAATTTAGTGTGTTGTTTCATGGGTTTGAAGTTCTTTGTTCATATCTGTATTTACTTGCTGATATATATGTTTCTTTTGTTTGTTGCATTTTGCTTTGACCCTTTTGAAATGATGCTTTATGTATGACAAAGGATGTATCCGTTTTGTTTGTAATGATAAGCTTGTTGTTTACGCTTTGCAAAATGCTGATTTGGGTGACCAACTTTTTGATGCCTAAACCATTGGGATGAAATTTGGTGTATTATCCGTACGGGAAACTAATATGTTCGGACTTTGTTATGAGGTTGACCAAGTCCCCCTCATTTCAACATTGGTCATTTATTTATTTATTTTAAAATTGACTATGCATTTTGATGGATTGTACTATCTATCAATAATACATTTGCTATTTGTTTTGTTGACAGCATTAAATTTCTCTTCTATGTGAACTCTATGGTCACGTTTTTCAATTTGTAGGACAGACATATGGCTATGGCATCTCAAGTAATACGTGAATGGATGGGAATTCAGCAGTTCCCACCTGCCACTCAAACAAAATTGCTTGAATTGTTGGGAAAACTTAAACAAGAGGTTATAATTTTCTTCCCTTTTCTCAGTGAATTTGAATGTAATCCCTGCAGATATAGACACATGTTTCTCTTGAAGCTTGCACTATATTTGGACATTTATCGTTTTAACAATGTTTATATTTATAACCATTCTAGAATGTGAACACATTGACCATACTTGTGATGGGGAAGGGTGGCGTTGGGAAGTCATCGACTGTAAACTCTATCATAGGAGAGAAAGCGGTTACTGTTAGTACATTTCAGGTATTTATTGTTCGTCCGTCTTACTGGTCACATAATGGTGTGTTTGTTGTCTGATGTTTCTAAAGCAAGTTATATTCTGTTTCATTGATAGTCTGAAGGACCAAGACCTGTGATGGTTTCCCGCTCCAGGGCTGGATTTACATTGAACATTGTTGACACTCCTGGGCTTATAGAAGGTGGATATGTCAATTATCATGCTATTCAGCTAATCAAACGGTATGCTATAGCTTGATATGGCACAAAGTTTACAACTTTTGAAGCATATTACTGGCTCTTGTGTTTTGGTTATTATTATTTTTAAAAATCAATTTTTTCATAATTATAATTTAAGTTTGTATTAATGGGTTTTTTGCTGCTGTGTCAACAGTTTCCTTCTGAACAAAAGTATCGATGTTCTACTGTACATCGACCGTCTGGATGTTTATAGGGTAGATAATTTGGATAAGCAGATTACTAGAGCCATAACGGATAATTTTGGTGAACAAATATGGAAGAGAGCTTTGATTGTTCTCACGCACGCTCAACTCTCATTGCCAGACGGATTAGATTATGAAGTTTTTTGCTCCAAAAGGTCAGACGCTCTTCTAAAATTTGTTAGCCCCAGTACCTGGATGAAGAAAAAAGACATTCAGGTGTGTAACCTTTTATCCTTCCAGAGTTCATTTTTGGAAGTTTCATTTGCCTGAATGTGAGGGTCACCTTGTTAAACTGATTTAACACACTCTTTCTAGTAGTAAGTTTTTACTGTTCAATACCCTGAAATTGTTCGGTCTATTACATAGTATAGAATGTGATTGCATACTTGTAGGATGTCCTTGCTATTGCGGACAGCTTGTTCACTGTTTTAGAATCTTTGTCATTATTAATGCAAACATTTCCATTTTGAGGAAAAACTGAAAAGCTGGTAATTTTAGTAGGCAGCAAAGTTGTTCTTGTAAATCTGTTATCAGATGTCACCTCTTCACACTTATTGGGCTTCTTCAATTACTACTATGGCTCAAGTGATGTTAAACTTTTCTTGCTAATCAATATCTTATGATAAAGATGAATTAGTAAATTGATTTTACCAGCATCGGCATCAAATTTTTAATTTTGTTTGATGTATATATTAAACTTTATTGTGCATTTTCTTTTCTTTTCTCCCCCTCATTTATGAATTTCGTTATTTTGCCTTTGTTTCTCCTAGGGTTCATTTGTACCTGTTGTCATGGTTGAGAACAGTGGGAGATGTGCCAAGAATGAAAATGATGAAAAGGTTATTCAATTCCCTGACAACAGAATTCAATTTTTTTTCCTCAGAATGTATTTTGCTGAACCTTCATATTATTGAACTTTGGATATGTGGTGGTAGGTTCTTCCAAATGGGATGGCTTGGATTCCAAATTTAGTCAAAACTATCACAGAAGTCGTGTTGAATGGAAGCAAGGCTCTTCTTGTTGACAAGAAGTTGGTTGAGGGCCCAAACCCCAACGAGAAAGGAAAGATCTTAATTCCTTTCATTTTTGCATTTCAGGTAAGCTTCAAACCTTTCTTAACTTATTTTTTTCCTGCGATTCTTGGATTGACAAATAATCTCATTTAACCTTGTCTTTGGTTGTTTGCAGTACTTCTTTATTATTAAGCCTCTAATACGAGCAATCAAGTCTGATGCTGCAAAGGAGGCTAAACCAGTTTGGGCCAGGGCTAGTCGCAAGCTTTGAATTTGCAATTGGATGCATCCTTTTTCTATGTTTCTCACTTGTTTTTGGTTTCAAGTGATTAATTGCAGCATTCTGCAGTAGTAATTATCTGCGGCATATGGACTACATAGTGTTGAGGTTATCAGATTTTTGTGTTTATGTATATATATTATGCACCAAGTTCTGGATGATTGATTGTGTTATGCTTTGTTAGTACTCCAGCTGGTGAATGTTGCACTTTTTCGTACACCGGTTCTTGTTTGACCCTTTTGAAAATGTGCTTGAATTTTAAGTTCTTCCTTGAGCATATCGACTTAATAGCATTTGATTGCATTATAATATTTCTATGAATTGGTAACATGTGAAATCTATATCTAAACTTATGTAAAATGTCTGAATCTACTAAACCTTTAGGAAATCTTCCATTAGCGGAACAATATTATTACTTACAATGTGTTATTTGTAAATATCCATAACAAAATATCTGGCAAAAATATCAAGTCTTAAGCTTGAACTCAACCCAATGCTGACAGTGACATTTGGGGAAGTGTTTTATGTACTCAATTCAGCCAAGTTTGAAGCTCCACCACAAATGAAACAATGGCAGTTGCCCTCCAAGTCTCAAATATCTCGTCACTAGTTTCTCCTCCATCCATCACTTCACCTCCATTCATTCTTCTGCCATCCTCAAAGCTCAACAGTAACAGCAACAAGACTTATGGTTCAATCCATACCACCAACTTCAAATCATTTCGCGTTCTGTATCGTTACTCTGCTAATGATGAAGACGATAATGATGGAGAAAATTGCAGTTTCGATAAAGCAGTAGCGCTTTTCAATGACAGGGCATACTATAAATGCCATGACTGTCTCGAATCTCTATGGCACACTGCTGAAGAACCAACAAGAACTCTCATTCACGGTGTTCTCCAATGTGCCGTTGGGTTTTATCACCTTTTCAATCAGGTTACTTAACAACTAACGACCCTAAATGTATAAATATATATATATTTTTTTTTTTAATTTTTAAATGGTTCTGCAATTTTGCTACAGAATCATAAAGGAGCAATGATGGAGTTGGGAGAGGGACTGGGTAAACTTAAAAAGATGAATCTTAGGAGTGGACCATTTCATCAATTCGAGAATGAGATTTCTGCTGCTTTGGAGTTTATATATCGAACTCAAATTGAATTAGCAGCCTGTGAGTTTCTTTTTACCATATTTCACATCTTAATTATTGCATTGGGTTATTTTAGTTTCCCCCGCAAGTGAAACTGTAGCTTGTACGCTCACGGCTCATCTTCAGCATAGTATATAACTTCGGGATTAATCAGTTGACTTGATTGGTACTTTCTGGCAAGAAACCACAGTTAACAAATGAATTGAGTGCCGAATTTACATTGTTATGAACAAAATGAGGGCTTTAATTCGTATATGATTAGAACCATTTTTTATCTATCAGGTGCTGAAGACATTTGTCTAGCAATGGATCAATCAGAAAGATCATACCAATTGCTTGGGGATTATGCAGCTGGGCAGCAGCTTTATCATCTAGAGAGTGACCATAATCAAATTATGTATATAGTGTTTGATCCTCAGAGATCGTATGCCTCTGATGATAAGTCAATAAAGGTGAAGCTTCCCTCCCTAAATGCTACTGAAGAACATCTAATGGCCTGTAAATAAACTATCTAATCTATACATTTTCATTCACCAATTTATGATTAAATCATTACATTTCTTTGAGAGATGTTAACACTGGGAAACTCAATTTGTGAAAGAAGTCGGAATGATTAGTTGAAAATTTTAAGAAAAGGAATTTTGAATCTAGAAATGGAGCTTGTTCAAAGTGAATCATATAAGCTTTTTTTGACGCGGACAACAAAATGTATGCTGAAAGAAAGAAAACAGGACATATTCCGTTAACTCCCTGAACAAATCCTGAATATCATAAATTCAGTTAACAGGAATTAACTCCAGCACTTTGCTCTTGCATGTAGCTAAGTCCGCAAAATCAAAGCTTTTCAGGCCCAGTCAGTTCAGCACCAGCAAAAATATGTGAATCATTCTTGGAGATGCAAACAAGTCTCCTACACAGCATTATCACTGCAAATTAAGATGTCTTGTCAGGAGAAAATAGTATACAAATTAGTTCAAACTGGCAATATATAAACCTTTAAAAATTAGTCAAATAACCATGTACTGTATTTTGGCTACATATGTTCCTGTTATATAACAGGTACTGATGCATCTGTTGCATGTATATAAACTGACATAAAAGCATCACAAAACGTTTGTACATTCAACAGGCTTTAACGAGTCTACTACACTTCAATATTATCATTTAGATACTTCTCACTTTTATCTTTATTCTGGTGGCTGGACAAATTCTTCTCACAATTGTGACTGAAAAGATCACAAATGATAAAAAAAAGAACTCAAAGAAATAGACATTTGAGCTCCAAAGATGCCCAACTCAACTTATGAAACAAGCAATAATGAAGGATTGGTAACCTATTTAGAAAAAAATTAGGAAGCATGCATATATAGCTACATATAAATACATACTGAGAGCTTATATTTGATAAGCTACCGTATGGTCTTTGAGGAAAAATGATTCTATTCTCTCAATTATTCTCATCATCCAAGTTTCTATTCCTTTCTAATTTCTAATTTACTGTATGATCCTTGGGGAAATGATTCTTTTCGCTCAATTTTTCTCATCTCCCAAGTGTCAGTTCTTTCTCTATTTCTAATTTCCCTCTAATATCCACCATTTTTTGTTTCTCCCACTTTCTCTCCTCTTTCTTTTCACCTAGCTTTAATACATAAATGAGGAAATGACGTGGCATAATATTCGGAATAGAGGTTAGGAAAGAGAAAAGCAAAAAGAAATGTTTATATAATAGGCTTAGGTTTGAGTTAATCACCTTGGGCCCTTAGCTGTGCTTATAATCTTGAGATTAATAACAGAACTACAATGATAACCCAACCAATAAAACCTGATTCTCTTAACAAATTTGATGCCAAGACCAAAGAAATAAACACTCAGTACAAATGCACCACAAGAGGGAGATACCTTGAATTACTTGGTCGTTGATCATCTTCTAAGCTGAAGTAGAGATTTCATGCTTATCTTCTTGAAATGACCAATACCGGTAGTAGATAAACTGGATTAAAATCTAGAAAAGCCATTAAGGTTCCAGACAAATTCAGAGAATTCTGATGGTGTCAAAGCTGACAACCAACAGGGTATATAATTGTTAAGAGGACGACAAAATCATGATCACTTCAAAAAGGATACAAAAGAATCAAGCAGCACACAGCCTCCTGCATCCGCAAGCCATGGCAGATTTGGTCTGATTCTTGACCAATCCATGCTGTTAACAAGTATGCTGCAAAAGCAAAAAAATAATGATATGTCCTTAGAGAGCTGAGAAAGAATCCAACGAAGACAGGCCAGTGAGGATAAGTATGATGGATACAACATATTCACCTTGCTACATATGTTGCATTACCCACCAAAGCAAAGACAAACATCAAAGGATTAAGCCCCTGCAATAGCATTCATAAGAAAATGTACAGTTATCATATTTGCACTCACACACAGGCAAATTCCCTTGTTCTTTTCTTTTTTTTCTTTTCCTCAAACACCAACAATTCTTTTCACCCCAAACAGAAGTGTTCCTCTGTATGCATTCAAAAAATATAATTTCAAGTTGAAATTTGCTTACCTCCACATGGCCCCTTCTTATCTGAAAACAAATTTTTTTTAAAAAAAAAGATCAAGAATCAGAAGTTTAAAAAAAAAAACACTATTAAAACAGATTAATAGAAAAATACAGCAGAAGAATAAATTTCAGATTGCAAAAACAAGATGCTCTACATCCATTGTGCAAAGAAAAACCAGTAGGGAAACATTCTGCTAACACGAACATGGTACATAGAGTTCACCCATGTATGTTTCCAGTGTTCTAAAATTTCTATTAGAACAGAGCCAGAAACACTTGTGCACACTTGAACTATGTAATCACCAAGAAGGTGAAAACTGAAGAAAAAGCTTTGTTCTGTCTGAAGAATAGTAAAAACTTGCTAGCAAGTCATGTATGAGTTATAAAATTAAAAAAGTAAACCTTACATTCAAGCAAATTTGTGGAAGCCGCCCACCCATGTAAATTGCTGCCATTGCCCAACCAAGGTAGCTTCCAATCCCACTGCTTCCTCCAGCAACACTTTCTTGCAGCAGACCACCACTCACCTGAAGAAATCACATTCCACAAAAATAATTGGTTCTCAAATTCCCAAACTGTTTTCTGTCAATATCTCCAAAATGAAAATAAATAAATAAATAAATAAAAAGAAGAAGAAATCTAAATGGAAGCTTGAAAAAGAAGGATCAAATAGGCAACGGATATGGGGCATCAATAACACATTAAATTCCAGTGGCTTCCCTTTCCAGATGTCTTACCAACTCCATCTCTTTTGTCTTCCAGATTTGCTAAATTTTCATTAAGTTTCTAGGATGATTAATATGCAGAAATTCTACAAACAATCAATAACCTAGAGCTCAAAAATACTTGCTATCTGTGCTCTCCAGAACCTAACAGAGTAACTGCATAGAAAGAAAACAAGATTGTAGCTTGAACTACCTGCAAAAGCTTTCTTCTTACTTGAATCACAAAACCTTTGTTTGGTTTCTCAAACACCATATCACGTTCAGTGTTCGAATGGTGGAAATTAAATGTTGTAAGGAATATCATTATCGGGACCTGAAATAGAAAAGGCAATCAAAAGTTTACATTACTGAATCAGAACAGGATGTTATTGCCAAGACAACATCTTGTAAGAGAGCTCACCAAGCATAGCATTGTTTTGGTGTTTGTAGATGGAGGAGATTGTGTAGAAATATGTCCACCAAGCAAGGGCTCTTCTATGGAAATCCTGGAATGATGAGAGGGACTCATTCGTTGTGCTATGAACGATCCAGCTGTAGGTGTATGACTACTTGATAATGATCTTGCAGACCTGATAAATTCACCTAGTGATATGTGATTATCATATAAAAACCATTCGCAGATAAGGGCATAAATTATTGATGAACATGCAAATTGTTCAGAATACACTGAATAAAAGGTGACTCTTCAACAAATGTGCAGTTGACATTCACATTTCAACCAACCACTCTAGACATCCAGACCAATGTATATGCACACATACAACACAATATGTCTTATGCTTCTAATGTTTAATCCACTAGAGCACAATGGTGAATACTTAATAACAAGAAGGTATAAAATTTAATTACGTATAGTATAATTCTCTTCCAGGAGACCCATTTCGAGGAAATGCTGGAAGAGGAATAGGAATTGAAAAATTTTCTCTGTCAGAAGTGTCAGAATCAATTTTCCATTTGCCAGAACTGTTTACTTGTTCGCCAACACCGTTGCTACTTGGCCTAGTCTTCTCTGCAGCCTCGGGTTGGTTAGGCATGAGACCCTACATTGCAGGAACAAAGCATATTTCATTCAAGTATCATACATAGTGTAATAATTTTCTTTTTGAGAGGGAAAAAAAAAAGGCTTCAGACAAAAACAATATACGAATTCATGTAAATTAAAAAACAAATTTCTATTTGGTTCTATTGATTGATTTGAGATCTTGATCACTGCATGTAATATGTCAAATTCTAACAGAACTTGATCCGAATATCCATTGATTTATATTTATTATCAACATAAAAAAAAAAGAAGAAAACCACAAGTATCCGATCTCAGGATCATTAAGTAGCACTATGATTTGCCTCCTACAATCACTTTCAAAAATGTTGTTGCACTCAATTTTCTCTCAATAAGTTTGACCAGTCTAAATGTGGAGTATCTAGTTTAATTTCGAATTGTAATTAGTAATTCAACCCTAAGAGCAGAAGTAAACTTGTATGTTGTAATTTTTTCATAAATAACTATAGGAAACCATTGAGCCAAAGAAATTCTTACCTTCTGGTGTCGTTTATTATGTTTTAGACGAGGATAAATGTGACTGTAATATATGGTTTGTGCAGTAAGAATCACAGTAGTCAGTGTATACAACTGCATAAAACATGAAAGCAAGAAAAATTAAGAAAATGAGACAAGTCGAAACTAAAATAGAAATCAATAAAGCTTCGTATTAACTTCATGCTTGAGCACACACTCTTACCATTGCCATATAGTACTGAGTTGGAAGCTGCAAAAGGAAGAAAAAGAGTTTCAATTAACTAGATGTCACAAAATCTACCATGTGCAAGAAGCATTGACTACATCTAGTAGTTAGCTTTGGTTGGCAGAGAATTTTCTTCTTAGCCTGTTTGACAATGTTGAGAGAGCAAAAATGGTCTGTTAAAACAAAATATCTTAGGATTGGGAATACACATCTTGCTTGTTGGCATGCTTTCCCTCGGAAAGACACTAAAAACTCCTCAGTTATTTCAAGTGCACTAAAGAAAGCCAATTATCCAACCAATTTATACACATCCAACTAACTTAATGCCAGTGACTCAAGAGACTCTTGAGACCTTGTATACTTTGAATTCAGTGTGTCTTCTGCATATGGGAAAGACCTTCACACAATATCTTACATGTAAACTAATCACAAAAATATTTAGAATACCAATGAAAAGACAGAGACATCATGAATGAACAATAAGTTCTTTGCGATAGTAGACACGAATATAGTTACAAATGTAACAAAATAGGATTATAAAAATATAAACAAACAAATAAATAATACTGCAGTTTGAGATACGAGAGAACTTACAGTAGCTGGTTCCAGCAGGCAGCCGAAAACATTGAAAAGATCTCTGTAAAAGTAGTTACGTTACAAAATCATAAGCACGAACAAAATTCTAAACACTTAAATAAGAGAATCAAAGCAAACATACCCAAGAATCCATGTGGTTAGAAAAGCAATTGAGAGACCTTCAGTGGATTTCTCCTTGTAATTAGTAATGATTTGGGGGATTTCAGCCACGCCCCAACTGATCACACTGGCCAATCCTAAGCCCAAAGAAACCCCATCTCTAACACTACAAAGGCAATATTCCATGTATATTCTAGCCCATTCTGCACAATGCAAATTGCTGGGGCACACTGCCACTTCACTTTTGAACAATCCCATTATTCAATCGAAGAATTTGCCACCTTCAATCTATAAAAAACTTCAACTAAAGAGAATGAAAGAAATCAGTGACCTATTTGAGGATAAACAAATACATTCTCGTATGTCAATATGTTGCTGCATTAGATGACGAAAATGAATGCATGACCAAAGAAAGAACCAAAACAGCACTGATTGTTTTGTTAACTTTTGATGGCCAGAAAAGGAAAACGAATGTGATGGTGACTAAAAAAGGTTGAAGTAGAAAAATACAAAGAGAATCTAATCTTTTCTTTTGGAGGATCATTGCCATCTAAAATGATAAATTAAAAATTAAAAAAGGCATATAGCTTTTAATAATTATAAAGATAAATCCATTGCACATGCCTGGATTAAACTGTATATATATAGATATATAACGAAAAGTTTTATACTTATGAAGGGATATTCAGAATGCAAGTAAAGATAGTTTTTAATAAATATATTAAAAGAAAAAGAAGAATAAAACGAAAACTCACAGTAAAAGAAAGCATGGAAATCCAATGGAGCTCTCCAGAGTCCTGAGGGAGGGGTTTGTTTGCTTGTTACTTGCCACTTTGGCAGCGAGCCAAGTTAGTTATGAAATGCTGCCTTTGACGTGAACAGTTACCACAAACGCAGTCGTTAGAAGTTACACGTGCCCCTCTCGTCTTTGCCCTTTTTTTTTCCGTTAATACTCCTGGTGAGGTTTCAAAAGTATGCGCCCCGTTAGCCGACTCCACGTGGTTTGGTCCTGTTTATTATAACTTTCCTAATACTCATAAATATTTATTTAATTTCGTAAAATTTTATCAAAATTTTTATTATTTTTTAATTATTTTAATTAAATTTTTAAAAATTAAATAAATTATTTTATCCCGACTTATAAAAATTTAAATTTTAACCTTTTGAGAGTGTAGGTTTAAATTTTATTAAATATTAAAATATCTAAAATATTATCTATTTATTTAAATAATTTTTATTTTATTTTTTTAATGACATAATTTTAAAAAATTTATCTATTAAAAATAACTTTATAATTTTTAATAAAAATATTCATTAACAACTAAACAACTAAAATTTTTTAAATAAAAACACTTGTTACAAAAACTCAATTTAAATAAATTCTACTTAAAAAAAAAAAAAACTGTATTAACAGAGCCTTAGGCTCCGTGCGGGCATCAAAGCGCTCCAAGATTCATTTTTCTTTTCCCCCACCCCCCTCTCTGAGCCAGCTCCAAGATTCATTCTAATTTCAAGTACCTAAAATATCTGTTGATATTTCAAACCTTCGCCGGAAGATAAGAGCTGCATATTGCTTACATATGCGTTCGGTATAAACTCGCAAGGTACTATAAAAGCATTAGCATTAAATGGCCTGAAAGCATAATTCTCATAGAGGGGATATAGAGTAGAGATCAATGCAGTACACATTCGTCACTGAATTTCATGTAATAGTCATACAGTAGTTTCCTACTAAATTAACCATTTGGATTCAAGATACTCGCTAGCACCAGTTAACAATATACAGCTAAGATTCAAATCTGACTCATGAAATCAAAATACATTGGCTTTAGGAATGGCAACTGGAACATATTCTGGCAAAGTATGTGAAAAGCTGAGTTGAATCCATCATAGTGCCGATCTCATTTGACTCATCAATGCAGAAGTGCTATTGCTCGGAACCTGATTCCATAGTCTGGGTTGGTGGGGCTGTGACTACGGCTAAACTGAGATCAGGAGGATTAGCGTCGCTAGATCTTTCACGTATTTCCCTGTATTCTTGACAAATGGCACACAAATGGCAAAAAAAGTGGGTAACAAAGTCCCCACATGGTGCTTCCTGCATTAGACATCAAGAACTGGTAAACCACAGCTAAGTCTAACAATAGCAATTTCATAACAAAGCCATAGACAAATTGCAAGGGTGGAGGGATGAATTGGCTAACATGAAACCCAACTGAGTTTTGGCCAACTTTTTGGGGAAAAAGACGAAATCACATGCCTAAGAAATTCTTTGGCAGCTAACATCATCACTATGATATTAAATTAATTTCAATTCAATCCAACATAACTTTAACTCTTGGATTTCTCCTCTCCCTTTCTATATATTTTTACTAGTATTCTGCCAATGAAATAATTTTTATGATTTTGTGGAGCATTATCTAGGAACATGGAAAAGAAGACATGTTATGATAGTGACTTTGTGAGGATATGCAATATACTACTCACAGAATCACTTTATGTTAAGGTTTGTTTCATAATCAATTATCATAAGAAGTCCTATAAGTAAATTTCAATCTCAAAATTTCTGAAACTACACATCTAAATCCTAGATCACCAACTTGTTTGTTAATCCTTCATATATCAACTTCCTACATATAAATACCTGCAATAAAAGCACAGGTAAAACAGGTCTATAGGACAATCAAAGACCTATGAACTACCAGCAAAAGAAGTGGAGGGATAAAAAAGTTCTTCACATGATAAAACTATCTTTGCCAAACACTTGTTAAGAGTAGTACCGGCAGATTATACATTGTCCGTAGGGTTCGACGGTAGCCGCATGCGTAACAAGAAACAAAGCATCCAGGTAATCCCAACAAAATTCCATCAGTCAACAAGCAACATACAGTATTGACAAAAGCCCATGTAATAAAATGGGTCAAGCAAGATCCTGTGAAAGTTCCAGAGCCCAAGAACTCTGCATTCTTCCCAAAGAGATACCATGGGCAGAAAAGACCTATACAACCTGTACAACAGAAACAAACCGGAGTCAAGTCATGGTTCTCACTTTTACCCACAACTAGAACAGAAGTTTCCAGGATTCACAATTAGAATACAGACACACACTTGAAACAATAGAAATAACTTTTTTCAATTAAATTACTTGCACCCAAGCTCTTGCGGCCCAAATATTCCTCCAAGGTTATTAGCAAACTTTCCCCTCCACCCCATCCTTTACCCCATCTTCCTTTATATGTCTGAGAGTAGACTTAAAGGATTATTACCACCTTCTCATGTCATCTACATTCTCTTTAAAAAGCTATGTTGCCAGGATCTATTGTGGCCAAAACATTTCTCAAAGGTTATCACTAAATTTTCCCCTCCGCCCTATTCATTGTCCCATCTTTCTTTTCTCCTTGTAGATGTCTTAGAGTTAAAGACTTATTACAAACTTTCTCAAGTTATCTACAATGCCAGTCCTTTCTTTATATCATGTGCATGTCTGGGAACTGTTGGACTGTACTAAAAGATCAAGAGCAAGTGTGAGAGGTCTCCTCTACTAGAATATAAATTATGGTTTCTTGGACCAAAATCAACAAACAAGTCATTAAGAATTCAAAATGGTAACTTCTACATTCATTCAAAATACTATAAACAAAAATCTAAATGGTAGACCAGATTTCAGATGCAACCAGGCAACTAATAGATAGCAACCATTACATACATCAATCACAATAAAGCTTAACGTGCTACTTGTATTATAGCTTTTCTTCATATCCAATTATCAGAATTCTCTGTACATCTTTTCCTCTCATATGTAAGCTAAAAAAGAAATGCTAACAGGGGCTCTTCTCTTGTCCTTTAAGGCTCTTTAAACTTCATTTACCATTAACTATCAACCAACCTAAGCGCTAAACATTTCAGAATTATAATCACAATTTTGAGATTCTTTAAGTGCAAAAGCAAAGAAAACAACACAAAAACAGCTCTGTCTATTCATTTTAAACTTTAAGGGGCACCTTCACAATTTCCCTTCTGATAAAATCAAGGTCACAAGGCATAAAGTAGCATACAGCTCTGCATATCATCGAAACAAGCACAAATTCCAGACGACCATCGCACCGGCCCATCACTTGGGTGACGAGGATCAGAAAGGTCTTCTTTTTGAGGAACAATCTCGGGTCCTGAATCTGACTGTCCCAGGGGAATATAAGGAGGCGGCACATAGCCACCTTGCCTTGTCATCTTTGTAGGATAGAAAACTGATTTGTATCTCCAGAATCTCTATTGAATCGTTCAGTATTGTTCTGTAAGGGCCATGAAAAGCCCATTAGTAAATAAATTTAGAACCACAAAATCCATCAAGATTCAATCTTTTCACCCACAAGAAAAACCCTTTCTTCTAATTTATAAAACCAAGAAGCTATGTGTAAATCAACTGACTCAGATCGATTAAAGCATGTGATTAGAAGAACAAGAATTTACTGTACCCAAAATTCTCTTGCAATTATACCAAGCACTTAAGAAATGAAACTAGAAACCCATTTTCCAAACAAAACCATATTCAGAGAAACGCACCGTACCTTGGTTGGTGCTCAGCAACGGCTGAAACTGAAAATTTTGCGAGTTTAATTTCTTGAAGAAATAGGCACCTTTATACTTTCAGTTGGTTTTTGGTTAGGCTAACCAGAGTTAGTGATTAATATCTAGAAAATTAACCAGGCCACGCGTCATTTTTATGCGATAACAAAATTTTGACCGGTGATCGTCAATAACTTACTGACCAATTGTGAACTAAAAGCGGACTGACAAGTTGCAAGGATCCGATCTATCAATAAACTACCCTATACTTGCGAAATTGAAATACATGACACATTATTTGATAGGCCCTAGGATGAACTAACAACTTATTTGTGACAATTAGTAAAAGATATGACACATTATTTGATTTACGAATAATTGTGTAAGTACAATATTATTATTTATTATTCTATTATTTTTTTAAGATGTTTACATTTATTAGTTATATTTATGGGAGAGAAATCCTTTTAGCAGCCAATCATATACATGGATGCCACGATATATTTATTTATTTATTTTTATTGGTTCAAAAAAATAGGAGGTTAGGAGTACGTATTTGTTAATTGATTGCAAATATATACTTATAAGATTTAACTGGATTGTTAAAAGAATTTCCCCGACAGGTAGCTTTTGCTTTCTAGTTTCTATAAATATAATTTTAACTAAAAAATTATAAAATTTTAAGTAGTGACATAATTATAACAGTTTATAGATTCTTCATTCTTTTTAGCGTCAAAATAACGATAATAAACAATATAAACATATTTAAAATATTTTAAAGGGTAATTCAATGATAATTCCTTTAATTTGCTTAAAATTCATATTAATAATTACAAACTCGATCAACTAAGTTATTTAGTTGGCAAAAAAATTCGGGTCTACATCTACAAAGATCTAGAAGATCTAAATCTAGAAAAATTTGAATCCATATATTAAAAAAATGCATATATGAGACATAAAATCTAAGATCCTTACATATCTTGCATCCGGAAATCTGGATATCTGGATCCGCACTATTTTAATTAAATTATTTATTTAATTAAATTTCAATTGAAAAATATATAAGTTGATTTATTTATTTAATATATATAAACATAATTAACTCTATAATCTTCCTTAACATTGGAAAAAATATGTTAGGAAACTAACAAAATAATAATAATAATTAGAGAATATTGCAATGAATCAATTTACCTTTGATTTTTTTGATTTTTTATGTTTGATTTATGTTGTGAAATTTTTGTTTGTGGATTTATAGTGTTGTTGTATGGTATTTATGTTGAATTATAATTGGATGCTTTTTAATATTATTAAGTATGTTGTTGAATTAAAATTATATTTGAATTTATTATTATGCGGATCTGGATATCCAAAAATTCTACCTATAATCTGCGCAGATAATACCTGCATTCGAATCTGCATTTTTTTGCTGATCCAAATATCAAAACTTCAATGCTGGATCATTTTCACCAATAGTATTAAGTGATGAGATTTAGTCAACATAGATGAAGAAAGACAAAGAGATAGGATGGTATTTGGACCTTAATCAATCACTTGTCAAATTGATTTTTTTTTTCCTTTTTTGGTGCTAAATTCTTTGTTATACATTTGTCGTGTAAATTTTATTGAACTCGCAAATGCATGAATCTATTGTAAAATAGATTAAAGGCGACGAGTGTCGATCCCACAAGGAAGTAGATTTTAATTGCGTGTAGAGTTAATTTTCTATATGGGTGGTTGGATTTATAGTGAAAATAATTTGGATTATCCTAAAATTTTAAATTAAAATAGCAAGGATAAATTAAAGTGAAATCTATTGAAATGAAACGGTTAGGTATCTGGATCTACATCAACATGCACCATGAGCTCAATATTCCTTATTAGTGTCAATTAAATCATGAGGGGGTTTCCACTCCTCATGAACCATACTCTAATCAATATGGTGCTAAGGGCTTATCGTGCCAAATAGTAATAACCTTGCACTAAGGAGCCGGTTTTACCAATGCGATATCTATACATGATTATAACTATCTGTAGATAAAAAATCAAAGCATCCACATAAATCAGAGGAAAAGAGAAAGTAAATTTACCAAATAAAGCTCATGGAACATGTTGAAACTTTACCTTTAACTCAAGCTTGAAAGAAAATTAGCCACTCATAATTGAATTAGGGGTAAAATGAGAATTTATTAAAATAAACAGAAAATACAAGATGGAGAAGGAATTTCAGAAAATGGAACTCAAAAATAAATTCATGGGTGTCAAATTAGAGGAGAAAGCCCTTTTTATAGATACACTGAGTAAACTATGGTCATCGGATTAAAAACAATTTGGACGCTCAGGATTGAGCCACATGCCAATAATACGAGATTTGACCATGCGGTTTGAATAGTGACGCGGTTTGAAAAACGAGGTGGCTTGAATAGTGACGCGGGTTGGTTATAAATAATTCCATGTATATGCATGTATCGAACACACGATTTTCGGTCCACTAACATGCTGCCACATCACCGATCAACAGTACATAAGAATTTTAGTCTAATATGATCGTGACACCTCATCAGTCAATGTCACGTCATCGTTCTGCATATGTGAACAGTGTAAATGCAAGAATACATGGACGATCACTGCATACGTGAAAGCGATACCATTTTTCCTTTTATACTTCTCCTAAGGTTTTCGATTGTCCTGAGTTCAAAAGTGATGTCCGTTTTACTGTCTGATCTCTCGTTCATTGTGAAACAACCATAATGCCCCTAGAATACTGGAAATACTTTATTAAAATACAACACACATTATTAAATCATAAGAGATTTAAATACATAAAAGTAGGGATGTTAGTGAGACTTAAGTATAAAATGATGATTTTCTCCTTTATAAATATACACTTTCTAACACTCAACGACATTCTTGACGCGTATAATATGGCACAACATGAGCACGTTTCGGTAGGGCACGCAGCACGACACACATGTGGGTTGGGCCGGATTTAGAATTTTAAGCACGTGGGCCTTAAATGTACGGCACGATAAGAGATGAGCCAAAGATCGATACGCGAAAAAGCACATAATAAGCATGATTCATTGGTGGGCTACCACGCGGCCCGTAGGCAGTCAATAGCATGTGGGCCGAAGTATATAAAAGTAAATTTTTTAATGAAAAATAAACATAAAATGTTATGATTTTACAGATGTCTTGAAATTAAAATTTTAATATATTTTATTAATTATTAGCACAAGCTTTTAAAAATTAATTAAAATCTTATTTTTGAAAAAAAATTCTAATTTTTTTATGTTTATAATTTATTAAATGAATAAATGATATTGTGATTTTAATAAATAAAATTATAAATACCATGATTTTATAAAAAGATAAATCATAAAATTTACAACGTTAATATTTCATTTATGAAATCATAACTTAGTTGAAGGAGATATGTTTTATTTGTGAATGAAATATTTTTCATATTTAATATTTATACATAAAAAATAAAAGTACGAACAAAATATTTTTTTATGATAAATTAAAAATTTCATTTTCATTCAATGGAGTTCAAGTGCAAGTAAAATATTAGTAGTTCAAATAAAATTAGGTGTAATTATTCCCTTAATAAAAATTATTATTGTTGTTGCTATAAGTGCATGGACTGATGGCTTGAAAAAACATGTCAGATATGTGGGCTTGGGAAAAAAAAGGTTAACGAGCTTTTTTTGGGCACGACACACGTGGGCTCATATCATGGGCCGTGCTAGGCTTAAAAAATATTTTGAGCACGGCACGACACAACCCGCTCACTTGGTGGACTGTGTCGTGTAGTTGACTGTCTTTAACATTAGCTATATTTTAATAGAATGTGAGTCTAGGTATAAAACATAATAGAATATGATTTATATTTGTTGACCTCATAATCTCTTGAAAAATGTAGTTCTTGGTTGAAATGATTGAGATTATTTCTCGTGGTTGTTAACTTACATCAGAAGATTATGTCCAGCCAGAAAGTAAACGTTGTTACATTGTCTCAATGATTCGACTTGTGTATTTCAACAAGCATTTAAAGTTGTTTATGAACACGGATTAGTTGAAGCATAGAAGAAGGATGTTTTACTGTATTCAAGTATTGTAGTTAAAATAGATGTCAGGAATTTTTTGGAAGGAAAAACTCACGATGAGCTTAAGGTTATCCTTACATAGGTTCATTTATTCAAGATGAATGTACTTCTTTTAACTTTTTTAAATGTTTATAATAGATAATATGGAAGTTCTGAACTTCACTACTAACAAGCTATAAATATAGACATTTTTAAAGGAAATACGAGATAAAAAAGATCCAGAATGAGACTCAAGAGATAGAGGCTGAATCATTTCCAACAGGAGTTTAGTTGGTGATATCATTGTCCCTGAAGAGGACATGGAGTTGATAAAAACCAATATATTTTCGTAGATTTTATATAGCCATTTGTACTGTAACAACTATTGAATATTGATGCTGAGATTTGTAGGTTAGTACAATAATACAAAGATGATAAGGTTGGTTGTGTACAACTTTTTATGTTATTCACTACTTGATATAAAACCCTTAATTCTCAACTTCTAATTTAAGCCATTGATCTCCATAAACCTCCTTAGTCCTCAAGAAACATCAAGAACTCCCTTCCTATAAGCTTGCTGTTGCAAAATAATTCAAATAGTAGCTTTCCTGCCAAGATATCCTTCATTGAGTCATTTCATCAAACAATTTGATATTTCTACCAAATTGAGAGGGATGATTTGGCCATTTGGCTATGACGTTGGCTATAGCTAGAACTGATAAAACTTGACACAACCCGATTACCTGACACAAATACAACATAAATAAATGAGTATGAGTCATCAAATTTAACAAAATTACTAAACAGGTTGGGTCCAGGTCGACATAATTTTTTCCGTGTCAAGTTATAGTTAAAATTCTTGATCTATTTATCCAATCAATGATACGATTATATTTTCTATTCAAAACTAATTTGCAGGTGTTTGTTACCAAAACTCAAATATTAGACATAATTTGTTTTATTTTTTGGGAGCATATAAATAGTATTTCATTTATAAATTTTTATATAGATTTAGAACTTTAATAGTATAAATATGTAAAATATCGATAGAAATATATATATTTTAATATCAATATTTATTTATATATTTCTTTATATTTAATGAACTTTAATTTACCTTCAGTGTTGTTGTCCTGACTCCTGACTCATGTTTTTATGAAATGAACTTTTATAGTTTGAAATAGTTTGATCAGACATGTTTTCTATAAACGAAAAATGATATGAATGAGAAAAAATAGTTTGCTTGCTTTAAAATCCATTTCAAACCCACCAGACAATGGTAACTCTAACTCATGCAGTATATCTATTTATATAGCTATATTAATTGTTTACAAAACTAACAAATTAACACTTAGCCTTCCTTATTCTATTAACAGATAAAAAAAAATTATGGACGCAGAACCAAGCAACCAAGAGGAAGGGTATTGTACCAGATATGAGTAAAGCATTTGAAAATTTTGAATAGATTAAGAAGAAGAAAGAGGATACGGATTTATGGGAGGAGAAGATTGAAAAGCTTAAGGAAAGGGACAATTATGCCATTGAATCTAGTGATGGCAATAGGGTCGGTTGGAGCACGGACCATGATCTTCGAAACTGAATTCGATTTGAAAGCAATCGCCGAATCCGTCCCATATCTGAAAAAATTTTAATTAGGGATCGTTCGGATCTAAAAACTCTTAAATTAAGTGGGGATTAGATTAAGAACTTGATCTCTATTTAATTTTTTTCAAAAAAATTAATAATTAAAAATTTTTTGAAAATAAAATGACAAACGATCCAAGTTTTAGAACCTCGACATAACCAAAAGAAAAAAATTAAAAACAAAATTTAAAAAAGAAAAGAAAAATTCATTGGTCTCAATCTCTCACCAATGATTAGAGAAAATATTCTTCACGTTTCTCTGCAACTCTCTCTTTACCTTAAAGAATGCAACTCTCTTTGCCTCAAAGAAGAAACAATCTCGCCATTGCTAAATTTATAAAGTGCTAATTATTAAAGAAATTTAAAAATTTGAATAAAAAATTTTGAACAATGCTCTCTACTTTTGTATATCAAGCCATGTGAGGTCATGGCACATTCTTTTCTTCTCCTCCTCCTCCTCCTCGTTCTATTCTTTTCCTCGCTTGTTCGCTTCTTCGAAGCTCCAAGTCGCCGAGTCAACTCAACTCAACATAATGGCCACCTCGTCGGAGCTCGTAGCATTTCACTGTTATCGTACTGCATCTCTTTAAACTTGGACTCTACTGCATAAAAAAATGTAGATATTCTATTCAACTATTTTGTCTTCCCCCTTTTCTTTTCTTTTCTTTTTTTTTTAATTTAATTTTTCCTGGTTAAAGAAAAGAAACTGAGTTGAATTGGGGGAATGTTGCCATCCCCGATATTCAATATGATTATTGTAAATTTTCATTGAGCCGAGAGTTCCGATTGAAAACAAGCACAGAGGCAGGGTTGGTTACTTAACTTGAATTTTACTTGAGATTCCGACACAAATTTATAATCATGGATTAAATATTATTTTTTGACTTCAAGTCCAATGGTTCAGGAGGCAATTACATAATTGAAATTTATTAATTTTTTTTTTTTTTTTTGTTGTTGATCGATTCAGTCCAATTTGCATAGTTACTTAAGTCGGAAAAAGATGGGTCATTTAATCCACATCACTACTTATTAAACTTTTAAAAATATCTATAATCTATTATTATCAAAATGCACCTAAAGCAAATTAATTAGGAAAAATAAAATATAATTGAATAAGAGAGTTTTACTCTTTCAACCTGTCTCCAAATGCCGTTCGACTTAAGTTATTCTCATTTACTCGGTATTAATCTGTCTTACTTCATAGCTCATAACACACTGTCACATGGTAACGAGATACGTTGGCTTTATGGAGGGAAAAATCAATGCTGGTACAATTTTAATCACAAATATGTATGTTTTAGTTAATATTTGATTATTAGATTTTAACTTATTCGCATACACATATCATTATATCACAATTTTATAAATGAATTAATACGATAAAGAATAATAATAAATTTTTTATTTTAAATAATAACTATAAATAATGTGGTCTTCATTAATTAGTTGATTATTTTTTATAATATTTAAATAAATAAATTTTATTAATAAATTAATAAATATTATATTATTTAAAATAAAAAAATTTAAATATTCAACACTATTCTACAATAAATATTAAATGATTTAACATATTAATTTAGTTGTGGGTATGAATAACCTCCCTCTTTATTCTAGCACTTGTTCACGCGTGATTGGTAGTTCATAAATAATTATTTAAAACACACCAACACCTTGAAAATAAAAATAATGGAATCCCAATTTCAGTATACTAACCCTAGGTGGTAGTCTTTTCCCATTTCGAACTCAGGTCTCACACAACTCACAACCACCGATTCTGCCACTGGCCGTGAACGTCCTTGGTCACCGCCGTGTCGCCTCGAAGCCGCCGTAGTATCTCCGGTGGCCGGAAAACGACGGCCATTGTAGGGAAAACCAAGGAGCTTCACCAACCAGTTCTGAAGTAAGCACTGAATCTTTTTTTTTTTTCCATTTTTCTTTCCCGGGAAATTTACTAGAAAAAACTTTTTCTTGATTTTGACAAAGTTTTCTTTGGGATGATTCTGTAAAGGACAAGAGGACTAGAAAGTGCAGGAATGTGGAAAGATCTTTGACATGCCATGGATTCCTCATCTGACCTACAAGCTCACATGATTCCGGCCCCACCGCATGTATGAAGTTTGCTTTTTTATTGTCAAATTCCAATGACTAAAATGCTATTTGATTATGAATGCTCCATGAAAGCAGCCAGCTGTTTCTTGATTGTACATTTGTATTTCATACTGATATGAATTATTCATGCATCAATGTAGAGTGAAAATGTAATTAATTTATAAGTAGGAATCATCTTATCCTTTACAATTTGGGCATTTTTTTGGGGTTTGTTTTCTTATTTTCATCTGTGATGTTTGTGTGGTGAAATGGTATTTGCAAATAAAAATTAACCCTATTATTGCAGCTTTCAGCTCAAACAAATGCAATATTGGTTGAAGATTCATCAGCATCAATGCAAGTGGATCAAACTGAAAACTCTGTAGTTGCAAGGGATGGAATGCAAAATGGAGGAACAGAATTGGTCATTTACAATTCTAAGGTTGTACCAGAAAATAAATTTGGAATTAGATTTAGATTTTATCTTGCTATCTATTGTCACGAGGAAGGGGAAAAAAAAAGAAGATAAACTAAAGAAAGAACAGACACTTTTGATATTATATTATGAGATAAAAGTAGATGTTTATGTTATTTTATCATGTTATTCATACAATAATGAACTAACTTTGCAATAAAGCAATCTCTGTAGAGACTTCAAGACGATCTACAAATGATAGGCCTGAAAATTAAGCAGCACGAGGACCATATTAAACTTTTGAAGAGCCAAAGCCTCAAGTTAGGGGATTCTATTCTTGACTTGCAAGGTATATTACTTATTTTCATCCACTACATGTGTCACTGTAAATCAAGTCCATATTGAGCTTTGCAAAATAAATGAAATGAAAACAGAACATTGGCTCCCTGCTTCAAACTGTAGGTGAAATGAGCCGTCCCCAAATTTTATAAGAATAAACTTCAGGAGCTTTGGATAAATGTCTGATTGACATTCTTTTAACTGTCATCTTATAGGATATTTAAGTTTCTTGATGTAGGAAGCATATGGAAAAAAATGTATTAGAAATTATGGTTTTTGTATATAATACTTTTTATACCTTTCATTAATAATATTTCAGATTATTCTGCTTTGGGGTTTATCTTTGTCGTTAATTTGACGTTTTCTCTCTTTGAGAGCTATCTTTCCTTGTGTATTCAAGACGTATGCTAGAACGACATTTATCATCGCTTCTGCAGTGCGTCCTTTCTACTATAAGTTACCCCATAACCTCTAGGTCAAGAATTTAGGCATACTTGCTCGTAACTGGTAAAGGGTATTGACCATGCACCCTGAGATTGCAATTACTATATCCTGTCGTTTGTGTTGATATCTCTCCATAATCTTTTTTATCTAAAACCTAGGTGGTAAACTTTGTCACTAAGTTTAAGTAATTATGTTCTAAAGATGTGGTATATAAGATTTTTGACTTAAGGTGGCAATTTTTTAAAGTTACTTGGCATCAACTTAAAACTTTTGGACTTTTTCTGGTTTTGGTATAAATGATGCACTTTGATTTCTGTATTTGTCTGCTTCTGATAAATTTTCATCCAGTTAATCTTGGGAAGTATCATTCTGCAAAGTTCGATAATGAGGACCATTCCAACCATCAAAATGAGGAGGAAACAACAGGACAGATTCTTCAGCATGAGAAATCTGCTGCAGGTGTTTTGTGTCAGCTGAAAACACGCCATGGCACTCAGGCATCTCATCTTACATTCACCAAAGATGTCCTTGGTATTGTTGCTTCACTTGGCCAACTTGAGGATGAGAATCTTAGCAGGTCAGTCGGATCTTGTACTGTTTGCTCATCTTTTTGCAATTGTGGCTGTGCGTTTAGATAGGCTTAGTTTTAGCTTCATTTTCCTTTTTATAATTTGCTTATATTGCTGCTTCTTGTCATTAATGATTTATTAACATTTAGATTTTATACATAAAGCTTACATGTCGTTACTGTGTCATGTGCTTCTGAATGTTCACTGGTTTTAATTGATGCATTGCCACAAAGATAGGTTGATGGTGTCAAAGAGTCACGTTTCTGTTTAGGTTGTGGGCTGAGTGTTGAGGGAAGTTGTGACAATGTGAATATTATTACTTTTTCACCATCCTTTATTTGTTTTTGTTGTTATCTCGAGTGCAGTCTTTTATCGGAGTACTTAGGATTGGACACTATGCTGGCGATTGTCTGCAAGACTTTTGAATGTGTTAAGGCTCTGGAAACATACGATAAAGAAGGCCGCATTATCAAAAGTTCTGGTCTTCATGGGCTTGGTGCTTCTATTGGGAGGGCTATAGATGGCCGGTTTCTTGTCATATGCCTTGAAAATTTGAGGCACGAGTCTTTTTATGATTTATTAATGATGTGGACTTTCTAAGAACTTTCAATGTTTAAACATTCTGAGAACAATTATTTTTTCCAGGCCTTTTGCTGGTGAATTTGTGGTTGATGACCCACAGAGGAGGCTTGATCTTTGGAAGCCACGATTGCCCACTGGGGAGTGTCCACCTGGCTTTCTTGGCTACGCTGTGAATATGATCAATATTGACAGCAAAAACTTGTTTTGTGCAACTGCAAGTGGCCATGGTCTCAGAGAGACTCTTTTTTATAATCTCTTCTATCGTCTACAAGTGTATAGAACAAGAGCTGACATGTTACTTGCTCTTCCCTTAATAAGTGATGGAGCTATTTCTTTAGATGGTGGGATTATTAGAAGCTCTGGCGTCTTCTCCCTCGGCAGTCGGTAAGAAAATCTGCTATCACAACTTAACAAGTTAGATGACTGATTTATTTTTTATCATTTGTATTGTAGAATTATTTTTTTTCTCTTTCACACTTTTCTACTTGCTATTTAGGTTTTTCTTAGATGTTGACATAATTTTGGGCTGCAATTGGAAGTTATGGCTCTTCAAATTGTGTAGGATGGTCAGTTTCACTAAACAGTTTGTCCTGGAATTGGCTATTTCACTATTGGACCCGCTTCCATTTTAATCCAAGGCCCCGTATATTAACCTTTGTTTGTACTTATATACACATCATATATCTCTGGATTTCAATGAATGGCTTCATTGGTAGTTATACAGTAAAACCACATTGGCCTTGAGGAACAGAAATGATATATTGTGAAAGGACTAGCTTTCATTTGATTAGAAGAACAACTGAACAATGCTATTTTGTGAAAGGACTAGCTTTCATTTGATTAGATAAACAACAGAACAATAATTATTTTGGCTTCCAAAAATTAGGCATTTTGCTATTCAATTTTATATTTACTAACTAAAATTTGTGGATTATGTGTGATGAATACACATCCTGCATTTTTGTCCCTTTCCACTAGTAGAATGTCACATACTGCCAAACCACTGAACCATAATGGGGTTAAAAATTAAAAAAAAAAAAGAACCAGGTGCTTGTGTCAATTGATTTGACACTGTAAAAAATTACTTTCCTGGTTCAAAATCAGAATTTGACGCTTTATTGATGTGACTTTAATTTTTATGGATTAATGATAATTGAGGGATTTTAATTGTTGCTAAATGTTTTTTTTTTTTTTTCATATTTGGACATATTTGATATCAGGCAGGATGTGGATGTGAGATTTCCCAAATCCTCTGGGACATCAGACATGCCTGCTAAGTATGCCGCAACTGAGAAGCAGATCCAGGAAATGAAGTTTAGGCTAGAGACTTTGCAGGAAGATCTTAAGAGAGAACAGGCTCTATTGAAAAATGCAAAGGATACTTTTGAAAGGAAGAAGCAAGAGTTTGTCAAGTTTTTAGCAGATAGCTCGACATTCGCGATTCAGGTGATGTTTGAGTTTTATCTGATCCTCTAGTATGGCCCCCCATTCAGGCCTGCCATTTTCTTGTTATGGACTCGAATATTAATGGCCCTAACCCCACATGCCAATTCCTAGTTTTCCTCCTGGTCAGGAATTCATCAAATTTCAATCTTATTGGTTTTATAAATGTGTTTGCCCTTGATTCAAGGCAATAAATTTTCATTTTGAATCACACCTTTACTTGGCTGAAGTTGCTGTGTTTCCTGCCATGGAAAGCCATACAAGCCATCTTTCATATTTCCATTGATTTGTAGCATTTAATTTTACTTGTTTTCACTTTCATCATGTGGATAAATTCTAAATTTTCTTGTTGATAAAATGGCAGTGTCAGATGCAGGCAGCACGGGAAAAGTTCACCCCAAGATGACTTTGGGAATCTGCCTTGAAAGTATGAACTTTTAAATTTTGACGTTGGTCATGAACAGAAGCATGTTGATGTAAATGCTCACTAATGTGGTTTCTTGAGGCAAGCATGACTGACTCTTTTGAGCTGTGGTTTTTCTCAAATTCAAGGTGCAGAAATGTGATTAGTTCTTAGTTCTTAGGTTTGGTAGGTACTCTGGTGACCTTTTAGGTAATTAAAAATTCATGAATGCCAATGATGGCAGATGTACCTTGAGCCTGAAGGAAACAATAGGGCCATGAAATTTCATTTTTAATCCTTTAATGGATTCCATTTGACAATCAGGTACAAGTCGGTAATCTGTATGTTGTACGGTGAAAGGCTTTAGTGTTGCGTCATTGCCTTCGTGCATATATAAATAAACAAATAAAGGAAAGAATTATATATACCACAAAAAGCCTATGTATTTATTTTTAATGCTTCCACTGACATAAAAAAAAAATGTAAGCGTGTGTGTTATTCTTTTTACAAAATAAATTTTATCGTTATTGTTTCATGGCTTGATTCAATTCAAAAAGGTCGTAAACAAATTGAAGCATCCTTAACCCATAAAAATAAGTAAATACTGCAACTCACTGGAAACTCTCTGTGCGCACAAATTTAACCTTAATATATTGTACGCACATCTAGACCCGATCAAGTATGTTAACATTTACGATGTCATAAATCTTACGTACCATTGTAAATCTTTGTTTTTTTTATTTTATTTTATTGGGTACCATTGTAAATCTATGATCTCAAGATTCATATTTTATACATGCATCTAGGCCCGATCAAGTATGTTAACATCCACAATTGACTTGATAATGATTTTTAAGGTGGGTTAGACAATGATATGAGCAAATTATGTCAAAATATTAATGCATGAGATCAAACAATTGATTGAGTTGCAAATGACATTGACATCCTCAGCTAAGGAACGCGGTTGGCTTTGGAAACTTTTAAGGACATACTTTTTGTTTGTTTGAGTCAGAAACTTTGGGGAGGAAAGCACAGCTGTGTGTGAATGGTGGGGTGATGATATTTATGCCCTGATAATCTCAAATCAACAACAATTTCTTTCACTGCAGTGAACAAAAAAGACTGAGTTATGAGTGGTTTAGACTTTAGAGCAGAGAAGAAGAAGCAAGTACTGGATCGTATTGGTAGCTTTGTTAGATAATCGAAGAAGGCAAGGGAGCCAAAGGATATGTTTTTATCCCACATCGTTGAAGAGAGACGAAAAACCAAATACAATGTCTTATAAAACGCAAATTGTAAGCAATCGCAATTCATACCTTTCTCGGCCTTTTGGCTAAGATCAAGTGTAGTATCTGTTCTTATCAGTTTAATATCTGATATGTGGGCCATCGGCCCACACGATATTAAATGACTTTTTGAAGGGGGAGTGCCCAAAACAGTAGCTGGCTACTGGGGTGCTCGCGCGTCGTCCATGCGTTGCACTACTGCAAGGGCCTGGCGCACCCCACCAACTCGCAGCATAAACTTTTGTACGCACTCTAATGCCCGGGACCTTCTCTAGATGGTGGAAAAGATGTCATCGTCTAAACTCTAACTTGGAATTGAGATCCAGGAAATTATCTTATTCTGATCTCTTTAAAATATAAAATTTGTGAAAATTTTGTAAGCAATTTTTGGGGGCCCCCGGAATGAGGCTACAATCCTGACACGTACTCGTCAACCTTAGTCAGTATGGCAACGTAAAGAATAAAGATGTACACATTACCACATTAGGGACTGTTATGAACAATTTTGAAAACAATTATCATAAATGGAATAAAATACAAATACTGAGTACCATACCGAAATATGACTTGATAATTGGCTTGGGTTTGGGCCATCAAGCCTACAAGAAAGGAAAGACGAGAGTCAATGAACTTGTGGGAAAGAAAAGAAGCGGCCATGGCGGTGCCACGAATAGTGAGAGGGTTGAAGGTTAGGGTTTCGGTTGCGGTTGAAAATTTGGAGTTGGGGTTCAAAATAAATAATAAAGCAATGAGATGAGAATCATCTCGCGTTAGTTAATTCTTTCAGATGGATCATTACAAGGTTTTGGGATTAAGCAAAAACGCAACCAGAGATGAAATCAAGGAAGCATTTAGGAATTTGGCTGTAAAATATCACCCTGACAAGCACTCACAGTCATCAAATACTGTCAGAGAAAACGCAACCCTCATATTCAAGCAAGTCTCCGAGGCCTACGAGATTCTCAGCGACGATCGAAAGCGTGCCAATTACGACATTCGTTATTCAGCTCCTAATAAGAAATATTACTACAGCAATAACAGCAGAGCTGGAGGATACGGTAACCAATACAATAATTACGGGTACGGTTACGGATACGGGTACCAGTATAAGCGACCCGGGTCCTCGTCTTCTAACGTTGGTGATGGGTTTGTTTCTAAATTGGAGATTGCTCTTCGGTTTTTGACCACGCGGGCCTTTCTTCTTAATGCTGCCTTTGCTGGGTATTTGATTATTTCTTTTTAATCAGAATATGAAATTTGTAAAATTGCAGAGTAGGTCAAATCAATTAGCTCATTTCATTGTATTTTTTTTGTTGTGTATATATATGATTGTTTAGATTATTTTTTGGCTTCTGCGATCCTGTGATTGGATTGTTCTGGAGGATTTTACACAGAGAAATTCAGTTGGAAGAAATTGGATTGGATCTGGTAGTGATTTGCAATTTCTTGTACAGGAACAACTACCTTTAATTGAATGATATGCAGACCTGGTAGATTATTTAGTATTTGGAAGAATGTTGAAAATATTACAGTGACAAGAAGCTTGAGGTTAATGAAATCTTATTGCGGGTGTTTAGAGCTTATAATGCTAGGGTCCGTCCATGGAAGTTTATTCAATGTGCTGGTTGCTTTATGTTGGAAAAATCAGTTTTGTTTTGCATTTTTATCACTGAAAATTTTATAGGAAGGAATTTGCAGAAGTGTGGTGCTATATGTGCGAGTGGAGTCATGAAACAATCAATCATCTGTTGCTGTTTTGCCTAGTGGCTTTGAGTTTGTGCTCCATTTCATTTGTTTATTAGAGTTGGTTGGATCATTGTTGGGAGCAATTTGGCTGGTTGCGATGTTTGGAAGTATCTTAGGAAAGGTCATCCCTTTCTTTTATGTGGAAGTTGTGGCTTGTTAAGAAAATGCAGACCGTTTGATATCATGAAGCTATATATTAATTTAATAATTTGGATGTTGGTTTGATATTTTGTTTCAGATGCCTTTTTGGTGTTGTTAAATCTGATACTTAAATTAATTCTTTTCTCCTTTGCTTACAAAGCTTGAATAGTTCAGAATGTTGACTAGATCTTCCCTTATTCTGTACTAACACATAGGGTTTATAAGGACTTTTCTCGGTTGGGGAAAAAAAGAAAGGAAAAATTTACGTATGTATTTGTTTATTTATTTATTTATTTTCCTTGCTTCTTTGCAGTGCTTTATTGGGTGGAATGTTTGTGATTGATAAGGGCAAGGAGGCAATATGGAGTATGCATAATTCTGGGGTAAGATGCTGACTTTGCTCAAGGGAAGGATCCATGCACTAATAGTTGTGATCATATTTATCATAGATTCTCTTAAATGAGACCCTCTTGAACCCGCTTGATGATTTTAGCACCTCAGTATGGTACCTTTTGTGTAGATTGATGAATCAAAACTCTTTTTTATACTATTTTGTTTTTACATTTTGAGAAAAATTTTCCTTCAATCACTCAACTTTTCTGGCATAATATTTAGCAGAAGATTATATCTTGTTTTGTTCTTGGTTGATGTGGATTTTAAAGGACAGAAAGGCTTTTAAAAAATTTCATTGATGTTGATTTTTTGTTCAGAAATCATTTGAGGCAGCCATGGAGTCTATTGAGAAAGCAAGAGCACGCAAGGATTAGAGATGTGAGATTTCAATAAAATTCTATGTTTCGCCATTTTTAATGTGATTGCCGACTCTTCTTTGGTCTGATACAAGGTTACACTTTCGCCTGATATATAAGGTTACACCTTCTGATGTAAATAGCTTGTTAGTAGTGTGACGATGATTCGTGATTCTTGTATGCAAAACACCTCATTTCCTGGAAGTTTGATTATGTTGGTTAATTGAGATGACGAGAAATAAAGTGTTGGCTTCGACATTTGAGGATGCTTGCATCCCAATCACTTTTTATCAAATAGCCCTTTTCAATCTTAAACATCTTAAATTTCAATATTGTAAGAGGGCAAAAAATTTGCAATTATTGAATCAGCCTGTGCTACCAGAGAGATCTCCTGAAACAGCACTTCCATACGATGCTGATCCTGTCTGCGAACTGGCAGCTCCTCGCACTTTCTTCATCTGGCGTATCCTAAAAACGTCCCGGGGCTGTGGCTGGCTCTGGACAGTTGTGGCTTCGTCATCATCTTGCCCTATATCCTTTCTCTTTAAAGATTGCTTATCCCTTGATTGTTTAAGAGAGGAACCACTAGGAGTGGGATGCGATTTGTTTGACCCAGAAATGCCGCTTGCACTACGAGCAGCGCCTGTTGGTATTGGAGTTGTGTAAGTCGTCGATGATTTCCCCATCTGCCCCGTCGGTATGTCACTCTGCAAACATATTGATAATACGATATCCACATTTGGTGTTGGACCTGCAATCATTTCAAAGGAATTACAAGGAACAACAATGCCGAAGAAATCTTGAATGATTCAAAAGCTGTGATACTTGCACCTCAAACAAAACAGCTCCTTGATACTATGATCCCTAGAAAGATTACAAGCTTAGATCAAAAACCATTAAAAGTGGAACGAATAAAATGAGAAAGATGTTATCTTGGAAACTTTTAGCTGCAGAAGCCCAAGGAAACAAATTTTACAGCACAAGCAGTTGACTTTCTTGTGTCCAAATGCAAAGCTATTTATGAACCATGAATTTCCTAACTGAAATTTTCTATAATTCATTTTTACTTAATTAACTCTCACCTCTAAACACAAAAGCTTGGACATTAATCTAAGAACGTACTCATAATTTTGAAAATTTCTTTATGCGCCAGTGGCAGTTGCTCAATTACCTTCCACAGCAGGCAAGTTTGCTAAAAATGCAAATAGTGCAGGTGATGTTGCTTTCAACATCTCGTCAAACGGGTTCATTATTCCACCACCCCCCGTTGCAACCATGGGATTAGACAAGGCGTTAAGTGCAGAAGAGGCTCCAGTTGCTGTTGTGCTAGGAGAAATTCCAGTGCCTATGGTCAAATATATGATCATACATTTAGTATATTTGACAAATGAACAAACATTAGCATGCAATTCAATGGCTTGAAAATTAAATATATATTTGGAAAGTCTTCTGAACATACAGTTTGAAAGAGTTAAGAGACCAAAATGCAAGGTAGGTTATAGCTACTACTGTGTTTACTTCTTAGTACATGCTGTTATAAGTCAAGAACCGGTAGCCCTAGTTTAGTACAAAGAAGAAATTCTATAACATGTGATCACCAAACACAACTAAAGACATTGTGTAACTCTCCAAAACCAGATGGTAGAATTGACACATAAAAGAATAAAAACCATAGAATACTACATAAAGAAATAATTAAAATAACTACTATTTTAAATCATCACATACCAGGTTTTTGCCTTGGATCATAAATAACCATCTGAGATGTATCTGGGTATATGACTGTTGCCGATGTAGTTGAATTGCTTGTCGGGCCAGAAGGACCCTTATCTACCGAAAAGGAAAGAAAAATTTATGAGATGACGATACCAACTCTAACCACAGATATGGCTTAAGAAGAGGTAAATTTTACCTACAATCCCAGGTCCATTAGAGAGAGCTGATTTATCAACTTTCTTGTTAATGTTTTTGACCAGCCACTGAAAAGAGTAAGCCAAGGACAAGAGTCAATAACAAACACCATCAAAGTATGGTCTAAAGTGCACCAGCACAAAATCTAAAATTTTTTTCCGTAAAATTATGTAAATACAATGCAAGACAGATATCACAATCAATCACATGATCATAATAAACAGAGAAAAGCAGAACATCATCATATATTATAGCAGGAACCTATAATATGTATAGTGCTGTAAAAAATTGTGTATATACAATACAAGGTAAACATGCAGAAGCATAGAATATAAGAGCATTTATTGACGCCTTTTCAAGCATATGCTAAAACTTTTAGTATATGCTATATAACTTTTTTGATGGCATAATTACAGGGGCAGGTTTAATAATACCGTAATGAGAGATTAATAATAGAAGACAAGAATGCTTTGCATTAATAGTATTATCTGAAGCAGTATTCATATAGACAATTGAACATTCGAATAGAAGGTACCTCTTGTCGGACCAAATGATCCAGGTCCTTAGCGGAGCAGGGCCAAAGATCCATGAAACTATAACGGGACACAACATCTTGCAATGAATCCTCTAGGGCAGATGCTCCTTCTTCACCAGTTCTAGAAAGAGCTTCTTTCCTTCTTTGTTCAACCTGTATCACGTTGAAAAACATTAAGGTTCAAAAGAAACAAATAAAAAATAAATGAAAACAATTGTATGAAGAGTTCACAGTTGACATTCTACAATAATCAGTCACCACCCCTTATATTGAAATTATTAAACCTGATGACTGGGCTAAGACCACAGTTCATATCCATAGATGTCCAAAAGCCCTTAGGTAAACAAATAAGCCAGATGGTGACATCCGTCCCATCCACGTGACCAATTTCATCACCATTCAAAGATACGGTTATGACTGATGGCTAAATTATTAAATTAGAATTATATCCAGCCAAATTGATTGACCAAGTTTGATGATTGCCTGCCCCCTGGATCTTTTGTAGGACATCTGTTGCCAGTAATCTAAGATTTGAAGGCAAAATTGACTGCTGACCTACACCCACCCCAGAACCCCAAGGTGCTAAAGTGGATAACTGTTGAGCATATATTTGTGGAGTTAATAAATTGTTCCAGTAGTTAATTTTACCGTTTACTTTTACACTTTGTATGTATTTGATTCTATTGATTATGCGTTTTGAATAATTATAACTTTGGTGATGAATGAAAAAAGAAAAATAGAGGAACTTATTGAATCTAATGATCTATAACTAAATCATGCAGAAAGATCAAACAATAGGATAAAAAATTAAGAAACCCATAATTTCTTAAAAATAATTAGTCCAAGAAAAGCATTATAATTTAAAAATCAAATGGGAAACAAACACAAGGAAATAGGATAACACAAAAACATTAATTAAAAACAAAATCACTACCTTCAGCATGCTATCCAAATCTCCATACATTTGCTCAAATTGGGTGAACCTTTTCCATACCTGAAATAAGCAATAACCAAAATAATAACTGAAAATTAGAATAAATCAAACCGTCTTTGAAGAATTCATTTTCTTAACTTGTTTAGTTGAGTATTTTTCTAAATTTCTCAGTCATATAAGTATGATATGTTGCGAGAGACTGAGAATTTAACTTAGGCTAAACTAATTCTAGAAACACTCTCTTCCTTCTCTCATCCTGACCATGACTTCTAAAACTTCAGAAAGAAGACTAAAGTGGCAGCACTCTCTCCGGATCAATTTGAAAAGACCAATCTCTTGGTAGGCCCAAATTAAATATAAATTTAGATCTTTTTGGCATTAAGTTCACTTCCATGGATTTTTTCATTTTCTCCATTAACCTCTCCCGAACACACTCACAGACACTGTGAGTGTCTGTGAGTATTTCATTTTCTCAATGCTGCTAAATATAAGAGACATACATAGACACTGTACCTCAATGGATTCCTCAGGTGGTAGAGAGCTTAATGCCCTCTCAAACAAAGCGCGAATGTTCCTATCATCATTCAGACGAGACAAAAAATCTGCATATCTGTAACACCAAAAACAATTAATCAAATCTCTATGAAGTTGTAACTATTCACTGTCCAGGCTTGGTATGCCCATGATTGAACCACAGAAATAGTCATCCAACTAAGAGAATAATTTAGTGAAACATTTCTAGGACCTTCTAACAGGTCAAAAAGGTGTTTGCAGTGGTAATGGCTACTTCAATCAAATGGGACTTGGCATTTATTATGATCAATATTTTGATTTTTGAAAATGAAACGTACATGTGAGATACTATACCAACAGACAGCATGCTCCGCCAATGGGTAAAAGTTTACCCAAAAAGGAAGATCTTATATAAAATACTTCATATGCCATAAGCACAAATGGAGGCTCCTAATTCTGAGTGTCAATAGAATTTTCCGTAAATGAATCACTGTGAGATTGACAAACTCCAAAATAATAATAACAAGAATAATAAGAATACTGTAATACCTATAACTTTTAAGATTTTAGATCAAGTGCAGAGGTGAACTTACTCAAGTATGTATGCAGGCTCATGCATAAAACGTTTCAATCCTGCTTCAAAAACATTGTGAGCAAGCTGCACAAATATATACCAGCTGTAAAGACAACTTCCACTCAACTTTCTAAAATTGTTTACAGTTTAATCAAATTTCTTATAGGAGACAGCATGTTAATTTAGTTGTTGATCTACCCAGCGGAAAGTCAGGGTGCCCAAATGTTTGGGGCAGAAATGGGTCGTCGAGTAGTTGCAACATAGAGAGAGATAGAAAGAAAGAGACCACAAATAACATATTAATATGATTCTTATTTAATCTAATTAATCAGATTAACCATCCATCCAAGACAAAAATAGCAGCAATGAGAAAATTGGCCTTTTCTATCTGATCTCAAAGGTAGCTTTGTAAATATATGATCCTAATGCCGATACCGCTAGTGCTCCATAAAATATAAAGTTTTGCACAAAATTTATGAAAATGGAAAAAACCTTTGGGTCTTTGTCTAGACAGAAGGCCATCAGGGCATAAGCAACATATACATGGTGTGTGAAGTTTGGGGATTTGCGAGCATCAAGGAAGTACTTGCGAGCTGCTTCAACTCCCTCAGTCCTTCGTAGAAAACGAATAAACTGAAACATGAAACATCATGCAATGAACAATTGAATAAGTTTTAATCCAGGAAACATCACTAGGATCTACCATCCCATGTGCCACCAATCAAAAGAAAATTGCAAAAAAGAGTCATGGTCAATGAGATTCCATCCCCTAACAATCCTCCTTAATTCTAAGCGTCCTCAAAAGACATTTGAAGGTAAGATAATTCATCCACACCATTCAATAATTTAGCGAATGATAACAAACATTTTATAAAAGTGGACAGCATGATATGCAATCAAATATTTCTATATCTTGCTAAGAAGGATATGTGATCATGCTTTATCTTGAAAGAAAAGAGTACCAAGAACCTTACTCATGATGATAGAAAATTGAAGATTCCAGATTCTATTAGAGGTCCAAAATATCTCAGAACTGACTATTATGTCTAGAAAGGCAAATCTTTCCAGTTCAGCAATAAATAGAGAGAATAATCCAATCTGAACTTCTGAGGAAAAAAATTGAGAAAAAATTTGGGAAATTTACTAATTCTGTTTCTTTGCTTTTACCAATTTGGGTCTAGGCCATAACCCTGTTGCTCACAAATAATGGGCAATATTGGGTAAACTTCAATTCATCCCCAGATAGAATGACAATCTTCAGTTTACTCCCAAAAGCGTGAAAACCTCAATTTACCCCCCATTTTCAAACGATGAAGGCAAATGGGAACATGTAGAAGTATTTTTTTATCCTTGAAAATCTTCTCAACAGTAAATGGGGGTAAGTTGATATTTTCACACTTTTAGAGGGTAAATTGAAAAGTTTTATTCCAAGTAGGGGTGAGTTGATGGTTACCTGGCAATACTTGCTAAACTTGAAACATAGTGACCCAGAACTAAATATGCTAATGTCTAGGCCCTGAGTCTGAGTATTTTTTATTTATCAAACGCCAATCTAAGCTAAACTATTTATGCAGTCCTACCATTTTTTCCAGCCTCCCAAGATATGTATACGCGACCAACAATTTCTTACTTGTATATGTGCCAGAGCTGTTGTATTAACGCTGTCGCTCAAAAGACTTTCATATAATTTCTTTGCAGCCTGCATGAAAGAAAATTTAAAGTTAAAAGAGCAAGAAGCAAGAGAATGCATTTCAACTTTTTTTTTAAAAGTAAAGTCTGAGAATATTCAAACCGGAATTGCTCCACGGGATTCCTCTAGCTCTGCAAAAGCATACCTTAGCATTTCTGAATCTGATCATGAGTGTGAAGGAAAAAGATTAAATAAATTTAAGGGAAAATAGAAAGACACATAACAGTTAATTTAACCCCTATTATCACCCAGCCCAAATATAAAGAAGAAACAGAAATATGGAATAATTCTTAAGAATTCTTCCTTCAGTTTTGTGGTGGGGGAGGGGAAGAACCAAGTACCTGGAAGAGCCTTCAAAGCTCGTTGAAATACTTTGATTGCAGCATCTATAGAGCCACTTTTTGCATGCCAAGTAGCATAGTCATACCATATATCCGGGTAATGGTATAAATACATCAGACACTGAATGCCCATGGAACCCAGTAGCCAACACATTAACAAAATGATGTGAGAAACAGAAAATTTTGAAGTAATAATGTTGAAAAAGAAATGCATCCGAAAGCGAGAGAGGAAATTCTAGTAAAGCCTACCATGTGTTTACAGCAATTTGTTTGACAAACTCACAAATCTCAATTAAACCCGCACTGTATAAGGTCATGTTATAAGAGTAGAAAACTTTTCAGGTACAAACACATCTAATTAAAATGAAAACTAGATTAATAGGAGGCTAATTAAAAAACTATAGCAATTTAGCAGCTCAAAAATCATTTAGGTTTATTTCCATATTTCACACTAAAAGATTATGTTCTTCATTGACCAACAAGATTACTTTTTTAAACTTTAAGGTACAAGAATTGCAAAATAGTAATTTCTTCTACCTGCTCATAGGTGAATATGATTCTTTTGTTGGACAATGCAGTGTCTATCCGTTGAGGGTTTCCCCTGCAATACAGTATATTTGATTCAGTTAGAAACCAAATTCTAACAATTACTGTAAGTGCTACCATAACCAACAAACAGCCGTTGACATAAAAGTTGCATATGCATACAAGACAAAAAACAGAAAAAAAATAAAAATAAAATAATAATAACTATCCAAAATTATTAAATAAAGTTGGTCAGAATTCTTACTTTTCAAAGGTTAAGAGCCTCTTCCATGCAATCCATTGCTGTTCTTCCTGTCAGTGATAAACAACAGATTATAACATTCAATGACAAATATAACTTAAATTGTCAACTATGACAAAACAAAAATTTATAAGGGAACTTCAAAAGTTAGGCAGTGCCATATAGCAGATAAATCATGTATCAACTATGTTCTGGTGTTTGTTTTAAAACAACACTTGTGAAGACAAGTCACCAAACTTTTATTACTAACTCACACTATGTAGAAAGAGAGAAATGCTCACTCTTCATGTTATATCCATCTCTAGGTCAATAACCACTAAGAGCATCAGAAGTAAAACAGAAAATTACTTTGTAAGATCCAGTTGGTGGCACTGCAAGCATATTCCAATCAATTTCCTCGCAATATTTCTTCCGCTCCCGATATACAGCCCTTGCACTGGTGTATTTTGATTGATATTCAGACAAAAGCCCTTTAGCCTGCCCAGAAGATATCATCATTTTATAAGTCCTATATTTATTATTAGTCATAAAAAACAGACACACCCAACCACAAACACATACTCAGAATCCATTTAAAAAGAAAAATCACTAATTGGGGCCTGACAAATCATCGAAAAGTCAAAATGCTGATAGTCTGACATGCACAGTCTTATTCATGCACATAGGTACACAATCAAATTCACACAAACATACCAAGACAGCAACGCTATCCTGGACATAAGACTTACCAGTTGACGGCTAACAGAATTTTCAAAATTTTCATAATCCTTCCAGAGTTGCTCCACATGATGGGTGGGAGTAACAACAGCCCTTTGGTATGCTTTCCGAATAGCAATCATCCGTTGTGACTCCTCCTGAGCGTTTAGAGCCTGCAAGATCATCTACACTTAGAATAATTATGGTGTAAACACACTTACTCTGACAAACAATTGGGGATTCTCCTCCTCAGAGCAAATTGCTTTGCATTCTGGGCTTTTGCCCTTGGGATAACAGTAGTGACTGTTAACAGAAAAAAATAGACAGAATTCAACATACCGGCAATGACTTTAAAAAGGTGATATATTCCGACCATATAGGCCCAGATGATATATCCGATCCTGGTAGCAAATGCAACAGAGATAAGCTCATAAAAGATATAGAAAGGACTTGCAAAAGAATTTTAGTAAATTTTTGTTAGGGATTTTGTAAGACTAATTATGAGGCTAACTTTTCTACCCTATTGTTTCAACCAAAACATGACCAACTATGAATCTGCAAAAATCTTGCTTCACTTTTGACAACATATTCTGGAAAGCCAACTTCTGGGAACAAGAATCTAAGCAAGCTGACTGGTATTTCACCTTTGATAAAGATATTTACTTATTCATGTTTATTAGTCCAAAACTTTTTGAAGCAGATCAGTTTATTAACATCGTATTAGGTTATCCTTTTCACCAAAAGAACTGGTATTTTAAGAGAGAAACATCTTTCTTGGATTTGTATCTCAAATATTAACTTCCAGCCCTTACCTTATTTGTATTCGTTTCAAGTGTTTTGTTAGATATTAAGCATATATTAAGATCTAAATTAGGATTGTCAAAGTGGTGACAAAATTTTGGCTGGAGGAGAGTTATGAAGAGCAATTTTCTCTCATTTGCCCATTTTCTCTCTTTTTAAATCCTAGACAGGGTTTAATCTATCTTTTCACTCTCTTGTAACTTCTCTCTCTGTTTGATCGTGTCTTTACGACAAATTATCTTTTTAATTTCTTGATTCCTCGAACCCTAATTTGCAAATGACACAGTTTCTATGGAAGATATCAGTGGGATTAAATTTATTGCTATTGCTAAAGAGAATTAGTGAGAAGATGCTGAAATGTAGTACCACAATAACAATTGTAAAAGTCAGAAAAAACACACCAACATGGCTAAGCATAAAATCAAAAGCTTTCCTTGTCTCTTCCTGGCCCTCTGCGCCCTTCTTCTCGTAGACTTTCCTGATAAATCGAATGTAGCATCTCCTGTAAAGCCAACAAAAACAACATGATGGAATAAACATAGAAGAAGAGGTTAAATGAAATTATTTCATAAGAAGGAAATCAAGAATGAAAATTGATAAAATAGTGCCACAATAATGTAAAAGGGCAAACAGTACCAAAGAGGGACTTGAAGGCAGATCAACAAACATCGGCTAAATAACTGCTTAGTGGCATCATCATTATTTACAGCCATGTAAGCCTCGACATACTGCTTCCAAAATTTAGCCTGAAGAAAAAGCAGAATGGCTTCAACAATTCATGTAATAGCACAATAAACTACTAAAGTGTTTCAGATATTATTCAAACCACAATAACAATGAAACTCACAGCTGTGGGAAACACAGAAAGAAGTTGCTCATATATAGGCGCAGCCTGTGCAACAGGCAAATGCTGAAGGAAAAAAAATTAAAAAAAAATAGTAATAACGGGGGAAATTGAATTTAACTGAACTGAACTGAACAAGTAAAAGAAAAAAAAAATTGCAAGTAACTCGAAATCGCACCAGTGCACTGTTGGCAAGAATTTCTGCAGTTTCGACATTGTATTTATTAGCTACGCCCGCTATATTTTCCTGAAATGTTGAATCAAAGTTTTCATCTTAAGAATGAATTGAAGACATAGACTGAGAAACAGAAAAAAAATTAGAAGAAAATTCGTCACCTCTGATTCAGGCTCGACCGATGATGATGCCATTCGTTTTGCTTGACCACTGTACAATATTTAGCTTTTCAATCAAATAATCGAAACAAAATATTCAAATCCGATTCTTCTTACCCCTAACCAAACAAACTGGATTAGGGTTTCCATAAAAGCGTCGGTAGTAAGGCGCGAAATCTGAAAGAATGAAACTGAAGCAGAGGCTCGTGAGGGAATTGCGTGGGATATACCCCGTTTCCCTAGTAATGCCCAAAATATACCTCCATTTATTAAAATATGTAATTTTACACATATGTACTTAAAAAAATCAATAAACGTACAAAAATAGTTTCAATAAAATATGAACAAAAAATATTAATACTTGACTCATTTAATCTATTTATTTGATTTTTTACTCGACTTATTTAATTACTTTCATTTCTTACTCGACTAAATACTCAACTTACGAGACTTCATATCTGACTTCGTATTCAACCAGATACTTAATTTATTCAATTACCTTCACTTCTTACCAAACTAAATACTCAACTTATCAGACTTTGTACTCGATTTATTCAATTACCTTCACTTCTTACTTGATTGAATACTCAACTTACTAGACTTTACTTCTTTAAAAATATTAATACTTGATTCAATGTACTTATCCGACTTAATACTCGACTTATTTAATATGTTTACTCGACTTCCTATTAGATTATATACTCGACTTACTTATCTTCAATTCTTACTTGACTAAATTCTCGACTTACTCGACTTACTCGACTTCTTCTTGCACTGAGAGGAAGAAAAGTGTGGATTCTTAATTTTTTTAAGGTTATTTTTGACTTTTTCTATTTTCATGAGATATGTGTATGTATTAGGGTATAAATTTTGTATTTAAGGGCAAATTGGGGATATTTGAATAAAACCCGAGTCTCGTGCCCTGACCCGTAACAGAAGGAACAACCCGGTCACCGAAACTTTGTAATAAGTCCCTGAGGTTTTTAAAAGTAACTAGAACCCCCTTACGGCACCAAGGCTGTTGTTGAAAGGTTGGGGGTTAATTGATAATTTATGGAATGAAGAGGGCATCTGTTCACAATAGTCCAAACAATATGGGTCTCTCTGCTTCACCCTTCTTTTTTCTTATCTTCGGTTAAATATTTTGTCGACATAAAATACAGAAAGTGGGAAGTCGTAAGAGAGGTCGCCGCAGTGGATTTTATGAGTATGCATTAATGCTGCAACGGTAAGCATGTACTTTCTACAGTTAATTTTTTTTAAACTTTTAATTTGATTTGAATTCTGAAAATGGATGTAAAGAAATTTCAGTTAGAATTATATGTTCTTTTAAATTTTATCCTTGTTATGAGAACAATTTCTTGGTACAGATTATTAGTTCCCCCAGCTGGTATTTCTGATATGCTTAAGTCGTAAAGATTAGTTGTTATTTTTTTGTAATTTTTAACTCGAGATATAAGGTTTTGAGGGGGAGAAAAGGGGAAGGAATAGTTCCCCTCTGAAGTATTATTATTGGTTTTGATTATATGGTCAAAACTTGAATATAGTGGATTAATGGGTATCCAGAAAAGGTGTTAACGTGAGTAAATATTGGCCCTCAGTACAATTTGGTCTGCTGTCATGAAGTATTTAAGTGGACAATTAAATTGAAAATTTCCAATTCCCAGGTTATGTTGGGTTGTTGACATTGTGGTTTGTATCTGCTCCCTGTTTGAAAACCAATGTCGGTCTTTGTTATGAAGTGGTAACTATAATACTGAAGCGTAATGTTGTGGATGATGCACGCAATATGTTTGTTTCCTTTCAGCTTATGATGGTATCCTTTGTTTTCTCTTATTTGTGTGTATGACAGAGAAATGAATTGGATGCTGAAAGTCTTTTGATGGATGACCTCTGTGAAGATCAAGGACTACCTCAGGTTGAGGGACCAATTTATGATTTGAAGTCTGCTGGTCTGTGCACAGAAGATGAAGAGTACATAACAAAGATAAAGGAGTTCCAGGCTTACCTTGACTTGGTAGAGTTTAAACCAGGCTTTTCCTTATCTCTTTCTGTCTTTATTTAACTTTGTCACTTTTGGGCTTGGTTTGTTGTTTATAGCTGCTGCTTCATTTTTTTTCAGTTCTTGTTACTATTGTTTTAATACTTAAGAGAGTATTGACACGATATTGTAGTTAGCAACGTTAACACCTAAATAACCTTCAAAGCACTTGAAGTTTGGGTTTGGACTGGACTAAAATGACAGAAGGTCCCCAGAAGCTGGGCCTCTGAATTAGGATTAAGGATTTTCTCTGGTTGAGTTCAGTACTTGTGAGCACTGTGACCTTGGATGTTTAATGTGCAAGTGTTAACAAACAATGTGACGTTCACCCATTAATTCAGCTTCACTGAAATTTGATTGAGTAGAAATTCAGTGTTTTCAAACTTAGGAACTCAATGAAATTAGATGATACTGTTTTGACTTTCCTGCTATTCTGTGGTGCACTCTAAATCAAATTCACTAAGTTTCATCTCTGTCTTATTGGCTGATGAAACCATTGAGACTTTCCTCTTTTGTTCATATCTGGTTTTTAGGTCTCCAAACCCTGTAAATCTCTCATAACCATCCCCGAGTGATAGATTTCTCTTAAGGTTGATGAATAAATTAATCTGCTATTATACTGTTTCGAGATCCGTACTGATTCATAAGTGGAATTGTCCTAGTTTTGGGTTGATATCTTCTATTGTTTGTTGTGTGCGTCATCAGTAGTAGGAAGCATTACTATTTAAACTTTATGCTTCATTGGTTTGAACTCTAGAGCACGTATTTCGTGTCCTGTCTCAGGTGCAGATGATCGCAAAACCGGGTTGTTCACAAGAAGTGCTGAAGGTGGCCTTGAATTCCATGGCATCCCTTGTAAAGATCCTCAATTGCATGTCCTCCGCCCTGAAACTTCATGCCTCACTTTGAACACATTCTTACTAGTTGGTTACGTTATATTTTAATTGTGGAAACAATTGTAGGTTGCATTATATTTTCTCCTTCCATCTGTTAGTTGCACCTCTTAATGTAATTTTTTTTATGTGAATAAGGTCAAGTCTGTGGTTAGCTTTGTTCTATTCCTGAATATTTAGCATGCCGTTTGTTTAAATATTCATTCTCTATAATGTAACATGGTCCTTTCGTTTTGTCTCCTGATTAGGTGTAATTTTGTTCTTCTTTCTAATAACTTTCCCCTTTAATGTTGACGTTTATTAAAAATAAATAAGTATAGCTATTGAAAAGCTCTTCAAAGAAGAAAGCTTCGGAAAAATCAAGGAAAGATATCAAAATGTTTTCGTTTGGCCGAAAGGACAAAATATACCTCGTGTGACTTGTTTAATTGGTTTTTTTTTTTTTAAAAATATTATTGAAAAATGTACTTGTCGGTTATCTGGGTATAGCTTTGAGCGTGAAATGAAAAAGTATGAAATTTTTTTGAAACCCAAGTTGAAAAAAAAAAGACGACGAAGACACATTTAGCATTTAGCAATGACCTTTTTTTTTTTTTTTTTTGGTTGGGGGGTGGAGGGGGGAGACATTGCAAAATTTAAACTCTAAAATGATGAGTCATCCATTTACAAACGACATGTCATATATATGATAAACTTATTAATTAAATATCGTCTTGTATATTTATATAGCCGAAATGTGTAAACAATAAGTGTCAGTGCATAAAATAGATGACTAGTCATTCATGTTTCGATAGAAGATGACATCTAAATGTAGTTATAAGCATGTTGGCGACATAAAGTATGTGTGCTTACTTGACAAACAATGCATTATTTATTATGTTGAATTTTATATTATTTTAATGAAAATAAGAGATCTTGTTTTTTAACAATTCATAAAATGATAATCATTACCATTCTAATTGTTAAAAAAAAAAAAGAGTAATTCTAATATTTTAGTTTTAATTTGAGTCACAAAGGTTGTAGGTCACTCGTCTATTAAATGGTGAATTTTATAATTTATAAAATTATTTATCATCTAATAAATTTGTTATCAATTTTAATAGCATGAAAATTATAATTTTGATTATGTTAATAATAACAAGATAATAAACTTTGTTTATATAATATACCATTGTAGCATTATATTATAATGAAACCTATAAACTTCATTTATTTTCATATTGTTGTCTATGAAATTCTTTAAGAATACTCTGTATTTTAGAGAAAATTATACATTCTATGGTAGAAAACAAAAATTAATTAATATTTTGTTTTTACAAAATAATTTTGAGAAGAATAATTTTGAAAAATAATCCGATTCTGGATGCCCCAAATGATCACGGACGTACCGTAACAAAAAGGGTCACGAGCACATATGATAAGAGCCCCAGAAATATCAACGACCGTCACTTGACAAAAAAGTACAGAGAATATGATAAACCCTTAATTCGCCTTCGAGAACAATTTTCGGCTCCGCCTCTTCTCTCTGTTCTAAAACCCTAAACCCCTCTCTTTCTCTTCCTCTTTTCTCCTGTTCAAACCCTCGCAGAGAAAGAGTGAGAGAAAAAGAAAAGGAAAGTATTAAAAATGATGAGCAGCGTAATACTAAAACGATCCTCATCATTTCTAACTTCTAAGCGGGCCCTCGCCGCTGCCTTGACCTCCGTCGAAACCATTTTACACAGCCACTTAACGGCTGCGAAATCAGGCCCCGTCATTCCCCGTCACGATGATATAATCAAGTCGAGATTTTCAGCGGGTACGAGGGAATTCCACGCGATATCTCGGCCGTTGGATTTTAAATCGTCCATTGCGTGGCAGCATGCGCAGTCGGCTGTAGATGATTATGTCGCCTACGATGATAGTAGTAAAGATGAAGGGCTTGAGATTACAAAGCTTGATATTTCTCAAGATATTGTGACGGCGTTGGCTGGTAGAGGTATATCGAAGCTTTTCCCTATACAGAAGGCTGTCTTGGAGCCGGCTATGCAAGGTCGTGACATGATTGGTCGAGCCAGAACTGGAACCGGCAAAACTCTAGCTTTTGGGATCCCAATTCTGGATAAAATCATCAAATTCAATGAGAAACACGGGTTTGCTTTTTCATTTCTTTAATTTCACTGTTATTTTATTTAATCGGGATAATCATTTTGTTGTTAAGATATTGATCTAGTGGTGTTATGCTATTATATTCAGGAGAGGGAGGAATCCTCTGTGCTTGGTGTTGGCTCCGACAAGAGAACTTGCGAAGCAAGTTGAGAAGGAATTCCATGAATCTGCACCCAGCTTGGATACCATTTGTGTTTACGGGGGCACTCCAATTTCTCATCAAATGAGGGCTCTTGACTATGGTGTTGATGCGGTTGTTGGGACACCCGGTCGAGTTATTGATTTGATTAAGCGCAATGCTCTCAACTTATCGGAGGTTCAGTTTGTTGTTCTTGATGAAGCTGATCAGATGCTTAGTGTTGGCTTTGCTGAAGATGTTGAAGTCATCTTGGAAAGGTTGCCACAAAATCGTCAGAGTATGATGTTTTCTGCGACAATGCCTCCATGGATTAGGAGCCTCACAAATAAGTACCTGAAGAATCCATTAACCATTGACCTTGTAAGTATAAGGAATTATTTTCCGAAAATCCTTTCCTGTCTTTGAAATTTCCTTTGAGAAATCATCTTGAGCAATTCAGAGAACGTTTCTATTATATTTCAACATTGAAACATATATTGCCAAAAAAAAAAGGCTGAAGACAACACTTTTATTTTAGTGTATTAAAGAAATTTGAACATGTGGTTACAATCCTTTATTTCTCTTATATTTATCGCAGGTTGGAGATTCTGATCAAAAGCTAGCTGATGGAATTTCCCTCTATTCCATTGCAACAAGCATGTATGAGAAACCATCAATTATTGGTCAGCTCATAACAGTATGATCCAGAACTTTGTTTCTCTCTTTATAGTTTCTGTTTGATTGCTAAATGTAATTACCTTGTAGTGTGTTTATGAATCTTCTGCTTTCTTTTATCTTTTAGACAAATGCTAGAGAAATTATAACTATTCCCGCTGTATCTTTGTCATCCTTTTTCTATTTCTGAGCATCAATTTTGTGTCTTAGGAACATGCAAAAGGTGGAAAATGCATTGTTTTCACTCAAACAAAACGTGATGCAGACCGCTTGGCTTATGCTATGGCTAAAAGCTATAATTGTGAGCCTTTGCATGGGGATATCTCACAAAGCCAGAGGGAGAGGACCCTTTCAGCTTTCCGAGATGGACGTTTCAATATACTGATTGCCACTGATGTTGCTGCACGTGGTCTTGATGTACCTAATGTTGATCTGGTCAGTTCTAATTGAAATTCTTACCTAACTAGTTTCAGATAATTCTCTGCCTTCTTAGTCGCTAGTATATGGTTCTCAATATCACTTTTTTTTACTGAATTTATGCGTCCTCTTATTTTCACAGACCTCAGTAATATATTTTTTACTATTTTTATTTCTTTATGGTGTCCATGATGTAAATTGGTCGTACGTGATGCTTCATGTATCTCTAGATATGTGTACCATGTACTCATTTTCCCCCCTTTTATCCATATCAAGAAGCAATGCTAATTTACCTAGGACCATCATTTACGCATGTACATGTGTAATTTGCCCATTTACCTTGACTAACTTTTCTTCACTTTATTGAGATATTTTATGTGGTTCGTTTTCATTGCTTACCAGTGAATATACTTCTGATGCCATGTTAGGGTAAAAGCAGTCCAAGAAGTCTTATTTTCAATTCCCATATATTATGTGGCGGAGCCTTTTGATTTTTAATTATGGACCAACCACTTCTGTTTTTTCTTTCTATGCAATCTTAATGCAGCTTCTGACATATTGCCCCCCAAATTTAGATAATTCATTATGAGCTTCCAAACACATCGGAGACTTTTGTTCACCGAACAGGTCGAACTGGTCGTGCTGGAAAGAAAGGAAGTGCAATTCTTATCTATACAGATCAGCAGGCCAGGCAAGTCAGGAGTATTGAGCGAGATGTTGGATGCAGATTTACTCAGGTTACTTGCTTTTCATTTTCATGAAAATAACTGTTTGTCTATCTGAAGTCCAATTTTATGTATGTATGTGTCTATCTATATGTATAAATGTGTAAGTTAATTATAGTTTGAACAAATTTGATCATTGAGTATTGATTTGATATATTTGAGTTCTACGCCTGAATTGGCTTCTGGGCAAAAAGAGAATAGAAAGGCTTTACGGGAGTTGAAATTTCTATTTGAATCTGTCGGATGTGTCTGAACGAATAATGTATGTTTGACATTCCTAAACATTGATGATTCTCTTATAATAGTTGTAAGTGCATGGTAACATCTGATTAATGCTTCACTGCACTAAATGTTGCCAAATCCCTGTTAAAAGATTTTCAGGGAAATATAAGGTGGAGTCAAAAGCATGTATAGCCAGAATACTAGGAACGAAGTAACTTTAGGCTTAACTTGAAATTATTAAAAAAAAAAATGTTACTTTTCTCTAATATATGTATGGCGTGCCGTTATCTTTTTATTTGTATGATTATCCTTCTGCTTTGCTTGAATGAAGTCGTTTCCACATTCTAGTAGATTTCTCTTTGTAATTTGTATTGTAAGTCTATTACGGCCCCCGTCTCTTTCATACACTCATACACATACTTCTTTGACATTTATCCATTTCTTTTTCGCAAATCAATGACGGAGGGAGAGAGAAACCACAGTCCAAGCCTTTGAAAGGAAAACCACACAATGGGATTGTCTGACGACTTGTTACTTTTACAGCTCCCAAGGATCTCCGTTGAAGGAGGTGGAGACATGTACAATGACATGGGTGGCCGGTCTGGGTATGGAAGTATGAGAGATCGTCAATATGCTGATACAGGATTTGGTCGTTCCAGTCGTATGGGGGATTCTGGATTTGGCCGTTCTGGAGGGTACAGAAGTCCTGGGTCTGGCCGTTATGGTGGCTATAACAGTTCATATTCTGGTCAAGGTGGTGGATCTAGCTCTGGCAGTTTTGGTTCTAATGCAAACCGATCTGGGAACTTTGGTGGTCCTGGGTTTAGTCGTTCTGGTGGATGGGGGGAGTCCACTAGATCAGATCGTTCAAGTGCTTTTGGTGACACTGGCTCACGAAAATCAGGCAGATTTGGGGACCTTGGTGACAATCACTCTAGCCGAAGTAGTGGCGGTTTCACTGATTTCTTTGGCAGCTCTGGAAATAAGCAGTACTGATGATAATCAGAACACTTGGAAAAGAGGATTCTAATTAATTGAAGGTAAGCCTCCTTAAGTATTTTAAATATTAGAAACAGTTTGTAACCTTTTTTTTTTTTTTCCTTTTTTGCTGTATAATTTCTTTATATTTTCAATTTTGTATGTTTTAATCAATTGATTTAATTTTCTGAAATCACTGATTAATTTTACGGAAAATCTTGTGTATCAGTTTCAAAACAATGCAGCATAAACTGTCATACACATTGTGGTGATAACCCCCCCAGTTTTTGTACTTGCATGCACTTCAGATGCTTCATTGTTTGTCAATAATTGTTTAATTCCTAAAAATTTTTCAACCAGTACTTCATTGGTAATCCAAGATTTTAAGCGCAAACAAGGATAATAATGATTACACGAACAAGCCAAAGCTGATTAGGATTTGTTGTTTGTCTCTGGTTTATGCTGAATACTAAGATCTACTCACAGAAAACGTCTTGTCTGTGCAAGTGTGTCGATTCCTGCATCCATTTTTATAGAGTTAAACAGCACCTACGGCATTGATTTTATGATTGTAGTTCACTTTGCAGGTTGAGAAGTGTGTTAATGGGGCTCCCTCCCACCCATTTGCATGGCTAGAGAAAGGATGCAAGACATCTTTGTTGATTAATAACTTGTCATTGCTAACTTCTTGGTCTGCCAGTCTTCTGGTTTTTTATGAGGAAAAGAATCTTGGATTGGCAGAGAATGGCAGATATAGGGATACAAAGAACCATTTTGAAGGGGAATACATATGGTGCATTGGATTTCTTTGAACCTGAGCACTCACTCATTATTAGTACCAAGTTACATTTTACAATATCGTTTAGTTTGCAATTTTTATTTTCGTATATACCGTATCAAGAACAGGTGCAGGCCAGGGGTAATAATGTAGTACGAAGTCGTTTTTCTCTACAATATTATTCCAGTTATGATGCTCGGAAGATTGTTAATTCAGTGCTTATTCTTTTGGTACAAAAATGCTTTAACTCTGTTGTTGTGTATGTAAACCAGAGGGACAAACTTGACGAGGGTACCAACCTAAAATTAATAAATGACGATATTTGGAAAATTTAGGTGATATACTAACGCTATACGCACATTCCTGTGGAATTCTTACCGCGTGTATCACTCAATTGATGGCCAAGGATGTGAGGTACCCATAGATTTTTCCTGATATCTTTTCTCAATCATACCGACAATATTGACAGAAACTGGCGGTAAAATAGAGTAAATCTCCTGCCTGCAACACAGGAGATCTCTGTGTATAATCCAACAAAAGGTGTTAAATTCCAATATTATAATGCAACTAAGTCATCCCAAATTCCCAATTACTTGGTGGAGGAAACTTAAAAAAATATGTATACTTCTCAATGACTCTTAAAACTATATCAATCAAATTATACTTGAGTTGGTGGAGGTAACTTTTGTGTTGATGAAAGTTAACAAGGTCCCCAAAGAGAGGTATTTGCAATCATATGTAAGTAAACCCAGTATTTTCTCTATTAATTATTTGTTTGTGTACGTGTGTTTCTTGTTTAGAAGATGTTTGCTCACATAAAGGCAAACGAAAATTGAATTTATCTAAGACGTTCAGCACATTAAAAAACTGTGGAAATTGCAACTTCTATATAACGGTAGACAATTTGAATTCTCAGATACCTTCTCTTTCTCTTGTTTGTTGTTTTCGATATAAAAATCTTGACGTTTCTTGAGCAAAATTTCCTAGCTGCATGGCCCTTCATTGATGATCCTTCCCGCATAAATAACCAGCAGTAACTGAGGAAATTAAGTATCCTTCTCTCCCCAATTCTCTGTCGTCATTTGTTGGTCGCCTTTTGAGGATCTTACAAACATTCTGACTCAATAAGCATAATCACGGAGCAACATGTTGACCTGTACCAGAAACAAAAAACTTATGAATCGCATAAACAAACATTTAATAAAATCCAATATCTATAATTTATTTCATCCTTCTGTGTAATTAACCAGATGATATGCTATATATTTTCTTATGAAGTTCCTATCATCATTATATATGATTTCTACCAAAACTACCATAGAATTGCAAAGGAATTTGTCTGGAATCTGAACCAGTGATCATTTTAGGGAAGCAAATCAATTGAAAAATAAGATTCCTTCCAGACTCAGGTAGTTTTAACTTTTAACCCTTCCAGACTTCATATTTTGAGTCATAGGGCAATGGCCTATGTGAGTCAGCAACCAATAATCAAGAAAATGCCCAAGGTTTTTAGGGCCTTAGCTGAAGTGTCTACCATAAAAGAATCTGAAACCTCACTGTAGCTTGATCTACATGTTCTGACTATATTTATTGCTGCCTGGAATTATTGGCAGGTCCAGCACTGCGATCTTCTGTCAATTGTTGTCGTTGTTGCTGTTGATGAATCTGCTGGTTTTGCTGTTCCTCCTGCTGCCGCCACCGATGCTGCACAGTTCCATTGATCTGCTGATGTAGAGACTGCATTTGCCTGCTCATTCTCCATCTAAGGTACTCCATGATAAGAGAATTTGTACTAATTGCAATGCCAAATCCAGTGAACGAGGAAAGGAGGACAGCTAGAATCGGATTCACATTAAGCTGCAAGTTGATTGAGAAGATGAACACAACCACCAAAAGTATAATGCACAAACTAGCATAAAGTTTGTTCAGCTTGCTTACCACAGAGTAAAAGATATGAGCAAACAAGATCACAACTGCAAACTGGAAGGATGCATAAGCCCATATGTAACTCCTGCTCACTGCCAACGTCATATGTGATAAGCTCTTAAGGAACTCTTAAGTTATGAAACAAAAGATGATAAATCAAACAGCAAGTGAAAATTAGAAATTAACCCAATCAAATAGGGGAAGGAAAGGAGTTATAAAAATTTCCAGTCTGTCTCCAAGGGAATACACTAATTTGGTGCCCAGGTTAGCATCCTATATGCTACATAAGTTTATTGTGCTAGGCTTCACGGTAATTATAACAGTCCAGTCCTACACAACATATCCACTTTCTGCCAAGACCACAAACAGTTTAGCTCTTGATTCTTACTCAGATGGCATCATTCTATTTGAGAAGAGGAAGAGGAAGATTATTTAGATTTTTAGGTTATATAATTATTGTTAATTTAATTCGTGTTTATGTAAGATTTAATTTATTTAAGAAGTTTTCTTAGTTGAGTAGGTTTCATCTTTCATATTAGAAAGTAGACTTCCTGAGATTTTGAGTTCCTGTTTGCTTGGGGTTTGATCACTGTAAATAGGGCATTGTCTTTCATTTTCAAACAAAATGATCATTGGAATAATGAATTTATTTTCCCCTCAATTTATTTTTATTTTTATTCCCTTTCTTCTGGTTTCTCCTGGGCATACCTCTTGTTTCTCCCAATATGCTGAAATGATTTCTTTTGACACCATTAAGGCTTAAGAAGTAAGATTTTTTAGATTGATAAAGGGTACAACCCTGCCCACTACGAACTACCAAAATACATCATTAAGGGAAATCAACAAAATGAACCACAGGTATTTTATCCCAAAAACAACCTAACATCTCTCCAAATAATTAAAGTGTAGCTGAAAAATGACAAGGAAGAACCGCAATGCACTAAGGCTATGTTTGGAAGCTAGGATTAAGTGTAGGATTGGGTTAATTTTGAGATTAATTATTTATCTTCTTTTTGGCAAGCTTCACTTCGGATTAGATTAGGGGACTAAATTTGAATTTAGCCCTTAAATCATGGGATTAGCAATACCAAAAAAAAAAAAACAATTGTCTATTTAATTAACCATTATTTGTGTGTGCAATGTGATATTTAATTTAATAATCACTATATTAAAATTAATCATGAAAATTAACAATACTGAAAATTGGTTGCTTTTTATATATATTATTTGCCAACTTTTTGATTAAATAAAAACATATTTAAAATATGTGATAAAAAATTAAATTAAATATTTAAATAGTTTTTAATTTAATTTAACCTAGTCTAATCTAATTTATATTTGTTTATTATAATTATGATTACCTAATGACCAATATTTCTATGCATTTAATCTTTTATTAATTGTCTTTTAAATTAATGTTAATAATTATTTTATTAATAAATATTCATGAATAGTTGATATTAATATTTAAATGTCAACTTAAATGCTATTTAATTTCATTCCATTCAAATATAATCTAACATAATCCAATTCAATATTGTATCAAACATAAGACAGTATTATACAGTCCAGTCTAATCCAATCAAATTTAATCCAGCCCCAACTTAATAATTGATTTAGTCTAATCCTGCTTGCCAAATGTAGCATAAGTTTTTCTTCCTAGTTAAAATGTTTTAGCATGTTTGACAATGACTTTATTTCACTCATAATTATCAAATGAGAGTTTACGAAGCAAAGCACTTGATAAGCAATGATAAGAAGTAAACTGAAGAAAACGTTACCCATGGTAGAAGCGATCATTGAAGAAAGGAGACCCAAAACACAAGAGAAAGGCAACGAAATGGCAAGAGCACGAGGACCCAAGTCGGATACCTGTTCAAATTTTATATTCAAATGGCAGTTATAAAGCAAGTACAATGCTAATGAAATACATACAAAATTATATGATAAAAAATGCATCATGGACATTGACATTTTTCAACAATAGTGAGCATCGTATAATTTGTTGAGCTTCCGGAAGAACCAACAAATTCTCTTCAGTCAAAAAATCAACTACTGAACAGAAGAGGTAATTGATATAGAAGATTTCATAGCATGGACTAAAGACATCCATAGGGGATCAAAATTACATAATCAAAGATGTCTTTGATCACTTGGAAGCATAATCCAAATACAGTTACTGAATGATAAACACTAAACAGTATGACCTCTTTGCCCTACTACCTATAGAAGAGAAGAGTACCGGCTAAATGCATGAGCTCCTGGTCAATTGTTGGGACAACTATAAAACTGATACATAGATTAACTATCTGAAGGACATGATGGATGTTAACTTCAGCGACAACGGTATGAACTCAAAGGCATAAACTTCAGCAACCAATGAAAAATTTGGCAGATCCACAACATGATGCCATGAAAATCTAGCAAAGTGATTTCATAGTCCAGCAGAAATAGTTAAATGATAAATACCAGAAGTTGCTCCAAAAAGCAGAAATATGCAAGCATGCTGACCATGATAAGAACTGGCATATCCTGCCAAACCCTGCACGAATATAACAAGTAAAAAGACAGACCTGAAATGCAAGAAAAATTCCTGCCAAGAGCATCCAAGAGATTATTACAAGAGCTTCAGTTAGTAACAAGAAGTAACAATCATGTAGATGGCATGCCTAGAATTCACGTATGACAGGAAGCCAAGAGACAGTTATTTGAGAGATTAATCAAAGAATTCAGTAATCCGAACACCCCCAACCCTCTCATCACCCCCCACCCCCACAACCCTCCAACCCCTGAAAAGGGAACTTCTCAGATATCAACAACACACTGGTAAACATTTTAGCCAAGAGAATACTCTAAAGCCTCGTTGAAGTGGAAAAAATAATGACAATGTGTTCTCCTCATTCAAGATTGAGCGGAAAGCACCACCACTAGTTTAATAATGCACACATGCTCACCTATGAACCCTACATCCAGCTACTGGGTACAAAGTCAAGATTCTGAAACCATCTGATCTGAACAGCAGAGCAGAAACCTGCTCGAAGTGGAAGCCACTGCCAAGGGACAAATAGCTGTTCTCATAGATATACAGGGAATTCCCAATTTGGCATCCCAAAGTCAAACTCTGCCCTCCTCCGGGACTTATGTGTTTCTAGCAGTGTCATAATTATTGTGGTTTCCCAAGTCAGACTAATTGTAAATTTAATTTATATCCAGTCTCAAATTGCAATGCAAAGAGTGACCTACAGTATTTGAGGCACACTTGTATACTTATATATTGCATGGGAATATAAAAGAAAATGGAAACAGCCTTTTATAGCAAACATCATTCAGCATAGTTAGAGTGACCAATTAATGGACTGGTAAGTGAACTTCCAAACAATAAGACATGCCTGTAACGAGCAACTTCCCTCTGTTGCACTATAGTTTGTGGCCGCCTAATAACAGTTTGTGGATTATGTATTTTTAATAAGGTGACTGGTAGGTTCTGAACATCTTGCTTGCAGACATCACATGTTCTGTTGCCTTTGATGGTAAACCACTTCACTGCACACTCTTTGTGAGCAAGAGCAAGCTCTCCTCTACAGCTACACTCCAGCTTAAACATGTCACCTCCTTCCCCGAGCTCAACCAAACAAATTCTGCAAACTGCTTCTTCTTCCGGAATATCTTCACCTGCTTCTTCAGTAGCTGGAAAAAGTATGTTACCTTAGTAAATCAAAAGTACGATTAACAAGATAAGACAGCAATTAAAAATATCAATGGTAAAAAAGATATATGCATCATGTTTTGCTAATGAAATTAGGATTTACCAATATCAGTTGCTGGATCATCATTAACTGAAATCCTCTCAACTGCTGCTGAACGAGTAGACACAGAAATCACACGGATTAAACCTCCTCCAGATTCCGTCCGCCTTAAACTTCTGACTTTAATATTTACAGGAACCGAAAACGAACGTGTCATTTTCCGCTGAGTACGTAACTTCTATAACAAAACAAGACAGTACTTCATAACTTACCAGGAAAAAATAAAAATAAAATCTTATATTCATCATGTAGTATAGCATCAGGATAAGTTAAGAAAAAAGAAAAAAGGACTTACGGAATTGTTAGGTTGAATATTTAGTTGCCTTTCCTGTACAGAATCAAGGGCCGCCGTAGTTGCAATGGGAGTAGCTGGTAAAGAATGTGCTACTTTTGTTGATGAAGGGAAAAAAATCTTATTAAGAGAAAATGACCTTGAAGTAGATGGCTTGTCCAGAGGACCATCAGATGATGGTGTATCCGGGAGGATGAGAACTGTCTTCTCACCATCATGGGCTATGTTTTTTGCCCTAAAGCTCCGCTGAGGAAGTAAACTTCTCACAGATGATTTGAACTTGGCTGAATTAGGTCTGGGAGGAAGGCCAGCTCTAGAAGAAGAGGAGTTAGGACTCGGAACTGAAGAAACTTCTATTGTCGTAAAATCTGACAAACAGGCATCCAAAGACCGAACGGGAATTTGCAAAGAGGAGAGATTCGGTCGTCTGGACTGCTGAAGTAAGCTTGAGCTGGATTCTTGAACCTAAAAAGTAACCATCAAAAACCTTTCATTAATTATTTACACCTACTCTTTGAAGCTGAAAACCAAGCAATAGATGACAGGATTTGCTATTTCAGTTTTGCCAAGCACACACTGGCAATTCTTTTAGCTCCATGAAACCCATCAACAATATATCTGGTAAGTCTAAATAGTGTTATAGCTAGTTTACTTACATTTCTGATAAGCCATACTCGATCATTTCAAATTGAAGACACTAAGTAAGTAACAATGATCTGTGAAGTAATACAATTTTTTATTTTTTATTTTTTTATTTTTAAAAAAGAAGATCTTACTTGAGCTTGATGGGAGGAATCAGAACCCGAGGTTGGTGCTTCATTAATTTCACGATGTTCATCAATACTTGGAGTACGCTCCATGAATCAGATTCAAAACCCTAGTTTTTTGAAATTGTAAAAGCAATTCTCTTTATATGTCTATCTACTCTGCAGTTGAGTAAAACTAACTCGAGTTGTTAGTAGTGTGAAGAAACAGTAATGATTGATTCCATTTTGATACAACAAAGTGTGAGTTGTATGCTGTGAGTACGTCCTCCCGACGGGAACTCAAAGCTATTAACTATTAATTAATTAAGTTACTTAAAATTTTAATTGTAAACAACCGCCAACTTGGTACATTTTTGCTTTAATTAAGTTACTTAAAATTTTAATTGTAAACAACCGCCAACTTGCTTCTTTACTTTACGTCTCCATCTTTTCGTTGCCCTTTCTTAGCTTATATCACGGGCTGGACTCCACTTTGAACTGCGGTCAGTTAAGTCATACAGGGAGAGTGTGGGTAATTCTATGCTGTGACAATGACGGCACATGTGCGAAAATGAAATGAGTGATAATTATAGAAATGTCCTCGGCGTTTGCCTTATCTTTTAAAGTAAGCCGGTATTCTACCTAATTAATCTTTTAAGAGTGATAATTATAGAAATGTCCTCGGCGTTTGCCTTATCTTTTAAAGTAAGCCGGTATTCTACCTAATTAATCTTTTAAGCCAAATTGTCCACGAAAAAACGCAGGTATAAAATTCATAACAAGGATTCATAATAACATTGATGCTAATGCTTATACCGTGATGCCCATCTGGGATTCAATTCCAATGAAAATGTAAATAAATATGTTGTTATTAACTCATCACTTTATCAAACAGGAGGAAAAACAAAACCAAAAAAAAAAAAAAAGAAAGGTTCTTAGTAAAACACACGAAGGCATAAACAAAAGACACTGATAATGGTTGCATAAAAAGGACTCACACGAATCCAATTTATGCCTTTTGTACTTCAACATTATATCACCTCCTCTGATAAATCTTCTTCCATCGTGAGTCATCAAGCTCGGCAGAACCCCTTAAGAGTACGAAAATAGTACTCCTCAGTCACCGAGGCAAACAGCTACACTTTCAAAATCAAGCTGAGCATTCTGAATGTTTTCGTTAACGACTTTAACTTTAGACTTGGATGCAGCAATCTCAGATTCATTTTTCTCCTTTGCAGACGTGAGCTTTGTCTTCCTTTCTTCTAACATCTTTATCTCTTCAACAACATGGTCTAACTCTACTGTAATCTTGCTTTGCTCACTAGTCTGCTCAAGTGTACGACTTTTGGATTCCAACAACTGCTCTTGAAACTGTTCATGCTTTTCTTTAATTGATTGCATCTCAGAGAGACAACTGGGTACAGTCTTAACATCAAACCCCTGTGATTCCAAGTCGAGAAGTGCTTCAAACATGCTATTAAAGATGCTCGTTGGATCACTGACTTGTAACTTGGATGTCTGTTCTACCACGTTGGCAAAGTTAACATGTAGCCAATTACTAATCCTTCAAGATACATATCTTTACTTTTGTCTAAAAGATTAAAGTGAGGCTTCTGAGGCATTTTTTGAAATACTTCCATTGATTCAATTGCTCTCAGCAGCGATGAATGCTTTACAAAAGGCAAGCTCCAATTCTCTTCCGGAGTACTTTCATTACTCATTGATTCATTTACAGCACATTCTGTTGAAATTTCAAGTCGTCCACTAGTCTCATTCCACTGGCTGACAGTATCATCGTTATTGACAAATCCTGGAAGTGAAAAACCAGCATTAGATCTTATATCTATTTCCTCTCTTGGTAATCAATCTTAAGATATGTCCAGCTTCTTACCGTTATTTTTTTTAATGAGGAAGGAGGTGGCATTGCTTTTATCTTATACCAAGCAATTTGCACTACAATTGTAGATAATTGTAACAAAAAAATGACAATTTAAATTTTGGCACATGCTGAAGTTGACTAAAGTCGCTGGTGTGAGATAGAATTGTCTATTCTGTGTTTTATAGCCCAAACAATCAACTAATCACAAAGGAAGAACTTTTTTCCGCAAAAGGCCAAAAATGTCTAAAATTTGAAGTAGCTGTTTTCATATAGAATCAGTTCCATCCCTAAAGAGAAAAGATACCAAGCTTTTTCGGTTGAGAGGCCTTCAAAGGTCACACCTGTAGACTCTCCTGTGATTTTAAGCAATTCAACATCAATAGTTGCACAATCCATTACAACCATTTCATCAACAGTGAATCCATCTTCATTCCACTCCTTTCCTATAATTATGATCGTCTATTATTGGATAAAAAGTTAGCAATCTTAAGCCAAAAATTATCTAATAAAATCTAGAGCTTCACACCTTTAACTGAGGAATTCTGTGACATTCCTCTCTTTCTCTCCTTCTGACTGACAGATCCCACTTCTTTCTGTTGTATTACCTGATTTCAAAGAAAGAACTATGGACAAACAGAACTTCATGGTGAATAAACAAATACAGAAATATCCCACACTCCATGTCTCTAATCAAATCTATATTTAGCAGCAAGTTAGCAGCCAACAAAAACTAGATAGAGATATGATTCAGTGGTTTCAAAACTCTTATTACTTCAAAATTTGCAAAAATTATTGACGTCATCAAATGAAAGTGATGTTCACTATCGGTTTTACCATAAACTGACTGAAGGCTACCAGTTGTTTGAGTGTCTAGCAAGAGATGAGGTGGCAGAACATGCAAGTGGTAATTCAAAGGGCAGCGTTGGTCTTAGCTCACATGCCTTGAGAAACAAATCTGTGTCAGCACTTGGTTCTTTTAACTTCTTAACAGGGAGAGAAAATGTAGCATCAACTGCTAGGCTGCCCAGCTCAATTTCCTTCCCACTTGAGGTCAATGCAAACAAATCTGAGTTTTCAGTGCTCTGAGTTGACAACTCCATCTCCATCTCCATCTGACTTTCTGTTGAGCTATTTGCCATCACTAAAGCATTTTCTTTCACACCACAAATATTATCAAATGCCATAGGTTCTTTAGCATTGTTAACATAGCCGAGGAAATAAATTAGCTGTTTTTGCAAGACTTCCTGAAACAGATGCAATAATGGAGATTGTCAATGGGTGCCTATGCATGCACCAAATGTATATGTAATCAGCAGGTGCTGCTCCTCCAGAAGCAGGGCACACTCAAAACAAAATGTCATGCTTCTAGTCCTAGACAACCCATCATGCAATAAAACACGAAACTTTGACCAAACATGCAGAAGTTAAAAATTAATCGACACAAACAATTTTTTAACAAAAAAAAAATTCAATTAAAACGACTTGCAATGCAAGCCAAAGGATATAACCTTATTTTGGGATCGAAACCAACGGCCACCAACCCAATCCCAATGAGGCCTCAAAGCAGAGCGCTTCAACACAAGCAAACAGGAGGATCATCAAAGAACACAGAGTAAGTCTTTGCATTTAATACTTTAACAACAACACCAACCCACCATCCATCCGGCCAAAATGCTATTGATGTTTGATTATCTTAAATAAAACGGAATTAACCGTCTCCACTAACGGCTCCGTGCCATCTTCAGAAAGCAACGTCTGGTACTCTATCAAAAAGGCGTTTTTGCCTGTTCTTTTGAGTACTCTGGCCTGGTGCCATACACCACGGTAACCAACTGCATCACTGCTCACTTCCACCGGTGAACCCTTTGTAAAATGAATAAGCATTTTCATAACTAGTTCTACTACTGCATGCCATTTTTGTTTTTGATGTTTGATTATCAGCTTCAGCTGGCTGCTTCCGGGGATATCAAATTATCAATCACGACATTTCCAGCTTCCCATTTTAGTTTCATAGTATCTGGTCACAATGAGCAAAGTAAAGCTGCACCTGTACATTTCTCAATGGAACCGTTAATCTCTCTCTACGGTTTTGTGTCCTATATTATAGTGCAATGCATTGGAAGTTATTTATTAAAGTGTTAGATAGACATCTTAAATTATTTATTAAAGTCGTATAAAAAATTTATTTATTAAAGTGAGTCATCTTCAGTGATTTTGTAAACTTGGACTACTCTTTGATGGTGGCAACTTCAAACATTTGTAGGAAAAAATGACATCTTCTCATGGCATGCCTTGCTTTTCTTGTTGCTCATGTTCTTCATTCCCCACCCCTCCCACCGCCCCCTCCCCTTTTAATCTTTTCGAGTCACACTGATCCGGACCATGGTTCCGCCCCATCAGACTCTAAATCGGGGGGTGAGTGAAGAACCACAACTCATTTAAAGAACGCCAAACACTAAATTCCGAGCCCTCAACCGACTGCTTCCTTCCGTGCTACTGTTGTTTGTGTTCTTGCACCACTAGAACTTGAAGAAATTGAAAAGAATACATTGGCTTGAATAATTGAGAGCATTTGGCTTCGCCTTGATCGGTGCATAATGCCTACATAAAAACTCAATGCATCATGAGGTTATTTGCTCAACGCCGACTGGTGGAGTCAAGGAGAAGTTCAAATTGTTCAGAGACTTTTGCAGTCAAATGACTGAATAAAAAGCATGCTCTGTAAGCTCTTCTGAAACCGGTTGCTGAATCATTTTTACAGTTAGCTCAAATCTTTGAAGCATGCTCCGTAGATAGCTAGCTTTACTGTAGTCTATATTAAGCAACCAATGTACACAAAAAGCAAATTTAACAGATTGAATCATTTGCTGATTTCTCATATTCTACGTCCGCGATACAAGAGTTGCTCATGAAAAATTGCTTAAGACCTCACCACCAACCACTGCAAACAGTTCATCATGATTAGATTCTAGTATTCTACTAAATTTTGGGTCCCCATAAAATCTCACGTGTACAATTTCCTTTTGCAACTAATGACCTTTTTTTTTTGGGCAGATAACAACTGCGACACTACCAAAACGACTTAAAGATAATATAACAAAAAGGTAACCAATTAAATAGAACACATCAGTTGCCGGAGGAGAGTAACAAAATTTAAAAATATTGCAAAGCGGTAAAGGGCCTAACTCTCGTCAAGGCTGCGCTGAAACTGGAATTACAATCTTGCTTAAATTGACAATATTTCAGAGGTGGCATGTGTGAGTATATTATATAATGATAAAGTCCCAACTCTATCTGAGTACACTTCTAGCGCTGGGTTTTGTCAGTGCCTCAAGTAGCCTGTACATCCAACGATCTAGCATTCCTGTGAAAACAAAGATATCATTCTTTAATTGATTAAAGTGTATGATAGGTCAAAATTAAGAAAAACAAAATGGCCAAAGCATATCATGTGTGATGATGGGAAAGTTTAGCAGGTTGAAAAGATTCCAAAAATCTAGAAAGTAAAATTTGAAGGAACATTAAATTTTGTCAATTATCAAGAGATCAAAATATGTAGAAGATCAAAACAGCCATGAATATTTAAATTTTGCAATGTTTAATTGTCATTAACGGTTCAAGTTTGACATTCGCAATCCATGAAATGAGCAATGCCTTGAATGAATAACTATTAGACACAAACCTGTTAAAGCAAATGTACCACCCAATACTGCACAAAGTCGGGTGATTAAATGGAGAAAACTGCGACGTTCTTCTTTGATTGTCACAGTGATTGGGGATAGATCATACAAGAAGTATACAGCTGCACAAAAGAAAAAGAGGAAAAAGAAGAAGATTATGACTAACAAGAACAAGAAAGAAAGAGACCAAAAAAACCCAACATAGATCACGTTGCCAACCAACCTGGCCATGTCCTATCAAACTCGTTAATTGTGGAAAAATATTCTGTTACTGAGAATTGGTTTGTAGGCAAAACATCTTTGGAGATGTATCTGTATTCAGTAGGAACAATCTACAACCCAATAAAAAGAGAATATCAGGACAAGCCACAATGAAAAGCTCACTAAAGATAAAATATATGCATTTTGTTTTAGGTCAATGGATGAATATGCCTTGATCTAGATATGTCTAAGATCACTACTCTGTCACTAAATCAACAGCAAAACCAGAGCCAAACCTTTATGTAATATTTGAATGTTCCACTTGTATCATGCAGCATCCGCACCGTCCCATCCAGTGGATTGTGAATTCCTGGATATTTCGGCCCAAATGATAGATCATGAATGACATGACTTACATTTACGTTTTTCGCTCCCCCAAAAATCTGCAAGTGAAGAAGAAGTGAAGATACTTAAGATGCAGCGGACTAGAAAAGACTATATAAGGTGCAACCAACATCATAAAATGCCAGAGTAATTCCACTGATTTAGCACATCCTACTTTTTAATTTTAAATTCTAATAGTGAACATAGATGTAAAGCAAACCCTTTTCTGACCTTGATCCGAACAGGGTTAAAACCCAAACCTCTTCTACCACCCAAAGCCATCTTACTAATTGAACCAACTAGTACTCGCAACACTGCCGTCGTTTTAAGATCCAAGAAACTGGCAGTAGAAACAGTTTTAAAATAATTCACTGGATTTCTTCAAACTTGCTTCAGAGGTTCAAATTATTTTTGCCAAATGTCCAGCCTCAGTAGGAAAGGGCGAAGGGCCTAAGCTACCGAAATTTTCCTACTTAGAGAAAAGTCATTTTCTCTATGTTTTTACCTAAGTACAAAGATCTAAAAAATGCAAAAGACTATGTGCAGTCCCTAAACTATGCTTTCTTCATATAAAAGTCTATCTTATAACTATATGTCTCACCATAGATTTCACCAAAAGATTTTAAACCAAGAACTTAAGAGTATAAAAAATTATTCATGAGACATGTCACCCATATCAATGAAACCTTTGGATTCAAGGATATGATATGGCTGTGACGCGCTCACCATGTCATGCAATTTTTGTGCTTGTACTTCTAAAGTTAAGAATATAGAATAATTGGTCATGTACCTAATTAGCAGAAAATATTAAAAATTACAAAGGGCACGTAGTAACATTATGACCAAAGACAGATCAGCGGAGATCATCATAGGATTTGAGCATCTTCTATTTTAGGTTTCAGAAAGGACGAAAAGGAATTTTGGCATTTATTATATGATGACGACTGACAAGTACTGAAGGCTTACGAACGAGAGAAAAAATAAGAACAAAGCAATGCGAAAAGACTCAAAACAAACTCAGTTTCTTATAAAATCAACTCTACAAAATTCTGTTAAAGATACACAAATATGCATGGACATTAATTCTGCCCGGAAAAATTTTGAAAAACACAACTACAAGTGAATAAACTCTCCACATGAAGATCCATCAATTCATGTAAAACTCAAAATAAGACCCAGATCCCAAGCTATGGTATTACCAAAATCAAACAAGCTATAAGATAAATGACTCAAAACACTTTCTAATCTTTAAAACCCTTGATTAAGATTGGACGATTCCACCAGTAAGAGGTAATGACTTCTGAGACAAGTTAGAGGTGTTAGCCTCACTGGAATAAAAATCTTTTAGACTCATGTTTTATATGATTTTACACCAATTTTGCACAGTCTGTTAAACTTGGCCATTAACATCAACATCGCCACAGTCAAAACTTGAGGAAAATACTCCAAAAGGGGAAAACAGCTTGGAACATCCGTATTGCTAACCTTCAATACTTACAAACTAGTCTTATTTGAGTTGAGTTGGGTCTCAACATTATTGATCCTCAAATTCAACATCTAAGTTCTTAAACATGCTTAATATAACTGGAATAGTTGAAAATTTCCAGCGTTCCGAAATTTTGAATCACCAACGAAATGCTGAAACTCCAACCAAACAATTTATTGCTAATTCCAAATCCCAATAGGAAGTAATCCTAATAAATTAATACAGGGTGAAAAATCTGCATAAACTATGTCAATCCTTGGCATTTTGCTCTATACTAAATGAATTAAGAATAAAACACAGAACAAAAGCTACTTACCATTTGTGCAACATAGATGTTCAATCCATGGACTGATATATGGAAGTTTCCAGCAACGCGTTGGACATCCAAAACTCCATAAACCTGCATAAAGTATAAAACCTGTGTATTTGGATTTTGTTTCCTCAAGAACAATTAAAATCCTACGACTAGTTTTAAATCTTAAAATGATTGAAAAGTATAATTGGTAATACCCGACATCCTTCTCCACTTTCCAATGCATGTTTCACCTTCTTAATCATATTTTCAGCAGCTTCATCAAAGCCAAATGCATGAAGTTTCTCATCGATATCATCTTTATGATCTTTATTATGATCTGGTCAAAGTATTAATGAGATCTTAAACATTTTAACATACAAACTACCACTAAAAAATGTACAAAGCCAAAAGCAACAATATAAAAAATTGCAACTTGATCGTTGTCTTTGTTAACGGAGGAATCATAAAGCAGTAGGAAAGAAAAAAAACTCCAACGAAGTAAAGATTTGTGCCCAGTAGATTGAACTATAACTATTGTCAAAGCTCAGCACAGCACCCACTACTTTGGCAAAAAAACATTTCGCCTATTCTAAATTTGGGCAATTTAGAGTTTATGCATCAACAGAAACTTGTACAATGTGATAGAAAATGGAAAAAGGGAGAAAAAAAAAATTGAACACATTGGGTTGTCCATATTAAGGCAAAAGAGAATTTCAAAAGCATAATAATTCCCTTCAGACAAACAATTAAATGTAGGATTCCTCAGGGAATATACCGTGCTCGTGTCCTTCGTGTTCTTTTTCCACAAGGTCAGTCAAATATTCAGTGCCAATGATATGGCCATAACTGTTCAGGCGAAGCTGCAGAAAGCTCAATCTGGTCAGCAGGACAACAAAAAAATAAAAATGAATAAATAATCTACCAAGCTCTCTCACAGTGAATGAGAGAGAAAGAGTGAGACCACCTATTCAATCAGACAGGAACATAATTAAAGTTCTTTCTGAAAATAAACACTCAGAAATGTTGCTAAGGTATAAGAAGATGAATTACAAATGGTCACAACTCGACATCATCCCCAAATACTTATTCTCAATCCCCTGAAAACCTTAGGCCCCACTTGTGTATGGACACCATATCCGAAACCAACGATTGCTGATAGATCATATAACCTTAAATTATCAAGGAAACCAACATAGTAGGACGTACTAAGAGGAATCTGAACCATGGACCTTTTAGTTAAAAATCTTATCATTCAACACACCGTCTGGGTAGCCCTATCAAATACTAATTATGCTGCACTATTGTACTCGATGAAATTTATCCTTATCTTCAAGCTACTCTCTTACGTCATTGGCATGCTTTTCCACCCAAAAAAAAAAGGATAAGGGAAAATCCATCAACTAGTCTAAAATATATATGGAAGGAATATGGGAGGTATCCTACTCGCTCAAAGGGGAATGGGCAAAATGAAATCCTTTTACAAGAATAGAAAGGCCTAGTTCTCTCCAAAAGTTAGTATTATTCCAACATTTGATGAAGAGAGACACCCAGTAAATTATCTAATATACATAAGACCAACTAAAACTAGCAAAGATTAGCTGATAAAACTTTCGTAAGATAGGTGTTGTCTTACTTTCCATATGTTTGTATCAAGATCCACTTCATGCTTGCCTGACATGTCAATAGCATCAACACTTAACACTGGGAAAAAAAATGGTTAAGTAAGTCATTTTATAGTTCATTATGGCAAATTATTAAAGACAAGTAAAACGAAAAATGTGCAACCAGGGACTAGTAAAGAAGAAAGCATGGATGCTAACCATCACAAGGTAAGGCAGGAAATGTCATGTTTATATGAATTGGAAGAGTTTCTCCACGCTTCAAGTCTACAGACATCTGCCAAAAACATGATTTGTCAACTCTTTTCTCCAAAGAACCAAAAGAAACTTTCATCAGTCAATTCATTTCATTTATATGCTCACAAGTCATGCAAAACAATTGCTTACGACTCAATTACCCACCCTATTTTCAACCTCTATTATTGAGATTATTGATATGGAATTATCTCACAAACTAAACCTAACACATGAGGGCTAATATGAGATAATGACCACTTGACTCAAGAATATTTTCTCGTCATGCGCTACCTCACTAATGAGTTTATTTCAATCCTTTTTTTTGGGCCAATAAATTGCTAACTTTATCTAAATCTTTGCACTCTAATTCACTCAAGGACACCCTACTGTTTAGAAGTCTTGTAAAACCAATCACTAGTACACACAGCAGATCCCTCACCCCTCCCATCCCCCAAAACCAAGCCTGTCAGTTTTCAACTTTTAGATGTGATGTCAAGGCTTTGGACTAAAGGTAAGCTATTTAGAGTAATCCCTCCAAGCAATTTTTTTTTTTGTAAGGAATTTTGTCAAAAAAAGCAACATTAAGAGAAAAAATCACTTGTTCAGTATGTGATTGGGATAAAAATATGAAAGATTATAGTTGTGTCAGGTTGCAGCCTGTACAGTCTATCCAAGTTCCAAAATAATGGAGTCACATCTTCTATTTTCAGTAAAATTCGTTGCAGCTCTACTGATATTTTTCATTCTTCCCTGAAAATTCTAGGAATTTCAGGCTAATGTATGATATGTTTCAATATACCATCAGCATGTCACATTTAATATATATAAATATATTTATTAAGCAAGAAACTCAAAAAACCATCATGTACTCACCATAGCTAGAAGTACATTAAGATACTCAGAACTCAAAAAAAGTATTTCACCTGGTCAAAGGACGCAAATCCTCCCCCACCCCACAAACCAAAAAAAGGCAGCTATTACATTAACTACCGCAAAGAACAAAGCAGAGAAATGTAGCTTCAAAAGGAGAAGCCAACAGCCAGATTAGTGTCATTAAGTTCTCTCCCTTAAGATTGATTGGTTGCCAGCGAAATCCTAACAATTTAGCTTTTAGCTTGATCCCAACAGTCCATTGCTCGGTAAGAAAACAAGATTCCAAAATTCTCATTAACAGTTTATCTTTACAAGAACTATAAACTTAATATGCTTTCAAGGAGTTCGTCAATCCGGGGAAAGCTGCTTCCAGAGAATTTATCAGGAATTAAGAATGTAATAGATGCTAATGTCATGTAGTTACGTATTTATTTTTTAAGAAATTTCATATAAATGTATCTGTGACACACGCGGCTGAGAAGAAAGCACATACCTGATGAACTGTATATGTGGTAATATAATATCTGAGCTCATGCATGAACAATGAGGCCATAATGACAAGACCAATAATAGAGACTACAAGATTTCAAAAGGAGAAATAAAAATCAGCCTATTAACTGGAATCAAATTCAACAACTCACAGGAAAATGATTAAAAGATTGATTCACCAAGTGCCCCAGATTGAGTTTTCTGCAGCAAGTGCTCCTCTGCCCGAGGAAATGCATCAAGGCTCTTCAAAGCTTGCTTCAGGCCCATCTCTTCCTTTATATTAACAATTTCAGCGAAAACAAGAAAACTCTAAACAGCCAGTCACATTGCATGCATATCAATCAATAAGAAAGTTGAATAATATGAAAAAAATAATAATTACAATAATAATTCGTTTTAGATGCGGCAGATAAGTAAATGCATCAAAGATGAAGAAAAATTATCGAATCAGAATCGCTTTGGATGAAACCTAGAATTATTACATGACAAACTTTCGTAAATTATATAAATTCATACCTAATGAGACAGACGAAAGAGATTTTTCCGTTCTGATGACCAGGTCAGGCCAGGATGTTCAATATATTATACTACGGATCCGGTGAGTGCACCCTTACGGTTTTACAATGAACTCCCTTCTATTATTGTGCCTTAAATCCATTTTTACCCTTGGACCTTTTGCAATAATCCACTTTAGTCCATAAACTTTCGTAAGCCTATAGGCTATAGATACGCCTAAAGTTTCAGCGACAGAATCACCCATAACCGAAGAAATTGTCTCATTTATCCGTAAGTTAATTATCTGGCATGTTAAATTTTCCGTGAATAAATTATAAGCAAGTATTTGATACTAATTGATTTTATTATTAATTATTAACCTATTACTAATTATTAATCTGTTGTTTTTATACAATACACTCTATGTATGACAAATAAAATAGTGCATATCTCAATTAAGTTTGAAGTAAGCATAGCATTACTCAAAATAAATTATTACAAACACATGCTTTTAGAACTTTAGATTAAGATGGATTGCAATATTTTTTTACAACTCAAATAAGTAAAGTACCTCCAAATCTCCGATTATCTGGAGTTACCTGTTCTTAGTTAAATCACTCAACAGCTAAAGAAGGCATTTAATTAGTAAGCATAATCAAATTATGACATCATGTATGATTGAAGGGAAAAAAATATAGGTAATCTCCGATGAGGTTATCCGGATTCTATTAACAAAAAAAACAAAAAAAAAAATCCGTATGAAATGTCAATAGTTCCTTGCTTTTGAATAAAACAAGAAGCAAACTGACAACACATCCTTGCAGAAGAAAATCATCTCACCCAAGTATCATCTCCAAACTAGTATCTATCTTACAACTAAACATATTAAGTTAATCAACTTTTTCAGCTTCCTCAATTCCCGACCCTTCTGTTACAGGGCTATTACTTGGGCGTACGCTTTCACTCAAAGGACTGCCGGCATTGTTGATTAAATCAGTTGTTAAGGAGCTCATATTAGGGGAATCAGAAACAGAACCAGAAACACGCTCTTCCAATTCTTTTGGCCGATTCAGGGCATGGCAGTGTGGACAGTAATAAGTAATGTATGCAAAATCCTCCTTCCTGGCGAGTCCTGCACAAAAAATGAAACAATAAAATAACTTAAAAAGACATATTCGTAATCAACAAAGAAAGTAATTTATTGTAGGTTGCACATGTTGCTGCATTATAGAAGAGTATAAGTTGACTCACCATTATGCATGTGGCAGTTGCCACATATAAGAGCATAAGATTGTGTAGGATCTTCGCCCACAAGTAGTGCTGCAATTCTAGAAATCCATCCTCCGGCATGCGTGTTAGACCCCTGAGGATTGTGATGATTGACAACCAGTTGATTATGCTCAGAAGTTTGAGCACCCTCACTCCTGACTGAATGGGGAGTGGTTTCTTCATCCGAATGATGCACTGGAGTACTTCCTGCACTGCTGGATCTGGTATGCAACTGCTTTCGATTTCGAAGGCCGCTTGATGGCACAAATTCGACATCATTGCTCTTCCCCACTGGGAAATTGAGTTTGGATTCATCTCCCACATAAACTTTCAAGCCAGAATCAGCACCGAGCTTGGATGCTAGGACAGTTGCAGCAGCAGCTTTTGCTGCTGGGTCAGGATCATACCTCTGCATGATAGAGTTTATGCTTGTAAAATTCACATTCACTGAAATAAAATGTCTTGCATTTGCAAAGAAACTCACTTTTTTGTTTAACGTCACAATATGCTTTCAAAAGAAAAATAAAAACTGCTTCAGAACAAATGAAAGTTTACAGTTCATTCATTCTTTTGACCAGGCAACAAGCATCTCCACCAGTAACAATGTCCTTAATCTCTCATAGACTCTTACCATAAAATTCTCAAACTTATTTGACATAGTATAAGAAAACCTAATCAAGTCTTGCATCTCAAGCTTTTGCATAGACTTCAAAACATTAACAGAGAACCAGAACTCTTCTTTGAAACTCGAGACAACCCGAACTTGAAGAGGATTCTATTGAACACCTAGAAGAAAGATCATGAACAATTACCTGAATGAGCTGTTGAGTGGTGTAATAATTTGTCCTCTCTTTAAGTTCGTCAATTTTGGCTTGCCTCTCAGCTCGAAGCCTTTCCAGAGTTTTTTGGTCCTTGCGATCGCCTACAAACATCAGATAAAATACAGCTTAATTAGTGCACCTGCCCTCATATAGCCACCATATTAAGAAATCAGGACATCTTACAGCCAATACAGATGCTGGCCAAGTTTTAATAGGCACCAATAAATCAAAGAGAGGGAGACATGAGAAATAAGATTTTAACATGATCCAATAAAGACATTTCTACAGTTAAAAGCCACGTACAAATTTTTGTGAAGCTCACAAATGCTGAATAAGCAAGAGAAGATAAAGCAGGCAAAAGAAACATAGGCAAAACTCGAAGCGCCCTCATCTTCCAATCTAAATCTACTGATCTTGTTGTCATGATAGCATAACCAACTGCAATAACCTGAAAATTGTTACAATTTAAGGTAAATTATTCAAAATTAAGTTGAAAAGATTAGATAGCATCAAGTTAAAGGATTGTAGTCGACCTATGCATTTTGAAAAGGATGAAATGATAAAGTCACATACTCTGAAATTGTAATGCAGATCATCCACTTCTATTTTGTCAGATATGAAAGAAAAAGGTCCAAGCAGAACAATGGAGGAAAGTGTAGTTAAAAATATGTAAGCAGGAGCCAGAAAAAAAAAGATAATCATGATAGTTAGGAGTCTTGAAAACATAAAAGAGTGCTACTTCTCCGTCAAAAGGCATATTGTATAATATAACAGACATCCAAAATATTGCTCCCTCCACTGATCACCCTAAACTCATTTTCCAATGGCAAGTTTCTTATAAAAGAAATGAAAACTGGGTAAAATTTTTATTCAGCATGGAAGTAAAGTTCTCTGGCCAAAACTTGCAATAATAAACTGCAGTGAGCATTCATGCCTAAGCAGCAATCTCAAATGTTGAAAGAACACAGGCAGACATTACACAGCTATCAGTTGTGTCTCTGTAATTTATTTCTAAGAAACTTTTTTCCCCCCTCTAAACAACAAATAACCTAAAACTTTTTTTTTTCTCTCTCTCTAAACAACAAATAACTTGAGTTCTAAAATACTAAGCATGCAGAGGACAAAAAATGCAATGATCATGCCAGACTTCTCCAAATGGCCCACCAAAGAAACTATTATTGGTCAACAGAGGCTTGTATTACTCATAAAGAAATGTATTATCAGTTTGCATTGCAGCAAATTTATACATTCCGAGCTATGAAAATGAAGCCAAATGATTTGACAAAAAAAGCTCAGCATCTGAAATGTTAACGCTGAAGTGATAAAACAAAGAGCACCTCAAAAAAAACAGAGAAAATAATAAGATGCCTGGTCAGCCTCCTCCAAGTCTGTGATCTCCTTTTCATCCTAGCAAGAACGGCAGCTTCTTCCTTAGAAATGTACTGCAATCTCTTCTCAAAATCATCCCTCTTTAATCTAAAGATACCATTCCAAATTCGGGAAATGATACCCTTGCGCTTCTTTCCTCCTACTGCTGAAGAAGCAGCAGAATCTTTGTTTTCAATTTCAGTAACACTTTTGTCCTCTGCCATTTCTTCTTCTGCACCACTTCCTAGTGGAAAAAATAAAAATAAGCTAAGCAACCATAACAATTGATTACAATGAATATGAAAAGCACTCAGGAAATTTCATCACAAATATATGAAATTAACGGCAACCAGTGACCTAACTACAACAACAATATATTCAGTTGCTCCCCACAGCATCTCAGAAAAAATAGTTCCCCCAAGTTAGAGAGAGAATCATTTGCTTCCCACAATTCATAAAACATAATATACTGCATTATTGATAGTCAAAGACTCTTTACATAAACAAAAACACAGATTCTGAAAGCAAAAATTGTTGCTTTTGGATAGAAATAATCAAATCATTGAAACAATTAAGTCCCAAATCCCAAATGTAGATATTTGGCAGCCAAATTCAATTCAAAGAATTTTAATAAAAAGGCAAAAAAAAGAGAAAAAATGGAATGACAGTATATATATATATATATATATATATATATATACAGTACTACATATGACAAAGAATTATAAATATAAATAAACTAAAACAACGGAGGAAATTCATTATTTATTCAGTCTTAACAGAGTAAAAGCACAAAAGCACTACACCAACATAAATAACAACAGCCATGTATTGGGAATGGTTCAGCAATCAACAAAACAGCATGAAACTTTTGTTATACAGGCAAAGCACCTCAACTGCCTTTATTTTTCTCTCAATTAGACCTGCAAATGAGCGTAACTTCCAGACAATCCTGTTGATGCCAGAGCTCAAAGATCACCAAGTGCCCTACATTATTTAATCAAACCAAATGATAATTTCAAAATTTTTATTCAAAAATAGAAATGAATGTTGAAGACCAAGAAATAACGGATAAGTGTTTGATTCATATATGGATGAAGCAGCAGACACGTAAGAAGCAAACAAGAATGCCGCAGCAACTGCACCCTCCGTACACTAATTATGTGGCTATTTGAACAATTTCAAAACAAAAATATATTGAAGTCAAACCAAGCAAACAACCAACAACCTGCAATTGGGAGAAGCAGCGATCGGAGATCGATCAGTACAAGAAATGTATTAAAGAGGAAAGACTCAGGTAGAGTCACCGTTTGGAGTTTGAACTTTGAATTGATGAATGGCACGTGCGAGGTGAGATCTCACACGAGGGAGAGTCGAATACTCTGGAGACAATGCATTGGTTCCTTGGAGGTTGGGTTTCGTGTCGATTCATATTTCACGAACTAAATTCATTATGTGTCCAAAAAGTATTTGTTATATTTGTTTATCCTTTTGAAACTTCACTCACTCTCGTTTCTAGCATACTTTCACAGAAAAACAACAACACACGAATTCGGGAAAATAGAATTTACTCCGCAAATTAAGAAAAAGAATAAAAATGCAAGCACCGATAAAAGGTAATTAACTTTACCGGAGTTGTTGATTTGGAATCGAGTGAGTTTTAAACCAAGATTTCAACCCTGAAAGTTAACATCAGCACGAGCACTTATTTCTGCAAAAGACTCCGTAAGTTAAAAAAAAAATTATCAGAGAACAAACGACGATTCACGGTTGGCAGAGAATGATCAACAGAAAGCTTCAAAGCGGGAGGGAGAGAGATAAGAGTTATTTCAGAGCTTTCAGAGAGGATGGATTGCAGTTGCAATTTGCTAATATGATCATATGATTAATCGCCCTAACGCGAATGCATACGATTACAGATTTACAGGCGATGATGATTCCTTCTCAGGCTTTCGTTTTGGAGGAGAAATTTCGTGGATACACCTTATGTCTAGTATATACTGATTTAACTCCTCATGGTTTCAAATTTTATAAATAACAGCCCTGCAGTTTTTTTTTTTTTTTTTAAGATTGAGGAATAGGTAAATCTTAAACTAACTTTTTAATATTTTATTTTTTTAATATTTAAGTGGTTAATTAAATAAAATTACTTAAAGTCATTAGGGCAAACTCTCGAGGGCCTTTATATTGAATTTTTTTAAATACTCAAAAGTAAAACAATAATAATAATAAGAGTTGAACAATGATAAACATCTTAAATTTTTATCCTACATGATTCATTAAATATATAATGTAAGAATATAATTAATTCATTTATAATTTATAGATTTTATTAATTATGAATGTCATATAATTCAAGATGAAACTTTATGATACAAATTAAAATTTTAATCGTTACTAACAATGAATAAGATCAATAAAATATTGATAGGTGTAAGTGAGTTTATAATTAATTTTATTATCACTCTCTTTAAATAGCCCTACTCTTTTACAAATTACATTATTTTCCATCAATCCCTTCTCAATTCCAATAATAGTCTCAAGTTCATAACCGGTATGGAGGACAATAAGAAGCTACGTATTTGTATCCGTTCTTAATAGAATATTTATATTCCGTGTAATTATTCATATTTTTTAATTAATCTCAATAAAGAGCCGCCTTTCTCTAATTTTTTTTTCTATTTCTTCCACATGGCATTTTCCTTGTAGTAATATCACTTGTAACTTTTGTTGTAATAGTTTTAAAATATAATGAAACTCTTCAAAGTTTATTCATTATTTCTTTCCAAAAGAGGGACCATCTCAATTGCAATTGGGGTCTTATTGGTGAAATTTGGAAGCATAGGAAGTTGAGTCTGTTTAGAATAGAAATGAGGGTCTTTAACAACTTTCGCCCTCCACGTCTTCCTCTCTCTGTAAAAGCCTAGGGTCGATCTCCCCTCGTTTAAAAGCAATTAACAACCTTAGTGGTAAAAGTGATTAACGAACTAATTTTATTCTTACTTGTATTATTTACGACTCGTTTTATCTTGACTCAATTTATCTCAAAACTATGTTACTGGGACACCGAAAAGTTTTACAATGACAATTTGATAAGTAAAGTTAAAAAAAAAAACCTCTTTTTTTGGCATTGATTTCACATGACTATGGCAATTAGATGACAAATACTTCTCTTTTTGCATTGAAATCACAGTTAGTCTAAAATATCATGACAATTTAAAGATTATTTACAATGTTAGGTGTTTTTCATTTAGTAGCTTTTTTTCCTCATTACTTATATATTCTAAAGTATCATGACAATTTAAAAATCATTTACAATGTTGGGTGTTTTTGATTTAGTGACTCTTTTTTTTCTCGTTACTTATATATTAAAGATAGCGTTTTAAGCAAAATTTATGTTGTTATTTTCCAAAACAATTTTCTCAATTCGTCAACAAAACTTGAATGGTTCAAAAATGTAGGATAATTTTGTATCTTCTCTAAAAATCAGTCATACTAGACAAACTATTTTTTATTGTCGTCATTTTTGTAAAATTTAGGTGTTTTGGATTATAATATTATATTACTTGCAATTTTCCGTTTCACTGCGATTGTTCGGTTTGTGAGAAAATTTGGTAAATTTGTTTCACTGCCAGAGTTAAAAATCTTGATTTAAACTTTGTTGTGATCTTAACTTTAAAAAAAAAATTATTGACATCTCCAGATCAATTCAGATAAAATAAAAGTACCCTAATTTATTTTTTCAAACACATAGACAAATGATAAATTCTAAATTAATTTTTTTTATCCACATCTTTCAAATTTCATCTGTAAAGTAAATAATTCAAAAATAAATTACATTCAATGTAATTTATACTATTCATGTAAATTACACAAAATTATAAAATTCGTAATTTGTGTGGTTCATTAAAAGAGGATTTTAATATTAAATCTTATAGTTTTGTGGTTAGCCTTTAAACGTCCATTAAACGTTTAAAAGAGCCCTGATACTAGTTGCAACTATTAGGTCAGATACAGATTAAATTACTTATACATCGATTTAGACGTTTAATGGACGTTTCAACTAAAGAATCTTTGGTGGTTAGCCTTTCGAAGTTTACCGGTTACCATTGATATTTTACCTTAAACGTCCGTTACTATTTTACCTTCTATAGTTGAAACGTCCATTAAAGATTCTTTAGGTGCCGAATCCACACGAAGCCCAACCTCGAAGAAACCACAGTCCACAGTTAATCGACTCTTCTTTCCTCTGTAACTGTAACTAGCTGTTATACATTTTCGCTCGTGTGAGATCTCACTTCGCACGTGCGATTCAAATGGTGACTTAACCATTCCACACGAAATCTTCAATAATCGTTTTGCTCTTCGCGCTGGATCCTTTCGACCTCTGATCGTCGCTCCTCCCAAACATACTATCTTTAATTCGGGTTAGCTATGAGATTTCTAGCGTTAAACTTGAGCAATTTTTATTTTTTATTTTTTTCATAATCCAATTGAACAGGCAATTAGTATAGGATCCGATCACGTTTGCTTCTTATATGTCTGTTTCCTCTTCATCTATCTATTTTTTTGAAAAAAATAAAAATAGAGCTTGCGTCACTTGTGTTTCCTGAAAGTAGCTCAGAAAGATTGTGCACCTTTAAACAACCAAAACGAATTGAATTCCGGCATTATTTCAAATTAAGTTGCGTTTACTTAATAGCTTCCATTTATGGATTCAGATATTAGCTTATTGAGGATTGTTTCATGTTTTACAGCATATTGGCTCTAGTATTAGCTTATTGAGGATTGTACAAAGTTTTTGATGTATCTCTTGTTCGTTGTGATATGCTCATTATCCTACGTTCTGTAATCCGCAATGAGAATTGTTACTTCCGTTTTTATTTGAAAAAGTAGTCTGATTTGATTGATAAAATGTAGGTTCACAGAATAATTTTGAGCTTGGGCATCAATAGGATCGTCTGTAAGTTTGGCTTACTATGTGGGTCTGATTAAGAGAAAGAGAAGGCTGTTAAGGTACTTTTTGTCTTAATCTATCTTTAACTACTTCATACAAAAATTTTCATGTCTGATCTGTTGAACGCTGAACTATTCCCGATACCTGGAAATTATTATTTATGATGCAGTGCTTTTTGCCTCTACTCTGTGATAAATGAATAAATAATAAATATTAGCTGATGATAATTAGGACTTGCATAGGACCAGGTGAGCAGCATTTATATTGCTCTATGATGTGTGGTTTTAGTGATCTCATAAATTGTATTGAAAAGCACCATTTTTAACTGCTGTGTCTTTGTTGTTCTAAAGAGCCATTGAACAGATAATTAGCCTTAAATACATAAAAATATACCCATGAAATCGAACAATTAACATTGGATTAAAATTTAGCTAGTTCATATGAACAATGGAGAAGGGAAATCTACGAGATTTTTGCTATCTTCTTATGTAGGCATCTCATAATAAAGCTTGGTCATTTAAGTAACTGATTTTTATTTCTTAGTGGTCATTTCTCACCTATAAATAGTTGACAGTGGTTATGTCACTGGTTGCCATTAGTTTAATGATCATGTCTGAAGGATTTTCATGTTTGGTTCTGATATTGATTGTAATTTGAATTTTATTTAGTTGCATGACCAACTTATAGATGCTTAGCTTTTTTTTCACTTTTGCAGAAGGAAGTAAAGCAAAAGAAGAAATGGCAGAAGACAAGTGCATTACTGAAAGTGAAAAAAAAGATTCCAAGGCAGTTGAAAAGAAGCGTAAGGGTATCATTTCTCGTCTTTGGAACGGTATCTTTAGACTAAAGGGTGATGATTTTGAGAAGAGATTGCAATACATTTCTAAGGAAGAAGCTGCTATTCTTGCCCGAGTGAAAAGGAGATCCCAGACTTGGAGGAGGATGTCCAGGCATCTTATCATATTCACTGTTGTTTTTGAGGTGCTTACTTCTTTATCACTAAGTCTTGGCATTTTGGATAGAGTACATAGCATACATCGTTTCTTCCCACAGTAACTTTTTACGTTTTCTTTTTTTATCACTTAGTCTTGGCATTTTAGGTGGTGCAGACATGCAGTACCTATATCCTTTATCATTATTTTTGGGGGTGGTTTGATCAAATCATTGGTTTCATTTTCATAGCACAAAATGTTAAAATATTGGTGTAATTCCAGATGATGATGCATTCCTTTACGAGTATAGTAAGTCTCCGATGACCTATAACAATTTTGTTAGCAAGCCACTGAGACAGTGAGAGAACTTAGTCATGACCATTAAAATATTCTCTTTTGCACGCATCAAATTGTTTCTGATCATAAATAAGTAAATTTCCTTAGAAATAAATTACTGTGGTGGAGCTTATAATTGTATGATGTCTACTTGTGTTTTCTAACATTTTGGATGTCTTTACATACATGAATGCCCATTACAGTTGGATTTTGCAAATTTTGGCCAGAGAATTTTATTTCCATGCTGAGTGAAAAAGTTTACCTAGTTTTGGTTGCTTTTTTAACAAATTTTTGGTTGGCAGATGAGTTTAGGGTGCAAGAGTTGGAGCAAACCAGTGATTTGAACGTTCTTTCTATTTTACAATACGTCTTTTGACAGAGAAATGTCAATCTGTTGCATTCAAGACTTCTTTAAGTTTGACTATCTTGATTTTCTTTCCTTCTGACCACTGCTTAGATATTTGTCGTTACCGCTCTCAAATTTATGTTTTGTTTTTGCTCCTGTCTCCTGCTTAGATTTCTCTCCTTAATATTTGACAGATTTGTTACCGGAATATTTGGTATGAAGGTTTGAGTATAGTGGCCTCATCATTTTATCCTTTTAAACATGTGTAGGCCCAACCACAATTCTTTAACTGGATGCTTGTTACTATTGTTATCTATATTTTAATAAATTCCCTTAAATGGTATCAATTTTCAGGTTATTGCGGTTGGTTATGCTATCATGACAACAAGATCAATGGAATTAAATTGGAAGATGAGGGCACTTCGAGTTCTACCTATATTTCTTTTGCCTGGTTTATCTGCGCTTGCTTATTCAGCATTTGTGAGCTTCACCAGGATGTGTGTGTGCTTTGAACTGTGGAACTTTTTTTAATTTATTGCAATATTTTTATTAATCTCACTGGTTGCCTGACATCTTCCTTGATTAAATTTGGATAGTGACTATGATGACTACATTCTATAAAAAAAAATTGAACACGCACTCACCCCAAACTTCCCCCACACAGCCCGCCCCACCCAAAACCCAAACAAATATGGTGGCTCTAAGAGGATAGATGTATTTATCAACTTGTATTTTATCTGATGCTTTTAGGTGATCGCAAGGACCAGAAAACTCTAGAAAGGCTTCGGGTTGAGAGGAAAGCCAAAATTGATGAACTTAAAGAGAGGACAAATTATTATACTACTCAACAGCTTATTCAGGTAATTATTCGCGAAACTTCTTGTAGGTGTTCTATGGAATCCTCTTTCAGGTCCTATCCGTATGTTTAAGCTTTTAAGTCTAATATAAAAGCTTGAGATGTAAGCCTCGATTCTTAAGATTTTGTTTTACCCCTTTGTGTTGTTTTGAATTGGTTGCTAAGAGTCTTAGACAATATTGAGCACTTTTGTAGAATTTTTTTTTTTTTTTTTTGGTTACATCAAATGAGTTTAAGAGTTGTTACCATGATATGGTTTCTGTAATGAATAAAGGACATTAGTTGCTGATGGAAGTGGTTATTGCCTCATCAAAAAGAAATGAATGGAGTTTTTTTTTAAAAAAAAAAATTCCAAATGCACGACTCATTTTTTAAAAAAAGTTTTGAATTGTACTTAGCACAGCTTTATTATACAGAGGTATGATCCCGACCCAGCGGCAAAAGCTGCTGCTGCAACAGTCCTGGCATCCAAGCTAGGTGCAGATTCTGGTTTGAATGTGTTTGTGGGGGATGAATCTAATTTCAATGTTCCACTGGGGAATAGCAACGACGTCGAGGTTATGCCATCTAGCGGTCTTCGAAATCGAAAGCAATTGCACCCCAGATCTGGTGGTGCTGATGGCACTCCATTGCATCATTCTGATGAAGAAACCTCTGGTTCCTTTGGGAGTGAGGGTTCTGAGCATAATCAACTTGTTGTGAATCATTACCATCCCCAGGCGTCTACCATGCATGACGGAGGATGGATTGCTCGAATTGCAGCAATACTTGTTGGAGACGATCCTTCACAATCTTATGCTCTTATATGTGGCAACTGCCATATGCATAATGGTGAGTCTATTAGAAAGGATATTCCTACCCACTTACTCCTTAACAATGCAATCACATGCACGACCCCAAAATCAATTGTGATGTTTATGAAATGTTCGGGATTGAAGAAAACTATTATTTCTTTTGTTGTATGTGTGAAGGTCTTGCCAGGAAGGAGGATTTCCCATATATTACTTATTACTGTCCACACTGCCATGCCCTGAATAGGCCTAAAGAATCAGAAGGGCACATTTCTGGTTCTGTTTCTAGTTTGCCTCCAAAAGAGTTAGAAGAGCTTGTTTCTGGTTCTATTTCTAATCCGCCTTCGAAGGCATCAGAAGAGCATGTTGCCAATTGTAGTTCTAGTTCACCTGATATGAGCACCTTGACAACAGATTCAGTCAACAATGCTACTACTAGTCCTTTGAGTGGTAGCATATGTGGAAGTAATAGCCCTGTCAGAGAGGGAACTGAGGAAGCTGAAAAAGTTGCTTCACTTGATATGGTTAGTTGAAAGGTAGACTGGTGTTGAGCTACTTACTGCAATGAGTTTTTCTTTATGACACAGGTATGGGCTTTGAGTATTTCTCGTTTGGGTGTTGATCGTTGGATTTGATGGGTTTGCTTCTTTTTGTTTCAGAAGAGTTATTTTTCATATGAAAAATCTTGTTTGCTTTGTGATTACATAACCTTTTATCATAGACTGTACATGGATCGAACACGATATCATACCATAATGATTTGTGCTCACAATTATATGCCTCGTTGTGAACGAAAGCATGGATGTTGACCAAAATGTGAAGATTTCACAGGGACGTTTGATCAAAGAGAGTTCAAATACGACCATATGAACTTGCTGGGCTTACCATGTGGAAACGTAACTTTTTTCTGTAGCTTGAATTTGTGATTGTATTGTAACGAAGTATGTACACTTCATGACAGAGTACGGACAACATGTCATGCAGCTTTAGGCACCTAACACCCACTGCATGGGTGCCACGATGGTTTATTGGCTCTTCGAACAATTTTTTTTTCAATCAATTTTGATTAATTTATTACTATTAGTAGGAATTTATTTATTAGCACATTCTCTACAATTAGATGTGTGACCCTGGATTTGGCTTTATCTTTGTACTCGAATCGGTGAGAAATTTCGTTCTTAAGGGGAAGAGGTAAGCGTCTGAGGTTACGTTAGATCGAATTGGATTTTTAACTTTGAAGTTAGATTAAATTATATAATATTTTTTTATTGATATAATATCGGACAAAATTATATAAATTTAATTTAATAAAATAAAAATAACTATCTGATTGATATATTATTTTTAAATTATATTATTAATTCTTAAATTTGATATTTAATATTCAATAATATTGTAAATAATTAATTGAATGATTTTTTATGTTTAATATTACATATTAATTAAAATAAATTGTTTGAATTAGATGTCATAACATTTAATCTTTAAGTGGTTTCATGTTGCGCGAACATGTATTGCACAAACGTTTGTTGAAACAATATGATGTTTACAATAACAAAATTTTTAAAAAATTAAAACTTTTTAGATAACAACAAATTTTTTTTTAAATATTTTTTGAGCCTAGACTATATCAGACCCATTGCGGTAATACTCTACTTTCGGGCTTGGTGTAAAAAGATAATTATATTTTATAATTTCAGGGAAAAGAAATGAAACCGGGGGGGTCCACACGTGTTAGCCAGCGGAAGTGCAATTCACGCGCAAGCTCAAAGCCGTGGTAATGGTGATCTCCCCACTCTCATCATGTGCAAAAGCACTGGTTCTTCTAAGATTTCCATTCAGTTAGTGCTCAAGTACTGGTAAAAATGAGTGTGTCTTGACTACGAGTGAGATCGAGATTACACTACTACGGTGGGCCTGGCGACGGACATCACTGCTGTCCGTCATCTTATAAGAGATTAATTTTGTTCCAACAACCTAAACTAACACAATAATAACGAAACTCCGGTGGTGATAGATAATTAACATTTAGCCGGCAATGAAAGGTGGTGGCGGCGGCGGCGGCGGAGGCTCAGTTTCGGTTGCTACGGGAAAGAGGCGATGGAGAAGCCTAGTGATTGGAGTACTCTTTCTCGTTATCCTTTCCATGCTTGTCCCTCTCGCTTTCTTGCTTGGCCTTCACAATGGCTTCCACTCTCCCAATCCCAATCCCAACGGTCAGTACTCAGTAACTTTACTTTTGCTTTAGATCTATTGTCCTTCGTGGAAGTGCCAACTGCCAACAATTACACTGCTCTCTTTCTTCAGATCCAATCATGCTTCATTCTTCAATCTACATTTGCACTAGTTAGATCTCCGTGTTAGCGTGAGTATTGAGTAGTAGTAGTACTTAAGCTTGGCATTCAACTTCATCACTTAGGTTTCCTTAATTGTTACTTCACTCTGGTGCCACAACTGCAGAAAACTCTTTAAACTACATAATTGTCCTTTACTTGGCACCAGAAATAGCTGATATTAGTTCCGGATTTCTATCTATAGCGAATCTCATCAGTGTATTCTGATTGTTCTGCAGGATATGTACCTGTGCATAAAACTTCAATTGCAGTAAGCTATCCGTTCAACTTTGTTTCTTGCAATTTCCTTTTGTTAATGTTTTCCTAATTTTTTGTATTCTCTTTTTGGTGTTGCTAAAAATCAGAGCAATCTTAAAATTTATGATAAGTATGAGAACAGTGAGACCTTCAATCAAGCTGAGGTAATGCATTGACTGTCAATGCTGTACTTATTTTCCTGTGAACGTATACATTGCTTATACAAGCAGTGGAAATAAAAAGTTCTTAGTTTATTTTTATTTTTATATGGAATAGATAGTGATCATTTGATGGATGCTTCTTTTATTGTTTTTGCAGAATGATCGATCTACTCATATAAATGAACTAGTCAAAAAATTAGCTCCAAATATTTCAAAGGTGCATATTTTAGTGCTTTCTTTACTATTAAACCATTGAGACTTGTCATTTGCACTAAATTCTTATAATTAGTGGTGCAATTTTTAGCTAACTGTGAAGTGATATCTTGTAGATGAATAATCATGTAGCAAGCCATTGACCTGATTTATGTTTAATTTTGTGAGATTGACATGATTAAATTAGATTGAGTTAATGCAAAATTCTTTTGAATTAAGTTTACATCACTAGATTCTCTATGGGTTGGAACAGCTTTAAAGTGACAAGAAAGCAAGAAACCACTGAGGACTAGGTATTGAAAAAGGTCTTGGTTTCAAATTAGGTACAGTGGCATTGGCAGTGCTGCTTCAGAGAACAAGTTGATCATATCAAAAGAAAGGAAAAAAATTCCATTTGGAATCACTCGCTTTGCAACTGTGCATGTCTGTTTCAGAAGGCACATCTTGAGTTTTTTACTTGTAGAAATGGTTAAATATGCTTGAAATTAGCCAAAATGTGGTGTAATTTTTAATGTTCACTCATTATCTTCATTAAATGGCATATGCTTGTCACTTCTAAATTGATTTCCTCCTTGAACCTGCCATCCCGGTTCATTTACTGCTTGAACTTTTTTTCCTCCAACCATTTCCCTTTTCTGAGTCTAAGTTGAAATTTGTGGAAGAATTTCTGGAAAATTAATTTGGGTTACAACACCAACAATACGTTTAAGTCCCACATATGTAATGTTTTGTCTAATAATTTAACTAATTAATAGAATGATGGGATATGATGATCTATATTCATAATATCAAATTAGCCAATACCATGAAAAAGTTTATGTTCATACCTAAAAGATTAAGCTTCTAGTTCTAGGTTAGGGCTTAAGAGTGTTTAAGTTGTAATATACCCTCTCAGATCAGGCTGCAACAAACACCATTGACACTAGATTTGGTAGCATGCCTAAAAGCATAAGTTAATTGGCGAGGGTCGAACAATAATATCTAAGTTTGAACATGTTGAGAATCATTAATCTCAAAAGCTTAAGCTTATAGGAAATAGTTCATCAATTGTTTTCAACTCTTAACAAATCATATCATTTGCATTCGTTTTCTTTTTGTGATTTCACTTCATTGTTTCATTTGTAGGATGAACTTCTTACGCTATTACCAAAAGTAAAGTTCATTTGAAAGCTCTCAAGTTCGTTTATTGCAGAAAATGTTATAATATTTGCATTTTCAAGCAAGATACCATAAGATTTGATAAAATCAGAAAGTAAGCTGCTTTAAGAATTGACTCTACCCGCACATAAGATGCTATAAGGAACGAAATTGGCTTCTTAAGGAGAAGACTGTGATGCTGGGAAATTAATTTGGAATTCATATCGGCAGTTTAATATTTTAGAAGATTTTGAAATACATGGATGAGGCTGTCCCAAATGTTATTTTGATAGATTTTCTCTTGGCTGCTCTAGGATAATTTCCCTTCTGTTTAATTTTTATTAGAGTTAGATTTGGCTTTCCTAAGACCATTAATCTTATTCTTATAGGACCTAGATTACTTATTGAAAGTTGATTTCTTTTATTATTAATAGTTCTCTCCCTTCTTTTAGAACTTAGCCATTACACATAGTGTCATCAATATTTTGTTATTCGGCAAATAAAGAAATATTAATTCCCCATCACACCCTGTCTCCATTTTTTTTTCTTAATTTTTGAATTCTCATCCCGTTTTCTCAATATCTTTTTTCTCTCTCTCTTTCCTTTTTCTTTTACTCCTTTTTTCTCTTTTGGCTCTCTACCATATATGAGGTACAACACTAACAATGTGTGATCAATACAAGTTCCTTGAATCTTCTCTACTTTGTTGCATTTAATGCTCAGGAACTTTGTTGTACACCATTTAAACTATGTTCTGGAAAAGACCTTTAGATGTTTGTGATCAAATGTCTTTGAACTTGGTCAATATTTTATATTGAGTGTATGCATATTCACGTTTATTACGAAGACTGTATACAAGCCTTAAGTATTTTTTTGATGTAGCATAGGAATTCAAAAGGATGTTTTGTTGTTTTTCATCACGAACTTTGCCTGTCAGGATGTTCGGAGCAATTTCCCCGATGGAGCTAAAACTGAAACATCTGATATGAGTGCCACAGACACTAGTCAGCACAGCAAAGGTCCAAGATAATTCATTTTTCCCAAAGTGTTTGCTCTTCTGGCTGCCCTCTTGATGATACTAATTGATTTTTTTTTCCCCTCCTCTAAAACAATCAACAGTTACACCAGTGTCGCCTCCTGCTGTGCTGCAATCACTTCCTAATACAAGTGTATGCATGCATATTTTTTCCAATTTTATGTAAATTTTTAAAGCTTGCAAAGCCTCTGAGATTCAGTAAATATGCTGTGCAGAATTCTAAAATTGCTGGTACTGTCGCTGACACTGGACGAGGTGGTGTTGATGAAAATGAAAACTGTGAATTGAAATTTGGGAGCTACTGCCTTTGGCGTAAAGAACATAGGGAAGAAATGAAGGACACTATGGTAAAGAAATTGAAAGATCAGCTTTTTGTGGCTCGAGCTTACTACCCAAGTATTGCAAAACTTCCATCACAGGATAAGTTAACTCGTGCATTGAGACAAAATATTCAAGAGGTGGAACGTGTTCTTAGTGAAAGTGCCATTGATGTGGATCTTCCTCCAGGGTAGGTTGTGCAAGATAGCATGGTTTTTCTATCTTCCACTTGATGAGTACATAGGTCAAATTTACTGATGCATCTTCTTAATTATAAAGCTTTGTGTAGATTTTTTGGGCATCCTTTTGCACATCATTTATTTGCTTGCCTAATGAATATAATTTTGTTTGTGCACCTGAAGAGTCCTTGGATTTTGCATCCCAAACATTACACGGACTATCAACTAAATGTTTCTGACCCATCTCATTTTTGCTGGATTTTATCATTATTAGCTGTACTGCATCTGCGTGTGTTGGTTTATTCCATATTTAAGATGTTGAATGTCCAATTCCAAGATAGGCTTGGTTCATGGCTCTTTAAGCCCCATTTCTAGTTTAATCATTTTACAGTATAGCATTTACTCAGCTTCGTATACATGCTTAATGTTTTCCAATCTGTGCTATTGACATTTTGTTGTTTGCTTCTGTTGGAATGATAGTCAAACTCTATAGACACTAAGATGAATATTGCCATTGTAATAGGATTGAAAAGAAGATTCAGAGGATGGAAGCTGCAATAACCCAAGCTAAATCAGTCCCTGTGGATTGTAGTAATGTCGACAAGAAATTCAGGCAAATTCTTGACATGACCAATGATGAAGCTAACTTCCACATGAAGCAGAGTGCATTCCTCTACCAACTTGCAGTCCAGACCATGCCAAAAAGTCTTCACTGCTTGTCTATGAGGTTAACTGTGGAATATTTCAAATCTCCTTCAGTGGTCATGGAGCTTTCTCAGGCTGATAGATTTTCAGATCCCTCCTTGCATCACTATGTTATATTCTCCACTAATGTACTTGCATCATCGGTTGTAATCAACTCAACTGTCTTATGTGCAAGAGTACGTTAAATGTTCCTCCATGCAATTTTTGATTGTCAATATGCATGCATTTTAGTAAGGATGCTGACTTTCTTTCCTGCATTTTTTACAGGAAAGTAAGAATCAGGTTTTTCATGTGCTGACTGACGGACAGAATTACTTTGCAATGAAACTGTGGTTCTTCAGAAACACTTTTAAGGAAGCCACAGTGCAAGTGTTGAATATTGAACAACTTAACTTAGAGTCTCATGATAAAGCAATTCTTATTCATATGTTCTTGCCTGTGGAGTATCGAGTTTCCTTACTCAGTGTTGATGGTCCATCAATCCATAGTAAAATGCAGTATATATCAGTTTTCTCTCATTTGCACTATCTTCTTCCTGAGATATTTCAGAGTTTAACAAAGGTTGTAGTTCTGGATGATGATGTTGTTGTTCAGAAAGACTTGTCAGCGCTATGGGACATCAACATGGAAGGTAAAGTAAATGGTGCGGTGCAATCCTGCTCAGTAAGTTTGGGTCAGCTGAAGAGTTATTTGGGTGAAAACAGTTATGATAAAAATTCTTGTGCTTGGATGTCTGGATTGAATATAGTTGATCTGGCCAGATGGAGAGAGCTAGATCTTACTAAAACCTACCAGAGGTTGGTAAGAGAGGTGAGTGATGTTTATTTTGCTGAGATATCTTTCTCTGAGCTGTTATGCTAATATACGTTCATGGTTCAATGTTGCTTTTAAATTTTGTTACTTCTATTTATGACAATAAATGCGCATTGCTCTGTGTAAATGGGTCGTGATGGTAATTGGACCACTGGCCCCATCATTTCACCTTCCCTTTTAATTTTAGATGCCATGCCTACCGCTTTGGCTGCTGGCTGAAACTTCTGGGAAATGATCTCGTTCTTCTGATGTAATAATGATTATAATTAGGACCAATAAACTATTTTTAAGACTATTATGTTATTAATCATAAAGTTCTGATCCATTTCACCTTCATTTATAATATGATTGCAGGTCAGCATGGGAGAGGAATCAAAGGAAGCTGTTGCTTTGCGTGGAAGTTTGCTCACCTTTCAGGACCTAGTTTATGCTCTTGATGGGGTGTGGGCACTGTCAGGACTCGGTCATGATTATGGGCTTAATATTGAAGCCATTAAGAAAGCTGCAGTTTTGCACTATAATGGAAACATGAAACCTTGGCTGGAGCTGGGAATTCCAAGATATAAAAAATTCTGGAAGAAGTTTCTGAACCAAGATCAGCTATTGAATGAGTGCAATGTACATCCTTGAAATGCTGGTACTTGAGGTTTTACTCCTCAAAAGTCGATGGAAAATTTTGGTTCAAAGAGCATGAATGTACGGATGTCGCTTTTCTGGTTGCTGATAATTTTTCTTACAGCTTCACCAAGCTTATTGGGTTACAGAGACGCAACATCCACGACGAATCTGGTGAACTGATATTTTTTATTCTTTGATAGATGAAAGGAATGGAAATGTTTATCTAGTTTCCAGAAAGAGGGGGATTGAGTTCCCTGGAGGTGACTACCGCTGATAGGCATAGGCACGAAGATTTCGGGTTTTATAATGGTATTTCTTTGACAACGCAAGGAGTGACAGGAAGAGCTTCATTCTTTGCTTTTGTTTTGGTGATTGAATTAGTGATTTAGAGTGAAATGGAAAACCTTGAAAAATATTTTTGTACTAAAAGTTCCCATAGCCATTCATAATGTAAATGATTACAGAATCAAGAAGCTGAATATTCCCTTGTGTCCTAGGGAGGAGCGTGTATTCTTATGTCGGGACAGCAATTTGTTGGATTTAAATTTAATTTTTGTGAGGTCAATCAAGGACAGGCAGAGGGAGTGATGGACTGATTTTATTATTTTGTGTCAAGTTAATATACGAACAAGTGGGTAGGTTTGCATTATTATGCCTAACTTGCGGTTTAGCCAATTCATTTTCACATAATTTTCAGTTGTTTTTTAAACTTCCTTCGCATTAATTAATTGTTTTCTTGTTTTTAGATGCGCTTACCCGCGTACGTACAATTGGGCTATAGTAAATATGTCAACGACCAGCACTATGAAGATACCAGCAAGAAAGAAAATATGTATTGTTCTACTACAGATTCATCATAGAACATAAATTAATAATACTGTTTATATTACCGTTTATGTTATGGTAATATTTTGTTAGTAGCTAAATATGATTTTTCAATATCAAAACACGCACCCATGAAGCTGGACGCATGAATGCCGCAACAAGAGCAAACAAGATTACAAGAGTCGCATATAAATTTAGTAAAAAAATCATTATGTTATTAACAAAAGCAGGCTTCCATAATTTAATGACCTTGGAAAATGGAACAACGATCTCGCATTCATTTTGAACAATCATGATCAATAGTTTCGAACCACTATAAAAACAGAATTTGTGGAAATATCTCGTTCATTTTTTAGTACTAACATACTTTTAAACCTGAAAGGGGCTGTCCAATTCTGAGGAAAAGGCAGGCAATCCGTAAAGCGCCATCAGGTCGAATAAAGTGCAAAACATGGAGAGATCTCACAAAAAGCCAGTAAATAAACAAAGGAGGTGAATCTTAGACACTATGGATACACTCGGAAGTCATTTTGAGATAAAAGGTCCTAACAAGTAAACCAACCGACAACGATACGATTTGCAACTACTAGTGGGAGTAGCGAGTAGAAATAGCATTGATATTATTGCAAGGATGATGAATTAAGGGCCTCCAAGCAGAAGCAGTGAGCAAGCAAAGATCCTTCCAACCGAGCTTCAAAGTGCCATTGTCCTCCACCAGTGTGTAACCATCACAAGGGAACATCCCAAGCAGCAAGGTGGCCTGCGTGGCTGCATTCCCGGCTAGAGATATACCCTTGAACCCCGACCGCTGCAGCTTTTCCCTCCAGTTATGAAACTTCACCTCTCCACTCCTAGAAGGTCCTCCCACTGCTAGCACGTTTCGTATCTCCCTCGACAGCAGCTGCTGCTCCACCACATGCCTCTCTTCGCTCTCCTCTCCATAGCTTGCTCCCAACGAGTCGAATAGTGCTGAGTAGTAGTGTATGGCCTCCACAAACCTCCCCAGAAATGATCCTGCCGGACTCAAGTCCTGTTCCACTACCGTCACTACTTTCGGTGCCAGTCTGATCAACAAATATGTCAATTTGTCAATTGTAATGCATGCGTATTAGCAATTAATTACGCATATGATCACAACATAAGAAACCCTTCACCATGGAGGCAAACAGTCCTACTTGCACCTCCAGCATTGGTGTTTCTAAGTATCGTGCCACAATGTCATTAAAATCTCAATAGCTCTAATCAGAGGAGGATACCGGTTCTCTAATTTTGAATATAATAAAGCACTGTGATAGAATCGCAGTACCACATCAATCTATATGGTATATGAAATGAAAGACACAAAGGTGCAGCCCTTGGAAAAATCAAATTACCTTTGCAAAAGACAAAGAGTATTGGTATCGGAACCAGTGACGTCGTAGAGAGAATGCTGCAACCAATGAACGGCAACGGCTTCCCTCTTGCTGATACTGAGCCTCTCCGGATCTAAATTCCCAACTTTTTCAGCAACCGGACAGAACTCGAAGGGAAGTCCAAGCTTCTCGGCAAAATCAGACAGCCGCTTGCCCGTGGCCTCTAGAGCCTCCATGGAGGTACCCAGTCCCGTAAGCCGCACGTACGGAGGGCCACCGGGTCTAGAAGCTAGGATGTGAAAGAGTCCAGGCCATTGAAGGCCTTGCATGATGTCTAGATCAATGATGTGCACCCTGTCCTCTCTTTCAAATGCTTCCTGAATGGCCTGATTGGCCGTGAAATGAGAGAACTTTACAAAGGGACTAATGCCATTAAAAACCTGGAAGGCTGATACCATCTTCTGGGTGTGAGTCTGGGGCAGAGAAGGCAGCGCAGCGTATATTCCGAGGCAGGAGCTCACCAGCCTCGCTGACATTGCTTCCGAGAAGTAAGCAGCCACACGCTGAGCTGAAGTTCCGTATGGAGTCGAGAGTTGAGAAATTTCGAGCAGCATCTTGTTTGCTTCCTCCAAGTTATCGGCCGAGACTGCCTCGGCGCATTGCAAGAGCAACGTCAGTAAGTGCAAGCCCTCTTCGTCTCGCTTCTGCTGCCTTATCTCTTCTTTCTTCTCTCTAATGCTAGCGTTAACAACCGCCAGAGATGGTGGGGTAGGAGCTGTTGTTGCCGCTATCATTGTCTCCACAGGCGATGAGTTTTCGTTTTGATCTTCTTGTTGCTGCTGATGTAGTTCCTGAGGCTGAGGCTGAGGCTGGGGCTGGGGCTGGGGCTGGGGCTGGGGTTGGGGTTGGGGTTGGGGTTGGGGTTGCACTTGAGATAGTGCTAGAGATGCGGTAACAGCAGATGGATGATGCTCGTGAATATGGGGCGACAGTGGTGTTAATCCCGGCCAGTTCAAGAATGATGAATCTTGTAGCGAGTAATTAGAGGCGTTTTCAAGATTGAGAGTAAGCCCAGAAGAGCCTTGCTGCTGCTGCTGCGGAGTATTATTATTATTGATATAGTAGTGCGCCTTTTGCAGCATATGCAAAGGCAACGCCGCGTCTTTGTTCCTTGATCTCTCCAATAGTGGCTCAGGATTAAGAGAGCGGAGGCGGTACTCGAGGAGGGCAGCAAGATTAGGGTTACAAGGGAAGATGATCTCCCTGACGTTGTGGATGAGTTGAGGAATCGACACGTTGTCTGAGTTATGGATAAGGTCCTTTATGATGCCGTCGATCCAAGCCGTGGCCGAGCTATCCTCCATAGAAGAAGCAAGATTATTAGCACTAATACAACTGGGGGCGGCCGGAATCAAGCCGACGGACGCCGCGTTTCGATTTCTCTGGTGATGATCAGCCGGTGGGAACAAAGGCAGACCCGAGAAACCACAAACAGCGGGAGGAGGAGGCTGCGGCTGTTGGTGATTATTATGAGGGGAAAGATTGTCAATGCAACTAAAGTTTGTAGTGGTTCTCGTGGCTGCTGATGTAGCAGGAGACAAAAATCCAGAAGCACCTGACGTCAAGTTGTTGATGAGGGAAGAAGGTGGCAGCGTTAGTGTACTCATATTGACATTATCATTGAAAGACGACATAGTGGAGTAGTTGGGAAGTGCTGATGGGATGGCGGTGGGGGCTTGATTGATTGGGTTATTTCTTCTGGGCAACCTGCTACGATAATAATCACTACTCCCATTACACAGCTGCTGCTGCACCTCCATCTCCGAAGCCGTCCTCTTTCTCACCATCCTGCCCTCGTTATTGCTGCCGCTGGTGCTATTGGAGGCGCTTGTCATTGTTGTTGGACTCTGATGATCATCCCCACCACCGCCACTAATAATACTGTTGTTGTTGTTATTACAGCCATTGTTGTTGTTAACTCGCAAACCACAAGCAGCAGCCATGATCATGAGGAGAGTGGAGTCCTGGAAGAGGAATTAAGCGGAAATAGAAGAGATCGTGCAGGTACTTATCCGGTTTCATAGGTGGAAAGAGAGACCAGGGATAGAGATAGGGGCTTCCAAACAGATAACGGTGCAAGGATTGGGACAGCGGGGGCTTTGGGATTCTTAATCCTTCTCTCACTTCAAAGCTCAACTCTCAAGTCTTCAACCCACTCACCATATTCTATGCAAACCAAACCCCCCTTTTTGCTTTTGCTTATTCATTATTTAAACCAACATAATTAAAAATTGGCCGAAACTTTGCGTTTTGGATGCTTGTGAGTTTCATAACCAAGAAAGAAATGGTGCGGTGAATGGCGAATGGCGAATGGCTGTGGGGGGGAGTGGGTGGATTTTTGCTAAGCGTCTTTGCGTGTGTGGATATAGCCGGTTTGGGGTTTTTGGAAATGAAATGACAGCATGCAAATTGCAAAATGAGGATTGATGATTAAACAGAGGGCATTGAAATAAAGAAAGAGAAAGAGGAGGGGAGCAGGTGGAGGAGTGACATGATAGATAGGCAGTGGTGACTGGTGAGTGTTTTGGAGGAGAGAGAATGCATGCCAATTGCCAGGCCCTGTAGTTATTGTGAAGGAAGTTTCGTCGTTGCTTATTTGACTTCTTCGCTATGACGACTGGGGAAACGACCATTACGATGATCCTCGTCTCCTGTGTTTGCCAGGCAGCCACCACTCAAACCCCACCCTTTTCCTTCTTCCTATTTCTTTTTCATTTTTTTCTTCCCTTTTAACGATTATTTTATTAACCAGTGTATCAACGCATTGTACTTTCATTTAATTTGAGCTCCTTCTTCTTCTTTTACTTTTCCACTTTATTTATTGCCAATGTTAAAATATTATTCACCGAACAAAAATTAACATTTTAAATTTTTCTTTATGTTTTTATTTTTTTTAAATGATGGTCAATGGCATCGAGTTGAAATATGTCAAATTTCTTAGTGTTAAACAAATTATAGTTTCATAGTTCGAAGTTTAAAATCGCTCACATGAAAAGTTATTAAAAATTTTATAAAAAACTGCTAACATGATGGGAGATTATTCTTGTCATAATCAAAATTTTTGAAAAAGTAATTAAATTTTCACAAGTCTTAAATGTAGTATTGGATGAGACCTTAAAACCACTGAATAGTTGAATAGGACATTATTCTTTGTGCAAAAGATTTTGTTCCATCCTTCTATATGAGAGAGTGTTCATTCTGTTTTAAAAATTCAAAGATAATTTGGCTTATTTTGAATTTACTGATTCTAAGTTTTTATTTTTTGATGCTGTAATTAAAGTTACGGCATTAATATCGTAATTAAATATAAATTATGTAAATAAAACATAAAATTTGTAAATCAACATTAACTATAAAATAAAATATAACTTTTAGAAATTACACATAAGACTTGTAACTGGAAAATAAAACAAGTAAATTCATGTATTATTAGTAAATAAAACAAAAACTTACAAATATAAAATAAAACTCGTAAATCAACATTAAGTGTAAAATAAAACATAAATTTTAAAAATTAAACAAAAGATTTATAAATGGAAAATAAAATTAAGTAAATTAATAAAAAACTAGTAAATTGATGTATTATTAGTAAGCAAATCTAAAACTAGTAAATTAACATTAACTGTAAAATAAAACATAAATTTTGAAAATGAAACAAAAGACCTGTAAATAAAAGGTAAAACAAGTAAATTATTATAAAACTGATAAATTGATGTATTATTGGTAAATAAAACAAAAATTTACAAATATAACATAAAACTAATAAATCAACATTAAGCCCAAAATAAAAAATAAATTTTGGAAAATGAAATATAAGACTTGTAAATGAAAGGTAAAACAAGTAAATTAATATAAACTATTAAATTGATGTATTATTGGTAAATAAAATAAAAACTTGAAAATATAACATAAAAATAGTAAATCAATACTAACTGTAAAATAAAATATAAATTTCAGAAATGAAACATAAGACTTGTAAAAGGAAGGTAAATTAAGTAAATTACTATAAAACACGTAAATTGATGTATTACTGGTAAATAAAATGAAAATTTATAAATATAACATAAAATAAATAAATCAACGTTAAATGCAAAATAGAACATAAAGTTTGTGGATTATGCCTAAAATTTATTAATAAAAGGAAAATAAATAAATTGATATAATAGTTACTACAAAAAAAAATCACAATTGTAAAATAAAAACTCGTAATAATATTTATTACCTTACACATTTATTATTTTTTATTTAAAATGAATAATGTTAATTTTTCATTTATGTAATACATGTGATTTTTTATTAAGGATTAAATTTATGTTCAAAATCGGATTTTGAAAAAATATTATTTTTAATATCTTTCATAGTTGTTGTAAGATGAGGGTATTTTGCATCTTTCTACACTTTCTCAATAACCCTAAATAGTCTCCAAATATAAGTAAAAAGATTGAAACTCCATAAAGTATGCATAATACTCAAAATTAGATCTAATTTTATTGATATATTATATGTGTGTCTAGTAATATAAGATATTTTTTTTTATTTTGTTTTTACTTGATCCACATCAAGATAACTAATTGAGCTTAATTAACATGTGTAATAAATAGATATCATTATAGAAATAGGGAAAAAAAGTATACAAATGTCTTAGAATAAATATAGAATTTATGGTAATCAATTCAATAAAACTTATCCCATTTTTTTCAATATATTTTTGTTTAATTAATGAGTAATTTTTTGTGTAATTAAAGAAAATGTTTTTGTAAATGAATGAAATATTTTTCACTAAAATTACGTTGAAAAAATGTTAATTTATTAAATAATTAATAATCTTATATGAATTTACTAGTTTTATTTATATTTACTAATTTTATGTGTAATTTGTAATATTTATATGTATCATGATATTGATGCCGTAATTTTCATTACGGCATTATAGAATTTTCCTTCTAAGTTTTTAGATAGGATTATTTTACTTAAATTCTTAACTTAAAATTTAATATAAATTTTGAACCATTAATTTCAAGTAATCAAATAGTAAATGAATAAACATCATTAAATACTATTTCAACTTTTAGTATCTATTATTGAATTGCTTAAAATCAATTACTTAATATTTATATTTATATTTTAAGTAAAATTTGTATGTAAAAATAACTTAACGCTTTTATGTATATTTCTAATTATTTAAAAAAACAAAACAAATGTGGGACAGAATCGCTTCGAATGAAATGAAATTATCGGTAAGTTGTCTCGTACGTATAATGGCTACAACCTAGAATGACGGAGAAATGATGTAATTTATCCGTCATTGCCTAAAAACAGAACCGGAAAAAATAATGATGGTGATGATATTTTTAGATATGGGTAACTGCGAACACAATATTACCCCCGCCCCCCCAAAAAAAAAAAAATTTGTTACACATTGTGGAATATTATTATTATATTGAAATCATATAGTCTACTCCTTTTTCTTTGCGAAAAATCGCTTAAACTTTTACAAACTAACTCTTATTCCCAGTTTGGCAAGATAAAGTAACTAGGTTATCAATTCATATAATTGTATCGCATTTTACTCTGTGTTTTATCATGTTAAATTTAAGTAAATATGAATACGACTGGTTTATTAATAGTATCGAAACATCAAAATATGGATCTGACTTGTTAATTAATCATGTTCATACGTTTAACATATTTAATATAAAAAGATTAAAAATAATAAATATGTCAATACTATTCTTAAAAATATATCATAAATAAGTTTAAATGATAAAAATAAGACATGAATATGTTTATATTTCAATAATATTACCACATGTTAATTGATTTTTGTGTCGTAAACATGTAATCAGATTAAGACGACCTAAGAAAAATACTACACATGCATTTATTATTTTGTGTCGTGTCAAATTAAATATTAATCATGCCTATATTTGCTAACACGAGTCATGTCCTGTCTGTGTCGTGTAATTGTGTCAAAACCCATTTGGCCACCTCTAACTATAACTTTTAAATCACAATTATGATGAAAATAAAATTATAATTGTAAAAAATACATTCGATAGAATGTGATAGATATAATTTTTAAATAATAAATTTGATAAAAGAAATAAAAATATTTTATGTTCTTCACCATATAAGTGTAGCATAAATTCAATTTTAAATCACAATAACAAGTGTTTATCATAAATTTAATACCGTGACTTTTAAATTATAATTACTTAACTGCGATTCCAAAGAGTATGTTAATATCAATACTTGGTGACCCAAGAAGGCAAGGAAAACAAACTCTCCGTACATGGATAAATCCATCATGATATAGAAATGATTACATCTAGAATATTAATTAATCCTACTAATCAAATACCGATTAATGTATATTTATATATAGAATTCGAAGTTGTCATGCATTGTGAAAAAGAAAAAAAAAGGGCTCGAGATTGGCAACAATTTTTCTATTGAAGCAGTTAATTAGGGGTAAACAAATCATAATGGCATGTGAACTTATATTTTATTTTTTGTTAAAAAAAATATATATATATAACAACTTTTTTTTTTTGAAGAGACTAATACTCATGATATTTACAATCATACATATACTGAGACTCGTTTACATCAATTCATCAATCGATACATAAGACCGCTCAGATTTTTAACCCTCTCAAATATTCGAGGGATGTCAACTCCCCTCCTGGGAGAAAGACTGCCTTCACTCAAGCACGCATTGGGATGCTCCTCCTCTGAAAAAGATTGTCTCACTCAAGAGGGATGTCAACTCCTCCTGGAGAAAAAGATCGCTTCACTCAAGACTGAAACAGGAAAGAAATTTAAATTAAACCCTGAAGACTGTGTGTTAAAGAAATTTAAATTAAACCTATTTCCACACAACTCTTTCCTCACATTTGTGAGGGAAGAGTTCTGGCCACTTGGGCTAAGCCCAAGTAGTTATATATATAACAACTAATGATTATAAATGAGAAATTTGGGAAGGCTGGACATTTTTTGTTTAATTGATTACCTAGGAAATAACAACTGACAAGGCGTAAATTAAGTGCAGCAATATATGTTTGACTCGCAATGTCGCTTTCAGAATTATTAATTAATCACAACTGCAAACATTTCATTCCAATTCCGAGATGTGTGGCTTTGCTTCCTTAATGGCGTGAGAATATATATATATATATATAATTCAACAGCAACGAAAAATACCCTTCTCATAATTTTTTTTTTAAAGAAAAAGGTTCCCAGTCTTCCTGTCAACAGCGACAGGGCTGAGTTGAAGCGATTTTGTTTATATATATATATATATATATTTGTTGAAGGATACAAAACAGAAAAAATACAGAATAATTAATTTCCCTTGATTATGGCTCAAAACTACCGTAACCTCAATCGACAACGAGGTAGGTTAATCAATTAATGCAGACTTAATGCATTACCGAAAAGGAAAAATTAAAATTAAGACTACTTTTATAAATTTTTTTTTTAAAAAAAGAAATCGTCCGCTCATCATTTTTCTTATTTTAGTACTGCCGATGACGAGCGATCAACGGGTGAGTTTAAAAAAGAAAAAAAAAAAAAGAAGAAGAAGAAGAAAGAAAGAGTAAACATTGAAGTTAATTTTGGGAGTTCCCCACCCCCGCGGCGCGCCCATTAAATCAATTCGTGGAAGGGTAATTAAAAAAGAGAAAAAGATAAGACAGGTCGAAGTTAAGCAAGTAAAAGACAGAAAGAGGAAGGCTGGCACAGGGTTGCGGTCGAGAGGGAACTGTCAAACCTCAGTTCCCCAAAAATTGCAACGTAGCGTTTGACATTTTGCATGATGCTGCTGCTGCTGCTGCATCATATCCCCCATCCACTTTTTACTACTTGCACTCCCCCTCCTTTTTTTCTTTTAAATTTAATTTAATTTAATTTAATAAATGGCAATTCGAATATTGCTTTTCCCACTCCCCTCTAGTCTCCATTCTTAACTAATAATTCTCGTGGCTCGTTTGACTCGAGAGCGTAGCCACTACCCAGCCTTTAACCTTTTAGACTTTTAAGCGAAACTCACAACATTAGCGAGATAAGACAAGCGGCTGATGGAACCAAAAATAATATTCACACTTAACGAGGATAAAATACTTTTACTGTCCCCCCAACAGTTGTTTTCAGCTCGCATCCCCATTATTAAATATTAAATATGGCGTGTAAAAGCGAAGCGTCTTTTACGGCATCGTCCTTTTTTTGGGGGGTGACACGCTGATGAGCTCGGTTGAGTTCAGTTCAGTTCAGGCAGAGCCCCTCGAGGGGGGATAAAATAAACAGGAAAAATCAACAAAAACTACATGCAACACGTGAGGGGGGCACAAATATTGAAGTGGGTTTTCAGAGCTTTCGAAAGATCTGAACCGCATCAGTCCTTTTCAAGCTCTTTGATTTCTTTGATTTGATTCTTTTCCCCTTTTTTTTTTTCTTTTTTCAGTGTCTTGCTCTTTGCATGAAGTTGAATGGGCCCCATATCTACTGCTAATGCGGGTGTGGCGTGGTCCCTATATTCTTTAACTTACGTCCATTTGGTTTAAACCATTTATCATATGCTCTTGTTCTGCTTCTTCTTCTGCTGTTCAAAGATTTGATCTTTCTCTTCTTTAGCTTTTTGCTCTCTTTTTCTTTTTGGCTCTTCTCTTCTATTTCTTCGCCGCTTGGACCTTGGAGATGATGTCCTGTCGTTTATCTATCTATCTATCTATCGGGGTTTTGTTAATAATAAATATCACCCCCCACCCTGTTCATGTCTTTCAAAATTAATTATTAACCAAAGATTTCCTTTTGAATGGAAATAAGAGATTTGTACTTTCAAATTCCGACTCCACTCACGTGATTGAAAGAGAAATTGGCATCCATTAGAATATAACTAAAGTCTAAACATATACACTGTCATATTTACAATCTTAGCCACCAATGAGTTTAGAATTTTCAATTTTGAATGAATTCAGGATTGGATGCTAAGCCGAAGCTATGTTGAGTACAGAATTAATAGTTAAAATTAATTTAATATGATCCCAAATAATTTTTGATTGGTGTTTTAATTTTTATTGAGTTATGTTTCACATTAGTTAATTAATTAGGATTATAAATAAGATAAGCCATCTCTTTAACAATTGGTATCAAAACTAGATACTAATAACTGAGATGTGGTGGTATAATAAATCGAGGGGTGTCGGTAGTGGTTTCATTCAAGAGAGAGATTATTAAGTTGTGTCTCATCTTGTGTAGTTAAAAAAGAGTTAATCGAACTTATTGTTAATATAAGTTCATTTATCCAATAAATTAGTATATATTTTAGATTAGATACTAGATCCAGCCCCAACAAACCCAATTACAAACAATATTGAGATTTGTATCGAGGAATGTCAATATTAGGGAAGGTGTGGTGAAATTTAACCTTACGGTAAGTAAAGAACAGATGTTATAAATGAATGAAATGTATGGCAACACGCTGTTTGCCTTCCATCCATGTAGTTTTGTAAATTCAAGATTTTCTTCTTCTTTTTTTTCAGATAATTAGACGTTTAAATCAATTGAAGCTGTGGATTTGTCATTTGGTAGTTGACGGTTAGTAGCTATTTACTCCATGAGTACTCGTAATAATTGATCGATGTAGCTGGCTAGCTAGCTAGCGAGCTAAAGAAGATACAAAATGGACGTGAAGGAGAGGGAGAGACAAGCATGGCCACGTGAAAGAGTGACTGAAAATACTATATAATATAAAATGCAGGTCACATGTAATGTAAAAGCATGGGGTTGAAAATTCGCATGGGGTTAAAATACATTTATGTAGAAGCAGCTGATAAAATTTGTTTAAATATATATATTTGGGATTATTGATTGGAAAAAGACGGGGGATGTCGTACCAAAAAAACATTCGAGTTTTACAATAAAACAACGGTGTCGATATAAATTTGGAAATAGAGAAAAGCGAATGCGGCTGATTGCATAAAGTCAAATTCTCTGCTAAATTCCCCCATATAACGTGACGAGCACCAGCTTGCTTTGCCTTCACAGTTCATCACAATTCACAGCATTATATATATATAAATGCAATCATGTCACGTGTATTTATCATGTTCTTGATAAGTTTAAGTTTTCTGTGTGTGTGTGTGTGTGTTGTTGCTGGTTACCAGAACAATCCAACATTATATCTATCGATCGTTAATTGTGAAGCAGCTGTAATATGTATGTTTTAATTCTATTCTTCTGGACGGTACAGGGAAAATCCAAACTGAATTTGTTTTGATTCGACTTTATAGCGTTAAAAAAAAAGAAAAGAAAATTACAATTTGGCATGCAAGAGAATTATTAGTAGACAAAGTTTGCGTTATCATTTGCAATGTGCCAAAGAATTGTTATAAATAACAATGGTAAAGTTACACAATTGGGATATAGTTTTCTATCAGGAACAAAATGACAATGTGTATGTGTCTGTATAAATAATCATTCTTTAATAAGAACATGCTTATTTTATTAAAGTGAGGATATCATTATTAGTCATATTATTAATGACATGATAAGTAGTTATTATTTCTTAACAGCATGGTTGTTGTTGATCAGCCCATTATGATATTAATGGATTACCCCAACTTTCAAGATTATCATTATTATCAACAAATTTGAATGTAATTTCAATGGATCTAAAAAAACCTGAATGAGTTTAAATTCTAAATAAAGTTAAATATATGAATCTCAATGATTTTGTTGTTTTGTTTAAATCTCTGATAATAAGCATTAAATAGTTTTTTTTTTCAACTTAAAGATCCGAAAACCATACTTTTATATTTGTGCCCTTACAAATCTTAAATGCTATAAGTATGTAATAAATATTTCAAAAAAACATAAATAAGATCGTAGTATTTTATCATAGCATTAAATCATGTTCAAGTGAATGCAATCCTCTAATATTATATATTAGAGAATGTTAATCCATTTCAATGTAGTTTATAATGTATTATTTAAAAAATTGTAAAGATAAATAATGCTAACTTGAATAATATAAAAAGATAAAATAATAGTTATCCACTATTATATTATCAATCATCACAAGTTATGGAGATGAATAATAATGCTAATTAGTAAGCTTTATTTAGGTAATGACAAAAATAATTACATTAGATTGGGTTATTTTGGCTAAAATATTTTTTTGATGTCACTTATACTTTTTTTAGATTAAGTAAAAAGTTAAAAAAAATTAGTTTACTAAGGGATTGTTTGTTTTTTTGGCTTAATGACTTAATTGACTTAATTATAATCAGTTAAGTTATTAAGTCTGTTTGTTTTTTCAACTTCATGAAAATTTTCTGTCACTAAATTATTAAGTTATTGAGCTAATTTTTTTAGCTTTTGCTTAATCTAAAAAGTCCGAATGACACCATTAAAAGATATTCTCGAAAATATCCCGATTTAATTAATTAATTTTCATTAATACCTAAATAAGTTTAATAACTAGCATTATTATCCAGCTCTATAACTTGCAATACTATAGTGGTAGACTATTATTGTTTTTATTTCTTATTTTTTTAAAATTAGCATTATTTATCTTTATAGTTTTTAATTGATATTTTTCATATAAATCATCTTAAACAACAATAAAATTGATTATAATATACTAATTTAGAATATTAAAGGATTGTATTCAATTGAACATGATTATGTTATGAAAATATATTATCTCATATATATTTTTTGATATATTATTAATTATTTAACATTTATAATTTGTAAAGCCATGGATGTAAAAATACTGATTTTCGGTTTTTTTAGTTAAAAAACAAACAACCTAATACTTTTTTTTAGCGATTTAAAAAAATTATTTAAATTCAGATATTCAGCTCTATTCAAAATTTATATTAATTCAAGTCTATTTAAATTTCAAATGAAAAAACAAAAGCCACCCAACTCAACAACTTATTAATGACTTAACTGATTAAAATTAAACCAATTAAATCATTTAAGTTAAAAAAACATACGTGCCCTTGTTAAGAAACCTTTTTAGAACAAAATCCGGATTCTTTTTGTCCTATCATCACAGGTTTACCAACCTGCTAATTCTCGTGATGTGTCCAGGGTTCAATTTAAATAAGTGACTGTCTTCGGCATCGAGTGGATTATTGCACTAACGTATGTGGGCTCACCCAAATTCATGTGGGCTACCGAGCATTTAAACGTTTCGGCCCATTAACTTAGTGGGTCGCTCGGCCTCATCACCCCCGGCCTCAGTTTTGTTTTCTCGAAATGGGGAAATCGAAATCAGACGGTCCACAGTTATCTCCGGCTTCTCTCGTCTGATTAGAGAAAGCGGCTCCATCTCAGCTCTCTAGACCCTCGATCTCAAAGTTATTGGGTAATTTAACATCTATTTTACTTTTACTTTTATTTGAATGATCGGCGATTCAGCTTGGTTGCTGAGTAGACTCGCAACTTTTTATTGACTGTAGAAATTTTTCCGAAATGATAACTCATTTTAATGCATTAGGATCTTGCTTGCTTGGTTGCTGTAAAATCCAACAAGAGGGGTTCATAATATTAATAGCCGACGATGATGATGGCTAGAAGAACAATGCGAAGCATTCTGGGGGCAACAGCGTGGCCATGGGCATGGGCGACGAGGAGTCTAAGCCTTAGTGCGATAAATGACAACAGAATTATAATGTCACCACCGCTTGTCACTCTAGACCTCCCCGAAATTTGGACTCCTCTTAATTCTCATGGCTGTAATTCTCTCCCACAACGAAATTGCTGTAAGCATCTCTCCTTCCTCATGCATTTGATTTTGATGCATGCAGCAACACCTGGCCTGGCTCTTACTATAATGGAACTGTTTGTTTGGTGACCATGATATAAAGACTTAACTTCTATTTGTTGAATATAGATAGATATTTGATACCCACATGGTGGCTGTCTGGCCGGCTTAATCATTTTTAAGTTTTCAATTGCAATAAAAAACTTGGATTTTCCAATTTAAAATTGAAACTTCAATCATTTTGATTCTTATTAGTCGAAAGAGGCTCCGGTTTGATTATCCTATTTTACTTTGTATTTATGTTGAATTGATGATTCACTAGTTATATCAAGAAAGAAATTATCTTCTTCTTGCTGAAAATACTGTTAAATTACTTTCTCTACTGTTATCATCATCATCCTGAGTTGTATTTTCATTTTAATCATTTTGTTTTTCTTTTATGCCTCTTTTAAGATCCTATGTGGTTGATATTTGAGATTCACCACAGCCAATCTACAGACCGCTACCGTAATAGATGGAAAGTCCATAGCCGAGGAGATCAGGTCAGGTATAGCTCAGGAAGTTCGGAGAATGAAGGAATCTATCGGAAAAGTTCCTGGCTTGGCTGTTATTTTGGTGGGCGAAAGAAGGGACTCACAAACTTATGTTCGCAACAAGATAACAGCTTGTGAAGAAGTTGGAATCATGTCCATTGTAACTGAATTTGCCGATGGTTGTACAGAAGATGAAGTTCTCAATGCCTTGTCAAATTATAATCAGGATTCATCAATTAATGGTATTCTTGTCCAGCTTCCTCTACCACAAGTAATTTCTACAGCCATAACATGATCCAATTTTTGCTTTTACTGATCTGATAGAGAAGAGCATGTGTCTTGATTTTGAAGCCTTTTCAATTCAAATTAGACCTAGAACTGAGAATACTGGCCAATCTCAATCTTAGCTCACCTCTATAGAGCAATATTAGCCTGGACAGACCCCATCTTGCAAAAGTTTAGACAAGTCATAGCATGTGATTATTGCCAAGTTTCCTTGCCAAATGGAAAATCAATCTTAATCACCCAAAATTATTGCTCTATACCACTGCTTCCTGGTGATTAAGGGGTGTCTGTTAGTAAAATTTTGTCTACAATTTCCTGATTTAGAATTTTGTTTTCTCGTTTTCCTCTCAAAAGACCTACTACACGGTGATCATTTTGTTTATGTGTTAAATGTTTATATTCATCAGAAAGAAAAGAGAGGAAGAGATATATCTTAGATATTCTGAAATAAGCTTAATGTTTTGACGCGAGCCTATTGATTTATGTGTGTAGCATTTGGATGAGGGCAAGATCTTGGATGCTGTGAGCTTGGAAAAAGATGTGGATGGCTTCCATCCACTAAATATAGGGAATCTCGCCATGAGAGGAAGGGAACCACTGTTTATTCCATGTACGCCAAAAGGTTGCATTGAGTTATTGATCAGATCGGGGGTCGAGATAATGGGAAAGAATGCTGTGGTGATTGGTAGAAGCAATATTGTTGGATTGCCCACATCTTTATTGTTGCAGGTAAATACCATTTTCTCAGCAGTATTTCTTGGCTATGTAAACATAATCTTATCAATATTTTCTGTCAGAGACACCATGCAACCGTCAGTATTGTACACGCCTTAACAAAAAACCCCGAGCAGATCACCAGTGAGGCTGATATCGTGATCGCAGCTGCAGGAGTAGCTAATCTGGTTCGTGGGAGTTGGCTAAAGCCTGGTGCTGTTGTTCTTGATGTTGGAACTTGTCCTGTTGATGTAAGTGTGGTAAATTTTTGCCACATTTTTGCTTATTGTCATAGGTTATGACATTTTCAACATGCCAATCACTAATAAATGAATGTCAAGAGAACTTGATTTATGAAAAGAACGTAGCAACATTTCCATCCATAGAAATGACTCATTAACATGGAATCAGAAATTTTTTTCGTACTGGCTAGAATGTTTTACTTTTATGTTCTTACTTAAATTTGTGGATGGTCAGGATCCAAGCTGTGAATATGGTTATCGTCTAATGGGAGATGTTTGCTATGAAGAAGCAATGAGGTTAGCATCGGCCATTACCCCTGTACCTGGAGGAGTTGGACCCATGACTGTTGCTATGCTTCTCTCCAACACTCTCGACTCTGCCAAACGGGCATACGGCTTTACTTGACTGCCAATGCATTATCCTTTTCAAAAAACTGTGTTCAATTGTACTATTTCTTGCTTCCACAATGATTGAAATAACATAGTTTTCAAGTCTAATATCAATTAACTTGCACATAGATTTTTAAGTCTAATATCAATGAACTTGCACATAGTCTATTAAACGAGCTGCTCATTTTTCAATATTTTGGGAAATTTGGACCTTTTTTATGAGAAGGTATTAGTTTCCAATTAGAACATTCCCTGGAGAAAAGAAAGAAGGAAATTACGCTAAAGCAGAAGCAAAATATTTACCAAGAGCGACGAGTCATCTATCGACTAGAGGACTCGTAAAAAATGCGGTTGCTACAATTAGCTGATAAAATGAATGCAAGTGTGAAATAAGAATAATGATATAAGTATAAATTTTTGTATAAATTTATTTTGTATAAATTGATATAATATAATAAAATTAATTAAATTAAATACTTTTTAACCTATATAATTTATTTATATTATTTTATATTTTTATTCAACTAATAAATTAATACCACATCAATTTATACAAGAAGTTGTTATAATGAATGATAGCAGGCAATTAACCATCTAAATTTGCCCACTTCCAATTCAGAAACAACATATGTGCTCAGTCTGGCTTTATATTTTTATTCAACTAATAAATTAATACCACATATCTGCTCAGAAGCAACATACCTTTTTATTTTTTATTTTTATGTCGCCAGTGCGGTCTCCAAAATTTACGTCCATATTCACTAAATCTTATGACTCAATTTTCAAGATATGAAGCTCGAATACATAGCAATATAGAGTAAGCCACAAAAAGGTTGAAACGGGTGATTATGCAAATCCTTGTCCCCCAGTTGCAAAGCAGACAACCACCGTGCTACACATTAACAGAAATTAAACTTAATTCTCAGGTATTTAAACATCGATATTCTCTTTGCATCTTTGCATATTAATGAAGGAGTACTGATTCTACTAATTTTCTGGGTAAATATACAGACATTAAATCCTGATAAAGAATGAAAGAAAGAGGGCAAATCAGCCTTAGGAGATGCCAAGAAAATGATATTAATGAAGACTAATCACTCAAGAACATCAATTTTATGCTGCATTCCAAAGGGACTCCTCTCTCATCATTCTGCTTCATTCGTGGGCTGCATCGGCTCAACCACTGGAGGAATGCAGTCCACTTTGTAGCGCAGAACCTATTCCAGAAAATAGAATTGACATAAAACTGTCGAGAAATCATAAGGTTGATAACATTCTAAAACCAAGAATGGGCTGTTGATAAACACTACTGACAGATGTGAGCCAAAGGTTGGTATCAAATTAATGATTAACTCCTGTTGCTTCTAATTCACAAATTCCTTATCAAGTGAAAAAAGGTCATTCAATGAACACCAGGAACTCTGAATGTCAGATGATCAATTCTAAGATTAAGAAAAATGTTGCTGGAAGCATGTGCAGGCTAGTATGCTAACAGTTCCTGCCGAACTATCATAGAGAGAGAGAGAGAGAGATAAAAATCAAGTTCCCTATTTTCTAAATGCGATAGTTCATCTCTCCACGAAAACAGACAGCCATTTCTTATTAGAGATCAAAGTGTCAAAGAAAAAAGCACAAACTTAAGGAATCACTAGTCCACGTCTTAATACCTTTTTGAAAAATGTTGAATACGTATTATCCCAAAGAAGTTTGTAATTCCCCACCAGGACTGTACAGAAGTTTCCCTGAGAAAAGCAATGGCATTAGGCGAGAAATTACATTTAAATTCAAAAGCACGATAAAAGAATGTTTTGCAATAGATGCAGCAGCTCACTTGATCAGATTCGTGACGACGATAGGGTAATATCAGCTATCATCATCCATGCCCAGTGTGAATCAAAAGAATCAGTCAAGTCAAAAGAATAGAAAAGGGAAACGAGGGGTAGAATAAGGAAGCAAACAAGCAAGCTTCAGCACGTGTCGAAGCATAAAGAGAACAAAATAACTTCAACAGCATTTAGAATGCTTGGTAAAGACTAACATAGCTCAACTTACAGTTTTCTCTCCAGATTCATTGGTGTACTCCAAACTAAATCCAATATCCTGATAGCAGTGACAGAAATAAAGATCAATACATGATCTACAAAATCATACTTCTCATTTTAAATGCAGCAATGAGATCCATATGATAAAATAACTAACCACACTTTATTACGTAAACTGTGAGATTTGCAAAAAAAAAAAAAAAGGGAGAATATTCTTCTTAGAGATTTAACTACAGAAGAGCCGAGGTAATTTCCTTTCTGATTCACGAAGCATAGGGAGGGGAAAAAAACAATTAATGCAACAAGATCATTATAAATACGAAGAGTTTGATGGGGATATTTACTTAGGAGCAAAAACAGAAACACTAGATTTAATGGGAAAGTCTATGAGTGACACTTTACAAAAGTGAGGCAAGACCTGCCGCTAAAAATAAACTAAGCCAGGCAAGACCAACCTCTACAAATAAACTAATCTAAACAATAAACGTTATCTCAAGCCCAAGCTTCTTTAAACAATAATAGCCAAACCCCTAAATATTAAACGCATAAAATAACAAATAAACTAAGCCAGATCTCCATCATAATAGCTCTCAATCAAAAATTATGCTTTTGGGTAAAAATGACAAAAAAGTGATATAATCACTCAGATGGAAAGAATTATAGATAAATAAATATACCGTGCTAATCTTGCCTTGGACCACTGAGAAATCCCAAGCAATGTACGAGTTTACTGAATCCACTGAAAATGAAACCTAAAATGCAATGAAATTAGAAAATCACAGATCAGATTTAGAAATACATATGGATCTCTGAAGATTGACAAGAGCTACCAAAATCACATGTAAACGCAAATGCAAAAATGTTTTGACACACCAGGCCAACTCATCTTAAATTTTGGACTTAATGATACTGTGCACTCAACCCAATACAACATCTAACATTATTTTTTCTGAAATCATAAAATGCTTCCCTTTGCCTGTCTCATACATTCACATTCACACACTGTTGCACACAATAGAAGGGGAGAATGTTATCCAAGTAATTCAGGAATTTACATTTCATATCCATAGCTTTAGATGTATCTCTCAAGTACGATTTTAATGTAATACAATTTATACAAATTACATATTCCCTGACAGAACCACAGCCATAATTAGTCTCCAGTAAATTCAGGGAAAATTCTAACATTGACTATTTTCCGGTGTGAAGATCCAGAATTTACAAATTACAAAAGATACAATACTGTTTCATTTACAGCATTTGTATGACAACTTGGATCAGCAACTAAAATAAGTACATAATAATATCCATTTACAACAATGAAAGAAAAAATACAAATCTGGCAAGCAGATTTTGATGACAAACCTCAAAATTTTTTCCAGCTGGTATGGTTATTTCTTTGTACTCATCATTTTTCCTGGATGACAAACAACCAGCAATATTTAAGCTGAAGTTATGAATGCTGATATTAAGCAAGATTTTAAAATTTACCTTGTTTCTAGTGCACCTGCATCCTCTGCTGAGATGAAGAAGGGGGAATTCACAAAGACACCACTGGTACAAACAAACACGCCAATTAGCACACCAAACCTAATCATCATGCAACAGCAGCACAAAGACCTTTTCGCCATATTACATATAGTTAAGTATGTACTAAATAAATTAAGTGAGCTAATGCTTCTGTCTCCCTTTTTCTTTTTCTTCACCCCATAAAAAGAAAAAAAAACAATGAAAAGACAAGCATTGATTCAGTGATTGATTTAGTAGATCAATAATTATAACAAAAAAATTAACTCCACGTGACTATTACAAGTTCATGACAGTAAATTTGGCTAATTTGGCAACAACTATTCCAGCCAAAACAATTGCATTGATGTTCATTACCCCTATAAATACAGGAAACATTCTAATACCTAATAAATTTGATGAAACTTTCAAATTCAGAGGTGTAGACATCAACTGCTTGTTCCAAGATAGCAACCTGATGCCTCTTTCTTCTCAATTTAAGCATTATCAAGAAAGCATTAGAGGCAACAAAGCAAACAAAAGAGAGTGTCAGTACAACAAGCGAGTGAAAATTGTTACACAAACTTACAACTTCTAAATTTAACAAATTGACAAACAAAGGATGTAAGATATCTCACAATTTGTTAGCATCAAACCTCCCCCAAGATAAAAAAAGAAAGAGTCTGATAAAGATCACCATTGCCGTTAAGCCATATAAAGGGGGTCCATAACGATGTCGTTGCTCTTCCATGGGCCTTGAAGAAGAAGATATAATTTCTTGTCATTCAACATAATAGACTGGAGGTTCTAATATAAATGCTTCCAACTTACTATCTAGGAGTCTAGTAAGCATAACTGTTTTAAAAAACTGATTGACAAGACAGTGCTTCCCAAACCAGAAAAGACATACCCATCATCATCATTTATTTGACGAACAAAATCCAGTAAGACCTACACCAAGGAGGAAAAGAAAAAAACAACAAATCATTTATACATGTTTCTCCATGCTTGAGCTTGCAAAACCATGCACAATTAAATTTTTGGTGACGTCCACCCTAAGAAGACATAAAATCTAATAAATAAGACAAAGCAAACTTTAAATAATTAAGATTTCACTCAAACAACAGAGTCTTATAGTTCAATTTTAATGAATCTCAACTGATCCAATTCTCAACTTAGCTCTTCCGGCAGGTTCACTAGGTCCCCGCGTTAGTTTTGAAGCTAAGTTAGGTAGTGGTCTGTACATATGACGTAGTAGCATCTTTTCAACCAAAGTTTAGCTCCTAGCGGCACGATGCATTGCTATGACATGCTACTAAAAAATGTAACTTCTTTTATTTGTGATATCTAAGAACCATAGATACTGTATTATATACCCTCGAGAAGCTCTAAGCTCCTTCGGACTCCTCTTTTTCTGATACCTTACTTTCTACCAGCTATGTTTTTGCCTCCAACCTACATTCCAGCCCCTAATAAAACTACAATTCTAACTTCGAGTAAATAATCCAAGCATCCTAACCTTACTGAGGGCAACCACTTTCCGAGGATTGGAAAGATGAACAAATAGGTCTAATTAAGCCAAAAAAGAGATCAAACCCCCACCCACCCCCAAAAAAAAAAAAAAAAAGATCTAAAATATCTACCTGCGGAACTCCTACCAAGTACTTTACAAGTGTTTTGTAGACACCTGTAGCCGACCCAAGTTGAGCTAACTGCCTCCTCCTGAAAAGGCAGTCACCCGTCATGCTGTCAGATCACAGTCCACGCCACAACAGGCACAAAGAAAACCAAGGAAACTAACCTATCCATTTGTTGTTTCCACATTAGAGCATATCGATCACGTATACTTCCACCAGAATTGACCAAAGCATCAACCTCAGCCTGCTTATTCCTCTCCGATCGCTCTCTTTGTTGCCTGATCAGTGTTCCTCGAAAATCTTGAGGCATGTAGGTCATAACTGCAAATATAGTCATATAACCCGAATCAATTTTACATAACTGACAAATAAAATTTGTCAACCTTGAATCTCTAAAACTCAGCTTACTCTATTCGTAAGTTTTAGTGATTTCTATAAATAACAGGTTTCATACTTGAGATTAATTCATAAGTGCCTCAAATTTTAATAGTTTTTGTTAGCTTTTGTTAAGTTTTGATTAATAACAGGACTAGATACTGCATAGAACTAACCTGTGTTGAATATGCGTTCAGAATTTACAGCTTGGAAAGACTTCAATGTGTTTAAAGTCTTTTCAAATCTCTCACTTAGCTTCCCTAAGACAGTAGCTAATTCAACATCCTCAGGAGCGGACGACTGTTGTAGCTGCAGAGCAGAACAAACAGCTAATTTCCACATTAGCAAAAGCTTGACAATGCAACGAAAAGAATGTGCAAGGCACTGGCAGTGTGAGTGTGTAAACACGTAACATATCTTACCGTAGCTGGCCAACGTGATCTTTTGAGTAAAAAAATAATCTCTTCCATATGCTCCCGATTCTTCCACATGTTCTCATCAATTTTATGCGGAGGTTGGCGATCAGCTTCCTCTATCAATAAGCTCTCCTCTATAATACACAAAGGCAACTTTTCTTCAAAAATGTTTGTACAAAAGCTAATGCGTCACTTTAAATAGAGTAAGAGAGATTGATAAAAGGGGGAAATCTGAGCAAATATCTAAATCATCGCAGATCAAAGTGAGAAATAGAGCGACACTCGGCAAATATGAAACGAAACACTGAGAGAAAACCTTGAGAGGGGGGAGAATCCAGAAGAAGATCATTGACAAGAGAACGAATCTGAGAGGAAAGGCGAGACACGTCATCGGAGAGAGGAGGAGCGGGGTACTTGTCGTAATAAGATGCCAAAAAGTTCCTGGTAATCGGCACCAGACCCTCAGTTGATGCCATTTTCTGTTTCTTTTTCCTTTTTTTTTTTTTTAACTTCTTTCCGTGTGAGCAGTGGAGAGTTAGTTACCGGCGATTTCAATTCAATTGATGGTGTTGTTGACCAATCCGTTCTCGTCGTGCCTCTAATCAACCCCCGATTTTTCACGTAAAATTTTCAAACGCGTGAAGCTGGGAGACCGCTACAGAGAAAGAGACAAGAGAGTGCGATTGAAGATTGCTTCAATTTGAGGCAAACAATTAGGAGTTAGCAAAATAGCAAAGCCAGTCCACTGTCCACGCCTACGGCCCGAGGCACGCTGCATTTATTTTCAATTTTCGTATTTTTCCTTTCCAGAAATGGTACATAAATTCCTCTTCTCCCCTCTCAGCCCCCGACAAAATATTTATGAGGTAATATATCAGTTGTACTAACAAAATAAAAAATCTGACATATTAAAATTTATTATAAATAATTAATACATAATTATATGAAATTGAACTCTATATCCCACCTTATTCCTGTGATCCGGGTGGGTCCCACCTCCTGACATCTTTGCGCTTTTTCCATATTTTGCATAATTGCCTTATTTGTTTCGTTCTCACGGGCAATTGCCTTCTTGTATTTTTTTCTTTAAATTTCTTTGAACTTTAGATAATGTGTTTGTATTAAATATTCTTTTACCAAATATAAATGTATTTTAATTGTTTTTTCTCCATCACGTACTCACTTGGATCGACCGTTAGTTTCACATGATCTCATAATTAGTGATTGGCATGATCTTACCCACTGGCGTAGGCTTTTTTGTTATAATACTCGGTGGTTGAAGATGGCTTCAGCAACACGATTGGTTCATTCTAAGTAAAATGATCATTCAGAATAATTATATATTTAATCAAATTAGCATAGAAAAAGGTTATTGATTGTGCGGCATATTACAGACGTACAAATTTATTGTAATTTTCATTGTTAATCTATTTAAATTGAGTCAAATATAAATAATAAATTGACGTTATATTTGTTGCGGTAGGAATTATACTATATATTTTATGTTAGAGAAGAGATATTTTAATTTATTTTTTTTTTGAATTTTTTCACAAAAAATTTATATTTAATGTAATGCCATCCAATATTGAGTGAATTTGCATCATCAAATGTTATTTTACCCAATATTAAATAACTTGCATCATCAAATGTTATTTTATCCAATATTGAGTGAACTTACATCATCAAATGATATTTAATTTTAACTTACATCATCAAATGTTATTTAATTTTAAATATCTACAATTAAATTTCATGATTTAAAATTCTTTTATGGTAAAATAGCCCAACCATTTATGTTATAATTATTCACGCAACTTTATTGATATTGCCAATGATTACGCTTTTGTTTCTTGTAAAATTATAGTTGAAGTTTCCGTCTCTACAAATTAAACAACAATGAGTTACAAGTCATCACCCCTCCCACCACCTATCACTTATCAATCTACCCTATGGTGGTGATGGTGGTGGCTCACAACTTATTGTTGTCAAAATTAATGCAACAAGTTCGTAACTAATTGAAGTGATATTTATGCCACTGCATCCAACGATAAAGAATTCCACTAGCACCAAATTTGCCATTAACAGATTTAAAAATCAATGACGAGAAAGTGACTAGTAGTAGATAGTTGATGATGCCAATTCCAACGGTCAATTGTGCTGATGACAACAGGAGTGTATTGGTAGCATTTGTCGGTTAACATTAATATTTTATTAATAAAACAAATAAATTATTAAATAATTTATTTAAATAATTCAAATAATTAAAAAAAAAAAAAAATTAACCCAAGTCCCTGTAACTAGTGTGAGTGATTGTGTGGATCACAAATTAATTAACAAATAAGCCAAATTTCAAATTTTAACAAATACAGTGCTACTTCCGGTGCATTTTGTGCGACACATTATTGTGATTTAAATTTAAAAAACGAGCCATATAATATGTTTAAAAAAATTTGGATGAAAAGTAGGGGGAACCAGCTCGGACCCAGACCGGGTAAAATCCAAAGTGTATACACGAATAAATCGGTCTACATTTTTTTTTTTTGAAGAAAATCGGTCTACATTTTTGAAAATGAATATCCGGATAGGTCCGGGCACGGGTTCAGAATCATGTCCGGTTTTTTAATAAGTAAAAAAAAAAAAAAAACACAATTATAAACCGAAAAACCAAAATAAACGCTAAATCTCTAATACACACTAAAGCAAGCACGCCACACCTGCGCGGCCGCTGCCGCACTCCAACACTCAAAGCCAGCAGCCACCACGCCATAGAATTGAGTTAAGAAGAATCTTTCAGCTGCTTCTAAAGTTGGTACAACAAGTTTCTCCTTATAATTATATTTTGTTTGTTTTCTTTTGTTCAGATAGAAAGTGAACAAAAGAAAGTGAAGATGACAAAAAAAAAAAAAAAAGTCCTTCTGAGATAGAAAGTGAAGATGACAACACAAGAGAGCCCTTCCAGGAAGTTGCAGCAAGGGAATGGAGTTTATGAAATGGCGAATTACTGCTTTTTTTTTAATTATTTTTAAGTAGAATAATCTAGGTCCTAGGACGGCATGAACATTGAACTTATAGCTCTTCCATCATATGTACAGGTTATGGACTCCACAAGAGAAGGGGATTGTAGCTGTGAGCCATGGCATTTTTTGTTTTTTTCAATTCTGTTTGAATTGAATAATTCTAGTTTTGCATTTATCTAATACATGTGATATTTTATTAAAAATGAAATTTATTCTTAAAATTAGATTTTGAAAAAAATATTATTTTAATATCTTTCATATTTATTGTAAAAATGAAGTTATTTTACATTTTTCTATATTTTTTAATAACAACACTAAATGGTCTTTAAGCATAAATAAAAAGTTTAAGACTCCATGAATTATGCATAAAACTCAAAATTAAATATAATTTTATTAATATGTCATATATGTGTTTAGTAATATAAGAATTTGTTTTTTAATTTTGTTTTTGCTTGACCCATATTAAGATAAATAATTGTGCTTAATTAACTTGTGCAATAAATAGATATTATTATAGAAAATGAGGAAAAAATTATACAAATATCCTAAAATAAAAAAATAGAATTAATCGTTAAACTGATTCAATAAAACATATTCAACTTTTTTCAATATAATCCTTTGTTTAATTAATGAGTAATTTTTTCTTTGTTTGATTAAAGAAATAATTTTTTGTAAATTAATAAAATATTTTTCAATAAAATTCTATAGAAGTAATGTTAATTTTTTAAATAATTAATAATTTTATATAAATTTACTGATTTTATATTACATTTACTAATACAATGTATAATTTATAATATTTATCATGATACTGATGTTGTAATTTTTATTAAGACATTATAGAATTTTCTCTTAGATATTTGCATTCTCACTTTAGCTAAATATTTAAATTTAAATTTTAAAAAAAAAACCACAAACGCATCCTTAAATTAGTGTCTAAACGAAGATCGCCAAACACACACCATGGTGTAAATTCCTTTTTCTCTTTGATGGTCTTACTTCTTTAACATATGAAATTATCAAAAACATTTTTTCAAAGCTATTTAAAAGCGGTAAATAAGAAAAGAAAAAAGCAAAAGCACAGGGCACTTTAGTAAAAGAGCAGACGGTTAAAATTCAAGTATGGGGGCGGGTGCATGTAGATCGTGCTTGATGAAAACCCTAGAATAGTCAGGCATCGGAATCCAAAAAGGGCAAAAGAGAGAAATAAAAGGGAGAAGACAAAAGAAGGGCATCCGATATTAGTGGAAAGCAAAGAAACCACAGAATGGGAATTGGAATGGAATAGAAGTGATTGATTTTTAGCAGTTGGATTTCATAAAGCTTAAAAAAAAAAAAATGATATCGGAGGGAAAGGAACAGTCAGCACGGCTATTGGCGACGTGCTTAATAGCCGGAGCCGTGATGGTGGCCGGAGTTTCGTTATTAACTCTCTACTTAGCAGCTCCAAATGACAGGCGATTACAATGGACTAGAAAGAAGAAGAAGCCGGTACGGGTTTACATGGACGGTTGCTTCGACATGATGCACTACGGCCATTGCAACGCGCTCCGTCAGGCGCGTGCCCTTGGGGATCAGTTGGTGGTGGGTGTTGTTAGCGATGCCGAAATCATCGCCAACAAGGGCCCACCCGTGACCCCTCTTCACGAGAGGATGATTATGGTGAATGCCGTCAAATGGGTCGATGAGGTCATCTCCGATGCGCCTTATGCCATAACCGAAGATTTTATGAAGAAACTGTTTGACGAGTACGACATCGATTACATTATTCACGGGGACGACCCTTGTGTTCTTCCCGATGGCACCGATGCCTATGAACTTGCCAAGAAGGCGGGTCGCTACAAGCAGATTAAGCGTACCGAAGGTGTCTCCAGCACTGATATTGTCGGTACGTTCTGTTCTCCATGAATTTTGGATTTTTATTCTTCATTTTTAGTGTTCTCGTATAATTTTTATTTTAAATTCATAAATGAATGAACAGGTCGCATGCTTCTCTGCGTCAGAGAGAGATCCATGAGCGACAGCCACAATCACTCATCCTTGCAGAGGCAGTTCAGCCACGGTCACAACCAGAAAGTTGAAGAGCGCGGATCTGGTGCAACTCGTGTCTCTCATTTTCTACCAACTTCGCGAAGAATTGTTCAATTCTCTAATGGCAAGGTATGCAGAATGCTTAAATTGGAAATTTTGAACTTCAAACAGTGTTAAGTGTATGTAATTGCTTCTTGCATGTTTGATTTGAAGAAGTATTTGTTACAGTTTTATCATATCAGTGCCAGGGAAATTTATGCTATGTTACATTTTTATCATATCAGTGCCAATGAAATTTATGCTATGTGACTTGGGCTACTTTACTTTTCTCTGGTATTACTTTTAATGATGCAAATGGAAATTAAAACTATGTAAATTAGCTCTCTCTCTGCGTCTTTAATAGCCCGTTTGGGAGTGTGGTGAGGTAGCTGGGCTTTGGAAGCCCAGCTACTAAAGTGTTTGGTAACACTTGTAGTTGGGCTTTGGTAGCTTAGCAAATTTTTTTTTTTAACTTCTCCTTCATAGCTATAGCTTTTACTCCACAGCAGCTGCAGCTTAAAAGCTACAGCACCTCACTCCCAAACACACCCTAAATTCTATGTTAGACTGCTATATATTTTGGAATGAGCTTTCGCATTTCTAATTCTACATTCAAAACCACAATTCTATCAGTTCCTAATATCACATTATGCAACATGCTTCTGCATGACAGCCTTTAATATATATATATATATATATACACACACCAAAGAGGTCTTGCACCAGTGACTGGCAAATTTCCTAAGGGCCTCTCTGTTGAAATTTTAATCTGGGATAGTATGCTATTTCAGCTGCTACCTCTGTGTGTGTGTGTGTGTGTGTTTTTTTTTTTGGGGCCTCCAACTAGTTTTTTCTTTGGTCTTTTCTGTTCCTCCTAGTTGTGATTAATAAACTTGTCTTAGATTCCTTCTTTTCTTTACCTACAAGATTTAGCATTTGTTTCTCCTTCCCCTTCATCCTTTCTAGTGGCATTGTTCCTTATGAAATTATTCTGTGAGGCTTACCTTGGACTCTCTTGATGAAAATTATACTGTGGCTGCAGGGGCCTGGTCCTGATGCTCGAATAATTTACATTGATGGTGCATTTGATCTATTTCATGCTGGACATGTTGAGGTATATTTTTTTTCTGTTATTGTTGTTATCAACCTTTAATAACCTTCATATACTAAAGATGTTTGTGCTTTAAATGGGTGGGTGACTTTTGAGTTTTACAAGTTTTCTTGTCTGACTAAAAAATATGCTAGGGAATATGTTTTAACTCAAGAGGGAGTGACCTGATTATATTTTTCTGCAAAACTTGTGATAGTTGTATTCTTACATTGTATGACCTATTGGTAGTCCATTTTATTACTCCATTTTGGATGACTTCAGTCTACCTATTTCAGATTCTCGTTTCCCACCCTCAAAATTTCAGATTTTGGTGTCATTACTGCATATTTTATTATGGGTTGAGTTCTATCATGTCTTTTTCTGTTTAAATTTATCTTTATCTCTGTTATTTTACACTTATTTTTGTATTTATTGCCAATTATATTGTGTTGTAGATTTTGAGGATTGCTCGGGGGCTTGGAGATTTTCTTCTTGTTGGGATACACAATGATCAAACAGTCAGGTTGAAAAATCCTTCTATATCCTTCATTTTGTTAGACTTTGCCCTGATTCTATAATTGTCTTTTATATTACGAAAATTGAGCAAGGTTTCTGACCTTTATCATATGTTATGGAAACTTAATCACATGGCTCTGCAGTGCTAAAAGAGGAGCTCATCGCCCTATCATGAATCTTCACGAAAGAAGTTTAAGTGTTTTAGCTTGTCGCTATGTTGATGAGGTTATAATTGGTGCCCCTTGGGAAGTTTCTAAAGACATGGTTAGTTTCTCTGTTAATTCTTGTTATTTTTGTTGTGTTTTCTAAGTATCTTTCATTTTCTGTTACTCGTTGTAAGCTAGTTATTAGGCTTTATGTTGATATTTAAATTGTCAGGCTATATGTTGATTTCAATCATCAGTAAAGATGTTTTCTCATACGTTGATGCATAGCTCTTGACTATTGATTAAAATTGGATGATTGATTTAGAGAAATCAAATATCAGAAAGATATTATAAATAGTACTAATGTAGTTACGCCTGGAAATTATTAGTTAATATATATACATTTGGTGATATCTAGTTTACTCATTTCTGGGTTATCTAAAATACTTGTGTTAGCTTTGCATAAGAGTGCAAGATGCATTGGCCATGAAGGAATTGGTGCTGGAGTCTGAGTTTCTCTGAGTGATGCATGTTTGGAAGTTAGAAATGGTGGATGCTACTAATAATTTTTAGGAAGCACTTGCTAGCGGTCAGTAATATGGTTGTGCTAGATGGCATCCCTACCAGTGTCTTTTTCTTTGTGTGGGACAGTTATTCCCACATCCATCTTGTGGGAACTCTTTTTTTCTAAAAATTAAAATTACTTGATCGCTTTTTTTTTTCCTTGAGCTTCAAATGGTCAAGAGAGTGTGTATACACACATTGCATGTTTTTTGCTGTAGGCTCTAGGGAGAGAAGAATATTAGATATCTTGAAGAAGAGAAGCAAAGAATTGACTATTCAGTTGAATTCTAGGATATTGACTCTTGTGGACTTTCCTAGCTCATTTTTGGAATTAGGTTATGTCTTAGAAGTTTCCTTCTTCTTTGGTTCAAGGATGACTGGTCAAAGTCATAACATGGGTCTTTATTACTGATATAACTTGAATTTTTTTTTTTTTTGGGCTGCAGATTACAACATTCAACATCTCATTAGTTGTCCATGGAACTGTAGCCGAGAACAATGATTTTCAGAAGGTAAATTTTGTAGAAGTTTCTGGTTGTGGTTACAAAGAGTTGACCACTGATTATTGTGGTGCCAAGATACACCTTTTCTCTGACAGATTATTTTTGCTATATAGGATGATGGCAATCCATATGCTATTCCAATTAGCATGGGTATCTTCAAAGTTCTGGAAAGTCCACTCGATATTACTACTACCACGATAATTAGGAGGATTGTATCAAATCATGAGGCATATCAGGTTCACCTACCTTCAAACACCTTGTTATTTGATGCTCTTGATCAACTTTGCATGTTTTCACCACATGTTTTAAGAAAGGAGCCACTTGACTATTGGCTGAAAGAAAAGAGTTCACTCTGCAAAACTTGCCTTTTAATATGTGCCTGAAAAAAGACCTTTTCACTGCTCTTCCGACCTTGGGAGCATGTGATGGTTGTTCTAGTAGTTGGCCAAGTCAGTGTAACATATGCATGAAGATGGGAGAATCAACCTGTTTAAAGCTGTTGTATGCGTAATAGGTTTGTCTTCTTGAAATTATAGTATGGGAGTTATGGGCTTGTTCTAACATGTCCATTGAGCAGTTTGGTGTTAAATGCTTCTTGTTTTGTGCAATGTTTGTTTGTTTGCTGTGTTGGTGTTTTTTTCTGTTTAATCCACGGAGAAATGAAAATGTGTTTCTTTCTTCTGCAGAAACGAAATGAGAAAAAGAATGCAAGCGAGAAAAGGTACTATGAGGGCAAGACTTTTGTGTCCGGTGATTGACTGATGATATATCATCTGGCGCACATACATGGCCAGTCATTGGATGCATACTCATTCTTTCTGTAGTTATCACTGGCAAGTAGAACGAATTTTTGTTGTATTGGCAATATGGATTACTGAGTAGGGTTGCCGTTTGTACAACGAACAGTCTCAAGACCATACGATTGCTGAGTTAGTCTCTCAAGATCATACGATTACTGAGTTAGTCTTACAATGCAGTTCTGTACTTGTATTTTGTAGAGCCGGATTCTTGGAATTTTGTTCCAAGGTCAAGGTGACAATTAAAAGTTTAGGATAGAGTTGAGCCGGTTATATGCTTGTTGACAAGCATTCATGTAATGGCACATACTGTTTTCAACACGACAGATTTAGCATTTATCTGGTAATTTGATCTCATTTCCTGTTCAGCTGAGATTGAGAAGAGCACTTTTGTTTAGGATTGAGATAAAGGAAATATCTTTAAAAAAAAAAAAAAAACTTGGGCTTTTCCCTCTGATTCGGCAACCTAGTGTTCATCCCCTGTGACGAAGGACATTGACTACTGTTCATCCCCTGTGACGAAGGACATTGACTGTACGATAGACTTGTATATGACTGTCTTAACACTTCATCTTCTGACCCAGCCGCCAAAGAAATACTAGTTGTTGGACCACATTCATAATGCGTAGATATCTTTTGTCAAGTCCACAAACATATATATATATATATATATATATATGTTATAATTTGAACAAAACTAATCTTTCCTCTACCTAAATTCAGCCAATAGAATTTTGACTCCCTTAATTAGATTGGCAATTAGGGAAATTATTGCAATGCAAAAATTAAAATAATAACGGAAAATCTGTCATTGTTTAATTCAGATGATTTCTTCCCTTGATTCTGGACTACTGATCTAATTTAAATATATCATTATTTATTTATTTTTCAAGATGAACAATCATCGATTCAAGCACAATATTGCATGCTTGTGATCAAAATCTTTTGATGACTCCTGTCCAGCTATCTCTTCTTTCCCATTGGCCATGGCCATGGCCAAGGAAGCAAAATGCAAAACTTGTTTGAATTATTTACGCGGGCTTTTTGTGTACACAAAAAGAAAAAAAAAAGCACAAAGTCATCAAGAACACAAAGCAGGAGTATACGGCTTGGTGGAGATGCGATCCAGTACAATTACAAAAGCCATAATAAGTTCACTGCTATAACCAGGTTGTATAACTAAGCTAAAAACGTCGTCGCTTAGCATTACGGTAGAGTTCATGACTCTCTTCCTCGCAATCTTGGCCACAACCTCTCCTTCCGCATTCATTATCTTGCAGTTTCGATTCCTGAAAGAACCCTCAACCCTGAAATCCGGCGTCGTCCCCCTTTGTTGTCTACCTCGTCCTGAGGCTGACCCCATGAACACCACCGCTTTATCCTTGCCGCCACCGAAAAACGCCATCGACGAGCTCCTCATCGAAAACACTTTAGACCTCGGACTGCTCTTTCCACAGCCATCCTCTTCCCTGTACGCGTTCCACTGGTATTGCATGCTCAGTATCTGTCCATAGACATGCACAAAAGTTTCATCAGAGATTCATAAAGTGCGGTGTTGTAAAGCCTTTGCACAATATATATATATATATATATATACACACGCGCGCGTATATTTACCTGGGGTTTTAAAGAAAGCAGAGCATTGCCAGCTCCGTCCATGAGCACTAGACCGGAAGCAGCAACACAAGGATGATTCCGCGAGTAATTCTCAACACGGAAAACTAATCTCCCTTGCTGATCAAACACTGTGAACCCATCGGTGCCTTGGAAGCTCATGCTCGACCTCTTCCACACAGTGAGCGTGATCGGACGTAAACGGTAATCATCATCTCCTTTCTGCTTCAATTCATTGCGTTTGTTCTCACTGGGATAAATTTTGGACATGGTTGCCTTGTGCCGTTAAACTTGAATGAATCTTGATCTCCAATAATGACTTGAAACCCAAACAAAGCTAGCTATAGCAAGTACTTTAATCTTATTTACATATATATAGAGAGAGAAAGAGAGAGAGACGTGCGTGGAAAGAGAGTTCCTTTGTCTCGGATGTTATGTCTCCGTTGGTGGCTTACACAACTAATTCCCCAGGCCCCCAGCTTTATGCAGCTATCAGTGACCTGGTTTTTTTTTCTTTAAATTATTCATCACCACCAATCCATGAATTGGTATTTAAGACACCGATATAAACGAGTTATAATTATCATAATATATGTATGGCTATAATTTTTGTGGGGCAAAAGATGTACACTATATTAATTTGATTATTAATGTGACGCGCCTCCTTTTTGCGAAGTGGGTTGTTATCTAGTTTTTATGCTGCTCCTGCTTTGGCTTGTTATGTGTACACATGATTTTAGTTTATATAAGTCGTGTTGGGGGCACACAAAAAAGTTGGCGGTCTAGGAATTAAGGAAAATCATCATATTCGTTTATCCCCCCGTGTGTAGCCACTACCAAACATCATAAGTAGACTCCTAAATTCACAAGAATCACGACCTACATGCATAGGGCAGCAGTAGGCCAGGACATTTATGTCTTATATATGCTATTTATATATTTCAAATTGCCAAATGGTTTTTATTTTTCTTTACCCACCGAATCTTGCTCAGTGCTCTTGCGAGTAATGTGTAATCCTCTAATAAATAGATAGATAAATTCAAAGAATTAGTATCTTCTTATGATTTAGTGCTATTAATACTCTGATATTGAATGGTTGAAATTTAATCAGTCTTTATATCTACCAACCACAAATTACTTATGTGAATTTTACTCATAAAAATTTATTTTAGGAGTAAATTCTTTTATCCAAATTGTAAAATCCTATGCCGCATTAAGGCCAAATCTACTACGCAACAGTTGTATGGTACAACTACTACTTTTAACCATTAGATCTAGTTACAATTGTCACCATAAATTGGATCTAACGGTTAAAAACAACATTATCTGTCTGCAAAACCTTGTTTTCTTGTCATAACCGGACCCCCGCATTAAAATCTCTAATTTTTTTTTATTTTATATACAATCCAATTTATACACATGGTTGAAACTCCTATTGATATTACACATAATATATGTGAAGTTTGGGGTCCTTTTTGAAATTTAAAATTTTAATTTCTTCGACAAAAATAAGGGAGGGAGAATAAAAATGTTTGTACCAAACAATATAATACTGCAGTTATTGTCTTAATTAATAAATTGTAAGAAGATTTTATGGTCAGAGGATATAATAGAAGCTTCTTAGACCTTGCATGCATGTGACCAATAATTTGTCGTGACCATGAAAATTTAGCTCTCAACTTGCTCCCGAAAGGGGGAATTAATTCAAAGCTAGCGGCGGGAGACCCAGTAGCTGTATGACTAATATTTTCATGCGGGTTGTTTTTTAGCTGGAGGCGGAGTGCGTAAAAAGCTTATTAATTGGTTGTTTTTTAGCTGCTTGTCGCTACTCGAAGAATTCAATGATACTCTTCATAAGCATGAAGGCGATAACAGTTGTAGTAATGTTTGATTCCTCTACGTGAAATCTTATGAATGAAAACAAGCGAGATAAGGATTTGAATGACAGATAGTCCATCACACCCAATGTCTTTTTTTCCAACATTTACCATGTGAAAACGAGTATTAGTGCCTCTAAAATATTGATTTAATTGTTAATTAATCGTCCAACTTGGCTTAGTGCCCTCGGTTTTGAGTCATCAAAGCACTAACTCGTCTAACCACCGAGTTGAATTTTATTTGATTTGGTTAATCTGCGTGGTATCATTTTCTCCATGAAATTAAAATATAAGCACTCCTCTAATTAGGTCATTGTCTGTAGCCCGTACTAGGATATATTTCTATATATATGAGGGGTCATTTTTTAATACTGCAGTAGGGATGGTAATGGTTCCCATAAATCTGTCAAAATTCACCTACCGCGGGTAATTTTGTAGGTTGTAGGCGGATTTAGTATTAGAAATTAAAACCCACACTACATTACGGGTGGGTTTGGTATTAATTAAATATCCTATCTAAACTCGCAATTTTTTTCCAAATATTTTCAATGTAATTTTAATTTAAAAATAATTAAATCTAAAAATATATAAATTAAATAAATGTAAAGTGTTAACATGTCGTGTGTGGTATGTGTAAGTTGTAACTCATAACCTAACCTAAAAGAAACACAAACTATTTCCTTTTCACCTATGAGCAACAGTCGCAAAGCCTAGCCTTCCAAACTATTTTCTCTTTCATCTGTGACCAGCAGCCGCACACCCATTTCCCTTTCACCCGTGACCTGCAGCCGCAATCTCATGAATTTTTCATGACATTTGTGGTTTTTTTTATGGATTTATATATTTCATACTTAAATTTGAGAATTTGTATTAGATTGATGTTGAAATTTTAATTTTCTATTTACATTGATTAAGTTTAGAATTGATATGTTATGTGAATTTTATGTTATTAATATAAATTTACATATTGAACATTTGTGATTTTAAATGTGAGAACTCACAAAAAATCTACTGGGTATCATTGTAGGTTTAGTAATTGTCAAAACCCGATAATTTTTTTCAAAAAATTAAAACCCACAACGGGTGCGGGTTTGGTAATAACAAACCTGCTACGGACGGTGTCCATTGCCATCCATGTATAGTAATTATAAAAATTATTGTATCACTTGCGATATAAATATATACAATTAGATTTGATCAATGGTTCATAAAATTAGAATTTAGTTAGGATAATATTTTAATTTGAATAATTAAAAATTTAATCAAGATGATATCCAAAAAAGTTTTTATTTAAGATTAAATAATAACAGCAAGAAACAAATATAGTTTATCTAAACTTCTATATTTTTCATCTTGTTCTCGCTAGCTTCTTCACAAAGAATTGCTAGATTAGTAAAGATTGGGGTAATGCCAATGAGTAAAATCAAGTATTTAAAATTATACTGTTACAATTATACATAATAAAAGGGATCACTATTCTATTAACTTGCATGTGTTGTTGAAGATATTCTAATTCATATTTATCATGTACACATTAACATGCGCGTGTTTCCGTGTGTGTGTGCAAGCTCATTTAATGTTTTTATTTTTTGGTGATTTAGAAAACATTTTTTTAATTACTTAAAAATAAAATTATATCTATGAACCTACATATAACTCAGCAACTTCAATATTACACCGTAATTATTATTAAGTAGTTAGTTATATATAATACTAAATTAAACCAATGGTGACTTAAATTCAAGGGTTCACAAGATCATTATTTTCAGTGTTGTAAAATTTCATACGGCATCATAAAAAAAAATCTTCATATAAAATAAGAAAAAAAAAGGTTATAAAATGTCACTTTAAAAGGAAACTCACATCCAGTGTGCGATGCAGGCATTTTAATTGCAGGTGGTATTTGGTAAGCATCCACCATGAATAAAACCAAAGTTAACCTGGATTAGGATTAGGATTAGGATTAGGATTAGGGGGTCACTAGAATATGATTGGGATTTGGGAATAGAAAATTAGATCACTTTGTGGTCCATATGGGATTTTGTGTGTGTGTGTTAATTAATTGATAATATTTAGAAGGGGAAAGTTTATGGAGGTAATTAGTGGCCCTAGCGTCATCATCATTAGGTCGATTGATCGATTAAATAGACGGTAACAAAAATCAAATAATAATTAATATCATAAATATATTAATTTACATAGTCAAAACTCAAAACGAACTGCACATCATAAAAAGGAATGTGAAAAATTCATAGTTTATTAACTAAAAACATGTGGGGTAGATGGTTAGAACATATTGGAATTATTTTATTAATTAATTTTGCCTCAAGTAAGAACCTGACTGGTGTGTATGCATATGCGGAATTAATTAATCTAAACGTTCCTTATCCCCCCAAAATAATAATAATAATAATAATTTAAACGTTCCATCATCGGTTCATGACTTTCCTTTTCTCCTTTAATTTTTTATCACCATGTGTAGATGGCGATGGGGGTAATTTGAGTGATATCCAAATTAGCATCAGAAGTTGGGATTGATCTTTTGAAATAAATAAAAAGATTGATTAATTAATTTGTTGTTTATTATTTCACAGTGCTCGATGGCAACATATGATTTCACCTCCTGGGAAAAACTAATAAAAAGGCAAGCCAGCCAAAAGGCTATCTGAGACGATAGTGAGTTCTGGTGATGCTTGCAGTTATCAGATGAGTTGCTGATTTCGTGGGGGGAGAAAAGGAATGATGACAAGAGAGTTACAAAGTTTTTTCTTAAAAATTTGATACAAAAAGTTTCTGGATAATTCATTACATTAAGCAGAGATTATTAGGTTCATATGCGCCCATGTGGTTGTCTTAGGCATCGTTTGTTTTGTGTAAGCTTTTTGGCAGCTTAACTAGAAACACTTTAATAATAGATTATTTTTTCATTGAAAGATTTGTTCTACAAATGATTACAAATAATTTCTACTCGATAGTTATTGATATCTACTAACAAATTTTTGGATACTCATCCTTCTTTTCATTACCCATACCAATTCCCATTGGAGGTGACAAAAATATCTGTCTAGTCTGGACCCGAACTGTATCCTGACGTTGTGGGCCGGGTAATGAAGCTGGGTCGGTCTTGAGCATCACTTGATAAACCCGAAATCCGGATTTTATTAAAAAATAATATAAAATATATATTATTTTAAATATTTATATTTATTTGACTCATTTATTATACATATATAAAGTTTTAAACACTTAAAATGTATATTTTCATATCAAATTTTATTGAAATAAATTTAAAACTTATAAAATTACCAAAAAATAAAAAATATATACATATATAATATTAAAAAATATAAAATTCGGGTACCCAGATTAAAATCCGACCCGGACCGGTTGCATCCGGGCAGGGTTCGGTCATTGCAATACCCGTACCCAACCCGGGGTTTTGCCAACCTTAATTCCCATAGATCCTTAAAACTTACTTCAGAGTGATTTCAGATTTAAGGTGCGTTTGTGATTGAGGTGTTGTAACTTTTAAGCTACAGTTGTTGTGAAAAAAAATACTATGACTATAAAACAAACATTAATAATATATAGTAAATATAAATTTTAAATAATAATTTTGATAAAATTATTAAAGATATAATAAATTTTCTATTATAAAAGTGAAAATTTATAGTAACATAACTTCCAAGTTACAGTAGTTAGTGTTTACCAAATACTTTAGTGCTGTATCTTAAAAACTACAGCTGCCCAACCTCAATCCCAAACGCACCCATAAATGATAATTTCCCGAGCTTAATTATACAATGGATATCCATATCCGAAAATTTGTCAGTCTTGACAATAACAAACGCCCATCAACTTTTTCCTTAACAAACGCCCATCAACTTTTTCCTTTAACTCTGTTACAATTTCTATTCCCCGTTAGTTGTGGTTTACATACAAGCCATATACGATATCACCAAATGAAACCCTAAATTAATCCTCTAAATATTTTTTTAATTCAAAAGGCATTGGGTTCGGTTCATTGATCAATAAATAATAAGGGCATCATAGCGAGCGCGCTTTTGATGCTTTCCTTCATTTGTTTATTAATCACTTCTTGTTTTTGCTCTCCTAATCCCCATATATATTGCAATACATATCTATCAACAGATGGTAAAAAAAACCATTTTATGAAGTTTATGGACAAAATAAACCTAACTTTATTGCTAAATTAACATAGAATATGTTTATATATAGTATATACTAATCCGGTGATGCATGCACTAAGACCATGTCAGATGCATAAAAATTTTTTGTGACTTGCGAGATAACAAAAGTGCATGCTGTCCCTGCAAATGCCATATACTAAATTATTTACAAGAATAAGAAAAATTAGAACTATAAATGATCACGAACTAGTTATGATCATGATCAGCGAAGAAGAATTGATGAGTGGTGATAAAATGAATGATTTATCATAATATATTAATGTTTTCAAAAAGCTGAATGAGTAGTGACAAAATACAAACAACAAAGTTGTAAATAAGGATAAGACAATTGAGAGGACCATGATGATGATAATGGAAGATAGTAGAAATTAGATCATGTAAACTGATAATTGAGTGACATTGAGGCTAAAGAGGACCAAACAATCAACGTATATTAGGGATGGCAAAAATCCCCACAGGGATGGGTATCTTGGGGGATTTTTCCTATTCGGGGAAGGGTCGTAGAAATTTTTTTACCTAATTTCTTATTCGGGGAGGGGACAGGAATGAGGTGGAATCCCCATCCCCTACCCATTTCCCCATTTTAATATTTAATTTTATTTTTATTTTTTAAAATTACTAGTAAATAAATAATAAAATTTGAATTATAAAATTATAAATATTGGTAAAAATAAAAATATTAACATCTTTATATTATTAAACTTTTAGGCCTAATTAACTAATTAAAATCCTAAATTTTTATTTATGACATTAAAAAGACTAGGTAGATTCTATTAGCCTAAAAATTTTGTTTTAATTTTAATATTCATTAAATATTTTAAACTTAAATCTATTTTTTATTTATTTTTAGATGTTATAATTACCCACATCGAATTACAATTTTAATATCTAATCTAATCTAATTTAATATTTGTTCTTAATTTACTCCGACTTAACTATTGTACTGTAAAGAGAATAGTCCACATTTATAAAGTGCTCACGCCACTATTGAAAAAGTTAATTTTGAATATAAATTCGATTTTATTAGTAACAATTTTATGTTAGCCTATTAATTTGTTCATGATGTTTTGTAAAAGAAGTTTGTATCCCTTGCATGTTGCTTTACTTACTAATTTAATGTATGTGACTTTTGTAATGGATATTAATGTAATATATATTTCAAACTTTACTTTTATTTAAATTTTTTATTTTAATATGATTAACTCAAAATCGAAAACAAAAAAATGTATTAGTTATTCGGAAATCGGAGACCCTCAGGGATCCCCTGTTATTATTCGGGGAGGGGATGAAAATTCTCTCAAGTAATTCTAATGGGGACAGGGAAAGAACGGGGACATACGCAAAATATCGGGATAGATACAGGGAGATTGGTCCCCTCCCCTCCCCTCCCCTCCCCATTGCCATCCCTAACATATATTTGTTCCATATTGTTCGTTTCTTGGATTACAACCAATTAAAAGTACTTTTCCTTCTTTTTCCTCTCTCTTTTTCAGGATGATAAAAAAACTTGCGTGCAAGATCTCTTTCTTATTTCATGTTTGGATTTTGTAGTTTTCTACTAACCATTATCGGGGCGAGAGAAAAAGCTTAAATGTTATTATTTGGACCCTTTTAAACTTAAGCTTAAAGGTTTTGTGTACAGTGGTTTCTCAGCATGGTACAAGGCCATATGTTTAACCTAAGGATTGTATTTAAATCCGTACAGATATTAATCAAATTTACAGAGAGCGAAATGTACCCTCTACGTTGGATTCACTTTAACAAAACCAAATGAATTTTGCGCGTATATATGTTGGATACTTTGATCCGCTTAACAAAAGCCGAATGAATTTTGCACATGAATGAACTTGTTAAACAAGCTTAAATGCTTGTACTTGGACCCTTAAATTTCTAGTTCCATTTGTTTTCAGCATAAGCCACTTAATACAGAAGAAGTAAAATAAAAGATACAATCCTAAATAAAAATGTATTTAAAATTGATGTTGGACAGTTGTACTTTATAATATTTTTATAACGTCAAACTATTGTACTTTATAAGTTATGTTGACATAATTTTTTATTTGTATGATGAAAAATTTATTATATTTTTAATAATTTTATTAAAATTATTGTTTAAAATTTATATTTATTACATATTTTATAGTTTTAATTTTTTTTACTACGATAACTATAATTTAAAAGATATGCCACCTTAATTCCAAACAACACCTAAATGGATTTGGATCTGCCCTATAGAATCTAATTTTCCATACCCTTTTCACAATCATAATGGGCAAGATTTTTTATTCGTGGCAGAGGACTTCTAAGCATTTGTTCCATTTCCTTACTAATGTCCTTGTAATTTTTACGCAGAAGGATAATGGCAGTACAACAAGTCAATAGCATTCTTCCATGTGTACATTTATTTTTAGAAAACAACTGCTTGACAAATATTTGTACGCCTTTCACTTATTACTAATTAACTAGCTGTCGTACAAAAGAATTTCTGTAAGGAAGAAGCCACAGGTAAAGGATTTCGCGACAAAATTCAGTTGCTTCATCACCACTATTGTAAGGCAAACTTATAAACATTTTCGTCTCAATCTCTCAGTCAATAACTTTACCAAAAACTGGAAAAGATGTAAAATATGCGATTAAGTACAAATTAATTTAAGGGCTGTACAGGCAGCTGCTAATATGATGTGTGTGCGTGTGTGTATAGATTTTGATGCGTGTGGATATATTTGTAACACTTAGGTGAATTAATTAATCTCATTAGAACTGCAAATGAAAAGCTATAGTTCGACTAGGCAGCAGCACAGGAAGTACAGTTACACGTTTTGGGGACGAAAGCGCAGACCCCAAAAGGCTTGTTGGGAAGGTGGCAGTCAATACCAAAACAACAAGGCATGGTGATGCAGGTTGTGTTGCCCGCACAGCACTTGCACATCAAGCACAGCTCGTATGGTGCCAGCCTCCTCCTCCCCAGACTTACTACTCTTTTGTTATCTTCTTCAACTTCAATCACCCTGTACTCTGTTTCCCCAGTTGGCCTTAGTTCATCCCCAGTCAACGACCACGGCTCATCAACTGCACTTACATGTAAATTATATGTAACCAGCATACACATGTATATGTATACACAGAGAGAGAGAGAGAGAGAGAGAGAGAGAGAGAGAGACACGCACACATATAATTCAATATCAATTGTAATACAATAACTTGTATGGTTAGTAAAGTAATTATAGATTAAACAAAGCAACACCTGGCCTCTGAGCAATGATGAAATGGACGATTGAGAAAAGCAGTACTAGTAGTTTCGTCGTATGATTATTCATTGTGTTATTATGCGCACACACTGGCAAGAAACATGCACAAGGGGGGAAGCGGGGCGCGAGAGAGAGAGAGAAGGGAGAGAAGAGAGAGAGAGAGAGAGGTGGGTATTTTGTGAATAAAAATTATGTGTGGTTGAGAGATGTAGGGGAAGAGATTTATTCTCAAGGAACACAATTCAAGTGGGCCAATCTTGATATTTATTTGTCACTCAAAAACCGCAATTATTATACATTTTTGTATGGCCTATTGTAGAATCTTATTGTAGAATCTTGAAAGTGAAATCCAATCATACGACGACAATATTATTCAAATTGTCACGAAAAAGCTGATTAATTGTTGATTGTATCAAGTTCTCCTGTCAAGGTTTAGCCACGCATCTGATCCCACCCCGCAAGAATAAGCATCTTATCCTTGAATGAGTATTGAGACAGAAGGAAAATCATTTTAATTAATAATCAACGTAGTAGAAAATATTAGTTCTAAATCAAATCGAAATATACAAAAGTTATACCATATTTTTTTCTCAATTCTTGAATCATCTATCCATATCTTCAGCAGAATCAATAACCATACCTAACATACAAGCACACCCTTTGTAATATTCTATTGTAAACAGCTAGCATTATCACGATTACCCAAGTATCATTATTGACAATATCAGTACGATTAAGAACAAAAAGGTTTCAATCTACAAGCCGCAAATATGCATATGTAGAATAACACTTTATAGTATTTCCACAATGCAAATTTCCTCGGAGATGCGAACACAATTAGAAAATTTGATACAAGCACCATGTTAGACAGCAATTAAACAGTGGCTTCGGATCAACATGATATTTTGTGCATTAAGTACAAAGCAAAAGCACCCATGATTTAACAAGAAAATTTGGTCATTCTGAAATGGGTCACAGACGAAAACCACACACCCCATGAGTATACATATTTAGGTGACGTTTCTCATCTAACCCTGCATGCTGCAGGGCCACCTGGGGAACAATTTGGATTAGGAGAACGACAACTAGAACCAGGACCAACATTGTTGCTGAACCTTGGACGTGTTCGGTAGCCCGGGATTCCTCCCATTGTAAAAGCATTTGTAGCACCACCAGCAGCAACAGCGAGATTTGCAGTCAATGATGATGAGATTTCATTACCACCATTGTTAGCACATTGTAGGGGTTCCAATGTTTCAACCACATCACTCATTAGAGGCCTTGCTTTAGGATTCTGGCTTAGGCAATAGTATGCCAAGCTACAAGCTTTCTGTGCTGCCCTCACTGAGTACTGATTTTCCAATCTAGGGTCAATTATTTGCAGCATTTTTCTCTTGTCATTTAGTTTTGGCCTGGCCCAATCTACCAAGCTTTGCTCTTTGCTTGGTCTTGTCTTGTCAACAGACTTCCTTCCAGTCAATAGCTCTAGAAGAACAACTCCAAAGCTGTATACATCACTCCTGGCAGTCAGATGGCCTGTTCAATTCAAACAGATCTCAGTAGTGCACTCCCATAATTGAACTAGCACACAACAGATACAAGACTTCTTCAGGTATAAGAAACAAAAAAAAAAATGCAAGACATGCTCAGTTGTTTTCCATTTACAGCCTATCCGAAAGGGATTCATTAAAGTCATGAAAAGCAAGACAAGCTCGGCTGTTTTCCATTTACACACTAACTGAAAGGGATTCATAAAAGATATAAATCAAATTTTAGTCAGCAAAACGAAAAGCGGTCAGTAATTGCGTGCTTATCACAGCACCAAATTCAGAGAATTTGCAGGTCACTGATCATGTCAAACACACAATGCGATGTTGAAGGACTAGGGAATTGCAATTATACTAGAGTTTTCACACTTGGCCGGGTTCACTAGAAAAAACAGATGCTTCAAAATCCATTTTGAGCTGCTTTAGTAGACCAACCCGTGTTTTCCTAATTCAACAAACTGTTTCTGTTGTGTGATTTTACTTTTTATTTTTGGTGAGAGAACATATTATATCTTCTTATATGTGGAAATTAATAAAGTAATGCATGGAAAATAACTAAAAAATTGTAAAAGGGAGATGATATAGCATCATAACCCTCACACAAGTCAATATCTCCTCGATATCACGCATCTCTGATCAGCTTGCAAAAGATGTCATTTTTTCTTTTTTTTAATGTACAGGATACAAATCCAAAAAAATTCTCAGATGGTTGTCTTTTCATTCTAAAGGTCACCTTTTGCATCTTCTAACCAAAAAAAAAAAAATCTAATAAAGTTTTTGTGTCTAATATATAAGGAGGGCATACCAGTCATCACATATTCAGGGGCAGCATAACCATAGGTACCCATTACTCGAGTTGATACATGAGTCTCATCACCTTGTGGTCCAGCTTTTGCAAGACCAAAATCAGAAAGCTTGGTCGTATAATCCTGCAGACCACAAGACAACTAGCATTGGTAAACAAGAAGAGAAAATATACTAGAAAACCATAAGAAAAATTTCTTAAACAATGGGGCTAAGAAGTTCAACTCACTGAGTCCAATAAGATATTAGAGGTTTTGAAGTCCCGATATATAACTGGCCTTTCAGCATTGTGAAGGAAAGCAAGCCCTTTGGCAGCTCCAAGAGCAATCATCATTCTTGTGGCCCATGATAGTGGGACAGTTGCCTCTAAATACCCCAGGAAAGACCGTATCAACTTGAGTTAGAAAATATTATTCGAAAACTAACTAGAAATTTTTAAGTTCCTAATAACAAAAAAGTTAATTTCTATGTTTTTTTTCAGCAGCGATGTTCTCAATAAACTATTAAAAAAAGATAAGAGATCAACTATAGCATCTCTCACACTACCACGTAATATGTGTTACCTAAATGACAGGGCAATGCAACTATTTTGAAATGATATCTCACAAGACGAATACGACAATGACCCCAATTTCAAATATGAAGGATTAAAGTATAACATCATTTAACGTGGCCGGTAACCAAAGTTCTATTCTAGGCAAATGACACTAACACCTCGTCATGAATTTTTGATACGTTAGTCTTTCATTAGCTGTACCCGCCATTTTTTTTAGCTTGAATTATCTATCAGTCTCTGACTCAAACAAAAGATGGTGAAGTCTAAAACCTTTACAATCTATGAAACATACGTCATATAGGATTACCTAAACTGATGAGATTATTCTTTCATGATGCTAGAAGGATGTCCAATTTAAAGCAAAAGTCTTGATTGGTATCTTACATGAGAATCAAGTAGATAGCCTTCTAAAGTTAATGGATGAATCTGTTAGAACTCAGCTTTATTGAGACTGCAATCTTAGCTGTGTGGTATAATTAAGTGTTGCACTCTAATTATGGATTATAGGCAAAAGGCACACAATTTCTAAACATAGAGCTCTCATATAAGAAGCAGGCACTATATTTAACTACCCAGTCTAAGAATAGCAACAAGAAGTTTGTAGAAATTAGGAAATTGAAGCTCTCAAAGCAAAAGAAGAAGGTAAATAACACAAATGCCTACTTCGAAACAAGTGATTCTCAAGGCTTCCTCTGAACATGAACTCATACACAAGTAACCTGTGATCGTCCTCGCAACAGTACCCAATCAATTTAACCAGATTCGGATGCCTAAGTTGACCTAGGAAGTTGACCTCCGTCTGAACCAAGCAATATCACAAGTTAAAAATCAAATTGAAAACAAGAAGAAGAAGAAGAAGAAGACAGAAAGCGAAAGCAGAGAGAGCGACATACAAGCCATTCACGGTGTCCCTGAAGGCCTTCCTTATTGAGGACCTTGACGGCAACGGGTAAAGATTTGAGGCCAACCCTCACATTCTCATCAATGTAACCTTTATAGACGGTGCCAAAACCGCCTTCTCCGAGAATGTAATCAGAGCGAAAGCTCTTCGTAATGGTCTCGAGTTCGAACAAAGTGAAGGCAATTACGTGAGTATAAAGCACAGCATTCTTCCTAGAGTCCTCTAAATTACGCGGAGTGGAAGGATCGCTCAGATCTGATATCGAACGGTTATGCTTCCTCTCAGGTTTAACAGGCAAAGAAGAAGATAACATATGAAGCTGTTGAACTGTTTTGAAAATTAAATAAAATAAAAAAATTAAACAAATAAACCCTAAAAAAAATCAATTAAATACATGAAATGAGGAACCGCATTTCAGAAGGAAATGTAAAAGAGTGAGCAGATCTGGAAGGTGAGGGGAAAAAAAAAAAAAACCTTGAACAGTGGAGACAACAGCGGATTCTTCCCTAGTGCCACAGTTGCCCATTTTGTTGTTGCTGTTGAAATTGGAAGTGAGTTTGAGTTTGATTAATTGTTGAAAACGATAGCTGAGGTAGTTGTTGCAGTTGGAGTAGTGGTGCTGAAGTGGGCGACCAGAAGGCGCTGAATTTCATTCTTAGCAGACTGGCTGCCTTTGCTATTTTTTCTCCTTCCTAAAATTTCTCACACTGTTGACTGTACTATGACTTTTAAATAGTAAAATTATCAATCTGCAGAATGCACACAAGCATATATATATATATATATATATATATACACAGTGAGCGCGATACTCCCGTGGGGTAATTTTTGGATACCTCCCCTGAGATTTATCCTTACTACACTTAGATAGAAGCTATTTATATATTGACATAACACCCCCTGGACTTACATTACAACAGTCTACAAGTAGGCCTTTAGTAGTTGAGAGTAGTTACATAATTGTAGCTATTTATAATTTCTAAATCTTAATAAAGCTGATGCACGGTGATTGACTGGACAAGTGAGTGTGCACCTAAAATGTGAGAGATTACCTTTCGAAAAGAAATTTAAAAAAAATGAAGAGGCTAACTCCTTTAAAAATAAAAAATAAAAAATGAGTAAAAAGTTATTTTCCTCCTCTCTTTTCTTCATCAAACGCCGCCACTATCATCATCCAAATCCCAAACCACATCACTGCCCTCACCCCCTAACCACTACAATATCACAACCCCTAGGCACTACCACACAAACACAAACCCTAGGCACTGTCATCGTTGTTTGCTTTCAAAACCTTACCGTCGCTGCTAGCCAACACCAGTAAATCGTAGCGTCACCGCCACCCACTAGCAGACCTCAAGTCAGAAGTCCCCTTCTTCCACCACTTGCTGACACTCAGCACCCTGCTAAGCCACGTTCACAATCATGTCTACCAAACCAACGGCCATGTGATAGAAGTTGAAATATAAATAAATACCAACAATTGACTCCCTTTTTTGTTGTTTAATTTTTCTATTTCTTTGTCAATAACCAAAGTCATAACTCACAAAACGATAGTTTGTCTCCCACTATAGAGTTTGACAAGACACTGGATCATATTCCAACACATTTTATGAACCAAAGGCATGTATGTTGGGAATTTGAGTTTAGATGATTTAATTCGTAATCCAGTTGATTGAATTTGAAGAGTTAGTATGTCAAATTTGGATTCAAATAGATTAGATTTAAAGTACTGCATTAAAATTCGATTCAAATGGGTTGGATTTAAAGAGAAGTATATTGAATTTGGATTCAACTACTGGTTGATTTGGGGATCAAATGAGGATAATGGCGGAAAAAACTAAATTTTTTAAGTAATTTTGATTGGTTGCTAAGAATATTGAGAAAAAAAAAATTTTTTAAGGAGTTTTTGGTTGCATTTTTAATCTTCGTAGCATGCAAGAGCGAAAATATTGCTGAATCTTGCATATGGTGCAAGGGTATTTCGGTAATTTCAAAGTCAAATAACAGTTAAACTTACGGTCATTTATGTTAAAGGGGTGATATGTTAATATATCGACAGTTTTTCTCCAAATGTAGCAGGGCCAAAACTGAGGGACGTATCCAGAAATTATCCTAGTCAGATATATAACTACCAGTAGGAGACAGCCAGAGCCACGCCTAAAATTATTTATTAATTACGTGTGTATGGATACAAAGTACAAACAAGGCGAAGGCAAGGCAGTTGGCTTTGGTACTAGCGGCGGTTGAGTAAGAATGACACAAACAAATCCCAGAGCTCAGTGGAGGCTGGAGAAGACTGGAGTGAGAACTACACTACCCACGCAGCAAGCACTAATCCGTAACCTGCGGATCTCCACTCTTCTTTTCGCTGTAGGCTATGGCCTGTTAATTACACGGCACAGGCTATTTTTTACATTATTATTTTATTACTTAAAAAAAAAACATTTTTGTGTTTCATAATTATCACTTTCTTTAGTTCCATATGATTTCCCATCTTTTTTTAAAAAAAACTGAATTTTACTGGGTATTGTATTTGTTTGTTATTATAGTAGCCCATTAAAATAATAATAGTACTGAGTTTGTAAAGTTGGCATAAACTGAAATGTCAGATGTTATATAGTATATACCCATACTCATATATTTTTACAATTCAAGAATAACTATTTAACAAGTAACATAATAATTTATACTGACATCACCTTTTATAAGTGAAAAATGGAAAGTAAAATTATTCAGTGTATTCTGAAAATGGAAAACATAAATCCTCCAACTAAATTTAAATAAAAAATGTAATAATTTATGGACTAAAATTAAGAGGAAAAAGAACTCTTTGGGCCGAAAGGAGGGAGGCCATGGCAGGCCCATGTTAGATGAAACGAATGGGCTTCACGGAAACTCGAGCCCAATAATCACACAGCTTCTGTACTTGCAATTATGCATACGCCATAGCCTCTGTGCTCTTATCCAAGTTTCAGTCATCTCCTTATCTATATTCTGGTTACATAACAGCAGCTGAAGCGGCAATGGCAACGGCAGTTGCAGTAGCAACGACAGCGGCAGCGGATTGTAGTAGCAATAGATGGAGTATGCAATCCCTAAGCTCAGCTCTCCCTTCACTTAACTCCATTACTTGTTCTTCAATCCGATTCTCATCATCGTCTCACTGCCACCCAAGTCTCAGTCTCACCCGCACCCAACAAGCACCACAGCTCTTCTCATCTTACACGGGTCTCGCTTCTAACAACCCATTACTCTCCCTCGGCTTCTCCGGTAAGCCTCCCACTTTTGTTAGATTTAATAAATTTTAAAACTTTGCTACAGATATCTATCGATTGCTGTTGTTGTCATTGCAGACCTGACAAGTTTTGAACATGGTCTCGCTTTCGTGGATAATGGGTGTCGAATTTCTGCAATGAGGCACGGCAGGCGAGTTCCGAAGCTCAACAGGCCTCCTGACCAACGGCGGGCGCTTCTCCGTGGCCTTACCACTCAATTGCTTAAGCATGGTAGGATCAAAACCACTAGAGCTAGGGCCAGTGCTATGAGGAAGTATGTTGACAAGATGATTACGCTCGCTAAGGATGGTTCCCTTCATAAGAGGAGGCAGGCTCTTGGGTTCATTTATGAGAAGCAGATTGTACATGCCTTGTTCGCAGAGGTTCAAGAAAGGTATGGTGAACGGAATGGTGGATATACTAGAATTATCAGAACACTTCCTAGGCGAGGTGATAATGCACCCATGGCCTACATTGAACTTGTCTAGGTACTTTGTTTGTTTCTCTCAAAATTAATTTGTGGTTTATTTTGTATGAATGTACAAACTATTTGACATTTTTGTGATTGAGATGGTACCATGATGATGAAGGTGATGTATTTCAGTTGTAATGTGGATGTGCTTTGTTGCCAACTTATGTTTAGTTTAACCTTGCATTGGTATTCTGAGAATGTAAAGCTGTAGTAATTATATTTATTGGATGGATGGATGGATGGATGGATAATCATATTTTACCATTTTACTCTGTACTTGGTGTGGTTATATTAATTCATTCGAATGCCTATAGTTAACCTTCCCTTTTGTCTTCTAAAGTTCTCATTGTGACTTTGGTTATTTTGGGATTGAGAGTGTTGTGGTTTTTACTCCAATGGCTTTCACAAAAGCTCCTTTGATTGGTGCTTCTCCAGTTGACTCATAGAAACTAGAGCCAATCTGTTTTGTTCCACTTTGAAACATGTCCAGCACCAGTGCTCTTGCAACGGCCATCAACAGCAACAAGTGGTGTCATCAGATGAAGACTTCCGCATGTCTCTCTAGTATAAACGGGTTGGTGCCTAAAAAATGTGAACTTTAGCAAACCCTTCAGCTACTACGTTTTCAAATGAAGCAGAAGCAAACATACTCTTTATCAGTTATCACTTACCCCTACATGAATATTTGATTGTCTGTTTTGATCAAGAGGAAAGCATCCAACTAATTTTTTGCACGTACAGCATCATTGTATCTCTCATCCATGTGTACACCAATCAGTTACTCTGGACCTAATCTTGATCATAAATCTCTCTTGGTAGGGGAATTTGTCATTTCATCTGGAGCATTAGAAAGTCATTTTTTTCTTGGGAGGATCTTTAGTTTAAATCCTATGAAACAACACTTCAGTTCTTTCATTTTGCTACACCCACCAGTTCATGAGTGATTGGTAACTTTAAAAATCCATGTCCTTCAAGAATGGTATTGCTCTTTGTCTCCAATTCTTAGTTTTTATCATGTCGAATAAATGTGGTAAGTTCACAGGCTTCCTAACATCTTCAAGCTGGCATTGTCTTTACACTCTTATTATATTAGAATTTTGTCAGATCAGAGTAAGCTGATTATGTTTTGGGTATGGCGTTGTTGATCATTGATAATCTGGGGAGAGATGTGTTACTGTGGTCTGTGGTTGACTATGGAGGTCATTATTTATAGTTTTTGTATGTGGGTATTCATTGGGTGTATAAGGTTTTAATTATCATAATGGAGAGGAAGTTTGAGCTTAAAGAGACTTTAGTTGGTGGAATGAAGTTTGACAGAATTTTACTCTCAACATTTTTCATATTATTGACTGGTTGTTTTTGTGTATTATAATTGGCTCAGTTAATGATTTTTAACAATTTTATGTGTGCCTCAGTAAATTAGCTGTTAGCAAACGCAATGTATCCTTATGGGATCATTCTCATCACCTCCTTCTACTAATTTCCTCACTAGATACTGGCTATAATAATCATCCTGATGCTAAGTTTTGCTATTATACCAGAACATTGTGTTTTTTTTTTTTTTCTGTGTGCATGCTCCTGTATTTTGGCTGTTCTACTCAAATTCTTATAGGCAGGAACAAAACATGTAGAACTCTTTTTCATATAAGCGTAAATATATGCAATATTTAGTTAACAAAGGATTTTCCAAGTTGGAATATCTTGATATTTTTTCATTGGCATCAAATCTGTCAAATGTTCATAAGATTAATTGTCAGTACCTTGTTTTCCATTTGCAGCAACCACTTTGAAGGGCGGGAAAAGTTTTTGAATCCCCTTGTTTAATGAGTTATCTATTTGCCTTTGTGCTTGATATTTTGTTTCTGTTTTACCCCTTCATCTTTGTTCCCATGCAACTGTATATTAAGTTAGATTGTTAACCTGTAAATTCCATATGTTGTTCCTTTCGCATACTTTTCAGCCTATCTGACATAACTAAATATTGATATGGAAATATAAAAATTTAGATACTGATTTACGTGTGGAATGAACTGTTGGGAAAATGTGTTCTTTAAAAGCATATGTATTTATTTAATTATAATAAATAATTTTTCTGATTAATAAAATAAATAAGGTATTTTATTCAAGTATCTAAATTGCATTAATATTTTGAGTAAAGTTTATTTGATCATATTATATGTATTTATGTGATTACCATGTGGATTCACATAAATAATTTTTCCGATTAATAAAATAAATAAGGTTTTTATTCATGATTAAATAAATATTTTGAGTAAAGTTTATTTGATAAATTATAATGTGATTACCACTTTATTTAGGTATAAATACAAGTTATCTTATGATTAAATAAATTATGTTGTGATTGATAAATAAAGTTGGGCATTTATTTTAATCACGTAATAAATTTATTGAATGGTTTGTCTTAATCATGTATTTAATTTATTGATGTAAGACTTACTATATCAACAGATCACATACGAGATTTAATTAACCTCAAATGATTGTCGACTTATTAAATCTCATAGGCATTGATTTTACCAGTAATCTTAATCTTGAGTTAGTTATGATTTCATGATTGTAATTGTTATTTCATTTGAGCTACCATGGGCACACACACACATTTGTGATCAAGATTATCTTGGTGAAGGCAATTATGAGTATTGGAGTTATAGATTAACAATATAGAATTTGTACGACACATCTCTTGATGGGCTTTCACACTTGATCATGTGCATTCTCTCTCATTAGAGTGTGTCAACATATTTAATATGTTGAAAATGATCATTAGAGAAACCAAGTAAGTATCAAAAAAAGATGTAATTAAATCGATTGGACAACAGAGATATCGATTTAATTAATGATGTGGTATAAAGGATTGTGCGAAAAAAGAAATCAATGTGGCTTGGCAAATTATTATTATTCGAAAGATACAATTATGGAGGTCGATTCCAATCTTATAGTGGAGTAGAATTGAAATTAAATAATTATATTTATTTAATTACAAATTTAATTATCAGTAGCCACTATCAGATGTTAAACGATCCCCTATGGGTTAGCTCATTTAATTAACAACACCATCACCTGGATCCAAAAGCAAAAAAACTGGCGTATTAGGTGAAAAAATCATAATTATAATATTTGTTAAAGCCTAAGTATGTTATATTCAAGTGTAAAAGGGGGCATGATATTTTTTACAAGGTGGTCCCCTGAGTTCTGTTTCTCTCCACTTTTACGTAAGTGGAGAGATAATATTTAAAATAGGAATCCTAATCCTAACATACTAGGGTTTTTCATAAGATATTATAAAAGGGGTACTTTTCTCCCAAAAAGTAGGAGAAGAGAATTCTAGGTTTTTTGAGAAAGATACAGAAGACATCTAAGAGACGCTACCTTGGGTTGCGGTGGGAGTGGTGAAAGACGCCCACACGTTCGATGTTGATCGATCTTGAGTCATGCGCGGAAGATCGTTTGGAGACGGATCTACAACTCTCAATCGTTCGTCTTCTCAGATCATCAAAGGTACGAATTTCTAGATTACTTAATTCTTATATGTTGTATGAGATCGGTCCAAAAAGATTTTAATTGAAAAATTAAAAAACCTGATTTTCTCCCTATATGAACAATGTTGATATTATCCTTTAGATTTGAGTAGAAAAGACTTCATGGCCGTGGCATGCGGGGATATTTCTCCTAAGTTTGGGAGTAGACACAGGTCACACAGCCCCACCTTGGGCTTAGAGATCTGGATTGCTCCATTATGATATTAGATTTAGAGGCTGGGCTTTACTCCACGGCAGCACTCCAAAAAAAAAAAAAAAAACAGCCATCAATAGCTGACCGAATGCATGTTGAAAATGAAGATTCAGAATTAGTTTCTTTGCGCACAGGAACTAAAGCATTTTAGACGTTTATATTTTGCTTGCCTGACTTTAAAGCTTGAAAAATGAGGGCCACATTACTTTATTGTTTCATACTCTTAAAATCACAGTCTTAGGCGGTCCATTTGTGTGGTGTGGAATCAATGTCGAGTAGTTATAGTCGACAGACACGTTTGTTGACACTTCTTTTTGCACATGTTTAGTGTCTTTGCTTCCAAGTGCTTGCTTTCAAGTTTATAATGAGTTTGAAAGTGGGGACGACTAACCAGTGAAATGAAGCTCTTCATATCATCTCTGCGAAGAATTTTTGGTTCCTCTTTTCTTTTTGTCAATGAACTGAATGAGAATTATATGAAAATATATTTGTGATTACACTTGGCCTTACAAATTTCATTTTAAACATATATGAAAGTGACAAATTTGAAATGCATGGTAACCACTTAAATATGTCAAAGCTTGTTAAACTTGTCACGAGTGTTTCTGGTGGAAGAGCTTGATCGATGTTCAATGCTGCGGCTTGTCCTGTTGACATAGAAACATGTCACACGAACCATGAATAATTATTGACGGTAGGATGTTGATATTAGAACACAAGCAAGGATTTGTGGTTAAGTATTGGCAAATCTAAAGGTTTGTGATAAAAAGAGAGTGTCGGGAACACAGTGCAAGTTTTGTCTGTGTGACTCTGATTTTCTTGTTTGGAAGTTCGTAATATTTGTTTTCCATCAAGGGTATTATGGCATAATGTCTTGTTGACATAGAAACATGCCACATGTACCATGAATAATTGATGGTAGCATGTTGATATTAGGATACCAGCAACGATTTGTTGTAAGTAGGCATAAAACGGCAAATCTCTAAAGGTTTTGTGATGTAGAGGTAGCACTGGGGACACAGCACTGCAAGGTTTGGGCTGTGTGATTGCGATTTTCTTGTTTAGAAGTTAATAATATTTGTTGTCATCTGCCCCTGGTATATTATTGCATAATATGTGTGGTGTTAAACTAGGCAGATTGGTGCGAAAAGCTTAGCACGTAACCGAGGAACTTCTGCGGAAACTTTTATTTGGAAGCAGAAGACCGAAGTGAAAAGATACTAAATTTATAAAGAAAACAATGAGAAATGAGTGGCTTAAAGGACAGAGAAAAGAAAGATTTAACTTGTTAGATTGTGGGTAGCGAACTTATGGGAATGGAATCATATTTAGTGTTTGGTAAAAATGTGCATAGCATATAGGGATGGCAAGGGGGGTGGGGAGGCCTACCCCATTCTCTATCCCATTAAAAATTTTTATCTTTATTTCCCATCTTATTTTTCAATCAATTTAATGGGGGTGAGAATGGAGAATTATCGTGTAGGAAATGATTTTTCATCCTCATCCTAATCCTATTTCTCATTTTATCTACTTTATAGTATGGATAAATACATGATTTCAATAAATTAAAAATTAGAGACTTAAAATAAAATCATCACTGTATTATAAAAAATTTAAATTATTTTTAAAAAATTACTAAAAGTTTGAATTAATATCTTAAAGTGATATCAAAACTGAAAAATAATTAAAGAGAGCGGCACCTTAAAAGAGAAAAAAAAACATAACAATATTTTAGAGTTGAAAAAGAATTATATTATAGGATTTTATTTTATTCATATCCTGTTTATATTATATAAGAATAAAAAAAATTTATTAATTGACATTATAATTGAGAAAGTAAAAAATTATTAAATAAGAATTAAAAATATATTTATATATAATGGAAATTAGGGTGAGGATGAAGGTAAGGTAAAGAGTACAAATCAAACCCCACTTTATTAAGAGTTTAAAAATTATTTTTTTCTTATTTTTTATTTCATTTTCCAAAAATTATTTAAAATTTTATTAATTGACGAAAATTTTTGTCGTCCCTACATATCATGCGGTGACAAATGCAATAGTGGGGAATACTAGAATTTGCGATTTGGGTGTTTTTGCTGAGCTGGTAGGCGCCGTTCAGTGTCGGCAATTAGCCATGAGCATATTGACATTATGGGTCTCCTTTATTTCAATTGCCTTTTTACATATTCCTTTTAACTTTTCCGGGAATATGGAACTTTTGAGCTTTCCAGTTTTCATGCACCTAGTAATCTGAAACTGAATGGAGGGGTTCATCTGACGAGGTAGGAAGGAAAGGCAAGCATCATATAAATAAATGCTTACACTGCTGATTGTTACCGACCAAAAGTAGCCTCCAAAATTTTTTCCCACGTTAAAAAATGATTTGTTCTTGTTGACAAAATCTTGTGTTGTCGCCATCTTCTTGGTTTCTATCATGCACATTGGATTCGATTTTCCATTTGGAGCATTGTTGATCCTGATTTTGATGTTATTGTTAACGTCAGTACGCTAACAATAGTGATTGGTGCGAGATTGTGACTTTTTATCTAAAGATGCTTCTGTAAAAATGCGGAGTATGCACTGAGATATTCGTCATTCTATGATATTTTCAAAGCTTTTACCATTTCAAATTTCAAATTTGAGCATCAATCTCTCCACTCTCTTGTTGTCAAGCTCAAATTGAGAGTCTTAGGATTGTTTGTTCGTTTGTTTGCTTTGACTTAATGGATTTAGTTTCCATCCATTAAGTCATTAATTTTTTTTTTCCAACACAATGAAAATTTTCAATTATTAAATTATTAAGTTAATTCTTTTGGTTTTTTAATTAAAAAATATTTTCTGAAATATCCCGATCTAATTAATTATTTTTTATTCATACTTGGATGAAATTTACTAATTAGTATTATTATCTATTTATATAACTTGTGATAACATAATGATAGATTATTATTATTATTTTTATCTTTTTATTTTTTTTAAATTAGTATTATTTATCTTTAAAATCTTGTGTGAATATTTTTTTTGTATAAATATGTCATGAACTAAAATAAAATTAATTAACATATACTAATTTAGAATATTAAAGGGTTGTACTCAATTCAACATGACCGATGTTACAATAATATGTTTATTTTATTTATGCTCTTTAAGATATTTTTACTTGTCTAACACGTATAATTTGTAATGGCACAAATAGAAATGTAGTAGTCTTCATATTTTTTAAGTTATAAAATAAGTTAATACTTATTTTTAGTGATTTAGACCAAAAAAAAAATGATTCATTTAAATTCAGACATTTAACTCTCTTGAGAATTTAAAATAATTTAAGTCTATTCATATTTCAGAAAAAGAAAAAAATCAAACTTAAATTGTGAGTTTATTAAAATATAATAATAACACCATATCAAGCCTCTCTATATGCACACACACACACACACACATTTACAATAGTCACTATATATAATGTAATTTTACTAATCAATTGCCACCTGATCGTGATGTATGAAAGACCCTTTCGTTCAAGGATAATGATGTTAATAGGAATAGCTGTACAAATTAAAAGTCGAGAATTTCATCAATGGCTAGGGTAGATTGATTTTTTTTTTTTATCAAAACACATTCAATCTATTACTCTAAATATAGCAGACAAACATTGATGAATAGGGGGAAAAATAGTGTTGTAAGATATTTACAACGCATATTCTATCGAATTACTCTTGAGCTCTTTTAATCATTTTTACATCTAGTGAATTTGATCGTCATTTCATGCAAAGACAAAGAGCGCATATAGGTCCGATCTTATAAGCCTACTTATTTGATTTTCGGATCGCCATTTGATAATTGATACAGCGACAGGTCTCCCATAAGACCGGATCTTATTTATAAACCTCGTTATTTGATACGGCGACAGGTCTCCTATTGGATCAATCTTATAGGCCTGCAGCCTGTAAATTTCTGGCCTTTTGTAAGGGCTTTTCTATTAACAAGCTGTCTTCTTACTCCTACTTGCCATTTTCAGTGCGAGAAGTGTGCTTTTTATCAATTTACGTGAGATGAGGTGCCCACTGCTAACTATTAAGGGATAGGGGAGCCTAACTTTAGAGATTAGGTCTAGGAACTTTTGACATTACATTTAAATAAAATTTAGCATTAGCTCAGCCCTTACATGATATACAACACCAAGCTCCAATGAGATTGCCCCCGGCCAACTTCAATACGTTATCGTATTTATTTTTTTAATCATTTGGGAACTATAAACTAATCATTAAAATAATACCAAGGGGTTTATTAGTACTATGGATTGATGGCCTTTGTACAATAGATCCAAGTCAGAAGTCAAAACGGCCACAAATAGATGGAGGGAGTCACTCAAAAACCGGCCTTAGCCAATCGGATAATTCTAAGCTTAATTAAATTTGACATTAAATAATAAATTGGTTAAAGAAGAAAAATATCTCGGACTAATCAGCGGAAACTGGACACCTGTCCCTTCCTGCACCGCAAATTAATACTCAGCCACACAAATTTTAGCATCCTTTATATACAATTATTATATTTTCCTTTCAAGCGAAGATAGAGGCTGCGTAATGATAACATATTTTAAAAAAAAACTAATAATAATGATGATTTCTTATCATTATGGGTGAGTGAGGCTCCAACTGTTGTTTTATTTTAATTGTTTAAATTATATTAGCACTTGTTTTTATTCTTATCATCGGCAATCGATCAATTCAGGACCATCGCTCACCACCCGTGCTGTTCATCCCCTTCTTTTTTTTTTTTTTGGTTGTCTTTTGATTCTTCCAGTTGCGTCCAATTAAAATTCAAATTTTCGTGTCGACGTCACGTGATTGGGGCATCGCACCCGTGTTAGACTTTTGCTCGCCTTTTCGATTGTGCGCCTTTTTGGTAATTTTAACCTTTCAATTCCTCGCATGATTAAAGGTAAACTAACACTTGGGCCCTTAAAGTTGTCCAAATAAGAAATAACAATCTAACTTTATTGTTTCATAAACAAACCACTAAACATCCAATGATTTTTTTTTTCAAAGATAGAGAGTGAACAACATAAAAATTAATATAGATATTTTGAACATCACCAAAAGACTCTTCAAATAAGATTTTAGTATTTATTTGAAGAGCCACATCAACATTTAAGGATCCAAAAGACTCTTCAATTAAGATTCTTCAAATAAGAAGTGATCCTCTCTCTTTAAATTTGGAAAGTTACTTTCTCCCTCTTTAATTTATATTTTATTATTTTTTGTTAGAGAAAAAGAAAGAGATGCTTTAATTACTATTGACTTTTCCTTTAAAAAAATAGTTCTTTAATTAAAATAATATTAAATCATTTCTATTTGAAGAGTCTTTTGGAGAATAATATATTTTTTCACTCTTCTTTCGCCATTAAATTTTTTAAATATTTGAAGAATAAAAAACATAGAAAAAACCTCTTTCAAGATTCAAAATCAAGTGCCCAGCTCAGCTAAATAAAACTGTTAAAAAATTATTTAATTGTTTTGACAATTAAAAAAATTAACATTCAAAATATTTTATTAAAAAATTATATTAGCACTTGTTTTTATTCTTATCATCGGCAATCGATCAAAACCATCGCTCAACCCGTATTAAATTGCGTCCAATTAAAATTCAAATTTTTCGTGTCGACGTCACGTGATTGGGGCATCGCACCCGTGTTAGACTTTTGCTGGCCTTTTCGATTGTATTTTTTTCAATTCCTCGCATGATTAAAGGTAAACTAACACTTGGGCCCTTAAATTTGTCCAAATAAGAAATAACAATCTTAACTTCATTGTTTCATAAATAAACCACTAAATATCCACTGATTTTTTTTGTCAAAGATAGAGAGTGAACAAGATAAAAATTAATATTGGTACTTACCTCTCTCAGGATTCAAAATCAAGTGCCCAATTCAGCTAAATAAAACTGTTAAAAAATTATATAATTATTTTGACCATTAAGAAAATTAACATTCAAAATATTTTATTAACGAGTTCCTTCTATTTATTATTTCATTAATATCAGTAGACTTTAAAATATATTAATATTCTCATGATTATGTAAATAGACAAAATTTACTAACCGGAGAAAAGGAGTGCGGATGCTTATTTTTTAAAACGCAAAGGGTCTAGACGTTTATTTCATAAATAATTGTGTAAATTTGCCTATTTAAGGAAAAAAATGCGGGCCTTGGCGTATTTTCTCCCTAACATTAATTGAACTGACCCGTAACCCATGGGTCCATGACCCGTGCCCCACTTTATACTCTCTATATAAAAGCATAGATCGTTTATTTTGTTATTCAAGACGTAAAAAGCCAAATAGCAAGCGAGTGCCTAGTAGTAGTGGGTGACCCTCCCTCGTCCCTCTCCCTCAAAGCGCCTACAAAAAAATTTAGGGCTACAGCAGCTCACCTAATTTTCATAAACTGGAACCATTCAAGCATTGGAATTTGGGAATGACAAAGGTCTATCCAAACGCCAACGTCGCAGCAGCCGCCACCGCAACTGCCCCCTCTATCCCCGCCAAGCCCCAGGCTTCCGACGCGAATGCGACGGTGCTGACTGTCTGGAAGAAGTCTCTTCTCTTCAACTGCAACGGATTCACCGTCTATGACAGCAAAGGAAACTTGGTTTTTAGAGTCGATAATTACATGCAAGACATAAAGGGTGAAATCGTCCTTATGGATGCCGCCGGCAAACCCCTCCTCACCATCCGTCGTAAGGTATTTATATATATATATATATTTTGTAGCTGTTGTGGTTTCGACTTTATTTGATGATCGTGATGATAATTTTATTTAAAAATAATTTAAATTTACGTGTGGTCATTCAGAGGTTGAGCCTTGGAGACAACTGGCTGGTGTACAACGGAGAGAAAACGGACGTGAATCCGCGGTTCTCGGTGAAGAAACACGTCAACATCCTTACCAACAAGTGTCTGGCGCACGTCAGTTGCAGCAGTGGCGACGGATCGTCCTCGTCGTCGCCGCCGAACAACAAGAACGTGCTGTACGAGATCGAGGGGTCGTACGCGCAGAGAGCGTGCGCGGTGTACGACGGGAGGAGGAGGCGCGTGGCCGAGATAAAGAAGAAAGAGGCCGTCGGAGGAGTGGCGTTCGGTTCCGACGTGTTTCGCCTGATAGTGCAGCCCGAAATCGAGACGGCCGTAGCCATGGGTCTTGTCATTCTCCTCGACCAGATGTTCGGATCTTCCCGGCGCTTGTCCTTATAAAATTTTACTTTAATTTCATCCAATTTATCATCTTTTTTTTTTCCTTCTGCACAAATAGGAAGGTATATATGTATATATATATATATACATATATATATACTGCTCTTGATCAGCTTTTTTCCACCGTCGGGAAGTCGCAGAAGCACCGTCAGCACCACAATCGTCTCCTCAACCCCTTTTACGACGTCATCATTTTTTTTTTTGGGGTTTTTGTTTTGCTTTTTTTTTTTTTTTTTGAAGTCCTTAGCTTTGGTTTTTTTCCTTTTTAATAAAAAAACCAAGCTAAAAGTGGGGGGTGTAGTATATACTCAGACAGAAATTATAGTTTTTTCCTTCTTTTTTTTGGGGGGGGCTTAATTTTCCTTTGTTGTGGTGTCTTGGTGTGACCATTCCCAATTTCCTTATGTAAAAACCATTTTTCCTTTGTTGAAATAATGAAGGAAGAAAATTCTAGTAAGCAAGCGGAACCCGAAATTATCCTGCGCCTCATCTTTCAAAGAAAGAAATTTTATGAATCAAGCTGAGCATGAAAATCTAATCCCCCGCTTCATCTTTCAAAGAAAGGAATTACCCTGCGTACAAGATAAGAAAGAAATTATCCTGCTTCAAGGAATAAATATGTTTACGTTTATAATCCATGCACGTAATGTGTAAGCCATGATTATCGGTTATCGAAAGAAAAATAAAAGGAAATGATATTGAAGGGTATTATTTACATTACGGCTTCGTATATATGAAAGGAAAATTGGCCCAAGGTGCATGAAATGGATTGGGTTTCTTTTATAAGCTGTTTTCATCCCTCACGCCGATTAAAGGCAAATTTGTCCTACCGAATTGATTTTGTAGAGATTTCGAATTACCAATCTGCATATGTAAATATCACATTAATTTACCCTCCAACAAGTTATTTTTTCTATTATTGTTTTTAGACTATTAATAAATGAAATACTAAAAAATTATCAAAATTTTAAGTGATAAATTCTAAAAATGAAGGAATATAAAGTTTCTACTTATGAAATTACGAATCATGATCACTTTTGTAATCATGAATGAAAATTATGTTCTCTCTTTTTTGACACCGAAACGGGAATACCAATCATTTACCTAAGATGTTAAAACTAGCCATCTTAACTTATATGTTTGCATCACTTCAAACGTTTTGAAGGTTAAAGAGTTTGATTCATAGGGAAATTGGGGATCCGTACATCTATGTTCATAATGCTTTAAAACTGTATATTTCGTGTATATATTTAATTTCTTGATTAGTTGAGCTGTTTCACACTCCCTAGAAAATGATGATGCATGAGCTTATGTATGGATGAGTAAATCCACCGAAAAACTTGGTCTTTTCAGTTGGATATTTTTATATATAAATGTTATGTTTACTTAACAATAATTTAATATAAGAGCCAATTTTCGACGAGTAGGTAAGGACTAAGGACTGCTCCTTCATTAACTACTAGAGCTTTGTCTAAGAGAGGACTATTGAGTAATTGAGCTATTTTATATTGACAAAAAAAATAATAAGTGACACACACGGAATTTCTATATAAGATGGTCCACTCTATTTAAAAGTTAATCTCGTAAGTTCGATAATGGAATATCTAGACCCACCTTGCAACACATGTTTTCATATCTATGATATAGCGCCTACTTTTGACTCAGTTAAACATGTTTTAAACACACATAAAAAAAAAAAATCTGTTTTCAAGTATCTTTTAATTGTTATGAAGAAAGCTTATGAAAAAGGAGAGAATGCACTGTAGATGAGTTTACTAGGATAAACTCAAATGTATTGACATTTGAAATTATATATTTATGAAATTTTTGGTTAAATAACTTTTGTTATGTATAGTCTATGTTTGGTTCAAAACATATTATTTCCCTAATGGATCTTCCCGTTTTGGTAATCAGTGAAACCTTGGTACTTTTTTTTTTTGAATTTTAGGTTTTATATACCATTTTAACAACGTAACCCTATTCTATTCTATCTGACTTTTTGTGGCAAAGAAATCATTACAGTATTTATATTTACTTTTGTATGAAAACTTATGATTTAACTTTTTTGTTTCTATTGATAAAAGAAAGCGAAACAACGGCCTTTGAGTTTACTTAGGCCCAATAGTTCCGCCTTTTATTAAGGAAGCTTCGAGTAGAATGGGCTTTGAGTTTTGCATCAACCATCCATCAAAACGCTAGTACTATTAAAATATTTAATTGAATCTAAATAAACTTAACCATTTTATCCTTGAATTTAAATGAAATAATCAGCCATCCATCTTAAATTTATCTTATTATAAAAATACTACAAAATTTTAAATTATTTAATTTTTCACTTTTAATTTTGTAATTTGTATCAATCTTCTACCAAAACGCTAACAAATGTTTTACAGAATTTAAATAAAATGATCATTTTAACCCTAAATTCAAGGGCATTTTTTACTTTGCACCATAAATAATAAAATAAATTTAAAAAGAAAAAAAATTACAAATCAAAACTGAGCAAACTCTTTGTTTCAAACAAAATCCACCACGATTTTGATTCCAAATGAGAATTTGCATCAAATCCTACATCAACTGCACAAAACCAAAAATGAAATAAATTACATCTCATTATCTTCTTCCTTATCTTCGATCTCTATAAATTTTGAGGGTTCACAAAATCAACACTAGATTCATATCAAATATTTCATCACTGAATGCTTCAATCGTTTGCAGTAATTGATAAAAACATGCATTGTGCTATGAAGAATGGCCATTGAGGAGTCTTGTGGTGGCTACAGTCATCCGTGAGGTTGGTGGAAACGACAATGGCAGTGACGATCAACGGCAATGGTGGCTATGACTCAACAAATTGGATTTGATTGGGTGTTTACGAAATTGAATTTAAAGATTAGATTGATTGGCTGTATATGAATTAGGGTTTAGGGTAATTTATGAATTGATTGGGTGTTTTGATGAATTGTTGATACAAAGTCACAAACTTTAAAACTTAAAGTATCACCAAAAGATTCTTCAAATAAGATTTTACTATTTATTTGAAGAGCCACATAAATTTTTAAGACGCCAAAAGACACTTCAATTAAATTTCTTTAAATAAGAAATGTTTTTCTATCTTTAATTTTGTAGAGTACTTTCTCACTCTTCAATTTATATTTTATTACTTTTTATTGGAAGAGAGGGTGGCGGGGGAGAGAGGTGCATGCTTTAATTTCTATTTATTTTTCCTTTAAAAAATACTATTTAATTAAAATAATATTAATTTATTTCTATTTAAAAAAATTTTTAGAGGATAACATATTTTTTCACTCTCCTATTTGCCACATAGGTAAGCAAATGCCAAATAGATATTGAAGAATAAAATTAGTAGAGTATTTTGGTGATGATCTTAGAGTAGAAAATTGAACAAATTTAATTTTTTATAGCATTTTTTATAATAAAGTAGATTTAACTTAGATGGCAGATAATTTTTTTAATATTTAACATGTCAAATGTCTAAATTACACTTGTGGTATCATAGTTATAAAGGGTAGTTAATATTTTGTTGAACGGTAATAATATTTTTAACAACTTTAAGATTTATAGTATTTTTAACAACTTTATAAATATAAGGTGTCTAATTAATAATTTCCCTGCATATAAAATTACGAATTCCACTATGCCTTGGAAAGGAAAAACTTCCTGTTATATTTCGAACATAGATTCAAAACTAACATACATGGAAAACAGTTATTGATTAACCTAAAATATTGATCATAATTATATGCTTGCCAGAATTATCATTATTATTATTATTATTATTATTATTATTATTATTATTATTATTTGTGTTTTGCAATTACGTTTATGAAGGCATCTTAAATTGAATCATCATTACTTTTTTTTTTTTTTTTAATTAAGTTGAATTCAGTTGTGAAGTGAAAGGTGATGACACACCGGACCATTTTTTTTAGCATGCTTAATGAACTCGTTTGAAAATATCACCGACGGAGAATATTGATGTATCCTCTAACAAAGAGAAGCCTGACGCATGACGGCATGAGGTTTGGCTTTGTGTTCAGTTAATTTTTAATGATCACATCAGTTTCGTCGATCATTATTATGAACAAACAACAACAATCAAGAAAGCATGCCCATAGACTATGCGTGCTGCGTGACTCATTCCAAAAAGGTCACCGCAAAACCACCTTCACCATTTAAATTTACTAATTAATTAGCACTGGCCCGAGGACTGATTCTTTAAAGACGAAGACCCATAGTTGCACCCAACGCACTAAAATAAAATTTACGCAAGCATAGAAATGGAATATTCGTGGCTAGGAAGATTCTTCATTTTTTCTTTTTTTCAAAATTTCTAGAAAAGTATCACGTGACGACGCACGGGACTGGAGTCAAAAAACGGGACTACGTGTCCCCTTGGTTTCTAGATCCAACGGCGAGAGGCGTGCTTTGATTTTGCTATTCAAAGACGTATATAATATTCACGCTAACATCAAAGGGCTCGTCCTGGTTTGGTATTCTCCCTCTGTATAATAATATCATTTGTTTGTTTGTTCGCTTTCTACGAACGTGCGATTCGCCTTCAATCCAAAACTAATTAAGAGGTACGCATTTTTTGATTGGTTTTTTTTAGTTTTTAGTATTTTTTTTCTTTATTTACAAGTGTGATATATTTATTATCATCATCATCATCTTCGTTTATTTGTGTTGTCGTGAATAACGAGGAGGAAATCTGATTTCAGTTTAGTTTAGTTTAGTTGTGACATCAAAAATCTATTTGATCATCATCGTTGATTGATTCATTGATTGATTGTTTGATCGCCAGTGAAAGATGGATAACTGGAAATTGAAAGAGCATCCAGAGCTGTCGAGGAATAACATTGTGGCGGTTGTGGTGTTGGATGGCTGGGGTGAGTTCAAGCCCGACAAGTATAACTGCATCCATGTCGCCGACACTCCCACCATGGACTCTTTCAAGAAGGTAATCTTAATCTCAGGCTTAATTTATTTTTTTAGATCTGTATTCACTACGGATTTGATTTGATTTGATTATTCAGTGGTGTTAGTTGGTTTATTTGTATGTTGATTCGAGGATCTGCTGACTGAGTGCTTGTTTATCTTTGTTTGCTCCGATAGTCTGCACCTGAGAGGTGGAGGTTGATCCGAGCTCACGGTAGTGCAGTGGGGCTTCCAACCGAAGATGACATGGGTAACAGTGAAGTTGGTCATAATGCACTCGGTGCTGGTCGCATTTTTGCTCAAGGGTAATTGCTTTTATGCCTCTGGAGATGTGTTTATGTTTCTTCTGTGTTGGTTTTACGCATGCAAATATCTAACTGTGGTATATGTTATTTAATACGTGGTACCTAGAGAAATTATATCTTCAGCAATGCAATCTGCAGGACTTTGCCTCAATATTTTAACTGCCAATCTTTTATCATAGGTTTATCAAAAAACTTGGGCAATAAAATTTATTGGTAATACTTTTCAGAGTGGAATTCTATTCAGTTAAGATATATATTGTTGCTTTGTACTTAGTGATCTAATTTTGACTAAAAAATTTACCAATTTGATATTTATTGCATGCTTTTTAGCCTTCAGTAGTAAAGTTTATTAAAATCTGAATGCAGTGCAAAGCTTGTTGACCTTGCTCTGGCCTCTGGGAAAATCTATCAAGATGAGGGATTTAATTACATTAAGCCGTCTTTTGAAACCGGCACATTGCACCTTATTGGGTTACTGAGTGATGGTGGAGTACACTCTAGGCTTGATCAACTTCAGGTAAGCCTTTTGCTTGTGGTCTTGGTGCCATTTTCTCTGTGCTTGATATTCTGCATGGAGATATTTATTTATTTATTATCTTGTATTTATTTTGTGCAGTTGTTGCTAAAAGGAGCTAGTGAGCGTGGTGCTAAAAGAATTCGTCTTCATATTCTTACTGACGGGCGTGATGTTTTGGATGGTTCAAGCGTAGGATTCGTAGAAACTATTGAGAAAGATCTTGCAGAATTGCGTGGGAAAGGTGTTGACGCACAGATTGCATCTGGAGGAGGCCGCATGTATGTCACGATGGACCGTTATGAGGTGCGAAATAGTATTCACTTAGGATATTTACATGCTTGATCATGGCCTTCAATCTAATATTATTATTGCTCTTTTATACAACCCATTTGTTCCTTTTTTCTTCTTATTTTGTTTGTTATGCTGCTGTTTTTCGGTTGTTGTTACTTGTTGAATGTCCCCCCATTCTGGATATATTAGCAAGCTAAATTATACGTGTGATGCCGGGGAGATGTTTGAGAAACTGTTCTGAGCTGAAGTTAATTTTGTTTACCGCACAACTACACTAATTTGTTAACATAACTTGGTACATGTTTTCCCTTAAAGATAGGGATTCTATCAGTCAACTCATATTTAACCTTGGACATTCCAGGTAACCATGTAGTGAATTTAATTATATTAATTGGATTTTTTTGCAGAATGATTGGGATGTTATCAAACGAGGATGGGATGCCCAAGTTCTTGGAGAAGCTCCACACAAGTTTAAGAGCGCTGTTGAAGCTGTCAAAAAACTAAGGGAACAGCCCAATGCCAATGACCAGTACTTACCTCCGTTTGTCATTGTTGATGAAAATGGAAAGGCTGTGGGTCCAATAGTAGATGGTGATGCAGTTGTAACTTTCAACTTCCGAGCTGATCGAATGGTTATGCTTGCTAAGGCCCTTGAATATGAAGATTTTGACAAATTTGATCGAGTTCGGTTCCCTAAAATCCGTTATGCTGGAATGCTTCAATATGATGGGGAGTTGAAACTTCCCAGTCATTACCTTGTGTCTCCTCCAGAGATAGACAGAACATCTGGTGAATATTTAGCGTGTAACGGTGTCCGTACTTTTGCTTGCAGGTGAGTTATTTCTCATGTTACCAATACGTACATTCTCTTTTACACAATTTTATTTTGAATTCTTTTAGGCATTGTAACTGGATTAACCATAAATCAACGGCCCGTGTTAATCAACAATTGTTTCTTTGTGGATGGTGAAAATATAATGATAACGCTTCTCAGTGGGAAGACTTTCAGGCCCCAGTTTATGGTGAAAATATAATGATAACCCTTTTCCATGGAAAGATTTTTAGGCCCCAGTGTATGGGAATGAGTAAATTTGCTACCAGCTTTGGCTGGAAGAAGGATGGAGGATGAATTTTTCATTTGTTTGTTTTGTATATTCACCTTTTTCCGAATTTTTTTTTTTTAATTCTTCACTTTTAAATGATTGAGAGATAGTTGTCTAGATAGTGGGTTTTCTGTACTAGGGCTTATTCTGTGTTAAAATCCTGGTCAATATATATTGCTTTTGGTTTCTGTTACTGAATTATGTTAATGTGCAGTGAGACTGTCAAGTTTGGACATGTCACTTTCTTCTGGAATGGCAATCGCTCTGGGTATTTCGACTCAAATTTGGAGGAATATGTGGAAATTCCTAGTGATGTTGGAATTACTTTCAATGTACAGCCCAAGATGAAGGCTTTGGAGATTGCTGAAAGGGCAAAGAAGGCCATCCTTAGTCGCAGGTTCCACCAGGTAATTGACATATAGTGCTTTATGCTGTTACATTCCAGGCAGATGGTTGAAGTTGAGCTGGTTGACCTGTTCCTTGGCTGTTGTTTAGGTACGTGTTAACCTACCAAATAGTGACATGGTGGGGCACACTGGAGATATTGAGGCAACAGTGGTGGCATGCAAGGCTGCTGATGAAGCTGTCAAGGTATGATGGATAACACCAATGTGTATCTTCAGGATGTCCAGTGGTTCTTGTCTGTTTACATATTTTGATAAAGGATTTGGGTGTTGTAAAATTTGCAATATTGATTCATGGTGGCATGGTGATGATTGTACCCCTTTTTCATTATTTCTAATGTGTATCTTACTGGTTTGCAGATAATTATTGATGCAATAGAGAAAGTTGGTGGAATATATCTTGTTACTGCAGATCATGGCAATGCCGAGGACATGGTCAAGAGGAACAAATCTGAGGAGCCTCTTCTTGACAAGGACGGCAAGATTCAAGTGCTCACGTCTCACACTCTTAAACCGGTAAGATTTCTTAACTGTCTACTGGAAATGTGTAATAACGGAAAAGAAAATACTCACGCTTCACACTCTTCAACTGTGTTTTAATACGTCTCAGTTGGATTTCTCTGAGCAATGTAAAGTAGGTTAAGTTGGATATGTTGATCCAGAGCTGTAAATTTTTAGCTTTTATTGTTCGGAGTGGCTCAGTTTAGTAATATCTACAATAATAAGTATTTTTATTTTGGGTGGCTTTAGGTTCAGGATGATTTAATTAATAGATGTTCGTGAAATGTAACCTAAGAATTGGATTGTTTGAGTTTGGTCTGGTCTCTTAATCTATGCCTTGCTGAGATTTCATGTGTCAAAAGCAAATTTGCTGATGCATTTTTTTCTGAATATTCTTGTACAGGTTCCCATTGCAATCGGAGGTCCTGGACTGCCAGATAATGTCAAGTTCCGCACAGATCTCCCTAATGGTGGGCTCGCCAATGTAGCAGCAACTTTTATCAATCTCCATGGGTATGAGGCCCCTAGTGACTACGAGCCAAGTCTTATTGAAGTAACTGACGACTGAGCGAACAGTGGATGGTCGCCTAGATTTTATAACTCCGGGGGAATTCCATTAAAATGTAAAACAATAAATTCAATTTTGGAGTCTTGAAATCATTTTGATACGTGTGCTGTTTTTCAGCTTACATTTTCGATTGCTGTCTGTTGGAGGCAGACAGAACAATATAGCTCAAAATTTATTTTTGTTAGAACTATTACTGGGTCCTTCTTCATCGTATTGTTGTCACCATGATTCTCTTCTCTTAAGCCATCCAGCCGTGTAGAGAGTATGTCTGGGCGAAAAACCTGGTGTTTCTAAAGACCGGACTTACTCATCACAAAAAGACAGATATAAAATATGACGGGAGGTGTTGATTTTATTTTCTATTAACATTGTAAGAGTGTTTTTACCATCAATCACCAATCATCCTGTTGCACGTCACATGCTGCCGTGTCGCTTAGACAAATTTTGTATCGAAAATTGATAACGATGGATGATGGATTAGCGGTAGCAAAATGGATAAATGAAATGAATTCGAATTGAGTCGTAAATGAATTGGATTAAAATTTTATTTATTTGAATTTAATTGGTTTATTAAACGAATTGAAATTTCAGTGCTTGGATTTGATTTGTTTAATAGAATTAATAAACGAATCAAATTGAATCTAGATTCGTTTATTATTTTATTATCCTATTACGAATCTATAACAAATCGAATTAAATTAGAATTTCGTTTAAAAAATATAATTAATAAATAAAATTAAGTAAAATAAAATATAAAAAACTATAAATTTAATATCCTACAACAAAATACAAATAACCAAATCATATTCTAAAATTAAATATACAATCATCCAAATATCAAATACCAAATCCTTAATAATACAAATAATCTTCTAATTTAAAATCAAATAAATTTAAGGACAAAAAAGTAATTTAATTAAATAAATAATAAACTAATCGACCATATTCGATTCGTTTATGACTCGTTTATTAAACGAATCCTAAATGAATAAACGAATCAACATCTTCAAACCCAGATTCGATTCGTTTAATTAGCGAATTGAATCGAATTCACTCATTTATTAAATGAATTAATTTTTTCAAACCCAAACTCTTTTAATTCGCATCAAATCGAATCGAATAAACGAATTCATACCCATATTACCACTCATATGCTAGATGAGACGCCTGCAATGGACAACGATGTTATGAAGCTTGGTGCTCCTGCTCCTTCTTCTTCATGTTTTTCTGAATGTATAAATTTGGATGAAAAAATGAAAAAAAAAAAGTAGGGGAAGAAATTAGAGAAATGATAAAAAATAAAGCAAAATTTAAGGGAAAGGAGGGTGGGGACAGCGTAGAATAATTTCAAAATTCAAAAGAGAGGGAAAGAGGGGCACGTGGTGCTCGCCCAATTTGGCCGTTGGGACATTTCCGCTCTCTCTTTAATAAACGAATGAAGGGGAGGCGGTGCCATTGGAATTCAAACTTCTAGGGTTAGCAGAGCAGAACAGAGAGGATGGAGAAGTACGAGAAGCTAGAGAAGGTGGGAGAAGGAACGTACGGGAAAGTGTACAAGGCAAAGGACAAAGCGACCGGGCAGTTGGTTGCTCTGAAGAAAACAAGACTCGAAATGGACGAAGAAGGCATCCCCCCGACCGCTCTCCGCGAAGTGTCCCTCCTCCAGATGCTCTCTCAATCCCTTTACGTCGTCCGCCTCCTCTGCGTCGAACACGTGGACTCCTCACTCAAATCCAACAATGGCAGCCCCGACTCCGCTTCCGCCCTCGCCACCTCCAACAACGGCAAGTCTAACCTCTATCTCGTGTTTGAATACCTCGACACCGATCTAAAGAAATTCATCGACTCGCACCGCAAGGGCCCCAATCCGAGGCCGCTGCCCCCCACTCTCATTCAGAGCTTCTTGTACCAGCTTTGCAAGGGCGTCGCCCACTGCCACAGCCACGGTGTCCTTCATCGCGATCTGAAGCCGCAGAATCTTCTCCTTGATAAGGACAAGGGGATTCTCAAGATCGCCGATCTTGGCCTCGGACGGGCCTTCACCGTTCCTCTCAAAAGCTATACCCACGAGATTGTTACTCTCTGGTATAGGGCTCCCGAGGTGCTTCTTGGTTCCACTCATTACTCCACTGCTGTCGACATGTGGTCCGTTGGTTGCATTTTCGCAGAGATGGTTAGAAGGCAGGCTTTGTTCCCTGGTGACTCTGAGTTTCAGCAATTGCTTCATATTTTCAGGCAATCGATCTTTGGTCTCCGTACTTGTTCGTACAGTTGATAAATTGTTTACTATCTTTCTGAGGAATCTAATTGTTATGGACTTTATATTTGATGTACTTGAAGGATGCTGGGAACACCAACTGAGAAACAGTGGCCAGGTGTTTCTACTCTGAGGGACTGGCATGTGTATCCACAGTGGGAGCCGCAGAACTTGGCACGTGCTGTTCCATCACTGGGTCCTGAGGGAGTTGATCTTCTGTCGGTAAGTTTTCTTATTGAATGCATTTTTGGTTGTTCATTTTGTTTGTAGTGTTAATGTGAGATTCCCACAAACCGTACTAATAATTATTATGCCTTATCAATTGCCCAAGTTGGCATCTCCTTATTGTTTTGTATCCGGACTCAGGATGCATCAAGCTTGACTCGTTTAAGTAGACGTGAAGGCTCTAGATTTTTGTGTTTATGGCTCTAGATAGGAGGCGGATTTTATTTGTTTACTCCCTCGCAATTATCCTTTTAGGATGACAGGAATCAGGCTTCATGCTCTTAGGCGTCTAATCAACTTTATAGGCTATTGTTTTGATTGTAATAGCACAAGAACGAGGGGATTAATTGCTGGAGGTGAAGACAATCTCTGTCTGTCACTTTAATAAGGAATGACAGCCATGGAAGCTTTTTTCTCATTTGATTATGTTACTATGAAGCATTAGATTTCTTCTCTTACTTGAAAAGTGAGTCATGATCTGTGGAAAACTGTAGATTTAATGCAGTGAAAAATATCATGTTGGCAGTGCTGCAATTACTTTTATCTACTTCTTTTATTGCTTAAATTTCTGGGGTTAATAGTTTTTCATTTCGTTATTGTAGATAATGCTGAAATACAATCCAGCAGACAGAATTTCAGCGAAAGCAGCTATGGAACATCCCTATTTTGACAGCCTTGACAAGTCTCAATACTGAAGATGCACTACACTGCTGCCTATGTGAAATTCTATTTTTCTTTCTTCAGTTCTTTCGGTTGTGATACGGTTTGTTGTAGGAATTCATTTTCTTGTATTGATGTTAGAGAAGGGGTGACTTGTTTTAAACTCTTAAACATAATTCTGTCAAGTCGGTATGTCAAGTTAGTTGTCATCATCTTGGTGATTTCACCATCTGAACTTTGTAATATGATCGTTGTCAATTTATATAATCTTTCTTTTATGTGATTATCAAGTAACTTCAAAGTTTATAGCCCCTTTTAGTGTGGTTAACGGTTGTTGTGAAGATGTTTATTAAATTCGTATATGTACCTCTCATCATGTTGATGGAGAAAAATTCTCTGCTTTGGTTGCTATCCATGAAGAGGCGGGTCTCTATTTAGTACCAGGCTGGATTTTGTTTCATTTTCATAAACCAAAATGAGAAGAATTGCGGAATCGCGCCCGGGGGTGTTGGGGGTTGTGTGGGAGGGGAACTAAGAAGCATTGCTTCTTGTTTATTCAGGTCTAAGTAAATTAAACATTCCCTGAACATGTTGCATGGCAAATTTGTTGTTATTCTGATTCCAGAGTGTTCCATAAGATTGGAGGTCTCTAATTTTCATTTTCCTTTAATGAATTTACTCATAAACGGCAGTGGATTCAACTATGTCGAGAATATCTGGAAAACATCAATTTATAAAGCATATTGTTTCTAGTTTTTATCTCATTTTCTAGCCATCTAGGTATCAGTAGATAGCTCCGAACTTTAGTTAGGAGCAGGTGTTAATTTATTAATGTTATTATCCAAATAAAGAGGAATTGTTTTGTTGGGGTATGCATGCAAGTCGGAGGGCTAATGCTCATTCTTTAATTAGTTGGCAAATGTGGGCTGAGCTGATTGATTAACCGTTAAAACCAAAGAAAACAATTAATAAGAACAATTACAATCAGTCACCTTCTCCTAATAAATCTCTAACTCCACCTATTCTTTTGGAAAGCACTCACTTCCCCTCTTTCTTTTCTCCAAAATACCAATAACCTAAGCTTAATTATGATTCTTATTCCTTTTCTTCTTCATTCTCTCTTTCTGCCATTATTTTGATTGAATAAACAGAAAATTTGATATTTTTTGGGTAAGAAAGAAGAGATAAATGAATCAAATGCAGAGAAAGAAGATCTTCTTGAAGTAAAAAAAATCTCATTAAGGGCAATGGAAGGACTAGAAGGGCTGTTAGAGAGGCTTTTAGAGGGAAGATATAACAGAGGCAAAAGAATTCAGATGAATGAAAGTGAAATTCGGCAACTTTGTTTCACCGCTAAGCAAATCTTCCTTGCTCAGCCTAATCTCCTTGAATTAGAAGCTCCCATTAACATTTGTGGTGCCCTTTTTCTTCTTATTCATTATTGTTGTGCTTTCTGTTCCTGTTTGTAATCATCATTCTATTTGTTTCTTTGTTCTTTTTCTTGTAGATAGATGCAAATTACAAAACAGTCTCATGTCATTTTCTTTTTTTCAGAAAAAATTCATTGGAATTGGTTGGCTAATAATCATAGGAACTGTGTCACCATCCAATGATAATGAAATTGTGCTTGCTTTTCCATGTTCAAATAGTCTCTTGTAATATGGTGAATTTAAAAGTTTATTTACAACCATGAAATACAATTCTTGTAGAAGGATTATATTTATCGTATTACTTGTAATGATGACGATGATGATGCATGATGTCGTGTAGGTGACATACACGGCCAATATCCTGACCTGCTACGACTTTTTGAGTATGGTGGATTTCCTCCGGATTCCAACTATTTATTTCTTGGAGACTATGTAGACAGAGGAAAACAAAGTATAGAGACAATATGCCTCCTCCTCTTGTACAAAATCAAGTACCCAGACAACTTTTTCCTCCTCCGCGGAAACCATGAATGCGCTTCCATCAACCGAATATATGGATTCTATGATGAATGCAAACGGCGTTTCAGCGTGCGTCTTTGGAAGCATTTTACAGAGTGCTTCAACTGTTTGCCCGTGGCTGCAGTCATTGATGATAAAATTTTGTGTATGCACGGTGGACTTTCACCAGAAATGGAGAACTTAGATCAGATCAGAGCCATACAAAGGCCAATAGACGTGCCAGATCAAGGTCTCTTGTGTGACCTCCTTTGGTCTGATCCTGATAGAGACATCAGAGGCTGGGGTGAGAATGACAGGGGTGTTTCCTATACTTTTGGGGCTGACAAAGTGGCCGAGTTCCTGAATAAACAGGACCTTGATCTCATTTGCCGGGCTCACCAGGTATTTCGTTTTGTTTATCTGTTTAGCCGTGCTTTCGCTGAGCACTCTATTTAGGTCAAATTGCCAATACAATGCTGTCTTTGTGCAGGTAGTTGAAGATGGTTTTGAATTCTTTGCAGACAGACGGCTGGTTACAATATTCTCGGCACCAAACTACTGTGGAGAGTTTAATAATGCAGGCGCTTTCATGTGTGTGGATGCTAGTTTGCTCTGCTCATTTCAGATTCTTAGGCCCTTTGGATAGACACAAAAAGAGACTAATAAATTCCAAGTGAAAACAGCAAAGAATCAAGTTGAAAGCGCTCAACTATTAAAGGTGATCGTGGTCATTTCCATTAGCTCTGCCTGTTTATGTTAGTAAAAATTCAGTGTTGAGTGGAGCGATTGTTCATCAAACTGTGTTAAGCATCAGAAAGCTGTGTATATATTACTTCGTGTAAGTGCCTAAAAACAATAAGCATAAGCCAATGTGAATGCTAATAGGTCACAATATTAATTACTTGGGGTTTCTCTTCCTCTGTTCGTTCATCGTAAGTTCTACATACCTGCTTGTAACATTTTCCCCACGACTACAGTTTTTTTCCATCTTTTCTTGCAATGGCACTTTTATTGTGATATTAGTTACCATCTCCAGCTAAACGTCTATTGCAGCAAAAATAAAGTTTCGAGGAAAATATTTGGCTTTCCATTTCTGAGGCAAGGCAAGCAAGTAAAGAGAATTAAATTTTAGTGTACATACAAATACAATGATATCTTGTAAGATTTTACTTCATCTCAATAGGAAGGCAGGCTAATTTCACTTCATCTCAAAAGGAAGGCTATCTACAAGTGGCTACATTCCAATTTTACTAGTCTGAGGATACAAGTTGAAAACAATTTAATTTGATACACTATGTCAACCAAACTGCAGTAGAGCCAACTCATCAGAATTATTGGATTTTCAATTAGACCATACGTGAACAAGCCCATGTCTGTTCCCGGTGTAGATCTCATTGCGCTCTTCATCGTAGAAAAGAGAAGTTATATCTTCCAATGCCTCTCCTACCGTGCTTCTTATATAGGAGGATTTATTCAACTTCTTTGACTTGCCAGTACTGCTGCTTCCTAACTCGTCATCAACCTTGGGACTGCAATTCGTCGCATTTATTTTAGCCAGGCATTTCCCAGTCAAAATACTGCTGACATTGATTGATCCAGCTGCACCCAAAAACAAAGAGAGAATGCTCCCGTCATCAACAATATTCTCTTCATTGAATTACAAAACCAAGTTTATCAAGAATTACTTCAAATCAACGGTCCAAATGTCTGAGCAAACCGGTGATGGCAACCTCTCAATTGATGAAACATCTTAAAAGTAATAAGGCAATGGTTGAAAAGAAGTCATTGAACATGTTTCTAAATAACAATTATATCCTAGTTCATCCACTTCTCTAACTGACTAAAAAATATCTCTAATTACCAGATAAAGAAAAATCAGAGTCAGAAAAAGGATGAGCAACGAACAGCATGTCAGAAAGTAGAGTTACACTATGCTGCTAGAACTATTCAATTTTTACTAATCATTGTTATAAGATTGATTCAAAATAAGCTAAGGCTGATTAATTTCTAATAAGCCAATGTTTGTCCCACAAACCATTAGCACATTAAGGCCGATCTGTTACCTAAAGGCAAGTAAAAGAATTACCACTTCCTTCCATCCATTGATCCTCAGGTTCAGCCTTGCAGTAAGAAATAATAAGATCCTGATCACTTGTTATATAAATGTTATTTGTGTTACAGTCCGGATGCCATAACAGGTGATCCTCAAATGAAGTTACAAGCTCTCCGCGAAAATTCCATACAGCAACAGTTCGATTTCTGAATGTTAGGAACAGCTGGTTCTCATACAGAAAGATAAATGCTGATGGAGTCATGAATTCAGTTCTGCTAACTTCCATCAGCTCAGCATTTCGTACCTATACAGAATACAGGTTACACTTGCAGGCATACAGAAATAACCAATGCCGCAAGTGAAATGCCATAAAGGATCATCGATAACTTACATCAAGAATCTGGAGATTCTCGTTTTCTTGCTTGACAAGAAGCTTTTCATTGAATTGTTCAATGAAGTCCACCTTCTTATTTCGATGCAGCAGATGGTAAAAGACCTGGAGAACTGTGCCATCTTCTATAGATAGAATCTTGAGAGGAACATGACTACTAGATCTATTGAAAATTAATAGCATGATGCCTGGACTGTTACAGGTAAAGTAAACAAACGAGAGTAAGATGAACATAAAGAAGCATTACGTAGAAACACAAAATAAGAGTTAAAGGTTGTTACTGGTGCAGTAATCCTAGCAACAAGCAACAGTTGGTGCATAAGATTATTTGAGAGGGAGAAGGAGAAATTACCTAATTTTAATTTCTTGCACATGTTTGTCTGATATAGAGTACAGCATCGTATAGTTTTTGAGGTCAAACACCTTGTATATACTGTCAACATGACCAATAATTAGAATGTATATTTAGTCAGTTAACAAATTACAGCACATGGAGTGGGAAAATACCTATCTTGTGCAGAGTAAGTCAGGACCTTTCCATTAACATCATCAAACTCCACAAAGCCAGGCCACTTCAAGGACTCTGACTCAAAAAGAGCAAAACCCGAATCTGGCTTACCCCGCCTTATGTATCTAACCCATCACAGAGACATTTACCAGCATAAGGTTAGCAGCTCCCCAAAGAATAGATGAAAAAAGACAGGGAAAATATGCACTCACTCAATTTTTGTAGATCTGCATTTCAAAGAGCTGAAGTTATCAGAAGCATAAACAGACACAGTGATAAGTGAATCATTGTTCTTGTTATAGAACAAGCTTCGTATGACTTCATCAGGACTAACATTCAGAAAACAAATCCTCTTGTTTGTCTCTGCACTTACAACAACAAATGAAACACCCAACAAATCAGCTACAGAATGAACAAATCTCTCTTCATCAGTGAGTGATTGTGATGTTAGCACCTCTACTAAAAGCTGCACAGACACCAGAATGCGCAAGGGCAAAGACGATATCCCGGGCGGCCACAATCTCAATTACTTTAGTTCTCTTCATTAAAAAAGGCAAAACAAACGGACAGTGCCCTTTGGGATCATGGGTATCATATTCCTCCTAACACACACAAGCAAAAATACAAACTTCCTTATCAAACAAAACCCTAACTTTCACAGCTGAATAAAATAAAATCCAAGTAATCAATCAAGAAATCTAGTATCTTTAGATTTTACATTAATAAAGTGGAAAAAAGAGAGGATTTTGTTGAATGAAGTACAAAAAGGAGAGGATTTTGTTGAATGAAGTACCACTAAATGCATATTGCGAAATCGTTCTTGAGCATTGCTGATACTAAAAGCACGATCTCTTTTAGAACAAATCTCCCGCCTTTGAAGCTTCTTTACACTGTTAACGAATCCATCAGAACGAACCCTTTTCTTCGCCAATACTCTTCTCCCAGAGCACGGCCTTGGACTCGCCGATATTCTCCTTCCTAATCCTTCCATTTTAACTGTCAATTTTATTTTTTTTTAACAAAACCCTAATTTTACAAGTTAACACAAACTCAAGCAACAGCGAAACATAATCAAAATTCAAAATTTGATCCACTAAAATTATAATTATTAACTCTCCCTCTCTCTCTCTCCCCCTCTCTCCTTCTCACTTTCCCTCTACGGAACGGAATCTTGCGTATGATGAACAGCGGTTGGGGAAGGAGAAGAGTGAGATTGTGAGGAGAAAGGCCAGAGAAGCAGAAGGGGTCTCTTTATTGAAATGTCGGGGGTTATTCAAATTTTTTTAATAAAAATTACTTTTAAAATTACTTTTAGCCTACAAATTTTGATTTTCAATTAAGTTTGGCCTTACCGTTGTAAATTCAAATTTTAATATAAAAAATTTTGTACGGACAGTTCAAAATTTATTTTCACGTTCAGCTTTTTTTTTTTTTTTTTTAAAAAAGAGTGGAGCTTCTAATACCCACGAAAAAAAAGAATTCTTATCAAACGTTACATTTGTGTGGATCTTCCTTTAATCACAATTACAGAAAATCATAAAAAAATTACAATAGAGTTTTTAATTAAATTCAACTGTAAATTAATTAAATTTTAAAATATATTTTTTGATGATGAAAATTCATGATTTTTGTGTTTATCAAAAATTAATTATACGATATATTAAATTATAAAGATAACGGGCTTCATAATTGAGTGTAAATACATTTTAATTTAATTAAACTTAATTTATCCTTTTATGTAATTTCAACTAATAATAGAAATATATCTACAGAACTGAAGTTTCTTAAAGATTTTAAAATGGGTGTAAGAAGCTTACCTCTCCTTTTTAATTCAATTATGGGTGAAGGCCACAACTGGAGCCTTGATTTTTAAGGCCCGAGTGGGATGAACCTGGACCTGGACTTCTAAAGAAACGTTGGGCCAGTTTAAGACTCCTGGGTTTGGCAAGCCAGCCCCTATCCAGTCCATTTGTTGTTTTCAATAAAACTTGTCTGAGCGTGCAAAAGTCTGGGTTACTTTTACCCCAAAACAACAATTAAAAAAAAGATAAAAGTATATATATATATAGGTCAAAATTTTGAATGTGTTGAATACAGACGTGTTATTGATAAATATATAATTGAATATTTGAATAAATATAAATTTAACTTTTTTTTTTTGAAAAGAAAGTATGCCTTTCATAAAATTAACTGGAGCATAAAAACATAATGTCCGTTGGAATTTCATCCAGCCATAATACAATTTCCTTCTTTTGCAAGGTTAATTTGGCTAACTTATGAGCTGTGCCATTACAGTTCCTGGAGACGTGCTGAGCTTTGAAGCTCTGGAAATTCTTCTTTTTTTCCAGAATTTCAGATATCAACCAGAATATTTCAGCCATACTGCTTGTCTTCATGTTTACTAGTTCAACTACTTCCAGTGAATCTGATTCGAAAATTCCAGCAGTAACCCCAGCTCTTAGAGCTACCAGTAAGCCCCACTCCAAGGTTGCAGCTTCACCCATTGCTACATTCCCAGAAAACTTAGCAGTTTTAACAGCAGCAGCTTTGCAATTTCCTTCTGAATCTCTAATCACCACCCCTAAGCTTATCACTAGATTCTCGGCATCCACGGCAGCATCCACATTTATTTTTTCCCAGTCCTTTGGTGGGGGGGCTCTATTGATTTTGCTTAATTCTTCTAAATGATTCTACCACAGACTCTGCCCATGCAACTGCTCTGATTTGATTTTCTTTTTGGCCCTCAAACAACCATCTATTTCTTGCATCCCATATAACCCATAGTAGAGCAGCCACTGAAGCTCCATCCGTGTTAGCTTGCTGCTGGGGTAAAGCTTGCAGCAACCTAATTACATCCTGGTTTTGCTCTCCTTGAGAGCCACCTGTCAATTGAGAACAATTCCAAATCTTCTTTGCCATTTTGCAATCCAGCAAAGCATGCGAAATGGACTCCATTTTACAACGGTATAATTGGCAAGTTGGATCCTGTAGAGCTCTCTGCTTCCATAAATTTTCCGCTGTTGGCAGTAGGTCATGAGACTCCACAAGAAGATTTTCACCTTTTCTGTGATTTCAAGCTTCCAAATCATATTCCATTGGAAACGCGTGGAATAGCCAGGGTGATCTGGGAACTTTATTTGCATAGCCACTTGGTAGCCACTCTTGACAGAGTAGGTACCTCTCTTGTCGTAGTGCTATATTAGCTGATCATCCTTTGGCCTTCTCGGCAGCTGGATTTGAGAGATAGCTGCTACATCTTCTGCTGTGAAATGTTCCAAGAGCAGATTTTCCCTTCAGTTATGGTCATTATCAATCAGCTCTGCCACTGTGATGTCTGGTATCATTGATGGGGCTGAAATTGGTCTACAGGTTGATGGTCTGGGAATCCAACTGCTCTTATACACCTTCACATTCTTCCCATCTCCGATTCTCCACTTAGACCCTTTTTGAATCACCTGCCTTCCCCACAAAACACTTCTCCAAATGAAGGATGGTTTTGAACCCATACTTGCATCCATAAAGCCTATATGTTTAAAATACCTAACTTTCAAAACTCTTACTACCAGCGAGTTTGGAAACTGAAGAATTCTTCACTCTTGCATCGCCATAAGGGCTCGATTAAAGCTTGAAAGGTCTCTGAATCCCAAGCCACCTCTGACTTTGGCGTGACTCATCTTCCCCACCTCGCCCAATTGATGCTCTTTTTCTCTTGCTTAGTTCCCCACCAGAACCTGGTCACTGCTCTTTGGATATCCTTACATAGCTCCATGGGAATTTTGAAAACACTCATAGCAAATGATGGGATTGCCTGTGCAACAACTTTAATCAGTATCTCCTTGCCGCCACTTGAGAAATACTTATACTGCCAACTACCAATTTTGTTCAAAACTCTAAGATTGATTTCTTTGAAAAAACTCTTAGTCTTTCTCCCTATCATTGAAGGTAGGCCTAAGTACTTTTCATGCTGGGACACCACTTGCAACTGAAAGATGTCTTTAATGGCTGAAATGTGTTCATTCTTGGTGCCCCCGCTGAAAAACATAGAAGATTTTTCAAAATTGAAGATCTGTCCAGATGCTTTGCCATAGCACTCGAATAAGGCTTTTAAGTGTTTGCAGTCCTCCACTGTTACTCTAGTAAAAATAAGGCTGTCATCCGCAAATAAGAGGTGGGAGATCTTTGCATCTTTGCCGAAATGAATACCATGGATGAGCTTTTGGTGTTCTGCCTGCTCCAGAAGGCTTGAGAAAGCCTCAGCGCACAATATAAAGAGGTAGAGGGATAGAGGGCACCCCTGTTTGAGCCCCCTTTGGGGATGAATTACTCCTGTGGTTGTTCCATTAATAACAACAGAAAAAGAAACCGTAGTGATACAATGCATAATTAAGTCACCCATTTGCTAGAGAAACCTAACTTTAACATTGTGTGCTTCAAAAAATCTCACTCCACTCCATCGTAAGCCTTACTAATGTCCAACTTCAACGCCACCAGCCTGTGTTTTTTCCTTTTACTATGTCTAATTTTATGCAAGCATTCATAACCGATAATGATATTATCGGTAATCAAACAATTGGGAATGAAAGCACTTTGAGTTGGGGATGTGACTTGGTGGAGGATATGCTTTAGTCTATTTGCAATTGTTTTGAGTACAATCCTATAAATGATAGTACACAGGCTTATGGGTCTAAACTCCATTACCCTCTGTGGTTTTTGAGTTTTCAGAATCAATACAATGTGTGTGTGATTAAGTGGAGAGATTGTACCTCTATCATTTAGAATATGGAAGCAAGTAGAAATAACACCTCGCCTTACTGAGCTCCAATGTTTTTGAAAGAAGGCTGCTGGTAGTCCATCCGGTCCCAGGGCTTTTGTTGGGCACATTTGAGAAAGTGATGTTGCTATCTCTTCCTTCGTGAAGGGCTTGTCCAACTGGCTGTTCATCTCCGAGTCCACCTTCACTTTCAATCCTTCAAGGGCAGCCTCTATTTGCATTTCTATCGGGTTGGATATTGCAAAGAGGTTTTCGAAATAATCACTGAACACCCTCTCGATCTTTTCTCTATCTTCCACCCATTCTTCCTGCCGATTTAGGATTTCCTAAATTCGATTCTTTCTTTTTCTGAAGAAGGCTTTCAGGTGAAAAAAACTTCGTATTTTTGTCTCCTTCCTTCAACCAATCCGCCCAAGATCTCTGCTTCTAATACACTTCCTCATCTAATAGCAGCCTCTCAATTTGTTCCTCCGTGCTTTTAATCTTGTTTACTTCTTCATGTTGTTTATACTGATACTTCAAATTTGAAAATTTTTCCTTCAGCCGTTTCAGCTTCCTTTTCTTATCATCGAATTCCTTCTTACTCCAAATCTACAGCTGGGTCATTGAAGTATTGGCCGCCCTTTTGAAAGTTTCAACTGGATTTTCCCCACCCTAGCTTCTGTACTCCATCCATTATCGTCTCACTGTTTTTTTTACATAGTTCATATGGACTCCACATGTCGTCATAGTAGAGTCTTTGACAGGGTTTCTTTTGGTGCTAATTAAACCGTGTCTTTTCTTACATCTTTAACATAATGGGGTTGTGGTCTAAGCACCAAGAATTCAAGTTTGTAACCGTAAGCTTATAAGAACTTTGCTCTCAATCCTTACTCCCTAAAAACCTATCAAGCCTTTATTCGATCAAATGGAGTCCATATATTTTATTAGACCACGTAAAAAGGTAGCCCTTGCAACTTAAGTCTACCAAATTGCATTCATTTACTGCCTCCCTAAAATCAGCCACCATGTTCAAGTTTCTATCATTGCCTCATGTTTTTTCATTCAAGTTCAATATTTCATTAAAGTCGCCGAAGCACAATCAAAGGTAATTAAGCAAACCTGCCAGCCTTCTTAGTAACGTCAAGGTATGCCGTTTTTGCATTGATTCCGGATGACCGTATATTCCCGTGCATCTCCAATTATTCCCTTTTACCCCATAAATCACAGCATCTATATGATGGTTACTGTACGATACAATATTAACACCAATTTTATTGTTCCATAGTAAGGCCAAACCGCCCCCTATCCTTATTCTTCCTATCTTAAAATTGTTCTCAAAACCTAGAGTTTTCCCCATATTTGTCATCTGCACATGCTTCATCTTCATTTCATAAACAAAAAGAATCTGAGGCTTATACTCTTGGAGAATGTCTTTTAGAGCTAGGAATCCAGGAATGAATTCCAACTTATGATTTTCATTGTTGTCGGTGGGTATTCACTAAACCCCATACATTCCAACTTATGATTTTCATTGTTGCAACCCAAGAGGGTGAATTGGTATTTTAAAAATTATCTTAAAGAAAACACACAACAATCAAATCTAATGCCTTAATAAATTCGAAAACAATAAATTCAAAACAATAAATTCAATATCTCTGCGTCCACGCCTCCAAGCAACCCAAGCTGAGGATTTCACTATCCAAGTCCAACCTTTCCCCCACCCCCATTTGATGAGAAATGAAAATTACAATCAAATACTCTCTTAAAGAGTAGATTTACAAAATCATTCTCCGAAATCGCTTAGTTTGAGCTTTTGTTTGTGCGTCTAAGATTACCAAAAATGATTTGGATTTGAGTTTATATAGTTGGAACTCAAAAACTCACTTTTTGTTCCTCTCGCTCCGTTTGCATTTTCTTGGACTTGCTATCTTTAGTCTTTTGCTTTTTGGGCTACTTGTTCTTGTATCACAATTGGCCCACTTGGTATTGTTAAGTTCTCCTTGAGATGTCGGATCGCCTTTTTGTTTGAAAATGCCGAGCTTGGTTTTTCTATCTCCTCCATTTAGTCTTTGGTTTCTTTAAAGAAAAATTCTCATTCACAAATAATACACTTTATCCAAACTTTCTGAAATTATGATATGACCCAAAATACTATAAAATGTTTCAAATAAATCCTTCTCCAAAATTTTAAGCAATACTTGTTGATTTCAAAGTTTTCAAAATTCTTTCAATTAAAAATGTTGAAAAACAACCAATTTCATCAAATCATTTTTCCATTAAATATAAAACCTTTATAATGAGATTTGTTTAAAATGTAAGAAAAATAATTTAAGCTTTCAAAACTCTTTTGTTTGTTATCATCAAAATCAACATTATGTTAACATAAATGTTAACATTGCTATCTTTAGTCTTTTGCTTTTTGGGCTACTTGTTCTTGTATCACAATTGGCCCACTTGGTATTGTTAAGTTCTCCTTGGTTGCAGCCTTTTTTGTTTGAGGTCCGAGCTTGGTTTTTCTATCTCCTCCATTTAGTCTTTGGTTTCTTTAAAGAAAAATTCTCATTCACAACTTCTTTATCCAAACTCATTTGGGCTGTATCCGTTGAATTGGGCTAGTGAAATGTTTGACCCACTAAAGAGAGTTTGTTTAGAGTCTTTCCCTCTAAATTTTCTTTTACTTTTTGGATTCCCACTCTCTGACTCGAGTTTTTAAAACTCTCCTTGTTATGCCACTTTTTTTTTGTCATTAATGTTCTTGCCCCTGAGTCATTAATGTTTCCTCAGCTACCACAGCCATGTGTTTTGATCCCATTTGTGAACTACTGTCTTCTTCCTGGTGTTGGGTTGACCCTGCCTTGACTTCTCCTCCCAGGTTTGGTTGTTGAGGATGGTGGGTGCCTGTGTTCTCCGAGTCCTCCATTTCTTTTGTTGTTCTTCTTTGCTCCCTTACTTCTTTTTCCTTATTCCGTTGGCCTCTTATCCGATCTGTCAGTGGAGCTGCTTTTAACCAGGCCCCATACGACATCTCCTCCTTTGGTTGGCCCTTATACATCACACACTCTCTGTATTGATGCCCAATAAATCCACAACAGAAAGAATATTTTGGTAGCTTCTCATAAATCACCCCAACTGAAATTTCTCCTCAATCTTCTTGCTGAATCTTGAGGATTTTTTTTAGCAGCTTAGTAATGTCTATAGATATTCTGACCCGCACATATTCACTGAAACAATTCTTGGCTGCATCCGTCGCTACATCTTCTACTTTTCCAATCTTGGAGCCAATTTCCCGGATTGTGCTGGTATTCATACACATCAATGGCACATTATGCAGTTGTACCCAAAATGAAACATGTGAAAAATGTTGTTCTGTGATATTGCCAATGTCACTTGGCTCTTGGAGCACAATAAGAGCACGATCAAAATGCCATGGTCCTCTTGTTAACACTCTTCATTTATCTTCTTTTAAGGAAAACTTAAACATAAAGATTTTGTTTCATAAACTTTCAACTTTGACTACCCCTACTGGTCTTCAGGCTTGTTGTAAAGATGTTCTAATACCTTCATGACTGATACTTCTTGTAGTAAGGATTTTGCCTACTAAGCAACCGGCCATAATTTTAGCACCTTTTTCCTTTATATTAACTCCAAAAATAATTTTGTCTCTTCCTCTTCTTCAAGGGTTATCGCACTACACTTCTTAATTAATTCATCTGTTTCCATTCTTTAAGGGAGGCTCCAAAAGACTTTAATGCAACGTAACCACCTTACCAACTTCATTTCTTTCCTGCTTTTAACTCTTCACTCTTGCTTCTGCTTTCTCACCCTCCTGATCGATTAATACTCACACATACTCTTTAGCCCCGATTTAAGACTGAGCTTTCTGAAGAAAAAAAAAAAGAAAAAGGAAAACTAAAGTGAAATTTACCCCCAACTAGTAGGCATCTTTCCGGATCATAAGGATCCAAAATTTGCTTCCATTCAGTGTTCTCTCATTCAGAGAGAAAACACTCTCGAAGGAAGAAAAAATTATAAGATAAAGTAATTTATTTTATGCGATATAAATTTAACTTGAAATATTAACAAATAAGTTAAATAACTAAGCATTAGTGATCCACAAAACTTGACTTGCTAAATCAATTATCGCCCCTCGTAATACAGGCCCAAGGCGCCACTTGGTTGATCATATGCCCCTAAGCTAACTACTATCTTTTCTGGAGCGTCCTTAGTTGACATTGTTCATGTACTTTCTTTGCACGGTTTAGTAAGTGAAATCAAGTACTTTGAATTGGTTTTAATGGAACTTTGAACTCCTGCTGGCTGCAGATATATGGTCGTTTCAATTTCATGTTTCCTGCATCCTCATTCACCATCTTATCTAACACTTTTCAGTATCATTATCATGAAAACTGCAGTTTTGACCTGTTTTGTTGCTTGTGTTAAGATAAGATTTCGTTCGCATATCAATGAAGTGATTTGGTGTACACGTAAGTCATAATTCATTTTCCCGTAACCATTAAAGAACAAGGGCACTTTTAATTTTAACATAGTGTTACCCTGATAGGAGAGAACGCACGATTGATTTATTGATTAATTTTGTTATGTATCTTTAACTGTAGATATTAAAGCTGGTAATAAATATGATCTGCAAAGGAGCAAGAGGGCTTGAACATGTGTATTTATATGATTTGAGATACGTACAATGATTGGATTAACAATAACACTAACACTTAACATTGAAGAAACATGTCATTCTTGCCATAAAATTGGTCCAACCACCTTGTTTAAATCAAATTTTCTAATGACAAGGTTATCCGTCTCTGGTAGGGTGGCCGCCATCAATGTGACGCCATGACCAAATGCAAGAGGCCGGAAGACAAATCCAAGAAAGAAATGAAAAAGCACAGCACTAACAACATACAAGAGGAAACAAATCCCATTGTTGACGATCCATAGTTCGGATGTTTATGTTACCATCATTACGATGACTCCAAATTCATATGTATCAAAGAAGGATAATGAATTAATACCAAAACAGAAACGGAATTATAAAGAACCAAAGGAAGCCAATTTGAGATCAAGCGATCAACCTAGATGAAATTTAAACCAAAAAAAAAATCTAGTATTTCCAGGCTAATTTAGTTCAAACATGTTAATTTATATTCTCACTATAATATATCAATTTATCCATGAGTAAGATAAAAAGTTATAAGAGAAATCACTGTCTATGAAAAAGTTCAGAGAAGTCACGAGAGAATAAACAATGAGAGATCCAAGTCCATCTCAACTTATAGAGATGCTTAACAATCTTTAAAGACATTGAATCAAAAGAAAAAACTGCAACCTATGCTAATAATAGCAGCGTAGACATTAATACGGTATTAGTCTCTATTTACTTAAAGAAATCAACACGACATTTTACTCAATATTTTGATTCGGCTACTTTGTGATTCTCTCTCCCTCTCTCCTCAACTCTGGTATCTCGCAAAATTTCATTTTCTTCTTCGATTTACACACATACCTTGATAGCTTTCACGAGCGATTGTACACTAAAGTTATGATGACATGGGTACCAAATGCAAGGTATTTATAGCATAGTTTGCGAAGGAAAATTCATGAATGTACAAAGAGAAGACAATCAAAGATCAACGTGTTACTATTATCCTAAAGTTTTTTACTAAGTTATTTTCTATTTTGATCCTGCTTTCTTTCTAAAAGAAAAAGCAACACCCACCCATCTATTTAAAAGTTATAATTGACCAAAAATATATCATCAAAGATACGAAAGTGACTCAAGAACAAAATAAAATGGAAAGCAAATTGATTCTTCACGCACGCACGCTCGCATGCGTGTTCACGAGGACAAGGACTAAAGAGAAAGTTACCCACTTCACCTACCTCAGTTACTGAGGTTGATCTTTGAGACCACTTTGTGTTAGCAAAACTGCAGGAGTCCAAACTTTGTGAACATTTAGGTTTTGATTTAGAAATATGTACGTAGTCTTTAGCAATGAAAACATAAAAATATTGTATTTTGATAAACTCTAGACCTAATTTTAAAAAGAGCAGAGGTGGTGCAGAGCAATTATTAGACATTCGTAATGACTATATGAACATTCGATAACACTCGAGTGGTTTGCAAATAATTTTCATAATTTTATTCATGTTTTACCGAACCTAACTGGTGGTCAAATCTCCTCATATTAACCTTGCCTTAGTTAAATTTCCAATACCAATTTTCAAACTTCTGCCCGTGCGTCAATCTCTCTAAATTAATCCACGTACGTACCCTTTAATGTTGAACTGGGGAAGATATTTCAACATATCTTTATTATGTTTTTGTTTCGGTATTAATTAGTTCGTGATCTTTCTTTGATTGGCCTCTTAGTGAATGCCATGAGCACTGTTGGAAAAATTGCTCTTAAGCTTACAAATGTGCATCTGGATGTCGATTTTATACAAGTGAATCAACATTTGATTGAAGATGAAAAATATATATATAAAGACACTTATCTTCGTTCGTGAGAAAATAAAGGTAATTAAGATAACTTTTTTTTTCTCCTCTTGATTGAACATACCGGTTTGCTTGCAAGGAAAAATGTTGTTCATCTTAATAAGTGTTCATCAATATGAAAATATGATAGCTTTTGCCTAGGGATGGCAAAAATCTCTACGGAGATGGGGACCCTTGGAGAATTTTCCTATTCAGAGAGGGTATAGTGATGATTTTATACCTAATTTCTTATTCAAAGAAGGGACGAAGATAATTTTTTACTCAATTTCTTATTTGGGGAAAGGACATAGATGAGGTTTCCCCTATCTATTTCCCCATTTCCTCGTATTAATTTTAAAATTTGACTTTATTTTTAGAATTATTAATAAATGAATAATGAAATTTAAATTATAAAATATTAAATATTAGTATAAATAGCAAATATCAAAATATTTATACAAAACTGCTATAAAAATTTTGAGCCTACTTAACTAGTTATAGTCCTGAATTACTACTCGACTAGATTTTATTCTAAAGGCTTTCGGTCAAAACTATTTTAGATTACGAGTCATATTGCTTGTATTATTTTTATTGTTTTAAATTTGAATATCTCTCAATTTGTCACATTCTTCGAGGAAAAACAGAATGAGCATAAGGTGCGAGAGTAAATGCTTTTATTAAAAATATTAATTTCAGTATCTATACACATTTCATTTATTTCATTGTTGGTATAAAAGTAATTTCTTTTTATTATAGGATTATGAGGATTGACGAAGACAATTATTCTAATGATTTGTATTTTAGTGTGATTTTTGTAATTGATTAATGTTAACGTAAGATATATTGGCAAACTTTATTTTTGTTTAAAATTTTATTTTAATATGATTAAATCAAATTTAAAATTTAAATTTAAATTTAAAAACATATCAATTATTCAGAAACCCCTAAGGAATTCCCTCAAACAATTCTAATAAGGACAGAGAGAGAACAATAATATATACAGAATGTCAGAAATGGGTGCGGAGGTGTTGGTCCCTCCCCTCCCCTTCCCTTCCTGTTACCATCCCTACTTTTTACCTTTTACAGTTGCTTGCCTATTGTAGAGAGGGTCTCTTCGTTGTTATTTAAAAAATTACTTTTGAGAATTGCAAATTACAAAATTTGATTTTCGATTATGTTAGGCATCACCGTTGTAAATTCATATTTTGATATACCCCTGGTGTCGTCTCGAGGCCTTTCTCGGTTTCGTTACGTGCTGTGCCATCATATGAAGACTTTTCTTCTCTCTCTCTCTCTTTTTTTTTTTTTTAGATAATTGAAATATTAATTTAATTATTCTCCAACTATTTCTTAAATCCAATTCTGTTTTAAAAGTCCAACAGCCATGGGCCCTTTGGCACCATTCCCCATATTTTGCCCTTTTCTCATCAATTATTATTATTATTAAAATTAACACAAAAGTACTTCAATGGCTTGAATGGATTTATCCTAGCTCAACGGCCAGAGTAGAAGTCGTAATGAAAAACAGTAATTGAATAGGTAAGAAATGAACTGATACATTCATGGGTAATTTTACAACACATGGTTATCAAATTTTCAGTGTAAATTTAAAAAACAAATGCATTCAAACGACTGAATTGTTGAAACTAAATGATAGAAGTTGTTTTAAACCTACACCCAAACAACCCCTAAGCCAGTTAATAGCTCAACATAGCCACTACGTTATAAAAGCAATTAAAAAAAATAGCTTAGTTTCCAATAAGGACGACATATATTTCATGCGTAACTTATATAATCACATTTTGAATTGAGATAGTCAATTAATTACATTTAAGAGTTCGATTACAGATGGTATGGATCCAATACCTCCTCTTTCAAGAAGAGAGAGTGCCAGCTCGCACTCATGCCATCCTCTCAATCCACTTGCCAATTTCCTCAGAGTCTCAGGCTTCACTTCTTGAATCCATGCTGGAGCAGAGCTTACTACTAGCCCAACTAGACAGGAAACATAAGCTCTCCAAGTAGCAGGATCACAGCCAAGTTTTATGTTCCCCTCCAATGCCCTCGACAAATACTCGAAGTGAGTCCCAATGAGATATCTCCTCCTAGAGACCGCCCATGGTGGCATCTTGGCCTCAAAACCCCATATCAATCCCCCAGATAGAACCAACATATAAGCCATTGCATAACCTTCCATAATATGTGCCACAGCACTCACCTTGCCAAGTTTTTCATCCCTGGATGATAGTAACCAGGTTGGTATAGTTTCCCGGTAGAGTTCTTGGACCACCTGTAATCCAGCAGTGGCAGACAAGAGGCTTGCTCCCAGTGAAGCTACCTCTCTTGCCTTGGAAGTGGCAAGGGACAGTGATGCTTGACTAGACTTCAAGCGGGGTAAATCTGAACTTGCCCATTTCGCAGCTGCTTCCCGAGCAAACTCTGCTACAAGCCCTACAATTACATCATTCACATGTTGGACGTTGTGTATTGTTCTGCAAGAACGAAGGTAAAGATATCCAGGTGCTAGAGAAGGACAAACAGCACGAGCTGCAACAACACTTCCCAGCAAGTTATTTACACTGCTTTGATTGGTCAACAGAGAGGACACATGAAGGGATCCAAGGAATGAAGTGAAGCAACTTCTCAGAAGCTGGGAAACTGCTTCTTGGTTTTGCCAGAAAACAGAACGAGAACATGATACAACTATGAAGTCATGCCAACGACGGACCTTTTGTGCCCACAGAGAGCCAATTATAGGAATGCAAGGCCAAGAGCAGCCTGCAGCACAGTTCTCCAAGGCTGGCCCTATAACAGCATGGATGTACTCCAGGCTCTTAGTGAGTTTGAAAGTAATGGTTAAACTGACAAGAACTGCAACTGGAAGTGGAAGAGTTAAAGGTGATGTCCCTGCGACAAGGTTTGTGCAAAACCATTGGCTGTTTAGCAAGAGAAAGGCAGCCGAACAATCTATAATAGAAATGTAACCTTTTACTTTGCTAAATTTTGATTAAAATAAACATAAAAGTGATCCTTTTTATTCCCAGTTATAGAGCAGCAGCCGAAAAAGTAAAAAGGCAGTATAACTTCCTATGAGGATAACATACATCATATACACAGAAAAGTTGCAAAACATACCAGCCGAACAGCATGGAACAGAAACACCTACAGCAGCAAGTATTTCTTTTATTTCAGACTCAATTGAAGGAAGCATTGGTGCTGGACTAGGCCAATCTGTTCCATTCATTGGGACTGCTTTCCATATACCACGACTAATTTCTGCAGAGAAATAACTGATGACTGTGGCAACTGAGGCAGGCAAAAAGTCCACAAGCTCCCTCAGGCCTGCAAGCATTGAAGAGCTTGTAACGAGTAATCTAAAGCAGTTGAAATATACATAAAATTACACCCAACTCCCTGAGCTGTAATATCATATTTATCTAGTAACATATCAAAAATAACATGAGAAACCATCAGGATGGATAGGAAAAGTATTGATGTAGCATGAAAATAGAGAAAGACGGCAGAAAAAGAATAGCCTCATAAACAAGTTAAGGCACTAAACCTGTTATCAAGTCCCGAGATGAAAGCCTTCCATAGGCACAAGCACTTAAAATTGCCTCAAGAACAAACGGGATGGCTTCCAGCACCTCCCATGCAGGAAGCATAGGTCTCTGGTAAGCATCTTCTCCAATACATGCAGGGGACTCAGATGCACTGCTGGAAGGTTGTGTTGAAGAATTACTTGACGATGCCCCAGTTTTAGTCATTTTCGAGTAAATCATACTCAAAATCTTATTAGCAACTTGATGAACAGGATTGCCACTACAAAGGCCAGAAAGCGTTGAAGCAATGCAAGTTTTGTTTTGACAGTACCAAGCACGTAGTTTTGGAAAATGATCAATGTATATAGGCTCATCTGACACAGTGTCAAGCTGGTCCAAGTTATTGTTTCTTTCACTCTGGGCAGCAGAAGTACGGGATGCGATGTGACTATTATGCAGTAACAAAAGATACTCTAGAGTAAGTTCACCCGCCAGCGTACCGCCACTCAGGCACAGCTCATGAGGTGGTCTATAGAATTTCCATAGACGAACAAGAAAAAGAAATGCACAAGAAAAGACCATGTAGACCGAGGCCTCATCACTTGTACTTGATTTGCTACTTGATGCAGGTACCATTGATCCAAAGACCTCACAAAGTGGCATTAATGAGGCTACAACTTCAGGGACCTGCAGGAGCAGCAATTTATCAGAAAGTATATGGACCTCAATCTGGAACGACCAGATGAGAAAAAGTAATGTAAAAGCTACAAACTATTTCTATACAAACTGATGTGGCATTATTTACTAAGTTGAATGGAAATACAAAATAATAAAAACAAATCACATGGCTCAAGTGATGTCTTCATTCAATCACTCAAGTGATATCACATCAGTTTGTATAAGATAGTTTTTAGCTATATCATTGCTTGACGAGAAAATAATAACTGTCAAGCAAAAACCATAGCTAAGGTCAATGGGTGGAAAAAAAACAAAAATCCAATAGATCCGGATCAAGTAGATATTCCACACTAGGAGTTCAAATCACAGTTTGAACAAAGAGTAATAATACAACCACAAACTCTTGTATAAATTTATTTTGTACAAACTGATGTGGTACGATAAAATTGGTTGAATTAAATATATTTTTTGGCCCACATGAACTATTTTTATTATTTTATATTTTCATTCAACCAATGAATGAATGACAAATCAATTTGTACAAGAATTTGTGGCTGTATCATCAATCTTGAATAAACCCCCACATTAATTAACCTAAACCTATTCAGCAAATTGCTGATTCACCTAACAAGATCTTTTGAGCTATAATAAATGGAACAATGATGATCATTAAAAAATCCATAACACAGCTCATGATTCCATTCAAAAAAAAAATATTCTACAAATGTTAGATTTCAGATATAAAACTCTCAATTACAGAATTCCCTGGCATCCTGCAAAATAGAAGATCCAAGTAATCAGTCACATCAATATAACTGAACCTGAAAGCGTGGGCAACCTCCAAAAGGAAATTTTGACTCAATTGACAGATCACAACCGTGCAGGCTTACCAGTTACCAAGACTGCAAATTCTATTAATCCTAATCAAATTATAGAAAGGCTGATTGTGAAGACTAGAAGAGCTTCCTTTTTCAAACTTAGAAAATGTAATATTTGGAATACAACTTCAGCCTGCAATATGAAAAATAGGCGGAATATTTTAATTTATTTAGTTCATCTTCTTTTCGCTGTCTTTCACTAACTATGCTCCTGCGAGATATTGCATCGGGCAATAGTTTATTGAAAAAAGTGTTATTTGGTTCCCCCAGCGCCAACACACAAGTTTTAGTTAGAATCAATGACTTGATAATTTGATCAAAATTTTCAATTCAAACATAAAAAATAAGTTAAGAGCTTTTATATTAGTCTCGGACCATTACCTATAAGTTCTAGCGTTTGAGTCAAGTGATAGTATTATTGCTAATCCAATCATTCTACATATCTCATTTCATATACTGATAAATTTGGATAAATACATATTCAAGCCTCTTGCCTCTTGCACACCATATTAACCAGCTTGAATATCTACAGTTAAAGACACATAATAAAAATATTAAAATGTGACCATGCATTCTCTCCAATCAGGGTAAAATTAAGTAAAAAAGAGTGCCTGTATGCTTTAATGGTTACAGGGGAAAAAAATCACAACTTAGGTTTACACCAAATCACGTCCTTGTATTTGAAATTTTTAACACAAGCAACAAAACATGTCAAACCTGAGGATTACATGATAATGATAGTGAAAAATGTTTGCCGATGATGAATAAGGATGCATGAAATATGAAATTGAAATGACCAAGTATAAATTCAAAGACATATTAATTGTCCATCAAAACCAATGCAAGTACTTGGTTTCACTTACTAAGCCATGCAAAGAAAGTATATGAACAGTATCAACGGAGGACGCTCCAAAAAAGATAGCAGTTAGCATGGGAATATGATCAACCAAGTGACTCCTTGGACCAGTATGACCAGGGGGAATAGGAGGAGAAAGAAGCTTGACCACAAAGCGCACCACATGTTCCTGGAAAAGAAACATAAGAAAAGGTGAGAAAAAGAATTAAATAAATGAGAACACCCATAAGAAAGGATTCAAGGCAACTATCTTGAAATCATCAATATTGCTGCATAAATGTGACACCTGAATATTCCATCCACGAGCAAGGGATGCACCACAAAGAATTTTTGCAGCTGCTGATCTCTCCTCTGCTGATCCAGTTAATGCAATTTGATATAACTTCTCTAACTCCGCTAAACTTAAATACAGGAGAAACGAAGGAAAACTAATAAAAAAATCTGCTAATACAGGAATTTTTTTTTTAAGGAATTAATACTGGAATTAAACAGGACTATTTGTCGCACCTTGAAGCAGGAGTACTAAAAAGCAAATTTACTAAAGAACCATTTAACGGAGCTCCGTCCATAAACATGGACCAAGGAGATTTTTGAACTGGTGAATACTCATTTAGTGCGATAACTGATGTGGACACATAACCAGGCCAATAATATGCTGATGTGTCAATTAAATTTCTTGCAATGCAAGCTTCCACAATGAGGTGCCTCATGTTGCCGCCTAAAGATAATAAATCAATGCTAGAATATTATTACATCAAGCATAGGACATTTTTCATGGGCAAAGGAAAATAAAAAATGCCAGACACATTTTGTATTGATCCTAATATGTAAGAGTAGTAAGAGTTAGAAACACGCACTTCTGATTTCTATATTACCTGAATTTAGTAATGTTTCACTAGGATTGCATATACCATCCTTCAAATTCTTAGAAACGAATATGAAGCTTGCTGCTTTTGCAGCAGCATTATTAGCTTCACAAGCAACTGATGCTGGAGGGCATAAGAGTGCAGAAAAATTTCCAAGTGCCTGTAGAGAGGAAACCAATCCCTCTTTCTTTGAAGCAAGACTTTTCTCTTCCATTCCATGTCCACATCCAGTCTCTATAGACCCAGATGTCTTAGCCCCCTGAAGTGTAGAAAGTTGAATGTTGGCCTCTTCAGCCAAAACATTAGCAATTGCCAAGGGAACAATCGACAAAAGGATGCCAAGGCGAGCCTCAAGATGTGGAACAGGGCCTTCAGGAGGATCACGTTCCTGCAGTGAAGCAACAAGCATAAGCAAATGTCACCAAAATTATAACTTTTGTACAACAACGAAAAGTTATTAGGTTAGACACAACTCTTTGCACAAGCCGAAGAGCGGAAAGCCAAAGCGCGAGAAAAGTTTCTTGCCAGCTTGCCCGGTTAAGTACTCGGAGTGTAGTAATAATTTCTGCAGTCAAGACACCAACATTGTGACATTATCATTTCCTGCAGCTTTTAATCAGACCTTGTTTCTGAAAAATGCAAAAACTAGGTATGCAAACTGCAGAAACAAGACAGGATAGCAAAAAGAATACGACTATAAGATATTCTATTCATATGGATTTACGTGTAAGCATAACGATGGCTGATGTGACTGTAAGTTGTTTCCCATCCATTGCATTCTCCATAAAAATATCAAAGCTAAGCCAACAAGAAGACCAACTGGATTCAGAATTACAGCTATGCATCGGCCTCAAAGATTTAGTATCAATCAGCATTCCAATGAACCTGTGCTTGTTTAACTTATAGTCATAACCGAGAACATTTCGGACGTTATCACACAACCTAGCCAGAAGCTGGCTGACCAGTTTTGAGGATTCCAACTTGTTGGCTTCCAGAAACTTTAGCCTCTGCAGAAGTCCATTGAAACTTTCAGGCCTACAAAAACAGAACAAACTCAGAAGGAGAAGCCAATACAGATCACATTTGTGGAAGCCAGCAGATTTATGTATCCAATACTTCTGGGAAAGGCAAGTTGAGAACAAGGTACCAACGCCAAGGGAATTGCCAGTAATAATAGGCAATTGAAGTTACAACACCATCACAAGAAGTTTTCCCTTTTTTAAAAAAAAAAAAAAAAAAAGTCGATCTAACTACTACAATGATCAACAACCACTTCATGATAGATTTCCCATAAGAATTATTTTTTTTAAAAAAAAAAAAAGCTCCTAAGAACTGCAGCAGAAAGATCAACCTTTTTCCAAACAAATCTAGGAACAAAGCACATGCTATGTATCATGGAATTACAGCAAGTATGGATTGATCATATAAAAGTTGGCAAAAAACTGATAAATGTCTTCACATGCCCACTTGAGCCAAGTATGGATTGATCATATACAACAACAGAAAACTATACATATCTCTTCTACTGTTCTAGAACTCAAATTTCAGCTCCGTTGCAGACTGCTCGCCAAGGGGATAAATTAAATATATAAATGATTAAGAGATTCCAAGACTACCAAAATTGTTGATTTAAAAACCTGAGGTAGCATTGATTGAGGAACTTGAATAAAGCAAACCGTCAGGTCTCTTTACCTTATTTACCAATAGAATGCAAAGTGCACAATTAAGAAGCAAAGAAACATAATCATAAAATTTATTGATGCCTGGCACAGATACCTACTACATTATTTAAGGCTATAACATGACGATCCAATTCGATGATTCAATTCTGAAAACATACTCAAGTGCGGCAAAACTAAAGACAAATTAAAGGAAGATAATGATGCGCTGCACGTACATGTTGAAGTGAATGAGGCGAAGTAGAACCATAGCCTTACTGGTATCCATCAGTTTATTCAACACCTCAATGACCAAAAGAGAATTCTTTCTCCTAATCTGTTCAAAATGTTCGTTATTTCCCACACTAAAATTCCCAATAGAGTCAATTTCCATACTCTGTTGATCTAAAGACCCCACTTGCAGTCCCATATCCTCGAACAAGCTATCAATCAAACGAACAACAATATCGAAAAAGGACAAAACTAACGCATGCCCAAACTCCACAACACGCACATTGTAAGTCCGAGAAAGCTGAAGACAAGCGTCAACAGATTCTATTATCCTGCAATAGTCATTTCATCAAACACTAGTCCGCAAGCAAAACTTCAAATAAAAACAAAAAAAAAAAATCAAAAGATCAACTTACTTGACATTACAGTCCTCGGAGGCAACGGCGTGAAAATTAAGAGCGTAACGAGAGAGGAGTTCGAGGTAAAGCCGAAAGGCCTGAGGCTGAGATCGACGGTGAGGAATTACGCGTGAAGTGAGAAGCGAGAGAATATGAATAGGCGACAAGAGATTGGACGTTAAAGCGTAATCAAGAAATTTCCAAAGGGAAGGGTGATTGTTTTGGAAGCAGAGATAAGAAACCAACACTTCTCCTAATTCAACAACGGAGCCTGTGCCCGACTTTAAGCATCTGGTCATCGCTATTGCCCACATCACGGGGCTGTCGTGGCGCTGCTGGCATCGCTTCGCTGTCTCTATAACCCTCTCTTCGAACGCAGCGGCGCTCAAGAAGCACGACTCTTCCTCCATTTCTTTCGATTGATTTGCCATGCAGTGTCTGTCACTTTGATTTCTTTTTTATTTGATTAATTCACAGACTTGCAATTAGCAATCGCCGCTTTTGTTGCTTGCGACGCACCTAATTATTTCTCATGTGAACGGCTACCGCTTCCTGCGACTTCCGTTGCCGCTTCCATTTTCTTCTTCACTCTAACTTCTAATATATTATCGTTATTATTATTATTATTTTCCTAATGGTTCACCTTTACCGTATCGATCTATTGTTTGCTTACGTGAAATTCTTCATACAAAAGTAATAAAATACGGGCACTTTGACTTGAGATACAAAATGCTCATCGAAGTCCTTGTTACAAAAATATAAATAATAAATAATAAATAACCATCCATTGAAGGTGCTTACTTCTGTCCTCTTGAGGACGACAATTTTGTACACGACTAGCGAATTTGTTTTAAATAAAAAGGTTAATTTTAGATTACCTTAATGAATTGATTATTTTTAAATATTTTTAAAAAAAATTTAAAATTATTTTTTATTCTTAATAAATATAGGAGATAAATAAAGATTTTTTTTTTTAAAAAAGAAACCTTTATTTTGTTAAAAAAGGAAAAATTTATTTATATAACATGATTATTAAATAAATAAATAATTTCAAGATAATCAAAATATGAGGGCGTAATATAAAATGTATTGTAAAAATATTGGGTTTGATTTGGTTAAAAATTGACACAATTATTAGAAATTATGTTCGTGTCGCATTTTAATAATGGTATTGTGTTGAGTTTCGATTCTTTGACTTGGACTCATCAATCTATTTATACGACGTGATTGATAAACAAGTAGTTGGGTCATGGTAACATGTTAAACATGTCAATCAGAATGAAATTTTTGACTTTTTAAACTTTCTTTTACAAAAATTGAGGATACATTTATAATTTAACCCAAAAAAAAATGCATCTAAACCCAGCAAACTCATGTCTATTTTCATAAAATACGTATGGTCTATTGTTGAAAAATATAAATGGTGCTTAGCATGTTAATGAGTGATATTCATATTAATTGAGTTTAATAAATTCTAAACGAGCAAGTAAGGGCATACAGCTTTTAAGATACTTTGGGGAGAAAAAATTATAATTATTAAAGAAAAGCTGATAGTGAATAATAAATATAATTTTTAAATAATAATTTTGTTAAAAATAATAAAAATATTATAGATTTTTTATCATAAAATAATGGATCAAATTAAATTAACTTTTAAACAAAAATAATTAATATTTACTAAATACTTTAATACTATAACATTTGGTCAACCTCAATATCCAATAGTGTCTAAGTCATGTTATCACATGTTGAATTATACTTCTATTACTCTGGTGGATTAATTTTAGATTACCTCAACTTATCCCCATTTTTTTTCAAAGGATAAGAGAAAAATAGAGGCATGTTTATGATTTTTTTTTTTTTAAGAAAAATAAAAATAAGTTGACACTTATAATGATTTAGAGATATTGTTAAGGTTGTCATTTCATGAAGAATAATTAAAATTAACATTAAATATTTTATTACAATTTCCCTTGATTTTGGTGAAAAACGAAATCCTATCTAATGCAGTGAAAGTTTAATGTTCTAAAATTTCATTGATTTTAAAAAATAGTGAATGATTTAAATTCACATTAATTCAAAAGAATATTGTAAACTTATAAACTAGTTTAATATTCAAATATTCTATTGATTTTGGAGAATATCAAAATAAATGAATGGTCTAAACCATATTGATTAAAAAAATACACTAAACTTAGAGGGTTAAGACTTATTAGTTCCACATATTGATGATAATTAACTAAACTCAAAAATTTATATAAAATTTTAAAAAACGAAAATATTATTGATTTCAAATATAAAGTTTATTTCAAAAAAATAAATCAATAACAAATAATAAAGATTTACTTTTAAAAGTTAAAAATACACTATTTATCATATTGACTACAATTTATCTTAATTTAATTAGAAAATTTAGTTTTAATAAGACTCGTACTTAAATTAACAATACAACTCAAATAAGCTGTGACTTATAATAAATCTGTAAATAAGCAAACAAATTAAACTATAATATCTAAATGGAATTTCATCATTTTCTTGCCCTGCATCAGCATCTCTCAAATTTCCAGGCGTGAGGCGATGAAATTTCAAAAAATCACGTGAGTGTCACTGTGTTGGTGAAAAAGCAAAAGCAAAAACAAAACAACGTAAGAGATAGGATAGAAGATTTTCCCTGCTGGCCCAAGACTCTGCGGCTGACCCATTCCCAGGCTTCTAGAAGGTCAGGCGAGGACAACCATTCTTTTACCTTTATAAATTATAATGATTTAATGATTTAACTTTCAAAAGAAAATAATTTCTTATTTTCATGTGATCCTCTTGCGCATGCTTTTCCCCTTTAAACCCGCGGCCGGGGGGTGGGGAGGGTGAATTTATTATGAATCAGTGCAGGCCACTGGGCCTTGAGTGGTAGCCCACGTGCCACGTCACCCAACTACGTTGAGAGTTTGGGTTTTAAGCCCACAGAGTTTTGACTTTCCAAATTTCAAGATGGGCGGGCGGATGTGCCATGTGCATACCTGAGAATAGATTTCTCATTCAATGCTTAATAATGTCGTTCACAAAGTCAAAACAATCAGCTCTAAATGAAAGGAAAATTAGTTTATGCGCATATATTATAATTTAAAATTTTCATTTAATTTTTAAGAGTAGTGTTACGTATTATAAATATTTATTTCAAAAATTTATTTTAAATGAGGTATTATTTATTAATATAAATGATCAGATAATATAATTAATTAACTTAAATTTTGTAAAAAATTTTTAAAAAATCATTAAATGATACGCATGACATATCTTAAATTAATATATTAAATTATTTATTATAGAGACATAATAGTAATTGTAAATTAAAAATAAATTTACATTCTTTCATTTAATCTAGAACAATTTTTAACAAAAGCTATTAATGGTTAGACAGACTTGATTGAGCAGTTTTTAAATCATGAACGACATAAAATGATGAAGATTAAAAAATCAGTTAAAACTTAACCTACCTACCTGCCCTTATCTTTTAAAACTTTTTAAGTAAAAAAAAAATGCTATAAACTCATTTAATTTTTTTTCTTAATTTTATGCAAATAAGCTTTTAACTTTATAATTTTGAGTTAAAATAGCAACCGGATATAATTTTCTGAGACTTCATTAACTTTTTTTTAAAATTATTTTATATCTTTAATAATTCTATCACTCAAACTCTCTGATTGCCATCTCCTCAAATTTGAGAGGACATTTTTTTTTTAATATATAATCTGCAAATTATTATAGACAAATGCGCACCGCGTGGTTCCTCTCCTTTCAAATTTTGTGACTGTTTTTGTGAGAAAGATTTTATTTTCATTCATTGACTGAAAGCCAGTCTTGCCCTCTCTTGCATTCTTACTCAAAGAAGATTCTAAATCGAAGGCGTAAAGACCGTGTTGTTTCTTCCCAGGTGCTCATTTATTTAAATTAATTAGTCATAAAATCTCAAGCAGACCTATTTAATTAACTTTTGTTTAATTTCCATATTTGTGTTTGAACGTGACACTTCCCTTAGTCTGCCAATGCTGAATCAAACCCCTGATTACGACCCGATAACTACGAAAGCGAATATAAATATGTATAATTATATAAATTATTTTAGCATTACGAATGAGATCAGTAATCGATCCTCTTTTATGCAATAGAATCTGAACGCTTTGAAGTATAAAATCGAGTGAAAAGATATTTATCATTATTTCCTTTTAAGAACTCTCGCACGCAAGCTCCAGGGCCGTCTCCTCCCTCTCGTCCCGTGCCAACAAATCACTGCTGTTTTAGAGATAATTAATTCCATTACTCAAGGCGCATCCAAAGCCCCGTGGACGCTTAATTGTAAATTTATTCCGTTAATTAATTCGTAATAATTACTAATTAATTGCTTATCTTGTGAACTAACCCAACTGTTTCTACGGCCTTGACTGTAGAGCTAAGAACTCTTTGAACCTAATCTCGTGTATAGAGATTTTTATTTTTTAAAACAAAATATCTCGTAAATTTAGTATGCATATATATTTTTTAATATTTAGAAGTAGGTTTTTTTATTTAAATATTGATGATGGATAAGTAATTTAATTCAAAAAAAGTAAGTGGTAGTAAAAGTAACAATAATAGTGAATAGAAGAGACGCTTAACAACAGTAACCCAAACTCTTTGGTCAATAAACGACCATGAGTAATTCAATACTTTGAAATAATTTCAACGTGACTCAGTGAGCATAAATAAAATATTAGCGAAAAACAACTATATATTATCGATGATATTACCCAACGTTTTGGAAACGCAAATTCTCCATAAAGAGAAACACACAGAAAGAATCAGAGAAAGTTGCAGCAGTTGGCGGAGGAAGAGAAAACAATGGACCCCGAAGAAGCTCCGATTGCCCCCTCCGCCGCCGCCGCCGCCGGTCAAGCAGGTAAACCAAAGCCTCTGAAGAGTGGACGAAGCCATCGGAAAAGAAACATCTGTATCGGCATTTTCGTAAGCATAATCGCGATAGTATTGCTCATCGTGATCCTAGCGTTAACGGTGTTCAAAGCCAAGGATCCCAAGACGACAATAAATTCAGTCACCGTCCAAAACGTTTCGGTCGCTTTAGACATGGCGAGGATGAGAGCCGATCTCAACGTCTCCTTAGACGTGAACATAGGCATTAAAAACCCCAACAAGGTCAGCATGAAGTTGAAGAAGGGCAACGCTGACATCATTTACAGGGGTGAGACCGTGGGTGTAGTACCGATTCCGGTAGCCAAGATATCGGCGGATAAAACGACTGCGTTGAATATGACAGTGACCCTTTTGGCCAATCGGCTTCTCTCGACTTCCCAGTTGTTTTCTGATGCTTTGGCCGGTTCGATGCCGATGAGTACTAAGGCCAAGGTTTCCGGGAAAGTTAATATTGTGGGTATCAAGATTTCGGTCTCTGCTACCTCTACTTGCCATTTTACTGTGTTTATTGGTAACAGAACGGTCAGCGATCAGGATTGCAAGACCAAGGCCAAAATTTAATTCGTTTTTACTGCTGTATTGATCTCGATGTTATTTGTCTGTTGTTGCCTTAATGTTTGTAATAGTAGTTTGTCTGATGATGATTATAATAGGAAATTACACGGTTCTGTATGTAATTAATCACTAAAATTTTTGTTATGTGCTTTTCCTTTTTTTCTATGTTTTTGGGATAGGAAATTGAAATGAACCCTTGACTATTTTCAAGATATAGATGCAAATGCGATTTTGTTGTTAATGGGTTGTGTGCGAAATTGATTTGTTTTCAAAAGGATATAGTTGTTGGTTGGCAAAGATTCATTAATGGGCAACTGCCGGCTGGAATTAAAAGTTTGACAAATTTGCTAGCGCAGCAGCGCCGGTCAACCAAGTAACAACACATTCTTCCAAAAAAAAATATATGGGTATTTACCCAATTTGTCTCTTCATCATGAGCTATGTGTGTTCTGTGGAATCTTTGGTTTCTGAGTAATATGCAATTGCAATGGTTAAGGCGCGGCCGCGTGGGTTAGGTTTACAGTTTTATCAAGATATTTTGGAGCAGAAGCAGGGTAATTTTCACACCAACAAAGTCAATTTATGCCGCATGTAGATGACATTGGACTCCTTGTGTCTCCATGCTCCTCATTTTCTTTTTCTCTTATTGAACTCATCTGTATCTTTCTTTATCGCCCACATTTGTCAACAAAGATACAACCAAGCCCTGTTTCCACTTTCCAAAAAATACTTTTCTAGACTCGTAATAATAAATGCTACAGTCTTTATAATCAGACGACTCCAATAAGGTGACAAATCTATTCGATTACTCGATAATTTGGTCATTATAAATCGTATTATTTGGGTTGGTTTGTTTTGTCCGATTTGGAGTTACATGCAAGTCCAAATTCCAAAGTACTTTCCCTTTTGCAAGTAGAACCCACTTTATTCCTCTTGATACAAATTTCATTTAAAAAAATCTACGTATGAATTATTATTTGATCACATGTCATTATAGTTACTGTACAACGGGAAACAAATCCTTATTCGAGCGAAAAAATAGCTGGCTAATTAAAGCCATAAGATGGAGGAAAGCGTCGTTTGTGGTAAGATCATGTGGACGGTTGATTGCATTAAACGCATTCAACTCCCTACCACCTCACCTCACCACATAAATCAATTTTGCTTTTTCAATGCTCCACTCCCACCTGTTAACTCCAACTCTCATCTTATCTAAAAGGACTCAGACGAAACAAACTCCCTTACAATTCTCTCAAAAGATCATCCGAAAAGCAATGAAAGAACATAATGAGGAGCAAGTCTTGCTCCTCCGCCAAAGGAGACGCCGGTGTTGCCTTATTGCAACTGGGGTAGCTATACTGACGCTGTTGGCGTTTTTCATCATAATCTTGATCCTGGCATTGACTGTTTTCAAAACGAAACAGCCTATAACTGAGCTTCAATCTGCAAAGCTTGATGGGATCGCTCCCCGTGTGACTTTCCCAGCCGTTGATATTCAACTCAACCTCACACTTGATCTTCAGATTCTTGTTAATAACCGGAACCGTGCCAGCTTCAAGCATGGCTCTGGCAAGAGTTTGCTTCTGTACCAAGGTAAACAGATTGGGGATGTTGATATTGATCCGGGACTGATACCGGCTAGGGGCTCTGCTGTTCTGCCCTGCCGGCTGACACTTCAGGTGGATGAGGTGGCATCTAATCTAACTGCTTTGATCAGAGATGTGTTGGATGGGGAACTGGTCATGGAGACGCGCACAAGGATTCCAGGCAGGTTCAACTTGCTGGGGATTTTTAAAAAGCACATTGTTGCTACTTCTGAGTGCCAGTTCACCGTTGCTGTCCTTGCCTTCAAGATAAAAAGTCAAAAGTGTAAGAACAAGGCTAGGTATTGATTTGCAGGCATTGGAGACTCTTCCCATTGCTTCATATGCAAGTTTGTCGGTTTGATATTCTTGCTTAGATGCTGACGTGAACTCAGTTATCTTTGATATAAAGTTTGATGTACAGAGCTTATTAGAAGAGAAGAGTAGATGTATAAAAATGATTAGTTATCATATTGGTTATTCCCATTCTTATCTTGTTTACAGGAAGAAAATACTCTTATTCATCATTAGATTGAATCTGTGGTTCTACCCAAAATGGCATGTCCATTGGCAAACTATAGGCAGAGAAGAAGCACAAATCTTTTACTAGTCTGGTATATCAGACCTGTGAAAAGTATATAATGATAATAATTAAAAAAAAAAAAAGAAGAAGAACAAATCAATTAATCAACTGCCTTCTTGAATATGCTTATACAATTATACAACAGCTAACTCACCAATCTACTCCCCACCCACCATTCAACCAAACAGCCATCGCCTCTGTCATCATCTGGGAAAGTTCTATTCTACACAATGCCTTAGACGTGAATCAAGAGCATACTGCTTGCTCCCTTCATGATATCATTATTAGCTTTGTGAAAGAAAATCAGCAGACCCTGTCACTACCCAAAATCTTGATCTTTGGCTTTCCTACATACAATATGAGCCACTATGGAAGTTTCCACATTAAGTTTTGCCAATGCAGAATTAATCCATAACAATTTCAGACCCAAACAAAAGCAGATTTGACAATGCAAACTCTTGGACAGATTGCATTGCATGAATGGAGGATCCACCATGTTAGTTTCCAAAACATTTCCGCCATGCAATAGATAAAATTACATTCTTTATAAGTTTGGTACTCCAATCATACTAATGCATCTTGCAGACTTCTGCAACCAGATAAGACAGAAGCCACAGTGCAAACAATATCTGATACAAAAGAATCAAGGAAGTAATACTTGTTACAATCGTTGAACAAAAGGGACACTTGCCAACCGCCAAATAAGATTAATGTCAACAATCCTATACAATGCTAATAATACACTTTAATCTAGGTCAGATTCCCCTAAAATAAATTCTCTCAGTGCCACACAGTAATAGCTTAGAGGAACAAAAGTTAGGGCTTCAAAACTACAACATAATGCACTAGTGCAAAAATCAGCTACGGGTGCTATGTCATACTATCTGCATCAAACCTCAACGGTACCCTACCATCAGAACTCAAGCTTCCTGCATAAATCCAAATCAATCTTCCTTGATTTTGCCGAGGGCTTCATTGGAGCACCAGGACAGGTTTCAGCAATTCCACTCAGGTGAGTTGTTGGAGGTGTCTTGCAAGAATCAGGATCCCATTCAATGTTTGAAATTTCAGTGAGGAGATCCTCGGCCTGCTTTGAAACAATGGCTTCCAAAAGATTATTATACACAGATTCGAACATCTCCTCATCCGAAATTGATTCCACGTCATCTACATCAGTACTATCTTCCATTAACTTGAGAGAAGAATCAAAATTCAGGCGACGTGCAGCACTAGTTTTCATTTGGTAAACATATTTCTTACAAAGAGGAGCCATCGCCAAGTGATCAGGCCCAGGAGCAAAAGGGTCGAAAACAACATCCTTGGGTGTTCGAGGGCTGCCATCACTGACAGAAGCAACTTGGTCCTCTTTAGTAATAGTTTCCACCACAAACAAAGAAACTTTGGTGGCCTCAGTGAGTGGTGAATCACAATCAAAGGGAACATCAACTACCTCTCTCTTCAGAACAGGAGTTATTGGTCCCTGAGGAGCTGCCTCATCAGCCATAGTGGTTAGCTCAACAGCAGCCTCCTTATTTCTAACTTCATCCAATTTCTCAGAAAAATTTCGAGACAGATCTTGGCACTGATTTGATTGATCCGCACAAGCTCCAGGGTCCATAACACAAATAATTAAAACAGCAGGCGAAATAGCTGTCGAAAATGGGAACAAATTAACATCCCAAAATCGAACTTTTGGGGGAACAAGAATAAAACCCTAACTAACAGCACCCAAATTCAAAACTCGTTTCTAATTGAACTTAAACACCATTCACATTGAAATATCAACTATTCTAGAATTAAAAGACAACAAAAGCAAAAACAAAAAATCCGAAACAAAACCAAAATCGAGAAACATATAATTACAAACGCGTTGGGCAAAAAACATTAACTAGAATAATGATGCTCGAGGCTCTTAAAGGAACCTACAATCAAAGAAGCGTAATAAAAAATGGTATTTTTTTTACAAAACCAAGCATCTAACTGTAGATCCAGGAAACAGAGGGAGCCAAACAGTTTCAATTTTAGATAGAACGGATGAAATACAAAAGAAGAAAATGCAAAGAGGAATAGAGATTGAAGAATTAGTTACCTAAGAAGGAGGTTGAAGAAAGCCAGCAGCCGCGGCAAAAGAAAATACAACTAGTGAGTTAGCTCTTCGATTTTTTTCCACCCTTTTCGGGAACTGAAAGTGTTAAAAGTGGAGTGAAAGTGAATTTCATTTACTCTCTCTGTCTTTAGCTTTGCTCGTGCCCCATACGCTGTCCTCGCGCCCGCCCCAAGATCCGATTCCCCATATAGATTATTCGGATCTCACCATTTCCACTTGGACAACTTGGGCCCATTGTCGGTCACGCGTCCACATTTGTTGACTGAATCCACGTGGATCCAGAATTGAACTTCAGAACGTGGCATCACTAACGTTGGCCAATAGACGGATGGCCCACGTTGTAACTTCCGACTTTCTGCACTCTCCATTTTCTTTTTCATTTTTCTTTCTCAACACGCATTTTCTTTTCCCATTTTCTTATTAATTAGCGCGTATGGACTTCGGACCTTCAATCAAATATTCTAAGACCCCCTTTAATCAAATAAATGGGTTCCTAAGTTAACAGCTGCCCTGTAGAGTTTCTTCAGTCAGTGTACGTTATATTATTCATAATTAATTCATAAGTATTATAAAATTTCGTTTAGTCCCTTGTATTCTATTTTATTAAAACCCTTATAGTACCAATTGGTCTCCTAAAATTTTAAATTTTCAAAATATCCTCTATTTAATTAAAAATATAATAACAATTATTTTATTATAACTATAAATATAATTATAATTTTTAAATATATTATTATTATTATTAATAAGAATAAAAATTATTACAATTAATTAATCTATTAACAATAATTAATAACAATTTTTTCATTAAATTGTTAATAACAATAATAATTAATGATTATTATTATTATTAATTAATTTTTGAATAATAATAACAATAATTAAAATACAAAATAATAATTATAATAAAAATTAATTAAGAATTTTATAGTAATTTGTTACAATTTACTCATTCTAATTTCGATTCCTATTTAGGGAATACACTATTTAAAATTGTAAACCACTATATATTATTTACAATTTATTCATAAATATTATGAATTTTATAGTGCATTCAATAAACATGAATCGAAATTAGCTGAAAACATAATGAGTTAAAATCGAAATAGCTATAATCAAAATGAAGAATTGAAATCAGAATAATTTTTTTACTTAAACTGCAAGAATCGTAATTGAAATGAGCCTTATTACCATTTATGTATTTACTTTATCTTAGAATTAAAATCAGAATAAGCTAAATTGTAACAAATTACTATAAAATTCTTAATTAATTTTATCATAATTATTATTTTATATTTTAATTATTGTTAGTATTATCATTATTCAAAAACTAATTATTGATAGTAATTACAGTTAATTATTATTATTATTAACAATTTAATAAAAAAGTTATTATTAATTATTGTTAATAGATTAATTAATTATAATTTTTTTATTCTTGTTAATAATAATAATCTATTTTAAAATTATAATTATTTTTATTGTTATAATAAGATAATAATTGTAATTATAATTCATTTAATAATTATTATACTTTTTAATTAAATGGAGGGTATTTTTGAAAATTTAAAATTATAAGGGGCGAATTGGTGCTCTAAAGGTTTCAATGAAATAAAATAGAGTGCAAAGAACTTAACAAAATTTTACAATACAAAAAGTTTTATAATACTTATGAATAAATTATAAATAATTCTATTAAGTCGCATGCCTTAACGGCGTGTCCACATTAAAAAAAATGAAAGCACTTGTAACTGCGAATGATTATGTATTAATGAAATATTTTTTTCCATAAACACTATTCTCGACAACTAATTTAAAAAATAATAATAATAATAATAGTAATAAATTGATGGAGCCTAATTCTAGACAATTCTACATAAAAATTTAACGGGTTGGTCCATTCACCTAATAACTACCGGTGAGTGCAAAATTCAAAGGAGAACGAGTGGAACGAAGCCCAACAATTGGAAGAAAAAAGAAATGGTCGCAAGTGACATCCCACATGGACTGCCATTTGCAAATACAGCCTTAACGCCGCCGAACGCGTATCATCTCACATATTATAGTCAATTAAACTCGAAATTTTTCCATATTTGTGTAAACCTGTTAACCCTTCTTCTTCCCCATACTCCCAGAAAGCTCGTTCATTCTTATTATTATTATTCTTCTTCTTCTTCTGTTGTCTCTCGGGGATCATCAACTGTCTGCAACTACGTCCTTTGTTTAAAAACACTATGGAAGTAGCTGCAGCAGCAGGCCCCGGGACAACTCCTACAGAAAAGCGCCACTGGAGCAGGAGGCAATCATCTTCGAGCTCCTTCCGATTACGTTGCCCCAGCCTCAACACACTCCGCCTCCGCCGCGTATTCGACATGTTTGACAAAAACGGCGACGGAATGATCACCGTCAAGGAGCTTCACCAGGCACTCAACCTTCTCGGACTCGAAACCGACCTCTCGGAGCTAGAATCCACCATCGCCTCCCACGTCAAACCCGGCAATGACGGCCTTGAGTTTGAAGATTTTGTATCCTTGCATCAATCTTTAGATGAAACGTTTTTTCCATTAAATGATCTGACATCAACCACGACAGCTGATGCTGACGAGGGGAACAAGAAGGTACTGTCGCAGGAGGAGGCCGACTTGTCGGAGGCGTTTAAGGTGTTTGATGAGGACGGAGACGGATTCATTTCTGCACACGAGTTGCAAGTGGTTTTGGGGAAGCTTGGCTTGACCGAAGGCAATGAAATTGCTAGAGTTCAACAGATGATTGGCTCCGTTGACCGCAACCACGATGGTCGCGTTGACTTCTTTGAATTCAAGAACATGATGCAGAGCGTTCTCGTTCGAAGTTCTTGATCTATCTTTTATCTTTCAATTTTCCACTTTTAATGCCATCGTCGTTTCATGAATGTACGTGTACGTTTGTTGTCTCTTTTTTTTTTTTGGGTTCCTTGTTTAATCTCTTGTTCTTGGCTAGTTAATTTTATCATCGATGTCATCTCTGGGTAAATAGAATCGAAGTAACGTTTCAACTCAAATTTACAATTGCGAGTTTTTTTTTTTTTTTTTAATTCAATTGCACTCAGAGTTTGAAAAGCTTATACTGTCCATAAACAATTGCGGTAGAATACTATTATCAATTCAATTAATTAACTAAGAGAATCCACCTCAATATTGCTTTTTTTCATGTTTTTCATGTGTGATTGGCGCATGTGCAAGTCATCAAACAACAATGATATATAGAACTAAATTGGCTTTTTCCAAAAAGAACAGTTTCGCCGACCAAAGAAGAAATATGTTGACAAGAAGTTAAAAGCAACCGAATCCAAAAGCGATTGATTCTTTTCTTGGTTAAAGTCTTATCAAATAGTTGTGACTCAGTTGTCAACACGCAGGCTGAATTTGTAGAAAGAACTTATGGGTTTGATCTCACTAGGGGTGGGCAAAAAAACCGTATCCTAAGAAAAACCGAACCGAATCGGTGGTTCGGTTCGGTTACGGACCGGTTTTTATTTTTATAAATAATCGAATAGTTAATTGTATTAAAAAAAACCGAATATTGGTTCGGTTTTCGGTTCATTTATATGAACCGAAAAACCGTTAGTTTTTTATAATTTAATTAAAATTGAAATGTGTTATATTTTGATTGGTCAAGTCAAAATGATTACAATACATTTGCACACACACAATAACTAATATATATATGTAACATTTTCACCAAAACCAAACCCTAAAATTAAAAATGCTTCTATTAATTTTTTTCAGATATAAAAATGCATGCTGGAATTTGGATTATGTGGAAATGCATGCAAATGCTTCTATTAATTTTTTAAAATGAAAATGCATGTTGGATTACGTGGAAATGCATGCCAATGCTTTTATTAATTTTTATGTTATATGCTTGTGAAAGTTTTAAAGGTTGTGGCTATGATTTATAAATATGGTTGTTAATTGTGTTTGTAAATTGTTATAATTTTATTTTGACATAATGATGGTTGTGTTTTTGTAGGATGAAAGATAATGTTGATAATGTCAAGATAATTTTATTTTGACATAATTATTCCATTAAAGAGGTTCAATGGGCAAAAAAATTGAAAATTTAAAAATAGGCCCAATAGGCTCAGAACCGAAAAAACCGAACCGATCCGAACCGAACCGATTGGTTCGGTTCATGTTCGGTTTTTATTTTATTCGGTTCTTATTCGGTTCTTTTAAAAAAATAACCGATTTTAATCGGTTCCGTTAAATTTCGAACCGAACCGAACCGAACCGTGCCCACCCCTAGATCTCACTAAACATATTAGAGAGGTAAAAAGTCTTAATTGTGACTATACTTGGAATTTATATTAGTCAGAATTTAATGTGATCGGCGGAACCGGATGGATTAAAAAAAAAAAAAAAAAAGGAGCCCCCGATACAATAAATCATCGAAAGTTGATATATGCCTTTAAAGAGTTTCCACTAGCTGATGATAGATGGGGACGCAGCCTTTAACTTTTCTTTTACTTTTTTTTAAAAAGCAAGAGAATGAACAAAGTCTAAATAAGTAATTATTTTTTTTCCCTTATTACCCCTACAAACTTAATGATGTTATCAACTCGACCACGCCCTTAGAGTCGACGCAGCGTTTAACTTAATTTTTGAGTTTTGACAATTTCCCTTTGTAAGTTCCAACTTCTTTATTTTTCAAAGTCTAGAATTTAACAGGCATATTTCTGCTCTCTTTAGTAACCCGAAAATTAAAGCCGATTAATTAACAAACGTCTATGAGACCCTTACATGTCTGCAAATTTCAAAGTTAACGAACAAATTGAAAGAAATTTATTATGTCCCCCCTGCCACGAGACCTACAAACCCTTCCATCCATTTCCACCCAATATCATGACGTAGATTTTCAAGGCGTGCTGAACAAATGCACGAGTTATATATGCTCCAAGAGCAATGACATACGCCCCCACCAATCCCAACCCTACCACTAATACTAAGAGCAACCAAATTAACAATTAAAAATATTTTTAATAGCCCTTAAAGTTTGAATTAATCTTAAAGTTACCTAAAAGATTTGTCTTAGTGGAATCTTTTTTTTTTTTTTCAAGAGAATGGGAAAGAAACAGCCTAAACCCTCAAAATAGACACCATAAAGTAAGAAAATATTAAATATATAATGTAGTACGAGTAGGCAATCAAGATCAACGTCTCCTTTCGAGAACCAACCTTAGCGAGGTTCAACAATGGTTGAATACATTTCATTTTTCATGCTATAGTTGTATCGATTGAGCTCATAATTATGGGCTCTTGATTGGTAATGTCAATGAATTGAATATGATCTTTTTTTTTTAATAAAAAAATTATTTCTCCCTACTTATTAATTCTACTAAATTTTTAAATATATTTACAAAGTCAATCCATTAAGCGGAAAAATGAATTCAGTCTTATTTATGTGAGTAGTTAATTAATTAGCTGAAATGGATCAGATGTAACTACTACAACTCCTACTGGATTAATTTGTTCAAGGATGACATATATGGAATAAATTTTGGTTAAAAGGATAAATTTGATTCCGTAATATTTTGATTGATAGTTATTGGATATGAAAAAAGATATCTATGTTATTAAATTTTAATATATTGTAAATACATGCATGAGAGGAGATTATAAAAAAATAAGCACAACTCAATTCACTAATGGATCCAAATTGGATTATAAGAGCTCAGCACAGCCCGATTGGGACCCTAAGAAGATGCCAGCAGCTACGTACATCACAACGGATCGGAACCATCCATACGGAGCTAGAACCGCTGTCAACAGATTAAAATCACATAAATTAATTAAGCACCGTCCAATGGTCCCTCACATTCAAGAATTGTTCCATTTTTCTAGTAAATTGTGATTGTTTGAGAATCATCATTGTATTAAGAAAATAATTAATGTAGGCCCAAATTGGTTGTTTGAATGCCATTTTCGGCACTAAAAAACACACACAAAAATTGGTTCAACAATCCATGGGACTTCCATAACGTACTCGAGGCATGATACCTCATTTTTGGTTCCATTGCTACCTCAATTTGAATCAGTACAAGAAAGTTCAGAATATATAAATCAAAGCATACTCTTATGTGCATGTATCGAATTACGCCTCATTTTCCGAATTAATTCCCGGAAAAGATGCATTGCTTAAATTGTTTGAATATACAGTAACAAGAGAAGAAACTGACACAGTGATCACATGCCCACGATTCCAAATCACTTTCTCTCAACAGGTAACACATGCTTACACGTGTCAGGTGAGGTAACGGGTCACCGTCTATACCAAATTAAAAATTTCGAATCCTGAGATACAAACAATTTAGCATATGTAGCCGAATTGGATTCTTCTGATGAATGACACCCGTAATTTCAGAGCACGGGGTTTCAGGATTTGATGTTTTCAACAAATTAAATCAAACCAAGTCCAACGTTATCAAATTACACTAACATAAAATAAACCAAAACAAAAGTTAAATTTGTATTAATTAACTATCGAAGGGTCCAAATACGACTGTTTTATATTGGTATAATTTACGGTCTAATTTTGAAAGTACTCTTAAAATTAAACTAACATAACACAGTCTTATTCGGACCTCTCAACAAATAATTAACACGAATTAACTTTTGTTTCGGTTAATTTCACCGTGCCATGCACATGCGTCAGTATCCTCGTCCTCATGATCACCACCAACTCTGATCCTGTGATCTGTTACCATTTCTTTTCCAAGTCGCAACTCACAAATATCTCATGGGAAATATCTGTTTTTTTTTTTTTTTTGTCTGTCTGTCGGAAATATCTCATTTCAGTCTGTTATTTATTTGCCTGATTAATTACTTATAGTTCGTTGTACGCGAACACATGGAGAGCATAATGTATCGGGATCCGGAGCTTGAAGCAAGTTTCTCTTTCAACTCGGCTTTCCATGTTTTCTCCGATAATGACGACGACGACGAATACATCGAGATTGCACTTGAACAACAACCCAGAATTAATAACTTTGAAGAAGATGAATTGGAGCTGCGGATATTGTTTTCATCATCGAGTAATAATCATAACAATATTGGTCTGTCACGTACGAGTACCGTCGAGGAGTGGGAAATTGCAACAGCAACAACAACGACGACGACACCGACGTCGTTTTGCTCTTCATCAACGGCATCCACTTTGACGTGTTCTTCCGCTGAGACTTGTTGGGTTGTTGACGATCAGCCTTCAAGAAGAGCTCACAAAAGTACTGCTGTCAAACGGAGAGTTCAGTACTTCCGAGCAGTCAGCCGCCTGCTCAGCGGTTTTTTCTCAACTCCGTTGACATCATCGGAGCGCGACGAGGGAGATGGAGTTTCTTATGAAAGCAGGCAAGCGGAGATTAAAAAAAAAAATAGCCAATTGGACTTGTTACCTAACAGTTAACACATATATTAAGATTCTCTTCTAATCTAAACTCTAAAATTTCTGGTACTTCATTAAAAGATATATGTTGCATCTTATCTAACATCTGCATGCATTATAACGTGCAGATTACGTATATGTCAACATTATTTATTTATTTATTTATTTTGATACGAGTACTGTTTGATTGTGATTAATCAGGAGATCAGCTGCAAAGAATGTGATCACAAAGGCAACGAACGGTGGGATAATGATGAAGTTCTTGATAAAGTGCCGATCTATAAATATGCGGGCAGTGCTTGCATCGTTAATGAAACCTTACCAAGTAATAATTTCATCACCCCAAGGCAATGGTATTAGTAGCGCAGGACAAACGAAGGAGAGATCTAAAGAGAGTTTGCCGGTGAAGCCATTTGATGAATGGTTAGTGCAAAGGGAGAAACAAAATCCTGAAGATTATAAAAGCACAAATTATTATAGCTCGAGTTCTAGAAATTATTCCTTGCCACCGCCAGTACAACAAGGTTATGCGGGTGATATTTGCTCCGTTCAGGCTGCAATTGCTCATTGTAAGAGATCATTCGGCCAAACATCAGAGTTTCATTTTTAATTAATTACGCTTACATATGTTCCTGCTCTTATAGAGTAATATATAATTAAATTGTTTTGCGTTGCACATTTAATTAGATCGATTTTGTGGTTGGTATATACATATGATTATTTCATAGCTCAAACTTTTAATATATGTATATCGGCAGCCGGTATTGTCGGTAGCTATCGTCAATGTACGAGTGCATTTTTCATTGATTTCGATCTCCTAAATTAATTAGTTTCTCTAAATTCCGATCCTAAATCGAGGTTACACTTTGGTCATTGGTACGTAATTAACAGATAATTATAATAATGTAAAAATAGTTAAATAGATAATTATAATAATATAAAAATAGCTAAATCTTATCGACGCTATAAAAAACTCATATTAACAAATGATTCTAGATATGTGGTTTCATCATTCGGTATAAATTTTTAACTAGAACATATTTAATTAAAACTTTTAAGTGTGTACAAGTAGAGCTTTTACTGTAAACACATTAGTTGTTTGTTTATCAATGAGAGGATTTATTGTACACAAATTTTTTAAAGTTATGTTATAAAATAAATTAAATAAGATTGTGAAATAAATAAAGGGTATTTAAATAATTTAGCACTTCAAATAATCTCTGCTTTCAAAAGTTCAAAATTTGAGATTTTGCTAGTAGAGGCAAAATAATTTATTTAATTTTCAAAAAGTTTTACTCAAAATAGAACTAGATAAAACTAAAAATTTTGAAGAGAGCTTATGGATGAAATAAATTCTTTCAGTATTAGATAAGCCATAATGAATATACATTAATATATCTAATTCCACTCTAAAAAGTTTAAATAGGTTGTTTCACTTGAGAAAATGATAAAATATAATTTTTTTGTGTACTACAATGTAATTTTATTGATATTACACTGTAAAAAAATTGATTTTCTAACTATATAAAGAGATTCAAAACCTCAATCTTAATAATGAAGTAAAGAAGTGTCAACCACTAGACCATTGAGTTTGAGGATTTGAGTTCCAATGTAATCGTGTGAATAATATGTCTTTTAATTTAAAGATAGGTTGTTTATTCGTTGATGGAGTAATTTTTTAAATTGGGTTTCAAATGAACCATATCAAGATAGTTGTCGGCCGGCTTCTAATTGCATTATTAATATGCAAGACATAATCGACCTAGTCAAATCCTCTCAACAGAGCGGAGACAGGCACAAGGACATGTTTGGTCGTGAATTTCGAGGTAGTATAATATTAAAGGATAATTATTATTTTTAACTCTTCTTTGTTTAACAAGCAAGAAAACGTACTCCTCTGATCTCCTCTAGATTTTCAATCTTAACCCAATCACAGTATATGAAAATAAATATCATTTATTTATAAATAATACTTCAACTCGGGATGTCAAGACTCAAGAAAGTAAACGGCTCGACTTATAAATCTATAACAATATCGAACTCCGCAGAGACAGCACTCACAGAGAGAGAAAGAGAAAGATAGAGATGGATAGTGTTGTAATAAAGCTATGCTGGTCTGTGTTGCTGATTGTTTCATGTAGCAGCATCTTGTTGAAGTTGATAAAGAAGTGGCTGCTGAAACCCAATAGAATTCGCTCAATGCTTTCCAAACAAGGCGTTGGAGGTCCAAAGCCGTCTCTCTTTTTCGGAAATGTTAAAGACATACAAAAGATCGAATCATTATTGAATCCTCTTGTATCATCATCATCAGGCCCTGTCTCTCATCAAGACTGGGTTCTTTCCATCTTCCCTCATCTCCAAAAATGGACTCGCGATTATGGTAAATATTTTTTTTTTACGCTTCATTTATATAATATATCTCTTGCATATATTTATATGACGTAAATCTGGAGCCAGCAGAGGTTGCATATGCTTGATTGTTTGTTGTTATTCTCTTTCTGTTTTAATCTTGGTTCTTCTTCATCTCTGTTCATATTGTTATCCGTGCAAGCATGTGATTGTTTAAAATTTATTTTATTCTAGCATAGGAAGTTAAAATTAGATATTTACAGAGATTAACTTAGATCAACTCTATTATGAAACACCGATCCCTTATTTATCTACTTTATTCTAATATATACAATTTTAGTGAATTAAATAGTTAATTCGAGTCCCAACACAAAGACTCAGAGTTCTTACCTCCTGGCCAAAGACCTTGGTAAGATAGACTTTAGATACATAAAATTATGCAAAATAGACATTTGGCAAGGGCGGGTGACATTTAGAGTTTAGACAGCTCATTCGTGTCTGATTTGAGTGGCATCTTGTACCGACAATATTGATGATGCATGCATAAACGATAATGGGGTCACATTCGTTTGGCGTAACATCCAACCGCGTGGTAAGGCGACAATATCATAAATTATTAGGGTGCGATGATATTAAATGCTCATGTGTCATCCACTTATGGTTGATCTAAGCAAACGACCAGGAGCAAAGTACTAAGCTATCACTTTTATATTTTAGTTAAGCTTATGATTACATACTTTCAAATTTAATTAGCTTATTAATCAGGTATATAAGCTAAGCATATATATATATATATATATATATATAACAGTAACAAAATTAAGATTGCAGCTGCTATAATAATTACCATTCTTATTATTAAATGAGAGAGCACTTTTTATTAGTACTATGAAGATTCCTAAACATATTACCAAAATAACAATTAACACAGTCTAATTATAATTTTAACACTGTATTGTATTGGCGTACAGGTGGAATTTACATGTTCTCAACAGGGAGCCAACAACACCTGTTCGTGAACAGACCAGAGTTAATAAAGGAACTGAAGATGCACAAGTCATTGGATTTAGGTACACCTCAGTATCTCAGCAAGGCACTTGAGCCCATGCTTGGCAATGGCATCATAAAAGCAAATGGACAACAATGGGCTCATCAGAGGAGACTTATTGCTCCGGCGTTCTTTCCCCACAAGGTTAAGGTACTTGTTATACAAATTCAATGCAAGCTAGTCTAAACACCGGTTATTGGCATTTTGGCATTCACAGATGGTCAAATAATGTAAGTTGAATTGTATTCTAGGGCATGATTGGACTAATGGAAGAATGTACCATGTCAACGATTAGTAAATGGGAGAGCCTGTTAACAGAAAGCAAAGGAGGAGTTCTGGACTTGTTAATTGATCAAGATTTGAGAAGCCTTTCGGCTGATATCATCTCTAGAGCTTGTTTCGGTAGCTCTTATGCCCAAGGAAAAAATATTTTTGCAAAGTTGAGGGCCATGCAAGAGGTCATGTCCAAACCCAGTTTACTTTTCGGACTTCCCAACATCAGGTAAACATTTATAGTAGTTTTTCAAACTGACTTTTGCTCTTTTTAAAATGCGAATTGAAAAGGAATCTATAATTTGCTTGTGCAGATGGCTTCCTACAAAAAGTAACAGAGAAATACGGAGGTTAAAGAAAGAGGTGGAAGATTTGATACTCAAAGTGGTCAAAGATCGTCAAGAAGAGAGTCTGAAGGATGGCAAAAATTCCAAGGACTTACTACAGATGATCCTTGAAAGTGCTGATGCGGATAATGAATTGCACCAGTATATACGCAAAACGGACCGGTTTATAGTGGACAATTGCAAAAACATCTACTTTGCTGGCTACGAAACAACAGCGCTTTCAGCCTCCTGGACGTTGATGCTTCTTGCATTGCATCCTGAATGGCAAGAACGCGTTCGAGCAGAGGCTATTGAGATCTTAGGTGATTGTACCGGTCAGCCTCATTGCTCGCTAGACGTGGATACACTTAGCCAGTTGAAAATGGTAATCGAACTGTCATGATCTTTGCCTGCTTCATCTACATACTTGCATTAATTATAAAATTAACTTTTGTACATTTTATTGGATGTGTGGCGCTTAGCCTTAGCTATCGCCTGTCCCCGAGAGTCAGGATGGAGTGAGATGAGACTTTTCTTGTAAATTCTAGAGAAATCCTGCGGCAGATGTTTAATTGGTGTCGGATTGCTTGCTTTCAATTTTCTTCAATCCGTAACATTCTTCACTTTTAATGTACAGCTGACGATGGTAGTTCAAGAAAGCATGCGGCTTTATCCACCGTCAGTGGTAATGGCAAGGGAAGCATTTGCAGATATTAAGTTGGCGGATTTTGTGGTGCCGAAAGGCCTGCACATATGGAGTTTGATTCCTGCATTGCATCGTGATCCTGAGAACTGGGGTGCTGATTCCAATGAATTTAAGCCGGAGAGATTTGCAAATGGGATCTCTGAAGCCTGCAAGTATCCACAAACATATATTCCATTTGGCACGGGGACTCGATTGTGCGTAGGACAAAACTTTGCGATGCTAGAACTCAAAATAATGCTCTCTCTACTGCTTTCCAGGTTCTCTTTTTCACTATCCCCGAATTATATCCACTCTCCAGTGTTTAAAATGTTATTGATTCCAAAGCATGGGATGAGACTCCTTGTAAAAAGAGTATAAATGGAATCACTTGGCAGCTGTATGTACAACGCTGAAAGATTAAAAAACTGTACGAATGACAATATATATATTAAATTTAGTACTCGTTTAATTGACTCTCATATCTTCCGCGCAAGAAAGATAGGTCGGAAACTTTTTGAAGCAAGGTAACAATTTGTTTTTTTATTTTAATTTTTTTTTATCAAGAATCTGAATTTATCTGAATTTGAATAACTTTGACTACAATATTCTGGAAGTTTGATTGTGTTAACAATCTTATAAAGTTTAGTTTTAGATGTTATAATTGCTCTTGATTTATTCCGTTTTAACTATTGTGCTGTAAAGGAAATCGTTCGCATTTATAAAGTGTTCACACCACCATTAAAAAAATTTATTTTGAATCTAAATTTTCTTTTTATCTGTAACAATTTTATATTAGACAATTAATTTATTCACGATAATTTATTAAAAAGTTTGTATCCCCTGCTGCGTTGCTTACTAATTTAATTTTTTTTTAATTCAAATCATAACAATACAGGAGAGAACTGCCTAATTATAATTTACAACAACCCTAATCCTAGTTCGTATCGGACAATGAATGCAATACCAAATTGGTAATCCTATTCTTGTTGGGAAAGAATTTCCAAAAACTCAAAATCCGTCTAGGATTTTAAAAGCTTGCCTATAAATACACAGCTCCTCGTTCTTGTACGTTCCAAATTAAAAAAGAAAATCCCAGTCGCGCCGCGCCCGCTTACTGTTGTCTTTGTCAAGTCGGTCTTTGCAAATTAATTAAAGTCTCTGCGGGTTCAGTACTCTGCTTCGATGGCTCTTGTAATAAGGAATTGCTTTGACGTGTTAGCTGATGATGAAAAAATCGAGTACTCCAATAATATTGATGATGTTGTCCCCAAGAAAAAGCCTGCGGCTACAACTCCTCCGTTGCCGAATGCCGGGACGAAGAAGAATCAGAAGCAGAAGCAAGCGCCTGGAATGAAGAATCAAGAAACTAAATCAGAAACTACTTCAATGATGAGGCAGGCAAAGCCAAGACAATCCCATGGGCATGATAATTTTGTGGGGAGATCGGGAACGAATATTATTCGAACGCCAAATCCAAAAGAGAAACAACACGTTACCAATTTTGGTGATGCCATGCAAAATCCTCATCAGACGCGGACAGTAGCTAACGATTTTGAAAGAAAACTGAGTCTGAAAGAGTACGAGAAGGAGCTTCTTGAAAAGAAAAAGACCCTGAATCTGAATCTGAATAATGCAGCAGATCATGAAGGGAGGCAACTCAGTCCTGATAAAGATTTCGAGTCGATGACACTCGTCGGCAAGAAGAAAGAAGATTATGACGGCCTTCTTATCGAGCCAGCAAAGCCCAATACTAAGGCCAACAAAGTTCATAATAACAAGGCGGTGGATGTTAGTAGGTTCTTTCAAGTACCAGTTACGAGGAGCAGGAGGCCTTATGCTGTTGATAACGGTGAAAGCACAAGCACAAGCACAACCAACAAGGCTGATGCAAGCGCAGCAACTACTACTGTTAACATTGAGGATGGCGCTCAGTTTCCAGCACTTAAATAAAGTGAGATATAAATGTCGACAGAAGCACAGGGTTTTGTTTAATTTCTATTGGCCTGGAGTCTTCTCTTGATTTTTTAATTTTCGAGGAATGTGTTGCGGAATTTTCACATTGTATTCTGATTTTCCGATTAATTGTTTATTTTCTCAACTTTCAATTATAGTTTTGATTTCTATGCGCTTTATGGTGGAATTAGCGCTAACTAATCTTGATGGGCGCAAGACCCAAATTCAACGTTAATGCGTATATACCACTCATGATACTACCTTCACAAAATCACAATAATAATAATAATAATAATAATAATCACAATAATCTTGATGGGCTCAAGTGAATAAGAAAAGTGGGTAAGAAGCCACAAGCCCAGATAGGCTCTTGTTCATTCGAGCATTGACATGCCCATGCGGTTGCCCGTCGCGATCGTAATTAATCATCACATATTGGGAATCTTGACCAGTGTGTTTATTATTTATTAATATATTAAGAGTTGGACTATTGGCACCCCTCCAAAATCCTTTTAAAATCCTTCTTTTGTTACAATTACATTTAAAGATAAATTCTCTAATATATCTCACATATATTTTATCTCATTTCAAATTTTTATATTTTCTTTCTTTAAAAAAAAACTTATATTTTCTCTGCTATCAAACTCGCACATGTAATTTTTTCTCAAATTCTCTATAAATTTTTCCTCAGTTACTAAGATAATCTATTGATAATAAAGAAAACACATTCTGACAAAATTATTTGTCTTTTTTAAGACTCATAATAAAACTTTTTACATCATAATCTTACATATATTTTATTTAATTCATTGATTTTTATCAAGAAGTTTATCACCCATAATACAAAATTAAAAGATTCACAAATTAAATGTATTTATTTAGAAATAAGGGTATTTTTGGCATTAAGCTTAGTATTATTGAACTTATTAATATATTAAGAGTTGGACTATTGGCACTCCTCCAAAATCCTTTTAAAATCCTTCTTTGTTACAATTACATTTAAAGATAAATTCTCTAATATATCTCATATATATTTTTTCTCATTTCAAATTTTTGTATTTTCTTTCTTTAAAAAAAAACTTGTATTTTCTTTCTTTAAAAAAAAACTTGTATTTTCTTTCTTTAAAAAAAAACTTGTATTTTCTTTCTTTAAAAAAAAACTTGTATTTTCTCTGCTATCAAACTCGCACATGTAATTTTTTTCTCAAATTCTCTATAAATTTTTCTTCAATTACTACGATAATCTATTAATAATAAAGAAAATATATTCTGACAAAATTATTTGTCTTTTTTAAGACTCATAATAAAACTTTTTATATCATAATTTTACATGTATTTTATTTAATTCATTGATTTTTATCAAGAAGTTTATCACCCATAATACAAAATTAAAAGATTCACAAATTAAATGTATTTATTTAGAAATAAGGGTATTTTTAGCATTAAGTTTAGTATTATTAAAAAAGGAGTTTTAGAAGAATTTTGGAGGGGTGCCAATAGTCCAACTCATATACAAATTGCAACGGCCTTTTGTATTTTCACGCGAAACGATATTGGCATATTAATTTGGACCCTAACCCTAATTCGTGCAGGATATACCAAGGCGAGTCTTTGTCCATTTAATGTAGAATTTCTTGAACATTTCCAATTAATAACTGGACTAGACTCTTTATCTGGGGTCTGAATGTGGACTATCTTCGCTGCCCATTACAAGTGGTCCCAATTAAATATGACCTAAACTACATTTACGGTGCATTTATTTCATAGAATAGGAATAAGGTGGGAATGAGAATAAAATTTTAATATTTATTTGACAAAAATATATAGGAATGAGGATGTATTGAAATATCATTGATATGTTTACTTAACAAAATAAACGGGAATGAGAGTCAATTTACCAAAATACCTATAGTATTAAATAATATAATTTTCATTAATTAGATACACGTATAAATATTATTATAAAAATAATATTAATTAAAATAATAATAATAATAATAAATATTAAAATGATAATATTAATAAAAATAATAATAACAATAATTAATAATAATTAAATAATAAAGTTAATAAAATTTAATAATAATAATAATAACATTTAAAATAATAAAATTAATTGTGATTTGAACGAGAATAATTTAAAAAATATAAAAAAATATATAGAGATACAAAAATCAATTTATGAAATAAAAACTCCCATTCCCAACCCTCTTAAAATGAAATTTTCATTTTTTATTACTAAATTATGCGAGACCCATATATTTTATTTTTATTCTAAAATTATATTTTATTAAATAAACATAAATTTCATTATCATCCATCCATTCTAATTCCCTCAACCCTCAACAAACACAACTTCACTATTAATGAAAGCCGTGTTGTGCCTGCTCGCACATCTCAACTACAATCATTATTATTTTTCTGAAATAAAAATAACAATGATGTAACGTGGCGATTTAATTGGATCCGACAAGACGCCATGATTACAGCTCATCCAATTTCAACATAATTGGTTCTTTTATCGTTTGGCTAGACATGCCTTCAGGGTTCATCAACCTTGAATTGCTTAATTTAACGGAATATTCTGTCTGTGGTTATTGAATTTTATAAATAAATAAGATAAAAAAAAGTTCTTTTTTTTTTTCCTTTTCCTTTCACTGAAGCTTGATGACATGATGGTTATTTTAATTTGTGGGTTCGCTTTTATAAAAAGAATTAAAAGTACGTAGCAACAGGAAATGCAGGATGTCCAGAAATTGTATCCGAGGAAACAAATGAAAGATGTAGCTTCTTCATCCATTTCAAGAATCAGTGTTTATTAATCAATTAGTTAAGATTAAAATAAAAGGTTTACTTTCAGGATTTAATTATTTTGGTTTTATCTTGCTCATTAATCTACAAAATGTTCTTTCCGAAAGTAAAAACTTATTATAGGGAAGGACTTTCTGAAAACACAATACCTATTATTGGATTGGATTGGAAGTAATATATAAATTTCCTCACCATAAACATAAAAGATCATATGGTCACTCTTATATTAATTAATTAAGTTTTTTTTATTTCTTTTTTCTTTTTTTATTACCTAACTATAACGGAGCAAAAGAGCATCAATGATGCTCACTAGAGAGTTAATAGATTACGCGAGGACTATAAGAGATAAGGGTATGCAATATCCGATCCAAACCAATCAATCCAATTCAAATCAATTAAATTTTTGTTAGGTTGATCTTTTGATTAGATTGGATTGCAAAATGAAAAATTCAATGTTACAGATTGGTTTGTGGATTTATGTGTTAAAATCTAATATAAATCAGTCCAACCAATTAATTATTTTTATTAATTTATTTTTAAAAAAATACATGTCACTTTTATAGTTGACTTGAAAAAAGTAATTTTCCTAAAAAAATAAAATTTATTTTGTTATAACTAAGTCATTCTTTAATGAGGACATCTTTATTTTATTGAAGTGAGGATGTTAATAAAATAAAAAAACAAATATTTTAATATACTGAAGACTATGTTAGTAAAAATTTCAACTTGCAACCAATATTTGCTATAAATATTTAAATTGCAATTATTTTTCAACCATATGATAATAAAAACATGAATCATAATACTTTAAAGGAGTTGATATTTTTTTTCCCAATTGCTAGTGATTAGAATGTTGGAAAGCAACTAAGGATTTTCATTTGTAAAATTTTATTTTAATATGATTGAATTATATTTTATTTTTTATTAATTTGGATTATGTCAAATTTCAATCAAAAGTTAGATTAGATTATATTAGATTTAAAATATAAAATCTAATATATGATGGATTAGACTTGAATCATTGAATACCCCTATTAATAAGGGAGAAAGAGAAAGAAGATTGAGACACTGTTTCAACCGTACACGTAGACATACAGCCAAGTATATCAGTAGAAGTCTCAAGGTAACTAGTCTCTAGACAAGGCAAATTTATGGCTTAGACAATGATATCATGCGTGCCTACCTTGCTAGAAGCAGAAGCAGAGGAATTATCTTAAGAGAAGCAAATTTGTTTATTTATTAGGGTGGCCGATGCGTGGCCATCGCCCAAATAAATTATTGGAGTATGATTTAATGCGTGGGGAAGTGAGAATGATGCCAGCATGGCCTTAATGATAACGACTATAATATTGTCCCAAAACTAATAATTGGAATAATATAATATGATAGGAAATAAATCCTTAGGCACGTGATATTGTCTAGTTGATACAATATTTAAAATTTTAAACACCATTCACAAGGAATGACAAATTTTACTCATTTTCCAAATGCCCATCACCACATTGTAGGCGCCTGTGCTCAATCACTAGATCATTTTCTATTAAATTTGTTTATATTTTAATTCTGACTCGAAGTCTAAATGACTAAAACCATGCATCCATTCAATTCCTCCCCCCCCGGCCCGCGGAGAAACAAGCAATCAAAACCATGCATCAACCTTTGAAAAACGTTTCATCGAAACAAACTAGAGCACCCCGAGGAGAGCAAAAGTTTGAATTAATTAAATTGCCATTATGCTAATATTCAACTTAATCACGTTCCCAAAGTTGAAACTTTTTAATCGTTGGAGAAGGTTTATCACAACGCGTGTAATGAAACTTCACGAAAGCCCCCATTGCATGAGAAATAAACTTCAATTCTGGCTAGAACTAGAAGAGTCTCCACTCTCCATGCACGACTCCATTTTCGTGAACCACGATCAAGCTCGCTGTCACGGACATATTTACATATAAACGTAAAACTTAACGGGTGTTCGGGAACGACACTTCTCTTCTTACAGTTTTTGGGTTCTTATATCAAAGTTAAGTCTCACGTCTGTCTCTCAATATTTTGGTCCATTTTCGGGCTGTATCTCTAGTTCCAAATGACATTACTAAAATTGGATTTGCTGCCTTAAAATATCAGTGTCATCATGTGACGAAGCGGAAGCAGATGCATCATGACTGCTGTCATAAGCCCCTTCAAGGAAAAAAAGAAAAAAAAGGAAAAGAGAGAGGCATGCATGGCTGCTGCCGTCAGCATTTTGTCTGGATTTTGTAATTTAACGACAGAGGAGTACGGATTGTCCGTCTCATGCATGCAAGCAAACGCCATATTTGGCGTCGTGACTCACAAGGGCATTGTGGGGAACCCGTGACCCTGATCGTCAAATATTGAATGTGATTTCCATGGTGTGTGCTGCGTGCACAAGTGAAAATGTGAAATCGTGAAGAGTGTGAAATATGAAGCTTCCAGGTTCCAGCGTCCCCTCACCACTCTGGCGCGGGCGGCCCACTTCCACATGTCCCCCTGATACTGCAGCTTTCGCAACTGCACATAGACATAAAAGCGACATCTCCTTTTTCTTAAAAAAAATATATATATATATTTATTGCAGTTCGGTCGCAAGTAAACCTTGTCCAATGGTCTAGGTTTCCTTTGAAATTGAGTGTCAGTTACTTTTAAATTATAAAAATTATAATTATAATTATTAAATAAAAATTAATAATATGTAATAAATAAAAATTTTAAAAATATAATAAATTTTTATTATATAACTTAAAAATTATATTAATATAATTTTTAAGTTATAAAAATTAATATTTACTAAATATTTTATAATTGTTGAACCTAAATTTCGAATGCGTCTTTATTTTTTTCTCATGTTTGACTCACTGTCCCCCCAAAAAAAAAAAAAAACCTATTACTCATTCACCGAACATCCTTATGTTTGGTTTGAACTCTTGCTGTTCTGATCCTGCAAAAAAATCCCATGAAATTAAACACTGAACAATCACGGAAAGCAAATTAGCAGAGCAAACCAGTACGAGGAAACTCGAAGCATGTATCACCCCAAAATTAAAACTCCACACGGTGGCAGTACGCACTACGTACCGTAATACACTTTGTTTCATCTACTTGTTGATATATGTCACTGTCAGTATGTAGTCGATATATTTGTACTCTTATGTAATTAATTAATTAATTATTTTTATTATAATCCAAATTTTTTTTTTTAAAAAAGGGAAAAATTAGCGGCAGCATGCAGATGTTTTAAACTAATGATATCTTTTAAAATTAGAAGTCCGGTTGATTTCATGTGGAAAGTCTCCCGTCGTTTAGCTACGTTACAGACTCTGTATGTAACGGAGCAAATGGGGAGCATCCACGCGTAGCAGGAGAGAGAAAAAGTTGTTGGAATTTAGCTGGATCAAGGCCAATTTGCAGCGAGCTGTTACATACAGAATCTGTAACGTAGCCTTGTCCGTCGTTTTATTTATTATCAATTATTTTAACCGTCACGACGCTGCACTTGCACGCGCGTACCTATCTTTCAAGATCTCTTTATGCACCGCTCCGCTCCGCTCGTTGGCTTTACCTACCCTTCAAAAGCCAAAACCAAAAGGACTTGGTTGTGACTGGAAGGTGGAGTCGACACACACAGCCCTCTTCCCATTTTTTTTTTTCCTTTTCCAGTTATAATTTTCGTCAATCTGTCGTCACACCTAATACCGTCCTTGTTTTTGAACATATTTAGGGCGCCAATTTTAATGATTTTAATATGGCCACTGGTATGTTATGTTAAGCGTAACATACACACACTCACAATAATAATATTTATGATAAGATTTGTTATTGTTGTTGTGAATGTGTGTACGTTATGTTTACTGTAACATAGAAGGATCCTTTTAATATTTACCCAATGATGATACTAAAATTTGTCTTCATATATAGATAGACTTTCATGGTGCGTTTACTTACTGGATTGGAGAATCAGAATGATTAACGCGTTTACTTCGCAAAAATGAAGCGGGAATCAGAATCGGAATGGTTGGGCCCACAACTATTTGGAAATAAGGAATGAGAGAGATTGATTCACATGGGGGGAGGTCGGAATCAATCTCTCATTTTCAGAAATTTCCATTTTGCCCTCCCTCAAAATAAAAAATACTCATTTTGTCCTAAGTTCTATTTAATTAATATATTATTATAATTAATTAATATATTAATATAATATTAAATATAATTATTAATAATTATAGTTCTTGAACAAATAATCACAATAATTAATATATTATTATTATAGTTTATTAATTAATATGTTATTATAGTAATTATTAATATTATTACTATAATTAATTCATATATTATTAATTAATTAATTAATTAATTAATTAATATAATTATTACTTTAATTAATATATTAACATATAATTATAAATAATTATAATTTTTGAATAAATAATCACAATAATTAATTTATTGTTATTGTTGTTATAATTAATTAATTAACTGTTATAATAATTATATAATTATAATTAATTCATATATTATTATTATTAATTAATTAATATAATTATTACTATTAATTAATATATTAACATATTAAACAATAATTATTAATAATTATAATTTTTGAATAAACAATCACAATAATTAATTTATTGTTATTGTTATTATAATTAATTAATTAATATACTGTTATAATAATTATTAATATAATTATTATAATTAATTCATATATTATAATTAAGTAAATAATATAATTATTACTACTAATTAATATATTAATATATTTTTAACAATAATTATTAATAATTATAATTTTTGAATGAATAATCACAATCATTAATATATTATTATAATTAATTAATTAATATTAATATTATTAGTTAATATATTTTTATAATAATTGTTAATATAGTTATAATAATTAATTAAAAAATTTATAATTAATTAATATATTAGTTAATTATTATTATTATTATGACAATAATCCATTAAGTACTTTTTAGTAATTTGTTACAATCTAACTCATTCCGATTCCGATTCAAAACAAAGTAAACACATTTTTGGCAATTCAGTTCATTCCCATTTCGATTCCTATAGTTCAAGTAAACAACTTAATTTGATTCCCATTCCTTATTCCCCTTCCAGCTCAGTCTCATTTCTGTCCATTCCGATTCCAGTTTAGTAAATGCAGCATCAATATTTTATCCAATGAACACGAATATGTATCTTTTTATTTTGAAGAATCGCTGCTGCGGTAAATGTTGTACACATAATTCTTTTGTTGAAATTAATTTGAACCCAAAACTTGGGGTTAGGAAGATCACCACTTATTAATAGAACTAAGAGGTTGTTTGTTAAATATCTGAAATCTGAAATTTTATTAATTTCAGCCATTTTCTAAAATATGCTTGTTTGTTTTTTGGAACTTATGTCTGATTTTCAGACATTTACGTCTGAATAGAAAAAGTAAACTTTTGTGACTTTTATCTGAATGAAAAAAAGTCTGAATGACAACTAAATATTATATTCCAAAAATATCTCTGTAAAATAATTTATTTCCTAAACTATAAAATCTAATCTTCCTTTTTTGTTTTAATTTATAAGGACATAAATGTCAAATAACCAAATTTAAGATATTTTTTATTGTAAAAACAAACAAGATGCCACTTAAATTCAGATATTTAAAAAAGAAAAACAAATATGTCATTCAGATTTTCGTATTCAGACCCATTCAGACTTTAGAAAAATTCAGACCCATTTAGATTTCAGACAAAAAAACAAACGCCACCTAAACCTTAATGCTGCGTTTACTAAACTGGAATCGGAATGGGTTGGAATCGGAATGGACAGGAATGGGAATGAGCTGGAATGGGAATAAGGAATAGGAATCAAATTAAGTTGTTTACTTGAATTGTAGGAATCGAAATCGGAATGAAATTTGATTCTTAATTAATGTGTTTCTTTTTCTTTGAATCGGAATCGGAATGAGTTAGATTGTAACAAATTACCAAAAAGTACTTAATGGATTATTGTTATAATTATTATTATTAACTAATATATTAATTAATTGTAAAATTTTATTAATTAATTATTATAATTATATTAACAATTATTATAAAAATATATTAACTAATAATATTAATATTAATTAATTAATTATAATAATATATTAATTATTGTGATTATTCATTCAAAAATTATAATCATTAATAATTATTGTTAAAAATATATTAATATATTAATTAGTAGTAATAATTATAGTATTTAATTAATTAATAATAATATATTAATTATAAATAATTATTATTATATTAATATATTAATTAATTAATTAATTACAATAATAATATATTAATTATTCTGATTATTTACTCGAGAACTATAATTATTGATATATTATTGTTAATAATATATTATTATATTATTTAATAATTATTATTATATTAATTAATTAATAATATATTAATTAATTAATTAATTATTATAATAATATATTAATTAATTAATTAATATTATTGTTAATAATATATTATTTTATTATTTAATAATTATTATTATATTAATTAATAATAATATATGAATTAATTATAATAATTATATTAATAATTATTATAATAATTAATTAATTATTATAATAATATATTAATTAATTACAATAATAATATATTAATTATTGTGATTATTTATTCAAAAATTATAATTATTAATAATTATTGTTAATAATATATTAATTAGTAGTAATAATTATATTATTTAATTAATTATAATATATGAATTAATTATAATAATTATATTAATAATTATTATAACAGTATATTAATTAATTAATTATAATAACAATAACAATAAATTAATTATTGTGATTGTTTATTCAAAGACTATAATTATTAATAATTATTGTTTAATATGTTAATATATTAATTAATAGTAATAATTATATTAATTAATTAATTAATAATAATATATGAATTAATTATAATAATTATATTAATAATTATTATAACAGTTAATTCATTAATTATAACAACAATAACAATAAATTAATTATTGTGATTATTTATTCAAAAATTATAATTATTTATAATTATATTTTAATATATTAATTAAAGTAATAATTATATTAATTAATTAATAATAATATATGAATTAATTATAGTAATAATATTAATAATTACTATAATAACATATTAATTAATAAACTATAATAATAATATATTAATTATTGTGATTATTTGTTCAAGAACTATAATTATTAATAATTATATTTAATATTATATTAATATATTAATTAATCATAATAAGTAATTAATTAATTTTAATAATATATTAATTAATCATAATAATTAATTAATTATAATAATATATTAATTAAATAGAATTTAGAACAAAGTAGGCATTTTTGTTTTGGGGAGGGTAAAATGGGAAATCAAGGAATGGGAGATTGATTCCCACCTCCCCCATGGGAATCAATCTCCCATTCCTCATTCCCAAATTGTTGTAGGCCCCACCATTCCGATTCCGATTCCCGCTTTATTTTTGCAAAGTAAACGCGTCAATCATTCCGATTCCGGATTCCGATTCCCCAATCCGGTAAGTAAACGCACCATAAATTTATTTAAATTTGTCAAAGGAAATTAGTGTCACCGTAAATAACAATCTTGGAAAACAAAGTTGGATGGCATAGTCAATGCCCCAAGCAAACGGACAAAATACTAACATTTACCTGGAGTCTACCTGTATGGGAAAGCTTTCAATAACAAATTGTTGTTATTTGACAAAGTCCTCACAGAGAGGGAAAAGAAAAGAAAATAAAATAAATTAGCAAGTACGGGGAGAGAAAAGGCACTAGGAAACAGGACGGCCACAGAAAAGAAAATAAAAGAACTTGTTTTTTTTTTCCATATTTATTTTTTAAAAAATTTTTAAACACGAATAAGACTGATTAAAGAATTGACAAAAGGTGTGTGCCGTGTGCAGCGGGAAGAAATTTCCGTTGGTACGGAATAACAGTCAATGGAGGGTAAACGCGGCAGTTAGAGTTAAATCAGGGGCAGTTTGGTAATTCAAATTCAGTGCTTCTCAAAGGGACGAAATTAACAAACTCCAGATTCCATCTACGTCATCGTTAGTGTAATCATATGATTATATATATATATAATGCCTTTTTCTTTCCCAATTTCTCAATAATTGCATTGCATTTCAAATTACTCACCGAGCATCTCAGGTGATTTGAGTTTAGTTTCAATTCGAATACTGCCTGTTTTTTGATTTCGCATTATTCATTGAATTTGTGTAATTATCTGATTGGTTGATTTTGATTTGATGGAGCAGCTGCAAGGAGATTATTAAAGATTTGTGTATCTCTCTCCAGAGAATTTGGAAAATCAAGCAGGGAGAGAAAAATAGAACAAACCATGAGGGAATTTATAGGGAGAATGATTATGGAAACTCAAAAGGCTGGAGGAGAGTCTTTGTTAGGAACGGTGAAGATTGCAGTTTTGCCAATTGCAAAAGTGTTCACTATTTGCTTTTTGGGATTCCTCATGGCGTCTAAGTATGTTAACATCTTGCCTGCTTCTGGGAGAAAGCATTTGAATGGGGTCAGTTTCAAGTTTCCATCTCTACCTATTTTGGGTTTATGAATTTGATGGCTTTTTACTGATCTGTTTTTAACGGAGTGGAGTCTTGATTGTTCTTGTAATGCAGTTGGTGTTTACACTTTTGCTTCCATGTTTGATTTTTTCACAACTTGGACAAGCTATTACTCTACAGAAAATGATTGAGTGGTAAGAATGATTGTGTGGCCTTTTGTTGTTGTTTTTGTTTCGTTTGATTGGTGATTAGCAGAAGGGTTATTGAAGTTGGAATCTTGTTGTCTTGTTTCAGGTGGTACATTCCTATGAATGTTGTTCTGACAACAATTTTGGGCTCGTTAATAGGTTTAGTTATTGCCTATATAATTCGTCCTCCATACCCGTACTTCAAGTTTACCATAATACACATTGGAATTGGTAAGCCAATTTCTGTTGGAACATGCCTTGATGTTTGTATCGGATGCAGTCTGTGCTATACTTGATTATGATTCTTTTATTGGCTTTTAACTGAGGTCAAGCTTTAAACTACCTGAGGTCAAGCTTTAAATTACTTGAATGATGGGAGGTAATGATGTTCTATAGACATAACCGAACAAAATTATCTGCCTCCAACTTGTGGTGGACCATATTTTGATTCACCTTGTGAGAAAGAATACGTTTGCTAATTGCTTAGATTCAGGAGCTTCAACTTTATCAAGTGTAGGTGCTTAATCATATCTACCCAGCAGAAGAACTAATATTAGTATAGTATCTTTAGCATATGATAAACCCTTTATTCCTTCTAAGCTTATATAAACTGCCATGCAGCATTTCTACGCATGCTGCATTCTGTTTGTTTTACTTGTATTAGCATTTAGGTATTTTGGACCTCCCCAATTACATGGGTTTCGACATTGAAAATTTTACAGGGAATATTGGCAATGTGCCACTTGTTCTGATAGCGGCTTTATGTAGAGACCCGTCCAATCCTTTTGCTGAACCAGACACATGTAGCACACAGATGACTGCTTATATTTCATTTGGACAGTGGGTATGTTTCAGGAATTCTCACTTATTAAATGTTGCTTGTGTGGAATTTATGAAGTGAGACATTTTCTTCATTTTATGTACTGGCATACACACTCGAGTAGTGAATTAAGGACTGCACACATTCCTGTTCATGAATAAGAAATTTCTAGATGACAGTGAATTGTTTACTCTTATGAACTTTAATTAGTTTGATCTTGTCTCCTGCAACACTTATGCATAAGATTTAGGTGCTATTGTTTTTAATGCAAAGGAGCCTGATTCCAATGCAGCAGTATTTGTTCATAATGTCGTAAAGTTGGATTTTTACTGGATGTGTTGCCGTTTGGTCTTGCAAATTACAGTCAGGTTTTCTTTTGTCTGGTTGTAACTGTTGTCTAAATTAATTTTAATGCGCATGTGTAGGTTGGTGCAATCATCCTGTACACATATGTATTTCACATGTTGGCACCTCCACCCGAAGGTACCTTTGATATCGATGAAGAAAGCCTTCCCGTCAAGGACTCCTCAAAGGATGCCACTCCTGCCCCTGAACAGATTCCATTGCTGACCGAGGAGGCTGAACCAAAAGATTCAAATAATCCAAAGAGAGGAAAGGTAAGAATCAGCTGGATTGTGTGTATTCAACTTTTTGTTTCTCTGGCTCAGCTCAATAACATTCACAGTTTTGCCAGTCAGATAAAAGTTATTGTTTCAACTTGTTAGGAATTGTGTGGTGAAAATATTCCAATGAGATGTATAGCATAATATATTCCTCTCATTACCCATCCCACTTTCTTTCCCACCTTTTCCTAGTAAATTTTGATGCTTTCTTATCGATTTTGTTTCCTCTATGATCAACTATGGTGTCAATCTCATGTAATGCTTCCTTATGCAGATTGCAGAGGTCCTGATTTTCATTTATGAGAAGTTGAAGCTGAAGCAAATCCTTCAACCTCCCATCATTGCTTCGGTAAGTTTCACATCCGCTGATTAGTTTCTCTTTGGAACTTCCCCCACTTCTTTCAAGTTGTACGGTACCATAGTAACCAGACTTGCTGTAGATAATGCCTGTATTGCTATAAAACTTTATCTAGATGTGCATCCATAAGGTTGGAATTACTTGTTTCATGACCACTCTGATGCTTGTTAACATGAATTTTGGTAGTACGGTTCTCACAATTTATAATTGAAGCTGGAATGATATGTTTGCTTAAGGTTAGAAAATTATTAGAAGGCACATGTTCTGGATGTGTTCCAAATATGTTGATAGATAGGTAGACTGCCTGATTTGAAATTTTGTTTCGAACTTCAAAATTGAATCGATTTTGATTCTATGTCCAGTGAACTTCTACACCAATAGATCTGCATATGAGCTATAGCTTACCCCTGACTTTTGAATATTCTCTGTTGAGTATGCTTATTCATTGAATGATTTGTTAAGTTCCTAGTTAGGTTGCCTTCATAACTGGATTTTCTGTTGAAGGAAGTATGGTTCTTTCCATATCTTTTGTTTAATTGCTGTGCTCCTATTTGCTGCAGATCCTTGCCATGGGAATTGGTGTGGTACCCTTCCTTAAGAAGCTGATATTTACAAATGATGCTCCACTTTTCTTCTTCACCGACAGCTGCATTATTCTTGGGTATGTTTGTTAGCGGTTACACAGAAAAACAATTGGCTTTGTGCTTCCTTGTAGCTGTTCCTATAGACGCACTTTTTCTGTTTCTGTTCATTGCTAGTCCATTATATGTTGAGCAGTTATTGACGATGCTTGCAAGTAGCAGATAGGCATACTAGTTTTGGTGAAGCCGAAAGTTATTATCCAAAAAGTTGAAAAGAGTGGTGGTGCAGAATTAAGAATTAAATTTAAATATGTAGTTATAAAACAAACGGATTTTCATGTTGAGTTCATTATGATTCGGTTAATTATTTGAATAAGGTTTGAATATTTACTGGTTTATCTTAATACATAGGCTGGGTTTATATTAATAGATGAGATTTATTTGTCTTAAAAAATGGATAAGATTGATCTCTTAAGTTTATTTTTTGGCATTATGAATGAAATGATGCGTTCTTGATTATTTCTTCTTGTTCTTTTGTATCCCATTTTTCATCATTTTCTTCTGTTAAACCGTTCTCTAATTTCTGTCTCTTCCATTTCGAATCTATGATGTCTAATCATTTTTTTCTCTTCAATTGTCTCTCCATTTCTCATTCTTTCTGTTCTACATGTTTGATAACATTGCTCACGATGTTTTTGATCATCAGGGAGGCCATGATCCCGTGCATTCTGCTGGCATTAGGAGGTAACCTTGTTGATGGTAAGATGTGTTCCTAATAGTCATCTTTTTATCTTCTTTGGGGCTGTTCTTTTGCTGTTCCAGAAATAAAAGAGTGTAAAAAGTCTACTTTGTCTTAAGAGTCTTACTAGATTTAAAGGCTTTGGTAGTTCAAAAATATGGAACTCATAATGTTCCCATATGTCATGTGCTATGATACTTCTTTTATCATTTCAGTTATTACTGGAGTTTGACTGTTGTACCACTTTAGAATGTGATTTAAATTATGTGGCTATTCTTTGTTATGCTTTCAGGACCTGGAAGTTCAAAACTTGGTTTTCGGACAACAGCTGCTATTATATTCGGGAGGTTGGTTTTGGTGCCTCCTGCAGGACTTGGCATTGTCACATTAGCTGATAAGCTTGGGTTCATCCCTGCTGGCGATAAGATGTTCAAATTTGTCCTACTCCTTCAGCATACAATGCCTACATCAGTTCTTTCTGGTAAATACGCAGTTCTATTTTCTGAACTTCTATTAGCAGCTAAATGGAGTTCAAATATTGAAACTAATAGTCATGATATGTAGTCTATACGTGCAATGCATATGCAGTTTCAAGTTTATATCTTTCGGCTGAAATATGTAGTGAGTAGCACTGATTTGCGTGATAATTTGATCTTGATCTGCAGGTGCTGTGGCCAGTTTACGGGGTTGTGGAAGGGAGGCAGCTGCAGTCCTGTTCTGGGTTCATATATTTGCAATTTTCTCAATGGCTGGATGGATTATTCTCTACCTCAACTTATTGTTTTAAAACTGCATCAAATTGATGCTTTATCAACTTTTATTGTTTATTCCCTGCTAATTAATGTTAATAGTTCAGTAGATTAATTTAATACTCGGAAGCTTTTCTTTGCAGGGAAGAGGTGGCAATCTCGTCGCCCCTATTTTCCATTCATTGAATTGCACTTCGTTTAGAAGGATGATTAAGAGGCAGCTTATCTTTTCAATTTTCATTCTACTAAGATTTCATTTAAAATCATTAGCTCTTTGTTTCTTCTTTTAATCAATTAACCAAAAACAAACGCAATTGAGAACTATAAATGCTGCAGACGTACGTATTTGCGTGCATCAACTTTCATTAACAAGTTTGACTGAAACAAACACCTGCATCTGAATCATTATGACTGATGATACCACATTACAAACATGAACAGCAACCAATCAAGTCAAAGCCTATAATTAATTCAATTGAAAAAAGCCTATAATTAATTATCTACTAAAACCCTGAAATCGTTTAAAAGAGAGACCACCATCTCCTGCTTCTGTTCTCCCTTCGGCTTGGAGGAGCAGAGTTGTGAACACTAATTTGAGGCTGAGTCACTGGCCCCCTTCTGGCAGTCAGAGGATTGCCTAACCACAACACCAGAACAAAGCCCACAAGACTGACAATAGGGGCAGCCGCAAGAAGAAACCATCTTCCTCTACCATTCTCCCTGCCGGAGTTGCTAACTGCAGGTAGATCTCTCAGTCCAGATCTTCCCAGACCAAATTCACGAGCCTCAACAGATTCAGCTTCATCTGAGGCATCAGAGGAACTGTCCTCAATTCCACCATGCTGCTGGATTCCGTGAACCTCCATTCTACTGCTTATGTTTCGCTTTCCCTCCTCGTATTCTTTGTCATCAGTTGGAAGCTCATACCGACAAAGTGGGCATGAATTTCGTGCACTCAGCCATGGCAAAATACAGGACTGGTGATATAGGTGAAAGCATGGAAGCTGGATTACTTCAGTGCCAGAAGGTAAAAGATCTTTGCAGATTGCACAGACTAGATCTTCTTGCTTCTGATGTTCCTTGTTAACAATTACACGAGGTAGACTATTTACAAAAGACATGGCAGCAGGAGGTGCTCCTCTCCTTGAGTTGTCAGTCTCAGCCAGATGTGCAAGCAGTTCTTCAAAGCCTCTTGCATTGAGATAATCCCCCGAAGTCCCAATTAACTCCAGTTCCTCCAAGTTAGCAAATATGTTACGGGTTAACCTTTGTCTACCTTCCCTAGTTCTCCAACGAAATATACCCCCAAATTCAGGTGACTGAAACGGCCAACTTCTGTTAACTGGGACATTTCTTTCACTGGGACTGGAAAAATAGTTTCCAACTTGAGGTCTTACAACCACAGATTCAACGGTGTCTTCCTCCATGTCAGCTTCTTCCCATTCCCCATCCTCTTCTTCTTCCTCTTCCTCTTCTTCTTCAGGGTCATCTGAGTTCCATTGCTGGTGGCCGCCAGCATGCATTGGATCAATATCAGTGTCACTATCAAAAATGCTTCCATATTCTGGTGGAATAAACATGTCTGTATCAAGGAAACTATGTCCATCCACAGATGCATCAGAGTCACCTCCATAAGCACTATAAGAGACTGCATCACTCTCACCATGCAAAACTCTATAGCGGCTGAAACTGAGATTTGATTCACTCTCTGGATAAAGAGAATCCAGACCATCACTTTCAGCATCAGAGACAATCCGTCGCCATCTTCGAGAATCACTTGGAGTTGTACGGGAGCCAGAACGCTGAAATAACCTAGCACTAGCATCACCATCAATGGATTGATCCTCATGCCCAGAGATAATGGATTGATTTTCCAATGCAAAATTAATCATATGTGATAACTGATGTGAGAAAATATTTTCAACAGACTCGCTACTGCTATACCTCGTCCTCCTTCCTCTAGGAGTAAGCCTCTGATGAGAGTCGTGAGTGGGTGTCCCAACATCTTCAAGAAATAAAAATTTACAGTCCCCACATAAATGGATATTTTCATGATCATCAACTGACTCGTTGTCAGGCACAAGGGTTCTCCTGCATAGTGTACATGAAGCCAACTGACTAGAATGGTCAACTACCAAATCACCATCCATTAGGCCAACGGCTGTGGAAAAAGAGGACGTACTGAATTTTTTGCTAGTCTGCATCCATGTAACCAAAATAAAGAAAATGAGATCAAGAAAAGAAAACGGAGTGCAGTCAAAGCAAATGATACAATGACATGCAGACACAAAGGCCAAGTTGACACCAATATAATGTAAATGCTCTAGTTATCAATATATGTCGCAACCTACACCCTAAGATTGGTTTGTTTGCAATAACCACAATAATCTAATATACTTCAATATTGCATACTGGATTTTAATGTATGATGTGCTAGTTTCTTTGATTCAACCTCCTACATAACTCCAATATAATGTAAATGCTGTAGTTATCAATATACGTCGTAACCTACACCCTAAGATTGGTTTGTTCACAATAACCACAATAATCTAATATACTTCAATATTGCATACTGGATTTTAATGTATGATGTGCTGGTTTCTTTGATTCAACCTATTACAAACGATACGCATAATCCATCCATGAATATTTAGAAACAACTTTCAAGTGGTTGAAATCAAGCATGAAACAAATAACCCATCCATGAATATTTGCAAACAACTTTGAAGCAGTTGAAATGGAGCATGAAATTAAAGCTCTATATAATGCAAAATCAATTCCAGAAAAAAAGGTGATTGACCGGCTGATATCGAACATCCATCCATGCACCAGCAATTGTGTTCTAAAAGAATATTTTAGGTCAAATTCCCGATTTTCTGCTGCAAGAATTTCCTGGGAAACACAGCCTGAGACATGGCCAGACGAACTACTGCACAAAATCTTATCCATAGAAAGTTACGGGCAGTCTGGCACACACAAAACACGAGAAGGCCGCTCAAAAGTATCTCCTCACGTAGTAATTCACTATCCTTGAATAAATAAAAACCTTTGAATTACTCTTCATGCTACTTAATTGGAACCTTCCCTCCACATGTATGTGTAAATAAGAAAATAAAGAGTACATTGTGATCTGATGAATCTTCAATGCCACTGTAGTTCACTTCTACTCAAAAAAAGCACTTTGCATTAAATTTTTTACTGCTCATTATATCCTCCAAAGGGCAAGCAAATATTTGAAACTTTCTCCTCAGTCCTCACAATGCAAAGTAAAATCCTCAAGTTTCTGCCAATAGCCCTCATTCAATACAAGATTGCTCTTCTAAGCACCCTTTTTCTGGAGCTATCAACAAACAGAGCAGCACAAAGATGCGGCATGAAAACCGAGCTTTTTCCTCAATTATCCCAGAACCCATTTCCGCAAAACGAAATAACTTCATAATAGAATTTGGAAAGACACCAGGAATTGACAACACCGGACTCCATTCATTGCCCCTCCCCACAAACAAAAAAAAGTAATTGAAAAAGAAAAGAGCATTTTTCTCATAAAAGAAAAAAAAAACCCCAAATTGTATCCAAACATGAAGTCAATTGTACGATAGCATCAAATAAATGCCATAATTTCCTTAAATAGCAAAGCAAAGATGAAACTTTGAACTGAAGCGCATAAAAAATAAGAACATGAATAATAAATCATATAATACAAGGAAGAAAAGAACAGTTACCAGGAAAACAAAATGGTGAAGAACATGGTCCGATCTTCAGACTTACAAGACAGCACGTAAATCTGATGACTCAATGACAAGCAAAGGTCGAGTACGGAAATGGGTTTGTGAAATTGTGGGCTATTACCAAGAAAAGAAAATATATATAATAGACACAAAAACTGAAAGTATTAAAAATGTGCGTCAGCTGGAGAAAAGGGAGCATATTGTCACGGGACGAGAGGTTCCAAACCCGTGCGGCACTCCCGCATTCGGTCTTCGAGAGCAGTTCTCAGTGGAAGTGGCACAATATCGACTGGTTTCGCCCTGTCTCGGGCTCATGAGGAGAACGGCTCCAGTTTCCAACCAGTGTGTAGGGCTTTGCCTAAATCCTCCTTCAGTGTTAAGTCCTCTACTAGCGACAAGCTCCCCAAACTCAACCGGCCTCGCCTCGCTCGAACTCCAAGGGATCTAAGATCATCAGATTCCCACACGCCCGCTTCAAGACATCTCCTACAATCAAGACAACCATTGATCGATATTAGCGTGCAGCGCGCATATCGCAGTGTCACACTTCATGGGTCCGTGACATTCTCCCCATCACATAACCATGCACGTCCTCGTGCATGAAGAGTACGCCTCGCAAATGTGCACCTCCACGCGAAAACGTGAAGATCGGCTTACCAATCTCACCCATGAACTCCCTGCCTACTCGTCCTCGATCTCGGGAGAGGACCCGTGCAGTACACCGCCGCATCGGTCAACAGCTGGGGTGTGAGAACCCGCCTGTTCGTCCCGCTTGTCGACCCTTTCGCTCACAAGGGTGGGGACCTGCGTGGTGCGGCATTGGAGCGCTTGGCGAGCTCGCAACGAGGGCTTCGAGAGATGGCAAGCGCGGTTCTGATACCATTTGTCACGGGACGAGAGGTTCCAAACCCGTGCGGCACTCCCGCATTCGGTGCTACGAGAGTAAGCCTAGTGGAAGTGGCACAATATCGACTGGTTTCGCCCTGCCTCGGGCTCATCAGGAGAACGGCTCCAGTTCCCAACCAGTGTGTAGGGCTTTGCCTAAATCCCCCTTCAGTGTTAAGTCCTCGACTAGCGACAAGCTCCCCAAACTCAACCGGCCGGCCGCTCAACTCCAAGGGATCTAAGATCATTGTATTCCCCACACGCCCGCTTCTGAAGCACATCTCCTACAATCAGCACAACCATTGATCGATATTAGCGTACAGGCGCATATCGCGGGTGTCACACTTGCGGTCCGTGACAATATGATATTAAACTATGTCTCTTCTTTCGTTTTTTTTTTCTTTCTCACTTTTACAATTCTATTCTACCAGGGATTTGTCCCCGCCATACCCTAAAAGTAGGGTATTTATCCAACTACACCCCCATAATTCAAAATTCCTTCTATATGCCTTTTTGAATATACAATTACAGAATTACCCCAATTTAATTCTTCAGATTTCAAAATCTATCTTCACGAGCTACTGTACACAATGCCTGCTGCTGCAAGTTCGCGTTCCTGCTGCTGCAAGTTCATCCACCACATTAAAGGCTACAAAATCACTGAATTAAAGGTTGGAAATTCACCGAACTAAAGGTCATTAATAATATTTACACTTAATTTTTACTTTATAAAGAAAATTTAGGGTGCATAATTGTTAGGGTTATATGCATTAGGGTTTTAAAAAACAAATTACCCACATGATTTTGGTCATTATCTTTCTTATTTGATAATTTCTTCTTGGTAATGTAATGAATCTTCTTGAACTTGTGAAATTGAAATTGAAGAGAGTGATTTCATGGGTCTTTAGAATGGTTGTGGGAGTTCCTAATTAAATATTCAAAGAAAATTGGATAAAACAAAGATTATCTTTATGAATACTAGGTTATGACTATACTAGTTTATGCATTAGATCTTTGTATAATTTTACTTGTTGTTTGTAGTTGAACTTCATCCATGGGAATTATATATCAATTTTCTTCAACTGCGTATGCATTCATTATGTTACAATTTGGGTTTTCTCTATTATTTGCTATAAAACTTTTAATTTGCAATTCTAATTTATTAACAATTTGATATTTGTTTTAGCATAAAACTATTGATAGTAGTACACTATCAATAAATGTGTTTTTGAACTATTTGTGAATTTTGAAATAATGTTGGATCATTTTATTAATTTGTCTCACTATGAAATTATTGAAAGAAGTCACATAATATTTAGGATTTGATATTATTGTGCAGCAAATGTTGTTGCATATATTTTCAACTAGTTAACTATTAGAGAATTGCCCTTTAATACACTCGTCCTAGGCTTGTTTTTAGTTTTTGACAATTATACACATACTTAATAGCTTATTAATCAGATTGAACTAATGAAAATTAATTGTTTGAGTGTTATGGAAAAATTTAACATTTTCTTTGAATATTTATACTTTATTTGGAATTGTTAACATACTTGATACATAAAGTTTGATTTTTATGTCATGTGGCAGTGATGGTTTATTTCTTTTTTTTTTTATAACTCCTTTAAAAATTATTTTAGTTCATAGTTATTGGCAATATATTTTAATTTGATGGGTTTGTTCTTGAAATAATATAGTTATATTGATCATGTAGATGCTAGTTGTGAGAAAGTCATGTTGTCATACATATATAATATTTTTAAGTTGTAAAAAGTTCTCATATTTGTTGCTTCTACGTTGCGTGACCATTTAGAAGATTGATAATAAATTTGAAGTATTATTTTTACTACAAACTAAAATTATATTTTTTCGACTTATCAATAACAATGGTGATTTTTAACGATTGATTTATATGAATTTTTTTAGTGGTGATTGTGGAGCATTTTTGTTGCGGCTCTTGGAGTTCCTGGCCCACTGACTTGATGTCAATTTATATTGCCAACAAGATAATGTTGCACAATTTCAAAAAGCATTGGCTGTCAAATTATTTGGGCATAGATCGTGGAAAAAAACTTCATAGTGTTCTACCCTTAAAAACTTCTTTGATGTGTCATTTTTTGGCCTTGTGATGTAATAGTTACAATAAAGATGTTGTTGATATTTAATGTCATTAAAGATAGTTTGTACAATGTTAATGTATTTTATTTTTTTGTTAATTATATTAATGATATAGCATGTTGTTTGTACAATGTATGTGATATAACATGATGACCATATATGCTCAGGGAATACTCTGTAAGATAATACACGACTGCAGTCGGGTATTTTGCATAGATACACGACTGCAGTCGAGTATTTGCAATACATGACCAGCTCTCTGGAATAAAATACACGAGTACAGCCGGGTATTTACACAGATACACGACTGCAGTCGAGTATTTGCAATACATGATCAGCTCTCTAGAATAAAAATACACGACTGCAGTCGGGTATTTTGCACAGATACACGACTCCAGTCTAGTATTACAATACATGACTAGCTCTCTGGAATAAAATACACGACTGCAACCGGGTATTTGCACAGATACACGACTGCAATCGAGTATTTACAATACATGATCAGCTCTCTGGAATAAAAATACACGATCAGAGTCGGGTATTTTGCATAGATACACGACTGCAGTCGAGTATTGTAATACATGACCAGCTCTCTAGAATAAAATACACGATTACAGCCGGGTATTTGCACAGATACGCGACTGCAGTCGAGTATTTACAATACATGACCAGCTCTCTGGAATAAAATACAAGATTACAGCCGGGTATTTGCATAGATACACGACTGTAGTCGAGTATTTGCAATACATGATCAGCTCTGGAATAAAAATACACTACTGCAGTCGGGTATTTTGCACAGATACATGACTCCAGTCGAGTATTTACAATACATGACCAGCTCTCTGGAATAAAATACACGACTGCAACCGGGTATTTGCACAGATACACGACTGCAGTCGAGTATTTGCAATACATGATCAGCTCTCTGGAATAAAAATACACGATTGCAGTCGGGTATTTTGCACAGATACATGACTCCAGTCGAGTATTTACAATACATGACCAGCTCTCTGGAATAAAATACACGACTGCAACCGGGTATTTGCACAGATACACGATCAGTATTTTTGCAATACATGATCAGCTCTTTGGAATAAAAATACATGACTGCAGTCGGGTATTTTGCATAGATACACGACTGCAGTCGAGTATTTACAATACATGACCAGCTCTCTGGAATAAAATACACGACATACAAAGGTTATTTGCACGATGATGCACGACTACAAACAAGTATTTGCAATACATGATCAACTCTCTGAATAAAAATATTGATCAAGTCAAGTATTTTGCATAGATACATGACTACAGTCGACTATTTGCAATACATGACCAGCTCTCTAGAATAAAATACATGACTGCAGTCGGGTATTTGCACAGATACATGACTGCAGTCGAGTATTTTATATACATGACGAGCTCTCTAGAATAAAATACACAATCATAAATCAGTGTATCTGTGCAAATATTCAACTGCAGTCGAGTATTTACAAATATTCATACAGTCGGAAATTTAACATATCAAACTTCAATTTAATAAATAACAAAAGTGGTTGTACATCAAACAACATAAATCCAATACTTATTCAAATCATAAATAAGTTATAATACAATGGAAGTTGTTGCATAATCATCATAATTTTTGTGCATCTTCAACCCAAACACTCGGCCCATGTATTATAAGCCCCTAGTCACCTCCCTTGAAAACAATATAAGCCACACAAACATGTTCATTCACCTGCGAAACAAAAAAAATAGAAATTTATCAACTAAATATTATACATATTAAAAAAATGCAAATAACATAGTGTCATACCCTTAAAAACTCCATTGTTGTGATTTTTCCATTTTTTGGATTAGTTATCATGAGATGTAATAGTTGCAATATGGATGTTGTTGACATTTGATATAATTAAAGATAATTTTACATCAGTATTCATGTTTTTTTGTATCTTTAAAACAACATACGTATATCATCCATCACTGAAATACTAATTATTCATCTCTTAATAAGTTGTAATAAAGTACAATTAGATATACAAGACAATAGTCGGGTAACTTTACAAATACATTACTATTGTCGAGTACGTGGACATAGAATAAAAACCACCTAAAATAGTTATTATAATGATAACACAATCAACATAAGCTTTAACATATCAAACTTCAATTCAACAAACAATAAAAGTTGTTGTACATCAAACAACATAGGTCCAATACATGTTTGAATTATAAATAAGTTTTAATAGAATAGAAGTTGCTACATAATCATCATAGTTATTAATATACTCAGCCTAAACACTCGACTCATGTATTATAAACCCTAGTCACATCCCTTTGAAATCAACATAAGCCCAAGAAATAGTTAGAGGACATATTTCTTCTCACAAAAATATTTTTCTTGCACTAATAGAATGTTAGGGTCTTATAACAGTTGAAACATTTTACATATATGCACAATTGTAGTATGTAAGTTCATACATACATGATAGAGTCGTGTAACTTATTAAAACACACAATTATAGTTTGGTAATAATCGAGGACATATCTAGTAAAAAAATATATATTTTGCACCAATAAAATGTTATAAAATGTTAGAGTGTCATAATAATTGAAATATTTTACGCATTTTCACGACTAGAGTCGTGTAAATTCATACGTATTACCCATGAAGCGATCGTGTATGTCAGGTGCAGAACAAAATTTTGATGCAAATTCTGGTTTTAACGAATATAGTTATAAAACCCATCAAACAACAGTCATATGATGCAAATGTAATGAAAATGTGAGTTGTTTTATTATTTATCACAAACCAAACAAAACCCTAAATATAATATATTGCCAACAAAATGAATAAATAACACAAAATAAAAATAAAGCTTCAAATACCTTATTCATAAGATGAATAATGCACCCAGCTCAAATTAAAATCTCAGTGCATTGGCTGTACATGAGCGATTTGGAGAGTGTGGAGTGAGTTTTTGTTGTGTGGAGTTAAAAAGAATGAGAAGTAAAGAGAAAAGTGTTGAAGATGAGTTGTGTGTGTTTTATATTTTCCTTTAGGGATATTTTAGACAATGTACCACATGAAAAGACATATCTAAATAATTTTCAAGTATGGGGTATATTTAACTAAATATCATATTTTTAAGGCATCTTTAATTAAAAACCCCCTATTCTACAATAGAAGATGGAGCCTCGCTAACTACGTCTGTGAGCGTACAAGAGCGGATCCAATGAGATGACCCACCAGCTCCATCTTCCTTCTCACTGTAATCATGGTGATGAAAGTTGAGAATAACTCTATTTTCTACCCCAATATTTTGGTATAACTACACTTTACTCTAGCTATTGTGCAAAAATGAGTAGACGTTTTCTAAACTCTTATGTTTTCTATAAAAAAAAAAAAAGCTCTTATGTTTTTTCTTGAAAGGTTCTAAACTCTTATGTTAATTAAGGACTTTCAAAAGTTTATCATAAATTTCATCACAATTCACAAATGATATAACATGTGGGGTAATTCATCAAATAATTGATAAATTTTCATAAATTTTAAGTGAATTAATTATATTATTTTATCATTCACTTGATGGGTAATTTTATAATGTCTAAATTCAAATCACAACATCAATATCATAATTTAACATAACTTGTATAAATAAACTATAAGATGTGTAAATTTAAAATAAAACTTATAAATCAACATTAAATTTAAAACAAATCATAAATTATATAAATAGAACATAAGACTTATAAATAAAAAGTAAAATAAGTAATTTAACATATGAGTAGTAAACTGGAGTATATTGGTAAATAAAACAACAAAAACTTATAGACGTAATATAAAACTTATAAACCAATATTAAGTGCAAAATAAAACATAAATTAAGTAATAAAACATAAATTAAGTGATAAAACATAAAATTAAGTAAATAAAACATAAGACTTATAAATGGAAGGTAAAATAAATAAACCAATATAAGAGAGGTAAATTGGTGTATTCTTAGAATAAAACAAAACTTATAAATATAACATAAAACTTATAAATCAACATTAAGTGTACAATAAAATATAAATTAAAAAACTTATTAATATTATATGAAACGTGTAAATCAACATTAAATGTAAAATAATACATAAATACAATCTTAATTAGTATGTCTAGCACTACTCAATGTGTATTTTCGCATCACTAAAAACTTTGAGAATTATCAACTACTTTTAGACTCAAGTGTAATTATATTAAAATCTTAGAGGAGACGAAATATTTATCCCTAATATGTTACTAATATAACTAAAACGTGTAAATTAATATTAAGTGTAAAATAAAATATAAATATCATATTAATTAGTATGCCTAGCACTACTCAATGGGTATTTTTGCATCACTAAAATCCTTAGGAATTATCGACTACTTTTAGATTGAAGTGTAATTATAGAGACAAAATATTTATCCCTAATAGGTTTGCTACACCAAACTACCAGGCTAGCCAGTACCCAACCTTTAAATTGGGCTGCCGGTAGTAACATGAGGCCCATCATTTTCGGATAGGTGGCCTAAGTATCGTTCACGCGCTGTGATGGCGCGTGGATTATTCAAACACTAAACTGTCTGACTATGATTCCAAGGTTAAAAAGTACAACCACTCCACTCTCTCTCATGTTAAATGTCATGCTCTTCAGTTCTCTTTTAACTTTCTTTTTAAAATTTTCTTCTTTACCTATTAATTATTCAAACAGCTGGGTTTAAGCAAGATAGGAAGCAAAGCAAAACAAGACAAGAACAAAATTTTGATGTGGTTAATGTATTTTCCTTGTCTGCAATATTCATATCACTAGAAGAAACAGAAACCAAATCAATTACAACCTGTACACCTTAACGCATTATTAATTTTAATCTTTTTTTGCCAATTACATTACATTCCCAATTTTTTTCCTTTCTTATTTTTATTTTAATAAAGGAAATCAGGTGAGTCATCTGTTGACCTCCCACATTTCAGTTTTCAAGAATGTCTTCCAGGTGGGTTCGGTGGGCAAATAACAAATGCATGTGAAAAAAAATGTTTGCTTTACAACATTTTGTTTGTTTATAAATAATTTATGATGTGGGTTTATTTTTATTTTTTTTCCTTTCTCTTTTTGGGGGGTTTGGTGGGCTGCGTAATGATGTGCAATGTGTGATGTAGGAGAAAAATACAAATGTCGATGATGTGGAAAGAATCAAATGTGAGGAGGAGTCCTCGAATATCTGGACTGAATTTGAATGCGTGTCAGGGTCAGCAGCAAATGGGGCGCGTGGAGGTTGACAGTACTAAGATGAGTACGGCTGCTAATGCTAATGCTGCTGCTGTTGCTGTTGGACCAGCCTCTCGCACTAGAGCCAGAAAAAAGAGAAAGCTCAAACCCCTTCAAGATGTTGCTGCTGCTAATACTACTTTTGTTTCGCCTATTGCTCAAGAGGTCTGCTTTTTCACATTCTTCACTCTTTCTGTAAATGTTCATGGGTACTTGCTTTGCCTTTGCTTCTGTTGTACTTTTGTTTTTGTGGGGTTTTAGTTAATGGATGTTGAGTTGTATTTCAGTCAGTTTGATTTCTCTGCATATTTTTCATAATTTAGTATTAGAAGAGGTATTTAATCAAATGCAGACAAAAACAACTGTCGACCAACCGACAAACTCACTCTAGTTTGTTGTGCAATGATTCTCTCTCTCTCTCTCTCTCGATTTTCACTGGTTCTGTGGTTTTTTCCCTTCCAAAATGTGATTTAGTTCTGTTCTATTTATGGATGTTACCAATATTTTAGCTTTTAAGAAACCGACACAAAGGTTCTGAAGTTTGTTTCTTGTTTCTTACTCTGAATTTCCAAGGCATCTTATTTGGAGAAATGCATTTTGAATGGCGAAATTTCTCCAAATTTATGAGACGTGGTTCCGTCTTGCTGAATGAACATTGTATTTCCTTCAATGGTTTGCGAGCCATTAGGTTATTTGAGCAAACAGAATTAGCAATATGGAATCCTGTTTCTAGAGGATTATAGTTGTAGGACTCTAGAATTTAGTCTAGGTAATGTTTTACCATTGTAAAAAGTATCAAGTCTTCATATTGTTGCGTTTATAGTCTGAAGATGGTGATGCGACTGGCGTGGAAGGTGGTGAAGAGCAAAATCTTAAATATCAGCCGAGTAATAGTGGTGAGACTTTATATATCTTGCAAATGTTTTAGTAAACTACCCACTTCTACATTTCTGTTACATTTGATAGATTTATTGTCTTGTATGACACAAATCACTTCCAGCGTGCGATGACAGACATCAAGGTACCAACCCTTGTTGCTGAAATCATCTCATTACCACATATTAAATGTTGACAGCCATTTCAAGCTATGGTGATATATCAATGCGCCTTCTTGATATATTTATAACTGTAACAGATCAACCATCAAGTGTGCCATCTGCCCCACAGATGCCAGAAAAACGTGTACTTGAGCTTATCCTCGACATACTACAAAGGTGGGAATTCTTTGGAAATAAATAAAAAAAAAAGATCTATTTGAAATTTTGGAAGATAAATCGCAATGTTTGTTTGCATTTTATAACAAAGTTTATTACACATGATGCATCAAATTATTTATATTCTGGAATCCTTAATAGAAGTTTTTGTACATCATTTGTTCTTTACATCTATTTTTTTCTTCTTATTAGGAAAGACACCCATGAAATATTTGCTGAACCAGTTGACACTGAAGAGGTTTGGAATTGGTTATTAGTTCATAATGTCAAATCATAAATGTTCCTTTCTCTTTCTTGTGCAATTTATGATGAGTCATTGGCTGTGGTTAGGTAGAAGATTATTATGAAATCATCAAAGAGCCTATGGATTTTGGCACTATGAGGGCTAAACTTCATGAAGGGATGTATACAAGTCTTGAACAATTTGAGGTTTGCTCTTTTTTTATTCTGTCTCAAGTTCTGGATAGTAGGCATTCTTTTCCTTTCTATTCTTTGATATTCAATTACACGATCAGTCATTTGATGTTATATGCTTTCTTTCAAGTTTATGAATTTCTAACACAAAAGCTTCTATCGCATGGATCATTCTTTTCTCATCAGAGTGATGAGATATATAATATCTAGGTGTCGGATCATCATAATTGTTGCTTTTGAGTTATATTTCTGAGATGTTTTACATGTGAAAACATGATAATCTATATATTATAAAAATTACTGCAAGCATTGATGTGTTATGTGGCTGATTGAGGACTATTATGCAGCATGATGTATTTTTGATATCCGGAAATGCAATGCATTTCAATTCCTCAGGAACCATTTATTTCAGGCAGGTATGACTATTAAATCTCTGTCAATGTCTGAAAGTAATTTTGTGCGAGTTCTATGATGACTTCTTACTGTCAACTGTTTGCAACTCTTTCAGGCTCGTATAATACATGAACTAAGCAAGAGGGTCTTTCATGCTCTTAGAACTGACCCGGGCAATTTCGAATTGGAATTCTCAGAGACACGGCGAAGAACTGGTAGAAGACCTCAAATTGAACCAAAGGGTCAAATTAGTAGCTCAAGTCTGAAGCCTGCTACAAATTTCGGAAGCAATAGCATGATTGCTACTGTATCGCCAAAAACTGTGAGTGATGCAACAATTCTTAGGAGAAGATCTCAACGAAACCCTGAGAAGCCTAGTGCAGAGTCTACTCTTACTGCCAGAGATAATAAAATGCTTTTGGGTAAAATTCTGGTGAACTTCCTAATTATTTTATTATTACTTTGCAGAATAGAGAACTTTGAAACTTCCATGAGATTTTAGAAATTAGTTCTCATAAAGTACCAAAAGTCCAAAACCTTCAGTGGCTAGTAGCTCTGATTGAAGCTTTCATTATGAATTTTTATAGCTTCCTTGAACTTTTTTTAAGCAAATTCCCTTTTTATCATAGCCGCTGCTTTCTACTTGTTTAAATTTTGTTGACTTAAATGATGGTTTCTTCTCTAACAGGTGCTACAGGTGGTAGAAGAACTAGTTTTTCTGAAGCAGATAGACGTAGTACATACAGTCCTAGGTCGTTATTTCTCAATGACAATGATTCAACTGATTTGTCAAGTAATATTCATTCAAAAACTCTCAAACATGTGAGTGTTTCCGCTTTTGTCACATTTTGGCATATAATTTAGTTTTTATGTGCCAAGGGTATCCTCAAATTCAATGAAATAATATGTGCATGGAATTCACATGAGGCTGATGACTCGGACACATCATACACTCTAATAATCACGAGATAGATGGACCTTCTTGTGGGATCAAAGCACGCTGCACAAGAGTTATTCCCATTTCGGAATTGTGCCAAATATTTTGATCCTAGCAAAACAACATTAATCAATGAACCCACTGATTTTACCTTCTCTACTTTGATGAAAGCATTGAATGGTCAGTGTTTTTCTTTTGATCTTTATGTTGTTATCTTTGGATCCTTATTTCTTGGACCCCACTTCCAGTGGTTGCTCCGTCTTGAAAGATGCATGGTGTTTAAAAGCCCCCGCAATCATATAATTCCCTTTCTTTTTTCTTGGCAGGGTGTCAGATAAGTCATTTATGTCTAATCTGTTGCATTGACATAATGCAAGAATACTGAATACCTTTCTATTTCAATTGGTACACTACACGAGTACAAACTCTTGCCTTTGTTATTTTTTCACTGCTTTAAACACTGGTCTCTCTCCCTGAAAAGTTGGTGGTTCCATTAGCTGGGCCAACCAATTGAAAACATAGGTTGAGCCTGTGAAATGTATCCAATTGCAACTCCACAAAAATCGTGGGCCTTACTTCTAGTGCCCCTGTACAGTTCTTAGGCCTTCTGATTTATGAATCCAAGCTTGTTGGATGCAATAACTGTCTGATTTTTACTAATAAGTTGGCTTCTTTTTCCGGTATTTTAAAATTTCTGCTTTCCAATATTGAACTGAAAATCCATTTCTCATTCTTGTAGGTGAATCAGCAGGATATGGGTTATAGAGAAAGCTTGATGTTGTTTGTTAGAGATTTAGGACCAGCTGTCCAAATGGTTGCCGAGCGGAAGTTGCATGGATGTTCAGCTGAGGCTCCCAATTTTCAGTCTTCAAGTTCAAACTGTTGGTTTCAGGCACCACAATGTCATAACCCTCCTGCACATGCCTCTGTCCAACAGAGACAGGCTGCTCTGGATAATAACTCGGGTTCTATAATGTCTCAAAATTTATTGGAACACCATCTTGGTAATCAAACTGTCCCAGGAAACAGCAGTGGTAGGACAGAGTTGTGCGACCGTAGTAAAATTGGTGGCAGAATGGATATTTATACTGGTTCTGTAGAAGTGAAACCCAACTGTGTGGAGAATGTTCCCCACACCTTCAAAGAGGAAATTTGCAGGAGCAGTGTAACGAAGGATTCAGGAAGTGAAATGGTTGAAAAGAGCAGAAACAATATGGCTATGTCAGGTTCAAATTCTCCCACTGCTGCAGCAGCCAGAGAATTGAACTTTTCAGTTGCTGGGTTAAAAGACAAGGGCAGCCTGTCAGCGACAATGTTTTCAGACAAGAGCATGTTGGACAATCAAGCTGAGTCATCGAAGTCAACCTCAGATTATTCTCATTCAGATTTGCTTTGTTTCAGCTTGAGAAAAAACCACAGTTCATCATCTTTGTGGCCACTACGAACCACGAGCATGTCAACTTCTCAAACAAAGGGCTCAATAAGCAATCCAGGATCACAATGTTTAAGACGAAATGATCAAGCCATTACAGCACTATGCCAAAGCCATGAAGTGAATGATTCATCAAGGTCAAGCCAAGACTTAAAATCAAATCAACATTTGCCACTTGCTCCCCCGTTTACATTTGATCTATCATATCTGAAAACGCGACTAGGTCAGATTACTACCCCAACACGGGATAAATCATTGCTGCCAACTGGTAGGTCCTTTCTGGACAAAACGAGCTACCAGAAACTTGATGATCATCAGCAATCCTCATTGGATTCCAAGCATACTGATTTGGTACTTCAGCTGTAAGAAGCTCATGCAGAAAAAAGGTAAATAGATAACTGATCTCAAAAGAAGTTCCCTTTTGCAATTTATGAATCAGTAATTAATTTCTTATTAGCATCTTGATTTATTTAATGTCAGATAAGGTGAAAAGAATCATTATAATCATGTAATGATAAACAAGAAAGAGACAGGCCCCATTCCATCCATGTTATCAATTTCCATAAAGCCATAGATTAATGAAGACATTAACAATCTGGTCAGACTTCTGAATTTAATTGTAATCTGAGAATGGTATATAGGGTGTGGACAACTGGTAATGTCAGACCATGGGCGGACCGGGGAAGGGCTACAGCCCTCTTTCGAAAAGATCCATTAAGTGCAAACACCAACAACTGATACAAAATCCTGCCACAGTTGTATCCTACTTGCAATTTCAAACAGAATTTGACCAATTGCCAGTTTCGGTTTCAGCCATGGTTGTCATTATTATTTTCTCCGTCATATTGTGTGGTAGCTATCTACTTAGGATTTCCCTGCTTTTATTTATACAGTAACTTCTATGTAGTTATATTGTTGGGATTGAAAAAATTTATTCTTATAAAGAGGTTATAACTTAATAGAGGTATGCAGTAACTTCTATGTAGTTATATTGTTGGGATTGAAAAAATTTATTCTTATAAAGAGGTTATAACTTAATAAAGGTATAGTACAAAAATTATTGCTTTTGCTTAATTGTCCCTTATGTAAGTGATATAAAGGTACATTATGTCATGTATTAATAAATTAATAAATGAGTCAAATTTAATGTATAGGCATTAATAAATTAATTAATAAGTGAGTCAAATTCAATGAATAGATATTAATAAAAAAGATATATAGTTTAAAAAAAACTAATACAAAAAGTTTCATGCCAAGAAGCTATAAACATATTTGAGAACCTAGCTTCAACAAGAAGATGCATATACTGACTAATTAATACATGCCTCCAAGTTGAAAGATGTAGTTGCAACTTTAAACAACAAATTATTATCACAAACAATTTTAGAAAGATACTTTGTTCCATCTTAATTATTTAATGTAACATGACATATATTTTTGAAATATTATTACTATGTGAAGGTAAGTTTATTAAGATGAGGCTTACAGAAAAATATAACTTATTATAATGTTGAGTTTATTCTTAATTATAATTGGTCCTAAATTGGGATCATAATTTTTTATTACTATGAAGAGATTATTCCTATATAGAGTATTCCTATTTGGAGGTTTAATAGCTTTTTATGCTTTTAGCCTCTTTTTAGTTTTATTTACAAAGAGAACAAAACTGATCTGATCTCAAAATTAAGTGCGGTTTATTGGTTGCAAAACGGATTTCGTGTTGGATTTGGATTCAGATAGTTCCATTTCCATTTGTAACCGGGAAAATGTCAGTCCCCCAATGTTTAGGGGAAGCCACAAAAACCCCCTTATTGTCTTTAAAAATATATTCAAACCCTTTCTTAATTTTTTCTATCTGTTCCAACAATTAAAAAGTTAATATTGTCCATTCTTGTAAGAATAATAGTTAAGCTTACAAAGAGATGACGTTGCTTGCCACATCAAAAAAAAAAAAAAATCCACACAATATATTTAAGGATCCAACTATGTTGGAATCATTCTACGGTGGAACATTCTTTTATAATTATACGATTAAAGTTATAATGTATTTTTTACTATTTATAACTTTATATGTGTGGCTATGATTCGTGTTCTATTTTAAAGCAACTCCAAACTAATCATAGCCTATATTTAAATATTGCCACATGTTGTAATATAATGCTCCCTACAATAGTTGGCAATGGTAGTTTTGTCCTTTGTGCAAATTTCAATTAGTGTTTGTTTATTTTCAAAATTTTGTAATTTTCATATTTTTTATTTTTTTAATAAAAAATTTGTCCACTTGAAAATTGTTATTATCATAACAATGATTTATGTTTGAAATTGATTAAGATTTTCATGATTGGTTTTGAGTTTATTTGAATAAAAATATTATGACCCCGTTGTTTATATGCATGTGGTTCTCATCTATCTAGTATATTTGTGTTATTAAAAATATCCCCATATTTTAACTTACTAAATCTTTATGTGAATTTAAATATTAAATAATATTAATATTAAGTACGCGACCGTATACTTAATCACTTTTATGTGTGTGTGCGTATTTATATATACCAAGAAACCCTCCATTCTCTCGTTAAAAATGATAATAAAAAGGATTGATGAATTAGCATTTCTCCGTATTAAAAGCCACATGGGAAATGTTAACAAACGTGATGCACGAGGTAAATGACGTTGAAGAAGATGGAAGGTTCTTTAAATTTCATTTTTTTAAAAAAAGAAAAAATAGCAAAAAAGAGTCATTTATTAGTCCAAATAAATAAATAAATAACAATCAGCAATAGAACTTTTGATGTAAAACGGGATCGATGAAACTGTTCATGATATAAACTTTTTGTCTGTACTGGACAAACCGGTTTGGATGCATCCTCGTTAAATCTACCGGCTGAAATATATTCATTAAATAAATAAACGGTTACCGGCAACCGCTTGTACCCGTTGCTGGAAATCAGCTGAGTCAATTATGAATTTTGTCTTTATAATTCACAATGAACACTGTTGGTTTGAGCCTGATATTCAATTATGGAAGTGAATTATTATTTAAATATTGGGGTGTTGTTTGTTTTTCAGTTCAAAATATGCATTTAATTTTTTTAAATATTTATTTATATCAGGTTGTTTGCTTCGTTAAATTATCACTTATTTTTAATAATTTTATCTAAATTAAAAATGTAAATATATATATATATATACTTTGTGTAAAGTCTAAAATTTAAATAGGAAATTTTAATTTCAAATATAAAAAATATCCTTAACTATTCATGTCTTTTCTATATTATATATAAACCTAATGTTTTGAATTATCCTTAAAGTTATTTTTTTAATTGCTTTGAATTTTTATACACATGCTAACATTAACTAAAGTAAAATATGGAACAAATCAAAATATAACATTGTGATCTATCAAATCTAAAATAATAGTGTTGACTTTGTAAAGAAAGTTGATCCTATAATTACATCTTTAATTACAAAATTAAATTTAGAAACAACAATAGTATTATTTTTAATGTTGTCAAATTAATCAACTTGTTAAATTTTTAAATTGTAAAATATATATATACACAGACCACTTAAAAAATTATTTATGTCAAACTATTAAGTTTTAAATTTTTTTATTTAAATATTAAAAAAACATATCATTTCAACATTTTCATATCTATTCAGACTTGCTGGACAACTGATTCTCCAACCATATGACTTCATTCCTTTACATTTTCTGGTGCTGTTCTTCTTCAACACTTACCCATTCTTAAATGCTGTTTTTAATTCGGCGTTATAAGGCTAAAGTTTAGATTGCCTTGATTTTCCTGTGATTTTTTTTATTTTTTTATTATTTTAATTTTTTATTGCCAAAAACAAAGAGAAAGGTGGGCCCAAATAAGGCAGCATGTTTTGTTGAGGCTCTTTCGTTGTTTTGGTTGCTTAGCATTTTCCAATAAATATTCGTTACATTAACGTATGTAATTAATGTCTAATGTATGCAATCAATGCGTCATACATGTCATAATTTAGCATAATTTATCTAAGAGAATTGGAAAATTATTAATTGTCAACGCTAAGTTTATTATCAAACGTATTATAAAAATTTATTTATTCAACTTTACGTTTAATGTATGCAATTTGTATAAACCATCTATAAAAAGATAAAATTATCCTTATAAAATGATAAAATAGAAGCAACCATAAATTATAATGTTGGTTAATAGATTTAATTTTTTATAACCTTTTTTAAAACATAATAATTTTTAAGTGGATGAATGATAATTTTCCATAATTAAATTGCTAATTTTATAGTAAAAGAGAGTTAAAAAAACAATTATCTGCTCTCTATGTGTGTGTGTATCTTTCAAAATTTTCATTTTGTCACCACTTGACAAGTAGCACCCATCGGCGCATGCAGAAAGTGAATCTATACAACTAATACCTATAGTCAATCTCTTCATAAATATCAATTATTGTAAAAGTTTGGTTGTTTATTTTTAGCAAAGCTTTAAATGTATTCATTATACTCATTCACTAGAGAATGAATGATAATCATTCTCTAGTGAGGGCATCTCTAATTTATTAAAATGAGACTATTAGTAAAATGAGGATGTCAGTAAATTCATAAAATTTTGCTTAATATTTCTTGGCAAAATTAGCATGAGGAACATAATTTTCGCCTTCATGTATGAAACATGCATAGTGATATTCTACATATGGTAAAAACATTTCTATAATGATATTCAATATAGGGAAAAAAACAACCTTTATGTAGTCATAAAAAGCTCTAATCTAATTTGAGTCGACTATAAATAAGAATAAACTCCACAGCGTAATAAGTTATAATTTTTTCAAGTTCTCTTTTAATGAACTTACCTCTATATAGTAATAATTATCTGTATGTGACAAAAACTATATATTATGTTACGTTAAATTTTAAGATCAATTAAAATATTTTTAAAAGATGTTTGACATAATGATTATACGATGTACAATATTTATAGAATTATTAAAGAGATTACAAACATTTAGACTTATAAGATGACTTCGCATATTTCTAATGTACTAGATAGATACATGTAATTTTTTGAAATTATGTTTTATCTTTTCTATCACGGTTTATAAATTGGATTTATCATACTCCATTAATTATGTATTAATGAACTCTATAACTTATATCTCTTGTACATATCTATTAAGTTATAATCTTCTTATAGTAATAAAATTATTTGATCCTAATGTTATGACTATACAGAAGTATTATTATGTTTTTATATATAGGAAATTATGTTTATAATCTCTATTATATTTTTGAAAATATGTTTATTGCTAAGCCTGGCCTTTTTTAAAGCAATTCCCTCGTTTGAAAGCTCAAAAATCTCATATGTACCGGCAAAAAGAGAAATCTAGCATAGCAATTAGTTATTAAATGTTAATAACTAAAAAATAAGAAAATAAAGTAAATTACATGAAAATTTAATACCTTATTATATTTTGTCATTCCATTGTATGTCAACGTCAAATTTAAGGTTATGATATTATTGCGTCAATTGAACCATAATTTTAGTACCTGTTTAGCTTGGAATATATCACTTAAAATATCTCTAATTTCTTTTGATAAAATATTTCTCATTGGTAGCAATGCAAGTGAAGTGGTCGTCACTTATTAGGCGATTAGCCCAGTTACATTGTTGTTGATCCTAAACATACCATTAACATTTTTTTTAACAACTTTTGTAAATTAAATAAAAAAATTGAACTATTCAATAAATTAAATTAAGAAAACATATATACTTTCAGAACTTTCACATTCAACAACTCTTTGCATACTTTTGCTAAGCCTGGCCTTTTTTTAAGCACTTTCCCTAGTTCGAGAACTCATAAATCTTATATGTACCAGCAAAAAGATAAATATAACATTATATTTAGTTATTAAAATGTTAATAACTAAAAAATAAGAAAATAAAATAAATTACATGAAAGTTTAATACCTTATTATATTTTGTCGATTCGTTGTATGTCAACGTCAAATTGAAGTTTCTAATATTATTGCAGCAATCAAACCCTAATTTTACTTCATGTTTAGCTTGGAATACATCTATTAAAAGATCTCTAATTTTTTTGATAAAATCTTTCTCATGTTCAAAATGTAGATTACAAAGTCTTCTATATTATTTCCTATTAATATGCACATCTGCAATAATTCACGCGGATTAAAATTGTATCTTTTCCTATAAGCTCTACAAAATCTTTGCTTTTTTTTATCCCACCTATAGTTGATATTGATAACTCTGCAATTGTCGAAGCTTTGCTTGAAGTCGTCAATTTCTTCAATGTTTGTTAACCACTATGTAATTCTTTGCTTTATCAAATGCAAGCATGGGTTTAAAAAAAAAACACGTTTCAGTTGTTCCTAAAAAGAAAAGAATTTCAAGATGGAAATATGTAATAACAAACATCAAAAAGCTAAGAACTATTAAGAAAACTAAAGGATTAAATGACACTTTTATCAAATGTATTACATCACTTTCAACATGTATCACTCATATATCTTAAATTGACAAAATTTGTCTACTATCTACCAAATCGTTAGTTGTCGTTTAAAAGTTAACAGGATAGTGACAAATTAACTATTTTGCTCTTGAAACTCAAATTAAGGTAAAAAGACAGATTTACCGCAACAGTGAAGCAAGCCGAAATATAATTGTTAGAGTCAATAACGGTTACATTTTTGGGCTATATTATCACCTAAAATACACCAACACAAATAGCTTGCGGTATTTAACCAATTTGCTAATCATTTGGAACAAAAAATTAGCCAGCATGTTAACAAATCATTAATTCACCACACACCTAGTAATCACTCCCAATTCAACAAATTTGCTATCATTTGCAACAAAAAATCTAGTAGCACATTAACAAATCATTGATCTATCACACACCTAACAATCACTTCAAATTCATTTGAAAATGATCTCTAGTGAAGCATCAAGTTCTGTTGGCAATGGATTTAACATATATGAAAAAGTGAAACACTGGCCAAAATATTGCAAGTTTGGCATGCCAGCAGTGGCTTTGGTATTAACTACATTGCAAAATCCTTATGTAATGTTTTTATCACACGGGTGGAAGGATAATACGGTGAAGCTGTTAACATTTATGTTAACATAATGTTGATTTTGATGATAACAAACAAAATTAAGAATGATTAAGTTTTTGAAAGCTTAAATTATTTTTCATACATTTTAATAAATCATTATTTTCACATTATAAAGGTTTTATATCTAATGGAAAAATGATTTTATGAAATTGGTTGTTTTTCAAGTTTATGGTTTAATTGAAAGAATTTTGAAAACTTTGAAATCAACAAGTATTGCTTGAAATTTTAGAGAAGGATTTATTTGAAACATTTCATAACATTTGGGCGATATCATAATTTCAGAAAGTTTTGGGATTCACAAATTATTATTAAGAAATTCTGAAATTGGACTTAACTGCAAATTTGTATAACATTTTGGGCCATACTATAGTTTCATAAACTTTTGGGGTCAAAATGTAATTTTGGCAAACAGTGCACTGTATCAAGTTATCTTTATAGCAAGTGGCATTCGGATATGATAAACGGAATTCGTTCGGGCAGAATTCATCCGAATGGAAAGCGGCAATCCGGTTATCTAAACGCAATCCTAAGTTATGGGCGTAAACTCTCCTGGATGAAAAAGCAATCCGGTTTCGTAAGCGGTAATCCTTATTGATAGCGAAAGCTTCGGAGCATAAACGGCAATCCGGTTGTGCTAAAACGGAAGTCCTAAGTTATGGGGGCGAAAGCTTGTGGAGCATAAACGCAATCCGGTTGTCTTAACCAGAATCCGATTCGAGCGAAAGGTTCTGAGCATAAACGGCAATCCGGATATCACAAGCGGCATTCCTATACTCAAAAATTCAAATTTTTGCCTTAACGGTAACATGCAAGCGGAATTCGGAAACCATAAACGGAATCCTAAGTTATGAGCAAAAAGTGCATAACGGCTAGTTTTTTAGCTCCATCTATATAAACTCAAATCCAAATCATTTTTGGTAATCTTGGCAAGCATAAACAAGTGCACACAACATATATTGAGCTTCAAATTCGAAAATCATTATAGATTAAATCTTCATTGAGCTATCATTTGTATATCCACTCTAAAAGAGAGTTGTTTGTTGTATTTTTCATTTCTCATCAAATTGTGAGTGTACAAGTGTGAGAAACACTTGGGGTGAAGAGATTGGGGAGATAATCTCTTGATTGTAAAGGTCCATTGACACCTTGGAAGTCAATTGTAAACATTTGAAGCCTTGGAAGGCTTGGATAGTGAAATCCTCAAGCTTGGGTTGCTTGGAGGCGTGGATGTAGGTGGGGATAAGCAACCACGTAAAAATCATTGAGTTTGCTTTCTCTTCCTTACTCATTTATTATTGTGCTTTATTGAACTTATTGTTTTCATATTTGTTAAGGCATTAGTTTAAATTGTTGTGTGGTTTGCTTAGTTTAATTTTAAAAAAAAAAAAAAAACCCAATTCACCCCCCCTCTTGGTTGCCTAGATAGTTTTTCTTTTGGTATCGAGCAAGGTGCTCTTGTGTAGACTTAACCGTTTAGAGTTAAAGATCCATGGCAACCCATAATGACTCAACCTTTAGGGAAGGACAATCCACAATTAGACCACCGTTCTTTGACGGTAATGACTATCCTTATTGGAAAACTAGGATGAGAATTTATTTACAAGCTTTAGATTATGAAATTTGGGAAGTTGTTTGTAATGATTCATTCATTCCTAGGAAAAATGCTTTAAGTGAGTTGGATAGGAAAAATATGTCTTTAAATTCTAAGGCTATGAATGCTTTATTTTGTGCCTTAGATAAAAAGGAATTTGATAGAGTTTCAAATTGTTCTAATGCTTACGAAATTTGGAAGAAACTTGAAGTTGTGTATGAGGAGACTACAAATGAGGAAGAAATTCATAAAGTGTCGAATTTGGCACTTATGGCAATTGGAGATGAATCGGATGATGAATTTGATGAGGTAAGTGATCTTCCTACATATGATGAATTACATGATGCCTTTAAAGAATTGCATGATGAATTGATGAAAATGGGTAAAAAGAATGTTTGCCTTAAGAAGAAAATGCTAGAACTTACAAATGAAAATGATGCCATGAAAAAAATGCATTGATTCATTGAATGAGAAGATAAATGAACTAGAACTAGAAAATAAAACATTGCATGATAGAATTGCATTATCAAATGAGAAACCCAGCACTTCACACAAACATCTAGAATCACATGTAAATGACTTGAAAAATGAAAAAGATGCCTTGCAAAAATCTAATGCTTCATTAAATGAAAAGATCAAAGAATTGGAATTAGATAATGAAATGCTACATGATAGGATTGCATCATTTACATGTAAACAAAGTACTTCATATGAGCATGAGAAATCACATGTTGATGAATTAATGAAAGAAAATGAAGTGCTTAAGAAGAGGAGCAATGAGCTTAATGAAATTGTGTTAAAATTCACAAATGGTCAACAGAACTTAGATAAATTGCTCAACTCTCAAAAATGTGTATTTGATAAAAGAGGACTTGGATATAAGCCTAACTTGAAACAAAAATATTATAAGAATTATTTTGTTAAGGCTACCTCCACAAGCGATCATAAAATTGTTTGTCATTATTGTAATCAAAACGGTCACATGAAGCGTGGTTGTCCTATTAAAAGAAAAGTATATTATGGAGTAAAATGTGTTTGGGTTCCAAAAGGAACCATTGCTAACATTCAAGGACCCAAGAGTATTTGGGTACCAAAAGGCACAACTTGAATATTTTCTTTGTAGGTACCACAATCAAGGAATGGTGGAGAGTTCCTTGATGAAAGCTAGTGAGTGTAATCACTTGATCATGAACTAGGAGAAAATGATGAGGCAAGATGATTTAATTGTTTTGGTAACAATTCTTGCCATATTGATTTTGTTGAATGGATCATGATAAATAGATAATAGCTTGAATTTGTGAAAGTATGCTTGTATGCTTACATGATGGAATTATCATTATGTATAACATTGAGTGCTTTATTATGATGTATGGTTATATATATATATGATCATAGCTTATCAACTCATTATGATGGATTTGTTTGATATTAATGTTTTTGAAGTGTTTAAGCATGATAGATAAGTGGTGTGTTTGATTTTGATGATTGTATGATGTGTATGCATGATAGATGAGTTATATGTTTGCATTTATATTTCATGCATTAAAAGGCTTATTGAATTGTTTTAAATCACAAAATGATTTAAAATCAATCAATTTTTAAGCCAAAAATAAATTGGTGTGTATAATACAAGTTTAAGAGCTTACTTCATCTCAAAAATATTTTTCATAGCTTAACCGATTAAGAAATCTGGAAACCCGGATTAAATTTGATGCTTGTTGGAACTAACCGGACAACCGGTTATGAAATCCGGAAACCCGGATTCAGTTTGATAGTTGCTGGAACACATTCGGCCAACCGGATATTGTCAACCGGTAAACCGAATTCAAGTTGGTTGCTTGCTGGAAGGAACCGGGCAGCCGGATAAGAAATCCGGAAAACCGGATGCAAGTTTGATCTTTGCTGGACACAATCGGATGACCGGTTATTCAATCCGGAAATCCGAATTCTTGCTGCCAACTCTCTGGACCACAACCGGATATCCGGTTATCCACATCCGGAAATCCGGATTCGCGTTGTTGCCCTGCTGCTTGGTCACTGGTTTTATGCTTCTTCTTCGTTTTCAGTTTTTTTTTTTTCTTTTTTCTGCACATGTTTTCTTTCCCTCACCAAAACCGTGAACAGCTCCTCCATTTGTATTCAATTTCTACTCTTTTCTCAACCATCTTTATGCCAAGATCAATCTCTCAAACCATTACCTATGCATTTAACCTTCATTAAACACTTCCCAATCATCATTTCTTCACTTGTTCATCATCATCTCTCACGCATGAACAAGTATTCTCCGTTTCTCTCTCTACATTTTTAAGCTATCTTCAACTCTATTTTGATTCAATTAACAACATTTATTAGCTTCATTCATCTCTAAAATTTTTTTTTAATTGATTCATACTTACCCTTTCTTTTACTCGATATCCTGGAAATCCGAATTTGTGCATTTTGGGTATTTCAAATTACCACTTTCATATGCTTGGTCATGTTTTCTTTCATATGCTTCAAAAAAATTACCACTTTCATAGTGTGCTCTCCTTATAGATTTTACCTTGGTTCTTTATTAAATTATGCACCTACATTTTCATATGCATTGTTGTTTTTAATTATGGATTGAGGATGATAATTGTTATGTTATAACTCTTTAGTTAATTGCATGCTAAATTTTTTTTCCTTGATTAATCCTTGAGATGTTCTTTTTTGGTATAAGCATGGATTTATAGTAATTTTGATGATTGATGATTATATGTGTGTTGCTTGATGAATTGATGGAGGTGTTGTGCTTGATGAATTGATGGAGGTGTTGGCTTGTTATAATTGTTTAAACTTATATGGAAGTCTTTTTAACCATGTTGCGTATTTGAGGATTTATTCATTTTTTTAGGAGAAACTTTGCCGAAATTTTTGCTCGCACAAAATGGGTAATATCTTCATCGAATTATTTTTTTTGATTATCTTGTTTCGATTGTATCTATCTATTTTTTTATGTTGAATGGGGAGATAAATGTGATATTTTTTGGATAAAATCATTTTGGTTAAAATTTTAAATTGGCCATATATTTAGGGGGAGCATACAATATGATTTTTGTTAATATGCATTTTGAACTTTTTTGTTGTCCAAAGGGGAGACAAAATAATATTTCATTTTTGATGTTTTCAAAAGGAGGAGAATAATATGCATTTTGAGTATTGTTTTGAGATGTGATTATGATGTTGATTTTGATGAATTTTAAAGATATGATGATAATTTGATTACATGGTTGTTTTATATGATAATTTTGTGTTATGAGTTATTGACTTGGTAATTGATGGAATGATGGTTCATGATCATTTTATGGTTGATGGATTATGTGATGATTTATGTATAGAGTTTATTTGTATGATGATTTATGATAATTTGGGAGTAATATTGTTAAACTTGTATTTGAGGTGATGGTTGATAAGAAGGGGGAGAAGAATACATTTTTTTTATTTATAAAAATTTGCTACTCTTATTCTTTTCCTTTAAGTTTTCTTTTTAATGATGAAGGGGGAGAAGAATACATGTTTTTAAATTTATAAAAATTTTCTACTCTTTTTTTTTTTTTGCCAATTAAGTTTTTCTTTTTGATGATGAGGGGGAGAAGAATACATGTATTTAAATTTGTTAATTGGCAAATTGTAAAAGAAGCTTACATTTAAGGATAACATTTATGGAATCATTTTTTAAATACATGAAAGGTTTGTCATCATCAAAAAGGGGGAGATTGTTAACATTTATGTTAACATAATGTTGATTTTGATGATAACAAACAAAATTAAGAATGATTAAGTTTTTGAAAGCTTAAATTATTTTTCATACATTTTAATAAATCATTATTTTCACATTATAAAGGTTTTATATCTAATGGAAAAATGATTTTATGAAATTGGTTGTTTTTCAAGTTTATGGTTTAATTGAAAGAATTTTGAAAACTTTGAAATCAACAAGTATTGCTTGAAATTTTAGAGAAGGATTTATTTGAAACATTTCATAACATTTGGGCGATATCATAATTTCAGAAAGTTTTGGGATTCACAAATTATTATTAAGAAATTCTGAAATTGGACTTAACTGCAAATTTGTATAACATTTTGGGCCATACTATAGTTTCATAAACTTTTGGGGTCAAAATGTAATTTTGGCAAACAGTGCACTGTACTGTTACTGTAGCAAGTGGCATTCCGGATATGATAAACGGAATTCCGGTTACGGGGCAGAATTCATCCGAATGGAAAGCGGCAATCCTTATCTATGCTAAACTAATCCTAAGTTATGGGCGTAAAACTCCGGATGAAAAGCGGCAATCCGGTTTCGTAAGCGGGTAATCCTAAGTTATTGGGCGAAAGCTTCGAGCATAAACGGCAATCCGTTGTGCTAAAAAACGGAAGTCCTAAGGTTATGGGGGCGAAAAGCTTGTGGAGCATAAACGGCAAATCCGGCCAGGTCTAAACTGCAATCCTAATTCTGAGGCGAAAGGTTCTCGAGCATAAACGGCAATCCGGATATCACAAGCGGCATTCCTGGATACTCAAAAATTCAAATTTTTGCCTTAACGGTAACATGCAAGCGGAATTCGAAACCATAAACGAATCCTAAGTTATGAGCAAAAAAGTGCATAACGGCTAGTTTTTTAGCTCCATCTATATAAACTCAAATCCAAATCATTTTTGGTAATCTTGGCAAGCATAAACAAGTGCACACAACATATATTGAGCTTCAAATTCAAAATCATTATAGATTAAATCTTCATTGAGCTATCATTTGTATATCCACTCTAAAAGAGAGTTGTTTGTTGTATTTTTCATTTCTCATCAAATTGTGAGTGTACAAGTGTGAGAAACACTTGGGTGTGAAGAGATTGGGAGATAATCTCTTGATTGTAAAGGTCCATTGACACCTTGGAAGTCAATTGTAAACATTTGAAGCCTTGGAAGGCTTGGATAGTGAAATCCTCAAGCTTGGGTTGCTTGGAGGCGTGGATGTAGGTGGGGATAGCCGAACCACGTAAAAATCATTGAGTTTGCTTTCTCTTCCCTTACTCATTTATTATTGTGCTTTATTGAACTTATTGTTTTCATATTTGTTAAGGCATTAGTTTAAATTGTTGTGTGGTTTGCTTAGTTTAATTTTAAAAAAAAAAAACCCAATTCACCCCCCCTCTTGGTTGCCTAGATAGTATTTCAGAAGCATTGTGGATTTTGGGAATTGTTCACTATTTAATCTCTTATATATCCTTAAGGGTGTCCAGAATCTAATCTGATCCGCTCAATCTGTCTAATTTGCAAAAATCTTATTCGTAAAAATCCGATCTGTGGATTGGTGAATTAGATTGGATTGAAAATTTAAAAATCCGTAGTCAGTGGATTGGATATGAATTTACTTCTATAAATTTAAAAAATACGCAAATTCGCAAAAAAAAAATTATTTAATTAAAAAATAAAACTTGTAATGTGTCGTTACTACTTGCTAATAAATAAATAAGTTAAAATGTAGTTACATTAACAATATACATATCTTATCCCATAATAATATATAATAAACATGATTAAATAATTGAATAGTTAAATAAATAAATATAGCTTTCTAAACAGTTAATTTCAGTTAATTTTTATAATTTTAGTTAAATTTCATGTATTGATTTAAACAAATAAGATTTTTTTTTCTTTTCACTATGTTATATTTTAAGACTTTGAATGTATTATTCTAACTTTATTTAAACACTTAATTTATTTAAATCTTATTCAATTTTGAATTTGATTGGTAGTAAAATTATTTTTATATTAGTTTTTTCTATTTAATTAATTCGTAGAATGAATGTAATTAAAAAATTTTAATCCGCAAACTAATCCGCAAAATGATGGATTAGATATGGATTAAGTCAAATTCGTATCTGATCCGCAAACGTATGGATTGAATTGAAAATTTGCAATCCGTAAAATTCGATCTGCAAACACCTATTTATATCCTAATACTAATGATGAGATGCTATATGAGCAAAACTCGAAGCTAAATGATGATGTAGTGAAGATAAGAAAAGGCTAAAAATTATTGAAAGAACGCTTAAATATACCTTAATTGTGCTAGTTTGTATCTTTGTAACCCTCTTGATGAGAAAGTAATGTAGCATACAAAATTCATATCCAAGAAGTATTCAATAGTAGTAATCATAACTGAAACAATATTAATCTTTTCAAAACACATCCAAAATATGTAGATAACAACAGATGTCCTTTAAAAACATGTTCCAAAAAATCATTTCTATAGTTTTGCTTATGCAAGAGCATAATTTAGCTTGGTTGAAATCATCTAACCAGAAAATAGATTAGGGAAACTAAAGTTGATAGATTGTTTTCGACAAAATTATACGATGCAAAATGAGTATCAATTTTATTATAAAGCACCTGTTACAGCTAATGCTTGTCACGTATTCTGTGATTGGCTCACTTGGGATAGGTTAACGCCTGAAGTCCTTTTTATATTACAGAAAATAAAATAAATTCACCTTTATATCTGCAGTTATGAACTATGAACAACAAGAAAAGAAATTCAACCTCTTTTTTTGCTTGTCCCAGCAACTCCAACAACACTTGCAGTTTTCCTTTTCTTTAATCCAATATTGGAGCTCTTACTTGGACCATTTGGTACACAGTCTGTTGTCACTGTATTTCTCACTCTGCTACATGCCTTTGATGGCTGGCTTGAATGATTTGCTGGCCAGCCTAAAGAATTTGCAATTGACACCTGCAAAAAACATAACTTCTATGTTAGATAACGATATGAACAACAAACATAAATGGATAAAACTGATGGACTAAACAGATATATGAGAATTAATACTCGTAGTTCTAGCTGCCTCTGCAACCGATGGTCTTAACGGACAAGATCTTACATTGTGGTTCGAGACACTATGAACTAAGCAATTGACAAATAATCTCCTTTTTTTTTTAGGTTTAGTAGTTGCTCTCTTCCTATAATTTTTTTGGCATTTTAATCTTTTTCAGCACAACTGGGGGATCAATCGATTGCCTTACACCATGCACCTATGTCATCTGATTAAGAATTAGACTAAACATAACTGAATAAGTATTAATGCAAGCCTGCTTGGTGAAGCAAAATGGAATATACTGCTCAATTTCATGTTTTGCATGACCTATGACAGTCACGGCTGGATAATAAGATTTATTCATGTTTTTCAATACCCACAATCACACGTCTTATCCTCTAATTTCATTATAAACCTCCTAGCTGGACAATAAGGTTTATCCATGACCTGAAAAAGCCAGTCCCCTAAAGATTGCACAATCATTTTCTCTTTTTTTTTTGTAAGTTTTATTTAACTCTTTGTTAATCCTAGGAGCCATAGTTTTTGGCCAATTACTTCCCTCATTTCTTCTCTTTATAAACTTTTTGAAAAGTCTACATCTAATCTCCCCAAGCATTAATAAAGCAGGCATATCTTTATAAGGTAGATTCCAAGTGTTGAAGTACTCAAGGCATTATTTTCAGTTCTCTTTATCTTACAGTTACTATCATATGCATGCATAGATCAAGTGTACCCCTACAGTTCTCTTTCCAACTAATTATAGGCTTCTAACTTTTCTTCTTTGATATGTCATTACCTCATCAAAATCTTACTTGTTACTACTCTTTGTTATCCTCCGAAAAGAGTCCACAAGTTGGCACCAGCATATACATGCCTACAACATGCCCTATGATAGTCATAGGCATACTGTGCGAGAGTTATTCCCATTTTGGAATTGTGCTAAACAAGCAAACATATTGGTCCTAACAAAACAACGTCAATCAATGAACCCTCTAATTGTACTTTTTCCACTCTTGCCTTTTTAATTTTTTTGGTCCTTCTCCCAAAAAAGTTAGACATTCCATGAGCTGGGCCATTGAAAAGCGTTGGTTGAACCTATGAATTGAATTCAATTGCAACTCCACAATGATCATGGGCCTCACTTACAGCTCTTGGGCCTATGAATCCAACATTGTTGGATACGATAGATAACCATCCGATTTTAACTAATAAGTTGGCGTCTTTTTTTTTTTGTTATTTTAAAATTTTCGCTTTTCGGTATTAAACTGAAAATCCATTTCTTATTCCTGTAGGTGAATCAGCAGGATATGGGTTATAGAGAAAGCTTGATGTTGTTTGTTAGAGATCTATGACCAACTGCCTAAATGGTTGCCAAGCGAAGTTGCATGGATATTCAGCTGAGGCTCCCAATTTTCAGTCTTCAAGAACACACTGTTGGTTTCAGGCACCACAATGTCATAATCCTCCCACATATACCTCTGACCAACGGAGACAGGCTACTCTGGATAATAACTTTGGTTCTATAATGTCTCACAATTAATTGCAACACCATCTTGGGAGTCAAACTGTCCTAGGAAGCAGCAGTGGTGGGACAGAGTTGTTTGACAGCAGTAGAGTCGGTGGCAGAATGGATATTTATGCTGCTTCTGTAGAAGTGGAACCTAACTGTGTAAAGGAAGTTCCCCATGCCTTCAAAGAGGACATTTGCAGGAGCAGAGCAATGAAGGATTCAGGGAGTGAAATGGTTCAAAAGAGCAGAAACAATATGGCTATGTTGGGTTCGAATTCCCCCACTGCTGCCGCTAGAGAATTAAACTTTTCAGTTGCTGGGTAGAAAGATGAAGGGCAGCCTGTCAGCGACAATGTTTTCAGACAAAAGCATGTTGGATGGTAAAACTCAATCATCGAAGTCAACCTTGGATTATATTCTCCGTCAGATTTGCTCTGTTTCAGCTTGAGAAACAACCACGGTTCATCATCTTCATGGCCACTATGAACCACCAGCATATCAACTTCTCCTCGAACAAAGGGCTCAATAAGCAATCCAGGATCATAATATTTAAGAGAAAATGATCAAGCCATTACAGCACAATGCCAAAACCACAGAGTGAATGATTCATCAGGGGCAAGCGAAGCCTTAAAATCAAATCAGCATTTACCACTTGCTTCCCCGTTTACATTTGATCTACCACATCTGAAAACACGACTGGATCATGTTACTACCTCAACGCGAGATTAAATCCTTGTTGCCAACTGGTAAGTCCTTTCTGGACAAAATGAGCTACCAGAAGCTTGACGAGCATCAACAATTCTCATTGGATTCCAAGTATACCAATTTGGCTCTTTAGCCACAACAAATTCACGTGGGAAAAAAAATGGTAAAGAGATAATTGATCTTAAAAGAAGTTCCCTTTTGCAATTTATGATTCAGTAATTAATTTCATTTTACCATCTTGATTTATTTAAAGTCAGATAAGGTGAAAAGAAGATTATGATCATATCAAGATTAAAGGGGAAAAAAAAAACTCATCCCATCCACTTAATCACTTTCTATAAAGCCATAGATTAATGAAGACTGATTCAATGAAACATATTGCGAAAAACAGGTATTGGAAAATGCTCCGCACGAGTTGACGAGCAGTTACCAACATATTTGAGTTGTCAGACCCAAACAACAGCAAAGAACACAAATGAGTTGGGGCCGAACACGTCTTTTAAGTTTAAAAGTTGGAAACCCACACGCCACATCACCAATATCCAAGCCAGAAGCGAAAATAAATAAATAAAAGGGTTATTATCATTTTACTACTTAAAAAATTATCAAATATTAAATGACTACAAGAAATATTGTCTCCTATCATTTTACTATTATATCTTTATAAAAATATCATTTTACTACTTTTTTTCTGTTTGTTAACCGTTGGCCATACCGTTAGTTGACCGCTAGTTGACCGTTAGTTAGTTGACTATTGATTGTTATTAGTTGGCCAGGTTAGTTGACTAACAAAATATCAATTTCACCCTTCATGATTTAAAAAAAATATTTAAAAGTTATTTATAAAATAAATTTGTAATATATTTATTAAAATAGATATAAAATACCAACATAATTTTTTTTTTGCTAGAATTATGATATATGAATTATAAATTTATCTTATTATTTTTTTTAATCATGAAAGGTAAAATTGATATTGTGTTAGTCAACTAACGGTCAACTAATGGTCAACTAACAATCAGAATCTTAAAAATAGTAAAATGATATTTTTATAAAGATATAGTAGTAAAACGATAAAGATAATACTTCAGAATATTTGATATTTGACAATTTCTGAAGTAGTAAAATGATAATAACCCTAAATAAAATAAGAGTGACCTTTGGACCCTTAATTTTCTTTTTTTATTTTTATCAATTAGGTCTCCAATATATATTTTTTTTCTAATACCCATGTTTGGATTAGGATTATCAAATATGATTTGAAAAGTGATTGTCCCATGAGTTTATTCGGCATTATAATATTATAGTGCAAATTATATATAAAAAATACATGGCATTATAATATTATATTACAAACTATATATTAAAAAATACACCATCAGCTATATTAGAGTATTTCCAAAGTAGTACAGTCAAATAGGTGTAACAATATGCATGTGATAAAAATTTAACATAATTGTAACAACATATATTCAGCGTTGAAGATGTTACAACATAACTAAACCCTTGAAATATATGCGTGAAGTTTTTACATACAAAAAACTTATCTTTTAATAAAATCACATTAGCTCACTGTAGGGTCCTTTAAAAAAATTCAAAAGCATTTTTTTTTTAATCAATCTTTTAAGTTTTAACCTTAGGATCTAATTGGCATTGCCGTATTGGTCCTATTGGAAAATAATTAGGGACTCAGGTGGTAAAACGATAAATATTGGGTACTTAGGTGTCATTTTAGTAAATAAAAAGGTTTGAAATGATGATGTGGAAGTGCTTCAAACCGTATGATAGGAATAAAGAAGTAAACATAATGAGGAAAGAGACGGTCGAGATGGCTTGAAAAGGAAGAAACAGATGTCACCTTTGCATTACTATTATTATTATTGTTATTATTATTATTATTACTACTATTACTATTATGGTATGTGCTTCTCTGAGAGGGTAGTTTTGTTTTTTTTTTTGAGGTTACATTAAAAGAGGGAGGAGTTCGTTGGTCGTAAAGATCTTACATCTCTGACAAATTGTTCTTCTGGGACTGGGTGGGTGCCGGTGAAAGGCGCTGCCGGTGGACGTAACTGGTGTGCAGTTGGTGGCGGGAAAAAAAGAAAAGAGAGAAACGACATGGCGTACAGGAGGAGGCAGGGGATAGCAAGAGCGTCAACTTTCAAAGAAGAGATATATCAACCACCTACGGGTAACAAAAGCAATGATAATAATAAGTCTTCATTGCCGGCGTTTTCTTCTTCAAAATCGTTTTCGGCATCGTTGTCAGCATCAGAATCTTTGGCAGCTCAGGCGATCCGTGCCTCTGCTGCCCATCGTGAATCTTCCCTTTCTTCTGCTTACGTTGGTGCTGGTGCTGACTCTGCTTTTGCCTCTGACCATCAACGATCCAAGGTTCACTCCTTTTTCCTTTTCCTTTTCCTTTTATTGTACAAATGGATCAAGACCAATGCGTTTCTATTGATATTGATTTCGATCAGAATTCACACACACAATAAATAAATTCCTTTAGCTTATGTTGATTCTGATTACACATAACCTTTTGGTCCATTCTTCTGATTTTTTGATTCAAGAAATTTGTGACGTGGGAAACAGTATGAGCAATTGGGTAACAGAATTCATTAATCTGGGAGTGTTATATGAACCTTGCGGCTTTATCAAGAAGTTTAATAGGAATTTGGGCAATATTGTTTGGTTTTTTAAAAAAAAAATTCCCCTTTCAATTGTCTTTTGGTGGGATTGGTTGCTGGTGTATAATTTGTGAATGTGATATGACGCCTGCAAAATTCAGGGCTTCTCTGCATATGAGCATGCATCAACAAGAAATGAAAATACTGGGTTTTGGGGTGTTATAGCTCGAAAAGCCAAGGCAATTCTTGAGGATGATGATTTAACCCCACAATCTGAACCACCAGCCCAGTCTAGATGGCAGATGGCTGACACTTCAACTGGTGGCCAGGTGATCATTATTAACCTTTTGGAACATTTTATACTATCGCTTTACAAGCAAAAAATAATCATGAAAATTGAAAATATAACTCAGTCTTCACAAGCAAGCCATGTTGCTGCTCATGCAGTTGCCTGCTAGCTTTTTTTAGCATGTTTTAATTACACAATTTTAATTGCAGCATTCATCTGAGGGCTTTAGAAATTTGGAAAATCCTAGACTACGGAAGGGTTTGGATAAACTTACATCTTCCCTTAATCAAATTGGCGATACCTTTGAAAAAGCTTTTGAGGTAAGATGTCTTGGATTATATTTCGCTAAAGCATTGTGCTCTGATAACTATAATGAGTCTGATTACGTTAATCGTAATGTTTCAATTATCTTTTCATTATATGCTTCGAAACAAGTGGCAGTTACATAAGGGAGTGCAAATAAGGATATGTAATGTTCCAAGTAGTCAAAATTGACCTCAAGTCTTGAACAAAGTAGTTTTCAAATTTTTATGGTTTTTCCAGGAAGGTCGGACAATTGTGGAAAGCAAAACTGCAGATATCCGCAAACTTCAAATGAGGCGAAAGGGTGCTACTGAGGAACAAAATCAAGCTTCCGGCGACAATAGCCCATGGCAGCCTCTGCAACCACAGAATCAAACTTACCATGAAACACAACTCAAGGCATCTCGCGACGTAAGGTTGCAACTATGCTATTGTGTGTAAACAGTTCATGCAGTAGAAATACTGATTTTTTTTAATTTGAAAAAGCACATTATGTTAAGCTTGTTAAGCCATATCAAGCAACTTAACAGGGAAGATTACCTCAATTTGTCTTTGGCTAAAAAATACACCAAATCTGAAGTCTTCAAAGGATATTTATAATTTCTTCATTTAACTTCGGCAACTCTGGTTTGTTAAGATAATATATAATTTAAGCTTTGGCTAAAGCTTTAGGTCATTGGGAGTACAAATCACACTAGTAGCTATGTATTTAATAATGGGAAGTTGAAATCTGGGTATTCAAATCTCATCCCTACTGCTCATTTTGAATCATTAGGATAAGGAGAGACGTAATTATTTGAGCCAAGTTTCTTATAACTCCTATTCAATCAAATGCATGTTGGATTTTGTTTTGGGTCTCAGGTTGCGATGGCAACAGCTGCCAAAGCCAAACTTCTTCTTCGGGAGCTAAAAACAGTTAAAGCAGATCTGGCTTTTGCAAAGGAAAGATGTACTCAGCTGGAAGAAGAGAATAAACTCCTTCGTGAGAGTCGTGAGAAGGGGCAAAACCCTGCTGATGATGATTTGGTGAATCTACTTCTTCCCTTGTGCAGAAATAATTTAAACAAGGCTAACCTAATGTTTATTTGGTTCTTATTATGCGTACAATGTTTGTAAGTTGAATAGTAAGCACACATTACATATTCTTTGAGAAACTGCGAAATAAATTATCGATTGTGTAGTCGAAGGCAGAATCAAATCTGATTTTACATTGATAACTGTTTTGGATCTTCATGTTTGTTATTGCAGATTCGGCTTCAACTAGAGACTCTTTTGGCTGAGAAGGCTCGTTTGGCACACGAGAATTCAATATATGCTCGTGAGAATCGCTTTCTTAGGGAGATTGTTGAGTACCATCAACTCACAATGCAGGATGTTGTCTATTTAGATGAGGGCACTGAAGAAGTGACAGAAGTTTACCCCATCTCTACTTCACCACTTTCCAAGATATTCTCTGTTTCCCCACCCTCATCCCCATCATCACCATCAGAGATTCCTCCTCCTTCAAGCCTGCCAGTGACAAAGGAAATTCTTCACGTCCCCACCCCATCAGAAGAAACAAATAATGATGTTCCAGTAAAAGAAGTCCCACCAAGTTCAAATGCTGAAGTACCTGAAGATACTGATGCAAAGAAACCCTCAGATCATGTAACAGGAAGTGAAGTCCCACCAAGTTCAAATACTAAGGCACCTGAAGATAATGATGCAAAAATACACTCGGTATCTGCTGCTTAATTAATTTGTGTCATTGCTACTGTTTATTGGGAAGGATTTTTGTAACATTGGCCTTTTTTTTTTTTTTTTTCAATTCCTTCTCTCTTTACATTCTTTTTCTTCCTGTTTTTATATGTGAGGAAGGAGGGGGGCGAGGGGTCCTATTTTATTTTTATTTTTTTGGCATGCATTTGTTGGTATTTTGTGAATGTACTTGCGTATGCAGTGTTCTGGATTTGTTATTAAATAAAATGCTGAATTTCCCCTTCTTTCTTCCCTTTGCATCCGTAATCAACTTTGATATCCATCGATGTTCTCTTCAGCATCACATTGCATAAGTTAAATCATTCACACGATTGAAACCTTAAGAAGTTTTTAAGACTGAGCCTGACCTGCAGACCCTCAAGTTGTGTACTAATTACTAAATATCAGGCACAAAATTGTTTGTTCAGACATGTAAGTGATTGTTGGACAATTTTGTATGAGACCATCCTCCATAACATGGCACAAAATTCTGGTTACCTTATATTCTTGACAAGAAAAGCCAATGGAGCCATCAATATCTGTAATCAACGACATAGGAGAATATGACTTGCTTTTCATTTATGAAAAATTAACATTGACATATATTGTTAGTCTTGGGGGGGGGAAAAAATTCCTGTAACTTAATGGCCTCATTACATACATTCAACATCTTTGCCATCATTGAAGAAATTTGACAATACAACATATACTAACAGAAAGCCAATTTGATTCTATCCATCATTTTGCTTTAATTTCCTCGGCAACTCATGAACGGGGTTGAGTAGGATACAGTCAAATTTACTAGTGTAGAAGGCAATCTGGAGAAGGCAGCTTCAATTAAATATCTAGATCTTCAAAGCAAAAAACTCCTGGTTTCTACAGTAGTGCAATCAGAATATCTGGAAAAACAAACTAGTTGATCCATCACCAAATGATCTGAGATCTGCTGGCTTGACCAAAGCTCTGCACAATGGGCACGTCCTTTCCCTCTCAAACCTGAAAGGGAATAAAGGTTGAAGTCCCCCAGAACAGAAGCAAAATAGTGACTTTTGGTGACATGATTACTATCAGTAATTTATTGTCACAAGGAAGGAAGGAAAAGCCAAAAGGAGAGGGGAAAAAAAGAGAGAATCCATGACATTGAAGAAAATGAAAAGAGCAAGCAATAATAAACCCACCACTCTGAGACACAGTCTTCACAGAAAATGTGTTTACAACGAAGCAGAATAGGAGCATGCATCTTCTCCTGACATATAGCACACAAATCTCCAGCTGCATTCACCTGCATTAGATCACAGTCAAGCTTTTAAACGCATGGATAACTTTCGACTTCAAGTAGAGATTAGAACGCTTCAACACAAAGGTATCAAAAAGATGGCACGTACCCTTTTTTTTTGGGTGGGGGGAGATTAAAAAATACAAATTAAATTGATGATGAAGAATCATTACAAGAAGTAGACCATCTGTCCACTAAGAAAGCAAAATAATGAAAACTTTTCAGTGCTAAACAAAATATACCAATCATCCCTCTACAATACTAGACCAGCCTAGATACCTATCTCAAAACACTCTCCCAGCTTAAATGAACAAAGCAAAAAGATGAATCTTGAAACTCCTTAGAAACTAAAGCCCACAGCAAAGCTAGAAGATGAATTCTATCTCACAATTCTTCAATATTATCCACATTTTCTCCCTCAAAAAAAAAAATTTCCTACCATATACCCAAAACAGAGCTGCCACAGCACAGATTCAAAGGAATTTGGCCTTTTTTCCTTTACTAAAAAGCACAGGAATATAGAATGACAAGAACCCGAAATGCCCACATTTAGCCTCTTTAAACAACCTATTCCACAACTTTGAGGCCATAAAACAATGAAGAAAAAGATGATTAGAAATTTCTGCACTTGCTTTGCACATCACACCCCAAGACGGAGATAGAGACAAATTAGGTAATTTTGTTTGAATCATTCTCCAGAAATTAATTTTCCTTGTGCCAAGGCCCACAAAAGACTTGAACTTTAGAGGGAATACTAGCCTTCCAGATCGTTTTGGGGGGTAAAAATTCAGCCAAGGAGACACCATTACTCAGCCAGTTAAAATAATGACCTGATATCTCCAAACTCCACAATTTTTTGGCTTACTTCATTTCATTGATATCGACATTGTATAACAACCCAAGAGTTGAATCTACCTATCACTCAAGTTTCTTTTGAAGTTGAAATTCCAATATCAATTCAAGAAAGAGGAAGAAAATTTATAGGAAAATTTCTTGTACGACAGAACCTATAGAGGTAAGGGAAGCGCTCACACGAAGAAAAATCTCCTAATCATTTATCCTCCCAAGGTGATCCTTTATCTCCTTTCCTATTTATTTTAGGAGTGGATGATTTGAGCAGATTGATGGGAAAAGCTCTTGAAGCCAACATAGTGAAGCGCATCGAAGTTGGTAAGGAGAAGACAATGGTCTCTCACCTCCAATTTGCCGATGATACACTCTTTTTCTCTTCATTTGAGATTCAGATGATACATGATCTTCTCAAAGTAGTTGAAGTTTTTAGTCTTATTTCAGGGCTTAAAGTGAATAAAGTTAAAAGCTTTGTTGTGGGAATTAATTCTGCCAAAGAGAAAGTGAATGTCTTAGCCATTCAAGCTTGTCAAAGTAAGCTGGCCTATCAAGCATTTAGGTCTTCCTTTAGGACGCATTCCCAGATCTTCCAAGTTTTTGGAACACAGTGGTGGAAAAAAATTGAAAGAAGACTTGAAGGATGGCAAAAAGCCTTTCTTTCTAAAGGTAGCAAGCTTACTTTAATCGACTCCATATTGCTGGCTCTTCCTATCTAATTCCTTTCCTTGTTCAAAAGGCCTAGCGAGGTAGCTAACAGAATAGAAAGGTTCATGAGTGACTTCTTACAGGAAAGTATTGAATAATTGAACAGCCCTCAACTTATTATATGGGATATAGTTTCAAGATCTAAGTTTAATTAGGAACCGGAAATGTGGATAAGAAAAATAGAGCCCTTTTGGCCAAGTGGCTGTGGAACTCTTGAAAAAGATTCTCTCTGGCATTCAGTGATTAAAAGTATGGCCTCCACTCAAATGGTTGAGAATCTAATGTGGTTAGCAATGGAAGTCTTAGGAGCCCTTGGAAAGCAATCTCAAAGGAATATCCCTATTTTCTTTCTCACATTAAGCAAAGACAAGGAGATAAGGATAGCACATACCCAGGCATATTACAAGCTTGCTAAACTATAATGTTTTGGCATACAGGTTTTATATGATGTCTCTCTGCTATCATCTAAAGTAAAGTTTATCAGAGATGCGGTCTCCTAACATCAAAAAGATCTAACTAAAACAAACGAAACATTCACTGGAAACGTTGTAGAACAATACAGTCATGCTTGTTAAGAAGTATGGTCAGTGAATCAAACATATGAACGGCAATTTGCAACAAGATTTAGCTGGAAAGGCAAGCAAGCCTATCTTTTGAGCTCAATAGATATTCTTTATATATTTCACTATTTTCTCCTCTTTTTCTTTTTCTTTCAATGAGTTTATTCATAAAATACATAAAACTGATATTATGAATGAAGGAAATATTGATTTGCATGTAGATATGCAACCCCCGTAGTATTATAAGAACAATAATAAAATAAATAAACAGATCAAAAGGAAGAAAGAAAAATTCAGGTCATTCGTGGAGTTCAAATGAAAATGGCAAATTCCAGACTACCTGCTCTGTTGTTGCATAGGCCCCATAATGCACCTCTTTACGCGACAATGCCTTCAACGCAGCAAAGAAGGATTGCACCTGAAAATCATACATTCATGTAAATTCTAAGAGGAGGACAATCTGAACAGTAAAGAGAGAGGAGTGAAACACACATGATAAGCCACTGCTTTACCTTCTCAACCACAGATGTAAGCTTGAAAGTTAAGTACAGCCCTGTCATCAGCGATGAGAAGAGACTCCCATATTCTTTGTTCAAGAAGAAGCGATACCATACTGGTGTTGGCAATAACGCACGGTACAGAAGCATCAAATACTCAACCAAAGTTAGCAACTGACCCTGGAAAGAGAGAAGTTCTAAAGTTAGAAAGTTATGGATTCAAAAGCAATATGAAAATCAAAGGCCAAACTCATAATCTATTAACGTATATACTCTTCAAATTCCATGCTACATGTTACCAACCTGCTTCCGATAATTTCGGCCTCTGCTGTTCTTGTAATACATTAAAAGAAAACACTTGAGCACCATTGATGTCTGCCGGACCAAAGTATCTGAAAGGAAATATTAAGATGTTAAAAGAGATAACAAGAATTCTAGTATATTCAGCAGACACGGACGTCCATGAAAAAAGAGTTCATCTAATCATTAAAGAAATGCATGTTTTATAGATATAGCAACCACTATTTTTATCCAGTACTAAATCAAAATAATGATCAGAAATTTTCCGGGAAAAATATTTTAATTTTTTGGCAAAATCAGAAAAAAACAGAACTTTTTTTTAAAATTTAAATCAGAAAATGGAAAAGATCAAAACCAATTAAGCAAGATTTCATTTCCTTCCAAAATGGTTAATATTGTGACAGAGCAACCCCCAGCTCCCAACTCCCAACACCTTCTCCTTACAACCTTAGAACGATGAAATAAGGTGCAAGTGACATAAGTTAAATACCATCGTTATAGTAAATTTCACAACAGCAAAGTGGGGAGGGAAAAAATGACCAAAATAATAACTTGTGGACAAGAATATACCATTCACCATGATGATGAAAATAGCATGCCAGAAAGGTGGTATGGATTTGGGAGGAAGCATGACCAAAGGGTACAAAAGATCATCATTCCTGTACCACCAGTAAACGCCAGCCACATGAAGGATGAAAGCGATACAGATGCCAATCAGAACAGAGACCTTCCTCTCTCCCTGCAACCACCAACAATTGATATGCTTAATCATTCATATTTTAGCAACAGTAGAAAATGTTTAAAGCTGTTCTCATTTCTATCAACCAATCAAGCAGAGATCCTATGAAAAGAATAGAACAAAGAATTACTTATTACAGCACCTTCAAAGCTGTTTGTTTCCGTAGAACGTCATTTGATTTGAACATGACAGCAGCAATCCAAATTGTAACAAAGAAACCTGCAAGTGCTCGCAGAAAGGCAAATATCACAACCTAAAGTACAGATGGTTGAAAATTATATCCAAAAACATGCGAAGACTCAAAAAAAAAAAAATTCTAACAATTGCCATTTTAGCAAAGGCTTTAATACAAAAAGTATGGATGCAACAGCATCCTAAGTAACTCTATCATCCTTTGGCATAAACCAACCTGCGAGAAAACAAAAACATGTGTAGAATAACTACTATACCAACAGAAATGGAAAGTCGGCTTTAATTGTTTGAGTCGACATGCACTTTGCACATGAGAACCACACCTCCGTCATTTGTTATCTTTTCATGTGCGTGTGTGCATGAAGCCATTGGGGGGAGTGGAGGAGAAAGAAAATAGTTTCATATCATATAAATCAATATAGAAGTTGGAACACTGGCGAAACTAGAGAACTGACAAAGTCACCAAGATAAAATTTATAAACCAAAACCCCAAAAATGATGAACGCAGGGCCCATCAAAGTAAATCAATGTTATAAATAACTGTGAACAAGGGATGAGAAGGATACCTTGCAAATGCTGGCGAATGAAGACAACCAAGAGAAGCAAAGAGAACGGAAGGACCTGTTCAATCCACCTAGCAGCCTGCTGAATATCATATCTCTGATAAGAAGAGTCTCTACCATTAACCGCAGCACCATCCCCAGATTCCGCATCAACATTCCCATTAGAAGACTGTAAAACACCTTCTCCAGCACCCACCCCACGATCAATCCTACCATCTCCCTGATTATCACCTGCCAACGCAACGGACGCCACATCAGACTGCCCAGTTCCTTCCCTTACCTGCCCAATCACCAACCCTGCAGACCCATCCCTGTCGTGCTCATGCTCCCCTGCCCCAATTATCCTAATTGCCACCTCCCCATTGTTCACAGTGGGATCGTCAAGCCGATTGTGATTGCTAAGGTGAGCAGAAACAGTAGAATTAATCAAGGGTTCTGATTCCTGATGACTTGACCTCGTTCTTAAAAGACCTGAGTACTCCAATAACGTTGATAATGGAGCTTGAATTATGTTAGAAGCCGAAAGCATTCCATATCTTCGCGAATTACTACTCGCTCCAGAAGGACCTCTATAAGCGTCAGGATTAGTACCAGACGCTTCCATTTCTCTTGATGCCCTAACCCTAGCCATTCAATTTAGGCATTACAACAGACATTTCACAATCAATCACTCTAAAGATCGCAAAACTAAAACTGAAAAAACTAAAAAACAAACGCATTGCTAAAATAACGGAAATATTAACTTGCAAAGAAAGCAAACGTGGAATATTAAAAAATGTAATAATAAATTTACAAAAAAAAAGGAAAGAACAAATCAACCGTACCTTCGAAAGCGAAACTCCGTGGAGGTAAGCTCGTAATCAGACAAGGAGAAATTTCATTCTACGGAGACCCTAACCCTAAATCGAGTCAAATATGGGGGAAAAAAAAAAGGTCAACCAGCCGAACGCCGTGATTCGACCGGAAACGGTTCCAATGTTATCATCCGGTGATTAAATTGAAGCTTTGGTGGATTAAAAAAAAATTATGCGATCGAAATGAAAATGTTCAAAAGTGAAACCAGTGATGAAAATAAAATCCTTTGTTTTTTTTGTCGGTTTTAATTCTTAATTTTTAAATAATTATGGTTGGCTTTTATTTTTGTTATGGTGTTCTTTGTTTCGGCTCTTCTGCCCTTTTTCGCTCTATTGGCGAGCGCGAGGAAAATAGAGAGAGGACCAAATGAAAGACAAAAAAATACCAACTTATTTTAATTGAGATTGGCCCCACTCTCTTTGAGCTTGTCAGCTATCACCTTCTACTGACCAAATTAATGGCAAAGTCCAATACATTTACACACACATATTAACCCAACAATCAAATGGACCTCACGTTCGGCCTATTTTTTAACGGGTTCAATTGAAGCCCATTTCATGAATAGTTCTATTGGGCCTACTCTCTATATTGACTTTCGGTTTCGGTCAGTCCAGTACACCTTCCAGATTCAAAGGCAAATTTAGTTTAATTAATGTATACAAATGATTGTACATTTACAGAATACGATTTTTTTTTTTTGCCCTATTAATGAAAAAAGGTGTCAAAGTATCAGTATATTTATATAGTATATCTCAATTCTCTAATAGTATCTCACCACTTTCATTTCAGACACTGAAACAACATTTATATACTGGGTATTATAATTTCATACCCGTTAAATTATTTAATAATCCCATCCTACAATATAGTCGATGAGTATCGCAACTCAACAAGTGTAGAATTATGCGTTTATATGTTATTGTAAAAGTTTTGGAGAAAATATCACCACCAATATATATAATAGTATTTTACTAATTAAATCAATTAGCACCCACATAAATGATTTGAGTCTTGAGATTAATATAATATTATCATTTTGTTTATTCACATTTTTTTTTTATCATATCATTCAAAATTATGTTTTATTCAGTGCAAATTTTCATTGGACCGTCAAAACTAGATGTGCCACCATTCCTTCTTTGTTGCACTAACATGTATATCCATGACCTGTTAGTCAGCTTGCCTGTACACACAGAATTTCACTTTAAAAATACAACGGTTTAGATTGAGACTTTTAGCATGTTTTTAAGCTCTGGGTACATTTGTCTGCTTCCAAATGCATTACTAACTACTCGAATCTTTAGAGAGACTCGAGTCTCGAGTACATACAAATTTCTCAATGGCTGTAGAGACCGAGTGGTAGTCAAACTCTCTACAGGTGATGCATACTATTAGATCATCCTACCGTCAGTCATGCGGCTTTGGGTTGCGCAAAGGAGAGTCTACAAAAATGGAACCATCCCATCTCTTTACCAGTTCAACTAAAATCATTGACCCACGTTAGTCTGAAGCCATTTATTCAAAGCGATGGAGCGGGCAGTCTTGTATAGATGTTGTAGAAAACACTCCTGATTCTCAACTCTAAAGAAGCTATCAAATGCACACAAATGTACAAAAGGCTTGACAATTACCCAAAACTAGCCTATGTCGTGTGCTGTGACAGTTGTGATGACAGTCAACACATAATAAAAGTAATGGTCAATTTCACAATGTGAAAATGGGGAACTTTGCTCCCTTGCCATCAATACATTCAATACAAAGACAAAAAAAGTCGCATAGATTGTGGAATCATTCAGAGGGAGATTTTTTCTCTCTCTCTCTCTCTTTTTTTTTTTTTTTTTTTTTTTCCAAACAAATAAACCCATCACCATAGCTATTTGTTTAACACTAAAAAGTTAATAATTTATTATAAATGTCAGGAAGTTGGTATTGCAGATTGTTAACGACAAATGAAAGTGGACCCGAAAGACAGCAAAGAACAAAGGGGCCATTCAAGCAAAGTGCCCCGTATAAGTTGAATAATCGTATACTTGCCAGCAAGCAAAGCGGCGAGGCTTTTGTCACGAGCCTTGGTTGGTCTTGTTAAGTACCAAAAGACATGGGTCCTTTTTTTTATTTTTTATTTTTATAGTTGTTGTATTTCCCCCCGACCCCGAGAATAAAAATGCGTATTTTAGCATTTAATAGTGGTACCACTTAATGAAGGGGTCAATTTGGTCCTCCTAACATAATTTTAGCACATTGGATTGAATTGAATTGAATTCAATTTAATTATATAAAATTATATTTAGCATTATCTTGTTTTACATTACGTAGAATTAGACCGAATTACAAATGTAATTTTATAAAGAAAGTATCAGTTGCAATATTGTGATAGTATACGTCAATCTATATTCATGGTTAATTGTATCATATTCATGTTGCCCCGTTTATCTAATTATATTGGTTAATATTTGGAGTTCTTTGGAGTAAATGTATTTTTTTAATGTGTTTCGAATTCAGTATAACAATATGATATTTGTTATACTAAATAATTAGAAAGTGCATGTGTAAATTTGGAGTAAGATATGATGAGAGACTGAATAGGTAGTAGTAGTACCAAAATATTCTGCATCATATGTAATGATAAATTTAAAATATGTTAAATTTGTGTCACTGTTACACTTGTTCAATAATTGTGTTGATTTTGTTTGTACTTTTTCATATGAATAATAAATGGGTCATATTGGTTTACTTTAATACGATAAATCAATTCGAATTGTAATATCGAATGTGGTAGATCCAATAAGAAATAAATAAAATTAAAATCAGATGAGGTAAAACTCAACAATAACTAATCAAGGGATCAAAGCATAAAATCTAAAAGAAAGTTCCTTTTTTTTCTTTCAATTAAAACCCTTATCTTCTATGAAATGTTTTTGAACAAGCCCTTGCAAGTCCCAGCCAACAATATAAGCACTCAACACTAGTTAGTATACAAAGTCGAATTCTCTCGTGAAGTGAAATCACGTGCATACATATATTCGACTAAAATTTTTGAGTAAGTATAATGATTTCAATATTTAAGTCTTAATTGATGTGGCATTCATCTTTTAAATGGATTATTAATTTTATAAGTTATCAATATTATTATCTAATAGATAAGTGACATGTATATTAGGACTCAAGCTCTCGTGAAGTGAAATCATGTGCATACATATAATCGACTAAAATTTTTGAGTAAGTATAATGATTTCAATATTTAAGTCTTAATTAATGTGGCATTCATCTTTTAAATGGATTATTAATTTTATAAGTTATCAATATTATTATCTAATAGATAAGTGACATGTATATTAGGACTCAAGTTGAGAATCAAATTGAAATCATTAACGTTATTAAAAAAATTTTACCAAATAGTTGTGTTTTTATGTCTGCATAGATATTTATCTTAGAAGTTGAAAAAATAAAAAATAAAAATAAAAAACAGGGTTGCTTTGCTTTTCTTTTTCTTGACTCTATCCACGTGTGTCGAATTTGTCAAAATATATCTCAAGAAAGCATTGATATCATTTATTGGATAAATTTTCAAAAAGAAAATTAATATAAAATCATAATCCGATAGGTGTAAATCACAAAAAGCGATTAACATTAATCCATTTGGGTAGAATTTAATCAATTTATAATTTAAACGGATTACATAAAATCTTAATCAGGGTCAAACGATATCAACTCGGATTGTTGCAGAGGAAGTTACCAAAACAATCATTATGGGGCGACAATCACATGGGAGGCACGTGCAAACGGCGTGCTTTGGCAAGTGTGGACCAATAGGAATGATTGCAGGGATGAGTCAGATAAATGGGCTGGCAATTGCAATTTTTTATTTTATAGGGAGCCACATAAAGAAAAAAGAAGATAGATGATGACATGATAATTCCTTTTCTGCTAAATTTGTTGGGAATGTTTTTTGAAAGGCACAAGTTCTTAAGACTTGTTCATTTTATCTAATTAATGAGCATTTATATAATTATGTAATTGTGAGGTTAAAAATTTCGATGATAGAGACCTTCAATTTGTTCACTGATTTTGAAAGGATCATTTGTCTATTATATATTATTTGTGCAACTATTTCGTCGGCAATTGAGAATGTCAACTTTCAAAATTAGAGAACAAAAGGGTTTTCACACCATCACATGTTTGATGATTAGTAGCATTGCGATAATAAACTCAACATTTCAGTAAAAAAAAAAAAAACTCAATATTACCAGTATCAAAAACAACTTATTTAATTTTCAATATTATTAGAAAAAAATATTAATTAGGCTTGGTACAACTATTGAAATCTATTGGAAAATTGAACAAGTTCACAAAAAAGACAAAATCAACCAAAAAAAATTTAACACACTAACATAAATCGAGGCTAAGGTCAATTTATATGATGGGATAACAAATATTAGTCGAAGAAGAGTCGTTAAATATAATCGAACTGTTGGAAATATAATGAACAATGAAAGAGGCGTTGTGAAATATGGTGAAAAATCGATGGTTAATTCATTAATTTCTTTAATGTACGCAGCGTGTAATATAAGATAACAGAGTTTATAAATCTATTATCAACTGAATATCAATTAATCTCAATACAATTTTTTGAAAATTTTGAATTGAACATAATTTTATGAAATAATAATTTTAAAAGTTAATACACAATAATGAATTTTACAAAATAGGTATGATAAAAACACGTGAAAGTCATAAATGGACAGAAATGTTTTATTTAATTGTATTGTATTATATTGTATGACAACATATATTATTATAACATTACCAATATTGCTAATTATATCATTGTTATAAAAATAAAGATACGTTATGGTGAAAGACACGTTCGATTAAATGAAACGTGGCATGATAATATAAAATATCGTAAATATGATTTACTCGTAATGCGATCAAACATTGTCCACCCTTTTGCTACGGGCAAAATGAGAGATCGGTGTTTTGGAAGAAATGTAGGGGCAAAAGAGGAAGGACGAGAGAAGAGCATGTGGGGTTTAAGAGTTTTCAGAGACCTGTTTGGCTGTAGCTGACTAGCTGTAAATGAGAGAAGCATTTATATATAGTTGGCAAAAGCCATTTTCTCAAACTTTTTTTTTTCTTTTTTTTTTCCCCTCTCTCTCTCTCTCTCATTCTGTTTCTTCTGTCTTCTTCTCTCTTTTCACTCTAGTCTCTACCACTGCCCCGCATTTACTCTTAGCAGCTAAAGCTTATCTCCTCTCTTATATTCTCCATTTCTCATTACCGAGTTCCTTCTTTTTTTCCCATCAAAATTTAGTTTAAAGTAAAAAGTTTTCACCTTTACTTGTATTACCCATTAAGCCTTTGGATCCATTATCATTATCATAATAAAATCAGAAGCAAGTATTTGTGCCGGTCAGCCACGGCTCTTTGAGTGCTGGGGTTTTAATCCAAATGCTGCTAGTTCAATTTACAAGGGAATTGAAAAAGTTTTGATTTTTTACCCTGCCAGTCACCTACTTGCATTGTTTCGCTGTGACTGTTCGTGATCTTGCCTCGAAGTGAATCATGATTTATCTCAAGATTCTAGGGTTTCATGGTGGATTCATGTGAGTCATTGTGGCGTTATCTGTCGAAGATTCGGTGGGTAGCACGAGAAAATCATCAGCTACCTAGTAAGTAATCCAATATTATTAACTGTAATAATGATGGATTGGCTGTTCAAATGAGGCGTTTTATTTTTCTTACTGGCTATTTATTTCTGTCATTATATTGTTAATTACCGTATCATGGGTAAATGCTGGAGAATCATGGGCTTAATTTCTGGGAGAAAATTAAAATGCTGTTAAAGATTCTATTTTGAGTCACTGAGTCTTCTTTTACAAGGATTCCAAAAGAGAAAGAGGGCTACAACGGCTGAAACCTTCAAAGCTACTTTATATAACTCTTTGAGAGTGTGAGAGCATATATATATATATATATATTTAATGCAGTAACCGTTGTCACTGGCAACGTGACACCAACTTATTGATTTGGTAATGCCCAAGTTGTGAGCTTGAAGCTTCTTTCAAGGGATTTGCCGCATTTATCCGTCTGCATTTCTGTTATTGTTTCATTTGGATCTTAGGTATTTAAGTTGGAGTTGGAATTTTGTTAATATAGTATTTGTGGGTATTGAATATTTCACTGGAGTGTTACAAGGTTAATTTGATTGGCAAGTTGGAGGATTGAAAAGCATCGATGGGGCTTCTTCGAAGTCTCGCGATGCTTGTTTCTATGACATGGTTTTCCTTTCTTTCACTGGATGTTGTGGCTCAATCTGGCTCTGCTTCTGCTCTTGATGCCCTTCTCCAAGACTATGCTTATATGGCTTTTGATCGTCCCAGGACCGGTATTCCCTATGAAGGGGTTGTTCCTTTAAATTTGACTGGGATTAAGATTGCAGCAATGAGGCTCAAGAGTGATAGCTTAAGAACGAGAGGCGTGAATATGTACAAAGAGTTTCATATTCCTATAGGGGTTATTGAGAGCCCCTATGTCGAAAGGCTTGTTTTGGTGTACCAGAATTTGGGCAATTGGTCTAGTACATATTATCCATTACCCAATTACACTTACTTGGCTCCTGTTCTTGGTCTTCTTGCATATGATGCTTCAGATTTATCAGCTAAGAATTTGCCAGAATTGGATATTAGGGCATCTGGTGACCCCATATCGATTGTATTCCAAGATGTGATGCCGGCTCCTGATGGGTCTGTTCCCAAGTGTGTTTGGTTTGATTTACATGGTTTGGTAAACTTCAGCAATGTAGTATCAGGCAACACATGTTTAACTGTCCGACAGGGGCATTTCTCTATAGTAGTTGAATCCATTGCCCCAATTCCACCACCACCGAGTAAAGGAAAGAAGAGTAATTCAAAGGTCTGGATAATTGTTGGGTCTGTTGTGGGTGGATTAGCATTGTTGGTGTTGTTGTCATTACTACTACTATGGCTGCAGAAATACAAGCACAGAAAGAAAATGCAACAGATGGAAAAGGCTGCAGATGTGGGAGAAGCTCTGCGCATGACACCAGTTGGGGATACAAAAGCACCAGCAGCAATGGTGACTCGAACTCAGCCAGTCCTCGAAAGTGAATATGTTCCCTAACTTCCAAAATATACATTCAAGCTTTCTTCTCCTGCCATTCCACAAGCACATTCTTTATCAAGTTCATTCATGTATTCAGAAATTCTTCTAATCACACCTTTTTTTGGTGGTGTCCTTTTTTATCACCTTGTTTGGTCTTGGTAGGTTCTTGGTGCTAGCGTGGGTAATATAGGATTTTTGTGTAAATCTGTTATCACTCACACATCCTTTATAGTTTTATGATTCATTATGTGTGCATGTAAGTTCAAAGCGATTCTATGTGATGAATTTAGTTGTCCCATTGACAGACAAGTAATAAAAAATTTTATGGTGCCCATTTTCCTAAAATGATTTTTCTTTGCTTGCCTGTTTGGCATGTGAAGCTCTTTCTGCTACTGTTGGATGCCTCTCCATGAAAGGGACTCATGCTGATTCAGTGGCCCTGTAACTTAATGTTAATTTGACAGGAAACATATAGATTACACATGTATGTTTGTTTGTTTACTGTACACAATAATTTGACCTAGCACTAAGTCCAAAGCTCTGGACAGATTAAAGTCATTACCTTTTCCTTTTCTTTCTAGGTCATGTTTGATTTTCTGACAGGGGAACGGACAAGGGAATCATTTCTTCTACGATGACTCAAGCTACAGGCATCTAAATGGGAACATTTCTTTTCCTCTGCTTAATTGAAGTGCTGTGGTTGCTATGGCCATCACATTGAATCATATATTATTAAAAGGGAGAGAATACATGTATAAAAAAGAAAAAAAATAAAAGGCAGCTTTTATCAAACCTGAAGCCATCTTTAATTGATTAAACAAAAGACTATGCTGAAAGAAGACAACAATAACATTAATAAAATATCAATGGACCCTGAAGTGCACAAACAATATTATTCAAAGATTGGGGTCTCAGTTTCAGGGAATCAATGTGCTGCACGATTATAATAAAATCGGTTGGTGAAACCATTTGGAAAAAGGAAAAAAATTATTGAGACACCTGTCTTGTTGCTTGTTTTTTCCCTCTTAATTGTAAGAAATGCTTTTAAGCCAACTAATAAAAATAGGGCAGATGAGTCCAATTTTGAGATTCTATATGGTTGGGGACCATGTTCTATAGATGATCTAGCTAGCGAATTATGAAATCAAATCAAATCATGAACCAAGATGAAATATGGTGCCAAACTTAAGGCCAATTAGTATCATCTTTGAAAACTTAAAAGTAATTTTTAAAAACTAAAAATTAATAAAGTGTTTGGTAATTTTTTTTAAAAAATCATTTTAGTAAAATCACACTTTCTTACAATAAATTTTAAAAAGTAAGGAAAGAGTAATTTTTCAAAATCTCATTTTGAGATTCATTTTTGTACTTAATACAATTTTATATATCTCTTCTATATATTATAAAATCATTAATTAGAAAATAAAATTATTAACTTTAAATAGATTACTATTATTACTAATTATAATGAGATAACAAAATAAAAAAATAAAATTAATAATATAAACTATTTATTTTAGTTATATGTACACAATAAAAAAAATTTAACACATATTATACATGTTTAAATAAGTTTTATTCAACATTATGTTCAATTTAATTATTTACATTCTTACCACATTTAACAATAAAATTTATTAAACACATACGACTACTTTTAAAATTATAGTACATTTAAAAATAAATATTTAACTAATTCTCTTCTTAACTGATAATTAACTGATAATTCTTGAAAATATAACTAAAAACAATTATTTTAAAAACAACCACGTTACGAATCTGACTTTTTGCCATCAACCCTTTTATTTTTGAAAGAGTTATTAAAAGTTTAAAAAACGATAAATAAAAAAAAAAGAAAAGTTAATGGCATCCAATTTAGAGCTCTGTCTCAATTTGAATTAAGAAGAGCTCGTTGTCGTTGACCCCATGTACTTCTTTCGCTGCGAAATTATTATTGACTGTAAGCGCGCTAGGTTGTAATGGGGGAATCTTGGGCTTTGCTTTGTAAGGATAATTAAAGAGCATAAAGCCAACAGTGACACCACGACGGGAGCACATTCACACTTCATAATGCTCAATGCAACTGTTTGCTTTGGCTTGGCGACAACAAGACCCTCGCATTTTGTTCATCAGCTCATAATTTATATGCTGGCATCTTATACTTTTGTCTCATACGACACAACCCTAGATCACTTTATACATTGAGAAGAGCTCCACTAAAATTAAACAATAGCACGTGGGTGGGATGCCAAAGCTCAAATGGGTTTGCTTGTGATAAGAATTTGATATTGAGTAATCATCAAATTAAGAAGGCAATTAGAGTTTGGTCAATTGGGGGCATGTGTCGGCATGTCAGCTTCTACGCCTAAGTCGCCCGTATGGTCCAATGTTGCATTTGCCAGCTTGAATTTGCACCATAAAACCTTTAACTGTTAGCCATCTTCTTCAGGAACTATTAAATAAAAAGAAGCTCTCATTTCACAATACCCCCTATTTCTAAATACCCACAAGAAACTCCTTATTTCACAAAAGCGCCACCAATCCTCATCGTTCTCCCACCATGCATCTCCAAAGCTCCACTTTCAGTTGCAGACAATAAGTAGATATCATGCTTACGTTCTCAGTCATAATTTTAATTGCACCACTTACAAATTATTTACATGCATCAACACAAGCGAGGGTAAGGCGGGGATTTCTTAAACAACAAAGTTTTTTCAAGCCAATTTCAAAACGTCAAGATTAATAACTAAATTTATGGATGGACAAAGTATTTTTTTCCAGAAAACATTTTAAAAGCTCAAGTAGAGTCACGTACAAATGATAAGAAAATTAACACAATTGCATCTCCTTGAGTCTTCATAAGCAAAGCTAGAATATCAGATGAGCACTTTATTCCGTCCACTGGCAAAGCTTCCTGCATTATCATGAGATTATCAATTTCATGGTCATAATAATATCACGCACATGCACACACCAAACAGACACACTGACCAATCAGAAAAAAGGCAATGGAAAGGAGCAACAAGGAGGGAGAAAGAACGGCTCTGGTAAACTTCCAAAAGTGAGCAGAACTTGGTGGGATGTCTCACCTCTCTAAAAGTTACAAATGAAAGCAGATTGGATTCCTTACTGAAGCCCATGATTGGTCATTTGGACACGTATACAACCACACCCCACATTCTTAACCAACCCCTAACCCCACCCCCAACAACCACAAAGAAGTAGGTTTCACAGTAATCACAAACTGAGAATGCAACAACCTCCACTAAACTTGTAGAATTGTAAATATTTGATATTTTTTAAACATGCCATGATGTACCAAGTTTTGCAGATTAATTGAAAATGCTCATCTTCTACAGGATGGAGGTTAACATGATGTCCTTATACAGTCATATGGCCAATTATATAACATTTATAAAACAAATTATAAAACTCAAAATGTAAGAAAACAAACATAGAAAAAAATCAATTATTGAGCAGGCCCCAAAATAAAGATATTTAATTTAACATAAGATGCAGCTCATAGTTCCCAAGGACCCAATCCCCACTTCAAACAACACATTATGCAGCGGAGTTACCTCTTTTTCTAACTATTTTGGCCTATTATGCATTTAGAACATTAAACTTCTATTAAACTAACTAACGCGTTGCAGTTACCAAAGGTCCAAAAATTTTGGGTCAATTATGCATCTAGAATGCATCTAGAACATCATATTTTTATTGAACTAATTAATCTATTGCAGTTTTCAGGGGACCAAAAACCTAAGCTTTTACATAAGCTTTGAGAATACGCTTAAAGTTATACGCAACTGACAGGCTTTTAACTGATAGAAGATGCACGATCTTAAAACATTCTTTTGGCACCATCAACTTTACAGTGAGCTCCATCATTGCGTGGCTATTGCCTCCTCCCAAAATCATGTACTTAAATAATGTCCTACTCTTCGCTGTTTCCATGAAATCTGTCTCTATAAAGCTTTTCACTTCAAAAAAAAAAAAACAAATTTACTGTGGCAGCTGACAGGTAGATGTATTATGGGGTTATAATAAGATGGAGGCTCAAAAATGTTACGACTTCCACAAAGATGCAGGATGATGAACACAAAGACTCCAGGCCATGCCATAAAACCACCAGCATAACCAGTGTGGGAGCAACTTTTTCCTTTTATGATTGCCAGAACATACCGGCTCCACCGAAAACTTTGCAGGCTACTATTCTAACTGCCAAAGGAAGACTGACTTGATCAAATAGTTCAAGCTTTCTCAACTGAGGAGAACCCTAAAACGTTGAAATATGATTGAGAGAAATAAACTATTTCTTCAAAATTCTGTTAAATTATTAATAATCCTTCAAACTTTATTTTATTTAATGTAAGCCTTAAATTAAATGTCAGGAGAGATACAAGCTACTAATATATGAAATAAAAAGGACAATCAAACCTATTAAGCTTGACTGCACTATCTAAAATACAGTCATTCTTAGAATTGAAACGTTTCATAAAGAGGATTCTTTGCCTCCAAAAGCTAAGGAGATTACATGAAAGAAATCCAAATCCTCCAAAATATGTTTTCCTTTTGAATGAGGATTAATGCGGGTGATAATTATAAGAAAAAGCTCATGGTTATGCTGATGGTGTTAATAGGGTTATGATTGAAGCAGAATTGCAAAAGAGATAAAGATGATGCGCATTGCATGGAGCATTTTGTGTGTATGTGTGTGTATTGGCTCAGAAAAGGAGCATTGCGTATAGGATAACATGCATAAGCAAATAAGTGTTAGTGTGAAAGAAAGAGAGGAGGAGGTGTGCTCTTCTGAAATCTGGAAAATAAAACATGATGAAAAGGGTTAATTAGTCTAAGAACACCATCCATGCTCAACCCATTTATCATTTACAATGATTAATCTACAAAAAGGCCAAGTGTCACAAATTAGAAAAAAAAATATATATATTCTTCCCATTAGAAAGACCAAGTAATATCTAATTTGTTCTTCAGGATATCACCTTCCACCTTTTCTCCATTAAATTAAGCACCAGTGTCATCCATGACTCATATCTTCAGAAAAACTTTGCAGTTTACGCTACTGCTAAAACCAAAGGCAGAATAACTACCTCATGATCTAAAGGCCAGAAGAGTTAGTTAAATATATGATTTAAGTTTGTCCTGATTAACTGTGTTCCCTATCTCTCTCTGTGACTTTTGAAAAATTTTCCAAATGCTCAAATTACTCCTAACATCTATAAAATTTGTTGCAGCTCTGAAAGGTGCTTATCTCACAAAACACTTTGAACCATAATCCAAAATCACATTGAATTTGAACTCTCTAGGTTCTAAAGCAAACTACTTTTTAATAGATACTGCAGAAATCTAAACTCTGCAAAGACACCTTAAATCTGTCAGCAAGGAAATAACAGAATCCCAAGTTTCAAAATCCTAGCCAATCAAGAATCAATTTTTAAAGCTCAGAACCTGAAATTGATTACCAGTACAAACTCCAAATTTAACAAATTCCAAAAAACTGACTAAAGTCGCATAAAACAAAACCCTAATCTGCCGAATCGGAAGTAGTGATTAAGATAAGAAAGTACCAGAAAGGCGAATCAACATCTAATTGGAGGAAGCGCCAGAGAGCTGTTCCACAAGCTTCTTGTCCCTTCTCTCCATCGCCACGTCCCACATATCATTACCGACGTGCTTCGGCTGAAATTGATAAATCCAACCAAAAAAAAAAACAAAAATTGAAAAACAAATATTTGAGAATGAAAATGAAAAGTGATTCGCATCTAAGAATAATACAATTTGAATTGAAAGAAAAACAAAAATAAATACACACTCGTCCGTGAGCGGCTTTGTGGATTTGATACTGAGCATTTCCTGCAATTGTTAGCATTGCTGCTATGATGCCCAACGGCAGTAATCCTTCAAATATTAGCCACGACATGTCGTTTTTACTCCTCCTCCTCCTCGATCTGTCAACAACTGCTCTTGTTAGTTGACGAAGATGCTACTGACCACTGCTCTCTCTTATTCTTTCCTCCTCTATTTCACCATTAGTTGGTACTCGGCCCAAATGTGCTGATCAGCCCAATAACAAAATGGACTACTTTCTCCACTCCTCGGCTCAACAATGGAGTGGTTCAATTACTACTCGTGGCCGGTGGCTTAATCCAATAGCACAGGTCTTTTCGGCCAACGACTTAAGCGTGTCATAGTTTTTATGATCCTTAAAAAAAATAAAATAAAATAACTCAAGTGTGTTATAGTTTTTATGATCCTAAATAATATTACATTTATTCAATAGATGATACGTTTGAGTAATATAAGTGTCTCCATAAGTAATGAAATTAGTTATTAATAGTATGGGATGAAAATAGTGGGATATTATTTAAAAAGTCTAGTCTGTCATTTGAATCCTTGATAATCAAGTGATAAAAACTTTTTTTTAATGTATAAATAAAAACCAAACTAATCTTCACATTTAGGAGTGAGTTTTGGACCTTAAAAAGTCATAAAATATTTTATCCATTGGACTAATTAACATCACTCGTCAATAATATCAATGATTTGAATGTTATATTATTAAAATACTTTTAGACAAATAAATCGCTGAATAAGATGGTTTCAATAGTGCTATCCTAGTGTAATTGGCCACGAACATAATTTGTGTTTACAATTATCCAAGTTCAGAGTAATAATACGATAATAGGGATCAGAATTGATGTTTAGTAGGTGAGATTTCTTATCCTTATCTAAAACTTTAAATAGTTTGTTTGAAAGATGGTGTGAATAGTAGAATAATCAAATCATCGATTTTGAATTTTTAAGGAAAATAAGTCTTCACGGCATGCACTTAAAAAAGAAAAATGCAAGTTATATTCTATTTTGTGATTTTATTAAAAGTAAAGGATCCAATTGTTCTTGTCTCTTTTGTTTGTAGTTTACATTTTTAAAATTGGAATATAATAATACTATTTTTTAATAGAAAAACTTGTTAAATATAATTTTGGGGGGGGGGGGGGGCTGAAATGTACTTTTGATGTGTAAGCTTTAGAATGAAAATGCTCCAAATTTGTCATAGTTATTATGTAATTATTGAACGGTCTTGTGATCTTTCTGATAATAATATCATTATAGGGACCTTCAATTTGTCAATAAGAGAATATACAAGCCTTATTAACAAATTCTAGAAGAACGTTTGAAGTTTCAAAATATATGATAGACAAAACATTCTTATCATCTAATAAATGTGTGTGTCCATTTACATGTACTGATGCTTATTTTTCACCCGGCATTAAAATTAAGTAAAACCACATAAGTCAAATAATTAATGACCCACATCAATTAAAAAAAACCCATCAAATAATAGTAATTTTCTACAAATCAAGTGAATAAACACTCATTTTAAGATTAATAAATAATTATTTTATTTTAGTCAAAAAGTGGTCAAACAGCGTGTTTCCATACCAAAACAAAAGGAGGGAGCGAACAAGAACTGAGAACGAAAAGGTGAAGAAAGATCGACGTGAAAAGGAAATTTAACTTCGAGATAAAAGAGAAAACGACGCAGTATTATTAAAGTGTAGGACACTCTCACAGTCCAGCTACCCCTGCGTTGGCAAACATCATTATCATCTGCCAATCATCTCTAGCAACGAGTGGGCCCCATTTGCACTCCCACAGATTGCAACCTTGATTCCTGCATGCTTAACACGTGTCTACATCTCCTACAGAAATTTCAGAACTGTGCATACACACGATATACACGCACGCCACTCGCCACCCTCTCTGTAGGGTGGGAACCAAAGCAGTAAAAAAATCTCTGCCACTGTTACAAATTTTGCTACCTTAAATCACCAAACTTGTTTCCACTTCTACTGCCTGCCACAAAACAAAAACAATAAATAAATAAATAACGAGGCCAAAATAAAAAGGAGTTTTTTTTTTGGGAGAAAAAAGAGTTACTATAATTAAAAGAGATTTGTTTTCCTTTCAGCAAAATTTCACAGGGGCTGTGCGTGCTCTGTGATTTTGTAAGCCCTTTTTTCTTATTATTTTTTTAAACTGTAATTTTTTTATAAAAAAAAAAGATTTAGATTGATTAATTACAAAACTCCTCCTTTACTGATGCTGCTGTGTTGTGTTTCTCCTTTTTATTCTGCGGCAACCACAAACTAAAACTAAAAAACTTAAACCAAAACTAAAACCCTTTTCCTTTTTTTAAGAATCCCATTCTTTTGTTTGTTCTAAATTCTCTAAAAAAGCAAGACAGTCACAAAGCCATGTCAGGTTTGTATAATCCCAACTTCTCACCTGCAAGGGCTGCTTCTCCACAAATTAGAAGCACCCCAGATATTAATATTGACAGGTATGCCCCCATACTGAATAAAGTTCATATCTTTTTTTTGACACATGAAGCAGGAAGTCAGGTTGTTGAATTGTTATTATTATTTTTCACTGTGTTAATTAATCCATATGCTTGATTTTTCTGAAGAATTGTATTATTTTGATCTGTGTGGGTTGGCTTCCTGGTTCGCAGTCAATACTTGTCAGAGCTTTTAGCTGAGCATCAAAAGCTAGGACCTTTCACACAGGTGCTTCCGATATGCAGCCGACTGTTAACTCAAGGTTGCTTCTTAAGTCTTTGAGTTCTGGATCTAGGTTTTTCTGGAATTCAATTGTACCCTTTTTTTGCTTTTTGTATGTTTCGGTCTGCACAACTACATTACTTGACATGCCACTGTGCTTGTTTTGAGTGTTCAGATCGTCCCAGTTGTTCTTCTTTGCATCAACTCTATGCATCGGTGTTTGTTTTCATTTTGGGATTGTGTTTATGGTCTTGGCTTGATCACATAGCTACACTTGTTTCTTCGGTTCTTGTGATCATTTAACCGTGTGTCAGATGGTGCCCTCATTTTACCGTGTGTCACATAGTTTGTCCAATTGCATCAATGGCTGAATGTATTTCGGCATTCAGTACAATGTGGAATTTATGAAAGATAAAACTTTTGACTGTTACATTTGGTTTCTCTGCTTGCACCAAGTACAAAGCTAGCAATTGCCACGAAGGTGTGATTCTCGACAATCTGTAGGCTTCATCCTTGCTCCAGTGAGTATGAAATATTACTCTTTTGTGGTTGAAATCTGAGTGCATGATGGAGTTTGGTACAAATCAACTTCCCAGTGTTAGCTTGAGTAAGATAAGTGGTCTGTTACTGAAATAAACATTGAAGATGTGATATTGTCTCAACATTCCTGATTTGTGGCTGGAGATAGTATTTTCTTAGCCTCAAATTCTCTTCAATTCTTTCTGGAGATGTCTAGTTTTTCTTCACAATGCATTCTCTTTCATAGTTTGTCCTTGTTGCGATTCCTTTCTTCTTTGTGCCTTTTGCTTGGTTTTTGAGTGGATTTCTCCTGTCTTGTTTTAATACGTTTATCATGATTTCAGATCATAGTCTCATATAAAATGTTCTTTTACAAGCAGAGATATTTCGGGTTTCTGGGATGATGCCCAATCAAGGATTTGGTGACTTTGACAGACTGCGGCATAGAAGCCCCAGTCCCATGGCTTCTTCAAATCTTATGTCAAACGTTGCAGGTACAGGGTTAGGTGGCTGGAATGGCCTACCTCAGGAGGTAATCCTTCCTTAACTTGTGTCATTGTTACTTGTTTTACTTGAAACTGTGGATCAAAGGTTTTTGTCCGCATATAAGGTTTCAAGTCTCGAATGTGAATCTAGGCGGTCACCAGATTTTCAGCCTGCTTTTAAAGATCCTTATAATACAAGGACAATAAACAAATCCTCCAGGCTGCAAACATATACCAAAGTGATTATTTAAGAATAACCTCTTCGAGAAAATCTTGATAGGATTTTGGTGTGTTATTGAATATACGTATGACCCAATGACCTGTCTAAATTTTGATAATTTCCAATGATGCGCATTTATGCTCTAATTATGTGTATGGTGGTTTAAAACTTCAAAAATTATCTATTTCCAGTATTTCTTCTCATCATAACATGATTTTCATGGGGTTTCTCGAAAGATCAGTGACACATTAACTTGTTTGAGGGGAGAACTTTATACCTGAGGTCAAACAGATTTTCATGGTCCTGTTTATTTTTTCTCTATCATGTCTTCAAAGACTCAACTCTCGGGCATCCATATGCTCAAATGTATAGTAGTTGCAATTCTTGAATGTAGAAAAATATACCTAACAAAAGATATGTTTTTTTTTTATCAGGAGAGTTTTCCTTTTGTGATGAAACTTATATATAAAGCACAGATGCCTTTAAATTGTCTGGTCTGTGATACTGATATCCTTGAAAATTGAAGTTGGTGATCCCGTGCAAGAATGTTTGTGGCAGGTTACTATATGTTTGAATGTGCTTGTCTGTGTGTGGATCACTTATCCACTGCTGATTGGTTGGCTATCTAAATTGTAAATACTGATCCTTTTTGCTCTTGTAAGCTGTATGCTAATCCTCATATTTATGTAACAGAGATTAGGTGGACCTCCTGGCATGACGATGGATTGGCAAAGTGCACCTGCAAGCCCTAGTTCATATACAGTCAAGAGAATTTTGCGTTTGGAAATTCCAGTGGATACTTATCCTAACGTAAGCTTTATACTTAAGATGCTAGTCTATACTTCCAATCTCTTTTGCTTATCTCTGTGCTTGGTTATTGTTTGTTAGTTCAATTTTGTTGGACGGCTTCTTGGTCCAAGGGGCAATTCACTGAAACGGGTCGAAGCTACTACGGGCTGCCGTGTGTACATTAGAGGGAAAGGCTCAATAAAGGATCCAGACAAGGTAAGCACACCTGTAAGTTTCTTCTGATCTAAGACTACTGAAATTTTAAAATTTAGAATGTCTATTCGAAGAAAATGGCATATTAATACAGTTAATTTCCAAAGAATTTGTTACCAAATTTTTGGTTAAAGATAGGTTCTGTTTTCTGTGCTTAATTATTTCAATCCTTTCTCATCTCAAGGAAGATAAGCTAAGGGGAAGGCCAGGCTATGAGCATCTCAATGATCCACTTCACATCTTAATTGAGGCTGATTTACCTGCCAACATTGTTGATATCAGGCTGAGACAGGCGCAGGAGATTATAGAAGAACTGCTGAAACCTGTGGTAGGCAACACTGCTAGTACTTACTCATTTTTAATTTGAAAGTTCCATTTGTGCAATTTGATACCGCCAATATTTATCTTTTCATGTGCTTGTGCTAAAACGTATTTTGACTTCTCAAAACACTGTCTGAAGAGCAAGACTTGGCGGGCATGTGGTTGTATATCAGGAAATGTGCTTTTCCATTCGATTAGTCACATGTGGCATGTGTGTAGGAGCAACTTTAATGTTGGTTTATGTTGCAGTTTGCCACTTCAGGAATTTAATTGTCACTACTATTAAATGAAGTGTGTTGCATCATTTACATCTTAGAAGAGTTGAATACAGACTACCTTGGGTTTTGGAAAGGGAAGTATTCGCTTGGAAGATACTATTTTCACCCACTTTCCCCCTCCCCCTTCTTCTTTATCCGCTCTGCCAAAAGTAGATGCCGCAGCAATTTATTTTGTTGGCAGCTGTGTTCATTCCTCACAGAAATCACTTCCAGTTAACTCAAATAATGATATGCAGACTGAATGAGTCCTCTGATAAGTATCTTTGTCATCTTTTAAAAATGGAAATTTTGTTGTGCAGGATGAGTCACAAGATTATATTAAGAGGCAGCAGTTGCGTGAGTTGGCAATGCTGAATTCAAATTTCAGAGAAGATAGCCCGGGGCCAAGTGGCAGTGTTTCTCCGTTCAATTCAAGTGGAATGAAACGCGCAAAAACAGGACGCTGAGAGTTCATATCCATCTCTTTGTCAAATGGTTTTCACCCTGCTCCAGAATTTCAAACTTGAGTATACCGTCTGATACCTCTCAGCTCAGCACAGCTACCAAAGATTAGGCTAACAGTTCTTGCTGGTGAGACTTCTGGTGGGTTTTCTTATATTTTGGTTTTCTTTTGGAACAAGAAGAAAAACAACAGTGAAAGACATTAAAAAGAATTATATAGTTGGTTCTTGAGTTTTAGGTTTGCTGAGGTCAGTTATTCCTGTAAACTTAATACATTCATTTGATTTATTCTTGTGTCAGTAACTTTGAGGAGTGTGGAATATATATATAATATATATAAATTAATGGTCCAAGTTCTGGGTCCCATTTCCAAGAAATTGAGTTTTGTAGGTGTGTTATGTCTATACGTTATATATATTATTAAAGCATTGAGATAAAAATTATGTAAGCGGGGTCTGTATTATTCCCATTTACAATCTCAATCATTTGGATTTTAATCTTATGTGTCCAAAGAGACATCCTCCTCTGTTAAATGTATGCAGAGTTGCAATGCTGTTGCCCAAGTTTTTGTTAGGTATAGATTCCAACTTCTATTTGGCATATTACTCTGTGACTGCAGATTCCAGCGTGGGGTTGTTCAATCTTGTCTGCTTATGTCATGTGATTATTTATGGAATCCTATGAAGTGACTTTACCTTGTTCAATTCTTCTGAGAATTGAATGTGTGATTGCACTTGTTTTACTGAAAATAAAGTATAGCCATGACAACTGCTTCAATAAAAACACCAAGAATAGGAATGCAGAGGAATTTTGGGTACCCACTTGGAAAGCAAGTAGAATAGGTGCATTGTTTTTACATGTTTATCATGGCTGATATCTGAAAATACCACAAAATCTCCATTTTTGGATTTTCAATGGACTTCTTTTATTAGAAAATCCTTCCCAAGACAAGTAAAATTACGTGAACATCTCTCATTACTTCTGCTTCCGCATGCTTTTGGCTTAGCAGCATATTATTGACCTGGACAAGCATATTACTGACTTGGATAAGCATATTACTGACTTGGATAAGCATATTACGTGAACAGCCTGTGGTTGGCTTGGAACATAATATCTTATTCTTTTTCAGATATGTTATCATAACTAAAATGATCTCGTTGTGTTTCCAATAATCAATTGTCTACTGGGTAAATGGGGCATATCTTTTTTTTTTTCCCCCTCATTTTGAAGTAGTTTGTAAAGGCATGCACGAGTCCAAGAACTTTGAAGTCTTCATTTTAGACCATGATGAGTCCTGATTTATAAAGCTGGATTGGATGAGAATATCGAATTTGGAATTATGAATCTTGAAAAAGGGAGGCCCTTTTACCTTTTTCGTTCGCACGAGCTACAACAAAAGCAAAAAGCAAAAAGTGTGAGCGGACGACATATTTGGTAACAATCTTTGGAAGTAGAGAAAGCCATGATAGGTGGAGCAATCTTCTGTTTTGGCTTTTTCATTTAAAATATTAAATATAACTTTAATGGGAAAAAGAAAAAAATATATTGCGAGAAATATTTTACTCTTTTTTTTTCCCCTCCCAAATGAATTTGATGATATTGTTTTCTAAGAGCATGCTTAGGAATGTTGCGCTTCAGCTTAGTATTGAAAGTATCATAGCAAAATATTTTAATAATCACTATTAGTCACTACCTCACCTAATGCTTAACATTTATGTTCCAATTTGTATTAAGTTTTGGTAGTTGTAGCATAAGATATTTGGTAAACACTTGTTGTTGTGTGTTGGAAGCTAAGTCAATTTAAACCGATATTTATACGATGTAAAACTTATAATATTTATTGAAGTTAATATTCAAGTGTCATATTTATATTACACACTATTAACTTTATATTTATAATAGTAGTGATTTTTTTTTTAATTTTTTGCAAAAAACTGTGATTGAAAAGGTATAATATATCAATACCAAACAATACCTTTGGATTTTTGTCAAAAAAAAAAATGTTTTAAATTATTTGAAGATGTCTTGAAGAATCTATCAACATAACCTCTAAAATGTTCATTCCATTGTTTTATTTTCTTTATTTCTCAATACAGTATTAAGCTCCTTTCTTTCATAGTTTCATCATCTTTCAAAATAATAATAACAACATCGTCATCATATTATTATTATTATTATTATTATTATTATTTCTCTCTACAAAATCTTTTTTTTTAAATAATACTGAATACATTTTTAAATTTTAAAAATAATATTTTCATTCTCATTGTATTTCATGAAAACAACAATTGCAACACAATGGAAAATCGCGTCCTAAATTTGTGTGAAAGCAAGGAACCAAAAGATAAAAAAATAAAAACAGTGAAGGAAGAGGGAAAAATAACTTGGCACGGAGGCAGTAAAGCATGGCACAAAGAGAGTAATGACATTTTAAGACTCCTTTGTCAGCATTTAAAATTAAAAGCTGAAACAGAGCATCGTATGCCAATTTTGTTGCTCCTCTGTCAGCCCCCGGGGTGAAGAATATCGGCACTCCACAGAAAAAAAAAAGGGTTAAGTAAATTCATTGCTATAACTATCGTCTTATTGAGCACCTCCTTTATCTTATAATTAATATTATACATAGAGAGGGAGAGAGCACCTGCTTGCTAGAAATGAAAAAGACTCTTTCATTACTCAGAAAATTATAAAAAGTTAGAGGTCCCGACGTTGTTGTCTCTTTCTGATGCATATATATTCATAGTTATTTTACACCCCAAATATATATAATTTTTTTTGTTATTTTAGTCTGTCGAAAACACTCCAATTTGAATTTAGCTGCGCTGATAAGACAATGGTGAGCTCGCCAGCTTCTTTATCTGCTTTCTTTTTCTGTTCAATTTGATAATTTTCTTTCCAAAAAAGTAACTCCTCTTTTTTTTTCTGAATTTTTTCACTGATTTAGCTTGCAGGAGCAGGACCTCTCTAGAATGATAAATCAGACCATCAAGCCTGGCGGGTGTTTTTTTTTTTTGCTAGTCATTATTTGGTATTTTTAGTTGTAATTATTATAATTGTGGATGATTGACTTCTTTGTGAATTGTGTATGAATGTTATTAGTGTACTTGATGTAATGTTTTATAACAATGACATTGGTTTTTAATTTAATTAGTTTTTGAATAGCTAAATCGTTTTTATCAATTGAAATAAATTATTAAAAAGAAAATTTGCGCTTGTTTGAGATTGACATTCATTCCGAATGATATTCAGGATTGTGATTCTCTTTCTATAATGAAAGCTGTAAAACTGAGATTCTCGAAGCCAAACAAATACTGGGTTGAAAGATCCCCAAAAAAGGGGTGCATATGGTGTTTTTGTTACCAACTTGGATGCTAGTATAATATACATATTGGAAAAAAGAAATTGCAGTGAGTGAGCAATTAAAAGCAGCAAGTAAACGTGAAGCAAATAAGAACAAAATTGAAACAGCAGCAAACGTAAATAAAGCAGCAACTGGAAATCGTAGAGACAATCAACAAATAAGCAGAAGAAGATAGAAACAGAAAGCACAAAATAAAAGAAGGAAAATCTCGAGGCCTGTTTAGTAACAGTGTCTTTAAAACATATTTAACACATGCTGTAGTGCTCTAGGTATGCTGGTAACTGTTTCTTAGGATACAACGGGTATGAATTATCCGTTAAACACACACACAAACAATTCTGGCGAACCACAATGGTGGAGAAACTCGATCAAAAATCAAGACGTCAGAAGGAGGGGAAAAGATTTTGTTAAGTGCTCTATGCGTTTTGATTGTTGTGTCCAAAACAAAAGAGGAAGCTGCACTTTTATACACATGTGGGTATGTAACAGTAGTATAAAATTGAATTTCTGAATTCAATATGTGATTTAATTTTGTAACAGCCCATTAAATTAATAAATTAAAACAATTCAATTTTGCAACAGCATATTAAATTTAAAAAATTCAATTGCGTAACAGTTCAAAATTAATTTACAAAATCAAAATTGCTTTTGATTTTAAATGTGAAAAATCAAATGTGAAACTGTTACAAAATTTAAAAATAAATTAAAAATGTGGCCACCTAGACATGGGCGCTTTTGGCCATTCATGTCGGCATGACGCACAAGCGCACACAAGTTCAACAAAATAAATCTTAGATTTGCCAAATTTAAGATTTGCACCCCCTGCGCACGCGCATGTGGAGAAAATCTCCATTCTTAAAATTATTGTCATGCATAGATAAATATCTATATATAAACACAAATCCCTTTAACTTTTTTTTTCTTTGTAGGATAAGCCCCATTTCCTTTCAAAATTTCAATTTCAAGGATGTACTTTGAGAGTCAATTTCTCATTTACCCAAATATCATTTTGAGTGAATAAATATATTATTTCAAAGTGTTCATGGAATAGAATTTGAACATCTCAAGATTTTAAACTTTTGTTAAGTGGGTACCATTCAAAATGTGCCCTCAAAATATGAGATAAGTATGAAAAAGTACACCTAGCCCTCTTTAATTTATGACACAGGAATTCTTTTGTTTACGCAGTACATTCCTTCTGTGGTGAATACTGTTCTTGGGATTTCTGTAGAGTGTAAAGCAGATGTACGCACTTTTTACCTTAATGAATTATTATATTTGGTGTTATTCCTTTGTATCTATCCAGTTTGATTTTCTTTTGTGCATTTTTATTTTTGACAAGGTTTAGGGAAATTCAGAATAGCTATTTGTTTGTGCAAGTCGTCACAGATGCATTTGCTTTTGTTCTTGCATAGTGTAGTTATCATACCTTTGTAAGGAAATGCAATGTAGAGAGGCAAGTTCGAATAAAAGAGGAAAAAAAAAAGAAAACAAGATTTGAGTTTTATGCATTTATGTATCACGTAGCCTCGGATTAGTCATTTTTGAGGAAAGGATACATGAGTCCGATCCCAACTTGTTTAGGAATGAGCAAACCCAAGTTGTAATTGTTAAAGATGCCTTATCTTTTTCTTTCATTCTCTCTGTTTACTATGATAAAGCAAAAGTATGAAATGGCGGCTTTGGTTTTACTGGATTGTGGGGTGTAATTTAATTCCTTTGATTATATGCTGGCTTCCATGATGAACACAATTAATCTTTTAAGAAATTGTCTATCATGTATGTTAAAGTTTCTACGAGGCAGTAAAGATTACAAAAGTGAACCAGTGGTCCACAAACTAAAATTTCTATAAAATTTTCTTTGTTTCCTATCAAATAAAAAAATAAAAATTGACGAAGAATCTAAAAATTGAAAAAGCTGCTCAGTTGTTCTCTGTTTTGATGGCAACAGATACAGATGCATTACTGTTATATTTTCTGGTGAAAGATGAGAAATCACGGTATCCTGGGTTCTATTTTTTCTCTGTCTGTCTTTTTCATGATTTTCATCTTAAAATCACGAAAGTGTGGGAAATGCTACTTCCTTGTCGGTGTCTTAGACTATGGTTCAGTTTGAATTGCGGTTGGTACTGAATGAAGAAATTATGGCGTGTAGTATGTTTCAGTTGGCTCCCTGCTTTTCAAATGGCAATCATAAGAGTATAGAATACCTTTTGACTGGTTGTTGATATGTGTGTGTATATATATATTCTATGCGGACATGCTTTTAAGTTACGTTGTTTAATAGGGTCAAATTTTAATATTTTTAAACTGCACGGCTTGACGGTATGCAATAACAAAAATGAAGCCTCCCGTAGTTGAGAATAATTATATATATATATATTGCTTTACATACAGAAATTCTTTGTGGCCATTAAAGGAGCTACAATAGCATTTTTACCTGGGCTTGCATTTGAAGGTAGTAAGAGAAACATACCTAAATTTGAGGTTTGTCAAATTCAGATATTCTTTGTATTCATTAGCTGTGAAGAGGGTGTGATGCATCCTTCATCCTTCTGTCAATATTTACAATAAAGAATCATCTGATAACCTTCTGCATTGAATTGGGGACTGTTCTATGACAGTGCATCATTTCAATTTCTTGGTTTGAATCATCTACTGCATGAAAATAAACAATATTCGTATAAATATGAAGGAAAATTAAGAATTTAATAAACTTTCTTCGGTAGGGAAAAGTTTAAGTCATACTGGTCTTTTAAAACATGAAATCTTAGCTAGATATGCACAGTAATACTGATTTTAAATGAATGATTTGACTTTATTGTAGGTTAAGATGGAAGAATGAAACGCGTTGAAGCCCACCTCAGATATAATGCTTTCTTATGAAATCTGCAATCCAAAATTTCTTTCTGTTTGTTTGCTTAATTTTTCTCCTCTTTGTTAATGTTTATCAATATCATTTTTATATAGATAATTTTTGCTTTCTTTTCTATGGACTATGTTTTGATTTTTGACCTTTAGTAGATTTATCTCATAATTTATAGGCAGTGGAAAAACAGCAGAATTTGGCCTCCTTAAAGATGGCTAGTATGTTAGAAACTTCAACTGGTCGATCAAGAATGTGATATTTTTGGTTCCCTTATTCTAACTCATTTGGGATGTACTTCAACACAAACGAACATGGTGTTGTCACTGCAGCAACAATTGTTAGCTTTTAGGCCTGAATTGAACCTCCGTTGGCCTGAATGGCCGGGTTTGTGCATGCTCTTAGTACCTTTTATTAGGCTGACTGCATGCTTAGTTGAGATGCTTTCTTCTTGCAACTCTTGTGAGTTATGCGATGATACAACCCTGCTAACACCCTTTTATTTCCCTCAGGATTTCGTATTTGACCTAGGTGAATGCAGAGTCTCCCCAGTCCCCCCTCAGTGGTGGTTGTTGGTATGTCATCGTGAACTCAGAATCTTTGAGCGCAGTGCGGCAGAAAATTATGATGGATAAGCTAGTTCAGAGAATTAAGTGATCAAGTTCTGGTCTGAATTTGATTCCCCCTATACTTATTTTCTTGTCAAACTTGAAACATTTTCTCCATGAATGTCAACAAATATCTTCAATAGTTTTTTTTTTTAAAATTAATTTATGAAGCACTGCTCCTTTTTTTTTTTTTTGAAGAGACTATTGCTCATGATATTTACAATCATACATATACTGAGACCCGTTTACATCAATTCTGATATGGCACCGCTCAGATTTTTTAACCCTCTCAAATATTCGAGGGACGTCAACTCCCCTTCTGGGAGAAAAGTCGCCTTCACTTTCTCCTCCAGGAAGGAATTTTAAATTAAACCCCTGCAATGCGTCATGCGGCTGAACCCCTTCCCCTCACATTTGTGAGAGAGGTTTCGCCACTGGACTTTGCTTCAGTAGTTTGAAGCACTGCTCCTTAATGAGTAGTACTCATTGATTAAATATTAATAATAAACAATTTCGTCCACATGACATGGGCCATGGATTTTGAAAAGCTGAATAGAAATCAAGCCTGTGTTAAATTCAAATACCGGTCACATTAAAAGTTGCTGGACCATGACCAAGGAGGAGATGGGAGTAGTTGTTTGGTACCCGGCACTTAAAAAATCATTAAGGTCGGAGCCCTATTGTGGTGCGGCTCAATTAAGATTCTCTCCTACGATAGTCTTGTTAATCCCAAAATTTTATAATAAATTGTATCGCATTCATTAATTGATCGATAAAATATTATAATTTATTTAATGAGAATGTACGAAAAATTGTAATTGACATATTACATGTCACATTACTTAAAATAAATTTTATGATAAAAATTTAGGATATTTTTATTGTTTAGTTGTTTAAATTAGAAGCAACTTCATTATCAATATGTCACACTCATAAATCATATTATTATCATAGTAGAAATTAGCTTTGCCACCGACGATACTCTTCAAGGATACGCTTGAAACTATGGACAAAACAAAGTTGATGGTACTTATTTTTATCTACAATACTCAATTAATGTCTGACCAAGAAACTACATTACCTCTAATCTCACATGGTAGAATAACAAAAGTAGTAAGCTAGTAAATGAGAGAGACTTATAGAAAAATAGAAATGGTCCAAAATGAATAAAGATCAACAAAACAGTCGTCTGCTTCAAAATCTTCCCCAAAAAATCCGACCTGCCGGATTCGAACCAGCGACCTAAGGATGGCTACCAGGCTTTGACCCACTACAGTCCTCCGCTCTGCCAACTGAGCTAAGGTCGGTTCCTGAGAGAGGTGTGATTTATCTTTTATTAATTCAAACAACAACAGCACCCAATTAGCTCCGTGCGCAAATAGAACTTAAACGCAAACCTGTGGAAATAATAAATATTGAAATGTACACGAATATGTACTTTATGAGTTTTGACTAGACAAGTCTTGTTGCGATCGCCGCTAGGTATCGTCTTCCCTCACTGATACTTTTTAAATTGCAGTCACCAGATCAGCGGATCTCTCTCTGATTTAGGTACATTAATATTCTCACGCTATTATTGTCATTTCTATTTGGATCATATCATATCATATATTCGTTTAATCGATATATTTCAGATTAATAATTAATCATGTTTATTCGAATCTTAGATTCTTGTAAAAAGATGGCGACGGCAGCCCGGCTCCGCTATCATCCGATGGCGTCATCGGCAGGCCCCAACACTCAAATCCCCAATTTCACCCGCCAAAGCCCTAACTTCCCCTACAGATTACCCAATAATCCGGCTTCGTTCTCCCAAAACCACTCCCTCCGCATTCTCCACAGCAAGGTTTCACCTCCAAGATTCGAGCTTTCGAGTACCGGAGGCGGCGGAAGGTACGGAACCGGCCACGGAAAGGGCGGCGGAGGTGGCGGAGGAGATGGGAGCGGAGGATTTAGCGGAGATGGGGATAATAGTAATTCCAAAGATGCTGGGATTTGGGGGCTTTGGTTAAATGGGTGGAGATCAAGAGTTGCCGCTGATCCCCAGTTTCCTTTTAAGGTTTTGATGGAACAGTTAGTTGGAGTTTCTGCTTGTGTTATCGGTGACATGGCATCTCGTCCTAATTTTGGTCTCAATGAATTAGATTTCGTTTTTTCCACGCTTGTAGTTGGGTCCATTATGAATTTTACTCTTATGTATTTGTTGGCTCCGACATTGTCTGCGGCGCCCCAGAATTTGCCTGGGTTGTTTGCTAGTTGTCCCACGAGTCACATGTTCGAACCCGGTGCTTTTTCTTTCGCTAATCGACTGGGGACTTTTGTGTTCAAAGGGCTTGTTTTTGCTTCAGTTGGTTTTGCTGCCGGCCTTGTGGGGACTGCAATCTCTAATGGGTTGATCAAGTTGAGGAAGAAAATGGATCCCGCTTTTGAGACACCCAATAAGCCTCCACCGACGGTCTTGAATGCCCTCACTTGGTCGCTTCACATGGGGATCAGCAGTAACTTTAGGTACCAGACGTTGAATGGGATCGAGTTTTTGTTGGCTAAGTCGACCCCTGAAGTTGTGTTCAAGAGTTCTGTGGTGGTTCTGAGATGCTTGAACAATGTTCTTGGAGGAATGTCGTTTGTTTTATTGGCTAGAATGACTGGTTCGCAGAGTGTTAGCGCAGACAAGGCCGTTGCTGCAGCGGAAACTGGATCAGCTGAGGAGAAACAAAAGTTGGTGGATCACAATGATGAAAACTAGGAGAGCAATTAGTTTCTTAAAACTGGAGTATGTTCGATTTTCTCCGTTTTCTTGGCCGTTCATGACTTGGATGCTTGATCAATATAGTTGCAATAAAAATTCAAGATGATAGCCTGGATGTCTAATTATGTACTTGTAGTTTTAGCTGTTTTGAGGGTTAACATCTGTATGGGTTCGCCAACTCCGTTGCTTGGTCTGGTGAACGTTATTTTTCATTCTACTTGTAATTTTCAGTTCCAAGTTTTATAGGCTTGCACTTCTTCGCAAGCAGCAAGATTTGAGCATATTTGTGTTTGTGGATGTCATTTGTGAACAGACCTGGTAGGTGGATATTTCGATTCAAGTGGATGAAGTTCATTTCCAAACAACATGGTTTTGATAGAAAGACAAAAACGTGCTTGTTCTGGTTCTGGGTGTTGGGATTAGGGGTGGCAAAACGAATAATCGAATCCGAATCGAATTGTAAACGAATTGGGTCAAAATTCTCAGTTGGTTTGATTCGGTGTTGGGATGCCTGGCTACAGGACGGAAGTCACATTTCAATTGCATTAATGCTGCTAAAATGGCAAAGATATGGATAATTAGCAGTAATTTTGGCAGGATGATAAGTAATGCGTTAGTTTTCTATTCACAGAAGAATAACAAAAATTATATTATGATAATGTTTTCACTTTTAATATAATTATTGTTAGCTATATTGTAAAAATAATATAATACAAAGAGAATTAATTAATAAAATTTACTTTTAAAAGTATTATGAGTTATAAAAAGTTTTGGTAAATCTCTTAATATTGAATAAACATGTATATAAAACATTCTTTATATTATCATGTGTAGATAATTAAAATCAATATTTTATATTATTAATTTTATTTTATTATTTCAATATAATTTGTAATAATAATAATATCTATATTTATATCAAACATAAAAATGATTCTCAAAATCAAATTTTTAAAAATTAATATTTCTGTATTTTTTAAAATTTAATATAAGATAGGATAATTTTATGAATAGGAATTTCTAAAAGATATTATCAAATATAAAATTATTTTTTAATTTTTTAAAATCATTTTTAATCTCATGGAATGTAACATCAAACTCAAAAGCATCATCGAACGGGCCTTTAAACAAACAGGCCCTTTAAGCAATTACCAAATGCGACTGAGAATATGCGTAAACAGTGAGCTTGGAACGCCCTACAGCCCCTACCCAAGTTAACAAATCGCAATTGCAATTGTCACCTACTGCTTTTTAACAAACAGCCCCCATACCGAGGAATTTCAAAAAGAAGCTGGACTAACATTTAACATTTCACTTCACCGTCAATTTAAGGCTATCGGAATAGCAGGTCTTTACAACTCTATAAACTATGAAAAAATTACCAATCTTACTATCAGAAGAGAAAAAAGTAATATTCATATCCAATAGAGATTCTGAAAAGGAAGCTGTGTCATGGGATTTCTTTTAATTTCAATGTAAAATGCTGTCTGAATCTCTTGGTTAAAATTCAAAGGCTTGTATAAGATGACCACAAAGGAATCTCCTAATAGCTTCCATTTATAAATTTTATGAGTATGCTCTACCTATCCTGAAAGCATAACCTATCCACTTCCACAGCAGCACCTCAATGTAACTCACCAAAAGTCATTAAGATTTTACCAGAGTCATCTCATCTGACAGCCTCAGGTGCAGAATTGCAGTAGGGGGTGTGCAAACAAACCAACTTGGTGCATGTTAAGCACAGAGTAGCAAATCCAACTCCGAAAATAAACCCGCAACTGCCTTTCCGAGTGTCCAAACTCACCGCCCTCTTTACTATTCTTCCAAAACTTGGGAGTAGTCCACCACAAGCAAAAACCATGACATGGTCTAGACCACTGTAGTCAATTCCTGCAAGTATGGCTCCAATAGCAGATGTTGGCCCCATGAATCCTATCAAAGCGGCAGCAGCAAGGGATGCAGGCAAACTGGCAGTTGCCCCATATATGCAGCTTGCCACAGCTGCACCGCGAGGAAGCCCATGTAGGGAAACGGGAAGGACCATGTGCTGACCGAGTCCATAAGCTTTTGGTGCAGCCACTCCTAGCGCAAGCCCCTCAGCCAACGCATGGAGAGCCACTGCTCCACATGATAAAAATGATTGAAGGGTAAGAACACTCACTGGAAAACTGTTTACCGTAGGCAAACTAACCGATGAACTTTTTTTACGGCCTGCAAGTTTCAGAATACTGGAGCTCGATAGATGGACAAATGCAGCCCCTGCTGCAAGCAGAAACACAAGGGGTATAAATCCCATCTTTGAAGACAGAAGTAGCTGTACTGGTCGCCAGCCACCAAGGACAAAGGCAATGCCTGAGGCTGCACCCATCAGAAGGGCATGCTGAAGGCTGAAAGCATGAGCAAATGCGACAAGAACAATGCCACCGAGCAATGGCCCCAGACCAAAAAGCAAAGAAACAAAAAATCCAGAAGCATCCTGTGAACTGCAAAGTAGAAACATCAGCGTCTTAGCGATGGTGAAGGACAGACATGCAATCACAATTAGGCCACCAAGAGAGTAATAAAGAGTCCACCGGATGCAGAATTGTGTCTCAGATCAGGCATCATAATTCAAATACTCCGTCAAAAGAGAAAAAGACCTCCAATGAAGGACAGACATGCAATTACAATTGGTCCAGAGGTAAGGTAATTTGATTATGGCAGAAATACTTTCACAAAATTAGAAACATCAGTCATCAATCATCATGCTGAGCTCCAGAACGTAACTTTACAATAATCTCATGAGTTACAGCCAGTAACAAACCGAGAGAGATCGAATGTAAAGTTAAAGATGTTAACAGTGCTTGCCACAAGTAAAAAAAAATTGCTACTAATCTTGTATTGAATATGACATCTGCCATAGCACAACAACTTGTGAGCGTAATCAATACACTCAGTGAGGGTTGCTGATATCATCAAAGCAATTTCACTAAAGATGAAAAATAGATGTTCAAAATTCACATTAAAGCTTTTCATTATCACATCTAAACAACTGAAGTACATCCATAAACTACATAAAGACAGAAACTAGACATCACCATACAGTTCTGCACCATGAACTGTGAGACAGCAGTTGTGGAAAAGAAGCCAGTAAACTGACATCAACGGATGTATGTCCATAAAATAGAAAAGTAAAATGACTGTGAAACATCAAACTGTATTATAATATGTAACATAATTGATGACCAAGAAGAAGATGCCCGAGAATAATTGAGTCAGGCAGCCTATTAACTAGATGTGAAAGAATCCATGAATTCAAAGCTAAAGAATAAATAAAAGGTATAGACAACAAACTGGAGTGCAGTGCTTAAATCATACATAAAGCTTTTGAGTCTGTAATCTACAAATAATATCAACTAAAGACTACCGCTATAAATAATAATTCAACCAATCGCAAATGCAATGTTGTTAAATTTGTTCATTCATTTTTTTTTCCAAAATAAAATTCTAAAACAACTCACTTATAATCATGGCTGAGATTCTGGAATAAAGTGCTCAGAGCTTCCATAAAAGCTACTGAAATTGTAGCTGCTGAAGCCACTGGAGTTGGTGAGGCTTCCTATAATAAAAATGCAGGGGAAAGCAAACATCATTTCTCTAATCTGGGAAATAAGGTTAACAAATTTGAATTTAAGAAGTTCAGATACAACTGGAAGATACCTTGAATGCATCAGGGAGTACCTCAGCAATAACCATCCAGATCATACACCCAGCAGCAAAGCCAGTACAGAAAGGCAAAAACTTGTTGAAGGCATCGGCACATATGAATGAAGGAACTGCTACAATAGGCTGCATGGTAAAATTTTCTGGAACTTTATCCTCTTTTAAATTAGTGACTTCATAACTTCTTTCATTTTTTGTTACAATGAAGAGACAACCTAAAGCCCAAGAAATTATTGGGGACCGTACATTACCTGAGGCAAGGATGTAATTATACTCCATAACATGGCATTTTGTGGAGATACACCTTTAGAAGCAAGCATCATACTCACAGCCAAACCCTCGGGAATATTGTGCACAGCTATAGCCAAAGTCACCAACAGACCTTGAGAAAAGCCTTTGGAGCCAGCAAAAGAAACTCCAACACCAGATCCTTCTCCAAATGAATGAAGAGTCATTATTCCAATGACAAGAACAACTTTAGCTGCATCTGCACCTTTTATGTCCAACATACTTACTTCTCCATATTGTTCAAGAAACTGAAAGCCAGAGACAATGCATGTTGTTAGATATATTATTACATTAACATGGGTACAAACAACCCAAGAGGCAGCAAGTCAGTTTTACAATGAAATAAACCAAAATTGATAACGAGAAATGAAAGACCAGAGCCATCACCTTTTTACAAAGTAAAATGAAAATGCCACCAGACAAGATCCCAATAACGACCCAATTGCTCGCACCATGTTCCTGCCCTTCCTGTATGAGATCGAAGCTTGCAGCCAACATTACACCAGCTGCCATTCCATTGCATATACCAGCCCATTGAGGACCAAGCTCCACAAAGAAGAATGGGATTGCACCTAACCCTGTAGCAGCAGCCATTGCCAATGTGAATAAAGCTACAGTAGACACTGAGACTCTGCGATGACTGCCTTTCATTTCACCCAGCCCACTGTTATCAAAATCTATTTCATTCTCAGCACCTGTTCCATCTATAACACTTCTTCCTGCATTTTTGTGAGGAGCAGCTCTTATCTTCTGTGAAATTCCACCTCCAGTTTCTGCTGCAACACATCCACAAAACACTATGGAGAACAGCAAAACCAAAAGCAGTTTGAATCTGAACTGCATTGTTCTTTCTGTACACATCAATGTAGAATTGATCACTTATTTCAGCAGAACTTATCATACAAATTTCACTAATACCCAATAAAATGACGTACAAATTATCCTAAATGAATGTCTTCATAAGCCAATTACAGGGCAGAAGTCAAGTGCAACACGGCTTGGTCAACATCTGCAACAATCCAAAATGCAACTTTTATAAGCAAAGAGCCCAAATTGACAATATTAATCAAGGGTCAATTACGCTGAAAACCTGAAGTTGTAGACAGAATTATAACCAGGTTCGAAGAAGCAATCTTAGAAAGCTATTAGATTTTCAAGATAATAATGCAATTGAGCATTATCTGAAGTAAACACAAAATGCTTTCCTGAGCTAATTATTAGAAAATTATCAATATAACTCTCTAAATTATAATTAATTCACCCAAAATCGGGTTCCTATTTGCTCGTATTGAATTAAAAACATCACTGCAAGAACCTCAAATAACTTAATTAATGAGATTAAGAGTCGTCAATTGAAAAAACACCAGAGAAAGAAATGAAAGTAACTTTTTTTATTTTAGATAAATAAATAAAAATCCCACATTTGATTTACCATCAATGAATGAAGAAAAAGCAAAATGCTCAAAATTCCAAAATCAATCCCAATTCAAACCCTAAAACATTGACCCATCAAATGATTTTGAAATTGGGTTCAATACCCAGTTCCAAAAGTCACGTTAAGAATTAAAAATTGAAAAAAAAAATCAAAACTTACCATCAGAAATCAACGATCCTGATTGATGGTTGACACAAACCTTTCATATAAAATGAGAGACACAGAAGGTTCCGAGGAATAAACCGAAACCCTCCCAAATAAAATTAACAGTAAATGCAAATAGAATATTTACCAACAACAATCAGTTAATTTGGGGTTTTTTTAATTAAATTTTTTTTTTTTTATTTATAATCTGACGGCACGTTGTTTTCAAATGAAGTCTCAGTCCCTAGTCCCAAACCAGCGACCCAATAACGCTTACTTCGGTTACACGGATTTTGTATCAATACAAACGGCGTTTATGACGTCATATAGCGGTTTTCGGACAGCAAAACACGCGAGTGTTTCGAAAGTCAATTCCTACGTGGAAAAAAAATGACGTGGAGAGTTTTAATAAATAAATAAATAAATAATTTTAAAAAAATCAATTTGCTTGTAAATAAATAAGTAATTTTAAAAAAAAATTCAATTTGCTGTCGGCAACTGTTGTTTCACATTGTAGAAACGCTACAATTAATCAAACAACAAATCATATGTTCTTTGCTTACGCGTTTCAAAATACCGCATTTCTAATGCATGAACATTTTTCAAAATTATTTATGTTTAACCAATATTTTCAAGATATTTACAATTTAGCAAAAAGGTAATTAATTTTATGAAATTTCTATAGATTTTAAGCCAAATTCCATCTGTAAATGCATAAAAATGGATCTTCTGAATTTTCTACTTGAGCTTTCGCATTAGTTAAAGTGTTCTATAAAAACCTACTTTATATCCATCTGTTATGCTTGATATTTGATAAGTCGACTATCCAGCAGAACTTCAATTCCAATGAAGAATTGTAATACAAACAGCAAATTTATCACCCTTCATAAAAAAAATTTTGCTTCATTTACATGATAATATATTACGTAAGGATACAAAATCCATGTTACATTCCTCATATTGATTATTGTACAAGGTCGTAACTTATTCTCTTGGTGTCAACGGGGTGCGATGGAGGGAACTACACCACTGATAAGATCACTGCCTGAAACATTGGACGATACATAAGGATCCCTTGTAATGAAATACGAAGAGGTTGATGCTGACTTGCCAGAAGAGGTTGAAGCTGCCTTGCCAGACAGCATGGAACTCGATTCAGATTTAGAAAACATGGAATCAGTTTCTGGAAACATTTTGAGAATGTTTTCGAGCTCTCTGACAACATCTGACATGGATGGCCGATGTTCTGGCTTGTCATGGCAACATCTGAGTGCCAAAGTTACAAATCTCTCTACACATTCTGATGGATAAGAGCCCATTCTATTGTCTATGATCGAGAACACCTTACCTGAATCACGGGCCACCTTGACCTGCACATATAATTCTCATATGCTTAATTTATACTGCTAAATGTTTGAGCTTTGTCAAAATGAAATCAATGCTGTGTAGCGCTGGATTTTGATTAAAGATATTGTTAGTTTATGCTGACAAAATTGGCTGCTGTTGGAAAGTTTTCTAGAAAGGAATATGCTTGTGGTCATCGAGTAAAAAGGTATAGAACAGAGAAGAGATGTTCAGGAAAGCATTTTCGCGTGAGAAAGTACCTCGCGGACAATATTTTTGCCATGTGATATTGGTTGCATACCGGTCAATAGTTCCAGGAGTACAACTCCAAGGCTATAAACATCACTTTTATCTGTCAACTTATGAGTCAAAAAGTATTCTGGATCGAGGTAACCCTGCATATACATATGACCAATATATATGTGAGCTATGCTGTTTCAAATTTTATGAACGATGTGGAGTAAAATTTGGGACTTTGTTAATGGTAGTAAAATCAAGAGCTCACTAGTAACCAGCCAACAGAAACCTGCAAATAACTTCTATGAAACCAAAACATGTTAATGACAGATTCAAACTTACCGGTGTACCCTTCACAATTGTGGAAACATGAGTTGGCATTATTCCTTCATCATCCAGGACTGGAGCAAGCCGCGAGAGCCCAAAATCAGCAACTTTGGCATTCAAATTGGAATCCAGAAGTATATTGCTGGCTTTGATATCTCGGTGGAATACTGGGGGGTGTGCTTCAGTATGGAGGTAAAGAATTCCCTTGGCAGAATCCAATGCAACACGTAACCTCATCGCAAAATTCAGGTTTTCTCTAGTTCTACCTGCAAATCATAGTCACTGCCAATTCAATTTCCAAGAAAGTTAAGTTGAACATAAGCATGCCAAAAAACTAGACAGTTAAAAGCGAAAAGTAACGCAACAATACATTACTGAAGGCAGCATGACTAAGCTAGGTATGGGCTATTATTTAGAGTTTTTTTGAGCAAGAACAGATGCAGTAACGAACCATAAATCTAGAAACATACCCGAAAGCCAGTCCCTCAATGTGCCATTAGGCACGAATTCGTACACCAACATCTGCACAAGTGGCAAAATCAGAAGCAGGTTGTTTATATCTATAATTGAACCGATTTTAATATACCCAATTCTTTATTGGGAAAAGTATATGCAATCACCCATCTTGCAAGAAAAAACCCTAGAGATGTACTAGTGACATTCCATAAGTTGACAACCGCAAATGAACATACCTGCTCCCCTTCTTCATCACAGTATCCCAACAGTGAAACCAGGTTCCGGTGATGCAACCTAGACAGTAATTTTATCTCAGTCAAGAATTCATTTTGGCCCTGCAAGGATCCTTCTTCAGCGCGCTTTATGGCAACGGTTGTATTGTCAGACAAAATGCCTTTATAAACCTTCCCATAACCTCCTTGACCAACTTGAGTGGAAATGCTGAAATAGTCAGTTGCCATTGCCAATTCTTTAAACTTGAAGCCTTTCACACCATCAATTTTCATAGATATCTTTGTGGCTGCAAAACATAAGGAGCATCACTCTTCACTCCCACAGAGATATGGGTTATATGGAAGTATTTGCATAAATTAATCCTAAAGAGTAGCATTAAAAAACTCACATAATCGTTTCCTTGATAATGAGTGTTGATATCCAGCATGCCTTCTCAGTACCAGAATTGTTACAGCTGCAGTTATTGCCACAGCAGAGGCAACGGCCCCTACTACAATTGCTGCCAAAATGCCCCCACTAATACCTTTGCTTTGACTGTTGAAGTTCACTGTAGCAAATAAGAAAATCAGAAAGGAAATATAAATAGAATTGATCAATCCAATCAAATGGCATCAAAATTTTATATGCTTAGACGACATATCCACCCAGTTTCCTGTTGACTTTCAAGCTCAGCATAAGTTTGATCAACCTTGCCTACCCAAGCACAAAATATCTATTTGAAGCCAAGTTTTGAAAATAAAAAAGGAGCAATTGCAGGCTTAGACACATACGATTTGAATAAGGCCCCAGGAGTGTGAAGTTGAGCAGCTCATATGGGCCAAAGATGTCACTTCCTGTAAAGTTCCAGGATGTAAATCTGTCTCTAATTCGCTGAACCTCACTGTCATTAAACGTGCTTGAGCTGTTCAATGTAGGAAACAGCTTCAAATACATCCTCAGACGAGGTCCCTTATCCCAGGAAAATGAATCAATCGACAGTTGATAGAGTACCAGGTTAAGAGTCTTAGTCAGGTATTCCTCAAATGGGTAAACATAAGGAGGAAAATAAGTGAAACTGGGACTCTTTAGCCGATAGCCAATTCTCAAAGGTGCTGCGCAAAAGCACGGCTCAGGGGATGCAGGGACATATTCAAAGAAACTATCCACTGGACATGCTTGAACAGGACAACTAACTTTTGAGTTTGTAAGTGTCTCATCTCCTCCAGCATCAGATCCACAGAATCTGCCTGTATTTGGTATGTTTGCGCTGGTGCAGATAGGATTGCCCCCAAGCCTAAAAAGAAACTGCCAAAATATGAGAAATGATTGATGAAATTAAGGAATATACATAACATGCCAAATAGTTTTTTATTCTTAATATCCTTATAATTTCATGTTGACCAAGATTACTGACACAAAGAAGATGGGAAATAGTGATATATAGGGGACCAGCATACCTTAGGGTGACATTGTTTGGAAGAGTTAGATCTCCGACAATGTTTGAGAATGAATTGTTCCTGAGATCACTGTATTTTGATTGTGCAAAAAAGGAGAAAATGTTAGCAGAGGTTATGTTTTGAAGAATTGGACTAACATATGATGTTCACTTCAAAACATATGCAAACACTAATATAATTTCATTATCTTTATGCAGTAGCAGTCAATCAACGCTGCGTGATCATAGATAATGAGACAAGTCTCACATTGTAAGTCTAGCTTTTGTACTGAAGGACTTGTTTTGCCATATGGTAGCAGGGATGGAACCAGTCAAAAAATTGTTCTCCAGTGACCTGAAATACATAAGAACTTGAAAGTCATATCCAGAGTGCATAGAATAACATCCCTATATATACTATTCCATTGAAAGCGTTGTTTTTAGATGTAACAAACAGCATTATATAATACTCTCTTAACTATTTTATACTCGTTACCCCATAAGAGGAAATAGAAAGAATGATAAGAAGCTTATAGATTCTTACAGTGTCTGAAGAAAAGGCAGATTAGAGATACTTCCCAGGATGGATCCATTAAGATGGTTGTCTGACAAATCACTGCAATCAACAGGAATGAATTTTTCAACACAAGGACATCTTTATTTTTATTCTATTTCAAATAAAATACCTGACAAGAGATACAAATTTACTATGCCATTACATAGTTGTCACATTTTCAGAAAGCTTCTTTGATGGTATGGATCCAGTTAGATGATTCTGGCTAAGATCCCTGTCATAGGAACAGTATAATACAAGTTACATGTTGTAGCTTTAACAGAATAAAAATAATAGCATCAGAACGTGAAGACCTTAGAACAACCTTTGGGAAGTGAACATTAAAAATTTTCAATGCAATACTCATACTTACAAATAGAATAGGTTTGGAATCCCGCTAAGATCAGGAACAGCTCCCTGCAAGTTGCAGTTCCTAAGACTTCTGCCAATTTGAAAAGAGAAGAATAAATCTACATCAGTTTTCCTTCCAAGAATATCTAGGCAAAAATTTCTTATTCCATTTCTTTTAAAGAATGGCAGTATTTGCACTTGCTAATTTCCATTTCATAGCAAACACTGGTACTCAAGAGAGCTGATTGCACAGCAGCACATGTATTAGAAAGAAGCCATCCAAGTTATTTGAAAAGTTGCCTGAATCATCTGACTCCTTTGGAATCAAGGTCTTAATAACTGTATTGTTAATTATTTCATATTATCCATCATAAAAGAGCCAATGTTATTGTAACTTCAAAGAGACAACTGCATCTGAATTTTTCCCAGGATTAATTCCAAGATGTTGATTTCTTTCTTAATACATGACTAGGTTCATAATCACACTTTTTTTGTCAAAAAACTTGGATTCTGAGGCTTAAAAGGAAGCATAATTTTTCACTGGAGGAATACAAGGCAGCATTGAAGGCAAAGAGTGATAAAATACTTACAATTTTACTAATTTGGAAAAGTTTCCATAAGTGGCTGGAATTTCAGAAGCACTGAAGTTGTTATTATCTAGTTGACTGCAGCAAGGGAAAAACTATTGCAAGTTAAACAAATGGCAATATGATAAACTATGAAGCACATACGTTTCACCATTAAACATGCCCTTAAGGTTATGCCAAACACCTAGCAAGATCCAAAGGAGTTGAAAATTCATACCATCATTTCATGAAGCACAATGAATCAATCAGATACATAACAAAAACTGAGATTTAAGTGAAATAAATAAAGAGTGTGGAGAGAACATACAGAATGCGCAATTGTGGCAACTCTGATAATTCTGGCGGAAGATTTCCAGACAAGTTATTATTATCCACAAGCCTGCAAGCATTTGTTTCATTTATTACTTACCATCTATAACTAATCAACATCTCTCAATCTAACAATCTTCCGAGCCAAAAGGTTATGGCAGATAATATAAAACAAAAAAATAAATAAATCTGTATAAGCTCACAGATGAAGAAGAGTGGACAGTTTGGAAAGCTCAGATGGGATTGGACCACCAATTGAGTTGTTGTTCAAGTGGCTGCAATAGTCAGATATAAAAGCAGATAAAATGAGAGTAGAAGACAAACGGCCTCCCTATAAATTGAAGTAGCATTTTGGGGTGATAATCCACTTACAGGTGTCTCACTCTGCTCAAGTTAGCAAATGATTTTGGAATTGTGCCTGTGATATTATTCAGGTCTACTTGGAGTCTATTCAAGTTAGATAGATATCCAAGCTCATCAGGTAAAGAACCCGATAATTTATTTCCATTCAAGAGCCTATGCATACAGATGTGACATCAGACAAACCATATAAAAGCCTTCAGATCTATCCAGAAAAACTAATCCATTAAAAGAGAAGAGGGGGGAAGTGGAACTAAATTAAAAAGATCGAAAAAAAAAAACTCCAAGCTTACAAGAGTTTCAAGGATGAAATGTTTCCTATCTCCTTTGGTATTGTTCCCGTCAGATCATTCCACATGAAATCTCTTCCAGTGACCAGTAAAAGAAAAAGAAGTAAGCATCAATGAATAGATTACGGAAAAGTCTAAGATATTATTACTTTTTCTCAATAAATCAACTTATGAAAACATTATGTCTCACAATATTTTAAGCCGAGACAGCTGGCCAAGCTCAGGTGCTAAATTTCCAGAGAGATTCATATTAAGCAGCTGGCTGTTTCAAAAGATACGGAAGATGGATACTTATAATCATTGTATGGCATATATTAAGAATGCAAAGGTTTAATGATACAATTCAGGTAAAAAAGGGCATAGAGTAACTTAACCCAAAAAAAAAAGAGAGAAAGAAAGAAAGAAAAGAAAGAAGAAAGAAAATCAAGAAAAGCCAAAAGGCAAATGGGAACACGTAAAACATACAGCTCTCGAACATGCAAGTGACCATCAGTTCCAACTGTATCCAAGCATAAAACTCCTGTCCAATTTGACATGCAAGGATCCCCCTTGTTCCAATTTCTGAGGTGATTCATAGAATCAACTAAACTGTTCTTGATTGCTCGCAATGCACTTGCTGCAAACAATACTAGTCATTATTTGGATCTCAAGAAAGAGATCAGCAAAAAGATAGAACCCAGATACCAAGTAAAGTTATCATCTGATTTACCAACCTCCATAACAAGCATTTCAATATGAAAGCAATTCGCTTTCATGCCCAATTTTGTCTCATATCAAGGATATTGTCAATGAAGGATAACTTTCATTTAGCTATTATGCATATTATACCCTACCATCAATCACCATATTCGTAGCAACAAATTAGCTGGGCAAAGGAATTAAGAATTTTTAAATGCTTAAAGAACTTTTCTTGAGGAGTAGAGGTAGTAGGTATGGCAACTTCCCAGCTAACAAAAATTCAAAAACTCAAGCTTGCAGCAAATACCTTCTTGAGGATCTGTAGTCTGAGCAACTGCAGGAAGCACCAAGAAACTAAACAACAAGGCATAAACAAATCCAGAAGCTCTCAACCCAAACATCATGATACCCTACAAAAACACATTTTCAAATAACAGGGAGACAAAAAAGAAAAAGAAAAAAGATGCCACTTGTCAACAATCAAATTAAAAGAGCATCAGTGTCCAGCATAAAAATCAAAAATACCTCAAACACAACATTCATCTAAAATTCTCTCCTGTTTGGTCGTATAAAGCGGAAAGAGCAGCTAAAAGGGACACACAACTCAACTACTCTCAGTTTATTTTTCAAAAGGTATGTTCATTAGAAATCAATTAGCAACTTTATTTGACTTTTTTTTTTTGTGGCTAATAATTGGGATCTTAACAGCAGAAGATGCAAAAACAGATATGATTCCTGCCAAGAAATAATAATAATAATAATCATCAAAAACGCTGATAAGAGAAAGCTTCTTACATGAGAAAGAGACCTGTGAAATATATAGCCTGACAACCAAAACTTGAACCCAGGACTTTTATCTTTTTTCTTGTGGTGGTGCAAAGCTGACGCAAATCCAAAAAAATATTGGATTATGTTGTGACACAGTGTAGCTGTCATGTGCATGAACAAATTGAACATAGACTTTTCTTGCTTGAATAAATGATTTGCTCGATGGCATTGTCATGATGGTTGGTTCATCCAATTTCTTTCTTTCCTTTTTTTTTTTTTCCTAATCAAGAAATTTTAGCTAGCAAAACAGATAGAGAATAAGATATTGTCCTTCCTTTTTCTTCATTAAAATATGTATCACCAATAATGCAATAAACTTTTATCACTCCATGGACCCTTTCCTGAACATTAAAATATCATATAAAAAAATGCGAGAGGGTTGCTTTCATTTCAATTTTCAATTCCGTTTCATTTAGGACAGGGAACACACAAAGTACAAAATTGTTAGTCCCACGTGGCGTCCATTGACGATTTGTCACTGTTTAAAAATCAACCTCGTCGTTTGATTTGATATCTAGCGCTCCATGAAAATTACAAGGTGGCTGGTGAGGAAATGCCATTTACTTCGGCCGATATTTGGGACGTATGACAGAGAAAATTCTCTGTGGAGTCAAGTTGCCGTATAAAGTGGGGTAACCTTTCTGAAATCGACTCTGTCACTGTGGCTGAAATTGTTTCCCGCCAATAAGTGACTTTGTCCCTTTACGTCTCGAAGGGGTTGCAACAGATAAGGATCATAAGCTGATAAGACCGCTAGTCCAGTATATAACGGGGCGGGCGGGGGAGGGAATTATAAAAAAAAAAAAAAAAGAAGACAACAAGTGAGCTGATTTTTTTTGCCTAAAAGAGTCACTATTATTCATTTTAATAAGATTGTCACTTGAATTTGATGATACTTTTTAAATCATTTTATAATCATCAACCTTCGGACTTTTTATAAGTCCAAAAGATAATTAGAATCATCAGGATAGTTTCAGACTAAGGTAATGTGAATTTCTAATTCATCACTTACTTACTACATGGAATCAACTCACTAACGTACCAAGTATAAGAAGCGGGCGGATAGATGGTAATATAAATTAATTTGTTGTTGAGCAAAGATAAGTATGTATCATAACTTCTTTGCCACAATGCTTTAAAAATTAAATAAAAGCAACACATCACCAATTTGGAGAATAACTCTTAAGCTCTGTCTAGTATTGCTGGGTAGTAGCTTAAAAGGCACCATTATTGTGGACAAGAAGTTCTAGTTGTTGAGAGAAAGTTGATAAATATTTGGTAAATGTTATTGGTAATAATAAAGTTATCAAGTAAAAACTATCTGTTATTCTTTCAATACTTATATTTTGAATAAACTACAGAGTGTTTACCCAAATACTTTGGTAGCTTAGCTGTCCAAAATGCTAAAGCAAATGTAACCCTAAAATATGAATTGGAAATTCTCCACCATTTCAGAGAGAGTGAGCTATATACAAACTGTATAGACACACAGTACACTACATGCATGGAATCAGAGTTCACTCTGACTTGTTTCTAAAGCATCCTATAACATGCATGAAATGACTGATTCCTTGAAGAACAGTTTTTCAGTTCATTTCCATAAAAAAGAAACAAAACATGACAACAACGATATTTCAGTTCCATTTAAGAGAAAAACATACACGGGCAATGGCATTAGCGACGCTCAATGCTGGGGATGGCACCACCAACAAGGTTACTTCCAACTTCTTGGAAGTGCAATGCTAGCATTAGTCCCCTTTGGGAGCGACTGACGCAGTCGCTGCTTCTAAGGGGGACAAGTGTCCCTTTTCTTTTCTTTTCTTTTTTGTGCTTTATTAAATATTTTTGTTATTGTTTTAGTTTTTACTTGTAGCATGAATTATCAATCATGGTTATAATTTTATTTTTACCCACACAATTTTGATGGAAAAAGTCTTTTGCCCTGGCAATAGTCTTTATTCTTTATGCTTAATTATTATATTATCATTTCTTTCATTTTTTTTTTAAAAAATAATATTTCTTTAAGAATTTAATTCTACTGCAATATTTGTTTAACATGAAAATAACAACTTTGCATAATTTTTTCATTCTAAATTTTATTTTTTAGAGATAAGATTTAAAAAAGAAACACTAATACACAATTATTATTTTTCAAATTCTTATTTTAACCCCTCTCATTTATTATGATATCTATAAATAATTTAAGATTAATATGTCTTCTTAATTATCATTAGAGTGGATTTAACTTATTTTGAACTTAAATTTTAATTTAGATATTCAAACTACTTTGTATAATTAATTTAGTAGATTCAAATAATTTTTTTATTATAAACATCAATATTTTTGTTAAGTAATTTAGTGACTTAGAGTGAAAAATTATTTTTACTTGTATAATTTATTTAATAAATTTAATGTATAGTAATGACTCCATATTTTTGTTCATAAACTTTTATTTTTTTAGTTAATTATTTTTTAGAAAAAAAATTGAACAAATATATAAAGGGTGATTGTGTTACAAAGAGCATTTAATAAAGCACAAAAGAAGAAAAGGGACACTTGTCCCTTTAGAAGCAGCAACTGCATCAGTCGCTCCAAAGGCGACTGACGCTAGCACCGCTCCTTCTTGGAAATCAGCAGACACATGAATTCCTTATGGGGTAAAGAGATGATGAGATAAATGCTGAAGATCCTGAAATATGAGAAATTTTAAAATATATTAAAAGTATTATATTAGTTATATAATAAATAAATAATATTATAATATATTTATATTTATTTTAACAAATTATTATTTAAGTAATAGTTATATTAAATCCAACCACACATGTCATTTATATATTAATTAATTATAATATATAAGAAGTATTTTAAAATTTCTACTACACAAGATGTAGTTGGAATTGTATCGGATTCCGGAAGCATTGAAGATATGTTCTCTAACTGTCTGGCTACTTCTAACATTGATGGTCGTGCTTTGGTCTCATCCTCACAGTACTTTGGGGCTAATGACATGAATCTTTTCAGGTTCTCAGAGGAGTAGAGACCCATGCTCCTGTCTATGATAGAGAACATCATCCCGGTTTGTCATGCTTCATTCACCTATAACTGATCAGTTGAGCCCAGTAGAGGCAAGCACATGACATAAATCAGATAAAAAATATATATGCCCACTTCTTGGACAGTCTTCATAATACAACACTTTGCGGGCATGGAGCATCATTTATCATCACTCTTGGTCAAAAGCTGACACTCAATGACATATTGTGGCTCCCATTTAATTGAAACTCTAATAAATCAAGATAAGGAAGATCATCTTACTGTCTATTACATCTAATCTTTGAATAAAATCATGCATCATTTTGAACATGACAAAGCAAAATATATATTAATGATCAACTTCCCTTTCCTCGATCAATGCCATTGAAATTAAAAATTTAACATGACGTGCAGAAAGGCTGTACATGAAATTTAAATCATGAAAGCACATTTCAATGCATTGCTAAGCACAAATAAAAATTAACCCCACTAAATCTAAGAAGTCAATTTTTAGATTTTTGGTGTTATATTCAATGACTTTAACGAGCATTGATACTAAAAACTGTTTCATCTGTCAGCATTTGTATTAGTCAAATTAACGGACAAACCTATCTTCACCAAGTACATGTCATTCTTGAAATTTTTTTTTAATATCGGTTACGTACCAGATTACTGCATTACACGGATATTTACAACTATTCTTATAGTAAACATGTCACTGATATTTATAATCAGATATACATAACTAAAATTTATGTATTATATTAAATTCTATAGAGTACATATCTAGACAAATCACCCTCACAGAGCAGTGATGTCCCTACTCCACTCGCATTCGTAAAAAAAAGGAGTTTTTATAAATGTTTAGGGCTTGAACCGCTCACGCTTGTGAGGGCAGCGGCCCAACCACAGGCCAAAGGCCGTTAAAAACAAGAGATTATCATTTTATTTACCATCAACATTACAATAATAAAATTGAACAGAGCAACAATTAATTTAAAACTATCTTATGCAAGCATAAATCCAAGTTGACAATGTAGATGAAGTGGGATTATGACTCCATCGTAAATAAATAGGAATATATACAAGCTGTAGTACCAGTAGACGTCATTATAACAATACAAGGAATAGAAATCCACTTAGCAAGAAACAACTATTAATTTTGTAAACTCATGGCAGATGGCTCACATATCATTGATTTCTTATCCGAAAGAAACAATATATATATTTTACAATTGTATTGTCAGTACAGATTTACATACAGATCATCTTCTGCCGCTGTTCCATACAAACTTGCCAGCTGACAGAAGTCATTGCCAGTGGTCATTAATACTTTGGGTGCCAAAACATGCCCTTAATGCCCTCCGGATCAGGTTCAAAACCTAAATTCCGATAGAAATCCACAACTGCAATGAAAATACAATAAAATAGGTTGAAACTTCAACATTCAGAACACTACATTTGCCACCCGATTACCAGTTGTAACTTGCAAGGCAACAATCTCTAAGTAATCAGCAAACACAGCATATAATAAGTATAAAAGTGAACTAACATTGATACTTGAAATAAGAGTACAAGGTCATGAAATAAAACTTGTTTAGAGGTGGCTATACCTTGACTATCAGCAAAAAGTGATATATTTCCAATATCCTTTTGGAGCAAAGCCCTGACAACCTTTTCCACAAGGGCTTTACCAAGACCTTGGCCCTGAATGGAAAGAGCAGCGTTAGAAAAAGATACACTGCAGTCAACATAAAAGCTTAAGCAATAAGTTATCTATTTATCATATAAATGGTGCTCTCAATCTACCAACACAAGTTCTGAACTCCCATGGTAACCTTGATTTTTTATCAAAACATCTAAAAAGATTTTTATATCTCGAATCACACCCAAATTGAAACATTTCTTGTAATGCTTTCAAGGAAATTCAAGAGCCATTATATTGGAATCAATTCTGTGTTATCTCATATTTGCAGTTTCCCATCAAATTATTGGCCAGCTCCTTGTTCCCACCCAGGCCGAAAACCTGCTATAGATCATTCAAGAACAAAAGCATGATTACAGTGTTCTCGTTAATTATCTAGTTCACGTTTCTCCAACTCTCCATAACCATCATATGCACTATTTCATACATCATATCTTAATGTGCTTTTGTTGTTACAGTTCTGCCCGAAAAGATGACCTAGATACCCACACAAGCATGTCTGCCCACCTAGTGTTGCATTTAGGGATGTATTAGTCCATGTTCATGTAATAAAAAATTTACCTGGTAGCTAGGATCAACAAGGACATCCCATATTGTAGCATTGAAAGCATGATCTGATGTAGCACGAGCCATGCCGATTAAGGTCCTTTGCTCATTCCCCTCTGTCAAATGACTTCACCAAGTAATTTAGTGGTCGATAAAATTGTACATCTACAGCTAAATATAGCAACTATAGTTGAGGAGAAATAGTTATCATTCTTAATAAGTACCAGATGCTGGTGATTTCCTTATAGAATGCAAGGTCGCTACCAAGTAGCTATTTTTCAAAGCTGCAGCTAGTTTTGACAGCGGCCTTCGAGGCCAGCCTACCTATCAAAACATGTAATATTATGCATTTTAATGATCTAGATTTCAGAAGTAGAGCAAAAGATTACGTTCAAATTTAGAACTAAAAAGCACTTCAAACACAGGGAACAATTTGATGCACATGTGTGTGTAAAATCAAAAGTAGCTTGACTTGCAGGTTCTGTATATATACATGCAGCATTCGCAAAAAGATACCTAGTGCCAATAAATACCTTATCGCATAAGGTTTGAAGATCATATACATCAACATCTCCACCTGATGAGAATATTATTTGCTCAATTACTCCATCTGGTTGAGTCTTTTCAATAAGAACAAACTCCTCAGGCATCGGTTCTTCCTCATCTTCTTCAAGATCAGGAGGTGCTTCCATGACTTGTGTTGAGTTGTTTTTCAAGAACCTGTGATAACAATAAAACAACAATAGAAATGAAGACAATGACAAGATGGCAAAGTTTAATTCACGTTCCATTTGAAAGAACTAGAAAGAAAAGAATAACTAACTGAGAAACAAACCCTACACAACCCAAGTCTTGTGTTGTAACCCCGAAACAAAATGAATGAAACGTCAAACTAACGAAGGAATTACATAACCAAATGGAAACCTGCAGTCTTACTAAATCTCTTAACTGGAAGCTACATGATTATCTCTATGGTGATAAAAACCGTGCCAGTCATGAACAGGTGTTTAGATATTCTACTTCAGACTAAGAAGTCCACCAGACTAAATTCTTGTAAATTATGCTATGTCATGCTATTGTCAATTCAACAAATTGGTGTAAAACATGAGCTGTATAGAAAAGAAAATATACAAATTGAACCATAGTACCATATTATTGGGTGCATGGTGGAATTTACACATAGAATAAATAGCGTACTTTCTGACTAAAACAGAAAATACCAAGCAAAAAATGTCATTTGTTCACTGAAATATAATGTTTTTTCCTTCTTTTTTTCTTTTTTTTTTTTTTTGCTTGCAAAATGCAATAACACTCTTGCCCAAATGGAGGAAATGATGTTAACCTGACAACTAGATAAAAAACTTCCAAACTTGGACATTGAGTTGTGTTTACATTTATATCAACAAGAAGGAGCATTTGTCAGCATGCATGAGAGGGAGGTGCACGCGTGCATCCGTGTCCATGTACAGTTGAAAAAGAATATACATATCACGTTACCCAGATCTGATGGATTCCCAAAACCTAGCCTTGAATCGGGAAACCTTTAGCTTCCTGCTTGCTGGAATCAAAAATAAAATAAAACAAACAAAGACAGACAATCAGTCCAAACTCAAAATCATTGTATCCCAAATTCAGAAAAAAGTGAAAAAGTTTCGATTTTTGAAGAACGTTAATAAAACTAACTGACTAAAATTTCCATTTTTGAACAACATTAGCTGCTCAGTAAGCATCTATGAATAGAACAAAAAATACTGAACCCGAAATTAGAAAATAAAAATTAGAAAGAAGAGATTGCGTGCATACCTTTGGAAAGCCCATAATTGGGATTGCTGGAAAACAATAACTGATTAGATGATTGACACTGGCAACCAAATGAAGCAATTGGGCATCTGCAAAACAAGAATCAAAGTCATAATCAAACCAAAAACAGCCAAAAATAAATAAATATATAAAATTGAGACTCAGGAGAAGTAAAAAGGAAAGTGAAGTGAAAAAAGGATAAAGAGGGTCTCAGTCTCACCGGGAAGGAGAAGCCACAGCATTATAGCTTAACATTTTTTATCTTCTGGTTGTAGTAGAAGATACAGGCACTCTCCCCTTTCAGTCCTCTGGTGACGGGTCGTCATGCCAATCGCCAAACCTCAACTTGCACCCCTTTTTTCGTATTTTCACTTTTGTCCTCATTGTTTTTTCATTTCTCTCATAAACCCCTCAATTTGAATATTGCCAAGTGGCACCCTTAAAGTGAGAAGATTAAAGTTTTCAAAGAAGTTAATTATCTACTAGTAAGGGAGTTTCATTTTAATCAAGTTATAAACAAAATTAAACAAAAGAAAAAAAAATGAAAAACTTCAACCAAATATTTTTGTCTATGTCTTGTAATAGGGATGACAATTTTTCCCCATGGAATGGGATCCTGCGGGATTCCATCCCATTTGAGGCGAGATTGCGATATATTTTTGTCCCATAAAAAAATTTAGGGACAGGACCGGAACCTTTTTTTATCCCACTTGTGTATATGGGACGGGAGTGAGATTGACAAATTTCGTCCCATCCCGTCTCATTGCTAACTAATAATGGGAATTTTTTCAATTAGGATGGGACCGGAACCTTTTTTTTATCCCACTTGTGTATATGGGACGGGAGTGAGATTGACAAATTTCGTCTCATCCCGTCTCATTGCTAACTAATAATGGAAATTCTTTCAATTGGGATGGGATCCCGCAGGATCCCATCTCTTTTGGGACGGGATCGGGACATATTTTTGTCCCAAAAAAATATAAGAATAGGAATGGGACGTATTTTCATCCCGCTTATATATACGGGACGGGACTGGGGTTGATAAATCCCATCCCATCCCGTCCCATTGCCAACCCTATCTTGTAATACCTTAAATTTTATTCTTTTTTTATTATAATTTATTCTTTATTATATTAAAATGAAAATTCTCCCATTAAAAAGGTAATTTTACGAATAACTTGTATAAATTTATATGCAGTATTAGATATGAGGCAAGACAATTAAAGACTTTGGTACGCTCAACTTTGGAAGCATGACATGTCCTAAAATTCGAAAAAAGTCCATACCCAAAACATGTTTTTATAGTAATGAGTTTTGTAACGTGACAAATGGTGGCGGTAATAGAAATATGTCATGAGCCAAAGGGCAAAGGGAATGCAACAGTCTCTATATTAGCCTCCCAATTACCTTCCTTCTTTAGTCATGTTCATGGAGATGCATCAACTACACCTATGTCTCCTATAATTCCACTATGCATGTGCATGTATTTTATTTAAATAAATTAAAGAAAATGCAGTTAAAAATTAGAAAAGAAAAAAAGTTGGCACCCATTATTTCTTGCAATGTGCTTCTCTCTAATAATTTCTCTGTTTATTGAGTTCCGTGCCATTCAAGTCCCCCACACCTCCGGCCACGCCCTCATACCTTTTTGTTTTTGTTTTTGCTTTTTTTTTTAATTTTAACAGTAATCAATTTTGAGAAAATTAACGCGCTGCCACAGCCGATGTAAATTGATTCCCACTTTCCCTGTTTAGCTGAGTCACTCCTAATTAATTTAGAAAATCTCTTTTCGAAACAGAGTGGGAAGTAATAACAGAGCCGTTGAAAAAGGTTCAAATTTAACAGTCAAAGAAAGCAGAAAAATAACGTACGTGTAGGACGAACCGTGTTATTTGGTAGCCATAACATTAACGTTCGTCAGTCATCAGGCTTCGAACTTCGAAACTTTGAACCTCTTTTGTTCAATTTCTTTAATCTTTATTCTGACTCTCAGCACGGCGTGAAGTTAGCTGCCTCTGTTATTTACTTACTGCAGCATCACTCTTTTTATTCGTTTCTTTATCAGACGTAACATCATAAAAATAACATTATCTGTCTAAAGACACCCACAAAGCGCACATAGTGGGGAGGGAACAAAAAAAAGAACTGGAGAAAGCAAATTAAAGGTGACTTGCATTCATCAGCAAAGCAGTCTGTGACCAGAAAAGGGATGGTGACCGTGACGCAAGTAAATTTGTTCGGACAAAAGGGTTATTTACGAAAGTTTCGATGTTTCCCTCCATTTGACTAGAGAGACTGTTCTTATTACGTTTTTATGTTTCTTTGACTGTTTTTGACTGCTGTCCGAAACAGAACTGAGAACTAGAGAACTTGCGGAGGGTATAGAGATAGAGACAGAGGTGGAGGTAGAGATGGTTTCTTCTTCAGACAGCCCTTTCTCTTCTTGTAGCAGTACTAGCCGTTCTCCAGCTCCCAAGTTCTGCAACAACTCCTTTACCACTCGGTACCATAATTAAAACACATGTTTGTGCTTTTTTACCAGTTTTGGTAATTACTAATAAACCATATAGTTAATCTGAATACAATTATATATATGTGTGTGTTTGTGTGGGTGTGGGTGTGGGTGTGTTTTGTCTTGTTTTAAAGTTAGTTATTTAGTGTGTGAGTGTGTGTGTTTCTCATGTCCTGTACATCTTCTGTTAGCTATAAACGTGGGGTTCAGTGCTTGGGTTGGTAGATGATTTTTCTTTCTCTATTTTTAATAGATAATTATATAGTTGTTTTAGTATGTTTCTTTGAGCTTCCATTTAGTTTTTTTTAAAAAAAAAAAAAAGTAAAAATAGAATTCCTAGGTTCTGTACTGAGCCGATAATTCTCTTCTTCACAACATTCTTCCGCCTGTATTTGGTTCAAAATTATAAATCTTGAATTATTGTTAACATGGTAGATCAAAAATGTCTCAGCTTTAGAGAAATGAAAAGGGTTTCAGGATCTGAGATTATAAAGTACGTTGATATTCCCACTTTTCTCTGGTTTGGTCTATTGAATTTTTTGGACCATCAGTTTATTTGTGTTAATTTTCGTCTGAGAATGGTTATAATGTTGAATCCTTTTGCATGCAGAATCTTTTCAGATGTTGCCGGAGACATTACAATTGTTGTTGATGGCGAATCTTTTCTACTTCACAAGGTAAGATCTTTGTCAAGCGGTTACAACTTACAAATTGAAGCAATTTTATTTGTAATGCATTGGTATCTGCTTTATATTCTTCTTGAACTTGGTTTGGTTTCATGGCAAGCAATCTAATTAAATTTGTGTTATTTGTTTTGGATGCAAAGTTTCCTCTGGTATCGCGAAGTGGAAAGATTCGGAAAATGGTTGCAGATGCTAAGGATTCCAATAGTTCGAAATTGGAGCTCCATAACATACCAGGTGGACCGCAGACGTTTGAGCTTGCTGTAAAATTCTGTTATGGCATGAACTTTGAGATCACAACCACCAATGTTGCCAGTTTGCGCTGTGCTGCAGAGTACTTAGAAATGACTGAAGACTACCGAGATGAAAACCTCATTGCGAGGACTGAAGTTTATTTGAATGAGGTTGTAGTACAAAGTCTCGAGAAGTCTGTGGAAGTGCTTTCAATTTGTGAGATGCTACCTCCTGTAGCAGAGGAGGTGGGGATTGTGAACAGATGTGTCGAGGCTGTTGCCGTGAATGCTTGCAACGAGCAACTAGTATCAGGATTGTCCCGTTTGGATTGCAATGGTGAGTCTGCTGAGCTTAAAAGTGGGTGTCTTGAGTGGTGGATTGAGGATCTCTCAGCACTAGGAATTGATTATTATCAGAGAGTTGTATGTGCAATGGGAAGAGCAGGCATTAGACCTGATAGCATTACTGCATCTCTAATGCATTACGCTCAAGCATCGTTAAAGGGTATTGGAAAATTTCAAATTTGGAATCCAGCAAGGATGAAATCGAATCGTACTATGGCAGAAAATGACCAGAGGACTATATTGGAAACTCTTGTAAGTCTTCTGCCAAATGAGAAAAGCTCTTCCATTCCACAGAATTTTCTGTTTGGGACGTTAAGGATGGGAATCATGGTGGATGCTAGTATTGCCTGTAGGCTTGAACTCGAAAGGAGGATTGCTTTTCGGTTGGAAATGGTTTCACTTGATGATCTGCTTATACCATCTATCCAGACTGGGGATTCATTATTTGATGTTGATACTGTCCATCGGATACTGATAAATTTCCTACAGCGGATTGAAGACGAAGACAATGAAGATTGTGGGTATGAATCAGAAGGCCTCGGTTCTCCAGGTCATGGTTCTTTGTTAAAAGTTGGACGGCTCATTGATGCCTACCTTGCAGAAATTGCTCCTGATCCTTACTTGAGTTTGCAGAAATTCATCGCTATGTTAGAGATATTGCCTGATTATTCTCGTGTGATTGATGATGGGCTTTATAGAGCAATTGATATATATTTGAAGGTAAGATCTTGAAGATGACAACACTGTTGATTCCAAAACATTTATGTTCTCTGTACACCAGTCTTTAGCATGAACTGTTAATGATATCAAAAAGTAGGTCTTGTTTCATTAATTGTCCTATCTTATTATTATGCTTTTGGAATTTTGATATGCTTTGTAATTGAGGTCTAGCTTTAAATCAGTTCTTACTCACTTTTTGTTTCAGTTCTGACTAGCACTGTTTCATTTTCTTGCTCAGGCTCATCCAATGTTAACAGAACATGAATGCAAGAAGCTCTGCAAGTTCATAGACTGCCAAAAACTCTCCCAAGAAGCCTCCAATCATGCTGCACAGAATGATAGACTCCCAGTGCAAACGGCGGTTAGAGTCCTCTACTTCGAGCAACTACGTTTGCAGAATGCCTTATCAGGAAGTTCAGGAGATGGATTCCTGTCACAGAGAATGAGCAGTGGTGTCCCAAGTGCAGCCATGTCCCCTCGTGATAACTATGCTTCTTTGAGGAGAGAAAACCGAGAACTTAAACTTGAAATTTCAAGAATGAGAGTGAGGCTGAGTGAGCTGGAGAAAGAGCAAATGTTCATGAAACAAGGCATGATAGATAAGTCAGGAAATGGAAAAACTTTCTTGACTTCAATCTCCAAAGGGATTGGCAGGATTGGAATATTTAATGGTCCAGCTGGAGGTAAACGTCAAAAATCCAGCCGAAAATCCCGAGGAGACGGGAAGACTGGCAGGAGTAGGAGGTATTCTGTTTCTTAGCTAAGCTTTTGAGTAAGAATCTGTAGTTCAATTGTATATTAGTTCATGATTTATGAGTTTTGGAATAATTATGGCAGTTTATCATATCAGCATGGTAACAAAATCCTAGTTTTATTTCATAGATTTCAAACAATTAGACTAACAAAACATGGCATTATGCCCTACTGAAAGATACACACAAAACTGATGAACCATGAAGCTTTACTTCAAGAAATGAATCTTTGCAATAGAGGTGAAAATTTTTGCTTAATCAGTCAGTGATACTCCAACTTTTCCAAGAAGCCGCTTTCTAATCTGCAAGGATACAAGAGAACAAGCATAAGCTCAATCTTGACTTCTTGAGAGATCCAACTTCATAAAAGGGAGCACTTACTCGGATAGTCAGATAGAAGTTAAGATCAGGAAGGAATATCAATCCAATCCTTATGGCGGAATACATACCTCTGGGAGTTTTTGTCTGAAAACAACATTCAATCTTGCATCTAAAGTATTCTCCAGGACTATCTTCCCATCTTGTGAAGCCACAACAACTCCACCCGAGCTTTTAAACCATGAATCAACGATGCAAGCGTCATAAAAATAGAAACAACCATTTGATCGTTCGATTAAGTAATAATTAAGAACCAATGATCATTACCAGTAAGGTTCGTGAGAATCAGCACTCTTAGGGGGTGGTGGAAGAAAAACTTTATCATCCATGGTGATTTTCGGAGCTTGTCTTTTGGTTTTCTCTGCAAATTCCTTTTTAGCTTCTTCGACAATCGACTCCACTAGCTTACGATCCATCTGTCTACACCTCAGCAACACTGCTTTCTCATTCAGCCTCAGCATACTCTACAAAATTTGAAGGCAAATAATTGATCATGACAAATAACCAAAAAATAACATGCAGATGTTAGTACTAAAGAAGGACTTTTATCAGTGTAATTATTACTTGAACAATCAAGCCTTTGAGAAGGGTTCTGTATTTGTTTTTGTCATTGGAAACATTTAGCAGTTCTTTGCTCGCAGCCTCTTTCATGGCATTCACAGCATCGTCTTGAGCTTGAAGAAATTTTATACGAGCTGCATTCAGCTGCATTGAGTACGCGCTGCCATTGCAAAACATTTCAAAATTCATAATAAAAATAATCATAAGAATTTTCTTTTTTCTTTTTTCGGGGAAACACTCACATTTTCCTGCGAGCTTCAGCTTGTTTTGACTTGCGCTCGTATTCTTGTTTGATCTTTTTCTTTTCAGCTTCGAATAGTTGCATTTTCTCAATATTAAATTCCTGTCAAAGCATTTGCATAATTACATTGCATGCACCAATAGAATAATTTTTAAAAAAAATTACAGAACCATGGAAAAAAAAATGAAATGAAAATTAGGAATTTGTTGAATTTTTTTAATATTTAAGGAACCTCCTCCGCAGAAACAGAAATTTCATTGGCTTTCTCCTCTGCTTCCTGGCGAATGAACCTCACCATCTGTTGAATCTGCTTCGAAACATCTGCATCATTCATTTTTTTTTAATAAATTCGTAAGTTAATTGAGAAAGATTGTTGTTGTTCTACAAGAACATAAATTGTTGCTTGGTTTAATTTTATGCACTTAAAAGAACATGAATCATATCTCTTCCTTTCTTGTCTATTTGTTTGATCCGAAATTCCTTCCGAACTTACCTCTCGCTTGGACTTTTACCGAATCCAAATGTATTAACAACAAAAGCCCATAATGTAATACTTATGTTCTCAGATATAATTATGTAATTAAATGATAATATAATGTCGTGACAAGTATATATTAGCCTTTTTATTCTCCGGTTCAGTATTTACTTTTGCCGGAATATCCAGGTAAATAATTACTAAATTGAAACTGGATTGAATTCCGGGCGAAAAAAAAAAAACATTGCAAGTGATGATGTTTGTGTTGGTGGTATGTATTTGTGGGGAATGGTAAATATAGAGAAATACAATAATAATGGTGGAATTTTATTACATAAAGTAATGTGTTTATAATTCTGTATGTAGGTAATAGATAAACTCCAGAAAATGACATGTACTTCAAAAAAAACACGTTACAAATGTCACTTTCCTTAAGACATTATTTGCCCCCACCAATTGAGCAATGTATATGAGTTAAAGCAAATATTCCTCCAGGATACAATGAAGCACTTATTTGTTAGCTTGCGTTATGCATCGACAAAAGCAAATCAGAATACTGTTGAATATTGCAAGCGTGCCAAGAAACAATATATTGCTCCTGAAGAAAACAATATATTGGATTTTTAATGCACAAAAATAAGAGTTTTATGTTGAGATTCATTCTACAAAAGAGCTAAGAAAAGAGTGGTGTGGGATCATTATTTTCATGTCTAAATAGCTTAAACATAACCTCTATTTATAGATATACTCGTGCCCTTTCATTTGAGTTGTCATATTTCATTATACTCTTTCATTTATGACCATTGGATCAAGATTTAATTTTAATCAATGGTCCAAATTGAACCATCACCATTTTAAACGAAATGTCACTATGAAATTATGCATCTTTAAGTGAAATGTCACCGTGAAAAGTTATATTCTTAAGTGAAAAGATACATTTTCTATAAGGCACAATTAATTGAACATGTCATTACAATAAGATATTAATTATTTAGACATGTCTTTACAATAAGACACTATTTATTTTCAAAATTTTTCCAACAACTTCTTCATTTGTTGTTATAATATGATCTACATCTGATAATCATATTCATTTCAGAGACATATGACAAGACCATTTCCAATTCAAACTTGGATTTTGATGACAAGAGAGTGAGCATGGAATTTAATCAAGGAACAAAGTACATGGGATTGGGAAGCTTGAAAGTGCGATTGCCGGTGCATTCTCCTTGTAAATCGCTCCATTGATCGCCAATATTGCCCCAAATTCTGTAACCTTCTTCCATTAACTGCTTCCGAATTTCGGACTTGTAAGTCACCGCATTTTTTCCTTTGTCGGCTGCGGTCCTGCGGCCACCAACAAATTGAAATTAAGTATGACGTGCGCAGCGTTCTCTTTTCCACAAGGCAAAAGCGAAAAAAACTGTTGTCCATCGATGTCCAATTGGATTACAGTTAAAAAAATAAAATAAATAAATAAAAGTAATACTAATCCCAATTGGCATCTTGTGGTCGTTGACTTGGACAACTTCAACTCCGCGACTTAATAGTGTTATAGGTATCGTTACTCGACAAAGTTTGCATTATTTCATGTTAAAAAACAATTCAAATAATTCAATAGGCCATTCAATTTAGTCACGCCTCACGGCATATGACAAAACTGTCCACTACAACACGAGCATTATCAATCGCCCACTAAAAAAAAAAAACAATATTTCAGTTTTATCAAAGCTAGAAACTAGTGATTAAAACCATTTCAAGTTACCTCATAATCAGCCGCTCATAGCCAACGAACCCCTGATTATGCAAATTATCACGAGTTACTTGCCCAAAAGTCTCTTCATCTCTTCCAGTAACCAAAATCACTTTTAATCCACTATCAATCAACTTGTTAAACAAAACAAGCACGCCAGGAATAGCCGGACACCCTCCTTTTAGTGCCCAAGCCCTGAACCCAGCCGGGTCATACGGGTCACATCTACACATATATATATAAACATCATCAAATCAACCAAAATATATATCAAAAATCACATCAGTGAAATGAGTGGGGGTGTGGAGGGGATTATTCATTTTATCAATTAATAATGTACCCGTATCGTTTTCCTTTATAGTAATAAACATTGGAGATGCAAGTGTCATCGACGTCGAGAATCCAAGCATCCATGCCATCATCAGAAAGAACAATTTCATTGACATAGCTCAAGATTTGCTCGACGACCAACTCGACGTCTCGGTCGTACTGCCCGCCGATCATGTAACTCTCGACGTAGCGCAAGCACTGAGTGGGGACCGTGCGCCATGCACGCACATTGTTGGCCTCAACAGCCAACCTCCAGCTCAGGCAATAGCTCGCGCCGTCACCAGGCATGCTATACCTAGAGTAAGGATAGCCCTTCCTGCCGGTTGCCTTGGAAAACGTTGCAAGCAATAAGAACAATAATACCTCCCTTATAGGCTGCATCGTTGCCTTTTATACCGTATGTGCTTATTTCTTTTTCTTTTTTTTTTCCTTGCTTTCCTAGAAAAAAGCAATCAAGCAATAATGGATATAAGACATGATAATGACCAGGGAAAGACTTGTTGACTTTTTTTTTTTTTTGGCCAAATGAAAAATTATTTAAAATCAAAGTCTAGTCTAGCAATTTGTCATCATGCATGTGGAATAATAATCTTAACAAACACTCACGAAAACGACATATTTGACAAAGATTTCGTGAATTTTAAGTTGAAAATTTACGGCGCATTTAGCCGCAGGGAGATTTAAAGAGCAATGATGGGGCTATAAGAGAAGATGCATGGAAGTTGTCTTTTATATTATATTATATGTTGCGGGGAAGAATTTGGACTGGTTCTAAATGTAAGATGAACAAACCACACGACCGAGTCGTGCGACGACGTGAGTCGTGGGCAATTGGAATTGGTGAGGGCGACAAGAAATGTTGCAGCGTAAGTTGGGGGGCAATATTGCGTCTGATTTTGTTGGTGGTTTCTTGCTGCAGGTGGGAACCTTTGGCTAAAAAAGTGATGAGACAATTAGTTTCATCTTTCATTTGTAGCTTCAATGTCTGCCACGTGACTTTTCGATGATTAAATGCGTCCTGTTTCTTCAGTTGAATGATTGAGCTGAGCTACATGAATGAACTAGTAATGATGGGATAGATTAGCCAAGACGTGTAAAATAATGAAGGAATTTTACTATTTAACCGAAAATTAAAATATATTGGTAAATCAATTTTGGCAATTGGGTGGCTTTCAAGAATGATTGATTTTTTTTTTCCCGCCTAAGTCTCCTTACCTCCTTTTTCAAAGTTCTAACAACCCGGTATGTTATTGTATGACTCACTTATCAAAAACAAAATTTAAGAACAATATTTACAATAAATATATCGGATTTTGATGTGTCTTTATGTAATGGACGAGGACAATAGATGCTAAGTGATCACCAAAGCAAAGAAGATATTAATTATATATGTTCAAGTGAAGACGTTATTTCCCCCTAGCCTCCAAAAAAACACTCTCTTAAAAAAAATAGAACCTCAGAGGATAAAATATTATTATTATTATTATTATTATTATTAATTGAGCACTGATATTTGGAAGAAATTGAACAAGAGAAAGTATCGTGTAATTATAAGTTAAAAAGGAAAAGGTCTATTTTGACAATTTTAAGCAATTATTAAGCTCCATGCAAATGAGAAGAGACTTTTTACTGTGGGATAACAACCTTTCGTACGTAATGCGCACTAAAACAGCAACTGCATGTGAGATTGTCTTTGTTCCTCTTCTGCTGCTTTTTCCAAAATAATTATTAAGCGCATGCAGCATACTTAAGACTCCGGATAGAAAATAGTTTCTAACTACACTAGCTTCTTTGGTTTTGATATTATGTCCTATAAAGATTCATGGGTTTAATTTATACTCAAAATTTAGCTCATGAATTGAAGATTACTGTAAGTATATTCGTGAGCCAATGTACACTGTTGTCACGGTTTTCTTGGATTAACCTAGAATAGAAAAAATGGATAAATGAAAATAAAAGAGAAGAGAGAACGAAGAAAAGTGACTCATATAGTTAAATTAGGTAAATGTTGCCAGAACTAATACACATGTGCGTGGTAGCTAGTCTTCAAAATAGCAAAGATGCTTGAACAAAGTTTGAATGATGAACACAAGTAGTAGTAGATTAAAACCTGCAGAGAGAAAAAGGAAATACAAACCTTAACAATTAATTGTGGGTAGCTACAACAATGTTCTTCATTATATGTACGTCGGAAGAGTGAGTCGATTAAGGTGGGAGGGGCCCTCAGAAGGCAAAAAGGATATCAAATTGGTGAAATGTTATTGGATTGCAATGGCGGAGGTGGGGGGAGAGTGCAAAGGCGGCAGATCCCATTGGCCCACTAAACAAGTTGGGAGGAAATTTTGATCAAATTAAAATTTAAAATCAACCGCCAGGGTTTTGTGGGTGTAATTAGTAGTTAACTAATGGAGACCGAGTCAGAGGGCATCCACTTCCGCAAAAGTGGAAATTAAAGCAACTATATGCATTGTTCATTTAAGTCTTTGCCGTCATCGACTACTATTTATTATAGGATGCCACGTCAAAATAAATGTATATAACATAAGCTAATATTAAAGAAATTAAGGCAACCATATGTATTGTTATGTAGGATATAATAGTGTTCATAATGCTTCATATAATCATATGTATATTTATATATGGCCCTCACTTGCATATGTACCACCACCGCCTGCATATTCCCTCTTGATAGCCTTAATTCTTTCTTAACAAGGGTTTAATCATCTTGATATCATATCAAATATTCTGGATCATTATCATTAATTGAAAAAAAAATTATTGTCATATGTGTCTATATTCAAAGTATAAATTTGAGATTATGCTATGTTACATTGTAGTTAGACAGTTGTGTCAAATTTATATTTCACGTAAAGTCTTTATTAGTTGGATGCAAAGTCCAATTAGCTCATAAATATTGAAGAAATGAAATTTGAAAATATATGTACGTGGGGAGATGGGAATCTATCTATTATCGCCCAAAAGCAAATACACTCACCCATAAACCCTAGATGGTTGTTTTTTTAAATATATATGTGTAAGATTACGGAGACTTTAAGTTGTGAGTGTGAGAAGTGTAAATTTTCTTTTCCTATCATAATTTTGGCGAAAGTGGACGTTGCTTGCCTTTCTTTTCAAGTTATTGCTTTGTGGGGGGCTAAAGGAGGATTCGGGTTTTAATAAATAATAATAATAATAATCCATAACAACAAAATAACATTATATTGTCAAATATGTACATACACACCCAAAAGAAGATATCCGATCAATGGAGTCGGCTATTGCTTTTCAATTAAACCACCAATAGAATGGCGAGATGAATTCGTGGAAGTTGGTTGGTAAGGTAGAATCAATATAACAGGAGAAAGGAAAATTCACAGACATTGTCACTTGTGGATCACACGCAATGGATGAAGGAAGAGTTGTTTAACATCAAAGCATGCCGAGGTCAAAAGTCAACCGAATAAAATGGAGAATCTATAAAAGCAAAACTGGTGGGGGACGGACGATGGTGAGTTATCGGAAGAGGATTCAGAGAAGTTAATGCATTTTTTGGGGTGGGGGGGTGAAGGAATAAAGTTAAAAGAAAAATGAATAATCCACATGTCAACGTATATAATGTTGTGATTGGGCCTCAAACGATTACAATTAATTGAGATGACTTGCCGCATACATCCGCCATTAATTGTCAGCCGACGGCTACCCACCACATTCCATTGCATTTTGAATAATTGTTTTGCCATCAACTCCGGACTCATTAACTCAAATCTTATGGTTATGGACTGAGGGGCACATGTTCAAGTTGAAGCCTTTGTGCAAAGTGTGAAAAGCATTTATTAATTAAGCATGCGGAATTGTGTTCGACGCCTTGTAGTCGGATGCAGCTTTTGTGAACAAACACGCGGAGTCAATTTGTTTAGCCTTTGAATTTTCGTTTATAATAAACCGAAATTCAACATTAATAGCAAGCATTCCTTGTGAACGAGATGAACCGGGGTCAACTGCAACAACTCCATCAAGCAGCTATTTTTTACTCTGATGAAGTCGACTTTCTTCGGTTCGTGTTTAATGGTTCAAGAATTTCGGCATCGATTCGACCGAGCTTCATTGTTGGCATCCCTTAAATATTCTAGGGAAATCTTTTGCATTTGGTTTTACAATTATAACCTTTTGTTACACATGCACAGCAATAGATAAGAGAGGAAAATAACCAATTACGTTACGTCACATTATTAAACTCAATTAAGTCATTAGGTCAAAAAATTTCATTAAGTTTAAAAAAATAAATAAATTTAACGACTCAACTGATTAAAATTAAGTCAATTAAGTTATTAGGTAAAAAAACAAACGGCTTCTTAATTCTAGTTTTTTATCCATCACTCATAGTTGGATTGAGTTGACCAAAATTATGAATTTTGAAAGACATTGCACCATTGAAAAATGGTGGAATTAAATTAAAATATTTATAACTTTCTATGAAAATATGCAACAACTCAGACGCATGGATTTGGTGAGATTGGGTTAAAAAAAAATTATTTGCACATGATTTTATCTATAAGTAAATATAGGATTGGATTTTATTTATACTTTCAAAAAGATATAAACATATTCAGAAGAAATCAAGATTTTTTTTTTTTTTGGGGGAAGAAAACAGACTTAGAATAAATTAAGATAAGAAGATTTAAGTGTGAACTATTTGTTCTCAAATCTCAATTCCGCTAATGGGGTTTCTCGAAAGGGAACAGGCGAAAAAGGGGAAGTTAAACAAAGGCTATTAATGGAATTACAGTGGGTTTTCTTAGACATAATATAACCTTTAAATATTTCGAATCGGGTTCTCTTAGTGAAATGGTTTTATCAGTTTAACAACGGCCTGCCAATAGGGCCACTCTTCAAGTGTTCAACATGGAACGTATTTGGGCTGAAAGGCCGGTATACAGAATTTAAGCCCATGGCCGTAACTGTTGAACGCTTCATGTAAACTCCCAACTTGGTGACCGATCTTCTCAAGTCTCAAATAGTAATGACTCGAATTTTCACGCCCCACATGTTTCTAATAGAGGCCCGTTTATATATTTTTGCTGGGTCTACTGCTTATGTTAACCTTAATCGGGGCATAAGAATAAGGCGTTGATTAATTAATTTTTGCTGGTCTTCGACGAATTAACCCAATAAAATAAACGAGAAAGAAGAGAGATTCAACTTCAGTCATTCACAAATCACAATCACAACCAATTTTTTTTTTTTTGTTTTTAATTTGGGAATTGGAAGTGTCAGAGAAAGCACGTGAAGGGAGAAGCAAATATGAAGGTGAGTGCGATGGCCTTTTGTCATCAATCTTCGAAACTGCTTGCTTTCCCGTGGCATCTCATGCTTCCATCAATAATGAGTCGCTCCACCTTTTATTCTTTTTTACTATAAGATATATATATATATATATATATATTATTATTTCTATATCTTTGCTTCTAAGCAATATCTTGGTGGTTAAATTTCGATACATGGCCCCAATTTTGCAAAAATTTTAGATTTTATGAAAAGCCCAAGCTCAACCGTCAATAGATCAATTATTGAGGCGTGGGGCTTAATGCGTGTACTAGTTAGTGGACAATTATATCTCATTGGCAAATTTGGTTTTATTCCATTCATCAAGAAACTAAAAGACTAAATTAATGCAGCCTTGTAAAAAATTTTCTTTATACTGATATTGTATCTTTATATCGTAAATCAAGTATCTATCTATGAGAACCCAATTTACAAGCTGAGTCGATTTACAATATAACTTGAAGTTCTATACTTACATAGATTGTGTCTATTTTTATTAAGACTATTGTCAAGTTGTGGGTTTGTCTCTCGAAAAATGTTGGGAGTACTTGTATATATTTGATTTTTGATAAATATTAATAATAACGAAGAAAAAGAAAACTGATTCGGTAATTTCTTTCTCTATTTATGTCGTACATGTGTGGATTATTAACATCTATATTAGTGATTCGATAAATCTCTCCCGATCTAGGTTCCTTTGGGTTTTTAATACCTTTGTCAATATCTTGCTAAAAAATAACATTATTACAAGTTTGTACGTAACTAACCTAAATAAAACAGCTTTTTTTTTTTTGAGTTTTCAATAACATCTGTGGATTATTAACATCTGTATTAGTGATTCGATAAATCTCTCCCGATCTAAGTTCTTTTGAGTTTTTAATACATTTGTCAATGTCTTACTAAAAAATAGCATTACCACAAGTTTGCGCACGTAACTAACCTAAATAAAGCAACTTGTTATAATAAGCAAACTTGCTAAAATTACATTATAATACAGCAACAAAGTGGGGGAATTGGAAAAATATCAGTCAATAACATCAGCCGATCATAAATCACAATCATGATCCAATTGATGGGGGGGTGGCGTTGTCGGATTCAAATGAAAATGAATTGTGTTCCCGAAAACAAACCATCATCCATCCCTCACATGGCTTAATGCCGAATCTTGTGATTTTGGGCTCTTAGTGGCAGTATGTTGGCCCATACATTTCTCACACATCGTTGTCCCAATTGGTCCATAATATCATCTTGTACGTATATAATGGGATGATTTGGTCATATGACTCGTATCTTCATTCCTTCTTTCTATTGGACGGGCTTTGCTTCCGTGGCCCCACATATTTTTTTTGTCAACATTAAATGATAGAGCATGTGCCACTGTCACGTACTATATCATTCAAATCGTGCCACATGTGTAATGACATTTGCTTGATCAATTTTTTTTTTTAAAATACAATAATCCCTGCTTATCAATTTCCTCCAACTATTATTAATTAGTCGTTATTGCAGTAGAAAGTTCCTGTTGATAGAGATTAATCAATAATAGTGATTAATTTTGGATTAAATATACTGTTGGTAGTTGCCATGTCTCTTAAAAACACACCATAAAATGCCGCTTGGAGGAATAAAACAATAAGAGCTTTTCAACTTTATGGGTAGTTTTACCTACTACATTTTAATAACCAGGGATCTTCAAGCTTATAAATTTAAAAGAGAAAAAAATTGCTTCAAATGTTTAATATGAAGAAAAGGTGTGATTCATTCCATTCTTCCACCATAAAATTAAAAATATAAGACTTACAGAACATTTAATATAAACAGAATCATATAATTGGCAAAATTTAACAACTAACTTATAACTTTCTAAAGAGTGGTTGGGGGAATCACAACACGACTGATTATCTTTCTTATGGGTGAGAGTTGGCGCATCAATTTTCTTTTTCTATTTTAGCTAATTTTTATGCTATTTAAGTAAATTAATTAAAACAAAAAAAATGTCTTCACCTGTGGGACCAAAAATCCAAAATTCAATCATAATACACATAAAATTTTGGAAAAAAATCTCAGCTTCGGTTGCTTCTAATTATTGTTAATAATAATTACGAAAAGATGAGATACGTGGCACTGATTAAAAGAGGAAAAATGGGCAGTCCATGTGAGGTCCGGAGTCCCCACATTTCTGGTTTGTTCCATAACAAATAACCAGACACCTTCTATCGAAAAAATAAAAAATAAAAATAATCAGACACCTAAGCGCAGATCTTAACGTTAATTTATTAATTTGATTACATAAAAAAGCTGAAGCTTAGATCTGCCCATGCCATAACGGGAGTGATGACATCCGGGTCCCTATTTTTGATAAAACTATAATTAAGGACATAATTTTATAGCTTTTATAACACAAGTCCTACTAGAATGGATGATAATTGATTATCATACTCTCCAAGTCAACTGGCCTACAGATTTGTTTGTTTCAAAATTTATAAAGTGTGGATTCCAAAAAAATTATAACTATCAACTCCCATTAACATAAGAAACTTAAATCCATTCTGAGTATAATAAAAATAATAATTTATTATTTGACTATTAGTTTCTAAGTGAAAATGAATATTTACTAAACATTTCAATTATTTGTTTTTAAATTTTGATAAAAACACGTCAATTATTTATTTATTTTTTTAATATCACATTATTGTATATTAAAATATAATAAAAATTTACTTTGACGTAACTCAAAAATACTAATGAATTAAAAAAAAATACTCAAATACTAACGAATTAAAAATTTACCTTGACGACACATAAAAAAATACTCAAATTTTTTAATCTCCTCCAGGCCAATCAGCGGTTGACATTTCCGAATAAACTATTTACTAACGGATTACGATGGGAATCTACGATAGCGACCGTTCAGAAAACTAATGTAATTAATGCCTCCATTTGTGATTTAGTTGCAAATTAGGGACCTAAATGATATACTCCACCTGTAATAACTAACAACCGAGTCTCCCTCTCTCTGTGTCTCCTCCTCCATTTCATATGATGTGGCGCAAATAAAACAAATTAAAAACTAAAAATAAAAGAGAAAAAAGAGAGCGAGGTTTGCACATTGCTGCAGTCGCGGGAGCTTTAGATCTCTTAACATCCGAGAGAGAAGAAGAAACAAACAAACCAGTAAAGCGCATTTTTCAAGTAGAGAAATGGTGAGGCAGATTTAGTAAATAAGTAATTAATCATGAATAGATATAGTAATAACCACCTCAGGGAGTCGTTGGTCGGCGGGAGGAATATTCCGGTGGGAATGCACCTGCATCACCAGCACCGCCGCGGTCAAAGTTTGACCGGTGCGACGAAGGATGCTTCCGACGAGAACCACCTCGACTTGTTCTCCAAGACTCGCCGCTCTCTCTCTGTCGCCTCTTCCGACGACTCCTCTGATGGTAAGTAATTGAATTTAATTTTTATACACATTTTTTTCTTTTTTAATTTTATTCTTCTAAAAAAAAAGAAAAGAAAAGAAAAGAAAAGAAAATGGAAGCAAGAATCGGCGTCGTTTTACTTATGCGATATTTCACGAAACGAACAGTTTCGGTGAAGCTGGGCAGGCTGTCAGTTGGATCAGCGAAACTGGCGAAGAGTGGGGTGGATGATCTGCTGTCTTCCACTGATGGAGGAAAGCACGACTATGACTGGTATGTTTCTCGTGACTCTCTTTTCTTCGTGAATTATTCGATTTCAGATCTGCTTCATTCGTAGTTTCAATTATCAGTTCCATTTTCATCCTGATTTTCTCATTTTAATTTCCCCTTGCCTGTCACATTGTTCACTACTAAATTTGCTTATTTGCTCTGAGCTAAGTATGGATTGAGTTAAATAATATGTTTGCAAAGTAATGAATTGAGTATTTGGAACTTGAGCCTTTAAATTAGCAAATTATTTTAATCGTAGATGTTGACATGTTGTTGGGTTAATGTCTCTTTCACATTTATTTTATGATATTAGGCTTCTCACTCCTCCCGGCACTCCTCTCTTTCCTTCATCTGACGGAAGTGATCCTCGGCCGAAACCAGTTGCTCCAAGAACCAGTTCCTTGACCAGATCAGTTTCTACCTCAAAGGCTTCGAGGGTATGCTCTTTTTGTCTTTTTCTTTTTTTGTCATTTACTTAACTCCCCGCCCCTCCACCATCTCTTGTTCGGGTGGAGAGGAAGGGGTGGAGAGGAAGGGTCATGGACGTAGAGTCAGTGTTGAATATGTGTTGTTGCTGCCTAGGATTCTAAAACTGGAAATAATTAATTAATAATTAAGTTGGGGGATAATTTCACATACCATAGAATGAATTTTGAAGCTCATGTGCGTGAGTGACTAAATTCTCTGACTTTGTTTCAGCTTTCAGTTTCACAATCAGAAAGTAACCATTCTGTCCATCCCTTAAGACCGGCAAGAAGCAGTTCGGTGACTCGCTCTTCTATCTCTGCTTCGCAATATAGTACCTATTCTTCTAACAGATCCACTTCGATCCTAAATACAAGCTCAGCTTCGGTCTCATCTTATACTAGACCGGCCTCCCCAAGTGCACGTTCTGTATCGTCAGCTAGACCATCAACACCATCTGCCCGCCCTACATCATCGAGATCCTCAACTCCTTCAAGAACTCGTCCATCTCTCACCAGCTCTTCCGTGGACAAGACTCGAACATCCCAAACCTCAAGGCCATCCACTCCAAGTTCTAGGCCACAAATTCCTGCTAACTTGAGTTCCTCAACTGCTCGATCAAGTTCTCGTCCATCAACTCCCACTCGTCGCAATCCAATAACTTCTACATCTCCAGCAATGAGTTCTTCAACTTTAGCTGGACGTGTTATGTCAAATGGTCGCAGTCAGGGACCAGCATCACGACCAAGTTCCCCCAGCCCACGAGTCCGGTCACAGCAGCCAATTGTACCTCCTGATTTTCCTCTTGACACCCCACCAAACCTTAGAACAACTTTGCCAGACCGGCCAGTGTCTGCTGGTAGGTCCCGCCCAGGTGCTGCTCTCACTATGAAGAGCAACCCTGAAGCTACAGGATCGGTGAATATGCTAAGAAGACATTCATCACCTGTAGTCACAAGGGGAAGACTCACAGAGCCCCCTGGAAGGAGTCGAACACCTGCCAACGGGCATACTGCTGATGCACATGAGTCTCGAAGGACCTCACACATTTCAGAGCAGTCAACCCGGAGACCTGTGAAATCCACAAATACAGCCTCAGATGGCACTGGATTTGGGAGGACCATCTCAAAAAAATCACTGGACATGGCCATCAGGCATATGGTATGTATTTTCCTCCCGTATCATCCATGGCATATTAATTTGTTAGGTCATAGTATGAAATTCTGCCAGTTACAGCATCAGCTAATCTTAGTTTTTGCTGTTTGGGAGAGTTAAGAGATTTCGTCATCTTAGGGTTCCGATATGACAGAATGTCTGTGTCCTTGGACACAAGATTCTTTGTGTAGGACAAATCATAACCATTTATTTATCTGTGAATGTAGGACATAAGAAATGGTGCAGGGAGCATTCGTCAGCTTTCAGGTACCACCCTCTTCCCTCAAAGCATACGGTCTGCAACCTCTAAAACCCGTTCTGCACGGGCTTTAGAATCTGTACATACCAATGGAATCTTACAAAACGGAGACATTTCGGGAAAAGGAAACAGTTTTAGCAGGCCTGCGGAAAATGGAAATGATGCTCATGATGGACGATACTCTGCAAAGTTGAGTGAAGTCGACATCTATGAGAGCTCCCGTTATGATGCAATCTTACTTAAAGAGGACTTGAAGAACACAAACTGGCTGCACGGTTTCGACGATAAATCCGATCAAGGATCCATCTTTGATACCGGATTTGAGCCTCTACCTGAACCCTTCGGCTTATTATAGCAATTGAGAATTGGGTGATTTGTTTTTCTTTGATATATATATATTTTTAAACATCTAAATTATACCTTATGCTCTTACAGTTATTTTGTCACTTCGCAAGGGTGGAGTGTGTCAACGTCTATCTCCAAAAACGTGAGTGAAGAGGCTGTGTCTTCTGCAAAATTAATGGCTATATTATTGGTCTTCAATCGTTTGATTGTATATTTAAATTTACATGTCTGGCTGTGGCCATCAAATGATCTTTTAATTTCCCTTCATTGAACTGAAGTAAGTAAATACCATTTTACGGCTCCTGCTAATGATTGTCATCCCAACTGGATTAGGGTAATTAGACATTGGCTCCTAAAAATAATAGAATAAAAATAACAGAGAGAGAAAGCCTACTGCTAGTAACCATTACAAAAAAAACTTGCTCATCTCCATGGATGACTTGCATTATTTGGGATTAGAAATTCGTCGGGACCTATTTACCATCATATTATTGCTCGAATAAAAATATCTGAGCAAGGAAAGACTAATTTGCTTACAAATGCTCTGCACTTCATAAGTTCATTTAACCTAAGTTTAGGCTTATGAGCCCATTGAAAGGCCTTCTATTGTGTTAAAATGAAGAAAGGCCAGGAGATCAGTCCATTGAAAGCCCACTTCACCAACTTCTCGTGCATGGGCGGTGACATTTTTCTTTTCTTTTCTTTTCTTTTATTTGTTTATTTATTTATTTTCTTAATATGAACTCAAAATTCCATCGAGTTTATCATTTGATTATTCACCTTTGCTTCAAAGAAGTTCGGTGGCGAGATTCTAATCTAACATATCTGCCCAAGATAATTAAAAATGAAAATAAGAAAAATTTATTCTCATAAGAAAAAAATTTGCACGTGGCATAACATAAATTGAAAATATGACATCGTCAAAACCTACTTTATGTTTCAATGTCATATCATATTCAACTTACTTTTGATTTGGTTTGATTTTTGGGGTGTCAAAATCTAAACGTTAAGTGATTCTTTTTCAATAACTCAATAATCTAGTCCAATTATTCATCAAATAGCTGTGCACAGACATTATGTTTGGATTTAATTATTTGTTAAGAAAGAAAGTATCTTTGTGTATCAAAAAAAAGCAAATGGACCTACTATTAAATATGTGCTGTGAAATTGGGAGTAGATTTACTAATCCACGTGAATCTTGTATTATAAAAACAGGGCAGTTCCAACTACTTCGTTCGAGTATCATCATCTATCTTGCCAATGCATGATTTGTGATACTTTCCTTTAAAATTCAAATCATCAAGTCAATTTAGACCCCCATTAAAGTATTTAAATTTGAGTTTTTTTTTTTTTTAATGCACACTACTGAATTCCGACATTATCCCTAAAGCAAATAACAACTTGTTTCACTTCTTTCTACATAAAATTGCTTTGCAATTAGAAGAGAAAGCAAAACCCCATATAAAAAATCTCTGGAATGAAATTATCGTTCATTTTTGGTTAAGTCGTTAACTATGTTGATGATACAATACTCTGGGGGTGATATAAAAGTGAAAAAATAGACTCCAAAACAGAACTAAAAGGCTTTACAACTTCATCGTAATAACTAAATTTGGATATGTGAATTTAATAATTTTAAGAGAAGAAGTTGTAATAACTTATGAATTCTCCCAAAAGTTCCAATTAATGGATGTTGATTTTCATGGGGAATAAGAAATAAGAAACACTTTATTAATTATTATGACTGTTGGTCGTTGTTCCACAAATATTATCTCTTATTTTTATCAAGATGTGACAAACATGACAACACAACTACACAAGGAAGATTTATGTCTTCTTAAGAAAATCAAATTCAATTCCATATCCGAGTTCGGGCAGGCATGGCCCCATGGCCAAAGTAGAGAGCTTAAAAACGAGAAAAAAAGAAGGGTGGGGACAGGGTCGGCAATAGGATAGGGAGGGTGGGGATTTGTCAATCTTGGTTCTGTTCCGATTGATAATCGAGATAAAAATTATATTATGAATTCTGTCCCGAACATTAAATCGGAACAAAAAAACATGTCCCGATTTTGGCCCAAAAATATTCTAAATTTTGATCGGTATCCTGAATTATCCCATATAAACGATATCTCGTACACATATAATTGTCATGTTATATGTATTTTATTCATGAAAAATACTTATTGCATACATTTGACTAGGGTTGGCTTTATAGAATTGAGGACTTTGTTCAGATTTTTTGACGAGGTCTCTTTTATTCAATATCTTCAATACTCAAAGGGATTTAAATAGCTAAAAATTTAATCTATTTTTAACTATATATTAAACAACAACAATCCATTTTTAACTATATATTAAATAGCAACAAGCCAACAATTAACAAGATAGTAAGAAATTAAAAAAAAAAAAAGTTAAGAAGATATCTTTTTTACTTCTTTAGAACTATTATTTTAAGAAACTTTTTCTTTTGAAACTTTAAAAGTGAATCAATAAATGTAACAATTTTCTTTATAGAGAAAAGCGCACAAATTTTTATAATGTTAAATAATTAAGAATCTTTTTTTAATAGATAACGAATTTAATCTTTTACTTGGAAAAACTAATAACGAATTAATGGTTAGATAATATTATTTTTTATAGCTCTTTATCATTAAGGTTAGATAGTAAATCGAGACAAATTTTAATATTAAATCTCGCACCAGAATCGTAAATCTCAATCGGAATTTAGGAAATTCTGCCTACCTTAAGTGGAAGACATAAGTAAAACCACCCAAAAAATAAAATTATACTATTATAAATTTTTAGAAAATAGAGTGTTTTTACACAAACGTGGAAGCATCACGATCCGACAACTAATCCTAATCAATTTTCTCTTAATGATTCTTTGAATTTTTTTTAATATATAAGAATGATAATAACGACAATCATGAGATCGATTCCTAAACCTTGAAGTCCAATCCTTTATCATTTTCATGTAACTTCAACACCAATAACCTTGACAATCATTTGTGCTTCAATTTTTAAAGATTCTTTCCGACACTTAAATATTTACTTTCAATTAGACAATAATGTCTGTTTTCCAATTCACAAAATTTTCTCTCTTTCTATGACAGAAACATTTTTTTTTTCCCAAATCAATTTTTGAGCTACGTTTATGGTTATTGTGATGTTGATTTACTATTAAGTCATAATTTATTTTTAGTGTAGTTTTGACAAACAAACAACAACATTTATTACTTTGCTCATATTTGGCCAATATTCACTTATGGGCACCGCTTTGCATTTTGTCCTTCCACTCCATACCATCCAAAGCCAATTAATCACCCCTATTCACCCCAACTAATATTTAACATATTTATACAAAATTTTCATGTGGTGTTACAATGTCACTCGTCAAAGTTTAAATAGAAACTAAAAACGATGAAATGTAAAGTGACCCACTTACTGGATTTTGCGAAATCCGTAACAAAGACAGGGCTACATCCTTCCAAAAACCACCCACCAAACCCAAACAGAGAGAGTCATCTGAGTAAACCGTGATTTGTCCCCAACTCCAATTATCATTTTCATTTTATTCCATATCTTTTTTGTCCTAAAGTTCTCCATTGTAGGTCCTCTAATTATTTTGTAAGATACCCAAATAATAATAATAAAAACCCAGCAAAATAACAATTAGTCACTTTGTCAACCTTTTAAGTCAAATTAAAAAAAAAAAAAAAAGCTGCAAACGGGGTCCTGGTCATAACCCATCCGTGAATATCCATTGTGCCCGCATGCAATTACTTGAATTCAAGTAATTACCAGACAGGGTTTGGTGTTTAATGTTCACGTTATAAATTATAATGAATAATGCGACCGTATTACGTTACATGATTGATTAATTTTGTGCTTAGATTTTATTTGCAAGCCACACATAATATGGTATTTGCCAACGTGGACAAAAGTAAAAAATGTGATTGACTGATTGTGGGTCGAGACATCACTTTACTCTTTGTGGGAAGGAATCATGAACTTGGAGTGAGCGCTTAGCAAACTGGTCTCTGGTTGGTGTACTTAAATCTTTCATGTGTCTTTTTCTAATTAGTTTTAATGTAATTACCAGTTAATATTATTATCCACTAATCTTAGCACGAGCAATAAGAACTAATAGTAATAATAATGAGAAGCACAGTAAGCTTCAGCGGTAGCTAGCTGTAGCTGAAACAAATATCGAGATCTGCGTTGTGGTGGCTACTGCGACTGTTACTAAGCAAGTACTACCTTGGCTTAACGAAGAAGCTTTCAAAGATTTATCAGAATTGAACGTTGAGAGAGAAACCCTTTTCTTTCTACTCTCACTGAATCTGCACCAACAACTTCTTGTTCACTTTTAACTTTTCTCTTTTCTTTTTTTTTTTTTAAAAAAAAAACGTTTTTAGAGCGTGTTATTGAAGATATGCAGCCGTTAAGGTTCATTCAACTCATTAAAAACAAACAATTTTACTGCTCTTCACGCATGATTGTGACTTGCATCTGCTTCAGCTTCGGCTTCTGACATTTAACGTTAAAAGACAAAAAATCAGAAAAAAAAAATTATGTTGCTGTCTTTCAGCCTCCGTTTCAGACCGCCCACCACCACTTGAGTCTGCTCATTAGTCAAAGGTATTTTTGTTTCTGTTGTGTTTTGTTGATATTCTGTTTTTTTTTGTTTTCTCTGTTTTGTGGAGGTTTAATAATGTTTGTTTTAAGAGTATTTAAGAGCTAATTGTGGAAGGAATGTGGGTTTTTTTTTTCGGTAAGTTTGTCGTAATTTAGATGTTTAAGGAGGAATGTGAGAAATCTTTTTTTGGTTGCTGAGAAAATGAAGGGAAATTGAAAAAAAAAATGGAAGAAAATTTCGAACTTTTTGAAGTTGTACTGGTTTCTTTTTATCTTGAAGAAGTCGGAGAAAATGGCGAGTTCTGGCTAATTGAGGTTTAATGGAGATTTTCTCACCATTTCAGACGAAATTTAGTCAAAATTTTGAATTTTCATCGAATTAAATTTATTGCTTTCTACAATTTGTGGCCAAATTGATTGTCTTTCCCTTAAAAGAAGAGATTTTGACAAAAGGGCATGTGGAATCCGATAAATTTTCACCAAAAGTTTGTTTAATGTAGGTGCTTTTGGATGGAGATTGACTTGTTCTACAACATTTACCACAAGTTTATAAATTCTCAATTTGCATTTAGGGCTTGATCAATGTCGCTACATTTCTTCTTGTTTGGTAATTATTTTAAAAAATAAATGAATAGATAAACGAGCTAATGTCATTAAGTTTCCAGTATTTTTTATGATTTTTTTTAAATTGGGTTTTAATTATGTTGTTTATTACCTCGTATTCCATTTCAAGCATCTGTGATGAAACTTACTTCCTTTTGACAAGGTGAAGAATAACGAAGAAAGCTGAAAAGAGCATGCTTTTTAGGATTTTGTATCATATGCTTTAGTGCTTTTGCATTTTTTTCTTTCAGAAAAGCCTTATTCTTTTGCATCTTTCTCTATAGTGGCTTTTACTTTAGGTAATATTGATTAATAGAAGTACTTATTCTTCGGTACTACTCTGAAGTTTCTAATCTATATATTCCCAGTTTCAAGACAAGGTGACCAAGACAAAATTGTGGCACTGCAAATGTCAACTTTGTTTAGTTTTAGATATTGTTTTTGGTTCTTTAGACACAAATCTCTTGTTTTTAATTAAGAAGGTATCCAATGCTGTTAACCAAACTCATAAAGTATGTGAGGCTTTTTCTTGTGATTCATATATATCTTAATTGGAATATACATATTGTATAATACTTAATCATAACTAGGTTTTATTTAACCTTCTCTCTGCTATCTCATTTTATTGCACCACCTTTGATAAAATATAAGTTTCTTGTGCAGAAATTTTCCTTTAATGTCTGTATGGTTGGCTACTGTTCTTACCTGTAATACAGAATAGGAAAATGAACAAGCTAATGTTCTAAAACCTTACGTTGCCAGGGGAACTTGAAGAATTCATGAAACTACACTCACATTCATAACCTCAGCTGGAGAAGTCTCGTTGGCATCACTATGAAGTTGCACTGTGTTTTTGCAGCGTTATCTTTCATTTGGCTGATTCCCCAAATGATTGCCGACCTGAATTCAGACAAACAGGCTCTCCTCGACTTCGCTGCCAATGTTCCTCATGCCCGCAAACTGAACTGGAATTCTTCTACCTCTGTTTGCACTAGCTGGGTTGGCATCACTTGTACCAAGAATGGTTCTAGTGTGCTTGCCGTCCGGCTGCCTGGTGTTGGGCTGTATGGTCCCATTCCAGCCAACACACTTGAGAAGTTGGACTCACTCATGATCCTTAGCCTTCGATCAAACCATCTCAGTGGGGATCTTCCATCTAACGTACTCTCACTTTCTTCCCTTCGCTTCTTATATCTTCAAAACAACAACTTCTCGGGTAATATCCCTTCCTCCCTCTCACCCCAACTTAACTGGGTTGATCTATCCTTCAACTCCATTACAGGCAATATTCCGGCTTCGATTCGAAATTTAAGCCATCTCATAGGTTTAAACCTCCAAAACAATTCCCTCACAGGATTCATCCCTAATTTTAATCTTTCAAGGCTTAGGCATTTAAATTTGAGCTACAACCACCTCAATGGTTCGGTTCCACTTGCCCTCCAGAAGTTTCCTCCATCCTCCTTCGAAGGGAACTCTATGCTGTGTGGACCGCCTCTAAACCAATGCTCTACAGTTCCCCCAGCACCTAGTTCATCTGCAACTAACTTCCCCCCTCCACCAACAGTTCTCCCAAAACCAAGAGAGGGCTCCAAGGAAAAACTTAGTACCGGGGCTATAGTTGCCATTGCAATTGGGGGTTCGGCTGTTCTGTTCCTTCTATTTCTCATGATAGCTTTTTGCTGTTTGAAGAAAAAGGACAGCGAAGGTACTGCTGCCACGAAATCAAAGCGTATTAGGAATGAGAAACCTAAAGAAGACTTTGGGAGTGGGGTACAGGAGGCTGAGAAAAACAAGTTGGTTTTCTTTGAAGGCTGTTCTTATAATTTTGATCTCGAGGACTTACTACGAGCTTCAGCAGAAGTTCTAGGAAAGGGAAGCTATGGGACAACTTATAAGGCCATATTGGAGGAGGGAACAACAGTGGTTGTGAAGAGGTTAAAAGAAGTGGTGATGGGGAAAAGAGAATTTGAACAACAAATGGAAGTTGTGGGGAGGCTCAGTCAGCATCCTAATGTTGTGCCTATTCGTGCTTATTACTTCTCCAAGGATGAGAAACTCCTTGTTTATGACTTCATGGAGGCTGGTAGCTTTTCTGCATTATTGCATGGTATGAATTGTCCAATCATCTTTTCTTTTGTTTCCAATTCCTCACTGTTCTGTAAAGATATGTGATTCTTTTTCTTTGCTCATAATCCTTAATTTTTTGTATGGACTACAGGAAACAGGGGAATTGGACGAACGCCACTAGACTGGGAATCCAGAGTAAAGATTTCCCTGGGAAGTGCAAAGGGCATTGCTCACATTCATGCTGCAGTTGGGGGGAAATTCATCCATGGCAACATCAAGTCCTCCAATGTGCTTCTCAGCCAAGACCTTCAGGGATGCATCTCTGATTTTGGCTTAACCCCGCTAATGAATACCCCAACTGTCCCATCAAGAAGTGCAGGCTACCGAGCCCCTGAGGTGATTGAAACAAAAAAGCCTACCCAAAAATCTGACGTCTACAGTTTTGGTGTTCTTCTCCTAGAAATGCTGACTGGCAAAGCACCAATCCAAGCACCAGGGCATGAGGACGTGGTCGACCTTCCAAGATGGGTTCAGTCGGTTGTCCGAGAGGAATGGACTTCTGAGGTGTTTGATGTAGAACTAATGAGATATGAGAATATTGAAGAGGAGATGGTGCAAATGCTTCAGATAGCAATGTCCTGTGTAGCAAAAGTGCCAGACATGAGACCTACAATGGAAGAAGTCGTTAGGATGATCGAGGACATTCGACCATCTGATTCAGAAAACCAGCCATCATCAGAGGACAAGTTAAAGGATTCAAATACTCAAACCCCATAACTATGAAGCCGTGCTCTTCCTATGTATTAAGTTCTGTGTTACAGTTCTCTTTGTTCCGGTTCGAGAATGAATTTATCGACAGGGACACTGCACCAGCCTTTTCTGCAAGTAAGTAGTTTCTACTAGTCAATGTGTGATTCTTTCAGGGTATTTGTGTAACAAAATTCCCGGAGTAGCATTTGATTTCCTCTAGTTATTGGTGATAATTGTAACGAAGTTATTTCAGAATAATTATATGCGATTTCCTGTATGGCTATGTTCACTTTACACGACATTATCACAGGACTTGTGATCCTAATTATCTAAATTATCACAAAACTTCAGCAATCACAAAATAATGTAGGAAAAATATAAAGCAGGCATCAAAGATGATCCTGTAGCTTACATTCCCCAGTATACCCAGAAAAAAAAAAAGAAAAGAAAATTAACAACAACAATAATGTAAATAGCCCAATGTGGGCAGCCTTTTTTTTTTCTTTTTGATAACTACTCTTGCACCGATTGGGACCATGGATTCATCCCAATCCCATGAGGCGTGAGACAACAAAGAGTCTCAGTATAAGGATTAAACCTGAGACCTTCGATATAATCAAGCACCAGATCCCAAGCCCCCCAACAAACTGAGCTGCCCCGCGGGGGACCAATGTGGGCGGCTTTAAATCTCTAACTCTGAGGTATATCATTCTTTTACACAAAAATGAGCAATATGTCATAACCAAAAGAAGTTAAGAACCTAAGTTTAGTTTGAAGAATTCTTGTTAACCAAGTCAGCCCCGCTAACATATTTCGCAACAAATGATACTAATCGGAAAGGAGCACCGATCAGTGGAGCATCTGTCAGCGGCACAGCAGCCAGTTTGTCAGTGTCACTCTCTACAACCTGCAACTCCAAATCCTGAACCTCCTTATCATCCAACGGTATTTGGACAATTTCTCCGGAGTAATCAGCTTCTGAAGAGTTTAAAACTAAATGTGGGGGATCTGCATGCACACCATTAACTCCATTTCTGTCTTCTTTGACTGCTACCACTCCCTGGGTTTCCAAACTATTGTTCAATGCGGACATATTATCACTGGATTCAGACATGGGTCCAGTATCACTGGTGAGTGTAGTCACTGCATCACTTCCAATTGCTGAAGAAAGCCCAGCTGCCAAACTCTGTCTATCAAGCTTAACGGACAACTCATTCACCTGAGATATAATGTAGTCCAAGAATGGAGGTGTGGTTATGCGTGGAGAAGATTAAATCAGGAGCATCATAACTACTATTAAATGGATAAAAAAGTTGGAAAAGAAAAATAACTTAAACTATGATCCACACAATTCATTATGACAGTACTTAATTGGGTATGTACATGCATAACTCTATAAATCAATTCGAACGACAGACCTCTGAAAAACCATCAGCATTAATGAAAAGAACTAGCAAACTATCATCATATATTTGGAGAAAAGCATACAAGTACCTTCTCCACAAGCTCTATGTTCTCTGTGATCAATTTATCAATCAGTGCACCTGCTGCTTCAATCTGAGTACTGAAGTCCTCTTGTTCTGAAGTAGCATGCTGTAACTGCAGAAAGCAAGATGTTATTCATTGGACATCACAACATTCCCTATCATTGCTTTAATCAAAACAAATAAGTTCTTTACCATCAAAAGTAATTTTCTTCTGAAAGATTTGATACATAACCAAACATAAGAAACAATTCGTCACAATCTTAAACTTGAACGTTTGTTCTCAAATTGCAACAAATATGGGAAAAGACCAACTACATTCCAGATTAAACCAAGCAACACGTATTTATGAAGAGAATCCCCAAAGTTCTGGAGGTCTCAAGAACAAACCTTCTTGCTTTCATCAGATGAAAGTTGTGACCGCAGACTGGATACATTTTCTTTCAGTTGGTGGTTTTCTTGTAGGAGATTATTACGAGATTCTTCCAACTCCACTACCTGCCAGACTTTGTTTTTATTCTCATATCAGAATAGATAAGAGAAATATGAAAAAGAAAGGCCTTGTTCTTTTCGATCAGCAAGCAATTTACCACTCTGCGATAGGAACACTATGTTACAATAAACTATTTAAGTATCCTGTGTACCTGCATCCTTAGCTGGGTAATATCAACACTCAGGCCAGCAATTGTTTCTTTGGATACACTCTGTAAAAGTAAAGATATTGAAAATTAGGAGTATAAAATAAATGCCTTAGCTAGAATTTACAGGACATAAATTGAGGATGGAAAGAAAAAACCGGTAGTTACTGCAAATAATAAGATGAAAAAGTACATTAAATAAAAAGCCACTTTTCAGGAGTCTCACAACAGACCAGATTCCAATTAAAACCCAAGCCCTCCTGTCAACAACTTGACTAAATCTCAAACTAGCTGGGGCTGGCTAATAAATCCTATTTGTCCATTCTGTCCGATCGAAAGCCACATGCTGCCCTCAATATCACTATGACAAATCTCCCTTCAAATCAAATACTCATCAATTTTTCTCATTAAATTACTAAATTAATTCAAAATCATTCATGTATTTTGTATGATAAAAATAAAGCCTATATCAAAGACCATCAACCAGACAAACAATTTAAGGTTAAAAGGAGGGGGGGAGGGGGTGCAAAGCTGTACTAGTACCACCAAAAATAAAAAGGAGCTTTTGATACCTCCATTTGAGTCCAGGAATCTTTGTCTGCCTCTAAAAGTTTTAGTCTTTCCTCCAAGCTAGCCTGTGGAATCAAAGTAGCCTTATTGCGTACTGGGATTTAAAGGAAATAGCACATATTCATATACAAGGAGACACCATGACAAAGAAGAAGTAATATCTTCATAAAGGGAAACAAAAGAGAAGATCTTTCAATTGGTCTGCTTAAAATTCATCGGAGTGAGAACTTTACCCTTTTCATATTCAGTGCAGCACTTTCATCCCGTAACTGACTAATTTTCTGCTCCAAGGCAGCCTGCATGCAGCAACGTATAGCTTACAATTCTATTTAAGTTTCTGGAAAATCATAAAATTGCCAGCTGTTGAAATATAATTCTCTAATATTAAAGAAAGAAAAGAGAGAAAGACATAATGCAATATAGCCAATCATCCAATACAAAGTACCTCTTTTTGAAGCCAAAAATCTTTTTCACTCTGTAATTTTGCAATATTCATCTCTAGACCACCCTGTAAATTTCCACTCAGATGGGTCAGTTTGCTAGCAAACATATAAGAAAAATACAAACCACTTGCAAGTCTAAATGGAGAACATCCAATGATCCAGATCAATATTATCAAAATATTTTTTTTTCCGTTCTGACAATTAGATTAACCTAATATTACCTCTCTTTGTATGCGTGAATCATTTTGATTTCGCAGTTGTTTGATTGTCTCTTCTAGGGTAGCCTGTAAGAAACAGTGAACTGTTATGTGTTTCGCCCGCGCGCGGGGTGGGGGTTGGGGGTTTGGAAGGGTTAGAGGAAGGTCCTTAATTAAAGATTGTTAATACACGCTGGAATTTTTTAAATAACTGGAAGATACCAGAAATCAACCCAATGAAAATAATATATTTTTCACCTCTTTCTGCATGCGTAAATCATTTTTTCTCTGTAATTGCTGGATTGTCTCTTCTAAGGTAGCCTGTTGAGAAACATAGAGTAAGGGTGTCGTCACAATGAATATAAACAAAAACAGGGATTCTGTAGCTTAACTGTCAAGATAAATAGATAACTAGATTAGACTTGAAATTACCACTTTCTCTTTGTATAAATCACATTCATTTTGTAATTGTTGGACTGTCCCTTCCAAGGTAGCCTGTCAGAACACAATAACTTAATGGTTCACAGTGAGGATCAAATGAAAGGGAGGTAATTTGAAAAAAAAATGAGAAAGAAGCATCTAAGCTATATCAACTGAATGGCCTACTATTCCCACACATAAAATTAAATTATTGCTTAATTATGTAACCGGATTCAATTTACATTACCACGTTCTGCATATGAGATTCTCTTTCATTTCGTAAATGTTTGACTGTCTCTTCCAAAATGGAGTGCAAAAACCAAAATATAAATTCTTCACCCATGCGACTTAGAAAAAGAGCAGAAAGAAAAGACAGCAATTCAAAACAACCATTACCTCTCTCTGCAACAAATGCTGTCTCTCAGCTTCAGCTAAGTTTGCCTGCAAAAAAGAAAAAAAAATTCTCTGAACTCAGCAGTCGCTCATTAAAAAAAAAAAAAAATCATTTTTTTACTGTAAATATCTGTCAATATTAAACCAAAAACACACATCTAATATTCAGTTAATGAAGGGTAATTGTTATGCAAAATTTAGCAATTCAGAAATGTAATGATGCGGTTAAAAATAAATAAATAATAGAAGCTTAATCACATATTGAAAATATAAATTTATGTAAATCCCAAATCAGTTAAAATCAAAACTTACGCTTTCAGTACCATTGGATTGGTATCTATCGACGTCCACTTGAACATTTTGAATGTCAGCTGGCTCAGAAGCTTGGCTGCGAACGTCATCTTTCTGTTCATTGGTCACGTGATTCTGATTCCGATCCGCGCCGACGGCCACATCGTCCGTCGTCGTCTTGGTCTGCTTGTTCTTCTTCTTCTTGTTTCTCTTCTTCTTCCTCTCATCCTCCATTTCGCACTCGGTCTACTACTGACAAGAGATCCAATTCAATCTCTCACCTGGCAGCGAAGCATATAAGATATCAGCATTTGATTCGCAAATAAATCAATAGAAACCCTAATCCTTCACATACAAATCCGAAAGTTGAGATTCAGACGATTACGATATGCGAATACAACAAATCCAATAGAAAATTTTGAGAACGCTCGTTAACTGGGATTACATTACAGTTTGAAAATTTTGTCGTTATTGAAAATTTTGTCGTTAACTGGAATTAACTAACGTTGTAGAGTAAATGAAAATAATTATTTAAATAAAAAAATTCGGAAGTTTTTTGTTTGCGTTTTTTTTTTAATATTGACACATCACACTATTATAGTAAACAAATATTTACAATTATCATTACAGTAAATTATTATACTGATATTTATAATTAAATATATAATTATAACTTATATTATTACATTAATTTTAGAAATACATGTTCATACAAATAACTCTCACAGAATACCCATACAAATAACCCTCATAGACGAGGGATGTCTCTACTCCACTCGTATTTCGCAAGAAAAAAAGATTTCTACTCCACTCGTATTTCGCAAGAAAAAAAGATTTCTACTCCACTCGTATTTCGCAAGAAAAAAAGATTACAAATTAACTCCACACAATCATGCTTAAGACTTAATTGAAGGAAGTTGAGTTTATAGGAACTCGAATCACTGTTCTCATAATCATACTTAATTTCGCATAGGAAAATGATTATAAATTAACTCCACACAATCATGTTTAATGCTTAGTTAAAGGAAATTGAGTTCATAGGAACTCGAATCACTTCTCTTATAATAATACTTAACTTTGAGGGTAGTGGATCACCACTCATCCTTTTGGTCGAATACCAAGTTTTTTGTTTGTGTTAGGTGAAGGCGTGGGTGTTGTTGATTTTGGCTCCGTTTGGTACAATTTTTCAAATAGAGCTTAATTAAGTAGAACTTTTGGCAGTAAAGTTTTTATAAATAGAGCTTTTACCTAAAAACATTTAATTGTTTGGTTGTCAATAAAAGATTTTATTAAAAATCTATGAAATTACTTTAATAGACAAGTTTTTTTAAGTTATGTTATAAAAAGAATAAAATAAAATTGTCAAATAAGTAAAGGATATTTTAGATATTTTAACATTTAAAAAAAAACTTTTCAACCTCTACTCCCAAAAGCCCAAAATTTTAGCTTTTACCAGTAGAGACAAAATACCTTATTTAAGCTCTACTAAAAAAAAACTAAACAACAGTAAAAATTATGATAAAAATTTATGTGACTAAATAAGTACTTATTCTCATTAGATAAGCCATACCAAAAAGGCACTTTGTAAACTTTTAATTGGTTGAGAGGCCGATACCCATTACACATGGGGTGATGGGAAGATGGAGCGTGTAATAGTGCAAATTACTAGTTATCTAATTGCATATTGATTAATTTTTTGAGAATATTATATATATATATATATTTATTTATTTATTTAATTGAGTTAATAAACGGGCTCGGCATTTGTGGTTTTTTTTCCAAATATTTGGAGATAAATTTGGTCAATTTAGCCTAGATATGAGATATCTAAAATTATGATATTGCATGGTTAATTTATAAGATTTTTCTAAAGATATTAAATTGTAAACTTCAATAAAATTATTATGTAATTTAAAAAATATATAATGAGGGAATTATTAATTATGTTACATTATTATGTATATATCAATTAAGACACAAAAGTTTTGTATCGAAGCCATCTAATCAAGCTGATAGATTCGTTTGACATTGTAACATAAGTTTCACACTCAAATCTAATTGACAAATTGTCACGTGAATATTATACTATTAAAAAAAAAAAGTTGATCCCATTCCATCTCATTTATAATCTTATCATATGTTGTATCTTTTACTTTTATCATCATTAACTTTCTTATCATGGGCAAAACTATGGTACCACCTATGTATGGTACCATAGCTTTGCCCAGCCGTTGGATCCAACCTGCATAACAACTGCGGGTTGAATCCAACGGCTGGATCCTGTGGTACCATACATGTGTGGTACCGTAACTGGACCCTTCTTTCATATCATGTTAGCTTTTATCATCATTAACTTTCTTATCATATATTGTATCTTTTACTTTTATCATCGTTAACTTTGCTTTCATGTTATCAGCTTTCAAGCTAGTATCGCAAAAGCTTTTGCCTGATGAAACTGTGGTTGCTGAACTCATTGATAGTGAGGGCTGCTGGAATGAACAATTTCTTCCAGTCGATGCTGAGTTAATTCTGAAATTCCTCTTCCTCATGTTTGAAGATAGGACAAAGTTAATCTGGCATTATAATAAAAGAGAAATTTATTCAGTGAGAGTGCTTATCAAGCATCTTTAACGATGAGATTTCCTAAGAATCTTAGTTGTTCCAACAGAGTTCAAGGTGGATTTAAGTTGTTGTGGCCTTGCTGTGTGCCAACCAAAATTAAAATATTTTTTTTTTTTGGAGTGCCACCGACAACTTGCTACCAACTCACAAAAATCTCTGTAGGAGGAAAATTTTAACTGATTCTTGGTGCCCTAGATGTAAATTTTATTGTGAGACTACTATGCATGCTCTGTTGAAGTGTGGCTTTGCTAAAAAGGTACGGAAGCTCTCTTCTATTGGTGCTTAATGGGAAATTCCTCACTTAAGCTTCAACGGACTTAGCCTGGTTTATAATAGAAAAGGGTAATAGAGATGATTTTGGCTTGTTTATGGCGACAGCCTAGATTATTTGGAGTTCAAAGAATAATGGATGTCTAGAAGAATAAATTTTTGTCCATTATATAGAGCTATGGATCTATTGCATTGTAGTATGAAACCCTTCCATTCAACATTGATTTCCCCCTTATATTCCTTGGTATAAAATCAATGTAGATGCGGCTGTAAATTGTGATGGGGGATTGGTTAGATTAGGAGCAATTATAAGAAACACTCAAGAAGGAGTTATGGCTATAACAACTTGGAGATATCATTTCTTAGATGATGTTAAATTTGTTGAAGGACTTGCTATTTATGGAGATTTAAAGGTGGCCAAATTAATGGGGCTTTATCTGTTAATTATTGAACTAAATCTACAAAATGTGATTAGGCTGATCATTGACAAGCTCGCAAACTAGAGTGAGATTGGATAGCAAGTTGATGAGATTAAAAATCTGATTAAGAATATTTCTAATGTTGTGTTTAAGATTGTCCTCATAGTTTGTAATTTAGAGGCTCACAAGTTGTCTAAATTGGCATTGCCAAGATCATATTGTTGTATTTAGTTAAAAGAAGTTTATGTTGAGCTCTTAACTTTATTATCTTGTGATAATTATTTATCTTATTAATGAATAACTATTTTCATTACTTTTTTCTCCCACCGACTACCAACAGATTATAATTTTGTGATCATTTTTTTTCTGCCCTTATTTCCTTTACTTATAATTAGCTTTTGACAACAATGTCAATACTAAAATTATTAAGTGATATTTCAAATATGTTTCATATTAAATAAGAGGTATAGTTTGAGACACTACTAAATAATCATGAAAAAGAAAAATTCAATGTGTAATATTTTAAAAAACTTTGTTTTTAAATTATTTGAATAATCTTACGTCATAAGGACATAAAAAAAAAGAAGAAAAATCTATGAATTATAGCGATTTACTTGATTCTCTCGTGAAATTAGAGGAATGAGTGCCACTTTTGGACGGAGGCGTCAGGCACTCAGTGAATCCATGTGATCGAAATGATTAAGTGAGGCCTCTGAGTGTAACCTTTAAAAATTAAATTATTATTAGCTTCGAATTATTTTTTTCAGCTTAAAAAAAAAAGTGATTAATTTTCAGTTAAAAAAACCTTTAAAATTAAAACTAAATTTCCACAACCCAACCCTCGACAGCGGTAGTTCCGTAGTTGTCGGTGGCATCGGAAATAAAGAAGAGAATTAAAATTAATATTATTTTTTAAAAAATCTGATAAAAGCGATAATTAAGCAAAAATTGCCAACCTAAAAGAAAATTAAAAAAAAAGAAAATTGCCACGTATATAATCATGAAAAATAAGACGGAAATTTCTCTCTCAGCGACTTTCGCGTTGAAGAACAAACGCAAGAGATTGTAGAGGAGAGAGGTCGGGACGGCCGGTAGCTGCCGCAGATCTGCTCCAAAGCCGTTCCCCTTTGTCACTGCTATTGCCCTCCGATCTCTTTCCTCGCCGCACAAGGTCAATTTCGTCATTATTTTTAGATAAATTTATTTTCTTTACCTTATTAAAATAAATTAAATAATTTGTTGTTTATAAGCTTGAATCGTTGTATTAAGTAGCTGTATGTGGCTTAGCTTACAGTGTTGCAGATCCTAGGTTTGTTGTAGCTTTAACTTTTAATAATCCGTTGAAGCATCATGGCTTCGAAGCGTATTTTGAAGGAACTCAAGGATTTGCAGAAGGATCCTCCCACGTCTTGCAGCGCTGGTATAAATTTTTGTTAATTGAGAATTTGGATCATATTTTAGTTGATTTATATTTCACTTAATCAAAATTTGCTGCTTGTGTTTGTTTCTATCACTATTTGGCTCGTGGTTATTAAGACTGGTTGTGATTGGCCACCGATATATTCCATGTGGGTGCATTCTTAAACTCTTAGCTGGGCTAATTGTATTGGCTGCTGATTGTTGTTTCCAAACTTTCAATGGAAATCAGGACTTTTATGGTCAAATCCCATCCTCCCCCAACACCACCCAAAAAAAAACAAACATTTAAATGCATTAAATATACATTGTATTACACTCTCTAACATATAATTTGATATTGAAGGTTTTTGTATTCTTCAGCCATAGAACTATAGTGTCATCAATCAATAAAGTACTTGTCACTTTGTTATATTTCACTAGTGACATGTCATTAAGTAGCACCTCTCAATGAGTGGCACTTCATATTCTACATCAAGTGGGTGCAAACATTGTATCCCAGTCATGTATGTGCAGCTTTAATCTTTTTCCAAATCATTTGTGTTAACTAAATATGTAAGTTTTGGTAATTGTTTCAAAGCTTGTTTAACTATTTAACAGTGTATGCTGTATCAGTTGGGTGCAAATGTTGTATCGCAAATTTATATAGTTGTTTTACTCTTCTTTTGAATCAATTTATATCATCTAAACTAAATTTTTTATTTTTTGGTGATTGTTTCTATCTTCTTTAATCGTTTAACAGGTCCGGTGGCCGAAGACATGTTCCACTGGCAAGCAACAATTATGGGCCCCCCTGATAGTCCATATGCAGGAGGTGTATTTTTGGTTACCATTCATTTTCCTCCGGATTATCCTTTCAAGCCCCCAAAGGTAATTTTCGTTTCTAATGCAAATCATGTGTTTGATTTGGTTTCTTGTCAACAGCAATCCTGTATTGATTTGTTTTGACTTATTAGTACCATGGTATTTTTTCTATTTAGGTTGCTTTTAGGACCAAGGTCTTCCACCCAAACATCAACAGCAATGGAAGCATATGTCTTGATATCCTTAAAGAACAGTGGAGCCCAGCTCTTACCATTTCAAAGGTTTGAATTTCCTGCTTTTAGATTTACATTAGTAGCATTTTATGTGTTTGGAATCTCTTTATTCTAGTTTGGTAGTGGCATGCAACTCTATGATCATGCACAACTAAATAAATCAACCCTGGGATCATATAGTTATACTCCCAAGCCCATCTTTTGGATCTTTGAAAGAAAGTCAGCTGGTAAATATGTGCTCTATTGATCTTATCTATGGGATAACTGCGGGAAAGGAACAGACATCGCCAATTCGTCAATAAATTGTGTCCATCTTTAATTCTTAAGCATTTTGCTAGTTTTCTTCCCTTGTACCCAGGTTCAATGCGCCTTCACAATGAGATTACACCTACGCAATAGTTTCTTATATGTCCCACATCACTCCCATTTTCCGATTGCTCACCTAGTGATTGTGCTTTTGTTTTGGGGTGAAATTATATGACATTAACTGTATGAGTCATGGCAAGCTTTTTATCTTGTCTACTCCAGAACTTTCAGTAATTCTATTAAGTAGTATGCCAAAGTTGGAATCTGGAGCGGTGTTGGCTGGTGGTGAATTGAGGGAAAACTCTTGAAGTTGACCTAAGAAAATGATTTCAAGCAGTGAATTTATGGCAAGATATTAACTTTTTGTTAGTTATCTAACTATATACTTATGTGCATCAGGTGCTGCTTTCTATCTGCTCGTTGCTTACTGACCCAAATCCCGACGACCCTCTTGTACCGGAGATTGCTCACATGTACAAGTCCGACAAGGCCAAATACGAAGCCACTGCCAGGAGCTGGACACAGAAGTATGCCATGGGATAGTTGTTTGGATATTGCTGAAACGGAACTCTTTTATATGAAATATGTTGTGTTTTTTTCTCCTTTTTCTTCAATTTTTTTCGCCTTTTTCTTCAATCTTGATTTGGGAAGGGGATGTTTTGTATTTTAGTAATGAGGAACGATGTTTGGGGAGGAGTTGCAAGGGCAAGACGTTTTTGTTAATGTTGAATGTTTCTTGTTTGAAACTCCTTTCATTCAATGTAGTTTATTGTCCTAAAAGTACTTTCATTATTTTTGCACCGAACATTTTACATCATACAAATGCCTCCTCTTTTGACGAAATCTATCATTAGATAAAATTCGCAAAAAACAAAAGGGGAATTAATGTTAATATTTGAACTGCTTATGGGTTATGCTAGAGAAATCTCTTTGTTGTGTACCATATGTTTTATTCCGTGGTTTGACAACTTCTGCAAATTTTGACGCTTGACGTTGTTGCAATTCCTTTGACGGCTGTGCTTGATCGCTGAAAACCTCTTCGGCGGCAAAAGAATATATATATGTATATATTTTGGAGTTATATGTTATGGAAAATAGTATAAAAAACACAAAAGATGAGAAAAATTCTTATCTTGTACTGAATTTTTTGTCTTGTAGTTATTTATTTTTTTAATCTTTTGGTGATGGTGAGTTATTCTTTTGTGTTATGTTTTGTGCACATATCACTGTAGGTGGCCAATTGTATTTTCTGCAATTTTTACTTTTAATAATTATTTAATGAATTATACTAATAAAGTAATAATTACTGATGTATTTTTCAATAAAAAATTAAAAACTTTTTAACTAAATACAAATTAAAATCTGTGTATGACAATTAAATTAAATATACAAATGGTAATGGTTGTTTACAGCCTGTGAAGCATATCAATTGATCATGTATTTAGCTACGTACTCTTTGCAATAATTGTATTTGATCGTTGTTCGGTAAAAACCCACGGGAGAAAACTCCCAATATATATATATATATATATATAATTCAATGAATCATAAAGTAACGAGCTTAAAAAACTATCTCGTTAAAAAACTTTACCACTAAAACCCAGGGGGATCAAAACAGAGTCAAGGAAAAATAGTATACTGCATTGTGCAAATATGTCTGAATTATTCATAAAGTTCTTCTTGATGGGTGCTCGGTACTCCCCTTGCTGGTAATATATTCAAGTTGGAGGGCAACAATTCGAGCCCCCATAAGTGTAATATAGAGATATTTCTTTCGTTAATTATTGTATAATTGAGTGAATGTAGTCTTCTCCCTTATCCAATAGTAAGAAGTGGACATCTCTCGAATATTAGTGAGGGTTAAAATCTTGGCAGAGCTCCATTAGCATTGATGTAAGTTGGTCCTAATAATAGTCTGATTTGTAAATATTAGTTATAATCTCATGTAATATGAGTTATAATTTGAACAATAATCTCATGTAATAATAATAAAAAAAAAGACATTTCGACATTTTCAACTTGTACCTCTTCAAGAGACATTTCCGAGTTTTTGGTCTCATCAAAGACCAAATACCCTTTTAAAATATTACCTTGGGACGATAGAAACCTCACTGTTTCTAAACTCCTATGTCTTACCAAGGCCTTATACCTCGTAAGAGATATTATGCTATCGATAGGGTGTGTTTGTTGTACTGTATTATATCATTTACTGCAAGCATATTGTATAATGTTGTATTATATTAATATTATATTATAATAATGTTATACAGTGTTTGATGTTACACTATACTATATTAATTTTATACTAATATTAACTTAATATTATTTAAATTTACTATTAATTGTATTAAATTAATTATTAAGTAATCATTTCTATATTAATTGTTAAATATATAATTGTATAATAATATAATAAAATATAGTATTATTAAATAAAATAATAATATCATATAATATTTTTATATTTTATTTATTATATTATTATCTAATACTAAAATAATTATGTAAATAAAATAATTTATATTTGTAATATTATAATGTACCACAATGATCCCTTAAATTTTATCAAACATATTATCAGTATTAAGTTAATCTAAACAGTATTTTAATATCTATAATGCTATGTTTCAAACACATTCTTCGTAAATTGATTAGTGTGACTTATAACTTATAATATGTTTTAAGAGCTGTAGTACACACATAAAGAATCATGTGTTATGATTTTACAATTCACTTTCTAAAATCTTTAATACCACGCCGCGCGTATGTTAATTTTATGAAGGAGTGAATAAACGGATCTCATATCCGAAATTGATTATCGTCTGGAATCCAATCTCCCTTCCTACGGAATCTATAAATTTTCAAAATCAGCCCTTAATAATTTATAATTAAAATTATATTTTATTTTGATCCCACTCTTGTCGTTGGGCATCGAGATCAACTATGAATTTAAAGAAAATAAATATAGCATATAATATCTTTTATACGAATAAGTTGACTTTTGAACCGACGACCATGGGAATCCATGCGGTTGAACAAGCCTTCAACTTTGAGCAATCAAGGTTAACCTTTAAAACAAGGGATAAAAATTCCAAAGCCGGTAAGTAGTAGCACCGCAAGTTCCTTTCCAGATGAATAAATAAATAGTTATCGCACCCTAAATAACGAGACTAAACAAACAATATTAATAAAGTGGATAAGAACGATAATTAAAAAAAAAAAAAGAAAAAAAATTTGCAAGAAAGAATAAAAAAAAAGGGGAAAAACAAATTTTGCCACGTATATAAATTTGTGCAAAAGAACACGAAACGTTCTTTCTCGACGGTATTTGTGTTGAAGAACAAAGCGAGGAGTTGTTAGAGGAGCGAGGCGGGCGCGGCTTGACGACGTAGATCTGCTTCACCGTTTCGCTTTCTCTACTGTATTGCTCTCCGATCCTGTTCTCTGCCGCGCGAGGTCAATTTGCGTCGTTATATTTTTAGTATTTTCGAAATTTTGATTTAAACTTTTTTGATTCAGATGCAGTAGATCAAATAATTTGTTGTTTTACAGGCTTGGATAGTCTAATTAAGAAGCTGTATATGGATCTGTTTATAGTTTTGCAGGTCTTAAGGTTCGTTGTAGCTTTAATTTTAATAATCCCTTGAAGAGTCATGGCTTCAAAGCGTATTTTGAAGGAACTCAAGGATTTGCAAAAGGATCCTCCCACATCTTGCAGCGCTGGTATAATTTTTTGTTACTTTTCAATTTGAACCACATTTTAGATTACTTATATTTCTTATCATTTGGTGATAGGATTTACTTGATCTATATTTGCTGTTTGTGTCAACACGTTGTTGAAATTTATTACGATTGACTCTGAATTCTGATTGGCTACCGATGTATATCATGCTGGAGTAGTTTCATTGGCTGCTGGTTGTTTTCAACCTTTCCAAAGAGAGCATGAAGTTTTTCTTTGTATGTATTAAAAAAACTGAATGAACTAAATCTGCATTTATATTTAATTCCCGAGCGTATAATTGGATAACAAAAGATTTACATGTTCTTGAACAATAGCTGTCATATGGGAGGCTGTTGGTGACTTTAATATTTTCAATACTGATGTGAAATTAAGTAGCCTCTATCACTGAGGGCCATGTCAATTGGGAACAACGCCGTATCCCATCTTTAATGTGTAGCTTTTAGGAAGGCTGTTGTTGATTTTACTATTTCATTGTTAATGCATAATTAAGTATCACCTATCAATGAGTGTTGTGTACTATGCCACATCAATTGGGTAAAAAATGCTGTGCCTGTATCGCCACTGAATGTGTAACTTTATTTATTTTTAATCAATTCATGTAATCTAAACTAAACTTTTGATTTTGATAGTCTTTCAATGCTTTTTTGATTATTTAACAGGCCCTGTGGCTGAAGACATGTTCCACTGGCAAGCAACAATTATGGGCCCTTCTGATAGCCCATATGCAGGAGGTGTATTTTTAGTTACCATTCATTTTCCTCCTGATTATCCTTTCAAGCCCCCAAAGGTGACTATTCTTTTGAATGCAAATCAAGCCTCCGATAATTTTTTTTTTTCTTGACAGTGTTCATGTATGGGGTTGTTTTGAGTCTTTTGACTTGAAATGTATCATGGTATTTTGTTGTTTAGGTTGCTTTTAGGACCAAGGTCTTCCACCCGAACATCAACAGCAATGGAAGCATCTGTCTTGATATCCTTAAAGAACAGTGGAGTCCAGCACTTACCATTTCGAAGGTTTGAATTCCCTCGTTTTAGATTTAATTAGTAGCATTTTATGTGTTTAAAATATTTTTGTTCTGGTTTAGAAGTGGCATGCAACTCTCTGATCATGCACAGCCAGGTAAAACTGACCCTGGGATCATAAATTTGTAGTACCTAGTGCATTTTTGGATCTTGCAAAGTAAGTTGGATAGCAGATATGTGCTCTTTTAATCTTATCTCAGAGATATTTGAGGGGAAAGGAACTGAAATTTCCCAGTTCATTAAGAAATTGTCTTGTCCTTATTTTTTTCTTAATCATTTTGCTAGTTTTCTTCCCTTCTACTCAAGGTCCAATTAAGCCTCCGCAATGAGATTACAGCTATATAAAAACTATTTAAATGATACATCACTCTTATTTTCGTCACACCTATCAGTGTCCTACAAATACGCTTTTATTTGTGGTGAAATTATTTGACATCTACTGTACAAGTTTTTTCAAGCTTTGTCGTCCGCTAAGTCTATTTCGGTACATCTATAAGTATATGCCTATGTTGAAATCTGGCTTTAATACGGGGTTGGATGGTGGTGGATTGGGAGGAAACTCTTGATGTTGATGTAAAAATACTATTTCAAATATTGACTTTATGGCAATATAGTAGTTGGTTGTTGGTTATGTAACTGAAAATTATATGCGTATCAGGTCCTGCTCTCAATCTGCTCCTTGCTTACCGATCCAAATCCCGACGACCCTCTTGTACCGGAGATTGCCCACATGTACAAGTCCGATAAGGCCAAATATGAATCCACGGCCAGGAGCTGGACACAGAAGTATGCCATGGGATGAAGGTTGTTAGGATATTGTGGAAAAAGGAACGCATTTATTGAAATATGTTGTGTGTGTTGTCTATCTATTTTCTTTAACTTGCTTTGGGGAGGGCAGACGGTGGTGTTTTAGAATGTTGTTGGGAGGAGTTGCAAGGGTGGGACGTTTTTATGTTAATGTTGAATGTTTGTGTTTGAAGGTCCCTCGATGGAATGTAGTTAATGGTCTGAAGTACTTGTTTACTATTTTCCACCAAACATTCTTACATCGCCGCGTCTGTGTCCATGCGACAATCATCATGAAACAAACGCCTCCGCTTCCTTCCTTGGAAATTTCTTCCATAATAGAATACGTGTGATAAAATAGGCGAATGATGTTGGTACTTGAAATTCGTAAGACTTTTTTTCTATGATATCTCTATTCGTTTGTTTTCACTTATAAATTCTGGCACAGACTCTGTGTACTGTTTCGACTTTATATCTTAGACAATCTAACTCAACTCCCTCTTCTATCAAAGACTACTGTTGAGGCGTTAGGCTGACTAGCCCATCAGATTCGATGGGCTTTCTCTTTCTTTAATATCCGGGCTGACTTTCTAATTTAACAGAATAAAAGGTTCCCATGGTTGCATCGTAGTATCTCGCGGACAATTAGTCCATTTTCATGGATTTGTTTGTAAGAAAGCAGAAATTGGATCGGGATGCCACGGTTGTTTTCAAATTGCAAGGTCCTTGGATAATTTCTGAAAGAGGCTCAGCGTCCACATCAGAATTCACATTCACGAATTGAAAATTATCTACCCTTCAATGATTCCCAAGACAATTCTCAACCAGCAAAACAGTTGATCTTTTCTGACTTATGCCCCATGACCGTTCTATTTACTAATTTACTACCCACATACTGACTCCGCTGAACTTGACCATAACGCCCCCGACACCCGCTCACCCATAAACGGCTATAATCACATGCAACTAAATATGAAGGGTATTCAAGTAAATACGATCCTTGCTCTGACCCACGACTGGGTAGTACTCAAAATAATCATTTAACCGACGTTGTGAGGTTAATAACGTAATTACAGCTGGGTATCTGAATTTAGAAACAAACAAAACACATATACATTCACACTGACAAAAGCGATGTTCCCGTTGTTTGGTAACTGTGATTTATTCCCTTAATCGTCTTTTAATTTCCTAACAACGAGACGTTTATTTTTAATCGCAGATAGATACTTTCCCATCTTTTATTATATACGGGTGTATCCTTCTCAATTCTATGAACGTCGGCGTTTTGTTGTCTGGTAAGGTTTTGAAAATTTGAATCTTTCTATTCTGATTTCCAATTTAAGTTAATCTCGAATTTCTTTGCTCCTTTAATCGACGATATTGTTTAGTTTTAAGGTAAATTCATTTAAATTTTGGTTCTTATGTTTTGTTTCGGTCTTGTAGATTTCATTTTTGAATTGAATTTTTTTTTGGCCTGACTGAGCTAATCTGGTAAAGCAATGGAATTTGATAGATTTGTGTTATTTGTTGTTGCTTATAATTCATTTTGTTAATGGGAAATTTATTATTTGGTTTTTGTTCAAAAGAAGCTGGAAATTTGATGCCTTAAATGCTAACACCTGGACGCCTGGAATGCAATATTTTTTTAGGGACCTTTTTTATTATAAAATAATCTGAACTAGCAATAGAGATGCAAAAAGTGTATTTCTATATTTGCTCAACATCTTCTGTAATTATGGCTACTGACGCCTATTTTACTCTGCTCTATTTGTACAAGATCATTAGTTCTGAATTTATTTACTTAAATAGGACTTTGAAGAGAAAGGATTTGACGGCTTCATTTGCGTTATTGTTTTCAACTAGAATGAACAGTTAAAGAGAGTTTATCTGCAATTTCAGATATGTCACATTGATGGTCTTCAACTTTCAGGTTATCCTGTCTGTTAACTGTTAGCTTTTAGGAATTTGGCCTGCAAAGCCTCAATATGGGAACGTGTTTGTCCAAGGTAATTACTTTTAGCCTGGTGTCTGTGGAATTTTTCTGTTTCTCTGCGCATGAAATTCTGTTTTTTCTCTTAGGGCTTAATCTTAGTAAAAGGATGAAAATCTTTGAAAACTATGAAATCAATGACCATATATGCAAATATTTGTTGTTTTGGCCGTTTTAGTGAAGCAACTATATAAGACTTGTCCATTTTCATCCTAACTCTGCAATGTTCATGATGTTTGTAGCGTCAACATGATGAGGAGGATGGTGAACATCCTGTTGAGTTTGCTGGTGGGAATGTGAGTCTTGTTACTACCAAAGATATATGGGACCAAAAGATGTCAGAAGCAAGTAGGGAAGGGAAGATAGTAAGTTATCTGTCACCTTATTTTCAGGCCAGAGAAATAGCATTTAGCATATGCTGTCTGGGATTTTGATGATCATGTTGAATGGCCTGTTTTGGTTTGTTTTGACCCGGCTGTTTATGTTTTGTTGAGTATTCAAATCCTATAATGTACCAACAAATCTGGCCTTTGTAAACCCCAAGAATGAAGCATTAAGGCGTAGGCTTCTTTGATATTTTGAGGTTGGCACCCTTGCTCAAAATTTCACATTTGAGAATCAAAGATTTACAGCAAATATAAGGTCCTTATTTAAAAATGTCAAATGTCATGTATGACGTTTGCATCACAGAATACCCAGTATCAACTATGAAGTTGGGAATAATCGATAACATCTTCAATGAATGAGTTTAGATCAAATATGATGAGTTCTGTTCTAAAATTCTTTTAATATTGCTTTTTGTGGATTCACGGAAAGAAAGTTGAGTACATTGTGCCTCACCACTATTGCCTTTTACGTTTCCTTTCTCTGGATAGATTGCTTCTTGCTGTCGCTAGATGTTTGCTAGAATTTTTTTTCCACCTCATAAGAATCAGAATACTCAATCCTGGCTTGCAGTTATAGGTCACTTAAGACTGATTAGTAAAGTTGAATTTGATTTATCTGATGAGTCTTCTTTCATAAATATATGATTGCACAGGTGATTGCGAACTTCAGTGCGACATGGTGTGGTCCTTGTAGAATGATTGCACCATTCTTCAGTGAGCTATCTGAGAAATACCCTTCGTTAATGTTCCTGTTGGTCGATGTTGATGAACTAGTTGTAAGTAATACTATGTTTTTGAACTTTGAAGAAACCTGACTTAGAAATTTTAACAATTGATCTTGGAATGCCTTTACTGATGCCAATGGACTGCACTCATAAGTCATAACCAATTTTCCTAAGAACATTCACACGATAGGAAATCAATAAGTAACAATCCAGGCAAATTTATTGTGCAAATCATTCTATGCACTGATGTTTTTGGGTTTGTATGGTAAAATCTGCTGAACTTTTATTGTGATGAGATATGTCCGGGTGAAATAGCAATTATTGGAAGCATGGCTTCTTGTGTGTGATGCAGGAGTTCAGCACTTCATGGGATATCAAAGCCACTCCAACTTTCTTCTTTCTTAAAGATGGGCAGCAAGTTGACAAGCTAGTTGGAGCAAACAAGCCAGAGCTACAGAAGAAGGTAGCAGCGGCTGTAGACTCAGTTGCCCCGAGTCAAAAATGATGATTACAATGGTCGTCCAATCTGTGTTAGCATTGTCACCAATCTGTGTATGTTTTTGTGCTGGTAGTTAGATAAGATTGCTTGATTGCAAGAAATTTTTTTTTTTTTTTTTTGTGTGTATATTTATGCATTACTTTTTGTAGAAATGGCTGCTTATGTGATTTGTGACTCAATCCAACCCTGTTCATGAAACAATGAAATGGAAATAGGAGAGTATATGCACCGTTACTCTTTTTTTTTTTCCTTAGAAATGAATAGCATCTTTTTGTCACCACTCTTGTGTCGGCAGTAGACCTCAAAGTTAGGGATGGCAAAAATCCCCACGGGGATGGGTACCCTCGGGGATTTTCCCTATTTGGGGAGGGTATGGGGATAATTTCATACCCAATTTATTATTCGGAGAAGGGACGGGGAAATTTTTTTACCCAATTTTTTATTCGGGGAGGGGACGGGGATGAGGTGGAATCCCCATCCCCTACCCATTTCCCCATTTTAATTTTTAATTTTTAATTTTTAATTTTATTTTTATTTTTTAAAATTACTAGTAAATAAATAATAAAATTTGAATTATAAGATTATAAATATTGGTAAAAATAAAAAATATCAAAATCTTTATATTATTAAACTTTTAGGCCTAATTAACTAATTAAAATCCTAAATTTTTATTTATGACATTAAAAAGACCAGGTAGATTCTATTAGCCTAAAAATTTTGTTTTAATTTTAATATTCATTAAATATTTTAAACTTAAATCTATTTTTTATTTATTTTTAGATGTTATAATTACCCACAACGAATCACAATTTTAATATCTAATCTAATCTAATTTAATATTTATTCTTGATTTGCTCCGACTTAACTATTGTATTGTAAAGGGAATAGTCCACATTTATAAAGTGTCCACGCCACCATTGAAAAAGCTAATTTTGAATATAAATTCGATTTTATTAGTAACAATTTTATATTAGTCTATTAATTTGTTCATGATAGTTTGTAAAAAAAGTTTGTATCCCTTGCGCTTTGCTTTCTTTGCTAATTTAATGTATGTGACTTTTGTAATCGATATTAATGTAATATATATTTCAAACTTTACTTTTATTTAAATTTTTTATTTTAATATGATTAACTCAAAATCGAAAACAAAAAAATGTATTAGTTATTCGGGGATCGGGGACCCTCGGGGATCCCCTGTTATTATTCGGGGAGGGGATAGAGATTCTCTCAAGTAATTCTAATGGGGACAGGGAGGGGACGGGGACATACGCAAAATATCGGGAATGGGTACGGGGAGATTGGTCCCCTCCCCTCCCCTCCCCATTGCCATCCCTAACTTTGAGGTTGGGGTTAAATTCCTTTAGTATCGGCATGTTCCGTTAATTCAATAACTTTTTTCGTTGCATTGCGAAAAGAAACTCAGATTTTTAATTGGCCGGCTATAAATTCGGCAAGAATATTGGGGTGTCCACAAAGACCTGCAATTCTTGTAAGAGCAATGTTTATTTTTTGATTCACATAATTAAGTTCTTTTTGTATTATTCGAAAAAAAAAATTCTTTTTATATACTCATCTGTAGCCTTTCAATTCTTCGCGGTTTATTTTTCTAATAATAATGTTGGGAACCTTGTATAGATTATAACATTAGATCAATTCTTTTTTCGAATATCTATCCGTGCAATTCCCTCGGCATCGGAGGATATTGTCATATTTTTGCTTACAAAATTTGACGGAAAAAGACATTAAAGCATACAGCTTCCAACGCATTGTTGACTCTTTCCTCTTCCTTTCGTCTGGCTGGAACCACTAAAGGAAAGAAAGTGGGTGGATGTACTGTTATTCCTTATTGGTTCGGTTGTTTCTGCTTTAAATGTTACAAGTGACGGTGCCTTTTCTAAAGAATTTGCCTGGACCAAATGAAGTTATTTTCCTCTTTTTTTTTCTTTTCCATGTTTATGCCAGATTTGCTTCTGTTGGAAAGAATTTCACTCACTGAATCATAGCTGCGAATTGGTACAAGTTCACATGCGGTTCGGTACAAGTTATTTATTTATTATTATTATTATTATTTTCGGTGACTTTTCTTTGGCAGTTGTGAAATGAAATTGAATTATCATAAAACGAGTGGGGTCTCACTTTTCTAATTTAAACGTTGTGTCCAGAATCAAGCATCTTAAGTGCCAACTACTTGGGCTTAGCCCAAGTGGCTAGAACCCTTCCTTCATAAGTGTGAGGGAAGTGGTTCGAGTCCCCGCAAAAATATTGCGGGGGTTTAATTTAAATTTTCTTCCTTGGAGCCTCAAAGTTTGAGTGAAGACAGTCTTTCTGTTTGACGTCCCTCGAATATTTGAGAGGGTAAAAATCTGTCCCTCGAATATTTGAGAGGGTAAAAATCTGGGTAGTGTTATATGAGAATTAATGTAAACTAGTCCCAGTAATTATTTTTAAATATTTCCTTCCTTGGAGCCTCAAAGCTTGAGTGAAGACAGTCTTTCTCCTAAAATGGGAGTTTGACGTCCCTCGAATATTTGAGAGGGTAAAAATCTGGGTAGTGCTATATGAGAATTAATGTAAACTAGTCCTAATAATTATTTGATTGTAAATATCAATTATAAATCTCATATAATATGAGTTATAATCTAAGCATTAGTCTCGTGTAATTAAAAAAAAAAACATCTCAAGTGCCAACATTAAAGTCAAATCAAACTAGCAATGTAAAAGCTTGGTGAAAATCAAAACTTCAAAACTGAAAACAGAATAAAAAAACTAGTATTATATATTTCAAGGACCTTGCTCTGTCACTAGCCCCTTCCCACGTTTGCCAACTTATCGAGAATACCCTACCCACCCAATTCTTTTTAATTTTTATATTTCTAGTAATCTTATAAAAATGGGAAATAAATTGAAAGTATACTGAATGTGGTCGTTGCCTTGCATAATGGCCTTTCTATAAGATCAACGAACAAGGCCCCCACTCACATGTAATCAACCGAATTTTATGGCAGAGGGCACATAGGTTTTATTTTATTATATACTGCTACTGTTGATTCTTTTCAGATTTGAGATTTGAGTCATCAAACGGTTCTCCAATCACAATCACAACCGGCTTTATGAAACCGAGCGTGATATGAAAAATATATAAATAACAAAATACAAATTGTGACATGATACTCATTGAAATGAAGTGAAAACATATTGCTTTTACACTCTTTCATTTAATCTTAGATACTAGATACAAATTGTGACATGATCAAAACATATGAAGTGGGGGAGGGGGAAAAAAGAGAGAAAAATGATTATTGGTAAATAAATGAATAAGCCAAAGTAAACTGAAAAGTAGATAAGCAATCCGGTAGCATTACCGGATTCTGGCAAGGACGGTTGTGATTCTATCGCCCTTTGGGGTTCATTATCTGTGAGAATACTGCACTTGGTGTTAACCCATCTGAGTCTTCACTTGCTAAGCTCCGGCCACCCATGCTCATGCTCATTCCAGTGCTCCTCGAATCTGTGACGTTGCCATCAAAACCTGAACATGCGTTGGGATCTTTCTTGCCTCTACGGTCAACATCAAATGCTCCTTCCTCGATGTCCATTCCTCCGCCAAGAACTTTGCCGCTTTCCTCTGCACTCTCTTGTAGCTGCAAAGCGAACTCCAGGTTCCACAGCACATCGCCCATTGATGGCCTCTCAATACCTTGATCAGATACACACTTCATTGCTGTCTCGGCAAACTTTTTGAAGCATTCGGGTGCAATCTTTCCCTTGAGATAAGGGTCCATAATCTGTTCGAGTATTCCTTTCTTGTGACAATGAGCAGCCCACTCAGCCAAGCTCACTTGCTCCTTGGGCAAAGTTGGGTTTAAGGCTGGTCGAGCACACAGGATTTCGAAGAGCACGACACCAAAAGAATAAACATCAGATTTCTCTGTTAGTTGCTGACGCCTGAAGTACTCTGGGTCCAAATAACCAAAACTACCCTTCACAACAGTGCTGACATGAGTGTGATCCAACGTAGGACCTGTTTTTGACAAACCAAAATCAGAAACCTTTGCCACCCACTTCTCGTCCAAAAGAATATTGGTAGTCTTAACATCTCTGTGGATAATGGTGTGTTTGGCGCCAGTGTGGAGATAGTGTAAACCTCGAGCAGCCCCAATACATATCTCAAGCCTTTGCTTCCATGGCAGAGGCGGCTTTTGAGTTTTGTAAAGATGCTCCCTCAGTGTTCCATAAGCCATGTAATCATATACAAGGATCATTTCACAGTTCTCTTCACAGTAACCAATCAATGAAACAAGGTGTCGGTGCCGAAGTTTTGAAAGCATTTCAATCTCAGTCTGGAACTCATGCACACCTTGCTCAGAGAGCGGGTTCCCACGCTTGATAGCAACTTTAGTTGTTGCACCATCAATTTCTCCACGGTACACTTTGCCAAAACCTCCAACCCCAAGAAGTAGAGCTTCATCAAAGTTGTTAGTGGCAGCTTTTATCTCAGCAAATGAGAAGTGGCGGCAAAGATTTGAAGGAAGGGAAGATGCATAACTTCCTGTAGTGTTTGTCTTGGCTGATCCAGCAGAGTGTGAATTTCCATAGAGTGAAAGAGGAAGCCAACCAGATTGCGCATCACTTGAGCTCGGATCCTTCCCTTGTCTGCGGAGACGAGATGCGGCAAAAACACAAAAACCAACGACAAGGGCTATAGCAATTCCTCCACCAACACCCCCACCAATTATTGCTTTCTGCTTTGAATTACCCGAGGAACTCGATGGTAGAGCCAAAGATGGATCAACTACATCCTGTTTAGGAGCAGGGATAGGATTTGGCCCAGCAAGATTACTATTTGGATCACTTAATTTGAATATCTCAACTCCATTTAAGATTGCATCATAATACTGTGGCTTTGAAGCCACATTTGGATGTAGCCCAAGCCATAGATCCTTCTGAGGTCCATTACCTGGAACAAGAACCGCAAAATCCTGATATAATGGAACTCCATTACCCTTTGTCAACCCAGCCACATCAAATGCAGGATCAGCAGTTTGATTGTTGAGGAAAATGTAAAAGACCCTCTGATTAATTTTGGTTATATCTGGAAACAACTCACAGAAATGAAGCCTAACCAGATAAAAGAATCCTGAGTCAACGCTGAAAACCCAAGACAAGTTGTAATTTAAGTTGATTTGAGAATTTGGCCCCATTTGTCGAGCGGTGGAGTAGACATCAATAGGCGCAACATAGGAAGGAATGTCACTCGGGTACCTAACCGTCATATTTGAACCAAGTGTCACCGGCACCCCCAACGCTGCTCCAAAAATGTATGGCTGGTCGTCATACCAAGACCTAAACAGACCCGTATCTCCTGAAGGGGAGATATCTTTTCCACCCACATTCAACCGATAAACATTCTCAAGAGCAGTAGTGTTATCAATAGAGAGAGGAGAATTTTGACCCACAATCATCAAATCTCCATCAGTATTTTTATAAATATCAGGCATTGACATAACCTCAATCCCATTCACAAACGCATATGCAGTTGAAACATTCATAGGACTAAACGTGATATTCAAAGTTTCCCCATCGACAGGAATCGCATACTCCTTAATAACATAAGCATAATTCAAAGCTTCTGCAGTTTGAGCAACACTAAAGTTTTTAAGAAGAGTATAAGGCCCGGTACTCACCGAAAAGAGAGCATCGGTTGCATTAAGCCGATTGTATGAATTCGGATAGAAATAAAGCCGCACAAACTTGCGACCAGCAACAACAGGGAAACTGTAGGTAAACTCAGAACGGAAAACCCTAGCGGTCATGTAAGGAATTGTCGGTGTAGAAGGGTCTTGAGTGGCAGCTTTAGAGGTTGTGGAATCCTTAGTTGATAACAAAAACTTTGACCCGATATCAGGAGTCCAACTCCGTTTATCGTCATCACTGAGTATTGACGATTCACCACAATTTAAGAGTATTTGTTCACTGGGTATGTAATCAGCAGCTAAGGTGACATGAATAGCAGAAGCTAAGGAAAGAAAGATGAAGAGGGTAGCAAGAAATTGCTTATTTAAGTTCTTCATGGACACAAAAAGCTGATTTTTTTTTTTAAAAAAATCAGCTTAGTTTATAGGAATTTTAAACTAGGAAAGATTTATATGAGCAGAAGAATTCAATCAGAACACTGAAAAAGACAAATGAACAAGCAAGATCTGACTTTGTAAATTCAAGATCAGAACTTTTTTTTATATATGAGTTATGAGCTCAAAGGACAAACTTTTCAGCTAAACAAATTATGAAGCCAAGCAGGAATTCTTCAGATCCAAAGACTTGAGAAGCTGAAACAGAGAAAAAAAGAAAAATACTAGAGAAATGGGAACATTTCAAGCCCGAAAGAAAGCTGTTGGTACTGAAAGGGGCAGTTAAGCAAACGTTACCTTAGCATGAAGCGGACTAACTCACTGAGTCAAATCGGACAGAACACGAGTTAATAGCTGCCGTAGCGAGAGAGAGAAAGAGAGATAGAGAAAGAAACGGAGCTCTGAAAGAACCAGAAGCTGGAATGGAGCTGTGTCCGAATTTTATAATGGCAGTGGGTGGTTACTGCTGATCATTTAACCGAAAATAACAATTGTATCCCTGAACTCTAAATATTCCCCAAAGGAATTTAAATGCTTTATGGTCGAAATTAGTTAAAGTTAGCCAATACAATATGTAATTTTATTACTATTATTTATGTAACCAGCACAAAATCTTGAAAATTTGGATTACACTCATTTTATTATATTTAATCTGACGGTAGGGACTTCATGGAAAAAAAAAAACAAACCGTATGCACTCATTCGATATTATACTAAAATAAAAGGGCTGGATATTTATTGCAATTTTGCACAATATTTTAACTCGTCCGCTACGACGATGATTGACGAAGTCGATTGGGTCAGTAATCTACAATCGTTTAAAAAATGAAATTTTAATCAATAAAAGACAACCTGAAGGGTGGGAATGTAGACATGGTTGGAAGGACCTTGGCAACTTTGGTGTATTACGGGATTTGCCACTGGGTAGTGGGCATGACGAGAGTGGGCTGTGATAGGATGACAGATCATCACTCTTAACGAGCTGTGAGTTTATCAGGAGTGCATGTACATTGTACAATATGATAAGCGCGTTTCGGGGAAGCGCCTACGCGGTTTTTGATCATTTGCAGAAGCGCTTGTTGATTGTCATTTGGTGGCGATTGATTTATTGTGGCGGGGTTGGCCCACCGATTCAAAACTAGGAATCTGCAGGGGCCAGATTGCGTGTGGGTCGTTTTATCAGAAAAAATCTTGCGATGCCCGAACAGGACAGGACGGTTGCCGGTTGGCACTGGTTTAATGCTTTGAAGGCGCGTTTTATGAAGGGTAGGTTAAAAAATCTATAAATATTTCCAAATTCGTAAACCTAATGTGGAATTCACACTGCACTTTGCGAAAATCAATTGAATGCGGATTCCGAATTTCCAATTCCAAGTCCTTACCCCAAGTCGTCCACTACTCCAATGTTCGGAGACTTTTAAGTTTTAAGAGAGAGAGAAAACGTCCATGAGCCCATCTTTAGTCACTGCAGTGGAATCGAAAAAATTGAATGACCGTCTTTTTTTTTGTTTTGTTTTTGGTTACAACTTTAAAATAATAAATTATTTCACAATTGAATTTATTATACTACCTTTATTGAGTCGCCATTTATTCAATGAATGACACATGACCTCTTAATTATTTATCATATTTTTAAAAAATTATCACTTTTTTTTCTCATCAGGGTTGGTAAATTGTCGGGTCGAGCTAAAAAGACCCGATAGTTTTACATTTAGGTCAGGTTTGGTCATTTTTTTATTTTTTTATATTTAAATAATTAAATTTAGCTCCCCTAATTAAATAATTAAATCACAAGCAATGCCGATGATGGAAGTTGCAGGCTAGCCAGCAATGACTGTTGTGGGCTCGTGGCGTGGCGTGGCGTGAGTCACGATGGCGCGACTATTGTGTGCTGGTGGCATGAGTCGCGATTGTGCTCAAATTGGTCGCATGCTGGTGGCGTGAGCATGGCTGGTGGTTAGCAGCAGTGGCTGCTTCTCTTGCATTAGGGTTTAGAATGGGAAATGTGTGTGTTTGTGAGTGTGTGTTATGTGTTCGTGTGTGTGCAGGCAGTGTGCATGCATGTAATTTTTTTTTTTTTTTTGTGTTAACAAATCGGGTCGGACCATATAAGGTCTAAACTCTAACCCAAATTTAATAAGACTTTTATTTTTAAACTCGAGATAGAATTTTGACCCTTAAATTTGGGCCAAAACCCTAAAATTTCAGACCAAGTTAATTGAATTAAAATTCAAGTCGGACTTTTTTACCATTCATATTTCCCGTATTGAGAAACACTATAGGTTTTTAATTGTTAGAAATGTAACGAAAAGCTATATATAAAAAAAAGAGCTGGACTATTGGCACCCCTCTTATCTCCTCATAAAACCCCATTTTTAGTTATATTCATTTTATTTTCGAAAATGCCTTCTTTTTTTAAATACACTTTTCTAAGTTCTCAATTTTTTATTTGATTTGTTTTATTATTAAAACTCAAAGTATTATTATGCTATTTTATTTAATTATTTTTAATTTTATTATTACTCTACATACAAAATTAAAAAGTTATATGGGTGATAAGTTTCTTAGTGTTAATTATTAGCTGAAATAACACATATTTTAAATTATAATTTTAAAGTAATTTTAAGTATAAAAATATTTAATCAATAAGAAATCAAAAGAAAACAATAGGTTATTCTAATTTTTTACAATTTATTTTAGTTAGATAGAAAGTAACATATAGATTTTTTTTTGTTTTAAGAAAAGGATTGATTATGAATTAAGTAATTTGCTGGAAAAAAAATCTATATGTGTTTAATTTTCAATTATTCTTAATTATAATTTTATTTAAAGTGGGGTTTTATAATAATAGTATAGGGGTGCAAATAGCTCCACTCTAAAAAAAAATGAAAAAAACTGACAAGTGTCGCGCAAGACCAATTTCCAATCACTGCTCAGTTTCAAAATTTGTTGTTTAAGCACATGAAGAATGGGCCCTATAATGGGTCTATGTTATAACGCAGCCCAACATCCAAAGACGGACCGAAACCAACGCCGTCGTTTATGTTTAGTCATTTTTCGGCTTCAGCTGCGGAAATAGACTAGACTCATGAGCATAAGCTGAAGTGGCTGAAGAAATAAGTGTGGGAGTGAGGAAGGATTCATCACAAGGTAAAACTTCTTCCCATAATTTTGTGCTACGTCTGCTATTTGTTTTGATATTTTGTGATTCATTTACGTTAGCAAACTTGAGCTTGTGTTAAAAATAAGATAAAAACACTCATAATGTAGTTACTAGTGGCGCCAATTTTGCATTAACTTTATTAATGCAGATAGTTTATTTGTTCTAATGCATAACAGCAACGAGAAGACACTTGTTAGTTTATTGCTTTCTGGCAAATTAAAAACCCCGTGGCATGTTAATTCACAGTAATTTGATATGTATACGTACAGGTGGAAGATAATATCTTGAATTATGGGAATTTTAGTCAAGAATCGGATTCTGACGGTAATGCTTATTGTCTATTGTAAAGTTATTAATCTTGGGTAAAGGAATATAGTTCAGAATCCTTAAAATCTTATGACAGATCAATTAAGATGATATTTATGTCATCTTCTGGAGTGATGTAGGCAAGGAAGGAGGGAAGAGACAGTTTTGTGATATCCTTGGGAAGGATCTGACTGAGACTATAACTTGAAGCGGTAAATATTTCGTGTTCTTCCATTCATTCAATAATTCAATACATATGGTTTTGTCGTATTCTCTATGTGTTGAGTAAACTTTATTTCGGGTAATTAGATGTGTGTTTATATCGTGACTTATCATATACCTATTTTTCATTTCTCAAATGTTACGTGCCCTGCATTGTTGTGAGTAAGATTTTACTGCAATGAATTGTGCTCTTGTGTTTTTGTATTATTGTCTATGCCTATTGTGAAAGTGCAGCTTCTAAATAGATTGTTCAGTAGTCTTTTCGAGGATAACCCCAAGCTTTCCATGAGCCCCGTCCTCCACAACCCCCCCAATAAAAAAAAATTCCCAAGTTCTTAGAGAGGGCACAAGGAAAACTGTCTTTGTGAATTTTATGGATCTCTGCATAACGTATGATGAGTTTGTGTTTTTTTTTTTTTTTTTTTTATTATACGTTCTTTCCTCAGAAATCAGTTGTTCTCTAATTTTCATATCTTATTAGAAGTGTTCACTTAATATGTTTCTTATCATCAACTGCCACCTCCATTGATAATTTGTTATTTCTCTTTCATATTGTAAATATTTAACTCATTTTCAGGATGCACAGGCAGCCAGAGAATGTGATGACGTTTTTTACTATCTGAAATGGGGACAAGTGGATCTCTTGATGGACAGCAGCATTTGGTAGAGAAGGGTAGATTTGCTTCTAAATACATTGAAGGGATTCTACTTAGATAAACAAGTAAGTTCGAGTATTTAACTTTTTGACATATTACAGCAGCAGTTGATCTGCAACCATGTTAGTGGCACCCCTTTCCGTCAATGCCTATTTTTCTGATGATTCACTATTCTATGTTTGTGGTTGCAGATAAATATGTCATATATAGTTGCTGCAAAAGTCCAGATACTATACTTACAAATGGGAATCGTCTCTTCTTTCTCATATGTGAGCAGGTATTAATAAAATCGGTATCGTATATTCGTATTTATTTATTACTACATGTTCAAACTCATATTAACAATACATAAGTTTGATTCTTGTTTATTTGTAGTGTGGGTCTGGCCAATTTGTAGTTCCTATCAAGGCTGGTTTTGTTGCGAGGTTTGGGCGTCGAAATACAGGGACATGAACCATATCTACAGTTCTTTTCCTTCGTGGCTTGTATAGAGCTATATTGTTCAAATTCTGTGTTTTTGTGACAGAATCTTCATTTTGGCCCTGGGCTTCATGGTTTGTTTTATAGAGTTTTATCTTGCTAGCCTAGATTGTATCTTAGATTAGCCAGGTTTCATGGCTTAAGCTGCTATTGTTTAGTATCTCCTATACTACAGAAAATGATCAAGATTGCTTGACGCAACTGTTGCCACATAGGAATTGATAAAAATTTGTTGCAACCTTCCTCAAATCTATGACCATCGACACTACACTCATATGATTCTATACAACGAACTAAATAGTGCCATCTTTTTCAATAGAATAAACGTAAATCTAAGCAGTAGCTCAGCATAGAAACATTTCAATAGCAATTGGTGTAATAAATATCACATGAAGAGTTTACTGCAATTAATTTAAAAAAAAATCACACAAAACAACTCCGATCGCCGGCCGTACCTGGGTAAAATCAATCACCAGCAGAACCGACACAAAGTCTCAATCCAGCTTCCACTGAAACTTTTTTACGTATCTTTCTCGTTCCAGCTTCAATTTACCTTCTTTCTCTCTCAGGTGACGATTTATTCCGAAATGGGTTAATCATATATGTGAAAAGGAACAGTTTCCTTTTAGCCTATTATAGAATCGGTCATGTTTCTCCAAGAAGAAAGATCGTGACTTCCGAACAATAACAAATGTTGTCTTTCGGGTCCCATTGTTTATTCTTGGAAGTGAATTGAGTAAATTTGTGACTTAGCTTAGAGTGTGTGTCACAATCTTTACTACACCAAACTTCCGTATCTCTCTATACCTATCTGTATCTGCAAGAGAAAGTGAAGATAATGGCCGAGGAAAGAAGGGAAATTCCTTCGCTTCAAAGGTAAAGTGTTTATCTTCTCTTCTACACTCTTCTTGTATATCACAATTTGATTCCTTAGAAACAAGAACCCTTTGATGGGAACGTATAAATATGTGGTCCTAGGAAGTTCAAAAAATGCGGCTTAGTTGCTTAATACCATGGCTTGTCACAAGATAACACTTGGGTCTAACCCCTTTTTCTCATTGGTTATCTTCACGATTTTGATTGAAAACTCAAGTTGGACAGTCTTTGGAGTCAATGGTGATTGGGGATTTGAGTCAACAGTGGAGGAAACAGAGAATCATTTGTCATATGCTAGCACACATCATGGGTAATCCCATTGGAGATCATTATATTTGCCATATGCTGTGGTGATCATATTTTCTATGTGGTTGTAATGTTGAGTTACTTTGTTCCAATGTGCAGGATTTATGACTTGCATGTTAGGGAAGATGATGACTGGCAAATGGTGCAGAAGCAAGGGAACCAATTTGTGGTTAATGACCAGCCCTTCTATGTTAATGGGTTCAATACTTACTGGTTGATGGTATTTGCTGCGGATCAGTCTACAAGAGGAAAAGTCAGTGAGCTTTTTCACCAAGCTTCTTCAGCTGGTCTAACAGTTTGTAGAACTTGGGCATTTAATGATGGCCAGTGGCGAGCCCTTCAGACATCTCCATCGATTTATGATGAAGAAGTTTTTAAGGTACCCTTGCTTCTCAATTCTCATGCTTCCAAGGTTATTCCTTTGTGCTAAACTTTATGGTAGAAAAAGTAGTCTTTTCCTAAAGTTGGTTCTGCATTCTTTAGGCTAGTTTTCTTCTTGTTATGAATTCTCTCCATTTCTATAAAGCAAGACTTTAGATGCTCTTTATTTTCATCATTGCTTCTCAAATTCCAGGCCCTGGATTTTGTGGTAAGTGAAGCAAAGAAGTATAAGATCAGGCTCATACTGTCATTAACGAACAACTGGGATGCATATGGTGGCAAGGCACAATATGTTAAATGGGGAAAAGCTGCCGGGCTTAATTTGACTTCAGACGATGAGTTTTTCTCTCATCCAACTCTCAAGAGCTACTACAAGGCCCATGTCAAGGTAACCATCTTCTATATGTTGCAGTAGAAATTGAACTTGGCAATTGAGATTGTCTGTTTGTCAACTATATAGATAGGCCACTAGAATTCCACAAAAATTGCCATCGATGTCAAAATTATATTAGTTGCAAAACTAAGTGTGTTAATCTCTTTGATATTTTGGAATGTAGACTGTGCTCAATAGAGTCAATACTTTCACAAACGTAACTTACAAGAATGACCCCACAATTTTTGCTTGGGAGCTGATGAATGAGCCTCGATGCACCTCAGATCCTTCTGGTGATACTCTGCAGGTATTTTTCTTCTCTTTCTTTCAATGATGGCGTAATATTTTATGTTTGCTATAGTGCATGTCTACATATCCTATTGTGGTAGCTGGTAGCAAATCACTTTCATATTCTGAAGTAGTTGAATAACTTTCTTTCATAGTCATGGATACAAGAAATGGCAGTTTATGTGAAAAGCATTGATGCAAAGCACTTGGTGGAGATTGGATTGGAAGGATTTTATGGGCCTTCAGCCCCCGACAGAGCTAAATTCAATCCAAATTCATACGCTACACAAGTTGGAACTGACTTTATAAGGAACCAACAGACTCTTGGTGTTGACTTTGCTTCAGTTCATATTTATGCAGATTCTTGGTAAAGTATTTATACTGCCCTGGGAATTTTGATTATATGATTATGAGAACTTCTGTTAGACTGATTAATTTTATTGATGAAGGATTTCACAAACTATTTCTGATGCTCACCTTCAATTCACCAAATCATGGATGGAAGCGCACATAGAGGATGCTGAGAAATATCTCAGAATGCCAGTTCTATTTACTGAGTTTGGTGTATCTGCAAAAGACACGGGTTATAACACATCATTCCGAGACACACTGATTAGATCAGTATACAAAACTCTCTTGAACTCAACCAAGAAAGGAGGCAGTGGAGCCGGCAGCCTCTTGTGGCAGCTCTTCCCTGATGGAACAGACTACATGGATGATGGGTATGCAATTGTTCTTTCGAAATCTCCTTCAACTTCAAACATCATTTCCCTTCATTCCACAAGAATCGCAACCTTCAACTCCTTGTGTTCTACAAAATGTAAATGGGGTTGCAAGAAGAAAAATCCTCTGGAGGAATTCCTTTACCACGATGATCTGTAAATTTACACATGAACCTTATCATGGATGTTGAAAACAATGCTATTGAGAAATTAATGATATGTGCCAAAAATCTTTTCGTGGTTTGGTTATTTATTCCATTTGCTGTCTTTGCTCTTATAGTTATTAAAACTCTTGTCAAATTTAGTTAGTAACAAAAATAGATTTAGCAGTATGTAGGTGTCATCACTCTCCCAGTTTGATACTATGGAAGCATTGCAATTACTTATTGGTAAAGAAATTGTACTGACTACTGAGTTCTTGACTATGCCTTGCTCTGCTATGCAAACTTTCTTCTCAAGCCTTGGAAGGATGCTTTGCGGAGTCAGTCTTGTTGCCGCTTGTGCCTTTACGTACTTAACATATGTAGTTACATAAAATATCGTAAGAGAATGTGTACTGTCAATTTCAGAATCAAGCTTGGATTGGATATGTGGAATTATTCGTTGTTGTAGTTATTGTTTCTAACTATTTTTCTAATGTAAAAAGCATACTTCCATTGCCCGCCAGATATTTGACAGAGATTCACGTTCTACTTTCTCCAAGGTTTCAATAGTTACACACATTAATTATGATCACTCAAAAACACATATTAAAATTTATTGATAAATGCATTTGGACCTACTGCAAATTTATAATTTACTAATAAATTCATCGTGATCTGCTTGACAAATCATAGTACCATATCCAAAAGTGAACAAAAGTCAAGAGCTCATTGAATTGCTTTGCACCTGCAAAACACTTGAGGTTCGCAAACTAAAATGGGGTTTTGTTTTCAAGATTCCTTCCTCTAGAGTATGTTTTCCAAGTCTCAAGTATCTTTCATGTTGATATATATTAACCCAGTTACACCTGCTTTGCTGGAAGGGTCTTTACTATTTGCCCCGTGCTTGAAGATTTGTGTATAAACATTCATTTGGGTAATCATATTAAGCCATTTAACCTTAACATTTCATCCCCTACTTTGAAGAGATTAACCTTATTAGAAAAAGAGTTCCCTGCAAATTACGAGTATCAAGTTATGACTAGGGCTCCAAATCTTGAACGCCTGTCTACCAATGACAAGACCTTAGTTTAATAATTATGATTAGGGAATTGTTTTTCCAGAAATTATTAATGCTTGAAAGAGGCTCTAAAGCCTGTCACGTTGAGTTCCTTTAAGCCATTGGTACAACATGAAGATTGAATGTTAAATATGTATACTGTATATTTTTGAATTTATGAATCAAACAACTCCCCATTTTTATAAAAATTTAACTAAATATTAGAAACTTTCTCTGGATTATGGAGACTGACATTAGACTTTTGACTTTGGTCCTGGGCAAATGAATTAAAGCAATGATTAATTCGATATATAGATGGAAATACAGAAAACGGTGCGTTTTGTTCTGCCTTTCATAAATAGGTAATCTACTTATTAACATTCATAAACAGTTTCTTTAAGCAAGGAAATTTTGCAAGCTGCACCTGCAGCTCTATTTTCTTCTACAGTAAAGTTAAAAAGTGCCTGTTGCATCCTTTGCTTCTCCGATTGGGAGTGTCGTGTTTATATTTTTCGCCTAATCAGGTTCATTCATCAGTTAACTTCGTCCCGTAATCTTTTCTAAACTTTGTGTTTGAATTGATTGAAGTAGAAGAGGATGCCATTTTAATTTATTCATTTCACCAGCTTCCTCGGCGATCAAACAGAGATGTCGAGCACACCCATGGAGTTAAACAGTAAGAGGAAGTTCAAGCAAGATAGCGAAGATAGGATCAGTCATTTATCTCATCCAATTCTTTGCCACATTCTTTCATTCTTACCTATAAAACATGCCGTTGGAACTTGCATTCTCTCTTGAAGATGGAAGTTTGTTTGTGCTTCACTTTCTAATCTTTGCTTCCGCAACCAGTTACGCGAAGCGCCTGCTATTAACAATCATATTGTTAAAGATACTGCTCACAGTTCTGACAATTTTGTAGACGGGTTAAGCTTGACTGCTCTTGATCCCACTCGTGCTGTTCCTGTTGACTTCACTACCAATCCTTCTACCCTTAGGTTTGTGAGAATTTTGTGAACAGGGTATCTCGTCTGACTAACTCGGCAACCCTTTGCTAGTTTCCTCTCCATTGTTTCAAGCTCAATGATTTACCTATTTTGAAATTCTGGGTTTCTTTTGCAGTTATGCCTAATGTTTGTGAGATTGAAATTTATCTTGAGAGTCACAGTTTGCATAGTAGTTTTATCATGAGCATTACGGTCACGATCTTCTTGAGTTGCCTGAGGATATCTACTCTTCCACAAAACTTGAGGTTCTTGATCTTTACTCACATTTTGTATCAATACTCCTCCCTCTGGGTTGTGTTTCCCATGGTTGAAAAATCTCCATGTTGAAATGTATAATCCCCCTCGCAACTTGACCGAGAGGCTCTTTTCTGCTTCCCTTCTGCTTGAGGAGTTTTCGGTAGTGGGACTTATGAGTGATGTTGGTGCGGTGATAAGCTTTTAACTTTTGGTCTCCTGCTCTGAAGAAGTTTTTTATTTTTTATTTTTTGATTACCCTTCTCTGAAGAAGTTAGGCATAAAGTTGGAGAATTCAAATTCAGTTATGAGGAAATCTTTCCTACATTTCCCAACTTGACCCATTTAGAAGTGGAGTTTAGAGGAACTACATGCATGGAGACTGCTTCCTGCCATCCTCAAAATTTCGCCTAATTTAGAAGTTTTGATTATTCAAAATCAGAAGGTAAGAATGTGATGAACTTCAAATTAAACCTAATTTCTTGCTTATGATATTTGTTTTCTTTGGAATCAGGTACGCGGTTTCGAATTTGTCTTTAAAGAGCCCATACCCCCTTTGTCTGATGTTTCATGTCAAGATGTCAAGAAAATTGAAATGAGGAATTTTGAAGGTTACAAACATCGTCAATTTGAACTAGTCAAGCACTCCTAAAAGAATAAAAGAATAGTGTTAGTTTGGAAAAAATGATTGTTGTTAGATCTCAGGAAATGACTATGCATTGTCAGGAATTATCCATGTTTGAAAGAGCTCCCAAGACTCGTCAGTTTGAATTCCTCTGAAAATTTCCACTGGAGATCTGTAAATGGTTCTTGTTGATGTAGATGAATTTGATTTTTTTTTTTTTTAATATATCCTGGTCACTATAAATACATGTTTGTTATCTCCTTGTGAAGGATGTATAAAAAGTTTGGAAGCTTTGGTGTCAAGTTTGGACAATCGGATGGGGAGTAGTTTGGACGTTCTCATTTACGTGAAACATAAAATAGTCTATTGTTTTTGCAACGACAATCAGAGCGGGGGAAAGATCACTGGTTTTGTAATTATCGAAGCCCTTTGTTTCTAATTATTGCCTCAAATAAATCTAAAGAGGTTAACTGTAATATTAAAAACATATTTATTTAGAAATGAAGAGCCATCAAGTTATGATTAGGTCTCCAAATCTTGAAGCATTTGAATCCGATTTGTTGACAATAGTGGTGCATTTTTGTCGTGCAAATTGATTTTTGTGCTTTCACCTTGCAGAGTTTCTGTTAACAAGTTGGTGATTGCTTTTACATTTTGATGGTCTTACCTAGAATAAGCATAGTCCCCCGGCGCATGGGAATCAAAATTCCCTGTTTGCAATAGCTTCTATAGACATCATTCCACCAACTCAATGCTTAAAATACGTTGTCTTTGACAGAATCATTGAAAGCAATCCAGTTCTTTAAACAAAGCATCCGATGCACAAACCGCCAGTGCCACCAAAGAAACCTTTTTGTTTAAGCTCCTCTTCGGGTAATAAATATGTACACATGCGATGTTTATGGTTGAAAAAATATAGCTAGCGTTTACTTTTTGGATTAGAGTGAAAAACTTAACTTTTTAGATTAGAGTGAAAATCCTAAGGAGTGAAAATTTTAGGAACTTTTTAGATTAGAGTGAAAATCCTAAGGAGTGAAAATTTTAGGATTGGGAGTGTGGAATGAGAGTGAGATTAGGTCGTTTACTTGCACTAAAATAGAAGCATGAAATAGAGATAAGAATCTAATTTATGTGTTTAATTTGTCTTGAATTGGGAGTAATTAGTTTCAAATTACAATTTTATCCTTATTTAAAGAATTATAGTTTTTAATTACAAAGTTAATAAAAATATATTTAATGAATAAACATTCATTTTATTATATTTGTAAATTTATAATAATTATTAATATTCTTAATTATGAACATCACAATTAATATAATAATATCATTTTGAAGTAAATTAAACTTAGAATCAAACCCAATTATTATTTAGTTAAATATAATAATATTATTTAAATATTTATTAAATTTAATTATAGTAAATTTAATAAAAAGAAGGGTAAATATAAAATGAAACATTATTTTATTTAATATAATTATATTAAATTTATTATTTATTAATGTAATATTATTTAGTACAAAATTAATATTTTCTTAGAATAAACTATTTATTATTATTAATTATTAACATTAAATAAATATAGTACTATTATTTTTAAAATAAATATAATATTATATTATTTAATAAAGATAGCATATTGTAATATTTATTAATTCTCTATTAATATAATAATAATAATATTTTAAATGATTTTAACTTATAATAAATACAAATTATTATTTAGTTAAATATAATAATAATAATATTTAAATAAATATAATATTATTTATTTTATTAAATATAAAATATAAAAATTAAATTAAATTAAAATGGTAGAAAAAAGAGAGTTGGAAGTGGGATTCCCATGAGAATCTCACTCCCACTCTCCACTCTAAAAATGAGTGGGGCTCACGGAATGAGATTCCCAATCCGTGTCAATTAGTTAAAATAAACACAGGAGTAAGAAGAATTTACACTCCTCACTTCCACTCTAAAAAATAAACACAATCATAATATAGCCGGAATTTACTATAATTTAATTTTACCAATTATATTGTGAGTGTTTTAGATTTTGTCACGCGTTACCATAATTTAAAACATTCATCGAGCAAGTTAGGGCAATCATAACTTGAAGGGAATATTCTCAATTCGACATACGTTGAAGTTGAATCTATAACACCAAACGGTGCGTTTTGTCCGGACGTTAATAATAATCATCGAAAGTCAAACCGCTGGCAATTAAACGCTAAGGCTCCTCCTTCTACAACGAAGTGATCGTCCTTTGCTTGCTTGGCAGTGATCTTGATTTGCGAATTGGGAGCATCGTGTTTTTATCTCGTTCATCTAATCAGGTTCTTTCATCTTTAACTTGTCTCTTCCTTATCTATTTGTCTTACACTTGGGTTTGATTCCAGTAGAGCAGGTGATACTATATATATTGTTTTTTTCTTTAAAAAATGAAAACACTAAGTGATCAAACAGAGTGTCGAGCTGGAGCACATTCACGATGATGGAAGAATCAGAGTCAGACAGCAGACGGCCCAAATTACTTGAAGTGGGCAAGCTGGATAGCGAAGATAGGATCAGTCGTTTGCCCGATCCAGTTCTTTGTCACATTCTTTCATTTTTACCCGCAAAACATGCCGTGGCAACTTGCATTCTCTCTTCAAGATGGAAGTTTGTTTGGACCTGGCTTTCTAATCTTTGCTTCGACGACGAGTTATGCGAAAGGCCTGCTATTAACATACACACTGATGATGCTTTGACTAAGGATACTGCTCGAAGGTTTTATGAGTTTGTACACAGGTTAAGCTTGCCTGCTCTTGGCCCCAATTTCGGAATTACTGATAGTCCTGTTGCCTTGACCGACCATCCTTCTATTAGATTTGAGAATTTTGTGAATAGGGTGCTTCATCATACTAACTCGGCAACTCTTGCCAAGTTTTCCCTCCAATGTTCGAAGCTCACCGATTTATCTCTTTTGAAATTCTGGGTTTCTTCCGCAATTATGCGTAATGTTCGTGAGATTGAAATTTATCTTGAGAGTCACGGTCTGCATAATCTTTATTATTTTTTTGGGAGTCAATATCCTGTCGAGTTGCCTGAGAGCCTCTGCACTTCCACAACACTTGAGGTTCTTGTACTTTACTCGGATTTCGTTATCAACATTCCTCCCTCTGGATTGTGTTTCCCATGTTTGAAATTCCTTCACATTGAAATGTATAGACTCCAGGCTAACAACTTGACTGAGAGGCTCTTTTCTGCTTGCCCTGTGCTTGAGGAATTATCCATTGTGGGACTTTTGATTAATGCTGATGTGGTGATTAACTTTAATATTTCATCTCCTACTCTGAAGAAGTTAGGCGTAAGGTTTGACGTTGGAGATCAGATAAGTTCTTACAATGAGCACAAAATTTTGATTAGGGCTCCAAATCTTGAACGCCTCCATATTATAGATTATGCTTTGGTATCCTATATGGTGCATGAACTACGTTCCTTAACTGAAGCTTTTATTGATGTCTCCTACATGGCGGGGCCATTGACTCAGGCTAAACGTGTGTTAGAGCTTCTTGAAGGAGTCAATGAAATAAAGTTTATGTCGTTGTCTGCAGAAACTATGTATGTAAGTTCTTTCTCAACCAAATGATTGATGTTTTGAAGCTTCTTATGCTTGATTTTTTTTTTTCCTTTAATTTGCTGCACAATCACCTTGTAGAGGCATTTTTTTTAAACAGGATAACATACTTTTTCTCTAGGAAATTCAGTTACCTGGAGTTTTGTTTGTAATTTATTGTTTTCTGAATTATTATTATTATTATTTTTTTCCTCTCTATGAAAGGCTCTTGATTGGGCCTACAAGGATTTCATTCCAACGTTCCCCAACTTGACATATTTGGAAGTGGAGATTAGAGGAACTTCATGGAAGCTGTTTCTTGCCATCCTCAATAGTTTGCCTAATTTAGAAGTCTTTGTCATACGCAATCATAAGGTGAGAATGTGATGAACTTTTTAAATTAAATGGTACCTAGTTTCTTGTTTATAACATTTGTTTTCTTAATCAGCTACATGATTTCGAGTTTGCCTTTGAAGAGCCTGTACCTCTTTGTCTGCTGTTTCATGTCAAGAAAATTGAAATGAGGAATTTTGAAGGATGCGAGCATCAATTTCAATTGGTCAAGTACTTCTTAAAGAATTGTGTTGGTTTGGAAAAAGTGATTGTTGAGTCTCAGGAAAAGGCTTCACATGAAAAGCTTAAGCAGTGTCAGGAGTTATTAATGTTTGAAAGAGCTTCCCAGTTTTGTCAAGTTGAATTCCTCTGAAATTTTCCCCCAAACGGTTCCTATCATGCTGTTGATGTAGATGAATTTGAGTTTTTTCCCCCCATTTTTCATGCTTGTGACTATAAATACATGTTTGTCATCTCCTTGCGAGGTGATATTTGTAAGCTTTGGTGTCAAGTTTGTTTTAAGGTCCTTCTTTTGCTCTGCCTAAGTTACTTTGGATTTCTTCGAAACATAAAATAAAATAGTTTGTTATGTTTGCAATGACAATCGGAGTGAGGGGTTTTTCTTCAAATAAATCACTGAATATATCCACAATTTATTAGATATTTGGAAGGAAAGATCAACTGTTTTTTAATTATTAAGACCCTCTGTTTTTAACTATTGCCCCTTAAAATAGTTCTTCAGCTGATACAACGTTAATATTTTATACTTGCTTTCCTAGTTCTCTATCCTCTTCGAAGACCTAAAAGCAGTTATGTTATATAAAGCAAGCACGAGGGTTGCGCTCGTTGCGGGACTTAACCCAACGAGCGGGACTTAACCCAACCGACACCTTTATATTATCAGCTACTTTACTTGTTGCCAAGATCTGTGTTCTTATCTTTGTTGCTGTTGTTTTAGCTATGATGGTTTCTACCTACAATGACTTGTTATCTAAAAAGAATGCCTCCAGAAACATAGATAACCTGAAAGTCATCTGTTTAAATGTTAAAGATATATGCTCGTAATTTAACTGAAATTTCAACTAAAGATTCCAACTATTCTGTAGAGATCTTCATATAGCATATTGAGTGACCTTATAAGAATCTGAGCCAGGTTGTTAAATTGCAGCCCTGCGAGCTTTAGAGTCGTATTACAATCCTGTAGAGTTGCCGGATAGCATTTGCACTTCAAAGACACTTGAAGTTCTGAAACTGAGTTCGGATTTTGTTATCAAGATTCCTCCCTCTGGAATTTTGTTTTCCACGACTAATCCTATCTTCTTTAACTCGATTGCCTTTAGGATTTTCTACGCTGGGAATGCGATGCATTCATCTTGACTATTGTGAAGTTTCTATTAAAGTTTCTAATAATAGTCAATATTATTGTTAAGGAATACTTGAATAATTTTCTATATTTAACATTCAATATGAGTTTAAATTAATTAATTAATAAAAAATTAATCCAGAAATGAAATACCAGTTTAAATAAATTGTTTATTGAAATTTTGTGTAGTCTTTGGGCCGGGCTGTTTACGTCTGTGTGTTTTGGGGAGCCCAAGAGGCCCAAAGCGTTCTTGTGTGCACCTCCAACAATCAGTCTACACGCTGCGGGAAAGCCTGCCGATTATCTTGCATCTCAGAGTTTTTTGTTCTTTTTTATTTTCTCCTCTGGCCAAAGACGCCTTTAAACAATATTCTTATCGATGAGAAAATTGTCCAATCTTTCTCAGTTTGATCCGTTTAGAATAGAAAGCAGACTCTTGTCTTCTCCATAAACTTTTGAAACTGTTTCTGCATAACTCGCCTATTTTTGGAAGTCATTATTTGAGGTCATGTTTGAGACAATACTATAATATTTGATAAACATTAATTTTTTTGTAACCTCAAAATTAAATTAATTTGATTTTGTAATTGTAAAATGAAAAATTTATTATATCTTTACTATTAACTTTATCAAAATTATTGTTTAAAAATTATATTTATTATATATTATTAATTTTTATTTTATGGTTATAAATTTTTTTTTACAGTAATTATAGTTTAAAATCTATACCACCTCAATACTAAATAAAAAAAAAAATTTTTGGTCTCTTGAATGCACTCAAAAATAAATTTTTAGCATATCTAATTAACTGAATTTCTAGATTAGTAATAATGTTATTTATTTTTTATTTTTGGGGGAAATTTAAAGGTTAGATATATGATTACAATTTTCACTCCACCCGTTGCTAATTAATTTTTGTAAAAAAAGAAAAAAAAAAGCAATAGTCTAGACCTACTATGTAAAATTTGACAGGTTACCTATGACTTTAATAAATATAAAACCTATGACTTTAATAAATATAAAAATAAGGGGCATAAATGGTACATTCCATCTACATTATTAACGCAATCGCAATCCTTTCTTTTTCCTAAGCCGAACAATTTCGAGGAGTTGATTACAGCACACTGCCTCAGGTCCGGTTCTCTTTCATTTATTCTAAATTTATCATTTTTCCCCCCTTCTGTTTTAATATTTTGGGGTAAACTTTGTATATATTAATGGGAAATTTATAAAGTCGTGTGGCTTTTGACTGTTACGAATAACTGAAAATGATAATTGAGTTGTAACCGCTAACCAGTGACTTGTCTGGAAACTCATTTTAGTTCTCAATAGTTGGTGGTCTTCTTAAGATTTTTGTTTTCGGTTTTGGGAACTTTTCTTTCTTCCATTATTTGCCCTTTTTTTTTGGGGCATGGCATTTGCTTGTTAAAATATCTAATGATTATTTCTGTGACTCGATGCAATTTAAAGGGTTCTGAATTGTTATTAAAATTTTTAATCTAAATTTAGCAACTGGTGATGGTATTTTCTATCCCAACAAATTTATGGAAGCTTGCAATTGTCTTCATATATCAAATTTGTTGCAGTTAATTGTATAATTGTCAGAGAATTATGAATCAGAAAAACGTCGATGAAGACAATAAAAGAGGTGACATTACGAGTAGATTACCAGATCATCTTCTTTGTCGCATCCTCTCATGTCTTCCGACTGAAGATGCTGTTAGGACATGCATTTTATCATCAAGATGGAGGGATCTTTGGACTTCAATCCACAGTCTTTACTTTGACGGGGGTAATGAAAAATCTAGAAGTTGGTTCCTGAATTTTGTGGAACGAGTACTGGGTCTTTGTCAATCGAAAGATATTCACAATTTTCATCTTAGAAGTTCTACTCTTCAAGAAAAAGATTTTTCTCGTATCAGTGAATGGATACGCTTTGCAATCCAACGCAATGTCCGCTATCTTTTTCTTGATGTATATAGTACAAGTAACTTTACTAGACATAAAAGGATTCTAGAGTTGCCTCAGAGTATTTTAACTTGTGAAACGCTAGTGGAGTTAAAACTGTGCAGTGATATTGTTATTGATATTCCTGGATCTGGGATATGTTTTCCAAGTCTCAAAATTCTTTATTTTGGCTTTTGCCGTCCGGATCGTTGCCTAATGCAGAAGTTCTTTAGTAGTTGTCCGATACTTGAAGAGTTGACAATTGAAGGGATTCTTCACCCACGCGATAGTGTACAGACTATTAACATTATTGTGCAGACTCTCAAAAGGCTAAGCATAACTGTATTCGTAATGCAAGGATACGTCTCTGAGCGTATATTTGAGATTAGAACCCCCAATCTTGAATACCTCAGCATTATTGCTAATTCCTTAGCACACTTTGTATTGGATGAAATACCTTGTCTGAAGAAAGCATTTGTGCTTGTTGAATTCAATGTTCTTAGAAGAAATTCATCTGTTATCTTCGAAAATGATGCTAGAAGTGCAGTAGAACTTGTGAAAAGGATTAAAAGTATGAAGATTTTATCATTACCTGACTCAATGACAGTATTTCCTGCACTTAATATTTTCTCTGGTTATCAATTTTTGAATGTCTTGATATTTTGCACATCTGATTTAGTAACATTTTCTTTAAGATTAATATTTCACTTATACTATATCGTTATTTAGTTCTTGTAATAATTTTATTGGACAATTACCTTTATTTCTTTTGTAGGTTTTAAGCTTTGTTTTAAATAATGATTTGCCAACGTTTCCCAATCTGATCTGTTTGGAATTGCACATTGACTCTTGCTTTGGTTGGAAACTGTTGACACCATTTCTCAAAAGCTCGCCAAGTCTGAGAGTTCTTAACTTGAACTTTGCAAAGGTGAGTTAAGAATATATTGTTTGCATAGCTAATTAATTGCATTACCGGTTCACTTTGTTTTTGAAATGCGTGATTCTTCTTGCTTTATAGGCTCATAAATTGACTTTTAACATGTTACAAGACATTGTATTTGAGGATCTTGTTTGGGTTGAACCAAAGAGTGCACCTCATTGTTTGTTGTCACGTGTTGAGGTGATTGAGATAACAAACTTGAAGAGGGAAGATTATGAGCTGTAAGTGGTTAGGTACTTGTTGGAAAATAGTAAAGTATTGGAGAAGTTTTCAGTGGGTTTTGCAGAAGATGCACCAGAGGACAATCTCCGAAAAGAGATTCTCATGTTTCCAAGGCGCTCCGAGACTTGCAACATTGAATTCTTTTGAATGTTTGTGAGATGATGTTGGAAGGTTCTCTGGCTTAACTTTTTCTGCTTTGAGTTTTGGTCTTAGCAAAGTACAACATGCCTCTTATCACCAAATGTGCATAACATACTTGTTATGTACACTGAATTTTGTTAGGAGTATGGCTATTAATCTTCATAATGTGGGGATCACTTTTCTGGATTTGTAGTGACTTCTCAAGCACCACTAAAAGGGCTATTTGCAGACTTGGGATTGCTTCATCGGCCACTGTTTTTGCAAATTATGAAGTCTATTGATGTGATCTTTGGAAGTTGAATGAGAAAATGTAGTAAAGTCCTTTGTCTTCAGTCTTCGCCAATCATGATCTAATCATCTTTGTTTGTCTTGTCTCGATACAAGGCCAAACAAGGTTGTCCTGTATCTTCATCTGGAGTACCCTATGGTTCAGTTCCTTCTGTTGTAAATATGGCTTCAATTTTCTTTAACACATACAAGATGCCCCCTGATGTTGTTGCATTGTTAAGGATGGACCCTATCATAAATGAAAGCACACATAAAGGATGATGAGAAATATCTTGGAATACTAGTTGTGTTTTTGAGTTTGGCCTATCATGCAAAAGACACCGGTTGCTAGATATCAATCGGAGACACACTTATCTGCTTAGCATGCAAAACTCTCTTGAAGTCAACAAAGAAATGAGGCAGTAGAGCTGGCAATCTATTGTGGTAGCTCTTCCCTGATGGCAAAGATGGCATAGATGGTGGCTGCGCAATAGTTCGTTCAAAGTATCCTTCAACTTCAAACATCATTCCCCTTTTTTCCACTAGGGGTAGGCATGACAAACCCAACCCAACCCATTATTAAATGGGTTAAAATAAAATTAATCCGATTCAAATAAATAAACATGTTCAATCCAATCTAACATAACTCTTAGATAATTGGGTGGGGTTGATTAGGTTGAAGACTTGAACGTCAAATCAAAATAAAAAAATATATGAAATTAGAAATAAAATTTATTGAAATCAAATATAAATATATTATAACATGAAGTATTCGACAAAGAAAATTGAAAAGCCAACTATATTAAAATTGAGAAAATTTCAACAACGAGATTCTAGACTTTGTTTCCGGCTTCCCGCATCTCTTTTTTGAATTTTAAATTCAGACCTTTTAGATAATTAACTAGTATCATGTCCTGTAATAAAATATAATTGATTTATAATTATGCACTGTTAACTTGTTAAGTACTTACTAAAAAATAAAGAGAAATTGAAAAGAATAAAAAATAAATTAGCCATTTAAGTCTTTAGGATTTTACAATTAAAATTTTTTTATTCTTATTATTATTTATATGGGTTGGGTTGGGTTTGATGGGTTCATCATAATTAACCCAACCCAACCCAATTATTAATTAAGTTAAAAAAAACTGATCCAATTAACCCATAAAAACTTACTTAACGCGTCAAAATTTAATTGGGTTGAGTTGATTCATTGGGTTGGATTGGGCTGCGCACCCCTACTTTCCACAAGAATTGCAATATTCAACTTCTTGTATTCTATGAAATGTAAGTGGGGTTGCAAAAAGAAAAATCCTCTGGAAGAATTCCTTTACCATGATGATCTCTAAATTTGTGCATGAATATTTTCACGGATGTTGAAAACAATAAATGAATTATATTTCTGAAAGCTCTTTTTTCTTGGTTTGCGTTATTCCATTCGCTGTGGAATCAGCCTTTGTTACAAAACTGTAGATTATCTGGCTCTTCTTGTTCAGAATCTGGGGCGGGTTGCATATTTGGAATTTGAATTACTTCCTAGAATTTGTAGTCATTTCAGAAGCGCCCACCAAGGGCAAGTGGGCTGTGTGACTCTTATCCTATCATGTGCTTAAGGATTTGAACCAACTGAAGAAAGATCTTCTGTTTAAGGATTTGAACCAATACTTATCGTGGGCTAATGGAACCCCAAAATTTTACTTCTTTCATTTATAATAACTGTATTTCAGAACTCAGAACTACGTCCAAGAACTGTGGCCCTTCGAGACTCTATGTGATCAATGGGGACAATGCCTGTTAGGCCAAGATCACTGGGAAAATGAAACCTGAGGACTTGTTTGATCATGAATTTTAATTTTCAAACCAACTGCCGAGTGGTACTTCATTTGTTTCATTTGTTGTGTATGATCTTTTCTTGTCAAGTGCTAAAACTCTTTTTTTTTTTCCATTTTAGTTTGGTTATTCCATTTTCTGTCTTTTTTTTTTGAATATTTCTATCTTATTACTTTAGTGTCAATACCTAGTCAAATTTAGTTAGTAACAAGAAATAGATTCAACTGTATGTCGTATTCTTCACTATCCCAATTTCATTCTATAAAAGCATTATAATTACTTGTTGGTAAATACTAAAGAAACCATCTTGAATTGACTATGCCACTTATAACCTTCTTCTCAACGTGAGATTTTGCAGTATTTTTGTTATACTATATATACTTAATGCATGAATGAAATGTGTACATGAATTGGGAGAATTTGCAAGGTATTAGCATCAACTAGTTTTATAGGGGACAGTTCATGATGTTCATATGGATCTATTATGTATCTCTGCATCTAGCATTGGGTAGACTACATTCAATACCTCCTTGCTTCTCTCAAGGTACAATCCTCTTCCTACCGAGCCCCCTTTCTCCTTGGTCCACAGTGACAAAATATAGTCAATTGGTCAGTTTGAAAATAAATGAATTACTTATTATAAAATAGTATTCTCATCAAACCTATTTTAGTTTGTCTAAATTTATTTATTTGTTTTTATTTAAATATATAAAATCATCGAAATATATATTTAGAATATTTTTTCATGTTCCTTGGGAGGGTGAACACAAAAGCACGTGTGGTCAAATCCATTTTGAATTTGATAAATGTATTGCTTCTCAAGGATGTCTTCGGATCATGAGTTTTTTTTTTTTTTTTGTTGAGAAATGTCCAATGAATGATAGAATAAGATCTTTTTTGCATTTGAGACTTAGAAGAAGGAAGCCTTACGGAATCAGTCTTGCCACCGCGTGTGAAAAATATATACTTAATCATAAGCAGTTACATACAAAATCATGAGAGAATCTGGCTTAGGGTTGGAAATCTGTAATTGAAATGACTTCCCAGAATTTGTATTCATTACTCATTTGAGAAGCACCACCAGGAGGACAGTGTGATGTCATTTGCCTTATTTGCTGACGTGGTTGTAGACATATAAAAAATGGGGATCGTCACTTTCTCCCCTTCCCCCTACATAAATCAATATATATCATTTACTTTTTATTATTTCTATAATGATCAAAAACCTCTCTAACAACATATAAGTTTATAATATTACTCTTATTTTTAAATACTCTTTTATTTATATTTATTATAAATTAAATAAATTACATGAATAGAAACTAAATAAAAAAATTAAGTATTAAAAACAATAAATATATGTTTTGATATGAGCAAAAAAATAATAATAAAATTTGTTTCTTGTAAGTATTCATTTAGTGAATATTTTCTTAGACTAAACATTTTGTAATATTTTAAAATTAAATGTAAAAAGCATAGGCCGAATATTTTATTATTTATCTTATAATAAATTTTTATTTGTCATTCAAGTTTTCTTATAATAATTTTTTTATCATTTTATAATAACTTTCTTATATATTTATTATAAGAAAAATTTCACAAAATAAATAAGTGCAAGAAAAAATTTTATTATTAATTTTTTTTGCTCATATCAAAACATATATTTCTTGTTTTTAATGTTTAATTTTTTATTTAGTTTCTATTCATGTGATTTATTTAATTTATAATAAATATAAATAAAGAGTAATTGAAAATAAGGATAATATTATAAATTTATACTATCAGAGGGGTTTTGACCATTATAAAAATAATAGGAAAAAAATAGTATATATTAATTACTGTAGGGTGGAAATTGGCCATCTCCCTATAAAAAAATTAAACAAGAACGAAGAAATCAGCAAATTTTAGCTGGAAATTTAGTTATTTACTCCACGTATCTGAAGAGATCATCAGAATTTGGGCGGGGCTTGTTATGTGCGGAGCGTAGTTATGGGCCAACTGAATGGGCCCATCCCGATTCTTGTTTACACTGAACCGGTGCGTTTAAGTAGAGACTGTCAGCGTTCTCTTTCTTTGCACATCCTTAACTCTGGAGCAAAGCTTGCCGATTTGTTGCCTCTCAAATTATTAGGTGTGGGAGCTCTATGGTTCTATTGTTTCCCTAATCAGGTTCATTTCTCTCTCTTGTTCTATTATATATTGTACTTTGGTTGCTACATTTAGAGGGAAAATAAAATATAAAAGAATCAGAAATTTTGAGCTAAAGTTGTCTCTATTGAATTGGTGTGAAGTAGAATATTACTCCACTGTAATTAGTAATTTGTTTCTCAGGAAACAAACAGAATTTTAAGAAAACCCATTTAAGCCCAACAAAATCCTAAAATTTTTGTTTTGTTTCTATCGTTGTTTCCCGCTCAGGCTGGTCGAGAATCACTACGATGAAAAATTCCATTCCCAAGTGTGGAAAATCCGAAAGGCTTCAAGTGTTGAATCAAGAAAAAATGGACAGGATAAGTAGTTTGCCAGATGAAATCCTTTGCCACAGTCTATCATTTTTACCCATAAAATGTGCTGTGCAAACTTGCATTCTATCTTCTAGATGGAAGCACCTCTGGACTTCACTTCCCTGTCTTTGCTTTGATGACAGCTTATGGTTTAAGGACAAACGTCCTGGTGAATCCACTCAGGATGTTTTGACGAGGTTTGTGAATTTTGTAAACAAGGTGCTCCTTTTTCATTCGGCGGACATTAATAAGTTTTCTGTCCATTGTTCTGAACCCAATGTCTATTTGACTGATTTGCCTCCTCTTAAATCCTGGGTTTCTTCTGCAATAGAGCGTAATGTTCGTGACGTTGAACTTAGTCACGCGTATGTTGATGGCCTTATTGAGTTGCCTGATAATATTTGCATGTGCAAAACACTTGAAATGCTCGAACTGAAATTGGATTTTGATTTCAAGATTCCTGCCTCTAGAATATGCTTTCCAAGTCTTAAGTGTCTTCATGTTGAAATGTATTATCCTCATTCGACCTACATTACTGAGAAGCTCTTTACTATTTGCCCTGTGCTTGAAGATTTATTGATAGAGATTCATTTGGAGGATAAACATTCAGTGACTAACCTTAACGTTTCATCCCTCACTTTGAAGAGGCTAACCTTATCATTTGAAAAAGTTTTGTTTAGTAATACCAAGCATCAAGTTATGATTAGGGCTCCAAATCTCGAACGCCTCTGTATTTACGACAATACCTTGGTTTCTTATATGGTGCATGAGCTACATTCCTTAACTGAAGTGCATTTTGATATTGAATTCGATAAATATTTTGCGGAAGACTTGCAAGAATTTGATCCACCAAATATTCCGGCTGATCGTATGCTACAGCTTCTCAAAGGAATCACTAACACTAGGTTTTTATGCTTGTCTGCTGGTATTATTTCTGTAAGTTCTCTTTTAAACCACATTGTAATTTTTAATGTTTTGTTGTGCATATTATATATTCTACATGTTTCTTTCTTCCTATTTTCGTTAATAATTCTCATGCATTTGTTCTGGTAGTAGATTTTTTTTTTCCTTACAAATTGGTAGAAAATTTATTAACTGCAAGTTATTTTTCTGCATAATTGTTTTCCAATGATTGGCTTATTCCCCGTGTAAGGCCCTTGACTGTGCTTTTGAGGATTACATTCCTACATTTCCCTATTTGACCTATCTGAAGTTGGATATTGAAGAATCTGGATTTCGGCTGCTACCTATCATCCTCAGTAGTTTACCTAATTTAGGAGCAATGGTGAGTATGCGAATGAATTTCGAGCCAAATGGCACTTAATTTGTTGTTTATGATATTTTTCTTTTGATCAGGAAATTGATTTCCTTATTGTGGTCGACAACCTTAGATGGACTGAGCCGCAATGTGTGCCCAATTGTTTGTTGTTGCATGTCAAGAAAATTGAAATTTGTGGATTTGAAGGTTTGAAACACGAATTGGAACTGGTCAAATACTTATTGAAAAATAGTGAAGTTTTGGACAAGATGATCATTAGATCCATGACAGGGGCTTGTAGCAAAAAGCTTTTCCAGAAGTTATTAATGTTTGAAAGAGGCTCAAAGACTTGTAAAGTTGAATTCCTTTGAGAGTTTTCACATCACGGGCTTGGGTTTCGTGGTGGTTTTTGCATCATGTGTGTAAATATGCATATTAGCATTGTTGATAACTCAATTGCAGAATATGCTAGACATGGTTTCAGGATGAGATACTTTGTGTATTTTGTGATGCACGTACATTGTCTTATTATTTATTTGCAGAGCGGCTTTTATGAATTTATGTCAACAACTCATTTACATAAAGTCATAAACTGTGATGTCCTGAAACTAGAATAAACATTGTGGAACAATTTCATGCAAGGGTAAACGATTGATTCAAATTAGGAATTAAGTGGGTTGATTGACTAACAGGGCCCTTAAAAGGGCTAATCCCATGGAATAAACGGGGATTTTGCTAACACAGTCAATGAGAAATGCACTGCCTTTTTTGGCCACCTGCTTATGAAGTTTCTATTAAAAGGACACATGCAATTCTCTTCAAGTCTCAACTGCAGTCAGAAAAATATTGCGTCTCCCATATAGAAAAGTAATTGTTCAACGTAAATGAATATTATCTTCACTTTAAATTTTTTTATTAAATTTTAATTATTACTATTGGCATTAATATCCAACAAATCCTCATGTTCTGGGCTGGGCTATTGTGCGAATTGTTGACACCGTTTCAAAAAGCACAAGTTCTTTCAAACAAGCCAACCTCCCATTTGTAATTGTTATTTCACAGAAATTTTGGTACATTTGTGGTTGGATGTGTTCAATTGAACCAAAGATTTGTTAGCAAAGTGTATCTTCTAGTCTCTTGCTTCTTAGAGGTTTTGGCTTGGAAGTATCGTGTTTGCTTATTTGCCTAATCAGATTCCCTTTATTGCTGCCTATGATATGAAAGCGAAATTTGTGAAGATTAATGAGGAAGAGAAATTTATTAGCTATCTTCAGTGAGTATAATGAAACAGAATACTCCAACTTATCTATCTTTTCTTTTATTTCTCAGAGATCAAAATTTAGGGATGGTAAAATCTTCTATACCCATCCTAAATAGGGTAAATTTTAAATAATTTTTGGAAAATAAAGTGGATAATAGAGGAAAAATAATTTCCAGATTCTTAATGGAGTAGGGTTTGATTTTGTATTTTCCGCCCCAATTTCTATTATATATAAATATTTTTTTAATTTTTATTCAATAATTTTTATTTTATCAATTATAATGTTGGTTAATAAATTTTCTTTTTATTTTTATCTAATACAAGTAGGATATAACTAAAAGAAAACCCAAAAATATAAATCTCATTCAACCTTAAAATATTATTATTATTTTTCTTTCTTAAAGTATTGTTTTCTTCAAATAGTTTTTAGTCAATATCATTTTAAGATATTGTTTTGGTCATTGCTTAAAACCTCTTTATGAAGGTTTTTCGATAAATATTGTGGAGGATGTAGCTCTCGAGAGTCCCATTTATGAAGATTGATGCATGAATGTGTCTAACCAAAGACATAAAATAAAGGCGCTTTTTGGGAGGCAACCCAAATGATTTATTTGTTTTGGTTTTTGTTATATCTTTTGTTTTTAATTTTGATTTAGATTGTTTAAATAATGTTTTTGGCTTATTTTGGTCAGAAGAAAATTTTTAGTTAGACGTGCCCACGTTTTAATTAATAAGTACTTCTGTGATTTTAAAGTAAATTGATTTTAAGGCTTGGTCATATGCTTATTAAATAAGTACTTCTGTATTTTTTTTTTTTGTCTCAAGTGTCTCTTTTAGCTTTTAGTTTCAATTAAAAAAAATTCAAAAATAAAAAGTTTTATTTATTTTATTTATTTATTTTATTTGAAAAAAATCCCTTGGTTTCGTTTATTTTTGTTGTTGTTTTGTTTTATTTTTTTTTGTTTTCACTGTTCGCAAAAACCTAAAACCAGCCTTGCAACCAGTCTCCTCTCACTGTCTCCAGTTTCCAGCGCGCAAACATCTCCATTCCGCAACCAGTTTCCATCCGCGCGCAACCAGCGCAGCACCAGCCTTCTCCAACGTCACCAGCCCTGCAAACAGCAGCCGCGTTTCTAGCAGACTCCAGCCGCGTTTCCAGCACACTCTAGCCGTGTCTCCATCATAACAGCAGCGCAGCACCAGCCTTCTCCAGCCCACCAACCACCAGCGTTTCCAGTGCGCAAGCATCTCGAGTCTGCACCAGCATTGCGTGTCACCAGCCCAACAAACAGCTACCGCGCATCTCCAGTTTCCAGCCGCAAGTTTCCAGCACACTCCAGCCATGTCTTTAGTTCCCAGCCGCACGAGTCCAGCCTCTCCAGTAAGCAGCAATCGCGCGCAACCAGTTCACGCCCAGCATTCCAACCGCGTGAATCAAAACCCGTGAGTGAAATTACTGTCACAATGCCGAAGAGGAAAGCATCAACTTCCAAGTCATCTAAAAAGAAACTCGTTGCAAAGAAATCCAAGATTGCCGCTCCCACTACGGTTCCATGGAACACAGTTTCATATTCACGCCAAGTCGTGAGACAAAGATCGAAACATGGAAAAGCCATGAGTGTTTTGCCACTTGCTAAATTTAATCTCAAAGAGTGTCTCATATTCACGACTCAACAAGAGAAGGAAAGGTACAAAGATATTTCTAAACGAAAAATACTTTCAGCTAAGTATATTCATTACCCGACTTTTGAAAAATTGAATGTTAAGGATAATTTTAATTCTTTGATAGATAAGATTGGTTTGCGTCAGTTTGTTGATGTTGATTGTTTGGGTTATGTTGAGTTGATTAGGGAGTTCTATGCTACTTTTCAATTTAATATACCAAATGATTTTACTTTGCATGCTCCGAATGTTATAAAGTTTAGGTTAATGAGACGAAATTTTTCACAATCTATCATAGATTTTAACCTAGCTTTAGGATTCATTGATGATGATTATTCTTCTAGTGATGCATATTTAGGGACAACTTGTGACTTCAGCGAAAAATTTGAGCCTTATGATCTTTGGCATAATTTATCTTCTGATCACCATGCCTATGACCCGAGTAAATCTAAGAGCTTTTTCTTACGTGATACTGTTTTGAAACGTGTGCATCGGTTTTTAGCATATAATTTTTTAGGAAAGAAAGATCACTCGGGAGTTTTCTCTAAAACTGAGTTTTATTTTATCTGGTGCATGTTAAATGATGTGAGGCCTAATCTAGGTTTTTGGTTAGCAGATCAATTTCAGAGTGTGCTTAAACGTTATAAGACTTTATTTCTTGGTCCATACATTACTCTGTTAGCTATAAACTTATGTGTGCTTGATCCTGACAATAATGATTTACATCTTGCTTGCCAAAATGAATTTTTGGATATGTCTTTATTTGAAAAAACAGGTGTGGTCGAATTCAAGGAGGGGAGATTTCAGTTTATTGAACCAGGACCCACTCAGCTTCCAAAGAAGCTTTATGCTAGGAGTAGTGCTACCTCTGATGACGAGTTTGACGACAAAACTGCTGCCCCACCAACTATTCCTTCTACATCTGCACCACCTTTGAGCATTCAGTTAGAGAAAATGGAGCACAAGCTGAACAAGATGGAGCAGAATTTGGCCGCATACTTCGAGAGTGTGGGATTTATCCCACCATTTCCGTCAAGCCCATAGACGTTATGTGGATCAAAGCTCATAAATCAGGGATATTTTTCCTTTAATCTTTTATCCTTACGCTTTAATTTTTTATGTAAGCTTTGATTATCATACATTGGGGATAATGTAAATTCTTGGTGTGGGGGAGGGAATTTTTGCAATATTGATGTCTGGAAGTATTATTTTCATTCTGCTTATCCTTAAATGATTTTGGAGTTAGTATGCTTCATATATTATTCTTAATTTTTTTTTCTTTTTTTTCTCATTACTCTTTTCCCATCTATCTCAAATTATTTACATCTATTGTTATTTTATCATACTCTTCCATCACTCACATTTTATCTTTCACTTTTTATATTACTACATACATCTTTCTCGTTTCTTATCCTTTTTACTTTTTCTTTTATATATCATTCATACCTTCTTCTCATTCTACACTACTGTTGATGGTTGATTCATTTAAAGAGTGTACATGATTTAATGGCAAATTTACTGTGAGGATTTGAGCCTATGAGCAACCACTTTGCTCTAATTATTTTTGTTATGAGAATATCAATCTTAGCTTGTTTATTCCAAAACTTGCTTTGTTATGCATGTTGAAGCCGCATTACGGGATTTTATGCATTAAAATGATAAGGGCAAACCATTTTTCATTTTTCATTTTTCTATTTTTGCATTTTTCTTCTTTTTCTCCACCCGAAGACCTTTATTTGTTACCTTTGTTTGAGCATTAACCATTATTTTCACTTGTTTTATTACCCATCTAATTCTCTCCATCTACTTACCTTATTTTTCCTTCTTTTTGAGCCTCAATTCAAGAAGATTTTTGGACTCATTGTTTGGATATATTTTGTATATATTCTGTTGCTTTTGCTACCTTGAATTAAAGTTTTTCAATTAGATCAACAAACATTATGCTTGAATTAAATTGTGCAAGGTTCATTTCTTTTGTTTGATTCATCATTAAAAAAAATAAAAAAATCAAAAAAAGGGAAAAAAAAGAGAAAAAGAAAAAAATGATGTTTACATTCTTGGCGACTTGAGTAGAAATAAGCGTTTTGATATCATAAGGTTCATTAAATGAGTTCATTCTTCTCATTTTGGTCTTTTTTTCTTTCATAGACTTTTTTTTTTTCATTTAACCCATTTAACCCCGTTACAACCTTTTTAAGACCCTTAGATTTTTGCATTTTATTCATGTTTTGCGGATTGAGATGTGATATATAAGCAAACTTATGGTAATAGTATTCTTTGATTTGATTTGAGTGCATAAATGATACCCTAAATACTTTGAGTGCATGGAGTGAAGTCAATGAGAGGGCTATTAAATCTTGTTGCACTTGAATTTTGAATAAATTTTCTTGGTGGTTGAATGCTTTTATATTAGTTTATGAGATCCTATACTTTAAAATCCTTGTCTCTTAAATGTTGATCGACTTAAATTCTTGAGGTATACTTGCTTAAGATTGTTTTTGGATGAGTTGAGATGAAAATTGAGTGGAGATTTGGGATTAGTCTTGAGTTATATGCTTAAGGACAAGCATTATCTTGGTGTGTGGGAATTTGTTAGAGTTCAATTTATGCACTAATTTTGTATTGTTTACTTCCTTTAATATCAATGTTTTGCACTTAATAATAGTGATTTATTTGTGTTTTATTTTTGTAGGTGCAATTATATTGATTGGTGTTAAAATTGAGCTACAAGATGATGTTTGAGGATGATTCTTTTCCTAGAAAATTTGTGAGCTTCAGGAGAACTTTATTGATAAGGCGTGGTCGCGTGCTGTCAATTATGGACCTGCAGTTTAGTTTAACGTGTTTTGTCTTTTTGGTTATTTTTGTAATTCTGAATTTAATATTTAGATAATATTTTAGATATTAGTATTTTATTTTAAAAAGAACTCTAAGAAGGAGGCAAGGGGAGAGAATCAATTGGAAAAAAACTCTAGATCTAAATTTTTCTCCTCTCTCTATGAATAAGTAAACCTATTATTCTGGTTGAAGGTTAATAAAACTTTGATTCATCATTAATGTGAGATCTTTCTTATGCTTTAATTGTTTTTATTATTTTTTGGGTATTTGTTTATTCTTTAAATTAATGTCATGATTATGTTTGTTAATTAGATAATTGGTCACTATTTAATTATCAACTTAATCTATTATCAATTAAAAGATTTATAATATGAAGATTTTAATGTTTGTGACAAATAGCATAGCAGTGTATTATGTTATGAGAATGAACAATTTAATTTAAATGAACCATCGTATGCGTTTGTTGATTAAGATTTGGGTCTCTCTAGTTTTTCAGGCTGTCAATTGATTAAATCCTATGATCGTATCTAGGGTTGTCTATTGATTAGGGAAATAAACAATGGTCGTACCTTGGTTATCGACTAGTTAAGGAGAGATTGACTATTAGAGGGTCTCAGTAACTATAACCGGTCTATTCATATGTAGTAATGATTTATATTTGAATCAATGACCAATAGTCGAATCAAGCTGAGTTAATTCCTTCAACCAGAGTTTTTCCCAATTTGAATTATAATTTGAATTTGCATTCTTGTTATTTCAGTTTAATTTTTATTATTGTCAACAATTCCCCCATTTTGTATTTTACATTTTAAAAGGATTTAAATAATTACCGATCTCTGTGGACACGACCCTAGTCAATCACTATATGCAATTTATTTAGAGTAGATTTTTATTTTTGCTGGTTTCGACAACCATCAGAGTCAATCTATCTCTCACGAAATGTGAGTGGAGTGAACAGCTCTCGAATATTTGAGAAGGTTTAAAGAATTTAGGCAGCGCTTCAAAGGACTACATGCCACGAAGAATGCCTCAGCTCTCAAATATTTGAGAGGGTTTAAAGAATCTAGGCAGCGCTTCAGAGAAGTACATGTCACGAAGAAGGTTCCAGTTGTATAATCTGTTTGTAAATATTAATTGTAATATATGATGTAATATCAGTAACAGTCCTGTATAACAATATTAAAAAAAAAGAATGCATTGTGTTTTTGTTGTGCCTTTATTTATCAAATAAATTAAGATCCAAAATTCCTTTCAGAAGAGAAAAGAAAACAGGGGGAAAAACAACCAAAAAAGAAAAAAGAAAAGAAGGCATTCCACTAAGGTGATAATTTTTGACACCATTTCAAAAAACACTTCTTCTTTCAAAAAGCCAACCTCCCATTTTGTAATTATTATTTCACAGGAACTTAGGTACACTTGTAGTTGGATGTGTTCAATTGAAACAAAGATTTGTTAACAAAGTGTATCTTCTAATCCCTTGCTTCTAAGAGGTTTTGGTTTGCAAGTATCGTGTTTCGTTTATTTGCCTAATCAGGTTCATTTTTCTTCTCTCTCTCTCTCCGTAATTTTCTTATTCTCGTGCTTTATGGAAATTTGTGAAAACCAATGAAACGAAGAGAAATTTATTAGCTACCTGGAGTGAGTATAATAAAACAGAATATTCCAAATTATGTACCTTTTGTTTCATTTGTTCTTTTTTTTTTCTCAGGGATCAAACGGTTTTTCACCAACGACAATTTTAACGTATGTGAGTGTCATCTTTAACATTTTATCCCTTACTTTGAACAGTTTAACCTGATGAGAGGACTTTTTGGTTATCATTAAGGCTCCAAATCTCGAGTGCCTCCAAATTTATCGATAATATCTTGGTATCCTCTAAGATGGATGAAGTGCATTTCTTAAGTGCAAGTGATTGTCAATATTTTCTATGATCCGGACTCAGGCTGTTCGAGTGGTACAACTTGTCAAAGATATCACTAAACTAAGGCTTTGTCCTTGTCTACCATTGCTACCTCTGTAAGGATGGCAAAAAAGCCCGGGTTGACCGAATCTAGTCCCACAAGCTTTGTCCCATGCCTTCACATGAAGGGTGTGAACAAGGGTTTAGGAGACAAAAGTCCGAGGAGAACCAAGCCCTTTATTTAAAAAAGAAAATTATAAATTTAAATTTAAAAATAATAGAAAATAAAAAAGTTTAAATTCTTAATTTATGTATCAATGATGAATTAAAAAATATTAAATTATTTTTGAAGTGTTAATGAATTAAGAAAATGTTTGAATTAAAGAATTAAGTATTAAAAAATTAAACCTCTAATTTTTTTCTTCATTTTTTTATTATTTTATTTTAAAATATTTATTTTTTTTAATTTATTATTAATACAGACTTTATTCAAGGGAAGCACATGGTCAGGATTCTTGTGGGACTACGAATAGTTAGGTTTAGGTCTTTTGTCAAATAGTTGAAGTTGCCTTAATTTTTTCTTTTTTTTTTAACAAAATGAGAATTTCTAATGCACGATGATCTTACCCATTACATGAGAACTACAATCTAAATTTTTCCGTTGTATAATTTTAAAAACTAATACCTCAATAATTTATTAAAAATTTATTATTATTATTATTATTGCAAAAATTTATTTCAATACCCGTTTTCGAAGTCTTCTAAGGGACCCGAGGAAAAAAAACGTAAATTCCGATAGTGGGCATCTGACTACTGAAACATGATAATGGTGTTTGCATGGGACTTTTTTCATTTCTTCGAAGCATCACTATACCCTTGCTCTCAACTACTACTACAAATGAAACGATTGAGGGAGTCCAAGCTAAAGACTTAATTTATGGGGAATATATTTACTGGGAGACTGGGAGTTTGGCGTTTTCAAGGCAACAGATAGTAATCTTAATTAAGGGAAGTGACGGTCGGGCGTTTTGTGAATATTATAGAATATTAGGGTGTATTAATTAAAACAAGGTTAACAGTAAAACTTATTATAGAATTTTATTTTTAAAAAAAGTAAGGTCTATTAAATTTTTTTTTTTACTTTTAAAAGTAAGGGATGAGAAAAACTCAAATAATTTTTATTTTTCCCTTATTTGTTTTAAAGTTTGAACCCGATTAGTCAACTTTGCCCTGTTACCAACAGACATTAATTAATCAACATCGAGAGGGCTGATAGTCAGTCCACCTTTTTTCAATTTTCTCGTGGGCATAAGCTTTCTTCTAGCACTAGATAGCTCCAAACTAAAAGCAATAATTTTGTGAAGAATGGTCGATGCAGTAGTCTCATTTGTACTGCAAAGGCTTGGGGATTATCTCATCCAAGAAGCCGTCTTCTTACGAGGAGTGAGGGATGAAGTAGAGTCCCTGAAAAAAGAACTCCAATGGATGCAATGTTTCATAAAGGATGCGGAAGCTAAGCAAGCTGGAAATGGTTTGATACGCCAATGGCTATCGGACATCAGTGACATTGCTTATGATGCCGAGGATGTCTTAGATAAATATATGCTCAGTGTTCATGATGATAACGATCAAGAAGGAACTTCAGAGTGGGAAGACAGTTCCATAGTTGAGGTTTTTGGGACTTCCACGAAGAGGCAAAGTTTCTTTGCTTCCATCAAGAATCGTTCTTCGATATTTGGTACTAAAGGACATAGTCATAAGGAGTCAAATCTCTACAGCAAAGGCAAAGAAAAAGTCACTCTGTATAACATAGGCAAGGAGATTGAAGGACTCAAAAAAAGACTCGCTGATGTCTCCCGCAGATGTGAATCATGTGGACTCCAAAATGTTATCGGTGACGGGGGAGAAACGGAAAAACATGTCCTAGTGAGATTGAAGCAACTCCGAAGATCCACCTCGTTTGCAGTCGAAGAGACCCTCGTGGGCTTCGAAGATGATACTGACGTGCTGTTGACCAAACTTCTCGGCAACCAGCCGAGGCGATTAGTGATTTCTATCTACGGCATGGGCGGTCTGGGAAAAACAACCCTCGCTAAAAAGCTTTACCACAACAGTGATGTCATGAATAAATTCAGATATCGTGCTTGGGTATCTGTGTCTCATGATTACAGAATCAGAGCTCTTCTCTTGAGAATTATAAAGTCTTTCGATTTCCAAACTACGCCGGAGGACTTGGAGACGAAGACCGAAGAAGACTTGGGGAGATTCCTTTATAAGTCGTTACAGGAACTCCCCTACTTGATAGTGGTTGATGATATATGGCGTAAAGAAGATTGGGTGAGCCTCAAAAATGCTCTTCCAGAAAATAGGAATGGAAGCAGGGTAATTATCACTACTCGCATCAAAGGTGTTGCAGAGAGGTTAGGTGATAAAAATTGCGTCCATGAACTTCGATTTCTGAGGGAAGACGAGAGCTGGCAGCTATTTTGCGAGAAAGCATTCCGGAGCTCTACAGCTGAAAAAGGATTGGAGAAGTTGGGAATGCAAATGGTTCAAAAATGCCGTGGCTTACCACTTGCCATTGTTGTACTGGGCGGACTTTTGTCTACAAAGAAACCACAAGAGTGGCGCTCGGTGCGTGATCATCTTTGGCGGCATTTAAGGTCTGATTCAATTGAAATCTGTCACCTATTAGACTTAAGCTTCAGTGATTTGTCTTATCAATTGAAGTTGTGCTTTTTGTATTTGAGTCTTTTTCCGGAGGACTTCGTGATCAATGTGAAGAAATTAATCCGACTTTTAGTGGCTGAGGGTTTTATTCCGCAAACTGAAGATCGAACCATGGAGGAGGAAGCTGGAGATCATTTGGATGAGTTAATTAATAGAAGCTTAATTCAAATAGAAAAAAGACGATGGGGAAGGGTCTCAACATGTCGAGTCCATGATCTGCTGCGGGATCTTGGAATTCAGAAGGCCAAAGAGCTGAACTTCATTCACATTTGTGATGAATGCAAAAATCCACATCCCTTTTCAGTCAGGTCATCGTGTCGACGTCAAGCTATTTATTCTGTGACTCCAAGTTATTTTTGGCTACATCATAGTAATAAACTCTCACGCTCCCTTTTGCTGTTCAACCGAAGTTGGCCTAAGACGCTTGATCTACAGGTGTTGTTCACAAGATTTTCATTGTTAAGAGTTCTTGATGCCGAGGCTGTGGAAACTGTTGGAATCTTAACGGGTTCCAGTGGGCACTTACCCAAAACGATAACAAAGTTGATTCACTTGAGGTACTTGGGATTAAGGGATTCAGATTTAACCAATTTTCCCTCTTCCATTCACAACTTGCAGAGACTACAAACTCTCGACTTATCCGGTAAAAGAATGCCGTTGGAGGTGGAGCTACCAATTGAAATCGGTATAATTCAAGAGTTGAGACATTTGATAGGAAACTTCAGAGGGAATCTGCCGATAGAAAATTTGACTAATCTTCAGACTCTAAAATCTGTACTGTTTGAAAGCTGGGAAAAAGTTAACACAGCTAAATTGGTAAGCCTTCGAGAGTTGCATATTGAAGCGGATGAATGGACCGGAGGAAATAAGGTGTTCAGTTTTGAATCTATTGCCAAACTCAAAAACCTTCAATTCTTATCTGTTAAACTCTTGGATTTTAAGTCTTCCGCTTCACTGCAGCCACAGGGTGCCAATTCTTTCGCTTCGCTGGAACCACTCTCTCAATGTCAATGCCTAGTAGACTTAAGATTAAGTGGAAGTTTGAAGAAATTACCAGAAGATATGTATGTGCTCCTGCCAAATCTTGAATGCCTAGGGCTAGCAGTTCCATACCTTGAAGAAGATCCGATGCCTGCCTTAGAGATGTTGCCGAGCCTCATGATTCTTGACTTGCACATCAAATGTCCCTACGTAAAGAAACTGTACTGCGGGGCTGAGGGATTTCCTCTGCTTGAAATTCTACAGCTTGATGCAGATGGATTAGCGGAGTGGCAAGTAGAGGAAGGAGCTATGCCTATGCTTAGAGGCTTAAAGATTCTGCAAGATATTCCTAAGTTGAAAATTTCAAAAAGATTGAGATCAATTCCTCTTCCAGCTAAATGGGAAGCAAACGATATGGACTAGCCAGGTGTGGCTCATGATGCATTTATTTGTTGTTTTACTGCCTTACATTTTCAAGTATGATTTAATGTTATTAGAGATTTAGAGTACATCCTCTTCTAATTTAATTTACAAGTCATCAAATTGATGTCTTAAGTCAAGATAGGAAGTGCAATCTGGATATTGCTTTGCTTCTTGTTACCGCTACAGTTCAGTTCTGAGGATCATAAGCTTTTGTTTTCTGTTACTGCTATAGTTCAATTCAGGATCAGAAGCAATAGAACACTTAATAGATTTCTTCTACTATTTCAATCTACCACATGCAGTTGGCCTTATACTATTGTTTTCGTAACTTGTACTATGATTCTGGCTATTTAGTCTAAGCTTTTACGGTGCATTCTGAAAAAATTGGTACACTTGGTGCAAAATTTATGATTGTATGCCAAACAATTGTTTTTTGGTTAAATTTTATATTTAATAATTATTTAAAAAAGAATGATATGAAAAATAAACAAAAACTGGGCTGTGGCCCATCAAGCTTAACCAAACACCCAGCCCGGCTGCTGGATATCAGATCCAAATGGGTCCTAAATTAAGCTCCGAAGTCCCATCTTCTTTGGCAAAAAGCAGACTGAGCTGATGATCTTTTGCTTACTCAGACTCTAGGAGGTTTTGCTTTGGAGCTCCATTATTCTGATCAGGTTCATATTATTTGTTTATTTAAGTTCTCTTCTTTATTCTATGATAACATTGTGCTTGGTTTCTGATAAATCAAGGAAAATTAAAAAAAAAAAAACTAAGAAACTTAACGTTAGCTATGGTGAGTGTCCGAATGAATATAAAATAGAAGATGAACAGATGTTTGCAGACCCAAAAAAAAAAAAAAAAAGAGGACAGCAATACCCTCTCGTAATATTGAAAAAAAGAATAAAATCTACTGCCTACTACGTTTTTGATCTTATGATTCTTTTGCTTGTTTCTCCTCTCTTTTTGGCAAGCATGTGTTTTTTGATAGCTTTTGTTGTCTAAAAAATATTGCAGTTTATGGTATCATCAGTAAAGAATTATCATTGCAAAATGCCTTGAAGGAGCAAATAGAAGAAATGACATAATCAGTAGATTATCAATTTTTGGCAAGCATGTGTTTTTGGATAGCTTTTGTTGTCTCAAAAAACATTGCAGTCTATGATATCATCATTAAAGAATTATCAATGCAAAAAGCCTTGAAGGAGCAAATTGAAGCAATGACATAATCAGTAGATTATCTGATGATGTTCTATGTCAAATCCTCTCATGTCTTCCTATTAAAGATGCTGTACCATCTTATGCTCTAGATGGAACTATCTTTGGGCTTCAATCTACAATCTTGGCTTTGATGATAAGGAAATATGCAGGGGTAATGAAATTTCCAGGACTTGCTTCCTGAACTTTGTCTACTGTGTACTTATTCTTTGCCCATCCAAAGCTATTCACAATTTTAGTATTATATGTTTTTGTCTTCAGGAGGATGTTCGCCATTTTACTCTTTCTGTCCATATCAGAAGTAACCATAGTAGACTTAGAGCATTTCTACGTTAGCCTCCAAGTATTTTAACTAGCAAAACATTGGTGAAGTTAAGACTTTGTAATGATTTTTTTTTTTTCAAGCCAGGTTTCGTTCTCTCTTTTAATTTCATTCTTTTTTCTTTTCTTTTTTTGCCTCTTCTTGTGTGGTGCTAAGTTGCTAGCAAATTGAGGGAAAATGCAAGAACTAAATTTAAAAAAAGAAAGCCCCATTTTAAACATAACAAGAAAACCCTCTTTTTTTAGTTTTAACACTACATTTTCCAATTTGAATTTATTGGAACTGGTGGTTGGAGAATCTGGATGGTGATTTCTTTCCATCATCCTCGGTAGTATGCCTAAACTAAAAGCTTGTCTTGGAGAAGGTGAGGATGAGATGAACTTTTGAAAGAAACGGTACTTCTTGTTTTCATCAGAGTAGGGTTTGACATATTGGGTGGAATGAACCACAGTGTGTGCCACGTTGTTTACGGTTACATGTCAAGCAAATTGAAGTTCAGGGATATGAAGAAAAGGAAGATGAACTGAAGCCGGTCAAGTACTTGTTGAAGAACAGTAAAGTTTTGAAAAGGATGATCATCAGATGCAAGGAAAGTGCTTCCACAAAACATCTTTGACAAAAGTCATTGATGTTTGAAAGAGGCTCATTGACTTGTCAAGTTCAATTCTTTTGAGAGTTTTCTCTTAAGATCTCTAGTGAAACTCTGTCAGTAAAGAAGAATATTCTTGACATGTTTTGATGATAAAGCACTCATGGATTGTTTTCATAATGTTTATAACTGCTTGTGGGTCAAGGTTTGAGTGTTTAGCTACAAATCCGGAAACCTCTTCACTCAAGCTCTATTTTCTCCTACCTTAGATTTTGGTGGTCCTGAGTAGAATAAACATAGTAACTGGTAGCTTGTAGTTAAGTTTTTGTAACATACAAATCAAAGTCGATGGCTAAATGTTTGTCTGTGGAGCAGCTTCTATGAACTTATGTCACCATTGCAATGCATAAACTATGACACTCATTGCCTTCGTGCAATGAATTGTGAAAGAATGAAGTTTTCACATTGACTCTCTATTTTTGATCTAATGTTAACAATTTATGATCAGATCAGCAGCTATCTCTCAAGCACAAACAAATACCAAGCCTTTTTATCAGAACGTCTGATTTGAAAATCCTTATCAGCCCTAAACTTCAGACATGAAACCAAATCTCCCATTTTCAATATAAACAGACATTCCCTTCCGTGACCATTAAACCCAACACTGCCATGAAATTCATCGAGTCCCAAAACCATTGTTCTTTCTTCCTTGCTTGGCTTACAGTGGCTTGGAAACAGGAGGCTTTATGGGTTGCTCTTGTCACTTGGGTGTGCAACAGAAACAAAAATATCGCACAATTATAGTTTTGACTGCGTGATAGTACTGTTGCTCTTCTTCATCATCTGGCTTGGGTGTTGGAGGGAGGTTACTTCCGAAGCTTTGGAGTAACCAGCAGAAGAAGACCACCTCTAAAGCAACTCCATAGCATTTTACCTGGCAGCTGCACGGTTGCAGACTTCTTGATTACCTGTGTGGTTTCAATAATTCAGTTTCGGCTATTGTAATAATTAGTCAGATTTTCTTTTATGAGTACTGCATACCCCATGATTGGCAGGATGCCATACCATTGTAGTGGACTTGATAGAATCCAATTAATTAACTGTTTGATGTGTGGAATAGAACAAGTGTAGAACTCCGTCAGTAAATGTTGTGAAGATTCTTAATTTCCATTCCTCCTTTTTGGTTTCTTATGAATGCAAATAGCAAGCCAAAATTTTCTTCTTGGTTTGTCCGTTCATCACTAATCACTAAGTTCATTCCCTGCCGTATTATTTGGTGGTAAGCTCTTTGTCAAATTTAACAATTAACAACGACAATATATAGGTTGTCATGCAGCAACCTTATAATAGCCATTGTGATCATTATTCTTTCTTCCATTGAAAAGTTAAAAGCCATGCCACGGCTAGGAAGAACACCATGTTTTCAGCTACGAATGACAGCGTCAACTAGTTTATGGCTTTACCTTGGGTGGCTCTTACAAGAACTTGGAAAAAAGCTTTATGGTATCACTCTTCTCACTGGGTGCGCATTACTGACATACTTATTGCATAAATACATCAGGAATTGTGTGCTGATATGGTCCATCTTCTTCAAATTTTGGCTTGGTTTTGGTATTGGAGGAGACTACTCACTCTCTGCTGTAATCTTATCAGGGCCAAAACGACCAGGTCTATCCGGGTTTTCCTATATTGGCTACAGCACACTCGCAGAGCAAGTAACTGCCATCTTGGGTGCAGTTACTGCAATTGTAGCTGTTTCTAAGATGTTTGTCAAGATGTGCAGATTTAATCTTCATGGTAGACTGGATTTGTCAAAGTATCTGTAAAACCTGGGCAGTGTTTCTATAATACGCTGAATTAGTCATCTGCCTTCTTGTTAATGTTTGTTAACACTTGATTGGCTTTATTACCCACTTAGTTTTTGTTTGTTGGCAGTATCCTCTTAGTCAAAGATAGTCGTTAGCATCAATAATATGACCATGAACATTAGTCTCTATTATCATCAGGCATTGAGGAATTAAGAATGTCTATATCACCAGCCATGCCTGCCGCCAGCAAGCTAACCAACTATTCAGCTGATAAATTCATTAACTTTTGTCTTTATGTCCTGTGGCTGTAAGAAAGCTTCCGAAAAGGGAAGCTTTATGGTTCACCCTCGTCACTGTCTGCACACTGGCAACATATTTTGCAAGTACATCGAATTGTGTTGTAATATGCGGTTCATGTTTTTCAGATATTGTGCTCCAAATATTATTGAAGAAGACCATGCATTTTTCTACGTAACCTTAATGGGAATAAAACCATCAGGGATTTGCAACTTTTCCATCCATTTGCTGTGTACGTTTGGGGCAAGGGACTGCCACTTTTGGTATACTTGCTGTAATTATAGTTGTTTCCAAGATGTTCATCATCAGTGTGTACAATATAGAGACTCTTTACTTTTGCTCACCTTCTTTTTGCAGTTTTCTAAACCATTTGATTTGCTTGCAACACATGACACAGTTCGCCAGGTTCTTTGTTTGGTAAACTAATGACAGGGAAACAGAGATGCATCCACACCAAAACTGTTACATGCATGCACATTCAAGAATTTTTCAGCCAATGATTAATATAGAATTAGGAAAATTGTTGGGATCATGTCTTGTAGAACTTGTAACATAATTAAACAATAAATTAAGAGATAGTAGTACGAGTTTCTGTAAAAGATGGAAAAGGAAACGAAGGATACATTATCGAACAATAATTTCAATATTATTAGATCCCTGATTGCTGATGCCAATCAAAGAAATCTCAGAAACACAGATATGCGAATCAGAATTGGAATGTTTGACTGTAATCTTGTGTACACAACTTTAGTTTTATCATAGCCCTGTCACTGAAATGGCATTACGGACCGGTGGTGCTAAATGAAACAGATAGCAAATTTACATGGTTTAGAGAGGAGAAAATTAAATGAAAATTTTAATCACAGGGGAAAAAAGAGTGAACTTTGATATATTCAGTTACTGAAAAAATATTGGATGTCACCTCTTGTATTGGCACCAAATGTGCCTACAGAATGAAAGTATTTCTGCAGAAATAGGTGGATGCATACCTTGATCATCTGCTGTAGTAGCAATATCAGCGACTTCTTTCTTCGTTCTGTCCCAAGCGTAAAAAAATACATAAACAATTGTTTTATCTGATAATTTGAGCGTTTGAGCAGTATATTCACTCAGCTTAACTGATGAGGATTGACAGAAGAAAAGGTCACTGAAGAAAACAACAAAAAAAAACCCACCAATGCAATTTATCCCTCAGAATTTTCTTTTTTGAGCATCCCCTTCATATTACCAAATATGTAGCTATTCTCATTCTGCATATAATGAACATGTTGTTTTGAGAATATGTCCTGAAACCTATCAAAAAACATGTTCATCGTATTGAAAATGCGTCCTTTGAAATCTAGCAAAATAAGCTATAAAACACTGGAAAATGCAAAGCAGATTTGTTAGGACCACATACTCACATCAGCCAAGATTCTACTACTTGGTTAAGCTTAGTCTTGAAAGAACTGCGGCTGCCTGGTCACCGCCCAACAAGAAATAAGGATGCCTCAAAGCAGCAGCAGCTGATAGACGCCCCCTTCTAAGGAAACCTCGCTCTGAAATAAGCTTTGTCGCTAGATCCCAACCTCTACCCGAGTCAAGATCAAGAATGGTGAAGTCTGGCCTCAATCGAGTGTACTCTCTCCATTTATTCAAGTCGTATTTAGCTGTCTTTATTTCCATATTGAAATTCTTTAAGCCTGAAATAGACCTTAAGGTTGGTATGGCCATTTGCAAGAGTACAATCCCAGCAGAGTACATGTCAAACAGATCAGGGCTGTTCAGCTGCAACAATCATTACAAACTCAATTTAGTGCATCAACACACATACAGAATGTACAGCTGCAACAATCATTACAAACGCATTTTGTCACTTAAGTCATCATCTGAATATAAACAGGATTTAAAGGGATTATTCAAAACACACAAAGAAGGTTGAGATTGGACAAATTCAATCATTATTCAATGTGCAGATATTAGATACCTGCCACAGAATTGGAGAGAATAAAGCAGCAATGGGCTCTGGAGGAGGACTTGGTGTTTCTTCCGGAAGTACATATAATTCCGGAGGACAATAATCAGGATCAAGCAGTGTACGGTTGGGTACATAATTTTTACCAATCCGAAGATCCGTTGCTGCTCCAAAATCTATGAGCTTGATCTGGCCCCTCTTTGTCAGCACTAAGTTGGCTGGCTTTACATCCCGGTGAACAATGCCCGTGTCGTGGATTTTCTTAAGCGAAGTAATAATCTGGCGCAGTATTTGCTTGATGATTAATGCACTCCGTTTTGTCGAATCTTCACCTTCTAAGACACGCCCAAACATGTAAGTCTCTAAGTTAAAAGGGAAGGTGCGATCTTTCATGTAATCAGCAAGAGTTCGATTTCCCTGTACGCAATGCACATCCCTACAATTAGTGGAGGGAACATAAATTCAGACCTCTGAACTTATATGCAAGCATGTAGGAACAAAGTTCACTTAATCAAGGAAGTAAAAATATATCAGGATAGAAAAGGCCACAAACTCGAATATGAATATCGTCCATGCACATTAATATAGTTAAGCTGGTCATCATGCAAATGGCAGCTAGAAAATATTTTCAAAATGGCATTGGAAATGCTTACTAAATTTGCATGAGTACCTCAAATTTCCAGACAAGCCACTTGCCACCTTTAGTAAACTGTGAGTTTGTTTTATCAGCAACAAAACTTCCAAGGAACTCCGCACATGTTTCAGGAGCAGCTCTTGATAGCCTGTAATTAAACCATTCCTCATAATCACCAAATTCTTCCGCCCCCTGGACTCCAATTTTCACCTGCATATTCCCATAGGCAAGAGCTTAGCATTATCGAAAAGTATATTAGGTTCCCACAATGCCAATCGAGAAGGAATTCATAAACACAAGCCAAAATTATTTGTGATCAATCATAGAACTATGTAACTACCTTCTTAAGAATGACCTTTTCCTTGAACCTGCCATCCAACTCTAATGATTTTCCGTTTCCTCTTCCTCTTTTCAGTCCTCGGTCTTCAACAACCGCATTCTTTGGTACAATGGCTCCAGAATAAACAACACCAAAAGACCCTTCTCCCAGTTTATCTCCTATCACAAAATCAGTCCTCTTCAGGTTCCTTCTTCCAATCAAGCTGTCAAAAACCAATTGCAAAGGAGCTAAAAGGTATGCATCAATGGCACCCATAAGGACACCTGGCCTTGCTGTCAAGTATATCCAAGTTAACCCACCAAAAACCAGAACCCCCCACCTCTGCATATCAGATAAATCTTCGGTAGCTCTCTGAAATTGGCCAAAAGTGGATTGAAAAATGGGCAATTGAAACAATGATTGGTCCAAAAGATCATCTGGGATGTTGTCAAGAAACGCATTGCACCGACCTGAATTATTTGAACGATTTGATTTTGACGAAGGACAAATGCTGCTCCGGGAAGTTGGCTTTAATGGAGAAAAGCAAATTATTTTTGGTTTCTGGTGAAGTGTAATTGTATTTGGAGACAACAGAGAAGCCATACTGCTGGTGGTATGGCACTACAAAGCAGAGCTGAAATTGTTTAGCTTGATAGTTGAAGCGTCAGCAGAGGATGGTCGCCTGCCACGTGTCATGCTTAACTTTATCCATTGAATAAAGCATATGTGGTCAGAGTACAGCCTCTACCGTGTTCAGGTTTCCAATGCGCGGGGTGTCCTTCGCATTTAAAAAGACAACAATGGCCTTCGTCATTAGCGGCTTCGCAGTTACCAAAATGCCTCCCTAATTACTGTTCATTTGATTAATTGCAATTGTAATTAAGATGTCTGCTGGATGGAAAATAAAGATTGTACAATTTAATTGGGGAGAATAGACACCTCGGACATCTGCAGAACAAACCTTTGAAGTTTGAACACAATGTAGTACAACAGAAAAGCTTGTCTAGGGGCAATACTATGAACACAAACGCATCCCACATAACATAGACCATATATACCAATAGCAAGCAGCTTTCAGTTTTAAACCAACGTAATGAAAGTTCACACTATCTATTAGAGAGCAAAGTGGTGATCCTTCCAAGAATGCATTCAGATCAACGCGCGCTAGCACAATGGGCTATTACTCTGAAGGAAAGAGGCTGCTGGCCTCACATAAGAAAAGTCGGCAAATGGGTTCGTATTATTCTTTGGGGTGGCAGCTGGAGAGTCCGACAGCGGCATATCAGTCCATTTCTTTTCAAAGTTGGCAATGCAGTGCTTTCCAGCCACTTCTGGAAAAAAACCGGGCTGGATTTCTCTTGCCTCCAATTTCTTCCAGTTGATTGGCTTCAACCACTTGTGTCTCTTAATTTCTTCGCTTCCTTTAGGTCCAGTACCAAGACGCTTGTCAGGTTCCTTTTGTAGGAGCTGAAACAGCAAGCAGATATTCTTAGGTTAATGATAGCTCCAAAAAGCAGGGTGCAAACCCTTTCAAATACAAGAGAAACAACTAAAAACCCAGATCTTCTAAAATCATCACCGATCAGCATTTACAACAAAACTATAAGCTTCTCATCTGTACGGACATAAATGTTGAGGAAGTTTTTTGGAGACAGCAAGTAGAAAAATAAAAGCTCTAGTTGAGGATTCAAACATTTACCCCTTTCAAAAGAGAATGTGCTTCACTTGACAAAAATGCTGGCAGCTTCAATTTATCCTTGACAATCTTTTGCTGGATCTTTGCCCTGTTCCCCCCAATAAAAGGAGGCTGCACAACAGTCGAACAATTAGTGCAAATTCCAAAAGAGACAACCTAAATCTCCTGAATAAATGACAGAACAATGCCAACCTTCCCAGTGAGCATCTCATATAGTAGAATTCCCACACTCCACCAGTCTGCAGCCTTATTGTGGCCCTTCCCAAGGACAATTTCAGGCGCCATATATTCAACAGTCCCAATCATCGAGTTTGATCTGGTATTCTCATCAAATTGCTTTGCAAGGCCAAAATCAGTCAACATTACCTAAAAAATATATCAATGAAATGTTAGAATTCCATGAAAATTAAACATCAAGAAAAGTTAAGAATTCCTTGTTTTATATCTTGTGTGTTTGCGAGCATATTGTGGAATAGATAGATAAATATGGAGAAAGAGAGTACATGCCCATCTGCACCCAAAAGAATATTTTCAGGTTTAAGATCCCTGTGCATTATGCCATTAGCATGAAGGTGGGAGACAGCAGAAACAATCTCGGCAGCATATATTCGTGCCAGGTCCTCTCTGAAACAAAATCATAAACATTAATCACCCTTATGCCTGGAAAATTCTAAAAGTTACCCCAATGACAATGAAAAACATTACCTAAATAGGCCATGGTGATAGAGCTGGAAAAAAAGGTGGCCACCATTTATGAAGTCAAGAACTAGGTATAATCGATATTTGGTCTGTGTTCCAAGAAACAACTCTATGTTAGTCAGGTAAGATATTTGAACTGGGATCTATTTTTCCAAGTAAGTCATGTTAAAATATGAACAAGTTTTTCATGAAAATTACTTGGAATGAGTATTTGAGCTGGACAACAAAGGGGTGATCTATTTTTGTCAAAATATCCCTCTCAGCTTTCATGTATTCTGCATGATTCTTCTCCACTATCTTGTCCTTCCGCATGACCTTCATTGCATATATTTCGGATGTATTCTTTTTCCTCACTTGATATACCCTTCCAAATGCACCCTGCCCAACAACTTTCAAAACCTCAAAATCCTCAATCCCTACACTGTGGACGGTCACAGAACCTCCTTTGACATTTTCATCAATGGAGGATTCATTAATTTCTTTGACGGTCAATCCCTCAACACACTCAAGTAGTTCCTCCGCATCCTCTGAATCACGCAGAATGAGCTTGGTCAGCTTCGATGATTCACTAACACAGGAAGAGGGACCAACTAGAGAATGTGATCGGTTACATATGATAACTGGATCTTCATAAATTATCTCACTTGCATCTGCTGCAGCAGATACAGCATTCAATAAATCACCACAACTCACTTCTGGTGAAGCCTGAACTGGAACAGGACCAAATACATCGGAGAAATCTAACTCAAGCGAATCAGACACAACATCATCTGGAGGACTCACAGGAAAAAACAGCTGGGTCTGAAGTGGTTTATGCATGCAGGTTTTGGTCAAACCAGGTAACTGGGATGAAACCATGTTTGTCAAACCTTATTGAAAGTACTACAGATGATGTGATGAATCACCACCTGGGCTAAATTTTCCCCGGGATTATCCAAAACAAAAACAGTTGAAGGACTCCTATCGACAACCTTAATCAAAAAGAAGGGCAAGTAAGCAATAGGAGTCCCTAGAAACTTTGGCAGTAAGCAAAACAAAATCCAGGAGAAGAAGTGGTTCTTGTTTCCCGAGCAGCAGGAAACAGTTGATGGTCCAATAGCTTTCAAATTCATGAAGATCACACTTTCAAGTCTGCAATTTAATGTCAAAAACACAAAAGCACAAAATCAGTATTCAAAACAAAATTCCCACAATTGCATCCAAAAGAATCATGTTAAAAAACAGATCTTGAAAAGGCAGATAATTAAAATAAACCAAAAATCACACAATTCAACCATGAAAAGCAAATCCGGTTGAAATCCTAGCAAAATTAGAAACTTAATTACTGTCAAATTGAAAGAACCCCAAGCACAATCACGTAAACTTAAGTTTTAAATCCAAATATATCAAAAACAAGATAAAAGTACGAACTCTCCGACAAAATCATTAGCTTTCTTTAGTTTTCTTTGCAAAGAAACGCGTGAAGAATGTTCTAATTAATGATTCTATCACGATTTATTTTTCTTCTTTTCTCTTACGATTTCCTTCAGTCTGTTAGTAAACAAACAAGGGAAAGCAAGGTAACGTAACGTAGCATAATCGACGCCGTAAAAGGAAATGAAAGGCAAAAGAAGACAGCAAGAAAGCAATCACCTGGGCTGGGAGAGGGAAGGACGCAGGGGAAGAGAAACGCCGAGAGTCGGACTTTAAATGGAATAATCGAATAACTCGCGCAGCCACGTAACATACCCAACGCGAACACTGAACAGTTGTTTCTTTGTTTCCGACTCCTCCCACGTGGCGTTTTATTAGTGGTTGTGGTTGATCAAATTGGTCTCATTGCAATTACATTATGCTGTTGGAGGGTTGGAACCAACTTGGTCTTGGAATATGCGTTCCGGACCGGGTGTGGATGCCTTTGGTGGATCACAGTTCGCACACGCAACTCTTTGATCTAATCCTCCTAGTGCCTTAAAGAAAAGTAGGCATAGTCTAAGTACGCATCCCCTCCAAAAAAGTTGATCTTACGAAATTTTGGCTTCTGTGAAGTAGAAGGGGCATTACATAGACGATCATTGTTATCAAGGAAACGGTATGCTTACAAGGTGATTGGAGTTGAAAGCATCCACACTCGCTTGCAAGCTGAGAGCTTCGAAACTCAGAATAGCCTTTATAAACTCAAATCCTGTCAAGTATAATCCAGATTATGTATGACGCCAAAGAAATTCACCAAACCACATCTAATTATCATATATTTGAAATGTGTAACGCTACTCATATCCATTTAGGAAAAAAAAAATGTCAACCGGAGATATCTGTTTTTTTTTTATTAATTATCCCCAAAAACACAAATTGGGAAGTGATAATAATCCTGCTGAAATCCGATCATAAGCCCAGAAATGATGGTACAAGAGTACCATAGGAAACTATTATGTCAAACTAAGCACTAGAAACAAAAAAGAAAGCCTTCTTTTCACTTGAAAAGGAAAATTCAAGCATCTTACATAAGGAAAAAGAAAAAACAATACTTCTTAGAGAAAATGTTTTAACGGCCCCTTTCAAATCCTATGCGAGATCTACCAGAACCTCCATAATCATCTCGCATTGAAGATCCGGCACTCGCTCTCATTGTCCCTCCAGTACCAACTTTGTCCAATGCTTTCTTCCCCCCCTTCTTCACCTCTGTCAAGAACTCATCAAGACCAAATGGATCGGCTTCTTCAGCCTCCTTCTCAAACTCGACTGGTCTGTCTCTAGGACCAGACCTCTCAGAACTACCAGCAAACCCCTTGTCAGGTTTGAACCGATCTGTCTTCATAATCCTCTCCATCTGTTCATCCGCGTTTCCTCCATACGTGTCATCATCTGCATCTTTCTTGGGCCTATATAGGGTTGAAAGTGTGGACTGAGCAGTAAACAGGCCCTTGTCATACACATTGTACTGGTCATCAGTGGCAAAACCTGAATCCATTCCTTTCTCCTGGTTGAACAGCCTTTGATCATACATAACCTCACCTCCTCTTGCCGCCCCAGTCGAGGCCATGCCAAGAGCAAATTTCTCACTAATATCACGGTCTCTGTCTCTAGTAATCTTACTCTTCTTTCCCATAGCAGCATCCTTGGCCTCCAACCTTCTCTCCCTTTCCCTCTCCCGACGTCTCTCCGCACGTAGTTTCTCCCTCTGCAACCTCTCTTCCCTCTCCTCCCTTGTCTCCTTCGGCATATCCCTCTCTCTCCCTCTCTCTCTCTCATGCTCATAATCCTCTCTCATATCACTAGTATCCATTGCACTCTTCTCGGATGGGATTGGAACAGATGCTGGTGGTGCTGCTCCAGTTCTCTCTGAACGAGCTTTCTGAGCTAATGCACGCAGTTCCTGCTCTTTCCGTTCCTTCTCCTTCATGAGCATCTCCTTCTGCACCTTTGATCTCATTGCAACAGCTTCCCTAGCCTTCTGCTCCGCAACATAAAGAGCCTCCGACAGCTTAGCAAAGTTGTCATTAATCTGAACATCTTGAAGGCCTCTGCCATCTGCTGCAAGACGCTTGTCTAGGGGAATTGTGTAACCCTTTGGGTTTTTCCAATTCGATATACAAGGTGGAATTTTCCAATCCTGCTGATCTTTCACAGTCACAGGCCTAGGTGGGGAATGCATGACTGGAACAGGTGGAGAACCAGAAGCCCTCGGAACGCGCTTGTGCTTGAACTTTGGTGGCTCAAGTGGGTCCACAGGCATCTCCATCATTCTAATAACCCTCTCCTTAGCACCAGAATTAAAGGCTACTGATTGCTGAGATGGCTTATACTTGATATACTTCGAATCTGATGACTGTTGAGGTACATTCTTGGGCTGCGCCGCACTCAATTTCACATTAACAACCTTTTCAAGACAAGCTTTTGTTTCCTGAGTAGTTTCATCAATCTCCCTCTGCATCTCTTCATCAGTTTCTTCTTGCTCTTCATCATTCCTCAAAAACTTTGGAATAAGATCTTTATGTTGCGAGTAAACTATCTTCTTGGAATTCTCATTTTGCCTTACAATTGCATCATAAGCCACATTCCCGTGGGCATCAACACTCACTGGCAAAATGTTTGATCCAGGCTTGCCAGATTTATTCCTACCCATATCAAGCGGGTACTGCCCAATATGAATTTCTGGAAAAGCACCCCCATCACCAAAATCCTCAATTTTTCTAGGAACAAAACCTTGACGCTTCAAGTAAGGAGGTACAGGCTTTCGCTTGGCCTCGAGAGACATTTCCTTCTCAGATGAACTATACAGATTCTTAAACCACATATCATTTGAATGATCATAAAATGAGGCGTGGTTGGATTTCACAGGAGGCAGAATCTCCTTCAGCGACATGTGTATAAACTATCCAAACAACACCAAAATATAGCTTTGGTAGGCCACACCTGCAACTGAAACCCAACACAAGCACAGAATCAATACACGGATGCCAGTAAAACTACATATACAGCTAATAAGATAATTAATTCAAGCAATAATAACCCTGTGCTACAAGAATTTGAACATTAAATGTCAGAGGTATTAAAGCAATATTGTATTGTATTACAAAAACAATTAAAAGGAGCCTCCGATAACATTCTGGAACACGGCAATAAAAATTCATATCAAAGACCGCAGAAGCAAAGTCGCATAAAGATGAATATGTAAAAATTAAGAAACTCAAAACCCTAATTTTTTTTCCTCAAAAAACATGTTGCACCGACATAAAGCATGAAGCGAGAACGAAGAAGGAATTATTTCCATATTAAAAATAAAATAAAATAAATTTTACATAAAGCCATAGCATACACCCTAGTTCAAGCAATAAAAATCAGATCTTGCACACAAAAATCACCGAGCCACTAGTCTCTAAGAAAGATATTTCTCCAATAACATAAGACTTACACAGTCAAACAAGTAAATATTTCGATCGGCAATCGGCGGTGGATATCGCGCGTCCGTCGATGATCAGTCGTATATGCCGCGGTGGCGGACAAAATTAGGGCAAGTCGAGATATTGAGAAAATTGTGAGTTCAGTAGAAAAGACTGGGACACGAATTTGGGGTCTCATATATGGGATGTGGTCGGTGCGGTCCGTGCGGATATTAATCGGGGACAAAATTATCTTCACCCGAAATTGTGAGGGTAATATCGGAACTAAAAATAATAAATATTAAAATTAAGTGTATAGCTATTTGAATACATCAAATTACTAATTAAATTTATTTTAAACCCTAATCATAAATCACCACTCCTAATTTTTCACAAATTTATTCATAAAATGTGTGTTTTGCTAGCCAATATGAATTACTAATTTTTTAAGTTAAGGTAAAGGATGAAACTTATAGTTATGTTTCGCACACTAGATTAGGTTGAACGAATTATTAGGATTGGACTGGATTAGATTTAATTGGATTAAATTATATTATATAATATTATCTTATGTTTCGTACAATATTGGATTGAATTATATCAAATTATATTTGAATGAAATTAAATAGCATTTAATTTGACATTTAAATATAAATATGAACTATTTATGAATATTTAGCAATAAAATAATTATTAATATCATTTTCAAAGAAATTAATTAAACTAAATATTTAGAAAATTAGTTATTAGGTAATCACAATTATAATAAACAAATATAAATTAAATTAAATTAAATTAAAATTTATTTAAATATTTAATTTAATTTTTATTAAATATTTTAGATATATTTTGTTTCATCAAAAAGTTAGCAAATAATATAAAAGCAACCAATTATTGGCATTATTAATTTTCATGATTAATTTTAATATAATGATTATTAAATTAAATACTACATTAGATATTCAAGTAATAATTAATTAAATAGATCATTATTTTTAAAGTTAATCCTAACTAAACTCATGTTTCAATTGGGATTGCTAATCCCATGATCTTAGGACTAAATTCACATTTATTCCAATAATTTAATCCAAAGTGGAACTTGCCAAATATAAGGCAAATAATTAATCCCAAAATTAATCTAATCCTACATATAATCCTAACTCCCAAACATAACCTAAAGATTTTAATTGTGGAATTAATGACTCTCTTAAATAAGTTTTAAATCTATTGTTTTTAATTATATATTTATAAGTTGTATTCCTATGGGTTATTTTCATTCTATGTTTATTTATAAATCTGAATTTTTCTTGGATCTATATAGGTGCTTAGACCCAATATCAACACATCAATACGGTAGTGAGAGCATTCTAATATAGTTGTGGCACATTATGTACTTAACTTTATATTTATTTATAGAGTAATTAATTGAAAAACAAGTCATATAATTTTCAAACTAATAGAAAAAAAGTAAAATATAAATATGAGAAGTATTATGATCATGATTTGAATACCAAAAGTAGATCTTGTATTCTCAGTACTTTTTTTTTTAATTTTAGTTATTCCTTCTAAACTTCTTTTTCTAATAATATTTTCATTTGATAATTAATAACTAGATTTTTAATTTCCTGTATTTTAATTCCAAACTCATTAGACTATATTATAACTAAATATTTATATACTTAGAAAAAATTAATCACTTTTGACTTGTGCCATTCAACTACTTTAAAAGTTTGAATACAAAACTTTTTAAATACTTCATATATGATTTTTATTTTTAAATGTCATTGTACGTAAGAAGCCTAGTGATTAGAACTTAAATCTCACAATCGTGAGGTCATGGGTTTGAGTCTCTACAATGTATTGTGAGAGTTTAATTTCATTCTTTAATTTAAGTGAAGACAGTTTTCTCCTTTTTGAAATGTGAGTGAAGTAGACGTCCCTCGAATATTAGAGAGGGTAAAATCTGTAGACATTTCTCGAATATTAGAGAAGGTAAAAATTTAGGTGGTGTCTCATGAGAATTGATATAAACTAATTCCAATAATAATCTGATTTATAAATATCAATTTTAATTTTATGTTCTCTTAAACAATAGTTTTATATAATTAAAAAAAATGTCATTGTACCTAAAACCTCATGCACCTGTCAGTCTGACACTTTTCTTCGATTTTGAAACTAGAAGTTTAGGTTACTTCAACAATCTTGCAATGGATTTTAAGCTGCAGTTCTTTTTGATTTAATATATTCTATTTTTAGATTCCAACTGTTCATTAATAAATCTATGTATAGACAACGTAGAAAAGATGAAGATGATGGGTGAAAGTATGATTGATTCACTGAAAGAAAAATGGGTATTTTTAAAATTATGATGGGTAAATGGAGTGAATATATAGATTTAAAATTTTAATGATGGGTGAACGGAAAAAATAGATTCCATGAGTAAAATAATAGATTCAAATAACACCATTTAAATAAAATGAAAAAGAAATATGCTATGCGTACTTGCCCACTTGGTCAAGGATATTTTTATTTCCCTTCAGATCCAAAAATTGTTTAGGGACCTCTTTTATAGTAAATGTAAATATTTTGTCATTATTTGAGAAAATATAAAATTAGGGATCAAAGGTTAAAATCCTATTCGCAATTCATATTTCTCTCTCTGAACGAAGATTCAGTCATCACCATCAATCTTCTAAAATCAACAAGTTTCGGGTGGCACGAAACATGGGATTGGAAGTTAGGGTTTCCATAATGAGTGAATGCATAAGCTCAATTCCTCTATCCAATTCTGTCCCTGTAACCAAAATTAGAACTTTATCTGGTAACAACTGGAGACCAAAGAATGGAAGTGTGAGAAATGGCAACTTACAATATGCTATGTGCACTTTTAAGTCACCCAGCAAAAATCAAGAGCTGTTTGATGAATTGGGTTTCAAGGACAAGTTTTCTGTGAATTCTGCAGAGGAAAATAGTGGAGAAATCGTTGAAGTGAAGGAAGAGGAGCGTGATGAAGAGAAGGGTGGTAGTGATGGTTCATCAGAAAAGGTGAAGTTGAGAAGAGGAAGGCAATTGATGAGGAGATCAAATTTGTTGGCAAAGCAAGTTATTAGTATTCAATCTGCTATGTCTTTGGGTTTCGTTTCCCAACTTTGGGTTGATACTACCTCTGTAAGTGTAATTAGTTCATTGTTTAATTGTTAACAAGTTGAAAACTTACTTGCTATCGTGAAATTCCTATGCCCTTTTTTTTTTACCTTTTTTTCTTTTCAGTGGGTGGTATTGGTAGTTGAAGTGAGGCCAAATTTACTTTCTGGAGAACCAGAGAGGCTTCTTCTTGAGGATATTAGCCAGGTATTCTTTTTTATCTTCCAGTGCATGATATGGTTAGCAAAGATTGAAGCTTTATTCATTTTAGAGAACGGATATGGTTTAGTTTGGCAATTGTTTCACTGCTGACATTTTTTTCTTTTAATTTGAGGGTCAGTATTTTTATGTAAATTCGTCAATTTTATTGTCATGCTTATGGCTCGGTTTCTTGAATCCCAGAAGAGTAGGGTGAGTTATGAGTTAACCCAGTTCTTATTACTATTTTCTTTTTTCACTTAAATACCTTCCCTTTTCCGGTTCAATGAATTTTTGACTCCTTTCAGATTTTTAGTTAACATTTAATAGCTTCATAAATGATAAGAACAACCGCCATTTGGTTTCATGGTATATTTTCTGCTTGGTTCATTTTGTGGTCCAAGGTTCATCTGACTACGCAAAGATACCCAGCCAGGCAGCCAGTGTATCTATTGATTACTTTTTCTTTTTTTTTTTAATGGGGGGGATTATGCCATATACAGTAAACGGGGCTTTAACCCGTTTATTCCTGTTGTTTGTTTTCTTTGCACATATATCAGCTCATTTTTGTTCTGAACATATTGTTCTATTTGTAAATTATTAACAGGTTGGTGATGTTGTGCTTATTGAGGATGAGAGTGTTATGGAGAATGATTTTAAAATGGTTGGACTTGACACATTGGTATGTTTCCACCTCCACCAACGATGGTCTTTTTGTGCGTACTAGGCCATCTCATCTTATGATACTCACTACATTGCTCTATCTTATTAATTAAATATGTCTGTCTGTTTGTTATACTTAACCTGTGATGTTTGCTAGGTAGGATACAGAGTTGTGACACCAGGTCGGCAAAACATCGGGAAGGTAAATCAAAATTTCATGCACCATACCTGGTATCGATCATATTAAGGTCAAAAGTCTTATCATATGCATCTTTTAATTCTAGGTGCGGGGATACACTTTCAACATCAACTCAGGAGCTGTTGAATCACTAGAGCTTGATTCATTTGGCATTTCAATTATTCCATCAAGTTTGGTTGGTCAACTGCTTCTCTCTGTTTTTAATAGCAAATGCCTACATAAAAAATGTTCACACGATCACTTTCAGCCATCTTCTACAATTTATACTGGATTGATATTATCCTCTTCTTAAAAAGAGTTCTTGTATACAAAGTTCAACTGCAATCCGCTTGTCATAATTCCAGGTGAGTACCTATGCTTTGCTTGTCGAGGATGTCCTAGAAGTTGTAGCTGACATAGTAGTTGTTCACGAAGCTGCAGCCTCACGTGTTCAAAGACTAACAAAGGTACCTTTGATTCATGGTGAAGGTGGTTGTCATGCTTTGAGTCAAATTTGAAGTGTAATTAGACTTTGCTGATGCTCTGTGTCCGCACTGAGCTCTGTGGGTTAATGTATTTCCATGCCTAGAATGAAGTAAAGCTTGAAGGAAGCTGGATGCATATGCATTACGCATTTGCAGTTTTGCACACTAATGGGCGAATGCATGTGTATAGGCACTCAGTTTGACACCACAACCACAGACCTGTGAACCATGAATTATACGCATATTATGTCAGCATAGATTCTTTTACCAATTTACAGTTGTGTGTACTGTTGATGAGAATCATTTCTTCATTCAAGGGACTGCTTGGAAGATTATGACCCAGGTTGCATTTAATTTCTCTTGTTATCTTTTGGATTGTATGCATCCTTCACATTTAACTGGTTAAACATTCACTGCCATCTCTGTTTCAGAGTTTCCCAAATAGCTTTGCTGTTTGAGAAACTAAAACATTTTGCATTAAATTTTCATCCCAGCTTATGGATCTTCCTGCTTGTTCTGCATACCCCTAATTAAACCTCTGACATGCTTGTACCAGGGTCTATGGGACAAGCAGAATGCAGGAACTTCACTAGATGACTTTGATGGATATTCCAACTTTGAAAGGTCAGGTAGATTTGATCATGGTCAGAGCGCAAAGAAAGGTTTTAGGAAGAAGAAGCCCCGTCCAAAGGCAAGAGACTCAGAGGATGATTGGGAGCTTCCAATGGATTACTTATGATATTCATGATTAACAATGCCCATCTGCTTTTAACTCTTTGTTTTACTTGTAGATATTTGTTTCTTTCCCCTCGATTTTTTTTGACATCTTCCCCCAATAGAAATTATACAAAAAGATGAGACCTTCATAGGCTTTTACAACGTCTTTATCTTTTGCTTTTGATTTTTGTAGCCGTCGCTTTATGTGATTACGTTCAAACGAATGGGCTCGGAGATGAAAATGCAAGTGAGGAGATGTGCAGGAGGCTAACTACTAAGCACCAACAACCGTAAATAATTACAATTTGGCCCATGCAGGTCTCGAACCTGCGACCTTCGCGTTATTAGCACGACGCTCTAACCAACTGAGCTAATAGGCCTTGTTGATTCGTGCTGCGTTTGTCCTTATAAACTTGTTTGCAATGGTGAAAACATTACCAGTATCGCTAGACATTAAACTAAAGTGACGCGAGTGCCTTTGAAACAATGACTATTAATGATTCTATTGGCCCCTTAAAGCGGTGGATTTTAGACAGATCCCATTAGCATAATAATCGGAAGTTGATGGCCTGTTCTTTGTTGGATACTTGAGGAATCTGCTGCCAATGTGTCAATGTCTTGTGTTTACGTCTCCAAAAGCCCCATAATATAATTACCCCCGACTCATATTTAAAATTAAATAAATAAATAAAAATAAAAATTCTGACTTTTTCTTTTTCTTTTTTTTAAAAAAAAAAGAAGAAAGAAAAAGTAGCCGTTGGCACATGGCTGTGGCTCCATCCAATTTTAAAAACTTCTTATCGTAACACCTCTGACATTATTCTCATCTCCATCGAACAAACCCATAACTTGGGAAATGACAACAACCGCCAGAGATGAAAAGCTCAGACCCAGATCAGGGCGGACGCCTCTCAAGCCGATAAACTCTCCGGTGACACCCATTACAGCGACCAAGCTAAAGCCAAAGCCAAAGCCAGAGCAAGAATGCATCGACAAGAATCAGAACCAGAATCAGACCCCTGCGGCTGCAGATCTTAACAAGGAGGAGACTGAGAATAAACCCGTCACGAATATTGAATCTCTGGATACGTCGTTAGCGGAGGAGCTCAGTGCTATTAGAAAGAAGCTTGAGAGATTGAGATTGGAGAAAGAGAGAACGGAGAAGATGCTGGATGAGAGAGAGGTGATATTGGATATGCAGATGAAGGGGCTGCAAAACAGAGGAGAGATTCAAAAGATGCTTGAGATTGAAGTTGATAGATTGTACAGATTAAATCAACTCAAGTCTTATTGTATGGTAAGTTCTGTTTTCATTAATTATATCATCCAGTTTCTTTAATTTTCTTTCTTTTTTCTTATTTTTTTCCTTTTTTTTCCCTTTTCCTTTAATGAGTATTGATTGTTTGCTAATCAGAGGGTGTCGTCTATACGGTCCCTGAGAGAGAAGGAACAAGAAAAGAAAACTACTGGGGCAGCAAACTCCCAAGTAAATTTTCTCCAAATCATGTACATTATTATTATTATTATTTAAAAAAAAAAGGAATGACCTTTTTGGAGTTTTCTAATTGACTAAAAGAGATTTTCCTTTCTTGTTTCTTTTCTAATATCCAGGAGCCGAATGCGGCGATTGAGGAGGAATCAGAAGGTGAAAACATTTCGGAGAGTCCATGCTCGACTGCTTCAGAAATTGTTGAAAGGGAAATATTATTTCCATTTTTACATTTCTTCTGATCCAGAGTTTTATGGTTTTTTTTTTGCTCGTGTTATGCCTTTTCGCCCCGCATTGAAAGCATTGGAAGATAATATCTCATTATAATTCATCAGTGGTTCAACTTTCAAATTCTTTGCGCTCTTCTTTGTCTAAGCACGTCCCACAGTCAATTTTCTTTTGTTAAATTTAATGATAGCTTCATTTAAGAAACTCTTACCATGCATTAGTTTTTATTTAAATGTATAATTTATAAGATAAAAGATTTCATCATTACAAAGCTCTCCAGTCCATGAAGCGACCAATGTTATGTTTCTCATCAATCCACTTCCACCCCAACACATAGTAACACAGCAAAGGATGTAAACAAAAAATTGCTCAGAAACAACATAAGCCATCAAGAAGTTAGAAAGCAGAATATTTCTATTAAAATTATTTAAGAGTACACATAACTGCCATATTACCCTTACACCAGCTAATTCTACCACAGACTCACTCTCCTCACCAACAAAAATTAAGCACACAACAACGTCTCAAGGCCCGAGGTTAACACAAAGTTTTTGTATTTGATAAGAAAGAAATTAATTTAGATCCTAAAACCTAACATAAAGAAGAAGCTAACGGAAGCAATACAGTACTGCTCAGCTCCCTTGGGCGAGGGGGGTCCTAAAAATTTGAGATGTATCCGACTTTGTTGAGATTTTCAAATGGGATTTAAATCAGAACACCTCACAAATGCTAAGTTATCCCTAAAGCAAACACATAAAAATTAAAGGACAGTTTTCTAGACCTTGCAACCACTGACTCTATGGATAAATTGTTACAAAGGAGTGAGTTTCCGAAATAATCCACTCCACACCTTCTCAGCATCTGGTTCTGCAGAACTGTAGATACACCAGAAAGTGGATTAGCAGAACTTCCAACGCTTGCCACAGTTCACGCATGTTACATAGGTTGTCATAGGTTCATCTGCACTCCTAGTCTGCATCTGATAATAAGTGCATTTACGTTGTCCGCATCTAGCGCACTTAAATTGATCAGTTGTGGCAGTCGCTTCACCACCACGTTGACACTCAAACAAAGCCTTCTCTTTAATATTCTCAATCTGGCGTTGTCTCTCATTACTTGCCATTTCTTCTGGGGTCATGGTGACAAGCCTCTCTGGTTTGACCTCTCCAAGAAGAACCCTTCTTCTTAAATCAGGGTTTTTCTCATCACGGATGTTGAACATAATAGATCGATACTTGAGTTTCTCTGCACCAGTAGAGCGCCCTAACTTTTCAAACATTACAGATTCCACAGAAACAGCAACTCGAATTGGATCACATGCATTAACTTCATCAATTATTTCCTCATCAGCCTCACTGTTAACTTTGGACAAGGCATTTGCAAGAAGTTCCCGAATTTTGTCACGCGAAGAGTCATTACATTTGATCAATTGGGTCAGCTTTGGGGTTGCAATTGTACCTTGTGATGGTTTTCTTACACTAGGAGCTTGTTTCTCCTCCTCAACTATCTTTTCAACCTTGACAGCCTCTCCCCGATCCATGACAGAATCCCCATTAGTTTCCTTTTTTTCCACCTTCACAGTTTCTGACCTTGAAACACTCCCAGTTTTCTCAAGCTTGACAGTTTCTGCAGTTGACACCTTTTCCACCTTTACCGCACTTGTCTTCTGAACCTTATCAATTTTGCCAGAATCTGGCTTCACAACCCCACTTGTAACTGAAGATTTATTGCCAGTGCTGCCGTTTTTCTTATTTCTGGTTGTCTCTTCAATGACTATTTTCTTCCAAATATCAAGCAAGTTAGAGGCCACAATTTGAATCTTCTCTCTTGGATGTTTTGTAAGGGGTCGAAGCCTTTTCCCGACCTGTAATATGGTATAAAACCAAGTTACACTGATTAATACATTTGTGCACACATAAAGGCCAAGCACAGGAATCTGAAAGATTTGGATCTTGTGTTTTGTTTTGAAATCTAAAGATATCTGAAAAATAAAAGGAATAGGTACATGAGAAAGAAGCATGCAACAATTGCTGAGATAACAACCAAAAACTGACAGAAAGTCCCACCACGTATATAATTTTATTACGTTAAAATATTGCAAGAAGGAAAATGTTTGAAGTCACTGCCATCATCTTAAAAAAATAGGCTTAAGACATAATTGGCTATTCAAAACCATGGATTTGGAGCTTGTAAATAAGATTTAGAGGATCATTTCGGTTCCTATATGCTATCCTTGCTCCTATAAAATGAGTATGGTAAGAATGCTTCTTGGAAACCTGCAACCATCAGTGAATATGCCCAAAAATGTCAACCAAAAACAGTAAGACCAGCAAGAAAAATCAGCAGCAAAAGAACCAACCAACAGTGAAGAATGGCAGAAATCAGCTAAAAAAAGTAGAAAACCAAAGAACAGAAAAACATCAGGCACAGGAGCAGATTGACAACAGCAGATAAGAACTTCACAGCAGCAAAGAAATGCAATAGAGTCAGGATAAAGGAAAGCATTGAGGCGTGCAAGAGTGCCACTGTCCTGAAGACCAAATACCGCCTCTCCGGTAAGAGAATCCACTATAGAAAGGGTGTATACAATGTTCTGAACTCCAGGATACAATGAAAACACTGCTGCAAGGATGCACTTGCAAGTGCAGCAGCATAGAAGAGCGACAGGTTATCAAGATGATAGATGATCCAGGCTCAGCAAGTTCTGAGAAGAGTATGAAATTTCTGCACTTTTGAGTAGCTTTGGAACCACTTATGGATACTTTGCAGAACAGACAGCCACAGCCTTTATTTCAGTAAAAATTAGTTCAGAAAGACTGATTCAATGCTACAATCAAGGTAAGTGACAGATTGATGTAGGATGGATGATCCACAGGATAACTATAGACAAAGGGGGGAGAAAATTAGAAGAAAGTGGGAAAATAAGAAAATAATTTAGTACAAAGACCAGAAATTTAGAGAACAAAGAGAAGAAACTCAGAGAGAATGGTAGGAAAAAAAATCAAGAGGAATAATCATTATTTTATGTGAATAACCGTCACAATCTACTTGAAAATGAAAGCCCTAGTTATAGTGGCCAAACCCTTAACATCAATCTTAGGCAATCTACTTCCTGATATGAAATGCAAAATCATACTCAAATAAGAAAACTACTCAAGGAAAATATATACTTTTTAAACACATAAGTTATATAAAAAATAATTATATCATTTCTATTCGGCATCATTGGTTGAAACTCAAAAACCAATGGACTATTCAATAAAACAAAAATTTAATCATCAAGATAGTAGAAAACAGGCCGAGCCCTTGCACACAGCACACATAGTGGCCAATTTCAGAGGATTTGCAGCCCTTGCACATGAACGGTATCCGGTGCAGTCACTCAATTAACAGATTATGGAATTGGGCCTCTTGGGCCAGCCTATCTGGAGGATGCGGGAGCCCTCCGTCTGAGCTTGTCAATAAATTCAAAGTAAATCTTAACATATAAGCCCTTAAGTGAACTTGTTTAGTTCCACGTGGAATTGTGGGTATCTTACAACAGCAAATGCAAATGTCACAGCACTTGTGTCAAAAAAAGACTACATATTTTTTGAAGACAGTAGGACTGTTATGCATGAAAAAATAAAAATGCCACCAAAAGATTATCCCTTAGCACACCAACTGCACATAATACAGTTCCACATGCGAACACAACAATCACACAGCCCAAACAACTGAATTGATCGGCCAACAATATAAGGTCTATTGATATAAAAGTGTGGCCACACCCTAAAACGGGAATCGGGTCTCCTAAAATCCTTCGAACATTAAATTCCAAAAGATTCTCTACTACAAAATTTCTAAATAAAAACAATTGAATAGCTAAGAAGAAAAGAATCTATTTCTTTCTTTCATCAACAACAGTTACTTTTCAACTTTATTTTACAGAAAAAACACAAAACCAACCAAAATAATAAAAAAATTAACACAACACTATATTTTTTCATCTACTGATTACAATCAATCACAAAACAACATTCTATTTAAACTAGATCAAATTCCCACGGTCTGCAATACCAAACTAAAAAAAAAAATCAATATTTTTTCCACTGATTACAACCAATTCCCAAAATCAAACAACATGCAAAAAAAAAAAAAGAAAAAAGAAAACGAACATCTAACAATACCTGAGTGGAGACGAGCACATCATACGTAACGGGAAAAGACCTGAGCCGTTTCAAGGCGTCGACACATCGCGACACCTCGGGCCCACCGGACGACACTCCGTCCATGGCCGCCGAGTCCGACGCTTTCTTTGCAGCGTCAAATAGCTCCACCAGTTCTTGCTCCATAGCTTCTCAAATCCCCGAACTCTCACCTAATCCCAAAAAAATTAAAAAAAAAACAAATTGAAAAAAATTAAGCGGTAGGTGAGCAAACGAGCAAGCGTTGACAAATCTGAAAGATCTAATGTAAGAAAAAGAAAAAGAAAATATTCGATAAGATAGAAAATTTACCAGTGGGATCTGACGCTGTTGACCACGTAAACTAGAAGAAGCAAAATCGAGGCTAAGGAGGAGGCTTTGTTTGATAATGTCTTTCGAGAAGATTGCGAAAGCTGCTTCTTTTGCGAGGCCTGTGCGGATGAACGGTTTCTGATGCCACACGGTGGCTTTGCTGGTTAAATTACCATGTTATTTTACTTGTTTGGGCTTGGGCTTCTTTTGGGTTAATTGCCTCTGGGTGCTGCCACTTAAATGAGTGCCTTAAAATAGTAATTAGCAACAAAATAGTTAATTTTGATGATAATTATAAATTATTGATTTTGCGAACGTGATTATCCCGCGACATCATTAATTATATCAATAATTAAAAAAAATACTTAAAAAGTTTTTTTCCTCTTTTTTTAATAAATAAATAGATAAATATGACTCAAGCCTCTAAAAATTCAGAAAGATTATACTTATTTGTAACCACCATCATTAATAACTAAATTGTGTTGTTTGTTATATGTGAATTGTGAAACATCAACTTCTACTAGCGCTGACAAGGAGGTGATTAATTATTTTGAAAATTTTAATCACTATTTAAATTTTTGAATATTCAGTGTCAGCCTATTAGATTTTTTATTTATGATGGAAGGGACACTTGTCGATAAACCTCAACTTATTTGAAGTGATCATTATCAATAAAATGTGTTGTTTACGTTATAGGAGATATTCGGCCAAAATTACTCATATAAACAGACTAGAAGGCAATTAATGATTTTGAGAGTAATTGATGCTAATTAAGTTTTAGTATACCTGATGTTTATAGTCCAAACAATAATTGAAAAATAAATATTTGTCAATAAATCTATAATTTTTTTAAGTATTTACACATAAAATATTCGGTTTAAGTTGTTCGTTAGACACACGTCTTGTAGTTAGGACTCAGAAGGTTACATACTCACCATATATAGCGGCTTAGTTTATCTTCGAGAAAATAAAATAAAAGAAAAAGAGAGAGAGAGGCTAATACAATGACTAATTGCACTTAATATTATTTTATTAATTTAAAAATACTTAAACATCACATAACAATTGAACATATAACTATATTAACAGTCTATTTTAAATTAAAATTATTAGAATAATTTTGTATTTTCTTTAAAAAATTTAATTCAATATTTGTATAAAACAAATGATTTAGCGTAACAAAATTATATTTTCTTGTTTTGCTTGGCATTGAAAAAGATGTCTTATATTTCTCAATAACAAGCTTTTTTTTTTAAGACTAGTAGTTTCTAAATATTTTTCTAGACTTTGGGTGAATTAACTTTGAGTGCGTGAATTTGAGTTTAATAGTGACTCAGACTCGATTTTCTTCATAATTAAATTAGGCAGGAATAAAATTTATCTCTCGTAAATGTCTTTAATATTATGTGAAGGTAGAAATTTAAGTTGTGTATTTTTTCAGGATAAGTCTGATGCACTTCTAATTATAAATATTAGTTAAATTCTAATGGTAATATATTGGTGTTAAAAAAAAAAAAAAAAGGAAGTCACCAAATACAGAATAAAACAAATATTTGGATGGGCATCATGGGTAAGACAAATATTTTACCATAGGAAGTGCAAGGACAAGGATCGATCTCGATCCTGATAAGATTTTGTAACCCAAACACTACGACTGCTGCAGGACTCTACTTTGGGACCTTGCTACGTTACAGACTCTGTATGTAACGTAGCAAATGGGGAGCATCCACGCGTTGTAGGAGAGAGGAAAAGTTCTTGGAACTTAGCTGATGCAAGGCCAATTTACACTGAGCTGTTACATACAGAGTCTGTAACGTAGCCTTGTCCCTCTACTTTGAGTAAGAACTCGGCAAAACTCTCTCTGCACTGCAACTGAAAAAAGCTCAAAAGTCAAGTACTGTTGTTAGGCACAGCAGAAGAATGAAACCTCCTTTTTGTACCTCCAAAGCAACGTCAACCGCACGATATTCCATCTCATCGACGGCCACAGCTCGATAAGACGTACTTGCTCCGGACCCACCAAACAGTGTTTCGGTAAGGGGCATTTTCGAGATTTAGGAGCAAAAATTTTGAACAGCGGAAAGAGGCGAAATCGACGTGCCAAAATTTGACAGGCTCCTCCTGTCTGCCACGTATCTAACGACCTGAATTGATACCGTTCCGTCAGCCGTTGCTTTAGTACGCGCCGTACGTCGAGGGCAGTCTCGGAATCTAAATTTTAACCCGTCGCCGAGGAGGACCAATTGAATTCCTCTTAATGCACGGGGATTGCTTTGCATTTTTTGGGCGCTTGTAGGTATTAGTCATATCCACATTAAATGAGGCCTTATTAAAAAATTTCAGTCCATATAAAAACTAATAAAATAACTTTAAAAAATGAATCAAATTTTCAAGTTTCATTTTTTCAGTAACTTAAATTAGATTTAACAAAATTAAATAAAAAAAATTCAACAAACATCAAATCAATTTCAACCCATTAATCGATTAAAAGAAAAACATACAGGCATTAGGCTGGTAGAAGATATTTGTTAAAAAGTTAATTAAAAAATTTGACCAACCTCAAACTCATCACCACAAATAATTAAGTTCTAGATGCGGCGAATACTATTAACATATCAAACCAAATTATAATAAATTCACCATTTCTAAAACTTTGATCAATTGTCTCAAGGCTAATGCACAAACAGAAAATGCCCGTGGGACTGTGGGAGAAGCTGGTTGTGTGTGTCCGCTAATAGAGAATAAATATTAGTGTTCATTGAACAATATTTTTTATCCCATCGAAAATTATTTTATTATAAAAAAGATACAAAAAAAGAATTTTTTTTTGTTTCTTTTCAACAGATATAGGCATGGCTAAAGCTGAAATTATATTTTTTTTTAATCTCTGCCCCTCTAGGACTCGAATTTGGATTGTTAATCAAAGAAAGAATTGCGTGGCACATAGTCAAGTGTGAATCTATGTTTTCTAATTATGTAATATATATTAATGATTTAAAAAAATAGTTAAAATTTTGGGACAGTTATCTATATATATAAGAAAATGATACTTTAGTTACGGCCAATAAATATAAACAATCTTGTATATGAAGTCACGATATAATGGGCTGGTCACGTTAGAGTTTATTTAAAAAAAAAAAAAAAAAAAAGAGGTACCGCCCACAAAACTCTGTAGGTAAATTATATATAAGAAATTTGAATAAAATAAAAAATTAAAAAATACGAGGGAAAAGCGGCAGAGATTGATATATATTACATGGGTGTACATAGTAGTATTGTATACATTAACAATAACATAACGTATAAAGGTGAGTAGGGTGACAGGGCAAAGACAAGAATTGAGGCACACCACTCATCCGGTCATCGTTCATTCAGTCGTTGTCTCCGATTATTTTGCTGTTTGTTTCCGCCCTTCCGTGCCGTTCCGTTGTCTGTCTGGAGGTCCCCATTGTTCAATTATTCTTTTCGTCAAGCCCTAGACTGACTGAGTGAGAGAGAGAGATCTGATTATTATTATTATTATTATCATCATCATCATCATCTGTTACCCTGTTCCGTCGCTCTGCCACATCTCCATGATTTCGTTTTCAGTGCATTCATAGCCGTCTGATCTCACTCCTCCCTTTTAATCTTAATCCCGAGACGATAAGCTTTTATCATTGCCTCCTGCCTCTGCTTTTGAGGTGCGTCATCATTTCTCATTACTGCTGTGATTTTTGGGACAATCAATCGCGTTTTGTGTTTTGTGAATTATGAATTTTTATTTTGTTGATTCAGTTTAGGGTTATACAGACTCTGTCATTTTCTGATACGTTTTAGTTGCGCTGCTTCTCTGTGTGTAGTGTGTGTGTTTTTCAGTTTTGGCTCATTTGGAGGGATTGATTGCTGTGTTTCTTTTCTTTTGCTGGATCTGATCGGGAATTTGTCATCATTTGATTCAATTTTGCGGGCCAGATTGCTTTCTGGGGAAAAAAAAAAATTTGGTCTGGATTTGGGGGGGGGAGGGAAAATTCTGCTTTGCCATTAAAAGGGAAGCTTTTTATCTCTTTCTGAGGGATTGAGGAGCATTTTCGTGAGGGTTTGTTGGAATTAAATTGTATGTTTGGATTAAGAGGGAGCGATGGTGCGTGGATTGATTGACTAGAGAAGAAAAATGGGGTTGTTTTGGGTGAAAAGTTGTCGATTTTTGACAAATAGAGCTCAGATTTCTCTGGCTTGTTTAGTTTGGCCGGGAAAAGCAAACAATAGGGAATTGTTTGGTGTGACAAACCATTGCTTTTAGTGGGTGGCTTGGGTTTTTGCTTTAGCATTGGGGCAAGTTATCGGTCGAATTCTCCAATGTGGGCATTGGAGAATAATTTATGAGTCTTGGGCAGCAGCCATTGCTGTCAGCCACATCTGTGAGATATCGTTCTGATAATTTAGGTTATATTTGCTCCAATGCTTCGTCCTCTTCTTCCAATACTGATGACACTCTCAGCGATATTGACTTGAAGGACGAAGACATTGACATCAACAACGATAACAAAACTACAACTGTAGACCCACTTTTACCTAAGGAGATTTCATTGGCATGCCCTGTGAAGAAGTCGTTACACCTGGTTTCAATGGAGCTGGGTAATAGCAATATAACTTCAGCCACCTTTGAAATCTCCAAAGGTTCATCTCTAGGGCAGGAAAAGGCATGCAAATCGCAGAGAGTATGTCATAAAAGCAGTCAGTTTGAAGATAATATGGGTCATGAAGAGAATCCCAGATCAATTTACATTAACGATCCGAGGAAAACAAATGACAAGTATGAGTTCACTGGGAATGAGATCCGAACTAGCAAATATACCCTGATCACCTTCTTGCCCAAGAATCTTTTCATTCAGTTCCATCGGGTAGCTTATTTATATTTCCTGGCTATTGCTGCTCTTAATCAGCTGCCCCCTCTTGCAGTCTTTGGGAGAACAGTGTCCCTTTTCCCCCTGCTGTTTGTGCTCTTTGTCACTGCTATTAAAGATGGATATGAAGATTGGCGAAGACACAGATCAGATCGGAATGAGAACAACCGTGAGGCGCTAGTACTTCAATCTGATCAGTTTCAGTTGAAAAAGTGGAAAAATATAAGGGCTGGCGAAGTTGTAAAGATCTGTTCTGATGACGCAATTCCATGTGACATGGTTTTGCTGGGGACTAGTGATCCTAGTGGAATTGCTTACATTCAAACTATGAATTTGGACGGTGAGTCGAACTTAAAGACAAGGTATGCCAGGCAGGAAACAGCTTCTACGATATTTGAAGGTTCTATTGTATCAGGGACTATCAAATGTGAGCAACCTAATAGGAACATTTATGAGTTCACAGCCAATATTGAGTTCAATGGCCAAAAATTCCCCCTTAGCCAATCCAACATTGTTTTGCGTGGTTGTCAGCTGAAGAATACCGATTGGATAATTGGTGTTGTGGTATATGCTGGACAGGAGACAAAAGCAATGTTAAATAGTGCAGCATCACCATCCAAACGAAGCAGACTGGAAAATTACATGAACAGAGAGACCCTATGGTTATCTATTTTCCTTCTGGTGATGTGTCTGGTTGTGGCACTTGGGATGGGTCTATGGCTTCTACACTACAAGGACCGGCTTGATACTTTGCCTTATTACAGGAAATTATACTTCACGAATGGGAAGAATAACCATAAAAAATTTAAATATTATGGGATCCCTATGGAGACTTTTTTCTCTTTTTTGAGCTCTATTATAGTTTTTCAGATAATGATACCTATATCTCTGTACATTACCATGGAATTGGTTCGTTTAGGACAGTCATATTTCATGATCGAAGACAAGCATATGTATGACAGTAGCTCTGACTCAAGGTTTCAGTGCCGAACATTGAATATAAATGAGGATTTGGGTCAAATTCGCTATATATTTTCAGACAAAACGGGGACACTTACTGAGAACAAAATGGAATTTCAAAGTGCTAGTGTTTGCGGGAAGAATTATGGGAACTCCTTGCCATTGGCTCAACAGGTCTCAGCAGGTATGATAAAGTACCCATTTTATCATTTGATAGTTTTCCTTTGTTAATAATAGAGACCGTTTTACTGCATACTTGATTTAATTAAGGCCACCTTCTATTGCCTCATTTGCTTCTGTTACTGAAGGCCAGAGGTGGATGTGTATTGTTGCTGTAACTGATTGAGCGTAATCTTCTTATTTTTTTACCATTTGTTAGCTAGAACCTTCAAATGGCTTGTGTATTTTATATCTTTTAAAAGATCAACATAATTTGCTGGAATTCAGAAACATTTAATAAATGAGAAAGCAAACAATTTATTGCAGCTGCAATTTTTGGCCGTCTATGGGTTGACAGTGATGGGCTTGATAATTTGTAAATTTCCTATGGTTTATTTTGGCTTGTAATTGTGCATTATTTCCTTTCAAATTAGGTGTCTATGAGGTATTTGATAGTCTATAATGTGAAAATGGTGTCTTCTCAGGGACTGCTCATCTCTTAATTGCATTTAATCATTAAGAAAGCAAAAGTGTTCTCCAATTGCTCTTGAACAAATTTTTTTCTTAGTGTCTATGTTAGATCTGCATTATTTTCTCAAGGTAATGCCTTTTGGAAAGAGAGATATGAAAGCTGTCGCCAGTGATAGAATTCAATTTTTTTTTTGGGTGGGTTTTCTATCAATGAACTTAAATAATTTGATGATTCTATAAGATTTATTTAATGTGTTAGTATTTATCATGTTTAATTTCTCTCTTTTTTGATCTTTTGCTCTAACAGCTGCTGTTAGGAGATGGAAGCTTAAATCTGAAATTTCTGTTGACTCTAAACTCGTGGAGTTGTTATCCAAAGACCTAGTTGGAGATGAAAGGATTGCTGCTCATGAATTTTTCCTTACACTGGCTGCTTGTAATACCGTGATCCCAATTCCTACTCCCAGTAGATCTTCCGGATGCACAAGTGGATTAGTTGAAAATGTGGAAGCCATTGACTATCAGGGTGAATCTCCTGATGAGCAAGCATTAGTTTCTGCGGCCTCTGCTTATGGATATACTCTCTTTGAGCGCACATCTGGACATATTGTGATTGACATTAATGGTGAAAGGCTAAGGTACACGGTTTCTCACTTCTTCTGCTCTCTTTTCTTGTGTATGACTTTCATCAGCCACCTGCATCCCAAATTACTTACTGAAGTTGGGTATTTGAATCTTCTGGTGACACACTTTTTATATTGTCAGAATGGATGCTCCATATGCTAATCAATAATGTTGCATGTAGGTTGGATGTACTGGGGTTGCATGAGTTTGATAGTGTTCGTAAAAGAATGTCTGTGGTTATCAGATTCCCTGACAATTCTGTGAAGGTGTTGGTTAAGGGAGCTGATAGTTCAATGTTCAACATATTAGCTAAAGATTCTAAGAGGAATGATCTTATAAGGCAAATAACTCAGAGCCATCTTAGTGAATACTCATCTCAGGGCTTACGCACTCTTGTGGTTGCTTCACGGGATCTTGCAGATGCAGAACTTGAGCAGTGGCAACACAGGTATGAAGATGCAAGCACTTCTTTAGTTGACAGAGCTTCAAAACTTCGTCAGACAGCTGCTCTTATTGAACGTGACTTGACTTTACTCGGGGCTACTGGAATCGAGGACAAGCTACAAGACGGTGTACCAGAAGCCATTGAGGCCCTCCGGCAAGCAGGAATCAAGGTCTGGGTTCTGACTGGGGATAAACAAGACACAGCAATTTCAATTGCTCTCTCTTGCAAACTTCTGACCCCAGCAATGCAGCAAATAATTATAAATGGAAATTCAGAGGAGCAGTGCAAAGATCTTTTGGCTGATGCAAAGGACAGATATGGTGTGAAATCATCAAATAGAACAAAATGTAACTCAAAGTTGAAAAGGAGTGCTGAAATTGAATATCTTGCCATATCTAATGCTGCAAAGTTTTCTGATGTGCCACAAGGGCATGATGTGAAGGAAGTAGCAGCGAATGCATCATTAGCACTCATCATTGATGGGAATAGTTTGGTATACATTCTGGAGAAAGATTTAGAGTCAGATGTATGAACCTTTTTCTCCTACAGTCCTACTTCAGTGAAGTGCTTGTACTACATTTACTTATTTCTGCATAATGATTTGGTTAATTAGGTTCTTGTACTTTGGATGTTTATAACTCTTGCTTAATATAATTGATTATTATTTTTTTTACAACAGCTTTTTGACCTTGCAACTTCCTGTCGGGTCGTGCTCTGCTGTCGTGTTGCACCATTGCAGAAGGCTGGAATTGTTGATCTAATCAAGAGCCGCACTGATGATATGACCCTGGCTATAGGTGATGGTGAGTTGTCTTTCTGATGGTTCTTTTGCTGTTGGGGAGGGGATTGAGCTTCATCTTGGTTGGTTTGATCTGGCCACCTTGTAATAATTCAGTGCATGGACATGGAACATTTACTTGTTGCCAAGTTTCAATTTTATCAAATTATTCACATTGTGAGGACACAAATCAGCGCAAACACTAAATCACTCTTGGTAGGCTGTTCTTACTTTTATCTGACCAAATGATATTTTTGGTAGGGGCAAATGATGTTTCAATGATCCAAATGGCGGATGTTGGTGTCGGGATATGTGGTCAGGAAGGCCGTCAAGCGGTGATGGCATCAGACTTTGCAATGGGACAGTTCCGGTTTCTGAAAAGATTACTTCTGGTGCATGGCCACTGGAATTATCAGCGCATTGGATATTTAGTTCTATACAACTTCTACCGTAATGCAGTTTTTGTGTTGATGTTATTTTGGTATGCATGGTTCTCTTTTATGTCGGATCTAAATCTTATGCATCATGGTATGTGTTACATGTTTAGTTATTGCCTTTGGTGGGAGATATCGTTGATGTTTAGGCATTACTCATACAGATTTAAGAATTCTGAAAATGAAACTGTTATCAGTAATATGCAATACTTTCATTTGTGTTCAGTGACAAATACAGCCATATAAGTTGACCAGTCTTTGAATTAAGTTCCTGTGTCGTAGAATCTGGTTTCCTGTTTCTTAAGTAGGAAAAAAAAAAAGAAATGGATTCTAGTTTACGTTAATACTTTGGTACTTCTGGGCTATCATGCCCTGGGGATTTGGATGGAATTAGTTCCTTGAATTATTTTTCCTGTTTCGTAACTTGGGGTTGGGGGGGGAGGGGGGAGTGGATTCTAGTTTATGTAATGCTCTGCTACTTTTGGCTATCATCTAATTGTCATCTGGACAGAATTAGTTTTATTTTCTCCTTTTTCATGATCTGACTTGGCTTTTTATGTAACACATTTAATCCACAGAGGTAGGTAGTAATTCAGTATTATGGACTTCCAAAAAGTGAAGTTATGTTCTCTTTGGATCACAAATGATGCAGCCCTTTAGGATTGCTGGTTTCATATTAACGTGGTTTTACTTATTTTTGTAGGTACATACTATTCACCGGATTTTCAACAACTTCTGCATTAACAGATTGGAGTAGTGTATTTTATTCTCTTTTATATACATCTGTGCCCACTATTGTTGTTGGTATTGTCGACAAGGACTTAAGCCATAAGACACTAATGCAGTACCCAAAACTTTATGGTGTGGGGCACAGACAAGAGGCATACAATATGCAGCTCTTCTGGCTCACAATGTGTGACACACTGTGGCAGAGTCTTGTTCTCTTCTATATACCTTTATATGCCTACCAGAACAGCACAATTGATATTTGGAGCATGGGCAGTGTATGGACAATAGCAGTGGTTATCCTTGTTAACATACTCCTGGCAATGGACATTCAGCGTTGGGTATTTGTTACTCATGCTGCAGTATGGGGCTCGATAATTACTACATATGCCTGCATGGTGGTGTTGGATTCTATTCCTGTATTTCCCAATTACTGGTTAGTTTGTTGCTTCTTAATGGGACATATTTTATTGCCATCTCATTCTGGTTTTTATGTGATTGAGCAAACAAACTTTTTGCTTTTGGCAGGACAATCTACCATCTGGCTAAGTCACCTACCTACTGGCTCATCATTTTGCTTATTTTAATTGTTGCATTGCTCCCTCGTTTTCTTTTCAAAGTTGTACAGCAATATTTTTGGCCATCAGATATCCAGATAGCCAGAGAAGCTGAGGTACTAAGGAAAAGGTCCAATTATTTGGCACCACAAGCAGATCAAGTTTCCAGATAGATTATGCTTACATGTTCTTGATCCATTCTTAAGATGGCTTCCCATGTGTTTATCCATCGTATGGCATTCTTACGGCATGTAGCTCTGAACTTTTATGGTAAGTTTTTCCTTGTGTATATTTCTTTATGAAGTCAGCTGAAAATGATATGAGCATACCTTGTTCATTATTTTCTCAGGGCATGGATAATTATTTAACTGATTTAAACGTGTGAGAAGAAATCCAAAGGGATCCTGATTGTACATAGAATAGGTAAATGCCATTTATTGAAATTGAAGTGCAGGTCAACTATAAATTTACTTATGTTTGAGAATATTTCTCCAAGTTATTTTGTGTATATTAAGGATTTTGCAGCTAGTCTTGTAACCCTTCATGTGTACCGTCAATCAAACAAATGTAATTCTGCTTGTTTCGTTTTCATGAGAGGAATTTATTTGAAATGATATTAAATTTATTATTATTGCCAAATTCGTCATACTTCTGTTTTTGCAGAGATTTAATTACTGTTAGAATCAAGGGAATCTAAGTATGTTTAGGCGAAATTTGTTATTGTTTGTGCTGCACTCTACTTCCCATGTTGACCGCACAACTCTTAATAGGGATTAACATGGAGCACAAATTGTTTTAATACGTAGAAATGTAAAGCTGGCGTCTAGTGGATGATCACGACTTAAAAAGTTTAGGTGACTTCAGAACACCGGATGAATAATTTAACAAAATCAACTATTCCAAATGATGTAATGGGAGATGCAGAGATATTTTTTTCTTGCATGTCTAACTTAATCCATAGTGTTTCACATTTATTGTTGACTGCATATGGTGTAACTTTTAGTTTGTAGATGTTATCATGATATAAAATTAACATGATTTATTTTTTGCTTTAACATTTGAAGTTCTCTGTTATTTTGCTGAACCCTCTTGATGTTTTGCGGTCTCTGTTTGTCAGATGAGTTACACAGTTGATTTTGCACCGGTGTGCATTTGGTCAGAGAGGCGAGCCAAGAAGAGTGGTTTGGCGTGTAGAAATTAGCAGCTGATGTTTCTAATGGGAAGGCAAAATGAGTGCAAAGTGCCGGCGAGGCAACTTGTTTCTTTAGCATATTTGTTGATTCTTCTAGAGTTTGGGATTGGCAAAATGTAGTAATAAGGTGATGATGGTCAGATTACGATCGTGATGTTAGGGGACTCTAATGGCTTGTGTAGAGAATGAAACGGTAAATGAAGAAAAATGGTGGGAATGTATTTAGTATATACTATATAGTAGTGTAAAGATCAGATTCGACAGTTTTTACACCTTCACATTTTTACGCTTAAAAATGCATTAAAAGAATTGACATCAATGCGAAGTTATTCAGTTCAATCTCAGTTAACTAGGCAATGTGCTACAATTAAATGAGCTTTTGCCTTTCAGCTGTAGAGTGCTGCTGCCACCCCACTTCCCTTGGTAGTGATTAATTACACCAATTGTTTAAACCTCAACAAATTCGACATTTCACCCCAAATGTGAACGTAGATATTTATTGTGTTTTAAAATTCTTGTCTTGTGCTTTCGGGGAAGGGTCAGTTGTCAACTGTTCACATCCACCCTCCCTCATGATTCATGTGCAACCAAACCTTTATATTATTCTGTAAAATCAAGCCTCTCTTTGTTGTGTTGAATTCAAATTTCGAACTTGACATACCATTTAATATTTGGGTCCGCTTAAGTTACATTAAATGTAACCTATGGGTAGCCTGTACAATTTCAACAAGTTCCTTATATTTTATATTATTTATAATTTATTCATAATATTACAAAAAATTTTAGATTATAAAATTTCGTTTAAATCTTTACACTCAATTTTATTTTATTAAAACCCTAAAATATGAATTCACCCCCTATAATTTTAAATTTTCAAAATGTCCTCCATTTAATTAAAAATATAATAATTATTAAATGAATTAAAATTAAAATTATAAATATAATTATATTTTTTAAATAGATTATTATTGTTATTATTAATAACAAGAATAAAAAGTATTATAATTAATTAATCTATTAACAATAATTAATAATAATTTTTTATTTAAATTGTTAGTAATAATTATTAATGATAATTACTATTAATAATAATTAATGATAATTATCGTTAATAAAAAGTGTACGCGTGTGCGTATGTATATATATTTAAAGATTAAGTTTAATGTCAAGTGTCAACTTACGATGAAGCTTCGGGCTTCATGTACTGAAAACTGAAATTGGGTTGGTGTTTTTTTTTCTTCTTCTTAAAGTTATCTTTGAATTGAATTGGAATGTTTGAATAATGGTGGGGGAATTGTTAATAATTATCGTTAATTATTATTACTAACAAATTAAATAAAAAATTATCATTAATTATCATTAATAGATTAATTAATTATAATACTTTTTATTCTTGTTATTAATAATAACAATAATAATCTATTTAAAAAATATAATTATATTTATGATTATAATTATAAGTATAATTCATTTAATAATTATTATATTTTTAATTAAATAGATGTTATTTTAGAAATTTAAAATTACAGAGGATGAATTCGTATTCTAAAATTTCAATAAAATAAAATTGAGTGTAAGAAGTTAAATAAAATTTTACAATCTAAAAATTTTTATAATTTTTATAAATAAATTATAAATAATATAGAATATAGGAGCCTTGTTGAAATTGTGCAGGCTAGCCGTAAGTTTCATTTAATGTAACTTACGGCGGACCCTATTTAATATTTACCCATTGACCCAATCAGTGCTTTTTTACATATGTCATAAACGGAGAAGTCTATGTTACAGATTTTGTAAGTAACAGCAGCCAATGGGCAACTTCCACAACCTGCATTTCCACGGCTTTTCTCTCTCCTCAGGACACGTGTACTGCTTCCCATTGGGTGCGTAAGTAACAGAATCTGTAACGTAGCAAGGTCCGTCATAAACATATACACATGTATGCCAGACTGTCAAATTCGAATAAATTAGAAGAAAGGTTTAAAAGAGTATCTAACATTGGCTTTTGGATCTATTATATGGCCTATACGACATTTGATCATTGGGAGTAATGATAATTGTTATATATAACATTATAATAAAATCTAGATGTATTTATAATTAAAATTTCTAAATGTATTTGCTTAATCATTTTGATGTGAATAAAATTTAGAAAACAAAACAAAATTTCGAAGTGGATGAAAATTAATTAAGTTTATAAAATCTTTTAATTAAATTTTAATTAAAAATAAGAGATGGAAGGTTCGAACTTCACCGAGTAGAGGGATAAAATTGTGTTGCGATTAGTTTCTAATTGCAGTAAACTATTATATTATGAAAGTGTATCTATTAGTAGAATAATGTTGTGATATAAATGGATATTTATTTATCCAAAGCCGAGTGAAGTAATGTCGTAGATCCTATTATCAAGGACCTGGGCACATGGGGCACGCAACGCAACTGAGTTAACAGCTCTACTGTTGTCGTTTTGTTCTAAACTCCAAATTACCCCTCAAGCACTTCGCTTCCAGCAGCAGCAGTGATAGGGTTATTATCGTCTTCTGTGAATCCGGGCCTCAAAGGATAAGAAGAAATCTGAGAGTGTACGAGATAATCAAACAACTTGGAAATTTTTTAACCAGTATGGGGCCCATCCATTCCAGAAGCTGACGCAACTCCATGACGTAATACTATTGCCTCACACCCCCTCCGTCACGCAAGACTCTTTCCCACGCGCTATCATCAAAGTAAAGTGCAACGCACGGTGCCACCTAATGTTTTTCTCGGTTAGAAAGTTAGAATATTCGTCGCGAATGGTAAATGCGCGTGGGATTAGTAACTTCTTTGGTTGTGGAATTTTCCATGTTAGCTTCCTCTGTATAATTTAGCTGATGGAATCATGCTCCTCACATATTTAAAAGCAAAGCATCTGCCTTTTCTCTTTTGCTACTCTCACTTGGTAAAAAAGGGGGGAACAAATCATAATGAAAATGGAGGCCGGTCAGGTTACATCTTCATCTTCTTGGCTAGAGAATTCGTCTGTATCTTCAGATCGGAGAAGGGCAATCGAAGAGCTTATCAAAGGCCGAGAAATGGCACTCCAGCTTCGAAATCTCATTCACACGTCCACAAAAAAAGGAGAAGGGTCACGAGCGATGATCATCAACCAAGATCTCGTGGCAAATATATTGAATTCATTTACAAACTCTCTTTCAATATTGAAAAATGGTGACTCTGATGAAGTTTCCCAAGTTCAAGAACATGCCCAATTGAGCTCTTCTTGCTGGGAAGCTTATCTGAAGACGGAGGATTCTGGTGAAAGCAGCAAGAGCTCAACCGGTAAAGACCGGAGAGGATGCTACAAGAGAAGGTAATAATAATGTATAAGCCTTTTTATTTATTTCTATGTTTTTCTTATATGATTTCAATCGCTGACAAAAGAAAAGGGTAATTTAGTAAGTTTGGCATGAAAAAGTTACCTCTGTTTGTTATTTTTTACGGGTGGTATTTTGTGTGTTCATTTTCTAGTGACGGTATTTTGTAGTGACGGTATCCAATTATCTAATTATCTATGCTTTTGAGTTACCGTTATGCCCCTTACCTTGTGCTGATGTAATGGAATTCTTTTTGAACTTAAATTTGCAATTTTATTGATTGCAGAAAGTGTACGGAGTCGAGGACAGAACATAGCCCTGCTTTGATAGATGATGGCTATGCATGGAGGAAATACGGGCAAAAAGTGATTCTCAATGCCAACTTTCCAAGGTATTAACAATTTTCAATAATGAAAGCTCACAAATTAAGATAACCTAATTTTATGTTCATTAATTAATTTTATAAAATACACATTCAGGAGAGTTAGATAACCTGATTGGTGTTGATTTTCTTGTGTGCAGGAATTACTTTAGGTGCACTCATAAATTTGATCAAGGCTGCCAAGCAAGTAAGCAGGTTCAAAGGATTCAGGAGGAACCTCCAGTATACAGAACAACGTATTATGGCCGCCACACTTGCAAAAGTTTGATCAAGTCCTCTCAACTGATGCTAGATTCTACCACTAGTGATCAGTGTCCAATGATCAGCTTTGACAGTGCCCACATCACCGAAAAAGATTTTAACCCATTTTTATCATCATTCCCATCAATAAAAAAGGAGTCAAATAAGGATGATCAGGCACCTTTAAGCGATATGACTCACAACCAATCATCATCATCCGATGAATACCTTGTGTCACCTGACTTCCCAGCATTTGAATCAAATGAGCATATGAAAGTGCTTTCCTCTGATCATGGGGATGTGATTTCTGGAGTCAACTCATCATGCACTGCTTCTGCTCACAGCTTGGACATGGCAGTGGATATGTCTGTTAACTTCGATGATGTTTTGGAGTTTAATTTTGATGCTTAATTTAGTTACTGCTACCGCTAGTCCTTTGCAACTTTCATGTATAAACAAATGTGCTTGCGCTTAATTAGTTTCTCAATGTAATGTTAGTTTCTGCAACCCCTTTAGGTAAAATATGAATTAAGATTTAAGCTTCTTTTTTTTTTTAAAAAAAATTCTTTTCCAATTAGTGTGTGCATAATTTTGCAATTGATCACAACAAGAGAGACGGGGATGCTTCAATGAGGAAACTCTTTAGTGATGTGTACAATGGGTAATTAACTAATTATAAACAGAAAAGTAATTATGGGCATTTGTTGAATAGAGATTTAATAATTATAGACGGATAAGTAATTTAAAATTAGAAGAAAATGAAAAAAAAAGAGTAGAAATTAATATGGTAATAATAGATAAACTTGGCTGTGGGTCCCACACGAATTCACGTAGGACCCACAGCCAAGCACTATTCATGTGAGAGGCTGTTACTTACAGAATATGTAAGGTAGCCGTCTCCTAGATAAACATATATGAGGAAACCCTTTCTCCTTAATGATATGTACAATGGGTTGATGATGGCGATCACATGTCCTCTCAAACTAAAATTTGAATGTGATGATAAGACTTCGAAAAGAAATGTATGGCAGGACATTTTGCCAAAAGTAAAATGGTCCAGTATTGAAAGATATTTTGGAGTCTTATTGCAAGCGGTTTTTATCTTTTTATCTTTATCTTCTTTTTTTTTTTCAAATTATATCATGAAATTAATTTCCAAAATCCAGACAATCTGGCGATAAGGTTTTGAAAAAGGTGAGTGGGGTGACGGATAAAAAAGCTTCTTGCTATTCCAATAATCTCTTTAACTCGGCTGGTAAAGACAAACAGATCGAATTAGAATATAGGAGATTTCGCTTAACAATATTTAGAGCCACAAACAATGTATCTTGCCGAATAAGCGGATATAACCATTTATATGATTAAGATTTGCTTTGGGTTCAGTGGGACCAAAACGAGTAGACCCACCACCGAAATCACAATAAATTAGCCAGAGCTCACCTTTGCACTCAATTCGATCGTTAAGCTACTACGTATACGAAGGGGATTGGACCACCAATCTTGTCTCTTTCCGGGGAGGGTGGGTCAAATAACTCAAAGATGAATCTTTTTTTTTTCTTTTTTTAATTAAACACTTAATCATTATCTAAGTTGTTGACGGTTGAAACTTGAAAGATCAATTAACCATGAATAGAAAAAAAAAAAAACACAAGCTTATAAGCTAATTAAGTAATCGTCCATTTTGCTTCTAGCATTTTATAATCATTAATTTGAATTTTCTTCTGGAGAAAGGTAAATAGGATGAATACCTAAATAGCAGAATATTATAGATTTTAAAATAGAGTAATGTGTTCGTAGGGAAGTTGTCTTTGTTGGGAGAACCTGTGTCTTCCGATTCGAGCGGGGACTTCTAATCTAGATTGTGGTAAGGGTTTAAAGGTGTCTCCCACAGTTGTGATCCTACCCAGAATACCTCGTGGATAAGACCAAAATAAAACAGAGCAATGTGTAACTATCTATCATTCCATTTATAAATTTTAAATTATAACAAGAAAAAAAAGAAATGAAATTGTTTTCAGGCCGATTTTTATATATAAAAAAAAATGTGATAATTCATTATAGCGTACAAAAGTTTTGTAATACGTAGATGAGAGAGACCGAGGCAAACATATTATATCCAAAACAAAATCGGGTGATGAAAAAGATGTTGATTCCTGCATGTAACCGTGTTCGTGGGGCAAAGGCTATAATTATAAACAGAGAGAGAGAGAGAGAGAGAGAGATCACCAAATGAGTCCACCAAAGGATCTAAAATTGAGACGACCCCACGTCACATGGAAACAACGATTGTAATTTCATGCATGACTGATGGATGCCGGCCCACTGATGGTGAGAGATACACACAAGGCAATGAACGAACAATTTCACGGCACCCACAGGCTCCATCCATCCAAGCACCATCCCCATCCATTTTAGTTCACTAATCCACCATTTAACGTTTCCTTTGTGGAATTTTGGCCGCCGTGAAACACGAGAGCAGAGCACGTGTTCACATTTCCTTTTTCAAGATTCAAATCCTCGTGGTCGCACGCTCACACTGCGGCCCCATTTTCCTTTTACTAAACGACAAGTTTGGGGTCATTCAAATCTGTCCAATTTGGGGCTCCACACTTGCACCGCTCGTAGGGAGCACACGTTGTGTTCACACTCCACCTCTAGGAAAGCCGGCCCCCTGCGACTGTGAGGACCATCCTTTTTTTAATTCCGAAATGAATGTACAAGGAAACTCGCACATGAACAGTCCATTCATTTTCGTTCTCCGGCCGAGAAAAAGCATTAGTCACATAGCAATCAATGCATTTTTGCTTTTTGGTATTGTCTTATTCATTGGCATCTTAATTGATTTCATGCAATTAGGTGGCGGTTGTGTTGCGGCACTTCATTTGAATTCATAAAAATTAAAACACGAGTGTAGTGTACCCTTTTCGGTGTCAATTGGTATTTAATCATGGGGTTTCACCATTCTTCTTGTGCCAATATCTGCTGTAGTTCTTATGTTGCATCGTACGGCAAGTTGTTGGGCTGAGGCTGACAACATTAAATAATTGTGCGCATTCTTAACTAGCTCGGGCGTGTTTGGTGGTAGTATTAAAGTGTAAGATTGTGCAATTTTTTACCCGGTCTTCAAAGTATGGCCATGCTAGGATTTGGTAACACCATTAATTTATTGTAATCGGAACCACCGGTTTAATCCGTAATTATACCAAAAACTTATCCCATGAGCCTCATGAGATAAGTTACTTGGTGCTATTTCGTTAAATTAAATTATAGATTATTTAGTCATTCCAATAATCGATGATCGAAAAGTAAAATCTTTTATCCATTAAGATTATAATTGAAAATTAAATACTACGATCACTGCAAAAAATACTTTTAAAAAAATGCAAAATCATAATTTCAACATTATATTAAGTTTTTGATTAATTAAAGTTATTGCGAGAAAATAATTCGAATTATTTATGCTTTAAAATTAAAATTATTATTTACAATCCCATCTTATCATTTACTACACCAAACACAAGACAATAACAATTTTAATCATACGTACAATATCCTAACATGTACTAATTCAATTTAGTTCAATGCAATCACGCGTGCCAAACGCATCCCATGCGTAAGCAACAAAACAGTTCTTTTTTATCGAATGTATCCGAAGAGACAGCTACAAGACAGTACTTTTACTTTTTTTTTTTTTTTTTTCAATAGTATGCCTCAGAAGAGACTCTGAGACTGCCACAAAACAGTACTCGAGAAGTTCGTTGAAAAGATTGTTTCCCCACTTGGTCCCGTAACATTTGGGCCCTAATTCAAGCTCCATTGTGTCCCACAAGGCCCAAAGAGGTAACCCACTACCACAGATTTTTGGTTTTGATCAAATGAAAAACGCAATTCAACGAGGAACCACCTCTCAACGTTTTATTAATCCTTCAATCTATAATGACACAATTGGTAAAATCCATATTGAGAACTGAACCATGAGCTCACATCTTTGTTTCTTTCTCGGATATCACTAATTACATGGTTCCAATCAATTACCAACCGAGGCAAGATTGCTTTCACTTCTTGTGGTCTTGCCTGCAAAATCAAGCTCATAAAGCCCCCAAACAAGTGCCACAGAGGCCAAGGCCACGGGCAATGGGCCAAACATCCATAACAACATAGGAAAGCTCATGCAAAGAGACCGGTTCCCAATAAGAGCCAGCGTGAACCCTCTTTCAAAAATCGATTCTGTGTGGGCACGATATGAGAATTGATCATCGCCACAAGCATTTACCATGAAGTTGGCATCGGTCAAGAACCCCAAGGCCACAGAACTGCAAAAAAAGCTTACGACCAAAAAAATAGACGCCGAGCCGTACTTTAAAGCAAATATTCTACCAGATTGTGACCCAAAAATTGCACTGTTGAATATGTGGCTTCCCTTATAAGCATTGTTCATCAGAGCTCCCATTGCCAGGGTTATGAGTATGGCGATTTGGGCGGTGAGTATTGTTGCCATTAATGTGTTTCTCAAGCTTTGAACCGCTAACATTCCCTTCTTATCATCGCCCTAAACATGCATGCGCGAAAATTCATTAGCCAAAAAGAAAAAAAAAATCCGTAATATTAGGATTAGAACATTCGGTGCAAATTTCTACATGTTATAAAATTTGAATTTGGCCTTGAAGGCTTACCTCTTTTATGCCTTGAAACCAAACTTTTCTCCTTAATGCATCGATTCCAATTGAAGTGTGCAAGGGCTTGGTCCTGAAGCTATGCCAAAGATTGGCATGATAACCTAGCATAAGAAAGAGACTCAAAGAGATTAACACTGAATCTAGATACAGAAGCACTTCCATCTTTGATTTTGGAAACCAAACAAACCCTATTTAATCTTGAGCACAAAATTTTCCGATCAGTGGACGCCACTACTGTAGTGGAGTTTATGTCATCGCGTAACGCAACTTTCCTTTATTTATTTATTTATTTATTATGAGTGGTTCGGTCTTTATTTTATTTTATCCCTTTCCTTTTTTTTTTTTTTTTTGCCTTTTAGTGGATTCCAACCGAGTGGACATAAAGGTGATATTGTCGCAATGTGCAATATATAGGATGCCAATTAATGGTAATTGGGTAATAGAACTTTTAATTTGCTCCATGCCATAATGCCCACCAAAATCTACATACCGAATATATACTGCCCAAATTTAATTGATAGCTTTAAAGCCTTTATTTAGTGTTTAATTACCATTATTATTCTTATTCTTAATATCACTAGTTTATTGTGGAGGTGAAAGGATAAAATGTAGTGCATGTACCTAACAAAATAAATGAGATGATATATATAGACACAAGCGCACACAGACATAGAGATGGCCAACGGGTCGCAAGTACAAACACGTTTTGATGGAGCACGCGGCTCGATGCGGCAAGGCACGCACGCAGGCTGGACCGAACTTATAATTTTAGACACATGGGGTTTAAAATCACGATACGATTAGAGATGAGTTAAAACACAACATGTAAAAAAAGTTCGCAATAAGTACATTTTACTTTTTTAATGAAAATAAAATTAAAATTTTATGATTTTATAAATAACTTGAAATTGAATCGTTTAATATATTTTATTAGTGTGGGTTCTTTAAATTCATTAAATTCTTAGTTTAAAAAAACACTATAATTGATTTATGTTTATAATTTATTAAATAAATAATTGATATCATGATTTTAATAAATAAAACTATAAATATCATGATTTTATAAATATGTATTAATATTATTATGAACTATGATCTCTTACTCTATATAAGTCCAAGTTAACAATTAAGTTAATTCTTAAGAAAAATTTATTATTATTATTATTGTCAAGCATTAAAAAAGAATTTTAATATCATATGGTCAAACTTAGTAATTAATATTACATTTTCTTACTATTATTAGTTTATTATTATTGAATATAGATTTAAGTCTTGAATTTTTAATTTTATTAAATATGAATAAAGACACATGAACTTAAAAAACAAATACATAGGTTTGAAAATAATATACCGACAACTTAATATGCACTCAAAAAATAAAAAAAGAAAAAAGCTTAATAAATTTTTTTTTAGTCATGGCCCACGACACAACACGTGTTAGTACAATACAAGTGGACATGACACGTGTGATGGGCCTGGCCTAAGCGAAAAAAAAAAAAGACACGACACGACACAAAGTACATAATAGATATGGCACGGTACAAGCACGAGTATGCATAGACCTTCTTTTGCCGACTTGGCCCGTTGGCCATCTGTACACACACATATATACACTGTGCTTTCGGCCCTAATGCCCTGGAGCAAAGAAACCCAATTTAGTTATAAATGCGCTAGTAAAGAGCCCAATTCATTTGGGCCTAACAATTGATTTAGAATTTTTTAAGTATAGTATTATGTCATTGTCATCGTCCTAATAATAGTTATAACAATTATTTGTTAGCAAGCAGCGACACATGCAACTGTTATCTCTCAACCTTTACCAAAGTGTTTTGTTCCATTGACGTAACACAGGAGGAGAAGAGGTTCTAGAAACTAACAAAACTACGATGCTTTGGTCGGAAAAATTGAACCGGGTGGTTTTTTATTTTGTGGGAATTTTGTGTGTGTGCAGTCTAATCACAAACGTCAATGGGTCGATTCACGAGTACAAAAATGAAGCATTTTATCCAAAGTCGAATGCTTTCTTCTTCCATGGTGGCAGTGAAGGTCTTTACGCTTCTAAGCTTCTTCAATCCCCTGATGCTTCTTCTCCTGACAAGCCCCTCAAGGGCAAGTCTTTCATTAGGTACTTATTTTAATTTTTTTTTTTCAAAAGTTTTGAATTTTAAGTATCTAATTTTGGAACGCTGATTTCTTGCTTTTATTTCATTCACGGTTCAAGAAAATATAATTTGTTGCACAATACCTTAGTTTCTATGTATGCTTAATGAATAACAAGATGATATGTTGGTGGTCTCTGATGGATCATCAGAATTGATTAAGTTATATGGTTGAGGGGTTTAGGTTTTTTGATGATATGAATTTATTGAATTACATATTTTGATTTTTTAATTTTAATGATAATTAGCGAAAATGGGTTTTCAGGTTTGAGACTGTTACATTTGTGAGGCCAAAAGAGTCTGTTAGTAAGCAGAATGAAATGCAGACGATCACTGGGATGGTGGAAGCCATCATTCTTGAGGTGAAAGAGAGGGAAAGGATTGGAGGTTCTTTTCTGAAAACTGATCTCTTATGTTGCACGCATAATCTCTCTAAGGAAGGGTCTTGTAGTGTAGGAGAGGTTATTATTCACAAAGACCCAGAAAACCCCAAGTGGCCAAGACGCATCAAAGCTTTCTTTCGGGGGACCAATGAAGAAACTCAAATTTCTGAAGAAGTTGAAATTGAGAGGACTGGAATGTACTACTTGTATTTTATGTATTGTGATCCGCAGCTCAAGGGTACTATGATTAAAGGAAGGACCGTGTGGAAGAACCGAGATGGGTATTTACCTGGAAAGATGGCACCTTTGATGACCTTCTTTGGCTTCATGTCTTTAGCTTACCTTGTGCTTGGCCTTGCCTGGTTTCTGAGGTTTGTCCAATTTTGGAAGGATATCATACAGTTGCACTATTATATCACGGGGGTTATTGCTCTTGGAATGTGTGAAGTGGCTGTCTGGTACTTTGAGTATGCCAATTTTAATTCAACTGGAAGCAGACCTATGGGAATTACATTGTGGGCGGTAACTTTCACCTCTGTTAAGAAGACTGTGTCTCGCCTTCTGCTGTTGGCAGTTTCTATGGGCTATGGTGTGGTAAGGCCAACTCTTGGTGGTTTAACCTCAAAAGTTATTCTTCTTGGTTTAGTGTATTTTGTTGCATCAGAGGCTCTTGAAATCTTCGAAAATTTGGGGAATATCAATGATTTCTCTGGCAAAGCAAAGTTACTTTTCGTGCTGCCTGTTACCATTCTGGATGTCTGCTTTATTCTCTGGATTTTCTCATCATTATCTAGAACTTTGGAGAAACTCCAGGTAATGTTCTGCTTCATGCTCTCATGCCATCCAGATGGATAGATAAAACTTTAGACGGTGCATGCATCTGCTGATTAGGGCCCCATCATGGTACTAATCTGGTATAAAATAAATATCACATTCAGTGCCTTCTGGTACTATTCTCTCTGTAATTTTCTTGTTCTCATATGGGTTTGGGGTTTTGGAATGTGGATAGAACCCCGGCACGAGATATTTTATGAATCTTCCATTTATGTCCGACCACTAAAGTGATACATTTATTCCCCTATTAGTTTTTGTTATTTTTGTGGATTTTCTTCTTTCTTGTTGTAGATGAGGAGAAACCTTGCTAAGCTGGAGCTGTACAGAAAGTTTACCAATGCCCTTGCAGTGTGCGTGCTGCTCTCGATTGCTTGGATCGGCTTTGAGGTAATAAGTTTTATTGCAATTAAAAATGCTATGGTGCTTATGAAGGATGAAATTTGCTGGAATATGTTCACTCATACATTTATCTAAATGGCACTGATAATTTGTAGCTTGCCTGAATTGTCTTGGCTCAGCTATACTTCAATGCAACTGACCCATTAAATGAGCTGTGGCAAATTGCCTGGATAATTCCAGCTTTCTGGGCTCTGCTTGCATTCATTCTTTTGGTGGTGATATGTGCTCTTTGGGCTCCTTCACATAACCCTACCAGGTATTTGCTTTGACGTATCACTTTCATTGCTCTTTGTTGTCTGTTACTTGTTGCACTAGCACTTTGGTTGCAACTGTTTTTTTTCCCCTCACTTTCATGGTGGAGTTGCAGCTGTCATTCTGCCGCAATCAGCATATTTATATCATTACATCTTCTAATTTTTGAACCCAAGCTGTCACCAACCTTTTCCAGACAGATGGTTCTCTTTTTGTTTTTTTCCCTGCTCTTTACACCCCACCCCCTTCCTCGTCACACATTAACAGAAATGAAACGCAGTAATCCGGCTCAACATACAAAAAGGAAATTATCATATTCCCCTTCGAACTTGCCCGATATATAGCTCTTCTATTATAAGTGTAATTTGCAAATGAAGTTTAACTTAAAGAATGGCAATGGAATAGCTAGTGTAATTCTTCTTGCCCCAAATATATATTTTTGAGTGTGTATTCTTATATGGATGACATACAACAGCTAAACCATGAGAATAATATCTACTACTAATTTGGTGTGGAATTGTAGATATGCGTACTCAGAGGAAATGGGAGATGAGTTCGATGAGGAGACTGTCTCACTGACCAGCAGTGGAATAAAAAACGTGGAAATGGCAGCTAATCTTGGAGAAGATCTTGAAGAGGATAAGCGGGAATAGATTGTAATCCTCCCTGTACAAGGCAACTCCCTTTTAAAGCATCAGCTGCACATCCAGGCATTTCTCTGTGATTTTTTTTTTTTTTTTTTTGCTACACAATTTGTGTTGTATGTACAAAGTACTAGTGAATGTGAATGTAAAGCAAACAGCGAAACACAAGTTCTACAGCTGAAACTCTAGTCTTCTGACCATCAGAAATTTAGGCAATATAATTAAACGCAGAGAACTTTAATCTATTCTCAGATTCTTGTATTATATAATATATATGCTCTTACTTTTGCGACAACTCTGTGCAAGCCTATTTGTTACGCCCACGTTTTTGCTGTGCCAGTGTTTGTAGCTTTTGATTCTTCTACACTTCCATAGAATCTTTTTAAGCATGAAGCTCGGCAGTGCTGCGGCCAAATCAGCACTTCCTTTCGCACTTTGGACAAACTTTCCCTGGGCTCGAAATGTAAAAAGCAAAGATCAGAAGAGTGGGACTATTAGCACCCCTTTATATATCTTTGAAAACCCTGCTTCGATAATTACAATTATATCCTAAATTAAAATTATGAGAATAGATAAATAATAGAAGAGTCTAATTGAATGCAAAAATGATTTCATAACTCCTTAAATTAACTCGCAATTTTTTCACACCGAAAGAAAGAAGGTGAAAAAGATAAAGAATCTTATAAGAATTTCAGAGAAAAAAAATCTTTACAACAATTGGTGCAATTTTTTAGTCCCAAGAACTTTAAGCATACAAAAGAGTCAATTATGTGGTTTCCAGCATTTATGAGGATGACAAATCAATATTGTAAATGATTTATCATAAGTCTTGTGAATCTCAGTAACAAAGAATCCTTAGCACTCCCCCTTCGCGTTTACATATTCAAACCCAACATCATATCAATCACAGTTCTCATATGACAATTGAGAGAGCAAGTCTAATTATTGAAATAAATTCTCCTTCTTAATTATGTTCAATGTGAAGATTGGGAGAAAATTATAAGGGACGCTTAATTATATGTAACTTATAGTAAAAAAAAAGCATTAATTTTTTGTTAGAAGTAGTCAATTGATTCACATAAATACAAAATATTCTAAAAAATATTGTTCGAGAAATGTAAACAACGAGAGGGAGATACAAATTACCAAGAGTTTTGTTTATAATTTCACATATGAGTTGTTTACAACTTCACATATGATTTGATTGAACACAAAAAAAAAAATAAAATAAAAAAAAGGAGACGTTGAGAAAGAGGCGACGAGACTCATGAATGGGGTTTAAGATCTAGGGCTAGTTTTGGAATTATGTTAGTGTTAATAGCAATAGTAGAATGTTTTCAAATTTTTAATGGTGTTTATTTAGTTAGAGGGGTTTTGAGAGAACATTAGAGGTGTGCCAATAGCGCCACTCCGATCAAAAAAGATCAAAGGGACACTGTTTGGCTTATTGGTGGCCCAATTATATTGGGCCGAGTGAGCAGAACCCGTAACTAAATTAAGTGCCCATGGATCCCCACCGAACACCCGTAAGTACTTTCCTCTCTCAAAAGTCAAAATGATCAAACCTATCCTTTTCAGTTCTTTCAAATTTCACATTATCTTAGTAACAGATAATTGTCCACACAATACAGACCGAAGGCTTCGACTACTCTAATTACAAGGTAATTTAATTCATTCAGCACTTGTTTATGTATATTCTTGGCCGGTTTTGGCAAAATTTGCTGCAAAAACTTAACATTTTCCATGAAATTTATTGTTGTATGCAACCATTTTGCCGAAAGTTGAATGAATGTTCCTAGGTAAAAAACTGGATTTTGATTAGTGGTTATTTGTTGATTCTTGTTGAACAGTTGAAGGAAGAACATGGGTAATGACCATCACTATCATCATCATCATCATCATCATCACCATCATGGAGATAGCCCATATGATGATCCATTCTTAAGGTGCTGTTGCTGCCCTTGCTTTATGGTCTCATCTATTTTCACTGGAATCCGTAGATGCATATTTGTGGCTTGTTATCCTCTCCTTCGCTGCTTTGGATTAGATGATTCCAATCACCACCATCATCACCACAGCCATTTCCATTGAACCCATTTACGTTTTTCCATTCAATTCCTGTCGTTTCACTATTCAATGTTCTCTCTCTCTCTCTCTCTCTCTCTCTCTCTCTCTCTTCCCCATAATTGCAAGATTTGCATATGATTTGTGAGTTCAATTTACAATTTTTCTTGTATGCAATATTGTTTGTTACATAATCGGCACCTTGACTATGTTCCATTTTTAATGAATTGTTCATGGACGGACAATTTAGCTTGTGCTAGTTAGATTCTTCATGGACGCGATGGTGTCTATAATTCTTACCAAGGAAAATTTTAAGAGTATCTCCGTGGTCCTAATATTTGATTTCTGTCCTTTTGAGCTACTGCCTTGAGATGTCATTGCCAGCTAGAAATAGAGTCAGATTTTTCATTTCATTTCATTTTATTTTATTTTATTTTTTTGGGTAAAATCTTCAAGATCAAGATATTCAAGTCATTTTCTTAAGATGGAACGCACTCAAAAATGGAAAATCATTCCCCTTAGTCTCTTTCATAAACTCTGCAACACTATGACTTCTCAGTCATGATCAAGATTCTGTAACTTAGCCACACCCTATAAATCTGCTATGAATTCGATCTGCCAAAACTCCCCGGACTTGATCGAAATTTCAGATGATGAGATCATGCAAAATCATTATCTAAACCTGGTCCAAGATTGGGGTTTACGTGCTTCGCCTGCCTGTCAGCAGCAGCTGTTGAAAGACCATGGCTTTCTGCCACTGCAACCATCCCTGCATCCACTGTTCTACCGTAAGAAATCGCCTCATACATGACACATTGCATAACGATGATTGACATGAGAACAACTTGTACAACAATGGAACAACCTGCAAGGCTGCAACAAGAAGAGGAGTGATAGTCGAGAATCATCAGTGTCCCAACTTCCTCCTGATACACCTTCAAGCCATCGGTGCTTCATATAATCTTTCTGCAGGGCAACAATGCGATGCTGTCTAGGAGAATTTCAGGCCAACGATCCTCTGCTTATATGTTCTGACAAGACAACTTGGTAATGCAAAAGTTGTTTTGCAAAGTTCTAATCAAAGTGCTGGTACTTCTCATTTAAAATAGAACCGAGTGAGAAGAAATTGAAACGACACTCAAGCTTTGATCAACATTATTATTACTTGTTAGCTCTGCTATAAGTTTATTGTACAATGTAGAAGCCTCTTTAAAGTTCAAGTGTTTGCGGTTTGATTTATTTTATCTAGCATAGTGATTATGTTATTTACGGGGAAGCAGAGTATTTTCTTTTGCAACACATAGCCTATGGAACTCTGATTTTAGTAAGCTTTTTTTTTGGGGGAATTTTGGCGTAGATTTTAATTTTATATTAGTAAGTTAAAAAGGATCTAACTGTGGTATCACAGTTGTACGGTATTACAATTTGATACAGTCGTTAGATTCAGTCAATAATTATTATTAAAATTGAATCTAATGATTAGATCTAACTGTGATATTGTACAACTGTAGTATCATAGTATTATCGATTAAAAAAGATAACAAAATCATAAAACCCAAATATTGCACAAGCTCAACGTGTTACGTGTCCCAGTATTGTCTCTTTCAGCCACGTGTGATTCCACACTCACGTTTTACATGCTCCTGTCCGTTTGTTTTTATATAATAATTTGCAGAATTATATAAAATCCGGGATATTATGTTGCCCATCAAATCTTATTCATATTAATGGCAATGTAATTCTTTAAATTAATTTAAATTCGTAAGTTTGTAATTTTTTTAATAATCAATTCAAAGTTGTTGGTTGCAATGCAAGTGATATTACCTTATTTTCTTTTGAAAAAATGGAGCTCGAGCGATTTTCCGCAAACGACGACGGCTAAGGGTGACGCGTAGGAGGACGGTAAATAAAGACAACACGTGGATAACATGCAAGCATGACTATCTATTAACTCGGTGGGTCCCACGTCCGAGCACGATATGATATGAAAACGACAATAAAAACAAAATGTCGCGAGAGAAGAAAAAAATAAAAAATAAGAGCATTGATTAATTCAATCGACGGCGATTATCCGGCCACCTGTAATTCAATCAATCAATTAATCAATCTCACCTCAACTTTCAAGTCCGCGATGGGGGCGTCTGCTTTTTAGTTTTTAGATAAATAGATCTTTTTTTTAATTTCTAAATTCTAAGTATTAGGATTTAAAAAAGAAAAAAAAGGACCACCCTTGCAGTCAAAGTTTGAATTTTTTTTTTTTCCTTAAATGAGAGAAAATATTAGATTTTGGTGAGAGTAATTGACACGTATTTGAGTCCTAGTCTGATTTTACTCATAGAAATGACCCCTTATTTACGTTCAAACAAATCCTTTTGTAAGCTTCCATAAGAATTCAGCTAGAGAATACTTAACAGAGGCGGAAAAGGGGGTCCCTTTAATGCTTATAAATTGAATTTTTAAAATAATTTTATCGAATTTGTTGGTTTGTTGATTGATAATTTCGTAGCTCCCAATTGTTCTTTCATCAATTTCAGTTTTTTTTTTTTAAGTCTGGGTTTCTAAAGTCCATAAATAAGGGTTGGTGATCTGGGTAGTTCTCTGTCGATCGGTTGGTTGAGGAGAAAGATTGAAAATCAACTGCAAAGATGAGGGAAAAGCTAGGGTTTTTGGTGGGTATTTTGTTTTTACTATGTGGTTTAAGTTTTGGAAGATTTGTTGTGGAGAAAAATAGCCTGAAAGTGACATCCCCAGAGAAAATCAAAGGAGTTTATGAATGTGCAATTGGGAATTTTGGGGTTCCTCAATATGGAGGAACTTTAATTGGTACTGTGGTTTATCCAAAAGCCAATCAAAAGGCTTGTAAGGTTTTTGATGAAGTTGATCTTTCCTTCAAGTCAAGGCCTGGAGGATTACCCACTTTTCTCCTTGTTGATCGAGGAGGTGAGATTTTTAAATTTGATGATTTTGTTCGTTCTATGATGTTTGTTTTAGATGAAGTTAAGAGCTTGTTTGTTAAATTCATTTAATTGTTTGTTCATATGTAACTATGGTTGGTTAAATTGTTAAATTGGATGGCTTGATGTAATTAAGGAATGTTGTTATATATTTTCTTTCCTTGTATACTTTCATTTGCTTAAAGTGTATGGTTTTGTTTGTTTGATTAATTTTTTGAAAGATCGTGGCTAGTTAAATACTTTATGCATGTTTGTTGGCGCTTTTTTTTTTTCCTATGAAAATTCATCGAGTTAAGAAAGTAGACGTTTTTACCAGTCTAGCAGGGGGAAGTCAGGTCTGGTATTCGGGTTGGTCTAAGGTCGGTGCTTTGGGAATTCCAGTAATGAAAATTTACTTTGTTGATGTCTTGCCTGAGTCAAATTATGGTATTCCAAATCATGCTTTTGAAATTTTTGTAACTATATCATGTAGAGACTGGCTTAGGATTTCAGTTGATTTCTTTGTTCCAATTTTATTTATTATAGACAAGCTGGTAATGTACCTGCACCTCTCCCACTTGCAGATTGTTACTTCACCTTGAAGGCCTGGAATGCGCAAAAAGGTGGAGCTGCTGCTATTCTTGTGGCCGATGATAAGACTGAGCCTTTGATTACCATGGACACCCCTGAAGAAGAGAATGCAGATGCTGAATATCTACAAAACATCACCATCCCCTCAGCCCTTATAAGCAAATCTTTGGGTGACAGTATCAAGAAGTCTCTAAGTGGTGGGGAGATGGTCAACATGAATCTGGATTGGACAGAGGCTCTTCCGCATCCTGATGAGCGTGTGGAGTATGAATTCTGGACAAATAGCAACGATGAGTGCGGGCCAAAGTGTGAGAGCCAGATTGATTTTGTTAAGAACTTCAAAGGAGCTGCCCAGATACTTGAGCAGAGGGGTTACACTCAGTTCACCCCACACTATATAACTTGGTATTGTCCGGAAGCATTTATTCTGAGCAAACAATGCAAGTCCCAGTGCATCAACCATGGTAGGTACTGTGCGCCAGATCCTGAGCAGGACTTTAGCCGAGGGTACGATGGAAAGGATGTTGTGGTTCAAAATTTACGTCAAGCTTGCTTCTTTAAAGTGGCCAATGAAAGCAGAAAGCCATGGCTTTGGTGGGACTATGTGACTGACTTTGCAATCCGGTGCCCAATGAAAGAGAAGAAGTACACCAAGGAATGTGCAGAGCAAGTTATCAAATCTCTTGGTAGGTCAAAGCCTTCATATTTTGTGGATGTTCTAGATTGTTATGTGTGACAGTATGTTCTATTTCTATCTCCCCAGTAGAAATTGTGGATTCTGCATTATTTGCTTTAGCTCAACTCTTATGTACTATTACAATTTCTCATTTGTTTGCTATATCTTGGTAAATTTCACCACAAGTCATAAGCATAGGCGTATTGTTTTTCTGTCATATTCTTGGAGACTCCAAATTTCAATTCATTTCCAATGACCTTTTGCATTCACACTTTTAGTAATGGGATGCTTCAGATACTTGCATTTCACAGAATGTGGTGACTGTGAAGTGTTGCCATCATTTTAGTGCAGATGTTTTTTTGTTTTTCTTTCTTCCCTTGTGCGTCACCTTGTTAGCATTTATGAAATGGCATAATTTATTTTGCTTAAATGCCTCTGAATTTCATCTGTTGTCATGTTGGGGCCCAAGAAATCTCAGCTACTTCATTTTCTGTGAGAGACTGATGATTTATGTCTAGCTAATTGAGTTCTGGAGTTTGTAAGCCTACTGTGGAATGTTTTAAAATTTCCTTCTTTTGTAATGCGTTTTTTAGGTGTTGACCTCAAGAAGGTAGATGAATGTGTTGGAGACCCTGAGGCGGATGTGGACAATCAAGTTCTTAAAGCCGAACAAGATGCACAGGTTAGCTCATAAAAGACCTATGTATATCCTTTTTCTTTCTATAGATTAATATTTTTAATATTTGTCTATCCTATTCAACTCTTCTTCATGTGTGGTTAGATTGGAAAAGGCTCCCGTGGAGATGTTACTATACTGCCAACACTTGTTATTAACAATAGACAGTATAGAGGTGTGAACTAAGAGCTGGGTTGAATATATCTTTAAGTTATCTGACTGCATGTTGCAAATATTTAGATTCCATTTTTCTGATTTCAGGTAAGTTGGACAGGGGAGCGGTTCTCAAGGCTATTTGTGCAGGTTTTCAGGAGACTACAGAGCCAGCCATATGCTTAAGTGAAGGTTAATGCCATTATTTTTTGGTCATTCAATTTGTCGTATGATCACCACTGTTTTACTGGTTGGAGATTTTTATTGAGGCAGTATTCATTGTTTCGATGTGATTGTTCTCCGCAGATATTGAAACTAATGAATGCTTAGAAAACAATGGTGGGTGCTGGCAGGACAAAGCTGCTAACATAACAGCATGCAAGGTATTTTTGTACTCAACCTTCTGTGGGAAAATCATCTGTGAAATCTTGAATGCTTACTCCATTTTGTCATTTTCTCCCCAAATTTATACACATTTATTTTGTTATAGGATACTTTCCGAGGAAGAGTGTGCAAATGTCCTATAGTACGAGGTGTGAAGTTTGTTGGTGATGGTTATACTCACTGTGAAGGTAATGATTCTGCATGGAGTAAGAGTCACTGCCATTTATTTTTAGTTTCTATAATCAAGCCCTAAGCACATTCTAGTTTCCAGAACAGCGAAATCTGTAGGATTATGGGACTTGGGAACTTGTGCTTTTGGGACTTGGGAACTGTAGGATTATGGGACTTGGGAACTGTGGGCATTTTTCATCATTGTGCTTTTGGGTCTTATTTTGTCTTTGTTTGGAAGTTAGTTACCATTCATACATTTCCAATATCAATCTTTGGGTGGTGCTTACGTCTATGTATCTTTACTTGAAGCATGGTTTTCAGCATCCTGCTTCTATTTTTAGGTTTCCCAGCACACTAATCAAACTTGCTATTTCAATCATGACTTGTATCTGTTTGCTTACACACACACACACACACACACACACACACACCCATATATCATGTCTCTCTTTGTTTGTTTGAATAGCTTCAGGAGCTTCACGCTGTGCAATTAATAATGGAGGGTGTTGGAAGAAAATCCAAGATGGCAAATCTTTTTCTGCTTGTGTTGTAAGTAACATTTAACTGTTGATCTTTGTCTCGCTCTACCACAAAAGAATTGTTAAAAAATAGTTCTTTCTAATTTTTATTTTTTTTGTGGGGTTCATAATGGATTCTTCAGGAGAATAGCTTGCATGGTTGCAAGTGTCCACCTGGATTTAGGGGTGATGGAGTGAACAACTGTGAAGGTACTGGCAGTTGGCTTTTCCATTTACATCATAGTTTACTTTGGCGTTTCACTTCCTGTGATAGTAAAATTTGAGACATTGTTTACCATTTTCTCTTCTTATTTGTCTCCTTGTATTTCATCTCTCTCTCTCTTCCCCCCCGCCGCGCCATCTTTTAAAAGTAGTTTTGCTTTGTCCACAAATATTCTTGGATTAAGATCTGGAAAATGTTTTCAACATTCTGGTTTTAAACAAGTCTTCTCTTTTGCGGATTTGTGTGTGTTTTAAGGGGGACAGCAAACTCATGGAATGATTTTTTTCCCCCCATTCTTCAACTCTCCAAGCTCTTGGACAGTTAAGCTGCCCTCTTGGAGAATAAATCACTGAGTTTTTCTTGCTTTTTGAGAATTTCTGCTGTTTACTGATTCCAACCGCTGTGGGCTCTGTGTACAAATATGATTGAACCTTTTTTTGTGGCGGCCAAAATCACGTCGCCTTTTGTGGATAAAAGGGAGATTACAACATGCTGGTTTAAGCTCTCTTTTCATTTGGCTTAATTTTTTTTTTTTTTCCGGGTTTCAGATGTGGATGAGTGCAAAGAGAAGCTGGCATGTCAATGCCCACAGTGCAAATGCAAAAATACATGGGGCAGTTACGAGTGCAGCTGTGGCAGTGGATTGTTGTACATGCAAGAGCATGACACCTGCATAAGTGAGTTCCCTGGGACACAATTTACCTGTTCAACGAATAACGCCTAATGTTGGCAAACAGAAGATCTGCCTTTTTACTCCTGGAATAACCTTTAGGACTTCCCTTGAACCCATTTTAATGCACTCAACTCTCTCTCTCTCTCTCTCTCTATACCAAACTATGGTTAGAACATCCGGGTGCCAAGTATCTAGACAAAATATATTTCTCCTTCTCCACACTCTGAACATTTTCTTGAAACTCCTGTTTATGATGCTTCTATGTTACTGCTACTCCGTTACTGCCCTTCCACCTTTATTTCCTTGCCATTGATTATTGTTCTATTTGAAAAATGCAGGTAAAGATGTTAGATCAGAGGCTAGCTGGGGCTTTGTATGGATGGTCATTCTCGGTTTAGCAGCTACTGGCGTTGCAGGATATGCATTTTACAAGTACAGAATCCGGGTATGACCTGATTGTTTAACTAATGTCCTAGATCTTTCTTTTATTTAGTTCAGGTTCCATTTTTCAAATCGAAATTGAAGTTGTCAGCCCATCCTCAATTCAAGTCCCAGTCAATATGATTAGGACCGCACTGTAGTAGTGAAAGTAGAAAGATTGTAATGTTAGCGCACTGATGGGTGATGTAGTTGAAGTATTGTTAAAGATGGTCGATTAAGAGTAACTTAATTCAGGCTACTAATAACAATTTGTTTAGGCTGGGAGTTGATTTAAGCTAGATCACTGATCATACTAATGTTTGTGAATCCCTGCAACACTAAGCATCACTGTATCACTGAGATGAAGGAAGCTAACATTATTAACATTTTCTGAGTGTCCTATTTTTTGGATGTTGGAATGAGTTTGTTAATTCTACTTTCAAGTTTCCATAGGAGTCTCATCATTTGCAGTGTCTTATTTTCAACAGAGATATATGGATTCAGAGATACGGGCCATCATGGCACAGTACATGCCATTGGATAGTCAAGCAGAGGTTCAGCATGCTTCCCACGGTGATGTTTAAAAGCAGGGCCCGTCGGCCCAGACAGAAGGGGACAATGTCAGCAGAACATATGCCCTATCCACATCTTATTGATACTATGTGGTGTAATGTTTAACCTATTACCTGGCTTATATGCTCGGTTAGCGTTACCATTTACTGTGAGTGACTGAGTGGAGTTAGTTTATTTGTAAATTATTTAAATTATAACTGATGCACATAATGCCCCGCAGCACAGGCAATTTTTCATTGAATGGAAAAAGTTTAATGATTACCCAAGTTTCAGTCCGATGGCTCATTATGTAATACTGCCTGAGGTCGTTCAACTCTTCATTTTGTAACTTTCCTCTGTTTTCAATTGGTAATGGTTTGCAGATTCTATTATTATTATTATTGCTGTTGTTTAGGGTTTGCAGATGAATAAGCAAAGGTAAAAAAAAGTTTCTTTATCCATGCACACTAAGCAAAATCTTTTGCAGATCATTCGCATCATTTGGAGAGTTATTAGCAAGTAATTTTAATTTCTTGTGTCTTATTTATTTATTTGAAATTATCTTTGCACCATCGTCATTTTATTATATTTTATATGTATATGTAACCATCACAAAATTTTAACATATTATTTGTATCATTTTTATTTTTAAACTTACATTAATAATTAATTTTAATTTTAAAAATAATTATTTTACTCTTAAATAAATTAAAAAATTATTTTATTTATTTATTATATTAAATTTAAAGATATTCTTGTAATTATAATTTTTTATTTTTTAAAATTTTATAGAATAAAATAATTTTTTAATTTATTTAAAGATAAAATTGATCATTTTTAATGTCAAAGTACTTTATTAATACAAACTTAAAAACAAAAGTGATACAAAGAACATGTCAAAATTGTGAAGTGATTAAATATATATATGATAAAAAAAATGTAGAAATAATTTTCCTTTATTTATCTTTCAAGCTAAAAAATTTTTACTTAGTTAACGAAAGTATAATTTATATTTAAAGTATCAACAAAAAAATAATCCTTAATCCTCATTGTTATTCAAGGGAAAAGAGTTTTAAAAAAAAATTGTAAATGAAATTTTGTTTTTACAAAAATAATAACTGTTTACTAAAAATTTATATTGATTTTTTGAAAATTTCTTTGTAAACATAATCTCCATTGTTTCGTCAAAAATTTATTGTTGAAAGAGACATTTCCGATATAAGTCAAGAAGTTAAAAGTATTTATAAAAACATTTTTAAAAATAATTTTGATGAACTTTTAAAAGGTCCGCTGAAACAACTTTCCCTTTCTTCAGTCCGCTTTATGACTATTTTCCCTTCTCGCATATCAGGTTCACTGTTAACTGGTGGGGGGTCATTTGTGGATAGCGTTTCGTCCAGCTCCGTGTGCATGCCCCCTTCATTAAAGGGTGGTCCTTTACACAATCCACAGTAACAAGTCATATTGATATTGATTACGAGAATTCTTGCAATCACAAGCACAAACTGTCAGCCAAAAAGCGGGAAAAAAAAATTACTACTACTGAAAACTCTTGAATCCTTGTAATCCTTGATCAAATCAAAACCAGAACAAGCTCACTGGTTTCTTATTCCTATCGTCAAGTTGGAATTTTACAACAGTGCAAAGTAAAACTACAATGTCGAGGGCTTATACTCCAGATCCATCATCATAGTCATCATGTTTTTGCTTCAGATATCTTTTGAAAATCCACTTTGTCACAATATATGAAGTACTCTAGAAATTCCATATGGAACTTAAGAGCATATCCCTTTTATTTCTGCAACAAAGATATGGAATCTGAATCTCTTATTAGTCATTATGAAATACTTCATTAAAATAATGAGAATAAGAGGCTGTTATTAAAAAGAAACAAACTAACCTTGACCAAAGGGATCAATTTTCAGTGCCATATTCCATATCCAACCCTTTTCTCCACTTATTCTCAACTGTGATTCTATAGAGATAGAATGCTACCATTGCGCCACTACACAAGGAAGCAAAGTCAAACAAACCAAATTAAAGTTAGTATAAACTAAAGTCAAATTGATAGTCCAAGACTGATGTTATCTTTCAAGGTATGCTATAGAAGTGTAACAACATAAAAGGGTAAGATTAAAAAGCTTTCAAACCTGACAATGGTTATCAAAAGATTTGGAAACATTAACCTCTGAAACGTGTCAAAATAAAGAAACAAATTAATAGTCAGGTATTTAATAGGTGCATTCAGCATTTATAAACAAATTGAAACTTCTGAGAAATATCTTTACCTGAAACAACAAGCGCATCTCCCTTAGGAATATTATAGTTGCTATTGCTGCATATCAATATCATACAATCCCATTAAAATAAAAATAAAAGAGTAAGATAATACCATTATAACAAATGAAAGTTTCCAAACAAATGGTAAACCTGATCCCACAGTGCAATCACTATATATTATGTAAAGATAAATTAAAGAGTAATAGTGTAGACAGCCTACCCCAAGAGGAATACAACAATAAAAAGCTACTCGTTCTTAAAGAAGTGCACTCTTTATCGAGAGGTTAATAAAACTTAGCATGACTCAGCATGTCATAGTGGATTTAAGAGTTCCAAAAAAAAAAGATGAATTCCATCTTTTGCCACAGAGAATGAATTAACAACAGTGCAATGAGTCCAAAATACAATGATTTACTAGCTGTTTTATTAATATTTTTTTGTTATCTTAATTGTAAAAAAAAAAACCACGCACTGACCTGCTTGTCCTTTCAAGGCTACAGGAGATGTTTTCCCTTTTTTATGTGACCGCAAACTTGCTATGCTTAAAGCCAAAAGTGTACCCCCCAGAATAATACCGAACCTGATGGCAGGTATGCTGCCCATTACCATGAAAGAAATGAAGCCACCAAGAGTAAGAAGCAAGCCTGCAACAAATAAGAACTATCATAACATGTACAAGAAAGGTCAATGGGCAGAAATGCATTGTAAATCATCCAGTTAACTGCTGTCATATACTAAGAGTACCATATGGTATTCCAAGGTAAAAGTCACGGAGTGTAGAAAATTCTTTCACATCATCAGTTGGCAATGTAAAAGTTTCCACAATCTCCTTCACTTCAGGGCTATTCTCTGTAGCCTCCGTCAGATATTTTTTACCGTCTTCACTGAGTTCCTTTGCTACAACAGTCAGATCCTTCCTTGCCTTCTCTGCTTCAATTTTCAGCTGCTCTGCAGTTTCTTTCAAGATGGCAGTAGCTCTCCTAGAGTATATCTCATATGCTTCTTGTGACACACTCTGCACCTTTATTGCTTGTTCTCTGAAAGCAGCAAGAGTCTGTTTCCATGCTTCTTCTGATTCTTTAGCAGTTGCCTTGATTTCACTGCTCTCCTCCGAAGACTTCTACGTTAAAATTAAGGAAGCAGGACACTATTAGTTCACAGCAGCAAGATAAATCTTAGGAACTCCCCTAAGAAAGGCGTGAACACGAAAAACTGAGGCTCCATAGAATAATAGTAGTAAATTTTGCAATGAGTAACAAACTCTTCTCAATTAGCGGCCAGACAACAGTTCTGTAAGAGGTCATAACAAATTGTCCCTATATTGAACTTTTTGCTTTTGTAAATGCCTCATCAAATGGGACGAACTAAAAAAAAAAAACAAACCCAATTCAATTGCCAAGTTTTCCCAAAAAAAAGGTAGACTGGTTAAAAATGCAGCTTCATTATGTTAAAAAATTAACATTCATGTTCACTATTCTCTTCACAGAAATCAGCTATTTATCACTCACGTTACTCACACGCAACAAATAAAAGGACATATTTTTATCCAATTATCAATTTAGCAGCGCCAAATTCCCCACGTTAAGGTACTAACAATTGATAAGAAGTAAATAACAGAATACAGAAAGCTCACCGATTCCTCGTGGGAAGCTGAGAGAACGACAGTGGATCGATAAAACGACGACCTCCGTCGTTCTGGCAACTGAAATCCGACTCCAATCCCTTTCGCGGCAACTTTAACACGTGGAACAATCGAGACTCGTTGACCGCGAGACTGGACCCGCATACATGGTGAGCCATACAACGCCTCAGAACCAAAGCCAAGTCTGGGGTTTGGGTTAGGGTTCTTGGTTGACAATAATTCAATTGAGACACTCATATCGCTTCCTTCGTCTAGAGAGAGAAAAAAAAATGGGATTACAAATTCAGACTACTGGCGAAGCAATCGAGAAGGAATAAGGGCTAGCTTACGTTTAGGGTTTTAAAAAGTTAGCATTTTTATGACTAAGCTTAACTTTTGGACTAGCTAAGTCACTGTTTGTGTTTGATATGGTTGATCTAACTGTGTCAAGTGTGTGCTCATTTAATTAATTTTTTTTTAAAAAAATTGTTATTATTAGATTTTATTTTGGATGGAATTTTTGTAAACTAAATAAGATATTTTATTTTGTAAACTAAATAAGATATTTTATTTCTGTTAACAAAATAGAGGTTATAGAATTTTTTTAAAAATATAAATTTTATATTATATTATATTTTTATTTTATTTATTTAATAATATAATTTTAAAAAAAATTTATCCGTCAATAAAAATTTTATTGACAATTAAATAATTAAAATTTTTTAATGAACACTCCACTAAACAAAAAAAAATTACTCAAGACTAAATTTTATTGGAATAGATAGAGCTGACGCCGGCGAAATGCGCTGAGACGTTCGAAGTGAGAAGTGTTTTAGTGACACGTAAAGAACAAAAGTTATAAGCTGTGGGGTCCCGTGTAGATTTGGCATTGGTGTTTCGATATGGTACAAGAAGTAATTGCTGGTCCCCATGTAATATTTGTTAGATTTCTTTTAATAAACGAGGAAAAAAATATTATTATTTTTTTAATTTCTCTCATTCTACGGATATTTATTTATTTTTTTAAATTACTATTTAACAACAAAGATTAGGTTATAAAATTTTGATAAAAAAATATAAGACTAAAATATCTTAACAAAAAATGAGTTGATTGTTAACTATCATGATACCTTAATGTTTTTGTTAAAATTTTGTAACCTAATTATTTGTTATCAATATTTAAGGATCAAACAGACATTTTCTCGACTAATTAAGTGAATAGAAAGAACAAAAAATTGAGAGCAAATACATGCATTAAACATTAATATTTCAGGCAACTATCTAGGTTGCTCCTCTGATGATGAGGACCTTAGGAGGGAGGAAAAAAAAAAAAAGGCTCAAAGCAAAGCCCTCGCCTTGGGGGGGAAAGAAGGAACCTCTTTCCCCCTCCAATATAGTGTTTTTAGCGCACGAGATGACTATGACCGAAAGAAGCCATTTATTAATTTTAATTTATAAATGACATCATACTATTTTAGCCTTAAGAAGACCAGATTTTATAATTATAAAATAATTTATAGGGTGTTTTTAAATAGTTTTTAAGTACATACACCACTTGAATAATTAGTTCAAGCACTACGGAGTAAGGAAATTTTATATTTAAGGCCATAGCATCTTGATTGGGCGTATAATGATTATGGCGCCTATATAGACATTATTACGTTTTCCAAATGAAAGAAAATTACCACCCACATTGTAAAACATCTAGAAATTTGAAAGGTCCATGAAAAATATGGATAAATAATAAGAAAATGGAATGAACATTTCATTATGTGCATAGAAAATTGACAATTTACCATCTTTATGGTAAATCACATTATACATCATTAAAACCATTGGGTTATATTAAGGACTTTATTACGTCTCCACAACACTTTACTAAATTTGAACTTGACCAACTGAATTATGATTTATGACTACAACAACAATATCTTGAAATCTTGACAAATTAGAGATTTGGTTAAATACGTAATTCTCACTCCATACCAAAAAGCAGCCGGTATGGACATGATTATGAAAGATTAGTAATGAGTTTAGGCTCCATAAAACCGGACAGCTTTTCTTTTCTTAACTTGTCATTTAAGCCTTGCCAAGTGCCATTTCTATGATTAGACGAGATCACAAGCAAAGCCCACCCATCTTCAGTGAGCCAGCCCAATTGAACATTACCAGCCAGCTTCCTTTGGATATTTCTTAATTATTAAAAAAAAATAAATGAAAAAGGCGAACGATTATGTTTGTTTGTTTTTTTTTTTTTTTTTTATTTGATCTATGTTGTTAGATTTATAGATTCCGCGCCATTTACGCCGCTGGGATGCAGTAGTCTGCATCATCTCCCAAGACGTGTGCATTAATGTCACATTTTTATATACTAATGCATGATTAATTAATTAATTAATTAAAAACATTAATTAACTAACGTGGGATGGGAGGAGGGAAACCCAACCCAAGTGCGGAAACGGAAAAGTGAAGTAGAAGGCAGCTTTCATTCCTTGATTCTAAAATATAATTATTATAAGATTACAGCATTAAACAATAACGGAGTATGGGAAAGTCAAATCAAGTAAAAGAAAACAGAACAGAAACAGCGAAAGTAAGTTGGTACTTGGTAGAGTTTGTTTCAAGTAATTTCAAGTAGGTCTCTGTGTTCCGACTGTTACAAAATAAAAATGAAGAATTGGAAGAATAAAGTGGCACGGCGATATGGCACGTCTAAAAATGAGTCGAATTAATGGAATTATGGGCACGGCCCAGAAAAGAGAGACAGTGAGTATTGAGAGGTTTTTTTTTTTGTTTTTTTTTTTGGTGTGTTATTATTATAATTATTATAATTAAAGCCTTATACAGAATACAAAAGGTAAAGCAAAAGAGAAGCATGCCGGGGGTTGTCATTTTACTGTCTGTGTCTGGTAATTTTTTTAATGGGTGCAAAATTTGGATTTGCGATGTAATGATGAGCCAGGTCGGATTGGACGTGCTGAAGGAATGAGAAGTGCCATCTGTAAATCACACATCGGATTCTCGTTTGACTCCAACGAGTATTTCGACATCAAATTTGGAAAACAACAAATAGACCCCTATATTTGAGAAGAATCACAAATATATATGTGTATATATAGAGTTTTGCATTAATTTCTAAAATTCCTCAAAATTAACAAATTTAACTAATGTATACTCTTGAAAATTTTTAAATAATTAAGTTTCTAAATTAACTAGTCTAAGTGTTATGGTAGTCAGATCATAGATTTTTTTTTTTTAAATTTTATTTGGCAACACTTATAGTCAAATATCAACTAAAGTGACTTTGAATTAATTTAATTTTCTGTAATTTTGAATTTATTTTTATGAGTAAAGTATGACTTTCATCAATTCAACTTTGTGAATAAATACATAAGACGTGTGGGTCAGTTTCAAACCATAAAACAAGATCTACAAAATCTAATAAGCTTAATGAATGGGCAACATCATTGAAGTGCGAAACAAGGATTTTATTAGGGTGGGTTAAATTTTTTTTTATTTGATACGGTATATTATTATATAAAGAGTCTGCTAGGAATTCAATAGATTAGGAATTAGTTACAATTTTTTCTTTTAATCTCTTTATGCTGTACTTATGTAAAAATAATTAATAAATAAAACATGCATTTTATTTTCTAACATGTGCGGCTAGCTTATTTTCAATCTATTATAATCTTTGTTTGACTTTGGTTACAATTTTTATTTTTATAGTAATATAATTATTTGGTTTTGGATGTTAAGATTTAAATTGTTTTAGTTTAAAATGGGATGAGAGCAGATTATTAAATTAAAAAGAAGAAAAACTAAAGGTGAGAGACAAAACCACCTTTGGTAGGTATAATGAGTTACTGAATTTTAGACTAAATTTATATGGCCAAGTTTTTAAATTAAATGGAATGATAAACTTGTAAAATACTGTAGTGACAAACTTGAAAATATAACAGTGGCGAGTTCATAAAATGAGTATTAATTGCATTTCTATAACTAAAAAAAAAAATCTACAAATTTTGAATGAGCGTAGCCAATATATAGTGTCGCCCCTAGTGCCATTACAATTTCTTAGTATGTGTTTCACTGTAACTTGATTCATTGTCTTCATCATTTCTTGACCTTTAAAATAATCAAAAAATTATGTTATAATGTTCTTTTTGCTTGAGATTAAATCTACAAATTTTAACAATTTGTTTTAATCTAAAATCTGATTGTTAACTCTTAATTTTAAAAATAATCTACTTCTATATATATATATATTAGAAAAATACTTTGTTGAGAATTGAACCTAGAATGACAAAAACTTAGGGGCTTGATTATTTAAACAACTCAGTCGTGCACTTGTCAAATCACTGTTTAATTTTGTTACATTGTAATAGAATCCAATAGGGGAGACCATTATGAAAATAGTAATAAATTATATGCTTAATTGTAATATTTTTAGAACATTTAGGGGCCTCCTTGATGTTACCTCACATTTGAAAAGCCAAAGCCCAAAAAGAGAAGAAATGGTAAAATAAAAAGACTGACAATGGCTCTATGTTTTCGCCGTTCAGAAGCTTTTAATGCTTTCTGCTTTACTCTCTCTCTCTCTCTCTCTCTCTCTCTGTATTTTCCATGCCACTATTCAAACCAACCAAAGCTTTCATTTATCTTGCTTTCTTTCACTCATTAATGTCTCCTCTTTCTAGGGCTCCATTCGCTTGACCTTCTCTCCCGTTCCTTTCGCCGCGAATATCGCCAGAAACCATCTCGATTCCGGCACCCCTTTCTGACAATACCAAGCTTCTTCTTTGTCTTTTCCTCTGTTTCTGTCTTCAGTTTTTTAAAAAAGCTTTCATTCTGTTGAGGAAATGAAACCAACTGTTTCACAAAGGTGACTAAAACAAACCAAAACAGAGTGGTTTTGCTGGCCGGTTTCATTCTTGCTTTTGTTCTTTTCTCTCTAATGGCTAAATCACTATCGCATGTACTCTGTTTTGCTTTGGCAAGCCTCAGTTTTTGTTGACATTATAGTGGGTTTTGCAAACTTATACAAGCTTTTGCTCCTTTGAAATTGAGTTAAGGATGCTACTTAAGCTCAAGTTATTCTTTTTACTTGTTTTAGCTCCAGTTTTTGTACGTTCTTTAGACCCCACATTCAACGACGATGTTTTGGGGCTAATCGTGTTCAAGGCCGGGCTTGAGGACCCAAAAGAGAAGTTAACATCATGGAGTGAAGATGATGATAATCCTTGCAACTGGGTCGGAGTTAAATGTGACCCGAAAACTAAGCGGGTCGTTGGGCTCACTCTTGATGGCTTCTCTCTTTCGGGGCATATTGGTCGTGGCCTTTTACGATTACAGTTTCTTCAAGTTCTTTCTTTGTCTAATAATAACTTTACTGGGACTATAAATGCTGATCTTGCTAGCTTTGGGACTTTACAAGTTGTTGATTTTAGTGAAAACAATTTATCTGGGTTTATCCCAGATGAGTTTTTTAGACAATGTGGGAGTTTAAGAGAGGTTTCTTTTGCTAATAACAATCTCACTGGCCCAATTCCTGAGTCTTTAAGCTTTTGTTCATCCTTAGATTCTGTTAACTTTTCTTCTAACCAGCTTTCGGGACAGTTGCCTTATGGAATTTGGTTTTTGAGGAGTCTTCAGTCTCTTGATTTGTCTAGTAATTTATTGGAGGGAGAGATTGTTAAAGGAATTTCCAATTTGTATGATTTGAGAGCTATAAAGTTAGGTAAGAATAAGTTCTCTGGGCAGCTTCCGGAAGACATTGGAGGCTGTTCAATGTTGAAAGTGCTTGATTTTGGTGTGAATTCTTTATCTGGGAGCCTTCCAGATTCATTGCAAAGGCTGAATTCATGCTCTTCTTTTAGTTTAAAAGGGAATTCATTCACAGGGGAAGTTCCCGATTGGATTGGCAAGTTGGCAAATCTTGAAAGTTTGGATCTTTCTTCGAATCAATTTTCTGGTAGGATTCCATTCTCAATAGGGAACCTTGTATTTCTGAAGGAATTAAACATATCCATGAATCAGTTTACTGGAAGATTGCCGGAGTCAATGATGAATTGTGGTAATCTTTTGGCTATAGATGTTAGCCAAAATAAGTTGACAGGTAATATTCCTACATGGATTTTTAAGATGGGCTTACAAACTGTGTCACTTTCTGGAAATAAACTTGGTGAAAGTATGCAATATCCTTCTTTTGCGTCGATGAAGGATTCCTATCAAGGTCCTCAGGTCTTGGATCTTTCTTCAAATGCATTATCTGGTGTAATCCCATCCAACATTGGGGATCTTAGTAGCTTGATGCTCTTGAACATGTCCATGAATTATTTGTTTGGTTCTATTCCTGCAAGTATCGGAGAATTGAAAGCCATACAAGTTCTTGATTTCAGTGACAATTGGCTAAATGGAACTATTCCTCCTGAAATTGGAGGAGCTGTTTCACTCAAGGAACTGAAGCTGGAGAAGAATTTCCTGTCTGGTAGAATTCCTTCTCAAATCAAGAACTGCTCATCTCTGACATCTTTGTAAGCTCTCTCTTGCTGCCTGATTTCTGCTTTGATTCTGTTTGATTCACATTGTTAGTTGAATGCTTTTTAGCTTTTTAAAGTTCTTACATACTTACATTTGTACTTCATCTGCTTTTAGTCCTTCAATAGTCTGGGCACCCACTGGATTGACCTTTTAACTCTTACAATATGATTAACTCAATGATACCTTGAGCAATATTCCAGAGGCATAGATAATTTACTTAAAATTATTGTACAAGACATCAACAATAAGCTTACAATCTTAAAATTACAGACTTGATATTGGTTGGAACAAAGATGTGAGGCAGACGTATTTGACTAATTTTATGTTGGCATTTTCACCTTGAAACAAGTAATATTTTTGGTGCAAGTTGACCTTTAGCTTGTGGTTGGCATCCTTTTAGAACATATAGGTGAAGAAAGATGGGCCAGATCACCTGATCTTGAAATGTAGAATACAAATATGGTCCTTTCATGATTTTCAGTTCAAATACAATTTCACTTTCTTTAGTACAAGATTTGTTTCCATTTTTAATTTTTTTTCTTTTCTTTTCTTTTTCTCTTTTCAAATTGTTCAGGATCCTGTCTCAGAACAACCTCACTGGTCCAGTCCCTGCTGCCATTGCAAACCTTAGCAATCTTAAGTACGTAGACTTGTCTTTTAATGACCTCTCTGGAATATTACCCAAAGAACTTATAAATCTTTCCCACCTCCTGTCCTTTAATATCTCCCACAATCACCTACATGGTGAACTACCAGTTGGGGGCTTCTTTAACACCATTTCCCCCTCATCTGTCTTCGGGAATCCATCCCTGTGTGGATCTGTTGTTAACCGCTCATGTCCTGCTGTTCAGAACAAGCCCATTGTCCTCAACCCCAACTCTTCCAACCCCTCCACTGGCAACTCCTCTCCTAATCACCATCGCAAGATTGTACTCAGCATCTCTGCCCTCATTGCCATTGGGGCAGCCGCTTTTATTGCCATTGGTGTAATAGCTATTACTGTCCTCAATATCCGTGTGAGGTCTTCTATGTCACGTGCTGCTGCTGCACTCTCATTTTCTGGTGGGGAGGATTACAGTTGTTCTCCTTCTAAGGATCCAAACTATGGGAAGCTTGTAATGTTTTCTGGTGATGCTGAATTTGCTGCTGGAGCTAATGCGCTGCTCAATAAGGACTGTGAACTTGGTCGTGGTGGATTTGGAGTTGTGTATCGAACAATCTTGCAAGATGGTCGTTCTGTTGCCATCAAGAAGCTCACTGTTTCAGGTTTAATCAAGTCCCAAGAAGATTTTGAGAAGGAAATGAAAACACTAGGGAAGATAAGACACCACAATCTTGTAGCTCTTGAAGGATATTACTGGACTCCATCCTTGCAGCTTCTCATTTATGAATTCATCTCCAGTGGAAGTTTATACAAGCATCTCCATGATGGATCCAGCAGAAATTGCCTCTCTTGGCGACAGAGGTTCAACATAATCCTGGGAATGGCAAAAGGTTTGGCCTATCTACATCACATGAACATAATTCACTACAATCTGAAATCAACCAATGTTCTAATAGATAGTTCTGGTGAGCCCAAGGTTGGAGACTTTGGTCTGGCAAGGCTGTTACCAATGTTGGACCGCTGCATCTTAAGCAGCAAAATTCAGAGTGCACTTGGCTACATGGCTCCTGAGTTTGCATGTCGAACAGTGAAGATAACTGAGAAGTGTGATGTGTATGGATTCGGGGTCTTGGTTTTGGAGGTGGTAACAGGGAAGAGACCAGTGGAATACATGGAGGACGACGTGGTGGTTCTCTGTGATATGGTTCGAGGAGCACTGGAGGATGGGAGGGTGGAAGATTGTGTTGATGCAAGGCTTCGGGGCAATTTTCCAGCAGATGAAGCAATTCCTATGATAAAGCTTGGGCTAATATGTGCATCTCAAGTGCCTTCTAATCGGCCTGACATGGAAGAGGTCGTGAACATTTTGGAACTGATCCAATCCCCTTTAGATGGGCAAGAGGAGTTGGAGTGAAGCAAATTTCTAGAAGGATGTTGAGATTTCCGGCGAACAAGAATCCGGTTTGTCAGTTAAACAGAAGGAAAAAGATAACAGAGTGCTCAATATCAAGTTCTCTTCCATTTTTTTGTTTGTTTTTACTTGTCATTGTATTTTTCCTTTACTTTTACATTTCTTTCTCCCATCGGAAATTGTTACATTGTCCATTACCGGATTCTTTTTCATCGGTTGAACGTGGAACTTACAAAATATTGTTCATTTATATATCTCCATACATTCCACATTCATTCCTATAATCCCTCTTTGTTTTGCTCTCATATTGTCCATGGGATTTTCTGTAGTGCCCTCACAAGTCTCTACTGCTTGATAAAATGGAAAATAGTTTAAAGTGTCCCAACAAGTTCTTGTCATTCTTTAATTCAAAAGAAAACAAAAGGGGGAAAAAGGAAGAAGGAAGAGGGAGACAAGAATAAAATAACGAGCTAATGATGGCTCATAAGTCGAGTTCTTGCCGAGTGACTCGAGAAAATTGAATGGTATTAATACATGATGCTGTTGAAAAAAAAAAAAAGGAAAAAGGAAAAGCACTTGCTTCCTTTTTTATATTTCTAAGCTTGAATTCACATTGGCATTATTTTTCTTGAAATTTTTTGGCATGATCAAAATCTTTTGCAATTACACCACCAGTCATGCACCGGAAGCAGTGACAGTAGTCATTATATGAGCAATGAAATCATTCGAGGTTGGTCCAGAGACACTGATTCTCTCGTTTCTGCAAGCATGGATAATAATTAACGCTTAGATGTTAAGTTTAATATAATCAGGTGGTGTTGGACGCCTGGGAACCTAATGAAAATAAGCTAGGACATCATCAGAGCACAACACATGGGGGCCCTGAAAAGCACTTCTAAAACTTTATGAATGATAGTATTTAGTGCGCAACAATCATCATGCTTGCCATGGAAACTTTTAAAAGCGCTTTTTTTTAAGCTTATGGGTCATGAAAATAAAAAGGAATTCTTCTTATATATATAAAGTTCTTACTAGTTCATAAAACTAATTGAAGCCCTAATTAAAACATGGGGAGTAAAGCCAAAATAAGATGAAGAGTATATATTGGTTTCTTGCCTTACAGCTTATTTGTTGCTTAGAAATTAACTGTCATCAGATTGCAGCGCGCACACATTGAATTTTGTGGCAACAGTTGAAAAATTTGAGTCTCAATTCAACTTCTTAACCATTTTCTCAAAGATACTTTGTTTCAAAAATCTAAAAGTAGATCCACTAATACAATTAGTGCTAGACCTCAGTTCACAATCTAATCAAAAGCTTGGCAGTATCTACTTCAGATTATGAAATTTGGAGTGATCTGAGAATGATAAGACACCAATTTCATTGAACAAGGTGGCTAAAAGTGAAAGAAATATACCCATATCCATTGTGGGAACAGATTGAATGGAGTTTTGAATTGAATGACAGGCACCATTGATTCTTGTTTCTGCTTTTTGGTTCCAACCAAGCAGTGTGATTACTTTCCAGTCAAATGAGAGCTTGAAATAAAAAAGTATACATGTAAAAACAAAAAAATATATACGCATATAACCAACTTTGTATACAGTACTTCTGCCATCTTCCCAAAACTTATTCCTAACATTGAAGGAATGGGGAGGGAGGGAAAAAAAAAAACAAAAATGTGGAAAACCACCAGTCAAGTACTGTTCATTCACAGAACAAAGAGAGCTAACAACAGTTACAAAATGCATAAATATTAGGCGCCTCACCATCCTATTTTTCGAATTCTCAGTACTATTTGTTATGATACTAGTATGAGAATGCTTTACATTCAGTATATTAATTCTCCTAATTTTCTGTATATCTTGGTCCTCATCCAAGTCCTCGGTGAAACACCCTTTTTCTATCTCATCTAGTAAAGTTCTACTCATTCCAGTCATGTTCCCAACCATCTCTGTTTGGCGACCTAGAAGTAAGACCATTGGCTGAAATGCTCCCTATACGAGATGCTCCTGGTGATTTCACTGCATTATTCTCATCCCAATCATCATCCCAACCTTCATCCCAACCTTCTGCTGTTTCCACATTCACAGCTGAAACAGATTCAGGCAATCCCATTTCAAGTTCTTGATAAGGAACTCCATCATTCCATCTCCTCTTCCTACATTTGCAGCAAGCCCATGTCACTCCAAATATGAGGACAGAAAGAATCAGGAAATATGCACCATTGATCGGTGTTAATAGCTTGTCATAAGATGGGAGGTAGATGAAAAAATTTTCTTCAGATTCAGGAGGATCCATGTGAAGCACGCATTCACCATTTCCAGCATTCAATACAAGTTTGGTGTTCTTCCTAGCAGATAGGGAAATATTTATCTAAAATGAACAAATGGGCAGATAAAATGATCAGTGAAGTTTCCCATAGACTGTTTACAGTAATGCACAAACAAACAATAAACAACTGAGAGCAAAGAAATCTTAAACACAAAAACAAGCTGTTTTAAACTAAGTTCAAATCTTGAGCATGAAAAAATGATCAGGATCATAGATCTCAGCCAGATCAGCAACAAAGAAAGTATTCTTCTAGTTTATCCAAAATTTTTCCTTTGCCTTCATACATCTGAGCTTTGTTTCTAGTAAAAGACTTAGTAACAGTAGTCGCGATACCCCCACCCCCCCACAAAACAAAACCAGCCATTTTTACTCATAAAATTTCCAGACAGGCCATCTGAACTTAGCAACTTGCAGATAAAATCATTTCCTAAGAGTAACACAAGAAATTCCACCCGTTAAAGTTCAATTTTCCTTGTTTTTATTATATATTTCGATTGACAGATACACTCCACCCGCTTAACCTCAATTTTCATTTCAAACCTTATAACTAAAGATCTAACAGTTCCATTGAAAAATATAAAGGAAATTATCATTTGTCCACCCCCATTGTTTAATGCAAGTTTTAATATACTCAAATCCTTATAAAATTATTAGTGGTCCCCCCAATATTTGCAAAGTGCATAAATTTTCCACTTTGACATTAATACCTGTTAGTTTTGATGGCATCAAGGGGTAAAATAGAAAAAATGAGAAAGAAATTCCCCCCCCCCCCAAATGAATTTTTTTTTTTCAATTTTCCACCTTTTTTATTCTTTCCCTTTTTCTTCTTTGTTAAATTTAGTTATCTATATATTTTCTTAAAACAAATTGATTGTTTATAGAACAAAATTTTAGTTTAACAGCGAAGTATTTTTGATCTGTGATTAAACATTGGCCGGACAAATGATGATTTCCCAAAATATAATAAGCAGCAGAAAAAAATTTAAAAGAAAAAAGATTCCCTACCTTTTGAGTTTGGTGTTTAGATATTTTTAGCGTCTTCAAAAGGTTTTCAACAGCAGTTGGGATGGTAATAGTCACTATCAGAGTCTTTTCTCCTTCATTTTGGACTAGAATAGTTAATTCTCCGGACCCTGATAACAGAAAAGGAAATTAGATGAAGAACTACCGTGTTTTAAACACCTTAAACACTCCAAATAATGAAGAGCTACAATCTGCCTGCATGAACATAGCTATCAAACTCCCAGACACAAAACTCAGGACAGGGCAAATCCTGAAATCACAAATGAACAGATGATGATATGAAGTGTAGGTGCTCAACCTAACTAACAAAGCATTAATTCAACTAAATAAGCTCCATGAATCCTTTTGCACTATTCTCGTCCAACGAGAAAATATCTAAAGTCAAGATTGAACTAAAGGAAAATGTGTGTTAATAAAGGGGGGAAAAAGATGTAAGTTATTCATTTGTTTATTTGATAAGATTAAAAAATGCAACCTAATGACTACCAAAACCCCACCTTGCACCCTTGAGCTAAACCTAAGAGAAGATCAAATTTATCTACATATTTAGATCAATGCATTCGGGAAGAACAATGGAAAATAATACAAAGATTTTGTTGACATGACAGGGAGACAAATAAACTTTATCTCTGACAATAATTTCTTAACAGAAACACCAGGAAAAAGGATCAAATGCCAACTATGCTTCAACTAGTTTAAAAGATATTTATAGGAAGAAGCCGAACAAAAGAAATAGCATATCAATAATCATATTGTTTTTGAAGCATAATAACTAGTTGATTCTCATGCCAGTTGCAATAAAAAGAGATAAAATGCTTAAAAAGTTTTAGATTGCCATCAACATTTTGCATATCAAAAGGAATAATTAACTGAATGATGAATGATAAATCATACCTTCTTAATGTACTGATAACATACTACCTAACGACCAAGAGACTAATCAACCTTCGAACACAACTTCAATAGGACGACACACTATTAAAGATGCATATTAATCTTACAAGTCAATGACATCTGAGATTAGTCTCCAGATATCCTAAGCTTTTCTAGAACTGGTTTACTTTAATTCTAGAGAGCATTAATCTTATAGATGCAAGGAACATTGCAACCAAATAACCATAGCAATCACTAATATCCAGGAAAGATATTAAGCCAATGTCTAACACCTAATGTAATATCAGTTCTCTCCTAATAGACAATTTCAAACTCTTCTCATCCAAATATAAATGCAAATAAATAATTCCAGATCAATTATCTTCTCATTCTCAACATTGCAAATTAAATCCTACAACCATTGTCCAAGCAATTGCATAATCTCTTCAACACATACTATCCAAATCCTAAAGTATTCCAAATAGTATTTCGTAACATCAAACAAGCATTTCTAGTAAGAGAAACAGCATCCAGAATACCTCTTAAAATTACACAAATGCGTACAAAAAACAAACTACACAGGAAAAAAAAAAGGAAAAAAACAGGCTATATAAATTACCAGTGTCAAAATTTTGAATGCAGGCAATCAGTGCCTTCAAATCCGTGCACTTATGTAACCCATTGCATGTTTCATTAACCCTGAACTCTGAACTGCTTTTATCATCAATAGTCTTCTCTTTAACTCCACCATTCTTCCCATTATCCATTTCATTGCTTTTGTCATCAGTATTCTTCTCCTTCACTCCACCATTCTTCCCATTATCAGTTTCATTGCTTTTATCACTCTTCTCTTTAGCTCTGCCATTCTTCCCATTATCTGTTACATTTGTTTTATCAGCAATAGGCTTCTCTTTCGCCCTACCATTCTTCCCATTCTCTGTTTCATCGCTTTTATCATCAACAGTCTTCTCTTTCCCAACACCATTCTTCTCTTTCACTCCACCATTCATCCCATTATCCGTTTCAATGCTTTTATCATCAGTCTTCTCTTTCCCTACGCCAATCTTCCCATTATCTGTTTCACTGCGTTTACCATCATTAGTCTTCCCTTTTGCTCCACCACTCTTTCCATTTTCATTGCTTTTATCATCAACAGTTTTATCTTTCACCCTGCCCTTCTTACCATTGTCCATTTCATTGCTTTTATCATCAATAGCTTTCTCTTTAACGCCACCATTCTTCCTACTATCCGTACCATTAACACGTGTCTTTACTGGAGATGGACTCAAAAAATCTGTACCACTTACATTTTCCTTTACTGGAGGACTCAACAAATCCATACCATTTACATGCTCTGGACTCTTCCCCTTATTAGGAGGACTTAACAAATCAGTACCACCTACATGTTCTGGATTCTTTCCCTTATCAAGAGGACTTGAATTCTTTCCATTATCCTTATGGTTAACATCCTTTGGGACTATTTGATTTTGGCCAGCGGAACTTCCTGAATGCGGAAAATTCAAATTTTTACTGTTACCTGTAATTTGATTTTGAGGTGGACTAACCAAATCCGTTTTACTGATCGGTTTCGGATCCAAAGGCGGTGAATTGTTGGATGGTTGGACGTTTTCTGGCTTTTTCACTGGTCCAATCTGATTAGGATCCTGTTTATTTTCGCCTGAAACCTAACAAAAAATTTTTAAAAAAAAATTAAAATCATCCATTTAAAAAATAATCAACATAAAATGAGAGGAATGGAGAATTACTTGGGCTGAAGTGGTATTATTTTGTGGGGGAGCTGCAGCTAAGTATCGAAATGTAGCATGGGCAACATCGGCAACAGAAATCGAAAACAAGAAAAACACTGCAAGGGCTACATTTTTATCCATTATTATTAACCAATTAAACTACCTCTAACAACTTGCTGTTATAAGGTTCCAAAATTTGAACTTAGCGGCTTGGCCCGTGGAAATCAAATCCCCAAAAACTGCGGCAATTTTTGATCCCAAAATCTCATCTTTGTTGCAAAATTAGAAGCTTTCATACAGTTTTTTGATACATCTGAGATTGGATTTGACGCAGTTGAATAAATATTGGACAAATTAATAATAAATTGAGAGAGGGTAAATTTTTGGGTCCCGAATTCAACTGAAATTGAATAAGCAAGCACATTGATTAGATCAATTAGGGTTTACGCGGGTAAATCTAATCTGGGCATCTGGGAATGGTGACGTGTGCTTGATTTGCGTCGTTTTGAGTTATTTTAAATATGGCCCTTACGTTCTACAAAAAAAAACTTTGGGCCTTACACGACGGGTCCATTGAGATTTCGGCAAATTTTAGGATCTAGATAAGAGTGTTTTGGTGTTTTTCAAACAATATTTTTCGTTTTCAAAACTGAAAATGACGAAGCTTTTATTGAATTTTTTTTTGTGATCATGGTTTTCTTTTTTCTTTTTTTTTTTTCAATTACAGTTTTATGAAGAAGATAAGAGTTTAGATTTACTATTAAGGGAGAGAGAAGGAGAAGATGAGAAATGAGAGTTAGAGAAAATTTTGATGGAAGAAAGAGAAGAAGATAAAAATAAAGTAAATATTTAAGGTGTGTTTAATAATGTTTTTAACTAGTGTTTTTGGCTCTTATTTTAGAGAAGGAGAATGTTTTTTTGATGTGATGTTTTTTACAATGAAAATTTACTTGGTAGTTTGTTTCCAAAACAGCATATGAAAATGATAACAGTAAAAAATTCTACATGAAAATATAGAATTTTTTATAAAATAATTTTCTTCAATTTATTTATATATTTTATTTTTTATTATTATAATTTTAATCAAAATGAGATCAAATTTCATGTAATAATAATAATTTTCAGAAAACCCTCTCATAATTCACTAAGTTTAAGAAATTAAAATTAAATGAAAAAATAAAATAATAAATGAAGAGTTAATTAGCATATAATAAAAATTATCAACTAATGCTTTCAGTATTATAACAAAGTACATACTTAAAATAGAAAAAATACATAAGCACTTATGAACTTAAATAAAATAATTTAAAATAAAGCACCATTATTCATTCTTACTAGGTAAAAAAAAAAAAAAAGAGGGATCTTCATGTCATATTTGATATAATAAAAAATCATATAAAATTTTAATGAACAATAAACAAAATTATAAAATTAGGAAAAAAAAATATTTAGATCTTGTTAGGAAGAGATAAGGGTTGTTGAGTGATTATAATGAAGAAGAAAATGATATGGTGTAGGAGAAGTAAAAAATTGAAAGGATAACATAAAAGAAATTGAATAAAGAATCAATAAAATGATAATTGAAACAATAACAGTCAACAACACTTTTTGCCTTACCTTTTTTAATTGTTTTCCAAATTTTTAAGAACTCCAACTTGGCGTTTTCGAGTTTTCTTTATAAAAGTTCAAAAATGAAAATGTTTTATTCTCTAACTTTTTTACTAATTATTAGAAAACAACTTAACCAACAAACACCGAACAAAAAATGTTATTAAATGCACTCTTATTTATTATACTTTGGGCAATGCATACAAATTTATTTCTTGATTTATTTTAAAGTTTGTTATGTAAATCACAAAGCTAACGTCTATAGCTTGTTTTGGCTTTTGTTATTGTAAAAAAGAATATGTTCTATTTGTTTTACAATTTGGTTTTAACAATGATTACTACAAAATTTTGAAAACAAAAATGAAAACATAGGCTACAAGACAACATCAAGTATGCTCTCATAGACGCATTCTCAAATCCATAAACACAAGATGTAGACCACTATTTTCATTTTTCAGAAACATCAATGGTGAAAAAATGACAAAATTAAAGCACGTATTAGATTAGAATAATAAATCTAAATCAGTTTAGATTTTGTATATGTTATCAGAACCTTGTGTGCGAGCCAAGACTCTTAAAAAGGAGAAGAATGTTAGGGAATAAAACATAATTTGTTTCCTACAAGCAAGCATAAAGTCGTAAACTATGCTTTGTCTTATAACGATTGCCAGCCTGGCTCAAAATATTCAATTGGGACAGGGGATTTAACTCTTAAAGGGAAAATTTTTTTTCTATCATTTAAATTTGTAATAAATTGATATTTATGATTGAATTTTTTTTAAATGAATTTCTGAGTTGAATTATAAGAGAAAAGAAATGAGATTTGGTTGGTAGGTTTCCAAAATGCATATTTATTTCCAAAAAGAATACGGCCCATAATGTGATTGAAGAAGCGTTGCATATTTATTGCTTGAGACGACTGGGATACGGCAACACTTCACTTTGATTTGACAGCCTTTGTAGTTTCAATGCCGGCACTATTTCCTTGATTCTTTTTCCCCTTTGCTTCAATCCAGCCGCTTGGCTTTCCAATTCCAAACTCGGCTTCTTTCAAGCTGAAGCCACTTAACAGGATCAAAAAAAGAATCCTTAAAACCTTCCATCTGACATTTCACATGACTATAAACAAGTGGTACGCAAAACCATAAACCACATATGCTCCTATCACATCACATCATACTACAATGGCTTTACCAAGCGAAAGAATCAAGAACAACAAGAGCAAGAACAAGAACAAAAGCAGCGTTGACGAAATAGAGGTCGTGTTAAGGAGATTTGGGGACGAGCAGAGCACGCTGCTGGATCAATTCGAGAGACTCTCATTTGAAGTGCAACTGAACCAAGCCATTCTGCGTAGGAGCCTCTCGGAACCAAGCGTGCCTCAGTCGAAATGCTTGGCATCCGCACCACCACAGCTACCGGTGCCGGTGCTGCGCCCGCTGATGAACACTCAGGTGAGACAAGGCCGACGTGGGTATGGTTTTGGTAAGGTTCTAAAGAAGTTGTTTAAGCCCATTCTTGGCTTAAAGGCTAGCCACAACAACGGTGGAAGAAAGGTTAAGGAAGTGCCAGATCCCAAAAATCTAAAGTATAACAAGGCCTTGAGTAAATCTTTGCGCTTTTGATTAACTTATGATCATTTGGGCATTTAGCAAATTCTCATAATAAATATTATGTAATATGATTATAAATATACAATCTTTTTTTTTCTCTACAATGATATATATTTATACGCAACGATGTTGATGATTGCTAGATGATTTTGTTCTTTGATTTGTTGAAAGCTAAAGCCAATGACTTGTTATGAATATATAATTCCTACTCGGGGTTATCTAGTTGAGCAACTGATCATTATGGTCTTATTTAAAGTCCCATTAATCAAGAAACGAAATGACTTAACAAATTAGTAATTAGTTGTCGTTTCGTTCAAGGCAGCAAACGACTTATCATACAGCAAAACGAAGTAGTAAACGACTGGTCATGCATATATCATACAGCGAAGCGATTTGTCATACAACTTGCCGCTCTTCTTATATAAATGCGTAAGTTTGTTAAAGAGGGTAAGGCTCTGCTCAGCGTGATGTCTTCTCTTCTGTTTAGTAATTCTTTCATCTTCACCAACACCAACAGAAGAAACCACAACAAAATCCCACAATTCAACAAGCTAGTTGTTTTTGCCACTGCGTCACTATCCGCGGCAGAAAGCTTGGACTTGAAAGAGAACCCTCGTAGTATACAAGCACAAAGGTTCGTTGATAGAATCAAAGCATCACCCTTGAAAGAGAGAATCGATATATTCAATAGCATTAAAAAGGATGGGACGAATTGGAGTGTGTCTGACTTCAACGACTTGCTCATGGCTTTGGTCATGTTAAATGACCAAGACACTGCCGTGAAATTTTTCTCTGAGGCATCGTCTTATGGGTTAGCGGCAAATTCTTGGACATTTTCGATTATGATTAGATGTTATTGCAACAAAAATGATTTCTTTGAGGCCAGAAAGGTTATTGATTGCATGTTTGATAATGGGTATCATCCAAATGTTACAACTTTTACTATTCTTGTAAATTCATTGTGCAAAGTTGGTAGGTTGAAGGAAGCTTTTGAGGTTCTTGACCAAATGGGTAGAATAGGTTGCAAGCCGAATATTCAGACGTATAATTGTTTGTTAAAGGGTTTGTGCTATGTGGGAAGAGTGGAGGAGGCATATGAAATGTTGATGAATGTTAAGAATGATGGCTTGAAGCCTGATGTTTATACATATACCGCTGTTATGGATGGGTTTTGTAAAGTGGGTAGGTCAAATGAGGCAATGGAATTGCTTAATGAGGCTATTGAGAGGGGAGTGACGCCAAATGTGGTCACTTTTAACACTCTTTTTAATGGGGTATTGCAAGGAAGGGACGCCTATGAAGGGTGTTGGTTTGTTGAAGCTTATGAAGAAGAGGAATTGCTTGCCTGATAAGATTAGTTATAGCACCTTGTTAAACGGGTTGTTGAAATGGAGGAAAATAAGGCCAGCAGTAAGTATTTTCAAGGAAATGGTTAGATTTGGATTTGAGGTTGATGAGAGGATGATGAATAGTCTGCTAAGAGGGCTCTGCAGGAAATCATGGGAAGAAAAGGACTTGTTAGAAGATGCCTATCAAGTGTTTGAGAAAATGACTAAGAAAGTTTCTGTCACGGACCCTGGAACTTATGGAATGGTGATCCGAACTCTTGGCAAGGGAAAGAAAACTGATGACGCTTTGATACATTTGCATCATGTGATTGAAATGGGTCATATTCCTCGGACGATCACCTTTAACAATATGATTCAAGCGCTTTGTGGTGAAGGAAAGACTGACAAGGCATTTTTGCTCTTATTTCTCATGTATGAGCATGGTAAAATTCCAAGCAGAACATCATATGACATGCTGATTAAAAAGCTAGACCAACTGGAAAAGTCATACGATGCTTGTGCCCTCTATGGTGCTGCATTGAAACAAGGCGTAATTCCCCGAAGGAAACCACAGGATTTAGCCTTAGGAAAAGCTTGTTCTACAGATATGTTTATCTGATTGGAAAACGAATTAACTAGTTATTGTATTATAGAAATTCTTTTACACTGATAAGTGGTAATGATATACTGGAATTTTAGCTTATATTTCCCAAAGGGAAATTTGTAACTCTTGCAGATAAAATTCGAACTCTTGCTCAACTGAGTTTCTGAACTAAGCCTATTCCATAAAGAAGAATTATATGACTTATATTTCTAAATTTTATGTAAATGGAACTAACTACTTCATAGAGCCAAGGTTTGAAACCCCTTAACTATCTGAGGCTCTTGTACATTTCTGGCATCAATGAAGATACAACAGGCTACCATTACAGCAAAAGTATACCAAAACTTTTGCCGAAGAAAGAGATCTCCATGAGCTAAGCCTATGCGCGAGTCATGTACTGCCCAGTTCTTGTGTCCACCAATATTTCATCACCTATATTGACGAATAATGGTACATTAACCACAGCACCAGTGTCTAGAGTCGCTGGTTTTGACCCCCCTGCCACAAGAATTTTATTTCTCAAACAAGTTCAAGAAGAATTTAGACATTAAATGAAATTGCACCAAAGACAAGTCATACGCCAAAACAGGATTATTTAAACATTCAATTTCAACACATGGAAAAGCAATGAAGAGACTTTATTTGTTGCCTTGTCAATAATAATTAGTTGTTAATTGGTGTTCTTCCCTACATCACCTACTGAAATGAAATAAAGTGAATCTGAACTGGTCGTATAGCACTAGGTTCTGACCCATACAGCTTAGTCATATCAAAACCAGATATTGAACAAACCTTCTGGCTTGTATCCACTGATCATTACTTAATGCAGCAAACTTACAATACCTGAAGCAATCAAGAATTTCATAGAGAAGCAAAATGACAATACCTGAAGCAGTGTCACCCTTAAGGCCAGGATCAACATCAACCACGGTCAGCTGAACTGTAATTGGAACTTCAAAATCAATAACCTGCAAGAATGTCAATGAAAGGACTGTCAAGCAGCAGATAGCGCAAATGGCAATGCAACTTTATGAAGCAGTAAGGATGGCACCACCCTTATGAATGTAGGCACATTCAGCTAACTTGTGAACGTAAGAATACAGCTAATATACATGGATGGAGCTTCCTAGTCATCAAGGAAAGGTCTATTCAGTTATCTAGGAAAGATTCGCCTTTTTAAATATTTAAACTTAATAGAAATTTACTTTTCCTTTCCAGAACAGCAAATTGCAGTCCATTCCCTCTTTCAGCCACTTTTTCTTATCGCCAACATCTGTCTCGTTAAGACGAACTTCTTCAAATGTGGTCTGTAAAAAGTATGACATTGTGAATTAGAGACACAAAACAGGTGGAAAACACAAAAAAGAAAGGAAGAAAGAAACAAGACACTTAATGTCAGTCATTGCTCTTTGAAATTCAAAAAATTAGAAATTATTATTATTTCTTTCCTAGTGATGAAATGATTACAACATTCCTCAAATCTATCAAACAAAATGATGCCAGAAAATGTAGTAATGGATAATAGTATTGCCGAACAAGAATAGATGGGAACTAAGTATATTTTAAATTTAAAATAAAGTGAAATGTATACTGGATAAAAATTAATTTGAACAATACCAGATCCATAAACACAAACATCGGGCCATCTTTGTATGTGAATTGCTTGGTTTCCTTGAATACATCTGCCTCTTCAACCTGGAGAAATATAATACGTATAAATGCATATAAAAGATACAAATAGGGATCCAATTTCAAAGTTGTGTGATGAAGTCATAAATGAAGATTGTCCATGCAAAATATGAAATCAGTTTCAATGAACTTTCAAAAGCTAGTACAATATGCTATTCTCAAGACTGGGCATGCACCATGAAAAAAAAAAGGTCATCTTTATTCATCAATCTCTAGTACAACAACGTGCCCTTGAAGCAGCAAGCATAACTGAAGGGGTTTTCAATACTTCATCCCCTTTCCCAAATGCCAATCAACCTTGACCATCTTTTCTGGTCTTCCAGACTTAAATTTTGGTTGCCAGGAAAGTACAATAATTTGTCACCAGAAGAATTATGGCTAGTTAATAAATGTGTATTAACAGCAAATAATGTCTTTAGATCACTACTTTATCTTTGACTCATTAAAAGAGCATAAAATATGGGCATCCTTGTTCTGTTGGACACAATGCATGCAACCAAACAGCTGTGGATAATCAACAGATCAATAACTATGACTGCATGCTCCATTGAAGCATACCACTGAGAACCCTAGACTAAGATAAAAATGTCATGCTAAGAAATATTCTATATCCCTATACATTATGTAACTGCAACAATTTCATCATATTATGAACGCACCCAAATCTTTTTATGGTCTCAAAACCACTGCACGCCAATCGTAACAGAGGATTCCAATTTCTGAGTCACAAATATATACCTAAAAGCATGCACCTTTACAAGATTTATGTAAACCATTTGGGGAGTGAATTCTTATTACTTTGAAATCAACCGAAACATTAGTGCTTAGGATAATTAATTCAGAAGCAGCTAATCCCTTCAAATGACTATTCCTCAATAACTTACAAGCGCCAAAGTAAAGAAGAAAAAAAAAACCTAAATGCACGAACAACCCAGAAATTTTGTTGTTCCTTATAATCCAATGATGAAATCACTAAGCTGGCAAATAAAGTTGGTGTTCTTTTGAAATGTAAAATGTTTGGCCATCGGCACTCTGCAAACCCAGTTTAACTCACTAATTGGAAAAATTAGAATTGCGGTTTAAAATAAGGATACCGTAATCCCTGCACGAAAAGTTCTCTCAACAGTGGTTCCAGTCATGTAATTGCGAAGCTTGGTCCTCACAAATGCTGCTCCTTTCCCAGGTTTCACATGAAGAAACTCTGCGAATGATAGCAAAAAATTTGACCATTAACCATTATTACTAACTTGTTGAGCTAAAAGTAACCAAACAAAAGAGATTACAAGCATTATACCCAAAACACGCCACGGAGCTCCGTCAACTTCAATGTTGGAACCCACTTTGATATCGTTGCTACTAAACGCGTAGATTCCTGCAACCGAAACCCAAGCACTTAACAATTACATCTCATCCAATTTCAATACCCATATCTAAAATAAAATGACAGGGCTATTAATTTTACTGAGGAATTTGGAACGTGGTCGCATTGGGAGAACGGACGGTTTTGACGAGAGTGTAGTAAATGACGAACGGCAGAGGAGATAGGGCGCTGATGAGAGATTAACCGTGGTGGCGGTTCCCGCCATGATGGTTGGTTATTTGTGAGAAATGATTTTTCGTTTTATTAGACAAAATACAGATGGCCGCGACGCGCTCTCTTGGATAAGGAGTGTGTCCCGGAATGAGAGTCTGGGTACTACCGCCTAAAGCAAATCGAGACTTGGGAGCAGCCAACACCTTCTTCCTTTATTATTATTATTATTATTATTATTATTATTATTTTGAAAAAATGAAAATAAAACACTAGTAGAATGTACGCAACGTATCATCTGACCATTATGCGATGTATGCAAAAGCAAATTGAGTTCATTTACTATAAATCCCATTTCCCTTCCAGATTATATTTGCAGTGGCGGATCTACAGCCCTGCTACCTGGCCCACCAAAAGTTCATTTATACCTTAAATTTTTTTTAATTTTTTATATAATATAAAATTTTATTTATTTTCAAGTACGTCCCGATCCCCAAATCAACTCTATTATCAACATGTCTCTAAACGCTATTTCTCCTTTGGTTTATTAGAAAAATTAGTCTAATTAAAAGAAAAATATGTCAATATATTATAATAGGCTAAAATACTATTTCTCCTTTGGTTTATTATAAAAATTGTTGTGTTTGGTCTAATTGAAAGAAAAACATGTCAACATATTATAATATCATCACTAGTATTATAACATTTTCATAATTTTATGACTTATTTCCTTCATAGTCACACTTACTATTTTTGTTCCATTATACGAAATTATTTGAATATTTCACAATCTCTATCAATAAAATAAACGAGAATTTCATAAATTATTTTTTAATAATTTTTATTATGCACTTATTGTTGCATTGTTGTCATTTTTTTATTATATATATATATATATATATATATATATATTTTAGTAAGATTTTTGATGTTTGTTGCTTAATATATGTATTATTTTTAATTTTTTATATGCACCGGCATTCACACATATTTTAATAAATTTATAAATTATCTTGGGCTGATAAAAAGTCCTCGATCAGTACTCAGGAGCCGCAGCTAAGTTGCATTATCTGTAACTAACAGCCCGGCTATATTATTCGTTGGATCTTGACTCTTCAAATCCAACGGATGGAAATAATTACTATAATTTAAAGTTGAGGTCAGGTAATCGGTTGAAGTAGTTTAGTTTAGAGTACTATATTCTATTAAAAATATTTTATTCTTACACTTCTCTTAAACGAGAAAGAGACAAATAATAATTATAGGATTTTTAATTTATTGGTTGATTCTTTTTAATAATTCTTATTGTTAACTTAACTTTATTTTATTTTTTTTCCAAAAAAATAAGAAATTTAGTTAAAAAAAAGGAAATTAAAAAAAGAAAAATTAGTGGCAAGAATATAAAGAAATTATAATAAGATTTACACTCAGTGTTGATCTAATATAATATTCGTATTAATTTTTTTTTTAATAAAGCCGTAACTAATAGTTAAGTTATTGAATAAAAACTGATAGGAATTTTCCTTTTCATTAGACAATTCCAATTGAATGAAATTTGCCTAGCATAAGAATAGCTACATACATATTATGTCAAATATTTAAATTTTACCCTCGAAACTATCCTTACACTCTCAATATATTTTATACCATATAAAAGCTTAATTTATTTCTTTATTTATACAATCAATTATTTATCATAGTGTGATTCTGACCGAACAATTCAGGACATGAGAAGTGATAAATCATAGTTTTAAAATTTCTAGTCTTATCTTATGTAATACTGTAGGGTGTTTGTGCAAATGGGACACAAATCCACATTCAATTCAAGATTTCATGAATTATAGAATTTTTAATCTAATCTAATTTATGAATAATAAAATCCATGCACCGAAAAAATATATATATATTAATACAAGAATTTATTATAATAGCATTACTCTTTTAACTTATTAGCTTATATTGGATGTATTATCACATCTTTACCTCAAATTGTTGATGCTAACCTTTTAGTTGATACCATCAACCACAACCACAACCACAACTACAAATTGTTTCCACATAACTAGTAATTATAGACGGTCAAATCTACCGATAAAATTGGTCGTGTCTTTTTTGTTTTGTTAGCTTGTGTCGTTGTTCTAAGGAGCGGCGAGTGGGCTGTCATTGATTGGCTCTTTTATACAAATAATATAACTTAGTCAGACCCCAAATCATAAAAGTCCCATTCTCATTTTAAAGCAAAATTATATATGAAGCTAATTTTGATTTAAAAAAAAAATTAGAAAATCTCAATCAAATGAAACGTAATCAATAATCAATCAATCGTCATCATGACAAAAAAAATATCATCCTTAGAAAACGTCTTACTTGTATACATTAAATGATTAAAATAATACAGCAATAGTAACTGGACAGAAAGAAAGTTAAACAATAATTTTCTGTTGGAACGTTACGATGCCGTGGCCCATCAGCGTTTAAAATGATGCAACGGACAAATTCGAGCTTTTGGAAAAAAAAAAAAAAAAAAAAAACTAAGCGGCACAATAAAATAATTATTAACAAAGCTCTATAATTAACATTAATTTTATTTGTTTACCTATATAAAAATTCCAGAATAAACTTACCAAAAGCATATGGAATGATAGAGTTATATCTTATTTTGTGCAAGTTTATGTTATATAATTTAATTGATTGGATTAAATATTTATTATTTCACATAATTTATTATGATGATCCACTTAAAATTTAGTAAAAAGTAAAATATATACAAAATCTTTTAAAATTATCGAGAGTCGTAATAAGGTTTGCAACTCATATCATCAAGCCATTCGTGTGCTAAAATCTTCTAAAATGACCATTTTATATTTTAAATGTATATTTTATACAATACCATTATAAATAGCTAACACTATTGAAACCACATATTCAAAATCAATGAAAAGTTAACTCTTATAACCATTAAAAAGACTTGAATCATCAACTTAGAATTAAGAGACACAAAAAAATTATCATCTTCTCTATATGAACAAGGTTAGAATTGTTATTAAGGAGTTCATGTATAAAAAGAAGTATAGGTAAAAATGGACGGTCAAAATTTATTATGTACATAAGTGCTTTCTCCTTAGCAAATCCAATGCAAGAAATATATATGTATATAAAATGAGTTTAATAACAAAGTTGCCTCTTTTTTTTTTTTTTTTGGTCCCCCATTAAGAGGGTTTAATTAGTCAAAAACGATGATATTAATGACAAAATGACCCTGTTGCATACGTTGTAAACATTGGATGAATCGTTAATAATTTTTGTTCTAAATTTATAATGTCATCATAAATTAATGGTTGTTCATTATGAAGTGACTTTGTAAACTTTAAGTGGACCATTGTGATTTTGAATGGCATATGCACTAAAATCTTGGATCAACAACTTAAAATTTTCCGAAAAATAATTAACACCTCAATGCATTATTACTCAAATTAAAATTATCTTAAAATATGTTACTCAATAAAGTGCACGCGGATAGAGAGAGGTATGGCTATTGGCTACTCGCCAGCTTCCACATAACGTGCATTGACAAACAGATTTGTAATCGCAGCAATCATGTCCATCACTAACTCGTGAATCATAATGAATCGTTATCGATTAAAAAACCGTTTTTGTGTTACAAAAGCAAAGCCATCGTGTTATCCACGTGTGACGACTCATTCATCACGGCGCGTGTGTTAACGTTTCTCTTTCATTGTAGTTGGTATTGTTTACAGTTTTAAGACACCTAACTACATCATCGCCTCTTCTCAAAAAAAAAAAAGAAAAAAAAGTACATCATCACCTAATAGCCTGACATCATAAATACCACATCCACTGATTTTTTAAAAAATCTTTTTTACACCATCATCCATCGTTGACATTTGACACGTGTTATAACATTCCTTGGACGGCGCAAGGTTTTGTAATAGTGTAAAGAGTAATTCTCAAATTCATCCTTTTTATTTGTAAAAGTAACAAATTGGTCCATAAATTTATCACTCGCCGTATATTATTCATCGTAATGCACTTTCAAGAGGAGGAATTATTTGTATCGCTGATATGAGATTTAAAAGTTGATATATAAAATTCATGTAAGTAAATAATATGCATTAAATATTTATTGACCTTTTATACACCATTATTACAATAGTTTATAGAATTAATTAATAAGTACAAAATTAATTAATAAGTAACATATTCCATTCTATATTAGTCGAGCAGTAACTATAAAGTTACAAATTCTTCTATAAATTTATTTTATATAAATCGATGTAACATAATTTAATTGATTAAATTAAATAGTTCATAACTCAACTGTTGTATTCTTATTATTTTAAATTTTTATCTAATTAATAAATTTATCTATATTTATTTGTGTAAAAATTTGTAACTCTACTCATCACTCGTAGTTGAGATAAAATTGTACAAGTCTTTTGATTTTTGGGTGGTCAGGATGGATTTCAGGTGAGTGGAAAACTATTGAGGATTATTTGTTACTTGTGTAAACTATAAAGATTAGTTTGATAATTTCACAAACAGATAAGGCAAGAAGAACAACAATAGGGTGTTTTTGGTAATTTGATTCTGAACCTTATTGCATGCGAAATGCAGATGCTGTTGGATAGAAAACCCACCTGGTGGCGCACTTTACAGTGATGTCCACACGCCGTATTTTTATACTCTATCGTAATTGAATATCTCATCCTTCCTCACTCGCTACAGCCTTTTCCATGTGTTACTCGCCATCTCAGTTTCTCTACTCCTTATCCAACAAGGCGTGTATTGCACTTACTTACTCGAGAGTAGGAAATTTTTTTGTGAATACACTGTTTCTGATTTTAAATTTTTTATTTTATAAACTGGCAAAATTGAAATAAAAAAAGAGAATCGAAAGTAAGTGGGAAAACAATAACATCAACAAATAGAGAGAGTTCGCCGAGTCTTGAAGCATCATCGTGCATGCATTTTTTTAATGTACCAAATTCTAATCTCTCTTTTTTATTCTGTTACTCTTGCATGCACAAAAGTTTTTTTTTTTCCTTCTTTTGTTTTCCTTCTGATCGCCGATTCATCTTTTAACTCGCCGGAGTTCTTAGTCAACTGGCCTCGGCAGCTTTTATAGTCAAAACACTTCAAATTTAAGTTGCGAATACGACAGAGGAAGCGAGTATGGAGGTTCAGAGTTCGGAGTAAAGTTTCATACAAGAACGTGAAGCTAGCAACTGACGGTGTCGTTTTGTGGCAGACACGAGGTTAGTCACTTTTCTTTTTGGCTTTATATGGAACTGACGAGTCTAGGTAGTTTTGTCTTTGTTGACTAATTTTTTGTTATTTCTAGGGATTCATTCTTTGTGATTTGATTTAGTTTTGTAGAAATTCTGAAGATTGAGCTTCGGAGAAATGGAGTCGAGGACTTGCATGAATGGAAAATGTAGAGCTTCGTCGTCGATCGAATGGAGAAAAGGCTGGCCTCTGCAATCTGGCAGATTTGCTGTTCTCTGTGATAAGTGCGGGTAAATTTTTCATTCATATAATGAAATTTGTTATAAAAACTTCAACTTGTACGTTCTGTTGCTTAATTATATTTCTACTCATAATTTTGGATGATTTCAATTCGATTAAGCACGAATTAGTTTGTCCCTCCTGTGGAATTTATTTCTAGTTTACCATTTTTGCAGTCTTTCTACTTTATTATGTGAAAATTAGCCATTATTTGTCATGGCGGGTCTAATTCTTCGACAAATCAACTTGATTTTGTTGAGGTTCTCATGCAGGTGATAAAAATTAGTTCTTGTTATTGATTGTAATCTAATTTGGCATTTGTGTATATTTCAGGTCTGCATTTGAGAAGCTAATTTTCTGTGATGAGTTCCATTCAAAGGATTCTGGTTGGAGGAAGTGTGCATCTTGCAGCAAGGTGAGAAAAATAATCTAAGAACTTGTATACATATCCTTACTTTCATTCTTGTCATTTGTACATTTATTCATGTCACAACGACATGAAAGTGATTTAAGTAGTCTGGCATTCGCAGCGTCTCCATTGTGGATGCATTGCTTCCTTTTCTTTGATTCAGCTTCTTGATGGAGGGGGTGTCTGCTGCATAAACTGTGCTAAAAATCCAGGACTTGACTCGGTAAGATAAGTTTACTTGCATATGCACTAATCTATGCCATCTTCTAGAGATTTAGAGATGTCTAGTGTTTGCTGCCTGGGAATCACAGTATGATAGCCAGTTCTTTTTCCTATATTTCTATTAAACAAGACTTCAAAGATGGCATCCCTTATTGTATTACAGATGTTAATATTTCAGTATATAAAATATCAGAGATGCACTCTGTCAAAAAGTTGTTGTATTTGTGGTTCCAACTTCCAAAACTATCCTTGTATGTCATCTTATGCATCTTTGGATCATGGAAATGATGGAGGATCACGATAAATAGTGACAAATGAGTCTTACTTGCTTATATCAGACAGTAGTAAATAATGCTTGAATTTGGAAATTGAATATTAAATTCAGGTTTTGATGATGTTTTTGAACAATCTTCATTCAGATTCCTGGTGATGATCCCAATGGATTTGGCACTCTAAAAACTGATAATGCCAGCGACTTGCCATCAACCTCTGTGGACAACCAATTGGGTGGTAGTGATGACAAATTCAAGCTTTTGCAGTTAGGAAATAGTTCAGAGGGTGTGGGGCTGAGGCACTTGCTTCAATTTCGGAATGATGACCTAGATGGGTCTTTCAGGAAAGTGAAACCAGAGGAAGCTGCGAAGTCAGATATTTCTAAGGCAAATATAGGAGCAAAAGATATCTATGGACCATTGGCACATACAAACTTAAGCATTACCCTGGGTTCTCCTGGAGTAAACTCGAATTCTTTTCCCAGTGCTGTTGTTGATGAAAAAGAACACAGTAAGACATCCTCCATCGTCCATCAAGGACCCAAGTCTCGCCATCTTTTGCCTAAGCCTCCAAAGTTAGCCCTTGCCACAGGTTCCGAGGCAAATGCAGGCATATCCCAAATTCGTGTTGCTAGGCCACCTGCTGAAGGAAGGGGCCGAAACCAGTTGCTTCCTCGCTATTGGCCCAGAATTACGGACCAAGAATTACAGCAATTATCTGGAGAGTATCCTTTGTACTATTCTTTTTTACATATTTTAGTATTTCACTGCATCGGTTTTCTCCTCTTGTTTGTTGATAAAATCACTTATCTCCATTACAGATTTTACACCAATAAATTTTCCTTAGTTGCCATTCTTGGCATCTAGGGATTCTTTTAAATCTCACGGCCAAAACTGTGTTGTCTTTCTAGTTATATTCTATCTGAGACGTTCACATCCTTGACCATGATTTCGTGAAGTTCAAATTCCACCATTGTTCCATTGTTTGAAAAAGTTTTGAGTGCCAGTGATGCCGGTCGCATTGGTCGATTGGTTCTCCCTAAAGCATGTGCTGAAGTAAGTTACTATCTTAATTCCATCTGAGAAACTGTTTTACTATAATATCTTTTTGATTAATGAATCTTTGCTGTATGTTTAACAAAAGCAACTTTGCAGGCATATTTTCCTCCTATCTCTCAACCAGAGGGCCTTCCTCTGAGGATTCAAGATGTAAAGGGAAAAGAATGGGTGTTTCAATTCAGATTTTGGCCTAATAATAACAGCAGGATGTATGTTTTGGAGGGTGTAACTCCTTGCATACAGTCGATGCAGTTGCAAGCTGGAGATACTGGTATTGTTTAAACTTTTCTGATCATAAATTCAATGCCTTGGTCTTTGACACTTTCAGCTAAAATTATAGACCAACGCAATACTTTCATGCCAGTTAACTCCTCCACACACCCCCCCCCCCCAAACAAAAACGAAAAAATAGTAATTAATTTTACTGTTATTAGAAGCAAGTTTGGTATTACTTATGGTTTTATTATCACAATTTTTGTTTTGGATATACATTATATACAGTGACATTTAGCCGTATGGATCCGGAAGGAAAGCTTGTTATGGGGTTTCGTAAAGCATCTAATGCTGTTTCAGTGCAGGTAAAAGTCAATGCCAATTTTTGTAGTAGAAAATTTGATCATATAATATTGATATAATTATCAAATAAACAGGATACGCAACCATCTGCCATTCCTAATGGCGGTCATTCAAGCGAAAGTTTCTTTTCGGGTGTTTTTGAGAACCTATCTATTTTGAGTGGTTACTCTGGCGTTCTTCAGTCACTAAAGGGAAGCACTGATCCCCACCTAAGTGCACTGTCCAAACAATTGAATTCGCCTCCCGGTGACATCAACTGGCTTAAATCTGAGAAGCATGAAGACAAAACAAGGGAAGGCTTGCTGCCACCATCGATGCTAGTTCCAGAAAGAAAAAGATCTCGAAATATTGGCTCAAAAAGCAAGAGGTTGCTCATTGACAGACTAGATGTTCTAGAGCTTAAACTTACTTGGGAAGAGGCACAGGATATGCTCTACCCACCCCCAAGTGTTATGCCAAGCATTGTGACGGTTGAGGATCATGTTTTTGAAGAATATGAAGTGAGTTTCTTTGCTGATGTGTTTTATTAAATGTTGCCCGAAACTCTCTCTCCCTCGCCCTCTTGGTGAACCTACCTTGTACCCTTTTGGATTATTATTTGACTTTTATTTTACTTTTTGAAATTTTACTTTTTGAACGCCAATTAGTCAACCATATGTTTGTTTTGGTATGTTTGCATAATATCTTTTGATATTGCTCAGTATTCTTCTGTTATTGTAAACCGAGAAAAAGGAAAAAAAGGCTATTTTCTTCTGTAACTTTAAGTTTTCATTGTATGGTTTTGCTTCTTAGGAGTCCTTGCTTTGTACAAAATGTTAAAAATTTAGGTGTCAAGATCACCCCCTCGGAGACTTATCCGATTTGACTAGAAACGGTGGGTAAACTTTCAACCACACAAAACTTTGCTATAGATTCTGTGCAAAAGATGTCATTATTTTAGTAAATGATTTATCTTTGCAAAATAAATGCACATCCTAGCCCCATGACTTGAATAAGTTCTCATTTGAGACACGTTTTAGTAGAATTTACCTCTATTGATATAATTGCTTAAAAGATATGGGCATGCTTGTATTAGCTAAATTAACCTAAGATGAATACTATTAACTACTAGTTTTGTTTTGTTGATCAGAAGAGGTCCGTTTAGCAGAATTTTACTAAACACAACAGGTATGGGAACTGAGTAATGATGCAAAATAAATATCGGCAATAATAACTAACATTCATTAACCATTTCTTCCCATATGTTGCGATGCACCTTGTTCTATTAAGTATTCTAGTGCAAAGCTTAGCGGTATTACGTGGTCCCTTAGTAGTTGGAACAAAACATATCAGTCTGATAATCAAATTGGATTTTGCAGGGCCTTTTTCCACATGGGATGTTAAATATATTGGTCCATCACCTAAGAAACATATTGTGTTTCATATTTATGTTGCTATTAAGTTTCCATAATTTTGCGTTTGCTCTTTCCACTTCTAGAAACTTCGATTATGAGATGCACCTAATTGTTCAAGGATGAATTGGGGTTGATTTTTATTTCTGGAGCCTGAATACTGATTTTAACCTATTATTATACTTGTTTATCGTACAGGATCCTCCAGTTTTTGGGAAGAGGAGCATTTTCATAGTCCGTACATCCGGGTGAGAATTTTAGCAACTAATTAATTGTTTGTTTTTAAATTATGGCGCATAAATTTAAACATATAAGAAACTTATAAAGAAGCCATCTGGATCATAGGTCTCGGAATTTCTTTGCCACGAAGGAACCATATTTTCTAGAAATTGTTTCTTAAATTTATGTCAATTTTATGCTAATGAAGATTTGTGCTCGAGAGTTTTTCTTTTTGAAGAAATGTTAATAACCGGAGATGTAGGCCGACTTATTTTTTCCCAACTTCCTTATGAAACTTCTGGTTTTCTAATGCAATCATGCGTTTTTGTTGGTTTTGTTTAAAAGGACCTATATCTCTTCCTCATGGCCCTGGTTGGGTAAATTCATCTGATCTTGAATTGCCATGCTTGATCTTCAGGGGACAGGAGCAATGGGCTCAATGTGATGGTTGCTCGAAATGGCGAAGGTTGCCTGTTGATGTACTTCTTCCTCCTAAATGGACTTGTATGGACAATGTCTGGGATCACAACAGGTGAACAATAGGTTTTTCCATGCAAGATATTTTGTAGAAAGCAAGCTTCTGGGAAAATCTAATGTGTTAATGGTTATTTATCGTCAGGTGCTCGTGTTCAGCACCGGATGAACTAACTCCCCGCGAAGTGGAAAATCTCCTCAGACTAAACAAAGGTATGATACCAGCATGCATGCTTTTAAGATTATTATTATATAATTCTGGTGGGCTTGTAGCTTGCTGCTCTATCAGGAAAGGTTTCCTTTTATTCATGATGTTAATGTAAAGCTAGGATAAGCCATGTCACCCACTAGCATAAGTCTGAAGACTGGCAATTTTCCAGTCGAAGGTTAATAAAAGATGCTTGAGACTCGTCTGCATATTTTTTAATAAGAGTTTCATACCCTTGCATTCATGAGCAGGCTAAATAGTTGAGCATTTTTTGGCCTCTGTGGGCCTTTTTAGACAGCACAAGAGTTGTGCAAAGAGCACCCATTGACTTCTATGCATGTGGATTAACGGTTTCGTTCCAACTGCTTGTAAAGAAACCTTTAAGACATGAGTTTAGAATTAAGTGTCCCAAATGCAAGGCCATTTTATTGCCTGCAATTTGGAAGTGAGAGCAGAAATCCTTGTGTAGGCACTAGGCAGATATTTTGTTGGGATTATGGTCTCATGATATATGTGCTCATGCGCATATTTATTCTGTGTAAACAACAGGTGGCTGATAGAAGTTCTTTTACTTTTACATTAAAATTGATGTTTTCTGGTGCATACCTTTTTGTCTGCAAAATTTGGTACATATTTATACAATTAAGCCTCGATGTTGTATAGATTTCAAAAAGCGGAAAATAGCAACAAGTCATAGGCTGAATCAGGAGCATGAACCTTCTGGTCTGGATGCATTGTCCAATGCTGCAATTCTAGGAGAGAACATGGGTGACCCTGGCACTGCATCAGTTGCAACTACAACCAAACACCCAAGGCATCGTCCTGGCTGTTCATGTATTGTGTGCATTCAACCCCCGAGTGGGAAGGGCAAGCACAAGCCCACATGCACATGCCTTGTGTGTATGACAGTTAAAAGACGTTTCAAAACCCTCATGATGCGCAAGAAGAAGCGCCAATCTGAGCGTGAAGAAGAGGTTGCGCAAAGAAATCAACCAACTTGGGGTCCCAAGGAGGAAGCAGAAGTAGACAGCAGTTCCAAGCATGTATCATCACACCCTGATCCTTCAGAGAATGAAGCCAGGTCTGCGAATGAGTTAGAATCAAAGAGCCAAAACAACAATCTGTCCGGAAAATTGGCTGAATCCAGCAAGGCAGAGTTAGACTTGAATTGCCATCCCGATCGTGAAGAGGTGCAAGCCGGGTTGAATCGAGTGAGCATGATGAAACTTCTCCAAGTAGCCAGCCAGCCTTTGGAGACTTATCTGAAGCAGAATGGTCTAACAAGCTTGACATCTGACCAACAAGCAAGTTCAGGAACACATGCTCCACCACAAGCTGCAGGAGAGAGTGAAGGACAGCTTAACGAGCTTGCTTCTGCGACTCAAGAGCGAGAAAGCGGAGGTGAAGACAATTGTGAACCGGTTTCAGATAAAATCCCAGATGATCCTGAATGAAGTTGCTCTTCATTCATTTATTCTATTTTTAGTGCTTCTTTTTATATAACTTAACATGATAGGTGTTATTTTCTTTGCTCTGAGTCGCAAATATATATATATTTCTGTAGTAAGAGGGTGCATGAGCTTTTTAACTAATTGTATAAAGTATATGATAAATACACGAATTTTGAATTATGAGGCTTATGATACCATGGTTTTGAAACACTGGTTGCTGGAACCAAAGGAGTTCAACTACATGATTCCACTCACTTGGAAAGTTTTACGCGTAAAGAATTTCAACTCGACACAATTTCTTTAAAACAAATCTCTGAGAATGTATAATCAAATGTCACCCAATAAAAAGGTACAGAAGAAAATTAATAATTAGAGAAAGTGCTAAGATAAGAGTAAATACAATAATTGCTTGTTGTGGTGATTAATTCTTGGTGCTTTGTATAATTCCTCTCACGAGATCTACATTGCACGATTAGCTTTATTTTTTGGTGATTCTATTTGACTTTCTAAGTATAGAGAAGGCAATTTGCATAGACGCTTTCCTTACATTGTGGTGTGGTTTGTGAAATAACTTACAGATGTAATGTTGCCACACGAACAGAAACCTGGTCTTAGCACAGTACTGTTAGTCAGATCATCTGGTGACTCTAGATCTAACATAGCATGCTAAAGCTTCACAAGTAAATGCTAATAAAACAGAACTGATCACTTGTTATATTCACAAGTAAATGCTTCATTTTGGAAGAGCTGTACTACCTGTGGAACTCCATCGACCATCGATAACTCTTTAACATATATAGCGTGCTCCCCAAGCTTCTCAACATCCATGCTGATTCTCGCTTTGGTTTAAAAAACTTGCCATACTCCCTAAGCTCATCATAATTTGAATCCTCTCAAGTCTAAAATTACACATACACAAAAACCCTCTTCTCAAAACCCCCATTAAGTTATTACACATACCCAACGCTCTTTTCTTGTTCTTGCAGACTGTAGAGGAAACAAAAACTTGTGATTATACTACGTGGTATCTGGAAAAAAGCATTCATTCATCACATGCCCAATATCATCATTTACCGAAACAAAAAAAAAAAAAAAAATCACCCATGCGTATTACAGTTTTAGCATATCTCTGGAAATTAACCGCCATTGTTGCCTAGAACCTTAGAACACGAACAACTTACATGCCTTTAGTAGTTGGTAATGGCTAAATAAACTTGGCGGGAAGCGATTTTGGAGAAACTAAACAAATAAAAGGGTAATTTTCTTTTTTACTGCTTAAGTTATTATGAAATAGAGATATTATCACTGCACCACTTCTGTTTTGCTTTATATTTATTCAACTACCACAAAATTCTAATATATTCTCTACACCACATTTTTAAAAAAATTTGTATCAATTAGACACTTTTACACTAACACCGTTAAATAATTTAAACAAATGATAATTTTACCCCTAAATAATTTAAAAGACCATTTTATCTTATAAAAACTTTAAAAAATAAAAAATTATAATTAAAAAATACTCCTAAATTTAATAAAAAATAAATCCCAAATAAAAACTTTCACTATTGTATCCCAAAAAAATATAAAAGTTTGCATTTATCAAAAAAAAAAATGTAACTTAGGTTTTTTTTTTTTTAGTTATCACTTATTGTCAAATAATTTTATCTGAATAATAAAAGTAGAAAAAATTCATTTTTATCTGAAGTCTGAAATATAAATGAAAAATTTTAATTTTAAATATAAAAAATAACCTTAACAATTCATGTATTTCCAATATTATGGATAAACCTAATATTTGTGTATTATCCTTGAAGTTATTTTTTTTAATTGCTTTAAATTTATCTTCACATGGTAACATCAACTAAATTGAAATATTGAACAAATCAAATTATGTCTATTGTGATTAATCAAAATTAAAACAACATTGTTAACTTTATAATAAAAGTTGAAGTTATAATTAAATCTTTTATTAAAAAATTAAAATAAGATCAATAATGATAGTATTTTTTTAATGCTACCAAACTAATCAACTTGTGAAAAATATAAATTGTGAAGAATAAATATATGCACCACTTAAAAGAATATTTATGACAAACTACTAGCTTTTAAACTTTTATGTTTAACTATTCAAAAAGAAAAAAGAAAGTATCATTAAGACATTTTCACTAAGATCTCAATTAAATTCAGACATACTCATATTTTAAATAAAAAACAAAAGCAACCTAAGGTATTCCCTATTGTGAATTTAAATGACTGTTGCACTATGCGGAGATATATTGATGGATCCTTTAGATTTAGATTTTGATGGATAATTTGATATAGTGGTGGATCCTTTCGATTTTGATGGATAATTTAAGACGCGTTTGGGGCAGCTGCGCTACCACAGCGCAGCTGTCCCAAACGCACTATTAGTTAATTGTTATTAAATTTGGGATTTATTGACTGTTGCACTATGCGGAGATATATTGTCAAGTTTTTCTTAAAAAGTATTCCAATTTTTTTTTTTTAAAGTCATTCTCTTCTTACTGCACGTGTTATTGCATTAATCTAACTAAAGTAAAAACAAATTAAAGATGCTAACATATAAAGTTGATCTTATCTTTCAAGTAACAGAATTTGAGTGGTTTCAACTAATTTTAAATGAAAATTTTGTTAAATTTCAAAATCAATAGCTTTTAACAAACAAAAATAGTGATGTCTCTCCATATATTTACTCTGCATATAGCCGCAGTGAAGCAGAGGAGACACAGGAGAAGTATAAGAGAACTAAAGCAGTTATTTTTGGTAACTGACGATGTCAAATTTCACTCCTCTTCTTCAATATAAAAAATTTCCGTAAATTTCTCCTCTCTAAGCCTTTTAGGTTTGAATATACAATAAAATCCCTCTATAGTGTTACTCTATATAGGGACAAAACATCCATGTAGTCATAAAAAATAATGATCCTAATTTAAGCTACTTATATATAAGAATAACCGTAATAAGTTATTCCATCTTAAATAACACGTTTCCACATAGTAATAATTAATTGTATAATGTATAAATATATAAGTTACATTAAAGAATTAATATGGAACAAAATATTTGTCAAAAATTATTTGAGATAATGATTTATTCTTTAGAATTATTAAAATATTTTTGAATTTTCGGGCACGTAATAACTCATTAGTTGAAGATAAAATATTTCTACCTTATCAAGCATGTTAGTTGGAGCATGAATCTCAAATCTTGATGCTTGGTCAGGTATGACAAGTCAGTCATAGACTCAGTAGTAGGATGACATGTCGTTTGTAACTTATCGGGGAGCTGTATGATAAACTAGTTATGTCAGCTAATTGAATAAGTAACGCACGTGATTAAACACGTGAGTTACTTACTCAAAACGGCAGACGAAGTTGGCGTTTCGGTTAACAGATTGAATGAGGTATTGACACGTGTCCAGCGGAAGATTCAAATGGCTGTTGAAGCCGTTCAAAGCGCGGGCAGCATCTGGGTAGACTGGGTTTACTAACAAACTCCAGATATTATGAGCTGGCTGATGGGAGATATTTCTGGATCAGTTTCTTTATGTATATAAGGCCTCATAATCTGTTAATTCGCTGCTGTGTGGTTCAGTTACATCTTGTCTGTATCTCCGTATCTTGTAAAGCTCTGATAAGTGAAAACTTGCTTCTCTTTTCATAGTGAATGTGGGTCTGTTAATGGCGGAACTGCTATAAACCTGTGCACAGTGTATGAGATTGTTTCTGATCTTCATTCATCTTGGTTAATTTTTCAAACCTATATCTACTTGCAAATGGGTTAAATTGGAAAATGTTGGAAATAAATTCTCATCAGCACAGCTACGAAGGTTCTTCATGGAGAAAAAAGAAATAATGATATAACGTGGATATACAACGTACAAAAACAAAAAGAATGCGAAGAATAACAATTGCTAGAGATAAGTAGCCTCAGACATCAATACCATTGAGAGAGAATTTACGTGCATAGTGCCTCCAGACAAGTTCATAACCTTGGCTTTTGTGATACATTTGAGAAGCTGCAGGGCATGGTCAGCCTGTATTTCCTCATAAAAAATGCGTATACTAAAGTGAACTTGACTAAAGGAGTATAGTTCGAGCCACATATAAGAAATTAATGAACAATCATGGATACAGAGCCGATCAAGATTTGGAGCCGTAATCATAACTTTATGCCAAATCAACAGTCTTTATCCTAAAGGTCAACCTCTTCAAAGTCGGGGATAAACTATTGGATTTAGTCATGGAATTTTTACAACTAATAGTTGTCGCTATTGACAAATCTTCAAGCAGGACAAACAGAAGAAAACTTCTCAGTCATACTGTTATCGGGATTAGATATTTGAACATCAAGAATCTTGACAATTGGAAGACAGATTCCATAGGGAGGAACAGGGCAAAAAAAATTTAACACGCAAATGGAGAACTTCAAGTGTTTTCAAAGCAAGCGAATTCTGAGGAAATTCAACAAGACCGGCATACAAAAGATCAAGAACATTACCCATAATTGTGTGAGAAACCCAAAATTTCAAAAGACTAATTGAATTCATGTTACCCATCAACCTAGTCCTTCAAGAAGGAAATACTCCATTCAACACAGAAAAAGGGTAGGGAGAATATGCAACCAATTTTGCAGGTCGCCAAAAGTATATACTCATGTTCCGCATAATCAATCTTCATTCAGAAGAAGCCAAGTCATTGCATCACCAGATAATCAAGCAACTCTGAATTCAAAATGCAATACAGAAAAATCCTTCTTGAGACGTTTAATGCAACTTTGAGATATCTTGAAGACATAAATGATCTTGGTTTAGCTTACGAAATTGGCAGAACAAACGAGAAGAGATTAGCAGCCCCAAAAAAAAGAAGAAAAAAAACAAAGGCCAGTCAATCTCAAAAACCAAGACATCGGAATAAAAGGACTTTAATTTCGAGACAGAAACTCTTACAGTATATTACTGATTTAATGGGTAAAGGAATTCTGCTTCAGGAATCCAACTTTGGTTCTCAGACTCAGCCACTTACGCAGCAAAAGACAGTTCAGACAAGAACTTAGCCAACAATCTAAATCACCCAACCTAGGAGCAAATTCAGCACCCAACAAAAATGGTCTCCTGTTAGATTCATTGTTTTTCTGCCTGAAAGCTTCTATGATGTCTAACGATTAACACTGATGACCATCTTAAAAAAAGTCAATATCACATGTGCGTGAAGCTCTTTCAAAATCTACTATCATGGCAGGAATCTCACCGCCTTCAGAAATAAACCCGATGACCATCATTTCCAAGACCTCCGCCTTCTTCAAAATGTACTCGATCATCTTCAATTCAGCAATCACACCACTGCAACCCTGAATCTTAATCTTTTTGAGACCTGCCTTCAAACAGTAAGGGATTATTGTTGGCTCCGTCCAGAGAACTTGATCACCACCAGAAAACTCCAAAAGAATTGTCTGAACAAGGAAAACAAAGATAAAAAACTAATCACAAACTAATCACACGCTGCTTAAAAAAATAAAGACATCATCACATTCTTACCATAACTTTCAACCTAGGGGATCGATGCAAGATGGTGGCAAGCATAGGCAATCCAGGCTCTTTCATCGACACAAGCAAATGTGTCAGATCACTTAAGGTTGGAAGCAAATTACCAACAAGACCAAGGACCTTCATGGAGAAACAAAATGAAAACAGTTTAAAATACAAGAAAAAAATGCAGAAAGGTAAAAAAACAATATATGGAGATGAGTAAGGGACTACTTACAGACAGGGCATCCTCAGACAGGTTCAACCACCTAGCAGTAGTGATGCTAAGGAAGAATCCTAACAACCATGGAATCTGGACATGCTGGTCTCCTGCATAAAAGAAATCAAGTGAAGCCTCCTTCAGAAAGTGGGCCTCATGGATAAAGTAGTTTACCAACGTTGAATCCTTAACACAGAGTCTCTCAAGATTCTTAGCCCTGATATGAACTGTATGGTCATTTTTCCTAGCACCCTCTCTGATTAAGGTGATGGTTAAGTACTTCAAAATGGGTGATGTTAGGTAAAAGTTGGTAACTGATTTACCATCAACAACAGCCCTAATTGAAAGATCTTCAAGCACTGGTAAGATGTTGAAAAATTTTTCAGTTAAGCTGCTATCTGGTATGTGTAAACCAACATCAAGTTTTTTAACAGCAGTAAAACATGTTCCATCCAGTGGAAGGTTTCTGACATTTAAGTGCAGAGTCAGAACCTCAAGATGCATAGAACTGATAATTTCGTAGGGCAACTCAAACTGGTCCTCCCCGCCAATCCTGAGTTCTAACTCAGGAATGTGATGCTCGGATACAAAATTAAGCGACCATTTCAAGATAACTCTGCTGGGCATCTTTGAACAGCAGATAGATAACTTGCGAATGTCTGTAGCTTCTTCCATTTGTGTAAGCACTTCAACTAGCACCTTCTGGAACACATGAAGTCGAAAATTGACACCAGAATCATCGAAGACTAACTTCTTAATATGCCTCCAAGCTTGCTCCTGCTTCCAAAGTTTAGATAATACGCAAGTTCTTACTGCTTCTATCGCCGGCAAAGATGAAAGAATCACTACCAAAGCATCAGTAGGCAATCTACTAAGTCTATCATTAAATTTCCAAACCTCCTTCCACCGGTGAGATAACAGACAAGTTCTTACAGCCTCCTTGTCCGGCAAGAAGGACAGGATATGGGCCAGAATCGCTGTGGGTAATTTTTCAATACCCATTGCTAACAAAAGAAAAATTCTAAATCAGTAATAGATTTCTTTTCTAAATCAGTAATAGATTTCTTTTCCAAATCAGTAATAGATCATTCTATGCAAAACTACAACAAATTTAAATGAAGAAGCATAAAAAAAGAAAAGCAGTAGAACTAAATTTTTCAGTCATGAAAGCGTTTCATTTGAAATTAGCCTATAACAGAATCAATAGAACAAGCTATGCAAAATTGTAAGAAACTCAAACCCCAACAGAATCAATAGAACAAGCTATGCAAAATTGTAAGAAACTCAAACCCTAACAGAATCAATAGAACGAGCTATGCAAAATTGTAAGAAACTCAAACCCTAACAGAATCAATAGAACGAGCTATGAAAAATTGTAAAAAACTCAAACCCTAACAGAAGCAATAGAACGAGCTTTGCAAAATTGTAAAAACTCAAACCCTAAGAAAAAAAAACTTATTCGCCATTTCAATCAAATTTTAATATGACAAACCAGAAAATGTACCTGAAGAACAATGATCCGTATTCATTGATTGTTCAATGAACGAAGTCAGTAGCCAACCAGGGCTTGAGAGATGCGTAACTTTAAATGGACAAGGTATGAAGAGCTCGATCTGAAGACGCTCTGAAAGCTCGATGGCCCAACTTTTGTGTAACAGCTGCCAGTGCCTATTTAGCGCCAAAGATGTGTTTGAATGGTATCGAATTGTATTAATTAATGGGACAATTTCAGTATACCCCTCTCATGGACAATCTTTAAATTACCCCTTTACTATTAAAAATATTAAATTATCCCAAAATTTATTATCTCTTTATTATTTTTAACGGTTAAAAGGATAAAGTAGTATTTAAACATTTTCCTAACAGTCAATTAACTGAAAAGATAAAACTTAGGTAGATTAATATTCATGGGTCCAAATCTTTCTATATTTTTCAAACTACACAAATATTTCAAATATTTATAGTATACTCCCTAATACTTTAAAATATTTTTAGTTTGTGCCTCTATGACTTTTTTTTAACGGATTAAATTTTACCTTTTCATATTTGAAAATTTTATTTTAAAAAATTAATTAAAAGCTACAAATGAAAAAAGAATAATATTTTTATCTTTTTTTATTATCGTTATTATTCTTTTTTCATTTTGTAAAGGTACTTAAAAAAATACAGATATAAAAAAAACCAAAGAACAAAAGAAAAATGCTATTGGAGTTTCATCGAACAAACAAAAGAAATAAGGATGAGAAGAATGAAAGGAAAGAAAAAAAATGCTACTAGAAGAATGTACATGAAAGAAAAGAAAAAAAATGAATCCCATTTTGTATTTGTTCGAGTATGTAAATAAATCCCAAAAGACGAAGAAGAAGTAAGGATGAGAAAAAAAAAACAAATGAAAGGAAAAGAGGAAGGAGTAAAGATGAAAAAAATGAAAGGAAAGAAAAAGAAAAATATTACTGGAGTCATCATGTACATGAAAGAAAAGGAAAAAAAATGAAGAAAAAGACGAAAAAGAAGTAAGGATGAGGAAAAACAAATGAAAGAAAAAGATGGAGTAAAGATGAGAAAAAAATAAAAGAAAAAGATGAAGATAGTATGACTTTTAATTTTGAAACTTGATGGCATTATCGTAATTTATGTATGATGGCGTGTTTTGTAATTTGTTTAACTAATATGTCTAATTTAGAAAAATCAATAATTTATTTAGATTTATTAAGTTATTTCAATACTTTATTTTTTAATTTAATTTTCAATGACTAATCATACATCGACAACTTTTTCATTTTTGAATAGCTAGTTATACATTATATTTTTTATTGGCCTCACAATGTTGTTACAAGAATATTATGTTAATGTAAGAGTACTTTTGTACTTTTATGAGTCAACGGCAGTCAATGGTTAAAGATAACGAATTTTGGGGGGTAACTTGATGTTTTCAATAGTAAGGAGGGCGATTTGAAAATTGTCACTTCATGAGAGGGTAGGCCGAAATTTTTCCTTAATTATATTATATTATAGTGTATGAGACTGCCAAACAGGCTTCAAGGAATAGAAGCGTCACCTTTTTGTTTAAGGGCAGTTGCTACTATGCCGGTTTAGCACTAAGTTATTAATGATATATAACCGACATAGTAGGTCACTAACAGGTAAACAAGATGATAATAAGTTTGCGATTAAATGTTACATCCAATTATCCCTTCATGTAATAATTCTCATCAACTTCCCTTTATTTTTCTGCCTTTAGTAGCCCTAATATTTTCGGTAATGACTTTGTTGATTCTTTAAAAGTTAATTTTTTTTAATACACACATTATAAATTCTAATGTGCCTATCATCACATTATGAGTATATTTGGCATATTGTATTATGTTATACTAAATAGTACTACATTATATTGTATTAAGTTGCAATACAATATTATGTTTAATGTAAGTTTGATGTAGCATGAACTATATATATATCGGTCACCACAAGGCACTATGTGCTGTCATCAGTCGCAGTATTTTATGTCAATTGAACTATATTTTGGTACTATTAGAATCCTCATTATTGGGACTATGCAATGGTGCAACTATTATTGACAAAGGAGTTTTAATTCTCTGCAAATTTATGGTCAAAGTTCCAATTTTAAAAATTTTGACCGTAAATTTACAACAAACAAGTGTTTTTTGTTCTAAATACTTGCATTATTGCGTAGCTCCAATTATGAGAATTCTAATGACACCAAATTTTAGTATAAAACATAATGCTATGAAGTGGCCACCAGTGATTGTCCGCTGTTAAATTGTTGCGGGCTTTCCATCAGCACCGATGGCAGCATAGTTGAGTTTTAATTTTATTTAGTATCATATGTATTTATTTAACTTTATTATTTTAATTAAAAAAATGTGAACAATGCCATATTATAGAAACTAGACCTCCTCCACGAGTCTACTTAATATCGCATTGTTTATATTATTGTATATTATAATACACCATGATGTGAACGTCAATATTTACCAAAAATAAGATTGCATTGGATTAGCTAATGTAATCACATATAAAGTGCGTTTGGGATTGAGGTGCTGTAGCTTGAAAAAAAAGTCGTGACTATGAAACAAACATTAATAATATGTGTAAATATAAATTTTAAATAATAATTTTGATAAAATTATTAAAGATATAATAGATTTTCTATTATACAAGTGAAAATTTATAATAACATAAACTTCTTTCTGAAGATTCATTTTAAAACACTTTAGTCTTTGAAATTAAAAGTTCTTCAAAATTGCCCAACCCCAATCCCAAACGCATCCAAAATGTGGTATGTCAAGCACAACCTATAAATTTTGGTGGTGATAATATTTTCCATCCAAACATGACTTGATAAAGAGCAAAAGACTATCTTTATTACTAATTCTGCAAGGGATGAGATATACATTTTGACATATAAATTGAAATAATGCTCAATATATTAATAACTTTGATTCAATAATAATTTTTCCAGTTTCAATTTGGGGCTAACCTATTAAATTAATAAATCTCAAATATTTAAGATAATACATTATAGAAAAATCATTGTAATTTCATATAATACCACTTATTGTATATAAATTAATAATATAGTAAATCTCTTTATAATCATAATGTTAGGATCATAGAATTTTATTTGAGGAGATTATAATTCAATAGAGAATATAGTTATAAAATTATTATTTTGACTTGATTACCTTTCATGCAAAAAAATATAAAGGCAGAGTATGGACTACGTGACTAGTTAATGTAAAATCCAATGTTTACATCACCGGTGCCAAAGGCTGCTGTTGACCAAAGGCTATTCAACAGCAGGGATAAAGATAAAACCAAAGTCGAATATTCAAATCATTGAATTACAATTTCCAGCCAACCATTCAGATTCTGATCGCTATCACTCTGTGTGTGAGTGTACATTGAAATTGTTGTTGGATAATACGCCCTTTGTTTCGTTTTCCATCTTTTACACAAAATTCTATTTACTTAAATTTATCGTAGAGTTTCATTACAAGTTCATCAAGAAATATGGATTTCCAAGTTCTAAGCTAAATTGGTCTTAATTGATTTCTTACCGGTCTAAAATCTAAATATAAATCAATTCTTTCTTGAATTACCCACTCACAATTTTGCACGTATAATGGGTAATTTCCAAGTGTTGGTTGTATGTTATCTCTATCCAAAACATTCAAATGTTTATGCAACAAATAGTTTTAACCTGCAAACAAAAGTATTACCAACTTTAATACAGAACTTCTGAGGAGAAAGCAAAACAACTATTTCATTATGAAAACATCTCCAAAAATCAAATTCATCTACTTCAAGATAAAGTGTTACGATAAATTAATGATCGGAACCAATCAAGGATCAAGGATTTCAACTTGACAAGTCTTGGAACCTCTTTCAAACAATAGTATTTTCTGATAATTAGGGCGCTTCTCTTGACAAGCATTGATCGAGCAAAGCCTGTGACTCCGAAGTTTGATAGTTATCGTTTCCAAAATTATGCTATTCTTCAATAAGTACTTGATCATTGCTAGTTCTTTCTCAACATCACATCCGCTAATTTTGATTCTCTTGACATGCGACAACAAACAATGGGGCACACACCAGGGTTCAATCCACACAACTTCTTCACCATCATGGATATTGATGTCCTGTGTATGAAGGAAAACAAATATCATACAAGACAAATGCCATAATTAAACAACCAATTAAATACCAATTGGTTCAAAAGTTCATTCACTTTCTTACCAGCACTTCTAAGTTAGGCGAACATTTAAGTATGGTGGAAAGCAATCTCCCTTCGCTTTCTCCTATATCCACTTGCAAACGGGTCAAGTTGGAAAATACTGGAAATAAATTCTCATCAGCACAGCTACGAAGAGCCTTCATGGAAAAAACCAAACAATGATATTACTATGGATATACAACAATAATTTTAAAATATAAAACAAAAGAACACGATATAGAGATAAGAAGCCTCATAACATCAATACCATTGAGAGAGAACTTACGTGCATAGTGCCTCCAGACAAGTTCATAACCTTGGCTTTTGTGATACATTCGAGAAGCTGTAGGGCATGGTCAGCCTGAATTTCCTCATAAAAAATGAGTACGCTAAAATGAACTTCACTCAAGGAGTGTTGATCGAGCAATGTATAAGGAATCAAGGAACAATCGAAGATACAGAGGTATTCAAGATTTGGAGCCCTAATAATAACTTTATGACTCAAATAAACAGTCATTATCCTAAAGGTTAACCTCTTCAAAGTAGGGGATAGAATATTGAAGTTGGTCATGGAATTTTTACGACCAAGAGTTGTGGTTACTGACAAATCTTCAAGCACAGGACAAATAGAAAAAAGCTTCTCAGTCATACTGTTATCGGGATTAGATATTTTAACATCAAGAATCTTGACACTTGGAAAACAGATTCCAGAGGGAGGAATAGGGATAAAAAATTTAACACGCAATTTGAGAACTTCAAGTGTTTTTGACGCGAGCAAATTTTCAGGAAATTCAACAAGTCCGTCATACGAAAGATCAAGTTTAATCTTCCGAGCGTTACGCATAATTGCATGAGAAACCCAAAATTTCAAAAGAGACAAATCTCTGAGTTCGTGAAAATAGAGATAAAACTCATCAATGTCGCCAGAGCCAGAAAGAAGAACCCTACTAATGAAATTCTCCAACCTAGAAGCTCCTGTGCCACGTTTAAACAGTGGGTATAAGGATGTACCGAAGCAAAGATTGGAAAGTCCAGTCCATACAAGCTTCCATCTTGAAGAAAGAACGCAAGTAGCCACAGCAACATTAATGGGTAGAAATGAAAGAATATGGCAAAGTAGTTCATCAGGTAAACGGCTGATCCTGTCTTCTTTAAGCCGTCTGTATGAATTTCTGGTCATTATTTGATTATGAAGGAGAACAACCTAACAGATACCAAAATAGATTTACAATTAATTAATAAAATAAAAAGACCATATAAGAGATACTCTGAGAAACTAATTAAAGATATTCAAACTTTACTGTATCGGGCTATCTTTTTGTGTGTTGATACTGAGAAAGTGAATACAGAAAACGATGTTTATTTATAGACTCGATCTCCCGTTAAGCGTGGTTGACTATTCCGATTTAAATCCTGATTCTCTCTTTGTTTTAGTTTACTCCTTGAATCACTCGGACTCCTAGAAAAAAAAGCATAACTACTGACGCGGGGTTTAGAAATAATCAAATAATTCTAACCAAATAAAAATTCCAAGCTTAATCATACACAAAGGCCAAGCTCAACCAGAATTGGAATTGGAATTGGAAATTAAAACAAGGGTATAATTTAACAAATAAGTATAAGCAAATTAATCATACCGCCTACCCGGGCGCCGCGATAGAGTTGTTACCCGCTGGTGGCACGTCACGACGCACGATCTGTGGGCGGCAGAGCGACGTGAATCGGCGGCTGCTGCTGGCAGTGCGACGCAGGCAAATATTGCAGGTTTTATCGGTTTTGCCTTTCTGGATTTGTGGTGTCATTTGGTTGATTATTCGGAAGATTTTTTTTTTTAAAAAAATACACGTATTTAGCTGAAAAGACACATGAAAATGCTAAGCATTGCAATCGCTTTTGTCCAATCTTCGAATTTCTGTACATGTGATAAGAGAAAGTACAAGGTGTCGTAAAGGGCGGTGCAAGGGCTATGATTCATAGAGGCCGTCGTTTAGAGTTCAGTAGCTTTCCTTCGGCCCAATATGTGGTTTGATTTGTAAGCCCAATATCTTTATAATTCTCACAACGACCAAATTGGTTCGCATGCAAATATGCCATATGCTGAATAAACGCGATGACATCTGGAGGCTAGACTCTAGAGCAATAACGTGTCAAGTTATAATCAAACTTCAGAATCTATATATTGTTGCTGTGTGTTAAGTGAGAAAACAATACCTAGTTGTCTCAAATGCTGTGACTCGACGTCCCTCATCGCCATGTGCGGTTTTTATAGGCCTTAATTTAGTAGTTGAGTTTTGTTCCAGAACCCTAAAAGCAAAATTATGGAGTCCTGTGTCTGTAAAATTATATCAAAAGTCAAGACGTTATATCTTTACTAATCAATTAAAAATTAAAGGACAGCTCAGATTTCTATTATACTAAGTATGGGAGAAATACACAATTAGAATTAGAAGTTGCTCATATTTACATGAGATAGTTTAAATTTTTACCTTCATGAGTGTTAGAAAAACATCTGCTCCACTCGTAAGTCATCACAAATATGCCCACCTTTACTTTACTTTTAATCGGGAGAAGAGTGCAGATACTTGCTCTACTGCTCCATCCATAATTTGACCCTCTTATGTAACTTTTAAATGGGAAAAAATACAAAAAATTCTCCGAAAAGATTCGAACCATGGATCCACCACTCGGGCATCGATCGAGTGGCGTTTAGGCGGCTTAAATTTCAGTATGAAAAGGGCAACTCCTAGGTTACGTTTAGGCGCCGCGGCTTGGCCATTTGGCCGCTTCACAGCGATCGATAGTCACCGAGTGCTTCTTCTTTTGCCTACGGCTTGGCTGTTTGGCCATCGATAGTCACCACCGTTTTTGCTGAAGTATGTTCTAATTAACTTGTCTCCTTTTCATATAATTGCCCATCTGGGCTCTCAGCTATGTCATTGATTTAATATTGATTTCAAAGTTGAGTAATTTACGAATTTTTTGGGTTGGATTTTAGCTCTCTTATGTTGTTTGTTAATTAATATTTACGATAATAGGAAAAAGATTAATTTGGCGACACCATTTTGATCTGCATGATAATTGTGAAGGGTCGGAATGAAATTAAATTTGATTCATCGTTATTTTATTTTCTGTCTGATCTGGAAATGAATTGCCATAAGAAAATTAGATTTGATGAAAATGTCTCTGCCTTCTTTGGCCGATGTCATGCTAAGGATATTTTTATGGCTTATATAGATATTAATAGATATTGGTAGTTGTCTGGTCGTTGGCCTATGAATGAAGAAGCCTTAAGAGCAAAGATTGAAATTATGGATAAGGACAGTGTTAATGTAATCATAAAATTGAAGTATAGTGACGAATACAATCTACCAACAGCCATTTGTTCTTTTGAAAAACAATTTTGATGGTACTACACATGAGAAGGAAAAAAAGAGGTGGTCCAATTTCATCTTCAAACAGGTAAATTGGAATTGGTGATGTTCTGTGTAGCTTGTATACAGGTCCAATGATGACATGCTTTTGCTTTGTCATTTGGAGGCCATATCATTTAATTGTTGATGGAAAAGTAATACTTTGCATGCACATGTTATTATGTTCTAAAGGTGTTGCATTTCTTAGTGAGGCTTTTGACAAGTAGAGAGAAGTACAAATTTAAGTATCTGAATGACATAAAAGGCTTCAGAATAAACAATATTGTCAATAAAGCATTCTCAACATTCATACATAAGATTCTCTATTTATTAAAAGGCATACTTCCATAGCCAGAAAGGGTTACAAACCAGAGTTGAATAAATCAATCCATATGGCTCCAAAGTAAATGAAATGATCTTGTCATTATGTCAAATATTGATAAGAATGTCAATCTTTGCCAATTTAGGTTTAATGTCTATTTTTCTCTTATATGTTAATTTAGATGAAGTCTTTGATTTGGTTTCTAAGATGAAGGAATGAAATTAGAGAACTCATTGTTCCACGTAAAAATTGTTTTTAATAGGAGCATGATTATGTGAATTCCCTTTAAATTCTAGAGGTATTGTAAGATCCCATAAGGATCGTACGACTTTATATTATCTGATTTGGATGTCCTGTTTCTCTTCTGGATAGTGTATAATTTTGTTGTGTAGGTGCTCCATGGACTAAAGAGGAACATCAGAAGCTTTTACTTGGTTTGCAAAAACTGGGCGAATTTGATTGGCATGGAATTGCATGCAATAATATTGTATCTAGAACACCTACTGAAGTTGGCAGCCATGCTCAGAAATAATTCATCAGGCATAGTAGTGTGTCTAGGAGAAAAGAACATTCCAGCCTGTTTGATATTGTTGCAAATGGAGGTAGTAGTCTGGCTTTCTCTCTTTCTATCTCATGTATGCTTTGACTGGAATGTCATACGTTGTATGCACACATGTACACAAGTACAACGTAGTGGATAATCCATGTTACTTGCTGTAGATAGTATTGTTGGATGGATTATTATCTCATTAAAACTTCACTTTTGATTGGTTTTTTTGACCTTCCCGTTGTCGTTCTCATCCTGCATGGTCAATATGTTTTCACTTCTGTATGTTTTTGGCAGTCAATAAGGAGTTGTATATCTTTGCAACCAATTTATTTAATGCCAAGTGGAATGTTTTCATTGGTTATTGGTCTTGCATCTGTAGAGGCTGCTGAGTTTGCTTTTTGTTGCTTCTCTGTCATTCTGTATGGCTGCTTGAACAGTCAAAAGTTTTTGTACCCTATGCCCAGTCGCTTTGATGCCAGAAAAATGAAAAAGAGATTCCATTCTTCATCAGGATAGGACTTAAATTTTGCTGCTCTGTTGGAAGTTCAATTACACATCATTATTATCGGCTAATATATGCATTATTTATATATTAATTAGACAGGTTCGTTTACTTTTTCCCACTGTTGTAATGAAGTGTTTTTTTAAAGGGCCACCTGAGTCTCAGAAAGCCTTGGGCGCTGCTTTTGCTGCTGGTCTGGCTGATTTTTATCAGGTGGTATTTTATCTGTGTTTTTTTTCTTTTTTCTTTTTCCTCAACTTGTTTAACATCAAATTAGCTTATTCAACTAATTGAAGTTGCCTGTGTGAGAAGTATCTATTAAAAACTAAGTTAACCAGAGGATGTTCGTGATAGAGCCTTATTCTACTATAGGCTCTTGCAATATAATGTATCTATGGCAGAACGGGTAATGAGCCCTCCAAAGCAGGCAGTTTCAGTCCTTACTGATACACAGAGCAATGAAATCAAAGTTAGCATATTTGAACAATTTAACAATCTATCTATTATGCATCAGAAGGTAACTACAATGTCTAAATTGGATTTCATTGTTAATAATTTAAGACTCAGTTAAATTAGCTTAAAGATTATTTGAAGGCTTGATAATGGTTTTAAAATTTTTTCTTTTCGAAATGGGTATTCTCTAGTAAACTTTATATGGAAATATTGTACATAAATCCACAGTTAATGGAAAATATGCAATTCTTAGAATTTCTCATATTTATATTTGGAAATGTAAGAGATAGGCGTCTGTAAGCTTGTCTCTGCAAATCTTGCAAATCTGGCCTATGTTTATTATTTCTTGAAAATGTTGATTCTTTAATTGATGAGTTTGGCAATTATTGCAAAAAATGACTTACTTGTTTGGTAAATATTTTACTTCTCATTAGTTGCTTGTAGAGATCATTGTTTCCTTGATTATGAGAATAGGGGGGAAATATTAGAAGAAACAAGCTAGGCTACTTTTCGACTCTCAAAACGATTGAGAACGAAAGTGACAATAAAATAAATTATGGATGACTTCACAAATCTACAGATTCACACATTAATTTCTGAATAAATCCATTATTAGAGCAAGAAACCATCCAACCATCTCAGTGTCGCCCATGTTATTTCATTTTCAGCACATAGAACGAAATCAATTCTTTACGACTGGACTTGGTATCATCTGTGCAAATATATTTCCTCTATGTACATCTGGCTCAAAATTGACTTTAAAATAACCATTTTTATATTATTGATGTAATACTCCATACACAAGAACCTAATTGTATATTTCGTATTTTGATAAAGAGTTAAAGGCTACAATAGACTGCACCGTTTGGATATTTCATTTACGAGCCTAAGAGAATTCAGAAAACATTGGGGTAAATTTTACAAAATTGTTCATTTACCAGCCAAAAGTAGTCATTTTTCAGACGTATTTGTTCTTAAGTAATCTGTTGTGAAAGAATTCAAAGAAAGATCACTAAAATGTTGATAGCACATGGACTGGGTGCTCGACCTCATGATTCACTCAAGGATTAGGCATTCAATTTGTTGACTGATTAGCTTGTCTAAATAAAAATTATATTCTATCACCAAAACAAAATGGAAAATTATTTATGGGTATTTATGCTTCAGTTGCTCATTTTAAGTACTAAATTTAGAAAATGTTATGTGGCCTACTTTTATAATCATGGCCCTAGTTTAAAGCCATTTTTGTAATTTTATTCCAACAGAATGAGAACATCTCTTCACCGCACACGTAAATTCAAACTTTTGTGTATGAGGACATTTCTAATCATATAATATAGTTTCATAAAAATTGAATTAATAAGGTCTGTTTTATCAGTATAATGATTAATTTTAAAACTCTGGATTTCAGAATTTGTATAATAGAAACCAATAATATTTGTAGCAACTACATATTTAGTTTATCATCTTTTAAACTCAGTACTTGCTACACAAGAAATTACTCATTTCAATAGATCTTACATAGTAAAGTCCAGTAGCATATCAGATTCATCTTCTTCCGCATAGTTTCAACAGAGAGTGTTCCGACTTCCAATGTTTCTGGTGGGACGGTTTCATGATACCAAATCTAAGAAGTAGAAATCACCAAAAGAAAGAGGGGAAAAACAGAGAACATATTACGGACACTCAAAATCCTAACTGCAACCTAAGATAGCATATATTTGTACATGGCTTTTTAATCTGCAAGGGGTATCAGCATAACTTTGAAACTGTTTCTCTTAAAGAACCAAGAGCATGTAGTATATCCAGACTGATAGTCTCATTATATATTTTGAAATGCTCTTGAAGCTGCTCTGCGAACAAAGAAAACTAATTCTCCTGTAGCAGACATCAGACACACAAGAATTACATATAAATAGAAGAAACATCAAAAGGATACAGCAAAAGCAGCACAATGACTTTGCATCTCAAAATTAATAAGAAATCTAACCAGCAAATATATTAAGAAATCAGATCCATCTTCTTCAGCCTGGTTTCAACAGAGAGCACACATACTTTCACAGTTTCATGATACAAAAACCAGCGTTGGTCAAATTGAAAACTCTTGAAGGACTTTACAACTCTTGGAGCCTCTTTCGAACGTTGATAATTGCTCATAAAGCTTTTCCTTGGAACCCATTTTCTAAAACTGCTTTCCCTGAAATTTAATTAGCATTGTATTCAAAACTTCACCATTCTTTAACAAGTATGTGATAAGTTTCAGTTGATTTTCCTCACCCTCAAATCTCCTAATTTCAATTGTCTAGACATGTGTCAACAAGCGACTAGGTAAAAACAACGGTTAAGTCCGCATCCACCCAAATTAACTTGCAACAGCCTGATTACTAAAAATATAAACATCAAAGGCAAAGATTAACAGTTTACGCAAACATCACCTCCTCAATGATGAATCCAAATCAGGCATTCCACTGAAGATGTAAGTAAGTAATCTTCTTCCATAACGTCTAGCCTACACTATTGAATAATTTAGAAAGGGGAATGTTTGAAGAGAATCCTCATTAATTGGGTCATCAGTAGCTGAGTTAAGGGTTTTCCAATGAAGAAAGAGACAGTAATTCAACAGAAATCAAGTTGAGAAAGAGCTTCTTGTTAACACCTGAGAAATAGAAAATTTGCACTAAAAATTGAATTCTAGCAAAGGCTCAAAATATTATAGAAAGAACATAATGGATTAAAACTTACAGTTATAGTGCCGCCCAGCAAGGACAAAAAATTGGTATAATTGATATATCTGAGAAGCGGTACCACTCCTTACGAATTAAACTCATCAGGGTCAAAACAATTTCTTTAGTTAAAGATAATCCTTAATGTACAGGTGTTCAAGATTTGAGGCCCTAATCACAACTTGGTGTTATGTAAAATGATTAGTGCTATTCCTATCACAACCTGCTACTAATGCCAATATTAGCCTATTCAGAATAAGGGATGAAATATTTAAAGCAACAAAATCAGGACCATACAAATATCCCTCTGTTGACAAATCTTCAAGGGGAGCGCAGCTGCAAAAGATCCACTCAAACATATTGTCGTCAAGATTATTTAAATTAACAGGAAGAGTCTTCGAACTTAGAAAAAAAAGATTTCAAAAGAAGGCGCCTTGCCAAAAAAAAAAAAAAAAGGAATTCAGAACAACCTCAAGTGCTTTGGAAGTGTAAATGCTGTTAGGCAACTCAACAGACTCCTCCTCACCGGGCTCATCATGATAAAAATCATGCTCAATCTCACTAGCACTACGCATAATTCCACAAGAAATCCAGGATTTCAAACGAAATGAATCTATGACCTGGCGATAATGGAGGGAAAACTTGCTATATGTTTCCCGAGTGACAAAGAAGTACAAAATTTACGAAATTGTGAAACCTAGTGAAGCAGCTTTAATCGAAGCATGAGTACGTTCATATTCTAAGCAAAATCTGTCATCAAAGCAAATATTTGGAAGCAAATTCCAAACCGATTTACATCTGGAAGATCGAACGCAAGTATGCATTGTGGGTAGAAATGAAAAGATGTGGCAAAGGAATTGCATCTGGTAAACTACTAATCCTATCTTCATTATCTGGATTGACAAATCTAAGTCTTAGGCACTTCCTATTGCTGGTGTGTGATTCACTCATCAAGAAGGGTTTCAAGTCTCAACCAACCTGACAAATAAAATATAAAGATAGTATTGTGTTAAAAACTAAAAGAAAACAAAGGGTTTTGATGAGTTGATGGGTCCTTCATAAACAGCAAAAGAGAAAAGACAATGAGGGATACTTCGTACTTGTATTACATTCACTCACTGTAGCCAAAAGAACTATTTTAGCGGTTTTCTTTAATTATTTTCTCTTACTGCAAATTGTCAGCGACCAAGTAGGAAAAATAAAATAAATTATGAAGGAAGGAAGGAAAGAAACGAATTTCCCGATTACAAAAATGAAGATGCATTTATCCGAAACAAAACACCCTGCACTTCTTTACAGAAACAGACACTAATTTCTCTAACAAAGAGTGAGTCTCAGCGATTTGCGAAGGAGGACAAAGAGAAGCACAAAAATGCTAAACAAAACGCACCGTTTGGATTGCTTATTGTGAGAGTGGAAGAGAACCCCCAATGGGAACACTTGTAAGTAAATGGTAATGGTATGTATGCTCGGTTCCATTTGGTTTGGTCGAACCAAACTCGTTTCATTCGTTTGAATGTGTATTAAAATTTATTTGTCATTAAAATCTTTTCTGACTCTTGAATTGCATTTGTTAAACTGAACCATTTTCATATATTAGTAATTCTTGTGGCAATGTGCAAGCAACACATCATTCAGGCTTCCCATTTATAAGGCTTCAAACCTTGAACATCAACAAACATCGAAAGGATTGAGGACATCTTTCGGCACACATGTAAATTGAAGCTGTCGTGATTCCGTGAATGAGAGGGCGTCTCCATTCATAGATCATAGTTTCATAAAGGTTTCACATACAATGTATAAAAATGAATGAACAGTCTAGTTTTGTCCTTTTTATTTTCCTTCTTTTTAGTTATTAAACTCTTACTCACTAACTTTGTTGAACCGTTTTGATTGATCCTCAGACAAAAACATAAAATGCATGCAATCTAATATCTTCACTTTTGCTTGTATTGTATCAATATAATTTCAAAACTGTGGGTTTCAGCATTTCTATATTTGAAACCAAATTATATTTGTAGCTGCTCTGCTGACAAATCATTCTGATTCTGCTGCTCCACAAGAAATTACCAATTTTAAAGGAATCTTAACAAATTGAGATAATAAAGTAGATAATGTATTTGCATCATAAGAAACACAAGTATATCATCCAGAAATCATCCTCTTCAGCATAGTTCCAACAAACAGCACTCGCATTTTTTTGTGTTTCATGATACCAAATCTGTGAGAAGGATTATGAGAGAGTGTATATATGAAAAATCTTATCTATAAGTTACCATTATCTCAATTTCAACATCTTGAGAGAAGGCAGTGTGGAAGCACCGCAGCTTTTATCCGTCTACATATGTGTTCAAATCACTAAAAGAATGAGCAAAAGAAACAAATGAAAAAATGCATATCATAGACACTCGAAATCCTAACTGATACCAAAGATTGTACACATATATACATGATTTTTCAATATGCAAGGATTTATGTTAGAAACTATAAAGGCAAAAAATATACAGTACATCCAAACTGGTAATGTCATTTTATATTTCAAACGCAAGTTGAAGCTTCTCTACAGACAGAGAATATTTGATTATCCAGCTGAAAACTTCAGACACACAAGAATAACCTACAAGTAGAAACTTCAAAAGATGAAAGCAATACAAGGAATGCCTTTTGCATCTCACAATTAAAAAAGTATATTATCAGGAAATATTTGAAGAAATCAGATCCATGTTCTTCAGCATAGCTTCAACAGACGGCATCCATACATCTAAATCTTCACGAAACAAAAACCAGTAGAGGCCTAAATTGAAAACTCTCAAAGGACTATAATTTGACAAATCTTGGAGACTCTTCTAAACACTGACAATTTCTTACAAAGCTTTTCCAACAAAACCATCTTCTGAACCCCTTTTTTCTGAAATTTAATTATCATTGTATTCAAAACTTCACAATTCTCTAACAAGAATTTGATCAATTTCAGTTCATTTTTCCGACCCACAAATCCCTTCATTTCAATTGTCTTGACATGTGGCAGCAAACAATCAGGCAAAGACAATGGTTCGTCAGCCCACCAACGATCAAAAACAGTATCCTGATTCCAGAAAAATAAACATCAGAGGCAAAAAATATTTGAGTAACCGTTCATGAAAAAGCTCATCACATTCTCACGTCGTCAACCTCAAAGACAAATGACTCCAAATTAGGCATTCTACCGAAGATGAGAGGAAGTAGATGCCATCAATGATCGTCAACCTCCAATGCAAAACGGGTCAGAAAAGGAAACGTTGGAAAGAAATCCTCATTCTCCCTAGCAAATACAAGAGCCTGAATTCAATGAAGGAAGAAAAAAAAATAATTAAGAAGCAATCAAGGGGAAATAGAACTTCCTGTTAATATTTTTTTTTTGGAGAAATAAAATTATAGATCAGTCAGTTTCAAAAATAATGATTCATTACAATATGCGATCAAATATTTTTAAGGAAAAAAAAAAGACATGAATAATTATAGCAGAGGCTCAAAACATTATGGAGCAGGGTACTTTGGGGTAAAAACTTACATACAGAATGCCTTCAGCCCAGGAAAAAAATTTGGTATTATAACACCTCTGAGAAGTTTTGCGTCAAGTGATAGAAACTCTCAATGTACTCAAAAATATCAACAATGCTTTATGTTAGGAAATTGGTGGGTGAAGCAGATCTTGAAAATAATGAGACAATAAAATCACACAGGGACACTTACGTGGTTCGAAACTTTTTTGCTTGTATTTTACTTAGTGAAAAGGAGTTACAAGTATTGTAGTATTTTAACTACCCAAAACCCCAATACACCCAACTCTCAAATCACTATAACTAGAGCTTTATTATTTAAGCTCTACAAAATTTCTGCTCTCTTAAATGCGGAATTGAGCACAAATTGAATGCACAAGCTCTTCATTTTGCACTTCTATTTATAGCAAAATCATGGCCAAGAAAGTCAAAAACGTGCCAAAAATTCAAACCACCAGCTAGTAAGCTTTTCCTCCACCAAACTAAGCACACGGATTTGGTGCTTAAAAGTCATATGCCACCAACCAATTTTTTTCCTTTTTCAAATTTGCTTGCTTTTGACCATCTAGAAGATGCTTTTGACATTCTCCCACTTGGAGATTAGATTGAAAACCAATCAATCTCCACACCATGCTTTCGCGCCATAATCATGTCGCCTACGTTTACGCTAAGATGATCTACTCCCGCAAATTTGTCATTGATCGAAAACATCTGCTAGGTTATCCTTGGTATGGATTTTCAAATCGACACTTCCATCTTCCACTACTTCTCGAACGAAGTGATACAACTCCTTTGTCCTGAATGAAATCTTTGGATTCCTTGCAATATGCAAGTTCCAAAACAAAATTTTCAGTTTGTGCAGCTCTTCCAATAATCTTTGTATCCAAATAGCTTCCTTGCAAGCTGTGTAGTCGCCATGTACTACCAAAGGCCACAACGGTGAGAAAACCACTTATGCTCCAGAAACACATAGCCAAGTAGTGGATTTTCTTTTATCAAGGTCTCCTGAAAATCAATCCACATAACCCCGACATCGATCCTTCATAACATAATGCAACATCCGAGGTTCCTCTCGATGTATCTCAATCCTCTTCAACATCCAATGCTTCCAGAGATTCGCCATGTATCGACACCACCGCTTGTGCAATGTCTGGTCTTGTACATATCATAAATAACATTAAACTTCCCACATACGTGTTCAGACATCTCTTTCCTCTCTAGGACACATACTTGAGGATAATTTGAAATTAACAGAAGTGGGGTAAAACTTAAATCTTGCATGTTGAAAAAGATTTTCTTCAAGTAATTCTTCTCATAAGCCAAATCTTCCTGTTATTTCTGTCTCGGTGAATTTGCATCCCTAATCTTGTTTGCTAGTCCCAAGTCCTTCATTTCGAACTCCTTGCCTTCATTCTTGGACTCGATCTTTGTTGGGGCCTCTATTGTCATCCACGTACAACAAATTTCAATGATGAAATCATTATCTTCAAACCTCTTGTAATATGCACAATGGTCTGAATTGAGTCCTTTGTATCCAAGGCTATGATGAAGGAATCAAATCTCTTATACCAACACCTCGGCATTTGAGACCGTATAAAGATTTGTTCAACTGTCCAAGTTCTCCTACCCTTTCAAAGAAACCTTCAAGTTGAGCATATAAATTTCTTCTTCAAGTTCTCCATGAAGAAATGCAGCTTTCATCTAATCGCTCAAGATGTAAGTCAAATGTAGCACACATTGCCAAGACTATTCTCGATTCGAACCACCGAGAAAATATCTCATTGAAGCTAATATTTTCTTTCTGAGCATATCCTTTTACTAGCAATCTTGCACGATACTGCTCCACTTGGTCATTGCTATCACGCTTGATTTTATAGACTCATTTCTTTCTAATGGCTTTTCTTCCACATGGTAGGGGTACATGTTCCCTTGTCTTATTTTTATATATAGCTTCAATTTCTTCCCATTCTTTGTCATCCACAAAGCAACATCCAAGCCATTTAAAGCTTCATGGAAAGTTGATGGCTCTCCATCCTCACAATTAAAAAAGTATATTGATCTCTCAGACATATTCCGAAGAAATCACGATTGATCGATGTTCCTCGACTCAGCATAAGAATCTCAATCTTCATTATTTTCAGACAGTCTCGACTTTTCTTTTACAAAGGCCATCATCTCCATCTTTCTTTGCACATCACATCTCTCACGAAATCCCATTTATACCCTTAACTCCATCAAAGATATCCCAAGAAGACACTTCCTAGATTTTGGATCTAACTTTGTTCTTTCTTGGGCAGTACATCACGCCATCCGAACGCATTGAGTAATCACTTTCTCTCCAAAGGGCGACCGATTTACTATATAATTTGAATTAGGTAGACAAACATAGCTCTTATCCTTTCAGAGACTCTCCGCTCTAAACACCGTGAACAATACCTTCTTACAAAGAAATTCACCATTTTACTCCCACCATTATCCGTCCTCAAGCACATCCTTTTCCCATTCAAGTTCAACCCCTTTTTCTTGTTTAAACACTAAAAATACATCGATTTTTCTTAATTGGATACACCCAACATCTCCTGGAATAATCATTAATGAAAGTCACCATGTACTTTGCACCTCCCATGGATATGTCAAGATTCCCAAACATTGTGAAGTCTAGAATGCATTTACTTCTTCAACTTTAATCTATCATTTTTCCGGTAAACTTACCCACGAAGTAATTTTCGCTCAGAAATCTTCAAACCTTGTTTCATTTGTGGCAAGATGCCACATCATCGTCTCTTCTCCGTTTGATGCAACACACACATACCTTCCCGTAGTGTTTCCTTTAAGCATGAGCAGTTAGCAAACAATCAGTAATCTTCAAACATGAGTTTTGCACCCATGACTATCTATTTGTCCCAGGACAATAGATTTTCTTGAGTCGTACCTCCCCAACGATCAATCAAACATTTTAATTTTGATAGTACTGATTCTCAGATGATCATTTCCCATATAAACATCCTCCCGAGATAGGTTCAAAAACCATTCTCTCCGAGAGGTCATGTGCCGTGGCTCACGAGTGAAAGCTCGTCGGATAGTCACAAACAGCTTATTGCCTCGTAGAGTATTTCGCCATCATCCGAGGTACTTTACACATCCCGAGCATTTGATGAAATTTGCCCTCTCTCTCTCTTACGGTTGTTCCAACACTCTTTCTTGATGTGCCCTTTCTTGCATTCATTTAATATTCTTCTTACTGAAGACCTACCATGATTGTGACTCCCACTTTGGGCCACGTTGCTCATCAATGCGCCTCCGCTTGCTGCGAACTTGCTTGTCTTTTCCTTATTTTTTTTCGCGTTTAATACAACCTTGTTGTTCCAATGAGTTGATCATACGAAACGGGACCCAACGATGTGAGTTGTGAAAATAGAGTCTTGAATATGGTCAAGTCCAAGATTCCGTTCGAAAGTATAGAGTTTCCTCTTCATTTTGTTGTGTAGTGACTTGGCCTCGTACAAATTTGTGAAATCCCATATTTCCTTCATCTTTGGATAACACCCCGTCCCGAGCCGTTGCCATCTATCTCGTTCCACTTGAAGGATCTCCAGAAAAAATCTTCATTTTCCACAATGAAAATTGTTCCCGTTGAACTTCCAATTTCATACTTTGTTTTTGTTGATAAATACCGCACACAAATTAGTGTACCACCTGAATAGTTGTGAGTATGTGTGAGAATGCACACCAGGAAAGTTCCCAGGAAAGACTCACAAACGGTCCCACTTAAAACCTGACTTTCAAAATCGCCTTTGTGATAACTTTCCTGATGTCAAAACCACACAGTTTTTACTCACACCACTACTCCCACTACTTTGCGACCAAAATTCTTGGATTTTCGTGAACAGATCGGTATGGAAAAAAAAAGATGCAAGATATGAATAATTATGAACAGAGGCTCAAAAAATACAACCAATATGGTTAGGAAATTGGTGGGTGAAGGGTACTTTGGGGTAAAAAAATTGAAAATAATGAGACAATAAAATCACACAGACATGTGGTTCTTTTTAGCCTAGCCCAGGAAAAAATATTTTACTAGTGAAAAGGAGTTACAAGTATTGTAGTATTTTATTAACTCTCAAATCACTATAACTAGAGCTTTATTATTTAAGCTCTACAAAATTCTCTGCTCTCTTAAATGCAGGAATTGAGCACAAATTGGAATGCACAAGCTCTTCATTTTGCACTTCTATTTATAGCAAAATCATGGCCAAGAAAGTCAGCAAACGTGCCAAAAATTCAAACCACCAGCTAGTAAGCTTTTCCTCCACCAGCTAAGCACACGGATTTGGTGCTTAAAAAGTCATATGCCACCAACCAATTTTTTTCCTTTTTCAAATTTGCTGCTTTTGACCATCTAGAAGATGCTGCAACTTTGACACTTTAGTTAAAAAGCTTGACATCTGACCAACAAGCAGGTTCAGGAACACATGCTCCACCACAAGCTGCAGGAGAGAGTGAAGGACAGCTTAACGAGCTTGCTTCTGCGACTCAATAGCGAGAAAGCGGAGGTGAAGACAATTGTGAACCGGTTTCAGATAAAATCCCAGATGATCCTGAATGAAGTTGCTCTTCATTCATTTATTCTATTTTTAGTGCTTCTTTTTATATAACTTAACATGATAGGTGTTCTTTTCTTTGCTCTGAGTCGCAAATATATATATATATATTTCTGTAGTAAGAGGGTGCATGAGCTTTTTAACTAATTGTATAAAGTATATGATAAATACACGAATTTTGAATTATGAGGCTTATGATACCATGGTTTTGAAACACTGGTTGCTGGAACCAAAGGAGTTCAACTACATGATTCCACTCACTTGGAAAGTTTTACGCGTAAAGAATTTCAACTCGACACAGTTTCTTTAAAACAAATCTCTGAGAATGTGTAATCAAATGTCACCCAATAAAAAGGAACAGAAGAAAATTAATAATTAGAGAAAGTGCTAAGTTAAGAGTAAATACAATAATTGCTTGTTGTGGCGATTAATTCTTGGTGCTTTGTATAATTCCTCTCACGAGATCTATATTGCACGATTAGCTTCATTTTTGGTGATTCTATTTGACTTTCTAAGTATAGAGAAGGCAATTTGCACAGACGCTTTCCTTACATTGTGGTGTGGGTTGTGAAATAACTTACAGATGTATTGTTGCCACACCAGAACAAAAACCTGGTCTTAGCACAGTACTGTTAGTCAGATCATCTGGTGACTCTAGATCTAACATAGCATGCTAAAGCTTTTCAAGTAAATGCTAATAAAACAGAACTGATCACTTGTTATATTCACAAGTAAATGCTTCATTTTAGAAGAGCTGTACTACCTGTGGAACTCCATTGACCATCGATAACTCTTTTAACATATATAGCGTGCTCCCCAAGCTTCTCAACATCCATGCTGATTCTCGCTTTGGTTTAAAAAACTTGCCATACTCCCTAAGCTCATCATAATTTGAATCCTCTCAGGTCTAAAATTACACATACACAAAAACCCTCTTCTCAAAACCCCCATTAAGTTATTACACATACCCAACGCTCTTTTCTTGTTCTTGCAGACTGTAGAGGAAACAAAAACTTGTGATTATACTACGTGGTACCTGGAAAAAAGCATTCATTCATCACATGCCCAATATCATCATTTACCGAAACAAAAAAAAAAAAAAATCACCCGTGCGTATTACAGTATTAGCATATCTCTGGAAATTAACCGCCATTGTTGCTTAGAACCTTAGAACAAGAACAACTTACATGCCTTTAGTAGTTGGTAATGGCTAAATAAACTTGGCGGGAAGCGATTTTGGAGAAACTAAACAAATAAAAGGGTAATTTTCTTTTTTACTGCTTAAGTTATTATGAAATATCAATTAGGAGCAACAAGTATTGCACCATAATATTTTACTATTAAAAAATTATAAAAATATTTTATTTTACTAGTTTACATTTATTGACCTATAAAATACAAATTTACCCTCACTTTAAGGGGAAAAAGCATATAAATTCTAATTAAACATAATAATTTTCACTATTATATCCCAAAAAAATATAAAAGTTTGCATGCACCCAAAAAAAAATGTAACCTAGGTTTTTTGTTTTTTTAACTTATCACTTATTATTAGACAATTTTATTTGAATAAAAAAAGTAGAAGAAGTCTACTTTTATACGACATCTAAAATCTAAATAAAAAATTTTAATTTCAAATCTGAAAAATATTCTTAACAATTTATATATTTCCAATATTATAGATTAACCTAATATTTTTGTATTATTCTTGAAGTTATTTTTTTTAATCGCTTTACATTTTTATTCACATGGTAACAATAACTAAATTGAAATATTAAACAAATCAAATTATGTCTATTGTAATTAATCAAAACTGAAACAACATTATTGACTTTATAACAAAAGTTGATGTTATAATTAATATTTTATTAAAAAATTAAAATAAGATCAATAATGATAACATTTTTTTAATGCTACCAAACTAATCAACTTGTCAAAAATATAAATTGTGAAGAAAAAATATATACATCAGTTAAAAAGATATTTATGTCAAATTATTAAATTTTAAACTTTTTTGATCAGATGTTAAAAAGAAAAAAAATATCATTCAAATATTTTCATTCAGACCACAGCTAAATTCAGACCTATTCATATTTCAGATAAAAAAAAAAAAACCGCAACCTAAGGTATTCCCTATTGTGAATTTGATAGATTGTTGCGCTAGATATATTGATGGATAATTTGATATATTGGTGGATCCTTTAGATTTTGATGGGTGATTTAGTTAAATGTCTCTGAATTTGATTGCATTTTGTAATTTGTTTTCTTGCATGCTAATTTTATAATTTAAAACATGAGATGATTTAGGTGTCTGTAAATTATTACAATAATTTAATGATATTTTAAAGATAGTCAATTTATTAGAGAATAAACCATAATTAACCCCAACATTTTTCCATTTGGTTACAAATACTTATCAATATTCATCATCATCACCTACACATTAGTTCTCTCTAAATATGTAACAACAAAGGGCAGTTATGTGTTTCATTCCACACCAGCTTTTGGTAATTAGGATTACAATGAAAATAAATACAAAAAACCAAAAGTCACTAAGCTTTAGCCTAGTGATTAGAACCCATAACCTCACAATTGTGAGGTTATGCGTTTGAGCATTATGGGGATTTAATTTCCTTCCTTAATTGAGTGAAAACAATCTTCTCCCTTTCGAAATATGAGTGGAGTAGACGTCCTTCGAATATTAGATATGGTTAAAATCTGGGTAGTATTTTATAAAATTGATGTAAACTAGTCCCAATAATAGTTTGATTTTATAAATTTCACTTGTAATCTCATGTAATATGAGTTGTACTCTTGAGTAATAGTCTTATATATATATATATATATAAGCACAATTTGGTATTATGTCTTTATGATTGGTTTCCTCCAACATTCTAATAACACACTAATACAATATGAGTGACAAACATTGTTTTAGAGATTGAAGAATTTGTTTATAAGAATGAAATTTTTTGTATCTAGAATTATCAAAGTATAAATTATATAGATAATTAGATGGGGAAAAAGACATCTACACCCTCAAGGTTTGAGAAAATTATCACAAAGGCCTCTAAGGTTTCAATAAGAGATAAGAAGACCCCCTTCTAACTAAAATACTCTTTGACTATATAAACCCAAAAAAATTGACACCAAAATTTTATAATAAATAGAAATATTGCATTAAATAAATGTAATAATATATACATTTTAAAATAAATGTAATATTTAAAAATATTTTAATATTTTACAATCTATTAGACCTATTTTATTATAATTAAAGTAATTTCTAATAATAAATAGAAAGATAATATTAAAATAAATAAATTAAAATTACTTTGAATATCATATAAAAATAATTTTAATGTTTATAATAGGGATTTTTTTGTCAATAGTAAAATTGATTCAACCCAAAGATTTATTTAAAATCTTTATAATAAATACAAATATATTATTAAAATAAATATAATAATTTAAATCTTTAATATTATTTTAAATGTTAAAAATACTATATAGACTATATTATTTATATTAAATTTGTATTAATTACAAACTTTAAAATCAATTTTCTAATTACTAAAATAAAAGCATATTACGATTAAAAAGAAATGTTGATATCTTTTTATGAAAACTTGGGAGTAATCGTGACTATTTTCTCAAATCTTGGAGGTGTAAGTGTCTTTTTTCCTTGAATAGATATAAGTAACATCCTCATGTTTGTTCTATTAAAAAAAAAATCCCCATGTTTGTGTTGCAAATTCACAAAATAATTGTTGCTGTTACCATTTTAATATCTCAGAATAATAATCAAATACATATGTTACTGCATAAAAATTATATAAGTCATGATATGTTGAGTGGTTTCAACTAATTTTAAATGAAAATTTTCTTAAATTTCAAAATCAATAGCTTTTAACAAACAAAAATAGTGATGTCTCTCCATATATTTACTCTGCATATAGCCGCAGTGAAACAGAGGAGACACAGGAGAAGTATAAGAGAACTAAAGCAGTTATTTTTGGTAACTGAAGATGTCAAATTTCACTCCTCTTCTTCAATATCAAAATTTCCGTAAATTTCTCCTCTCTAAGCCTTTTAGGTTTGAATATACAATAAAATCCCTCTATAGTGATACTCTATATAGGAACAAAACATCTATGCAGTCATAAACAATTATGATCCTAATTTGAATTTCTTATATATAAGAATAACCGTAATAAGTTATTCCATCTTAAATAACACGTCTCCACATAGTAATAATTAATTGTATAATGTATAAATATATAAGTTACATTAAAGGATTAATATGGAACAAAATATTTTTCAAAAATTATTTGAGATAATGATTTATTCTTTAGAGTTATCAAAATATTTTTGAATTTTCGGGCACGTAATAACTCATTAGTTGAAGCTAAAATATTTCTATTTTATCAAGCATGTTAGTTGGAGCATGAATTTCAGATCTGGATGCCTGATCAAGTATGACAAGCCAGTCATAGACTCAGTAGTAGGATGACATGTCGTTTGTAACTTATCGGGGAGCTGTATGATAAACTAGTTATGTCAGCTAATTGAATAAGTAACACACGTGATTAAACACGTGAGTTACTTACTCAAAACGGCAGACGAAGTTGGCGTTTCGGTTAACCGATTGAATGAGGTATTGACATGTGTCCAGCGGAAGTTTCAAATAGCTGTTGAAGCCGTTCAAAGCGCGGGCAGCATCTGGGTAGACTGGGTTTACTAACAAACACCAGATATTATGAGCTGGCTGATGGGAGATCTTTCTGGATCAGTTTCTTTATGTATATAAGGTCTCATAATCTGTTAATTGGCTGGTGTGGTTCGGTTACATCTTCTCTGTATCTCCGTATCTTGTAAAGCTCTGATAAGTGAAAACTTGCTTCTCTTTTCATAGTGAAGGTAGGTCTGTTAATGGCGGAACCGCTATAAACCTGTGTGCAGTGTATGAGATTGTTTCTGATCTTCATTCATCTTGGTTGATTTTTCAAACCTATATCTACTTGCAAACGGGTCAAATTGGAAGCTGCAGGGCATGGTCAGCCTGTATTTCCTCATAAAAAATGCCTATACTAAAGTGAACTTGACTAAAGGAGTATGGTTCGAGCCACATATAAGAAATTAATGAACAATCATGGATACGGAGCCGATCAAGATTTGGAGCCGTAATCATAACTTTATGCCAAATCAACAGTCTTTATCCTAAAGGTCAACCTCTTCAAAGTCGGGGATAAACTATTGGATTTAGTCATTGAATTTTTACGACTAATAGTTGTGGCTATTGACAAATCTTCAAGCAGGACAAACAGAAGAAAACTTCTCAGTCATACTGTTATCGGGATTAGATATTTGAACATCAAGAATCTTGACACTTGGAAGACAGATTCCACAGGGAGGAACAGGGCAAAAAAAATTTAACACGCAAATGGAGAACTTCAAGTGTTTTCAAAGCGAGCGAATTCTCAGGAAATTCAACAAGACCGGCATACGAAAGATCAAGAACATTACCCATAATTGTGCGAGAAACCCAAAATTTCAAAAGACTAATTGAATTCATGTTACCCATCAACCTAGTCCTTCAAGAAGGAAATACTCCATTCAACACAGAAAAAGGGTAGGGAGGATATGGAACCAATTTTGCAGGTCGCCAAAAGTATATACTCTTGTTCCGCATAATCAATCTTCATTCAGAAGAAGCCAAGTCATTGCATCACCAGATAATCAAGCAACTCTGAATTCAAAATGCAATACAGAAAAATCCTTCTTGAGACGTTTAATGCAACTTTGAGATATCTTGAAGGTATAAATGACCTTGCTTTAGCTTACGAAATTGGCAGAACAAACGAGAAGAGATTAGCAGCCCCAAAATAAAGAGGAAAAAAACAAAGGCCATTCAATCTCAAAAACCAAGACATCGGAATAAAAGGACTTTAATTTCGAGACAGAAACTCTTACAGTATATTACTGATTTAATGTGTAAAGGAATTCTGCTTCAGGAATCCAACTTTGGTTCTCAGACTCAGCCACTTACGCAGCAAAAGACAGTTCAGACAAGAACTTAGCCAACAATCTAAATCACCCAACCTAGGAGCAAATTCAGCACCCAACAAAAATGGTCTCCTGTTAGATTCATTGTTTTTCTGCCTGAAAGCTTCTATGAAGTCTAACGATTAACACTGATGACCACCTTAAAAAAAGTCAATATCACATGTGCGTGAAGCTCTTTCAAAATCTACTATCATGGCAGGAATCTCACGGCCTTCAGAAATAAACCCGATGACCATCATCTCCAAGACCTCCGCCTTCTTCAAAATGTACTCGATCATCTTCAATTCAGCAATCACACCACTGCAACCCTGAATCTTAATCTTTTTGAGACCTGCCTTCAAACAGTAAGGGATTATTGTTGGCTCCGTCCAGAGAACTTGATCACCACTAGAAAACTCCAGAAGAATTGTCTGAACAAAGAAAACAAAGATAAAAAACTAATCACAAACTAATCACACACTGCTTAAAAAAATAAAGACATCACCACATTCTTACCATTGCTTTCAACCTAGGGGATCGATGCAAGATGGTGGCAAGCACAGGCAATCCAGGCTCTTTCATTGACACAAGCAAATGTGTCAGATCACTTAACGTTGGAAGCAAATTACCAACAAGACCAAGGACCTACATGGAGAAACAAAATGAAAACAGTTTAACATACAAGAAAAAAATGCAGAAAGGTAAAAAAACAATATATGGAGATAAGGGACTACTTACAGACAGGGCATCCTCAGACAGCTTCAACCACCTAGCAGTAGTGATGCTAAGGAAGAATCCTAACACCCATGGAATCTGGACATGCTGGTCTCCTGTATACGAGAAATCAAGTGAAGCCTCCTTCAGAAAGTGAGCCTCGTGAATAAAGTAGTTTACCAACGTTGAATCCTTAACACAGAGCCGTTCAAGATTCTTAGCCCTGATATGAACTGTATGGTCATTTTTCCTAGCACCCTCTCTGGTTAAGGTGATGGTTAATGACTTCAAAGTGGGTGAGGTTATGTAAAAGTTGGTAACTGATTTACCATCAACAACAGCCCTAATAGAAAGATCTTCAAGCACTGGTAAGATGTTGAAAAATGTTTCAGTTAAGATGCTATCCGGTCTGTGTAAACCAACATCAAGTTTTTTAACAGCAGTAAAATATGTTCCATTCAGTGGAAGGTTCTTGACATTCAAGTGCAGAGTCAGAACCTCAAGATGCATAGAACTGATAATTTCGTAGGGCAACTCAAACTGGTCCTCCCCGCCAATCCTGAGTTCTAACTCAGGAATGAGATTCTCGGATACAAAATTAAGCGACCATTTCAAGATAACTCTGCTGGGCATCTTTGAACAGCAGATAGAAAACTTGCGAATGTCTGTAGCTTCTTCCATTTGTGTAAGCACTTCAACTAGCACCTTCTGGAACACATGAAGTCGAAAATTGACACCAGAATCATCAAAGACTAAGTTCTTAATATGCCTCCAAGCTTGCTCCTGCTTCCAAAGTTTAGATAATACGCAAGTTCTTACTGCTTCTATCGCCGGCAAAGATGAAATGATCACTACCAAAACATCAGTAGGCAATCTACTTATTCTATCATTGAATTTCCAAACCTCCTTCCACCGGTGAGATAACAGACAAGTTCTCACAGCCTCCTTGTCCGGCAAGAAGGACAGGATATGGGCCAGAATCGCTGTGGGTAATTTTTCAATACCCATTGCTAACAAAAGAAAATTTCTAAATCAGTAATAGATTTCTTTTCTAAATCAGTAATAGATTTCTTTTCCAAATCAGTAATAGATTTCTTTTCCAAATCAGTAATAGATCCTTCTATGCAAAGCTACAAAAAATTTAAATGAAGAAGCATAAAAAAAGAAAAGCAGTAGAACTACATTTTTCAGTCATGAAAGCGTTTCATTTGAAATTAGCCTATAACAGAATCAATAGAACAAGCTATGCAAAATTGTAAGAAACTGAAACTCTAACAGAATCAATAGAACAAGCTATGCAAAATTGTAAGAAACTAAAACCCTAACAGAATCAATAGAACGAGCCATGCAAAATTGTAAGAAACTTAAACCCTAAGAAAAAAAAACTTATTCGCCATTTCAATCAAATCTTAATATGACAAACCAGAAAATGTACCTGAAGAACAATTATCCGTATTCATTGATTGTTGAATGAACGAAGTCAGTAGCCAACCAGGGCTTGAGAGATGCGTAATTTTAAATGGCCAATGTATGAAGAGCTCGATCTGAAGACGCTCTGAAAGCTCGATGGCCCAATTTTTGTGTAACAGCCGCCAGTGCCTATTTAGCGCCAAGGATGTGTTTGAATCGTATCGAATTGTATTAATTGATGGGAAAATTTCAGTACACCCCTCTCATGGACAATCTTTAAATTGTCCCTTTACTATTAAAAATATCAAATTATCCCAAAATTTATTAGCTCTCTATTATTTTTAACGGTTAAAAGGATAAAATAGAATTTACACATTTTCCTAACAGTCAATTAACGGAAAAGGTAAAACTTAGCTAGATTAATTTTCATGGGTCCAAATCTTTCTATATTTTTCAAACCACACAAATATTTAAAATATTTATAGTATACTCCCTAATACTTTAAAATATTTTTAGTTTGTGCCTATATGACTTTTTTTTAATGGATTAAATTTTACCTTTTCATATTTGAAAATTTTATTTTAAAAAATTAATATATAAATTAATTAAAAGCTACAAATGAAAAAAGAATAATATTTTATCTTTTTTTTATTATCATTATTATTTTTTTTTCATTTTGTAAAGGTACTTAAAAAAATACAGATATAAAAAAAATCAAAGAACAAAAGAAAAATGCTATTGGAGTTTCACCAAACAAACAAAAGAAATAAGGATGAGAAGAATGAAAGGAAAGAAAAAAAAAATGCTACTAGAAGAATGTACATGAAAGAAAAGAAAAAAATGAATCCCATTTTGTATTTGTTTGAGTATGTAAATAAATCTCAAAAGACGAAGAAGAAGTAAGGATGAGAAAAAAAAAATGAAAAGAAAACAGGAAGGAGTAAAGATGAAAAAAATGAATGGAAAGAAAAAGAAAAAATATTACTGGAGTCGTCATGTACATGAAAGAAAAGAAAAAAAATGAAGAAAAAGACAAAAAAGAAGTAAGGATGAGGAAAAACAAATGAAAGAAAAAGATGGAGTAAAGATGAGAAAAAAAATGAAAGAAATAGATGAAGATAGTATGACTTTTAATTTTAAAACTTGATGGCATTATCGTAATTTATGTATGATGGCGTGTTTTGTAATTTGTTTAACTAATATGTTTAATTTAGAAAAATTAACAATTTATTTAGATTTATTAAGTTATTTCAACACTTTTTTTTAATTTATTTTTCAATGACTAGTTATACATCGACAACTTTTTTCATTTTTGAATAACTAGTTATACAACATATTTTTTATTAGCCTCACAATTTCGTTACAATAATATTATGTTAATGTAAGAGTACTTTTGTACTTCTATTAGTCAACGGCAGTCAATGGTTAAAGATAACGAGTTTTGGGGGATAACTTGATGTTTTCAATAGTAAGAGGGCGATTTGAAGATTGTCACTTCATGAGAGAGTAGGCCAAATTTTTTCCTTAATTATATTATATTATAGTGTATGAGAATGCCAAACACGCTTTAAGGAATAGAAGCGTCACCTTTTTGTTTAAGGGCAGTTGCTACTATGCCGATTTAACACCAAGTAATTAATGATATATAACCGACATAGTAGGTCACTAACAGGTAAACAAGATGATAATAATTTTGCGATTAAATGATACATCCAATTATCCCTTCATGTTATAATTCTCATCAACTTCCCTCTATTTTTCTGCCTTTAGTAGCCCTAATATTTTCGGTAATGACTTTGTTAATTCTTTAAAAGTTAATTTTTTTTTTAATACACACATTATAAATTCTAATGTGCCTATCATCACATTATGAGTATATTTGGTATACTGTATTATATTATACTAAATAGTATTACATTATATTGTATTAAGTTGCAATACAATATTATGTTTAATGTAAGTTTGATGTAGCATGGACTATATATATATCGGTCTTCCACAAGGCACTACGTGTCGTCATCAGTCACATTATTTTATGTCAATTGAACTATATTTTGGTACAATTAGAATCCTCATTATTGGGACTATGCAATGGTGCAACTATTATTAACAAAGGAGTTTTAATTCTTTGCAGATTTATGGTCAAAGTTCAAATTTTAAAAATTTTGACCATAAATTTACAACAAAGAAGTGTTTTACGTTCTAAATACTTGCACTATTGCATAGTCCCAATTATGAGAATTCTAATGACACCAAATTTTAGTGTAAAACATAATGTTATGAAGTGGCCACCGGTGATTGTCCGCTGTTAAATTGTTGAGTTTTAATACACCATGATGTGAACGTCAATATTTACCAAAAATAAGATTGCATTGGATTACCTAATGTAATCACATATAATGTGGTATGTCAAGCACAGCCTGTAAATTTTGGTGGGGATAATATTTTCCATCCAAACATGACTTGATAAAGAGCAAAAGACTATCTTTATTACTAATACTGCAAGGGATGAGATATACATTTTGACATATAAATAGAAATAATTCTCATATATTAATAACTTTGATTCAATAATAATTTTTCCACTTTCAATTTGGGGCCAACCTATTAAATTAATAAATCTCAAATATTTAAGATAATACATTATAGAAAAATCATTGTAATTTCATATAATACCACTTATTGTATATAAATTAATAATATAGTAAATCTCTCTATAATCATAATGTTAGGATCATAGAATTTTATTTGAGGAGGTTATAATTCAATAGAAAATATAGTTATAAAATTATTATTTTGACTTGATTACCTTTCATGCAAAAAAATATAAAGGAAGAGTAAGGACTACGTTACTAGTTAATGTAAAATCCAATGTTTACATCACCGGTGCCAAAGGCTGCTGCTGACCAAAGTTATAATTCAACAGCAGGGCTAAAGATAAAACCAAAGTCGCATATTCAAATCATTGAACTACAGAACTTCTGAGGAGAAAGCAAAACAACTATTTCATTATGAAAACATCCCCAAAAATCAAATTCATCTACTTCAAGATAAAGTTTTACGATAAATTAATGATCGGAACCAATCAAGGATCAAGGATTTCAACTTGACAAGTCTTGGAACCTCTTTCAAACATTAGTATTTTCTGATAATTGGGGCACTTCTCTTGACAAGCATTGACCCACCAAAGCCTGTGACTCCGAAGTTTGATAGTTATCGTTTCCAAAATTATGCTATTCTTCAATAAGTACTTGATCATTGCTAGTTCTTTCTCAACATCACATCCGCTAATTTTGATTCTCTTGACATGTGACAACAAACAATGGGGCACACACCGCGGTTCAATCCATACAACTTCTTCACCATAATGGATATTGATGTCCTGTGTATGAAGGAAAACAAGTATCATAGAAAACAAATACCATAATTAAACAACCAATTAAATACCAGGTGGTTCAAAAGTCCATTCACTTTCTTACCAGCACTTCTAAGTTAGGTGAACATTTAAGTATGGTGGAAAGCAATCTCCCTTCGCTTTCTCCTATATCCACTTGCAAACGGGTCAAGTTGGAAAATACTGGAAATAAATTCTCATCAGCACAGCTACGAAGACCCTTCATGGAAAAAACCAAACAATGATATTACTATGGATATACAACAATAATTTTAAAATAAAAAACAAAAGAACACGATATAGAGATAAGAAGCCTCACAACATCAATACCATTGAGAGAGAACTTACGTGCATAGTGTCTCCAGATAAGTTCATAACCTTGGCTATTGTGATACATTTGAGAAGCTGTAGGGCATGGTCAGCCTGAATTTCCTCATAAAAACTGAGTATGTTAAAATGAACTTCACTCAAGGAGTGTTGATCGAGCAATATATAAGGAATCAAGGAACAATCGGAGATACAGAGGTATTCAAGATTTGGAGCCCCAATAATAACTTTATGACTGAAATAAGCAGTCTTTATCCAAAAGGTTAACCTTTTCAAAGTAGGGGATAAAATATTGAAGTTGGTCACGGAATTTTTACGACTAAGAGTTGTGGTTACTGACAAATCTTCAAGCACAGGACAAATAGAAAAAAGCTTCTCAGTCATACTGTTATCGGGATTAGATATTTGAACATCAAGAATCTTGACACTCGGAAAACAGATTCCAGAGGGAGGAATAGGGATAAAAAATTTAACACGCAATTTGAGAACTTCAAGTGTTTTCGACACTAGCAAATTTTCAGGAAATTCGACAAGTCCGTCATACGAAAGATCAAGTTTAATCTTCCGAGCATTACGCATAATTGCATGAGAAACCCAAAATTTCAAAAGAGACAAATCTCTGAGTTCGTGAAAATAGAGATAAAACTCGTCAATGTCACCAGAGCCAGAAAGAAGAACCCTACTAATGAAATTCTCCAACCTAGAAGCTCCAGTGCCACGTTTAAAGAGTGGGTATAAGGATGTACCGAAGCAAAGATTGGAAAGTCCAGTCCATACAAACTTCCATCTTGAAGAAAGAACGCAAGTAGCCACAGCAACATTAATGGGTAGAAATGAAAGAATATGGCAAAGTAGTTCATCAGGTAAACGGCTGATCCTGTCTTCTTTAAGCCGTCTGTATGAATTTCTGGTCATTATTTGATTATGAAGGAGAACAACCTAAGAGATACCAAAATAGATTTACAATTAATTAATAAAATAAAAAGAACTTATGAGAGATACTCTGAGAAACTAATAAAAGACGTTCAAACTTTTACTCTGAGAAACTAATTAAAGATGTTCAAACTTTGCTGTATCGGGCTATCTTTTTGTATTTTGATACTGAGAAAGTGAATACAGAAAACGATGTTTATTTATAGACTCGATCTCCCGTTAAGCGTGGTTGACTATTCCGATTTAAATCCTGATTCTCTCATTATTTTAGTTTTCTCCTTGAATCACTCGGACTCCTAGAAAAAAAGCATATCTACTGACGCGGGGTTTAAAAATAATCGAATAATTCTAACCAAATAAAAATTCCAAGCTTAATCATACACAAAGGCCAAGCTCAACCAGAATTGGAATTGGAAATTAAAACAAGGGTATAATTTAACAAATAAGTATAAGCAAATTAATCATACCGCCTACCCGGGCGCCGCGATAGAGTTGTTACCCGCTGGTGGCACGTCACGACGCACGATCTGTGGGCGGCAGAGCGTCGTGAATCGGGGACTGCTGCTGGCAGCGCGACGCGGGCAAATATTGCAGGTTTTATCGGTTTTGCCTCTCTGGATTTGTGGTGTTACATAAATTTGGTAGTCATTGGGGAAGTAAAATTCTTACAACCATAAGCAAAACCCACATAAGTATTTGGTTGATTATTCGGAAGATTTAGCTGAAAAGACATATGAAAATGCTAAGCATTGCAATCGCTTTTGCCCAATCTTCGAATTCCTGTACATGTGATAAGAGAAAGTACAAGGTGTCGTAAAGGGCGGTACAAGGGCTATGATTCATAGAGCCCGTCGTTTAGAGTTCAATAGCTTGACTTCGGCCCAATATGTAGTTTGATTTGTAAGCCCAATATCTTTGTAATTCTCACAACGACCAAATTGGTATGCATGCAAATATGCCATACGCTGAATAAACGCGATGACATCTGGAGGTTCGACTCGAGAGCAATAACGTGTCAAGTTATAATCAAACTTCAGAATCTATATATTGTTGCTGTGTGTTCAGTGAGAAAACAATACCTACTTCTCTCAAATGCTGTGACTCGACGTCCCTCATCGCCATGTGCGGTTTATATAGGCCTTAGTTTAGTTGTTGCGTTTTGTTCCAGAACCCTAAAAGCAAAATTATGGAGTCCCGTGTCTGTAAAATTATAAACAAGACGTTATATCTTGCACAATTAAAGGACAGCTCAGATTTCTATTATACCAAACATGGGAGAAATACGCAATTAGAATTAGAAGTTGCTCATATTTACATGAGATAGTTTAAATTTTTACCTTCATGAGTGTTAGAAAAACATCTGCTCCGCTCGTAAGTCATCACAAATATGCCCGCCTTTACTTTACTTTTAATCGGGAGAAGAGTGCAGATACTTGCTCTACTGCTCCATCCATAATTTGACCCTCTTATGTAACTTTTAAATGGGAAAAAATACAAAAAATTCTCCGAAAAGATTCGAACCATGGATCCACCACTCGGGCATCGATCGAGTGGCGTTTAGGCGGCTTAAATTTCAGTATGAAAAGGGCAACTCCTAGGTTACGTTTAGGCGCCGCGGCTTGGCCATTTGGCCGCTTCACAGCGATCGATAGTCACCGAGTGCTTCTTCTTTTGCCTACGGCTTGGCTGTTTGGCCATCGATAGTCACCACCGTTTTTGCTGAAGTATGTTCTAATTAACTTGTCTCCTTTTCATATAATTGCCCATCTGGGCTCTCAACTATGTCATTGATTTAATATTGATTTTAAAGTTGAGTAATTTATGAATTTTTTGGGTTGGATTTTAGCTCTCTTATGTTGTTTGTTAATTAATATTTACGATAATAGGAAAAAGATTAATTTGGAGACACCATTTTGATCTGCATGATAATTGTGAAGGGTCAGAATGAAATTAAATTTGATTCATCGTTATTTTATTTTCTGTCTGATCTGGAAATGAATTGCCATAAGAAAATTAGATTTGATGAAAATGTCTCTGCCTTATTTGGCCGATGTCATGCTAAGGACATTTTTATGGCTTATATAGATATTAATAGATATTGGTAGTTGTCTGGTCGTTGGCCTATGAATGAAGAAGCTTTAAGAGCAAAGATTGAAATTATGGATAAGGACAGTGTTATTGTAATCATAAAATTGAAGTATAGTGACGAATACAATCTGTACCAACAGCCATTTGTTCTTTTGAAAAACAATTTTGATGGTACTACACATGAAAAGGAAAAAAGAGGTGGTCCAATTGCATCTTCAAATAGGTAAATTGGAATTGGTGATGTTCTGTGTAGCTTGTATACAGGTCCAATGATGACATGCTTTTGCTTTGTCGTTTGGAGGCCATATCATTTAATTGTTGATGGAAAAGTAATACTTTGCATGCACATGTTATTATGTTCTAAAGGTGTTGCATTTCTTAGTGAGGCTTTTGACAAGTGGAGAGAAGTACAAATTTAAGTATCTGAATGACATAAAAGGCTTCAGAATAAACAATATTGTCAATAAAGCATTCTCAATATTCATACATAAGATTCCCTATTTATTAAAAGGCATACACTTCCATAGCCAGAAAGGGTTACAAACCAGAGTTGAATAAATCAATCCATATGGCTACAAAGTAAATGAAATGATCTTGTTATTATGTGAAATATTGATAAGAATGTCAATCTTTGCCAATTTAGGTTTAATGTCTATTTTTCTCTTATATGTTAATTTAGAGGAAGTCTTTGATTTGGTTTCTAACATGAAGGAATGAAATTAGAGAACTCATTGTTCCACGTAAAAATTATTTATAATAGGAGCATGATTATGTGAATTCTCTTTAAATTCTAGAGGTATTATAAGATCCCATAAGGATCGTACGACTTTATATTATCTGATTTGGATGTCCTGTTTCTCTTCTGGATAGTGTATAATTTTGTTGTGTAGGTGCTCCATGGACTAAAGAGGAACATCGGAAGCTTTTACTTGGTTTGCAAAAACTGGGCAAATTTGATTGGCATGGAATTGCATGCAATAATATTGTATCTGGAACACCTACTGAAGTTGGCAGCCATGCTCAGAAATAATTTATCAGGCATAGCAGTGTCTCTAGGAGAAAAGAACATTGCAGCCTGTTTGACATTGTTGCAAATGGAGGTAGTAGTCTGGCTTTCTCTCTTTCTATCTCATGTATGCACTGACTGGAATGTTATACGTTGTATGCACACATGTACACAAGTACAACATATTGGATAATCCATGTTACTTGTTGTAGATATTATTGTTGGATGGATTATTATCTCATTAAAACTTCACTTTTGATTGGTTTTTTTGACCTTAACCCGTTGTCGTTCTCATCCTGCATGGTCACTATGTTTTCACTTATGTATGTTTTTGGTAGTCAATAAGGAATTGTATATCTTTGAAACCAATTTATTTAATGCCAAGTGGAATGTTTTCATTGGTTATTGGTCTTGCATCTATAGAGGCTGCTGAGTTTGCTTTTTGTTGCTTCTCTGTCATTCTGTATGGCTGCTTGAACAGTCAAAAGTTTTTGTACCCTATGCCCAGTCGCTTCGATGCCAGAAAAATGAAAAAGAGATTCCACTCTTCATCAGGATATGACTTAAATTTTGCTGCTCTGTTGGAAGTTCAATTACACATCAGTATTATCGGCTAACATATGCATTATTTATATATTAATTAGACAGGTTCGTTTACTTTTTCCCACTGTTGTAATGAAGTGTTTTTTTTAAAGGGCCACATGAGTCTCAGAAAGCCTTCGGAGCTGCTCTTGCTGCTGGTCTGGCTGATTTTTATCAGGTGGTATTTTATCTGTGTTTTTTTTTCCTTTTTCTTTTTCCTCAACTTGTTTAACATCAAATTAGCTTATTCAAGTAATTGAAGTGCCTGTGTGAGAAGTATCTATTAAAAACTGAGTTAACCACAGGATGTTCGTGATAGGCTCTTGCAATATAATGTATCTATAGCAGAACGCGTTATGAGCCCTCCAAAGCAAGCAGTTTAAGTCCTTACTGATACCCAGAGCAATGAAATCAAAGTTAGCTTATTCTACTATAGGCTCTTGCAATATAATCTATCTATGGCAGAACGCGTTATGAGCCCTCCAAAGCAAGCAGTTTCAGTCCTTATTGATACACAGAGCAATGAAATCAAAGTTAGCATATTTGAGCAATTTAACAATCTATCTATTATGCATCAGAAGGTAACTACAATGTCTAAATTGGATTTCATTGTTAATGATTTAAGACTCAGTTAAATTAGCTTAATGATTATTTGAAGGCTTGATAGTGGTTTTAAAATTTTCTCTTTTCGAAATGGGTATTCTCTAGTAACTTTATATGAAAATATTGTACATAAATTCCATAGTTAATGGAAAATATGCAATTCTTAGAATTTCTCAGACTTGTATTTGGAAATGTAAGAGATAGGCGAATTTAAGCTTGTCTCTGCAAATCTTGCAAATCTTGCCTATGTTTATTATTTCTTGAAAATGTTGATTCTTTAATTGATGAGTTTGGCAATTATTGCAAAAAATGACTTACTTGTTTGGTAAATATTTTACTTCTCATTAGTTGCTTGTAAAGATCATTGTTTCCTTGATTATGAGAATAAGGGGGAAATATTAGAAGAAACAAGCTAGCCTACTTTTCGACTCTCAAAACGATTGAGAACCAAAGTGACAATAAAATAAATTATGGATGACTTCACAAATCTACAGATTCACATATTAATTTCTGAATAAATCCATTATTAGAGCAAGAAACCATCCAACCATCTCAGTGTCGCCCATGTTATTTCATTTTCAGCACATAGAACAAAATCAATTCTTTACGACTGGACTTGGTATCATCTATGCAAATATATTTCCTCTATGTACATCTGGCTCAAAATTGACTTTAAAATAGCCAATTTTATATTATTGCTGTAGTACTCCATACGCAAGAACCTAGTTGTATCTTTCGTATTTTGATAAAGAGTAAAGGCTACAGTAGACTGTACCGTTTGGATATTTCATCTACCAGCCTAATAGAATTCAGAAAACATTGGGGTAAATTTTACAAAATTGTTCATTCACCAGCCAAAAGTAGGCATTTTTCAGACGTATATGTTCTTAAGTAATCTGTTGTGAAAGAAGGCAAAGAAAGATCCTTAAAATGTTGATAGCTCATGGACTGGGTGCCCGATCTCATGATTCACTCAAGGATTAGGCACTCAATTTGTTGACTGATTTGCTTGTCTAAATCAACATTATATTCTATCACCAAAACAAAATGGAAAATTATTTATGGGTATTGATGCCTCAGTTGCTTATTTTAAGTACTAAATTTAGAAAATGTTATGTGGCCTACTTTTATAATCATGGCCCTAATTTAAAGCCATTTTTGTAATTTTATTCCAACAGAATGAGAACATCTCTTCACCGTACACGTAAATTCAAACCTTTGTGTATGAGGACATTTCTAATCATATAATATAGTTTCATAAAAATTGAATTAATAAGGTCTGTTTTATCAGTATAATGATTAATTTCAAAACTCTGGATTTCAGAATTTGTATAATAGAAACCAATAATATTTGTAGCAACTACATATTTAGTTTGTCATCTTCTAAACTCAGTACTTGCTACACAAGAAATTACATAGTAAAGTCCAGTAGCATATCAGATTCATCTTCTTCCGCATAGTTTCAACAGAGAGTGTTCCCACTTCCAATATATTATTTGTATACTTACATAACCTAAGATAGCATATATTTGTACATGGCTTTTTAATGCACACTCAAAATCCTAACTGCAACCTAAGATAGCATATATTTGTACATGGCTTTTTAACCTGCAAGGGGTATCAGCATAACTTTGAAACTGTTTCTCTTAAAGAACCAAGAGCATATAGTATATCCAGACTGATAGTCTCATTCTATATTTTGAAATGCTCTTGAAGCTGCTCTGCAAACAAAGAAAACTAATTCCCCTGTAGCAGACATCAAACACACAAGAATTACATATAAATAGAAGAAACATCAAAAGGATACAGCAAAAGCAGCACAATGACTTTGCATCTCAAAATTAATAAGAAATCTAACCAGCAAATATATTAAGAAATCAGATCCATCTTCTTCAGCCTGGTTTCAACAGAGAGCACACATACTTTCACAGTTTCATGATACAAAAACCAGCGTTGGTCAAATTGAAAACTCTTGAAGGACTTTACAACTCTTGGAGCCTCTTTCGAACGTTGATAATTGCTCATAAAGCTTTTCCTTGGAACCCATTTTCTAAAACTGCTTTCCCTGAAATTTAATTATCATTGTATTCAAAACTTCACCATTCTTTAACAAGTATGTGATAAGTTTCAGTTGATTTTCCTCACCCTCAAATCTCCTAATTTCAATTGCCTAGACATGTGACAACAAACAACTAGGTAAAAACAACGGTTCAGTCCGCATCCACCCAAATTCACTTGCAACAGCCTGATTACTAAAAATATAAACATCAAAGGCAAAGATTAACAGTTTACGCAAATGTCACCTCCTCAATGATGAATCCAAATCAGGCATTCCACTGAAGATGTAAGTAAGTAATCTTCTTCCATAACATCTAGCCTACACTGTTAAACAATTTAGAAAGGGGAATGTTTGAAGAGAATCCTCATTAATTGGGTCATCAGTAGCCGAGTCCAGGGTTTTCCAATGAAGAAAGAGACAGTAATTCAACAGAAATCAAGTTGAGAAAGAGCTTCTTGTTAACACCTGAGAAATAGAAAATTTGCACTAAAAATTGAATTCTAGTAAACGCTCAAAATAGTATAGAAAGAACATAATGGATTAAAACTTACAGATATAGTGCCGCTCTGCAAGTACAAAAATTTGGTATAATTGATATATCTGAGAAGCTGTACCACTCCTTACGAATTAAACTCATCAGGGTCAAAACAATTTCTTTAGTTAAAGATAGTCCTTAATGTACAGGTGTTCAAGATTTGAGGCCCTAATCACAACTTGGTGTTATGTAAAATGATTAGTGCTATTCCTATCACAACCTGCTACTAATGCCAATATTAGCCTATTCAGAATAAGGGATGAAATATTTAAAGCAACAAAATCAGGACCATACAAATATCCCTCTGTTGACAAATCTTCAAGGGGAGCGCAGCTACAAAAGATCCACTCAAACATATTGTCGTCAAGATTATTAAATTAACAGGAAGAGTCTTCGAACTTGGAAAAAAAAGGTTTCAAAAGAAGGCGCCTTGCGGAAAAAAAAAAGAATTTAGAACAACCTCAAGTGCTTTGGAAGTGTAAATGTTGTTAGGCAACTCAACAGACTCCTCCTCACCGGGCTCATCATGATAAAAATCATGCTCAATCTCACTTGCACTACGCATAACTCCACAAGAAATCCAGGATTTCAAACGAAATGAATCTATGACCTGGCGATAATTGAGGGAAAACTTGCTATATGTTTCCCGAGTGACAAAGAAGTACAAAATTTACGAAATTGTGAAACCTAGTGAAGCAACTTTAATCGAAGCATGAGTACGTTCATATTCTAAGCAAAATCTGTCATCAAAGCAAATATTTGGAAGCAAATTCCAAACCGATTTACATCTGGAAGATCGAACGCAAGTATGCATTGTGGGTAGAAATGAAAAGATGTGGCAAAAGAATTGCATCTGGTAAACTACTAATCCTATCTTCATTATCTGGATTGACAAATCTAAGTCTTAGGCACTTCCTATTGCTGGTGTGTGATTCACTCATCAAGATGGGTTTCAAGTCTCAACCAACCTAACAAATAAAATATAAAGATAGTATTGTGTTAAAAACTAAAAGAAAACAAAGGGTTTTGATGAGTTTCAAGTCTCAACCAACCTGACAAATAAAATATAAAGATAGTATTGTGTTAAAAACTAAAAGAAAACAAAGGGTTTTGATGAGTTTCAAATGGGTCCTTCATAAACAGCAAAAGAGAAAAGACAATGAAGGATACTTCATACTTGTATTACATTCACTCACTGTAGCCAGAAGAACTATTTTCGCGGTTTTCTTTAATTATTTTCTCTTACTGCAAATTGTCAGCGACCAAGTAGGAAAAATAAAATAAATTATGAAGGAAGGAAGAAAAGAAACGAATTTCCCGATTACAGAAATGAAGATGCATTTATCCGAAACAAAACACCCTGCACTTCTTTAGAGAAACAGACACTAATTTCTCTAACAAAGAGTGAGTCTCAGCGATTTGCGAAGGATGACAAAGAGAAGCACAAAAATGCTAAACAAAACGCACCGTTTGGATTGCTTATTTTGAGGGTGGAAGAGAACCCCCAATGGGAACACTTGTAAGTAAATGGTAATGGTATGTATGCTCGGTTCCATTTGGTTTGGTCGAACCAAACTCGTTTCATTCGTTTGAATGTGTATTAAAATTTATTTGTCATTAAAATCTTTTCTGACTCTTGAATTGCATTTGTTAAACTGAACCATTTTCATATATTAGTAATTCTTGTGGCAATGTGCAAGCAACACATCATTCAGGCTTCCCATTTATAAGGCTTCAAACCTTGAACATCAACAAACATCGAAAGGATTGAGGACATCTTTCGGCACACATGTAAATTGAAGCTGTCGTGATTCCGTGAATGAGAGGGCGTCTCCATTCATAGATCATAGTTTCATAAAGGTTTCACATACAATGTATAAAAATGAATGAACAGTCTAGTTTTGTCCTTTTTATTTTCCTTCTTTTTAGTTATTAAACTCTTACTCACTAACTTTGTTGAACCGTTTTGATTGATCCTCAGACAAAAACATAAAATGCATGCTATCTAATATCTTCACTTTTGCTTGTATTGTATCAATATAATTTCAAAACTGTGGGTTTCAGCATTTCTATATTTGAAACCAAATTATATTTGTAGCTGCTCTGCTGACAAATCATTCTGATTCTGCTGCTCCACAAGAAATTACCAATTTTAAAGGAATCTTAACAAATTGAGATAATAAAGTAGATAATGTATTTGCATCATAAGAAACACAAGTATATCATCCAGAAATCATCCTCTTCAGCATAGTTCCAACAAACAGCACTCGCATTTTTTTGTGTTTCATGATACCAAATCTGTGAGAAGGATTATGAGAGAGTGTATATATGAAAAATCTTATCTATAAGTTACCATTATCTCAATTTCAACATCTTGAGAGAAGGCAGTGTGGAAGCACCGCAGCTTTTATCCGTCTACATATGTGTTCAAATCACTAAAAAAATGAGCAAAAGAAACAAATGAAAAATGCATATCATAGACACTCAAATCCTAACTGATACCAAAGATTGTACACATATATACATGATTTTTCAATATGCAAGGATTTATGTTAGAAACTATAAAGGCAAAAATATACAGTACATCCAAACTGGTAATGTCATTTTATATTTCAAACGCAAGTTGAAGCTTCTCTACAGACAGAGAATATTTGATTATCCAGCTGAAAACTTCAGACACACAAGAATAACCTACAAGTAGAAACTTCAAAAGATGAAAGCAATACAAGGAATGCCTTTTGCATCTCACAATTAAAAAAGTATATTATCAGGAAATATTTGAAGAAATCAGATCCATGTTCTTCAGCATAGCTTCAACAGACGGCATCCATACATCTAAATCTTCACGAAACAAAAACCAGTAGAGGCCTAAATTGAAAACTCTCAAAGGACTATAATTTGACAAGTCTTGGAGACTCTTCTAAACACTGACAATTTCTTACAAAGCTTTTCCAACAAAACCATCTTCTGAACCCCCTTTTTCTGAAATTTAATTATCATTGTATTCAAAACTTCACAATTCTTTAACAAGAATTTGATCAATTTCAGTTCATTTTTCCGACCCGCAAATCCCCTCATTTCAATTGTCTTGACATGTGGCAGCAAACAATCAGGCAAAGACAATGGTTCGTCAACCCACCAACGATCAAAAACAGTATCCTGATTCCAGAAAAATAAACATTAGAGGCAAAAAATATTTGAGTAACCGTTCATGAAAAAGCTCATCACATTCTCACGTCGTCAACCTCAAAGACAAATGACTCCAAATTAGGCATTCTACTGAAGATGAGAGGAAGTAGATGCCATCCATGATCGTCAACCTCCAATGCAAAACGGGTCAGAAAGGGAAATGTCGGAAAGAAATCCTCAATCTCCCTAGCAAATACAAGAGCCTGAATTCAATGAAGGAAGAAAAAAAAATAATTAAGAAGCAATCAAGGGGAAATAGAACTTCCTGTTAATGTTTTTTTTTCTGGAGAAATAAAATTATAGATCAGTCAGTTTCAAAAATAATGATTCATTACAAGATGGGATCAAATATTTTTAAGGAAAAAAAAAAGACATGAATAATTATAGCAGAGGCTCAAAACATTATAGAGCAGGGTATTTTGGGGTAAAAACTTACATACAGAATGCCCTTAGCCCAGGACAAAAATTTGGTATTATAACACCTCTGAGAAGCTGTACCACTCCTTGCGCCACAGCGTCAAGTGATAGAAACTCTCCAATGTACTCACAGTCAATATCAACAACTGCTTTAGTTAAAGAATGTAGTTCATCCACCACATATGATATTGGGAGATAATCCTTAATGTAGAGGTATTCAAGATTTGGGGCCCTAATCAAAACATTATAGAGCAGGGTATTTTGGGGTAAAAACTTACATACAGAATGCCCTTAGCCCAGGACAAAAATTTGGTATTATTAACACCTCTGAGAAGCTATACCACTCCTTGCGTCACAGCGTCAAGTGATTGAAACTCTCCAATGTACTCACAGTCAATATCAACAACTGCTTTAGTTAAAGAATGTAGTTCATCCACCACATATGATATTGGGAGATAATCCTTAATGTAGGCCTTAATGTAGAGGTATCAGAACCCGCAGGTTCTGCACAATCTATTAATTCTAATGTTAACCTCTTCAAAGCAAGGGATGAAATATTTAAAGTCACCAAATCACCAACATACAAATATCCATCAATTGACAAATCTTCAAGGGCAGGGCAATTGGAAAAGAGCCACCCAGGGAAGTTGTTATCAAGATTATTTAATGCAACATGAAGCGTCTTGACGGTTGGAAAAAAATTTCCAGGAGGAGGGGTCTTGATAAAAAATTTCAAATTCAGTTTAACAACTTCAAGTGCTCTGGAAGTGTAAATGCTCTCAGGCAACTCGATAGCCTCCTTAATATTTTTGTAATTGTCAAGATTAAGTTCAATCTCAACAACATTACGCATAACCCCACAAGAAACCCAGGATTTCAAACGTGAAAAATTTACGAGCCGGGAACAACGGAGAGAAAACTTGTTAAACTTTCCCGAATCACAAAGAATCACCCGATTTACAAAGTTTTCAAACCTAGTCGAAGCATCTTCTGTCAAAGCACGAGTATTTTCATACATTAAGCATAACCTGTCGTCAAAGCAAAGATTAGGGAGCAATGCCCAGACAAGCCTCCATTTTGAGGATAAAACGCAAGTTGCCACAGCATTCTTTGTGGGAAGAAATGAAAGGATGTGACAAAGGATTTCATCAGGTAAACAGCTAATCCTATCTTCTTTAAGACTTGTGAAATTTCTTTCGCTGGAATGTGATTCAGTATTCATCATGAAAATTTGTTAACCAACCTGAAAAGATACAAAGATAAAGACTTAAGTGTTAAAAAAGTAAAAGAAAACAAAGGGTTTTTGGAGGGTTCCAAATGGGTCCTTCAAGAAACCACAAAAGAGAAAAGAAAATGTGGGATACAATGTTATAACTAAACAAGTTTTTTTGTTTCTTTTTTTAAGCTTCAATTGTCAGCAAGCAAAGCAAGTAGAAAAATGAATAGATTACGAAGCAAAGAAACGAACCTGCTTATACAAAAATGAAGACGCATGTACCCCCACACACAATCTATGAGAAGCAAAACACCAGCGCACTTTTTCTCTCTTTCTCAAATACAGGGCGAGTGATTTTTTCTTTTTGTTCTGAAACAAATGAGTGAATTAATATGTGAGGGAAGAGAGCACTACAGGTTTGTTTCTTAGACAAATGAGCGAATTGATTTGGGAGGGAAGAGAGCACTAAAAGGTGTGTGCCGTACAAAACGTACCATTTCAGTTGGCGCTCCTTGTATAGCCAAATCATGGTTAAAGAGAAAAAATGAAAAATAATATTTATTTTTTATTTTTGTATTAAAAAAGTTTTTTTGTCTGTTTAATAATATTAAAAATAATCAATCATATCTAAACCGCGAACACGATTTTCATTTATTAGCAATTGGGTTCATGTACAATTTTGAGTCATTAGTCATCAAACTTCAACGAACAAAAGAGAATCGACCCTTTGTGAACTGGGAATAAATTCAAGAGCGAAAGAGAGTAAAAAAGCACTTATGTAAATGGCATCTGGATTGAAGTACACTAAGCTTACATTACACCCTTATCTACAAAATGCCATCCTCTCAATTTCATCAATCGCGAGGGAAGGCAAAGGTGGAAGCACCACCACATCCTTTATCTTCTTCTATATATGTGTTGAACAACCAAAATAGAACAAAAGAACAAATGAAAAAATGCATATTATAAACACTCAAAATCCTTCAACACTGGCCCGTCGGATTGTTGATGACGATGATTTCCGACTTTCTTGCCTATCTAGTTCCTCGAAGGTGACAGTGGTGGAGCAAGCTCGCGGTGGAAGAGACAATGGGAGAGCAAGTGGTCTTGTCGGAGAAAAAGATGCTCGGGCTCCTGATGGTGGAGATGGTGAAAAACTTAATCTAGGGGCTGGGGCAATGATCCCATTGAGACTTGGTGATCGTGACATTTGTTTACCCGCAATTACTGCTGGCTCTTGTAGAGGATAGCGGCAATGGTATTTCACATCTTGTATGGTTTTGAGATTATCAACGATGCTTCTCATGGTAGGTCGTTCTGATGGTTCCTTTTGTAGACACCTTAGAGCAATATCAGCCACTGTCCTGGCTGCTTTCGATGGGAAGCGGCCCTTTAGCTGAGGATCCATGATGAGTGAGAGACGGCAGTCATCGGCCAGGAAAGGTCGGCTCCACTTAACCAAGTTCCTTTCTTCCTTGGGATGGCGGCTGTCAAGATTCTTGCGGCCTGTGAGTAGCTCAAGAAGAACAATTCCAAAACTCCAAACATTGCTCTTAGGAGTCAGCAATCCTCTCTCCAATGTCTCTACTGAAAGATTTGCCGCAGCCTTTATAGAGAAAAAAGATGAAATTTTTTATCAGCTCTAACAAACTAACAGATCGTGACAAAGTCGATGATACTACAGAACAATTGAAAATTGAAGATCCAGTTACACTTACCACCGAACTATTAGAGATATCAGTCTCAGGAATATGACCTGCACAACCATATCCCGAAAGCTTCGCACTAAAATCTTTGTCAATTTGTATGTTGGCAGTTGAAAATTCATTGTACATTGCCTGTAAACCCAAAAAAAAAAAATAATAGATATCAGTAATAACATACTAACATACAAGTACCAATCTTAAACTACTGATAACACACACAAAAAGAATGACTAATACTTAAGCAATCCTTTCTTCGATTCCAAGAAACAAGTTATATGATGAACATGGAATTCATTATGCAATTGTCTTGGAACATCCAAAAGAATGCAAATAGTTGTAACAGAGACAAAACATAGACCGATAAAACCGTACAAATCGCCAGTCACATTACCAGGGACAATAAACTTCAAGATACAAGGCATACATGCATTATTTTATTCAGTTTTAAACATCTCAAAATAATAAAAAATTACCTGAAAAGGCCCTTCTTCATGCAAGAAGGTAAGACCTTGTGCAGCACATAATGCAATTTTCACCCTGGTGTTCCAATCAATTGGAGGCCCATCTGATCTCCCATAAATAAGACGGTCCAAGCTTCCATGAAAAAGTCTCTCATAGATCAACATTCTCTGGTCTGATCCATCACGTGCATGATAGCCAAGCAATTTACAGAGATTTGGATGTTGCAAAGATGCAAGGGTGTTTACATCATTTACAAATTCCTTCAAACCCTACAAGAACACAGAAATCATGAGATGTAAAATAATGTTTCCATAAATTTGAGGGGAATGTATAGTATGATTAGGCAAACATGATACAACAACAACAAAAAAAGCAACCACCCATTCAGCAAGGCCAAGAACCAAATGAAAAATTATATGGTACATGCATGAATACATTCAAGAACCCATATGCTCATATGTTACCTGGCTGGATGGATTAAGGCGAGTAACAGTGGCTTCAAACTTTTTTGAAGTTGAAGCATCATCTCCAAATGAAGCCCTATACATTACAGAGGATAGACCTTCTGACATGCATCGATCTGAAAAGAAATTATGGCAAGCAGCTGCTACTTCGTCGAATGGAAAGTTTCGGAGTGTACCAGTTCCAGTAGGAGGCAGAGGTAAAGGTCCAGAAGCAAATAAAGGACCACTGGCAGTCCCTGATTTAAAGCTTCCAGTAGCCTTAAGTGAGGCAGCACTCTGAGTATGAGGGGATGGAAGTGGAAGAGGTTGTGGACTTGAGGACCGTTGTTCCTTCGTCAATCCAACTCGACTCTTAGATTCTTCTTGTTCTTCAAATTCAACTGATGCAAGTGCATCTTGCTCTGCTTCTGCCGCATCAAGACTAGAAGGGGCAGATAAAGCCCGTGTTCTATTGTTAGTGGCTTTGGTAGTATTATTTAGTGGAATAGGCTTCACTCTGGTCCTAAAGCTTGGAGGTGCTGATTGCAATGATCGCGTAGGGATTTGGGGTTCGGGCAGTGTGGTGGGAGTATGCTCCTGAGGATTAACCCGTTTCAAGTGAACTGTTTGCTCAGGTTTCTTCTTTTTACTTTTCAAAACTGTGAAACACCCCATCTTATGTACAAAACTTCAGAATGTATCAAGGTTCAGCGCGTTTCTGCCCAAAGGAAAGCAAAGAACATACATATCAACCTAAGCCTCAGACATTAGCAATTCCAATAAACATATTAACAAAAGAATACAACTGCTGTGAAAGGAAACAAGCAAATCTTAGCAAACAAAAATATCAACTAACAACACAAACAGTTTAGTCATACTAACATTTACATCTGCCAATAAAATTAATCAGCCAATTCCCCAACTAGCCAATAATATTAACTTAAAAACACATGTTCACTTAGAGACCTGTACCACAAAGAAATAAATAAATAAATAAATAAAAAGCCCTACTTCTTGCAAAAGATAATAAGGAGTCAGTTGATAGGTTCAGACTTGTAGCAGCTCTTGGTGACTAGTTAATGCAAAATTCCACTCAAGTATAATAAGCTATCCATTTACATTTCCATGGTAACTAACCCTTATAATTATAAAACTAAATTTCCAAATAATCAAAAATAAAAAACTCCCCCATATCATCAGATACACATATCAAGGCAAATATGATCTGCTTTTGACCTAAGCAAATTAAATAGCTGCAACTCAAGATTGAGCCGAAAAAACCATTAATGCTCCTTCAAAAGAAGACAATAAAGTTACAAAATCGTCGCCAAACCAAAATAAAAAATAAACTTCCAGGAAAATACCCAGATCCAAAATCAGCAGAAAAACGCAATTCATACATCAACCACAACCAATCAGCTTGTTGAATAATCTTCCATTACGCACAAAACAACAAAGACAAAAATTCAAACAAGAAACTCCCAGGTCTTATTTAAAAAAAACAAATACCCAATTGACAACACTCGCCAATTAAACACAACGTAAAGGAATTTCAGAAAATAAGCTACCAAATAAAGGGAAAAAAAGAAGAAGAGAAATTACTGATCATACCTGAAATTGAAGTTCATAAAAGAAAAGTCCAATAACAGCGGCAACAAAGGGAGGACTAAAATGTCGAAACTGGGAACGAAAATAAAACCTGTGGTGCTTGATTAGATGAAAAGGAAAAAGCTTTAACAAGTCAAAGATGAGAAGTGAGAAATTGATTTTTCGGAGAGAGAAAGAGAGAGAGAGAGAGAGAGAGAAAAGTAAACAAAAGAAGGAGCAAAAGGGAAAGAAAGCAAAGAATGGAGCCCAATTAAGCAGTGGTCAAACAAACCAACCAAACCCTGGATTTAAATTTTAATTAATATATCATTAATAATACTGTTCATCAACAGCAATGCCTATTTCCTTGATGGTTTTACGTGTTTACCCTTGACGGTGTTTTTATATTGCAAGGATTTGCCATTTTGTTCAACTTTTGAAATTTGAACTGTGGTGTTGCTGCTTTTTGACCCCATCGGTTACTTTAGAAAGAGAAAAATATGGCCATTAAAATTGAAAAACGTTTAATTCGTTTCAATACACTGCTATATAAATTAAAATTAGTTATATGTCAATTTTCTGTGTATTCAACAGTAAAATGATACAAACCTAGAGCCATCAAAATTTTCAGAGGAAAATGGAATGTTAATCATCAATTATATCATTAGAGTGACATAATTCATATAATAATCATGTCATATTTTCTAAACTTCTCACACAATTTAGTATGCAACCCAACTAATTAATAAAATTGTTGGCTTGTCACAATTTGAACAGAGACTTCCAGTCTCTAGATCCCTTCCGGGGGTAAAATGACAAACAATTTAAGGGTATAATAGTCAATTCGCAGAGAGCCTCGATATTCAACGTAGGGCACCTCGATTGGGGTGACAATCCAGTCAAACTTTAGAAAATTAAGTAATTAAAAAAGCATGTTTCCGGTGTGGTCAAAAGGACCTATCGAGATAGCTCTTTGACTGTGAACGAAACCCGTCAGATATGCGCGCGGCGGGAAGATCGACGGCCAACGTGCAACTTTTAAAAGGCCTGGTGGGACCTACTGACATCAACAACTTTGCCTTCAATCGATTGAGGAGTAGAGGGTCACGCGCCTCATTTGCGTGGGCGGAATTTCCCATCATCAACACAAACTGGTGGGCCACATTGCTCTTTCGCTTTAGACTGTTCATTTGTTAAGCGTTAGATTCACTTCCCACCGTCCGGTTCGTGAAATTTCGTATGCAAATTTCTACCAATTAAATATTATATTAAAGAATGAAAAAGGAAAAATCAGCCCGGAGCCACCTCATGTTTATCAAAATTGCAACCACACTCTAAATTTTCTTACAATGTCACTACAGCACAAATTTAATAATGCTTTTAAAAATAATAATGTTATATTTATTTAGTTAGGATACTTAATAATTTGTATCTTAATTAGTGTAAAAAATAATGTGATATTATTTGATTGGTTTCAATAATAGTTAGTTAATAAATTTTTTTAATTTTTTATCTAATAATAAATTCCTATTTATGATACGTTAGTTAGTTATGATACGAAAATAAGTATACTAACTAAGTAAATATAATATTACTCATATGAATAACATAATAAATTTTTGATGGAGAAGGAAATTATTGACGCGGCCTATGATTTTCATTAAGTGGTTGATAAATTTTTAATATTCTAAATAAATGAATGATATTATCACACTATAAACTTGATGAATATAATTTTAAAATGTCCAGCAATAGTGCAATACCCTATCATAAATAACGAAACGAATCTTGAAACACGTGTAACCAAGCAACCGTGGGTTTGTCCACAGATACGGGCTGGGCCATTAATGCCACTACGGAACCCCGGCCCAGCAATAGCTGCAACAGAAACAAGTGGGCTGAAGCTGAACGCCGAAGGTTTTCTTTGTTGAAATTTGAGTAGATCCAGACGTTACAAATTCAAATTTTATGTAATAAATACAACAACCAAATGCGTTATAATATTTACTTTGAAAACTGTGTCAGGCAGCGATTGAATGAATGAGATGTACGTATGGTATGAGGAAAATATTAATCGGATGCTTGAACTCTGGAGTCTGGACTACGGACAGCGTACAAAATGATACATAATAGTGTTCATAAATACAACTCATGCTCAATGGGAAAATACAACAGCGAAAATACCCCTTAATCATCACCATTGAAGATGTTGCAGCAAATCAATTTTGTTCCATGCCTGGCGAACAAGCTCTGAAATCCAGTCTTGATGATGATAGTCATAATTCATAAACCTATAACCTAAACCTGAACGAACTGCGGTTGCAATAACTATTGCAACAACTGAAAGTGTCAACATGGTCCTAGATTTTTCAGGTATGCTTTTCCTGAGCGGTACAGCAAAGCAAAACAAAAGAAATGAGCTTAGAACTATAATTCCTCTGTGATGGTCCTCAAAAATTGACTGAAACAAAAATGCAAGAATCCCAACAACCAAAGATCCTCCTTTACTGACCGGCTCCTACAAAATAAAATAATAATAATAATAATAATACGAGAGTATAGGTCAAAAGAAGAGGAAAAAAGGGGTAATTATAGTGTTATTACCTTGGAAGCAAAATGTTTTAATCGGTCAATGGGAGAATTAACTTCAGTGACAGGGTGATTCTTTGAACGACGGGGTCGAAGTTTCTGGACGGCGGCGAGGAATCTGGATTTGAGAGTTGTGCGTTGATGGGTGAGAAATGGAGGAGTCTCAGAGTCTGATCTGAGATGGAGAAGGAAATTGTGGAGCTTGAGGAAGATAGAAAATCGGTGGAATTTCCAAGTGGGTGAAATTTTTGTTGCTTTTAATCTGAAATTGAAGTTCTTGAATTCCGCATGGACGCTGATCTTCCATGACTGCTGCCGCTGCTGCTCAGCTTGCCTCATATTCTGTTTTCAAATCAAATCGAAGATCAGCTGTCAGATTCAGAGTGAAGCTTTTTTCACTGGCCGTTATGCTTCCATTATTTCTATTAATTTAAAAATAATAAACAACATTAATAACGGTTTAGGGTTACAACTCTAAACTAATAATTTATCTGAACTGCCTTCTATTTTTAAGCTCATTTTTTGAATTTTAAAATCAAAATTTTACTCTCAGTGACGTTCATGAATCCAAAAAAAAAAAAAAAAAGCAGAGGCGAGTGACATGTAAAATTCAAAGTTCTAAAAATTTGAAGCAAATTTATAATTAGTGATGGAGAAACTGACTTAGCCAGCTGAAAAAATGTCTCATCGCGTTTGGAGAATAAAAATATCTCTTAATAGGGGAGTGGAAGTGTGTTTGTGAAAAAGATTGACTTAAGGACATTTTATGTAATAAATATTTTTATGATGCATTTACTAATTGAATGAGTTCGAATTGAGATCAAATAAAACTAAAATGAGTTGGAATTGAAATAAGAAATGTAATTCAAAATAAGATATTTACTTGAGTCATAGGAATCGAAACACGAATGAAATATATTATCATTGATGTATTTACATTATTCATTCTCATTTTTTTATTCTCATTTTGATTGCTAATTAGTAAATATATCATTATAAATAAGGTGGGAAAAAATCCTTGGCTAATCCGGCCTTCCACATGGGGGCCTGGACAAAGGCTTAAAACAAAAAAAAAAGGTCAGGCCAGCCCTTTTTTTTTTAAATAAATTTATAAATTATAATAATAAATTAAATTTAAAAAATTAATTATCTAGTTCATAAATGAATAATGATTCAAAAAATTAAAATTTATAATATAAATTCTCTTTTAAGCATTAATTAATTAAGAGGGTGTTGAAATTAGATAATTCAATATTAAAATATTAAATTTTTAAGTTTTTATTTATTTTATTTATTATTTTATTTTAAAATATATATTTTTAATTCATTATTGATTATAACAACTTATTAATTATTAACCCATTTCAAATTTACAATAATTAAAAAAAATTAAAAAATTAGTGAAAGTCCAAGCCATTCCCGAGATCCGGCAAAATATGTTTTATGTAACGAGCTTAGTCCTGAGTTTAAAAAAGTCCGACCCATACCCACATTTTACTATCTCTTTCATAGGATTGAGAATGGTCAGAAACTCAACAGGGGTTAGAAATTATCAGAGGGTAAATGGGCACCTAGTTAACTTGGATTGGGTATTTTCTAAATCCAGCCCATTTCACGGCCCATGGCCATTTCCATTGGGTGAACAGCGATAAAGATAGATGTGCGTGTTTACACACCCTCACATTTTTGTACAATAAGCCCCCTATGGTTCTTTAATCTCCAATCAGTTTTTCTCTCTCTTTCTTTTTTTTTTTTTTTCCTTTTAAATAGAATTAGAAGTTGTCAAAGGACAGCCGGGACTTGCCAACATTAAGTCCTAACAGCATCTTTCTTGTGTTTAGGCTATCCAAATTGTCATGTGTACTATCTTAATAAGAAAGAACAAATTTTCTTTCACAACACAAGTAAAGAAGTGACAACTAACAAATCAAACTTAGTTAGAAATTTAAAAATTAAAATTGTAAAATGAGATTTTTTTTTTAAAAAGGTACTTTTTAAAAAAATTTTCTTTAATATTTATTTCTTTTTATTAGCAAATTGATTAGAAAGGACTTTAGGTAGCATTAAAGAGCTATGTAATTCTTACATAGAACGCATATTGTATAAAATTTTGTCACATGTGGCAATTGAGATACATGGAAAAATAAATAAATAAATAAATGGCATTACTTTATTTGAAATTGAAACCTAGTTGTTCCACTGAACCAACTAATGGTTCATGCAGTGGACGACATTAATTAGGGCCGGCAGAACTTTATCTATGAAGATGATTCTTTGCTTGTTCTATAAGATTTCATCTAGTTTTCAATTTCATCGTCAACAAAATTCATTGCTCGCCTACCAATTGTATGATTACGGCTGGAGAACTAGAAGATAGTGGAACCCCATTATTAATGATGCAGTTGAAGAAATTTAAAACCATGTAAAGCGATATGTAACTGAATTTCTTAGCCCAAGCAGACAATTTGAAAAGAAAGTAGTGTCAAGTGAAATTGCATTGTTTCAATAATACTGGTGACCATCAAAATTCACTGCTATTAAACAGATAATAATTTTTCAGTCGCAGCTAGCTGATCAAAACTGCCATCAATAATTAATTAATTACTTATGGATGCTTTTAATGCAAATTTGGCCTCTCCTGCTAAGAGATTCAGACCCCTCCGAAAAAAAAAAAAAAAGTGTTTGGTCCAATTCACTGTTTTAACAGAACAAAAAATTAATTATGCCACAATTTATGCCTACGATTCAAGCTGCACGTGCAATACAGCTATAGTACCATCCACATGCCGAAACTGAATAAAATTAAAAATAGTAAATCTAAAAATTTTAAAATTTATCCCTTTTTTTTAGTTATGAGACTATAAAAGAGTACAGTAAATTATTTATAAAATTGTGAAAAACTTGTGTGCTAAAAAATTATGAGATACGTAAATAACTATTACTCTATAAGCTTGCTAAAACTGAAAAACATAAACATTAATTTCATTTGATCCTATTATGGGTGCCGCATGTGTATAGTTCAAATTAGATACATCAATCAGGTCGCGATGTAACATATAACACTAATTGTCATTTAGCCGTTCAGGTTTTTTTTTTTTTTTTTTGAGAGAAATTTAACCTTTCAGATTTAAATACCTCTAATTGGCTCAACAGCTACTCACAACAACCACGCTGGTTTGCTCAGCGGCCTCATTTCTCGGCGCCGGAGCTCCGGCAGGTTCCTCGGCGGCACTTGAACTTGCCGTTGAGCGTTCATTATTATTAAGCAAGGAATGGCGACAATTCGGACACGATGAGTGTGACAAAAGCCACGTATCAATACACCTTACGTGGAATCCGTGGTTACATTTTGGCAGCACTCGAACTTTCTCTCCATCAACAAATTCTCCAAGACAAATCGGACACTCAGTGGCTGGAATATCCACTCCTTCCCCGTAAACAGCCACCGGAATTCGCCTTAAATCCCGCTTCTTCAGGCCCGTTGCCGCCAGCCGTGCGGCTGCTTGCTCCGGTGTCTCCATGGCAAGCCTGTGGCTGCACCGCAGAGCGCAACGGACAATTGAATTTAACCCAAGTGCACATATTAACGCACATAGCAAAGCTGCCAGTATTATCACCATGTTGGTATCAAAATTCGCCTCGTTAACGAACGAATCGTGGGTTCTGTTTCCACTCGCCGTCGGCGGTGACACGCTTAGCTCTGTCTCAAGCAACCGCCTATGCATATTCGCTTCTTGCCGCTAGCTAGGGTTTCTTTCAAGATAAGAAAAGAGAGGAAAAAAAGAAAAAGTGAGGGGATGATGATTCTTTTTTTGGTAGGATTCAACGCTCAGACATGGTTTTATTTGTGGTTCTTTTGAGTTATAGTAATGTTGTAAATATTCCAACTAGAAAGGGACATATAATGTAAGGTAAGTGGCTGTTAATGGAATCCGGGACCGTTTTTGCTGGAAATGGTCCTATATGGACACTCAAATTTTATCTAGAATCGAAACCCAACAATACTAGAACAAAAAAGATGAAGATTCAGAAGATAAACAAACATAATTATCAGCCTTACTTGGGGATATTTTCAATTTGATATGGTATAACTCATGAACTGAAATATCTGAAGATTTATGACTATATATATCAAGGTATTTGAAAAGTGACTTTTGTGGTGCACATATAAGTAGTGGAAGCTAGCTTTTGTTAATTTATATCAAAAAGGGGTTAACTGCACCCCAAGAAGGGGTCAAGTTGCAAGAGATTATTAAACACTTTTGATACTTACAAAGTGAAAAAGTTTAAGATATTATAGTAAATTTGTATTAGATTAATAACTTGCCTAACTAATCATGATTATAAGGCACTTTAATTAGCACAACTAAAGCCTATCATAATCATTGGGTGTAGCAGTTGCACCAAAACCAAAGGCCAATTGCAAACGGTTTTGGGTTTATGATTTTCATGTGAGAGGCAGCTTGAATTGTAGTGGGAGCCTTGCTGCCTCTATCTCATTTGCTAGTGTCTTTCTTTTGACGCATCATACAAATGATGACAAGTACTATGTTTAATGGGGAAAAGAATATCATCATCGCCCACAAAATATCTCTCCACCTTTTGCACGGCAAAGGTAGTTTCGTATGCCTGTAGCCGGTATTGCATATGAAGATATTTTTTTTTGTCGTTATTATGAAAAAATAAATGAATTTAGTACGATTTCTCATCATTAAGATTAATATTGCGCCTTATCTGACAACTTGAGTTTATTAGATTAAGTATTAACTCCACTAATATAACCGCCAAAATCAAATTTCTATGCTAGGCCCTCGATCCTTATATGAAGTATTGTTTGGTCTCTGTCACCGTTTTTAAAGATCTAAATCTTTAAAGCCGATCATTAACTGCTTCCGCTACCAGCTATAGTTTTTAGCTTGATGTTTAGTGGTTGATCTTAAAACTAATGTTAGGTCTTGCTTATTAAAACTCAAGCTTTTGGTGAAACTATAACACAATCAAAATTACCCTATTCTCTTAAAATTGATTGAAAAAGACCAAGGAAAAGATAAATTGCATGATATGAAAATGGGATTGGGACAGATAAGCGAGGGACTGGAGATTGCAGTGTCTGTTTAGTGCCGCTGCCGTAATCTGTGGTCCAATAATTTGAAAATTTGTATTGCTATTCCCTCAATGGGAGTGGACACGTCGATGACGATGGGGCATCATTGTGTTTGGGTTAGGCTAACGTTGAACATCTGCGAGCCTTCATAGAATGCATAGTCGTCTTTTCTTGGTTGGGTTTGTTGAATTCAGGTTACATCAGAAATATATGCCATTTACTTAACTTTTTAGGTAGGATTGAATTTAAAAGCTATTGGTTTTGGCGGTTGGACCAATTCCATGATCCCATCACTTTTGAAGTCTTGCTAGCTACATGTAAAATTATGGTTAAACGGAACCGATATTACCAAACTCGTAATAAAAAATATATTATAAAGAAGAAGAAAGAAAGCTTTGTAATGTGTGTACTCACTGTACAGGACTGCCCAAAAGAATAAAATGCAAACAATTTTATCGGACGTGTGATGGGTCAAGCAGTCAAACCCCCAGGATCCAAGGAGTCTAACTATAACCGAGTTGTCGTCCAACTTATTTAACAATTGGAAGTCATGGCATACTTGTTCCATGCTTGCTAGTCACCATCTTATTTATGTTTTTTTTTTTTTCCTTTTTTTGGCTTTCTTTTGTTTTACTTTTTATGCTTTTTGCAATTGCTATTCTCAACTCATTCGTTTATACATCTTTAAACTTAATCATTAACTTAAGGTTATAATAAAGTACTTATTTTTCTTATTTGACGAAAGGAATTAAAGTGAGATGGGAGAGAAAAACCAACACAAAAGTTGATTGTCTCAATTTTTGCCAATCAATATAAAAACTAATTATACTTTTTGTATCTCTCTCTCTCTCTCTCTCTCTGCAAACAAAGCACAAACATCTCCTTTCCATGCCCTCAGAAGGAGAGCTCCTCTTCTGGCGGCTCTACACTTTAGTTTTTTCTTCTCTTTTAATTTTTTTATCTTTGTGATTTCTTCCACTTCATGTGTGAAGGTAAACAGGGGCGGAACTAGAAAATTAACTTATTGAGGGTAAAAACTATAATAAAAATTAATAATCTATAAAATTGACTCCAACATTAATTTTTTTTTTTATAAATTTGCCCTCACTCAATCATAATTTTCTCAAAAATTAATATGAAAATAAATTTTTTTAGTGCGATCAATTGTCCATACTAATTTGTATACATATATGCCCCTGAATATAAACCTCCTTCTACTTCATGTGTGAAGGTAGCTCTTTTCTATGGTCGTGTATTCACAACTTCTGCTTAGGGTTGTCAATTTGATTAAACATGTCATATTTGTATCGTGACAGACAAATTTAAGCAAATACATATATGACTTATTTATTAATCGTGTCGAAACATCAAAACATGGATACGACTTGTTCATTAGTCATGTTAATCATATTGACTTGTTTTACATATTTAATAAAAAAATTAAAAAATAATTTAAGAAATAATAAACATGTCAATATTATTCTTAAAATAAGTCATAAATAAATTAACACGAATAAGGCACAAATAATTAATTTAGTATTCAGTATATACATTAGTTAATTTTTTTAAATAATATTATAAGATATTAATTGATATTTGTCTCATAAACACGTAATCGTGTTGAATGGTCCAGCACGGATTCAACACAATTATTTATCGTGTCTTATTATTAATTAATCTATTTATTAATCTATCCATATTTGTCAACAGAAATACGAAAAAGTTGTGTTATACCCGTATCCTAACCTGTTTTACCACCTCTACTTTTGCTCCATTCAAACATTGTTACTACTATTATCCATCAAGATGCATGTGTGTTTTTCTAATAGATTTGAAGTTTTTCAGCTCCAGATCTAAAAAAAAATATAAGCTTTAGGTTAAGTTTTACAAGAGATTTGTTACTTTATTTGTTAGTGAAGCTAATGGAAGTCTAGATATATTCTGAAAAAAATTAAGGAATATTCGTAGTTATGCCCTGAAATATTGTATGTATCTTTGGTGAAGATATCATTTGCTAATATCCCAACACACTGTTTTCCTCCTCGTTCCCGAATAAGCTGTCAATGGCGCTTGTGTATTCAGGATTTGAATTTTTATATTTTGATATAAAAATATATATTTTGATCGAATTAGGGAAACAAATTCATTTCAATCTTTGCTTTCTAGTAAATGGACTATGAAACCGGATTTTCAACCACCTCGGCGCTTGTGTATCCATGATTTGAATTTTTATTGTTCCCATAAAAAAGGGAAAGACTGTGGCTGATTGGTTACAACTTCAGATTGTTTTTGATCGGATACACCCCCTTCCACAATTGCCAAAACTTGGCTTGAAGATTCTTGGGGATGCCTAAATATGGGTTCTTCATGTATTTGACTAGTTCTGTACTATTTCTTTCCCCACTATTTTTTTTTATTATATATATGTACGTACGTATGTATGTAAATCATGTCCTGAAAATTATTATAATTAAAAAAAAGAAAAGAAATAAAAAGCCAAGTGCTGAGCTCATTATAACACATAACAACAAAATGTCACTGCATAAACGTAACTTACAAAATCTTATTCTTTAGTACTTCTGGTTCGGACAGAACCTAACAAAACAAGAGACAACATAAATCCCACTACATGACGTTAACAACTTCTATTTAACAGTAACACATCATCAAAGAGAAGCGCAGCACTCTTATTCTCTCACCCCATGCTTAGTTATCCAAGCACACAGCCTCATAACTGATGGCTGCTAGTTCATCATTCTCACTGCACCCTGCAAAAATCACAAAAAAGAAAAAGTTAATAAATAAAAAGATCAAAACAGAAAATATCAGAAACCAAAAACAACAAATTACAATAATATATAGCACATGATACACACACACACACACACATACATGCACACCTGCATGCATGCATACATACCTACTGCAGTCGGTAGAAGGGCTGATCTTGTAAGGAATGTTGAGTCCACATTTGGCGGGAAGTCCAGCTGCGAGTCCGAGCTGGAACTCGGTGTACGAGATTCCGCCAACAGCTTGTTTCAAGCACTTACACACGGTCTGACGGTCAGCTGTGGACCGAGCGGCATTGTAGAGTGTCCTCACTCCGTTGCAACAGTTCGTCGGCACGGCCCCGCCGTATGACACGTAGGATATGCATGGAGACAAGTCATTCACCACCGTGCCGCATGTTACCTGTGCTTTGGTGGACATGAACGCACTGCCCATCAAGCAAACAAGCACCAAGCTGCAGCCTGTCACAAGTTTCATCAGCATTACGGAGCTAGCCATTATGATACCCTAGCTTGTGTTGAGCAACACTAAGCGTTGGTGCGCTGATATATATAGAAGGTAAAATAATGGTGTGTATTCAAGTGAGAATATGTGAGGTGGTTGATTGAATTCATTGCCATTCATCAATTGTAGTTGAGCGTGTTAAATGCTGTGATTTATGGAATTGAATCAAGTTTTTTACCACTCCTGAAAAACTGGGTCCGGTCAAAAAGAGAGTAGAGCTAGATTATTGGAGTAGCAAATTAAATTCAAAGACTGAATACTGTGGGTCGGTGACTGACAGCACTTATTTAATAATTTTCACCTGCAACCATTGCGGGGAAAGTTCATTTATGAAGAAATAGGCAGACAAAAGATATGCACATGAATTTGAATTTTGTAAGCCAGCTAAACTTATTAGTACTTTTTTTTCTTTTTTTTCAGTCTTCCTACACGTTCATTCGTGATTAATATTATAAAATTAACCGTTAATTACCTATTTATTTTTATCTAATCACTATCAATTACAGCTTTCAATAAAAGTAATTAACAAAAAAATCCAATTTACTTCTTTTTTTTTTTCCCCTTTTAGGTCGTATACTAGAGTAGCTAGCTCTTGGGTTCAATGAAATGGCAATATTTTTGAAAAGAAATAGAGTGAGCCTTGACAATAACCTCCAAGAAATTAACATTTGTCTATAGCTAAATATATACTAGGAATCATGTTAATTTTTTTTTTGGAGAAAACGCATTTGCTGCCGATTAGTAATTTATGCTTTTCAAGGTGGGAATTACTAAATAATATCCAAGGAAAAGGTTCACAATGATAAAAGGGATCTTCAAGGTGGAAACTATAATTGTTCGAGCGTGGGTTAATTTGGTCAACAGCCGGCGTGAATTAATTAATAATAGTGACAAACTAATTCACATGGTTAATGTTTGTTTTGCTTCGGCTGGTCTCTGAAGAAAAGCATGTTGCCGTTGCAGGGTTTCAACCTCGGCTCGGGTTCACACTCGGGCCCAGACTTGTATCTGTCAAAGCCCAAAATGGAACTTACTGTCATTACAGGGTTCATTATTACTGAGGCCCAGAGTAGTTAGCTTACCCTGTGTAAAAGATTGAAGGGGTAATGAAATGCCCATTTAATTCTTTCTTTTTTTTCCTTTTTTTAAACTCTATTTGATTCTTAATATGTCAGCCACACGACCACTGATTTAAGTGTCAAAATTTGGAATTAGTTGATATTAAGAAGAAAAAAAAACAACGTGTGGGTTCTGCTGCTTTGTATTCTCATTCTTGGGAGGCACCAAGTGGTCTGATAAAATTGAATGTTATTGATTATGTGTGTAATATTGTGGGTTTGCACAATTGCTCTATAATGAAACAATCAATCTATATCATGATAAAAGAGAATCATGATATATTAATTTAACCATTAATTCGTTTTGCAACTTTACTTCCACATTCATCCTTTTTTTTTTTTTAGTGTGCTTCCACATTCAACTTTAATTCATGTCCAAACAGGAAACTAATTGGACAAGTTTGGAGTAGAATAGTTCATGAATTGTTATACTGAGTCAATTATTTTGTATTTATTTCAATTTTATGGTTAAATTTTCATATTTATGTCGTTATTTTTTATCCGACTTAAAGAATTGAATCAAGAACAATAAGAAAATATGCCAAACAAAATATTAATAAATTTAAATAATATTAATTTAATTTTTATATTAATATAAAATAATATTATTTTATATTAATATAAAATAATATAACGTCCATACTACACCACACATAATATTTCATTACAACTTAATGCAATGCATTCTAATATAATATAGGTAATATAATATAATGCAATATAGTGTACCAACACACCCTGTATTTACCGTTTGATAATAAAAAATGAACTTTAAATATTTTTAATAATAATTATTTCTATTACTTATTTAGATCCTTAAATTTTATTAATTACTCATTACATCTTTGATGTTGTACCCTTTACATTCAAACGTTATTTTCGAATGATTGAATTTGACATTTTAACATAGAAAATTTTTAATACCTTTTGAAAACATATCACAATAAAGTGATAGAGAGTGCATAATAGGTAATAAAAACACATCAGATTTTTTTTTTTAACCGTCTTAACACCAAGAAGTAATAGGTAATGAAAATTATTAGCCAATTGAGATTGAATGTAATAAAAGTGAGAATATTTAATTGAGATTGAATGTAATAAAAGTGAGAATATTTAAGGAACTCGTGTCATTCTCTCCATTAATAACGTATGATTGAGATTACAATTTTTATTGTTTAATAGATCTTAACACACAAAATCTCAAGTCATTAAAAAAATCATTTTTAAGTAAAATAAAATTATCTTAGAATTTAACAGGAATTATATTATTACACATATTCTGTACCTCACAAGATTACGATAAACAAGCTGATGACACTTAGACGCATAGTCTAGAAGATTTGACTTCTGCTAAATATGAAAAGAGCTTGAAGCACCTTAAATTCAATAATTAGAAAAAAAAAAAATCTAGCTGATTGGATTTCTCCTAAGTAGCAAAAAGAGCTTGAACTTAAAATCAATTTTGAAAACAGGAAAAAAAAAACTCTCTTCAAACCTATAACGTTAGATATTAAATATATCATAGAGAAAAGAGTAAGTAATAAAACTTTAGAAAAAATGAAAATCGTCATTGATTTTTACTAACAAGGTACATTATGTTTTTTTATTTAATTTTGGGTCAGCTCAAAACATTATGATAGTTTGTTTTTAAGAGATAATTTTGATAATAGTATGGGCTGATTTGTCTTACAACAGTTTTTTGAAGGTGAATAGAATTGGGATAAACTTAAAAATAAGAGAAAACTGTCATTAAAGGCGACGCTAATGATGGCCAATGACAGTACTTTGACGATCAAGTCAAGTAAGTGTTGGAGAGAGTGATGGGTTTTTGAGAAACCCTAATATCAATAAAAAATTGAGAGTTATGAGGAAGTTAAATTAAATCTATTTTGTTGAGATTGACCTGACATTATACCGGGAGTGTCCCTGAGAACATCTTAATGTCTTTTAGACACATGCATGTATAATAAATCATTTCCCTTCTTAGGTGGGGCCTTTGAATAATTTGATTATTCAATTTGAGTGTTTTAGCCTCTTCAAGGCCAAGCATGTGTTAACTGAGAGACTATCTTTGACAATATATCTTAATCTCTGATTGCCTTATTATAAATGAGTCAATTGAGCTTTTTTGAGTAATTGACTCTTCCATTGGTAGGTCAAATTACAAATGGGATGGTTCTTTCTCTTACTCTTGGTGCATGTGATTGTTGAGGAGATCCACGTAGGGACATGATGTGTAATTTTGGTGAATGGGTCATTATTATGATCACATGGTCCTCCATAATTATGTAGCAACGTTAAGACATTTTAGGAGACATTTTCGCACTTTTTAAATTAATAAGGTGGCGCATATCCTTTTCTTGAAATCTTTCCATTTTTCCTTATCCTTTGAATTTTCTGGCAAGGTCCAATTGTTCATGAGGGTTGCTGCACGCATGTCACGCTCTAATCGGATGACCCAAATTCTACCACTAACACGTTCCGTAAAAGATTTATTTTTTATTATACTTCAATTAATTATGAAATTGGGATCCAGATTAATCATTAATCAATCGTGGACATCTTGCAGTTGCATGGGCTTCTTTAATTTATATGTCAAAGGAGAAAACTTATAATACGTAGGAGGGAATATGTCCAAAAAAAAGAGAAGAAAAGATGTTTATTTGTGCGCTCTCTGGATTTAAGTTAATTCCAATTTTCAACTTTAACCGATGCTAAAATTAAAATTTTGCCATTATCACAACTTCTTCTTTTTCAACTTTATTTGGTCATTAAAAAAAAACTTTATTTGTTAAATAATTTATTTAACAAATAAAACAAGCTCGTCATTAGCTCCTACTTGGCAGTTGCGAACTAGATGGCTGAACTGCCGTTATTACATTTCTTCTCTAAACTTCTTGTTTGCTCACTTTTTTGCGGAGAATAATAAACAGCAGTTAATACAGTTGAAATGTTGGCTGATTATCTTGATGAACCTAGAAAATACAATTCAGAGAGTTTTTGTCTGACGATATATGTGCCAATTGATTTCACATTTCATGTGGGCGTAGTTAATTATTAATTTAATTTCTTTTACGGAATTGTATCATGATCGGTATTTTTTAAATATAAGCCAAGAAATTAATCAAATAAGAAGTGTAAGAAGCAAAAGCTATTAAATAACAAAGTAGTATATTATATATGAGAATCGTGACAAGGGACAAGATACAACGACTCGGTGGGTGGTGACATTCTAGTACATATATGATATATGTATAGTACTAATAGTACTCTCTTGACCTCGGAGAGTCCCTATCACCCACTTTATTATTCCATTTTATATTCATATTATATATAATAATCCTTCAGCATAAATTATCTTTTCCAGGATCTTCATCTCACCCTGCAACACGACCAAAAAAAAGAAATATCATTAAATAATTTTGTGAAAGAGAAATTAATGAATCATGCACGTACAATATATATAATAAAATATGATTTAAGGGTGAATATATATTTACGTGCGGCAGTCAACGGATGGGCTGATTTGGTAAGGAAGTTTGACGCCGCACTGGCCTGGGAGGCCAGAAGCGAGGTTGAGGTTGATGTTTTTGATGGAGCCAGAAGCGGTTTTCAAGCAGTTGCAAACGCTCTGGCGGTCGGGTGTGGTGGTGGCTGCGGCGTTAAGACTCTTAATCCCGGTGCAGCAGGCTGGCGGCACAGCGCCTCCACCGGGGCCCGTCACATATGGTATGCACGCCGAAAGAGAGCTTGTCACTTGGCCACATGTGACGGCAGCTTGGGCAATGGGCGCACCCATCACCATGCACATTAGCAGCACAGCACAAGCAAGCCTAAGAGCCATGTATAATGTACTTAATTAGCTCGGAGAAATGAGAATGTTGCTTAACTTGGAACTCTTCTTCAGATCGTTGTATGTTGTGTGAGGATTATGGTAGCTCGGGGCCTCGTATTTATATACGATTAGGAATACGAAGTGTGTGGGTAACTTAGTTGGTAGTTGTGTTTGATTTAATGCTTTCATTTTCAAATATGGTTCTGGTTGTGCAATTTAAACAATGCCGTCCTAAATTAATTTAATTTCTGAGGCTAGAGGGTACAAGTGTACAACTATGTAATGTAATATGTAACGTGTACCTCGAGTCTTAACACACCCTTCCAGTTTATGAGTCCCACGTATTTATTTGACGATTGCATCCTCATTCCAATCACTCATATACGACGGACGACGGACACGTGTTAAGTAGAAACATTTAACTGATCGATGGACGCACATGCTTCCGGGTCGGTGACATTAATTTTTGTCATGTAATGGACACCCTGACCAACATGTAGCTATTAGTTATGGTTAAAAAATGATTCGTATAAGCTTGTTGGATTTTACTATGTTACAACCAATATCTTACAAAAATACGTAAAAATTTGTGTTATGGCAGTAGGCTTCACTGTCATGTTATAAGAGATGTAAGTTACATTGATTGTAACTTAGAAAGACTCATGTTTATTACAAAAATTTTTAAATAAGAGAATTATGTATATTATTAAAGTATGACAAAAGTTATTTTATAATGTCCTAAAAATTAAAAATAATAAATTAATTATATGTAAGTTTATATCGTTATAAGTTTATTATGTATTTCAATAAAATACATGCCAAATTCTTTATAGAAGTTGACTTGTGTCTGTTATAATTCATAAAATAATTATTAGAACCATTAGCAGATAGCAGGATTAATTTAGAGCTTAAACAATAACGAACTGCTAAATTATTTACCCCAGATATCGCTAAATTATTTTCACCATATATCCCATGATCTTTGTATTCACAATCAAACACGTCTTGAGAGGGAGGATATATTTGTTATCCTGATATGCCATTCATGAGTTGTTGTTGATCGCTTTAAATGTTGCTGAATCAAAAGCCTTTTCTTATTCCAAATGAACTACAAATTACAGTTTCTATCATCATACACAAAAGCAAACGCAAATGAGAGGGAGAGAGATGATGAGAGCCAGACACACTCTTGCCCGAGAATAGACCATGACAAAAAGTAATTCCAATGTGCTAAAATCACATATATACTTGTTAAGGTAATTGATAGTTAAGTTCGTTATTAAGCTTTGCTTCTAGATTCTGTTGGTTGTAGTTTGTTTCTTATTCTTCTCTAGTGCATTGTGTGTGTAGATGATTCTAGATACTCGTATATAAAGCAGTGTAATCTCATTCTGATAATATATAAGAGTTTTTCTTTAGTAAATTTTCTTGAGCTTTCTTTATCTTTTTCTCAGTAACCAAACAACTCAGTACAACAAAACAAACTTTAATTTGGTATCAGAGCTTGGTTTTGAGATATAGACAGCAGACTAAAGAGAGGAGTCAGAATGAACAGAGGAGTGATTTGATGACAGTAGCTTATAAAGGCCTCCTTCAATAATCCCTTGTGCCAGCAGAGTTCTCTTCATCTTGTCCTTTACAAAGCACATATTGGAAGAAAATTCAATGGTTATATTGTTGTCTAAAAGAAGTTGAGATATGCTAATAAGGTTCTTTGTAATGCTGGGTACACACAAGACATTATTTAGATTTAGATAAGTTCCCAAGGATGTGTAAAAACAAATAGAATCGGTGTGTGTAATTGTAAGACCTTGACCATTTCCAACCAGCAATAATTGTGATCCCAAATAAGGCTTACCTTTATTTAGAGTTTGCACATTGTTTGTAAGATGATGAGTAGCCCCACTATCCAGGTACTAGCCTTGATCTGCAACTCCCTCAGAAGTCATGACATATGCAGCCTTAGATGCTTGATTCTGCATAGGAAAGTTGGGAACAAAATTCCTGTTAAACCTGTCCCTGCAATCAACAGCAAAGTGATTTTGTTTGAAACAAATTTGGCAGATTATATTTCCTTTACCACCTCCTCTGCCACCATTACCAGAAAAACCACCATTGCCTTGGAATCCATTTCCAGAAAAACCACCATTGGCTTGAAATCCATTTCCAAAAAAACCATTATTACCACTAAATTCATCATCAAAGCCATTTCTATTGAATCCATTGCCATAAAAGCCATTACTACCATTAACTCTGCCACCACAACCATTGCCAGTAGATCCATTTCCATTATTATTAAATCCACCCGAAAAATCACCTCTACCTTGATTACCATTCCAACCTCTCCCTGAATTTTGTCCCATAAAACCACCCTTACCAAAATTATATCCTTCCCTATTGTTATAGTTATCCTTCCAGTTGCCACTTCCATTTTTACTTACAGAATTTCCATTCCAATTTCCTTGAGCATTGTTATTCCACCCAGCATTATTTCCTAACTTCTTTTGATTGTTATCAGACTGAGCAATGTTTGCCATATAATCTGACTTAGCATATAGTGATCAACATTTTGGTATACAATTCTTCAACACAGGGCAACAGTCTCTCATTGCTTTTTCTGATGCTGATTGGGGTTCTAATCCTGATGATTGAAAATCCATTGGAGCATGTTGTGTGTTTCTGGGCCATAATCTTGTCTCTTGGTCTTCCAAAAAGTAGCATATTGTTTCAAGCTCCTCTACAGAGTCTGAATATAGAGCTCTGGCCTTAGCTATATCAGAAGTTCTTTGGATCACTTATCCGTTGCAGGAGATCAAAGTGTCTCTTATCCAAGCTCCAATTTTGTATTGTGATAATCAAAGTGCTGAAGCTTTAGCTAGTAATCCTAAGTATCATTCTCGGACTAAGCACATTGAATTAGATCTTCACTTTATTCGAGAGCATGTTACTAAAAAACAGCTCACTGTGAGTCATGTTTCCAGCTCCGAGCAAATTGCAGACATTCTTACCAAGCCTCTCTCTTTTGACCAATTTGCTTATCTTTGCAGCAAGCTTAATGTTGTTCCACGACCTTATGCTTGAGGGGGGATGTTAAAGTAATTGATAGTTAAGTTCGTTATCTTTGAAATGGATCTTTGAAAAGTTGTTAAAGGGTTATTAAGCTTTGCTTCTAGATTCTGTTGGTTGTCTTTTGTTTCTTATTCTTCTCTCGTGCATTGTGTGTGTAGATGATTCTAGATACTTGTATATAAAGCAGTGTAATCTCATTCTGATAATATATAAGAGTTTTTCTTTAGTAAATTTTCTTGAGCTTTCTTTATCCTTTTCTCAATAATCAAACAACTCAGTACAACAAAACAAACTTTGATTATACTAATGTGAAGATACTCATCTATTAGTTATTAAATTATTCATCCGATTGTAAGCCGCAATAACACAAGATAAAGTTATAATTATCCATAATATACTACCTACTACATAGAGACTGTACAAAATTAAGTTCATTAACATTATATTTGATCACATAATAAATAAGTCTATCAAATTTATTCCGTAATATTTTACATTATCTAGCCACATTAATCCGCTAAATTGTGAAACAATTAAAATGATTTATCCTAATCCACTATATACGAGAAATAAATACAATAGGAGCATCTTGCATATGCTCCACACGAAAGTCATCATTGAGAAGCATAGAGCAGGTAAGACTCGTGATGAAAGAAATTAATTTACGATTTGCAATGGTAATTAAATTAAACCAAGAGAATCTTTTGTCAGTTAATTAATTTCTTTGCACAATAATCATTTTTGCTACACAAGCATACTAGTTGGTTCCCGCATAGAAAATGTTGGGAAATCATAATATAGTTACTTATCAGCTACATTCATCCGTTATAATCTAAAAGAGCGTGATTTCGACCTCTGGCCAGTGCTATTAATGAAATGAACGCTCTTGATTTTACTTTGCACAGAAGCAATCCAGAATTTAAAATTTAGGGAATCAACAATTATAGAGATAAAATTTTAGAGGTTAAAGTCTAGAAAGAGTAGATAATGAAATATTCCGTCCTCAACACTTTGCTTGTGCTCTGTTTGGAGATAATTTAAGAAGTTTAGCTAATTTAATATATTTTTCTTATAAGGGATGATGGGATGAAGGAGAAAATCTTGAATACAACCAATGTAATACAATTACCCCATGAGAATATAATACGTCAATTTTATTTTAAAATAACTACATTGTCCATTTGTCAATTTTTTAACTTAATAAATTTGCTTATAAATGAATGTATTTGGTTTCTGAAATGAATGATGCGGGTACCTTTGGATACACTCGATTTCTGGAGAATGAAGTCATCTAAATTAATATTTTGAAACTTCATCATATATTAGAATGTGTTTGGGTCACGACGAATTAAAAGTGGTTGATTATTCTAATTGGAAGGATATCTAGTTTTTTTGATTCAAGTATCATGAATTTAGGAATTTATCTATAAAACACAAAAATCATACTAAAAAACAAATAAAAATAGACGATTTATAAAATAGGTTAGAATTTGTAAATGTGATAAAATTGTTAGCGTTATTAACACTGTAAATGAAAAAATAATAATTTTAATTTTTATTAAATGTGCACTTTCTAGTGTTAATAAGGTTATTATTTGACCTTTTTATGCTAAATTATGGATGTGTTGTAATATCTCAATTCACTTGTGATAAAATGTTTAGCTAGTAACTAAAATCTTTAGTTCTCTTAACTAGTTAGATATGTATTTTGGATTGCAAAATCGAAGAACAAAACTATCTAATTAACGAACACTCGCCGTAGTCCAGTTGTTTAAGGTTGTTAAAAGATAACTTTTACATATATATATTTCATACTTTGTAATTAGAAGATGCATCGGTAGTCTAATTGGTTAAAGAAGTGACAAGATAAGAACTTTCATATACATTTCTTATTTTTAATTACAGAATGGAATCCAATGGAATATAATTTAGTCAAATATGAATTCACAATTAATTTCCTGTTTTTAATGGTGGAATTTTCGCTCTGATCATTCACCACGTCATGGATTACTCCAACCCCAACTTTGAATTTGGAATTCACAGGAATTAAATAGAAAATGATATTATGAATCATAAAACTATAATAAAATATACGATCAACCAATATTTATCTAATTTGAAAAAAAGTCTAAAAAAATGATTGACTCTTTTGATTTTAATTTCTCGAACTAAGAGATTTATGAATCAGGATCCTAATAATAGTCCAATGGGAGCAAGAATTTCCATGCTATTTTCAAGTAGTATTCGATCGATTACTATTATACAATATTTGATTGATTGCTCTGAAGTTATCAACCAAAAAAAAAAAAACGCATCATGGATTAAGTTAATGAACCCACGTTTAAGGTTATCTAATTACTTACAACCACGCTAGCTACTTATTTCTTAATTTCTCATTTCTTATTTTTATAATTTTATCCCTCTCAAAGTATAAGTAATGGGCTTTTTCAAAGCATAATTGCTAATTGGTATAAGCTGAGTCAATGAAGTTATTAGCGAGGATAATTAACTAGTGAAAAAGATAGCCATGAAAATATAAATAAAATTAAGAGAGCTATTATATTTTTTTTCGATGATACGTGATACAACCGCCACGTAGATGAAGTTCTAATACGATAATAAATACCATCACTTATTAATTTCTTAATCAAGGAGAGTCCCTAACAAGTAAACAGTAATTCCCATTTTATATAGTGTATCTTGATGCAGATTATAACTCCGCCAAGAATCTCAATTCACCCTACAATACAACAACAAATCGTAAATTAATAATCCACTTTTTAAATAATAAAATAATTAACGAATCATACACAATGTAATATCAGTTATGTTCTTATACATGTTATATGTATATATATGTATTATAATTAGAGAACTAGTAATTACTTGGCACACTCAGAGTTTGGGCTAATCGAGTAAGGAACTTTGACACCGCACCTGCTAGGGAGGCCAGCTGTGAGGGGGTAGTTGACACCGAGGATGCTGGCGGCCGCAGATTTCAAGCACCTGCGCGTCGCCTGGCCGTTGGGTGTTGTGTTGGCCGCCGCATTAACACTTTTGACTCCACTGCAAGCCGGTGGGACAGAGCCACCAGCCCTCAGATATGGTATGCATGATGAAAGAGAGCTTGCCAGTTGCCCACATGTGATGCCATGTGTTAAACAAAGAAGTTAATTTGAAAGTAATGTCGCTCACAACAGAAGTGAGACTTATTTGTTAAACAACGAAGTCTGAAATTTAATCAATTTCAAATTTTAAAAAAGTTTGTTTGCGTTTTTGTAATTTATAATTAATTTTCAGATATTTACATTTGAATAGAAAAATAAATTTTTGTAATTTTTATTAAAATAGGTATATGTCTGAATAAAAAATAAATATTATATCTCAAATATATTTATATTAAATAATTTATTTTCTTAACTATAAAACCTAATCTCTTTATACATTTTGACTTATGAGAACATAAATATTAAATAATTATGTTTTAGATACTTTTATTTATAACAATAAATATGAAAAATTTCAAAAAGATAACACATGTTTTAAAAATACTCGGCAGTATTTGTATAGATGTGCATTGTAAGTAAAAGACAATGAAAGGTTTAAGTAAGGGCTTTTTTGACATTTAACAAAGTGTACAAAGTAAAAATTAATTTTTTAAAATGAGTGAGTGGGACTATCTGAACCCACTCAATTTATCTTTACACCTATTTTAAAAAATAAATTCACCATAAAAAATTTAAATTTAAAATATCTCAAAATTACCCTGTAGTCATTTCTTTCTCTTTAGCTTAGGATTGCATATTCTTTCTCTATTTTCACATTAAGCAAACTAAACGCTCAATTTCACTCTATTTTGAATTCATTTTTTTGGTCTTTCTTAATAGATTATGATCTCTACATCATATTGTCTATATATAAGAATTTTTTCCTTGATATTCATTAACTTTTGTACTTAGTGAAAATTAATTTCTTAATATTTATTAACTTTCATAATTGATAAAATTTTTTTGATATTTAATTTTAAATAGTGGGTTTTGTTCTTCTTAATTTGTGATATCAATTATTTATACCTAAAAAAATATATATGAAAGAATTAATGAGAATTTATGAAATCGAAATGAGAAATATAAGAAAGTGTTAACTAAATAATTTTAATTAATAAAATTCTTAGCCGAAAAAGAGTGTAGAGAAAAAATTGGTGGATTCAAATAGTTTCACCTTTTAAAAATTTATAAATAAGTGTTTAGTGTAATTTTTAGAGTACAAATAAATCTACCTTTAAATAAATATAAATATTTAATGAATAAAAACAAGATTTTGATTTTATCTAAGCCGAGCACTTTTTTCAATGGTACAGAGCAGCCTTTTTACAACTCAGATTCTAAGTTCGAGCTTTAATTGACGTGTGACTTAATAATAATAACAAAAAAAAATATCTCAATAAAAAGGCAAAGCTTATGTTACAAATAATGTAACAAATAACCAATGAATACAGGTAACTGATTTTGATATTCCTTAAATCTAATGGATAAAATGATTTTAACGTAAAAAAAGTATAGGTGTGATAGATATTTACAAAAAAAATTATTTCTAATCATATGTTTACCTATTTTTTCAAATAAGTCCTCATTGATTTTTTATAATTAAATGGTTTTGTCATCCATCTTTTCTACATTTATTTTTAAAACTTTGTAAAGTTTTTACAATATTTTTATAAAGATTTAAATGATTATTATATTCATAAAGATTCACAAATTTTGAATATGTTTTTGCACTTGCGTTTGTAATTTCTTTTCTCTCTTGAGACATAAACTAGATTTTTCTTCTAACACACACACACACACATTCAATCTATTTTTCATCCTAAATACATATCATTAATGTTGTCACATAGATTTTGTAATCTAAATTTAGTATAATGAATTATAAGAGATATTATATGTGATAAATATCTTATAAATCTAATGAATTATTAAAAAGACGGTACAATGAATAAATTACCAAAACCTCTAATGAAAAGATTTCAAGTCTTTAATCTTATCAATGATTCAAATATGTGGAGAAATAATCAATTAAATTGAATGTCACTATATTTATTAAATAAATTAGAAAACCCAAATTTATCTATAAATTATATTGAAATGGTAAATAAAATATTAGAAATTAATAATTGAATGAAGGAAATATAAAAAAATTATAAAGTTATGAGATCAACTAAGTAAAGAATTTAATAAAGTTAAACAATTTATAAAAGAATTCAACATTAAATATCATAATATAGTAAACCAAGAGATTGTTAATATAATAAATAAAAACTTAATAGATATAAAATTACACAGATTAGAGATCCAATTAAATAAAATAGAAAAAATTGTTGAGCAATTTGGTACTAAAAAAATTGTTGAGTAATTTGGTACTAACTTTGCTATAAATATAAATGAAAAACTTCAAAAAAAATTGAAATCTTGTAGCTTGGGGTGAAAACAGACTGGGGTGTAAAGTAAAACTTAAAAACGTATTGACCTTTTTAATAATTATTATATTTTCTAAGGGTTTAAAAATTTAAAGCTGCAACATAAGCTTTGCCCAATAAAAAAGACGCAACTGCTACGCGAATTCTCTCATCTGGAAGACTCACTGCAAAAGCAAACTCTGTAGGTGCAAATCCTTCGGCTTCATCTTCTTATTAGCAGCCAACTGCCAACTACGACCACATAAAACGTCTCTGGCCGAGGCGGGTATTTCATTCTTAGGCCGGCATTCTTCTTTTGGCGATCTTCTTTGTTGAAGTCGGCCTTGTTGACTCCGATAATCTTTTGACCATATGTGCCAGCAATTTTTCGTCAAACGTAACGACATAACTTTCCTGTCAAAGTAAGCAGAAAGCTCTCTTTGACTTTCGTAGTTTTATAATTAACATCATCAATCGAACAATATCATAATTTCTGTGTTTAAAGGCTTCATCGTCAGCTGCCAAAACAGCCCTTATCTATAGCCATTGGAGCACTCATATTTGAATACTAGGGGCGACGGAAATAGTACCAGTAGTACGCCCAAATGATACACTGTTCATGCACAATAGTGTCATTTCTGTTGCTAACGATATAATTTCTTATAATAAAATTGAAACAAGCAGCAATTTTAGAGAAGAAAATGAGACGGACATAAGGACTGATTCTTTAACTCCATACAATCACATCTGATGAATTGCATCATAATGGCATGCTTATGGCACTTAAATCAAGCTTTGCCATTTGCTTGGAATTCAGTACTTAATTAAAAACTTTATGTTACACGCATTAGCGTTTTTTTATTCCTCCATTACAGCTCGCTTTTGTAGCCTATTTCATGGGCTAAAAACTACTTTACTGTCGCTTACTTTTTGATTGATTTTATTTAAAGATTTCTCAGCTGCCCAAAATTAATAGTGGCATTTGAAGTAATTATTTCATAGTTAATTTAATCATTTTTGTAGTCATTTATTATTTTGGCATACTTAGAACTATGAAAGGATAATAACCCAGAGTATAGTTTGAACTCCCTGTTGCTGTTGTTAATTGAATCTCTCAAAGGTTGTTTGGTATGGAAGTGCTATCTTTAGAAAGTCAGAGTTGCATGTGTTTGTCAAACACTATGCACCTGTGCCTTCTAAGCTGTACCTCCCTTCACATATTTATTTATCGAACTCTATACATACGTGGCTTTTAAACTATATGGCTCCCCAACAACAGTTCCGAATGAACCCTTGTCTTAATTTAAAACACAAGCTGATTGTTATTTTAATTTCTTATTTTTGCTTCGTTCCTTATCTACAAAATTGGGTCTAATTTTAGAGCTTCTCAAATTTGATTTGAATCGATAATCGGACGACCTTTTGAATGCATCCAAAGGAATATGCCATTGGCTTTTATACTACCCCATTTTAACAGTTTTAGGTTTGAAAGTCTGGCTTCTTATTTTGACGGGCTGGTAATATGTTAATACAAGAGTATGCATATATTTTCAGTAACACAAATTTAAAAGTTTATTCCATACCAAATTGAAGCCTGCCAAGGCAGAGCCATTGATTGTAAAAGAAAATTTTGTTACACAATATTGAAAGCACAACAACCGCATCTTCTTCTTCTTCCTCTTCATTTTTTTTTCCAAATGGGCAAGTCGTAGCTAGCCAGGTAGAGTCTGTCAAGGCAGCGGTCAAGGCTGATATCCAGTTGGATTGCCGTTGTGCTGGTAAGGGTTGGGACAACCTTTTGCATACATCCAAAGGAATGTGCGATTGGCTTCTTATTTTGACGGGCTGGTAATATGTTAATACAAGAGTATACATATATTTTCAATGAAACAATTTTAAAATTTTATTCCATACCAAATTGAAGCCTGCCAAGGCAGAGCCATTGATTGTAAAAGAAAATTTTGTTACACAATATTGAAAGCACAACAACCGCATCTTCTTCTTCTTCATTTTTTTTTTTCAAATGGGCAAGACGTAGCTAGCCAGGTAGAGTCTGTCAAGGCAGCGGTCAAGGCTGATATCCAGTTGGATTGCCGTTGTGCTGGTAAGGGTTGGGACTTGAACGAACAGGTCTCGAACCAAAAGCAAAAACAGCTTCTGAACCTGAGCCTGAGCTGGGGCTGGAGCTGCTTCCTTTCTTAATATCCTTTTAATTCCGAAAAAAGAACCCAAAACAACTATTATTAAAAACAAAGTCAAAAAAATAAAAATAAAAATTTATTTATAATCAAGAAAGAAAAATCGACGCGTTCCTTAAAATTTTCACAGTGACAACTGTATAAAATAATTATTAAAGTACTGCTAATAATCAAAATATTTGCAATAATATTTTAAATAAATCTAGTTAATAGGACGTAAAAATATTTTAAGCAAAACCAAAAAAAATCGACTGTAACAAACCAAAACGCAGAAAAAAGTAGGGTATCGAGGTTGGCGTAGGATTCAAAAATCATATTTGGTCCAGGATTACTATCACCTGTACCGTATGCTCACCGCCGTTGCTGCTTGTGACGCTGCCTCCAAAACCTAACGACAAAATCAATCAACAAATCACTTTTTTCTTTTTTTTTTACGCTCAAAAGAATGAATTAGATGAAGAAGAACAAAAAATAAAAAATAAAAGTTTACCGCTGAGAGAAGAGTTGGCTAGCTTAGTGAGAAGCAGCCATAAAACAAAAACAGAAATCAGGCTGAAAGTTTTGTTTTTGGTCGCCATGGGTTTGAAGAAAATGGGAGAAAATGTAAGGTCTGAACTAAAAAATACCTTTGCATGTACAATTGCATTTTCTTGGCCATTTATAGAGAACAAATGTAGGAAAACAAAAAAGTTACCAATTACGTCGATGAGTTTACGATGACGACCATGTGAGTTAGTAAAAGTGATCATATTGGTCATCTGTCATGAGAGTAAGCTAGCAAAAACAGTAAGTCAAGAGTAAGCTAGCAAAAGCTGTAAGTCATACATAGGGCGGGGTGCCAAAGCTTTTGACTAGCCCACCAGCGTGCTCAGCAAATTAATTAGCTTTATCTACAAAATCACCCAGCAAACAAATGACAAATTGCGGATCTAACAAAATCAATGCCATGAATCTAGACTCTTCAATCCATAGCTAATTAAAAAAAAATTATCAAACAATATAAATAGTTACAAGACAAATAATATTTTATTATAAAAAATTTAGTTGCTAAAAATAATAAATTAGTCACCTTATATTTTTTATAATAAAAAATAAACCGTTAAACGTTAGTCATAAAAATAGATCATCTTAAAATATTCTGGCGACTAAAATTATTTTCATTACTGAAAAATAAATTTTTCATAACTAAACATTTCATCTCAAATTAAAGTTTTAAGAGTCATAAATGATAGTAAAAAAATGATAGAATAGTGATTTGAAAACATATTCGTAATAGTATTTTTTAGTTGTTAGATGTTACTTTTAGTGACAAAAACTAATTATCTCCAATTGTTAAAATCGTAATTTTTTTATTGTTATTATTAATATTGTAAGCTTAAGTAAATTTCAATTGGTGACAACAATAATTGTCAAAAAAAATAACATGTTCTCCTTCAAAAATTTTGGTCATTAAATTTAATTTGATGTAAATTATTGTGACTATTAAATTTAGTCATAAATGACATTGTCTAGTCACAAAAAAGGATTAGTCGCCTACAATCTTCGTAAGGAATACAAGACTATAGTGATTATAATCTGCAAGTACGCATGTACAAATAAATAAATAATTATAAAATTAATCAACTACAAAATTAGATTAAACATTTACAATGTAATCGCATAAATTCAACTGCATAAAGTACAAATATCAATTACCTAAAATAATATAATGAGAAAATTGAAAAAGATTATTAATTGTCTTGGTCCTTGCGAATTATTGATAAATTTAAATGTTGTTTCTAGTTGTCATGAAAATAACTTGAATTTATCTTTCATTTGTCTTCTTCAAATGCTTCCAAACTTGTAGATTAAAGACATTGACCTCAAAGTTATCGTACAATAAATATTTTGACAAATGAAGAAAAATTTTCTGGTGAAAAACAGATCTAACCGCAGCTCAAACAATCCACTCTCAATTTTCTATCCGATTAAAGCTCTAGCCATGACTCCCAAAAAGGTGCTCATTACATACAAGATAAAAATGCCAAATAAAATCCTTACTTTGGACTTAATTAAAGTAAAAATAGAATGTTCAAAACCTTTTTTTATATGCTCAATTGATTTCACAAAAATTAAGATTCCACAAAAATGACATTCATGATGGATAAATCAAATTTAAAATTTAATTAGATACAATCAAACTATCCATATTTATTAAATCTCAAATTAAGCAAAAACTCACATCAAAGAATATAATCAAATATTAAAAAAATGTATATAAAATACACCAGTCAGTAAAGAAAATTAACAACCATTAATGAGAATTCACAAAACAATTACATAATGTTGAACAAAACTAGAATTTTTTTCCTTAATAAAAAACATATTGCAAATTGTAAAATTCTTTGAGCCATTCTAAGAAATTGTCACACACATACAAAGACGACATAAAAAATGAGATGATAATGTGTCATATTCCATTATTAACTTTTCCTGAAGCGAATAGTTGTAACAATTCTATTCTTTATGCAAAAATAGAAGGCTCAAATGTGGTGCTTTTATTTATTAAGAAAAAGAAATGAATTATTTTATAAGAATACAAATACTTTTGAGAAACCATATCAACGAACTCACATACCCTGTACAGCTGCTTTCAAGCCTTTTCTTCCCTATGGTGTAAATAATAGAATCAAAGATACTTGTTGTTGTGTGAAGATTCCTTAATTCTTAGTCAATAATCACCAACCACCCTTTGAATTTGGGTCCAAGTTTTGGATTTCATCTTCAGCTGCATTAAATGTTAAGTGAAGTTAGATGCCCTTGTCCAGATTCTAGAAGATTAATGACAGACATATTAATGAACATGTAACTCAAACCTGATACGATTCTTAATTTAAAATATCTGTATTTTTTTTTTCGGATTTTATTATGAAAGTAACAACACAAAGATATGTGAATGATATAATTTCTTACAATAAAATTGAAACAAGCAAGTTTTCTCTTCATACTTGGCAAATGCTCAGTTACATCAGCAGAACTTTGGGGTTTATATCAAGGTTTGACCATAGCTTGGCAAAGTGTGGTTCGATGGCTACAGGTTGAAGTTGACAGCTTGTGTGTTGTTCAACGGATTAAAAATCAGTTGGTTCAAAATATTGAGCACAAACCGTTGGCTCAGTCGATTAAGGAGCTCATGGGAAGGAATTGGCACATTTCGATTAATCAAATCTACCGAGAGGCAAATTCAATGGGAGACTTCTTAGCCAATTTTACGATTTCTCTTCCTCTGGGAATGCACTGTTTTAATAATCCTCCTGCAGGCTCTGTTCAATTTCTTATCCAGGATATGTATGGGGTCGCATATCCCCACCTTGTTTTGTTTTAGCTCTTTTTTGTAAAGAGCCCCATTGTACCAAAAAAAAAAAAAATTGAAACAAGCAGCAATTTTTAGAGAATACGAAATGGGAATAACCAAGGTCTGATTTAAATCATTTTAGAGAGCAAGATTCTTACTTCATGCCAATTGAATTTCATCATAATTTGAGGAGGTTGAGGCATGTATATGGCACTTAAATTTGGAGCTTTATCATTTGCTAGGAATTAATTAATTAATTAATTAAAAATTTTATATTACATGCATTAGCGTTTGTTCATTCCATCATAAACAAGCCAAGTGATGTCTATATTAAGTAGCTCACTTTTGTAACCTATTAGTGGAAGCCTTATTTCAGTGGAATAAAAACGACTGTTTTTTTTTTAATTAGTAAATTATATTTAAAGGGTAAAAATAACCAACATTACATCGCTACATAAAGCATAAATACGAAATTATAAAAAATTCAAATTACCACTTAGGATAACTTAAGACCAAGCCTACTAGTTAAGGGCAACTGCCTAACAACAATAAATTAAAGAAATAAAATAAATAACAGTGCACTCTAATTTTTAATAACCCAAAGATAAACGACTCCACGCAATAAGGTCTAACGAAATACGTACTGGAGGAATTTTTACGTTCTAGCCTAATCAACAAGCCAACATTAGTGGCTCACTTTTGATTGATTTTATTTAAAGATTTCTCAGCTGCCCAAAGTTGTAGCATTTAAAAGGTTTCGAAATTTTGATTAAGATTATTGGCCTATTTAAAAATATTTCTCATCTGGCCACATTCCAATCGGAATTTTTTTGTTATTTTATTTTATTAATTTTATCAAGAAGCAAGCATGTGAATGTGCATGCGTTCATTTTCTTTGCTTAGAAAGAGTCATAATCCACTAATTCGTCATTAAAATAAGTATGTAATGTGATTTTTCATAACAAATTAAATTATATTTCATCTCTTCGCCATTACTGACCAATTTTCTAATTAACCAAATCCCTACAGTTTTCAGCAACCCAACAGCCACAAAGCCCCTAACACTCGACAGCGCCAATAACCTATATACCACCATCTACAAATCCTATGCCCTAGCCTTCCAAAACTTTGATTTTTGGCCTTGGTTTCGTCAGAGAAATAACCATGCACGATCTTTAAATGATCCATATGTAACAAATCAAAAGCTACATAAGGTACGACAGGGATTATTAATTTGACCCAGCTTGTAAAGTGCGATTTAATCTATTTGGATTGAAATATCCACTCATTACCACTTGTTTATGGGAAAGCAACATTTCATGATGTAACATGTTTTGACTGTTGAATATTTGTATATATGGCCACTTGTTATTTGTCCATTTCTCTATGTTCACACTTAGTTCACTCCAATCTAGAAGCCCTTTCAATTCTCTTTATATGAAACTCTTACACTATATCCCCTCGGATATAGTTATATTAAAAATTTTTGGCAGTGTACACAGCTAGAATATGAACCATGCTACATGCATGTTGATGTTATGTTATGGCCTTATGGGAAATGATGTATAGAGGAGGATTGAAATTATGTCTTTTTCTCTTCTCTTTTTTTTTAAAAAAAAAAAGTAAAATCGTTAAAGTAAATTTGACAAAAATATAAAACTTTTGTTCTCATTTTGTTCTGATTTTGTTCAAATATCAATTGCTTATATCAATTAAAACTTGAGATAGTTCTAATATATCATCAACGACACGTGAGATATATTTTGGTCAGTGTGAGTGATAGAATCTGATAATACATAACGAACAACATGAAATTTGACAACACCACATGAAATTTCTAGAAGAGATAAGAACGCATGCATGATGAAAGGAAAGCAAGAAAGTCAACATGGGAATATTTGACCGAAATAAATGGCGACTTCATCTCTTTGCATTTCGAGTTTGGCGTTCAAAGACTCATATGTTTGTTTGCCTCTTATAATTGAATCTAATGCACACCTTAAATGTGGTCAAAGGCGGTTTTTTGGATGCCGACAGAGATTCAAGAGAAGAATATAAGGCCATAATGCGATAAGGATTCGTTTTAATCCAAAACTAAAAGTGGTCTTTATCTAATAAAACAAAGGGCCACAAATAAATAAACAGTGTGTCCATGCTAGATAATATACAGCATAAACGTCATTACTGTTTGATGTGAAGTAGAAACCACGCCGCGTGTTAATGTTATGATAATTGATATTAGAATAGGATAAGGCGCGGATAAAAGTTCTGTCGATTTTATCTTTTGAAAAAATTAAAAAAAAAATAAGCAAGCAATTGGAGAGCTAAAATAATAATAACGTAATTTATAAAATTGTTGAATGCTAGCTCTTGGATTCAGTCAAAGACTAAGATTAAAAGTACACATAATATCAAATTCAGTACTCCTGTTGAGAAAATGTGCTATATATGAATAAAAGAGAAAACACATGAATTTTAATAATATTATCTTTTAACTCAATCCATATTTTAAAATAATTATAATAGATCTAAATGTAAATAAAATCCCTGATTTATGTAAATAAAATCCCTGACCTACGATCTCTTTAAAAATATTGTGATTAAATATATTCTATTTGAAATAAACTTTTCATCAATCCACTCGTCATTGATAAAATCATAGGTCAAATATTTAAGAATAATGATGTTTTCACCGAAATGAGAATAAAAAATAACATAGAAGGTATATATGGCAAAAAGAATTATCTTATAGTGAATATATATATATATATATATTTTAATCCTGTAGTAAAATTTTTTTAATCTTTGAATGGCGGTGTGTTATTTTTTATACTAATTTTTGTATACTTATCACTACAGAAGATTCTATAATGACTCAACAGTTGTATTGCCATGTCTTAAGAGCTCATATTTTGCTGTAAGGATTGCGTGGGTTAATAGTTCGCGGCTCATTCGGAATATTCATTTTGTTTATTCACTTCGATTAGAAAGAATCTTCTTGAGGTGTAAGGATTGTTAAATTTACAATCGATAACTAGCTAAACCATTTAACAGATATGACAATTAATAATAAAGAAGCAGGGCACAAAATATCAAAACGAGGTGTAGAAAAGGTGAAAAATAAAATTAAAAAAAGAGTACCAATGCTAAACACAACCCTCACAAATAATGAAATCAATTCTAGACCGTTCATCAATCTAAAACCAACAATTATTTCCTTTGATCTACATTGAAGATAACAAGAGAGTGCATGGAGAATGTTTTGACACGTGCATGCTTTTCTCACTGGCTAGAGCAATTCTTGTGAAAATCAAAATTATTCAACAAGCTAGTTGTTGTGTGCGGACAAATTAGAGGCCATCAAAATTAACCAATTTCAAGGTCAAAGGTATTTACCATGAAAGACAGAGGGCCGGTAAACAAGTAATCGACCAGTGGAAATAAGACCCCATTTCTAGACGTTTCAAAACATGCTACTACCTACTAGCACTAGCATAGACAAAATTTATGTTCGGAATATAGCTTATCTCTCTTGCCATAACGGGGGTAATGATTTAAGTTAATATTCATTTATTCGGTTCAATTAGATACGAAATACATGAGTTTGGGTTTAGAAAAATTATTTTAATTAATAAGTAAATCGAATATGTGTCAATTCGTTTAATAAACAAATTAAATGAATGAGTTTGAGCTCACTGATTTATTTGTTAAACTAGTTTATATTTGTGTCAGAGTTGTTCGTTTATGACACTCGTTTAAATTAATTAATTATTTACGTTTATACTCTAAAATTTATAATTAATTACTTTAAAAAATAAGGATAAAAAAATATAATAATGGATGTCATTATTCATTAATACGATTATTTTGCAAATTATTCATGTTTATATATTCTTTCATAATAATTTCTTGTCTTTTATAAATATTATTATTGTGGACGCTCGATTTAATCCAACGGTGAGTCCACAATAATTTTACTATCGATCCTCCCTGGCAACTTCAGAACCTTACCCTCATTCTAATTAAATTTGCTTTGATTTGCAATTTTTCCGCATGATGCAGGTCTGGTGTTTTGGATATTTACAATTTTCAAGTTACACATGTTTCGCTGAAGCATCGGCCACTTGCTTGTTGATTAAGCGTGATATCTATAAAGTCGATAGTATGGCTGGCATACCACCTCAGTTTTAAGGGCCAAGGGTCATGCCGGGCTACGTTTAGCATGGCCTGGCTGAACTTCAACCTAATTTGAAGGGCCGAGAGTTGGGCTTCGCTTAATGTTGTAGAGCCCGGGTTGGGCTTTGATAAAACCTAGGCTCGGCCTCTGTCATGCTCTATAGACCAAGAGTCGAACCTTTTGAAGGACCAATCTCTATGTTTTGTTTGGACGGGCCATCCTTGAATGCGATTTTCCGTTTAAAATCGCCTGATAAATAAGGGCAATGAAATGTTTGATTTAAATAGCCGAACAGGTGAGGTCAATGTACGGCCAATCTAAGCTCTAGATGCGACGTCAATGCGAAAACAAAAAAAGGTGATACATGGTGCGATCCTGTACGTCCAGACCACACGCGGTCATGCAAATCAACGGACCAAACATGCCCGTGTCAGTATCCGGGTCCAACTGTCTTAAGAGACCATGTGCAGAATTAATGGGCTGGACATTGGTAGTTGGGATTGCTAAAATAAAGATAATTTAGTGAGGTGCATCTAGTAATTGCATTAGAGAGGTCCAGTTGTTATCAATAGTCAATTTACTTGGAAGACCTTATAAAATGTCACATTTAAATGTTTCTCATGCATTATATTCATAATCGTCTTACAAACATTTCTTATTGAAGAAAGCTCTAAAAATTTTTAAGTAACTTCCCTTTTTATGTCTACCCTGCCGGTAATTCATTTTTGTCCCTACTTATATAAGCGGAATTCAAATTTCAAACATTTTATTTTTCATACAAAAGATTTGTAAATTGAATCATTTACACTACACTCCAATTTGTTTCGGGATCAATGACTTGTAAAACAGAAAATGAGTGTATGTTCATAAAGTTTACAATCTCGACATGCATGAATGATAATCTTTAAGTTATTTTGGTGTATGGATGCAAGATATTTTATATATGATTTATACTAGTTTCCATTAACAGAATGAATAAAAACAATTAATAACACATTCAATTTTTATTCAAAACTTTTTATTTGTTTGAATGTTGCTCGATTAAAAAAATTCTATTACAAATATTTAATGTGTAAAAAGAATAATTGTACAAATATTTCTTTTCAAATTGACACTACCGAGCAAATTACATTTATTTCGATTATAATCACTACAGATTATTTATATATATTTGGTTAAATATAATTAAACATCTTATTGATGTTTATGTATACTATTTTGATGGGTTTATAAAAGTTTAGTTATCATGATAATTTAATTTACTAAGGTTATATTTGCATGTAGGTAGATCTATGTTGTAAATTTTATACTTTAAAAATTTTAGTTCATAGATTTAGTAAGTAAACCAGTTTAACGAGTAATTTGGGGATCAAATTAGGGCATCGGGCCACGCTTCAAATTAAATTGGGTTCAAAGAAAGAGAAAGCTGAAGGGGAGAGGGTGCTAAAATATACTTATACAAAATCAATGTACAAATCTAGGAGCACAATGGGCCTCGGCTACAAGCAAGCAATGGCAAATGGGCCATCAGGGGCTCTAGTCTTTTACCGATGAGAGAATTACTTAAAAGGACATAAATATTCATGTAAGTCAATTTTTTTTCTTTTTTTATTTTAAAGACCAAAAGGTGAGTAAAATTTAAAAATAAAAAATGATTTTTTAAACTTATTTAACTCCTTTAAAATTCGAATTCAAAAAGGATTGGCCGACAAAACAAAAATTAAAGAACACTGGCCAGGGCTATGTACCCTCCACCGCAAAATATAGTTTGCTTGCCCACTTATTTATTAGCAAGCAGCAGGCCGCCACGTGCTCTACATTGAATAAGCTTGAGTTCGGTTAGTGTTCGATGTTTCCCGAAATGAAAGGTTTAGTAGAAACCTTTCACAAATTTAAATAATTTTTTCAAAAGAAAAATAAAATTTGTCAATTTAAAAGTTGATACCTGGAAATGGAATGTTCCAATCGTACAATTAAAAATAAACTAGAACAGAGAGACCGACAAATTTTTTTTTTTTAATAAGGATATGGACAAAGAACTTATTTCAAGAAGAATCATTTTATTATTTTGTCTTTATATATATATATTTCATTCAAAAAAAAGGGAAAAAGAGGGCAGCAATTAGGTTATAATAGATGTAACTGACATCAATCCATAAATAGTTTTTTATGACCTTTTATTTGTTTGACCAATAACAATTCAGTCATTAAAAAGTTATTTATGAGTTAATATTAGAGCCAGCTTTAGAGAATTTGAAGTCTTAAAGCGAATTTTTCTCTATGGGCCTTCTTTTATTCCGTGATTTCAATACCAAAAAGTAATAACATAAAAGAGCTCAAAATTGATTCTATTTATTCCGTGATTTCAATAAAAAAAAATATATAAAAAAGCTCAAAATTGATTTTATTTTTAATTCATGAATTTTTAATAATAATAAAAAAATCTTTAAAATATCAAAGAAAAACCTTTTAAAAAAAAATAGTCAAGAAGATATCCTTTTTTACTTCCATTAGAGCTATTACAAAAGCAAACAAATAAATAAGAAAAATATTATTTTTAAATAGGATATTTAGAATGGTAAAACATAAAAAATGGAGATAATGAATTGATGATCAGATAATAGTTATAAATTTTGTGCTTTAAGAAACTAATTTTTTTTTTATAGAATGGATCGATGAAATATAATAATTTTTTTTGTAGAGAGGAGCGTAAGAAACTTTTTTATCTTTTGACTTTTGAGATTATAAGGTTTTTAATACAAATTAAAAGGAATATTTAAAGTGAAAGATTGTAAAGTTAAATAATTAAGTTTTTTGAGGAAATTGAAAGGTAAATTATTTATTTATTTATTATTTATTTATTTTGAGAAAGACTAGTAATGAATGAAATAATGGTAAGATAATATTAAAGATTATATCAATTAACACTAAAGTTACCAAATATAAAGCTTTTATAAAAATAATTCTTAATCGTAGAATAATTATTAATTAGAGAGACGTTTAATAGCCTGTCCTATAAAAAAAAATTCAAAACAACTTTATTAATTAGAGAATTATTTAAAAAATAGAAAAATAAGGTATTTCTAAAAAATAGGACTTTAAGCAACGGCTTTTTTTGTCTATACTTAAAGCGACCCATGGTTGATATAAGTTACACATGTTGTAATTATGAAAAGAGTTTATGTCAAAGATAATGATATTCCTAGACACATCAAATTAGGTATTGACTAAGCTAAAGATTACAAGCTAGCTATTTTATTTTCAGAACCATTCTGAAAAGATATAATTGAGCAAACTCTAGAAAACTCGAAATTAAATTTAGTATATTAATAAATATAATTCGTTGAAGGTGGAATCAAGCATGTTTGGATGTACTTTTGTACTTCTCTCTTATCTAGTTACTCCACCCACCATTACAAAACGAATCATTATATATAGTTAAAAGATTATGGAGAATAGAGACTCTTTTTACAAAATTACTTTGATTTGTGATCTAACTAACATATGGACTATTGGAGTGGAGTATCTTAATTGTTAATTCAAGGGTTATATTTTACCTATTTAAAAATTGATTCATAATTTATATATGGAAAAAAAAAACATATTAATCATCCTGGAATATTGATTCGGTTTGAAATTTTAAATTTTATTAAAGTTTGAAAAATTATTATTGTATAATATAATAGCGTAATAGTATAATAACATTACACTAATACACTATGTGATGCTAATATGTTATAGCTTTACCATTATAGTTGGATAATTTTTAAACCATCCTAATCTATATTTATGGAAATAATAGAACCTTTTGTCATCAAAAGACAAAAGAAGAAAGAAAAGGATTACTCATCTCCATTATCTGTTCATCTTCCCTAGACCTTGAAAACAACTTTCAATTTATAGCATTAACTGCTAGTGAAATTAGTCATAAACTCCTTTTTGTAAGAACCTTCTGTGACTTCCACCCCTTACTTAAAAAGCTGGCCGCGCAACAACGCAGGCATTGGGACCATACGTACTCAGCTCCAAGGTGACATTCATTATTGTTCTAAAACGATATGGCCGGTGTTCATTAATGAAACAATGGACCACCCCATCGCTTGCCTTACATATATCACAATTTTATATTTCTGAACAGTCTGAATTTCATTATAAAGATCCTACGTTAGTTTTTAAAGTGAAAAAAAAAATAATTATGAAATAAAAATTAATAAAGTATGATAAATATAATTTTTAAATAATAATTTTAATAAAATTAATAAAGATGTAATAATTTTTTATTATAAAATCAAATTAACTTAACTTTAAAACCATAATTTAGTACTATAGTGTTGTGCGGAAACATATGAAATAACAATTTGAGATAATAACAAATAAAATAGAAAAAGAAAGCGATACCAAAAATTTACATTGCTCGGCAAAGTGCCTACTATAATTCAAATTTCCACTATTATGATAAAGGTGGAACACAAATCTCTCAACCTCACTTCCCAAATTTCCAATGAACCCTTTCTCTCAATTCACAAATATCAAATATCATTCAAATTTCCACTATTATGGTAAAGGTATAATTCAAATTTCTGCCATTATGATAAAGGTGGAACACAACTCTCTCAACCTCACTTCCCAAATCTCCAATAAACCTTTTTTTCTCAATTCACAATTATCAAAGAAAAAATACTAATTGAACCTCACAAATTCTTACAGGAAGCTCTCTTAACTAATGCTTATAGGAAACTCACAATTATTTTTCTTCAATACTCAAACAAATGGAATTGTAGGCTATTTATAGCCAATTTGCAAACAATAGGCACATTATTTTAGTCCAAAATGGTTACTTAACTTGGCAATTTCCTTTACCAAAATGAACTTGGCCATTTCCTTTACCAAAATGATCCGCCAATAATTATCTAATGACACCTAATTTGGTCACTATCAACTGTTGGTTTACTTTACCTAATTGCTCCACTAGCAAATGTTAAATAGTTAAATGATAGAAAACTATATCGTCTACAACTGTCTAATCTCAATCTCAAATAAAATGATGAAAACTAATTATCTACAACTATCCAATCTCAATCTCAAATAAACTACTCAATCTGAATCTCAAATAAAACTTTATAAACCAATCTCAATCTCAAAATCAAATAAAGCTTTGTAAACAAATAAAGCTTTCTAAACAAATCTCAATCTCAAATAAAACTTAAAATCAGTTCAAACTGCCCAATCTCAACCTCAAATAAAATTTAAGATCAATCTCAACCTCAAATTTAATTTAAAATCAATTCCAATCTCAATCTCAAATAAAGCTTAAGATCAATTCAAATTATGAGGTCTGCCTAATCTCAATCTCAAATAAAACTTAAGATCAGTTCAAATTGTGGGGTTTGGATCTGTCGTTATTAAAGATTTACATTGAGGATGACTAAGATGCTGTTTCTTGTCACCAAGTAATAATTAATTTCTTGTTCGATTTGGACGCTAGTTGTAATATATTTTGAACGAAACCATTATATTTAATTCCTTTTTCGGTCAAATATTATCCGATAATATTGTCGTTTATTCCACAAAAAATATGTTATTCATCTCCGAATTGCAGTGGAAGCAAGAGTTCAAAAGTTCATGTGAATGAGATACTTTAAACTGTGGATAAGTCGTTAAAATGAACACAAGGCAAGATTTCATTTAATTAACAGAACAGACACGAACTGACGATGACATGAAAAGCAAAGACAAAAGACACAACGTGAAACGAGGGCGCGAACGAGACTCGCAGTACAAAGTAGAGTGACAGACTCATAATTCGGACACAAAAATGCCCTTGTTATTATACATTTATTCTACTCCGTCAACTTAAATCTGAAAATCAACAGCCCAGATTCCTGTTCACCTGACCCTGAAACACAATAAAACAAAAGTGAGTAAAAAAAATGAAATTTGAAAAAGAAAAAATAAATAATAATATGGAGATTTAATTGAAGTCGAAGACATACTTAGAGCAGTCAGTGGAGGTGCTGATCTTGTAAGGAATCTTGACTCCACAAGCTCCTGGAAGGCCAGCAGCATTATTTGGGTTGAGGTTAGGGACTGCTGTGGCGGCTTGTTTCAAGCAGTTGCATGCAGTTTGGCGGTCAGGTGTGGTTCTGGCAGCGGCGTTGAGAGCCCTAACGCCGTTGCAGCATTGCGCAGGCGGAGCGCCGCCTGTTCTCAAGAAACCGATGCAGGGTGCCATTGTGGTAGTCACCTGCCCACATGTCATGGCCTGAACACTCAGAGGACCAGTCACCAACATGCACAGAACCAAAGCCGAAACAAGCTTGAGGGCAGCCATTTGAGATTTTTCCTGGGAGAATTTTTTATTTATTTTTTTTCCTTTTCCCTTTGTGTCTTGCTAGCTAGCTGAGTTGAGCTGTGTTTGGAAGCTTGAGTTGAGTGAGTGAAAGCGTCTGGAGGGGTAGGGTTTATATAGAAGCTTTAACGAGAGACTACTGTAGTGGTTAGTTGGTTGTTGAAATAATTCAATGTTGCATTTGAGGCCTTTCTCTTTCCTTTTCGACCGCTGCGAGTTTCAACTACATTGTTGGACTTTTTGATCGTCACATCCCGGACGTTGAAAGCCATTAATTAACATGGGAATTAGACACGCATGAATGTCTCTACAATTTGTATTATTCTTTTTCTAAGAAAATGCATGTTAAAAAGAAGGCTGAAGAAAATTCATAGAGTGGCATGGTTTGATTTCATAAACATATAGTCCAAAAGTCATGTGATGGGGAGTCCGAGCTGACTGGTTTACGTATTCACTATAGCGAAAGCAAAGAATGTCTTTTGTTTGCAATATTATTAAGAAGTTTATTGTCCTTCAAGAACTGAAATTACAATATTAACATATATAAGATAATTTTTCTGTCCTTCTAGAATATTCAATCAAATCACGGGGCACCATGCAAAGTTAGAAATATTTTCAAAGGAGACAGATAAATTTGTATTCAGTCAGTAATATCTCGTCATATATATACATACACACACATTCGTTTGGAAATTATTAACCATCACAATGGTAAGAATGAAAAATAAACTATATGATTATTTATTGCATATTTTCATTTAGAACATTCCACACGAGTCTCACTATCAAGTAAAGATTAGGTAATGGATAAGGAGATAGATGAAAATTAAGTGATCCAACGGTTCGGCTTAATTGAGAGTGCCATTTTAGTAGATACTTATGAGCTCAACTCATAATTAAGCCAATTAGTTGAGAGTTTCGAATTTATATGTTTAGCTTAATAATTTATCTCAACTAATTTTGAATATCTCTTTAGTCTGGTTCTTGTTAGGTAAAAGAATTAGTGTTAGACTCGCATATGAGTGAGTTTAACTCGAACATTATGTAAAATAACTCGCAAGTTGAATTTATTCTAGAAAATAGCTCAAAAATTAAAATTGAAATTTTAAAATTTTATTGTTAGTACAGTAACTACACATGTTCCTTTTGAATTTTTAACCAAGAGTTAATTCTGTGTGCAAACTTGCTTTTATAATTGCGGGAAGACACTGTAGAAGGATGGGACGGATCAGGCACAGCTAAATTTTCGGCAGATTGCATGTAATTGCTGGATCATAAATGTGCTACGGGAATACCTATCTCACCTCCACATAAGATAGGGGATCCATGTGCTACCTCACAAATTTATGACTTTGAACAAAATTTTACGACGTGCATACACGTGTCTTCGAAATATCATAGCATAGTTGTGTTGATCCGATAGAAATTAAAAAATTAATCTGTGACTTTTGCTACTCCTACTTTTTAAAAAATCAGAAAAACAGAAAAATAATATTAAGAATTGCCTCTTCATATCAGGCAAAAAGGGGGAGAGAGGAAAATTAATTATTTTCTTTATTGCAATGCCCATGGCCTACAGTTTTGTGGCACCTTAGTTTTATTTAAGGGTTATTTTTATATACTTTCCTGAAATTTCATATAATAATAATTTAATAAAAAATATGACAATATTTTTATATTCCTCCTTTACTGTTAATATAAAATTATGTATAATATTAGTATACAAGATTAAAATCGTAAAAACTCATTTAAAATTTAAAAACTTAAAAAGTTAATTGTACTAACATTAGTATGCGCGAAATACCTGCTTCAAAAATATAAATCTTATGCTCAAATTAGTAGTTTTTAAGTTTTTGCTCACACAAAATTCATTATCTCCAATTAGTGATTTTCCAATTCATTATCCGAAAAAAAAATCCCTTCACAAAAGTATAAATCTTTTTGGTCACACAAAATTCACCCGTTTTGTAGCATAAGTGTGAAAATAAGCAAGTATTATCGAGCTTGAGGAACAAGATTCATCACTATTTTGAACTTACCCATGAACAAGACAAGCTTGGATGGTGATAGAAAACTGCCGATGAGCGAGTGTAGACAGCGTTGTGGTTCCGTGACTGGCATTGGAGCTGCGAAGAGGTTAGTTAAACCAGCGAAACCATGACCAATCGAGACGGTGATTTCGTGACTTTTCACCGCTTCGATCGGTGGCTTTCCGGATGCTTTCCGGCGACAAGGATATCATAGAGATGACCAGCAGCTCAAGAGCTTCCGATCAGTACCAAGCTCGACCAAAACAGTGGCTCAAAACAGGAGATCTGATGGGGTCACGGTCACAGGTCAAGTTGGATCCGGTTCTTTTTCCTCTCCCCCCCCCTCGAGCTTCTCTCTTTTTCTTTTTTTTTCTTCTCTATATAAAGGGCTGGGCAAAAGTAAAAAAAAAAAAAAAAAAGGTGTGGGTGGGTGTTTGTACTCAAAATTCACTTGTAATCATGCCCGAAAGATTGGAAAATTTGGTGCTGCCATGTTGTGGATGTTTGTTGTAAAAGATTATAGGTTTCGGTGTACGTTGAATTTGCAGAAAAATTAATTTTTATATTAATTGATTTAATTTTATTTCACTGGAATCGCCGGACAAAAAATGAATAAATACATTTCCCACAAGAATCAATGAAAAGTAAAAGTAATGTACTTTCAAAATAAAAAAGTCTAAGTGGCAAGGTACATCTGACATGTTTATTCATTAGCTTCTGCACTCTCATTCTCATGTGCAATGGACAATGAGTGAAAGATTTGGAGGAGAGAGGAATCTCTGCCCTTCACATGACGAACAGGAATATTTCTTTTTTCTTCTCTAATTAGGGTTATTTTTTCAGCTTCAAAATTTGAAAGGGTATTTTTGTCATTTTCTCAGTCCATAAACGGTCAACCGACGAAAATATTAACGGCGGGGGAAGGATGTAAAATTATTATCATATTTTCTATTAAACTGTTATTATGTGAAACCTCAAAGGAGGTATATAAGAATAACCCTTTTATTTAATTGTATTTTTTATTTTTAAATATTATTTTAACCCAAAAAAATAAATCTCTGACAAATTATTTATTTAATAATAAAAAAAAACAATCCTGTTAATTTCTTACCGCACCAGCTGTAACTTTAAAATCAACTTTCGGTTCAATGTTTTGAGTAAGCACGTCTGTGAAGTCTTCGAAATCTGACGAGGGGTGACAAGAAGCACAGTATCCGAGGCAGCCACCGACGGAGGTGAGAGATTTTAATAAGTGGATGCATGTGGACACTTGGCAGTAATCTGATGGATTTGTCAGATCTCGCACATGAAAGTCTTGTCCAATTAATTGTAATAATTCACTGTGCCTGAGCATGGGAACAGAATGGGACCTTTGTCAACATTTGGTGCCTAACTGGCCGAGGCTAAGGCCGAAGAACAGTGATTTGGCTAGCTTTTTGATTGCCCCATTTTATTAAAATAAAATAAATTATTTAATTTTTTTAATTATATGATATTATTGTTCGTATTATAATTATATTTTATAAAATTAATATATTAATATTTATAATAAGTTAATTATTAAAATTAATTTTTATATTTTATAACTTAGATGACCTTCACTCAAATTGAAGAAGCAAATTAAACTTCCACAACGTATTGTGGGAGCTCGAACCCATAACGTCAATAAAAAAATGATCATTTGAAAAATATTAAACACACACATTTAAATTAAAAATTTCTCTACCAACAAAGTGTTGGCATTTTCTCTTGTAAGGAAGCTTTAACTGAGCTTGGGTTTCTTTCACGACGTGGAGAAATCGGTTTTGTTGGGAGGCAGAAATTTGGCTTTATAAACCGCGCCCCGATTCGATAGTAAGAACATAGTACCGATGTGGTACGACGCAAAGCCTCCCACAATTCGGGCTCTCTTCAAAATATCTCATGATTAAGACAAAAAAAAATTTTAAAATTTCTCTGAAAAATTACCTTCTACTCTCAACCATTCATGTATTTGTGTAGGTTACTATGTTGGAATGAAATGAAATATAATTAATTGCATCAGTACAATCAAATAAATTTTCACGCATTAAATATGTTATATACATATATGTAAAACCAAATATTAGTGAACTAAATACAAGCAAAAGAGAATCGAAAATCTAGCAGTTTGTCACTTGTGATTTAATTTAGGGATGGTACAAGTTCGGGTCGTGAACAAAATACGAGCAAAAGAAAATAGAAAATGCAGTAGTTTGTCGCTTGTGATTTAATTTATGGATAGTACCCGTTCGGGTCGGGCGTGCCTTTTGCGCACCCAGCGATTCGTCTCGCGGCCAGGCCCAGGGCCGCATGTCGAGCGCTACGCTATTAAAACAAATGTTTTTTTTTTGTCGCTTTATAACATGTCTTCGTGTCACTGATTTAAGCTTTTCTAGATATAAATTATTATACTTACGCAGAAAAATTAGAAATAAGTAATTTATAGAAATTAACTTAAGGTACTAACAAGTAACAAATAATTTTGTTAATGGGCTACTACTATTACAAGTGAATATAATTTCACAATGAATGAGCAGTTGGGTTAGGTTTAAAGGAATAACCAAGCTTTTCGGCCAGTGTATATAGTAATTAACTTAGGTATGTACCCAAAAAAAAAAATTATAGTAATTTTAAATTTTAATGTCCAAGCTCCGGGCCGGGCTCCGCACTTTTTGTTCAAAGGCCGGGCTGGGCCCTCACAACCCTGCTGACCGGCTCGAAACTGTCGAAAATGAAAAAAAAAAAAAATTAGCTACAAGCTATTGTTAAAGCCGTACTCTGTTGTATCCCAGATTTGTCCCAGACTTGTGGACCATTTGAAAAAATCAAAATCTACTTTAATATTTATGGGCTTTCTTCTTTTAATTATATAACCGGGCCTTGGTAGCTTACATTAAATCGACAGTATTGCGCCACCTCTAATTGGTATAACCAGTTTGATCGGTTGCAAACCGGTTACAAAAATAATAAACGCAGGTTTACTCCATTCTAATTATCTCGGTGTGGTGGATTGTCATTTTGCTAAATCTTGTTGGATTTCCTCTCCAATTGGGTATGTCGCGCATTGTTCCTCCTTTTTGTTTTGGCTTGAAAATGTATTTGGCCGTTGTAAGAAGGAGGATTGTGAGCTTGCTGTAATGATTTGTTGGAGACTTTGGCTGAGTAGGAATGATAAGGTGTGGAAAAACAGGAACAGTGGTGTGTCAACCGTGTTAAACTCGGCGGGTCAGCTTCTCTTTCAATGGCAATCGGCGAGGAAACAAAACTTTTTTTGTACTGCATCTAGCAATTTAGATCACGGTGCTGTTTGATGGGTGAAACCCCAGGTGGGATGGCTCAAATGCAATGTTGATGCGGCTACATTTGCTTCAAAGGGTATGGTTTCCTATAGGGGTGTCGTTCGGCATTCTGTTGGTAGTTTTGTTGCTGCAAAAGGTGGCTGTCTCCTTGGCAAGTTTGGTGCTAGAGAGGCTGAAGCTCTTGCTGTGCGTGAAATTCTCCGCTGGCTCAAGGATCTGCAATTTCCCCATGTTATTATTGAGATGGATTGCCTGCAAGTGTACAATGCTTTAGTTAATAACCTGTATAGCCCTAATGGATTTGGTTTGATTATTGATGATTGCAGGGCGTTGGCTATGCCTGTAGGAGAAGTGATTTTTTCATTTGTTAAACAATTTGCGTACACCGCTGCCCATGTTATTGTGCGGGTGGGGAGATTTTTGTCAGATCCAAGAGAGTGGAGGCATGTTCTACCTCCTTGGTTGATTTCTAATTTGTATGGTCCTTCTGGTTAATTCAAATTATGTTTTTTTAAAAAAAAAATATTAAAATTGGTGTTCATTTCAAAAAAAAAAAAATTATCTCGGTGCAGCCTAAAACGACATGAAAGTTTGCGTTTAGCAAATATCGGTGATGCCGAGAATGCTGTATTTTTCTGAAAAGAGAAAAGAATGTTGTGTTTTAATCCCCAGTTTAACCGGTCGGACACTCCGGCTGTCCGTTCTCTTTTTGCTCATATATCCTTCATTTATCGTTTCCTCTTTGCCTTTCATTGCTTGCCCACCAACCCGAACATAATCTTTTAAATTAAATTTCCAAACTGCTAGTCCCAGCACCGCCTTCAGAGGAGTAGCTAAAAGAGAGTGCTTCACGATGGCACCATGGTTGTGTCTAATGTTTTCATTGATGGCCGTGATAGATGGGAAAAAATAAATCTTTATTTTTTAAGTTGATTTAATTAATGAGAATGGAAACTGAAAGGGATGCAAATTTGTTAATGGTAATTAATGTCGCGCCTGGGCTTGTGTATTGTCTTCAAGATTTGATATTTTTTTTTTCCTTGATTCATTTTCAATTTCCCAAACTCGCATTCTCTCTTCACGGTTACCCAATTATTGTCTTTAGTTAAGCAATTAATTTTCATTCGTCTGATTTCGTTAGTCTAATCTGACGGATCACATTTACCTAATGTAAGTAACTTTATTATGTAAGTTAACAAGGGCCTATATAACCATAAGCAATTGGAATTGGGACTTGTGTGTAATTTACTTGTTAATTCCTATTTTTTTGTCTCTCTCTCTCTCTCTATATTTAGGAATAGATATAGTGTTAGCTTGAATTAGAGGATTGGAAATTGTCTTTAAAATAATTAGATTTGGAATTGGAATTGTTTTTGCAGTATGATTAGGAATTTGCGGTACACGCTCCATGACTTTAGAACATAAAGCTCATTGAATCGAGATTCTCTCATGATGTAAAATGATATAGAGATGTCGTCGACATAAAATAAGAGATAATTATAATTGATTACTCAAAACACAGATCACGTTTACATAGTTTATATGACGTAAAAAGCAAAGATACAGCATGACATGAGAGTGAGACTCGCACAAGTAGGGACTCATTCGGACAAAGAAATTAACATAATTAATTAATTAATTAATTATTTATTTATTTATTCTTCTCAGTCAATACTTAGGATTAAAAACTGTTAGAACCCTTTTGTCAATTTATATTTCTTGTCTATATAGATATTGTGTTAGCTTGAATTAGAGGATTGGGAACTGTCTTTGTAATAATTAGATTTGGAATTGGAATTGTCTTTGTAGTATGATTAGGAATTGGTGGCACTGTCTCCATGACTTTAGAACATAACGAACAATGGTTCGAGATTCTCTCATGATTCAGAATGATATAGAGGGACATAAAATAAGAGAGGATTTTTAAGATAATACCACAAAATAACTATAATTAATTACTCAAAACACCGACCTCGTTTACATATTTGATATGACATACAAAGCAAAGATACAAACATGACATGAGAGTGAGGCTCACAGAAGTGCAGACTCGTTCGGACAAAGAAATTAACATAGAAATTCTTTATTTATTTATTCTTCTCAGGCAATCATACTTAGAAAGTCACAAAGCTCAAACTCAACTTCACCTGACCCTGCATCACAGAAACATGAAAAACAAAATTCTAATTAACAATTACATAATTAATTAACAATCAGAAAATTGAAAAAAAAATAAAAACAAAAAGAATTAAAGAGGGTGGAGTAATTGATTAACATACCTAGAGCAATCAGTGGAGGGGCTGATCCTGTAAGGAATTCTGACTCCACATTGACCAGGGAGGCCAGCGGCAATATTAGGGTTGATGCCGCGGATTGTTCCATACGCTTGTTTCAAGCAGTTGCATGCAGCTTGGCGGTCAGGGGTGGTTCTGGCGGCGGCGTTGAGAGACCTGACGCCGTTGCAGCATGGCGGTGGAGGACGACCCCCTCTACTTCTCAAGAAAGGGATGCATGCAGCCAAGGAGCTTGTCACCTGCCCGCATGTTATGGCATTAGTCACTGGGGCAGTCACCAGAATGCACAAAAGCAAAGCACAAACAAGCTTGAGAGCAGCCATGAGGATTCTCAGGGAGGCTTTTTGCTTGGTTGTAGCTAGTTATTAGGTTCTGTTTACAAGCTTGAGTGAGTGAAACTGCGAGCGGGGTTAGGGTTTATATAGAATTTTTGAACAACGCGAACAAGAAAGAGGGAAGTAGAAAGTGAGTTCGGGGTTGGTTGTTAGTTGAGAAAATTTAATTAATATTGATCCGATATTTTGTTCTTTCGTACTACGTCCTCGATGTGTGTTTGAGTTTCGATAGTTTTACTGGGCTACAAGTTGATTCTCGCATCGTCGAAGTTGGAAGCTATTATTAATTAATGAAAAAGGAATTCGTCATACGTTTGCATGACCCCTGCAATTCTTATTTATTATTTCTTGGGAAAAAGGAAAAATAATAAGCAGCAAAAGAAGAAAAAAAAATCTAAAAATATGATGCACATATTCCAGTAATCATGTGATGGGATGTTGACGGGTTTACTAATACTACACCAATTGCAAACAATGAAAATATTAAATTATAATTAATGTAATTTACATTCAATTATAAAAATTACACAAATTAAGTAGCCCTACAATTTATGTGATTCCTATAATTAAATGTAAGTTATATTAGTTATAACTCAAGCTCTCCTTATACAAAAAAATATACCCACATTACTCATTAAATATTTGAACGCATGCACATGCAAAAGTAGGAATTTGAGGACCGAATAGGGAGACTAGCCGATGGAACAGTGCTGGGACCAAGATTTTGGCTCCATTTGCTATTACGGTACTGTCTCAAGTAAAAATCATTGAAAATATTAAAGAGATGAGTCGATAAAAATAATGATGAATTATTACCGATTTACTGTGTTTATTGGCATCGATTTAACGTTGTTTTTATCCGAATTTATCTTCTTTTTTTTTTTAAATATCATTGGTCTTACTTTGAACTCATAATTGAGGTCTCAATTGATGAAGATGTGATTTATTATTATTATTATTCTTATTATTTTTTTTTTTGGCGACAGATGAAGATGTGATTTAATGAGCTAGAATCAAGCACGTATTGTCAAAGTACATTTCTAACCATGAGTGAACTCGATGAGAATTTGCGCAGGTGAAGAAACGGGAAATGGCCAGTCGAAATTTTCGGCGTGCCATCGCATGGAAATTAAACGCCACGTGACAACTTTGACATACATTAAGATTACACATGGGGCATCCTCGTTTTTCAGGTAGCTGGGTCATCAATAGAGCAGAGTTGGGTGGAGGCAGTTCTTCAATAATTACCTAATCTTCAATCTATTTGAGGTAAAAATTAAAGAAAAATATTTAAATAAAAAAAATAAATCATTCTTCTATTTTAATAATTAAGATAGAACTGTAGTATTATAATTGTACGGTACTACAGTTTTATCCAATCGTTAAATTCAAAAAAAAAAACAATTATTAACTGAATTTAATAATTGAATCTAATTATGATACTGTATAATTGTAGTACCATAATTAGATCCTAGTAATTAAAGAAAAAAAATCATTATATTTATATCTCGTGGTATTTATTGCCTGGGACAATATAATGCATCCTCTTATTAGCGCTGAAATGCACAGGTGTACCATATTGATTATCGTGTCAATGTCATTCTCTGCCACCTGCTTACTAATAATAATAAATGCAATGTCGACCGTCCAAAAATTTTCAATCTTTTTGCTCCAATGAATCTCTTCGGTGGTAGGATTTTGGTTCGGTGGTAGCTTGTGTCTTCAATTTTGTGGGGGCACAATTATGAGTTCCCATCAAAATTTAAATATATCTTTCCTCAAATAATTAGTGGGAGTATGAAAATTATAATCATTTAAAAAAAGAAAAAAAAAAGAAAACTCTAGCACCTTGGTGACATATGAATATCTTCAAAAAATTTTATTAATTTTATTATTTAAATATTTATTTATTTACTTATTTAATAAAAAGAAAAGTAAAAAAAATATAGTATTCTCTAATAGACTCTTCACATATAAATAAGTTAATATTATTTTAATTAAATAAATATTTTAAAAAATAAATAGTAATTAAAGTATTTCTCTCTCCAATAAAAAGTGATAAAATATAAATTAAAGAAAGAGAAAATAATTCTACAAAATTAAAAAGAGAGAATCGTTTTTATTTAAAAAATCTTAATTGAAATATGTTTAAAACTCTTAAATACTGATGTGACTCTCTAAATAAATAATAAAATCTTATTTAAAAAGTCTTTTACAAATGTTCTAATACTAAGAGTCAGTTTGGGATTGTAGAGGCTGATGAAATAAATAAGTTCAGATTAAAAAAAATTGAACGATGTTTGGTAAACTTTCTTTGTTGCAGTTCTTTGTGAGTTTAAAAAATAGAGTATACGCGTTTGGTAAATTTTATTACGAAAGTACTGTTATATTATATAATGATCAAAATGGACATACGTTTTAATTTTGTTTATTTTATATTTAATAAATTGTTTAGACATATTTTTTCTTCAATATGTAAAATTAATTAAAAAACTCAATTAAAAAAATTTGAAGAACTTCATAATCTATTACATAAAATATGATAAAAAGTAATATGTATTACATTCACAATAAATTTTTTACAATAAAATTGTGACAGTAATATAATATATAATGATTAATATATTAGGATTTATAGACAAGTACAATATAATTATCTTTTTATCAAAATACTAAAGTTATAATAGGTATTTTAAAAAGGCGTAGTAACTTATTGAATAGGCTGTTTATAAAAAATAACTCTCTACCTATTTTAAAAAGTTATTGAAGAAATTAAAAAAATTATTAAATAATTTACTTTTACAAAATTTATCAAATATTATTTTGATTAAAAATTATAAAATAAATAATTTATTGAATTTCAATCTTTAATCCCAAAGGAAGACTAAGCAAATTAAAGTTTGAGTTTCGACATTCAATGGCCAAAATATATCAATTATATGTCAATTCATTATTAATTAAAAATAACAAAAAATCAACGATAGTTTGAATGTTTCAAGTTTTTTCCTCCCGACGCAAAAACGGCAAATAGAGAAGTTTGCATTGCTACGTTGCAGGAATCTGATGGAGTTGGTCAGATTTCGTACGGGAAGGTCTCTTGAAATTAATTAATAGTAATATCACTTCATGTCCGCTGGGAATGGTGGGGACATGGACGTTCCGTGGAATCGCGCGCACCGTACTGTGACAATCAAGTGGCCCATCACCGGTGCCGCTTATGGCAGTACTGATATTTAAATTCCTTTAAGGGTCGGTCTTCACATTTTAATTTATTCTATCCATTTTCAAAATCACTCTTATTTAAAAAATAAAAAATAATACAGAGCTTCTTTTTTTGTATTTTATACCTTTCTCCTTTCCTGTCTCCCTCTTTCAATCTAGTAGATTATCAATTTTCTTAATATGTAAGTATCTTGATTTTAATAGATTAGGGGATTAATATCAAATACGGAAGAGAATCAATTTGATATTGTTGAGCATAAATCATCAAAGCCAAGAAGAAAGAATGAAAGGATATATATCAAATAACAAACAAAGGAAATAAAAACAATTAAATATAAATAAATAAATAAATAAATAAATATATATATATATATATATATATATATATATATATCACTCACCCTCTCTTATTGAAAGCGATAGTAATTTGTTTATTGAAGCATTCACTGTGATGGAAACTCTCTTTATTATCGTTCTCAATTTTCAAAGGTGAATTATTGAAGGTTTCTGAAGGTCAAATATCTCCGGCTTCTGTCGAATAAGCAACCCTACAAAATGACAAAATGATTCGAGAAGAAGATGAGCAGCACATCAAAGCAGTGTTATATGTGAATGTGAAGTGCAGCAATTGAAAAGCCCGTACGATCGCCGCGACCCAGTTATGCTCCCAAAATATTTATATGTGAAAAAAAAAGAAGCGCCAGCCCAGTTAAATTAATAGTGCAGGGTGTTGGCCCGGGCGACGTTGCATGCGGCAATTTATGATTGAAGGCAAAGACCCCGTATTTATTTTCTAAGCAGCCCCCTATGACTGTAAATGTACAGTTTGGGCAAGAGTGACTGATTGAGTTCATTTCGGTTTCGGACTCGATGAACAGCGGGCCTGTTAGCATCCCCCATACTCTTGATAAAACTCCCCCGTCTACAATTACAGTAATAACCTTGCCATTCAATTACTTACTAAAAAAAGAAAAGAAAAGAAAAGAAAACTTGCCATTCAATTACTTCCTTTAAAAAAAAAAAAAAAAAGTTGCCATGCAATTACACCCCTTATGCATTTTTGCCTTTTATCGTTTTTTTTTTTATAGTGATATAGAAATAAATAAAACAAAATTCCATAAGCTGTAAAGAACCCCCAAAAAAAAAAAAAAAAAATTCACCACCATGACAATCAGAAGGCCGAAATTCTGGGTTTAGTATATAGTAGAAAGTAAAATTAAAAAAAAAAAAGTTAGAAAGAGAACTAGATTTTATTAACAGAAACCTTGTAAGAGTTGTTTAATATTAATTTAAGTTTCATCATTAATAAACTTTCCAGTTTCCATAAATCTCTTTCATCATTAATGAACGTTCCAGTTTCCATAAATCTCTTACTTTGTAAGATAACTTATAATTCTTGAACTTAAAATTAAGAGAACTAATTAGTTATATAATTCCATTAGTGTTGGGAGTTTGTTAATCATATATGTGAGAATCGTTTGTAGTTACACACTTGAATTTGTAGAAAGAGATCTCGTTAACGAATTCCAATGAAACATACAAACGAAGGTTAGCTGTGGAATTAAAACTGAGTGTATTTAGGAGTAATGTAATATTTGTATAATTATAGTGGGGTATATTTGGTTACATATAAAATGAGTGGCTCCTCTTAAAAGTCAAAATACCCTATTTCTAAAGCTTACTCTTTTTTCTTTTTCTCAAATGGGTTACAATTTACAGATAATTATAATCTATTGCGAGTTTACACTTTATAATTCATCTTGAAAGTTTACTAAGTATAACTTAAAAATCCACACTTATTAAGATCACAAGATCTCTATCCTAATACATGAACATATAATTCATTTTAAAGGTCTACTAAGTACAACTAAAAAATCTATACCTTGAGATCTCTATCCTAATTAATATATGAGATATTTCTATCTCTACCGAAAGGGACCTCTATCCCAATACATAAAGATATAGTTCACTTTAAAAATTTGTCAAATATAATTTGAAAAATTTATACTTGGAGGTCTCTACCTCAATATATGATATATATCAATCTCTATCCATAAAACACGAGAGAGAAAGAACTTTGACTCTTGAAGTAACGACTCGAATTAAACCTCTCACCAAACATTGGTCATCGCTCAGATCAAAGGCCTAGTCGGCAGAATTCTATATATTTCTGTCAAAACAAGCATATTCCACCTGCTCCATTTTACTGCATGTTGTTTGCTCTTTGGGTGAAATATTTTCTCCATCCAAAGTAAGTAGGCAGTGAAACTGTAACAGTGTAATTGTTGTAACTGGACCATTAATGGCAGCAACATCTTTGCGAAGGGAAGGCGCATTTCGTTCAAATTTTGAGGAGGCGGCATTACTTGCTTACAAGAAAGATCATGCAGCATTTTCTGTTTCCACATGAACCCCCACGTAGTCAATCATATTAAATGAAATCATATTAAAGTCTTTCTGTTTTTGTGTTCGGGTTGTGATTATAATGAATGAAAGCAAAAGAAGATGCACCAAGTATTGAACACCAGAAGATTTTCAAAATCAGAAAAAGGCATGAAACCCGGCTACACGTGCACAGCCCAGCAGGGACACGTCATCGCCTCCCTTATTTTGGTCGCCGCCAGCATGTCAACGACCACCCAATCAATATGGGTCACATGTCACTTAAAAAGTCCAAAAATTAGCGGATGTGTCGCTCTCTAATCTCTGCCACGTTCACACGAGCTCCCTCCCGTGAACTTTCCAAACAACCAATGGGATTTCTCTTTCCTGGTCTTTCCACAATAGTCAAAGAACTATCTAATTTTATCAATACTATTTGATTAATTTTAAACTTGTTTAGGGCATGCTTGTGATCCTCGTATATTTTGCTTGATTGCTTGATTTTCAAAGAATATTTGCAAAAAGACTTTTATAAACGATCACTTCTATTTACCATTACTGCTCAACTAGACATCCACATATAATTGAAAAAAAAAAAGAGAAAAAGATTATCGATTCTATTTCATAACACCGAAAAATTTTAATCAAAAATATATCATGAACTATTCTTGTAATACTTAGTGACATTATTAGTAAACTCTTTTTTTTAAAAGAATAATATAGCTAAAAGCAAAGGGCTAATTCATATACTATTATCGTTGACTTTTTTTTTTTAAATTTTAACTAAATTAATCTGTCACCGTCTCCCGTTTACCATTATCATATTCCTCATTAAGAAGCCAATATAATGATAAGATTAATAATAAAAAATAATAAACAATGGCGTAGGGAAAATGCTTGTGATAAGAATAGGCCGGCCAAGGACATGAGAAAAGAGAGAATTATTTCGCTGTTTTTGGTAACGCAGGCACGTACAATTTTAATATCAAAAATAAAAATAAAAATAAAAAATCATTTACTTGGGCAGTTAGGTCGGCACAAACGTGATAACGTTTTCTCTCATAAAAAAAAATTAAAAAAATTATAATAATAACTCAATTCCCCTCTTGGCCTCTCAGCATGGTCACAGATAAATAGCCTCTGCTTCGTTTTATTTTCTGTCAAGCCTTGGTCTAAGCAACAAAATATAATCAATCAACAGAAGCAGAAGCATATAATCACAATGGCCACTAAAGCTAATGCCATGAAAAACTTTCCATTTCTTGTTTTGTTCATTTTCATCAGCATTTTTGTTCACGCTATAAATGGGGACTACGGTGGCTGGCAAATTGCACATGCCACATTTTATGGTGGCAGTGATGCCTCTGGCACAATGGGTAAGTCCTCATTTGCATTTTCCATTCCTTTTCCCTATAGCTAATAGGTATATATCCGTGTGCACTTAATTATATGTATATATTAATGATTACTTACTTTATAATTAAATTTCTAGGGGGAGCTTGTGGGTATGGAAACTTGTACAGCCAGGGTTATGGCACAAACACAGCGGCTCTAAGCACGGCTCTGTTCAACAATGGCTTGAGCTGCGGTGCATGCTATGAGATACGTTGCGTCAATGATCCGCAATGGTGCCTCCCTGGCACCGTCACTGTGACTGCCACCAACTTTTGCCCTCCTAATTATGCTTTGTCTAATGACAATGGCGGCTGGTGCAATCCCCCTCTTCAACATTTTGATTTGGCCCAGCCTGCTTTCTTGCACATTGCACAATATCGAGCTGGAATCGTCCCCGTCCTCTTCAGAAGGTATTTTTGTAATTGCTTGCTCCAAAAACTTAAGCTATCAGAACGAGTCTTTTAGGTAAAACGAGACTTGATATTGTTCAAGTCTTTCTATTATGATTTGAAACTAATGCTTGCAATCCAAGCAAGCACCCTAATTTCTTAAAAATTGCTAAAATTTAGTGTCGTCATCATCATTATTACTATTATTGTTCTTTAACTTTTTGGCTTGTGATGCAGGGTACCATGTGTGAAGAAAGGGGGCATAAGATTCACCATCAATGGCCATTCATACTTTAACTTGGTTTTGGTAACAAATGTGGGAGGTGCTGGTGGTGTGAAGGCTGTGTTCATCAAGGGGTCAAAAACAGGGTGGCAAGCAATGTCAAGAAATTGGGGTCAAAATTGGCAGAGTAATTCTTACTTGGATGGCCAAAGCCTCTCCTTTAAAGTTACCACCAGTGACGGAAAAACTATTACCAGCTACAATGTTGTGCCTGCTAATTGGAAGTTTGGGCAGACTTTTGCAGGAGGTCAATTATAGAAATTTTGCATGTTTTCCAAATATCTTTGTATTGTAAAGCACTAAGGGAAGGGTTTATGCAGAGGTGACAAATGGGCACCCGCTAGGCTTATGTGTGACGATGGTTTTATTTTATCATTTATGACCAGCAATTGGGTTAATTTAGCAAGTTGTGTGTGTTTTGTATAATTCCAACTCTGTCAAACAGAGTTTGGGTTGATTAATAAATGCCACTTTGATTTAGTAACTTCAATTGAATATCACTGGCTCACATTGTCTGTCTTTTGACATGTTATCCCCCTTTTTTGGGTCAATTTGTGAGCAAATCATTTTGTGGTTGATCTCTGAATCCCTTCGTACTTGAGAAGAAGCTGGCATTGCTTCAAATTCACAGAATATCTGAAGAAAAAGGAATTTGCCACCAAAAATGGAAGAGTGCATGTTCAAAGCCACCTACATTACACATCCTCAAGGACCTCAACCATTCAATTCAGTTCATCAAAATTGGATCTGTTTACAGGCATGATGAACACAAAACCTTATGGATATAAACACCACCTTTTTCCTGCACACTATCATTCAAAAACTAACTTAATAAACACTCAATAATTGAGCAAGGAGTATTTGACTCTCAAAACAATTTTGCCTTTCTCAACTCCAAGTTTTCCGCCTGTCACCAACCAATGACCTGGAGGATCTTGTGGACCTTTGGTCATCTCAGACATGTCAATCAATTTCACCAACTTGTTGCCTGCAATATTTTCTCTTGAACCTGTACTAGAGTCAGCAGAGTTGGCGGTTCCTGTGGAAGCAACTTTTTTAGACTTGTCATTTGGAGAATGGTCCCATAGAGATCTTCGTATGGTGCATCCTGGTAGCCGAGAATACAAAAGCTTCATGTACAAGACATTTTTTGAACCAAAATCCCATACTCCGAGTTGAGCTCCAGTGACTATGTAGACCCCAGTGAGGTCATTAAAAGTTTCGGGGTTCTCAATTGGTGCAGTGCTCACATGAGAAAAATTCTTCCACTTTACTGGCTCAAACCATCGACTGTCTTGCTCTTCGGGACCCTGCCACTTTGGAGCACCAATTGCCACATAGGTGTCCCAGTAGCGAAACAAAATCTTTGGAAGAGATGCCAAGTGCTGAAGATGAATACTTAATCGATTCTGCTTGGTTCCTTCCAGACATAACCGCAAGCCTGTAACAGGCTTACGACCAACTGATATCTGCATTCTCATGAATCCAAAGTTAAAAGCAATCAAATGATCTGCTGTTCAGCACATAAACAACAACCTTGGTAGCTTAAACTATTAGTGTTATGGAGATAATTTCATTCATTCAAGTTCTAGAAAGGTCAGAGTGGAAAAACTATTAGGTGTTACAGAAGATAGTAAAACACCAGATACAAACTCTGGTCGCTTTATCGAATGCAATGACATGATTCAATTTTCTTGAAGCAACCAAATACTACCTAACATCATATAAAGTGAGCTAATAAAACCTTTACCTGCTCTTGGCTGATGTAAAGCTTTTGCCCCATCATGCTGAATTGCAAAGATGGGCAAACAGGTTCCTTCCTCTGTTGGCCAGGAATCTTTATCTGTACAGGAGCCCACACCCGAGGGATCTGAAACTCTAGAAAGTATCTAAGCTCTTCAATCTGAGGCTTGTCTGTGCAGAAAATTTTTGAAGCTAATGGTTAGAATTATTTGCACTGCTATTAACAAAGTGCATGAGCCTCTATTACATTCTGTCAACTGTCTTACATTCAAGATAGAGACCAATAGCACGAGTCAGATGCTCCTTTCCAGTTATCCCATCAAGGAGAGCAGTGATAGGAAAGAAAGTCATCTCAATGACATCTGGAGAGGAATGGACAGTTCTTGCCCATTGTCTGTGGTTCTGTTCCAGATCATCACCGCCCCTTCTCCGGAAAATAACTGTAACATCCTGCATAAATGAGAGTTCCAGAAAGTTCTGAGTTCAAGACTTCACGGTTATTTAATAACAAAATATAAGAGTCATAGAAGAATAAATAGACAATACTCTAAAGAGAAAATGGATCATTAGCATATGAAGTAAAATGGGAATTCTGAGAATAATAATAGGAAGTATACATACTTCTTTCCCAGTAAGATATGGCGCACTTGTTGGTTGAGGGTATATTCCTTGGCTGTTGAATAAGCCAGGATCAAGACCCTGCAAACTCAAAAGTTACAAATAGTAAGTCCTTGAGGATTAAGAATTCACAGTATTATATGGAAGGAAGACCAACTACAAAGAGATTTTGGGAACTAGCCTTATCCTTCAATTTCAATTGACCTGAACTTGTGAGACTGTCCTTGTCAGAGAACCTCTGATTTCCAGCATCCTGAACATAGGTTTTAATCTCCATGGTTGACAAAGGTGATGACTGATGTTGTTTAACATATATCACATCTTTACCACCAATAGTCACTGATGTTATGACGTGAGTCCCAAAATTTTCAATAAAGCTGTCCACAGGTAAAAATATATAAATATATATTTAGGCATGGTTCCAAACTAAATTAACAATACTTTCCTCTTACTGATTCAAGCATCCATACCTTGCCAATGAAGGAGGGTCCCAAGATGCTGGGATAGCCCGTTGTACATTTTCTTGCAAGACTAATGGAGATTTAAGCTCAACTTTGGCAAGTGGAATATAAAACCCATCCATTGACAATGTCTTTGTGGCTGCAGCATCAATATGCTTTGAACCAGTGAAGCTAAATGCAGCATTGAAACTTCCAAGAGGAAAACCTCCAGAAAGATTAGCCTTCTCATTAAAATACTCTACCATCTGCAGTTATTGATTGCAAGAAACATATCAGAATGAAATAAAACAAATTAACTATTGAAATATGCTACAAACAGCACTCGTAAATTTAAAAGGACAACTCCTCTCTGATTGGCATTTCCATCCTGATGCTAACAGAATTTGGCAAAGTCCTCTCTCCCTTCCTTCTCCACCACCCTCCCCACAAAACAGCCAGGCCAAGTTTCTAGGTTCATAAACTATGCTTGGTTAAAACTGAAACATTTCTAAGCCATTTCTCATGGGGGGAGAGGAAAAAAAAAAACTCGGTTACTCCAATACAATGTCTATTCACATATATTTTAATTTGTCCGCTCCCACGCTACCCAACAAATATGGTTTGGTATCCATGTCAATGTCTGAAACTAGTGGCACTGAATGCCTATCAGTACTCTCAACAAACTACTTATCATCCATCATTGAATTCCATCAGATGTCAAATAAAAATAAGAGTGCTTCTTAAGTGCCATGAAGCTATACTGCCAAATGCTTGCCTCAGAGTGGACTGGTTCAATCTTAATTCGTCAAGCATCTAACCTATTTTCTTCTTCTTGCAGCCTCAACAGACCTAGAAACATGAGCTTGGGCTCAACCTATGAGGTAGTTTCCATGAATAACCAGAAACCTACTCCCTTGTTGCTAAAGAGCTGCTAGCTCTTGGAACAATTCAACACATTCCAAATATGAATTCCCGACAGAAATTATAATTCTGATTGACATAGGAGGCAGCTTATATAGGGCAGTAAACTAGAGTGACGACGATGGGGAAAATGAATATAACAATATATAACTAAAAAAAATTCAAATCACTCTGTTGTAAATCATTTTTTTTTTATCAATATCAATGTCCAATCACCAATTTGCCTTTGAATCAACATCTCTTTCTCCAAGCAAACAAATAATTAAAATTTTAGAGAAAGCCAGCATCATTTCAACACCAGCCTAAACACAGTTCTCGAACACCTAACTCTAATCTCAGAACATGAAACAACAAAAACCAATACATATTGCGTTAATTAGACAAAAATTGAAAGCAGAAAAATAAAAAACTTACCTCAGGATAAGTACAAACCCCAGAGCTCTGCCGTCCAATAGACTCTTGAGAGTTCTTAATGTCCCTAGAAACATTAGGCACAACTATTTCATCATACAAAAACAGATCCTTCTTATGTTCTTCATCAACCTCAACTACTCTAGAGCCTGCAACACCTTTACAGTACAACAACCTCGTGTCAAAATTCACATCAAAACCTCTCCCCAAAGCCTGCACTGAGTTTGCAGCTGTGTGCAAAGCTGCTGCATTTTCACCCATCTTTCATCAAACCTTAGGCGAACCAAAATCCGACCTAGGTCCCACGACACACCAACTTCAGGTCGGGCTACTTATTATCATCAGCAAAGCCTCGAAATTTCGAAACTTGAAGCAAATCAAAAGCAGACCCAGTTCCTTAAACACCCCAAAATCAAAAACCCAGTTCTTGGTTTAAGTAAAATACTTGATCATTAACATCAACAAAATTGTTGACTGATGAAACCTTTGAACAACGATACGGAATTTGAATCTCCTCCAGATCTTGAATCGAATGATAGATTACCTATATAATCTCAGCAATAGCTATATCTACTGTGTCTTGTATGCATATGATTCCCTCTTTCTTCTTCTACTTTCGGTAACTCAAGGCATTGACTCTTTGAGTCATTAAAAATTTTACAGAGGAAAAAGATATGTTTTACACTTTTAGCGTGTAAGTTTTGTCTAAAATGTTGACCTTTGAATTGTACTACATTTTGGATGAAGCGACCGTTAGATGTGATCCAACGGCGGTGATGTAATGAAGAAAACAACGGATTAATTTGCTTTTGATTTCTTGGTCCACGATGACAGTGACAGGTTTCCTTATAGAGAAAAAAAAAAAGGAAAAAAAAAACTAAATTGGACTACTGTATATTGGTTTTCTTTCTTCAAACAATTTTCAAGAAATTCCCCAAAAAAAAATTCTTTTTTTTTTTAACTTAGAATTGTTGGTAAATATTTGTAAAGAAAAAATAATCTATAATTAGATTCCATAAACCAAAGAAGAATCATGATTTTGGCTTTAGTCTACAAAACCGGAGTCCTGAATTTCAATGTCAGCAATCAGTGTTATTATATTCAATGAGTTTTGTTGTGCAATACATCAACTTCTCTGAGCCGAATTTCTCAATGTATAATTTTTTAAAAAACAAAGAAAAAATTTTATTCAACACATTACATATATTATTCATAATGCACGTCAAAATAAATTTAAGATAATTATTCTCTTTGAGTACAGAGTCCGGGTTCGAGGGCGCAATCTGCAAAATCCGGGTATGAAATTGAAAACCCGCATCCAAATTGTTTCTCTGGGCCTAACCGTAAGATTAAGATAAACTAGGTGAAAAGTGAAATTATAAAAATTTGAAAATCTTGACTTCACTCTAAAAGAATGATAAATTTGGCCCAAAAATTCAATTTTTGACGCGCAAGAGTTACCCAACTTACCTTTATTTGAAACGACTTTTGTTATTCTACCAAAGTACCAATCAATAAAATTTAATTTCCTTTAGGTACACAGTATTTGACCTCTTCCAATTTTCAGCTTAAAAACGAGATTAGTACCCAATTTAGGATTCAGTGAACGTAGAAAAGTCTCAAGAATTTTTAAGTGTATTCAAAGAAAAAAAAAGGAAGAAGAAAATTAGTTCGTTTTGCCTTTAGAGATTTAAATTTTATTTTGAAACAAGACCTACTGTCAGCCTTAAATTGAATTTTAAGGACTATTCAAATATCTACATTTGACCAAAATTCAAACTGTTGAAATTTTTTAATATTTAAGTGCGTGTGCGTACTTGAGGAAAGTTATAGCTAATCCCTAATTAAAGACAAAGTTAAGAATTTGAGAATCTCTGTACAATTTTACCCGGTAAGTTCCAAACGGGGTCGTTTGCTCCATTCAAAATCGAAGACTGAAACTTTGATTTTTTCTCCTTCCCTGGTCAAACCGTCCGATTTTCTACTTTAGTCACATTTTTAATCTGTCCAATAGTTTAATTTAATTTTTTCAAAATGGGGTATCTTGACCAGGTCACATAGACTATATTATCTCAAGTCTCAACCGATGTATATTACTCGGAGATTAATATCTATCAGATCACTATTCTACGCATTAAAAAACCTTGCAACTTTTGACTTTCATGTACTGGTAACCTAGCAAAGGGGTAATAAGGCGTTCGTTTTCATCGCAAGCGACAACTATCAAAGAAGATGACGATAATTAAAATACAGTCTTCTCAAAAAGCAATACAACCCCCGCATATAGAAATTCTAGCATGTAAATGGTGTTGAAACTATCGATCTACCGGACAACATCACGTGATAGTGCGGTTCACTCACCATGTTACGCATAGTGTTGAAGCTATCGATCAACCGAACAGCATAATATGGCAATGCCGCTCACTAACTACTGCATGCAAGGTTGGACAACTTGACACAATAATTTTTTACCAGATATATACGTAAACCGAAGATAAATTTGCTTAATTGCAATATAACCACCATTTTGAAATGAAGTAAAATTGATATGAACACGAAAGAGTTCAAAACATGTATCTACTTCACTACTAGTCATGTAAATAATTATATTTTTGTCTTTTTTCTTATTTTCCAGATGAGTTTCCTCACTAACATCGTTTTGTTTCAACATTTTTCACTTTTCATCCTCAGCTAATCGTCATCGTTAGGGTAATAAACCAGAGATTTGCCAAAAATATATACCTACTATTGTATGCCAACTTTCTTTGAATTGGAACAAAAGAAATTATCCAAAATTTTACCCACTCATTGCAAGTTCTTGGTCCTCTTAGCAGTGAAAAGTTGGCGAAGGAAAGCAAACTTTCCTCTTGCACGAGCAGAGAACTCAGTCATGGCCCCATTACTTGTGGCAGCTGCCTCGTTGGTATCGGATTCTGGAACAGATGGTGAAGGTGGTCTGAGCGTGAAGAGGAAGGCATTGAGCATGCGGATGATCTGACTGAAGCTTGGTCTCAAGTTAGGGTCCTCAACCCAACACGACTGAACAATAAATGCAAGATCCGGGGATATATCCTCCGGAAGACCTGGCCTCGCATGCTACGTCACAGACAACAATGATTATCAGGTTCGAAATATATTATTTTCAATATTCATAGTTTATAATGAACAAATGTGATAGAGAATTATGCTGCATATATTGATTCTTGAACCTTAAAAGCAGCAGCATAAGCAGCCTGCAAGTTCGACATGCCTTCGAATGGCAAACGGTTGGTTAACAGTTCCCATAGGACAATTCCAAAGCTGTAAACATCAACCTTGTTATTGTAATGCTTCTTCTCTCCCTGACGCAATGTCACTGTGCTGTACAACTGCAAAGAGATGTACATATTACAGGTGATAGACTAAAAGAGTTACCATTGGGCGGGAAAAGTTTGTATAAAGCACAGGTAAATCCTTAGTCTCTCTGATGCAATAGATAAAAATAGAGAAAGCCAAGCTTAGTTTCTCCGATGCAGTAGACAAAAATAGAGAAAGCCAACCAGTCTAACACCAGTCATTCAACATCTCAACTAAAATAATTATGTCTTAGTGTTTTAAGATTGTCCCTGAGTTTGTACTTCGGCGTCTTGAGAAATCAATCTAATCACATATGGTTCAAAAGCAGAAAAAGCAAAAAGAGACGCTAATCACAGAAAAAAGATATAACTGAAATTTTACATACAAGATACAACCATCACAAACAGTACATGCAGCCACTTCCAGATTATAGGAGGGGGATTATTTTAGCCACAGCATCAGAAGGGCAGTGCGGAACCCTAGAAATGCACCACTTTCATGATAAGACTTTAAGCATAAAAATTTTTAGAAGAATCTTCTACTATGTTCCCAACCAAGTGAATGAAACAAAGGAACAGTTCTAGCAAACAAAATCTAAAAATTGCTCATACAAGGAGGACACAAACCTCAGGAGCCATCCAGCGATAAGTACCCGTTTCTGCAGTCATCATCTCAGTCACAGTTTCTTCTCTCGCAAGACCAAAATCCGCAAGCTTCAAAGACTTCTGATCTGGTGTAAGCAACAAATTGTCTGCATAAATTTCAATTAAGAATCAGACGTGGACCTTGAACCACAATAAATACAATATACAGAACAACAGTTGACATTCTGCATTCAGTAACTGGGATTTGCATTAAAATTACAAGTGCAGATCATCCCATCTGAAAAACAATCAGTTAAGGCATCCAGAGATATGTAAAAACCATATTTAGCACAAGAAGGTGTCGAATACCACATTTGTTCTCATCATACACATAAAAACAAGGCAGCAGAATGAAAGAAGAGAAACGAGATTAAAACTGAAAATCATTCTATGTTCCAATGGCCCCTAAAAGGATTTAAAAAATTAAAAAAGTAAAAAAATAAAAACTAAATGACCCCTTAAATGAACCCAGGATCAATACAATGAAGCCTAGGGGAATGTAATAAACATTACCCAGAGAGAGTATGCTCAAGACATACCAGGTTTTAAATCTCTATGTATAATCCCATTGGCATGCAGACAATCCATGGCTCGAGCTAAGTCAAGAGCAAAATTTATAGCCACATGAAGATCTAATTTGTTTGGACGAAGGCTAACTAAATACTTTCGCAGCGACATCCCGGGTAATAGCTCTGTCACTATCACCATTAGTGGATCCTTACAAGCTCCAAGAAACTGCAAAGGCAAAAAAACCAGACCAAGTTCAGCAAAATAGATATCATAGAGGAACTAAAGGGTTGGATAAAACCATCAAAGCCAAACAAATATGACACATTCTCGATTTTGACACTCACCTTGACAAGATTCTCATGTTTTACTCTAGACATCATATTCACTTCACGAATAAAACGACTCTCAAGCAAAGCTCTTTCATCTGAAGTGCTCCCACGATTGAGAACTTTGATAGCAACAATCCGATCACCATACCTGGAAAAGTATTAGACTACACCTGTGTAACTAAGACACTAGCTCCCATTCAAAGTATGTTTACACGCCCATTGCACAGGACCAACAGTAAAATTCATTCATAAGTTATAACATTGTTTGTAGTAGCGACTTTATCATATGTAAACAAATACATACCCATTTCAAAAAGAGTCTTCTTAAATGCAAAATATAGTGAACTAAAACAAACTATTATTAAACCAAAGAAGCAGAGTTGACACTGACCTTCCTTCATAAACTTTCCCATGAGCTCCTTCACCAATTTTAGAGCCAATAAACAATAATTTTGGGTCAACAAGCAGACTTCGATCGATTGTCAATTGCGGGGCCGTTATCGATCCATTTTTCACGACGGCTCTCGATTCTTTCTCGACAGAACCCCGCAAAACACGCTGGTTTTGCTCTTGTTCCCCCTCTTCTCTTCCTACTCTGTTCTTTTCGCTGTTGCTGCAACTCATGCTTGCCACTCACACTATCCCTGAATTCCTCATTATTTTTTTCTCTTTTTTTTCTCTCTTTTTCAATTACAAAAAATTAACCACTAAATCAGGTTGAAATTAACATTTTTAACTCTAAATTTCATCAAAATCCTCATCCCACCGAACCAAAATCCAATTTTTCTATTCACAGTCACTTCACAATCCAAATTAACCATCCAGAAACACCAACAATTCCCCCAAAAAAACAAAAAAATTAACAATTTTTCCTCGATTAATTCCGGGAAAAAATACTTTTCAGTAGAATAACTTCTGCTCTGAACTTAAACAGATTTTTTAAGCGTGAATGAAACAAGATAAGACAAGGAAAAAAAAACAACTTACACTCCACGCTAAATTTTGAAAATTTTCTTCACGTAACCAACATCAACATCATCTACAACAAGCGGGACAACACGACGTCGTAGTTTAAGATTCTTTTTCGATGAATCTAATTTCGTATTCGACGTAGAAATACCGCCGTTTCTATTTTTTTCCGGCGAAGAAAAGATATATAAGACTATAAGAGTTCTTTCTTCAAAAATGAAGGATGGACAAAAACAAAACAAAGATTGGGAAATGCAAAGAGAGAAGTTGATGTTAAGAAGAAACCAGTACTGCCAATTGGGTTACGACACGTGGATACCACAGGACTCAGGCTTGTGCTTTCGAAAACATCAGCGATTTTGACGTTCTTGGTCCAGGACGTTTAAGATGGAGCTCTCATACAAATTAATCTCCCTTTCTCGGCTCAGCTCTGTTTTCTCGGCTCGGCTAAAGTTTCCATTTGTTTCCCTCGTGTGCGGAAAAGGAATATTTTCTAATCTAATTATAATGTTCCCAATGTCCACTTGTACCCAACTTAATAATGAAATCTTATGCTTGACTTTTGACTTTTAAGGGTAATGGTTTTAGTTCTTGCGAATTTAATTTTTTTTAATTAAATATAATTATATAAAAATTATTTAAAATTTTTTTTCTTACGAAATATAAATGGAGTAGAGACATTTCTCTTTCGTGAGGAGTATTTAGTTGGGCATATATTTTATAAAATAAAAATATAATAATATAATTCTCAGATATATATTTGATTGTAAATATCATTACAATAATCTACTGTCATGTTAATTATAAATATTTTTGTAATACAATAAGCTTATGCTTAATCAGTTCAAATAATAGTAATAATAATAATGAAATCTTATATTTATATTTTGACTTTTTTTTCATCATTTTAAAAGAATAACGTTAGTTTTCCCCTTTAATTTGTATTGAACACACACACACACAAGCAAAATATTAGAGAAAATGGCTCAAAATTTTTGCCATAAATTCACACTGCTGATATTTATCTTTCGGCCAACCCCTAGTATAAAACCTCTTTGGATGTTTTGTAATTGACGGTTTAATTGTACGTTCCAATGTCACTTAATTGTATAAGCACTTTTGTTTTGGTCATGTTGTTTAGGTGGTTAAATTCAATTTTAACATTGATAATCAAGTTTTTTTTTTACTTTATTTATAATTAAAACAATTTTTTTTTTACTAAATTTAAAAGGCCAAGGGAAAAAAGAGTTGGACTATTGGCACCTCTCTAATGTTCTGATAAAACCCCTCTTCTAAAATAACCTCATTGTTGATGGAAAGAATTCATTATTTATAAGCACATCTATATTCTTCCAAAATTACCCCTAAATCAATTCCAGTAAATCACTTCTTTCACTTTGTGAACAAATTCATTTTTTTGAATTACTACTTCATCAAAAAACTAAAATTTCCAGCGGATGCTCCAGCCAATTAGAAAGTCATCCTTTTAACGTATACTCAATTTTATCAAGATTTAGAGGAGATTTCAAATGTTCATGCCAACTTCTTGGTAAATGTCGGTGACTCAACTTCTAGAGACATGCTTAATCTCATTGCTTATGTTAAGAAAAATGCTGATTAAAATTTCGGGTATTTGAAATGATGGCTAGTCTTATACAAATTGCAGTTCTCTCTTGTAATGTTTTCTGTTAATGCAGCATTAACTTCTTCCTTTTCTCGAAAGACATCTTTCATAAGGAAAGAAGCTGGAAAAAGATTGAATTACGGATAATTTTGGAAGAATATAGATATTCTTATGAATAATGAATCCTTCTAGTTAATTGATGGGGTTTTTTTAGGAGAGTAGTTTTATTAGAGTTTTAAAGGGGTGCCAATAGTTCCGCTGGAGAGAAAAATCGCTATGAGAGAATGCTAATTAATCTATAGGAATTATCCATCAAGCATTTTAACAAACCAACGAGAAAGCAAAATGTATTCATAAATTTGAATATCTATACTCTTCAATAAATTTGAGCCGTTTTGACTTTTGACCTTATATTCGCACCCTTGCGACGATATATTTTTGACTTCTTTAACCTTTTACTGGAATTTACGAATATGTTTTTTTCCAAAAGTAATTGTTGAGTGTGTTCCTTTATTTGTTTTTTTTTAAATAATAATAATAAATCTTTACCGACTAGTAAAATTGTAAAAGTATATACACACTTTAAAAAATAAATAATAAATAAATAAACCCATGACTTTTCTGCAAAGAGCACGACCTTCTGCCACGTAGGTGTATGCACTGTGTGGGGACCAACATCCTCTCTCTGATTTAATTGTCTGTTTTTGGATTGCATGTCAAAATATTAATTGATATGTGGTCCCGGCTTTTATCCGTCGCCCTTCGATTATGACCAGCGGACAGCCGGTGATTGTTTGACAGTCACAAGATGAGACCGGTGTCCGCATGCTTGTCGAAATTTTTCAATTGCTTGCACATGAAAAACACATGAGAAAATTAGTCGACAACAAAATTTCAACAAAAAAGATTTTACCGGATAAAGAGTAAAATTAAGTTGAATAATATATAATTACATCTAAATTTTTAGTTTATTTTGTTTAAACAGTAACAAGCTTCTTTTTATCTTTTTTTAATCAATGACAAAATTTTCATTATTAATAAGTACAACGAAAAAATTGCAATTGGTACAATACTGCAATGTATAATAATTGTAAGGAGGAGCTGTACAAAGAGCCTAACATTGTATGTAATAGGAATACTATCAGTTTACCACCTAATGATTTTTTGATATATCACTTTTTCATTTTTTAATAATTATTTTTTATCCACTTAATGTTTTTTTTATAGCATTTCACCATCAAACTGTTAAAGTTAACCGAATTTTCAACTAAAAATATTAAATTTTTGTGTAATTTAACCTTTTAAAATAAAAAATAAAATTAATTATATTCAAAGAAATAATAATTTTATCAATTAATTATTTTTGTACATCTAAAACAATTAATTGATAAAATTATAAATATTATACTTACGAAATTCTTAAAATATTGAATATATTAGAATTCTTAAAACATCCCATTGACATAATTAATTTATTAATGGAACTAATGGTTTACCGGTGAAATAATAAAAATTGAAAATTAAATAAGAAATAACAATTGTCAGAAAAATTTAATAGTAAAATTGTATATCAGAAGACATTAGGATATAAAATGATAATATTCCTATATAATATTAGTTGTAAATAAATTTGAATTTTATCTTATCAAACATTCATTGTGCGTGACTTAATATTTAGTGCTCATAAACATTAATTATCATATTAATATATTAAATATCAACTATAGAAGTAGCTCAATTCTAAATCTCCTACTATAATATAATATGAAAATGAGTAGAGTGGATGTACTTTCTAGAATAATTGATTTATGAAGTTATATAGACCTCTAGATTTAAATTGTAATAAGTTCCCAATATATATATATATGGAAACGACTAAGTTACAGAATCTGTTAGAAACAAACAGTAGATCTGAGGTGTTCGATGAGGAGCGAGAAAGAGCAAGAAGATTTAACGATCAGAAACAGAGGAAAACAAAATTCCAGACTCATGGGAAACCGGCTTAATTAGGTTAATGTGCAACCGGAGGTAAGCGGCGACAAAAGGTCATGTGATCAAGGAATTGTCACGTGGTTGGAGACAAATATCACCCCATGAGCTCCATTTAGTTTATCGGTAAAGAGTAAATACCAAATTGATAAGTACGCAAACGCTTTCGAAAGAAATTGCTCATCATTTCAATTTATTCCATCCATATCACCCATTTTCCTCGGATGTCTAGGCGCCCTTTGGGTCCTCCAACAATGAGGTGTCAAAATTTGCCAGTGCTCAAGTCGATTGGAAAGAAACCCTAGAAGCTCATGTTTTCAAGGTGGATCTTCCGAGGCTCAGGAAAAAGGAAGTGAAGGTTGAAGTTAAGGACGAGAGCGTCCTTCAGATCAACGACGAGAGGAGCATCAAGAAGGAAGACAAGAACAACAAATGACATTGTGTTGAGAGGTGTCGCGGCAAGTTCCTGAGGAGGTTTCAGTTGCTTGAAAATGCCAAGATCGATCAAGTCAAGGCATCAATGGAGAATGGTGTCCTCACTGTTACTTAACTATGGCCATGACGCGGCCCATCAACATGTGGCCCACAACGTACGGTGTCGTGCCCACTTTTTTTTCAACTAGGCCCGACATGGCCCACGGCATGAGCCAATTTCGTGCCATGCCCAAAAAAAGCCCATCAAATTTTTTTTGTCCCACATTTCCAGCGTGCTTTAAAAAGTTCATGTGCTTGGCGTACTTTATTCAAGCCCACGTGTCTAGCGTACTTTTTTAAGCTCATTAGCCTACTAAAATAATAATAATAATAATAAATTCATAATCATATTAATTTTTATTAAGAGAGCAATTAACATTTTATTATCAGTTTATCACAATTTCACAACTATATATTTAATTTCAAAATAACCAATAATTCATAACACAACAATACATGATTTTTTATTTATTATTTATAAATTTATGATGTTTATAATTTTATTTATTAAAATCATTATATTTACTTATTAATTTAATAAATTATAAACATAAAAAATTAATTAATTAAATATCATAAATAAAATTATGATATTGATAATTTTATTTATTAAAATCATGATATTTACTTATTCATTTAATAAATTATAAACATAAAAAATTAGAATATTTATTTAAAATAAGATTTAAATTAATTTTTAAAAGTCTATGCTAAAAAAATATTAAAAATTTAATTTCAAGATATTTTACTTTAATTTCATAACATTTTATATTTACTTTTTATTAAAAAAATTTACTTTAATATATTTTTACCACAAGCGTCTTATTGATGGCGCACTACTACCGACGCTAACCCACCAATGAAGCGTGATTTTTCGCATGCCGTGCTTTAACCCATCTCTAATCGTATTATACTTTTAAAATCTGCGTGCCTAAATTCTAGGCCACGCGGGCCATGCCGCGCCGCTTATCTCGTCGAAACGTACTAGTGCCGTGTCATGAAACCAAGATGCCTATACTTAAAAATTCGCAACCCTAGCATTTTATCGTTCTCTTACGTATTTGACCAACGACTACCTAGACATCGACATCGGCGACAAGGCACTCGCGATCGGATGTGAGAAGCGAGGGGCCCACCTCCCAAGCAGCGTCGACTGTATCGCCTTTATCTCAGTCATTTCGATTGCACAAAAATTGGATAGTGGATGTTGAGACAATGCTGATGCATAAGATGCAACATGGCATCTCTTGCTGTAGCAAAGGCCAATCATAAATTCCAAACCCTACAACCATTCACAGTATGTAATCAAATATTTGGATTTTCTAAACACGGCCCATCATTGTAATTGATCTCAGAACACAGCCTATGTTCCAAATTCACTGATTGGTTACTGGTCAGCAACCAGGAGGAAATTATTTTGTCACCGGTAAAAAACTGAAATGCCAGGTTACAAATACAATCTCCTATTCCATCCACGTCCATGTACTACACAGCCATGTATCATCTTGTCAACTCACAGTACATTACTTGCAGAATCTATAAGGGAGACAAGTCTTATATATATGGCACTTGTTACCTTACATAATAATGTAAGGTATACAGCTGTCCTACAGTCGTTCGATGAAAATCCAACAACTGTAAAAATATAAAATAATAAAAAAATATTTTTATCAAACGCTTGTAGAACAGTTCCGTACTTTACATTATTAGATAAGATAAGATAACAAGCTACTATATATATATATATATATATATATATATATATATATATATATATATATATATAAACTTGATAAGTCATTGTCATTGATTGATGTCACATACATTAAGGTAAGATAACTAAATTTCAACTCTGAAAGCATAGCCTAACTCCCTACTAGGTTAGCACTGAGACTCAAAAGTTTATAGGCTGTCCATTTCGCAAGGCCATAAGATCAAATGGATACTGTGATGAGTTACCTAACATAAGTTTAGTTATCTGGAAAAACTAAATAAGTTTAGTTATTTTCTAACGTTTGCGATATTATATTATAATTTGTGCGTGTTCAGTTTAATGTTTTAAACATGGGGTGATAGTTTTGTCCGCTTTATTTTTTTCTTGAACAAAAAATAAAGGGACCGACCTTTGGACAAAATTGAGAAAAATGGACAAACGTGGACCAACAACATTCATACCTAATCATAAAAACAAGGTGGAAAAGCAAAAATATGTGGGCCTTGACACTACTTATTAGGCTGCTGGAAAATTGAATAGTTTGTTAGTTGAAGTGTTGAATCCTCGTGCACAATTTATAAAACATGAGCATGACTCAAAGGGTAGCCCCTGCCTAATTCATCATCAATGTGATTTGATATATTTCTCTACCTTATCTTCTTCGTTTATAATTTAGGATATACACTCTTACACAAGAGGTTAGCGGGTTGGAATTCTGCTCACACTGAATTTAGACCTGATTTAATTTATATACATGTAATATTTAACATATACACGAGTTATAATTTGAGCAATAATTTCATGTAATTAAAAAAAAATTTACATATTATATTGGTGTCTTTTTATGTGTTAATGCTAACAATTTAAGACTTTACAATATGCATATAAATAATGAGACGTCTTTGTCCCATGTAAAATTTTTTCAAGCTCGATCAACCAAACATCTCTAAAGAGACTGAATCAATAGGAACCAATCAATGGGATTGCTCTTTCTTTCACCAGCTCAATACATAAAACTAAAGGGGAAAGCAAAAGCAGAAGTTGATTCATTAAAGTGACACATTATTGAAGTAAAAAGGCGAGTAGGCCTGCGGTTTTTAGGTTGATGGGTCTAATTGGCGTTATTTTAGGTCTCCAAAACAAAGAGCAGCTTTGAATTCGCAGCCTTACTCGCAATAATACAATGTTTTTTTAACAGGCCATGCGCCTTCTTCTTTGCCCCTCTGAATTTTGAAAGCTGAAAGCTCCAATTAGGAAGTGCTTCTGCTGCTGCGACCCAAAAGTTAGAAGAAAAAAGCACTTTTGAGGGGGTTTCAATGGTTATTATCACTTCGGTAGGCGTGCCGGGCTTCCGAAATTCGGCTTGGTGGCTCAAATGGCTTAACGAAGCAAATTCCTGTGAAACCGGTTACAGGTCATTAATGGTAAGCTCACACTTTGAACTGATGAAACGACGTAGTGTTGCAGTCGTTTACGGGAAAAAGAACAAGCAACGTGGAGTTGCTTGAAGTTTACTGATGACGAGAGCGGCTGCTCTGTAGAATTGAGTTACATTACATCATACCATCATTAGAAAAGGCAACAAAAATTTGGGAAAAATAATAATAATACAAATAATAATAATAATACAAAATCAAAAACAAACGTAAACTTATGAATTTACAATGCAAAAGGCGCGCTTTGAATAGCCAGTCAATGGTAACAAAATGTCAACCTAAACAATTTTTGAACATTGATTGTGACTTATCATCCGCAGTAAACAATTTTTGAATACTTCTTCGATGATTGATAATCTAAACAAATACTATAAATATACCCAAAAAAAAAACATTTTTGATTGTTTATTAATCTTTCAAAGGCGTTTTGTTAAAAAGTCAATGTATTTATAACATCTTGAGGAATTTAATTTTTTATATGAAAAGTCTACGCACAATAGTCCAATTGCCGTTTTAGCATAAAAATAAAAATTTAGCAAAATTTCAATTTGATACCTACTCAATCTAAAAACAAGATGCTTTTAATTAATAAGTTCTTTTGTAAAGCAGTGGTAATATAAAGCAGAATTTTCTTTCTAGAGGGAGAAAGAAAATACCAAACAAAAAATGATGACCATAACTAGGGTAAAAAGTTTTGAGTAGTGCTACGCATTATTAATTTTTTATTTTTAAATTTTTTTTATCAATCATTAAATTAATGACATATTATTTATGATTAAATTTAGAATAAAAAATTATAGACTGTCTATTATTACTCAAAACTTTTCTACTTCTTATAATTTGATCAAAATGTCTATTCAGTCGTCGTATTTTAAAAAATTACTTTTTGAGGGCAGAAAAGTCCTTTGAATTAAAACAATTTAAAATTAAGAAAACCACAACATTAAAAAATGACATTCACAAATAAAAAAATAAATTCAAGAAAATAAATGACGTTAACAATTAAAAAATAAATTCATGGTAAATTAAAAAAACAAAAAGGAAAAAGAAAATGCAACCTAAAATCTACCCTTTCTCTTCTCTAACTGCCCACCACATCCCAAATCAAACTCAAAGCTTTCCATGTTACCTTTCTTCATGCCATCGCTATTTGAAGACTTAATTATGTTGGCGCTAACCGTGCTCCCATGCCGCACTACGGTAGATTAAAATGAAGTTGAAGCAGAGAAAAAAGAGTGGTGATGGGGAAAAATTCAAAGAAGCTTCATGTGGGTGATTGACGGAACACGCCGGTAACTAAAAGAAATTCTTTATTTCATTGAATTTTGTTGGTGGGGTTGAAATTGCTTACTTGAAAATTATATTTTAAACTTTGATTTGTTTGTTTCCAACAAATATCAATGAAATCTATTATATTATTATTTTTATTTGTGTGTATATAAAATGAAAATTTTTGCTTAGCTAACATGAATCTTGTTTTTTAAAAATTTATTTGTATAATGTAAATATTGGTTTTTTTAATAATTACTTGTTTTAAAATATTTTTTTTAATATTGATTATACATCAGATTACTTTATCGCATAAATATTTACAACTGCTATTATAGCAGACATTACACTGATATTTACAATCAAATATACATAATTGAGACTTACATTATTACATAAATTTAATAAAGTATTAGAACTTATATTATTATATAAATTTAATGAAGTACATGTCCAGACCTACTCCACTCGCATTTCACAAGAAAAAATAACTTATAAATATTGTTTTAAAGTATTTAAGTAATCGTTAGTAGATCCATTTATTACATCAGTCAGTATCTAAAGAATACGAAAATAATAATAATAATATAAATATAACTTTTAACTCTAAGAGAGATAACAATAAAAATATTTTAAGATATATTTTTAAAATATAAAAATTAAATAAACACTTTAATTAAATTATAAGGACAAAAAGAACTTTTACCCGATAATCATAATTCAAATTGGTTATGGACCCAAAAAGGCCCAAATGAAAGGAAAATGGTGGAAACCCAATCACGAGAGGTGCCACGTGTGCAAAAATAATGGATGATGACGTAGCAGAAGACAATTTGTAAAGGTCCAATGGTGGTGGGATGGGGATAAGGTGGCCTAAAGAAAGAAAACCTGGTTGCTGCCAAATTCCAAATGGACCCCCAACATTCCAACACAGAGAGAGTCACAAAACAATCTGATGCGAGTGGATGACATGTCGGCAACCCAACAAAATATTCTTTTCAATTTTTCATTTTCATTTCTACATATACAGTCTACCTACTCTTTGATGTGACCATCTCACTTGCAAATAACGTGATACAAAAAATAAACAAACAAATAATTGTGGCTTTGGACTGGGTCTCGGGTCCCATGGTTTCGTTTGTACTGTTGTAGACAAAATTTGTGCATCAAAATCACAATCATATGCATAAAAATGATTTGGCTAACAATTTCGATCACATAACATTATCTAATTAAGCCATACAGTGATTTTGTAATGCTTCACTAATAATGTGAAAACTGTGAGTTAATTAGATAATGTTACATGATAATGTTACTTACTATAATATAAGCAATGTCGCCTATTATATTATTATCATCCATCATATTACATATATACTAAATATTTTTTTTAATACTTAAAATGCACCATAATTTTAAGTTTTGAATCAATTCATTGAACAAACATGTTTTTTAATATTAATTTTTTTAAGACAAAGAGGTGCTTACTGTTGGGAAAATGTACTTTTTAAAAACATATGTGTTTATTTAATTGTAATAAATTATTTTTCTGATTAATAAAATAAATGAGTTATTTTATTCAAGTATCTTAATTACATTAATATTTTGAGTAAAGTCCATTTGATCATATTATATGTATTTATGTGATCACCATGTGGATTCATGACAAGATAAATATAAGTTATCTTATGATTAAATAAATTATGTTTGCAGTTGATAAATAAAGTTGGACACTTTATTTAGGTATAGACTGTAATAAATTCATTAAATAATTTGTCTTAATCATGTATGAATTTATTGATATAGTACGATTACATTGAACATGATCACATATTAGATTTAATTAACCGTGAAATGACTGTCAGACTTATTAAATCTCATAGGCATTGATTTTACTGTAATTTTAATATTGAGTTAGTTATGATTTCATGATTGTAACTATTATTCCATTTGAATTACCAATGGGCATGACACACACTTGTGGTCAAGATTACCCGGTATCTTGGTGGAGGTAATTATGAGTATTGGAATTATAGATTAACAATATAGAATTTGTACGATACATCTCTTGATGGGTTTTCGGCACTTGATCATAGAATTCTCTGGCCAGAGTGTGTCAACATATTTAGTATGTTGAAAATGATCATTAGAGAAAACCAGTAAGTATCAATGAATAAGATGTAATTAAATCGATTGGACAATTGAGATATCGATTTAATTAATGATGTGGTATAAAGGATTATGCAGTAAAGAAATTAATGTGGCATGGGTCGAATTATTATTCGAGAACACTATCCTAGATAGCATACAATTATGGAGATCCGTTCCAATCTTTTAGTGGAGTAGATTTGTAATTAAATAATTGGGCTAGTTTAATTACATGCCTAATTATCAGCCCCTTTATATCAGATGTATCCAATTGATCCTCGGGTTAGCTCATTTAATTGACTGCACCACTACTAGATTAATAAGTAAGATAACTAGCAATTTGGGTCAAAAGTCTAAATATATTATTTAGTGGGAGGCTCTATCAATATACTTATGTGTAAGAGGTCATATATTATTTTACAAGGTAGTCCCCTATAGGAAAAAGCAAGTAACTGTCTTTTATTTTGGGAGCCTAGGGTTTCACTAAAGGGAGATATAAAAAAGCTTATTTTCTTTATAGAAAAAAAGATAGTCACTTTATACATATCGGAGAAAAAGAATTTTTCTCTCTAATCTTGAGAGAAAAATTTTCTCCTGCTAGTTACTATTGGTAGTGATAAAGGCGCCCACACGTCAAGTGCAGATCAAACCTGAGTCATAACTTGAAAGATCATTGGTGACGGATCATGATCTAACAAGCGTGGTGGTGACAGATCGTGATTTGAGAGTCTAATTCACTTCAGCGAAAAAAGCGAAAATTGTTTATCTTCTCAGATTTTCAAGTGATTTCTTTCTGTAGAATTTTATATATTATAGGAGATCAATCTTAAAAAGTTTTATAAAATTTAAAAACTGATTTTCCCCAACACTTACTTCTTATGATTTAAACTCAGCTGGCTAGACAAACATTTAACAAATGTGTTATTAGAGCAAAGTAATATTTTAGCCTCGGTTTGCTTCTCTTGTTCCTTCAAATCCATGTGACCTCAAAATTCGATCACCCAATTGATCAAAATGGCTAATTAAAACTTCCTTTTTAGAGTTAAGTATTTTGGTTGGTTTGAAGACTGGAGATTACGGTTATTAAGATGTGGTGTGGATGATTTAACAAGTCAATAGTTTTTTCTTTTGGATTGATGCTTTCAGCTCAAATACTAAGAGTCAGCTTGGATTGAGTCAGGGATGGCAATGGGGAGGGGAGGGGACCAATCTCCCCGTACCCATCCCCGATATTTTGTGCATGTCCCCGTCCCCTCCCCGTCCCCATTAGAATTACTTAAGAGCATCCCCATCCCCTCCCCTCCCCGAATAATAACAGGGGATCCCCGAGGGTCCCCGATCCCCGAATAACTAATACATTTTTTTGTTTTTGATTTTGAGTTAATCATATTAAAATAAAAATTCAAATAAAAGTAAAGTTCGAAATATATATTACATTAATATCCATTACAAAAGTCACATACATTAAATTAGTAAGTAAAGCAGCATGCAAGGGATACAAACTTCTTTTATAAACTATCATGAATAAATTAATAGGCTAATATAAAATTGTTACTAATAAAATCGAATTTATATTCAAAATTAACTTTTTCAATAGTGGCGTGGGCACTTTATAAATGTTGACTATTCCCTTTACAGTACAATAGTTAAGTCGGAGCAAATCAAGAACAAATATTAAATTAGATTAGATTACATATTAAAATTGTGATTCGCTGTGGGTAATTATAACATCTAAAAATAAATAAAAAATAGATTTAAGTTTAAAATATTTAATGAATATTAAAATTAAAACAAAAATTTTTGAAATTAATAATCACCTTTGGTCTTTTTAATGTCATAAATAAAAATTTAGGATTTTAATTAGTTAATTAGGCCTAAAAGTTTAATAATATAAAGATTTTAATATTTTTTATTTTTACCAATATTTATAATTTTATAATTCAAATTTTATTATCTATTTACTAGTAATTTTAAAAAATAAAAACAAAATTAAAAATTAAAATGGGGAAATGGGTAGGGGATGAGGATTCCACCTCATCCCCGTCCCCTCCCCGAATAAGAAATTAGGTAAAAAAATTTCCCCGTTCCTTCCCCGAATAATAAATTGGGTATGAAATTATTCATATACCCTCCCCGAATGGGGAAAATCCCCGAGGGTACCCATCCCCGTGGGGATTTTTGCCATCCCTAGATTGAGTTGGTTTAGTTATATAAGTAATGGGTTCAAATACTATATTCTTACTTAAAAATTAGACATACATTAATTAAAAAGCCAATAAAATCTGATCATTTGATGATGATTAAACTGTGAGGTATTGTACCCTAATTATATAAATAATAGATCCATCTACAGTATGTTAGCCATAACCTAACTGTCCTAACACCATCGAATGATTAAACAAAATCGAATCGCCCGATGATGCCGTGACCTTAGAAGATTAAGTACTTTAAATTATGCAAGAAACTCCTTACCCAAAACAACTCAGGGGTCCTTTTGTAATTTAACAAAGGAATAAAGCTTACTGTGGAGAGTGGAGGCTGGAGGGCAGATGCGAGCAAGCCAGCAGCCAAACTAGCAAAAGCTCGAAGTAGAATGTTTATATGCAGACCCCAAAATGAAAAAAAAAAAAAAGGGAAAAAAAATCATGGCTGTTAGAGGTTGGAGGCCGGAAGAGATCTGAGGTAATCTAAATTTCTTTATCTAATTCGCTTTCAATGTCAATTTAGTTTCGTATGTTAAAAAATGGAATGGGTTTGGTGTTTACACGCTGTCTGTCAAATTGTCAATGGTCTGATTTGATTAGTTAGAATTATGTTAAAGTTCCGTTAAAATGGTGAATGTGTCGAGCAGACTCAGCCCAACGAAAAAGAAAAAAAATGAAATAATCTCGTGTAAATCAATCCAATCTTCTTCCATCGAAGATTATGGACTGGTCCTACAAACTTGCATGCACTGATCTTTTCTATTAATTCTTTGGTGGTCTGGTGTGTTAATATGAGATGGACATCTTCTCTTTTGTAAAACTAATTTTCTAAGTGCACTAACAATTTTCTGCACACATTCAGGAAGTGATAAATAATAGTTTTTTGCAATTTTCGAATGAAAGAATGCTTCTGCTTTGTTGATCACTAATAAAAAAAAATCATTCAGGGATCTGTAACAGAGTGATTCACCAATTTTTCCCCCCACAGTCAAGAACATCAATGACCCAGCAATTTCTTGTCAGAATGGATGTTTTGTACTGGTTTGTATGTTTTAGTCTACCTCTGAACCTGTCAAAATGTTGTCTTTGAGGCATCTTAATTTTTAGTTTTCGCTGCTAATTAATCCACTCTCTAAATCTTCCCCATCTCCTGCAGCGAGAGTCAGCTCATCAGCCCTCTTAGCCTGAAGTTTCCAGTCTGTGCGGATCAATGTGTATACCATCAAACACACACAGGAGATCTGCGCTGACAGAAGCCCAAACCAGAGACCTTGGAAGCCGACTTTGAATTTGAAAGTCAAGAGAACTGCAACTGGCAATCCAACGAGGTAAAATGAACATAAATTTATGCGTGCACCATCTTTAGGACGTGCAGTCCCTGTTAAGACCCCGCAGGCAGCTGTCTGTGGAGAGTTTCCCATTTCACACAGACCTACGATTGGAAGTGCAACTGAAATCAAATCAAGAATCTGTGGCTCGTCCGTGAACAGCTTCCCCCACATTGATTTCAGGACGGTTGTGAAAACAAAGGCAGAGAGTCCTAAACCAAATGCCATGGTGATGCCAATTATGGCTGTCCACTGTGCACGAGAAGGTTGGCCAGCACCCAAGGCATGCCCAACCCGTGTTGTTAAACTGCAGCTTAATGCAAATGGGAACACATACAACAATGCTGTTGTTTGAATAAGGATGCCCATGGCTGCAACACAAGCCTCTGGATTGCTGAGTAAGCCGCAAAGAAACAGCATTATTTCATACCACCACCATTCCAAGCACACAGAAATACAGCTAGGAACTGCTAGTCCTAGCAATGGCCCCCAGCCTTGAAAGAATGAGAGAATTGTAAGCCCATGCCAAGGTTTGAGTGAATTTTTTGACATGATCACATAGATTATCAATCCCAGGTTCAAATTAAATGTATTACAGGCCAGAGCCAATGCAACACCTTTGATCCCTAAATTTAGATGTATTGCCAGAATGTAGTTAATGGGAACGTGGAGGATGACAGCACAAACGGCAGCAATCGTAAGGGGAGCTGTGAGGCCTTGTGTTCGTAAAAAAGCCCTCATCGGATGGAGGACAGCTTGGGCTAACAATTCTGGAATGGAGAACGCCATGTAAACTTTAGCAACTCCGGAGATATCAGGATCTTGTCCTAAGCGTAGGAAGATCGGTTCAGCATTTAGCCACAGGAGTGCAATGGGTATGCAAATAAGCAATAGGAGGCACAAAGTTTTCTGATAGATTTGGCTGAGAACCGAGAATCGTTTGGCTCCATAGGCCTGGCCACAAATTGGATCCATTCCCATAGCCAGGCCTTTGATGACTGAATTGCCTGTGATATTTGCACACCCGAGTGCCAGGGCGCCTCCAGCTAACTCTATTTTGCCTAAATGACTCAAAAACAGCATAGAAATCACTGATCTTGAATATATAAGCAGCGTTGTTAACACTATTGGGCCTGCAATTTTTCCCAGTACCAATACCTCCTCTCCAACCTGCATCAAAATCATATAGTTAAGTGTTAATAGCATTCAAACCGAGTATACAGAAATATTTAGAGCATATTTCGGATTGAGGTGTGAAATAAAATCATTGATTATAAAATACTTTTAACAGTTATGCTTTTAAAATTAAGTGCTTTAAACTCTAAGTACGTTCGGAACAAAGTCACATAATAGCTTAAGAGAATTGGACTTTTTGTTGTCTCCCTTTTGGCCAATGTTGGAATCAGACAACAGTTGGTGAAATGACAAATATTCGGCCACCTTAAAAATATAAAAAATAAAATAAAATAAAATAAGAATAAGAATTGGAACTCAAGAGTCTTTTCGGTTTATTAAATTCCATGTGTCCAAAAATAGGATAAAATTATGTTGTAATTATAGTATAGTACCATAATTATTTTTAATTGTTAAATTTACAAATGTACAATTATTTTAATTAAATTTAATGACTGAAAATAACTATAATATTATACCACAATTACAACGTGCTAAACCCACAAAAATGAAGGGAAAAAGAGCATGGTTAACTCCTTAAAAGTATGTACTGAAAATTATTACATTGTGCCCATGAATAAAAATATTTTTAAAAACATAATTCTGTCACGTCAATAGATTTAAATAAGGATCTAGCCATCTATAATTATTATTTTTGTAAGGCGAGGTGAAAACTTTTGAGAAGCATTTCATATTTTAATTGCCAGAAAATAAATGGGACGGGGTTTGGGATTCACAGGCTACTGGGTCCTTTCGTACCCAAATGAGATTAAAAAACAAAATCAGCATGATTCAGTGAATGTATAGGATTGATTTGAATGTAAAAACAAATGAATACCGTCTAAGTTGTTATGGCCACCTTCACTTCTAGTCACTTCTAGTCAAAATACGTACAACCATATTGCTTTCTCAATAAATAATTTTTTTATATTTTATTTTATAAAGTTTAACAACGAAAAAATGTAACGTAGTACAGAGTGATAGCCTAAAAGTGGAATCCACTACCCACCTGAATTACACAGTTCTTTGTATGGACAAAGCATGCTGGTCAATATTTGAAAGTAGCACGTACTTGGTTTTGTTTAAGAAACAGAGCATCGCGAATTCCCAATCATAACAACTAAGCTCAAAGAATCAACCAAACAGTAAGTACACTGACTGCTGATAAGCTTTCTGGCCCAGAAATCAAGATTGAAACTACAACTCGTCTTCCTCGAAATGGGTATCTATCCATTTCCAAAACCCACCATCCCATTTCAGAAAACAAGCTCTTAATGGGAAAATCACTTATTTTCAGTCAAGAGGGGTCGTCGTCTAGGGTTATTGAGTGTTTACATTATGTATTATATGGGGTTAACGAGAAAAAAAGAATATTACTGGTGCAGGTTTGGTGAAAGCGCTTATTTGGTAAGAAAATCACTCTCCTTATATTCATAACTTGTTTCCAAAATAAGCATAAGCTAATTGAATTTAGACATGTGAAAAATGGACTGTAAATATGAAGAAGAAGAAGAAGAGAGACTTGCCTCATTCAATGGCAGTCCGCGGAGACCATTCAGCGGAAGTTTTCTAAAAATTTCTTGAACGAATCTGCTTTCTGTTCTTCTTGCTCTTATTCTGTCTTCATTGTAATCTCCTTCTTTTGCAACGATACTTTGATCACCACTCACGATTTCTGGTGACGACGTTCCACTTCCCGGACACATTATTGTTTCGAAAAAGTTGACGAACAAAACAATGAAATTAATAAACCCAGAAACAATACAACCAAGGCCAAATTTTCAAAGAATAAATATCTGGATTGTCGTTGCAAACATGTTAAAAATTTATTAATACCAAAATCTTAGCATATATGTGTGTGTACATATATTTATGTGAAGGGACAAAATCTTTATAAATAAAAAATAATCCCAAAAGAGAAATACTGTGAAGTTGTGTTGAGTGCTTAAGCTTTCAAAGCAACGGCATTGAAAGTAATTTTGAAGAAAGAGCAGAGAACTATGTGCATTGGGACATGAAAATAAAGGGACCTAAAAAGCTTGGACATACAAATCCTAGGCCTCGAAATTTATACTGAAGTTGATTGCGATATGGCCACTTAACTTCTTGCTGCATCCAGGAATCTTTATTGTCTTACTCTTATACAGTGTCTATTTATTTAAAAAAGAGTTGATAAATCGGTGGACAAAGCAAATAATACAGCACAGTGCTTTTTTATTTTTATTTTTATTTTTCATTTTGATTTCTTTTCCTTTTTTCTTTTCCCTAGTCAATAAAATAGGAGAATTCTACACTGAAATATATACTATACAATTTGGCCACACTCTAAGAGGCCACAAATTATGGATCATTGTTTTCAAATTTTTATTAATTAAACACAAATGCAAACTACTCAAACCTAAGACCTAAGCTTTAAAAAGATTGCCCACTAACCAATAAAACTAGGGCCTTGGTCTGAAATGATGGAAGCATTTGGTATGACTTAAGTATTGTATATTTTTTTAATTAAAATTGAAAATGCTTTTAAATAGTGGTGTGAGTTGCTTAATTATCAACTAAGGGCATTTGAATTGCTATTCAGTGCTTTATTGCTATGGTTGTAGGATCAAGGCTGAGTATATATAACTTCCCAATAGATCACTCAACATGTTGCGAGGGCTAACATATCTATGGAGTTTTAAAGAAAGGGTAAATTTTGAATTATCCATTTCCTCATCAACTGATTATCTTTATATTATTCTCTTGTGTTAAAAAACTTCAAGCTAACTTATTTTTGTTCAAAAAATAAAGAAAAATAGGATGAGTTGATGAATTTATATATATACACATATTATCTCAACAAAAGATGAGGTGTAAATTGAGATTTTCAAAAGTAAGGAGAATGATTTAACAATAATCAATTATAGGAGATAATTTGAAATTAACCATCTAAAAAATTAATTAAAAATATTAACTAATTAATTCTCATAATGCATATTGTTACCCTTACATGAGATGAATTATTGCATAATTAATTTTCACATAAAAATAAGCTTAATTTAGACCTGTCACTTGCTGCATTTTAATGCAATTGCTACAAATGGGGAATCAATATCTTCTTATCAGATTTTTTTTCACGTTATGGGTTTATAAAAAAACACACTTAGAATTGTACGTGGACAAATTAAAAAGAGGAATAAAAAGATCTTTCACATGATTTCCCTAAAGCCAAGAATGATGCTGTCTGCAATATTTCTGGATTCTATTGCTTGGCTGTTTTCCCATTTCATCAGTTATTTGATAGTAAATAATTTCTCAAGTTTACCAAATTTTTTTTTTGGTCTTAATAACGAAATATCCTAGGGAGAGTCCCAACTGTGAGAGGCACTTTTAAGAATTTCATACTACACCTTAGATTAGAAGTCCCTGCTCGAATCGGGAGGCACAAGTTCTCTCAACAAAGGCGACTTCCTTGGGACTCGAACTAGAGACCAAACCCAGTCAAACTACTTAAGAGGACTTCATTGCCAATGGAGCCAACACTTTGTTCGTCAAATTTTATCTTTTATATTATGAGTTTCATAAATTGCATTAATGTAGCTTCATACAAATTCAGTTGAGATGATCACAAAATTTGGTCCCAACAATTTAAAAGTTTAATTGTTCATTGGGAGGAATCAAATTTCGATATTAATTTATCCGCGAGTAATTTCATCTTCGTGGGTAGTGTCAAAACCCGTAATGGTAATTAATAATTAGAAAGAAGGAGGAAAAAAAAGAAGGGGAAAAAACAAAAAAAAGCTAGCAAGTGCCAACATTGCATCTCTAAAAGTAGACAAGTGTTAGGATACCGATACATTCGATTCGAATAATAGGACATCCTCCAGCCCAGAGGCCGACTTTCAGTTAGTTAGTCAAAATCCTTTACCAAACTTTTTCTTTTTTTTGGTTTGTTTTAGTATGGAGGAGGTAATATTGTGAATTTAATGAAGATCTTTTTTTGGTTTGTTTTAGTATGGAAGAGGTAATATTGTGAATTTAATGAAGGTCCGAAGAAATTAAAATAGATGAATTATTGAGATAAAATGATCACGTTAGAGTTCGAACACAAGATATTTATTTTAATATCAAGTTAAATAAATTATATGATCCTCAAATTTAAACTAGTAGGTAAGAATTTAAAATTGAAACGATAATTAAAGTTAAATCTAAGAGGGATGATTAAGAAATAAAATAGAGAAAAAAAAAGAGTCTTGTGTGCTAAAATCTACTTTTGCATTGTGCCCAACAATAAGCATTATGCAATAAAGCAAAAAGGTTAAAGACATCAAATCACACTAAAAATTAATTAATTTTGAGACAGGGCAATAATATGTGGGTGGATTTTAAAGTTTCCTAGGCATGGCTAAACTCAGAACAAAAGTGTGAAGCCTTCTCTGCCAGAAGAATTCTTATTATGCAAGCGAAGCTCTATCATCTTTGTTATCTTTAACTTGTTTCCTACATAGAATATGTAATATATATAATTGAACTTAAGAGTCAAAATTAATCATAGATTCCTCTTGTGACGTAAACCTAACTTAACCAGAAAAGAGGACGACAGTGAGAGTAAGTGGGAAATGTTCTTTTGTCCCCACATGAAATTGCTGCCTTTCGAAATCAAAAAATTTAGCTGATCAGGCATGCGCGTTAATGCAATTAAGAATCCAAATTAAATAAATATAATTACAGCTTATTTTACTTAACTTTTCGGTTTAAATCAGTTCATTTCTGACAGATTACAAGATTTAAGGTGAGATTTAGCCCCTTTGTCTCTCAATATGGTCACTTTCTTTCAAGTTGGTCCTTGCAAACTGCTGTAAGGTATTAGCTGTGCTGAGTACGATTTGCTTTTCTTTCATGGGACTTAAACTCACTGAGCTCACTATAAATGGAAAAGAATATTTCTACTTTCACACATTTCTGTCTTGAAAAGAAATAAAATGGTGGGTGGAGCACTCTTTATTAATATCTTTATAATATTACATAATAAAGATCAAGCTTAAGCCCTTTTTCAGCTTTTGGAATTTTTTTTTAAAGGACTCCTTTGAATTAAAAAAGGAAAAATATTAAAGCTCCTTATCATATTTCCCCTCTCTCATGTCACTGCTGTTGTGTGTGTGTGTGTGTTTATGTGTGTATATATGTATGTTTATGTTTGTGTGTATATAAAGAGAGAGAATAACTTTTCAAGAAAGGATCCATGACTATATTAAAATTATAGATGACTTAAAAGACAATAAAATACAGACTCTAATGCAGTGTATTTTATTTTTTAATATATTAAAATCTATATTTTTTTTTATCTTTAACTTATTCGAAACTTCTAATTAAGGAAAATTTTAATATAGTAAGAAATTCTTAATTAGAAGTTCACATTCTCTCTTTTTATATATATAGAGTAATGTTCCAACGAGAGATTCTTTACTTTATTAAAGTAAAGAATGTTTACGAATAGAATATTAAAATACACAACAAAAATAGTTAATAGTTATCAATTTCTTTAACAAAAAAAGACATTTAATTGGATGAGTTTTCAAACATGAATGAAGAAATAATATGTTTTGATAAAGAATAAGTGGTTGGATCATATTTTTTCAAATAAATTATATTGAATCATTTCCAACTTCCTCACATGAGTAGGAAGAAGATTAAATTATTTTTAGACTAAATAAAAAATAAAATTATACAGAATCATTCTTCTTGCCTTTCCATTGTTAATTTTAGGGTCTAAAAGTCGAGTTCCTATCACAGACTTTACTTCTTTACACCTAGGATTTGTTCCTTTTAGGATCTCTGAGTAAGAGCCAGCATTCTGTTGGTAGCATGGCTTTTCAATTGAAAAAATAAATGATTTTTTTCCCCCCCAAAAAAAATGCTGCTAGAAGTGTGGGAACTAATAAAAAGTAGGTTTAGCCATGGTTACCCTTTTCTTATCGATTGGTTCTTATAACTTCAATTATTTGAGGTTTATTAACAAAATGATGATGGCCTATAGTGCCCATGTCTCCTTTTATCCCCACAGTCACCTAAAATTGTTAATTCAACTTCAATTTTAGGCGATTCTTTTTTCTCTATTTACATCTGGCTCTGAATGTCTTGATAGAGACAAGTTTCAAATAATTGTTTGATAACTCAAGTGCTTCAGCTGCGGCTTCATTATACGCACGTCACGTATATACTTTGGAATAAAATTTCAGATATGAGCCAATAAGATTTGATCGAACTTAAAACTTTTGTTGCAGATTGGGATGTAAAGAATATATTTTGTATGCCGGGTCTGATGAGCCATTATTGGAAGCCATGCATCACAAAACTCACTCTCTCATATATATATATAATTTTTACACCGATTGTATCTGGACAATTTTATTTAATTTCACATATATATTTTCAAAAATATACATAAATCGGCACCAGAGAATGACTGTATTACCATTTCTTAATAATTAATCAAAGTAATAATAATCTCTTTGAAACAGATAGAATATGTTCAGCACTGGCAACGTGAAGCCAAATTAAAACAAGTGGGTAGATAGCTTTGGCAACAAAAAGGATTAAATTACGTTGAGAATTGACAGCAATACTAATAACCAAATACATTAAAATCGCCCAGCAGAAACCTTTGCCTTCTGGTCCCGTAATCTAAAACTTGCTGCTTGTTAAGGATCTTTATGCTTCTTTAGTTGTTTTAACACAGTAATTTAATTTAAAGAGGCCCGTACTTTATTTCTGCATGCGTGCTAAGTCAAAAAATTGCATTTGCATGCTTGCATTCAATCGGGACCAGGGCCTTAACGGTACGAAAGATGCCAGATTGGCCAACCAAAGCTTCAGCATATGCGATCCGAAAATTCTGAAACTGTTGCACCAACTTGTCCATTTCATTCAAGCAGCAAAGATGTAGGCAATTAATTTGATAATTTTTATTGCATTTCTTTTAACATTAATTAACCTACTTTCTTTTTGTTTTTTTTAATGAATTTTAATTGACTGTCTCCACAACTTCGTTCATGTATTCATCACTCTTTGTTGATAATCAAAAACTCTGAGACAACATGAAATGATGACATTGCTTTTCTTTTTTAATTAAAGGGTAGCAATAAATATGTTTGTTTGGCTTTGCTGAGTATTTTAAATGTTTAATTGTGAGGGTCATATGGAAAAATTAATTATTACACATTATTAAGTTATATTATCTCATTTAACTAAAATATTTTAATTTTCTATTTGGATAATTTTTTTCCTTGAAAGTAATTAACAAATCCTATAAGATGATAATAAAAACTAATTGCAAACACTTTATGAATTAGTTTATATATGTATATAATTTGGAGGGAATAAGGCATACCCTATAGGCAAATGGTCTCCACATGGTTAAGGTTTTGCCTCAGCTTAATTACACGACAAAACATACTCCTCCTGCTTAACTTATTCTTAACTTTACATTAAGTGAGTTTAAAGTAGATGATTAATGTATTAACTAAACTATTTAAATATCTTCTAATGTAAGTGCAGGCACTCTGAACATACGAATAAGAGTTCACCTAAACAAACATTTAAACCACTAATGTTCGTTTCTAAAACTTTGTATGTTCAATCTTTTATTATTCAAACAAAACCTAGCTAGATGTTTTATACCAAGGCAGTTTGCTTCCAGATCTGATTATTAGTCTATAACTGCTGTATGAAAGTTCAAGTGATTTCACTCCAAAATTATCTGATGAAAAATCTATATGATCCTTGTTATTTTGGTAAAATCAATAACTTGAAATAATTCAAATTTGCTATTGCTATAAATTTTTATTCTAGAGTTGTAGCTTCCATTTTTTTTAGCAGCGGTGGTTTTAAGTTACAACACATAATATTTATTTCAAATTACTTGCATTCTTTTTTTTTTCTTTTTTAAGATAATATTGCATAGCATAGCATAAATTTATGGATAAATACTTTTGAATAAAATCTACGGGACTTAAAACTTAGTCCAATGTCTTTGGGGATTTATTTGATCTCTTAAAGTCGAAATTCAGTCGAGAAAATCAACTCTCAAAGAAGAAAAGAAACATGCTCCCACATAACTATAGGAAGATTCAAATTTTTGACCTCAATAATATGGTAAGGAAATGTCTTCCGCTGAATTAAGATGATATTATATCCCACAACCTACAAATTTTGTAACAAATTTGAAGTTTTTTTTCCCACCTTTTAAGTATAGCTGCGAGGATAAAAGCATATAGCTAGAGTACCTTGTATAAAAGTGGTTATTAACAGCTTTTTCGGAAGGAAAAAAAAAAGCTTTCGTAGATGTACTTTTGAGAAAAAAGAACACTTTTCCCGGACATCCCCTTGATCAATAAAGCCCTGTCATTCATTTTCCCACCCAAACTTTAAAAAGCCATTGTGAGCCGAGAAAAAGTTGAAGACAGTGTATCCGTTTTTTTTTTTTTTTAAATAACTTTGTACTCGTAGAAACCCATGATTAGTGGGGACAAGCAATGCTCTCTCCATTATCATCCCACTTTCTTTGATTTATTTATTTAAGAGTTCTTAAATTATATGTATTGTAACTTACACTTAATCACGCAAACGGAGAATGTTGTAAAGCTCACTCACTCTTTCATGTAACTCATCACTTGTCTTTTTATTTTTATTTTTTTTCTTAACTACAAAATATTTTAGCGAGGGACCGAATTGTGAAAAATACCTTTAAATTCGTATCACAATTTAAATTATAAATTTCCATTCAAACTAGGAGATATAAATTTTCCTAACAAAAATGACTTTCTTACTATTCAGGCTAAAAAAATAAATTTAGTTAAAGTATTTAAAAAGACTCTCTTATCGGTGGAGCCACCATTTTCTTGTTTCACTTGTCTTTTTATTTTTGAATCGGGAAAACGTCTAATCAAAACAAGTGGGTCCATTTCGCTTTTATGTTTTTGAAAAACAAATTGTTTTTGCTTTCTGGTTGGATGATGATGATGATGCACCAAGAACTGGCTGTTGCCATTTGCTGCAAACTCAAATTATGACAAATGGCACTTTTGTTGTAAAGTCAAAACCTAGATGCTGCCCTGTGTTGTCGCAGCAACACCTGTACATGTCAAGAATTTAGCAGCAAAAACAGTTATTTCGACGTCCTCAAGATTCATCACAGCGGAAACACAATAACGCTACCCCAACACGCGCTCACACGGCTCTGCAGAAGAAAATCTCCAAGTCTCTATATTTTATGATAACGCATGCATAAATTAAAAAGAAAAGATATTATTATTCCTCTTCTTTTTTCTTTTTCTTTTTCTTCTTTTTGATCGTTGGTATTTACACAGCCTGCTACAACCCAGCGTACTCAAGTCACCGACCAAAAAATTAATTTACAGAATTGGCGGCCATGTGCTTTACGTAAGAATTAATTAAAGTTCCAATAAAAATAAAGAAATTAGCAATGAAACTGGCAAGTAGAAAAGGGTTTGATTAGGATATACGTAACGTTCTTTCAGCCTTTTTTTTTTTTTTTTCTCTTTCTTATTTTTTTTTTTAAATGTTACATTAATATATTTAAAATCTGTCTTAAATTGAATACATCTCGGTGATCTTCAGTAAGCTTTTAGCATGAAATAATGCGGACTAATGAGAATGGGCTTTCTTTAGATCTTTTGTTCTTGGCCCAAGTTTGATCCAATCTACAAATGCGGAAAGTGGGCCTGCTTGGAAACTTGCCAATGGGTCGACCGCTTGGATAACAAGGACGCAACCAAATTAGCATCCGAGAAGGAAACCAAATTCCTATACCCACAAGGTTTCGCCACCAATAATTATAAATATGTCATTGATTAGCCCCTGCAACTCTTCCGTTCTCATCATCAAATTTATTAAGCCAAAAATGAAGATGGGTTCTGTTTTCAAGAAAACCTCCGGTGGAAGCCATTTGAAGAACCCTAATTACAAGCGGCTCTCGGTGCCTGATCACGATGCTGAGGAATCTGTTCGCATAATTTACAGAGCCGGTTACGTGCCGTTTTACGTCGGTGAAGAAGAGAAGAGATACCAAGTTCCTGTGAAGTTTGTACACTTTCCTCCATTTAGGGAACTGATGAAGCAGTCGCACGATCATGATGTGTACGACATTAAAATCAACGGTCCCATAAAACTTGCGTGTACTCCCAAGGCATTTGAAGAGACATTGAAGCTTGCAAAGAAACTTTAGCGGCCATGCAGGAGCGGCGGCTCGATCGGAGAGCGGCCACTTTACTGCCTTTCTTTTTTCTTGCTATCGTTTTCCCACCGTATTAATTTTTGAGAAAGAAGAGATTAGTTAATGTGAATTCTTTATATTCTTTTTAATCAAGAATCAAAGATGTTAATATTCTTTTATATTCTTTATTGTTGCAAAAGCTTGCAAAGTTGCATGTACGCCGAAGCAATTAAGTTAATTTGCCAGGAGCTTTTAGATGGATAATTCGACCTAAAAGGAACTTCCATTGAATGAATTACGTCGATTTTTTCGACCAGCAGCTTTCTAAATGATACATAAGATTAATTATTCATGAAATATATCCTACGAAATCAAAACTTTAGGTTCTTTATTCTTCCCCAAATTCTTTGTTCTTAATATTAATTTTTTCGCCATTTCAAACAAAACAATTATTTTAATTTACTTTTATTTTATATAAAACACTCAACAGATTACTTTGATCCATTCAAGTATTACAATTATTAATTTTTTCGCCATTTCAAAGGAAACAATGATTTTAATATACTTGTATTTTATATAAAACACTCAACAGCTGCTTCGATCCACTCAAGTATTACAATAGAGGATTCAAGTATATCATTAGGTGGTTTTTTTTTTTTTTTTACATCAAATTCTTAGTTTATTATTTGTTTCATTTAATCATCTTTGGAGTCATTATGCTGCAGGAAAATATTACTAATACCTATAAATGTCACCCTAGTAATTATATATTTGATAACTGTCAGTCGAGTGTTACAAGAGGATTTCAATCATAAATTACAATCATTGACCCATGAGTTTTTTGGATAGTACAATATTAATTTTATTAGTTATTCACTATCCAATAGGTAAATGACACGTAATAGTTGGATTCATATTGGAACTCAGCTATTGGGATCTCAAGTATTATTATTAAAATATAAGGAAAACATCTACACCCTCAAGATTTGGAGAAATGGTCATCAACACCCCCAAGTTTTTAAAGGGACACCAAGACCCCTTTTTGAATTATACCTTTATCTCTGTTATCCCAAAAGAATTAACTCTAATATTTTATAATAAATAAAAATATAATATTAAAATAAATGTAATAATATATACAGTTAAAAATAATTTCAATATTTAAAAATATTTTAATATTTTATAATCTATTAGATATATTTTATTGTATTAAAGTAAATTTTATGATAAATAGAATCATAATATTAAAATAAATGTATTAAAATTTTAAATTATTTTTAATATTGTGTAAAATAATAATTTTAACAATATTTGTATGTGAGAATGTTTTTAATTATAGAACGTATTTAATGCAAACATTTATTTAAAATCTCTACAATGAATAAAAATATATTATTAAAATAAATATAATAATTTACATATTAAAATTTATTAAAATATTAAATATTTTAATATTGTTAGTCTACTGCATAAATTACATTATTTATATGGTATTTGCATTTACTAAAAATTTTAAAGTGAATTTTTAGAATAGTAGAGGTAAAGGGTATAATGGTCAAAAAGGGATCTTGGTGTCTCTCTTTGAAAATTTGGGGAAATGGTCACTAACATCCCCAAACCTTGGGGGTGTAGGTGTCCTTTTTCCAAATATATATTCAAATAACAACATTAATTAAATAAGTTTTGGATTCAAACAAGTTTATTTGACTCATCATCTAAGTTTAAAAAAGTAATAGAGATAGGAGCTAAAAATTTAATTTGAACTTTATAAAAAATTATCTAATGAAGTTTTATGAAAATTTGTGAAAAAAGGGACGAAAAACAATTTTTAGGCTAATTATGATAAAAATTAAAATTTGAGCAGTTGCGTGCACTGTTGAACCCTAATGAATAACAAAGACAATTCTATGAATCAAGATTTGACAAAGAACTAACAAAAGAACTTCTGCTTCTGCAAGAAGGAAGAGCAGTTTGTTAGATAGCAGAAAAGATGAAAAAAGAATTCCAACTCTCTAGTCTAGAGAAAGAGGAAAAGAATTCCTACTTCATGGTCCATCATGGAACAAAAGAATAGACAAAATACCAAGCAAGCAGAAGTACTAAAATTTGCAACTTTATTGCGTTAGAAACTACTGCAAAAGCCCAACTCCATAGAGCAGACATCACAAGCTTCGAAATTACACTAATAAAAGAAAAGGGGTAGCTGGAAATGACCATTGCATGAAGGAGCAACAACAACAAATATAGCAGCTCCCATCAATTCCACTCTATGAGTCAAGTCTTGGATTTGGATCTTGCATTAGCAAATTTTTTACTCATCTTAGCCAACTCTGCTTTCAGCTTAGTAACAAGAGTTTTATCCTCACTCAAGCATCTCTCCAATTCAGCAATCATTCTTTCAGAAGCTTAAGCTGACTCAAGCAGCGTGTTTCTCTCCATCTCCAGTGTTCTCGTTCTCCTCTTTGATGTTTGTATAGAGCAACCAAGCTTAAAAGAAAGAAACGAAAGATATTATCACTCAGTGGTTTCCCATACCAAAAATGGCACCAAGATTAAAAAAAAATGGTAAACAGTAACTGACGGAAGAAACAAAACGTGGTATCACAAGGATCAGAATTCTTGATGTATCTCGCCTCCTACTTGATTTGTGCAGCAGCCTGTGATGAGGATGCGGTGGTTAAATATTGTGGTCTGTCCCCAAGTTATCTTCTCAAGACCGGGTACCTACAAAACTTTTTCTTCTTGCACGCACCATTGTTAACAATAGGCATGGCTAAAAGAGGGGAGAAAAAAAGGATGGGGCATGACAGTCTTTCAAAGTATAATGCCACCACGATAGGTAAGAACAGAAATACTTAGCAGTTCAGTAAGTATACAGAATTTTATTTAGCATATATGTGCATATATAGGACCATGCAATATAATGAATAAGGCCGTGTTCTATGAGAATGTAAACTTAGAAGTAGAACAACGCCGTTTAATTCACATTACAACAAGAAGAGCTGGCGAGTACAACCCATTGAATTAACAAAATACAAATATATATACTTGTAATCTTTGCACATGCTTTATGATTAAAACTTTAAACACATGTAACTACAATCGTCTTGTTACTAAATCCATAATCACTCTTTAACATATTTATACAAACAGGGCTTGCAACAGCATAGCATTTTTAAGTTATCATGAAAGATACAATCGTTTTTCAAAAGGGAATAGAAGATATATTTTACCTGAGTGATCAGTGATCAGCACAACATCAACATTAACTTGATAATCCCGCAAGTCTAAAGCAGTAACTCGTTCTTGGCCGGAGCTAAAGTCGTCAATTATCACTCTGCACGTACTTGGCATCTCGGCTAGATTGTTATTTCTTTCAAGAATGGAGATGTGGGTTTTTGAGGATTAGCCTTTGACGATGGGAAAAAATTATTCAATCCACCTGGAGTCGGAGAATAAAGTAAAAGTCTGCTCAGCTTTTTGTTACCTTCGTACTCGTTAATTTGCGTGGTCCCCAAATGGTTCACATCTATTTATTTGGATAAATTTTGAGAGGGTTAACACTATTTTTTGAATAATGTTATTTGCACTATTACTCTGGTTGTTTTGTTCACATATGGACTATGTGTTGCATATAAAGAAGATGATCCACGTAAGCATCCATACTTTACAGGATAATTTTGTGTCTTGTGAATACTATTAAAATTTTGAATTAAGATGAGCACTATAACATGCTAGATCATTATTCACATACATTATACAATAATATAAAAGTATTGCATAATACTAAACCTCAATTGATGTGGTATTTAACATTACATTAATTAATTGGGTTTTAATTAAAAGGTTTAACACCCTAGTTATGAACACTAAAATCAACCAATTAATCATATATGAACATCTTTTAAAATACAAACTATGTATCTCGAAATTTTTAATCAACTAAACCATCTCCCAACCTGTTGATGATCAGAATCTCATCTCTCTTTTACCACCTCAAAGTTTTTACCAGTTACCCATCAAGTGTCGACACAGAGTAAAAGACCACACTCAAGGTTAGACAAGAAATATCTAGTTACAACTTAAAGAGAGCTGTGAAAATGACTAGAGAAATCACGAAGAAATTGATAGCTCTTTGACCTCTGGTCACCAGACTTTTATGGCTGCAAATACTAGTGAATCACAGCCTTCATTATTAAACTTCAGCTCACTTGGAAGTAACTGAAATTTTTTAACTGCTTAACAACAGAAATTAAGGTCAATACTGCCATTCTTCTTCTGGCCAAGGAAGCAGCAAACAGTCGCAGGAAGTTTTGGAATTTCAGATAACCACTTGGTTAATCTCAAAGTAACCGAACCATCTTTACCAACAAATAACACTTCCTTCTTCAATTCATCATGTAAATCAACTCATCAAGAAGCAAATTAGCAATTGCCATCGGAATCGCATATCTTATCAATCACAGCCCAATATTACAAATTTAAAACAAATCATTGTCTACTCGCTGCACAATACAAATCTAATATTTGAGTTTGCTTAGTCGAATGATATATTTGTTTTATGCATCACCGGGTTACTTGTATTGTATTTGCCAACAGAACCGGGTTTGAGATCATAAGCTTTAGATGGTTCCTTAACCCGATAATCCAGCAAGTAGACAGCACAGGAAAAAATTGATCATAATAACAACAATCCAGGCCAATGGATTAGGGAATCTTGAGATACAAGAATGAAGATAAGAGGGCTTTGGATCGTGTTAAGGGCTTCAGAATGGGAGAATGGATCTTTTGATGGACGAGACAGACCACCGTCTGTGACTGTGTCCGTGTTTATTTGGGAAAGGAGCATGAAACTGTAACACACAGACAAGCAAGATGAAAGAAAAGAATTGGCGAGTCATTGAGTTGTAGTTTAGTCTTTGATAATCGCGCGTGATACAAAGAGTCGGTGCACTTGGAGAGTGAAGTTCACAAGTGCTATAAAGTAAGCTAAATCCCCGCCGTAAGTGTCGTTGGTACTTTTTGTCGCGCTTATGAGATGGAACCTCGGACAAATGTTTACTGCTTTTTTAATGTATGGTCATCATTAAAGAGAATCTGTTCTGGTTGCATATCAATTATCCATATCAAACAAACAATAGTGGACCAAGTATTGAGCATCATTATAAGTATAATCGTTGATCTGGATTCAGCTAAAAGGTTCTTTGAGGTATTTTTTTTCAGTTAAAAAAAAAAAATTACATACAACATCAGAAGCATTTTCCCAGTCTTCAGCTAATATGTCTAATTTCTACAAAATCCAAAATCAAACAAATTCATTAAAAAGGTTGAAGGATTACTCGTATTGTGTTTGACTGCAGGTTGCCTCCAAGACCTAAGGGAGTTTCGGTTTTCCACTTCTAAATGGACAAAATCCATGTTGACAGGAGTTTATCCGATGACTTCCAAGTGACCATTCACATGAATAAATCTGGAACCGACAGAACATGTTTTGATGTTCCATCATTCAACCTTTGCCACTCCACCACCGGGCATGCTACTTTCTGCAACAGTCTCCTGCAAAAATCTGGAAACAGTTGCAGCAAACCATCAGAATTTGGGATATTAGTAGCTTGGATTTTCACATCTTTTAGGTCTTGTTCCAGCATGAAATGAGGCAGAACGAGTACCTTGTAAATTTTTCCCGAGATGATTCCAAGATGTAGATTGAGAGAATAAAAGACAACATGAGCCCTGTTTGCATGAATGAAATATGTTTCAGTAATATGTTTAATCTCCAGTTGTTCTATAGCATTTAGTTGTGCCCTTGATTGAACTGAAGAATTCAACAAGCTAGAACCAAACTTAGATAAAATCAGGAAGAAATATACAGCAAAATAAAACAATGACTACGAATCAGTGCCACCCGCAAACAGCAGTTTCTTTGAACTCTAATCATTTTAGCAAACTTTTTGCTTTAGGAAGTTAAATGTAGTTGTCACAAAAATTTCTACAGAATCTACTGGCTAAGAAGTTAACACAACAACTATGAGATATTAGAGCCCTGTATTGTAGCCAGTACCATTTAGAACCTTGATTTGAGTAAAAACTTTTACCTGATCCAAACAGAACATAAAATCCAGAAGCCACATCTATCTCTGATTGCTCTTCCCTGTATACAAGAAGTTATCTAGTCAGGCAAACATTTTATTGCCAGTTTACCGAAGAAGGAAACGAACTTCCAAGACTTCTGATACACAGCAAACCATTAGGAACCATGAAACAGATGGTGGGTTGAGAAGTTTATATGCTTTTTCTCTCTGAGGAGATGATGATAATTATTAAGAATTTGGTGAATATAATGCTTAGAAAATCAAATTTGACCAATTCAGCAGAAGAATCAGAAAAAGGACACAAAAAAATTAATACCAATCCCGTGACACTGAATACAAACCAATCAACCAATAAAGATACTTGTAAAATTATTTAACCTAAATCCCATGATACTAACCACGTGTATCTAATAAGCACATGTTTTGGCCAACTTTCAGGTCGCCAAAAGTATTTCGGAAGATCGGGATGAATTTCAACATCTGTTCAAAACAATGAAAAATAGAAGCTGGTATCAAACCCGTAGAAACAGATTTAAATTGACTCCAATAAATCACTGAAAAAAAAATCACATGACGGTACTACAATTTATAAAATGTAAAATATTCAAGTGACATTCATTCATAAGAATATCATGCTATCTAACAAGACGAGCAGTTTAAAGTTCAAAATTAGTTTTAAGTCAATCTCATTTCCCAAATAGCATTAGCATGTTCAATAAAAGCAATTATAACAGAGCAGCAATCTGAAATAACTAGGTGCACATTTCTTTGATGGTATTCTCCTTTCTCTTTAGAAAAGATAAATGAACAAAACTATTGAACCTAGGGCACACAAGTGCATCTGAAGAAAAGGGTGATTGTCAGTTGCGAGTGACCTTGCCTTACATCATAGATAAGGCAAGGCTCTTTCTTTCACAAAACATCTAAGATAGACAAGAATCATGAGTTATACAAAACAGAGAGGACCTAAGGCAAAGTAGATAACTTTGAAGATGTGAAATAACATTAACTATGAAGATGTGAAATGAGTATCTAAGAGTAGCCACTTTCTTTTTTCTTCAAAGCTAGAAATTGAAGACATGCGCACACTGTGAAACGAGTAAGAGGGGTATAAAGTAACACATAATTATTTACATACAAATGCAACGTAGAAGTTCATAACTTCCCATTTGAGATGATAGGACAGCAAGAAGCACCGTTAAAATAAGCACTTAGATGATTTTCTGTGGACATAAGAAAGATGCAACCATGGACTTTTGAAGTAAAATTATTGTAGATCAAAATGATTTTAATGCACAGAAAAAATTAAAAACTACCAACCACAAACAAGCACCCGATTCAAAGTGGAGACTACAATTGGAGGTTCAAAATGCATTGGTTGAGGTAGAGAGGAAATGCACAAGGCTCTACGATGTCAAAGTACAAGAGGGGGGGGGGGGCATAATCTCAATAGGGAGACCCTAAAAGCATATTAAAAAAAAAATTATTATAGTTGATGTGAGCACGATAAAGCTCTCCTTGGTTAACAAACTGATATAGAGAATAACTACTTAGGATAAAGCTACATACAACGCTGGGGCATATCCACAATTTTAGCAGTGACGCCAAGCAGATCATTTCCTGAATACCTCTGCATCAGAAAACCACAACACAAGCTCAGCACATGATAATCGAAAAAGTTACAAACTGAATTTTCTGTATAAACCGAGAGTCATACCAAGTGCACGTCGATCATCGGAACCTGAGAGCTCTTACGGTTTATCACAAAAAGCCACGGAACACGAAACTTCTCTCTTCCAACTTGAAATGATCTGCAAATAAATCATTTTTATTTAATGAATATAAGTTGCTATTTCAGTAATAACAATAACACAATTCGATCAATTTTTGTTTATACTTGCTGATATAAAATGAAAGAGAGACTTTGTTTCTCACATTTTAACTGGATCAGCCCCCGTGAAGCCAGTTGGTTTTGCTATAGGAATCAATGCCTACACCAAGTAAGCCAAAAATTAAAACTCATAACAGATAGGTAAAATTAAGAATCAAATATTTTTAAGGTTACCTACCTCACGATTTACGGCGAAAATTGGACAATGTTTACCGATCACATCATGCCACACAGTTCTCGACTGGAATTATAAAATCGACAAATCTTAATTAGTTTAAAATTTGCAAATGAAAAAAAATTGAAATTAAATTTGAAAAAAAAATTAACGTTTTGTAAACGGACATTGTGATATTGACTCATCTTGCTCATCGGAACGATGTCTCCAGGCCGGTAAGCGAGGGAAATCGACGGCAGAGATAGTAGCAGTAACAGAAGTGACGTCATAATTGTTCTTCTCCTCGGTGTCATTATCTAATTTCCCGTTTGAGAATCGAGATTTTGCTTGAATTGAATTACTGAAACCCTTTTTTCAGAGTGGAATAATGCGGAAAGCGTTTTCTCGTAAGCAGTTTCCGGATGAGTGTACATAGAAACTACATGAAATCGTGTGGGGCTAGATAGCACTGGATTCTTGAATAGATTCTTTTTGACGAGTGTAATTAGAAAAATATAGCTGTACTTGCTATAAGGTATTCGCCCAACGATGTGGACCGATAAGAATGTTAATAAAAATTGGCGTTAGGTGATTTGAATGTTCCTTCATAGCACCTTTTTTTTTTTTTTTAATAAGTCCGTCATATCTCCTTAAATTTTAACAAGTGCTTTTTATCTTGAGTAAGAATTTTTTTTTTACTAATTTTATGTCAATTAGCACCTAAATTTTTAATAAATGCGAAGCATTTTAGGGTCACCGGGAGTAAGAAATTTTTGGTAAAATAATTACTAATTTTACGTTGATGATTCTATCTAAACAATTGACCAATGATAGCAAAGCTTATGAATTGACAACATTAAGTATTAATCTTTGACTTTAGATTTCATTGTTCCTATAAACAAATTGTGGAAATTTGTGTTTAAATGTAAGACAAACACTTTAGGCCCAATAATTCAAGCACGCATACTATATATATATGGGCAGAGATTATTTCAACTTAAATTTTTTACTTAATTTTGACACATATTTTGAGAAATTAATTTTATACTATCTGATGTTGGATGAATTGGCATAATTAAATATTTCTTTAACTTTCAACAGCTATTATTGAATTAATTGAGATCATTGGCCAAACTTTTTATCAAAATTTTAAGTTGAAATAATCGCTTCCACACAAGAAAAATAAAGTTTGTATAGAATACTTTTAAATTATTTTTTCATTCTACGAATAATACATCATACCTTAATTGAATAATTGAAAACAAAACATAAATATTGTCTGCTATTGAAATGTTCTTAAATTTAAAATAACACCAAGCATAAATGTGAATCCAATTCATAATGGCAAATAAACAAATAATTTTTTTTCTTTTCATTTAATATTATTATGTGTGAATAAAACCATTTTCTAATGGCCAAGAGTAAGAAGGGATCTCCATACATTAAAAAGAAAAGTGGTAACAATTAATAATGTTACTTTGCACATAATATAATAATTAATGGAACATTTGGCATATAAGATTACCAAACGTGCTATAATAACAAAGAATACTTAGCTTTCGAGATTTTAGATATTATTTTCACAAGTAATTGTATATTTTGCAATAATATTTAGTAACATATAATGGGCTTCAATGGGTTTACATTCCTTTGTAATTGCCAAATACGGCAATGCGATCAAAGATGGGATCGTGATGCCTAACAACATTGAAATAAATTCCGTAAAGCCAAGCGGAGACAAGCGCACGTCACTCGTGTTCCCCGCCCACGGTTAAAAAGTGAAAACTTTGTCGTGAGAAAGAAAAAAAAAAAAACTGAAAAAAAAAATCCAAAATACATAATCCCAAAATTCACTATGATCACTTTTTTGTGCTTCCTTTTAAAAGCCAACCTGCCTTCATCGCCACCTGTTCACAAAAAATTCTCCCAAAAATATTTTCATATTTCACCTGTCGTTTTATTGTGATTCGCCTGTCGTTTTTCTTTATTTCGTTTTTCGCTCGCTGCACTCCGGCCGCCGTGGAAGCCTGATCGCCGATTATTTTGACACCGTTTCAGATCGGGAACTCGATTTTTGTTATCTGATAAGCCTATTAACCAGACACGTGGATGGTTGTACGGTATATTCTTTGATTACGTGGATATTCCTGGTGTTTGTATTATTTCGTTGATGGGCGATCTCCGAGATTGGTCGCCTGAACCTAACGGCGCCGTTTTGGGAGAGAGGCCGTCATCGTCCTCGTCATCGGTTCCTTCAAATCAAACGGCAATTGGTGCGGAGTACTGGCAACGAGCCGAGGAGGCGACGCAGGGCATAATTGCCCAGGTTCAGCCCACTGTTGTCTCCGAAGAGAGAAGGAAAGCCGTCATTGATTACGTGCAAAGATTAATTAGAAATTATCTTGGTTGTGAGGTAAGAATCTATTTACAGTTATGCTGTTATGTTAAATATTAATTACAATTATCTTGTTATTTAAATTTTTAACTACAGTTATGCTAATGTATTTTCATTTCAATTGATTAGGGTATTTAATTTATGTTTATAATTAGGTTAATAGTTTAGTAAGAATTATTAATAACCCTAAATGTTACATGAAAGGGTGGAATCTGGTTGCGGTGATATTATTAATACAGTGCATTAAGCAAATAGCTAGGGCTTGTGTTTCAGTACTTTGATTTTGTGAAGGATTGGAATACGTATTAAGTGAGAGGTGATGGATAGTTATGACTAAATAGCCAGTGCTGTCATTTATTGTGCTATATATGGAGTAAATGAATGCGGGGAATATGGATAAAAATGGGTTTCCTTTTCTAACTTACATCTGTCATAGGTATTTCCATTTGGATCAGTTCCGTTGAGGACTTATCTCCCTGATGGAGATATTGATCTGACAGCTTTTGGTGGCCTAAATGTTGAGGAAGCGTTGGCCAATGATGTGTGTTCTGTCCTTGAGAGAGAAGATCAAAACAAGGCTGCTGAGTTTGTTGTGAAGGATGCTCAACTAATCCGTGCTGAGGTTCTTTGCTTCAATCATATATTCACTGGATATATTTGTTAGCATAATTTTTTTTTTGAATTTCTTGATACTAAATTTCTATGTTATTTGGAGAAATTTTGTTACTGCTTCATTTCTATTTCTTCTTTCCCCACTTTTCTAATTGGAAATATTTTATACCTTTCATGAATTGTTCATTCTGTAAATACAAGCATAGGCGGAGCCGCTTCATCTCAAGATGGGGCAGATGCCCCAAAAGGGTTGGGAAGAACTTTGTGATGTGTGGCATCAAAAAGCACTTCTGGTCTTAGAATTTTGAAATTGCGCCCTCTGATTTTTAATTTTTCAAATTAAGCTTTGTGGAATTCACCCTTTTGCTTATGTTTTGAACTTGCCGCACCTAGAGTAAACGCCTTGGTACATATACGTGGTGCGTGAAACTAACTTGATAACCCTTTGGCGTATTTAGGTTCCTTTAACTTTCAAATCTCCTAATGGATATTATCATCTGTCACTATTGTTGTCCTTTGTTTGTTCGCTGGTCAAACCATTCAAACATGATAAATGATAGTTGATGTTGTAGAGGTGGCTCCATTCTCCCTCTCACAAATTGATTGATAACACTGTTTAGAAAACTTGTAGTATCCTTAGCGCAACTGGATTTTTCGCATACTTGCTTTTATTTCCTTTGACAGGATTGTTCTTAATTAAACATCTACAGATGCAGTGAGGATGATATCTTTTTCCCCTTTGGAATTTATTATCCACTCTGTCCGTGTTGGCCCAATCTTTGGTGGTGCTGTGCATGCATTTTTCTTCAGTAACTGCTTGTCTGGGAATTGGATCAGAAGTTCAGATTTTTCTAATTATTTTCGCAAGCTACTCTCTGCTATATCCAACCACCTGACAACTATTCTCATTAGCTATTGTGAATAGTTGCTAGTTTGTGTGTTGTATGCTATGAAGTATGCTATTCTTCTAGGATGAAATGACAGCACACGATTGATTTAGATACGTCATTGGGTTTCAAACATCATTTATGATTTAGAAGTTGTTTTATTTATATGTTTCATTACATTTGGCATCTTAGACCCCCTTTTTTTTGGCTGCAGGTTAAACTTGTAAAATGTCTGGTACAGAACATTGTAGTAGATATCTCCTTTAATCAGTTAGGAGGGTTGTGCACACTATGCTTTCTTGAGCAGGTAGCATTCTTCATAAATGTTTTGACATATGTGAGTGGAAGCATTTTGTTTTTCACAGTTTAATTGAATGAATTGCTATGTGTTACTGTCTATGGGTATTCCTAGTGAAAGCTTTATGCATTACATCTTTCATTGTCTCTTTCGGTAATTTTACAAGCATGCTTATTGACCAGTGGGGTAGACATGAGGAAAATATGTTACCTCAGAATTTTACTGTAAATGCAATGACATATGGTATGATTAATATCGTGATTCAAAACTTTTTAGATTTATTGCGTTCGCATGCTTAGTCAAATTGTACTTAGTAAAGTGTAAATGCATGGCTTATCTTCAGTCTTGTCTTTATATGTATTTTTTGTTTTGATTGGTAGCTTTTTGTTGCAGAAATTCTCTTATTCTACTCTCGATTACAAATATTGGAAACATCATTAGTTTTTACCATAAAGAGTTTGCGGATTGTTGTTGTATAGAATTTTTTGAAGAAGTTGAACTCTCTACTCAGATCTACATTACGCTTTAGTCATATTAGGTAGGGTGTGGTTATACTTGAGCTTTTGAGATAGCATTCTGCTTGTTGTACAGGTTGACCGTTTGATTGGAAAAGATCATCTCTTCAAACGCAGTATTATTCTAATTAAAGCCTGGTGCTATTATGAGAGTCGAATTCTTGGTGCTCATCATGGCTTGATTTCTACATATGCCTTGGAGACTTTGGTTCTGTATATCTTCCATCTCTTCCACTCTTCATTAAATGGTCCTTTGGCGGTGAGTTCTTGCAGGAGTTTGGATTGGTACACTGCTCAAATTTATCTGATAAAATTAACTCATTGATTTCGTAATGATTTATAGGTGCTCTATAAATTTTTGGACTACTTCAGCAAATTTGATTGGGACAGCTACTGCATTAGTTTGAACGGGCCTGTCCGTATTTCCTCCCTGCCAGAAGTTGTAGGTGAGCAGCCAATTTTCAATTTTGTGCTGCATGTATTTGTATATGTGACTTGATTGCTAAACTACTTCTTCTTCTCTTCCCCCCCCAACCCCCCCCCCCCCCCAAAAACTCCCTTATTATTCCTTTTGCAGTTGAGACTCCTGAAAATAGTGGAGGTGACCTACTGCTCAGTAGTGAATTCCTCAAGGAGTGTGTGGAACAGTTTTCGGTTCCTTCAAGGGGATTTGACACAAATTCACGATCATTTCCACCAAAGCACCTTAACATAGTGGATCCGCTGAAAGAAAATAATAATCTAGGACGCAGTGTGAGCAAAGGTAGAGATCATTTCTGTATTCAAGGTGGAGAGGCCAGGAGGCTTTTTTTTTTGTTTTAAATTATTATTGTTATTTTTTTCAGCTAAAATTTTTCTGATGAAACCAATTATATTTTGGGAAATATTTTGACAAAGTGAAGAATGAATGTGCCAGTTAGACAACATTAATTAATATATTGCTACATAAGAAACACTAATGGTGTGAAAATGTATATTGTTCTATCAGGAAATTTTTTTCTTGAAAATACTGATTTGACAATGTAGTGTTATGCAAGTTCAAGATATTTGGTATCTGGACAATTATGAAATTAGTTCCTATAAGTTAATAAAGTGGCATGTAAGTTGCTACTTTTGATGATTAGTTAATGCTAACATTTTTTTTTAATATATATGATAACATAAATTAATGTAGGAAAATAGAACTGTCAATGTTAATCCGCCATTTTCTGTACAGGGAACTTTTATCGGATAAGGAGTGCTTTTACTTATGGGGCTCGAAAACTTGGGCGCATCCTTTCCCAGCCAGAAGAAAGTTTAACTGATGAACTACGTAAATTTTTCTCAAACACTTTGGATAGGCATGGAAGTGGACAGAGACCTGATGTTCAGGATCCTGTTCCACTGTGTAGACACAATGGCTATGGTGTCTCATCCACTTTTTCAGGCACGGAGTTATGTCAGGAAGACCAGACCATTTATGAATCAGAGCCTAATTCAAGTGGCATAATAGAGAATTGTAGGATAGATGATGAAGCAGAGTTGTGTGGTGGTGTTGGTAAAATAAAGGTATCGGGGATGGAATCAAGTTATTGCAGAACCATCAATGAACCACACAATTCTGGAAATGGGACAGCTGTTTCAGAAACCCGTCTCTCTGGGGACGCAAAAGACCTAGCTACTTCCAAAAATTTGAATCTAGTAATTTCAAATGAAACCTCTAAATCTTCCTCTCTTAGTGGTGAAGAGAGTACTTCCCTTTTGGGTAAGGCACGTCATGCACCGCATCTTTATTTCACTTCTTCAACAATGGGAAATGGAGAAGTAAGAAATGAAAATGCAGAGTGTAAACAGCAGTTGAACTCTGGTTCTGCTGAGAAGAACGTGACATCTGGGATTCTGCCTACTCATTACAAGGAAACTGGCTTAATTTTACTTAATGGTCAGGATGAGAACCAGTTGGATGTTAATCATGGTGCTTCATCTCCTGTTGGATCAAACCACCATCCTTCACTCATAAGTACGATCCCTTGGTCGACAGAAGAGTTTAATTTCAGTTATTCTGGTTATCATGCATCACCTAGGACTGTTGGAAGTCCCAGAGCTGCAAACTCATTATCAGATCTCAGTGGGGATTATGAGAGTCATCTAATTAGTCTAAATCATGTCCGGTGGTGGTATGAGCATGCCTTGAATTCATCCTATTCTCCCATGTCTCCACAGTTGCTTTCTCAATTCCAAAGCAATAATTCGTGGGATTTAATACAACGGTCACTACCATTCAGGCAAAACATTATACCCCAGATGAATGCCAATGGTGCTGTCCCAAGACCGTTGTTTTATCCAATGACCCCACCAATGTTACCTGGTGCAAGCTTTGGTATGGAAGAGATGCCAAAGCATCGTGGAACTGGGACCTATTTTCCCAACACGGTATACTTATTCTAAGCCTTTGATATTATGGGCATTTGAATTTTATGTTATGTTTGCTATGTGGGGCCAGCTCAGTTGATGTTGCTGTCAATTTGCAGCATCTGTTTTTTGTTAAATTGTTCAGGTGGTGGCCCTCGTTGTCTCAAGTGGTTTTATGCTTAAATTTTTGCAGAACCATTACAGGGATAGGCCCTTGAATTTGAGGGGAAGGAATCAAGCACCAGTCAGGTCTCCCCGTAGCAATGGTCGTGTAATGACACCCCCTGAAACAAATATCCTTGAGAGAAGCAGCGGTGAGCCATCACCAGCACATATCCATGTTCATCAAGTTGGTGTTAAGGCTGGACTTTCAGAGCCCTGCCACTCTAGTTCTCCTGAGAAAAGGACACAACCTAATGCCAATGGTTTGGTGCATCCAGTGGACAGGGTTGTAGAATTTGGGTCAGTTGGGCATCTATATTATGGGCCACCCTCACTCGACAGCAACAGGCAACCAAACACATGTTCTACCATTGGTCAGGACTCAAGTGTAAGTCTCTCATCACCAAGGACTCCAAGGTCCAGACCTGGGCTGGGCACGGATGAAGATAGGTATGATAACATTTTGATTTTTTTTTTTTTAACAGCTGTTATAACATGTCTGGAATTCTGCTTAAGCTTTCACTGTCTCTGGAATTCTGCTTAAACTTTCTCTCTCCTTTACTCGTGTAGGACTGATGTACAATACCATTTGAAAGATGAAGATTTTCCACCTTTATCTGGCTGATTGCAGTGGGAAAGAATGGTTTTTGCACTGTTAAGTTAATAGATCAGTAAATGCTAACGAACCAGCCTGTGCCAGAGCTTCCTGCTTGTATGGCTTCTTACGGCAATCCCAGCGCACTATATACATGGAGTATTGGAGTTCATGATTTTGTGTGTTCAAAGGCATTTTGTACATTCTACTGATTATTTTTAACACCTTAAAATGTCTTAATAGCTGTGCATTGGTTTGAGTTGTTTTCGTGTATAGGATACTTGAATTACTGTTTTTAACCAGGTTTTTCAACGAACGTTCCCCCGTTGTAGGATAAATATAGACAGAAAAGATTGTTGTTGCCAATGACTGTAACTTATACTAGAAAATAACTTTTTTTTTTTTGTTTTTTTTCCCCCACTCTTGTTTTGGCAGCTGTAATAGTTTTACATTTTTGGCTACCCATTGGTTGCATCATGCGTTGGTGCTAGAGGGTTGTTTTAGAAATTTGGTTTCCAATGTCAACGATCCCTCTTTATTTCTTTTTAGACACAGAGAGTGCGATGAAGAAGATACATTGTCAGATGTCAATCTCAGTTGCTGGCTTCAGGTTGCTGCTTCGCTGCTAGTAAGGAAATTCTTTTTGCCATCATTTTGACTTTTAAGCCAACACTCCATCTCTCCTAATTACTTTAAATCATACAATGTGGATGTCTTCACATTTAAAAAAAGCTATTAGATGCTATTAGATGGCTTCACATTTAAAAAAGCTATTTAAGATTAGATATTATAATTAGATGCTATTAGAGATTAGATATTATAATTAGATGCTATTAGATTCACATTTGCAAGATTGTACATATTATCCAATAATTGAAATGCATTGCACTAAAAGAATTTTTTTTTTTTTTTTTTTTGTGTGTGGACTTTGTTATTATCTAATGTTTCAATTATTATTCATTAAACAGCTTCAAAATGTTTTGAATCATTGACCAAAAAAAAGTTTCCAAAAGAGCAAATTAAAAGGGAAAAAAAAAGGAATGAACACGTTACATAAAGTTTGCAGATGTTAGGGCTATATTGATTGTCGTGGGAAATAAATTATATCATCGTTACAAATTTTGAATGCAACGCTTACCCAAGAATCTTGAATGTGGCGTCCATCAACAAGAAGGGCGGCAGATGGATAATTCCTGGAGCTTAAATGCAGAATAAAATTAAAATACCTCTCTTTAATTGTATTCTTTTATTATTATTACTATTTTAATGGAATTAATTAATGTGATAGCCAGGACTACGCATATTAATACATACATATGATCAACTGGGAGGGGTAATTGGCTGATATTGTCAACTCTTCATTAATAAATCTTAGAATGTGACAGAAAAAAAAAATCGATATTCGTGTACTTAAAAAATCACTCGGCTACATACAGATCTGAGAAGAAAAGAATAAATAAAACGTGGGGATTCTTCCATAAAGTCCATAATTCTAATCAAATGGGAAATGTGAAAGAGAAAGGTGGTTGTTTTGTCAGCGCAATACTCATAACCGAGACACCAAGTACCTCAGCAGGTGAGAATTAGTACCACAATTTTTTTTTTTTAAAAAAAAGAAGAAAACAAATGAATTGGCAGCCTAAAATTGCATCAGAGACATTAAGGAAGAGTTTTCTTCAAGATTTTTTCTCTAATAAATTTGTCTAAAATAAATTACGTAAATCAAAATCCTCTCAATCTCGATATGATCACAATTTATACTCGATGGTATTTTTATTATAAGCATTTTTCAAGCACAAAATATTAGTAATTTCTTTTAACAACTGTTGCTATCATATATGTATATGTATTCAAATGTTCAATGCTTAAAGGTTTAACTAATAAAATTATTAGAGTGATTCAAAAGATTCTATGTTTAAATTCTGATCATATAAGTGTAGATGAGATTTAATTTGCATTAAGACACCCAAATTTAAACAGTAGTAAAATTAAAAAGAAAAGAAAACAAAAATAAATTGACAATATTACTTTTAATCTCTTTAAAACATGACTTTTTCAACTACTTCAAGCAAATTTGGCAGGAAACCTCTCCTCACAAATGTGAGGAAGGGTTTGTTCTCATGCACGATTGCGGGGTTTAATTTAAAATTCCTTCCTGTTCTCAGGGCTGAAGGCTGAGTGAAGGCGATGTCTTTCTCCTGGAGGAGTTGACGTCCTCGAATATTTGAGAGGGTTAAAAATCTGAAATGCGGTCTAATGTATCGAATTGATGTAAACGAAAATTGATGAAACGCGATCGAATGATGTAAACGGCCTAATATATGTATGATTGTAAATATCATGAGCAATAGTCTCTTCAAAAAAAAAAACATGACTTTTTCCAAATTTAATTGCGAAGACAAATTTGAAGACAATTACTTGCAAAATTATTGAACAGGAAGGAAGAAAGAATAATCAATCATGATTATTGTTTACTCTGCGTGAGTGACGTGCGACTTCGAGAAATCAAACAATGTATTTGGTGGATAAGTATTATTAATCAATGGGACAGATGGCTGCCGATGAAAATGCTTTGACAATTTGGCAATCGGCATTCGGTGTGTGCGCGTCCTTTTGCTTTTGCTTTGCTCACCGGACCACCACACACTCCTATCCTCGTCAACCATCACGGTGATTTTTTTCGCTAGGATTCCCGTTGTTTCTATTTATTTCATTTAAGACATGCGGTTTAAAGAAACGGACACTTAAATCTCTTATAGTTCAAAATTTAGCAAATCATTTGAGTCCTTTGATCTAAGCAGTATTTGAGTTCTTTGATCTAAGCAGTTTTGGGCGTCATCAATAAAAGACAGTTTTGGCTATTTCTTCAAAGACCCTATTTAAAATAAAGTAAGCATAAATATTGAGGATTTAAGTGAAAATATCCCAACCAATGAACTAAGCAATTTTGGGCGGCATCAATAATTTGACATCTAAGCAGCTCTGCTATCCACTAATTGTTTCAACCTCTTTCTAATTGATTTAATGGAGAACTTGGTGTTTGAGATTACGACACTAAATCATTTTTAATCAATTTTATTTAAATCGTAAAGATGTAAGGGTAAAAAAAATTTAATAAATATGTAAATTTAAAGGAATAATAAATTGAAAGTCTAACTATGTTAGAACTGTTCTCCACTGAAATTCTAATGATAATCATATAATTATAGAGAAAAATATTAAATTTGTATTTACTGTTACGATCTAACGGTCATCATCAATTGCTCCATGGTAGAACAGCTCTACTATAGTGATTGCCATGAACTAATTATGCTTCGAATGAAAGTCCGGGTTGCTGAGCTTTCCGTTTAGCCAATCTTATAATTCAATTCACGCAACAAAAGGTTAGACAATATTAACCAAAATAATAATATTTGACCCCCTCAATTTATCAAATTAATATTAACTACATTTACAATAAGTTCAAAACACATTAGAGCCCAAGCAATATTTCAACTCGTAATCAAGCTATTTATACCAACTGAAAAATAAATAAGCACTCAAAACAAGTATATGCTCGAGCATCACTAACCAACTCTGAACCAATTTCAATTCATTTCAATCTGAACAATAACCCAAGTAATTTGATTGCTTAAAATATATGAGATACTAAATACTAATCCCCATTTTTCAATTAACTTTATTGATTTTTGAAAGTACTCCTAATAAAAAAAGTAAAAATTAGAATTTAAGAATATTTGCTTTTTTTACTTTATCTTTTCCCTCTCAAAACACACCCTCTCTCAGATTGATCAACCTCTCAATCGCTATGACAAGTATCCAACCAAATTGCAAATCCATTCAAATATGTGTATTTCGGTAATATCATTTCAGCCACCATGACATTGCCAGCAGTTGCAGCAATTGAACGTGTTGTTAGTCCCGTCATTGTTTATGACCTAGATGCGATGCTTTCACTCATAAGGGTCTAGTTATGTTATAATTATGGTATAACATGACAGTTGCAATCAGTTATTAGATCAAGTTAATGTAATTGTGCAGCTGTAGATTTAATGGATGCATGCCACAATTGCAACATAATTTTGCCCCACTCACAATGCGGTCATTAATTAGCAACAAATCAATTTTGGAAGAGATGAAGAGACTCACGTCAAAGGAAAAACAGCCCCAAAAAATTCATCATAGAGAAGTATCAACTCAGCTATGAAATTCTCATTTTTCAATTTTTGGTTCAGTTTCAGAGTCAACAAACTTCATATGGTACAAGGTTTGTTCCCACTGCGGGTTTTGATTGATATGAAATTAAAGTGAAAAATAGAACCATGAATGGACAAGTTTTCCAAAAGTAAAAAAATCAAACAATATTTTTCTTTTCTCTTTTGTTTTGTAACATGGTAAGCCCACAATCATTTTAACTTAAAATGAAACATAACTTTCAAGCCGAATTTGGAAGAGTTCTATAGAGAGATGAGAGATTTTTATTCAGTTGGTGAGAAGGATAAGTGAATAGCCATTTGTGGAATTAAAATAAATTTATTAGAAAAAGATTTTATTAAGGTAATTTTAGAAATAAATGAGATTACTTGAAAAGTGGGAGTTAATGAAATAAATGAGAGGTTAAATATTATTGCACTATTAAGAACTCACAATGAGTTAACAGAAACTTCTCTTAATATCCTAATTAACCCTAATTAAACAAGTATTAATTTGTTTATATTTTTCTCGCCACGCTCCTAATTTTTCTTTTGCAGCAATCATACTTTATCCTCCTTCCATCATATTTTTTCCCAATCCAAACATGTAATCCTCTGCAATTAAACATCAAATTTTCTTTTTCCTTCATAAGTATTCTTGATACTTTCAATAAATGAAAGCTTTAAAAAGAAAAATAAAAAAGCTAAAATCACTTAAATTTTAGAAAAGAAATTATTCACAGATGATACATTACAATAATCAATCGGGAAAAAGTCCTTCTCATCCTTGGGGTTTAATACAATAACTCATTTAATTTTTACTTTTTAAACAATAACCCAAAAACATCATTCTATTAATTCACTATTAGTTAAATGTCGTTTCTTAATAATTCATTAAGGGTAAAAAAGGATTTTCAATCAAAGAGAAAATTAGAAAAATAAATAAAAGTTGACATATAACTGAAAATAATTATATCTAATCCCACTAAATAAGAAAATCGAAAAAGATGAAAAATTTATATTTCAAGCAATTTTTTTTCACTTATTTCTAGTTTGGTGGCATGAAAGCCCTATAAACCGTAGATTTAAATACTAAAAATATTACAATTTTTTTATTCATATGAGTATACTATCTAATTGTACTGTAAAATGGCTTAAATTGAGTTAAGATACAAAGATATTCAGCATATGCAAGCACATAAAAATTAGTGGCATTTTTGAGTTTTTCTTCCAAAGATTTAAAGATATTGTGTTTATTATAATTTGTTCCTTATGGTAATTATTCAGTGGATATATCAAATTATATCATCGTTGATTTCATTTAAGAAAAAATTAATGAATTTTACATACTTTATAGTGTTATTTAATTGTGTAAAAAAATTTAATATATTTTGTATCACTTTAATGAAAATCTTATTTTGCCCTCAATAAATTATTAGTTAACAGTTTTACACTAACAATGAGTTAATAGAAAGATATTTTAGGTTATTATTTAAAAAGTATGGATGAAATGAACAATTACATTAAACCCTATAGATGAAAATGACTTTTTCCCTAGTCAATCCTTTTAACTTTTGATTTCTGAAAAAGTTCAAATCAATTTTCTTCTTTCTCAGAGATGTCATTGAATATATCTCAATAAGACCCATCATTTATTTTTTTTTTTAGTTGAAAATTTTTGTTTAAATTAATGGATACATGACATGTGTAATTAAATTTATTAATTTAATATAATTATTACTTACAAAATATTTTTAAAAAAAATAAATACACATATATCATAACGTTATTCATTTATTTTATTACTGACATGATACTTTTGATTTTATTCTTAAATTTCTCCAGTAAATGATGAACTAGGTATATATAAATTATAAAATTTTAATTATTTAATTTTAAAAATACTAATTATTTATCTTTATTAAAAAATTTTCCAAGTAGGATCTATGAGTAATTTATTAAAAAATATTTTAATGTTATAAATTATTATTAACAGGTGAATTTAAAAAATATTTTTACGATTACCGATAACCTCACCCAGGTTAAAATCCTTTGTAATAAATTATTATTTCATTTTTGGACTGCGTCAATTACCGCCGTCACGTTCATAATCTTGGGGACCGCCAGTAACCCCCACCCAAAAAAAAAAAAAAAAAGGACCAACCACCATATAATTTCTTTTTCAAAGAAAGTTCCTATTCTAGAGCTATTCGGTTGTCTCTTCACACATTCTGTTCAAGCTCCTGTGTCTTATCTCTCAAAACCTATATCAAAAAGATAAAATTTTCCTTAGATTCTCAATATCTCAGAGTCTTTTCCTTATCTGGGTTGCTCTCGTATCCACAAATGGTGCTTTCAAAGCGTAGCCATAGGTTCTTCAAATTCAGAATAACAATTATAAGCCCCCTTCATTTCATCACCTTATATTTCGAGCATTAATTCTCTCTCACAAAGAGATACACGCAAAAAAGTTGTTCTGTGTGCTGACACAAAATATTCCTTCAATAGCTTTTATTCTGTTTCTTGAAAAAAAAAAAAAAAGAGAGATCTTGGATATATCCTTTTTTTATTCAATTAGTGTAATATTTTTGAGGAACAGATGATTTCCAAAAACTACGAGTTTTCACGTGCGGTAGTAGAAATGGCTTGGATTATGCTTAGTGTGGATTACTCTAGGCTTTTTTGGTTATTATTTGGAGTATTTTCTTACGAAAATCACGAAGGAAAGCCGCGGATCATCTAGCATACAATAGTTCCCGCTTCTGTGTTATTGCTTTTAAATTTCATATATATATATTAGAAGTAAATAATACATATATATATATTCAAATAACTAATAAAATTAAGCTTGGAAAATTTGGCTTGAGGGTGCTTGATTATTCTCAGCCATGTATAAGAACAAGAGTACTCGTTTAGCAGGATGCGTTGATGGTGCCAAGGCTCCACTTGGATACGTCGAAACTGATCCTTCTGGTCGCTATGGGCGTGTAAGTTTTTCCCTTTTCTTTCTTTCTTTCTTTTTTTTAATTTTTATTTGATGGATGATTTTATTTGGAAAAAAAATTGCTTTTAAAAATAATTGTAGCAGAGTCAGATATTATGTTATGATCATGTTTTGGATAACACTTTCTTTGTATTATTCTCTGCAACATTTTGACTTGTGCATGATGCAGCTGAAAAGTTTGATTAAGGAATCACTTTCAAGTAGAAGAAGATTGAACTGCCATAGTCCTGTAAAATGAGCCCTGTGGAAACTTTGATATTGCTCTACCTTTTTCTTTTTTGTTCTCGGTCTATTCCCCAGGTCAACTCTTCGTTACAAATTGGAAAAATTAAATTTATTGACTTTGAATTGCTACAAATTTTTTTCTTTTTTCTTTTTTTGATGATGATTTCATGTAGGAGATATTTATTTTAATTAGATTATTTTCTTGGCGGTTGGCTGGGGCAGCACTTTTGCAGTCTAATTAACTGCGCCCTCCCTAAGACTGAAGAGGCACTTTTTAAGTTTCTTCATGTTGCTAATCAATTTTTTATTCGATGATTATTTTGCATGACAGTTCAGAGAAATTCTTGGCAAAGGAGCTATGAAGACTGTGTATAAGGCATTTGATGAGGTCTTAGCAATGGAAGTGGCGTGGAATCAAGTGAAGCTTAACGAGGTCTTCCGTTCACCAGAGGATTTGCAGAGGCTCTATTGTGAAGTTCATCTTCTCAAGAACCTCAATCATGACTCCATCATTCGATTCTACGCATCTTGGATTGATGTTGATCGAAGAACCTTCAATTTCATCACTGAAATGTTCACCTCTGGCACCCTTAGAGAGTAATTACGAAGACCCTTTCGTTACAGTTATATGCTTTTGCTCAATTTTGAAAGCACTGCAGCTAATACGTCTGAACGTTATGAACCTGAAACAGGTACAGGAAAAAGTACACGCGAGTAGATATTCGTGCAGTTAAGAACTGGGCACGACAAATTCTGCGAGGACTTGCTTATCTGCATGGCCATGACCCTCCAGTGATACACAGAGACCTCAAATGTGATAACATTTTCGTCAATGGCCATCTCGGGCAAGTCAAAATTGGAGATCTAGGCCTAGCAGCTATTCTCCGCGGCTCTCAGCACGCTCACAGTGTTATAGGCAACTCTCAATATGCCCTCTCAAAGCTAAGTAATTTTGATCTAATAACCTTAACAATATGTCTGACACATGTTTGGTACGGACATTAGGCACCCCTGAATTCATGGCCCCCGAATTGTACGAAGAGGATTATAATGAGCTTGTTGATATTTACTCCTTTGGCATGTGTGTGTTAGAGATGCTTACATCCGAGTACCCATATAGCGAGTGCTCCAATCCTGCACAAATTTACAAGAAAGTGACTTCGGTAAGCTTTATTCTTACGCATTCACAATTATGGCACCACAGGAATCTGATGAATCTATATGATTGATGGCAATAATTGTGTCATCGCCAGGGGAAATTGCCAGGAGCATTCCACAGAATTCAAGATGCAGAGGCACGGCGTTTTGTGGGGAAATGTTTGGAGAATGTTTCAAAGAGATTACCAGCTAAAGAGCTCTTGCTTGACCCGTTTCTAGCTTCTGATGCAGGGGAGCCCTTGCTTATCCCAAAAGTCCCAAGTTTTCAAAATTTAAATCCTAATGGAGCAGTGACGGAGCTAGTGCCACAGTTTGCAGTTGATTCTGATCAAAAGAAGAGTACTGATATGACCATAACAGGCACAATGAATCCTGAAGATGATACAATTTTCCTGAAAGTACAGATTACAGACAAAGATGGTAAATTCTTGAGCTTCTTCAGTGAATTGTTTACTCTAATAAATTTTCAGACTGTTAAAAGAACACCGTTTAATTTCTATATTACACAGGTCATGCTAGAAACATATACTTCCCCTTTGACATTTTCAATGATACTACAACTGAAGTTGCCTTGGAGATGGTGAAAGAATTGGAGATTACTGATTGGGAACCACTTGAAATTGCTGAAATGATAGAGCAAGAAATATCTTGTTTGGTCCCGAATTGGAAGGAATGTGGCTCTTCTCAATTCTGTCATCAACACAGCTTTAGCTATGAAAATGAAGATGATGACAATGACGAACATGGAATCTACCACCCTTTCTACTCTAATTCTTCCCATTCCTCCTCGCACGCTTCTCTCCCAGCTTTCTTCACAAACAATGTGAACTCTTCTCCCAGTTGGCTTCAACAAGGTATGTTTTATAAACCCGAGACATCTGTTGAACCAACCAGAACCCCCGCTAATTAATGATCTTTGGTTAATGCAGAAGACTTGTTGGGCAATGATGATGCGAGTTCCAATGGTTCTGTTAATTCTTTCAAGTACTCAAGCTGGGATTACCACTCAGGCAATGAAGATGATTATGAGTTCAGCCACAGAGCAGGAGAGCCACTCTGCATTGCAAGAGCAACTCAAAGATCTACAAGATTCTGCCCTGAAGCTGCCATGAACAATGACCGCTGCAATAGTGAAGATGTAAATTCCTGGAAAGCTTGTAGTTCAAACAGTAATAACGACAGGAAATTGTCCAGGATTCGGTCACTGGTTGATGTACGGAGCCAGTTGTTGCACAGGTCACTGGTGGAGGAAATCCACAAGAGGCGATTGTTCAAGACTGTTGGTGCTGTTGAGAACATTGGGTTTCATGAGCCAGCTACTTGTGCCGCTTACGGAAGATGCCCCGTTTCCAGATCATGACGAAAATTTGAAGCAGATTCCACAATGAAGATATTGTAAAAATTGTTATTGCTTTCTGGTGTGTTTAATGAATGCTTTTGTTGTGTAAAATTAAAAACTATTGAACCTTGTAAGCTGCGAAATTCTCGGTCTGTTGCAATATAATAAGAATGCTTTTGTTAAATAAAATAAAATGTTGAAAATTAAAAATCTAATTGAACCTTTTTCCTTTTTTTTTTCTGCAATGGAAAATGTAAGATCAATGCGAAAACAAATTCTCGGTCTGTTGCAATATAATAAGAACGACCCCGTTTCCAATTGATATAAATAAAATAAAATGATGGGCTTGATTTGCATTTATCATAATAAGGAAGGATCTTTTTATATCTAATTTTCGGATATGGATCTCCCTTTTCCTTTTTTTCTTCTGCAATGGAAAATGTGGATCTACTTTGATCAATGCTTAAAATGGATTTCATCAAACAAATAGATTACGTAATTATTTTTTTATAATAAATAAATAAATAAACTTGCCCAAAAGACTTCGATAGTATGAGCCCATCTTACGTGGCAAAATCTGAAGTGGAATTGGTCTCCGCCACGTGGCAAACTTCCGTGAGCAGTAGAATGATTATTATGCATGAACTTACTGCAAAAACAAAGAAAGAAGACGTGCCTACTAAGCCAAACGCGCCTCCCCCCCACCACCGGGCCCTTCCATTTTGCATTTCGCGTTTTCATTCCAATCCATAAAAAGCACTTCCGTGAAAAGAAAAAAAAAGTGCTTTTCCAATTAAGCAACCTGGTCATAATCATCAGTCCATGGCCATGCATATGATGCGCTCCGAGAGTAGTTTAAACATCGCGGCGCCGCCTCCTTCGCCCACCCCGTCGGCACCCCCGTCTCCAATTCCGAGAGCCGCAGGATCACGCTCGGCGGCCAATCAGATCTTAGCCGAGTTCCTAGAAAAGTCGCTGCAGGTTCCGGAGCTAGCATTGCCAGAACCGCACAACCACCGAGTTCCCGACGAAATCAACCTGCGATCACTCGTGTCGGGAGAGAATTACTGGCTGGATCGGGTTATGAAATCGGCTCGTGAATTTGGCGCGTTTAGGATTAGATGTCACGGCATTTCGGCGGAGGAGTTACGTGCATTGGTGAAAGAAACCGAGCGAGTTTTCGGAATTCTGGAGGAGCGAGACACGGGATATCGGCGAGACATCGGGAGGCGAAATGACAATAAGGAGGAGATTGTGTGGGTTCGTTCTGGCAAGGAAAGAATGGAGTGGGCTCGGGAATATATCGGACCCGAATTGTTTCGGAGTTTTAGGTAAATTTCGGAACTTACTTTTCATTAAATTAATAAAATCTTATTGAACTTCGGGTCTAGTGGGGTACGCCTTAAACTGAGTTCATGAATACTACGAGCTGTCACCGTTACATAAAATTATGGGCCGAGTTACGAATAATAATTTTTTTTTTTTAATTTATTTAAGCATACATGTTATATCGAGGAAGAGTAAGTACTCGGTAAGTTGATATTACAATGTTAATAACACAAATGATTTTGCAAGAGACATGACAGTGCCAAATTAGTTAGTTATTTGATTCTTAAGTAAAGTTGAGAACTAGGGTATGTCTGTAACGGCAATGCTTCTACTTTAGTTTAGAAGCACAATCATTGAAGTGTTTGGTTACTCTATATCTGTTTTTACTAAGAAATTATTTTTTACAAATCATTATTTACACTTAATAACGAGCGATTCTCTATCTTGAAATTCATGTAAACATGCTTCCTATCTGCCTTTCTCTACTCAAAGAAAGGCTCTTGATTAGTCTCATTGCCATGCAGTTGGTCCAATTATTCCCAATGTGTGTGTGTGTGTGTGTGTTCATGCATTATGAACTCGAATATAATCAATTTGTATTATCAATTTGCAGTGAGAAGGTAGAGGATGTTGCAAGTAAACTTGATGCCATTGCCCAACTACTGGGTCAAGTTTTTGTCCAAAAGTTGGGTAGGCAACTTGGAAAAATGTGCCAGGAGCAGTCTTTTCTAAGCATATACAGATACAACCACAATAATATTATCAGTGAACAAAGTCCTTCACCCAGTGAGAGACATCGCAACCATTCGTGTAATCAAGTTCTAAGCCTCCACCTGCCCTTCAGGCAATGTAAATATTGGGTGGAAACAACACAATCCCCTTTCTCTTTCAATGCAGGTCCAGATGTGATCGTCGTCACAGTGGGAAAGCAGCTCGAGGTAACTTGCTTTATTTATCTTTCTGGACCAAGTTTTTTTAGCTGCAATAGAATTAGTATTAGCATATGTACTGCTATGCTTCTGCTTAAGTTTGAAAGCGTGTAACCATTGTCATCGTTGGAAAGCACACTAAATTTCACCTGGCATTGGCAATTACTGTTTACCCAACTGACCTTCTGATTATACTTTGGCAGCTGATGATTTCATCTTGACATTTTGCAATTGTATGAATGATTTTCCGTGAATATAAGGCTATCAGGATTAACAAAATTTTTGCACTTTTGCTGACAGGAATGGAGTCTGGGAGAGTTCAAAGGTGTTTATGGGGAAATGATCCATCCTCCAGACCTTAAAGCCTCTTACTCCTTGGAGCTCAAGTGTTCGTCTCTAAATTTAAAACAAAGTTTTAGCAAAACCCAAAAGAAAATCTCCATAGCCGATCAGATTCTGATTGGGCTCGTCATTGCTGTCCTATATCATATTTTCAAGTTTCTATGGTCATGATTGAATGAATTAGGAATATATATCCATGATTGAATTGATTAGGCATATATTCTTGCATTCAGAATGCCATCTCAGCGTTTCAATTGATAATGCTTCTATTTTGGTATGCTTGATTGCGATCCTGAATCTTTTCAATTGTTTGTTCTTCTCCAAAAGATCTGCTAATTTGCTGTAAAGTTGGTGACCAATGGTTTCAAGAGTGTTTGGTTTTGAAAAGGGTTTGTTATACACATTTTTTTTCTTTGTTTTCTTTTATAATACATCAATTGAATGTAAATACAGAAATCATGTACTGTTCTCTGATTGGAATAAAACGGTTGCATTGCTTTTTTATTTGAATCGCGTTATTTTCATATATTTGTGTTGCATTGCACGTTACAAATATTCCATTTGAGTTGTTTCCTTAATCACATAGCTAGATATGCTAATTTTTGTGGGTGAAGATACTAGCACTCACACAAGCTATTTGAGTATTGTTCGTTTAAAAAAAGAATTACATAAATGTAAATAGAATCTCTTTCCTACTTTTTCTCCAACAACATCCGAATGTAAATCACTCATATCACTTCAAAAGATTTTACCTATTGAATTCAAGTATCCAATCATTAAGAGTGGATAACGTAAGGTTGTTATTTCATTTATATTGCATGGTACACAAGGACTCAAATCCTCTCCTTTCTTTCGTAATCCAGCGAAAAAAAAATTGACTTGCTTCTAATTAAAATGAAAAATAAATAAATAAATAAAAAACAAACCTTATTCGCTGGTTAAACAATGAGAGGATTTTCTTCATTGAAGTCCAGTAAACAACCCATGGGCAGTGCCGCAGTGGGCTAGAGCTATTCAGATATATAGGCTTCTTGTAACTGGCTCAAACTGCTTGTTCAGCTTAGCCCATTTGAGACCAAACTGCTTGTTCTGCTTAGCCCATTTGAGACCGGACAATCATTGGGCTTCGGCTGTATCAAACCCTTAAAACAAACAAACTAAACTCTCACCAACTTCAACATCTCAGTCTTTAAGGGTTTTTTTTTTTTTTTAATAAATTGAAAGACAAAGGAATAACTTTATATAGGAGAAGTCTATGTTACGGCTTCTGTAAGTAACAGCAGCCAATGGAGAACTTCCACGGGTGCTAGAGGAGAGAGAACGAGGTCCCAATGCAAAATTTATTTATTCAGTTACAATTCTATAAATTTGTAATGTTATGTTAGTCAATGGCTTGAACTAAAGACCTAGTGATTCCTTCCAAAAAAAAAAAAAAAAAAAAGACCTTGTGATTCAAAAGACTACGTTTGAAATAGAAGGCCTACTAACTGGCTTGTTTTATATGTTTTTTTTCTTCTTTTTTTGCCATCTTTTTGGGGCAAGGGCGGAGACTAATTGCCTACTCTGAACCGATTGAGGACAATAACACCACAAATATCAACCATTTAATTAGTTAAAATTTTATTGTTACAAAGTCAGGTTCAAACCTACGGTAAGGATCTGTTGAATCCAGCATCCCGCAACAATTAATTCCCTTCCCTCTGAAGATTCTCAATTGATTACAAGCTATTAGGTGTCTGACAAGATTGTTATCTAATTTTAAATGTCGGTTTCTATTTTCACTGCTTAAGAGAAAATCAGATGTGTTTAGTTGGGATGTCACACTAGGGAGGCCCCAGCATAATCTAATGAAAGAACCGCATAAGATTCATCATATATTAGCTTAAGTGCATGGACGCAAATTATGTTAAGTACCTTGTACTGTGGTGGGGGCTAACAAAAATCTCATGAAAACAACCCGTAAGATTTTGCTAGTCACACTGCAATCACATCCATTGCCTGCCCCACGAGCTGGCATATCACAACAACTGTGATTTAATTAATTAATTGATTCTACTAACCATGGGAAAAGTCTACGATAATTAATTAATTGGCAATAAGTAGCCAATGCCAAACTTAAATGCAAATCCCATCTTGAAGAAAAGGACCAGACAATCAAACGTGTTCCTCTCCACCTTTGTTTATTGTTGATTTGTTTCGCATTTACGCTGCCCATTCTCGAAGTGTTACGGTTTTTCAGCCTCCACGTTTACAAATTTGAGGATAAAACCGCTTGGTGATTTAACCTCTAAGTTCCTTTTTCTTTTTCTTTTTTTTTTGTCCTAAAACTTTGTCTGTGTGTTAATTATAATTAATATCTCCAATTCTAAAGCTGAAATATGGATATATTGAGATAAATTACGAGTTACAAAGTAAGCGATTCAAAGGGGGCGTTTCATCTGTACAATACGGATACTTTGATTTAGTTTAGGCCCCGTTTGGGGGCGGCTGCGCTGCCACGAGCAGCTGTCCCATGCCCCATAAAAGAAGAAATTTTTTTTAATAAGCGTCGGGTAGCTGCATCTCAACAAACGGGCTATTAGCTAATTAGATGTTTGCGGTACTCCAATGATTGTTCTCTAATATTTCTAACAAATTACCCGAAAAGAAAGAAAGAAAGAAAGAAAGAAATAGATAAACGGGGAGTGGGGGGCCGGGGAAAAATTAACGGGCAAGCAATGCAAGAGAGTCAAAGGCAGTGAATGGGACGGCATTGAGCCTCAAAAGCGACACCGACGAATTCCCATGCACGGACTGCTCGCGTAATTTAATAATTGTGTGTGAGTGATGGAAGTTATGGTCCAAAATGAATAAGAATAAAAGCAATCGTCTTTAGCCTTGGCATCTGATGGGGACAAGGCATTTATGAGTACGACACATGTGTAATGTATACAAACAGTAACAAAATTGGAATGGAGACAACCGCATTTGACGTAAGAGGAAGCAAATCCGCAAGTCAAAAACTACAACTACAATTACATTAACGTGGAGGCAGAGCCACCCGTGCACACAATGACAATGCCCTCGCTCTCCGTCTTAAGATTCCCAAAGATTTTTGTCTCCCTTTCCCCCCGTGCACTTTCCCCTCCACCTTCTTTTTTCTTTCTTTCTCTCTTTCTCAACCATTTTTTTATTTTTATTTTTTTATCACATCACTTCATTAGTTGGGTGATTTACATATTTTCGAGCTCAACTTCAACTAAGAAGCGTTGAAATTGGTATTGACACTTGACAGGTATGGGGTTGAGCTTCAAGTCTTGACAAAAAATTTGTAAACTTCTATCACTAAATCTGATTTTTTTTAAAAAAAAAAAATGTGTCTTCTCCTAATTTATTGAGATGAAACAATAATGTTGACATTATTTATTAAGATAAAACAAGAATTGATTTTATTCTAAGTTAGACATTTTCCATTTTACAAATATATGAATTAAGGCTTATCTTCAACACACTTATCACACTTTTTGTCGTTATAACCTTCTGAAGACATATGTTCAAAAGGAACAAAAAAGACTTATACGAACAAAACAATAAAATCTTTTATAATTATTCACCAAATTTTACATCTAAATATTTCAAATTGAGTCGTGTCACATACCTCTTAAATGTTGACATTTTGTGAAAATAATCTCTTGAGATAATTAATTGGTAATTACATGCCAAAATGTGGATAATAAAAGGCAGAGTAATTTTTCAATCAGGGATCCCTAACTTTATTAAAGTCAGGGATTCATGATTAGAAAACTACTCATAAAAGACATATGATAAAGTACTAATACATACACTAAAGACTTATTAATTTATTTATTTTTGAAGTAGTACATTAAAATGTAATAGTTACAATCAAAGCATTAGATCTAACTACATTAATATTATATGACATAAAATGCTAAAATGTGAATGTTGCACTTTATAAAGTGCAAACTCTCCCTTTTACATCGATGTGAAGGATTTTTAGTGCATCAAAAATGATTTTTTCATCAATGAGAGGGATAAGTTAAGGCTTTTACATTATATAATGGGTTAAGTTCATACTTTATAAAATAAAGACGTATGCACCTGAGGCCTGAGCATGACTTATTATTAAAAGACAATGTACCGGTATTACAAATCAAATAAACTACTTGAAAATCTAAATTTTTAAAACTGTAACACAGTCTGGGGACCTGCTTGGAAATCGAACACAGTGTGGGTTGGTACACTCAGTAAACTAATGTTGAACTTGAACAACTGGTGTTGTGCAGGCAGCTAGCAAATTACAAGAACTATAGCTTCTGCGGATCACTGCAACCCCTTTATCAACGAAAAAAGGCCTCACGACAAGCTAGCTAACAGCCAGAGTAGCTAGCTAGAGCTCGATTGATGAGCGTGGCAAACGTCGGATGCTGCCCAAAAAGCAAAACCCAGAATCTGCGGATTCCTGTTGGTCGTTTGGTCTTGTCCTCAACATTTACATATCTATCCTATCCTAATCCTAATCCTAATCCTAATCCTAATCCATTCCGATTTCACAAATTAATAAGCCTTCCAAAAATTGAAAATATTTTCTTTGACCAAGTCTCTCCTTGCGGCTCGCCGACACATGCCTGCTCATTTTCTAATGATTTTATAATCAATTCTCCCTTCATCGATCCCTATCCCCCACTCGGATATTTATTAACACGTGTGCTTCGTCCCACATTTTTTCTTGGTCCAGCGTGACATGGCAAAATGTATGGATTTGTTTTGGCTACGTGGCAATATGGGTAGCTGTAAAATATGTTACAGATGCATTGCATTCAATTGGAGAGGGACTGAAAACAAAACACTAGTATACAAATGTGTTTTTTTCCATGTTATTTTTCGGCTTCGGATTCTTTAGCAGTTAGCTCTTCAGGTTTTAATTTAATCATTGAAGACTGAAACACTCTAGGAAAATCATGTTTTTTTTGTTCCGATTAGGCCAGTGTATGGTCCAAATAAAACATTATTGTCATTGCAGGATTTTTAATGCCTAGAGGTTTCACCAACCTGATAAATAATTAATAGGTGCCGATATTTATATCCGTTTTCCTGTGGGGAAGTTGCCCTTCAATGTTCGTCAACCTCATTAATTTGTCAAAAGATAAATGAACTGATGACATACAGCTCTCAGAAAAAGCAGATTTTAGTTGACCCATTACAATGAACATGACAAGTATTTTTCTTATGGCAAAAATTAATGAGAATTCTCAAGGAGCAAATATATTTATTATATTTGATATTAAACGCCCCTTTTTTTTAATAACTTAGTATTGGTTTGTAGTTTAGTCTTAAATTCGTTTAAAATTTTAGATTAATATATACTTAAAATTTGGCATTAATAAACTGTATGATGTGTATAATATACATGGGAATCAAAATGAGTTTTTATTTCCCCTTTTCTTTTTGATAATATAATGTCTACAAGCAATTGGCAAGTTGGAGATTCATAATCGGCGAATTTGTTGCGTGTTGAGAAATCGAATTATCTAACAGAAAAACGATGGCAACGTTTGGTAAACTTCCCAATTTTATAACTTACAATATTAAAGTCATAAAAGCAGCGTTTCAATTTTTTTTTTAAATAATTCTCGGAAACCGGAAAGTTAGGGATGATTCAGAATAAATCCCGCTAAGACAATGTGTTTTTTTTTTTTCTTGTTTTATTATATATTTTAGGTGTGTCAACTGTCAAGCATGAATCTCTTTGTCTCGCAAAGGGACAAAACTTTATATCGGTGCTTTTATCAAAATTGGTTTAAGACTCAGTTCCTGTCACACATTAAAGTAGCTTCCAATCAAGAATATTGACACAACAAATGTATTGCCTGTTTTGTAATATGATTTCTAACTCAATATTAATTCTTAACGGTCCATTAGGGTTAATATTAACATTTGTTATTCATAATATCTATTATGAAGTCAAGGTGTGGTGACTTTTAATCTACTATTTAATTAAAGATGATTTGAGATGAAATTATTTGCTGTCATAATATTATTGTTGTTGTTGTTGTGGCTAGATGCAATTTAATTTCTTCTCTATCCATACGAGCATAGTTCGAATTACAAATGATAAATATTAACCATTGATTAATAATAAGTGTTTATTAAATATTTTAACGGTTGGTATTTTTAGTTGGTTAGAAACATGCTCTAAGATTAATTTGAAAGTGTATCTGCTTTTGAAATTATCGAAGTAACTTTAACTTTTTAAGACATCAAATTTCAACTTTAGCCAAAGCTATGAAATTTTGAAAGCCTTGTTCCAACAGGCTATGGCTTTAGGCTGCCCACTCCAGCTTTTGTGGTTTCACACTGCGTAAAGAAATTTGAATTTACCTTTTCGATTTCATAAGCCTGTTTTATCAAAGTGCTTTTTCTCAGCCTGAAGATTTTGAATTTACAGCTTTTGTTTTAATGACTTCTCTCTCTTTAATGGTGGAATGGAAAGCTGGACATAGTGCCCAGAGATTGAAGAGACCTTTAGAAAATGTGATGAAATATTAATAAAATAGAATAGAAATTGAATCTTTGTCCTTGAAAGAGGATCTTCTTTAGAGGAAATTTGTGTAAGTTGATGCAAAATAACAACTGTCAGTATTTGTACGTGAGGGTCCCTTTATATTTCTATTTTGTATAGTTATGCGCATTGAGCATGCAAGTACTCGGTGCTCAGAAAACTGAATTTCTGTCGTTTTGGTCTCTTTGAAAATTATGAAAAAGCAAAACCCAGCTTCAAATATCACCTCAAGTTCAAGAAATTAACTTTATTTTGCAGCCCATTTGAAATTGAATGAAGCATTAAACTTTGAACAAGAGCTCCCCATTGGCCATGTAATTTGTCTACGAAAGCTATTTCAGTACGTAATTTGCTGTAATTGGGCTTCTTGTATAATAGTTATTGTGGGGTCTAGTAGTTTTGTCAAAATGTTCATTGGAGAACAAAATTGCAGTGGCAATCGAGCTTCACCTTTTCCAATGTGAGGAATTGAAACAGAATTTCTGTTTGCTTCTTCAGCAATACTATGCTTTGTTGATTAATAGAAGCACTGAAAATTAGAATATTACGCTTAACTACAATAATACATTATTAAAAAAGAGATTAAAAAAAAAAAAAGAAGGGTTTTGTACATATTATTTGCTGAAGCAATTATGGCTTCAATTTGATATCAGTCAAATCAAACCAGATTTGCTTGAACACCTTGATGATGAGTTCATGATATTCATCAGAATTCAATGAAAGGTAACAAGCTAGCAAGTCTTCCAAATCCTTCGATGCCCTGATGTTATTCTCAACGATCATCTCCACCATTGATTCTCTGAAGTCTCTCTGAGGATCAAATGATGACTTAACAATTGCAAAACTGTCAGACAAATTGCTTCTTCTTGAGCTTGAACTTGAATTACTCGATGAAGTGCTTCTTCTTCCATGAGCCTGAATCTTCCTGTTTGCGATTCTCGGAGAGTTCATTTTCATTCTGAGCCTTACACCAGGAGAATTAACAGAGTATTTCCTCACAGGACTGACCTTGTGCTCTTTGTTAAAGATTCTCTCTTCTTTGACGACTTTAACAGATAATGACCCGTGAGCATGTGAGTCTTCGAATTTGACTGAGCTTCTTCTGTATTTCGTTGGCTCATTGGAATCTTTCTTCTCTTCATCTAACTTAGAGGGCTTGGTTATAATTGGCGGAAGTTCAAGGTCTGATAAACTATCAAACCCATCAAGCTTACCAAGATTTTTGTCAACTGAAGATATCTTATCAACATCAACCACTTTGATATCTTTTGCATTATCGGAACTGATTTTATTGCAACGACAAGAACTTGACCAAGCGGCCGTGTTATCAAATGATTCAGTAACAAGAACATGGTCTGACCTGTGGCAATTTTCTTGAACTGGTTCTGGCTCTGGAGAGCTATCAAGCGGTGAAGAAGAGGAATAACCGGGCGGAGACTCGGTCTTTGTCCAGATTGTGGCACGGCAGCTGCAGCCGGCAGAGATAGATGAGCTAACAAGCTTTGGAGCTGGGCTGTTGGTTCTTTTTCTGTTTCTTTTCTGTTTGGATGATTTTCTTGGTGGGTCAGGAAAATGGGTGTCTGTGGATTTTGTTTTTGTGGGAGAATTGTAGAATCTGTCACTTGGGGTAAGCTCTCTTGTGAAGTAATACGATTTTCTAGGATACTGAGATTGGTGAGTTTTTGCCTGCTGCTGTGTTGTTGCTGTTGTTGAAGCCGATTTTGATGGCTGCTGCTTTTTCTTCACAGACTGTGTGTTGGTGGAGGTGGAGTTGTGGCTTCTTGCTTTGCCCATGTCTTTCAGCCTGTAAAACCAGGCATTGGGCATCATATCTGATAATCTGAACCTGTGATTTCCCATCAGAAAATGGAAGATGAAAAATGCTACAAAATCTGAAAGAAAAAAAAGAAACCCTTCTTGATTTTTATCTTAATGTAAGAGAAATGATGAAACATTGAATATATAATATGACTATATGAGACTCCAGATTTTGCTGTGGAAGAAAGATAAATAGACAGAAATTTGATTTTGGGTCCACATAAAGGAAGAAAAAGTTGGCATGAAGAAAAAAGAAATGGGCCACCAGGTGAGGTGGTAAATGGCTTTACAAAGCCAATGACGCTTAATCACCTAACCAGATTGAAATTTGTTCCTTCACCATCATTACTTTACTTTTTGTTTATTTCTTAACCGTAAATTTATCACCAGCATTAAATTGTTTGGAACCTGGACTTGTCTTCACTACATGTATGCTTTCGTACTACGGTTGATTAAGCGTATTCTTTTGACGTGGCTCGCATGCTGGCCCTCTGATACAAAAGGCCCCCACTGAGTCATCTTTTAAAACTTGAGAGTTATTGCAGCAAAGGGCCGGGGGGGTCAGCTCGTTGTATCCTACAATTCAGGTTTCTGATGCAATTGCATTTTCTGCTGTAGAAGTGCTGGATGAAGTTTCTGTATATTAGCGCTTTCAATCTTCTCTTTTGGGCAACACGTTTCATGCTTTTAAGATACCGTCGGTTGACAAGGAAAGTGAAAAAGAACGTAAGGACAAGAAATTAAAGGGGGAGGTTTTGGAATTGGGGCTCCGTGATATCAGTGCCCAGCTTAGGACGTGATATCATTGCCCAACTTAAGAGAAATTTTATAATACATTAAAGATATTATGTTAATTATATAATAAATAAATAATTTTATAATATATATATATTTATTTTAAAATATCATTATATAAATAGTAGTTATATTAAATTTAATTATACATGTCATATATATATTAGTTGATTGTATTACCTCTAACGTATTCTTGAATTTATTCTAATAAGAAATTTTATAGTACATCAAAAGTATCGTGTCAGTTATATAACAATTAAATAATTCTATAACATACATGTATTTATTTTGAAAAAATCAATATATAAATGGTAATTATATTAAATTTAATTACATCTGTTATACATATTTTAGTATGATGTATTCCAAAATTTCTCCCTCACTTAAAAAATTTTCCATGGCCATCAACATAAATTACGCCCACTGAATTTCATGGAGGTTCCTTTTGCCTAGCAGGGTATGTAATGTACTTAACATGAGTGATCAGTGAATAATGCTACACATATAAAACTGAGATTTAAAAAATTTTGGTTTTCGAATTTTATATAATGTACCGTCACGCGATCTCCCACTTCATTAAAGATGTTTCAACTTTCGATTCTGTTTGCAAAATTTGTTGAATTCCCTGCAGCAGCAATCTCATGTTATTGAATCATTGCCAAAGGACAAGAAAGCAAAAAAATCAGGCCCAAAAAATTTAAAAAAAATAAATTTCCTCATGTAGCCGAAGCAGCTTGTAAAGTAAGGCTGAGAGATTGGTAGAGAGAGTTAAAAATATGGCAAATTTTTGAATAAATATGATGGGTCTCGGTATTATCAAACGGGTCCCTAAAATGGCCAACTTCATGTGTGATGCCAAGTGCTTGTCCTATCGTTTTCTGAATTCAGAACATCATCAACTAGGTAATGCAAAGAGGTGCTAGCGAGGATCCTGCTAAAGCCAAGTTCATGGCTTTGATGTTGATGTCCATCATCTTTAGAACGTAGTGGCCTGAGATTTTTGGCAGACCATCAATCAACTGTCCTATATTTAAACTTTACGACAAATATTTTAGCAAGAGCATGTTATTTGAAGCGTGGAGGTATCCAGTTCACGAGAATACGCAAACAAATCTCACACGCACACCAAACTTTTAACTGATATTTTGCGATGAATTCACAGTGAGCTCATATTCTTGTCAGGACCGCCAATGCAGGCCACACGGCGCTACTTTACCGACTACTGAGGGTGATTAGGTTTTACATGTAAGGAAGACCTTTCTCAAAAAGCAAAACTGTAATTACACGACCACGCGAGCCAGTGCTGAAGCGGACAATAGTATAGATTGTCCAATGTGATCAATGGGCAATTTTTTTTTTTTTTTTTTTTTTTGGTGAGAAGGATCAATGGGCAATTTGCATGTTTCTTCCCATGCCATAGTACAACCCCAAAAAAAAAAAAAAAAAATTATATCTTCAGCTAGTTGGTGCAATTATATCAACTAAAATATAATTGCTGGTTGGTGCAATTATATCTTCAGCTGCTGAGACGTTTTTATCAACTAAAATTCGAATGGGCACGCTTAGGTAGTGTTTGGATGGAAGGGGAAGAAGGAGCAAAGAAAAATAATTTGTATTTCTCTCTTATTTTCGTTGTTTGGTTGACCATAAATTATAAGGATTTAATTCTCATCAGGATTTAATATATGTATATAATAATGTAGAATTTAGATTTCACATTAAAGAGTAATTAATTTAAATTATTCTTTCATTAGAAGTCAAAACATTCAAAATCACCTCTTTAATCTTTTATTAACTTGTTTAGTGTTATCCAATATTTATTATTTTATAATTTTATTTTATCAATTTACTAGTGTAAATAATTAATGTTCTATTAGTAAAAGTTAAAGTAATCATTTAATAAAATCACTTTATTTATTTAATTAATTTGCAGAAATAGAAATATAAATTTAGTAGTCATTTTAAAATAGCCGTTGTGGCCATTTGTTGCCATTGGACTACTGCCGGTGCCATTTATATAGTATATTAAATAAATTTATTGTTTAATTTTTTGAATTATATTTATGATAAATATTGAAAGTTTAACACAAATTATCCAAATAAAAAATGAGACATTTTCTTTCTTTATATAATTTTGTAACAAATCAAATATTATAAAAGAATTTTAATGACTCCCCTCTCCTTTCTTTCACTTTTCTCTCCACTCAGTTGTTTCCTTACTTTTATTTAAACCAAACACACTTTAGGTCAATTTGGTCCCCTACATCCAGCCCTCTTTATGGATCAGGTTTGGGTTGGGTTAGTTTATTGGTTGTGCAATCAACTAATGAGGGGGACCGAATAAATTCTTCGTCTTGCCTACAAGATGTAGTGGTTAATGATTCTTTGTTTTCACCCTGAAGCAAAGGACAAAATATTAATCTCAGGCAGTTAATGCATAGCTAGCTTTACCTAAGCCAGCCAGAGCTTTCTTCTGATAATGATGGGCATTCACATGCTTGTTTTGCTTTGAGAGCTTAGAGGGAATGTTTTGTCAAGCATAGAATTCACAAACGAGTCCATTCTGTTTTGAAAATTTAAGCCCAAAATTTTTGTTGCCAAACTGTTCGTCAGTTGGCCCATAAGCATGGATTTTGACATGTAATAAACTGAAAATGGGTTTGCATTTGATCCTGCAAACTTTTCACTTGGACCATTCTAAAATGGACCCAAAACTATCCTGTTCTTCCTGGAAGTGGTCCCATTATGCCTTCTTTTTGTAATTTGTACATGGGCGTATATAGCAGTATCTTATAATTGATCTGGGGATTATTCAAGAGACTGTAGATTGGACCAGTAATGTTGCTGTGTCACAGTTCCCAAGCATAGGAGGGAAGTCAAGTCAGAAATCAATAATGTATTTAATGAAATGAATGACATTATCTTTGATCTTAGTTGACAAAATAGGAACAAAACGTATAATGTATTGTATATGAAATTACAATATGATTGTAACTAGAGCGAAAAAGTGTATCAAGTAATTGAAAGAATGATTAGAGATCAATCAAGATAGTTGTTGATTCGTTTGCTGGGACCAGAAGGTGGCACACGAGTTCCTTTAGGAAGGACATTGAGAATTAAGTAGTCATACTTGCTGTTGCCGACCTTTTTCTCTGGAATAATCTGAGATTCAGTCTCAACTTTCTTCTTCATAGGCATCTCTAGAGATCTTGATGGAACTTCAAATTTTTGCCGAGGGCGAGAAAGATATAGTACTTGTCCCTTAATGGGAACATCTTTTTGGAGAAAATTACCCACGAGTACTCTGGCACAAGAAGCGTGGGATATGACCATGACACACACGAAAGCTACAATAATAGCAGGGTCGACTTTTTTTAGTCCCACCATTGGAATTATAGATTGAAGCTTCAGTTTTGACACAGAATAAAATAATGATCGGAGAAAAAAGAATGATGTGGGCTGAGTGAGTGAAAGTGAGATGCTTTCAGGCAATTTATAAGAAAACGATTTGGAGACTTTGATAAAATTGGCATTCTTCTTAGAAGAAGAAACTTGAAAGTCAGCAGTAGAAGGTTCCTGCTGACACCCATTTCGGGGTAAGACCTTCGTGTTTTGACACTTTAAATATTTGACTTTGAAGCACCGTTTGTTTCAATTGACAATCTAATGCGATATATATATATATATTTTACGTCGGTGGCTGCAACCCCAAGGCTGGACCAAGGAGGAGTCGTTTACCTGGCTTAGCAGCAATTGTGAGTTGTGAAAAAACAACCCATTTTCACAGAAGGAAATTAAGGCGACATTGCAGAATCTCTCCGTGTATGGTCTCCTCTACGAAGGTTCTTGTTTAGGTTGAAGTACTGTAGTTTTTTTAATAGCAGCATTTGTGGAATAAAATCAATAGCTACAAAAAAAAAAATATATATATATATATATATATATTGTTGGGTGTTTGATAAATCGAATACCCGTGCAGTAAAAGTTTGGTGATTTTTTCACAAGCCAAATGTGTGAATTCTTGCTTATTTCTTTTTGGTTGATGCATCATTTGTTGGAAGGACTGCCGAGGCTTTACCGAACACCGCCTGCGGCCTGCTTGACAAACATCAATCCCCAAAATATACTTCTAATTACCTTTCATATTATAGATTTGTTATTTTTGGAGAATTATTGCAATTTGTGATTTACTAAAAATATGAGATCTATTAAAAATATGAATTAACATGCTTACAAAGATAAGACCTTAAATCTCATATTAAAAAAAAAAAATCTAACCTTACTCATAATTATAAAAAGAGAAATTAATAATTATTGGAAAAGTTTTGGTGGGCATAATATAAAAAAATTTACACGTGATCTAATTGGACATTATATTGCTATTGAAAAGATTAGATGGTGGCGTACTAGAGCAACATTTTGGATAAATAAATGAATAACTATATTTGTTTTACAGAGATTACGAATTAAACAACAAACATATCAACTTATTTGTAGCATAATTTACAATTAAACTTGGAGTAAAACATAATTGTAATTAAAATAATAGTAATAGTAGTAGTAAAATTGAATTGTTAGCTTGGCAATACTATTCTTGAATTTGCCATAGTTGTGGTGGTGGTGGTTGAAGAACTACAGGCTTCTAACCCAGCAGCCCATCTTCTAAGAATCCTCAACAGTGCTGCCGCCTTTCTTCTTGCTCTCGCAGTTCCACTTTCCATTAATTCCCATATTACCCTCTCAATCCCCGGCACCGCCGCAGTCTCCGCCACCATCTCCGACCCGCCTTTTCTACATATAATCACGAGAGTCGCCGCTGCACTTTCTCTCGACGTGTCGGACCCTTCTCTTAACAAAATGCACAGTTTCTTGATTGTATTATACGCCGCTACAATCGCCGTCAGCCCGCCTCTCTTCACCACGGCTTCGAGTATGGTTACCGATTCTTCCGGTAACACGTCCATCGCCTCAACTATGATCTCCACAATTCCTCTCTCTACTAGCCTCCCAACAGTCTCTCTATCTCCCGCCAAATTCAAAATTGCCACCAACGCGTCCCTCTTTGAACTCGTGGGCCCCTCTTTAACCAAGTCCATCAACCCCTTCACGACACGTGTCTTCCTCCCCAGTGTCTTCCTGTGTGCGTGCACACCGGATAGACTGAATATGGTTGCTGCCGCGTTTCCTTTTGCCTCCCACGTGGCGCCGGATCTTAACACCTCGATAACGCCGTTTAACGCCCCTTCAGTTTCCATTATCCTCGTTTTGTTTGCTTCTAGAATTGAAAGGTTGAGAATCGTTGTAACTGCGTTGACTTCAAGGCTTGGGAGACGCGAGGCTGTATCCGGACCTAAGTGACGTGCAAGCAAAGCGATGGCTCCAGCGTCGGCTATGCAAGCGCGACTATCCGAGTCTGTTTTAGAAAGGGAGCGAAGCTCGTAAACGGCGGCGTTTGCTGCCTCCATCGACTCTGAAGTAGCCAACTTATTGATCAAAAATGACGCCGTCATTTTCGTGGCCTCTAACGCCGCTTTGTTGGTTACAACTCCGTTAGCTTTTTCGCTACTTGCCGCGTAATCGAAAGGTATCCTCTGTTCGCGACACCACAAAGCTATCAGATTCTTCAAAGCCGTGTTCGTCACCAAATTCGTGTGGGCCAGGGTCTGACCTGTCTTGGGACACGTGTTGTGTCCCGATTCAATCCACAAACTTATCGACTGACGATCGTACGTCTGCCCCGTCGCCACAACAACCGGGTTCCCCATCAATTCTAAACTTATCGGACACCGGAAATCCACTGGAACATTCGCATCCGATGCCGATTTCTTCCGCCGTCGTCTCGAATCCGATTTCTGAACCGAGGCGCCAAAGAGAACGCATTTTGTGTAACGCACGAGTCCGATCAAAGCAACAGCTGAATATTTCGACTTTTGATCGGTTTGATTTTGAATTTCTTCTTCGAGACTCTCGATTTCTTCTTTACAAGCAGAAGAATCGCGTAATCCCAAGCTTTCAAACATTTGCTTAAGAATCGAATGATCAGGAACGATCTCTTTCTTGATCTGATCAAGCATCGTTAAAACCTGGAGCCTTAGCTTGTCATCCTTCGAATCAACGAGAGCGCCTTTGGTTCGTTTCGAACATTGCTTCTTAATCAAAACGACGACATCTTCGACGTCCTGGCTCAAATCGAGCTCTTGCAAAGGCATGATATCCAACAGCGTCGATAAATCAATCGTCAGCTCGCGGAAATTGTTCGCCGCCGTTTCGATTTGCAGTAACAGCCACATCTTGCTGCCGTTACAACAGTCCTCGATCAGCGTCTTCATTCTTTGCAAAACTATGTACATTTCTTCTAAACAGAGAACCGCCGGCGGAGAGAAAAACGAAACTTGATTCGCCAAGAGCTCTTCGAAAAACAGAGACAGGAGCTTCACTTTTCGAATGATCGAAAGAGAGCTTCTCTGAAGAAGAAATTGAAGCGGCTTCATAGATGAGATTTCCTGCGATAAGATGAGAAGCGATTCGACGAGTTTCAGGTCTGAGAGCGTCGGCGATATGAACGCCCCCGCCGATGGCCGCCGTTTTCTTGGCGGGAAAATTTGCGGCGACACAGCCATGAAAATGATGATACGACGAAGGAAAATGGAGGGTGTAATTTTGTGTTAGAGAGCGGGTGAAACTTGTTGAAAGTGTTTTTCTGATTCAAGAACAAGAAGAAGAGACAATGAAGATTGGTGAAGTCGGTTTAAGGAATTCGTTTAAAGATAAGAGTTTTGGATGAAAATTAGTATTTAAAAATGAAAGTATGAGTCAGCAAGATTGATTGTTGGTATTTGACTGTTTTCCGTTGTTTTTGTTTCTGAAAAAAAAAAAAAAAAAAAAGAGAGGAGTGGGGGCGGTCTACAAAATTAGAAGAGTTCAATTTCTGTTTTAATTTGCGTGGAAAATATCAACCGTTGGATCGAGTCCGTGACCAAAAAAAAAAAAAAAAAAAAAATAAGCAGCCGGCAACGGCAAGTGAAAACAAAATGATAAATTAGTTAATTAGTTAATTAAGATAATAATAAGATGAACTGGAAAGCACTAAAGAAATGGAGATATGGGAAACAAGTAGGCGAAGGGGTTGTTGTGGACTTGTTCGAGAGGGTTACGAATTGATCAGCATCCACTTATGCGATGCCAATTAAAAATTTTGTGGCTTCCTTTTATTTTGCTGTACATATAATCCAGCCAGCCAGCCAGCCAGCCAGCCAGGGTGTTAAAGAACACTTTTTCTTTCATTTCCTTTCCAGAAAGCGTACAAAATAAATATAAAATATTATAATTTCATAACCAACACCAATTATTAGACCAGAGATTGCTGACGCACTTCCAGAAAACCACACACACTTTTTTTTTTTTTTTAAATAAGTTTTAAGTGATTGAGCTTAATTTTATATTGATAGGGCTAATTACACTTTACAATATATTTGGAGTACTCTTAATATAATTAAAATTTTATATTATTAAATTGCTCATTATGTAAATTGTATATTATTCACACCCATTTAAGCATCCATTAGATTAGAGAAGTAAATCAAAGTTTAAAATTAAAAGGGCTTTTTTTTTTCTTTTCTTTTTAACACTGATTGTGGTCCAATTTTATTTTTCTTAATTTATTCATTAGGCATTATAAATTAGGTGTTTCAATTTCATCCAAGACTCAAATCTGCTATTGCAGTATCTTTATTTTTCTTCCTTTCTCCTACTCGGTAAACGCTAATCGAGACCTAACAACAGGCAAAAAACAGTTTTTTTGAAAAAAAAAAAAATTGGCCTGGGCCCATACTCCTATTTTAAAAACAAAAATACCTCTTTTTTTTTTTCACTGTAATTAAAAATTTGGGATGGACATTTTCTTTTCTGCGTGTTTTTGTTCAAAAGAAAGAGATGAATAAAGTTTGTTAGGTGTGATAAATAACTTTATGTAAGCAAGTGGATGGAGGACTATTTGCGCATTTGAAAAGAGTGTCTAAAATTGAAAAAAAAAATATTTAAATTGTTCAACGAGTTTACAAAGTAAAAGAATGTACATAATAGAATTTAGACCGCAAATAGCTCTATGCATTTTATATTTAATAAATAGTGTTTTCATTTATCTGAATATCCTTTTAGTTTTCCTTAAACTCACAATTTACCTTAAATTAAGATCTTATTTGATATTATGATTGGACAACTATTGTTTAGAAGATCCAATACTAAAGTATTTAATAAATACTTATGATTGTGATTTGAAATTTGAGCTGATTTTACTTATATATTGAAAATTTTATTATATATTTATTATTTATGTCAAAATTATTATTTAAAAGTCATTTTTTTATAATAAATGTAAACTTTTATCTTACAATTATATTTTATTTTTCACGTACCTATATTTTAAAAGTTACAACACTTCAATACCAAATAGACTTTAAGTATATGGACAATTATTTTCAATGATTGTAAATTTGTTCAAATTTTTAGGTCAAACATTTCATCGAATATATATATATATATATATATATATATATATATATATATATATATATTTTTTTTGCTTTAAGAAAATGCAAGACAAATTGAATTTTACTTGAACCTTATTTTAATCTTGGGGTGCCTTAAGTCAATTCGACTTAGTGATGAACTTCTCGTTCGTTATTAATCGACGGTTGGTAATTAATTGCGCGCGCGATTGTCGCTTTCTATGCTATGCATTTTCTTATAAAATGGATAAGGTTTCCATTTTCCCAAGGCATTGCTTGTTATGTGTTGATTAACTTCTAGATTAAGTTTTCTTTATCACCAAAACGAGTTTTTTTATTTTTATTTTTATTTTTATTTCAGAAAATGAGATAACCACCAATCGAACAAATCAACGGCTGGTTCGCCATATCATTGACTTCACTTGGCTTCATTGAAAATCTTTATCCTGTGTGCTCAGTGCTCATCAACAATCTTGAGAAATAAATACTACTTAAAATTTTTTCTGCATTTTTTGGCAGATCATGATTAGAATGATGATGATTGGTGGTGATGCCATGGGAGCTCGATTTGGTTAGGGTTAGTCAGAACCGCTTCCATGATTGAGGAGGACAATACGGGCCCTAGCAATTGCATTAAAATAGTTAATTTTGTTCCTATTTATTTCTTGTATTCTCCTCTCCTCTCCTCTACCAACCAGCAATAAAAATAAAAGTGGATTAAAGCTTCATGTTGACTCAAGTAATTAGGTACTCACTCTGCTCATCATTTTGATCAAATCATTACTAGCTCCAAGATTTTTATAATTATTAGTTATACTTTAGGGATTATTATTTGTCACAGAGACGGTTAAGCGATCAAAGACTAGATAGGGAATATTTATTTGTTGGTTTGCTAGACAATATTTATGCAACATAACTAATAATTTGCTTCTTGCCTTTCTATTTTATTGGAATCTTTGACGCAACTAAGGATAAAAATATATATAGTCGTTTAGCTTTGGCCATATTATATCGAAATTCGATGCCCCTTGTGTGGTTTGCGCCTCATGGAATATAATGTAAGATATTGTTCAGCTCAATAATGTCATTCTAATCAAACTAGTTTATTAAATTTTATGTCGTAATACTAAAAGCTAACTGAACATTTCAATAGAAAATATGAAATTAGTGAATTTCAATATTTCTAGTTTTAATATATATATATATAAACACGTGAATCCACACGTTCTTATGACCATGGTGGCAATGCAGTTCTAAAGAGCAAGCTAAAATAGATTGAGAGAACCAAAACAGTCAATTACTTTTTTTATACCAAAAGATTTGTCTTTATTTAACAACTTAAAATTATTTATATTAATTAAGTGGTTCCTTCTCTAATATGGTCCTAGAGTCCTATATATATCTTTAAACCTCATGCCCACCCTTGTCTTATCCCCATACTACCCGTCTATTGTATAGACAGTATAAAATTAAAGTGTTTGTAGTTTTATGCGTATAATTAAATAAGGATCGATGCTCTAACCAACCTTGTGCATGATAGCTGCCTAAGACCTAAAATAAATTGACCCCATGCTCTCTTTGAAACTTAATTTGAAGGCTTGTTCAACTTGCTTATTATAAAAAAAATGAAAATGCAATACAATCTGCTACAACACTTGGTCAGGTATTCAATTCGAAGGAATTCATGCTTGTTCAAGTCAACCACTTTCCCATGAACTTAAAAAATAAATGAGGGATATGGGATTACTACACCTTGCATTGAAGTAATATTGGGCAACCACTTACTAAAATGATAAGGTACGTAACCCATATATGTCCTCTCCTAAGTTCTATTGAAGTACATGGTGTTAAGCTATAACAGCTATATTGATATACGCGTAGCTAGCTAGCCCTTGCCTGCAAGCAACCTTCTTACCATCCCCTGAAGCATCTATTTGATCAGCATCTGCAGCCCAAGGAACATTGCTTCTAACTTGTACATACTAAAAGCTTAAAAGAAACCACCTCGGTCTCATGGGTAGCATGAATTAATGAAGGTCAAAAAGTCAGAATCGAGTTATGTATATGTGTGTGTGTACACGCACATATATACATATATACACACACATACATACATATATATATACACACACGTGTGCGCGTGAGGTACGTACTGCTAAGTTATACTATTTGTAACCTACATCCACCTAAAATCTTTTGTGTGTGTGTTACTTAATTGTTAGCTGTTAAATAATTAAAAGGTCATGAGAGACTATTTCGGTGAACTATAAATTACAAATAATTTAACTTAGCAACTGCATATATATGAACAATTAGTAAGCATCTCATACTCTTTTACTAATTGTATATCCACACTTCAATTGATGAACTTTATTTTAAACTAAGCTCTTAAGTGTTAAGTGCAGTGGAGGGATCAGATTTAGCTCGATAGAGACTATAACTTAAAGATATTTAATATAAAGAACCGGTAAAATAATAATAAAATAATAAATTTACGTACAAATAAGTTAAATCTTTAGCTAAAACTTAACCCTCTTATCTCTTTAATTCGTAATAAGAGTAGTGACCTCAGTAACCACATAATTGTATTGTATTATTTGACCAGTACTCGTAAATTCCATGTCATCAACTTAAGCTTTGAAAACGGATAGTACGAAGATTGATTGTCATTCTCAATCTTTATGTACGAGAAAGTCAAAATTGAAATATTTGACCGGAGACAATTAGGCAATTAGGCAGGAAGATAATGACATTTTCAGGGAAATTATTTATTCACACACACGGAGCAACGATAACGAAAAGTAGGCATTCTGCGGCGCCGATGTTTTGTGTTATGCTCATTTCAGGATCCCAAAACAATGAACCTGCGCATGTTGCCAATTTGATTGATCAAAAACTTATCAGAACCAACCAACAACAGTATATGAAAATGTTAATCCTACCTTCAAAAGCTGCTGTATTATGCATATTTTAAATGTGTTCTCCTTTATCTTACACAAAAAGTAATTAAAAAAAAAAAAAAAAAAGGCCGCCTTATCCAGTGAGGGCTCCATTGCTTGAATAAAATGTGGACTCTCTTTTATTAAGGCCTCTATTATATCGATCAATCAGTTACCACATGTTGCTGTTTATAATTACAAATCTATCAGGATCAATCGTTTAATCAACTCTATTGTAACATAATCTCTTTTTTTTTTTTTTTGCCTTTAAGCTGAATACAGTTCACAAATATTATGATGTAAAATCTACTGAAAATCTAAGCACATACCTAATGAGTGATTCCATACTTTTTTTTTTCTCCCTCAGTCGTTTTAAGTGTATACTTTTGGAAATGGATCGTCTGCTTTTTGCGCAGTTTTGCCTATTTGTCAGCAAGCTGAACTTTGCAACTACAGCATGACCATCCAGCAGTAATGTAACTGATTTTTATGATTTGGACTTGAGAGGGAGGATGAGAGCGGTGCAGCAACAAACCAAGCTAAAGCAGGCCCAATGAATTGTAGGGTGCAGCAACAAACTAAATACAATTCGATTGGTTCAAAATAATTGGACTTTGATTGCGTTAGCTTATGAAAAGAGCAGGGCTTTTGACACCCCAAAATTTCGCATAATGCCCATTTTCAATGGAAATTACCTAAATAACCTAAGAAACTAATTTTTTTTTTCATTATTTTGAATGGGAATTCAATTAACCACTTAAAAAATTATACTTTTAACAAATTTTTGACACACACCCCATTTCATAATTTGAATATATTTTAAATTTTGACTGAAAATTTAAGAAAATTATAAGAATTTAGAGTTACAGAGATAGAATCTATATAATATGAAGAAAATAATTTAAGATTTTTAAGATTTTCATATATTTTATAAATAAAAACTTTAAAAATTGTTTTTTGGGTAAAATTTTGTGGATAGATAGTTAACTATAATATATAGATTTGTATTTTACAAATTAAATTGGGGATATTTTAGGAAATAAGATTGAAAAGGGGTGTTGAACGGATTTTAGAAGGGTGTTAGAAGCTCCGCTAGAATGAAAATGGGCCAACTTAGGCATGATTGTGAAAGTACACTAATTTTTTTTGGGACCCAAAATCAGTGCTAAAAATAACCTTGAATTTGGTCAAGAGTGGTGATGCTGCCACCTCTCTGTAACAATTTTATACAAAGACAATTCCTCTTTTTTTTTTTCGGTTTTATAAAATATAAAAACAAATTCAAATCTAATTAAATTCCACACTTCCAAATATCATTTTTCGTTACAAACTCTTCAAATCAAAGCTCTAAATTTTACATCTTGATCACGAATTCTTAATTTCAGAAAGAGGGTAAATAGCAAAGAAGCAAAAAAATTGATACTAAATTAAATTTATTAATAAACTTTGTACCTTTGTTGTATGAAATATTTTATGAAAAAGTTTTTTAGAATATTAGCATCATAACATCTTAGAAAGACTACATACTTTATCCCCAACTATAAGTCTGGTTTTTTATTAAATTTAACCATTCAATTCCCTATGGCCGTATGGACTCATTTCCTTTCATTATTTGATAGGGGTGGAGATGGCCGTATGGACTCAATTCAATCTATGCCCAATCTTAGATAGGGATATTATCTCTCTCACAAATGTGACAGAGTGAAATGCCCCACCATCACTAGTGAGAGTAAAAGATTTGGGTTGTGCAGCAATAAAATCGATTTATATAAATCTAAGTAAATCAATCAATTAATTTAGACAGTGCATATATATATTTGCACTTTTAATTTTAACGATATCATTGTTATATAAAAAAAAGGAAAAATGAACCGATTTGGAGATCTTTTGAAATCCATAGACATGGAATATGCTGAGAGGAAACTAAGAAAGAGAGAGATTTGTTATTGTTGTATGATACTTTTTATAGTTTTTGGGAAGTGGTTTTTATGATTTATAAATATTTAATTCAAAAGACTAATTTATTTGGTGGAGTGATCTATCTTATTTATAAACTCAAGTAACTATACTTTAATTACTACATAATGTAGAATACAAAGAAAAAAATCTTCCGGATGAAACCACCACCAAATCCTAATCTTTTCCTTTGATACACCTAAAATCCTGAAAGTTAGCAGCGATTGCAGTTTTGCAAAATTGGCAATGGCATTAATTGTTGCTGTCACCACCAAACTTCATGTCCATAATTTCACATCCAAGCAGAAAAACGGATAAAGCAGCGCCGCTAGAATCTTGTGCATTACTCCTTAGTCCTTACCCAAGCTCACAGAATCTGTATCTACGTCACCTACAATAATTGAGTATTGCTCGCTAAATTCTATAAATATACAATCAAAATTTTGATAAATTTGCAAGCGACCCATTTCGATTCCAAATGGTTAATAACTTTTTTTTTTTTTTTTTGGGTTGGTAGTTTTTGAAACAATGATTTTGTCTTCTGGGTGACTCAAAAAGTTCAAACTCGGTAAAATGGACAACTTTTGGATGATTCAATGGACATAACGCAAACAGCAAGACGCCACATTCCCCTACTGTTGGAACTTGCAATTCAAATAATGCAATGATAATAAAAATTTCGGCCCCGGCATACTCATTACATATAATAATTTCTTATTTTGTTTCTAGAAATGCTCGTCTCAGATTTTAAAAGAGAGTATTGTATAACACTCTGCTTTAATGTAAACGAGTAGCTGTATCAAAGAATAATCTTGCAATGCAACCTAAGCCATTCCATGAATAATGAACTCGAATCCCACTTTTATACCATGAGATGAGACCTTTTCAATATGAACCCTAGCTGAAATTATTTTTCGACCCAATTTCTTCTGTTTTCGGCATTTACTATTGTTTTCACTCAGAAAAATCGTCTCCGCAGATCAAGTTTAATAGTAGAGTCAGGTAACAAAATTAAAAAAAATTATAATTATGACTTCATCCAGCCCTAATCTTAAAAAAAAATATGTGTTAAAAAACAAATTATTAAATGTCTTCAATACACAATAAAATGCAAATGCAAATTATATATGTTGGTGCAAATTTTGTCCCAACTTCTTATGTAGAAATTTCAACCGAGGAAGACCTCTTAGGACTTGGGTTTCTATTTATTGGATTTGACAATGGTGAGTTTACCATTTGGAGTGATCTTAATGGACCTTTATATCACTTATTCTGAGTTCACTTCCTTAGGCAGATAATGTCCTAGTTCAATGATACTCTACAAACACAATAAAAGGATCACAGGACTGGTTTTACCAGCATAAATCCTCCAATAACCAACTCAGTTATTGGATCTTTAGAAATATAATTTTAGAGAGAGAGAGAGAGAATTAAAGAGAGAACATCAGCATTTTCCTTTTTGAATCCATTTTTTTCTTACCTTTTAGTGAAAATGAGGGACATATTTACAGGCGAAATTGATTTGACTTGAGTTCTATTTACTTTGATGACAAATGTTATTGTTGTTGTGACATTCGGCAACACTTATCTTTTAGTGCCCATGTTGATTGACATATGGATATGCAAACTTGTCTACGGATTAAAGGAAGAAACACTTTATATTTATGTTATTTTTACTAAGACCTTAGGATTATAAGAGCCTTCAAACTTAGGAGGTTTGTCCTAAGATAAGGGTCTAAGACCTCAACACCTTTTGGGGTTTGAATCCTTACCACCTAGTTGATTTATCCTAAGTTGTTTGTTTTAGGATAAGAACTTAGGATCTTGACTTCTTTTGGGCTTTAAAGCCTTGTTACTTAAGAGAATTATTTTAGGTGATTTGTCTACTACTTCGTGAGTTTAGTTAGGAGTAAATTTATTAGATGAACCTTATTGAAATTAAATTTATTTAAATCTTGATTAGGCTTATTTTATTTTTGATACAACAATATATATAAAAAATATAGCAGTGGTTGGCATTTATTTATTGAAAGTGTGTGTATCGGTGATGGGGCATGCAGTGCCGTATAAGATATTAGATGTATCAGTGGTTGGCATTGATATCTTTTCAATCACATGTATATATAACAAAATTAATTTTTAATTTTTGTTTTCTTTTTTTGAAGATTATAAAAGTATCCACAGTGCAATTTGTCCCACCTCGACGACAGTCGGACGGTGTACTGTGTACGTCATCCGCATGGGTCGCTTTCTTAAAACTAATGTATATACAGATGCTTACAAAAAACTTACAAGTCTACACCATGCATGCATGTGACACCTTCTTTTAAATTATGGACCACCCACGCGTACTCTTTTAACTCCATTTTCACAGAATATAAAAGCAAGCAATAATGTTATATCAAACTTTAAAAGATGCATAATTAATTTATATTCCAAGTGATGAATCACTCATAATTAATTGTGATGTATATACATTGTTAATTTATATTATTTTATCATCAATATGTTAATTTTATAGGAGTCATTACCGATTGACATGTCGGATGGGAGGCTAATTGTGAAATACAAACAATTAATATCTCAACTATATAAATGTAACATCACTCAAGAAGTAAATAAATAGCTACACCAAAAATTTTAAAAAACAAAAAAAAAAGTAAATAAACAAACGGGTTAGCTCTTAATAAAGAGTACACATTATTGATTTCACACGTTTATATGTTTTAACATACAAATGTGAAAGGCTAGGTTATATTGTTGAATTCTAATTAAAATTATATTATAATCAACTCGTGCTGTTTAAATCTTTATTTAACCTTTAAAAGATTTATATTTTAAAATGTTTCAATATCTCTATTAGAAAATTTTTGAAAAATACTCAAAATTACATTCAATTTATAAAAGTAGGTCACCGTATCATTTTCTTTTCAAATTTCAATAGTCAATAAAAATTTTTTTATATAATAATATCTATAAGTATTGCGACTGACTGATAAATATTATTTACGACGATTAATATTGTCTTCTGAAAATCATACTTTAGTCTAAAATATCTTTTCTGGCTTCTAAAATAATAAAATTAAAAAAAGCTAAGCAAACTATTTTACATATATGAATCATGATTGTGAAAGTTTTTATGTAAATTTTCCTAAAATTGACTCCCGAAAGTAATATTAGTAATTTTTTATACTATCACAAGTCGGGAATACGGTGAAATCTTAAACCGTGCTAATGGTGGTTGTTTCAGTATTTAAACGTCAGCGGGTTTCGGATTGGTGGGGTGGGGGGTTGGTTGGTTGGTTGGTTAGCCGTTAGCTTCGTCAAGATAAGCACTCTAGTTGCGGAGGTAATATTATATTATTTGACGCGTGGGGCACGTTACTGTTGACATCATTTGGTATTGACTCTTGAATATTCAGGTGGATTTTTGATATTGGGGAATCTTGAGATTTTATATGAAAAATTATGTGGCGATACTCCATTCGATAGAAGACCTCTATCCTGGTATCCTCCAATGACGTTTTCAAAATAAAAAAAATCTAAAATTTCTCTTGCAATCAAATATATGTAAGAAGAAACTGTTTTATTTATTATACTAAACGGTAGATTTGTGAAAAGATAGGTACATAAATTAATCTTACATTTCAATTTAAATGTAATTGCAATTTTAACTTCAAACCTACTAATCATTTAAAAAATTCCAGTTGAGCCGAATTAAAACTCGTGACGTTGCAAATTTAAGAGACTGCTAATTTAAAGAACTTATAAAGGTAATAATTAGTAGGTAAAATTACAACTTTTTAAATTTACTTTTTTTTTTATTCATATCTCATTAGCAGATATTTACATTTAAATAAAAAAAATTAAACTTCTTTTTTATTCTTATTAGAGTGAAAAAAATGTCTGAATAAAAAATAAATATTATATTAAAAATATTTCTATTAAATAAAAAAATGTCTAAATAAAAAGTAAAATACTATATGAAAAAATATCTCTATTAAATACACTTATTTTTTAAATTATAAAATCAATTTCCTTTATTCATTTTCACTTGAAGAACATATATGTTTGTTGATACCTGATTTTTTCTTGTCTGGGTTGAACTAAGGTACACACAGTAACAAATAAAAAAATAGTGAAATGGGACTAAAAAAAGACATTTCCGGCTGCGATTTCACTCTAATACTTAAATCAATGACTATTTGCATTATAAAATATTAGAGTTTTAGTGAACTTATCCCGCTTTGAAAAAATAATTAAGAATTTATGGTATATCATATTTTTAAAAGATCCTATTATTTTGGTGAAAGGGAGAGTTATTGACTTGTGGTAGACTTTTTTTCTTCGTGGGAATAAAGTGATCTGGGGTTTACAATCTCCAGAATTCCATCTCATTTATTTTAGGAAGTGTTGGGGTGGCGGCACAGCTGGCCTAATCAGGCCCTCGGATGATAGGTTCTCACATGTCACTTTACCCTTTTTGCCCTTTTAAATGACTTTTGAGAAGGCGGTGGAGCATGCTTTTAGGAGTGGGGTCGTGCCCCTACTCTACTTTCGTGTACTAAGTGAATTTTGTAGTCAACTTTTTTAACTACTTTGGTTATTTTTTAACAATTCATTCTACTGTTAAGCCTTATCCTTATATCAACACATGTTAAATAATTATGTTTAATATATTTTTTATTTATAAAAACAAAAAAAAACTACTTATATTTTATATTAAAAAAATAAATAAATATGTTATTTAAATATTTACAATTGAGATGTAATTTATGTATTGTCGTGTGGATAAAATCATGCGGAATCAATTGGGACCAACGAACTGTATTGGCCACTCAGACTCCAGTTCAGGTATGAAAGCAAAGAATGCATCGATAATGTCAAACTGTCACGCCCTTTAAGAGGCATACATCAAGATGGTCATTGACGAAATGCAAACGACAAATATTAATTAAATTTTGCTTATTCTTCTTCCTTTTTTTTTTCTTCAATTAATTAGAATACCACTGATATATAATCAAATATTAATGAGACTAATCGACATTATTTTTATTATAACACTGTGTAAATGGCTACTTGTGCATCAAGAAGTAAATTATCCCTATTTTTTATTTAGAGCGAAATATGATCCATACAGGGAGAATAAAGTCCAGGGGTGAGTGTTGCCATTAGGGTAGTGCTTTTTCATTTTATAAAACATATTAAAAGAATTGTTGTTTTTATTTTTTGAGGAGTTTTTTTTTTTAATGGATCTAAATGAAAGGTATTCTAATTTTGATGGAATGGTTATATATAAGAAAAATTGAAACATTAAAATGGAAGATGCCAAAGTGAAGTCCAATCAGCGGGAAGTCTTTTGTATTTGCTTACGTGATTCAAGAGTAAGTGATTACAAAGAACGCTCATCTGTTTACACAAAATATTCACCGGTTTAATTGCAATCGGTGTTTGATCCAAATCAAACATCACATAAGACTGTGGGCTGATGAAGCAAAGTAAGGTGTGATGAACCAACATGAATGCAAGCGGCATGCATGTGGTGGAAATCCACTCAAATATCATAACACTTAGGTTGCGTTTGTTTTTTTAGCTAAAATCTGAATAGATATGAATTTAACTGAAGTCTAAATAGGTCTGAATGAAAATATCTGAATGATATGTTTGTTTTTTCTTTTTTAACATCTGAAGATAAAAACTTAAAAGTTAATAGTTTAACATAAATATCCTTTTAAATTGTGCATATATTTATTCTTCACAATTTATAATTTTAACAAGTTAATTAGTTTGGTAGCATTAAAAAAAATTAATATCATTGTTGATCTTAATTTAATTTTTTAATAAAAGATGTAATTATAACATCAAATTTTATTATAATGTCAACATTGTTATTTTATTTTTTACGTATCACAATGAACATAATTTGATTTGTTCAATATTTTAGTTTAGCTAATGATATCATGCGAACAAAAATTTAAAGCAATTAAAAAAAATAACTTCAAGAATAATACAAAAATATTAGCTTTATAAATAATATTAGAAATACATGAATTGTTAAGACTATTTTTGAGATTTGAAATTAAAATTTTTCATTTAGACTTCAGACTTCAGATAAAAGCTGTTTTTTTTTTTTACTTTTTCTATTCAGATAAAATTATTTGAAAATAAGTGATAAGTTAAAAAAAAATAAAAAAGTGTTTAAAAAAATTAAATTCAGATTTCAGACAAAAAAACAAACAGCACCTAAATATTAATCAAGGCCGGATAATATAATTTTTTATGTCACCAATTAATTCAAGAATTTTTCCCATGCACACGGCGAAGAAAAAACTCTTACGTCATACGGAGGCAACCATATAATAGTATTTGAATACCCATCTGATCAGATTTTGCAGCTAATGAATTTATCACGATTTATTAGATTTTTTAAAAAAAATTATTATTTATTTACAACCAAAAAAAAAAAAAAAAACAAGTACATCGTATGTAACTATCATTTCCAAAGAATATATTATTTGAGTATATTTTGTTATGGAAATAAGAGATCAGGTGTTAAATTTTTTAGTAAAACATGTTTTGTGTGATGATGTGTACAATGCATGGTAACAAAACAAAACAAAATACAGAATTACTCTGTAACTATTACATTTTGGACTTCGTCTCTAGAATCTAGATCTAGTAAAACGGCTCAATTAATAACCTTATTCGAAAACAAAAAAAAAAAAAACCGAAAATTAACAGGGAATTTAGATTTTTTTTTTTTTTTTAAAAAAAAGATGACAACTGATGAAGTCGCATTCAAATTCAAGTGCATATTGTTAGGAATAGTTTGTTCACATACCTACTAAAGCATCCCTAATTTGGAACGTTAATGAAGTTGAGACCCATTTAATTTAAACAAAATTAATGATCTAAAAATACAATACCAAATTATTTTGGTCCAACTTTCATATTTTTATCATATAATTAAAAAAAATATTAGTATTGAATAACTCAACTGAGATGATTGCCAACACGAAGCACATTCTCGGTCGAGACTTTGTTGTTGCTTTTCTTAAGCAACACTGTTACTGAGTTTTTCGATTTCACAGTTTTGTTAAACTAATTAGGGTCTTATATATATAGGAATGTAATCTTCACGTCACTTTTCTCACAAGATGAAAAATAAAAAGTCCAAAAAAACATAAATGATTGAGCCGTTTTTAATAGAATAACAAAATTACCCCATTTTCGCTCCTCCTCTTAAATAGCTTAAGCTTGACCAAAGACAAGTTGTAGTATCTTTTTGTATCAATCTGTTTCGCTATTTCTCAAAAAACTCACTTCCTTCCTACCCTCCTCTCCCAACTCAACACTAATCAGTTTCTTCAAATTTTATTTTTTATGTTTATCCAAATCCAATTTTTCTGTTCAAATCTTAATCTAAACAAACGTTTGAAAATTTTCAAATAATAATAGAAAATAACCGGTATGGTTCTGTTGCAAGAATTTTGGAGAGGCGCATGAGCAATTAGAGCTGTTTGAATTCATGCACGACGTTAACAGCAACCATGGGTGATAACACCGGCGATATTTCGCGAGAAGTCAACTTGTTCGGCAAATACGAGCTGGGGAAAATTATCGGCTGCGGTGCTTTCGCCAAGGTCTACCACGGCAGGAATGTCCACACGGGACAGAGCGTGGCGATCAAAGCCGTTAGCAAACAGAAAATTGTCAGGGGCGGTTTGACGGCGCACGTTAAACGGGAGATCTCTATCATGAGCCGGCTGCGCCACCCTAACATCGTGAAGCTGTACGAGGTCCTGGCCACCAAGGCCAAGATCTATTTCGTGATGGAGTTCGCGAAGGGCGGCGAGCTCTTCGCCAAGATCTCGAAGGGACGTTTCAGCGAGGAGCTCAGCCGTCGGTACTTCCAGCAGCTAATCTCAGCCGTTGAGTATTGTCACTCCAGAGGAGTCTTCCATCGAGATTTGAAGCTGGAGAACCTCTTGCTGGACGAAGATTGGGACCTGAAGATATCGGATTTCGGACTCAGTGCGGTGAAGGAGCAGATCCGACCGGACGGAATGTTACACACTCTGTGCGGCACTCCTGCTTACGTGGCACCGGAGATATTAGCGAAGAAAGGTTACGATGGAGCTAAGGTGGATATGTGGTCGTGCGGCGTCGTTTTGTTCGTTCTCAACGCAGGTTACTTGCCGTTCAATGATCCTAATCTCATGGCTATGTACCGGAAGATTTACAAAGGCGAATACCGGTGCCCGAAATGGACGTCTCCTGATCTGAAACGGTTTATTGGCCGGCTTCTTGATACGGACCCTGCTACGAGGATCACCGTTGATGAGATTCTCCGTGATCCGTGGTTTAAAAAGGATTATAAAGAGAGGAAGTTTCGTCACGAGGATTTTGATGTGAAAGAATCGATGGGATGCAACGTGGGGAGTGAGAAATACTTGAATGCTTTCGATATAATCTCGCTCTCCTCCGGTTTCAATCTGTCCGGTTTGTTCGACGACTTCAACAACAACGACGCGCCATTTTGCGACGAGCGGTTCTTGTCCAATGAAACGCCCGAGAAAATTTTAGAGAAAGTGGAGGAGGTGGCGAAACTCGTGGCTAATGGGGACAGAATGGCGGTGACAAAGAAAGAGTTGGGGGCAAAGCTGGAGGGGCAAAATGGGAATTTTACGATGGTTGTAGGGATTTACCGGTTAACGGATGATCTAGTTGTTGTGGAGATAAAGGAGAGGATGGGGAGGAGGGGCGAAGAGAACTGGAAAGATAAGCTGAGACCGCTGCTCGCTGATTTAATTTATCAGCCGGAAGCGATGGGTGCCGGGGTCTCGCAGTGAGCTGGACTCGCCTTTTGTTTATTTAAGCCGCATGGCGGTTTGTGTAATTCATATGTGAATTCGTACTAATCGGAATTTTATTAATTTCCGATAAAATAGGAACAAAACCGGGCTACTGTATCTATATTTTTTCCCGGAACTATTCGAAGTTGTCATAGGTTCCATTATCTATCCGTTAAATCCACAAAAAAAAAATGCTTGATTCTCTCATAACAATCAGAATAATTTTAAATAAATGTAAATTAAATCCTTCTCAATAGTGGAAGTGAAATTAATATCGGCAGCATACATGTGTCAGTCTTTAAAAATAAAGAAAAAAAGATTGGTTACTAATTAGTTAAACCAACATACACCCAGGTATTGTTGTGCCCTGATGCTTGTTTCCATCTCTGGAAGTTTTTCTTTTTTTAATTACTTGATTAATTTCTACGAATTATGAATGTGCATGATTGACTATACATTTTAATTTTATTATTATTCCCAATTTATTCATATATATAATACAGCCGATAGACAACTGGACAAATATAAAGAGACTGAAAGGTCAGTGCATGTCTTTATTAGGTATCAAACCCCTTAGCCTTTTATTATTATTATTATTATTATTATTATTATTATTATTATTATTAGGAGTTGCCTAAGTTACAGTTCATGTAACTTACTGCCAACTCCTCTTACTTGTTTTTCAATTCCTTTTCTCGCTCCCCTTATTATTATTGCAGAAGCTGCAACTAACAGCTGTGGCATATTTGACCTTGCATCAACGGCTCCCTTGCCTAGGTTGCAGCAGCACCAACACCCGTGGAAGATTCCCATTGGCTATGTTACTTGCAGAAGCTGTAACATAGCAAGCTCCTTATTATTATTATTATTATTATTATTATTATTATTATTTGGAAGAAGAAAAAATCAATGGTATAGAAGAATTGCATAAGCATTAAGGGTGGTCACCTACAATTTTAATAAAAAAAATGATACACAATTGCTGTTGCTGTTGCATTTATGTATTTGAAAGATACCAAAAACCACACCGCCAAATTTCCCAAGTAGTTTGGTATGGCTAACTTCGGTGACAAAGACTTTGTTAATTCTTTCTTGCTTAAAAGAATTGCATAAACTGTGGTTCACTTGAAATGAAGCAAATTATTTCTACAACGACCATGTATTCGCTCTGTGTTCTCGTTGCGTAAAGGTATTCCTTGCAAAATTCTCAAGAAAAGATGATGCTCACATTTTTCAAAATACAACACTGAAATAGCTTTTATCTCTTTGGTCCAATTAAATAACTGGGTTAGAAGTATTTATGTTTCGTGGATTTTAATTTGGATCAGCTCATAAATCTATAATATATGTTAGTATAAGATACTTAAAATTTAAACTTCGCTTTTATGAATTAGGAGAGAAATTAATTTTAGTCATGTTGTTCTTATATGTACTTAGATTTTAACACACTTTTAATACAATATAAAGCTATTAGCTTAAAGATTTATCAATTCTTTATTATTTATCGATTGCGATATTAATAATAAATTATATTATGAGTTTAGTTATGTTGGAATTATTTTAACATAAATCATTGATAATGATGGTACGATTGTATAAATAAATATTATATTTATATTTATTATTATAATTTAACAATCATCGTCAATGCTCCAATAATTATAATTATGCGACAGAACATCTCCACGTTAGCCACTAACTTACGTTCCGCGGGGAAAGAAGATGAATTAATTTGAGCTTTACCGAAAAGTTCATGCCGTGTGTAGCCGCCTGATCAGTTGGCACGGAGAAATCAATCAATTGATGCAAGCTTTATCATTCTGGGCAAGAATTAAAGGAAAGTGTGGATAAGGCTTTCAAGCGTCAAGTGTGTGAAATTAAATGATTGGCCGCCGCCCTCGGTGCCAACTAAAAAGTGCGTGTAGCGTCAGCATAGCCGTGGCATGAAAAGATTGACAAGGAGGGTGTAAAAAAGACTCCTGCTAAAGTCTCTTCCTTTCAAAGAACAATTATTATCAATTTGTCATGGTTTATACTTTATCGAGTGATTGTTTGTGGCTTTGTACCCACATATATTCCATGAACAAATTGAATAGACCTTTGCGTTTTCAAAGTTTCAGCAACGTGTCGTGTTTACCTACTTGGCTTCTGAAGTTACTGGCACATACACACATACATAGGTATTTGTCTTTTTCAGCTCTAAGCATATGGAAGCTTTGAAACTTTGTAGAAGCTCTATCGTGTTGGTCAAATGATCCTTTACGCTTTTCCTGGCTTAGCTTGTTTGTGCATCAATCAGGTTATTTACGTAAATCCAAAGCATCGATGCTACATGACTTGGATTGCTCTTTTTCTTTTTCTTTTCCTCACTTCGTCGGATATATAAGATTTGACGGTTTGTACGTGCCAGATACACAAGAACGGTTAAAATTGAATTATCTAGTGTTTAATAGTTCATTGTTAGCTCACTAACCTATTGAACCTTTTAACTTTTCGAGTCTTTCTCAATTGACTCTCTCTCAGCTTTAAACCTATGAATCCTCCATTAAAATACATAAATATTTGCTTATAGATCGTCAAAGTTCATTAAAATCTTAATGTAAATAGTGATTGTTTAGACCATGTCGTTCAGTGGTAACGAACATCCCCATATGTTGACGCAGGAAACCAGCTTAAAGTTTAAAAATAATTTTATTCAGTGTCACGAACCACTTTACCATATGGCATATGTATGACATTGAGGACTCATACGAAGGATGAAAAGTTTAAAAATAATTTAGTCAAAGTATTGAAAAATAGTAATTAAATCGTAACAATTTATTTTATGTATAATGCCATGCGACATTTTATCGTTAGAAGTCAAAGTAATTATATGCTAGATAATTCAAGGCTTCAAGCTCGAGAAAAAAATAAAGACAGATGTATTGTAATTATAGTTTTTTTGGTTCAATTTTGAAAAATACAAATATACCATTGATTGAGATGCAAGCTTTATATTAAAAGTCGTACACTCACAATTCCACCAATAAATTTGACTTATAATAGTTGAGTACTAAAAGTCAAAGAAACTTAAGCTCAATTTGGCATTGAGGTTGATGAGTTATAGTTTATAAATTACAGTACTAAAATATTTGGTAAACATTAACTATTGTTCCTTGAAAGCTAAGTTAATTTTATCCACTATTACATGATGGAAAACCTATAATATATTTAATATTCTTTCAAAATTATTTTCTAAAGTCATAGTTCCTATATATACCCTATCAATTTTATTTTCATAGTCACAATTTTCTTTTTTCACAACAATTATATTTTAAAAGTTATAATACCTCAATATCAAACAGGACTATAGTTTCAATCATATTCTAAACTTAATTAAATTTGGATACTAGCTGCCTAATAATTAATCGAACAAGCTTTGAAATATATTCTCATAAAAGAAGATTTATGCAATTACAATGGTCATGGTAGTATTAACAAGATGGATATTTTATTATCAATAATAATATGTATACAATTTACAGTATAAACTGATATAGAAATATGTTATGTGATTGTCAAATTGTTTCATATTATCTATTTTCTTTTAAACCTCTAAATTGTGAGATATATTCGAGCTAGCCTCGGTAGGTGTACCCCGGGCTAGCTCTTGAAATTTTCTTTGAGCCATAGTAATGTTTAGAAAATTTCTTACGAACTTTATTAAAATAAGTAATGTTCACATTGGTTCTTAGCACAATTTTTTACGATCTCAATAAAATTAATATTTGTTCCTTCAAAAAATTCACATATATAACTAAAAAAGTTCATATTAGTCTCAATAAAATAATATTTTAGTATTTGTTAATTATTATTTTGGTTTATTAGTTTAACCCGAGTTAAAATCCCCACTTCCAAGCTTCGCGAGTAGTGTCAATTATTTAATATTGATAGATTAGCTTGTACATTTAAGTGTTTGTATATGTAGCATCTCTCTTTATTTCCCTCCTCTTCCCTAAGGACCCCAACACATCTCCTGCGCCTGGCCGGGCAGATTCGGGCTTTTTGTTTCATAATGTGCTGAAAACGTCTCGGCTCCTTGTTAGTGTGTTCAACTCTTCAAGCCTTCAAAGGGTATTCAAGAGTAGCGCTACTTCCTACCCCTGCAAATCAGCAAGATAGAAATCCAAAAATTTACAATGGGGCTTTTTCTCTTATGCCTAAATAAGAATTTTCTAAAGAAAAAAGAGAAATTTTTTTGATTATTGTGATGGCTATGAAATATGCTAATCTACACCTTTTTTTTTTTAAACTTCTATTCATAAATTTTCCTCAAAAATCCACTATTACCGTATTTTGTATATTCTCTTTCTTTCTTTTGCCATTTCAAATACTAAAATTACAATTATAGAGAAAAATGAAAAAAGAAATGAGAAGACTTTTTTAATTATGTACAACAAAAACTCAGGCTACTACAGTTTTTTGTGACGATTAGAGTGAGGGACAGTCATGGAAGAAGAATTTTGTCTTTCTATAATTCTATGCAACTAAAATAAGGTTAAAGTAGTAATCTTCACTGAGGTCAAAGCAGTAAATTCTCAAAAGGGGGTTTTATCAGGAATAAAGGGGTGGTAAACGCATTTCTCGGTATTTAATAAACTAATTTAGAACGACCAGTGATCCAAAAACGTCCATTTACCTATTGGGCCAAATACATAAAAAGCCACATCCATTCTCCGACGACCAATTTTATTAAATGTATGTTTTCCCAGAAACGTGCAGCCGTATATTCTTCTAAAACATAGACAAATATTATTAAATTATATTATTACTCAATGCTCGCCCTCTTTGGTATTAAGATTGTAGTTTAAAAGTTATAATATTTTAACATTTGATAAGAATTAACTATTATTATTTGAAAATTAAGCTGATTTAATCAACTACTTTTATAATGAAAAAATATAATATCTTTATTTTTTAAAAATTATTATATAAAAATTATATTTATCATATATCATTAACTTTTATTTATAGTATATATATTTTTTTAACAACAGCTATATCATCTTAATACCACAGGGTATAACTGCTTATTTAAAAGAATAAAATTAAAATAATCCACTCCCCCCCCCCTTTTTTTTGTTTTTAAAATATCACAATCTATGATAGATTCATATTAAAACTCATAAACCGATGCTTATTAACAAAAAAAGAGTAATTACACACTCATAAATAGTATTGTGCAAACTAACGTGGTATGTTATCATTGAATGAATAAGTCATGATAACATCCATATAATTTATTTTTTATTTTTTATATTTTTAATCGACAAACTACATATTACCGTGCAGAGGCGGATCTATGCGTGGGCTAGACCGGGCTACTCCACAAAAAATTGTTTATATCCCTTATGTTTTTATTAATTTAATAAAATAATAAAAGTTTTAATTTTTTTCATATATGTCCCTAATTTAATTACACTTATGATTTCATCAATTTAATATAACAATAGAGTTTTTATTTTATATTTAAATATGTCCCTAACTAAATTACCCTTATGTTTTCATCAATTTCATATAATAGAGTTTTTATTTTATATTTAAATATGTCCCTAACTAAATTACCCTTATGTTTTCATCAATTTCATATAATAGTAGAGTTTTTATTTTATTTTTAAATATGTCTCTAAATTACCCTTATGTTTTCATCAATTTCATATAATAGTAGAGTTTTTATTTTATTTTTAAATATGTCTCTAATTCAATTATATTATTTTCAATTGAAATTAGTGACTTATTCTATAAAATGATTAAATTACATATTTATTGAATAGATTGTAAATATTAGGGAGCTAAAATTTTATTACTACTTTAATTTATTTTAAAAAACTTCTAATTAAAAAAAAGTATGTCAATGTAATATAACATCATCAATGGTATTAAAAATACTTATAAAAACAACATATAGTAACAATTATCAATATTTTCATAAATTTTTTATATGAATTTTTAGACTTTATTTTTTAGTTCCATTAACTAGGAGGACAAATTAAAAAATAAAATTTGAATATTTTTGAAGGAGCTTTTGATAGAAGGATTATCAACATCTAATTTTTTAAAAAGAGTTAGAGAATCCGACAAAGAAACAACTACATGCAAGTAACTTTTTTCTGAATTGAGTTTAGTTTATTATCAAAACTTTTAACTAATAATACTTTTATAATTTGAATGGATGAATAAATTTTAATTGTTTAATTTATTAAGCCTAGTCATTTAGTACTTGATTTCAAACATAAAAGTTTTACTTGTAATTTTTAATTGTTGTAATTACATATATTAATCTATTTTAGTTTAAAATTCATAATTGTTTTTCTTAATCCTTATATAATTACATGTTATTATAGGCAATGTCAGATTCCATATTTGAAAAATAGTGTTTTGATATTTAAATTATCTTTGTTTTCTGCTCTTTTTTTATAATTATTTTTATTTATAGTACATATTTATAGGGTTAGAGTTCTTAGTATTTCTCTTTTATTTAATGTACTTCTCTGTGCTTATAAATTTTTATGTTTGCTTCAAAAAATAAATTTTAAAATTTAGCCCGAAATAATAATAAGTCCTGACTCCGCCCCTGTTACCATGCCAATTTATATATTTGTTTGTGGTTCAACATATAATTATTCTTTATGATAATGAAAAGAATTCTACCCCTATTCTATATTTCGATTAAAAAACAAAATCCATCGGTTGAAATGGTAAGTTGTCCTTGTCCCACCTTTAAGATAGAATAAATGACTCCTGAAGTACGAAGACGAATCAGACAAATGGAATCAAGCTATAAGCCTAATGCTTAGAAGCAACGGTTAAGCTAAGGGAAGTAACTACCCTATCTCCTCATTTCAACACAACAAAGACCTTCGTTGACAAAGAGGCAGAAATATACCAGCTTGGAGAGTTATACCAGCTGGAACAATAGCACGTATCTAGCCCAGGCCAGACCAAGACTCACTCCATGTTAATCAGGACAGACTAAATGATAAGACACGAGCCAACCACTTTCACTTTTATATTTGCCACTCCATCTCTTACAGCAACCACCTAAACCATTATCTGCCATTAGCTTAAAATCTAGGAGAAACTAACATAATTCACATGAATTAGCTGTGGTTAATGTACATCTCCTAACATTTAGATTAAATGTTAATTCAATTTCTCGTAAATTTATACATGTATAATGATGTATGGTTAAAATTTAATTAATTTTATATTTTTATTTATTTAATATCTGTTAATTGTATCTTTACGAGAAATTAATAAAAAGATCAATTCAGCACTAAATCCAAAACCTTAAAACATAACCCCATGTCACCCTAAAATTATTCCCAAGCATACGAAACATTCTATAGAATGAGAAAGACTCTCCAAACGAGGCAACTGCACTAATGCCCCAAGGCTGTCAAGCTAATTTTATAATATTATCTCCAAATATTCTAAAATAAATATTGATTTAAGTTTAACCATTAACTGGACACGCCAGCCCCACCACTCTTCATGCAGCTACCCAAGTAACAAAATAAATTCAGTTGAAATCGTGATTCGCCTGAGAGATAGTGACATATTTGATTGGATTTATCATCAAATTTCAGGTCATTTCTATAAGGATTTATTTTTAGAAATTTAGAAGAAGTTCTTTCACATTTCATATAAATTAAGGGCTCAACCAATTGAGATCCTATTTTTTTTCAATGATATATTAATAAAATTATATCTAATTTTGAGTCTTATGCAACTTTATTAGTTTTAAATTTTCTACTTATACTTAGAGACCATTCAGGACTGTTATTGAGGAAATTTTAAAAGATACAAAATAACCTCATCTTAAAACAACTATGAAAGATATTAAAATAATTTTTTTTTCAAAATCCAATTTTGAGAATAAATTACATCCTTAATAAAGGATCACATATATTACATAGATGCAAAACTAACATTATTTAATTTAAATAAAAAAATCAATAAATATATAAGGTAATAAACATTATTATGAGTTTTTATTTTACAATTGTGAACTCTCTCTTTTTAAGTAACTCTTATATTAAATTTATTTATTTTACATTTTATTCATAAGTTTTAGGCATAATCAATCAAATTTATATTTTATTTTATACTTAATGTTGATTTTCTTGTTTTATGTCATATTTGTAAGTATTTATTTTATTTACCAATAATACATCAATTTATCAATTTTATAGTAATTCATTTGTTTTACTTCCTCTTACAAGTCTCAGTTTAGACAGTTATAACTACTGGATAGAGAACAAAATTTTACTTACGGAGAAGTAATTCTCATAAGCCCTATGTGAATGTGATTTTGGTAAAATAAAAAAGACTGAGACAACATGGTTGTGTAAAAAATACGTGATGGATAATGTTTTGTTACCTAATTAAAAAACTTGTCAAGGTGGAGATTATTAGGAAATATGTATTGTTTTCAATAAAGATTTTCTAGCATATTTTAAGGTTGCATACTCATTTAATTACAACTCCAATTTGTCACGTATGCTTCCATTGTAAAAGTTCGTTTTGGTTTCTAAAGAATGAACAAAACCAAAATGGTTAACTCCAATTTAAGTAAGTTGCAACTGGGATGTGCTCACTTGTAACTATATCTACTTGAACTATTTTACTTAATTTTTCGAACTTTCAATGACAACATCTTTTCAAACTTGAAAAAACAGTTGCAATTTACAAATTTTCAAACTTCGCATGTTTAACAATTTCAAAATATCCCCGTACAAATTTTCAAACTTCGTTGTTGCTTTTCTTAAGCAACACTGTCATTGAGTTTTTCGATTTCACAGTTTTGTTAAACTAATTAGGGTCTTATATATATGGGAATGTAATCTTCACGTCACTTTTCTCACAAGATGAAAAATAAATAGTCGAAAAAAACAAAAATGATTGAGCCGTTTTTAATAGAATAACAAAATTACCCCATTTTCGCTCCTCCTTTTAAATAGCTTCAGCTTGACCAAAGACAAGGTGTAGTACCTTTTTGTATCATCAATCTTTTTCGCTATATCTCAAAAAACTCACTTCCTTCCTACCCTCCACTTCCAACTCAACACTAATCAGTTTCTTCAAATTTTATTTTTTATGTTTATCCAAATCCAATTTTTCTGTTCAAATCTTAATCTAAACAAACGTTCGAAAATTTTCAAATAATAATAGAAACTAACCGGTATGGTTCTGTTGCAAGAATTTTGGAGAGGCGCATGAGCGATTAGAGCTGTTTGAATTCATGCACGACGTTAACAGCAACCATGGGTGATAACACCGGCGATATTTCGCGAGAAGTCAACTTGTTCGGCAAATACGAGCTGGGGAAAATTATCGGCTGCGGTGCTTTCGCCAAGGTCTACCACGGCAGGAATGTCCACACGGGACAGAGCGTGGCGATCAAAGCCGTTAGCAAACAGAAAATTGTCAGGGGCGGTTTGGCGGCGCACGTTAAACGGGAGATCTCTATCATGAGCCGGCTGCGCCACCCTAACATCGTGAAGCTGTACGAGGTCCTGGCCACCAAGGCCAAGATCTATTTCGTGATGGAGTTCGCAAAGGGCGGCGAGCTCTTCGCCAAGATATCGAAGGGACGTTTCAGCGAGCAGCTCAGCCGTCGGTACTTTCAGCAGCTAATCTCAGCCGTTGAGTATTGTCACTCCACAGGAGTCTTCCATCGAGATTTGAAGCTGGAGAACCTCTTGCTGGACGAAGATTGGGACCTGAAGATATCGGATTTCGGACTCAGTGCGGTGAAGGAGCAGATCCGACCGGACGGAATGTTGCACACTCTGTGCGGCACTCCTGCTTACGTGGCACCGGAGATATTAGCGAAGAAAGGTTACGATGGAGCTAAGGTGGATATGTGGTCGTGCGGCGTCGTTTTGTTCGTTCTCAACGCAGGTTACTTGCCGTTCAATGATCCTAATCTCATGGCTATGTACCGGAAGATTTATAAAGGCGAATACCGGTGCCCGAAATGGACGTCTCCTGATCTGAAACGGTTTATTGGCCGGCTTCTTGATACGGATCCTGCTACGAGGATCACCGTTGATGAGATTCTCCGTGATCCGTGGTTTAAAAAGGATTATAAAGAGAGGAAGTTTCGTCACGAGGATTTTGATTTAAAAGACTTGGTGGGATGCAACGTGGGGAGTGAGAAATACTTAAATGCTTTCGATATAATCTCGCTCTCCTCCGGTTTCAATCTGTCCGGTTTGTTCAATGACTTCAACAACAACGACGCGCCCTTTTGCAACGAGCGATTCTTGTCCAGTGAAACGCCCGAGAAAATTTTAGAGAAATTGGAGGAGGTGGCGAAACTCGTGGCTGATGGTGACACACTGGCGGTGACAAAGAAAGAGTGGGGGGCAAAGCTGGAGGGGCAAAATGGGAATTTTACGATGGTGATCCGGATTTGCCGGTTAACGGATGATCTAGTTGTCGTGGAGATAAAGGAGAGGATGGGGATGGGCGAAGAGAACTGGAAAGATAAGCTGAGACCGCTGCTCGGTGATTTAATTTATCAGCCGGAAGCGACGGTTGCCGGGGTCTCGCAGTGAGTTGGACTGGCCTTTTATTTATTTACGTCGCTTGGCGGTTTGTGTAATTCATATGTGAATTCGTACTAATCGGAATTTTATTAATTTCCGACAAAAACAGGAACAAAATTGCTCAGGCAAATACCGGGTTTCTGTCTGTATATTTTTTTTTCCCGGAATTATTGGAAGTTGTAATATGTTCCATTATCTCTCCGTTAAATCGACCAAAAAAAAAAAATTGCTTGATTCTCTGAGAACATTCAGAATAATTTTAAATAAATGTAAATTAAATCCTTCTCAATACGGGAGGTGAAATTAGTATTCGCAGCAAACGTGTGTCGGCCTTAAAAAAAGAAAAAAGAAAAGATTGGTTACTAATTAGTTAAGCCAACATACATCCAGGTATTGTCGTGTCCTGATGCTTGTTTCCATTTCTGGAAGTTTTTCTTTTTTTTAATTATTTGATTAATTTCTACGAGTTATGAATGTGCATGATGATCATACATTTTAATTTTATTATTATTCCCAATTTATTCATGAATATAATACAGCCAATAGACAATTGGACAATTATTTGAGCTTAGTCCAAGTGGCCAAAATTCTTTTATGAGGAAAGGGATTCGAACCCCTGCATATGCATTACCGGAATTTAATTTAAATTTTTTTTTGAGTCTCAGAGTTAGAGTGAAAGTAATTTTTCTTTCAGGAGGAGAGTTGATGTCCCTCGAATATTTGAGAGAGTTAAAAATCTGAGCGTGTCATATTAAAATTGATGTAAACGAATGTCAATGTATGTATAATTATAAATATCATGAAAAATAATCTCTTAAAAAAAATAGGTAATTGGACAAAATTCTACATCACGTTCAATAATGACAGCGACAAGTAATAAAAAGGGCTGGTAGGTGACTAGGTCTAGTGTAGGTGAGTGCATGACTTTATCAGGTATCGAAGCGACAAGTAATAAAAAGGGCTGGTAGGTGACTAGGTCTAGTGTAGGTGAGTGCATGACTTTATCAGGTATCGAACCCCCTACGCCTCTTATTATTATTATTATTATTATTAATTTTGGAAAAAGTAAAAATCAATGGTATACAAGAATTGCATAAGCATTAAGGGTGGTCACCTAAAATTTTAATAACAAAATGATACACAATTGCTGTTGCTGTTGCATTTATGTATTTGGAAAGATACCAAAAACCACACAGCCAAATTTTCCAAGTAGTTTGGTATGGTTAACTTCGGTGACAAAGACTTTGTTAATTCTTTCTTGCTTCACAGAATTGCATAAACTGTGGTTCACTTGAAATGAAGCAAATTATTTCTACAACGACCATGTGTTCGCTCTGTGTCCTCGTTGCGTAAAGGTATTCCTTGTAAAATTCTCAAGAAAAGATGATGCTCACATTTTTCAAAATACAATACTGAAATAGTTTTTATCTCTTTGGTCTAATTAAATAACTGGGTTAGCAGTATTTATGTTTCGTGGATTTTAATTTGGATCAGCTCGTAAATCTATAATATATGTTAGTAGAAGATACCTAAATTAAACCTCGCTTTCATGAATTAGGAGGGAAATTAATTTTAGTCATGTTGTCCTTATATGTACTTAGATTTTAACACACTTTTGATACAATATAAAGCTATCAGCTTAAAGATTTATCAATTCTTTAATATTTATCGATTGCGATATTAACAACAAATTATATTATGAATTTAGTTTTGTTGAAATTATTTTAACATGAAACATTGATAATGGCGGTATGATTGTATAAATAAATATTAAATTTATATTTATTATTATAATTTAACAATCATCGTCAATGCTCCAATAATTATAATTATGCGACAGAACATCTCCACGTTAGCCACTAACTTATGTTCCGCCGGGAAAGAAGATGAATTAATTTGAGCTTTACCGAAAAGTTCATGCCGTGTGTAGCCGCCTGATCAGTTGGTACGGAGAAATCAATCAATTGATGATTATTTATCATTCTGGGCAAGAATTAAAGGAAAGTGTGGATAAGGCTTTCAAGCGTCAAGTGTGTGAAATTAAATGATTGGCCGCCGCACGTTTATTCGCCGCCGAGTGAATCCCTCGGTGCCAACTAAAAAGTGCGTGCAGCGTCAGCATAGCCGTGGCATGAAAAGATTGACAAGGAGGGTGTAAAAAAGACTCCCGCTTAAGTCTCTTCCTTTCAAAGAACAATTAGGATAGGATCCCCTATCCTACATGCAGATAGGGATTGCCTCATTATCAATTTGTCATGGTTTATACTTTATATGGTACCCACATATATTCCATGAACAAATTGAATAGACCTTTGCGTTTTCAAAGTTTCAGTAACGTGTCATGTTTACCTACTAGTCTTCTGAAGTTACTGGCACATACACACAATCATATGTATACATCTTTTTCATCTCTAACCACGTGGAAGCTTTGAAACTTTGCAGAAGCTGTATCGTGGTGGTCAGATGGTCCTTTACGCTTTTCGTGGCTTAGCTTGTTTGTGCATCAATTGGGTTATTTACGTAAAGCATCGATGCTACGTAACTTTCATTGCAATCATGTTCCTTCTTTTCCTTTTCCTTATCTTTTTTTTCTTTTCCTCACCTCGTTTTTATTCGTTTCCTTTTTCTTTTTATTCGTCGTGTAAAGATTTGACGGTTTGTACGTGCCAGATACATATGAACGGTTAAATTGAGTTGTCTAGTATTTAATAATCCATTGTTAGCTCACTGACCTATCATACCTTTTAATTTTTCGAGTCTTTCTCAATTGACTCTCTCTCTCACCTGTAACCCTATGAATCCTTCATTAAAATAGATAAAATATTTGCTTATAGATCGCCAAAAGTTCATGGAAATCTTAATGCAAAAAAAGATTGTTTAGACCATGTCGTTCAGTGGTAACAAACAACCCTATATCTTGAAGCAGAAAATCAGTTTAAAGTTTATATATAAATTTATTGAGTGTCACGAACCACTCACCATATGGCATATATATGTTCTTGAGGACTCATACGAAGGATGAAAAGTTTATAAATAATTTTACTCAAAAGTGTAGAAAAATAGTAATCAAATCTTAACAATTTATCTTATGTATAATGCCACGCGACATTTTATCATTAGAAGTCAAAGCAATTATTTACTAGATAATTCAAGGCTTCAAACTCGAGAAAAAAAACAAAAGAGATGTATTGTAATTATAGTTTTTTGGTTCATTTTTTAAAAATACCAATGTACCATTTACTGAAATACAAGTTTTATATTAAAAGTCATACACTCACTTACTGCCAATAAATCTAAATCATAACAGTTGGATATTAAAAGTCAGAATAATTTAAGTTATGTTTGATATTAAAGTTGAACAGTTGTAATTTAAAAATTATAATACAAAGTATTTGGTACAGTAATTGCTGTGTCTTGAAAGATAATTTGGTTTTATCCACCATTACATGATGAAAAACCTATAATATTTTTAATATGCTTGTCAAAATTATTTTCTAAAATCAAATTTACTATACTCTATCAATTTTTATTTTCATAGTCACATTTTTTATTTATTTATAATAGTTGTATCTTAAAAGTTATAATACCTCAATACCGAATAGGACTTTAGTTTTAATCATATTTTAAATCTAATTAAATTTGGATACTTGCTGCCCAATAATTAATCAAACAAGTTTTAAAATATATTCTCGTAAAAGAAAATTTACGCAATTACAATGGTCATGGTAGTATTAGTAAGATGGATATTTTATTACCAATAATAATACGTGTATAACTTATTGTATAAACTGATATAGAAATATGTTATGTGATCGTCGAATTGTCTCATATTATCTATTTTCTTTTAAACCTCAAAATTGTGAGATATATTCGAGCTAGCCTCATAAATTGTAGCCCAGGCTAGCTCTTGAAATTTTCTTTGAGGCATAGTAATGTTTATAAAATTTCTTATGAACTTTATTAAAATAAGTAAAGTTGATATTGGTTCTTAGCACAATTTTTTACGATCTCAATAAAATTAATATCTGTCCCTTCAAAAAATTCATATTAGTCTCAATAAGATAATATTTTAGTATTTGTTAAATATTATTTTGGTTTATTAGTTTAACCCGAGTTAAAATTCCCACTTCCAAGCTTCGCGAGTAGTGTCAATTATTTAATATTTGATAGATTAGCTTGCACAGTTAGTGGTTGTATACGTAGCATCTCTCTTTATTTCCGTCCTCTTCCTCGAGGACTCCAACACATCTCCTGGGCCTGGCCAGGCCTAATCGGGCTTTTTGTTTCATAATTTGCTGAAAACCTCTCGGTTCCTTATTATGGTGTTCAACACTTTAAGCCTTCAAAAGGGTATTCAAGAGTGGCGCTACTTTCCTCTTCAAAAAAAAAAAAAGAGTGGCGCTACTTTCTACCCCTTCAAATCCAACTAGATAGAAATCCAAAAATTTACAATGGAGCTTTTTCTCTTATGCCTAAATAAAAATTTTCCGAAGAAAAAAGGGAATTTTTTTTATTATTGTGATGGCTATGAAATATGCTAATCTACACCTTTTTTTTTTTTTAACTTCTTTCCTTCTATTCATAAATTTTCCGTCACAAATCCACTATTATTGTATTTTGTATATTCTCTTTCTTTCTTTTGCCATTTTAAATACAAAAATTACAATTATAGAGAAAAATGAAAAAAGAAATGAAAATACTTTTTTATCATTTTACAACAAAATTCAGGCTACTACAGTTTTTTTTATGACGATTAGGGTGATGTATAGGCCTGGAAGAAGAATTTTGTCTTTCTATGTAACTAACCTAAGGTGAAAGCAGTCATTTTCACAGAGGTCAAAGCAGCAAATTCAAGAAAGGGTTTTATCAGGATTATTAAGGGGTGGTAAAAGCATTCGGTATTTAATAAACTAATTTAGGACGACTAGTGATGCATAAACGTCCACTTGCCTATTGGGCAAAATGCATGACAAGTCACATCCATTTTCTTAGGACCGATTTATCAAATTTATGTTTTCCATGAAACGTGCAGCCATATGTTATTCTAAAACATAGACAAATATTATTAAATTATATTATTACTCAATGCTGGCCCTCTTTGGAATTAAGATTGTAGTTTAAAATTTATAATATTTTAATATTTAATAAACATTAATTATTGTAATTTAGAAATTAAGCTGATTTGATCAACCACTTTTATAATGAAAAATAATATAATATTTTTATTATTTTTTAAAAATTATTATATAAAAATTATATTTGTCATATACTATTAACTTTTATTTATAGTATATCTTTTTTTTAAACAGCAACTATACCATCTCAATACAAACAATATAACTGTTTATTCAAAAGAATAAAATGAAAACAATCCACTCTCTCTCCCTCTCTTTCTTTCATTTTCTTTTTTTCATTTTTTAAAATAACACAATCTATGATAGATTTATATTAAAACTCATAAATCTATCCTTATTAACAAAAAAAGTGTAACGACACACTCATAAATAGTTTTGCATAAATAATATTGTGCAAACTAACGTATTATGTTATCATTGAATGAATAAATCATGAGAAGATCCATATAATTTATTTTTATTTTTTATATTTTTAATCGACAAACTACATATTACCACGTCAATTTATATATTTGTTTGTGGTTCAACATATAATTATTCTTTATGATAATGAAAATAATTCTACCCCTATTCTATATTTCCATTAAAAAACAAAATCCATATGTTGAAAGGGTAAGTTGTCCTTGTCCCACCTTTAAGGTAGAATAAACGACTCCTGAAGTACGAAGACGAATCAGACAAATGGAATCAAGTTATAAGCCTAATGCTTGGCAGCAACGGTTAAGATAAGGGAAGTAACTACCCTATCTCCTGATTTCAACACAACAAAGACCTTCGTTGACAAAGAGGCAGAAATATACTAGCTTGGAGAGTTATACCAGTTGGAACAATAGCACGTATCTAGCCCAGGCCAGACCAAGACTCACGCCATGTAAATCAGGACAGACTAAATGATAAGACACGAGCCAACCACTTTCACTTTTACATTTGCCACTCCATCTCTTACAGCAACCACCTAAACCATTATCTTCCACTAACTTAAAATCTAGGGGAAACTAACATAATTCACATAAATTAGTTGTGGTTAATGCACATCTCCTGAGATATAAACCCACTAAGGACCTTGTAGATCATAGGATTTAGATTAAATGTTAATTCAATTTCTCGTAATTTTATACATGTATAATGATGTATGATTAAGATTTAATTAATTTTATATTTTTATTTATCTAATATCTGTTAATTGTATCTTTACGATAAATTAACAAAAAGATCAATTCAGCACTAAATCCAAAACCTTAAAACATAACCCCATGTCACCCTAAAATTATTCCCAAGCATACGAAACATTCTATAGAATGAGAAGGACTCTCCAAACGAGGTAAGTGCACTAATGCCCCAAGGCTGTCAAGCTAATTTTATAATATTATCTCCAAATACTTAAATACTGATTTAAGTTGAACCATTAAAATGGGCACGCCAGCCCCACCACTCTTCATGCAGCTACCAAAGTAATAAAATAAATTGTCAGTTGAAATCGTGATTGGCCTGAGGGATAGTGATATATTTGATTGGATTTAACATCAAATTTCAGGTCATTTCTATACGGATTTCTTTTTAGAAATTTAGAAGTTCTTTCACATTTCATATAAATTAAGGGCTCAAGCAATTAAGATCTTATTTTTGTTTTAATGATATATTAATAAAATTATATCTAATTTTGAGTCTTATGTAACTTTATTACTTTTAAACTTTCTACTTGTACTTAGATTGCGTTTGTTTTTTCTATCTGAAATCTGAATAGGTTTAAATTTAACTGAAATCTAAATAGGCCTGAATAAAAATATTTGAATAATATATTTGTTTTTCTTTTTTCAACATTTGAACAGAAAAGTTTAAAAACTAGTAATTTGACATAAATATCTTTTTAAGTGGTACATATATTTATTCTTTATAATTTATAATTTTCACAAGTTGATTAGTTTGGTAGTATTAAAGAAAAATACTATCACTATTTATTTTAATTTAATTTTGTAGTAAAAGATGTAATTATATCATCAACTTTTTACTATAAAGTCAACACTATTGTTTTAGTTTTGATTCATCACAATGGACATAATTTAATTTGTTCAATATTTAAAGTAATTAAAAAAATAACTTCAAGGATAATACAAAAATATTAGGTTTATACATAATATTGGAAATACATGAATTTTTAAGGTTATTTTTTAGATTTGAAATTAAAATTTTCCATTCAGATTTCAAACTTCAGATAAAAGTGGATTTTTTCTACTTTTTCGTTTTAGATAAAATTGTCTGATAATAAGTGATAAGTTATAAAAACAAACAACCTAAAATAAGTAAGTGCCTGAAAAAAAAGTTAAATTCAGACTTTAGACTAAAAAACAAACAATACCTTAAAGACCATTCAGGGCTGTTATTGATGAAACTTTGAAAGATAGAAAATAACCTTATCTTAAAACAACTATGAAAGATACTAAAATAATTTTTTTTTCAAAATCCAATTTTGAGAATAAATTTCATCCTTAATAAAGGATCACATATATTACATAGATGCAAAACTAACATTATTCAATTTAAATAAAAAAATCAATAAATATATAAGGTAGTCAACATTATTATGGGTTTTTATTTTACAATCGTGAACTTTTTTTTAAGTAACTCTTATATTAAATTTACTTATTTTATATTTTATTCATAAGTTTTAGGTATAATCCCTAAAATTTATGTTTTATTTTATACTTAATGTTGATTAACTTGTTTTATGTCATATTTGTAAGTATTTATTTTATTGATCAATAATACATTAATTTACTAGTTTTATAGTAATTCATTTGTTTCACTTCCTCTTACAAGTCTAAGTTTAGAAAGTTATAACTGCTGGATAGAGAATAAAATTTTACTTAGGGAGAAGTAATTCTCATAAACCCTATGCGAGTGTAATTTTGGTAAAATTAAAAAGGTAGAGACAACATGGTTGTGTAAAATACATGATGGATAATGTTTTGTTACCTAATTAAAAAACTTGCCAAGGTGGAGATTATTAGGAAATATGTATTGTTTTCAATAAAGATTTTCTAGTATATTTTATTCTTTAAAAGAATTTTTATGTAAGGAACAAGTAACTTCCATGTAATCTTCTCTTTATTACTTAGTTCATTTAAAAAAGAATACAACTAGTACAAGAAAAAAATTATTTCTCTTACAAGAGATAATCACTGTATATAGGAATCTTCCTTAAATTATGATTATATTTTTTAATATAATTTTTATTATTAAAATTAAAAATAATTAATTAAAAGAAAAAATATAGGTTGGTCGATACCCGCGAGGGTATCCAATAAGTTTTTGTTAATACCAAATTCCCCTGCAACTTCTAGTAGATTTCAATTTAAAATACTAAATTCTCCTATAATCTGAAAAATTACCTGTAGTGAAGTGAATTTGCGGGATGATGGGTAATTTTACTATCCCTAAATTCATTCCTACGCACAATATTAACATTTTAGTTGTTGGAACAAATAGAAGAAAAATTAAGAAACTAGAGTTTGAATGTATTTAAAAAAACATTAGGGGAGGTTTTTGCTTGCTACCGTTAAACGTTGGCAACTCCAAAGCCGAATCGAGTTAAAAATCTGTTCGCAACCATATTTAATTTTGAGATTAGATCAATTGTGTTGTCTCTGTAGATTAAAAGAGGCTATAAATATATTAAAAGGAAGAGAGCTTCAAAGCTTAATAAGGAAAAGAGTTTATGATTTTTCAAAGAGGGAGGAATGGATTGTGAAGAGTTTTTTTTTTTTTTTTTCCCCGGTTAGTTTAGTTAGAGAGACAAATGGTTTGATACAGGCATTCAGCAAGAAATGACCTGAATAAATCATATTACAACACGTGTAATATTTAAAAATATTGCGCGTAAAATTTGTGTGCCTGTGTGGTGTGGTGTGGCAAGCAACGTAATCTCTTTGTAAGCTCACTTATGATTGCTCCGTGGATATACAATTTTAACCTTTTAACCAGTGGAGTGTCGTTCGGATGTCCTCGTAAAATATTAGGTGAGGTTTTATCATTTATGTCGCTACGCCTAAACGTTGAGAATCCGAATCCGAATGGAACTGGAAATCCGTTTGCAACCGGTAAACCGCACTTAGTTTTGAGATCGCGTTGTCGAGGCTATAAATATATCAAAAGCCGGGAAACCCTAGGCAGATAACCACCAGATGAAATAACAGAGAAAACAATAATGACAACCGTGGCCGAAACCGAAACTCGCAATTGGTCAAAGCTTGATGGCAATCTTGCGTTTGAAATTGCAAGTAGGATACAACTGTGGGAGGATTTGGTATCCTTTGCTGGTGTTTGCAGATCATGGAGATCGGAGGCAGCAGATCAGCAATACAAATTAAGGTGCAAGTCTAATCAGATTCCTTGGCTTATGTTCCCTCAGAAAGCATCAGTAGAAGATCATAATAATCTGGTAGTCAATTTCTTTAGTCTTTCAAAGGGCACGAGTCGCCCTGTAATTTTACCCGAATCAGCTAACTATGCAAGGCATTTTTCTTCACGAGGTTGCCTTATTAAAATCTCCCCTGATTTCAGTGTCTCCGTTTTGCACCCTTCTTCACGCACTGGTCTTCAACTTCAACTTCAACTTAATTTCCCAAACTTAAAGAATCTTGCATTTAAATATAGAATCACAACCTTCCCAGACATGACTAAAGACCTTGAGATTTGGAATAGAGATGTTACTGCATACTATTATAGATGTATACGCAAGTGCGCTTTATCGTCCTCAGTCCTCCAATATTCCGCCAGATTCGGATTCGGCACCGGTATTTATGATGATTATTTACGGATACCGTGGGAGATTGGCCTGGGCCAGGGCAGGTGACCGAGCTTGGAGAGGAGTAAAAAATGGTTCCTGCAACTATAAAGATGTTATTTACTAAGATTAATTGTATGCTATTAATAATCGGGGTCAAGTATAAGCTATCGAAGGTAAGTTTGGACGGGAAGTCGGTCGGCTTCCTTTAGAATTTCGTTTATCATGACGCTTGCCTTTATTTGGTAGAATCAGATGGAGCATTATTGGTGCTTTCACGTAGGGGATCGCAGTTACGAGCAATTGGAGGTGGGAGGGACGGGTCGACTTATGGAACTTATAATTTTATGGTTTTTGAGCTTGATTTAAGCACTGATGTTAGATGGACCAAGATCGAGAGTTTAGGCACGAAATCGCTCTTTATGGGTCATAATTCTTCCGTGTCTATTGAGGCATCGAATAATCCTCATTGTAAACCAAATTGCATATATTTCACTGATGATTATCCGGAGACTTACTGAATCATGAATTTCAAGCATCGGGCAGGAGGTGGAGGTGTGGATATGGGAATTTTTAACACGGACGATAGAAATATTGAGCACTTTTTTGAAACAAACCCCTGTCATATACTTAATCCACCTGTGGATTGAACAAAATATTCAATAATTATTGTCAGTTTACAAGGTTGATTGTCTACTGATGCGTGTGGTGTGGACCAGAATTATGATGGCTGGTTATCCGATTATATATTATGCAGATTGTTTGATGCATGCATTTTTGTACTATTAGTAGAGATGGCAATGGAGAGGAGAGGGGAGGGGAGGGGATCGACATCTCTGTACCGATCTCCGATATCCTACATATGCCCCCGTCCCTATTAGAATTGCTCGAGGAGATTCGTATCCCTTCACCCCTTCCCCGAATAATAACAAAGGACTCTCAAGAGATTCCCGATCTCCGAATAACTAGTACATTTTTAATTTTTGAACTTGATTTAATTATATTAAAATAAAAAATTTAAACAAAAGTAAGGTTTGACAATATATCTTACATTAATATTAATACATTACATAAATTACATTACAAAATATAAATCATCAGGATAATTATTTTCGTCAATCTTCAAAGTCCTATAATAAAAATAAAAATAAAAATTTTTATATTAATAATGAAATAAATGAAATAGTTATAAATATTGAAATTAATATTTTTAATAAAAGTATTTACTCTTGCACCTCTTTCTCTTCCTTGAAAAATTTGACAAATTGAGAGATAGTATCAGGTTTCAAATCTAAAATAATAAAAATAATATAAGCAGTGTAACTTATAATCTAAAATAGTTTTGGCCCAAAGCCTTTGGAATAAGGTCTGATCGAATAATAATTCAGGACCATAACTAGTTAATTAGGCCCTAAAGTTTTATAATATATTTGTATAAATATTTGGATATTTTTTATTTATATTTATATTTATATTTATATTTTATAATTTAAATTTTATAATTTTTTATTATTAATGCTAAAAATAAAATTTAAATTAAAAATTAAAATAAGGAGGGGATAGAGATTCCAGCCCATCCCCATCCCTTCCCCCAAATAAGAAATTGGGTAAAAAATCGTCCCTGTCCATTTCCCGAATAATAAATTGGATATAAAATCGTCTTCATACCTTCCCGAATAGGAAAAATCTCCAAGGGTCCACGTCCTTATAGAGATTTCTACCATCCCTAACTATTATTTAATTGCACTAGAATTTGAATTTGATGTCGTTTTAGTAATTTAATATGCCATTTTAAGTTTTATGTCATTCTACCATTCATCAAGACCTCAAAAAAGCATTGTGATATATTATTTTAATAACCTCATCGTCTTAATCTTGTTTTGGTACTCAAAAATTTCATCACACTGTATATATATTAACATAATAATAAAAAGGTTATAAGTTTTAGCAATGTTTAATTTATATTGTTTAAACACTACCATGCCGCGTTGAATTTTTAACAATGCCTTATGTGAGTTATTAAAAGGAAAAACTATTAAGGAATTAAAACTCTTTTGCCTGTTGTTAGAATAAATTTAACCACGCCGTTAAAACCTTAATTTACTTGCATATTTTCAAATTTGTAGATGCAAATTTAGACTAACATTTTGGTTTTTAAAAAATAATTTATATGCAAATTTTGACTACAAGCTCCGTACATATATTAATCTAATTGTTAATACATTATTCTTAATAGATATAATTTACGAGATTTACCATCATTATTATCAAGTCAAGCACCCATTGAAACTCAAGCCTAGGACCAAAATCTTAAGAAATCTGCTCCTTATGACTGGAGATAGACATTGGCTTCAACTACAATAATTTAATAATGCAAAACAATTCCTACATTAACCACTTCCTGCATTAACCACTTCCTTCCCTAAGGATCATACTTAATATCAAACCAAATCCAATTCTTCAAGCTCTGCAATAACATTAGCAATAAACTTCAAATTATCACAACTCCTGCACAAGCAAGACCAAAATTCATTAGAAGGAACAATTATTTAATACAATACCAACCAAAATGGAAATAAAAAAGAATCATCACATATGTTACACTTGACTTGAACAGACAATGTAAGCACAACTGAAATTACAACCCAAAAACTTACACTTAAAGCTTTATTTTCAATTATTCCTTTGTTTTAAAGAAAGCCTCAAATTAGATAACTAGCCTGAAAAGCACAAACATAAGCTACTGAGAAAATAACTTACCAAAAAAATTGACAAGGCCGACATCTTTTAACCAAATCATTCAACAAAGTTTATTCAATTTGCATTTTGTAAGCCTACACAATCATATGAACATTGACATGTACCCATTTGTACTTAAAAAGTAATTATATCAAAGAGCCTGAAAAGTATCTCATGGATAAATTATTCATAAAAATAAAAGCATGAAATATCTTACCCAAAGATTGTTGCATCATGCAACTGGAATGAGGACCACTTTGAAAATTGAAGAAGACACTCATCTCTGGCTCTTGCTATCTTTCTTAGGTACTTATGAGGAAGAGAATTTAGTCAAAGACTATTAAGGGCTGCAACGTAAACAAGGCTATGTTCACATGGTCAAAAACGAAACGTTAATAGAAGCCTCCACTCTTTATTTTTAGAGAAATTGGAAAAACAAAATACTCTAGTCTTATGAGCTTTTGAATTGACCTAATGAGATTGCTTAAACAAGTGTAGAGCTGACTTTACAAACCAAACTTTTAAACTTTCTCGGGGCACATAGCCAAGGACTTTACAATGTACCCTCCTTTGCTGTTATCCCTAATTTCAATGGAACACTTTATCTGTCTGCAACTACACCATCTCACCTGATGTATGTTGGAATTATCCAAAAGATGTACAATGATTTCGAGAAGAAACAAATAAGAATAGTGTTGCACATGCAAAGTTTGTGCCTTGTATCCTAACTAATGTAACAAATGACATGGCACACATAGATAGGTGCCACTTAACTATACATCAACAATGAAACAAAATATTTAATGATGGCCTCCTCTGATACAAAGAACAATTGTGATATAATTTGTAAATTAATGTGAATAAAGTAATAAGAAAAATAACATGTTCTTCTTTTTCGATAAGAAATGATGCGTACAAAATATTGAGACCAAAACATCATTGAGTCCAGTGAAAACCAATAGCACTGTTATCGAGCGGATTCTGTGTGGCAACTTTCCTTTATTATCAAATTAACAGATGAAAAATAATATGGGTGATCAAAAGAGTTAGCAACGCATATCATCAAACATGTAGAACGCAAAACACAAATTGCAAAAATCCCAAAATTAATTTGTTTCGTACCTTATTGAAACAATTCCACAAAATTTCACAAAACATAAATAGCAAAGAAGTGACTCTTCTTATTTGACTTAACTATCATAAAAAAAATCCTTTAATTCATAAAAGGAATAAATTGAAACAATTCCACAAAATTTCATTAAAGGAAATTTTTTAATTTCTATCTCTGTCTAGTTATTGGATTTCATTGTTATGAAGATATAAAAAATGGTCGCCATGATCCTGCCTCCAACCAGTAAGCCTCTGGAAACTCATCATGTCGTGTTTCTCTGTGATTATTGTTAAGATTAAGCGATTAACACTAGGCTAGAAGCTTAAGCTGATAGCCTAGGCGTTTCTTTATTTACTTATACCATAGAAGCACAGAGTCCCACACTAAGCGATGGGTTGACATAAGAGGCTACACTCATTTGTAATTGTGCTAACGGGCTGGGAAGTTACGCCCTAGGTAACTTTACTGCCATTTTATTAGAATTACATAGAAGGATGTTACACCAACAAGCGCACATATGTAGAGTCTTACACTAAGCGATGGGTGGACATAAGGGCTGCACATATTTGTAATTGTACCAACGGGCCAGGAAGTTACGCTTTAGGCAACTTTACTAGCAGTTACGCTCTATGTAATTTTACTGCTAGTGGACATGAGGGGCTGCATACATTTATAATTGTGCTAACGGTCCGGACAGTTACGCCGTAGGTAACCTTATAGCTAGTGAACATGCGGGGCTGTACACATTTGTAATTGTGCCAACGGGCTGGGAAGTTACGCCCTTAGTTACTGTAATATGAAATTACAGAGAAGGATGTCTACCAGTAGACATGAGGGGCTGCACACATTTGTAATTGTGCTAACGGTCTGAGCAGTTACGCCTTAGATAACCTTAATGGCAATTACGCCCTAGGTAACCTAATTGCCCCCTCAATAGAATTACACATAAGGATGTTACGCCTACAAACACACAGGCATAGGTCCTACATTAAGCAATGGGTGGACATGAGGGGCTATACACGTGCTTAAATTTAAAACTTGAAGTGGTTGAAATTTTGGCCTAGAATTCTCCATTGAGAATCAGAAAATAAGTTTGCACTAGATAAATATACCTAATGTATCAGTGATGAAAAATTCATAAACATATTCAGGATCTAGAAAAAAAAAGTACTTTATAGAAATTATCAAAGTTAATCAATAACTTGATTACTTATCAGAAAGTTAAACAAAAACATACTTGTGTCACTTGTTCGACTTTTCTCTTGTTTTCATCTAATAAATAGAGTCTTCCTTTGAGACAATGTCGAGCGTCAAACAACCCATGATCAAATGTTAGAGTTACTCTCTGTTGTATATAAGATATTTATTTCAAGTACTGAGGGTCATTCAATTTATCAGTGGTGATGCTAATCCCTCTATTTTCAAAGCCTAAAAAATTCCTTGTTGCTGAAGAAAACTTTGTTAGTCTTATTCTATGGGTGAAAATAAAGATCTAATTATTAAAGTTTACTCACTGAATGATGACATAAAAACTTCTCTACTTCATTCTCACCAACAGATTTATACTAAGGAGGGGTGGTCTATATTTATAAGTTAACTTCTCTTTCTACACTTTTCCCTAAACTCTCAGTGGCTACATCTTATCACATTTCCTTCCCTATTGCCGCTTAGTGCTGGCGTTGTGTTTTTTGGAGAGTAAATAGAACAAATCTTTTGATAAATTTTCTATCTTCACTTGCTCTGTATTAAAAAAGTAGTTTTAGCATTTCCAACAATAATAATACAAAATAATTCGCAACAATATGAGATTTTTGCCTTTAAATTTACAAAAAAAAAAATTAGTATCAAGATGTAAACATCAGTAGCAGTGTAATTTAGCTGGTCTTCACTAAACAGACGATTAGCCCAATTGCTTTTCTGTTGATCTTAAACATTGAACAATTTTTTTAGCAAATTTAGTAAATTAATTTAAAAAATAAACTACATATTAAATTGAATGAAGAAAACATTTTTACCTTTGGAAGTCTCACACTTAGCAAGTCCTCACAAGATTTTGTCAAACCTAGTCTATCTCTTAAGCACCTGTCCCCATTCAAGTACTTAGAAATCTAACATAAAATTTACGTATTAAAATGTTAATAACTAAAAAATAAAAATAAAAAATTAAGTGAAAAATTAATTCCTTGTTACATCTTGCAAGTCCATTGTACATTAATGTTAGATTGAAATTTCTCATTTCGTTGGGGCCGTCAAACCCAAGTTTTAGTATATCGTCAGCTTGGAATATATCACTTAAAATATCTCTAATTTGCTTGGACACAATTTTTCACATGTCCAACAAATAGATTATACAATCTTCTTTGTTCTTTTTTGTTAGGATGCACAGTTGTAACATTTCAATTGGATGTCTACCGGTGGACATGAGGGGTTGTACACATTTGTAATTGTGCTAACGGTCCGAACAGTTACCCCTTAGGTAGCCTTAATGGCAATTAAGGTTGTCCATCATTTCAAACTGATATACAGTGATAGCTTGGTTTGTTTCCAGAACATTCAAAATAAAATCTAACTCAAATGGATAAACTGTTGCAGCATCATCAATACTCTCTTCTAGCTCTTTTTGCCATTCTCTTAGTAGGATACAAAAGGTTTCCTCACATACTATGGATTATCCTTCTTTCGTAAAGTTTTATCACCACAGATACCCTTAACTGCCCCTAATGCTTCCAATTTTTGTAAACTTTGTCATCTTTTTTGATACATTTTATAAATCTTTGAATGTTTTATTTCAAAATACTCAAATAATTGAACCACCTGTCTTTTAGTAGATTTTCTTAGACTTCCCCAACCTCATGGCCTATATATAACCATGGCACTACATCATCATGCACAACCAATTTCCCATCCAAAGTCAGATATAATGAGTTGTCTTTGAGTAAAGCCTCTACCTTCAAATCAGAAGTCCTTGTACTATTAAGTTGTTCTTCTATGAAGTTACCTATCCCAATGTTTCCATTCGAACTACTACACACATTTTGCAACTTATAGATACTGCTTTTAATTTGTAAAGATTCCATAGATACTGCTTTTAATTTGTAAAGATTCTAAAAAGCAGACCATCTTGAGGTTGTCTTGGCCTAGACTGCCCAACTGTGAATAAGAAAATCTAGTCCTAAGCATGCAGACAGTATCCCTTATCACCCCATCAACATCATCTAGACGAAGATAGTTATGTGTAAGAAGTAATTGAAGTGTGCCACGCAGATTCGCAAGATTATTGTCACTAAGAGGTAAATTCAAACCGTTTGTGGACTCTGTAATTGACATTTTCCTACCGTTTTCACTATCTAACTGCTTGGTGAGCCTGACTTCTTCATTAGAACAATCTTTATGCTCATCTAGGCCCTTTTCTGCACACATGCCACTGTCATTAGTATTATGATATTTTAATCTTGATGGATTCTCCATAATACGAATTGTCACTTTAATATCTGAAGGCTTCCAATCTTCACTAACAATCATTTGATAAGAACGTTCGTCAATAACTGTTGGAAGGCATATTGATACAATATCATCATGGATCTTCCAGTCATGCATATCATAAAGGTGCAACATGAAGGATTCCCAATCACCAAACTTCTTATAATCCTCATAACAAAACCAACATTTCCAATTTCCCTATTTCTCAATACAATCTATCGCTTCCAACAAAAGATCCTTTGCCTTTCAATCTGTTAAATGTTCTTCCAGATCTTTTACTTTCACTTGAAGCAAACTTAATTTTTTTTTTCTCGTCACTCATTTCATTTACCCAGAAATATTCTGCTTTCTTGGCTTTTATAGAATCGGTAACACTTGGTTCAATCGATATTCTCTTTTGAGAATCCCTTAAACTTGCAAGCTGCTTTCTAGTCTTATCTTATCTGTCCTTTTCTGCTTCTTGATACTCTTCAATAGTTAGCCCTACACTCACCACAACCCAATTTTTTCTTCTTTCACATAGTTTATTAATTGCATGAGTTTTCGCTTAATTTTTTATGTTTCCCACTCTTGACTCAAGTCTTTAAAAATATAAAAATTTCTTTTTGGGTCGGGATTACTAATCTTCAATGCCTTAAAACACAAGGTCATTAGTAATGACCTCGTTATATTGCTAATTATAACTTGCCAAATCATATAGAGAACAAGCGTAAACGTACACTAAAGGAATTGAATTAGGGCACAACACAGTGGCTTGCCTAGCCGATATAACGGCTCCTCCCAAAGAGTCACAACTTTTATTAAGAAAAGCCATTTTGTGTAAAAGAAATGTAACTGAATGATGATATATCGGGCATCATATGTAGAGTAATTTACGGTTTCTAAGTTCTTTTAAAGCTTTCGCGAAATCCTACTTATTAAACGTTGCAATAGCAAACTTGCAACACATGGTGGTATAGAGTAGTTGCGGCGGCAACGGCGGCAATAGAGGCGTGCCCATTTCGATGACAAACGTTTTTAGGGCTTTTCTTTTGTTTTTTTTTTAATTTTAATTAGCTTTCCTTTGCATGAGAATTTTAATTAGCTTTCTTCTTTATTGAGAACTCATTTAATGTAATAATGTAAGTAGATATATCTCTCCTAAATATCAATATAATAATCTATTTTTAACAATTATAAATATATATGTAATACAATAATTTGATGTCTTTTTTTTTAGAAAAATAATTTAATGTAATAATCCGTAAATAAAAGGAAATATACTACACTACTAATTATATATATTTGATTATAAATATCAATATAATAATCTACTTTTTTAACAATTATAAATATATATGTAATACAATAATTTGATGTCTAATCAAAATTTTTTTAAAAAAATTAGCCTTCCTTTCCTATGCACTTTTTTTTTAATCAGAGCTCTAGGTTCTTGTTTGTCATCTTCTCCTCCATTTCTTCATCTTCATATAACCACTAATAGCCGTCGGTTTGATTCAGGGGTTTGAAAGAAATACTGCAGAGTCCGTTGGGAAATAAAATTTTTTTAAATTTTGTTTATAAAAAGACAATTGTTGTACAACTCTTATTCATAACTAAATTTGGTTTAGTGATCTAAATGATGATAGTTTTCGTCTTTCTCAAAAAATCGAAAATAAAAAAATTATTAAATTTCTGGGCCTGTGAAGCCCATATAATATTATTTTTTAAATATATAATTTAAATTAATCCCACCAATACCTGCTGTATCTGTGATGACAACATAACAAGGTGAGTAAAAAAAATAACACAAAAAGATTGAAAAACTCATGAAAGCAAACTGTGTTGACAAATGGAGGGTTGACAAAAGACTTTTCCGTTAAAAGACATATAAAGCAACCCACTGTTCACAAGATCTCCATGAAAACTTTAGCTTATGGAGCTTCATGTGACCATTATTAGAGTTTCGTAACATATACAACTGAAAAATGAAACAAATTGCGAGAACAAGATTTGAACTTACATGAAGCAATCGTAAATTAATATTTTTTATAAAATGGGTAAAATTACAGTAGAAAAAATAAACTCTCCTTTCTATACAATTATTTAAAACACTAATCTAATTAGACTTGATCAGGTACTTTATCTTGCCCTAATTGGAACCCCTTGTCGTTTGTGTTTCCATTTGTTGCTTCTTCCTTCAACGAAGGATTATTTGCCTCGGACCTTTTCCCAATTCCAATTCTGCCCAACAAAATTTCAGCCCAATCCCAAAGATGCAACACCATATAAGTCCCAATTCCTCCAATTAAACCATAAGCTACTGAATAAGTCATCGGCATTAAAATCAGAGTCACAAATGCCGGAATCGCTTGCTTCATGTCATCCCACTCAATCTCCACCACAGATCTCATCATCAAAACCCCAACTAAAATCAACGGTGGCCCTACCGCCCATGCAGGAATTGACGCCAGTAACGGCGTAAAGAAAAACGCCATGAAAAAATACCCCGCTACGGTTATCGCCGTTAGCCCCGTTCGCCCACCTTCCCTTATGCCCGTTGATGACTCAATAAAAGTAGTCACTGGCGACGTGCCCAAGAGCGACCCCACCACAATTGATGCAGCGTCGGACATGAAAGCAAAATATTGACCCTCGAAATCACCGTTGAGATCCGAGAACCCCGCAAATCTAGCCATTGAATATAACGTGCCAGTGGTATCGAGTATGTCAACGTACAAAAACGTGACCAGAGCCTCCCAAAAACTCCCTTCGCCCATTCCGTTAAAGCTGAGGGCCCCAGCTGTGCTCTTGATCACGTGAACATCAACCACCTTTTTGAAATACTCATAAGCGGAATTTCCCGACTCCGTGCTCGGAAACGCAGTTACGGACGTGTTACGAAACCATGAGATCGCCGTCACAAAAACGATGCCGTATATCATTGAGCCTTTGACGTTTTTCACCAAGCAGTAAGCAATTATAACGAAACCAACTATGCCAAGCCAAAATGTGGGACTCTCCATGCGATTGTTCAAGCACATGATATCATCGGACACTGAACCTCCCGGTAGCAAGCTGACGGTGCCGTTCATTGCCGTTATAACGGGGCCAAGGGATGCCCTAGAAGATCTGGGACAGGCTCCTATAGTGACCAAAGTTGAAGAACTGTAGCTAACAAGTCCGATGCCTTCATTGTTTTGTAAACCGATGAAAGCAAGAAACAAGCCGATACCGGCTGATGAAGAAATTCGGACGGGTTTCGGGACGAATTTCGCGAGTTTGGTTCTTAACCCGAGGGCTGATATGAAGAGAAAGATCAAACCTTCGATGAAAATGGCCGTGAGGGCACTTTTGTACGGGACGTTACCAGAGCCGTGAAACCCTACGACGGAGTAAGCGAAGTAAGCGTTCATGCCCATGCCAGGAGCTAAAGCCAAGGGCAAATTTGCGAATATACCCATAATGAGGCATCCGATTAGAGCAGAAGCAGTAGTGGCTACAATGAGATCCTTTCGGGTTTTCTGGAGGCAGTTTTGGTAGCCCGGGTTAACAGGAGGGAACTTGCACGATATATCCGGTTGAATGATCCGATAACTCGGGCCAGTGCAGTTTGGAAGAGCGATGTTGGGGTCTGAACAAAGCGGGATACAGTCAGATGCGCTGCAGGTGCCGCCTGAATCAGTGAGGATGCTCGCGTTCACGGCTAATATATACGCCATAGTCAGAAACGTCGCCGTTCCAGCTCGGAGTTCAGTCGTGAAACTCGTGCTCCGCTCGGCCAGTTTGAATCGCTTGCCAGCTCGACTGTTGGCTACGAACGTGTTGATCTTCGTTGGAAGAGAGGGTTTCTCTGGTTCAGGTAGAGTCGCCATTACAAGAACTTGAGAAAAGGAAAATATTTTTAGAAAACGTCTTCTTTTGTAGTCTTTTGCTTTTGTTTTTTAGTGGCTTTATATATAATTATGAAACCTCTGTTGCCGCTTTCTTCTATAAGGAAATGGGAAAGAGCCACGAAGTGGCGAGTGTTTTAAGGGGGTTTAAAAAACACCCAAAAAAAAAAAAAAGTTTCAGCAAATTGGGCTTTCGGTTTCAGCTTTCCAGTCGAAGATAGATTTCCTTATGGTTGAATACCTTATTGATAATTTGTGGCCGCTGGATGAATGATTAGTCTTAACTCGAATCATGATTAACTGTTGTGGTGTCATTATGTTTTAAAAAAAATGACGACAAATGGGTGAAAAAAGCAAGAGTCAAGATAATGGAATTTGGATTTTTAACTATTGAGTTCTATGCAAGAGAGATTTCGCATGCACATAATCACACACTCACGCACCACACACACACATATATATAGCTAAATGCTGATGTGCATTAATGGATTGGCCACACGGGTTGGGTGCATGCACAGCTTATATTGCCCCCAGTGATATATCATTTTTCTTTGTCGGTTTTGCTTTTGAATTTTGATTGATGTTTTCGTTTTAGAGAGAAGTGAGGTAGTGGCGATTGCCTTAAATCAATTTATAGGTCAACTTCTTTTCTTTTCCATGTCAATCAATCTCACTGATTCACATCTATCCTGGTGCCTTCTCTTGCTCGTTTTCACATGAATATCAAGTAACAGCTATATTAACTACTGAAAATTGATTTGATCATTTTAGTAGTACGAGAATTTTTAAAATCAATTTGATCATTTTAGTACTACAAGAATATTTTATTATAGCGGTTGATGATTTTGTTATTCAATGGTATTTCTGTATATTATAATTGCTGGTACAAAAGTGACACAAAAATGACAGGACTGTGATTGAAAAACAAAATCACGATAAATGGGTTATGATATTATTAAGTCCACTCAAATCTTAAAACTGAATCAAGAAATTGATTGATTGAAACAAAGATGTAAATGATTTAATCACAAAATTTTTGTTATCAAATTAAAAAACCACCTAATTAAAAAATAATTATATACGAAATTATTGAAGAGACGTTTAATTATATACAGCAAATGTTCGTAAATATGGCATGCATGTGATATATCTACACAAGCAAGCAGCATTCGCAGAGTTAGCCATATTAAGCCTAATCAGAAGGGTGTGCCAGTGCCAATGCCAATGCCAACTTGCTTGATTTTATCATTCTCCCGAATCCTTGGGTTTGACTAGCTAGCTAAATGCACATAATTACAGTTTTCCTTTTCCTTAATCGGTACAAAAGGTTTTTTCAATTATAGCAACTTGCTATAGGACTGAAAATGGTTCAATTTTGGGGGTCCCATATCCTGTTATGTCATGGATATATTTTGAAAGGACTTCAAGAAATGAGGCACTGTTTTCTGTTACTTTACAGTTTGTCACACGAGGGCTCGACTAGATGCCTTTGCTTTCTCTTAGAGGAATAATATCATCATGGGTGGATGAAGAGTACTAAATTCGGCTCATGATTCTTTGTCGATTCCATTTTTTCCCGGTTAAGTATAGGTTTTTAATTGTTTATTATTAATGAAAGAACTATATATGCCAAAAGAATAATGAAAAATTTTATCGAGTGCTCTCTCAATGCACTCTCTTTTCGATTAGATTATTGTCAACACTTATATTTATTTTTATATGTTAATTGAAAGGTGAGGTGATCCAATAGGCGAAGCATATTCATTATGTTATCCAAGACTTTTGCAAAGAATAAATATTCATTATAGGTGATTAGCAATGTTAAACAGTTCTTTAGTGCAGATCGTCTAGTCATAACTCCAAAATTAAAATTGTTTCAATTATATTGTTTAATTAGCCTCAAATTTTGCATTTTCACAGTGCGGATGGGTACGTGAATGACTTTGATAATTTTCATACGAGTTCCAATCAACAAATATCCGAACTACTAAATTTGAGCTTCTCTAAACATCTCCATTTTTATGCCAATTGAAATGGAGCAAAATGCAGTTACTAAGAGTGATGACTCACTTTCTATATCTTCATTGGGTTAAATACCTATTTTGGGTACATTAATTTGCTTACTCTCAAGCAGCCATATATACAATCGCGCAGTGCCATGTCTCGGTTTTGATTGCTAAGTTCTAGCTCACATGACACATATGATGGACCCCCCTCAAAGCTTTTCCATGACGTGTATTTTTGCTTTCGTAAATACAGTTAAATTTCAACTAAGGAAAGACGTCGGTTATGCAGAAGCTGAAGCCATAGAGTGGGGATTACAAGCAGCAAACGAAGTAGCTTTATCTTCTTTGATCATTAAGATGGATTGCTAAGAAGTGGATGATTTAGTGAACAACCCATAGGGCAGCAGCACAGAGATTTTTTGGATAGTTTCGCAAGTTCAAAGACAAAGATGGAACTTTCATAACATTAAAATTCAATACACTCCCAAATCTTGTATTGATCATGCCCATTCTTTAACTAAATTTGCTTTAGAAAGAAAAGCATCTACTATTTGTCCGGATTCAATAATAGCAAAATTTTTGAATATATTTAAAGTGTTGCACGAATGAAAAGTATAATTTGCTTTCCTATTAAAGAAAAAAAACAAAAAAAAAAAGCTTCCAACGGCCTCTATCTATCCACTGAGACAGGCAAATGATCTATAAGACTGTAATCTCCAAGAAAATGACTTAAATAATTCACTACATGACAGCAAAAATCCTCAATCTTCGGCAATATTTCTGGTTGAAAAAGAATTAATTATGCACTCATTTTCTCCGCATGGCTTGCCAAATGGACACCCACTACACAATTCAGATACAGCGGCTGAGCTTTGAAACACATCACATCATTTGTGGAATTGATTGAAACTACGAGTAATGAGTTCCTTAAATATAAAAATTAAAGAAAAATAATAATAATAAGCCGTAGCTCTCCTGTAATGGATTACAGAGATCGGCACCATTAAGTTCCCTTTCCTTTTCCACTTTTTGCAAAAGTGAGGCCACGGCCGAAAAGGTTAAAAAAAGAAGAAAGATAATAAAAAGGCTCTTTCTGTTCCCCCACTTTTTTGCATGAAAATTTCTCATGATTTCTTAGGGTTTAGGATCTGACCCATGATTAGGATTTGTCACGATGAAAAGCTGAGATGCGTGTATAAAGTCAAATGAATGAAGAGTAGTTTGGAGTTGCCAAAGCCCAAAAGTGATATTGACTCTGCGAATGGAGGCAGCTAAGGTGTTCAATCGGATATATAAATTAACTAGACTCCAAGGGAATGCCCCCAATAAGTATTCCATAATCTGGTTGTTACGCTACCAACCCATGCCTTTAATTTAAGATAAGCTTTCGGCTGACAGTACGTTTGGTTTTGTTGTTAAGAAACGAGACAAAAACAAACTTACATGATCATATTCACCTACGTTCGTTCATCACACTCGTGTGCGTCCGCCCTGTCATTTTATTACTGGGTTTTCTTCCTACGTGTCCTACTCTTTTGGACTGACTGCATTCTCTTTATCACTCTGGGCTGGGCCTAATTCGTCTTGGTTGAAGCCCTCAATGTTCGAAAGCAGCAAAAAGCCCGATGCTTCTGCTTTCAATTTGATTGTGCGCCGAATTAAAATATGCATCATTCCACTCATCTCTCTATGAAAGTTTTTAAGGTTCAATTAATCCAAAAACATTTCTTGTTTCAAATTCTTTTTCTTCTTCTTGGCCGACGAGCAAAGAAAGAGTTGTGGAAGGCGACGTCGGTAGATCGGCGGTGGTCTGTTGGACGATGATACTCTGACAGTGTCGAGCTCTCCTGACGATGGCACGCTGGTTTTGTCTGTCTATGGCCGGAGAGGTCCGGTTCTGTTCTTTGTCTCTTTGGCTGAGTTCGGTGACCGTCTTAACAGTGAGCCGAGTTGGACCCAATCGACTCGTCTCTCCTTCTGAGCATGTCAATTTGTACGAGACAAACGAATGAGACAGCCTCGGAATTTAAGGATATCCTAAAAACGACTTTGGCGGTTCATTTATCTTCTTTGACCTCTATCCACACTTCACCATCCCCCCTTATTCATCCTTCTTAAGTGACACGTGTGTCGGGGTCAACTGAAATCTACTTCTAGAAGCTAGTAGCTCCTTCAGGAAAAACAAAAAAAATAAATAAATAAGAAGAGAAAACAACCACACTCCTCTTACTAAATCTAAATACTAATTAAAAAATGGCCAAAAAAAAAAAAAAAAGAAAGAAACCAAAACCATCGGCCCTTTCCCTTAATTTGTAAGCATATCCCTCTTTAAAAAAAATTGGGAGATATGTACAACTCTTTCTTTTTGTTTATTAAAACAAAAACAAGTACATGGTTGATTTGAATTTATTTATTTTTACTAATTAATTTAACATAACTCGTTCCCTTTTAAAACTCATCAAGGTACATGCGGATAATTTCAAACACATGCTTTCTAGGACCATCCATTGAACTCTGAAACCATTGACAGAAATTCAATTCAAAATAAATTGAGCACGTCACACCTGAATTGTTTTTTTTTTTCTGAATTATTGGTGAATCACGAATATCTCAAAAGATAATGACCATATAAGAGTAACCGTATCTCACGTATCTAAAATTTAAACACCCTCGTGATTAGCATATAACGATTTCGTTGGCACTCCTATTAAACAAATCTATCCAATTATTCATTAATTAGCTCTCACGCAAAATCTAATTAATGATTTGATGATTAAACCACACGTCGTCGTCGACTCGTCGTGGTCGCACATCCTCATGCATGCGTATTTGCCAAAGGCCCACTCCCACCTCTTCGTCCTACAAATCCCCGTTATGGTAAAAGGGATTATAACAACCGCTCCCCCATTTCTTTACTAAAATTACAAATAAATACGCAATTCACGTTTCTTTTCAAATAAAATCTTAAGGATCCAAACATGTAAATAAATAAATCTCGTGTGGTCGTACAAAAAGTTCCAGGAGTAAACTCCGCTCATATTGTTAGAGAGAAAATTGGCTTACTATCATATGTTTGTATATAGGAAGTATATTTATTATTCATACCCTCAAAAATATATGTTAATTAGCCATTCATAACAACAACTATAATGATAAAAGAAAAAATTTAACACACATGATATGATTATATTAGATGGTTTCATTGGAATTATTCTAACTATAATTTTTCTTCTTTTTGTACTAGCCTTTATCAGTATGTTTTGTTACAAAATTCAATAATTTGATTAGGTAGATTGTCAATTTTGACGTTATTGAAATCAATACGTACCACTTACTTCCATATTATTTTTATAATAATCAATAACCACTCTAGAATCATAATATAGGAGTATAATCTTTATTTTGAATTACATATATTTATTATTAATTAAATAAATCATATAAACCAAAATTAAAATAATTAAAATAAGAAATATAGGTTTCGAGGTGAATAAAAAAATTAATAATAAGATATTTTTCTTATATTTTTTGTTATTTTTAAATACTTTATTGTAATAAATATGTACATTTTATATTGCTAAGATAAAATATTAAACAAATAACTCATTTACTCCTATTTTTTTAAATTTTGTTTATCAAAAGGTTATTAGCTATTATAAAAATAATAAAAAACTAGAAATATATTTTTTAATAGGAAAAAACTAATAAGATATTTAACTATTGTATTCTATCTAAAAATACTTTTGAAACAAAGATGATTGTGGGAATGTTTATTTAATGTAATGTGATAAGATAAAAAAATGACTCGAGTGAAAAAATTATAAGCTATATCATATAATTCTATTAAAACCTAGAAACTCTTGTTATTACATCCAAAACGCAAAAGAACCGTCCAGTTACAACCAAACCGGGTTCAACCGCCCGCTTCAGCGATTGCTTATATAATTTGGTTTCTTTACATTCCCTCAATTTCTTCTCCATCTCCCTTATCTTTTTCTATTACCTCGCAGTTTCGTCGCTGGTTAAAAAAAAAAAAAAGAAGAAACAAACGAAATCGAACGCACCGACACGTCGGCCGAGAAGACCCGGAGCGCCGGTTTGCAAATCGTTACCGATATTTGGCTCTCATTTTCTCGTATTATCAATTCCTAATATGATCATATGGCTATGGACTCCGAATCTGTAAGTCTCGAAACTCCTCACCCATGCGATTAACATGAAACCCTCAGCTCGTTACGGCACCCTTTCATTTCTCGGAACCCTATAGTCGATCCATTTCCAATTGATTGTTGAGTTATTTATGCTGGATTAGGTTTCTGTTTATTTGGAGGGATTTCATTTTCCAGGAAAGGAGTTAGGGTTTATTCGAATTTGGTATTTGATTTTGATTGGATAAGAAGCTAAGGTTAGGGTTTTCGATTGGGGAAAAGTGAAAACTTTTGGATTTTGTCATATTCTAGGGTTTGATTTGAATATATTATAATAATAGGTGTGAGTTCAGAGGAATGTGTATATTGTGTGTGATTCAGAAGTGGTCTCGCCGGGTTGCTACGATGCTACCTTGGTTAGTTATTCCACTTATAGGACTATGGGCTTTGTCTCAGATTTTGCCACCAGCTTTTCGATTTGAAATCACTTCACCGAGGCTGGCATGTGTTTTTGTGCTTTTGGTTACTCTCTTTTGGTATGAGATTTTGATGCCGCAGCTGTCAGCTTGGCGTGCACGTAGAAATGCAAGGCTCAGGGAAAGGAAGAGATTTGAGGCTATTGAATTGCATAAGCTAAGGAAAACTGCCACAAGGCGGTGTAGGAATTGCTTGACTGCATATAGGGATCAGAATCCTGGTGGTGGTCGCTTTATGTGTTCATATTGTGGGCATATCTCGAAGAGACCAGTGTTGGATTTGCCTGTGCCACCTGGGGGAATCTCAAATTCCGGGATCATTAAGGATCTTGTTGGAAAGAGTGGGAAGATATTGAATGGAAAGGGATGGTCTGAAAATGGGTGGATGTGTGGGCAGGATTGGTTAGAGAATGGTAATTGGGTTGGTGGGTCTATTGCCGGGAAGTCTAACTATTGGCGGAAGAATGGTAGTGGCATTTTTGGAGGAGATGAGAACTGCTTGGCGGAGAAGTCTTATTCTGGTGTTGTTATTTTTGTCTGCAAGTTACTGACATCTTTTTTCTTGAGTATTAGATGGCTTTGGAGAAAGATTTTTAGAATTAGTTCATCAAGCGAAGATGATTCTTCTGATGCAGAACATAGGGCGATGATGGCTAAGAGGGGTGAGAATGGGACAAATTTAAATGAAAGTAGAGGAGAGAAGGCACGTAGAAAAGCTGAAGAAAAGAGACAGGCTAGGTTAGAAAAGGAGCTTTTGGAGGAAGAAGAGAGAAAGCAAAGGGAGGAGGTTGCAAGGTTGGTGGAGGAACGTAGGAAACTGAGAGATGAAAAATTGGAGGCTGACAAAGAGCATGGCAAGACATCACCAACTGTCAAGGAGAAAGATAGCAAGAAGGAAGCTGAAAGGAAGCGTCAAGAAAGAAGAAAAGAGAAAGACAAGGGTTCTAGTAAGAGCAACTCTGATGCAGAAGAACTGGAGAAGAGAGCAGCAGGAAAGGAAGGTGATCGTAAACGTGACTTTGAAAAAAAGAGTGAGTATGATCGTCGTGAATATCAGAAACATTTTACAGATATTGCCAAGGGCCATAGCATAGAAACAGGACATACTGGGAAAAATATGTCAGCAAACAATTATAGCCGGGGAAATGCTGGGACTAGGTATCTGGATCGAATGAAGGGAACTTTTTTGTCTTCTTCAAAAGCTTTTGGTGGAGGTAGTTTCTTTGGAAAGGGTGCTAATACTCATGCCGTTGCAAAAGAAAACAAGTCTAATAGTAATGCAGATCATTTTTACACTACTGCTCAACGGAAAGACTTTTATCCATTAGAGCGTGTAGGTGGGAAATTATTGAATGGGGATGATAAAAGCATCACTCGACCTGTAAGTTGTCCTGCTACAGATTTTGCTTATGCATTGTTTTGGGGAATATTCAGTTTTCTTATCAACATATAAATGTATCTGTTAATTTCTTCTGAATTTATTGCCCACGACATGTTTGTTTCCAGTACTTATGTAATTAGGTACTGATTTGATTCTACATTTGCCTTTCTGATTTACTGATACTTGGGCTATTTGTTGCTGGACTTTGCCTAAGTAATGCCAAATGCAACACTGCATTGAATTTCTTGTCTTTAGATAACAAATGAACTCTCTGTTATTTTTCTAAACTCAGGGTCTTGGAATCCTAAAGTTAAGAAGTTGTGTGTTATGATACAGTTTCAAGTTTTAGGTTTAGTTAGAATTGTTTCCCCATTGATGTTTTTCAACAAAATTTATGGCAGAAGAATAATGCTGTTAACTGTAGGTGCTTTCTGATCCACAACCAAGGGCAGCTCCAAAGAAATCATGGCAACAATTATTCACTCGTGCATCACCTGTTTCTTCTACCTCAAACACAAATGTCATTAGTAGACCAAATCCAAAGACATCAACAGAAGTTCAAAGTCCACCGTTACCTGCTCAATCATCAACAATGCAAACATATGATAATCCGATCAGTTTTGGGCTTCCATCACCTTTTACAGTATCTACCTATTCTAATGTATCCAATAGTAGTAGTGTAGGTTTCTCTCCCTTAATTGAACCAATTTTACCTTGTGTTGGAGATGGGCATCATGATTTCATACCTGAAGAGGCAGAGCATTTTGAAGATCCATGTTATGATCCTGATCTTACAACCTTGCTTGGGCCTGTTTCTGAGTCGCTTGATAATTTCCAGCTGGATCTGGGGTCTGGTTTTACAAAAGATGTAGGATTGCAAAAGCCGCATTCTTTGAAGAATGCATCTTCTTCTGAAATCAGCAAGCCATCTCCAATAGAGTCTCCAATGTCACGACTGAGAGTTGCTGATGACAAGCATAAGAGTTCTAATTGGTTTCCAGGTACTCCTAAGGCTCAAGATATGCATACATTTCTTGTGGATGATGCAAATGCGAATGAGAAGGGAACATGGCAGATGTGGAATAGTTCTCCTCTTGGACAGGATGGTCTCGGCTTTGTTGGTGGCTCACCAAGCTGGATTTTACCCCCAGAACCGACTCAATCAATCAAGGAAGATTTTGTGCACCCACCTCAGAAAACTATGGCATCACTGTTTACAAAAGAGGACCCTGTTCTTCCTGGCACTCATTCACCTCAGAAGGCTTTTCTTGGTAGTGGGCAGAATGGTGGGACATTTAGCCCTGTAACTGGTTCAACTGATCATGATCCATGGCTACAGAATGCTTTCTTTCCACCATTGTCAGGCAATGATCACTTTTCTGTCAGATCACCAGAGGATAGTACACCAAATGAAACTATTTACGGGAGTCCTACTGGATCTGCAACCAACCATTCATTTGAGATGTCTCCGGCAAATAGTTGGTCCAAGTGAGTGCATCAGATTTTAAAACTTGCTATGAATTATTTGTTAGTTTAGTGTGCTGGATGTGTATGGTTTGTCATTGTCGTAACATACCCTTTGTGAAATATGATATTTCCTCACTTGGGAGTTTTGAGCATTACTTTCCCCGCTATTAATGATTATTCCATGTTATTACTGATGACGTTGTAATAAAAAATTTTGTGCCCAAATGTGGAGATAATAGGAAATAAAATTGACACTTATGTTCTGGTTTGTTATCCTTTCAATACTAGGCAGTTACCAATTTAGTTTATTCTGATACAGAATCTGAACCTCACGGTTCAAAACTATGCTAGTTTTGGATTATGGGCAGATACTGAATGTTATGACAGGGGTTCAGTTAGTGATTTGATGGCAAAGATGGTACACAATATGTATCATAAGAAATTGCTTCGATCTTAACTCTTTTTGTAATTGACTGAGGATTCTTACCTGTGCATGGTAATTAAAACCCCAGAAAGGTTACGAAATATGATGCATATGAGTGCTTATAATGTCTATACTGTCCACCCCAATTCCTATTGCACTTTTAAGCCAATAGCTTTTGTGATATTAAGATGTAGGCTAACATTGTCAAGTCTCTCTCACAGTTGTGACATTACATCTGAAACAGTGTTCTGCGGCTAACCATTCTTTTTGGGGAAGCTGTTGCATGGAAGTGAAATGTTAACCTTTTTATTTCCTTGATGAATATTTGTTATTTTCGGAAAGTTATGCTAAAAAACTCATGTTCTTGGGTAATAGTGGTGCAAAATCTAGGAGCATCATCTGGTCTATGCTAATGTTGTATGCATTTCCAGACTCTATGCATTTTAAAAGGCAACTGTAGTTTTTGAGTTAGTTGAATGAATTGCTGGTAAAATAAGCATTTTTAATAATAAAACTATTAACACTGATAGTTGTATTATTACGATGCTACTGAGACTAGTGCTGTTATTTCATAATACTGATGCCTTTTTTACTTATACAGATCCATTGGTGGATGTTTTTAGTTTATAACTCATGATAATTCCTTTTTTTGTTTTTTTTGGTGGTTTATAGTGGTTTATATATATATATATATATATATATATGTATGTATTGATATGTATTTCGAAGCCAATTAATATTCCCCCTTTTTTCTTCTTTTCTTGGTTATTCTGTATCTTAAGCTTGGTAGTTTTCTGGGGGTTGGATTATTTTGTAGTCTAAATTGTACTGTTAGCATTCCCAAAATTTTGAGGAAATTATGCAAGCTATATTGGTCTTTGTGATGAATCTTTATGTTGACGTGACATGAATTTACTTGTAGGTTGGGCACCATAATAATTGATTTAGATTGTTTTGACATAAATTCATCTTAATTATAATTTGAGTTGCCTCCTACCCCCCAAAAAAAAGACTTTGCAAAAGTAATAAAATAAAATAAAATCTCACAATAGTTTCCTGATTCTTGTCTTACTTTGTTTTGTTTGGCAGGAAGGAATGGGCGCATGGTACGGGAGAGACAATTGGAAAATCATTTCTCCCCAGGCCCCATATTGGGGGTTTATTTCCCACCTCAGATGTACAGTCGTCGCTTTGGTCTTATGATTGAAAAGTAGAAGTGACAGTATGAGGGACTTAAAAATACACCTCCTTTTCACAAGAGGCAAACAACCTCTTTTTGGGGAGAGTTTAGAATACTGGACACTTTGTATCTTCCTTCTTCTATTTCATAAGGGAGATTGACATTTACTTACTTTAGCTTGGATAGCTACACACATGACATGCATTCACTTCTGCATCAGGTAGCTGCTAGGTATCTCACATTTCTTTAAGTTTTTTTAACTTGTGTCCTGCTGGAGGGAAGGGATTCTCACACTTTTTGACAAAAATATATTTACAGCAGAATAGAGCAATTCATCCTCTTAGTTGCTTTTCTACCAATTTTTAGTTGAATTGGTGGGATACTACAAATGCAAGGTGCTTTTGTTTGTAAATTTTTGCGAGTACCCATTTACCCCTCCTTCCATACTTTTTGCCAACAGATTATAGAGACTGACCTGCTCTTCAAAGCGGTGGGTTGATGGTGATTTGATGTTTTACCCATGGTCTTTTAGGATACTGTGCAAGGTAAGGATGGTGTAGGTGTTGGACTGGTCAGCATGGTCTCGGCACTTTTCTGCCTCCCGCAGGCTATGGCCATCTGATAGAAATCCAATGTGAGGAATGTGAGGATCTACTCATGGCCGGTAATGAAGCTCTGTTACCGGCCATATTTATTCTGTGGTGTGCTAGGTTGTCAATCAAATACGAGCCTTCAGCTCGGCACATTTGTTGAGTGTTATTCCTCTGGGTTTTCTTTTTGAGTTTTAGGGGAGGAGGAAATTGCCGACATTTACTTGCATACATTTAGGAAACAAACTCAGATGATGTGATTGCTTTTAGTTCCAGAGGGGTCAGAAGATTTACTGCTAGACTGGCAGAGATCATTCAGCTCGCCAACTGATAGGTGGCATGGTAATTGAAGGGCAAAATCGTAATTAAAATCAAACATGATGCATTTTGTGGAATATCGCTGGACGGTATAACAAAGTTTATAAATCGTCCAAAGACCAAGGGTAAGGTGATGCACGTGCACTGATTCCAACTAATCTAACCAATGCATGCAAAGTTAGTGTAAATCCTAATTGGATGAATTTTTATGGTCTCATAGGACGGTTTCTACATCGTACTAAATCATCAGTTTCTCTAATTTTGGGGACAAGAAGTTACCTCGCTCACAAGCAATTGATTCTACACGTAGGTTTGGTACATGCTTATTCATACCGCAAGGGTTAAGTCTCCTGCCCAATTCTCGATTTTGCAGAAATGGTAAAACAACTGTTAAGGGTCTCTCATCTGATCTTTTGATTCTTTTTTTTTTTTAAGGGGGTCACCATCACGTAATCACCCCCACTAACATTGACTGATTCTGATATTCCTTTGGCGTGCTGTATTTTTTTTTAAACAAAAAAATAATAATTAGTAATTGGGGAAACGGGTTGGACAATTAATAGAATATCCAAGGTCATTTGACTTTCAGAACTTGCGCGAAGAACTGCTAATCCTCCACGAGAACCACCGCTTCATGTTCGTTGACTCTTCTCATTGTCTTGTTCGTGCTAATGTAACCACAATGTTTGTCCTAAGTAACTCACCTAAAACAATTGTTTTTAATAAGTTCTGATAAAGCTGGAATATTTGTTGCTTTCGGAAAAGAAAGAGGGATAGGAAAGAAAGAAAGAAAAACTTAGGATATTTGTTATCTATTTATTTATTATTCCTTTACAGCTTGTGGGCCGCTGAGGCCCGAGTACAAGCATCATCATCATCATGATAGATGAATGAAGTTTAGGCGAGCAGTATTGATCTTGTTCAAGTACTAATTTCAAAGATGCCTCTTGTTTAAGGAAAAAAAAAAAAAGAAACGGTAAAATCTCAAATTGATTCTTTTAGCTTCCTTAATCTCCTAAATTTGAACTTAGATGATAACTAAATAAATCTATTTATTCTCCTAAATTCAAACTTAGATGATAACTAAATATAACTATTTAAGACCACTTGGCTAGAGGATCCTATAAGTATCTCTAAGCCAATAATGTTGAAGAATGTTGATCCTCATTTATTGTTAATGGGGAATATGTTCTCACATGAGCCGCACATTTGTTATGTTTTCACTCCGGCACAAAATTAAGGAAAAAAAATCTAGTTTTTATTTTAATTTACCTTGCAAAACAAACAATTCCTCGACCTTCTAATGCTCAGTATTTCAGTAGTTGTAAACTGACCACCTTATTATCGGAAAACTTATGAGGGAATACTAGTAACCAACAGAAGAATTGCCATCCCAAGGGTTGAAGGGCTTATCCACTTAAAGCACACAGGAACTAGTGACAAACTTGAAGAGGGAATATAAACAAATTAGAGAAGTTTGATTGAACAGAAATGCATGAAAACAAGGGCACATACTACATAATCCGACAATAGTTTAGGTCCATATGCCTTAACACACCCGTTAAAGACAAAGCAGTGCGACATGTCATACTGCACTTGTCAGGACACAACAGATAGAGAGATTACTCTAAACCATAAAATTCTTATTAGTCTTGAGGAGGGGCAATTGGCAATGGGTGTGCATCGCAAGGCGGTAGCTCCTGTTGCTCTGGCATCGGTGCTACTTGTTCTTGGCATTGCTGGCGCTGCTCTCCTTGCCAAGTCCAAACGATGTCCTTGAGAGCTGGTCTTATTTCTTGATTCATCACCTTCTGGTACTCCAGTGTATCTCCACTGCTCTTTTTCACCTCCACCAAGTGAAAAAATGGAGTGATTTCAAAGATTTCTGCATCGATGCCCAACACCCCTTTCCTGCCTTCCTTGGAGCCTTCAATTTTCAGCAACCCTCCATCTTTCTTCTTCACTTTCAGCCTGAGAAGCTTGGCAATATCTTCTAGCTTCGAGATGATGGTTGAAACAGGCTTATTGGATGTAAATCGCACTTCCTTCCTTTTCTCTCTCTCCTCAAATAAGCCAGACAAGTCAAAGCCCACAGAGAAGGAGATGATATCAAATGCATTCAAGTTGCAAGGCTTTGCCAATTCATTCTTTGACTCTGCAACAGTACTGGTACTTCCACTCGGACTAAAAACTACATCAGCATCCACAGGGACCCGTTCTTTCTCTTCTGTTTCGGAAATAATGGGCTTCACTAATCCCTTGCGGAACCAAGAATTTTCCATTATTTTGGTCATGGATATCCTTGTATTTGGATTTGGGTCCAAGATCTTTGACAGCAACCTCCGCACTTCAGGGGCAAACCAGTTAGGAAACTTAAACTCTGCCCTACCAATCTTCCTATACATTTCCATAAGATTTGAATCATGGAACGGGAGATAGCCGGCCAGTAGAACATACAAGATCACCCCACATGACCATATATCAGCTTTCGGACCATCATAACCTCTTCTGTTGATAACTTCCGGAGCAACATAAGCAGGGGTACCGCAGGTTGTATGGAGCAGCCCATCTTGATGCTTAGATTCAGCAAGTGCACTCAATCCAAAATCTGAAACCTTCAGATTCCCATGCTCGTCCAACAGAAGATTTTCAGGCTTCAGATCCCGATGACACACACCTCTACTGTGGCAGTAATCAACAGCACTGATCAGCTGTTGAAAATATTTCCTTGCAGCATCCTCCTTGAGCTTTCCTTTGGCTACCTTGCCGAAAAGCTCACCACCTTTAACATACTCCATCACAAAGTAAATCTTGGTTTTGCTCGCCATAACCTCATAAAGCTCCACCACGTTTGGATGTCTAACCAGTCTCATAACAGAAATTTCCCGCTTAATCTGATCAATCATCCCAACCTTGAAGACCTTCTCCTTGTCAATAATCTTAATGGCCACACTCATGCCAGTTTTAAGATTCCTTGCATAGTGAACCTTGGCAAAGGTTCCTTGGCCAAGTAATCTCCCTAATTCATACCGTTGCATCAATATACTCCCTTTGTTCTCCATCCCAAACTATAATCTTTATACACAACAAAAGCTACTTACCCAATAGCGCAATACAGATAATATAGGCAAACTAAAGACAAGAATTGATTTCTAGAACATAAAGGGCCTAACCATCTTCGCAGACATCATACTTTAACATGTCACGTTTCCTCAAATTTCTAGACATACAGAATACTTGAGTCGGGAACTGCAACGGGCTGCCTACCAGACGTTGATTCTCATCAAGTATAAAGAAGTCCAGCTCAAACAGAGCCAAAACTTCTTTAACTTCAGAGAAGTAATTTTCGACTTCCAAACACATCTTTCAGCATTCCCTGGCTTTGCTATAAACGATAGAAGCACACTAATTATGTTTCAAAATATTAAATCCGGCACCTAAAATCCGAGGCACTAACCTGAAAAAGGAATAAAACAATCAGAATTAGATAATTGATTTTATTGTAGGCAGGAAACATAAAAATTTAAAAATGGGAAATTTAATTACGTGCTGGCCAGCTGGAGGCCAGTGATATGATATTGTTACTGAATTCTAAAGATGTTTCTTTGAACCGCCTAGATAATAGATATTGAAACTAACAACAAGAGACAATTGTAAGGGGTTTAAAAGGACTCGAAATTTCCAATTCTTCTTCATGAAAAACTAAATCTCGTGGCAAAAGAAAAAAACATCACCAGTTTAGATCTTTTCCAATTGTGAAACAAAAATCCTAACAATGTTTCTCACATTGAACTCTTGAAATAAACGTAATTGAGAAAATTCAACAAATTCACTTATAAATGCAAACCTAAAAAAAAAAAAAAAAAACAGAGAATGCGAACACAAAACAAAAGCAACTCAAATCATTAAAAGTAAAATCTTTTGAAAAAAGGAAAGAAGAAAGAAAAGAAGCGGGTAAAAGAAAAAGAGAGAGAAACGGTACCGTCTCGGCTCTCCAGTGGCGATTGAGATCTGTCTGTAAGGAAGGAGTGGAGGGGAGAAGATGAATGAGAGGCGAGAATGATGAGCTCAGCTGAAAGGCCTTGAGTTGAAATCTAATTGAAACCCCGGAGCGTTACCACCGTCGGTTTATATTCTGCTGAGCCCACAGAGTCTATTATTATGAATTTTGCTTAATTTTATAATTGATTTTTGGGCGTCAGTTACTGCTTGTCTCTTGAATTTACGCAACTGCCACTCTCCCTTATCGCTTGTTAACGTAGGGCCAGTCTGTAATTTACTGTCATCGTTAACTCTTCCTCGGAAGAATATCGTACCGAATTTATAGCATGTTAATCACGATTACAGTCCAGCGAGGCATTTTTTTAATTATTTATTTTTAACAAAATTGAGTAATATCTTAATTTAACAGCTGATCATTTTTTTATTTTCACTGCTTTCCTTATTGTTATTGTTGTTTTGGAAGCAACGCCGCTATACGATGAAGCTTCGTAGGCAATCAAAGACCCGCAACAGCAGCCAATTAGGACGCGCCACCTATGACAGCAAAGTCTCGGTCTAGATTCAGGTGATACCTTCATCAGTTACTGTATCCACGGTCGTATCTGACAGGCGTCAAATGCTTTTATGACCATACACGTGGCATTTAATAGTTTACGATGATGCCACGCCCCTCTTTTTACTTCACTTCCTTAGTTTGGTTCGTCTATCAAAATCTTTGTTTGTTTGCTGGTGGCGGTATCAAGATTCTGGAGTTCTCCCTGTCGGGCCAGTCTCCCTTCCCCCTTCCCTTTCCCTCGTCATAAGCAGTCCGAATGTCTGATGTCGGGATGTCATAGTAAAATTACATTATTACCCTTCCAACTACCCAGGTTGTTCATTATATTATTCGTACTTAGCCCTCTTTACTATTGCGATTGAACGATTTACTATTGCGATTGAACGACTGACTACTGTAATTTAAATGGTACAATACTTAAGTATTCGGTAAATTTTAATTATCATAACTTTGAATCTAAATTAATTTAATTACTATTTATATAATAAAAAATTTTATTTATTATATATTATTAATTTTTATTTTATAATTATGATATTTTTTTTTATTACAACTGTATACGATACTTTAATTGTAAATAGGACGTTAGTAGGACTTTTTAATTTATTTTAAGAACATTGAAGGGAATTAATCTTCGAAAATGAGAGGCATTAAATACGTTCCTGAAATCAATTTGGAGTACTACATCTCATATTCATTGAAAGGGAAAAAAAGTCTTAAATGTAAAAAAATATTAAGATTATAATCTACGAGTTTAAATATATGAACCTTACTCAAAGGTAAGCAAATGTATGTCATCTAACTAATGTACATCTTAAATTATCTATATAATATATAGTGCTTGTTATCGTATATATATGATTTCACCTAATATGATCACCTTCAGGTCTTCATATTTTTAATTGTTGTTCAAATAAAATAAAATTTAAGTTCAATAACTATTCACCTGCCGCTAACAAGAAAATAAAATTTATTCTAAATGATTCTTGAAGTTGAAGGTCACAACAGGTGAAGGATGATCTAAGACTTAGCCGATCTAAGACTTAGCCAAAGGTTGCTATACGCTAAGCCACTTTTATTTTTTTTTCAAAAAAAAATATTGTCTTTTTAAAAGCTCAAAAACTGTTAAAAAAAAATTCTCTCAGCAAGATCAATTTGCTTTAATTAATATTACAAAAATTAAATAATGTTAAACATCTTGTCTTTTGGTTTCAATTAATTGGATCATTGATAATCTCAATACTCCACTAGTGAAGGCACATTGCAAATTCTACAAAGTGCGCTACAATTATTGTTGGTTGTTGGTTGTTGGTTAATAGAATAATAACAAAAAATAGAAAATGAAAAAAAAAATAAATAAATTGGTCGTAGAGAATGGTGGGCAATTTTCGTTTTGTGGCATTTGCCAAATTAAGAATTTTAATTACACAGCATACAAAATCATACCATTTTTCCAAAACGATAGTCGATAGTTGGGTAAACGTATCTTTAAATACCTAGGGTTATACACAAATTGTCGTTTGATTTTTATACATTAAAAAAATACTTGAAACATATCTACTACTACTGTTACTTTTTTTCTTTCTAAATTTATCATATACTGCGCCGCATTTCATTTTAAATTAAATGCAGTACTACAAAATCAAACCCTAGTCTTTGTATACGCACTGTATGAGTCCAATAAATTAAACTATCGTAGTGATTACTTCTGTTGATATTAAATATTACAGTTTTTGGGGAAAAAAATATTTTTTTAATAATCTCAAGAGCAACGATAATGATGTTTACCATCCTACACCAATTTTTTTTTCCTAAAAAAATTAATACTTACATAAGCAAAAGCAGAGATTTTTTAAATAAGAGTAATGATACAACCATAATGATATAACCACAAACTCTTATATAAATTTATCTTGTACAAACTAATGTAGAATTAATTCCTTGATTGAATGAAAATATAAAATAATAAAAATAAATCATGTGGACCAAGAAATATTTAATTTAATTAATTTTATCATACTACATCAGTTTGTACAAAAATTTGTGACTTTATCATTATTCTTTCAAATAATGTTGAAAATATGAAAATCAATTGACAACTGGTTTATGCCTGACTTTAGGTACTAAATTAGGGGAGTATGTATAATCGGTTCAAATAAATGGGAGAAAAAATATTTTCACTTCAGTCACAAGCAAAGTTTTTAGCTTAGAAACAATGCAAATAGAAATTTGATATTTGAATTGAATGTTTTCACCCAATAACAAAAAAGAGTAATAATATAAATAATAAACTCTCATAAAACTTAAAAAATTAAATATCACTAATGCTATATTTTATATTTTCATTCAACCAACGAATTAATTAACGTTATAGTGCGAATTAAAAAAAAATAACCGTAATGCTATATAGTGTTATAGTGCGAATTAAAAAATAGAGCGAATTTTCCATCTCCAAGAAAACCCACCTTGATCCCCCATCAAAAATTTCTCAAATCTCTTTTCGGAGCTTCTACTCTCACATAAAGTTCTTGTTTTGTCAATTCAAAGGTAGGAGAATGCTTTTTACTAATGAATCAATCGATCTTTAAAATCATTTCATTCTGAATTAGTTTCTCTATCAAAAGTAGTGAATTTCTAAATTTTCACAGAGGCCTCCTAGAATTCTTTCTAAAGTCTGTTGAATAATTTTTATGTAAAAAATTAATATTATTTTTTAATTAACACCAAAAAATCATATAATTTAGTTGTTATTTCTATTACCATTGTGCCACAATTAGAGTTCTTTATTATTTCCCTTACAGATATTCAAGGAAAAAAGAAGAAGAAAAGAAAATGACAAAATTAAATGGACTAAATAGTGTCAGAGATTCATTTTTTAATATACAAAAACTGTGTGAAATCACTTTCGGTTTGGATTTACACACGCTTCAAATAATTTGTTGCCAAGATGTAAATAAAATGGGTATAAAATTAATAGGAATCGACCGTCCGTTAATTTTAATATGTGAATTTAAAATTAGACACCGATGACTAAAATACAAATAAAATAAGGTATGAACACTATTTAGTATGGAATAAATGTTGACTTACTTTAAAATATAAATACTAAAGGTTAGACAATGTTATTATGCTTTAATTCAAAACTGTATTTCAAATTCAAATTTACATATTAAAACGCGCCTAAGTTTAATCTAGATAAGGACTGAAAATTTCCTGTTCATTTACAACTACAAGTACATTAGACTAGTCGCTTGTAATGGACGTATCGATTCTTAAGTTTGTGCTTATCGTGAACGTGCGAAGATTCAACGGAGGGGGCGTAAGAGAGTGAAAGGCAGCAAACCCATTTGGCCTTTTATGATTGTGATAACTTTTCACGCTAAGAGAGAGCTACTGGCCACGTTTCAATTTTCCATGTGGTGTAAGTTGAAAAATTGACGGAGACTTTTTGATTCAAATGGGTAAAATAATAAGAACATTTGATAGGAAAGTTCAAGGAAGGTTATGGGCTCCATACGCGTAAATTCCACATTCAATTTTATCACGCTGAGGTGATGTAGCGAGAGTGTTTGTCTGTCTCTTTTTCCCCTCTTTCTTTTTTTGGGTTCCTCCTCCGAGATCAAGTAATAATGAATAATTGTACTTCTAGTTACTCAAATTTTGACATGTGCGCAATATCCCGTTGCATTGATCGTCGGTAAGAAAATAAAAAAAAATGTTTATATCCCTAACCACGATAGTAAGATGTGCTGAGTTTTGCTATTTTGGGTTGATTACCATCAACTCCTAAATTTTTTTGACAAATTCCACCGCAAGCTCAAATGTTTTTTGAATTGATCATCGCATGCCATAGCTACTAGAGAATTCGCTCTTCACTTAACAGCAATAGGGTAAACTCCCAACTTACTAAATAGCTCAAATATATATGGAACTTCTTGTTTAATCCTTATTCATTTCTTCTACTTCGTTGTTTACAGTTGGGTCTCGTAATGCCAAGCCAACTTACAGTTTGTGCATCGCATGCTCGGACGTGAACACACAAATAGCACATACTTTACAAAGTAGGTTGAAACTTGAAACATCGTCATGTCATCATAGTTTCATAATTGTACAAACATTTTCTTGAGTACAATAATATTACAACGGTGTTGATGTAGAGTGTAGCGTATTTCTCATTCCACGAATGTTGGCTTTACCACAATTATGAATCCGCCAATACATGTACCACCCCTGCCGCCGCATCATTGCCATCGGCTGTAAATGTAGACGATTTACAGGCATGGAGAATGGTGCATATATCTGTTGTTTCCAGAAACTGCTCTGTGTTGGCAAGGATCAGAGGCCCGTATTCAAACACCAACTTTTTGCACTGCCAAGATACAAGGATCAACAAAAATTATTTATTTAGCTATCCACCCAAAAATGACTTTAAGCATATCTATCCTCGAAATTCATCATATCTACAATTCATTGAAATCTCTATTTTGAGAAGTAGATGTGCCATATTTCATCCAATTTCTTTGATTGCTCTCACCTTTTTTGCAAACTTGTCCACAGAATTACATGCCTTCAGGAGCAACTCGATTATCTCTAGCTGAATGAAATAAAAAGAGTATAAGTAGGCTCCCTTGCAACACGAATAACTTCTCGGATAAAATTATTTTTGTGTAATGCAACTCTGTGATGCATCTCCAGATATATTCCTAGAGATAGCTACTAAGCTACATCATACAATTTTTCTCTGAATAGGATAGCTAAATCACAACACATCACTGAATTTTTTGCAGAAATAACCAGAATGAATCATGCATACTGAAAACCAGCATAGGGAAGGATAGCTAAATCCCAAAACCTCACTAATTTTTTTTCAGAATTAACCTCAATGAATCATGCATACTGAAAACCAACAGAGAAGCAACAAAGATAAGCCTTATTCCCCCCCCCCCCCCTTTCTTACCATATAAAATTAACTGTGACATTGTGGCAATATTCTTAATGCATGACAAAATGCCTGACTACTGCATGCTCATACACCTCCTTCCTTACTCTTTTGAAGTTTTGCATGATTAAAATGATTTTCATCAATCCCATGCACACCAAAGGTTCTATATAGGATAAATAAATGCATGGCTATGAAACCAGAAAACTGACTATCATAATTGTCTAGCATGCTTTACAGCGTTGTTCTTCTGATGATTTTATTACTTTTATTTCGCTGAACAAAATTTCTGGAGCACATTAAAAGTCTCAGCAACTCATAAATCCAATAGTTATCAGGAGTTTCAAGCCCTATGCTTATGAATTTCAAAGGCCATGAGTGAATAGGCAGCACAGATAGAAAAAAACTGCAGCTTAAATAGCAAGAAATTATTTGATATCACTTTCCTTTTTATGGCTAATGATGACATAACAAACCTGTGTGTCAGGATCTTTCAATTTGTTTAAAACTTCCGAAACAGTACGGTGACAAAGTTCACAGCTATCTTCACGAAGTTGTGAAGAAAATATTGCCACACGTTGGCAGAGGTTGAACTTTTGGCAGAAACCCGCAGGTTGTATGGTGGAGATCTCCAAGAAGAAGAGGGGAGCATAATAGTCCACTAAACTGATGCACTGTGCTCAAGAAAAGAAGAATATAAATGATTCACCAATGAAAATCCAAACAATATTCTAAACTTAGATGATTACCTCCTCCTCGAAAGAATGCAAATGGGAGCATGACGAGTGAAGCAAGTTAATGATCTCAATTTGGGTTTTGTTTTGAGCAAAGTAATCAACTGCCTTGGCAGCAAATTCCTCACACAACGTGCACAGATTTTCATTCCGGGCAAATTTTTCAACAGGTTGGCGGCTTTCCTTCTCTTGCTCATGCTTGCTTACCCGCAAGACTGAAAAGGCAGCTATAATATCAATACACCATGTATTTTTAACATAACAAGATCTTTTACTTCAAAAAGCAAAATGCCTATGTGGGTTCCAACAAATTCAAAAAATTGCAAATAAGAAATCATTTGAAGACACATTTAGCAAGCATATAAAAGTTTGAAGGACCAAACAAGCATCCTTTTAGAAGGCAATAGCCGTTTTACATAGGTAACATCCATCCCCCAAACTTGTTCTCATCAAATAAACAAAAAGGAGTAATCCGTGACCGGCACACCAAGAGAAAGAGAAACAGAGAAAATTAAAGTATCTGGAACCACTGAAAACTTGCTTGATACAACTGAGTCCCTATTCTTACCAGATAACTCAGGTTCTCCCAGTTGTCGGGCATCACAAGCCCAGCAAGCACCCAACAGAAAAAGAAACAACAGCCCAACTCTCCTTTCCATGGTACCTGAACAACCATTTAAAAGATGCGTGAAAATCTCTTAATGGTATATTTAACAAACTTTCAGAATAAAAATGTAAACCTTGTCTGACCAAACCTATAGGGTAGACTACAATTGGTTAAACCTATTTTAGAAACATAAGAAACACACATATATAAATAATCCTGCGAACAACTTCAACCAGCTACCATACTCATGGTGCAGTTTTGGATCTCCCCTTGAATTGAACACATCACCCCCTAATCACTAGATTATTACTATTCATATAACATTCCATTCACAATAATCATTAAGCTTCAAAATAAGTAAACTGGATTTTTGCACTGTACCAGCCTTGAAAATTAAAGGAGCTCCTTATAGCTAGCCAAGCGCCAAAATAAAGCCTAGCCTTTCTGAAATAACTAAATAACTTGATGCTTTTGCATCGCCGTATATTCTGATTTTAAATTCTAAATTTACTCATCATCACAAAAAAATCTTAACAATAGAAACTAAAACAATTCTTTAGCAACTTATTGAAGCACGGCTAAACTCAGACTCAAGACAAACTTCAAAAAATCAAAAATTAATTAATCTCTAAATATAGTAACAGTAACAGCAACAGCAACGATATACCAAAATCCGGGGAAAACAAAAAGAAAGAGATTGCCGCAGAAAGAGGAAAAAGAAGAACAAACGATCCGTTTGGCAGCTGAAACTTTGATAGGCGATTATGAGATCCAAAATTTTCTTTTATGTTTATTTCTTATCTTTATTTCCGAACAGATATAAATTCGAATATTGAAATAAGGAGAGCAGATGATCAAAAGATTACCTTCGTAGAAGATTTGCCGATATCTAGGACAAACAGACAGACGGGGAACTGATTTCCTCCGTTGAGTGTTGTGTGGGTTAAAACGAACTGCGTTGAATTGTGCTGCTTTGCTCTGTCGATTTTCTGAAGTTATCTGCATGTGAGGGTTCCACTTCTCTGCGGCGAGCAGAACGGCTATGTTTCTACAATACTACAAGCTCGCTTACGTGTCGGGATCGGAGTGGAAGACATAAATCATTTACGGATGGTACAGAGTGACTAGGAGTAGATGAGGTAAACCTCCAACTTGAAAAATAAAACACCAACGAGAGATAATTAAAGATTATTACGAGCCATATATATATATACAAATCATTAATTCGTAAGCAACAAAAAGACGATTTTTATTTTTTTTCCTCTCCTTTTTATCAATTTGTTGACTGTAAAAAAATTATTAAAATAAATAGATATTTGATAATCAACGTGTGTTCTTTATTTGGCTTGCAACAGTCGAAGATTCTCCAATTATTGATTGTATCATGCTTTGCTTTCCACTCTTTCATCGTTATTTAAAAATCACCAGCATTCCGAATGCCGCGCAGAATAGCATACACTTCATATAGGCAATAAATCAACAATCATTAACCCACTAGCCACGTTTGATCTGCAGAAGAATGATCTGCTTAATGCTTCCACTTCGAGAGAATTTAGGCCTTGTTTGAAATATTTGAGAATTACAGAATACATGGACTTTGAAAACAATCACCATCAAGATCACTATATCGATATCCTTTTTTTACAGACATGAATATATATATATATATATTCTAGTCATAGCCATTACATGAAAAGAACAACCCCAGTACAATATCATAAGTAGGATAATGTTTAAACAACAATCTCAAAGTCAAGGTCATAAATATCATAAACATCCTAACAGACACGGATAACATCTCCCAGGAAAGATAAAGCAGAAACAGTAAGGAAAACTAGAGGTTAGAGCTGATTGAAAGCTAAGGAAGGCCACTCATTGCATCATCTCAAGTTTAAAGTTGGCTTCTTTTTCTTGTTTTGCTTTGCCAAGAGCAGTGAGAATCGAACAAACCCGAACTTCTTCCTCTTTCCAGAGAATTGCTTGCGACAATTTTCCTTCTCAGCCGTCTGAGAAGACGGAGTATCCCCATTTTGTTTGCAAAGAATTTGGCCCAGAGATACTTTTCTCTTCCCATTGCCTTTTTCTGCCATCTCAATCTCTTCCGGAAGAAGGAGCTTCCTGCTTAGGATCTGCCCTATTGATAAGGTTGGCTTCAGAGTGGGACTTGGGCCGTCGCTGACCATATTCAGTCCATTTACATCACGCAGATGTGAATCTTTCCGATGGTGAGATGGGTAAGAATTCTTAAACTTGGTTGGATTGTGGACAGAACGTCTCTTCTGCCCATTTTCAGATCTCCATTTGCGAAGAGCTTCCTCTACTGCCAGCTTCCCCCTGTTTGCAGCCTCAACTCTGTTTAGAGCTTCTTCCAATGCCATCTTGCTAGTTTTGATTTCTTCGGTGGCTTCCTCTACCTTTTTTAAAATTTCCATTTTTGAAACATTTGCCTCATCAACCTGAATCATAGCATCCACCACTCTCTTCTTAGAAAGTTCCTCAGCATCTTGAACCTTGCAGGTAAGCGATGAGTACTCTTCATGGGTAAGAGTTACTACTCCTTCGGGTTTTGGTGAGAGAACTCCAGACAAGCCATCACTGTATGATAAAGCCTTGATCTCTGCAACAGCAACAGCTTCTGCTGCCCTAGCTGCTTCCTTCATCTTTCTCGAAGCAACCAATCTCATCTCAGCTGTCTTAATCTTAGTTTTGGTCTGTTCAATCTCAGATATTGCTCTCAAAACTTCCGATCTTGCTGCATCTCCCATTTTTTTGAATTCTTCTGCCTCAGAACTCAGCCTTTGGAGCTCCCATGAAATATCCATGGTAGTGGTATCATCCGAACCATTAGCATCTTTTGCCAATTGTAGCTTCAGTCTTGTTTGGTTTAGCTCTTCCTCAAGAGATGATACCTTTGAGGAATTCAGACTCAATCTTTCGCGGGTTTTCTCAAGTGAAAGTCTCTCCTTCTCTAATTTCTTGTTAACAGATTCAACAGAAGCTCGAATGTCAGCGAGATCAGTAGTAGTCCTGGAAAGGTTCAACTTAGCCTGTTTCAGTTCCATTAAGATTAAACCTGGAGCTGAAGACGGATAGGTGTTTAAACCTCCCACCAAGTTGTGACTGGCACCCTCAAGACTTTCATGGCTATCCTTTTGTACTTCTTTCAGCACAGGTGGCATATTCTCATTACCAGAATTCAAATCAGGTGCCACATTCTCGTTAACTGACTTTGATTCAAGTGCCGCATTTACCTCGGATGCTTCTTTCTGTAGTTTCAATTTTAATTCTTCAACAATCATTTTAGTTGCTTCCAGCTCTTTTAAGACTTCCAGTGTTTCTCTTTCTTTCAGAATCAAGTCCTTCTCCAACAGAGATGCTTGCTCCTCCACGTTTCCAATATCAACTTCTTCCATGTCATACTGCCAGCCACAGAAACTTCTCAGCACACAATCAAATAATCTGAAAATCAAACATCTACAAACGCAAATGTAATACAAGATACCGGGCCTAATATTTTTTATTATGTGAAGGAAATGACAAAGTAAACTTCCAGCATCTCTGAGGGGCTCTAAGAGTGAAATAAAGTATCTTCCTATGACCAACATAGGTACAATGTAGGAAAATCGAAAACATCAACAATTAGGGCAAGCGTACATTTATAGGCAAGCCTGCATTTATTGGCACATACGACCCTTCTGAGGCAAGTTTTGCACGAAAATGCCTCGGTAGAAGCAGAATCGAAGAGTCACCAAGCTAAAAGGAATACAAGGCTCCAAAGTATCTCTTTATTGCGGCTAAAGAAAGCTACGGTCCGACCAGACCACACACAATTATTGAAATGTTACTTCCCTCCTCAGGCAAAGTAAATCAGTCAACTGACTACAGCAGTTCTTATAAAGTATCCGTTGCGGAATCAGCCTTACGGAGGTAATTAGTTAACAAAAATTTCATACCGGCATCATTGTTTCCCAAATCGTTGAATCGCATCCTTCATAAGAGGCCATATCAACTAGAAGAAGAAAAATTGCTTCCGAGGTAACAATAAAAAAGAGACAAAAGATAGAGAAAACCAAACCTCAGGTTCAGAGAATTTATGTTGAGAGGGTTTCCAGTAACCGATTCCACCGAAACGGCTAACGGCTTCTTTAACGGACTCAAACGGCGCCGACGTGTCGATCTCAGCTCTCACACCAACTTCAAAGTGTTTGGGCTCCATATTAGAACTCGAATCTAGGGTTTCAGCCATCAACGAAAGCAAAACTAGCTACAGCAGAGCAATAAGTTCAGACGTTAGAAGAAAGGATTGATTGCAAAAATAAAAATGTGGTGGATGATTGATAATGGTGGGAGTTTCTGATCCGGTACTGTACGAGAGCCGCACACACTTGGGGGAGCGATAGTGTCATGGAGAGTCGGAATACAGAGAGTGGGAAGTGAACTTAAAAGACCAAGTATCCGTTTGATTTTTATTCTTACTAATTTACTGAAATGTCCGTAACGTTTGCCAAAATTTTCTGAATGCAACTGCAACAGATGGAGGAAATAAGCCTTTCTAATTTTACCCCTGACGGAAAGAGGATACTTAAGAAACAAGCAAAAAGTCAAGTACCAGACAGGACAATACTATGTGGGTCCCACTGCCGGGGGAATATCAACTGCTAGAAATAATAGGGTTTCGAGTGTCTAACGGGCTTGTGGACTGTGGTGGGATCCACTTTGGACATCGGTAATACGCGAGAGTTGCGATCGTTTTTCATTATTGTGGAAGCTATAATATTCGAGTTTTAACTTTCAATGTTACGCGTGACTTATTTTTTGGATGACAAATATAAAATAATTAATGTATTTATTTTATTATTTTATTTAATAAATAACACGTTAATTAAAATTAAAATTAAAATATCGAGATCTTTAATATTATTCTTTTCTTAATTTTTTTTGAGTTTCGAAAACTATTTTAAGAAAGCAGCCAGTTAGCTTGGCTTTTTTTTTCCTAATTTTGTTGAGATTTAAGTTTTCATAATAAAAAATTAAATAAAATGAAAAATGGGTATTATTCGCTACATTCAGATACTGCGCAAACAAAATTTGCGTTGAAAACTTAGAACTTAATAAGTGAATTAGTAAGTTTGCTAGAATGCAGCGTGGCTCAAGCTCAACAGTGAAATTTGGTCAGATCGAGAACGACAGTACCAATCCTGGTAGATAGTCAAGCTGTAGATTCGCGGCACGTGTACGAGTTGTCATTAGTTAAGTTGGTTGAGTGGGGTTCGGGTTCGCTCCTGACTTTACTCTTTGCTTTCTCCTTTCCCCTTTCTCCAAACACACCATCATTAAGTGACCGTTGCGGTTGTTACAATTTAGGGTAAAAGATGGGCAACGCATGGTGCCGTTGCAAAACAACTTAAATTCAAACTTTACAATTACAATTTTTTTTGTTTGTTTTAAGAAATAGAAATTCAATCGGCTTATAGAGAGATTCAAATATAATTTATACTCTCTTAATCATTGCTTGTTGCCTTGTTTATTACAAATGAGATTGTTTGATTAATATAAATATTTATTTATCATTAAAAAAATAAAAGAATGAAATACACAACTCCAGGCCTAAGCCTCGACAACATAACACTCAACTTCATCATCCAGGCCACTTAGCCAAGAGCAGAAGCTGTGGACAATGCTATATGTTTTAGGAATCCCGAAATCTCATCTTGAAATGTAATACTAAATGCACCGTATTAATATCCTGATTACACCTCTCTTGTAAATAAAGTACTTCCACGGGGGGTTGCAGCAGCGTCCGTCTATTTGTTACCCACATACCTGGGCCGAGGTAGTTGGGCTAGAGAAAAACCTGTACGGGACGAGCTCACTGCCTTATCATGCTGAAGTCGTTGAGATGGTAAGTCGACCAATCACAAGTTTTATGCGGATGAGAAAGTGGGCTCTGCGATAGGATCCCAGTTAAATTGGAAATTAAAAAGAAAAATTCACTGGACCAACCATGTTAGTCACATGAAAACTTGTGATTGGTCGGGGTTGAAGTGGGAGTCCATCTCATATAAATATTTTTTTTATTTTATTAAAAGATTATGGGTATTGATACAAATCGCTCAACCTAAATTATTTACTTATATATATATATATATAATCAATGATAATATAGCAATAAACAATTTGTAAAATTAAATATATACAAACTGACGGTAATATGAGAAGATTGATTGTATAAAATCATCAAGTGCTTATATAATTAAAAATAAATAAATGTTATCATTTTTCAACCAATCTATATGTGCCACATCAGTTTGTGCTCACTTCTTTGTACAAAACTTATTGTAGCTCTATTATCATTTATTCTTATATATTAAGAATATTTAGCAACTTATTCATGTTAAGTGATACTCTTGTTTGTGTACATCATTTCACTTTTGAATCATTACTAATTGCAAAGCAGCAAATTGTGATGCAAATTGTGATGTTCATCATAGTGGTGGTTACATTTAAACTTATGGTTGGTCGAAATTGAAGTGGTGAGTCCATCTCATATAAATATATCTTGTTTCACTAAAAGATTATGGATATTACTATGAATCATTCTACCTAAATTTTTTATGATGAACAATATTACAGAGTACCTTTCTTCTAGCCTTTATATGTGTGTGTGTGTGTGTGTATTATGTTAGGAATATCAAGTCATTTGATTTTATATCGGATTTAGCAACTTGTTCATTTTACAGAGGAGATACTAGTATTTTGTGTACATCATTGCACTTTTGAATCACTGCTCATAGTGAAACAGCGAATCGTGATGTTCATGTAGTGGGATTCAGTGGGTTGCAGCCTAAAGCAGTATCCACACAAAAAAAGAAGAAAAAAGTGACATTGTCTTCGTAATTGTAAAATTGATCACTCAATCCCAATTGCATATTGAAATTTTCTTGTGCATCATGTGCTTGTGGTTTGGTTATTTAATAGCATGTGGGCACCCAATTTTGAGTGACCATTTGAAAATAGTCAAAACTCAAAAGCACAATTTAAGTATAAGCAAATTAAGAACCATAGATGATACTGACTTCATAACAAGATCTCATAAGATCACTCTGGAAATTAATCATCTCCACAAGAAAACATTATTAAATGTATAGCGCTGCATTGCATGACGGTTGTTGGATGATACCAAAGGGGCAAAACGTGGCTTTGGTTAAAAGAAATAATAAATTAAAAATTAATTAAGCATGCATCAGTGCATGACTTTCTACTTGTGAAAGCGTCATTTACCAATTGCTATTCTAGCTTCAATTTGCCTCTCTCTCCCTAGCTACTTGTAAACTACGTACCCCCTTTCATAGACTTGTTCTTAGTCGTCTCAAAACTCAAATTTAAAATTACTATTTACCTACGAAAAGAAGTTATCCAATCATATCTCGACAGATCCACGTTCATGCACCAAAAATTTTTTGGTTGGTAGAAGCCAAATGGCATCTCAACGTACCTCCATCAAAACTATGTTACTGTTGCGCCTGTGACTTTACCTTAAGGGTTGTGCAGAAAATCTGAAAACGCAACAAAACACATGAAACATGTAGCGAAAAATTTAATATGAATGTGCTTAATAATTTATATCATGAGTTTAACCCATATATGAGAAGAAATTAAGAGCTAAGTTAATCGATTGTGATAAGGACCACAGGGGATAGGCGTAGGTCATATTTTTCCACAGAGTTAATTTATTGAGTGAGAACTATATCCTACATATGTATATATTAAGAGGGACCACGCATGTCCGCAGATCTATCGTTACAACCCAGTCAGGGTTGGTTCATATCATCATCAAAAGGGTCCTACTGATCGAGCCCTTTGTCAGCCCACAATAGTGTGGTGCGTGTTAGTTGGGATAAGCTTTCATTTCATGGAAAATATATGAGCATAATACACTAAGTAATATCTTTTAATAATTAATCAATGTCTTTGTAAACATTGAATATCAGGATCAAGCTTAATTAAAAATAATATATCTTGCAAAATGGAACACAGATTTGTATTCTATAGTAAAAATTGAGAAAGTAAACCAACCAAAAGTCAGATACATACGTAGTTTTATAAATCTAATGATCTATTTAATAGTTATTAATGAACTGGTCGAAATTTTGTTTTAAGTAAATATTTTTATGCCTACTTGCCCTGGAGAGCGTGAAATAAATCAACATGGTTATAAAGCAAGAAATAAGAAAAAACAGTTAAATTTTCAGTAACATCGTTAAAAAGCAACAGATCCAATTAACAGTCAAACTTGGCATTAAAGCTCTAGCAAGGGATGCCACATCTTGACAGATAAAATAGAAAAAGGGCAAAAAAAAAAAAAAAATATTATGTCATTTATCAATATATTAATTATTAAATGCATATACAACTTGTTCAGTATATATTAATCTCCAGCGACTACAATATTTGGCTCTTCAGTATATAGTTCCCATAAGACAATTAAAGATAAAGCTGCCGTCTTCTTCTTCTCTTCTTCTTCCTCTCCAAACTCAACAATACCATCAATAACATTATCCCAAATGTTTAGTGCAAGCCAAGAACATTCCCAGAATTCAATCCAAATTAAGCAAGATGACAAGTTCTTCTTGAGGCTTTTGTCCAAAGAAAGCTCAATGGCCAATCCTTCTCTCAGGGTATACTATGGAGAAGGTGCCGGTGCAGTTCCATTTATGTGGGAGTCTCGGCCAGGTACCCCAAAATTTTCATTCAATGAAACAACTCTCCCTCCTCTCACTCCTCCTCCTTATTATTTTAATTCTGATAAAAATCCCAAGAATAAAAAATGTAAAAGATCCAATCTCTTACATATCTTGTTTCCCAAGATGAATATGCTTAAGAAAAGTGATCGTGGGCCATCATCTCCTTCTTCATCATCTTCAACATCAAACTCTTCAAGGTCATCTTCGAATTTTTCAATGGTTGTGCCTGAAACTGGTCCTAAGAAATATCATCAGCATGCCCGGAGCCGGTTTTCGAGTAGAGGGTCATCTTTTGATTCTGGGGCAGATTATGAAGATACTGAAGCCATTGGATCATCACCAACTTCAACTCTGTGGTTTCGTAGAATTAAAGGATGTTATGGATGGTGATTATAAAGCTTTTTTTTTTTTTTGTGGCCATGAACCTAGCCAAGATACTTTCGATCTTCATTATACTTATGTTTAATTTGCTTAATACGGAGTCTTAATCACTATTGATCTTCTGCATGTAGTTGTGACATTAATGTTGTATGATCTTCGTCTTTTTTAATTAAAAAAATGGGATGCTTTTAAGATTCATTTAATCAAGTTTCGTTAATTAGTCATTAGTACTTGTAATATTATTTCCTCTCTAATTAGTAAAAGAAAATGAAAGAACCTTGCTTTTGTCTTCCTTTTTCTTTTCGTACCAACTATTTAAAGTTTGCATGTAACAGTATAAACACAAGGAAATTTAGTCAAAGCTTGTTGATTACTTGATTATACGGACTAGTATTTCAAGAACAGTGACATCTAAATTTCATTAGTCTTCTGACACTAACTGGCGCTATAACCCTAAATCATTTCTATTTAGAAAATATTATTTTGACAAAAAATTAGATTACAAGATTTTGAAAAAAAAATATGAAAAACATATCTTGATAAAAAGTAAATTATGTATAATTATAGCTGATCTTTTATTTTTTTTATATCCTTAATCAAAATTTTGTAACCACCTTTTATCTAAATAGTAAAAGTTTAAATAAATATTTGGTATTTTAGACATTTAGGGTAGTTAATCAATTGTCATAAAATTGAAATTTAAAAGTCTCTCTTGTGTTTCTCTCATTCGGGTGGTAATTATTTAATGCAAAAAGGAAAGATAGGTAGAGGTTTCCACCTCTATATTAAATTTGCCCTCGCTTCTTCGGAATCTTCTCTTGCCTTTCATGTCTAGTCCTCATCCATACCCAATATTGTCATTTTATTGAAAGAGGAAAATTGCTGGCTGTTCTTAATCAATAACCTGCATACCTTAACTAATCAGCTATCTCAGTAGTCTTTTTTTCTTTCTTTTTCCTTTGTTGGAGTTAACCAATCAGTAGTTTATTAACCTATTTCTTTTCCTTCATGGATATTAAGCCGTCTCTGTCCTTTAAATTAACTCCATTGTTGAGTTGCCCTAGAAAGGAAAAATTGTTAATTATCAATACTAAAATACATAGAATGGAAAAAACTTTCTCTTAAATGCATGAAGTGGCAAGAAAGAAAGATCGTCTTAATTAATTAACATGGATAACTAATTGCAAAGATAATACTTAATTAATCTTTTGGGTTATGGTATAGAAGTCCACGGACCCAAATCAACCAAAAAACTAGCTCGTGAGCCTAACATAGCTTAAAAGCTAGTTCAAAAGTAAAGAGTTGTCTAAGTCTTATATATTTAAGATAAGTTTAATACTGATATTTTCATTAACATCTCACTTCATGTGCAAGTCAGTCTTTTTTATTGGTTCTTATCACACAATAAGATAGTGTGAGTCTATTTATGTATGAGTTTGGTTCTGATACTATTTAAAAATTAACTCAACCTAAAAAATAACTTAAGAATTGAAGGTTGTTGAAGTATCATATACTTTACCTAATTTCAATATTCAATCAATGTAAGATATTTCCTTAACATATAGAACTTGACAATTATGAAAATTTGATTTAGACATTACTATCATGTTTGCTTGAAACGATGAATTATTTAAACTAAAAAACAAAAGTTGATTTGCTCAAATTTATATTTTGTTGTGGCAAATGAGATGATGACTAGATACTAAACAGTTGTATTACTGCTTTTTTGGTGGGATTTGCACTCTAAATTTAATATCCTTCACTAATGCAACAATAATAATTGTAGGAATAGATCTTTGAGTTATTGCTCAAAAAATTCTTGGGATGCGCTACGAATTTGTATATCTACGCTCCCAGCAGATGTTCGATAGTAATGTATTTATACATATAGCAATCACAAAATTTTTTTTTAAAAAAAAAGGAGAAGCAAGTATTATGCAACAGCTACTAGGCCACATTTTCAAATTATAAAAATAGAAATCTCTCTGTATAATTACGAGAGTAGATTTTTGAGTTAATACTGAGAGACTTTCGAGTTGTACAGCAAAATATATATATATATATATTATACACACATACGTACTCTATGTAAATTTTATATTTACATTTTATAAAATGCCAACATCGCATGTAATACTTTCTATATTAATGATAATTGATAGTCAACCCATCATAGTCTCGAATATTAGTAATTCTTTTAAGTTTGTTCCTTTGGTTAATTTGTCTCTGGCGGCCACACGTCCCACATGATTTACCAAAAGCTAACACGATGAGAAAAGAAGTTGCACTACATAAGTTCTCATTCTTTTACTTTATATAATAAATGAAGACGAAGCTTAGCTTTAACAACTCAACACTTTGCTGCTGTTCAAATCCTCTGTTTTTTTAACGTACGCTGTCGGCAGCTCTGACTTGAGCGTGCGTCCACTGCCGCGCCACGTGCGCGTGGGTCGTTGTCTTGTCTGATGGTAAGTTTTATACAGAAATCAAAATAATTGTACGTTTATGCCTTGTGTCGTAGGGCTCTTATTTCCTCAGCGATTCAACTACTTTTGCGTTTGGCTCATAAATTAATTCCAAGTCCCAAAAGGAGGGTGCTGCGGCAGACTGCCCATGTTTGTACATCAGAACTCAGAAGGTGTAATTTTATTATTATTATTTTTTTTTTAATGGTAGAAGACTAGAAGGTGCAATTTATTTAGTCTTCTGGGGTCAAGTTGTCAAATAATCTGCAAATATTATGTAATTTACTATAATCAAGGTTAGCATTTCCTTGTTTCGTTTGTATTTGTTCTTCTTAGATTTACAATTTAGTCCACAATCAATTATCGAAGATGAAATGCTTTGAGGCAAGCCATTTCACTAACAAAACAAACATGAGTGTCATCATTCTCTACAACCATTTGTTGAGTAAACCCACTTTCCACATTTTAGCACAGTAATTTTATCTCGTACAGATATCCGCATATTATAAAAAAAATGAATTTAAATTTAAACTTAAAAAACAGTACAAAACCATTTTACTAGCAAAATAGTGTTGTATTGCTAGTACCCCAATTTTGTTGTTACACATATGATTTTCTAGACTGAAAAACTACTGCCTAGTTATGTAGAACATTTATTTGTATATGATTAGAAGGTTCAAGTTTCCGGTACATGTGTATTCATTTCACTATCATATCCTCATTATTCGATGTTTACAAGAGATTATGCAATGAGAATTAGATAATTGTATAATGTCGGAAACTGGGCATTCGACAGAAAATGACTTTCTATACACTAATGCTACAAAGAATCTTGGCTGTTCCCTGGTCAGATCTGGTGACTTCATGTATTGCATTTGCGAGATAATTGACATTGCCTGTAGTTACACCAGCCATGCTGTCCACATCACCACTCAGGTCATATTTTGGGATAGTTCATTTCAAAGCAAATAAAAATATTTATGGAAAAAAAAATAGGTTTTTTTTTTGTGAAAAAAAAAAAGAAGAAGAAGAAGCATATTTAATTACCAGGTGACAGATTTAACATGTTTGTAGAATAAATTTACCTTATACGGCCATCGTGAGTCATGTATATGTGGAATTCCTTTGCTAGCCGATCAACCTGGTATGGGGTTAAGCCGGAGAAGCAAAACATTCCCAGCTGCCATGGTAATATATCATAAGTTAATTTAATATAAATATGGTCTAGTTTAGCTGGTGCTCAAATCTTTAGTGCTATGTTCAGGCACTCATTGCTGATGTATCAATAGAAACTGCAATGCTAGCTACCAACCTGGTTGGTTATATGCTCCCAATTGAGAGAAGAGCCTAACTTTTCAAGATTTTGCCGAAGAGTGGTTCGCTTTCTTTGAATGCGATCCACCATAATCTAACAAGCAACAACAACATGAGGTAATTATAACCAATTGAATTGAAAAAAAAGAAAAAAAAAGAAAAGCAAAGGAGACAACAATAAGGGGGAAAAAGCAATTATTAAACATTGTTACCTTCACCTCATCAATCCAAAGTGACTTCAAGTTCGGGTCACTAAGGATTGTCGCGACTAGTAATATACCATGGACAGGAGGGCTCCCATACATCGCTCTCGCTATCTGCTGTATTTGACTTCTAATTGCAGCTGCTTGCTTTGAATCCACACAAAGGATGCTGAAAAGGACAAGGCAGTATTAGAAAAGGAAATAAAAAATGATAAAAAGTTCAAACAAGAAGCTAATTGAGTTCCTTAAAGCTAAACATCTAATGTATCAAAATCATTCTTTGACCTCTTCTATTGAGCTTTCAGGTCCTAACAACCAGAAAAAAACATCTCCAAGCATAAACTATGAGTGTGTCAATTGACTTTTTCCAAGGATGAGCCCCAAAAGCTAGAACAATGCAGATGTTGCTGACTGACAATAGTTGAAGTTGAGTTCAAATTTTAACCTCCTTGCTACCAACAAAACTTAGTTCCTCGATTAAAGGCAAATTGGATGAACTCATGGTTCAAGTTAACTTCTTTAATTCAATTGCAGGGTGCAGCTTCTACCCCTAATTAATTGCCTCTTCATGGGACCAGTGACCAGTCTACCAGTCTCAGAAAACTGACAGAAGTATACCACTAATATTGCATAGAAAATCAATGATACTTCTATACCTGAGACAGCCAACTCGGTGTCCATACAATCCCATGCTCTTTGCGTAGGACTGAGCACAGCCTATTAAGTGCTCATCTTCAAGAAAAATACGAATAGCTTGAGCATCCTTGTCAAGATCCCCACTGGCAAAACCTTGATAAGCCATGTCAAAAAAGGGAAAATGACCTTTTACCTAAAAATTACCAGATAATAGTTAAAAGCAATTATTTCATATAATAATGGTGGAAGAACACCACATATACGTAAATCACCTTGAATTGATATGAGATTTCTCTCCACTGTTCTTCAGTAGGGTCCACTCCAGTTGGGTTGTGAGCAGAAGGATGGAGTAAGAAAAAGGAACTGTCTGGGGCATTCTACAGAAATCATCAACAAAAATAAAACAGCAGAATTAAATCTTTCATCTAATAGTTGCTTGGCTTCACATGGCATATGACACTGTCCACAAATAGAAGAATGCATATTAGTTTCTTTATGCCTTTGTTACAATCTCGGTAAAATGTCAAGGTTAATTTCTCTTTGCGGCCATAGAATAAAGTCTCATATTTTGTGTTCCCCATATCCATAATTAGGAGCGCCAGTATGGAATCCATTTGATTGAACATAGCAATGGGGTAGCAAGGATCTTTCCATTGAATGATTCAAAACAAAACATCATCTAATCCATCAGAATTCAATTCTAAAGAGTGTGAAGACTGTCACACCTTTATATCATCCATAAGTGCTGCAAAGTCTAAACTCTTTGAGCCAGGATGGTAGTAGTGATAGGTTCTCTCTGGAATTTGGGCATCTCTCCAGATGTTGTGGTGGCTGTACAACACGTAGGATTGAACTTCAATTACAGAGAAAATGGAAATTTGAACTTCAATCTCATTGTCTGTTAAGCATTTCACCACTTGGAAAAAGTGGACTAAAACTTGTAAAAAACCAAAGGATGAAGAACAGACATACTTGGACCAAGTTGGATCTGGGAAATAAATATGTGATTCAGGATGGAAATGCCTCTGAAACTCGGCAAAGAGGCGGCATGCACCTGTGCCAGACAGAGCTTGAACTCCAGCAAACCTCCCCTCTTTAACGACATCTGAATCCTTTCCATAAACCAGTTTTACACTCTCCTCAACCATTTTTGTGCTAACAGAAGCAGAAATTGATTCCCTGCTAATGCTCTCAAGGATTAAACTCGAATATATATGGAAACACAAGGGACGATATGGAGTGATCGAACTAAAGTCAAACTGACCAAATGGTGGCTTGACAACCACAAAATAGTAGTAGAAATTAATGTCAACAAAGACTATTTGAAGTATGCAAAATGCTCACTCTTGATACAGGCTGTATGTGCACCAAGAAAATGACCATTATGAATCTTTCCTAAAAAATGCGGGGGAGTTTTCAACTACGCATCCCACATTCCAACTCCATGCTACTAATTCCAGATTCTTGATGCTATCTTGGACCAATGCAGTACTGAATAAGAGTTAACTTAAGCAGCTCATCTATTATTTAGCATTTGGACAAGTATCAAACTTTTATACTTGAATACAATGTGATTTCAATGCATACAAACAGCAAACCAATTAGGATTGGCACTATGGTGACATGCTCACAATACTATCAACAAACAAACAAAATCCGAAAGAAAAGGAACATGATCAACGACTGAATAGAATAACAACAGGGCCCAATATGTGATATAAACCACATGAAAACCATAAACCTAAAGCATGATGTATAAAATTATTATTTCTTTGAAGTGTAGAAGGACTCCTAATACTCATTCTTTAAATTAAACTTGCCAGAAACAAAAAATAATAATATCATTAATTTAGCATTAAAAAGGAAATAAAAGAAAGGCAACTGAAGGAACTGAAACTCACAGGAACTCACTGCCAGCGACCTTTGCCTCTGCTTCTCGAACGCACTGAAGCACAACAGGCCTCCCTTTGTCATCCCTATAAGCTCCCTACCCAAAAAAAAAAAAAAAGTCAAAACTTGAAAAAGATTAAGCAATTAATAATAAATTATTACCATTTTCTGTTTTTTTAGGGCCAAAACAGCACTTTTGGCAAGAGAAATATACATAGTTGTCAGTTTTACATTTCTTATATTGACATCTTGAATTCAAGACACTAGGATAAAATTACACAAGCATGCATACAATAAAATAGATTAATAAAAGAAGAAAGAAACCCAGTCATTACAAAAGCAGAAATCTGTGATTTTGCGTCAAGATAATGCCAACTGAATGAGAAAGAAGCAAAACACATTACCACGCCAAGATTGATCTTGTCGGGAGAAGGGTCGGCAAGAAAGGCCTCGGTGACACCGTTAATGGGGTCCTTAGCTGCAGGGGCCACATGATCCCACCATCCAACGGTCCTTGATGAAGTTGTATGGACACTGCATCTTCTTGCAGCTCTTGTCAAATATCTCCAGTACATTATGAATTAGTGATCAAAATCCAATGCCTCTTCGCTTTTACTCTGATTATAAAACGTTATTTTGGTCATTGGTATGTTGTTGTGGTTTCAGTGGGCTACTGCTGAATTGTGTTTCTTTCCCAGAGACCAAGAGAAAACTAGGAAACAACTTTTCTAAACTTTTCCCTCCTTGAAAACCAACTGAAACGGTTGCCCATAGATTATGTTTTTCCGTTGCTTCCGTACCAACGACGTGTCGTAAATTCCTGAGTTATACATTCGACACGTCGCCTACAAATGGCTGACGGTCATGGGCTGGACTGGGTTGGGCCATTTTGTTAATTTCTTAGTAGATCTTTAAAAAACAAGAATTACCACTCGCGTTGTATTATTATGAAACATTTGAGAACTAATCCTGTTGTTGTTAGCATTCACTGGGTCTTGAACGTCCAAGTCTCCAACGTGTGTAATAGCTACCTGCATAGGTTTAATTAAAAAAATAAATAAAAACACAATTTCTAAAAGGTTAAAAAATAGTTATTAACTTGCACAAAAATAATAAAAGAAATACTACAACATGTTTTAAAAAAATAACGAACTTATGTAATACTTAAATAAAAGTGAATTTGGGACTACCTATTGGTGGTGTGTTTTAGTTAGAGCCTCCAAAACTTCATTGGTAGTTTGTTTTTTGGCATTAGAGCTTATCTTTTCTTTTGTAAAGAGAGTATTAGTTTCAAAAAGCACACTAACCTTTGAGGTGGGTAGTAATTTTTTCTCCTGCTATTGGCATAACGTTGGGGCGCAGAAGCCTCCATAAAATATTGTGTGCTTTCTTATTCTTTATTGCTTTATTTCGGTCTTCAATAAAGGCATAAAGCCGATTGATGATGATAATCAAGTGAATTAAACGAACACATTACACTGAGAGTATGACTCAAATTAAAGATTAAAAATTAAACAAAAAAAAATTCAGCGTATGATAGCCGCTACATACACAAGATCGTAAATTTTGCAATAAACAAAATATAATTAACTTTTATTAGTCGAAAGAAACTTAATTTATGTAGAAAATATTGGTGCGAGGAATTAGAGACTCTCAACTCAAATGAATAATATTTGTAAATTGTAATCTCTGTCACGCGTAGACTCCACACAAGACATGAAAGCTTCCTTATTGAAAACGGCACATTGTGTTTTTATACAATTTTCACTCAATTCTTGAACACACAAATCCATTTCAAATAAAAACCCAAAACGACAACGTCTTTAGTTGTTCACCCTCCTGCAGTTCGAACGAATTTGACCTTTATTCCCTGTCAAAACATTAATGTTCCCCATCTTGATCATAGAGTTTGCAAAATCAGCAGAGAAGGCTTTGAAATTATGGCTATAAGTTTTAACAAGCCCATCGGTTGAGCCCCCATCGAAAAGTGCTTGATCGGAGATAAGCAGCCCTCGTTTCTGCAACAGACTAGAAAAATATTTACCATCGAAGGTTAATGGCGTTGGGTCAAGAGGTGCGAGGTTCGTGTCTCCTCCTGTGCGCGGGCAAGTCCTTTGGCGCTCTTTAGCAAAGACGGGGTCGATGTCTGTTCCGTTGTATATGCGGTTTCGAAAGGCAATGCACCGAGCAAAGCCAATAGTGTGGCCACCAGAGAGAGCCACTAAGTCCGTCTCGTTAAGGCCTTGTCTTCTGAAGCTGCTGATTAATCCAGTGAGGTTGAGGAATGGCGATGGGATGTCATTGTTGGCTAGGGTTCTGTTTGCCGTTGTTGAGTCTCTTCTCCCTAGAGGCACCTTCCATGTTGGTCCTCCTAGCTGCAAATTTGTAAAAGACAATTAGCTCAAATTCATGAAAGGGCGTGTTTAAGTATTGTGGTGCACGATCATTGTGAAATATGTCGTTGTGTTTGGTAAATATTAAAATAATTTTTATAAAATAAATAGTAAAAGTATTATAAGATTTTATCAAAACATAATCCCTTTAGCCTGGGAATCATAAATACGAGTGATTATCAAATACTTGAAAAATTATGTCTTTAATAATATAGATAGAGTCTTGTTTTATATAAGCTTTCATATGTGTTATTGCATGCAATTTATTATGTAAACATTAAGGGTTAGTTTTATAATGTTATATCTTTTAAAATAATTGTTATTAGTTGTGTTGTAAAACTAATCAGTTGTTAAGAGAATCAATTAAATGTTTGATAAAATTTATTTTTAAGAGTGCTGTGAATTTTAAAAGTATTATATGCTTAATAAATTTTTCAGTTAAACTATTGTAAGAATGTGAATGACTGAATTAAAAATAATATTAAATAAATTTTATTTACACCTTTATAAGAATATGTATAAATTTTGTTGTGTATATATAATAATTGATAATTAAAATAAATATTTTATAATATTAATTTTATTTTTTATTTTATTATCTCAATATGATTGACAATATTAATAATCTCTCTGAAGTTATTGATTTTAGATTTTTATAATATATATAAGGATATATATAAAATATTGTACTTAACATAAAAGCGATGATGAATAATTTTGTTAAAAATAATTTTTTAAAAGAATTTATTAAATATCAAAATTATTTTTTAAAATTATTTTTAACTTTTTAAAATCACTTTTAAACCTCCCAAAACTAATCTTAAACAGACATACGATATACGATAGAACAAAGATTAGAGGGAAATTTAACTACTCACAGCAACAACAGAATCGCGAGCTGCTACAGCCAAGATATCTGCACAAGATACAACTGGGCGTTTGCAAACTTTGTCGACCTCTTTCTTTATCTGGTCGATGACCTCGAATCCTCTAACGGAATTATTATTTGGAATTGCGTTCTTTTCACTATCAATGGTGGGCGTGGCATCAAGAAGAATGGAGGCATCACAACCCTATATATAGATCACAAAGAACGTGTATACAAGAATTAAAACACCATCGACGATGTGAGAACGATAAAGAAAATGTTTAGCAGTTAAGTTAATTAGGGTTCATATACGTACTTGAACAAAACAATCATGGAAGTGGAGACGAAGTAAGGAAGCACCCATGCGGCCTTCTTTTTTCACTGCAGCTTCAACTGTTCGTTTGATTGTTGGCAGAGCTTGGGGACAAATTTTGTCGTAGTAGCAAGGAGAAAGGGTTGAGAAAGCTGTAGCTGCAAGAGCCAAAATGAGAACGACATGAAATATGCCTCCATAAGCCATGACTAATTTGCACTAACTAGTTCGATTTAGTTTGATGTGGCACAGGTCTTATCTGCTTTTGCCTATTTATAGGCAAAAAATATAAGTGATTAATGTGTAATTAATTGGTTATTAATTGTTAGACTTGGCAAGAACGGGGCTGCTTCTTTGAAACATCATTTTCCCAACTTGAAAATGTGTAACCCGTCTGCGCAAGAAACAGAGGAAGACAATAATTAATTGATATGGAATTGTTGGGGTTATCCAAATTAGTAGTGGGAGAAAGTCTATGGTTTATTAGTTGTATAATACAATTAATTATTGCATATATAATACGTATAGTTGAATTTAATATAACTATTATTTGTATGTTGGTTTTTTAAAATAAACGAAGACATGACATTATTTACTTTTTGTATGGCTGACATAATATTTCGAACATATTCTAGAATTTTTCAATAGCGAAAGCGGTTAAACTTAAAATATTGTGCTAGTTTTTTAAGAATTGAAGGAGACTCAAAAATAAATAGGTGAAATGAATTGTATGATCTCTGGTCAATTCCTGAAGTGTGAGAAACAGATTGTTGAGTTATCTCATAATGATTGTGGAAAGAGTTGGTAGTTAGTTTATAAGTATGAGAGAAAACTTTATCCGTTGAGCATATGCGAGCTAGCTTTTGGGGTTAAGAATTGTCAAGGACTACCCAAGACTAGCATCAATGCGATTGGGTTCACCTAATAGTTCAAATAGAGAGAACCAGTTGTCACTGCTCTCCCAACCTTAAGGCTTAATGTGTGTGCTAGGCAAAGATTGTTAAGGTTATTCCTCATCCATTTGAAGGGGGTTTCATGATTAGTTTATACGTTGAAGAAAAACCTTAGTTCTTCGGTTAGTTTTTTGATGTTGAGAGAATTACAAAATCACCTCACAAAAACGAAGTTCGGACCCTTATGCGCAAGGCTGTTTGTTTGGATATGTCAGAAAGCTAAAATAGTGAGCCGATTGGGAATGTAAAACGACAATGACAGTCGTTACTTTATTTGATGACATTAGAGTGCTTATACAATATCGGCTTTGATGTGGCCAACGTGCAATCTTTATGATGTATTAGTCAATCAAGACTTTTCTTACTTAACAAGTGTCAAATATTTAATCAGGGTTAGGTGCAAACAAACCATATGGTATGAAAACCGCTAATCGTGCAAAATAAAATAATCGTTAATAGAAAGTCAATCCTATATATGGGGCATAAAAGAAAAAATAAAATAAAATAAAATGCTGGCGTGATTGATTCATTCTAGCAGAAGAGTTTTTATACATAGAATGTGCTTCGTCGAAAGAATAATTTTGCTCTGATTAATTCTATTAAAATTGCACCTACTCATTTTAATTGCTTTTTAATCACCTCCCAAATCATTCTTGATTCTGTAGTGATTTTAATATTTTATCCATTAGGGAGAAAATATGGAAAGTGCGTTTGCTTGTTTGCCAAACTAGAATATAAAAGTTTAATTACAAATTTTGCATAAACTCTTTTTCTTTAAAAAAAAAAATGTTACGAATGTTAACAAGAATATGTAGTTAAGGATAAATATTGTTTAATTATATTTTGAAGAATATTTTAAGATGTTCCTGTTGTTAATTATGTTATATTTTTATCTTTATTTTTTCTTAAATTTTATAATAATGTCCTTTCAACAATGTGAAAGACATTAATGAGAGAAAAATTATAAATTTATTAAATTAACTTAAAACGAGAATAAACGAATAGTTAATGCAAAAAACTATATAGGCATTTAGCTATAAGCTAATTATATTTCTTTGTACAGGGCTCAAATTTTCTTGAGCAGCCCATGTTGTTATTATTTCAAGTTAATTTTCTTGATCAATCGTGAATACGTAACCGAACTAGTCTTGCATTGTAGCTATTTCTTGGTTCGTTTTGAATCTTTTGCATCCCATTGATGACAACGCTAAATAAGTCAGCCATTAATAGGCAATATTGAATAGACAGAATCATTTAAGGTCTGAAGACTTTAAGACGTGTAATATTAATGTATGTAAAGTTGGTAAAATTTAACTCGATTCATTTACCGAACATAAATATAACACAAGATTATTTATGAAGGATGGATTGATCCATTTACTTAGTTAAGGACAAAATTATTTATGAATATAACACGAGATTGTTTATTAAGTAGAGTTGGTAAAATTGATCCATTTACTCAGTTAAGGACAAAATTATTTATGAAGGATGAACATTTATATGATATTTCATTTTATAAAATTCTAGATAGACATTAAATTTTAATAGTATAAATGTGTAATAACTTGATGTCCAATAATTCGGTAGACATGTATAATTTTTTTTATAGCAATAGACAATAATATTTAAATAAATAAAGGAGTGCAATTTTTGTCAAATAGGTGCAAAGTATTTTATGTAATTCATGTTAAACAGGTGTTAAACGGGTTATTAAATTATATTATTTTAGATGACACGATTATTCATTTATTTAATAAACTATGTTGTGACACTCATTTATTTTTTATGTCAGGTTCAGATTTCAATAGTTTGACATAATAATTAAATTGATCATATTTAAGTCAGTTTAAATTTGACACAACACAAACACGACTTAGTGACCCATTTTGACAACGCTAAATATATATACGTAATTGATGGAGAAGGATCACTGTAACCACGACAATTATTAATTAAGGGTGCTTTCTTTATAATCTGTTTTTACTCCTAAGGTTAAGCAATAAAAAGAGTTCTTAATTTATCATCAAAATATAATTATTTATTTTGAGATTTGAAAGTAATAAGTACAATTTAAGCACTAAAAAATAAAAATAAATGTACTTTGAGATTGACATTTCATGAGGGATCGTTAAACATTAGCCATCAAGCAATAAAGTGGTGGAGTGCAGCGGCGGAACCAGGATTTTGAGTAAAGGGGCGGAACTCGACTCTCGAGATTAGCATTTTGATGTATTTAACATTGGAAATGAATTATTATAAAAAATATATACTAAACCTCTCATTTAACAAATATGGACAAAAATTAGTTCAATTCCCCAACCTGAATTTTATATAAAAAAAGTTCAGTATAAAAAAAAAAAGTATCTTTAGTCTAAGATTATGAATTGCTAATTAATTTTACAAATTAAACTTAAGAGGGAAAAAGAAAAATAAAAAGAGAGTTTTCAGGAGTATTTGATTGAATGGTTTTTAAACAATTTTATTTAACTGATTATTTAATTCAAGTCTTGAAAAAAGTAAGAGTAATTAATTTAGTCTTTAGTCACACCCTTATCTGTCAACATTATCATTATCGAATAAAGAATAAAAAATTATTCTTAACGTATGTTGCTGGCTTCTGATGATTAGAGACACCAGGAACATAAGTCGTAAGATGAAAGTTACTCTCTAGTCTCTATCTATCCTTGAAGAACAAACGTAAGAAACATCATTTAGATGATGCATTGACGAAGAATATTTAAATCGATTGATGCTAGCTAATAATATAATTATATTATAGAAGTATGCAAGTTGACTTGTTAAGTAATCGGCTATTATATAGTAAGTTCCACATTGATCACAATGTTATACATATATATATCAGCAAAGATAATAATAATTTTATTTGCTTTTCTTGATTGAACAAACTACCTTCCTGCAATGAAATAAAATTATTTTATAAACTAGTTCCGACAGACCCAGAACATTTAAAAAAGAAAAAAGAAAAATCTTGACTTAGCCCTCTTTTAAAGACAACGTGCATGCACCACGCGGCGAATAGATTCTGTTCATACTTCGGCCTGTCCGTCTCTTTAGTAAAACAATCACAATGGCCCAATTCCTGATAATCTTTGAGGGCCCATTAGTTCACGATAGAGATATTTGGACCACACACTTAAAAGCCTATCTTTTGAATGGGCCCAATCAAATGCCCCTGCAAATTCCCTAATCTCTGAGACTCAGTCCACGCACCTGCTATTGGTTCCAATCTCGCCATCCAATCCCGTGAGTGGGCCGAGACCCATTTCGACCGTTGCGAAAGCCAAAATGCAAAATCTCTCGTGAAGAATTCCGCGGCAGAGCTACAAGCTTTCTCTGAGGGTTGAGAATCTGTTGAGCCCCCCCGAAAGTCCGAAATCAAAAGCCCTTGCAGGCTCAGCAAATTCTTTTAATAGTCATTGTCAAAAGAAATGGGGCTTTGAGCCCCCACGAGGGGAGCCAGAATATTTACGTTGTCACCAGTACTGATACAGTGATACTGCCGAGGCATATTTCTTTTCTCTCAAGGATTCTTCATACAAGGGATCAGTGTCGTCGGAGCTTGGCCAATTGTGTGAGCTCCTGACAGCGCCACCATTTCTTCAGCAGTGAGTCCCTTGTCTGCGAAAGCTGAGATTAGTTCACTAAGGCTCATATCTGGCCCTGGCAAGTCACTGTTTGCTAAATCAAGACTTGCCGTCGTTGAATCTCTCCTTCCCAATTGAACCCCCCAGCTTGGTCCACCCAGCTGCTTGACCACACAAGTACAACAACAGAGGCACAGTCAGGATTTTAAAACACTTCCACGGGGGTCGTTATATGAAAACAACGAATCTGGGAGGGGTCTTAATGTGAAAAATCAGTGAATTTAAGGGGCGGACTGTAAAATCGGTTTAAGAATTTGCTTTCAACCTAAGAGGGGGGTGTAAAGAAATTCTTACTGCGACGACGGAGTCCCTTGCAGCGACAGCTAAGATGTCAGCACATGAAACGACGCCGGACATGAACTCTCTAGTTGACATTTAATGGTGTCAATGACTTCAAATCCTCTTCCTGAATTGAAATCGGGAAGTGCAGTTTTTTCTCCTGTGAAAGTTGCTGCATCGTCTAATAATATGGATGCATCACATCTCTGTACAAGAAATGTTACAAAGCGATTTATAGTATTATAGGTAGGAATAATTTTATAATCAGGTATTCTGGGTTGTAAATTTGTAATAAAATGATGACTAAAATAAAAAAAATAAAAAATATACATTTCAATGCTTTAAATTTTATCTTGTAATATATTAAATTTTATTTTTTTTATATTTTTAATTTAAGTTATGATCATATTCAAATCAAGATCTATGATTGGATATAATTAAATTATAGTCGCAAAATTGTAACAAGATAAAAAATTATGTCGTGGAAATTACTATAAGCCAATATACATAGTCAATCTCTATAGCGAGGTTGGGACCGCCGAGTTGCTAAAACCTATTCATTTTTGGTTTGGGTCTTCGGACGATTTTGGCCAAAGTAAGATTTTATGAATTAGAACCAATCAAATGGGATTCTGATTCGGGAATCGAAACCCAGAGAATCCCAAAATTGTGGGGCCAATTTCATTCCGATTCCAAAGGAAAATTTGTAAGTAAACATGTTGATGATTCCGATTCTAGATTCCCATTTTCTAACAAACACTAATGGTGTCAATGACATCTCTTCCGTTTGTACAAGTATTTAGAATTTTCTATACTTAATATGGATGCATCACATCTCTGTACAAGAAATGTTACAAAGCGATTTATAGTATTATAGGTAGGAATAATTTTATAATCAGGTATTCTGGGTTGTAAATTTGTAATAAAATGATGACTAAAATAAAAAAATAAAAAAATAAAAATATACATTTCAATGCTTTAAATTTTATCTTGTAATATATTAAATTTTATTTTTTTTATATTTTTAATTTAAGTTATGATCATATTCAAATCAAGATCAATTTGGCATTTAAATTATAGGCAAAATTCAACAAGATAAAAATTATGTCGTGAAAAACTATAAGCCAATATACATAGTCATTCAAGCACTCTTATAAGCTCTCTTGTAAACACTTTGCTAGTAATACAATTTTCTGCTTTTAGAATTTTCTATACTTCTCTGCTCAATTTTAGCTCTTTTCTCTTTGGCAAGCCTATCTCTTTTTGAAAACCTCCAAGCACTTAGTTAGTCTTGTAAACACTTTGCTAGTAATACAATTTTCTGCTTTTAGCTCAATTGCTCTTTTCTCTCTATCTCTTTTGAAAACCTCCAGGCTTAGTTAGTCGAAAAGTTCAAAGGCTTACTTAATAACTTTCGGCAAGAGTTGTCTAAGTACCGCATAGGTTCATTGTAAAAAACACTCACCCCATGACAAAGTGTTGTGCAAATTTTGTTGAACTCGCAAGCGCACGAATCTATTGTAGAATAGATCAATGGTGTTGAGTGTCGATCCCACGAGGAGGTGGATTTTAATTGTGTGTAGAATTAATTTTGTAAATGGTGGGTTGGATTTGTGAGGAAATTGATTTAAATTATGCTAGAATTTAAATTGGAATGACGAAATTAAATTAAATTGGGAACTATTGAAATAGAGTGCTTGGGTATCTGGATCCGTATCAACATGCACCATGAGCTAAATATTCCTTATTAATACCAATTAAATCATGAGGGGGGAATCCACACCTCATGAACCACGCTCTAATCAATATGGTGTTAAGGGCTTATCGTGCCAAATAATAATAATCTTATACTAGGTGCTTAGGAAAAACTGCGCGGGCGAATGGCAGACAAGATTATTATTATTTGTCGACGAAAAGCCAAAACCTCCACAGAAATTAGAGGGGAGGAGAAAATAAATTTACCAAATAAAGCCCATGACACATGTTGAGACTTCACCTTCAACCCAAGCTTAAAAAAAAATTAGCTACTCATTATTGAACTAGGGGTAAAATGGGAATTTTATTAAAATACGTAGAAAATACAAGATGAAGAAGGAATTACAGAAAACTAAGCTCAAAAATGGATTCAGGGGTGTCAAATTAAATTAAGGGGAGGCCCCTTTTTATAGATACATTGAGTGAATCATGGCCATCGGATTAAAAATAGTTTGGATGCACGCGATTGCGCGCCACGTCATCAGTGAATAGTAACACGGTTTGACCACGGTTTGACCACGCGGTTTGAACAGTAACACGGTTTGCACATGGTTTGAACAGTAACGCGGTGCGAGCGATGTCGTGAACGATATCCATGAACGATGCCGTACATGTGAATAGTGCGTGTGTGAAGCGTCGACGCGCGTGTGAATCGATGCGTGCGTGTGAACAGTGCCATTTTTCCTTTTATGCTCCTCTTAAGGTTTTCGACTGTCCTGAGTTCAAAAGTGACGTCCATTTTGCTATCCGAAATCTCGTTCATTGTGAAATGACCATGATACCCCTAAAATACACAAAATACTTAATAAAAACAAAACATATATAATTAAATAACAAATGACTTAAATAAATAAAATTAGAGATGTTAGTGAGATTTAAAGTGTAAAATGATGAATTTCTCCTTTATAAATATACACTTTCTAACACTCAACCCACCCCCCAACCAGCTTATTGCTAGTCCCTAGCAAATAAAGCGAAAATAAAATTCAAACCCAAATTTTTTTTTTTAAACAAACTTATTTATTCAATCAGACTAATGATAGCAATCAAATAAAAGTATAAGCATTATCTCCAGTCTAAAGAAACATCACACCCACATCAACCATCCACATGAATCAACCAAGTAAATACAGCTACTTTCAAAAATGACATGTCCAACCCCAAAATTCTCACCGGTAATAGTGACACTCTCATAAGGAAATTAAACCCAATAAAAATTGTCACTTCAATGAATGATAAATGGAGTGAAGATAGTAAAGAAATAATATCACACACTCTCACCAAGATGAAGGAAATATGCCCATAGCTTAGAAATAACACGATCTCAAGTCAAACAGAATATTAGTCAACCCAATGTATTTTTATTTTTATTTTTTTAATTTTTTTTATGCATTACTACATCTTTATAGCCCATATAACTAGCTTCTACTTCAGACTCTAGTTCCCTAAAATCAAGAAGGACTTTTATTAGGATATAACGTAGGCTAGGGACATGGCTAACAAAGAAAGGAAAATAGAGAAAACAAAATATATGTTTGAGAAAAATAATATCTTTTGGAAACTAAAAAAAAATGCATTTCACTTATTTATTATTGTATTATATCTCTCTCTTTTTTTTCTTTTTTTAGAGAATTTTTTTTCTTTTTTTTTTCTTTGCTTTCTCTTTTTTTTTTTTCGGTATTGCACAACTTTACTAAACAAAACAATTATTTATATTTTTCTTAAACATGAATAGGTGATGGAACTTGTAAGATATCGGGTAATACTCCAAATTGGAGTGGGTGAAGACGATAAGTTGACAAAGAAAAGTTTTTTTTTTTTAATAAAAGGCACAAAAGGGCTAACTATGGATATTTGACATAAGGGATGGCTAGAAATGCTCAAACGGGTCAAAGACGGCCTTTCCATCATCTTTTAGGGCTCTAGATACTCCTCCATATCTACTAGTTAAATGGACTTTTAGATGTAGCAACACATTTTTTTTTAACTTTTTTTTTTAAAGGGTTGACTCCAAGGAAATCTAAAGATCATGTATAAAATAATAATACTGCTAAGCCGTATGAAGAATGGGCAAAAAGGGTTACTCTCCAAGAAAAATAATAGGCTCAAAAGCTCACTTGGTATTTATTATGACATGTCAATTCTTTCAAGCAACTCATATTTATCTCCGACATCAACATGTAGAGTAGCAAACATAGTGTAACATCACTCAAGACCAAAGATAATACAAATACTAAAATTCGAAAATCATCATGTCATCCAAAAATAAAAACAAAATCACACCATTTTTTTTTAAACAACATTCTACCCCCCAACCTATTCTAAACATGAAAGGGAATTATGCATGCAGAAATGTGAAAATGATACAGAAAAACTAATTGAAAATGTTACACTTAAAATGATAGAAAAATGATTTTTTTTTAACTAAGAAGATGCGTTTCTAGAGGCACTACACTCTATATTCAGCCATCTTCGACTCAAAATTTTGAAAATGCATATTTATAAAGGAGAAGTCAAAAAGAAAAAGTTAGAAAGATCACACGAAAAATAATTTTTTTTTATTTATTAATTTTTTCCCTTTTTTTCTTTTTTTTTACTAAAAAGATGCGTTTCTAGAGTAACTACACTCCATATTCAGCCATCTTCAACACAAACAGTTAGCAACAGTTAGTTTCTACAACAAAAAATTAGTAAAAACTTAACCAACATTCCACAATTGTCAACTATCCCCTCCCCCCAACCAGAACGAAACATTGTCCTCAATGTTTTAAAGGAAAGAAGTAGAGTTTAGAAGATTTCACCTGGGTGGTGCAACACAGAATAAAATATTTACAGGCGGAGATTTAAATCTAATTTGTACTTCTTCTATCTTTATTGTTACCATCGTTATTTGTACACTCCAACACCAAGGTCTTGGGATCGACTCAGTCGATAAGCTTGTAATGCATCAAGTAGCTCATTAGCAGTGTGAGCACAAATAAAAAACTTTTTCAAGTAGAGGAATAAAGTAGTTTTTATTACATAGTTAAGAAATGCGATAAAGCCATCATAAAAGTTATTGACATTTAACAAACCGATGAGTTTCTGGTGAATGTGCAGATAGGCCCAATATGCTAATGTGATAAGTGCCTCTAGAGTTGCAAGATCTCCCGGTAGGAAAATAAAATCATCAGCATGATTAAGCATTTCAGGTATTCTTTCTTGCATACCTGAGACGACTAACTCTTCTCCAGTCGGTGGGTCAGACAAACTGCCCAAAGGTTTTATGGCTCATGGGATGATGCCTAACACTTGACTTCCTCTAACAAAAGCAGCTTCTGAGACCAATTTTGATAACCATCGATTACCTCCGCCGTATACTAAGTGTAATTTTCTCTCTTTGCATCGACCAAGATCAATGGCTGCCTCAAAGAACTCTTTATATTTGCCATAGTTAAATCCGGAAAGCACACAAATGTTCTTGAATTGTTTATTGGGAGTAGCTGCCATTGGGATACTTCTAAAAAATAATTTGTGAGTGCAAACGAAAAGAATCATATTTAAAGATCTTGGCGGCAGTGGATCACAGCTGTGAATGAGGTGTCATGTCTATGTCAATTAATCGTGTAATGCACATGGCTCGAAAGTCAAAAAAAGAAACAGTAAAAAGGAAAAGCAAGTAATGACAAATATAAAATTATTAAAGACAATAATGCAAATGGTAAAACAATAGTGAAATAAAACAACAGTAAAGTAAAAGGATATTTACAGGTAGTTGCGATCATGGCTCACATCTTCCTCTCGGTTTTACGTCCGAAAACGGCTTCAACGCCCTCATGGGTCGAGGATAGGCTTCCCATCCAGTTTTCTTATAAAGCGGCAAACAGGTCGTTTATAGTCGATTCCCGAGATCAGTATCGTGCATGCTCTTTTCCGGAATGATGGCCATAATCGAGAATCGCTCCTTGCACATATCCACTGGGATGCGTTTGAAGAGACAAAAGGATATCATCCAATGACTCGCTTATTCAAGCCATCCCTAATGAATTGAATCTTATCTTCTCTCATTATCGACACCATTCCTAAGAACATCGTTTTTTATTGCATATCATTCTGGCACACTTATGACAAGCAACCGAAATCTTTCGAGCTCTTCGCTTTCTTGCATAATTTCCTTTACCACAACCAGGCATGTATGCAATAAATTTAGGAGGCAACTCACCGCCGCCAAGCGTACTTTAGCCTCGATTAACCAAATGGATATCAGCAGGTATGTTATTCCTCATGAGCAATCGCATGCGTTCGGATCGAGCTTTATAGATTGTAAGGAGGGCATTCTGAGGAAGTGAAGGGAATCGACTATGAAGCTTTACTAAGATCTCGTTTCTATCCATACCTTCGCCTCAGAAGATCAGTAATTATGGGAAACCAAGTAACCGACTTGATTGTCACGGAGTACCGTTATCCGCCACTTAACCGGGGTGACAAACTAAAACACACAAACTAAAACACACAACCGGAATAACAAACAAATAAAAACACACAAAGAAAATCACAATCGTCTTCTTATAGAATTTACCTCAAGCTCCAACTGGATGTTGTAGACACTTATCTCAATGTCTCTGAGTTGGCTTTCTAAATCCTCAACGTAGGATATTAACTCCGGTGGTTGTAGCTTCCAAATACGATGTGTTTTACAAAATCGTATCTGGCCTCTGAGATGAGATTGGACACGTTGAAGTCGTCTAAGGATGTTCAAGAGGAACTGTCTCATGATTAAAAGTGATAAAAGAAAACTTAATGGTTAAACAAACACACTTATGCACAAACAATTTCAATTAGCAAAAGAATAGTAAAAAGAAAGAAAAAAAATCAAATCACGAAAAAAACAGAAAATCTTAATTCAAATGTGGTGGGTCACTCAAATTTATTTCGGTGTCCTCTCCATGTGGTTGGTACTCTAGATATGGCTTTAATCTTTGACCATTAACTTTAAACGTGACACCGTTTTTTGGGTCCTTAATTTCAATTGCCCCATGTGGAAAAACAAAGATGAACAATGAAGGGGGCAGGACCATCGAGAACGCAACTTACCCGAATAGGTGCAAACGAGAATTGAATAAAAGTACTTTCTTTCGACACAGGTGAAAGATTTTCTCATAATCTGCTTATCATGAAAGACTTTCATTGTTGCTTGTAAACCTTGGCATTTTCGTATGCATCGCTCGAATTTCTTCAAGTTACGCAGTCAGTAATCGTCGTCTTTACGAGCCGACTATGCATGTCAAAATTGAATTTCTTGATGGCCCAAGACGCACGATGCTCGAGTTCCACAGGTAGGTGGCAAGCTTTTCCATACACTAGCACAGGGTGACATCCCAATTGGGGTTTTGAATGCCGTTCTATATGCCCATAATGCATCATCAAGTCTTAATGACCAATCTTTTCAGTCTGGCCTCACGGTCTTTTCTAAGATGTGCTTTATTTCTCGATTGGAGATCTCAACTTGGCCACCGGTTTTGCGGATGATACGAGTCGCCACTTTATGAGTGATGGAGTACTTTGTCAAAAGTGCTTTGAATGATTTGTTGCAAAAGTGGGTACCACCATCACTAATTATTGTTCGAGGGAATCCAAAGCGTGAAACAATGTTGCTCTTTAAAAATCCTATCACCACTTTATGATCATTGGTTCTGCATGGAATTGCCTCTACCCATTTCGAAACATAGTCAACAAAGAACCAATATGTATTGATGGCCAAAAGATGGGGGAAAGGGTCCCATGAAGTCGATACCCCATACATCAAAAATCTCAACCACTAAAATTGGATTTAGTGGCATCATGTTCCTTCGTGTAATGCTCCCCATTCTTTGACACCTATCACATGAAGAACAAAAGGTGTAAGCATCTCGAAATATAGTTGGCCAATAGAAACCACATTGTAGAACTTTAGTCCCCGTTTTCTTAGCACTGAAATGGCCTCCACAAGCTTGTTCATGGCAGAACGAAAGGATGTTATGAAATTCATTCTCTGGGACACATCGTCGAATAATTTGATCTACACAATACTTGAACAGATAGGGGTCATCCCAGAAAAAATTCTTTATTTCCGCAAAGAATTTGGCCCTGTCTTGCTTGGTCCAATGCTTTGGAAGTTTACCTGTAACAAGATAATTAACTATATCAGCATACCAAGGTAATACTTCCACACTCATTAATTGTTCATCTGGAAATGACTCATTCAATATTAAAGGTTCTGTTATTGTGTCAAAATGGAGACGAGAGAGATGGTCAGCCACAACATTTTCTGTCCCTTTCTTATCTTTGAACTCCAAGTCAAATTCCTGTAAAAGTAACACCCAGCGAATTAGTCTAGCTTTTGCATCTTTCTTTGTGAGGAGAAATTTAAGAGCAGCATGATCTGTGAACACAATAATTTTACAACCAATGAGATAAGATCGAAATTTTTCTAATGCAAACACTACTGCTAGCATTTCTTTTTCAGTAGTTGAATAGTTCAACTGTGCATCGTTTAATGTCATACTAGCATAGTAAATAACATGAGGAATTCGATCAACTCTTTGTCCTAATCTGCTCTCTTTGCGCATAATCAGATGCATCACACATAAGCTCAAATGGTAAGCTCCAGTTTGGTGGCTGAATGATGGGTGATGTTGTCAACAAATGCTTTAGTTTTTCAAACGCCACAAGACATGAATCATTAAAGACAAAAGGTACATCCTTAGCAAGTAGATTGCATAAGGGTCTAGAAACTTTGCTAAAATCCTTAATGAAACGTCTATAAAAACCAGCATGCCCAAGGAAAGATCTTACTTCTTAACTCATTTGTTTTAGGTGGAGGAAGATTAGAAATGAGATCCACCTTGGCTTTGTCAACCTCAATACCTTTGCTCGAAATTATGTGACCAAGAACAATACCTTGATTTACCATAAAATGGCACTTCTCCCAATTTAAGACCAAATTCTTCTCCATACATCTCTGCAAAACTTGTGTTAGATGATGTAAACATTGATCAAATGAGTCACCAAAGACAGAAAAATCATCCATAAAGACCTCCAGAGACCGTTCAACCATGTCAGAAAAAATGCTTAACATGCATCGTTGAAATGTAGCAGGTGCATTACATAATCCAAACGGCATTCTCCTATATGCAAAAGTGCCAAAAGGGCAAGTGAAAGTAGTTTTCTCTTGATCTTTTGGTCTTTATGGGAATCGATTGTATCTGAGAGTAGCCATCTAGAAAGCAATAAAATTCATGGCCTGCTAATCTATCAAGCATTTGATCAATAAATGGTAAAGGAAAATGGTCTTTACGTATGACAGAATTTAACTTTCTATAATCAATGCATACACGCCATCCTGTAGTCACTCTAGTGGGTATCAATTCATTATCAGCATTGGTAACTACTGTGACTCCTGACTTTTTGGGGACAACTTGCACAGGACTGACCCATGAACTATCAGAAATGGGGTAAATGATACCTGCATCTAACAGTTTAAAGACTTCCGTTCTAACAACTTCTTTCATATTAGGATTTAACCGACGTTGCATTTCCCTAGTAGATTTAGCATTTTCATCAAGGTGAATGTAATGCATGCAGTCTACTGGGTTTATACATTTTATGTCTGCTATGGTCCATCCTAATGCTCCTTTGTGCTCTTTTAAAACATCCAATAACTTACCTTTTTGCTCGTCATTTAGGGATGATGAGATGATTACCGGTAGAGTACTTTCTTCTCCCAAGAACGCATATTCCAAAGTGTTGGGTAATGGTTTGAGCTCGAGTTTCGGTGGTGACTCTGATGATGGGATGATTTTCTTCTCTGATGGTGCTAGTTGTTCAACTCTTGACTTCCATTTATTAGTGTCCATGGATGGTGCTGAGTCAAGTAAGGCGTTGACCTCATCGACTGATCTGTCAACATCAAAATCCAAACCAAAGTGAGTTAAACATGTTTGTAAAGGGTCATCACTAAGGTTTGAAATAAATGTATCATCAATTAATGCTTCAATTAAATCCACATCAACAATTCCATCATCTGCATTGTGAGGTTGTTTGGCAATGTTGAAGATGTCGAGCTCCATGGTCATATTGCCAAAGGACAACTGCATATTTCCGGTTCTGTATTGAATGTGAGCATCCGCAGTTGCCAAGAAATGTCGGCCTAGGATAATGAGGATGTGCTTCCTTGAATCCTGTATTGGTTGAGTGTCAATTACAATGAAATCAACAGGAAAATAAAACTTGTCTACTTGGATAAGCACGTCCTCCACAATACCACGAGGTATTTTCGTGGACCGATCTGCAAGCTGTAACACCACTGGAGTTGGGTGTAATTCTCCAAGTCCAAGTTTCACAAATACTGAGTAAGGCAAAAGATTAACACTAGCCCCTAAATCCAACAAAGCATTCTCAATTGTGTGGTTCCCTATACTACATGAGATAGTGGGGGAGCCTGGGTCTTTACATTTTAGAGGAATTTTGTGTTGGAGTATAGAACTAACATTTTCAGTTAAAAATGCCTTTTTCTGAACATGAATGTTTCTCTTTTTAGTGCAAATGTCTTTAAGAAACTTGGCATAAGATGGAACTTGCTTTATTGCATCAAGTAAAGGGATGTTAACACTTACCTGTTTGAAGACTTCAAGAATCTCACCTGTGGATTTTCCCTTCTTTCCTTTAGCTAACCTCTGAGGGAATGGAGCTTTAGGAACGTATTCCCGTGGGTTGGTTTCTTCTTTCTCCTCCGGTGGCGAGTCTTCAACATTTACAGGTACAATTTGATTTTCTTTGGTCGCTGGCATCTCCACTTTGTTGTCGACTTCTTTTCCTTTTCGCAAGGTCATAACGGCTTTGACCTCTCCATGCTGTTGCGGTGAACTGGTAGTTGCTTCATGTACTCCTTTAGGATTAGGCACTGGTTGACTTGGAAATTTGCCTTTTTCAACAGTCATTGCCAAAGTTTGCACTGAAGAGGCAAGTTGTCCCACCATCTTCTCGAGGCTTGAAACTGATTGGGCTTGTGAGTTGAAGCCTGCTCTCATCTCATTCCGTAGTCCATCAATGGTGCGGTTCTGTTGCTCGATCATAGAGTTAGTAACATTCTTGACATTCTAGAATGCATCCTCCCATATCCGGCCGAGAGTAATTTTGTTCGATTGTATGGTCTAAATGGTGGTGAGAGGCTTGAGGAACTTGAGGAATTGGTTGCATTGGTGGAGTGAGCCGAGTCTTCCATTCTGTTGGAATCCTTGAGACCATGAAAAATTGGGGTGGTCTCTCCATCCAGGATTATATGTGTTGGAGTATGGGTTGTAATTTGATGGCTTGCTCATGACACCGATGACATTGGCTTGATCTGAATATGAGTCATGGTCATGTGGCTCTGTTGATTTGGCAGTCGTCAACGATGCTATTTGTCGAGAAAGGCCTTCAACCATCTCTTTGACTTCTTTGATTCCCGAACCAGACTCGCCAATGTGAACCTCATTCACTTTCTTTAATTCTTCTAGTATTCCTGAGAGATCGACTCCGCTGTTGGGAATTATCTGCTTGTCGCTGCAAGAAATCCCAAATCTCTGATGCACTTTTTGACATTAGCTCTCCTCCACTTGTCGTCATTAGCCATTCTTGCACATTTGGCAATAATCCTTCCAAGAAGTATTGGCATTGGTGCCATTTCTCGTACCCATGATGTGGACACTTCAAAAGTAGCCCATTGAATCGCTCCCACGCTTCGAAAAACTGCTCGTCTTCTCTCTGGGTGAACTCTGAAATTTCCCTGCGAATAGCATTGGTTTTATGCACTGGGAAATATTTATTCAAAAATTTTGTTACCATTTGTTCCCATTTTGTAATGCTATTAGCAGGCAATGTATTGAACCATGAACGAGCTCTATCCTTTAAAGAAAATGGGAATAGTCTAAGTTTAACATCATCTTCTGAAAAATTCTCATATTTAAAAGTTTGACAAATTGTATGAAAATCATTCAGATGATTATACGGGTCCTCATTTTCTAGGCCATAGAATGTTGGGAGACAATTTAGCACACTAGGTTTTAATTCAAAACTCCTAGCAGCTATATTTGGGTATCTTATACAAGATGTGCTCAAATTAGCTAAGGGACTGAAGTAGTCCTTAAATGGCCTCTCCTGTGGTTCTGGTTGTTGCAAATCCATTTCAATTTTTTCTTTAAGTGCAATGTGCTTGTGTGTGCGAAGTGTTCTTTCTAATTCAAGGTCTATAGGTTCAAGATTAGGTAATAATGACCTACGACCATGCATGCAATAAAAATGAGAACAAATTAAATAAAAATAAATAAGAAGGAGAAATTACAATACTAACCTTATTGCGCTATTACAACCTTTCTATGAAAGCACATAAAAAAAAATACGTGAAATAAAATAAAAATAAATTAACAAGATAAATGAAAAATTACAAAGAAAAATAACTTAAAAATTAAATTGCAGAAAAAAATAGAAGAGAAAAAGAAATTCTTACCTAAAAATGTAAATTCACTTCTTCTTTTTTTAATTAATTAAGAAAAAAAATTTCAAGGAAACAACTAAAATAATAATAATAATAATAATACTAATAGTAATAATAATAATAATAAAATTATTTACAAAAAATTAATTCTACAAATCAAAATACTTACCTCCCCTAAACAGCGCGCAAAAATTTGTTGTGCAAATTTTGTTGAACTCATGCATGTACCACGAATCTATTGTAGAATAGATCAATGGTGTTGAGTGTCGATCCCACGAGGAGGTGGATTTTAATTGTGTGTAGAATTAATTTTGTAAATGGTGGGTTGGATTTGTGAGGAAATTGATTTAAATTATGCTAGAATTTAAATTGGAATGACGAAATTAAATTAAATTGGGAACTATTGAAATAGAGTGCTTGGGTATCTGGATCCGTATCAACATGCACCATGGGCTAAATATTCCTTATTAATACCAATTAAATCATGAGGGGGGAATCTACACCTCATGAACCACGCTCTAATCAATATGGTGTTAAGGGCTTATCGTGCCAAATAATAATAATCTTATACTAGGGTGCTTGAAAAACTGTGCGGTAACTAGACAAGATTATTATTATTTGTCGACGAAAAGCCAAAACCTCCACAGAAATTAGAGGGGAGGAGAAAATAAATTTACCAAATAAAGCCCATGACACATGTTGAGACTTCACCTTCAACCCAAGCTTGAAAGAAAATTAGCTACTCATTATTGAACTAGGGGTAAAATGGGAATTTTATTAAAATACGTAGAAAATACAAGATGAAGAAGGAATTATAGAAAACTAAGCTCAAAAATGGATTCAGGGGTGTCAAATTAGGGGGGGAGGCCCCCTTTTTATAGATACATTGAGTGAATCATGGCCATCGGATTAAAAATAGTTTGGATGCAAGATTGCGCCACGTCATCGAATAATAGTAACACGGTTTGACCACGGGTTTGACCACGCGGGTTTGAACAGTAACACGGGTTGCACACAGTTTGAACAATAAAGTAACGCGGTCGATTAAGCAAGTGAACATATCCATGAACATCAGTACATGTGAATAGTGCGACGTGTGAATGCCATTTTTCCTTTTATGCTCCTCTTAAGGTTTTCGACTGTCCTGAGTTCAAAAATGACGTCCGTTTTGCTATCCGAAATCTCGTTCATTGTGAAATGACCATGATACCCCTAAAATACACAAAATACTTAATAAAAACAAAACATATATAATTAAATAACAAATGACTTAAATAAATAAAATTAGAGATGTTAGTGAGATTTAAAGTGTAAAATGATGAATTTCTCCTTTATAAATATACACTTTCTAACACTCAACACAAAGTGCTCTCATTGTTTTTCATGCAGATTCCCTTTTAAGAAGTGTGGTTTAATAGAGTTAAGTTTTAATGTTATTAAACTATATTCCTTTATAAGGCATTCGAAAATAACTTTATTAAACTGTACGACTTAACAACGTGTTTACATTAAAAAAAATGAGGGGGCCCTCGCATTTGAGAATGATTATATATGTGTGTTGGATAAAACATCACTAGAATATTATAAAAAAAAGCATTGAGAATAATGTTGATTGATCCTTTTTTTTTTATCTGTGACTCGCTGTGACATTAGATTGAATTAATCAAACACCAAAAAGTACAAATAGTGTTTTAGTTTGTTTAATTAACAACCATTATGATAACTAAGGATGACAATGTGGTAGGTTGAGGGTGAGGAGGCCTACCCTATTCCCCACCCCATTAAAAATTTCACCTCCATTTTTTACTCTATCCCCTAATAAATTTAATGAGGTGAGGATGAGAAAATCATTCTCCATTTCCCATTGACTTATTTTATAGTAGGTATAGATAAATGATTTCAGTAAATTAAAATTTAGAGACTTAATTAAATCATTACCATATTATATAGTATCTAAATTACTAAAAAATCCCCAAAAGGTTGAAAGAGTATCTTGAAATAATATTAAAACTAAAAAAGTTTGAAGAGAGCAGTACTTTGAGAGAGAAAAGTGTTAAAGTGTGAGTTTAGAAACTAGGTTTAAGAGAAAGTATTGTCTTATCGTTTTATTGAACAAGTGTTATATGTCATCTCAGTTGTGGATTGGGCAACATATCATTCGTATAAAAAATGGAGCAGATGACAATTACATCCTATCATTCGAGCTTCATAAGTAAGGCATGTGTTTATCACGTGCATTTACTCATAAAGCTTAGCTTGAAACGAAAGTTTTCATTAGCGTTTTGATTTCACTTATTCTTAAGCATGAGAGCAACACATATCTAAGGCTGTTATTGGTTGTTATCAAGAGTGAATCTCGTCAAGAACTGACGTGACTTTAATCAATTTAGTCCCCAAGATCAATTATACACCAGGAATTGAATGGAACCTCGACCTAATGCTTAATGAAAGCACGAACCTTGGTATATAAAGATGCCACAATCAGCTATGGATGGTCTGATCGATAAGTTAAGAGTTTGAACGCCACAGAAATCTTATAAGTTCAAAGAGTTTGCAAAGAACTAAAGAGAATTAACTCTCTCACTAATTGCATCAAAAACTTATTCGTTTATTAGATACGAGTTTATTATATAGGGTTGGTTATAAGAATTTTTAGAATTAAATCCTAAACCAAAAATCAAATCTGAATATGAATCTTCCCTAATAGGAAAGAATCTAATGCTGCGTTTACTAAACTGGAATCGGAATGGGCTGGAATCGGAATGGACAGGAATGGGAATGAGCTGGAATGGGAATAGGGAATGGGAATCAAATTAAGTTGTTTACTTGAATTGTAGGAATCGAAATCGGAATGAAAATTGCGGGTTAATGTGTTTACTTTGTCTTGAATCGGAATCGGAATGAGTTAGATTGTAACAAATTACCAAAAAGTACTTAATGGATTATTGTTATAATTATTATTATTAACTAATATATTAATTAATTGTAAAATTTTATTAATTAATTATTATAATTATATTAACAATTATTATAAAAATATATTAACTAATAATATTAATATTAATTAATTAATTATAATAATATATTAATTATTGTGATTATTCATTCAAAAATTATAATCATTAATAATTATTGTTAAAAATATATTAATATATTAATTAGTAGTAATAATTATAGTATTTAATTAATTAATAATAATATATTAATTATAAATAATTATTATATTATTATATTATTTAATAATTATTATTATATTAATTAATAATAATATATGAATTAATTATAATAATTATATTAATAATAATTATAATAATATATGAATTAATTATAATAATTATATTAATAATTATTATAATAATAAATTAATTAATTATTATAATAATATATTAATTAATTACAATAATAAAATATTAATTATTGTGATTATTTATTCAAAAATTATAATTATTAATAATTATTTTTAATAATATATTAATTAGTAGTAATAATTATATTATTTAATTAATTATAATATATGAATTAATTATAATTATTATATTAATAATTATTATAACAGTATATTAATTAATTAATTAATTATAATAACAATAACAATAAATTAATTATTGTGATTGTTTATTCAAAGACTATAATTATTAATAATTATTTTTTAATATGTTAATATATTAATTAATAGTAATAATTATATTAATTAATTAATAATAATAATATATGAATTAATTATAATAATTATATTAATAATTATTATAACAGTTAATTCATTAATTATAACAACAATAACAATAAATTAATTATTGTGATTATTTATTCAAAAATTATAATTATTTATAATTATATTTTAATATATTAATTAAAGTAATAATTATATTAATTAATTAATAATAATATATGAATTAATTATAGTAATAATATTAATAATTACTATAATAACATATTAATTAATAAACTATAATAATAATATATTAATTATTGTGATTATTTGTTCAAGAACTATAATTATTAATAATTATATTTAATATTATATTAATATATTAATTAATCATAATAATTAATTAATTATAATAATATATTAATTAAATAGAATTTAGGACAAAGTAGGCATTTTTTGTTTTGGGGGAGGGTAAAATGGGAAATCCAAGGAATGGGAGATTGATTCCCACCTCCCCCCATGGGAATCAATCTCCCATTCCTCATTCCCAAATTGTTGTGGGCCCCACCATTCCGATTCCGATTCCCGCTTCATTTTTGCGAAGTAAACGCGTCAATCATTCCGATTCCGGATTCCGATTCCCCAATCCGGTAAGTAAACGCACCATAAATCAAATCAGAATACTAATCTAAGTAAATAGGAAATAATTTAAATAAAATTAGAATCCTAATCTAAATAAATAGGAAAGAATCTAAATTATAAGATTTAATTGATGTAAGGCATTTAATCTAAGTAAATAGGAAAAAATTTAAATCAAATCAGAATCCTAATCTAAATAAATAGGAAAGAATCTAAATTAAATCAGGATCCTAATTGTCTTAAATGCCTTACATCAATTAAAATGGAAACTAAGCGATTAAAATATAAATAACTAATTTGTTTCCTTAATAGCCTCTTCAAGAAACAGAAAAGTATTTGAAAAAAAAAATAATATATTTTCCTATCATAATATGCAATTTAACTCTCTATTTCATGAAAGTGATTATTTAGAAACTTCAAGAGCCTGAATCATGCATTTATCATATGCGATTCCTTCAACGAGCCTTCATGAATTTGATTGAGCTCAAGTTTCTTGAATCAATCCATTAAACACTTCTTTGAATTTCTTTGCTCGAGCTCTTGTAATGGGTCCGGCAGGAACTTGAGTAAGATTTGAATATGTCTCATCCTATGTACTTGTGGTAGTTTTATCCTTAATCTTATCAAGGAAAGTCTTGAATTTAGTGTAACAAACTCAGAACACGGCTGGTGAATGGTGATTCATTCTAGAACTCTCTTGTTATATATATAAGGTATTAGAAGGATTGACTTCCAAAGAGTGAAAGCTTGTAACTTCATTTTTTTGCCTTGTATCTTGTTATCAGTGAATGAATAAAAGTTGCTACTCTGTTCTTCAGTGGATGTAGGCTACCTCTAGTAAACCACTTAAATTTGTTGTCCCTTGATTGTTGTTTTTGTGTGTGTTTGATTTGCTATTTCAATTTTGTTCAATTATCAGAGAAATTAGATTGATCTTGGTGATTCTTGATTGGTATAAACACTTATCTAGAAATAAGAAAAAGAAAACATAATAATATTTTAGAATTGAATAAAAAATATAATGCAGAAGTTTTTTTTTAGTTATAACCTATTTATATTAGGTAAAAGTAAAAAAAAAAAATTATTAACCAACATTGTAATTGATAAAATAAAAATTATTGAACAAAAATTAATAAAATACTCATATATAATAGGGATTGAGTGGAGAGTATAAAACCAAACCCCACCCGATAAGAATTTGGATGTTATTTTTTTGCTATTCTCCACCCTATTATCCAAAAACTATCCATTTGGGGTGACACCCCAAGGGTTCCAAACCCGTAGAGAATTTTGCCATGTCAATGATAACATAATGTAAAAGATGCCAAAAAATATAACAATAGCAATTAAGCAGTGTAAATATAAAGACTAATAAAAGCATAAAAATATAAAGAGAGAAAGTAATGGCTCGAACAAAGCAGTCATGAAAATGGAGACGGAGTAAGGATGGCCCCGTGTGAGCCTCATTCGACACAGCATCTTGCACTTCTGAATTGATGATAGATAGTGCTAAAGGGCATGGCTTCTCATAGAATTGAGAAGATAATTGAGTGGTGGCCACGCCACTTAGACTCAAGACTACTGACAAATAAATGAATTTCGAGTACAAATATTGTTTAAGACTCATGGCTAGCTAATTAAGATGAACTAGTTAAAGTGTGAGCTTTTCAGTGTTATTGCTTGGTAATTGAAATGGCACCGTATCATGATTTATATAGGGTTAAAGAAATAAATATCTACAGCAAGATGGCCTGGTAATTATTAGGAGTTATAACTCTTTTTTTTCTTTTCAGAATCTTCTTTTGTTCAAGTGCTTGTACAGTAATGATCAACACGTAATTAACCAAAATACCAAGTTGACAAAAGCTAATACCATCTTTTTCGTGTATGTTGACTCAATAGCACAACTAACACAACTTTCTTTAATATAGGGGAGCTAGCTACTGCGTGTCTTTTAACAATAGAGTGAAACACACCTTTACATTAATTCAAGATGAAAATTATGAGTTCTCTTTGAAGCATTACTTGAACGTCACAAGTTGATATTGTGCATATTAGGATATTTGCAAAACACGAAACACCATGATCGATCCTGCATTGAAAATTGTAAAAATTATGCTTGTTTGATTGTCAATGAGAGCTTTTATTAAAAATTATAAAATTATTTTAATAAGTAAACATTTTAAAGTTATGTTGTGAGAAGAATAAAATAAGTTTATCAAATAAGTAGATGATATTTTATACATTTAAAAAAGCTTTTCAATCTTTACTCTTAAAAAAAAAAAAAGATAATGTCTAAAGGTCTAATTGAAAGTTATCTATTTCTTTGAAAAATTTTACGTTTGACCTCTTTAATTTATTATATTTGATTCTAATCTTTTAGAGTTTGTTATTATTTCTCCACTATAGCCATGTCCAAAATCTTGTTGAAAATCATTAAGGGACTTAACTGAAATTTTATCAAATTTTTGTGCATGTTTCACATTTGGTGCCTTAATTGATATTTGTTAGTTATGACCTACTTAAGTTTATGGTTTCTCCATTATCGTCCTCACTTTTTCCCCTCTCATTTTTACTAATTTTATGTTACAAACAACTAAAATTTTTAGATTTTGAATTATAGATTTTGAATTATGTCCCTGATTGAACTAAAATATACCTTCGCCATTGGACGAAACTTTTCCCTTTTGAAGGAAAATTCATCAAGGAACTTAGTATGAAGTTGTTCAAATGAATAAAGCTTGATTTAGCTTTGTTTTTATTGTCTTAATTGTTATATTTTATTTTTTCCATCATGACATAGAAAAATAAAACATTTGTTTGTTGATTTTTTTTTTGTTTAAAACAATATTTGTTGAATTTAGTAATTGGAAATCATATCCTGGAAGCTATAGGTATGGCTAGTGGATTTGGCTGAGCTTTTCCTTTGCAAATAAAGACGAGTTTATCTTTGGTACAAATTGGGCATAAATTGTTAAGATTTACAAAGATATTACAATTTTAATGACAGTATGAATATATAATATTCGAAAGAATATTCTACAACCTCCATATTATGAAGGAATTTAAAATTGATCTTCGGGAAATTTCTCAATTTGACCACCTTCCAACCTTCAATATAAAAAAAGACCACACTCTAATTTTTCTTACAATAGCAACCATATAGAAGGTTCTTGGACCAAAATACCCCTAAAACTAAACAAACAAACTGCCCAACTCCCAGGCAACAGCCGAAGCTCTCAATACACCACCAAAACACTCCTTATTTCACCTTTCCCACATTCAAAACAAAGTTATTTATCCAACTATCAGTCAACTCATTTTTCACATATCTCACATTCATCAAACTAATATATTTACCTAAGCATTGAAGACAAAATCAAGCAACAAACTAAAAAATAATAAGAAGTTAAGGTTAGTATTTTTTATTTTTATTTTTTGGTCAGGTTTTATACAAAGGATCAGTTGCTCATTTTATTACAATGTGGATACATTAAATGGTTAATGTGAGGTCATAGATTTATAAATTAGTAAAATTTCATCAAAATCAGACAAAATTGAGTTTTGAATGATGTTGAAGACAAAACAAAAAATCTAAGCGACAAGCACCTATTGCCCAAGCTTAGAATAACTTGTCGCCCGGGCGACAATATTCTGGTATTCATCACCCGAGCGACAGGCACTTGTCGCTTGGATTCTAGTATTCGTCGCCCGAGCAATAGGATATTGCATGTTAGGCGATTAGTGCTCATGTCGCCCAACATACATTTGCATGTAATTCGAACAATTTTTTCTGTTGCCTGGGCGATAGTGCTGTCATCCAAATCACTCAAATGTATTGATAATTAGTTATTTAACTACTATAATAATATTATCATTTGGAGTGTCATTAGCAAAGTATTATTATTATTATTATTATTATTATTATTATTATTATTATTATTATTATTATTATTATTATTATTATTATTATTATTTTGCATCAAGTTAACAGAGTCAGTAGTGCTTAAGATGTATTTTGATAGAGCATGAGAGACTTTGAAGGATGGTCGTATAGAGTATAAGAATAAAAAAGTTACTACATTTTGTTTCCAGAAAGATGCACGTCATTCGGGCAATACAGTTTGTGGCCTGATTTTCCAGAGAGTTGCATATTACTTGATTTTAGTGATTGCTAAAAATGTCAATTGATAATAGGAATATAAAATAAGACTACTTAATAGTATGTCTTTTCACAGAATCTAATTCATAAAGATATTTATAGCAATCTTTTTCCTAAGCAAATCTCCATAATAGCTAAAGTTAGGTGTACCTAACATTAGATAAGACATGTACTTCTCTTTATACTTCTCTTTAATGTAATCCTTACTGCGCACTTTCTTATATTTTTCAACTTTACCAATCAATCTTTTAATCATTTGCTTGTAGAGAATTTTTCACATATAGGTGTCCCAAGAAAAGTTTTTGAAATAATCTAAATCGTTCACAGCATGCATTATCTCTTTTGTGATTATCCTAACAAACGGTCTTGCACATAAAACCCTATCTATGAAATAAAATAAGGCAATCTTCAACGCGCCCATATCATCCATGTTAGTGAAATCAAAATCATCAAACATACTATCTAATTCGTTAAGCTTAAAGTATTGTTCTTCCACCAAATACTGATCATGTATTCACCAACCAAAATTTTTTTGTTGTGCAAATTTTCCACATTACTACATTTCAATCCTTTCACCAAGCACCATTCTTGAAGAGAGAAACTTAACATCTTCTTGCCAATCCTAAATCACATTTGGCACTCATCATTAACTTGTTTCATGATTAGCTTGAGCAACCAATAGTGTATAAGATTACTGCTAAATCCAGGGTCCTCATGGCTAGAAAATGATCAAAACTTGACTTTTTGAATAGCCCAAATTGAGTATTAATTAACTTGGTCTGTATACATGTAGTCACAAAATTAAATCTCGTTAAATTTGTAACGCAACCTGAGAAGTGATCCTTTATTGGTATCTTCAGTGACCATGGATGCATCTGCTTGTCGGACACATTTAAACAATAAATTAGGACAACATTAGCATAAATGTTTTTAAAAAATCTTAAAACATTTGAAAAAATTATTGTCGCCCAGAACACACACATGTCGCCTGTGTTGCCAAGCCTCTTGTGCCACACATCACTATTTGGTTAGGCGATGAAGGAAAGCCACTCGCGTTGCCTAAGCTTAGCATGGCCAAATTTTGGGCAACACAGGCAATCACCCATGTTATTGATTGGTTGGCATACCAACCTTATCTATAACCTCAAAATAACTTTAAATTTAGATCAATAATTTCTTAGAGGCATTTAAATAAACATTTAGTATGCCATTTATTAGATATCTTAATCTCAAGAAAATTCTAATATTTTCATATCCAATACATATCTTAATGATTAACTATGATCAATGATCAATCAACCAAGCAATTTAAAAAAAATTTACTCTAGATTAATAAAGAAATCAATAGAGTACCTAAGCCGCTGAAATCGAAAGTGAAGGAACATGTTGGAATCAAACTAAAACTCACACAAATTACAACCGGAAGTGAAGTAAATTGCTGCTGGAAGTGAAGGAAATCGTTGGAATTCAAGAAGAGCCAGAAATGAAGGAAGCCCCGCATGTGCAGTTGGGGCAATGTGGATGTTTTTTGGGCGTTGTTGGGCGAAATATTTTGTTTGTAATAGTTTCAAGAATTTAGGGGTATTTTGGTCTAAGAACCTTGTAAATGGTTACTATTATAACAAAACATAGAGTGTGTTTTTTTTTATATTAAAATTTGGAAGGTGGTCAAACAGGTAAATTTCCCATTGATCTTAAAGGTGCTCGAGTGGCTATCCTCACCATGGCGAAGGCAAAAATTCACCATTGGCGGACAGAAAAACATTAAGCTTGAAATTTTATGCAAAACATGAACTCTAGAAAATTTTGGAAAAGGAAATAATAAGGCCAAAAATCATTTTTGGTAGTCTACTCTACTATGTTTATTTAAATTGGTTCCATGTTGTTTATCTAAATAATAATGCAACATTTGGGAGGCGCTTATATATTTTAAGGAGATTGTCAGTTTCCCTCATACTCAAATTAATATGCTAGTTACCTTTTATTATTTTTAAAATACACAATAACCCTTCTAACAACATAATTTTATATTATTATCCTTGTTTTCAAATACATTTTTATTCATATTTATCATAAATTAAATAAAACATGTAAATTGAAATTAAAGTAACAAATTAATACAAAAATAAATAATATAGATCTTGTGTCAATAAAAAGTTAATAATATAATATTTTTCTTGTATTTTTGTTAAATTTTAAATATTTATACTTATAATAAGAATATGCTTTATATTCCTAAGATCAAATATTAAGCAAATCACCTATTTATCTCTCTTTTTCTTTAAATTTTCAATGCCAAGGGATTATTAAATATTATGAAAATAGTTGAGGGATAAGAGGTATTCAAAACGCTCTTCCTAATTAAGGGAATTAAAGACTAATAATAAAAAAAAAGAGTTCCTTAAATTGCCTTTACTAACGATGTGTGTTGGGGGTTTCGGGCCTAAAATATCTGGAGAGACGTATCTTACTTATTAGCCAATTGATCAATACTTATACGCTTAATTGATTCCCTTTACTAACTAATATGGAACACAACTCAATATTTTTTTCTCGGATGAAACCACAATAATTTCATCCAATGCATCTCTTCTACCACCACATTCCCACTGCTAAAGTTTAGCTCTGATATCATTTGCTAGGGATGGAGCCTATAATAGCTAGGTATTGACTCAAATGTTAACTTATTGGATGAAATGACATATTTTACTTATAAGTTCAATTGACTCATTTTTACTGGCCATTCTAAGACGTGACAAAAATAAATTTTTATCTTTTTTTTATTATTTTTTCAAAGTAAAGGTTTGCGCTCTCCATAATTGAGAACTTCGAGTCTATGTTATTGGAGACATATAGCCCCAACATTCACCAGGCAAATCCGATATGTCCCCTCGTACTATCTTATATTAATTATTGCATTTAGCCAGTTAACAGTTCATTCAATGATTCAGACATTGTTTCATCATTTCAGTCCTGAGATTCCTTCCAATAACTCCAAGGTCTTCCAACCAGTAGGCTAATATTTTACATCTATAATAGCAACATAAAATTAACGAATATATATAATTGTTAAAGCTACAAATTGATATTCCTTTTCTGGCCATTATTCGCTCATTGCGTTACATGCGTAACGAATCCGTTCATTAACTTCTCCCACTTGGGGCAGAAGTGGATAAATAAGTTAATGACAACTCTTTTATCAATATATGATTGTGTCTCATTTTATTTTATAAACCTCCATCCAAATGCTGGTGCCCCTGAATTTCACCACAAAACTAGCAGCTTAATAAGACTAAACAAACATAATTTGAATTACATTATAAAAATAGCCAGCGTAGTACGACTAAACAAACATAACTTGAATCAGTTTATTATATGCTTCATTGCTTCTCGTTCTTATTTTAGAAGTTTGACGTTTAGGATTCCATTTCCTTAATGGGTATAGAAATGTTATTAAGATGCTAGAGAGACAATGTTTCTCTGATCTAGTGTCTATAAATTTTAAGACAAAGTCCAGTGTAATAATTGTAACTAACTTCTTCGCGCGGCAGACACCGCTAGTTCTATTAGCCAATTATAATGAGCATTGTGGTTGTCAGTTCAACGGATAAAACCTCATCATTGGAATTCCACGAAGGGACGAGCTTAGTATCCATTCATACAATACTTAAGGAATTTAAAGGAGCATTGTACTCGTAAATAAATATATAAATTGGTTCTTGACTGAAGGGCTAGCAGTTACCTAGATCTTCTATGGAGCGTGAAGACTGAATTTGGTTGAAATGATACAATCAATAATGTATATGTATCTTATTTTAATATGAGAAGAACTGAAACCTCCCTTCATTAGTTCATGCTTCTAAACTTTAACAAAGGGAAGAAGCGGCCAAATTGAGGAAATTAAACAAAAATTGATGGAAAATTACTTTAATTTTCTCATTCACTGTTCTGAATCCTGTACATTCTTGATAGCCCGCAGCACAGCTTCTTTCACCACTTGAGCATCTATGCCCTCAGCGTGCCCTTCAGTATGCTGCAAGAACTTGTGCCAATAAGTAACAATGAGCAATGTTGTAACAGTCATCTACTGATTATAGAAAGCGTATGCATATAGCATGAGCATACAGATTGAATGAAATTGTAATACGTGCAATACAAGATATACAAATACAGATAAATGAAGAGAAAATAAAAAATATTGTTCTCTAATAATGGGAACCACCCAATAGCATTGTCAGTATTTGAGATTAAAAATCTGAGATATGTGGCGCAAAACTTTTACAACTCACGAGATATAATAGTTTACCCAAGTACAGAATTACAGGAAGCTTCAGAGAATTAGACACATCTGTAATTAATATGTGTGTACTGCAATGAATGCAAGCTTCGGCTTTCATGAATTAACAAAATTCAGTTTCAAATTAAAAGATTTGAAAAAGTTGTATTCCTTACATCTCCTCCAACAGCTTCTAGTTGGAACCTGTCTGAACAAGAAACCCTAGCATCAAGCACTTCAAGCCCCAGATCCTCAAAGGCTTCTAATACTGAGACCAATAAACCTGAGCAATTCTTTTCTAAATACACGTTAATGAGGAAACCCTTTTCTAGAGTTTCCACTGTAACCTGCAGAAGCACAAAAGTAATGTAATTAATTTAAGTTATTAAGGAGTATCTTACTATACTCATTATCAAGTAACCCCTTAAATAAGTACAAATTCAAATTTTTAAATAGAGATGTGGATAACAGAAACAAGGATTATGCACCACGGGTAACGAATTTTCGACTGTTGAAGCTTCTGAGGTTCCAATCTCTTGGTTCAGAGTTTCTACTTGTTGCTTCAACTCCTCTATATATTTTGATGCGTCCACTATGATCGAGGTTTTGTTCATCTGCCAATCACACAAATTCAACACATCAATAATCATTTCAATATATTGATCCATCAACTTGGTTTAATTTTCACTCTCATCTAAAAACCAGCAGATGGGATATATAATCAAGGATAAAATAAATCAAGAAAAATGAAATTTGTTTGTATTCATTTCGGGCTTTCTTGTTGGTGAAATATTGCTTCAGGATTTCTAGTTCAATCTTAAAGCGAAGTGAAATGAAGAGATAAGGTTTTTTTTTTCTTTTTACAGAAGTAGAGTCGGTAACATCACGAAGCAGCATCAACTTCTCGTACAAAGCTGCTTTATTTTGCTCCCTTGAAGACATGCTTCTGCTTTTCTTATTATCTGATCTCTTCGGCTTTGCCCATGTTTTCACCGTGAGCTTTACGGGGTTTTAAAAGAAGAGATGAGATCACCAACTCATAGTAATATCTTGTTTGTTTCCTGCATGAGTGCCTCCGTTTCCCCACATGAATTTATTATTATTGACTGCAGCAAGTTTACGAAAATGCCCTCGTTGTCCATGACAACTAGTCTTCCCAATAAAAGCTAGGGTTCCATCCATAAGCATAATCAAGCGCATATAGGTGTAATAACACTCAAATTCCTTATTTTATACAATTTCTCATATGAGGATATATATATATATATTCCTCTGGTATGTATCAAACAAGATTACCATTATAACATAGAATTTCGGTCTTAACAATTAATGTCAAGAGTACTTATATTTGTGGGTGCTGGCTAGTTAGTTAGTTCAATTAAACTCTTAAGTTTCCATCATGTTATGCTTTTACTTTTTTTAATTAAGCAAAAAGTATTCAATTAACTCATAAAATTTGAAAGTGAAATATATTTCAAAAAATTTCTCATGTTCAGCTAAGTTGTTCTCAACTTTAAAGAAATTAATTATGCCACATATGTATTTACATTACATAGATAAAATTAATTATCTCTATGTACATAATAATTGAGCTCAGCATGAGTTCATATTAGCATGGAATCCAAATAACAGGAGTTTTGGACCCATCGACCAAGGATAGAAAAATTATGTCATTATTTGAGAAATATAAAACATATATGCACTGGTAAGTTATTTTCCTATTTCACATATTATTAAAGCATGCATCCATGCATATATGCATGTGTAACTAAATTAAGATGGTTTGAGATAGGCGCACATGTTCTGATCAAAATAATTCATATATATATATATATATATATATATAGGAGAATTGCGGGAAATTTTAATGTTTGGATCTTGGTCCTTGGAACGTAACCATTGGACGCATCCATCGTCGCTTATAATCATCAATAAAAGTTGAATCAAGTAGTTGTGTAGGAAAAAAAGATAAAAAAAAAACAAATAAAATTGCTGTAGAACTAAAAAGAAAGAAGAAGGTGAGAGGAGGAGGGGCAATTAGGTATGTACAAGGACAGCTATATAAATTAACGGGATCGAGGATGACATTTTTGCATGAGAGAGAGTGGACAAAAGCGTGACGGCGAGGGAGAAAGAGAGATAATAAAATTTCCCCGTGACCGTGAGCAAAGAGAAGTTCTAATTATTTTATTTCATTTTATTTTTTTAATTTATTTCGGAGGAGGATTGAGTGACAGCTAAACAAACATTGACGCATCCTTCGATGCTTTTCGATACACACTCAACTCTGTTTTGTTCCATTTCTCTTTCACGAGCGAATTCCTCCCCCTTCAAACGCGTACCATTCTAGCCTCAGTTATCTACTTCTCTCTCTCATCCACGTGGCATGTGTATGCTTTCACTCTCCTTCCCAGAAAATGGGCATCATATTTGGCATACATACTTCAAAATTCAACTTCATTAATCACTTGTCTGTGAGAGGTTTCCACAGGTTCGATCAGAAGTGAGATTTGCAGATTGCATGTACTAATAGCTTAGATCATCAGAATCGGGTAAAGTCAATACGAAGATCCTTATAAGTCAAGTACCTTTTTTTTTGTTTGAAAAATAATTTTTAAGTTTCTGCATCTTTAAGATTCGAACTCAAAACAAATTATTTGAAAATCATTCGAACAAGTCCTTCGACATAAAATATCAATGTAGCGTGTTATGCACATATGATAATGTTAAGATCACAATGTGATGCGTATATGATAAAGCTTAAGATTTGCTATTATGATACATATGTTACGACAAGAACGGAAATGGTAAGAATCATAACAGCCAATTTTTGCATTTAAATATGGAAAATAAAACCCAATAAAATTTTGAAGTTTATTGTTTTTTGCGTTCATGTGTTATCTTGTTTGAATTAGGTCTTGGATCCATTTTGAAATTGGACAGGAATGGAAATACAATTTTCGTAAATGTTCTTAATTTAAATATCTTACGGTTCAAAGTTACCAGAACATGGAATTTATTCGCAAACTTATAGGATTAAACAGAGAAGCAACTAGTGATACCGTATATGCATATAGTTGCTCATATTTTTGCTAAATATTAGCAATTATGTTATCATAAAAATCGGGATTAATTTAATTATACCTTACGGCATTTTTGTTACATTTCCCAGCTTGTTTATTACAAAAATTTGTCAAGTTCTGCTCACGCATTCCAAATTAACCTACATGGAACAATAAACTTGTGACTACTAGTAGGTAACTTGTTTCTAGCCATCAATCAACGAATAAAATTACATATGCACATATGGTTTTAATTGATACGCTTCCTGGAGGTTGAACGTACATTTTTTTTTTTTTTTGGGGGCCTAGCTATGCATACTTGTAACATGATAAAATGCACATGTACACACACGCACACACATATATGTATATGAATTAAGAAGGGAGATTTTATATCCGCGTTGCATTCCTCTACGTTTATTGTCTCCATTCCACGCAAACAAATCATCAGTACTGTGTACTCTATTCACATGTGTGCGCTTTAATCATCACAACAAAACAATCCGCCACTTACATAAACTGCTCCAATCTTGTCTGTTGCCCTAGTTCCAATTTGCTCGGTAGGGTTTTGTACAGAAGTCTAGGAGCTACGAATCTCCCCTATAATTTCTTATATTTCTTCATGTTAACGTATTATAATTGTTTAATTTACAATCAAAATCTTGAGATTACAACTAATAGTCGTTTCTTGAATGTTCAACGTTGTGATGAAATTCCACATCAAAGTCGTGCCATGCACAAACTTCTGGTTCTGGTGATAATCAGAACTTTTCTTCCTACTTTTGCAAGCCGGAAGCGATGGCCCCCATCAAATGAATTATTTCTAATCGCATCATGCAGAAGGACTATTATTTGAAGAATAATCAGCAACACGTGTTCTCTCTCTTTCTTGATAGGTGTAATGATTAAGTGCATACCATGGTTGCAGTGAAGTTGATGTAATTCGTTTTTTTTTTTCCTCGAAGGGATTTTAGTCTATTTGCTATTTGACCCGATGAATATGTTGAAAAATTGGACACGAATTACCTTCGAAATTGGATAATCTTCAATATTTTGTCAATTGAGGGTGACTTTGTGCTTATCAACATAAAGCCGTGTGTAATCATATACAAATAAAAGATAAATTATGAAATTTGTTTTAGGTAACTTAATCAGGGTCACCATAACATGCAAATCAAGATTGTTAAGAATCGTGACCGTTAGGACATACAAATGCATAAATAATCAAAACCATTAATTATGTTTTCTAAATATTGACCATTTGTGTGCCATTTGAATGACTATTGGAGTGGAAGTGTATATTCAGCTAATGTTTACATTTTTTTCTTCTGTATATTCATCGTAACTCTAGAATTTGATTCAACCAAATCATACAAGAAAAGAGGAAATTACGTATTTAGGATGTGACAGCAATAAAGAACATAGTTTATACAAAAGATCCAATAACATAAAAATAAGAAATCAATTATCATAATCAGGGATTTATCTTTCACGTACGTAATTGATAATGGCCGTTGAATTATTTTCATATATGTATAGTATAAGGGCAATGATATTTGCTATATATTCGTGTCAAAATGAAATTTAGTTTCAGTCACATATCAAAGGATTGAAGCGGGAAATATATTTATCATCCGTCTGTCAAAGAAACGTTTTTACTGTATGATGGTGTCATTTTAATGCAACATTTTATCAGTTGAAACTTGAGAGCAAGACGTTTAATTTACATTGTTTTCTCATTTTCTTAACCAAACTATCCCTGTTTGATAGGACCTAGAATTGCTATTTCTTCCCCTTTTTTGAACGAAATCTCCTGATTAAAAAATTTTAAATTGAACTATCTCGTCCCTCACATTCTTCTCAATCGCCTTCCCCCTCTTTTTTCAATTGTCTTTACAAAAATGAAAATAATGAAAACTAAAAGAAATACAAAGATAAAATTGTGAATAATCACTTTGGCAGTTTGACCGCTAATATGATGATCACAAATTAGTTGGTAGTATTTGGTATGGTGGAATTTTTCATTGCTATAATAGCATAAGGAAACCCATAAGCCTAGTTAAGTTATAATCAAAAGATAGCTCATGAATTAAGGTTGCCTCAAACATAAATATTGAGCCCAATATCATTTCCCAGCTGATGAAAATTATTCTCTTAAAACCCTTTATCACATATATGTTAGCCTTTTTGTCTGGTCCTTAACAAATACAAAGGCAATATAGGTCTGCTCTCTTATTGTTCAAACGGCTCCAATGCCTATTTAAAGAAGATTCAATAAAATAAAAGTAAAAAATCGATCATTATAAATCAGTAATTTATCTTCCGAATATGTAATTCATAATAACCATGATTTATTAATTTCAGCCATATTTATCTTTATTGGGAAAAATCTCAAAAATTGAAAAGAAGTTAAAAAGTTCATATTCCTTTCACAATTTTTACCATTTACTCCCCTGCAGTTTTGTAATGTCAAAACTGAAAAAAAAAATTTCTAGTGACAAAATAATAATTTTGTCATTAAAATTTTGATATCGTGAAAATAACGAGCTATTATTAAAATTGCAAGAGAATATCTGATAAGAAACGAAAATTATAGGAAGAAAGCATCAATCTTGCTATTCTTTTACCGAAATTCGTGAACCTTAAGATGCTTCTATGACAACAAATTAAAAGAGACATCTTGTCAGCCACTGCAACAAGCGAGAGTTTGTGGCAATTATTCTTCTACGATTTGATGGTTCTCCTCTCCCACGATCTGAGAAAAGTTGGTTTAAAAATATGTAGCTGACGGCATATGTTGCAAGGCAATAAGGTAGTATGATTTAGAATAATTAATTAAACTCGATACACCATAATTGTCCTTACTGTGTGTGTCGCATAAAAAAATAAATAAGGAGATGCAAATTGCTGGAATGTTGGTGCATTGCTGATCTGTAAGCCATTTTTTTTCCTGATCAAAAAATACAGAAGAGTGAAGAGAAGAGAACGCATGATTGAATGTCCAATCAGACAATACGGATATTGCAACAAATGAACAAATAGTGCAAATTTGGAAAAGGGTCTCGTGACAAAACCTTTTTATTTTCTGAACCTAACTTTTCTGGCAAATGAGATTCCCGTACGTTGAAGTTCGAGATGCTGGTATATATTGAGAGACAATGCTATAGTATAAGCAGCCATATGCAGATGTTCGGAAACAAATAAAATAAAACCCTAGCTAAGCAACGTTCTCTTAAATGACTTGTCGACTTAGATCATCAGAGAGAGGCTTGGTGTGATCGATCAAATGTTTACTTTCATGGGTCTAACTATCATTTGATAATTTAATTTAGGGTTCAGCACATCAGTACATCGAGAGTAAAATAATAAAAGATTGAAGGGAAAAAAAAAAGTCGAAACTCCACAGTATCATTTAATTATTTTTTAACGGCACGGGGGTTTTGATGGGTTCTGAGGGTTTTGACATTTTCCCTACTCTATTAAAACTCATATCACGTGATCAGTGAAGGGACGTATTCAAACTCCACAGTATCTTAGTTTGCATATCAATTTTTATATTTTGATGTAATATTCTTTAACTCTTCACGCACCAAAAAGCTGCAATATTTAAATTAACTTATGGCATGAGTTGCATCGCTTACACATCTTAGCTACATACATATCAAGGAACTTTTAACTTTTAGGTTTTGGAATGGATCATCGGGTAAACATCATAAAAGAAAACATGCAAGTTTTGATGATGAAAACATATATCTTGAAGTACTTGAAAAGTGGAAAAGTTTTCAAAGGCCTTGATGCAGCTCTCTATTTGCAAAATATGAGTTAATTTAAGCAGGTCGCTTTCCATTGTGAAAGTGGCGTAGGGTAAGGGCTCACATCAACCTAGAGAGTAAAGCATTAAAAATAAAAATAAAAGTTAGCAGCAATCAAACGAGCAAAGCCGTGCTCTCAAGTCTCAATCAAGCTTCACAATTCTTGACAGCTCTATATCTGTCCACATACATTAATTGAAGTTTACAGTTCACATACGAATAACCCTATCATGAAGTTAATTGATATTTAAAGTGTCAGGCGCGAAGCTCCGAGGGGCTAACCGAGTTGTAGTCCAGGTTAGCTTTTTGAAAAAAAAAAATATATATATAAATTTATTTTTTAAAAAAATTTATAATAAAATATAAAAATATAATTAATAATTATAGTCAATATCTATTTTCTTTAAATCAAAAAATTCACCTAAATCCCTGACTCATTGATCTAATTACTTAAAGTCTAAATTCTCTAAAACTTAATTGTTCAAATTATCAAGTTATCGCCTCATGAGTGACGGTCAACCTCTGCCGCACCCGCATGCTCATACTGTTTTTGAATTAGTTATTAGCTTATATTTTTATCAATTTTTTTGATAAAATAATTAATAATCCTCTAATGTATTATTATCGCAAAAAATATAATTCAGATGTGATAATATATGAGTTTTTTTTTTTAAAATCGCAGGACAAAATTTCATCGATAGTATTTATTTTATTTACATTGTATTTTTATAGTTTATTATTAGTTTTTTTTTGCTTGTCTAGTATATATTTTTTTTAATTTCATTTGCATAGAATAAATTTTTTGAGAAGTAATTGAATTTAAAAAAAAAATCTAGCCCACCCAAAAAAATAGTGCTCGCTTTCGCCACTGAAAGTGTGCATGTGGGAGTTTGAACATGAAATCTAGGTTTTGATATCATAATAAAGAAATCACTTAACCAAAAAATAAATTGCAATTCCTCGGCATAGACCCAACCTTAATTAGTATTAAAAAAAAAATCTTAGCAGTTAATTTATTATATACATACTTTCGCAAGCAATTGTATGCCCATAAATGGTTATCAATAATCAAAGCTTTTTGGCATATTCTGTGGGGTCTTTGATGAGTGAATGACAACAAATAAACATAAATCTGTTGTGACGTGAGACTTTGTGACAATATTAAAGTTCACGGGCTGTGTTTTGGCTTCGAAAGAGAACAATTTGATCGAAAACGCGTACGGTTTAATGTTTATCATCATGAAGAGAAAGAAATTGATCGATGCATAGAGCAGATTTTACGAATGCCTATCTCTGATTTCCTCACAAGTGGGATGATTGGCAAATCAAATCCAAGACATGAGTTTGAAAAATAACCAAACTGAATGATCATAACCCTAAGATCTAAAATTTTATCAAGGATCATGTATATTATTCATTCGTAGGACAGCTACTAGCTAGCTACTTAGCTATTATTCAATCCCCCACAAAATAGGAGAATGAGTCATTTCTTGCTCTTTGAGTTAATCAGAAAAGATCGATCGATGACTGCTGCTAGCTAGCTGATCTTCAAGATCACGATACAATGTACAACAATGAAATAATTAGCTCGTGTGATACATCAAATACTGTGTGTGAAACGACAGGGCACCGAATTGTGAACAAATTAAAATCATTATCGATTGGAACATTGTTTCGTTTGAAGTATTTGCAAAACATACGTTGAAACACCAGTTGGCATGCAGCCGAGTTAGAATCCTCAAGAATAGCCTTCCGATTAGAACGAGGGATCCCTCATTTAATAAAATAAGGACTTAATTAAAAATATGAGAATATTACACACTTCAATTCAATGTGGTTTATTAAAGATTATAGTTTACTGTCCTTTAGTTTGGCCTATATTTTTTTAAGAGATTACTCGAATCTTTCAAATACAACCTATTCTTGTGTATGGTATAATGGTCAATAATATACTGTACAATAATCTCCATGAAAATTGAAAAAGATCAGGATTTTTTTCGTCGTTAAAAATTTAAATAATGATTTGTGGTTGATAAATAAAAGAAATAAAAAAGTTAAATCTTATTCATCCATTTCTAATAAAAAATACGTTTTAGAGGTTTTTTAAAAGCTTAGGAGGGTAACCTAATCCAATTGCAAGTGCATGTTTCTTCATAGATGGGTTTTAATTGTGCAAGGTTTAAGAGATATGTTATGTGCTATATCTCTTAATTAACCAATCATACATTTTTAAAACCAATTGTTATTCGGTTCAATAATTCGATCGTATATAACATCACAAACCTAATAATTAAATCACAGCGGTATGATCATTAATTAGAAATACAAAACTCTGTTATTGTGTTCTTTGAATCTATATTGCCCAAATCATTGTACCTAATAATGAAGCTCATCACTCACTTTCTCTCTCTCTCTGTGTGATTTAGAAAAATTGAAAAAAACGGGCTTCTTATTGAAACGGCAGCCCATGGAACAAAGGGTTCAGTTGTTCCATGTGAAGCGAGAAAGCTACCTGTCAGAGGCCCATTGCCATCCGGCTCAACTAAGTCTCAGCATAGAAAAGACATTTTTCCGTTTTTGATATATATAATTATATATATTGTTTTCTGGTATGGGATCTTAACATGCAAAAAAAGTTCGAGAAATTTTTAAAATTGTGAGGTTTTAATAGAGATGGCAATGGGGAGGGGAGGGGAGGGGAGGGGACCAATCTCCCCGTACCCATTTCTGATATTTTACGATGTTCGTCCCGTCCCATCCCCATTAAATTACGTGGAGAATCTTCATCCCTCCTCTTGAATAATAACAGGGGGATCCTCGAGGCCCCCATCCCCCCGAAATAATTAATATATTTTTTATTTTCGATTTTGAGTTAATCATATTAAAATAAAAATTTAAATAAAAGTAAAGTTCAAATATATATTACATTAATATCCATTACAAAAGTCACATACATTAAATTAGTAAGTAACGCAAAGACGAGGATACAAACTTCTTTTACAAACTATCATGAACAAATTAATAATCTAATACAAAATTGTTACAAATAAAATCGAATTTAGATTCAAAATTAACTTTTTCAATGGTGGCGTGAATGACTTTATAAATGTGACTATTTTCTTTACTGTGTGATAGTTAAGTCGGAGTAAATCAAGAGTAAATATTAAATTAGATTAGATTAGATATTAAAATTGTGATTCGCTGTGGGCAATTATAACATCTAAAAATAAATAAAAAATAGATTTAAGTTTAAAATATTTAATGAATATTAAAATTAAAATAAAATTTTTGAAATTTAATAGAATCTATTCGGTCTTTTTAATGTCCTAAATAAAAATTTAGGACTTTAATTATTTAATTAGGCCTAAAGTTTAATAATATAAATATTTTGATGTTTGTTATTTTTACCAATATTTATTATTTTATAATTCAAATTTTATAATTTATTTACTAGTAATTTTTAAAAAATAAAAATAAAATTAAAAAGGGAAAATGGTTAGGGGATGGGGATTCCACCTCATTCCCGTCCCCTTTCCGAATAAGAAATTGGGTAAAAAAAATTTCTCGTCCCTTCCCGAATGGGGAAAATCGCCGAGGGTACCCGTCCCCGTGGGGATTTTTGCCATCCCTAGGTTTTAAAGGCTTATAAGTTCAAGTATTTAAACTGCACGAATATGTATTTTTTCAGACATTCCCACACTTTAAATATCCGGATTGAAATATTTATATACACACACATAACTTTCAAAATTATTAGAAATTCTGATTCAGGGACAAAAATTTGTATGATTTTATATCCTTATAAGTTTTAAAGGCTTACAAGTTTTAAAATCTTATAACTTTAAGCAGACTTATAACTTTAAGTTTAAGCGCTTAAACCGCACGATTTTTACATTTTCGTACTTTAAATATCCAAATTGGAACATTTCTATACACACACACACAACCTTCAAAATTATTAAAAATTCTGATTCAGGGACAAAATTTCGTATGATTTTAAATCCCCCAGCACCAAGACAAAAAATAAAACAAAGAGTTGAGTTTATTCTTGACTGCTGATGCTTTTGACGGTTAAACGCCAGCAACTACTGAAGAGCCGAGAAGAATTGACTCTTAACTCCGTGATTGAATGATATTTCTGGCGAATTTTTTACTTTGTTTCTTTGGTTCCTGCTTCTGAGTTCTGAGAATTAATAGTAGTAGTACTTAGTAGACTAATGTAATTATAATTTTTCTTCCCACTTTCACTTTGAGTCCTGTTGTTTCAAGGGTTTTTAAGAGGCCTGCAAAAACATAAAACAAATGAGTTGGCGTGTCCCACGTCGCAGAAAAGTTTAATCAGACATCAATAGTGTATATTGAATGGGCTTTTAATTCACCGTACGACGAAGCTTGCGCAAAAATTGAACATTGGACGTTTCAATTTTCATTATCGCCGCTTGGGCGAAACATTGTGCATCTGAGCTCAATTATCTTTATTTTCATTTGACTGAATGCTGCCTGCTCAGATTGAGTTTATTTAAAGTTCGAGTCATGGCTTGAACTAAAAAAATTTTAGAACATAACCATTCAATCTTGCGAGTATTTGAATTGCATGCACAACTCTTTTTCTTTGAACATGAGCCTGTAAAACCAACCAAAAACTATGGGGTATATTGTCACTATGGACAAGTTTTTTTTTTTAAAAAAAAGATTTACTATTTGTTTCTGAATCTGCAAAACCAAAACTCAACAAAATTCACTTGCTGTCAGCTCCGATTGTCACAAGCCAATGACTTCTTTCTTCTCCTTCGTATCAAATAATAAGCAAGGCCACCAAAAACAAGCACAATAATCAAACCATCAACAACTCCCACCAAAATCAAAACCCATTTTTTCAAATTTCGCTTGCCACGACCTCTCTGTGTCCCCTTTGCAACCTTCACCATATAAATCAACCCGCTTCTCTTTTCAACTTGCTTAACACCCATAACCACTCCATAAACAAAGCACTCTAATTCGGCTGAAGAATAGAGCACACCGACACATTCACATTCACTTATGCACATGCTTGCACATTCTTCCTTGCTCACATTAACCATTTTGGGACCATCTCTAAGCACACTCCCAACACCCTCTAATTCAAGCATCTCCACCCGGTTTCTCCCACAAAACCCTACAGCAATTTCGCCGCAGCCGCAATCAGATTTATCTTTTTCTTTCTTTGTTAATAGTCCAATACATGAACAAGAATTAGTGAATGTACATATTTCACAAGGCTTACAACCCAATGGAAGGTCACATGTTTTGTTAATTGCTTGAAATGATGCCTGAAAATTTTTGTCGTTAGCTGAGTAATGATACAACGCCAAATTGCCTGTTCTGTTCCCCAACGATAAGAACCTCAAGGGTTGCAATCTTTGTGAATAAATTTGAGCAATTTTCTTGCCTTTATCATTGAACAGAGCTAGCCCATTTGAACCCAATGCAACGAAAGAGATGTTACGGTTCTTTGAAGGCTTAAATTCCCAGTAAGAATAATTCAACTTACCAGAGTGAAGAAACAGAGCAATCCTATAACGTTGAATTTCAAATGAGCAAAATTCAGTTGAGTTTCCGGGGAACGAAGTCAAGCGAGTGGCAACATTCAGCCTCTGTCCCCAAAGCATTACATCCGTCGGGAAATTGAAACTCTGCCACTTAACTCTGTTCACGACGTCGACGAGAACTAAATTGCCCGTTCTCAGTATCTGCAATCTCTGCACAAAAAGAGCCACATAGTTAATCATTTATACAGCTTATTAGCACCTAAAATGAGTAAATCTTGTTCCTTTTTTTTTTTGTCTTTTTCCTTTTTTATTACCTCCACACCTTGTTGAGAAGTTCCTGACAGCCACCCAACTCGATCATTTGGACTCTTTAGCTGTAAATCTCCATCTTTGGTCAATTCAAGAACACATTTTTCTGACACATAGAATCTTGAATAATGCCCTGAATTCCAAACCTTAACGTCTCCAAGAAGCACTTCCAACGAACATGAAAATTCCCCATTAACAGCTTCAACACTCAATGCAGCTCTAAAATTTGGTGCAATTTGGTCAGTCTCAATCAAAAAAGCTCTCCCAATGAACCCAGGACTATACTCAGCAGGAACAGCAAGCGTTAGCTTATATCCCTTTTGGATATCCGAATTGCAAAACCCATTTGAGAACATAACAAAAACGACAAAACCAAACAAATAGTTTGGTACAAAACTTGGTTGTTTCTGGAAATTGGGTTTGTTTTTGGGTGTCATTAGGTTTTTTCGACTGTAACTGATGGAAAGAAAGTGGAGGAAAAGTTTGACATGAGTGTTACAGAAATGTAGAATATTTTTTGTTTAGTACTTTCCTAAATCCCACCCCAACTCTCAAAAAGGCTTTGAGCTTTGATTTTTGTCTCAACAAATGCCATTCATGTAGTGGGGTTACTCATGCTTGTTATCATGTTAATTTTGTTTTGTTTACTAAAATTAGTACCAAAAAGTAACGTACCATATGCTCATTTTACAGTGTACACAGGCTGTCCATGTGAATCGTGTTTTAGTGGTGCACTACTACACTTTAAATAGGAATAATTTAATTATCCACCGGCAAAAGATGATGATTTTAGTTTTTTTTTTTTTTTACGTGAAACGTCGTTTGTTAATTTTTTTTTGAAAATATTTGTTAAATGTTTAAAATATTTTTTTAATGAATTTTGTTTGCTAAAAAAATTCATTAAAAAAGTATTTAATGAATATTACATCTGCCCTTCAAGTACAAGTTGATAATTTTGAAAATTCATGACATTAACAAGGGGTAAAAAAATTAGTAAGATGCAAAAACATGTCGATTCGTAAGTCTAAGTTTTAAAATTGTTGTGATCTATGATAGAATATTTACTAATGTAGTGAGTGACTAGTATGTTTTATTTAAAAGATATTTTATATTTTTTTATAAGAAATAAACTCAATATTTTTATGATCATTCGTCTTTAAATTGATTGTGTAAACAATTTTTTAGAATAATATTATGAGATATTTAATTGTGATTGGTTAAATTTAGTGTAAGAATCTATCTCAATTAGATATTTTTTTTTTAATTTTGTGGATATTGTTTATTTATGGCTTTTTTAAAGATCACATGAGAGAGATTTAAAATTAAACTTTTCCTCACATAAAAAAGAAAATATTTACTTAAAATTTTCATGAAATTTACAAAGAAAAAGACGTGTACACTATCAAGTCCACATGTATGTGGTCATTGATTGTATTTTCCTGTGGGCCCCACCAACATCTTCTTCGTTGGGATCAATTGAGTGCTGCTTTTTGCGAGTGCGAAGCAAGCAAGCAGGCGTTCTTTTGAGTGGAATTATGAATGTTTTGCTCCTTGTCTGCACGTGTATCCTTTTCTATAAGACACGTGTAATCTCGGCATTGCTGACGCTGCTCTACGCTTTGCTGACGCATTGTATGCCACGTCACTAACTGAGCTACCATCTCCAATAGTTCTTTTTTTTCTTCAATTTTAATTTATTTTTTGTTTCCTTTTTTACTATTCTAGGCCAAGCCTTCCGTTTGGTCCTAGACCCAATACTGGAAATGGGCTAAACCGAAAGAAATGTAGGACACATTCGGCTGCATCGGTCTCGACAATATCATGTTACAAAATTAAATTCGATTTAATTGGGAAGTTTATACTGGACCAACCATGATAAATGATAATAATGCACCACAGTTGGCATTGACAACAAAAGTGTTTAGTCATTTATCTTCTCAAACCATCTGTAGAAATAATCGATTGACGTGAAATTTGTTAAGACTATTTGATCAACAATGTAAGCAGAAGATCAAGAACTCAAACTAATTGAGGGAATGACAACTTTTATTAACAATAACTTTGGCTTAAATAGCCATTCAATACACAACTGTAACAGAAACGTAAAAACAGCCCACTTTAGCGAGAATAAAGCCAAGTGGTAACAAGAACTTTGAACAATTCAAATACAATCCCTAAAGTCTAGGACTTTATGATAAACCAGAATATTATTCTAAATCCACTAAAACAAACTCCTTCATTCCCTCCCTTAAACTAAATGCTGTGAAGCAATTAGTTTATGTCAGAAATCTCACATACTCCCAGCAACTTTCGAAGCTTCTGAAAGGCGTCAAGTTTCAATGGTTTGGTCATTACATCTGCCACCTGATCCTGACTTCCACAATGAACCAATGCAACTGAACCCTCCTTAGTAAGATTCCTTAAGAAATGAAATCTTACATCAATATGTTTGCTGCGACCATGCATAATTGGATTTTTGGACAGCTTGATGGTTGAACTGTTGTCACACATCATAGTAATACAGCCTCCATCAGAATGTCCTAACGTCATTAAAATTCTCTTCATCCAGACTCCTTGACAAGCACAAACCGCAAATACAAACTCGGCTTAAAGTGTGGTTGATAGAGTCACAATTGGTCATCAAAGACTTGAATTCATTAAAAACACATATCCAGATGTACTTTTCCTGTCTTCCATATCTCCAGCATAGTCGCTATCTGTAAATGCCAACAACTCTCCATCTCCTCCTTTCTTATAATGAATTCCATAGTTTACAGTTCCTTTTAAGTATCGAAGTGCTCTCTTTGCTGCCTGTAGATGAATCTCCATTGGTTTTGCCATATATCTACTTATGAGACAAATAACAAACATCATGTCAGGTCTTGTGGCAGTAAGATACATTAAACTCCCCACCAGCTGCTTGTAGTAAGTCTCATCAACAAAATCTCCAACTCCATCTCTGCTTATTTTGAAACCTGGAACTATTGGACTACCCACCGAATTACTTTCCATCATACCAAACCTTCTCAAAACCTCTAGTGCATATTTCCTTTGGCATATATAAATACCATCAGACCTTTGTAGCACTTCAATCCCAAGAAAGAACCTCATCTTCCCCAAGTCGGACATATCAAACTCTCTTAACATGGAACTTTTAAATTCAGACATCATAACTTCATCATCACCAGTAAAAATTAAATCATCAACATAAACACTTACAATGATAATTTTTCCTTCTTTACTTCTCTTTGTGAATAACGTCTGCTCGCTATCGCACCTCCGAAACCCTTCACCGATGAAATGTGCTTCAATTCGACTAAACCAAGCTCGCGGAGCTTGTTTTAATCCATAGAGAGCTTTGTGTAACTTGTAAACAAGATGCTCACGACCTTTTTTTTCATATCCTCTTGGCTGCTCTACATAAACATCTTCACTCAGCTCACCATGGAGAAAAGCCGACTTGACATCCAGCTGGAAAATCTCCCAACTCTTCTGTGCAGCTAGAGCAATAATCATCCTCACTGTATCCATCCTCGCCACTGGTGCAAAAACTTCTGTATAGTCCACCCCATGCTTCTGAGAGTACCCTTTAGCAACTAAACGAGCCTTGTATTTATCAATCTTTCCATGCTCATTGTATTTGGTTTTGTAAACCCACTTCACCCCAATTTTTTTTGCTCCAGGAGGTAACTCAGTAAGTGTCCATGTTTTGTTCTTCTCGATGGATTTGATTTCATTGTCCATGGCCAATCTCCAATTTGTACTCTTCACAGCATCCTCAAAATACAATGGATCTGTTGACATTACTAGTGCTATATGAATTTCATCATCAGACAAACCTTCTCCGCTAACATAATCACCCATCCATATAGGAGGCTGCCTCTCACGAGATTGCCTTAATTCCCTCACTCTCTCCTCACCCTCATGAGAGCCATCTTCGTCTTCTCTAACGCCCTCATCATATGTCTCTCCGTCTCCTATCTCTCCATCAGTATCATCACCATTCTCATTTTCACACATCCCCTCGTCATACTCACCATCACCATCACCCCAAAATCTCTTTATTTGTTTTTCATAACTCACATCCCAATCCCATTGCTTTTCTTCTTCAAAAATTACATCTCTACTCACAACAACTCTCTTAGCTACAGGATCAAATAACCTGTAACCTTTTGATTCCTCACTAACTCCTAATAGCACGCAAGTAATGCTTCTACTATCAAGTTTTGTCCTCTTTGCCTCTAGAACATGGACGTGTGCTATGCAACCAAAGATCCGGAAATAATATACTGAGGGTTTCACCCCACTCCAAGCCTCCTCCGGTGTAACATCCTTCACTGCTAGTGTAGGACATCTATTTAGAACATAAATAGTCCAGTTTACTGCCTCCGGCCAAAAAGTCTTGGGAATGTTCTTATCAGATAGCATTGAACGAACCATGTTCATCACAGTCCTATTCTTCCTTTCAGCTACGCCGTTCTGTTGCGGAGTGTAAGCGGTAGTCAACTGTCTCTTGATCCCACTTTGTTTGCAAAAATCATTGAATTCATTTGAATTGAATTCTCCTCCTCTATCAGTGCGTAAACACTTAACAAACAACCCTGTCTCTTTCTCAACCATAGTTTTAAAGCATTTAAAAGAATTTAAAGCCTCTGACTTCTCTACCAACAAATACACCCATGCTTTTCTACTATAATCATCAATGAATAACAAAATATACCTCTTGTTGCTATTAGATGCAGGAGTGATAGGGCCACAAACATCCCCATGGATGAGTTGTAGCTTCTCGGTAGCCCTCCATGAACTCTTCTTGGGAATGGGATCTCGATGTTGCTTGCCAATTAAACAATCGGTGCAAACCACTGTGCTTGTAGGGAGATGCGGCAGACCACGTACCATGTTCTTCGTTTGCAATATTTTTAGACCTTTATGGCTCAAATGTCCATATCTGCAGTGCCATAAGTGAGAAAGGTCTTGTGAGCTTGTGTGGAAACAAGCAGCTTTCTTTTCTTGCACATTAGCTATTAGGATGAACATCCTATTAGCTGTCATATTAGTTTGAATGATCAAACCCTTGTCTGGATGGTAGATCTTGCACACTCCTGCTTGGATTAGGATTGTCAGTCCTTTTTCTTGTAGTTGTCCCACACTGAGGAGGTTGTTCTTCAATTCCGGAACATAGAAAACCTCTGAAATGACATGGTTAATTCCATTCAAGTGTACTCTGACATTTCCTCTACCAAGCACTGTCATTCTGGTGTTGTTTCCAAGCTTCACTTGCTGTGTAAAACTCTCATTCAGCTCACTAAACATGCTCCTATCTCCACACATATGATTTGAGCACCCCGAGTCCAAGAACCAGGCATCATTTCGTTTGGCTTCATGCTTCTCCACATAAGACATTAATAGCATTTCTTCTTGCTCATCTGATTCTGTATAATTTGCCTCCTTGTCCCAGGTTGGACATTCATACTTAAAATGGCCAAGCTTGTGGCACTTATAACACTCAATTGTGGCTTTATCGACGGCTCGACCCCCTCTTCCTCTACCTCTTCCTCTGAAATTGCTTCTTCCACAACCTCTTCCTCCAATTCTTTCATCACCAGTCACTTTTAGAGCTTGTTCCTCTCCATTACTCCTGTAGAGTTTTTGTTCATGTACAATGAGTGAACTTTGCAGTTCATCAATGGTTAGTACATCAACATCCTTAGATTCCTCGATCGAGCAAACTATATAGTTAAATTTGTCGGTTAAAGATCTAAGAATCTTTTCTACAATCGTAACATCTTTCATTTGCTCTCCATATGCCCTCATTTTGCTAGCAACTGACATAACTCGAGCAAAATAATCAGTAATGCTTTCACCTATCTTCATCTCCAGAGTTTCAAAATCCTTCCTTAGGGCTTGAAGAATCGAGCGCTTCACCCTAGCATTGCCTTCGTATTTCTTTTTCATTGAGTCCCATATCTTCTTTGAGGTGTCCTTTTCTAATATAGTCTCCAGAATGGTTCTGTCGATTGCTTGGAAAAGGTAATTTTTCACCTTTAGGTCTTTCAGCTTCAGCTCCTCAAACCTTTTCTGCTGTGCCTCTGTCACAGCTGCTCCTGCCTCTGGCTCTGTGTAGCCTGTCTCTACCAGGCTCCAATACTCTTTGCTTCTCAAGAAATTTTCCATTAGCATGCTCCAATGGTCATAGTGACCATCAAAGCGTGGTATTGCAGGTTGGACGAAATTTCCTTCACTTGTCATTCTTCTCAAGAAATTTTGAGTTTGCAAGTCACACAAAAGCTGCGGCTTTTTTTCTTTTCAGACCCAATGGTGGCTCTGATACCAGTTTGTTAAGACTATTTGATCAACAATGTAAGCAGAAGATCAAGAACTCAAACTAATTGAGGGAATGACAACTTTTATTAACAATAACTTTGGCTTAAATAGCCATTCAATACACAACTGTAACAGAAACGTAAAAACAGCCCACTTTAGCGAGAATAAAGCCAAGTGGTAACAAGAACTTTGAACAATTCAAATACAATCCCTAAAGTCTAGGACTTTATGATAAACCAGAATATTATTCTAAATCCACTAAAACAAACTCCTTCAAAATTTTGAAAACAAATCAAAGATTTGTTGTCGAATCACACAGCTCACCGTTTACATGAAACTTTATACTACTATCTTATATTAATTAAAATATAATTGGAAAATTACAAAAATGTACACTGTTTATTTATTTTTAATTTCAAGCCTCATTGCTTCTTTCTTTCTTTTCTTTTTTTTCCCCAAATACTTATTAATCTAACTTGATTTTGAAAACAAATATGTTAAAGGAACAAGTATTATAGTCAGATCTATAACCGAAGTTCATTCACTGTATTATTGTGTTAATTGGGAGATAAATATAAAGTTCATAAATTATTTCTCTTTCATGATATAGAGATAGGTTTTGAGATTCAGCATTTATATATCAGTCTCACCTTCGATTTTTTTTTTTTTTAAAAGATCTTCTATCACTTTTTTCATCCTATTTTCTCCAAAATACATAAATAAATATATAAATAAGATCGGTGTTTATCGCTGAGCCGTTAAGGCAGGAGGCCCAAAAATCGAAAAATCATATCAGCTGGGCCTAAGGATGGTCCAAAATCTGAAAAGAATTAAAGTCTCCGACCTTTGACTTTAAAAGGCGGTGTCGTTTTAATTCAACCACTTCATCATTGTTTGTCCCTTCGGCTTCCCCAGGCCTCGCTGAGCTGAAACGACGAGCTTCAAATTCAATGCAGTAACCATTGCGCGACGAACGAGCATATCCCTTAACTCTTCCTCGTAACCGAAACCCTAAAAATTATCTATTTAACCGTACCATTTTAATCACATAAAAATGTTCTTGCACAATACAACTGAAGCCAACCTCTGCCGCTTATCATTGATATTGACCAAGCGTGTTTCCCGCCATATTCATCTTCGGTTTCTTTCTCGGGCAATTATGAGCACCGGAAAAAAGGGCAAAGTGGAAACCACCCCAAGTGGCAGAAACGAGTCAGCTCGTTTGCTTTCTGATTCTGTGAGTTTTTCTTTCTATCCAGTTTTTCCAGTTCCACATGAAGGGTTTGTTTGACATTTATACGTCGTTGTTTTTAATCTATGGTTGACATTTATACTTCGTCGTTTTTAATCTACTAACTAACTGTTATAATATAGGACTACTATTGTAGTGTGTAACTATTATGATTCTGCTTAGATTCTAGCTGTGGTTCAGTTTGAATGAATAATTTCCTGTCAATGCTTTTTAGCAGCATGTGGATGGTAATGGACTATCTGGCAATGAATTTTACAGCAGTAGCGGTAAAAATGACCGTAATAGAAGTCGGATGTCGAAGTGGAAAGTGCGCCAATCTGCTTCCCCTTCCTTTTCCAATGAGGATTTTCCCCCTCTGGATGTGAATCTTGTTTCTAGTCCTAAGGGTGGACACATCGATAAGATGAAAACAAAGATTGATTTAGGACCAGGGCAAAAGACAGACATTATTGTTTCAACGCAGCTTGAGGACTCGCCTCTTTCAAATTATGTGAGCCAGCGTAATGACTCTTCTCCTTCTGCTCCTTTATGGAACAAGGAAATGAAGCATGCACATGCTAATGCATCGCCATCTAAGCGAAACTACTTCAAACATGAGTCAGATGCCAAGAAGTGGGATTCTTCTCATCGTTTGCACAATGATGGACCATTTGATATCTGCTTGTCGACGAGGAGAAATTTTAGAATGGAAAAAGAAAATGAGTACAGACAGACTGTGGATTGGACTAGGGAAGGAATTCTGAGGCCTGGAATGGTTCTTCTGAAACATTACCTCACAATTCGTGAACAGGTGAATCTTGGTGCTTTACCCTCAGTGAGACCTTGTACAGTTTTGATAATGTATTGAATTTCATTGTATCCAGTAACTCAACTCTGCTAGTATGTTATTGGTTCAATGTTTCAATTTTGAAAACCAACCAAATTATATAAATATTGTTTTATCGTTGACACTATTAGTGTTATTGAATGCAACAAACTAACAGTGTACATTTCTAATGCTAGATACCATTGCCCTTTTATAGTCCTATTTTTTACTGTGTTCTAATTTTAGCACTTTGTTTCTATAGTCAATAAGTTGTGCGCCAAAAGTTTTGCATTTAGTTCTATGATTTTTTTTTTTTTTTGATATTTGCTTCTTGTTTTGTGTTAAATCTTTGTCCCAATTTGATGTTACAGATTCTAATAGTGAGAACTTGTCAAGAACTCGGCAAGGGCCCTGGTGGGTTTTATCAGCCTGGATACAATGATGGAGCAAAACTTCGTTTGCGCATGATGTGCCTGGGGCTTGATTGGGATCCTCAGACAAGAAAATATGGCAAAAAGCGGCAGGTTGACGGTTGTGAGCCGTCTGTTATTCCTAGTGAATTTAAGCAGTTGGTTCAAAGATCAATGTCTGAAGCACATGCGCTTATCAAAATGGATTCCAAAGTAAGCAACGTGGAAGACGTACTTCCTGCATTGTCTCCAGACATATGCATTGTTAACTTCTACAATACCAGTGGGCGACTTGGTGTTCACCAGGTCTGTAGCTAACCATATTATGTTCCTTTATGGCTCTATCTGCAATAGTGCAATGTGTTTTTGACTTCTGAACCACTTTAAGAAGATGTAATACAAATGTTTGCAGAGTTTGGACTACTGTCAGCACAAGTCTCCCTGCTTCCAATATTTAATGAATGGTGTTTAAACTCAAGAGAATTTTTTCTTATCATTTTGACTTCTTCGTATGTAGGACCGTGATGAAAGCAGATACAGTCTCAAGAAGGGGTTACCTGTTGTATCCTTCAGTGTAGGTGACTCAGCAGAATTCCTTTATGGAGATGAGAGGGACGAGAACAAGGCAGAGAAAGTACTACTAGAATCAGGAGATGTACTAATATTTGGTGGGGAGTCTAGACATGTATTTCACGGAGTGTCATCCATCAACCCCAGCTCAGCTCCTGGGGCTCTACTAGAAAACACTATGCTTCGTCCCGGCCGCCTAAATCTAACCTTTAGACAATACTGAAAAACCATCTAGCGTCAACACGGGTATAGAATTTCTTTTATTTGAATGTACAGCATCTACAAAGTTTAGCCTTCATATTGTTATTTAGTGAATTATATTTATGATTTGTAACTAGAAATGTCGGGTCCTATGAGAATTTATCACATTGGTTGCTCATCATGTTATTTCATCCAATGGAAGAATAGATCCTGTTCTTTTTCTTAATAAAACTGTATTAATGTCACTGATGTCTCCGATGGAAGCTCATTTTGATGGTTAGCTATTTATTTAGCTAGTAGATGCCTACAGCTTGATAATCATGATTATCTTCGCCTTTCTTGACAAGCTAGGCACCGAGATAATCTATGAAAGTCCTAACAATGTCACGTATGAATCGTATCAGTGGAGCTGGATAAGATACTCTCTCACTACAGTACAATTATCGTGTGGTTGGTGTATGCATACACAGCACCATCAAAATTATTATTAATTGCTTGACTAGATTATTTAATCTATTCAATTTGCTGACACTTCTTGTCCATACTTGATTAATTACTCCATTATTGTTCTGTCGATCTTTATGTTACCTTGTTGCTTTCGTAAAGAGTTTGCAACTCTTATTTGATTAAATTATTGTTGCATATTATTGGAAGCTTGTCCTTCTTCAAGTGGGCTGCCACAAATATTCATCAACCATTATAGAGAGTTACGTACGCAAGATACAGACCAAGGAATGTGAAAATCCTAGCAGCAAGCATAGTTTGTGACAATTTGAATTGCAATTTTTATTTTGTAACAGTTTGAGTTGCAATTTTTTTAACTTATTTAATTGGGTTATTGCCATCAATACACTAAACAATGTCTACATCTTGATCAGGGTCACTTTTCATTTGATTATTATAGTTCTAAAACAATTTAATTGCTGTTGTGTAGCCAGCACTAAAACAGAGTTTAATAACTCTTAACAAGATGGTTAGATTCATTTAGATGAAGCATAGATCCAATATTTTATGCCAGGTTCATTCTCCAAATTTTTGTTAAACTTTTTTGGAAAGCTCAAGAGCATGATTGCATTGGATGTGTCAAAATTTAATCCGAATGGATAATGTACACACTATCTAATTTTGGTGCCATTTTTGTAGGTTTCCACTCCAGTAATTTGACGACAAGGAAATTGAGCAATTGTTGATAGGCCATCAGGGTTGTTTTTTCGGCATAATAATTTAGCTTTTAGGGTGAAGTGACACCAACAAGTGAACAATGTGTGGTGGAAGCTTACATTGCTAGCACTAAGGAATTTCTGTCTCTTAGCAATTTTTTGAATTAGAGGAGATTATTGTTCACGTTATAATTTATATTACATGAAATTATTATTAATATTTATAATCAGATAATTACTTAAACTAGTTTACATTAAATCTTACATAATATTACTTAGATTTTACGTTCTCTAATATTCGAAGCACACTCATACACATTGTATGAACAAGTGTTTTCCGACTAGGCCAAAGGCTATTAATCTATCTCTTATCAATTAGGTTAAACCTTTTCGTAAAACTGGTGGTACGAACTACCATTTGCTTACGAGTGTTAGAACCAGTATTGCCCAAAAGAGAAGGAAAAAAGTTCTGCAATATTATCGGAATTATGTCTTCTGGGAAATATTTTAAGCTACCCTAGAATTATTATCCAGCAGGTTATTTAGAAGTTAGGATGACTTTATCGCATGATTGTTTTGGCGAAGTGAAAAGTCTATTATTTTTTCAATTATTATCTTTGAGTCATACGTAACTAACATTATCAACTTTGATTTCACTACTAAAACTTTAAGGTGATGTTCGACATGTAAGATTTAATTGAACTAAATTAGATTGAATTAGATTATGTTAGATTACATATAGTGCTGACGTATGTTTGATAAAATATGGGATTGGAATATGTTAAACTGAATTTAGATGAAGTTATATAATATTTAAGTTAAGATTTGAATTTAAATATCAACTATTTACAGATATTTTTAACAATAAATATTATAATTATTTAGAAACAAAACTAAGAAGAAAATTGTATATATATTTCAATTAATTACTGGGTAGTAATAATTATAGTAAATAAATATAAATATTTAAATTATAGGTTATTTCATATGAGACATAACATTTCACTAAATAAAATAAATAAAATTATTCAAATAATAATTTAATTAAATCATGAATAAAAAAATAAATTACTTTATTAATACCAATAAATAAATAAATAATTTTAAGTTATACATTAAAATAGTGTAATAAATTATAAAAAGATATTATAAATGGACAAATATTTTTCTTTCTTATTATCCAATCCTAACTAAACCCACATGAAAATTAGAATTACTAGTCCCATGAATTTAATATTAGAATTTGAATTTCCCCCATTAGTCTGATCCAAATGAACATGCCAGACATGGGATTAATATTTTATCCCAAAAATTAGTCTAATCTTATACTTAATCCAAACTTCTAAACATAACCTAATTGTATAGTATAGTGGTTGCAGCTTTAACTCCTCATCAACTCCATATTAGAAAATGAAACCTTAGTTTAAATGACAGAAAGATTGTTAAATTGCAGCATGAGAGAGAGAGCATGATGAGAGTCATCTTATTGGTATGTTTTAACATGTAAATTTGATCACATACAACAACAATAGTGCATAGCTGTGAAATAGCCAGTAAAAATATATGCACAAGTGCAAAAGGGCGTTTGTGAAAATGAACAAAATTTATATTATTTGCTCCGAGTCCAATAACCCAAAAAAAAAAAAAACCGCAATCAACCAATGGCTACTTTGCCCTGGACAAAATAATTTAGCATGTGTCTTTATCAGCTATGCTGATGCTTAAATAGTTTGACGATGACTCAACTTTAAATTGAAACCATCCACGAGGGCGGAGGCGTCTTTTTCTTTCTTTTTCTTATTTTTTCGACTAATTTTCTTTTCTACCTTGGGGCATGCCGAATCTTTTTATAAAAAGAAAAAAAAATAGAAAACGCAACTAATTGTCTTTTTTTAAAAAAAAAATTAGTTTAATTTTCTACCTTGGTACATGCCGAATCATTTGCCCTTATAAAAAGGCAAAATTAGAAAACGCGACCATTCGGTGTGCTCCTGCAAACATTAAATCATAGTTTGCACGTGAAATTCGTGTGCCTTACGTATCCAGTAACAGTACTTGTATTTTATTGGTTATGCAAAGTAATTTAGATAAGTGTCCAAACACAGACATTTTAGTCAAAGATAGGGTCCTCGAATCAGATTCTAAACTACCAGATTTCGTGTATTTACTATTTTGTAACATATTCTCACTAAAATTCCCTTATTATCTACGAATTAAAAGAAAATTAAACCAAAATAAATTCCTTATATTTACACCTAATTAGATTTTGTTACAGCTCACAAATCATCAAATCGTATTATTTCAAATTATAAATATTTTTTTAATTTTTCGTAACTGGTAGCATTTGCATTACTTTCCTTTTAAATCTTAGCAGCTCAATGATAAGTTTCTAATTTTTTGGGCAGCAAAAAGAAAAAAAAAATAGATTACTTCATGCAAATCAGTCACAATTAAATAATTTTATTAAAAAATATAATTGCCAAACAGTGCTGCTGCTGCATCATGAAATATATTGAAAAGTCTTGAGTGTTAAAGGAGCACTATCTTTTTTTTTTCTTATTATTTTCTTAATATGTGTATATTTAAACCAATGGCAATATTATTCATTCACACATCACAAGCGTAAATAAATAAATTGCACTATTTCATAACCACTTTATGCCCTTTAAATTTTGTTAGGATTTGAATAATTGGTAGTATTTATATGATTTTCTTATAAACTTTTACCCCCGACTAGGAAAAAAATAGATCACACAATCTCAAATAAGTAATTTTCTAAAATATCATTGAAAAATAAATTTTCTGTAATTTTAGAAGATAATTATACAACACGTATGCCAACAAAAAACAATTAAGCACATGCGATGCGGCACGTCATTGACTCCCCCGCCTATTTAAAAGAATTCCCCATCTCAGCGACTCCAGCTCGCACGATAACTAAACCCGCAGAAACAACCAGACGCATAATACTGACTCCTGCATTTTCGGAATCTTTTTACTGGCAAAGAAAATGCAGAGATTCGCAGCCCGAAGGGTTTTATCGGAAACAAATTCTCTCCGTCCGCCGCAACGCTGCTTCTTCTCTCAGCTAGCACAGAAGGAAGAATCATCTCTGAACGAACATGAAACTTTTCTCCCGAAAATGCCCCCGTTCGATTATTCCCCCCCTCCCTACGACGGTCCGTCCGCCGATGAGATCCTCGCCAAACGCAAGACTTTTCTCAGCCCTTCATTGTTCCACTTGTACAGCAAACCCGTGAGTCCACGTAATCTTGATTAATAGTTTTCCTTTTTGTTTTTTAATATTAAAAGCATGAGTTTAACGTTTTAATTAGATTATGATTAGTAATTATTTAATGATGTATTAACGGACGATTGCGTTAAATTTGACGCCGTTAGATCTGAAGCATCTGCGTTTTTGTGTGAGTGTGGCAGCTGAACGTGGTGGATGGGAAGATGCAGTATTTGTTCGACGAAAACGGCCGCAGATACCTGGACGCTTTCGGAGGGATTGCTACCGTCTGCTGCGGGCACTGCCATCCTGATGTGGTCGACTCAATCGTCAACCAAATCAAGCGCATACAACACTCCACCGTGCTTTATCTCAACCATGCAATCGCTGATTTCGCCGAGGCGTTAGCCTCCAAAATGCCTGGCAATCTTAAGGTCCGTCTCTCTGTCTCTGTCATCGCTGATCAAACTGTTCACGTCTCTTCTATGATTTTTTCTTTTATTTTCTTTTTTTTTTGTTTTTTTGTCATCTTACCTGCACGTTAAAGATTACCGCTACTTTCACAGACACGTGTCCCACGGTGAAGCTATGTGGTCCCACCGGTGTGTCCCCGCAGTTATTAGTTTATCTTTGCTCTTACATAAGCTTACTCAACTAAGTTACTTCTGCAAGTATCAAGAGCTGTAAAAATATAAAATTTTGTTAATTATCTGATCATATATTTTTTATTGTTCTAGAGTTTTAAAAAAAAAAATTTCGTTTCTAAGCAATTTCAAAAGTGGTTCTTGAAAATTCTAGAAATTTAGAATTCTTGATTTATTGTGTTTATGTAGGTGGTTTTCTTTACAAATTCGGGAACGGAAGCGAATGAGTTGGCGATAATGATGGCAAGACTATATACTGGATGCAATGATATAATATCACTGAGAAACGCCTATCATGGAAACGCAGCGGGAACTATGGGCGCCACTGCTCAGTCCAATTGGAAATTTAACGTTGTCCAGGTAGCTTACAAAATTAACTAAAATTCAATAACTAGTCTTTGCCTATAAAGTCCGAAACCTTGGGCGCTTAACTTTTACGAAAATTCATTATTAAATTGGATGAGGATTAAAATAGTATGTTGGGTAGATGATTATGACCCCTTGCTTTAATGGGAATGTCTTGCTGCTGGTGAATTATTAGGGACCTTTGCAATTTTTTGGCTACTAGACTCAAGTTGCCTAATTTTGAAGCTTAAAATATTAGATAATAATGCTAATAAATCATAATGAGACATGCATGATATCTTAGCATAAACAGAAAAATCTTCTTCCTTTACTTTTTCTAATCAGTTATCAATGATTTGTGTTAACGGTGGGTCACATCGCGATAAGAAGGACAAATTATAGCCCATCCTTGGCTACAGAGAAGGCCCACATATTTTAATCCGGGCAACCATAATTGAGGATTCTAGGATCAGCATAGTGAAGCAAGCGAAGTAAGAGCAACTTTTTGAAGAAAGGCATATCATGTGTTTGTTCTTATGTATCAATCAACCGTGATGCACACTCATAAGAAAATAGGCAAAATTTAGCTTTGTTATAGAAGTTTGTTTATATAGGACATGTAGAACCTGGTAGAAAATTTTTCTATAAATACATCTGTAACTAAAACACGATTATGTTGTGGTCATAGCTCTTTGTACATTTTAATCTGATCGTCATTAACATGAGACATGATCACCTGCTATTCTCATCTCTGGTTTGGACAACAGACTGGCGTTCATCATGCCTTGAACCCCGACCCATACAGAGGCGTGTTTGGTGCGGATGGCAAAATGTATGCTAAAGATGTTCAAGATCTCATCGACTTTGGAACTTCTGGGCATGTTGCTGGTTTCCTTTCTGAATCTATTCAGGTAATCATCATATAAATTGTTGATTTGAATTAGGAAAATATAGCTATACATTCTTACAGGGTAAGATGTTTTCACTTTTGACAGGGAGTGGGTGGCATTATAGAGTTGGCCCCAGGTTACCTGCCTGCTGTTTATAAAAGCATTAAGAAAGCGGGAGGCCTTTGTATTGCTGATGAGGTTCAGGCTGGGTTTGCCCGAACAGGGAGCCATTTCTGGGGATTTGAGGCCCATGGTGTTGTTCCTGACATTGTGACAATGGCAAAGGTTGGTTTCTCTTATCTTTTTGTCTGAATGTGCCCCGGAAACTTCACTCTCCCTTGCAAAAACTATCATATCACCTAAGTTATGTTTGTAATTTTTAGATTTTAGCTCATATTTGAAATTGTAATAAACACAGATTATCCATTAACCATTATTAAGCACTATGCTGTTCTGTCTTACCGTGCTCTTGGAATCTGTTTCTTATGCATTGAACTATTCTCCTTTATGGTATGATCAGGGCATTGGAAATGGCATCCCCCTTGGTGCAGTAGTAACTACTCCAGAGATTGCAGAGGTCTTGACTCGCCGCAGTTACTTCAACACCTTTGGTGGGAATCCTGTATGTACAGCTGCAGGGCACGCTGTTTTGAAAGTGATCCAGAAAGATAAGCTTCAGAATAATGCACATGTTGTTGGATCCTATTTGAAAGAAAGACTAACTGCACTCAAGGATAAATATGGAAGTATGTTTTCTTTGTCACACTTAATACTTTCCTGCATTCAGCATTCTCTTGTACATTGCACATTTGCATCTATTTTACTTTATAGCTGCTGATTGTGTTTGGTCTCTGCAGTAATTGGAGATGTGAGGGGAAGGGGATTTATGCTTGGAGTTGAATTTGTCACTGATCGCCAATTGAAAACACCTGCTAAAGCTGAAACTCTACATATAATGGACAAAATGAAAGGTATATGTGCTTTATTCTTCTCTCAGTATTGATCTAGTGATATTGCTTTAAGCTTCTAGCTACAAAGAGACCTCTTTTGTTGTAGAAATGGGAGTATTGGTTGGCAAAGGTGGATTCTATGGAAACGTTTTCAGAATTACTCCTCCTCTTTGCTTCACAAAAGAAGATGCTGGTAGGTCTTTTATACCCATTTTGTTGCTTGTATCATTTACCGTACAATGTGAAAATATCATGTGTTTTTTTGGTTTCAGATTACCTTGTAGATGTTATGGACTACTCAATGTCGAAGATGTGAAGCCTCCCACGTACGTGTGGATGAAAAAGTGTATCTGATCATTCGCAACTTAGTCCAAATGAAAACTGTATTAGTTAATGTCTGTTGTGAGTGTGAAGTATTAATACATATAGGTCACTGCTTGAATAATTTGCTGCCATGATACTAAAAAGCGATGAGTCAACAACTCGTTGTCTCCCGCTGTCAAACTCTCTTGGATTTCACTTAAATTAGCTTTGGAACATTGTTGGCTCTTGAATTAGCGTCCGATCATAGTCTCTTTTGCTTCTCCCTTGTTTAACTCTATATTTCTTCTACATTTGGTTGAGAATATTTGGATGGAAAGTGAACACTATAAGATTAGCACATGAAAGCGTCAATTCGGAAGTTAATAAAATGGGCAAACTCGCTTTCCTTAAAAGTTTGCGTAAAATGATATGGTCAAGCCACCTGACTAGGAGGGGATTTTTCAGCTCTCAAACTGCTGGCAAGCCTTCTTAAGAAAATCTATCGGATCGAACAAAACTATATAGAAAAATATTTTGGCAAGCCTTCTTAAGAAAATCTATCGGATCGAACAAAACTATATAGAAAAATATTTTGTGTGCCATTTCTTATGATTTTTATTTTTTAAAATTACTAGTAAATAAATTATAAAATTTGAATTATAAAATGATAAATATTGGTAAAAATAACAAATATCAAAATATTTATATTATTAAACTTTAGACCTAATTAAATAATTAAAGAATAGATTTTATTAGCCAAATTTTATTTTAATTTTAATATTCATTAAATATTTTAAACTTAAATATATTTTTTATTAATTTTAGATGTTATAATTGCCCACAACGAATCATCCTTTCTAATTTAATATTTCTTTCTTGATTTGTCCGACTTAACTATTGTCTTTGTATAATCCCTTAACATAATGGATTTGTATCCTTCACAATGCTGCGTTACTTTTAATTTAATGTATGTGACTTTTGTAATAGATTGTAATATATATTTCTAACTTTACTTTTATTTGAATTTTTATTTTAATATGATTAACTCAACATCCTTATTCGATCGGGGGCCCTCCCTGTTATGTTCTAGGGATGGGAATCCTTTTAATGAAATCCTTTGTGTGTTTTCAAGAGTTCTTTGGAGCCTGAACCTCGACTGCCGGATTCAAAGCCAGAAGGCTACAGCTTTCTAATCTCCAATCATTTAGTTTTATTAATTTTATGAACTCTAATCTATAATCACTTGGTTCATTTGTCTTGAAAAGGATTACTATGTCATACAATCCTTTCATAAATGTAGGATCGATCTTACTCATATTTATTTCAATTTTCATGCAAAAAGAAGAATAATTTTTATTGTTTAAAAGGAAAATAAAGTAAATCTTTGTGGTTATTGGCACAATAACGTCCCTCTCAATTAACTCATTCCTTTCCTAAGCCATTAACACTTGAAATTTTTAACCTATAAAGCGATTCTCTTATTTATTATCCTTTTCATAGAATGATCTTGGCTCGCGTCAATAAACAATAATATCTAGATCATAATTTTCCCAAAGGGAATCATGAGGAAAGAAGGTAAAATAGTCAAACATGCATCATATAATTCATATTTGGCAAAGTTTATGTTACAAATAATGTAACAAACAATCAATAAATATAGGCCATTGATTTTGATATTTCTTAAATCTAATGGATAAAAATAATTTTAACCTAAAACGAAATACAGGTGCAATTATAATTTACATAAAATTTTATTTGTAATCATATATTTACTTATTTTTTCAAATAAGTCCTCATTAATTTTTTATAATTAAATGATTTTCTCATCCATCTCTTCTATAATTATTTTTAAAACTTTATAAAGTTTTTACTAAAGTTTTATAAAGATTTAAATTATTATTATATTCATAAAAATCCAAAAATTATGAATAAATTTTTAAACCTACATTTATAATTTATTGTCTCTCTTGAGGCAGACTATAATTTTCTTCTAACACATACACACAGATTCAATCTATTTTTCATCCTCAATACATACCATTAGTACTGTCACATAGATTTTTTAATCTAAATTTAGTATCCTAAATTATAAGATTATTTTATGTGATAAATATCTTATAAATCTAATGAATTATTAAAAAGATGTTACAGTGAATAAATTACCAAAACCTCTAATGAAAGATTTCAACCCTTTGATCTAATCAATGATTCAAACATGTGAAAAAATAATTAATTAAATTAAATATCACTGTATTTATTAAATAAATTAGAAAACTCAAATTTATCTATAAATGATATAGAAAGGGTAAACAAAATATTAGAATTAATAATTTCAATGAAGGAAATATAAAATAAATTAAAAAATTAAGAGATCAACTAAGTAAAGAATTTAATAAAGTTAAACAATTCATAAAAGACTTCAACATTGATGATCATGATATATTAAAATCAAAGATCATCAATATAATGAATAAATACTCAATAGATATAAGATTAAACAAGTTATAAATTCAATTAAATAAAATAAAAAAAAATATTGAGTCATTTGGTACTAAATTTGCTATAAATATAAATGAAAAATTTCAAAAAAAATCAAAATACTAGCTGTACTGTTACCTGACTGTAGTTTAGGGTATAAAGTAAAATTTTAAAACTTATTGAACTTTTTAATAATTATTGTCTTTTCTAAGGGTTTAAAAATTTTTAGCTGTAACATACAGCTAATGTAACGTAAGCTTTGCCTTCATATTTGGGCGAGAACGTACGGTGAGTTTGCTCTCTTGTTTTTACTTAAAGTAGTTGTTGTAATTTTAGTAATTGATTAGAAAGTTGAAAACTATCTATGGATGCTTGAGATTAAGGTTCGACAATTGCAGCTTAAAAGTTACAACATTAAAGTATTTGATAAAAAAAGATATGTCTATATAATTTTTCACTTATATAATGAATATTTTATTATACTTTAATAATTTTATTAAAATTTTATATGTTACTACTTACTACTTACTATTAATTTTTATTTTATAATTATAATTTTTTTCTACAAAAATTGTATTTTAAAAATTACAACACCTTAATTCTAAATAAAATTTATGTTTTGATACTAGATTGAAATGAATGAATGTGGTCAAGCTATTTTAGTTTACTCTGTTATCTCATAATAACTTACGCATAGTGGCTTAACGGTAAATTACTCCCTTAATTCGGCATCATAAAATCTGATTACTTTCAGAGTTCTTTATAATGATTCAAGATGTAGTACAAGCAATAAGTGATTGAAAGATTACAAGTTTATAACTTGAAAACAAGCCACGATACATGACTCGTGGAATCCATAGTTTACGGGCATTACTTTCCCAAAGCAATAGTCTCATTGGTGGCTTTCACAAACATGACATGCATGCACAAGTTATGGCCATTCTAAAACTCGTTTATATGATGCCCACCTACCGGAATGCTCACACATATGCAATCAATGTGAAATTATATATTGCGATTTTTTAACATTCTGTACAATGCTAGCTGAATTTGATGGAAAGCACGTACGCGTCTTAAGGCTTTCAAATGTAGCAACTAACATTTTACTTTTAAGAATCACCAAATTAAACTAGATATGGAAATTACAAGAATCACGCGCCGTTTATAAATAAAATCACAAACAACCTTGTCATTTAAGACCTATATGCCGATTAAAATTTAAAATATTATATGTAATATTATTGGAAAATAGACAATTTATAGTGTCTAAGATAAAATTTTATAATGATTATTTTTCAAAATAAAAAATAGAAAAGCACAGCTAATAATATTTTTTTTATTTTTTTCCAGAGTACGAATTTTTTAATTTTAAAAAAGAAAAAGTCATTTTGGGACAAATGTGCTATCTTTGATTTTCCTTTGGTTTAGTTAATAGTTTTTCAATTTTCTAGTTTTAGTATTATAAATGGGCGCTCTATCCACATATATTAATATTATACAAAAATAAATATTTTAAATAACATGTACTACATAAATATGACAATTTTTACATTATTGAACCAAATTTAGAATGTGCCTAATATCAGGGCAAGAGATTGTCTTCTTGTATAGAGTCCAAAGAGCGTGTGTCTGTGTGTGTATAACATAGTATTCATACTTAAGTATTATTTTCAAGTTAAATTTTTTTTTATAATTTTACCCAAATATAACGAATTTTTAGTGTTAAAGAAAGCAAATGTGTAAAAATATATGAACAATTGAAATAGTTTATTATTCTATTAAATTGTTTAAAAAAAAACAAAAATCTCTTGTTTTTATTAAAATTATGTGCAATTCAACTTAATAGATGGCATGTCACTATCTAGTAAAATTAAATACGTCATGTCATCTACACATATACAAATTAACGTACATATTGTTTTCAATAAACATACAAACAATGAATCATCTATAGAATGTGCTAATGCAAACTATTTATGCTTGTCGTTTGTATAAATACAACAGTTGTTATGTCATTTTATCATTAGTCACATTAAGACATGTTGTTAAGTATAATATGACAAACGTTCCTGTCATCTACAACCTGTTTGTCGATTAAAATTTAAAGTATATATTAGATGTAAAATCTTTGAGAAATAGACAATTGGTAATATTTAAAGTAAAATTTCACAATGGACGTCTTGAAAAACTGAGCAATTAATAGCAAACCACAATTAATAGTGCTTTTTGTTTTTTTATTTTTTACAACGTACAAGGATTTATTTTTTTTAAGAAAAAAAGGTATTTTAGGACACATGGGCTACCTTTGATTTTCTTTTGGTTCAACTAATGGCCATTTAATTTTCAAATTTTAGTTTTATAAAAGGTCTATCAACCCGTATATATATTAGTATTATGAAAAAGAATAAATATTAAAATAAAATGTATTAAATATAACGTGTACAATTTTTACATTATTGATCGAATTTACAATGTGCCGAGTGAGAGTCCAAACATTGTCGATATTTATACTTAAGCTTTATTTTCAAGTTAAAGATTTTTCTTTAATTTTATCCAAATATACTAATAACTTATTTTCAGTGTTAGAGAAAATAAATGTGTGTGTGTGTGTGTATGAAATTAAAATGGTTTATTATTCTACTAAATTCTAAAAAACAAACATCTCTTAATCTTATAAAAAATTTTGTGGAATTCAACTTAATAGATCATGCATCATCATCATGTAAAATTTATATTCAACTCAATATAAATGGCATGTCAGATATTGTCAAAATCAAACGACAGATCATCAATCGTATGCGCTGGCACATACTATTTGCGCTTGTGAATGACTATATATATATATATCAAGTTGATCTAGATGAGTTTGACCATTCTCATTCTCTTGATATTTTTCACCTTTTAATTTAGGGTAAGTTATTGTTTATTGTTTATTCCCACTAGAATGATAATCTTTAATTTATCTCCCACCCACCTCCACTTTTAGTTCAAAAGACTAGAAAAAAAAATCATCAAATTGCTTCACATATTTTGAAAGAAAATGGGAGTAAATTGATATTTTCATGACTTTAAAGAGTAAATTGATGATTGTAATTCTAGGTGGGGTATATAAATTTCAATTAAGATAGGAATTTTTTTCATTTAAGGGTTAATTTTAGATTACCTCATCATAAATTGACTATCATCAATTTAATTCACCCTTTTTATTTTTAAAAACCTCAATTTCCCCCCTATTTTTTTTAAGAAGACAAAAAAATCAACTCACTCCTATTTTTCCCTTGCTTTTCGAACAAAAATAGGGGTAACTTAAAGTTTTCAAAAGTACAAAGGATAATTTAAATATAGTTAATTCACAAGGGGATAATTCAAAATTTACCCTTTGCTGAAGGTCACTTTGCCAATTCTTGTCCACTTGATATTTACACAATATTGAATTAGCTAAACAAACAAATTATTATAATTAACCATTGGGTGAGGCTATATGCACTATAAAATTTACTCTAAACACTCATTATTTTATAAAAAAATTTATTACAAAAATATCCATAATATAAATTACTATTTAGGACATGGCAATTATTAATTATTTTTTATGACTATAATTACTTCTTTTTCTGTTATATTATGATGATATTAAACAAGTTTACATTGGTTAAATGATTTTTTTTGGTAAAAAAATACATGTCATTCCACAATACGAGAGTAACATGGACAATTATCCGGACTCTTATAAACCAATCTGTAACACTAAGGCATTACAACCCAACAAGCATTTTTACGACATAGAAATGTTCAACGAAATCCGATTTTAAAAAATAACAACAGCTTAATTCACCATCCTCTTTTAACAAACTCTGAATCATTCTTCCTTCGCTTCTGAATTTTTTGGCATTCAATTGGAGGTGGAAGTGGCATCATGGAAGAAGATCGTCCTAAGGGTCCCTTCTGCCAAGCACCTGCTCTGAATCATTCTTTCTTGTCCCTCTCTTTCAGGTCCTCCGTCAACCTCAAAATCATTCTCACCAAACTCCGTTAAAAATTTCATCTTCTCTTCTTGATTCTAAGCTCAAAACTACAAAGCACAAGCAGCGTCTTTGATTTGGCCAAATGATATATTAGTTATTTGATTTATTTGTTCGGTTTATAATGTTTATTTTTACGATCTTTTTCAGTTGTTCCTTTATCATTCTTCGTTTATTGGCGAAATATATTATACAACCAAATAATTAAATTTTAATAATAAAAGAGTGTTTAGAGAAATTTGTTGAGTGTGTAGAGTAAATAAAAGTAATTAATTTCAAATCAATTAAATGAGGTCTTTTTTGACATTTTAAAGAGTGTACAAAGTATAATTCATTTTTTTTAATTACTAGATGAGAGTGTATAATAATAGAGCGTTGAGAGTAATTTTTAAAGTATATATAGCCCAACCTTAACCACTTAAAAAATTAATAATTGATTAGTTATGCAATCCTTATCTTCTGTGGACTGCTTCACAATCAGCTCTCACTTATAAATAAAAGTTCAAGAGAGAAACAAGATCTTTTGGCCATGGATATGTAAAAGTTTATAACTTTTTAGCATAGAATTCTATCTATCAAAACTATCAAAATATCTTCATTTGATTCATTTTCTCTTTCTAAATTCTCTCAAAAACTCATACCTGACTGTCAAAGTGCCCGTGCAACTCCTGTGCTAATTAAGGAGAAGGAAGGATCAAAGAGTACATAGTCCTATTATTTCAGTTATTGATTAATTCTTTGGTACCTTCAATATTGCGAACTTTGACAAGAAGACACTGATATGAAGATTTATGTTACTATTTTTTTTTTGTCAACATTAACCCCTTCCATGGCTATTATTAAACTACTCAATTAGACTATTTTATTAAACTACTCAATTAGACTATTTTAATTTACGTCAATATCTGATATTAACTTAAAATTTTATGTCTTAAACGACAACTCATTTCCATAAATATGTATTTGTATTAGACTTAGGAAGTTTCTCAGTAATGATTCTCATTCTCTTATAAAGGTTAAATAACTAGATGATGAAAAAAGATTACAATAATACATGTATGTAGAGTTGAGAACAAGTAAATATAATGTGACTTCTTTATAGAGTAAATTGTCTATCCGCAGAACTAAAAACAATTTTTTTGGGCATGATTTTTCCCAGCTGCAGAAGGAATCATCAAGACGTCCAATTTATCACAATACGCATGACATATATACCATACGAAAGATATTCTGGAGGTCTCTAAATGATGTGATTCTAGTTACCATGTTGAATCAAGTCACGGGATTCTAGGCTTTTATTCGATAACAGATTACCCCAATCCAATCCATGCAATTAAACAATAACGAAGAATTCTTTCAAGTAAAATAAACTCGTCCAGTAAATTCATGCATTCTAACATACAATAGTTTAATGAATCCCTTCTAATTTTGCTAAATCAACACGTCATATCTTAAGCTTCACTAGCCATCATAAGTGATTATATAGCTTCTAAATATTTAACTAATGTTTGGTTGGAAGAAATGAAGAAAAAGAGATCTAATTTTCAATTTCATTATTTGGTTTAACATTAAATTCATCTCGTATATATTCTTTTTTTTTATTATTTCTTTCTCCTCTCCTCCTTTTCTCTCCACTCCTCTTGCTTTCTCTTCTTTCATTTCTTTACACCAGCCATGCCAATTAGTACTAGTAGACCAAGATAAAATTTTAATCATATTATTACACTGCGTTATTAGCAGATTTGGTTTCATTCTTTAATTGTGTAGATTTAGTTTCCGTGACTCTTAATTGTAAGGTCACTACAGTGTAATATAAATAAAAAAGTACAAAAATACTAATCCAAATCGTTATCTAGTATATGAATTTAATCAAGAAAGTTAGGAATCATGTGTATGCATGATCCTACATTTAATATATATATATATATATATATATATGCAACAACTGAACTTTTACATTTAAAAGAAGGTAAATTACCTAGACAACTGTGAAATATCCATCTTAAACAAACCATATAATATAATAATAAGCGAAATTATTAAACTTAAATCAATAATCATGGCATTGAATTTCATTCCTACTGCAGCATGTCATCGATCGGCAGAAAACAAAACAAGAACTTGATCATCAATCACGTCAAAAAATGAAGTTGATGATTAAAATGATGATCTATCGATCATGTCGAACAGCAGCCATTGATGATGACGTGGGGAAGTAATTGTGGTACCTGCTGCCATATAACACGGTGGATTGGCGCCGCTGGAGCATGCCGTAGTATCGGAGAGCTGACGTCAGAACCGAAATTAGGTCGACGAATAAGCATGCAAATTGTCGAAACACGTACGCGCTCTTTCTGAAAACTACGCTCATCGTTACCGATACCGTGTCCTCGAATCTAACCATGTCCTTCTTTTCAACCTTCTTGTCGCATCGAAAGTGCTGCAGCTACCCGCTAGCCTTTTACACAGATTGAGAAGGCATGTTGCATTGTGCAAATCATTTAAAGTACTTTCATCTTGTAATTACTGAAATATCCCCATGGCATTTGCCTGTCTCTCTTCTCAAATTTCGTGTCGTAATAATCTTTTATAAGTACGCATAAATATTGTGAGTCCTGTAACTTAGTAACTGACGTGGTATTTTAAATATATAAAAAAATTTTATCTATACAACGTTTTAAAAGAATAAAATATTAATTATATATAATACGTAAAATGTTAGAATTCTAATACACTAATATGTGCGCATGTGAGAATGAATGTGAACGTAACTTAAATTTGATATATTTATTTATTAGAAAATTTAATTTATCTCCATAGATAGTTGAGTTGAATTCGTCGCATTTTATATAAAAGTGAATTTGATCTAAACATGACTTCGACTAGCCATATCTCAAGAACCGTAGTTCCATAAATATTTCCGCAATATTTGATGAGAATTCTCTATTTTATTGGAAAAAAAATGTGAAAGTAAATTAATTAGCAAGTTGCAAAAATTTGGGGTTCGCACGTAACTCAATAATGTGAAAACAATGGGTATTATAGTAAATCCAGATGAATGTCAGAGGCACGAGTACAAAAATGTAGATGATGACATAATGGGTTCATTCTACAGTTATTTCAGCAATTATTAAACACTTCGTGCTGTAATCTAGCAGGCTTTAGTTGCAATATGTCGACACCCATAAAACTGAAAATCTAATATCATAAGTTATTAACCCAAAAAAAAAAAACACTAATTTGTAAAACAAAATGACGAACTTCACAACGAATGTTTTGTCACTCCTTTGTCATCATCTTAGCCACGTTAATTTTAGCTTTCTGTGATGACTTATGCAACCTATAACGTTTCTTTAAATTAATTAATATATGGGTCTCATGAATACTTTTTTAACATTCAATAAAACGATTTTAGCGGCAACTGTTTTTTTCTATGTTAATGTCAGGATATTAAGGGTGCGTTTGGGATTGAGGTTGGTCAGAAACTACACTACTAAAGTATTTGGTAAACACTAGCTGCTGTAGTTTGGAAGCTATATTATTATAAATTTTCACTTGTATAATAGAAAATTTATTATATCTTTAATAATTTTATTAAAATTATTATTTAAAATTTATATTTACTACATATTATTAATGTTTGTTTCATAATATTTTTTTTCCACAAATGTGTTTACAAAGACCTTAATTTCAAACGCACCCTAAGACACTTATCAAACAAAATATCTACATCACTGAGCGAGTTGATTGAACTGATAAAACTTATTAAGAGTAAAGACAAGTTTCAATTCTTAGTCATACGGATGGCAAAATAAATAGATAATTCATATAGATAGCAAGATAATACTTATTAAAAATAATTGTTAAAGATTATTGAAAGAAAGTTTAGATTAAAATTTAAGTATGTATAGCCATATTTTAGTACAAAATTAGTGAGAAGATATTGAAATGAATAGAAAGAAAATATTCCAAGAGTATTATTGGTGCTTTGGTGATGATATGTTGACTATTATTTCACGACACAATATGTTCCAAATATTTCTCTTCGAATTACATACAAATCCTAAAAAAATCTTGAGTTTTTTCTTTTGATCATATAATCTGTATCTTCATAATTCTAAATTCTTATATTTTTTCTTAAAAAAGTATTTTTTAATTAAAATTTAAAATATAAATATAAATTATGAAATGGGGTATGTGCAAAAAATTTATTAAAGAATAATTTATCTAAGTGTTTAATTGAAATGAATTAACATGTGTTGGGTTATTTAAGTAATTTAGATTATAAACAGATATTAAGAAGGATTTAAAGTGGTGTCAAAAAGGCCTAATCCAGAGGAAAAGAACACAGTACTTCCAAGGGATTCTTCTTGTATGTCAATGTTGATACATTGGCATTCAATCAAACTCTTTAGCTGGTCTACAAGAAGGCCCGAACTCTACAAAAATGGACCCAAAGTATTAAACCGAGGCCCAGCATATTCTCTACTTGATTGTATTTGTCATCCCCAATATTTTATATATGTCCAACATCTCTCTCCCCAATATTTTATATATGTCCCTATTCTCTCATTGTCCTTGTTAGAATTGCTTGAGGGGATCCTCGTCCTCTCCTCTAATAATAACAAGGGATTCCCGAGGACTTCCGACCTCCAAATAATTGATATCTTTTTAGTTTTCGAACTTAATTTAATCATATTAACTTAAAAATATATGAAATAAAATGAGAATGATCATGAATAGATATTATTTCATTCTACTCCTTCAAACTTTTGGTATATATAATATTCAAATAATGATTTTTAAAACAAAATTCAAATAATGTTATTTTTATACAATAGTGACATGATTGCTGTCCATGAGTGATGATACCTACTGATCACCGACTATGGCACAACAAAGCCGCATGTGTGGTTGCTAGTTGACATTGCAATGAGCTAGCTTACTCAATCTTTGACAACACGATGCACTACTGGGTTATGATGAGATGAAGATGAATTATGTGCTTGCTACTGCGCGAATAATTTGGAAATGATGAGCAAGGCTGTGAGAGAGTGATTTACAGTTTGATTTGTGAGTTATGGACTTATGTGATTGTGTGCTTTTGGTTGTAGTTAAGTCTAAATTATATTAAACATTTATATTAATTAATATTTATATTATTTGTATAAATATTTTGATATTTGTTATTTACACCAATATTTAATGTTTTACAATTTATTATTTATTCACTAATAATTCTAGAAAAATAAAAATAAAATTAAAAATTAAAATAGGGAAATGAAGAAATGGGGAGATGAGATTCCACTTCATCCCCGTCCCTTTCCGAATAAGTAATTGGGAAAAAAATCACATTATTTCTTTCCCAAATAAGAAATTAGGTATAAAATCGTTCCCGCATTTTCCTCAAATGGAAAAAATTCCCAAGGGTCCTCGTCCCCGTGTGAATTTTTGTCATCCCTATGTGTAATGATGCAAAAACAATGTTTATCCTTGAAACTAAGCACATTAATAAGACTTTTGGGTTTCCTAAAATTTTCTAAATATAAATATGTAAATTAAAAGAAGATTAAAATTTTACATTACTTTATTAACAAGATTGTTAATAGGATATTTGTACAGTGGGCTCTACGGAACTCTCTAATTCGCCTAGGAGCAGAGCCAATATTATATAATCTTAATACTTTTTTTTTTCACTTTCATTCACATTTTATTCATTCAAAGAAAAAGTTAATTTATATAAAATATCTTTGACATAGAGATGAATATTATTGCGGCCCAGAAAATAAAATAAAAGAGAAAAATTCTTTAAGGATGACGTAAAATTGTTAGGGTATACTTAAAAAATGAAGCGAGGAGGTGAGTGGTTAGCTAATTTATTATTAGAGCACATCTGAAGAATTGATTTAGGCTTTACCTACCTCTATTTTTATTTTCTAACAAAATTATATTAAGTTGGAAGAGAAAAGAAAAGAAGAAAATAAATCATTGGGCATTTATACATGACTTGCCATTTATTATACATCGTCATATATTCAAACATAGAATGCATGTCGTACAGGTTTCACTCGGGAATAAAAATTATTTGAATGACTCCATCACCTAGATAACTTGTCGTACATGTCTATAAGATACATATGACATGTAGTCAGCTGTTACAAATATAATCTGTCCACGGGGTTCCCCTCTATGATGCTGTAATTTTTTTTACAGCATCAATAATGTTTTTAATTGTATAGCATTGGATTTAATCAATGGTACACAATATTTGTAGTAAAAAAATAAAAATAAAAATAATAGAGAATTTTGTAAAATAACTATGACCACCCTTAGAGTTTGAAATAATTTTATTTAAATAACATATTTTATTTAAATTATTTTTCAATCCTCCTTTAAATTTGAAATGTGATAATTTTTTTTAAAAAAATCTTCCAAAATTTATTACCATTAAGTATAAAATATAATGGTAGGTTATTTAACACAAATCAAATCAATGAGTTGTAATTGTAAAATTTATATATGATATAACACTAATAATAACGCAACTAAGTTCATATACTTAAGTAAATATCATAGTTACATCAATAAACTCATTGTTTAGATTGCTTGTAACATAAAAATTACTTGATCACACATGTTTTAATAAAATTTAATATCGTATATTAAAATACTCATTATTTTATATAATATTAAGGGCCATTGTATAATTGATCATGAAGTATGTATTATTTTTAACACCCATTTAACATACTTATTCTTTGAACTTTATATTTATCTTACAATTAATATGCTTACATGGTAGGAATTTTAAGTTTTATAAGCCTATATATTTTTATTTTATTTTCAAATATCACTTTGTTAATTTCATAAAAGTTAAATCTAATATATATTCCTAATGAGCTTTAGTTTATGAATCGTGAAAGATTATTTTATTGATATCCTTTGATTGTAATTATAAAATTTTATGTTATTAAGAGTCATTACTTTTGTTATGATAGTTAATAGTGACAATAAATAAAATATTGCCTCCAATAATATTTACATGGGAAAAAAAGTGAAAGAAAATCATTTATATTTTTAAATTTTTATTGACATGGTAGGAAATTATCTGAGCCTTATAAAATTTAACTTTCACAAGCTTGTTTTCATTTTATTTTTAAATGTCACTTTGTTAATTTCATAAAAGTTAAATCTAACACATATTCCTAATAAACTTTAGTTTATGAATCATGAAAGACTATTTTATTGCTATTCTTTGGTAGTAATTATAAAATTTTTATGTTATAAAGAGTCATTACTTTTATTATGATAATTAATAGTGACAATAAATAAAATATTGCATCAAATAATATTTAATGGACAAAATGAGGAAAAAAATCATTGTATGTTTCTATATTTCCATTATAAAGATATAGTTTGGGATACTTTAACTTAAAATTTTGACATAATATATGAGCCACTAATATCTCATAGTCTAATGGTTGATACTGAAAGTCAAAGCAACATTTCATAATGTTTTATCCTCCACCATTGAATTGCATGAAATAAATAGTTTAATTTTTTGTTAAAAATTTAAATTAAAATATTTCTCACTCTATAGTTATATAGACACATATATTTCTTAATAATAATTGGTGAATAAAATATTTCTCATTTGTTGTGACTCATATAGTATTATTAATAAAACGCATATAAAATAGTTTATTGCAATGCCTTCTATTATCAATATTGTTTAGGTATTAATGGTTTGTAATTAAATTCATACAATACAAATTATTATAAGACTTTGTGTTAAATAACCTACTTGATATTATATTTCATACTTAATGGTAATTGATTTTGGAAGATTTATTTAAAAAGGATTATCATATTACAAATTTAAAGGAGGGCTGAAAAGTAATTTTAAATAAAATATGCTATTTAAGTAAAATTATTTCAAACTCTAAGGGTGGTCACAATTATTTTACAAAAATTCTCCACCCACATGAACGCTTAACAAACTGTTTACCATTATTTTTAAATTATTTTTTGTATAAATATTATATACCATTGATTAAATTTAATGTATAAATATTATATACCATTGATTAAATTTAATGATTCATATTTTTAAATTATTTTTTTATACATTATTCATATTAAAAAATTCATAATTAATACATTATTCATACGGTAAAAAATTTACAGCATCATAGAGAAACCCTCTGTCCAAGTTATTATTATTATTATCACTTTTTTATCTTTTTTCAAGTACGCGTCCCGAATTTGGCAAGATTACTGCAAGTCTGCGGTAACAGTAGAAGATAAGTCGATATAATAAAATTGGCCAAACTTTTAGGAGCTATCTTTTACCTGTTCAAATATAACGTGAGGTATATATCTTAAGCTAAATCACTCGAGATTAAATAATACTTAGCAGTTAGCAGCAGCAATCACGGGAAGCTCGTCGTTTAATAACAACAGCCTTAGCAATCATCGATCATAGCGACTCCCTTGCCTTGCATGTTGCATGACATCACCCGTGACCAATGCTATTACATCACAAAGTACAAATAATTGCAGAGTTTTGTGGACATTTATCTCATTCACTAACTCATTTGGTGATGTTTGACCATTTTTGTCCAATTGCAAAATTAGTGGACAAATGTTATCATCAGCCAATTTGCGACTTGTGAGAAAGGGCTTTAAATTCTTTTATGGCCGTATTACTATTTAAGATAATTATTGTGGTCTTAAAATATCCGAGCTACTCAATAGTAAGATTTATTTAAATTACTTCTCTGTGTAATTGAATAAAATAGATTCTATTTATACATATATATTCGAGCTGGTCATAGAATTAGAATTTCAGCATAAATACCATAAAAGTTCCCTTATATGATTGATAAGTTCTCTGTAATGTTAAAATAACATCACGACGCAGGGAATAATCAATCATTCTGCTTTCCAAAGTCTTGTTTTGATTCCACAAATTCTACCTTGTTAGTGAAGCCACAATAAGGATTCCATTGGCATAGCATAAACATAGTGCCGCGTGACTCAGGCATCTTTTGGAAAATTTGTGTCCGGGTCATGTGACCTATAAAAAAAATTAAAACTAAGTATATAGAATCCTCCAACTCTTGGATGTTTTTTTTTTTTTTGATTAAAAAGAACATTAACCACTCAAACGCACCTTTAATGAATTGCAGGCTAAAAAGCCAAGCTTGTAGGGTCTCAAAATGGCCCTTCATGCTTGGAGTTGTGCTCTCACAAGCAATGGAGATGCTTGGGGTTAGTGTCACACTTTCCTTTTTGGTACTGTATGATGCACAAAAAGCAATGAAGAAAAGCTACAATTGCTGGACATGACAAAAGTGATAAAGTTATTAAATAATTCATTGATAAAACATTAAGATTTCTAGGTCAACTATTCTCCCTGTGCCTCCGCAAAACAAATATAAAAGTCGGGATAATTTGTTAGTGATCTTGGGGATTCTAATTAGACAAGTTACTACGTCTACTTCTAAATATTGAAATTATTTCTTTATATCTTTTTCTCATTTATGTTATGTTACACACGAGACTTGTTAATTAAACTCCTAATATTTTAAAAAATATTAACAATTAGGATAATTTGTTTGCAATATATGAGGTTATTATTTAGATTAGCTCTATAGATTTATATGTATGTATGTATATTATAATGTTTTAAAATATTTAGAAAAAAAGTATTTCTCTTACTTATGTGTGCATGCGAAATGATTAAAATATATTTTTTTTAACTATAAAAAGGCCGTCGCAATTTGTGGGTGATCATATGGGATGGTTTATTATTATCATTTATTATTTGAGAAAATGATATCTTTGACTCTTGAGACTAACCAAAATTCTTGTAGAAATTAATTATTAGGTATGGAATAAGTAGAAAAGACGAGTCCATCATTTATTTGATTCCTAAATTACATACACATTTGTCTACTTCATGTCGCTCATTATAGACCCACTTGCCCAATTCAATTGTGTGGCTTGATTAATTGATGTTGGCTTATGCAGCAGCCAAACATTACAGCCAAACACTCATGTGAGTTTTGAATTTTGACCCCAAAAATCATCATCAACAATTAAATATTTGACAATGTTATCAAAATATTGGATAAATTAAAGACAAGATGATAGAATTTGCGCCATTGAAGAAGATGGCACCACTTTCTTCCACATCAATTGAAGAAAGATATGGGAATATATAAGTCATCATTTCAAATTCGTTGGGATTAAAATAATGAAGCTATCCCTCCCTATTGAAGTTTCTTCTAGAAGACAATATTTTGGATAACTTTCTTTTCTATTTTTAAAAAACGGATTTTCTTCGTATCCAATCGCCCTTCCTAATTAATAAACATTAAACCAATTTGAACTAACAAATTAACTCAAGTTTAAGCAAATTTGCAATGCCTTTTGGTTATAATTATTTATGCTCTAAAAGTCTAAAAGGGAAAATAACTTTTTTCCGTGGAATCAACTCTAAAAACATTTACCATAAAAAAAAACTCTAAAAAGATTAATATGACGGCTGCTATGGTAATCATAACAGTAAAAGTCGCAAAAATGATTCTTTATGATGTTAGGTCGATGGATGAAACATTGCTATAACACTATCATTTTAATGCATTTTCCATTGTAGGGTTATAAGATTACAACTTACACAATACCTTCATTTAAGCGACCATTCCTGAGATATATGTCTGCCTCCAAGTACAATTTTTTAACTTAATTATTTCACTCCCATAATTTGTTAGATCATGTCTTCCTTCACACACACACACACACACACATATTATTATTTCCCCTGAAGTGATGAACCTTAATTTGAAAAAAGAATTAATTCAAGTTCTTGTTATTCTCAAATCTTGTTAGTAAAAAAGCAAGGTAGGGATAAGCAAAGTCATACTTAGATTTTTAGTATTTACTTCCTTACAATTTGAATTCGAATAACTAATGAAAGAACGCTAATTCTATCTTAAATCAGTCTTATTGTAATTTATAACCCATTTTGAAAATATGTGCCTACGCAGGGCGTATTTGCTCCCAAATTAAGAGAACTCAACTTTCTAGTGATTGAATTGTTAACATTTATGTTAACATAATGTTGATTTTGATGATAACAAACAAAATTAAGAATGATTAAGTTTTTGAAAGCTTAAATTATTTTTCTTACATTTTAAATAAATCATTATTTTCACATTATAAAGGTTTTATATCTAATGGAAAAATGATTTTATAAAATTAGTTGTTTTTCAAGTTTATGGTTTAATTGAAAGAATTTTGAAATATTTGAAATCACCAAGTATTGCTTGAAATTTTGGAGAAGGACTTATTTGAAATATTTCATGGTATTTTGGGTCATATTATAATTTCAGAAAGTTTTGGGATTCACAGTGTATTATTTAGAAATTCTGAAATTGGACCTGTTTGTAACGTTTCATAACGTTTTGAGCCATAGTATAGTTATATAAAGTTTTGGGGTCAAACTGTCATTTTATAAAATAGTTCATCAGAAGAAGCGATTCTTGTAGATAACGGCGATCCGACATATAAGATAACGGCGATCCGACAGGAGCGAATGAGGATTAGCCTCCGACACTAACTACGATCCGACATCTAAGATAACTTGCGATCCGACAGTGAGCGAAATCAAGATTAGCCTCTGGACACTAACGGCGATCCGACATCTAGATAACGGCGATCCGACAATTTGAAAATCCAGCCCAACGGTCATATTGACTAGTCAAACGGCGATCCGACATCTCTAGTTAACGGCGATCCGACAGTGAGCAAAAAGTGCATAACGGCTAGTTTTTGAGTTCCAACTATATAAACTCAAATCCAAATCATTTTTGGTAATCTTGGCAAGCATCAACAAGTGCACACAACATATATTGAGCTTCAAATTCGAAAATCATCATAGATTAAATTCTTATTGTGCTATTATTTGCATATCCACTCTTAAAGAGAGCTTTTGTTGTAATCTTTATTTTTCTCATCAAATTTGTGAGTGTATAAGTGTGGGAAACACTTGAGTGAAGAGATTGGGGGATAATCTCTTGTTGTAAAGGTTCATTGACACCTTGGAAGTCAATTGTAAACATTTGAAGCCTTGGAAAGACTTGGATAGTGAAATCCTCAAGCTTGGGTTGCTTGGAGGCGTGGACGTAGGCGGGGATAGCTGAACCACGTAAAAATCCTTGAGTTTGCTTTCTCCTCCCTTACTCATTTATTATTGCGCTTTTATTGAATTTATTGTTTTGGATTCTATTAAGGCATTAGATTTATTTGTTATGTGGTTTGCTTAGAATAATTTTTAAATCCCAATTCACCCCCCCTCTTGGGTTGCACACTTGTATTTCATGAATTTCGTGAGGGATTTATAACTAATGGGGGTTCTCATGACACAAAGTGTATGGTCCAAAACAAACACTTAATAAACTAATCTTATCTTTCAGCGAAGATGATTATGTTCTCTTAGAATGTTACTTCCTCCAAATGAAAAGTGAGGTTAGTTGCCCACTTTTGTTTAACTTTATCAGGCCATGTGCTTTTGCTCATTTGAGCCTAAAGAACAAGGATAAGTGGAGGACATGAGGAGTCGGTCTCTTCAATTCAATTACAACTATAATGTTACGTTTGCCATTGGGCGGTGTCTTTTTTCTACAAATTTGACATTTCATCCTATTGATTCACAAGTCCTTATCAATCAACAAAATTGAAAGGAAAAAAAAAACGTGTTCATTTGTGAACGCTTCAGTATAATATAAATCAGTTTTATAATCGAATTAATTCAGTAAATTTGAGATATCTATTAATTTAATTGCCTGACTGTAACAAATCGTAATAGGTGGACATAAGATGAGACAGCGATCGACATATGGACGGCCTATTGATAGCGTGCATTTACATAAAATTACAAAGTTTTTTATCTGGACAAGTGATTCAGACTTTTGGGGAGCTCACGACGTATATGTCATTGCTTATGGTCTTGTCTTCAAAATTATTTGAAGTATATTTTTTTTGAAGTTGAATATTTTTAATCATTAATTAATCATGTTCAAATAGTGGGATCCCTTTGTATTTTTGTGGTTAAAATGGAGGAACTAATACTTTTAAACCCATAATTAGTATGTAGAGTTTGTAATAGTTATGTCTAATAAACTTTGATGACAATATTGTAAACATTCGGAGGCAAAGACCTAGATTGAAAAAAAAAAGTGATTAACCATACGAATAAGAAATGATGTAAATTTCAACTATGGCATAGAAAGCAGTTTGAGAACACCTGAAGGATGAGTAAAATCCCTTTTAAAGGAACCATCGAATCCTCGGAAAATAGCCCGACATGGAATCATCCTCAATGAGAAACTTAGCAGAGCAAGCAGCATCATACTCGGGACAATCATAGTAGTTATTATTATTATTTTCCCATCAAACAATTTGGTTATTTGCCTTGAGAAACAAATGAAAAAATAGTAACCCCAGAAATTATGTAGAGGAATAGTATATAGAAACCCAAGTGCAACAAAAAATATATAGTCAAATATGAAATGATAAAGCCAGATTTAAACGTCTAACACAAAACTTTAAAACACGATTCGTATTAATAATGCATTATATTTTGAAATTTTGGAAGGGAATATATAACTTGTAAGTTTATAAATGTTTCAATATACAAAATATTAGGAATATAATTTAACACTCAAGAGGACACAAAATAGTAAATACGATGGATTCAAAAGAAGATGCAAATTTGTAAATGCCACAAAGGTTACATTGTTAGTGAAAATAAGTCTTACACTATCTCATTAAACTGAGAGGTTCTCTAAGTCTCCTTAAGAGTTACGTGGGGATGGTTTTTACCAATTTTTTTTTTGGACCAGATTCTCTCAACTTTGGTGTCGATTTTCAAACGTGTTTATTACTTTTTTACTAATTAAGACTCATCCCTTTAGATTTTTAATAGCTACAACAAACCTATTTTAACGTTTTAGTCTTCAGTTTTCATATTACACCACTCAAAATAAACCCCATCAACAAAAACATGGCAAATCTCAACACAAATTGAAATAATAAATATCTTTGCAACGGTCAAATTTCGATAAGAACCTAGAAAGGGCGAATCTTAATGGCGCATATAGGCCAATCAAACAACGCACAATATGACTAAAGTTTGGCTGCTGGCCGCAAAGCCAAGCCATTCTGTCTTTATACATCATTCATTCTTCAAAACTAAGCATCTGCTTCAATCACACCTATACACACACACACATATGCACATATGCGTGCACATTTGCCTTGCTTAGTTGTTTTTTCGCATTACCGCATCTTTATTTTATTTTATTAGTGTTGTTGTTTCTTTTTCGCCAAAAGTAAGTTTTTTAAATCAAGACAAAAACAATACAAGTGGATGCACTACCAGCTCTATCTTAACATAAATTCTTCTTCTTCTTCTCCTTCTTCTTTTTTCTAATTTACCCAAAATGCCAACTTTCCTATAATTGGTGACACAAATCTTTGTTGGCTTTTTTTTTTTTTGTATATATTTCTGCATCATAGTAATCAGAAGTTGGCAAATTAAGATTTGTATATGCAAAGAATGTTACATGTTATTGCTATGGGAAGAAAATTTTCAACAGTACTACAACGTGATAATTATACTAACCATACAAGTTACAAATATGACTTTGTATGGTACGAAAATGTTGTATAATTGAAACATAATATACATTATTAATTTTCCATTGGTATGAGATATCTTTGTTTATAACTAACACAACCACATAAATAGTTTGAAATTGTATTTTGGTTTGGTCAGTTTAACTTTTCTTAAATTTTATTTTTAAATGGTATCATTAGGATTTTACAATCTTTGCAGTTATTTTTGGTGTATTGTCAAATTCCTAGTTTAGGAGTATATATATATGTTACCACTTACTATGGAATTACATTAAAAAAAAAGCATTGCATAATTGTACACGAAACAAAATTATTTAATAAAGTAATTTATTACATAGGAATAATTAATATAGGGTAAAAAGAATAATAATAAACATTGGAATATTCTTTTATCCTTAAAAAGGAAATAGGAATAGAGCTAAATTTTATGGCCTACTTAAATTAAATATCATAGCATTGTCGCGATTATTAGCTACCAAAAATAAAAGCTTCAAATCTCAATCTAATAAGTTTCAAGAGAAAAAATAAAACATAAAAAATTCCATTGCAATATTTAATAAATGCTAAAAGAAAAAGCAACAAATAAGCATTCAAAACTAAAATCATCTAAAATTGGGAAATCTAAATCATTCTCAGAGTAATGGTATACTTCCCCAAATAAGTAATAGTAATAATATTCATCCATTTTATAGTAGAATAAATTAGTTATCTAATAATTGAGTGCTACATCAACACTAAAATATTCAGGTACAATTATTTTAAAAGTTTTTATTTAGTATTCACTAATTAGATAATATTTTTCCGCAATTTTTGAACATTTTATGTTACTACATTCATTAAGTAAATGTACATTGAATACGATAAAAAATATATTAGTTTTTTTTATTTTAATCTTTATAATGGGGAATATTATTTACACTTGGTTCTTACAAACATCAAATGAAAATTAAGAAAAATTATTAAACACGTGATAAATAAAAGAGGAAAAAAAAAAAAGCACGAAGACAGGAACACAATATACACCAAAACACACACACGCATTCACTCCCTTTCTCTGTTTCTTTGACAAAATCCTCAAGATTTCCCCTTTTTTGTTGTTAGCCGCCACTACAAAAAAAAGTTTTATATGCGCCACCGCCACGACGGTCACCACCGCCATCGCCGCCTAGGGTTTCGTCACTCTTCACTTGTCCCCTCCACTTTTCTCAGAGCTGGATTCTCTTTCTTTTCTCCGTTGCATCTCCATGCGCCGCTGGTTCAGCGGCTTCGTTGATTAGTCTCCGACCCCCGGCCCTTCCCCTCCCCTCACCTCCACCTCATACACATCGCTCGCATAATTTGTCGATCCTAAATTTAAAAATTTTCATCACGGTTGTTGGTGTTATGTGTCATGGTTTGTCGAATTTAGGGCAAAAACGTAAATTGCGTCGATTTGATTGATTTATTTTGCTATTATTAAGGGTTTCTGGTGATTTGGATGGCACTGGGCGACTTGATGGCGTCTAGGTTTTCGCAATCCGCCGTCGTTTCGAATCACTTGAACGACGACTGCGGCTCGGCTCATGGCGACGTCGATTTGAGGAGAGATTCTGACACTGCGAGTAGCAGTTATACCAACAATGCCTCCGTTACGACGATTACCACCACCACCACCACTAGCTTGGCTTACTTGCCTCAGACTGTCGTTTTGTGTGAGCTTCGTCACGAGGCTTTCGAGGCTTCTAGCCCTACTGGTCCTTCTGACAGCGGTCTCGTCTCCAAATGGCGGCCCAAGGACAGAGTAAGTGCTCATTTTTAAACCATTATCTTGAAAATTGTTTTCTTTTGGTTAATTTTGGGTTTATTGATGTGCCATTGGTCGTTTCATTTGATTTGGTACATGAACTAACCTTGGAGAAATAGTATCTTTAAAAAAAATTGATTTTTTTAGGGTTATGTACTTGTTTTAGTCAAGATTTTGTGCTATTGGTTTTATTTTTTGAGTTCTGTTTTGGTTTCTGATTATGTTCTTTTTGTCCAACTTGATTTTAACACTTGGTGACATATACCTTGCTTGGTTGCCTAAGTATTGAAGTGGTTCTTTTACATTTGTTAATTGTTACATGCCTAATGTGTAAGGGCAGCATCTGTTGCTTTGCTTATTATGATAAATTTTGGGAAAAGTGTATTTTATACCTTAAATTGTTATAGGTGGAGTATGCAGGCTTGAAATTTGATAAAGAAACTGTTACATGATTAAAAGTGTTACCTAAGAACCATGATCTGCAAAATTTATTTCAAAAAATAATATATTACACCAATGTCATGCCTCCCAATGCTACTTGAGTTGACGCATAGCTCCTTGCTCAGAATTGTATGAGTCATTGTCTTTCTGGTTGCTCAAAATAAATTAAAGAGACGGGGATGCTGCGTTGATGGTTGATTTCAATTTCGTTTTACCTTTTATGGTCTGTTGCTCATGTTGTGTCCATTATTTAAGCCACTGCTTTTTTTTTTTTTGGGGTGGGGGAAGGAAGATGTTCTGAAGGGATATGCTTACTTGTTTGTGAAACTTTCATCTTTTCTACTGTGATAGTGAATCTTGTTGTAGATGCTATGTTTGATGTTATTCATTTGTCTATTTGGTTTAAATCGTGTGCAGATGAAGACAGGATGTGTAGCTCTTGTTTTATGTTTAAACATTAGCGTTGATCCACCGGATGTAATAAAGATCTCGCCTTGTGCCAGAATGGAATGCTGGATAGGTGCTTTTATGAACTGCTAATTCTTTCTTATATTGCTTTTAAATGTTTGCTCTGGATTCTTTAGCCATCTTTTTTTTTTTTAATAAGAAACTCAAAGTTGTATTACAGATGAAGAATATTTGTTTAATTGTTATTACCTAGGAATGGGAATAGTTTATTTTCTTGGTTTTCTTTTTTAACATGCAAGGATTTTATATGCTTTTGATCTCTTTCCTGTTATTTGTTGATAAGTGGGGATTTATTTACCTGTTAAATTGTTTATTCTTTCTATGTTCATAATGTATTTCTTGTCTGTGTGCAAGTTAATCCACACTTGCTCTTTTTTTTGGGTACCTTTTTTTCATTATAATGACATTGGGTAATGAAACATCTGTGCAAACTATCTTAATTCCAATTTCAATTATCTCTCACAGTTATCACTTTTGGCATTTTACTTAAATTTGGATTGCGAAGTGCTTCACTTTTTGGAAGACTGTTATTGACTGGTTTACCTAAATTGTTTTCATTGATAATTATCTGTTTTTCTTTATTTAATTTGTTTCCTTGAATGATCTATTCTTTGCTTCTGAATGAGTTCACGGTTGGCCAATATAAAATTTTAAAAACTAAGCCCCACTGTCAATTTCAACTGTCTTATGGTCAGGTCTTTTCTTTTTTTGCTTGCGTGTTGGCAAGTAATTGAAGCATGGTAGATTTTTTTTTTTTTTTAACTTTTATCTCTTAGGCTATAAACTCCATTATATTGTTAAGATCTCTCTTTTTTTTTTTTTTTGTAGATCCATTTTCTATGGCCCCCCAGAAAGCACTTGAAACAATTGGAAAGAACTTGAGTCAGCAGTATGAAAGATGGCAACCCAGGGTGAGAAGATATCTGACTTCTAATTCTTGATACAAAACTATATCAAGTTCAATTTCAATTTACCTTTGGAGATGTGAACAGGCTCGGTATAAAGTTCAACTAGATCCTACCGTAGATGAAGTTAAAAAGCTTTGTAATACATGCCGTAGATATGCAAAGGGTGAGAGAGTGTTGTTTCATTATAATGGACATGGTGTGCCCAAACCGACTGCTAATGGTGAAATCTGGCTTTTCAATAAGGTTTTTCCTTCTGTTGCTTCTAATATTTTCCAATTATGTTATTGTTATTATTTCCTTTGTATTATTTTCTGAACTTTTCCTTTCACTAACTGGTGTAATGAGTTCAGAGTTATACACAGTATATTCCCCTGCCGATCAGTGACCTTGATTCCTGGTTAAAGACTCCATCAATATATGTTTTTGACTGTTCTGCTGCTGGGATGATTGTTAATGCATTCATTGAGGTAGTCAATGTTGTTTTACCAAGAATGCATCATTAAGATGATCCTATGTTGTCATACGTGAGATTTGATCTCTATCATACTTTGATGTAATTGTTTGATTGATTTTTAGCTTCATGACTGGGGTGCGTCTAACTACTCTGGATCAACAAGGGATTGCATTCTGCTTGCTGCCTGTGAGGCACATGAGACCCTTCCACAGAGTGAAGAGTTTCCTGCTGATGTTTTTACTTCTTGCCTCACTACGCCAATCACAATGGCATTGAGATGGTGAAACCTTGACTCTTTTTCTTTTTTTCTTTTCATTTTGTTAGTCTTTGGAAGCTGTCTGTGTTTGTGTGATTTTTTCTTCATTTTTTTAATTTTAAATTTTACTCTTCATTTTCAAACTTTAGGAATGAGAGTGAACTATGAGCATCACATTGTTTATCGAAGTAATTATTGTATAGCTTTGGTTCTTATTTTGTCTGGAGAAGAATAAAAAAAATATCTATGCTCATTGACATTGGTATTCTCATTTGGGATCAGTCTTGATCTATGCTAGGGCATTGTGGCATTAATCAGTGTTTAATGTATTGCAAGGTCTTAAAGTTAATTTCACGGTAAAGAAATATGCAACAACTTTATCTTTTTGAGAAGTAATTCTCTCCTTGCATTGCTGATGCCTGTAAGCAGATCCTGTCATATTTACCAGGAGTTGCTGGGTTGATTGTTGTCAGATGATATGAACATTTGAACTGTAAGTTTACATGAGTAAATGTTTTCACTCTGTTTATCACAAGGACCTTAGTCTTTCAGATCTAGCAATCCTAATTGAGTGCAGATTTCTTGAGCTCAGATGTGTTAAGTGATAGTTAAACTTTACAACTTGTTTATAGTTGGTTTTAGATGCATGCTATTTTTTGCAACTTGTTGCATACAGTTTAATGCATGTTTGCAGGCATAGTTGTGTCCAGAAGAATCTGTCCTCTCTCTCTCTCTCTCTATATATATATATATATATGTATGTATGTATTGATTGAGCTTGCTAATTTCTGATTATTTATATATGTCATGTCTTCCAGGTTTTGTAAGCGTTCATTACTGCATGAGTCCCTTGATTATTCTCTTATAGATAAAATTCCTGGCCGCCAAACTGACCGTAGAACACTTCTGGGTGAATTGAATTGGATTTTCACTGCAGTTACGGACACTATTGCTTGGAATGTTCTGCCTCATGGTATTTTGCTGTGATATACTATGCAGTTTGTTATAATGCAACTTTTAATTTCATGCATGTTTCATTTTGGTGAGCCATTTAGCCAATGGTCAGTTCTTCACTGCAGATCTTTTTCAGAGATTGTTCAGACAAGATTTGTTAGTTGCCAGTCTCTTCAGAAATTTTTTACTTGCTGAGAGGATTATGCGTTCAGCAAATTGCTCTCCAATTTCTCACCCCATGTTGCCTCCAACCCATCAGCATCATATGTGGTATTTAGTGGGGTCTTATCTTATTGCTAAATTCATGTTATTACTTTCAAATTCAAATTATGATGGGGTTACTTGTTTTTGCTGCAGGGATGCATGGGATATGGCAGCTGAAATTTGCCTCTCCCAGCTGCCTTCATTGGTTGCAGATCCTAACGCTGAATATCAGGTTTGCTTTCGTTCTGATTTTGTTTCACACATACAAATTAATGAGTTCCTTAGTTTCTGAGTTGCCTGGTTTGTGTCTGTTGCAGCCTAGTCCTTTTTTTAGTGAACAGCTGACAGCTTTTGAGGTGTGGCTTGACCATGGATCCGAACATAAAAAGCCACCGGAGCAGTTACCCATTGTTCTTCAGGTATGATACTTCTCACTCATGGTGAATCAAATTAAACAAAGCCGGGTGTCTGTGACCCTCCTCTTGAGTTTCAAATTTTCAATCGGGTGCTGCCAGTACCTACCTGCACCATGAAATTAGGAAGTTAATTCCATTAGCCAATCAAAATATTCATATTCATGCCCAGACTAATACACTATGCATATCAGATGGATTATGCCCATTTGAGTTTTTAAGAGTTCAATCATTTGTAATTTTCTTGATTATCCTTTCAATTAAGTGGAATTTTTATTAATCATTAATGCTCACTTCTCTACTAAGCTCTCTTGGATATTTTTGTTGGCATTGTTTCTATTTTCGTAGGATAGGCTTTACCTGCAGTGCAGTATAGTTTGTTAACAAAATGTTTTCACTCTTTTGTATCCATTGTTTCTTTTTCTCCTCTTTGTGACATTTTTATAACAATTACAGTGTAAACGAAGATGCTTAATCAGCTGATTATTTGAGTTTCAGGTTTTACTTAGTCAATGCCATAGATTTCGGGCACTAGTTCTTCTTGGAAGATTTCTTGACATGGGACCCTGGGCTGTAGATCTGGTAAGTATTGCTGTCTGCGGTTTTCAGTTATTCTATCTCTGAGAATTGTGTATTTGTTGTGATTAGCGAATTTTTGTGATTTACTTATGGATTGAATTTGGATATTGTAGGCGTTGTCAGTTGGGATATTTCCCTATGTTCTGAAGCTGCTCCAAACTACAACGCCAGAACTACGGCAAATTCTTGTATTCATATGGACAAAGATTCTAGCACTTGATAAGGTATATTGATGACTGGTTCATAATTCTGGTGTAGATATAGGTTTGTGAATAGCTACACACCAAATCGTGCACACAAGCACAAACATGCTGCTCTCATAAGCCTGTGGTAGCTTCTAGCGTTCCTTTCTTGGGGCTGTTTGCTGGGGTGGATACAACAAAGAATGAAATGTCAAAAAAGTATATTTCCTACTACGTACATTTTGTTGAGTATTTTTCTGTACAATTTATTGATAACAGAAGGATGGTATAAGGGTGTTAAAAAGCTGAGGAGAATGAGTATTTGGTTAATAAACTTGCCTTGGCAGGGCCTTAGCCCATGTATTTGCAGAACTTGGCTGGCCGGTCCAGTTTCTTTATGATTCTTCTCTCTCTTTTTCTCTCTTTGCTATCTGAATTTGCAAATGCAAACATGAAAAGAAGGGCAAAAAATATCAAAACTAATGTAAAGATGTGCAGGCTGGACAGTGCAGAAGTGCTATTTACTATATTTTTTAATCCATGTCTGGTTATATACCGTATTCCTCAATCGTTACTATATCTGAACTTTTGTACAGCAGTAATACTAAAATTCCTTCTTGTGGGATGACAGTCTTGTCAGGTTGATCTTGTGAAGGATGGAGGACATGCTTATTTTATCAGGTTTCTTGATAGCATGGAAGCATATCCAGAACAGCGAGCCATGGCTGCATTTGTATTGGCTGTTATTGTTGATGGACATAGGCGGGGCCAGGAAGCATGTATCGAAGCTGGTCTGATCCATGTGTGCTTGAAGCATCTTCAGGGTTCAATGCCAAATGATGCACAAACTGAACCGTTATTTCTTCAGTGGCTCTGCCTGTGTCTGGGAAAGCTGTGGGAGGATTTCACAGAGGCTCAAACAATAGGTCGGCGGGCAGATGCCCCAGCAATTTATGTTCCTCTACTCTCTGAACCACAGCCAGAGGTGTGCCTTCTTGCTTTGTAGTTATAATATCCTTTAACTAATAAATCCTTGGATTGCTGCGTAATGTCATATCTTAGTTGCTGAAGCCATTTATTTCAGGTTAGGGCTTCAGCCGTCTTCTCATTGGGTACCCTGCTTGATATTGGGTTCGACTCGTGTAGAGATGGTGTTGAAGGAGATGAAGAATGTGATGATGATGAAAAGATTAGAGCTGAAATTAGTATCATTAGAAGCCTTTTAACTGTTGTTTCAGACGGAAGTCCACTGGTCCGAGCTGAGGTTGCTGTGGGTATGTGACTGACTGATACAAATCTGCTTCTGGATTTCTGTTTATTTTTATATTTTTGAACATTCATTTCCATTTGTGTTTTGTTTAGAAACTTTAAAAGCCACATTTGTTGGAACCTTCAGATCCTGCATGTTTAAACAATGTTTACTTAATCAAGAGAGTCCAGTGTCCTAAGATTACTGCGCAACATAGTCTCTCACATTAAAATTCTTTTCTTGCTTCCATTTTTAGAATTTTGAAAAGCCACAGTTTTGTGTTTCTTTAGAATTTTGAAGAATATAATAACAGAAATTATTTAACATTTATTGGCATGCTATTTGGTTTACCTTGATATGATTAATATGCAAAAATAGATTTTCTTAACTGTTATTATGGAAAAATGATTTCTTTATATGATTTTGTTTTTCGAAGAAGCCTCTGTAATTTATAGAAAGAATCATGTTTCTGTCTTAGCACTCATGCATATAAATGGAGACTTTGACAAGTTTATATTTTCGAAAAAATGATCCATGTTTATCCAAATATTTTCTTACATTGTATCATGTGATTTACATGTGTAACGTAATTGGACATGCCATTTGCTATATTTGTGATATCATTGCCTGGCCTGTGGAGTTTATTGGGAATCACACAGGACAAGTGCTTTCCATCTATGCATTGCAGTGAGGTTTTTGGCAGTTGGCTTGGGGGAGGGGAAAGCTGTATTCAAACTATATCCATAGATTCTGAAAGCATAACTGAGTTGATTTGTTGATGTCTTTACAGCTCTTGCACGCTTTGCCTTTGGCCATAAGCAGCACCTCAAGTCAATTGCTGCTGCTTATTCGAAGCCTCAGTCCAATTCTCTCCTGGGTTCATTACCTTCATTGGCTCATATAAAAACTACCGGAAGTGGAAGTATTGTTTCTTCACAGATTGGTCTATTAATGAGAGTTGGCACTGAAGCAGTTGTCAGAGATGGAAGAGTCTCCACGAGCAGTCCTCTTGCTAATGCTGGACTTATGCACGGGTCCCCATTGTCAGATGATTCATCCCAACATTCTGATTCTGGAATCTTAAATGATGGTGTCAGCAATGGGGTTGTCAACCATATGAGGCCAAAGCCTCTTGATAGTGAAATTTATTCACAATGTGTATTGGCTATGTGTACTTTAGCTAAAGATCCATCTCCACGCATAGCAAGTCTTGGTCGTCGGGTACTGTCCATTATTGGGATTGAGCAGGTGGTAACAAAACCTGTTATGTCCATGGGGAACACTAGCCGGCCAGGTGACCCTACAACTGCAGCTCCAACGCCTAGCTTTGTAGGACTAGTTCGTTCATCTTCATGGTTTGACATGAATGGAGGTAACTTTTTCATTGTCCTCTATGCCATCATTTTGAATTCACTAATATGGTTATTGCCAATCATTTTTAATTCACTAATATGGTTATCTTTGTGTTAGCTTCAGAGGACGATTATATTGATTCTTTTGATTGAATTGAAATATATTTTCTTGTACATTTCAATTTCCATTAGGTGCCTGCTATCTTTGGTGTATTTATTCTTGTCTGTTTGTTTTTCTCTTTTGTTGAAAATCATGAAAACATCAATATTAGCTGTTGTTGGCAGGTCATTTGCCATTAAAATTTAGAACTCCTCCTGTCAGCCCACCACGGCAAAGTTTCTTACCTGGAATGCGTAGAGTTTGCTCTTTAGAGTTCAGGCCTCACTTGATAAATTCTCCGGATTCAGGACTAGCTGATCCACTTTTAGGCTCTGGGGACCCATCTGCAGTTTCAGAACGCAGTTTGCTTCCTCCTTCAACCATCTACAATTGGAGTTGCGGCCACTTCTCCAAGCCACTTCTCACTGCAGCAGATGATACTGAAGAAATATTAGCTAGAAGAGAAGAAAGAGAGAAATTTGCTCTGGAGCACATTGCAAAATGCCAACGCCTGTGTAAATCTTTTGATTTAGGTTTTTTTTTTATTGATTTATCTTTTTCTATTTTTATGATGTTCTTGTGGAGGATCTAATTTTCTGTTAATTTTGCTGGCCAGCTGTCAGCAAGCTTAATCATCCAATTGCTTGCTGGGATACGAGATTTGAAAAGGGTACGAAGACGGCCTTGATCCAACCTTTCTCTCCTATTGTGGTTGCTGCTGATGAGAATGAGAGGATTAAGTATGGTGTTTCCTTTTTCTTTTTCATCTCTTTACAAGGCTGTTTCCATTTGATAGTTTACTTGTTCATGGTAAATCAAGTACTACTATGGGCACTCTAATTTGGCTTGGGAAAGGAAACTTATTGTCCTGCCTGATAGGAAGAAATGCCTAGATATGGAGCAAGTCTTAAGCAGGCATTCTTGTCTGGTCATGAGTTCTTGTGGTGGAATCCCTCTCTGTCTCTCTCGCTCTCTTTTTTTAAATATTAAATAGGGCAGGTTCTACTTTGTTTTGGCTACTGTATGAACTTCTTAGCATGTATTTGGTTCTCACAATATGAAGTTACAGCTGAAATGTTGAATGATTGAGGTCCAGTGTCTTCAAGCTGTATAATAGGTTGTTAGATGTAGATACCTAGTTCATCTTGCCCTTAGGTATCATGGGAGAGCTTACGAGTCCCACTGGGGATTGTAAGTGAGCTGTGGATGTGTTTGCAATTTTCTTGTTAGTGCCCTGATATGTAATTATGTGACACTCAGTGCATTAGATGCATCCACAATACCATCTTACCATCAATTGATTTGGCCACTCATGGGGTTTCTCCGCTGTGAGATGGTTCAGTTAATTTCATTTTTGTTGTTTATTAGATGTAGTAAGATGGGTCCTCTGGTTTCTTGTAATTGCATCTCTCTCAAATGCATTAACTGTTCGGTATTTGTTTCTTCACAGGATATGGAATTATGAGGGACCTACCCTTCTCAACAGTTTCGATAATCACGACTTTCCTGACAAAGGAATATCTAAACTCTGCCTTGTGAATGAGCTTGATGTCAGCCTTCTGCTTGTGGCTTCATGTAATATTGTTTTCTACATTTTTTTTTGATTTGTTGTTGATTGGAATGTTAGATGTCCTATTAGTTTGTCTTATTTTCTTATATGATGTAGGCAATGGAAATATTCGAATTTGGAAAGATTACGATCAGAAGGACAAACAGAAGCTTGTTACTGCATTTTCTTCAATCCAAGGTCACAAACCTGGCGTCCGATGTTCAAATGCCGTTGTGGACTGGCAACAGCAGTCTGGGTATCTGGTACATTTTGATTTATGAAGTCCGTAGGATTTAGTTTAATAGCAGAACTCACCTTTGTAGCGTTGTGATGCATTTTTCTGATGTCATATTGTTAGTATGCATCTGGAGAGGTATCATCCATTATGCTTTGGGACCTCGAAAAGGAGCAGCAGATGGTCAATCCAATTCCTTCATCATCAGACTGTAGCATCTCAGCACTGGTGAGTTTCCACTCACTCCTGTGTAGTAGCTGAATCATTGGGAGAACAATGATTATTTTCCACAGCTTTTTATATTCTTTTAGCTTGTATATTAGGTATAGTAAATCTCTCTAAGATAGTAAAACTTTAAAGTTACTGGACATAAGAAATTTGGGAAATATGTTATAAAATGGGAAATATGTCGTATTTTGACAGATGAGTTCAGCAGGTTTGGAAAACACTGCTAATCTATGATTAAATTAGATTTGGTGGAAAAATGTGTTAGCTGGTTTTCTCGTTGATGCATTGTCTGTTAGAAGTATGAAGACAGGGCTCATGGATGCATGTCAGGATGCTAAGATGATATGAATTCATTAGACTGAACTCTTTTCTAATGTGGTGTTTTATCAATAACAGTGTGCTGATATTAAGAGATTGTTTCGTAGGGTTAGAAACTTTTGTTGATGAGTTATATTTGTATCGTGTAGTCTGCTTCTCAAGTTCATGGGGGTCAGCTTGCTGCTGGTTTTGTGGATGGCTCTGTCAGACTCTATGATGTTCGCACACCTGACATGTAAGCATTTTGCATTAATTTTAATTCCTCTGGCCTAACGCAAAATGGATATGTTTTTGTGATTGGAGCGTTCCATCAAATTCAGAATTCAATGAGCCATGGTAGATTAAAATATATTCGTTGATGACAATCCTGGTTGCGAGTCCTGGTAACCATGATTTTTTTTTTCCCCCACAATTCTACTTAATACTTTATCTATCAAGTGTTGTTCATAGGCTCTACATACTCTACGTTCTTCTTCAATAATAGATGAAGTATACATGTTATCAAGTGTTGTTTATAAGCTGTGTGTTACTGTGGTGCTGTCTTAAAAATAATGTGAAACTTGAGGAAAAAAAGATCTAGCTTCTAATTGAAGTTTTTAATGTTTGGTAAATATGAATCTTGACGAATAATTTTGTCAGTAGTAAATGTAATATAGGTTGTTCATCAGACAACTGTGGAGAATAATCACCTTAACATCTAGGCCACAGTTGCAAGTCTTTACCAAATACTTAGCAGCTGTGCTAAATCTGCTAGGCAGTAATACTGAATGAAGCCTAAGAGTACCATTACAACCTCTGTGTCATTATCTCTGGATTTGTATAAATTCTGACCATCTGATTTTTGTAATAACTTCTTAAATTCATAGGCTTGTCTGTTCAACACGACCGCATACTCAGCAAGTAGAAAGAGTTGTGGGGATCAGCTTTCAGCCTGGACTGGATCCGGCAAAGGTAAATGGAACACCCAAGTGTTTACCATCTTTTTCTGACTTTTAATTTATTTTCTTGCATCTTGAACTATTTACTGGGAAGCTGAAGCTAATTCTGCCTTAATTTACCGCCTCACTTGTTCTTTTTCAGATTGTCAGTGCATCACAGGCTGGTGACATCCAATTCCTTGATATTAGAAACCACAAGGATGCCTATCTTACAATTGATGCTCACAGGGGCTCTTTGTCAGCTTTAGCTGTTCATAGACATGCCCCAATCATTGCCAGTGGGTCAGCAAAACAGCTGATCAAAGTTTTCAGTTTGGAGGGTGAACAACTGGGCACCATTAGATACCACCATCCGAGCTTCATGGCCCAGAAGATTGGTTCTGTAAATTGCCTCACCTTCCACCCATACCAAGTGCTTCTTGCTGCCGGTTCTGCAGATGCCTGTGTCTCTATACATACTTGATTTGATGTCAACTCGTGTGCAATAAATGATCTATTTTTACTGGATTCAAATTCCCAAATTTGGAAGGCAGCAAATTGAGGGCGGGCCAACATGTCTACAATGCACATCTTTATTCAAGTCATCAAATGCCACGTTCTGCTGCCGCAGTTGTCCTTCACTGTTGATAAATTGGAAATACGGGGTCGGGGAAATTCAAAGTGAAGTTGTATGCTATACATTCATTTGCCTCCAATGTGGAGTCTCTAACATGTTGGGTAAGAAATCCTGCATTAGGGGTGCTTTGGCAAATAATTTGTTATATAGGTAAATGTGTGTAAATAGTTTTCTTTTTCTTTTTACCCCTCCTGTTTATCTTTCCTCCCATTTCGGCGTGTCCATTGTTCTTCCATCCCTTTTGTTCAATTTGTAAACGCAGCACACTTGTTGCAAACAGTGAGTGATATGGGTAATTATCCCCCGAAATGCGGGGGTCTTTAACTTAGCCTTTTCCATTATGTATTCTGTTTGAATTTATGGACCACCGGGCCTTAGTCATTTTCAGAATCGTGACGTCCAACTAACAATTTTGAAACGTGTTCATAGAGAACGCCCAACAAACGTCCTTGCGCTTGTTGTCGAGGTTGGTTTGTTGCAAGTGACTAAGAGGACATCAATGGCAAGCCGGGAATCAACCAGCTCACACACAGGAGTTGATGGATTAAGTTTCCGAAAATCATGTCCAATTCAAGGATCAAATCACCGAAAGCAACAAATGACAGTAACAGTTACAAACACAAGCCATACCAAGAACCGAAAAGGGTGATCTTCATAACCAATGACACCGCAAAGCTATGACTGACATGGATATATCTAAGGATATATAGATACATTCCAACCTAAACGAAGAAATTTGCATTCACCATATTCACATGGATATATCATATACTACCCCGTTTTCATATAAAACCTGCTGTACCACTAGAATTTCTCACTTCCTCCCACCCACCATACCTTGCCCAGAAGTTCCTGACAAGCTAGGAGATGAGCTGCTTGTCATCTTAAGCCTGGCATCTGCACTGCCTAGAACATTCAGATCTTCAAATAGTCTGTATGAAGGAATAAAAGGCTTCTGTGCTGTTGTTGAGACTGGATTTCCTGGGCCAGAACTTGCCGGAGGATCTCCATGCATAACTGAGCCATTGCTCCCTCTTGTTGGGAATGAGTTATTTGGTTGCAAGGGTCTGTAAGATGTGGGCATGTTGGCTCTGGGACTTGAAAACATATTATTGGCACCAGCGAGATGATTTGGGTTGTTAAAATAACCGGGGGTAGGAGCCCACGGTGGAGGAGGATATGCAGAAGAATATTGAGGATATTGAGGCTGCACCTCTGGCTGGAATTGGGGCTGTGATTGGGGTAATGGCTGTGATTGAGGCTGGGCCCATGGAGCAACATAGTTGTTGTAAGGTACCTGCCCTTGATTTCCAGGATAAGTTTCGGAAGCATAGGGATTTCCTTGAGTGCTCGAAGGAGCAGGTACCTGCTGCGTGCTCTGACTGGAAATTGGTGGTGTGTGTGGGGTATGCGGGGAGGTCGACGTAGTTGACAAGGTAATACTCAAAAGGTCAATAATGTCCTGTTCTTTTGAAGTCCTCACTGGTGCAGGTGGATCAGGCAGAGCCAAAGCTTTGGATGGGGTGGCAGCTGGCAAAGATGAAGTTGCATTGCTATTGTTCACTGCCACAAGAGCGCCCCCAGTTTCTGCAGATGTATTCTGAGAAGGCCCTGGCTTCGGCATGGAATGCCTGCACATATTATCAAATGGAAAGCACAAATCAACATCCTCATAAAAAATAAATTAAATCCCCATTTACAGCAAACAGAACAGAGAGGAGGTCAATAAACTATTGCTAAGTAGTCATGAACAACCTTCGAGCTAGCAGTGCAAAGTCGTCTTCCTCTTCTTCTTCTTCATCGATTAGGGCCCTCGTCACACTAGCAACAGGTGCAGGGTGGTTACCATTAGGTGTTGGGCTCGAGTCACCAACATCAGTCGATTTGAGGCTAGATGCGGCACATGCTTCATTTGGTTTAGGACTTACATTTGTAACTTCAGTTGGTATGGGCAAACCAGATGCTATAGCGTCATGTTTTGCAAGCAAGTTCTGCAGAATGTCATTTAATTCAAGACCCCGGCCAAGAAGTTCCTCATCCCTGCCACATTGCCAAAAATTCAATTTTAGATAACCATTCATGATCCCATGGTACTGCACGTTGACAGAAAAATTCCACTCCCACACATGATTACACATCATTGACTAATTCTACGGATGATATAAAGAGCAGCATGCAGGAAGCTATTAATCCTTAAGAATAGCCATTTGGTGACTGACCCGGTTGTAGTAAGCATCTGCATGAGCTTTTTTTGATTGGACCGACAGCGACTGACGAGATCAACAATTACCTCATCTTTTACTGCCTACAAACAGTTAAAAGAACAAAGGAAAAAAGGTTAAAGATTTTACACCTCTGATAGGGTAACGATTAGAGTTAAAACTATGATTTCACATACCTCACGGTTGCTAGGATTTACAGCTTGCAGCATGTCACTTAACAGCTCCATAACATCTTGCATAGAATCCAAGCTTGAAAAACTACATGGGCAAGAAAATAACAGACTTAAACCATCTCCAGAATAACTAGACAAAAAGCAATATTTCGCAGTCGCAAGGGACCAGATGCTGTGAGAACCAAAGTGAAATCCTCACCTTAAAGTTTCAACCTCTGTCGCCATTGTTTCGTCAAGCCTTCTTGAGGAATTGCTAGGCATTCCATAACTAGCTTGAGATTGTCCTAGAGTGGGGTGGGTAACAGGAGGTGTAAATATAGGAGCAGCATCTGGTGAACGCTTGGGAAATTGTACTCCATAACGCTGCATTCATACAGCCCACAATTATTGAATTATCTAACAACCAAATGATCATCCATACACCATTCCTCACTGTTCTTGAATAAGAATAAAACATTTACTGATCTTATAGCGACAGATGCAATAAAGCAATAAAGCAAAGCAATGGTAGTAGCAATAAAGCAATGGTATTTTTCCCAAAAAAGAAGAAAATTAAAGAAAAAAAAAGAGATTGTGGATCAATTGTTAAATTAAACAGACACTATACCACACTTCTATAATCAATTGACTGCAATTTCTTGGTATATCATTTTTTTAACCAAAAATATAAGAGAAGCACCAGGCTAAGTTCACAATATTCCCACCCAAGGCAGAAGAGAGCAATCAAATAAGCAATGGAATAGGAAAAGCTGTATGCTTACCCTTAAATCCTCATAAGCCCAGTAGTACTGAGGATGTTTTCCCCCAGGTCCACCAAATGCCTCTTGCCAAGAATCTAATAAAACCAAGATTTTATCCCTCAGCTGCATATCTGGCTGCAAAACCAATGAGATATATGTTTTAGTTGAGGCAGAAGGCCTAAATAGAAGTTGAATACTGTAAGAGACAAAAGGTGCCATAAAAAGAACAGAAGGGAATTTATTACCATAACAATCCAAGAAACAGATTCAAAGATTTTCTCATTATATCCCACGAATTTCTCATGGCACTCACCCAGATAATGCCATTCTTCAAGTAACGTACCTATTCTCCCAGTTCAAGTAAACTAAACTTAAAATTACTATCCCTACATGGACATGACAGGGTGCTCTCATCAGTGCACTGGTTATGCATAAGTAAGGAACACAGCAGCTATTACAGAGAAAGAGAAAATTTAATTTTTCTTAAAAGCAATATCAATCTCTCTCATAAGCCATATTAATCTCTCGGCAGACAAGTCATAGAGAAAAGCCAAAGAAAGAAAAACTAGTGGGCCTGATATACAAAAAGCTATTCAAACTGTACTTCAACATTATCAGAAACTGAAGTTCGTCAATGAATTTAGTTGTAGGATGTTACCAACTGCATAAAACTACCACTAGCAGTTTACAAGTTAAATTATCAATCTAAACAGTAAAATTCTTTATAATTGATAAACAATTGGAAAAATTACTATCGGAAGGGGATCAAACATGCAACAAAAGCTTAAATACTAGAATAATAACTACCTTGCATCTCATGCTGAAATACTTTTAAAAGCAAAAGAATGGTTACCTTCTTCTTCACAATTTTAACCATCTCTCCCAACACATTCCTCTCAGCAATTTGAAAATGAACAAAATCACCACAATTCTTCACCATCGTCTCTAAAAGCTATAAAACAGTTATTCATGACATAGTTAAACAATATTAAGGTCAAAACTGATAAGTTGAAAACAAAACAAATATTGCAGTTAAAGCACCATTTTGCGGACAAAAGAATAAGTTGCAAAACTGAAGTCAATAGAAGAATAAAAGATAACGAGAGAAAAGACTAGAAAGTTTCCAAAAAAGATAACAAGAGAAAAAACCAAAGGTTTCCAAAAAAATTTACCGTCAACGCAAGAAGTTGCACTTTTGTGTTCTTGTGCTGTAACCTTTTCTTCACTGCTTTCACAACATCTTTCGCCTGCCTGATCAATTCAACAGATAATCCATTAAAAAAATATATATTTTCATTCTTTTGAAACAAATAAAAACACTTCCTTAAACCCCCCCCCCCCCCACAAAAAATAATAATAATAATACTTCACCGTAAAGCTTCATATTGAAAAAGAAAAAAGAAAAAAAAGGAAAAGAAATGTTTATACACAAAAACGATTCTTTTTTTTTTTTTTTTGGTTCCACTCCAGAAATAAATAATAATAATAATAATAATTTCATCTCAATTTCATCTTCTAAACTCTCAAACTGATTAAGAACACGCGAATAGATATCTTTATGCTGAGTAAAATCAGGAAACCTAACTTACAAACTTAAGTCAACCGCAGAAAACAGTAACTTCTAAATTAACAGAAAAGAAAAAAATTGCTGAAAATAAAATTACTCCATATTCTATATATAATCCCAAAAAAAAAAAATTATCAATTAGCTTTTTATAAATTGAAACCCTAGGATTAAACGAAATGTTAAAGCTGTTATTCAAGCAGAATTACCACTGATGAGAATTGATGGAATCACAGATATCGATGTTCATAGTCCAATCAGGACTAATCAAAAGCTCGCTGGTCGCCTTGTCAACTGCCACGGTCGCCGAAGACGACGACGACGACGACGATGACGACATCATCTTTACTCTCTATCTCTCCCTCCAAATTAGATAACAGAAAAAGAAAATGAAAACTGTTTCCTGTTTGTTTGTTTAACGAGAAAATTCGGTCCAAAGAAAAAATACACCGCCAATGAATGCTTTCAAGCTCAAAGAATTTATATATTCTTCTTTTTTGACCTTCAACGTTTTCGTTGGCTCTCTAATGACACACGCAAATAATCGTCTCTTTTATTCTTTCATTCACTATTAATAATTTTCTTTGATTCTCTGTTTTATTTCTTTTGCCAAAACTTCGTTTTTCCTTTGCCTTTCTTTTTTCGGTCATTATAAAAATCCTCATTTTAGCATGCCTTTCTCGAATGCATTTAATCCCACGCGTCTCCTTCAATAACTGAATTACACGCACCAGTGAATCTTCACAGCGTGGCATCTCACGTTTTAGCAACAAAATTATTGAGATAATAACCACGAGCTCCCTCTTTTCTTACATTTTATGGAACAAGGTTATGGTTTTTATTTTCTATTTGTATCAAACAGGTTCCAAAACTCAAAAACTCCTGTTGGAATGATCATTCTACTAAGTTTTGAGTTTTTGGGCATCTCTTATAAGTCTATGTAATCTCACATTTAGGGTGCATTTGGTGCGACTTAAAAATATTTAATTAGTTTGCATTATTTTTTTATTTTATTGTATTAATTTTAGTTCAGTATATATTTAGTATACGACTATAGTGGATTATAATCATATTTTAATTTTGTATATTGCAATTATTGATGTTAATCAATATTTTTCAATTAATTAGTAAAATATAGAACTGCACCAACCATCAATTTTTTTTTTTTTACCATCAACAACCAATAATTGTTTCTTTAATGAAAACTTCAACAATATCAGTGAAGATACTAATGAGTTCCATCCTTATTTATTAGTGGGTAGCCTTACTAATATTTAAGTCTTTGTTTGGAGTCTCATGTAATTTACATGTGCATTTAATTAATTTTTTTTAAAAAAAATAGGGCGGCTCTCAAATACCCATTTAATGAAAAATACAAGATGAATTTAAATAATATGTTCAAAATCAAAATCTACTAAACAAAGTCAATCTCAATATTATCTAAAACTATTATTTTATATTGTGTTGATATAAACTCTGGAGACTAGAGCCAAACCCATTAGTCTTCTTGTAATGAAATTATTAATTAAATATTTTTTAGAAACCGAATAGTTGGGCACACACTTGTTTTGGAAATTGAATTTTTAAATAGGGGTTGGATAGAGTGCAATATATTACAGCTGAAATTTTTTTTAAAAAAACTAAGGATGTTTTCGTGATTTCAATAGGGTTGAGGGCCTATTTGGTATAATGGATAAACTTTGTTATTTCTTTAGAAATGAACATTTTGAATATGCTATTACCCAAAACTATTTTCTTTTAAAAAAAAAAAGGTTAATGTGAGGGGGGTGAGAAAAGTCGTAGATATGGAGTTGGGGTGGCAAAAGAAAAAAAAAAGGGGACAATTATCGGTCACAATTGGGGTTGGCTTTGTCCCCGGTTTTACATTGATTGAGTTGCAGTTTTGTCAGCCAAGCTTTTAATTTTGAAATTTATGGATATTATTTATTTCTCTATTTACTTATCAGTTTTATTTTAGTATTGGGCAGCCGCAAGTATGATACTTCTATTGTTCCTTTGACATTCTTCCAAGACACCTTGTTTTATTTGGACTTCAATTCAAGTCTCTCTTAAAATATGAAATATTATATTATTATATTCTTTTATATGAAAATTTTCCCCCCTAAATAATGTCATAATATTGTACATTAATTATATCAAGCCTAGCGCTCGGTGCTGTGATGTGATGTATTAATAAATCACCCATCAGGCCATTATAAAATTGATAGCATGACAAAACATTTTTTATGGGGACATTATTTAACAGTTAAGTGACGCTTCCCATGTGTTGTGTCACAATAATTGGAGGAGATATATAGCAAGAAAACTACAACTAATAGCCTAATATTATTTACAGTGCAAGATTTTTTTGGAGGTGCTTTTGTATATTCTCCAAAATATTTTATTCATGACAAAATGTTCGATATTTATAAAATTTGTCAGTGGTTGCTTTGGGTGTATACCTTTATTTAGTATGTAATTGAATCATTTCAAAGCTCACGGGAAGACCAATACATGTGTTTGCTAATGTGTCGTAAATAGTCAGTGGCTTATCATAAAACTCCTTTTCTTTGCGTCCATAATTAAAAATTGAAGACTTTTATCTATTTTTTTTAAAGTTTCTTTCTAAATTATTATTTTCTTTATTTAAGTCGTTCTAATTTTATTATATTTTAATATTTTCAATTTTATCCTTTTTGATAATTTCATGCGTGGAGGCCTCACCACAAAAAGAGTAAAACCCTAATTTATAAGAATGTTGATCAATTTCAAGAAATTTTGTCTTGAGAGTTCGTGTGTTATCTTCATTTTTTGCTTCTGAGTTGCGTTAATGTCTCCCCCGGCACACACTAATAGGTCAATGGGTTATACTTTGTTGGTTGTAACGGATTATTTGAAAGTAAGTCTAGATGGACTCCTTATTATACTCTTTCGAGTTGAATCCGTCTGACTTTTCTTTCTTCTTTTTTTTTCCCCCCTGAAAATTGTGCTCTTATTTTAAGGGGGTAAAAAAAATTACAACGCAATCATTTTCATGCTAACCACACGTAGCCATACCATTTCTTTTTCTCCATTATTATTAATGAGGTAGAGTGAGCGTATCCAATCTTTATAGTAATAATTAAAGGGCATGAAAAGATGACACATGATTTCTTACAAATTTTTTCCACTCGTTGAATAGTGGGAAATGATAAAGATGGCTACTGGTAGCAGGCAAGGGTAGACCATTGACTACACCAATTAATTAATCAATATGCTCCATTCATCATTCTGCTTCTAATCCATCCAATATCCACTGGCCATACCTATATCTATTCATTTAATTCATTTTTCAATCTTTTGTTTTGAAAAACGACAACGTATATTGATTAGTATGGGTGCCCCCATTTCCAACTTTTGGACAAGTCATCACCTGAAGGCTGAAATCATTCCATCGGGTTGCTCTCATCATTGCGTGTGCCATTTCTACGTGTCTTCTAGACTAATTAAAATTTTAACTTTCTTTCAAAATTATTATTTTTTCAATCATTCCAAGATTTTTACGTATAGGCTTGCTCGTTTGAATTTACTTGCACAATTCATCCTTGATTTCTTGTTCGGAGAAATTTATCAGCTCAAATAAGTAAAATACATAGTTGATAGTTCGACCATGGATTTCTTTTCTCTTTAGTTAAATGTGATTTTATCAATTTTTAATATTTAATAATCATGCTTAGAAAAAAAAAGAAGAAATAACCGCGAACGAGCGCATGATGTCATTTATGTCCTTATCCAATAAAACATTTTCACACGTATAAAATAATGATATTAAGAGAGACGTTGCAACAATTTCGTATAAAGTTACGTTCATTGCAATTTGTAAGGCAAAAGATGTCGGCTCTTCCAAATGAAATGAATACAGATATCATATATATATATATATATATATATATTAATACAAAGATAAAATATATATAATATCATTTCAATACATGCAATAAAATTGATACAACTTCTAATAATAGATACACAACTGATCTTACTAATCACAACGTGAAAACATAATTACACCACTCCGTTACAAATTAGCCAGAAAATATAGCACCAAAATCGGCTCCAATATCACCCACCACCACCACAACCGCCGCCGCCGCCGCCTCCTCCTCCGACACCACCACCACCACCACCACCACCACCACTGGAACTAGAGCGTGCACGATTAATCTCATCAAGAATCACAATTAGCGCCACCATGAATGCATAATCAACGTTGGGATGCACCGTCACCATAAAATTGTCCTTGCCCAGGAAAAAGCTTTTAACTGTTTGCTTCTCGTGCATCTGCATATATATTCATTTCCCACGAATAATTAATTTCAATTAATCAAATAAGTACTTTTAGAATGCAAATTGCCATGTTAATTAGGACTTAATCCGATGCACATATTATTATTATAATACCTGAGCGACGATTGCGGAAGATTTGCCAGCATAGATTGTACAGGAAGAAGGCTCAAATAACCAGCTGCTGCCTTTGACGACTCTGAAATCGCAAACGTCCTCTCGTGTGTTATTTGCTAAAAACACATCCAATTTAGTGGTGCTGGAAAACCACCCTGATCGAGCTATCTTAGCGCTGAAGATCAAATGGTGACGCTCTGTGCTTTCTCCTCTGAACACCTGCCACCTGTGATGCCGAGACGTTGCCTTTTCTCTGAGAGTAACGATGGGATTCCCGGCACCGTCGAGTAAAACTCGACGCCGACGCATGAAAGCGAATACATCTTTAACTTGAAAAAGAATGTTACCATTTGTGTCTTTGACATCAAAGCCGCCACTACTAAAGATCATTACTTTCCTCACAATTGCTAGATCAATAGGGTGAGGGCTGCAATACTGAGGGCTAATTACAGCCACCGGGTTAGCTGCTGCGCCACCGAAACTTGGCTGCTGTGCCATGGCCGGTCAATATAATCAATCAACAACAGCTTAGTTTTTCTTTCTTGAATTGGTGAGAAGTTTTCAATTTGTACTTAAGATAGTTATACAGATCGCCGAGGAGGATTATTACAAAGTCATGCGTCTTTCCAAGAAGTTGCAAGGAGAACAAGTCAAATAATAATTTTAAGGCCGTGTTGATTACTTCATATTTAGGTAAATTAATGAGTTTTTGCACTTGGTTTCTTGACTTGTTGTCCCATGGAAGCAGACGTTCCACTCAATAGGAATAGATACGTTATTGACTAGATAATGTAAGAATTGAAGACTATACAAAAAGTGTGGAATTAAATATAAATTATTAGACTGCCAAAAGCTTTGTAAGATGGATGGAAATAGTAAGATGAGAATCGTCATCATCACCATCTACTGAACATGTGTCGAAACAAAATTGGATTTTGTGGCGGCGGTGGCGGTGGAGATGGAGCAAAAGTCCAAATGGTGACAGGTGCTAATTAAACCGAAAAATTAAACAGAAGAAAGATAGGATTAGGAAAAAGACAAAATAATCAATAATTATTATAACACCCTTCTGTTTCTTGAACATCTTTCGGTAGTGAAATTTTCTTCAAGCGCGCTCTTGCTATGCCACTTATTGAAGAGATGGCTTAAAGACCATATATATGCAATAGCAGCTTCTTCAGCAGCGTCAAATTAATTAATGTGCCTAGCCAATGCCTTTCTTTACTATGTGGTTTCTAGTGTCGGCACTTGGTTGCATATCTCCCCTATGGCCGTCGCCGGACTCCGAGGTACCTACTGGATTGCCTTGAGCTTCTCTTTGGATTCCTGTAAAGCAACTGAGGAAAAATTTTCCATTTAAATGATGATAATTATGTAGGGTTGAGATATATTGAAAATTAAAGAAATAATTGGTTTTATATGTGAATATGGTATATGACAATCTGACGTGGCCTCGTTTATTAAAGTTATAAGAAGTCATTTTTTTTTTTAGTTTAAGTGGGGCAGTTAATATTTTATGTATGATACAATGAAGAAATCAATAATGTTTTGCTTAGTTAGTTGAAATATTTAATTATTAAATATTTCCACTAATGTGATAAATTAAAATGATATGACATTATTTAATTGACTCAAGTGATATTTGATTATTTAGTCTCATTATTTTTTAATCAAGCAGTGAAATTTTATTAGTAACATATTAATTGAGTATCCTAACTACGTATTGCACTACTCTTAAGCAGTACATATATAATTCTTATACACATATTCTGTTTGTGTTATGATTGGTAAGGTAACGTGTTACCTACAATTGACATGATTAGGGTGACAAAATGCGTAAATTGATGCAGTTTATTGTATTATATATACATTTTTTTTTGGTTTAAATTTTATATCCAAGTTTCAATAAGGTTACATAGAAATTGTTATTTCTACTTGTAGATAGGTTTAAATCCTGCCATTTCCACATGTCTTCAAAAAAAAAAATTTCAATTATTTCAAGAACTTTAAGTATAGGTTCGTCTGTTTCAATTTTACTTGCATAACGCATATTGCTAAAAGAAATTTATCAGCTCAAATAAATTATATACAAAGTTAGATCATGGATTTTTTTTTAAATCTTAAACATTTAATTCAACTTATGCGTCTCAATTAATTAAATAAGATTTCATCAATTTTATATTTAATAATTTTTTTACAAGAAAATTTTAGGATGAGACGAATGTAATGTCGTTTATGTCATCATCCAATAAAATCTTGTCTCGCATGTATGTATTCACTTTAAAATTAACCAATAATCGGAGTAATAATGATATTAGAGTTATTATAACATACATAACATGATTTTCTCAAGCTTGATCCTTATTTTTTAAAAAAATTGAAATACAACTTTGGGATACCATATTTACCATGTAAGATATACTATTTTTTACAATAATTTATTTTCTAGGATAAATGGTCGATAAAATCTATATAATCATTGTTACAAGATGTTATAGCCGTTTTGGTACTTGGAATATTTAGAAGCATCCAAAGCTATATAGAGCTGTGGCAAAACAAATTTCCATACCCACTATAGCTTTGTTACTGTCGATGATACGATGGCAACAATTTCGTATAAAATTACATTCACTGCAATTTGTAAGGCAAAAGATTTTCGGCACTTGCCAAATGAAATTGAAACATATATCAATACAACAAAATTGATACAACTTTCAAAAATAGATACACAATTGGTCTTACTAATCACAACATGAAATTATTATATAATTACACCATTCTGTTACAAATTAGCCTGAAATTATTGCACAAAAATCGGCTCCAATATCAACGCCCACAACCACGAGTGGAACTAGATTGGGCGTGCTTAATCTCATCAAGAATCACAGTAAGCCCCACAAGCAATGCACAATCAACGTTGGGATACACGTCACCATGAAATTGTCCTTGCCTATGAAAATGCTTTAAACCGTGTGCTTCCTGTGCATTTGCATATTCATTCCCGCATTAAATAATTTTAATTAATTAAAAAAATTTTACGTTTCAAATCACAAATTAAGTATTCAATTCTCCACATGTAATAATAATAATAATAATAATAATAATAATAATAATAATAATAATAATAATAATAATACCTGAGTAATGATTGTGGAAGATTCGCCAGCAAAGATTGCACAAAAATGCTCAGACCAGCTTCCTTTGACCAATCAAAAACATTCTCTTATGTGTTGTTTGCTAAAATCACATCCACTTTACTCCTTGACATTCCACATTGAAGATATTTAGCACAGTAGAGTTAGAATTTGAAGGATAAAATGAAGAACTGTGATTCATTTCATATTGAAGAAAGAATTTTAATTACAGAGATTAGCTTAGCTTAGTATTTATATTAGATTCTAGATAGATCCGCTTCCTTTTTAAGCACACTTGTTACAGGTAAACAAAAATAACAGAAAGAAAACAAACTTAGATCTAACTAATTGAAAATATAATTAATAAGAGCTGATTTAGTTACTAATTAGTTCATAATTCAGCTGCATGGGAATCTCTTCATAACAGTTTTGCCATCTGGAACTTTCCAATTTCTCACGTGCATCTTTCACTTTCATTTCCAAATTAGCTGTTGGAATTACAGTTGGCTTGACTCTAGCTGGGACTCCAACGTGTGATGAATTAAGTTCAGCTTCATTGGTAAATTCAACACCCCTTCTCAAACTTAAGTCTTTTGGAAAGACTTTAAGTTTGCTTCTGAAGAAGCTGAACTTAGGATATGTAAGAGGTTTAGTTAGCACATCAGCAACTTGATCATTGCTGGACACAAAAGCAATTTCAACTTCTTTCCTTTCAACTTTGTGTCTCACAAAATGGATGTCTATTTCAATATGTTTGGTTTTAGAATGCATCACTGGATTTGTGGCTATAGCTGCTGCACTTGTACTATCACTTAGCAGCAGTGGTGTGTTCTGAAGTTTAACTTCTAGTTCCTTATGAATTGAGCATATACAAGTTAATTCTGAACAAGCTAATACCATAGCTCTGTATTCTGACTCTGTTGATGACTTGGAAATTATACTTTGCGTCTTTGAACTCCAGTTAATTAAATTTTCACCTAAGTACACACAGTAGCCACTAGTTGATCTCATGTCATCAATATCACTACCCCAATCTGCATTAGTGTATATTACAAGATCCAGAAAGTCAAATTTTTTGAAAACCAATCTATAGTAAATTGTTTCCTTCAGATATCGCAGTACTTGTTTACAGGCCAGCCAATGATGTTAAGCACAAGCAATCTCAGGCCTTGTTAATACCGCATACTGTAAACCTCCAATTGCTTTTCTGTACTGAGTTGCATCAGCAAAGTTTTCACCCATCTTTTTGCTAAGCTTTTCTGTTATTGCCAGAGGTGTATCAACTCCATTACATTTTTTCAAATCAAACTTTGCAAGCAAATCTTTTATATACTTTGATTGAGACAGTACCAAGGTGTCATCATTTATGATAACTTCAATACCAAGAACGAAATTAAGATATCTCAAGTCTTTAAGAGCAAAAATACTACTCAAGTTGCGAATAAGCTGTTCTATTTCAGCATTATTATTTCCATTCACAATTATATCATCAACATAGATCAGCAATATGATCATATCACTCTCATTCCTTTTGAAGAATAAAGATGTGTCTAATCTGGCTTTAGTAAACTACCAAGATTCAAGAACTGACCTGAGTTTATCAAACCATGCTCTTGGTACCTACTTCAATCCATAGAGAGCCTTTTTCAACTTGCACATATAATTTGGATGTTCTAAATTCTCAAAGCCTTCTGGCTGAGGCATGTAAACAGTGTCACTAAGTTCCCCATTAAGAAATGAATTATTAATATCTACTTGTCTTAATCTCCAGTTATTTATGACAGCGAGACTTAGTATAATTCTTGTGGTTGCTGCTTTGACAACAGGACTAAAATTTTCTTGATAGTCAACCCCTTCTGTTTGTAAAAACCCTTTAGCTACTAAACGAGCTTTGTATTTGTTGATTGATCCATCTGAGTTTTGTTTTACTCGATAAATCCATTTGTTTCCAACAAGCTTCATGTTTTGATCTGAAGGAACTAAACACCAAGTCTGATTTCTCATCAAGGCATTGTACTCTGCCTGCATTGCTTGTTTCCATTTATGGTTATTCAAAGCTTCAGCTACACTTGAAGGTGTGTCAAGGGACATGGACTTTTCAGTGTTGTATATTTTTTGTTTGAATATACCATTTTTTAGCTCTAGTTATCAGAGGATGTGAAGGTTTGGGCTGATATGTAGGCTGAGATGTTTTTGGTATTTGATTTTCTAGTTCAGAATGATTTGAAAATGAATTTTGAGGTGACTCATGTGCACTAATTACATTATCATGTATTGAATTTGTTTGATCAGAATTGTTGTCAATATTAAGTTCATCAGAAGGATTATTTAAGTTATTTGTGTCTTCTGATGAATTTAAACTAGCTGCAGTTGCCTCATGATTTTGAGTTTCAGAAGGAAATGATATAGAAATAAACTTGCTGAATATGTTTGCAGGTTCTAGTGTATGAGCAGAATTTAAAACCTTGAAGTTTGAATCATTTTGAAAAGGAAATGAATTTAATTGAAATTGATATGAGCAGCAATATAAATTCTGCTGTTTGGATTCAAACAAAGATAAACCTTGTGCAAGTTAATGAAGCCCAAGTGTACATATTTTCAGGCGTGAAAATCAAACTTATGACTATTGTATGATCTTAGAAAAGGGTAGGACTCACAACCAAAGGTTTTAATTAAAGAATAACTTGGTTTCTTGGAATAAATGGCTTCAAAAGGTGTTTTGTGATTCAATGTGGGTGTACTGACTTGGTTTATAAGATAAGTTGCATTATAAAATGCTTCCCACCAAAACTTAAGAGGTATATCAGCTTGAGCAAGAAGTGTCATTCCAGTTTCAACAAGATGTCTGTATTTTCTCTCAGCTTTTCTATTTTGATGATATGTATAGGGGCATGAATATCTTATAACTATTTCTTCATTTCTAGGATAATGTTCAAAAGCTCTGTATTCCCCTCCCATATCACACTGAATTGTTTTAATTTTCAACTCTAAGCTTTTCTCAATTTGGTTTTTGAAAGATGAAAGAGCTTATGACTTATGAGTCAACCCAAAAATCCAAGTGTAATTTATTTCGTCATCAATAAAAGCTATGTAATATTTGAATCCCTAATTTGAAGTTGTTGGTGCAGGACCTCAGAGATCACTGTGAATGATATCAAGTGCAACTGATGATTTTGATTCATTATTTTTAAAGGATAATCTATGTTGCTTTCCATGTTGACAGGCTTTGCAAAAAGACAACTCAGGCATTTTATTGCCAAAAGAGATATTACAAGCTCATAGGGTTTTTCTAAGATCAGTAGCATTTGGATGACCTAATCTCATGTGCCAAAGATCAAGAATTTTGTTGATTCTTTGACCTTTACAGCTTGTACAATGTTCTTTAGAAACAACTGACATCATAGACTCTAGTTTATTTATTTTACAAATGGAAAGTAAACTAGAATATGAAGATGAGGATGACAAAATAGACTTGAATTGAGAGTGATTTAAAGGTAAATTCAGCAACTTGTACAATCCATTTTTAGCTACACATTTCATGAGAACAATCCCCCTTCTGTTGTCCTTAACAACACAAGGTGTTTTGTCTAATTCAATACAGATATTGTTATCACTTAATAGTTTTGATATGCTGATTAGATTTTTGGTTATTTTTAGTATATAGAGAATGCGGTTTAGTTTGATGTAATTTAAGACATCAAGTTTAAGTATGCCAAGCAATGTATAACCAACAGAAACAATTTCAAGTTTAGAGTCATTACCTACTACAAGCTGATGGTTGCCTTTGTATTCAGAGCTTATGCTTAAGTTGTTGAGATCATTAGTGACATGATCTGTTGCTCCGCTATTAAGATACCAGCCTCCATCTTTAGTTCATGTACCTTCAGCCACATAAGCACTCCTTTTGTTTCCTGCATAATTAGGCAAATTTGACAAGGACCTATATCAGTAGTTTATAGCAGTGTGATTCTTCCTGAAACAAAATTTAACAAGGTCCTTTAAGTGTTTCTTCATCGGTTGGAGCTTTTCCTTTCATTTTCTCATGAGTTTGATTAAAATTGCCTCCACCATTAAAGTTGTCTCCACCAGAATTGTTTCCAAATTGTCTTCCATTTTGATTAGTGACATTTCTAGTATTGTTGAAGTTTGACTGCCAGTTTCTCCTCTGATTTCCTTTGTAATAAGCAATATTGGCCTGATAATCTATACCGCTGACAGAGTTCTGATGTTTAATTCTGTTTTCTTGACTCAACAACATGCCTTAAACATTTGATGGAGTTATGCTTTTTGACTTAGCATTAATTATAGCAACAATCGAATCATACTTAGGTCCAAGACCAGCAAGCAGACATAATACAAAATCATCATTACTTATGTGATTACCAGCAGCTCTAAGAGAGTCCAGATTCATTTTCATGTTAGTGTAATATTCATGAATACTCATTGATCTTTTCTAGTTGTCTGGATCCGAGTCCTCAAGTGAAGAACTCTTGATCTAGATCTGGCACCAAACTGTCCAGAGAGTGTTTGCCATACCTTTAGAGATGAGCTTGCTCCAACAACAATACTCAGCACCTCTTCACTCAAAGTTGAAAGTAGCCAGCCCATGAGTTGCTGATCAATTTTTCTCCAGATCTGAAATTGCGAATTTGGCACCGTGGCCACTGTTTGATCACTATCAGCATTGATAATCACTCGACTTTGAGGATTCTTTATATTATCAATTAGATCTTCAAGCTCTTTTGCTTTAATTGTGGCAATAACCTGAGATCGCCATAGTAGATAATTGTTGTTTGCGAGTTTGATCGGAGTATTGAAGACTAGAGAATTGATAACAGAGGAGTTGTTATTTGGATTAGTGAAAGGATTTGTAGTTGAGCTTAAAGCTCGAGTGCTTGTGCCTTGATGTTCATTGCTAGCCATTGTAGAAACTAGCTCTGATACCAAGTTAGAATTTGAAGGTTAAAATGAAGAACTGTGATTCATTTCATATTGAAGAAAGAATCTTAATTACAGAGATTAGCTTAGCTTAGTATTTATAGTGGATTCTAGATAGATTCGCTTCCTTGCTAAACACACTTGTTACAGGTAAACAAAAATAATAGAAAGAAAACAAATGTAGATCTAACTAATTGAAAATACAGTTAATAAGAGCTGATTTAGTAACTAATTAGTTCATAATTCAGCTGCATGGGAATCTCTTCATAACAATTTTTCCATCTGGAACTTTCCAACTTCTCATGTGCATCTTTCACTTTCATTCCCAGATTAGCTGCTGGAATTACAGTTGGCTTGACTCCAGCTGGCACTCCAACGTGTGATGAATTAAGTTTAACTTTACTGGTAAATTCAACAAGTAGCACTGAAGATAAAATCCTGAGGTTTCGTGCTTCCTCCTCTGAACACTTGCCACCTGTAATGTGCAGTCTTTGTCTTTCATCTGAGAGTATCATGGAATTCCCGGTTCCGTCTAGTAAAACTCAACGCAGGTGGATGAAAGCTAGCACACCTTTAACCTTAAAAAGAATGTTACCATCTGTGTCTCCGATAACATAGATGCCAAGAGTAAAGACCATCTCTTTCCTCACAGATGCTAGATCAACAGGGTGAGGGCAGCAATACTGATAATATAACGCCGCTAGCTTGGCTGAAACTTGGCTGCTGTGGCATAGTATGTCAATAATTAGTGGAGACTGTAGATGATCAATTATCAACTTAAAAATTATTATAAAAGTTATATAATATATAAAAATTCTCGGGTACGAGCTTCCTACTATTTCATGAGTATACGCTATTGAGTCATACGATTTTATAGTTAATTAAACACTGATTTTATTAAAGTACATGATTTAATAATGAAGTAAATATTGATTCTATTAAATTGTATGACTTAATAATATGTTCGCATAAAACAAAAATGAGGACGCTAGAGAAAGAGTGAGTGTGTGTTGACTTTGTTCGGGAGAAATTACAAGAAGAAAATGTCCAATAACATAAGGCCGACTAGTTTCATATTCATGTATATTCACTGTATTTTCTGGTTAATTTCTTATTTGTTGTCCTAGTCTCCTAGATACGTTATTGACTGGATAATCTAATAATTGAAGACACATTCTGAAATTTAATTATGGTTTTGATTAATTCATCGGATAGGAAGAGCTAGCAGCACCGATCGCTAATAGTCTACCATATAGCCTTCATTCATTTCCAACAATTGATTGAGAGGAAGGACTTGGCGTTCAGTCGAAGTCGTGTGAGATCTTTCTATTAATTCCTCTTTTGTTATTTCTTTTAATATAATTATATACATTATGGGCGGGCCTATATAATGACAATATTAAAAAGCAATAAATAATTATTAGTGTTTTGCAGGTTCTTTATTGGTTAAACTTAAACTGATGTTGCAAGCCCATTTTTATTATTTTCTATGTATGGTTAAGAGTAGACTTTTAAAAGATAAAAATAACATTGTATTTTTATTGGAAGAAATTCAAATTTGCGTTTTCTAATAAAAGTTTTTTTTTTAATTTTTGGGGGAGGGGAGGGCTTGAATTGTCTAAATAATACCCTATCCTAAAAAACTTATTTATCAAAATAATTATATATTTTCTTTTATTAAAGTAACTATCATGTGGTTTAGTTGATCAAATCTTTTATGTGAAAACAAGAGATCTAATATTTAAACCTCACTCATATAAATTAAAATAAATTAAGTCGCCGTTGGGCTATAATAAAAAAAGAAATAGTTTCTTTTATTAAGAGAGGTGGTAATATAACTTTTAATTGAACAAAATATTCTTAGAAAATGTTCCACGGAGGTGATTCCATCTATCAACACCTACAATGTCCTCTGGTCATATTTATTTATTTCATTTACTCTTCAATCTTTTGTTTAGAAAACGACAACGTATGTTGATTATTATGATGTCTCATTTCCAACTTTTGGACAAGTCATTACCTGAATGCTGAAATCATTCCATTGAGTTGCTCCAATCATTGCGTGTGCCATTTCTACATCCCTTCTAACTAAATAAAATTTTAATTTTCTTCATAATTTTTTTTTCAACTATTCAAGGATAATTAAGTATAGGTTTGCTCATTTGAAATCACTTGCACGATTCATCCTTGATTTCTTGTTAGGATAAATTTAATAGCTCAAGTAAGTATAATATACATAGTTGGATCATGGATTTCTTTTCTTTTCTTTTCTTCTTAGTTAAATGAGATTTTATCAATTTTGATATTTCATAATCCTGTTTACAAGAAAATTTTAAAGTGGGACAAGTGTATAATGTCATTAATGTTCTCATCCAATAAAATATTTTCACATCATATAATAATGATATTAAGAGAAAATTTATAAAATACATAATATGATTTTCACGAATTTACCATGTTTTTATTCCATTTCATATGCTCTAACCCATTTCACCTTGAAGCAAATTTCGTGTTCAAATTTGATGTGAGAGGAGATTAGTTCAACTATAACTAAAAGAATTATTATTATTAGTTTTTTACACTGTAACTAAACAAGAGATAAATCAACTGAAATACGTTTTGCTACCCCATTTTGAGATCAACCTACTTATATGAAATAAGACATTTTTTATAATAGTTTATTTTCTAAGATCATTCTTTATGATAATTATAAAGATCGATAAAATCGATAGTGATTGCCAAAAGTTGTTATAGCCGTTTTGGTACTTTGGAAAAATTTAGAAGCATCCCAAGGCAGCTACCGAGCAGTGGCAAAACAAATTTTCATACCCTCTATAGCTTGTTACGGTCGCTGATACGGTGGCAACAATTTCGTATAAAATAACATTAACTGCAATTTGTAAGGCAAAAGATTTCGGCACTTCCAAATGAAATGAAAACAGATGTATAGACAATAAAATTGATACAACTTCTGACAAAAGATACACAACGTATCTTACTAATCACAACGCGAAAATATAATTACACCACGCTGTTGCAAATTAGCCAGAAAATATAGCACCGTAATCGTCTCCAGTATCAAATAAAACCACCAATGACGCCGCCGCCAACACCACCAATACTGCTGGGACTAGAGCGTGCATGATTAATCTCATCAAGAATCAAAATTAGCGCGACAATGAATGCATAATCAACGTTGGGATACATGTTCATTTCCCACGAATAATTAAATTCAATTAATCAAAAAAGTTTCAGAATGCAAATTTCAAAGTTAATTAGTACTGATCAACTCGAACCACATGTTATTTTTATAATACCTGAGCAACGATTGTGGAAGATTCGCCTGCATAGATTGTACAAGAAGGAGGCTCGTTTGAATTTACTTGAACAATTCATCGTTGATTTCTTGTTCGGAGAAATTTATCAGCTCAAATAAGTAAAATACATAGTTAGATCATGGATTTCTTTTCTTTTCTCTTTAGTTAAATGAGATTTTATCGATTTTAATATTTAGTAATCATGCTTAGAAAAAAAAATTGCAACAACTTCGTATAAAATTACGTTCATTGCAATTTGTAAGGCAAAGGATGTCGGCACTTCCAAATCAAATGAAAACAGATATCGTTTTTTTTTTTTTAATACACCATAAAATATATATAATATCGTTTCAATACATGCAATAAAATTGATACAACTTCTAACAATAGATACACAACTGATCTTACTAGTCACAACGTGAAAATATAATTACACCACTCCGTTACAAATCAGCCAGAAAATATAGCACCAAAATCGGCTCTAATATCACCCGCCGCCTCCGGCAACACCACCACCACTACTGGAACCAGAGCCTGCACGATTAATCTCATCAAGAATCACAATTAGCGCCACAATGAATGCATAATCAACGTTGGGATGCACCGTCACCATAAAATTGTTCTTACCCAGGAAAATGCTTTTAACTGTTTGCTTCGCGTGCATCTGCATATATAAACATTTCCCACGAATCATTAATTTTAATTAGTCAAAAAAGTACTTTTAGAATGCAAACTGCAATGTTAATTAGGATTTAATTCGATGCACATATTATTATTATAATACCTGAGCGACCATTGCGGAAGATTTGCCGGCATAGATTGTACAAGAAGAAGGCTCAAATAACCAGCTGCTGCCTTCGACGACTCTGAAATCACAAACATCCTCTCGTGTGTTATTGGCATAGATTGTACAAGAAGAAGGCTCAAATAACCAGCTGCTGCCTTCGACGACTCTGAAATCACAAACATCCTCTCGTGTGTTATTGGCTAAAAACACGTTCAATTTAGTAGTCTTGAAACTCCACAGTGAAGATATCTTAGCACTGAAGATCAAATCCCGAGGATCTGTGCTTTCTCCTCTGAACACCTGCCACCTGCGATGCCGAGACATGGCCTTTTCTCTGAGAGTAACGATGGGATTCCCGGCCCCGTCGAGTAAAACTCGACGCCGACGCATGAAAGCGAATACACTTTTAACTTTAAAAAGAATGTTACCATTTGTGTCTTTGACATCAAAGTTGCCAGTACTAAAGATCATTACTTTCCTCACAATTGCTAGATCAATTGGGTGAGGGCTGCAATACTGAGAGCTGATCACAGCCACCCGGTTAGCTGCTGCGCCACCGAAACTTGGCTGCTGTGCCATGGCGGGTCAATATCATCAATCAACAACAGCTTAATTTTTATTTCATGAATTGGTGAGAAGTTTTCAATTTGTACTTAAGATATTTATATAGATCGCCGAGGAGGATTATTACAAAGTCATGCGTCTTACCAAGAAGTTGCAAGAAGAACAAGTCAAATAATAATTTTAAGGCTGTGTTGATTACTTCATCCGAAGCTATATAGAGCTGTGGCAGAACAAATTTCCATACCCACTATGGCTTTGTTACTGCCGATGATACGATGGCAATAATTTCGTATAAAATTACATTCACTGCAATTTGTAAGGCAAAAGGGATCTAAGATTTAGGTGTCATGTAGTTCAGTTAATAAAATCTCTTATGTGAAAACAAGAGATCTAAGAGTTAAATCTCACTCATATAGATTAAAATAAATTAAGTCATTGTCGGGCTACAATAAAAAAGAAATAATTTTTTTTTTAATTAAAAGAGGTAGTAATATAACCTTTAATTGAACAAAATATACTTAGAAAATGTTCCACGGAGGCGATTCCATCTACCAACCCCTACAATGTCCATTGGGCATATTTATTTATTTCATTTACTTTTCAATCTTTTGTTTGGAAAACGACAACGTATGTTGATTATTATGATGCCCCATTTCCAACTTTTGGACAAGTCATCACCTGAAGGCTGAAATCATTCCATTGAGTTGCTACAATATTGCGTGTGCCATTTCTACATCTCTTCTAACTAAATAAAATTTTAATTTTCTTCATAATTTTTTTCAATTATTCAAGGATAATTAAGTATAGGTTTGCTCATTTGAAAACACTTGCACGATTCATCCTTGATTTCTTGTTAGGAGAAATTTAATAGCCAAGTAATATACATAGTTCGATCATGAATTTCTTTTCTTTTCTTCTTAGTTAAATGAGATTTTATCAATTTTAATATTTCATAATCCGTTTACAAGAAAATTTTAAAGTGGGACAAGTGTATAATGTCATTAATGTTCTCATCCGATAAAATATTTTCACACCATATAATAATGATATTAAGGGAAAAATTATAAAATACATAATATGATTTTCTCGAATTTATCATGTTTTTATTCCATTTCACATGCTCTAACCCATTTCACATTCAAGAAAATTTCCTTTTCAAATTTGATGTGAGAGGAGATTGGTTCAACTATAACTAAAAGAGTTTTTTTTTTTACGCTGTAACTAAACAAGAGATAAATCAACTGAAATACACTTTGCTATCTCATTTTGGGATCAACCTACTTATATGAAATAAGACATTTTTTTATAATAGTTTATTTTCTAAGATCATTCTTTATGAAAATTATAAAGATCGATAAAATCGATAGTGATTGCTATAAGTTGTTACAGCCGTTTTGGTACTTCGGAAAAATTTGGAACCATCCAAGGCAGCAACCGAGCAGTGGCAAAACAAATTTTCATACCCTCTGTAGCTTGTTACTGTCGCTGATACGGTGGCAACAATTTCGTATAAAATTACATTAACTGCAATTTGTAAGGCAAAAGATTTCGGCACTTCCAAATGAAATGAAAACAGAAGTATAGACAATAAAATTGATACAACTTCTGACAAAAGATACACAACGTATCTTACTAATCACAACGCGAAAATATAATTACACCACGCTGTTGCAAATTAGCCAGAAAATATAGCACCGTAATCGTCTCCAGTATCAAATAAAACCACCAATGACGCCGCCGCCAACACCACCAATACTGCTGGAACTAGAGCGTGCATGATTAATCTCATCAAGAATCAAAATTAGCGCGACAATGAATGCGTCACTGTATGCCTCCCGTGCATCTGCATATATATTCATTTCCCACGAATAATTAAATTCAATTAATCAAATAAGCTTCAGAATGCAAATTTCAAAGTTAAGTAGTAATGATCAACTCGGACCACATTTTATTTTATAATACCTGAGCAACGATTGTGGAAGATTCGCCTGCATAGATTGTACAAGAAGGAGGCTCGGATAACCTGCTGCTGCTTTTGACGACTCTGAAATCACAAACATCCTCTCGTGTGTTGTTTGCTAAAAACACATCCAACTTAGTTGTCCTGGAAAACCACCCTGAAGATATCTTAGCACTGAAGATCAGATGGCGACGCTCTGTGCTTTCTCCTCTGAACACCTGCCACCTGTTGTTCTGAGTTATTGCGTTTAATCTGAGAGTAACAATGCGATTCCCGGTCCCGTCGAGTAAAACTCGACGACGTTCCATTAAAGGGGACACGTCTTTAGATTTAAAAAGAATGTTACCATCTGTGTCTTTGACATCAATGTTGCCACTACTGAGGACCGTTACTTTCCTCACAATTGCTAGATCAATGGGGTGAGGGCAGCAATACTGAGGGCTAATTACAGGTATCGGGTTTGCTACGTCGCCGCCGGAACTTGGCTGTTCTGCCATGGCGTGTCAAGATGATGATCAATAAACAACAGCTTAATTTTTCTTTCTTGAATTGGTGACAAGTTTTCAATTTGTACTTAAGATATTTATACAGATCTTCGATGAGGATAATCATGAAGTCGTGCGTCTTTCCAAGAAGTTGCAAGAAGAAGAAGTCAAATGATAATTTTAAGGCTGTGTTGCTCGACTTAAAAATGTCAATTCCGTGCTGCGTTGAAAATTGAAACAGCGGCGCCGAATTGACCTTTAAAATAATAATAATAATAATAATAATAATAATAATAATAATAATAATTAAAAAAAAAAGAGGATATGAAACCTACAAATAGAAGGCTTCATTTCCCTCTTAGCATCCCATTCATTGGTTTTTCTCAATTTAGAGAAAGAAAAATCAACAGATAAGTGAGAAAAATAAGAGTTTTAGTGAATTCTTAAATGTCTAATAATTTAAGAGTTTGTGTATTTTGGAGTTTTGGGTTGTAAGTCAAAATAATTCAATATTTGTAACTCTTTTTTATTAGTAAAATTGTTCATTCTATCTTCACACACAGACGTAAGGTAAAAGCCGAACCACGTAATTTCTAGTGTCCTCTTCGTGTGTTTATTCTTTATTTTTCTCCAATTTGATTTTAATTGTAGTCTTGTTTCACTCATTAATTTTCTAATAGTGTTATCAGAGCTATTAGTTGTATTTTTTTCAAAGTCGGGGTATTGTTCATGTTTACAATACTATTCAAATATACAACATTGTTCACGTAAACGGTACTATTTATATATACGATACTGTTCACATAAAACGGTGAGAACCGATCCTAGCAAAGGCAGTTCATGGTAAAAAGTAATGGTGGCAAAATATGAAATTAAGAAGTTTAATATAAATAATTTCTCGTTTTGTAAAATGAAGATTAAAGTTATTTTAAGGAAAAATAATTGTTTGGCAGTAACTGGAGAAAGGCACATAAAGATAACTAATGCTGCTAAGTGGAACTAGATGGAAGGTAATGCAATTTCTGATCTATATCTAGCACTACCTAATGAAGTATTGTCTAATGTGAAGGGGAAAATGATAGCAAAAGAAATATAAGATACTCGCACAAAATTATACAAGGCCAAGTCTTTACACAACAAGATTTTCTTTAAAAAAAACTTTACACTCTTTAAATAGTGGAACCTATATCGGTGACTGACCATATCAACATTTTGAAAACTCTATTTTTGCAACTCACAACATTGGGTCATAAAATAGAGGAACATGAACGTGGGGAGCTTTTACTTCAATGTCTACTAGATTTGTATGATCAACTCATTATCAATCTAACGAAACAACAACCAAACAGACAGTCTTCAATGATATTGCAGCTTCTATATCAAATAAATAAAGCAAGCGAAAAAACAAAGAAGGCTAACAGACTAGTCCGAAGGAAATAAAAGCATTATCGATGATGAAAGAGAGATCAATAGAATATGGTCTAGTGGGAGTCATAATCATAGTAGATCAAAATCAATAAGTAACAAGAATGTTAAATGCTACAATTATGGCAAGAAAGGGCACATCAAGAAATCTAAGTTATCAAATGCTTACGGTTATGTAGCAAGTACTTTTGCTAATAGTGAAATTCTCTATAGTGAGGCAATAATTATTGTAAAAGCAAGAAGCAGTTAGCTGATGTCTGGCTTGCCTTATAAACTCAGGAGCAACATGGCACATGACCTCTCGAAGAGAATGGTTCTATAGATATGAACCTATCTAAGGAGAATTTGTATACATAGGTGATGATCATGCTTTAAAAATCACTGGTATTGGTACTATCAAAATAAAAATGTTTGATTGGACAATTCGTACAATTGAGGAAGTATGACATGTCAAAGCCCTGAAGAAGAATCTATTGTCATTAGGACAAATAGATAGTCTTAGCTGCAAAACTCATGTGAAAAATAGAATAAGAAAGATTGTTAGAGGCACACTTGTATTGATAAAGATGGAAAAAAATCGATGCTAATCTATTCATACTCAAAGGGCTCACGTCAAATAGAGAATAACCAATAATTATGTGGCATCTCAAACTTGGCCACATGTTAGAACAGGGTTTGAAGATTCTCTCTGAGCGAAAGTTGCTTCAGAGTTTTAAATCAGTGAACTTACTGTTTTGCAAGCATTGTGTTACAAGTAAGCAGCATAAATTAAAATTCAACAGATCTAACACCAAAAGTAAATGCATCCTAGACTTAGTTCATTCAGATGTTTGGTAATCACTAAATATGTTCCTAAGAGGTGCAAAGTACTTGGTAACTTTCATTGATGATTATTCTAGGAGATGTTGGGTGTATCCAATCAAGAAAAAGTCAGATATGTTTCTAATATTCAAAGAATTCAAAGTGCAGGTTAAACTTGAATCCAAGAAAATGATTAAGTACTTGAGGACAGATAATGTGAGGAGTATACAAATGGGGAGTTTCTTGTGTTTTGTAAGCATGAAGATATTGGAAGAAAATTCACAGTTGTATATGCTCTTCAGCATAATAGAGTAGCAGAGTAGATGAACAAAACTCTTACAGAAAAAAATAAGAGCTATGTTAAAGATTACTGGTCTATCAACTCATTCTGAGCAGAAGCAGCTAAAACTGCATGTTACATGGTAAATCGAATCGCCATCAACAATAATTGGTTTGAAGACTTCTGTAAAAATATGGATTGGAAAGCTAGTTGATTGCTTTCATTTACATGTATTTGGATGTTCTGTGTACGTGATGTACAATGCCTATGAAAAAACAAAGCTAAATCTAAAATTCAGGATATGTGTTTTCTTAGGGTCTGTTATTAGAGTGAAGGGGTTATCGTCTGTAAGACTCCACTGCCCATAAAATTGTCATCAATGGAGACGTTATCTTTGTAGAAGATTAACTATAAAAGAAAGATAAGGATAATAGCACTGTAAAAGAAAAGTTAGAGACTGCACTAGTATATATGGAAAATAATCCAGAAAAAGAACATTAATATTTTTTTAAAGTACCAGAGCACGAGGAACAAGAACCAATCGAGTCTAATGCTATAGAGCTATTTGAGTCTAAAGCTCCAGAAGTTCATTAGTCAACTTGTGAGCGAAGACCGCTAGTATGGAACTCAAAATATGTTACAGAGATCAATATTTTGCATATTGTCTTCTAACAGAGGATAGAGAGCCCCCAACTTTTCATGAAACTTTGAACAATCCAAATGTTACTTTATAGATGACAGCAATATAGGAAAAAATTGAAGTTTTACACAAGAATAAAACATGGGAAAATGTCACTACCATGTGAAAGAGAAATCATTAAAAACAAATGAATCTATGAGACCAAACATGATGACAGTGATCAAGTGGAGCAATATGATGGAAGATAGATGGTGAAATGATATGCTTAGAAAGAAAGTATTGACTTCAACGAGATATTTTCTCCAATGGTTCGACTTATAACAATTAGAGTAGTCTTGGGAAGTATGCTACATTTGACCTACATCTAGAGTAGTTAGGTATGGAAACTGCATTTCTTCATGGTGAACTTGAAAAAGAAATTTATTTGCTCGAACTAGAAGGTTTTGCTAAAATAAGAAAGGGAAACTTAGTTTGCAGGTTGAACAAATTTGTATTTGGTCTCAAACAGGGGTCGATGTGTTAGTATAAGAGATTTGATTCTTTTATCATTAGTCTTGAATACAACAGACTCAGTTTAACCCATTGTGCATACTATAAGAGGTTTGATGATTTATCATTTTGTTGTTGTATGTAGGTGACATGTTGGTAGTAGGCCTTAATAAAGATTGAGTCCAAGAATGGAATGCACAGTTGGCTAGAGAGTTTAAAATTAACAACTTCAGAGCAGCAAATGAGAGATTCTAGGGATGGAAATTTAATGAGATAGAAATAATAAGGATACTTGGTTTTCTCAGAAGAATCACTTGAAAAATATCTTACAACGCCTTAACATGTGAGATTGTAAGCCAATTTTCATTACACGTTCTATTACTTTCAAGTTATCTTTAAGTATGCGTCCTAGAAATGAAATAGATAGGAATGAGATGTCTCGAATATCGTATGTATCCGCAGTGAAAAGTCTGATGTTCGCTATAATTTGTACCAGAATAGACATTGCACAAATAGTGAGAGCGGTCAGTCATAAAGCTATAAAGAGAGTTCTTAGAAACATTAAAGAAACCTCAAATGTTGCATTATGTCTCGGAGAATCAGAATTTATTGTCAGGAGCTATGTGGATTCAAATTTTATAGGAGACCTTGATAAAAAGAAATCCATTATTATCTATAATAAAAACGAAATTTATGGTAGCTACATAAGCTGGCAAAGAAGTTGTTTGAATACAAATGTTATTGGAAGAGTTCAGGCATAAACAAGAGAGAATTCTTGTGTTTTGTGATAGTAAGAGTGCCTTTGACATGACTCAAAAGTGTACTACTCTCAATTATAAGAGTGTCTAGTTATAATATAATCCGGTGAGTCCGGGGTCGAACCACAAAGAATTTAAAATCTAGTTGTCAATTTATTTAAACAAAGAAATTTAATTACAAGAAAAGAAATCACTAGAAATTAATTTAAAAATATACTAAGATTATGGGATCCACTCTCAGTATTCAAATTATAATTTTAATACTCTCTTATTTTTTATATTTTGCCTCACTTTTACCAGTTAATTATTATATCATTTAATTCTTGACTAACTATGTGTGTGAATAAGCATGGAATCAAGTACCTAATGTGCCACACTATATTAATGTGTCGACATTATGTCAAAAATACCATAAAGATCCAAAGAAATTTATAAATTAACATGACATAAAAATAACCAGCAAAAAAATAAAATAAACTTGAAACTCACTTGAAAAAGTAATTAATTTTATGATTTAAAATTTTGAGCTTCACCTTTCACCTCAGCTTAGTAAAATTAATCACTCATATTGAAAGAAAACAAAACACTATTTTTATTTGATAAACTTTTGAAATATGTTATAAGGAATTTGATTACAAAACAAAAGAAGAAAAAGAAGAAAAGACACAATTCCTCAACTTCGCTCTCTCGTCTCACGTCTCGGGCCAGCTCTCTCTTTACTCTTTCTGCTTCAGCTCATTTACTTCCTTTTTATAGGCAACGAATACCTTTAACTTTATTTATTTTATTCTTTATTTATTATTATTATTATTATTTATATTATCACCTTTTTGAAAAGTGTGATGGTCAAGTGGTCATTTTATTTATTTACATCTCCTCAATTGTGCATTATAAATGGCTTCTGTAATTCTTCTTTGTTCTCACTTCCAGTTTCAATTCCATCTTTATTCCTGAAAAATATTTACAAGATAAAAATTAATATATTGCGAATTAATTTAACATAAAAATATATTTGAGGAGTATTAAGATAATTTAAAAATAATGAGCGCATTAATCAATACAATAAATGAAAAACTAATAAATTTTATCCTTATTAAATGTACACTTTTTAGTGTCAATCAGCCTTGCACATTGCAAGCAATCCAGCCTTTCATTCAAGGACAAAACATATAGGAGTATAATACCACTTTATTTGAGAAGTAATGGAAGACGAAAGTGTGGATTTATAGAAAATCTAAACTAAGAAGAACTTAGTAGATATTTTGACTAAGCCAATCAACGTCGACAAGTTTGTATGAAGTAGATTTTTTTGTGGCTTAGTAGAGACATAAGCAACATGATAATGGTCAAACAAAAAGGATGGTGCGAAGATACAATTGATTCTCAATCAAATCTTCAAGTGGGAAAATGTAAAAAATGGCATTAAAAATTAAAAAAGTGACACCGAATTGATTTTTTAAATTATTAAAAAAATAATAAATAATATAATTGAAAAATGAAAGGAAATGAAGCCTGTAAATAGAAGGCTTCATTTCCACTCTCAGCATCCCATTCTTTTATTCTTCTTCTTTATTTAGAAAAAGAAAAATCAAGAGTTAAGTGAGAGAAATAAAAGTTCTAGTAAATTCTTAAGTGTCTAGTGTTTTTAGAGTTTAGGCGTATTAAGGTTTTAGGCTGTGAGTCAAAATAGTACAATACTTGTAACTCATTCTTTTTAATAAAATTTTTTCTTTTGTATTTATCCGTGGATTTAGACTAAAAGTTGAACCATATAATTTTTGGTGTACTCTTTGTCTGTTAATTCTTTATTTTTCTCCAATTTCATTTTAACTATATTCCTGTTTCATCCATTAATTTCCTAACACCATAAACTGAACATGTATCGAAGAAAAACTGGAGTTGGTGGTAGCAGAGGTGGTGGAGATGGAGCACAAGTAAAAAAGTTGAAGAAGTGTTATTTGAACATAAAAATTAATTTGGAGGAAGATAGAATTAGCTTTAACACCATCGATAACATCCTTCTATTTCTTTAACATTTTTCAGTAGTAACTTTAGTTCAAGCTTTTCCTATGCCATTAATTGAAGAGAAGGCTGAAAGGTCATATGCAATTGCAGCTTCTTCAGCAGTGTCAAATAAATTAATTTGCCCAGCTAATGTCATTCTTTAGTATGTGGCTTCTACTGTCGGCAACATATCCTGCCTACGGCTGTCGCCGGACTCCGAGGTCCCTACTAGATTTCCTTGAGCTTATCTATGGATACTTGTAAAGCAACTGAGGAAAATTTTCATTTAAAGTGATGATCAGCATGTAAAGTTGAGATATGCTAAAAATTAAAGAAATGGTTGGTTTTATATATGAGTATGGTATAGGACAATCTAAATTGGCCCTTGTTTATTAAAATTATAAGAAGTCATATATTTTTGGTTTGAGTAGGGCAGTTAAGATTGCATTGTCTATGATTAATTAAGAAACAAAAAATATTATGTTTACTTAGTTGCAATATTTAGTCATTTCGTATCCCAGTCAATGAGTGGTAAATTAATGATATGACATTATTTAATTGACTTAAGTTATATTTAATTATTAACCCTTGTTATTTTTCATCCAAGTAGTGAAATTGTATTGGTAACAGGTCAAAAGAGGATGTTTTTTTTTTAACTTAATAACTTAAAGTGACTTAACTTAATAATCAAGTTAATTAAGAGGTTTTAGAACTTCATGAAACTTTTCAGATAATTTTGACTTTAATAAACTATGCTAATTTTTTTGGGTTTTTACTTAATGGAGAAATCTGAAGCAAACAACTAATTTCAAATGTAAAAAATATCTATACTTTATTGTTTATTTTTATGCCTATTCTAAAACCCATCTATACACATTTCCCAATAATAATCTCATGCATCTATATCTTTTTTTTTTTTTCTATCTATCATGGAATCCCTCCTCACTTTGCTTCTCTGATCAAATTCTTGAATCTCTCATTATTAATAATCAAAGATATTATTCTTAAGTTTTTTTATGTAATTATATAATGTGTTTTTACTAAAAAAAAATATGTATTATTATTCCGAAATGATTGTATATTCACTTGAACATAGTTTTGCTTATATATGATAAAATATTATGGTACTTAAGTTCTTTGAGATATATATATTATTTATTTTTAACATTTAAATTCAATAAGGATACAAATATAAAAGTACATGTTTTAAATTTTTTAAAGTTGAAAAAAAACAACTTAATATTTGATTTTAGAGATTCAGACAAAAAATAGAAACATATTATTTAGATTCAAACATTCTGATTTATTTAGATTTCAGATAAAAATAAATACTACTTAAGTATTCCAATTAAGTATCACATTACTCTGAAGCAATGCATATATAATATTTAAACACGTATTTTCTGTGTGTATTGGATGGTATGCTAATAAGTTCCCTCCAATTCCCTAAATTCCTCGATCATGACACGATTGGAGTGACAAAATGCATAAATTGATGCAGTCCATTGTATCTGGTTCTGTGGATTTTTTTTTTTTTTGAGTTTTTGGGTATAATTTTACACCTAAATTTTAATAAACACACACAAAAATCGTTATTTCTACATGTAGATAGGTTTAAATCCCGCCATTTCTGCATGTCTTCAAAATTATTTTTTCAATTATTTCAAGATTTTTAAGTATAGGCTGGTTCATTTGAGTTTACTTGCGCTATGCATACTTGTCAAAAGAAATTTATCAGCTCAAATAAATTATATACTAAGTTCGATTTGTGGATTTTTTTTCCTCAAATTTCTTGAACATTTAATTCAACTCATGCGTCTGAATTAATTAAACAAGATTTTATCAATTATATATTTAATAACCATGTTTTCAAGAAAATTTTAGGTGGGACCAGCATGTAATTTCATTTAATAATCACGTTTTACATTTGTGTGTGTAGGTGATAAATTTGCAGCAACTTAATTTTTCTTCCTTGAATTGGCGAGAAATTTTCAGTTTGCACTTTGATATTTATGCAGACTTGATGAGGATTATTATGAAGTCCTGCTTTTATAATATATGTACGGACTTAGGGATGACAATGGGGCAGATATGGGTTGGATCTACTCTGCTTCAGATCCAGATCCATAATAAAAATCAAGAAACGTATCTACTCCAGATTCATCATGAATCCATATTTTTCGCTCCATATCCAGATTCAAAAAAGAAATAAATATCTATATCTGCTCCAAATCCAAAAAAAAAAATTAAGATCTGTCATGAATTCTAAAACTCAGCAATAAAAAAGTAATAATTTTTTAGAATGAAAATTGAAGGATAAAATGTATTGATAACAAATAAATTATACAATTTTTCTCAAAAATATAATAAATATTGTAGCTTATATTTTTACACCAAAATAATAAATAAGAAAGATAATAAAATATCCTTCAAAAGTAATTACATGAGTAAGATCAATCTAATATTTTATTGTCTCCTTTATCATTCTAATATCCATGATACACACACCCTCATTTCTACAACATTAGATAATGACATATAAATTAAATATGATTTTATATTCAGTGCTTTATTATTTTTATTATGACCATATTTGACTAAATATATAAATAACTATATTTTTAAAAAATTATTTGGCCAATATAATAAAATAAATTGCCAGGTTTTATTACTTGGCTTGCAATTTGAATATTGCATGTACATGTTTTGGGGTTGGCGGACCTTTAAATTTACAAAACTAACCTTTAAGTTTTAAGAGCTTAAATGCACGGTAAATACCACTAATATGCTATGAATAAAATTTATTATCATTATAATTACACAATTGTTAAGAAACTTTTAAAAGAAAATAAAATTAAAAGATGGGTGGATATGGATATGGATTTAGATATTAAAATAGATCCAGACATGCTCCAAATTCATCTTAGATCCGTATATTGATATCCAAATCCGATCCAAATTCATTTTAAACCGACCCAAATTCGATCCAATTGGATTTGGATCACGTAGATCTTAGGTCAGATCCAATCCATTGCCATCCCTATACGAACTTTGTTCCGAAGAATTTACAAGAAGAAAAAGTCAAATAATATAAGGCCGACTAGCTTCATATTTACGTGTATTCACGGGATTTTTTTATTGGTGAATTTCTTAGATACGCTATTGAGTGGATGGTCTAATAATTGAAGGCACGTTCTTAAATTTAATTACGGTTTTGATTAATTCATCGGATAAGAAGAGCAAGAAGCACTGATCGCTAACAGTCTACTAGATAGCCTTCGTTCATTTCTAACAATTGATCAAGTGGAAAGGAAATGGAGTTTGGTTCAAGTCACATGAGGCCTTGCTATTAATTTCTCGTTTGTTATTTTTTTAATATAATTGTATATATTATGGGTCTATATAATTACAACGTTAAAAAACAATTAATAATTATTAGTTATATAGGTTCTTTATTGGTTATAAGATTTTTTTTTTAACGTTGTAAACCCTTTTTTATTAATAGATAAGATTTTTATAAGGTATAATTTAGACAATTCAAAAAATTTTTTTAAAAAAAAACCTCAAAAACTTTTATTAGAAAGCCCAAACTTTGAACTTCTCTCAATATAAATAAAATGCTTGTTTTTAATCTTTCAAAAGTCTACTCTAATCATTTGGTTTAGTTGATATAGTTTCCATTATCAAGTAAGTGTTATTTGATTTAGTTGATAGAATCTAAAACAAGAGATTGACATTCGAAACTGACTCATGGATAAAAAGAAATTAGGTTGTTATTAGACTATAATAAAAAGAGGAGTGCTAGCGACAGTCGCTAGCTTCTGCTTTTGCCAAGTGTTCTATTATTTTGGTGCTTGTATAATTTTAATTTAATATTAAAATATTAATAATTTTTAATTTTATTTTAAAATTATTATCTTTATGTGAAATAAATTTACCGTAATATCCTCATCCTCTCCCTCCCTCCAACTGTTTTTCTTCTTTTTCTCCTCTCCGCTGCAACTTCTTCTTCATTTTTTTCATCAATTTCTTTTCTTTCTTTTTTATTTTTTGAAAGCTTAAAAAAATAAAAAATTCTGATATGGTATTTTTTTTTTGGGTATACACAGTCATAACTACATAATTAAGATAATTTTGTTATTTATTTTTTCAAATAGAATATTTTTAAAATTTTATTTTTACAATTCACCCAATTGAAAATTGAATTTCCGGTGAGCCTAATGCAAAACCTCTACTAAATCATCCATCACTAACCTCATTTCCGTAGGCTAGAAAAGAAATTGATGAAAAAAATGAAGAAGAAGTTGCAGTGGGCAGAGGAGAAAAAGAAGAAAAACAGTTGGAGGGAGGGAGAGGGCGAGGATATTACTGTAAATTCGTTTAGCATAAAGATAATAATTCTAAAATAAAATTAAAAGTTATCAATATTTTAATATTAAATTAAAATTACACAAATACCAAAATAATCGGACACGTGGCAAAAGAAGAAGCTAGCAACTGTAGCTAGCACTCCTCCAAAAAAAAATAGTTTCTTTCATTAAAATAGAAAGTAATAAAGTTGTTAGACAGGAAAATAATTATGTGTTGGGTAAACTATATTATTGATGTGAGTTTCAAGAACAGAATATATGCATTCAATAAAATTTCTAGAAATATTAAAAAAAGACACAAAATATAAATTTACACAAATTGAAAAAACTCAGTCAATTAAAATATAATGAAATTTGTAATATATTATATAAAATATAATAAACTTCACAGCATAATATATAAATCTGTATAAAATTAAAGGTAATATGTAGTTGTAGTAATATGGTAGGCTTACCATTTTTTACTGTAGTGTCTATCGAAAAAATATGAAATAATTATCTTTTTTGTTTGAATAATATGGTTATAATAAGAATTTTAAAAGTGTGTGGTAGCTTATTTACCATGCTACTTTTAAAAAATAACCCTTACATTATTCTAAAAATTATTGTCAAAATAAAAAAAAAACTTTTGAAATAAATATCTTTTAAAAAAAGTCATCAAATTTTATTAAAATTTATAAAATAAACCGCTTGTAAAGTAAACCCAAATAGGGCTTTAAGTTATGAGTTTTAATTCTGACGTATAACGACTTATCTACACAATTCTAATAGAAAATTGCACACACTAGCGTCTACATATTTGTCCAAAGATATTATGCGAACTTTAATGGCACATGCCATAAATGGAATTATCAACTAACCGTTAGTTATTCACCACGACAAATACCAACAATGTTTTTTGCTGCAACATGTGGTTGTAAAGGTTGCGCAATATGCTATTGGGTGAATATGTAGACACATGTGTTATATTTTAAATGACTAATAACAAGAACTAACTCGTTTCGTCAACCTTTAATCAATCAAGATCAAATCGACAACGAAACTGATAAAGATCAAAGCAAAGAACAAGAAAACAGAACTGATTAACAGTGAATAAGATAACAAGTTTGAAGGAAAAATTCACACTATTTCATTCATCATAACTAAGTACAAACTGATTATAGATGAAAAAGAGATTACAAGAATTACACACAAAAAAGAATCACTCGAATTGGTTAAGAAATGAGAGAGAGAGAGCTTTTATATCAGCTGCAAAAAGCCAGCCTATCGTTTTTGGAATTTCCCAGGAACTATATAACGAACTTTAACAAACTAAGCCACGTTAGCAGAAAATTACACTAAGGGCCCATCTACTAAATGCAATTTGCACAATGACCCACACAACTTTCACTCGATTTCACTTTAGCCCCAAATTAGTTAAGCTCATCTTCACATTCTCCACCTCGTAGATCTGATTCAGTTGATCACACAACCATAAAAGCTGCTTAAAAAAACCTTCTATCAACTGCAATTCACTTCTGAACTCAGTTTGGTTTGGGCAAAACACCCATGAAGTTCACACAAAACTCAAACTTTGCTGAGGGCAGAACCTTGGTGAGTGCATCAGCTGGGTTCATGTAAGTGTGAACTTTGGATACAACTACTGCTCCCTTAGCCACTTCATCCTTGATGAACTGAAGTTTCATGTCTATATGCTTAGTCCTTTCATGATACATCTGATTTTTAATCAAATGTATAGCACTTTGATTATCACAAAAGACTTGAACTATTTTCTGATCTAACCAAAACTCATTGAGAAGACCTTTGAGCCACATAACCTCTTTTACAGCTTCAGTAGCTGTAATAAACTCAGATTCTATTAAGGACAATGCCACAACATGCTGAAGTGAAGCTTTCCAGCTTATCAGGCACATGTTAATCATAAACATGTATCCTCAAATTGACTTCCTCTTATCCAAATCCTCACCGAAATCAGAATCCATAAATCATTTAACCACAGTTGATTCACCTCTTGATTTTCCATAAAGCAAACCACAAGTGATAGACCCTCTGAGATACCTCATTATCCATTGCACAACACTCCAATGAGTCTTGCTTGGACAGTTGAGAGACCTGTTAACCACACTCACTGCATGTGCTATATCAGGTCTAATGTAGACCATTGCATACATTAAACTCCCAACAGCCTGAGCATAAAGGAACTAATATGCCTGAGCCTTAGTGTTTGATGATGGAGCTGCTGATAACTTGAAATGAGCACCTAAGGTGGTTAAAACAAGTTTGCAGTCTAGCATGTGAAACCTTTCTAGAACCTTCCTTAAGTACCTCTCTTGACTTAAAAATAAGGTACTAACTGCTCTATTTCTAAAGATCTCCATGCCAAGAATTCTTTTGGGATTTCTGAGGTTCTTCATCTCAAACTCCTTATTCAGCAGATTCTTCAGCTTATCTATCTCAGACTTATACTTACTAGCAAGGAGCATATCATCTACATACAACAGCAAGTATCAACCCTTTCTTGATCTGAACTACCAAAATACACACAACTGTCATATTTGCTTCTATAGTAACCAATTGAGAACATGAACTCATCAAATCTCCTATACCACTACGTAAGAGACTGCTTAAGTCCATACAAAGACTTATGCAATAAGCACATATAATCTTCCTTCTCTCTGTATTCAAATCCCTCAGGCTGTGCCATCAGTATTTACTCCTCAAGATTACCATGAAGGAATGTTGTTTTTACATCTAACTGTTCTAATTTTATACCCTATAAGGCCACTAAAGTTAGAAGAGCTTTTATGGAATTGTGCTTCACAACAGGAGAGAAAATTTCATTGAAATCCACTTCCTTTTTCTGTGTGAAGCCTCTAGCCACAAGCCTTGCCTTAAACTTCGATGGTTCAACACCTGGATTCTCTAATTCCTCTTAAATATCCATTTACAATTAACTATCTTCTTATTCCCTGGATTTGGCACCAGAGACCAGGTTTTATTCCTAAGCAGTAAATCCATTTCATCCATCATTGCTTCAAGCCATTTGTCACTGTCTTTGCTCTAAGCAGCCTTAGTATAGCTTTCAGGTTCCTCAATTGCCATATCATCAGCACACAACAGTGCATAGTCAATTGCATCAACATAACCATACCTCACTGGTGTCTTGGTTTGTCTTCTAACCCTGTCTCTAGCTAACTGATAATTTTCCAAATCAACTTGCTGTAATTCTAATCCTTAAGTATCATCAGTCTCAACCCTTGCTCCACCTTCATCATAAGTTACCATCTTTTCACCATCTCCTTCATCAGATAACTCCACCTTGAGCTTGGTACTATCAACAGGTTTGTCATTGTTGAGATCACCAAACACAATAGTATCAGTCCCTGGATTTTCTTTCAGCAACACAGCTTCATGAAAACCAGCATCCCTGCTGATTATACATTTCTTCTGCTCACCACACCAAATTCTATACCTCTTGACCCCATCTGGATATCCAACAAAGATTCCTTTCAAGACTCTTACTTCAAGCTTGCCTTGTTTGATGTGGACATATGCAGGACACCCAAAAATCCTTAGATTTTCATAGTTTGCGGGCCTTCCAGACCAAGCTTCTTCTGGTGTCTTAAAACCAATGGCTGCTGAAGGGCTTCTGTTGACTAAATGACATGTTGTACTCACAGCTTCTACCCAAAAGCTTCTTGGAAGCTTTGAATTCACTAGCAAGCACCTTGTTTTATCCACTAAGGTCTTATTCATCCTCTTAGCTAAACCATTTTGCTTAGGGGTGAATCTCACAATCTTGTGTCTTTTTATTCCATGGTTTTGACAGAAGCTTTCAAATTCTTTGAAATGCAAGTTATGCAACCCAAGAGGGGGGTGAATTTGGATTTTAAAACTTAACTTAATCAAACAACACAACAATCTAATCTAATGCCTTAATAAATTTGAAAACAATAAATTCAATGAAAGCACAATCATAAATGAGTAGGGAAAGAGAAAGCAAACTCAAAGATTTTTACGTGGTTCGGTTATCCTCGCCTACATCCACGCCTCCAAGCAATCCAAGCTTGAGGATTTCACTATCCAATCCTTCCAAAGCTTTAAAAGCTTATAATTGACTTCTAAAGTGTCAATGGACCTTTACAATCAAGAGATTATCTTCCCAATCTCTTCACTCCAAGTGTTTCTCATACTTTTACACTCACAATTTGATGAAAAATGAAAAATACAACAAACAACTCTCTTTTAGAGTGGATATACAAATGATAGCTCAATGAAGATTTAATCTATAATTATCTTCAAATTTGAATCTCAATATATGTTGTGTGCACTTGTTTATGCTTGCAAAGATTACCAAAAATGAATTGGATTTGAATTTATATAGTTTGAACTCAAAAACTAGTTGTTATGCACATTTTGGTAATAACCGGCTTACCGTTTATAGAATCCAGTTAGCCACTTTTATGTTACTGTTACAGCAAAAATTTGAATTTCAAAATATCCAGCATGCCGTTTTTCATATTTGGTTAGCCGCTTTCAAAATCCGAATAGCCGCTTTTGAAATCTGGATAGCCGCTTTCGAAATCCGAATAGCCGCTTTTGAAATCTGGATAGCCGCTTTCGAAATCCGGATAGCCGCTTTCAAAATCCGGATAGCTGCTTTCAATCCGGAGAGTTTCTGCCCAAAATCCGGCTAGTTAGGGATGACAAATTTTTCTGGACCCAGATAAACCAGGATGATCCAGTCCGGGTTCAACTCGATCCGGATGTAAAGAAATGCGGAATTCGGAACTCATTTTACAAACCCGCACATGTCCAGGTCCGGGTCCGGTTCCGGGTTTAGATGAACCCATATGTCTGGAGCCTGAACTCGCATATTTATTAATTTTAATATTAAGTTTTAAAAAATATTTTTAATATAAATTAAAAAAGAGGGCAAAGGGTGCCCTAGGGCTTCATTCATTTACACTTTCACAGCCGCAACAAACATTTCCTCTCCCTCTTTCAAACATTTCCTTCCCTCTTCCAAACATTTCCTCTCCCTCTCTACCTCGTCTTCGTCAAATCAAATCGTCATCGTCCTCACTTGCCCACCTTCGCGGCTGTTCATCGTCATCATCAACCGTCGTTTCCTTGTCTTCTTTGTCGCGATCGATAACCAGCTGTGATACAGGTTAAACGCCACCTTCGCCAATGGCAATCGCAGCTGCGTTCATCATCATCAGCCGCCGTCTCGAACAGTAACTAGCTCCGATATGAACAGAAGTAACGAGCTTGCCTTTGTCGTTCATTGTCTCGCCGGATGCCGATCCTTCAAGTTCGTGAATACCGAATCGTGAGTTCTTGCTTCCCTCGTGGGAGGTTCGAAACAAGTTGATTTGTATTTAATTTGCTGAAATCCTAGATCTATATTTCCATTTGATTTGTGAGTTGAATTTTTTTTTTCAATTGGATTCATCAATTCGAGTTGAAAACCCGCAATCTGGGAACTTGGATTTTTCTTGGTTAAACCCGGACCGGACCCCGGTGTAAAAATGCGGGTTTATTTTCTGGTCCGGTACAGAAAATATTGATCCAGGTCCGAATCTGGAAAGGCTAAACCCGGATCCGGACCCGGATTTTGCCATCCCTACGGCTAGCCGTTTGTCACATCCGGTTAGCCACTTGCTACAGTAACCAGTACAGTGCACTATTTTTTAAAATTATAGTTTGACCTCAAAACTTTATATAATTATACTACGGCCCAAAATATTAGAAATTTTGTAAATATGTCCAATTTCAGAATTTCTAAATAATGCTTGCTATTCCAAAACTTTTTGAAATTATGATATGACCCAAAATGCTATGAATACTTTTCAAATAAGTCATTTTCTAAAATTTTAAGTAATACTTATTGATTTCAAAGTTTTCAAAATACTTTCAATTAAACCATAAACTTGAAAAACAACTAATTTCATAACATCATTTTTTCATTAAATATAAAACCTTTATAATGTGAAAATAATGATTTATTTAAAATGTATAAAAAATAATTTAAGCTTTTAAATACTTAATCTTTCTTAATCTTGTTTGTTATCATCAAAATCAACATTATGGATACATAAATGTTAACACTTTTTATTACAAAATTCCGGGCCATTATCTGTTCTAAGGCATTTAAGCTTAAACCCATATTGGTTTTCTACCAAAACTTTCCACACCTTAAATTTTTCCAGAGCTTCATCCTTGGCCTTGAGTATGTAAATCCACACTTTCCTTGAAAAATCATCCATCAAAGACATGAAATATCTCCCACCATTAAGAGATGAGACTTGTGCAGGCCCCCAGAGGTCAGTATGCACATAATCCAGGACCTTTTCAGACAGATGCTACCCGTTTGGAAACTTTGACCTGTGACCTGTGAGATTTTTCACAGAAATCTAGTTCCCTTATTTTATCTCCACCAAGCAGCCCTTGTTTGCTGAGCTCTTGCGTCCCTTTTACACTCATGTGTCCAAGCCTAAGGTGCCACAATTTAGTTTTATCTCCCTCTGAGACAACAAATAACCCTTCTGTTATAGGTACTGATGATCCTTGCAATACATATAAGCCATTTTCTTTAACCCCTTTCATTACCACTTCAGTCCCTTTCATCACTTTTAAACCACCATTTTTAGACTTAAAGCAATGACCTGAGCTGTCCAGCATGCTTAAAGAGATTATATTTCTCTTTAGCCTAGGAGCATGCCTCACTTCATGTAAAGATCTTATGGTTCTATCAAACATCTTTACTTTAACAGAACTAATCCCAACAATTTTACACACATTGTTATTCCCCATCAAGACTCTACCACCATCCACAACCTCATACTTGTAAAACAAATTTCCATCGGGACATAAATGAAAGGAGCAGCCTGAGTCAATAACCCACTGACCTTTTGTATTGCCATTTGAAGCTACAAATAAGTTTACACTGAGGTACCCTTCCTCTTAGGAATCATCTGAGGCTACTGCTACATCACCTGTCTTTTCTTGATTCTCCTTTTTCTTATTTTCAAGACAATCTCTTATATAGTGAACTTCCTTTCTGCAATAGAAGCATTTTCTTTTCTTCTTCTTATTTTCTGTAGCTTCTTGATTCTTTCCCTGCTTCTTGTTCTTTTGCTCCATTTTTTTCTCTGTTCTTGCAATCAACCCATCACCATTGTTCACTTCATGTCCATTGTTCTTCTGGATCTCTTTTGAACTCAGTGAAGCCTTGACATCTTCGAGAGTTAGAGTGGTTCTGCCATACAACATTGTATCCACAAAGCCTTCATAAGACTTTGGTAGGGAACTCAGCAGAAGAAGGCTTTGTCTTCATCAGTGATCTTCACATTTTCGACTCCCTCAAGATCAAGAATGATCTTGTTAAAGGTGTCAATATGCTCTTGAATAGATACCCATTCTTTCATTGTAAAGGTGTATAATATTTTCTTCAAAAACATCCTATGTGCCAGGGATTTCTTCATACAAAGGGCCTCCACCTTATTCCAGATACCTAAGGCTGTTTTCTCTTCAAAAATTTCCCTTAGAATTGAGTCACTAAGACTCAAGATTAAGGTGCTATGTGCCCTATTTTGTATCTGTTTCTTCTTTTCATCAGACACAGAACTCCCTGCTTCATCTTGATCTGCTTCTTCCAAAGCAGATTTAAGACCTTGATGAATAAGAAGGGCCCTCATCTTCATCTTCCATAAAGAGAAATCACCACCAATGGTGAATGTCTCTATTTTGGGTTTTGGACGAGACATGGTTGAAATCAGCCACGTTCTGATGCCACTTGTTATATTTTGAATGACTAATAACAAGAACTAACTCGTTTTGTCAACCTTTAATCAATCAAGATCAAATCGAAAACGAAACTGATAAAGATCAAAACAAAGAACAAGAAAACAGAACTGATTAATAGTGAACTAGATAACAAGTTTGAAGAAAAAAATTCACACTCTTTCATTCATCACAACTAAGTACAAACCGATTATAAATGAAGAAGAGATTACAAGAATCACACACAAAGAAGAATCACTCAAATTGGTTAAGAAATGAGAGAGAGAGAGAGCTCTTATATCAACTGCAAAAGGTCAGCCTCTCGTTTCTGGAATTTCCCAAGAACTATATAACGAACTTTAACAAACTAAGCCACGCCAGTAGAAAATTACATTAAGCACCCCTTAACTGAATGCAATCTGCACAATGACCCACACAACTCTCACTCGATTTCACTTTAGCCCCAAATCAGTTAAGCTCATCTTCACAACATGTCGTAATAATTGGTACCTAAAAGCTAAGTAGATAGAATTGAGAGAAATTTTACAATACCTCTAATGTATTACAACCAATTGATGCATACATGATATGTGTAATTGAATTTAATATAATCACCACTTGCATGATGAGTTTTCAAAATAAATACACACATGTCATAACATTATTTGGTTATTGTATGACTGACATGGTACTTATGATGTATTGTATAACTTCTCAAGAATCGGAGTATTGTCACTCTCTAATTACCGTAACAAACCTGTGTTTTTACTACAACGCCAAAATAAATCAATAAATACGAATTAATTTTCAACCCCACTTTGATTCCAAACTTGACCCGATTCATCTTCTTCTTTTTCCACACACTATGTTGTTTTATTTTATTATTTCTCTAACTCTTAAGTATCTGTTTTTTGCATCATATGTGTAAGAAAAATTTCAGTTAACCAGAAAAGAATGTTGAAATACTACATCAAATTTATCAATTTTTGGGAGTAAATTATGATTGAGTATCATAGAGTACGATTGCTCTGACTAGAGATGGCCAATGGGCCGGGCGGCACGAGACACGGCACGGGCACGGCACGTGTCCGTATGGCACGGCACGAGCACGTTTCGGCGAGGCACGTGGCACGACACCCACGTGGGCGGTGCCAGGCCTAGAATTTAGGCATGCGAGCTTTAAAAGCACTGCACGATTAGAGATGGACCAAAGCACGGTACGAAAAAAAAACACGTAATAAGCACGCTTCATTGGTGGGTTAGCACTCGGCTCGTGGGCCATCAATAGCACGTGAGCCAAAATATATCAAAGTAAATTTTTTTTAATAAAAAGTAAATATAAAATGTTATGAAATTAAAGTAAAATATCTTGAAATTAAATTTTTAATATATTTTTTAGCATAGACTTTTAAAAATTAATTTAAATCTTAGTTTAAATAAATATTCTAATTTTTTATGTTTATAATTTATTAAATGAATAAGTAAATATCATGATTTTAATAAATAAAATTATAAATATCATAATTTTATTTATGATATTTATTAAATGAATAATTTTATTTATGATATTTAATTTTATTTATTATATTTAATTAATTAATTTTTTTATGTTTATAATTTATTAAATGAATAAGTAAATATCATGATTTTAATAAATAAAATTATAAACATCATAAATTTATAAATGATAAATAAAAAATATGTATTGTTGTGTTATGAATTATTGGTTATTTTGAAATTAAATACATAATTATGAAATTGTGATAAACTGATAATAAAATATTAATTGCTCTCTTAATAAAAATTAATATGATTATGATTATGAATTTTTTATTATTATTACTATTTTAAGATTGATAGAAGCTTAAAAAGACAAGAGACGCGTGAAATAATAAAACACGCCAAGCACGTGGGTTTTTTAAAACACGCTGGACATGTGAGACAAAAAAAAATTGATGAGCTTTTTTTAGGAATGGAACGAAGCGGACTCGTACCGTGGGCCTTGCCAGGCCAAGCTGAAAAAAAGTGGGCGCGGCACGTTGTGGGCCGCATGTTGATGGGCCGTGCCGCCCATTGGCCATAGTTAGCTTTGACTGTAAAGAATAAAATTTGTATGCAATGCCATTTTTAGAATAAGAACTTGTTAATTCTTGTATTCCTTCGAACTCGATACTGTATCGATAGTGGTGTCTTTGCCTTTGCTTGATCTTTCCCTCCTTAAACTACTACTTTTGCTGCTCGAAGCAGCCTCCCGGATCTGCATCAACGAGTGGTGTGACGACGATCGAGCCAGAGATAATGTTGGATTTGCTGCAATTGTAAGGCAAAAGATTTTTGGCATATTCCCAAATGAAACCAAAACAGATATCAAATCATTAAAATTCTGACAAATTTCAACATTATATAGATATAAAACTGATCTCGCTAATCACACATTTATGAAATCGTTCATTATATAATGAGACCACTCGGTTACAATTAGCCTGAAAACATAGCACCAAAATCGGCTCCAACATCAGCACCGCCGCCGCCGCCGCCACCACTGGAACTGGAGCGGGCGTGATTAATCTCATCAAGAATTACAATAAGCGCCACAATGAATGCGTAGTCGATGTTAGGATACACCGTCACGGCGAAATTGTCCTTGCCAATCAAGATACTTTGAACTGTATGCTTCTTGTGCATCTGCATAATAAAATTTTTAATTAATCAAACAAGTTTTACGTCTCAAATTTCAAAGAAGTTAATTAGTACTGATTAATTCGATCCACATGCATATTATTATGTACATATTATAATACCTGAGCAATGATTGTGGAAGATTCGCCAGCATAGATTGTACAAGAACGCTCAAACCAGCTGCCTTTGACTCCGAAATCACAAACATCTTCTTTTGTGTTATTTGCTAAAAACACATCCAATTTAGTCCTGACATTCCACACTGAAGATGTCTTAGCACTGAAGATCAAATCCTGAGGCTCCGTGCTCTCTCCTCTGAACACTTGCCACCTGTGGTGTGCAGTCATTGCCTTTTCTCTGAGAGTTACGAGGGGATTCCCGCCCCCGTCGAGTAGAACTCGACGCTGGTGAATGAAAGTTAAGAACGCACTCTTAACTTTAAAAAGAATGTTACCATTTGTGTCTGTGACAACAAAGTTGCCGTCAGTGATGGTCATCACTTTCCTCACAATTGCCAGATCCACAGGGTAAGGGCAGCAATACTGAGGGCTAATTACAGCTACGGCCGCGCCGCCGCCGATGAGACTTGGCTGCTGTGCCATGGTGTGTGTCGATAACTAGTGGAGATTAATTGTGGGTGGTCAATTAACACAACTTAATTATTCTTTCTTGAAATGCCGAGAAAAATTTCAGCTTGTACTTAGATATTTATGCGGAGTTGAGGAGGATTATAATAAAGTCAGGCTTTTATATAATTTTTATGGACTGCGTTTCTCAGAAGTTGCAAGAAGAACCAGTCAAATGATAATTTTAAGGCCGACTTCCTTCAGGTTTCTTAATTTGTTTTTCCCTGTGGATGGTTCAATAGAAATAGATACGTTATTGACTTGGATAATATAATAATTGAAGACGCGTCCTGAAACCGTGTCCACAGATACGTTATTTCATTAAGGCCACGCCGTTCTTTCTTTTTCCCTTTTTTTTTTACTTTTTTTCTTTTTTTAATATAAATATTTGCATGCTCCAATCACTTTCATTTGCACTGATATATTGTTTCTTTATTGGTTAAAAGATTTTTTTTAATTTTTTTTTGATAATTTGGAGATTTTATTAATTAGAAACACCAGAAAGATAAGGAGCTAACTAAGGAGGTGGAACATGACTCCACTCTCCTATGCCTGACAAAGAACCCCCACCTTGCAGCGAAAGATGGGCGGCTGTCATGAGACCGTCGAACAAAAGAGAACATAACATCTCTTATAGAATGAGCTAAAGCTCTACAATCATCAAGAATAAGGCCATAGCCATTAGGACAAGAGTAGTTTTCCGTGAGAGCTTTAAAAACCTGAAGGCAATCCATCTCAACAACAACACAGGATAGATGATGACTCTTTATCCAACTCAGGATCTCACGTACACCCAAGGCTTCAGCATCCCTAGCTCCAAAGCTACCAACCACAGATGCACAACATGCTGCCACAAAAACCCCATCAGAATTCCGAATAATGCCCCCATAACTAATTTTCTCCTGAGCTGTAAATGTTGCAGCGTCAACATTACACTTAAGCCAACCAGGAAGAGGTTTCTCCCAACAAACAGCTCCATGACAACCTTGGTTAAAATCAACATCACCAAAAACAGATTTCTTCATTGCATCTTGCCATTGAAACAAGTAATGGCCAGCTGAATTAAGAACATGGGTCACACTATAGATTTTATTATTCCATACTTTATCATTCCTGCGCATCCAGAGTCTCCAAGAAATCATAGCAATAAGATTACATAACTCCTTACTACTGCGACTAAATGCTTGATCTAACCAATTCAAAAAAGAAGAACAATGTCCAACAAAGCCAAGAGAGGAAGACAGCCAGCAGGTTTTGGCAAAAGCACAATCCACCAACGAGTGTAAAACAGTTTCATTTTGATTATTGCAAAGTGAGCAAGTAGGCATTACCTCAACTCTCCGCTTGATGAGATTGTCTTGTGTTGGTAAGACATTCGTCGTAGCTCTCCAAAGAAAATTCTTCACCTTATTAGGCACCCCCAAGCTCCACAGCTTCCTCCAAACACCAGAGGTAGGGGTTTGAGTGCAATGGGTAAGCATTTGATGACAGCTGCGAACTGTGTACTGGCCATGAGGATCCGCCAACCAATACCACACATCATTGTTCCTACGAGTACTAAGAGGTACCTGCAGGATAAGGTTCTTGTCTCTGGTATTAAATAAGTTGGCCACTGCATCATAGTCCCAACGACGCTGCCCAGGAATCATCAAATATAGAGGGTTGATTCAAAAGAATATAGAGATCGTATATAAAATAGTAAACTGCTAAGTTGTATGAAAGATGGGCAAAAAGGGTTACTCTCCAAGAAAAATAATAGGCTCAAAAGCTCACTTGGTATTCATTATAACATGTCAATTCTTTCAAGCAACTCATATTTATCTCCGACATCAACATGTAGAGTAGCAAACATAGTGTAACATCACTCAGACCAAAGATAATACAAATACTAAAATTCGAAAGTCATCATGTCATCCAAAAATAAAAACAAAGTCACACTATTTTTTTTTTAAACAACATTCTACCCCCCCCCCAACCTATTCTAAACATGAAAGGAAAATATGCATGCAGAAATGTGAAAATGATGTAGAAAAACTAATTGGAAAAGTTACACTTAAAATGATAGAAAAAGAAAATGGATTTTTTTTTTAACTAAGAAGATGCGTTTCTAGAGGCACTACACTCTATATTCAGCCATCTTTGACTCAAAAATTTGAAAATGCATATTTATAAAGGAGAAGTCAAAAAAAAAAGTTAGAAAGATCACACGAAAAATAAGAAATTTTTTTTTTCATTATTATTTTTTCCCTTTTTTTTTTAACTAAGAAGATGCGTTTCTAGAGTAACTACACTCCATATTCAGCCATCTTCAACACAAAACGTTAGCAACAGTTAGTTTCTACAACAAAAAATTAGTAAAAACTTAACCAACATTCCACAATTGTCAACTATCCCCTCCCCCCAACCAGAACGAAACATGTTTTCAATATTTTAAAGGAAAGAAGTAGAGTTTAGAAGACATCGCCTGGGTGGTGCAACACAAAATAAAATATTTACAGGTGGAGATTTAAATCTAATTTGTACTTCTTACTGCTGCTATTGTTACCATCGTTATTTGTACATTCCAACACCAATGTCTTGGGATCTGGCTCTGGTTGATAAGCTTGTGACAGATCAAGTAGCTCATTAGCAGTGTGAGCACAAATAAAAAGCTTTTTCGCTGAGGAAGGAAAGAAGTAGTTTTTTATTGCATGGTTAAGAAATGCGATAAAGCCATCATAAAAGTTATTGACATTTAACAAACTGATGGGTTTCTGATGAATGTGCAGATGAGCCCAAGATGCTAATGTGATAAGTGCCTCTAGAGTTGCAAGATCTCCTGTTAAGAAAATAAAAACATCAGCATGATTAAGCATTTCGGCTATTCTTTCTTGCATACCTGAGACAACTAACTCTTCTCCAGTCGGTGAGTCAGACAAACAGCTTAAAGGTTTTAGGGCTTGTGGTATGATGCCTAACACTTGACTTCTTCTGACAAAGGCAGCTTCTGAGACCAATTTTGATAACCCTCGGTCACCTCCTCCGTATACTAAGTGTAATTTTCTCTCTGCTATGCTTCGATAAAATGAAATTATTAAAGACAATAATGCAAATGGTAAAACAACAATGAAATAAAATAACAGTGAAGTAAAAGGATATTTACAGGTAGTTGCGACTGTGGCTCACATCTTCCTCCGGTTTTACGTCCAGAAACGGCTTCAACGCCCTCTATGGATCGAGGATAGGCTTTCCATCCAGTTTTCTTATAAACTGGCAAACAGGGTCGTTTATAGTCAGATTCCCGAGACTGTATCGTGCATGCTCTTTCTGGAATGGTGGCCATAACTGGAGAATCGCTCCTTACACATATCCACTGGGATGCGTTTCAAGAGACAAAAGGATATCATCCAATGACTCCTTATTCAAGCCATCCCTAATGAATTGAATCTTATCTTCTCTGTTATCAGACACCATTCCTAAAGAACATCGTTTTTTATCGCATATCATTCTGGCACACTTATGACAAGCAACCGAAATTTTTTGAGCTTTTCACTTTCGTGCGTAATTTCATTTTCCACAACCAGGCATGTATGCAATAAATTTAGGAGGCAACTCACCTACCAAGCGTACTTTGGCCTCGATTAACCAGCGGATATCAGCAGGTATGTTATTCCTCATGAGCAATCGCATGCGTTCGGACCGAGCTTTATAGATTGTAAGGAGGGCATTTTGAGGAAGTGAAGGAAATCGATTGTGAAACTTTGCCAAGATCTCATTTCTGTCCATACCTTCGCCTCAGAAGATCAGTAATTATGGGAAACTGAAGTAACCGACTTGATTGTCACGGAGTACCGTTATCCGCCACTTGACCGGGGTGACAAACTAAAACACACAAACGGAGTAACAAACAAAAACACAAAGAGAAAATCACAATCGTCCTCTTATGGAATTTACCTCAAGCTCCAACTAGATGTTGTAGACACTTCTCTCAATGTCTCTGAGTTGGCTTTCTAAATCCTCAACGTGGGATATTAACTTCGGTGGTTGTAGCTTCCAAATACGATGTGTTTTACAAAATCGTATCTGGCCTCTGAGATGAGATTGGACACGTTGAAGTTTTCTAATGATGTTTAAGAGGATATGTCTCATGATTAAGAGTGATAAAAGAAAACTTAATGGTTAAACAAACACACTTATGCACAAACAATTTCAATTAGCAGAAGAATAATAAAAAGAAAGAAAAAAATCAAATCACCGAAAAGACAGAAAAATCTTAATTCAAATGTGGTGGGTCACTCAAATTTATTTCGGTGTCCTCTCCATGTGGTTGGTATTCTAGATATGACTTTAATCTTTGACCATTAACTTTAAACGTGACACCATTCTTTGGGTTCTTAATTTCAATTGCCCCATGTGGAAAAACAGTATGAACAATAAAAGGGCCAGACCATCGAGAATGTAGCTTACCTGGGAATAGGTGCAAACGAGAATTGAATAAAAGTACTTTCTGACCTGGAGTGAAAGATTTTCTCATAATCTGCTTATCATGAAAGACTTTCATTCGCTGCTTGTAAACCTTGGCATTTTCGTATGCATCGTTGCGAATTTCTTCAAGTTCTGACAGCTGTAATTGTCTTTCTGAGCCAGCTTGCTGCATGTCAAAATTGAATTTCTTGATGGCCCAGTACGCACGATGCTCGAGTTCTACAGGTAGGTGGCAAGCTTTTCCATACACTAGCTTGTAGGGTGACATCCCAATCGGGGTCTTGAAAGCCGTTCTATATGCCCATAATGCATCATCGAGTTTTAATGACCAATCTTTTCTGTCTAACCTCACCGTCTTTTCTAATATGTGCTTTATTTCTCGATTGGAGATTTCAACTTGGCCACTGGTTTGCGGATGATACGGGATCGCCACTTTATGAGTGATGGAATACTTTGTCAAAAGTGCTTTGAATGATTTGTTGCAAAAGTGGGTACCACCATCACTAATTATTGCTCGAGGAAATCCAAAGCGTGAAACAATGTTGCTCTTCAAAAACCCTATCACCACTTTATGATCATTGGTTCTGCATGGAATTGCCTCTACCCATTTTGATACATAGTCAACAGCAACCAATATATATTGATAGCCAAAAGAAGCGGAAAAGGGTCCCATGAAGTCGATGCCCCACACATAAAAAATCTCAACCACTAAAATTGGATTTAGTGGCATAATGTTCCTTCGTGTAATGCTCCCCATTCGTTGACACCTATCACATGAAGAGCAAAAGCTGTAAGCATTTCGAAATATAGTTGGCCAATAAAAACCACATTGTAGAACTTTTGTCGCTGTTTTCTTAGCGCTGAAATGGCCTCCGCAAGCTTGTTCATGGCAAAACGAAAGGATGTTCTGAAATTCATTTTCTAGGACACATCGTCTAATAATTTGATCTGCACAATACTTGAACAGATAGGGGTCATCCCAAAAAAAATTCTTTATTTCTGTAAAAAAATTTAGCCTTGTCCTGCTTGGCCTAATGCTCTAGAAGTTTACCTGTAACAAGATAATTAACGATATCAGCATACCAAGGTAATACTTCCACACTCATTAATTGCTCATCCGGAAATGACTCATTCAATATTGAGGGTTCTGTTATTGTGTCAAAATGGAGACGAGAGAGATGGTCAGCCACAACATTTTCAGAACCTTTCTTATCTTTGAATTCCAAGTCAAACTCCTGCAAAAGTAACACTCAGCGAATTAGTCTAGCTTTTGCATCTTTCTTTGTGAGGAGAAATTTAAGAGCAGCATGATCTGTGAACACAATAATTTTACAACCAATGAGATAAAATCGAAATTTTTCTAATGCAAACACTACTGCTAGCATTTCTTTTTCAGTAATTGAATAGTTCAATTGTCCATCATTTAATGTCATACTAGCATAGTAATAACATGTGGAATTCGATCTACTCTTTGTCCTAATACTGCTCCTACTGCATAATCAGATGCATCACACATAAGCTCAAATGGTAAGCTCCAGTTTGATGACTGAATGATGGGCGATGACGTCAACAATCGCTTTAACTTTTCAAATGCTACAAGACATGAATCATCAAAGACAAAATGTGCATCCTTAGCAAGTAAATTGCATAAGGGTCTAGAAACTTTGCTAAAATCTTTAATGAAACGTCTATAAAAACCAGCATGCCCAAGGAAAAATCTTACTTTTCTGACTGTTTTAGGTAGAGGAAGATTAGAAATGAGATCCACCTTGGCTTTGTCAACCTCAATACCGTTGTATGAAATGATGTGACCAAGAACTATACCTTGTTTTACCATAAAATGGCACTTCTCCCAATTTAAGACTAAATTTTTCTCGATACATCTTTGCAAAACTTTCGTCAAATGATGTAAACATTGATCAAATGAATCTCCAAAAATAGAAAAATCATCCATAAAGACCTCAAGAAACTGTTCAACCATATCAGAAAAAATGCTTAACATACAACGTTGAAATGTAGCAGGTGCATTACATAATCCAAATGGCATTCACCTATATGCAAAAGTGTCAAAAGGGCAAGTGAAAGTGGTTTTCTCTTGATCTTTTGATGCTATGGGAATCTGATTGTATCCTGAGTAGCCATCTAGAAAGTAATAAAATTCATGGCATGCTAATCTATCAAGCATTTAATCAATAAATGGTAAAGGAAAATGGTCTTTACGTGTGACAGAATTTAACTTTCTATAATCAATGCATACACGTCATCCTGTAGTCACTCTAGTGGGTATCAATTCATTATCAGCATTAGTAACTACTGTGACTCCTGACTTTTTGGGGACAACTAGCACAGGACTAACCCATGAACTATCAGAAATTGGGTAAATGATACCTGCGTCTAATAGTTAAAGGACTTCCGTTCTAACAACTTCTTTCATATTAGGATTTAACCGACGTTGCATTTCCCTAGTAGATTTAGCATTTTTATCAAGGTGTATGTAATGCATGCAGTCTGCTAGGTTTATACCTTTTATGTCTGCTATGGTCCATCCTAATGCTCTTTTGTGCTCTTTTAAAACATCCAACAACTTACTTTTTTGCTCGTCATTTAGGGATGATGAGATAATTACCAGTAGAGTGCTTTCTTCTCCCAAGAACGCATATTCCAAAGTGTTGGGTAATGGTTTGAGCTCGAGTTTCGGTGGTGATTCTGATGATGGGATGATTTTCTTCTCTGATGTTGCTAGTTGTTCAACTCTTGACTTCCATTTATTAGTGTCCATGGATAGTGCTGAGTCAAGTAGGGCGTTGACCTCATCGACTGATCTGTCAACATCAAAATCCAAACCAAAGTGAGTTAAACATGTTTGTAAAGGTCATCACTAAGGTTTGAAAGAAAAGTATCATCAACTAATGCTTCAATTAAATCCACATCAACAATTCCATCATCTGCATTGTGAGGTTGTTTCGCAATGTTAAAGATGTTGAGCTCCATTGTCATATTGCCAAAGGACAACTGCATATTTCCAGTCCTGCATTGAATGTGAGCATCGGCAGTTGCCAAGAAAGGTCGGCCTAGGATAATGGGGATATGCTTCCTTGAATCCTGTATTGGTTGAGTGTCAATTACAATGAAATCAACAGGAAAATAAAACTTGTCTACCTGGATAAGCACGTCCTCCACAATACCACGAGGTATTTTCGTGGACCGATCTGCAAGCTGTAACACCACTGGAGTTGGGTGTAATTCTCTCAATCCAAGTTTCACAAATACTGAGTAACGCAAGAGATTAACACTAGCTCCTAAATCCAACAAAGCATTCTCAATTGTGTGGTTCCCTATACTACATGAGATAGTGGGAGAGCCTAGGTCTTTACATTTTAGAGGAATTTTGTGTTGGAGTATAGAACTAACATTTTCAGTTAAAAATGTCTTTTTATGAACATAAATGTTTCTCTTTTTAGTACAAAGGTCTTTAAGAAACTTGGCATAAGATGAAACTTGTTTTATTGCATCAAGTAAAGGGATGTTAACACTTACCTGTTTGAAGACTTCAAGAATCTCACCTGTGGATTTTCCCTTCTTTCCTTTAGCTAACCTCTGAGGAAATGGAGCTTTAGGAACGTATTCTCGTGGGTTGGTTTCTTCTTTCTCCTCCGGTGGTGAGTCTTCAACATTCACAGGTACAATTTGATTTTCTTTTATCACCGGCATCTCCACTTTGTTGTCGACTTCTTTCCCTTTTCGCAAGGTCATAACGGCTTTGACCTCTCCCTGCTGTTGTGGTGAACTAGTACTTGCTTCATGCACTCCTTTAGGATCAGGCACTGGTTGACTTGGAAATTTGCCTTTTTCAACAGTCATTGCCAAAGTTTGCACTGAAGAGGCAAACTGTCCCACCATCTTCTCAAGGCTTGAAACTGATTGGGCTTGTGAGTTGAAGCCTGCTCTCATCTCATTCCGTAGTCCATCAATGGTGCGGTTCTGTTGCTCGATCATAGAGTTAGTAACATTCTTGACATTCTGAAATGCATCCTCCCATTGTCTGGGTTGAGAGTAATTCTGGTTTCGATTGTATGGTCTAAATGGTGGCTGTGAGGCTTGAGGAACTTGAGGAATTGGTTGCATTGGTGGAGCTGGAGCTGCTGGTCCATTCTGTTGGAATCCTTGAGACCATGAAAAATTGGGGTGATCTATCCATCCAGGATTATATGTGTTGGAGTATGGGTTGTAATTTGATGGCTTCCTCATGACACCGATGGCATTGACTTGATCTGAATATGAGTCATGGTCATGTGGCTCTGTTGATTTAGCAGTCGTCAACGATGCTATTTGTCGAAAAAGGCCTTCAACCATCTCTTTGACTTCTTTGATTCCCGAACCTGACTCGCCAATGTGAACCTCATTTACTCCTTTAATTCTTCTAGTATTCCTGAGAGATCGACTCTATTGTTGGGAATTATCTGCTTGTCGTTGGAAGAAATCTCAAATCTCTTATGCACTTTTTGACATTAGCTCTCCTCCACTTGTTGCCATTAGCCATTCTTGCACATTTGGCAATAATCCCTCCAAGAAGTATTGGTATTGGTGTCATTTCTCGTACCCATGATGTGGACACTTTGAAAGTAGCCCATTGAATCGCTCTCATGCTTCGAAAAACTGCTCGTCTTCTCTCTGGGTGAACTCTGAGATTTCCCTGAGAATAGCATTGGTTTTATGCACTGGGAAATATTTATTTTAAAATTTCGTTACCATTTGTTCCCATGTTGTAATGCTATTAGCAGGCAATGTATTGAACCATGAACGAGCTCTATCCTTTAAAGAAAATGGGAATAGTCTAAGTTTAACATCATCTTCTGAAAAATTCTCATATTTAAAGGTTTGACAAATTGTATGAAAATCATTCAGATGATTATATGGGTCCTCATTTTCTAGGCCATAGAATGTTGGGAGACAATTTAGCACACTAGGTTTTAGTTCAAAACTCCTAGCAACTACATTTGGGTATCGTATGCATGATGTGCTCAAATTAGCTAAGGGACTGAAGTAGTCCTTAAATGGCCTCTCCTGTGGTTCTGGTTGTTATAAATCCATTTCAATTTTATCTTTAAGTGCAATGTGTTTGTGTGTACGAAGTGTTCTTTCTAATTCAAGGTCTATAGGTTCAAGATTAGGTAATAATAACCTACGATCATGGATGCAAAGAAAATAAAAATGAGAACAAAATAAATAAAAATAAAGAAGAAGGAGAAATTACGATACTAACCTTATTGCGCTGTTACAACCTTACTATAAAAACACACTAAAAAAAATACGTGAAATTAACTAAAATTAAAATAAATTAACAAGATAAATGAAAAATTATAAAGAAAAATAACTTGAGAATTAAATTGCAGAAAGAAAATGAAATTCTTACCTAAAAATGTAGATTTGCTTTTTTTTAATTAATTAAGAAAAAATTACAAGGAAACAACTAAAATAACAATAATAATAATAATAATAATAATAATAATAAAATTATTTACAAAAAATTAATTCTATAAATTAAAATACTTACCTCCCCGGCAATAGCGCCAAAAACTTGTTGTGCAAATTTTATTGAACTCGCAAGCGCACGAATCTATTGTAGAATAGATCAATGGTGTTGAGTGTCGATCTCACGAGGAGGTGGATTTCAATTGTGTGTAGAATTAATTTTGTAAGTGATTGATTGGATTTGTGGGGAAATTGATTTAAAGGATGCTAGAATTTAAATTGGAATAGCGGAATTAAATTGAATTGGGAACTATTAAAATAGAGTGCTTGGGTATCTGGATCCGTATCAACATGCACCATGGGCTAAATATTCCTTATTAATACCAATTAAATCATGAGGGGGGAATCCACACCTCATGAACCACGCTCTAATCAATATGGTACTAAGGGCTTATCGTGTCAAATAATAATAACCTTATACTAGGGTGCCGGTAAAACCAAGGCGGTAACTAGACAAGATTATTATTATTTGTCGATAAAAAGTCAAAACCTCCACAGAAATTAGAGGGGAAGAGAAAATAAATTTATCAAATAAAGCCCATGACACATGTTGAGACTTCACCTTCAACTCAAGCTTAAAAGAAAATTAGTTACTCATAATTGAACTAAGGGTAAAATAGGAATTTATTAAAATACATAGAAAAATACAAGATGGAGAAAGAATTACAGAAAACTAAGCTCAAAAATGGATTCAGGGGTATCAAATTAGGAGGGAGAGACCCCCTTTTTATAGATACATTGAGTGAATCATGGCCATCAGATTAAAGATAGTTTGGACGCACAGGATTGCGCCACGTCATCAGTGAACAGTAACACAGTTTGAACAGTAACACGGTTTGCACACGGTTTAAAAGCGAATGCGGTGCGAGCAGTGTTGTGAATAAGATGCAAAACGATCACATACATGTGAATAGTGTCGTACGTGTGAACAGTGTCTTTTTTCCTTTTATGCTCTTCTTAAGGTTTTCGACTGTCCTGAGTTCAAAAGTAACGTCCGTTTTGCTATCCGAAATCTCGTTCATTGTGAAATGACCATGATGTCCCTAAAATACATAAAATACTTAATTAAAACAAAACACTCATAATTAAATAACAAGAGACTTAAATAAATAAAATTAGAGATGTTAGTAAGACTTGAAGTGTAAAATGACGATTTTCTCCTTTATAAATATACATTTTCTAACACTCAACACACGGCTAATGACCGGCTTTGCTGCCATTAAGGATCTCCACACAAAACTCGGGTTATGACCTAAACCAGCCTCAAGAACAGAAGTACGAGGAAAGTAGCGAGCTTTAAATATCCGGCCAACAAGAGACTCTGGGTTCGTTAGAAACTTCCAGACTTGTTTGCCCAGCATAGCCACATTAAAATCATGCAGGTTCTTGAGTAGACTTTTAAAACCTTTTAATTTTATAAAACCTTTTTTGTAATAAATTACTTAAGAGTAGACTTTTAAAAGATAAAAGAATATTTTATTTTTACTGAGAAAAATTCAAAATTTAGACTTTTGGAGGGATATTTTTGGGGGTTAAATTGTCTAAATAACATTTTTGTTATACTTGAACAATTTTAATTCATTCTTTTCAAAATATAATTTTATAAAACTTGTCTATTGAGCAACCAATTTATATATTTTTCTTGGGAAATTGCTAATTTTCCCTCTACTTTAATCAATATATGCCATTTAGCTCTTATTATTTTTATAATAACCAATAACCCCGACAGTATAAGTTTACAATATTACCCTTATTTCTAAATATACTTTTATTCATATTTATTATAGATTAAATAAATCACATGAATGGAAATTTAAAAAAATTAAGTATTAAAAATAAGAAATATGTGTTTTGATGTGAAAAAAATTAATAATAAAATATTTTTCTTGTACTTTTTATTTTATAAACATTTTCTTATAATAAAATTATTACAAGAAAAATTATAAATAATAAAATATTTTCCTTGAACTTTTTACATTTAATTTTAAAATATTATAAAATGTTTATTACAAGAAAATGTCACAAAATAAAAAAAAGTACAAGAAAATATTTCATTATTAATTTTTTTCACATCAAAACATATATTTTTTATTTTTAATACTAATTTTTTATCTTAATTTCCATTCATATGATTTATTTAATCTATAATAAATATGAATAAAAGTGTATTTGAAAATAAAGATAATATTGTAAATTTATGTTGTTAGGGGGTTATTGGCTATTATAAAAACAATAAGAGATAAATGGTATATATTGATTACAGTAGAGGAAAAATTGAAAATCTCCCTATTTTTCTTTTATTAAAGTGGTCATCTACTTTTATTGGTAAAATCTCTTATTTATAAACAAGAAATATAGGGTTTGAACTCCATTCACATGGATAAAAATTAAGAGTGTAAATTTTTTAATAAAATTAATTAAGATGTACTTGAATATTGTCTACGAAACATGTTACAATGAAGAGATTTCATTGGATCAACCATGTACACTTTGAATTTGGGAAGTCACACCAAAGATTCCATCGGATCAACTCTAAACAATTTGAAGGTCGTACATTTTGAGGCAACTACTGAGGTATAAACACTCCAATTGTTTGACAACTAACCACTGAGTCATACAGAAAATTAATTTTGAGTTTGACAACCAACAATTGAGTTACATAAAAAAAAAAAAAATGGTGTTGTGTTCATCAATGTTAGTTACAGATGATATGTATAATTTAGCAAGACCATATTTTGAACGTGTACTTGCATAAGACCGTTGTTTCATAGGAAATTTCCACTTTGGTGGCGAGTTGCATAATTAATTCTTTTTGAAAGGGTTTAATTAAGTAAGTTATGATTTCATATTAATATGACGCTTAGCAACTTACCTATACAATTCTGATGGGACGCTGCATACACCTAAGCAAAACCCTAATAGCAGGGGTGAAGCCAGAAAAAAAATTTCGGGTGGGCTAATTTTTTTTTTTTTTTAGTCCAAATGTTATCCCAACTGAAAATATAAAGCTTAATGAAAAATTCATTAATATATAAGAAAATACATAAAATCCAAGAAATAATTCAATTACAATTAAGTACTATTTTAGCTGCGTCTTGCGATACTTTCGAGAATTAAATTCATCTATTATCGAATCTGAATCGATAGTGTCTACAAATTCTCTTTCAATGTAGATAACCATACAATCTGATAAAAACTCCTTCGCCATCTTATTTCGAAGTGGTGTTTTAATAAGCTTCATAGCTGAAAATGCTCGTTCAGTCGTCGCAATCAAAACAGGAAGAGTCAACACTAAGCGAATCAATCTACTTATCAAAAAGTAAATTTGAGACTTTCTTGTCTCAACTAATTTTCGACATAATTCAGAAAGAGAAGAAATACATTGAAACTCAACAAGACGAATCACATCAATCTGAAAACATTCTAATTCTCTTCTCAAAGCAAGTATCTCAAATTGAGTAAAATCTCGAGGATAAAATCTCTCTGCAAGATTACAAATGCCATCAACATTGAATGATTTGAAAGAATCAACAGGATTCAAAGCAGAGCTCAGAATAAGAAGTTCCATCGTCTGATCTGTAAATCTATTATTTAACTCCATCAATTGAAAATCTATTACAGCATTAAACAAATCAATTCGATAATAATGCTCCACTGTAACATAATCTCTCTGCTGACAAGAACACATCGTACCTTTCATATGACGATCATTCATTCCAGGCACATCAATATGATGACTTTCACAAAATGATATCACACTCTTAATAAAAGTATCCCAATCATTCTCTCTTAAGCTTTAAAGAAGTAATTTTGTAGCTAATATTAAATGTATAGCATTTAAAATGTCTTGAATATAGCATTTAAAATGTCTTGAGATTTCATTTGTAATGCTTGACAAAGTAAATCACTTATCCCTAAAACCTTATTCATCAAATGCTAGATGAAAACAAATTTAAAGGTTGTCATTGCATCATACACCCTTTAGCTTCCCCTCGTATGTCATTATTCGATCCATTGCAAATCATCTTTTCAAGATACTCATGAACAGCACCAAACATACTGATCAACCTACTGACCGAAGTAAAATGAGAGCTCCAACGAGTTGCTCCATGTCGTTGTAATGAACAAATTTGATTAGTTCATGTACCAGTTTCAAGCTCCCCAGAGGCTATCAAATCAATAATTTCAGCCTCCCTAATAGATTTCAACTCAGAATGACGCTTAGGAGGGGAACTGAAAATATTGACAATGGAATTCAAAGTTGAAAAAAAAATCCATACATCAGACACATCTTTGGAAACTTTCACTAATGCAAGTTGCAGCCGATGAGCAAAACAATGTACATAATATGCATATGGACAGTTCGCTCGAAATAATGCTTGCAATCCATTCCATGCACCTCGCATATTACTAGCACCATCATATCATTTTCCTCGTAAGTCTTCAACTAAAAGATTATAACGAGTAAGGACATTACATATTTCTTTTTTAAGCGTTGATGCACTAGTTTCTTTCACATTCACAACTTCAAAAAACCGTTCACGAACAATCCATCACAATCAACATATCTCAAAATAATAGCCATGTTTTCTTTTTTAGAATCATCTTGTGCTTCATCAACAAGAACACAAAATTTTGCACCTCCAATTTCTTCACGAATCTTTTGCCGTACTCTATTGGCAATGATATTCAAAAGCTCTTTTTGAATATCGGATGAAGTATATTTTGCATTGTGCGTGCAAATTCTTCCCAACATCTTGCACAAATTTTAATGTCACATGTCATAACAAAATGACTAGGTAATCTCTAGGTATATATGGCATCAAGACTCATGCCAATAAAGTTTTTGATTTCAACACGTGACAATAAAGTTTGCACGATATGCTTGGGTGAATATATAAATACATATTGTAATAACCAAAACGTAATAATTAAGTAGATATTATTTACTTTGGTTACCAGCCTATTGTGGTTTTGTTGTTAAGCTTTGCAATCCAAAATAAGTCTACTCAATTAAGAGAACTTAAATCTTATAACTAGTCCAAAAACTCGATAAAGGATATTTCCTAGAAACTCGTCCTCTCTTAAGACTTTGCATTTGCAGGAGGGAAAGGGAAATGGAATAAAATAATAACACTTATCCTACGGAAATAGAATAAAATAATAACACTTATCCATCTGTTAAAAAATGATTCGATCACATTAATTCTTGAGCCAGATCAAACAACTTAGTAGATGTTATCCACTTATGAACATTTAGCCCATCATAATTTTGTTATTATATTTTTTAACCCAGAACCCAAAGCTTCTAAAAGCTAGCCAACGTCCTATCTCGCTAGCAACGCGACGTTCATATATATTTTTACTTAGGTTACATGTTAGTTCCATAAGAATTGAATGAATAAGTGGCTGCGCGTCAAATTCTATAACAGCCAAACCATCTGATAGCACCAACAAACCATGCATTAGACCCATACACATAACACTATATTTAGTTATGGTGGAAATTCTGCTGAACTTTCAATCACATCAGCCAGTATTGTCGACTTGTTGTCACCGTTGATGCGTCGGGGAAGCATAGTTAGTTTTAGAATGGACTGCAAGCGCGTATCTTTCCTTGTTAAGCCACACGCTTCCAGTTGTTACCTTATCTGCATGTCCAACGAAACATATGATCAATTAGAGTAGTTCGGGTAAATGCTTCTTTAATCTGTATGATTTGAGCCAATTATTCTGTTAATTAGTATTTGTGCTTTTAAAAAATTATCTAAAACGATTTTGTATCAATATTCACTAAATCTACTTAATTATTCACTTAATTTACTTGAATTCTAAGTTATAAATAAAGAAAAATATTATTGTACTCTAAAAATTAGAATCAACAAACTATGAAAATAAAAGCAGAGACGCTTTGAGTAATTTTTCACAAGATTGACTGAATAACTAATCCTAACTCTATGGATCAAAGAGGAAGTTACCCTAATCAATTAATTAAAATGCAAATTTGGTTTTGGCCCATACATCGGCTTTAACCATTCAATCGCTCCAGATAATTGTTGAAAAAGAAAAGAATACGTAAATCTTAATGACATGTTCAACAGCCGGTAATTGAAACTAGATTGGAATATACTGCTGTGCTGGAATAATTGGCTGCCGTAGAATTTGTTGTAGGTTTGGTTGCTGAAGCAATTGCCGTGGGATGTGCTGGGTTTTTAATTGGTCGCTACATGATGATATATGAGCCTTGCTTGCAATATGCTAGTTGGCGAAGTTTGAAGACATTGTTGCATGAGGGTGCAAAGAAGGGCACTGATCATTTGCGAGTGGGAACAATTGACATGGCAGTTGCGTGAACCACACAATGGAAAAATCTAAAGTTAATAACTTAACACAAATAATGCATAAGTTGATGATGAGGAGGAGGGATCCAAGAAAAAAACCATGTGCAATGAGATCACATAATAGCAACATAAGACTAAGCAATGCAACTTGCTCATTGTGAACAAAGTGGGTTGCGCTTTTGCGCAGTAAGATTGTGCGTCTCATCATTACTTACGGATCGTGTATGTTGAATATGTAGATAAAAAGTAGCACAAAAAAATTACATGATAAAAAATAATTTATTACAAAATAATATCTTATTTTTTATTTTTACTTTTGTGTTTTTTATATTAAATTTTGTACTATTTTTCAGTGCATATAGCACTATTCCTGATTGTTAAAGGTAAGTTTTTCCAGCACCCATTTAAAATCGACCTTGTATTAATTGCTCTAAACGCCTGGTTCATTATGTTTTTTTGTTAAGTATAAAATGAGATTAGATTATACCCTTAACCGAAATTAACGTATGGTCAAAACGACTGAATTACCCATTGTAACTAGTAAATTTACAATAATATAAAAAACACTTAATTTTTATTTCTTTTCAAATTACATTTTTTGCTTGGCTTTTTTTATAAACACTTAATTCAATAAATGTAGAAAAATAAAGAGACGTTCTTCAATTTAATTTGGGAAAAAAGATTTATGTTCCTGATTAAAAAAAAAAAAAGAATGGGTTGCTAACTCATAGAAGTCATGTATTTGTGTTATTAATAAGAAATAGTTTCTATTGTGGAAAATAGCTTTTCTACATTATTAATAAATATATTGATAAAAAATTCATTTGAGGGGCACAAAAAGAAATAACTTTGAAAAATTATATAAAATGAATTTTGAAACAATTCACAATGCTTTTTTTAAAAGTTTTTTATTTTGTTTTTTTATTTGAATTCAATAAAATATTTTCAATTATGATATGTCAAAATTTATAACCAAAAAAAAAATTCAGAGACAAAGATTTGTGGAAATTTTTGACAAGACCGAAATCCTCTCTCAACCTCATTTCTTCTAGTCTTTTGAGGATCAATGACATTCTAAAGTGCCACAATTAATTACAATTTAATACTAAATTAAGTTATAATTTAGTATAAAACTTTAAAATGTGTGCATTGGAGAATAACTCTATTTTTATCTCAACAATGTTGAACAAATCTCAATCAAAGATGAATCCGACTGTTGCTTTAATGACTTTCATTTTCTAACAGCAATCTTCGTTTCAAATATAAACAATTGCTCACTCTTTGCTCAAAAACTCACATATAATGGCGAAAACAATTTTTTTCCCCCGACAAAGAGAACTACATGTAAAAAGTTAAACTCTTAAACCAGCTAAAGCCACAGCATTTTATCAAAATTAAGCCAATCCTGTACAACTTACCACATACAAATTAGGGAAATTAACGTAGCAAACAAGGAATATCTTAAAATGCATAAACATTGAACAGAATATTTACTTTTTATAGAGGCAATTTTGAAATCTAAACTAATACTCTCATCAATCATCGTCGTCATTGTTGATTTCATCGAGGATCACGATCAGGGCTACTACAAATGCATAATCAATGTTAGGATAAACTGTCACCGTGTACCTGTCCTTGTCAAGCATGACGCTTCCGGCTGTCATCCTTTTCTGCATCTGCATTTATGTCCAACATTAACTAATTATAAATCAATGAGATTAAAGAGAATCAATTAATATCGATAGAAGCATATGTATCTTAACTAATTAATTTATTTACCTGGGCAACAATTGCTTTGGACTCTCCAGCATAAAAAATGCAAGATCGTTCGAGCCAGCTGCCTTTGATCTTAAAATCACAAACATCCTGTTTATTGTTACTTGCCAAGTAAACATTCAAAGTAGTCTTCAATTGAATCATTTTAGATTTTCCCACAGTGAAAAGAAGATCTTTAGAATCTGTGCTGTTTCCCCTGAATACATAGTGCTTCTCGTGCGCAGAAATCAACTGCGACATGCATAATAACCAAAAAAAAAAAAGGAAAAAAAAATAAAATTAGTCATTCTCCAGCCTCCAGTGCATATATCCGAATGAAGGCGCAATAAATAAGCATGAATTTTGTGAAATACGGAAATGACGACGATGAAAGCGTGTGTACTTTCTTTGTAACGGTGACGATGGGATTGTCATAAGGGTCAAGCACAGTCCTCCTCTTATGAAGGCTTATGAGTTTTTCTTTGACTTTGAACATGAGATTGTCGGCAATGTCGGTGACAACGAAACTGCCATCGGTGACGCTCATAAACTTTCTAACAATGGCAATATCAACGGGATATGGGACGCAGTACTGAGGACCGATTATCGGGTACGGTTTGGTATATATTTCTGGACTTGCCTCTGCAAATATTGGCTGATGTGGATTTGATTGCCCCATTATGTAAGCTTTAATTATGTTTTCTTTTTCTCTCCGAAAATTCTCAGGTGTGGGTATGTCTATGTACACGAGGAAAACCCAAAATAATAATAACTTTCAAAAAAGAAAATGAGGGGAAAATTCAACAAATTAATTCCTTCAGGATATTTGAAACCTCAAAATGAACGAATGAAGAGATATTTTACAATTCCTCTCGGGGCCGGCGTATTTTAATAACCGTAAAAATAATGAGACACGGAATTCAATAAATCCACTTTGATATTTGAATCCTGAGAAAGAATAAGGGGAAAATTAAATCTCTCAACAGGAATGCAGGAAAATTAAAGAAATTCCGCTGGCCAAAACGATGCCCGCGGGAGAAATTAACCCTTAATAGAAGGCATAGGGAGAAAATAATAAAACTCTAAAAATGAACCCACACTCAAAGAGAAATAAGGGTGGAGCTATTTAGACTCCTTAAACTGGCTGCCAATGATCTTGACAAATGTCAGAAGTGGATGTTGTCACATGTCAATGGTATTTTACAGTGAAGGACACCTTACCTCGTATCAACGTTATAATTAATGATGGGTAGTACGAAATAAACTGAAAGTCTGAAACTACATAACTTTTAGGAGTCATTATTATAACCCCTGCTCCGTCCGCTGGTTTTGTAGAAATTTAAGAGCCAATGTGTAAAATCATACCTAACCAGGTCCCTCTCCATTAAACATCACACCAATTTGGTCCCACTTCCTTTATTGCATCGGTGAATGAACAAAAATCCCCTTAGAAATAATGCAAAGAGCAAAAGAGTGAAATTATGTATACATTTAAAAATATCTCGGAGGTCTTGGTACCCTGTCTTTTTGTGCTTTGTTCACAAGATATTAATCATATGAACCCCGCAACAACTTTGAAAAAGCTTTTAAGACTCAAGTCATCTCAAAAGGTAGTCTGTCTTGAAAATAGCAGCCACGACCGGTCAACAGCAGACCTCAGTGACACATTGACATGCCACAGAAACCACACCTATTTGAAGTTAGCTGATGAAAGAAATGAGATAAATTCAATGAGGTGGCAAAACAATTACACACAGGAATATCAGCACATGGAAATGAATGAATAAATTCAATGAGGTGGCAAAACAATTACACAGAAATATCAGCTCATGGAAATGAATGAATGAAGGTTCTAGAAACATTATATCATTGACTGATGATTCACGGATTATTTTGTTTTTATCTGATATTGTTATCCTTAGCTAGCTGTCATTTTTGTTACTTTATGCATATAAAAACATTTGCCTGTAAACTTTTTGAAGCACGTAAATTCATTTACAATAGCCTCTGGTTTCTTGCTCTGCTTGCTCAAGAAAAGCAATACATCTGCAAATGCATAGTCAAGAGATTACGATCGTATAACTAATGATCCGGCCATTTTCTAGTAGCAATCCTTACTTGAATACATGGACAATTAATTTGCTCACTCAAAAAGTCCAATTCTTTTTATTATTATTATTGTTGCTGTTGTTGCTGCTGCTGCTGCTGTTGTTTGCCAACAACATAACCTATGTTCAAATGTTAGAAACGATCGAGCAGCTCCAGCCCTCACATTTATCAAAAGCAAATACTTGACAAGTTATAGTACACAACTTAGGACACAAGGGAAATTAATGTAGCAACTGGCAAACAAGAACATTCTTAAAATACATAAACCACACACGTTATTTACGTGATTTATAGAAGCAATTCCGAAATCTGAAATATGAGTAATCTCATTCAGTGTTGTCACCGTTGATGTCATCAAGGATCACAATCAGGGCTACTATAAATGCATAGTCGATGTTGGGATAAACTGTCACGGCAAATCTATCCTTGTTAAGGAAGTAGCTTCCAACGGTTTCCTTTTTGTGCATCTGCAAGTTCAACATTAATTGTCAATTAGATAGTCAAATTGAAGGAACTATTGTTGATATGATATAGCAGCAATTATTTATTTATCTAATTAACTACCTGGGCAACAATTGTGTTGGACTCTCCTGCATAAACAACACAGGATCGTTCTGTCCAGCTGCCTTTGACCTTAAAATCACAAACCTCTTGTTTGGTGTTACCTGCCAAGAAAACATTCAAAGTGGTCTTCAATTGGAGCACTGAAGATGTTCCCACAGTAAAGAGAAGATCTTTGGCATCTGTGCTTGCTCCCCTGAATACAAAATGCTTCTCGTGCGCAGAAAACAACTGCATATAAAAAGTTAAAAATTAAAAACGAAGAAAAGCGAATTGGCAACAAGATATACTGATCAATTGCTAATTATAATTGTACAAAGTCTGTATTTTGTAAAATACGGAAATGAATTAATGAAGAGGCTTACTTTCTCTGTTATGGTGACCACAGGATTGCCGGCAGGATCGAGTAGAGTCCGCTTGTCATGGAGGCTAAAATGTTTCTCTTTGAGTTTGAACATGATGTTGTCGTTGATGTCAGTGACAGTGAAGCTTCCATCTGTGATGGTCGTAAACTTTCTAACAACGGCAAGATCAACCGGATAGGGAAGGCAATATTGTGGGCCGATAATGGAAACCGGATTGGAATACATCGCCGGATTTGGCGGGGGAGTTGGCGCTGGAATATTAATTGGCTGCTGTGCCATGATTGATGATATTTGATTGTAAATTGACAAGTTAATGAGAATGAGAACTTTTTCATATAAGATGGAGGATGGTTTATTTATATATAAAGTTGAAGAAGATCGATCGAATCACACTCTCATGGACTGGTTCCAAGAAATTTTTTGAGGAACAAGTCAAATAATACGGACGAGTTGCTTCAATATATATATTTAATGCAACTTGTTGCCTGGTCGGTTCAATATTTTATTATACACGTTATTGGATTAGTTAATGAAATAACATCCTCGTCGGCAAACCAAATTAACATTTGGCCTTAGAATTGCATGCATGGTAGCCAAGTGTTTGCTAGGTGCCATCGTCAATTAGAATGAATTGTCATGCATTGGAGCAAGGTGCTTGCCATGTATTGTTTCAATGATTTGCCACATTAAAGTAGCAGTTTCGTGGAGTAATTTTTTTTTTCTTCTCTCTTTTTTTTTTAATAGATGATTAGTTATCTCAAAATCTACGAGGGATAAAAAGTTACAGAATAGGATTTATACTAATAAATTTAAATCAAGGGTATTTTTATCATTAAAAGGGTGTTGAAAGAATTTTATAATATTTTTAAATATTTTAATGGAATTAATAAAGAAAAGAGGTGTTAAGAGATATTTAGAGGGGTGCCAATAGTCTCACTCTTGTTTTTATTGAGGTAAGCAACTTCATTCCTAGTTTCATAGTTATGTATGATTTTTTTTTTTTTTTTGGAATAAGATATGACTATTTTGATACTATTATAACTACATGTGTTTTTATAGTTCTATAAAAATTAATTAATTTTCATAACGAAATATGTTTATGCAAATGTTTTCGGATCTAAAAATTATATTATTTTTATCGTCTTAACAAAATATTCTAAATGCTTGTAAATGTGTAATCGATTTTGCAAAATGATTATCTTTTATAAAATTATCTATAAAATGTTATAATGAAATTTGTTTTGCAAGCCTAAATCGTTGCTAGGATCTTGTATGAATCCAATATGAATGTTTTGTTTATATATCAATTAAAATTATTTATGAAAATTTATATAGGGGCTACCTCTTGAAGCTCTATGTGGACTACCTTTTATAGAGTTAGAGTGCCATGAAGTGCCACATTCAATACAAAATGCTACATGTAAGTCATTACATATGAAAAATGAATTTAAATATTTTGCCTCATTGTCCATAGTCATTTTGATTTTGATCTTGATCTTGATCGTGTTTTACCATACTATATGTTCTAGACCAATATTGGATTTCTGTTATGATTGTGCACACGATATTCTGATTCTAATTCTTTTATAGTCTGGTCATTGGAGTATAGGTGACACCATATAACATAAGCTAACCTTTTTGTTTTATATGTATATTTGTCATACGATTTGTTTTCATGATTAACTATGCTTGTAATATTCTAAACCACTTATGAGTTTATGTCTTTCTATGATAATATGTCATTTGTAAAACTTATGTTTCTAATAGATGATTTGATAAAAATGGCTTGCAATATTTTTAGTACCTGATAACCCTAATGTATTAGGAATTGTTTTACTTGCCGAGTTAAGGACTCACCCCTCGTCGTTATTTTTTGCAGATTGAGTAAACTGTTGAGAGGTGTGCTTATCTTTGAAACTAGATATGTATTTACTTTTACTACTTGAATAAAGAGAGGATGAACTTCTGTTTCCTTTGAGTTTGTTTATCTGCTTAACTTGTAATTGAAGGACTTTGAGACTTTTGTTATATTTATGACTTCGAGAGAAAATGTTTAGTATAATACTTGTGGATTTATAGATTTATTTGAATAAAACTTGAAGTATTTCAATTTTATGTCTTTGTGCAACGATTACGATTTGTAAGCAACTTTTTTTACTACGTGCTCTGCATGTGTTAGATTTGGAGTATTGCAGTACTCCCCACATTAGTCCTTTTTTTCTGCCTTTTGACTCTGCAGCATAAACGACACAAGATTTAGACTAGTAAAATTATATGGATTATTGAATATGCTTGCAATTGTATTAAAATATAATGCAATTTAGTCTAATGAAATACAAAACAATTTAACAAAAACGCTCTAATTATATTGGTAAAATAACTTTTATTTCAAATAATACGCGCAAGTTGCTTCGATATTACAACTTGTTGACCTGCTGGTTCAATGTTTTTATTACATCTATACATATTATTAAATACTGCTGCTGACAGCAGGACCAAGTGCAACTTAAATCCGTCTGCGTGGGCTGAAGAGCATCTGGATTGAAACTTTTTATAATGTTTGATGCTATATATCATCAAGGAAGAAATCTTAAGTCTAAATCATTTAGAGTTCAAGGTCCAATTTTTGTTTGGCTTAGTTGCCTAATCTTTGTGGTTTTGATATGACACATGATTGGATTTGGTTTATAGGATTGGACTGAATTGCTTATAATATAGTCTTGCATTTGGTGTATCAGAGGATTGGATTGGACTAACGGATAATTTAGAAGTAAAAAATTAGATAAACAAATATACTGATATAAATTAAATTATTAATCTCTTTGATTAATAATTGTAAATTGTTATAGATATATACTTTTATATCATGAAATGAATATTACAAATTTCAATATTCACATCATTGTTAAATAAAATGCTTAATGAAACAAATTAATTATCTAAATATTAATCTGGATCAGTAATGTAATAATTGTAATTAACACAAGAATTTATTTTGGACGTAAATTTTTTATTTCCGAAATTTTATCCTATGTTATCCCGTGGCTCTCAAATGAGATGAAACTTCTTAGTTTTATTTTATGGGCCCATGATTAAAAAGTTTGGACCTATAGGATTAAACTATCCCAACCTAATTTCCATGCATCAAACACGGCTGAAATTGTCAAAATAATCCATTCCCCCAAAGTTATCGCACAACACGTGCCTTATAGTTTTATGTATTTTTCACCTGCAGAAGATTGTTCTTTACCTATGAAATTTCCATTATTCTGATTTCTACATTTATCCCTCTCAAATTATAAGATTTGCATCCTCTTGTTTGTTTAGTAACTATAACTTGGCATTATATTATAGGAATTGGATTCTCTCCTTTTTTTATTTTAATTATTCATCTTTTAATTTTACAACGTGTCTTCTAGCGAATAACTTTAATTTTATTACCTTTCTGACTTTTTCGATGCCCATTTTAGTGTCCTCAACCTTGTCGAGAGTACTAGCCAACCATCAGTTTAGTGTCCTCGACGCTGTCGAGAGCACTAGCCAACCATCTGACTTGTGCTATAAGCCCAATGGCTTCCAAACAACAAAGTCTCCACAAAAGCAAGCCTCGTACAAACAGCTATAGCTATAGCCTTTATTGAAAGCAAAAGTACTTCAACTAGCTGGCTACAGCAAGGTACTTGAAATCAAGGAAAACCAAAGCCACGGATACAGCATCTTGAATTACATCAAGCAGACACACTATTTTTCACTTTATAGTAGCAATTTCAAATCTAAATCATCTCACTCTTCATCATCATCACCGTTGATATCATCGAGGATCACGATCAGGGCTACTATAAACGCATAGTCTATGTTCGGATAAACTGTCACAGTGAACCTGTCCTTGTTAAGCAAGACACTGCCCACAGTTGTCTTTTTGTGCATCTGCAAGCCCAACGATTATCAATTAGATAATAAAAAAGAATTATTATTGATATAGAGCTGCAATTAATTATGTATCTTAAATATTTTAGTTACCTGGGCAACGATTGTGTTCGACTCTCCAGCATATACAACACAAGATTTTTCAGTCCAGCTGCCTTTGATCTTGAAATCGCAAACATCTTGTTTGGTGTTACTTGCCAGGTAGACGTTCAAAGTGGTCTTCAATTGGATCGCTGAAGATCTTTCCACAGTAAAGAGAAGATCTTTAGTGTCTGTACTAGCCCCCCTGAATACAAAATGCTTCTCATGCAAGGAAAAAACCTGCATATATAAGTAGTAAAACAACAAAGAAAAAAAAAATTAGCAAGATTATTGTTCACTAGTCTGCATTCTGTAGAGTACGGAAATGAAGGCGTGTACTTTCTCTGTTATGGTGACAATGGGGTTGCCAGCAGGATCAAGTAGAGTCCGCTTGTCATGGAGGCTTATAAGTTTTTCTTTCACTTTGAACATGAGATTGTCATTGATGTCAGTGACAGCAAAACTGCCATCGGTGAGGGTTAAAAACTTTCTAACGATGGATAGATCAACGGGATAAGGAAGGCAATACTGAGGGCCGATTACCGAAACCGGATTGGAATATATTGTTGGTGCTGGAGTTGGCGCTGGAATATTAATTGACTGCTGTGGAATTTGCTGTGGGTTTGGTTGCTGTGGCATTTGGTCTGCAATATGGTGTGTAATTGGTTGCTCCATGATATGATTACGAGCCTTTGCTTGCAACGCCAATTGGTGTAGGTTTAAGACTTGCTTGTGGGTTCTTAATATATATATATATATGCAAAGAAGGCCACTGATCATTTCTGAGTGGGAGACATGGCAATCGAGTGGGAACCACACGATGAAAAGAAACAAAAATATCTCGAATAGTTCATGAATTAATGATTTCTCTGATGAAAGAAATACATACGCACTGAGATCACATGATAACCACACAGACCTTATCGAACAAAGTGTGGAAAAACGTGCCACGAGGGTCACGCGCTAAGATTGTGCCTGTCACTATTGACATGATACCTATGCAATTTTGTGATATACTGACATGCGAATTGCGTGGAGTCCTGTGACCAGATCGTGCGAATGAGAAGAGTTAATGGCTCGTTTGAAAGAATCTGTGTTCAGATTGTGTCATTGCATGCAAACGACCTAAATTATTTAAACCCTTTCAAAGCTTGTTAATATGAATAAAATAAGCCGCATATCTGTGATCATATGATTGATTTCAGGAGCAAAATGCGATAAAAATGACCAAGAAAAGAAAGTTGTTAGGGACTTCGGATGCAAGTACTCAATCTTCTTGGTAGAGGGAATCTTGTTGTAGGATACCTGAACAAGGAGGTGTTTGGCGCAAGCTAATACTTGTTCCCCAACTTTTAATGCTCTGCTAGAACTTCTATCAAACATTTTGAAGGCAAGAGATAAGTCCCTCCCAAAAAGTCCATCCAAGATTTTGTTTAATGACCCAAAGTAATACAAACAAACAACAATAACGCGGGATGCATGTTACATCAATATGGAAAAGAAAAAAAAAAGTCCTTTGTTAATTGTCTCCAACATCCGATATAGAGTATTAGCATATGATATTCAACCAGAAGAATAGACTTGAGCAAGTGACTCGTCCCATTTATGGGCATATTATATCACTATTTTACCAGTCAATCTGTACCCAATTGTACCAATAGCAAACAATATTAGTCGTTTTAGCTATTAATTTCATCAAGAATTACAATAAGGGAAATAATGAATGCATAATCAACATTCGGATACACTGTCACCATGAACTTGTCCTTTCCAAGCAAGATACTTTTGACGGAGTGCTTCTTATGCATCTGCAAGTATGTCCAATAATCCATATGATTTTATAAGTCTGAATTTAACATATAGAAAAATGATTTGCTGTAAGTTGCAAAAAATCTTACACGAGCAACAATTGTGGAAGAGTCTGCGTCCCCAGCATAAACAACACAAGATCTGTCTAGCCAACTTCCTTTGACTTTAAAATCACAAACGTCCTCTCTGTTATTAGCTAAGAACACATCTAATTTGGTCTTTAGCTGGAACACTGATGATCTTTTAGCAGTAAAGATGAGATCACAGGACTCCGTACTTTCTCCCCTGAAAACTTGCCATCTGTCGTGAGCTGACATTAACTGCACGGAACGAAATGAATCAAAATTTAGATTTGAAAGAAATCAACAAAGAAAGTTATTAATTATGCAGCCAATTACGTGACCTTTTGTTGTAGAGTGACAATGGGATTTCCAGATGCATCAAGTAAAACGCGACGATCTTGAATGCTCATAAGGGTCCCTTCTACTTTAAAAATGATGTTCCCCATGATGTCTTGTACAACAAAGTTGCCACTGCTTATGGTCATAACCTTTCTCACTATTGCAAGATCAATAAGATGAGGAGCACAAAACTCAGGGCTGATGATTGAAACAGGATTGATTACTGGTGGATGAAAGATAGCTAATTGTGCCATTGAAATGAAGGTGACTTGATTCTTTTTTTTGCCAAATTTTTGATGAGAGAGATGAATTAATCCTCGTTTCGTGAGCCTTGTTATTTGCCTATGCTATCAAGGGCCTGGGTGACAAAAACAGGTGGGTTTATGGATTTGAGAACTTTGTGAGTCAAGGAAGGCGACAGCATCCAATTCGATCGGTCAATTTCTTCTAGATTTAAGTACTTTTCTGCTGCCGTAAAGCCTTTCTATGGATTTCAATGTTAAACAACTCGTCACGCAACAATTTATTAATAGCATTTTTAATAGGAAAAGAAGTCTCTGGTCAATATGCGGTTGCCATAGTTTTTACGAGAAACCACCTCACAACTTCACAAGTCAATGGGCAAGGCTCCTTGCGCTCATGAAAATGTGCAATCGGGCATGCTAACGAAAGGATATGCAGCTTCCAGGCTGCATATAAATATATGATACGTCAAAGAAAACTAGTTATATGTTTTGAACGCTTCTAAATTAAGCAAAAGCACAAGAATCAAAATTTACCAACATAACCTTAATATCTGTACTTGGGGGGCTCAATGGAGAAGTTGGTAACTGAACTTTGAATTGAATAAGACAGTTTAACCTTTCAAAAAATAAAAGGAGACAGTTTAAAATCCCCAGGTAGGGGGAGCGGGGAGCCTTTATTTAAAGTTATTGGGTTTAAATCAAAATCCAATCTTTTATTTCAGAATCTGTTCAAATCTTCATCTCAAAATGGTCAGATCCTCTGCTCTTACGCGGGCAAATCTTCACCTTAGAAAACACAGAAAATGGCCACTGTCACCTTACAAGGCCAAATGGCACCAAACTTTAGACCAACAACAAGCAATGCAAAATTTCAAACAATCTTTAGCAGCATCACCAACAAAACAACAAATCCCTAAGCAGTCCCATATTCTATCTTCTTTGTTACACTCATTTAGCATTTACAATTGCGAACCACCCCCAGAAGCTTACCACTTTGTCATCAAAACCCTAGCTGAAAACTCTCAATTTGGTGACATTTCCTCAGTTCTTGATCACATTGAAGAAAGTGAAAACTTTGAAACACCTGAGTTTATATTTATTGATCTAATTAAAACTTATGCAGATGCTCACAGAATTCAAGACTCAGTTAATCTGTTTTATAAAATACCCAAGTTCAGGTGTGTGCCTTCTGTGTACTCACTTAATGCTCTGCTTTCAGTTCTTTGTAGATATAAAGAATGGGTTAAAATGGTTCCTCAAACTTTGCTCAAGAGTCAGCTTATGAATATTAGGATTGAGGAATCGAGTTTTCGGATATTGATTAGTACCCTGTGTAGAATTAATAGAGTTGGTTTTGCTATTGAGATATTGAATTGTATGATTAACGATGGGTTTTGTGTTGATGGAAAGACTTGCTCTTTGATTTTGTCATCTGTTTGTGAACAAAGAGACTCGTCAAGTGATGAACTTTTAGGCTTTGTTCAAGAAATGAAGAAATTAGGGTTTTGTTTTGGCATGGTTGATTATACAAATGTGATTAGGTCTTTGGTGAAGAAAGAAAAGGTTTTTGATGCATTGGGTATTTTGAACCAGATGAAATCAGATGGCATTAAGCCTGATATCGTTTGTTATACTATGGTATTGAATGGGGTTATAGTACAGGAGGATTATGTGAAAGCAGAGGAGCTGTTTGATGAATTGCTTGTGTTGGGTTTAGTTCCTGATGTTTATACTTACAATGTGTATATAAATGGTTTGTGTAAGCAAAATAATGTCGAAGCTGGAATAAAGATGATTGCTTGTATGGAGGAGTTGGGAAGCAAACCAGATGTGATTACTTACAATACATTGTTGCAGGCTTTGTGCAAGGTTGGGGAGCTAAATAGATTAAGGGAACTTGTAAAGGAGATGAAATGGAAAGGCATTGTGTTAAATTTGCAGACATATAGTATTATGATTGATGGTTTGGCTAGTAAAGGTGAAATTATTGAAGCTTGTGGTCTGTTGGAGGAGGCACTGAATAAGGGTTTGTGCCCTCGAAGTTCGATGTTTGATGAGACAATATGTGGGCTGTGCCAAAGAGGGTTGGTTTGTATGGCCCTAGAATTGCTCGAGCAAATGGCTGACAAGGATGTTTCTCCTGGAGCAAGAGTTTGGGAGGCACTTCTTCTTAGCTCTGTCTCCAAACTTGATTTTGTAAATACTTCTTTCATTCGTTTGGTGGATCAAATCTTAAACACACCTTGTAAAATGGAAGGATAATATTTTTGGTCAGTAACCTATTTGACTTTTGAATGCCATATCTGTTGTTATGGAGGAGCTATGCACAACAGTATCCCTAGACGTCAAATTTCATATTAGACAGAATTGTAAACTATTTCGTAGAAAGCCCCCAGAAAGCTGAAGCATGAATTGGGATTAGGATAATCGTCACTTATTCAATGTGCCACCTTTGGTTTCCAATTTAGGCATAGTTGAAGGACGAGCACCAAATAGTCTTTGTTTCAGTTATATATCCTCTGCTGGAAAGAATGTTAAGTTGCTATCCACCTGATTTCCGCATCACCCATTGTGCCTGCCATTTGTACCTGATGTTGGGCTTGCAAAGGTGATGAATTCTGGCATGCATCTACGCTATATATAACATCAACTTGACACCCAGTGCAATTTTAAAAATGCAAGGACTTTGGTTAATTTGTCCGACAGATCCCAAGTTAACCATTAGGATGCTGAAGCTTGGCATATTAGCTGGAGGCCTTTTGCATAATAGTTTATTGGAAATTCAGAAGCATGCATTTCCTTTTATAATTGCAAAGCACAAATATGCTGTCGGCATTCTTTCTTCAGTTTCTTGTATTCTTTCAATTGATTGCTTGTGGTAACAATGCAGATGCTTCATCACCTTGCAGTATATTGCTCCAAATTCTGCCAGGTGGCATGGTAGCCAGTTGTAGGGTGATTAGTCTAAGAGCATCTTTACTTCCAAGTTAGAATATCACGAAACGGTTTCACAGAAGAAACGAACAGCTTGTCCAGAGTTCCTTAAGTGGTGCAGTTGATCTATGCGACATTTTGCGACAAATTGGATCTTATGTTCTGGAATCCTAAACATTTTGTCTACAGTTCGAAAGAGCGGGGGACATGTCGTTTCTTGGTAACGAGATCATTCGAGGGAGAGAGGGCATGTAGTTTAACTGTTCATTGCTTCTCCTTTACTCTCTTTGACGAATTTTCAACAGTCAAATGACTATTAGACTATTACCGAGTGATCTCGCTGTATTGAAAAGCTTAAACTTCAAGATTCAATTCACAGCTTTAAAACTCCAAGAGAAAATACTTTTCTGAACCACAAATTCATGTAACTTGGCTTCTAGCTAGCCATGCCAGCTGGCAGCTGCAATTGTGATTCTAACCAGTCCAATTGCTTGCTTTTCTATTTGGGCAAAATTATGGTACTATAGTAGTACTATATTACAGTTGGATTCAGTTTATAATTATTACTATGGTTGGATCCAACTCTAATATGGTACTAATGTGATACCATAACTGGTTCCGCTTTTTTCTAATATGCTTTCATTAATTTACTTGGTTTATTTCTATCGTTTTCTTTATTTATATATTACTCAACAGAGACTTATTGCTAATTGATGTCCAATTATTTAAGTTTGTGGTTCTAATTATTACATATATGATGTCAGATTGCTTTAAATGATTCGTTCACTTTCACGGGGCAAAAAATGTGGGACAAGAAGTTTGTAAATAGGAGAGAATAAATTTTACTATCTTTTTAACTTTTTTTTTTCTTTTTTAAAGAAATCATTGAAGTTGGAAGCATCCTAAGAGCACTCTTTGTGTCAATTTTTTATTCCTTTAATAAAGTGAGCCTTGCCGTCGGTTGGTAATATCTCATATAATTAGGGGTGATAATTTGAGTCAAAATTCATTAATTCAATTCTATTCAAGTCGAATTAAATAGGTTTGGGTTTAAAAAAATTAATTCATTTACTAAATAAATGAATTAAATTTTACTCATTAAAATAAACGAATCAATACGGGTTTGAGATCGATTTATTTATTTGTTTAGAATTTATTCATTAAACGGGTTATAAGTGAATAGAATAATAAATAACCCTTTTAATAAAATTACTTATATACCATTAAAATTGAATTTAACATTCCAAGCTATAAGGTTATTTTTGTAATTATGAAATGATAACAAGCCAAAAAAAAAAAAATGAAAGCAAGGGCATCATCACTCATCAGCCCACCCTAGCTCCACTCTTCATTTTCCTTCCTCCATCGTTGTCTTTCACTTGAATTTGAAGATTAGTTTCTTCATTCCCCTAAATGAAAGCCAAACCAAACACTCCCTAAGATCACATCAATGCTCTCACTCAAAATTTTCCAGCAAGCTTCACATCTATTGGTTACGGTAGTGATAAGGTCTCGAATACTCACACCTGTTGCTGATTCGACGGTCAACTTTGTCCTTCCTTGTGCCTTTGAGTTTCTTCAATTTCTTGTTTTTGGATTGTATTTGTGTTTTGATTGGACCTAGTTGTAATGAATCGATTTTGTTTATTAGATTGTAAATGAATTTAGATGAATCTACTGGATTCTTTATTAAAATTTTAATTTATTACTTTATTTAATTTTATATAGTAAATGAATTGTAAACGAATATTCGTTTATTAAAAAAAATCGAATATGAATCCATTGAATTTTGATTCGATTCATTTAGGATTCGACATGAATTTGATTCGCTAAATCGTTTTACTACCCCTACATGACTAAATAATCAAAAGAAAATAAGAAACAATAAAACAAGAGAACACATTAATCTTTTTCTCTTTATTATTAAGAAAGATAAGTATGGAATCTATATTTCAGCACTTGACAAAGTACCAAATCCAATTCCTGTATCCTACATTTTCTAAGATTTAAATTTAGGTGACCAATCAAATAATGATACATCCACTTAGTCAAGCCTCAAAAGGTAAGGTTCTTGTGCCAATTTACTTGTTGGAGGAGGAATGGGGAGTGTTACTTCCTCTCACTCCATCATTTACTTACTAATTTAAAAATAAGAATAGGAGTTTCACTCCATAAATCCCACTCATTTAAAGTGAGGAGTGGAATTCTCATTCATATGAAAAAGGTGGAAGTGGGACTCTCACTCATGGGGGAGGTGGGAGTAGAAATTTTGTTTTTACCTTTCTTTTATTCAATATCATATAATTATATTTATTAAAATAAAATTATATTGCATTTATTTAAAAATAATAATATAATATTTATTAATTTTATTAAAAATACTAATATTAAACTTATTTAAATATAATATTATTATATTTATTTAATTTTAATATTAATGATTAATAATAAAATAGATAGATGATCTACAAATGTACCTTTTTATTACTTTGTAACTAAAAACTATAATTCTTTAAATAAGAGTAAAACTATAATTTAAAACAATTCATTCTTAGTTCAAGATAAAATAAACATATAAATGGAATTTTGATTCTTATTTCACACTCTCATTCTAATGTGAATAAGCAACCTACTCGAACTCTCATCCTCAGTCCACACTCCCAATCCAATATTCCCGTTCCAATTCGAGAAGTAAATATTACCTTGGTGTATTATTTTAGAAGTAGTGAAAACTTTCTCCACATATTGAGATAGTTTTTTCTATAATGAATACTGGCACTACAATAAAAAAAGGGCTTTAGGACAAGCAGTTTCATCATTGCAATATGCAATTTTTCGTTGCTAAAGGTTATAGCGACGAAAAATTTTTTGTCACTATTTCGTCGCAATAGGAGCCTCACGTTAGGTCTTTGGCATCAAATTTTTAAATTTTGTCGCTAAGATTGTTTTTAGCAACGAAATTTTTTTCCTCGCCGAAAGTACTTTTGGCGACGAATTCTATTTTATCACCAAAGGTTCTTTTAGCAGAGAAAATATTGTTTTCTCTTTTATTTATTTATTATTACTATTGTTAAAATTTTATCATTTTAATGCTAAACTTACAATGACAATTAACACCATTATGATAAAAACAGAATTAATGAATTTAAAAGAATTATTGTTGTTGATGAACAATACAAAAATAATTACAAAATTTGATATCCATTTTTTGAAAGAAAATTGTCACAAATGACTAGAAATTTCTTGATTTTCTTCATCTTGATGTAATTGATCTTCAATATTCCCTACAAATAAACACACAATAATTAGGTAACATAATAAACACAGATATAATAATAATATAAATTGGAATAAATAAGATAAGTAAAAAAAATTACACATATTAAAAACAAAAGAGAAAAGAAGTATAGATTAAATTAGAAAATGACAATTATATATTTAGAGATGAGAGAATTAAAGAATAAATGTAACGAAATGAGAGAATGAGAGAAATAAAGAGACAATGAAAGAAATGATATATAAATAGGATACAAGAGTTTTTAGTGACGAAATTTAAAATTCGTCACTTAAACTTAATTTCGGTGGAAAATACTCGGCCAAAATTTTTTAAATCTTGACATTTTTTAGCTACGAAATAAATATTTCATTGCTAAAACTACACATTTAATGACGAAATCTAATTTCCGTCGATAAAAGTACACATTCAGTGATTAAATTCAATTTTATCGCTAAAAGTCTTAAATTTTAGCGAAAACATCTGCCAAAATTTTTTAGATTTTCACTTTTTTTTACTGATGCAATACAAATTTCATCGTTGAAAGTGCAAATTTAGTGATGAAATCTAATTTTCGTCGCTAAAACATGGTCTTTTGACATATCAAAGAATTTTAACGATGAACATTTTTGGTGTCTAAAACTATTTTAGCGACGAAATTTATTTTCATCGCTAAAACATACTTCTTTGGGCATATTAAAGAGTTTTAGCAACGAAAATAAATTTCGTTACTAAAACTATTTTGTAGCAACGAAAATAAATTTCGTTACTAAGACTATTTTGTAGCAACGAAATTTATTTTTATCACTAAAACGTGATCTTTTGACATATCAAAAAGTTTTAGCTACGAAATATGTTTTCGTCATTAAAACATGCTTTTTTGGCATATAAAAGAATTTTAGCGACTAAGAGTTTTGGCAATGAACTAAATTTTTTATCGCAATATGTCATTTTTAGCAACGAATTTTTCATCGCTGAAAGTTTCAATACTGAAAACCAATATTCTTGTAGTTTGGAAATTCTAAAATATTGATTTTAAGTAGTACGGCACTATTTTGTGACAAAATAACTATCTTTTGTTGTTAAAAAAAAGTGTATTATTAAGAAATAAGAAATAAAGATGTGCTATTAAAATTTACATTTTCTAAAGCGTGAACATGAACTTGAGAATTTTCACATATTGATAGTTTTGGTTCATTAAAAAATCTGTCATCAAGTGATTTGTGCGTGTGTGTTTTTGATAAAATATAGGCAAGGCAAAGGAAAACTTGCATATGAAACTTTCAAAAAAAAAAAAAATACTAGGTTAGTGCTGCTTCTTTTTTTTTTTGTGTCTTATCCACGAGGTATCCTGAGTTGAGCATCAACTGTGAGAGGCACCTTTAAACCCGTACCACAACCCAGACTAGAAATCTCCGCTCAAACCGAGAGGCACAGGTTCTCCCAACAAAAGCAACTTCCCTGCGACTCGAACTGGAGAGTAAACCCAATCAAACCACTTAAGCGAACTCCATTACCAATGGAACCAATACTTTGTTGGTAGTGCTGCTTCTTTAATATGTTTTGCAAAAATCATGAACAACAAACAAATATTACAAAAAAAAAATGTTCCAACAAAGCACGCACTTAAGCTCGAGGAAGAAAATATTCAAATCATCGATGTCTAACCCTTTTTAATATGAATTAATTTTATATTCTGAAAAAGTTGGAATTTGTACACATCAAAAGCAAATAATATTTATGATCAGAAAGTACATGTAACGATGTATGCACACATCCTTTTCTATGGTATCTTCCAAACAGCTATTAAACAAAAATCTGTGATATATTGGATTCGGAAACCGAGAAATCATTCTTGGGTTGAAGAGCAAGCAGTCGCCTAATCTATGGCTTTTCAGTTTCGATACAACGTGGATGTGAGGATAAATGCCAGAGATTAAATAGACTTGTCTGCGGTATTGTAGTTTTCTTGAACTGTCTCCTCGGCGGTGGTACCAATTCTCTTAGCATCTTAATTGATCATGTCCTTAAGTAATCTCTTTTCTTGGGAATTTATGCTTTAATTCCTTAATGTGTCCTCAAGTTTACTAACCTCATACTAAGCAAATAAAAATAATGACAACAATAATAATAATAATGATAATCTGTATAAAAAGAAACCAGTTTAAATATCCAGATTCGTTCCTGTCCTTATTTCTTAAGCCTGGAAAAGCATCATGTCCTGAAAAACAAAGTCAATAATACTAATTAAAAATACAATATTCTTTTGCGACATCAGCTTAGGTGATAAATTCAAATGAATATAATTAGAACAAAGCAAAGAAGTATGATATAAAAAGTGGTGCTTAACAAAAAATTAACTGGAAAAATAAGAAAAAAACAAGAAGTAATCATCGATCAGCAACAGGAGGAAGAATCTTGGGTTGGTTCGAAGCTGTTTTTTTGTTTGTTTGTTTTGTTTGTTTCCCAATTGAGAGTATTTTACTTGATAAATATCGTATGTTAATAGAGAAATGCTAAATGGGTTTCTGCTTTGGGCAAATCAATTAAACAGAGAGTACGTATATTTGTCAGAAGACTTGTTGTGCTTTATTTATACATGTACACAGATCGCACACGTAATTCCAAACAGCTCTTTCGAAGTGAAAGAGAAAGGAAAATTGAGATTCGAAATCCTGAAGTGAAGTTGGAGATCATTAATTTGATCAAACTTCACGGCGAAGATGGTGACTCTAATTAACCAGCTAGCTAGCCCTAATAATTAATTTCGTGATCAATATTCAATTAGTCTCAAGATAGGGTCACGTTTTTATCCTGATTATGACAACGTAGAATGATAACTATTCGGTCAATGTTTATCCAACCATACGTTGTTGAACGTTGAAAAAACGGAAATTTCACTCTCACAATCACACTATATGTCCCATATCCACCAGTATTGCATGCATATTTTTCTTACAGTCCTTATCGCTACAGCAGCTTATTAATTAGCTTTTCGGTTAATTTTAATTCAAAAATTTTGCTTCCATGACAACAAACAGAATTTTCTTGCAAGGTTTTTGACAAGAACGGACTGACCTGAAATGGCGAGCTTTGCAGCTTTGCTGCTTTGGTAGGCTTTAGATTAGCACATGAATTTTGCTAAGAAGAAATTCAGATCTTGAGCTGATCCCTGAAGATACACACACACACACAGATATGGTGCCGCGGTCATGATGGGGAAGAAGGGCACATGAAGAAATAACTCAACTCATGACTGAGCTATAACAACAGAAAGAGCTTGCTGCTTCTTGATTTGCTTTCTTCAAAATGTGTGGATTAATTAATTTTTGTTAGTAGATGTATGTGCGGTTGAGTTAGTAATGCACGTGCCCTGCTTCTCCATCTTGCTCTACACACACCTTCTCATGCTGATGATGCCACAATTATATTAAAAGAAGAGAGAGGGAGAGAGAGAGAGCAGTTTTCAGGACTGATTATGGCTGGCTAGCTGTTAATGAAAATGGCGGATTTGGGATACTCACAGATGCAACTATCTATGCTCCATGCCCACTCATTTATAACAAATGAAGCAAGTTAATAAGCCATGCCTAAAGTGCACATGATGCAATGAAAATGAGCTTAGTTGGGTGGGGACCCCAGCCCCAAAACAGCTAATTGCCATCGCAACTTGTGTAGGCCCACTAAAGCAAGCTCCTATTTACTTTCATAGTATTACAAATTTTACCCCATCCCGTCGGCGACAGTGGCGGTAGGAGAGGGGGATAAATGAAAAAAAAGAGAGAGAGAGAGACTAATCGCGCCGGTCTTGTCAATGCATGTGCCTTTGCCCTCGACCCGTCCACACCAAGTCTTAAAGCTTCTCCTTTAAAATTGAGGTATGTTTCTAACAATCATACTACTCTTTTTTTCATTTTAAAAACACAATATATAAAATATTAAGCAAATATATGTGTGGCAGAACTGATTTTGATTTGATGGAGCTATAATATAAAAATCATAAACTTTAGTAGGTTGTAACAAAGAAATAGTAAAATTGAGAGGCCGAAAATGAGGACCAAAATGAAAAAATGTACTTAATTAAGCTATAAGATTAAACAACTACAAAACTAGGGGCCAATGAAAATTTTACATAAATTAGTAAAATTTCAATGCAATCCTTTTTATCTGAAACTTTTTCCAGCTTCCAGGCCTAGACCTAGTTCCACCCCTAGCTAATGTAACAATTAACGACAACTTATACTTAATTAGCAATTATAATGATTCTATTAATTTTACCATATGGATTCAAATTATAGGAATGAAAAGTTTATTTCTTTCTTTCTTTTTTTTTTTCCCTCCTGAAATCTTCTTTCTCAAAAAACTAGGTTATGACAAGTCTATTCATCATGCAAAACTGTTCAAATCCCCATGTAGTGTATAGCCTATTCATTCCCTGAGCAGCTTGTAAATTAACTCAATAGCAAATTAAGAAAGTAGCATCATGCTTCATAATTAAGCACAAGGCTTCTAGCTGTTCATTCTCAAGTATAAATTGCATCTAGTAAACATATATCATAACATATATAAAGTTGTCGTTATCATCATTGTTAATGCATAAAAAAAGTAGGTATAATAATTAAATTAAGATTGATATAACTTCCATATTTATTAGTTCATTAATTAATTTCAGTTTCATTATTGATATATAATATGGCCCGCGAGCAAGGATATTTCATTATTACCGTCCATAATTCATATTTCATTTTTGGATAAATGGTGCTAAAATAAAATAGAGACGGTTGGTGTAACCACTGAGAAATGGACAAGTTATAATTCTGGCATATGAGCCTATCTTCTTCACAATTCAGTCAACATTAATCTTTATTTTCATGTTTATATTCTGGAGACGCTGCCCGCCACAGAACATGCAATTTTGTGTCATAATCAGAAACGTTGCTGTCTGAATTTTCGCGACCAAAAATTATTTTTACATAATCAAAACTTACAATAACTAGAGAAATTAAGAAGATGAAAACATACTAGTAAAATAAACACTCTACAAAATAAGCAAGAATAGAATATTATTGCTCGGAAGTGGAGCATATGTAATTTTTTAGTTTCAAAAACTTTTCTGTAAAATAAATCCGGAAGAAACCATTCTGAGTAAATTGTGAAAACTTCTATCTCTCTCTCCATACCATCAACTGATTTGAGAATAAGATTTTAGGTCAAGCGATAATTGATGGCTTAATATGGCATTACTCAGGGGATTCACTAATTTAAGCTTAAATTATTAGATCGAGCGATAATTAATAACTTTATTTATTATTAGAATAGGACTTACCATATGGTCTAGTGTTTAAATGATACATGGATATAGAAATCTTTCCCATGAATGAAATAACCAAAAAATAATCAAATTTTGGATGCAGATGCTACGTAACAACTTTAAGCTAGTGATGCGCTCCTCTCAAAATTAATTGGCCTAAACCCATTTTGAAAAATTTTATTGGCTGCTCCAAAGATTGTGGGGAAAGGTCTAAGAGAACAGTAGAGCATATAGGCATATATATGGCACAAAGCAAGGAGGTGACTAGGGTTTTGTGGCTCTGGCAACCTTTGGTTAATTAATTTCTTTTGATTCTTTCCTTTTTCTTACGGTTGAAGAAGGTGGTGTGTAAGGCTTTTAAAACCTTCATGATTGTACCAATTGTCATTTTAACTAGACCCACTTTTTCAACTGAAGGGACTCGAAGTCATTTTCCAAGTCCACTAATACTTCCCTTTGTGGAGGTCACAGATTGTTCTCTCATGTCTTGAAACATGGGCTAATAGTAGAATCTTTCTCTTTTTCCTTCTTTTCACTCACAAATTATGTGCTTGCATAGGGAAAATCTAGTGTATGATTAATCATCACAAACTGGAAGCGTACACATCTTTGATTAATAATGTTGCTTATTTTCTAGGCATTTTTCAATTGTTATTATCATATTGACCCCACCATTGATCTTATATTATTAGTTTAATTTCCATTGAACATCTAATAATATTAGATTGGACCAAGGAATTTCAACTTAAAGAAAAGCTAAATAATGCAAGTCGAAATTCCTTAAACGTTGATAACATTGTTAAGGGTGATGTAATCCTTAGATCATGGAGTGGAATGATTATATACTTTATACTTACAATAAAAAGTGAATATTAGAGAAAGATACAACTTATAAAATTTTGGAGTAATTCTTTTCTATTGACAGACTTTCACATATTAAAAATGTAAATTTTGAATAATATAGTGTTGCTTTTATTGTAAAATAATGATATATGATTGTGAGAGAAAATTCTTGTCACTACAAGATAGTAGCATATGGCTCAAATCCATATTCTGAAAAATGAATACGTTCGCATACGAAATTTCCATATGCAGAAGCAGGGAAAAAGGACTTTAGCGATAGAAACTATTTTGTGAGTAGACATCCATAGTGCCTTTCACAAGATTGTGGAAATCTTTACCAGCCTATCAGAAAACAATAAAAACTTATACCTAATCCTGAGGAATGAAAGGTCCAAGCCAAAAGCAAATTGGTAGATAGGCAAAGATAAAATATTTATCGAGGACAATTTTCTGTGCTTCTTGACAATTCCAAGGCCCCCATATATTTGCTTCTCCCAAAAAGATTTTTAGATAAATAATTTGAGCACGAGTATGTGCTTATTTTGTTCCTTATCTCAAAATACTGTTGCAATATTTCCCACGACGAGCGTAGCATAGCATGAATGGAATAAAAGATTATCATTAGCAAACCCTAGGCTCTAACATTTCTCAATACATAGAACCAAGTGAAATGTGACATCTGGCAACCTGAGGTTCCGACGGATCATCGACTGTAAAATTTATGAAATAAAATATCAAATTGGAGATAAAAGATATAGCCATTAAGTACAATATTTAAATGATATTATAATTAATCTTTTTGGTAATCCAACCAAATAATTAACTTTATGGCTGGGTGGTCTTGTTTTCTTGTGCTTAAGAATTTGTTGGATGCGGTCCATTGACCTGGCATTCCACTGAGACAGTGATAGTGATATGAGTAGGAACACAATTATAAAAAAAATTATATAAAATTGCTATGCTATGGAAAGAAAGATACATTTTAGAATGTCTTTTTGAAAAAAAATTGAAGTACTGCATATATTTCTAAGTATGTCAATTTAAAGCTATACTTGACATCAGATTCAAAAAGAAATAATATTTATTAACTATGAAGTGAAAAGGATGTGAGTTCATTAACTTGGTGGTTTAGGAGGTGGGTGTATGCTAGTTAGATTAAGAAAAGAAAAAAATAGGAGACAAGCATGGAAGTAGGTAATTAAAGATGCCATTAAACAATATTGGTGTAAATGGAATACTTATCACTTAAAAGCAAAAGACCAAACAGTAGTGGAGGGACAAACAAAGATAATTATTGGACTCATCACCTTAATTAATTTGATATAATTTAAATTAAAGTAAGAATATATAAAAGAATGTGAGACCTACATACCATCAAATCATGGAGTGCACCGCATTTTTGTCTCACATGTTGACAAGGCCAGATTTCAACTGACAACAGTGCGCTTGAGTAATGTAAAAACTCAATTATTTGGAGTCCCATCACATTCTTCTCAACTAATTCTTGCTTGACTGATTTTACACCATTTCCTTTTACTAATCAACTAAGTTATGCAAGCATTAATTCCTTATCTGTTTCTGTATATTTGAATTTTGTTATACCCTTTTTCAACTTTTTTAGCCAACTTTCAGTAGTGTCATTTTCTTATTGAGATTTTATGCTATAAATTGTGAACTTTAGTGATCACTTGTACATATTATCAAATATAATAGGCGACACAGTTCAGACTTTGTGCCATCAAATGTGCATATAACTTTATTCAAATACAATTTTTAAGTTGGGAATTTTGTATTCTCGAGGCGGTATTCATTTGTATTTTCATCATGGCATCGTCATGTTATCGCAATGTTTAGGTCATGAAATCTAACAATTTCCCTCTTTTGTGTGGTTAAGGACTTGTTGTTGATTAGGTACAGTTATAAGATCTAATCTGATTATCTGAAGCTTGAGGACAAATGGCTCCATTACTCGACTGAGTGACAAGCATGATTGTATTGTTTTAATTTTTAATTTTTTTGTCTAATCAACAGAAAAGCAGGAGAAATTAATTAAGTAGTATTACCACCTTTTAATTTATTGTCTTATCGCTTTTGGATTCAAAGTACATTTTTTTCCAAAATTATGTAATGCATGAATCACCTTACGATTCTAAATGAATTGAATTCATTTAATTTTTTCATAATTCAAACGATATTTCGATTAAAATACAATATCGTTTCAACTTCAATCCACCAGCTAGCATTCCATCTTTCCTTAATTTCTTGAACTGGACAGAAAAAGTATTCAAATAAATTGTATTCTACCAGTTTGTGTTTCCGTGTTTCGTCTCAGTGCTAATTAAACCAAGTACCGAGAATCCAATCACAATTATTCTCCACTGGCTGTTTAATTAACTTTAGTCGCACGAAACTAAGAAAACTTGGGAAAAACAAAAAAAAAAACCTCTCTGATATCTAATGGAATTAATTAATAATTTCCTGTTACCATTTAAAAATATACCAAAATTCCTCTGTTGTCAAAACACTAACGAGTATACACACTTTTTGAAGGGCATTTAATCTTTTAAAAAAAATAATTTTGTCACTCGTCAATTAAACTTCTGAGTTTGAAAGGGGGTCTATGAGGATTTTGATCAATTGTAAAATAGTATAGAGAAAATATTTAGTTTTATCGAGAGAAATGATATTTAGTCTAAGGATTGGCATATCTACACATATGCTAGTTTTTATCTCGTCTTTATGGATGAAAAATTAAAAAAAAAACCTCATGATCCTTAAATTTTATCAATCCAATTAATTGATATCTACAAATGAGTACATTAAATATATTATATTACTTAGGATTCTCTAATGCAAATGCCTGTGCGCTTTAAAATGTGGAGATATAACTAGATGCAAGACAAGGTTAAAATTGAAAAAAAAAAAAAAACTAGATCCTACGTCATCTCTACGTATTACAACAGGCCACTATGTCGCAGGATATGAAAATTTTCATACTCACATGTTAATCACAAAAAACATAGAAAAACATACACGTGAAAACATTTTATTGGAGGAGCGCACTGCACCAGGTGGTGGAAAATCTTTCAAAACCAAAACATTGGGGTAATTAATTAGTAGTAGCTAAGATTAGGCGCAAAAATCAAGTTGCAAAAGAAGAGATCGATGGCAGTCATTTTCCATAGCTTTCAAAAATCTTGTTTCTGCAGAAAAAGCCAGCTATGATTTTAGAATCAGTAAATGGAAGAGCCCCACAAGAAAAAGAACTTTGGCCAGTCAAAATTAAAGCTCTCTAGGCTGCTTCCTCTTTGTTTATAAAGTTTTTTTTTTTTTTCAAATAATTGAGTTTGAATCTACATTATTCTTGGAAATATATCAACAAGAAGATTGAAAGTTGGAAGAAAGTGAAAGAAACCCATGCTAGTATAACAAACGACAGAAGCCCCCACTTGAAAATCTTGATCAGCTTTTCAATTCAAGATTTCAACTATTGCAAATACGTACGTGATGGTGAAAATTAACCAAATTGTTAATAGCAATTGATGTGCTAGAGAATTCTTTGGAGCTTCAGTGTGTTTGGTGTGCAAAAATGAATGACTTATAATGATATATTTGATAAAGATATTCCATCGGCAAATTGTGTCCGGTTGGTACCACCAAAAATCGTTTTCACGATATTGTGATTTTGATGTCAAAGCTGATGAATTCAATTTTGAGACAAATTCTAACATTTTTTTCCCCTCCTACTCTAGCTTATTTCTAAGTTTATGATTATAGAAATCTAAATTTGAATAACATGAAAATGACTATTAATTAAAAATAGAGATACCAGAAGAATTGGATTCAGAGTATGTTGGAATTATTTATTTATTGATTATACAGAAGTCCAAGACAATACATACTCAAAAGTTATCGTATTATAAATTGAGAGTTGTGTCGTACTTATAGTCAAAGTCTACAAATTGTATTCAACCACCGTAAGATCTTCTCCTTAGCACTGTTGCCACATGCATGCCAATCTCAATCAAATATGTTAATGAGTTTAACTATGATACTAGATAAAAATTCATTAGTCTATTTGTATTAAAAAATCTAGTTCACTAGTTGAAGGATTTAGTCCAAAATAAATTCTTAGTCAATGTGAAGGTTGGCATTATTTACACCTTAAAAATTACTTTGAATACTCTAATTTAAAAAAAAAATTACAGCATCAACGTGTCGCTCTTTAATACTTAGTTTAAACCCCCACGGGAAAGATAGATGTGTTAGTCTAGATCCGTAGCATGCTTCTATTTCACACGTAAAAAAATATCATGTGAATTACTATTAAAGACAATTATTATAAGTCAATATTGCATAATTATTTTGAACACTCATATATTATAATTATTGTTCAATTTATAATTCTCATGTATAAACTTTTACTTTCAGCATCTTCATCTATATTTTGAAAAAGTTTTGACTATTTTTTCAAAAATAAATTAAAATGAGAGTACTGTAAAATCGACCTTTGTTTTCTTTTTTTTTTTTCTTTTTGCATTTGACCCTTCTTCTTGTTCTTCTTCTTCTCTTTTTTCTGGTAGTATTTATAGATTAATTCTTTTTATTATGTTTTTACTGCAAGTTGTTTTGGATGCCCTATTAAAAAGAATTATTTTGGATTCTGCATCTAATATTAATCAGAAATAAATAAAATTGCGTTACATTTTTTTTTTTTACACATTGTGTTGATTATATTATTGTAAGTATGTATTAAATCTCTTAAAAATGGGTATGTTGAATAGTTTATTGGTGTTTTAAGTAAATACAACCAATTAATTTAAATAGTTTAGCAAGGAATTTTTTTTTGGGAATTGTAAAAGTATACAAACTAAAAATTAATTTTTTAATTTAATGTATGAATGATCAGAGTAATAAAATATTCAAAGTAATTTTTAAAATGCAAATAGTCTTATCCCAATATGAACAATTCCCTTAACAATATATATAATATTGTTTAAAGTTACAGAATTTATATTGTAAAACTAAATTTTTATAATTGTTCTCATTATATCACATGTGTCCACCTAAAATTGGCCAAGAAGACTAATTTTCCAGATTTAAATAGTCTCAGGCTAATTTATTTTGAGCATATATACGTTGCTATATGAGAAAAAAAATGCTTTCCAGATATTGGGCTCAGCATAATGTGAGTCAGTGGATCTGTCTCGGGCCTGATTTTTTGAGTGGGAGTAGTAGCACCCATCTAACTTTTTTTTCAAACCCCTTTTCTACCAAAACTACTTTAATTCTCAAAATATCCTTTTTATTTTTTTATTTTTTTATTTTAAAAGAAAAATAATTTAGTTTCTTCCAAATAACTCTAATTACAAATATTTTTTATAAATTTTTGAATTATAAAATCATACATATTTTACTAAAAAAATCAAATATATGTATGAATTAAGTAGAATTAAAGTAGACTTAAATAGTTATTATTTATTTTTTAAAATTAAAAATAAGTTTAGAAAGTTTTGTAAATTAAAGTGGACTCCTATAGATACTATTTTTTAAAATTATTTATTTTTAAAATTAAAAATAAGTTTAAATTAAAAATAAATTTTGTATATTTCTCAAGAAAAAGTTGTTTGTGACGAAACAAAAATTTTAAAAAATTTTGGTGTAGTTATATGGGTGTAAAGAGTTGAAAAGAGAAATGTAATAGTATAACTAGATTTATTTTATATTTTAATGTAATTACAATAAGAGAGGGGTTCTATAAGAATTATAGAGGGGTGCCGATAGTTCAACTCTGATTTTTTTTGTTTGTGTAATTGGGCTAACATATATGTGCTTGTTAGGCCAACCAGACTATTTACCACTCAACAAGTCAACTTCATAGTTCTTAAAAAATTCTTAGTTTAATTCATAAAATAGATACAATATATTAAAATTAACTATCTTCTCATAAACTTTCATCCTTAAAAAAAAAAAATCTTTTAAATTTTTTATTTATAAAATTCATACAAATCCTAAAATTTTAAACTATTTTCTTCTTATCATATAATTCTTTAAAATAAATTGAGTTTGAACAGACAATATATTTTATCTAATATTAATCAAAAATTATTCTCCATAACTCTAAACTCTTCTATTTTTGTTAAAAAAATATTTTTAATTAAAATTTTAAGTACAAATATAGATTGTGAAATAGTATGGGTACAAAAAGTCGGTTAAAAGAATAATTTAGTGAAGTGTTTAATTGAATTCTTATTTAAAATAAGAAATGAATTAATTTGTAAGGAATTTTGAAATGTGTCAATAGGTCTACTCCTTTATTAAGTTACTTTGCTTAACATAATTATGAGTTGTAAACAGAGCCTAAATTCGTATCTCATTTGAAAGATTCCAAGCACTCAGCTTTTGTTTCTAGCTGTTCATATTTTATTTTCAATGATCATTGATGTTAAATTATAATTTTAGATTATAATCAAGTCAAATCAAACTTCCAAATGTAAAGGGAATCTGGTAATATATTGCTTAAAGACATACGAGCAGTCCTAATATCAGCCTCATCATTTGGAAGCTATATAAGTTCAAAAATTATGGCATCTAAATCTATAGATAACCTGAAAAATTGCAATTCAAAAATTAAAATAAGTAATTAACGTATAAATATAGTGTTAACATACATGGTATATTTAATGTGCTTAAGAATTCTGAGAAAACTTTGTAAGCAACATTCCCAACACTCATAATACAAAATTATAGAATTAAAATCTTACCAAACACACACACACGCACATATGTATATTAAATTTAATTAATTTTTGTTTAATCCATTAATATGTGAATATTGTGTTTTTGCATTTCACCATTGGTGTCTGGGATTAATATTAATACAAATGATTTGGCTAGTCCGAGGATCTTGGCTCGTGGGGGTGTTTATCGGGGCTTTAATGGAGCATTTAGGTGCTGTTTTATTATTCCTCAAAGCCGATTGAACGTCCTGATCTTATCCGTAAATGTTTGCACGAGGATTTGTCATTAAAAATAATAATACTTGATAAATGTTATTTCTTCAATATTACTTCTTTTTAAAATACTAGAGTGGAGGCCGGAGGAGGGATATCAAACAAGTCCGGCCGCTCAAGGAAAAGACAAAAAAGGTGACAAAGAAATTTGTCTTATTATAAGCCAGACTGGGGCAGTTAAGTAGTTAACTATTTTTATCAACAAGTCCTGCCGCTCAAGGAAATGACGAACACACCAGGCGTTCTTCTTCACTTGGCGTTAATTTGCGTGAAAATATGAAGTCATTTTTTAAAGCAAATCTATAAAAAAAATAATAATAATAACTCCGCACCCATGCTCACTCTCTTCAGTCTTCAGTTCATCATCTGATGACTTCGCTCGCGTTTTCTTCAAGCTTCTCTTTCCTCCGTAACGACGCTGCTGGTGGAATAACTTTCCGGTCTCCGAAAGTTTTGAGCCGGAGTCGGAAGCTGAAGTTGAAGAAGAGTGCTTGTCGTTACGCTACGAAAACGACGAGTTTGGGAGTCGAAGGCACACGCGCCAGCGCGGAGGTGTTGGAAGATCAAACTATGGCGAAGGAAGCGCGTGGTGGTAGGGTATTGAGAGTCGGTCTCATCTGTGGAGGTCCGTCTGCTGAGCGTGGAATTTCTCTTAACTCGGCTAGATCAGTTCTTGATCATATTGAGGTATATATTCATTCACATTTAAATTTTGTTTATATATAAATATACAGTAGTGATCTATTTCATAATTCTGAAATTTATTGAAGGTCGAGAAAATTATTAAATTATATGATTTAATAGTATAATATTATTATACTATTATTTTAATATATAATTTAATAATTTTTTTATCATTACACCATTAAATTATATGATTTAACAACTTTTCTGAATTTTAATAAATTCAAGATTCTAGTGTGTGTATATTAAGTGATATGTTCAAATTTTATTAATACGCATGAAAATTATCATGTGCGGATCTCTGAATTTGGTGAAAAAATGTGAATTCTAATGCAATAATTCGATATTCAAGTAATGATGCATATCATTGAGGATCTGGACCTTTTTTTTGTTAGGGAGATGATTTGCTTGTGAGGTGCTACTACATTGACCGTAATCTCAATGCCTACGCAATTTCTTCTGCTCAGGTTTGTTAAGTAATTCAGAAAAAAAGGAAAGGTAGTTCATGTCTTGTTGATTCTAATTGAGCTTCATATTGTTGCTTACTTTGAAATATTTCGGTAATTATCTTGATAATAGGACTTGGGTCTAAATTAGGGCTGATTTTTTATTGATTGATCAAAAGAAATAACAATCCTGACCTACAATTTGAGATGTAGGTCAATCTCTCTCAAAACTCTTAATTATTCTTGACACTAGATAAAACTCAACATAAATCATAAATGACTCAATCTCTTATTTATACCTGAATCCTAATTAATAAAATTACTAAATTACCCTTGTTCCTAAAATTACTAAACTGTCCTTGACCCTTGATATTTGCACCTAATACAAGTTTTATTGGTCTAACATTACTCCCCTCCCAAAAAACACCTTGTCCTCAAGGTGAAATCTAGGAAACTGCTGCCTCTTCTTCCTCAGCTTCTTCGCCGCCTTCCTCCTTATCACACACAGTCACGACTCACGACTTGTAGTGATCTACGACTTGCAGTGATCTACGACTTACAGTGATCTATCCTTACATCGATGCCCCGGTAAAAATTTTTCATCGCATTGAAAACACAACCCCTTTGCCCTCTTATCCTGAATCTCAATGGTTGTCGTTATTCTCGCCTTTGAAATCACACAAGGGCCTTTCCCTCCAAACATAACACCACCGCCATCAGTTTTTCTCTTTCTGAGAGTCTATTGATGGCGAAATAGCGCTCTACCCTATACACCCATCCATAGGCATTCTCGCCTTCGAAAATAGGCATTTTTCAGTTTACTTGCCCTAGAATCTGCCCTAAATTGAGTATGATCCGCCCAATTATACGCCATTAGAGGTCTCCAACCTCCCGAATCTACTCCAGTTTCCGCCAATCCTACCCAAAATTCTCCTAGCCCAGCCGCATTCCGGTCATAACCGCTCCTCCTCTCTGCCGATCGCCCCCAAATCCAACTTGTCCAGGTCGTGCCTCACCCCCAAACGCCCCTGAATCAACCAGTCTGGTCACCCTGATTCCTGCGCCGTCGTCCACCATGGGTTCCGTACCACCGGATCCTTCTTCTGCCACACGACCATGGCCCAATGATGCTGTCGGAGGTGGGTTGAGGTGGAGTTTCGTCAATTTCAACAACATGGCTTCAAGGGATGAAAATTGTTGTTGAATAGTGTTGAATCGCTCATCAATGGTGGCCTTGAGCGATCTGACCTCTGCTTCTAATTTTTCTTCAAGCGCGTCCACCTTCTTCGCCGCCATTGTCCCAAGATTCTTGCCCTGATACCACTTTGATAGGAAGGGCTAAATTAGGGTTGATGTTTTATTGATTGTTCAAAAAAAATAACAATCCTGACCTACAATTCGAGAGGTAGGTCAATCTCTCTAAAAACTCTTAATTATTTCTAATACTAGACAAAACTCAACATAAACCCTAAATGACTCAATCTCTTATTTATGTCTGAACCCTAATTAATAAAATTATTAAATTACCCATGTTCTCAAAATTACTAAATTTTCCTTGCCCCTTTATATTTGCGTCTAACACAAGTTTTATTGGTCTAACACTTGATTCCATGTCTGATTTATAGGTTTACTCAAATACACCTGCAGATTTTGATTTTAAACTTGAAAGGTAAGCTGATTTGATTGTAAATTGGCTGTTACTAGTATTTGGTTAATCGCGAAGTGAGAATGTGAAGATTGGCTGATTGTTTATGGCAGCCTTGCCCAAGGTTTTGGGTCGTTGTCTGAATTTGCAGAACATCTTGCTGCAAATGTGGACATAGTATTCCCTGCTATACACGGTCGATTTGGTGAAGATGGTGGCATTCAGGTGTAGTATGCTATAATTGTTCATACAAGATTATAAGTGTGCAAAGAATAGGTGCGTATTTTGTTAAAGGTTCTGAATGTTAGATAATGTTTCTACATTTGATGGATTATTCAGGAAGTGTTGGAAAAATATAATGTTCCATTTGTTGGCACAGGATCGCATGCATGTCGTCAAGCCTTTGACAAGGTAGATTTAGCTAATGTTCTCCAGTTCTCATAGAGATTGATGGGGCATACCTTTATTTTGGAACCATAGAAATGAGTCATGGGTTTGTATATATATCACATATAGTGAATCTTACTTTTGTTGGCTATGTTCTTCCAGTAGTAGCATCTCTTATTACTTATTACCTATTTTAAAGAGAGACAGATTTTGAGTTCAATGTCTGCATCAGCAGTTGATTAGGATTTTTGAAAATGAATACCTTCTGCAAGATGTCAATATAAATCTGACCATATCAAGTTAAGATACATTTGTGATTTGTCCCTTAGACAAAGAAATTGTCATTTTAATTTATTTTATAGGAAATGACACTAACACACTGTTCTTTTTTATTATTGGCAGTATGATGCCTCCTTGGAGCTGAACAAACAAGGATTCATAACAGTACCTAGTTTCTTATTGCAGGTCTTCTTCCTCAAGTACTTGCTTTTAATTAATTGTATTTCCTTTTTTCTTCCCTGTTTTTCTTGTGTGGAAATGCATGTATCATACGTTTCTGCTAACTGTTGCCTATGGATCCCCATGGAATTATTTTATGAGTTGATTATTGAAAATGTTTGTCAGCCTCATTTATTCCCCATATTTTTTAAATTGACTCCATTTTCATTGCAACCTTTCTTCAAAGTAGATTTATTAATTTTAGATTTTTCAGATGTAAGCACAAATGGATGCAGAATTTTGTGTGCTGCGTGTTCGGGGGGTGGTTGGGGGGGAAAAGGTTCTTGATATGTTACTTATATGCTCTTTCACAATATCCCCTTTTGATATTCGACAATGCAGTCATTAATGGGTCCCATTACTCTTAGCATTTTCTTTCTCTGACACTGGAAATGGCATTTAGGGAAGTGAAGTGAATGAATCTGAATTATCAAACTGGTTTGTTGCTAACAAGTTGGACCCTAACTCTGGCAAAGTTGTGGTAAGCCAAATTTCCTGTGGTTTTTGGTTTAGTTTATCTTGAAGTTTCCATAGCTTAAGATCTCAATTATACTCTCTTTCAGGTAAAACCGACAAGAGCAGGATCAAGCATTGGTGTTACAGTTGCATATGGTGTCATTGATTCCCTTAAAAAGGCTAAGGGAATTATGTTAGAGGTATTGCAGTTTCTTCCAACACTTAATAGTGATGCATGATTTAGGGATTCACTCCTTATGTGCTAAAGCTTAGACTAACTTGAAATGTAGGATACCCAGTTCACTTAAAATTTAATTTAGAAACTATTTGTCCGTTTTCTAAAATAAATCACTTAAATATACACTGATTGTATTGTTTTGCCTTTTTGATTTATTTGTTTTGATTTATTTGGTATGAAAAAGTAACCATCCCAAAAAATTTGAAGCAGAAATTGTGAATTTCAGTAAATCAAAGTAGTAATTTAAATTAAATTTTCTTCAAAATATGCCTCAAAAGTCACAGGCTGGATTAAGTTTGGATTTGGGCTACAATAGAGTTTACAGAAAATTTATACCACTCGAAAAAGGTTGTATATGTTCAATCCTATGATTTATCTGTTCTTTTGTTTCTGATAGGGGATTGATGACAGAGTTGTGGTGGAATTATTTCTCGAGGGAGGAAGTGAGTTTACAGCCATTGTCCTTGATGTGGGATCTGGTTTTGATTGCCATCCTGTTGTCTTACTGCCAACTGAGGTTTTTTTTTCCTACTTGTTTGCATTATTTTCCCAGAATATATCCTAATTTTGGCTTAATTCTTGTTCTGATGAGTTGAAATATAAGATAGATACTCTAGATGAATTTATGAGAAATAATGGACCAGCTTACTTTTTTTGTAACTATCACTTTCATTGAATCATATACCAGAGTTTGGGTGAAACATAGTTATTTATCTTAGCCTAATGAATGGTTGGATATTAATATAATGGCATCAATGTCCAGGTGGAGCTTCAATTTCAGGGCAGTGTTGATGTGAGGGAGAAGGATGCAATTTTCAATTATCGGAGGAAATATCTTCCAACACAACAGGTAGTGGAGCATTGCATCCAAGCATTTTTCTATAAGGATTGGCACTCTTATATTTTTGAGTTTTATTTAGTGACATGCAAATATTTCATTTAATTGCATCGTTCCGATTTCTTATTCTGAGAAATTTATGTATACTCTACAGGTTGCTTATCACACTCCGCCTCGTTTTCCTATTGATGTTATTAATAGTATTCAGGATGGTGCATCTCTGTTATTCCAGCGGCTTGGCCTATGTGATTTTGCTCGGATTGACGGATGGTTTCTTCCTTCTTCCACACATGTATTTTCATCTTCTGAAACCAAATATGGAAGCACTGAATGGGGTACAATTTTATTTACTGACATTAACCTGGTGAGACGGATCTCTGATTTTCCTCTTCTTTGATTTTTGGCACAGTTCTCCTTAGATATCTCATTTCAATGTTTTTCATATTGTCAGATTAGTGGGATGGAACAGACCAGCTTCTTATTTCAGCAAGCATCAAAGGTAATTTGAAGTTTGTATATTGACAAGCATCACAAGCTCGTAGCAGATTTATTATGTCTTGTAATTCATTGAGGATGAATAAATCATATGTTCTGCAATGTGGCTGGAATATCATTCTAGATGCATGCATAGTGTAGATAGAATCTGCATCTGAACTATACCTAGTGCAGAACAACTGTTCTTTAGCAATTTCCTTCCAGCAATGTTGAGTTTCGTGTTTCCTGAATGAAGTGTTCCAATAGATGACTACTGAAACTATGCCAACAATAATCTCATATATCTGTTTTTGTGATGTCAACATTCTATGTATTTGCAGCATGGTATTCTAAAATTTTGAAGTATGGCATGTCCACAGTTAAAAGAATTTTGATCATTTATGTGCATTTCATTGGCATGAAAGTTTTCGCAGGTCATAGTTTAAACTGTGGGTTGAGGAATGATAATCTTTAAGAATTAAGATTTATTAATGAATCTTTCATGTGCTTTTCCTAAGTCACTGGGCACATTCTTTCAAAAAACAATATATTCTGTGCAAATCGTTTTCATGTTCAATATGTTGCATACTTCTTTAATTTCTTGCAATGATTCATCCTTTTCCAAGCTTCCATTATCCCTCAGAAAGATCCCTGTTAATGTTCAGGTTGGATTTTCTCATTCAAACATTCTTCGAACCATTATTGGTCATGCTTGCTTGAGGTTTCCCAATCTTGCATCGTATAATAGCGTATCAAGTCATTTGCCTGGAAGATCAAGTGGCTCAAAACCTACCAAAGCACTCAACAAACGTGAAGGTATTCGTAAAGTTTTTGTCATATTTGGTGGTGACACCTCAGAGAGACAAGTATCCCTTATGAGTGGAACGAATGTATGGCTCAATTTGCAAGCATTCGATGATGTAAGTCCATAAATTCTTAGCATAAGACAATAAAACTTGTATGATTATTTATTGCTTATGGCCTCAAACATGGGTGAGAATAAATGATAAATCAACTAATAATCCAACTTACATTTTCCAGAGGTTGCCATTTTACAGGCATGATTGTCTCTTATTTGGTATCTACAGATTGAGGTAACTCCTTGTTTGCTTGCCCCTTCAATTGACTGTTCTTCTGGCATGGATGCCAATATAACGGATCCTGATTGCTCCAGAGTGGTTTGGTCACTGCCGTAAGTATAGATTTTATATTTCCAGCCTTTTTTTAGGGTTTCTCTTTTCAACAAATATGTGAAGATATATATCACCTTGTCATAGTCTTTATTTGTCTAATATTTGTGGGGTTCCCATTTCCTATCTGCTGCTCATTTGCATACTAGTAGATATTAGATCTTTAGTGGTTCATAACTGTTTAGGTTCTCCTTCTCAGGACTTACATATTTTCTGATTCCAACACTGATTTTTTTTTTTTTCCTCTAAAAAAATTCCAGTTACTCTCTTGTCCTGAGACACACAACAGAGGAAGTTCTTGCTGCGTGCATAGAGGCAATTGAACCAGATCGAGCTGCATTCACTTCTTACTTAAGGAACCAAGTGGTAAATAATCTTGTGGAAGGTTTGAAGAAACACAGTTGGTTTACTGGGTTTGATATAGCTGATGAACTACCTATGAGACATTCAATAAACGAGTGGATTAAGCTTGCCAGGGAAAATCAGGCAACAGTTTTTATTGCAGGTTCTGTTCTGTCTCTGGCTCTGTTCTTTCTCTTTTCTTTTTTTTTTTTTAAGTTGCTTTTGGTGGGGGGGTTCTTTATTATGATGATTGCTCTACAGGAATTGTTAACTCTCCCTCTCCCTTAACCCTCCCAATCCCTGATGAAGGCAGCAGTGGATCTTAAGTCTTGCATTGGCATCAAGTTACTAGCCTAATTTAACGGGGACCTACTGTATATTCATCAAAATGTCCGGATTCTAATTTACGTAATACTTATATTCCAAAAATGATTGGTCTAGCATAATCTGTTCAGCCCTAGCAACTGTTAATCAATCAAAGCTCCCCCCCCCCCCCCCTCCATCCGGTCATTATTAGGTTTATATAATTTTATGTGCAGTTCATGGAGGCATCGGTGAAGATGGTACACTTCAGTCTTTGCTGGAGGCTGAAGGAGTTCCTTACACAGGTTTATTCTCACTGACACTTGGTAAAATAATATGTTCTCTGTGTACAAGATTACTCATTTTCCCTTTTGCTTGTGCTTCTCCTGAATGAAGGTCCTGGTGTGATGGCTTCTAAAACCTGTATGGACAAAATTGCAACATCTCTAGCGCTTAATCATGTACGATAGCAAATAATACGTATTGTGTTCTCCAATAAAAATGCTGATCTTATCTTTCTCTTGAAAGCTTAAATTAGTTTATTGCCAACCATTATTCCCATAAGCTTAGTTTTAAAACAGAGGTCCAAAAATTAGTATTTAAGCTCTTGCGATTTTATCTCTGTGGACTATTGAAATCTCCTCGATTTTTCCAGCTAGCAGACTTGGGAGTTCTTACCATAAATAAAGATGTGCTAAGGAAGGAGGATCTATTAAAGACGCCCATAGTTGACATTTGGCATGAGCTGACCTCAAAGCTTCAGTGTAAAACACTGTGTGTTAAACCAGCAAGGGATGGGTGCTCAACCGGTGTTGCAAGATTATGGTAGGTTATTGCTTTGTGCTGATCTCTCTGCACCATAGAAAATATTGGGATGCCCGTAAAAATGGCAGGTCCTCATATGATATATATCTATGGCAATTCTCTGTTTTCGAATTACTTTCATTCATATTGTGCTCCTCCATTTGTTATACAGCTGTGCTGAGGATCTCGCAGCATATGTGAAAGCATTGGAGGAGTGCCTTCTGCGGATACCTCCTAATAGTTTTTCAAGGGTTCGTAAGCCTGAATATTTCTTTTGTGGCATCTCTTTCTAAAATGTTTTATACAGATATCTTATCTCATTAAAAAAAATGATGACATCATTACTCTGAGAATCTTATGTTATTAACAGAAATGTCTTAAAATGGTAACTTGCAAGTGCCAATTGCAAAAATGATAACTAAAAGAAGTATTAGGTAAGAAAATTGGTGAAATTTTATCAGGTTTGTGAGTAGAAGTGTATGAAATCTATAAACACACTTAACACCGTCGTGAGTGTAATTGATACATGCATCTAATGCTTTCCCATGAAAATCTTGTTCAATTGGTCAGGGTAGAAGGTCGCTTTTGTTTTTAAAACAATAGGAAAATTCTCTCACTCAGCTTTTGTGTTTAGAATAACAAAATCTCATGATACTTTTTTCTTCTTTTTGGAATACTATCCAGGTACATGGAATGATTGAGATGCCAAACCCTCCTCCAGAGATCTTGATCTTTGAACCATTTGTTGAGACTGACGAGATTCTTTTTTCATTGCAATCCACAAACAAAAATGCAGATCGCCTCATGTGGAAAGGAAACAGTCGATGGGTAGAAATTACTGTTGGTGTTATAGGAAAACGTGGATCGATGCATTCACTGATGCCTAGTGTTACTGTCAAAGAATCTGGTGACATTCTATCACTCGAGGAGAAATTTCAGGGTGCATCTTCACTCCTTCCTTTCTCTGATAATGATACCCATGGAATTTCTTTGGTTTATTTCTTTTGAATTTTTTATCCTCAAACTACAAGGCAACATAACGAGTTAACAGTAACAGTGAAGCAATAATTCAATGATTGAGCAATCTATTAAAGTATCATTAGAAGAAGCAGATAGATATACAATATCTGAACAAACTAGGATTTTGATAGCAGATGTCTTCTTTAGGCCCATAACAGAAACTTTTGTAATTCAAAGTTTGACTTGAGTTCTGTATAATGTATTTTTCTTTTCTGATAAGTAGAGTAGGAAAAAGGTTGGACCCTTATGTCTAGAAAGGCATTTCCATGTGCTTACGGGGGGGTATTGTTTGACAGGTGGAACTGGCATCAATCTAACTCCACCTCCAGCATCAATTATGAGGTTAGTTTATGACCCTCAATTTTTGGAAGTTGAAGTTACATATGGTTTAGTTATATATGATTAACTGCTTCTTTTATGCAATATTCCATTGTTCCTCTTAGTTCTATAATGGCCCATGCTGGAATGTTATGCATGCATAAATTTCTTTTTATATTATGAAAATTGGACGTTCAGTATTTGGTTCTATTGTGACTGATAATACTGGTACACTTGCTCAAAATGGTATACTCTTTTGGCCACAATTGTGACAAGAAACAATTTTGAATACCACAGCATTGTTAAACAAAAAAACAAAAGATTGAAAATTTATTTGTAAAGCTTGTAACTTGTTGAACATTTCTTTTGTTGAATAATTTTTTCTTTGTTTTGCTTTTTGTTTCAGCACTGAGGCTCTGGATAAATGTAAACAACATATAGAACTAATTGCAAACACTTTGCAATTAGAAGGTTTTTCACGAATTGATGCATTTGTTAATGTTGACAATGGAGAGGTACAGTGATTTTATGATGCAAAGAATACGTTTCCATTTGTCGTTTGCTGAATTAGTAAAAGAGCAAGATTTAAGCTTCTTCCTCTTTTTTTTAAAGCCTTTTCTTGTGAATTATGTGCTTTATCTTGTGAATGATTTAGATTTTCACAATTTATAGAGGGGCATCCTATTCACTTACTTTTGTTATCAATGAATAATCTGTATACTTTTTGCCAATTTCATATTTTTCAGGTACTGATTATTGAGGTGAATACTGTGCCGGGAATGACTCCTTCCACTGTACTGATACATCAGGTAATAACCAATTCCCAGATTCACATATTGTTTCAACAACTTAGATTGTTTTGGTGTCCTATGGAAATTTGACTCAGCTAATGGTTCTGATAATTGCTCGAATGGAGAATTTAGAGATCATTTTATCTAGAAACGCTTGAATCATCTTAGCTCCTATCTAGAAGACAGTGACTAGTTCATATTTTTATCGAGATATAATTGACAAAAATGCGAATGTGGGTCCTGACATATTTTCATTGTGCTGTAATGTCTCAGGCTCTATCAGAGCAACCACCCATGTATCCCCACCAGTTCTTCCGTAGGCTGCTTGACTTGGGATCAGAGAGGTTCTTGTGAAATTGATATTTTATGCAAGAGTCAAACATTAACGGCTGATGCATTGCTTACAAACAAGTAAAGAAATTTACAAAAAGCATTCGGTCAACAGTAATACAAATCATTCTCCAATTGTACCCAGTGCTAATGTAATTTCTATGGTGCTGGTGAAATTGAAAAGTACATTCTCTGCTGTAGAACTGCATGCCGCGTTTGGACAAAGTCTGATCAACCCACATTTCTTTTACCTTAGTTCGTTTTATATCTTTAATTATTTAAGGGTATTGGACATGTGGCATGGTAGAATTTAATTACCATACAAAACCGGGCAGCTTCAACAACCCACTAACAGATTTTTTTAAAATATATGTATATGGAGCCTCCTATGTTACAAGTAATATAATATATACATTCAATTATAACCACATAATTGTGTGAGTTCCACACAGATTTTTTATAAATATAAATATATATATATGTGAGGTGGTATTAGAAAATAAATAAATCCTGTGAATAGGTGGTAAAAAAGTGAAAAGGGGTAAAAAACGCCTTGCACATGCAGTACGCGGCAGGCGCTGGCGCCGCGTGACGAGGATTTTTCTTTTATCTTTAACATGGACTGATAACGGAATGGGCAAAGTGAACCCGTGTATTCTGGAAGCCAGAACAGCCCCCACATGACTACGTCTACAAATTCAAAAGTGACACCAATATAATTTTTTTTCATTTATTAAAAAAGGAAAGAAATTATTTGGAGAACAGGAGAACCAAAAAATAAAAGCTATTATCATTTTAACAATTAATATTTATCCCCAAAAAAAAGCTAAGGGGATTTTTTGATATATTGCATTAACATGGTACAGATCCTTTGATGAGCAAACCTTACTTGGATTTTAAAGTTTTATTTGTAACTGTTTTCTTTTGTTTTTATTTTTTTTATTTTTTTTTATTTAAAAAAAAAAGACTTCAAAGGGTACACCACGCTGCTGCTTTGAAATGTATATTAATAAGAAACAAGATGGAGAAGGCTGCAGATTCTGTAACGTACTTTGTCCTGAAATGTTATTGGCTGCTGTAACATCTGTAGACTTCTCCCAAAAAGATATATTTTTTTGTTGTGTCACTGTATTTTTTTTGTCTCTTTATTGGATCGCGTAACTATTTAACTGCACCGAAATGTTCTTGACATTAAGTACGAAAAGACAGAACAAGACAAAAAAAATAAAGGAAAAAGTAACACTAAAAACAGAAATTTTGTGTTTCAAAATTTGAAAGCCAATTTAAAAAAGAAAGAAAAGTGTAAAGTGACAATTCTCTTTAAAGCCAAAAATTTTGTCGGTATTAAATTTAATTCTCGGCGGTTTATAACTGGGGTTCACTGATATGTTGTAGGCCAGGCAGATGGTTAAAGCTTCTTGTTCCGTGCATGGAAACAAGTGGTGGAGGCAACAAAGGTCCGGCTTCTTTGATGATCAATCTTTAGGTAAGTGGGTTTTAGTAAAGTTTTATTTTTATTTTTTAAATTACTTTGTTTCTCAAATTGCCATTGAGCTTGAGAGGTAATAAATTGTGTAAAAGCTTTCAGCTTTCACGTTCTGGATATATGATTGCTTGTATATGCCTTTTTTTTTTAGTTTATAATTTTGCTTTGCGGTGGCTTGGATCATGTACTTGACTGAATTCATTTGTGTTTTAAAGTATAATGGGTATTGCGTTTATCACCAAAAGTCCAAAACTATGTCTTATTGATGAAGTTTCTACCTTTCTCTGTTTACGGATTTTCATCATTACCACAATATTAGTCTTTCTTTTAATTTCAAGAACCAAAATGCTCTTAAGTTGCAACTGGATTTGTCTTTTGATATTAAAGACTTGTACCTTGTCAATAAATCACCCTTTAATTTGTTGCGTCTGTTGTTTGTTCTTTTGGAATAGCCTTCAGAAAGTTAAGCTCCTGTGGTGGTGGCAGTAACATGATTTTTGGATTTTGAGTGGAGAATTTTTTGGAACCCAAGAAACTGAAGAGAACATTAACATTGAGGTAAATGGTTGCCAATAGTGATAAAGAGCTAGCAGAATTTCAGGAACATATGCCATCAAATGTGTCTCTGGATGGTCATAAAGCCAAAGGCCAAAATGTTCTTCCTGTTTCGATGTCACAAAAGGGTTTGCTGAGTGATGAAAACCCCAGATTAGGGAAGTTACCGATTAATATTCCCAGCAGATTGAACTTTCTGAAATTTGGTTCCAGTGGAAATTTAACTTCTGCATCTGCTAAATTTCAGCAGAATGCACAGGAAAGAGATGCAGTCTCACATTCTATACCCTTGTCCAGTGCCCAAGGTTTTCGAGGTCGGTTCAGTGGAATTCTTGCTAAGAAAGTTGCTTGGTCATCTCTGTGGGAAATCTGCAAAGAATGGATCAAGAATCCTTTGAACATGGCTCTTCTCTTATGGATCATATGCGTTGCTGTCTCAGGAGCTATACTTTTTCTTGTGATGACAGGAATGCTTAATCACGCTTTACCAAAGAAGTCACAGAGAGATGCCTGGTTTGAGGTCAATAATCAAATCCTCAATGCTCTGTTTACTCTAATGTGCCTATACCAACACCCAAAGCGGTTTCACCACCTGGTACTTCTGTGTAGGTGGAAGCCAAAGGATGTCTCTACCTTGAGAAAAATATACTGTAAGAATGGCACTTACAAACCCCATGAATGGACCCATATGATGGTAGTAGTTGTGTTGCTCCATGTTAATTGCTTTGCTCAGTATACCTTGTGTGGCCTTAACTGGGGATATAAAAGATCTGAACGACCTGCCATAGGTGTCGGTATCTGCCTCTCTGTTGCAGTCGCTGCCCCTGCAGTTGCTGGTGTGTACTCAGTTATTAGCCCACTTTGGAAGGATTACGATTCTGGAGTTGACTTGAAAACCCAAGATCAAATTCCCATGAATGGCACTGGCTATTCCAGTGACCAGAGGTTGTCATTGGAGAAACAATTCTCGATTGCAGCATCAAACAAGCACAAAAGTGTTGAGTATGCCCCTGTATGGAGAGGGGGATTATTTGACATTTGGGAAGATATTGCCATAACGTATCTCTCTCTATTCTTTAGTTTTTGTGTTTTTGGATGGAATATGGAAAGGCTTGGTTTTGGGAACATGTACGTTCATATTGCAACTTTTCTCCTCTTTTGCACAGCTCCATTCTGGGTTTTCAACTTTGCTGCCATCAATATTGATAATGAGACTGTCCGGGAGGTTCTGAAATTAACTGGTCTTGTGCTTTGCATTTTTGGATTACTCTACGGTGGGTTCTGGAGAATTCAAATGAGAAAGAGGTTCAAGTTGCCAGCAAATAACTCATGTTGTGGAAAACCAGCTATTGCAGATTTTGCTCAATGGCTATTCTGTTGTTGGTGCTCTCTTGCTCAGGAAGTTAGAACAGCTGATTACTATGACGTTGTGGAAGATAAGCTTTGCATGAAGCAAACAAATGAGAATAGCCAGCTTACACTGTCACCGTTACCGCGTGAAGATGGATCAGCTCAATTCAGATCGAGCCAAACTTCTCTCTCTGGAAACAATCCTGGGTTTTCTAGGATTGGGATTGGAAATTGTTCTAGTCCAAGTAGATTTTCAAAAGATAAATATAGTCCCAATAGGCAGGCTCCTGAAATGGAGGGAGAAAGAGATGCTGACTATCTTATGAAGCCACCTGTTCCATCATCGATTCAGAGATGAGACAATACCCTGAAGAAATCTGTATTGATAGTATCTTTATAGCTTTCTGGACAATTTTATTTCATCTTTATGCTTTCACTTGCGGACCTTATAGTGTCCGCAACAATTTATTAAGCCATCTTTGCAGAAATGCCAATCATTGTTTTGAATGAGCTCTTTTACTTGAGAACATAACCTTTACTGAAACCATGGGTTTCTAGGAACTCATGTTAATCATACAAATGGAAATACTGGACCTGAAACTCATTTTAGTTAAAATATGCTTTTTGACCACACATGATCACCATCTACAAGTGACCAAAACGGAACCATCACCAGTCGTCATTGACAGCTCCAGTCCCTTTCAGCCTCGGGCTAACTCAATTTCACACTTCACATCTACAAAATTGTAGGCAAGTCTAAGACCTAGATTCAAATTTAGAGGAAAGTTTAAAATTTTTTAGGGCTTTTTTAAGTGTGGACGTTCACATTTTTTAAAATAAGAATTTACAATCCGAGTAATTAGTTATATATTTTATAGCTGCCGGCTTTAAGTGAAAGGCCATAGCACTCTTCAACTGGCAAGCAGCAAACTAAATATCAATTTTCAACAAAATAATCTCTGAGATTTCCGTCAACAAAAGAAATGGACTCCAACAATACGTTGATAACTTAAATAACCCACAGGCAAAATATACTTAACATTAAATTTTACAGTTATTACCAAAGCTAGCTAGCTAATCAAAGCTAGCTAGCTACATTTCCATGCAACAACAACAGCATCAAAAGCCTAAATGGTGAGCAAAAGGCTAGGCAATGACCGGCGAGCAAGATCCCTCGGCTGGCTCTGCCACAAAGTGTTCCGTTCATGTCTGACTCTGATCTCCCAACGCGGTGGCCTCAAATCTTTGACAGTGAGCCATGTATTAAAATATTCTCTAAATTGAGTGATCAAGCCACCTTTCACATTCACAGTCCACACATGCACCCAGTAAGCTGGAGCTCCTTCCCAGCCCTCAGCTATCACACAATCCCCCACCACCTCCACGCTTCGAGGCTCGAACTTGAACGTTGCTTTGCTTGATTCTCCGGTCAGCAACCTCACCATATGTTGGCATTTTGGTGGGCCATGAAACCAATACTCCAAGTCACTAGCCAAATATTTGGCCACGTTCTCCATTTCATCATTTGCCAATGCTTTGTATAGGGCTTTAACAATAGCCTCCTGGTTTTGTTCTGCCATTGAAGTTTCAACGTTGTTGGTGGTACCTTCCATTTGCATTATCAAAGTTGAGATAGCTAATAATTTGTTAAAACAACTTTGAAGCTCAAACGGAGCTAAGGTTTTGATTTGGGTAGCTGGATTATTTTTTGTTCATTGAGTTTGCTCCTTTTGTAGAAGAAAATTAACAATGGAGAGTGGGGTTTGGTCCTTTCTCCCCCAAAAAAAAAAAAAGTGACGTTTTATAAAATTCAAAGGTCGAGATTTGCTCATTACAAGTTGATGAATTTAATGCTACGTAATTGATAAGTTAACATCAACATATAAAAATTTAAATATATTAGTAATTTTCGAATGGTTCTTTAAGGGACAAATCGATGGAGAGTTAATTTGTAGTTGGCACCGCTCCCACATAGCTACACAAATCTACAATTCAATTTAACTTTTATAATTAAAGTGCCATTTCGTAGTTTGGAATGTCTGTGATTCCTTTGTCTGTTTGGCGTATAGACACTGCTAGAAATTGACTCATTTGGTTTTATATTAATCGGGGATTTTCTAAAGTTTGTCTTGCAACATTTTGAGCCATTGGTTGCTCCCTGGAACTAAGAAAGCTGAGAAAGAGGACACAATTTGCAATTATGTAAAAATGATTGATTTGTTTAATTTCTTCGACATGTATCCAAGTATTGGATCTTACAACGGACAAAGCGGCCATTTTTTTATCATCCCTTTATGGAATAATCCGCTAGAAATTGACCATATTATAGTAACCTAAAATCTTAGAGAGTTTTAATGTTCTTTTCGTTGACATCAAACATATGGGAAATTAATAACAGCAGATAGATCGAGATCGTGCTTGCAAGTTGCAAGTAATTGTAACAATAAAGAATTTTTGTTGTTTAACTTTCACCCCGACTCCGAGTTGCAGTTTGCTGGATTTTGGTTTAAAACAATAAACAAATCTTAGTAGAGGAGTAGGTAAAGCCTGAATCATTTTTTTATCCCCTATATTTTTTAGAATTTGAAATCGGATGATCAGGTAAATAAAGTTTCTTTGAAAACCACTTGTCAGACCCCTAACAACAAATAACTTACATTGAATATCTTTTAATGATATCACACATAGAATGTCCAAAATTATTTGAATTTGACGAAATAACACCCATTCCTTAAAAAGAAACAATTCACATCAACCGCAATTAATCTCTATATATACCAATCACCTATCCAATTATGGTTGAAAGTTCAGCGATCTTATACCATGTTTGCACCTCAACGAACTATATACCCTAGATATGTTAAAGATATATTAACTTTTCATTTGTGTTTTCGTCCTCTATGATTGCTATGAAAGTCTCTTTTAACCAGCTATTTTCATTGGGTAGACAAGAAGGACCCTAGGAGTTAAGAGACAGTGAGTAAAGAGAGGACGAATATTTCGGCCATTTTCAGTGAATTACTAGACGAATGTGGCTCAAATTGAATGCCAGGCTGGAGGCAAACTTGACTGTTTCGACTAGTCTCTTTGCTTTTGTCTTTGTTTTTGATTGAAACCGAGACCAACCAAGGAAGCCGCCCGGTCACTTTCAGCGTGTGCCTATTACTGCTATTTGATAGAACCCTAAAAAGGCCGCAATAATTCTAAGGATGCCTGTATTCTAATTAAATAATTGCAACATGATTTGAAGGGTGAAGTAAAGACAATTCTTTTTCTAACAGGAAATAATGTTCCAAACAATCATTATTAACCATATAAAATTCTGAAAGATTTTATTCATCAACTATGGTTCGATGAATATTAAGTTGTTAAACATACGACGATAAGAATTTTCAAATGTGACGTTCAAACATTATAAAGTTTGAATATGGCATTGTCTAATAATTATAACATTATTTGTTTTAGTCTGTGATATACACTACTGGGGCAAAATGTGAATTTTACAACTTTTAAGTATCTGTATAGAAGACTGACTCACAATGTAATTGACATAATTTGCCACATATATTGTTGGGCAGGTGGTAAAGTAGTAAGTCTTTCCTGTCATTTGGAAGGACAAAAGTTCGAGTTCCTATGAGAACTTAGTTTTGTCTTATAATATTTACAAATTATAAATGCGACGTTGATTTCATCTTTTTATAATTTTTTGTGTTATATTCTGCAAACTTCTTAATTGTGTTATAGTTTTATGATTTAAACTCCTACAGCTCCCGGACTATATATGTTTAGTTGTATGAATTTAGACTTTTCCTACACAAAAATTATCTACTAATAGCAATGGAGAGATAAAGAAATTAAGGAGAGTAGCTGTGCTTGATAAGAAAGTTCTACAAGAACAACATGGACCATGTCATTAATTTCTTCGAATTGCCCACGATCAAATTAAGTGGAGCCCTCATCGCATAATGCAAATCTCCTCGGTTGGAACCGTAAGGACCACAACATTTTTATACCAAAAAGAAATAAATAGTTTGATACGTAAGCATGCATTTAAGCTACCAGTTGGATCCAACCAAGAACCCCTCGTGTGCATGCATGAAGTTTTGGGCAAACATACATGCTCCTAATCCCAAACCCTACAATCATCGACTGAACGATCACGTACACATGCATATGGGGACTCAATTGGCTATTATTGTGTCGGATTTTCGATTCTGGCTGTCTGATAGAAGAAGTATGGAAATTTCTTAAATGGTATTTGCATTAACACTCCCAATTGAGTGTCTTTGCTTGATTGCTTCGGCACATTCATTTGAATCGTTTCTCATCCACTCAAATCATGTAATTAGCCCGTTGAGAGGTCATCTCAGTTGGAGAAAAATCCTTTTCAAGCAAGGATGGCCCTAACTCGTTCGGTTTTCTTAAAAGGTTTGATTATGAGGTCAGATGAAAATTCAAACATAGGTACAAAAATAATGATATTCTTTCCTTATAAATTGGTTTTCAAGGTGAATGATTCAAACGATTCAAAATTTTACAGAGCTATATTAATTTGACTACCCAAAGCTCTTGAAAGTTGAAATAGCCTTAGTGAATAGTCGTTGTCTTTGTTCTGGAACATCAAATTAAATTGCAGAATTGCATTATGAAATAGGGCCATTGGACCTACTGTATTGCCACTAAAACTTTGTGGTTTTTGTTAGAGATGGCCAAAAATATATACAAGTAGTAAGCAGAGGACTGGGATAATGGGGCCTTTGATTGACCGATGTGGGCTCTTTGACATGATACAAAACGACTTAAATGATTAACGAGAGTTCAGTCCTTTTCGATGCAAATTAAAAAGGGTCTCATCATTTGTCCTTGTTAGGTAATGAATGCTAACCAATTTGCAATCCTGATTAAAGGGGTCTGTGTCTGTCAATTTCATGTGATCATCATATGAGCCATGCGTGCAGTTTCATCGCCATTATCCAGAGTTTTATGATCAAATGCATTGTTGTCAATTTGTCATAATTGTTTTGGCTGGTGATGAACTGTAGACAAGTTGTTAGTAGACAAATTTCGAACTCGCCAGCTTGGGAGGAATGATACATGAAAATTCAGAGGAATCACATATAATCTTGAAAAATCCTATGAATGATGATTTGGATCCTTCAACACTATGAAGGTCATTATAAGCCATTGCATGCATGTATGGCGTTAGACTACTTTATATAATTTGTAAGGTACAATCTTCATAAAATGTGCAATTGAAAATCTTACATAATTTGTAAGATACAACCCTCATAAAATGAGATCTCATAAAACGAGATGTCTGACTCACATGCGCCCACCTCTAATTACTATTTTCGTGACTCACATATACTACTAGAATCATTAACATCATGACATGCAAACGTGACAAGATTATGGCTATTATAGTATGTAGTTTTTAATATATATGGAAGAAATTCTTAAATTATGTAATTGATATGTCATTTTATGTCATTCAGATTTTATATAAATTCGGCCTTTTAGTCATTTTGAATAAATAAGTGTAAGTTTAAAAAAAAAAGACAAAGAGTAAAAGGAACTACATCTCAAGATATAAAATTTAAGAATAATGGTAGACTTCTTAAAATTTTATTTCGAATTTCGTCGAAATGATGTGATATGAGGTATGCTATTCATTTAAGCGGTCATTAATTGTTCTCAAGTTTCAAAGGAATTAATTACATCATGTCACTATTCACTTAATGTGCGTTACATCATTTGAAATGAAAGTTTAATATAAAATTTTGTGATTTTAACACTACTCAAAATTAAGGGTGGGCAATTTCGTTTGATTGGCCATTTGCTTTAGTTCTGTGTAAACCAAATCTATCTCAATTGTATTATGACAGTTCGATTTAGTTTGATTTGGGCAGTAAAAATCAAATGATTCAAATCAATTGGTTTTTGTAACCGAACCGAATAGCTAAATAGTTCGGAGAGGGAAATTAAAAATTAAAAGTCAAAAATTAAAAAGTAAAAATTAATTTTATGTTAGTTAATACAAGTAATTATTGATGTGATGGTATACACTTTATTTAATATGTTAAATTATCAGTCTTAGCTCACTTCGAGAGATAGTGTAAGCACTTTGGATCTGGATGCAGTGCATGTTGGTAATTTGCTGTGGAGTTTTAATATTATTATTTGTGATGCTGCTTTCTTATTTTAATTTTTGTTGCGGATTTTATAATTTGTAGTGAATTTTTAAACTATGTAAATTTGTTTCATGTTAAATTTTATTATGTCGATTTTTTTGACTTTATTATGTTGCTTATTATTTGTGAATTTATGGACCGATGATTGCTGTGGTGATAATAGTATATTACTATCATGTTTTTGTTTTATTGAATGTACGAGATAAAATTACTCCAATCAAACAAAACAAAACAAAAGCCAAACCGTGGAAACAAAATGAACTAAACTGAATTAATTTGATTGGTTATATTCGATTCTAGTATTTGGTTCCGGTTTAATTTATAAAATTGTGAACTAATTGGTTTCGATTTTGTTGTCGGCTAGAACTAAACTAAACCAAATACTGCCTGGCCCTACTCAAATTAAATACCCATTCAGATGCAGTCGCGGCTGAAATTGGGCTAAAGATGTATCCTCCAGCTGGGCAAGCACAGTTGTTTTGGGCTTCTTCGGGCTCACTTGTGTTGAATCTCTGTCCCAGAACAATAGAGATTCATATTGATTTTGAAATGAACCAGCTAAGATATGAAATATCAGAGCATCACCAAAATGAATCAGTAATAAAATTTTATTACTTATTTAAAAAGTTATATTAATATTTAAAATTTTTAAAAAAATTATAATTAAAATTCTTTAAATAAAAAATAATTCTCGAATAATAAAAAATAATTCTCTCTTCAAATTTAGAGAGTTAATTTTTCACTCTTTAATTTATATTTTATTACTTTTCATTAGAGAAAGAAAAAAAATTATTTTAATTACTATTGATTTTTTTTTAAAAAAATAATTATTTAATTAAAATAATATTAATTTATTTATATTTAAAGAATTTTTTAAAAAATAGTATATTTTTTCACCTTTTTATTTACCCTATAAATAAATAAATAAATATTTAAAGAGTAAAATTTATAAAAACTTTTAAAAATACCCTTAAACTTTCCATCATGAACACAAATATCTTCCATCTTCATACTCCTCCTTTCATGGTTCAACTCATATAGCCAAACAAATAAAATTATTTTAAAACCATCATATCAAAATAAATAAAACCATTTAAAAAGCATTAGATCAAATCTTTGAATTGAATTCTCTCAACTTATAGTCTCTCACTTGTAAAAATTTTTGTTTATATTTACATAATTAAATAAAATAATGTATTTAAAATAAAGCGTGCATAATAAATTTTTTCGGACGATCTTATAGATAAACATGATAAATACATTCATTATAAATTTGAATAAAAATAATCTTTTTTTTTAATTATTAATATAATAGATATCTTTCAAATATTAATAAAAATTAAAATTTAGGTTATGCTCCGCAAACATGATCTAAAGTTATCTCAACAGCTGTTTAATTGTAAATATGATCGTTGCACTCTAATTATAATAATATTAGTGTTAAAAAAATAAAAAGAAAGAAAAAAAAAGATGGAGAAGGATAAAGACTATTAATGTTAACCCACTGACATAATGACGTGACCAAACGGCACTGGCCAGTGGCAATACAACTTTCGTACTGGATATTAATACATAATAGTTATGCTACGGTCATCACGCACACTTTCTAATGTGGCATTATTCTGGACTGATGCATGTCCATATATACTTGGTTACCTCACTCTACAAAACTGGTTAATAACAATCCACTTGCCGCGTTATCTCTTATCTCACGCTACACATCACACACAACCGATTAAAAATGGCATGGTAAAGGCACCAAGTGCAACCCCCAATATTTTTAATTAACAGGTAGGAGTTGATAAAATGAAAATAATTATCGTATTCATTAATTATAAAGTATATAAAACCCAATTAATAAGTGGAAACAAACGACAATTTTAATCTTATCTTACGGGTTTGTTGTTGTTGTGGTGTGATCAACTTGTTGATCATCACTTATTGGAAACGTCAACCATTCATCAGGAGCTGTGTTTTGTTGATCATCAGTTGCATCCACAGCAAATTTTCCTTCACCCAATTTCAAATTTTCCTGGCACCCAAACACCCTTGAATGTGGGTGCTTGGAGTAATTTTCAACATTGTTAACCTTGCTATCCAATGCTTTCAGAAACCCCAGCCACCAATTAGAAGCAGCTGCTTGGGTTTCACCCCACTCAAATTCTAAGCTTTCCATGGCAGCTGCTGCTGTTGCTGAAGGTGCTGCTGGTATTGTAGGTGCTGTAGTTGACCAAACAGGCTCGGGAATTGGCATTGCCTCAGTTAGTGAGTAGTAACAACATTGTGCTGATGACGATGTTGTCGCCGATGCTGCCACTGTTGCTGATGTTGCTGCTGCTGCTGCTGCTGCTGTTCTTGTTGATGATCTATGAAGCTGCAAGGCTTGAACAATCTCTCTTCTAGCTTCGGCCATGTTAATAACAGAATCTTGGAGCATTCTTCTAGTTTGAGACCTCCTTCTCATTGGCTTTGATCTCCTTGAATCGTTTCCTTTGGAACCCATTTGGACTATAAATTGCGAGGAAAATAACAAAAGGGGACTCAAATGGGCCAAAATAAAAGATTGAGATTTCTTAAATGTCCAGTGTGAAAAAGAAAGAGATGAGTCAGGGAAGCAACACATCTAAGCCGACACGTGGTGGTGCCAAAGGACACATCAAATGTTTATCTTTAAGCAAAAAGTCACGGTAAAAAATAAAGTCCACGTCCACCGCTGGGTAGCTCTGTTACTTTGCTGCGTCTGGCCGGCCTTAAAACCTCCCGAGGAGAGGAGCGATCATTATGATGGTGCTACAGACACAGACACACAGCCACTCTTTTGAAGGCAAAATTAAGGGAAAAGAGATAGGTTACTTCAATATTTGGTGTTTGATTTTTTCGAGGTTCAGCGGTATCTGGGATATTGCAACTTTGCAAGGATATCTCGAACAGTGGCAATGTTAAGCATTTAATCCTCGTCTGCTGCCTTAAATATAAATTGATTTGATGTGGGGTGAAGGACGATATCTCAACCCAGCGCACTAGTCTATTCAGTGAACAAATCTATTATATTGAATTGATGCTTTCATCATTTCATCCATAAATTTTTCTTATTAAATCGACAACTCAGTAACTTTCTTGCTTACAGCGACCCACTTCTGCCGGTGAGACACCTGGGCTGGACTCTTTCATGATCTCATCTGATAAACTTAAGTTATTTTTCCATATTTCAATTATTAAGATTTAGGACATATTGATATCCGATCTAAAACATATGACTTCATAATATACTACTCCTTTCAATTGGCCAATTTGTTTGGAGAAAGAAAAATGCTAAAGCTTAATTTGGAAAACTAACTTTATATCTTCTTAAAAGAGTCTGAAGATTTTGGACACTTCTTGATCACTATCTGAAATAATGATAGAACCACAATCATTTTATACAAACTAATTACATAAAATTATCATTAATTAAAAAAATAATTATTATTACTTTTTAAATAATTTTTTTATACCACATTGGTTTGTACACATTAATTTATACAAAACTGTTTGTGGCTCTACTATCATTGCATTTAATGAGATAAAAAGCTCGTTAATTAATGTTGAAGTTATGATATTTAATCCTCTAATTATATCTTACTAATCACTTTTATATTAATACCTATTTTATCCTTATATAAAATGATTTAAAAGGGTAATGAGCTTTTAGGTGCACCCATATGATAATTTCTATTAATATCTCATTTAATTAATCTAATTTCTTAAACCCTAATTTCTTTTAAATTTTTTAAATTTTTATTTCTTCTCAAATATTATATATTCTACTTTTGTAATCATGGAAAAAAAAATTAAGTTACAATACTTAATAGAGGATGATGAAAAAATATCAAATCTTTTTCTATAGTTATCGCAATGATGGATAAAACTCTTAAAAATAAATAGAGAGATTATAGTGATGTCGAGAGTTTTTTTTTTCAATAGATTTTATAAGTTTTACATAGCGGATGATTGAAAAAAAGATAAAAAAATTATAATAATGTAAATTTGGGATTAGATATCTTATGGTGAGAGATAAATATTAGGTTAAAATTTTTAATGGAATTAACTGAATGGAGGCTGATAAGATAAATAAGGGGACTGAATAGTACTACTCGTAATCTGCTTTGGCAGTCTTATTTGGGTCAAACTTCATGGTGCTTCCTGAGTTGGAGTTTCTTCGCGAGGTCCAAATTCAGCTCTGCTAAAAAAGTTGAGCTTGGACCGGCACAAATGACCCTCAAGAGTCAACCCAAATTTCAACAATTGGGCCGGATCCAAATCCAAAATTTCACCAAGTCAAAAGTATCAAATTGAAATCTTCCAACAATCTTAGTAGGTTTGTTTAATTGATACTGACCAGAGAATAAGAAGCTTTCAACGACTAATAATAATGAATAAGAAACTCCTTGACTGTTAAAACTCAGTCAAGTGCAAAACCAGGAAAACGATCTAATTAAGATTTCATGATTAATTGGAAAGGACACTTGTTTATCTGTCAACGATTCGATTTTATCCATGCCAGTCAACTAAGTGAAGAAAACAACACATATAATGAAATTAAATTAACTATAAATCCTATAGCTCTAGGTTCCACTTGCACCAAGTGGTGGACAAGTGCCAACTTGGTATTGCTCGTCAAGATCTCTTTGTTTCTTCGAAGCTCTGAACCACATTACGGGAATGTCATTTTTAATACATTTAAATAGTTTAATTTACACCAAGATCATACAATAATAAACAATTATGCAACAATATGATCACTATATCCAATGGTCGGTCCCTGGTCTGATCTTGAATATTTTGTATTCATAGTCGTGAAGTCTATTCTGCAGCAAAGTGCAAAGATTCCTCACATATAGTTAATACAAAGTAGTGGTACATTACAATACGACTGACTAGTTTTCTGAACCATGCTTAGCTGCCCCAACAAGCTGCCGCATATCTGCTTGGGTGGCCCGCGCCCGGTGGTTAATCTTTTACAACTTAAGAGTCTAGCCAAACCCCAAGCAAATTAACAGATCGGCTGGACACTATATATGTGATTTATTTAAAATCTTTTGTAATACTTAAAAAAAGTTTATTTTACAATATTATAAACGACCATGAAAATGATTATCTATGTATATATAGCCATGGAGATATATTGGCACAAAATTTTTTATGCATACTCTTGTACGGACATTCCACTGTACAAAGAACATTTGATTGTGTGCATGAATAATGGAGCACACCACAGTTGAGGTTTTCACAACTCATGCTTAGGTAATGTTTTGGTCTTGACAGCTGCTCCACGTTGAATTTCTCAAGTTTCATTGAGCTGTAAGTAAGCTCATTGTGGCCACCTATTCAAAATCTCTCTAATTTCTACAATGCAAGCCAGCTGCCAGAGAGAGACACAGAAAGAAACTAAGCTAGGTCGATTTCTAGTGAAGCTTTTCAGCTTATCTTATCAAGACAAGTACTGGCTAGCTACCTACTTAATTGGTTTCTGAAGCATCGATCACGTGCCCTCCTCAAACTGCTAACAATTCTTTAATGTTATGTTCTTCACTTTCAAAAAGGATCGTAGTAGTGGTAAACATTTACCTTCCGAAGACATTTTTAGTCAAGGTATATGGCTTTTAATGGGAAGAAACGATTTGTAGTGAAGGAGACGCAAGGTTTGAGTTATGTTAGGTATTGTATTTAAATTTACTTCATTATCATATTTTATTTTTAAGACGATGTATTATTAATTGTTTTGATCTTTAATAAAAAATTTATCATCCTCTTCAGAAAATAGATAAAATATTGTGAAAAAACAATCAATAACTTTTTTTTTTTTTTTAAGAATTCTTTCATCACCTCTACAAGATTTAAGCATCACTCTTGTATGAAGTCACTACTTTAGCCAGTATTTTATTCCTTACAAACCGATCCGGTTCAAGCGGGGATTAATCTGAATTGTGGTACGGACTTAAAGGTATTTTTCATGGTTAGGATCGGATTAATCTGAATTGTAGTACGAATTTAAAGATATTTTTCATAATTAAGGTTTACTCACGACTACCTCGTAGTTCAACGAAAAAAAAAAAAGATGTAAATGACAAAAGAAAATATCTTTAATCAATTAATGGGCAGTTAATAAGTAATGACTTCATTGGTACAAGTCAAATCTGTCAAAAAGATTTTAGTCTCTTTAGTATACGTGGGGAAGGAGAGAATCACCGCAAGGCTACGGGAATAGTAGATTTAATTTGTCGGAGAAGGAAAAGAGAGCAAATGGTCCGAGTTTTCTTTAACTAACACTAAAATCAAAGATTGTTCTCTTTTTTTTCCTCATGTAGTTAAAGAGTATTCTTCAACTAGCATTATATTTCTTAATTTTATTAATGAGAAAAGAGGCCACATCGCAAGGCAAATGCAAATGCAGCTGCAAAATCTACAAGTCATGCTTCATACTATCGGGCCTCGGCTTTGGCAGTTTTTTGTTTATAATTCTTTTAAACATTCATGGCTGGCTTACATAAATCTTCTCTTCAAGTCCCTTTTCAAGAATCCATTTGTCGTGATTCATGCAATGGGTCAACTCTACAGCTCCTGCTTGTCCCCAAAAATGCATTTTTTATGTACCGTCTACTAGATAATGCATTAGTGCTCCAAGCCAATGCCCGGAGGCCAGAGCTCTAGAGACTTGATCAATCAACTTGTTCCTTTAGTTAATTCATCTCTCCTCTTTCTTTGGAATAATCCCTATATATAATTAAACATTTTTTTAAAAAAGAAAAGTCATAGCTACTAGCTAGTGCACCTAGTATTTCAAGTGGATGCTATTTCAAACAAAATCTATGACTCACGCACCATGAGCCAACTGATTAATTATTAATCTCTGTTTCATAAGCATTGATTAATTAAAAAAAGTAAAAAAAAATAAAGGTTATTCTAAAACGTAAATTTTATCTGAGTACTTCGACCTAACGCACAAGAATGAGCCTCAGCTTGGTAGGTGCCGTGTGAAATTGAAAAAAAATTGATGTACTTGTAATTTAGATTAACTTAAACGAGTTTTCCCCGATTATATATGATAATGATATATGAAAAGCACCAAAGCAGTCCTCTCTGACACGACATACTGATTTTATTTTGATTAGTTCACATTCATGAATATAAAATGAAACTTTTAAAGTTGTCCATTCCATTGACAAATCAATCACACACTTTATACACAAAAACCGGTCTTCATTCATAACCTTGGAAATTGAATAAACGTATCCCCACGAAAATAACAATAAAAATGAAAATAAATTAATTGTTACAAGCCAACACAATTCCTTGATGTGGTGACACCACCATCTACAACAAGATTGTGTCCACTTACATATCTAGATTCATCACTAGCAAGATACAGAGCAGCCTCGGCAATATCTTTTGACCTAAGGGCCGTCCCTTTCAAATTCCCAAGCCCACTCACGAACTCTTCCATTTCTCCGACTTCTTTTTGACTAGGAATCCCAAAGTTCATGCACTCATCTTCTTCTTCTTCGCCATCACCACTACTTCTCCATGCATTAACAAGCATTGACGTTGCCACCCCAAACGGAGAGATACAATTAACCCTAATCCCATATCGGCCAAGCTCGCAAGCAGCATTTTTTGTCAGCCCCACAATGGCATGTTTCGAGGCCGTGTAAGCGTGGGGGCCTAGTCCCCCCATGACCCCGGCGACGCTGGCGGTGGAGATGATGCAACCACCTCCTCTGTTAATCATCACACGCGCGGCGTGCTTGATTCCTAGAGCCATCCCCCTAACGTTCACACGCATGACATTGTCAAATTCATCGGCGTCAAAGTCAATAATGCTCTTGTGCTTACGTTGATTCCCAAGAACCCCGGCATTGTTGTAGAGAATGTCGAGACGTCCGTATCGAGAAACCGTCGAGTTGATTAAGTTCTCGATGTCTTCTTCTAGGCTAACGTCACAGTGAACAAAGGTGACAGGCGCCGGAGCTAACGTGCTAGCAAGAACTGAGCCAAGTGTGTCTTCGACGTCGGCTATCACAACTTTGGCGCCGTGCCGGGCAAATAATCTCACCGCAGCCTCGCCAATGCCTCTGGCACCGCCCGTTATTATTGCAACTTTCCCCTCCAGCCTGTAAATTAATTAAATAGCAACAAATTAGCAAACAGTTCAATAAATTGATTAATTAAATGCAACATTTCTTATAAATAGCAACAAGTTAGCAAACAGTTAAATTAATTAATTAATTAAATGCAACATTTCTTATAGAAGCTACCTTCTGTGAGAAGGAGGAGCTTCATCCCAAGCCAAGACATGAATGCCTTGGAGAGTCGTCTCAGGCATCACTTGAGCAGTCATGATTTTATCAAGGTTATAGAGAGAGAGAGAGAGGGAGGGAGGGGAAGAGAAGACAGAGAAAGGAAGCACTCAACAAAGAACTACTTTTGGTTAGAAGAATGAATGTATTTATAGGCATAGGAATTAATATATATATTTAATGTTTACCGGTTACGTGAATCGGCTGTTCTCTATTTAAAGGTAAATTCCTCAGAAATGTCCCTCAAACAAAAGCCTTGCTTGCCCCTCAAGGACAGGACCCTGTTTCCTCGTCTTCCTAGCTATATATATATATATATATATACACCAAAACTTGTATTGATCATAAATACTTTTCATACACAACTTATTTGACCAAACTAACCTCTGCTTCCATGGTTTCAAACTTTCAACTTTCAAACAATCACTATATATATTATTTGTACTATGTTGATCATCTACAGTAACAGATTTGATCCGATTAAATAAATGTTATCAGTAAATCCAGTTAATATCTTGGTGTGGCCCCTTTTTAATTAATTAGAAAGCTCAAATGTCTTTGAATCAATAATATGTTTCTCACTTGGTTACAGAGAAGGAAATCAGCATTATTCAGGCAATTGAATTATTTTGGAGTTAAGTTAGGTCTGATAATGTCCTCTTTTCTTAATCAAAGTTGGTTGGTGTGAGTGATTCGGCACACTCACTCCTTAAGAGAGATCAACGGTTTAACCTCCGCTCTCATATAGAGTCGCCACTTTGGCCAACATTTTACCCCTTACGGGCCGACTCAGTGCGAGCGGGGATTAGTCTGCCTTATGTTACTGGCTTAAAAGTGCCTCCCACAGTTAGGGCCCACTTAGGGCTATTTCGTGGTCTAGACAAAAAAAAAATTATTTTTTCTTTCTTTTCCCAAAGTAATAACATACAAAGTCCTCTTTTCTTTCTTTCTTTCTTTCAAAGTAATAACATATATTAAAAGGGTTAAAGAATGACCAAGCACAAAGCCATATCTGACTTAAAAATTAGGGTTATTATCATTTTACTACTTTAGGAATTGTCAAATATCAAATGACTACAAGAAGTATTGTCTCATATCATTTTACTACTATATTTTTATAAAAATATCAATTTATATTTTTATAAAAATATCATTTTACTACTTTTCCGTTACAATTGCTAGTTGACCATTAGTTGACCGTTAATTGACTAACACAATACCAATTTTACCCTTCATGATAAAAACAATAATAAGATAAAAATTTATAATTCATATATCATAATTCTAACAAAAAAAATTATGTTAGTATTTTATATCCATTTTAATAAATATATTACAAATTTATTTTATAAATAACCTTCAAATATTTTTTTTAATCATAAAGGGTGAAATTGGTATTTTGTTAGTCAACTAACGGTCAACTAGCGGTCAACTAACGGTCAACTAACAGTTGTAACGGAAAAGTAGTAAAATGATATTTTTATAAAGATATAGTAGTAAAATGATAGAAGACAATACTTCTTGTAGTCATTTGATATTTGACAATTTTTGAAGTAGTAAAATGATAATTGAAATACTAACTAGGCAACCCAAGAGGGGGGGTGAATTGGGATTTTAAAAATTAAGCTAAGCAAATCGCACAACAATTAAAACTAATGCCTTAATAAAATCGAAAACAATAAATTCAATAAAGGCACAATAATAAATGAGTTAGGGAGGAGAAAGCAAACTCAAGGATTTTTACGTGGTTTTTTTTCCCCGCGCTCACGTCCACCCTCCAAGCAACCTGCCCCGGATTTCATATCAAAGTCCTTTTTCTTTCTTTTACTTTGACTTTCAAAGTAATGAACCTATTTAAAACAAAGAATCCCCAATCTCTTCACTCATGTTTCCCACACTTATACACTCACAAATTTGATGAGAAAAATAAAGATTACATCAAAACTCTTTTTAAGAGTAGATGAACAAATTGAAGAACAAAAAATGATTCAATGTTTTGATTTGCGATTTGAGAGCTTGATATATGTTGTGTGCTCTTTGATTTTGCTTGCTTGAGTTCTTGAAAATGAATTGGCTTTGAGTTTTATAAAAAAAAACTAGCCGTTATTCACTTTTTACTCATAACCGAATTACCGTTTATGGTATCCTAATTCCGCTTGCATGTTACTAGGCAAAAATTTGAATTTTTGAGTATCCGAATAGTATCCGGATTGCCGTTATGCTTGAGATTGATAACACAAACCAATTTTACCCTTCATGATAAAAACAATAATAAGATAAAAATTTATAATTTGCATATATCATAGTGCACTATTTTCCAAAAAAAAAACTTTCCATAACTGTATTATGTTAAAACGTTATAAATTTTGCCATTATCCATTTTCAAAATAAATATTACTTTATGAATCCCAAAACATTTAAATTTTATAAAATAACCTTTCAAATAAATTTTTTTTCAATCATAAAATTTCTTACATTGATTTCAAAGTTTTCAAAACTCTTTCAATTAAACCATGAACTTGAAAAACAACCAATTTCATAAAATCATTTTTCCATTAAATATAAAACCTTTATAAAGTGAAAATAATGATTTATTTAAAATGTATGAAAAAAAATTATTTGAGCTTTTAAAAACTTAATCATTCTTAATTTTGTTTGTTATCATCAAAATCAACATTATGTTAACATAAATGTTAACAATAATAACCCTACAAATTATAAATTAGGATAATACTTGAGAATTAAACTTAAGATTTACCATGCATGTCTTCTTTAAGAATGATTATGTTTTCAACCCGCAAATTGTGCGACTCAACTCACCACACCTTTGAGAAATTAATAACAAATAATTCACATTTTTTAACTATTTCAAACTAAGAATAAATTTGAATAACTAACCAATTAAATCCTCATTACTATGATTATTAATTTTCAATTACATTGACCAAAAACTAACTAAATGTATTTGTGACATCATATTAGCTATGAAACTTTTACTATTATTTATCTCATGAAATTTATTAACAATGAGGAGGATCTAATTGATTAATTATTTAAACCTTTTGCCTATTTTCATTTTTAAAAAATAATGTGAATTTTTTATAAATAACTTTTTAGGATTTACAAAAATTGTAGCGTGGAAATTTTTTTCATTAAAGATTTATCATATGACTAAGGTTCAAATTTCAGACTTCTTATTTTCGACATAAGAGATTTCACCATTTCAACCAATGAACAAACGATTATTTTTTTTTGGGTTAAATCCAATTTATAAGGATTAACACACAACTCATGCCTTTTGGATCAATCTAATAATAATAATTTTTTTTTTGTGAATCTTATTAAGAAGAGGGAAAAGGTACAAAAGGAGTGTAATTCAAATAATTCTAAGAGGTCATTTATCTTAGGGCTAATTTGAAATTTTGGTGGCTGATAAAATAAGTTATGTACGAATGAAAGAAACTGATGATAAAAGAAGTAGCTCAATGTTTGGTAAACTATAACATTACAATAGCAATAAATTTGAAAAATAGAATGCATATATTTGGTAAATAGGGGAGCAAATTCTGGTTCGAATCAACCAAATCTAACTTCAGGCTAACCGGGTTGAGAAAAAAAAATCATTTGAATACAATCCAAACTTATAATTCCATCCAATTTGATTAGAACTAAGTTTGAATCTAATCGAATCAAATCAAAAACTCAAATTAAGTCTGGATCATATCTGATTTGGGTAGGGATGGCAAAAATCCCCGCGGGGATGGGTACCCTCGGGGATTTTCCCCATTTGGGGAGGGTATGTGGATAATTTCATACCCAATTTATTATTCGGGGAAGGGACGGAAAAATTTTTTTACCCAATTTCTTATTCGGGGAGGGGATGGGGATGAGGTGGAATCCCCATCCCCTATCCGTTTCCCCATTTTAATTTTAATTTTAATTTTTATTTTTTAAAATTACTAGTAAATAAATAATAAAGTTTGAATTATAAAATTATAAATATTGGTAAAAATAAAAAATATCAAAATCTTTATATTATTAAACTTTTAGGCCTAATTAACTAATTAAAATCCTAAATTTTTATTTATGACATTAAAAAGACTAGATAGATTCTATTAGCCTAAAAATTTTATTTTAATTTTAATATTCATTAAATATTTTAAACTTAAATCTATTTTTTATTTATTTTTAGATGTTATAATTACCCACAGCGAATCACAATTTTAATATCTAATCTAATCTAATTTAATATTTGTTCTTGATTTGCTCCGACTTAACTATTGTACTGTAAATGGAATAGTCCACATTTATAAAGTGCCCACGCCACCATTGAAAAAGTTAATTTTGAATATAAATTTGATTTTATTAGTAACAATTTTGTATTAGCCTATTAATTTGTTCATGATAGTTTGTAAAAGAAGTTTGTATCCATTGCATACTGCTTTACTTACTAATTTAATGTATGTGACTTTTGTCATGGATATTAATGTAATATATATTTCGAACTTTACTTTTATTTGAATTTTTTATTTTAATATGATTAACTCAATCGAAAACAAAAAAATGTATTAGTTATTCGGGGATCGGGGACTCTCGGAGATCCCCTGTTATTATTCGGGGAGAAGATGAGGATTCTCTCAAGTAACTCTAATGGGGACAGGGAGAGGACGGGGACATACGCAAAATATCGGGGATGGGTACGGGGAGATTTGTCCCCTCCCCATTGCCATCCGTAGATTTGGGTGCTCTTATTTATAAGCAAGCGTTAGAGAGGAATTTTTTTTCCAATTTTTATATAAAAAAGTAAAATTCAAAGGCAAGTGTTTTTCAGTTTTACAGACTAATTTCATTTAGAATACATTTAAGATTTAGCAACGCCTTGGGCTATTTAAACTCACACTCAAGCCTTCAATGCTAATAGATATCAGTGTTCCTCATTAATTTTTCAAAAAAAAAAACCACTGAATTAAAATATATTGAAGACTGCGTGGCAAATTGCAGCGAGACAAGGTACGATAAAAAAAAGAGGCTGGTAGGCTACAGACTTGGCAGCTTGGCGCGACCATGGATCTGCTGTGCTTGGTGGTGGCTGGCGCGATCAAGGCAGAGGCTGACGGCTTAGTACAATGGACAATGCCGATGTAGTTTTTGAAAAGTAACCCACACTTGGTTCAAAACGCTATTATTAGAATGGAGAAATTTATTAAACAAGTAGCTTTTAAAAAATTTACTAAATACTAATTTTTTCAAAACTGATGAATAAACTCAAACGAAGTCTTACACTATTGTTCTTTTCAAACATACGTGACTACGAATTTCTGATTGGATTCCCTACATTAGTGGTGATATGGTTGAAGCCTAAATTTGAATAATAATATATGAGGTGAAATATTAAAGATCCTCAACGGAATTGATCTAGTCACTAAACCATAGCCAAACATGTTAAACACAAATGCTAATGAGTATTGGGCGGCTAACCAAATCACAAACTTCAGCTACAGTCTAGTTGAGCGGAACACCAAGGCTAGTAGAAAATAAAGAACCGCATGAGGCTGATTAGGGTTTATACAAGATGAAATTATTCATTGATGCACTAGCTATGGCCAGTCAGTATTTGAACAGCCGGCAAAGATTTGGCTTCAGTTTTTATTATTATTTTTAATTACGTTGCATGTGCATTATGCATGATACGCCATTTTGTTTCCTTTTTTTTTTTTTGGCTGGGTAGAGATTAGACGGACCAAAAGCACATCCTTACGGCTTTAATAAAAGATTTGATCAAATCCAAGGTAGATCAGTTATCTAAAATTTAGTGTCAAGATCCTTCATCAGATTATCCCACATGGTCTTGCCAGACCTCTGTTTAAATATTGTGACGATTTAATTAATTAGTCAAATTGACGGTCCTCGTATCCATTGATGTTAAGTACATAAATTCTATATGCTTTTAATAAATGCAGACAGTTATTGATGCCATGGTCATGGGTTGAATTTGAAACAAGAATGAAAAATACAAGAAGACCTATCCGGATTTTATTTATCAAAGGCGGTTAACAGAATATGCCAAATGAAAGGGAATAAATTTTTATTAAGTGCCATGTTTAAATTTAATTATTCTAATCCTTAATGGCATAAGAATAATTTTAAATTGTTGTAACATATGTGAGGAAATATATGAAATTGTATTTAGTATAAAAGTAATTCTCAAAATCTTAAAAAGCTATTGCTTACATGTTTTTTCAAAATCTACTATAAGGTAAAGTAATTTTATCAAAAATGATTTATAAAAAAATTTACCAAATACTAAAATTAGCTTTTAACTTCAAAATTACATGTAAGCCTCTCAAAAGCAATATAAATGAACGATAAGTACAAAATTGATTTTGAAAATTGAATTTTAAAATTTTTTCTTTTTCATTTTTCAGAATGAATGGAGTAATTTTACCAAAAGTGATTTTTAAAAAAAATTCCAATATTAAAATTAACTTTCAACTTTTAAAAATCACTTTCAACTTCTCAAAAGCAATTCTAGCTAGTTCCTCAATACAATAAATAATGTAAACATATCGAGAGATCTTTTAAAATTTAGGCAAGATTAGATTATGAGAAAATCTTAATTTTTAAATTTTCATTGTTACACTGATGTGGGAAATATAATCTCAATTTCTATTTTATAACCGATAGAGTTGTCCATAGCTTTTTTTTTTTAAAAAAAGTAATCCAACGTTAAATAATTCAATATTTAATCAAATAACAAAAAGCGCGTTATTTTTGCAAAATACAGATGGCAGCATCAGGGATACAACCATATATTTAGTTCATTACCAGCTATATTGAGTATATTCTACGTACTTTGACTGAAATTTAATGTTGACTTTTACTATCACAATCAGAGCAAGCAGCCTCAAGGTCCTGACCAGATCTGCCTAACTGGCTACCCAGCTGCCACTCATTCAAAGTCAACTTTTCAATTCATACATTCAAAGAGTTTCTTTAAAAGTTGAAACTCTGTGTCAACATAATATTTCTTTTATGTCCTCTCTTATATTGAACCTTAAAAGCAAAAAATGGTGGGGGTGGACAAAGTCAAGATTAATTAATGTTGAGAGGTGGATAAAATCAAAATTAATTTTGTAACCCCTATTTTTCCACGATTCAAATTTTCGTGAACAAATAAAAAGAAAAAACTGTATGAAAGTCATTTCATCATATGGGCCCCAAGATCTTGTTTCTGGCATAGCCAGTCTGGCTTGCACGAAGAGAGTGTCTATACATAATTTCATTGTTATTATTTTTTTGGTTAATTCAATAGCGCAAGTACCAAGTCGAAACGTCAAAGTCTCGAACATTTAATTAATAAGCAGCCGTTTATGCTGTGATATTAGAGCTTTTCAGGAATTAATAATTAACAATTCCTAAAGTCTTTGGGAAAGAGATACATGTATGCTCTTTTGTTATTGCATGTTGCAACCTGCAACCAACAACAGGAGGAACCATGCTTGCAGCCAAAGCAAAACAATTATACAAAACCCTAAACTAGTTTCCAACATATTTTTATTGGATTTATGTCTTGATTACGTTGCAAATTGGTCATTATGAGAAATCTTGTACGATTAAATCAATAATTATTATTTAGGGTGGTAGAAGATACATATGGACCCCTTTGTGTTTTTTCATGTTAATTAAATGAGTACATGTCGTCTTGCTTTCATATGTTGGTGCATTAATGCGAAGTAAACATCAATTGGGTGACGTGGTAACGCGTCATTTTTTTTAATTAAAATCTCGAGATTATTGCTCCTAATCATAAGCTTAGATTATGCATTGGTAACCAAACACAACAATATTTTCGCTACGTCGTGATTCATGTGATGGGCAACTTGTTAGCAGGCAACAGCTAATGGCTTGGCTTTAAATTTTTTTAATGAAAGATTTTCTTTTAATGCAAGAGATTTGGTGCCCAAATTTTGATTGCTTGATATTATTTATGATTATTTTCCCATGAAATACGGGAATACGTGGGCTCATTGTGTTTGGTTTTGAACATTTAGGATGTAGGAAATACTGGCAAATGACCCATTTCTCTTAATTTTCAATTTTCTTTTCCCCACTTTTGGCTATGCTTCCCAATCTGTGCAGTATATTTTATGTGTAATAATAGTGTTTAGGATTTATTAAAAAATGAGATATGTAACGTGAGATTGAGACATCTAACAAAAAAATGGATAACATAATTTATTGTACACTTGCTTATAATGTATAAAATTTCTCTTAACATGTATACAATTTTTATATTAAATATTTTCGGGTACATTAGGAATTTACACAAGTAGTCCTATCAATGGTAACATTATATAATATTTCCAAATACTTTAGTCATAGAGAAATTCAAAGTTTTATTTATTTATTTTTTGTTTTCTCAATAATCTTCTCTTTGTGGGGAACAAAAGTAGAGGAAATACCTTCTTTTGACAAGGAAAAAAAAAGAAAAAAGATCTTTCTTTCGTGTCTCTCCTTATTTTCTCTCATTCTAAATGAATGTATGATGATGGTTACACATTACATATTGATGCATACCTTTACCTTCTTCTTGATTTTTTTGGTGATAGTATAATTAAGAGATAATGACCGATTACACTGGAATCCTTTTTTCTTATATAATGATAAAAATTAAGGAATATTTTCATGATCCCACATTCTTTTTCTTTTTCAATTCTTTTTTGGTTCGATTATTGATAACAAATAATGCTTAGAGAGCAAAGTCGCATCTCTTTCTGCTTCGTTGCTTGGACCGCTTTTCTTTGACTTTGAAGCTTGTTTAAACACTCTAAAATGGATAAAAAGGCCTTTGACATACATGCTGGATCGGAGACCCAACCCAATACAAAATAACACTTCTGAGTTTTGCGTTGTCCATCTACTATGAGAAAACAGTTGGCCGTAATAGACACGTATGGATATTTTAAAATAAGATTTTTTTTAAATACTGATATATTTACAATCAGATGATTATTTTTTATTTATAATAAACTATGACTAATTCTAGATCAATTTCATTACAATACAATTTAAATTTCTATTCTCTTATTGCGACATATCTATCCTCATTAAAATATATATACTCTATTCATATATGTAGGATGATAATTACCTACTTAATTATATTTTCAGAAGAGGAGTTAGAATCCCAACTTAACAAGTGGGCTCGACACTACTCCCCTAAAGCCATAGGCGCAGCCGCGCAGGTTGCCGCTGAGATATGAGCAATGTTACCTACCTTTGACTAAATGTTATTTATAATTAGGGAAAGTATTAAATATTCTTTTTTATCTAAGTTTTCTAGGAGTAGAATACTAGTGATTTGTTTACCATATAAAAACATAACAAACAAAATATTTCTACTATATAATATTACTAATAGACATGTATCACAAGATTTTTAAGAATTCAAGACACCTCATTTTAGAAAATGATCATAATTTATAAAGATAATACCCTCTGACTTTATATTGATATCATCCTCACTTTGTTAAAGTGTAGATATTAGTAAAAAAAAATTAAAAATATGGTTTTCAATGTATTGAATTTTTTTTTTTTATATTTTAATGTTATCCTCACTTTTAACAAAATGAGAATGTTCTCATTAGAGAATAAATATATAAACATATATACGTGCTAATTTGATACATGATTATGAACTTTATTAAAATTCAGAAAAGTTATTAAACTTTACAATTTAATAGTATAACACAATTACACTATTAAACTATACAGTTTAACAGTTTTCACGATCATTATACGTTTTTCCGAATTTTAACAAATTTAAACTTTTAGATTGGTGCATGTATGTGTGTGTAATTAATTTCAAGTGCAACACTTTTATTTTTTAAAAAATATAAATACCCACAATCATTATGCCGTGGTTGACATTTGGAGCTGAAAATATCCAACTATCATTGTGCATTTGAGTTTTAACAACGGTGATGAGTAAGGATGGCAATGGGCACCGCCTGCAACGAGTTTGCCATTACCAAACAAATATCCGCACAAAATTTAAATTACCAACCCCACCTGCAACCCGTTGTAGGTTTTAATTTTTTTAAAAAAATCCACTTGCTGCGAGCTTTGACAATTACCAAATCCGCAATGGTATCCGGCGGATTTTTTATGGGTTTCTACATTTAAAATTACAAATATTTAATATGTGAATTTATAAAAAAAAAACTAAAATTTCACATAACATACTCAATTCTAAATTTAACCAATGTAAATAGAAAAATAAAATTCCAACACAAATTCTCAAATTTAAGTATAAAATACACAAATCCATAAAAAAAACCACAAACTAGTATCTGAACATAACAATTATCATTTCATATTGTCATTAAACACAAGCTCAAAGAGAATATTTTCATTTCATTTACCACCAACACGATTCCAACAATAATGATTAATATTAATATTTTCTAAAGGATAATAAGTTTTAAATACTAATGTGAAGAACGAAATTATAGTAATAAAATAATCTATGAATTAAGTTAAAGAATAATTGTCCATACAAAATTGTAATAAGTAAAATTACAATATGTATATAATAAGGGTTATTATCATTTTATTACTTCAGGAATTGTTAAATATCAAATGACTACAACAATTATTGTCTCCTATCATTTTATTATTATATCTTTATAAAAATATCATTTTACTTCTTTTTCGTTACAACTGTTAGTTGACCGTTAGTTGATCAGTTAGTTGATTAACAAAATACCAAATTCACCCTTCATGATTAAAAATTTTTTTGAAGCTTATTTACAAAATAAATTTGTAATATATTTATTAAAATGTATATAAAATACGAACATAATTTTTTTTACTAGAACTATGATATATGACTTACAAATTTATCTTATTATTTTTTTTAATCATGAAGGATGAAATTGATATTTTATTAGTCAATTAACGGTCAACTAACAGTTGTAACGGAAAAGTAGTAAAATGATAATTTTATAAAGATATAGTAGTAAAATGATAATTTTATAAAAATATAGTAGTAAAATGATAAGAGATAATAATTGTTGTAGTCATCTGATATTTGGCAATTTCTGAAATAGTAAAATGATAATAACACATATAATAATCCACATGTTAAGTTAAAAGAAAATTCAATCCGAATTACAATAAGTATATTTTTAGATTTAATATTTTCTATTAAAATTAAATTAAAAATAATTTAAAAAGCTACGGGTTGACGGATATTCATGCGGGTATTTATTGGATATTTAGTTAATACCAAATCTACCAGCAACTTATTACAGATTTCAATATATAATATCAAATCTACCTGCAACCCACAAAATTATCTACAACAGACGGGTTTTAACGGGTGAATTTAGGTGAATATACGAGTTTGTGGGTACCATTACCATGAGTGCCAAATTGAGTAAATTGTTATTTGTCATTTTCGCCGGTTAAATAACAACAACAACAATAATAGTAATAATAAGAAGATTGCAGCGATAGCGCCGGGAGATGAAAAGGATAAAAAAGATACAGCTCAGATGCTAGCAGCCATTTCCAAAAAAAAAATGGTCGGTTCACAATTTTGCCACCTAAAAGCACGTTCGCAAAGAGCAGCCCAACCTTAACGTATAATGTTCTATTTCTATCAACATCTACAAACAATAAAGGCGAAGGCAAAGAAAGCTTTTAAGTTTTAACACCTCACAAGCTCAAATTTAACGCATGATAATGAGACACTAAATATTCTCAAATTTATTCAATTTCTTCAGCTTGCTTGAGCCAATTGCTTCACTAATGTTTATGGTCCTTTCTCCTGTTTACCCAAATGTCCACTGGAAAGACGACTACCAGCAATTATATGTATACAATGAGCCAAAGTCTCCGTGTTCAAATATTTCGTATTAACATTATTTCAATGATCAAACCGATATTTTTCACATTGTTTTTAAATTAAGCGGATCGTCATTGAGACCTTAGCTTACCGGTGGGCTGGATCCTTAATTTGTCGAGAAAGAACTCTTTTAAAGAAAATAAATCCGACATTATTTAAATTTTTTCTTTTAAAATAAGCGTTTTTATTGATTTGTCGATTTCAAATCTTGAAAAGTTTAATCCTACCCGAAAAGGATGAAGCCCAAACTGCATCATGAGTAGGGCCTATTACCCTTAAAGTTGGCCTTCCATTTTTCAAGTAGCCCAGAAGGGAAGAAGGCAAACATTTTGGATACATAGCATTATTGGAATTCACCCACAATTGATCCCCGTCGGCACCTTGATAGTTTCTAGAGATTTCTATCACTGTGTACAGCTCAAATCATTTATTTCTTTCCCACATTTGATCCAAAGTTAGTTCAGCATGTGAACAATGTTATGAATATTTAGATGTTTTAGAATTTAGATAGTCCATTTTCTAACTTTCTAACCCATTTAACAAAAAATATGGCTTCCATTGGCGGCTCCTACTCACCGTCATAATCACACCATCTATTACAACAAATCAATAGATATAAATAAGCTTCATAACAACCACCACTAGTGTGTAAATTTTCCAAGAAAATTTACAGAAAAACACTCTTTTCTTTGCTTAGAAAAAAGAAGCAGCAGTGTGATACTTAGTGGAATCAACTGTGCACCAATGATTTACTTTTTTTTTTTTTTAATGTTTTAGCTGCTTAAATTTGTGAACACGTTGCCCAAAAGTGGTTGTGGTTGCTAATGTTATTGTTGGAAAACGAATCACAATTTTCAATACACTAGAGGTGATGTGAGATGAAAGCAGCCCGCCATATCTATCAACCAAGCTTACAAGCAAAGATTAAATGATTATATCTATGTATATCGTTTTATATTAAGTCATCCCATTTCATTATTTCTTTTCTTTTAACAGTTTCTTTAACTAAACATTTTAAAAATACCTAACGTACTAAAATACTTTCTTTTGGAATTATATTTTACCCAGTGATTCTAACCAACTCCATAAGTGGACCCCAATGGTTTGATGCCACTTTCATCCCATTTCAGCTTCATTTCCAAATGAAGAAATGCCAATTTTGCTTTGAGATTTGTATTTGATTCTAAGGCTATCCAAACTTATCAATATAAGCTACATCCGTTCCTATAGCGAATTAATTGTCAATGTTTAACCTAAAATATGTTATTTTTCTGTAGTTTGGGTATCAAATACCTTTTCATTTTAAATTTTATTAACGTCGAACATATTTTTATCATTATTTTTTCTTTTTTAATAAAATTCGTGGGATGATAGAAAAGAATGTGAGATTAATTTTACTCATATTAAATTAGTATTATAACTTTACTAAAAAGAGATCGTCTGTTTTTAATATAACAGATCTTCCTACATAAATAAAAACATCAATATAAGAAGAAAAATAACAAAATTTAATCATTGGAAAATGACATACGAACTCGGCTTAAACGTTGGTACTAGCAAGCTTGCTTCTTGGCACTCAGAGATGGATGATTCAATTCAACAAGGGGACCATCAAAATGAAAAATGACAACTACACTATCTTACACGAAAATAACTTTCTCCCAATGAAGTAGTGCAGCTCCACCCAAAACCCATTTGTATTTCTATATCACAACAATCACACGGCCTTATTATGTTATATTATATGTTACATACGTTAAAAAAATTGATAAGTTAATAATTAGTTTTTCACAACATTTCACAATTTTTTACTGTTGATTACATTTCTAACAATTCGATTAAATTTAACAACCCTCATTTGATTAATATTGTAACCTAACCGTAACCATAGTAAGAATATTAACTTTTTTTTTTATAATTTTTTAAGGAACCTAACCCTAAAGATTCCTATAAAAATAAGTTGTGCAGTTGGTACAAGTATTTTTTTTTTTGGGTCAAAATTTAGGAATCAAGTAATTATGACACCTTTCAAGAAATGTTCTTCCGTAAAAGAAAACAGGCCAAAAATAAAAAATAAAAAAATCTATTAAAGACAAAAGCAATAATGAAGCTTCCTAGATTTGATTTCACTACTGTAGGAAAGTAGTACTGATACGTCAGCTGCAGCCAAAAAGCACAGCCGTTAGATCACCAGACGTTACATCATTTCATTTGGTTCCCTTTATTTTTTGTGCGTAGGATCTTTTTCCTGAATTTTTTTTATTTTTTGATGAAGGATCTTTGTCCTGATTAGTCTCCCTAATTAGGGTCCGATATCCTCGAATTTTATCATTTTTTTTTCCCTTTTTGCCTTTTTGTTTCGAGTTTTTTAAGCACCTGTAATGTTATTATCAAGTGCAGTGAGTACGCCATGGTGTCGATATATGTGAATTGTGAATTGTGAATTTGTGATGCCCATGTCTCAACATTCGTGGGCTCCACTTGAAAAATATAAAAATAAATAATACCACGTACGTATAAACAAAATATTATATAAAATATATTATTTTATGTTGTATGCGGACCATGACAGAATGGCCCCAAAAACGTAACAATTGTTTCTTTTTCTCCCGGGCCCACGTTTTTGTTCATTGTCTCCCCACGGTCAACTTGGTAAAATGATCTGAGCTACTGTTGCTGAAAATTATTATAGGGTCACGCTTAAGCATGTAGATAAAATTATTAATTAGTAATCCCCTGATTCCGAGTCTATCTAAGCCGATTGATTTCTAATTACTATCTCGTACTGTAAATGATATATATACTGTTAATAAAATAGTTAGACGAATATGCCGGATATTGATTTGGATAATTAACGTTGGGTCAAGAAAATGTAATAGCGAATTTAGTCCGTTTAGACATTAATCTTCTCTGGTCCGAAAGCACCTGATTCGGACTTGACTACCAATTAGTCAATTAAGATAGTATTTATTATAATCAATTAAAAGCGAAATAATTCAAATAAACACGATCCAATGCGGGGAGTGCATCATAATCGGCACGATGCGCGCCGAGCAGACGAAACATTTTGTACCCTCACGGTTTTTTTTTTTTTTTGGTTTTTAAATTAAATTTATTCTCTCAAAAAATCCCCAATTACGTTAAAAAAAATTAAATTAAAAAAAACACACACATTAAATACTCTCTCACTCTCACGAGTCGCTCTTCACGTTCTCTGACTGCTGCTGCATATTCATTCATTTCATTTCACAATTCCAATCCCCAAGAAAACCGCCGTCTATTTTTCTCTCTCTGCTCGATTTTACTGGAAATGCAAATGTGAGAAGGATTTTTGATGAAATTAGGGTTTTGAGTGGCTGAATTGCGAGGAGTGTGTTGCAAAGAAGAAGAGGAATGCCGTTGACGAGGTACCAGATAAGGAATGAGTACAGTTTGGCGGATCCGGAGCTTTACAAAGCTGCGGATAGAGATGATCCCGAAGCACTTCTTGAGGGAGTCGCCATGGCTGGCCTCGTCGGCGTCTTGCGCCAGCTCGGTGATCTCGCCGAGTGAGTTTCAGCTTCTGATTTACAAATTCCGCTTCGTCTGAGCTCGAATTCCGATTTTTAAGCTTAATGCTAACTTGTTAGAGTCTGATTTTTTTTTTTCAATTTTACTAATATTAAACTTGCCTTGTTAGATTCAGATTTTATATTACATTGAATAGATGATTTTGCTTCTGCCATCGACGAGGTCCATGCGGATTCAGGATTATTTGAGTGTTGATATTTATTTATTTTTTTCAATTCGATTAATCAGTTTTTTTTATTGGTAAAATTCAGAGAAGATTTTGGATAACAGAAGTTCTAACTGACGGTTGAATTGAATGTATGAATTTTTAAATTGTGGCTCAATAGCATTTCATTATAATGGATCGTTGACTGTGAATTTTCGTTCACGAATTGTTTAGCAGAGCTAGCATGAGAAATTTGATAATTTATTTGTTTGTTTCTCTTTGTTTGTGGTTGCCATAGGTTTGCTGCTGAGATATTCCACGACTTGCATGAAGAAGTAATGGCGACTGCTGCAAGAGGCCATGGTCTAATGGCTCGTGTCCAGCAACTTGAGGCAGAGTTTCCTTCAATTGAGAAGGCATTTTTGTCCCAAACCAATCATACATCATTCTTTTCCAATGCAGGTCAGGCTATTTTTTCTGCTCTTTTAATCTTTTACTGTAGATTTGTATATGTTAAGCATGCTTGTTATTGTTTAATTATTTGATTGCTTTCCTGTGATGTGTAAAGATTTAATACACATTTGGATAATTTGAAGATGGAACTCCTTTCCCCATTGCAAGCATCCATAGAGCTAGTTCAAATGTTTCTGCATTGGAGCTTGAAAGGGCAGGATCTTTATGAATTTCGTATTATGTATTAGTTTATAACAATTTCCTTGGAGACCTGATTGGGTTACTGTGTCTGTAGAAATTATGTATTGAAATGCGTGCTAAAAGTTGATAGTTACTTAAATGCATAATTTTGTTTCAGGCATTGACTGGCATCCTAATCTACGCACGGAGCAGAATCTGATCACTCGTGGAGACTTACCTCGCTGTGTAATGGACTCTTATGAGGAATGCAGGGGTCCGCCACGATTATTTCTTCTTGACAAGTATGATTTGCTGAATTTTTTAAAATTTTAGCAATTCTCAAATTTTTTTTTAAATGTTTGCTTTAAAAGCTGAAACCTTTAATATTGTTGTGTGATATTTATCAGATTTGATGTTGCTGGGGCTGGGGCATGTTTGAAGCGTTACACTGATCCGTCATTCTTTAAAGTTGAAACAGCACCTTCTGAACCATCTATAGAAGTCCATAGGGAAAAGAAATTCCGAAAAGTGAAGGTATTGCAGTGAACAGATTTTCACCATATGGTGAACACATTTTTTTTTTTGGTTAAGCATCGGAGACTCGGAGTACTGTTTTTTGTGCTTTAATCTATACTGGTTCAAATATTTGTCTGCCAATCAATAGAATTCAGGCATAGATTCTATGTGGGCAAGAGCAAGGACAGAACTAGCATTGGACAAGTGCGGGCAGCTACCCTCGCATAATTAGAAAATATCGTAAATGACATCCATGATTTAAGCCCTATGAACTTAATTACAATGCTCCCATGAGTTGAAAAATTTAAGCACCTGCCCCTGTGAACATAATTAAAATGGCTGATGAGTTGAAGTTGTGATAACTTCTATTGAATTCATTGTTAAATTACCCCTTTATGAACTAAATTTCTGGCTCTGTCGTTGTCCATATTAGTTAACTTAATTTACCAAGTGCTGCAGTTGGTTAATGTAGTTATTATGACTTTTTTTTTTTGTGGACTTGGTATTCCTCCTTTTGTTCTATGAAATTGTGCCCTCATATGACTAAGGTATAATTTTATCATTTATTTCTGCAGAAGAAAGGATCACGCTGGAAGAATGGAGAAACCCCAGAAATTGTGCCAACATCACATGCCAAGTGAGGCCTCTAAATGCATTCTTATGCCTTATTTTGTGATTGATAAGTGTCAAAGTGACTCAAATTATTTTACATGTGCAGACTGCATCAATTGTTTTTGGAGGAGAGTGTTGAGAAGGGCCTCAGTGACCCTGCACGTCTTGTGAAGTTAAAAAAAAGGCAATTAAATGCATCTCCATTTGACTCAAGATCTGGGAAAAGTTACATGGAAAAATTCTTGGAAACTCCTCCAGAGCGCGATGAGGTTCGGGAAATTTCTGTTAATCCGCTGCCCTTGAAAATGGCATCAGATTATTCTAGTGAATCAGGGCTTGAAATATATGATATAACTACAGTAAGTCCTGTTAAAGAAAAGTTACAAAGAAAGGAAAGCACATGTTCTTCACCTAATGCACATGAAGTAGTTCTCAAGCCATCTATGGATGAGCTGCACGGAAATGACAGACAGATTGTGATGGTGCCGGAACCAGGTGCTGATGGTGAAAGAGAAGAAATTCCTTCTGTCCATCCTAAAGTGATGGTTGAAAGGGATATAGCAGTTGATGGAGAAGGAAAACGAGAGGACAGTGTTGATGAGGACAACTCTGATGATATGACTAGTGAGGTTGACAATTACATGGATGCTCTTACTACCATGGAGTCAGAAATGGAAACAGACCATGTGTATAGACCTAAATCTGATAGTGGCTTCTCGAATGTTGAAAAACGTGGTGTGGATCCTGATAGGAATGGGGAACTGCTAGAGTTCGAAACCCATTCTTCTGATTCTCAATCATTTGGAAACGTTTCAGCATCTGATGATGGGAACAATTCATTGAAGAATGGAAGATCTAGCTTTTCTTGTTCTGATACTCTCAGCAATTTGGCTGAAATTCCACCATCTGATGGTGAAGGATCAGCTATAGTGGCTCCTACTTCTGAAGCTTTTATGCCCGAACATGCAGAGACAAAATCCAACCAGTTTCCTGAAGATATGGCAGTTATGTGCATTGATGAAGACAATATCAATAGTCTTGGAGAAGCATCTGGTAATTCGTCTCTTGCTGATTCAAATCATCCCAAGCATTCACTGGACCCTGCAGCAAGTTCAATGCAACACCATTCAGATGAAACACCTTCTGAGCCAATGAAACTTGGTTCTGCATTATCATACACTGATGAAAGAGAGACTAACTTGGCTGAATCTTCAGCAATTGTTAATGATATGACTTCACAAACAAGGAATGGCAGTCCTTTTACAGTTTCCACTGAAAGCCATTCTCTGGATAAGTTGGATGGTGGAGATCATCATATCTCTTCTTATGTTTCATCACATTTATCAAACAATTCAGAGCTGGCTCCTGAAGATTTTGCAGAAAAAAGTTATCCAGATAACACCGTGAACATTAAGATTGGTTCTCCTCGGTCAAATACTTCTTCACCTACAGAAGAGCAGGTCCATTACTCAATTTTGTCAGAAGTAGAAGATTCAGACGTTGGGAAGCGTGATGATTTAGCCTCTGAAGATGTTGATGCTTTGCCAGAAACTGAAGTCTACGGGGAAAGTGATGCTTCACAGAATTGTAACTTTCAAGAGCAGCACATATCAGATATTGTGGATAATGCACCACAAGATGAACTTGAATCAGTAGAAGAAACAGCTGTTTATTCTGAGGAAGCAAATACTTACTGTACTGCAGACATTGAGAAAGTAGGCGCATCCACCTGCAATGTAGATGAAGTGGATCAAGAGGCTGTCCCTCGTGAATTCTCATCTAATTATCAGGATTGTTCAATAGTTGAGGATCATGCAGGCTTAGATGATGTAGTAGCTGAAGGTGTTTTGGTAGAAAATATGGCCGTGTCTGCCACTGATGTGCCTGCTGAGGCCAGTGCTGACAATGATGTTGACGTTGTTTATCCACTACAGGATTCAATCTGTTCTCCATCTAATGATACTGTGAATTCTGATACTGAGGATCCCCTCAAGGATGGATTGGAATTTAATAAGGTGGTTTCCCATGATTGTCTTACAGGACCAGAGGCAGAAAATGAAACAACTCAAATGCAAGTTGCACCTAAAGTGTTTGAGTCGGCCTCATGCAAATTGATCTCTCATGATGAGTCCAATTCAGAGATGGTAAATGGTGTCCAGAACTCTTCAGCTGAGGTAACCCAAAATAGTTTGCCTGCAGGTGATGTCACCATCCCACCCACATCTTCAGGACTCGGTGACCAGGAGCTGGAATCAGAATCTCTCCATCAGAGTCAACTTCTGGATGGTGGAGCAAATGCCATGTCTTTACCTGCTGTTCAACTCCCAGATCCAGAACCTTCCTCAGAGCAGCCACTGGAGTTGCAAACTAATCAACTTCATTTGGAATGCATGGAAGTAGAAGCAAGTACTAATTCACCAGATCATTTATCTGAGCAGATACAATCTTCTATTCACACAGATCAGCAAAGACTCTTTAGTGATGTTTCTGAATCTTGTCAAGCAAACCTTCCAAACGAACCTTCACCGTGTGGGTACTTGCAACAATCAACTGGATTAGAAATTAACATTACCGAACAAGAATTGGATCCATTGAGTTCTGTCTTTCCTAGTTCTGGCCTTCTTCCTGAGGCAGCTCAAGTCAACCTGGAGGAGATGCCACCATTGCCTCCTCTGCCACCAATGCAGTGGAGATTAGGGAAGATTCAACATACTCCTTTATCCCCACAGAGAGAATTCATGGATCATAGTCAGGAGTCATTTCCATCAATTTTGCCATTTAGAGATCATGAGGAAGCAGAATCTGCTTTTCCAGCTGAACAGAGTGACATAATGCAGTCTGCAAATCCATTTTTGCCTGTTAGTGTCGTTGAAGTGGAGAAGCCAAATGTGCCTGAACAAGTGGGTGATGCGATGCAGCCTACTTTGTCTTCACTGCAATTGCCATTTATGGCTGACGATGCAAATAGTCCAAACAGCCATCCTTTGAAGGGAACTCAATCCCTGAATCCATTCTTGACTGAGAAGCCTGATCATGGTTTCCTTGCTTCAGAGCGTGAAGTGGTTCAATTAAGTTCAGACCCTTTCTTGACTTTAGCAGCTAATGAAGATACTGCTTCTGAATATGACCCCGATTCTTCATCAGAAAAACTAATTCACTCTCTGAATCAATCAGCATCAGAGCCAGGACTTCCACACATTTCAGAAAATTTTGAAGGGGAACATGGAAATTCTTCTGATAAATCTGTGCTGTCACCCATAAAGGTTGAAGATACAGCTTCTAAAAATGGCCCTGTACCATCTCCAGGGAAACCAGTCCACCTTCTGAATCAATTGGTGTCAGAGCCATCACTTCAACACACTTCAGAAAATTTAGCACGGGAACATGGAAATCCTTCTGATAGGTCTGTGCTACCTCCTAGAAATGTTGAAGATGCAGCTTCCAACTATGACCCTGTATCTTCCCCGGAGAAACCAATCCATCCTCTGAAACAATTGGCTTCTGAGCCAGGACTTAAACACACTTCAGAAAATTCAGAAGAGGAACATGGAAATCCTTCCGATACCTCTGTACCGCCACCTAGAGGGGTTGAAGAGCAACCACACCGTGGTTTGTCAAGTTCTGAGGGAAAATCGACATGGCCTTCTAATCCATTTGCTCTATTAACAACCTCTGAAGTTGGACATGCAAATGGAAGTTCAACAGTTAAGCTTCCCCGTCCGCGGAATCCACTTATTGATGCTGTTGCTGCTCATGACAAAAGCAAGGTGATGATGACTTCAGTCCGTTTCAGATTTCATTTTGTTTTCTTGGAGAAGTATTGCTTACTAACCATATCAATGTTTGCAGTTGAGAAAGGTACCCGAAAGGGTTCGGCCTCAAAGTGAACCAAAGGTTGATGAAAGAAATTCACTGCTAGAGCAAATACGAACCAAGGTAAGGCCTGACTCTCATGTCAGTAAACACCACCCGTCACCTAGCCTATTCTTCTTTTAGTAAATGAGAAATCAGTGGTCCATAAACTGCCAGTTATGAACTGTTTTCTCCTTGCAGTCCTTTAACTTGAAGCCTGCAGTGGTGTCAAGACCCAGCATTCAGGGTCCTAAAACTAATTTGAGAGTTGCTGCCATCTTGGAGAAAGCAAATGCTATTCGACAGGTCTACCTCCCTCTCCTACTCTCTTTCTGTGTATTTTTATGAATTGGTGTTACATATTAAAAGTTACAAATTCTGATATAGGCTACGGCTGGAAGTGATGAAGATGATGATGAAGATTGGAGTGATTCTTGAAAACTTCTCCCCCTGCAGTGCTTGACTCGCAATTTCAAATGGGTTGAGGCTATTATTCTTTCCCTCATAGTGAATAGGAATGTTTAGCTCTGGTGTATTCTTCTGTCCACACAAAAATCATGTAGTATGGTCTCTCCATCCTCCTCTCGCTCTCATGTTGATTATGTATATGTTGCCATATGATTCTATAGTATTTACGAAAAGTTGGGGACTTTACCAAAAGAATGATCATCGAGGCATGGCGTGCAAGCGTCATACCAATCAAGTTCTATATATCATTGTCGTAAAATTTTAGGTGTAAATCTTGTTGGTGTGGTATAAGTTTTGAATAGTGTAGTTTGCAATTTTGTATTCATGCAGGCATTGTACTTATGATGCATAATTGCATGCAGTTTATGGTTCATGTGACCGGCTGCTTCTTTGTATGTAATCCAACAGCTTTAGTATGTATGATTTACTTTCAGAAATACGAATGGGCGGGATACAAAGATCATGAAGAATTAGTGTTACACAAAGGCAAGCATTGGTCGATTGTGACTTTGTGAGTCCACTCCATAGAGATCAGTAGAGGGAAAAATGCAATAATGGCATCAGTGACACTCGCATAAAACAAGTACATTAATGAGCTAATTGGAGTTTTTGTTTTTCTATGCCTCCTCGATCTGATTCCCTCAATAAATTGACTCGCATAAACAAATACAAAGCTATAATCTGAATGAGATATTGGCGGGAAACAGGCGATGACCGTTTTGACAAACACGACGTCTCCCGCATTTGCAACGGCTCGGGAGATCAAGAACCGCCTGCTTCAAGGCTTCAACTCCATCAAACAACTCAAGTATGTGCATGCTTTCCTCCTCCGCGTCGGCCTCGATCAAGACAACTATCTTCTCAACTTGCTCTTGCGCTCCTGCTTCCATTTTGGTCAAACAAACTACACTCATCTCATCTTTAGTCAAACCAAAGAACCCAATATTTTTCTATACAATACTATGATTCGAGGTTTTGTTTCTAACGATTGCTTTCAACACGCCATTGAATTTTACAATTCTATGCGCTTTGAGGGATTCTTGCCCACTAATTTCACTTTCCCTTTCGTCTTAAAGGCTTGCGCGAGAGAACATGACTTCCAGTTGGGTGTAAGGATTCATTCCCTTATCGTTAAAGCGGGTCTTGATTGCGATGAGTTTGTTAAAACCAGTTTGCTCAATTTGTATGTTCATTGCGGGTACTTAGCTGACGCGCTTAAAGTGTTTGATGATATTCCTGACAAGAATGTTGTTTCGTGGACTGCGATTATTAGTGGGTATATTAATGACGGTAATTTGGAAGAGGCTATTAATATGTTCAGAAGGTTATTGCATAGGGGTTTGAAACCTGATAGTTTTAGCATTGTTAGAGTTTTGACTGCGTGTACTCAATTAGGGGATTTGAGCACTGCAAAATGGATTCATGGATATGTTAACGAAGCTGGTATGGGAAGGAATGTGTTTGTAGCTACCTCTTTGGTGGACTTGTATGCAAAGTGCGGAAACATGGAGAAAGCACGACGTGTCTTTGATCAGATGCCTGAGAAGCATATGGTTTCTTGGAGCAGCATGATTCAGGGTTATGCATCAAATGGATTTCCGAAAGAAGCTTTGGATATGTTCAATAACATGCAGAGAGAGAATCTGAAACCTGATCATTATACTATGGTCGGAGTTCTTTCTGCTTGTGCAAGTTTAGGGGCATTAGAATTGGGAGTTTGGGCTAGCAGTTTGATGGGGAGAAATGAGTTTCTATCGAATCCTGTTCTGGGTACTGCACTGATTGATATGTATGCAAAATGTGGGAGAATGGCTCAAGCATGCAAAGTCTTTAGAGAGATGAAGGATAAGGATCAAGTGGTTTGGAATGCTGTCGTATCTGGGCTTTCAATGAATGGATATGTAAAAGTTGCATTTGGGGTTTTTGGTCAACTAGAGAAATGTGGGATTCAACCTAATGGTAGCACATTTGTTGGCTTGCTTTGTGGGTGTACTCATGCTGGTCTTGTTAACGAGGGTCGTCAGTTTTTCAATAGCATGAGTCGTGTCTTTTCCTTGACTCCTATGATTGAGCATTACGGATGCATGGTGGATCTTCTTGGTCGATCAGGCCTGTTAGATGAAGCCCATGAGTTGATCAAAAGTATGCCAATGGAGCCTAATGCCATTGTTTGGGGAGCCTTGCTGGCGGGATGTAGATTGCACAAGAATACTGACTTGGCTGAGCTTGTACTAAAGCAGTTGATTGCATTAGAACCATGGAACTCTGGAAACTATGTTCTCTTATCAAACATATATTCGGCTAGTCATAAATGGAATGACGCAGCAAAAATCAGGTCAATGATGAGTGACAAAGGGATCCAAAAGATATGCGGATGCAGCTGGATTGAAGTAGATGGAGTTGTTCATGAATTCCTTGTCGGCGACAAGTCCCACCCCCTATCTGAGAAAATATATGCAAAGCTTGATGAGTTAGCAACGAAACTGAAAGCAGCCGGTTTTGTTCCTACAACTGACCATGTGCTATTCGATATAGAAGAGGAAGAGAAACAGCATTTTCTTAGTTGTCACAGTGAGAAACTGGCCCTCGCATTTGGTCTCATCACAACTGCTCCAAAAGATGTAATTCGAATAGCCAAAAACCTTCGAGTATGTGGTGATTGCCACGAAGCCATTAAACTCATTTCAAAGATTGCAGGTAAAGAGATAATTGTTAGAGATAATAACCGATTCCATTGTTTTATCGAAGGTTCATGTTCATGTAAAGATTTTTGGTGAAATCAAAGCATATTTGATTTATTATAAGCTAATTTTTATCAAAGAAGCTTGTCATTGAATCGTGTTTTAGAATAAATTGTAATTTTAGTTTTTAATATTATTATTGAACTTGGAATGAGTTTCAACCTAAAAATTATAAAAGAAATGGAAGTGGGTGGAGTGGGTTGCGGCACTTTGAACTGGCTGATGCTCAACTGCTTAAAATTATCGTCCTAATGTTGTCATTAGAAGCTCAACGTACAAACCAACGCACGCAGAAAAATAAGTGAAAGCATTAACACACTTTGACAATCTGGCAAACTTAAGAGCTGCTTTCTCATGTCTACTCTGTTATACAGTTTCATACAGTGCATAAGCATTTCTCGCTGAATGCTTGCTTACTAAGTAAGATTTTGTTATCTGCACTTTTGTCGTTATGTTAAAAAAAAAGAGAAAGGTCAACGGTAGCCCGGAACTAAGGACCTCGAGTGCGTGCAGCGACGTCGTTTTACTGACGACTCTCATTAGCTAATTGCGAGGTCTTTTTCTTTCTACTCAACTTGTAAACCCTTCTAAATTCTCCGGCTTCTCTTTCGGATTTGAGCGCATTTCTTTATCTGACATTAAAAAATATTTTTAATAAATAAATAAGAAAAAGGCAAAAAAAGGATTAAATAGACAGGCATTCAAGCTCAGAAACTTTTTTACTGGAAAATCGTTTCCCAATATCAAAACCAGAATAAAAACTCACAAAATTTCTTAACAAGACAGCGAAACAAACAAAACCCACATCCGAAACACGATCAACAACTGAGGTTCAAGCAAAAGATTGCAACTTGAAGAAGATGGAGGGCGCTGGCAGCAGTAGCGTTTCTGATAACAGCAGCAGCAGTGAAACGACGCGCGTGCCCTTATCAGAAGTTGTATCTGATTGCGTGAAGCGGTGGTTTAGGGACACCCTTAAAGAAGCCAAAGGTGGTGATATCAATATGCAAGTGCTGGTGGGTCAGATGTACTTTAGCGGCTATGGTGTTGCCAGAGATGCCCAGAAGGTTTTCTTTTTCTTTTTCTTTTCTTCTTGTGGGTTTCAATGAAGCTCTTGTGTTTTTGATTTGGGGGGTTTCTGGTAGTGAAGAATATCATGTTAGTGTTTTAAAATGTCACTGGGGTTGAATTTGTTTGACCAAATATAGCTAATCGAATGAAATCACTGGCTATTGAGTATAAGTGAGTGGGTAGTGCTTGGTACTATTCTGTGCTGCACTGCATCGGTTAGCCTTAGTGAAACGTTAGAGCTTAATTTTTTATGTCTATTTTGCAGGTTTTTCTGTTTTATTTATGTTGCTTATGTTTATATTTGTTGCGATTACAGGGAAGAATCTGGATTTCAAGAGCATCAAGGACTCGGTCCTCAGTTTGGAAAGTTGGTGAAAAGCATCCAGGTTGACCTATATTCTTATTCTTTATGCATTTTTATTATCTTTAGCATGTCCTCGTATTGTGGTTAATTGATCTGGCACTTGTTTGGCTTGCTGCATCTTTATTAGGTTATAACGCAAGTGATTCGGATTCAGATGAAATGAAAGAAGAATCTTAATAATTACCAAATTAGGCTTCTTGCTCAAACAATTGAAAGTGAGTTACTGTCTGTTAGCTTTTTATTTTGTTTCTTGCGGCCGTTTTTTATTTGGTAGCCCGAATCCTGAAGCTCATGAAGAGTTTGGGCATCTATGCTTTTAGGTTTTAGCTGGTTGTGTTGCGTTATAGTTTATGATACTGCTCTGTTGTTTTTTAAGGCAAGCTATGTGTGAGATTATGGAGTTCACTGATATTTTGAAATTTATTAAATTGGACAATTCACTTTCCTTTTAAGGCTATTCAAGCTCTTCTTAGTCAACTGACTAGTGAAAATTTCAATTGCTACACTTTCTTTTTCAGTGCACGCACCCTCGTACAAATTGTCATTACGATAATCTTAGAACCCATTTGATAGATCAGTTAAAATACAGATAGGATGACTCTTCTTATGTAGTGTTTGGTATGCTTCGAAGGACCAGTAGGATTGGAAGGATGCGATTCATCCACAGTGGACTGAATAAGGCGATCAGTTGAGGGCAATTGGGATAAACATCATCGACAACTTGGTGAATGACCAAAAATGTTATATATTTCAATTTCCCACTGTTCTTCTGTGTTTGCTGGACTGTTTTTAACAGAACCTACAGGGAAAACCTGTACATTATTTTTCCCACCATTCTTTTGTAGCTTAGGGATTTCTAGCCAACACATTTACTCAGGAAAATCATATTTTCTGACCATTTGAAAACTCAAAACAGACAGGAAACAGAAAGGAACTGTTGGTTGATGGTGATAGTGTTTGTGCTATTCTGAGGACTTTTGTCTTCTTTATCATATTAGGATCTGTGATGCTTCTGATGGGAAGCTTGTTAGGTGTTGCTAGCCGATGTGATATGTAATTAATGTCTTTGAGTTTATAGGATACGATGGGATTTTAGAATATCTAACATGGTCAAGGCAGCAAGTAATTGCATGTGGTAAACTAGCCTTGTGAGTAGTATTGTTCCAAGAGATTCTAATTTCCGTTATCTTTTTAAGGTGTGCGAACTGACTGGCATGGCTAAGAAGAAAATTATTTTTATATTCATTTAAGCTGACACTCTATTAATATTTAAAAAACTAATCCTAATCATGTAGTAGAGGAAAAGGTGTCTTTTTCTTTTGTCTCCTGAAATTTTGTATACATTGCCTTCAATGTTGTTTCATTTAGAGGATAATCTCTAGTTGCTACTTAAATTATATGCCTGCGCTTTCCTTATATATTTTCTGTCTTTTGTAACATATATCTCTTTGTCATTGATTCATTAGAGAAATGAATGGCTAAAATTACCTGTTGAATATAGTGGACAGCATGAACCATTGCATTCATAAGCACCTTCAGCTGTCATTTTATTATCTTATTTCATAAGATATTTATACATGCTTGCTTAGTTCATCATGCCTGATCATAGGTGAAATTTTTCTGTCATTTTTTATTCCCGTGCTTTTGGCTTCTAGCAAGCAATGTTTGTAGCATATAAAATGTTCAGTGGCCAGAGATGAAAACCGTCACCATACTGAACATGGTTTAAAAGATGGTAACAAGCTGAATTAGTGCAGGCATGAAGTGATTGAACAACTCATTGAAACAAATTTTCAATCATCTGTAATGGGGACATGGCCCTTGAATGACTCGAGTTCCAGTATGACTCTATTGAGAGTGTTCTGCAGTTGTGCTGCATCTCACTTGCTATATCATTAATGCCTTGGCAAATGATGAACGTTGTATTTCTTATAGTGGCATGTATTTTTTTGGCTACCTTGTGCTTTTATATTACTACGTATGTATACTGATTGCTGTCTTACGTGTTTTTTTTGTAGGGCTGCCACTTCTTCACCACCTTAAACACGCCTGTAACATTCTTTTTTCTTAACCTCTTTGGTTGGTTTGTTTTTACCACTTGTAACTTTGTAAGCCATTTGTTCATCATGTAAACAAGTATAGTTACAGTTTTACAGGCAAGAATACATTGTCGATTTAAATTTTTGAAATACTATTTGTTCATTATATTTTTCAAAATCATGAATAGTGAGTGGGGAAATAACTGTGTTTCAAGGACTACATTTGATCCTCAACAAATTGCCAGTTAGTGGTTTGTGATGCCTGTTTGTTTTAGGCTTTTAGCTGTCTTTGCTCTTCTATTAATGAGAAATGTCTCTGTGCTCTCAACTCTGAAGGTTAAAGCTAATTGGCAACAGCCAATAGATTTGAGTTTGGTTTGAATCCTTGATGGATCTTATTTAGACTGTTGTGATGTTTTTATTCATTAGTTTTTATTTTTTATTTTTTGGATTGACATAAGCCATTTCAATTTTGAGCAGTGCTTGCTTTTGAGTGAGATAGTTAGATACCAGCATATAAATATTCTTCCATTAGCAAAAAAATAATGATAAAAAATAAATATTCTTGTGGCTGTCAACTCATAATCTATAAGCATGCAAATGAATTAAATAAAAATAATTATAATGAATTGGCTCTCGTGGATTAGGGGGCCGATATGATTGGTTAAAGTGCTGTTGTTGTTTAAAGATTCAGATGGCTCTTGTTTAATCAGCAAAAGTCCGAGATTCTCTTTCGGCTTGGGCCCATTTCTCTCTTTGTTTATTTGGGCCTATTGGGCTGTCATTTCGTCAAGCGCGCTATGGCCGATATGCTCTCTGTTTACGGTTCTGCGAGGGACAGAGATTTTGGCAATTCCGCTTATTTATTTTGGACTCATGTGGGTTTACTAAATTAGAATTGGAATAGTCTGAAATTGGAATATGTAAAAATTAAAATGGGTTAGAATATGAATGAAGAATGGAAATCAGAATAAATTATTTACTTGAATTATAAGAATTGAAATCATAATGAGTTGAATTACCATTAATGTGTTTATTTTCTAATAGAATCATTTCAATTCTTATTATGTTGAATTACCATTAATGTGTTTATTTTCTAATAGAATCAGAATTAGAATCGGAATGAGTTATATTGTAATAAATTATTAAAAAGTACGTAATGAACTATTATCATAATTATTGTTTTGTATTGTAATTATTGTGATTATTTATTTAAAAATTAATAATAATAATAATATATTAGTATATTAATTAATTGTAAATTTTTTTTATCATTAATAACAACAACAACAATAATAATAATTAACATTAATATATTGACTAATTATTATTATTTTTATCATTAATAACAATAATAAGAATAAGAATAATAAATTCAAAATACATTAATAATTAGAATACTTATATTAATTAATTCGAATAATATCTTAATTAATTATAATAATTTTTTAACTGAGGACAGAATGGGTATTTTTAATTTTATGGAGGGGCAAAATGATCAATCTTGGGGATGGGAGATTGATTCCCACCACCTCCCTTGGGAATTAATCTCCCATTCCTTATTATCAAATTTGTGTGGGCCGCATAATTTCGATTCCAATTCCTGCCTCCATTTTACGAAATAAACGTCGTCAATGATTCCGATTCTGGATTCCAATTTCATAATCCGAGAAGTAAACACACCATCAATGTATTAGGAATGGGAATTTCAACCCGAAGAATGCGACAAATATGTATCTATCAAATAATATTTTATATCCCAAACAATATCTTTAAAAAAAATCATCCAAAATAAAGCGGTAAGCTTATCAAGTGATGGAAGAGTTTTCATATTTTCTTAGGAGAAGTGTAGCAACGTCCTATGGCATGAAAAAATGGTCATAGATTTTTTTTTTAAATTTTATAAATAGTTATAAAAATTCCTTTTTATTCGTTGCACCCAAATAAAATAAAATGAGATTAAGTGAAACAGCATAATTATCTAAAATATGATTTATGTGGCCATTTCTAAAAGATACTCGGTTTTCATGACCATTTTACCAAATTTTAGAAATTTTGTTGATTTTTAAGATAATTTATTGTATTATTTTTTAATGAACATCCTGAGTGCCAAATAATTTGTGATGAATGTTTTAAATATTGGCAAAATGGGGAATATGACTCTCGGTGACAAATTAATTCTGGAAAGAGGAACTTGCTATTTTTATTGGGCTAATGCTACGTTACGTTAATCATAACGTACGCCACACACAACAACAGTAACAAGTCCCACCATGAGAACTGTTGTTGTGTGTGAATGTACGTTACAATTATCGTAACGTAACGGATCCTGTTTATTGCTATATAAAGAACAAAGGAGAATCTGACGCATCCTCCTTGAACTGATGTGTTTGTTTGTACTCTTTTGTTTTAAGGAAAGAGAAGGTCAAAACAAACACAAGAGCCTCAGCAACTTCTCAGCAATAACTTAGTGGCAAGTAGCGACGGACACATAACAACTGCACCACGTAACACTCACCAACTACATTCTCCCACATGCCCCGTGCCGATGCTGATGCTGATAATGGATGCATGTTCCATATAATCATCAAGATCAGAACAAATTATGACCAAAAAGAACATTAAGTGACTGAAAATGGAGAGTGAGCCACTCATTGTTCAAGAACAACCAGCTAACAATTCATTTCTGACCACATATTTGTACGTGGCTCACTTCTTAGCAAGATGGGGTGCCAGGTTTGGTTAACATTATTCTTTGTACTTGCTTGCTTTAGGGTTTGGTTTGGATCTGTCATTTTGTTTCTATTATATAAGAAAAATCCATCATCATTTTAATGGTTGATGAAATGGGAATTAACTGTTTTGGTGTTTGCAGAATGTGGGAATTCTCTGTTGGTTTGTATATGATCAGTGTGTGGCCTGACTCTTTACTCTTTGCTGCTATTTATGGCGCTGTTGAATCTGCCTCCATTGCTTTGTTTGGTCCCATTGTTGGTCATTGGGTGGACAAATTGACCTATGTGAAGGTTTGTTTGCTCAATTTTAGATTCATTTGGTGTGTGTGAAAATTCCTGAATTGACTGACTAAAGTCATTTGGTGTTCATCTCCAAGTCCAAGATGGAACTTGGTAGAAAATGAAAGAAATGGAGCATGAGTTGAATAATGTTAGTTGAAAAAGATACTATAACAAGAACTAAAAGATGTAAACACAAAGAGAGAAAGACAGCATAAGTTCTATTATATTCACCATCTCAGTATATATAAAATGCATTCTTGTTTTCCAAGAAATGCTCAGTACAATGACAGCTTTAATGTTAATCTAAAGGTTATCCTTATTTCTATCTAATGGACATCATTCACTATCCTTCGCAAAGGAACATAGTACATTTGTTTTTATGTAATTTGTCATTCTTATCCATGAGCTCTCTAGAGAGTTCCTTAGAGGCTGCTGATATCCTTATGAGTCACCATCTTTTGCTGAGTCATCATCCAAGTCAGTGCTTGCTGAACAGTTAGCTGTTGTTGTAGTTCATACCTTGATTTTTCATTGAGACATTTCATCCAGCAGAGAGTTTAATTCATCAAACACTTCTCTATTCTAACAATGTTTTGCTTGCTACTAGTTTTCTCTTGATGATAAAATTTAATCTATTGATAAGAGTTTCACAATTTCAATTTATATACATGGGCAGGTGCTTCGAATTTGGTTGGTAAACCAGAATCTCTCCTTTATTGTTGCTGGAGTTTCGGTGATTACATTATTGTTCTTCTCAAGTTTAAAGTCCACAAACTTCATAGCATTTGTCTTATTGGTGATACTAACCAATATTTCTGGAGCTGTTGGTGTGATATCCACTCTTGCTGGTACCATCTTGATTGAACGAGAATGGTAATCACAATTCTATTAATGAGAAAGGATATTGTCTTCAGATTTCAACAATGCTAATGTTGTTACTCATATTTTGAAAGCACAGGGTGGTGGTGATATCGGAAGGTCATCCTCCAGAAGTATTGACAAAGATGAATTCGATTATTAGACGAATTGATTTAACCTGCAAGTTACTAGCTCCTGCTATAACCGGTTTCATTATCAGCTTTGTATCACTACAAGCATCTGCTATGACTTTAGCCATATGGACTACTGTAACCGTTTGGGTGGAATATTGGCTCTTTATGTCTGTTTATAAGGGAATTCCAGCTTTAGCTGAAAGCAGCCAGAGGAGGATCAGGAGGAGTATGCCAATTGATATGGAACGGAGCACATCCATGCCTCCAGAAAGAGAGAGCTTGCTTTCTCATGATGAAAACAATGCAGAATTGGCAGAAAAAAGGTGGAGAAGGAAAATAATTGATTGGATTTCAAATGCCCCTTGTGTTGGGGCATGGCAAGTCTATTTAAAGCAAGAAGTTGTACTCCCTGGAGTTTCCCTTGCCCTGCTATTTTTCACAGTCCTCAGGTAATTAACAATCTAATGCAATTTGCTTCATGAACAGGTAATAAGATATACAATCAAATTTAGTTTTCTTTTAGCATGATTTACTTCTATGTACCAGTCTCTGACAGTGGATTTCCTCAGTTTCTACCAATTTGCCTTGAGACATCAAAAACCTCTACTGCCCTTTCCGTATTGTATTTTTTATTGGCAATAGATGACAGTTCCTGACTCTGTCAAGTAATTCATAAGCACTGTTCTTTCAGCTTCGGAACTTTGATGACAGCTACATTAGAATGGGAAGGTATACCCGCATACATTATTGGAATAGCACGGGGAATCAGTGCAACTATTGGAATAGCAGCGACAGTTCTGTACCCAATTTTACAGTCTCGAATTTCAACTCTCAGAACAGGACTCTGGTCTATCTGGTCACAGGTATTAGAACCTTAAAAAATATGCATTTTGGGATATCATTTTACAGTTCATTGATTAACATGCTAATATTTTCATCACCATCCATTTCGTACTTCCCTCTATTTATATCTTTAATAGATATTTATTGAACATGTTATAATTGTATTTGGTATTTCTGCTTCCCATTCAGTGGTTCTGCCTCTTGATATGTGTTGCTTCAATATGGATCCATAATAGCCCGGTAGCTGCTTATGTGCTGATGGTTGGAGTGGCAACATCTCGGCTTGGATTGTGGATGTTCGATTTATCTGTCATTCAGCAAATGCAGGTAGAATCCCTCAGGTTAAGCCAGTGATGAATTTTTTTATAATAAAATCTTAAGCATTCAGTCTTTTAATAGTCTAGGGGAAGTTATTACTGCACTTTTTTCAAGGAATTACACTTGTTTCCTTAATATTCTAGCAAATACTTTAAAAATTTTCCTGGGTGTCTCCTTTAATTTCCTGTATAGGATCTTGTTCCTGAGTCTGATCGTTGTGTGGTGGGAGGTGTTCAGAACTCCCTTCAGTCAACTCTGGACTTGATGGCTTATATCATGGGAATTATAATATCAAATCCACAGGTAAGCCTCTAGCATTTACTAGTAGTTCAATGTTGATGATCAATTTATCAATATCAATAGTGCATATATATTCTTTTGAGGTCTCACAGTATACAGATAAACTCAAAAAAGAACATCTGTCTTATGCGGGAGTTCTCACATAGGTGAATGTTAGGGCAATATGCTCCATAATGCTGTGGGGGCCAGGGAGCCAAGCCCCAACCTAGCACTTGTATCATGTTCGATGTTTTTCAGATTTAATATTTTAGGCCTCACAAGTTCTGGTGTCACATAATTTTTCAGGATTTCTGGAAGTTGATCTTGATTTCTTTTATTGTGGTAACATTGGCTGCAATACTTTACACTTTCCATATATACCGCATCAGGAAGCACCTCTTTCATTTTGACAAGCTATTAGCATCCGTTCAATGGATAATCAGGTGATTTAAAGATGCAAGCTTGACTCAGAATTGTGGAAACTTTATTTCCCCATCGCCGTGATAGGCAGGTGCCACATTTTGCATTTGCTGGCCTGAGTTCTGATAGACATCAGATCTGTCTATTAGCATTTATTTACATATACATGAAAGTATGCAACTGTTACAAGATAGTTGCAAAGAAAATAAGTTTATATGAAAGATTGCTTGGTTGGCTAGTGAGGTTAGTTCATTGATTACGACATGGGCTTGAATAAAAACTCAAATCCTGGCCACTGATTCAATATTGAGCACAAAATCAGATGAGCACTAAATCCTTGTCCGTAACAGGTGTTAATTCCCTAGATGTTGAATGGTGTATAACACCTTTCACTGCAAAAATCTAGACAGGTTATAAAATTTTTATTGTTCCATCCAAGTAGCATCTTAAACTACCAAAAAAATCCTTATCTTGAGAAGGTGTCATCTGCCAGTGCCAATTTCTCTTACTGGTGATGATGCATAATGCGTGTTGCTTTATGATTTTCTTTTTTGAGTTTTGAGATTTATTAGGATTGAAAATGAAGTTGATGGTGTATGACTGAGATGGAGACTGAATAAAATTGGAATTAAGTGATCCTTTTTTATTAATGCGGTATTAGGTGTGTGTCCGTACTAGTTTATTACGTTCACTAAGGTCATATTTTACAAATTTATTGACTCTTGACTTCTTATATAGAATTAATAAAACTAATGGTATTTGGGAGGCATTTATGTTGTTAATCAATCAGATTCATACCACGGAACTTTTCAACCATTGGATCCAGCTAATGGTGACAACTATAACTGAATCTAATGGTTGATTGCAATTGTAGTATGATACCATAGTTGCAACATAACTTTGGCCTGGTATTTGTGGGAGAAGGAGTATTCTGTGGAAAAAAAAGGACACTCACATATGTGCACGCATGTGAAGGGTTGGATTGGGTTAGTGAAAATTGAAGCCAACCCACTATTGATTGTGCTAAGAAAAATTAACTCAATCGAACTAAATAAACATGTACAATCCGAACCAATCTAATCCTTTAATTATCAAGTTGAGTTGAATTAAGTTGATCGAGTTGATTAAAGTTAAAAATAAAAAAATAAAGAAAAAAACCATTCGATACTTCAAACTATTCAAATAGGAAAAAACACATTTACTCTCTATCATGCATTAAAAATTGTTTATTGTACCTAGCATATATTAATTAACAAGGCAACAAAAATAAAGATGGTAAAAAAAAAAATTATACGACGTAATATCTAGAAATTTATCAACTTACTTTTAGTTAAAATTTGGGTTTAATTACTTGATTCTGAATTTGGACAATTCAATCAATGTCAGTTTAACTAGGGGAAGGAAGGGAAATTAAAAAGAGTCTTTTTTTTTATATATAAAAGAATAAAAAGACTTAAGTTTACAGCTGAGATTAATTTTACTATAATTTTTATAATTTTTGGATTGGGTTATATGAGTCTATCAACATGAATCTAATCCAACCCGATCATTAATTAAATTAAAAAAAAATCGACCCAATTAATCTATTACAACTCAATTAATGATTTAAATTTAATTAAATTAAGTTAAATTAAATTAATTTCATCCGGTTGGATTGAGTTTGCCTATCCCTTGTAAGTGGTCAAAAGCTTAATTGAGTTCATATTCCTCGTCAAATGTCAACCAAAGAACTTATCCGCGTACGGACAGGGTACTTGCCATGCCGTCCTGGAAGTTGTTTTATTTATTGTAATCAGTTTTTGTGGACTTTGATAAGTCCGAATCTCAATTCTTGAGCTTTGATTGAAAAAAAAGAACATTCCCTGCCAGAGAGGCCAAAACCATCATCGCGAGCCGAAATAAAACTAAATATTTTTTACTGTAAACCAAAAGTGTCTTAATTTAACAAGAGCGGAGTCCGATTCGATTCTCAAGCATTTAGTATCATTCTAATTAAAAAGCCTTACCAATAAAATGAATTATGCTAACATATTACAGTAGTTAAAAATAACGAAGTTCAAAAATATGTTTTTTCAGAAAAATAATTACCAATTTCTCTTTTCACCTGCGTAAAAAAAGTAAATAGAATTTAAACCCAATTTTTTTTACTGATCGAATAAACGGCCCCTCATGTCTGGTCAAAGGACACTTTAGTACAACCGCAAAAATACAGGACGCATTAGTACAGCCTCGAAGAATCATTTTCCCCCACAAAATCAAAGAGAATAAAAAATCCACAATCCATCAGAGGGCAAAAGTCAGAAGCACTTTGGAACGGAAAGTGCTTCTCTCTCTATATTTGTCCATTTAGGCCCTGTACGAGTCACAACCTCCCCGACCTAAAAGTCAGAAAGCTTCTGTCCCACTTTATTTGATTTTCTCTCCCGCATCACAATTCGCAACTCACAACTTTATTTTTTTTTTTCCGTTCTTATCTGAGAAAGGTTGGTACTATGCAAGGCCAGCATAAGTACGGCCGATTTCTCTCCATAATTTTTTTTTTATATTTTTTAAATTTTATGGCCCATCTCTTTTTTATTTATTTTTCATTAATTAAAAAAATGGGGGATATTTGTCAATTTGATTCGTACTGATTGCACTTGCATCTGTCCTTCCTCACATAATCCTCCACCAAATGAGCTGTTTTTAGGATGAGACAATTGACTTTTTATCAAATGACCTAACTGCCCCGTCAACTCCCATCTTCTACTTCTGTCCTTTCGCGTACGATACGTGTTTGCCGTCTGAAATGACCATTTAAGCCTTTCCATTTTTCCACCGGATTAGATCCCTCAGTGTTGACAAAATTACATATATATATGAACACAATTTCCATTTTTCGTCTCGCAGATCCCTGCTCTTATGCTAAACAGCTAAAGCTTTTTTTTTTTTTTTTTGATGAGTCTTATGCTAAAGCTAATAGGGATAACTTGACTCATTTGAATTTGTTGCCCTTATAGTGATTGTTTTAAGAAACGGTATTGCTGACAAATTGAGGAATTGAGTGAAAGAAAAATGACAAATACAATAGTACAATAATTATAAAATAATAACATTAGGTCTCTGATATTTGACATAATTACAAATAAAATACTTTATATTTTGTACACGATTTTCTACATTTAAGTTATGATAATTGGGCATTAGGGATAAAAGAAAAAAATTATAAATTTTGTGCACTAGAATTTGAAATAAAGTGAATTTTGTACACGATTTTCATCTGTGATTTCTTAAAATTTAGGGATCCACATGCTAATATCAAATTATATACCTAGGCGCAAAGAATTGAAAGTATAAAGGGGTAATATTGTCCATAGGAATCAAAGGAACACAACCTGACCAACTCTTTGAAAACGACCTGCAAGGCTAAAACAGTAAACTAAAATGTCCTTCTTCTTCATCACTTCAACTGCCTGTTGCCCAACATAAATAAACCCCACCATTTTTCTGTTAACGGTTACTTCTGAGCTTCAAAAAAGAAAGAAAAAACAGCAAAAATCTCATCCTACAAAATCCATTTTCACATTCACTTCTCTTCATCAAACAAGCCCAAGAAAAAAAAAATTGCAACATTTCCTTTCATAATCTTGTCAAATTTTCAATTTTTTTTTCAATCATGAAGAAGCAAAGGTGCTCCGAAAAGATCAATCTTTTCGATCTTCTATCAGAAGAGATCGTTTTTATAATATTGGATTGCCTTAATACGAACCCTTTTGACAAAAAATCATTTTCTTTGGTTTGCAAATCGTTTTACATTACAGAATCAAGGCACCGCAAGAAACTGAAGCCTCTTCGCCAAGAGCACTTACCAGCTGTTCTCTTTCGTTATTCAAACGCAACCCATCTTGATCTCAGTCTCTGTCCACGCATAAATGACCATTCTTTATTTGCAATATCGAAAATCACTAGCTTTACACTTCAATCTATTGATCTTTCACGTTCTGGGGGCTTTTCAAGTTCTGGGTTGCTGAGTTTGACGTTGAGCTGTAAGAATTTGAAGGAGATTGATATATCAAACGCTGTGAGTTTAAAGGATGCTGGGGCTGCGGCTTTGGCCGAGGCAAAGAATTTAGAGAAGCTGTGGATGGGGAGATGTAAGATGGTTACTGATATGGGTGTTGGTTGTATTGCTGTGGGGTGTAAAAATTTGAAATTGATTAGCTTGAAGTGGTGTTTAGGTGTTGGTGATTTGGGTGTTGGTTTGATTGCTGTTAAGTGTAAGGAAATTCGAAGCTTGGATCTTTCTTACTTGCCGGTAATTTTCTCTTTTGTTTTCTGTTTTCTAGTATTATTAATTACATGGCATTCTTTTTTTTTTTTTTGGGGTTAATGATCTGGTTGATTGTATTTAATGAGTTCAATCTATTGTAAAAGTGTTTAAACTTCAAAATTTTACTGGCTCAATTTAATTTTGATTAATTTTCTTTCCTGCTTCGTTGAAGTGCAGATTACAAATAAGTGTTTGCCATCTATATTGAAATTACAACATCTTGAAGATTTGATTCTGGAAGGATGCTTTGGAATTGATGATTGCAGCCTGGCAGCCCTGAAACATGGATGCAAGTCATTAAAGGTAATGATAATAGATATATTTCTCCGCTCGTTACAAATTGAAGAATTTTCTCATGACATGCACATTTCTTTCCTTTTGGTGTTTAAAGTTTAAGGTGCTGACTGTATTGAGCTTACCATGTTTATATATGTTACATAAGGTGGCTTTTCTGTTAATGTTTTGTTGTATATTTTTCAGAGAATTATGTTTTGGTATGAGAATGTATTACCCATGTTAATTCCACTGAAAGCAACATAAGGAAATGTTCGAGTGTTAAGTTGACTGTATTGAAGTATTTAATTGAAAAAAATCTGCCTATTTTGCATTTGTACAGGTGCTTGATATGTCCAGTTGTCAAAACATCAGTCACCTTGGCTTGTCTTCTCTAACAAGTAGTATTAGAGGTTTACAGCAACTCACCTTAGCACATGGCTCTCCTGTATGCGTCTCAACTTTGCCGTCTTCTTATGTATTGAGGTTTATCATTTTTAACTTATAATTGACAGTTTCTATTTCTGATCATCAGGTCACTCTTTCTCTTGCCAATGGTTTAAAAAAGCTTTCCATGTTGCAATCAATCAAATTAGATGGTTCTGTCGTTACCAGGGCTGGCCTGAAGGCCATTGGAGATTGGTGTGTGTCACTGAAGGAGCTGAGTTTAAGCAAGTGCGACGGAGTGACAGACGAAGGTCTCTCATATGTTGTCACAAAACACAGAGACTTGAGGAAGCTAGACATCACTTGCTGTCGCAAGATATCTGATGTTTCCATCACCCACGTTACTAGTTCATGCACTGGTCTGACTTCTCTTAGGATGGAGTCTTGTACCCTGGTTCCTAGAGAAGCATTCGTGTTGATAGGACAGCGATGCCGTTTTCTTGAGGAGCTTGATCTGACAGATAATGAAATTGATGATGAAGGTTTCATATTTTTCATTTACTCTACTATTTTTTGAATAAAAGCCACTTATTAATTTGACATGCTTATGCTTTTACTCCATGCAGGTCTGAAGTCCATTTCTAGGTGCTCCAAACTCTCTGTTTTGAAGCTAGGAATTTGTCTAAACATTACCGACGAGGGACTTGCCCATGTTGGCATGTGCTGCTCGAAACTCAAAGAGCTCGATTTGTACAGGTTTGTGACCTGCAAAATGCAAGTTTTTTTCTGCTTCTCTGTTTCCTTTCTCTTTGTGAATTATCAATCGAAGCTTTAAGTCTTAGTTTGATTAAAGCAGTGTTGGCCTTTAATGTTGCATGAACTGATTTGTGTCTGAATGTGGTTACTTTGATTAGATGTGTGGGAATAACGGATTCAGGCATTTTGACAATCGCTTGCGGCTGCCCTGACCTTGAGATGATCAATATAGCCTACCTTAAAGACATTACTGATAGTTCCTTGCTATCCTTGTCGAAATGCTTGAGGTTGAACACATTTGAATCTCGAGGATGTCCTCTTATCACATCTTTGGGTCTGGCAGCAATTTCTGTTGGATGTAAGCAACTAATCAAGCTAGACATAAAGTGGTGTCACAACATTAATGATGTTGGAATGCTCCCGCTTGCTCACTTCTCTCAAAACCTCAGACAGGTAGACTCCCGCTGCTTTCTTCTTTGGTCTTGAGTGACTTCCACATGTCATAAAATGGAAGTTGATACCACTTGTTGTGATTCGCACATTTCTTGCAGATTAATTTATCATATACCTCAGTTACGGATGTGGGGCTCTTGTCCCTGGCAAGCATCAGCTGCCTACAGAACATGACTATCTTGCACTTGAAGGGCTTGAGTCCGAATGGACTAGCGGCGGCTTTGTTGGCATGTGGAGGGATAACAAAAGTAAAACTCCAAGCAGCCTTTAAACAGTTGCTTCCGCAGCCTCTTATCGATCATTTGCAAGCACGGGGTTGTGTGTTTCAGTGGAGAAATAAGATATTTCAGGTATGTGTATTTGAATCTGTTATGAGGATCGCAAGCTCATTATTTATTTATCGAATCAATTGCATGGTTTGCTTACATTATCTAACCAAAAAGTTGACAAACATGCGAACAAAGCTACCTGCATGCTAAGACACAGAGAATAATTTTGAATGAAAAATTGCTTATAAAATTGTTATTGAGTGATACTATAATGCAATTGACAGGCTGAACTGGATCCCAAGTGCTGGAAGCTGCAGTTGGAAGATATGGTGCCATAGAGATTTTTAAGGTCTTGCCAGAATGGAATAAGACTGCGACTCCCGTTCCAACATTCTATACAAATATAGATTCCACGCGGAGAAACCCATCAAAGTTGACAGGAAACTGGAACTTTTCGGTCTGCCTCCTAATAATTACTCGTACATTTGGTGAGGGAATTGTTTTAGCCTTTGGCCAACCCGGAAAAGAAAATTATGGCACGATTAGATGACTTTCTGATATGAGAGCTATGTTGTGTAGTGTGTATTGTTGAAGCTTCACAAAATTTTGGAAATGCATCATTCTGAATATATGATCTTAATTCTCTTTACCCTGTTGGAATAAAAAAGAAAACAGTGTTGAGAAAAAAAAAAAAAAAAACCCGGCTAATCTGATGTGATATTTATTTTGTTTCTTCCTCGAGGAGGCAAAGATTTCATCGTGTCCACATGCAGAACTAAAACCAGATTTAGTGGATTGATGCTATCAAACTCCATCCAAAAACCACCCAAAAATATGATTAATAACTTATTCTGTACGCATGTTTTGAAGTTTAAATTAAGATCAGATGGGTACAAGAAGCAATGAAGGTGGGATTGGTAAGATCACATCATGCATCTTTTGACATAGACGATGGTTAAATAAGCTAGTACTTCATATTTATTATTTTTTCCTTTTAAATTTTTGGATAAATATTGTTGGGGTAAAATTATGGTACCACAGTTAAATCCAGCCATTAAATCTAGTCAATAATTATCACCAAAACTAAATTTAATAACTGAATCCAATTATGGTACCATACAATTATGACACCATAACAGCCTAGCTGGACCCATATTGTTGCGGTCTTAATCATTAATTAAGTTTCAAATTTATAAAACTTTCATTGACTTTTGAATCTACAAATAGAAATCACAAGTAATTAAAAGTTTTGAGTTAAATTTTCACGTTCCTACGGACATCATAGTCTTGAAATAGAAGGGGCACACAAGTTGGCTGACAAAGTCAATAATGGAAATAACATTAAAATCGATTTTAGAACTACGTGGCCATGTAAGGACGTGTCAGAATTAGAGAGTGGGGGTGACCGTGTCATTTCATGCCCAAAAAAGACAAAACAGGGAAAGATTTGGCTTAGAGCCACCAGCTCCACAGCCTTAAAATATTTCTCTACGTTGGCCACTCGGCGGCTAATTGATGTCATTTGAATTGGTCAATATAATTAGTCAATCAATATTATTGACTGAATTTTTTCTCAATCATTGGATAATACTATATATAAATATGTACATTAAACAGTGACAATTTTGGATTAAGGGGTACGTCTCAACGAAATGAGATGAATGTTGTAATTTACAAAAAGACACCACATACCTTTTGCCATTGATTTGTGTTCACTTAGTAGCTTTTGTAAAAAAATTATTATGTAAAATATATGTATTTTCATAAAAATACTTGATTATTGCGAATGAAAATATATTGTGATCTAATCACTCTTTAGACTCCAAAATAATCTTTGAAAGAAACACTACTTTACATATAATCTTAGCTCATTTGAAACAAATTTCATTATTTTGGACCTTTCGTTTCATTATTTTCTTATTGTGACAATCAATCATTTATTTTTTTCTTTTTTTTTTCATGTTCTTGGAGTATGATTCTAGATTATGCTCTTCTTACTAATGCTTTTTAATTTTTTTTTTTTAAAAAACAATATGGCTAGAACCACAAGCTTTTTTTCTACAAACTATTTTGCAAACATTGATATAATGTAGGAGTATTACTGAAATGAAAACATGGCACAATCCAAATAAATTTTTTATTAGTTTTATGTTTTTATTTGAATTATTTGTGTCATCTCACATTATTTTGTATAAATAACTTTTAATTCCTTGAAGTAGAATTATTTGCAAATTCTTGCATAAAAAAAACGCATATTTCAAATACTTAATTATTTTCAGTTTTATGATATTAAATTTAAAGCACTTCCAATGCCTTTGATAATCAATCTTTTTAAAAAATTTAGTTACTTTTGGTAAAAAAAAATATTTGGCAAAAAAAAAAATTTAAGCTAACTTGCTTTTTGTGCTAACTTTTTAAAAATTTGTAATTAAAATTCAATTATCTGGTACAAATACATGCGTGATAGAAAATTATTGGAAGCTAAATAAAAAAAAAAATCTAAATCGAAGGTTAAAAAAAAGAGTATACGTGGCAAACACCGGTGTGTCTATCTAGGAGCTGTTTAAGCCGACTGAGAAAATATCAAACGACTAACTTAAGCTAAGCTTGGGCAAGTCCAGTCAAACCCACAAGCTTTGACCAAGAATAATTTTTTTCCACGGTCAAACAAGGCTTTTTAAGCTTCTGAGAAGAAGCGATTGTTCAAAGTCACCTTAACTTATTAATGCGAGACACACCACCACCATCAAAGTCACCTTCAAAAAACTTACAACACACACCATCAGAAACTTCATTTCTTTCTTTCCTCTGCTAACACAAGACTGGACTCCCAAATTCTAATACAATTCAGTTCGTCTATAATTTCCAGACGCCGTCTTGTTTCCTCTCGACAAAAAGGGACCAAGAAAGCTGAACTTTCATTTGATGGCATCCTCTTCATTTTTTATGAACAACAGCATGGACAGTTTCGGCCAAAACAGAACAACTACTACTGCTAATACTACTTCTTCTTCTTCTTCAAGTATTACCAGTAGCTGGGGATTCACTAATTATACAAATTCTGATCATCAAATTGGCCTTGAAATTCCAAAGTTTAAATCACTCTCACCGTCTTCACTTCCCTTATCTCCTCCTCCTGTTTCTCCTTCGTCTTTCTTATCGATCCCACCTTCTGGTTTAAGCCCTGGTGCGCTCTTGGACTCCCCTGTTCTTTTCTCTAACGTAAGTTTTTTTTTTTTTTTCAAGTTAATTATGAACTATATATAAACATGATGTTATATATATGTATGTGCATGAATGTCATTACAGTAATAATGGGTTTCTTTCTTTTGTTTTTCGGGTTTAGATTCTTGCTTCACCAACAGCTGAAGCTTTCAACTGGATTAGCAATCAGCAAAATATCTCCAAGGTGGAAGAGAATAACTACTTTGATTTCTCTTTTCAAACCCAAACGAGGCCTTCTTCCAACTCTGTTTCAGTGGTATAAACTATACACACACACTTCAGTTCATTTCATTCTTTTGCTCATATTTCATCCTTAAATATTTATTGCTGTTACTTGTTTAAGTTTGCCTTTTAGGAACAGATTCTTTTTTGTCTATTTTTAGTTTCTTTCTGTTTCAGGCGATTTTTAATACTCTTGGTGCGTGTCATTTTTGCACCGTTTTGTCAGTCTCTGTACTGCTCATGATAAGTTTATAATTTAAGCACTAGCGCTTTTGTTTTTTTCTCTTTTTCAATTGGCTTACAAATTTGAACAAGCGTCTTTGGAACACAGAGAGCTTCTAGACTTCTAGTTTTATGTATATAGCATGAAAGTTTTGCGATATTTTGGCTCATACATAGTTTGTTAAAATGTTATATTATTTCAATTTTTAAATTTAAAAAAATTATATGATATTATTTTGTAAACATAGAATTGTATCAGGACTTTACTAGTTAAATAAACGGTAACATTCAATAAATTTTGAAAATTTCATAAAAGAAAAGGCTTATTGGGACAAATAGAGTTTTGAGATACATTATATGCATGCATATTGCTTATCTTCAGTTTTGATTTGATAAGTTTCAATCATTTAATCTCAGCAGGAGGAATCAGTTAAGAGGCAACAAGAACCATGGAACTTCAATAAGCCCACAAAGGAATCTGATTTTTCAACAGAAAATCCAGGGGTGAAATCAGAATTTGCCCCAATGGAAAGCTTCTCTTCAGATATGGCATCATATCAAACAAATGTTCAGAGCAATGCTGTTCCTCAATCTGGTAATTACGGTCATTACAATCAGTCATCTGCATATACACGAGAGCAGAAAAGATCAGAAGATGGTTATAATTGGAGAAAATACGGGCAAAAGCAAGTGAAAGGAAGCGAAAATCCCCGGAGTTATTTCAAATGTACTTTCCCGGATTGCCCGATGAAGAAAAAAGTTGAGAGGTCGTTGGATGGACAGATTACTGAAATAGTGTATAAAGGAAGTCACAATCATCCCAAGCCTACATCTACTAGGAGATCATCATCTTCTCAATCAATGCAACACTCTTCATGTGCCAATTCTGATCTTACTGATCAGTCTGCTGGCCCGTTAGGCAACACGCATACAGACTCTTTCTCTATGCAGAATGAGTCTTCAGCCTCATTCGGAGAGGATGAATTTGTTGAGCAAGGATCACCAACGAGTAATCCCATAGGAGATGATGATGAAAATGAACCTGATGCTAAAAGATGGTAAGCTTTCGCAAATATTAAGTGCTATTTGTGTATGATGAGCTTGCATATGGGTTCTGATTATAATGGTTCTTGATTCTGCAGGAAGGGGGAAAATGACCTGGAGGGTGTTATTGGTACCGGGAGCAGAACTGTGAGGGAGCCAAGAATTGTAGTTCAAACAACAAGTGATATCGACATACTTGATGATGGATACAGGTGGAGGAAATATGGACAGAAAGTAGTGAAAGGGAATCCTAATCCAAGGTGATTATTACTCTTTATTATATACTACCTTCTTTTTTGGGAAACCGTTATGAATTTGGTTTCTTATTGCAAGTTTTCATCATATGTAGGAGCTACTACAAGTGTACAACTATTGGATGTCCAGTAAGGAAACATGTAGAGCGAGCATCCCATGATATGAGAGCTGTGATCACAACCTATGAAGGGAAACACAATCATGATGTTCCAGCAGCTCGTGGCAGCGGCTATACATTGACTAGACCTTTACCTAATACTAATACCAGCAATGTGCCTGTGCCAATAAGGCCATCTGTAGCTGCCATGGCTAGTCATTCTAACTTATCAAATTACTCTAACTCCCTTAACAACACCAGGTTTCCATCATCATCAGGAAGTCAAGCGCCATATACAGCCGCAATGCTGCAGAGCACAGGGAGCTATGGAATCTCAGGATTTGCAAAACCAACAGGTCCATACATGATGAATCAGACTCAACAATCAGATGGTTTGTTCAATAGAGCCAAAGACGAGCCACGGGATGACTCATTCCTGGAATCATTCCTAAATTCAAATAGCTAACTTGGGAGTGCATCAAGTTCTATCAATTAGGATGAATTTTTATGTTCTGTAGATTTTGGGACCCCGATAGGTGGACTTACATGTATTTATTCATTTGTTTGAGGCCACACTGAACTTGACAGTTCCACTGGCCTCGCTTAGAATTTTTTTCTCTACTTTTTGTGTCATTTTTGTATCCTGATTTCTGATACTTTTTATGTTGTTTAAGTCACAACACATACTCATTAGGGATGAAAGATTAAGCATACAAAATTGAATGAAAAACATAGCTGAAAATCAAAGGAACTTCAAAATATAATACTGCACAACTAGAATAAAGCATCTAAGTGAGTTCCTTTGTCACTTTGGTTACAAACAATAGTCTAAAAAGACGAATAGCAAGAAGAGCTTTCTGCTGATAACAGCTCTCTGTACAAACTCGAAATCTTAGATACATATGTTATATAGGTGAAAAATGAACAATGGATGCACAAAACATTGCCAGCGAAATTGCCACCCTTAGATGTAAGACTGATTTGATAACTTATACCCCGAAATGAGTGCTGAAAATGCTAATGCTAGGAATGCTAAGAACTGCATGCTAATGGAAGCCGCTAAGGAGTCTGTAAATAAATTATCAGCTCCCTCTCTCATCCTATTTGTCATGGGAACGGCCGAAGATGCTGATGATATCAACAGATAACATATAATCTGTGTGCCACACAAAAAACCCAAAGACAAGTCTTTAAATTCAATATAGCTTAGAGAATAAAAGCTTGTATTCGAAGCTGCAACCGTGACATAAAATATAGTATTGCTAAAGATTCCAACTTGTTACGTAATTCCAGATGCTACCAGGACCCCCCTTCAATTTAGGGTAGGCCCATTTGACCAAATACAAAATATAAAGGCAAAAATGAAGGAGAGGGCAATTGCCCTTTTACCAATTCGCCCACCTTATTCTAAAGTTGCTTTTAAACTAACTGATTAACATTTGTAATTATATGAAAAGTTTCCGAATCTGAATCATTCTTCCCTGAGAAAAAAACTACACTCCCTATTCTATTAAATCAATCCAGCAAATATGAAAAAAAAAAAAAAGCTTAATAAAATTCAAGATTAAATTATTATTCTTGACTACAAAAAGTGTTTTAACCGAGATTAACTTTTTATGCATCAAAACAATTAAAATTTTCTTTTATTTTCTTCAAGTAAAAGCAAAATGACAAGGCAATAGAATTGAACCGTAAAGCAAAAACTCAAACCTGATCTCCAAAGAAATCAATTAATGCAGAGGTTCGCTTCTGCATCATTTGTCTGCCTGTTGATAACTCATGAACATGACGCAAAACTTGCCCTAGAGTATAGAGAGTCGAAAGAATTGCTATCGCCAAAACATATCTGCAAAAACAAAAAATAAAAATAAAAATTTGATCAAATCAAAAAATACCCATCTGGGAAAATATGAAAAGAGAAAAATCAAAAATAAAAATTTTACCTGAACTCTTCGTATTTATCAAAATCTTTCCAATCACCATGCCGGTTACTGGCCATGACAATGAAAGCAAGCAGAGAAAATACCATAGCCAATCCCCTCAAAGCCAGAGACCCTCTCTTCAGCAAATCCTCCCTCTTCCATCGCCTTGTAATTGCCGCGACACCGAACCCCGACGACGGCGCCTGGTTCTCCACGTCAGCCCTCGGCGCATCCCTTGGTGTCTCGAATTGTGGTGGCTCCACTCCTTTTTTCTCCTCCATTTCTGACATCTCCTAGTACGAGGAAACAACAATGTCGGAACTGAGAAAGTGTGTTCCGTGTTTATGTTTGTGGATTGAGATGGGATTTTAATGAATGGTAAAAATAAAAAATAAAATAAAAAGTTTTGTTTGGACAAAGATCAGAAGAAACTGAAGAAGGCAAAGAGGAAGCTTTGTGATTTCGTTTTGGTTTCCATATTTGTTACCGGAAGGTATGACAACTCAGCTTTGTCTTTATGAAGACACAAACCTTTGTAACTAACTTCGTAGTTGATACGGTCTTACACTGAAACAAAGCCGGCCTTTAGATTTATCTGCCTACACGTGGACCAATGGCGTTCTTTTCTTAAAATTGGGTATAATAAAGTTCCATTTTTTGTTCTATTTTCTCCCTATATTAAAATTGCAATTCATTTGTCAGGTATTTATCTCTCGGAAAAAAATAATATATACAAAAATTTCTTATATTATAGTGATTATATTGTTGCACAATTCTTATTATGTTAAGGCTCATGCATTGTGGGGAAGAATTCTTCTAATTTATTTGGGCGTAAATTTAGAAGTGAGTTTAAAAAGCTGCCTATATTATTTTTTAGGAAAAAATAAATATTTATATATTAACGTTTGAAATATTGGTCATTTTAAACGTAAGTAATTGTTATGAGTCACGACTTAACAAAAATTTACTATTATAAGCAATTATTATTTGGCAATACCTTAACGCATTCACCATTTTCTCGCCCAAAATATTAGTGGTCCATTATTTATATAAGTTTATATGACTTAAGCGTCAAAAATTGGATATTTTATATATATATAATGGACCACTAATACTTTAATTTATTAATAATAATGGAAGCTTAACGCGAAGACGCTGCCAACCTATCTTTACTAATTATTCATCATGATGACACGAACCAGATTGTCATAGCCTATGAATGTATAATCAAAATTCATAATTGTATTTCTTCACTTATAGCGACCCGACGGCAAATCGTTACTCTTCTGGACGACAAATCGTTAAAATGAAAATTAGTATAACGACAAGTCGTGCTTTCAAATTGCAATAGAGAACGGGCGAAGCAAGTAACTACGGAAGCTTGTAGGGTAAATAGAGTGAAGGCAAAGCTGCATGAGAATTTCTTTGTTTTCGCATAATCGGTCGCCTTCAAAATATAATATTAAAGTAGGGAGAAACTTCTTCTAGATCTTTCATGCTTTCACCAAGAAAAAGAATGATGAATAAATGATATGCTTCTTTAAAGAACCTTGTAGAAGAAATAAATAAACGAGAATAAGAAGATTGATTCTAGCCCAAGAAAGTTGATATTATATACCCCTTTTTTTTAAACAAAATAAATGAGCTCGGATCAGAGATGGTGCGATTTGATTAGTTTTTATTTACCGCTTTCGGTCTTAGAAGAAAGAAAGACAATTCGGGATAGAAAAGAACAAAAAAAAAAAAAAAAGATTATTGAAAAAATCTCCGCTTGTTGAAGGTGAAGTCATCTATCGAGACTATTATACATTAATAGTGCATTTACTAAACGAGAATCAAAATGAGTTCGAATTGGAATTAAGAATGGAATCGAAATAAATTGTTATTTTAACTATAGGAATTGAAATCAAAATGAGTTGTATTACTAATGATGTGTTTACTAAAATACCAATGAGTTAAATTATTCTAAATTACTAAAATGCCTTAATTAATTATAATCATAATTATTGTTTTGTATTTTAATTATTGTGATTATTATTATTCAAAAATTATTATTATCAATAATTATTGTTATTAATAATAATAATAATAATAATAATAATAACAACAATAACAACATTAATATTTTAATTAATTAAAATACTTTTTTATCAATAGTAATAATAATCAAAATCGGACCAACTGCAACAACGGCAATAACAATGGCATCAACAACAGCAACAACAAATTGGAATTGGACCTGCTGCTGCTGGATTGTGACATCATCGACATCATCGTCATACAAACTACTTGATTGTACCGAAGGCCGACGTCATCGACATCATCGCCATACAAACTACTTGATTGTACCGAAGGCCGATGTATACTAGTCATTCAATTGAATGATCAGATATGTTAAAAGATTGGGATACAATAGTAAAACTACAATGCGGAAAAAAATTGTAAATAGGGTTAATAAGATTCATATTTTCCCTCAAATGTAGTTTATAAGGCCCACTTTCATTGATGTCCACCCTGTCAGTGAAAGCCCGAGATAGAGGCCTATAATTAGTTCTCACGAGCAACCCAGCCCATTCATCTTATGTGACAAATAGTTCCACCTACTTTTAATATCACATGTATGACAACAAATTAACAGCTGGTGAACAGAAAAATGCAAAACAAAACGCTGATTGTCCTGGAAATGGTGGAAATATACCTGTTATTCTGCCAATGCGGTTCGCGCAAAATCTAGGTTTATCTCTTAAGCTGACTATTAAAACTCAGATCCACGATACAACCTGAACCATTTGCCTTCTTCTGTTGTGTCATCACTGAAATCCCATTCAATTCTGCTTAACGTATATATAACATGTGAGATAGAAATTTTAAAATATATCAGAGGAATTACGTCAATTATATAATAATAATTAAAAAATATGATACAATGTATATATTTGTTTTAAAAATTAAAAATTATATTAAATTCAATTATACTTGTCAGTTAATCATTCGATATTTATATTATCTGACGTACCAAATAGCTTCTCTTGGTCGTGAGCTAAACTCTTAAGCACATTAAACTCGGATACCGTGTTGGCATAGCAGTATTGGCACGGTCCATTTTACACCTCTAACTCGAGGTTTATAACCTTTTATAAATCCACACAGCCGTATGGGATGCCATTTAGATCTGGACAAATATTATTTAATAACAAGTTCCATCTATTCTATCATCCATTGGCTCTTCTTGATCAGGTTACTGGTTTGGGTCCCTAACTCAGGTTGCTGTCAATATCTCTTCGACATTACCATTTGCAAGGCAAGACCATTTTTCCATTGCCCCGGCAATTTGAGTGAGTTGTTATCAAGGTGAGGCCCCTTTGGTTTGGTCCACTCCTCACAACGATCTCAGGCTGGGTTGTATTTTTGATGATTAGGACAATAAATTAAAGACACAGAGTTCTGGGTCCTTTCCGTTCGTTGTGTCATTTAGCAAATTAATTTTTCAGTACCAAGACTGCTCAGCTCATATTAGATTCTGGACGGGACTTGTGATTTGCAGAAAGGCTTTTTCTTCCTTTCGACGTGACATTGTTCGTATTGTCGCTACAATAAATTTGTAGTTAATGAGAAACAATCAAACAATTAACGTCCCTTCCACGCAAAAAAAAAAAAAAAAAAGAACCAAATCTATAAATTGCCATTTTACCTTCTTCTAGTCATTTGAGTTAAGAGTTTATAGCTTAGTATGTGATCTGAGACAAATGTGTTTCTACATTTTACGGAAATAGCTGTATACGAATACGAGTTGTCTTTATGGAAGAATTACTTTATGTTATAACAAGAAATGTGAAAGGTCAAAAAGAGTAAATAGAATCATGAAAGACGAGACTTTATGATAACAAAAATTGTATTTGTTTTAATAAGTTAATATCAAAAGCAATTAATTCATGTTTTTGCACGTAACTCAGGTAGTAGACTATGTTAAATTATGTGTCAGATTTATTATGTCGCCCCAACTTATTTAATTTTCTAATTAACTAGATTTCTAAGTCAATACCTTTTATCTTATTGTTAGTTACCAAAAAATTGAGGGAAAAAATCTATTTAAAAATTTTATTAGCTCATTTTTTAAGTTCAATTGGCTCCTGTTTTAGTTTATATTTACCATAAGAGTGCCTGATGGGACTTTTTTTTTTTTTTGGTCATACCTGTTGAGACTTATTTTAAATGTTATTATTAGATTTTTACTTATTAGCTACAACTTAATATTTGGGTCAAACAACTTTTTTTTTTTTTAAATTTCACTTTGATATAGCAAATTCGAAAATCCTTGGCATAATTCGCGGCTTTTAGATTGTACTACTCATAAGTGAGCTAAATAAATTTTAAGGTTCTCTAATTAGTGGTATGGTTGGAAGGTTTACCAGCCTTTAATCCTGACACATTGTAATTCGGTTCTCTCTTGAATAAAAATAAATTAATTAAAAAAATTGAGCTAAAAACACCTTAAATGATTCGATTAAAAAAAAAATTAAAAACACTATAAATGTTTTTGACAATAAAACACTTTTATTCTAAAACGTTTTTCATAGCAATACTATCCAATGTGCAAATCGTGTGGCTGATCGACATCGACCCCAAAATGACAAGTCGTTTTTTGAATGACTAACAGTATGTGCTCTTTTCGAATTTCCTTCTGCTGCTGCTTCTTGTTTGGCAATTGGATGCATGTGCATGTTAGCCATCATAATTAGAAACCCTAATAATTGTGATCACGCATTAAACTGTAACATAGCAACACCCATTTCACAACAGCCCACCGACCACTAAATCATTAAGTCTTTTATTAATTATATATTTTTGTTTTTCTTTAAGAAATGATTCTAAAAAATCTTATTAATGATTATAATCTAGACATAAAGTAATAATAAATATCAACGCATTCAAGCCGGGCCATCTAGAAAGGAAAAAGGAATATTGAAAAGTAGCCTAATCTATTGTTTATATATATATACATATGAAAAGTGGCTTAATGTTATGTATCAAGAAACAAAAGTTACAAATGATGAAAAATTATGTTTCGGACTTTCGGTCATTTATTGTTGTAAATTTTTATACAAATATACACGTTCGATAATAGACTGATGAGCCTAAAATTATCTAAGTATATATGATTCTATGAAAAAACAAAATATGCTACTGTAATGATGGGATAAAATGAAGATGGTGAGGTAAGTCTTTGAACAGGCGACACAAATATGTGGCGTTTTGAATACAACTTTTACGCTATAAATTAACCAAATAATATCATGTGGTGTTTTAAGGTGAGCACTGTTACTTCCTACATCATTATTTGAACTATAATTATTTAATTTTTATTTATATGTATAAAATGGTATTTGAAAAAAAAATTATAAGAATGGTGATATGACAAAGGTTATAAACAATCTCTATGCAACTATTTTTTAGATTTACATTTATCATCGGTATGCAATTATATTTGATATTTTAATTTTAGGCATGTGAAAAGGAAAACTATTTAGGAGAACTTTATAACCTAATTATTCTCAATCAGCACTTTTTTTTTCAAAAGAAAGTAAAATTAAATAATTCAGAATTCCAATAACGAAGTCAAGAACTCGTCCTTTATGGAATTCACAAATTAATTAAAGCTAACGACCAAACGATATGATATTAATAGGCAGGACAAATGTCATCATTTACATAATTGATTTTAGGACCTTTGTTAATTTATTATACATTTCTTTAAACCCTTTTTAACAAAAATATTCCCAAAAGTAGGGCCACATTTTTTCTTTTGTTTGTTCCATTATCTTTCGTTAACTCGACAATATTATCATTTATCCATCTTCGTCTGAACTTCTCTAACATATCAAATTAGTATCAAATTTTGGTAAAAATTATGTTTCACCCCCATATATTTATATTGTTATCACTTTACTATCATTTCATTAAAAATAAGTTAATATTTAGTAAAATATAAGTTAAAAGTCAATTGTACTCGTAGAGTATAAAAGATGATTTTTTTTCTTTAAAAAGAAAGAAAATACAAAAGAGAAATTTATCGTTTGTCCACCGAAATTTTTTTGATATATCAATTCAATATCAAGGTTTCCTAAAAACTACATGATACCACCTAATGTTTAAGGTGCTATCACTTTACCATCAAATGTAAAAAATTACTAAGTATTTAATAAAGCGTAAAGACGATTTTATTATTTGAAAAGAAAAAAATTATAAAAGAGAAATTACCGCTAGAAAAGTAGTCATTATAATAAAACAAAAAATAACTACTTTTTTTTTATTACATCAACATGTTGTTGTGTATTCAAATATCAAATTCCAAGTAATACAAGCCAAACACTTCAGTTTTGATATTATCAGTAGCCCTAAGTCATTTCGAACATTACAATGGCACGCCAAACACCTTAAGTTTAACCCTTCATCATTTGACAAATGTGTTAACAGTTTCAACATGAAATTTCTTAAATGTCCTTATAATATCAATAAAATTTTAACTGTGTTGATATTATAGCAGTAAAATGACAATAGCCTAAATATAGATTCCATGAAACTTCAATATTGAATCAAAATGTTAGAAAACTTTCAGTGGACAAATGAAAATATTTATTGCACAATTGAAAGCTACGTTTTGAATTTAATATGAAATTTCTTAGATGCCATTATGATATTAATAAATTTTTATATGCGTTAATGTTCTGGTGGTGAAGTGATAATAACGTAAAGATTTAGTAGTAAAATGTAGTTTTCACCAAACCTTAACACTGACTTGATATGTCAAAAAAGTTTAGATGGACAAATAATAATTTCCCTAAAAACTTTATCAAAATACTTAATTAAAAGGGTGGGTAGAACTACACACCTAAAAGAATTGGGTTCAATTTGATTTTTTCGATTCCATTAAGTGTTTTATAACCAAAAAAATGAATGGATTAATACCGAAATGAACAGAATAGAAATTACTCAAATCTATTTGTTGAAATTTTTAGGTCAAACTGAATCACAAATTTTAATTTATTACGGAACAAAATCGATCCGAACCGATAGACACCCCTGCTCAAGTGTCCGTTGTAGAAATGATACTTAACACACATTCACGGAATCCGAAAAATAGAAACGAAACAAGCGCGTTGACATTTATTTTGAAAGAAATTAACTTGATATGCGAAGGTGGGAGAGCTCATGTAGATTATCATGCGATGCTCCCCACAGTATCGACACCACGTCAGACCAATGGTTAGTTATGTTCGGCTTTGTAAAAGCAGCGGGTCATAAAAGGCCGTTGAATTCGGCAGCGATTACTGCAAGTGGCCCCTTCCTCTTTTGTTCTTCGGCACTTTCTCTCGTGGCGGGGACCTAAAAATTCTAGAGTTTTATCTGTGACCCTCCACGTGGCACACCCTGGACTTAACGAACCAACCAGAATCACAATTGCATCATCCTCACTGGAATATAATATTAAAATATAAGAAAAATGATCGAGATTTAAGTATTAAAATAATAAATTAATTAATTTCAGAGAAACAATTAAAAATTGGGGCTCAGCGAGCTACCTGCCAACACTTATGAACGCATACCGTGCCACATATCAACTGCCAATCAATAAAAATTGACTCGGAGAAATATTTGCGGAATGAATTTTATCCAGTTCATACTGTGACGCATTTCAACTGCCAATCAAAGCCACAGCATAGTTATGAATGCGTCATGATACTCGCTGGTCACTTTACAACATTTCCTGACAAATCAAAATCCATTTTCTTTCACAAGAAATCACCCACGCGGTGATTCCAAGTTCTTTTTTCTTTTAAATATAAGTTAATAATTAAATATTTATACCAAAATTTAAAACATAGAAAATGGGGAGAGATTTATAGTAGTACTAATGCCGTTAAACACTCATTTAATGTATGTATAATATATGTGTATGAGTTAAATTAATTATTAATTATATAATAATTTTTTAAAATAAATACGTATATATTATACCTACATTATTAAGTGAGTATAATATAATAAAAATATATTTAAATATCTCAAAAAAATAAATATTATAGCTAGACGTATGCGGAATCAATATGATCAACACTACAACCCTGTCCATCAAAAAATAAAATAAAATAAAGAACGACAAATGAAAAAAAAATACGGCCGAAGTACATTAAAAGCAGTGTCCTACACAGGCTTTTGTTTTTTACTGTCGTGGCAGAAAGTAAATTAACGGCTAGTCCGGCGTTTGGTGTGCCCACAGGACTCGTGCTTGTGAGTGAATGTTCAGTGCCCCGAGAATCACTCGTGAGTGATAAATGCAATCTGATTGGGTCAAATTTTACCGTGTTAAATCAATTATTGATCTCTTGCTTTAATCATTTTTATAAGTTGCAATTACTCGACTGCACCTACTGATTTGCAGCGTCCTTCAGTTTGTGTTTTAATGATTCTTCCTCCGGTTCCGAGAATTTGACTTCTGTGATTCATTTTTATAATATATTCTTCTTCAGTCAGTTTGTGGTTGTTGAGCTGAAAATTTTTATACTATAATTTTAAACTCTTGTATTATGGTCGGCAAAAATTAAATTGTTTTGTTATGGAATTTTTGTTATTGAATTTAGTAAATTTTATAATTACATTAATGTTTAGACACTATATGATTTAGAAAATCAGACCCCAAGTTTTTCCAAAAATAAATTCTATTTTTGAAAACCACTTCCCTGAATAAAGCATTTTCTCCAAAAGAAAATAAGCTACATCAATGTAGCGGTGGTGGAAGTTGAACTAACCCAATGTAGAAAATGAAGTAGATATGGTGGGCACCCAATAATGTCATCCATTTGAGACAGCGAAAAGAGTGAACAATGGGACCCACAATCGCCAATTTTTGCAGAAAGCATAACTGTGGCTTTAGACTCAACCAACGGTCCCTTTTTTTGCAATTATTAACAAACAATTCCATTTAAACACGCTTGTTTCAAGTGCAAAATTCAATGATACAATTGCTGTTATTACAAAAATAGACTCCAAAATCCAAAATTTAATTAATTAATAGTTAATACTTTATTAAATTGTGCTGCATATCTCAAGCAATTAAAACCTAAATGAGATCACACTTTATTCAACCGCAGCAAAAATTTTTAAAAAAATATTTTTGTTTATTAACAATAATTTTAATTAATATAAAGAGTCTTTAGAGTTTTTCTTTTATTATTATTTTTTTAATTTACTCTCAAAATTGGGACCCAACTAGAAGATAATCCACGCCGAAATCTAAAGACTGCGTAGCGATCAAGGAAGCAAGCGGGATGGTAGTATTGTTAATATGACCAAAATCCGTCTCCAAAATCCATGTCATCCCACGCACTTTCCACGGAGCAAGCGTCCCTCCCTCTCTCTCACTCTCTCTCTTTTTCCGCGTGGAACCGGTTCAGCCGGTCACCTTGCCGCGTTACCCTCTCTCTACAAAGCCCTCGTCAAAACTTATCGCCTCCGAGAGAAAAAATACGAAAGCCTAGTCTCAGTCAAAAACTCGTCCCTCTATACTCACTTGAGCTGATCATATTGATTCATGGCCTTGCCCCGTCCGTAACAGAATCCCAATCCCTTGTTTCTTGCATTACTAAAATGCTTTCCCGTTTTGCCCCTCCTAAATTTCTCAGTCTCCCAATCTGCTCCTCGCCCTCCCTCTGTAGAACTCTCATCGGCGGCAACCACACCTCCGCCCGCTTCTGCTCCCGCTAATCGCCTCCCCTTTCCATGCACGTCATATTTCTTTTTTTTCTTTTTTTGATTTTTTGATTTTTTTTATAGGAGAAAAAAATAGAAAAATTCGTAAATCAAAAGAAGCAAGAGATGATGGAGCCCACCGTAGGAAAACCGAGCTTTTTGAGGAATATTCTAGTGCGGGTGCTTTTATTCAGCGTTTTAATCATAGTCGTCCGATTTGCTTACGTCGTTACAATCGCCGGCGAATCATGCAATCTTGGCGACTTTTGTTTCTTCTCACTGCCGGACAATTTCAACCTCGTTACTATCGGCGCCGCTACTGGAGCTTCGGGGATAACCGCCAACAAAGTGGTCCGATCTAATTTAGTGAGTTCCAGCCGCCGTGATATGTACACCAGCAAAGAGTGGATCAAGGCCGTTAATTTCTACTCGTCCGTTTTCCAAGATCTGATCTCCGAAGGCTACCTCTCGCAAAGCGCGAAATCTTTGTGCGTTGAGACGCAATACGGCCAGGACGTTTTCGCTTTGAAAGAGATCGGCGTCGAGGACTCGATTGGAATTTTCAAAAAGTCGTCGAAGCCATTGGTGATTTCGGGCGAGGGGCATCGGATACCGTTTGACGGTAATACGTTTGATTTTGTCTTTGTCGGTGGGGCCAGATTGGAGAAAGCATCCAAACCGTTGGATTTTGCCTCAGAGATCGTACGGACGCTGAAACCCGAAGGGTTTGCGGTGGTCCACGTGAGGGCTAAAGATGAGTATAGTTTCAATTCGTTTCTTGATTTATTCAATTCTTGCAAGTTGGACAAGTCACATGATATTGATGGGTTTGATTCTTCATTGCCTTACATTAGAGAAATTGTGTTAAAGAAAGAGAGTGATTTGATTCTTGGCCATCGGGAGAATTTACCCAATGGCAATGTCGCAAATAAGTGCTCAGTTCCGGGCTATAAGCAAGCATTTGTCCGGAAAGCAGAGCCGTTGATTATGGAGGAGCCATTGAAGCCATGGATTACAATGAAGAGGAATATAAAGAATATAAAGTATTTACCATCAATGGCTGATATAAGTTTCAAGAATAGATATGTGTATGTTGATGTGGGAGCTAGGAGTTATGGTTCTAGTATAGGGAGTTGGTTTAAGAAGCAGTATCCGAAACAAAACAAAACCTTTGATGTGTATGCAATTGAGGCTGATAAGACTTTTCACGACGAGTATAAGGTGAAAAAAAAGGTGAAATTGTTGCCCTACGCAGCTTGGGTGAGGAATGAGACTTTGTCGTTTGAAATTAATCATGACCCGGATAAGGAAGTGGAGGTTAAAGGTAGGGGCATGGGGAGAATTCAGCCTGTGCAGTCGTTATCAGATGGTGGGTTCGATGGTGAAGTGGATAGGATTGAGGGGTTCGATTTTGCAGATTGGTTGAAGAATACTGTGACAGATAAGGATTTTGTGGTTATGAAAATGGATGTTGAAGGGACTGAGTTTGATTTGATTCCGAGGTTGTTTGAGACTGGGGCCATATGTTTGATAGATGAGATCTTTCTTGAATGCCATTACAATAGGTGGCAGAGATGCTGTCCTGGACAAAGGAGTCCAAAGTATGAGAAGACATATGAGCAATGCTTGGAGTTATTTACTTCTCTCAGACAGAATGGTGTTCTAGTTCATCAATGGTGGTGATCGGTACTGATTCCACATTACCTCTGCAATGTTTTTTTTTTAAAAAAACCTTTCAAAACCATAGGATATTTTCCCCCCTTAAATTTTCTGTGAAATGCTGAAGGACTTTTTCTTTAATAGTATTTCATTGTGTCCAGATTTCTTTTGTTGTAAGAATTGCAATTACAAATGAAAATTCTGTTACGTCCTGTTTATTGGCATCTTCAGTTTCCTTTTTCTTATGTATCAATGGGTTTATCTTGCAACTGTAAACTAGAGATGAAATTTTGAAGTGTTGTCCAGCTAAAATGAGTAAATGTTTTGATTTGTCTGGGGCACCTTGAATTTCACTCATTGATTGTTTAACTTGTAAGATAGAAATGTTGTTGAGTTTGTTGGCTGGCAGTTCTGGGCTATGAATTTCATGGTGGTGGCACTGGGAGCTCAATTTACATTAAACTTTTGTGTTTTATTTGAGAATTGAGGTTGTTCATCCCAAACCCTGACATTCTTAATCAATCTATAGCAGTGTTTGTATTATAATTTTTCTCTGTTCCGTAACAAAGAACAAACACAATTGCTTTGGGATTTGGTGTATTTCTCTCTCTCTCTTTCATGTGGTTGAAAGCTTCTAAAAATTTCTAAAAACTTGTTAGATGTTACATTTGCATCAACATCGAATAGATGGTTCTGATCTATAAGGGAAGGGACAGTCTATTTTATGTTTCAGACTCTTGACTGGAGTCACAAGCATAGAAACTTGTCAGGTATTACATTGACTGCAGCAATGAGCTGAAGAAAATATGCTGAGCTGGGTATCAAATTTGGTAAACATTGTTGATTGCTATTTGCTGGCTTGAGTCTTGGTATATGGTTACATTATAGATTATAGACCAGGTCATTTTAGCACCAGCTTTGGCAAACAAACTGGCTGAATTATCTTTATCCCGTAACATAATTTGTGTAAATTAAAACTAATCTGAATGGCATAATTTCTTATATACCGTCTTCTTCCAGTCATAAAATTTGACTTCGATTATGAGCTGTAAGATTTTTTCTGATTCATGTTAGTGAAATAATGCTCATGCCAGTGCCACAACCCCAAACATCAGTGGATTTATTGTGTTATGAGCTGCTGGTTAAGATTGTATTAAGGGAGGGAATGATCATTTTCTCCAGCAAAATTTAAAATTGCCCAAACATGTTTGATAGCAGTATCAGAAACCAATATTTAGTAAATGTTATGAGACTAAAATTATTGGAAACGATTTCTTGCCATGGTTAAATAGCAGTTGAAGAGTGAGGTGAAACAAGAAAGGGGATAAATTAGTCATTAATCACCCTCATTATCGTGCGAGCGAAAAGAGCTCTTTTGACTATATATGGTAAGAATAAGAGATGAGCACGTCGATAATTCATAAAACAAACTTTTGAGATACAAACGACCAACACGCCGTTTTTTATTCGTAATATCACCATTCACCAAATTATCTGTTCCAATTTTCCCTAATCCTCTAAAACAAGATAAATAAACAAAAAAAATTAAGAAAAAAAATGTTTCATGATTGGTCCTTTCTTCTTGATCTTTAACTTCCTTTTTGTCTTTTAAAATAAATATGCTGTTTCATATACATTTATGCACCAGCCTCCACACCATCACCTTGAATTAATATTTCCTCTCCTTCTGGGGCTGCCTGCCTCTTCATGAAAATGATGATATGAGCCTTTTGGATCCCAAGAAAATCCTTCCCATTTTCCCCGAAAATATTTGGGTATTTGTGGGGCTTTAGGGGTGCTTTATAACACATAACATGGGAGGTTGTTGTAGCATAGAAGTTAAGTATGGATCAGTCTATGAGGAGGAGGAAATGGAACGTAAAGATAATTATAATAATAAGAAAATTGGTGAGGAAGAAGATTTTGTGAGAGTTGGGGATAATGGAGCCTCTGTCAGATTGCAAGGATCTTCTAAGAATATTTCTATGTTTACACAACAAGGAAGAAAAGGTATCAATCAAGATGCCATGACTGTTTGGGAGGTAATTATTTCATCTAACTAATTCTCTAATTTTGATCTCAACAATATGATTTCATTACTTATACATGTATACGTTATTTCAGATTATTTGATTGTATTGATTAATGCATTGATTTCTTGGCTCTCATTTTCTTAATGTTGTTAGCTTTGATCAATTTCTGATCAAATCCATTTTCCAGGTATAATGTTAGTTGTAGGATCATCATTTTTTCCCTTTCTCCAAACGTATTAATTATTCAAGAATCGGATAAATTTATTGACAATTCGTATTATGGTGTTGAAATTGGTGGCTTCTTTATTTTTTCTTTTTGGTTTCCATTTCTCTTACCTGGCTGTTATCTGGGATTATTAATCATTTTCATCCAGCCAAACTTATCAGAGCTGTGATATGATAATTTAATTTGATATTTGTGATCACAACTTTCTTCACCAAAATAGTTTATTTATTTATCTATTCATTTTTGCACCATAGACATGCGCTCCCAGCATTATGGGACTTATGATTAAAGAAATGCAATCTTGTTCTGCAATTCATGAATAAAACTTTTTGAAAAAGGTTTTAGTTCATGGCCGCAATTTGAAAGGACATGAATCTTAAAGTTCCTACTTCCAACTGTTAGATTCAAACTAGAGAAAGTAAAAGTTAACAAATGAAACTTGACATCCAATTTTGATTCAGAACTTTACTGGTGATAAAGATACAGTCTTCTGCGGAGTGTTTGATGGCCATGGACCTGCGGGTCACAAGATTGCTCGTCATGTACGTGACAATTTACCTTCAAAGCTCTCTACAGCAATCAAGCTTCTCAAGAGAAATCAGGAAGATTACAGTAATGGTTCCAAATCTAGTCAGAATCCATTCTTTCGTGCTTTGGAGGCTAGCTTAGTTAAAGCTTATGTAGAACTTGATGATGAACTTGGCTTGGCATCTGCAATGGACAGCTACAGCAGTGGTTCAACTGCTGTGAATATCATCAAAAAGGTACCCTTGGACCCTTAATCAATTCAATTTAGGGCATGCTCAGGATTAGAGTCTGCAGCTTTTAATTTACTACTATGGTGGAATAATCTGGACTTCCTTCCTGCTGTTCTTTCCGATTTGCAGGGAGAACACTTGATAATTGCCAATTTGGGTGATTCTAGAGCTGTTCTCTGCACTATAGATGATAGAAACCAACTCGTTCCTGTCCAACTCACAACTGATTTGAAACCTGATATTGCAAGTAGGTTGTTTTCCTTTGGCCCAAAAGCCCAACTAATTTAATCGATCTAATAGTTTTTGTTGTTTTTATTGTTATTCAGGTGAAGCTGAAAGAATCAGGAATTGTAAAGGCAGAGTTTTTGCAATGGATGAAGAGCCAGACGTGTATAGAATATGGATGCCTGATGAAGATTGCCCTGGTCTTGCCATGGCCAGGGCTTTCGGAGATTTCTGCTTGAAGGATTACGGCCTTATCTCAATTCCTGAAATTTCTTACAGAAAACTTACTAGAGAGGATCAGTTTGTGGTTCTAGCAACCGATGGGGTAAGCAAAAGGCACAACCCAAGCTATTTATCTATTGTTGATCTGCTAAAATTTAATTAAATATTTCACATGTGCCGACATTTGCATTTTGATATAATTTAGACCAACAATTCTATGTGCATAGAACTGCCAAAAGGCAAAAGATTGACATCTATTTGTAAAGAGAGTTAAAGACGTAAATTTGAGTCTTTTAATAAATCTTTATACAGATAGGATCTTTTTTTCTTTCCACCAAAAAAATTTATGCGTCTGCAAGAGAGAAGTACTCAGTCCAAAGTTATGATATTAGAATCGTGTTAACAAATTATCTACATAGATGTTCACATTTTGTTAAATTTGAATAAGCAATTCTTTGTATCGAGAATTATTAAAAGACGTCTCTTAATTATGCTGTATTGATTATGGATTTTGCTACCTTACATTAAATGTAAAAATTCTCACCACTACACAACCGATCTAACTCCACTGATTAGAGAGCTGTACCTTCCGTTAAATGTAAGGTAGCAGCTCCCATTGATTATATTTCTTTCTATTAAATTTTAGTCTTTTGGTAGATCTTCGAACAAATGAGACAAAATAATATTAAATTTTAAAGAATAAGGCGGATGTTTAAGGATAAAAAAAGAATACAAGAAAATTTTAGACAATCTTTTAGTATATTAGAAGACATTATTAAATTTTTTGAGTAGGACAAGAGGTTTAAAAATTGAATTCTGCTCGCATGAAATAGCTCATTATACACAATTTTGTGATATACAATAGATATTTCTGCTATGGCAGTCAATTTATTGTCTCAATCTGGTCTTTGCAGGTATGGGATGTTTTGACAAACAGTGATGTGATAAGAACAGTGGCTTGTGCGAGCAAGAAAGAATTGGCAGCAAAAATGCTAGTAAGTCGAGCAGTTAGAGCCTGGAGAACAAAATATCCAGGTTCCAAGATTGACGATTGTGCCGCGATTTGCTTATTCCTGGGACATAAGCCTCTGTTAACAAAATCAAAATCTGACACGAGCTATTGCAGCAGCATAAGTCACGTAAGCTATCCGCATGCCGCTGGTAGTAGATCAATGAGAAGTCAAGCAACAGAGACCGAATTGTCTGTGCACAGCAGGATGTCCCTGGAAGAATATAGCGCACTTAAAGGAGTTAGTAGGGTTAATTCTTTAGTGAAGCTTCCTCGATTTGCCCGTGGATTGAGCCGGCGAAGATCAGGAAAGCGTTTTGAAGATATTGCACAGTGAAAAGGAGGCAATTATTTTCCACTAGCTATTATCGTTCTATTAAGTGTCGAGATCCCTGGGAATTTGTGTACCATTCAATGAGCCTCAAAAAAGAAAAAAAAAAAAAAGTAGTTGTTGGGTATCAGTTGACCACCTCTATATTGGTGTTTGAAAGAGTGATGCAACAGAATTATCAGAAATTTGGAGAGATTGTTCCTTTCTTCATATATTAGTCTATAATTTGTCCTGAAAACTCAGGGTCAGTGTGTTTTTGTATCAAATTTACTACTAATTAATGACTATATAGCTTTGCTACACGCTCTACAGAAATGGATAATAATACCCCAACTCTCCATTGAAAATCCCAAACTCTCAATTGTACCACAATATTTTTTTTTTTTACTCTTCTCCAAGATTTCATGAACTGTACATATTATCCTAAGGCGAGGTCGAAAAGGAAAAATAAAATAGAATTTGACATATTCTAAGAAGAAAAATGGAGAGGGATGTAACAAACTGAGGCTATTCAATAGGTCATTCTCCCACGCATGGCCCTGGTATCTTTTTTTTTTTTTTTTTAATAAAGCATAAAATTTTGGTAAATTAACAACATAATTTCGACTTATTTAAGATGCACAATTCTTTAGAAATAGTTATGCTCTGACTAATAAAATTAAGGCCATGAACACCTACACGGCAAAAGATAATTGTGGATAGAATAAACCAAGTAATTGATTCGAGTCTGTGAAAACTGCAGCATCTAGAAGCTGCATCTAGAAGCTGTGCTCCCACCACAATTGAATGCCGAAAAGCTTGAAGAAGGAAAAGAAGAAAGAAGAACAAAAGAAGAAAGAAGAAGCCGAAAGTTTTGAAAGGAAAAATAATAAAATATTAATAATATTATTTTATTATTAAAATAGAGGGGAAATGAAGCCTATAAATAGAAGGCTTCAATTCCCCTCTCAAAGATCCATTTTCTTCAGAGAGAGAACAAATAATCAATTTTAGAGAGAGTTTAGAGAGCTTAAAATTATAAGTTCTTGTATTAGTGATTTGAGAGTTTGGGTGTATTGGGGTAGTGGGAAGTGAGATAAAATACTACAATACTTGTAACTCCTTCACTAGTAAAATATTTTCCTTCTGTCTTCGCCTGTAGGCTAAAAGCCGCTGAACCACGTAATTTCACAGTGTCTTTTTGTGCTTGTTCTTTATTTTCTTCCAATTTTACTTAAGCCTCTTTCACCCACCAATTTCCTAACATGGTATCAGCTATTGGTTGTATTTTTGAGTCGAGTGACACGTAAAGTCACAGTTCACGTATTATTCACGCAGCACTATTCACGTATACGTCATTCACGAAAACGGTGGGAGCGATCCAAGGATTTTACGGTGCAAAGCGAGGGTAGTGGTGTGAGTAAAGAACACATGTCTAGGAAAGTTACACAAAGGCGATAAGAGCCTAGAGTCAGGTTTCAAGTGGGACCGTTTGTGACCCCTCCAGTCTTTCCTGGGAACTTTCCTGGTGTGTATTCTCACACATACTCACAACTATTCAGGGTGGTACACTAATTTGTGTGCGGTTTTTATCAACAAAATGGCAGCAAAGTATGAAATTGAGAAGTTCAACTTAACAATTTCGTTGTGGAAAATGAAGATGAGGGCAATTCTGAGGAAAAATAATTGCTTAGCAGCAATTGGAGAAAGGCCCATGGAGATAACTGACGACAAGTGGAACGAGATAGATGGCAACGCCATTTCTGATCTACACTTGGCACTTGCGGACGGGGTATTATCCAGTGTAGAGGAGAAAAATACAAAGCGAAGGAAATATGGGATACTCTCAAAAATTGTACGTTACAAAAAATCTTCTTGAAGAGGAAACTCTATACTCTTCGAATGGCGGAATCTACAAATGGACTCCACCATATCAACACCTTGAAGACTTGCCACAACTCACATCGTTGGGTCATAAAATTGAACGTCGAGCTTCTACTTCAAAGTTTACGTTTCGTATGATCAACTCATCATCAACTTTGACGAACAACAATCCAACTAGTTTTCGACGATGTTGCACCTTATTAAATGAGGAAAGTAGGCGGAAAAGTAAGGAAGACAGACAAGTAAGTTCGCAACAAGCGAGCTATCGATGACGCAGAGGAGATCACGAACGTGGCCCCCATGGGAGTCACAATCATGGTAGGTCAAAATCCGGAAAAAGAAGAATATTAAATGCTACAACCGTGGCAAGAAAGAGCACGTCAAGAAAGAGTATTGGAACAACCAGAAAGAGAAGAGAGGCAAAGAACCCGAGTCATCAAATGCTCGTGTGTAGCAAGTACTCGGATGATGGCGAAATTCTCAAATGAGGCAATAACTAAGAAGGCGAAAAACGACTATCGATGTCCGGCTTATAGACTCGGGAGCTACCCGCACATGACCTCTCGAGAGAATGGTTCCACACATACAAACCTATCTCGGGAGGATCTGTTTATATTCATGCCTTTCGATTGGTACTATCAAAATTAAAATGTTTGATGGCAAACGGCTTTGAAGAAAAATCTATTGTCCTTGGGACAAATAGATAGTCATGGGTGCAAACTCATGTTGAAAATGGGATCATGAAGATTACTAGAGGCGCGCTTGTATTGATGAAGGCGAAAAAAATCGGTGCTAATTTTCATGCTTAAAGGAAACACTACGAAGCGGATGCGTGTGTTGCATCAAATGGAGAAGAATCAACGATGATGTGGCATCTCAAACTTTGCCATGTTTAACAAGGTTTGAAGATTCTCTCTGAGCGAAAAATTACTTCCAGGGCTCAAATAGGTAAGTTTACCATTTTTGCGAGCATTGTGTTATAAGTAAGCGATAGATTAAAGTTCTCATTATTAGACTTGATTCATTCGATGTTTGGGAATCACCTGATATGTCCATGGGAGGTGCAAAGTACATGGTAACTTTCATTGATGATTATTCCGAAATGTTGGGTGTATCCAATTAAGAAAAAGTCAGATGTATTTTTAGTGTTCAAACAAGACAAAGCGCGGGTTGAACTTGAATCAGGAAAAGGATCAAGTACTTGAGGACGGATAATGGTGGAGAGTATACGAGATGGTGAATTTCTTGCTTTAAAGCAAGAAGGTATTCGAGGCGGTTCACGGTGGCATACACTCAACAAAAAAACGCTGGGGTGGCGAGCGGATAACTCTTACAGAAAGGATAAGGGCTATGTTGAGTATCGCGGGTCTACCTAATTCATTTTGGGAATAAAAAACTTCATATATAGTAAATCGTTCCACAAAGCAATTGGGCTAAAAAGACGAAATGGAGATGTGGACCTCTCACCTACATGCATTCGGATGTCAATGCGTGATGTCAATGCCCAAGAAAGAACAAAACTTCAAAAATCTGGAGGTGTATCTTCTTGGGATATCTTTGGGAGTTAAGGGTATCGTCTGGGGACCCCATCGCCCACAAGATCATCATCGCCCTTAATCAACCTGAAAGGAAAGATGGAGATGATGGTAATAAAAGAAAAGTCGAGAATTTGTAAAAATAATCCGTTTGATTCTTGAATAAGAAAAAGTTCGTCGATCAACTTGAGAGACGACCACCCCAACTTTCGAGTATGTCACAGAGATCAATGTTGCGTCGTAACAGAGGATGGAGAACCATCAACTTTCCATGAAGCTTTAAATAAATTTCGAATGTTGCTTTGTGGATGAAAAGAATGCAGAAGAAATCAAGCTCTACACAAGAACAAGACATGGGAACTTGTACCATTACCACATGGAAGAAAAAGCCATTGGTAACAAATGGGTCTACAAGATCAAGCGTGATGGCAATGACCAAGTGGAGGCTAAGATTGGTGGTGAAAGGATATGCTCGAAAAAGGTATTGACTTCAACGAGATATTTTCTCCTGTGGTTCGACTCACAACAAATTCGAATAGTCTTGGCAATGTGTGCTACATTTGACTTACATCTTGGAAATGTGAAAACCGCATTTCTTCATGGAGAACTTGAAGAAGAAAATTTATATGCTCCAACCAAAGGTTTCTTGAAAAGGGTTCTCTATACTTTCTCAAACAAAGCCGAGGTGTTGGTATAAGAGATTTGATTCCTTCATCATGAGCCTTGGATACAACAATTTCTAAATTGTGCATATTACAAGTGGTTTGAAGATAGTAATTTCATCATTTTGTCAGTTGTTGTGGATGACATGTTGGTAGCAGCCCCAACAAAGATCGAGTCCAAGAATTGAAGGCACAATTGGCTGGCTAGGAGTTCGAAATGAAGGACTTGGGACCAAAGAAACAAGATTCTGGGATGCAAATTCACCGAGACAAATAACAGAAGATTTGGCTTTCACGAAGAATTACTTGAAGAAAATCTTTTTTTTGCAAGATTGTAAGTCAATTTCTACCCCACTTCCCGTTAATTTCAAATTATCCTCAAGTATGTGTCCTAAATGAAGCATAGAGGAAAGAGATGTCTCGAAAATCCATGCATCAAAGTGGGAAGTTTGATGTTCGCTATGATATGTACAAGACCAGACATTGCACAAGCAAATGGGAGCCATGGCGAATCCTCAGTGAGAGCATTGGATAGGCAGAAGAGGATTCTGAGATATATCGAGGAACCTCGAGATGTTGCATTATGTTATGGAGGATCGAGTTTCTTTGTCGGGGCTATGTGGATTCATTTTGCAGGAGATCTTGATAAAAGGAAATCCACTCATCACTATGTGTTTACACTTGTAGAATTTTTTCAAATTTAGAACCGTTGTGGCTTTATCTACAACCAGCGAATACATGGCAGCTACACAAGCTTGCAAGGAAGCTATTTGGATACAAAGGTTATTGGAGGAGCTCGGGCACAAACAACGAAAAATTCCCCAGATACCAGATTATTGTAAGGAATCCACAAAGCACATAGAGTTCAAGTATCACTTCGTTCGAGAAGTTGTCGAAGATGGAAGTGTGGATTTGCGAAAAAATCCATACCAAGGAGAACCTAAGATGTTTTGACTAAGCCAATCAATACGACAAGTTTGTTTGGAGTAGATCCTCTTGTGGCTTAAGAGAACGTTAACATGACTATGGCGATGGTGTGGAGATTGATTGGTTCTACATCAAATCTCCAAGTGGGAGAATGTGAAAACTAATCTAAGCCGATTCTAGAAGCGTGCTCCCACCACAATTGAATGCCGAAAAGCTTGAAGAAGGAAAAGAAGAAAGAAGAACAAAAGAAGAAAGAAGAACAAAAGAAGAAAGAAGAAGCCGAAAGTTTTGAAAGGAAAAATAATAAAATATTAATAATATTATTTTATTATTAAAATAGAGGGGAAATGAAGCCTATAAATAGAAGGCTTCAATTCCCCTCTCAGCATCCATTTTCTTCAGCTCTCAATTACATCGAGAGAGAGCAAATAATCAATTTTAGAGAGAGAGTTTAGAGAGCTTAAAATTATAAGTTCTTGTATTAGTGATTTGAGAGTTTGGGTGTATTGGGGTAGTGGGAAGTGAGATAAAATACTACAATACTTGTAACTCCTTTTCACTAGTAAAATATTTTCCTTCTGTCTTCGCCCGTGGACGTAGGCTAAAAGCCGAACCACGTAATTTCCTGGTGTCTCTTTTTGTGCTTGTTCTTTATTTTCTTCCAATTTTACTTAAGCTGCGTGTCTGCTTCACCCACCAATTTCCTAACAGAGTCTGTTTTGGATGTGGCACAAATTTTATTTGTCCCTTTTTTTTCCCTCAGATGAGATGGTTCTCACTTGCAATTTCTGAATAGGTATAGTCCAGTCACAAAGCATCGTTTTCGGCTTCATTTTTGCTTGGATGGGTTTTAATTTTTTTTATTAGAATTTATGCTCCTGCAAGCCACATAATAAATTAAAATTAGTTTTAGCAACCCCCCCTCCCCCCGTCTACGAGTTAGTTTGAGATTGCGAAGTCTGATGAAATAAAAATTGTATTGAAATAAGTTGCTTGTCTTGCATGAAATAAGCCGTTGATTAAAAAAGTAGTTTGGTGTTAGAGTATATGCATTTGATAAATTTTATTACAAAAATGCTGTTTTATTATATAATTACCAAAATAGACATAGATTTAAATTATCTTTTATTTTTAGAGTATATTTAATAAATTATTTAGACATACCTTTTTTTTCTTAAACATGTAAAATTACATTTAAAAACTCAATTAAAAAAATCTAAAGAATTTCATAATCTGTTACACAAAATATGATAAAAATTCATATTTATATATAATTCAAATAAAATAAAAAGTAATATGTATTACATTCACATTAAATTTTTTGTAATAAAATTCCTCAAATGTGGTGGTAATATGATATCTAATGATTTATATTAGGGTTTATAGATAAGTAAGATATAATTGTCCTTTTATTAAAATATTAAGTTATAATAGGAATTTAAAAAATGTGTAGTAACTTATTGAATAAGCTGCTTCTGAAAAGCAACTCCCTACTTGTTTATAAAAGCTGTTGGTAGAATGAATAAAATTATAAAATAAGTTACTTTTACAAAATTTATCATACACTATTTTTGTAAAAAATTATGAAATAATTTTATTGAATTTCATACATTATTTTTTTGTAAAAAAAGGCATTATTGAAATAATTGGCACTTTAAGAATGGCTAGGGCGCAAGAATAGGACAATTTCACTGAATTTTGTGAATCGTATAAAAAAACTGGAGTGGTAGATTCGATAATCAAAGAAGAGACCACATTCTTCCCATTTCTAGAATTTCTTTATCCCATTGCCATAGTTACTTTTCTCACGTCATTTTTCCAGCTCATTCTCAAGCCTTTTGAGCCTTTTGGCCAAGTAGCATTTATTTCACCAATTCTAGTAAGCCTTTACAGTTTTTTTTTTTTTTAATGATGATGATGATGATAATAATAATAATAATAATTATTATTATACTGCATAATTTCACACTTGTTTGTCTAAATTAACGTCCGCATTTCATGAAATGCATACTTGCATATAATCGTTAGTAATTCAACATTATTGATTACACCAATTTAACACAAATTACAAACAATCATGTTCTTAATTGGTTCTGCCCATAAATATAAGTATGTACAAATGTTTGATTGAGATTTAATCAACATATATTATTCTTATATATTGAAAAATTGTCATCACAAACTTATAAAAAAAGGTTAGCACAAATGTAAGAAGAATACAAATCTCATTTTTTTTACTTAATTTTTCCCTATGATTGTCATTAATGAGTTTCATTAACACTCCTTTTTGTGCCACAGGCTGGAATTGCCCTCGGCCCTTCGTTCCTCGAACACAATGAAAAGTTCAGCAAGAAAATATTCTCCCCAAAGGTTTCGACAGTCCTTAATGTCTTTGATGCATTTGCCCTCTTTTACATGCTATTCTTGCTCAGCGTACGAGTAGACATAAGCATTGTTAAAAAGGCTGGGTGGCTAGCAGTTGTTATAGGCGTTGGATCTTTTTTGCTACCATTTGTGGTAACCACATTCATATCTTACATTATAAAAGATGCCATTCAATTAGACGAAGAGCTTCGCCGTACTCTTCCAACTGTTGCAGGCTTAGAATGCACAATGAACTTTCATGCCATTCTAGTCCTCCTTACTGACCTAAATCTGCTCAACTCAGAGCTCGGGCACATTGCTCTATCTTCATCATTGATAAGTAGTGCATTGGGCTGGTTTGTTTTTTCAGTTGGTCGCAATGCAAGAGGTGCCTCACAAAGCAGGCCATGCCACCTTGTTTGTGAATCTCAGCACAATATTTACGATCTTTTGGGCTGTTTTCATTCTCCGGCCTACAATGTCTTGGATGATGAGACAAACTGCAGAAGGGAAGCCCTTGAAGCAATCATATGCTTGGCTGTCAATTTAATGTTCCTCATATGTTGCTTTTTTGCAGAAGCCACATGATTTCATGGCCTTTTTGGAGCTGGAATATTAGGCATCAGCACTCCAATTAGTCCCCAAGTGGGATGCCGTTTAGTTGATAAAATTCAGTACTTCGTTTGGGCAGTGTTCATGCCTTGCTTTATAATTACTAATGGCAGGAGGGGTAAATTTGTTTTCTATAAATTTTAATGCTTTCTTGGCAGTGGCACGTGTGATATTGGTTTTTCTTTTTAATGAAACTTTTCACCATTATCATTGCTTCACTCAATTACAAAATGCCGTTTGCGGATGCTTTCTCACTTGGCCTAGTTTTGACCACCACGGCATCTATGATATGTTCAAACTTTTAGCCATGCAAATCGGCGTCAGGTACTTTCAACTTTTTATTTATTTTATTTTATTTTTTGCCGAACCTCAACGAGTACTCTTTAACTATCCACATTTGAAGTCTAGCAGCCGTTTTGCCATTGTAACTACCAACTTGTCTAGCAGATCTCAATTGAAAAAAAAAGGGTATAGAGTCTTCTCCAAGAGAAATTTAAAGTGCAAATTTAAGGCTAGACAAGATTAATTTTCTAGCTATGGATAGCATTCTCAAACTGCATTGTAAAATGTGCAAATGTCTGTACCAATGAATTGTGATAGCTAGGATTTTGTTGTATGGTTGTGCAAATGACATGGTAAAATGGATGAATTCTAAATTTTCCATACTGAAATATTATGTATCGTTTTTGAGCAAAAAAACAGAGGAATCATTAATTGCTTTATTTTTTTAGGGATAAATAAATTATTTACTAACAGTTAATATTAGTTTCTCGGGAAATCACAGATGAGAGCTTAACCATCATGGTGATGACAGCAATTTTGCATACTGCAATTGCTATACCTTTAGTAAGAGTCATTTACGATTCTTCAAGAAGATACGTAGCCGACAGAAAGCACTCTGTCCAGCACTGTGGACGACATGTTGAGCTTCGAGTTATAGCCTGTATCAATGAACCAGACAACGTGCCAACGATCATCAACTTCCTTCAAGCCTCCAATTCTCATCGAAATCCTCTAGGAATTTATGTGATGAATCTCGAGCAATACATCGGCAGCTCAATGCCTCAAGTTATCCAACACAGATTAAACAAAACACCTTCTTCTTCTTCTTCTTCGAAACGAACCAAAATTGATCAAACCATTACTGCTTTTCGCAGTTTTTCACAACAAAACCGAGGTCTAATCTCAGTGCAATGCTACACCGTAATTGCTCTTATGCTTCAATGCACGATGATATTTGTGCAATGGCATTTGACAAAAGCACTTCCCTTGTCGTCATCCCATTTCAGGAAGAAAATAGTCTATTCTTGAAACTAGTGCTAAAAAATGTACTCAAAAGGGCCCCTTGTTCAGCTGGAATCTTGTTCGATCGTGGGATATTTTCAGATTGTACACCCATATTCGCACGTAGTTCGAAGATAAACGTGTGTGATTTTCATAGGAGGGCCTGATGATTGCGAGGCTCTTGCATATGGTGCACGCATGGCTGATAATACTAGCATTATGCTTACAATAATCCGATTCATCGCTATGAATGATCATTCCACTAATGATTTGAAGTAAGAAAAGCAGGATTCAAACATGATTAGTGAGTTCAGAAGGAACAATATTGACAAGAAGAATGTTAAGTACACAAACAGAAGTGCAAAAGAAGGAGCTGACACGGCAGCACATATGCTTCATGCAGTTGCTGATGATTTTGATCTCATATTAGCTGGAAGAAGACATGATAATAATTCACAAGTATGGATAGGACTATCAGAATGGAACGAGGCTGAAGATTTGGGCGTTATTGGTGATATTTTGGTTTCTTCAGATTTTCATAGCAAGGCTTCAGTTATGGTGATACAACAGCAAGCTTCATTGTAGAGAGGATAAAAAGCACCAGATACAATTCCAAAGCTTAAATGTACGTAACGGTAATTTACATATTTTTTCATTTAATCCACTTGTAATCATTTACAAAAGTTATCAAGAAAATTATGTTGTACAGACTTTTTAAGAAGCAGTGATTGCCTGATTGGGAAATCTTATCCACTCACTCTTGTAAATAGATTAATGACACCACAGGGTAAATTTGACAATTTTCATAATACTTTGTGTTGATGCCAAAATCCGGCTTAGTCGGTTACCAGCTTAATATCAGACTTCTGCACCAGCATTAAATTTATTTGGTGAAGAATCAGTTGGCCAATTGTTAAGATGTCATGTGACCACTAGCGATTAACCTGCGGATACCTGAAATCATAGAAGTCGGTCAGAGGCGTTGGAAGTTTTTTCGACGTAAGCCTTCGACGCTAAAGTCAGTTTCTGAGCCTTTGGAAAAAACTTGTGCCACCACTCGTGTGGCTTAATAAGCATTGCCTTAAAAGCAAAGGCTTTTTGAGTAGTTTGCAGGAAAGTAAAGTAGAGAGTCAAAAGAAAGAATTTCTCGGTCAGAGGAAGAGAGGAAAAAAAATCTCCTGGAGCCCCCAGAAAAAATAAATAAAAATCCTTTTGAAGGTAACGCCCCACTCCCCTCTTTTTCCTTTTGTTTTCCTCCACTTCCTCCACTTTCGGAAGTTAAAAATGACATAAAAGTAATGCCTCCACTCTCCATTTTTTTTTTTATCCTTTTTCTGTTACCAAACAGTTACCAAACACTTTGTTTTGATAATTTTAAAATTACAAGAAAAAAATTAAAATTTGATTATCAAATTTAATTGTTATCAACAAGATTGTTCCCACTACATTATATATTTGATTTTTCTTTTTTATGAATAAAATTTTTTCTGTTCATTGTATATGTGAAATGCCATTGAATTTTTTATCCTGCCAAATTTAATTTTTGGCTATGTTCCCACTTAAAATATAAATTATATATCACAACTATATAAATTTAGTACTATTATTCATATTTTAATTAATTCGTTCTAGTACCTATGATTTTTTTGGTAATCACCCGAATTCAAACCCGGCCAGGCCTTTTTTAATTTTATTTAATGCTGGTAATAAAAAATTTTGTTTTATACTTTTTTCATTCTGTTATGTAAACTTTAATTTTTTTTAATAAGCTTGTGACTTTTGAACATTAAAAATTTTGTTTTTGCATTGTCCAAGGTAAAATTGTCTTTGTATTATTCTACTTCGGTTTTTGCTCAGGATTTATTTTCACTGTCAGGGTTATTTGAACTCACAAAAAAACTCTTTACACCCATAATTCCACAATAATTTTTATTACCGAATTATCCATTATGACAATTAACATTAAGGATAGGAAAAAAAAAATGCCGTAGGAAGAGAATGAAAATTCTACATAAAATAAAACAACTTTCTGCGTCTTCTGAAGATACACAATCAAATAACAAAATCAAACAATAGAAATAATTGAATTTGATGATTCAAGCCTTTAAAAAAAAAAAAAAACTAGAGTCCTTGATATGTATAACTAATAATTAATTAAGCTGATTTGTACTCAATGGCAACTATGGCGATGGGTGAAAAGACAAGAAGAATTAATTCTTTGCATCCTGCAATTATGATACAAAATTATTCAGATTTTCATGAAGATTGAAGGCCAATGGATGAAAAAAAAATCGATAATGTTATTTATCAAAATACAAATCTTACACGTCGCTAGTTTTACAACTGACGCAGCTTTTTCATTTTCTTGGTTTTTAATATCGGCAGGTCATTAAATTTTCGCTTGAATCCATAATTGTCAGAATTTTAAAATTTTAATATCCAACGCGGAATGCACGCGGACATCCAAAAAAATGAGGATGAGAAAGTTCATTTTTATCACCAATGCGATGATGATAAATCACAATTTGAAAATATAAAATTATCTATCACAATTTGGTGAAGCATCTTAGAAATTTCCTGTATTAAGTTTTGCCGTTTTCCAATGGAAGACTTTGAAAAGAAAAGACAAATATCCATTAATAACATCATGAGATTGATTATGGTAAAAATAGCTGGGATCACAACTCAGCATTGCCAATAATTCACATAATATTTCCTTTTTCTCCATATAAAAACCCGAGTCACTGTAGCAAGCTTTCACTAAGAAGGAAACGTTCATCTTGTTTCTGTATAAAAAAAAATGTCAAAAAATCTCAGAGGAGATTTGATCGTGGTAAAAATATCTGGGATCACAGCTCAGCTTTGCCAATAATTCACATAATATTTCCTTTTTCTCTATATAAAAACCGGGCAAGGCTATGGTACCACATGTGTATGGTACTAGCTTTCAGCTTGATCCAACCCACACTTGTTCTGCAGGTTGGATCCAGGGTTGGGTTTGTACATCTTGTTTCTGGACCCATAAAACCTGAGTCATAAAAAAAAGAAGGGTTTGTACATCTTGTTTCTGTATAAAAAAAATGTCAGAAAATCTCAGAGGAGAGGAGAAGGGAACAAAGAAGCATTCATTGAGAAAGTTTAGCAGACATGACTCTTCGGACATCGAATCCCACGGGGTTCCTGCAGGACGCGGCTCCAAGGTTTTAATAAATTAGTTGTAACTTAACATAAATGTTTTAGCAATTAATTATATTGTTTTGCAATATTAATAAATATATGAAGAACTAAAATGATAGGGAACGGACTGGGGGACGGTACTGAAACTAGCATTCCAGAGCATAGGGGTAGTGTATGGAGATGTAGGCACATCGCCTCTGTACGTGCTATCGGGGACGTTCCCAAATGGAATCGATGATGTAAATGACGTTCTCGGCGTTCTTTCTTTGATACTATATACCCTCACCTTCATTCCTCTCGTCAAGTATGTCTTCATCGTCTTGTACGCCAACGATAACGGTGATGGTACGTAACTGCTCGGACTGCTGCAGCAACATCAACATTAATTTAATTTCTATTAAATTATTTATTTCATGTCGTATTGTTATAGTAAAGATAATAGAAACATGACCTGGTCCTTTTCTTAATTGTTAATTTGCTGTTGTCTTTCACTTACGACGTGTGCACAGAGTGTTGTTAATTTTCAAGAAGTAACAACGTTGATGCAGGAGGGACATTTGCTCTATACTCTTTGATATGCCGATATGCCAACGTGGGTTTGATCCCAAGTAAGCAAGCCGAGGATTGCGATGTGTCAAATTTCAAGCTTGAGTCGCCTAGCAATAGCAAACGCACGAGGATGGCGTTGGGACTCAAGTCCAAGCTAGAGAAGAGTCGCCTTGCCAAGCATTTCCTATTCTTCGCTACCTTGCTTGGTACTTCAATGCTCATTGGGGATGGTATCCTCACTCCCTGCATCTCAGGTATTTGGCTTGCAAAATTAATTATTTTCATCCTTGAAGTACATTACATCACATTCACTCTCTCTCTGTGCTTCCATTTTCATCCGCCAGTTTTATCGGCTGTGGGAGGCATAAAAAAAGCAACATCCGCAATCACAGATGGTATTTTTACTCTACTTGAAAAGAATTCGCGGGTGCATAGGTTTTGTGTTTTGATAATGGCTGGACTTTGAATTCCTAATTTCTCTTTGTATACAGATAAAATTGTTTGGATATCAGCATCCATCTTGGTCTTCCTCTTCATAATTCAAAGATTTGGAACTCAGAAAATAGGATACACATTTTCTCCCATACTTTTCACTTGGTTCGTGTTAATTGCTTGCATCGGCCTATACAACATCGCACACTTTGACCCGACCATACTCAGAGCTATAAATCCATGGTACATCGTTGATTATTTCAGAAGGAACAAGAAAGCAGCTTGGATGACTCTTGGTGGCACTATCCTCTGCACTACGGGTACTCTCTAGCTAATAGCATTTTGATTCATCATAATTTAGCATATTGTTACGGATTTATAATTTTTTCGAATGAATTAAACCAGGAGCCGAAGCATTATTTGCGGACGTTGGCCACTTCACTGTTCTCTCCATACAAATCAGTACTTGTTGTGTGGTCTACCCAGCTCTTGTTTTGCAATATATTGGACAAGCTTCTGTGCTTGCAAAGCACCCAGAATACGCCAGCGATGCTTTCTACAAATCTGTGCCAGGTGATTCATATCTTATATGCAACGCATTGCTCAGCTTAATTGGTCCTTAATTATTTACAAATTATACATGCATATAATTTGATTTGGCCGGGTGTGTGGTAAAACATTTCAGATCCTCTATATTGGCCGATGGTCGTGATGGCTATATTGGCGGCAGTCATAGCAAGTCAGTCCTTAATTTCAGGGACGTTCTCCATAATTCAACAATCCCTGGCATTAGGATGCTTCCCCCGAGTCAAAATTGTGCATACATCAGCTAAACACGAAGGTCAAGTTTACGTTCCCGAGGCCAATTACCTACTCATGCTTGCTTGTGTAGGCGTTATTTTCGGTTTCAGGAGTTCTGAAAAGATGAACAACGCATATGGTAATCAATCTGCCTGTAATTTTTTGAACTTTTTTCTTTTAGCCTCTCTTAAATAATGACATTTGAAACAGTTGATGAATTTAATTAACTATATACGTATATAAATACAGGGCTTGCTGTGGTATTTGTAATGGTATTGACATCGTGCTTCCTGGTACTTGTCATGATAATGATATGGAAATCCCACATAATATTCGTAATCTTATATATTGGCATCATTGCTTCAGTCGAGTTTGTCTATTTAACTTCAGTTCTCTACAAATTTAAACAAGGAGGATACTTACCATTGGCTTTTGCGGCTCTACTCATGACTGTAATGTACGTTTGGAACAATGTGTACCGGAGAAAGTATTATTATGAGCTTGAGAACAAGATTTCTCCAAGGAAGATGCAAGAAGTAGTCGCTGACACAAACTTTATTCGAATTCCTGGACTTGCCATTTTCTACTCCGAGCTTGTACATGGCGTGCCACCCATCTTCAAGCATTATTTTGAGAATGTACCTGCACTGCATTCCGTCCTTGTGATCGTCTCTATCAAATCTCTACCTATTAGCAAGGTTCCACCAGAAGAGCAGTTTATTTTTCGCAGGGTCGAACCAAAGGAGCTTAATATGTATCACTGTGTTGCAAGATATGGATACATGGACGTCCACAACGAGCAAGATCCTCTTGAGGGAGTATTGCTTGAAAAATTGAAGGACTTTATTAGAGAATATTATAGTTTCTATCAAGAAGCTACTGAAAACGGTTCGAGTGCTGAAGACTTGGCTGATGAGTTCGATAACGGAGAGAGGGACCCTGATGAAGACGTGATGATTCATGAAAAGAAACAAAAAGAGGCCGTGGGGAAGGAGATTGAAACAGTTGATAAGGCTTGGCAAGCTGGTGTTGTTCACTTGATTGGTGAAAATGAAGTGGTTGCAGCAAAAGGAGCTGGAATTGCGAAGAGGATTATGATAGATTATGCATACAGCTTCTTGAAGAAAAATTTGACACAAAGTGACAAAGTGTTTGATATTCCTCATAAACGCATGCTCAAAGTGGGAATGACTTATGAGCTTTAGATGTTCACTTAGTATCAAGTTGGTGACTTGGTGAGCAACTTGCTAGGAAAGTCATGACTTACGTATAGGATATTGAATGGCTAAGAATTTATCAATAAATATGTAGCTTTTCTTTCATAGAAATATATGTTGGTTGTTGATAATCTTATGATGGCAATTTCATTTCATTTTTTTACTTTTTTTCCATCCAAGTATGTCAAAGGTCCATCCATTTTTTTTAAACAAATCAAGATAAAATGTTAGATTCCAATTATGAACATCACATTTGGGGATTGCAACTTAGGCCCCACTTAGAATTTAGGTTGAAATACTATAAGTAGTTTACTTCATAATTTTTTTTAAAAAATAATGTTCAGTAAATTTTTTAAAAGCTACCCATTCCATAATTTTTTACATCTTGACAATAATTTTTTTAAAATAAGAAGCTTATTAAAAAACTTACCAATTTTTTTTTAAAAAAGTTTCTATTATAACTTTAATATTTTAATAAAAAGATAACTATGCCTTATTTTCTATAAACCTGAATACATATATATACATACGCACGTGTGCGTGTGTGTCTATATATATATATATATTTATTTATTTATATAATAAAATTTAACAAACATATATACTATGCCCTTTCCAAACTCGCAGCAAATCAAATAATACAATTTACTAAATAATAAATTACTTTTTTAGTCAGCAACCTATTCATCTCCGGAGTAGAGACAAAATGTTTCATCAGCTACCGCAATCCTAAACTATCTCTTTTGGTGAGAGAATGAGGGTTCTTTGCTCCCGACGAAAATTCAATGGTGGCAATATATATAAGACACCACATAAAGGCCTCTTAACACAAGCAATGTTTTCCATTTCATCCTTCAGAAACGGCAAAAAGTAATTGCAGAGTCATTATCTTGCTCTAAATTTGATAATCCTTGACCATATCTCTTAAAATCCCTCACTAAATTTAGAAAAGATTTTAAGCCCAAATGGACACTCAAACACCCATTTATAGCAACATAGTAAAAGATCAACCTCCTTCGTATTTTGGCAATGCCTTTATCAAGTCTACCAAAAACAGCAAGGTATGCAAATATAATAGCGGCACTAATTTTCTCTAAAATTGTCAAATATTTTTTTTTGCCAAATCTATAAAATGGAGCCCACCGAAGACCAAAATTACCACCCTACAAAACCAGCAAAGCTGGTCAAAATAGCCCATACTCTAAAATTAACAAATTACTTTACTACAAGTTTAAAACCCATTTTGATTCCTGAAAACCCGATAGACCAAACCTAGACGAGTCAACCTAGCATGCAGCGCTGAATCTCATACAGCGCATGCATGCAACCGGTACAACCGGTTTTTAACCGGTTAATATAATAAAAATTATATTTTTGTTTATTTTTTATGTTAAAAAATTATGAAAAAAAGGAAAAAAAGATAAAATTGTAATTAAATGAGGAAAAAGATTGCAATAGTTTTAAAGTTACAAAAACTATTAAAAAAATAAATATATCACAAAATGGTTACATTCCTACTTATTTTGTTATATTCCAAAATTTATAATGCATGTTTCAAGTTTACTTTTCAAATTCCTATTTCTAGTAATGATTTATCTAAATTTTTGTAAGTTGTTTCAAGGGTTATTATCATTTTACTACTTCAGAAATTGTCAAATATCAAATGACTACAAGAAGTATTGTCTCTTATCATTTTACTACTATATCTTTATAAAAATATCATTTTACTACTTTTCTGTTACAATTGTTAGTAGACAGTTAGTTGACCGTTAGTTGACCAATTAGTTGACTAATAAAATACCAATTTCACCCTTCATGATTAAAAAAAATATTTGAAGCTTATTTACAAAATAAATTTGTAATATATTTATTAAAATGAATATAAAATACCAACATAATTTTTTTTACTAGAATTATGATATATGAATTACAAATTTATCTTATTATTTTTTTAATCATGAAGGATAAAATTGGTATTGTGTTAGTCAACTAGCGGTCAACTAACGATCAACTAACAATTCTAATGGAAAAGTAGTAAAATGATAGTTTTATAAAGATATAGTAGTAAAATGATAGGAGACAATACTTCTTGTAGTCATTTGATATTTGGCAATTCCTGAAGTAGTAAAATGATAATAACTCTTGTTTCAATTCATTTTCCCACTAGCTTTTGGTTCTATATTTCCACTCTTTTCATCAACTTCCAGCTTTTTGAGTCGATATTTCAAGTTTATTTTTATATCTCTACAAATTGTTAAACTTTATCTAATTTTTGGTAAATTATTTCGATTTATTTTTCCACCACTTTAGGTTCTATATTCCTACTCGTTTTATTGAATTCCAACATTTTGTTTGGAAATTTCAAGTTCAATTTCTAGATCTCTATTTCCTGTTAAAATTTATCAAATTCTTGTTAAGTTATTTCAACTGTTAGGTTAACTTCTTCTACTCTTATTTTCACTACTTTTTGGTTCTATATTCCAATTCTTGTTATTGATTTCTAATATTTTGCTTAAATATTTCAAGTTCATTTTTTAGATCTCAACTTATTGTTAAACTTTATCATATTCTTGTTAAGTTCTTCGAACTTTTAGGTTATGCTCCTCAATTCTTGTTTCCACCATTTTTTTGTTCTATATTTCTACTCTTTTCATATAATTTTAATATTTTTCATGAATGTTTCAAGTTTATTTTTTTATCCCTATTTAATGTTGGATTTATCATATTCTTAGTAACTCTTTCTGAATTTTAGGTTAACCTCTTCGACTCTTTTTTCCATCATTTTTTGCTTCTATATTCCTACTCTTTTTATTGAATTCCAACATTTTGTTTGGAAATTTCAAGTTCAATTTCTAAATCCTCACTTTCTGTTAAAATTTATCAAATTCTTAGTAAGTTGTTTCAATTTATTTTTCCACTGGTTATTCGTTCTATATTTCCACTCTTCTTATTAAATTCTAAATTTTTAGATTGATATTTCAAGTTTATTTTTTATATCTCTATATCCTGTTAGACTTTATCTAGTTATCGTTAAATTGTTACAACTTATTTTTCCACCACTTTTTGGTTCAATATTTTTGCTCTTTTTATTGAATTTCAAATTTTGGGTAAATATACCAAATTTACTTTCAGATTCCTACTTCACTTTGGAATTTATCAAATCCTTGTTAATTTATTTCAACTTTTGGGTTAACATTTTCTACTCTTGTTCCCACTACTTTTTGGTTCTCAATTTATTTCAACTTTTGGGTTATTCCAATTCTTTTCATTGATTTCTAATATTTTGGTTAAATATTTCAAGTTCATTTTCTAGATCTCAACTTATTGTTAAACTTTATCAGGTTTATGTTAAGTTCTTCGAACTTTTAGGTTATGCTTCTCAACTATTGTTTCTGCCTTTTTTTTTTGTTTTATATTTCTACTCTTTTCATATAATTTCAATAGTTTTCGTGCATGTTTCAAGTTTATTTTTTGATTCCTACTTATTGTTGGATTTATCATATTCTTGGTAACTCTTTCTGAATTTTAGGTTAACTTCTTCAACTCTTTTTTCCACCACTTTTTTATTCTATATTCCTACTCTTTTTATTGAATTCCAACATTTTGTTTGGAAATTTCAAGTTCAATTTCTAGATCCCCACTTTCTGTTAAAATTTATCAAATTCTTAGTAAGTTGTTTCAATTCATTTTTCCTCTGGTTATTCGTTCTATATTTCCACTCTTCTTATTAAATTCCAAATGTTTAGGGTGATATTTCAAGTGTATTTTTTATATCTCTATATCCTGTTAGACTTTATCTAGTTATCGTTAAGTTGTTCCAACTTATTTTTCCACCACTTTTTGATTCAATATTTCTACTCTTTTTATTGAATTTCAAATTTGGGTAAATATGTCAAATTTACTTTTCAAATCCCTACTTCGCGTTTGAATTTATCAAATTCATGGTAAGTTATTTCAACTTTTGGGTTAATGTTTTCCACTCTTGTTCCCACTAATTTTTGGTTCTGTATTCCAATTCTTTTCATTGATTTCTAATATTTTGCTTAAATATTTCAAGTTCATTTTCTAGATCTCCACTTATTGTTAAATTTTATCAGATTTTCTTAAGTTCTTTAAACTTTTAGGTTATGCTCCTCAACTATTGTTTCCACCATTTTTTTTTGTTCTATATTTCTACTTTTTTCATATAATTTTAATATTTTTCATGAATGTTTCAAGTTTATTTTTTGATCCCTACTTATTGTCGGATTTATCATCATTTTTAACATCATTTTTGTTTCAACGAGTACCACCCTCTTTTAAATAATTTTTCAATGTTTAATATGACTAATGTATGGCATTATTGAAATATAACGATATAGTAACAACATTTATGACTATGATCTAGGCGTGTTTAATTTTTTTTTAAATGGTTTATTGGCATTTGTTTGTAAATGAAATTATAATGCACTATTAATTTTATTTTTGGTTGAATAAGTTTCTAAATTTGGTTACATTTTCTCCCTTGTGGGTTTATATGTTTCAATTATTATTCCACTAGTTTTGCGTTCAATATTCCAATTAACTTGGTAATATTTCATTTATTTAGGTTAAATACCAAAATAATTATTTTTTGGTTAAATTATTTCCTGATTTTGGTTAAGCTTTTTCATATTTAGGTTCACATGTTTCAAATTATTAGTTCACTAGTTTTGTGTTAGGTGTTCCTACTAAGTTTGATCAATACCGATATTTTGGGTTATATTCCAAGTAATTTTCATTTCTCGTTGGATGAGTTCCTAATTTTGGTTCAAATGTTTCATCTAATTATTCCTTTAGTTTTGTGTTGAATATTCCAATTACCTTGTACATATTCCAATTATTTGGGTTAAGTACCAAATTTATTTTTTGTAATTTATTTTTAGTTAAATAAGTCCCTAATTTTGGTTACACTTTCTCCCTTGTGGGTTTATTTGTTTCAATTATTATTCCACTAGTTTTGCATTTAGTATTCTAATTAACTTGGTAAGATTTCATTTATTGGGGTTAAATACCAAATTTTTGTGTGTTACGAAAAACAATAATATTAATAAGGTGAATTATGTTTGACCCCTTACTATTTTAGTAAATATCAACTTACCATATAATATTGAAAAATCTTTATTGAAACCCTTAATCTTTTCCAATATTTTGGGTCCATAATCTAAGTCTCTCTCTCCTTTTTTTTTTTTTTCTATTTTCATTATTTCGTGAGATCTATTGAACTTATTGTATATATAATTGAGCTTTTAGTTTTTATACAAATTTAGTCTCATTTAAATATCTTTAATTGATTATTTTTAGTTATCCTTAAAATAAATTAATGCATTTATTTTCCTCTTTCTCTTTACTTTTTAAAATAATTTCTTTAATTTTTGAAAACTTCAACAGTAAATAAAAATAATATTTAAACTTACAAAAATTAAAACTTTATTAATCTATTTGTGTTGAATTTTCTTTTTTTCTTTTTTTTCATTTTGCGATTAATTGACTTCATGAGATTTCTTAAACTTAAATTTATTTATACATAGCTTCTAATGTTTGTAAACGTTATGCCCATTTTAACATTCAATTAATTATATTTGTTTATTTTGACTTACAAAATTGAAACTTACTTAGTCTATTTGTGTTGAAACTTATTTATTTTATTTTTAGGATAGCTCATTTTATCATTTCAATTAACCTAATCATTTATATTTTTTAAAAAATTCATCAAAAAAAAAATTCATTCATATAAAGCTTTTACCACTCTATTTTCTTTTCAAAATAGTTTATTTAGTTTTTCATGACTTCAACAAAAAAATTATGTTATTATAATTATTATTATTATTTTATTTGTATTTCTTCTACTATTATTATTTATTTATAATGTTACTAAAATTATTATTATTACTCCCATGTCTCATGAGATTTATAGAATATAATAAGAATGTTTATGTTTATGTCCGGCACTGTTTTTATACCCTTTTAGATTACTAAGATATTCTTAAAACATTTTGATTATACAATTGATTTCTACAAGTTACAAAACCTAAGGCGTTGAAATATTTATTTTTTTTAGTTGAAACCATTATTCATTACTCTAGGAGATCTGATCATGAATTTGATCACCTATATTAGAGATTTTGACCTTCGTTCGCATTTATACTCATTTATCATTTAAATAATTATAATTTTTTAACAAAAAATTAAAACTTTCTTAATCTATTTATGTTGAATTATCTTTTTCCTTTTCTTTTTGGACTCGGTTGACTTCATGAGTATCCTTCTTTTTCGTTTTTAAGCATGCATATCATTTTCAATCTATAAAATAAGTTCTTTCATTTTCAAGACTTAGCTAAAATAATTTTTAAAAGTTTATTTTAGCCACTATAACATTATGAAAACCTAACACTACAGTAACAACCAACGTTTTTTAACATGCTTTTGCATGTTTAATTAACTTATCTTTTCAAATGGTCCTTTATTCTAAAATTTGATGGCATTTATTTACAAATAAAATTATCATGTCCTATTATTTTATCCAATGTACTTAAAAATTAATGAAATAAAAAAATTCCAATACAAGACTTTCACTTAAGCAGTTAATGACTATAGTGACACTACAACAAAAAAGGGCTTTAGCGACGAGCCGTTTCGTTGCTAAAACATGCAATTTTCGTCGCTAAAGGTTATAGCGACCAAAAAATTTTCGTCGCAATTTCGTCGCCATAGGAGCGTCGCGTTAGGTCTTTGGCGTCGAATTTTCAAATTTCGTCGCTAAAAGTACTTCATGTTTCGTCGCGAAAAGTACTTTTAGCGACGAATCATGTTTCGTCGCCAAAAGAACTTTTCGCGACGAATCATGTTTCTTCGCCAAAAGAACTTTTAGCGACGAATATTAGTCTTCGTACCTAAAAGTACTTTTAGCGACGAAAACTATTTCGTCGCTAAAAGGTATCATTTTTCTTTCATTTATTTATTGTTACTATTGTTAAAATATTATTTTTTTTAATATTAAATTACAATGACAATTAACACCATAATGATAAAAACAGAATTAATTAATTTAAAAACAATTATTATTATTGATGAATAATACAAAAATAGTTACAAAATTTAATATCTCTTTTTTGAAAGAAAATTGTTACAAATGAATAAAAATTTCTTAGTTTTCTTCATCTTGATGTAATTGGTCTTCAATATTCCCTACAAATAAACACTCAATAATTAGTTAACATAATAAACACAAATTTAATAATAATATAAGTTAGAATAAATAAGATTAGTAAAAAAAATTACACCAAGTTCAAAATAAAAGAGAAAAGAAGTAGAGATTAAATTAGAAAATGAGAATTATACATTTAAAGATGAGAGAATTAAAGAATAAAAGTAAAGGAATGAGAGAATGAGAGAATGAAGGAAAGAATGAAAAAAAATGAAGTAAATTGTATATAAATAGGTTATAGGAGTTTTTAGCGACGAAATTAAAAATTCGTCGCTAAAACTTAATTTTGGCAGAAAATAACTCGGGAAAATTTTTTAATTTTGACATTTTTTAGCGACGAAATATTTGGTCGCCAAAAGTGATTTTCGTCGCTAAAACCACTCATTCAGCGACGAAATTCAATTTCATCGCTAAAGATCTTAAATTTTGGCACAAAATCAGCCGCTAAAATTTTTTAAAAATTTCACAACTTTTTTTCGTCGCTAAAGCTATTTTTAGCGACAAAATATATTTTCGTCGCCAAAACAAGCTCTTTCGGCATACAAAGAGTTTTAGCGACGAAATTTATTCGTCGCTAAAGCTATTTTTAGCGACGAAATATATTTCGTCGCTAAAACAAGCTCTTTCGGCATGCAAAGAGTTTTAGCGACGAAATTTATTCGTCGCGAAAGCTATTTTTAGCGACGAAATATATTCGTCGCGAAAGTTATTTTTAGCGACGAAATATATTTTCGTCGCCAAAACAAGCTCTGTCGGCATGCAAAGAGTTTTAGCGACGAAATTTATTCATCGCTAAAGCTATTTTTAGCGACGAAATATATTTTCGTCGCCAAAACAAGTTCTTTCGGCATACAAAGAGTTTTAGCGACGAAAAAATTTCATCGCTAAAGCTATTTTTAGCGACGAAATATATTTTCGTCGCCAAAACTACTTTTGGCGATGAAAAAATGTGGTCGCTAAAACTAATTTTAGTGACGAAAACTATTCGTCGCAATATATTAAATTTTCATTGCTAAAGGTATTGGTGCCAATATATTTTTAGCCGCTTAATTTTTTTGGCGACAAAATTAATTTTTGGTCGCTATATGTACTCTTTAGCGATGAATGTTTCGTCGCTAAAAGTAATAATTAAATATTATTTTTTCTAGTATGATTTTTGCGACAAAAGTTTTTTTTCGTCGCTAAAAAGTACTTTCAGCGACGAAAATAGTTTCCTCGCTAAATGTTTCATCGCTAAAGATCAATATTCTTGTATTGTGAACCGATATATGGACTACTATAAAGTTAGAATTGCAGAGGAAGAAGAGCCTAAAACCACTTCTATAGAGAAATTATTTTGCAAACTCGCGAGAAAATAACTCTTTAAAAACTTTTAACATCAATAGACTAATACAAAATTAAATCAATTTATAACTTTTAACATCAATAATTTTGATCATACAAAATTAAACTTCAGATGCTGCTGCTAATTTGAGATTTAGATTTCATGGGTCTCTGCATAAAAAATTTAAAAAAAAACCAAATGATATTAGAAAAAAGGGCTGTGAAAAAATAAACAATATTCAAATTTCAAATGCATGATCTAAATTCTTAGGCAGGATCAGTCATATATTGTATTGATAGAAAAATTGAAACTTAAAAATAAAATTTTATTCTTCAGATGCTATTTTAAGTTTGTATTATTTTCAACATCCGTATGATTGCATGAATAATGTAAATTATGAAATAACATTCGTATGAAAAACTCACAAAATGCAATAGAAACTAAGCACCTAAAAATAACTGGCAAAAATTTGTAAGCATATATAGATTCATTCATGAGTAAAATGCATCCAAAATAAAGCCTTGTTTATTTGTTTATTATAGTTTCGACAATTCTTATTATTTATCAGCATACCCAGACACTGTTCAAGTAGCCAAAATACTTTAAAATGACCGGATTACTTATTACCAAAGCATTTGAAATGTAGGAATATCAATACCACAACAGTTGAAAAAACCAAAAAAAGAAAAAACAACTCAAATCAAGGAATTGGTAACAAACCAATCTATTACCAGAATCAATAAGCCATCTAGCCAAAGTAGAAAAATAAACCACCCCTATAAAGCAAACAAAGCCATTCAATATTTTTAGGAAGATGTCTGCTTTGTTGTCTTGTATCACTTTTTTTACTTCCTCCAAGATATTCCATGAACCCGAAACACCATTTTCCAATTCAGTATCCATCATTACATCAGTTTATGGGCTTATTCCCATCAATATAACCTAAACATTTCACCATTACGAACTTATCATTCTAGAAGCAATGAGACTATTAACAGACTTTTAACTTTCACTTTGCATACAAGTTCCCTTACCCATGTAGTCATTCTCAATATGTGCATGTAGCCATCCCCACTTTTCTAGTTTTAAGAAGCCTTACCAAGCTTTCACAGCTTGAGCAAGTTGTCATTTTTTCATTCTGACAATAAATATAACATGAAGATAAAACTCTTTTTCATAGCTAACTGATAAAATTTAATACAATCAGAGACATAACTATGTTAACCAGCTCTGAATTCGCACCTTGTATAATGTCATTGTTCAATTCGATTAGCCTTGAATCCTCTTCTTCACATCCAATCTCACTGCAAAATCAACAAACATTATAGAACCTCAACATCTACAATTTTACAATCCCTTTGCCATAAACAATGTTAACATCTACAGTATTTTGTGCAGAAAAAATAATCAAATAATGTCCTTATCATCACCTTCATTTTACTCAATTCAATCATAATTTAATTCAAGTCAATCAATAATTAAGTAAATCCCTAATTGAATTGAGAGAAAAGCCAAAAAGGCAAGACTTATCATATTCGTACAATAGTTTACTTTCTCTTTCAAGTTGGAATGGTTGTAAGATTCAATATGAAATCAGAATACAATCAAACTCAATATCATAAAAATTCGTGAAAAAAAATAGAATTCAATAGCATGATTGAATTAAGGACCAATATTAGAAGTATTAGAGCTTTTAACATCTGAAATGTGTAATTTGATTAAATTCAGAGTTGCAATCCATAGAAAGCAACGGCAAAAGTTGAAGCTGCAGTAAGCTTATAAATAAATAAAAACAATGAGGCAAATGATGAGCAAGAAAGAGAAGATATAAAATGTGCTTTCAGTGACTAATCATATTATTTTATCTGTTATTTAAATGACACATAGATACTAACATATTCATCATTTTAAAAAAATAAAAAATAATTCCAATTTAAATTCTACTCACATCCAGATGTATGTTCTTACAATCAGACTGAGTAGATGATGAATGGATATCATAATCTCTATAGAAAGAATATGGAGCTTCAAAGCACTTGGGTTGTTTCACATTACTTCCTTCAACCTTGAGAGAATTTGAAATAACATCAGGAGAAGTTGTTTTAGCCGGTACAGATAATTGGAAGTGAGTTTATCTTTGAAATGCTTAGAACCTCTACCATGGGATATATGATGAGGATGTTTCCCCTGGCCTTGCGACATTCTGTCCTTACTGAGAAAGGGCTTACTTGCTCCTCCAACCAATAATTTTTTCAAAGTAATAAGATTTTAGAAAATACCCATAATCAATTGTAAACTCAAAGCTCTATACTTAATTCATCAACATACAGAGCAAGGACTCAAAGCCCTATACTTAGTCCATCAAAATACAGAGCAAGGATATATGAAAAGAAAAGACAAATATGCCATAAAAAGAGATTCCCAATATTCCAAATTAATTAAAGACTAAGAACTATGGCCAATGAGCATAAAACTAGCAGTAATGACATTTGATAAACATTTCCAGGGCATTACCCAAGTGATATTAACAAAAGTAAATCTTAATAAAACATTTCTAAAGGCAGAGTTAAATACAATGGCAACAATATCCCCTCACCACTCATTTTGCTGAATCAAACATAAAACCAAGAATTATATAAAGAAAAAAATTAGAAAATAAACACAGAAACAATATGCACTGCTGATCGATCAAAAAACAAAAACCAAAAGTAAAACAAGTAGGTAACAGGATAAGGTCACCTGTTTGTTACGTTACGATGAGAATAATGACTGTCAGGGCGCGGAGATCTCCCTGAAAAGCCTCCCTTCATATTCTGATGACTCATAGACCCTAAGCAACGAAAGAATATGGAAGGAAAGATTAGGGCTTAGATTATTATTATTTTTTAATTTTTTAAGAACTAAAATAACTTTTCAATCACGCAGTTTGAAAAGCCAGACTTTAGGAAATCACAATTCAAGAAACATTGACAATTAAACAAAATCCATACCTCATCCAAGGTTTTTGGATCAAAGACCAAATCATGTGGTATGCTAGTTTGTGATCTAAAGGCATATAAACTAGCTCAACTTGGTGGTGTAAACAAGTAACCGAATGAATTAATCAAAGAAACCAGCTGTGTAAAACACTTTCAATTTAAAAAAATAAGTGACATTTAACTGAAATTTCATCTCAAATTTATCCAATTAGATAAAAAGAAATTTAAAAACTTATATAAACATGCAAGTATTTGTGAAAATAAAGAACGAAGAGAGAGGATTTACGGTGAATCTGCTGCAAGAATTTGTCAAAACCTCTACTTGGACTACCGTTATGTCAAGATCTTCTTTTGTGAAAAGAACTGCACCACTCATTAGTCAAATGTCTACACCCCCAAAGCTTCATTTCACATCACCATAACACCATCCGATTACAATTACATGCCAACTATTTATATATTAACATTTAGAGTAAAAATTAAAAGCAAACAGGAAAAGGGTGTTGAATGAAGACTCACCGTAACCCATAGAATTGAGTTAACCAAGGCCAAAAGAACACAGATGAATGCATGCTTGTTGAGCCCTTTCTTTTGAATACTCGTAGCTGCTTCTACATTTTGATGATTATCAGGTCCTCCTGCTCCAGCGGTCTCTATTTTCGGCTCCAATCAACCTGGTAGCTATGCTTGCGATGGTCAATACGATAGCAGTTTAGTCATGTTGGAATAGCGATGGCAGCTCGGCTGGTGGCCGGTGAGGTTTTGAGTGCATGAGGACTGAGATATTGTGAGAGCGGCTAGGGTTTCTAAAGAAATAGTAGAATATGAAGTATTTGTACTTTAGGTAAAAAATTATAAAAATTCAATTTGATACATATTAAAAATAGAATAAAATTTATTAAATATTTCATTTAGGCGCTAAATTTGTCCACCTGAGTGAAAAATAATTCACTCACTTATATTATTAGAAAAAAAAACATGATTTTTTAAAAATTTATATTAATTTTTAATCTCTTACCTCTCGAAAATTCAAACTTAGGTAGCCAATTAAAATAAAGTAATTTAAAATTACTTAGCTACACCCTTGGGTGCTAAACTAATTTGATATTATTATATTAATACTTTACAATAATAATAGGATCCCAATATTTATAACCTAATTTGTATTCTAAATACATATGTCCCTCATTTACTTTTTACCATTTAGATATTTTTTTGAACAATTATATCCAAATGAAATATATTTTAGTCGCTATATTCAAAGAGCATAATTGTCCAAAAAGATGTGTATGAGAACATTATGAGATTAAGATGGACTTTTTAAGATCATTTTGCGAAACCATGGTTTGTTGTTGACGTTTTCCCTAACATTTACTATACAATGGGAATATGAACTGTAATTATTACTAATAATATTGCTAAATCCTAATGGGTGAGTTAAACTCATGTATGACTTCCTAAACATCTCCTTTATTATATTATTATTATTATTATTATTATTATTATTATTATAAGAACAATGTCATATATATATACATATTCTGATAAAAAGTACCATAATTAAGTTTAGTTTAATCAAATTAAAATTGGCTAACAATTATGCTATAAACAACATAATAAAGCTTAATGCTATAAGATCATTAATCACAATACCATTTATAGCAATATATAAAAAATTAACATACATATGTAATTGCCCATTTTAAGTATTTATAGAAATTGTTGCGACTTGAAAATAGAGAATAAATATAACCATAAAAGATAAAGGAATAAATAAAGTAATTAATTATATATATATATATATATTTACATGAATTAATTTGCACAAGAGGTTGTTTGTGAGTATTATTTAAACTTATAGAATATTAGAAACATTATATTTGTCTAATATACAAATATTTTGTTATAGGGTATATAATAAAATATTAATATTAGCAACTGTCATTAATAAAAAATAATGAAAATTTTTTTTACATGTAATTATAATGGACTATTACCAAGATAATTGTTTCATAATTATCCGATAGTTGGATAAAAACTATCCTCAGATTGGTAGGTAGATATTTGAGTCATTTTGTATATTATAGGATTGATTGTTCCAAATATTTGAAAATAAATATGATTAATTATGGATCTAGATATTCAAACTACACCATACTATAAAAAAATTAATAAAATATTATGATAATTTTTTCATAATATTTTATTAATGTAAAATATAGTTGAATTTATAATGTAATATTAAAATAATTTAATTAGTTACAATCAATTTTATTAACTGATACTTAAATCTTATTCCCAACAGTATAGAAGTCTCATATTTTAAGTATATTTTCATGTTATTAAAAAAATAGAAAAGTATATTTTCATGCAAAGTTGAGGGGGTCTTCGGTAGTTTTTTAGTTTGATTTGATTAGTTTGATATTTGCTTGAAATAAGGGTAGGTAAATGATAATTATTTTCCTTTATATTTCCTTGCATAACCGTTACTTTAGGTGGCCGGTTGTATGCACAAATAAAAAATAATAAAAAGCGGCTGTACGAGATACAACGGATGTATTATAAGCGACCCCTTGAATTAATATCAAGAATGCCATTCAAGCTTTTGATTCTATCTTCTTCAAGTACTGTGTATTAGCTGTCACATTGCTTCATTGCAGCTATTTAGCTTATGCCCCCGAGCTGTTGGTTTTACTTTGTAATAGTTTAATATGGGAAAGCTTTGACTGAGTGAGTAATTTTCCAATTCACATGGTTTTGTCCACACTTACATAATTACTTTAAGTTGGTTTGAATTTATGCTTTTGACTGCAAACTTTGTGAAATCAAGTGATTTTGACAAGCAAAATGTTGTGTTTTAATAGTTGGATAAACAATTAAGAAGATTTATGGTAAATGTCTGTGCGATGTATATAAAATAACTATGGATTAGGATGTTCTCCTGATTTGAGTACTCCTGATCTTTTACAGATCTTGTGCCATCTGTGTTTTAGTGTTGGTGGATGATTAAGATTTAAAAATTATAAAAAATTATAAAAACTCCACTTAAAAACTTACCAAAGGGTAAAAGTAAAAAATAAAAGTCTCATTGATGCCCAGCCACTATCGTTGATCCAAAACCCCTTCACGAACACGAACACAACCCCGTTCTTCTTTCTCGTTTCTTTTTGGTTTCAAGCAGTTTTCAAAGTGATGATTGGCAGGCAAAGAGGAACGATTGAGGAAAAAAAAATTTGGGTTAGCCAACAAACCCAATCACTTAGAAAATACAAGATCCGGCGTGTTGCGATTTCTTAGATTCACCTTCGAATTATGAGACTTTATTTGAATTTTGTAGATTCGATTTTTATATATATATATATATATATAATTTTGAAATTTTTAACCAGTTAATTTTTTTAAATAAATGTTCAACCGGTTTACAACCGGTTAATGAAAACATTTTTAAATTTTTTTATTATATTATAACTATTGTATACCATTGATTTAATCTAACGATGTACAGTAACTATGGCATTGATGCCGTAATTTTTATTACAGTATTATAGAATTTTCCTATTGTGTTTTCTTGATACAATAGATGATGATATGAAGAAGATACCAAAAGTTTATTCTCAATTCCCATTTTGTATGTAATGCAAAACATGTGATTAGATTTGTCAGTTGTGAATGTATGTTTTGAATGCACAAAGTTCTCATATTTGTTATTAATCTCACTTTAATTAGTAATCGGGATCTACATCTTTAGTTAGATCTTGAAAGCTCCAGTTGATTATCTGCTGTTTCTGAACGAGATAATAGACAGATCAGAGATTTAGATTTATGAGTTTATCTTAGATATATCTCTTTGTATTTATGATTACTATTACTATTTCTATGATAGATTTTGAATATCATTTAATCGGATTATATGAGATCAATGAATCAAAATTTATGTTAAAATATTAGCTTAAAAATCTCACCAATTATTTAATACATTAATTTTAATTTAAATAATTAAACAATTCTTAGTTGGCTTATGCAATTAACAAGAAGAAAAATCAAGTAATGTTCTAATTATTAAAATGACATTATAAGTATCATTTATTAATAGTGAAAAATATATAATATAATATGTGTTGGACATATATATTTTTTTCAATTTTTTATCTTTTGTTAAGACGATACGTCATCAATTTTTTGTACTAATAAAATAATTTATTTAGAATTTGTCGAGAGGTTAACAAATTAATATAAGTATTCATAATATTTATAAGAGTATATGCAATATATTATCATATTCCATTTCTTTTAAAAAAATAATTTAAGATATTGAAAAACAAAAAATAAATACTTATTTAAATTTTAGCTGAATGTATATCCATTCTAATTTTAATAGTAGATGTTTAATAAATTGTTTAGTTCTATAGATTTTAAGTTCCAACCGTTAAATCACACTAAGGGCCTGTTTGGGATTGCTTTTAGGAGGCCTAAAAGTGATTTTGAAAATCTAAAAACTAATTTTAGTGTTTGGTAAAAAAATCAAAATCACTTTTGTCAAAATCAACTCCTCCTACAGTTGATTTTGAAAAGCAGGAAATGAGTAACTTTTAGATTCTGATTTTGAGAATCAATTTTATCCTTTAATACAATTCCATAAATATCCTTAAAATTATTAGCTAAATCCAAAATTATCCTTATTTAAATTGAAAACAAAATAAATATTTTAATAATTTTTTATATAATTCATCAATATAAATTTATTAATATCAATTTGTTGTTCGAATTATTATTAAATTTATTTCACTATATTACTAATTTAATTATCAATTGTTTTAAGATAAAAAAATAAAAAACTAAAATCAATATATTATAAATTTTATTTTTAGTAAAAATTATTATAATACACAATTAAAAATATTATATATACATGTTTTTTATATGTATAAGTAAATTTTATCTTATATTATGTATATTTTAGTCATTTATTTTCTCGCAGCAGTTTAACAGTAAAATTTACCAAACGTTCATAACTGCTTTCAAAACTCACAGTACTTCTGAAAATAAAATTTACCAAACACTTAACTGATTCTCTTCACAGCTGATTATTTCTACAATACAACTAACATCAATTATTTTAAAACCTACAGCATTCCCAAACTAGCCCTAACAAAGACAATTTAAGATTTGGTTGATAGTTACTCTTATTTAATTGGTAGTGATATTTGACCCTTTAATTTTTTTGAAAATAATAAATAATTATTTTTGAAAAAGGATAAAAATAATAATAAAGATAAATTAAGAATCATATGAGATGCATTGAGAGAAAAATTTTGGCAATTTTTTTTTAAATATGAAGAATGCTGATGATATAAGATGAACCTTTTCTGGATAATCAGTGAAGGCCAATATTCAACTAGGAATTAAGCCTAAGCCATTCCCAGAGGTCCAATTGGAAGTCCAAAAGGTTATGCGTAACATGAGATAACTTTAATTTATCTTCTTCTTTTTTTCTTTTTTTTTCCCCCTTTTTATTAGGGATGTTAACAGGAAATAATTGAAGACTCAAGTAAGTAATATATTTGTTCTAGAAAATCTGGGAGTTAGATGCACAAGTTAAAGAGAGAAATTCTGAATTGATTTTAAATTGTATTGGATACAAGGTTTCACAAGCCTATTTACGGGCTGTTCCTGACCACTTGAAATTAGCCACGTATAAAGATATCTGTTTTAGTTAATTAGTTATGTCTTTGCAGGTAACTTGGTTAACTGGCCTAATTGGCCAAGCCAAGGTGATAATATCTACTGTACCACTCCTCCTTAAATATCCACTAATAGCTGTACTTGGGTAATGTAGTTTTTAGTAGATTTAAAGCAACGACTGTTCTATCTAGGAGTTGGTGGAATTTTTATTCCTTGATTCTTAAATCTATTTGATTATTTCTGATTCACATCAGGGCTGGTCGGCAGCTTCATGTTCTGATGAAATTTGCTTGAATTATGTGACTGTGTTTTTCCTTGGGATCATACTCACATGAATATACTTCCGTCAAGGTACTCCTATTAGGACCCTAACAAAGACAATTTACGTCCTCATGGTCGGCTGTGGCAATGCCCGTAATTTCTCCTCCACTCCGTACCTCTTTTTCTGTTTCTTCTGCTTTGTCTTTGTTGTTCCCTTTTTAATTTATTTCTTTTAATTTCTCTGTTTGTTTGGTCGTGGCTGTTATTTTTTTTTAAAAAAAATAATATATTTGAATTGCTTTCCACCGCTGTCCTGTTTGGTTGCTAAGAAAACGCGGGAAAATGGGGAGGAATTGGAGTTTGCTTGTGATTGCGAATTCTCTTCTCAGAGTCTAGGGTTTGAATTAATTAGACCGTTGGATTCTTGCAAATCTGGAATAGCACATTTGAGATGTTATCTAATTATTGGATAGTTTAAATCTTTAATATTTTCTCGATCCTGTTTGATGAATCTTGCTTGTAATGGAAAGTTCTTTAATTTCTTTGTAGTGATGTCAGAGGACATGGTGAAGGATGGATACAATGATATAGTGAACATTGACATTTCTTCGGTGGCTATGGACGTGATGAAAATGAAATGTGAGAAAATCCCACAGCTAAAATGTACCCTCTTTTTACAAACATTTTTACAATTTCCTGTTACATTATTTTTCCCCTTTCCCTGAAGTAACCACGGCTATTTTTGTGTTTGTTTTCTTTATCAATCTGAATAGACTTGCAAATGGATGTTAGGGATATGAGCTTCTTTGAAGACGAGTCTTTTGATGCTGTTATTGATAAAGGTATGGCTTTAAATTTGTGTTATTTATTTATTTATTTATGTATTTTTAAGTTGTGGACTTTGATGTTAAGTTAGTTTTTGGTATGTGGTGATACCTTGTTTTGCGCCTGAATTTTTACTCGTGGATTCCCTATCCAAATTCTAGGAACTCTTGATTCTTCGGTGGTACGATGTGTGTACAAATCTTCTTACAATTGCTTCTACTCATTTTTTAGCAACTTCATATATTTCACCCCTTTCTAGATAAGGATTTTGTGTTTTTTTTTAATGCTTTCCTGATGCTTGTGATCTCCAGTGTGGGACCAATACTCCGATTAGTGCTTCTCAGATGCTGGGAGAAGTGAGCAGGTTGTAGACTTAATTACCAGAAGTTGTAATTATGATGATCTTGATCTGTACTGTCAATAATGTTAAAGGTTCACTTTTCTTAATCCTAAAATTAGAATAATCTCATTGTTGGTTTCGTTATATTGTGTTCGTGGGAAGGGGTAGGTGTATTAATTTTCGACTGTTTCTCTTAGTCTTCATCATATCTGTGTGTCTTCAATTGCTAAATCTTAAGCTAAATTTCATTCTTTTTTCTCCTGCAGGCTTCTTAAACCTGGATGGATATATATGTTGGTAACGATTCCCCTAGAGAAATAACTTTATTTCAGTAATTTTTTACTTCATTGTATATATGTGATTTGTTTCAAATTTGCAGTCAACAGATAACCTATGGTGACCGAAAGGAAGGATGATTCATTTGAAACGGAAGGTCTACAACTGGAAAATTGAACTGTGCATTATATGTAAGTTCTCTTTTTTCCCTTTAGCTGTCCATATTCTTTCACCGACCAATTCAAAAGGATTTTAATCACTTGAGAGTATCTGAACCTTTTAGTGCTTTTAGATAAATCATCCTTTAAATGAAACAAATACACACACACATACTTATACGTATAATTCATCTTTAGGTTCTAATTCTACTTGTTGCTTAATATTATCAAATGCATCTTATATTTTAAGCAAATGGAATTCAGATAATTTAATGAGATCAACTTGATTGATGTGTAGATATCTTGTCTAAAGTTTGTTTCTGTTTTTCCTCATTTCAAGGAGTCCTATTAGAATTCTGATTTTTAATTTTTTTAATTCTGGAAGTGAGATTTAAGACAGCGTATAATGTCTTTAGGACTGGTGGAAGCACCTATGAGATCCAACACCATACATGGCTGTGGATCTGGTTGGTAAACACCACTACTCATATCAAATATAAATGTGCATGACAAGATCAGTATGTGGTTTTGTCGAAGTGAATGGCAAGATGAGGAGTCCAGTCCTAATTTTTCAGGGTCTTGAGTTCAGATCTTTGGAGTCTGAGTTTTGGACAGGATTTCTTATTCTATTTCCTAATTGGTTTCACCAGTGGCATTACACATAGGGCACCACTTTTACGAGGGCTCTTGCCATTACATGGCAGGAATAATACGGATGATTTTGTCATTGAGGAAATGGAAATGAATTCCAAATAGCTCTTGGTGTCCTTGGATTTGTTGTACCTTGAGATTTATGCTTCTGTCTTGCCTTCAATTCGTGCTTGATTTTTTTTGTGGTTAATTTATTTATTCTTGGTTGAGGGAAAGGAATCTTAATTTCTGTTTGAACAATCAGTTTTCTCATTTGTTTGCAGCAAGACCAGGATTTGAAAAGCCGGAAGGCTGTAGTTCTTCGATGAAATCATATCTGGAACCTGTTCCCATCACTGATGATGGCCAACTTCCAGCAGAATTTGTTTTGGGAGATCCCGATTCTCACTTTATATACGCGTGTAAAAAGATTAATGATATGGATGAAAATCATATACCCAGCTATACATTGAAAGGTGATATTTTATAGGGAACACGTTTTATAGTCTCCTCTTGTACAACCCGGAACTAGTATTAGGCATTCCTACAGTGTTTGTGACATAAGTATTATTCTATCTTTATGTTCCAACTTGTTCAGTTAGCTTTAGGATTTGAAAAATAAGATTGAAGAAGATGATGAATCCCCACTAGAGAGACAACATTAGATTAGTAAATTCAGACTCAATTACTTGTCACAAGTTAGTATTGAAGTTTATTTTGATTTATAGTTTTAGCATTTAAACCAAATATGGTGACTCCTTGGAATTGAATATTTAAAGACTTAAAAGTTTTGGATTGAATTAGTGGAATTTGTTATTTACATAATTGAGATTTGCTTGCCCCCATCTTTCCCTTTCCCTTTCCCTTTCCCTTTCCCTTTTTACCTATCTATTACCAGTACTAATGGTGGTGGTTGATGATACTGTTGTGAATGAATATACCTTTTCGACGGGTGGCGATGGAACGGCGCAAATTTGACATTAACGTTAGTGACAAAACAAATGAGAGAGAAATAGAGAGGGGTCCTTTCACAGTCGTTGTACCTATACCAGCCTATTCGAATCAATCTCTTCTCCTCAGCGAATTCGCATTTGAAAGCATTCATTAATTCAGTCTTCCCTCCTCCCTTCGCCCGTGTGCAATGTGTGAGGAGACATCAGTATCTGAAGTTGTGTTATATAACAATGCTATCTCTAACTAAGCAGGTAATTAGGTTTGATATTGTTAAGATTGAGGATCCATAAATGAACGTGCCATTCCATATTTAAAAAAAACTAAGAAAAACATGTGGGAATTGTATGCATTTAAAAAGTTTACACATTTCTTTCGTATGTATTGAAAGACTCTCAAAAGTCTTTCGTGTGTTAAGTGAAAGTTATCACCACCAACGATTTGTCTAGTTAAGAAAAATGTCTTACTCGTTATTTTATAACCTGCATAATGTGAATATAGATCATCGGGTTTGGTTAGTTTCTTGGTTCAGTGTCTTTTAGAATTCTCTATGTATGTGTATCTTCACCTTCCAATTATGGATCAATAAATTTATTATCGTTTTCCAGAATAGTAAGACTATTTCTTGTTTGCAGGCCACAACTCACACCATTAATTAGTGAAAAATGTCTTACTCGTTAAGTACGCGGCTAATTTATAACCTGCATAATGTGAATATAGATCATCGGGTTTGGTTGGTTTCTTGGTTCAGTGTCTTTCAGAATTCTCTATGTATGTGTATCTTCATCTTCCAATTATGGATCAATAAATTTATTATCGTTTTCCAAAATAGTAATACTATTTCTTGCTTAAAAGCCACAGCTCACACCATTAATTAGTTTCTCCATATATATATATAAACGCTGATTCTGACTCCAATGTCAGTTGATCAGTCTTGAGTAATGTCTGGCTCCGGTGCAGTGGAATCAGAAGAGAGGCAGGTTGCCCTTTGCCACAATAATCTCAAAGGAAATAAGCTTTTGACACAAAGATATGACTCATTAGACCTCGAATCCGGTGCGGTTTCTGGTTACCATAGCCGTAGCTCAAAGGTGATCGGTTGGAACCCAATAAACTTTTATTAATTTCTTGAAAACTAACTCAGATTTATATAATTTTGTTTTAATTTCCTCTTTTGTTTCCAAGGCTATGAAGTGGTCCGTGATATTGCAACTAGCATTCCAAAGCATTGGCATAGTGTATGGAGACATTGGTACGTCGCCCCTGTACGTGTTCTCAAGCACTTTTCCCAATGGAATCAACCATGTAGATGATGTTCTAGGCGTGCTTTCATTGATTCTATATACGCTCACTTTTATCCCTCTTATCAAGTATGTGTTCATCGTCTTGCATGCGAACGACAATGGTGATGGTAAGATAGATATCAGTTCATACTTATTCTCCTTAATTGATATAAATAAAATAACAGTGAGATCAGAAGAAGGATGTGTATTTTATTTGAGGTGTGATGAAGAAATATATGAAAACATCTAGGTGGGACGTTTGCTCTCTACTCTCTGATATGCCGATATGCTAATGTGGGCTTGGTTCCTAGTCAACAAGCCAAGGACAGCAATGTTTCCAATTTTCAGCTTGAGTTGCCGGGCAATAAACGTTCTAGAATGGCGTCGAGTCTCAAGTCCAAGCTGGAGAACAGTCGGGTTGCCAAGTTTTTGTTATTCTTTGCCGCTTTACTCGGTACTTCCATGCTTGTCGGGGATGGGGTTTTAACTCCTTGTATCTCAGGTTATTTTGCACAACTTCTTTGATTCATCATGTTAAATTTTAGACTCATCAATTCAATAGAGATTTTCATGTTGTTTTTATTGCTGTTAACATAAAGGGCAGTTTTATCAGCAGTAGGAGGCATCAAGGAAGCCACATCTGCAATGACAGAAGGTACTTTCTCGTGTAAACGGAACCAGGAATATTGTGCCTTGACCTCTTAACTGATGTAGGCAATCTTGTAGCCTAAACTAACAGATTTCACATGATATGCTTACTAAAATTTGCCTGCCTCCTCTTCTTAAATAGATAGGGTTGTTTGGATATCAGCAGCTATCTTGGTTTGCCTTTTTTTGTTTCAAAGGGTTGGAACGGACAAAGTGGGATGCACATTTGCTCCAATACTTGTTGTTTGGTTCGCATTCATTGCTGGAATTGGCATCTACAATATTATACACTATGATCCAACAGTAATTAAAGCTTTAAACCCATGGTACATCATTGATTATTTCAGAAACAACCAGCAAGCTGCTTGGATATCCCTTGGTGGCATTATACTGTGCACTACAGGTACTCTTTCCAGCCATTAGTATATAAACCAATTAAATAATACTTTAAGCAATCTTCCAAGCTTTTTGATGATGTTTTTTAAAAATAAAAAAATAGGGGCGGAAGCATTATTTGCTGATGTTGGCCACTTCACAGTTCTGTCGATACAAATAAGCACCTGCGGTGTGGTCTATCCAGCTCTCATTTTGGCTTATACAGGACAAGCTTCCTTCCTACGCAAGCATCCTGATCTTGTCTCGGATACATTCTTCAAGTCTGTACCGGGTAAATAATTTTTTTTTTCATTTTTTATTGTCCTCGTTTCTTTAGCTTTTGATCAAGTAGTGACATATATGGCTGTGTGGCAAAATAATTATCAGGTCTTGTGTATTGGCCAATGTTCTTGGTGGCGGTATTGGCAGCAATCATAGCAAGTCAAGGTCTAATTTCAGGAACTTTCTCCATAATCCAACAATCCTTTGCACTGGGATGTTTCCCTCGTGTCAAAATCGTGCATACTTCATCTAAGTATGAAGGACAGGTTTACGTTCCGGAAGCCAATTATCTACTCATGCTCGCTTGCATAGGAGTTACTATGGGTTTCAGGACAACCGTAAAGATCGACAATGCATATGGTAATTAATCCACAACTCAAATAATTCAATTTCCTACTTTATTCACTCACAAAACTAAATCGTGCATAATATTCGGCCTGTCGGTAATCATACTAATGCAGGGATTGCGGTGGTGTTTGTAATGACATTGACATCAGCCTATCTGGTACTTGTCATGATAATGATTTGGAAATCCAATATACTTTATGTAATCTCTTATGTTCTTGTAATTGGTTCTGTGGAACTCATCTTTTTAAGTTCAGTTCTCTACAAATTTGATCAAGGAGGATACTTGCCATTGATCTTTGCTGCGGTTCTAATGACTATAATGTATGTTTGGAACAATGTGTATCGAAGGAAGTATTTTTATGAGGTGGAGCACAAACTCTCTCCGAGGAGTATAAAGGATATAGCTGCTAACGCAAACATTTGCCGAATTCCTGGACTTGCCTTGTTCTACTCTGAGCTTGTTCAGGGCATCCCTCCTATATTCAAGCATTATGTGGAGAATGTACCTGCATTGCACTCGGTCCTTGTCTTCGTCTCCATCAAATCTCTGTCAATTAGCAAGGTTCAAGCAGATGAACGATTCATTTTCCATAGAGTGGAACCGAAGGAGCTTAATATGTATCGATGTGTTGGAAGATATGGTTACATGGATGTACGAAATCAGGAAGAGCCCTTCGAGAGAATTCTTGTTGAAAATTTGAAGCAGTTCATTAGAGATGACAAGAAGTTCTCTTCACAAAGCCAGGAGACTGCCCACGACTCGGACGAGGATACCATCCATGAGATGCAAAAAGAGGCACTGGAAAGAGACATTGAAGCAGTTGATAAAGCGTGGGAAGCTGGAGCTGTTCATTTGATTGGTGAAAATGAAGTGGTTGCGGCCAAGGGATCTGGAATCGGGAAGAGGCTTATGATAAATTATGTATTCAATTTCTTGAAGAAAAATTTGAGAGGAAGTGAGAAAATGTTTGACATTCCTCACAAGCGCATGGTTAGGGTGGGAATGACTTACGAGCTTTAGATCACTTGATTATATATACTCATATGCAGATGCAGTTGGTTTGATAGACTTGTAAGCCTATGCAAATTGGAATATTCTTATATTAATAGTTTACTAATTATAAACTTGAGTCTTGCAATTTACTATTATCGATCTAATTCTGTAATTTTTCTGCTACATATATGGACGTTATTATCTGACGTGGGAGGCATCAAGGCAAATTTGTTGAATATTATCTATATGCTTCAATTAACAAACAGATGTGCTTGTAGCCTCTTTTAGTGCACGGATCGGATTGTTTGAAAATTGGGTGCTATCTTGGCTGGCCTCTTCTTATTTCGAAAATTTAGAGGCTCGGCAATGGCAGCAATTCAAGCTCTCAAGTTTTCCCCATGCAAAAATTGTAGATAGGTGGTGCAAGTATGAAGGGCAAGTTTCTGTTCCTGAAGCACAAAACAAATAATTTTGTTGTATTATTGAGAAAGTCCCTGAAATTCGAGCTTACTTGCTGTATGATTGCGACCGTTTTGGATTCACTAATGATATATATAAGTGCAAAAAATAACATAAAAGTAGCATCTCATCATTATAGGATTAAAAAAAAAATTACACTACATAATATAATAATAAAAATTTCACTATAAATCAAACTTTTTTTTTTAATCTTTTGTAATTTTTACTCTTTTCCATACAAACATCATTATTCTTTTGGATTTAAATTTAACCATGAAAGTAGAACAATGGTTCCTTGGAATTGGGTCTTTTGTGCCAATAGTAGATTAATTGCCAAATTATTTTCACTAGAGATGGCAGGCTTCATTATATTGTTATATTATGTGTGCATATAACAGATGTGAATGCTTTTATAATAATACACCACTGAATTAACAAAGTATTATAACACGATTGGGTAAACAAAATTATGTGGGTCATGTAGTTTATAAATTTAAAGTATAGATGACATCACCTACAATTTAGGATCATGTATGACAAGCCATTTGTTTTTTCAGCACATAGATGATAAACATAAAATTTTTCATCCAAAAAGAAAATTTGTATGACCTGTAGTTTGTTACTTCATCAGATATCATAAACGTTTTCACCACATGAATTGTATGTCATGTTAGCATATTTTTTTTTTTAATTCTTTTATAAAAGTAATATGACTTATCATATAGATGTTCATTAGCCATCATTATAAACTCATCTGTAACATATTCAGTAGTTTGTTCGATCAAAGTTTTCCATTTATTGACAATCATTATAATCTTTAATATTAGCAAGGTTGATCAGAGTTAAACCCCTTATGCGGTCACCACTCAATAAGAGGGGGTGAGAAAATAAAAAACTAAATGAAGAAGAAGAAGAAGTTTTAAAGGGTAAATTAATATCTGGGTTATTTTTAGATTTTTGAACGTTTATAGGGTAAATTTTTATTTTTTAAATTTACATTGTGGTGCGTTCAGAAATGAGCCTGGAGAGAAAACTTTGAGTTCAAATAGTACACCCTATTTCCTATTTCCACATTGAGTAGTGCTAGAGAGAGAGAAGCACGAGAGAAAGACGAGAGAATTTTGCTCTCTCTCTCTATCCACTCACTCACTCTCTACCAATTTCTTCAGTGTTTCTCTCGTTTTTCTCTCGTGCTTCTCTACACCAAGCATTTTCCTTCCACATTTCATGGGCTTTTGGTGCTTGTGAGCATTAATTCTTTCTTCTTTTTTTTTTCCTGGCTCGTAACTTACGAGCGTTAAAAATGTTGTTTTTGTCTCAGAAGAGACTTCTGTTTTGGCTTGAAGAGTTTCACATATTTAATGAAAACGCGTAAATATGCTTGTGAATTTAAAAATTTTAGGGTGAGGAGGGAGTTGGATTCTTGCGTGTATTCATGAAGAAAATAATGTTGCAACCATTCTTAAAATCCTTGCAGCCTCCGTTCCTCCTCTACGCCTAATGGGGCTCTATATTTTGAACCTAGCTAGAGGAGTATATTGGCCAGTCTTTGCCTTTAGTGATCTCACATCAATTAAACAAAATGCCATCTTCTACACCAACCAAAACTCTTGTCATGCTTAAAGCCTTTCGCCAATCCGAACAACAAAGTACTGAAGTAGTGGCTTCCTTTCAGTGCAATGCTTCACAGCCAATATTGCCCCTTATGTTTTGATGCAGGAAGATGTTTGTTCAACGGCATTTGACAAATGCACCTCCTTAGTGATTATTATCCCATTCTAGAAAATTGTTTCTTCTTTCATTAGGATAAGAATGAAAAATGTACTCAAAATGGCTCCTTGATCAGTTGGCATTTTGTTTGATCGCAATTTATTTATGGACTTAGACCCATTTTTACGCGTAGATTGATGGTAATATAGTGATAAGGCAAGGAAGCCACGGAGGTCATCAAGGGCACCTAAACCAAATCCTAAGCATGAAGAGTATGTATGTAGGACATCTCATGCATGCAACATGCAGAACGTGGAACAAATCCCAAATATGAAGAGTATGCATGTAGGACGTGAGACTCATGCTTGCAACGTGCAGAACGTGGAATATTTAAATGCAAAGGTGTAGCGACTGGAGCAGTTGACCACGTCAACTAGCCGTTGGAGGATTTATAACTTAGTTGTTCTTTAAGTTATATATTGTTGCTTAGTTAATCGGATTTGTAGCTAAGTTGTTGCATTTATATTATCTTCTTTTCCCTATTTAGCTTTGTATATGCCTTCACTGTCGGCTGTATCTCAAAGTAGTTGGTTACGTTTTAAAGTATAAATAAGCTCCATCGATCAATAAATTTTATTGAGAAAATTATCAAAAACACTTATCCTGTGGTTGGATCGAGCCCAAAGTAGAGCATCTTAGTTTATCTTTTGCAATTATTTTTGCATAATTTGGGATCCCATGATAGACCATGGATCAGTTTGGTAATGTTATAGTTTTTAAAATAATTGTTGTTATTTGTATTGTAGAAACAATTAGTTGTGAAAAAAAAATAATTAGTTAAGTGAAAAAGAGTGTCGGACCAAGGGACCTTCACAGGAACTTGATTCAATTGCATATAGAAGGTTGCGAGGAGAAATTTGTAAGCTTGATCATTATGTTGATATAGTGGCCTATTCCAATTGTAGATAATGATGTTCTTTCCACTTATAGAGAAGCAATAAGTAACTCTCAAAGTGTACAATGGAACTGAGCAATCGATGATAAAATGCAGTCTTTTCATAAGAATGAAACTTGAAAGTTAGTTACATTGCTCAAGGAAAATAAAGCAATTGGGTGTGAGTGAGTATATGCAAAGAAGGAAAGGTTTCCTCACAAGAATGAAATTTGATACAAAGCTAGATTGATAGCAAATGGTTATGATCAGAAAGAAAGAATAAACTATAATAAAGTATTTTCTCTAGTTGTGAAGCATTTTTCTATTCAAATTTTGCTGGCTATGGTTGCATTCAGCTTGATGTAAAAATTGCATTCTTACATGGTGATTTAGAAGAGAAAATTTACATGACTCAACCAGAAGGATTCAAGGTTGTTGGAAAAGAAAATTGGGTTTGTAAACTGACAAAGTCCTTTCATGGATTGAAACAATCTCCGAGACAGTGGTATAAGCAATTTGATCGATTCATAAAAGGGCATGACTCATGAGTACACGAGAAATAAATTAGAATATTGCGTGTATTTTCGCAAGCTACAAGATGGATCTTTCATATTCTTACTCTTGTATATTGATGACATGCTAATAGCTTCTAAGAATAATGATGAGATTGAAAAGTTGAAGATTTAATTTAATTAGGAATTTAAGATGAAAGATTTGGGGGAAGCTAAAAAAATTCTTGGCATTGAGATATGCAGAGATATGGCTCATGGCAAAGTTATCTTATCTTTTTTAAATAAAAGCAATTTAATTAAACAAAATGAATTACAAACTGTTTAATAACCACAAAGGTAGAACAAAATTCCACTCTTAGGGACCTGACATAAAACCTCCTGCCCTCGCAACAGAGTGAGCAACCAGGTTTGCAGACCAACGCACAAACAAGAATTGCACTTCTCCTAAAAACATAGCTAAAGCTCGACATTCATCAATTATTAAACCAAAACCATTAGGCCCTGAAAACTCCTCAACTAAAGCTTGTAACACTTGTAAGCACTCCGTCTCTAAAATAACGCAAGGAAACTGCAATCCTTTAAGCCAACTAAGGGCCTCTCGGATACCAAGAACTTCCGCCTCCCTTGCTCCAAACTTTCCAGCCATACCAGCACATCTTGCTGCCAAGAAAACGCCCTCTGAGTTTGGAACCACACAACTGAACCCAATCTTTCCCTGGGATGAAAAAATAGCAGCATCTACATTACACTTAGCCCAACCAAACTTTGGCTTCTCCCAACACATTGCCCATGAACCAGCTTGTGAACATCAGTATCAACATAAAACTGTTGCTTCTTTGCTTTTTGCCACTGATAGAGAAGTTGCCCAGCAGAGTTAAAAACCTGAAACATTGAACTAGCTCTATTATTCCATACTTTGTTATTGCGATTAACCTAAATTCTCCAGCAAATGATCATGGCAATTTGGCACTCTTCTTTACTGCAGCGTGTAAAAATGTGATCAAGCCACTCTAAGAAAGTAGAGCAATGGCCAACAAACCAACAGGGGAAGAAAACCAGCAAGACTTAGCAAAACAACACTCAAGCAAAGAATGTAGCAATTTGGCACTCTTCTTTCCTCAGAAGTATGACACACAGCACAAGTAGAGATAAGATTCACCCTTCTAGAAATTAAATTAACTGCAGTAGGCAGCACATTTGTTGCTTCTAGCCAAACAAAACTCTTAACCTTACTCGGCCCATTCAAGTTCCATAGCTTTCTCCACACACCTGTAGAAGAGCCAGGGGTAATAGAGTGTAATAAATTGTAACAGCTACAGACCGAATAGCAGCCTTGAGGATCAGCTAGCCAATACTACACATCATCGTCTCGGCGGGAACTAAGGGGAATTTGAAGAATCAACTCTTTGTCTCTTGCGTTGAAAATATCCGAAATAATATCATAATCCCAGGCTCGTTCATTAGACACCATTAAACTACTAACAGGTGCTGTAGCAAGTTCTGCATTAAGATTAGAGGAAACAAAACCATCCTTGAGATCGGGAAGCCACGGATCCTTACTAATGGAGAGCGTATGCCCACATCCAACTTGCAGTCGACTCCCTTGAATCACCACATCCTTTGCAGCCAAAATAGAGCGCCACACATAGCTAGGATTATGCCCCACAGAAGCTTGAAGGACAGAGGTTCGCGGATGGTAGCGAGCTTTAATAATCCTAGCCACAAGAGAATCAGGACTAGTTAACAATTTCCACAATTGTTTTCCTAGCATCGCTATATTGAATAAATGAAGTTGTTTAAAACCAAGGCCACCATACCCCTTTGGATTGCACAGATTCTCCCATTTAAGCCAATTAATTCCTTTCCCTCCACTACGATTGCTTACTCTTAATCTAAAACTCAGATTGAATGCCACGGAATGAATGAATTCTTCATCACTTCTAATTCTCCACACATATCCTTTGCAAGCAAATTAATACTTATAGCATAATTAGGCATAAAATAATAATCGGCCACTTATGTCTTCAATAAAATCTCCTTTCCATAAAATTTCATGAGAGCATCCTCGCATCCTCGTGGAATCGCTCCTATCCATAAAATTGAAGCCTTTGCATGACATAAAATTTATTAAGAAAGTTCCACATGTCTAGTTTCCAGAATGTAAAACTTCTTTCTTTTTACTTTTTCTTTTCATGCAATATATGATGGAAGACCAAGGTAGGCTCCATGATTAGTGGTAACATGATTAGTTAAAAGAATGACAAGAATGTCACATAAAGCCCTAGAGATAGAGCAAAGAGAAGAAAAATCAACCACATTAGCACTAAATGAAATTGAAGACTTGTGGAAATTAACCTCTTGGCCAGAAATAATCTTGACCATATCTAAAAGGAATTTTGCCAAAGAATTAGCACTAAATGAAATTGAAGACTTGATTAAGGAAGCTTCATTGTTATTTGCCTTAAAGAAAATGATGCTATCATCAGCAAAAAAACAAGTGAGACACCGATGGAGCACCTCTCGCAATTCTAACACCGTGAATCAAGCGATTCCTTTCTTGCCTTCGAATTAAAGAGCTTAATCCTTCCGCAAAAATAATAAATAAATACGGAGATAATGGGTCTCCTTGATGAAGACCTCGACAAGGTACAATCGGACCAACTTCCTTAAAAGCAATATTTGATGAAAGTGCTACAATAGTTTATTTATGTTGTAAACTAAAAAAATCAAAAGGATCACACATACCTAATTAAAGTTAAAATCTTCATATATTGAATTTCCTCTTTAAATATTTGTTTCAAGTATTTGAAAGAAAAAAGTTTAAGGGTTTAAATTAGTAAGAAAACTAAACATTAATTTTAGTGCCCTAAATGAGTGTTCAGAGTAATAATATTATATATGCTCATAATAAAGTGTCCTTAATAGTAATTTACATAATGAGTATTTTTGTAATAAATTTTTTATAAAAAAAATGAGTGTTTAGAGTAATTTTTAGAATGCACATAGTCCTACCCTTTAAACAAATGACGGTTAACTATTGGTTATATATTTACTCTTACTGGAGGGATAATAAGTTAGAAGTCTACATTACAATCTATAATTGCTCTATCAATAGTAAAAGCTGAGTACATAACAATTATAAAGACTATTTGGTTATAAGGCTTACTTAAAAACTTATGACCGGTACAGGAGTACATTAACGTGTGTTGTGATAATCAAAGTGCTATTCACTTACCAAATAATCAAGTTTATCATGTATATATAAAACATATTGACGTGTCACGTGGGAGTTAATTTTTTATTTTATTTTACGACATTGTACTACAATTATAAATTTGTTTCGACTTACGTCGGGCTTGATTGTGGGGTGTATTTCCAATGACGTATTTGTAGATAATTAAATAAAACGGAAAAAAGAAAGACTTTGTAGAAAGGGTCAGGAGGTTTATATTTCAAAAAACATGCCGATGAACTAAAATATACCATGCATTCCCCATCCTATCATATGATAATGTAGATGATAGATACTGAAGTATAAGCGAGAGATATTTGTAAGAACTTACTAGCATCTGTGACACAAAAGTAACCGGCACCCCTAAAGGCTGGAGAAGTAAGTGAAAGATTCCTGTCAATAAAGAAACTAAAGAAATCAGAAACATCGCATTGGCATGATGAGATATTTTTCCTCTCGAACCCGTTAATCTTAGCTTCGCGGCTGGTTCACAAAACCAATAAACATTCTTGGGAGTCATTTCAAATTTGCCAGTTTATCCATAGCATGAGAAACAAACAAAACTTTGTAAAGCAGAAGAGGGAAAATAAAACGTAATAACTAAAATAAACAAAAAAAGAAAAGAAAAGAGAAAAGTATGGTTCTTGAACAAAATAAAGAGGAGTTAGAAAGAAAATCACGGAGTGGTCGGAAAATAATCTAGCTATCTAGATAATTTGATTTAAGATATTGAATTTGTCCTTTGGCTCATTATGTGTGGATTATATTGGCGTAAATTTAGTTAAATGTAAAACCAAAACTCGAGCCGAGACTTATGTAAAAGAGCGTATGGATTAAACTTAAGTGTTCGATCCTATAAACTTAATTGTTTGATCCTATGTGGAGGAATTTCCATTTTAAGAACTAAATTCACTATTAGACAAATAAATAACCTTGTGCAATGATTAAAAAAAAAGAAAAAGAAAAAAAGAACCAAACAAACAAAATGACAAACATGGTTGGAATTACTTGGGTTTTTTATTTTTATTTTTAGAAATTAATTGGATTATTCTAACTTCTAATCCATCTTCCAGTCCTAAAAATAGTTATATAGAATAATTATTATTAAGATGGAGTTATTTGCACTCTAAAAAAACATACTTTGAACACTCTTCGTTTCAAAATATATTTTATTACAAAAACACCCTTTCATGAAATTACTAAAAAGAACATAATTACTTTAACTTATAAACAAAAATACTTTACACACCCATTTATTATAAATCCTAAATTTTTATTTTCTCCATCAATTCATCATCTGAGGTTCATGGAAGTTACAGAACCAAAATTGTACATTCTCCATTCGTACGCTGATCAACACCCCAAATTTCACCAATAAGCTTTAATTACATCTCATAAATCACATTAATTAAAAAATTATAATAGATTCGGTAACTTATAGCTCACACTGAATATTTAAATAGCAAGAAGAAGACAGTGAGTGTTGAAAAAAACTAATTAAGGTTATTTTTAAATTTAATAAAGTATGTTTAGTAAAAGTTTAATTTTTAATTTTTATATGTGATTGCTCTAAGTAATTAAGTGTACATAATAAATTTTAGAGTACAAATAACCCTACCCAATATAGAATGATAAAGAGAAAAAAAATTACATTTTTAGTGACTGACATTTCTAGGCCACGGCTGAATTTATACAAAAAGGTTAAGAGTAATATAAGGCTCTTAATATTTGGAACTCAATTCTAATTTATATTCCAATCAATATAACACTCATTTAATAAATGGCATAATAGTAAGTTTATTAATTTTAAAATTCATCATCTAATGATAAGTGATATTTATAGTAAGAACATAAATTAAGATCCAAGTTGCCATCCCTAATATAACTGAAAAGCAAAGAAAAGGTCAAAAGAAAGAATCTTGTCGTAATTTTTTGATATGACTGATACGCTTTCAAAAGTGATTTGGCAAATACTTCATTGAGTTAATTCGTTGAATATTAATTATTATTGATTCTTTCTTGCCATATCTCTCATGATTGTGAATCAAAATATGACCTTTATACTTATTTTGTTGCCGTCATGCAGTACCTGATGTTCGAATAATACAAGAAATTCTTGCCATATTTATTTGTCTTTTTTTTCACTTTTTTTTGTTTATTTTAAACATGTCACAAGGTTATTGATTTTGTATGGGTAACAGATATGTGTAATAGTGAATTAAGTTCACAAAATCGAAATTCCTCCTAGTGCGATCAAACAATACATAAGTCTCGGGCTCGGCCCAAGTTTTGATTTTATATATATTTAACTGCATATACGCCATCATAATCCACACACAAAGCAGCCAAAGGACAAATTCAATATCTTAAATCAAATCATTTAAATAGCCAGATTAATTACCGACCACTCCGTTATTTTCTCTCTAGCTCCTCTCTAATTGTTCAAGAACCATACTTTTCTCTTTCTTTTCTTTTCTTTTTTTTAAAAAAATTTTGGTTATTACTTCTTTTTCTCTTCTGCTTTATAAAATTTTGTTTGCTTCTCATGCACTTGCAAATTAGAAATGACTTCCAAGAATGTTACTTGGGTTTGTGAGCCAGATGCGAAGCTGAGATTAACGGGTTCGACAGAAAAAAGATCTGCTCACGTAAATGTGTTGTTTCCAATTTCTTTAGTTTCTTTATTAACAGGATTTTTTCATTTACTTCTCCAGCCTTTAGGGGTGCAGGTTACTTTTGTTTCACAGATGCTAGTAAGTTCTTACAAATATCTCTCGCTTATACCTCGATATCTATCATCTTCATAATCCTATGATGGGATGCGTGGGAAATGAAAATTTTTAGTTCTTTCTAAAAAGACGTTGGTAAAATGGGAGCATTGCACAATTGTTTTAATCAGAGTTAAAAGAAAAACTTTTAATACATACATTACAGAATAAAATATAGTGCATTTAAGTGTGTTATTATTATTATTATTATTTTTACACTACATTTAATTGATAATAGTCATTGCAAGTACAATATCAATGAATCTCATTTGCATTGCATACAATGATCATTAGTTTGGGATTTTTTTTTGACAGGCAGGAATTGCATTAGGCCCCTCGTTTCTTGGACACAATGAAAAGGTGAGCAAAAAAATATTCCCACCGAAGACCGAATTGGTGATCAGCGTCTTCGAATCTATTGGTCTTATTTACATAACGTTCGTGACTAGCGTAAGAGCCGACTTAAGTATTATGACAAAATCTGGAAGACTGGGAATTGTTATCGGCATTGGATCTTATTTGCTTCCGTTGATAGTGACATCATTATCGACCGTGATAGTAAACCAATTCGATCCATTAGATGGAGAGCTTGGACAGTCCGTCCAAATGGTTACAGGACTAGAATCAACAATATCCTTCTACGGAATCTTGGAAATTTTGACAGATATGAAGCTCCTAAACTCAGAGCTAGGCCGCCTTGCTTTGACTTCTTCCTTGACAAATAACCTATTGAACATGACATTAGGAACATTTGTTGTAGTCCTGAGTGATATTCAAGAAGCGGGTATTAAAAGTATAAACCTTTTAAATCTCATGAGCTTCGTGCTCATTGTTATATTCATTGTTTTTACCATCCGTCCTGTCATGGTTTGGATGGTGAGGCAAACTCCTGAGGGAAAACCCTTGAAGAGTGAACATGTAATAGCCTTGAGTATCATGGTCGTTTGCAGTTATTTTGTTTCAGAATCCATGGGACTTATCGGGTTTTGGGGACCAGTAATTTTAGGGGTTATCACGCCTCTAATTCCACCAATGGGATCCCTTTTGACAGACAAAATGGAAGCCTTTGTTTGGTCAGTGTTCTTGCCTTGCTTTTTAATCAATTCTGGCAAAGGAGTTGATTTGTTTTCGACTACACTCTCTGGTTTCTTGGTAGTAGAATTCCTCATATGGGTTGCTACTACTGTGAAACTTTTTGCCATCATAATTCCTTCACTCTATTATAAAATGCCCTTTATGGATGCTCTTTCCCTTGGCCTCCTTTTGAATTGTCGAGGCATCTATGATATACAAGTCTTTAGCCGTAGCAATCGACGTCAGGTACTGTTTAATTACACGATCATATTTTGTTAAAAATTTAGACAAATGACTCTCTCTCTCTCTCTCTCTCTCTCTCTCTCTCTCTCTCTCTATATATATATATATATATATATATATATAGTACCTAAATTTTGATAATGTAAATGCAGATGCTGTCAGATGAGAGCTATGGCGTAATGGTCATGACAGCAATGTTGAAGTCTGCTATTGCTTTACCGTTACTTAGAGTTTTTTATGACACTTCGAGAAGGTATGTAGCCTACAAAAGACGCACAATACAACACACCAGACAAGATGCCGAGCTTCGCATTCTTGCGTGTATCTATGAAGAAAACAATGTTGCAACCATTATCAACGTCCTTGGAGCCTCCATTTTTCCTCAACGCCCAATGGAGCTCTATGTTTTGAACCTAGAAGAGTACGTTGGCCGGTCTTTGCCTTTGGTGATCTCACATCGATTAGACAAAATGCCATCTTCTTCTAAACCAACGAAAACTGATATCATCCTTAATGCATTTCGCCAATTTGAACTACAAAGTAGTGGCCCCCTTTCAGTGCAATGCTTCACAGCCACTGCTCCCTATGATTCAATGCACGAAGATATTTGTTTAATGGCATTTGAGAAGTGCACATCCCTGGTGATTATCCCATTTCAAAAAACCAATAGTTATGTTATCAAAAAGATAACGAAAAAGGCACTCAAAATGGCTCCGTGCTCGGTAGGAATTCTAGTTGATCGTCGAGAATTTATGAACTCTAGACACATTTTCACGCATAGATCGGAGATAAATATTTGTGTTATTTTTTTAGGAGGTCCCGATGATCGCGAGGCTCTAGCATATGGTGCTCGCATGGCAGGTGATCAAAACGTTATGCTTACAATCATCCGATTCTTTGCTGTTAACCATGCTACTAAGGATTTGATTGAAGAAAAGAACGATTTGAACTTAATTAGTGGTTTGAGGATGAGTACTATGGACAGCAAGAATGTCAGGTACATTAAGCATAGTGTGAAAGAAGGAACAGAAACATTTCAAGTGATTAATTCTATTGGCAATGATTTTGAACTCATATTGACCGGAAGAACACATGATTATTGTTCGCCGGTGTTGTCGGGATTAGTAGAATGGAGTGAAAGTGAAGAATTGGGAGTGGTTGGCGATATACTGGCTTCTTCAGATTTTAAGAGCAGTGCATCAGTAATGGTGATGCAACAACAAGCTTCAGTTGTGGAAGAAATGGTGATTCAAAGCCCAGGATTTGTGCTGAAATGATGGGTTACTTTAATGTATGGATAGTCAACAAATAGATGAAGGGCAAAAATAATCAAACCTCAATTGTTTGTCAAATTAATCATTTTTCTCTCCTGTTTTAAAATCCCTCAAAATCTTTTATCATTAGAAAATTTTTTGTAGAGTTTCAAATTTTATGTATATTTTACTATTTTAGCCATAAAAATTTTCATGAACGGATAATCAATTTTACCGCGTCTACGTAAAATAATAAAAGATACAAAAAATTAAATTTTACAAAATCTTTTTTTGAAAACTTGATCAATGGTCGACAATTTTTTGATGAATTTTAAAACATAAGGAGCAAATGATTGATTTACTGAAACAAGAGGGATTTTGATCATTTTCCCATAGATGTAACTGTGGCAACAAGTAGAAACAAGGAAAGATAGATGAAACCAATATAACCACCATTAACGTACTACTGTATTTATAAGGAGGAAAAAAAATTACATAACTCCGAAAATTGAATAAGGATGATATCAATTTTGGTCGGTTTAGAACAATATGGCGGTTAGTCTAATCGATGTGAGATCACAAGAGGCAAGGAGCGGCCAATATACTTCTCTAGACTCAAAATATAGAGGCCTATATGTAGGACTTCAAGGAGCATTGGCCGCTACTGGCGGCATGTATCGACACAGAGTTTTATACAAACATCCTAAATCACCTTAGAACCACCAACTCTTGTGGACTAAAGGATTCTCGCTTCCTACATATGCACTATTTAAAAGTCTATCCAACAACATATCTACTTGAAGTGTCGTAGAAAACTCTTAAGTAACAGCAAAGCAGTAGCGGACTTCAACATTGATGTCAAAATTAAAATTTTTTGCTTGCATGGTGAATGGCTTGTCTAGGTTTTTGGTAAAATAAACAGTACCTAACGCTGATTGGCCCGGCTGAAATTTCGAATATCATAGATTCCTCGGCAGTTCAAAAGGAGGCCAAGAGAAATGGCATCGGAAAAGGGTGTTTGTAATAAGGTGAAGGAATTATGATGGCAAAAATTTTCATATAGGTATCTATCCATATGAGGAACTCTAATGTCAAGAAGCCTGAGAAACTTATTGAAAATAAATTTACTCCTTTGCCGGCATTGATTAAAAAGCAAGGCAAAAACACAGACCAAACGAAGGGTTCCATTTTATCTATAAAAGGAACCCCATTGGTAGAATAAGAGGCGTGACAATGCCCGGTACTATTGATCCCCAAAATCCCAAAATTCCCGCAAATTGTGAATCAAGAAAACTGCCAACTATCTTGAGATGCATGGCCAACACATTATAATGCTTGGGTTTTCCCTCAGGAGTTTGCCTTGTCACCCAAAACATCACAGGACGGGAGGAAAAAAAACAACAAAAGCCATGACTTACAATAAGCTCAGGTTTTTCAAAAAGGCATCACTTTCCTTTCCCGCTTCTGAAACTTCACTCACAAGTACAAAAACTGTTCCATATGCCGTGCTCATTAAGCAACTGTTAATGAAGAAGAGAGAGCAAGGCGGCCTAGCTCTGAGTTTAGGGACTTCATATCAGTTAAAATTTCCAGGATTTCGTAAAATGACATTGTTGATTCTAGTGAGGTAGCCACTTGGAGGGACTTGCCAAGCTCTTCGTCTAATTGAACGAATTTCCTTACTAGCATAGACGTGAATGATGGCACTGTCAATGGAAGCACAAAAGATCCAATGCCAATAACAATTCCCAGTCTTCCAGATTTTCTTACAACACTTAGGTCGGCTTTCACGCTTGTCACGAATGTAATGTGAAGAAGGCCGAAAGATTCAAAGACATTAAGCACCAATGTGGTCCTAGGTGTGAATATTTTCTTGGTTATCTTTTCATAGTGTCCTAGAAACGAGGGACCTAAGGCAATTCCAGCCGTAGAAGGAACGTAAAAGTTATAATTAAATACCAAATAAATCAGTTTCAATTATACGAGTGACAATGAAAATCTGATTCAGTATTGATACTGTAATTCCATTTACACTCATCATCAATCAACATTTAATTACAGGAATATGGCTAAATGAAAATTGTTACAATATACAATGAGAGAGCTTTCAATTTAATAAAGTAAGGACAAATTTAAAGGACAAAAGATACTGACTCAAAATTAGAAAGATAATTGAAAACTAGCTAAATTCCAACTCCCACCCCATCATTTATTACAAAGATGATAGATATCGTCGGATGGGGAGAGCACAGAGATGTAAGTGCTTACTAGCATCTGTCAAACAAAAGTAACCTACACCCCTAAAGACTGGGGAAGTAAATGAAAAGCTCTTGTGAAAAAAGAAGAAACTAAAACAATCGGAAACAACACTTGTGAGCGATGGCAATGATATGTTTTTCCTTTGGTTATCGGACCCACCAATTTTTGTCGCTCTAGTGGTTCACAAAACCAATTAACATTCTTCGGTTGTGCCTCCATAGACATTTCTAATTTCCCAATTTACGTGCACCATGAGGAAGAAAAGTATTGGTAGAGAAGGGTAGAAACAATTTTGTGATAACCCCAAAAAAAAAAAAGAGAATGAAATGTATGGTTATTGAACAAACTAAACTAGAGAGAAAAGTACGGAGTGATCAGAAATTAATCTAGCTAAATGAATAATTTGATCAAAGATATGGTATTTTGTCATTCGGCTGATATTGTGAGGATCTTATTGGTGTAAATTCAGTTACACTTGAAATCAAAACTTAAGCCCAGATCTATGTACTATGACTGATTGAACTTATGGTTTGATACTTTTAAATAAGAATTTCAATGTATTTTGAATTGAAATTCACAATTAAATTTTTTTAATTGTAAATTAATAACTATATGACATAAAAAAAATTAATTCTTGAATTATTGTAATATACAACATCAATATTCTTGAGCTGGAAACATTGCTTTAAAATTAAATACTTAGAATTTGTGTTAAAATTTTTAGGGAGATTAATATTTTCTCCTACATGTATGATATATATATATATATATAGCTCATAAGTTATTCATTACTATTTTCAGTATGCCTTGTAATTCCTTAATTAAGCATAAAATCTTAACAGAATGAAGAGGTAAGTGCATAAGAGATACAACCCAAAAGCCTTAGGAAGGAAATTGCCATTTGTCCCTAAATTTTAACAGTGACTTTTGGCTTTCACATGACAGGAGGTTGCCTAGCAAGTTCAAACAAGTCTTGTCCAGTAACAAATCATTGATCTCGGCTTTATTTTTGGCAATCCAAGCCACACAAAAAATTAAGCATATTTCTATTCTCCTCGGCTAATAAAACCATACTTTCAGTTGCTTATCAAATTCTTTCTTTCTTTACCATTTTCCTTCAGCAATTGGCAAATTAACAATGGCTTCTCCGACATCAGCTAAAAATTTCACTGTTTGCCAACCATTTGCAACGATGGTGTGGGGAAGTGTAGGATTCGGATCCGAACAACCAAATTTCAATATTCCAAATTTGGTTATTCCGATTACTTTAGTTACCATATTATCAGCAATTTTTTGGCTCATTCTCAGGCCTCTCGGAAATCAGACCTTTGTTTCACAAATGCTAGTAAGCTCTTACATTTCTATAATTTTCATACAATATAATCTGAAATGCAAGCGTCTACACTTTATAAAATACAAATTAAAACAGTGACTAAATTGCCGTAATTTTTAATTAAAAAAAATGTGAACAACGGTAAGAGAACGAGGAGTTATTTTATTTTATTTATTTTTTTGGTTAGATATGAAGAATCAAATTCTTTTCGTTTGTATAACCTGTCGTGGATGCACTAACAGGCTGGAATTTTAATGGGTCCTTCGTTTCTTGAACGCGTGAATGAAAAATTCAGCAACAAAATATTCACACCAAAGACTATGACGGTGCTTAATGTCTTTGAATCATTAGGCATCCTTTACATGGTTTTCCTGCTGAGTGTGCGGATAGATATAAGAATCATCCAAAAATCCGGTAGACTAGCAATTGTTATAGGCGTTGGATCTTTTGTGCTGTCAATGATAGCAACAATATTTGCATCTTCCTTTGTAACGGGGGCCATTCAATTAGAAGAAAATCTTGGCAATTCTCTCAAAACAGTTGCGGCACTAGAATCAACAATATCTATTCATGTGATTCTCGCCCTTTTGAACGATCTGAAGCTTCTTAACTCAGAGCTCGGCCGCCTTGCTGTGTCTTCATCACTGATCAGTAGCGTAGTAAATTGGTTTGCTGTGCCATTTACTGGCAATTCGAGCGGCCAGGCCGCACAAGCACCACCACCAGGCAAGTTTAAACATGCCGCCATATTGATGTTCCTGAGCCTTACATTCATTGTTGTTCTGGTTGTTTTGGGCCTCCGACCCACAATGTTTTGGATGATGAGGAAAACCCCAGGTGCAAAATCACCCAAGAGAGGGCATTTATGGTTTGTAAATATAATGTTGCTTGGCTGTTCACTCTTGGCGGAAATCACAGGATTGCATGGCTATTTTGGAGCTGTAATCTTGGGAATCAACACGCCTGCAACCCCTCCAATGGGAGCAGGTTTGGTTGATAAAATTGAATCGATTATTTGGACTGTATTCATGCCCTGTTTTTTGATAAATGTTGGCAGAAGAGTCAATTTCTTTTCTGTAGGACTTAAAACTTTCTTGACTGTGGAGTTAATTATAGTAGTTGCCACATTGGTGAAATTTGTTGCAATTATAATCCCTTCACTCTATTACAAACTTCCCTTTAGAGATGCTGTCTCGCTTGGCCTTCTTTTGAACTGCCGCGGCCTCTATGATGTTCAACTTTTCAGCCGTGCGATTCAGCAACAGGTACTGTGTAATCCTAATTCACTACATAGAAAAAAGCTAATCATGATCTAAATCCTTAACCAAATAACTGGTTTTATCCAATGAGCAGATGATCACAGATGAGAGCTTTGCCATCATGGTCGCCTCGTCAGTTTTGAAGTCTGCCATCATTATACCATTAGTGAGAGTTGTTTATGATTCATCAAGAAGATATGTAGCATATAGGAGACACACTATCCAACACACTGGACGCAACTCTGAGCTTCGTATCCTTGCATGTGTTAATGACCCAGACAATGTAGCAACCATTCTTAACATCATTCAAACTTCCAATTCCCCGCAAAGTCCGATAGCAGTCTTTGTTATGAACTTAGAGGAGTACGTTGGACGCTACACACCGGTTGTCATCCAACATAGATTAGACAGTTTAGAATCCTCTTCTTCTAAACCTAGCAAAATTGATCCTATGATTAACGCCTTGCGCCGTTACAAGCATTACCAAAAAGGCCTTAAATCTGTGCACTGCTTCACAGCTGTTGCTCCTTTTGCTTCCATGCATGATGACATTTGTTTGATGGCATTTGAGAAGTGTACCGCTCTAGTGATTTTACCATTCGATAGAACAGATAGTCCTAAAATTAGGACAGTGACCAAAAATGTAATCAAATTGGCCCCATGCTCCGTAGGAATCTTGTATTATCGCGGGCTATTCATGGATCCTAAGCCAATTTTTTCACGACAATTGACGATATCTGTGTGCGTGCTCTTTATAGGAGGGCCTGATGATCGCGAGGCTCTGGCATATGGCGCGCGCATGGTAGAGAACCATAGCATCATGCTTACAATTATCCGGTTCATTGCTATGAATCATACGACAAATGACAATTTGATAGAAGAAAGTTGTGATTTAAACATGGTTAATGGTTTCAGGATGACCTGTATTAACAACAGCAATGTTGAATACATAACAAGGAGAGTAAAAGATGGAGCTGAGACAGCCGGAGTACTTAATGCTATTGGCGATGATTTTGACCTCGTACTGGTTGGAAGAAGACACGATCGCTGCTCCCAAGTATTATTAGGACTATCCGAATGGAGTGAGATCGAGGAATTAGGTGTGGTTGGTGATATTTTGGCTTCTTCACATTTTGTGAGCGGCGCATCAATTATGGTGATACAACAGCAAGCTTCAATTGTAGAGGGAATGACTGGGAACTCAAAATACACTTACAATAACAGCCAAGTTCCATAGACGATAATGAATCCGCAGTTAGGTCCAAGTTTATGCACATGCATTTGGTGGCCACAGAAACAGAGTGACTGGCTATCAATTTTTTAAGAGACGTACAAATATTGGATTGAATTGGAGCATTATATTCTTATTACTTGCTGCAATGTTTCAAAACTCATATGCTTCTCTTTCAAGCCCCTGTTATATTGGAAATTGCACAACTTTATGTGGTATTGGAGGCTAAATTTTCAGCATAGTGGCTTAATTGTTATCTATATATGATCTTTCTGAATATGTGACGCCATCACAAATTACTATCCTTCAAATTTGAACAATTATATTTACATTCACAGGAAAGCAAGCTTTTTGTAAGGGATTGAATTCTCTTAATAACGAGATTAATGATGTGTTCGTAACTGTTGCGCTTCAAATTAAATTTGAAAAATACAATGTTAAAATGTTTGATTAAGACTGACACCCACTTTTATCTTTGTAATTCTTGGGGTTCTGTGTAATTTGAACAATACAAATTTTAGAATTTCACTTTTACTTTATAGCTAATGTAATCCAACTGTCCCCCTCCAATTATTCCATAAATGCTTCTCCAACAGATAATCATCTAACATATAAAAGTTACAAGGGAAGAAAAAAAAGTGTTGGCCCTCTCACTCAAATTTCAACAATAAACCCATTGTATACTATCAATTTCGTTTTTCTTAACTGACTTAGAGCACTTTAGAAATCAATTGATTTGGTTCAAGGTAAGAGAGTAGTACATGGAGATTTTCAGAGCCATGCCTTAGTAATGGCGATAAAACACCAAACTTAAAAGCCGACATAAATGGGTTATTTTTATTCATAATCATAATTCATTTGCAGAACATCACATGTTCTGTGCAACCAGGAAGAGCAAGCAATTAGTCCTCATGGTCCCAAAGATCATCCACGCACCTGAAGGGCCCTGCGCTGTTGTTTACAAAGAGTATTTCACCATGCAATAGCCGTTTCTGAAATCATCACAACAACAATATCATATCGATCAGTCTCACACTCACGCACAGACCATAGCTATATATAGATGCATGCACTTTTGCACAATGAGAACATTACCTGGTCAGTCATGCTGCAAAGAGTTTGGAAATCTTGCTCTGGTATTTCCCAACCAAAGACCTTAATATTCTCCTTGATCCTGTCAGGATGTGTAGATTTTGGGATCACACTTGTCCCTCTTTGAATCCCCCATTTCAGCAGAATCTGTCCGGGGCTTTTGTTCAGCTTCTTTGCTATTCTCTCCACTGTTGGATCATGGATCAGATCTCTGCCTGCTCCTTGTGAGCCCAACGGAGAGTATGCCTGCAAAAGATTCAAAATCCAAATGATCCACCATAATTAAATATGAACAATGCGAATTATTATTTGGTCTTACAGTGACATGGATGCCATTTTTCTTGCAGGCCTCAAGTATTTTATCATTTCTCCATCCGGGATGCATTTCCATCTGAAGCCAAAAGCACCCACTAAAGGGATATCACATAATAGCTGTTAATAATTTTGCAATGACTAATAAAATCTGATTCTGACCTGACAAACAGAAGGCCTTGTCTTAGCAAAGTTAAGTAGTTTATTGAGCTTCTTCAGAGTAAAATTGCAAACACCAATATCCCTAACAAGACCATCCTTCACAAGCTTCTCCATTTCTCTCCAAACACCTTCCATATCAAACTCCAAAACCTCCCCCTCTTTCGGAGGTCTGCTGGCTCCTTCTTTTAGCCTAAATGGCCAATGAATCTGTAACCAACAAGAAATGCAATTTGAATGACACATACATTGCTCCATTAATCGTACGCGAAAATTTTAATGAATGAGAAGCAAGAACATGATTATTCTGTCATTACCAGATAAAGATCAAGGTAATCAAGTTGGAGTTCTTGAAGGGTATTGTTCAATGCACTCCGAACTCCATCTGGCGACAAATCTGCGCACCTATATATTTTCTCCATGAAATATGAAATTATATTACAACATTTGAAATTATTATATCTTACAAAGTACAAACTATTCACATTATAATCAACGTCTCCACGTAGCTCGAAAATCTGCGTCTAAAATATTGTTATAGTCTTCAACATACTTGTAGATTTTTCAGGTTAAAATTTTGAGTACTACCAAAATTCAAACTAAGGATATGTTACCACCTGGTCCATGGCCTAAGCGGTGACCAGCATTAATGATTTGGTCACTTATTGATCATTAGTGTGTTGTAATGTATTACCATAGCTTAGATGTAACAAAGAGATCCTTTCTCTGGATCCCTGTTTGCATGGCCTCCTTGAGTGCCTGCCCTATCTGCAAGAAAATGGAAAAATAAAATAAAATAAAAGAAGAACATTTTTAATGGTGAATCTTGCAATATGTGAAGAGACATTTTCTTCAAGAGATCAAGAGTGTGAGAGACATTTTCTTGAACTCCATACTGCTTGGCAGTGTCAATGTGTCTGTAGCCACCCTGCATCGAAATCAAAAGCACTTGTAACTTGAACGATTTTATAATGTAATGTGAGCAAAATATGAAATAAAATATTACCTCAACAATGGCAGTGAATACAGACTTGAAGGCTTCATCTCCACTTTTCCAAGTGCCCAATCCAACAGCTGGAATTATGTGGCCACTCAACAGATTAAACGACTCGGCTTTATGATTAGTCGGGTCGATATTTAACTGAGCCATTCTTGTTCTTGTCTTTGCAATTGTAAATTTTGTCGATAACACTAAAGCTGTTGAATCCTAAATTAGATTTATTGCATGAATTACACAATTATAGGGACTCTGCATTAGTACATGGCTTCTTGCTTGGGAGACACGTACTGACAAAACAGTTAAAGAGGCATCCGTGTCTTAATGCTTTCTATTTCAAAGAAAATGTCAGAAAGTTTTTAGATTTGAGATTTGGCTAATTTTGGATGGGCTAAATGAATAGACTTGAGGCTTCATTTTGAGCTGTTGGTGCCATAATGGCCTAAGTATGTGTGAGCTTAAAATGAGGAATGCGGGTAACATCAGCACCATAAATTGAAACCGAATTCCCTATGCAAGAGAGAGTTTTAGCCAAAAGTTCCTCCATAATTGGATTTCTAGATTTGACTTGCCACAGCAACTCACTGTTTGTGCAATTAATGCACTAAAAATGAAATTTCCTCTACCCATTTGATCACTGATGTCAATCACTTGATATGACAATACGCTTATACAATACAATACCAAATGCAAGCCATTTTTGCATTGTCAAAGAGGCTTAATTAAATACGGAGTACAGCTAAATGGCCATACCCTTCTCTCTCTTACTTGTAGCCTACAATAATTATTAAAATAATAATTAAAAAATGAGCCAACAGTACTGTGAAAAAACATTATCCCCATGCGCCAGATCTGCTTTCATCTGTTAACACAGAAAAATAAAAAAAAAATGGCCATTATCCCCAAGCACGAGATCTACATCGGTGCCGACGACCACCACACCCACAATACAAGCAGCTTTGCAGTTAATGGAATTGGTACTGGTTAATTGATAACTTTCTCTCTTCCATTATATTCAAATAATGGTGTGTTTACTTATCGGATTGGAGAATCGAAATTCAGAATAAAAATGATTGACGCGTTTACTTCATAAAAATAAAGTGAGAATCAGAATCAGAATGATTGGAGAATCGAAATTCAGAATTAAAATAATTGACGCGTTTACTTCACAAAAATAAAGTGAGAATCAGAATCAGAATCAGAATGATAGAGCCCACAATTATTTAGAAATGAGGGATGAGAGATTAATTCCTACAGGGGAGGTGGGAATCAATCTCTCATTCTTAAAAATTTCCATTTTACTCTTTTCTAAAACAAAAAATGTCACTTCATCCTAAATTCTATTTAATTAATATGTTATTATAATTAATTAATTAATATATTATTATAATTAATTAATTACTTATTATGATTAATTAATATATTAAATATAATTATTAATAATTATAGTTTTTGAACAAATAATTATAATAATTAATATATTATTATAGTTTATTAATTAATATGTTATTATAGTAATTATTAATATTATTACTATAATTAACATATTAACATATAATTATAAATAATTATAATTTTTGAATAAATAATCACAATAATTAATTTATTGTTATTGTTGTTATAATTAATTAATTAACTGTTATAATAATTATTAATATAATTATTATAATTAATTCATATATTATAATTAATTAATTAATATAATTATTACTATTAATTAATATATTAACATATTAAACAATAATTATTAATAATTATAGTTTTTGAATAAACAATCACAATAATTAATTTATTGTTATTGTTATTATAATTAATTAATTAATATACTGTTATAATAATTATATTAATAATTATTATAATTAATTCATATATTATAATTAATTAAATAATATAATTATTACTACTAATTAATATATTATTAACAATAATTATTAATAATTATAATTTTTGAATAAATAATCACAATAATTAATATATTATTATTGTAATTAATTAATTAATATATTATTATTATAATTATTAATATAATTATTATAATTAATTCATATATTATTATTAATTAATATAATAATAATTATTAAATAATATAATAAGATATTATTAACAATAATATATTAATAATTATAGTTCTCGAGTAAATAATCACAATAATTAATATATTATTATAATTAATTAATTAATATTAATATTATTAGTTAATATATTTTTATAATAATTGTTAATATAATTATAATAATTAATTAATAAAATTTTATAATTAATAAATATATTAGTTAATAATTATTGTTATTATTATGACAATAATCCATTAAGTACTTTTTAATAATTTGTTACAATTCAACTTATTCCGATTCCGATTCCAAACAAAGTAAACACATTAATGGCAATTCAGCTCATTCCCATTTCGATTCCTATAGTTCAAGTAAACAACTTAATTTGATTCTCATTCCTTATTCACATTCCAACTCATTCACATTCATGTCCATTCCGATTCCAGTTTAGTAAACACAGCATAAAATTAGTTTTTGAATGTGTTTTAAATTGTCGGAATTTTTTTAATTTAACTTGTTAGAAAGTTAATGAATTAAATTTTTACTTGACAAAAATTTTATGAAAAATTTTTATTACTTATTATTAACACAAATGTTAATTATTTTGTAGAAATTGAGAATTTAGAAAATGAGAATACATTTGAAGAGTTACAAGAAACACATGCTAACAATATAGTTGAAAATGTGCAACCAAAGCAATAGAAGCCAACTCTTAGGATGGTATTTGATAATCATAAAAAAAATATTTGTATTTTACAAAGCCAATGGTAAATAAGTAGGGTTTTCTATGAAAGTACAAACTAGTACACAAGGGAGTGATGGATTATAAAATATGTGAAATTTGTATGTGGCTATAGCGGCAACTCAGAAAGTAAATCTGCTAATGTATTGAAGCCGAACCCTAATGTGAAAAATGGTTGTGATGCTAAAATTGAAGATTGTCTAAATAAAAATGGAAAATAGGCTATTTGAACAAACCTTCAATGTCATGACCCATTCATGACCTGACAATATATTGTTCGCTTTGAGCCTTAACAATGCTCGCACGGTTTTATTTCTGGGGTGCTCATACACCCCAAAATGCGTCTTGCCAATTAAGGTATGAATCTCCTTTTATAAACCTAGCATCTCTCTCATGCTTTACTAATGTGGGATTTGTTTAGGGTGTTACATACAATCCCCTTAGGAACTCAGTGTCCTCGTTGAGGTTGACCCACCATCGCTCAAGAGGACACGTGAAGCCGCTCTGATACCATCTATCATGACTCAACCCAGACCTGGCAAAATATTGTCCACTTTGAGCCGTAACAACGGTTTTGTTTCTGGGGTGCCCATACACCTTAAAACGTGTCTTGCCAATTAAGGTGTGGATCACCTTTTATAAACTCAGCATCTCGCCTGTGCTTTGCTGATGTGAGATTTGCCTACATTTAACACAACAACAACCATGAATTCAGTCCAGGCAAAGCTAAAAATTTCTCTAGCGATAGCAGAATTAATGCAAGTGTCAAAAAGCGATTGAAATGAATAATTGCACGGGAATTATAGATGCCCAAAATTTCAATTCTATTGCTGTTGAAGCTAATGGGCATGAAAATGTCTCATTCTCAAAAAAAGATTGCAGAAATCTTATAACAAAACAAGGCGATTACAACTTAGAGAAGGAGATGCTATGGCGATTTTAAATTACTTCTAAAAAAAGCAAGCAGAATATAAGGAGCTTTTTTAGCATTGATGTAGGCAAGCAAGATTGATTAAAGAATGTATTGTGGGCAAATATGAGTAAGGCAGCTCACAAATATTTTAGAGACGTCATCATATTTAACACTATGTATGGTGATTTTAAAGTACTTCAAAAAAAAGCAAGAAAAATACAAGGAGTTGTTTTAGCATTGATTTAGACGAGCAAGATTGATTAAAAAATGTATTGTGGCCAGATCCAAGAAGTAAGACAACCCACAAATATTTTAGAAACGTCATTACATTTAACACTTCATATCTTACCAATATGTATGACATGTCATTTGCTGCCTTTGTTAGAGTTAATCATAATGGCCAGTATTTTGTTTGGATGTAGATTGATTTCATATAAGGATATGCAGACGTTTATGTGGTTATTATGTATAAATTGATCAATCTATAGCTCAAATATTCACATATTCTTCTATTTCTAATCATGTCAAAATTTAATATAACCTTTTTATTTGTTTTATTCACAACATTTAAATTAAACATGTTACAAGTAATGGAATTTATACGCTAAAGAATTCTTCTATAGATGATATGAGAATGAGGGGTTGATTGTCATGGGAAACTACCTTACAATTGCAACATGTGAACACTATGAAACTCAAAGTTATAAAATTCATGGACCCATGCATCTATTTTTCTAATTATTCTACAGAGATGACTAAAGTTTAACGGGTGATTCTCAAATTCATTGTCACATCATTTGAACATTTCAGTGAACACATTAATTTTATTTCTGACCAAGCACAATAATAACTCAAAGTTGCTGCAATATTGCATTTCTCTTTGATATTATAAGCCAAAATTGATATTTGCATTCCTAATTATACAGTATTGCATCAGTACAAAAAGATAACATATATCCAAAATGCAAAACTAATGAGATTATGGAACTAAGAAGTAAGATGAGATATAATAACAGCTCATAAAAATTAAAGCATATACAAAACAAACAAAATTAGAGACAAGATGCAAAGTGAAGAGCAAAAAATTTGGTGCATTTGAGAGCCGAAAAATGAAACACTTTTACAATTTGCAAAATTATCAAGCTTTACAATTTGGGTCAAATTAGCAAGCTTCTATAATTTGCTTTGTTACGCATCCATATAATATTTTCCAAATCAAGTTATCATTAAAAAATTATAACAAATCACATAATTGAAATTTTTATGAAATTATCATAAATCACATAACTATCATAACACAAGTACAATATATCAGAACTTATTTATCTATTTATGCCTTAATGATTCTAAAATTTACCACAAATCACATAATTGAAATTTTTTTAATTATTTGACAAAAAATTGATAATGTACACAAGAGAGAGGGAGAGTGTGTGTGTGTTAAATGAGATGTTTAACAATGTTGGCATGATGGCAGTGGCTTTGTTGGGTCTGTGATGCGTAGGCGTGGTGGCGGTGGCTCTATTTTTTTTTTATCTACCGATGTATGACAATAAGAACTTTACTGATATTTTTACAACTAGATATTAGTTGAAACTCTCATTTATAATTCTAAGATGGTACAACCCGAACAACCCTCACCTTAATATGAGAGGAAAATCTATTATACTCCTAAAATAGGAAGTCAAATAAACCCCTATCAAATAAGAATCGAGTCCCAACAATGGGCAGCGGCTTTGTTGACTACAAGGTTATGGCTTTTGTTCCTTTTTTTTTTTTTTTCAAAAGATTGTTAATAGTAGACTATTAGTGGACAAAATGGCCCTTTTGTTTCAATAGAACAGATGTGTAAATCTTTGGGGAAAGCGTGCTACTAAGTGAAAAAAGAATAATGTTTAGCAATAAGGCTAAGAGATCCCCTAATTTTTGGCCATTTTTATTATTATTTTAATAGTTATTATGGGTCACAGGTAAAAGAGAGGACACATGATACGACAGCATGTATTGTCGTTCCTTCCCTCATCTTTTTGGCCATTTAGCATTATCCTCAAATACATGGATTTTAGAGGTGTTTCGAAGTCATTTTGTTTTCAAAAACAATCTTCGTAAATGTGATGCAATTTCTTAAGGAATGTTCAGAGGGTTGGTTTGCATATCAATAGGGGAACAAGAACAATCGACGGTTCGATAAATATTGACAAATAATGAACAAAATTCATATCCGTACCCAAAAGCCGAAAGAAACAAAACAGCAGGCTGACAAAGAAATTCAATTTCTTGAAGCCCATGAACATGTTACATGTGACACCACGCCCCTTCCTACCAGTAACACTCCCTTCAACGCGTTAACGTTTGTTCTGTTCTAACTTCTAACACCCGTACTGGGTCTTTAATTTATCGGATAAATCTTACACTTATAAATTCGAGTCTTCCCAAAGCATTATGAAAATTAATTTAAGTATTTTTTTAATTATTAACATAATTTAGTATAAATAATTTAATTTCTCCCTTAATTAATAATTAAGTGAAAATAATTTTTTTTTAACGAAATGTTAATGAAATAAACATCCCTCAAATATTAAAAAAAATTTAAAATATTTAAATAAATATATATATGACAATAATTTTAATTATGTAATATAATTATAAATATTAATTATAACATCTGATATAATATTAGTAAATTTATATATAACAAAATTAAAAAAAAAATTCTAACACCCGTGACAACTGTTGGACTCTCCAAATTTGCAAAAATCAAAAAAATAATTTTTCCATTAATCACTGAAATTTATATCACTATTCAAATTATAACATATTTTTTAATTATTTTACGTCTGCTTAAATTATAATACTTTTTATTATTTATTATTTAACATCTGCTTATTACTGATTATAATTTTTTATTATTTATTTTTTAATTATTACTGATTATAATTATTTATTATTTATTACTGTACGTCTGCTTACCACTTTACATGTGGATTTGATTCACTCTATTTCTTAAAACCACTCTAACATAGCTGCTACCTGAAAATATACAACTCAAAAACACTTACCAAATCCCTCATCACCTGCACGAAATCTTTCTCCTACTTCAGCTTTTTTTTTTTTTTGTCCTCTTCTTGATAAATCCAAACCCAATAATAATAAGGCCAAAAATAAAATAAAATAAAAGACACCGTGACCATTAAGTAGTCCCTTTCAAATTCCAGACACATAAAACCACCTACAGGCAAGGTTGGACGAAATTTCAAAACAAAGTGGAAATCTTCGTTTCTTCTACTACTATATATACTATATGAAGCCATTAGCCATACAAAGAAAGATGCACAGAAATGCTGATCCCAACATCTGTTTTACATTACATTACAACTAATTAAGACTAATAATAAGGTTCACAGCCATTACTTAATTAATCTCTCAAAAAGCAGAAAAACAAAAACAAAGAAACCAAAATACCCTTTTAATATCTAGTTATTATCATTATTGGTATTACACCTAAACCAGGGAGGATTTGCGGACAATGTAACGATAAGCGGCGACCTTTCTTCTCCGGGAAGAAGAGTTATCGACTGAAAGAACCAACTTGCCTGCTTCTTTCGATGTAAATGAATTGCGAATTGCTTCTTCAGAGGGTGAAATTTTTCTGGGCTTTTCAACAGCAATTGTGTAGTTGCCTTCAGCATTTGGCACAAATTCTGCACTGTACTCCAAGTCCCAGCCTCCAACAACAATGTCCCATGCAATTGTTGCACCAGCCTAATTGATTGATTACACAACAAAAACCACAAGCAAAATTAGCACAAAACAAAGATTAATCAAGAAAATTAAGCAGTTAAAAAACTTAATAATTTTTATTAATGAACCTCAATGCCCTCAATCTGTATGTTAACTTTCTCTCCTCCTTTAACAGTGAACTCAGAAGCTGGTTTAGGGGGACCATTGTTTAAATCACTGGGTCGACTCAGTCCACCATACTGTAGGGGAATGTCCTCTGGCCTTACAAATCTAAATGATCAGAAACACCAAATCCAGTCTCATCAAACCAACTAGAAATGACAGATCTCAAAGTTTAGATCTCAACAAACTCAGACCCATTTAATTAAATGGTCAAAATAAAGTAAAATACAAGAATTATATTAGAGATTCTGCAAAAAGTTGCCCAAAAAAATAATCCATGAAGAACCAAAAGAGCTAAAAGACTTACTTGTAAAGCGTCTCAGCAACATTCCCTTCCTTGGAAATCACAAACTTGCTCTTAGTTCGCTGAGTTAAGAATGGACTGAACATTGAGTACAGCATGCTGAAGTACCATGGCACATTGATAAAAATCTAAACTCAAAACCCACCCAAAAATACCCACAAATTAGAAAATGAAACTCTCATAATATTATCAGATTAAAGTGAAAATTTGAAGAAAAGAAAAGCAAAAATATACCTTCCGGGCAACCATTTCAGGATAATTATCTTGAAAGAGAGAGAGGATCTGATTAGAGGCAACCCTAAGCTCTCTCTTGGGCATGTCTTTAAGATCAGTGACTTGAATAATGGAATTAACACCTCCAGGCTTAAAATGCAAGAGATTGATGCCTCTTTCCAAAACCTGAACCCTCCATCTCAAAAACTTTTTGAGCTTTTCATCGTCCCCAAAGATCCTTTCATACATATCCTTGTCTCTAAAGACCCCATAAGCATTGTAACACACAGGGTGGCCTTCTCTGTCGTAACCTTGCATATAAGCCACCACGCCTTCAAGTTCCTTGAACCCCAAGTCCTCCTCAACGATGCTGTCTGCTCCAAACTCTTTTCTCCAAGCCAAGCATTTCTCCAGCATGTTGAAAGATTCTAGAACCCTGAAGTCCCTTGCTCTCAGAAACTTGAGCAGAATCACATCGGCTCTTTCGTCACCGGTGTCCAGAAGGGGAATCCCCCACATGGAGCATTCGTTCTCACCAGAGCCGTTGTGGGAGTCGGCGAGCCTGTTTTTGAGCTCTTGTAAGGCCTTCTTTTCGGAGGATTTGAGTTGAGAGACGAAGTAAGAGTCTTCTTTGAAGGAAGGAGAGCGAAGTGTGGCAGCTTCCATCAGAGAAGCGACGAAGGATTTCTTGGTACTGGCGTACGGTTTAGGTGAGGCCTCTGGAGGTGGGGTTTTGGGTTGTTGGAGGGACATGGGTGAGGGTGATGACTCTGGTACTGTTACTGCTTCCATTAATGGGTGCTTTGAGTGAGACCCAGATGGAATCTCTCTCTATCTCTCTGCGTGTGTATGCTTTGTATGTGTTGGTAAAAACAACAAAAGGGACGCAACGCAGAAGAGAAGCGATGTTCGTCAAAGAGAAAAAGACTAATATTCACTCTTTTGTGGAACTGAGGAAACAGAGACGGTGTTTTTTGAAAAAAAAAAAAATAATAATAGTAATGAACTAAAGAGAGATGAAGATTGAGGAAGTAGTGAGAGAGGAAGAGAGAGATGAGCCGCGATTTTGGTTTGAACAATACCGCAGTGGCTTAAAAAGAACGAGGTACCCAAAAAAAAAAAAACGAGTTACCAAATTTGAACGTGTGGCGTGCATCCACGTACTATGCAAGGGCGCGTGTTATTACGATAAATAACATTTGTGCCCTCAGTTTTCATTTAATAACAAATAAGCTGTAGTTTGTCTTTATGTTTCATCACAAAATTTTAATTAATCTAAAGTTTAATTGATATCATAATAGTCATGGTGAACCCACTGTCCTCGCGACCTTTTAAACTTAATTTCCCTCAATTAAATATGATTGGGTGTAATTAATTTATAATTTTTCTCTTTTACGAAATGTATGAATAGAGTAGAGACATTACTCGTTTATGAGAGTTATAGAATTTAACGTAATATTGTAGTTTAGTTATGTGTCTGATTGTAAATATCAGTGTAATTATCTGTTATAATAGTAATTATAAATATTTAATGTAATATCAGTAATCTGATATGTAATCAATAATTAAAAAACTTGATATCATAATAGTGATTGAGCTGTGAGTAAATATCAAAGTAAGTTATAGTTATTCTATATAATTTTTGCAAAGTACACTGGTTGATATAATTATTTTTATAAAATAAAGTAACTAGGAAATATGTTTAAAAAATAATATCTTACTTAAATAAATATCTACTAAAACCTTTTTGTAATATATCATAAAAATTATGAAGAATTTTGTAAGTGATTTTATATCTCAATTGATATGTTATTTATCCATTAAATAGTGAAATTATTAAATAAGTAATTTCATGTTGTTATGAAATTTCACTATCCAATGGATGAATAATAATTAAAAACATGTGAATACTTGGAAAATAATTATAATAATTTAGACTTGGAACTAAAAACATAAACCAACATTGATTTGTTTCAAATTCTTTTTAAGAAAATAGCAGAAAAAAATTAATATAATTAACAAATTTGACAACGTAAATTGCATAAAAATACAAATCATGTCTTTATGCGTAATGTTTCTGAAATGTAAGGACCAAAATGTTTTTATCCAAAAAAATGAAGTCAGGCTGGAAAACTGAAGCCTGTACGGAGGAGAGCGGTGGCGGTGGCTTTGGCTTGTAGAAGCGGTGATAATAATTGATGAATTCAGAGCTGAAACCGGGCACGGGTTTGTTGGGTCTTTGGAAAACGGGGACCCACAAAAGCTTAAAAAGTTTTATTTTTTTCTCCAACGTGGGGCCCGGTGTCCGTCACACACCTCCCAGCCTCGAATTTCGGGAGCCACGACCAGGAAACAAATGGTACTTTTCTTTTTGGGAAGCAATTTCAAAATTGTCATTTTATTGTATCTTAATATCTTTTGTTGTTTGGTAATTTAATCAACGTAAAACCCAAGTAATTAACTATAATTAAGCTGGTGTACTGAATTAACTTAATACAGCGGGCGTTTGTTAAGTCAAGTGCTTTCTGCCCAAAGTGCTTTCTGGCCAAAAGTACTGTTTGTGGTCCTCTAAAGCAGCAGATTTGTTGTTCAAGTTTTGGGTGACTAATGACTTTTCTTCTTCTACTTTCATAATTTAGTCACGGATTTTTGGTTCAGGCCTTGATAATTAGAATCCAAGAAACAAATCATGAAAGGTGAAGGTATTTCTACCGAGCTATATAATGTGTCTTGCCGTATACAGCATCATTGGGTCAATGGGGGCACGAGTAATTTGTCAATACACAAATGATGAGTCTAAGTTTGCGACAATTGAACATCCGACGAAGCAAAAGTAAATATAGAGGAAACATCATTTGAATTTTGAAAATAGAAGATTACTGGATCTCATAATCCAGAGGTAACTGACGACTACTCATATACTGGGAGTAGATTTTTGAACTCCTACCCGATTGATTTGTGTGTGATGTGTATAATATAGATAAAGAAAAGCACATTTATGTAACGCATAAAATTTAATGGACTTCACAGCGGTGTTAATTTCTTTAGAATATTGTATAATGAATACTTCCCAAATACTCATCGCGCATACATCATTTTCTCTTGAACAATAAACAATATATCACTTGACAAGAATTTAATAAACAAAATTTAATACACCAAAAAATAAATAAAAATTTTATTTTTTGTATATGGGATAAGCTCAACATATGCCCATATAAGAAATTCATGCTAATAATAAAATATAAAAGCTAAGCAGTAATTTTGTTAATATTAAATACTACAAAATAATAATAATTAAAAAAAAAACTAGACTGCTTCAATAGACTTAGGCTTATCACTTATGGATTTCTTGCTGGATTGCTCACCTCTATATTATTGAAACAATGCAAGAAAAATAATTTTAGCTCATTATGAGACATCGTTTTCGAATCCCTACCATCTTGCCTCCATCATTGATGCTTCAATCTAGGTGTTGAAAACGATTAGCCCGAGTTATGTCATGTCAATTTCCATTGGCAGTAGATCACAAGTTACAAAAATAAATTTTGCACATTATGTTTTTCGGAGGAACGATTTATTATTACGCAAAATGGCATACATGAACAAAATTCTTTTTATATTTATTTAGCTTCTGATTTTTTCAATATTCAATCAGTAAGCAAGGCAAGCTTAAAAGTTATTAATGACCTTATTAGTGATTTTGGATCCCAAAAATAATCCCACATTGTCCCACTAAAGTTTGTATACGTGACAACAAAAATATTTGAAAATTCAACCAGTGTGCGATTACTCATTGGTTAGACTAAAACCCATAATTTACCTTTAAGAAGTTCAGGGATAAAATATCTATAAAAATATTCTTTCACATTCAAGATTCAACTTTATATTATTTGGATATTCAATTTTCCATAAAGAAATCGATTAATTTCCCTTCAAATCGTACTTCATTCACAGAGAGCATTGGACTTTTTCACTACGAGCTTTGTATGGGCTTGTGAAAACGTGAGATTGGATTAAAACGGAGATTTTTGGCCCCACTTTCGAGGGAAATTAAGGTGGAGTATTATCATCGGATTCTAAAAAGAAAAAGGCATTTATTCAGTAGGAAAGAGGAGGTATATAAATGTGAATTTTTAGGGATCCGATTAGGTAATTAAGCTTGTGCATTGCTATTTCATTTTTCGCTTTGGACCCATTAATCATTTTACCCAACCAAGTAGCCTTTAGCTTTCCACTCTCAAATTCAAAAAAAATGGGTCTACTTTGACAAACAAGAAGGGACGAAGGGTAGAGTGACACGTAAATATAAGATTGTCAAAAACCCTGAATCTTTATCCAGATTGCATCATTTGGGGCACAAAAATATTCCACTTTCATTTAGGAGATTTAGGCTACAGTTAGCATTAGAAAAGAAAGCATGGAGAGGCCTAATGGCCTATCATGTGCACTCATTGCTTTCCATTCCATTATGCCCAGCTCTTGAAAAGAGCTCCTCAAATCCAGAAAATTTGAAGTACAGATAAGTTTAAGTTCACTGATACATGGGAACTCGTGAAAGGTTAATGGTAAATTCAAAATTATACAAAAGTAATCCTTTCTCCTTTAACTTTTTCTTGTTTGCACCAAAATCACTTTTGACTTATGCATAAGCCTCACTTTGATTAATCATATCCTTTAATCATCACTCATTAGTGTCCGAAAAGTTCACAAGCGTCCTAATTTCTCTCATCTAATTATTTAAATTAAGTAAATAAAAAAAAAAACCTTCTCATATCAAAAACAAAATTTAGATATTTCTAATTGGGCAACGAGTCCAATTTAGAACAACCATAAGTATTATCATTTCTCTGTATTCCAATTTTTTAACCGAACATGTGATATTTAATTATAATCGTTGAAACAACTACTAGTTGAATTCAGTATAACGCATATTTTTAACTCGTATGTACTATTTAATTATAACTCTTCAACTTAAGTAAACCCTTCTTGCTACCAGACAAGCACTTTTTCCCCCCCTGTTGTGTTCAATTCAAATCTGCAAATAGCAGATGCAATCTTGCAGCAGTTTTTGTTCTCGTATGGTCATGTTCATACATTACTATTGGAAGCATGTGAAACCATATTAATCTATAATTATTTCTTGAAATTTATACATATGACAGTCAGTAAACCAGGTGCTTGAAAGACAATTTCTTCTTATTTATCATGAAATGTTGTGATGCAAGCTGCAAAAGAATGCTAATTTTGTTTGTTTATAAATACAAAAGATCAATTTGTTGCATCTGGTGTGTCTGGGGAAGATGAGTGAGCCAAAATTTCAGCTGCTAAAAGTTGTGAGTATGCTTTTAGACCCAAAAAAAACAGATACTCTGGCACCTGAAAAGAATATCTTCTCTGCTTAATCAAATGAAATTTTTAGAATTAACCCACATATATTCTGATCAAGATTCTTCCAAAACATGATCTTTTAATTCTTTATGTCCCACCATAACGACTTTAACTGATTAAAAGAAAAAAGAATAAGGATTACAGCTCATGTAGGATCCAAATTTCAACAATTAGACAAGAAAACAGGAAAGCATATTAAATTAAGGGTGTTTTTTTCTTGATCACGAATATGATAAGTCATTATTAAATTAGAAAAAAAGGTAACTAATTGGGTGCCATTGTTTTATCAAGCCTTTTCATTTAATCATCCAATTAAGTTATTTTATTAAATTTAGTTGTGGTACCACAATTGTACGGTACCATAACTGAATTTAATCGTTGAATCTAATCAATAGTTATTATTAAAATTAAATTCAACAATTAAATTTAATTATAATACCTGTGATACACAGTTTTATCCATTTTATTTCTATGTCTATCTATACCTCTGCTCTTCCCTGGCTTGAGCTTGTTTGATTAACAAGTAACCATTATGGCTCAAGCAAAAGAAAATGAACAGAGTCAAACAAACAGCTACTGAGAATCCATTGGCAGGTCAAATATGATTGTACATTTATCATATGACCACTCTTCTTTTACTGCAAAAATTGCAGGCCGGCCCTGTTGTGTCTTCTGAACCTTTTGAGCCAATATATGCTCACAGCATTTATTCGATAAGACCCATATTACTATTATTACTCAACAGTTACCAGATTTGCTGAATTTTGCCGTGTGCGTGATACGAACGCAGAGTCGGCAGGAATCGGTTCAAGCTCTTAACATGCTCAATGAGTTATGGGGCTTTGTTTTCCAGGCAATTTCACACTCCAAAATTTGGTTTTTTATTTCCTTCCTGTTGGCCTTGGCTAGTGTGAAAGCATTTGGGAAAAACATGGCTGGTTTTTTGGTTGCCCACGACATTTTCCATTGCGTATCATAAAGGGTGGGGTCCGCTTAAGTTGCATGGCGTGTTTGGTTAGGGGATTAAAAGTAGGGATTGAGGTTGATTTGTATTAATTTCACATTAAATTAAAATTTTATTTTAATTTATTTAATTATTAAATATTTTTATAATTTTAAATTTACATTATAAATTAATTATTAAATTAATATTCAAAAGATAAATTTTTATATAATAATAGATTATTGAATAAAAATAATATATATATCATATATATATTTAACAAAATAAAAATTATTTAAATTATGATTTATATTTCATTAATGTCATTGAGGTTGATTTGTATAGTTAATAATAAAAAATTTTAATTTATAATAATATTAATAATAATAACAATTTGTAAATTGTAATATTATAATATAAAACATGATTGTTCATAGTTCAATCTAATATTGCACCAATACACAACATAATATTATATATAATCCAATATTATCCAATCCAATCCAATAAACAAGCCCTTAATATAACTTATGGCCAGCCTATAAAAATTTGTCCAATCCGCTATACTCTATGTTATTTATAATTTATTTATAAGTATTATAAAATTTTTTAAATAGTAAAATTTCATTTAATTCCTTACACATAATTTTATTTTTTTGAGATCCTAAAATAAGAATCCGCACCCTATAATTTTAAATTTTTAAAATAACCTCTATTTAATTAACATAGAGTTTAGTAAGCTTACGCGGTCCCTAAAGAGTGAAGATGGGTCTACTTTCTCTAGACAAATGCAGCAGTCCTTGGACCTACTCACCCACATGCTGTGGTACCATTGGACACATTATTGCCAAAAAATAAATAATAATAAATAAACAAACAAACAAATAAATAAATAAAAACTGTTTATGTTCTTCCGTTTCTTAGGGGTAAATTTGAATTCATGTACATATATGATAATTTTTAATTAATTTCTTGAAAATATAAAAATTTTAATTTTTTTTTAGGCGTTGATGATTTTTTTTATTTTCTTAACAATAAATAGAGTAAATTGTTACTTTCATCTTTTAAAAAATAGATTAAAGGCCCTCATTCTAAACAAAGGATAAACTAAAAATTTACCCTTTAAACTTGGGTTTGCTGCCCAACAGTAAATTTTTTTAAAAAATAAGATATTTACAGTAACTTACAGCAATGTAGAATATTATTAAAATAAATATAAAAGCAACGGAATTAAGTGGATGAACAAATAGATTTTGACGAACTGTAAATTAAAAAAAAACAAAATTGTATCTCGGAGAGAACTCTTAAACTCTTGCGTGTTCAGAGATGCACGATTCGGGAGATTAGATATGAACATATTATAGTCTTGTCTCAGCAGCAAAATAATTGATTGATTGATTGATTTGATTTGATTGGTGAGGGGAGGCCTGCTGCCCCTGCTACAGCCAGGCCGCCTGTTTCTTTATAAAATTGCAAAGTCCTTAGACCCACTCTCACATGCTCAGTCCTAACTCCTCAACCGCTAATGCAGCTTTTCTGTTTATTAGGTTCGGGCTTTTTTTAAAAAAAATGTACAAGGAAAGACGCACATGAAGGGATCATCATTACCATTTGGCAATGGAGTCGTGCTGCATTGTGTCCAAGAAAATATGGTAAAACACTCGCCCACAAAAACAAACAAACAAACAAACAAACAGCCATTTAAAGCAAAATGGAAACTCGAAAAAGTAAAGCAGCAGTTGCAGCGGACAGGAACAGGGTAGCCGATTTGTTGCGGTGCGTTTGTCTGTAGCATAATCGAACAAAAGCTCTATGCTACTGCCCATTGGGTGCGATCTCGGCAGGTCCAATTCCAAAACATGTTTGTTCGATTCTTTCTTTTTGAGACACAACTCTGAATGATCATTTAATAATTTGGGCCAATTACTAGTGAAGGGCCCTTTTCATTAAGGATGCAAATTCAATAAGTGGGTTCACTGAGGAGTAGCCCTTTTGGCATTCCTCAAAACTCCTTGGAAAACTCGTTTCTAATTAAAATAACTTAAATAATCAAACATAATTTTTTAAATGAAAATTTGATTAAATATTTAAATTAATTATTATCTTAGCAAAATTTGTACACCCACCCCGTTTCATTATTAATATTTCAATAAAAATATTTTTTAGAGAAAATCATAAGCTTTTAGGATTATAAAATTATAAATTATATAATAAGAAGAAAATATTTTAAGATTTAAATATATTTTATAAATACAAATCTTAATAATAAATTTTTTAGGGTAAAAAAAATTATGAAAAGATGATTAATTTTAATATATGAATTTGTATTTTATAAATTAAACTAAAAGTATTTTAAGAATAAAATTCAAGAAGTGTGTTATAAGGATTTTAGAGGGGTGTTAAAAGGTTAAAAGCTCCACTCTTAACTAAACTTTTTGTTAAAAAGTTTCCGTTACTATAATGGTACGTTTACTAAATGAGAATTAAAATGGGTTGGAATCGAAATGAATATGAATGGGAATGGACTGAAATGAAAATGAGAAATGTGAATTATAATAAGTTGTTTACTTAAACTATAGGAATCGGAATTGAAATGAGATTCATTTCCATTGATGTGTTTACTTTATCCTGGAATCCGAATAAATTATTATAATGTACTAAAATGTCCTTTGTTAATTATTGTTCTTGATAATAATAATAATAATAATAATAATAATAATAATAATAATAATAATAATAATAATAATAATAATAATAATAATAATAATAATAATAATAATAATAATGAATTGGGCCATAGTATAATTTCGAGAAGCATTTTTGGGGCCAAATTTTTATTTCAAAAAATTATGAATCAATTCCACAGCAGCTTTGGAATATTGATTTCAGAGAGTTAGCGGTCAACTAACTATTCCAAGTGGCCAACCGCCTGTGATGCATTTCTACCTATCAATTCCAAAGAGTTAGCAGCTAACCGGCTGCATTCCAAATTTTGAAAATCTTTCTAATGGTATCATAAGCGGCTAACCGGTAACATAATAATAGTCATAATTAATAATAATAATGACATTAATAAATAAATAAATTGAAGTAAAAACAATAAGGATACTTAAAATGCATATATAAATTCGAAACGATTTTCAATACAACACAAGTTCCAACAATATTAATAAAACATAAAATTAAAAATCCTTACATAATACAACTGAGCAATTTTGGTTCCCAACATAGCAACACAAGTACAAAAGTTTTGACATTATATTTCTTCATCATCCAATCCTTCAATTTTGTTCATTTCTTCATATAACTTAGCTTGCAAATCAACTATATCCTTATTAGAAGTAGAAAGCACATTAATCAACCGATCAAGCCTAGGTACTATTGCTGCCACCAACTCAACCATTGCCCCAATATTTGAGCACATTTGATCAAATGTTTTGTCTTTGCTTTTTCTTTTCCTAGACTTGTTTGTCAAACTCCTTGAAGCAGAATTTAATTGCTGAGGAACAACATTCGAATGTGGAGTAGTTGACATACCATGAACAAAATCTTTAGTAAAAGGTCCATTAACTGACTCACCCTCTAAATTCACACTAATATCATCACCTTCACGTATCTCTTCTTCATCATCATTTGCATTGCCAGAATTAGCTCCAGTTGCTCGATCCTAACCATAAATGTCAGACAAAGTGTAATTGTTGAATAAATCAACTGTCTCTTTTTCTTTATAAAAATAATAGTAATAATAATGTGTTAATAATACAAATCCAAATTAAGTAATAAAAATAAAACAATATAATTCGAAACTTTACCTTGACATACTCTTCAAAAACATCCTTTTTCACATATTATCAGCATCTCAACCAAACCCACTAAGAGATAACATATCTGACATAGCACACCGTTTTTGCTTAAACCATTTAACTCTAGACTCAATATGAGGAGATGCTTTGAGACCACATCCTGGCAATTTTGCTTATAACATATTTTTCAATTGTTGTAAATATCCATTTTTGAAACCACAATTTTCCCTCCACGTGGCACGTTGACTCAGTTTCGATAATGCTTCAATCAATACATTATCTTAAGCTGTTGTCCATAGTGTTTGTTAATACCCCGACCTTTGGGAGTTGGAGTTGGAATGGAACCGGTCCTATTTATTCAAATAACAGTACAATATAAAATGTTAAAGAATAATATAATACCAAATGTTAAAGAACGATACAACATCCAAATTCAAATAATATTATAGTATCTAATAGTAAATAACAATACAATATTTGAATTTAAATAACACTACAGCATCAGATGCCAAATAAATATATAATATCCAAATTCAAGTAACAATGCAGAATCTAATGCAAATAACAACACAACAACAAATGTTAAATAATAACACAACATCCAATGTTAAATAAACCAAATTCCAAAAGTGCATAAACAAAGTCTTCATGAATTTTCTACTTGCTTGCCATGTGTTCCATATATCTTGGGCCAAATTTTGTCTCCAAATATTCCACTCATTTAAAGGCTCAATGGTATCAATTACTGCTGAGTCAACATCAATATTTGGAGTGAGCTCATCAATTATTTCAAGTTCCACTGAAAGCATTTCATTTCTTATGAAGTTATGTAGCATGCAACAAACATATATTATACGCCTTTGTGTTTTTATATTAGAAAAGGTAGGACTTCTTAATATAGCCCATTTTTCCTTTAATAACCCAAAACATTGTTCAATCACATTGCGAGCAGTAGAGTGCTTCATATTAAACAACTCTTCTAGAGAAGTAGGTTTGTGTCCCTAAAGTCACTCAAATGGTAACATTAACCTCTAAATGAAGAAAGAAAACTCATCTCATTGGTGTAGCCACAATCGACCAAGTAATATTGACAAAAAAAATCATAAATAAAAGTCACAAAATCAATTACACAATCTTAAAATTTAAAGATAATTGGTTAAAGTTATTACGATGGGGGATTTTTAAACCATTTATTCTAGTTACGACATCTTTTAGTACCCATATATCATGAATTGATCTTGTGATTTATAAATAAATTGCATATCTTGTGAACAAACCCCCAAGACATTTGTTGCAATTTCACTTTTCCTAGTTTTATATCTTGGTTTATAGGCCTCTGAAACTTGAACCTTTATTTATGTACCATCTATTGCTCCCAAGCAATTCTAAAATATTAGATTTGAAAAAAATTGTAAGTCAATGTATATAACTATATAAATGAACACAGTGTGTCAATGTAATATTATACATACTTTAAACCATTTTCATATTGGATCCGTTGAATTCTCTAACACATGCTCAAGTTTTCTTCCAAAACTCTTTTTGGCATCTAATTATTGCCTTTAAACACTCATGGAAAACATTTACTAACTGTCTGGCCGGATCTTTTAAAATTGAAGCTAATCAATCGATTCTTCAAATGGTGTGCTAAAATATACAAAAACACTGCAAGCATTTCCTTGGGCGACACATTACTAGTACCAACTAAACTTCTTTTCTCACGAAGAAGCATACATAATTTTTAAAAGATTTATCTATCCATTCTTAATTGTGACAAATATTTCACCTCACTTTCAAAAACCAAACCATACAAAAAGTTTAGTTGTTGATAAACTCTATAGTATGACTTAGGACTTTTCAATCTTCGTTGATAAGTTAGACAAAGATGGGAACATATAGCAGCACACACAGCTCTAACCATTTACAACATCATCACCAAATTGTGTATGACTACCAAGACTTTTCTCTTTCTTACTAATAAGTGAGTCATCTTATATCTCAACATCACAAATTAAGCCAATCAGTAATAATCAAATTTCGGAATCAAAAACAAATAAAGCTTACATGTTGTAAAATCATAATCTTCACAACTGTTATTAAACAACATATAAGCAAACAATGAAGATTATTAAAAAAAAATAATGCTAAAACAGATGTTATAATTATAAAATAGATTACAAATAATGCAAATTATAATCAAACTTTGTCTATCCTTATCTTTTCAAAAATAATTTTTACTTATATTAATAAAAAATAAAATTAGTTCAATTCTCAGAGTTACATATATTTGTTTTAGAAATGAATATATGATTCTCAGAGTTACATATATTTGTTTTAGAAATGAATATATGGTGGTGGGGGTGGTGGGGTTTTGATTGAATGATGTGTGTGTGTGTGTGTGTGTGTGTGTGTGTGTGTGTGTGTACCCTTGATCACTAGATCTTTACTATTCTATCTAATAATTTCTTATGAGCTGAGTAATAATAATTAAAAATACTTCTTAATTTATTCTGTATCTGTTTGTGGGACCAAAAAAGTAAATTTTCTATCCCAATATGGAGTAGTTTTATGTGTTCGAAACTTTACTAAAATTGGATATTGGAGCTATAATTAATAAATTGCTTGGTCCAAATGCCTATTCATCTTCCACTATAAATATTCGCTCTCAATTACATTTATTGCTTTTTTCTTGGTTTGTGTATCTATAACGCAAAAGCAAGAAGATGCTGTGATTGGAAGTGAAAGTGCGAATTGTTTTTTAATTTTTAATTTTTTTTTTCAAAACTTTATACAAGACGACATAGTTTTAAATTACTAAAAAGAAACACAAATATGAGGATTTTTTTCAAAAATTAAAATAGATTAATGAGGTGGTTTTCTTATTTTTACAAGCTTATATGAGTTATCACGTTGCAAATGGTCCATACCCTACTAAAATTAGTTAATTATCAAAAAACTTGGACCATATGCATCCTTTACTGGTTTTTTTTTTTTTTTTTTTGGGCAGGTATCCCTTGCTCTTCTTTCTAAATCGAATTTGGAATGTGTAGCAAATTGAATCGTTGGATCCAACCGCGAAGGGAAGTGGGCTCAATTGGCTCCTTGTTCAAATGCGCCTATTACTATAAATGTAATTTGCTGTCACTCTCAACTCCGTGCTGGATGCAAAAACATTTGTTACATTCATTGTTTTGGGATAAGAATCTAGCACAATTTCACATGATTTATCTACATTTTCACAAATGTTTGAAGAATTGAACGATCGCATTTGATCTTATCGTATGCTTCACTAACTCAACTCACAATTCACATGACACTTCTGCCTTGGGCTACTTACTAGCCTCTCTGTATCACGCACTCCCAACGGTTTGAATGTTTGAACCTATGTACAACGACACACGACTCCATGTCTTAAACATGATGCGGTTTAGTCTAATTTTCATCAAGAATTTTTAAAAGTTTGAAAAAGGTAAAATTGAGGCGAGATAAAATGAGTCATGGTGCTTGGATTCCCCTTCCCTAAAAAAGAAAAAGAAAAAGAAAAATCTCTAAACAGACGTTTTTTGTTTATATACGCTGGTAGTGTACAACAAAGATTTGTTATTTTAGTCATTAAAAAGAAAAAAAAAAGAGAGAGATTCTATTAATTTAAAAAATCACGCATTTATTAATTCAAAAAAAACACGCATTTTTTGTATATTTCAGTCACTAAAATGTGCGTGTTGTACAGTCTTACTATTTTGATATAATTAAAAGATCATTTAAAATTTACTATTTTTAAGAAACAAGCAATTTTATTATTAAAACAAAGCATTTTACAAAAAAAAAGAAAAAGAAAATCACAAGCATTCTAAATGTAAAATGCCATTTTACATTTCGATCGACCCCTAGCATGCGCCTATGGACAGATAGTCTCCGATTTTTTACCATTTGGGAAAAAATACAAATTATTTTCAATTTCAGTAAATTGCTAGAATGCGCCTCACGTACAGCGTTGCGTTCCACTCTCACTCTAATTTTGCTCCATTTCGCGCTTCTTGTGACTGTACGCGCCATTGCCTCTCCGTTTCCCTTCTCATAAATAAACCACTCCCTCCCTCGGTAGTCCCTCCCTCCCTCCCTCCCTCTCTCGTCTTCATCTTTAATCGCTGTTAATTTGTTTCTATTCACTAAAAACCAAATATATGCGCGCGCACACTCACAAAATCACAAACACGAACCACTCAGTGGCTTACAAGAACCGTTTGATTTCATCAAAACGATTTTGATGACTTTGATTCGATCAAGTTCACTGATGATTTAAGATTCTAGTCATTCAGTTCATTCGGTGGCGTTAGAAGTTCAAATTGATTCTGCAATGTCGGTTTGGTTTCAACTTTATTGTCATCATCTTTCTACTTTGAGTAGCCGTGTGTTTGCTTTTATTTTATTACTTAATCTTTTGTCTCTGTTTTTAATCTCTGAACCGTAATCTTCTTCTTCCTCGAGGGTTTGTTATCATTATTATTTTTTTTTGGTCATATTTGGTTGGATGATTTTGTGACGGTGTTATTAGCTGCTTTTTTAAATGACATACATTATATCATACGGTGTTGTCATTTTATTTTATTTTTAGCTATTATTCCTCTTTTGGTTTGTTAGATGTTAACTGTGAATTTCCCCTTCAGATCTTAGAACTGTAGCTATGAACATTTATGTGTATGACTATGAGCGTGTTTGTGATTCAATTTTGCTTCTGAAATAACAGTCTGCCATGCGTTTGATGTTTGTGTTTATTAACAATGCCTAGTTCTCCAACCATTTATTTTATCTTCTTGTCTTTCTAATGTTTGCTGTGATGCACTGTTATCGTCAATTGAACATGCTTATTTATGAATTTGTTGTTTCTTGTTTATATTGTTTGTTTACTTATTTGCAGTTTTAAGATTTCGTTTGAAATTCATGATTATGAAGTTTTATGTAGTTTTTTCCCCCCTTTTTTTCCGATGACAGAATGGCTGTGAGTAATAGCCATGTTTCTTCTAGAAACCTACAAAAGAGCTACCTTGGCGGTGTCATATTTGGTTGCAAGAACGTTACCATCAAAGAATGTTTGGCTAAACAACTATTTGGTCAGTTATTCATGATGTATCCTGTGAATTTGTTTCTAGCAGCATTTCAATTGCTGGTTTCACATTTGTTGCTAGTGTCTTGACCGATAACTTACGGGTTTTGTATTGAATTTCAACAGGCTTACCTGCCCAACACTTCTTATACGTGAGGAAAATTGATCCTGGCTTACCGCTTTTTCTATTCAACTACAGTGATAGAAAACTTCATGGAATATTTGAAGCTGCTAGCCCCGGCATGATGAACATTAATCCATATGGGTGGACTGATGGTTCAGAGAGAACATCATACCCGGCACAGGTACTACATAAAGTTTTCTTCTCTGATCTTCCTGTTTTAAATTGTATGGTTATTTCTGACTATCTGAGACGGACTGTTCCATCAAGAGAGGTTCTTGTGCTGATATTATGCTACTTTGTATATAAAGGTTCAGATTCGTGTGCGGATGCAGTGCCAACCTTTGCATGAAGAAAAGTTCAAACCAATAATTGCTGCTAATTATTACACTCCTCATCATTTCTGGTTCGAGCTAGATCATTCCCAAGCAAGCAAGCTGATCTCCCTTTTGTCATCCCTGGCCATTGCACCAAGAGCTTGTGTACCACAGAATAGAGAAAACCAGAGAACAAATTTCCTACCTCTTCTGAAAAGAAACAGAATGGAGGAAGATAATAGGTTTAAGCTGCTTGGTTCAGAGGATGAGCTTGCTAAGCTATCCAGCTGCACTTCAAATTCTTCGGATACTGCTTTATCTGTAGATGGAGAAAGAGAGGAAGATGAATTGCATAAGCCATCTGCTTTGGAAATTGAGCAGTCTAATCATGGGAGTAGTAAGTCAGTTTCTAGAGATTCTGGTAGCTTGGATGGAGACGACCGGCCATTGGAATCTCATTTAGATATGAAGGAGGTTGATCAAGATGAGAAAAGCCTCATTCTCATGAAACTTAAAGAATTGGCAATTAACCATGAACGTCAAGACTTTTCTTCAACCGATTATGAAAATGAACTTGCTACTGGGGGCGATCGGCACTGTAGTTTTATTGGTGAACAGATGAGCTCGGGAGAGAAGATTGAAACTTGTTCGTCGTCTCGCTGTCAGTCCATCATAAATGAGGTAGTTGATCATATCCGCCCCTTATATGTCCTTTAACTTCCCATCAAAAGTCTTTTTTCTTTTTTTATTAATATTATATATCTGGTCTTAACAACATTGTCTGTTACTTTATCTAGTTGATCAAAGAGGTGGCAGAACTGAAGGCATTTAGAGCAGAACAAACTCTGAAGATGAAAGAGTTGGAGCAGAAGCTGGTATTCCTTTGCCATTTCCTCAGACGTTGATCTCTGTGATCTTCCTAACTGTTTCATCCATATTTTATAAATCATTTAAGCCATCACCAGTTAGCATTTTCTTTTTCACCTCATCTCTTTTTGCTGTATGTAACACAGTAACAGTATGCATTTACCGTATGTTTGGTCATCCTATGGAAATTGAATGGCTATATGTGGCTTTAATTTAAGTTTGAAGGAACAAAACCATTGTATGTGGGCTGTTTAAGTCCTTGGTGTAATCAAATTAAGTTTGGGTACAGATTCAGCTGGCAGACTTATGAAAGATGGCTTTGATTGTTGTTGCAATAGGTCATGATGCCTGGAATTTTTTTTTTTTTTAATAATGCTCATTGTATAGACTGATATATTCAAACATATTGGAGCTATATAGTTTCCTCTGGATGTTTAAAGGATTTTGTTTTCATCATTAAAAGATATTCTTGATGTAATCTAGTTTTTTTTTTTTTTTTTTTCCTTTTTTTACCATTGAGAATTGTAAATGGTAGTGTATGACTCTTCAATGATAAATCCCATAAAATAATAAAGAAATATCTACAGGAGTCTGAGTAATGCATAACAGAACACCTATAGGGATAAGCAATATTGAATTCAGGCTTATGAAAATTTAGTGAGTCAGTATAGGAGTGATGGTCAAACTATCATAGTCATAGATGCTTTGGTAAGGTTGATTATAAGTGGAAAGCAATAGAAACAATTGTCTGAGCAGTTGAATGATCCTTTCTTAATTCCACCCCCCCTTTTTTTCGAGGAAAATGACAAAAGCATGGAGCTTAGGAACAAAATAAAATTCTGTGCTTCTCCATTTCTTATTTAGAAGGTTAAGTGTATGCCATTACTAGTTCTTTGAACGCAATCAGTGTCTTTGTAAAATCGAAGCTATTATGTATTTCTCTAATGATAAATTACAAAGGTCCTTTGCTCTTTTCTTCATTGAAGATTGATTTATTCGTTTTCTTCAGGGAAGAATTCTGCAGTTAATTACTGTATAAACAAACCTTTTGTCAATTGCCCAGTGCTTCAGTTTTGCTTTTCATCCTTTGAATATATTTTGGTGTACCTACAATTTGTGGGAAACAGTGCATAGATTGTTTTTCATTTCTCTACCCCAATGCAATTTAATGAATAAAATTGATCCTGACATTTCAGGTTGATGCAGAAGCTGAAATCCAGCGGTTGAAAGAACATCGTTTGATGGTACAATCTCCAAATAATGATACCAAGGAGTGCATGTATGAAAAGCTTCTTGAGTCCTCAGATGAGCTGCATTTAGATCCTTCTGAGTCAATATATCTGGTAGGTGGATGTGATGGTGACTCATGGCTATCAACATTAGAGTTATATCTTCCCTCATGTGATGAGATAAAAACTTTGAAGCGAATGAGCTCTGCTCGTTCATATGCTTCAGCTGCTATGTTAAATGGTGAGCTTTACATCTTTGGTGGTGGAGATGGGAATTCATGGTATAATACAGGTACGAAGTCTTACTAAACTCCTGAAAAGAGTAAGGTTAGCAGAATTAATTAATCACTAATATTTTTATTATATTTTTTGTAAGTTGAATCATACAGCCCGGCGAATGATGAATGGACCTCACGCCCTTCGTTGAATGGGACTAAGGGAAGCTTAGCTGGAGCTACTATAGATAACAAAATATTTGCAATTGGTGGTGGAAATGGATTAGAGTGCTTTTCGGATGTTGAAATGCTTGATTTGGACATTGGTAAATGGATTCGTACGCGATCAATGATTCAAAAGGTAAAATTTTTTGCTTGCTTTGAATCTATCGAGTGAATCCACTTTTAAGGTTACAGTGGCTTAAGGAGGGGAAATTAATTTACATGTTGAGAGCCTCTTTTGAGTTTTTTTTCATAAAGCTGTTCCAGTTTCTGTTGGCTTTTATGTTATGTTCTTTTGTTATGCCACCTTGTGAGGTGTACATCACATGTGAGGTGTACATCACATTTGAGGTTACTAAAACTAAGTCCATGTCCGTCATTTGTTTTTCAGCGATTTGCTCTTGCTGCAGCGGAACTTAATGGCGTGCTTTATGCTACTGGAGGTTATGACGGAAATGAATATATGAAGTGAGATACCTGCCATTTTGTGCTCTTATGTATCTTTTCTTTATCTTTTTAGATGCAACATAGTTGCATGCACAATTAAATTTGTATGTGTCATCTGAAGAACTGGAAAAGAATTCAAAATTCGAAGACATTATTTTTAAGGATTATCATTTATTATAGTTTTTGGCATCTCGAGATGCCTAATAGATATGATTCTGCAGACATATACATTTTTAAATTATACCCATTCATACCTATATGAATAAATACATTTGTTTATGTCAAAAGTATGCACAAGCTCAAACTTTTTCTGTGATTTTTAAGGAAATCATAGATCTTGGTGATATTTAAGCCTGTAATGGACTTGGATAGCACTTAATGCCCAGACCCAGTTGCGCTGATTTTTTCATCCCTTAAGCTTTTTCGGACAAATGTTAACTTACAGAACATAAGAGCCATCATCTGATACTAAGAGAAGTCGGAAATAGTTGCTGCACAGTTGGTTTGATAGTATAGCTGATTTTACTAGCATGATACTTTTAATGATACCTTTTATTTTTCTGCTACCTCAGTTCTGTGGAAAGATTTGACCCCAGAGAGCATTATTGGACCAAAATTGCAAACATGAACAGAAGACGGGGATGCCACTCTTTGGCTGCTCTTAATGGAAAGCTGTAAGTTCATTTATTGATTTTGTCTCATTTTCCACTTCAATGGCACTTATATGACCTGTGCATGCTATCATAGAATGAGTAAAATATGGTCCCTAAATTACATGTCATATCTTCATTTTGATGCTAGAATATCCAATATTAGGTGCATTTTCAAGTTTTATGTCTAGGAACTTGTATGGATAATTTAAGTTTTTCATGTGAAGACAATGTTGCAATATGATCAAAAGTTTAGCATAAGTCACGAGGGATGAGCGCGACCCTCTCCCCGACTCTTTATCCCCCCGTGCACAATATTGGATGTGACCTAAAATTTTTGTGCAAGTAAAGATGATTTTTTTTTTTAATGGAGCTTCAGATTGACATGGTAATGGCCGAGGGGACTAGCACAAGATTCCGTTTCTTATGCTTCTTTCTAACATCCAGATTCTATGCATTTATGAAATACTTAATTTGAATTTACTTTGTAGATATGCACTGGGTGGTTTTGATGGTAGTGCAATGGTTCCAAGCATCGAGGTTTATGATCCACGTCTTGGATCATGGATGAGTGGGGAACCGATGAAACACTCCAGGGGCTATTTGGGTGCTGCTGTTGTCAAAGAGGCCATATATGTTATTGGTGGAGTGAAAAATGGTTCTGAGATTGTAGACACGGTATCTTATTTTTGCCACGGTTCCTTCTTGGTGTAAAATTTAAGTGCATCAGGCTTACTGATCAGTTATATGATAACAGGTGGAACGTTTTAAGGAGGGCCGAGGTTGGGAAGAAATTAACTCAAGAGTGATCGGGAAAAGATGCTTCATGTCGGTGGTGACCGTATAGTCATGGAAAGCGACTTTGATGAAGGAATGTACAGGCTGGAATGTGAATGTTTAATCTTAATCAACTAACAACTGGATAGCGAGCAAGTGAAATTTTGAAAAAACTTTGCTCTTAAATCGCACAGCCTTAAATAGTTATAGCTCTGTATAGAGTACGAGCTATTTTGCAATACATTTCTGGACAAAACTCACCCTTGCAAATTTTGCTACAAGTTCTTATATTTTGATGTGGAGTGACGGTTGAGTAGGCGATCCTGGAGCAACAGGTTCTTATTTATTAATAACACGGCTTTAATTCGGCCGTATATTTAAGCAATTAAACGCACCGTTTTAACTCAAGGGAAGATCTGAGACCAAAATGCTAATTTTTATATTAATTATGCTACATCTTCGATATGCTATTATCATAAGTATATTAAAAATTCTGGACGCTGTCTTTTTATCCAAAATCATCGCAAATAGTTAATTTTAAATGAGTTTTGCATGATGTAAATCAAAGGTTTACATATTTACTTTCATTGCATTACGGAAAGTTATTACAATTGCAATTTCTTAAAAATATTATTGTGCTACAATCACATGTTTCATATTCTGTTGAGTCTCGGATGGTTCAAACCTTGTTCATGGATTTGGTGGAAGCCGGGTAATGACAAAAATGGATCCGTACAAATTTGTGCTTATCTTTTATTCGCATAAAAAGTATGCACATGATAGGGATATGATAACATATACTTGAATCTTATCATATAAAATCGTCGTACAAATTTATTTGAAGAAGAATTAGTTAAGGACGGAGGAAGTATTAGGCAACTCAACTTGATTAAAAAAAAAAACACTAAAATTATATCTATTATTTAAGTTCCCGTCTTGTGAATTTAATTTAAATACTTCTATAGATTCATGAGTCGAAGAGTTTTAGTTCTTATTTTTATAGGCTTAATTAAAATGTCTCACAAATTAGAGTTGTGATATTTTTATTTTGAATTTATTATGACGCTGTTCCGTCTAAACTTAATTTTGCATCTCCCTCTCTAAGGGTTACAAATAAAGTAATAAAAAGAAAAAAAGAAAAGAAGGTTGTAGCAAAACTAACTACTTCATCTGAAAAGTTTAATAAAGTGGTTGAAAAGTACATTCCCAAGAAAGCCATATTTTACTAACCACTAGGAACTTTTAAAAAAAAAAAAAAAGAAGAAGTTGAATTTTATTAATTAAAGATCAATAACCATTTAAAAGTGTAGCTACTAACTAGTGTAAATATTATATGGTTAAAATTACTACCAATTCATTAAAATGGTGTTTCTTTTTAATTACAATTGTATTTTTTTTTCCAACCTGAACAATGATTTTTCAGTTGGTGTCTTCGTGATTTAATTTTGTAGCCATAAAAAGATTGGCCCTATTTTTGATAATTTACAAAACATCACCAGCCACAGCCAGGCTCCACATTGTTGTGGAATGAACATGGGCTGCTGTGGCTGTTTTTTGATACTTCTCTCCCTCCCCCCTCCCCCACCCACCCCAATATTATTATTATTTGAACAAAAAATACTACGTTGTTTGTTTCAAATAAGAATTTGATTTTTGATCAAATGAGAAACGTAAGCTGAATTCAGAATGGTCGTTTTTGGCCATTCATGAAAAATTGAAAAGATACCAAATGCGTGTTTTCAGACGGTATAAGAAACAAAAACTTGACACGCCAAGAATTATTAAAATAAAGCAAAAATTCTTAATATTTTTTAGCATATATTAAATACCTTTAATTATTAAAGTCCGTAAGAGGCAAAGTGGCCGTGGCTCTCCTGCAAATCTAGATTCTAGAACGTGTAGTTTTTTTGTAATCAATATGTCGAAGTCAATAATTTTGTTTACACTAGGCGTAGGTTTTGGGTTTTGGTTTCATATTTTGCAAAATTATTAATGTTTGTGTTACTGAGGCCGCTCAGCATTTTAGTGTAACAGATTTTAATTCCTAGATGTTGCGGAATATGCCATTATCAGTTAAATGAGTGGATACTTGATAATCATTAGTAGCAAACTGAAGTGCGTATTCTTAATAATAATAATAATAATAATAATAATAATAAATAACACGTAATTAGTCCCAGCTTTAGAGTATCTTAGGCCTTAAGCAAATTTTTTTTATGAGATTTCTTTTGTATTCAGTAATTTCAATACTATAAAAAAAAAACATTTAAAGAATTCAAAATTCATTTCGTTTTCAATTCTTGAATTCCAACAATAACCGAGAACATCCTAAAATATTTCACAATAAGAATCCAAAAGCTAAATCCCATTAGAATTTTTACAAAATTAAACAAACAAGTAATTAGAATTGAAATATTTTCAAATAGAATATTTAGAATGGTAGTATATAGAAAGAAACTTTTTTTTTTTTTGGGTAGAGAAGAGAGAAAGAAATTTCTTTCATCCATGATTTTTTTATGTTATAAGGTTTTTAATATAAATTAAAAGGAATACTCAAATTTAAAGATTCTAACAAATTAAGTTTTTTTTTTTTAAAGAAACTAAAAAGGTATGGAAATTATTTAATTTTCTTGCAAAAACTAGTAATGAATGAATTAATGATTAGAGAATATTACAAATTATATCTCTTTAACAATAAGGTTACTAAATATAGATTTCTATAAATAAATAAAAAAAATCTTAATTATATGTTAATTATTAATTAGAGAGATATCTAATAGGCTTTCTTACAATAGGTAATTTAAAAATATATATATTTATTAGTTACGGAATTATTAATTAAATACTAAAACAATGCAACGCTCTTGAAATGGAGTCTTACGTGACCGTGTTATTAAGCTATTCTTAAAAGTCACCCTGATTAGCCCCCTCATTTAACTCAAACTAAAATTAAAAAAAAAAAAATCTAATTTTAAAGCCCACGTTGATATCACTAGACCAATTTTGGGATGTTTAAACATGGCAAAACTTATCTTACAAATAATGTAACAAACATCCAATAGATATACATCATTGATTTTGATGTTTCTTAAATCTAATGAATGAAAACAATTTTAACATGAAATGAGATATGTGTGTAAGAGTAATTTACAAAAAAATTATTTTTAATTACATATTTACTTTTTTATCAAATAAGTCCTCATTAATTTTGTATAACTAAATAGTTTTGTAGTTCATCTCTTCTACATCTATTTTAAAACTTTATAAAGCTTTTACTATATTTTTATAAAAACTTTATAAAGCTTTTACCTATGATAAATATCTCATGAATTTAACAAATTATTAGAAACATGGAACAATGAATAAATTATTAGAACCTCTAATAATTTCATAAAACATAGAAACCAATAAGTTACCACCTTCTAACTATAGGCAAAGAGGATTTTTCTATGAAAGATTTCAACCTTTTAATCTAATCAATGATTTAGAAATGTGGAGAAATGATAAATTAAATTAAATGTCACTATATTTATTAAATAAATTAAGAAACCCAAATTTATCTACAAATGATATAGAAGGTGTAAATAAAATATTAGAAATTAATAATTTTAATAAAGAAAATATAAAATAAATTAAAAAGTTTAGAGATTAATTGAGTAAAGAATTTAATAAAGTTACACAATTAATAAAAGACTTCAATATTAAAAATCATGATATATCAAAGTAAGAGATTATTAATATAATTAATAAAAACTCAATAAATATAAGATTAAATAAGTTAGAGATTCAATTAAATAAAATAGAAAAAATTATTGAACAATTTAGTATTAAATTTGTTATAAATATAAATAAAAAAAATTAAAAAAAATTGAAGTTCTAACAGTACTACCGGACTATTGCCCGGCTGCAGCCTGGACCTTAAAGTAAAACTTAAAACCTTATTGATGTTTTTAATAATTATCATCTTTTCTAAAGATTTAAAAACTTTACAACTAATGTAAGAAAAGCTTCGCCAACATGCGTGAAACATATCTGATTTGACCGTACCGAAGGCAATGCAGCGTGCAGATCCACGTTTGAAAACGCGTCGTTGTCAACGCGACAAATTGTCTTGTCCGCCTGTTTAATTTAATGACCAGCTCGTGAAATCAACGGCCCCACAATGATGATGTCATCATCGACGCCAAATCATGCCAAGTTGGACTTGGTCCATTACTTTTGGCTGCATTTATATAGGCCCATTTGGGCTGCAAAGCTGGTGATTACAGCCGCACGGAGCATCTCTATCATTGGCTCATTGCTGCCTTTGAATTCGGCTTCCCGATACGCACTTCACTTGGTTCAATTATTGTACAGAACCTCCCATCAGCTCCTGTTGCCACTACTTTTGGCCAAGCTTTATTGTAACCGTTACCATTTATATCTCCATTAGTGATATCATTGATTCCATCCATTTGAATTTTGACAGCAGAACAAAGAAGAAGAAGGAGGAAGAAGGAAGAAGGAAGAAGAAAGAAAGAAGATGCCTTGCCTTTACATCTCCACAAACGTCAGCCTTGATGGGGTTGATATTGATCCCATTTTTGCTGATGCCACCAGAGCCGTTGCTCAAATTATCGGAAGACCTGAACACGTACGTTAATCTTCTCTTTTCTTTTTTCTTTTTTCTTTTTTTTCCACTCTTTCTGGATTTTTTTTAAAAAAATTTTAGAAGTTTATTTTAATTTCCATGTATAAACTTAGTTTTGGAAGCTTAATTTCTTGATCAAGACCTATAGATCTTTTGCACTTTTGAAGATCAATATATTGCTTATGTTTCTTTCTTTCTTTCTTTCTTTTTTTTAAAAAAAAAAAATTAGGTCCTCTTAAAATCAAAATAAGTATTATATCATTCATCATGGGAAGATATGAAGGAAATATGCCGGAATTTGTATTATTTTCTCTTATATAAGAGCATCATTAATTTATGCAAATAGATTACTAATATTCATGGCAAGTGCATACAAGTTTTGGAATTATCAGAGTATCTATTTACTACTAGACATTAAAGACACATGGTTGTTTTTAATTTTTATAATTTTATTCTACTTTTTGAAATTGACATTAGATAGTTACTTTAAATAATATTAAATGCCCTTCAAGTTACCCCAAAAACGTTGTCGCATTCGGTGCATTTCAAAAAAATCAGAATGTGTTAAATATATTTGTCAAAATCATTCATACCAAAATCGTGACCCGAACATGTGGCCACTGGCCATACGTTTGTGATTCTTATCTGCAGCATCAAGCTATGTTTATTCTAATTTTGAACACAAAGACATATGTGTTAATTATATGTTGGCCCCATCAACTGTACAGATTTCGACATTTAACCCCCCATATGAATTTCCCTTTGAATTCTAGGCAGTTGGTGATGGTGATTCTTAAGGGATCAGTGGCCATATCTTTCAACGGAAACAAAGAGCCAGCTGCATACGCTGAGATCGTGTCGATGGGTGGGATCAACAGAGACGTGAAGAGGAAATTGATTGCCACAATCGGCTCCATTCTACAAGCCCAGCTGTGTATTCGCAAGGAAAGATTCTTCCTCAAAGTGTACGACACAACAGCAGGACAACCAAAAGCCGCTTCCAAACTATGATCACTTCAAATATATATAGTGACAGACTGTGGACTGACCTGGTGTTCATAATAATAATACTAATAGGCGCGCGCGTTGTTCTATTTGATCGAGTCGTAAAAGTTAATAATGTTCATTGTTCGTGCCTTGAACTCCGACGGGTTCAAGGTTCTTAATGTCAAACCTTTGTTCTACCGCCAAATCGTGAAACCCATAAGGATTCGAGATCCAGTCTTTCTTACGATTCATATCGGGGTATTGCAAATAAGATATACAAACAATAGCTTAGACGGTTCTTGATGAAGATTTTTGTCAACTCACCAGCGGCTTGTAAATTAAACAGTTTTCATTTCATTAAATTATTTCAATATTATTACATGGATTAGTACACATAAACTTATTTATCTTTTTTTTTTAAGAGAACTATTGCTCGTGATATTTACAATCATACATATACATATCTGACTTTTACATTAATTGATGATGATACATCACTGAAATTTTAACCCTCTTAAATATTCGAGGGACGTCAAACTTTCATTCTAAGAACAAGACTGACTTTCACTCAAGTTTTTTAACCCTCTAAAAATAAAATTTAAATTAAACCTCATTACAAAAAAACTACCTTCAGTCAAATTCTGAGACTTTAAAAAAAGAAATTTAAATTAAACCCACAAAATTCGAACCTCTACTTTCACTGAGACTCCTCAGCCACTTGGGCTCAACCCAAAGTGATTAAATATTATTACATGAATTAGTACACGTAAACTTATTTATCTGTGTGCTCTCTTCATTTGCTTGTTGGGGAGTGCTACGGTCAGCCGCGACTAACTCACCTCTCATTTTGCATTCAACACGTGTAGCTAGCATTGGCATTTTTATTTATATTTATTCATTGTCTCGTTTATTTCTTGCATCTATAACCCTGTCCCGTATATCCATTATAATTCCACTGCAATTACAGCCGTGCCACTTTCAATTTACCATAGGACCTTTTCAAAGTTTAAATATTATGCTTTTTTTTTTTAATCAAACACGTCTTATTTCGCTAATTGCTTCGCTAGCGTTGTTTTCGACTATTTCTCCTCAATTTCAATGAATTAATTTCAACTACTTATCTCAAGTTCCAGAAAAGGCCAAGGGGTGCAAAAACTTAGAAATTTTTTTTTTGAACTATATTTGTAGCAACTTAAGTTCCATGTAATTTTTTTTTAGAATCACACAAAGATTTAAATAAATAAACAACAAAATCAACAAATTATTTTTTAATATCTCGTCAATTATTTGGAGAGTTATCTAGAGTAAAATATTTCAAACATGTCTTGGTCAAAGTAGGTCAAGAAAAAATATAAATAATAATATTTTATATAAAATTTAGTAATATATGCACCCACTTAATTTTCAAAATTAAAAAAAACGTAATTTGATAATTATTTAAACACAATTTACGCAATGAAAAAAGAGTAAATACACAACTTTTGACTACATTCAACGACTCAATTCATCTAAAAATTATTAACATTAAGTAATTTTAAATTTTAAATTGAAATTCACCGGTGTACATAATTCATGTGATATTGTGAAATATATATTTAGTAAAAAAAGGGAAAATAATTAAAAAAGTTATTGGCCTTTTATAGAGAACTTACGGGATGATATTTTGAAACAAAAATTTTATCCAAAAAAAAAAAAAATCTCTGCATTCATGTGGCTTCTCTTAAGATTAAGGAGAAACAATCAAGAGTTAGAAGTGTTCAAGAAAATTTATAGTTGAAGAGTTGATGTTGTAAAATTAAAATGGTATAGATGTAATTATTGTGAATGTATTGAGTGATGTTTAAGTCAACTAAAAGTCTAAAATAATGATTCAAGGAGTTCAAAAAAAAAAAAAAAAATGATTCAAGAGACAAAAATACATGTAGATGAGGCCGTGCTTGTCATGTCTCAAACTTCTCGTTACTGTATTTTCTCGTCATTTTACCATCACTTTTTCATTACATAACTAATTGGCTGCTGTGTGCGCTCGTGTACCCTTGGGCTGTCAGAAGAAATTCGGAGTGCTTTGGTGCTTATCCTTGAGCTGAAATTTAATTGGGCCAACACCTTGGGCTTGTTCACTTTTCATTCCAAAACAAACAAGGGCATTTTGGGAAATTCATCAATTATGCCGTTTTGACGGACCAGTTGTAATTTATAAACGGTTGAGTAAGCCTGCGGAGTTGGTTGATAGACGACGACCATCAGTGAAAGAAAGAAAGTGGTTAGGTAAGCGACAAGAGTAGGGTTTTCCGTCGGAAGTTTCGAGAAGATGCCTTGCTTGAACATTTCAACTAACGTCAAACTCGACGGCGTTGACACGTCACCCATCCTCTCCGAGGCCACCTCCACTGTCGCCAGCATCATCGGCAAACCCGAGGCCGTTAGTACACTCAACACTCTCTATTTTATTTTCTTTTGTCATATCACATATGCTTGTTTTTTATTTCAAATTTTAGGTTAATTATTATATGCCATTAGTTTGCCCAAGCTACTTTTTTTTAAAAAAAAAAAATAATAATAATAATCACCAAAATAAGTGATTAGGATTGCTCAATCGTTAACTTTGGTTGCTGTGCTTTCAATAGTTACGAACATATTCTAAGTGATTAATAGCTTTTCAGGTTTGTAAATTGAGGCGTGTCTATACTTAATGGCTATTAGGGGAAGCAATGTAACTTACAAGATAATGATAATGTGAGCAAATTAAGATGATTTGTTTGTGCAGAGAATGCTTTATGGATTTTATGAACCTATATGTTGTTCGGCTGCTCATAAGTCTTAACCATCACTTGGTGAATCTGTACTTCTATTGTTAAGCTAAAGAGGAATTGTCTGTAGTCCTGTTTATGTTTTTTACCCAGTGTTGCCGTTGTTTCATTAGTCATAATCTGACTATTTCATGTTTGTTGGTTGATATGCAGTACGTAATGATTGTGTTGAAGGGATCAGTACCTATGTCGTTTGGTGGAACTGAGGACCCAGCAGCTTATGGTGAGTTGGTGTCTATTGGTGGCCTTAACCCTGACGTGAACAAGAAGCTGAGTGCTGCAATTTCTGCAATTCTTGAAAAGAAGCTGTCGGTGCCCAAGTCAAGATTGTTCATCAAGTTTTATGACACAAAGGCAAGCCATTTCAACTTCCTTGTTTGTCTCTGGGGATGATTGTTGCCATGCACTTGTGACTTGTTTCATCTCATTGCATTCTTCCTGTTTGTTTAGGCCCATCAAAGTCGAGAATATGCACAGTGTTTGCATGCTGTACACCAGCACTAGATCATGTAAATAAATCTTTACTGTTTATAACCGTGAAAATGGCTCTCGTCAACTTTTCTTGAGAATCAGACTTATACTTGTTTTCTGTTCATTCATATACCACTGTCCTTTTGTGGGAGTTGCTGCCACTCTAAAAATTGCTTATCCTTTGTTTATTTGGCAGGGTTCAAACTTTGGATGGAATGGATCCACCTTCTAGATATTACTCTCAAATCATGGTGCCATGCACTCTGACAATTGTCTTTTCTATATGGTGATTACAATCTTTAGAACAATGTTAATTATTGGCTGAATATTGTGTAATTTCTGCTATGATGTGCTTGCTTCTCGTTGGTGCTAGCCAACAATATTGTGGAATAGGAATTGTTTGGTTTATGGAGTAATATTACATTTGTTATCTACTGTTTGATCATCCTAGGCCAGCAACTTATTGTCAGGTTAGAAATTTTTAATGCTGCTTCTCTTGGAGGTCAGTCAGCTAATAACAATTGGGAAGTTAATGTAGAGGGATTTCTTGATGACATAAGATGTTACAAAAACATCTTACTAAATCCCTATATCATAACAAGTCAGTCTTATGAGCTACTAGGCACGCTCACTCTTCATAGGTTTTGTCCATTTGCATTTTACTTGCTTAGTAAGAGAAAATAATGCCATGGGTCATTGGGAGTTAGTGTGACCATATGGCCACTTCATCAAGATTCATTCTGTTTGCCATCTCAGCCCTGTGCTTCCACACCCAGTGCATTCTAAAGAGACTTAAAAGAGGCCTTCACCTCTGCATATATCTATTACACTTGAGAGTTTTCGGAAACCATGTTCAAACAAACACATTGAGCAGCAGTTCTAGAAAGCATTTTTATTACACCGTGTAGATCTCGAGTCTGATGTTTGTTATTGCGTGGTCGATTCTAATGCAGGAGAAGCAGTACATTCTATAATCTGGTAGTCAGTGTAGTAAATAGATATTATGACATGATTCGGTAGATAATTGGATTAGCTGAATTAACATGTGGTAATCTTGTTTTGCATAATATTATTATCAAGTTTTAGGTTACTTGATCTAGTTATCTAAACTGCGACAAGTTCAAAATTTATGGGGCGGAACAATGTTGCAAATAGTGTTTTCTAATCCCCGTTTCTTACCGAGGCCTGGGGATGGCAATTTGTGGGTTTGGACCGGGCTTTTTAAAGCCCAAGCCCACATCGTTCAAACAAGTCCAGGTCCTTCAAAAGTTGGGCCTTTTAAATTAATTAGAAAATATTTTTTTAATTAAGAAAAAAATATTTAAATTAAAGATAATCTTCTAATATATGCAATAGAATAATAATCCAATACATAAAATATTAGTGATACAATTTAATAAAATAATAAATACTAATCTAAAAAATTAAACTAATCTAATATTTTAAGTTTTTTATTTAAATTAAATTTATTTTTTATTCATAAAAGCCCAGGTTTTTTTGCTAAGTCCTTGTCCAGGCCCAATATATGTGGGTTTTGTAATTTTTTGGCCTATATTTAAGCTCATCCCTTGCGAGTTAGGCTTGGGCCGGCCCAAGTTTTTTTGCCACTCCTACGAGGCCTTGGAACAAGATTAATATTATTGTAAAACACACTTTCTTAAAATGTTATTATGTATAAAATTTTTATTCACGTTAAAAAAAAACTAATAGTTAAATAGGCACAAAATAAAGAATAAATAATAAAAAGATAATTTATATAATAGGAAATAAATGTATTTAATAAGATTACTAATGAGAGAGAATATTAGGCCCTGTTAAAATTATTGTTTCTAGAATTTCCATATTATGGCCTGTCTGCATTATTGTTTCTAGAATTTCTACCCGTCATACGGTTATTGGAGGAGGATTGAGATATTGTTAGGAATAGATCTTTGAATCCGAGAGAAAAGGCATCACGATTTTAATGGTTAGAATGGCACACCAGATCCGAGAAGCCAGACACCTGACGGCAATATTTTTTGGAGCAAATTAGCGCGACAAGTTAGGACCTAATGAGATTACCTTGACGGAAGAAAATTCATGTGAGTATGATCCCAACTCCCAAGGAAACACAAGTACAGCCATTATAAAGAAGTGGATTAAGGAGGCGTGGTATAGTAGATATTATTTTATCACCTCGGCTTAGCCAATTAGGCCGGTTAACTAAGTTAGCTACGAAAACATAGCCAATTAACTAAAACAGATATCTCTATACGTGGCTAATTTCAATTGGTCGGGAAGAGCCTTTAAATAGGCTTGTGAAACTTTGTACTCAATACAATTTAAAATCAATTCAGAATTTCTTTCTTTAACTTGTGCATCTAACTCCCACATTTTCTAGAATAAATATATTACTTACTTGAGTATTCAATTATTTCCTGTTAACATCCGTAACAAAAAGGGAAAAATTAAAAAAAAAAAAAAAAAAAGAGAGGAAGAAGAAAAAAAAGATAAATTAAAGTTGTCTCATTTTACGGATAACCTTTTGGACTTCTTATTGGACCTCTGGGAATGGCTTGGTCTTAATTCACTAGTTGAATGTTGGGCTTCACCGATTATCTAGAAAGAGTAGAGCTATTGGCACCCCCATATTAAACTTTTAAAACCCCTATTTTCTGCAATTACATTTAATGACAAATGTAAATCTACCATATTTTCTCTCTCTAAAGTACAAACACACACTTACCTCGCATAAGTACAATTTTTCACTGTTTGCAATTTCTTGGCATTCATCATCAATTCCATTCAAAATATCAATGAATTGTTTGAATCTCAAGCATCCAAAAAACTAAAAAAAAGTGTTATAGACCCAACAATCTTTTGTTTGAAAAATCTCATGACTATCCAATAGCTTAGCATAAATTAAGGGGTGAGACTAAGAGAATTTATAAAACCGTAAAATTGTAAGAGAAAAAGAATTCAAGAGATGGATGGGAAATTGTATGACTGATGAGACCAAAAGCATGACATGAGATAGGTGGCAAAGATTTTCCGATATTTATTGTTGAGTATTGTAGAGAAAATCAAATTTAGAAGAAGGGCAGTTTTAGAATTAAAGTGGGTGCTAATAATAACAATAAATTTTCTATCATTGTTCATTGGGGTGTAATTATAATAGTGGTTTTAAAACGATATTAGAGGGGTGCCAATAGCCTCACTCATCCAGAAATGGTTCATCTTTTATCAGCATTTCTTCATATTTAAAAATAAAATAAAATAAAATTGCCAAAAATTTTCTCTCAATGCATCCCATATAATCCTTAATTTATCTTTACATTTTTATCCTTTTTCAAATATGATTATTTATTAGTTTGAGAAAAATTGAGGGATCAAATATCACTACTAATTAAATGAGAGTAAATATCAACCAAATCTCAAGTTCTTTTTGTTAGTGTGATTTATCAGTTGTAACTTAAAATTCATAGCACTAAACAGTTTAGTACTATTAAAATTTGAATGGACATAAATTCAAGTAAAATTTGAATATATTTTTATTTTTATTTTTCAATACCTGAATATAAATGTCAAGTTATTTATTTTTTTAAAAAAATGGAATATGATAATTTATTACATATACTCTTATATATATTATGAATACTTATATTAATTTGTTAACCTCTCGATAAATTCTAAATAAATTATTTTATAAGTAAAAAAAAATTGATAACGTATCGTTTTAACAAAAGATTAAAAAAAATGTGTCCAACATATATTTTTCAGTATTAATAAATGATAATAATATTATACAGCACTTAGCACATAGTATCAATCATTTACGACTAGAACTACTCGGGTATCTAATCCCCTTTACTCCCTTAGCTTTCGTCTCGTAGCGTCAGTGTCGGCCCAACAGAGTGCTTTCGCCGTTAGTGTTCTTTCCAATCTATACGCATTTCAACGATTTCGTATATAGCTAGAGCGACCCTCACAAATTGCGAATATTAATTTGTTAAGAATTAATCGAATTGAGGCTAGAGCGCCGTTAGTGTTCTTTCCAATCTATACGCATTTCAACGACTTTGTATATAACTAGAGTGACCCTCACAAATTACGAATACTAATTTGTTAAGAATTAAACGGATTGAGGCTAGAGCGTCATTGTTTGCTAGAATCGAAATATCTACGAGATCGGAGATCGGGGTCACGATACACACAATTTGCATCGATTAAACAAATTGTTGGAATAAGAAAGAGTCGCCTGGTTTTATTCATAATTTGTTTATTCCTTATCCCTAGTAATGAGGACATTACTTGATTTTTCTTCTTGTTAATTGCATAAGCCAACTAAGAATTGTTTACTTATTTAAATTAAAATTAATGTATTAAATAATAGGTGAGATTTTTAAGTTAATATTTTAACATAAACTCTGATTCATGGATCTCATATAATCCGATTAAATGAACTCATAAATCTGAACCTCCGTCTCCATTATCTCGTTCAGAATCAGCAGATAATCAACTAGAGCTTTCAAGATTTAACTAAAGATATAGATCCCAATTACTAATTAAATTGAGATTAATAACAAATCTGAGAACTTTGTGCATTCAAGACATACATTCACAACAGACAAATCTAATCACATGTTTTGCATTACATACAAAATGGAAATTGAGAATAAACTTTTGGTATCTTCTTCATATATCATCATCTATTGTATCAAGAAAACACGATATTACAATATGTATCATGTTAATTGCACTTTTTAACAAAAAGAAATTAATAGATCCATACAAGTTTCATTAATATCCACGAAATGTATTTCCAAAAATGTCCAAATTGAAATTTATTTCGGCTTTCAACAACGCCCCCCGCCAAAAAAAAAAAAACTAGAAATCATTCAATTAACAAATCAAACCGCTACCTCAAACGCGTGCGGAAACGGCCGGTGCAGCGGTGGCGGCGGCATTCGAGGCGGCCCCACCGAGGAAGGACAAGAATCCCGTGTTGGCAGAAGGCTCTTGTTCGTCCAAGAACAGATCTTCAGGAACCCTAAACGCACCGTGAGCACAAACCAGACCAGCCCCCACCATCACAGCCGAGATCAAGATCGATCCGACACTGGTGAGGAAAACGACGAAGACGCTCAAAACGATCAAGACACCAAGCGTCTCGCGCTCGCTAAACGTGCGGCCGAATACAACGAGCGGCTGATCGGAGGGGCGGAAGAGGTAGAGGAAGATCCACGAGGCCAGGAGTCCGAGGAGCATGAGGAGAGAGAAAGGATTGGTGATGAGAGAGAAAGCAAGGACGACGGCGACGACCGTGAGGTAATTGACGCGGAAATAGGAGTAGTTCTTCCGGATGCGGAGGGTGGCTTCGGAGAACGACTCGGGTTTGGAGAAGGCGGATCGGTCGGCGAGTTCGGCCCACGGACGGCGCTGGGCGAAGCCGTTGCGGAGTGAGTCGGAGATGTGGTTGATTAGGGCGCGGAAAGCCGGGGTCGCCACTGGTGGTTGGGATTGGGCTGAGGTGGCGGAGGAGGCCGTGGTGGTCGGTTGGAGGTTGGAAATTGGGAGGACCGGCGGCGATGCAGAGGTCATTTTGGGGATTTTATTTTACTTTTTGTTTTTCCTCTTTCTTTGGTGGTTTATGAATTGAGGGAGGATGCAATAAAGAGGAGCGAATATAGCGTGTGGACCGAAGAATGACACTTCACGGCAGTTTCTTTGGCGGGTAATAACATTCGTATCCCTGATTTTAAATATTTTACGAAATAAGCGCATAGTTTGTTCATTTGCGTAAAAAATGTCCCTGACCTCTACAGAAACGATAAATATTAATTACCTTTGGGGATTTTGAATTTTAACTTTTGAAAATGGGGCTATGTCACTCAACAATAAGAAGGGCATTTGTGTCATTTAGATAGATTAAGGAATTTATTTAATAATAGATAATTTCTAATCATTAAGTAGTTTGATGATAAATTGACACTAATTTGACATCTATAACTTTTTTGTCTCATTATTCTTAAAATGATTCCATTTTATTATTAAATTATATTATAAAACGTATGTATTTAGAGCCTAATAGACCATAAATTACTCTTAACAGACTGCAACTATTAAAAGACGGATAATTTGTGTCCTTATTTGAGAAAACTTGAAAAATTAGGAACCTCTGTGCTATTACTCTAAAAATCCTTTATTTTGCTTTCGTTTAACTTACTTCGTAGCTACGGAAGAACGTAACGTAAAAATCACAAAGGCTTAATTAAATAATAGAGGGTTTCCAGGTAACTTACATCCTGTGACCAATTAGATTGTGGCGCAGACGTGGCAGCGCCAAAGAACACCCAATAGATCCATTACAGGCTATATATTTCTCTCAACTAGCATCACGCCATCACCGACACGTACGGTAATAATAATAGATCAATCAAATTTGAGATTTTGCTTTCATTTTTATTTAATAATGAACTATTGTGGCCTGCATTTGATCACGCACCACTGCCCGTTTTATGCAAAATCAGATTTATTCAGATGGTATAAAAGTATTTAAGAAGGAAAATATGAAAATCGATAAAATAAATAGAAAATTTTCGTTAGTGTAAAATTAACTCGGTTTATTTTATTTATACATATACTATTTTTTTCCTCGAAACAACATTGCTCTTAAATTCAGGCAGTCCAAATAACTCAAAACAGTCAAGAAAGAACCAAAGCTAACCGTAAATCGCCACTGCTACTCTCAAAGAAATTATCAATGCAAAATCAACGGAAGGAAAAAGTTCGCCACGTGGCTTGACTGCTGTTCCCCAAATAGATAATACCGTACATGTGGCCCAACGAAAATTAGCCGTTAGCAAAACGTGCTTTAGAGTTGGGACAAGGAGGCCCGACCCCGGATTCTTCATAACCGTTTTTCAAGACCAAGTGTGCTCAAGTAAAACTAGCCGTTACAATTATGTAAAGTATTGACGTTTCTGATACCAAACCCCTGCTGACTGTGTCTCCCTTCCATAAACAAAAACAAAACAAAAGCAGCTCTACATGCTTCACTGAATCATTTTATCTCTTCCTTCTTATTTAGCTTCTCTCTCACAATCTTCAACTCTTAGCACTTTTCTTCTCTGAAAAACAAGAACCCAAAAGGCAGAGAAGATAAACAGAAAAGAAATATCATATATTAGCTCTTCTTCATCCTTCCCATATCTTTCTTTCTTTCTCTTTTCTTTTTTTCTCTCTTCTGTTTTATCTATTTTGTGTTCATGGAAAATACTTATTGTTATCTGTACCCATTTCGTAACTACAAGCATTTTTTTCTATATACACACTTGGTTTTGTGTTTAGTGCTTGCTTTTACATCTCAATTTGTTGCAGGTCACTCATGGGATGGGGTAATTGTTGCTCAGGCAGATTATCAGTCACTTCGAGCAATCAAACATGATCTGATAGACCCCCGTGGATTTTTGCGGAGTTGGAATGACAGTGGTGTCGGAGCTTGCTCAGGTGGGTGGGCAGGAATCAAGTGTGTTAAGGGACAGGTCATCGCTATTCAGCTTCCATGGAGGGGACTAGGAGGACGAATCTCGGAGAAAATTGGTCAGCTTCACGCTTTAAGAAAGCTTAGCCTTCACGATAATCTTCTTGCTGGACCTGTGCCATGGTCACTTGGCTTCCTTCCAAATCTCAGAGGTGTTTATCTCTTTAATAACCAGCTTTCTGGTTCCATTCCTCCATCAATTGGTAACTGTCCTAATCTTCAAACTCTTGATCTGAGTAACAATGCACTTATTGGTGCGATTCCCCCTAGTCTTGCAAACTCCACCCGGTTATACAGACTTAATTTGAGCTATAATTCGCTTTTGGGTTCCATCCCACTGAGTCTGACTAGGCTACCTTCTCTTTCTGTCCTTGCTCTTCAACACAACAATTTATCTGGTTCTGTTCCAAATACTTGGGGTGTTTTAGCTGGAAACAAATCTTACCAACTTCAGTTTTTGAACCTTGATCGTAATCTTATCGCTGGAACAATTCCAGTTTCTCTTGGCAAGTTGGGTTTGCTTCAAGAGATTTCTCTGAGTCATAACAAAATTGTTGGCCCCATACCTGATGAGCTAGGGAAACTCTATAAGCTCCAAAAATTAGATTTATCATACAATGCCATTGGTGGAAGCTTTCCTGTTACCTTTACCAACCTAACGTCTCTTGTGTCACTTAATCTTGAGAACAATCGCCTTGGTAATAAGATCCCAGAAGGATTAGAAAGATTACAGAACCTCACAGTGCTCAACTTGAAGAATAATCAATTTAAAGGCCACATCCCACAAACTATTGGCAACATCTCTGGCATCAACCAACTTGATTTATCCGAAAATGATTTCACTGGTGAAATCTCACCTTCACTTGCCAGCCTAGCAAATCTCACCTCTTTCAACGTTTCTTACAATAATCTTTCTGGTTCTGTTCCACCTCTCCTTTCCAAGAAGTTCAATTCAAGCTCTTTTGTTGGGAACATTCAGCTATGTGGCTACAGCCCTTCCACTGTATGTCCCTCCCTTGCACCTATCAGTCTTCCTCCTCCACCAGTGGAGGCACCCAAACACCATCATCACCGCAAACTCAGCACCAAAGACATTATTCTCATAGGTGTTGGTGCTCTTCTGGCAGTTCTACTTATATTATGCTGTATTTTACTCTTTTGTTTGATGAGGAAAAGATCTGCTTCAAAGGAAAAGAATGGTAAATCTACAGCTCAGAAAGTTGTTGAGAGTGCAGCTCCAAAGGCTGGCACTGAAGTTGAATCTGGTGGTGAAATGGGTGGAAAATTAGTGCATTTTGATGGGCCATTTTTGTTCACTGCCGATGATTTATTGTGTGCAACTGCAGAAATAATGGGAAAGAGTACTTATGGGACAGCATACAAGGCAACTTTAGAAGATGGTAGTGAAGTTGCTGTGAAGAGGTTGAGAGAGAAGACAACTAAGGGACAGAAAGAGTTTGAAGCTGAGGCTGCTGCACTTGGGAAGATTCGCCACCCAAATCTCTTAGCTCTCAGAGCATATTACTTGGGGCCAAAAGGGGAGAAGCTTCTTGTCTTTGATTTCAAGCCTAAAGGAAGTCTTGCATCTTTCCTCCATGGTAAGCATATTCAAGCTTGAAAGTGATTTTATCTGAGGAAATTAATTTGAGCAAACTATTGAGAATCCCCAGCTTTGTTGCTTGTAAGTGAGTCGTTCGTAATGTTGTCGCCATTGTATAGATTTTAATATGCATTTTTCTTTATGCAGCTCGCGGTCCAGAAACCATCGTCAATTGGCCAACGAGGATGAGCATAGCCATCGGCATTGCTCGCGGATTAAACTACCTTCATGTTGAAGAAAACGTGATACATGGGAATCTCACGTCTAGCAACATACTCCTGGACGAGAAAACTAATCCTCACATTGCAGATTTTGGCCTCTCTCGTCTCATGACTGCCGCTGCCAACACCAATGTAATTGCCACTGCAGGGACACTAGGCTACCGTGCACCGGAGCTCTCAAAGCTCAAGAATGCCAACACAAAAACTGATGTGTACAGCCTAGGAGTGATCATATTGGAACTCCTAACAGGAAAATCCCCTGGCGAGCCAATGAATGGAATGGATTTGCCTCAATGGGTGGCCTCGATTGTTAAGGAAGAGTGGACTAATGAAGTCTTTGATTTGGAGCTTATGAAGGACAACACAATCATAGGTGATGAGTTACTTAACAAATTGAAATTAGCTCTGCATTGTGTCGATCCTTCACCAGCCGCACGCCCAGAAGTCCAGCAGGTGCTACAGCAACTAGAGGAAATTAAACCGGAGCTAGCAACTGGTTCTGGTGATGATGGAGCAAAAGTCCCAAGCACAACGGAATAGAGTTACATTTATTGCCATCATCAACAAGAGGATCCGAAAATTTCATCAAATGGGTTTGGTTTGGTTTGTAGGATTTATAGGAGAAGCCAAGTAGATAAGAGTCATCAAATTCTTTATTATTTATTATTGTGTGTATATACGTATTGGTGTTGTGAGGTTTATTAGAAAAAAGTATTCTTTTTGTCAAGGCCAATAAATGTAATCTTTTTCAATTCATGTTTCTGTTTGTAAACAGAGAATCTCTAATAAAAAAAAATTATGAAATTGCATTAACGTTTTCAATTACTAGCTTTGCAATGCCGTTGGCGTTGGGTCATCAAACCTCTCTCTATGCTAAAATTTAAGCAATTATTAAAGCTATCGAGACTGTAGTTTTTCAAGGCTGGTATTTGTGGGGCTGGAGAGTGATTCCTATTCAAACACTTTCATATCTTCGTAGCTCTCGCTTCAGTTCACCAGGGCCTTTGCAAATTCAATGGCTTAATTGTTTATCTTTAATTTGTGGCGTGTATTTCCATTAGTCTCATATTTTTTGGAGGACAAATATAAGAATTTGTAGTTCTTCTTTTATGCGGTGAAATGAGTTAGTTTCTATTCACAATAGTTTACTAGAGGATTCATGGCTCTCTTTAAAAAAAAAAAAAAAAATCGACTCTCATAACTTTATATTTCTTTTACGAAAATGCTAGACACCACGAGGGGCGAGATAACGCCACCTGAAACGGCAGCACAAGCTGTCATTTCGGGTCTCTCCCCTCACGTGATGTCCAGCGTTGCCTAATTTGCTAAACAAATTGCCAGACATCATGAGGGGTGAGAGAACCCCGCCCAAAACGGCAGCTTATGCTGCCGTTTTGGGCCCCCACCCCCCACGCGATGTCCAACATTTACTAAAATATTAAATTAAAAAAAGGACATCACGAGGAAAGCAGCGCTTTTTCTTTTACGTACGTAACTCCTCTATTTTCCCTTCAATAAAATTTTCTATATTCATATTTTTTAAGAAAAAATCTTAAATCGAAAAAAAATATAAGTTATAATATTTTTTTTTATAAGAAAATATAAACTACTTAATTCTTATCTCACCACAGAAAGATTAAAGCGCGTTTTGAGTGTATTTACCAAAATAAAGATTTTTGAGCATCTCAAACGTCGTCGTTTTAAGGCGAAGCAAATACACGAAAAGAGATTTCGTAATTCCTCAGTTCATCGGCTGAGCTCATTCTCGTGCGATTCGCGCAAATGGAAGACCTTCAGTTACAAAAAGTAGCGATATCAGGTCCGACACTAGCCTCAATGATCCAACGGTTCTCGTCATCACTAGGTGACGTGGACGGATTCATATTCGGTCACGTCACTCATATCACTCCCTCTACTCTCTCTGACGACTCCGCCTCCACCAACTCCCATCTCGTCGCCACCATCACCGGCTTCATCTGCTCCGGCGTCCCTCTCTCCTTCTACGACTCGCTTGGCCGAGTCGACTCACTCAAAATCCCCCCTCTCAAACAACACCACCAGCAACTCCTCGGCTGGTTCTCCGGTCGCCGTCACTCTCCTCTACGCCCCTCATTGCGCGAATTCTCCGTCACCGATTCCCTCTCCAAAATCCCCCAATTCCATTTCCCCGTCAAGACCCAAACCCTAACCCTAACTCTAACGCCGTGTGTTTTCATTCTCTTTACAACGCCTTTAGCCGACCAACTCATCCACACGCACCAGTACCGGGCGTACCAGTTCAACACTTTTAATCGCTCGTTCCATCCGAAGACGATCGACGTAATCAACATTGGTCCTGCATTTCGGGGCCATTACGGTAGTTTCGCTCCCAATTGCGCGCTGCCGTTTATGAACTGCTCCTCAGCGGCGATGGAGGAGGAGAGTTTGAGTGCCAAGAAAGAGAAAGTGGGCGATCAAGAGCAGTTAGATTTGTGTGCGGAAGGGTTTCAAGTTGAGAGCTTGAAACGATTAGTGGGACCAGATGCGGCCAGTTATACAGCTGGCTTGGAGGATTTGTATGAGAAAATGCTGGCTAAAGTTGAGAGCTTGGCTCGGCTGGTTGAATCCAATTCGGCTCAGGTTCTTGAGCTGGTGAGTTTCAGTCTGATGAAAACAAAATCTTTGCAAATTGTCGGGTGAATTGTTTTTAATGTGTCGTTTGTTTGTTTGGCAGGAAAATAACAATAGAAAGTTGAGGTACAAGGTTGCTAGGTCTACTGGATTAGAGTAAACAATTGTTGGTTTGTGTTTAATTGCTGGTTGATTAAAAGGTAATGTTTATAGTGTATGTTGTTTTACTTTGTATCTTACCATGTTTTGCTTATTGTTTTCTCAATAAAGGCTGACCTCTAACGTTCAATGATTCTTGGAATATTAATTCATTTTTCTTTTAGGTTTTATAGTCCAAATGAATCATTTAACTCATTGTTTTATGGAAGTGCAAGAATATTGGTCTAATTATATTCACCTTGCTTATGGAAAGGGCTGGATGGTAGTGCAAAAGGGACTAGAAGCAATATAGGCATGAGTGTGTAAGCTGAGACACGTGGGTAGTCTTGATTCTAGGAGATTATATGCCTTGGATATAGTTGCAAGTCATTGTTCGAGATTTGCTAAAGCGCAATGATATATGCGGTACGCTAAGCCTGAAATTTGGTGAGACAGAACCACTTCATTGCATTTTGTATTTGTTGAGTCAAGCACCAAATGATAAAAATTGGAGTGTTTAAAATGCACATGTAAATTAGCAATTTTTCGGGGTTGGTGTTGGGTTTGCATGGGGTGCATGTCATTGCTCGTTATTTAGGTTCATCAATCATTCCTTGAAAGTCCCAAGCTTTTGGATGGTGTCAGCCTCTCACGTCTAGTTTGTTGACACAGAAACGTTGTCAACAGAGAAAATAACATGGGGGGGTGATATAATATATGCGACAAAAGGAATTAACGTGGTTCAACATTTGGCTTATGTTCATGGGTAGAGAAAATAAGTTCCAGTATTGAAAAAACAATTGATATCAAGCTTCTATGTTCTTTTTTTTTTCAGCCTACTCATCGTACTCAGTGCCTGTTCCGTAAATTCCTACTGCTCTTCTTTTCTCCTTTTTCTTTGTCATTGTGGTTTCTCATCAACCAATGCCGATTGACGAGATTGACGAGAAAGATACATGTGTGAATTGCTACAATTATTAGTATTTGTAGCTTCATATTCAGGATTCCAAGAGCTACCATAGGGAGCTGATTTATTTGATTGCTCCTCATCTTTCTTGGGAGCGCATATACAACTGAATTATTACTTTGATTGTTAACTTTTAAGAGGAAACAGATGCTTTTTATGTAGTACTTTTTGGATAACTCAGATAAAACTTGTTCTGATAATTTTTATCATTTAGGTTCAAAACTTTATCTTTAATCAACGCTTATCTCTTTCTCAAGTTCATTTTGAGTTTTTGGATTCTTCTATTTCTATTTCTATAGCGTTGGACTTATTATTCTTATATAAACTTCCAGCACTTGGGTCTTTAATAGTTGAACTTATTTGACTTATTTAAGCTTCTAATATTTGGGTCTCCAATAATTGAACTTATTTGACTTGTAGTAGACTTCAGCAGCTGAAACAACAACGTCCTTTTATTTTATTCCACTGTCTATTACTTTTTACTTTTGTGTTAGAGCAGCTGCCTTCTAGTTCTTGAAGTTGGATTATTAGAAGTTGAAAAGAACTAGGATTATTTCTCTTTCATTCCCCTATAAGGGCAGATGTAAGCAGGCATGAAGGAGATCCATGGCTCAATAAAGGAAAGGGATTATTAATGTAATACCCCCAATTCTAAATGTATTTTAGTCACTTCATTAAGTCAAAGACATTTTAGTTTTATCCCAACCTTTAACTAACCGTAGCTCTAAGTGGTATAAAAAGAAAAGTATGCTATCTCTATTTTACAAAAGAGAGATCGGCAAAGAGATGAGGAAAGAAGAAGAAAAGAGAGGAGAAGAAACAAAGAGGAGGAAAGAGAGTTCAGCCGTGAGTAAAATAGAAGAAAGAACCATGAGATCGAAGAGGTGAGTCTGTTTTTGGTGTTTATGAATGAATAGAAAAGCATGATTAGATAGTAGTAGTAGAGATAATCTTAGATTTTGTAGGGAAAAATTCTGACAGTGGGTTGTTTCGAAAATCATAGCAATTTGTTCAAATTAATTTTGATTCTAGGTTTTTGTATACAGTCCTCTTCTTTCTCTCTTTTTTCTCTCCCCCTTTTCTTTTTCTTTCTTCATCTCTTTGCCGATCTCTCTTTTGTAAAATGAAGATGGCATATTTTTCTTTCTAATTGCTATGCTTATCAGAATCCAATGTCCACTTCCTCTACTATATCCTATTTTTGAAGGGCTTACTCCACTCTCAACTGCATTGGCCTTCCTTTCTTTTCTAAGTGAATGAAAGTATGACATAAGCTTGAGTTGATTGATCTACTGAGATAGTGTGATGGTGAATTATAGAGGAATCTGATGGTGAGTTATAGAAGAATGAGAGAAATAATCTTATCTCTTTACAGTTTCTGATAAGTCAGCTTCAAGAGCTAAGAGGTGGCTATAGTAATATAAAAATAAAGGTAACAAACAGTGGAATGAAATAAAGTCTTGAAAGGGGGCTTTGGTCCAACTGCTGAAAGCCTTAGATAAGTAAAATTAGTCCATTTGTTGGAGACTCAACTGTTGGAAGCTTAAATAAGTCAAATAAGTGCAGCTGCTTAGAAGCTTATAGAAGACAAATAAGTCCAGCTGCTAGAGAGATATATAGATCTAGAAGCTTAATATGAATTTGAGAAGGAAACAACTATTGATTAGAGATAAAGTTTTGGAATCTAAGTGATAAAGGCTATCAGTAAAAGTTACTTATCTTGAATTGGAGTTACCCCAAAAAGTAATATAAATAAAGTTTTTGTTTCTACTCAAAAGGAATAAGTCCTGATAGGGTAGCCCAAAATAGGGAAGAAAGGGGATGCTTGATGATAATTGCTTTTATAATAGTGAAACTTATTTTTTGTAGCGATCCAGCGGCTGGAACTTTTATTTAGCTCAGCTACTAGAAGCCTTAATTAAGCCTGGCAGTTGGGAGTCTAGCTACAGGGAGTTTTGTTTGAGTTCGAAATATCTAGAAGCTTTTCCGAATTTGACACTGGCTAGACTGATTAGAGGTGAGGTTGTAAGCATTAGTGATATCGTTTATCGGAATAAATTTTTTTATTCTAGGTTATGGGTTATCTAAAAGCCCTTTATTTAGAGCATCTCATTCTACACACACTCTTTAAAAAAAAAAAAAAAGTACTGACGAGTAGCCAAAAAGAAAAATATAAGCTTGATTGCAAGTGCTTTTTTTAATGATGGAACTTATTTTCTCTTGCCTGTAGATGTGGCCAAGTGCTAAACCACATTAATTTCTTGTGTTACCATTGTTTTTTTGTTTTTTTGGTTGACCAAATTTCTGCATCATCACAGTTCATAATCGTAGTTGGTAGATAAAGATTTTAAAAATAATGCAAGATTTCAGTTAATTCTCCAAGAAGGGAAGAACATTCTCCAAGAAACAGAACCTATTTTTCAGACCTAGCTCTAAATAATTAAACGTATTTTCCTTTCATATGATGTTCAGTACAGGAATCTTATTAGAGAAATGAAGTACTTGCAGCATATTCTCTTACTGATGCACATAAACGCTGTTCATTACAAAGGCAATCATATGCTTGTATGAGTATTTGAATGTCAATATTTTGTTGATTCCTCTTTCAATTCTCTCTGTTGTCTATCTAGTTTAGACCTAGATAGATGTAAAATCTACTACATTTAACCTTTCTTTCTGGTTTATTTATTAATCTTCCAAGTTATTTTCTGAATTTTTGATACAGAGACGTGCGCCCATCGTTTTAGCTGACATGTTAATGTTCTGGTATTGATGAAATTTAGTGTTGTAAAGATGACCATCCACCGTCCTCAAGACGATTTCAACGTTCTAGCTGCAATTTTTGGTGCCGTTTGAGCTCGAGCTGGGCTATTTTTCTGGAGCCCCTGATGATAATATAGGAGGCCGTTGGAGTATTGGCCTTTTTGTGAAGGCGAGGATCCTCTTACCTTGTTGTCAGTTTGGGTATATGTACAGGACCCATATTGATCATGTTTTGTGTAGTATTGTAATATCTATTTTGTTCTGCTGCTGCTATTCAAAGCTCCAATCATTTTACAAACGCAACCTGGTTCGTAAGTCAATTGAAAGAAGTTTTAGATCCCAGATTTTTCTACTTTTGATTCTTTACTTTATAATACATTTCCTCAAGTTGATCCTACAGATCCATACATCATTAGATAATGATGATTGTGTAAATGAGCTCTCATCATGGCCAAATGCAGGATCCACTCTCAGCTAGGACCTCAGAAAAACATCAACAATGTATATGTAGAATGCGACAGACGGAAGAAGTTGGTAAAGCACTCTAAGTTCTAAACAACTAAACTCACCGCCAAATGCTATATTCAATAATCATTCTAACCTCATATTTTAGCAGATAGACGACAACTTCTGTAGGCGGCCTCTGTCAACAACAAAGCCTCTCACCCGTAATCCAAATACCCTTGATAGGATGTATCTTCAATTATGGCGGCACAAAATTTGTCCCTGGAGCACTTGTGCAGGTTGCTCTATCGGTGTTAAAACTCTTAATACTTGAAGCACTTGGCTGTGCCATACGCTGGTGTGGCATTAAACAGTATGAGCACATGGTACAAATTCGATGCCAATAACTCAGCAACATTCATTCATCTAACTTCTCCATCTCAGACCACACCATTTTCCATGGTCCTCTTTTTGTGCCCAACCTGCAGTGAATAATCATTTTAATGAGCTTCTAAATCCATCAAGTGTTACTTAACGTTACCCAATTTCAACCACAAAATGACAATTCTTATTATTTCATTAATAGACAACCTATCACCAGTTAAATATGGTAATCAAACATTAACTTAACATTCTGAAACCTGAACTCCGCTTACCTCCAGATACCAAATAATACTCGCAATGTCATGAAGAGAAATAGCCCTGCCCAGACTCCAGCAAGACCAAAGATGGGAGCAGTCACAAAAATGAATGCTGAAGAGGTAAGTCCAACTAGTACCTATCAATCACATATAAGTGACTGAGAAAAGAAATTGAGTTATTATACTATGCTACTGTATGATAGGAAAGAGAGGGAACCATAGAGTAGGCAGCATATTCAAAGTCAGAAACCCCGTAGTACAGCCCATCGAGAACAAATGCAAGAGCATTCATTGGTTGGGATCCAGCAACAAACTGCACAATAGAATTAATGTCAGGTAAGCCTCAGAGATTTACGTCTACCATCACAAAGCTGCGAGGGAAATGAAAATGTCTTCACTAATAACCTCCCAGATGAAGCATTTAATGCAATACATACCACAGGATTTATAAAGGAAAATGTATTGGTAATATAAAAAAGGACTGGACAAAAAGCATATTCAACAGTAGAAAAGTGTTGAACTAGAAAACTGTTTAGAGTGCAAGTCACTCACCAATAAGCCAGACCAGGCAATTGCCAGAACTTCAGAATCTGTGCTAAATAAGTGAGAGAATGGTCCAAATCCAAGGAATAATAAAGCAGCTAAACTAATTCCTGTTACTAAACCGATCTGCTTGCCAATCAAAATGAAATAACACGAAACTGAATCAGTTAAATGAAAAGAAACCAATCGCAGGAAAGGCAAATATAGTAGTTAGGGATATTAAAAAACTGCAAGAGTTAGTTAGGGATATTAAAAACCTGCAAGAGTCTGAAAACCACTTGGCGTGCTTGTTCATAATTTCCTTGAGAGTAACCAGCAGCAAGAAGAGCCTGTGAAAAAGACATCAAACAATAATGTTGGAACCAAAAACGTTTGAAATAGAAAAACCAATTAATTTCAGCATATATCTGTGTGATATGGATGCCTTCAGTTCAAACCAAGATACTAAAAGTTGCCAACATTGCCCCACCACTATCATACAGTATTTGATTGAACCCCATACATCCTAGTTGGCATTGGCATCTACAGTACATTAAACTAATATTTCCACTCTTGTTCCAACTTATCTATAAATTTTTCATCCAGATGGCCACTGGCACACTGACATGAAAAAAGTAAGAATGGGTATTTTCCGTAGAAATAGTATTCTTGCTTATTTCGACGATCCTCGATACAGAAGAAAGAGTTCCGGAATTACTAAATGGGGGACTTTGGGGGCGCATTCAATCATTAGTCATGAATCACAGAAGATAGAAAGCATCCCCTGGTTTTTACTTTGATGAACTCCACATAACTTCAGAAACCACTTCGTTGTTGAGTAGGTAGTGACTAGTGAACAAGCTGCTTCTTGAAAACTTTTGGTCTATCCACTAATAAAAATTTGATATCACGTGTGAAACAACACAGCAGACAATGCTCAAAAGTTTTACCTGACCGGCTAATGCTAGAGCATCACTAAGCAAAGACAGTGTTAACCAAACTTCTACACAGATCTGATGACCAGCCATAGGTATTGGGCCCTCCCTCGCTGCCATGGATGTTGCTAATGTCATAGTTAGAAGCACTGCAATGGTCCTGCCAATCAGAAGACCGCCTGCAGACACAATGAATACATCCTCTACTTAAGTGGATTGCATGCATAACACTGTTTTAAGTATCAATAAGACAGATAACTTCCATTGGATTTTTCTAGTATAAAAACAAGACACCCTAAGGATTTCAACCTTTGGAACAATAAAATGTTAATTGGACAATATAAAAATAGTAAGCAAGGCATGTACCAGATTTTAGATAGTGGACAACTCTTCTCCCATCAATGTCTGGGGACATCAACAATACATTGTCACTCAATTTCCATATAAGGATAAAAGCAATCAAATATCTGTTGAAATTATACAGGGGAATCAACAAGGATTTAAACAATTGAACCAACTAATGCAATTGCAAAAATATCAGATGCAAAATACACTGACAATCAATGTTAAGTTTACCACATTAATGACCTACTCAGAAATCACAGTAGCAATTGCTGCACCGCCAATTCCGAAATGGAAGAAAAATATCAAAATTGGATCCAGTATAGCATTTAGTAAGTTGCCAGCCCCTGATAATACAGAGTAGACATTTGTCACATGCACATATGACATAAGCTACCAGGAAAACAAGATAACCTTTGTGTTAAAAATCCTTTTTACCAGAGAGTTGCATACAAAATTTAAGAAGGAATCATTTTATATATAAATATAATAAAACGCTTCTCTTACTCCATCCTTTAATATATTTTCAATTAATGATGAGGTAGAGGTACTTTTGTAATAGAATTGATCAAGATGATTACCTTGCTAATAAAAAGAGAGCATCGTAATGGGTTGGTTAGAGATATGATGCTACAGTACCTTCACATCTAGCTTGAGTGATGGTGCACTCAGGCAAGGTTCGGGAACCTTGTGGGGACAAGGGAATTTTAGGAAAATAGGAAAGCCTGCGATTCTGGTCTCTAGTTGTATATGCGTCGATGCACAGTAAATTATTTGAATTATACAAATAATTAACTAATGGCAGGGTTAATAGTTATTGATCAATTAAAACTTAAGGTCCTGGAGCTATGGGGCTTTTAATATGCCTAGACTGATCAAAGTACCTTCTTCACTAGTCAAAGAATCAAATATGAATTAAAGCCAGTACTGTTTTATATTTACATTGGAGTAATTTTCAGAACATGAATACTGTAAAAAAGATTCAATTGAGCATGTACATAAAACTAATCTGGACGTAGGATCCTAATGTGCATACAGAGAAATCCCAATGTGCGTACAATTAAATTCAAAGATATAAATAGCTAGCTAGATTGATAGAGAGAAAGACTGATAAATATGAAGAGAAGAGGGTGCTGCAATACTTGCCAATAGCATATAAAGGCGTCTTTGTATCCATAAATCCACGAAAAGCACCTTGTGCAGCAACTGCAATTACAATGGGTGGAGCACCAAAGGCCCTCAAGTTAAGAAAATTTTCAGCTGGCACTCTCATTGGCGAATCCTATAGCATGATAAATCTTATGTGATAAATCTTATATAAAACTTCCAGAAAACACCGCCATGGAATACATGATAAGACTTAATGCGAAAGATTTAATCATAATGCATCCATGGAGTCACTGTAATATTCATGAAAGGTGCCTCAAGCATGAAATGATGGTGTAAACTAGTAGAAATTTTCTTCCCAAATTTGCCATGCAAAGGTTGTATTAATTGATGTAGTGGTTTTAGTGTAGCATTCAAGAGTGGAATAATGCAAGCAACATCCTCATTAGTAGGACTTCTACATTCTAGTACGCCTCTGCAAACACACACCTGAGACTTGACTGTTCCGCCCTGTCGTATGCATACGAGACACACTATATGAACCACCAATTACAATTGGGCACTGACTACATTTTTCATGGTTCATATACTTAAGATCAAGAAGTATGGTATTTCTAATGTACAAAAAAAAAAAAAAAAAAGTTTTGCCCTTTGCATTTATTTAAGTGACGATAGACCAAGACCAGACTTTGACAACGATGTCTCCATACAGAAAAACCCAGAAAGATAAGCAAAACACTAAAGTGGTGAATGTATTAAAACTAGACGAGCAGGACATACTGCAGGTATACCCATGATATTCATTAAGAAACCGGATCCAAAAGAGAGTGCCAGAGCTTCTGCAATGCCAATCCCAGCAGCAAGTGCTAAAGAAGTCGAGATTGAAGGAAGAAGTTTCTTGCCTTGTTGCCCAACTCCATGATCTTAATTGCAAGTACACAACCAAAAATTATCCAAGTAAATATAAAAGATAGTTGACAATCACACAGAAAAATAAACGCAGTAGCATTTTCATACAACAGCTTAATGCCGTTACCAATTTGGCTAGAACCATCATCACTGCCCTGACTTTTCACGGCCTGCTCTTCAGCAACAAAGGATGTTGTTATGTTGAGCAAAGGAACATTGAACAATTTTGACACTAGATTAAACACAGAAACCGAAACCCCAACAGCCGCCAATTCAACAGATCCTACAAATGGAAAAGCAAATCCTTTTTGTAATTCAAAACCACCAAATAAATCATTAATCGCATCATCAACTACAATATCAGTATCACCAAGCAAAGCGTTAATTGGGTAAACTTACTCAGCCTGGAAGTCAAATGCTGTTAAAACAACATCACCAACAGTTACAATATCCTAGTACTACATGCGCTTACTACGTATGATTCAATTATAATAAAAATCCTATGTTACAAGTTGAAACGCAGCCGTTTTTGGTAAAATTAACAGAAAAAAGTTACCTAAATGACCAACAAAGGCCGTATCGATAAGTGAAGTGATAGGATCAGCAGCCAAAGCCAACGCAGCAGGCAATGCAATTGACCATATCTCCAATCCTAATTCATCAAACTTAAACCCGTCGCTACAATAAATAAATAATTATCAGTAAAAAAAATTAAAACCAAATAACTAAACGGAACAAGGCTATTGGTTAGTTTAGTTAGTTAAATAGTGTTAACATTTATGTTAACATAATGTTGATTTTGATGATAACAAACAAAATTAAGAATGATTAAGTTTTTGAAAGCTTAAATTATTTTTCATACATTTTAATAAATCATTATTTTCACATTATAAAGGTTTTATATCTAATGGAAAATAATTTTATGAAATTGGTTGTTTTTCAAGTTTATGGTTTAATTGAAAGAATTTTGAAAACTTTGAAATCAACAAGTATTGCTTGAAATTTTAGAGAAGGATTTATTTGAAACATTTCATAACATTTGGGCGATATCATAATTTCAGAAAGTTTTGGGATTCACAAATTATTATTAAGAAATTCTGAAATTGGACTTAACTGCAAATTTGTATAACATTTTGGGCCATACTATAGTTTCATAAACTTTTGGGGTCACAATGTAATTTTGGCAAACAGTGCACTGTATTCTTTTCTGTAGCAAGCGGCATTCGGATATGATAAACGGAATTCGGTTCTTAGCAAATTCATCCGAATGGAAGCGGCAATCCGGTTATCTTAACGCAATCCGGTTATGGGAAAACTTCTCCGGATGGCAGCCGGTTTTCGTAAAGCTGTAATCCGTTATTGGGCGTAAACCACGGAGCATAAACGGCAATCGGTTGTGCTAAACGGAAGTCCTATCGGTTATGAAATGAGCCAAACGGAGCATAAAAGGCAATCCGGTTGTCTTCAAATCCGATTCTGAGCGAAGGTTACGGAGCATAAACGGCAATCCGGATATCACAAGCGGCATTCCTGGATACTCAAAAATTCAAATTTTTGCCTTAACGGTAACATGCAAGCGGAATTCCAAAAACCATAAACGGTAATCCTAGGTTATGAGCAAAAAGTGCATAACGGCTAGTTTTTAGCTCCATCTATATGAACTCAAATCCAAATCATTTTTGGTAATCTTGGCAAGCATAAACAAGTGCACACAACATATATTGAGCTTCAAATTCGAAAATCATTATAGATTAAATCTTCATTGAGCTATCATTTGTATATCCACTCTAAAAGAGAGTTGTTTGTTGTAGTTTCATTTCTCATCAAATTGTGAGTGTACAAGTGTGAGAAACACTTGGGAGTGAAGAGATTGGGAGATAATCTCTTGATTGTAAAGGTCCATTGACACCTTGGAAGTCAATTGTAAACATTTGAAGCCTTGGAAGGCTTGGATAGTGAAATCCTCAAGCTTGGGTTGCTTGGAGGCGTGGATGTAGGTGGGGATAGCCAACCACGTAAAAATCATTGAGTTTGCTTTCTCTTCCCTTACTCATTTATTATTGTGCTTTATTGAACTTATTGTTTTCATATTTGTTAAGGCATTAGTTTAAATTGTTGTGTGGTTTGCTTAGTTTAATTTTTAAAAAAAAAAAACCCAATTCACCCCCCCTCTTGGTTGCCTAGATAGTATTTCATTTGGTATCGAGCAAGGTGCTCTTGTGTAGACTTAACCGTTTAGAGTTAAAGATCCATGGCAACCCATAATGACTCAACCTTTAGGGAAGGACAATCCACAATTAGACCACCGTTCTTTGACTTAATGACTATCCTTATTGGAAAACTAGGATGAGAATTTATTTACAAGCTTTAGATTATGAAATTTGGGAAGTTGTTTGTAATGATTCATTCATTCCTAGGAAAAATGCTTTAAGTGAGTTGGATAGGAAAAATATGTCTTTAAATTCTAAGGCTATGAATGCTTTATTTTGTGCCTTAGATAAAAGGAATTTGATAGAGTTTCAAATTGTTCTAATGCTTACGAAATTTGGAAGAAACTTGAAGTTGTGTATGAGGAGACTACAAATGAGGAAGAAATTCATAAAGTGTCGAATTTGGCACTTATGGCAATTGGAGATGAATCGGATGATGAATTTGATGAGGTAAGTGATCTTCCTACATATGATGAATTACATGATGCCTTTAAAGAATTGCATGATGAATTGATGAAAATGGGTAAAAAGAATGTTTGCCTTAAGAAGAAAATGCTAGAACTTACAAATGAAAATGATGCCATGAAAAAATGCATTGATTCATTGAATGAGAAGATAAATGAACTAGAACTAGAAAATAAAACATTGCATGATAGAATTGCATTATCAAATGAGAAACCCAGACTTCACACAAGCATCTAGAATCACATGTAAATGACTTGAAAAATGAAAAAGATGCCTTGCAAAAATCTAATGCTTCATTAAATGAAAAGATCAAAGAATTGGAATTAGATAATGAAATGCTACATGATAGGATTGCATCATTTACATGTAAACAAAGTATTTCATATGAGCATGAGAAATCACATGTCGATGAATTAATGAAAGAAAATGAAGTGCTTAAGAAGAGGAGCAATGAGCTTAATGAAATTGTGTTAAAATTCACAAATGGTCAACAGAACTTAGATAAATTGCTCAACTCTCAAAAATGTGTATTTGATAAAGGAGGACTTGGATATAAGCCTAACTTGAAACAAAAATATTATAAGAATTTTTTTGTTAAGGCTACCTCCACAAGCGATCATAAAATTGTTTGTCATTATTGCAATCAAAATGGTCACATGAGTTATAGATGCCATGTTAAAAGAAATGCATATTATGGAGCAAAATGTATTTGGGTTCCAAAAGGAACCAAATCTAACGCTCAAGGACCCAAGAGTATTTGGGTACCAAAGGGCACAACGTGAATGTTTTCTTTGTAGGTACCACAATCAAGGAATGGTGGAGAGTTCCTTGATGAAAGCTTGTGAGAATAATTATTCGATCATGATCTAAGAGAAAATGATGAGTAAGATGATTTAATTGCTTTGGTAACAATTTTTGTCATATTAATTTTGTTGAATGGATCATGATGGATAGATAATACCTTGAATTTGCGAAAGCATGCTCGTATGTTTACATAATTGAATTATTATTGTGCTTTATCATGATGCATGGTTATATATTTATGATGATAGCTTGTCAACTCATCATGATAGATTTGTTTGATTTTGATGATTATGTAATGCCTAAGCTTGATAAATGAGTGATATGCTTGAATTATTAATCTTCGAATGCTTACATATTTCATGATTGTATAATGTATATGCATGATAGATGAGTTATATGTTTGCTCTTGTATGTATTTATGTTTCATGTATTAAATGGCTTATTGAAAAGTTTTGAATCTCAAAATGGTTTAAAATTGATCAATTTTTAAGCCAAAAATAAATTTGTGTGTTTAATACAAGTTTAAGAGCTTACTTCATCTCAAAATATTTTTCATAGCTTAACAAGAAATCCTAAACCCGGATTAAATTTGATGCTTGTTGGAACTAACCTAGGACAATCGGTTATGAAATCCGAAACCCATTCAGTTTGATAGTTGTTTGGAACACATTCGCCAACCGGATATTGTCAACCGTAAAACCGAATTCAAGTTGGTTGCTTCTTTGGAAGGAACCGGCAATGGATAAGATATCCTAAAACCGGATGCAAGTTTGATCTTTGTTTGACACAATCGGATGACCGGTTATTCAATCCGAAATCCGAATTCTTGCTGCCAACTCTTCGACCACAACCGGATATCCGGTTATCCACATCCGGAAATCCGGATTCGCGTTGTTGCCCTGCTGCTTGGTCACTGGTTTTATGCTTCTTCTTCGTTTTCAGTTCTTTTTTTTTCTGCACATGTTTTCTTTCCTCACAAAACCGTGAACAGCTCCTCCATTTTCATTCAATTTTCCTTTATTTCTCAGTTCATTTCATGCCAAGATCAATCTCTCAAACCATTACCCATGCATTTAACCTTCATTAAGCACTTTCCAATCATTATTTCTTCACTTGTTCTTCATCATTTCATCATCATCTCTCATGCGTGAATAGTACTTCTCCATTTCTCTCTCATTTCACTCATTTTCTTTGCCATAATTTTTACTTGCACAAAATGGGTAATATCTTCATCAAATTCTTTTTGATGTCATGTTTTAAATTGTATCTATCTATTTTTTATATGATGAAGGGGGAGATAAATATGATATGCTTTTGGATAAAATTTTTTTTTGGTTAAATTTTAAATTGGCCATATATTTAGGGGGAGCATACAATATGATTTTTGTTAATATACATTTTGAACTTTTTTGTTGTCCAAAGGGGAGACAAAATAATATATCATTTTGATGTTGTCAAAAGGAGGAGAATAATATGCATTTTGAGTATTGTTTTGAGATGTGATTATGATGTTGATTTTGATGAATTTGAAGATATGATGATGATTTGATTACATGGTTGTTTAATATGATGATTTCATGTTATAAGTTGCTAATCGATAGAATGATGGTTCATGATATTTTGGTGTGATGATTTGTGTATAGAGTTTGTTTGTATCATGATTTATGATAATTTGGGAGCAATATTGATAAATTTGTATTTGAGGTGATGGTTGTTGTTAGGGGGAGAATGTGTCGAACTTTCTACTCGGACAACATGGGTAACAAATTTGCTACTCTTATTCTTTTCCTTTAAGTTTTCTTTTTAATGATGAAGGGGGAGAAGAATACATGTTTTTAAATTTATAAAATTTTTTATTCTTTTTCTTTGCCAATTAAGTTTTTCTTTTTTGATGATGAGGGGAGAAGAAAAATGCATGTATTTAAATTTGTTAATTTAGCTAATTGGCAAATTGTAAGAGAAGCTTACATTTAAGGGGAGAAATTTATGAAATCATTCTTTAAATACATGAAAGGTTTGTCATCATCAAAAAGGGGGAGATTGTTAACATATATGTTTTCATAATGATTTTGATGATAACAAACAAGATTAAAAATGATTAATCTTTAAGCTCAAATTGTAAGGGGAGCTTGCATTTAGGGGGAGCAATTTATTCAATCATTCTTTAAATACATGAAAGGTTTGTCATCATCAAAAAGGGTTGAAATTTGTCATAATGTTGATTTTGATGATAACAAACAAAATTAAGAATGATTAAGTTTTCGAAAGCTTAAATTATTTTTCTTACATTTTAAATAAATCATTATTTTCACATTATAAAGGTTTTATATCTAATGGAAAAATGATTTTATGAAATTGGTTGTTTTTCAAGTTTATGGTTTAATTGAAAGAATTTTGAAAACTTTGAAATCAACAAGTATTGCTTGAAATTTTAGAGAAGGATTTATTTGAAACATTTCATAACATTTGGGCGATATCATAATTTCAGAAAGTTTTGGGATTCACAAATTATTATTAAGAAATTCTGAAATTGGACTTAACTGCAAATTTGTATAACATTTTGGGCCATACTATAGTTTCATAAACTTTTGGGGTCAAAATGTAATTTTGGCAAACAGTGCACTGTACTATTCAGTAGCAAGCGGCATTCGGATATGATAAACGGAATTCCTTCGGGCAGAATTCATCCGAATGAAGCGGCAATCCGGTTATCTTCTAAAACTAATCCTAAGTTATGGGGAGAAACTTCTCGGATGAAAAAGCAATCCTATTTTCCGGTTATTGGGAAACGGAGCATAAACGGCAATCGGTTGTGCTAACGGAAGTCCTTATAAAGCATAAACGGCAATCCGGTTGCTTTTAATCCTACATTCACGAGAAAACCTTAAAGATAAAAACCCGGATATCACAAATGGCATTCCGGATACTCAAAAATTCAAATTTTTGCCTTAACGGTAACATGCAAGCGAATTCCGAAAACCATAAAATCCAGGTTATGAGCAAAAAGTGCATAACGGCTAGTTTTTTTAGCTCCATCTATATAAACTCAAATCCAAATCATTTTTGGTAATCTTGTGAAGATAAACAAGTCTTAAACATATATTGAGCTTCAAATTCAAAATCATTATAGATTAAATCTTCATTGAGCTATCATTTGTATATCCACTCTAAAAGAGAGTTGTTTGTTGTATTTTTCATTTCTCATCAAATTGAGTGTCTGAACTGTGAAACATCAGGGGTGAAGAGATTGGGGAGATAATCTCTTGATTGTAAAGGTCCATTGACACCTTGGAAGTCAATGTAAACATTTGAAGCCTTGGAAGGCTTGGATAGTGAAATCCTCAGCTTGGTTCTTGGAGCGTGGATGTAGGTGGGGATAAAGAACCACGTAAAAATCATCGAGTTTGCTTTCTTCTTACTCATTTATTATTGTCTTTATTATGAACTTATTGTTTTCATATTTGTTAAGGCATTAGTTTAAATTGTTGTGTGGTTTCTTTAGTTTAATTTTTAAAAAAAAAAACCCAATACCCCCTCTTGGTTGCCTAGATAGTATTTCAAATAGTACCTTAAACGGGCGATGATATTGATAAGAGAAAATGAACCGGACAAAGAGAACCGGCTCGAGTCGGGAGGTGACGTTTGGAGAGATGTAGTGGCGGTTTTTTTCTTGTGTGGTGGTGCTGATTTTAAGCGAACGGAGCAAGTCAAGTTTCTTCGGTTGAAAATTCTCAATTTACTCGACGTCGACGACGATTTGGTTGGTTTAGAACTATAATAAGAAGAAGAAGAAGAGGAAGAAGGAGAGTGCATGCAGCAGAGAAGATGGCGCGAGAGACTAGTGCTAGTACTAGCCATTGAATTGAACTGAATTGGATTTGTTTGTTAAAAAGTTTTTCAAGATTCTGTTTTTGCTTCGAATCCTGGCGACGAAGCTCAACAGAAACGCAGAGCCGTTAGTTATGGTCTGGATTTCATTTGCATGCGACTCGAAATATCTGCTTTCTCCTCATCGCGTGCGCGCATCAGTGGCAATTTTGTTGAATTTTATTTTGAATTTTTTGCTTCGGTTTGGATTTTTGGTCACGTGCAGGCATCAGCTTCCGCTTTTGGACCTCGGACTGTATGCAATTTGGGCTCTTATTGAACTTGCCAGAAAAGCCCATTATAAAACGACCCAATGGAGCCTTGTTCATGCCGTTTCTTTTTCGTTTTATTTTCCCCCAAAAGAAAAATTGATTTAATTTTTATCTTGATTCAAAAGGGTTAATAAACAATTAAACATCCAATAATATGGCGTACGCATCGCAAACCAGTGCCGAAAAAAGGATCTTTACCCTGTTGATTCCTTTTCATATTAGATATGAATAAAGTTAAAAGTAATAATTAGACCACCGCTAAATTACAACGTACGTAAATTTTCAATGCTCTAACTACCCAATCTTAAATAGATTTTTTTCATGACATGAAAATTTGATGTCGAAACTTCTCACACAACCACACATTTCATATAATATATTTACGGGGTGTATTAAAATTCCCTTTTGAGCACATGACGAAAGATTTTCTTCAAAAAAAAATTTTGTTAGCCCTCCACTTCCCTTAAAAACCTGACTAAAGAAAACCCAACTTCTTTTAATATAGAGTCACAGCCAAACAAAGCGTTCCACGGAGAGAAAAAAAATTGCGCGAATTTGGAGTCCTTCTGCTTGAATTGCGCCCCCTGCAACTGAAAATGTTTCCTCAACAACCCCTGCTAAATCTGCAAGCTTGCTCTTTGTTTAAAGATTGTTTGTAGACAATCTCTGCCCTCCCAATCGCATTATATAATACCACTCACAATTTGAAGTTTTTTCTATTAATTGCCTTCGATATTTTTAAAGTCTGTGCATAAAAAATTAAAAAAAAATCTGGTATTATAAACTAAATACTAATGTATTATTTTTCTTTATTCCACGCTGAAATGATTTAAAATATAAAATTTTATGATTCTATACATATTCTTTGTGTGAAAAAAGATACGGACTCATACTCACGTACGCCTTGTAAGTAAATTCACCACCGGACAACTAAGCCCAATCTCTAGCTACATTTTTTCTTGTGACTTTTATTTTACAACTTTTATGAAATAAATTATCTATTTAGCAAACAAAAAAAAAAAGTAATTTCACACTTAATACAAAACATTGTATTGGTATTTATTCACCAAGTATTATAACTTTTTCAAGATTAAGCTGAAGTATAAGAAACAGAATCTATATACAAATAATTATATTATGTAATTCTTTGTTAAAGTTTTCCTTTATTATTACTAGTAGTAGTAGTAGGAGGAGGAGGAGGAGAAGATGATTTGGTTGAATAAGCAGTGACTCGACCACTCTATCGCAGACAAAATATTTGGTCTGAAAAAGTAAGGTCATAGTTTACTCATCTTGGCTCACAGAATTAGGTGAAGCCATAAATATGTTTGTCATACTCTTCCATACGATATATAAAAAACAATTTTGAGGAGGAAATCATCTGCGTTTATAATTCAAATGTACAAAGAAAACAAAAATGGTAGGTCAATCAATACCCAATACTTACGAATAATGATGTATCTAATTTAGTGGAAGCAAGCAACGAAGCGTGGAAATACAGTCACCTGAAAAGTGGGGAAAAAAAAACAGAAACTCTTTAAAAATATATATATCATAATTAGGTGATGTAGATTTATGTTTTTATTTTTTTTTTTTACTTTTTACCATATTTTGTATTTTTCAACTATGTTTCATAAAAATCTTTGAGCTACGTTAACCTTCTGGTTATGCTATAAAAGGAATGATTTACACTTTTAAACCCATGTTGATAATCAGTAAAAAAAAAATCAAAAACCATGTGTATAAATTAATAGTATTAATTTAAAAAAAAAATCAAGATATGTACTTCAAATTACTAAAACCAAAAGGATACTTTTATTTTTAAGAAAATATTTTTTTTTTAAAAAAAAAGGGGTATGGGAGACCAACGCGCAGTTGACCATGCCTTGTTCATCAAATGGATAAGTCCGCAATTAATATCTTTTATCTTTTTCTATAATCTTTTGAGGAGAAAAAAGAAAAATCAGAGGGCAAAAATCAAACGTAACTGTATGAAAAGAAAAGATAATAACTAAAGAGAAAAGAGAAAGAAAATGACCCCCAAGCCCAATAGAACGCAGCAAAAATTGAGAGAAATTAATGAAGCAGAAAAAATGTTAAGATGCGAAAACATTAAGTATCCAAATTAAGGAGAATCATAAAAATCAAACACCGTGATCTTCTGAGCCGATCGAGAGAGAGAGAGAGTAAGAAGAAGCCATGAAACTCAGGATGGATAGCGCCAGCGCCCATTATTTATCATGAAACCCTAGATCATTCCCATATTCATGGCATCCATGGCGCTATCCCTCCTGAGCTTAACGGATTCTTCTTTACTTTTAGACAATACTTTCTCGCAACAAAAAACCAAAAAACCGAACCAAACTAGATAGAAGACTTCAGAATTGAGTGAAATGTTTGGTTGGTTCTTCGTAATAAAGATGAACTCACAGCTGTATTTATAGCTGCTGAGGCCCCGAGTGAGAGAGAGAACGTGGGGGTATACGGACAAACGTCACCTCTTCTGGAGCCATGAGAAGGCTTGACTCAATTTTTTTTTAATAATAATTATTTTCTTTTCCTATTTCACAAATCAATTTTCTCTTATCATGCAGGGACGGATTTTATTTTGTTTGAATATTATCATTTTTATTATTATTTTAAATCTTTTGTCATCATACGTACTGTCTTTTTTATTGGTGTGGTGCCTCTGCCGACTACGGTACGAATTCAAGATTTTGGCTAGAAAAGTACTCTATTTTTGTTTTTTTTTTATCACAAGTGCATGTGGCTTTTTCGTTTAAATTTTATACGATTTGGTGAGTGGTTATAGTTTTGAAATTTTGTTGAAAAAGAAATCCCTATTATTTTAATTTCCTTCGTTCATGATTACTACTCCTTTTCAGTTAATCTTCTCGTTAATGATTACTATTAGTACATATTATGGTGTTTAAATCTCATAAGCTTAATTAAGGGTAAGGATTTGACAGGGAGTCCATATATTGGTTATAATAAACCCACCTACCACTTTGAGCAAATATTTTTTAATCATTGATACAGATTCTCTTATGGACTATTTATCTAATTAAAATACCACTTAATTTTTACAAAAATCCAATGAATGAAGAAGCATACACCGAAAACACTTTTTTTTAAAAAAAAAATTAGTGTCCATGAAAATAAGAAATATTTCATTATTTTGACTACTTGAGCATAATTCGTGCAAGAGAAAACAACATGTTTTTGATCATTTTTTCATATTTTTCCTCTCTCAAACAAATCTTATATCAGTTTATGTTTTGTTAATTTTTTGATAAAAAATCACAAGCGAGATGATGCCTTATTATTAAATATAAGAGGAGGTACATCATAATGAGCATATAGAAGAAATGAATGTCGTGTAATGAGTATTCACCGTAACATTTCTCAAACTCGATGGGGTTTTCACGCCAAATGCAGAGATAATTGTATCTCCATTAAGGGGAAAAATGTGATCACAAAGCAACAGTATTATGATGGGTGGCCCCATTTGTGCTCCAATTAAATTATTATCATGGAAAGTGATCTTTTTTCCCTAATTATTTGGTATCGGTCCAAGCTGCTTTATTTGATTTTGGGAAGTTTCTTACTATATGAAAATGACATTTACATAAAAATAAAAATGAAAGCTTAAATATTACCTTCTTGTACTTCCCACCATCACCAAATACCAGCCCCATTTTTACAGATCATAATAACCAATATTATTAATTTATTTTGGTTGCTCCTGTTTTCAGTTGATCATGACACATTGCTAATGTCAAAAGTCTAAGCAGAAGATTAGGAGATTTCAGAAAAATAAATCCCTACTTACGAATAAGTATTTTGATCATTTAAATGTAAATGGTCTTATACTTTGAATATAAAAGATTGGTTAGACTTTTTTTTTTTTTGTAATTGAATTTTGGATTTGACATAGTATTGTTAATACAATTAAGTGACACTAAGTGGTCATTTGAGATTGTTTTAGGAGACTCAAGAGTGATTTAAAAAATTCAAAGTTAATTTTGATATTTGGTAAATATTTTTAGAAATCAATATTTACAAAATCACCTCATTTTACAGCATACTTTGAAAAGCAGAAAATGAGTAACTTTTTAGAATCTAATTTTGATAATTAGTTTTATACTTAATATAATTTTATATATATTCTCATATATATTATAAAAATTTAAAATTATCCATATAATTAAGAAATAAAATTATTAACTTTACGGAGATTATCACTATTGCCAATTTTATTGAGATAACAAAATAAAAAATAAAATCAATGATATAAAATGTTTGTTCTAGCTATAGATTATTATATATACACAATAAAAAAATATTTTATATACACGTTTATAAATGTATAAACAAATTTTTCTCAACAGTATGTCAAATTCAGTCATTTATATCCCCACAATAACTTAACTATAAATTCACCAAACTCATGCGACTATTTTTAGAATTCAGAGCACTTTTTTTAAAAATAATTTACCAAACATTTAACAGATTCTGTTCAAAATTGATTATTTATTTCTACCACGCAATTAATAATAATTTTTTAAAAAACTACAGCATCACCAAATTGGTCCTAAATGCGCGTAAATTCTTCTACATTCTTTATATTAATTTAATAGAAATTATTATTATTATTTATCCACTTCAATCTCATAAAATGACACAATTGTCCTAATTATTTTATGGAAGTTCATAGATCAAGATTATTTTCTGCAGTATTGTTCTTAATATTCACATTCTCATCACGTATATATCTGTTGTTTTGTTACTTAAATGTTATATACTTAATTCAATGTTCATTTTCGACTGATACGAGATAAAATTAAAGGGGAAAAAGAAGATGATATAGACGTTGAGCTTCTTCTTTTTTTTTTTTTTTTTTTAAGGATTGTAATATTTGTAGGGGAAAAAAATAACAGTAAAACGAAGGCAGACAGATAAGAAGGGGGGGAGGGGGTGTTGGGGGAACTGTGAAGCGATGCCACTTATGGAAAAATCCCAAAATGCGCCAAAGACTCGAAGCCACCACTGTCTCTGTTACCAAAAATAAAACCCTCCACTGACTCGGAGGGACGCCTCGGAAATTGCACCCGTTCTTTTTCTTTGTTTTTTTCCTCTCAATCAATTTTTTCTCTCTTCGGCTCATTTATTATTATGCATTCGTACAATATTTTGCCCCGCCCTGCGTGGCCACACCCACTCAGTTCCCCGACTAGACACGCAGGCAGGCTTCCAGTTCCAGGTCCAGGGCCCCGGGGGCCACATTCATATCGCATGACCACGTGAGACCACTTACAATTCCTGATTTTCTCCCCTCACTATCCACAGATGTCATATTCGTCAACTGCCCTTCCCATTTCCCTTATCCCAAACCTTAAATCAAGTGATAACCAGTAGTCATATTGGATCGACTGGCCCTGGTCTATAAGGATACTTTTAGTCGGATTAACTCGTCGTGAATGATAAAGCTCCTAATCATGTGACGCGACGATGATAAAAATAGTTATAGAATTATATAATAGTATAACATAATAAAATTATATAATTTTATAAGGTTTTTTTTTTTTTGGTCAAATGAGTTGTGTCATATTGGTCGATTCCAATATCCAGCGTTCATAATAAAATATCCAAGAGCCATGATGCCTTCGGACTAGAAATTTATGACTGGACCTGCCCACTCTGCGTAACTGATGACTCTGCTTACCTGATGCAGAATTGAATTGAGAGCTGAGCTTGCAGGGCATTTTGAGAGGACTGAGCAGTCATGATCAGTGGACCTGTGACGCAGCAATTGCAAGGCATTTCCCCTCCCCGTGAAATCGTGACCCAATTATAGGCTACATCGAACGGCTCAAAAAGCATCCTGATCCTGTGTTTGCAGGTGTTTCTGTGATCGTTCACTGCCCAGTCGTTCTAGATGGTGAAAACTGAAAAGAAACACCTCTGAACTCTCATCCAGTATGCAGAGTTAGCGAAGACCGGCTGGCTAGACGATTGACTCGGGACATTGTCGATCCACTATGCATACATGCCCCCACCACCTCTAACAATTTTTTTTTTTTGGGGGTTAACTTTAAAATATAATTTGAGGTTCCTCAAATGAGCCATAAATATAAGTTTGAAAATCTTAACAAAATCAAATGATGAACTGTAAAGCTATAATGGTTGAGCTGTAGTCTAACCCCTCCATTGTCTTACGACTTTATGTTTATGATTTTTCTTATAAATTTTAATCTTTTGAACACTACTCTATCGACATTGTTTACCGACAGTTTAAAAAATATATATATAATTACTTTAGATCTTAATATAGTCAGAAAAAGGATGCATAAAATCAAGCGGCATGGGGTATGTTATGGAGACTAGAATCAGCTTGTTCTGTGTCTCTATTTTAATAATAAAAAATCTTGCTTCTTGTCGTGTATCAACGTTGGTTTCTTTGGGTAGCTATTCGAGTTGACACTTGACAATCTTCTTTTCTCTGACTCTGACGCTTGATTAGAGCTCAATTTTGCTCACATATAGCAGAGGAGGGGAAGGCTCGGCGCCATTCTTATTGACATTCATTTATTATACTTTATGAGAAGGGTTTGGCTACATGCATGTGAACTATTGATATGGATCGAATTTTCATCAAATTAATTAATAAACAAACTTAGAGGGTGCAACTCAGCATACCAAATAGTAAATTTCCCATTAATCCATTAGATTTAGGCCAATTATCTTTTTAGTTCCTGTATTTTAAATTATTGAATCCTCTCGTTTTTTACCTTCTTATCTCTCACTGCATGTGTAATCTAGTAAAAGAATAGTTAGTTCGACTGTAACTAAAATAAAAAGACGGGCTGATTTGTCGATGTTAAAATACAAAACTCAATTTTAGTAATTCATTAAACAAAAAAGAGACAAGGAGAAAAAGGGGTTCAAAAAAAAAAAAGGAGAAACAAAGCCAAGATGACTGTCCTTGCTTCGAACGTCATAGACATGTAATCTAAAACCTCAAAGATTCTGATAAATAATTTACTTGAGGATGATAACGTAAAATTTGTGACCATTATAATATATAATAATGGAATGAAAGACAAAAACGGACTTATAGGTCATTGTTGCCTCAACAATATGTATGTGTATTTTACTTGATAATGCTGCATATAATAAAATGGCACTAACGATAAATGATTCTCATTCTTTTGATTTCCTTTGGCAAGATGGAAATGCTACACAAAACAAAAACGCTGCTTCTCTTCACAAACAAGTTAACAAATTAAATTTGTTTACCACATGGTTTTTGTTTGTCTGCATTTCGTTTTCTTTCAAAAGCTAGATTATAATAATAGATTATTAGGGTTATTAAAATATTCTCGAATTGGGTGCATCCATATATCACGATCAAAGGAAAAATGAGGATTCCTTACCATTGATTAAAGAAATTAAGTGGAATTTACTTAATATTTTAAAATATGTTTAAAGTCCCTACAATTATAGTGGTGTTAGTTTTATATATTGTTTCACTATTTTAGGTAAAATGGCTTTCATACCTTTAATGATTAAATTAATTTAATAAAAAATTGTAAAGTATGGAAAAAACTACAAATTGGAGAAATGTCATAAGTACTTCTAATAATTATATAAAATATTTATTTAAATGAATATAAACAATTCAATATATATTAATTATTTTTTAATCTAGTACACAATCACTTGTTTTGTTGGAAAATCATAGGTTGGCACATACCATACACTTTTTGTTGCTTACCATCATTATTATTGTCGCTTGTTTACTTGCTTATGCTAATTAAGCGAGCTTAATTTACTATATATTATTTCTCATCAAATAGTAGCAAGTATATTTGATCTATTATTTTATCAGTAGTTGCTTATGTATCATATCATAGATTCATTTTTCTCTTTTTAATTTACTATATATTATCTCACTTGTAGTGAATTGTGGGTATTGTGTGTAGTCCAATTATTTATTTGGCCTTTATTTGTTTGTATGTTTAGATATTTCCTTCACTTGTTTTATTTTATGTTTTGGGATATATATTTAAAATCTTAGGTTCCATACACTTATGACACGTTTTGGTACTCTACGTTAGTGTATACAACTTTTAGGAATGTTTATGGTATTTCTTCTGCTTGTAATTTTTCTTCATACTTAATAATTCGTTATTAAATTAATTTAGTTAGGGTATATAAATCGTTTCCCTTAATAAATTCTCAAAATACTTAAATTTTATAACTAACATCAAGATTATCAATAAAATAATATATAAGATTAACATATTTACAATTAAAATTTAGGACAATTATCCACCGATCACCTAATATTTTGAGTTTTTTCAAAAATACACAAATTTTTTTTTGTTTCACTTTACAAAATTCCAGCTAAAATTACGCAATTGCTAAATTATAACTATTGTACCTTTCATCCATTCCTGCATGATTTTTGTATGGGGGTGTACATTACAGCAGCTGTAACTTAGCAATTGCCTAACTTTAGTTGGAATTTTGTAAAGAGAAAAAAAATTTGTGTATTTTTGAAATGTTATAAATATCCTTAATAATTGTTAAAAGTATTTATTTAAATTAATCTAAAAAATTCTATATATTTTATTTACTTTTTAATCTGACACACGATCACTCGTTTAATTGGAAAAGTATAGGTTGGCCTATACTATACACTTTTTGTTGCTTACCATTATTGTTATTGTCATTTGCATACTTGGTTGTGCAAATTAAGCGATCTTAATTTACTATATATTATTTCTCATCAAATACTAGCAAGAGTATTTGATTTATTATTTTATGAGTAGTTATTTATGTATCCCTATCATATAGTGATTTTTTCCCCTTTTAATTTACTATATACTACTCACTTGTAGTCAATTGTGGGTGAACTTATTACGTTTAATCCAATTATTTATTTAGCCTTTATTCGCTTGTATGTTTAGATATTTCCTTTACTTGTTTTATTTTATGTTTTGAGATATATATTTAAAATATTAGGTTCCACACACTTATGGCACATTTTGGTACTCTATGTTAGTTTATACAACTTCTAGTGATATTTATGGCATTTCTCATACTTCTAAATTTTCTTCATACTTTACAATTTGTTATTAAATTATTTTAATTAAGGTATATAAATCATTTTTCTTCAAAAAATTCTGAAAATACATAAATTTTACAACTAACATCAAGATTATCAATAAAATAATATATAAGATTAATACAGTTACATTAAAATTTAAGACAATTATCCTCTGACCTTCCAATATTTTGGGCTTTTTACAATTTTTTTTTCTCTCTACAAAATTCAAGCTAAACTCAGGCAATTGCTAAGTTACAATTGTTGTAATTTACACCCATTCTTGCATGATTTTTGTGTGGGGTGTACGTTATAACAATTGTAACTTAGCAAGAGCTCTAAAGTTAACAAAATTTTCACTGATCCACCTTCCTATTAACATCAATATAACCTTACTGACATCATAAAACTAAAATTATCATTTATCTTGAAAAGCAAAGACAACGTCGTACACAAATTGAAGAGGAAAAAAAAAAGCAAAATTGGCCTGCATTTTTTTAGTTCATCAATCACATAAATTTTTCTCACCTTGGTGCCCACCCATCATTCATGAAAAAGCTTAATAATCCCACCATTTTTCCCCCAATTTCCATGCATTTTTATCAACGAAATATGCTTGAGTATCGAAACCTGGAGAAACCAAAAACCTAGAAACAAACAATTCTTGTTGCTGAGAGTTCGAGCAGAAGGAGAAAAGCATGGTCGTGGTTGGGCACAATCGGTAAAAGCATTAAGTGCCATTAATCAGAACATGACCCTCATCTATCGTCGGAGGAGACTCTATTCTCTTCATTTTCTTTGCATCATAATCGCCAATTACAATCTCTTTCTTCTTTTTTACAAAATCACCAAAAAAAAAGGTCAACACAACATCTGATATGGCTGTGCATGATGACTATAAATTAAAGTTTTTGAAGCTTCTAATTTTTTTCCTCTTTTTGTTATCTTAGGGCTACGATTTGATTGAACGCGAATGAGTAGCTTTGAGTACAAGGGATTTTTGGGGTTTTTAATTAAATATATCACATGTTTAAAAATTATTTAGATATGCCATTTTATATGGTGAATTGTCTAGAATGCCCCTAAAGAAAAATATAAAACACACACACAAATCACCTCTCGCACACTCTTTATTTCTCACACTTTTTCACTCCTGACAACAAAAAGTCACTCATAAACAACTAATGTGTTGAAATTTTAATTTGCAACTAGATGCATTATTCATCCAATGAATAAGGTACTTTAAACTTTATATATATTTATTTTATGTAATTTATTTATTTTATTGACATTATATTATTTTTAGGGTTTTGTTTAGCTTGTGATAAACAATAAAACAACTCACATTTAAGTTACATTTGCATCATATCACTGTTATGTGATGGATTTTCTAACTACATTTGTTGAAACCCCAATTTATTCTCAATTTTTTTCTGCAGTCGTATTACACAATTGCAGTCGTGTATGTATGAATTTACACGATTGTAGTCGTGTAAGTGTTCAAAATGTTTATTAGTGCAAGAAACATATTTTTTCACTAAATATGTCATCTAACTATTAGGGGACTGTAGTCATGTATCTTAATAAGTTAAGCGACTATTGTCGTATATGTATGAACTACATACTACAATCATGCATATATGTAAAATGTTTCAACTGTTATGAAATCTTAGCATTGTATTAGTGCCAAAAAAAAAATCTTTTGGAGAAGAAGTATGTCCTCTGATTATTTATTGGGTTGTAGTCGTGTATTTTTGCAAGTTACATGACTTTTGTCATGTATGTACGAATTTACACGACAATAGTCGAGCAAGTGTGAAAAATATAGTAGTTGTTATGACACCTAGTATTCTATTAGTGTAATATATATATATATATATATATATATATATATATATATATGTGAAGCTTTATATATAAAGCATTTAAAGATTTTTAAATCTAAGGGTGTATGAATACTTTTAAACATATAAAGCATATATATATATATATATATATATATATATATAAACATATCATATATATATATATTACTAAACATATCATCTGACTATTTACTAGACTATAGTTGTGTATTTTAGAAAGTTACACGACTGCTATAGTGTAAACGAGCAATGACACGATTGCAATTATGTAATTGGGCAGATGGTTCCACACTTCGTTATATGTGTTATTTGATTTTTTATTTTGTATTTTTTGTGTAATCATGTGTTGTATTATTACAGAAAATGACTTCAGTGCCTGTGCTTAGTATGTTTTGTGGTGAATGGATTAAGCAAAACAGTCATTATAGATTAATAATATAGAGGCAAGATAGATCATGGTGCCTCGCTCTACAACGTATGCATAATTGATAGAAATAATATCTCGGGCTATTTCCATTTATATTTCTGAATTTGACATTGAAATAAAGTTCAAGGTTAAAACATTTAATCCAATACCGCTTGTTCTAATTACGATTAATGATGATGTAGATTATTTTCTAGAGGAAACGATCAGTGTTATCGTTATAATGATTGTTTTAGGTGGTTTTGTACTATGTCCACATACTCGACTACATTTATGTATTTGTAAAGTTACCCGACTATTATCTTGTATATCTTATTGTGCTTTACTATAGTTATTTATTAATAGATGAATAATTGATATTTCAGTGATGAATAATATGTGTTTTTTTAAAGATACTCAACTACAGTCATGTATCTATGAAATCCCGAATTATAGTCGTGTATCTATGCAAATACCCAACTGTAATCCTTTATCTACAAAAATACCGAACTGTAATTGTGTATCTATGAAAATACCCGATTGTATTCGTGTATTTGGACTGAGCATTCCTTAAATGTATATGACTATCTTGTTATATCACATATATTGTACAAAACTATCTTATTGTCTTTGAATAATACACTTAACCAAAAATAATTTAACATTATATAGATTAAAATACCCAATTATAATCTTGTATCAATGTAAATACCCAACTGTAGTTGTGTATCTATGAAAATATCTGACTGTATTCATGTATTTGGGTTGAGCATTCCTTGAATGTATATGACCATGCTATTATAAGGGTAGTTAAGTAATTGCACATGAAAAAAAGGCTCATATGAGAAATTTTGAAGTATGAAGGTATATTTAGATAAATATCCAAAAAATGGGGTATGGCACAGACAAATCCCTGGGGATTTTGACGAGACGAAACAACTTGGTTTTGTTGACCATTTAAATGTAAAGGGAGTAAATTAAGTTCTTCCTTTTTAACTATTAGCTAAAATATAACGGAAAGGAGCAAAAAAAACTACTAGTTTATTGGTTCATTGTTTTCAAGATCGAAAAGAAGCATGAGCAAGTTGTTACGGAGAAGCATGGTGAGCCAGCTCAAAGTTATGAGGATTTTAAAGAAGGGTAAAATCGTCATGTTATGTTTCAAGATAAAAAGGTCATTTGATTGCTATTTTGTTAATTCTCCTAACCGTGTTAACGGAAAAGTGGGTAAGTGAAAAAATTATTAATATCAGGTGGAATACTGTTAAAAAAAAAACTGTGTATTTTAAAAAAATTAAAACATTAGATAGATAGTGGATAATTATTCTAAAATTTAAGATCTATTTCAAAATATGAAAAAGAAATCGTTCCACATAATCGAATCGGCTAGTGAGAGTCGGTGGTCACATCACCGCCTCCTTAATTCTGATTCGTTCCTTATGCACCACGTGCGAGCCACATCTTCACCACTGGCAGCTAGACTGCCTGCTCTTAAAGTTTCGAGCCCTAATGTTTCGCCAATGTATTCATTGTATCGAATAAACAAAAGAGTAGAAATAGCAATCACGTTTTAAAAAGCAACTGCTACATTTTTGGAATTGGCACCTGCTTCACGCTTCCACAACACGCCAGAATATAAAGGTGAAAGTTTTCTTTTCTTTTTTTTTCCCCATTTTACTTTTTAGTATGGATTTGGTGATTAGAATAATGTGTAATAAATTAATGACAATTTTCGTATAATATTACATTATTGGACATACAAAACGGGATATATCAAGTAATTTAAAATACAAATTAGTTGATTGAATAATTATTTTGTATGTATGTATACTTTAATATGCCATTTTCCACAATCTAATGTAGATTCGGGTATTTCAAGATGAGGAAATTCTGTCTATATCTGTTAAGGTGATGCTCATATAAATAACTAGAATCTCATTGTTCATTTCTTATTGAAAATATGTGCAATTATTGTTTTGTGCAATAATAAGTAATTCACACGTTTTATAGTGTAAATTTTATCCAATGCATCACTGTTTAGCACTCATACACAACTATTTATTAGTTACTTTAAATTTTAGAAGGTAATAATATCCGCACATGATAATTTTCACTTATTTTAATTGATTATGGTTTGATACTCTAGTAGCATTTCTCCTTGTCTATCTATTGCTTCCTTATCATGTATGTACGAGCATTCGTAATTTAGCGCGGTTAGTTGAAATATATAAATAACAATAAATTAATTAAAAAAAAGAGTAACACTATTAGATAGAGGTAGGTGGCACGATGGGTCACTAACATAGATATGACACATTTTCTGTATTTGTTTTGATAAATATTGACACAATTAATAAATGGATTAACACGACATAACACGATAAATAATCTTGTGTATTGATGTTGGACCACCTCAATACGATTACATATTTATAATACAAATACTAATTAATCTAATAATATTATCAAAAAATAAATAATATATATATATATATATATTGAACACTAAAGTAATTGCTTATGGTATATCTATATTGAGTTATAAACTTATTCATCTCATATTTATGTAATACTAACTTATTTATATCTATTTTAAAGAATAATATTGACATATTTGTTACTTTAAAATTGATTATTAATTCTTTGTATTAAATATGTTAAATAAGTCAATATAATTAACACAATTAATATACAAATTTTTATTATTTTAATAAAATTAATAAATAAATTATAATTATGTTATAATATTTTGATATAATCAACAAATAGATCGTATTCATATTTTAATATTCAGACACAATTAATAAAATGTCATAAATAAAACAGGACACAAGCAGATCATAATTACACGGAGTGGACAGCCCAACTATTCGAGAACCCCAGACATTTTCCGTGGGGTAGATGTAATAATTGGGTAGTGTAATAATTTAACCGTATGATTTCCGTAATAGGATATACAGTCCCTGCCTGCACTGGCCGCAGAAGCCGTGCCAAACTCACGAAAGGTCAAAAAGTCAAACCAAATAACCTGGAAGATATCACGTTAAGAGCACAAATGTGATAATCATAGCGAACGTGGCCCACGTCTTGACATATCATACAATCGAGTAAAGTTTACTATTTTGATTTTGTCCTCATGTGAGTAATGCTCCGGGTGCAAGCCCAGTCGTGCATCCGAATTCATTTACCCAGTAAATTTATACGGTGCGGCTAGCATCGTAGAGGTTGAATCCAGCTCATCACCGGCGCCGTTCACGTGGCTTGTTACCCGTCGTATTTTTTGAAATTAGCCGATGATAAAGACGGTGGTGAGCTCTTCATGTTCATTTGGTAGCAAGTCGTAATCGTAGGATCTTAGCTGTTGAATTTCGCAACCTAAGTGAAGGCCATCAATTTCTGTTCGTTCTTAACAAGGGGTTTGTTCATGAACGTAGTTCTCGATGCAAGAGAAGCCGTAACATGTTGTAATTTGTGATGTCTTGTTAATGCTCATGCTTGATGTTCAAGTTATTCTTTGTCTTCTTCTCACATGGTAAAAGTTTTATTTTTTGACGGTACAAACTACAAACCATCGGGGCAATGTATTTTATTGGGGGACGATACGAACGAGCCTCTACATTCAAAGGATTGTACTTGCTTCGCATTATATTATATGCACTGGCAGTGCCTTTGGCCAACCCGCCAAAGGATTAGAAAGCTTTCTAGTCTCCATTCTCGAGAACAGAATACAAGTCTTACACGAAACAAGAGTATATTTTGGCTCCACTTGTAAAGGATTTGAAGGTGAAAAAAAAAAAAAGAAAGAGAAACAAGGTAAGTAGGTTTGGTGAACCAGTGGATTTTTTTTTCTGTGCAGCGAGTTACGGTAAATATAATTTAGCGAGATTCATAATTATGTTAACAAAGTAATTAATAATTATTCAATTCTCTGAATCAAGTAACATCTGGTCTCCGACCTCTATAGCTAAGCTTTTGAAAATATATTTTTGAAGAAGTGGTCAGCTACTTTTACTTTCGTTCGTGTGGTACCGCATGTGAGAGTTTCAAACCTTCAACCACTCTATGTATTAATTATTTTTTTATTTCTTTAAATGTTGAAATTTAAATTCAACCTAAAATGAGTCCAAATATTCAAATTGCATCCTCATAGTGCTGATCTAAGACTAAGAGGTTCTGTAGATTTTCTAATTGTAAGTCCTAGTAAATTTTTCGTTTAAGATTAAAAATCAAAACTGAAGGGACTTCTTTGGTGCATTGGGCAAAACATTTCCCCAGATAATAAACAGAAAAATTCAGGGATTCAAACTTTACTAGACTTTTTATATCCGAGAGTAATTGGGAATATGGAAATTGGGCTTGTAACAGCTTGGCCTCACACACGAGCACAAGACAATTAGGCCCATCTTGGCCCAAAACGAAATTAACCCACAAAAAAGCTTGTTCCCATTTCAATTCCCCTCCATCTCTTTCAACTTTCCCGCCTTCTGAACAATAAAAAATTATCGAAAAATTAGGATGCTCCATAGATCCCAATTCAAGCGCTGAAAAGCGAAACCCTAATAATCATCACCGGAAATGTCCACGTGGCAGATATTCTCCGACGCCGATAACAATTTTAAGTGGCAGGTATCCGGTCGGATACTCCAGCCGGAACCAAATGGTTCCCCAATTCAGCTGCACAGCTCGAGTTTCCGTCTCCCTTCCATGTCCGATCTCTTGCTTGAAGGTAAATTGCACTCACGAGCACGTGTATGTACATATACGTATAGTTTTTATGAATTTGCATGGTTTTTATAGGGCACTCGAAGCTTCGAGAAAGCGAAAACGAAGGAGCTGATGATGTAAGTACTCCGATGTTTAAAACCGGTTCGGGCAAAGCGGTGCCGTTGAAGCAGTCTTCGATTGAGAAAGCGTTAGCTGTTCTCGGCACTGACAATGACTGTGACATTTCGTTTGCTGGTGCTCTATCATTCGTTTAAATCTATTTGTTTGGTTGGTTTAACAACTTGCTAGTTAAAACATGATAGGTGGTGTTTTCCGGTGCAATTGTAAAGTGCTTTTTCAGTAAAAGCACTTTCTGTAGATAGATTTTGCGCACTTTTAATTACAATCCTATTAATTGCTTCTTCAAAATGCAATGAGGGTGCTTTCTTGCCATTTAAAAAAGTATCTATTGAGTACTTAAGCAATCACGAACATTCTTTTTCTAATTCTGAGGAAACAATTTTGTCTATTCCAAGAAACACTGTAACTTTTCTATTAATCTTATAGACAGGATTAGAATGGTTTTGATTCAGGATCAAGGAAACCAGTCAATTTGATGTTGACTCGATTGAATTGATATCGTAATGTAGCATAAACTACAATTTTTCTCCCCTAAATAATCAAACTTTGGTAAATGTCATAGGTGAAGAGCACCCGAGAGAAAATGGATTTGGCTCCTCCAATAATCTTTTCCAGACAGGTTCCGGAAAAACTGTTAACATATCCTCTGCTGGCTTGGTTAGAGCAAAATCATTGTTGGGACTGGAAGAAGGGCATAATGATTGCAGTTTTGAAGGCCTTCAACATACAAGGATGAGATCGACTCCCCGTTTTGAGGTGAAAGAGGGAGTGAAGGGTAATGTATTTGAGAGTGTTACATCAGTTCTAAGGCCTTCATCAATTAGTAAGGCTGGTTTTGCCGAAAGTAGATTCAAGAACAAGATAAGTTCAAACATGATGCAAACTGAAGGGCTTAATTCTGCACCCAAACCACCTCAGATTAAGTTCCATACTGCAGGAGGAAGATCTTTATCTGTCTCCACTGATGCATTGAAGTATGCAAGGAACCTTCTTGGCGATCCAGAGTTAGGAACATTCTTTCACGAAGGAGATGTGGATCAATCGGATCTTTCTTCTTTTAAACACAGAAGATTCGATGATTCTTCTTCAAACAAGGAAAACGATGTTTTCACTTCCTTTTTCCATCTAGGAACAGCAGGGACCAAAACATCATCAAAAAATTTCACATCTCCTTTACGGTCATTTTCAAACCCGGTGAGGTCGCGGATCAATTCAGAAAACATAAACACGTCTGCTAACTTGATTGAGAAATTTGATGCAGTTGACCATGATGGAGTCAGTGGGTTAAATGGTAAAATTCCCTCCATAAAGAAGCCCATAAGAAGCACACATGGGCATAAAGCCATAATGGACAACTCAGTGGAAGATGATAATGGTTCAAAAATTAATTCACTTGGGAGGTCATCAGGTAAGCCTTTGGCTGATGTTACAAATAGTAGCAGCACAGCTTGTGCGAATATTAAGCAAACTTGTGAAAAGAAGAGACTATTGAGAAGTTCTATTTCTCCATTCAAGAGGCCCCGTATCTCCAGATTCTCCACCCCCTTGAGAACGAATCTTTCTTCACCGAATGGTAAATTTTTGGAGGTTTCTGAAATGATTTTCTGATTGTTAATTATCATTCCTGGTGCTCCTAATTTAAGGTATATTTTCTGTCAGGTTTATATACTTTATCATCAGAACAATCTGGTTGCAAAAAAAAAGTTTTCTCTAGATATCCATATCAAATTCCTAGAATGTACGTGAAGGAATATTTTGGAATGCCTCCATCAGCCCAAGGCATGGTACACAGGTTTCGCAAGTTCTTCTTCTTCTTTTTTTTTTGGCTCCATAATGATTGATATCTTCTTAACACTGACACCTTTTTACATGCCTGAATCTAGTTGGATCATTTGCAAGATCAAGTAAGACAGATGAAATCTCATAATGCAGATAAATACATGTTTCACGATGCATCTGGCTTAAATTGCATTGGAGCAGAGGCTCTTTTCAATATGTTAGCGCAATCTGGAGCTTCTACACAATATGCCTCTAAACTGTACACTTCTTATCCTTGATCTGTTCTTTTTCTCGCCCTCCTGAAAAATATGATTCTTGGAATTACATTGCTTGTGTATCTGCCGTATATGGTGTGGGTTGTGATAAGGATATTGGCATGTTAAAATTAACATTTTATGATTGCTGGTTTAGAGATAGGCAGTAGCTTTAATTATTTCTATTTTGCTTGGTGACATGATATTCCTGTTAAAAGCATTTTGCATCATATTTATGGTTGAATAATGTGGATTGCGGATGTGCTACACTGACGATAATATTTCAGTTCAGGTTCATGGTTTGGGTTCCAGTAATTTATACTAAGTACTCTTTTTTTTCCCCCCTTAAAGCAAGCAAATAGTACTTTGTATCCTTGTTTGCCTGTTTTGACCCATTCCATTTATTTATCTTTCTAGATGGGTGTCAAATCATTACAAGTGGATAGTCTGGAAACTGGCATGCTATGAAAGATGCTACTTAGCCAAGTCTGCTGGCAAATTTTTGACTGTTTTCAATGTGCTTGAGGAATTGAAGTATAGGTAATGTAACTTTAAATTATTTGTTTAATCTTTGGTTTGTAAGACGTCCATGAGGCAACTTGTGGTCCTTTTGAACAGATATGAGAGAGAAGTAAATAATGGCCATCGATCTGCAATTAAGCGAATCCTGGAAGGGGATGCACTGCCTTCCTCGATGATGGTACTATGCATTTCAGCCATTCACATGAATTGTGTACCGAAGATTGAGGCTCATCCTGAGGCACAAAATGGGGCTGAAAATTGCTATGCTGCAAAGCTGGAACTGACTGATGGGTGGTAAGGAATGTTCAAATGTTAATCCTTGCTTTTCTAGCACATTTCTTTGGTATGAAATTGAATATCGGCTCTCAGGTATTCAGTTGATGCTTTTTTGGATGTATTGCTGTCTAAGCACCTTGCAGCTGGGAAACTTTTTGTGGGACAGAAACTCAGAGTAATATGTTAATATCTTTGTTTTTCATTTCTGCTTTCTGATTATAGCTTGTTAGGCTGTGTTGGCTTTCACTTACCATTAGATTTTTCTTATGAAGATCTGGGGAGCAGGATTATGTGGTTGGGTTGGGCCTGTTTCTCCCCTCGAGGTTTGTGAGAGCCTTTGGTTTTCCAGTGAAGCTGAATTATTTGCATGTTATACCTTCTGTCATTAGAAGCTCTGTTCTCATATTTTGCTCAAATTTCAGGCTTCAGGATCTGTTAATTTACAGTTGAACATAAATGGGACATACAGAGCTCATTGGGCTGATCGATTGGGATTTTGTAAGCACTTTTAGTTTGTTTATCCTTTTTAGCCACTATCGATTTTTCATGCTTAGTTTTCGTATTTTCTACAGGCAAGGATTTCGGTGCTCCTTTGGCATTTAGATGCATCAAGAGTAATGGAGGCCCAGTTCCAAGGACTTTAGTTGGGGTCAAACGGATATATCCTGTTCTCTACAAGGAGAGGTCATTTGAACTATGTCCTGTCTTATAATTTTTACTTGTTAAGTAACAAGTATAATATGCATGCAATTGACTTGCATTTTTTTTTTTTTTTGTTACTTTCATATAGGTTAAGTGATGGGAGATCTATTGTGAGATCAGAAAGGATGGAATGTAAAATGATGCAATTATACCAGCACAGGTGTGCCTTTGCCTGCTTCATTTCTGCCTTTCTATTGTCCCTGTGAATAAATCAAATTACACCTTGCTGGAGTAATTGTTTGTTTTTTTTACCACAGTCACAAATGAGCACTCTCAAAGGTGGCTGAAGTAACCTTCTATCTAGGATTCAAAGAATTGCATTGCAATTTGTTGAAAGTAGTTTGGCATATAAATGTATCACAGAAGATATGACTGCTTTCTTAATTATGGAGTAATCCAGAAGAAGTTTAGACCTCTTTGGATTTTATATTTACCAACCTGTACAGCTCTTAGTTCTATTGAGTAATTCCAAACTGTAGCATGGTATATATATATTTTGTGTCTCCCCCATCAAGTGCGCATGCGTATCCTTTGTATTCACGTAAATTGTGCAAGTTATGATTTAATATTATTGATCTTGTAACTCTAACATTAAGTTCTGGAATCTGGTTTTTGTCATTCTTGATAATTTTTTATTTACTTTTTTGGGCTACAGGCAGTCTATGGTTGTAGAAGGAACTGTTTCTGAGTTCCAAAGGGGGAACAAAGATTCTCATATACTTAATGATAGCAATAGTGAAGGAGCAAAACTTTTCAAAATGCTTGAAACAGCAGCTGAACCAGAAGTTATTATGGCAGAAATGAGTCCAGAGCAACTAACTTCTTTTGCCACTTATCAAGCAAAATTAGAGGTGGAGTTTGGTTTCTAAGCTTGATAGATTGGTCTATATTTAAAAAGTTATTTTAATCTTGCTATATTATCCTTAGGCAACAAGGCAATCAAATATGGAAAGATCAATTGAGAAAGCCTTGGAAAACGCTGGCTTAAGAGAGAGAGATGTCACACCATTTATGAGGGTGAGGGTGGTTGGATTAACTGGTAAAAATTATCAAGGAAAGGGCAGCTCTAGAGAAGGCATTATAACAATCTGGAACCCGACAGAGAAACAGGTGAATCGTAGTATCTAATTGCAACCTGTCTTTTGTCAGGTTGTGTTTGCACCTGTGTTTTATCAGGCATTTCAATTTCGTGTCTTTTTGCCTGTCTATTGAATTTCTATCATAACTGATCCTTTTTTTCCCCCTCCTGATAACTACTTATTTCTATCCAGCCTCATCTTAATCATTATGAAGACAATTTTAAATTTCTTACCACTGTTAAATTACATTTACTTGCTTTTGTAACAGCAATCTGAACTGGTTGAGGGGCAGGCATATGCCATTCTAGGGCTTATACCAATGAACTCTGATTCGAATACCCTTTACTTACAAGCAAGGGGATCTACTACAAAGTGGCAGCCTCTATCTCCTCTGGCAACTGAACATTTTAAGTAAGTCTCAGTTTGTTCTTTCTTTAGAAGTTAAATGCCCTTTTCTATAAGCTAAGCCAGCTAACTAAATCTGTCATTGCATGTAAAGTGAGGGGCCTTAATAGAATTTGAATACTGGTTTGGGTCCTTGCACAAGTTTATGTTTTTGGGAGTAGTGATTAGTCATCACCTTTTTGAGAGGTTAAAAGTCTCCATTGGGCTTGCCTCATCAACAACTTTAATCCAGTTCATACTTGTCTGTAGGCCTTTCTTCAGTCCTCGCAGATCAGTTCTAATTTCAAATTTGGGTGAAGTTCCACTTTCCAGGTGATTTGATATATCTGAACCTTTTTATATTTATGCTTCTGATTTGTGCTTGCTGATGCTTGTTCTTTGTTTATATAGTGAATTTGATATAGCTGCATTCGTGGTGCATGTGGGAGAGGCTTATGAGGATTCTCAGCAAAAGAAACAATGGATTTTCGTCACAGATGGCTCCATGCCAGAGTTGCAATTGGAAGATCTATCAAAATCTTTACTTGCCATTAGCTTCAGTTCACCATACATAGATGATGATTCATTTTTGCCAATTAACTATAACCTTGTTGGATCCACAGTGAGTATAATGTTGTTCCTTTAACTGTACCGAATTACTGATTTATGAAAGCTACAAAACTGGAACAATGTAGAGCTCAATAGTTTCAAAGCGAACTTCTAATTAACCATGGCTATTAATTGCAACCGAGGTGCATATTATCTAATATATGGGGTTTTTGGGGAATTGACATAGTTTCTTTCTATACAAGGGTAATGTATATATCTGTCTATTGCAGAGACAATCTAACTCTGATGAAGGTATCACTTGGGGGACTATTTTGGTGAATAGACAGGCTTTTTGGTTGCTAATCTTTCATCTTTGCAGGTTGGCTTCTGTAATCTCATCAAGAGACCAAAAGACCACTTAAATCATATTTGGGTAGCAGAAGCAACTGAAAACTCATCTTATTTTTTAAGTTTCGATTCCCCACCCTGTTCTCACCTTAGAAGTGCCGCTGCCTCTGCTCAAAGTTGGGCAAAGATCTCTAGCTTGGTATGACTAACTAACTTAAATCAACTTTGTCACTGTTTTTGGTCACTCATCCCTTGCTATTAAACAATATTTTCTCTTTGGTTCGATTCTCACAGATCATTGACAAGCTTAAGGAGAATGTTTTATTTATTATTGGGGATCGTAAATGTTAATTGATGAAGGGGGCTGCTATAAAAGTAACAAGCCTGAACCTCAAAGCAACCTTTTGCCATTTTGATGATACATGCACAAGAAATTATTAGCTGGTTAGAATTTCTGAGACATTCCTCTTCTGGGTAGAATTTGGATCAAAAGCCAGTTAAATCACTTGGCGCTCAACGACTAGTGGGGGTTAGCAGCCTTATCCTCTGAAATGCTTAAAGCAGCTTCAATTGGCAGTGGCATTTTCTCTGCAAGTCTTCTCTTTCTACTGAAAAGCTGATATTCTGATAAGAATCAGGACAAAATGCATCCCATGCATTGAGGTTAGAAAGCAAAGTCACAAAAGCATCTTCACTGGAGCCAGGCACCCATTTTGGTGCTGTTTATAGACAACTTTGGATTACGGTTAAACAATTACAAGGGCGTGCACTTTGGCAACTCAAACCATTTTAAAAAATGGTTCTTGTAATTTTTGTTTGGGAATCTCTGGTGTTCTGATTTTTGTAAATAATGACTCTCAAAGAGAAAATTTTGTACAAATAATTAAGGATCAAACGGTGATTGCATACGGTATGATAGCGTAAGCAGTAGAGAAGTTTTCAGTATCCAAAAGTCCTTCACCAAGCATATACATTGTTTTTGAAATGTTGGAAACAAACTGCACGGCACGCCGTAGGTTATGATCATACCTTCCAATGGGCAAAATCTGGCCGTTCATACATCCATTATTCCAAAAGACTTTGGTCCAATATCATAGAGCAAACCCTAACATATATTTAATGTATGTTACATCCACTCACATTAATAGTGAATGGATCCCACACCACTACTATTTCATATTATAAGGGCTGATTTTTTTAGGGTCTATTGAAACAATCATGAACTCTCCTCTCAACTTCCTTCAAACAATTCATTTCGCGACAATAAAAATAAGAGAGTTTTTAAGTTATATTTAATGTAACATATATAATTTATCTCAATCAAACAAATTATGAATCCCATAATTTTAAGTGGTTGAAATAAATTATATAAATTACATTAAATATAAATTAACAATTGCCTAAAAATAAGCCAAACTTTGAGATGTGCTCCTTTTCGAGAACATCTCGCATCACAATATTTGTCCTAGATTGTACTTTAATCTGAAATCGAATCTCTGGCGTCGATCAGCCACTATTTGTACGGATAGGGACAAGAAAGCCAAAGTTTAATCAAACGACAAAACTACCCTTACAGTTGATGCGAACTGTCTTAAAACTCGACGGATAAAATGGTCATATGATTATCATAACAACTTCTACGAGTCACCACTCCCCACTTTGGTCGGTCCAAGGAGACAAGATCATTCCGAAATCCCAAGAAAAAGCTACTCTGAAAATCTGTCCTCCCTTTCAGTTTTCTCTTTATCTCTCTTTCAAAGTTTAACGAAAGCAAGAGAAGTGAAGGGGAAACATGGTGGATGGGAAGATAAAAAATGCGTTAAGTGGATGCATAAAAACCACAAAGGGGGCCTGGAAAATTCACAAAACAACAAAAGATGGTGCTAAAGTGACAAAGTATCGATTCCCAAGTGAAAAAGAGAGGCAGAGGAATAAGCAAAGGGAGCAAAGACGGCGAGCGGTGGCCAAGAATATATTTGCTGGCCTGCGGAAATATGGCAACTACAAGCTTCCCAAGCATGCTGATAACAATGACTTATTGAAGGCTCTTTGTCTCGAAGCTGGTTGGCATGTTGAAGAAGATGGTACCACTTACAAGAAGGTGCATATACTGTTGTGCATATGTTATGGCCTTCATAAATTTTTTTTTTTTCCCTGAAACACAATGAGTATCTTTCTTCACTTTTTTACAGCAGGAATTCATGTCAGGATTGCCAAGCTTGATCAGCATTGAGTTGCCGTCTCGGACTCCGGTAACCATTGAAGATCAATCAGGAGATCAAGATTATTGTACTTGCAATAATCACATGGTTTCATATGAAGAGTCTCAAGAAGGGTTTGGTGTTAACCTCTCACTGTCATTGTCACTTGCGAGTTCATCAAGCAATCTTGTTTGAGGGAAAGTGGTCAATATGGGATTTGGCATGAGAAGAAAGGTGGTATATCCAAAAAAAAAAAGAAAGGAAAAGAAAGAAAGAAAGAAAGAAAGAAAGAAAAAAAGGGAAAAAAAAAAAGAAAAGAAAATTATGGTAGATACATATAGTGTTGTTCCTTGTTGAATCTATCTTCACTTTTCAATTCTCTGTTACACCAAAATATATGTTAGCTTGCGATAGTACTATAAATTAAAAGTTTGTGTGGAGAAATTGGGCAATATTATTTTCTGGATGGTCTGTCAAAGCACTTGTGACTTTCAACAGCAAAGGGGAGACCTCAGCCCTGGAGAGATTGGAGATGGCCTTCGTGCCCGAAGAGAATGATCCCTCAGCTGGTTTAGGCCCTTTGTATTTTCTGATTCTCTATGGGCTGGGCTCCGTCCCAACCAAAAGTCCAGGATGGTTTTAATTTATATTAATCCAACATTTGAAACCAATTTGTCCAAACAAACTAGCTTAGTTCAGTTTTTTGACCCAAAGGATTGAGGATTACATTTATGGTGTGTTTACTGATTAGAAATGAGAATAGAAATTAAGAAATAAAAATGAATGATATGTTTATTTATTTAAATAAGAGTTGAAATTATAGCAGTGAACCCCATCTAAACTTAAAAATGATTACTAGAGTTTTCATTCCCATGAGGAGGTGAGAATTGGATTTCTAATTCCTAAAATGACCATATCATCCCATTTAAATCTTGAAATTTCTATTTTATCCTTCTTTGTATTATTATTATTATTATTATTATTATTATTATTATTATTATTATTATTATTATTATTATTATTATTATTATTATATTATTATTATTATTATTATTATTATGAAAAATTTATTGACGATGATGATAATAATAATTGATATTATTAATGTTATAATAATAATAATAATCATAATAACAACGGTAATAAAAATTGTTACTATTATTAACAACAACAACAATAACAATAACAATTATTATTACCATTGTTGTTATTATGATGATGATAATAATAATAATAATAATTATTATTATTATTATTATTATTGCTACGATGATGACAATAATAAATTAAGGTATTATAAGATTAAATAAACACATTAATAGTAATATAATTCATTTCGATTTCGATTCTCACAACTAAAATAAATAGTTTAATATGATTCTCATTTTCCATTCTGATTTCAGGCCGTTCCAATTCTAGCATATTCCAATTTGGATTACTGATTAGTTTTCAGTATCCATTGTTGGAAGATAAAAGCAGCACTGAAAGTTGAAACCTTCCATTAGCACCGACATCAGCAGTAGTACTACGCTATTTGAACACCACTAACTTTCCACATCTTCATTTTCTATATGAAACCACTAGAGACCTTTAATTGATACATTGGTTTCTAGTTTTCTACAAAAAATGAAATAGTAATTCATTCCATACGTCAGGTACACCAGGCAAACACCAATGAATGCAATCAGAGTAAGATGGCGGATTTGACAATTGTTCAGGCTTCAATGTTTCCCAGAATTTCCGGTAGATGGAAGGATGACCATCTTTTCGATACTCTGAAAGCTGAGTAATATTAAGAACTGTAACCTTTGAACCCAACTTGCTGAGCACCTTATCCACCATGCGCATTGTAGGGAGGTCAGAACCGCTGCCCCAGTAGCCCTCCAGGTCTATGGGGATTTTTTCGTTGTAGCAGTTTCCTTCACTTCCTGGTTGCCACTCTTGACTCCTGGATAGGATAAATGTTCACATAAATCAACTGGAAGGATCACCAATCTATCAAGTAACAGAAGCATATCCCTTGTTCTGGTCTGTGAGAAACTTATCAATCGTGGGGTTGCAGAATAAGTGATTGTTGATGCATGTTTAATCAGTCCTTAGTTTGAATGATACAAGCAACTTTGCCAAAGGTGTTCATAACTTTTATCATAACAATCAAGATGAACAACTTGGCGATGAACAATGGTCTTTATTCTCATGTAATAAGGACATCAAGATGGGGTTCATGTCAGAAACGAAGGCCAAACTACAGAACCTAAAAGTTTCATGCTTAAAACTAACAACAAACAAGGAATTACTACTCAATCTGTGAACTTATTGGTTGCCCAGAAAGCATTGGTTCTCAAATTACACAATTGAAGAAATGATTTTAATCAAAATTACCTACATTTTTCCAATTAGTTCTCAATTCGATAATCCAAGCTGAGGATCAACAATTTCTAAATTGCACAACTAAGTTTGAATACTGACCAAGCTTGTGAAGTTGGTCACTCTATGCATAATAAAAGCCTAAATTACCCCACATATCAACATTTCAACATGTCTCATGGCCTTGGAACAAGCTTTGCCGACTTTTCAAGAATATATCTATATGGTAGGACAAAGAAGAATATTTCCGAATAAGGAATACACTCACCAGAGATGTGTTGGCGACATGGTGACAAAAAATACTCGCTTCTTCAGAGGATTGAGTTTAGAAGCCACCCAGTCAGCCCAGGCACTCATTGCCAACTCCATGGCCCCCAATCCATCTAATTCTTCACAAACTCCATTTTCTTCAGCACTCCATCTGCAAAAAAGTTGCAGTTATAGTCATAACTATTTATAATTACCTATATAACCCATTTCTCCTAAACTAGAAACTGAATGCTAGAATACTTACAACAGCTTGACTGGGCCCTGTCTCCACCACAAGTAAGAGTTGAACACCAGAATGTCAGCCTGTTCCCACTTTGATGAATGCTTAAGCACTGAATCCGGACAGATTATGCGCTCATCCAATCTGTGATTCACTGGATCATCAGAATTGGATTCTACAAGGAGCGGAGCCCACAAAAATTCCACAGTGGCATTGTACTCCTATGGATGAAACAACAAAAAAAATAAATAAATAAATAAAACATGACAATTTCACAGATATAGTTATGTTCTATAAAGCACATAGTGGAAAGAAACAAAGTCACATTTTCCTCTAGATATTTAAGGATATTCATTTCAATTATAATTCGTACCCCAATTTCTGAGACAAGGGTTCTGGCTTACCTCTGCTCTAAAAATGGTAAGCTGCGCATTTGGCGTGATGGATCTCTTATTTTCAGGAATCACTGACTGTAACAGACACAACATCGATATCCATTGCCCCCTGTTTAGTGAATCCCCTACAAACATAAGCCTCTTCCCTCTCAACTTCTCCCACATTTCAGTTGCATTCCATCTACAGAATCATAACATCAAAATAAACGCATAAACAAATGAATCCCTCAACAAGAAACTCCAAAATTTCAAAATTCATACACTCAATATTTCCATGTTACTGGGACTGCATTTCTTCATCCACAATCAAACTTGATCACAATTTAAAAAGCTGTAGGATACATATGTCCTCATTTCACGTTAACACCTTTCGGCAAATCTCTAAAAGTAAAATTTAATACCAACATAACTAGCAATCAAGTAGCTTGGCAGAGTGCCAATCGCAAGCAAATATCAATCAAAATAACAGCATGATTTCCCAAGAAAATTCATTATTCATAGTTTTCCCGAAGAGTTTACCTTTTCAAATTGCAGTTATGAGGCTGCCATCTCCAGTACTGATACCGCAAATCAGACCGTCCATGCTTGTGACACGCCAATTGGTCTGACATGTACGGACACTGAGACTCATTGTACAATGGATATGACGTATTATCGAATACCCATTTGCCCGAAAACACATCACACCTCTCTGAACCCACCCTCCTCCGACCCGATTTCACTCTCGGGTCAGCCCACCCGATTTTCCACCCGCTGTACTCCCTCGTAGCATTGCATTTACTAAATCTATCCAACACCTCTAAAATCCAAAACAAAGCACAAAAATTAAACAGCCCGGATAACAAAAAATAAAAATTTTAATTTTAAAACAAATCAAGGAACAAGGCAAACTCTTTTACCTGATTGTCTATCAAAAAGATTTGGTTGAATGTAACGGACGGGAGCTTCTTGATGATCATGACGTGAGTCTTGATGGATTCGCTGAATGCTAAGTTCGTTGTAGAGGAATGAACAGACTATAAAGATGAGAAAGAGAAGTGCAATCAAAGGAAAGTGGGTTTTTTTCCTGTTACATCTTTGACTTTGAGTCATGATTATTAGTTTATTTGAAGTGAAAATGGTGACCCTCGCGACTCAAGAGAAGAAGCGATACGCACGAGCACAGCTGCACAGGCACAGTAACTTTGAGAGATGTGCAGGTGCAGCTGAGTTGTAACCCGTACCAAGCGGGCGGGGTTATGATGATGATTTTAATGAGATTTAATTGAATAATAAATAAATATACAAACAAAGTGGGTCAAATCATAGTTTTGAAAAAAAAAAAAAAGGACATAATTCTTAGCTGGAATATTTTTGGTTTGACCAATCAGATTTCGCCTTAGATGGACAAATGTTGGGGGTTAGCAGACCTTTGTCGGTCTTACTAACGAAAACAGATAACCATATAAAATTTTTCAAATATGAGGGTTGAGAGCGTTTCATCCTTGATCTTTAAAAATTTACAAGTACAGACATATTTTGTACAATTTTTTCACAAAGGTCCTTACCGTTGAAATGCGTTAATACTTAATAGATCAGTAATTCAATCATCATTCTCACGAAATCACCTTATATGAGGTATTTCATTATTACAAAATTTTAGAAATATTTCAAAAGGGTGTCTCTCATCTCTTCTTCTTCATCTTCTTCTTTCTTTCCCTTTCTTTTAATCAAACTTGTTGAAAGGAACTTAAATCTCTAAATTTTAAAAATTTATGAATTAGAAACTATTCATTTAGAAGTTATTTGTTAAATGTCTGAAATCTGAAATTTTATTAATTTCAAACATTTTTTAAAATATTTTTGTTTATTTTTTAGAACTTATGTCTGATTTTTAGATATTTACATCTGAATTGAAAAATAAACTTTTGTGACTTTTATCTGAATAGAAAAAGTTCTTAATGACAAATAAATATTATATTCCAAAAATATCTCTATAAAATAACTTATTTCCTAAACTATGAAATCTAATCCTCCTTTTTTGTTTTAATTTGTAAGGACATAAATATCAAATAATCAAATTTATGATATTTTTTATTGTAAAAACAAATAAGATGTCACTTAAATTCAGATATTTAAAAAAGAAAAACAAATATATCATTCAGATTTTCATATTCAAACTCATTCAGACTTTTGAAAACTTCAGACTTATTTAAATTTTAGACAAAAAAACAAATGCTCTCTCAGAATATTTTCTTCTCATTTATAAATTGCACTCATGTAGATTAAGGTTTGAAGGTTATTCTTAACAAATTTTTTATTATATTACTGGAAAATTGTAATATTATACTAAAAAAAAAGGTCAAATTATTATCTTTATTAGTAAGTGATTCTCAACATAATATGATATGGCAAATTTATTTTGGCAGGATTACCATTTTAGGGATGTGTATGAAAAGAAAATATAAACTATGTCATTATTTGTGATTTCATTAAAAATTAGGTGTTTTATTATATATTATTACTAAAAAATGATCATATTAAAAATAAATTATAGATACTAAATAATAAATATCAGTATATGCTAATGTAATGGTTTGATTGAAATCCGTTTTTAATCAAATGAAGTCATGATACCTCTGTATCTTTGTTGGATTGTCATTTAGACTCCATGTGAGGGAGTCAACAGCTCATATATATATACTCCATGTGAGGGAGTTAACAGCTAATTTTGTCTTTAGCATAATAATTTCCATTTATATGAAGCGATGGAACTGGATTTATTGATTGCTCCCATTCTTTGGCATAAAAATTTTAACATGTTTTTAAAAGGTTCGTAGAATGTTTTAGCTTAGTTTACCATAAAAAGGTGGTGATCTTAAATTCTTAATTAAATGAATTAATATGTTTTTATCCTCTTCACTCTTATTAGCAAACCAATTGTTACCAATTTTAATAGTCTGACATGTTTAATATATATATATAGCATAAATGCATAACTGAAGGGGCACGCAAATGTAATTTAGATGGCCGTGAATATCTTTGTGTTTGTAACAATCTAAGTTCGTTTGGGATCTGGATCATTTCTTAGACAATTTTCTCTTTTAGTCCTCTAAAATTTTTAAAAATATATTAACATGTGTCATTAATGAAATTAAAATGTTAAGATTTTGTTTTAATTAATTTTTACCTAAATAAATATCCAAACTCACGCGTGACTTTTTTTATTTTTATTTTTTTTATAAATTCTTTCTCTTTCAACACATATCCCGCTTATAAAAATATATCAGCTAAAGATTTAGTATTTTTTAGGAAAAGAAGATTTCTTTTTTTCCGGCAAATTCTTTCTCTCTTAACACAGATCCGGCTTATAAAAACACTGCGGCTGAAGATTTTATTATTATTATTATTGTTATTATTTTAGGGAAAGAAGAAATGCAGAACTTATTGTACGGATTATCCTTCGATCAGGTTCTAAGCCGATGAAATTTAATCCCATTGGCCAAAGGCTTCTTCGATATTCACTTCAATAATGAAAATGATGTGAGAAAGATTTGGGGCAGTGGAACACGTGTGCTGCCTCAAGGGGTTTTAGGTTGTGCCAATGGCAAGCGGAGCAATCATTATCCTCGGCAAAACAATTGGCATCTTCTTTTAACAATCAGCTGGAAATCGGCGAGAGTTGAGAGGGCAAAAAATTTGTTGGAAAAATTTTGACAAGGGTCGCACATGGGTTTGAATGTCCTTTTAAGTAAAAATTAATTAAAATAAAATTTTAACTTTTTAATTTTATTAATGAGGCGTGTCAATGGATCTTTAAAAAATTTAAGAGAATTATGAGAAAAAATGTCTGAGAAAAAATGTCTAAAAGATTATTTGCGTCAATTCAATTAATATAATAAGAGATAAAAATTAGTATTTAGTGGATCGGATTTCTTAATGTTATTCAATTTTTTTTTGAAAAAATTAATTTTGAAATTAAAATCTAACTTTAATAGTAAGGAGCGGCCATATATAATCTCCAAATTGACTAGCTTTACCACTTAGGTCCATGAAATTTTTTTTAAAAATTTATCTGAGAAGAAAATGAAAGTATAATTCCTCCTGCGATATGAAAATGTGCAGATATTTAAGAATTTTTAAGCTTCAGTCCTATTTTGATCGAGACATGAACTTTGTTACACTTACATTTCAGTGATTTTAATTCCAACTTAGCTTCTCAATGCTGCAAAATGTAAGCATAAACAAGCTCATTCCACACATCAGGCACTCCAGGAAGGCACCAATGTATGCAATCTGCATAGCTGCTAGGGTTTGAAATTTGATCTTCTGTTAAAGCTTCCCATTGCTTTCTGTAAATCGATGGGTGACCTTCTTTTCTGTACTCTGAAAGCTGAGTAATGTTCATTATTTGCACATTTATGCCTCTTGTGATTAGTTCAGCCAGAACAGATTCAACTATGCCCATCATTTTTAAGTCTGTGTCTCTTCCCCAATATCCTTCTTGCACTATTTGTTCTGTTTCACCATAACAGTTCCCATTTTTAGCTCCTCCCCATTCTTCAGACCTATATTGGAATTGCACACATAAGAATAGAACCCATTAGTAACCACTATTTCAGGTTAATTTTGTAAATAAACTTAAAAGGTATTAACATAGTTGACAAAAAGTAATTTCATTTCACTTTTACTGGTCAGTTACTGATCTTATTTCACGACAATTGGGTTCAAGAATTAAGAGGGTTAATGTATCTTGTATACCTTTGATGAGTAGGTGACATGCTTACAAAGAACAATTGGGTCTTGTTTCGATTGATGTTCACTTCCAGCCATTCTGACCAAGTTCTCAATGCCATCTCATAAACTCTAGGCATTAGTACATGTTTGTGAATTCCATCAGGGCTTCCAAAAGATCCCCACCTAAATAATCATTTTGCATTACAAATATCAAATGATTGTTCAATTAATTAATTATAGTAATTTTGTAACAAGAGAAGAAGCAGGGTTAAAATAATGTTCTTACAAGACTTCCATTTGGGATCTTTTCCACCATAGATAGGAGTTGAACACAAGAATGTCTGCATCAGTCCAATATCTAGCATGCTTTTCAATTGCCTGAACCCTTACAATCCGATCTGGTAATCGGTGATTTACTGGGTCATCTGAGTTTGATTCCACCAGCAGTGGTGCCCAGTAAAACTCAATTGTGGCATTGTATTCCTTCGATTTTATGAATCAATCATTGGAATTAGATGTGTAACATAACTTAAAATTATGAACCAGTATTCCTACTGAATTCAGAGATTTTTACGTAAGCAAAATAATATCTGTGATTTATGGGCTAACAAAATAAATCATGACAAATAAATGGGTTTTGAGCAAACTCGGGTGATTGAAGCGTGGAAAGTGCTTCTGAAAAAACAATTAATAAGTGATTATGTGAACTGATGTTGAAATATCGGCCCAAGCCCATTTAGAGATTATGTTTTGTACTTGATAAGAATCCATATAAAAATGAAAATAAAGAAAATAGTTCACATCTGAACATATTCATGCAACTACTTGAGGTTACCTACAAAGAACAGCAATCATACGACGATATTCAGAAACTAATATAAACTCACAGTGGCCTTGAAGATGATTAATGAGCCATTTTGCTTGTAATGCATAGATTTAAGCTTCGGAGGGACTGATGAATCGACCAAGCACACCATTGATACCCACTGCCCTCTATTCAAAGAGTCTCCAACAAACACAAGCCTCTTGTTTCTCAGCTTTTCTAGCAATTTTGTGGCATTGAACCTAGCTTATCATCATAAACAACACAACACAGTCCCACAAAAACTCAAAAACACTGCAAAAACACAACCTTGATTAACTTCATCATTCACTTGTAATATCATATAATCAACATATATTATAACTCTCAAGCTCGGACGTTTGAAGACTGACTCATTATTCATAGTAACTCCACGTGAATTAAGATAATACGAAACATGAGTAACTGTACATTTCATAATATAAACATCCGCGCCAGATAGAGATTGTATCTCTAGAGTGGACATCTGTATATTTTAAAATATGGATTTGAAGCTGAACAGACCTGGGGAGATCACAGTGGTGAGGCTGCCACCTCCAAAACTGATAGTTCAAATCCTTTCTTCCGAATTTCTCACAAGCCAACTGATCCGACATGAACGTGCACTCCTTCTCTTTGTACAAAGGATAAGATTTGTTGTCGAACACCCATTTGCCTGAAAACAAGTTACACCGCGGCGGCGACAACAACAGCAAGTCGCGGGAACGTTTACTTGTTATTAACCTATCTTCAACGAGCTGCACATTGTTTTGAGTTACGTAAACGGCGGCAAAGAATAGGACGGCAATGAGTAGCGCGACGAGGGATTGAAAGATGCTTCTGATTGCCCATGTTGCTGCTGGAACTATAAGCTGTCTTTTAGCTGCCATTGATATAATGATAAATGAAACTCTCTCTTTTGCTTTCGTTTGTATTCTGTTTCTTCCTTTTTGAAGTTTCTGTTGCAGTTGTCGGCTACTGTTTTTTTTTTTTTTAATTTCGTTTTCAGGGATTAGGAGTAGTGGAAGGAACTGTAAGCTCTTGGTTGTTTACTGAAAGCAATTGACAGCACGAACTTGTCGTTGGTTGGGGCTGCTATGCTTTACCAAAACACTCTTTAAAATATTAGTTATATCCACTACCTTATGAAGATAGTTTTACGTGTATTTGCATCAAAGATACCTTACGTATTGCTTGGCCTCATGCTCACAATGATACGGCGGCTAAAAGTTAATTACTCCCAAGTGAATAAAACATTTTATGAAAATAGTTTTTTATCCCATTAAATATTTTATGCCGAGTGGGATATGGGCTTATTTGAAGTTCTATCAATTAAACCAATTTATAATAATATAGTGAAACAGTAATTAAACTGTTAGTATGAAATATCAAACTAATAGTGTTAATCATTTACTTGTGCTCCATTAACGAGCGCAACTGCACGATCTATATTAAAATACATGTCCTGATCAATTGAATATCTACATATTTAAGTTGTAAGGGTGATTTGGGATTGAGTCTTTGTCACTTTTAAACAAACATTAATAAATATGTAGTAAATATAAATTTTAAATAATAATTTTGATAAAATTATTAAAGATATAATAGAAAAAAAAAAATTTATAATAACATAACTTCCAAGCTTACAACAAAAGTATTTTATTATTAAACAAACATTAATAAATATGTAGTAAATATAAATTTTAAATAATAATTTTGATAAAATTATTAAAGATATAATAGATTTTCTATTATACAAATGAAAATTTATAATAACATAATCTAATTGTTCTTCATTTATATAATTCAGCAAGTTAGGTTTTGAGTGCCTTAAAGAATTTGGTCTAATGGATTTACCAAATTTACTGGGTTATTTGAGTTTTAATTCTAAACAGGTGCTGAGGTTGAAAAAAAAATCAATTTTAAAAGCTTTATCCAATCTTTAAATAATAATAATAATAATAATAAATTGAGGTCTTTTAACCTCAATTCTAAACACACCAAGTCTGGTAAAGTAATTGTAGTAAAAAAAAAAAAAAACTTAGTAATCAATATTATAATTCTTATTTGCTACTACTTTGTCTTGAATTAGCTTCCTATAGTGTAAAATCGAAGAGAAAGACAAGGAAAGCGTTAAAGAAAAGATATGTAAGTAATTAGAGAAGCCGACTTCAAATTAATTAGGCTCCAATTCTCTAACATTATTTAGGAAGTAAAACCTTTAACGTGTATATTGAGAATTTTAAACAAAGCTTAAAGTCGAATCTAATTGTTCTTCATTTATATAATTCAGCAAGTTAGGTCTTTGAGTGCCTTAAAGAATTTGGTCTAATGGATTATACGCAGTTTTATTTACTGGGTTATTTGAGTTTTAATTCTAAACAGGTGCTGAGGTAGGGGAATGAAAAAAAAAAATCAATTTTAATATACTTTATCCACCTCCTATCTTTAAATAATAATAATAATAATAATAAATTGAGGTCTTTTAGAGGTAATAGTTGGCAACTTAAATGAGAAAAACTGAGTCTGTTAGCTATGTATTTTTCAATATTTCAGTTATGCCTGAGCTGTTATGATCAAATGAAATATCTGAAAATGAAAATTAGGTTAAGGTGGTTGAAATCTCCACATCCAAATATATAAGTTATCGTTAAGATACCTCAAGATTTTTAAGGCTCCTAGCCTTTTATCTGCGGCCAGCCTTATCCCGAATTTTGATCTTTTGGCGTTTGTGTATGCAAAGCTTTTGAGTGCTCATATGACCTTTCCTAATGATGTAAGAAGATCGATGTACAGTCGTGATCAGTAGCAACTAACAAGTCAAAATCGATGTCTATGGATAAACAGAATCTATATTGATATAGATTTTCGAAGCACTATGGGACAGACAAATATGTCACATGTATTTAGAATGGATATTTTATAGTGACAATACGAATTTAAGGTTTAACTTTATTTTACTTTCACAAATATATAAAATGATGCGAAATCTCAAATTTGATTTGAAAACTTGTGGAGTTTTAATTAAGTTTTTCTTAGCAAAGTTAGTACGAGATATATATACGCACACATATATGATCATGTCATCATGACTACAATGGACCAAGATTAGGTCAATCCAAAGTATAAAACTAAAACGAAGGCTACATTTGGAATTTAAAGAATTATACTAACTTTTAATTCACATTTGGAGTCAAGGATGCTGCTATTGACGTGGAAAATCAAAGAGCAAGGCCATTACTTGTTATAAGAGATTTTGGTGGCAAGGTAGTGCAGCAGCTACGAACAGCTTCAAGTTTCATGAGAATGTGGCCTATGTAGAAGCTGAAGCAATTGAGTGGAAAATGCAGGTAGCAAAGGATGTGGACTTATCGTGTGTTATTATTGAAACAAATTGCCAAGAGGTTGTGGACTAGCTAAATACAGAAAGGGTAGCAAGACATATATTCTTTGATAGTTTCTCACATTCAAGATAGAAAGAAAGATTTTTAAATTGTTCAAATACAATACAATCCGTAATGTTAATGCCCATTTTTTGGCCAAGATGGCTTTAGAATTTAAAATTGATGGACAATATACTATCAGAAGTTACATGTTTTATTTATTCTTTGAATCAATGAAACCATGACTTTTCTGCTTAATTGAAAAAAAAAAATCACAATTGTTGTCCAATGAAATCAGCTACTCTCGCGCATAAGAGATTGGGTGATTGACAAATATTACGTAGAAATTAGCATTTATTAAACATTTAATTGTTGTAGTTTTATAACTCAATATATAGAACACGACAATACATATATGTACTTAGTTAAGATTGAGATATAGCTATAATTATTCGAAAAAGGATAATGTAGCACAAGCTGACAACATCCAATATCTAGTTAATTGATATGTGACATGGCATGGGTTAAATGTGATAATGTGATTGCATTTAGAGTTAGTTTGATAATGTTGTAATTTTTAAAATAATTATTACTAGTTGTATTATATAAATAATCAAATTTAAAAAGAATCAGTTAAACGTTTGGTAAAATTTATTTTTAAAAGTGATGTGAATTTTAAAAATAATCATATGTATTTCTAAAACTTACTATTAAACTGTAAAAATATAAATGACTAATTGCTAGTCTAGTAACGTTATCTCAATATAACTAGTAGTAATAGTAATATTATAGTAGTAGTAATAGTAAAAATAATGATGATGATGATTATGATAATCTCTTTAAAATTATTGATTTTATTTCTTAATTAATAAGTATAATTTTAGATTTTTATAATATATATGAGGATATATATGTAATTATATTAAGTAAAAAAAGTGATTTTCAAAATCAAATTTTGAAAAACTACTCTTTACATGCTTTTCAAAATTTACTGTAAAATGAGGTGATTTTACCAAAAATAATTTTTAAAAATTTTACTCAATAGTAAAAATTAACATTTAAATTTTTTAAAATCATTTTTAAACTTTTAAAAGACAATTTCAAACAGACCCTTATTCCTATTCCTATTGATTATATATGCAATCTTTTGCCTTATAGATGGAAGTATGGAAAGAATCAAGTACTGCTTTTCGTTTGGTTTCTCACGTTCTCCTCTAGCAAATAACAGAAGAGATGGGAGATTCATATGGCCGGTGGCCCCCCAAGCTACTTGTTAGTTGTGATTATGGTCCTCGATCGAGGCCACACAAACGACCAACTTTGGTGGATGAAGAGATAAATAATCATGCAGTCTTCTTTTTAAAGAATAAACAAACAAACAAAATGAAGTCATTGGCGCATTTTATCTTTTAGCCAATGAGCTTGCTTGAAGAATCAATTGATGCAATGCTCCCAACTTGGCTGAGTTTTCCAATTAAGGTTAGATTGTGACCTGCTACCGTTTTCCTTTAGTCCAATTCAATCGGCCGCTGATTGTATGGAGGAGCCAGGGGACCAAAGAATTGCTGCCCAATGAGATTATGGGAATCACCATCTTTCCTTTCTCAGTCAAGCCCCATCAACATTTATTCGAGGGCTCCTCATTTTCTTTTGGTAAAATTTCTATGTAGTCTCATTTTCTTCCACAATCAAGGACCCCTCATCAACATTTTCTATGCACTCATTTTCTTTCCCAAGCCTATGGCCCATGTAGTCTCATTTTCATCCATGTTTGAGGAACACATGACTTGAAACAGATTTAAATTTTATTCAAAATGTGAGAGCTCTATTGCTCTACGTTGCAGTGTAATGTACAGGACAACCATATGTCGTGCTAGATCTCGGTAGATAATAATTCATAGATCATACAATCAAATTTTTAGGGGAATTCATAACTTATTTCATAATTTACGGCAGTGATTTGTCTACCCTTACATCAAATTTCCTGCGAAAAGAAAATTAATTTCAAAATATTCAAGAGCGGCTTATATTTACCAGATGGTTGCTCTCTCTCTTTAAATCCTTGTCGCTTACCAGGATCTTAGGGCCAGCTTTTGATCATACATAAATATTTATTGACACTGATCATACTCCAAAAGCGTTCAATCTATTTAAAAGAGAATTAATGCCCTCTCTCTCTCTTTCTTTCTTTCTTTCTTTCTTTCTTTTTTTAAGAATAAAAAAGAAAATTCCCCCCTTTAGTTCACATACTGAATCTGTTCAAGTTCTGTAACTTGTGATCATAGATTCATCGAAATTAAACTTAATACTATTATAAAAGAGCTTAGCTTTCAAATGGGAAAACCTTTTTTTTTTTTTTAAATTAGTTTTCCAGTCCATTTTTAATTAATTCTACATGGTAATTATAAAATGAATTTATATTCTTAATATTATTAATTGATGAGTGATGACCACGCCAACGTTGTTCGCTTCTATCTTTTATTCCCTTTTCAACACGGACAATGGCCATTGAATTCAAAGGAGTCCTCGTCCCTATTACAATTTACAACTACACACACACACACACACACAGAGCATCTTACATGAGAGAGCTCATTTCACGTAAGAGAGCACAATTCGTAGTCGTTGATTGAAATCGCCAAGTAATCGAACCTGGTATCGTGTGGATTTCATAAGGCAAACGACATCCCGTCAAATTCGAGCTCCATGACTTGGTGTGTCGGTTAACGAATGAGAGTTGGAGCCGATAAAGCACTCAAAAAAATTCGTCAAACATTTTTATTCTAAATGAACTTGCATTTACCACGCAGCTAATGGTTCAGTTAAAATGACTCTACTCTTACATTTTCAATGTTTGGGAAAGACATTTCGAGCGTGTAATTTTTTTTCCCCCCAGAAATAAAATAGTGAAGCTTATATGTATGTATGAAAATTAGTAATAGAATATAAAAGTATGTGATAATTAAAATTTAAATTAACACTTGATAAAAGACTGACAAAAATTTATTATTATTATTTTTTTTTAAGGAAACAAGGTCAAAACGACATCATTTTGGATTTTTAATTTATTTTGGTTCCTCATTTTTTTTAAGAATGTAATCTGAAACAAGGTCAAAAATTTATTTTATCTGACATCATTTTGGATGATTGAATGAAAATATAAAATAATAAAAAAAATTATGCTTTTTAATTGGTTCCTCAATCATTTTTTTAATAATAACAAATCTAAAAATTGTGTGATTACATCACAACTTAACTTTCACAGTGATCGATTCCAATAGCTCTCTAGTTGAAATGTGAATTAATTAAATAAAAAATTACTTGGCCCATATCAATTTGATGATGGTATGGTGTAAAAGAAATCCTCTTGAAAATTATGAATCATCTAAAAAGATGGGTGAGATAGAGGTAACGCATCATATCTTTAATAAAATCGAAACGTATATGTATTACTTTCTAACATAAACGAACCAATCACTGATAATGAGAAACAAAAATTCACACAACGCATAATGTCATGAATTTCATTGCGGCTCCATCGCATGTAAGACGACTTTCTCTGAATCGTCACCGGCCCGATGATGTCAAATGAAATCCCATTATATCATATTTATGCGGTAACTAGAGGAAGCAAACGACATGTCATCTGCATGCAGGCCACATAACCAGCTGGTAAGCGTCGGTTAAAGAGCGAGAGAGAAAGAAGCGTACGTGAGTAACCGTAACGCACGTTTTAATGGGCGGTGGTGGTGGAATTATTAAAGCATATATTAAAGAGTCAAATTGTAAGAAGTTAAAAAATAAATAAATAAATAAGAAGGCGGAAGCAAGAACAGCGTGCAGGACGCAGACGCCAGAGCCAGAGCCAGAGACGAAGACGAAGGAAGGAATGGTGAGGCAGCTTAGCCTTCTTAGCCAACGTGACACGGACGGCGAAAGCATTCAAAAATAGACCAACAAACAAACACACTTCACACGGGATTATTAATAGCCCACTTGCATTATTTTCCAACTTGCAACTTGCAAGTTGCAACTTGCAAACCCCCATCCCTTTTCCATTCTATTATTATTTTTATTCATTTGAAAGATCTCTTTCCCCAAAAAAAAAAAAAAAATTAAAAAAAAAACTTGCAACTTGCACTTCTTTAACAGAATAGATTATTAGGAGAAAGAGAAAGACACAAAACAGAAAAAAAAAAAAAAAGAAAAAAAAACAATTGCCCACTTGCACCCGCAATTGGCCATCCGCGCTCCGCTTCTTTCTTTTCTTTTCTTTTCTTTTAAAATTACATAGCTGGCTTTTATCAAAACCCACCAATCTATCGCCTATTTGCATTGATTCCTCCAAACCTTTCTTTGTTTTTATTTATTTTATGTGCAACATGTTTCCTGTCTCCTCAGTCCTCTCCCATCCAACTCCAATTCCAATTCCAATTCCAAATCAGGACATTTCTTTTCACACCATGCCCGGCGCGGCCATCATCTCAAATATACATACATATCCTCTTTGAATAAAGTATCCACTAATTGATTTACCCTACACTTGTTTATTTACGTTCAAGTATATATTTATTTACGGCGGCAAGTGATCATTCAGTCACGTACCATTGTTAAGACTAATTATTATAAGGCCACCACCCCTCGGAAAGCAGTGCGAACCACTTTGCACTAGTGGAATATTAGCTGAAAACAGAAAACTTAACCCCATGACGTCTCCTAAAGAATATTAATTAATTGGTAACGTCCAACCCAACCCTTCTGCTTAATGTCGCTAATTAACTAGTTAATTAAGCAAGTTCCTTTTTTTTTTTTTTTATTACAACCTTAATAGTAGTATAAATTTTTAAAAAAATAATTAGTTGAAGATACCTTAGAACCGGCTGTAATATTCCAATACATCTTCTCTTTCCCGGCAATTTGATATTATTTCTTTAATTTCCAACCAAAAAAATTAAAAAAAAATTGCTTTTTGGTTGTGGAAAATTCTGATGAATTGTCTGTTTCCAGTTCTACTTTGTGCTGAAGAAAAGCTAAATAACGGCCGCCTTAACTTGTAGACCATGAAAGAAGGTTCATTTTTTTTTTTTTCACATGCCGACGTATCTTATAATTCTTATAGTAATATACATATGAAATTAATTAACCTTCCAATTAAAATATTACAACATTGCCTAAAACTCTCTACCAGCGTACGATCAAAATTCAATCAGCCCCATTTGTGTCATTTACCTCACTGTCTCCCAGACAACTTGCAATTTTTTTTTTTTAAATTTTTATCCTATTCTGACATTTCTCATTATAAAATACAAGAGTGTGTATTAAAAAAATAGCGGATCGTCGGCGGTAATGACGATGATATGATGGCTGAAGCTAACAACATTTCCTTTTTATTTTTTTTTTAATGGGCAATGCTGTAGGTCGACATTATTATTTATCAATTAAAAATATTTCACATTAATAATAAAAGAAAAAATTGGAGTAAACAAAGGAACATGAAGAAGAAGTAATTAACGGAAACGAGATGATTCTGTAGTTTCTTTAGGCAATCCACATCGGATACTCACAAAAACGACTGCGTATTACCAAAGACATAAAAAAACACTATTTTGTAATACTAGTAACTAGAACTATTCACTCACGAACAGAACATGACCTGATCGTGCCGTTGTTGTTACTGCTGACGCTGCTGCTGTTACTGCTGTGGTTGTTGTTGTTTCGCCTGGTCAGGTTCTCGGCGATCTGCGCCAGCGACTGGAGGTTGCATCTAACGATGGTGTCGACGAACACGCAGGTGTCTTCGTTCGTGTTTCCGGGTGGCACGTCGACGACGTAAGACTCCACGACCACCGTCCCGTTACCAGCGGGGGACGGGTGGAGGGTCGTCACCGACCTGTAATTCGCCAGCCTGTGGTCGCCCCCGATGACGCTGAAGCTTAAGACGTGGCGCTCGTCGTCTAGGATCTCGAGCCTCTCCGTGCTGCGGCCGGCGGGGAGTCCGGAGATGACGTGGACCTCCCGGAGGGTGCCCACGTCGCCGTCTCCGTTAATGACGTGGCAGCTCTTGACGAAGTGCTTGTAAGCCTGGGGGTTGTCGAAGCGACGGACGACGGACCAGACGGTGGAGACGGGAGCGGCGATCTGCTGGACGACGGAGGAGCAGCACTGGTCGGGGCCCACGACGAGGGTGTGGTAGCGTGCGACGGTGTCGGGGACGGGGGTTGACCATGTTGCGGGGAAGCGCGTTTGGAACTGAAGCTGCTCTTTCTGGCAAAGCATGTTGGCTGTTGCTGTTGCGATCCTGTTGGTGGCTGTGTTTACGTTGTTGATTCTGTGCAGCAATAGAGATGATTTCGGTGGATTTACAGGCATTTTTTTTTTCTTTCTTTCTGGTACTTCCAAACCTGAGGGAGGGTACTTCCTCCTCAGGCTCTAGGGTTTCTTTTTGAATATTTTGTATGAGGTTTTTTTTTTCTTTTCTTTTCTTTTTTTGGGGTTTATGTCTGTGTATATATATGTTTGAGTTGGTCACTTTCTTCTTACAATCACAGAAGAATCTACTCAAGGGTTATGTGATGAAATGAATATATAGAGAAAGAGAGGAAGAAGAAAGGAGGTGGGTGGGGTGGATTTGTAAAGAAACAATAGAGAGAGAGAGAGAGAGAGTTTTTGATGAAATTTCATGTGGAAGTATTAAAATAGCGTTCTCATGGTCTACCTCAAATGACCATTGTACCCCTTTCTTTTGAATCTTCCTTAATATTAATGAAATATACCTTTACTCTCTTAATTTAATCACAAAAGACTCATATTGTAATTAAAAATTCACCTAAGCATTCTATCCATCTAAAGAAGCTTGTTTTGACGCAATTATATAACTGAACTTAAAATTAAATCAACTTTTTAATAGTTAATTAAAAAGAATTTATCTTCATTTTTATACATTGGTGGTTGGAAGTACTTATTAATCATTAATTTTTAGAGTTGAATTTGTGTTAATTAATATATATATGGATAGGCATTGAGGCATGACTCTTGGTTGATTTAAATCTCTGCGATAGTAGGTGTAATAGGAAAAATTAAATTGATATCAACCGCAATTTTTTTTTTAACCAAAAAAAAAAAAAAAAAAGCTTCGAAATCGTTTAAAATTTATTGGTCCAATATTTGACACTGATTCGTGGGAACAAAGATTTTCAACTCTGAAGTAAAACGTGTGAAACCAAGTACAAGAAATAAATTTTTAAGAATATAAAACGAAAACAACAGAATATAATTAGGACGGCGCAATTAATTAGTCTTCTATGGACCCGCTGTACAAAGGGGGCTGCAAAGTCATTTCGGAGGCATTACAAGTTTACTTCGAAGAGCCAGCTGCTTGCAACTTGGTAAAATGAATTAAGTGCAATTAGGCGCAAAAACTGCTGTCAAGAAAAGACTGAGCAAAGCAATCAAATGGACTCTCAACTTGTTGGAGAGTCGTAAGCCGAAGGATAAGCTCAGTAAGCATTCAAAACCGCATCCAAAAAAAAAAAAAAAAAAAAAAAAAAACATTCAAAACTGACCCAACTGCCGACTGCAAATTCAGTTTAAATTTCTTAAAAACAAAAAAAAAAAAGAAGAGAAAAAAACCCAATTCTTTATAGTTTTATTTTGAAAGAAATTCATTCGATTAGCAAGTTGCTTAATGTTGCTGTTGCTGGCTAGCAACATTATCCGAGCGTTTACTCTTCAAAAAAAATTTAATTCCCCTCGAAAGCATGCAAGTCTTTATTGCGTTTTGGCTGCTTTAACGTGATTCTTTTCTTGTGTCTCGTCTTAACTTTTGCAGAACCTTGGACCCAAAACTTGGACTTTTTTTAAATTTTGTTACGAGTTAGTAAACAACAACTTGGAGTCCTCGGGGCACATGATTCTCAGGTACATTACATTTCAGCTGGCAGCTGGGTCCCAATATTCTTCATATATGACTTCGATTTTTAAGTTAACTTAATTATGATGAGATAATTTTAAATCTCTCATCAGTTTCAAATTATCTTATACGAGAGATATATATATATATGTCAAATTATTGCAACTGGTTAGCTACACCTGCACTTTGTTTGTTGCGAAAAGGAAAAAGTCTCTTTTGGGGACTTCATTAAATTAACTCATGATTTCCAGATCATCTAGATTGATTCTCTTCTTTCTCTCTTATCCTCTTAAATCTTAAAAGCGGTTATAGAACAAAGAGGAAAAAATGTATAATATCACCGGCTTCCTGCAACTTGACATTTAAAACAAGCGCATCCATGGCGGTTGATTATCTAATGTGCACCGGCTCAATGTCTACTTTTCTTGTGATAAGCACGGCCTATTTTTATGCTCTCCCACTCCCCACGGCTTCGATAGACTGATACGTATAGAATACCAATTTGACCCGAATTCAATTAATTTTAGTACAACGTCTGGCAAAGTGGCAATTAATGCCCATAAGCTACCTCCATTCTAGCAATGTCTTCGTGCCAAGGACATCAAATCCTGTTGTCATTTTATTTTTGAATATATGACGGTAAAAATCAATAGGAGGAAGATTAGACTGGTCGACCCAATTTGATTCTCTTTATTTATTTATTTTTTTTTTCTCCACCGGTGGCAATGCCGAAATAAAAGAAAAAGAAGAAAAATTAAGGTTTCCGTTTAGTATATCTTTCTAAACAGAACTTATTTAAATATAATTTTTATTAATAGAGTTTTTATTAAAAAATTTATTTATTTATTTGGTTGTAATGCTTTTATAAAAAAAGGGTAAAATTACTTTAATCGGTACGTTTCTTAAAATTATTTATGAAAGAAATGAAATAAGATTTTTAAATAAATAAATAATATTTTAGATGTTTTAATATTTTTAAAAAGCTTTTCAATATCCATTTAAAAGTGCAAAATTTGAAATTTTATTAGTAGAGATAAAATAATTTATTTATACTAATTAAATAAGTCATACTAAATAAACACTAAGTGACAAATAGAAAAAAGAGGAAATTGAAGGATTCCCCGTATCACAAATGTAGGAAAGTAATTTCTATACTTGAAAAAAAGAGAAAGAATATAGTGAGAAGATGTACAAATATTTTTTTGGTTTGATTTGTGTAATTATATATATATATATATATATGCGCGTAATCCTGTTTAACGTTCAAGTGGACCATATTCTTGCCGAATTTGGAGGAGAAAACATGTAACGTATCTGTCATTTCTTTCTCTTATATTCAATCAAATCGATATTCAATTTTATTCTCCTCTGAAAGGAAACCCAAAAAAAAAAAAAGCACATAAAATATATGCTCGTAAGGTTAAGTGCATTGCATCTAGCAGCAAAATAGAGTTGCACGCCGGATTCAGAATCGAAGAATAAAGCTTAGTCTCTGTACACGACATAAATTGATGACGATCTTCTAATTAGATTTGTTGTGCATGCATGGTTTTAGTCGTATATAACTGTGTGCTGCGATACCATACTAGCTTCTTCTTCTTCTTCTTCTTATTTTATTTTATTGTTTCTAATCTAAAGTGTAGCATTTTGATCTTTTAGAAAATAAATAAATAAACAATTTGTTCGATCTCTGAACTTGTTTATTTGTACGTGCCAAAGAAAATGCCTTTAAATCATAGAATGTACACGCAAGCATGTGATGAAGTGCGTATGGTGATGAACATTGACAAGGTATTGGGAACCATTCTTCAGTATTCATTTGATTTTCACTTTTTATCGATGATTAAATCGTACGGGCAACGTGACCTTTCGAGAATTGGAAGAGACATAGATCTCATAATGTACCTCCAAGAAGATTCGAAGTTTTGTTGTATTCGCTGTGTATGGGCAAACAATAAATGGAGCGTTTATTGAACTAGAATTGAATGAAGATAGCCTAGAGTGAGAATAGAGAATGAAAATTAGAATGAGTTATTTACTTAGACTGTAAAAATCGAAATCAAATTGAGTTTTATTGTCATTAATGTATTTACTTTATCTCGAAATCAGAATTAGAATCGGAATGAGTTGGATTGTAACAAACTATTAAAAATTACTTAATGAATTATTGTCGTAATTATTATTTTATATTTTAATTAGAGTGATTATTTATTCAAAAATTATTATTATTAATTATTGTCAATAATACATTAATTAATAGTAATAATTATATTAATTAATTATTATAATATATTAATTATTTATAAATGAGGATAAAGTGGGCATTTTTAATTTTAGAGGAGGGCAAAATGGTTAATAAACGGAATGAGTCTCCATTTAATTAGCAAAACCAACAAATTTATCACCATAAGTCAAATTTGTCATTTGAGTCTTCAATTAATTATTAATTATTATTATTTTTAAGCTACGATAAAAACTATAAAAATAGAATATGGTAAATTTTTGTTACAATTATTCAAAAGAATTTTTTTTTTCCTTACAGACCATATTAAAAAATTTAAGGGAATAAAAAAAAAAGTAAATGTTTTCTGTGAAAGATATGATTTATCATTTTATCTCATATTACTTGCAGCGAAAAAAAAATGGCAGTTAAAAGCGACAGTAAAAAACTATCGAATAATTTGTATTTGATTTTGTTTTAAAACCAACAAATTTATCACCATAAGTCAAATTTCATCATTTGTATACTCTCTTAAATAAAGGTCTTCAATTAATTATTAATTATTATTATTTTTAAGCTACGATAAAAACTATAAAAATAGAATATGGTAAATTTTTGTTACAATTATTCAAAAGAATTAATTTTTTTTTAACATCAACATAAATATAGACCATATTAAAAAATTTAAGGGAATAAAAAAAAAAAGTATTTGGTTCCGATGTTACTTGGAAGGAAAAATTTTGGCAATTAAAAATGGCTGTGAAAGATATGTAATTTATCATTTTATCTCATATTACTTGCAGCGAAAAAAAAATGGCAGTTAAAAGCGACAGTAAAAAACTATCGAATAATTTGTATTTGATTTTGTTTTATTCCTTTATTTCTTTTATTTATTCGTTTTGGCGGGAAAAGTTTTCAGTCTTAAAGTATTTGCAGTGCAAAATGTCAGCAAAAAGCTCGAGAGCTTTTGCAGAGTACTTACTGCGGACACCGTTATTCGGCCAGAAATACATAAATTTTGGTTTTTTCGCAAAAGAGTATTTGTAGTCAAAACTGTTGTAGAGTACTTAAATATTAAATTTTTTATTATAAATTTTATTTTAAATGATGTGTTATTTTAAATAATTAATAATTTTTTTAATAAAATTTAAATGAATTAATTATTTTATTTTTCAATTAATTAATAAATGACACGTCAATTAAGATAATTTTTTAAAATAAAAAATATAAAATGTGTAGTAAAAGATTTTTTGTTACAAAAAGTAAAAGTGTCCTTTTTTTTGGGTCAGACCTAGTTCATTCTTTCTTATTCTATCTGAAATTTTCAAGTGCTTTAATTTGTGTAATATATAATTGATTAATATTAGAATTTCCAATGAGTAATGTTTTTAATTCGTTATTAGTGCGTAGATGTCTTTTCATTTTTCCTTTTTTTTTTGTCATACTTTAAATTCTTGTGGATGGAGTTAATTATATGATATTTTTTTGGAAGTGAAATCTTGAGATTTCCAGTAAATTCTTGATTTTTTTTTTTTGAAGTAAAAATATGTATCTAGACATCATTTGTACGTGTAATATCCATTGGCCCGATTGGAAAATGATGTCAAAAGTATTTTTCTTTTAAAATTTTCATTTTAATTTTAAATAATAGAGACATGATATCCTGGCATTTGATTGATTGATTTGTTTGTTTAAGACAAAATTAATGGTTAATGAAGGTCAAAGGGCCGGGGATCACTTTTCTGATTGATTTTGCAAAGTACTGATCATCTTCACATTCAGTTAAACAACAAGGATCGCATTTCAATTTACCCTTTAATAGTTGAATTTTCACCATTGTTGACATGGCATTCTCTCATTGGCCAAGATAATTATAGCCTCAGTCCAAGTAATCATACAGAATATTTTCCTCATTGACAAGAATTTTAGAAAAATCCTCGGTCAGAATTTTAGAAAAATCCTCATAGAGGCTCCGGCAAAGTTGTTTGTTTTGCTTTCTCTCTCTCTCTCTCTCTCTCTCTCTGTGTCCAAATTTTTATAAAATTTTGTCTTGAGAGAGGGATTTTGAAGAAACAATACCGATGGATCAGATTATGAACAAGATGGGTTCTTATTGGATCGGCAAAAGAGCCAGCAAAGAGCTCGATTCAGTTGGTGATGATATCAACGTACGTACGGTTTCTATCTCAAAGTTTGTTCTTTCCCCATTGATCTGTTCATTGAGTTGCTTTCTTTATTATCAAGTCTTGATTTTGGAATGTGGGTATTGATTAATTTTGTTTAATTAGTAGATTTGGTTAAAATTTTGTTTTAATTTTTGAGTTTTGTAACGGTTTATTTGATTAATTATGATTTGTAGTGTCCATAAAAGCGTATATTAAGATACAGAAGATTATGTAATTTATTTGCAATGTGAAATTGGACGACGGTTTTTTTTTTTTTTTTTGCTTTTTATTCTGCCATCACCACGTTTTAGACTGAATTAAATTCATAGATGGGCTAACAATAATGGACACATTTGTATAGGGACGAAGGAACACACATGCTTGACCATTTTATCTTGCTTTCAGAATTGACCTTCTTATGTGTTATAAGTAAGTTATGTTCCGAATATATTAGGCTGAAGGAGTGCATCCACTAGAAAATATCTTTCATTTAGCTCACATTTGGACAATTATTTTCAGTTTTATTCTTTAGTTATTAATTGTAGATTGTACTATTATATAATCCTAGACTGGAGAAGGTATTTTGAAGTTGCAGAACTTAATCTTGTGAAATTTCAGAAGTGAATTGTTCATTAGTTATTCATTTTCTAGTAAAGTATGCATTATCATTCTGGTTTTGGGAATCACTTAAAACTGAGAGCTTATCATTTTAAGTTGTGGGTGTCAACATATGGCTGTTTGTGGATGTTACCTTATGTTCACACTTAGTTGATTTCCTCTGATTAATTAACACTTTTTTTTAAACTGATATTTCCTTCTTTATAATCAGTCACTGGGAAGCAGTATTGAAGGAGGAACCAAATGGTTGGTTAACAAAATCAAAGGTTGGCTCAAAAACTCGAATCTAGTTATCTTACTGTAGTGATTGTTGCTGCTATAAGCATGAATCCTAGCATATGAAGTGGAAGTTTGTGGAGGAATCAAGAAAGGGTTGCTGTTATTGTGCAGTGGATTATTTATTCTGTGCTATAAACTGCACTCATGCTCTTTAGTTTCTTTTCTGAAGTAGATGCCGCACATAGTGTTCTAAGAGGATTTAATATCACATGTTTAGAATGATTGTTATATCGAGAAAGCAGGCGTAATATGATTTTCCATCCTGCGACTTTTACTGGCTTGAGTTTTGAAGGCATCAGTTTCAGAAGTTAGCAGGAGAATCATCGCTGGAGTTACAAAGACTTGATGCCCTACAGTTTTGAGTGGAAGAAAATGAAATTCTGCTCCAAGGAAAGAAAAAAGTCTGCTCTGGGACCCGATTTGTCCGGAGAGTTTCTTTTTTACCTTTTTCCTGCATTTTTGCTTATGTGTGCTTGTTATGTGTATTAACTTCAAATTTGAGTTTCTTCATTGCTAGATCATCTTTCAAACTGTTGTTTTCATGTGGGCCACTGGATCTGTCATTGAGATTTGTTCATTTCTTACACTCAAAATCAGTTTTAACGGTATTGTTGTTTCAGGAAAAATGCAAACGCCATTACCAGATCTTTTAAAGCAGTATGATTTGCCGGCGGGAATCTTCCCCCGTGATGCCACCAATTACGAGTTCAATGAAGAGACAAAAAAACTTACTGTCTTTATACCATCAATATGTGAAGTGGGCTACAGGGACAAGTCTATATTGCGCTTTTCTACTACTGTCACTGGGTATCTGGAGAAGGGAAAGTTAGTTGATATAGAGGGTATCAAGACGAAATTTATGCTTTGGCTAAAAGTGACCACCATTGCATCTGAAGGAGCGAAGCTTCACTTCACAGTTGGGATGAGAAAAACCAGAGATAGGGTGGCTTATGAGGTACTTAGGGATGGAATAACCGTGGATAAATTCTGAAATGGTTTGAATGTTTGTGAGGTAAGTATTAGATTGTCATGATCTGTAACTCTATCATACCATGTGATTCCTTGTGCTAGCCTCTGTGATTAGTTGATGTAAGTGCACAGAACGGTTGATCAATTTATAAGTTTGGCCCTGTGAACTTTTGATAGGTTGCAATGAGGGGGTTGCATATGCTGTATTGTTTGTTGCTCTTATAAACTTTATATGTTTCCCTGGCGAACACATTTTCCTCTGCCTGCTAATGATTTTGCAGTACTTGTATGGGTGGTTATGCCTTTGTGAATGGTGATGAGTAGTGTTTGAGACTGGGAGTCGGGGAGATGGCATTGCTTGGTTGTATGGGTGGCAATTTGGATTGTGTGTGATGTTTATACTTTGACAAACTTTGGGCTGACACAGATCCGAGTCGGTCATTTGTCATATGCTTTTAACCTATTTAACATGTTTTACTAAAACATTTCTAATAATAACTATTCAAAATTCTCTTTAAGTTTAGTATAAATATATATCTAAGCAATTTTTTTTTAAAAAATATGTATTCATGGATAACGTTGTGTGATGGTAAAAACTCTTGCACCAGCCGGGAATCGAACCCGGGTCTGTACCGTGGCAGGGTACTATTCTACCACTAGACCACTGGTGCTTGTTGATAAGATCAGAGGATCTCAATAGCATATGACAATTTTTTCTCGGGATCTTAATTGAATGCCGCAGTCTTTTCTCGGAATAGACTTCTCCCATGCTTGTAATCCAAGTCCATTTATGTATTTATTTATTTTTCGAGAATTAGTCCGTTTATTTTTTAAAACTGCTAACGAGATGGCCAGAAAACACACACTTCCACAGTTACACCTTGAAATGTCCTTGCAACTTTATTTTCCCCCCTCATTCTTATTCCAGTAAATAAATTGGATAATATACATCATCAAACAGCCTCATTTCGCTAGCAGGCGTATTTTGAATGAGCTGACAGTAAGTATGGGGCAATTGTTTTATTTCATTACTGCAGCTATGACCGGGAATTTCAACAAGAAATATCCAACAGGATTCAGCGGCCTGTAGCTAGAAGCTACAATTTTCATCAGAAATCCTGCTTGTTACTGTCATTGAGGCGTTTAAAGAAGGATTTTGATGCCTCGTATGTTGACCAGCAGATAGCGGCAGCCGGAGCATGAAACAGCATCCTGGGGATCCACCCTCTCATTAGCCCACGATATCCCTCTTTACTCACGATGGTTTCAATGACATTCCCAATTGAACTGCTAGAAAATCTATCACAGCCACAGACACCCTGTACATGCAAAAACAGAGAAATCTTCTGTTTGATAACGTTCGGTTTCGGCTTGCAGAAACCTCAATTATGCGCTCAGTAAAAGACAGAATGTCAGTTACAGCATTGAAGAGCTAAATTCGGTACCATAACTGAAACGGCATCCACTAGAAACTGAAACAATGATATAATTGATGCTAAAACTGGCAAAAATTAACATTTGACACAGTCCTCACCTGGCACTGCAACTGGGTTTTAACAACATCAAGTGGCGTCGTCAAGGCAGCTGCCAGAGCTCCGGCAGCCGCACCGGCTGTTGCATGAACCACTAAACTCTCATCACTCGCACTCGTTGGGTCAAATTCCATCAAAGCTCTCTTTACAGCCTCATAAGTGGCGAAATGAACTGCTTGAAACGGCGCGTTCATGATCACCGTAGTCCTATATGAAGCGTAAAACGCGCCGATTCCTTCCTCAACTAACACTCTCTTGACACAGTCGGCGACTCCCTTGTACGGACTGCTCTTGAGCTGAAGCCTCTGCTTCACCATATCCATGGGCGTAATCACAGCATCACTCGCCACGGTCGAGAATACACCCGACACAGCGTGAGCCATCGAGTTATTAGGGTCCCCACCTGAGAAAAACTCTTTACAGAGCTCGTAAACCGAGAAGTAAACAGCGTGTGCGGGTCCTGCGCCGAGTCCCATAGCTGCAATGCCGCGGTAAAACCCTGCGGGGCCCTCCAGCTTGAGCACTGAGCTAAAGGCTTGACGGACGCCGGCGGAATGAAGCGGGCGAGACGCCCCTATGGCTTGCATGCGCGTCTTGAGTGTGTCAACTGGGTACATGGCCATGTGCTCAACGGAGCCCGCGATGGACCCGGAAACCATGAACTGCCAGAACTCGAGGCCGTCGTGTATTGTTGTTTCTATTGTTTTGGAGGGGTTTACCGAGATTTCGGGGTGGAAATCGGGGGTCCGATATTTGGGGGAGGCGTCAGTAGCCATAGCACTGGTGAAGTTTGTATAACGAGAAGTTGCTTGTGCCGTTAAGGTTTAATAGGAGTGGAGGATTGGTGATTTGAGATCGTTTTCGGGGTTGAATGGAGGCGACTTTGTCGCCATGCACTGAATTATTTTTGGGCGATAATTTTATGAAAGGAAGAATCTGAGAGTGTAGATATGGAAAAAGCAGCTTTATTGCTTTTTTGTTTCTGCGATTGATGTGAAGAAAAATGATGAACCCATTGAGGAGATGCGGGGAAAAAATTATAATTATTAAATAAAAATTAATATTATATAATAAATATAAATTTTAAAGTAATAATTTTAATTAAAAATAACAAAAATATTATAAGTTTTTTATGTTAAAATATAATATCAAATCAACTTATTATAAGTTATAGTAGTTAATATTTATTAAATATTTGAGTATTATAATTTAAAAATTATAATTACCTAATTCTAATATTAAACAGGATTTAAAAAAATCAGCTTAAAGGAAGATATTACAAACAAAGGTTATATATATTTTTCGAATAACGTTTTACATCAATGTAAAAATTATAATTCGCCCTCTATATTTATATAAACGCTCTTTTTATTGCTAAAAAGTCACTTGTATTATAAATCACATATTGTGACAAATATGAAGTGTTATTGATTGTATTTTATAATCTCTAATTTGATTATCTTGAACACCATTTGTGACAATTTTAACTTAATTTTAAGATAATGATTTTTGTCGCAAAACATATTTTTAATATGACAAAAATAATTTTGGTCTTTAGAACTTTTTAAGACGGTCTTTCTACGAATAACTTGTGACTGTTTATTTATCGTCACAGAAAATATAAGTTGACTAATTTATTATCTTTAGTGACTAAATTTTTTTGTAATAAAATATCAATTTTTTTATAGTGTCTACGTACCATTTACATTAACTCATAACCAGTGTATTATTTTAGCATTCTACACACAAGTGAGAAAATAGTTGAGGGTTTAAAAATAACTTGTTTTAGATTACAAAACCCGATAACAAAATCATGACCAGAATTCATTGACGAATCATTATTTTCACAACAATAAGAATTAACCAGCAAATCTTGCACCCTAGCTTTTGTAGTGTGATGAATATCAGAATTCAGACCTGTAATAAATCCAGCTTTTCGTGGGAAATGCTGATGAATACACCACGGAACATTGCTTCGGCTTTCATTTTTTTTTTTTACCTTACGGCTACTATTGACGATCGATTTTCATGAATTGGAGTTCAAGAGTGTCACGCAATAACAAAGGTCAAAACTGAAAGAGTTCATTTGCTTTCTCATAAAAGGTTAGTTTTTTTTCTTTTTTTTTTTTGTTTACTTTCTTTCATCCTTCAGCTCTTAAGTAATTTTGAAACTTTGCTTTAACATGGAACCAATTGTCTTGGTACTTTAAACAAATGTAACCCATTTTATTATCTCCAATTGGCAATTCTGTCCCCAGTTGAAGAACAAAAAACAGAAAACTCCATTAACGGGACTCGAAAACAAATGGTAGAGAGAGGCCGTGTGCCATCCACAAGCCTCGCATCAATACATAATATGGAGGCTATTAGTGGCAGTCTCTGCTGAAGTGAGGTTCGAAATTCGCATCACTGCTGTCGCAATTGAGACTTTCAATTCGACTACAGGATGAAAAGCAATGATAATATCCCACTCACAAGAAGATAACCAATTATGCAAACATCATGTGGCCCTCAACGGCGCATGGTATCCACAAGCCACACCGCCACAGGCAGCATATATATCTCTCATCCAAAGCAGCAACTTTGTCAGCATCACTCACTCTCAGGCCCACACATTTTCTTCATCTAAATCTATATATATATATGTATATCTTCATAGGACAACTCTCAATTCCAATTCACCCTCCTTCGCTTGGCCATGAGTAGATTCGTTGCGTACACTGATTGAACCCCTTGCAAGTGATAAGAAAAATTCCTTCAGTGTCTGCTTTTTTATTATTAATTAAAAATTTTTGTTTTACCAAAAAACAAAAATTGTCAAAAAAAGAACAAGAAAAATTCAAGAAACCATTTCACAAAATTAGAGAAGGAAAGTGAGAACTTCGAATTCCCACAATTCGGACTCGTCCCCTCTCTCTTTAGGATCAACATAGCTGGCCATTTTTGTATTAGTCACTGCAGTATTATCCAATGAGGGCAAGCCACTTCACACATGCAGTATTGGTCAAGATAAAAGTTACTTTATCATTGAGGATCAGGCAGAACCGCAGACTTTTGTATAAGCAAAAAAATATCTTTTTGTCAATTTTTTGAATTTACAAAAAAAAGAAAAATTAAAATTTTTTTTTAACTTAATAGGATTTCAATGGACCTCGAGTTCTATTAAGGAAACGTAATAAAAATTTGAATCATTAAAGGCGCATAAGAGAGTAAGTCATCAGGCAATCGTCCCAGAGTAATTTTTCAAAAGTTTTAGGACTCGAACAATACAAAATTTAATATAAACAAACACACAATTTAACATCAGCAGCTAGTGTCCACCGTCGACTGACAGCAGCGGATGGTGGCTGACAATTGTCGCTGGTGAAGTTTTTATTTTGTAACAATATATTAAAGTATTAAATTATATGCTACAAGGCCGTATAAACAAAATATGATACTACACTAAAATCTCGATAAATTAATAATTTCAATTAATTGAAGCTAACTAATATACCTTAAATTAATACGTTTTTCATGGTCTTAAGGCTATTAATTTATAGGGATGGTAAATTGGTCCATTCAAATTAGATATCCATATATCAAATTCAATTGGACTCGATAATATCCATTCAAAATCTTTTTGGATATGGATATGAATATTTTAAAAATTATCCAATTAGATATTAGATGAATATGGATATTTGATGGATATTCAAAATCTAATTCATTTATCCAATCTTAAGTTAAAAAAAATTATATTATAAAACTAAAATGAAAAAAATAAAATTGAATGTCATAGATTATCGATTTAGCAAACCCTTAGATTATCACTAGCCACTCGTCGCTGGACGTCATTCATTTTTCATCGGCCACTAGTCAATCGTCGCTCATAACTCGCTGCTCATCTCTTCTCTTCTCTTTTTCTCTATCACTGAGGAAAAGGAACAAGCGGAGACAAATCTGCAACTCAGATCTCTCTCTTTTGATGACATCTGCGTATGTAACTCAAATCTCTTTATTTTTCTTCACTTGTACTCTCTGAATTTTGTTTTATTCATCATCTTTGATTTGTGGTAATAGCAAATTGTGCTTCATTTAAAAAAAAAAAATCGCAACATTCGTTTCTGGGAGAAAAAATATATATGTATAATGGTAAATATTTGATCTGTTTATTTGTTCTGTTAACTTGTAGGGTCTTCATTATTAGTTTCTCACAATATCTCACCTTGAATTTTTCAATTGCAAGAATGTGTTCAACTTTGAGACAGAAAAATGTATGTATGATGGTAAATATTTGCCTTGTTTTCTCTATTTATTTGCTATGTTAACTTGTAGGGTCTTCATTATTAGTTTTTATTTTTTTCTTCTCTCTCTTCGCTTCTCTTCTTTCTCGGCAACTCTCACAATGTCTCTCACCTTTTTCAATTGTAAGAACGTGCTCAACTTGACTCAAAGCCAACAAAAATGGAAACAGTTTCTCTTCTCCCCATGTGCTCATTAGTTTGTTTGTTTCCATCACTTTTTAGACCTTTTTAGATGCTTCACGGTCCATAAAAGTTGTCTTTCGCACTTTTTAGAATTATTTTTGCTCATTTTATACATTGAATTTTGAGAAAATTAATCAACTTCTTTTGATTTATGGGTTCTGTTAATTGGTTAATTTTTTTATTTGGTTTGTTTGATTAATCAACTTCTTTTTAATGATGAAAATGCTTGATGCTCATCATGATCATAAATAATATAAATTATTTACTTGTTTAATTCTTTATTTTTATTTGTAGATTAATGATGATGGTCAGGTTGGAGATTGAAAGCTTATAAGTGGTACAAGGCTTGTTAGAAAAATAAACTTGTTGTATTTAGTTTGAAATTAAGTTGTAATTTTATATTATAATTTCTATTTATGAATTTATAGTTTTGATATTTGTTATTTGAGATGTTTATTATTTTTTATTTGATATTAGTATCTGATATTGATTTAATTATTTCATATTATTATTTTTTATTTCATATTTTTGTATTATTTTGTGAGTAATAAAAATTAAATATCTATGGATATCTATATCCATGTCCAACATTAGATGATGGATGTGGGTATGGATATATCCATCATGGATAATTATGGATTTATACTTGGATGGTTAATATCCATCCACAATTGGATATTTACCATCCCTATTAATTTATTAATGCTTTTCTGTATATTAAGGGGATATCATCCCCCAACCATCTTAAGAATATTAAAAGTACAACTAGCCACTACGAGTTTTTGATAATATCTCATAACCACCTCAAGTTTTAATTTTATACCAATTAGCAACATTTCCATTAATTCTATTGGCCACCATTTAATAATTTAAGATAAAAGGTTATTTTATCTTAGAGCCTCCTAAAACAATGTTTTAGCTTTTTAAATGAATTCAAGGGTAAAATAATCTTTAAACTTAAATTCTTTAACGGTGGCTAACAAAGTTAACAAAGTAACTAGTTGATATAAAATTAAGACCTGAGATGGTTTTGAGATATTATTAAAAAATCGTGATGACTACATGTACTTTTTGATATCTGTAAGGTGAGTGGAGGATAATTTCTCTACACTAAAATTAATAAATCCTGAAACAAAATACATTATAAATTATACCAGTCTATCAAAATTCATGTAATATAGTGCCGCGCACTAAAAGCGCCCTGACTTGGCTGCCAATCATGATTTCCAATTAATAATCATACGAAACCTAATGCAACAAAATGACATATGTGTAGTATGTTTCGCATAACCCATTTGTTAACATGCATTTGATTTCAGTGAACAGATCAGTTTCAGTTGTGATCATCATGCCCAAGCCCAATGTCACATATGAGGCCAATATTTAGCAAGCCTTCTGAGTTTTGAGCATGTATAGCCACAGAGTAGGCCTTTTCACACCCCCTCAAAATCCCTCAAAAATTTATTTTTTAATTGAAATTGCTTAAATAATTAAGATAAATAAATTCATTTTTTATTTTAAATAAAATTTCAATTACATGTTTAAATAAAATTTTTAAATTTTTTTATACCCATCATATTTCATTTTTATATTTATATTTTAAACTTTGATTGAAAAAATATTTTTTTCTTTAAGAAAAGTATTATAGAAATAGAAACTTTATAATTAAAAGAAAATAATTTATTTTTAAAAAAAATTTATGCATTTGATTGATAAAAACTTTAAAAAAATTATTTCTAAAGTAAAATTTTATGAGAAGATGACTAGTTTTAATATATGTTTAGTATTTTATATATCAAACTTAGGGTATGTTTTAAGAAATAACATTTAATAGAGTGTAAAAGAATTTTATATAGGTGTTAAAAGCTACATTCATAACTGTTACGATTAAACACTTACTATTAGACTAAAAGCTTAAGCTTGTAGCTAAGGTACAATTTTATTTCCTTATACTATGAAAGCGCAAAGGCTCACACTAAGCGGCTAATGGATATAAGAGATTGTATACATTTATAATTACGTCAATGGACCGAACAGTTATGTCTTAAGTAATTTTACTGTCATCTCAATGAAATTACACAAAAGAATTGATGGGCCCATAACCCCAACAATAACGACAAACCCCATCAATCAATTTTGGATACATGCCTTTTGGGCATTGCCCAATCCAATTAAAGCCTATTACCTTACAACAGTGCTTACATTTTTTTTGTATTATAATAATCACAAGTTCTTTTGCTATTAATCATTTCATTATTTAAGCCACGAGGCTTTACTTAGTGGTTAGAATTTAAATTTTATAATTGTGAGGTTATGAGTTTATTATGGGTTTAAGCACCTAAATTAAATTGTGGGGAATTAATTTCTTTCTTTAATTTGAATAAAAATAATTTTTTTCCTTTTGAAATTTTAAATATAAGTAAAGTGAACGTTTCTCGAATATTAAAAAGAATAAAATCTGGGATATGCTACATAAGATTTATAAATTAATCTTAATAATTATCTAATTATAAATATTAATGTACTAATCTCATAAAATATGAATTGTAATTTAAGTAATAGTCTAATGTAATAAAAAAAAATCATTCCATTATTTAAAAACTTCATCTTTACCGAAATAAGAAAATTTAGTAAATTTGCAAATTTGAAAAACCGTAATGATTCAAAAGAACCATATGAATTTACAAATTTATTAATTAATTGAATAAATTTAAATTAAATTGTCTCATGCAAATGATTAAATATTATTTAAGTTATTCGATTTGTATTGGTAAAGTAGTGATTCATTAGATAATCCAATTCAGATGCGTTGAATTTTGGATTAGAACGATAAATTTTAATTGACTTGTCGAAGTAAAACGATCCAGAAGTTTAAAAGCCATCGTTGAACTTAGAAGCGTGAAAAAAAAAACGATAGAATTTTATTCTCTTTTTTTTTTTTATCCACTCATTTTCTCTCAATACTTTTTTTAATTATTTCTTTCATTTTTATCTCGTACTTCCAAACATTTTCCTGAACGTAAAAACGCAGAAAAAGCCACCAGATTCTCACGGAAATTTCCAGATCATTTTGGCCAAAGACAACAGGACTGGCCACTGAGCGACAATTATCAGAACGTGACAAATGTATCCCAATCGCTTGAGACAGCAGTGAATAGCACGTATAGTTGGATACCATAAAATTGAAGCGCGTGGCACGATATTCGTTGGAAAGTTCAGGATGTGTAGTGTGAACGGGATATGTAAAGAAAGATTCGCACGATCAATTTGGATAGACGAGCACGAGGTCGCCACACGCCGAACCACGTGTTCGAATAATGACCCTACAAATGGATTTAATCCAACGGGCGAAGATAGAGCCGGTCCACTGTGGAACTCTCTTCGCCCCTGTATAAATGGCAGGCACACGCCCTCCGATCTTATCACCAAATCAATCGGCTACCATTGTTCTTCATCAAATTCATTTGCTTTCTTCCTTCAATCTCCATTACGCACTTGCTTACGGCAATGGCATTGGCAGCTTCTTCCTCTTCTCTTGCAGCGAAGCAACCGGCTGGTCTTATAACAAGCTCATCGTGCTACTCTAAGTCCATTGCTTCGCTTGTGAAATTGGGTTGTATTTCGCCAAGAACGAAGAGGAGTCTGAAGGTTTCTGCTGCTGTGGACGCCAATAACATGGCGCTGACCGGGGTCGTGTTTCAGCCATTCGAAGAGGTCAAGAAAGAGGTTCATGATGTTCCTGTTTCCCCTCTGCTTTCACTTGCTCGCCAAAAGTATGAAGACGAGTGTGAGGCCGCTATCAACGAGCAGATCAAGTCAGTTTCTTTTCATTTACATCTTCTGTATCTACTTTTTATTTTATTTTCTTCTTTTTCTTTATAATGGTTAAAACGAGCGACGTTGCTCGTGATATTATCACGTGGGGTTAATAACTTAATAATATTAATCCAGTGAATTATTTATTATTGTTTAACTGTCCATTTGATTTTTAACTTATTATGTATGTGGGTTTGTTTTTACAGTGTGGAATACAATGTGTCATACGTGTACCATGCCCTGTATGCGTATTTTGACCGGGATAATATTGCCATGAGAGGCCTTGCCAAGTAATTTTCTCACAAACCCTTTTACTTTTTCTCTTTGCTTTTGAAACTAATTTAATTGCGTTTAAGCGATGAGTAATTTGTTTGTTCGTAATCAGATTTTTCAAGGAGTCCAGTGAAGAAGAAAGGGAACATGCTGAGAAGCTTATGGAGTATCAGGTACTTCCCTTGTTCCTAATCGTATGTCGAAAGGATAACAAATCTTGTTAGTGATTTGTCTTCGATGATTGGAAATCTGATGCCGCTGATTCAATGTTTTGATTAGAACTTGCGCGGTGGAAAAGTAAAACTGCACTCCATAGTGCACCCCCCTTCGGAGTTTGATCATGCGGAGAAAGGGGATGCCTTGTATGGTGAGTTTCCTGATCTGACTGCAGCACTTAATCATCTAATTTATTCTATTTCCAGGCTGAAGTCGGATCATGTTATTTTGCTTGTTATGGTATAAAGTAATGTCAATTCTGATTTTGATGTTCTTCGGCTTGTTGATTCAGCCATGGAATTAGCATTGTCCCTGGAGAAGTTAACAAACGAGAAGCTTCTGAGCCTGCACAGTGTAATATGTCTTTACCATCTTAGTTTTATTTAAGCTTATGCCTTACTTGAGCCTGCAACTAAACTTAATTCCCCGCCTTTTCTTTTTTGGTGCCTTTAGAATTGCCTTTTTCATGACTTTTACCCCGTTCTTGATTAACAATAGGTGGCGGATAGAAACAATGATCCCCAAATGGCAGATTTTGTCGAGACTGAATTTTTGGGTGAACAGGTGACCTTCGATTTCATTTCTTCTTCTGTCTTGATATGTTACTCATAAGGTTGAAATTGAATGCAAGCTGACTCAAGAAAAGCTTAATATTGTCTTGTATTCTTGCATATTTCTTATGACTATATACTCATTGGGAGAAAAGTACTTCCCTTAATCACTGTCTTCAACCAATTCAATGTATTCTCTATCTGAAGAAAAACCAATTAAATGAACTACAGCTGCTATTTCAACACTTAGCTAAATTATTTGAAAGACGCTTGATGGTTTTAGTGTGACCATTCATTTGTTTATTTTATAGGTTGAAGCAATTAACAAGATTGCAAAATATGTTTCTCAACTGAGGATGGTTGGGAAAGGCCACGGTATGATTCAAAATCCACAGTTGACTTATACCATCAGTGTCCTTTATTTCATTCAGCCTCTTCGATTGCATTCCATACTTGCAGTTGTGCAGCAAACGAATTGATCTAGCTCAACCCCTAATCTTTCTCACTCTGGGCTCTAAACCAAGTTTTTTGGGATTTTTGCAGGAGTGTGGCACTTCGATCAAATGCTTCTCCACGAGGGTGATGCTGCATGATGAAGAACCATGTTGTTACATTTCTTTGTGGTTTAGTCAACTCTTTGCTGCTAAATGTTCTGAAGTATCTCTGCACAGAAGGTTGAATGTGTTGACAAAAAATAAGCTGAAACTGTGTTAAGTCCTACAAAGTCAATACTCGATAGCCTCCTTGCTTTATCATATTAGTGTGGTCGCTTTTAGATAGTCTTTTTGATGGTGCTTTTTCTTTATTTAGTAACAGATAGTGTGAAGGGATCTAATAGTTTAAGCAGAGCACCAAATCCATCGTTTGATTGTATAAATATAATTAAGTTCTTCAATAAAAGTTCTGTTTCTGCCTTGGAAGATCTTCTTTAACTCGCTGGCTTACTAAAGAGCAACTTTGTTTCCTCCTCTTTCATTTCTTTAAGTTTATTTTATTTTTCTTTTTTTAAGGATACTTTGGTGCCTTTCTCGCAATTAGTTGGAAGTATATTCGATAAAATATGCAACGAGATTAGAGCATATTATAGTCTTTACTCAGCTGCCGATATTTACATGACAATTCGAACAAAATATATATTTATATATATATATTTTTCCTCGGCATTTCCCATCTCCATGAGAGGAAAAATTGCAACTCAAATCAAACCTGGAAAAGAAACCAGAAGTGCCTGCCCGTCAAGTTCATCAAACGCCTTCATCCACAATAAGGGAAAGCAAAAAGATTCATCTAAAACCAATTCTTTGAAAAGGAAAGGAGACATGGATTCAAGTTTGCCTAAAACAAAATCTCCAATATGAAGGCCTCTTGTTTCTTCTAGTGTGGTTGCAGGTTTTTGGAGGACAAGCTGAAGAAGAATGAATCATTGCCCACATCACTTGTATATCTTCATATTCTTGGCAAGACTCCAGGTCTTTGTAAATACTAAGAAGCACGTCTCTACTTCCTGCCGTTGTCATAACAACAGATAAGTGAGAAAACCAACCAAATAAATTAGTGCTGCTCTGCTTGCAATAACATTTGAAAATAAATACTTTTCACCTTTGTTCTTGTTTCTGAAACCTGAAGCGATCTTCAGAAGTATGGACTTGGTGGAGAAGAGAAATAAGCGTTTGAAGGATAGCCAGCCACCCCACTTCCCCATCTTCACATAGCTTCAGCTTTCATTTTCTTTCTTTTTATATGCTCGTTTTTCCCTTGTGTCCCCAACTTCACTCTTCAATAATAAAATAATGCTTGAGAGCTAAACAACAAAATGCAACAGACCTAGCACAAACCAACACTTATTAAGACGGGAGCCTTTATCTTTAGTCAAATTTGGTTTTGATGCAAAGACACTTTTGTCCTCCTGAATTAATCAAACTGATGCAATGATCGCGTTTCACAAGGGTCCATTGTGTCATTTAAAAAAATGATGGGGACACTCAAAACCCATTTGATGAAGTGCCAAAAACAGGAAGCGTGATAAATTGAGGAGAGTTTATGCTAGAAAGGGATGTGCTAATTGAAAGAAGTGGACATTGAGCAGGAGAGATCATTTTGGACTTAAGCATTTCTCATTTATCTTTCTTACCAAAGATTCTCAATTCTATTGTATTCAAAGAAAGTCATATGGGTCCCTAAGTCAAACGGTTGGTTGGTTTTTCTTTCAGTTACTTTGTGTTTGTGCTGCACTCCTCACTCTCTCACTATCAAATATTTCTCATTAATGATTTTTTTAAGGATTATATTGAGTTGATTAATTATTTAAGCATATGATTAAAGATTGGTTAAGAGCGTGCTTAGGTTCTTTTGGATTCTCTCGGCATGCTTTCGAAGCTTTGCTCAATCTTACTGGGTGATGCCACTTTTAGCAAGTAAAAGCATATGCATTGAAACCATTTCCGGTAGCATCGTGCCGAACTACTGCTTCCCACAGACGACATTGTTTACCAAACTTTAATTCTTCTACCCAAATTCAGTTTCTTTTGTGTGTCGTTTTAATGGAGTGTAGAGCATTTTGCAGAAAGCTCATCCACATTAGGTGGTCAGGATGAAGAATTTTTTGGAATTATATAATTTATGATTTATAAGGGATGACTGATAGGGAAATGCTCATCTACTACTCGGTTCTTATCTGGAAATAGAAAGCCCGGTGGTTTTCTTATGAGTAATTTATACCCTACCTCCAAATAAATTGACATTTTGTACTGCGTTCCTAAAAGATTTGACTCGTTGCGCCGCGGCCCCAATTCCGTTAATTTTTCTGTTATTTCTAACAGTTCTGTCTGACTTTTGATTGAATGATAAAAATACCCCTCTATATGAATTCAAATAAATTTAATTACACAAAATCTAATCCAACATTTTATATTTACGTGAATACCCTCCAATAAAATGTTCATTATAAAGCACACGCCCATTTTTTTGAAAAACAAAATTTTAAGCTCATTTAATTTTTTTTAAAGGTTTTTATTTCAATTGCAATAAAAAATTAAAAAAAAACTTCTTATTACATGTATATTGTCACCACTATTATTTTTCCTTTAATTTTTTAAAGATTTTTATTTCAATTGCAATAAAGGGAATTTTTATGAAAATTAATTTAAAGAACGAACTTTTAATTTTACCCTTCCACCGCTAAACTTAACTGAGAAAATAACGAAATTGGGGGTGCAGTGTAATGAGTCAAATCTTTTAGGGGCGCAATGCAAAATGTCAATTTATTTGGGGTAGAGTATAAATTACTCTTTTCTTATCCGGGTGATGTTAAGTTTTAACATTTGATGTGGGTGTCATCTCTGGAGAGGATAGATTTTCTTATTCAAGCTTGATAAATGAAGCAGTAGCCATTTCCGAGATGATAAAATTTTTTGTGTTGAAAATAAGAAGTCTCAAGTTTAAACTCCAATCATGAGTAGAGAAAAAATTGAGTTGCGACTAGACTAACCAATTGGAGGAAAAAAAAAAGAACCAGCATGAATCATGATGACTAATAAAGTTCTAGTTCATTGCTCAAATTAAACCGTCACTAGGATGATCTCACAAAGCCAAGGACCACAAAAAATCAACATAATCTTTTTTCAATTATTTTTTTAAAGGTAAGGGGTGGACAAATTCAAATTCATTTTCTTTAACCCCTTTCTTTCCCCGAAATTTAAATTCAATAATTAACTAAATAAAAATACCCAGGCCTAAACAATTTTCACATTTTTTTTTCAAGGTAAAGAAATGAGCAAAGCTCAAATTCTTTTTTTAACCTCTTACCTCCCGAATCAAAGTAATTAGTCAAAATATTCTTTTTTCAAGTCTCCTACCTCTATAACCGAAGTAATTAGTCAAATAAAACTGAGCATTCTAACCTGTCAAATAAAACTATTTAGAAACCACTCAGCACGCCCTCGCAGTCATAACCCAATCACTAACAAGACTTCAGACGCAAGATGCATAGCAAATACTTCGCAACAATGGTGATTGTGATTTGTGCAAAACCCACTAAAAGAGAGGAAAAGTACCCTGATCCCCATTTAGGTTTAATCAGACCCCAATGCTTAATACATTTCAAATACAAATTGGAAAACCATAAGCCCAAAATTACAAACAGAAACGATAAAGAGATACAAGAACTTAGATTAAATGGTTGAAAATAACATCCACCAAATAGTAGCTAAAATAAAAAAGGACAAAGCAGGTTCAAAATTGTGCTGATAAAAATAAAAATAAAGATTCATTTTTGCATGGGTCCTACTTCAGCTTTAGAGAGTGCCAATCAGCTCTAATTCAACAAGAAAAACCAAAGCAGCAAAATGTATCCAAATTCATTGTAAAAGCTTAAGCAGCAGCCTGGGCAGCCTGTCTCTTCCTAGCTTCCTCAATGATGGACAACTTAATACCCTTGCCCTTAGGAAGTGACACCCATGGTTTTGAACCCTTCCCGATGGTGAACACATTGCCTAGACGAGTTGCAAACTCATGACCAAGGGCATCTTGAATATGGATGGTCTCAAAACTTCCCTTATGCTTTTCCCTGTTCTTGATGATTCCAACACGACCTCTGTTTCTACCCCCAGTGACCATGACAATATTCCCAACATCAAACTTGATGAAGTCAGTGATCTTGTTCTCTTCTAAGTCAAGTTTGATAGTATCATTGGCTTTGATGAGTGGGTCAGGGTAGCGGATCGTACGCCCATCATAGGTGTTGATGTATGGGATACCTTTCTGGCCAAACTGGACTGATCTAACTTTGCAAAGCTTGAACTGCATTACAGAAGATTCATATAAATTTAAAGAGACTCGAGATGTTAACATGTGATATTCATTACAGTGATGAATATGCAAATAATGGAAAATACGCACTACCAAGTTTGTAAGAGAATTGGAGAGACCAACTACACATGCATAACGATAAGTTATCAGCAGTAATAATTCTTGATTCAAACAAGCAATTCCACAGCAAATTAATATTAAAAAACCAAGAGAGTACAAAGAGAATCAACTATAAGTAATAGACATACTTTTGCCTCCTCATCTCTGAGGGAATGGAGACGGAAGCGACCCTTGGTGTCATAAAGGAGACGGAAGTTCTCATTGGTCTTGGGAATTGACACAACATCTGTTAACAAAGTTCAAAAAAGAGAAAAAAAAAGGACATACCAATCTCAGTACCTCAAACCAACAATTCTGCCAAGAATAGGCCAGGCAGAAAATTGAAAAGAAACTGCTACTCCTATCTAACTAATAGATCTAAAATCAAAATTACAGAATACCATTTCCAAAAAAAGAAAATAAAAAAATAAAAAAAATCAAGTTACTTGCAAAGAGAGAAGTTCACATACCCATGAAACCAGCAGGGTAGGTCTTATCTGTCCTAACCTTCCCATCAACAAGAACATGTCGTTGCATCAGAATAGCAATAACTTCACGATATGTGAGAGCATATTTCAAACGGTTTCGCAATACAAGGATCAAGGGCAAGCATTCCCTTGACTTGTGGGGACCAGATGATGGCTTAGGTGCCTGCAGCCCAAGAGAATTATAATGAGTCAGCAAAAGTAGCTGAGAAGTAGAAAAAAGAAAAGAAAGTATCAAAAAGTTTTAAGAGTTTAACATGGCAAACATACAAATGCACCACCAAGCTTGTCAAGCATCCAGTGCTTAGGGGCATTGAGCCTCTTCAAGTGCTTCTTCAATCCTCTAGCCTGTAATGCACAAAGAATATACACGTCAAATGACCCAGAATTTTATAGTAAGAACCCAAAAGAATCCCTCTCACAACGGTAGCATAAAGAATATCCACAAAACAAGTAATCGCACAAACAATAGCAAATGCATCACAATGGATAAACCAGGCACCATAAAGCAAGTTAGACACGTTCAATTGGAGTACCACATAACCAACACATTGCAAATTCACTTGAAGATATATTTTAATTCCCATAGTACCGTAGACATACTAAACATCCAAACTTCTTAATTATACAAGACCCACAAGCTAATTAAGAAAGAAAATTCCAAGCAAACATAGAAGTTGGGGGGAAAAAATTCTATGTGAAACTAATCCAATTTATTCACAATACTTGCCCACATCAAAGACATCTAATCGAATGAAATATGTACACATGAACGGAAAACACGATCACGTAATATATATATAATCGATTACATATATTCTCTTTATCTTCACAGATAAAATAAACTAAATAAAATAATCAGAAGGTAACAGTCATACTGCTGGAAACTCACTGATCCACAAAAAAAAAGGTTCTAAAATTACGGTAACGCAATATGAATCGATTACGAAGCCAAACATTTCCCGTTCTTCTAAATTATTTAAAAACGAAATAGTTTCAAGGACGAGATAATAAAATTTTCAAAGACAATGCGATTGCGGCAACTATCACATAATGTAACTCAAATCTAAAAACCAAAACAAACACATTCATCGGCTCATTGTAAGTTTTTTTTTTTTTTTTCTGAAGACGTAATACACGTTGTCTTAGAAACAAATTAAGAACACGCTAAGGCTGAGCTTGATAAGATTAGAGAAAGTGTACGGAAGGCTAACCATTTTTGTGAGTTTGAAGCTGCTGCCTCGCTGCGGCTGCTTGTTTGTTCTCTTTGGCTCTGCGAGAAGAGTGAGAAGGTGATTAAACCCTAGTTTCTGTATTTATAATAACTGGGGGTACTTTAGGGTTTTTATTTGTTTCGTACCTTTTAACGTGAAATTGGATTACGGGTAGGCTTGTTTTATGGGCTTAATCTGGTCGAGTTTAGAAACTATCAAGACGGCCTAACATCTTTTGCCGATTCCATTTGTTGTTGCTGAATGCTCTAAATACAACCCTCAAAATTCTTTGAAGCCCGAAAATTTTTGGTCCCATGCCTAAAATTAGTATCTGTTAGAGTTAAGTCAAATGGGGTACTCCAGGACCTGTTTGTGTGCTCGATATGATAGAATGTGATAAGAGAACATGGGACAAGATAAGATGAAATGTGATGCAATGAGATAATTATAATAATGAATAATAAATTTAAATTAAGTGAAATTTATTGAATATTTTCCCTTTATAATAAAATAATAATTTTATTTTTTATTATTAGTTATTGATATTTTTAGTTAAAATATTTTTTACTTCATATTGATACAATATTAATATTGATAAATTAGTAAACATTCTTGAGGTATAGAATTATCCCAACAAATCAATCCCACGGAGGTCATGGAATAAAATTTCTTAAGGTTATGGGATTTGTGGGCGTAGGATAAGCTTATTCCAAATATGTAATATTTATACCAAACATAGGATAAGATTGATTTGATATTCTAATTAGGATTACTCTCAAGATATGATGATCCTCCCCATTGCCATCCCTATGTGTGCTCGATATGATAGAATGTGATAAGAGAACATGGGACAAGATAAGATGAAATGTGATGCAATGAGATAATTATAATAATGAATAATAAATTTAAATTAAGTGAAATTTATTGAATATTTTCCCTTTATAATAAAATAATAATTTTATTTTTTATTATTAGTTATTGATATTTTTAGTTAAAATAATTTTTACTTCTAAAATATAAAATAAAACATATATAAATAAATCAAATCAATCCCACGGAGGTCATGGAATAAAATTTCTTAAGGTTATGGGATTTGTGGGCGTATTTATATAAGATTGATTTGATATGAAACCAATTTTATCTCTTGCCAAACTTATATTATACAAACTGATGTGGCATTAATCCATTGGTTAAATGAAAATATAAAATAATATAAATAAATCATATGGGCCAAGAGATATTTAATTCAACCAATTTTATCATGCCACATAAATTTTGTACAAAATAAGTTTTGTACAAGAGTTTGTGGCTATATCATTACTCTTAGTACAATCCCAAATGAAGTGTTAGAAAAGCAATTAACACCAATCTTTACACAACACTTCCCCAAGATCCTAGATCAGATACAACAAGATGCCTCACTGATAGTCTGAATTGCTTAACAAATGATATACAAGTGATCAAGATGATGATTGTGTGTTAGACCGAGACCAGCAAATTGCCGATCTTGATCCCCCAAGATCCACTCGACTTGTCTTTGTCTTAAGAATTAACTACAATCAATTAAACCTTGATTGAGTGGAATAGAATCAAAACAGCAGATATCAAGCTTTAGTCGTAAAAACCAGAATCAATCACACACCAACACAAGAGTTATAATGGTTCAGTCACTAAGGTGACCTACATCCACTGTGAAAGAGAGAAAAGCCTTTACTGATTTGGTGTAATCCAAGATACAAGAATCACGAGAAACTTTTTACACTTAAGAACCCATCAGCTACATAACAATGAGCCACTATATACATGCCCAGAGTGCCCTAGAAACAACCCTCAGAAACCAACTCATACAGCTCTGGGTTTGTTACTAACAAACCCAGATTTTTCCCGCTTCTTCTAACTAATTAACAACTGTTCAAACCAGCTTCAAAAGACACGTGTAGCTGCTTTGTTCAAAACGTAGCCTTCCCCTGCCGTTTAGCATAAGTGAAGTCATGTGCCTCAACACGTGCTCAACTTACCCATTTGGCTGACCAAGAGAATCTTGTCATACGGCTCCTCTGTGCAAGTCAATCGACATTTCATCCAGTCCTTAAACGCAGGTCTGACATGTCACACAGAACTACAACTCCAGATTTGCAGTTCACTTCTCAACATTCTCCACCTTGAACCCAAATCTGTTACTCCTCATTCTCTCCATCACATATTTTCTGCATTTTAGACCCTGCAGATTCCAGCTGAGTTCACACAGAACTCAAACTTGGCACCAGGCAAAGCTTTGGTTAACATGTCTGCTACATTGTCACCAGTGTGTATCTTCATCAGTTTAACTACACCTTTTGACACTTCCAGCCTGACAAAGTGTACCTTAATGTCAATGTGTTTAGTCTTCTCATGGTGTATCTGATTTTTGCTCAAACAGATAGCACTCTGACTATCACAATGAACTGTAATCTGCTTCTGTTCAAACCCCAGATCAGTCACCATCCCCCCAAGCCAGATTGCTTCTTTTATTGCATCAGCTGCAGCTGTGTACTCTGCTTCGGTTGTTGACAAAGCAACAACATTTTGTAGTGAAGCCTTCCAGCTTATAGTGCAGTCACTTAGTCTGAACAGATACCCAGTTAATGACCTCCTTTTGTCAAGGTCCCCAGTATAGTCAGCATCCACAAAACCTTCCACATTGACTTCCTTTCCCTCACCAGTTCCATATATCAAACCATAGTTTATGGTGCCATTAAGGTACCTCAGAATCCACACCACAACCTTCCAGTGTTCTTTCCCTGGATTTGCCATATACCTGCTCACCATACTTACTGCATAAGACAAATCTGGTATGGTCAGAACCATTGCATACATCAGACATCCAACTGCACTAGAATACGGAATTGAGCTAACTTCAGATCTTTCAACATCAGTTTTTGGACACTGCTGTGATGACAACCTGAAGTGAGCTGGTAGTGGAGTCTGAATTGGCTTGGCTTTTCCCATTTCAAACCTTTCAAGCACTTTTCTGATGTATTTCTGCTGTGACATTATCAGGGTACCATTTTTCCTGTCTCTGGTCAGTTCAACACCAAGGATCTTCTTAGCCTTACCAAGATCCTTCATATCAAATGAACCCCTCAGCTGCTATTTTAAGCTATTTATTTGATCCATATGTTTGCATGCTATCAACATGTCATCAACATATAGTAACAAATAAATCTTACTGCTACCTTCCACATCTTTATGGTATACATAACAATCAAAAGGACACCTCTGGAAGTTGTTTTCAAGCATAAATTTGTCAAACCTCAAGTACCATTGCCTTGGGGATTGCTTAAGCCCATATAAGGATTTTTTGAGATGACACACATGACCAGGTCTTCTAGGGTCTACATACCCCTCAGGTTGTTCCATCACTATCATTTCATTTAACTCACCATGGAGGAAAGCAGTTTTAACATCCATCTGTTCAAGATGCATGTTATTCACTGCTACTAGTGCCAACAAGATTCTTAAAGAAGTATGCCTGACCACTGGGGAATAAATTTCAGTGTAATCTATCCCTTCTTTTTGTGTGAAGCCTTTGGCTACAAGCCTGGCTTTGTATCTCTTTGGCTCAACTTCTGGTATACCTTCTTTAACCTTGTAAACCCACTTACAACCAACTACTCTCCTGTTTGGTGGCTTTTCAATCAGAGTCCAGGTGTGATTTTTGAATAGTGACTGCATCTCTTCATCCATAGCAACCTTCCACTTTTCTGATTCATTCCCTTTTACAGCTTCTGAGTATGTTTTTGGTTCATCTGAGTCAAGTTCATATGTTGCTGTTAATGCAAATGCAATTAAGTCTGCATGTGCATATCTCTTAGGTGGTCTTATTACTCTCTTCTCCCTGTCTCTCACTAGTTGATAGCTACTGACTACATGCTCGTCCTCTGATTCAGCCTCTGATTCTGCAATGTTTCTTTCAACCTCAGATTTTGAATCAGTGCTTGTCTTCTGTTTTGCAATTGGAATTGATGACTCCACCTCAAAATGAGACTTATTTACCTCATTCAGGTGATGGCCTTTTACAGTCTTTGATGGTCCTGATTGTTTCAACATTTCAGCTTCATTAAAGACCACATCCCTGCTGATTATGGCTTTTGGTGGTTTGAAATCAGTGCACCAGAGCTTATACCCCTTTACTCCTTCTGGATATCCAATAAACACATCCTTAAGAGCTCTAGGTTCCAGCTTCCCTTGTTTTATGTGAGCATATGCAAGGCATCCAAATACCCTCATATTTGAGTAATCAGCTGGTTTGCCTGTCCAAAGCTCGATTGGTGTTCTGAGATTGATTCCAGAGGATGGACTCCTATTAACAATGTAACAGGCAGTAGATAGAGTTTCTGCCCATAGGGACATAGGTAGCCTTGATTGAACAAGCATGCACCTTACCTTATCAATCAAAGTTCTATTCATTCTCTCAGCTAATCCATTTTGCTGAGGTGTATGTCTCACTGTTTTGTGCCTCACAATCCCATTCTCAGCACAGAATTCCTCAAACCTTTTATTGCAAAATTCTAACCCATTGTCAGTCCTTAACCTTCTAACTTTTCTGTTGGTTTGGTTTTCAACTAAGATTTTCCAGGTTTTGAATTTCTCAAATGCATCATCTTTGTTTTTCAACACATGAACCCACACTATCCTTGAAAAGTCATCAATAAGAGACATGAAGTACCTAGCACCACCTAATGATGCTGTCTGTGCAGGCCCCCACAGATCAGCATGGATATAGTCTAGGGATCCCTTTGAGTTATGGACACCAGTACTGAATTTTACTCTTGAAGACTTGCCTAATACACATTCTTCACAAAACCTTAAAGTCTCTATCTTATCCCTTCCTAAGACTCCCTGCCTTGACAGTTCTCTCAACCCTTTTTCACTCATATGACCTAGCCTCATATGCCACAACATGGTTTTGTCAAGGTTCTGGTTTGATACACTAACAGCCCCTGTAACTGCAGTACCCTGAAGCACATACAGGCCATTAATTAAACCACCCTTCATTAGCACCATTGACCCTCTCATAACCTTTAAGGTACCAGATTCCAGCTTAACAAGGCATCCTATTTTATCAAGCATACCTAGGGAGATTAAGTTCCTTTTTAGGTCAGGTACATGTCTCACATCTGCCAACTCCCTAGTTATACCATCCATCATTTTCAGCCTTATTGTGCCTTTCCTTACTACCCTACAAACTGCATCATTTCCCATTACTACTACTCCCCCATCATAGGCCTCATAGTTAAGAAATAGATTTCTGTTAGGGCACATATGAAAAGAACACCTAGAGTCTAAAACCCAATTACCTCTGGTTTGATCATCAGTCACAATGAGGACTCCAGCTGAGTCATAGCCATCAAACTCTTGACTTTCTGTCACAACAGCAGCATCTCCAGTCTTTTCTCTTGTATCTTTTGTTTTGTTCTTTCTCTCGGGACAATCCCTTTTGAAATGACCTTCCTTGTGACAGTGGAAGCATTTCTTGTTCTTGGGCCTGGACTTGGATCTTTTTTTCTTCCCCTTGTTGCCTTCTCTGGTTTCTGATCTTCCCCTTACTGTTAGGCCTTCACCTTCTCTTGATTCATTCTTTGTTGCAGCTTTAGAACTCAGAGTTTCCTTCACATCTACCATGGTTAGGGTCTGCCTCCCGTACATAAGTGTGTCAACCAGATGCTCAAAGGAGCTTGGTAAAGAACACAGTAAGATCATGGCTTTATCTTCATCATCAATTTTTACATTAATGTCTTCAAGATCAAGAATGATCTTATTGAAAGCATCAATGTGGTCTGAAATTGATGACCCTTCTTCCATCTGTAATGTGTAGAGCTTTTTCTTGGTAGCCAGTCTTTTTGCCATTGATTTCTTGGTGTATAAATCTTCAAGCTTCTTCCATAGCCCTGCAGCAGTTTTCTCACCACCAACTTCTCTGAGTACTCCATCACCAAGGCTCAAGATTATGGCACTGTGAGCTCTGTCGAGCACCTCAGGTAAATCATCATCAGAGATCTTTCTTGGCTTCTTTGAAGATGATTCCTCACCAAGGGCTTCATCTAACCCTTGATGTACCAGCAGAGCTCTCATTTTCAACTTCCACAGGTGAAAGTCATTTTCACCTGTGAACTTTTCCACCTCAAGCTTAGCTGAACCCATTCCTAAGATTAAAGAAAGCAGTGTGGCTCTGATACCACTTTGTTAGACCGAGACCAGCAAATTGCCGATCTTGATCCCCCAAGATCTACTCGACTTGTCTTTGTCTTAAGAATTAACTACAATCAATTAAACCTTGATTGAGTGGAATAGAATCAAAACAGCAGATATCAAGCTTTAGTCGTAAAAACCAGAATCAATCACACACCAACACAAGAGTTATAATGGTTCAGTCACTAAGGTGACCTACATCCACTGTGAAAGAGAGAAAAGCCTTTACTGATTTGGTGTAATCCAAGATACAAGAATCACGAGAAACTTTTTACACTTAAGAACCCATCAGCTACATAACAATGAGCCACTATATACATGCCCAGAGTGCCCTAGAAACAACCCTCAGAAACCAGCTCATACAGCTCTGGGTTTGTTACTAACAAACCCAGATTTTTCCCGCTTCTTCTAACGGCATTAACAACTGTTCAAACCAGCTTCAAAAGACACGTGTAGCTGCTTTGTTCAAAACGTAGCCTTCCCCTGCCGTTTAGCATAAGTGAAGTCATGTGCCTCAACACGTGCTCAACTTACCCATTTGGCTGACCAAGAGAATCTTGTCATACGGCTCCTCTGTGCAAGTCAATCGACATTTCATCCAGTCCTTAAACGCAGGTCTGACATGTCACACAGAACTACAACTCCAGATTTGCAGTTCACTTCTCAACATTGTGTTTAGAAACAAACAAGGAATTGAAATACAAGCAAGAAATCACAGAACACAGCTAACTAACGCGGTTCAGTCAATTTGCATTGACCTACATCCACAGGGGAACAAATTCATCAGCTTCATTGATGGTTCAAGTTTCTTTTTACAGAGATTACAGAGCACAAATCAAGAACAAGAAAGCTTCTATCTCTCAAGCTTACTCTCGATCTCTCCTTTTCTCAACTCTGTTTCTCAGCTGTGTATAACAGCCTCATAAACAAACCCAGAGGCATTTTCAAAAACGCTCGTGATGAACATGTGCAAATTGCAATAACGGTTTCTTTAGCAACCTTCTCGTCGCACGTGTGCTGCATATGCTTCATTAATCCAAAAACGGCAAGGTTGTCTGTCGTTTCTAACGAGCAATCAAAGTACTTATTAAAATGCAGTCTTCACATGTCGTTTCGCTCAAGTTGTTAGCCACCACAAAACACGCACCAGCACTGCCGTTTTAACCTCTTTGATTTGCTTCACTGAATACGCAACACCAAACATATTATACTCCCACCAAATGTACCCTAAATATTTATCTTTCATATTTACAAATCTATTAGCGTTTCACAAATTGACTATTCAATTCAACCCAATCGAATTAAGGAAATGGAACCGAGCCAGCACTGCGTTGGGTGAGGGAACAAACCTCTTTTTCCACACGTGTTAAAAAAGTGTTTTAGTCCCTCGTACATTTGTCGGAAAAAGATTTTCTTTAGAGTGTTGAGAAGTAGATTTTGACTCAATTTGAACTCATTTGCTATTATAAATTTGATCTTAAAGCTCTCTAAGGATTTGCAACATGAATATGCCTACAATGTAATTTAAAAAAGAACAACAAAGAAAGAAAATGAGGGTAAAAATGGTTCAACTTCTCCATACTTGTGGATATTATACTCTCTTACTTGCGAAATATTTAATACGATCTCATTCTCGTCACTTTCTTATCACATTCTTATTGTTTTCTTCTCACACGTATTTCTCACTTTTCGATCACTTTCTCGTCAGGTTCTCACCACTTCTCAGTCACTTCTTAACCCCTTCTTATTCACGTTGTATCACGTTCTTTCTCTTTAAACATAATGATTAGAGATAACAGTCTAAAGTAGGATTTTTAACTTTTTCAGTCAATTTGTTTTCCAAATTCTTACTTCTATAGAATATTTAATTTTCTAATTGTTGGGTTCAGTTATTCCATGTGAGCCAACTGCCCATGTTGAGAAGATGAGCGACTTTTAAGGGAAATAAAATTGTCTGTTTCATGAGGGGTATTAAAGAAAATAATGGACACTTCGGGGAGGGGGGAACATTTATGTTATTTCATCTCATTTTTTTTGGGTTATTCTGCTTGAGTTATTTCCCTTCCAGTCAACTATTTAATGTACTCCTAATCTAACTTAAGCATCGGAGGGTTCTCGCCGGAACCCCCACCGGCGAGTCCTAACCGGTTTCTGTGGTTTTCAGGTTGTAGACTTGAAGCTCATATCAATATTCAAGCTTGGTTCGTACTAATTTCCCACCCGAAACAAATTCAGCTGTTGAGGTCATTTTTCGGCATCAACACTAATTTCATCATGATCTTTTAAACACCGAATCAAATAATGTAATAACAGATTGTGTACAGTTTATTCGTGAATCATATTCCTGCTTCTATGTCAAAAATCTACATTAAAATTCATGCTTCGCGTGGTAAATTAAAGCACAATATTAAAACAATGGCTGGTAATGATTATTGGAGAACAATGGAACAAATTAAAGCAACCCCAGATTATTTCACAAGTACAAGGTGATGATCTTTGTTTACTTCAGCTTTAAGAAAGAATCAATTACAACTTGTTGAAAACAATACTAATCATCACAGAAACCAAATGGATCACAGACCAAAGTTAAAATACATAAAAATCAGAAAACAGCTACAGAACTTGATTACGAAAATCAGTTTCTCTCAGCAGTTCTCCCTAATCATGGATGATAGAATGAATTAGAATGGAGGCCTCATCAGTTGTTGGAGCCACATCATCTGTTGCTTGCAAAAACACAATATTAACTAACCAATCTTTGCAGAATAAAGAAACAGTGAAGCTTATAAAAACCCAAGAAGGCGAAGCTCTAGTGCTATAAGTATATACCTGGAAGCGAAGTGGGCAAGTGAGAGACAATGCTACCAATGATGCTACCACCACCACCACCACCTTCATCGTCTTTCTTCACTTCTTCATTTTCTTCAACTCTTTTCACCATCACTTCTTCATTTTTCTTCTCATTTTCCGTCACTTGAGCTTGTTCACTTGGGTGAAAGAAGTTGGATATCACATTCTTGATTAGTCCCCCACCACCACTATTAACATTACCCACTTCCTCCTCTGACCCAGAGCCCTCATTTTCACTTATCACACCAATATCCTTGCTTCCGAAAACTTCGTCCTTCTTTCGGTTAACATCTCCTGCTCTGGGACTCAAAGGAGAAGCCAAGTTATGAATAATTTGGTCTAAGAGCCCTCCTTTTCTCTCTTCATCATCCTTGCCTTCAGCGTCTGTTTCTTTTCGCTTGCTACACTCTTCTTGCTGTTCAATCTCCTCGTCTTGTCTATGCAATAAGCTTTCTGCTTCAGGCACAGCGTCTTCCATCGTTTTCTCTTTAGTGTTTTTTAATTTTATCACTTCCAATAATTATTTATACCAAAGCCTATCATATAGCGGCCAAGGTGACAAGCGTCCCTGTTCAAGGCATCGTTTAATGCAAAGCCGTATAATTTTATTACACGTACTCCGTAGATATTGTCTACTATAGATAAACCTGCCTTGTATTCCCAAAAACAGGTCAAAAAGATATATCTGCCCCTAAACTGGCGACACATGTCAATCCATAGGCCCATCTGGGCAGTGTGTTACGATCTCAATACAAAGTCGGTGGTGTCACCGACACGGAGATCTCCTGGGCCAATCCTGTTTAGCTTTAATTCTTTTTGCCCGAAGTCCAATGGAAAAACAGGAGAATCCACTGTTTTCTCAAAACTAAGAAGCTTTTCTTTGCACGACCCTCAATATGGTTTTCTGTTTGCAACACTGGAAGAAAAATGAACCCATAACAGACACACAAACTAAATCGTAAAGCTTTTATTTCATGTCTAATTTTATGAATTTTACCATCTAATAAGAGAATTTATAACTTCACATCAGTAAAATGTTGAATACAAGTTGATCTGCTCTAGGTTTCAAACTTTCATACAAATTACATGGAGAGGAAATTTACTAATTCTTAAGAACCTGAAACCATCTCTCCTCTGAAAGATGACTTGATTGCGCAAAAGTTACCTGGAAGCAAGCCAACTTAAATTGTCGCTAAAACTTGCGGAACTCTTATAAGAAGAATAGTGACACTATGGATCTGACGGATTTGAACCATATTTGGCTTTGACCATTGCATCCATTTTCTCCTGTTTCTCTTTGATCAGTGCCTCCATCCTCTTCTCTCTTCTGGCTTCTTTCTCTTCATTTTCAGCCTTGAGTCTATCTAGTATGCTATTGAAACCAGGAACTTTCTCCAACAGACTGTTTAGAGCTCCAGTCCTTAGGAAGTCAAGAACACGGACATATTCCTGCATGCACACGTAACATGAAGGTCATACAAGGCACACGCATCCACTTTTTCCAAAATTTACAATGCAGAACACCTTGAGGTGATCTACAAGGAAGTCCAAAGAGTTTAGGAATTAATGTAAAGATATGGAATATCTAAAGATCTAAGTAGAATTTTTTGTCGAACATATCATCTTCTTTCTAACAAACTACTGAGCTAAAGCAATCAAAAGCTTAAAATGAAACTGGAAGAAGCAAGACCATACCAAAATGTCCCTATTCCACTCCCTGATGTAAGGAGGGCCGGTTGTGTGGGAACCTAGTGGCTCTCGATACCACTCTCCGCCATATGTAATCTGATCCATAGCTTGCTCAACGCTTAGAACCTCCCATGGCCTTAGCCCAGGGATAATTTTTGATAATTGTAGCCTGTCCGCAAAAAAAGCAATCCAGATGCCTTGTATTAATATTAACCAATACGTTAAATTGTTTCAGATAGACAAATCTTGTGAGAAGATTAAGAGACACCAGTATCACATAGTTATTAAGAAATGTGAAGAATTATCTTCAATCCAATAACAAATGCAATAAACGAAAGTGGACACAGTACCTGAGATCTTTTGGAATAAATTTGTTTGGCATGTGATCAGCTTCCAACATTGTTGTCAGTTCAGAGCCGCTAGCCCAAAGAAACAGAGCATGACTTGGAATTCTAACCCCAGGCCAAACACCACCATTAGCTTGTAGTACAGCATTATCACGTCTCCTGCTCTCCATAGCTTCTTCTTGGAGCTGCTTATAGGTTTTCTTCTCATGTCCCTTAAGAGGAACCCAAGGAGGTACACCTTTTTGAAGTTTGTGAAGGAAAGCCGTTGCTGCAGCACCAAGCCTAACTGGAAGCACCAAGCCAGAAGATAAGTTTCGACTCTAAATAAAAGAAAAAAAGATAAGTGCCTCAAAATCCAAAAACCACCAAAAAGATAATAGATTGAGAACAGACAATGAAAGAACAAGGGCTATATTATTATCGCATTAACAAAATACAAATCTGAATCCATTTAAAAATATATCAGCTCTCATATTGAATGGCTAAGGGTGTACATTTACAGTTTATGCATCTCCTATTGAATATGATACTTTCAAACTTCCAAAGTCACTCAAAAGGTGAGGAGTTGACATTACCAAAGAAAAATAATTCGGTCTAGTAACTTTTGAAGTCAAAAGCATGATTACGTCCTAAGATTTTCAGAGGTTGGAATTATACAAGCAAATTCCATGGTTTAAGAATTCCATCCAAACTGGCTAGCTTTTCCACATACAGGCAACTCCTCATTATCACGTTATTAGGAAATCAAAATATATTATTTGCAGACAACCCGCAATGGAAATCATAAATTATAAATACATTCTCATGCAACTCCTTCTTGTAGTCTTGCATACAGATTACATTAAACAAAATGAATAAACATGAGAAAGAAAATCCAACAAACCTTCCCAAGTAGCAATCGCCTTTTCCAAGCCATAAACCATGTGAATGGGTACCCATTCATCCATGTCTTCCCCCCATATGAATGTATCCTTATCAATGATCCCAGCACCCCAAGCCGTCTTAAGCGTAATCAACTCCAACGGCCCTCTTGTTCGACCCAACCGATCCTTATAGTACCAACCCCCACTCCTCATTATAACTATACAAAACCAATATTAACAACAACATAATCCAGTAAAACTCACAGCATAAACAATTCATATTAAGTTTTAGCATGACTAGAACGGTACTTACAATCATAGTAACGCTTCTCAAGCCGCTTATACCCAATGGCCTGAGCAACATCAATGGGCCGGCCGGGAGGGTACGGCCGCTGCCTAAACCCCCAAAGACCGAACTGAAACTGCTTCATAAAATCCCAAAACTTGTCATCACTCTCTTCTTTAGTCTTTATCGCCTTCCTCGGCATCGGCCTCCCGTCCAATCCAATGACGTGCGGCAAAGCCTGCCACAGCTTCTTGTCCTCCGGTCTGTAAGGTTTATCATTCTTCTTCAACTCAACTTCGTTCAAATGGTCCGCTATCTCTTCGGCTCGCGCCATGAACTGAACAACGGGACTTTCCCTGAACGATTTCCACCATTCTTCATTTTCTTTAATTTCTTCTTCAGTTGGGTTTTCTTTCTTCTCAAAAAGCGAGTCCTCGTTCAGGATTTTTTCTACTTCCGGGGCGTGGCGGTAATCGGGTAAGTTTTCGCATTCCCAGAAGTACTGGTCCAGCATTTTCTTATAATAACCGGGTTCTTGCGGTTCGGTTTCCGGGTCGGGTTTCTTGGGTGTTTTGCGTTTGAAGAGGGACGATGACATTGAAGCGAAATTTGAAGTGGGTTTCCCGTGATTGAAGAAAGAGAAGGATTCGGTGGGTGAGTGAAGGTTGATGAGTGGAAGTGGGTTTTTGGGTTTATTGAACCAGTTTTCGAAGGGATTAAAGTTGATGGAAGCCATTAGGGTTTAGGGTTTTTGGTTAATAAGATACTGAAATCGTTGAAAATGGAGAAAGTACCGAGAGTGAGCTGAAGTGGAAGCGAAGATTGTGCTTCGTCAAAACGTAGAAGAAGATGCCGGCCATCGTTGGGCCTCAATAAATATGGGCCCCTGACTTGTCAAACTTCTAGCTTTTTAAGGCCCATAAATAGCCGAAATTCGAGAAAGCACTTTTGAGTTTTGAGTGTGCTTACGTAATTTTTCACTTAAATGATCTACTTGGATATTTCCGACGTCAGCAACTTCACAACCGAGCTCAAATACTACTGGATTCTTTTAAGTGCAGAACACATTATCTTTTAGTTTTTAAATTTTTTGAAATTTCAGAAAGTTTAAGATTGGGTATGATCAAGGTTCATTGGCAACACCCATGCCCTCAAGATTCTAGTCCTAATTATTGTTAAGACTCATTTTTCCTTCTAATGCAATTGGGTAACATATAATGAAGAGTAGGTAGAATTTTGGGCAGTGTCATAAAAAAATATAAATTATATCAGTAGAATTCTGATTTGATTACTATGCATATTAGTGTTTAAAAAAAGAAAAAGAAAAAAGAGAGATATAGGAAGGTACACTCATAAATAGGTACAAAATAGCTTGTGATTATTTGAAAGTGTTTTTAGTGATACCAAAACCACTTCAACACATTATAAGAGATTTAATTCTGAAAAAAAGTTTCAGAGTTCAGGTGAGATTGTTGAAAGGTGCTTTGGTTCAGAGATAACGTGTGATTTGTCAGTTCTTGTAGGCCTCCACGGCATAAAGTACATTCTTTAGCAAGGCTTATCAAACAGCCCGTTTAAAATAAGTCCATTCTGGATATTATGCTGATTTCGATGAAAGATTGTTGCTTCTTAATTTCTATGTTGATCATATGCATCCTCGTTGTGACAATTCAGTGCTGAAAACATTATGGTTAATGATGTCACTTATTCATTCGCATGCATAATTCTGTGGTTTCTGATAAAAAGAAAAAGAAGCTGAAAAAGCAAAAGTGGAAAGTTTAAGTTACTTTAACTGCCTTTTGCTTTCGTAACACCAGAGCAAATCAATGGGAATAAACAGTATCACTCTACTGAAAGTTGCTTGCTTCATTGTAATTTGAACTCACAAATGGTTCCCACAAAGCTTTTAACATTCTTCTTTCCTGCTTCTCTATTGCTTCTGTTAATCTCTCCATTAGGTAGTAGTGAAAATGTTACAGTTTCTGTTTACTATGAAACCCTGTGCCCATATTGTGCAGACTTCATAGTAAACCATTTAGTGAAGCTGTTTCAAAAGGGACTTAACTCCATTGTTAATCTTCGTATGATCCCGTGGGGCAACTCTATGGTACAACCTGATGGAACTTTTGTTTGCCAGGTTACATTTCTATGTATTTTCTTTTTTTAATTCTCCTCCGTTTCATTGTTTTGGATTTTCTAAACAAAAAAAACACCTCTGTTACTACTGTATAACTACTTTCCTTCAAGTTCAAGCCTTGTTTAGGATAAAATGCATTTTTTTTGGTGCAAGAAGCTATTTATAAAGGATAAGTACTAAAATAAGGATCATTTTAAATGGCCTCTTCAGGATCAATCTAAGGTGCCCGTAATACTCACCGAATCAAGAAAAATCTTGCCATTTCAGCTTGTCAAATTTCTTACAATAGTCTTGTAATTGGAATTATTTTATTTGCAGCATGGCCCAGGTGAATGCTTACTAAATACTATTGAGGCCTGCACCATTAGCATTTATCCTGATGTGGTGAGTCTTTTCAGTGCCTAGATGACTAATTTTAGTTGCTATCATTTTTTGTGCAGTCACCAACCAGTTCCAAATCTCTTAAGCTCATTCTTATGTAAGGATTAATGGTTGGTGGTGGTCGTATCACATGTGTACATCGAAGTTGTATGAATTTTCTTTGTACTAATTATCAATAAAATTAAAGTGCAGGTCCAGCATTTCAGTTTTATCCACTGTGTTGAGCGTCTCGCCTTGGAGAAAAGGCAGGCTGAGTGGATTAACTGCTTTGAATTAAGTAAGTTGGGTAGGGTACCGATTGATTGCTACAGAAATGGTCAGGGGAAACTGGTTAGTTTTCCAAATGACAATTTTGATCTGCCGCCATTATAAATTATCTTTATCAGCTGGCTCTGACATTGATTGCCTAGCAACATGCAGCTGGAACAAATATATGCAACCGAAACTGCTCAGCTAAAACCACCACATAGATTTGTGCCATGGGTAGTTGTAAATAATCAACCACTTCAAGAGGTCAGTCCCAACCTCTTTTTTTTTTTTTCCGGCTCTATTATATCCCCAGTCTTAAGTTTCAAGTTTAAAATTTGCTTTTGCGATTGCAGGACTTCATGAATTTTGCAAACCATGTCTGCAAAGCTTACAAAGCCACTCGAGTACCGGAGGCTTGCAGATCACTTCCTAATAATATTCCAGTCAATGCAGAGTCTACAAGTTCAGTGTGCTATACAGGTGAGGGGAAGAATTGGATATCATTAGACCCAAGGAAAAAAAATTCCAAGATCAAAGATTGCTTGATAGATCATTGGATGAAGATAGTAGCTTTAGTATTTAGTTGGATGGTATTATGTGGCTGGTTAAAGTTTGTTGATCGAATAAATGTTTATTATGGTGTTCAGGTTGGCTTGTTTTGCTTTGGATTATAGGGCTAGTATGGCTAAAATAGCATAGTTCATGGACCGGTAAGGATGCTAAAATGGATCTGTGACTGTGGCAAACAAGTGTTTTGCCTACATTTTGAGACCTCTCGCTTCCTGATTTGATCAGTAGAGGTGGACTGTGATTCAATGGTATGTTGTTACAGAGGGCTTGTCCAGTCTGATAGGTGATTTTGGCCATAAATAATGCAACACTCTTGTTTCTCTTAACAGGTTAATTAACCTTCTCAAAAAGGCATTCTTGCTTTCTTAAGGCGATTTTAGTGAGAGCATAGATAAAATTTTCACAAGGATGATGCAACTATTCCATGCTACATTCCCAGTTTATGTATCGTATCGAGTACTTTTGAACGTGCAAATCCCGTTGCAAGAATGGAATTGTTTCCACTTCATAAACAAGTGATCCTATTTGCATCCAATGTACTTGGCACTTAAAAGTGCAGTGTAAAAGCAATGCGTGATCGTAATCTCATGCTGGATAGTAATGCGGTAATGTGATCAATAGAAGTTTGAACCGAATCTTTATGGATTGGAAAGAAGGCAAACGGGTCCATTCGCTGTATAATTACTGCATGTGAATGCTTGCTTTGCTTGGAGTTTGTGAAATATATAAAATGATAAAGTACTCAATGTCATGCTTTCCAATTTCTACTTGCCAATTTCCAAAGATGGTAATTAACAACTCACCAACCGGATCACAAAAATGTACGTAACGAAGGTGAATAATAGACTTGCACAGCTGGAATGCATCAAAAACATCACTGACCGTACACTCCATTTTACATCCTCTAAATTTAATGAATGAAATGCGCTATTCTTACTTCTTTCGAGCTTCCGGTAAGCACAGGAAACTGCTAGGATGAAGATTAATCAAGATTACAGGACAATTTATCTTGAGAGTCACTGTCAGTCGCTATGGCAATTTCAATACGAAAAAGGGGGTATTGTGGTCACATTACTCATTAAAGATACAGCCCAGTGAATAGTTTCTCCGGCTGCATATTCATAAATACACGTACTGTAGACCGGCCTCTGTCCTTGCTCTCAAAAATGCCTTTTTATGAGATAGCCTTGAAAATTTTCTTCACTTGCCTCTTGTTCTTGTTTACATCTCCATCTCATGTTGCTGCTTCTTTTACGCACATAGATGGCAGTGAGGCTTCACTCCCTGCCAGGCCTGGAAATGTTAATCTCTCAGTTTACTATGAAACTCTGTCTCCAACATGTTCAAATTTCATCGTTAAGAATCTCGAGGGTGTGTTCGACAATGATCTTATTTCCATCATCAATCTCAGGCTGGTCCCTTGGGGTGATGCAAACCTCAGTAAATCTAACAATGCCTTTATTTGTAAGGTTACTCTTTTACTCAATCTTCTTTACTTGGGTTGAACTTATTTTGCATATACGTTTCATTTAAGCGTAGTTTTCACTTTTCAGCTTCAACTTTAAGCCTTACTTGCAATGCAGTTTTATTTGGTTTTCACTTTCCCCAGAAAATAGAAATATTTAGAATCATAAAACTTTTACGGTTCGGTTTGTTTCCTTAACCAAATGTGACGAGTTTCAGCAGACAAGCTAATGCATAATGACCTGAGAATTAAACCGGGTCATATCAAAGCTAATAGATAATCTCAATTCCACAATAAAGATGCTTATTGTACCGAACAACCAAAATTTTATTGTTACCAAACCTTCCCAAAGAACGGAACTGGAAATTGGCAAATGAGACTTCATTTTCGTGCTCCCCAGCCATACTTCAACGCTATATTAATTTGTTCATTTATGAAGCAGGCCCACTTCCCCTGTCTTCCAATAAGTGAAGACAGAATAGAGGTTCTATTATTGTTCTTGCCCATTAAATATTTTTTATTGTTTCCATATGCATATGTATACATGATGATAATGATCATGACGTGCTACCATTATCGGTCAATGTTATTTTATCACATTTTCTTCCAATCTGCTTTGTTTCCACAATATAAGCATGACCTGTGTACTATCTTTCACCAAATTTGCAGCATGGCCTAGACGAATGCTTGTTAAATGAAGTTGAAGCCTGTGCCATCAATGTTCTGAAAAATGTGGTACAATTTGCTTTCCTTTTTAGAAAACAATACTTGAATCCTAGAGTGGATAAACGTTACTTTATCTATATATTTCATTGTTTCTTTTTTTCTTATTTATTGATGTGCTTAATCAAACTTACTAAAATATCTAATATTGCAGAATAAGTACTATGGTTTTATTTACTGCATTGAGTTTCTAGCCATAGAGGGGAGGCACAAGGACTGGCAAACTTGTTTCAACACATTAGGATTGCCTGCAAAACCTGTTCTGGATTGCTATAAAAGTGGAAATGGAACAAAGGTCAGCTTCATCGGTTCAGTGGTTACAACAATAAACTCTAGAGATTCTAATGGGTTCATTTTTTTGTGTCCATGCTTTCGCTGTCCGTTTAATTGATCTATTGTGGAATGGAATTGCAAGCAGCTTTTGCTACAACATGCATATGAGACTTCTCATCTTATCCCACCTCATACAATTTTACCATGGGTGCTGGTGAATAATCAAGCCATCAGAAATGTAAGTCCTTAATCAATGGCTCTCCCAGTCTTTCTCTCAAAACCTACAGAGTGAAGAACATCACCAACATTTTTCCTGCAGGACTATGAGAATTTTACAGCGTATGTGTGCAGAGCTTACAAAGGTAATGTGGTACCCAATGCGTGCAAATTGCCTTCACCAGGTATCAACTCTGCCAAGAAGGTAAATTCTCCAGCAAAAAGAATGCAAAGATTCATAGAAGCTTCCGGGAAGCAATCACTGAAGGAACCTTAATCTTGCAAATCATCAAATGTTATAATTACATCCAGTATCAATCTTGCCCATCTTATGGTAAATACAAATTCAGGCATTGTTTTACAATGTAGCTAATCTTAATTACAACCTAATCATCAATAGATTTAACTGCTGAGACTATTCAACATCACAAAGCTAATATACGATGCCAAAATAAAGAAAGCATGAACAATATTTAAATAGAATTAATTTTGTTTGCATTTTCGGCTCAAGTTCACACTAATGTTCTGTTGTTGCTTCAGTATGCTTCTGTAATTTTTCTGGTGCCTTTCTATTCACCTTCAAGAACTTGAAGCGGAAACATTGGATGGTAAAATCAGTCAAGAGCATAACCACAATTGCACAGACAGCGAGTATTTATTGCTTTTTTTTTCTGTTTGAGTGGGTTAGCATCTTAAAACTTAAATGCTATTTTAGAATTGCACATGAGCAAACACCTAGGCAACTTAATCCCTTCATGGACCAAATATGGGATTCGACAAAATAATACGTAAGATTTAGTATAATTAAAGATTAAATGGTGGGTCTTACTACAATAAATAGATGATGTTATTCTATCATAATATGGACCAAAAATGGAATTGGACAAATTTTTTTTTTAAATCTCATTCTTTGTGTTAAAAGAATTTATAGAGGATTAAAAAGAAAGGAAAAATGAGAAAGTAGCGTTATTATGTTGCCCTCATTAACTTCATGGTGAAGATCGGTTTTTGACAGGATGATTAATCGAATTAGGCTGGTTCTGATCTGATTTAGTGGCCAGCTAATCTAAAAGGCACAAGCAGTCTTTTTTCGACTAAGAGTCGTTGGTGAATATTCTTAACCAAAGTTACTTCAAATTTTTCCACATTGCAATTATTTAACATGATAAATAAACTCTTTTATACTCTTTAAAAGGGAGAAAAATAAAGAAATGCTTTTTAAAACCTACCAGCCTTCAACCTTTATAAAGAACAAGTTGACAAAAAATGCCCATACTAACCGTAAGCAGTGGTGGTGGTGAATCTTGATTTAATCGTAAAAGAATATTTATAATGTTACATTGATGTGCTCTTTAAAACAAAGATACTTTGCTCAAGCAGGACTTGGAGGACTTGGGAGCCAAAGGGTAAATTTATAAAGCGAAGCTGGGTAAATCTATAAAGTGGAGCTAAGGAGGAAAATAAATTTTAAGATTTCGAGAGGTTTAAGAATTAATAACAAAACTCTAGTACATGCATAAAGAAGAACGAAAAAGAATCATGGAATGTGCATGTTACAATCTCACGGTGAAGTCAAGAAAAGTGGCACTCACTTTGAGGCTAGCTGGGGAATTACACCACCCTCCACTTAAAATTCTGAAGAACTATTAATTTAGTGAGACTCGAAATTTTTTTTCTTCTGCTCGTTAGAATTCTCAGGTTTTAAGAAATGTATAAATACCTATAACTTATATTTGAAATTGAACTACTGTAACTTTTAAATTACAGTTATTGTGGAAAAAATGTAAAAGTCAAACTAAGCTTTTTGACCAAGAAAAATTTTATGATAAAAGCTTGACAAAATTGGCCAAAACGTGTTGAAATTTAGCACCAAAGCTTGGAAATTTCCACAGACATATAGCTGGCATGCAAGCTTTCTACAACTAGCATACAAGCTAGCACAAATGGGCAAATTGGCGTGTTGAATTTTGGTCATTCTTTAGGCTATAAATAGAGAGGTGATGAGAGCTTGAATTGCATCCCAAAAATTTGTTAAGCTTATAAGTTTCTAAGCTTCTAAGAGTGTGAGTAATTGAAGAGTGTGTATGAGAGTACTGGGTGTATTTAGATTCTGGGAAAGTGAGGTTTTTTTGCTCAAATTTGTGCTCAAATAATTGTTAATAATACAATTATTTTTCTCCTACTCCCGTGGATAAAGGTTTAATTACCGAACCACGTTAAATAATTGTGTCATTTATTTTTCTGTAATTATTTGAGAAAATAATTACCGAACCCGTGGATGTAGGTTTAATTCCGTATTCCGCGCACAAAAAAAAACTGTAACTATAAATTAAACGTTAATAATATGTAATAAATATAATTTTAAATAATAATTTTGTCAAAATTATTAAAGATATAATATATTTTTCATCAAACAAGTGAAAAATTATATTAAAATAGCTTTCAAGCTACCGTAGTTATATTTAGTGTTTACCAAACACTTTGGTACAGTATTTTTTAAGTTACAACTGTCCAACTTCAGTCTCAAACGCATCTACATTAGATGGAAACTTATGTGTTTATATAAGCATATCATTCTTTGTTAGAATTGGCGCCCACGATGGGGTGGAATATAAAAATAATTTAGAAGTTTTTTTAAATAAAGTTTCATATTACTGGTGTAAATCTAACTGGAATCTAAGAGTTATGAAGATTTTTTGTTGACTTTAATTACCCTTATTAGCTTTTATATTAGCACACCTATTCTATGAAAAATAAGTTTGGGATAGGTGTAAGAGACATGAAAAATACGTAGAAGCTATAAGTCATAGCTTCATATAAGCATATTGCTCTTTCGAAAAATGAACTTGAGTAATGCACCATTTCAGAAATGCTGTTCCAGTGGACATGGAAAGAACCCAAAGAAGGTTAGTCTCGTCAAAATTGTTCACAAGTTTTGCTTGTCTTCACTCTTCATGATTTTCAATTTATGAACTTTCATTTGTATTTACACAATGCTGTCAGCTCTAAATATTACAATGCATTGGTATAACCTTAGAAGCAAATTGATATGAACGCAATGTAGCTTGAGCTAAAGTAAGGTAATAAAACTATACACATCTGAAGCCGCCACATGAATTTGTACCGTGGGTGACAGTGAATGGCGAGCCACTGGGCGATGTAAGTCTCACTATCACCCTATTTCTCTCTCATTTTCTCTCTTACTCATTAATTTCCGAGTGCAGGAATTATTAAATTTTGTTATGTATGTCTGCAAGGCTTATAAAGGCTCTTATGTGCCGGGGGCTTGCAAACCACTGCCCCCGGCAGCCAGGACCAACAGCAACAATGCTGATAAAGTAGTCATCATTCGTGGCAATTAAGAGCTAGATGCGGAACCATTTGAAGCTAAAACTATAGAAGAACACAAGAAAGAACATGGTGATTTCAAGAACTTTCTTAAAAATCTCAATTGCCACATTATAAATCCACTTAAGATCTATTCGGTGACCAGATACGAGTTGGAACTTAAGAACACCATTGCCTTAGTGTTAAAGAATGGAGAGCATTAAAAAAAAAAACAGTGAAAAACAGAAGCAGCATAATTAGGTTGCGGCATTTACTTCATGGTGAAGATCAAGCTTTTGTTAAGTTGCTTAAGCTTCTTCCCAGAAATTTAACCATTAGGCTTGTTCTGATCTGATCATTCTCAGCTAATGAATGAAGCATAAGCCTTCATTTTTCAACTTGGGATTTTGTGAAGACACCAAACAAGGTTGCTTAAGACTATCCCAAATTGGATTTGCTTAACATGACAGTTCAAATCTATTATTCTCTTTTAGAAGTAGAAAAATTAATGAAACAAAGGTTAGAGACATAAAGTGAAGCTGAGTTGGAAAATGAATTACAAGGTTCGAGCATTTTTAGAATAAAAACAAATTATGTATGTGAGGAAGAAAAAAAACAAAGGAAAAATGGAAAGTCACAATGAAAATCTCTTGAAATCAAGAAAGTGGCAGTCATTTCAAGGCTTACTGAGGAGTTATTACATAAGCTTGACTCAACCCTCCATTTAAATTTCAGGAGAACAGTTCAATAAGATACAGCTTACAGCCAAGGGAGTGTGTTTGAGAGAGCTACAAGTACCAATCCCATGTGGGAACTTCTCTGCGTAATATTTTTCTCAAAAATGACTTTCCATCAGCCACTCTCCTCCTTTCTTTCCACTGCTCTGCTGTTCATGTTCATCTCTCCACATTGCTCTTCTGTGGAATATGACGGTGCTACAATTTTCCCAACTGTAAAACAGGATGAGAAAGTTAATCTATCCGTGTACTATGAGAGCTTAAGTGACAATGGTGCTGAATTCATCTCACACGATTTAGGGAAGGTCTTTGAGAAGGGTCTCATCAGCATTGTCAATCTCAGGCTTATCCCCTGGGGCAAGGCTCAAATCGTGGAACCAAACGAGACCATAGTTTGCGGGTCAATTATTCTGCTTCATCTTCAATATTTGCTTTTAGCTTTAATATGTATGGTCAATTTCAATTGGTTTGGATTCACCGTGACATGATCCTGATCCCTAAATCGTTTGCAGCATGGAGAAGATGAATGCTACTTCAATGTTATACATGCCTGTGCCATCAAAGCCTGGCCTGAACAGCTGGTAAGAAATGCTAGACAACATGTTGACTCAGTGTCAGTGGCTGCATTAATGTTCTTCTTTTCCTTTTATACACTATTATCACTAATTATGTAGAACACTTCTCATTTTTTGAACTGCAAATATATCAATTAATTTCAGAAGTTATCCCTCAAATATGCATCTAAGCTATATAATTTAGAGAAAGTTAGATGTGCATTTCCCTTGCTCTGAACCTTCTACGTTATGTAAATCTGTTGCAGCTACATTTCACTTTCATTAAATGCCTTGAAGAAACTTCTTGGGAACCAACTTTGGATAAGGAAAAAGTGTGGAGAACCTGTTGTCAAAACCTGAAGCTGAGTCCAAACTTGATTAAGGACTGCTATGATAATGGCACTGGAAGATGGGTTAGTCCCAATCTCATTTCATCAAAATTTTTGCTAATGCTCATGGTGTATGTATATTTTTGGATGTTTTTGTTTGCGCATTTCTCCTGTCATTCATATTAATTAAACGAAAAGGTTTTGGCCTTTAGCATTTTGCTGTTCTACTACTTTATAATGGATTTGGTCAGACCATGAAAGCAATTAACATGAATGCAGCTTGAGCTAATATACGCTGCTGAAACTGAGCGTCTTAAGCCACCAATTCAATTTGTGCCATGGTTGACGCTGAATGGTGATGCAGTTGGCCCAGTTAGTCTCTAAACCCTCTCAGCTCTCTCACTTTCTCTTGCTTTTCCTCTCTCACTCATTTTCTGTAACTTTCTGTTTGTTGCAGGATTATGGAAATTTTGTGAAGTATGTGTGTGAGGCTTACAGTGGCAGTCATGTACCAGAGGCTTGCAAAGAAATGCGAAAATCAGCCAAGACTAGTGCTGCAGAGAAAGAAACTGCAAGCCTACTGAAGCAGATGAGACCTAAATGGAAAATCGGATAGTAACGTTGATAAAGCATGAATTACATGTGGATTTTGTTCTGTCCTTAATATTGTTTGTACTGGTATAAAATATAAATAAAAAGTAACTTGAATTTTAAATAAGCCTTTTTAACCTTTTCATGATGGTTAAGATTGTGCAACTTGAACTAAACAGCTTTGCTCCCTAAAGCATTTCAGTTCATCCACCCAATTACACAGCTCACTAATAAGCTAGTGAATGCTAAAAATGGAGGATTAAATGTCTAAGCCACAAGTGATGCTTAATATAGTAGATCAAGGTTAAAAAATGATTTGTGTTAAAAGCAAAGGTTAAAAAGAAATTCCTGGAAGCAGCTACTGATCTGAATTGACCATAATCAAATTTCTGCTCAAGGTTCAACATTATACCAATGGTGGCAAAATGCCACAATTACAGTCTGTTTTTATGCTTTTTTTTTTATGTATTCGCCCTCAAAAAACTATTACTGAAAGCATTTGAAGGAAAAATAGTGGGTGTGCTGTTTTCATTTCCAGAAATGAGTAGGGTTTTGAGAAAACTGTGACCTTAGTGCTAAAAAATTAGAAACTAAAAGAAACGGGAAAAAAAAATAGAAAGCAGCATTATTATGTTGCTGCAATAACTTCATGCTGAATATCAATTTTTCTTAAAATGCTTATTAAGTTTTTTCCCCCAGAAATTGCATTATAAGGCTGGCTCTGAACTGATATATGGCCACCTCATCTACCAAGCACAAGCAGTTTTTCAATCTTTTTTCGAGAAACGGTGGTTGGAAGATACTTAACAAAGTTGCTTGAGATTCTTCCAAATTGAGATTGTTTAACGTGATAGAACAACTCTTTTTCTCTTTTTGTAAAAGAAGTATTAAAAAGAATACGAACAGAAAAATGAAAGTGGCAATTGCAATCTCACTAAATCAAGAAAGAGATAGTCATATTGCATGGCTTATTGGGGAGTTATAACACAAGCTTGAGTTAACATTCCATTCAAAAACTCAGAAGAATGATTCAATGAGATACAGCATACAACCGAATGAGTGTACTTAAGAGAGGTATAAATAACAACCAAGTATGGGATTTATATGTGCACATTGCTCTCGAAAATGACTTCTCATCAGCTCTACTTCATTGTTGTCACTTCTCTGATGTTCATGTTCATCTCCTCCCCTTGCTGTTGTGTGGAATATGATGGTGCTACAAATTTGCCTCCCCCCAAACACAACGATATAGTTAATCTATCTCTATACTATGAGACCTTATGTCCAGGTTCTGCTGAATTCATCTCAGAAGGTTTAGGGAAGGTCTTCCGGAAGGGTCTTATCAGCGTTGTCAACCTAAGGCTTATCCCCTGGGGCAATGCCGAAATTGTGGAACCGAACAAGACCATAGATTGCCAGGTCAATTTTTACGGCTTCATCTTCAATATTTGCCTTTAGTTATGACAATCATGGTCAAATTCAATCGGTTTGGATTCATTATAACTCGTTCCGAGTTTATACGCTGTTTGCAGCATGGAGAAGATGAATGCTACTTCAATACCATAGAGGCCTGTGCCATTTTAGCCTGGCCTGATCAGCCGGTAAGACTTCAAAAGAGCTATTGCCTCAACCTCAATGGCTGCATTAATGGTCTCATTCTTATTATGCACAAGTATTCATGTTTACAGAAAGAAAATTTCTTATTTGTTGAAGTGAAACTATCTGCCAATTATGTGGCTAAGCTATAAAGTTTACAGAAGTACATTTCCCTTGCTCATACCCTCCTCTGTTATGTGAATTTGCTGCAGAAGAAGCATTTCGATTTCATTCAATGCCTTGAGAATAGAACTTTGAGGGGACCCAGTAGGGATAGAAAGGAAGCGTGGCTAACCTGTTGCAAGGATCTTGAACTGAGTCCAAACTTCATTAAGGACTGCTACGAAAGTGGAATTGGCAGACTGGTCAGTACCCATCTAATTAAATTTAAGGCTTTATTCATATTATTTAACACAATGGTTTTGGCATTTTTCATATGAATTGGTCTGACCATGAAAGCAAATTAATATGCATGCAGCTTGAGCTAAAATACGGTGATGAAACTCTGCATCTTAATCCGCCACTTGAATATGTACCATGGGTGACAGTGAATAACAAAGCACTTCGCGAAGTTAGTCCGTAAACTCTTTCTCCTTCTCTCATTTCCTCTGTTATTATCCGTAACTCTCTGTTTGTTGCAGGACTATGAGAAGTTTGTGGAGTATGTGTGCGGGGCTTACAAAGGCGATCATGTACCAGAGGCTTGCAGATCACTATCGAAACCAGCCAAGAGTGATGCTGCTGGGGTAACAGTTTCAAGCATTTCTGTCTGCTATGCTGATGAAGCAAGTGAATTAGAAATCGATCAAGCAAACTAACACAATTTCAAGCCTGTACTGGATATTTCATTATTTTGGATGAAAATAAAATCTTATAGAGTATGTTTTGCATTGTCCTGCTGCGATAATAAATGTTTCTCCTGGTATAAATGAAAATTTACATAAATTTTGAGCAATTCTCGTAGAGTATGATATGCATAGAGTTGTCACAGCCTACGCAACACCAGCTCCAGAAGCTGTACAAGTTGATGACTGCCATCATTTAATTAATATGCAAATGTCAGAACTGTTTGTTTAATTACCTAATCCAATGAAATCAGTTGAAGTTTATAGCTCTACTTAACATTTATATAGGTTCGTGGCTACTGTAAACAAGAGATACGAACTTTGAGAAGAAAAGGAGGCGGGGTCTGGTATCCAGATAGGGAATGGAAGTCAGATTAGAAGTTTAAAATTGCAAGCAACTTGTAAGTGGACTATAATTTGTGCAATGCAATAAATTATGCAGTCAATTCACCCGCCAAATTACACAGCTCATTAAAAAACTAGTGGATGCTAAAAGTGGAGGATTAACCGATTAAGTATCTAAGCCACAGGTTTTTCTTAAACATGATAGATGAAGTATTTACTGAGTGATTCCATAAAGAAAAATGTTCACTGTTACTTTCACATAAGAGGCACTATTGCCTTTACCTAGTTATAATGTTTGTTTGATGTGATTTATCTAGTAATTATTAGTGTTTATTTAATTTTATAAACTCTTTTCAAAATTTTTGTTATTATTTAGTTTTTCTTGTAGAATTTTAAAAAATTAAATAAATCATTTTGACTTTACTTGTAAAAACTTAAATTTAGAGATTGAATTTTTTTTAATATTAAAATATATAAAATATGTTTAATTTAATTGACAATTTTATTTCATTTCTTTTATAACACAACTTTAAAAAATTTATTTAAAAAATTTATTTATTAAAATAATTTTATAATTTTTAATAAAAACTGTCATCGACAGTCAAATAACTAATTTTTTTTTCAAAGTAAAAGCTTTGCTAATAAATCTTTACTTAAATAAGTTCTATTTGAGAAGATATAATTTATTTAATGCAAAATTCTAACTTATGATCTTATTCAGCCATAATCAAGGAGGAATCAACAGTGAAGCTGAGTGTTGGCAGTGGAAAGAAGCATAAAAAGGGAGATTTGTGGATACTACATTCAGCATCTGCTAAGAACACATTATTTCTTTCCGCAGTTCCTGTAGATGGGCAAACTTTTGAAGGTAAATTCACTCAACTTAAAGTTTTTGGCCTTCTATTTATTTATTATGGGAGATTATCATTTTCCCACTAAAAGTATTCTAACACATTATATCAGTACCACAGTTTGGTAAAAATATTATTTTACCACCAAATACTTAAACTGTTAACATTTTCCCACCATTCTGTTAATTGAATAAAAATTATGTTGACGTCGTGAGGGCATTTTGGACATCTCACATGAAGCCAAAACGTTGTGTTTTGCAATTGTAAAAAAACAAGCAAGTTGGACATGGACATCCGCAAAACTTTAAATTAAATAGTTAAAAATATAATTTAAAAATTCAGTAATTTAATTAATAATATCAAATAAAATTCAATTATAAACCAATAATCAACAATTTAACATAAATAACATATAACATATAACATCAACAATTAACAATTTAAAAATTCAACAATTTAGCCACAATACCAAGTTAGTAATCAGAAAAAAAAATTCAATCAACAACAAAATTAAATTAAGTCAGCAACATTTTCAAATTTAAACAAATTTACACTACATTAAACTCATTAAATACAATTGAATAATCAACTACAACAGAAAAAAAGCCATGCATTTAATAGAAAAGCAATTGAAATAAGGGAGCAAAAAGCCAAGCAACGTCATAGCAAGGCAGCAAGCCTTCGACGAGCATCCTGCGGCTTGGAGCCTTGGACGACGGGGCGAGTTTCGACGCAGATCAGGCGAGGCTCCCGAGATCTGCGAGGAAGACGGCGAGTTGACCATTGGTCGAAAGCGAAACATACGGCTGCTAGTGAGGTGAGTTTGCGGGGGACAAGTTGAATGAAGGAAGCAAACGCAGTCACCAACAAGAGACACCGACACTCATAATCAAACAGTTAGGGAATAGGGATTAGACTTTTTTTTTTAATTCAAGTTAATATATGTTTTAAATTTGAGTTGTCGGGTTATTGCCATTTTCTTTCTTTTTCAACTGGGGTTGTTGGTGCTCAAATGAGGTTGTTAATCTTTGAATTGGGGATGTTGGTTGCTCAAATTGTCTTTTACGCTTTCTAAGGATAAAATTGATTTTTTATGTAGTTTTCATTAAATATTAACTGAATTTTAACAGAATAATAAAAAAATGTTAACAATTTAAATGTTTGATAATAAAATAATATTTTTATTAAACTTTAATACTGACGTAATGTATCAAAATATTTTTAATGGAAAAATGATAATATCTCTTTTATTATTAACACAAGTAAAAACATTTACATATAAAAATATAGTCAGCGCGTGCATGTGCGGAAAAATAATTCTCTGATATCTCATCCACAGCAAAGCAGAACCTCAAAAAGTTAGAAAGTGGGATTTAAAGTAAGAAAAAGTTTTGCTTTGTTAAAAGCATGGGCATTAACAGTAACACAAGGACATTGTACTTATTGCGACATGGAAGAGTACAGTGAGTAGTTGCAAGAGCTATAAATACTGCAACCCACATACGAAATTATTTGCACTAGCTCTCAGAAATGGCTGCTTGTCACTCGCTCCCCTTTGTTCTGAGCATTCTGCTGCTCATCTTCATCTCTCCATCTCTTTCTTTCAGTGAAGATGCTGCTGCTAGATCTCAGAAAGTGAAACTTTCTTTATACTACGAAAGTTTGTGTCCATATTGTGCCAATTTCATAGAAAATCAACTAGTTAAAGTTTTTAATACTGATCTTAGCACCATCGTCAACTTAAGGTTAGTCCCCTATGGCAATGCTCAAATCAGGGGACCTGACAAAAGTATCATTTGCCAGGTAAAATTTTGGCTTAAAATGTGCATCTTTTTGGCTTATGTTTCTCTTATTCAATCTTGTGTATTCTTTTGCAGCATGGCCAAAATGAATGCTACTTGAATATGATACATGCCTGTGCCATTAACGCCTGGCCTGATGCTGTAAGACCCGCAATTTCTTAGTCTTCTTTCACATCAGTAACTTTGTTAGCAAAGGATGGTACCTTAAGCTTACTCATATTGGCACTCTAAGCAATTGCTTGATCTTCACATTTATAAATTATGATGCAGAGAATACATTTCAAACTTATCCAGTGCATAGAAGGTCAAGCCTCTGCGAGCGAACAACCAGAAGCAGCATGGAGAAAATGTTGCGATGAACTGGGATTCAGTCAGCAACCAATTGACAATTGCTATCAAAGTGGTGAAGGAACTAAGGTTAGTTTCTTCCGAAGAGAACAATTCTTTAGTGGCTATTTTTAATTTTCATAAGGTTCAGTATTTTTCCGTATCATTTTATGAATGCTATTTCAACACAAATTATGTGTTTTCCCTTGTATATTAAGCTCTGAAATTGGAAACTGCAAATTGACATGCAGCTTATACTGAAGTATGCTGAAGAAACGGATTCTCTAAAGCCACCGCATAGATTTGTGCCATGGGTGACTGTGAACGATCAAGCACTTGAAGAAGTAGGTCCCTATATTCCTCTCTCAATTTCTCTCCCAATTAATAATTCAACTTTTTGTTTCTCTTGGTGCAGGCTTTCCAAAATTTTATAGCCTACATCTGCAAAGCATACAAAGGCAAATTTCTACCAAATACCTGCAAATCAAGTCAGCAAGAATCAACTCCGAGTGAAACATCAATTCTTCCAGTCTGCTACAAAGGTGAATCAAGAGAATCCTCAATGTTTGCGGCAGCAGAGAGAGTCCCAGCATCAGCAGAGACTTCAATGAAGATGGAACCGCCAGCATGATTTATGCAGCTCAGAATCAGCTTTTGGTTGGTTCCTCATGGCCGGTCCCCTATATTATACAATAAACTGACCGGCAAATAGTTATTTCATTGGAATACTATCATAAACTTTTGGGCATGAAGAAAGGAAATTCACCTTTAATCCATGGTTCGTTATAGAGATACGTGATGTAAGAATGTTTGTGTTGAGTATGAATTCAAAGTAGATTCATCTAATTTCCGTAAGATCATTGATCTTCTCATACTTTGATTTTGATGAGACAACTTCACATCGATCACCAATCAGTACTCACCCCATAAATTAAAATTCAGGCAATAAAACTAACTAACCCAACAAAAATTAATTGATCAAATAAAATAATAATTTCTGCAGCTGCAGACCATAACAATGCTGACAGTACGATTATCTCTAACGCATATGTATGAAAATCAAAATCATTTAAAAACATCATGTTCTTTTATACATTCTGTGAACAGACATCGGTATGCACCAATCCAACATCCACATATGAAGACCGGAAAATTTAGAACTACAATAAATAACTTGATATGTCACATATGAAGGTTACAGCTTTACAGAAACAAACATGGCAATTCAAAAATGCACAAGGCAAACGAAAGGATTCACTAGAAGCATCAATCACAAACAAGTTAGATTTGTCATCTGAAGAGAAGAATACCCAATATCCATCACAAATTTATTGCCTTCCAAATGTTATGACAAATATCAGAAGCTGCCATCTTCGCTGGGTCATATTCAAACTTGTCAATCACCTTTTTGTCCCTGTCCACTATATCTGTAAGTATTACGAGTTAAGGTTAACCGACATGCCATACTATTAAAAAAACCTCATTTCTTACATAACCAAACAAAGTGAAGGAAAAATGGTAAAAAAACCAACAAAGAGTAATGGATCATAACAGAAGGATACAGCCGGCAATTTTGGATTGTTCGTCCAAGTTGGGAATAATATTCGTGACAGACGCATACATGGAAAGTTTCATCCTGCCACATTAAGGAAAAAATGGTTCCTTTTAATCTTTTTTTTCTTCCCAAAAGAAGAGATCAATAAAACAAAAAATTGATTCAAGACAGATCAAGAAGCATATTTAAACATATTAAAGGTATTAACCATCAATAACTAGTCGCTTCTTCTTTTTCCAGGACATTTAATACTACAAAATTTAATTGCTCAAGCAATTATATTCCAAAAATTAATCGGCTAATGCAGGTAAAAAGTCATAATTGAGTACAGGATCCAAAAAATAATGTTAGAAGAAAAGGGGAAAAAATTCTGAAAATACAAGCATCATGATAATGAATATCACGTACTCAGCCTTCAACTCATCTTGCTTGAATTTCTTCAGAGTTTGCTTCTGCTGTTCAATTGCAACTCTTTCACGTTCCAGATCATTAATCTCATTGGCGATAACTGTGTTGACATAAACAAGAGGAAAGTAACAAATCAGTATCATTCACACACAACAAAAACAAATTAATAGCAACTAAACACTTATCTAAGCTCCTCCTTAAGAGCACGTTCCTTTTTGAGTTCCTCTTCTAATTCAATCTGGAGATGCTCAACCTCAGCTTCTCCTGTAATATCAGATCTTGCCCGCTCGGTTTTGTGCTTGCAAGCATCTATCCTTTCCTGATAATCTGCTTCACAAATAAAACTAGTCAACTGCTTGGTAGTAATTAATAATTAATTAAAGTTTTTAAATTTTGACAGTTACTTGCTGGTAAATGCACAAGCTAACTACAAGCTAACTAACTTAATCAAAATACTTGTATAATCCACTTTCTTTAGCTAAACAAAAATTACACACAATCTAAACTAATACTTGAGCTTTAACACGTATAAGCTTAGAATATTTATACGGATACATATAGTAAATAAAATTGAAGAAACACGAAATCAAGCTGAAAAGCAAAGTGAAAATGAGTAACAACCTCGAATCGCGTTCAGAGTCTCGTTGAAATCAGCGTCACAAGAGGACTTAAGCGACTCCGACTGAGTCAAGCAAAGAGTCAAGCTGTCAATGTCTCTTTTGTCCTTCAATACTTCCACGAGATCGTCGCTGTATGAAATCAGCTTATCCACATCGATCTTTCTAAAACTTTCCCCCATTGCAACACTATCGTTCTCTCTGTCACTCTAGGGTTTTGGGCGCTTTTTCTTTTCGTCAGAATTGAAATAAAAATGAAAAATGAAAAAATATATAAAATAGCAGAGCGTTTGAATATTTGTTAAGTGAAAGCAAACGGTAAAGTGGAGGCAAAACTGTTTGAGTTTGATTTTAGAGACCTGAATAGCGGGGAACTGTTGTTTGAGTTTGGGAAATGGGATGCGACTCGAAAAGAGGGAAAACGGCGATGATGTTATTTAATGATTAAAAACGAGGAGCTTTAATCATTTTTCAATTTATAAATACTTTGGAAGCCCTTTGATAGAGTTGTCGATATGTCCGAGTGGTTAAGGAGACAGACTCGAAATCTGTTGGGCTTTGCCTGCGCAGGTTCGAATCCTGCTGTCGACGTGTTATTCTGTTTTTATGGTGAAAAAGGTTCTCATATAAGCTTGCACGGTGCTATAATGTTATTATAATCGAAGCAAATATACTTTGAATGCATTAAAACAGAAAAAGAGAATAGGGATGATTTATTTCACCAGTTGCTTACAGTCATTTTTTTATCTTTACAACGGTTTCAGTCTTTTTTTTTTTTTGCTCCCCTTAAGGGTGGATCGAAACCATTAAAATTTTATTCATATTGGGGGACGGTGATGTGATGTTCTCGATCCATTTGGTATTATAGTAGTTGTGTTTAGATAGTTCAAATGGATACTTAAGGGATTCTCAGAGTCTTAGGAGTTTTGAAAGACTCAAAGAATTTTATTGGGGGACGGTGATGTGATGTTCTCGATCCATTTGGTATTATAATAGTTGTGTTTAGAGAGTTCAAATAGATACTTGAGGGATTCTTAGAGTCTTAGGAGTTTTAAAAGACTCAAAGAATTCTCCATGTAGTTTTGAGAGAGCATAAAACGTAAATAATAATTAATGTAAAGGACGCACATAATTTTCATGGTTTGCCCTATGGCCATGGCCGAAGCTAGGGAAAAAATTTTGGGTGGGCAAATTTTTTTTTTTCAAGTTTAAATATTATCCCAACTAAAAATATAAAGCTTAATGAAAATTTCATTAATATATAAGAAAATACATCAAATTCAAGAAACAATTTAATTACAATTAAGTATTATTTTAGTTGCGCTTTGCGATACTTTCGAGAATTAAATTCATTTATTATCAAATTTGAATCGACAGTGTCTACAAATTCTCTTTCAATGTAGATAACCATACAATCGGATAAAAACTCATTCTCCATCTTATTTCAAAGTGGTTTCTTGATAAGCTTCATAGCTGAAAATACTTGTTCAGTCGTTGCAGTCGAAACAGGAAGAGTCAATACTAAACGAATCAATCTGTTTATCAAGGAGTAAATTTGACACTTTCTTGTCTTAACTAATTTTCGACATAATTCAAAAGTGAAGAAATACACTGAAACTCAATAAGACGAAGCACATCAATCTGAAAACATTCTAATTATCTTCTCAAAGTAACTATCTCAAATTGAGTAAAATCTCGAGGATAAAATCTCTTTGCAAGATTATAAATATCCTCAACATTAAATGATTTGAAAGAATCAACAGGATTCAAAGCAGAGCTCAGAGTAAGAAGTTCCATCGTTTGATCTGTAAATCTATTATTTAACTCCATCAACTTAAAATCTATTACAGCATTAAACAAATCAATTTGATAATAATGCTCCATTGTGACATAAATTTTTTTGCTGACAAGAATGCATAGTATCTTCCATATAGCGATCTTTCATTCCAGGCATATCAATATGATGACTTTTACAAAATGATATTACACGCTTAATAAAAGTATCCCAACCATTCTCCCTTAAGCTTTTGAAGAAGTAATTTTGTGGCCGATATTAAATGTATAGCATTCAAAATATGTTGAGATTTCATTTGCAATACTTGACAAAGTAAATCATTTATCCCCAAAACCTTATTCATCAAATGCAAGATAAAAACTAATTTAAAGGTAGACATTGTATCATGCACACCTTTAGCTTCCCCCCGTATGTCATTATTCGATTTATTGCAAATCATCTTTTCAAGATACTCATGAACAACACCAAATATACTGATCAACCTACTGACCAAAGTAAAATGAGAGCTCCAACGAGTTGCTCCAAGTCGTTGTAATGAACAAATTTGATTAGCTCTGTACTAGTTTCAAGCTCCCTAAAGGATATCAAATCAATAATTTCAGCCTCCCTAATAGATTTCAACTCAAAATGACGCTTAGGAGAGGAACCAAAAACATTGAAAATGGAATTCAAAGTTGAAAAAAATGTCCATATATCAGGCACATCTTTGGAAACTTTCACTAATGCAAGTTGCAACCGATGAGCAAAATAATGTACATAATATGCATATAAACAGTCTTCTTGAAATAATGCTTGCAATCCATTCCATGGTCCTCGTATATTACTAGCACCATCATATCCTTATCCTCGTAAATCTTCAACCAAAAGATTATAAAGAGTAGGGACATTACATATTTTTTTTTCAGAGTTAATGCACTAGTTTCTTTCATATTCACAACTTTAAAAAACTATTCACGAACAAATCCATCACAATCAACAAATTTCAGAATAATAGCCATTTGTTCTTTTTTAGATTCATTTTGTGCTTTATTAACAAGAATACAGAATTTTACATCTCCAATTTCTTCACAAATCTTTTGTCACACTCTATTGGCAATGATATTCAAAAGCTCTTTTTGAATATCGGATGAAGTATATTTTGCATTGTCTAGAGCATTTTCCAAAACAACTTTAGTAATATCTTTATTCATCCTTGCTGAATATTTTATCATTTCAATTAAATTTATAGGATTAAAGGATTTAATGGACTCATCATGGCCTCTAAAAGCACATGCTTGCTTTGCAAGCCATTTAACAGCTTCTATTGAGGTTTGAAGCCGCAATCTATTTTGTAAAATTGGTTGCGATGATTATACATTCATAGCTCTATATATTTGTTGAGGTGGATTCTTTAAAACACCCCACTTTAGCATAGCCTTAGTATAATGTGAATTAAGCCCCCCTTCATAATGTAAAAAAGAACATCTTTCTCTATTGTTAATCCTCTTTCAACTCATAAATCCTTCAATTGTAAACTTAGGATTTTTTTTTTTGGTCAAAAAGAAAACATGGAAAACAATATGCAACATCAATTTCTTTAGAATACTCAAGCCAAGGAAATTGTGCATACCAAGTGTATTGAAATTGACGAAATTGTTGCCCATCAAAGGAAAGTTAAAACTCTTCTAACTTTGGTTGATATGGACCCATGCTGATGTACGTTCTCTTAACATTATCTTGTTAATTAACATGATATGTCCATATTGGTTTACGTAACTTCGGATCTCATTCTAATGAAGCAATATTTTCACTTTAAGCTTCAATTCTTCGAGACTTAGATACGGGTTGCTCATCTAGTTTAACATCATTAACATCATACTGTACCTCACTTGATGACTGACCAACATCTTTTTTCTTAAAAAAATACAAGAAGAGTTTTTCTAGGCTTTAATGATTGATTGTTTGACATTATTTAACACTCGAAAAATAAAGAAGTAAAAAAACATAAAAGAAATTAAAAAAAGCAATCATTAATAAGTTTAATTAACAAATTAATAAAAGTATAAAATCATCAGTCTATCACAATGTCACATTGACACTATCCAAAAGGCAAACAATAAGTTTAATTGACAAATTATCATTATATATAATATATTATATTAAATTCATGGTCTCTATTGACTTGAATTAATTTAATCTTATACAATCAATTTTTCTAATCAAGTATGGTTGCGAACCCTATACAGTTCTTCTAATTGAGATAATTTAGTTTTTACTATCTTACAATTTATAAATATATTATAAATGATTAAACAAAAAATAAATTTATTATCTAATTCTTACCAAGAAGAAGACGAAGAATTAAAGAAGCCAAGAAAGAGAGCATGAAGAAACCAAGAGGGTGCACAGTCGTTATGGAATCTAGAAACTTAAAAAGGGAATCTTTTTTTTTCTTTTTTTAATTTATTCATATGAATGAGCCTAATGGCAAAGTTATAAATGATGGAGTGGTACATTTGTAAATAAAAGTACAAAATAATGATAATTTTGCAAATTAGAGAATGTATTTTTGTAAATTTTCTAAAATTTTGGACAGGCTGTAGCCTGCTCTGGCCTACACATAGCCTCGCCAATGCCTATGGCCTACATTCGTGAGGAGAGTCTTAACAAAATTTCCACTATGTAAATACAAGTAGTTCTTTATGTGATAAGTGATGAATAACATAAAAACAATCTTCTTAGAGCTTCTTCTCTTCGGCTCTTTGAAAGGAGCTCTACGTTTGTCCATGGAGAGGTTGATTGGATTTTCGTCAGGGAAGCTTATAGGTAGTAGTAAGCTTATAAGTAGTTTTTACCTCTAAAAAAGACAAGGATCTAGAAAAAGAGCAAGGAAAATGGTCTCTTAAGGAGAGGTTATAGACATAGTTGGATAAAGTTATGAGAGTTCTAAGAATGTAAGAAAAAAAGAGTTTTAGAGAATTGAAGGAGGTTAGAGACCTCTATTTTACGAGGAATAAAGAACTCGAAAGAGAAAAAGCCCAAAAAGAAAATGACCTTCAAGTAAGGTTCAAGCTTGGTTTATGTAATAAGAGTTTGAAGGCATCTTTAGATCCTTTTAGACAAATGGTAGAATTTAGTTGGCCATGTGTTGTGCAAATTTTGTTGAACTCGCAAGCGCACGAATCTATTGTAGAATAGATTAACGGTGTTGAGTGTCGATCCCACGAGGAGGTGGATTTTAATTGTGTGTAGAATTAACTTTGTAAATGGGTGGTTGGATTTGTGTGGAAGTGATTTAGATGATGCTGGAATTTAAATTGGATTGGCAGAAATAATTAAATTGGAAACTATTGAGATAAAGCACTTGGGTATCTTGATCCGTATCAACATGCATCATGGGCTAAATAATCCTTATTAATACCAATTAAATCATGAGGGGGGAATCCACACCTCATGAACCACGCTCTAATCAATATGGTGTTAAGGGCTTATCGTGCCAAATAATAATAACCTTATACTAGGGTCTTAGGGTAAAACCAGGGCGGTAACTAGACAAGATTATTATTATTTGTCGACGAAAAGTCAAAACCTCCACAGAAATTAGAGGGGAAGAGAAAATAAATTTACCAAATAAAGCCCATGACACATGTTGAGACTTCACCTTCAACCCAAGCTTAAAAGAAAATTAGCCACTCATAATTGAACTAAGGGTAAAATGGGAATTTTATTAAAATACGTAGAAAATACAAGATGGAGAAGGAATTACAGAAAACTAAGCTCAGAAATGGATTCAGGGGTATCAAATTAGGGGGGGTGGCCCCCTTTTTTATAGATACATTAAGTGAATCATGGCCATCGGATTAAAAATAGTTTTGATGCACAGGATTGCGCCACGTCATCAGTGAAAAGAATACGGTTTGACCACGCGGTTTGAACAAAGAACACGGTTTGCACACGTTTGAACAAGAACACGGTCTGAACAAAGGTGTGAATGAAGATATCCATGAACGATGCACGTACATGTGAATAGTGCGTGCCGTGCGTGTGAAATTCCATTTTTCCTTTTATGCTCTCTTAAGGTTTTCGATCCACCGAGTTCAAAAGTGACGTCCGTTTTGCTATCCGAAATCTCGTTCATTGTGAAATGACCATGATACCCCTAAAATACACAAAATACTTAATAAAAACAAAACATATATAATTAAATAACAAAGGACTTAAATAAATAAAATTAGAGATGTTAGTGAGATTTAAAGTGTAAAATGATGAATTTCTCCTTTATAAATATACACTTTCTAACACTCAACACAACCCCAAGTACTTATTGCTAGTCCCTAGCAAATAAAGCGAAAATAAAATTCAAACCCAAATTTTTTTTTTTTAACAAACTTGTTTATTCAATCGACTAATGATAAGAATCAAATAAAAGTATAAGCATTATCTCCAGTCTAAAAAAAAATCACACCCACATCAACCATCCACATGAATCAACCAAGTAGATACATCTACTTTCAAAAATGACATGTCAAACCCCCCAAATCTCGCCGAATAGTGACACTCTCATAAGGAAATTAAACCCAATATAAATTGTCACTTCTATGAATGATAAATTGAGAGAAAATAATAAACAAGCATTATCACACACTCTCACCAAGATGAAAAGAATATGCCCACAACTTAGAAATAACACGATCTCAAGTCAAACAAAATGCTAGTCAACCCAATTTATTTACTTAATTTTTTCTTCTTTTTTTTTTTAATTATGCATTACTACATCTTTTAGCCCATATAACTAGCTTCTACTTCAGACTATAGTTCCCTAAAATCAAGAAGGACTTTTATTAGGATGTAACGTAGGCTAGGGACATGGTTAACAAAGAAAGGAAAATAGAGGAAACAAAATATATGTTTGAGAAAAATAATATCTTTTGGAAACTAAAAAGTGCATTTTACTTATTTATTATTGTATTATATCTCTTTTTCTTTTTTTTTTCTTTTTTTCAGAGAAATTTTTTTTCTTTTTTTTTTCTTTGCTTTCTCTTTTTTTTTTTAGGGGTATTGCACAACTTTACTAAACAAAACAATTATTTATATTTTTCTCAAACATGAATAGGTGATGGAACTTGTAAGATATCGGGTAATACTCCAAATTGGAGTGGGTGAAGACGATAAGTTGACAAAGAAAAGGTTTTTTTTTTTTTTAATAAAAGGCTCAAAAGGGCTAACTATGGATATTTTATATAAGGGATGGCTAGAAAGGCTCAAACGGGTCAAAGATGGCTTTTCCATCATCTTTTAGGGCTCTAGATACTCCTCCATATCTACTAGTTAAATGGACCTTTAGATGTAGCAACACATTTTTTTTTTTTACTCTTTTTTTTTTAAAGGGTTGACTCCAAGGAAATCTAAAGATCATGTATAAAATAATAATACTTTCTTCGTTTGTATGAAGAATGGGCAAAAGGGTTACTCTCAAGAAAAATAATAGGCTCAAAAGCTCACTTGGTATTCATTATGACATGTCAATTCTTTCAAGCAACTCATATTTATCTCGGACATCAACATGTAGAGTAGCAAACATAGTGTAACATCATTCAAGACCAAAGATAATACAAATACTAAAATTCGAAAATCATCATGTCATCCAAAAATAAAAACAAAATCACACCATTTTTTTTTAAACAACATTCTACCCCCCAACCTATTCTAAACATGAAAGGGAATTATGCATGTAGAAATGTGAAAATGATGCAGAAAAACTAATTGAAAATGTTACACTTAAAATGATAGAAAAATGATTTTTTTTTTAACTAAGAAGATGCGTTTCTAGAGGCACTACACTCTATATTCAGCCATCTTCGACTCAAAATTTGAAAATGCATATTTATAAAGGAGATGTCAAAAAGTTAGAAAGATCGCACGAAAAATAAGAAAAAAAAAATTTTTTTTTTCATTATTTTTTTCCCTTTTTTTTTTTACTAAGAAGATGCGTTTCTAGAGTAACTACACTCCATATTCAGCCATCTTCAACACAAACAGTTAGCAAATGATTAGTTTCTACAACAAAAAATTAGTAAAAACTTAACCAACATTCCACAATTGTCAACTATCCCCTCCCCCCAACCAGAACTAAACATTGTCCTCAATGTTTTAAAGGAAAGAAGTAGAGTTTAGAAGATATTACCTAGGTGGTGCAACACAGAATAAAATATTTACAGGCGGAGATTTAAATCTAATTTGTACTTCTTACTGCTGCTATTGTTACCATCGTTATTTGTACACTCCAACACCAAGGTTTTCGGATCTGGCTCTGGTCGATAAGCGATGGGTTTCTGATGAATGTGCAGATGGGCCCAAGATGCTAAAGTGATAAGTGCCTCTAGAGTTGCAAGATCTCCTGGTAAGAAAATAAAAGCATCAGCATGATTAAGCATTTCGGTTATTCTTTCTTGCATACTTGAGACAACTAACTCTTCTCCAGTCGGTGAGTTAGACAAGCAGCCCAAAGGTTTTAGGGCTTGTGGTATGATGCCTAACACTTGACTTCCTCTGACAAAAATGCGCTTTAAGACCAATTTTGATAACCCTCGGTCACCTCCGCCGTACACCAAGTGTAATTTTCTCTCTGCTATGCATCGACCAAGATCAATGGCTGCCTCAAAGAACTCTTTATATTTGCCATAGTTAAATCCGGAAAGCACACAATGTTCTTGAATTGTTTATTGGGAGTAGCTGCCATTATGATACTTCTCAAAAATAATTTGTGAGTGTAAACGAAAAGAATCATATTTAAGGATCTTGGCGGCAATGGGTCACAGCTGTGAATGAGGTGTCATGTTTATGTCAATTAATCGTGTAATGCACATGGCTTGAGAGTCAAAAAGGAAACAGTAAAAAGGAAAAGCAAGTAATGACAAATATAAAATTATTAAAGACAATAATGCAAATGGTAAAACAACAGTGAAATAAAACAACAGTAAAGTAAAAGGATATTTACAAGTAGTTTTGACTGTGGCTCACATCGTCCTCTGGTTTTACGTCCAGAAACGGCTTCAACGCCCTCTATGGGTCGAGGATAGGCTTCCCATCCAGTTTTCTTATAAACTGGCAAACAGGGTCGTTTATAGTCAGATTCCCGAGACTGTATCGTGCATGCTCTTTCTGGAATGATGGTCATAACTGGAGAATCGCTCCTTGCACATATCCACTGGGATGCGTTTCAAGAGACAAAAGGATATCATCCAATGACTCCTTGTTCAAGCCATCCCTAATGAATTGAATCTTATCTTCTCTGTTATCAGACACCATTCCTAAAGAACATCGTTTTTTATTACATATCATTCTGGCACACTTATGACAAGCAACTGAAATCTTTCGAGCTCTTCGCTTTCTTGCATAATTTCCTTTACCACAACCAGGCATGTATGCAATAAATTTAGGAGGCAACTCACCGCCAAGCGTACTTTAGCCTCGATTAACCAAAATATCGGCGGTATGTTATTTCTCATGAGCAATCGCATGCGTTGGATCGAGCTTTATAGATTGTGAGGAGGGCATTCGAGGAAGTGAGGGAATCGACTATGAAGCTTTGCTAAGATCTCGTTTATCCATACCTTCGCCTCAGAAGATCAGTAATTATGGGAAACTGAAGTAACCGACTTGATTGTCACGAAGTACCGTTATCCGCCACTTAACCGGGGTGACAAACTAAAACACACAAACTAAAACACACAAACGGAATAACAAACAAATAAAAACACACAAAGAAAATCACAATCGTCCTCTTATAGAATTTACCTCAAGCTCCAACTGGATGTTGTAGACACTTCTTTCAATGTCTCTGAGTTGGCTTTCTAAATCCTCAACGTGGGATATTAACTCCGGTGGTTGTAGCTTCCAAATACGATGTGTTTTACAAAATTGTATCTGGCCTCTGAGATGAGATTGGACACGTTGAAGTCGTTCTAGGATGTTCAAGAGGCTGAATCGCCTCATGATTAAAAGTGATAAAAGAAAGCTCAATGGTTAAACAAACACACTTATGCACAAATGATTTCAATTAGCAGAAGAAAATAAATAAATAAATAAATCACCGAAAAGAAAAATCTTAATTGAAATCTGGTGGGTCACTTAAATTTATTTCGGTGTCCTCTCCATGTGGTTGGTACTCTAGATATGGCTTTAATCTTTGACCATTAACTTTAAACGTGACACCATTTTTTGTGTCCTTAATTTCAATTGCCCCATGTGGAAAAACAGTTTGAACAATAAAGGGGCCGGACCATCGAGAGCGTAGCTTACCTGGAAATAGGTGCAAACGAGAATTGAATAAAAGTACTTTCTGACCTAGAGTGAAAGATTTTCTCATAATCTACTTATCATGAAAGACTTTCATTCGCTGCTTGTAAACCTTGGCATTTTCGTATGCATCATTACGAATTTCTTCAAGTTCTCGCCACCGTAATCGCTTTCGAGCCACTTGCGTGTTAAAATTGAATTTCTTGATGGCCCAGTACGCACGATGCTCGAGTTCCACAGGTAGGTGGCAAGCTTTTCCATACACTAGCCTGTAGGGTGACATCCCAATTGGGGTCTTGAAGGCCGTTCTATATGCCCATAATGCATCATCAAGTTTTAATGACCAATCTTTTCTCATGCGCCTCACGGTCTTTTCTAAGATGTGTTTTATTTCTCGATTGGAGATCTCAACTTGCCACTTTGGTTTTGCGGATGATACGGAGTCGCCACTTTATGAGTGATGGAGTACTTTGTCAAAAGTGCTTTGAATGATTTATTGCAAAAGTGGGTACCACCATCACTGATTATTGCTCGAGGGAATCCAAAGCGTGAAACAATGTTGCTCTTCAAAAACCCTATCACCACTTTATGATCATTGGTTCTGCATGGAATTGCCTCTACTCATTTCGAAACATAGTCAACAGCAACCAAAATGTATTGATGGCCAAAAGAAACGGGAAAGGGTCCCATGAAGTCGATACCCCATACATCAAAAATCTCAACCACTAAAATTGGATTTAGTGGCATCATGTTCCTTCGTGTAATGCTCCTCATTCTTTGACACCTATCACATGAAGAACAAAAGGTGTAAGCATCTCGAAATATAGTTGGCCAATAGAAACCACATTGTAGAACTTTAGTCCCTGTTTTCTTAGCGCTAAAGTGGCCTCCACAAGCTTGTTCATGGCAGAACGAAAGGATGTTATGAACTTCATTCTCTGGGACACATCGTCGAATAATTTGATCTGCACAATACTTGAACAGATAGGGGTCATCCCAGAAAAATTTTTTTATTTCCGCAAAGAATTTAGCCTTGTCCTGCTTGGTCCAATACTCTGGAAGTTTACCTGTAACAAGATAATTAACGATATCAGCATACCAAGGTAATACTTCCACACTCATTAATTGCTCATCCGGAAATGACTCATTCAAACACTACTGCTAGCATTTCTTTTTCAGTAGTTGAATAGTTCAACTGTGCATCGTTTAATGTCATACTAGCATAGTAAATAACATGAGGAATTCGATCTACTCTTTGTCCTAATACTGCTCCTACTGCATAATCAGATGCATCACACATGAGTTCGAATGGTAAGCTCCAGTTTGGTGGCTGAATGATGGGTGATGACGTCAACAAATGCTTTAGCTTTTCAAATGCTACAAGACATGAATCATCAAAGATAAAATGTACATCCTTAGCAAGTATATTGCATAAGGGTCTAGAAATTTTGCTAAAATCTTTAATGAAACGTCTATAAAAACCAGCATGCCCAAGGAAAGATCTTACTTCTCATTTTTTTAGGTGGAGGAAGATTAGAAATGAGATCCACCTTGGCTTTGTCAACCTCAATACCTTTGCATGAAATGATGTGACCGAGAACTATACCTTGTTTTACCATAAAATGGCATTTCTCCCAATTTAAAACCAAATTCTTCTCTATACATCTCTGCAAAACTTATGTTAGATGATGTAAACATTGATCAAATGAATCTCCAAAAACAGAAAAGTCATCCATAAAGACCTCAAGAAACCGTTCAACCATATCAGACAAAATGTTTAACATACAACGTTGAAATGTAGCAGGTGCATTACATAATCCAAATGGCATTCTCCTATATGCAAAAGTGCCAAAAGGGCAAGTGAAAGTGGTTTTCTCTTGATCTTTTAGTGCTATGGGAATCTGATTGTATCCTGAATAGCCATCTAGAAAGCAATAAAATCCGTGGCCTGCTAATCTATCAAGCATTTGATCAATAAATGGTAAAGGAAAATGATCTTTACGTGTGACAGAATTCAATTTTCTATAATCAATGCATACACGCCATCCTGTAGTTACTCTAGTGGGTATCAATTCATTATCAGCATTGGTAACTACTGTGACTCCTGACTTTTTAGGGACAACTTGCACAGGACTGATCCATGAACTATCAGAAATTGGGTAAATGATACCTGCATCTAATAGCTTAAGGACTTCTGTTCTAACAACTTCTTTCATGTTAGGATTTAATCGACGTTGCATTTCCCTAGTAGATTTAGCATTTTCATCAAGGTGAATGTAATGCATGCAGTCTGCTGGGTTTATACCTTTTATGTCTGCTATGGTTCAACCTAATGCTCCTTTGTGCTCTTTTAAAACATCCAACAACTTACCTTTTTGCTCGTCATTTAGGGATGATGAGATGATTACCGGTAGAGTGCTTTCTTCTCCCAAGAACGCATATTCCAAAGTGTTGGGTAATGGTTTGAGCTCGAGTTTCGGTGGTGACTCTGATGATGGGATGATTTTCTTCTCTGATGGTGCTAGTTGTTCAACTCTTGACTTCCATTTATTAGTGTCCAAGGATGGTGCTGAGTCAAGTAAGGCGTTGACCTCATCGACTGATCTGTCAACATCAAAATCCAAACCAAAGTGAGTTAAACATATTTGTAAAGGGTCATCACTAAGGTTTGAAATAAAATTATCATCAACTAATGCTTCAATTAAATCCACATCAGCAATTCCATCATGAAATACAAGTGTGCAACCCAAGAGGGGGGGTGAATTGGTATTTTAAAAAATATTCTAACAAAACCACACAACAATCCAATCTAATGCCTTAATCAAATTAAAAACAATAAATTCAATCAAGCACAATATTAAAAGAGAGTAAGGGAAGAGAAAGCAAACTCCAAGATTTTTACGTGGTTCGGCTATCCCCGCCTACGTCCACGCCTCCAAGCTCACCGGGCTTGAGGATTTCACTAAGCAAGCCTCCAAGGCTTCAAACGCTTACAATTGACTTCCAAGGTGTCAATGGACCTTTACAACAAGAGATTATACCAAATCTCTTAACCCAAGTGTATCCCAACACTTACAATCTCTCAAGGATAAAGATTACAAAAGAATTTTTCTCACACAATTTGTTTGATCACAAATAAAAGCTCAATGTGTGAATGAATAAGATGAATACAAGAATTTAAAGCTCAATAAAAGTTGTATTCTCAATATTTTGCTCAATGATAATCGTTGGAGTTCTTGTTGTTTGAATTGGATTGAGCTTATTTATAGTTGGAGCTGAAAACTAGCCGTTATAGATCGTATCACCTTCGAAAACGGTTCGCCGTTAGTCGTTAACGGTTAACCGTTTATTCTCAAAAGTTACCGTTGGAGCCAATTCTTCAAATAAACGGTTTGCTGTTTGTCACTATCGGTTCACCGTTAATTGTAAACGTTGAGTTAATTTCGAAATCATCATTTTAACAATCCTTTGAAGAAAATGCTTTCTGGAAATAATCGGTTAACCGTTTTTAGTAAACGGTTCAAGGTTAGCAATAATCGGTTCACCTTTTTTTATAAACGGTTGAGTTAATTTCGAAATCATCATTTTAACAATCCTTACTTTCTGAAATAATCGGTTAACTTTTTTAGTAAACGTTCAAGGTTAGCAATAATCGGTTCACCTTTTTCTATAAACGGTTAGCCATTTGCTACAAAGTGCATCTTCTGATGGCTTCAGATGAATTATTTTCAAAAATACAGTTTGACCCAAAACTTTCCATAACTTCATTATGGCCCAAAACGTTATACATTTTGCAAATAGGTCCAATTTCAGAATTTCTAAAAAATATTTTGTGAATCTCAAAACTTTTTGAAATTATGAAATGGCCCAAAATGCTATGAAACATTTCAAATAAATCCTTCTCCAAAATTTCAAGTAATACTTGTTGATTTCAAAGTTTTCAAAAATCTTTCAATTAAACCATAAACTTGAAAAACAACCAATTTCATAAAATCATTTTTTCATTAAATATAAAACCTTTATAAAGTAAAAATAATGATTTATTTAAAATATATGAAAACAATTTAAGCTTTCAAAAACTTAATTATTCTTAATTTTATTTGTTATCATCAAAATCAACATTATGTTAACATAAATGTTAACACATCATCTGCATTGTAAGGTTGTTTCGCAATGTTAAAGATGTTGAGCTCCATGGTCATATTGCCAAAGGACAACTGCATATTTCCAGTCCTGCATTGAATGTGAGCATCCGCAGATTCTTGAAAAAGGTCGGCCTAGGATAATGGGGATGTGCTTCCTTGAATCCTGTATTGGTTGAGTGTCAATTACAATGAAATCAACAGGAAAATAAAACTTGTCTACCTGGATAAGCACGTCCTCCACAATACCACGAGGTATTTTCGTGGACCGATCTGTAAGCTGTAACACCACTGGAGTTGGGTGTAATTCTCCCAATCCAAGTTTCACAAATACTGAGTAAGGTAAAAGATTAACACTAGCTCCTAAATCCAACAAAGCATTCTCAATTGTGTGGTTCCCTATACTACATGAAATAGTGGGGGAGCCTGGGTCTTTACATTTTAGAGGAATTTTGTGTTGGAGTATAGAACTAACATTTTCAGTTAAAAAGGCATTTTTCTGAACATGAATGTTTCTCTTTTTAGTGCAAAGGTCTTTAAGAAACTTGGCATAAGATGGAACTTGCTTTATTGCATCAAGTAAAGGGATGTTAACACTTACCTGTTTGAAGACTTCAAGAATCTCACCTGTGGATTTTCCCTTCTTTCCTTTAGCTAACCTCTGAGGAAATGGAGCCTTAGGAACAAACTCTCGTGGGTTGGTTTCTTCTTTCTCCTCCGGTGGTGAGTCCTCAGCATTTACAGGTACAATCTGAGTTGATTTTGTCACTGGCATCTCCACTTTGTTGTCGACTTCTTTTCCTTTTCGTAAGGTCATAACGGCTTTGACCTCTCCATGCGGTTGTGGTGAACTGGTACTTGCTTCATGCACTCCTTTAGGATTAGGCACTGGTTGACTTGGAAATTTACCTTTCTCAACAGTCATTGCCAAAGTCTGAACTGAAGAAGCAAGTTGTCCCACCATCTTCTCGAGGCTTGAAACCGATTGGGCTTGTGAGTTGAAGCCTGCTCTCATCTCATTCCGTAATCCATCAATGGTGCGGTTACATTGCTCGATCATGGAGTTAGTAACATTCTTGACATTCTGGAATGCATCCTCCCATTGTCTGGGTTGAGAGTAGTTTTGGTTCTGATTGTATGGTCTAAATGGTGGCTGAGAGGCTTGAGGAACTTGAGGAATTGGTTGCATTGGTGGAGCCGAGCATTTGGGTCCATTCTGTTGGAATCCTTGAGACCATGAAAAATTGGGGTGGTCTCTCCATCCAGGATTATATGTGTTGGAGTATGGGTTGTAATTTGATGGCTTCCTCATGACACCGATGGCATTGGCTTGATCTGAATATGAGTCATGGTCATGTGGCTCTGTTGATTTAGCAGTCGTCAAAGATGCTATTTGTCGAGAAAGACCTTCAATTATCTCTTTGACTTCTTTGATTCCCGAACTGGACTCGCCAATGTGAACCTCATTTACTCCTTTAATTCTTCTAGTATTTCTGAGTGATCGACTCCGTTGTTGGGAATTATCTGCTTGTCGCTGGAAGAAATCCCAAATCTCTGATGCACTTTTTGACATTAGCTCTCCTCCACTTGTTGCCATTAGCCATTCTTGCACATTTGGCAATAATCCTTCCAAGAAGTATTGGCATTGGTGCCATTTCTCGTACCCATGATGTGGACACTTCAAAAGTAGCCCATTGAATCGCTCCCATGCTTCAAAAACGCTTTCGTCTTCTCTTTGGGTGAATTCTGAGATCTCCCTGCGAATAGCATTGGTTTTATGCACTGGGAAATATTTATTCAAAAATTTTGTTACCATTTGTTCCCATGTTGTAATGCTATTAGCAGGCAATGTATTGAACCATGAACGAGCTCTATCCTTTAAAGAAAATGGGAATAGTCTAAGTTTAACATCATCTTCTGAAAAATTCTCATATTTAAAAGTTTGACAAATTGTATGAAAATCATTCAGATGATTATACGGGTCCTCATTTTCTAGGCCATAGAATGTTGGGAGACAATTTAACACACTAGGTTTTAATTCAAAACTCCTAGCAGCTACATTTGGGTATCTAATGCATGATGTGCTCAAATTAGCTAAGGACCAAGTAGTCCTTAAATGGCCTCTCCCGTGGTTACTATTGTTGCAAATCCATTTCAGTTTTATCTTTACGTGCAATGTGTTTGTGTATGCGAAGTGTTCTTTCTAATTCAAGGTCTATAGGTTCAAGATTAGGTGATAATGACCTACGACCATGCATGCAAATAAAGAAAATAAATTGAGAACAAAACAAATAAAAATAAAGAAAAAGGAGAAATTACAATATTAACCTTATTATTATTTTATTCTAACCTTTCTATGAAAGCACATAAAAAAAACGTGAAATAAAATAAATAAAATAAAAATAAATTAACAAGATAAATAAAAAATTACAAAGAAAAATAACTTAAAAATTAAATTGCAGAAAAAAAAATAGAAGAGAAAAAGAAATTCTTACCTAAAATATAAATTCGCTTTTTTTTTAATTAATTAAGAAAAAAAAATACAAGGAAACAACTAAAATAATAATAATAATACTAATAGTAATAATAATAATAATAAAATTATTTACAAAAAATTAATTCTATAAATCAAAATACTTACCTCCCTTTGAATCGGCGCCAAAAACTTGTTGTGCAAATTTTGTTGAACTCGCAAGCGTACGAATCTATTGTAGAATAGATTAACGGTGTTGAGTGTCGATCCCACGAGGAGGTGGATTTTAATTGTGTGTAGAATTAACTTTGTAAATGGGTGGTTGGATTTGTGTGGAAGTGATTTAGATGATCTTTGGAATTTAAATTGGATTGGCAGAAATAATTAAATTGGAAACTATTGAGATAAAGCACTTGGGTATCTTGATCCGTATCAACATGCATCATGGGCTAAATAATCCTTATTAATACCAATTAAATCATGAGGGGGGAATCCACACCTCATGAACCACGCTCTAATCAATATGGTGTTAAGGGCTTATCGTGCCAAATAATAATAACCTTATACTAGGGTCTTAGGTAAAACCGGGCGAACTAGACAAGATTATTATTATTTGTCGACGAAAAGTCAAAACCTCCACAGAAATTAGAGGGGAAGAGAAAATAAATTTATCAAATAAAGCCCATGACACATGTTGAGACTTCACCTTCAACCCAAGCTTAAAAGAAAATTAGCCACTCATAATTGAACTAAGGGTAAAATGAGAATTTTATTAAAATACGTAGAAAATACAAGATGGAGAAGGAATTACAGAAAACTAAGCTCAGAAATGGATTCAGGGGTATCAAATTAGGGGGGGAGGCCCCCTTTTTATAGATACATTGAGTGAATCATGGCCATCGGATTAAAAATAGTTTGGATGCACAGGATTGCGCCACATCATCAGTGAACAGTAACACGGTTTGACCACGCGGTTTGAACAGTAACACGGTTTGCACACGGTTTGAACAAGAATACGGTGCGAACGAAAGTGAAATGATATCCATGAAACGATGCACTGTACATGTGAATAGTGCCGTACGTGTGAACAGTGCCATTTTTCCTTTTATGCTCCTCTTAAGGTTTTCGACTGTCCTGAGTTCAAAAGTGACGTCCGTTTTGCTATCCGAAATCTCGTTCATTGTGAAATGACCATGATACCCCTAAAATACACAAAATACTTAATAAAAACAAAACATATATAATTAAATAACAAAGGACTTAAATAAATAAAATTAGAGATGTTAGTGAGTTTTAAAGTGTAAAATGATGAATTTCTCCTTTATAAATATACATTTTCTAACACTCAACACCATGGCCCTTGTTTTGTAGGGGCATTTGCATAGTTTCCATTCAGAGTTCAAATATTTAGAGTTTTTTAAATTTCTCTTTTGAGACACATGGTAATTTTCATTTAAGTATTCTTTTGACTCAAAGGTTGTGCATCCCTCTCTACATGGTGAATTTTGATTTATCCTAACATTTGAAAGGAAAATCATGCACCTCTTAAACTTCTTGACAGTGACATGCCTATTTGTCTCCTTGGACCTTTGTTCCATAGGAGATCGACAGGAAAATGTTAGGATAAGCTTGAGACGCAAGAGTTTCACGTGTCCCTTATTCTAAGTTGGTGGTCATTCATTAATGACTCTTGAATTTTTTGTTGAGCTAGTCAGTTCTTGTTAGAGGCTCTATCACCTCTTATGTGGTCCCACTAGATGACCAGATCAGTTGAATTAAGGAAATGAGAGGCAATTTTTGAAATGTAAGGCATCCTAAGTAAGCTCACTTAATCTCTACTTTGTCTTAGGTATTCTTATCGGCGCTTATAGATTCTTTTGGAGCCTACAATTCTTACTAATGTCTACTTCCAATGGTTTCTAGCCATCTTAATAATATCTTGAACATCCTCTTTGTCCTTTCCAACTGCATCTCCTACACTAGCACGTGTCCTTTCATCATTGACCCAAAATTAACCATTAACAATGCTCCACCGATCTCTTTTAGTAAGGTAAAAGAGACTATTCTATCTGAGGTGTGTTCTTTTATTTTCTGCCACTCCACATGGCACTCATAAACTAGCTTATCAAATTTATCCACCAAGAGCAGCAAATTCATTTTTGAGCGCTTGTTGCAACTTTCCAACGGTCAATCATTATTGAAATTCTTCACCTTTGGTGTGCTTAACTACGAAGTTTGAAATAAAGATTGTCATTTTTCTCTGAAAACCAATTGGTCCTCAGAGAATAGATATTAAATCATTTAACTTCATCCTTCCATAGTTCTAAGGAATAATAATTCAAATAGAGATTTGAATGTTTAATATCTTGGCATCCATCTCATTATTATTTTATTATACTAATCCATTCTATTATAGTCAGGTACATTTGCTTGAATTTTATCCGAGTATGCTAAATTTCAAAACATGCGTTTTGGTTATTTTGAAATTTTAAAAACCTAAACAAAATTTGAGTAGTCATGTTTAGACCTTTTTAGTATGGAGTGATGTAACTTTTAAGTCACAGTTACTGTAGAAAAAAAATTATAATTATGAAATAAAAATTAGTAGTTTATAGTAAGTATGACTTTTAAATAATAATTTTGGTAAAATAGTAAAAATATAATAGATTTTTCATTATATAAGAGCTAATTTGGGATAGTTGCACTACCATACCTACATTTTAGGAGAAATTTTCCTTTACAATAGGATTGTGGGGTAGCTGCATTGCAGCCTAAGTGTGGGGTGAAATCAACTTAGTTTCTAAATCCTAACAACTAGTATTTACTAAATATTTTAGTATTATAATTTTTAAAATATATTTACTCAACCTTAATACCAGTTAAGGAGTTAAGAAAATGGCTTTTTCCGTATTTTTATTTGTAATAGAGGTGGAGATTTTAAATGTCATATTCTATCATTATTATTTGCTATAAAATGTCACATTAAAGTTAAGGAAAAATTTTAGTATTCTTAAGTAACGTGCCAAGCATATAAGACTCCTCAAGCCGACGTATTACTAAATATATATGTAGATCCAAATAACTTTTCAAACACCTCAAATCAAATTCAACCACACTGTTTGACGTTATGGGCTTTATAGTCCTGTACGGATCGCACTAGCCACTTGTCATCACTAAACGAGAACTAATACATGCCAAACCTCGTGCAGGGACAACATCATTCCACTCCTGGCGCGCGACACTCAACGTATCCAACCAAACAAACACCGCCAAATCATCATTCGCCGCATCGTCACTCGCGGTGTCCTTGTTTCCTTTACTTCCACGCCAATACGCACCCGTATCACACAGACAGACGCACAAACACATGATACAAGTACGAGAAATGAGAATCCAATGAATTCAATGAAGTGATTCCACCGAGCAACTCCTCTCTATCGCATCTCGCCTCGACAAAACCCTAACCAAAACGCAACGTAAAGTATAATCCATTCTCTCGCTCTCTCAATTTCCCTCGCAGTTTCACTTGGTATATTTTTGCCTCCGTCGCTGTCGAATATTCTTAATTAAGTTAAATATCTGTTTGTTTATTAAATATCTAGACGTAAAAAACTTTTAGTTATTTTGATTGGAATTACTGTTTATTGATGAAATGGAGATGAATGTGAACAGCTCAGAGCTCTATATGCTTCCTTGCAAGAGAGCGGGTGGAGGAGAGGCTGTGGTACTAGAAGTAGCAGGACCAATCCGTTCACCGGAAGCTTCGATTAAAAAACATAAAATTACCGATTTGCCCCCAATCGCTTCGGCGACTACCGCCACTACAGCTGCTAACACGGGGAACGTCAGGAGTGCTGAAAAATCCGCCGCTAGTGACAGTAACAATAGCAACGGCGCTGATTCGTCGATCATGGGACTTGGTAACGGAAATCCGTCTGATATTGATGAGGATCTCCACAGCCGCCAGCTAGCTGTGTATGGTCGCGAGACCATGAGGAGGCTATTCGCTTCGAATATCTTAATATCCGGAATGCAAGGCCTTGGTGCTGAGATTGGTACGTGAAACTCGTAAAACGCTGTAGTTTTGAATATGAAATATTTTTGTATTTTGTTTTTATGTTATTAATTTTTAGCGGATTTATGCTTGTTGCAGCAAAGAATCTTATTCTCGCTGGTGTTAAGTCTGTGACCTTGCATGATGAGGGAGTTGTGGAGTTGTGGGATTTGTCTAGCAATTTCATTTTCTCAGAAGATGATGTTGGGAAGAATCGAGCTCTTGTTTCTATTCAGAAGTTGCAAGAACTGAATAATGCTGTGGCCATTTCGGCTTTGACAACTGAATTGACTAAGGAGAAACTCTCTGATTTCCAGGTAATGCTTTCATATGCTTTGTAAAAACCGATGCATCATTTTTGAATAACAGAAATTGTTTGTTGATGGTTATTTATTTGTCCTTTTTTTTTGGGTGACATTATGTGTTAAAGTAGAGCCAGTGTGCTTATTGTTATCTTTGGAATGTTTTGAAATTAATTTTAGCTATGATTTTGTAAGCTTTTGTGTTATAATGATTTTTAGTATTCTGGCTTCTCATCAACAAAATCAATATGAAAATTTATTGATCTACTATGGTAGCGTTGGTAATTCTGTAGATGAAGACATTAGGTGCTAGAAACTTTAAACCTGAGGACCATAACTTATGTGCTAAATGGTGTCCACCATGCATGTCAGTGCTGCCTGTTTTCATTGTTCTTTGAGTAGCGGCTGGAATTATAAGTTGCAAGGTTAAGTAAGGATTTTATGTTCTTCCTTCAGAAATCTTATATGACTAATAGCTGAACTTCTGTTGTATATCCAGTTAAGGATTTTCGTTCCTTCAGTAATTTTACTTTCTTCAATGGTTCTGCATTCTGTACGTTTTCATTTTGATCCTGTCTAACTATAGTGAAAAATGTTCGTGTCTTTTTTATGCTTTTATTCTATAATCTTGCTTTATTTATTTGTATTTGAGTTTATGAAATTTTCATTTGAATTGTATTCTTCAGGCTGTAGTCTTTACTGATATCAGCTTAGAGAAAGCGGTTGAATTTGATGATTACTGCCACAATCATCAGCCTCCAATTGCATTTATCAAATCTGAAGTGAGGGGTCTTTTTGGTAATATTTTCTGTGACTTTGGCCCTGAGTTCACAGTTTTTGATGTTGATGGGGAGGAACCACATACTGGTATAATTGCATCCATCAGTAATGACAACCCTCCCCTTATTTCCTGTGTTGATGATGAGAGAATTGAGTTTCAGGATGGGGATTTGGTTGTGTTTTCTGAAGTCCATGGGATGACCGAATTAAATGATGGGAAACCAAGGAAGGTTAAGAATGCTAGACCCTACTCGTTCTCTATTGATGAGGACACCACTAACTATTCTGCATATGAGAAAGGTGGTATTGTCACACAGGTGAAACAACCCAAGATAATAAATTTTAAGTCTCTGCGAGAAGCATTGAAAGATCCTGGGGATTTCCTTTTAAGTGACTTCTCCAAGTTTGATCGTCCACCTGTCCTGCACTTGGCCTTCCAGGCACTGGATAAGTTCATCCAAGAGTTAGGACGCTTCCCTGTTGCAGGGTCAGAGGAGGATGCTCAGAAAATCATCTCTCTGTTCACTAGCATCAATGAGAGCTTAGCAGATGGAAGGGTTGAAGAAATTGACCACAAACTGCTTCGTCATTTTGCATTTGGTGCGAGGGCTGTAATAAATCCCATGGCTGCCATGTTTGGTGGTATTGTTGGACAGGAAGTTGTGAAGGCTTGCTCTGGAAAGTTTCATCCTCTCTTACAGGTTGGTTATTCTTGGTCAGGACTTTGTTCTGTATGGAATGGCAGCTTGATATGGTCATGTTGCATGAATTTTGTTTTTCGGAGTTAATTGTTCAACTGTTTTGCCCATATCCATTTTGTTATATTTGAGATTGCTTATGTTTAGATCTCTATTGACTTGAGTATTAAATTTTGTGGCGGACAGTTTTTCTACTTCGATTCAGTTGAGTCACTTCCCTCGGAACCCTTGGATCCCAGGGACTTGCAGCCCTTAAACAGTCGTTATGATGCACAGATTTCAGTGTTTGGATCCAAGCTCCAGAAAAGGTTGGAGGAAGCTAAAGTGTTTGTTGTAGGGTCTGGTGCTCTGGGGTGTGAGTTCTTAAAGAATCTAGCATTAATGGGGGTTTCTTGTGGTAACCAAGGGAAGTTGACAATTACAGATGATGATGTCATTGAGAAGAGCAACCTTAGCAGGCAATTTCTGTTCCGGGATTGGAACATTGGGCAGGCTAAATCCACAGTTGCTGCTTCTGCAGCTGCTTTGATAAATCCTCATCTAAATACTGAAGCCTTGCAGATCCGTGCAAACCCAGAGACTGAGAATGTGTTTAATGATACATTCTGGGAGAATCTGAATGTTGTTGTCAATGCTCTGGATAATGTCAATGCCAGGCTTTACATTGACCAGAGGTGCTTATATTTCCAAAAGCCACTTTTGGAGTCAGGAACTCTAGGTGCCAAGTGCAATACTCAGATGGTCATTCCGCACTTGACTGAAAATTATGGTGCGTCACGAGACCCACCTGAAAAACAAGCTCCCATGTGCACAGTTCATTCATTCCCACACAACATTGATCACTGCCTGACTTGGGCTCGGTCTGAGTTTGAGGGTTTGCTTGAGAAGACACCAGCGGAAGTAAATGCCTATCTGACTAGTCCCACTGAGTACGCATCTGCAATGAAGAATGCTGGTGATGCTCAGGCCAGGGACAACTTGGACCGCGTCCTTGAATGCCTTGATAAGGAAAGATGTGAAACATTCCAAGACTGTATCACCTGGGCCCGTCTAAGGTACTATGTTTAGTTATTGATTGCATGTTTTTTAAGTTGCACTCTATCTTGATCTTTTCTTAATTCAGCTTCTGATCTTTTGCTATTAACTAAACCAGGTTTGAAGACTACTTTGCTAACCGTGTGAAGCAATTGACATTTACTTTTCCTGAGAATGCTACAACCAGCAACGGGACACCCTTCTGGTCAGCCCCCAAGCGTTTCCCCCGCCCTTTGCAGTTCTCAGTTGATGATCTCAGTCACCTTCAATTTGTGATGGCAGCATCAATATTACGAGCTGAAACATATGGCATTCCTATCCCTGATTGGGTCAAGTCACCCGTAAAGCTGGCCGATGCTGTTAACAAAGTGATAGTTCCTGATTTCCAGCCCAAGGAAAATGTAAAGATTGAGACAGATGAGAAAGCCACAAGTATGTCCACTGCATCAATTGATGATGCTGTAGTAATCTATGAGTTGCTCCAGAAGTTAGAAAAATGCTGGAAGCAGCTGCCGACAGGTTTCAAGATGAACCCTATCCAGTTCGAAAAGGTTAGTGTTATTTTGGTTTTTATTATATTTTGTATGGAATATATAGTAATGCTATCATCCAGTTTTCGTTCTGTTTCTTACCCCCAAACTAAGAGGTCTTGGGCTGCAGTTTTGTTGTCAATCTGTAAGAACCTTTTGATGTAGTTTTGCTTTTTGGTGTCAGAGAGAACCTATGCCTCCTAAATGACTACTGTGCACTAGTTCTTGTTTGGTTTTATATATATTTAAACACATAAAACTTTCTTTTTTCATTTTTTTTAATTTTTTGGGGAAAAAGGACACATAAAGAGGTTTGGTTCATAAGAATTGGGGGCAAAGCTCTTCCCCTTCCTTACAGATGAGTTTAGCAGTCCCCAAACCACGAGCTTTGGGCTTTTAGTTTTTGTTAATCTTGATTGGAACACTAGGTTTATTTATAGATTATGTTTGAGGGCAGGTCAGTTTGTTTTCGAGGACCTAAGCTATTGGAGTTTAATATTCTTCATCACAACGTTGTTTCTCTTTCTCGTACTGAGCTTGATGGTTTATGAAGTACCCAGGGATGGTGATCCATGGTCAGGAAAATCTCACTATTGAGCTTGGCGGACTTGATCATTAACACCTTTTGAAAAATAAGTTCAATGATGTCCAAAAGAAGGAAATCGACTTGTTTCATGTGGATGTCTGGTGGTTTCTGATATATCGGATATCTTTACTTGATAATCATCATTCCACTGTTCAGGCCTCATAACCTGTCATTGAGTTTCTTTTTCTTTAAATAAATATTTGCGGATTTATAGTCTAGTTTCTAGTTTCTTACTTGTATTGGATATTTATCTGATTTTGCAGGATGATGATACAAACTTTCACATGGACTTAATAGCTGGCCTTGCAAACATGAGGGCAAGGAACTATGGCATCCCTGAAGTTGACAAGCTCAAGGCCAAATTCATTGCAGGGAGGATTATCCCAGCAATTGCAACCTCTACTGCTATGGCAACTGGTCTTGTGTGCTTGGAGCTTTATAAGGTTCTGGATGGTGGGCACAAACTGGAAGACTACCGAAATACCTTTGCCAATCTGGCCCTCCCTCTGTTCTCGATGGCGGAGCCAGTTCCACCTAAGGTGTTCAAGCATCGGGATATGAGCTGGACTGTGTGGGACAGGTGGATTTTGCGGGACAACCCTACACTAAGACAACTTCTTCAGTGGCTGCAGGACAAGGGCTTGAATGCTTACAGCATCTCCTATGGGAGTTGCTTGCTTTTTAACAGCATGTTTCCGAGGCACAAAGAAAGGATGGACAAGAAGGTAGTGGATCTGGTTAGGGATGTGGCCAAGGCAGAACTGCCTCCATATCGACGACATTTTGATGTGGTAGTCGCATGCGAGGATGAAGATGACAATGATATTGATATTCCTCAAATCTCAATTTACTTTAGTTAGGCGTTTCCATCTAGTTAATTAGATGACATTTATTGGTAGGATGAAAAATGAATGATATGCTTTGCGAACATGAGCAGATGTATTGGATTTGTTATGGTGACTAAATATTCTCCTATCAATCAGTAGCTGATACAGTTCCATTAGAGTATAATGTTTGAGTTGTTTATGATTTGAGTCGCGGCATGTGCTGAATTTTCTGAGTCTTGATCTTTCTGTGATGCATGAATATTGTGAATTCGGGCGACTGGGAGGGCTACTGTTACAGAGTAGCATTTACGAAGTCAAATTAGGGAGAGAATAGACAGATGATAAATGTCTGAAAGCTGAAGTTGCAGGTAAATATCTTGTCTTTTTTCAGATTAATAGAAAATTTTCTTTTAGATTCTTGGTTCTGGTTGTTAGTAATTCTCAACAGTTAATAATTTTTAAGTGGAAAATTACTGGAGGTAAATTATTGGGATATCTTCTATTGAGGTGTTCTCCTTAGGGCGTATAAAATGGAAGCACAATTTTGAGATGCTAGTTTATCAATGTTAAAAGGGATCACGCGCTAAGATCCAACTAAAATGTGAATTCTTGGACAGGTCATGTTCAGTTCTTGGTGAAATAACAACACTAGGGCCTTGAAAGACTGATTTTTTCAGAATTCAGGATGTCTATCTTCAATCTATCGATTTAATCAATTTTTCTTGCACAATAACAACATAATTAATCTGTACATCATAAAGAAAAGGCATGGTGTGCATGCCATATATATGTACTCTCAGAATTTCATTTTTCCCTCCATCACCTAATCATATAGCTTTAACTTCTCCAAGCAGAGACCCTCACTAGTGGTGTTCCTCTCCACTCGAGAATAATTTCATTCTTACTGTGTCCTCCAATTGTCACTTCATATGAGCTTACCCCTTTCATCAATTCTTTGGCTTCCATCAAAAAATCTTTACTCACTTCACATTTCTCCAACCCAAATCCTGCCTGAAGATGATACCCTTGCCTTATTTCCTCCCATTTTCGCAACCAACCATTGGAGGAGATGTAAGGTGCCACAAAAAGACACTCCATGGCCATTCTTGCTCCTGCAAGTTGAGTCGGAAAACTTGTTTTCATTGATTCTAAAACAGCTTGGTAATGCTCTAGATACCCTTCAAAAAATGACCCAAAACCTGAACTGCCAATCAATTTCTCACAAGCATCTCCATCTCCTAAAGTTACAATACCTCCGCTTCTGCATAACATTTCCTTGGCAACTTGTAGAAACTCTATAACATGCTTTCTGCTTCTGCTTCTTCCCATGTGCGGAAGCTCTACAATGCAGTTAAACACGGACCATTCTTTGCTGCAACCTTTTTTCTTCCTCTTCATCTCCCACACCAATTCGTCAAAATCCATCTCCTCCACCTTCAACTTTAGGCCAAAATCTCTTGCATAATCACATAGTTGCTTTCTTGTCTCCTCAAAACTCCATTGCCTTGGTACACGAGCAAATTCACTATCCTCTATCTTTACCGATGTCAATCTCAGTGTTCTATTCTGTCGCGCCATGGCCTCAATCATTGAAGGCCACTGAATCCCTTCTCCCATGTCAAAGTCCACTACGTTTACATGCTCAGCATCATCCGGTATAGACTCGAGGATTGCAGAGTTTGCCGCGAAGTGAGCAAACCTTCCATATGGGAAAATTTGGTAAAATGCCTTGAAGGCCGCCTCAAAGTTTTTTCTTGATTCTTGCATCAAATAATCCCCTTTCTTTTCAAAGTCGGCAGATAAGTTGTATGCAAGGCGCTCCAAGGTTCCTCCTGCGGGACTAGCTTTATCGCTTAAGCATCTGATGATCACGTCCGCGAGCTCTCTCTGCTCCTTCTCTACAGCTTCTCCATAACCCTGGAGAAGATGTAGAACCCCCAATTGATTATCAATTTCCATATCTTCTCCCAGGAAAGTCACCGTTGAGTCCATTGAAGCCTCGCTTGATTTCGTTGGTGTACTAGGAGAAGAAACCTGTGAAAGAAGGCTTAAACTTCCCTCGCTATTATCAAAACCTGTGCCAAAATCTTTGAATTCGTCACTAAAAACAGACTCGAAATTTCCCAATTCCATGGAAAATTCATTCATCATGGCTTGTAATTCATCATCACAAGGTGGAAATGGGATCATTTCATTAGAAAACAGGTGAGAAAAATTCGATGTCAAGGAATAATCTGAGGTATCATCGTCAAAGTTGAAATCACAGGTTCCCAATTCATCATCAAGAGTTGAATTGATGACTGTGTGAAACGGCCAAGACGGCTGAAGAAACTCTTGTTGCATTATGTTTAATTTGATGATGTTGCTGAAAGAGTGATTAAGAAAGGGAATTAATGAGAATTTTGATTGGGTTGAATTGTGATGACAAATGCCCTTTACTAGTATTTATACAAAGGGAAAAATGAATATAAAAATGAACTATATTTAATTATGAGAAGCTACCGATCACCATCACCCTTCTTTCATAGAGTTTTAATCAACCTAAGGTTCCCTGGTAAGCCCTCTTGCTGTTTCTTGGCAGGTTCTTGAAGATGGGGACGTTTGCATGTAAATTTCATAAAAATAATTTTTTAATGGAGAAATTAGTTAGATAACTTTTCATGTCAATTCACTGTAATTACCTTTTCTGTATTTTAATAAAGGACCGGAATTCTCATTAGAATATATATATATACATAGTGAGAGTTTCCTAATTTAGGTCGGAAAATTTTAATATATGTATATAGGCTGTGCATTGATTGGTTCTTCAGTATCCCAGGGGAGAGAAATTAATCCTGCATAAAACGACACCTGGCCGTTCTATCATATGAAAACAAAATAGAACTCTACGTGAAGGGGCATTGAATGTATCTAAATTATTTTTTACTTCCCAATTAAGGACAAGCATTACACACAATAAAATATCCAAGGTTGCATGAAAACTTCATACACACACGATACTTAAATTGATAGGGTCAAATCATTATTATTTTCTTTTACATTTAATGTTTTTACGTCCCTTTTGAAATGTTTGATTGAATGTAAAACTCAATTATTTATTTTTAGATAAGAATATATGAAAATAATAATGATTTGATAAATTAAATTACTGTAAACGAATATTTCCGTCTTGTTAATGAGAATAGAAATCTAAATTATGTCATATTAAATTTCATCTAAAGACGATCTCATTAAATGTTTGATATAAGTATGTGTATATTAGATGTAATACGTGAGAATTAAATTAACTAGAATTAGAATTTAATTTAATAACATGTAGATTTTTCTTAAAAGAAAAAGGAATAAACAAAGGGAAAAATCATCAATTTCCAAGTCAATAATCAAGCCTATTAGGTTTCAAAGGCGTATTCTAATGGGTGCAATTTGATGGCTTGCAGAGATAATGGGTTCTAATTGATGAATGTTGATAAATATGGGGACAGGTTGAAATTATTCATTATTGTTGTTGTTGTCATTATTATTATTATTATAATCATGACGATCATGTTATGGCAATTTACTAGTAAAATTATGATTTTCATGTGTGAGAAAAAAGAAAAAAAATACATTATTATGATACATATACATAAAATAAATTAACGAAAAAATAACATCTAAGTTAAAAAAAAAAAAAAAAGGTAAAGATCTTCTCTTAGTTTTTTTTTTCTAGTCTCTCTTAGTGAAATAAGTGGTTAAGATTGAATTTCAAATTTTGTTATTGATAATCAAGCCATCTTTTTTTACTTTATTTAATTTAAGACAACTTTTTTTTTCCTAAATTTGAAAGACCATGAGAGAAAAATATCAAGAGAGAATCTTATCCTAAAAAACAAATATACAACAACATATATCACTTCTGAAATTTTCACAAGTGATTTTGGACAAAAAAATCTAGAATAAAATTTTTATAAATAAATCCTAATCTCTTTATTTAATTTAGCATTAAGGAAATGAAAATTGAAGTTAATATTGTAAATTAATGGACAAATATCCGCCGACTACCTAAAGTTCATAAAAAATACATAAATACTTTTTTTTTATATTGTAGCTACCTACCCAAAATTTATAAGGTGTATCAGATTTCTACTTTCCTGTTAACTGTTGGGAAAGTGTGTAGCAGATATCTACTTTTCATTTAACTGCCGGGAAAGATTGGTGATGCTATAGGACTAATATAATCATTTAGCAAAATCACAATTTGTTACAGGATTTTCAGTTTTTTTTTTTTTTTGGTTGGGGGGGGGGGGGGTTATGAACCAAATACTCCATTATTTATTCACTTCGCATTAGGAACAAACTCACTTCTACTATTCAATCTCCACATTATTTTCACCAAAATCCTTCCATTTTTAACCGCGAAACAAACTTTGAATGTTGTATATTTGTTGATTCGATTTTGATGGGGCAATTTTGGGGGTTTTCAAAATCGAACCGTGAATATAAAATGGAACCAGGGGGGAAAGAAAAATGAAGGATGTGTGTTTGGTGAAGTCAATTGATGAGAATAGGTAAGAAATTGAAACAATTTGAGAGAGAATCGAATAGCTCTAGGTTCGTTTTAGGTGGGGGTAAATTTGGCCTCTTGGGGGTTTTCAAAATTGAGGTAAAACTCTGAAATGGAACCAAGGATAACCATGAATGATATATGGAAAAGTATTTGGTGAAATCAATCTGATGAGAACAAGTAATAAATTGAAGCAATTTGAGAGAGGATCGAGCGGCCTAGGGTTAGATTTAGAATTATTTTTTATTTTATTTTATTCTCCATTGTCCTTTCCGACTTTAAATTTGTAGGGTTTAAAAAGCACATACAATTTATATCAAATTCTTTGTAAAAAAACTCTAATGTTGTTAAAGGAAAAGTGAAGTATTGATAAACTTTATAAACTGTAGGTGGACAGCTACAAATAGGGTGAACCGAACTGGATTCGAAAAATCTAATTCAGTTCGATTTTTTTTTTTTGTTTCAATTCGGTATTTTATAAGTAAAAATACTAAATTGATTAATACCGAAACTAAACTGAATAAAAATACTCAAACCGACCCAGCCCTATCTATAAAAGAATAAAATTAACTGTATTTTTAATAAAATAAGAAATTTGAAGCGATCAACCAATATTTACCATTAATTAATTCACCAGAGAGGTAGGGTATGATAGAAAATATTATATTTAGAGTACAATTGTTTGAACAAAATTCTATAAAAAGGTGATAAAAACATATTGCAAAACATCGCTTTGAGTTTTTAACTTCGAACCACATTTTGTCTATATTTTTGTTGTTTTTTTGTCGAAGTTTAGTTCGCTTCGTATATTTCATACCACGAGCTGTAAAAGAATAAAGACTGAAACACGAAAGCCAAGAATTTGGGACAACTTAACTAATTCATGCAATTTACAAATTTTTTAATTTATTATTTATTTGTATTTTGTAAATTGCATGAATTAGTTAAGTTGTCCCAAACTATGCAAGTGATTACAAATACTATTTGGATACTGATTTGCCACCATATCCGAATCTTTTTAAAAGTTTTTTGTCATTAGACATAATAAATATCTTCTATGGTTTATGTTGTGGAGATATTTAGCGATGGGACTAGCCATCCCCCAGACGAAGAGCCAGCCTGCTTATAGGCGAGCAGACAAGTGAAACCTGGTAGCAGGAACTTGCGAGCAGATACCTTCTGCTCATTCGCGAGGACGACCTCCCCGAGGTTACAGTGCGAAGTGGATTCCTCCTGAGGGCTCAAGAGCCTTTCTATAAAAAGCTAGAGATCGGAACTTGAAAGAAGAGATTATTTGAGAGCCAAGGCATAAGTGGCCAGTCAAATAGCGGTTAGCGAGAAGCACACCCTTAAGCGAGAATCTAGGCATGAAACCCATTCAACCGACAATCACGTTATTCAACCACCCATTCCGTGAACAGAGGGAAATGGAGAACGTGGATCGTGGGAGGCCAAATCCGGAGGATAGCTATAAAAAGGTAACCAACGAAGGTAAGAGGGTTGGACTTTTGGAGATTAGAACTTGAAAGAAGAGATTATTTGAGAGCCAAGGCATAAGTGGCCGTGTTTCCCAAAGAAATATAAAATTGGCTGGAATCCTGACAAAAAAATAGGCTTTGAAATTAAAACATACATGATACATGAATGAACTGCATGATATTGTTAATAGATTCCGTATTAGCGGCCGTTAATTAATCGAATTTGTATCAAGTAGCTAACCTTGAATATTTTTTAATTAATTAAAGACCTTCTTGTAGCTACCAACTAAAGGGTAATAAATTTTGAACTAATGTAAAAGGTGAATTAATACATGCATGAGATTTGATATGATATATAATCATATGGAATCAAGACGGAAGCATTCGGAGGGTTTAAGACTTAATTAAGACTGACGGTCATTGCGGTAAAACACCCTCAACACACAATATATCATACGTTTTTATTGTATTAATTTAAAATAATATAGGCATACATTGTACACGTCTTGTTTTGTTATCATGAATAGATAAGGATGAAGAAAATAATAAACATTTCGTGGAGAACTAATAATTCCAAGTGCACGTTTAAGGTTCTGTCGCTCCTCTTGCTTGCCTTCCGAGTTTGCATTTTCAGCCTCCAGCTTTAAGATTGAATGGCTCAAAGACGATGATTAGTTCCATGTATTTTAATTCTAATTACGTCTATCAGGAAGGTAATACTATCGCAGATATTTTGGTCAACACGGACGTCGAGAGTTTAAATTAGCGTTTATGGGTTGCGCAGTTCAAAAGTTGAAATTATTGGTATAGAGGAGGGATCTTGGTTGATCATCCAAAAGTTGTTTAAGCTAGCTATTGGTGATCAGGAGTGGAAGCGAATCTCGCATCATAATAATGTTTATCTAATTACTTGCATTATAGCATAGTTTATTTCAATTAATATTATATTATAGAAATCCATTAGAACATAGTCTTTTTTTTTTAAAAGCATTAGAACATAATTTATTTACATAATATAGTTCTTTCGGGGGACGTATTTCTAATTGTAGAATAAAATAAAATTCGAATGTTAAAAAAAAATGTATATTGAACCCATTCATTTAGAAGTCTGCTTTATATCCTCTTAGAGATTATTATTTTTTTCCCATTTTCCTTATATGGATAATGCTAAAATATTGCCCCTTATTGAGTATTCGTATTCTCTCACTTGAGCGGCCGAATAATATCTTAAATATAAAATTAGATGAAATCCTGACAAAAAAAAAAGGCTCTGAAATTAAAACATACATGAATGACCTGCATGATATTGATAATAGATTCCGTATTAACAGCCGTTAATTAATCGAATTTGTATCAAGTAGCGAACCTTGAATATTTTTTAATTAATTGAAGACCTTCTTGTAGCTACCCACTAAAGGGTGATAAATTTTGAATTCATGTAAAAGGTGAATTAATACATGCATGAGATTTGATATGATATATAATCATATGGAATCAAGACACGTAAAGAAAATTGAGGTGTGAACGTCTCTTCCATCAATTACCGGAAGCATTCTGTTAAATTGTCAGCAAGTACCAAGAAAAGATTATTATTGTCATCACTATTTATTATTTATTTTTACCATTTTTTTGTCCTTAAACGGTAGCTGACTTGGTCAAGATTTAATTTTTTGTGAAAGAATTAAGACTTAATTAAGACTGACGGTCATTGCGGTAATTCCTTCCTACATTGGAGGCCACAAAATGGGATCTAATTCTTGATCTCCCTCAACACACAATATATCATACGTTTTTATTGTATTAATTTAAAATAATATAGGCATACATTGTACACGTCTTGTTTGCATTATCATGAATAGATAAGGATGAAGAAAATAATAAACATTTCGTGGAGAACTAATTGTTATAATTCCAAGTGCACGCTTAAGGTTCTGTCGCTCCTCTTGCTTGCCTTCCGAGTTTGCATTTTCAGCCTCCAGCTTTAAGATTGAATGGCTAAATTGGAAGACGATGATTAGTTCCATGTATTTTAATTCTAATTACGTCTATCAGGAAGGTAATACTATCGCAGATATTTTGGTCAACACGGACGTCGATTGTGCTAATTCTTATTATGTTTAAATTAGCACCATTTAGGGGGGGACAAAAGAATAGTAGATAATTATACTTTGCATGCAAAACTCAAAAGTTGAAATTATTAGGTATAGATTTAATTTTAGTATGAAGATAGATCTACGAAACTTCCTCATGTGTAAGTTTAAACTAGATCATCCAAAAGTTGTTTAAGCTAGCTATTGGTGATCAGGAGTGGAAGCGTTACTATATCAAGTCCAACATAATAATGAAACATTTTATTAACAATTATCACGAACTGTTAGTTGAAGCTTACACCTCATAATCGAGACCCTTTAATTTCTATGCGGATCATATTATTTCAAGTACATATAAACATATATCAGGTAAAGATACGGAGCCCATTTTCTTATTGTTCTTCATGGACGTCTATAATATATGGATTGGCAATTTAGGGTCATAATTTATGGGTCGTTGTTTACTATTTTTGTAGTAGTGTGGGTTAGGATTCGTTTATTCAATTTGATTCAATTCGATGTGAATTAAGTGAGTTTGGATTTGAAAAAATTGATTTGTTTAATAAATTGGTGAATTCAATGCGATTTATTAATTAAATGAATCAAATTCAGGTTTGAAGACATTAATTCATTTATTTTTTTTGGATTTATTTAATAAATAGGTAATAAACAAATCAAATACAGTCAATTCATTTAAAATTCATTTATTATTTATCTAATTAAATTACTTATTTATCTTTAAATATGTATGAAAACGTTTTAAAGCTGGAAGACTAAGATAGTAATTATAAATGATAATAAGTTTGTATTTTGTACGATGTTAAATTTGTGGTCTTTTTATATTTTATTTTGTTTGATTTTTGTTTACCAATTATATTTTTGTAAATGAATTCATATTCAATTCGATTTGTCATGGATATGTTAAAGAATAAATAAATAGTAAACAAATATAAATTTGAATGTATTATAAAGCTGTTTGGTTTAATAGTGTTAAAATTTAATTCTATTAAATTATATGACTTAAAAACATGCTCGCATGAAAAAAAAAAAATGAAAGTGCTCGCACTAAAAAAATTTCACACACACTACAAAGAGGCTCCAAGTGCGAAGCATTCAATACTATATACGATATTATGAGCTTAGTATCTTGCAATAATTTTATTTATTTACTTATTTCGCATACCGCCATTTGTGCCAGATTTTAATTTTATGAGAGATTCTTTTTCCTGCAAGGTTTCGTAGCCATGGAAGAAAAGAACATTAGGTCAGTCAACAAATCAAATAAAATTAAGATTCCAGTTATCCATACGATCGATTCGCTTTAGCTTGATATGGATTAATTAATTTCAACTAATACTATTAATTAATTACAATCCCATTATCATGAAACCTGAAAGTCTGTGCTATAAGGTTAAGGACTGAAAATATCTCAAATTCTGGATATTACTGGGCACGTCCAGTTAATTAATTAGAAGACAAATTGTTCTGGTCATAAAGATTATTAACTTAAATTGGTATTAAGTTGCGTTAAGTTTTCAACTTAATTTGAATAGCTTGTCTTTATATTGTATAATTTGGTCATAATTTTTTCAATTAAGATAATGATTAATTAAGTGACTAAACCTATTGCAATATGCATGTGTAGGGTTCGTATCACACATGGATGATACTCATTTTTACCCTTTATTTCAATTTACTAATTAGTTGGTAATTAAGATCAATCGAAACAGCCAAATCACGGATCAAAGTGTCAACTTCACGTAGCATAGTTTGCATGAAAATTGAAATACCTTTTACCTACCCTTCAAATTAACAGAAGGAACGAATTCATTGGAAGTAATTAACACTAACAAACAATAGATATCAAATACTCATAATTTAGTGTGCAGTTTAAAGGTAATGATGGGAGTTTTGCCTTGAAGCTAAAGAAAATTTTCACAGAAAGTGCCAAGAATTCATCTGGAATTAATTTTATTCCCTTGAAAATATCTAAATAACTTTTTGGCTTTCGTTGTTCATCCAATTGCATATAAGATCATCTCCAAGTTCTTAAAGTTCAGCAAAAAATTTCAAGCCATCTTCAACACATTTGAAAATGATACAATTAGACCCATTTGATTTATCTTTAGATGAATTTACTAGCAGTTATGGGCTAGCCATAGATGATTTAATCAATCAATTTGATTCATTCTCTCCTCCTTTAACCTCAAGCAATGACTCCCTCGAAACTTCGCATGCAAATTTCGGTTATTTGCCCGATGGCGTTAAGAATTTTCCAGTCCATGTCAATGAAGTCCCGTTTCATGATGAGTTCCCTATGGATTGTTTATCATTTGATTTGGAGGACTTGAGAGATTTGTTTGAGGTTGACTTTTCAGCTACCCTAGTTTTACCAAGAGAAGAAATGAAGATTGATAACGAGCTCAGTGCGAGACATCTAGCCAAGGCTTATGCTGAGGCCATGGAAGACGAAAAGAAAGAATTAGCTAAGGTGATTGCAAGGCGCATCAATGAGAAATTTAGTCCCATTGGTGATGTTCGAGAACGCCTTTTGTATCATTCATTTCAGCCCTTGGACAAGCAAGCTGAAAATAATTACCTTCACCAAGAGGCTTCCAAGGTGTTTGATGAAGCTTTTGAAGCGATTTATCGAATGATTCCTAATGGGACGTTTGCTCATTTTAGAGCCAACATGGCAATTCTTGAGGCCTTGCCTTATGATGCTGAGGTTTTACATGTAGTTGATTTTGATATGGGTGATGGTGTTCAATGGCCTTCAACGATCACGGCTATTGCCCAACAACAAAGTTTGCTACTTCAACATGGTGTTATTTCTCAACAAATGAAATTAAAATTAACATCTATCAAGCGGAAGGAAGATTATGAGCGTGAATCTTCACAATGGAGATTCGAGGAGATGAAGAACCGGCTTCATGATTGTGCATATTCTCATGGACTAAAGTTGAAAGTGAAGGAGATTCAGTTGCAAGATTTGGTGACGGAGGTAAAGAAAATGAAGAAAACTAGTGGAGGCAAAAGAGAATGGGTGGCCTTTAATTGCATGCATGGACTTCCTCATATGGGGAGAAGGAGAAGTAAAAGGCATGTTATGCAATTTCTAAATATGGCTAAAGATTATTTAGCCTATTGTGCCAATAGCAAAACTAGTAAAAATAGAGGGATTATTATTTTTGGTGATGGAGAAAATTGGGAGAAAATAAGAAATCTATCTTGTTTTGGATCATTCTTTGAAAGTTTCATGGATCATTACCAAGCTTTGTTAGAATCAATTGAATGGAATTTCCCAAAAGGCCTAGCGCAAGCACGAATAGCAATGGAGTGTCTATTTGTGTCACCATTTGTGGACTCTCTTGCTTTGTTAGAAGAGTGGAAGGAAGTTAAAGAATTTGGTGATTTTCAAAGAGGATTTGGTTCATTGCAAGGGGTGAGATTTAGCAATGAAAGCTTAATGGAAGCGAAAGTAATGGTGACTGAAGGGGAAAGTTTGTATAGTGTGAGGATAGAAGGAGAGTATGAAAACGAAATGGTGTTGGAATGGAGAGGATCTCCATTAGTTAGAGTTTATGCATGGAGATGATAATGCATTGATATGTACATAGTAGATTCATTAATTAATTTGTATCTTGTACTCTTGGGCTGTGTTTATTGATTATTTTTTAATACTGCACGATTTAATCACCGTAATTTTCAGATGGCCCGAGGCCCAGCCTATCTTCCGTACCTAAATGGTCTGCCTGGAAGTCAATATGTGTAGGGTAAGCATCTCAACGTTGGAGAATTTTGGTTGAGTCACAAAAGGGACCAATCCCGCTAATTCAAACAAAAGATAAAGATTGGTACTGATTAAATTAATCAACCTCACATTAATAAGAAACAGCAAAATGAAAAATGAAAAAGAAAAAAAAAGAATTATTTTGGGTATCAATAATAACTTTTCTTATTTAAGCACATGGATTCATTCAATCGTATATATTAGTCTTCTGTAAAGACTTTTTCAGCTTGCAAATTGTTAGAGTTGCGTATGATGCATGCATAGCAATCTTAGCAAGCGGGTCAATAAACAAAGAAAAATCAATAGAACGTTCTCATATCTCATATCTCCCTTCGCAACACGGCAAATTTAGTAACCAGTTACTCTTAAATTCCCATTTTCATGGACTGGCTTGCTTTCTCTGAAGACTTCCACGCGCATGATGATTGACTGTAGTTTCAAGTCTCATCTGTGTTGCTTACGCGCCCAGAACACTTCAACTATTTGTATTAACTCGTTTCATTAACTTTGAGGTACAAAAAAATTTCTTTTAGTTTGTTGTTTAATATGAGACGAACGTACCGCATCATTTTTGTGAATCCAACACATGGTGTAATACTAATACAGGTGTTTTCATTTTAAAATTGGACCAATTTGATCATGATGATGATGAAAGAGAAATATCAAAACATCTAACATAATTTTACTCGTTAATGATTCTGTGAGGGCCATACGTGGTTAAGGAAATCTGGTTAATCAAACCTTGACATGAATGCCATATTTAACTCAAACCTTAACTCTAGAATGCATGATTTGACTTGGACAACTTCAAGTCTTCAAGTCCTTTATTGATGTGCCTTCGTAATTAATTCTCACCCATTTCTGATCTTATCATCATTTATAAAATCATGAACCCCCCTTGTGCTTTGGACTCAACACAAAATCTTCACTTTTCTCTAAATTACCCTCATGGCCTTGACAATTCCATTTGGTTTGCGTCTCTTCTTCTTTCCTATAATTGCTGCTCTTTCCCAGCAAAAAGAAGAATTCATCTTCAATGGATTCAATGAAACTAAAACAAACCAAGGTCTCATTATTAAAGAAAGAGCTTCTATTCTCAAACCCTCTGGTGCACTCAGGCTCACTGACAATGCACATGACGTTATAGGCCATGCTTTCTATAACAAACCAATTCAAATGTTTGATAAAAATACTTCTTTGTCATCAAAACCCAATGCTTCTTCTTTCAGCACATGTTTTGTGTTTCAAATAGTGACTCCAAATTCAGGCCAAGGAGGCTTTGGCCTTGCCTTCACAGTGTCTCCTCAACCAAGCTTTCCCGGCGGCAAAGCTGGGCATTACTTGGGTATTTTAAACTCAACCAACGATAACAACTCCTCAAACCATTTGTTTGCTGTTGAGTTTGATACTGTTAATGGTTACAATGACACCGCAGACTCTGAAGGAAACCACGTCGGCATCAATGTCAATAGCATGAAATCGAAAAAAGTAGAGCCTGCTGCTTATCATGAAAACGGCATAAAGGATGAATTCACCTTGGAGAGTGGCGATCCTGTCCAGGCCTGGATAGATTATGATGGAGTGAATAAACTTGTGAATGTAACAATATGTCCTATGTATAAGAAAAATAAGCTCTCATTTCATTTTGGGAAACCATCACAGCCCCTCCTGTCTCTTCCCCTCGACTTATCGCCTGTGTTCCAAGAAACCATGTATGTTGGCTTCTCAGCATCTACAGGTAGAAAAGCAAGCTCTCATTTCATTTTGGGATGGAGTTTTTCAATGAATGGAGCAGCCCCTTCTCTCAATCTTTCGCAGCTTCCATTGCTGCCAATAGAAAGAAGCTCATCTAATTCTTTTAGTCTCCAAATCAAGATTCTTATTGCAGCGTTATCTGCTGCGGCTATAATTTTATTGGGTACGTTACTCATCTTTAAACTATATAGAAGGATTGCACAGTTTGAGATTCTTGAAGATTGGGAGATGGATTGTCCTCACAGATTCAGATACAATGATCTTTACACAGCTACTAAAGGTTTCAAACAGAGTGAAGTGATAGGAACTGGTGGCTTTGGTAAAGTTTACAAAGGGGTTTTGCCTACAAGTGCTACTGAAGTTGCGGTGAAGAAAATCTCGCGTAATTCAATTCAAGGAATGAGAGAATTCGCTGCAGAAATTGAAAGCTTGGGACGGTTAAGGCACAAGCATTTGGTTAATCTCCAAGGCTGGTGCAAGCGAAAACGCGATCTGCTTTTAGTCTATGATTACATCCCAAACGGAAGCCTTGATTCTCTGCTCTTTGATAACGAAAACTTTGTGTTAAGCTGGGAACAGAGGTTCAATATCATCAAAGGGATAGCAGCTGGGCTGTTATATTTGCATGAAGAGTGGGAGCAGGTTGTGATTCATCGTGACGTGAAGTCTGGCAATGTGCTAATAGATGCTGATATGAATGCAAGGCTTGGGGACTTTGGCCTTGCCAGGCTCTTTGATCATGGCAAAATTTCACACACAACAAATGTTGTGGGCACCATTGGGTACATAGCACCCGAATTAGCCCGCACAGGCAAGGCTTCTTGCCGCACCGATGTGTTTGCATATGGGGTTTTGCTTCTTGAAATTGCAACAGGGAGACGACCTATTGATTCAGATCACTTCATTTTGGTCGATTGGGTGCTGGAGTTTCAACATTTAGGTCAAGTTCTTGATGTTGTTGATCCAAATTTAGGTTCAAGTTATGTTGTTGAAGAGATGGAGTTGGTTTTGAAATTGGGTTTGCTTTGCTCACATCAGAAAGCTGAAGCTAGGCCTACAATGAGACAAGTATTGAGGTACCTCAATGGGGATGAATTGCTTCCAATAGTTGATAATTGGAGCTCTCTTGATTCTCAAAGGTCTGAAATGAACTCAAGATATTTGGAAATAATTTCTACTGACGAGATCACAACATCACAGCTTTCATCATCCTTTGGTGTCATCTCTTCTAATTCTATTGAAGCTGGTAGGTAATTAATTGTACATGTCTTTGATTATTTCTTTTTCTATTTTCTTTGTTGTTGATTAGAAATTGCATAAGCCCAGTTGCATTAAAAGCAACTTGTTACTTTTTAGTCACTACAAAATTTATTTTTATTTTTTTCAATGTTGTTCTGCTTTTGATTTCTTAAAATATTTCACATGAAAAAAAAATTCTAATAAATGGCAATAGAAGCTAATAAATTTTTTAAATGTTGTTTAAAATTTAATATAATCCATTTAAATTGAGAAGGGAACTGCGGTGCCCATCGGTACCAACAACCCTTTGGATATTTTAACCAATTGTATCAATTTAAACATTAAAAATCCTACTTGATAGATTTAATTGGATAATTTAAGTGGTATTGTTCTTTGCAATAACATTTCAAAGAGTAATGTTGTGTTTTCTCAATTGATAATTTAAATTGATTTCTCAACTGATATGGCATTTTATGTGTCATCCGCTTAATTGAATTGTAAGAATAATATTGTAATAATCAATAATAAAATCAATTAATTTTATGTCTATGATAATAAATTATTTCTATCATATTAATCTCAACTAAGTAACAATAGCATTTCTCATGTTCCAAAATACCAAAAGCTATTTCAAAGAGTTTATCCCCAAATGGGGAGGCATTACGAAATAATAATAATAATAATAATAATAATAATAATAATAATAATAATAATAATAATAAATACTTTAAAAATTATGAATATACTCAATGGATGATACATCACACTTGGAATATATAACTTTATTTTAAACATATTAGTCTAATTTATATAAATGAAAGGATGTATTTGAATTTTAATTTGTAACTGAAGCTAAGTACTGAGTATATAAATAGGTGTACCATTAGTTAAAAACTATATGTCAATTAGAAGTGAGAGTTTCGAAATCAAGCAGAAATTAGCATTTACAAACATCCCTTATATTAGCTTGAATTCGGTTAATTCTAGTTCAAAATTGAAGACGAAAGGATATGAAAGCCTCACAAAGATGAATATTAATTATAATTAATTATTAGGTGTAAATGAGACTAAAGCGTTTGACAAAATTGATGATTCTTCATGAATAACCAACCTTACATTAATTATTCTCCAACCCAGAAGTTTTGTGATCGCTTAGGTGAACCTAAGGAAACTTCTCATGCATGCGAAGTCATATTCTATTGATCGACTTTGAGCAAAATCTATGTGGCTAACATTTTATTCAGCAATAGCGTGACAAGACAAATACGGTCCATTTGCGTAGCTGCAATGAAAAAGATCAGGGCTTTCCTCATACCGCAAAAACTGTTTACACCACCCATTTTCATGAACTTCGAAATCATCATTATCACAATCACTGTTCAATTTAAATGTCATCTTTTGACTTTGAATTTTCAAGTCTTCCATTTCCCCTATTTATTGTCATTTTTCTCTTCTACACTTTAAAAAATATTGTGCCGTGTAGTGTTCTCTTTCTATCTCATAATTGTTTATACAGCTTAGCTGATACAAGCAAAGCATATTTTAGTCAATTATCACATTCCCCAAGGAGATGGGAAATTCTTCGGCGCTGCTTCTCTTATTCTTCTTCTTCTTCTTCATCCGCCTTAATATCGTTGCTCAACCTCAAAGCAGTAGCTTCATCTTCCAAGGATTTAATGGTGATGCAACAAATCTTAGCTTACAAGGAGCTGAAATTATCAAGCCTAGTGGTGCACTTAAGCTCACTAACAGATCACGTTATGTTATAGGCCACGCATTCTATGTCAAACCAATACAAATGTTTGATACAAATGCTTCTCCATCTCCAAATGCTTCTTCTTTCAGCACAACTTTTGTCTTTGAAATATCAACCCCGAGATCAGGCCGCGGTGGCCATGGACTTGCCTTCTTGTTAGCTCCCTCGACGAAGCTTCCCGGTGCACAACCTGAGCATTACCTTGGGATCTTGAACTCAACAAACAATGATGAGCCCTCAAACCATATTCTCATTGTTGAATTTGACACGGTTAACGGGTTTAATGACAAGGCCGAGAACAAAGGAAACCATGTGGGAATTGGCATTAACACAATGTATTCAAACAGATCAGTACCGGCTTCGTATGATGTCAATGGCACAGATCATCAAGAAGAAATAACCCTCGAAAGCGGCGAGCCTATTCAAGCTTGGATTGAGTATGATGGTGAGCAAAAAGTTTTGAACGTAACAATAAGTCCTGCAGGGATAGGAAAACCAATGAGACCTCTCATATCTTTTGGAGTCAATCTCACAGGCTACATTAAAGAAACTATGTATGTTGGCTTCTCGGCGTCTACAGGTGAAAAATCAAGCTCACATTACATTTTGGGATGGAGTTTTTCATTAAATGGAGTGGCTCCAGCACTTAATGTTTCCGAACTTCCTAAGCCACCAAAAGAGAAAGAAACCTCCTCTTATAATCCTAAAATTTTAGCTCTTATTGTTTCTTTGTGTCTTGTGACCTTCCTTTTGTTGGGCACGTTGGTGTTTTTCCTGATATATAGAAAATGGTCAAATTCTGAGACTCTTGAGGATTGGGAAAAAGATTGTCCTCACAGGTTCAGATATAAGGATCTTTATGCAGCAACGAAGGGGTTTAAAGAGAGTGAGGTGATTGGAATCGGAGGGTTTGGTGCAGTTTATAAAGGCGTGTTGTCAACAACAGGAGGTGAAGTTGCTGTTAAGAAGATTACGCGTAATTCCCTTCAAGGAATGAGGGAATTTGCTGCGGAGATTGAAAGCTTGGGGCGTCTAAGGCACAAGAATTTGGTTAATCTCCATGGATGGTGCAAACAAAAGAATGATCTCCTTCTAGTTTACGAATATATCCCTAATGGAAGCCTTGATTCTCTTCTTTTCAAACCGAAAAACGGCTTTGTATTAGACTGGGAGCAAAGATTCAACATTGTTAAAGGCATTGCTTCAGGGCTGCTGTATCTGCATGAAGAATGGGAGCAAGTTGTGATTCATCGAGATGTGAAGTCGAGCAATGTGCTGATAGACGCAGAAATGAACGCGAGGCTGTGAGATTTTGGTCTTGCCAGGTTGTATGACCACGGTGGAATGCCTCACACGACCAATGTTGTAGGCACTTTTGGCTACATTGCTCCAGAATTGACTCAAACTGGCAAGGCTTCTGCCAGTTCAGATGTGTTTGCATATGGGATTCTGCTTCTCGAAGTCGCAACTGGTAAAAGGCCTATCGGTTCTGGTGACGTCTTGCTGGTAGAATGGGTAAGGGAGTGCCATCAGCTGGGTCGAATCCTCGATGTGGCTGATCCATTGTTGAATTCAAGTTACGTCATTAAAGAGATGGAACTGGTGCTGAAATTAGGCCTCATGTGCTCCCATAAGACACAATTTAGACCTACCATGAGACAAGTTATGCGGTACCTCAGTGGCGAAAAACAACTCCGTTTCAATGATGACCTGGGCTCTATTGATTATCAACAGGGATTTGATGAAATCCGCTCGAGAACATTTGATGAGATTTCCACCGATACATTCAAATCATCACATCCTTCGTCTTCCATTGTGAGAATTTCTTTCAGTTCTATAGACAGTGGTCGATACCGTCAGCAATGACACTTAACTTTGTTTTCTTTCTTCAATTGGTTAATTTGCAATTTCTGTATACCAAAAAGTTGTAGACTGATGGACGCTAGGAGATAGCCTAACACATTTGTGATGTATTTTGATACCGATTTATGATTAATTATTTTCTTCAATTTGTTCTCAGTTTGCATATGTGTATACTCAAATACGTGTTCTCATTATGAAGGAACTTGTTTGCTCCCATCATGAGCCAAGCTGCGTGCAGTGTGTCAGCGAAGCAAGGGTATGAATTCTGCTCAAAATTGTTGGAAGCCATTTATACTGATGCATCAAAACTTCTCATCCCCACAGTTCCTCTCTCTTCCACTTCAATGGATGCTGGTCGAGAGAATCAGTAATCAGTCTCAAACCTCGTTAGCATTCATACACTGATAGACACCCGAACATAACCAGTCAAATTGTACATTCCTATGACTTTAGTATGTTCATAATGAATCATTGAAATGTTGTTTAATTGATTGTTCGTTGATTTGAGCTACAAAAAGGTTTACAAGGATGATGTTGCATCGGCTTCCTCCTATATATCAGAGCGTTTTTACAATGCATTATGCCCTTAACAATCATATAAAAATCCAGAACTAAGAAATAAAACAAATTCTCCAAACCCTGGAAAATTTAGCACAAAATCTCAAACTGCTTGCCTAGATATTCCAAAGCATTTGATTTCATAAAATTGTCCAGAATTGTAGCAGCATTCAGAAAGGATTGGTAATTAGTATCAGGAATCACAACCTGAGATTGACTCAATAAACCACCGATTAGTGGCTGCTTTTAACTAACAAAGTTCAACAAGTAGCTGACCACCCTTTCCACAAAATGACCTCAATAATGCTAGTGCTTAACTAATTACTTCCTCCTTGTACACAAAAAGTGGACAAATAAGAACCCAGGACTAACTGCAATACGAAAGAAACATTGATACATGACATCACTGACTTGTAAGTTCCCCAGATATTTATAACCTTTATCAGAAAACTGAAGAAAGGAGAAACGCACTAACAAAGGAAGACAATTGACCAGATATAATTATGTTTTTCATAGACAAGGGGGCCTTTTTGATCTCATGAAACCAGAACACGATTAATCATTCCCTGGGTCCAACCAGCAGTCTCCTTTAGCTGCTCATCATCTGATCGAAGACACTCACTCATAAAATCAATATAGAATGAAGAGTCTTTAAACAGCAGTTTCGTGTTCGGGCCCAGAGCATCTGCAAGATCACCCATCACAGCAACTGCTGCTTTTGTCACACTCTCGTCCCTACAAACCATGGAAAAGATCAGGCCATGAGAACCACAACAGAAAATGAAAAGGAACCAAAATAGATTACGAATAGTGAGAGTAGATGGGAGGTTGAAAAAGAAGATACCTGTGGTTGTCTTTGAAGATTAATTCTATGAACTGCAAGAGATGTTGAGCATATGGCATCATCACCTCAGCCCTTGCACTCTTGAAGCCCTGGAGAATACCAGAATATGCTTCAAAGATGCTACTCCTGAGCTGGTTCCCATAATCTATTAATTCTTCATCTTCCATGTCCAACTGTGCACAAGCCTTAGCAGCCTCCTGCATCATTTGAAGTGCATGGGGGACATACTTCTCAAAGTGCACTCCTATTGCAAGGGCAATGTCCCCAAAGCAAGATAAAATTGGAGGCTTAACAGAACGGTTGAGTTGACTATTTGACAGAGCATTGAGAAGAAGGGACATGATCCCATCACAATATGGTAAGACCTTGTCATCCAAGGCACGGCAGACATCACCAACTACCCCAACTGTAATGGCACAAACCTGATATTCCTCAGAGTTCTGCAACCCCATCTGCAGATACTGGTAGAACTCAGGCATATACTTCGCAAATTCTGGTCCAGTGGCATAAGCCAGAGCTCCGATTGCAAGCATTGCTTCCTCATGCACTGTAGAACTACGGCATGCAAACACCCTAAGGAACAATACCATAATTTGATCTGCGGTCTGAAGGATAAAGGTTTTGGTGGCATCAGTACTACTAAATTTCTGGATAATGACCTGCAGAACACCACAAAGAGAAGCTTGCAAATCTCCTTGCTTTTCTCTATCATCTGATGACAGAATCTGAAGTTCAAGAGTCTGTCCTAACCTGCCCATGATTGCTGGAAGTAGTTCTGCTATAATTTGAGATGTTTCAGTAATGTTAGAACACCTAACAACTTCATTCAAGGTTTCATAAGCAGCAGATCTGAGCTTTGAGCCACCAACATCAGTACGATCAGCAGCTCTAAGAAGTTCGGCAATGATACTTGTTAGGTAAGGTGAAAGAAGAGAAGAGCTTGGTCCAGCTTCTTCATAACCCTGAGCAAGGTAATATATTGCCCCACAAACCTTCTCAGCCACATTTGGAGCATCCTTAATGCTCTCCAGCAATACTGTCAAAATTCGTTGTAGGTTTTCAGGGGAAATCACAGAAAATCCAGTAGCCGGGCAGTGCAATAACTCAAAAATGCGACTAAGAGTCCAGGCAGTTGTGTCCTTCACATGGTTGTTCTCATCCCTCATTGCATTAAGTAAAAAATCGAAACCAGCATGAACCAGTGGAGCAAGCTTGTCAATGGTTGGCCCTTCAAGGATAGAGCCAAATGCATAAGTCGCTGCCTCACGACAACGCCAATCTGACTTCACTATGTTAGCCTCCACAAAAGGCATAACAAGAGGCACAACCTCGTCCCCAACTGTTCTAGCAACAAGACCAAGACATGTGCCACCAGCCATTGAAATGTTCCAAATGCTATCATCCTGGTCCTGATCTTCTTCCTGCTTGAGCAAAGTTTCAAGCAACATAGGAACAAGAGATGACCGAGCCTTCTCTATAAAGTGGTAATTGGGAGAATCAGAGTCCCCAGTCTCTGGATTTTCAAACTCTTGAAGCTCTATCTCCTCATCACAGATGGAGCTCCAAAACTCAACCGCTTGGAGGGCAACAGCCTCTTCATCACCCTTTACTGCATTTGATGTAAGCTCAAAGAGTGTCTGCATGTAAGGTTCCAGCACCTCATAATACGTTGACGCTATTGACACAAGACATTCGAAAGCAGCTTGTCTAATCTCCACCTCTTTGGACTTGGCTGTCTCACAGACTACCTTCATGATATAATTCCTCTCCATCTCATTTTGAAAGTTGGTCCGTGCAAAATCCAAGGCATTAAATAAAGCCCTCGTTGCTGCAAGGCGAACCTCAGCACTATGTTCAGCAAGGTTCATGCCTTGGACAACAGCAGTGAGAACAGCATTCACTTCATCTTGCACAAGATCCTCATGGGAGATCTCCTCACAAACATATCCAAGGGTTTCCAAAGTTGCTTGTTTCAGTGCTGCAGGACTATCTTGCTGGGTCATATTGTTAAGCAATGATCGAATAAGTTCAGGCCACTCCTTCTGTGGAATCTCAATCGAAGCAATTTTTGCAATTACTTGTGCAGAAGTGTGCCTTGCCTCTGGCACAGGTGAAGCAAGCGTTCTCAAGAGTAGGTCTTTGACTTGTGATTTGTATGAAATGTCAATTGCCAGCCATTGCTTAGCAAGAGCTTCCTTTGTCGTAGCATCTTTTGCATCTAAAGAGTTTTTAAGCACAATACCAGCCAATCTACGAGATTCAGTAGGTTTCTCATTGTTTACAAGCTCGACTGACAAGGATAAAAGAAATCCAGGGAGGTTCTGCTGCTGAAGCTGTCTAAGATTAGCCTCTGCCTCATTTCGGATATTTGCATCCGTTGATTGAGCAGCCAATAGAAACTGGGTAATCTCCATGGCCATTGTCCCAAACTAACACTGAAAACAATAACCTCAATCAGATTCATGATATTGAAATAATAGAACCAACAATAGATAACTAACAATAAACATCCAATGACACCCCAACCTCTAAGATGGCAAAAACAGTTTGAAACAACCAGATTAAGCACCAAAAACTTGAAAAAAAAAATACTGATTGTCAAATTCATTTATTTATAAATAAGAACATAAAACTTCACTCTATCTATAGTTGATATCATTATCATCCTCAATACCAAAATTGCTTTTTTAATCGAAAAACATCAGAATACTGAGACAGTAACCTCATCATATATCGTCAAAATATTAGGTTTTCAAACAAACAAAAGCTAGCAATAAATCGAAGAAAAGCACGAACAGCAACAAGCTTAAACCCTTATGTAAGTTTACTTAAACACCCCCCCCCCAAAAAAAAACCATTAACAACTAATCGCAAGTGAGATCCATAAAATATGAAACCCTAATCACCAAAAAAGTTCATCAAAAATTCAAAACAACTGCACAAAAAAAAAAAGGCACTTCATAAGTAGATTAATCATCAAATAAACAAAGTCGAGATAAAGCTAAAAGTTTAGTTTAGATTAATAATACCTGAAGCAGATAATGAATAAATCAGATAGAACTTTAAATCCACAACGGGAACCGGGTTTCTGTTTCCCTCTCTCTCCTAAAATTCAAAAAGCCAAGCAGTTATAAGAGAGAGAAAAATTGAAAAACAATTTTAGTGTCGTTGAGAATTTGTTTTTTAAAGATTTTATAGACGGGCTTGAGACAGTGAATTTCAGAGATGCTTATGATGGAAAATGAATTCGAATGTTTAGAGAAGCGGGAGGAAAGGGGGCATGTGAAAAGAAAAAACCAACGGGCAGGGGTGGGCAGGGGGGATTTTGGCTGCCCGGAATCACCGACTACAGAAACCCTAGTGTTTTTTTTTTTGGGGGAATCTCCCACGTGTGGATGGTTGGCACGTGTTGGATTTCGAACCGTTGACAGTTTTGATTTGAAAATGCTCAAATTGTCTTTTTTTTCTTTTTTTGAAATCTCCCACGTGTGGATGGTTGGCACGTGTTGGATTTTAAATCGTCAACAGTTTGATTTGAAAATACTCAAATTGTCTTTTTGAGCTGGGCTTTTCAGCATGGTACAAACCAATGCTTTGGACCCAAACTCGCAAAACTCGTAAACATGAGCACCCCATAAGTCTTTATACAGACCCCATTCGTCATAAGTTGTGAGTGAGTTATGTGTCTTTAAATGAGATTTTACTATTTATTTAAAGTGTTATGTTAATAAAAATTTTTTTTTTAAATTTAAATAAAAATATTTAAATTATTCTTTTTTCTCTTAAATATTGAAGAAAGAAAAGTATTATCTTATTTAAAGAATTTTATTTGAAAATTTTTTAGAGTATTTAATTTAGTATCATATTATTTTTTATCCCATTATTCTTGAAGAGAAAGAAGTGTTATAATTGCTATTATTCTAATAAAAGAAAACGTATGATTAAAATAATATAAACTTATTTTTAGTGGAAATTTTTAGAGGGGTACCAATATTGACAATAGTTCTTCAATGTAATTTTTTAATTCAATTTGTTATTTCAAAGATTTAAAAAAATGTCCTTTTTTCCTAGTTTGTGACTCATTTTACTTCATGTTATCTAAAAAATAATAATAATAATTAATCCAATTTAATTGTTTTTTTTTGAAGTATTAAGCACAATTCAATTATTAAAGGATAGATGTTATAAACCATAACATTGTGAGTCATAACATTTATTATAAGTTATCTTCATAAATTCAATTTCTTCCCAAAAAAAAAAAGAAAAGAAAAGAAATAGTGGATTTTATGAAAATGCTTTGTGAAACTGTAACTTGGCAATTAAAATAGGTTGTTTAAAAAAAATGGCAATTAAAGTATCAATGAGTAAGGAGGAACCATGAATTGAAGACTATTTTAGGTATTTCTTTTTCCTTTTCTATTTTTATTTTTTTAATTTAATAGAATAAAAATTATGGAGATGAAATGTGAGCATTTACTGCTGATATTTGAATCAAAACATTGGTACAAGATACAAAATTGAGAAAGAAAAGGAGGGAGCTGCAGCTTCAATCTACAGCATCTATGCACTATACTGTAAACATTTTGAGTATATGTACTCACTAACTAATGGAACCTATTTCTGCTTCTAGCATTCTGTTCATGATCTTGCTGCACATTTGCAGAACTTCGTTGCCTCACAGGGCTCTTGACACCGCAAATCCTGTGCTTAATCCTCCAAGGAAACAGCATTTCCAGGCCACAACCTTTGGGCATGCTGTATGATCGCCTCACAGCTTGTGGAACACATGCCTGTGGCTGATTACAAGGAAGTTTCTTCAGGCTTTCCGAAACACTCAATACAGATGATGTAGCCAATGCAGCAGCATCTGGAAGAAACCTGTCAATGATGTAACTTGGAGAGATACATTGATTATGCCCAAGTGACTCGGAATTGAACCCATCTAACCCATGACCCTTTTCAGCCTTTTCAACAATGTCCATAGCTTCTGTTAGTGATAGTACCTCAGCAGCATCAGAAAACAAATCATCATTTTTGTCACCATAATCATCATCAACATCAGCTTCGCAGCTATTATCCTGATAAAATTCCTGCTGAGCCTGGAAAAATTGTGAATCATTATAGCTGGATGTAATTTCTCTCCGCGGATGATGCCGTAATCTGCCTGGTGGGATTCTCAGCCGAGGGGTAACATCATCATCTTGTATGATGCTGTCACTTTTTTCTGAGTCTTTAGGCTTGCCTGCAATTCGCTCCCAAGAAAATGGAATCCTGTCACTTGTATCCTGGAACTTTCCGATGCCTCTAGGATTATTTGTGCAACAATTTTCTTCACCAATGGAGCTACCATGGCGCTTTATTGATAAAAGTGGTGCATTGAAGTCTAATTTCTTTCCAGGGCATGCGATATCCATAGCCTTTCCCTTTTCTTCTTCCATTTCTGATAATATCTTTTCAGAATTCTGCACAAAGATTACTTGAAAAAGTAGAACAGGACTTAAGATTCAGTTGAATGATCGAGGCAACCAGAGCTAAAAGTTTAATGGGTGAGTGAAACTATTAAAAAGAACAGTTGAAACAATGGGTTTCTCGTGCAGTTCATCGACCGACTAGTTTACTTTTAAAATGCCTACACGTGAGGAGGATAGAAACTTTCATTTGATATTGAAAGAGGGCCATGAACTTAGCTCAACGTCGCTCGAATTGTTACAAACAACCACGGAATATAAACGGCCATGAAATTTTTTACCTTCCACGTGAAGCTACAGCTGTTACATTGATGTTAGACTACAGGAGCTGGGGTTATTTGGCTTGCCCATGTTGTTTATGGTGTGAGATTTTTGAGCTTTTAGTCCCGAGGGAGTGTTCTTAACTTTCGAGCTTCTGCTTTACTAGTGAATTTAGATTCTATGTTGAGTTATTGTGTTATGTGTCTAGATATAATTACTTATTCAATAATAAATACACCATTGAATTTTGGTCGGTATAAAATCTAATTAGCATGAAATCTAAATTTTTTGTAGCTAGTGACTAAAAAACACGCACCCTCAGCTAGTGACTAAAACACGCACCCTCTCAATCCCAAACTTACACTCTTTATTCATGTGTGTCTCATATCTCTGTAACTAAATACTAACAAATTTGAGAAGAGGCAAAATGCAGAGATGGGTCTGAATTGGTCTCGTCACAAGTGCGTGAGAGAATAAAGCCCTCTGTGTTTCTAGGGAAAATTTCAAATTTTGTAAAACAACCCAACATGGAGAAAAGTTAACAATACATAGTAACTGCTTAGCAAAATGCAATACATTGTAATTTTTAATCTTCCAAAGTGGGCAGATTTCATCAGAAGCTGCCCTTTCATGTACATGAATCTTTGATCCTGGTACCACCACTTTCACCAGGGTTGTTTGTATATGCAACAGATCATAAATCATCAGTTGATAAACCAGAAGACATATTTACACGCAATCTCATAGCTGTCTTCCCATTTCTTTTTTTCTCTTCCAAGCGCCTGCTCTCTCACAGACCGTGAAAAGTTATAACTGAAAGCTCTTGAGATAATAGCCAAAAGTTTGATTTGCTCAGACTAGCATTGGCCTTTCTTGTAAAGGGAAAAATGAAAAAACAGATGGCAACAATGGAATTGCCAACATAAATACAAACAAGAAAAAACATGTACTTGGGCTCTGTCACGTTTGTTGTTCATTGACCCTTTCCCTTGCTTTATCATAGAGTTCAAGTGTATCGGTGTGATTGGGATCAAGACAGAGGGCTGCTTCACAGTCTCTTTGGGTGTGGAGATGATTGCCCATCGAGTCGTGAAATGCTGCTCGGAGATGTAGCAGTTGCAGGTCGGGCTTGAAAGCTATGGCCCTTGAAAGTTCTGCTATGGCTTCAGCTTCTTTGTGATCATCCATTAAAACTGACAAGGCAAACATTTTATTAGGCAGTGCAAGAATCCATAACCAGATAATATATGTTAGTGAAGTTCCAATAAAGCTCTGCAGGAACAGTTTGATTTGTAAAATTCAAACTAAAGCAGATTTGTATTGTGGGTGGAAGTAAAGCTGGAGTAAATAAAATTAACCAATAAATTTTGGCAAATAACCCAGCATAACGGATTCCCGACCTTGGCTTCTAAAATTCTGTGGAGTTACCCTCAATGGAAAGTACTAAGTACGAGTGAAAATTAAGTAAAAACAACCCAAGCAAACAATTTGATACATGAGTGCTGCAAATTACTATTTGAGCTAATTCATTAAATCATGAATGTCTTTTCCAACTTAATTCTAAACTATCCAACTCATAAATGAACCATGAGACAGATTTCAATCAATTGCTAACCATGGAAACTCCTACCATTCTTCAAATTCCTGGTTTTTATTGGCACCTTGCATAATCTCTCATAAAACATCACCACGACACCATCCATTACTCAAATGTCACTCATCAGCAAGTTGGACTTCTCAGTGGCTACATAGAAGCAATCCTGCTTAACATTGGTGATAAACAAACTAAAACGTACAAAGAGAGCCTGAATGGTAAAAAACTGAGGAATGCGGCAAAATATATGCCATCATTACTGCTTATAGCTGTCATGATAGGAGGAAATGATCAAATGATGGAGGGGCAAACAAGAAACCTGAGAGAGGCGATTCGTGTTTATCAACTCTTACTGCTGGTAATCTTCACCAGCACTTGGAGCAGAAGCAGAAATAGAGGTAATAGAATTATAAAGGTAAAAAAAATTGTGCAAGGAGAAAATGGAACTAGCCACAGTAGAGATACATTTTCTCTTGACAAGGGAATTGTAACAGAAAAGGAGAGATTATGCAAACAAAGACATGAAGAGGATTTTATATTTGTTCCTTAAATGTGAGATTTTGGAAGCCCATTCCTTTAATTTAATCAACCAAAAAAGCCCACTTTTTCAGACAAAAACATATTCACTCAAAAATGAGGTTATTCAGGAGGTGCCATATGTTGGACCAAACATTCAGTGGACCAAGAGGCTCAGTCGATCTCATTAAAACCATTAGAACCCTGACTTGAAGTATACCCAGGAAATAAGAAAACCTCCAAATATGGGTCACTAAGTAAACATATCCCATGAAAGGATCAAATAATTATTGGCCTGCAGATTTTGAGTTGACAACAATCAATTTTCAAAAGCATCACAGTTGCAAAAGCACGTTTGTGGTGTCACCACAAGATCTCTGAGGTTGAAGCTGATTTGCATCTATAAATAAAAAGATTAAAGGAACTAAAATCCTATCATGAAATTACCTGCTGCCCTGTATCTATATGGGTATGTCCTCATGGGATCAAGTTGTGTTGCCATACTAAGATCATTTTTTGCCATGTCACGGTCACAGTATTCCGAACGCTTCTCATAAGCTGATGCATTGTTCCGGGCCTTCTCTATCAACTTCGTCATCTCGTCGTAAGCAGCTTTCCGCTGATTTTTAAGATGATACACTCGTGCAAGGCCCTGGTGCGCTCGTGTATGCTTGATGTTGAGTGCATTCATGTAGCAGTCAGCAGCAAGATCGAGCTTTTCACAGTCAACATAGACACTACCTAAATTATTCAATGCCTGCAAAATGGAAATATCAGACAGAATAAACATTTGACACAGTAGATCAAGACACTGTAATCTCTTCAAAAAGATACGCACCTGTCCTTTTCGAAGGCCATCCGAAGGACACCTAAGAGCTTCCTCTAGAAGTTGGATAACATATGCTGAGGATTCAGGATCGAGGCTTGAATCTGCTAAGGCATACGCTTTAAGGAAAAAAGCTTCAAATGATCTCTGAATAGAAATGGACTCCTCAGCCTTAGCCAGTGCTTCTTCACGATGACCAGTGTCATACAATATCCATCCTTCATAAACTAGCTTCTCATGCTCAGAAGTAGAATAATTTCTGGCCAACCGAAGACTACGCATTGCAGCCTTTTGACAATTTAACCTAAAGCATCAAAAGACAAGAAATGTGGTTAGAAATAACTTGAATAAATTAGAGTGAGCATGAGAAACTGAAAGGATATAATTCAATTAGAAGTTCCAGCATTGAAAAGAAAGTCCAAGAAGTAGAGTTAGAGTGCCTTATGCTTCATTACAGTACACAATCGATAAAAAGCAAGCAACTGAGAGGCATTAAAAAAGTGTAAGACTGGAATGTACTCTCTTAATGCAATCACAGAAAGATATACCAACCTAAAAATGCAACTTCATATTGACAATAACTTGAATAAATTAGAGTGGAGCTTAAAAGAATGGTCAAATGCTAGACAGAACCAGCAGCAAAAAGCCTGAAGTCACCCTTAAATGTTGATAAAAGATTGATGAACTTAGGAAAAAAAATATATACTAACCGCAAAAGAAGGAGAGACTGCCTAAACCGTAGGAGGCTTTTCCCAGGGTCATTTGCCAACATATGGTGAACAACAGCCAGTGAGCCAATATCATCAACTGAGGACCATCGATCATAAAGCTGCATCCAGCAGTCCGCCTGACTCCACTGCTGAACAAGAGGTTGAAGTGTCTCTACCAAGTTGTCACCATGCAACTGCCCGTAAAACATCATGTAAGATGGGTCCAAAGTCAACAGTGCCCGGACATCTCTGAGGGCTCCATCATAATCCTCCAGGGCAATAGAAATCCAAGCTCGCAACTCAAGGCAGTCAGGAGAGACCTTAAAACCAATAATTCTATTGATCTCTGTGATGGCGGCAGCAAGCTTGTTCTCCTCCACCAATAAAATAGCCCGATACTTGTAGGGATAAGAAAGAGTTGGATCCAATTCTGTAGCAGTGTTCAAATCCATCATCTTCTCCTTCCCCGAACAATACAGAGAGCGTTCCTGGTACATCCACCCAACTGGAGTATAATCAGAAATGAGTGAGTTCATCAGCTTGTACGCCGAATACTTGTGCCCACGTTTGAACTTAGTCCTCGCAACACCCACCAACGAATAAATATGGCCAGCCTCGACTGCTGCCTTAAACCAATTCTGCGCATCTTTGTACTCCTCCCTTTCAAGCATAACTACACCTAACTGATGAAATGCAAGTTGTTTCTGCCAACTATCAGTTGCAGACTCCACCAATCTCTCCAAAAGCATTACTGTTGTGTTTGATTTCATGTCTTCCTCCATACCAATCTGGCTTAAGAAATAATACAACACAAAAGAAGCATGACCAACCATAGCCAATCGTTCCCTAGCCTCTGCACTGCAAAAGATTCTCATCACATTAGGATTCTGCATCGAACATGGAAGCTCTCTTAAAAGCACCTGCAAACAAGCAGCCACAAGAAGATAGGCAGCCTCCTCCAATCCATATTCAATCAACATCACTGCATCCTCAATATCAGAAACCATAGATGCTAAATAGGAATCGCAGGCAGATTTCAGCTCCTCACAACAGAACCGATTTGCAAAAGAAAGAAGCTCCAAAACAAGACGTGGATCAAAAGAATCTAACATTTTCGTCCTGCTAAATTCCTCAGCAGCTCTCATTGCCTCCACCGAAATCCCATTTTGTGAGAAATTTACCTTCTCCCTTCTGGACTCTATAAAACCACCATATAACATTGTTCTAAAGGGTCTTGATAATGAGGCAATTTTGCATCGCACACACCTTATCTCATCATTTCCAATACAAAATGACATATCCCAATCTTCATCAGAAGTCGAACATTCCTCATCTTCCATGGAAATATCATCATGAAACTCTTGTCTTGGCGTCCTTGAACACAAACAAGAATCATAAACTGACTCAGGATCATACCCAGATACCATAGTAGCCTTAGGGCATTCAAGATTTCTCCCACAGCAATCCATTGCCGACGTTCCAATAAGTTCATCTTCCCTCCTCTCAAACCTCAACCAAGCACCAAGCACAATTTTTGTGTGCACATCAACTGCATGCTGTCTAGCACATCGAAGGCTCCTCCGGAACAATTTAGGATCAGACAGTCCCCTAAATATGGCACATTGTTCTAAATACACTCCTGATTTCTCAAACTGGCGACAATCCTCAATCCTACGGTACAAATCAGCTAATGTCTCAACAAAATCAACAAATTTAAGACATGGTTCGATTTGAGGCTCAAGTAGATCAGTTATAGGTAACCCATATGGGAGGACTGATTCTATTACCACAGGGGCCTGGACTGGCATTTGATAACTTCGACTGGATTTTGATCGAATCGAATTGACCCTCAAATGGTCCTGAAGGTGATTTAATAGCTTCTCACCAACGCTACTGCCACCACCACCTCCTCCACCACTAGCACCGCCGCCCCCACCGGCACTGCCTCCTCCACCGGCGGGGGGCCCAGATGGATTAATAGCAAAAACCTGGGTGCCTTTACACCCATCTATAATTTTTAAACTACGCATTGTTGTGAAAAAATTTTGCTGCATCTTTACAAACATATAATTTACCGCTCCACAATAAAAGATTAAAAAAATATAACCAAAACGCGCGTAAATGAAAGATCTGGAAGTCTCAAGAACTAAGATAATGGGATTAATCAACAAACCATTACCTTATACCCTGCAAAACGCCGGCATTTTTTTTTTTTTTTTGGGTTGATGAGAAGAAGAACAACCAAGATGGTGATGCAGGGAAGCTAATGAGGTAACAATAACCTCAAATGGATTCTCTCAAAATGTTTTCTTTTTGGCTTAATTTTCCTGGAAAATTTTTTTAAAAAAAATTGAGAGGAAGTGAGAAACTTAATTGTGTTTTTGTTTGTAGGGGGAAAAGGAAATGTTTCAAGTTTGACGAATCAACAGGAATTTTGAGGTGGCCGTTGAAACGGCCACTCTCTATGGCTCTGTTTGTTCTTTTCTTTCTTTAACTCTCTGAATGAAAAAATTTCTTTTTTTTAAAATTATTTTTCCTTTTACGTGAATTTTTGCCATCCAATCTATTTATCTAAAAAACACCCCCTCTTCATTTCTGTCTCCGATGAAGCCTTAAACTGTGTCTTTAGGTTTTACTTTTTGCTTCTTTCGTTTCTGATTTTGTGTTTTGGTTTTGTTTGTTAAACCGTGTTCTGTGAAAAGCGCGCGTGTAAAAGGTACGCGCGTGCCCAGTAGAAAAGGAGAACCGTTAAAATCTCCCTGCCTGTCTTTTACTTTTCAGACCCGCATCTATCGCGCAGATCATAGCGGGACTGGGACGAGGATTGCCCTTTGACATTCCCATTCAGGCGCGTGCATGGCCGGATTATTTGCACCCTAACGACTGACACGTGCTTCTTGAATTTGACATTTAATTCATAAACAGTGTTATCTTAATATGTAAATTTTAATTTAAATCTCAATTGATTTAATATTTATTTCTTAACTAATAATTAATAAATTTTATAAGTTATAAAATTTATCCTCTAATAGATGAATGACACATAATATTGAAATTCAAGTGTTGAGATTCACAACATTATTATTAGTTAATTAATTTATCAAATTCTGAATAATTATATTTAGATCCCTAATTTAATTACTTTTATATTCTCTCAATTATTTATATATTTCTATCTATTTTTTATGAAATAGATCCTTGACACGACTCTTAGTATTTTTTTTTTTAATAAGACTGACATCACTCCTATTAAAATGATGCAAATAGTCTATTAATATAGGGTATGACAATCACAAATAAATTAATAAATAAAAATATATTTTAGTTGTTTTAAATTTATTGGAGACTTATTTGACAAAAATGGTTAATCTATGTCTTTGTTTTAGAACTCTTAGAGGTATAGCCAAGTGATTTGTAAGTAGTTTTATTTTACTGATTATCCCGACTTGAATCATGGAAGTAGGGGTTAAAAAATAATTTAGACTTTAGAAACCCCTCTACTTTTATTAAAAAAATTTTTAAAAATTGTTACTACTATAGAAACTGTGAAAAAGTAGGTATTTGAATGTTATTATAGCAATTAAATAATTAAAATTTGGGTCTCCACATTTTATTCTAGCTCTTTCATGTGTGGTTGTCTAATTCATGATTAAATAACAAATTCACTTGCGAGATCATGATGTAGAAATAAAACATAAAAATAAACTTATCACTTCTTTAAAATAATTAATAAGTATATACTTTATGTAATGAAATTTTATTGGAATATCTAATCATTTAACACTCTCATTTTGTAAACACCATGACTTCATTCTAATCTCATTAATATTTTGTAATGAATTTTTTATTATGTATTATTATTATTATTATTATTATTATTCTTTTTCATGAAACTTTATATGTTCATAAAGTTGGAGTAGACGTAAAATTATACATGGATTGATTATTTTGTGGGGCAATTAATATAATAAATTTGGGAAATGTTAATAACTACACGTAGAAGCAGGGTTGAGTCCTGTGGATGAAGCAGAGAGTGTAACCCAGTTGCCTTGGAGAGCGCGTGGAATTGGGATTCTCTGACAGCGATCTGAGGGAACTGGACTTACATACGAACTAGTCCACATATGTATGATTCGCGTCATTGGTGTCATCCTTACAAGCGTCCAGCAAGTTAGTTTCCATATTAGGCCGTTTCGGTATTATAAAATTATCTATTATCAAATAAAGGAATTGAAAAAATAAAATTATCTTTTTATAAAATACACAATCGAAAAATCATATTTGAATAGAAACAAATATCCAATACGGTTGAGCTGAAATTAGCTGGCTAGATTGGTCCAATTAATGGGATAAAATCAAAGAACTACTTATATTAATTTAATTTATCCTTTTTTATTATGGCTTTCAATAGAAGGCATGGGATATGATGATGGCAGAAAATTAATGGCGGCAATCATCATGATGCCATATTGCTATTGGAGGAGGCAACTCAATGATCAAAGAAAGTTCTAGAGACTAAGAGCCTTATGAGCATGCCATCCACGTTTTGGCACATAATTAAAAATGCAATTATTTTTTGTGTTAACTAGCTCGCATGTACATTTTTAAATAATAAGTTGCATTTAAAAAAAGAAAATTACTTAATTCATTGGTAAGGCGGTAAAGTCTTTTTCCGAGCACAATTGATACTCAATCTCTCTTGTAAATATATGTATGTCTAAAATAAATCTTTTATGAACGAGAAAAAAAAACTAGTTGTTAATTTATAACTTAGGGTCAGTTTCGTAATATTGTAATTTTTAAAATACTTATTGTTAATTTTATTGTAGAAATAATTAATTATGAAAAAAATCAGTTAAATGTTAGTAAAATTTATTTTTTGAAAAATATTGAGTTTTAAAAGCAGTCACATGCATTTGGAGAATCTAATTGTTAAACTGCTCTAATAATGTAAATGATTGAATTAGACATAATATTAAATAAAAGTTATTTACATATTTATAAACATATATGTGTATATATAATATTTTTTTTATTGAGAATATATGATAGTTGATAACCAAAATAAATATTTTATATTATTAATTTTATTTTTTATTTTTTTATCTTAGTATAATTGATAATAATAAAAGTCTCTTTAAAACTAATAATTTTATTTTCTAATTAATAAGGGTAATTTTGAATTTTTACAATATATATGAGAATATATATGTATAAAATTGACTCTTAAAATCAAATTTTAAAAATCTATTCCTTCCCTATTTTTTAAAATTTATTATAAAATTAAATAATTTTATTAAAAATAATTTCTAACAAAATTTATTAAATACCAAACTACAAAATTAATTTTTAACTTTTTAAAATTACTTTAGACTTCCTAATAACAATCAAAATGGGCCCTTAGTGATAATATTTTTCAGGTAAATAATTCTTTAACTGAGACCCTATAAGTATTTGGGACAATCTGCTGAGTTCACGACATTTGTAAAGAAATGATAAGTGATTGCCTAATTTGAGGGACTTTCGATAATTTTCGTGCCCACCTCAAGTATCGACAGCTAATGCACTCTATAAATCTAAATAAGTATATAAATATTTAATGCACTTAATAATTCACGAAGAGTTTAAGCCATATCCGGCACTAGATATTGTCTCTTATCATGATTGAATATGGAGTACAATCGAGCTTTCAACAAAAAATTTGTTTCACTTGCTGCTGTATACACAAACACAAAAATGTTCCGGGTAGTATTTTTTTATTATTATTATATGAGATTATTATTTAAGAGTACAACTCATATTACATGAGATTACAACTGATATTTACAAATAAGATTATTACTGAAACTAATTTACATCGATTCTTATGAAGCACGCCTAAATTTTTATCCTCTCTAATATTTGAGGGACGTCAATTCCACTCACATTTCGAAAGAAAAAAAATTACCTTCACTTAAATTGAAGAAAGAAATTAAAGTGTTGGGTGTATTTAAAAATTATTATTATTATTATTATTATTATTATTATTATTATTATTATTATTTATATACATTGTTGTTTATGTGTGTATACATATTATTCTTTATATGCGTGACAATGAGTGAATAGAAAAGAAGAAGTGCTCTAAGAACACTAACGACCTTCTCGTATTAACGTAAGACATTCATATCTTTTGGCGTTACAAAGAAAAATTTTGTCTACATTTTCAAAGAAATGCACTAAATTTTATTCAAGATCATTTTCTTCGTTGATTTTTTTTTTTTTTTTTTTTTTGCTTGACTTACTATGATCTTTGAGAACTTTCATAGATATACGCATGCAGGGACGGATCTCTTTAATTTAATACTTAATATTTTATGGCCCCTGTAAAGAAAAAAAAATTAATAATTTAATACTTAATATTTTATATTAAAATAAATAAACATTAATAAAATACTTATTTTATAAATTTGAAAAGATTCTTCGGCCCTCCAACAAAATTGGCTTGTTCCACCCCTGTGCCCATGTTTATGAGTAGATTCGACTTATTCTTAATGGAGATAATTGAATTGCACACGGCACAGAACTTGTATAAGTGTAGTTCTAGGAAAAAAAATGTAATAAATAAGAAAACAGGAGGCATGTATTTGATTCTTCTGGCTCCTATGTGGAATTATATCCAACAACAACTAAACAAGTAAAGAATGAAGGTGGTTAGAGTGGAGATTAAGGGTTTTTTGGGGAATATATCCTGAAAGATAGAGTGGGGAGCAACGCAAACGGATGCTAAGTATATCTGCGTGTGTATATCATAAATCGGTGTTTTTTTTTTTTTTTTTCCTGGTGGTGAGGATGCCGGCACAGGGCTTTGGCATCCACGTTTAGAGGCTGCCATCTGTCAACACGGTTTAACGTTTTGTGCAATTTCAGATCTGGCTAACATGTCGTTTCCATTAAAATCATGAATCATAACTCTTTTTTTTTTTTTTTTAAGAGTGTCAGAGACAAAGCTACCGAGCTTTTTGGGACCATGTTTCACGGATTTTGTACTTAAAATATCATTTTTTTATGAGGAACTCGCATTAATAACGTGGTTCTAAAATAATCATTTATCATGATTTTTCTCTCCCTTCACGAGGAAAAGGATATATATGAATTGGGCTGGATGTTAAGATGGGCCTTTATTATTGGGCTGGATTGGAGAACTTGCTACTTCAGCCATTGAAAGACTGGTAAATCCCGACTCCATTATTTTTATTCCATCATCATTCGTCACCCACTTCTCAATTAATTCAATCAAAAATTTTAAAATAATTTCCATCTCTCGATATACCCCAAACGGCCAAACCTAATTCACACTTAACCATTTGTTACAATTATTATCTTTTTTCCATACACCCCAAAATCTTCAGCATGGCGTGGTACTGAGTTTTATAAAACTTGAAATTCGTGGTTTGAGATATAACTATTATCAGTTTTCCAATTGTTTGTTGTTTTCACTCAATGAATAATATTTCAATTCCAGCTGTCCTTTTTTTTTTTAATTGTTCGTTCTTTTTACTGAATGAATATAAACTTGGAATTTCTTCTTTGTGTTGCAATTAAAACAATGTAGTTACAAAATATTGCAGAACCCAAATAATATCTCTTCTTAGTTATCTTTGTTTGAACTCTTCATTTTTTTTCCCCATTTTTGGCTCAATGCTCATTCATCTTTTCGCCTTGATGTACTAATTAAGTTGTACTGGATAACTGCAATTTTCTTTTAAAAAAATAAAACACAATGGGCGGATGCAGTGTAGGACCAGCGGGGGCTCAAGCCCCCACTGAAAAAAAAAATACCCCTTTTTTGTTTAAAAGAAAAATTAATAAATTTTTAAATAATTCCTGTCAAATTATCAAATAGCCCCGTTCTTCCAGTCTCTACAACCACAATAGAAAGAATATTTTCAGCAATGAAATTTGTGAAGAATGAACTTTAGAATCATATAAGAGATGAATGGATGAATGATAATTTGATTGTTTATGTAGAAAAAATTGTATTTAATAGTGTTAATAATGAGTCTATTAGAACAAATGTAAATATGTTATTAAAAATTTTATATATTCAAGTTTTAATTTTTAGATTTTACTGTTATTTAATTTATCCCCCGGTAAATTATTTTTCTAAATCCGCCATGATGGAATCAAATCGTACAGCTAGAAACAAAAATTTTTGCTAACATTGAACTTGAAAGCTATTTATTATTAGATATTAATAGTAGAAATTTACTATTATGTGAGTGTACTCAAAAGTTATTTATCTGTTTTAAGTAATTTTATATAATGACAAAATGAATACTGGTATAAAAGTGACTTGTGAATGTTGATGAGAGAAAATGAGGGGTCAAATATCACTATTGCCATTGAAATAGCATGCAACAGACCTGCATAAGTTCCTCTTTTTTCTTGATACTCATGTAGAGGGTGTAATAAGACTATTGGTGGGATGCTTTTAGTGTCGGTCAATGACAACCTGGCCATCAATTTGCCGGGCTTCTTGAAACACATTTGTTTCCTAAAAGAGACGGCTTCCATTTTACTTCTATATCTCCTTTTTCAATTATACTGTATTGAATATCAAAAGTATCTTCTCTCTCTAAATTAACACTCCATTTATTTGATTCTCTATTTATCTTTATCTTTTTTTGTTTTTTGTGTTTATTTGAAAAGCAACTATGAATGTTAAGAGTAGTATTAATTTCAAAAAATTGGCAAAATTTGGCTATAACATAAGAAAAGAAAAATAGTCTAACAGTTTTTTTTCCTTCGTTTCATTTTAATATTTTTAAAAAGCTCAAAAAAATTAATGGAGAAACGATCACACCCTTCCAACTCCACATTAAAGAATGTTCTTAATTTTTGGGAGGTGCTTTGCATTAATATAGGTATATTAACTTTTTAATATTAACAAAGGCTCATGCCTGCTCTTATGAGTGTGATTCTAATCACAAACTCAAAGCTTAATTCTCTGTGAACAGTTCCAAGCAAGATCAGAAATGTGTGTTAAATTATAAATCAGAAAACTGGTTATTCATCATTTTGGGTGCAAAAAATAATATCGAAAATAAATCAGAATTTAAGATCCGTAGCATTTTTTGTTTTTCTCCCCCTCAAGAAAGCACAAAAAGAGAATGGTAGCCTATTTCAATCAAAGTTTGTTCATTTTTTTTATTCACTCACAGACCTATAACATTGACTTTGAAGAGAATATAAAGAATAAAGACTTCGTCACAAATCTAAGCTACCTAGTTGAATTTGGTTGAGAAAAGAAATTAAAACTTATGGTATTGCTAAATAGAGCAGTCAATTTATGATGTAGAAAGATAAATTAAATTAACAAGAGAATCTTTATTTACTATTTCTATGAGCAAAACTGCCACAGGTGAAGTTTTTTAATTTGCAATCTTTGTGTTATTTAATTCAAGACCACCCATATTCTTCGAGAAGATTAAAAAAAAAAGAAAAGAAAAAAAGGCCGCAGTTTTCGTAATATAGGGGCAAGGTAAAGGGAAAAATTTATCAAATTAAAACATCTTTCATTCATTGATAAAATCTACAAATATTTCACAAAATACGTATTCTTTCTTTGACTTGCTACCCATATCGTAAAGTGAAAGGAAGAATAATTTAAAACATCTTTCGATAGCAAGGACCTATTAAATCTTTCATGAGATACAGACTCCTCGTCTGCCAATAAAAAAAATATATATATACTGCTATATAATCTTAAATAGGCTATGATACTATTGCTTTAATTTATAGCTAGATGGATAAATGATTACATCATTAGTCATTAATTAAAGCATGAAATCAAACTATTATGAAGTTGAAATTTAATCGTTAATTAATTCATTGATATTTATTTGTTTGTGCGGTTGAATTGACTGGCCATGCATATGTATGATATACATATATAATATAGCACGTACTCATGAAATCATTTATAAAATTAATAAACTATAAAACAAAATATTAGGGGTTATATGAGTCAATATTCATAAATGTTGGGAACTTGTTCATCATGTTTTAACTAATCTTTAAAATTAATGCTATGTTTATTCAGTTGAGATACTCAATTAAGATACTACTGATGTGGCATTTTACATTTCATATGTTTGATTAGGTTGTAAAAATCATATGTTACATGACAGTAAATAATTGGTGACATATCAATGACTATTCTAATTGAGTATCCCAATTAGGTACAGCACTATTAAATGTTTAATATTATTTTACCTAGCAGTTTCACATTAACGTGATTTTTTTAAAAAATTTTAAATGTGATATTAGAACTAAAGTCGGTAGGTTTGTTCGAGACATTTAAATGTCTAGAAGTCTTCAAAGGATGTTCGATATTCTCCATATGTTAACATCTCAATCAAATTATACTTCAATTAAATGTTAACATCTCAATCATCTCAATCAAATTATACTTCAATTTTTGACCTCATCATTTGTGTTTTTCAGGCTTTAATGATCTAATTAACCGAACAAACATTTTCATATGAGGAGGTATGTTGAGACTTGTTTAAATTTTAGTTATATATGCACAATCTTTTATCTAATAGTTTAACATTGGTTTAATTATCAGATTCTACTAACACATCATGTGGACTAAACTTCAGATCATGATTAAAAGATAAGTAGGAAGGTAAGATGTAACATTTCTGTGGGGCACGAGACAAGTATGAAAAGGGAGACAATTTATATAACTTTGACGTTGATAAAGTATATAATATTTAAATTATTATATGTGCTCATCCAAGCCATGCATACGTATATAGACATGAAGACAGCTTGATATAATATTATTTTAGGGGACAGAATTAATATTCGGCAATCGGCTCATACACTCCCGCATCTTAATTCTCAACATGAAAAAGATACATTTTAATTTCTGATATTAATTTAATTGCTGATGGTGTCTCTCTAAATAATATTCTCCTTTGCATTCAAATGGATTCGTGAAAGTAAATAAATTGAACAACGTTGAAAATTGGGTTCATGTGTGAGGGTTGTTGACGGCATGTGAAATTTAGTATCATATTATCCCGAGTTCTTATTCAGTGCAAACGTTTGCACACGTCCACAATTATTAATGGGCTAAGTTTTTTGGTAATTAGCTATAATTAATTACTGCGATTTAACTCAAATTCATAATTTTAAATATTACAAACTAATATTTAGGGTTCGTTTTTAGGGTTCGATTTGACCTCATTAGGCCAGTGAAGTGCTAGAATTATTAAATATTTATTTCTAACCAATATCTATTATTGCATTGATGAAACATAGTAAAAGCTTAATTTTTTTTTTTAATATTAATCTTAAAATTTATCTATACATTTAGGGTCTGTTTGAAATTATATTTGTGAGACTCAAAAGTGATTTTAAAAATCTAAAAATTAATTTTAATATTTAATAAAAAATTTTAGAAATCATTTATGGCAAAATTATTTGATCCTATAGTAGATTTTGAAAAGTAGGAAAGAAATAAATTTTTAAAATCTAATTTTAGGAATCACTTTTATACTTAATATAATTCCATACATATTTCATATATATATATATATATATATATATATATAAATCCAAAATTATCCTTCTTAATTAGAAAATAAATTAAAGGGATTATTATTGTTGTTGTTGTCATTGTTGTCATCATTATCATCAATTACATTGAGATAACAAAATTAAAAAAATAACATTAATAGTATGAAATATTTATTTTACTATCAATAATTATACGTACACAATAAAAATATGTCCATGTTTATAAATATTTAAATAAATTTTAATTAACATTATATCTAATTCAATAATTTATATTATTACAGTAGTTTAATAATAAGATTTGTTAAACATATACAACTAGTTATTTTTAAAACTCACAGTACTTTTAATAATAAATTTTACTAAATATTCAACTAATTTTGTTTGCTTCTAACAATAATTATTTTAGAAGATAAAGTGTTACTAATCTCACCCTTAATCTTTTGAGTCAAAATGGTTGCACTAATATGATTTTAAAGCCCATGTTCACATGGTATCTTATTTATGTTTTGTTTCAATTACAGCAAACCTCCATTGCAGTTTCTTCACATGCTTTTTTTTTCGGTCTCCATCTTGGTATTTCAAAGATCCACGTTTTATGTGGTGAAAATATATCTATTAAGAATTATCATTAAAACGAATATTAGACCATGTCATATCTATCAAAGCTTAGACTTTTATTTAAAGGTAAGTAAAATAATATTTATCAAAAAAAGTAAAATAATGTGTATAATTATCAAGCTAAAGGTCCACCCTTTAATATTTTTCGTGACATTTGTCATTCTAATGCCTTTCACATTGTCACCTGTTTTTCATTTCGTTTTACTTCTGCCTTCCATTTTAAGATTATTTGATCTTAAGATTATTCTACACAAGAAATAAGGAATCTACGCGGCCGGCTTTAATTTGTATTCTAAAACAGCTGCTTCAATTTCCATTGTCATTAGGTAGAACTGTACATTATTTCAAACCAAAACAATGGACTCCGAGATACTTTTAATCTCTTGCTGTTGCATGTAATTTCAGTCAACAATAAACACTAATTACCCAAAAAAAAGAAAAAAAAAAAGAATGGGCAGCTAGAATATTCCATCTTTGGTGAAATGAAATATGAAAAAAATTAAAAGTCTCGGTTGCACTGACTTGTCAAACAGTGAGTGGAAACGAATGAATCGCATGGACAAAATTGAAAACACCAGTCCATCTCCTTTTATTCTTAGCTATCCTTTTCTTCTATATATATATATTTATATATTTTGAATAAAATTTGCATGGCTTAAAATTTTGTCTAGATGGGAATGCTTTCACCAACCATTTTTTTTTTATTTTTATAATCTTAGCAGTTGTGAACCTTCTTTGAAACTTGAATGCCTTATTCTAAATTGAAAGATTAAAAAATTACTATGGCACATCAACGCATGAATGCATGCAAGAATCACATCATGCATGGTGATAATGTAAATAATGCCTGACTCACGACCAAAGTGACAAAGTGAGAAGAGATTTGTTTAAATAAACATAAAACGACAGACATGCTCATTCTAAACATGAAAGGTAGATCCGCATTAATAGGCTCGCGCATTCTCATGCAAGATAATAATAAAAACATAATTAGAATAAAATAGTGTATAATTGTAAGAGAAAGTGTTCTAAAACACTGTTGCGGGTTGACTTCGCAGGCTACGAGTTGGAGTGAATCTTTTTTCAGACTTTATGTTAATTTAATGGCGACATTTATTTGTGCCTTCCTCAGTTCAGTTCCTCATCTGCTACTTAGTCCATGTTGATGAGGGATTTGCTAATCAAATTATATATAATTATTGTACAATTATTGTAGACCAAAAGCTGAATTTTTACTAAATATGAGTTTAAAATTCTAACAGACACCTAAATTTGGCAAAACTTTGGGCTAAAATGGAGCTATATATCTATATTGTGCTATAATAAAATTAACCTAGACCTTCGAACACAATCTAAAATACTTGGTGCCATTTTCTCCCACTTGTTGCACACATGCTTATTAATTTTGTGGAGGATTATCAATTACGCACTTGAATATTGTAACAGATTAGGGAGCCCTAGAGAGGAACGCAGAGAGTTGTGAAACGTCCAATTCACGTGCCTCCTGCAAGTTGATGATAATACTAGAAAGGTTTGGGTTGTTTGTGAGTTGCTGTTTTCGACAGCTGGTTGCAGAGCTTCCGAATTATTTTTCTTTCACTATTTTATTGGCAAATATCATCATCGAATATTATATAGTAAAAAAAAAAAGAAGAAGGAGACTCATTGACCAACTTCAACTGAAGATTGAGATACCTTTTCATCTTCAGAAAAATATTAAAAGATCATTGATATGAAATTATACATTAATTAACTTTTGCCCGTTTGGTGTACGGATCCAGTGGCACTCAATCTTAAAAAATAACACGATAAAATGGGACTTCAAGCCCTCCATGAGTTGTGTTTTCAAAATAGAGGTAGGGTTAAGTTTACCGAACAAGGACTTAACTTGATTTGAGGCGTCAAAAGATTCTTTAAAACAATAAATTCAAAGGAACATTTTTTAAAAAGTTTCTATTGTTCCACTTCAGTTTCTTTTAAAAAAAAATACATATAGAAAAGGATCCTACATTAAGTGGCCTATAACATTTTCAAATTTAGGTTCAGATTTTGTTTACCAATTTTTATGAAGCAAGCATGATTTAAAAATCAGATCTCTTGTACTATCCACCCCCATGGGCATGAAATTAATATACATATAAACAAATTAAAAGGACAAGAATAAAGCAAACGCCAACTCTAACAACAGCTGCTGCAAGATCCTTGTGATCGATAGTAACAGGGACTAACGAAAAGGGCAAAACCCTAATTAATGTGTTGGCTTTGCGAAAATAGGTCAATCATTTCACGGCTATCCACGTGGGAAGAATGAAAAAGTTCATTTGCAACTCATTCAACTACTTTATGCATCCCTATCAACACCAAAAAGAAAAAAAGAAAAAGAAAAATTATACATCAATAATTAAAACATTCAAGAAATTAATTCATCATCAATTAAAATGCAAGGATTTTAGCTTTTATTATCGGAGATTTAGATAGCTAAGTGATTAAGGTTTTCAATTGTTTACTTCATTAAGGGAGAAGCAAATGCATGATGGTGACGTGGCAAGAATAAGTCAGAATAGAGCAGAGCCCGTGATTCCCGATGGAAAGTCATTTTGATAATCTTCTTTTGTGTCTGCATCGATAATATATATATATATATATATATATATAGCATCACTCCACAAATGCATGCTTCATTTATGTACTTAGCTGATAGCTCAGTCACTCATTGCTTCTTAATTACTTGAGCAGTGCATGTCAATTTGGTTAATTAATAGCGGATTTTAATGTCCAAATTTAATTTCACGACTTTAAACGTACGCAAATGCAACATAAAACTAGAAAATGTTATGAGTCGTAATTTTTAGGTGTAAATTACACAGGAAAAAAAATTATTAAGTTTGGGTTTCTTCCTATGATAGAATTTGTAGTTTTATTTTTGGTTATTCTTCCTATGATGGAGTTCTTACTTTTGATTATGACAGGGTTTCGTGAAATTGATAATTTCATCAGAAATATTTCACGTCTTTGGTATATTTTTAAGGTTAATTTATTCAGGGGAAATAAGAATAAAGGAGAATGCTGTAGCGATAGAGAGTTGACAAAATACTCACAAAAATAACGATAGACTACTGTTAGTTTACTGTATTTATAATAAAGTGATTAAATCGACACCGATTTATTGTCGGTCAGCATTTTGTCTAAATATAATTGCTCAAGCACTAATATTTCGGACTTTAATTAGGCAGGAATTTCCAAGATTTGTTCATTTTGCCAAGTGACAAATTAAGAACAAAAGTCCACTTTGAAGTTCTTTTTCAAGTTCAAATTAGCTAGGTTCCGACAGAAGGAGTTTAAATTTATTCTTTTCTGAAATATAGTAAATTGTAACGTATTTGTCTGACAAACTTTGTATATTGTTTTGTCATTTTTAATTCTCTTTGGTCATGCCAAGTTAACCTATACGTTCATTTCACTGTATAATATTATTGTTGTTTTTCAAAAAAAAAGAAAAGATTTTCCCCATGATTGATATCGATGATCGGTACATCCACACACATACATACACATACATAAACACATGACATAACATGGCATGCACAACATACAAATCAAAGTTTAGGTAAGTGATAGTTTACAAGTTCAAAGGGGTAAGGAAAGAGAAATTAATTGGCAAATTAAAGTCTTCTATCTTCTAAGTCAAGACTCAAGATCTAGGGTTTCCATTTATCTTCTATCTCTAGAATTATTTTTCTTGTGAAGGTTTTCGCATACTGAGATCGATGTTTCTTTTTCTTCCAAACACTGGTTCTTCTCTGTTACATGCCATAGAAGCAACTAGCTTGAACAAAGTAGGTAGATGTCAAGTTTAATTTCTAAACTTGTGGAAGTGCTTCAATTTAGCCTAGCTTGTGTTAACAATCTTCAGTTTCATGATCTGAAGTTTTAGGTGTTAATTTAAAAGTAGAATATGGAAGGGAGTGAGGGCACTGAGTGTTCAAAAACATGCCCTAACTCTAGTGATGAAATTCCTGATGATGAGGGTGAAGGCGAGGAGAATGATGATGAAAGCAGCAAGCCTAAAAATGGAGGAAGCTCAAGCAACAGTACAGTTGAAGAGAATGATAAGAAGCCACCAGTTAGGCCTTATGTTAGATCCAAGATGCCGAGGCTCCGGTGGACACCTGATCTTCATCTTCGCTTTGTACATGCTGTTGAAAAACTCGGTGGACAAGAAAGTGAGTAGTCCACCCATGAATATATTTTTGCTTTTCTTTTCTTCAATTTTCTAGCAATTTTAGTGCTAATTTTATTATTATTATTATTATTGTTATTATTATTATTATTATATTTTTTAAATTTGATGCAGGAGCAACGCCTAAGCTAGTTCTTCAAATGATGGATATCAAAGGACTTAGTATTGCTCATGTCAAGAGCCATTTGCAGGTTATATAAATGTTTGATTAATTTAGAAAACACCCACAATAATCTATAATTAATTCCTCAAATTTTGTTTCATTAATGTGTCTTCAAATAATTTGACATCTAACAATATTTTATCTAATTTTACATTTGGTTTTTTTTTCCAGATGTATAGAAGCAAAAAGATTGATGATCCAAGTCGAGGTATACACTTAATTTCTTCATTATAATTTCAGTTTCAGAGCAAAATATTAGGGTTTCTAATCATTGATGCAAAACTAAAGCATACAAGTGGGTCTTTTACTGACAGTCATGGCAGATCATAGGCATCTTGTGGAAAGTGGAGATCGAAATATTTATAATCTCAGCCAGCTTCCCATGCTGCAAGGATATAATAATCAAAGCCAAGCTTCTGGTTTCAGGTACAAAAGTCAATTACAATCCAATTAATATGCTGATACATACACATATCCTTTTCAAGTTTGATATTTATGAATTTAATTTCACTTGCTTTAATCTTTTGAAGATATGGGGAAGCTTCTTGGAGTACTGCTCGTGAGCATTTAATGCGTAACCCTTACATGAGCCGGAGTTTAATTGATGAAACTAGATCTAGATTATATGGCACGGTGGCTGAAAAGATCTTCGATAGCACCAATTGCAACTGGCCTAGTAACAACAATTTTCGCATGAGTACCACAAGTAGTGCTCTCCCTTATGGTGCATATTCTACTTGGAAAATGCCTGAATTGAAAGAAGAAATTCAAACATCTTTTAACAGTAATCGTCATCCATGGCAAGCACAATCAAGATTACGCCCAATTGAGCTCAACCCGGTACGCCAACAGCACACGAAAATAGAAGAACAAAAGAGTGCTGCCATGAAAAGAAAAGCTACAGATTGCAGCAAGCTTGATTTGGAACTATCTTTAAGGCTGAGACCTAGTAGCAATGAGGAGGAGAGCCGGCCGCCGCCGCAAGGCTCATTGGAGGAGAAGATCAATAAGGTTGATAGTGAGTTATCTTTATCTTTGTACTCACCGTCTTCATCATCTTCAAAACATAGGAGGTTGATGAAGGAAGGAGAAGATCATAGTAATAAGGAGCGTGCAACTAAACGGGCAAGTACTCTAGATCTCACTATATGAATTAATGAGACAATTCTAAGTGAGATCTTGAGGTACTTATCCAAATATTGATGCATGCATTATGTGATATTGTACTTGTACCGTTATACAAAAATTATAATTTTCATCTTGTTTCTTCTGCAGTTTCATTAGCATTATTGTCTGAATACCAGTCTGATTTTGAGTTTTTAATTTACCACACAGCTACTTATATATATAAATCTATATATATATATGAGCCATGGCCATATGCTCTGATTAGTTACTGCCTTGTTAATTGAAAACACCTAAACTTCTTGGCAGGCAAGTGAGGCCTAGTAATTATACAATTGTGCTGGGCACATATACCTAGTGATTACTCAAAAAAAAAAAATCATTTCTATATATTTATTATCAGTTTCGCTTCACTCCATGTCAATCTATTGTTTTTAATTCCGTGTAATTGTTTGTTTTTTTTTTCCTCGATTAACTCACGCCATATGTTGTTTTTAAGTCGGTCTAATTGTTTAAGGTTATCAAAGGATTGAATTTTAATTGTTCACATGTTTCTAGAGGGAAATTCAGTTGATGCATGGCTAATATGAGTTTAAGTTCCCTTCATTTCATTTCTACGGTGGATATCCCATCAATGGCGATTCATAAAGAGTTAATTTCTGCTTAGTTTTATTATGGATTTTAAGTTTTCTTTTCAACGGCGAGACACTCCTCCTCTAGTGATTCAAATGAAGATGTTTATCAATCATCATGGGTTTGGCGTTCCTTTCTTTTGATAGTAAGTGTTATGATTCCTAAAATTTGTATGTTTTTACGTATATGCATAATAATTTTTTTTGATACACGAGCAACTTATAAGTACAGACTATCCCTTTAAAGTGCTATGAAGAAGCTGTGCAACAATGTAGAGCCCTTATACAACACTATAGATAGAAGGGTGAATCCGCAATTTATAAAATGATTATATATATAGTCTCTTCCAATTTAAGAATCCCAAACATTATATCGTCCGGAAACTCATTCACAACATTGTAAATTACTTTTTTTTTACCGTGATTCACAGGGTTGTTCAATGCATGTTCAGTTCTTGCTTCACCCCTCCATGTCAATCTATTGCTTTTATGTTGGTCTAATTCTTTTCAGTAAGTGTGCTATTCTTGTTATGGGTCCCTTTACTCCTATTACTGATTATGTAACTCTTCAAGATGCCTCTTCTTTAGTGATTCATTTAAAATAAATAAACGAAATGTAGAATGTGATTAAATGAATTTCTGCAGGTTCATCAAATTTCTGGACCATGATCCATACTTTTGACAACTTATACAAAGGAAACTGGCAAACTTATTAATTTTCATTAAGCTTCTGGAACAAAGATTTTGATTTCATCAAGGGCTTGGAATCCAGATGGAGGACCTTCATTTTCCGTCTTCTAGCAACTTATAGGCCAGACCCAGGGCCTCTTTCTCTTCCATAAGAGCTTGGAATTCGGCTGCAGCCACGCATGTTTTCCAATTATATTAAATATATTCATCAAAGTCCATCAATTATGTGGGTATATAATATTCTAGAGCCAACGGCTATCTCAAATTACCTTCTTTGGCAGCTGTCTCATTCTCCAAAGCTTCCATCATCTCCTTCATCGCACGGTTCTTTTTTCCAAGCAGCTTGCACTTAGTCTCATAGTGAGAAACTAGTGGCACCAGCACTGATAATCTGGCCTATACATATATAAACCATAGAACAAGGGATTGATCAAAGAACATATTAACACAGTTTTGTGCGTGGAGAATTCAGCCAGACCTTGGTTCTAATACTATGTTCGTTCAACAAGGTCTCTTATCGAGAGAATTTATATATAAAACAATGTCTCTAATACCATATTGAAGAAACCATTGACCCGCAAGTAACCAAAGGAATAAATTGACTTTCAAAAACACTAATTAATTAGAGATTAAATAATAAACTAATAAATTAAGAATACATCCGATATTATTTCACCTCTTCATTGTCTATTTCTTTCTCGAGTTTTTCCATGTACGCCAATTTTCGAAGTCGAGACCGTTGAGCAGACACTCTGTTTGCAAGCAATCTGCTGAACAAAAAACTAAAGAATTTTAGTTAAAAATTCTATATACAGATAATAAACAAAAAAAGAAAAAAAAATCCAACCGTTTCATCCTCTTGGGGCCCTTGCCAAGGTCATTGCTAGCAACGCTTTTTTGAGGCTCAATTTTGCTAGAAGAATCAATTGGAGTGGGGGCTCTCACTTCATTATTTGCAGAGCTTGGTTTCTTGTCTGATGAATAATTAAGAGGATTATTATTATTATGATCATCACCATTGCAAGTTTCCACGTCTCCTTCAAAGGAGAAATTATCTCCAACACCAATCTTGATCAGATTGGTACTGCTCATCAGAGCCACAGAATCACTAGCCGATCGTCGAAGCGATGCCAAATTCTCCATGCTAATGCAAGAAGGTGATGAAAAGCTTCGCGTTCGATTCAACATTCTTGAATTAATATCTTGAACCTGTAAAACAAATTGCAGCATCCCATTTAGTTATATATCTAAAATAATTAACAAAGAAAAAAGAAAAATTCAATGAGTGACTTCACCTTTCTGGCCTCACTAAATGGACGAAGCACAAGTTAGCTAAGAGCTGGCAATTCTACAGCCTGCCCACAGCCGTTTATATACAAGTTTCTCAAATTTGAAAATTGAAGGCCTAATTTTTTTTTTTTTTAACACAGTGGAAATTATCCATTGTCAACATTCAAAAAACGCAAAAAAATACATGGTAAGTGTATCTAATATTAAATAGCAACACAACTTAGCTTATCAAATTGTGAATTTATTGGCTACTGATTAAAGAATACATGGAAAGTGTATCTAATAAGAGACAAATTAACTCAAGCACTTACTTATACCTGCACTCTGCTGCATCCACGTTTTTATGTATTAATGGGTACATATTTTTTTTATCACACATTTTTTGGTAAGATAATTAGCAAATTGTTATATATAGGTAGTTGATGAGTGATGACAGCGAAAATTTTAATTTTCTTTATGAAGTATGAATGCCAATATCCAACTTATATTTCAATTACTATTTACCAACTAAAGAAAAATAGAGGGAAAGTCGAACCATGTTGTGAATTCTTAACAGGGTATTTCTAAAAGATTTTTTCCCAGTCCAGAAACTTTTTATAATTGAATTCTATTTTTGATTATTTTGACAGAAACGTTCATTGGTAAGAGAGGAGCTTTTAACAAATCTCTAAAATCCTTGCAACACCCCTTTTAAATGCTATTTCTAAAATACTCACAGTTTAATTGGTAAAATAAACATTCATATATTATCAACCAACTCTTCCCATTTTACCCAAAAAACTACTTCTTTATAAATTGCATACAAATCCTAAAATACAAAATGGATGGGTCTATTTGCCGTCTAAAAAAGTACTTGGACACTCAAATTTTAATTATATTAGAATGTCCTTAATTGTAAATTATTTTAAGGATATTTAGTAATAAAATTTGAATGTCCAATATAATTAATATAATTAACTAAAATGATATGACTTTTGACACCCTTCTAAACACACCCACTAAAAGTTTTTAAAACGCTAAATTTCAATGGTATTAAACCTAAACTAACATAAAATATATATGAGACAGGTTTTTAAATAAAGTTTTTAACGAAATTGATATCTGTATTTGCTTGAAAGAAGATGAAATAAAGTGGATATCATTCTAAATTTACTTTTTGAGTGTTTTCCTAAAACTAATGGGCATTTTTATTTTCTCAATACTTCTTCAATTTTATAATTTTTAGGAACTTGTACATTGGACTAGATGGATGTTGAAGATGACAATTTTTATGAAAATTAGATTTTTCTATTAATATAGTAGGTAATAAGCCCCAAAGAAAAAAGTTAGTGAGAAAAAAAGGCTGGTGATACAAGTGAAAGAAAGAGCTAGTTAGAAAGCTATTAGAAGTCTTCCGTGGAGAGTTTTGAAGTTATTGATGTCATGAGCGTGCAAGAGGAAAAAGAAAGAGAGGGACGCGTGCAAGAGGAAAAAGAAAGAGAGGGACACGAAAGGGGGGTGTTGGTTCATTGAGGGTATTTTCGAGATTTTATTTATTCCAGTATACTAAGTAATAGTTTATATTTTAATTTGATGAGTGAGTGTTTGTAGTATTTTTTTTAGACTGCGAATTGTCTCTCATTCATAAAAAAAATTATCTTAACATATTTTCTTTTTATTATATAGTTTCTATTTTCTCCCAAAAAAAGAAAAGAAATTTATTCAATTAAAATTCAAAATATGAATATGAATTATGTAATCGATTGGGTGTAAAAATTTTGTCCAAGAATAATTTATTTAAGTATTTAATTAAGTTTTCATTTAAAACAAGAATGAATTGATTTGTCTTAGGTTATCTAATTAATTTTGAGAGTTGGACTATTGGCACCTCTTTATTCATCTTATAAAACCCCTGTAATATTATAATTATATTTAAGGGCAAGTATAAATAGAATTAATCCCATTTATATTTTCTTTCTCTCTTCAATTTCATTTTGCTTGCACAATATAAATTTTTGTAATCATTAAAATAATCTGAAATTAAGAAGCAATCTATAAAAATTTTTAATCATTAAAATAATCTAAATTTAAGAAGTAATTTTTTAAGCCAAAATAATACTCTTGTAATATATGTAGCAACAAAATTAGGATATAATATTGTGAGAAAATAAATTAAATAAAATTTTATCTCACTACAAATAATTTTTTAAGGATTCTCAAACTAATTGTTACATCTATAATTTATATGTACGATAAAATTGTATTGGACCCATAAAATATTCAATATTTTATAAGGTTTTTCTTATTTTTTTTTAATTTTTTTAGAAATTAAATAATAAAAAAAGTTTGAAGAGAGGAATGCAATTATTACGATTAAAAGAGTGAGAAAATTATTAGAAATTATAAAATTTATAAATAAAAATAGTGATGATTTAGAAAATGATACTTTTAGCATTAAATAAAATATAATTAAAAATAATGTTTCAAAAGAATTTTGGAGAGGTACTAATAGTTGACTTTAATTTTGGTTAAGAATGGGTTTTGCAAGGAATTTTCAAGGGTGTCAAAAGATCTGTTTTCATTTGAAACGCTGGTTGCAGGGGCCTGCCTGGGAGCTACCTCAACTCCTCATTTACAAAAGCAATTGGCCCATGTTTAAAAGTCCATTCATGAAACGATGAGCCCAAAAATACCACTGGCCCATGCAGGTCTCGAACCTGCGACCTTCGCGTTATTAGCACGACGCTCTAACCAGCTGAGCTAATAGGCCGGTTGGCAATATTTCACAAAATTTATTATTATTTATTTAGTTTATAAGTAAAATCTAGGAAACAAATGTCGCCCACCGTAGGGATCGAACCCGACGACAAGGTTAGTAGCCTACCAACTGAGCTAGACGGGCCAGGGTTTTCGTCGGCGTTAAGAAGTCGTAACCGTAAGTTGAAAAAAGTTAAAGCTCCCTTTAAAAATACATTATGACCCACGATTACTCAAATTATAATTATAACTCGTTGATTTTGCATTTTGGAGTGTTTACACATCTTCTTTGCCAACATATAAACCCCACAAATGATGAAAAAGTAGAAAGGAATAATATTGAGTAGAAAGTGAAGGGTCCGGGTAATTTGCAACAGTTGGAAGGCGGCCGTAAATTTGACATTTTGTGATCCAATCATTGGATCCAACGCAACAATTGCAAAAGTAAATGGCAGAGCCACAGAGATGTATTTACTTGGGTTTATAACATTGGAATCCCTCTTGTTTATACAATTATTAGTATCTCACATTCTCACCGTAGGTAACCATCCTCCGCTTTCCTTCTCACAGAATCCGTGTGTATTAAATTATCATTTTTTTTCCTAGTTTTTATTTTATTTTTTTTTTCAAAATAAACATTTTGATTTATTAGTTAAGTTGTTAAATGACATGAATAACGAATAAGTAGAGAATTTTGAAAGGATTTTTGTAATGGATATTGGATAATTACAGTGCATGATTTAGTATTTGTCCATGAGAGTCACGGTCCCTTAAATATAAAATAAACCCTGCCATTTCTCCCTAACCTCAACAAAACAGATCCTTTGATTTATTCCGTCAATACATCAATATTCCATTCCCCAATACTGCTATTAATTCCCAAATCTACTACCATGATTAATTATCCATAATACCAATGAGGTACAAAACATTATAGCTAAAAGAGGAAAAGAAAACAAGTTATCATTTCTTTTCTTTTTTTTATTTCTCTAGTTCTATTATAGGACCAAAATGGAGCTAAGTATTGGCAGAATTATTATATCTTGTTGTTTCATGTATATTTGGTATAATGTACAGATGCTTAAAATGATTTTACTAATTATTGTTTTTATTGTTTAGTAATGATATAATTCATGTAAAAATTTTTACTAACTTGTTGATTTGGTCAAAACCTAAAAGATTTATTATGTGTTTGGTTAAACATCTTTCATATTAGACCCAAAATTCACAATTCAAGTTTTTACTAATAATAATATAGTTTGAGATGGATAAGTTATTTTTGTGTTGGCACTTGTTCAATCACATTTAAATATAGTTTTAACACTTTTAAGTATTTTCTTTCTAAGGTTAATGCTTGAAATTAGGATAGATCAAGATCATCTTATTATCTGATCTTTTTCTTAATAAAATTCACTCAAGTAATTGGTGATTAATAAATTAAAAAATAAAGCTAATTAAATGTTAATCATATATCAGTACTAAAGGTAAGGTGGCACAAGAATTTTAAAAGGTTTGGATAGCTTAGATGCAAAGGATCCTAATCTAGTTGGGATATGGAAATGATTATAGAGTATGGGGAGAGAGAGAGAGAGAGAGAGAGAGAGAGAGAGAGAGAGAGAGAGAGAGAGAGAGAGAGAGAGAGAGAGAGAGAGAGAGAGAGAGAGAGAGAAGTTGAATCTTCTCTATTCTCATTGAAAATAGAAATAAATTTTTATCTGTATTAACAAAAATTGATCATTAGACCAATTGACCATGTCAAAAATTAACTAAATAAGCTTACCATCTTTGGAGATCACCATCGAACCACTGCAGCAAAATCAACTTAAAAACATGAGACCAAACACAACTAACAACAAATCCAATCCAATTGATTGATTTACTATAAATTTCATTGTTATTTTATTATATATATATATATATATATATATATATATATTATAAACCCCTCTTATTGTCTTTGAAAATTCAAAAATATAAAATTACGTATGAAATTCTAAGAAAGAGAGAGAGAGATGAAGAAAAAAAATTAAAACTAACAACCAAAAATAAAAGAAAAGAAAAGAAACGTGAAGGAGAGGGATCGACAAGAAGATAGAGAAAGTGATTTTTAAATTAGGGCTTATTTATTAAAAACTCGAAACCTATACTTTTTATTATTTTCGGGAAACAATATGGATTATTATGTAATTCTCCCAAAATTATGATAAGGTACAATGGTTGCTGGCAAGTGGCAAGATAGTTTATCCGTGAATGCGACATTATGTCATATATAATTAAATTTGCATGTCCTATGGGGCCTTGCTACATTTGATTCTCCTTCCTAGATCAAAACGAAGGTAAATAAGGCGTACCTTTTTTGACCAAGCAGTCCTTCTGTACGATTTTTACTTTTTATTTATTTTTTAATGTAATAATACATGATTACATTTGATTACTTTTACTTCATATATATATATATATATATATATATATTTACTAGTCATCTGTTGCAGGTACCTGTATTTTACTTCGAAGGAATTGAGCCCACTCTTAAAGACTCCTTTTATTTAATTTCTTGATGTAATAACCAATTTTTAGAGGCATTGTTTTAAATAAGAGCAATGCTATAATCACAAATTAATTTGAGTGTCACACCAATTTGTATAAAAATTTCTTACTCTTTATAAGTTAATATAATTTGATACATTGAAATAATAATTTTGGTAATATTGTGAAATATAATATCCCGTTAGATTTTTGATATTTGGAAATGCCAGATGTATTTGACTGACACCACAAGTTAAAGCACACATGGAAGATCTTTAAACCATTCTTTCCACCGAAAACTACATTCTTAATCGTTAACAAGAGAATTAAGAAGCTGCAAAATGATAATCAAAAGCCAAAAACAAAAAACATTTTGTCACTTCCAGGCGCATGGCCCCATCTAGCCAAAGCAATACATGATTAATTTTGTGCATCGTACAGAAGAAATTAATTGAACCAGCAGCAACCTAGTTAACTAAACAGAAACAGAAACAGAAACAGAAACAGCAACAGCAACACCCCCCAGGTTTGCTTGAAGTTCCTAGCTCTTTCCGTCGAGAAACGAGCAGATGCGCAATAAGCTTGATTCGACGGCGAATTCATGCTATGCTGATTGATGCGCACGTTGTCGAGCTTATTTCTTCATGTTCATGTTGCAACTTTGATTGGTGACTACCAAGATTATGAGCTGCTTTGAACTGAGCAACGGGCAACTTCCTCGGCAAATCTTGCTCTAATGAGCCCTGTTTCGGCCGATGAAGATGATGCCCCCGAGGCTGAGACTGAGATTGTGACTGATTCTTCTTATTGTAAAGAAAGACTAGAAGAACTGAAAGGAAAATGAGAAAAAGCAAGATAATAATAAGCATCATAATCTCACCATGAAGCGCAAATTTGGGATCCTCAGACACGCGAAGCTCATCTTCTTGCGTGCTGTTGTTGTTGTTAGGTGACATGGAATCAGAAAATGGAGCGATACTGGCCATGTGTAGCTATTAGGTTATAGAATTTTCTAGTTCAAGTTTTGAGGATTTTGATGATGATCAGCATTCAGCCATGTAGCTATCCATCTGCTAGAGGAATTTTGAGTGTAAATCAAATGAAGCCAAGACAAACGGGGAAAAGAGCCAAAAGATTTAGCTGAGTAGGAATGGATGGTCATTAACATTGCCCTCAACGTACTGTTGGATAAGCATCTTTCAGATGATGTGTTTTGTGTAATTCATAATTCATGTCTATTGATAAAACTAGAAAATAGAACCGCGTTTTACGCGACTTTGAAAAAAAATTTAATATTTTTTTTTTTACTTTACACTTGATGAAACTGATAAAAAATATGAATTAATTTTTTTAAGATGAGACAACCTTGTAAAAAATAAAAAAAAGCTATTAGCCAACAATACAAATAAAAAAGTAACGCAAGATAAAGATATATTATAGAGTAATTTTATTGATTCCAATTATGTGTGTACAAAATAAAAAAATGAGCTCTCCTTTTATAGTTACATAATCACTGCATGAAATTAATGAAAAATTATGGATCATAATTCCTTGTGAGATAGTGGGAGTTATAGGGAAGTTAAAAAAGTTCTTCAATGGGAGATAGTGGGGAGACTAAGAGATATATGTTATGAACATCTACATTAATTTTAATAAATGTATAATATTCTCCCTTAGATGTTCATTACAAAGGATATTAATGAAAATATTTAATGTTCAAATTCTAATATTACCTTACAACATCCCAATAAATTATTTTTATTTGAGGGTGCCCTGCAACCATAACCCCCATCAAACTTTGATTTTTGAAATTTTAATCTAAATTATAAACCCAACACAGTATTACTTCTATGCTTTATTTACATAACGCCATGCAATTATAACCCCATCATTGGACATTAATTTTTAAAAATTTTATTATTAATTACAGGATTTTTTTTTAGCTCCTACTTACTTCAAATCAATTGACTTGTCAAAAAACTCTGCTTGAAGATCACTCAATCAAGCCTCCAATTAATTACTTATTTAGTTACAAGATCTTAAAAGGAAGAGATTATATAATGATGTAAGAAATATTTTGCTAAAGTTACAAAAAAAAATATTAGTAGAAAGTTTGTTAAAAGTGAGGAAATTAAATGTCTACGACAGAGCAAATCTGAAAAACTCCCAAATTTTTCTATAGATTTTTAACGTGATTAAAAAATTAATAAATAAGGATAAAATGGTTAATTTATTCCTAAAAGATATTTCAAGTGGCTCTTGCAGTAGATGCAAGAGGTCGCCGGTTTAAGCCTAACAGCATACATTTAATATAGGGGGGAGTGCATACATTTAGTATACATGTATGTATGTATTTGTCTTCTTACGCTCACGCTAACATTTTCACCAACTTTTGGATTGAACAAAACTCTTGCGCTTCTAGGCCTGCCCAAATTAAGCTATCCCAATTATATAATAATAAAATTTGAATAACCCAAAAGATACTAAATGAAATGTTGCACTATTAAATATGAGATTGTGGCATTGAAATTAGGCCTTAGTGACATTGTTGAGGGAAGATGAAAGAATATCTCTTCCTATATTAATTAATTGGTGTATTTTAAGTCACTAAAGTTTAATTGCTAGCATAATAAAAAAATGAATGTTTCAAAAGATTTATAATTAATTATTATTAATAGTTATATATTGTTGGATTTAAAGACACTAAACAAAAGGGTGCATAATTAAATATGAGATTATGACAATAAAATTAGGCCCTAGTGACATTGTTGAGGGAAGATGAAAGAACATTTCTTCCTATGTTAATTAATTGATGTATTTTAAGTCACTAAAGTTTAATTGCTAGCATAATAAAAGAAATGAATGTTTCAAAAGACTTATAATTAATTATTATTAATGGTTATATATTATTGGATTTAAATAGGAAGAGGAAGAGATATGATAAAGAATTAGACCCTAGTGGCATTATTGAGGGAAGATGAAAGAATCTCTCTTCCTATGTTAATTAATTGATGTATTTTAAGCCACTAAAGTTTAATTGCTAGCATAATAAAATTTAAAGAACAATCAAATTAATTATCAGAAGATGAAAAACTAAATTTAAAAGAAAAATTCTTTATTTATTAGATAATAGAGAATATACAAAGATAAAAAATGGTGATTCCATGTCACTTCTCTAAGGCCTAACTTTATATATGTATATATTGATTAAAATTATGGACGTCCTTTTCGTGAATGTGACGACACATGAGCTCAATTATGTGGCCAGTTTTTATCTTCACACATCCAAATGCCGTCACTTTCTCTCCACGTTCCTTGAAGCAGCTTTGTAAATACGTCCTAATCTTTATTTAGCATTTGTTTTCTTACTATTTTATTACTTCACGATAGACTTACCAGGGTCCATATGCGTTGATGCTCAAAGTGGGTACGCAACTTCGCGTGTGGATGCCACTCAACCCAAACATACTGTTCTGTCTAGACGTGGAAATTTTATTCTTTAAATTACTTAAATTTATTTATTCGTAAGTAAATATCATTTTTCTTTATTCTTTTAAAAAAATTTATTACATATTATAAACTAATTAAGCTCCACTCTTATCTTGATTATAGTCTTATTAATAAAGTTTCAAAAATATCTTATTAAATAAAAGATTACACAAACCCAACTTCCCACGCCCCAACGTTATTAAGTATAGATTAGCCACCGAAAAAAAAAATATATTGTTATGTGTTACTACTTGTAAAACTATGAAACCCTAGGGTACTTTATTTATTTATGGCTCAGTAAGGCAGCCTCTCTTAAATTGCACAATATCACAAAATTATTACGAGGATTACATGATTATTATGACAATGTAATGGAGTAAAGATAAAAAAATTCCCATTAATTTTCAATGAATGCAATTTAACATTTTGACACAGTTACTAGGTAGTAGTTACAATTGGGCGTCATTCTAATTAGAAAAAATCTCTTGAATAAAAATAAATACAATTTTAACATTTTGGTAGATGGCTCAATAATTAATCTCGATATTATGGCTAGAGCTAATGAAATTCATAGAGTGAATAATTGTCACTTGAGCCAGCAACCGAGGAGAAAAGAGATATTTATTGGATGGCAGCCTCCTCCATGGCCATGGTGTAAACTGAATACGGATGGATCTTGTAGAAATTCATGGGAAGCAGGGGCTAGTGGTGTTATTCGTGATTCTGTCGACCACTGGATTTCTGGACTTTGTAGGAATATTGGGCAATGTTCGGTGGTTATGGCCGAGCTATGGGGTCTTTATCAAGGATTAGTCCTGGCGTGGGATGCTGGCATAAAACGTCTCTTGGTGAAAGTGGACAGTCTTTGTGTTTCTCATATGGTCGCTAAGCAGGTGGTCGTGCCTAATACTTTCCATACTATAGCAGTTGCTATCCGGGAATTGCTAAACAGAAACTGGCAGATTTCTATCACACACATTTTTCGTGAAGCGAATTCAGCCGCGGATTTCATGGCTAATATGGCTCATTCAGTTCCTTATGGCTTGCATTTATTTACTAGCCCGCCTGTGGATATTTATTTAATTATTTTGCAAGACATATTTGGGTTACTCAACCCTGCATTGTTCCGACCTAGGTCGTTTTGTTGAGCCCCTTTCAATAAAAAAAAGTAGGGATGGTAATTTTTTCCGATAGTATGAGATTGAAACATATTTTTGTTCCATAAAAAAAAATTAGGGACAAGAGGGAGATATTTTTTTAATCCACTTACATATACAAGACGGGAGTGAGATTGACAAATTCCATCCCATCTCGTCTCATTACCGACTAAGAATGAAATTTTTTTCAATTGGGATAAGATCCTGTAGGATCTCATCTCTTTTGGGACGGGATTAGAACATATTTTTGTCCAAAAAAAAAATATAAGAACGAAAGTGAAACATTTTTTTATCCCATTTGTATATACGGGACAAGACTGAGATTGGTAAATCTCATCCCATCATGTCATGTTGCCAACCCTGAGCTAAACTGTGTCAAAATACACATGGAGAGAGCATTGAATTACTATCAAGCTATAACTTGAAAAAAAAAATATGTGGCTAATTCCTCTATAATTTAAAAAATTATTAGTATAAATTTCTATTTTACAGCAAAAGTCAAAATTAATCTCTAGATTTTTATATAAAAATTTAAATAAACGACAGCTGCTAACTTATATTATATGTAAATTACACATAAACCAAAAGTAATTTGTTATTATCCCTTATTTATTTGACTAGTAAAAACAGCATATGGGCAGAAGAACACTTGCGTGCGCATTCATGTGGTGTGTAATCGATGTAACATATGCACATGACATGATTGGTGATGTCTTCAAAATATGTGACCCCACGTGAAGTGACATGGAATTTATGCGCTAAGAATTTTCATGGAAAGAAAAACTTGGTCATATAAAACAAGAAACAACGGCCCGATTTATGTGGGTGGGCCTCTGAGGCTAATTCCCCTATAAAATGGTGTTTTTGAAGATAATAATTGAGAATGAAAAAGATGTTTTTAAGAATGACCTTTTGTTTTTTTGGAATGAATTGTGTTTACTGTCAAGTTTTCTAAAATTGAAAACAAACAAAAAAAAAAAGTTGTGTAGTACCAATTTTAAAAAGATGACTCAATTGAATTAGAAATAATCTAAATTATGTGAAATAAAATTTAATGATATTTTATTTAATCTAATGCAATGCGACCCAAATTTTTTTATCTTATTATACAGTAATTTCAAACAAAATTTATGGAAAATATAAAAAGTGTTTTCCAACCTTTCTTCATATTTAATAAAAGTTTTTTTTAATTTTTAAAATATGTTTCAGAAAACATGTAACAAAACGTACATTTTATTTTATTTTTTTTCATTTTGAAAAAAAGGGAAAACAAAAACGCTATCGCACACACTTTTTTTTTTTTTTATTGGCTATCACATGCACTCGTACTCTCTCAGGGACTTAATAATATTCTTCTTCATCCTTATAACATGTATTTGTAATAGTTTAGAAATTGTAAAATATTATTTGTTTTGGGCATCAAATTACACTTAAACCAAATGTATATTTTATTTTATGCAGATTCGGATATCTGGATCCAGATCTGGATGCACCTATATTTGTAATATCTGCATAGATTGCGGGTGGATATTCCGAATATCCGAATCCGCATAATAGTAAATCTAAATATGATTTTAAATTTAATAATTTATATAATAATATTATATAAAATTCAATTATAATTTAACAATCAACAATTTAGCATCAATTCAACATAATAACATACAACAACACCATAAATGAAACATAAAAAAATAAAAAATAAAAATCAAAGGTAAAAACCGATTTATTACAATATCCTCTAATTATTATTATTATTAGTTTCTTAACATATTTTTCAAAGTTAATGAAGATTATAGAATTAATTATGCTTATGCATTTAAATAAATAATTTAATTTATATATTTTTTAATTAAAATTTAATTATAAAATAATACATATATGAATATCTAGTTTTTTGGATTCAGTTGCATCCGGGTCTTTGAGGATCCGGACCGGATCCAGAATTTATTGACAACGCTAGACAAATGGCAATCTTTTCTCCAATAATTAATAGATGTATAACCAATTAACCATGCTGTAATGTTTTATTGTTTATCAAGGCAAGCATCAGTGAAACACCGCACTTGTTAAAGCCCATTAAAACCTTAGGATAACGGGTAATAACCAGGTTCAAATCGAGACATGATTGAGGATAGGGTTGGTGCGTTTGGACTAGAGACTTGAATTTAGTATGGTGTAGTGCACAGTATTCTGGTACAGATTCGTTGACTTTTGGATTGACTTTACACTAATTGGCCACCAAAAACTCACGTGGACGTACTTGATCGCACGAAATGACGAACTCTAAGATCCATGCCTTCAAATGGGATGACCCAAGAGGATATCCGTATGCTTTGGGTCGTTGATCGCTTTTGATCCAAGTGCTGAAATGTTGCCACATCATCAAACCTTTGACCTCGTTGACCAGGCGATTGACATTGTTGACCCTCCTTGACTATGCATTATGGCAAATGATTTTGCTTGTTTTGAGCTCAATTGGAGCGCCCGGATTTTGCCACGCCACCAATGTTTCTCGCCCTTGGTCAAAGCAGATTTAATGGTCAGATTTCACCCCTTTTTGTATCACTTTACAAATCCATTGTCCATTTTTTTCTTAAACGCCGCTGCCTGTAGAAAGCCAAACATCACAAGGATATCTTTGGATAACCGAATTTGGCAATGATGATTGGAGATTTTAGGAAATGATTTAGTGATTGTGTTTACTGTTTTAATTTTTATAAAATTTATTTTTTAATAAATTATTTTATTTATATAGTCACATATCGAGGTTTTTCACTCTAAATTATGGGGATCAAAAGTTTCTTCATAAAAATTTCTGTCATATGCATACAAGTTCATTAATTAGCACATGTTTTTCATTGCCATAAAATAGATTTTTATACAATTTGTTTAATTGACGATGGAAGTTGGAATTTGACATATTTGAGATTATTAGAAGTGTTTATGTTGAATATTTATTAAAACGAAATTGTTGAACATTATTGTTTTGGATATAATGGGAGTGTAAGTGTTGACAATTACGTGCTTGGATGTATTTGAGCGCATCACGTCCATTATAGAGAGAGAGAGAGAGAGAGAGAGTTAATTATTTCCTTGAGGAAATTTGCAAGGACACAACAAATCATTTTGTCATTTTGAAATGACTCCACCAAAAGTAAGTTAAATGAACAGTGATGACATATAACATATGTTTCTCGTCGTCGGTTGGTAGCAGAGATGCATGCCAGAGGAAACTCACTAGCACATATATAAAGTGCCTGCTTGTTTGAGCCCTTCAATGGGCACCGTCCCCGGCGAGTCTGATGGAAACTTTATTGGCTTCATGGTGGCATGTGCCATCAAGATGCTGTAATAATTGGTCTCAAAAGAGGGTCCAATTTATTGCTGAGGCATCTGTTAATGAATGGGCCGATAGTATTGGGTCGTTCTTCCCATGTCAGCCCAAATTCCACCAGCCCAAATGCCAAGATAACAGCGTGAGGATGCTAACTGATACCCATCCTCCAGAAGTAACACTCGTCAATTTCTCAGGATAATAATAATAATAGAAGATTTCCTCCTCATCCCCAAGTGAAAAATTTTCGCAATTGCCATAATCCCTTTACATAAGAAATTTAAAGAAAAAAGAGGACGAAATTTTAGTAAAAAGAAATATATCTTATTATTAATTCTTTATTCACACAGAAACTTATACATCTTATTTTTAGTAATAAAAGTTTTTATTTCGATTTCAGTTTATATAATTTATTTAATTATTACTAAATATGAATAAAAGTGTATTTGAAAATAAGAATGATATTATAAAATTATTGTGTTAAAGGAATTATTTGCTATTATGAAAGTAGTATGGGAGTAGGTGGTATTTATTAACTTCGTTAGAGGACAAACCAGCAATCCCACAAAATTGTATAAATAATATTCAATTTTAATTATGCAATATTATAATTGCAAATATGCAGAAGGCCTTAAAACCAAAAAGCTTAACACAACCCGGAGAAGTCGTATGAGATTAAGATCTAAATTTTAATATGAGAAAGGGTAAATAATAACGAGAAAGTCTTAGGCACGTACCTTTGAATCAATTATATAAAAACTAAATACGAGTTGGCAGGAATTCAATCAATAAAGAAAATAATGGAGCAAACCAAGTTTTTCTTTGCATGATACGTAACACATGCACCGTTATATTGATGAAAACAGCTAGCTGTGATTGCAAGCAATGCGTACTTTTTTCCAACTTGCATGTGTTGTTTCATATTTTTGTGGAATATTATTCCCAAATCTCAAGTTAATTCCATTTCAAAAGGAATATGGTTCATATTATTCTTTAATCACACACAAATTGATTCTAGAATCGATTCTCCAAAACAATTGTTCTTTTTATACATGATTATTAATTAGTCGTCATACCTACAACGTCAAACTATATGCTATATATATGGATAGTGCTGCGACTTCTACAATACGAGCATTGCTTATGGATACTGAGTTAGTGGGGTGCAATATTAAAGATGAAGAGAATTATTATTGCGGCAACCAAACATTACTGCAAAGAATTGCAGAGCAGCTTCAAGTTAACAAACCAACTAGTTCGAATGAGCAGCAAGTAGACGGTGATGATGATCGTATTATCGGCTCAAATCTTGGCATCATGGAGTCTGTTGCAAAGCAAAATGAGCACAGAAGAGCGGCAGTCTTGATTTGTGTCTTTGAAGGTCATGGAGGCGAGCTACGTGTTATTCTTACCAAGAGGTCCATGAATTTATCTTCTTACCCCGGTAAGTATGCATGACTTTTTTACTTTGATTATTGACTATACAGGTTCAAATCTCGGCGCATTCGTTTGTTTATTGAAGCAATATTCAAATTAATAACAAGTTATCTATAATACAAGAAAATCAAATTAAGGATATACTTTTTAAGGGTTATATCTGAAAAGTTATATAAATTTAGGACAAATGTTCTATTTTTAATTGGCGAGTGAACTATTTAGTTTTGAAAATATTAAATGGTCAAAAAGAAGAAAGGAGGACGATAGAAACGGCAGTACATGCTGCCATTTCATGTGTCCTTCTCTCTCTTTCATTTAGCCCATAATAAATATTAAAATAATAATTAAAAAGAACATAAAAAAGAGAAGAAATCTCTCTTTGCGCAGACATTATCCTCTTCTTTCTTAATTATTATTTTAATTTTTTTGCGGGGCATAAGAAAGAGTGAGAAGGAGACATGAAACAGCAACACATGCTGTCGTTTCTGTCGTCCTTCTTTCTTCTTTTTTGACGTTTAACAGTATATTCTATCGTTTTTATCGTTATTCTTTTCTCGTTATGACTATTTAATAGGACTCTTTGCCAAGAAGCATATGTTCATTAAATAGCAAAGAAGCATATGGTTATTAAATAGTTTAGCTGTTCTTCTTTTCAAATTGAGCCCATAATTTAAAGGCAGTAAAATATTTATAGTGACTAAGACATAAATTGTTTCCCGTAAGAGGGCAGGGGACGTAGCATTGCCAGGAGGAAAAATGGAAGATGGAGATGCAGACGATTCTGCAACTGCATTGAGAGAAGCCATGGAAGAGATCGGCTTGGATTCTCATCTGGTTCAAGTTGTTGTGCATCTAGAGCCTTTTAACTCGAAGGTAATAAATATATAATTCACACTAATCTTGTTCATTTTCAAATGTATTTGAACCTTAAATCCTAATTAATTAATTAAAAATGCCGGGACTTCTACGTATATGAGCCCAGAATCAACTCAACGTTGTCCCTGTGATTGGCCTGCTTGCGAAGATGGATGATTTCAAGCCTGTTCTTAATCCTGATGAGGTTGATGCCATTTTCGATGTCCCATTGGAAATGTTTTTGAAGGTTAATTTTACTCTCAAATTTCTCAATAGTATAATAATTGTGGAAGAATTGATGCACACTAACAACATGATCATACAATTGTTAATTATATGTTACAACTGTCATAATTAGGTTTTTGTTACTCATCCAAAGAAAGTGTTTCGTTATAATTTTAAAGTACTCGTTAAACTTATCAAACTTTGCATCTTATAATTGTTATCTATGTAACAAAAACTTTCTGATTAGTAATGAAAAGTTTGTAACCATCGTCGAAAAACTTGTAGCACAGTTATAGTACACGAATATTATAAGTGATTCTATAAACTCACACCATACCAACATTATGTACGAAATAGGTTCATTTATAGGAATTGTCTCATTTATTTGTAACATTTTCGACTGTAACCCTAGTAGATTTTTTTTTTTTGATAGAAAAAGGGCTCTAAAGGAGAAGAGCTAGAGAGGCACAAAACGGGGTTGTGTCACTCTATACATGTCCGAAAGTAAAATAGAGTTCAATCCTAAAGGGGCGGAATTAAAAAAATGCACTCCAACAGGCAATTGCAAAGCATGCGTAGCAAGGAAATCTGCCGCCGAGTTGGCTTCACGATAGATGTGGGTAACTTGAATACTCCAATCCCTCTGTAAAAATTCCTTAAATTATATTTTAATATTATAATTTAAAAATTATAATATTAAAATATTTAATAAACACTAACTACTATAACTTAAAAATTAAGATGTATTATCCTTACTAATTTTATCAAAACTATTATTTTTTACTTCATAATTATAATTTAAAAATTACAGTATCTTAATACTAAATAAAACCTTAGTTTCTTTCATATTGCCCCTTTGAGATTTCAGGTTTTAATTGTTTTACCTTGATCGTGATCTTTATGGGTTCAAAATACTTTATCTTTCGTCCATTGATAAATAAATGTGTGAGTACGTGACCCTGTGACAGAGTGAAATTAATATATGCTCACACAAATTGATATTCATTGGTTTCAATTTTTCAGGGAGATAATCATAGAGTTGACGAAAGGGAATGGATGGGTTGCAAATATATTCAACATCATTTTGATTTCGAGACGTCAAAGCAAGGAGTTTTTCCAACATGCGGTTTGACTGCCAGCTTTCTTATTCGAGCAGCCTCTATCATCTATCAACGGTCCCCCTGTTTAATAATCAACCCGCATCATCATCTTCCTGACTTTCAACAATTGCAAAGAGCCTTGAGAATATCTTAATGTAAAATCCTTCCTTGAGTGCATAACTTTAAAATTAATTAATTCATTTCAAACAAAAATTAGATAGCTCATCAAGCCTTATTTTCATATTATCCACTTGCATTATATAACGTGATTTTATATAATTGACCTTAGGATATTTCCTAGTTAATATGCTGATAATAACAACTTTAGTCTATGATCATACGATAGCTTTAGTCTAGAAATCATTTCTTTTTCCCATAGTTTCTTGGAAAATCGTCTATTTGACTTGAGATGTAACAACGTTTGAATTAGTTTATGTGACTACTCTTTGTGTTACGTGCTATGGTTTCTAATTAATTTATTGTTTACAATAAATTAGTGAAATATAATATATATATTTTTATCATAATCATAGGAACAATTAATTAAGTACAGTTAAAAAATATCTAATTCTTAACTAATTTACTAATTACCAGTACACATATATTTTAATAAATCATCTATTATTTTTTAGTAAGACGGCTGGTGTTTTGATCTCCCCATTTGCAAAGGTGGGAGGAGACTTTTTTCCAAATATTCGGAAGTACAAATCAGTAGATTATATATATGGTGTAAATTTAAAGTTAGACAGAATTTCAGTAAAAATTTTAAGGCAAACTCTAACATATATTAAGGGGATCCAAATTTTAATTGTCATCTATGTAATGTTAACTGTCAAGAAATTATATATTTGAGCTCTGTCCACCGCCATTTCATTTTCCTTAACTTTTAAATATAAATAAATAAATGAAAAATGGAACATAAATACTCCGAGCCACGTATCTTGACTGAACCGATTAACGAATAAAGTTCTTGTACAAGTGGAAGATGGAGAAACGTCACAGTTTGGTGGCCTCCACAGGTCATGGTGACAAATTTAATACAACATGTCATACATTGGACAGACCTAACTACCATTGTACTTACCGGCCTCCCGTCACTTTGAATTAAGTCGGAAAAAGTAGCTGCAAATCCTTTGAATTTTCACACGAACTTTCAAAGACTTTTCCAAATTAGCGTGCTAAACAAACAATTAATGGTCCCAAAGCTTTCTTCCAGTTCCGTATATACATACAAATAATACAACAAGTCTTTGATAACACAACTGCTAACAAAATAATATCAGCACAGAGTTGAGCTTGAGCCTTGAGCCATGGCTGCTCCTCCAATTCCACTAGCTTACCAACAGGAGCTGCCGGCAGTCCCCGACTGGCTCAACAAAGGTGACAATGCATGGCAGATGACGGCATCGACGCTCGTCGGAATCCAAAGCATGCCGGGTCTCCTTATCATATACGCCAGCATCGTCAAGAAAAAGTGGGCAGTCAACTCAGCCTTCATGGTGCTCTATGCCTTTGCCGCTGTGCTCATCTGTTGGGTCCTTGTATGCTACCGCATGGCTTTTGGTGACCAACTGCTCCCTTTCTGGGGCAAGGGCGCCCCTGCTCTAGGCCAAAAATACCTTGGTGGTCGAGCCAGAGTCCCAGAAAGCACCCACGACGTTGATGGCAAAACTGTGACCACTGAACCTTTCTATGCTATGGCTACGCTTGTGTATTTTCAGTTCACTTTTGCCGCGATCACGCTTATTTTGCTAGCCGGCTCCGTTCTTGGTCGAATGAATATCAAGGCCTGGATGGCCTTTGTGCCGTTATGGCTCATGTTTTCCTATACTGTAGGTGCTTTTAGTCTTTGGGGTGGTGGCTTTCTTTATCAGTGGGGTGTCATCGATTATTCTGGTGGCTATGTTATTCACCTCTCCTCAGGAATTGCCGGTCTCACTGCCGCCTATTGGGTAAGTCCATTAACCACGTACCGGAAGCACAATAGTTACAAACATACCCTGACGAATTACACTATTATGAAACATATAATTGATTTGTTGATGAAATCAGTTTAATTGTCTTCATGTATATATACAGGTTGGACCCAGGCTAAAGAGTGACAAAGAGAGGTTTCCTCCAAACAATGTGCTGCTCATGCTTGCGGGCGCCGGGCTGCTGTGGATGGGATGGTCGGGTTTCAACGGTGGGGCTCCTTATGCTGCTCATATTGCCTCTTCAGTCGCTATTCTAAACACAAATGTAGCGGCGGCCACCAGCCTTCTTGTTTGGACATGTCTTGATGTTATCTTCTTTGGGAAGCCTTCAGTTATCGGAGCTGTTCAGGGCATGATGACTGGCCTTGTTTGCATCACCCCAGGAGCTGGTATGCATCAACACCGCGTTTCAATTTTCATGGTATAAAATCACTGGGTTTTGTATTCTAACAGAAGCATAAAATATCTCAGGGCTGGTACAATCCTGGGCGGCTATTGTAATGGGCGCTCTTTCTGGTAGCATTCCATGGGTTTCTATGATGATTCTTCACAAGAAGTGTAGTCTTCTTCAACAGGTAAGTTTGACATTTTTGTAACTCTTTTACTTCTTACTATTGCTTCTTTTGTTAAAAAAAAAAAAAACACGTGATATTCGCCATTGACTTGATGTTAATTGAGGCTTGACTGAAGTGCAGGGCCGCTTATTCAATTCCCACTAAAAAAGTGACCATAAAGTTCAGCTAATTATGATAGCATAGGTGGGTTCAATGTACACGGAACCTCTTTAGGGAGACGCCGATATTGATTTTTCAAATTTTCCAACTAAGAAATCACAAACAAAAAATAAAATTATATGGTGTTAATTTAGAAAATGTATACATCAGAATTATTGACAAGGTTTAGAATATAATACAAGTATACAACTCTTTTTTGCGTTCTGTTAATGGCTAATTGCGGTCATATTTCTAATGTACCACTGTCACACTACACGTGAAATGACAATAATTGCATTGCAGCCTTCAAAATTATAATTTCTTCCCGGTTGACTTAAAGCAGTTTGATTTTTAATAATGTTGAGAGACAAGTGTCTGTTTTGAAAAGCAATTGAAGGTTGCCAGGCAGATGAGATCCATCATCAAAGCAATTTTGTAATATGATTACAATTTACAGGTGGATGACACACTGGCCGTGTTTCACACGCACGCAGTGACTGGGCTGTTGGGCGGGCTACTGACCGGGCTATTTGCGGAGCCACAACTGTGCATGCTCACGATACCAGAGCCCACAAGAGGGGCATTCTACGGAGGGAAAGGCGGGGTGCAATTTCTGAAGCAGATTGTTGGGGCTCTGTTTGTCATCGCCTGGAATTTAGTTTCCACAACAATCATTCTCCTGGCAATAAGGATATTCATTCCATTGAGAATGCCTGAGGAGCAGCTCGCGATCGGAGATGACGCCGTTCACGGAGAAGAAGCTTACGCTCTCTGGGGTGACGGAGAGAAGTATGACCCGAGAAAGCACGGCTGGCATGGGTCTTCCTACTCGGAGGACATTGCACCGTCCCCCTATGTTAATGGCGCACGAGGGGTTACCATTAACCTTTGAGTATTCTGGATTGTGTTGGTTTCTGTAAGCTTACTGTAGATATAGTTTTCTAAGTTGAATGATTTTGAGTGATTAACCGAATGTTGATTTTCCTTTATCATCTCCGAACCTGTTGGTAAAAATCAGATGCCATCTTGTTGCTTTCGTGAGTCTAGAACAGAAGTCAAAGATCCGTTTGCAGCTATTGTACTTCATCTCAAGGCACAACATTTCAAGCACTTCAAACCCAAAAATCATGCGGGACCACAACCTTTTTATCCAGACATTATTTAACTTGAAATTTACGGAAGATCTGTCCCATCTGCTGCACAAATTTAATAGATTTAATGTAAACCCAGCCAAAAACATTAAATTCTGCTACCTGCCTCTTGCTAAGTTACAGCTCATAGAGCAAGGCCATTCAATTACAGCCCAGCTGTTGCTCAGTTGACCAAATTGTTTCTCATGCATTGGATTGGATTGAAATCTAACGGATAAAATTTACTGGTTATGAACTACATCAAATACAACTTGAGGATTGCCCTGGTCTTGTCCAACTCGTTCATTAAAGTGACAAATTGCTCATCGACTGTGACTCATGGACGACTTGGGTCAATTTAGAAGGTTGAAAATCAAGCTAAAGCGCGCCGGTGATATAAGATCTCATAGGAAATTTGGGTGAGAAGGGACTATAGATGAAAGCTTATCCACAGCTCAGCTGCAAACACATTGAATGCACAGGATTGTGGAATCTGCTTAAGTGCAAGCTCGGTCAGCTTTTAGATATTATCATGTCCAATTAAGCTAAAAAGAAAAGAAAACAATCAGCCATATGATTGCAGAATTCACTTCCATTTATGCTTAAGATTGATAGCCCTCATCAAAATGACTGAAGAAGAGCTCAGGATAGGGATTCCTGCCGTTCAAAGAGAACAAGCCTATGCTGTGTCTTGACAAGAACAGACAGAAACATGAAAACATAACAGAGGGAGTAATAACAGACTTGAGATCCATTAAACTTCTGTTTGATCTTTATTGAAGACATTTACAAACACCTTAATCAATCAAACAAGATAGGTAAACTGAATGTAGCAATATCGAATCATGCAAAATAAATCAATACGTTCAGTTCTAGCCGTCTGTCAAGTCTTTCCTACATTGTAAGGTCTCTTAACTCCAAAGCAAGAGTTAAAGCTCTAAATAGGACACTGATAATAATAAAGAAAGTGCCCCCAAAGCTTATATTATATATTAAGTTCAACAGATTTTTGAACAATAGAGCAGATATTTAACTAATCAAACCGTTCCCAATCTTGATTTATAGTCGTTGAGGATGGCGCCAAGGGAGGGGGATTCAAACTTCCCATACCAGAGTCAAAGGTCTCCCATTGGGTTACAACCTTTATAGTATTACTACTGTCACAAAACGGGTTGGAATTTATTGCCTTTAGATTGTCCAGTGTCTCATGGAACTTCTGTACACGACGCACCTGTCACCACCATCCAATGATGGTAAAAAGTCCAGGTATTAAATATATAATCTTGTAAAGACTGAATCTTAACACAAAAGTTATACAGGGTTCTATGTATACCATACGAAATATAGGAAAAGCTTTCCTCTTTAGCATAGCACAAGATAACAATATACATCAATGATTTGATATCATAAAGTTGAAGATATATATCATAACACCCAATTCAGTTCGCATCATTCACTGAAATATAAAATAGAAAATGCATCACTCCATTTGACAGTTCTCAGTCGACTTTTCCATTTATACCAAGTATGCCAGGAGAAAATATGCTGACATTCTAGGCAGAAGCACTCAGATTTCAATGCAGTAACTGACAGAAGTCAATAATAATGAGATCTAAAACACGGATGATAAAACACAATGCAATCAAACCTCCTACCGTACACAAATCCTCTAACTTCAGTCGAATGGACATGCAGTATAACAAGACAAAGGCAAAGAACAACATATGTAAAACAAGGAAAACGAAAAGACAATTACATTCATACAGGACCAACAATTTTTCAAAAGTCCAAACAAATTAAAACTGTATCCAAGTTTTCGCAAAATGCAGTAAATATAAACTCAATGCGTAAAGATACTGACCTCAGTCTTCCGCTGTACTTTTGCTTCACCTTCGGCTTCAATACCATCCAGTTTTAGCAGCTCCTTCATGAGCAACTCTGCTGATGTATCTAATTCCTCGCTTGGCACCTTGGTCCCACCATTCACAGCTACCTCCAAGGAAGCAACCTGCAAAAATGGAGGAAGCAAGATAAGCCTCAACAGAACCTAACCAATAAAGATAAGGTACCCTTGAAATTTACCCTTTCTGAGAGCTTATCAACCTCCGCTCTGACTCCTGCAATTGCTTGTAGAGCCTTTTTCATCTCTTCGCTATCCTTAGCATACTCATGTTTCTTCTCTGGGCTATCCTTCACTTCCTCAGGTTTCTTCTCTTTGTTTGTCAATTCCTCCAAAAGCAAAACCTTCGATTTATCTTTCACACCTGCCACATCTAAATGCTCATTGTCCTCTTTCTCCCTGCCTCTGAATAAAACTTTCTGCTCTTGAGGATCCGATCCTGTCTTCTCTGAAATTGCTTTCTTCAAATCCCCTATCATCATGATTAAAAAACCAAAAATACATACAAATGATTCAATTTCAATACCCCGATCACACAATTACTTGTAACATATAAGGGTCACACTCCAACAGTAGTTCAGTTTGGATACCAAATGCATATGCTTGTGCTTAAAGTGTAAGTAAGCACCCCCTTTTACTTGGGGCTGATGTTTACCGCTCAACTTCCAACAGTATAATTGATACCAAATGGTTCCATTTCACACAAGAGCACCTCAACTGACGCCATATTTTACAAGTCACTCGGATTATAAATTTTCGTTCTGACAACATTGCTACAATATCATCAATACATGTACATATTTTCTGAAAACAGAAACAAGCACCAATAATCCCATTCATTATAAATAAAAATTGATAAAAAAAATTAACAATAACAAGAACTTAAGAGCAAACTGTAGATGGGGCCAAATACAAAGAGAAATACCGAAAGTGGATCGAGCAGGGACATGAACCTCGTACAGCGAAGGACCATGAGCGACATTGATCCTGACCACGGGTCCCCCTGAAGCAGAAGCTGCAGCGCCATCTTGAGGATCGTGATTATCGTCGTCCCTTCTCTGCACAAGCATGCCACCTGGCCTCATCTCCCAATCGACTTGTTCGTTGTTGTTGTTACTGCTATCATTTTTCGAATTCTTCTTCATTTTATTCATCCCAGATACACGTGGCGGAACCCGAAATAGTAAAAAGGTGTACTTTGTTGACTAGTGACGGAGAGACCGAAAAACAAGGGTTTTTGGAAGAAAGAAAGAACATTGCAAATGCATAACGGAAATCGCTTTTGTACTCGCAACGGCTGGTCGGTGTTCCAGAAGAAAAACGGTGACCTGGCGGCGTTTTATTTATTTTCTAGTCGGTCATTTATCCATGAAGAAAAAGCATCTTGTACATGACCCATTACTTCTTTGGACGGTGAGATTTCCAGCCCGCATAAATTTACCATAGAAAATTATCATAATAAATCTTTCAAAAACCTAAACAAAAAAAGTAAATCTAGAGAATTAATCAATTAAGTTCATTCTTATTTTTATGTGATTATATTATTTTATTAATATTTGACTATTAACATTACTTTTAATATAAATTCATTACGATTGTTTTTCACTCATAAGATAAATAAACCAAAATACCCAAAAATTTGCTTTCACTTTAATTTTTTTTAATTTATTGTTTTCAAATGATATAAAATATTAATTTATTAGTATGATTATTAATATTCAACTAAATAACTAAAATATATTTATCAATTTATGACATGTCAGATATTAAAAATTATTAAATTTTATTGAAAATATATTGATAATTTTTTATTTTTCTATTTTTGTAATTATAATTTTTTTTGTCTGAACTACGAGATAGTCCTGAGTGAGCCACAACTGTGGGAGGTACCTTTAAGCCAGTACCACAACCCAAATTAATTTCTGCTCGCACCGGGTCAGTCCGTAAGAGGTAAAATATTGGCCAAAGTAGTGACTACATATGAGAGCAAGACTTGAACTCCCTAACTTCTTTTAAGGAGTGAGAGTATCAAACCACTCACACCAACCAACTTTGGTTTAATTATAATTTTTTTAGTGTGCATGCCAACCTTTGCTTGTGCAAATCTTAATTAGAGCCTCAAAGATAAGCAAAGAGTTTATCCAGTGAAAACTAAATTAACATTCAAAGCTTTTTTTAAATTTTCATAAACAAAAAATTATAATTACAAAATTTAACATATTAGATTAGGAGATTTATTTATTTTATTAAATTCAGGGATATTCTTGTTATTATAATTTTTTTATTTTTTAAAATTTTATATGATAAAGTAGTCTTTTAATTCATCTAAGAGTAAAATTGTTATTTTAGTTAAATTATTTAACGGATATTTTAGTGTCAAAATGATTGATTGATATAAGTTTAGAAACAAAATATTGTAGAGACTTAAGAACATGTCAGAATTATGTGATGGTTAGATATATATATATACATATGACAAAAGAGAGATTATATAGAGATAATTTTCTTTTTTTTTCTTAGAATTATTATTATAATATATACAAATAATATTATGGACAACAATTACCAAAGAACATTTTAGTAATTTATAACATTCCATTCCAACTTAAAAATAAAGTAAACGTATTAATGAGAATGCGATTCATTTTGATTTCGATTCCTACAGTTTAAGTAAACAAATTTATTCTAATTCCGATCCTAGGCCGTTTCGATTCCAACCCATTTTGATTCCCATTTAGTAAATGTATTATCAGATTATTACTGATATTTATAATTAGACAATTGCCTTCATAAATATTTAAAGGATATCTACTCCACTCACATTTTGAAATTAAATATTTGAGAGACTAAATTAGATTATTATTGATATTTACAATTAAACAATTACCCTCACAAATATTTAAGGGACATCCATTCTATTCACATTTAAAAAAAAAAGAAGAAAATTATCATTACTCAATTATCTTATAGTTGATGAAGGAAATTAAGTATCTTATAGTTGATGAAGGAAATTAAATATAATACGAGGACTCAAACCCGTGTTCTTACCCACTTGTGAGAGCATGGGCTCTGGATGGTATAAGTTAAACATTATTAAATTAAAAGATAACGCTTTATTTTTGTTATTTCGGTATGAATAATGTTCGATACCATGCTGAAAAAAATTAAAGGATTCACAAATATTTTTTTTCTCCTTCTTTCATATTTGTTTGTAAACATAAATTTTATTTTTTTTGAAAGGATAAATAAATTATAATTGAAAAGCCATAATTCTATAAATAAATTTACAAAAATATGCATGCATAATATTATTAATTTTATGTTAATACTTATATAAAATAATTCTCTTACTTCAACAATGTGGAGATGCTACTGCAAAAAAAAAAAAAAAACACACACACACACACACACACACAAATTTTAATGCGTGACCGAAAAAAATTGTATACTAATTTTATTGTTTGATCAAATATGGAAAAAACTTCTGAGAGAGAGAGTGTTAGAAATAACTATACTTAAAATTAAGTAAAATTTATAGTCATATAACAATCAAATTATAATGTACCACATTAATTTGTTTATATGCTATAATTTTAAAAATAACAACTTCTTAATTGAGTTGGTTGACATCTCCTCTCCTTATGTGTAAGGTTAGAGTATTCGAAATATGTATATATGACTCCACAATCATGGATACTCGAACACTTCACCTTATGAGTAAGGAGAACAGATGCCAACCAACTCAACTAAGGAGTTGTTGGTGGCAAAATATCATTAAAATGACAAAACATATGTTAATTTGCTCTTACACCTGTACCAGATTTACCTTTGATTTTCGAAAAATCAAGATGGCCAACATCATCTTGTCACCATGAATGAAAGAAAATACTTCCACTAACTGAAACATACATATAACCCATATAGATTTGATTATATATATATATATATATATGTATATATATATATATATATATATATATGTATATATATATATGTATGTATGTATGTATATATATGTATGTATGTATAGTCTTTCTAGTGAGGACATCTCATTAAAATAAAAAAAAATACAAATTTCAATACATTGAAAATTGTGTTTTTTTGTGTGTTAATATATTGAAATCTATGTTTTTTTTTAATTTTTTTATTAGCATTCGCACTAGATAATGATACACACACACATTATACTAATTGCAAAGTGTTTACAGTTTATGGAACTTGATAAATTAAAAATTCCATTCACAAAGTACAGAGAAATCATAATCATTTCCAGTATAGGACAAGGACCAAGATATTTCTCCAAAAATTCAATAACAATATTCAGTTATATAAACAAAGCTAAGGGTTCTATTGAAAAAATTGATAATTCAGAACAATTATGTCTTTTCCAATTCATCCCTGGATTGCTAGGCATTTGTATTACCGATAAATCCACCCACACAGGGACAATACAGCCACAAAGATTGAGATAAGGACAAACATGCATAACATCACCCAAAACAGCTGATTATCCAACTGGGGCAAGAGAATTTGCAGCAATTAGAATTTGGAGAAGGAAAGCAACTAGAAGCTGATTATCCTTTAACATCATGTTACATGAAATCATAACAATACTATTGCCTTAGGCTTAGGCTTATTGCAGATGCTTTCCATATTTCAGTTTCAACATTCAAGATCATGAACTCTATCCAAATCCAACTTGGAACTGTTTCTTGGAACACTATAGCAAAATCTCATCTTTATAAGTTCACACTTAAACTGCATTTTCAACAATCATTACAGGTTGCCTATTCAATACATTTAGACAATCACAACCAGACGTACTTCCCAGTCACAGCAAATTGGAAAAACGCCCTATTCCAAAAGAATGGACTAATATTTAGTTGTCAACGAGGTTTGGTATTGACACCTTCATAAACATAGTCAAGTAATTTGAAGAAATGAAATGATAAAAATCCATTGCACTTCACTACTGAAGCAAAGAGGGCTCACACTCAACAAAGGCTAACATCCTCACAACGAAGATTTCTCAAAGTTAAACAGAGAAACAAAAAACCCAATCCATGTATTATTTGAAGATCAGCCAACAAAATTTCCTAAAATACTTGCAGCCTAAATAATTGAAATTGCCTGACCTGGCATCGACTCAATTTCCCACATTCCTGACTATTCCTCATAAAAATGCATTAAAGTTAGATAAAATAGAACAAAAATTAGCTTAGAGAAGAAGAACTATGATCAGGTGGCGTGCAGTCACGCACCTCATCAGGTCCTTAGAGAAGAATATAAACTTTTGCCTGACAACCACGAAATTCCAATCCTCAGATCGAAGCTCATATTTCTACCACAAAATATAAATTCCAGCAATCAATAAGACCTAATCCAACAGCCAAAGAATTCTCAGATCCCACAAAAGTTAATTCCAGCAATCAATAAGACAATAATGCGACAGACAAAGGATTCACAAACCGAATTAAATTTAGTTGAATGCCAATCAACCATCACAAATGCCACACTTCCTGAACCCCAGTTCTGAATCATAGCCTTTATTAATGAGTACAACAATGTAAATTTCAAAATCCCTCAAAATCATTGAGGAAAGAATGATAGAATCGATGCAAAAACCACTTACGTGGCACTACATCAACATTAATTTTCAGCTCTTCCTCACATCAAAAGAATCATCAAATATCCAATATTCAATCAGATACACGTATAATTCCATCAAAATCAATTATAATTAAATGAATCTATCTACGGATCTTTACCTCCCTCCTCCTGCTGCTGCTCCTCCAACATCTTCTTGTTCTTCTCAATCGCCGCAGCAACTTCTTGTGGCATATACTTCTCATCATGCTTAGCCAAAACCTCGGTGGCTGAAAAGAAACAATCTCTACTTCTAGCATTCTCCGAGACACTCTTCTCCGATTTCACATTCTTAATCTCTTCTGTAATCGGCTTAATAAATCCCTCAACAACAACCGAATGTCCCTCTCTAAATAAATCGGGCAACGAACCCTGATACCTAACTAAAATATCTGTAACTAAATCCGTCACAACGAACTCCATTTCGGACGACGAGGCGGGGTGGGCCACGCTGCCTTCGAGCACCAAACCCCCGAGTCTGAATTTGTTTTTCGAGGGGTTTGATTGATATTTTTCGAGGGCTTCAGATGGGGTTACGTAGAAGACTAAGTGGTCTTGAAAGTTATTTAGGACTATTACTATGAAGCCGGCGATGCAGCTGAAGGTTAGTGCGTAAGTCCAGAGGCGGCGGCTCTGCATCTGTCGGGCTCGGGCTCCGATGTCGACCCGGTTGGGGCGGGCCGGGAGGCGGCGGGCGGTGGAGAAGAAGCGGATGGAATTGGTGGCACTGGTGGGGACTTGGCGGAGATCGGAGAGGTGGGAGAGAATTGACACTGGAGATTTAGGGATTGAGGTGGTGGCGGCGGCAGCCGAGGTGGTTGAGAGGAGGCGGGGATTGTGGCGGATGGCGTTGAGAAATTGGGATCTGAGATGGTGGGTGAGTCTTGTGGCCATGTTGGTTTTATTTCTTTTTTCTCGGGAAAGTGATGGAAAGTTTGGGAAAATTTACAGTTATGGGTTTAGGGGTTTTGGGTTTTGTATTCGGGGCATACCTGGAGAAAGGAGGTCGTTGATTGGCAGTCTACGACTCTACGTCATTTGAAGATTATTTACTACTATTTTTCTTTGAAAGCTGCATTCGTTGAAGATCTGGAATATATATAGTAATTTACAAAAAATGGCCAACTTTGGATAATTTTCAAAAATAGCCCAAGTCCAACGACTTTTACTTTTCTAACAACAAAGTACAAAACCCAACCACGGACCAAAATACCCTTAGCCTTCAAAAGCTCAACAAAAACTCAATACTCCACGAATCTTTACCCCTATGTCTTCCAAACGCTTTTTGCTCGCAAGCAAAAGCAATTCATCATTCTCAAATTATAGTAAAACCTCTTTGTAGTAATATTTTATAAAAGAATAATATTTATGTAGTACTAAAAAATTATATTATAATTTGAGATAATTATAAATACGAATAAACTCTATATTATAATAAATCATAATTTTTAAAAATCCTTTCTTAAAAAAATTTGCTTTCTTATAGTAATAATTTTCAGTATATTGCAAAAAATATATATTATGTTACATTAAAGATTTAGGATAGAGTAAAATATTTTTCTAAAATTATTTGAAACAATTATTTATATTTTAGAATTGTTACCGATTCGTTATATATTATTAATAGAATTTACATTAAGAAAAACAAAATGCAAATATTTAAATATATAAGATGACTTGCATATTTTAAATGCTATATTATTAGATCTACTAGTATTCTTTTTTGAAACTATATCTATCTCTTTTATCAATATCTACACATTAGATTTGACATTAATTACTAATATAATGCATACTTTATCTATATATTACTTGCATTAAGGAAAATTTTAAGACAATAGTTTTGTAATTATATCTCTATTACGTTATAACCGCCCCATAATAATACAATTAATTGATCTCAACATTATAAAGATGGATAGGTTATATTGTATAATGCTTAACTTATGACATTAAGAAACTCAAGTAACAATGACCGACGACATGTAGTGAGGGACAATAATTGATAGTCGAGTTGACATACTAAGCAACATAGGTTCAAGCGACGACGGACGATAAATAATTGGTGCGCTAGAGAAAAAGAATAAATGCAACAATGTTAACAATTTACTTTTCATTTTTACCTTGCTTTAAAGCTTTATATTTATCTTAAATTCAACTAAATTTATTGTCACTCTCATACGTTTTCATTCTAAACGCCACCTTCTCATAGAACCGTGGAACGCCTAAATTAAGTGGTTTTTTTTTCTTTTCACACTATCTTATAATTGATCTTGTTTGTCGATAATTCCAACTCAAAAATCATTACTCAAACTCAGATTGCAAGCATGAGCACATTCATGGCTCACTCATCCTTAATAATATACCCGAGTGATTATACGCATAAACTATCTCTTTTTTCTCCCTCTAAACTTGTTTCATGATTGATTTATCAATCTCTCGTACCTTCATGCACTATTGTTACTCAAACTTCGGTCATCGCAAGCACAAACACGATTGCAACTCACCATCCTTTCCCTTTATTATTATTTAAACACGAGTTATCATGCGCACAAACACTACGCTCAAGGTTTACTCATTTAACGGGTTACCGCCCAACACGCTGTTTAGCACGGGAATCGCTCTGGACTCACTTCAATCTGGGAGTACATGGGCCAGGCCCAGTGTGCAGAGGTCTTTAAAACAATAAAAAGCCTAATGTTCGTACGGCCCAAACTCGTTATTCAGTGTCTCAGGATTGGAAGACTGTGATAATGTTATTTTATAATATGATTCTTATTTTTAAACATTAATGTTATTTTATAATATTATTCTTATTTTTAAACACTCTTTTACTTATTATTAATTAAATAATAATTAAATTATTATAAAAAATGAATTAAATAAAAATTAATAATAAGGCTCTTTTTTTTTTTTTAAACATTTTTATCCCAAAACTAAAGTCACAACAGATTATACTGCTCTAAATCATATTGCAAAATTTCCAAAACATCTTGCCATTGAAATTCAAGATAATACATTAGCACCTTTTATTTTGAAGGGGCACAAAACACTGTCAAAGTAACAAGCACCGACTGTGAATTAAGTGTACTATTGATGTTAAGAGCGTATTGAGACAGTCACGAATCCCGTTTGTTCCCAAATCCAGCTCGCACCGACCTCAAAATCCCTCTTCAAAGGGAAATTGTCCAAAAATATTCCAAATGAATTATCAAGGGAAGCTTTGACAAATGCCTTTGAAAATACATATTACAGTTACTCATCCGAAACAACTAGCACATACATTAACGAGCATTTTGATTTTCTTTCTAATCCACTAGTATAATAAATAAATTGTCGCTGAAATTAGGAGGTGCAAAATCTGAAGCCAACCAATTCTACATATATGGATCGCAATTCATTATCTAAATCTATATGAGAAAGAAATTAAAAAAAAAAAGTGCATAAAAAGGGTAAGTCTGTCAGGTAAAATTTAGTTTACATTTTTTTAAGAAATAAATTTATTTTTACAGTAGTTGTCCATTGATGTTACATACTCTGAGTTACAAGAAAGCACACATCACACAGCTGCTAAGAAACACCAACATTAAAATATTCAGAATATGGCAGTCAAGACTGCTTCTCCCAGCACATGTCCTTCAATTGCTTCCAAAAGCCTCTCCTTTGTCACCTGCAAGGAAATTAATCACACCCAAAATTCACCATTAATTCTCAGTCCACACAGATCACACGCACGTAACACAATCAAACACTTACCTTGTTACCCAGGTGCACCTCGTCATCCAAGGCATAAAGCTTAAACTGGAACCTGTGGCCATGGGTGGGCAGCTTGGGGCCGCGCCACCCCGGAACCTTCCAATCATTGTTTCCCTCTTTGATCCCGGCGTATTCCCCGCCAACTTCCTCCTCTTTGCCGGAGAATCCCTCCGGCAGACCCTTCAGCGTCGGAGGTATGTTAACAACCACCCAATGAGTCCACGGCACGATTGGGCCACTTGGGTCCGGGGCATCTATGTCTTCAACCACCAAAGCCAAGCTCTTCGTTCCTTCCGGAACATTGTACCATTCCAATCGGGGCGATATGTTCTTCTTTGCACCTTGCCCCTCGTTTGTGTACTTTCTTGGCAGCCTCCCTTCGTGGCTTATTTCTGGTGATACTAGCCTGAACTCCTTGCTGGCCATTGCTATGCTAGCTTGTGCTATTAGCTTATTATGAGCAGCTTGATCTGGTATCATCTTATATATAGCCCTTCGGCAGGATAAAATTGCACTGATTGACGCTGAGGATAGGTGTGTTGAAAGTGATTACCATGAAGAGCATCGTGCTTATGGGTGCAGTGACACGTGTTGCGAGAACTTTCGTGGCCTCCAGAGAAGGTCGTAAAGAGTTTGGGGGCGGAGACACGTCGAGTGTTGCGTGGACAAAAGTGGAGGGTTCTAGACAAAGAAAAATCAATTGGATAATTGTTTGTAGAAATATACGAACTTAGGGATCAAAGTGTTATTACCCACTTTCACTATGTCAACTGGGCCTACGTAATTGAGTTAGATTATACCTTACACAACTAAGCAACTGAGGCTGGGCTGTCCTTCGAAAACCTAACTGGGACCAGCTTGACTTCAGCCCATGACTTTTAATAGAATCATGAGTAGGCCTTTAGACACCCCTAAAATTTTTTTTTATAAATTCTTATTTAAATAATTAAAACTTAAATGATACTTTAGTTCTTTTCTTATTTTTCAAATGAAAATTTAACAAAATGATTCTTTTAGAAAATATATTACACCACCCAATTTCTATTTTAATAAAAAGATTCTTTTTAAAAAAATTATAAGAGTTTTGAGTTATAGATATAGAAACTACTTATATAATTAAAAGAAAAATAATTTAAGATTTAGGACTTGTATGTATTATATAAATAAAAAAACTTAAGGAAATAATTTTTTGAGATGAAATTTTATCCAAAGAATAATTCTTTTTAATATATAGGTTCATATTATGTAAATTAAATTGGTGATATTTAGAAAATAAAATTCAAAAGGGGTGTTATAAGAATTTTAAGGGAGTGTTAAAAGCTCCACACTCATCGTTCTGTCAGGCTTCAAATCCGGGCCAGCTACTCGCATTTTGGAGATTAGAGAAACAGGCAGACAATTTGATAATTCATCAATTAGCTTTGAGTGGCGCTTTTGAGTTTTGAGTCAGACTCTACTCCCTCTCTCTCTCCCTCTACTCCAGCTCTAGTGATTTTCTGCGCTATGCCCGGGCCACGTGCATTGTGCCGTCGATTCATTTGCATGGAACACGTAAACTCGTATATATCACGCACGCACATACACACAAAGACTTGAGGCTTTAATTAATTAGGGCAGACGAGACGACGACAGTCACTGGCTCTGCAGCTATGTCGTCTCATTTTCACGTTGCTCATTCAAATATCAGACTCACAGATTCAACTTTACGTATTTACCTAAACATAACTGCAGATCGGAGTGGATTTAGTCCCCAAGCTGATCAATGATTTCACCCAGTCAACGACATAACGTATTCCTTCATTCATACACTAGGGTTCCATTTGGCAATTTAACGACTAATGAGGCCTTTTCACACTAGCATTTATACACGTGGGGCCTTGAATCCTTCAATTTTTAGTTTCTTACAGCGACAGGCTAATTGAAAGGCAGCCTATGATGTGTCCGAGAATTGTAAACTGTTACTGTTTTATCTTCTTTTGATAGGGTGATTTAATTTGCTTTACTAGTCTAGTCAAAAGGGTCTAATAAAGCGATAAAACATCAGTACTTAGGGTAGCTATTTTTATATTTGTTTTAGTGCCATCAAACACGACAGACGTGAGACATCAGCAGGACTGGTGACTGATGACTGATGATCATGTGCCAGTGGAATTTTGATGGAGAGATATTTGAGAAGACGGATAAAGCAGGTAGTTTCAGTTGAACAAGTTAGATTAAATTAAAATTTTTCAAATGGGTTTCTTTCTTTGATTCTTTCTACCCACCCCAAACGTAAAATCCGGAGCTACACATGTGCCCTTGCTTGCCCTTGTCGCTCGTCTTTCTGTGAAATGTTTTCAGATTTACCCCCCAGCTCTGTGTTTCCATGAAATTTCAAGTTCCATCATTTATGATGTTCAACAAAGTATGATCGTATGTGTGGTAAGCAGTTGTGGCCTCGGAGGCTCGACTACGAAAGCTGCTCCGCAGGCTGCAGCTGTAATATATATCTTTTAGCTAGATTAATATTGGTTTTAATGTGTTTATTTAACAAAAATTCATCATGGCACATGCCTAATTTTTTCTTTGTTCATAATTAATAATTAGTAATATGATCAGTTGATTTTCAAATAGCACGTATCAGGTGTAATTTAAACAAATGAATGCACGATGCGTAAGAGTAATGTATAGGATCCTAATTAATTTAAACCCCAACTCATTTTTTATTGATAACTCGCTCACCAAGTTATTATTAACTACTCAAATCCGGAATATTCTAACATTACTGATGACTTCATATGTTTGTCACTCAAATATTTTCTCTTGATCCAACTATAGGATCCAAAAAAGCAACGAGTGTAATTTTTCCTGTGTTAATTAGTCAAGAAAATTTAAACGGAAGACTCTACTAGATGAACTGTGTACGCTTTGAAGTGTGGTCATTCAAAAGTCTTTACCAAATGCTTTTTTTTTTTTTTTTTCTTTTCGTTGGATCCCCAAGACATTGTACGACGTTTAAAATGTGTTCATCAAAGGGGAACAAATTTTAATCTAATTTTTCACAAAAAGAAACCCACATCGGATTGGTGTCTCCTATTAGGCCTCTTCAAAGCAAATGCATGAAATCAAGCAGAGCTGGAAATTGGAATTTCCAATGCCGTTTTCGCAAAAGTAGCAAAAGAAAGACCGGTGGGGCTATCACGATGGGGTTGGTTGGGCAGTGGATCTAACTTGAATCTAGCACCGGTTCAAAAATCTAAACGAATTAAAATTCCTCCGAAATTCACTTGAAAAGAAGAGCTCTTGATGATATGACCGTCCGTGAGCTGCTTTCTTTTTATCTTATTAAAAGACTAGTAATCGAGGGAAACAAATATATAGTTATTTTATTCACTAAACAGTAAGTAAACCTCAGATAAAAAAAAGGCATTCTGCCGTACCATAATTAATAAAAGCCCCTCAAGGATTTGGTTCGTTGGATTTATACACACCCGTAATAATCATACATCTATTTCGAACTTGGAGAGGAAGGCGAAGGACCCCCACAATTCTTTATTTCTGTTCAATTTGACAAATCGTAAAAGACGAATTCTCTCTCTTTCTTCCCGTCTTGTTAAACATTGCACTCACAAATTGTGGGGGTCAATTGGTGTGGGCACCTAATTGTCGAGAGAGAGAGCACAATCAAACTTTTCCACTGCACATCGTAATTATTTTGTTTGTTTAAAAAGGATTTCAAATTCTTTCTTCCATGAAGTAAATACTGAGTTCTATAACAATGGCTACAACTCAATATTGCTTTATAAATAATTTATGAGAGTGAGTAAATTGGATCGATTATATAGAGGACATTGACGATGACTATCAAATTATAATAGTAATCGTAGATTTAATATTTATAATTATGCGATTATCATTGGTGCTCTACTATCGAGTTGATCCAATTTAACTGAACCCATATTTTATATATGGTATTGTAAAATTGTTAGAACCATGTATAAGTAGTTTTGATATTTGCTATCAAATATCTAATTAGTTCGGAATAAGTCATACCAACAATTAATTTGAAGGAACTTTTCCAATATATACGATAAACTTAAACATTTAGCTTCTGTACCCAAGACTAACAACCACGCATCCTTTATCCTCTACTTCCTTAAAAAATTAATGAATTCTATGGTGTCGAATAAATTTAAAAGGGCAAAATAAGTAGTGTTTTATTAAATTTGTATCTATTGTTATTCAAAGTTACCCTCTAAATGACATTTCATGCTTAGTTCTTCAACTTGCCACTTTATTAAGCGATTCACTTGTTTTGTCGTACCCTACCGTTTCAAAAGGTTAGCGAGAGAAAACAAGAACAAACTAAGCTAAGAGGGCAAAGCCAAAACTTTTTTGCGTACAGCTTAATTAGTCTACATGCTGGTCTACGACTGTAGGTAGACACCCAAATCCTATGCCAGAGATATTGGCTGAGTCATGTGACGACATCGCTCGTCTATTTCACTATCAAATTAATCGACATGCCACATGTTACTTTCTCTCACTCTATATATATATAAACATGTCTTGTGATCTTTGACACCCCACCTATTATTGCAAGTGGTAGCTGCAGGAAACAATGGAGTATGTTAATGCGAAAACATTAGCAAGCGGCAAGGGGAATAAGAAGAAGAAGAGTAGTGGAAGCAAAAGCAATCCGATGAAGCTATCAACTGACCCACAAAGTGTTGCCGCAAGACAAAGGAGGCATCGAATCAGCGACCGGTTCAAGATCTTGCAGAGCATGGTTCCTGGAGGAACTAAAATGGATACGGCCTCAATGTTAGACGAGGCCATTAACTACGTGAAGTTCCTGAAGGCCGTGATTTGGTTTCACGAAAACATCATCAACTTCGCTGATCATCATCATCATGAACATGACCCGCCGGTTGCTTTCGGTCAGCTTCCGGGTTCCTTTCCTTACTCCCCGGAGAGTCTCTACTCCAGCATTAACAACTTAGCCGCAGCCCCATTACCGCAACAGGATTCCGTGCAAGCTTCAGAGACGCAAGCTTTTCAGGATTTTAATGTGTTCCAAGGTGAAGAGTCGGAGACATTAATGCATTTGGATGGCTTCATGAAATACTAGCTAGGTCTTTTTGCCTCTTTTATGATCTACGTTTATGTTAATGTTAAATGTGGTCCTTTTGTTAGTTGCATCTGGGATGGTGGGAACTTATCTAATGTTAACTTGTTATTGTATGCTTAGCTATCTTGAATCAGTTAATATCTATGTATAAATCAGGAAACTTTAACAAGATCGGTTAGTTTGGTCGCCCCGGATATGGAAATTATCTATATATAGATAGAGTGGCGCTCATCTCATCATCTGTAGTTTAAGCCTTAAGGGTCGAGCTTCCATTCCATGACCATTAACTATTTCTTTACCCTGTTGAAATTTGATACTTGTTTCGTGCATGTTACTTATATTGTATGCACACATACTTGTTTCATACTAATATGCATGTTAATAGTCTTATATATATTTTGTGTACGATTAAATGAAAAACTGTATATTCTATGATCAACGCAGCAATGATATTGTTACGAAGGGAAGTGGGAACCTAGTAATCAGTCTAAAAAATATACGTTCTGATAAATTCACATTGGTGCACGAACGATTCCCTGGCTCCGCTGAGAAAGTGAAACAGAAACAGGGAGAGGACAAATCACCTGCAATAAAATATGTTAATCAATCCAATCGTGTTCAGGTGCCAACATAAATGAATTGACAATAGTCTGATCAAATCATGTGACGATCAATATGATGAATCATGACTACCGTTAGATCAGAGGGGGGAAAAAAATGCAATAATGATGCTTTTATAAACTGTTGTACAAATTTTCTCATAAATTTTGAGGGGGTGTTTACATGGTACCAGTGAATTGGTTGGTTTGAAAACATGACAAGGTTTACATAATTTTTTTCATTCACTGATTATTTTTCAACTAATCTCTTCACATTTAGTAAGGCGTCACATCAAATTATATAACAAATTTTGTTGATAATGAAGGGAGAAAATCAGGTTTTTTAATTTTTCAATTAAAACCTTTTTGGACCGATCTCATACAACATATAAGAATTAAGTAATAAAATTCATACCTTTGATAATCTGAGAAGACGAACGATTGAGAGTTGTAGATCCGTCTCCAAACGATCTTCCAGGCTATGACTCAAGATCGATCAACACTGGACGTGTGGGCGTCTGTTTCACCACTCCCAATTGCAACTGGCGTCTCTTAGATGTCTTCTGCGAAAAGGAGAAAAGACCCCTTTTATAATATCTTATGAAAAACCCTAGTATGTTAGGATTAGGATTCCTATTTTAAAATAAATTCCTCTTTTAATTTAAATATTTAAATTAAATACCTTCTCTCCATACGTAAAAGTAGAGAGATGTGTAATAACTGGGGACCACCTAAAAATATCACAAACCCCCTTTTACACTTGAATATAACATACTAGACTTTAACAAATATTATAATTATGATTTTCACCTAATACGCCGTTTTCTTGCTTTTGGGTCCAATGATGGTGTTGTCAATTAAATGAGCTAACCTGGATCATTTGGGAACATGCAATAATTGGCTACAATAATTAAATTTGTAATTAAACAAATATAATTATTTAATTCCAATTCTACTCCACTATAAGATTGAACCGACCTCCATAATTGTATGCTCGAATAATAATTCGCCCAAGCCACATTGATTTCTTTACAATCCTTTATACCACATCATTAATTAAATCGATATCTCAACTGTCCAAATCGATTTAATTACATCTTGTTCCTTGATACTTACTTGGTTTTCTCTAATGATCATTTTCAACATACTAAATATGTTGACACACTGTTCTTTTTCTATGATCAGTCCCACGAAAACCCATCAAGAGATGTGTCGTACATAAATTCTATATTGTTAATCTATAACTCCAATACTCATAATTGCCTCCACCAAGATACCGGGTAATCTTGATCACAAGTGTGTGTCGTGCCCATTGGTAACTCAAATGGAATAACAATTACAATCATGAAATCATAACTAACTCAAGATTAAGATTATAAAATCAATGCCTGAGATTTAATAAGTCGACGATCATTCAAGGTTAATTAAATCTCATATATGATCCTGTTCAATGTAGTCGTACATCAATAAATTCATACATGATTAAGACAAATCATTCAATGAATTTATTACAATATACCTAAATAAAGTGCCCAACTTTATTTATCAATCACATAATTTATTTAATCATAAGATAACTTGTATTTATGTCTTCATAATCCACATGGTGATCACATAAATATATAATATGATCAAATGGACTTTACTCAAAATATTAATGTAATTAAGATACTTGAATAAAATATCTCATTTATTTTATTAATCAAAAAAATTGTTTATTACAATTAAATAAACACATATGCTTTTAAAGAGCACATTTTCCCAACAATCTCCCACTAGCTCTTAAAGCATATCGGCATATAGACATGCTCTGGGGATCTAAGTGCAAGTTATAATGGTTTCCCACCGATGGCCATTGTAATAAGATTTGCCATATGGCATCTAATGCCATTTGGAGTTCTTGTCATATAACCTTTCTACACTATTCCCTTGTAAAATGATACTTCCTCTCAATATATTTTTGTTTCTTGTGGTTCCTTGAATTGAGCTACTGCACCACTACTATCACAAAATAGTTTAAGGGGTGCATTTACTACAGGTACCACCTCAAGATCTTTTTTAGGAACTTGCAGAGCTATACAGCTTCTTTTGCAGCTTTAGATGCATATTCAAATTTTCTTATTGTGAGTCTCACGATACAAGATTGTTTCACACTCCTCCAACTAATAACTCCACTTCCTAATGTAAACACATAACCAGAAGTAGCCTTTCTAGAATCCTTATCTGACATAAAGTCAGAATCAGTATAACCCACTGGAATAAGTTCATCACCAGAATACACAAGCATATAATCCTTAGTTCTTTTCAGATACTTCATTATGTGCTTGACAATGCCACCCAATGTTCGTCCAGATTAGATTGATATCTCGCTAACCATCCCAATCACAAAATGATGTCCTGGTCTAGTATAAAGCATGGCATACATGAGGCTTCCCACACTTCTTCCCCATGGGAACTCGTCTCATTTTCTCTATCTCCTCGATGTTATGGGTGATTGATCTTTAGAGAATCAAATTCCATGTCCGAATGGTAACAAACCCTTAGAATTTTCCATGCTAAATCTAGCCAATATCTTATCGATATAGACCGCTTGAGATAAAGCTATCGCTTTATTCTTCCTGGTCCTCGTAGCAACTTGATACCAAGAATATAACTAGCTTCTCCCGGATCTTTCATATCAAATTGTTTCGCTAGCCAACTCTTTATTGTAGTTAAAACTCCTACATCGCTTCGATAAGGAGAATATCATCTACATAAAGAATTAGGAAGGCTAAAGATTTTCCCCAATTTTCTTGTACACACATGGTTCATCAATATTCTGAATGAATCCAAACGATTTTATCGCTTGATCAAATCTGATATTCCATGGCCGGGATGCTTGCTTCAATCCATAGATGGATCTCTACAACTTGCATACCAAGTGTTCTTGGCCTTTTTGTATGAATCCATCTGGTTGCTGCATGTAGATGTTTTCTTCAAGATGCCCATTAAGAAAGGCAGTCTTGACATCCATTTGCCAAATTTCGTAATCTAGCACTGCAGCAATAGAGAAGAGAGTGACTTCATGGATTTAAGCATAGCAACCGGAGAAAATGTTTCCTCATAATCGATTCCCTCCTTTTGAGTGAACCCTTTGGCTACTAATCTTGCTTTAAATGTTTCCACCCTTCCGTCTATTCCTCTTTTTCTCTTGTAGATCCATTTGCATCCAATGGGTTTTATCCCATTTGGTGCCTCTACAAGTTCCCAGACTTTATTAGAATACATTGATTCCATTTCTTGATTCATAGCCCTTTTCCAATGTTCAAAATCACTATCTATTAGAGCTTCATTGTAACTAGTGGGATCTTGTACATGTTCATCTGAGATAGCCATATAGGTTTCTCCCAATAACATATATCTTGTGTAACCTAGTTACCCTCCCACCGCGACGAGGTTCTAAAAATGATGGTTGTTCGGATAATCCTTTGTTGATCGATTGTTGCTCTTCATTCTGCTTCTAAAACAAAAAAAGTTGAAAGTGAGTATCAATTTGATCACTTGACAGCTTCTTCAAGTATTACCTTACTCTTAGGTTTGAAGTTATTCATATAGTCTTCCTCGAGGAAGTAAAATGTGTGCTCACAATTACCTTCCTATCTTGAGGACTATAAAATAAACCTCCCTTGTTCCTTTGGGATACCCCACAAACATGCAAACCTCGAGCGTGAATCCATCTTGTTCTGCCTTGGTTTCAAAGACATGCGCCGATCCCCAAATACGGACATGTCGTAAACTTGGTTTGCGACTCACCATAGTTCTATTGGGGTTTTAGCACTGACTTAGATGGAACTAAGTTCAAGAGGTAAATTGCTCTCGAAAGTGCTAGTCCCCAAAAAGAGATTGGTAATGTTGAATAACTAAGCATAGATCTCACCATATCCAAAAGAGTTCTATTTCTCCTTTCAGCTACCCCATTTTGTTGTGGTGTTCCTGGGGCAGTCAACTGAGATATAATCCCATTCTCAACTGATACTTTTTGAAATCTCCTGAGAGATATTCACCACCTCGATCGTATCGAAGTTTCTTTATGTTCTTATCTAATTGCTTTTCTGTCTCATCACCTCTCTTTGAATTTCTCAAGAGCTTCAGACTTATGACGCATTAGATAAACATAACCGTATCTCGAGTAATCATCAGTGAAAGTGATGAAATACTCATAACCTCCTCGAGCTTGTACATTGATTGGTCCACATACATCTGTATGTACCAATTCAAGTGGTACTGTTGCACGTACACCTTTGGCCGAGAATGGCCTTTTGGTCATTTTTCCTTCTAAACAAGATTCACAGAGTGGCAATGATTCATTTTTCTAGTGGACCCAAGAGCCCATCTTTGATCATTCTCTGTATCCTAGTTTGGTTTATATGACCCAAGCGTAAATGCCAGAGGTAACATTGGTTGGAAGAAATATTTCTTTTTTTAGATAAATGGGTATGCTCATCATTATTGATCAATGTGTCATGCATAGAATGGATCATTAGACTTAAAATGATATAAATTATCTTCTAATGTACCAGAACAAATAAGTCTCTTATTATAAAAAATAGAAACAGAGGATCCAAAATTTACAGTGTACCCTTGCTTTGACAAACAAGCTACTGAAATTAAATTCCTCTTAATGTCTGGAACATAAAGACAATTATTCAAAACTAAAGTCTCATTATTAAAAGATAATAAAATGATCCAGGCTTCATTGCTAACACGAATCACATGTCCCTAATCGATGACGCTTCCTTCACTTATTTTCCTTTTCTGAAACCAATAAAGTGAATTACAAATATGATTAGTTGCTCACCTGAATCCAACACCCAAGTGTCAATAGGATTCAACTAAATGCCTTATTACAAAAAGATTTCCCATACTGATTTTACAATCTTAGGGCAATCCCTTTTCCAAATGACCTTCGTCCACACACTTGAAGCATTTGCCTTTCGAGCTTGGTAGACGATTTCTTTTCCCAGCCTTTCTTCTTACCCTTGCCTTTTGGCTTAGGCCTAGAAGAAGAACCTTTTCCCATAACCAAATTCTTCTATAGCATGTAGTTCGTGCATTAATTCAATTAAGGTCATATCTTTATTGTTTAAGATATAGTGACCTTAAACTCTTTGAATGTATCGGAAAGATTCAATTACTATGTTAATCTTTGTTTTATCATCGATTTGAACACCATGAATCTCTACCTCACTCAAATAGTCCATCATTTTGAGGACATGTTCACGAACTCTTGTATCCGTAATACGATTTAATCGCTTCTTTGGCAAAATGAGTATTCTGCCCAAAACATCTCGATGAAGACTAGCCATTATTTCAAAGGTTTTCATTCTCCGATGTTTCTTATGCGATTCCACGTAAATCGGCCAATATATAGCGCTTAGCCATTTTGTTAGCTTCGCACCATTTCTCATAAGGCTCCTCTGATTTCTATAATCGTATAACATTGGTTCGGAGGGCGAAGGGTCAATCAACACATATTTGCAATCCTTAGCGAAATGAGGATATTAAATAGATTGCGTTTCCAATCTAAGTAATTTTCACCAAACAGTTCATTTTTAACAAGGATAACTAATAATGGGTTGATGGAAGACATTTTAAAAAATAAAACATCCATGAATTAATACATTGAAACAAGTAATATTCACAATAAAAATCTAAAATGCAAAAACCATAAATGCATTTTATTTTATTGTAACGATAATCTAATACCGCTTTTTTAGCAAGTTATCCGTTGGGAAAATCATGCCGCCACTTACTGACCCAATTAACCATTAGATTATTTTCTTTCATGTCGAATACGATAAATAACTATCGTTATCTTTTTGGTGTTTGTTAACAGAGCCTTAATAACAAATTTTGTTGAGTGTATAACCATTGTTTCAATCTACGCATTTCTCATATCATCCACCGTTAGGGTGATCAATGTAAAAATATTTCGATCTTATCTTTAAAGAAGTTCATCAAATAAAATATCTAATATATATACCAGTAGGAAAGATCACCGTATCATGAAGTCGGGTATATATATAATTTTATTATCAACTAACAATGGAGCCCATGGGAAAATTATCTTGAATTTTCCCTCTCCCACTCAATATTTTAAGATTGGTTTTTCCTTTTAAAACATACATATATTGTTAATTGCATGCTTCTCCTATAATATTATCTAAGTGATATTTCATATTATCAAGCATTTGCAAATTTCAAACAATATACATAAATTCATGTTATATGAATGACATATATCATTATCATAGAGTGGACTACCTATTCTATATGACATGTTATCATGGCGTGTTAACATCCAAAACATAACATATGTAAAAACAATTAAATAATCTTAATTCACGGAAAATGAAAAAATACATTAAACCTAAGCCTAATCTTGATTGGGCTTTAATGTCCATCTTCCATAGCTTGACTTTGTTAATGTTTTAAAATTTATTATTGGTCCAATTTTAATTTTGAAAGGAAATAAATAGATAAATAATTAAATAAATTTTTTTTTTATTTTATAAATAAAAACTTTTGGACCAAAAATAAATTTAATGTGTTCAATTTTATCTATGCATTTTAATCCATTAAGCCCAATTTTAATTAGGCCTAAAACTAGGATTCATTAAGCCCAAAACTATTTTTGGACTTGAATGCAAAAAATTAAAAACGTTCCACCCAAACGAAAAACTACAAAACTATAGGGATCTTCATGATAAAAACCATGAACCCTAAAATCATATTTTTCGTTCTCCTTCTTCCCCAGCCGCCATTACCAAAAACACAGCCGCTGTTCATTGTTTCCACACCGGACAGCCGCTGCCGCCACGCCGGAAAGCTCCCAAACGATGCTCTCCACCAGCCGCAAACGCCCGCAAGCTTCCAGCCCACTCACGCGTTGCTGGTGGCGCTGCTGGTTGCAGCTGCAACTGCTGAGCGTTGAGCGGGCAGTGCGCGCTGCAATGGCTGGCCGCGTGCGCTGTAGCTGCTGGCCTCGCGTGCGCGCTCGCTGCTGGTCTCGTTGCTGTCTGCGCGCTGCAGCTGCTGGTCGTGTGCTGCAGCTGCTGGCCTCGCGTGCACGCTCGCTGCTGGTCTCGTTGCTGTCTGCGTGCTGCAGCTGCTGGCCTCTGCGCGCTCACGCGGCAACTGCTGGGCGTGCAGCGCGAGCTGCTGCCCACAAGGGCCGCGCGCGCTGCTGCTGAAATTTCCAGCCTTCTGTTTCTTTGATCCGAAATCCGTGATTATTCTCCAGTGATTTACAAATTTCCTAGACCAATTTTGGCTTACAAAATTTCTATTACAGTAAAATGAATCAAGAGGAAAACGTGGTGACGAGAAACCACCCCTCTTGTTACAAACCCAAACGAAAAATACAGTATAGAATCTAACCATGAATTAAGACAAACCACAACATGCTTTATTCATATATTAAACAAATAATATATATCTGAATAAATTGTGCCACTCTAATACATAAATATCAAGATTAATTTCATACAAATTTTATATATTAATATGAGATGGGCTCTCGTCTCATTGAAGGGAAAAATCGGGTTTTTAATTTTTCAATTAAAACCTTTTTGACCGATCTCATACAAATATAAATTAAGAATCTGAAATTCATACCTTTGATAACTGGTAAAGACGAACGATTGAGAGTTGTAGATCCGTCTCCAAACGATCTTCCGCGCTATGACTCAAGATCGATCAACACCTGACGCATGTGGGCGTCATTTCACCACTCCCACCGCAACCTGGCGTCTCTTAGATGCCTTCTTCGTATTTTTCAAAACCCCTGGAATTCTCCTCTCTCGCGAAAAGGAGAAAAGACTTTTTTATAATATCTTATGAAAAACCCTAAGATGTTAGGATTAGGATTCCTATTTTAAAATAAATTCCTCTTTTAATTTAAATATTTAAATTAAATACCTTCTCTCCACTTACGTAAAAGTAGAGAGAATGAATTAACTAGGACCACCTCTAAAATATCACAGATCCCTTTTACACTTCAATATAACATACTGGCTTTTAACAAATATTATAATTATGATTTTCACCTAATACGCCGCTTTTCATTTTTGGTGTCGATGATGGTGTTGTCGATTAAATGAAATTTGCTTAACCCGGATCATTTTAACATTAATAATGGCTTACAATAATTAAATTTATAATTAAACAAATATAATTATTTAATTCCAATTCTACTCCACTATAAGATTGGGCCCGACTCCATAATTGTATCTTTCGAATAATAATTCGCCCAAGCCACATTGATTTCTTTACTGCATAATCATTTATACTGTTGATTAATTAAATCGATATCTCAACCGGCCCAATCGATTTAATTACATCTTGTTCCTTGATACTTACCTGCTTTTCTCGATCATTTTCAACATACTAAATATGTTGTTGAACACTCTGTAGAGATTTCATGATCAGTCATCCCATCAAGATGTGTCGTACAAATTCTATATTGTTAATCTATAACTCCAATACTCATAATTGCCTCCACCAAGATCATCGGGTAATGCTTGATCACAAGTGTGTGTCGCAAACTCAAATGGAATAACAATTACAATCATGAAATCATAACTAACTCAAGATTAAGATTACGGTAAAATCAATGCCTATGAGATTTAATAAGTCCTGATGTCATTTGAGGTTAATTAAATCATATATGATCTGAACGTAGTCAGATTCATCAATAAATTCATACATGATTAAGATAAATCATTCAATGAATTTATTACGATTATACCTAAATAAAGTGCAACTTTATTTATCAATCATGAACATAATTTATTTAATCATAAGATAACTTTGATTTATGTTTCATGAATCCACACATGATCACATAAATACATATAATATGATCAAATGGACTTTACTCAAAATATTAATGCAATTAAGATACTTGAATAAAATACCTCATTTATTTTATTAATCAAAAAAATTATTTATTACAATTAAATAAACACATATGCTTTTAAAGAGCATATTTTTCCAACAGATAAATCATTATTGGTAAAAAACAACAAAGAAAGGTTTGTTATGAAATAATTGCCATCTTCACAGTGGATTCACAACGTTTGTTTATAGGTAACCCGCACCCAAACGCAAATAAACAATAATTCCTTTTATGGGTTGGTAACTTAGGAGCAATTGGTCCAATGAATTGAAGCCCACTAAGGCCTTATAAAGCCAGCCTTTGGATGTTTTTTTCTGGTCAGCCCACGAGGTCTGTTTACATAAAGTACTATGTTTTATTAGAAAATGACAATTCTCCACTTTTAGAAATGAAAATTATACATAACATTCAATTACTTTTCCACAAAAAAAAAAAAAGAAAGAAAGAAAGAAATAAATAAAATGACAATTATATATCACATTCAATTACTTCTCTTTATAATAGGTGGTGAATAATTTTTGGCGCCAAATTTTTTCTTTCTCTGGACATTGAATGATGCGTTTGGATTCTCCAAGAGAGAAGAGGGATTGCATTCTGGCATCCAATTGTCACTTATCAGCGGTGCTGCAAACTTCAAGGTTTTGGTAATAATATAAATTTCAAGGATACATTGCACGCAGTAGTTTTATGCGTACTGGCTGTTTGTCAGAATTCCTGAATGAGTAAAAGAGGCTGCCCCTGCCATGCTTATAAGGCAATTCAAGAACCGAAACTGATACACTCATTTCATAAATCAACATTACAAGATCATCCGTTCATGTTTCTTCTTCTTCTTTTTCTTTCCCCCTCATCACTCTCAATCAAGGGTTGATGCTCTGTATATCTATCTATCTATCTATCTATCTATCTATATACAAGACACAATGGAAAAGAAGAGAAGAAAATGCTAACTGTTATCAAAATGTGCCAATGAAGAAGATGAAGTTGATGTTGAAGAAGAAGAAGAGGCAGTCGGGGAGTTATGGCATGTACATTTAGGATCATGAATAACCTTTTTCCTTGTGATGTTGAGTTTAGAGCAGAACACACAGTAACGCCCGCGGACTCCTTCTGTTTCCATTTCATCCTGCTCCTCCTCGCCATCGTCGTCATCATCATCTGTGAGTTTGTCTTCTAGGTTTTCCTCTGCCTCAAGACTCCTTTCATAAGAAGTTTTGTATGTCAATCCCAGCATTGGCAGTGTCACCAGCAGAAGCTTGTCAATTTGAACGTCGTACAATTTGTTTGCTTTCATGGAAAACATTAGGGGGGCAACAATTGCTGCTGAGCCTACCCCAAACCCAACACCCATGAGTATGAACTGCCAATTGAATTCCTTGTTTGAACCTTGTTCTGAAGGTTGCAACTTACTGGAATTTGTTTTGCAATCATTCGTAGCAGGAAACCCACATAAGATGGAACTTCTGCAATTATTCAAAGGAAGCCCACATAATCCTTCATTGCCTTCAAAAGAAGTCTCTGAAAATGATTGGAGTTGAGTACTTACTGGAATCATTCCCACTAAGTTATTGTGTGAAAGATTCAGGAAGGACAGAAAAGATATGTTTGCAAACGATGTGGGGATCTGCCCACTCAGATGATTCATTGAGAGGTCTAAAGACTCAAGCTGTTGCAAGTTTCCAATAGCTGATGGAATGGGGCCTGTCAAAGCATTTTGCGACAAGTTCAGACCATAAAGCAATTTCAGTTGTCCTATCTCTTCTGGTATTGGCCCGTCAAAATTGTTCCTAGAAAAGTCAATGGATGTGAATATACTTAGTATCTTCACTAATTCCATCTCTAGACCTTTGCTGGTAACTGTCACTACATCCTGATAGTACATATTACCGAACTTCAGGAACTCAAAATGGAGGTGTTTGAAGTTTGATTGTGCTTCATCTTCATCAGACATCATTGCCTTCCAGGTGGTTATGCATTTCTGGGGGACTCTTCCACCAAAGTTGTTCGAAGCTAAGTCGACAATTTGAAGCTTGGGCCAGGATTTATCATTCTCTCGACAAGTAATATTCCCGTAAAAGCTGTTTGATCGCAAAACTAGGACACGCAAACTTGAGATATTCTTTAGCCAGCATGGAAAGGTATCATTGATCTTGTTATTGCCGAGGTCTAGAACCTCCAACTTTGTGCAATTGGCCAAGGATTTTGGAACCTTCCCACCCAGTTGATTTCCATTGAGATCAAGAGTTTGTAATGCACAATTTCCCGGAAATGTTAAAGTGCCACTAAGGCTGTTTCCCCGCAAATTTAGAACACCAAGAATCTCACTCATTTTGATCAAACATGTTGGCATTTTCCCACTCAAATTGTTCTTTGACAGATCAAGAACCGAAAGATTTGTTGCATTGCATAGAGTTTTAGGGATGACCCCTGTGATGCTATTGTTTGAAAGAGAGAAAAAGAGGGTGAAGGACATGAAATTACCAATGTCATCTGGGATGGAAGAAGTAAAACAGTTGTTGGAGTAATCTACAAGAAGTGCATTTGGTGGTGGGTAAGGGATGTTTCCTTGGAGCTGGTTGGAATGTAGGTCAAGGACAGTTATGAGATTGAGATCAGAAATATTATAAGGTTGTTGCAGACTGCTCAGCAGATTGTGTGACAGATTTAGATATTGTAGACTAACCTTTCCAATTTCCCAAACCCAATTTGGTATTTCCCCTGAAATTTGATTGTCTGAAAGGTCCAAGGAAAATAGTTTTGATTGACTTTTAAGATTAGGAATCACCCTCAGTTTGCAAGAAGCCAATCTCAGTGTGGTAACATTTGAGGGGAAGGAAGAATCACTACTGGCATTCACTGTCAAGTTGTTGTATGAAAGCTCAAGTCTAGTAAGATTACGAAGCCTCTGAATTGCAGCTACCTGTACAGTGCCATTGAGCCTGTTAGAAGAAAGTATAAGGATTTTAAGATTTTTGAGTTGAAAGATGGACTTGGGAATAGGCCCTTCTAATCTGTTGCCGCTTAAATCAATCGTATCAAGTGCAGAGGAGGATGCATTCGAAAATTCAGGAATTAGGCCACCAAATGTGTTGTTGGCAAGCTGAAGCTGCTGCAGAATTGGAAGTGAAAACAGAGATCCTGGGATGCTTCCGTTGAGTGAATTGTGCCTCAAGTCAACATAAACAAGATTGGAGAGGTGTTCCCAGTCTGTGGATGAGATCGCACCGGGCAGAGTGTTGTATGAGAGGTCTAGATGGGTGAGATTTTTGGACCTATGTAGAGATGGGATTGGACCAACAAATTTGTTAGATGATAAGTCCAGATAAACTAGATGGGCGAGGTTGGCCAATGAGGTGGGAATTGATCCACTGAAGTGGCAAACTGCAAGATCTAATCTCGACAAATTTTTAAGGTTGCCTATGGAATCTGGTAGTACACCTGAGAAGTTTGTGTTACTGAGCATCAGGGTTCGAAGAGAGCTATTCTTGGGAAAATCAGGCAAAGAGCCCTGAAGTAAACTGTTGTCTGATAAGTCAAGAGTCTCAAGTGTGTGTACTTGTAATATCTTTTCTGGAAATGTCCCATGCAAGTGACAACTACTGAGACGCAAGGAGGTCAAATTGAAGAAATCAGCCAAAAATTCTGGAGCTTGGGACGACAGATTATTTTGATCCAAACGGATGATTGAGAGTAACCGAAGCTTGGCGAGAGAAGGATTAATCGGGCCAGAAAGAAAACAGCTGGACAAGCTCAAGACTTGCAGATTAGGCAGTGAAGATGATAAAGCTTGGCACCATTCATTCCCGTGGGCTGATACATTTACACCATCGAGATAGAGTTCTTTGATCTCAGGGAGGTTCTTTACAAGCATCCGTAGGTCCGGGTTCTCTAGTTTTAAGTGAGAAGTTCCTAAAAGGGAAAAAGTTGACAGATCAAGAGTAACCAACCTTATCATGTTTGAAATTTCCGTAGGAATCTGCCCGGCAAAGCCAGCATTGGAGAGATTCAAATAACTCAAACTTGAAAGGTTGGCCAACCTCGATGGGATTTGACTTCCGTTGAAGCTATTGTAAGCCAAATTCAGTCTCTGCAGATACTGAAGGCTGAAAAGACCAGTAGTATTCTCAATTCCATCGGAGATTGATTCGTTGCTCAAGTCAAGACCAGTAACACGACCATCTCCATCACAATCTACCCCGCCCCAATCACAACAATCTATTCCTTGGCTCCACTTTGCCAGATTTACTGATAAAGAAGAATTGAACACAAGATTGTTCTTCATTTGGAGTAGCGACAATTGCTGATCGCTCTGACATCGGCCAGAAACCAAAACCACATCGATGCCAAAGACATTCGCCAAGAAGGGTATCAAGAAAAGCCATGACAGTAGCAGAATTCTCATCGGAATCAGTGACTGAAAACACCCATATAACCGAAACTTAGAAGGAGAAAACAACATCTGTGGCCACCACTTCTTCAGGAGGAGGATCCAGATACAAGAGCATGACCATTTGTTGCTTGTAGATTCTAAATTAAGGCCGCCCAAAAACTTGCCTTAACTTTCCAACGGGACGGCAACCCGAAAGTACAGAATTAGGGAGGCAGAGGAAGATTGCAGAACGGTCAGCAAAATAAAAGCCGTCAAAGGAAGACAACGTGTTGTTCATATCTTATTGATTCTTAGCTGTATTTCTATAAATTCTTTATTTTTTTAATATGATGATAGAGCACTAATCTGAACTTCTTTGTTTACCAAGAAAAATCAAACCTACCTGTGCCACTTTTTCAATATGTAGTTACGGCTGATTAATGATTGTAATAAAAGGAGCTATGCCTGTCGGCGGCAGTGCATGTGTTCGAGTTTATTTAAAATGTGGATTAAGAGTAGATTTCTCGCTAATTGTCAGCGGCAGTAGATTTTTAAAATAATAGTTAAATTTTAAGAATTGAAAAAAAAAAAAAAGAGCTTACGAAATTTTACTGATGGTAACGTTGTGCATTAATCGTGAGGCTGTGTCCGCATGGAACAAATGGTATTGTCAATTTTAATGGGGTATGCCACTACTGATTACTGAATGATAACAAATCTTGTGAATGTGGGCACCTCCGCGTTACAAGAGTGAGGAAATTTGAACAGTAAACGTTGGAATCAAAGAAAAAATTTTAGAATTGGTGTGAAAGCATTGAGCCTGCCATCGTGGACCTTGGAAAACAGTGAACATTGACGAGGTCTTTGTCTTGTGTTTTTGTTTTTTGGTTAAATAATAATAACTTCGAGTTTCATAATTACACCAGTCACTGTGCCGCCAAATTTTGTAAAAATTTACGTTGCATCCTCCCTTTTTAACATTTTAAAATGATGCTTTTAAAATTAAAAAAGACGTTAGAATTTGATACTTTGTAGATTTAATTAGAAGACATTCTTCTAAAATCAAAAGGAAGCGAAAACGTGTTTGACATCCTATACATAAATAAATAAATAACAATTTCTTTTTTTAAATTCAAAAACAGTACATAAGCTGTTGTGTGCGAAAATTGAAAAGTACACAGCTGATTCCATGCTTCTTAAAAAATTTTGGAGGTAAGGTTCATCAAAAATATTTTTTTGTCATTTTTTATTATAATTTTTTTTTAAATGAAAAAGTCCATGTAAAGTTTCATAATTCATGTAGCTTTTAAAGCCAATTTAGGAACAAGAACCAATCCAATGATGAATAAAACGAAAAGAGACTAAAATAAAATTACTGTTGGTGGAGAAGAGGAAATAAAGGAGTGATTGATTTATCAAATTTAATGGAGTAATTGGAAGATTGCCAGTGATTGCTAGCTTTCCATTCCAATTGAAGTGAGCCTTTACTACTTTCCAAATACTAATAAAATGTAATTGCTTTGCATACAGAGTTTTTATATTGACCTTTTTTTATGATGAATAAGAAACACATACTTTTCTCTGCTTCCTTGCACAGAGGTTTCTTCATTGGCCTAATTCGTTGAGTATTGTGTTGCTACTTTCATATTATACGTTGCCATAATTAGATTTATAGAGAAACTTCATTGAACGGCTTGTTGGGAATGTATGTACAAAGCCTGATCAACGATTAAATGACATAATTAATAGCCGTTTTTTTTAAGAGAGTTATTGCTCATTATATTTATAATTATACATATTTTAAAACTCGTTTACATTAATTCTGATATGACACCGTCTAAATTTTAACCTTGTCAAATATTCGAGAGACGTCAAACTCCTATTATGGGAGAAAGACTGTCTTCACTCAAACTCTGAAGCTCCAAAAAAAGAAAATTTAAATTAAATCCCTCCAATACGTCTGTGGGAGTTTGAACTTCTTTCCTCACGTTCATGAGAAAAAGACTCTAGTTACTTGGACTAAACCCCAGTGGTTAATTACAGATAAAGCCAACCTAAACATGCCAACGACTAATTTTCCTTGAGACAGGCCCCACGTACCCTAGTTTTCAGTGGACCTACTGAATTATTTGCGCCAACGTCGTCTCCGGTTTCTATCTGCCCATTAGCATTAGGTAGAAAAATAATTTTTGCCACGGACCCACCGTTGTTGACTTGACTCGTAAGCAACACAATTAAAAAAACGGAGCTTACTACCTTACAGATCCTGTAAGTAACAGCCCTCTCACAAACTTGATTGTGGGTCCCACACGGACCCACAGCCAAGCACTATTCATGTGAGGGCTGTTACTTACAGAATCTGTAAGGTAGCCCTCTCCTTAAAAAACTCGTACGCAACTTGTGCCTGGATTATCTTATGAATTTTTATTTCTAATTTTATTTTTAAAAAAATTAAAACTTAAAGAAGGCCGTAACATCGGACACCCGAACTCTTTACTTCCGAATCTAATGACTGTGTTATCAAGATTAGCACTCACTTTTTAGTTTTTATGAGTGGGATTATAACTAAAAGTAGTCCGTTGGGTCAACCGAAGAATCAAGAAAGTTCAAGGTCCCATTTCCCATACTGTGAAATTTTGGCAGCCGAAAAAGAGAAAGGAGATGCAAATGCAACGGGGAAGACAATGGAGCTTTGGCGAAGTCCCACTTGTCTGCCACAGCTCGCGGAGTGCAATTTTTTTTTTTTTTTTTTTTGAGGAGTCGTAGAGTGCAATTAATTAATACTACTAATGCACAAACTTTAGATGTTTCATTTATTTATTTATTTTTGGTGGCGTGGCCGCGTGGGAGCCTATGCTATGATCTCTATTATAAAAAAATATTGATGCTACTTCAAAGTTGATCGATGCATTCTCAGCATTATTTGCCCTTTTTTTTTTTTTAATGTTTCCATTATATTTTGATTGTGATTATTAATTATTTTGAGGTCACGCTAGTTACCAGAGTGTAAACATCGAGATGCATAAAAGACAATTTCAGTTTATTAATTGATAGGCGAAGGGTTTGACAAAATACTCCAAGCTGGTTACTGTTGTATGTCACCTCATTGATTAGATATTATCTGACGATCATTTAGCTACACGACGAATAAATGGGTTTATAAATTATACCAAATGACAAATTAGGAGTTCAATCATTTTACTGAATTCTAATAAAGTCTTCAAAATAGTTAGTTTAGAAAGAAAGGGTGTTGATATTTTTCGATATTAAAAGGTGTATAATTTTAAAAGAGATTTTAAAATGATAATTGTTGTGCCTTTTTAAAAAAATAATAAAATCTCATTTAAAAATTTTTTTTAATGATCTTCATAAACACGGTCTCTATTTCTAAGGCAAAGTAGCATTGTTTTTTGCCCATTTCTAATATGGATACTCTGAATTATGCTTTCTGTTATTGCCATCAACTCCAAAAATTTTTATAAAACAACACCTTTTGTGCATTTATAATTCAATCTTTATTCAGATTTGCATAAAAGGACAACTACAAGTCTACGATGACAGCTATTCTCATTATATTATGATTTTCCTGCACTCCAGCCAATATATTCGTAAATTTTGTTATTGTTTTACATTATTTAGAACTTATCACAAGAAATCTAAAAGCAGAGAATGGTGTTTACGATTTGTGCGGGTGGGAAGCCGAACATTGTGCCGATGAAAAGAATTCCAGTAAGAAGTACGTGTAGGTTTTAGTTAAAACTTGTCCATTTATGTAATTTCTTGAATGACTAATGAATTAATTCAAAAATGGGGTTTTAGAAGGAGTGTCAATACCTGTAGAATTAAATGTGTCCGTTAATCCTGCACACAGCGTAAAGAAGAAGGCAATCGGAGAAGAAAATTGAGGGCTTTTGGTTACATGTCCATAGCGAAAGTACTATCTTGAAGACTTCATTTGTTTGACAATAAGATGGGAAGATATGTCTCTCAAAAAAAAAAAAAAAAAGATGGGAAGATATGAAAGTGCTTTTAAAGTCTTGATTGGGCTCATTTCTTTATCATCTTCTAAATTTCTCTTTTTGTTGAACGCGCATGAAATGCGACTTCCGGTTCTTCAAATGAATAAATGGACGACATACTCATATACAGTAATTTTATTATAAAAGAATATTTTATTTTATTTTATTTAAATAAAGGACAAGTAAAAAAAATTTAAAAATTTATATCTTTTTTATTGTTCATTATCTTAGTAAAATGAAGAATTCTCTTATTTTAAAATTACTCTAAAAATTTAGCACCCAAATAAATATGGAACCGGTTGCTATTTCCTTCGTCTATTCGATAGTCAAGCTAAATTAATTTATTTATAGTTTTAGCAATAATCATTTGTCTCATATTACATGCATGCAAGTCTATATATGAATTAATGGCCTGCATCTGGTTTGGAGTACTTGAATTGGAGGTAAAGATTGTCAAAATTAGGGGTGGGCATGGTTTGGATCGAAATTGAGCGGAATCGATTAAAATCAATTATTTTTTTTAAAGAACCGAACCGATCAATCTGGTTTTTTATGTTCTGGACCTATTGGGCCTATTTTTAAATTTTTAATTTTTTGGCCCATTAGGCCTTTTAATGGAATAATTTTCATTATAGTTTCATTACGGCAATCAATTCATCACAACAATCAATTCATCAGTTTCATTACAAATACAATTGCAGCACAAAATTAAAAAAATTACTGACAAAAATCAGCAACATTCTCCCATCTTTATCAGTACCAGCATCAGCTTTAGGCATTTTCCAGCTCAATACTTGAAGCTATAACAAAATTTAAGACAACAATAAATAATTAATAAACAAACTACATAAACAAGACACTAGTTTTTTATGTTTAAATTAAAAAAAAAAACTTACTAGCCAAAAACATCATGTTAAATTCCCTAAATCCTCATAACATCTAGATTAAATTACTGAGCAATATGAAAGCGGAAGCATACCTGAATCCATAGTGATTCGTAGTGGTTCTTGAGTGTAGGAGATGTATGTGTCACCTCATTGATTAGATATTATTTGACGATCATTTAGCTACACGACAAACAAGTGGGTTTATAAATTATACCGAATGACAAACTAGGAGTTCAAATCATTTTACCGAATTCTAATCATTCTCATTTAATCTAGATTGTTTGAAATAAGTAAAATTTAGGTTCTTTTTTTTCAATATATTAAACCATTCGGCATGTCTAGATTTCGAGCCGAGTAAGATCATTAGGGCGATAAAATTTTCCCAACAAATATTTAACGCAATTATATTCTCAAGTCTCGAAATGAGAACCTTGATTAAGATAAAATAGTTTCATACCAGCCGATCTACTCGCTTGTTGGTAAATTTAAGTTTCATTAGTAAAATATAAATACCACCCAAAGTATTAAAAACAAAGAAACACCTTAGTCTGAGTGTTTTGTTTAGAGGATAAAAACTTTGAAATCAAGGATTTTTTATTTTTTTTTGCAAGAAAGAAAAAAGAAAAACCACTTCAAAAGTAAATTGGAGGACTTAAATTAAGGATGGAATTTGGCAAAAATTCGAGAGATATTATGGCAGTAGCCATTTGTTTTGCTCCTCTTGTCAAGAGTTTGGAAACAACATCTTGTAGACCCAATTCTAATGCAAATTAGAGGTCTTCGATGCTAGAATTTGGTCAAAATTTTGGCAAACGTTGCGGCAATAGCCACTGGTTTTGCTACTCTCCTCAAGAGTTAGAAAACAACATATTGAAGACCCAATTCTAAAATTAGAGGAGTTAGAAGATGGAATCTGGCCAAAATTTTGGTGAACACTGAAGACCCAATTCTAAAATTAGAGGCGTTAGAAGATGGAATCTGGCCAAAATTTTGGTGAACACTGCAGGAATACCCACTCAATTTGCTTCTCTTCTCAAGACTTTTCATGTCAAGGTTATCCGGAAAAATTTCAAGCAATATTTCTGTTTTCTGATAGTGATGCTTTTAACACCTTGTTAATATAATGATAAAACTTCTCTTCCATTAAACTCACATTCAAGGATAAACACACACAAATATAATGAATAATCTATATTTTCTCCCATCTCTTTTACTTACATAGGCATACCATTTTTTCTCTCCATTGCTGCAAAATGCAAACTCTTCATATTTATTATTAATCTATTTTGTTAATTTTTTTTTCAATTTTTGACTCTAACTATTCAATCAGTTTACAAAAATTTAAAATAACGCATTTCTCTTTTTCTTTATTTTTTTGATTAATTTTTCTAATTTTTGGAAAGCTATTGTTTTTGAGGTTTGTAGAGAGAGAAAGTTTGAAGAGAAGAATAAGGATAACAATGCTTTAAAAAATTTATCATCTATAAAGCTATTTATGTGAAGGGTGAGGTAAGAATATTTTAATTTCTTTTTTTTAGAAGAATTTTTACAGTGAAAAAACAGCTAAAAATTGTAGACAAATTAAGAAAAATTAGTTAGTTTAGAAATAAAGGGTGTTGATACTTTTCGATATTAAAAGGTGTATAATTTTAAAAGAGATTTTAAAATGATAATTGTTGTGCCTTTTCAAAAAAATAATAAAATCTCATTTAAAAAATCTTTTAATGATCTTCGTAAATGCTGTCTCTATTTCTAAGGCAAAGTATCATTGTTTTTGTCCCATTTCTAATATAGATACTCCGAATTATGCTTTCTGTTATTACCATCAACTCCAAAATTTTTATAAAACAACACCATTTGTGCATTTATAATTCAATCTTTATTCAGATTTGCGTAAAAGGACAACCACAAGTCTACAATGACAGCTATTCTCATTATATTATGATTTTCGCGCACTCCAGCCTATATATCCATGTCGAAAGTACCATCCTGAAGACTTCATATGTCTGACAATAAGATGGGAAGATATAAAAGTCCTTTTAAAGTCTTGAATGATTGGACTCATTTCTTTATCATCTTCTAAATTTCTCCGTCCGTTGAACGTATGAAATACGACTTCCGGTTCTCCAAATGAATAAATAGACGACACCCTCATACACAGTAATTTTATGATAAAATAATATTTTATTTTATTTAAATAAAGGATAAGTTAAAAAAAATTAAAAATTTATTGTTCCTTATTTTAGTAAAATGAAGAATTTTCTTATTTTAAAATTACTCTAAAAGTTAAGCACCCAAATAAATATGAAACCGGTTGCTATTTCCTTCGTCTATTCGATAGTCAAGCTAAATTTATTTATTTATAGTTGTAGCAATAATCATTTGTCTCATATTACATGCATGCAAGTCTATATATGAATTAATGGCCTGCATCTGGTTCGGAGTGCTCGAATTGGAGGACCAAGATTGTCAAAATAATATATCCTCTTGCTTGAAATTTCTTGTTAACTTTATTAAAATCAACGAGAGGGGGAACGGAAAAGAGCTAGTACATAAAGAGAAGAAAAAGCTTCCAATATTATTCAAAGATGATATAAATGATTTCACACGCAGAAACGACAGTTGATAAATCTGTTGATGAGATTGTTATACCATTTGTTTACTTTCCTGGAAAACATTAGGGGTCCAACAACTTATCCAAAGCCTACCGCAAATCCAATTGCCATCACTATGAAAAACCAATCGATTTCATCTATTGAAGCTGGTGCCGAAGGAAGTGCCTTACTGGAATTTGTTGGGCAAACATTTAACGGAGGACCGCATAATCCTTCATTGCCTTCAAAAGAAGTCGGTGAAAATGATTGGAGTTGAGTGCTTAATGGAATCATTCCCACTAAGTTATTGTGTGAGAGATTCAGAACAGAAAGAAAAGTTAGGTTTGCAAGCTGTATGGGAATCTGCCCACTCAGGTGGTTCTTTGAGAGATCCAAAGACTCAAGCTGTTGCAAGTTTCCAATAGCTGATGGGATGGGGCCTGTCAAAGCATTTTGCGACAAGTTCAGACCATAAAGCGATTTGAGTCGTCCTATCTCTTCTGGTATTGGCCCGTCAAATTTGTTCCTAGAAAGGTCAATGGATGTGAATATACTCAGGATCTTCACTAATTCCATCTCTAGACCTTTGCAGGTAACTGTCACTACATCCTGATAGTACATATTACCGAAATTCAGGAACTCAAAATGGAGGTCTTCGAAGTTTGATTGTGCTTCATCTTCATCAGACATCATTGCCTTCCAGGTGGTTATGCATTTCTGGGGGACTCTTCCGCCAAAGTTGTTCGAAGCTAAGTCGACAATTTGAAGCTTGGGCCAGGAGTCATCATTCTCTTGACAGCTAATATTCCCATAAAAGCTGTTCGATCGCAAAACTAGGACACGCAAACTTGAGATATTCTCTAGCCACCATGGAAAGGTATCTCTGATCTTGTTATTCCCGAGGTCTAGAACCTCCATCTTTCTGCAATTGGCCAAGGATTTTGGAACCGTTCCACCTAGTTGATTTCCATTGAGATCAAGTGTGTGTAATCCGCAATTTCCCGGAAATGTGACAGATAGAGTGCCACTGAGGCTGTTTCCCCTCAAATTTAGAACACCAAGAATGCCACTCATTTTGATCAAACATGTTGGCATTTTTCCACTCAAATTGTTCTTTGACAGATCAAGAACCGAAAGATTTGTTGCATTGCATAGAGTTTTAGGGATGACCCCTGTGATGCTATTGTTTGAAAGAGAGAAAAAGAGGGTGAAGGACATGAAATTACCAATGTCATCTGGGATAGAAGAAGTAAAACTGTTGTTGGAGTAATCTACAAGAAGTGCATTTGGTGGTGGGTAAGGGATGTTTCCTTGGAGCTGGTTGGAATGTAGGTCAAGGACAGTTATGAGATTGAGATCAGAAATATTATAAGGTTGTTGCAGACTGCTCAGCAGATTGTGTGACAGATTTAGATATTGTAGACTAACCTTTCCAATTTCCCAAACCCAATTTGGTATTTCCCCTGAAATTTGATTGTCTGAAAGGTCCAAGTAAAATAGTTTTGATTGACTTTTAAGATTAGGAATCACCCTCAGTTTGCAAGAAGCCAATCTCAGTGTGGTAACATTTGAGGGGAAGGAAGAATCACTACTGGCATTCACTGTCAAGTTGTTGTATGAAAGCACAAGTATAGTAAGATTGCGAAGCCTCTGAATTGCAGCTAGCGGTACAGTGCCATTGAGCTTGTTAGAAGAAAGTATAAGGTTTTTAAGATTTTTGAGATCAAAGATGGACATGGGAATAGGCCCTTCTAATCTGTTGCCGCTTAAATCAATCGCATCAAGTGCAGAGGAGGATGCATTTGAAAATTCAGGAATTAGTCCACCAAATTTGTTGTTGGCAAGCTGAAGCTGCTGCAGCATTGGAAGTGAAAACAGAGATCCTGGGATGCTTCCATTGAACGAATTGTACCTCAAGTCAACATAAACAAGATTGGAGAGGTGTTCCCAGTCTGTGGATGAGATCGCACCGGGCAGAGTGTTGTATGAGAGGTCTAGATGGGTGAGATTTTTGGACCTATATAGAGATGGGATTGGACCAACAAATTTGTTAGATGATAAGTCCAGATAAACTAGATGGGCGAGGTTGGCCAATAAGGTGGGAATTGATCCACTGAAGTTGCAACGTGCAAGATCTAATCTTGACAAATTTTTAAGGTTGCCTATGGAATCTGGTAGTACACCTGAGAAGTTTGTGTCACTGAGCATCAGGGTTCGAAGAGAGCTATTCTTGGGAAAATCAGGCAAAGAGCCCTGAAGTAAACTGTTGTCTGATAAGTCAAGAGTCTCAAGTGTGTGCACCTGTAATATCTTTTCTGGAAATGTCCCATGCAACTGACAACCACTGAGACGCAAGGAGGTCAAATTGAAGAAATCAGCCAAAAATTCTGGAGCTTGGGGCGACAGATTATTTTGATCCAAACGGATAATTGAGAGTAACCGAAGCTTGGCGAGAGAAGGATTAATCGGGCCTGAAAGATAACAGCTGGATAAGCTCAAAACACGCAGTTTAGGCACGAAAGATGATACAGCCTGACACCATTCAATTCCAGGAGCTGATATATTTACACCATCAAGATACAGTTCTCTGAGCTCTGTGAGGTTCTGAAGGAGCCCAATTAAATTCGGGTTCTCAAGTTTCAAGAGAGCTCCGAAGCGGTACAGACTAGACAAATCAAGAGTAACCAACCTTGTCATCCCTGAAACCTGAATTGGAATCTGCCCCGCGAAGCCAGCAGTGGAGAGATTCAGAGTAGTCAAATTTGAGAGGTTTCCCAGTCCGGACGGAATTTCAGTGGCATTGAACATATTAAAAGCCAAATTTAGACTCTGCAAATACTTTAGACTGAGAACGGAACTTGAATTGTCAATTCCACCGGAGATTGATTCCTCGCTCAAGTCGAGACCAATGACGCGACCAGCCTCATCGCAATCCACACCGCTCCACGTGCAGCAATCGATGCTTTGACTCCACTGCACCATACGGGAAGACGCAGAAGAATTGAATATTAGGCTGCTCTTCATTTGGAGCAACAAGGATTGCTGATCACTCTGACACTGGCCAGAAACCAAAACCATATTGATTCCCCCGAAATTCGTCAACAACGGTATCAAGAAAAGCCATGGCAACTGTGGAACACTCATTGGAAACAAGTTAGTAACTGAATACCCCAGATATAATTGAAACTTGAATAAAGTAATAGCACTTGTGACGACTTTATATGATTAAACTCATGAAAAAGTGGTTTCGGTTGATGGGTTCATCTTATAATACACGAATATTATTTCAAATTGGCACGGCATGACATAGAAATTGCAAGGTAGAAGAAGAAAGAAGAGAAGGGAGGAATTCCAGGGAATAGGTTGGTCAGCTGATGAGCGCAGTGAAAGTAAACTGCAACTAATTATTAGTAGACGCTTGTTTTTCATTCTGTTAAGTGTATGCTTACAATCAATTGTCTTACAATGACTGTTTGACCTCTTTTATACTGAAACGAAACGAAATTACTGAAAAAGGGAAAATTGAATTATTATTAGAATAAAATTTTTATAATTGAAATAAAGAAAAAAAAATACATACAGCTCAAATTATAACCCAAACGATACAAAGGTCATATCTTAGGGTCCGGCTATGTTGCAGCGGTTGTATTATACAACTGTTGTTTTTAACCGTTGAATCCAGTTTATGGTGACAACTGTAGTTGGATTCAACGGTTGGTTGCAACAACATAGCTTTGGCCCATATCTTAATCTTAAGTCCTTGTCTGAGCTTTTCTTTATTTTAGATACTGAAAATTTTATGTTCAAATGATGAATCAGCAGAAGAGGACCCTCTTTCAACTGATACAATTCCACAGCAGTAAATAAGTAATTATATGGTTTGGACATCGGATCACCTGAATTTTCCGAGTTAACTCATCTTGTCAACTCACTTCATTATGAGACAGCAACTTAGCTTAGATTTGTTATCAACTAATTCTTAAAAGAGAAAAATATAAATAGTTGTTTAATTAAGCTTGTGTTCTATCATCAGCCAAGAGAAATCAGACCAACCCTTTGCAAATTCTTCCTTAAAACTGTCAATCATGATTCAATATTGGATAGATGACGTTAACGATCTTGAGTGGAGCCACCATCGTTTTACTCGCAGTTGCTGATTTTGCCGTTTAGGCTGAGCGTCGTCTTGCTGTTTATGTCAAATTTTGGCATCAAAGAACAAATTTATACCGGCGGGGTGTCGGTACTCTGCTTGTCGTCGGTAATTGCCATCAATTGGCATCAATCTATTGATTAATCCGAACTCGTTATGCAAACAAAGAAGATGTAAGGGGCGTCGGTGACGCTCGGCTAAAAGAGGATGCTCTTAATTCAAATCGACAGCGGTATAATCGAATAAAATTATTAATGTCCTCTGAATATAGAGTTATCTTAAAGGGTTAGTTTCACTTTTCTCCTAATTAATTATCTTCAAAATGTGGATAGTCGAAATTAAATTCTGCTTTGTTAAATTTGTGTCCGACGTGCAGTTATTTCCCTGTATAAAATCTTTATTCACCACCGGCAAAAAAGAATCTTATAATATGCCGGTAACCAGCGTAAAGAAGAAGGCGACACCAGTCAAAAGCAGCAAGACTTGGAAGGACTTTATGGCTGAAGAAAATTGAGAATTCTAGTTAAATGTCTTATTTCAAAAACACTACACTTGCCCATTGACTTTGTCATCGTTATGGTAGCCGAATTTATTAACAATAGGCAAATTATCAGTAATATTTTTTAAGTTATCATATTATGAAAAGTACTATAAAAATTTAAATTTGTTTCATTTTTTACTATCCACCAAACGTTAATATTGTTAGAGTATTTAATCAAATCTCTTGAATTTAAGGAAAATTATCAATAATCCATCTTAAATCTATCCTACTATGAAAAATACTGCAAAAATTTAAATTTATTCAATTTTCCACATTAAATTTGTAATTTATATCAACCTTCTGTAAAATATTAATACTGTTAGAATATTTTATAAAATCTAAATAAAATGACCATTTTACTCTTGAATTCAAGGGTATTTTCCACTTTGCACCATAAATAATAAAACAAAATTAAAAAAGAAAGGAGCTATATACTCACCACAACCCAATGCACGAGTTCGAGTTTATTTAAAATGTGGATTAAAGGTACATTTCTCGCTAAATGTCAGCGGCAGTTGATTTTTAAATAATACTTGGCAAACGTTAAAATATAAGAATTAAAAAAAAAAAGAGCTTACGAAATTTTACTAATCGTAACGTTGTGCATTAATCGTGAGTTTGTGTCCACATGGAACTAGGGGTGGGCATGGGTTGGGTTGGGTTAAAATAAAATCAATCCGACCCAATTAAATAAATATGTTTAACCCAATCTAACCCAACCCGTAGATAATCGGGTTGGGTTGGGTTGAGTTGATTGGGTTGATTATGTTGAAGACTTGAAGGTCAAATCAAAATAAAAATAATTAAATAAAGAAAAATATATGAAATTAGATATAAAACTTATTGAAATTAAATATAAATATGTTATAACATGAAGTATTTGACAAAGAAAATTGAAAAACCAACTATATTAAAATTGAGAAAATTTAAACAACGAGCTTCTAGACTTTGTTCCCAACTTCCCGCATCTCTTTTTCGAATTTCAAATTCAAACCTTTTAGATAATTAGCTAGTATCATGTCCTGTAATAAAATGAAATTGATTTATAATTATGTACTGTTAACTTGTTAAGTATTTATTAAAAAATAAAGAGAAATTGAAAAGAATAAAAAGAGAATAAAAAATAGATTAGCCATTTAGGTATTTAGGATTTTGTAATTAAAATTTTTTTTATTCTTATTATTATTTATATGGGTTGGGTTGGGTTGGGTTTGATGGGTTCATCATAATTAACCCAACCCAACCCAATTATTAATTGGGTAAAAAAAACTGACCTAATTAACTCATAAAAACTCACTCAACCCATCAAAATTTAATTGAATTGGGTTGGGTTGGGTTCATTGGGTTGGGTTGGATTTGCCCATCCCTACATGGAACACATGGTATTGTCAATTTTAATGGGGTATGCTACTGCTGATTACTGAATGATAACAAATCTTTGTGAATGTGGGCACCCCTGCGTTACAAGAGTGAGGAAATTTGAACGGTGAACGTCGGAATCAAAGAATAAAATTTAGAATTGGCGTGAAAGCATTGAGCCTGCCATCGTGGACCTTGAAAAACAGTGATCATTGACGAGGTCTTTGTTTTTTTGTTTTTGTTTTTGTTTTTGTCAAATAATAATAAATTCGAGTTTCATAATTACACCAGTCACGTTATATTATACCTGACCATAATTAGATTTTACAAAAAAAAAAAAAATTGATTGAATGGCTATAGCTAGGAATGTATGCACAAAGACTGATCACCGATTAAATGGCATATTCGCCATTTAATTACAGATAAAATCAAGCTAAACATGGCAATGACTAATCCGCCTGAGACAGGCCCCACGTACCCTAGTTTTCAGTGGACCTACTGAATTATTTGCCCCAACGTCTTCTCCGGTTTTCTGTCTGCCCATTAGCATTAGGTAGAAAAATAATTTTTGCCACTGACCCACCGGAGTTGACTAGAATTTTTATTTCTAATTTTTTTTTTTTAATGAAACTAAAAGAAGGCCGTAGCATCGGACGCCCGAACTCTTTACCTGCAAATCTAAGTACTGTGTTATCAACATTAGCACTCACTTTTTATGAGTGGGATTATAACAAAAAGTAGTCCGTTGGGTCAATTGAAGAATCTAGGAAGTTCATAGTCCCACTTCCCATATTGTGAAATTTTGGCAGCCGAAAAGAGAAAGGATATGCAAATGCAATGGGGAAGGCAATGGAGCTTGGTGAAGTCTCACTTGTCTGCCACATTTCGCAGAGTGCAATTAATACTACTAGTGCACAAACTTTTGATGTTTCATTTATTTATATTTTTGGTGACATGGGAGCCTATGCTATGATCTCGATTATAAAAGAATATTGATGTTACTTCAAAGTTGATCCATGCATTCTCAGCATTATTTGCTTTTTTTTTTTTAAATTGTTCCATTATATTTTGATTGTGACTACTAATTATTTTGAGCTCACGCTAGTTACTAGAGTGTAAACATCAAGATGCATAAAAGAAAATTTCAGTTCATTAATTGATAGGAGAAGGGTTTGACAAGATACTCCAAGCTAGTTACTGTTGTATGTCACCTCATTGATTAGATATTATCTGACTATCATTTAGCTACATGACAAACAAGTGGTTTTATAGATTATACCAAATGACAAACTAGGAGTTCAAATCATTTTACCGAATTATGATCATTCTCATTTAATCTAGATCAAATCATTTTACCAATTTCTAATCATTCTCATTTAATCTAGATTGTTTGAAATAAGCAAAATTTAGGTTTTTTTTTTTTCAATGTATTAAACCATCCGGCATGTCTAGATTCGAACTAATTAAGATCACAAATGGGGAAAATCTCTCCCAACAAATATTTAATGCAACTGTATTCTCAAGTCCCGAACTAAGAACATTAATTAAGATAAAATTGTTCCATATCATTTGATCTACACGCTTGTTGATAAATTTATGTTTCATTAATAAAATATAAATACCACCCAAAGTATTAAAGGCAAAAGAGATACCTTAGTCTCAGTGTTTTTATTAAAGGATAAAAACTTTAAAATTAAGTTTTTTTTTTTTTGCAAGAAAGAAAAAAGAAAAACCACTTCAAAAGTGAACTGGAGGACTTAAATTAAGGATGGAATTTGGCAAAAATTCGACAGATATTATGGCAGCAGCCATTTGTGTTTGCTCCTCTCGTCAAGAGTTTCGAAACAACATATTGTAGACCCAATTGAATTCTAATGCAAATTACAGGTCTTCGATGCCAGAATCTGGTCAAAATTTTGGCAACCGTTGCGGCAATAGCCACTTAATTTGCTACTCTGCTCAAGAGTTTCAAAACAACATAATGAAGTCCCAAATCTGAAATTAGAGGGCTTTAGACGATGGAATTTGGCCGAAAGTTTGGTCAACACTGCAACAATAGCCACTCAATTTGCTTCTCTTGTCAAGAGTTTTCAAGTTCAGCTTATCCGGAAAAAATTTCAAACAATATTTCTATTTTCTGATAGTGGTGCTTTTAACACCTTTTTAATATAATGATATAACTTCTCTTCCATTAAAATTACATTCAAGGATAAACACACACAAATATATTGAACAATCTATATTTTCTTCCATCTCTTTTACTTACACAGGTATACTATTTTTTTCTCCATCTTGCTGCGAAGTGCAAACTCTTCACATTTATCACTAATCTATTTTCTTAATTTGTTCAATTTTTGACTCTCATCTATAACTCATTTCTCTTTTTCATTATTTATTTAGATTATTTTTTTATTCTTAGGAAGCTAGTGTTTTTGAGGTTTGTGCAGAGAAAAAGTTTGAAAAGAAGAATAAGGATAACAATGCTTTAAAAAATTTATCACCCATAAAGTTATTTATGGGATAAGAAAATTTTAATTTCTTTTTCTTAGAAGAATTTTTAGAGTGAAAAAATAGCTAAAAACTGTTGAAAAGAAAATTAGTTAGTTTAGAGAGAAAGGTGCTGTTACTTTTCAATATTAAAAGAAGTATAATTCTAAAATGAGTTTTAAAATAATTGTTGACGTATTTTTTTAAATAAAAAGTAAAATTTTATTTAAAAAACTTTTTGATAATATTTTTGAAGGCCGTCTCTATTTATGAGACAAAGTAGCATTATTTTTGGCCCATTTCTAATGTAGATACTCCAAATTATGCTTTCTGCTATTGCCACCAACCCCAAAATTTTTATAAAACAACACCATTTTTGCATTTAAAATTCAATGTTTATCCAGATTTGCATAAAAGGACAAATACAAGTCTACAATGATAGCTATTCTCATTATATTATGATTTTCCTGCACTCCAGCCCATATATTCATAAATTTTGTTATTGTTTTACATTATTTAGAACTTATCACAATAAATCTTAAAGCTGAGAACGGTGTTGACGATTTGTGTGGATGGGAAGCTAAACATTGTGCGGGTGAAAAGAATTCCAGTAAGAAGTATGTGTAGGTTTTGGTTAAAACTTGTCCATTTATGTAATTTTCGTCAATGACTAATGAATTAATTCAAAAATGGGTTTTTAGAAGGATATTGAAGGAGTGTCAATACCTGTAGGATTAAATACGTGTCCCAACTCTTACGCCCAGTTAATCCTGTCACGCAGAGTAAAGAAGAAGGCAATTGGAGAAGAAAATTGAGAGCTTTTGGTTACCTGTGTCCATATCGAAAGTAACATCCTGAAGACTTCATTTGTTTGACAATAAGATGGGAAGATATGAAAGTCCTTTTAAAGTCTTGATTGGGCTCATTTCTTTATCATCTTCTAAATTTCTCTTTCTGGTGAACGTATGAAATACGACTTCTGGTTCTCCAAATGAATAAATGGACGACATACTCATCCACAGTAATTTTATGATAAAAGAATATTTTATTTTATTTAAATAAAGGACAAGTTAAAAAAATTTAAAAATTTAAATTTTTTTTATTGTTCCTTATTTTAGTAAAATGAAGAATTCTCTTATTTTAAAATTACTCTAAAAATTAAGCACCAAATAAATATGAAACCGGTTGCTATTTCCTTCGTCTATTCGATAGTCAAGCTCAATTAATTTATTTATAGTTGTAGCAATAATCATTTTTCTCATATTGCATGCATGCATGTCTATATATGAATTAACGGCCTGCATCTCGTTTGGAGTACTCTGAATTGGAGGATTGTCAAAATAATATATCATCTTGCTTGAAATTTCTTGTTAACTTTATTAAAATCAAGGGTTGGGGGGGCGTAAAAGAGCTAATACATAAAGAGAAGAAAAAGCTTCCAATATTATTCAAAGATGATATAAATTATTTTACACGCAGAAACGACAGTTGATAAATCTGTTGATGAGATTGTTATACCATTTGTTTACTTTCCTGGAAAACATTAGAGGTGCAACAACTGATCCAAAGCCTACCGCAAATCCAATTGCCGTCACTATGAAAAACCAATCGATTTCATCTGTTGAAGCTGGTGCTGAAGGAAGTGCCTTGCTGGAATTTGTTGGGCAAGCATTTAACGGAGGACCGCATAATCGGTCGTTGCCTTCAAAAGAAGTTGCCAAAAATGATTGAAGTTGAGTACTTGTTGGAATCACTCCCACGAGGTCATTGTGTGAAAGATTCAGGAAGGATAGAAAAGATATGTTTGCAAGCGATGTGGGGATCTGCCCACTCAGATGATTCATTGAGAGGTCTAAAGACTCAAGCTGTTGCAAGTTTCCAATAGCTGATGGGATGGGGCCTGTCAAAGCATTTTGCGACAAGTTAAGAGCATAGATTGATTGCAATAGTCCCATCTCTTCTGGTATTGGCCCGTCAAAATTGTTCCTAGAAAGGTCAATGGATGTGAATATACTTAGGATCTTCACTAATTCCATCTCTAGACCTTTGCAGGTAACTGTCACTACATCCTGATAGTACATATTACCGAACTTCAGGATCTCAAAATGGAGGTCTTTGAAGTTTGATTGTGCTTCATCTTCATCAGACATCATTGCCTTCCAGGTGGTTATGCATTTCTGGGGGACTCTTCCGCCAAAGTTGTTCGAAGCTAAGTCGACAATTTGAAGCTTGGGCCAGGAGTCATCATTCTCTTGACAGCTAATATTCCCATAAAAGCTGTTCGATCGCAAAACTAGGACACGCAAACTTGAGATATTCTCTAGCCACCATGGAAAGGTATCTCTGATCTTGTTACTCCCAAGGTCTAGAACCTCCAACTTTCTGCAATTGGCCAAGGATTTTGGAACCGATCCACCTAGTTGATTTCCATTGAGATCAAGTGTTTGTAATCCACAATTTCCCGGAAATGTAACAGGTAGAGTGCCACTAAGGCTGTTTCCCCTCAAATTTAGAACGCCAAGAATCTCACTCATTTTGATCAAACAAGTTGGCATTTTTCCACTCAACTTGTTCTTTGACAGATCAAGAACCGAAAGACTTGTTGCATTGCATAGAGTTTCAGGGATGACTCCTGTGATGTAATTGTTCGAAAGGGAAAAAGAGATGGTGAAGTTCATGGAATTACCAATGTCGTCTGGGATGGAAGAAGAAAAATTGTTGTTGGAGTAATCTACAAGGACTGCGTATTGTGGCGGATAAGGGATGTTTCCTTGGAGCTGGTTGGAATGTAGGTCAAGGACAGTCATGAAAGTTAGATCAGAAATTTTATAAGGTCTTTGCAGACTGCCCAGGAGATTGTGTGAAAGATTTAGATGTTGAAGATTACCATCCCCAATTTCCCAAACCCAATTTGGTATTTCCCCAGAAATTTGATTGTCTGAAAGGTCCAAGTGAGATAGTTTTGATTGATTCTTAAGATCAGGAATCACCCTCAGTTTGCAAGAAGCCAATCTCAGTCTGCTAATTTGGGGAAGGAAGGAAGAATCACTACTGGCAGTCACTGTCAATTTGTTGTATGAAAGCTCAAGTCTAGTAAGATTGCGAAGCCTCTGAATTGCAGCTAGCTGTACAGTGCCATTGAGCTTGTTAGAAGAAAGTATCAGGATTTCAAGATTTTTTAGTTCAAAGATGGACATGGGAATAGGCCCTTCTAATCTGTTGCCGCTTAAATCAAGCTTATCAAGTGCAGAGGAGGATGCACTTGAAAATTCGGGAATTAGGCCACCAAATTTGTTGTTAGCAAGCTGAAGCCGCTGCAGCATTGGAAGTGAAAACAGAGATCCTGGGATGCTTCCATTGAGTGAATTGTTACTCAAGTCAACATAAACAAGATTGGAGAGATGTTCCCAGTCTGTGGATGAGATCGCACCGAGCAGAGCGTTGTACGAGAGGTCTAGATGGGTGAGATTTTTGGACATAGGTAGAGATGGGATTGGACCAACAAATTGGTTAAATGATAGGTCCAGATAAACTAGTTGGGTGAGATCGGCCAATGAGGTGGGAATTGATCCACTGAAGTGGCAAACTGCAAGATCTAATCTCGACAAATTTTTAAGGTTGCCTATGGAATCTGGTAGTACACCTGAGAAGTTGGTGTCACTGAGCATCAGGGTTCGAAGAGAGCTATTCTTGGGAAAATCAGGCAAAGAGCCCTGAAGTAAACTGTTGCCTGATAAGTCAAGTGTCTGAAGTGTGCGTACCTGTAATACCTTTTCTGGGAATGTCCCGTTCAACCGACTACTACTGAGGCGCAAAGACGTCAAATTAAAGAAATCAGCCAAAAACTCTGGAACTGGAGACAACAGATCATTCTGATCCAAACGAATCACTGAGAGTGACTGAATTTTTGCGAGGGAAGAATGGATAGGGCCTGAAAGATAACAGCTGGACAAGCTCAAAACACGCAGTTTAGGCACCAAAGATGATAGAGCCTGACACCATTCAATTCCAGGAGCTGATATATTTACACCATCAAGAGACAGTTCTCTGAGCTCTGTGAGGTTCTGAAGGAGCCCACTTAAATTCGGGTTCTCAAGTTTCAAGGGAGCTCTGAAAAGGTACAGACTTGACAAATCAAGAGTAACCAACCTTGTCATCCCTGAAACCTGAATTGGAATCTGCCCCGCGAAGCCAGCATTGGAGAGATTCAGATAAGTCAGATTTGTAAAGCTGGCTAACCCGGACGGGATTTGACTTCCATTGAAGCTATTGTAAGCCAAATTCAGTCTCCGCAGATGCTGAAGGCTGAAAAGACCAGTAGCATTCTCAATTCCACTGGAGATTGATTCGTTGCTCAAGTCAAGACCAATAACATGACCAGCCTCATCGCAATCAACACCGCTCCACGTGCAGCAATCGGTGCTTTGGCTCCACTGCACCGTACGGGAAGACGCAGAAGAATTGAATATTAGGCTGCTCTTCATTTGGAGCAACAAGGATTGCTGATCACTCTGACACTGGCCAGAAACCAAAACCATATTGATTCCCCCGAAATTCGTCAACAACGGTATCAAGAAAAGCCATGGCAACTGTGGAACACTCATTGGAAACAAGTTAGTAACTGAATACCCCAGATATAATTGAAACTTGAATAAAGTAATAGCACTTGTGACGACTTATGTGTAAACTCATGAAAAAGTGGTTTCGGTTGATGGGTTCATCTTATAATACACGGATATTATTTCAAATTGGCACGGCATGACATAGAAATTGCAAGGTAGAAGAAGAAAGAAGAGAAGGGAGGAATTCCAGGGAATAGGATGGTCAGCTGATGAGGGCAGTGAAAGTAAACTGCAAATAATTATTAGTAGACGCTTGTTTTTCATTCTGTTAAGTGTATGATTACAATCATTTGTCTTACAATGAGTGTTTTACCTCTTTTATACTGAAAACGGACGAAATTACTGAAAAAGGGCAAATTGAATTATTAATAGAATAAAATTTTAGTAATTGAAATAAAGAAAAAAAAAATACATACAGCTCAAATTGTAACCCAAAAAGATACAAAGGTCATATCTTACATCTTAAGTCCTTGTCTGAACTTTTCTTTATTTTAGATACTGAAAATTTTATGTTCAAAAGATGAATCAGCAGAAGAGGACCCTCTTTCAACTGCTACAATTCCACTGTAATAAATTATTAATTATATGGTTTGGACATCGGATCACACGAAGACTCAGATCACTTGAATTTTCCGAGTTAGCTCATCTTGTCAACTCACTTCATTATGAGACAACAACTTAGCTTGGATTTGTAATCAACTAATGCTTAAAAGAGAAAAATATAAATTCTTGTTTAATTAAGCTTGGGTTCTATCATCAGCCAAGAGAAATCAGACCAACCCTTTGCAAATTCTTCCTTAAAACTGTCAATCATGATCCAATATTGGATAGATGACGTTAACGATCTTGAATGGAGCCACCATCGTTTTACTCGCAGTTGCTGATTTTGCCGTTTAGGCTGAGCTTCGTCTTGCTGTTATGTCAAATTTTGGCGTTAAAGAACAAATTTATACCGGCGGGGTGTCGGTACTCTGCTTTTCGTCGGTAATTGCCATCAATTGGCATCAATCTATTGATTAATCCGAACTCGTTATGCAAACAAAGAAGGTGTGGGGGGCGTCGGTGACGCTCGGCTGAAAGAGCATGCTCTTAATTCAAATCGACAGCAGTATAATCGAATAAAATTATTAATCTCCTCAGTAAAGAGTTATCTTAAAGGGTTAATTTCACTTTTCTCCTAATTGATTATCTTCAAAATGTGTATAGTCGAAATTAAATTCTGCTTTGTTAAATTTGTGTCCTACGTGCAGTTATCTCCCTGTATAAAATCTTTACTTACCACCGGCAAAAAAGAATCCAATAATATTCCAGTCACCAGCGTCAAGAAGAAGCCGACACTGGTCAAGAGCTGCAAGACTTGGAAGGACTTTGTGGCTGAAGAAAATTGGGAGTCCTCGTTAAATGTCTTGGACCTTGCTATGTTGCAGCTTCTGCAAGTAACATAGCCAATGGGAATCCTCCACGCTGGTGCCGATGCAACCAGAGCAAGGCAGCTGTTCATGCAAGGTGAAAATACCGAGGCTGTTAGTTGCAGCTTCTGCAACCCCAGCCTTGTCCAATAGTCTTGTGTCAAAAACACTACACTTGCCCATAGACTTTGTCATCATTAAGGTAGCCGAATTTATTGACAATAGAAAAATTATCAGTAATATACTTTAAGTTGTCAGATTATAAAAAAATACAATAAAAATTTAAATTTGTTTCATTTTTTACCATCCATCAAATGTTAATATTGTTAGAATATTTAATGGAATCTCCATAAATGACCATTTTACTCTTGAATTCAAGGAAAATTATCGATAATTCATCTTAAATTTATCTTACTATAAAAAATGCTACAAAAATTTGAATTATTCAATTTTTCACTTTAAGTTTGTAATTTGTATCAACGTTCTACAAAATATTAATACTGTTAGAATATTTTATAAAACCTAAATAAAATGACCATTTTACTCTTGAAATCAAGAGCATTTTCCACTTTGCACCATAAATAATAAAACAAAATTAAAAAACAAAAACAAAAACAAAATATCAAAATCTAGCAAACCCAGCACTCTTTGTTCCAAAACACAATCCACTAATGATTTTGATCCCTAAATATAATTGTCATCAAATCCTTCATCAACAAATATATATATATATATATATATATATATATATATATATATATATCTAACTATCTTTTACCATATCTTCTCTCTTTATTAATTTATAGGATTCAAAAAATCAACATTAAATTTGTATCAAATCCTTCATCACTAAATTCTTCAACTATCCGCGGTAATTCACGAAAATATGCATTGGGTTATGAAGACCAACCATTGAAGAGTGGTAGTGGTTGCAACTATCCATGAGGGTGGAGGAAGCAACAATGATAGTGACGATCACTGGCAATGGTGGCTATGACACTGTAAATTGGGTTTGATTAGGTGTTTATGAAATCGAATTTAAGAATTTAAGGATTTGATTGATTGGTTGTTGTTTAGGGTAATTTGTGGATCAATTTGATGGTTTGGTGGATGGTTGATACCAATGGAAAAACATAGGATGGAAAATTAAATAAATTCAAACTTTTTTAGTATTTTAATAGCAAGGTAAACTTGTGGCAAAAGCCTGATGATTTTTCGATATTAAACATATTAAATGTCTAAATTACCCTTATAATGTCATTATTTGTGAATGATAATTAATGTTTTGGTGGACAATTGATATAAATTGCCAACTCAAAGTGAAAAAATTAAAGAAATTTAAATTTTTCTAGTATTTTTGATGATATATATGGTAAACTTAAGATATATAACTGATAATTTTCCTTAGTGATAAGATCACTTATATGAAGACATAAATCGAAGTCCTTTCAAGTCTTGATTGGGCTCATATCTTATATAAATAATTATCGTCTTCTAAATTCTCCTTTCTATTGATCAAACTTGTAAAATGGAATACGATTCCCAGTTCTTCAAATGATTAAATGATGAACAACTTTAACAACCGCTAAAATTTCGTACCCTCTAATTCCTCATTGTATATCCAATTATTATGGAAAAGCAAAAATTTTGAGTTCAATTTGTGATGCTATGTTAAAGAAAAGCAGAAAAAAAAAAATCATATGGTGCTCGGTTGCTCATATTAATTCTAAACCACTTACTATCCTTCTGTCTATGTAACAGTCCACGCATACCGAATTAATTTATGGTTGAAGCGATAGTCATTTGTCTCATTTTGAGAGCAAGCCTATCTAAAATTAATTGCCTGTATTTATGCGGCTTGAAGTCTTCGATTTAGAGGTAAAGATTGTCAAAATAATAGTTATATGACCCAAAAAAAAAAAATTAAAATCTCCGACAGCAAATTCATATCGAAAATAAGAACCGCCGGTTTAGAAATCTGTTGGTGATATCGTTATACCATCTGTTTACATTTCTAGAAAACATTAGGGGTGCAACAACTGCTCCGAATCCTACCGCAAATCCAGTTGCCATGATTATGAAAAACCAATCCATTTCATCCCTTGAAGCAGGTGGTGCTGATGGTGCCAAACCGCTGGAATTTGCCTGGCAATTATTCGTCAATGGGGGTCCGCATAATCCTTGGTTACCTTTAAAAGCAGTTGGGAAAAATGATTGCATTTGAGTACCTATTGGAATCTTTCCCTCCAAGTGATTATATGAGAGATTCATGTAAGAAAGAAAATATAATCTTGCAAGCTGTGAAGGGATTGCCCCTCTGATCAGGTTGTTCATTGCGAGATCCAGGGACTCCAGCCGTTTCAAGTTCCCAAAAGATGATGGGATGGAGCCAGTAAGAGCATCATGCGAGAAGTTCAAACCATAGAGTGATTTGAGTAGTCCTACATCTTCTGGTATCGGCCCTTAAAAATTGTTGGTTGAAAAGTCAACGGAGGTGAATATACTTAGGATCTTCTGTAGCTTGATGACTAGACCTTTGATTGTAACTGTAACTGTAACTTGGTAGTATTTGTTTTCCTTTAGCTCTTATCGTAGGTTTTTTTAAGCTCTGCTTGGGATTTGCCTTCATCACCCATCATCCCCTCCAAGTTTAGTAACCATTTTTTTGATATCCTTCCATTAAATTTGTTGGAAGCTAGGTCGATAATCTGCAGCATCTGCCAGGAGACATTATTTTCTGGGCAATTGATGCATCCTGAAAAGTTGTTGGACCGTAAAGCTAGAACATGCAAACTAGGGGCATTATGTAACCAGCCTGGGAATTTGTCACTGAACTGGTTGTTCCCAAGGTTTAAAACCTCCAGCATTTTGCAATTGGCAAGGGATTTTGGGACCGTTCCTTGTAGTCGATTTCCATTGAGATCTAGAGTTTGTAGTAAACAATTTCTAGGAAACGTACCAGGAAGTGTGCCATTAAGGTTGTTACTCTGTAAATTTAAAACGAAAAGAGTGTCACTCTTCTTCATTAAACACGCTGGAATTGGGCCACTCAAACTGTTGTTTGACAAGTCAAGAAGTGAAAGAGTTGTAGCATTGCATGAGATGCGGGGATGACCCCTGTGAGACCATTGTTAGCAGCGCAAAAGTATCTCAATCCAGGCATGAAATTACCAATGTCAGCTGGGATGGAAGAAGTAAAATTATTGTTAGAGAAATCTATGTAAATGGCATTGTTAGGTAGGTGATGAATATTTCCTCGGAGCTGGTTGGAGCTTACGTCTATGAAACGAAGTGCAGGGATTGAGTAAGGTTCCTGGAAACCCACCAGGAGACTGTGTGAAAGATTAAGACAGTGAAGACCGACAACACTTACTTGCCAAATCCAATTAGGGATTTCCCCGGAAATTTGGTTTTCTGAAAGGTATAAATATTGCAGTTGCGATTGGTTCTTCAGATTAGGAATCTCCCTCAGTTTGCAAGAAGCCAAATTCAAAAACTCCAGCATTGGAGAGAATGAATAATTTCCGCTGCTTGCATCCACTGCGCAAGCTGTTGTATGAAAGATCAAGTTTGGCAAGGTTGCCAAGACTCAGAATCTTATCCAGCTGCCCAGTGCCATGGAGGTTGTTTGAAGAAAGCAGAAGGGAAGTAAGTTTTTTGAGTTCGAAGACCGAGACAGGAATAGACCCTCCTAATCTGTTGCCACTTAAATCAAGGGTGTCTAGTGCAGAGGATGATGCATTTGAAAATCTAGGAATTGAGCCGTCAAATTGGTTGTTGGCAAGTTGAAGCTGCTGTAACATCGGAAGTTCAAACAGTGACCGGGGGATACTTCCATTAAGGGAATTATCGCTTAAGAGGTAAGACAACATAAACAAGATTCAAAAGATGTTCCCAGCGAATAGATGAGATCGAACCAGAGAAATTGTTAAATGAAAAATCAAGAGCAACCAACCTTGTCATGCTTGAAATCTGAACTGGAATCTGCCCAGCGAAGCCAGCATCGGAAAGATTCAGATAAGTCAAACTTGAGATGTTGGCCAACTTGGATGGGATTTGTGTTCCATTGAAGCTAGTGCGAGCCAAATTTAGGCTCCGCAGATAATGGAGACTGAAAAGACTAGCTGCGTTCTCAATACCGCCGGAGATCGATTCCGTGCTCAAGTCGAGACCAATAACAGGAGCAGCCTCATTACAATCTACACCGCTCCAATCACAACAATCAGTGCTTTGACGCCACTGCATCAGTTTTACAGATGAAGAGGGATCGAATGTGAGGCTGCTCTTCAATTGCAGTAACAATGTTTGCTGATCGCTTTGACATTGGCCAGAGACAAAAGCTATGTTGATGCCAAAGAAGTAGCCTAAAGAAGACATCAAGAAAAGCCATGGTAAGAGTAGAATTCGCATTTGAATCTTGGAGATGGTGATAATACTTGCAATGGCTGTATAATTGTTGGGAAAGTATCGAAGAAAAATCTTAGGTGAATCTAGTATCGAGTGACCAGCAACAACTGCATAAATGAGTGGATATGGCAAAGGTATTGAACATGTGATTAAAAAGCCGTTTGTGATTAAATTGAGCAATAATTGTAGCTTCAAATACTACTTGACTACAAATGAAATGCAGCTGGCAAGCATGGCGTTGCATATTATTCTATATTATTATGTTCTTATAGTCTAAATAAAATTTAATAATTAGTGTCATTATCCATTTTTTTAATTTGTGATAATATAATAGTAGACTATTATTATTTTTATATTTTTATCTCCCTCAAATTAATATTATTTATTTATTTTAATTTTTTATGAATATTTTCCATATAAAAATATCATGAACAATAACAAAATTAATTAACATATACTAATTTAGAATATAAAGGAATATATTCAATTAAGTGTAATTTATGTTATGATAATTTATTATCTCATTTAAGTTCTTTGAGACGTTTACTTTATTTAATGTTGATAATTTCTAAGGACATAAGTGTAAAAGTACTAATTTTTAAATTTTTTATTTAAAAAACAACTTAATAATTATTTTTAGCTATTTAAATAAAAATATATATATAAATCATTCAAATTCTGACATTCAGTTCTATTAATGTTTAAGATAAAAAAATAAATGCCAAATGGAAAATTATGGGTGATATTCAAAGGATTGATGCTGAAAAGTAGAAAAATAAATAAATAAAAGAAAATTCATAAATCACTGTGTCGTTTAAAACTGGAATTAAAGTGACTTGTCCTTGGTGTTTTCTATTTAGAAGACAAGGCGTCCATAAAAAAATAACGAAAAATGAGGGGAAAAATGATGAACCGGAGCTTCCGGCCTGAAAGGAAAGCATATCGGCCCGGTTCATTCCGCTTGGTAGGGTTTTAAGTATAAATAGATGCAAACCCAACACATTCTCTTTCGTTTTACCTAGGGTTTCGAAGGCCACCGAGAGAGAATCTGTTAGTCTTTGCAAGCCAGTCACCATGAGAGCCAAGGTAACCTCTTAAATTATTGTTATCTTAACGAAGCCATTCATTTTAGTTTCTCCGTTAGTTTCAATTTCTTTTTTATTATTTTTTAATTTAATTGTCTGGGTGAATAACTATTATTTCAGTGGAAGAAGAAGCGCATGCGGAGATTGAAGAGAAAGCGCCGAAAGATGAGACAGAGATCTAAGTAGAAGAAGAATAAGACACCTCCCTTCCTCTTTCTCTCTCTTCAGAGGTTTTCACATTTTGTCGATCTTGTTGAAGTTTAATGTTGTGCGTTTTTGTGTTTTGAGTCAGTTGAATCAGACAGTGGATTCTGAAATGTTTTGATGACTTTCGTAGATTTTAATCTAATGGATATTATTAGTTTTGCATCTATTTTTCGCTTGACTGTGATTATTTTTGATACTGCGCAACTCCTTATGATTTACTGTGGATATTACTGTGTTTTATTTACTTCTCATGGAAGCTGAATATGTTGATTTATCCATCTTTTATGTATTTTGGGAGCTATTAGAAAATCCAAAGTGCCCAGATGGCCCGGTTGGTTTCTACTTTCTAGATACTTCCCTCCATTTGCTTGTTTTTGGAATCATCTGGTTTTACTTTTATGTGAGATATGATTCCTATGTTGGATTACTGTTACTTTTAATGTTATTTGTCTTTGAATTTGAAGTGAATTGGGAAATTGACCGAATAGTTAGTTCTCAATAGCCTTAAAACTTAAAGGATAGATATATGAACTCCCAAATCTTCTTGATAAAGTATCATGCAACCAAATGTGAATAAATTTGGTTTCATTGAATGTTACAAATTTCCTGTAGGGATGAGGGACCTTGGTACTTGGTTTGATTGTGCAACTGCTTTGTTTCATTGCTAGAGTTCAAGGTTTTGTTTTGTCAACCAATGGATCAGGAGTTGTTATATTATCTGGCAGGTCATTGTCTTTAGCCTAATTTTGTGGAATGATGGTTCTACAATTGCCCTGTTGAAAGCTATTCTGCTTGAGTTTCCATATCCTAGTCCCCTAGTAGACCTTATTTTTCAATGTGTTGATAGAACCAAAGCTATTTCCAGCAAGTTTAGTGTTGGATCTATATCATATATTCTGCTGTGAGAAAATTCATCCAACTGCGCAAGATGATGGCTGAACTTCCTTTGTGCAGCCATGTTTACTGCTTTTGGCTGGAATAATGAGTGTGCCACTGGGCAAATTGGATTTGTTGTCCACTCAAATGAAATGCCAAGGTCCTACTCTGGACCGGAAGATGAGAAACCGTGTTTGCTAGGTTTCCCTGTCATTTTAGTCCATCAATTGGTGTTAAGTTGTGAGTGCCCTTATAAAAATTGCACTGTTGAAATGATTGACTATGATATTTGTTTAAACATAAAGTAAACCAGGTGTATCATAATGAAATTTCAGGCATTTCTTCCTGTGAAGAAATCGTCCAGGGTGATTTCTTCCTTTGAACTTTGTTTTTGTCCTCTGGAATTTGTGTGTTCTGTCATTCATTCAGTACTGAATGAGCTCCTGAATCAGTAGATAAGCGTTCAATGGTGCAAGTTGGGAGTCAGTGATGATGCTGCAAATCTGCAAAAGTCTGCAATGAAGGGGCTCAATTTTGTTCATATACTCAACCTGAATCTGTCTTTTAACGATTGAATCAAAGGAAATCATTTCAGTGATTCAGTTAAAGAAAAATTAATGTGACAGACAAATTTCTACCTGAAGTAGGGGGTATTGCAAACTGCGACGGGGAGATCAACCAGCTAGACGTTATTCCTTATTACTCTTTGTTGCCTCTACTCTGAAGATTATTAGCAGATTTCATCTTTTTGATTAACAAAAGTGAGGAAGCTTCCTAGCAGATTGTTAAACCATGTCAATTGCATCAGTGAATTGACGAAGAGTTGCAATAAAATTTGAATTGGAAATGCGATGGATATTTTTTTTTTTTAGAATTACATAAAATTATTGTTCCAATTATTGGGATTAATTTTATATTAAATTTTTTATTGTATTGTGCACATTTAATCCTTTATAATATTTGAAGGATATTTATTCTATTAATATTTTGAAAGAAAAAATACTGTTTTTACTTAATTAATTACTATAACTAAGAAAAGAATTAAGCCCTCACCATGTTTTGTAAGGGCAGTGGCTCTAGCCCAGTGGTTCCATAGAATGGAAAGAAGGAAAAAGGTTCGGTACCTTGTTACCTTGAAAATTTTGGGGACAGAATAGAGCTGGCAGCCTAGCATTCGCTAAGAGTACAACTGTACAAGGACACCACTTTTCTTGTTGTTAGTATTTTCCCATTAAGGGGGTGTAGTTAACTACCACTGTTCCACAAGACCCACAAGCACTCAATTAAAATCTTGGGGCCGAAGTCCATTTAATTATATACACACCCAAGCACCGGCTTGCAGGAGGAAAGAAAAAAAAACCCTTCGGCATATTTCCCAAGTCATAGAGCCTCGTAAGTCGTAAGAGCTCCGAATCTCAGACAAAAAATGGATATGGATATTGACGATACTTGTAAAGCCAAAGGTGTGTGCGTCTCTCTCTCTCTCTCTCTCTATATATATATATATAGACCTTTTTCATGATTATCGAGTGTAATTAATTTGATAATTGCTCTTTAATAACGTTTCAAATGTCTACGCTGTTTGCTTGATTTTAAAGATGAAGAAAAGAAGTCGAAGCAAATCCTGGTGATAATGGTGGGTGCGCCCGGCAGCGGCAAGTCAACGTTCTGTGAGCACGTCATGCGTTCTTCTGCCCGACCCTGGGCACGTATTTGCCAGGTTTCTTGTTCTTTTTCCCCGTCCTTTTTTTTTTTTTTTTTACTTAAATGATCTCTGTCGCTCTTGTTTGATGAAATGCTTTACTGAATTTCATCTCAGTAACTGGTGAAATTTGTGTTGTGAGTGTTATTTTATTACAAATTAATGGGAGTTGGACGTTGTTTTCTTCATTGCATTTTCGAAAGTCACATTGTTTTAGGGGTATTTGTAGTTATAGTACTTTTACTTATGCTTACACTCTCACTCGGTAGCTTACATTTATTAATTACCCACCCGCTTATATATGATAGCTTGCATTTCATTTTATAGCTACTGTAGGTTAAAAGACGCAACATCTCAATTCCGAATGTATTCCTGTGGAAGTGGTTGTATTAATAATAGAATTTCTTTCAATTCATTTAATGATTTAGCTTTCGGAAAGAAATGGTGTAAACTCATGCTAAACTTGATAAGTTTACTGCATAAACAGTAAGCCTTTGAGTATCAAAACATTTTCTCAGTGGTTTGGCATATCCTATTTCATTTGTTACTGTAGGACACTATTAATAAAGGAAAATCCGGAACAAAGGTTCAGTGCCTGACGAGTGCATCAAGTGCATTGAAGGAGGGAAAAAGTGTATTTATAGACAGGTGCAACCTAGAGAGAGAACAGCGCACAGATTTTGTTAAGCTTGGAGGCCCAGAAGTAGATGTGCATGCCGTGGTGCTTGATCTTCCAGCCAAGCTTTGTATATCTCGATCTGTTAAACGTATTGAGCATGAAGGGAATTTGCAAGGTGGAAAAGCTGCAGCAGTGGTGAACAGAATGCTTCAAAAGAAAGAATTGCCTAAGCTGAGTGAAGGGTTCTCTCGAATTACGTTATGCCAGAATGAGAATGATGTTCAAGCTGCACTTGATACGTACAGTGGACTTGGTCCATTAGATACCCTCCCACATGGCTCTTTTGGCCAGAAGAATCCAGATGCCAAAATTCAACTTGGTATAATGAAATTCTTGAAGAAAGTAGATGCTCCTTCTAATACAGGGTCTAATGCAAGCAGCACTCAGGATCCTGTGCCTCCTCAAATCACTGAAGAAAAGAATAGCTGCCTTGAAGGACAAGAAATTACTTCTTTGTTATCAGATGCTGCGGGGGGAGAGGTAAAGGGAACTGAAAACCCAGGGGTGGCCTCTGTCAACCAGAATGGTTCTTCAAGTGATGTTCCAACTCTGGCATTTCCGTCTCTTTCAACATCAGATTTCCAATTCAATAATGAGAAGGCCTCTGATGTAATCATTGAAAAAGTTGAGGAATTCGTAAACAAGCTTGGAAATGCCAGGCTAGTATTAGTGGATTTGACTCATGGATCAAAGATTTTGTCTCTGGTTAGGGCCAAAGCTGCACAAAAACACATCAACCCTAAAAAGTTCTTCACGTTTGTTGGAGATATTACTCGACTTTATACGGGAGGAGGTTTATGCTGCAATGTAATAGCTAATGCTGCCAACTGGTAAGCTTGTATGATTTTATAATATGCAGAGAGTTCTGTTAGGTGTTAAATGTGTCACTGGAAATATTTTATTAGGGAAATTCTTGAGGAACTCCTGCCATTGAAACCATGCATGGGACCTCCTTTTACTTGCACCGTTTAGCCTCTGGAATGGCAGATATTTGTTGGTGGTCTTGAAACAATCAGAGATCAGCTGGTTGCTTCATTTCTTTAGATATTGAGACAACATGTTGCCTCTGCTCTGTTGGACCATCATATTATATCTGGGAAAACGATGATAATGGTTTAAACCTGTCATTGCAATTTTATTCTCTTATTAAGAAGATTAACTGACAAATCACCTATGCAGGCAACTAAAACCTGGAGGTGGAGGTGTGAATGCTGCAATTTTCAGTGCTGCAGGGCCTGCTCTAGAGGTTGCAACCGCAGAACGGGCTAAATCTCTTTACCCTGGGAATTCTGTTATTGTTCCTCTCCCTTCAACTTCTCCCTTGTGTGGTAGGGAAGGTGTGACCCATGTTATACATGTTCTTGGACCTAATATGAACCCACGCAGACCAAATTGTCTTGATGGTGACTATTGTAAAGGCTGTGAAATTCTTCGTAAGGCTTACACATCACTTTTTGAAGGTTTTTTATCCATAGTGAGGTCCCAAGAGAAGTTATCCAAGGGATGCAATGAAGACATTAGGTTAGAGCCTTCAGTTTCACAAGATCACTCTGAGGATGTCCATGGAAATTATATTTCGACTGCTGATAAAATTAAAAGAGATGGTGGCCATGAATATGGACGAAGTAAGAAATGTAAGGGAGCTCAAAATGAAGTCGGAACTGATATTAATCTTTCTAGGGCTGCAAACTTAAATGCAGACAATGAGAAGATTGGTGTAAGCACTTCTAAGGCCTGGGGCTCTTGGGCTCAAGCTCTTTATCACACGGCCATGCATCCTGAAAGGCATAAAGATGATCTGCTTGAGATATCAGGTGATGTTGTTGTACTAAACGATCTTTATCCAAAGGTACATCCATCAGACAACCTTCCCCCAGGAACCCTACTTTGCATTTGCTTGAGCTCAATTAATAAGTTTGTGGAGTTTTCATTCCTTATTATAGGCTCAGAAACACATTTTGGTGCTGTCACGATACGATGGTCTTGATCGCTTGGCAGATGTACGAAATGAACATCTGCAAATTTTGCATACGTTGCATGCTGTGGGTATGAAGTGGGCTGAGAAGTTCTTGCATGAAGATGCGTCATTGGCCTTCCGTCTTGGATATCATTCGGTATAGAATACTACTCATTTTTTTTTTTTTGTTTTCCTTTTTCTATCAGTTGAGGAATCTCAGGTGAGGAATCTCATAGCAAAATGCCTTTTACATGGTCTGGGGCCAAACTAGAGTAAAATGCATTTAGAATTGGAAGAATCCAAAAATCAGAGACTAGATGCTGCCAACAGAACTTGAGATGTGATATGTTTAAACACTCAGGATACCATAGGTTGCCTTATTTAAGTTAGAATAATGATTTTAAGGAAAAAGTTAAGTAAGAATAATGATTTTAAGGAAAAAGTGTGGTATAATGAGTGTACTGGATGATCTGAAATTCTGTGTACTGTTTAGTTGTACCTTTCCATTGCTGCAGCCTTTTTTTTATTTTCTTTTTATTTTCTTTTTATTTTATGTTTTTCTTTGTCTTTGTTTAGGTTTATATTATGACCTGGTTAGTGATCGCTATAGACAGATTTGGTGAAATTTGAAAAATATCGGTTTCCGCAAATCATTTGGGACTCTTTCTTGCAGGCTCCATCTATGCGCCAACTACACCTACATGTTATTAGCCAAGATTTTAACTCCAAGCATCTTAAGAATAAGAAGCACTGGAACTCTTTCAATACTGCATTTTTTCGCGATTCAGTTGATGTACTTGAAGAAATCAGTAATCACGGCAAAGCAACATTAAAAGATGATGATAGTTTGTTATCAATGGAGTTGCGATGCCACCGGTGTAGAAGTGCACATCCTAGCATACCCAGGTTGAAATCACATATCAGCAGCTGTCGAGCTCCCTTTCCTAGCAGCCTTCTTGAAAATGGTCGTCTCGTACTTGCTCCAAGAAACACTGCCAAACCCTAGATCTGTTTTGTCAAACATCTATTGTACATAGTTCTCTGTTGATGCAGATTTTTGCTTGCCCCTGGCACTCGGGCACTAGATGATATCTGTGTATAATCTTCAGAAATTACTTTCAGATTATGCCCCTTCGTGGATATGGTTTATGCGTAGCAAATTTATCTTGAGGTGGATTGTGTGGGCACAGCACGTGAAAGCAAACAAAATTTGGATGGACACAATCCAAGATGTCATGTCATGAAACATGATATTCCAATCTTTTGAACTTAAGAAATATACCACAGATTTTCAAGCCTCCAAAGATGACGGTTAAAATGCAGGTCACGTCTTTTTATGACCTCATCCATCCACTGGGTCCTTCATAAATGACGTAACTTGTCTCTTGGTCTTGGTCTACGGATGATTAAGATGCTTGCTAAGAAAAATATTACTAGAATCCCAGCAAAGCTGTATGAATGATAATGTGAGTGGATCACTTTTAAGTAGGGGTGGTAAAACGAATAAACGAATCGAATTTGAATCGTAAACGAATTAGGTTAAAATTCTACTGATTCGGATTCGATTAGTTTATTTAACGAATATTCGATTCGTTTAATTCGTTTAAGAAAATTAATAAATAAATCGAACCGAATCTGAATTCGATTATTATTCGTTCATCCTATAACAAATCCTTAACGAATTTAGATTCATTTATTATTCGTTTGCAAAAGTATAATTAATAAATAAAGTTAAATAAAATAAAATGTAAAAATACCACATATTTAACATCTTACCAAACACAAATTAATCAAACCATATTCTGAGCCTAAAATACATAGACATGAAAACACCAAATTAAAAATTTTTATTAATACAAATAACAGAAATTGGAATCCAAATTACAAAAGCCAGTGCTTTCTTTAGTTCTCTTCATTTTATTCAACAGGAATCCTGCACATAAAAAGTAAATAAAATTAATACAATGTCAAGTTGGTTTATTCAAATTAATTAGTTGTATGAAAAGGAATGGCAGTGATGGAAAAGGTCCTTAAACCTCCCCTTTTAAGTCAATAAAATTGGCGATCAACTATTGTAATAACATATTAACACGGCAAATCGGTGCAATATACATCTCATACCAACAAATTTGATTGAGGATATTATCATAGTTACTAATCTGGAACCGATAATTAAGTATTGGAATTTATAATCACCAACGAAAAAAAAAAAAGGAAACTCAATAGCTTAAAAATTTTAAAAGAAAAAAAACGAGATGAGAAGGGAATGAGAGCTTACCGTGCGTTAGATGAGAGTGAGATGGTAGAGACCAAAGCTTTGTTTCGTTAATTAAACAAAACAAAATGAGAAGGGAAGAACGGCTGAGATGGTCCCTTGTTTTTTAGAGGATGCGAAGATCGATGACGAAACGAAATGGCTGTGGTCGGCTGTGAACGGTGGAGACGAACTGGCGAAGGGAAGAGATGGCTGAGAGAAGGAAAAGAAGAGTGGAGTTGTAAATTGGAAACCCTCAAGAACAAAAATTAGGGGCGGCTATGCCCTAATTTTTGTTTCACTTTGTATATTTTGTATTATTATTGTTTTAAATTACTATATTAATCTTTAAATTTAAAAATATTTTTAAATAAGTTTAGAAAAAAATAAGTAATTTAATTAAACGAATAATAAACGAATTATAAACAAATGAATTGTATTCGATTTGTTTATAATTCATTTATTAAACGAATCATAATGAATTGATGTCTTTAAATCCGTATTAGATTCGTTTAATTAACGAATCGAATCGAATCGAATTCACTCATTTATTAAACGAATCAATTTTTTCAAACTCAAACTCATTTAATTCGCACCAAATCAAATTGAATAAATAAATCTTGGCTCAAATTACCACCCCTACTTTTAAGTTCATGGCATGTTATCTGGTACGGCCGACCGACTTGTAGTTTCAACTTTTATTTGGTTGGACGACATGTCGTAACTTTGAACCAACGACCTGAGCTAGCTCCTGAGTCAACGAACCAAGCATAATGCAACTCGTGTTGTGCTTTTCGCTTCTGGAAGAAGAATGCCGTGTTCTTCTACTCTTTCAAGACAAGCTCTAAAGTAAATATTGGTTGGACTAAGTAAAAATATAAAAATTGTGCAAAAATTTTGAAATTCAAACTCCACACAATAAAATTGAAGAAGAGCTTGCTCCACACTTTCAGATTGAGCAACAGGTGTCATATTCTTGGAGGAGGATGGATGACAAAGCTCAAAGCATGTCTGTCGAATCAAATGCCCTTATTTTTTATTCGGAGGCTCAAAATATCTAATTTTATAACCTTACCAACCCTTCCGCTTAAAACATCAACGAGTTTCTGAAACTTGCATGAAGCACGATAAATTTTGGGCAATCAATGCAGGTGAATGGCCATTATCTTGAAACTTGGACGGCTAAGATTGTTTTTTTTCTTTTTTTTCATGTAACTACATATGAAAGTTAAAACATTTGGAATTTTGATATGTCACTGTCGTGGCTCCCGGACTTATCGTACGTGTCAATTATTGCATCTATAGGTATCAATATGACTAGTGATATTGAAGCAAGCAAGAGGATTTAGTAAATATTAAATTTTAAAATGAATTTACATTAGAAACCAGCAAATAGTTCAAAATACCCAAAACTTAGCAAAGTAACCGCAGCAAAGACATGCGCTCATTTAATTTGGCTAAATGGTAGTAGTGTGCAATTTGCAGTATGAGCCGCCTCATATCTACTGAGGATTTGGTGGGCGGCTATTGGCAGCGGAGACCCTGGAGCCCCATTCCAAAAGCTCTTTGCTGGTGTCATCCTTGTGAACAATTACTTCAATGAAGCACAAGCAATCCTTCTTGGGTCCAGTTGCGTTCTCAATGGCTTCGATGAGCTCTTCCTCGCAGAAGACCTGCAACAACAGATTCGAAGGACAACTTCAGGGTGAGCACTCCTCAATGCTAGAATGGATGGATTAAAGAAAAATGAGAGAAATAATCAAAACTGACCTTGGTTGTCCAGCACTTGCCTTCGCCATTGTGGATTGCATCAACCAACCCGGTGTAGTTCCAGTTCTTGATCACATTGTAAGGTCCATCATGGATCTCAACTTCAATGGTGTAACCACCATTGTTAATCAGGAAGATTATAGTCTTCTGCCCACATCGTAGCATTGTTGACACATCTTGTGCAGTTACCTGAGGCAGTAACAAACAAAGATAAAAACACTGATGACCTAACAAACCAATGCTTTACAGGATAGCACTGACTATGCAAGAAATTTGAAGCGTTTAGGTGAAACAAACAGATCAGATTCAGATTATTTGTGTCGTATTACCATTTTAACTGTGTTTTTCATGGTTGGTTTTCCAAATAAAACATAATTAACATAGACGAATATCAATGGCTCATACCTGGAAGCTACCATCACCGATGCAAGCAATGACTCGCTTCTCTGGCACAGATTGTGCATATCCCAGAGTAGCACCAACAGACCAACCAATTGATCCATATTGCATTTGGAACTCATACCTGCAAAACCAAATTCTCATTATTTGGTAAATTTTATAGAAGGTTTAGAACCAGACAAACATGAAGAATCAGATTTTTCTTATGCTCACCCGCATCCCTTAGGCAATTTCAGTTTCTGGCAGTTAAACCAAGAGTCCCCTGTCTCAGCAATCACAGCAGTTTCACTAGACAGCATCTTCTGTATATGTTGGAACAGAACATTCACTCTCAAGGGCTCTTTGGGTTCACACTTTGGAGGTTGCCCCTCAGGAACATAAATCCTGTGGTAATTCTCATAAGCAGTAGTGTTGCTTTTGAGCCGCTTTGAAAGTGCTTTGAGGAAATCCTTCATCAAAACACAACCAAATGCCGGTCCATTAGCAACCACCACACGATCAGGCTGCAGAATGATTGCCTTCTCCTTCTTGAGAAGAAGAGAGTACCCAACCGAGCTATAGTCATTAAATATAGGTCCAGCAAACAAATAAGCATCAGCAGATTCCACAATTTCAGCACAAAATGCAGTGCTCACGGCACCCCAATAAGTTCCAATAAAATGGGGATGGTGCTCTGGTACTAGCCCTTTTGCTGATGGCATCACCGCAACGGCGTAGCCACAGGCATCAGCAAGCTCAACGAAAGCATTGCAAGCCTTGGCCACTCTCAGTTTGGGCCCAGCAACCAACACTGGTTTCACCGCCTTGTTCAAGAACTCTGCTGCTGCCTCAACTGCAGCCTCCAAGCCCAGCTCATTACTCAACCTGCCCCGCCAAAACAAAAATTGCCACTAATCAGTCAAAAACCTGAAAGTAAGTCAAATAAATCCCCGATAATAAAGAGAACGAGCTGAAAATCTTACTTTGGAGAAAGAGAAAATGGAACCGGCTCTCGGCTAAAAGTAGGATGAGGAATCGCAGGCAAGTTACAAGCAACGCTGATATAAACAGGCTTGCTGTCTTTCAAAGCAGTTGATACTGCCGTATCAATCAACTCATGTGCATCCTCCAAGTTATTCACCACAGCCTATCAAAAACATCGTACCCATCATCAAAAAACAGTCAAGCTTATATATTAATAATATCAATGCTTGATCTTAAAAAAAGAAAAAGAAAAAGGAAACTTTTCAGTTATTAAGTTATAAAAATAAAAAGAAAGCTTTTTTTTAATAAATAAATTATTAGTATCGTTACCTGATAACAGGTAACAGTCTGAAAGCATCTGAGTTCTTGGCTAAAATCAGGCAAGCCAATGGTATGATGAAGGATCCTGTTGGTTCCGTAATCATTGGAGTTTGGGCCACCAACGATGCAAATCAACGGCAGATTTTCACTGTAAGCACCGGCGATAGCGTTAAGCACGCTAAGCCCACCAACGGTGAAGGTCACGACACAGGCGCCGACCCCGCGCGAGCGAGCGTAACCATCGGCAGCGTATCCGGCATTCAGCTCGTTACAGCAACCGATCAAGTTGAGCCCGGGCTCGGCTATCAGGTGGTCGAGAAGCGTCAAGTTGAAGTCGCCGGGGACCGAGAAGACGTCGGTGGCGCCGATTTGGACGAGCCGGCGAGCGAGGTGGCGGCCGAGGGTCGACTCGGAAGGGTTGACGAGTGAAGTAGCGGGAACAGAGGCTTGGATTGTTGACACGGCACCGTTTGGTGGGCTGGCTAAATCGCAGCATGGGGGCTTGCAGGTGTCGAGTGATCCAATCTTAGTGTCCATGATTGATTGAAGGGACAGAGAACAAGGATTGTGTGTTTGTTAATGCGCTTCCGAAAAGTTTCTTTGAGAAATGTTTTTTTTTTCCTTCTAGAGTGTGACAAGTGTTCGATGAACGAATGAAATTGGCGTTTGCTAGAGAGATTTTATAGTGAGTTTGTTACTGGTCGCAAGTAACGGAATGTTACTACTATGAATCTATGTATCATGAAACCAGGGGCGGCTTTTGAGGGAAAGATTTTGTTTGGGGAATAAGAAATTGATAATTTAACAATGGAATTTCAATTAATTGAGTCTCTAGACATTTACGCTTTTGCAAATAGTTTATTCATTTTCGTATCATAGGTCCTATTATCTTTTTTCCCAGGCTCCACTAATGCGATTTTGTGAACGGCAATAAATTAGGGGGTGTAAGTGTTATTTTATCCTAGACAATTGTTTTCTCCCGTGCGAGGAAAGTTTTAAAATATATATGTATATATATATATATATATTTTTTTTTTTTATGGGTTTACTAGAAAGAGAGCATGTTGGATTCGAATGGGAAGTACTAGAAAATTATTGAAACTTTAAAAAATAAAAATAAAACACTATTTTGGAGGGCCCTATAAGAAAATATTTTAATTAATTAAAATTAAATAGAATCGAGTTATTACCATAAAATTCGACTTTTATTACCTCACATGTATCGTAAACTTTCTCTCATACATATATGAGGTTCCATTTTTGGCACAAATTTTTTTTTTCCTTGGGTCTCAGGTTTGATTACAACTTCATAAAAAAATTAGAAGCTATTCTTGCGGTTCAAAATTGCAAAGATTCTTGCCAAAACCAGATGCAAATAGAATACATCAACCAATAAATCATCATTATTTGATTGCAACTTCATCAATAATTAGAAGCTATTCTTGCGGTTCAAAATTGTAAAGATTCCTGCGCAAACCAAAAATAAGAAAAAAATTGTAAAGATTCCTGCACATAGAATATATCAACTAGTAACGCGAAAAAAGAAAAAAAAATTAGAAAAGGGTCCAAGTCCAACGCGTCAACAGTCAAGCTGTACCATGGTTTTTGAAGCTCGTTCCATGATTTGAATAAATAAATAAATAAATAACAACCCCATTTGCCCATTTGCCCAATAAAGCTCTTGACGTCGCTGTTCAAAGTCTGAAGCAAGTTGTGAACTTTAAAAATAAGTCCACTGATTTTGATTTTGGTTTTGGTTTTAGTTTTGGTTTTGCTGATGGTAAGTTAAGATCCCGATCCGAAAATTATAATTTTCTGAACATTAAGGAGGTTCATCATGATGAACCATGCGCCATGTGGTTTGCATGCACACGTAGCCCGTAATTGTCGGTGATGGTCGCCGCTGCAAACCACTGCTGGCGAAATTACTAATTAGCGCAAGTCAGGAAATAAGGCTGCTTTGACTCACCCCCAACGCTCTCTTCTCTTCTCTTCTCGATTTAACTTGTTGGGACATTCACATGCTTCGGTCAACATGCTCTTCCACGATCTCTTTTCTTCAAGAGTTATAAAATGTAAAATAAAACTACTGTAAGCTTATTAATTTATATATATATATATTGAAATTATGTTTATGAACTTTCTCGTAAAGGGTAGTTTAATTGATTGAAGGTTTGAGATCTGATACTTTATTGTATTTAGATTTTAAGTTTACTTTTTCTAATGAGCTTAAAAATTTTACTCTTTATTGTCATACGAGTAATGGGGTTGGGGCGCCTGAATGACCTCTTAATGTAGGGTCTGACTAAAACAAATTCTTTTACATGTACAAAATTTGAAATATGTGATAAACAACTTAAAAAATTTAACGAAAAATTAATAATATGAAACAAAAATTATAAAAAAAAAAAGTGGTAAAATTTCAAATAAAACTACTGTAAGCTTAGACGGACCGGAACACCCTAATTGAAAATTGAAAATATAAAACTTTTTTTCTTTTCTTTTTTTTGATTAATTTATTTAACATTTTCCCGGTAATGCGCGGCAGCGAAGCTCTCACAAATGTAATCACAATTCACAAGCACAAAGGACTAGAAAGAGCCAAAGAGGTGGTCGAATTTCAAAAGCACACACGACGCCGCTTTGGGGAAAAAAAGTCAAATCGGATGGTGTTAGAATGATGAAGGCTGTTTCCACTTTCCATGATGTTGATGGTGAATTGGTGACGCTTTTACGATGAAATCACGTGTCGATTCTGGATTCATGATCTAAACCAAAACCAAACGAGATCTCCGTTCGATTCCCCCTCATGATCTTGTGGGTGGGTAAATTGTATTACATCGGGACCCACATACGTGTAACACGTGATAGGAGATGTAAAATATAAAATGGAAAGTGCTCCGAAAAAATTCGAAAGTTCTTGGACGTGTGCTTTCGTTGGTCATTTTCGAGACTTTGGATGGTTTACAACTATTTCCCCAAAGGGCTCAGATTCATTGATACTGATTTCCTCAAGAACTATTTATTTTGAAAGGGGGGAAAAAGATCATCAAAGTATTATGGAATGTGTTTTGACACGACACAATTCAAATTAGGGTTTAAAAAAAACTCAACCCGTATGAATTAGATCCGACTATGAACTCAAAAATATAAAATCCACATTAATTGAATTTGATTAAGAATCTAAGTCTTTTTAATTTATAAATAAAAAATAAATTAAATTAAAAAACTCAAAATAATAAATTAATATACTTTTTGTATTAACATTTGTGATTTATCATATTATGTTACTAATATTTTATGTATTAAATTATTATTTTATTATGTATTGAATAATTATCTTTCATTTAATTTTTTTTATTTTACTAAAAATTTATTTTAAAATTAATAGAAAGCTCAGGTCAAGCCCAAGACTTGCCCAAGTCCGTCTAAATTTAAATGAACTTTTAAAAAACCTAAACCTACCATCAATAACCGGACATGGGATGCCAACCTCAAATTCAGTCGAGTTTATTTGGGAGCTTAACACGACACATTTTTTTTCCTTTCTTGTATTTCTCTGCATTATTGGTTGAATGAAAATTAAAAGTTGAACAATTGCCTGGCCTCTAGCCTCTAGAACAAAGGAGATACTACCAAACGAAGAAGCACTATTAAGCATGCTTGACGATTCAAAACCGGCATACGGATCCCAGAAGGAAATGTCTCCGGCTCAACGTCCCCACTACCTACAGTCTTTATGACGAAGAAAACTCCTTGCTGTTCATTTTTTGCGAGGTTGGTGGCCGAAAGATATCGAACCACTACTCTCAGGGAAGCATAGTAGAGGCCTCGTCATTTGCCATAGGCATTTACCATATTGTAGCAGTTCCAACTCTGCACTTCCCCAGTCATTACACCGACTTCGGCCGATTCTTGAAATCCACCAATAATTGTCAGCTACTGGGTGTTCAGAAACTAGCTACGTTAGCGCGGGCTTTAAGGTTCCAGTCCACAACTATTTGTCATTGGATAGCTTCACAGCTAGATGAAGCATTTATCAACGCCCCTTGAAAACTCCATGCTGCAGTGATCCGTCAGGAACTTCTGCAAGAGACAAGAGTCCAGGTCCAGCTTCAACACTGAAATCCAAGATACTGAAGAAATGAAGAAAATACTAATAGTAACAGTATTGATTTAAAAAATGGTAAATCATGATATCAAATTTCCAATTGAAGCTTTTTCTTCGTAGTTCATGGTTACTTTTATTGGGTTATAAGAAAACTAATAATAATTCCTAACACCAGCAGTCAATTCTTTTCAGCATAATGACATTCTAAAACTCAATTTACTTCCTATATCAGACGTAAATACTAATTAAACTATTTTAAGTAGTTCCTCATTATAGATAATAAAAGCTTCAATATAAGTAATTTGACTAATTTCTCAATCTATGCTCTCATCAACAAACACAAAGCTTAACCCACACTTACATACGACCAAACCCTCATTTTCTTTCATGCGTTCAGAGAGAGTGAAAAAGATAGGTCTTATTTCTCCTTTCTCTTGGTTTTTGCCAAGGCCAGTTAGGTTTAGCATGAAACCTACAAATCAAGTACCTCTACAGCAATTCACTAAACTGATTGAGGTATAGAAAGCCAGTGTATGATGAAAAACAGAAATTTCAGGGAAACTACTCCATACCAGAGTGCCCCAAAACCATGGACAAGGTAGGTTTTGACATCCAAAGCCTTCTTTGTTTCCTACCACATATCAATAACTCATATTAAATAAAGTTATGGCACTAATACCACCGGGCTCTGATAAGAAAAACAACACTTAAATATAGCTCAAGAAGATAACTCACATACCTATCATTCCTTACAAGCGACTGCAGAAGGAAGAACAGATGACAGAATATTATTGCTGTTGCAATTGTTATCTGAGGTGTGCATTTTAAAAAATAGCATTTACTATCAGTGTAAATCACTGAGTATAAACAATGACATATTTGAAGCATAATCATGCTGTAAAGTACCTTTTAAAGTTAATTATCTAGGACGCCAACAGTAAGTTTACTATACAGAAGGGAAACACAACTATCCTTGTAGCCAAATAAGTATGCTATTTTGCTTTCATGTTAACCCTTTTAAGAAACTAATAAAGATTTTTTAAAAGTTGAATTCCCTTAAGCTGAAAGCAGAATCCAATAAGAAAATAGACCAGTGTGCAAATGAATCTGAAAAGAGCCTTTAAGGTGAAAAACCTTGGTCATTGAAGGTCTTACTATAATTAATGTCACTATCTAAGTGTTTCTAGTTATTGGCAGATACAAATTCTGTTATGCGTTAAAGCACCTGATTCAGCAGATGAGTTTGCTCCATGTAGCCATGTAGACTGAACATAAAGCTTAATGCCGATATTGCAATATCCTGGCCTTCTCTATGCCACGTTCCAACGAAGACTTGGTGTAATCATCTCCTTGTATTCCCTTGACTGACATTTCATCAACAAGGGCTATAGCCCTATCTAGATCTCCCTTTGCCAGGTAGCCACATAAAAGGGCTGTGTATGTGACAGTATCAGGTTCCAGTCCTCTATCACTTATTTCATTGAAGACTGTAATACCATCTTCAAGATTTTGTGTGTTGCACAGCTTTGCAATCAAAACAGTGTAACTTATAACATCAGGTCTTATTCCCATTTCCTTCATCTCATTCCAAAAAACTGAAGCATCCACTACATCTTCTTTACATTGCAAGGCATCTGGTGAGGAAAAAGAACCTTTTAGATTTATTTTTGAATGAGCATCAAATAAAACTGTATAAGTTACAACATCAGGAGTGATCCCTCTCTGCTTCATATCATTGAAAACATCACGAGCTTCCTGCAAACAATTTATTTTGCAGTAACCATGTATCATCATTGTGTAGGTAACGAGATGAGGAGTTAACCCTTTGTCAACTAAAACATCAAACACTAATTGTGCCTGTTCCATTTCTCCCGCCTGACATAATGCACCTATGAGCTTATCATACATACTTTTGCTGGGTTCAGCATTCAGAGTTATCATTGTCTTAAACAACTTGAGAGCGTTGTTGTTATCACGTAGGATAAGAAGATTAGTAAGTAGTTTATTACAGGAGCTTTTTCTCACTAAGACTCCTTGGTTAGACAGCCTCATAAATAGTTGAAAGGCCTCTTTTGTATGACCTGTTTTACAGTAACCATTAATCATGGCACTGTAGTTCTCTAAACACTTCGCTTTTAAACCATCTAAAAATGCTTCAGCTTCCTCCACCCTACCTCCCATACACAAACCTTCAATAATCATGTTGTGTGTAACAAAATTAGGTTCCAAACCATGTCTCTTCATAAAATTCAAAAGATCAAACACCTTTTCCACAGCGCCATATTGAGCAAACGCACCAGCAAGTATGTTATAAGTAATAATATCAGGTTTATGTCCCATCTCCTTCATTTCCTTGAATAAATCCAGAGCATCACCAAGCTTACCTTGAAGACAGTAACCACAAATCATAGTTGTGTAGTTGACAACATCTGGAACTATCTGCCTGTCTTTCATCTCCTTGAACAGTATCATTGCCTTTTCTACTTCTCCAAGTTTGCATAAAGAGTCCACAATTACATCATAACAAACCTTGTCAAGGAAAAACCCCATATCTTTGAACTCCAAAAATTGTTTTATAGCTGCAGAAGCCATGCCCTTTTGACATAAGCCTTTTAAAATCACACTCAATACCCCACAATTTGTTTTAATACCCTTTGATGTCATTTCGTGGTGAAGAGCCAAAGCTTTATTTATTTTCCCAAATTTGCAGTACCCAGAAATCAAAGCACTGTATGCATACACATCAGGAACAACCCCTTGTTTTTCCATGTGAAGCAAAGCACAATCAGCTTTTTCCAGCTTATTCTGATCACAAAACCCACGTATCACAACAGTGTAAGCAAAGGCACTCAAAGGAATGTCTGCCTCTTCCCATTTCAAGAGCAGTTCATAACCCAAATCCAACATCCCATTCATACAAAGCCCTTCAATACAAGTCGAGTACGCAAAAGCATTTGGGGTTACCCCTGCTTTTTCCATCTCCAGAAACACCTCAACTGCTTCTTGCATACTACCCTTCTTACAAAGGGCCTTAATTACAATAACATATGTGTATTCATTCAAACTCAACCCCAGCCTCTTCAAATGCTGGTAAACAGCCAAAGCCATATCAACTTTCCCACACTCAACTAACTGGTTCATGAAATAGTTACATGAAAATATAGACCAAACAAATCCACGCCGATTAGTTTGGAATAATATATCTATAACCTCATCAAACATTCCCACACTAACATAAGCCTTAATCATTGCATCCGAAAGTCGTGTCAGCAAAGTTGACCTTTCTTCACAAAGAGCTTCAAACAAATCAGTAGCCTCAAAATTCGCATCAGTCTTTTTGATAACAAGTTCCAATAACATTGACTCCAACTTCTTTTGCCAACCACAACAACACAATATTCTCACTATCGCTGCATAAGTACAAAGATTATGACTAAACCCACTTCTTTTTAACTGTTCAAAGAATGATAATGCAATTTTGGGTTCTTTTCTAAGACTATACAACTTTTCAACTACTTCCCTTGTATTTAAATAAGAAAAGCTACAATTAATTTCATCATTATGCTCGTTATTCACACTAGACTCTTCTAATTCAGAATCTGAACAGATTAGCCTCAAATGGGCGAGGGCTGAAACTGAACGGGAAGGTGTTAACTGAACGTGTTTGATGTATTGTCTGAATGAAAACAGCTTAGCAGCTAATACCCACATGAATATACAGAGAGTATAATGAAAACAATACACAGCCACTAAGCTTAAATAAAAAATGGACATAGAAGAAGCTTACTTGACCAAGACCTACTTAAACGACACTTTCCAGAAGCTAAAGCAGCGCGTTGGCTGGCGGTGGCGCGGTGCTTCGCTTTTAGTCTATTTTATTTTAAAAAACCCGTCGCCAAAGTTAACACTACTAGATTAGTAGATTGTGCTAATCATGGGCCGGGTTTTCAGTTCAGTTGATTTTGGGTTTCTGTATTAATAAAGGTTTAGAGATAATATGGATTGATTACCGAGTAGTGCTATTGGCACCCCTGCATTATCCTTTTTAAGCAGCTTTACTGTTTTTATCCACTTCAATTTTTCAAATAGTCTTTGTTTGTCTTTTTCCTTCAACAAACCCTAGCCTCTCTATATAATTTCAACCCCCTTTCAGTTTTCTTTCTTCAACCCCCTATCATTCAAGTTTCTTTTTTTGTAGTAAAAAAATTGTTGATCGCAAGTCGCAACCCAATATTTTTGTGTCCCATAAGTTTAATTTATTACTAACTTTCATTTGTTTTAAGTTTATACATTTTCACTTATCACGTTCCATTTCCAAATAAATATGATGTGTACAATACTCGTCGTTTCCTAACATTCTAATAAAATTAGTAATTTATGAAAATTTCAAAAAAAAAATTATTAATATGAAAATAAAGTGAAAAAAATTAGATCAAATTCTTACTCTTTTACCATTAACTTTTCTTTTCAAAAAAAAAACTTATAATTTTTAAAAGGTTTTAATGGAGAAAGAGGCAGAGAAAAAAATTATACGTAGATTTAATTAAATAAGATTTTAAATTTAATACAAATTAAAACACAAAGGATAAAATAGTAAATTCATAACCAAAGGTGTTTCGTAAGAAAAACAGAGTACTAGTAGCGTTACTCTTGGTTAATTTTTTACAAATTTTTAATCCAATCTTGTAGGAAAAAATATATATAATTCATCCACTCAATATTTCATCAATATTAAAAAATATATGGATATTTTGAATTCATTCAACATTTCAGTCATTATTTATAAATTGTATTACTTTTTTACCTTACACAGTTAATAGATGTTAACTCTAAATGGGATCCTGCTACGTTAGCACTGTAGTAACATACAACACTTTTTTGTCCTTTTGGGTTAATTACACTGCAATCTCTGTTTTATCCTAAAATTAGAAAACAATAAGATAATTATAAATTTTGACTCATTAATCCTGCTTATTTTGATTTTTTTAAATTTAAATCAAAAGGTGAGGGTATTTTTTTAATTATTAAATCACACACCCATCATCAAAATTTTGAAAAGAAAATTTACTCCATGCACTTACCTAAATGTTAAATATATCCTTGATAAAACTAATTTTTTATTTGTACTAAATTAATTAATTAAAATGATATAAAAAAACTAATTGAACTTTTTACATGTCCACTAGTTTCAGTTCCATATCTCTAGCAATTAGCAACTAAATTCTATCACTAATTTAAAATTATTAAACATGAGATGTGAAAAAAGTTCTCAAATAAGTATGGAGCATAAAATGATTTTGCAGCCAAATTCTTAGTAAAAGTTTCTAAACTCATTCATCAAGCTCGTAGATGTAAGAATAAACCACGAGCAAGTTGCCATCCCGCTCACTTTTTGATACCTTTTTATTAAACAATAAAAAAATTATTAATTGGTAAATTAATATATTTTTATTGCATATTGAAATTATTTACTGCATATTGAATAAGTATTATGAAAAAATTATTAACTACAAATTAAGAACAAGAAATCAAATTCATACTCATATTTATCATAACATATGGTTTGTAATTGGTACATGGTTTTATTATATATTAAATTAATTAATTAATAAGAAAATATGTTAATTTAAATATATTAATTCAAATATAAGAATAAATCAATTTATCGGTGAAATTAACTAGGTCATTTGAAACAATATATTGTATTGCATTAGTTACATTGTATTACGATGTGTGTCATTAAGGTGTATTAAACTGTAATACAATATCATATTTGGTGCAACATGAACTGTGGTATATATAATAATATTTTATATCATTATTTAGATTACTATTAATTTTAAATTATTATTATTTAAATTTATTAACATTTAAGTATTTATTATTTGCTATATTAAATATTTTAAAATAATTAATTTTTTATACTAATTATTATAATATAATTAAATAACGTAATATTATATTATATATTTATTTTTATATATTATTTAAGTATTTATTATTAGTTATACTAAATTGTTCAATAATAATCAATTTTTACTTATTAAATGTTATAATATAATTAAGTAATACATTATTTAATTATATTTTTAATATCATTAAAATATTCTGATATTATTGAATAATAAATTGTAAACTTATGGACTTATGTGTTAATATTTTAAACTTTATTACTTTTGTGATTTTGTAGCAAACATTAGGGAGTGTAATGTTAATATCCAAGAGAAACATCTCAGCCATTACATTTAAATCGAACGGTAGATTAGGAAAAGATAAAAGAATGTGATATGTTACCACAGTGGTAACATAACTAAACCCCTCTAAATGATGTCCGGAGAATAATTTGGATATTAACATGCTAACATCACGTACATAAAGCAACAATTCGCGCAATGATTGCAAAAAAATATCAAATTTCCATCCATTCTTAAATTGCACCTTAAAGATAAAATGATCATTTTGCAAAAAAAATCAAACATTAATAAAACTTTGGATGGATGGACAAATGATAATTTTCCCTATTTATTAGAAATACAATGAGTACAGATCCAATGATGACGCCACTTGAAAATTTATTATTATTTATTTTTTAATTAAGAATTAAGTGGTCATATCTCTCAAGTAAAGCGGGCGGATTATAAATATTAAGACTTATGGTAAAATACTAAACATGTAAATATTAGTAAACCTTGAGGAAATATGGCAATCAGGTCCAATAAATTAAAGACGTCACCTTAAATAAATAAATAAATTATATGTCACGCAAATACCTGTCATCGTACGTCACACCGAGAAGCGATTTTACTAACAATCTTAAATATACCTTCATTTTTCCTAAATCAAAAATCAAAATTGCCTACTTTGAAGAAACTATAAGTAATTAAGTAGATACAATTGGCTTCAGCTTTAGATGGAGATACAGAGGACTCACCCAATCACCCTTATTGGACAGGTGTCTACTCTCTTGACAATATTTGTAAATTGTAATTCACAGCTTTTTTTTTCCCCCTTCACCACACCTACTGGTCTTTACACGGAAAAAGGAAATTAAAAAATTTCCTTCAACCAGAGAAAAATGAATAACATTACAAAGTCCTTACAACCATGCAAGTGCATCTGAGAAAAATCCATCATTCCACGGAAACATTCTCCATCGCCTGCTGTGTTGTATTTTCGGCTACTCAAATTTCTAAAACACAAACTTTGGGTAACCCTGGTAGCGTCTCCATCAAAACCATGAGATACATGCACCATTGCCAAGGTTTAGAAGATCAAAAATTTGTATCGATATTTCTTTCTAGTCTCTGCTATGTACATTCATAAACCACATTCCGTTAACACAATCCATTTATGTTTCTCTCACTTGATCAAAGGCTTATGCCGTGTCTTAGAAAATTGTACGTCTCCATTAAGAACAGAACCAATGAATCTCTCAACTTCCTCCATGGTCAGTTCACCTGCAAAAACTGCAAACTTTCCCCTCTTGGGTTTATAGGCTACTAAGAATTTATCCAATGATTTGAATCCTGATTTGTCAAATGCGCTTAGGAATGATGACTGCTTGGCAGCATCCAAGAAAGCATAAGTTATGGAATTTCTAGAGCCAGAGGCAGAATACTGATGCCGAGACAGTGACTTCTGAGAGACCTGAAAAGTGCAAAGCATGTAACAATGAGAGTCGGTCAATCGAAATTCAAACTTTTAACATGTACACGCAGGAAAATTTTAAGAATATTCCTGAAGAAAGATAACTCCCATAAACATGTAGACACTATCAGATAAGCATTTAAATTAAGGAGCAACTAAGGTATAGATCAATTTGCAAGTTTGGTAAGCGAGGTTGTTTACAGAGCAGATGCTTAATTTTTCAACTAGGCATGACTTGATAGTTAAAAGAACAAAATACATAAAATAAACCTCAACCCAAACCCACTAAAAAATGGACGTGTTTTATTATTTCTTTTTCCCTTTGTTTCCCCCAACCCTGAAAATTCTTATGCTATCACAAGAAATCTAACCAATGGCACAACAATAGTCTGGAATTACATGTATTTTACCAATTAAGAAGTCCTATAGCACTTAATTTCTTATGCATCAACTAGTGCACTTGAATTCTTTTTAACTCTTTAGGATCCCCCAAATGCAATTTTGGTAATAAAATAATAAAAAGGTAATGACATATGAAGATTCTGAGTGATGCTTAAGAAACATGACCATCCTCCATGTTCATCTCCAAATTAAAGTATAATGATAATTCTGCTTCTGATTTCCAACTTCTGCAAAAATTCATCAACTTGAAATGATATTACTTACATCTAATACTACGGGTTCCAGCTTCCCCCTTGCATTCGAAGACCTGAAAGCACCTATAATGCAAACAGGAATTGCCTCCCCACATATAGAATCAAAATTTGAGCGCGTCAGCAGAGGTATCTGCTCCTCCGCTGAATCACTATGTGATTTGCTAGCCCGTGTGGAAGCTGCCTTTTTGTTCTTTTTTTCAAAACCATCAAGTAATTTACTGAGCTCATGAATTGACGATTTCTGATCTTTCACTGCTATCCCTGTTTTTAGAATATCTTTCTCCCCATTTGATAACCAGCCAACAATAGCTGGAAGGGCATCGACTCCTAGCTTCTTCACTGCTGGATCAGAAACATCATGAACCTAGATAAACATAACAATAGCAATTATAAATTCATTCATAAGAGTAGGAAAGAACCCAGGTATTTTCCTAGAAGAAACAAAGAATCTGATAATTCCAAGATTTCAGAATGACAAGGCAAAAAACATTTTTAAACAGGATGGTTTCCTAGAGTAAACCCAGTCAGTGAGCACCATAATATACCTCTGTGTCATAGAAATTTAATCGTTCACGATGCATGCCACTGAGAACACGCCAAATGATGGGCGTCTCCTTTTTGGTGGAAAGAAGCAACACGCTTGGCAAGCTTGCCTTAGCATCAAAAGTAAACTCAAAACGATTGAGGTTGATCCGTTTTGAAAATCCAGGAAGGTGATCTCGACAAAAGCTTTTTAAATTCTTTGCAACCAAATGCTCATTGTACTCAACCAAAGAACCCTTGTCACCAGCTTTATATGAATATGCAAAAATCCTCGGGGATCTGAGGCGATGAACACCTAATTCCTTACACAAAGACACTTCTGTTTCACAGTTTATGCTTCCCACCTGTCACAGCAAAAGGATCGTAAGATTTGAAACGATCAACAGAAGATCAAATAGAGAGACCACACCAAAATGGACCAGTAGTTAAGTACCTTTAAAGCTCCTTCCATTGAGTTGGCAACTTCCTCAATCACAGATTCATAGCCATCCCTGTTCGAGGAGGGTGAATAAAATAACAAAAGCCAAGTCATTCCTTTCTCCACTATTTCTTTCTTGAAGACCTGTGAATTTATGGCTCTGATGTTTCCAGAGGAACTCCTAGATTGAGACTGAGAACCAGTTGAACCACTAAAACCACCAAATTGGCGTCCTCCTCCAAAACTACTGCCAAAAAAGTCAGAGAAGATATCATCTAGACCAAAACCAAATGAACTTGAACCACCGGTGCCGCCAAAGGAAAACGAAAAGCTCCGGGAACTCTCCTGCCCACCCATATTCTGCCATTCACCACGTCTAGACGTAAACTGGCTTTGTCCCGGCCCACCACTTGTGAAGTATGTATACCCACCTTGATTCCCAGGATACCCAGCATCAAATCCAGGACTGCCCTTCTCATCCCCATACAAATCATAATTTTTCCTCTTCTCTTCATCAGATAAAATATCATATGCTGATGAAACAAGAAGACATAAATCAACATTATTTACAGTGAACAGTTTGAAAACAAGAACAAAGGTTAAAAAAATTCACAATAAATCATTTATCCATCTGATGGTTGAAAGTTTGTCGAGTGAATTTGAATACTAAGAAGCCTGCATCTAAAAGCAAACAAAAAAAGAAGTGCTTTTTTTTTTTTACCATTATTAATCTCAGCGAACTTCTCCTGAGCGGCCTTATTTTTGTTCTTGTCCGGGTGATATTGAAGAGAGAGCCTACAAGAGACGTTCAAAGAAACCATGAGTAACAAGATAGCAAAGCAATTTTCTGAGGTGTTTTCATGTGTGTTTACTATAATGTGTTATATCATGATTGCAACTAAAGATATGTTTCTCTACATAGGAATTCAACGACATTAAGAATATAACACAATCCTGTTAATCGACCTATATGGCCTCTACCAGAATGACAAACATGAAAATTTATAGTAATTCACCAGCACCAAAATGAGTCAAATGCACTTCATTCAATATGGCAAAGTCACCAACTACAATTTAAATTGTCAAATCTGTATTTATTAGTTTCACAATGCCAATTATAGGTCAAAAAAGTTTAAATAGAAAAACAGATAAAAAATATCAATACTATATCATTACAAATATGCAACTGTAAGCATGCACAAGAAGTGTATACTGCTCACAACCACCACAGCAGCACCATGTGCACTGCCCTGATTTATTAACATAAAATCAAGCCATTCTCAAGTACCACAATTGGTCAGTATCATGTGGCCTACTCTTCATCAGGTCTCCCAGATTTGAATAAAGCAATAATTTGATAGCTCAATTTCATCCATTGCTAATTCTAATCAAGTTATCAATCATAAACTCTATATATCAAGTAAGATCCTTTAAGTTTCTCTTATGCCATGACAGAGAGTGAGACACAAGGAATGCAAAATCATCAAATAATTCAATGAATTAGGGACATAATAATATCATCATACTTGTGGAAAGCTTTTTGAATCTCACGCTGGCTCGCATTCCGCTCAACGCCAAGAACCTGATATTGAATCTTATTCATAAGTAAGCTATCCGATGAAATGAGAGTTAAACTAAATAATGAATCTTATTTGTAAGTAAGCTATCTGATGAAATGAAAGTTAAACTAAATAATGCCATCTTCTTGAACAGAAAACAACAGAGAAAATATTTTTTTCATTGATTTTGAATTAAATTTCCATACAACTATTTTCTAGTTTAATTTAGAGCTAGAGATGACAATTAACTGCCAATTATGTGACAATTTCATGTTGTTTCAGCCAAATTTTCACAGCACCAAGTCACTCAACATCAACAGCCGACATTAGCTCCAATGAAAACAATTTGTGATTTTTCTAAAGCAAATATTAAATAACAACAAATTCCATTTCACCAGATCATCAAATTTGCAAGTTTTCTCTCAAAACTGCGGAACTGTTGTTATGAAAATCATATATACAATAATGCATTGTGAAAACAAACTGCCACCAAAATTAAAAAAAAAAAATCATATCATGAAAACATTAAAACTCAAAAATATGCACATTAAAGACTTAAACAGCCAAAGGCAAAAAAGCAAGTGGATAAAAACACAAAAATAAAAAATAAAAAATAATTACCTTGTACGGATCGACGGTTTTGGCTTTCGCGTTTAAGATCAAAAGCGCTGAAAACAGAAAAATCGATAGTGCGAAACGAACCTTCATTTTTGAACCTTGCATCTCACTGCAGATTTTAGAGGTTTATTATTAAACGGAGTGAAGTGCGTTATGAAAAAGATAAAAATCAATAATAATAGCGACGAGGGAGATTTGAAATCGAAGAGTGACTGTTTTTATAGGTTCCCAGGGCGAGAAAGTCCAGATGCTTCTGGATCTACAGCCCGGTGGGTGACGTGGAACCTTCAGGATATCCCACGCACACCGACCAATAGGATTTTAGTAAACGGATTTTATGTGCACAATTCTGGGAAATCATCGCCGCCCACCTGTCTGCTTTACACATTCTTGCCTTGTTGATCCAATTCATTTTGGGCCATGAATTGGACTACATGTGGCCCATAGCTCTTCCGTGTTTTCTCCTCTGGCTGGCCTACCTTTTTACGTCATTTTATTCAAAGTTGGACTGTTGTCACCCCTCCCAAATTCTGTTAAAACTTTTTTATTCTTAATACTCCACTCGATAACAAAAATATTTTTTTAATAAATAAAATTCTTTTACAGTAACTAATATCGCCAATTTCTTCAGATTTTTTCTTTATAAAACTCAAAAAGACTAATTTTTAAAAAATAAAAATAAAATGAAGATTATTTTTTTCATCGTCATCATTATTCTATTTAAGAAAGTCATTTAATAGAGTTGGACTCCTCCTCCGTGCATCAAAACAGGAGAACACTACTGATATTTTTTGAGATAATCAAGAACAATTTTAGATCAATGAAAATTAATATATTTATTTTAATAAATGTAAATTACTGCTGCCATTGCCAAAGGCAACTTTTGAGTAGTTGACTGCATCTCCACATGATGTGTATATATGATAAGAATAATACTAGAGATTCTAATATTTGATTTAAATTGATGTGGTTTTTATCAATTAGATAGTAAAATAGAATAATAAATAAATTTACATTTATTATTAAATAGATGAATGACACATAACATTAGAACTCCAATTGGAACTCAAATATTAAAATCTCTATTATTATTGATATAATAACACTATAATAGAAGACAATGCTCACGTTTCACAATATTATCATGTGCTAATATCTTATGAAACCATATTTTTAATAGCACTCGAAGTGTACTTCATAATGACAGCATGTGTGCAATTGTTCACAAGATAATAGGTAAATTTACTCATTATATCATTTTTCACTATAAGAATTCAAATACTTTACCTTACATTGAAGTTATTGGTTATAAGAAAACCTACAGAAGAAAAGTAGTTAAAGTATGAAGAAAGTTTTTACAAGCTTTTATTTACTACACTTAAGTGAGAATTTGTTACACAAATATATAGACTAACAAAAGGAGGCTTAAATGTATGAATATGCCTCACATGAACGTTCCGCATGTAGCCGTTGGATTGTGCTTTGTTTTATGACAGTGAAATTCCAATATTTCACCTTCTCAAAAAAAAAATCCAATATTTCACACAAATACTACGACAGTTTGTGATCTACAGTTTAATAATTTGAATTTTTATTTTTTCTTAATCAAATAATCAGTAAAACATATATAATTAAAAAAAATTAGATTTTTATCTTACCATAAGATATTATTCTAAGGTGATGTTTGGTTGGGAGGAGAGAATGGAGGAGAGGAAAGTAATTCAAATTCTACTTTTATTTCTATTGTTTGGATGCACAAAATATATAAGAATTTAATTTCTATTAGAATTTAATATTCATTATAATGTAGAATTTGAATTTCATACCAAAGAGTGAAGAATTTAAATTCCTCTTATATTGAAAGCCCAAGCTTCAAAAATTATCCTTCAACATTTTAACTTGTTTAATGCTATCAATAATAATTATTATTTATAATTTTATTTTATCAATTTAATATTATAAATAATTTATATTAATTAAATTTAATGAATGATTTAAGAAAATATATAAATATAAATTAACTATCGTTAGACCCCCGCCGGAAAGCCGTTGGACTCTTAAACCATCGCCTAAAGCCGCTGAAATATAATCGAAAAGTCACCTGCCACCGTTGACTTCTGTTGGCCGGTGTCGACGTCTGTTGACCGACGTTGACTGCCTTTTATTTATATTAAATTATATTAAATAGTTTAGTATATTAAATTATTTTATTTTTATATTAAATATAAATCATGAATTATTTTTAAACTTTTTAAAATTAAAAAAGTTTGGTATTAATATTAAATTATATTTTATTACTAATATAGATAATTTAGTATTTAAGGAAAAGGATAAATTTGTTAAAAAAAAATTGTAATTAATTTCCCTATTAAATTTTATGTTAAAATCAAACAATAAAATTTAATTTCACTATTCTCTTCTACTCTTTTCTTCTCTTTGTTCCCTCCATTCTACTATTCTCCTCTCCTCTAATTTCTTAAAACCAAACACCACGTAAGAGAATATATTCCTAATGGCCTTTGAAAATCATTTTTAAGTGGGCTTTCTCGCTTGAATGAACTCTATCAAGCAAAAGATGGGGCAAATAAATTAGTACAAATTATATTGAAACTAAAGTATATCTCACATTTAATTGTTGCAAAATTTCTTAAAATCACAATACATACATACACATACATACATACATACATACATACATGCATGCATGCATTGCGAGTAATGCTATCAAAGACTCAAAGTAAGAATCTAACTAAGCATGTAAACATTCATCACAAAAAAGAGAAATGTTAGACATTTTAACATTTAAGTTCTAATTTAAATCTTAATTGATATGGCATTCATTTATTAGATGATGACTAAATAATTTTATAAGATATAAAACATATCATTTAATAAATTAGTACAAATGATATTGAAACTCAAATTGTGACTTAAACATCAAGATCCCTAATATTATTACACAAAAAAAGAGGAAAAAACTCTTAAATACATATTAAATTGAAACTTAAATGTTGGCACCTCTAATATTATTACATGAAAGAAAAGGAAAATAATTATGTTTTAAATAGAGATTTACAATAATTAAATGAATTTAATAACAATTGTCACAGACAATTCTACCTTTTTTATTACTTTTATTTTCATATTATGGCTTTACCAACATGCTACTAAATGCATTTTTTTAATCCACAAAATAAAAATCAAAACAACTGATATTCATTTTAAAATAACAAATTCAAAAACACAATTCTAAAAATAAAAATAAAATATAAAAAATAAGAAAAATATCCACCAACCACCTGATTTTTCACACTTTATCAAAAATACACAAATTTTTTTTTTTAAAACGATCCATCCGAAGTTTACAAAATTATCATTGTTTCACTTCCGTCGTAACTTCGTTGGAATATTGCTGACATCAAAGGGTTAAAATTGTTATTTGAAATTAACACACTAAAACGGATTCCTCTTGTAAAAACGGCCACCAACAGCTAGTGCGTTGCTGATACCCCAAATGCACAGATCCAACAAAAAAAAAATAGAGATAAAAACACAAAACATACTCAAATCAAAATTTCAAGAACCCAAATCATGTCGTGGATAATATTTGAAGGATTACTGCCATTGGGCATCATAGCAGCAATGCTAACAATATTTGAAGGATTACTGCCGTTGCTTATATTCTTCCTTTCCTTTCTTTTGCCAAACCACAGAAACGGACCTTTGCTTCCTTTTCGTTTAATCCTATCATCTTGTGGCTTCCATGATCACAAAATGAACTTTGCTTCCTTTTGCTGCCGCTTCCTTGTAGATTCTAATTGCTGCTGCCGCTTCCTTCTAGCTTTGCTGCTGCTGTTGCTTCGTTCTAGCTTTGTTGCCGCTGCCGACCTTTGCTTCCTTTTGGCTTCACGATCTAGAAGCCATCGCTGCTTCCTTCAAGTCCACTGCTGTCGCTGCTTCCTTCTAGCTCTGTTGTGGTCACTGCCGCTGCTGCTTCCTTCAAGACCGAGCTCTCTGCCACTGCTGCTTCCTTCAAGACCAAGCTCTCTGTCTGCAAAGCGGAGTGTTGTGGTTCACGCTTGCGCAAATAGAAGAAGAAAGAAAATGTTCACGTGCTGCACAGGTGGAACCAAATGGGAAAGCAATCAAAGCAAAAAAGCAAAAAAAGCAATCAACGCAAAATGAAATAAAGCCATGTTTTTAACTTGGATAAAATAGTTATTTTAAGTTTTATGAGTACAATAGTCATTTGATGAGTATTCTATTAAATATCCTAATTGTGTTATAAAATAAGTGGAGTGGTGATACACCTTGTAAATTTCGGATGAATTATTACCAAAAAAAAAAGTTATATAATTATAATAAAATATAAAATGAATATTTTTCTAAAAAATACCACTCTCGCCCAAGCATTATTGGTATAATATATCGGTATGTCAGCTCGCGCCTTTGGCCGAGACAGGTAAGGCTTAAAGAGGAGCGAGGATTTGGTTGGAATCTCGGTCCACTTTCAATGTCGAAATGTCAACATCACAGAAAGACAATGATCATCGGACGGATACAATTGAAAGGTCATAAGTTGTATAAAAAAATGATACCGTTCGATCGCGCGCGCACGGTAAAGAACCTACCTATCTGCGCATGCAAGATAGTCCTCAGGACACTTCCTGAGCTAGTGTAGGAACACCACCATGTATAAATAACGGCAGACGAAACCTCAAGCAAAGACCATCTTCTATTCCATTTTCATTTTTTTCATTTTATTCCTTCAGGTAAATCGCAATCATAACAAACTCTCACACAATAACAAAGTCTCAAGATTCATGTAATCTCTTATCACACAAAGGAAAAATAATAATAATAAATATCATTCTCATTAGTCAAAAAACTGGTCCGATCCAACTCACTAACTCGGTCCAAGTGTACTTCTCTGTACTACTCCCTGACTGTGAGTGAAGGAGCCTTTGATTAACAACAGCTATGGCGCTCTCAGCTTCGGATTTGCCTGCGATATACACGCTGCTTGCTAATTCAATGAGCAGCGATGAGAGCATTCGCAAACCGGCTGAGGCGGCGCTTTCTCAGTCGGAAAGTAGACCTGGTTTCTGCTCTTGTCTCATGGTCTGTGCTCCTACTCCTCCAATTTTAGGGTTTTAGTTTAGTTTGGTTCTTTTATTCTAGTTTCTTGTGAAGCTTAGTAACTTTTGAAATGAATTAAATTAAAATGCAGGAAGTGATTACTGCCAAGGATTTAGCTTCTCAAGTGGATGTACGATTGATGGCTTCAGTGTATTTCAAAAATAGTATCAACCGTTATTGGAGGAATAGGCGCGATTCTGTGTAAGCTATGGATCATTTTATACTTTTTATAAGGTTCATTTGTAAGAATTTGTGCGACTCTGCTGGCACAAGAGATGTATTTTTATTGATTATAGTGTAAAATATAATGTAAGAATTTCTTTTCAGGGGAATAAGCAATGAGGAGAAAGTACATTTAAGACAAAAATTGTTGTCTCACTTGAGAGAAGAAAACAATCAGGTGTCGTTTAAGGCTTATATTTCATTCTATAATCATTTGTCGGCTTTTCACTAGCTTTTGTTATTCACTTATAGTAGGTGTCCACGTCATATGATTTGGTTGGATTTTTTGAGTTTGGGTACTGTGTTTGCTAATTTTGTTATTACGAATATGTTTCTTCATAGGTAGCTCAAATGCTAGCTGTGCTGATTTCCAAAATTGCTCGCTTTGATTATCCGAGAGAATGGTTTGCTTTTTGCTCTTATCTGCTTTAATGATGATTTATAGTTGCTTATGTTTATGTTACCAAAAAAAGAACATGAACTGAAAATGAACCGTGCATTAAAATTTGAACTTTTTCTACTAATGAGCCGTAAATCATGTTGTTTTAATTGATTGCTATACATAGAGTCCCTTTTTTCAAGTATTTCATTGAGGTAATTTTATGTATTGATAAAAAATATGTAATGATTTGTTTAGGCCGCAGCTCTTTTCTGTTTTAGCACAGCAGCTTCAAGCAGCAGATGTTCTTACTTCCCACAGGATTTTTATGATCCTATTCCGAACCTTAAAGGAATTATCCACTAAACGTCTTACTGCAGACCAGAGGAATTTTGCAGAGGTATCTGCTGCTGTATCATCTATCGTAATTAATTGTTATTTTTCGTTACCCACAAACATGATATTCCTATATTCAAGGGTAATTGATGACAAGAGTAATAGATGTAATATAGCTTCATGAAATTCCTACTGTATTGCCATTGATATCCTATCATAATCCCACCAATACATTCTAAAAATGCTAGCTTTCTGTGGCTACCTTGTAAGAGCAAATATCCTAAATATTTTCAACATATATCCTATCATAATCCCACCAATACATTCTAAAAATGCTAGCTTTCTGTGGCTACTTTGTAAGAGAAAATATCCTAAATATTTTCAACATGACAATTGTGTTACATTATTATTTTTTTTCTCTGTGTGGTGTCTCTACACTATTACATTTCCTTAATGTTGTTCGGGCGGGCTCAAGCGTGTTCTATAAAATCTGGAGATCTTTTGCATGAGTATTACAGTTCTGTCTAAATCTGGTCAGTTTGCTCAAGGTTGTATCATCCTGCATGAGTCGAGTATAGAGAACTTTTCTAAGTTTTTATTTTCTCAAAATAGCTTACTGGATGTGAGGAGCTGTGTGCTGTATATAGTGTAGGCAGTTTCTATGGCAGGAAATGGTTCACAAATATATTTGTCAATTTAAGACATGGATAAGATTTGGCCCACTAATGGAAGTTGACAGCGATTGCAACCTTATTTTTGTTCTGTCAAAACGTTTCAAGGTAATTCACTTGAAGGTTATTCTGTGTGATTGTCGTGTGCTCATCTGGCAGATTTTTTCTAGAGCCTGCTTAGCTAGCGGTGGAGCTGTCTGTCTAGAAAAGGGTATCATGGTCATTAGTGATAGGTGATCAGGCTCCCCCTCAATGGGTTTTTTTCACTAGGGTAAATCGTAATGTATCTCCCTCCTTTGGTTAGGAAGTGCAGATGTGATGAGGAGGTAGATTCTAGGCAGTCGTTGGTTTCTGCTGTCCAAATATTTTGGGGGAACACCATATTCTGAATAGCTGGGTGTAAATGCAGGTTTTTTTTTTTTTGGTTTTCTAGTATTTTGGTCTAGGGTGTGGATTTGCTCTTTATAGTGGTTCATCTCTGCTACAGTTTTTTTCAGTTGTTAAACTTCTTTCTGTTTTTAATGGTTTAATTACATGCATCTTTTGCACGTTATAAAGATGAGTATAGCGCGTGCTCTTAAGTCTAGACGCCCTGACAAGATATTACTTCATGACATTAACCAAATACATTGTATTACTGCCTATTAGACAGACAGCACCTTAGATTGGCAGGAGAATTGTGTTTTCAATGTTCAATATTTGCTTTTATAACCTACCTTTTACAACATTATATAATCTATTTTGAGATTTTGGTCTTCAATTTTTGGCAGATATCGTCTCATCTCTTTGATTATAGCTGGCACCTTTGGCAGAGTGATGTGCAGACCATATTACATGGTTTCTCTACAGTTGCCCGAGCCTATAATTCAAATGCTTTGGAGCAGGATCATGATGAACTTTATTTAACATGTGAGAGATGGTTATTGTGTTTAAAGATAATACGGCAATTGATAATCTCAGGTTTTCCAAGTGATGCAAAATGCATACAGGTGCTATCTTGTTCTATTTTTGTTTTTTCTTCCCCCTTTTTTGCTCTTAACTTGGCAGCATACAATTGTTTCAACTTGCTTATTTTTATCCTTTAGGAAGTGCGACCGGTCAAGGAGGTCTCTCCTTTGCTCCTGAATGCCATCCAATCATTTCTTCCCTACTGTAAGATTTCTCATTTGTTCTTCTGATACCAGTTGCTTGTAGGTAAATATACGTATGTATTAATGCACGAGATGCATCCCCAGTTAAGCAGCTAAAAATAAATAAATACAATGTCAATTTTATATTTGTTCAATTTATTGGCTTTAAAAAGATTGAAGAAAATGAACCTCATATTTCCTCCTCTGGTAACATGTAGTACCATTTTATTCTAAACAATCTGGTATTCATAATTCATATATGTTGTCTTAAGGGACACAAAGCTGAATCCATTTTATTTGTAGTCGTGTTTGTTTGTTACAACTTCAGTTGTAAATAACTCATTCACGTGTGTTACTGTCTTTTGCAGATTCATCTTTTCAGAAGGGACATCCTAAATTTTGGGAGTTCACAAAGAGGGCATGTACTAAATTGATGAAAGTTTTGGTTGCAATTCAGGGCAGGCATCCTTATACATTTGGTGATAAATGTGTCCTTCCACCAGTCGTGGATTTCTGTTTAAATAAGATAACGGCCCCTGAGCCAGATATTTTTTCATTTGAGCAATTCTTGATTCAGTGTATGGTACTGGTGAAATCTGTTCTGGAATGTAAAGAATACAAGCCAAGTCTTACTGGACGAGTGATGGATGATAATGGGGTTACGCTCGAGCAGATGAAGAAAAACATTTCCAATGTTGTTGGCGGTGTCGTGAGTTCCCTTCTGCCTAAAGAACGGATAATTCTTTTGTGTAATGTATTGATAAGAAGGTATTGATACTCTTACTTCTGCTCGTCGCCTGTCAAATTGGTGTTCATAGTACGAAATTTTTGAGGTGTAAATGCTCATATATATATATATTAGCTATGAAGTTGGGCATGATTAATCTGTTCCACTTTTGGTTCTGTAAGATTAGTGAAGTGTTAAAATTGTGTATCTTTAAGTTTGTTTAATGTTGAAATCATAAGGTAATTGTATAAAGAATATGGGCATCTAGGTTTTTCATTTTCAAGTATAATCTGTAATTTGTTTAAGTGAGCTTATAGCAGATAAACTTGACCTCTCTTCTAGCTTAGCCAAACTATTCTGAAAACAACTATGTATCAACATGTGGCACTAACTATTCTGCAGTAACTCTGACTTGTGTTTGCATTCTAACAAAAAAGAATTCAGTGTTCAATTAAAATGTGTTACACTATTAATAATTCTGTTTTGTTTCTGTTGTATTTGTAACTAAAAAGTGTTTTGCTTATTTCAACAGGTATTTTGTTCTAACAGCAAGTGACTTAGAGGAATGGTACCAGAACCCTGAGGCATTTCATCATGAGCAGGATATGGTTCAGTGGACAGAAAAACTCAGACCTTGTGCTGAAGCTTTATACATTGTATTGTTTGAAAATCATAGCCAAGTAGGTCACCTTCAAGTTTTCTATAATTTTTAGTATTCTTTTGTCCTTTTATCACAATTTCCGCTGATTTTAGGATTCAATGGTGGGCTTATTTTACTTTGATTTCTATTTATAGCTGCTAGGTCCTGTTGTGGTATCCATCCTTCAAGAGGCGATGAATGGTTGCTCAACATCAGTGACTGAGATCACACCAGGCTTGCTACTAAAAGATGCTGCTTATGGTGCAGCAGCATATGTTTATTATGAACTCTCAAATTACTTGAGCTTTAAAGACTGGTTCGTTATTTTGGCTGTTATACCTATGGTATTTTCTTTTTGCAGTTAAAATGGAAATGTTTGCAAGAAAAACTTTTGATTTCGAACTGGCATAACTGTGTTCATTTTTAAGCCCCCATAAGTACATATGTTACACTATCACAAGTTGCAAATACTTTTTTTTAAAATAAAAATGATAAGTTGCAAATCCTTTTGATAATGAATAAATACGTGCTCTTTTGCTTTTTGTTTTTTTTCAATAATGCTTCTGTACCACCGATTACAGGTTTAATGGTGCTTTATCCCTCGATCTTTCAAATGATCATCCAAATATGCATATCATCCATCGAAAAGTTGCAATAATATTGGGACAGTGGGTTTCTGAGGTAACAGTTTCATGAGCTGCACAGTATGTGAACTATTATGATTATTAGTTTTTATTTTTATTTTATTCCCCTCTTTCTCCCCTTTTGGAGTAAATATCCAGTGCTTGCAATAATGGCTTTATGACCAGTCTACAACAAAATCTAGGCCAGATTATTGTATCTATACCACTGTTACCGTAAACATTGTGCTGTCTACATTTATTTTGTTTTATTTTACATTTTTGCAGTCTATTGGGTGTGAATACTAATTTATTGCTCAAGTTATCCTCAAAAAATAAAATGAAAGAGCAAGGCAGAAGTTTTCAGAGTCAACATGTTACAATCGTTGTTTAAAAAGTGTGCTAAAGTTCTTTGATGGGTGCTTAAACTGTTAGTGCTTTGTATAGAATCGGTGCCTTGTAAGAATCAAGAAACCGTTGTATTTTCTCACATCAATGACAAAGGGTTGTGAATTGAGATCTATTGGAAACTCATTTCGTCACCTTTAAACTATGCTCCTTCTGATTTCAAGTTTTATCCAGTGTAATCACAGAAGAACTTCTGTATTTCTAATGTTTGCATTTTGGCAGATTAAAGATGACACAAAACGAGCAGTATACTGTGCTTTGATTAAATTACTAATGGATAAAGATCTATCAGTCAGGGTATGAATTGTCCATTAATTCACTTTTTTTTTTTTAATTCTCTGCGTCTAAGATCATTATTTTATGTAAGTTTCCTGCTCATAATTTTTTGTTGTATTTTGTTCATCTAAGAAATTTTGGCATTTTTTGTTTTAGTTGGCAGCCTGTCGGTCCTTGTGCTCTCATATTGAAGATGCTAACTTTTCCGAAAGAGATTTTACCGATCTGCTTCCTATTTGTTGGGATTCCTGTTTTAAATTGATTGAGGAAGTTCAAGAGTTTGACTCAAAGGTACATAGATAATTTATGGTGTGGTAAAATAGAAATTGAATTTTATTCATTGTGGAAAGCATGGATTTCTTGTTTTATATGTTTCTTGCTTTTCAATTTTACAATAAAAAATTCTATTTTTGGATAATGTTAAACTTATTCTTCTTTCTAACTTCTCTCTGATGCTTTTTTCCTTGAGAATATTACTGAATTTCGTATTTTTCTTTATTTTCCATCAGGTTCAGGTTTTAAATTTGATCTCTATTCTTATCGGACATGTTAATGAAGTCATTCCTTATGCAAATAAGTTGGTGCAGTTTTTTCAGAAGGTTTGTAGTAGTTTTTGTCTTCATCTTTATCTTTATCCTTTTCCCCTCCTTTTGTTAATAGGGGCTTATCTTTGGTAGAACAAGAATAGATTTCCATGAAACAAGAACACAGTGGGGAAACTAAAAAATTAATGTTGTCACCAATACTAAGTCTACTTCCATAAATCATTTATTTATTATTATTTATTATTATTATTTTTTGGTGATGTGAACTACATTAGCTAAGCTGAATCTGCTGGTGGTAGACGGTTTGTTTAACATAGGTCATGCACTACACTTGTTAAAAGTATCTTACCTGCCTCTTTCATTTTTCTTCTGTTTTCTTAAAAGGCGGGGGGTGGGCAGAGCTCAAAAATGATTTTCTAACACCCTGCATAGCCGCCCCCGCCCACACCCCCAAAACAACGGTGGGTGAAAATAAATTCTTCTTGTTGATGTTTTCCATTATCTTGGAAAGGTCTGGGAGGAGTCTTCTGGTGAAAGCCTTCTTCTGATTCAGCTACTTATTGCTCTGCGGAACTTTGTTGTTGCTCTTGGCTATCAGTCACCTAATTGCTACAGCATGCTGCTGCCAATTCTGCGAAGGGGAATTGATATAAATAGTCCAGATGAGCTAAATCTTCTTGAGGATAGCATGCTGGTTAGATTACCCTTATATGTGTGTGAGTGTGTGTGTGTGTTTTAGTTGGCTGCTTTATTCTTACATGTTTGCTAAATGCTATTGCCATAATCCTGCAGTTGTGGGAAGCCACCATTTCTCATGCTCCTGTGATGGTGCCTCAACTATTAGCATACTTTCCATGTCTAGTGGAAATCATGGAAAGAAGTTTTGATCACTTGCAGGTCAGACTTCATTAGTCACCATATAACATTTTGAACCATCTGTCTCCCAATGAACTGTTACTAAATGCTGAACTAAAAAAAGTAAATTAAATTTAAATGATAGTCTTATTACTAGAACTTTTTAACTGGAAAAGTAATAGAAAAGGTTCCTCCTTCATCTGATATCTTTGGGAGCTCATGTTTGAATGGCTTATTTTTCTATTGCAACCTCCTATTATATTTACTTGGTTTCAGTTTTCTTCCTTGTCTGTTTAAGGGATAGCATTGTTGGTTAGATTTCTTGCAGTGAAGCAAGAGGTCTGAGGGATTGAATCCCTCTCACACTAAACCTCAAAAGGAGGTTATATTTAATTTGTGTGTTTGCTTGTGAAGGAATGGGGTACGTTGTGGTAAAAGTATATAAAGATGTTTTCAGTTTCACAGGATTTTTTTTTTTGGGTGGACGGAGGGGGTGTTGGTGGGAGTGAATTTGTTGGAGAGAATAGGAATAGGTTTTATAAAACCATCGAAACAATTTTGATGAATTCATACTGGCTTTTCTTCTTTCAGTGCTTGTTTGCTCCAAGGGTTTTTCACGTGCCCTTTTCATATATCATTACCATTTGTTGTTATCAACATATAATTTATGTTCATCCATATTTCAACTATTGAATTATTTTTTTTTTTTACTTGAAATATAATTCCAGGTTGCTGTTAATGTTATTGAGGGTTACATTATTCTTGGTGGAACTGATTTTTTAAACATGCACGCTTCCTGTGTTGCTAAACTTCTTGATCTGGTTGTCGGAAATGTTAACGACAAAGGGCTGCTTGTAATTCTTCCGGTCATTGATATGCTAATTCAGGTACATGCAACTTGAAAGCGAATCAGCTTTCTTTAGATATTTGAATTTCTTGAAGCTAGGACTGTTTGTGTAATTATAAGATTTTATTACAAGTACCAAAGTTATAGATAGATCCAAACATAATTGAGATTTCAAAATTCAAGCTCCCAATTTTTGACTGGAAATGATTGACCCGTAAGTGGAGATCTTGTATGTTTATGGAAGCAAATTTATAATTTTATGTTCTACTGCCAATGTCTGTTGGCATTGATATCTCTCCATTTTATAAACCTTAAATTTATACCTGTGCATAGCCATTTAAAATTTACATGTTTTATGATGATATATCCATACAATCAATTAATGCTTTTGGTTGCTAAGGGGAAAAAAATTCCAAGTCATTTGATCTCCATTTGCCTTCAGAATGTGTTATGATAATCATTTAGGTTTAGATTTGTTGTATGAATCAATTAAATCTCATAACTATTTGTTTCTGCTGTTTTGCAGTGTTTTCCTATTCAAGTGCCTCCATTAATAAGCTGTAGTTTACAAGTAAGTGGAGTTCTTTGCCTGTGCAAATGCATGATTTTCTTTTCATATAATATTAACCAAACTCCATGCCAAACTGAGAGCCTGTTTGGGAAACAGCACAGCCGCCCCAAACCTATAATTAAGGAGAGAATCTCAACCAAATAGGTTCGGGGCCAGTGCATTGCCACAGAGCAGCAGCCCCAAACGAGGTTCAAGTGTGAATGGGATCTGATCCCAAGACTTCTTGCACAACACAAAGAAGCCTGATTGGTTGATCCTTCTTGTATCCAATGTGCAAATCTTTGATGATTTTAGTTTTGCACTTTATGATCAGTTTTTCTGTTGGCGCTTTTTAACAATAATTTGCTGCTTCAATGTTGCTAGAAACTGATTGTTATATGTTTGAGTGGAGGAGACGACCATGAACCTTCTAAAACAGCTGTCAAAGCGTCTTCTGCTGCTATTCTGGCGAGGATTTTGGTGATGAATGCCAATTACCTTGCACAGTTAACATCTGAACCATCACTATCATTACTACTGCAGCAGGCGGGTATTCCTATTGAAGAAAATATACTTCTTTCTCTGGTTGACGTATGGCTTGACAAGGTCAGTGGACTAGTAGGGCATGCATCATGAAGGACTTTTTGGAGATTATTGAAGTTCCTGTATTTTTATGTTTTAGCTTGTTTGACTCATTTGCATATGTTTTGAGACATCAAAAGCTGAATTATGTTACAGTTTGGGTTGACTTAAAATTTAAGTGTTTAAATGTAGATCTCTCTACCTGTGGACTTATTTGAAAATCAATTTTTAGTAGTCTCCTGAGTTTCTGAGATTCTGGAAAAAGTTGTATATGGTCCTCCTGTTATTATCTTTTAGTGCTTTATGCATTGTTGTCAATTTAGGTGATTTAATATTCATGAAAGGGAAAAATTGGGACTCACAGCTGGCATTGAGCATTCCTCTCCTTCCCTTTACAAACTGACTCAGCATTTGGTTTTCAAAATGTTTTAATTGGAACTTGACAGTTATCTGTTTAAGTTTTGGTTTCTGAATTGAGCTAGACTCGTGATTATGGTGTGGCTAATAATTATTGTTATTGATGCCTCTAAACAGGTAGACAATGTATCTTCTGTCCAGAAGAAGATATTTGCCTTAGCCCTTTCTATAATTTTGACAATGAGACTACCTCAAGTTCTCGACAAACTTGATCAGATCCTTAGGTGTGATTTCAGTATTTAATATTTATGCAGTAGTTGCAATCAGACTATTTCATACCTTTATTGATGATTCTTTTATATTTCTATGCAGCGTATGTACAAGTGTAATTTTGGGAGGAAATGATGACTTGGCTGAGGAAGAGTCAAGGTTAGATGCCCTATGGTTTTATGTTCACATATTTTACTTATTTAGTAAGGATTATTTTTGATGTGGAAGTTATCTGTATCCGTCATTGTTATGATGAATGGCAGTGGTGACAATATGAGTTCCAGCAAACATCATGGTGAAGGCACTATTCCAAGTAAAGAGTTAAGGAGGAGACAGGTGAGCGTTCTTGGAATATACTGAAGATTCCAAATGTCAAACACTGACTAAATAGACTGCATAACTTCATTATGATGATTTCTTTTGTTGCTTTTCCAGATCAAGTTTTCAGATCCAGTCAATCAGTTGTCATTAGAAAACTCAGTGAGGGAGAATCTTCAAACTTGTGCGACCCTTCATGGGGATTCCTTTAATTCAACCATGAGTAGAATGCATTCTTCCGCATTAATGCAATTGAAGCACGCGTTGAAGATGCAGTAGGCTTGTTGATAATGTCCATCTTACTATTTGGTGTCTCATGTCCAGAGCATTTAAATTTTTAATTATTCCCACACATCGAGAGTTTGCAGTAAGTTCTTTCTATTCTTTTTTATTATGCTAGTGTTTCCATTTAGCGCTTCATTTCTATTCTCTTCTAGAATTTGATAAGATGTTCTCTGCATCGGGATGTCATTTGAAGCAGAATTATTTTGTCTTTCATCAAACTTTTCTATGTGAAGTAGTTACCAATATGAGTTTCTGATTATTGTTCAATGCCCCTTCATTGGATTGCCCATCTAATGGACTGCAATATGTGTTTTCACAGGTGATTTTGAGCTGAGTTGGCAGTTTCAACATTTTTTTTTTTTGTAATTTTCCCCAGCTGGGCTGGTGTGAGTTCATTCATATTTGAGATTTTGATTTGTATATGTCTTTCTGGCACAGAAAACCTTGTAAATAGTTTGCTGGTCTTTTCTTGTCTGCATTTCCAAGGCAAACAAGGATGACAGCATCGAGTTTTTTTATAGGTTTGTTAATACTCATGGAAATGAAATGAAAACTTTATGAAAGAGGTATAAAAGGAAAGAGATGTATACAGCATTTTCTGACCGCACTCAAAGAATTGCTTCTGCTGTTCTTCAAAAGCTGACCTGTTTGGTAACGTAGATTAAGCCTACCTTTACTATTGTTTCAAGTTGCCAGGTTGGGGTTTAGATATCTAGCAGAATTTCATAAGGCTTCCCGGTGAGGTAAAAGAATGTAGCAATGTTGCTAATGATCATTTTGGTGGAAAAGTAGTCTCTGGAGCTAGGAAATAGGATATAATCTTTTTTTTAACTTGATTTTCTGTAACTTTACCCGTTTCCAAGGTACTTGTGCAAACGATGTAAAATTTTTCCAACAATAATTCAAGCTTTCAATTGAAATCCACGTTTATACTTCATCCAAAGGAGTATCTCACTCCGTATTCTGTATTAACAAGTATGGCTTTTAGGTGTCCTATTCTTAGTGAAGGGATCATATTCCAATTTCCACCAAAAGCAAAATCTGGTGATCAACTACCATTGACTTTGTTCCGCCCGCCTGGCACCCGCTCAATTGAACTGCACGTGTATGCAAAAATGATGATAATATGAAATTACTAGGACTGTTACTCTCAGTCTTAGGTCTCTTTTGGGGGGATTGATGTGGAATAATTTTTAAGATACATCTGTTTTGAAAAAAAAAATTATAATTATTAAATATAAATTAATAATATATAATAAATATAAATTTTAAATAATAATTTTGATAAGATTATTAAAGATATAATGAATTTTTCATTATATAAATATATCAACATTGCTTAAAAATTATAGTTGTCTGATTTTAATTTCAAATGCATCCTTAATCTCTTATTAAAAAAAAAAATACACCCTTAATCTAACAAATCTAATACAGAACTCCATCTCATCCGCAAGGAGAGTGCTGTGTCGTAAGCATGATTTTATCATTTTCAGCATGAACTTGTTAAATTACAAAAATTACACAGCCGAGATCGTATAGATCGATGATAGAATCTTCCTCTGCTCTATTATGTTACTCCACCTCTTTAAGAGATTTTAGAGTATAATTGAGACATTACATTCAATTAATGTGGGTATACCATGTGTGTATTTATTTAAAAAAAAATTATTATGTAATTATTAATTATATTTAATTGATCTGCACATGATATATATACATTAATTAATTTAATTGAGTGTAATATTTTTGATGTACTCTAAAATTTGTCAGCCTCTTTATTACTACAGGTAAGACTAAGTAGTTCATATGAAACAGAAAGACAAAGTACAATGGTACCAGTAGGACATTCAAGAAAATCCCATCGCATGTTTTCCCAACCCGGAAGTTTATCTATAATATATTGACATCATGGTACAGGAGAGTATAATTAAAAGTTCTTCATTTTCTTATAAAGAATTCTCCATTGATTTCTCAAAATTTTTTGTTTAAATTAAGAAGAAATGAAACCAAAATTAATCTCTTGTAATTTACGCAGGCATTCCTCGCTTCCTACCCACAAAATAGATGATCTTCAACTTCTTCAAAGATGATGTCCTCTTCACTAGACGTCTATACCAATTTCCGACGCCAATCAATCGTTTTCTAAACATGATTAACAAACCTAATATGTTTCTTTGAAGTTCACCAACAATCCGAACTGGCTATAACCACACTGACAGGAGCAACATCAATGAGTCTTGCCAACGAGCATCTTTCAACAATTCCATTTTATCGTCGAGAAATCTAACATCAATGGGCATAGCATTTGACACTTGAAACCTTGATTTGAATGCAGCGCCAAAATTATATCCATCATATCATGCTGCTTGGGTTTATTGATCTACGTTTCAATAAATAGTCAATAACGGCTATTAAAACAAAAAAGATACAGTTCAGAGGAGGAAGGATGCAGATATGATTTGGTGGATAACACAGTTAGAATCATTGTCTAAACACTATATTAAACTGTAACCAACCAGATACAAGTGAACAAAGCATCAAAATTGGGGGAAAGAAAGGAAAATAAACAAGTAAACACTCATTCTTGAGTTGCAGCTCCATTTGTTGCATCCATGGGCTCGGCTTCCGTTGATTCCTCAGCTTTGTCGCCCTTCTTGCCTGCAATTGTCAAATATAGATATTATTTTGAGCATAACAACGGTTAAAGTACCAATGATTTGCCCATCCACTTTCTAGATACCTTTCTTCTTCTTTCCACCACCTTTCTTCTTAGTCTTGATGCCCAAGGCTAACCAGGCCTTAATTTCAGGATCATCAATTGTCTTGGTGGGCTGAATCTCCTGCAGAGCATGAGATGTGATCCGATCTGACCCATTCGGCATCAGTAAAACTGTGAATTTGATATGAGCAACATAATCACCTGTAAGATAAAACAAGTTAGTAGTGATCAACAAAAATCATGGTGGGAGCAGAAAACGTATTTAAGCAAATTATTACCAGGCTTCTCGTGAAGAACAGGATATGGCTGCAGAAGATCATGATTCACACATTCCACTAATCCTAGCCTAGCCCTTTTTTCTTCCAAAGCCCTATACAGTGAAAAATGATTAAAGATACCATTGCACTAAAAAAAATTAAAAGCAAATGAAAGGGCAAACACAACAAACCTTGCAGTGAAAGGCATGATTGGAAATTTCTGATTAATTTCACTAAAGATAAATCTAGAAGCTTTCATTTTTAAGTGATAGTTTTTGTCCACGGCTCTCTTGTAAATAGTCGTCTGCTTCTCATCCAACAGCTTAGGCTGCAAGGTACAATATACAGAAACTTGAGGACACAAATTGAAATCTTTCTCCAAAAAATGTCTTGATTACACAAACAATGCACAGCAATGGGGTGTGACTTCATGCTGGCACTACGATTACCTTTCCATCACCTGTGCTTGTAACTATATCTACAGCATAAACTTCGTTCTCCTCAAATTCTGCATCATCAACTCTGGTATCTGGATTGGAGACACTCAATACAACTTTGTTTCCATCAATCACAAACTGCTTCAGCTGGTGGCTCAGAACACCTTCAACGATCTTGCAATCATATGCAGCAGCTACCTTCTGAATGGCTTCTGTTACATCTTTGTTCTGCCACATAAAAGGATAGATACTAAACACAATGATAGAAAGAACAGAATAACAAATAGTTATATCACGGTATATTTTATAAAAAAAATGAATCAAACATAGCATCTATGCATGTAGAGATATCAAATAATATCAAACACAGGCAAAACCTTGTGTCTTGTACCCTTAAGTGTCCAAAAGGGGAAAAAAATTAGGCTGTAATCTGATGAATTGCACCAACAACATCTACATCAATTCTCATCAAACAAAAGGCAGCCAATTTTAGTATAGGAAACACTGAAACAACGAAATCAATTACAAAATGATAAACGGAATATTTACTCCAACACCAGAATACCTTAAATTTCACCCTAAGAGAAGTAAGCACAAAGTACCCTATCAGAGTAACTATGACAAGAGCCACATTTGGGCGTTAGCCCATAGCTTCAAATAAGATTCATCATAAGGGAATATTAGATGTCGGAGACATGATGAGACAAAACAAGGTACATGCTCGGACAAAAAAACTTCTTTAAAGATTAGAAGCAATTGTGATTGGGCTTATTACAACGAGAGGGGAAAAAAAGCAAATGTTACTGTACCAGTGTAACTATGACCAGAAAAGGCTTCATTGGAGCTTCGTCCATCATCTTTACAGTTCTCATCATGTAAAGATCACTTCAAAAACTAGAGGTATTGAAAGAAATTTAAAAAGATGTTGGCTCACATGGCTATAGGTATCAACTGAATTGGAGGTATCAACCAAAAGCAGCCTATTAAAGCCACAGCTAATATTGGCAACAGGGAAAAGAGGAAATCAACATGCAATTAATCACCTCGGCAAAGTTGCCTGCTTTTCAAACTGTCAATGACATCTACTGGATAACTATTAATAAAAAGCTCCTCAATGTCCTCCTTGGGATGAGAGTGGCAAAATTCCCCTATCAGAGTAACTATGACAAAAAGAGCTTCATTTGGATATTTGCCCATAGCTCATAACAAGGATTCATCATTTAGGGGATACAAAATTTATAAAAAAAAAAACACTACAAAAATTCAAAATTAAATCAAATGTTTAGTATTTACTGGAAAAGAAGGAATGGCAACGATTAATTCCAAACATAACTTCTCAAATCTAAGGCGCCGAAACAAGTCAATTTAATGCTGCAGCTAGTATACAAATGCAACTACAGAACACAAGCCTCAGAATTTGAAGAACAGCTTGAACTTTGACAACAAGCACATAAAATCCTCAAATCACTATTAAAAACATTTTGAGAACAAAACTATATAAAATCTGCTTATATTTCAAACATTTAACAACCCAACTAAAACAGATAACAGACTTGAGGAACAAAAGAAAAACATCATTATCACAAAGAAATTACCTTCTTTCCTGGCCTTACAAGCCTCAAGGCAACCTCAGCAGCAGTATTTGCAGCAGCAATAACATCAGATGCCCTGCCTGTTACAGGCCCATCCTGGAGGACATGAGTATGTGCAACTACAGCAATAAACCCATCTATGTGACATCCCAAATCACTGCATCAATTATAAACCCAGAATTAATCCTCCCTCCAGACACAAATTTGTCCCACTGCCTAAACAATGCACGTGCAACTCAAGTACATAAATAACCAAGTGTAGAAAATGCTTACATCTTGATCATGTCTCCTTCTTGCAAGACTGTCTCGTCACTTGCAAGTGGTGAAAAATGACAGAGAGTGTTGTTAACAGAAACACAAGTTGGGAATGCAACACCCCTCTCGATCTTCTTCTTTACATTCTTGTACATGTTGCCGGTTTGTCTTAAACACAAACAACAAAAACCAATTAACAGAACTATTCTATGTCCGAATAAAGATTTCCAAAAAAATTTCCGTTGACCAGGATAACAATAACTTACTCTCTAATAAATGAATCTCCCTTCTCACAAAGGTCAACAATCTTAACACCAGGTTTGCATTCTGATACTACCAGCTGCAACGCCTCTGAAAATTTTGAACATTTCATATTAGTTCATTAATACCGCAAAGCCTCAGCAAATTTTCAGCTTCGATCAAAATATGTAACAAAAATCAATCTTTTCACCCACACACACATATACATATAGCATTACAAGCACAGACTAAATTCACAATCTATTTGCAAATTATTTTCAAAAAAATTTAATCACAATAAATAATTGGTGGAGTGAGAGAGTATTAACTATTGGCGATCTCAGCAGCGCTTTTGTATTTGGTGACGACTTCAGGAGAAGTGAGATCCAACTCCTTCTCCTCCCTTTCATCGTCCGACATCGTTTTGATTTTTGTAGAAAAAACCTACCAAACAATCTGTAAAAGAAACGGGAAATGAGAGTTCTATTTAAAGTCTAATCGGAATTAAGATTAAGCAACTTGATGCATTAAGGCAAGGAACTCACGGTGATAAACTGACAGCGACGGCGGTAAAGCTAGGGTATTGCAAAGATTAAAAAAAGAATACGAGATAGAGAGAAAGAGAGTGAAGACTGAAGAAGTGGCTCGATAGACACAGCTAGGGTTTGGTTCTTACGGCAGCGTTGGCTTATATAGGAAATTTGTACGAGCTCGGGCTAGGGTTTTTGTGTTTCCTTTTTATTTTTTCGTTATTTTTTTCCTTTTTTCTCCTTGATTATTATAATTATTGGTTGTTATTTTTTCAGCTTCTACTTGGTTCTGAGTGGGTAAGGTTAATGCGAGAGTGCGCACAGACCACAGTAACAGATTACAGAAACAGTGTTTGGCTAAGCCCTGTTTGGCGTACGTGTGAAGCACTTTGAGGAAATACAAAAGTGCTTTTTCATATTTATTGGACGCGAAATTATCCTTTCAAAAAAAAAAAAGACATGAAAAAAAAAAACCAGCTTTTCCCCTCTTCAATACTGAAACTTGCATTTTTCCATTTTGTCAGTGAAAGGTTCAAAGTCTTCTTAATGTAACGCAACACATTTGAGTTCATATTATATATATATATTCTTTTTTTGCTGGTTTTTATTGCGCTTGTTTAATGGTAAATTTTTTATGAAACTTTTTACACTTATTTCTGATATAATATTAAAATAAATTTGAAACTTATATTTAAATAGTGTTTATTTGAAATCGAAATATGTCTAAATATACCTACCTAAACAATTTTTATGTCTGGATTACCAGTGATGTAGTGTTTGATTTGATTCACTGTGAAAGTCTTGAATTATTGTTATTATTATCATCATCATCATCTTTTATAAAAGATAGGGTGAACAAAATCTAAATTAACTGTCTAAATCTCTTTCTTTTTAGAATTTGAATTTGAACAGTAAATTAAAAGAAAAATATTTAAAAACTACTTGGTCAAATCATGGCGTCAAACACACTAAAAAAATCTAAAATTTTCTTCTTGATATAAATTTATAATACGATTTTAAAATCTAAAGCTTTCGACATGATGTAAATTTATAATACGATTTTAAAATTACTATTAATATAATTTTTTAAATTCATATTCTAATTTTAGGGTTTAAGCTGGATAGTTTCAATTAGTTTTCTTTTATTGACCATCAGAAATTCAGAATTCAAATTATGTAAAGGTAAAGACTAAAATTTGATTTGGATTTTTCCAACCCTTCCCCTTGAAATAATAAATATAAAATATTATAACTTTATTATTTCAATAAAAGACAACTACGTCATTTTTATTCATTAACCATGCTTTATCAAGTATAATCTTAATTTTAATAAAAATAGTGTATTGTAAAATTAAAAAAAAACTACATATTTTATAAATTTCGCCACTTTAACAATGGTTTTTAAAAGTATATAGGAAGTTGTTTTTTATAAGTATCTTATAAAATAAGTCACTATTCCCTTTTAAAGTTTATATTAATCTTAATATTTTTAACAAAAAGATAATTATGTCTTATTTTTGTATTAAACCTAATATATAAACAAAAAATAATTTAAATTTATATGTATTTTGATCATTAAATAATACAATAATACTTTCTGTAATATTATTTATTAAAAGAATGTACTTTGTGACAACACATTTTACTAAATACCATAATAATTGTTTAATTAGTATCTTATTTATCCACATAATAAAAGCATTTTAAAGTTCAAATTTTAAACATCTTCACCCAATATATTTTATCCTAAATATGTAACATTAGAGCTGACAAAAAGGGTCGTCGGGTCGTATTCGTGTCGCGTCAGCTTCGTATCATGTCAAATTTAGGTTGACCCAAACCCAACTCATTTAATAATTATGTTAAAATATTAAGACTCAACCCAATACGGAAAATAAACATATTACTCAATAACTCGTTTAATATTTGTATATTTAACAAATGTTATTGACACACACACACACCCACGTATACACATCCCCAAAATATTACACATTTACACTATTAAAGTTTTTAATTATATATATTTAAATAATACTAATATCAATATTATAAAGTATACGTGTGTACCAATATTTTATACACCACCACTATTAAAGTTTTAAATCTATATCAAATTTTATAAAAAAAATAGTAAAACACTATGTGTATATATACCTACCCTTCCAAAATAAAAGAAAAAAGGGAATCATATTCAATATTTGAGTTTTAATGACAATAACTTAGAAATTAATTTTTTTTAAAAAATATAATCGTGTCATTATTCGATTAAATAGGTTAAGAACTTTAACTGTAACCCAAAAAGGAAAACAAACATGTCGACTCAGACCCGACCCATTTAATAATCGTGTCAAATTTGATGACTCATACCCATTTATTTTTGTCGTATTCGTGTCGGGTAATCGGTTCGTGTCAAATTTTACCAGCTCTATGTAACATCCATTCATTAAATGTATAATGGGTTGAATAAGTAATCTTTTCAATTACAAAAAACTTAATGCAATAGATAAATTACATATTAATTAGGATGAAATCTAATACAACTTAGAAAATGATAGATTTTTCTTTTTTGTCTAAAATCTGAATGTGTATAAATATTAATAAAGTATAAATAGGTTTGAATATAAATGTTTAAATGACATATTTATTTATTTTTTATCAGACATTTTGTTTGTTTTTGTTATAAAAATATTTTAAATATAGTTATTTGACATTTATATTATTGTAAAAAAAATTAGATTTGACCGTTTAAGTAATAAGTTATTTTATAAAGATATATTTAGAATTTAATATTTACTTTCTATTGAGGCTTTTTTCATTTAGATAAAACTTACAAAAATTTACTCGTTTTATTCAAATATAAATACTTGAAAATCAGACAATCAGAAAAATTATAAAAAATAAATAAACAAATTTAAAAAACTGAAATTAATAAAAAAATTTAATTACAGACTTCAAATATCTAACAAACAAATCCATTTTTTAGTTCCTAAAGTTCTAACTAATAAATAATAAATTACTAGCGGTTTAGAAAATTTTAAAATTACTAAATTGTAATTCCTTTTTCAAATAAGTAAACAACAATAATTTACTGATAATAATATATAAATAAATTTTGTTTTTTGCATAAATAAAAACATTGATAATTACACATTTACACAATCTTATAACTATATATATATATATATTTTATCCGCATGGCAACAGAATCGAGCCCAGCTCCCGGGGAAGATATATATAGCTGAGAAAAGGGCCAACTTCGTAACCCTAATCGATTCATAAACTCCACTTCTGTGAGTTTTGAGTTTTCTTTACCTCGTGACTCTCCGCCTCGGCCTCTCTCACTTTCTCTCATCAGCTCTTCTGCTGCCACCGCACAATCAGAGGTTTTTTTCTTTTTCGGTTTTTATACATAATTTCGAGTCTGTTCATAATTATTATTTTTTCCATAGTCTGCTTGTACAATAGCTTCCATCTTTTGATTTGGTTCACAGTTATATATATATATATATAAAACCCTTGACCCTAATTGATTCTTAAGCTACGTGCAATCATTAATCAATAATTCGTGTTTTATTCTTTTAGTAGTTTAATTTCATTGTGATAAATTGCCTGTAGATGTATGAAATCGAGCATCATTTGTTTTTAGTAGCTGAATTAAATGAATGCTAGGGTTTTAATTTTCTTTCTATTTCAAATTCTTTTCGGTGTGTGTTTAACACGTGCAAGTTTTTACTGGTTCAATTCATCATTTTGTGGTATATGGTAGTTTAATAGTGTATATATAGTCGGAAAATGAATTTCTAATGTATTTCGTCATGAATTTGGGATCTATATTATGAACATTTATTGAGATTATATATTCTTGTCTTTGACGTGTTTGTTTGAGTGTAAATTGATTCTCTTGTTATTGAAAATTCCTTTTTGATTTAAAACCATTAATTTTTGGCATTTTTTGTATTATTTTGACGTGGCTTGCTGATTAAAGTTTGGTAATTGCAGATTGGAAGACTGAAGGGTTCATACATATAGAGGTAATTGATTGTAATTTGTCGTTTCTAAGCATCATGGTAGTCCATGCAAGCTTTCGACTAATTTCCTATTCGGACGAGCTTGTAGACGGACAGCCAATTTATGTTTCTTCTAACTGCCTTCCTTTAAAGGCTTCTAAATATGAACCTGCTGGTCATTCTTTTCATGCTGCTGCTCTTAAACTTCTTGGTTATGAGGAAGATCCTGAAGTTGATGAGCAGAAAGTGTCAAATGATAAGGAACAAACGTGTTTGCCATCATATGAGTCATATAGCAGCAAAGGTAAAAAGAAGTCCGGTGAAGGAAGCAATCAACAAGATCACTATGCATTATTGGGATTGAGCCATTTAAGATATCTTGCCACCGAGGATCAGATTAGAAAATCTTACCGCGAGACAGCTTTGAAGTATCATCCTGACAAGCAGGCTGCACTTCTTCTTGCTGAGGAAACTGAAGCTGCTAAGCAAGCAAAAAAGGATGAGATAGAAAGCCACTTTAAGGCTGTCCAAGAAGCTTATGAGGTTTTAATTGACCCCGTGAAGAGAAGAATTTATGACTCCACCGATGAGTTTGATGATGCAATCCCGGCTGATTGTGCCCCACAAGACTTCTACAAGGTATTTGGTCCAGCGTTTATGAGGAATGGAAGGTGGTCTGCTATCCAACCGGTACCATCGTTAGGCGATGAGAATACTCCTTTAAAGGAAGTAGATAATTTTTACAATTTTTGGTACAGCTTTAAAAGCTGGCGGGAGTTCCCGCATGCAGATGAGTTTGACCTTGAACAAGCTGAGTCTCGAGATCATAAGAGATGGATGGAGAGGCAGAATGCAAAACTTACAGAAAAGGCTAGGAAAGAAGAATATGCACGAATACGCACGCTGGTTGACAATGCCTATAAGAGAGACCCAAGAATACTGAAAAGAAAAGAAGCAGAGAAAGCTGAGAAGCAGAAGAAAAAGGAGGCTAAGTATCTGGCAAAGAAGTTGCAGGAGGAAGAAGCTACCAGGGCTGCTGAAGAGGAGAGACGCCGGAAAGTAGAGGAGGAAAAACGAGTTGCTGAAGTTGCGTTACAACAGAAGAAGGTAAAGGAAAAAGAGAAAAAGCTCTTGCGAAAAGAGCGGACTCGTCTTCGAACACTTTCAGCATCTGTTACTTCCCAGCATTTGCTTGATGTCTCCACGGAGGATGTGGAAAGTTTATGCATGTCATTTGATATGGAGCAGTTGAGAAATTTGTGTGATAAGATGGAAAAAAGTGAAGGGCTGGAGCAAGCAAAACTCATCAGGAATGCAGTTGGGCATGCTGATGAATCTGAGGCCAAGAAACAAGATGAAAAGAAGAATGTACAGCAGAATGGTTCTGTAGTGGCTAATGGAAGTACACTATTAAAAAGCTTTGAGAAAAAGGAGAAACCTTGGAGTAAGGAAGAGATTGAGCTCTTGAGAAAAGGAATGCAGAAATACCCCAAAGGAACATCTCGAAGGTGGGAGGTTATTTCGGAGTACATCGGTACAGGAAGATCTGTGGAAGAAATTCTGAAGGCAACCAAAACAGTTCTTCTGCAGAAGCCCGATGGTGCCAAAGCTTTTGATTCATTTCTTGAGAAGAGGAAACCTGCACAGTCTATTGCATCTCCCCTTACAACTAGGGAGGAAGTAGTAGGGGCATCAACCCCTCAAGTAGTTCAAAACAGTGGTGCTAGGACAGATTCCTCAGGAGAGTCTTCAAGTTCAACTAGTCAGAAACCTGCTGATGTGGCTGCTGCAAATGGAGTTTCTTCTAGTTCAGATCAAGATGTTTGGTCTGCTGTACAAGAAAGAGCACTGGTTCAGGCTCTAAAAACCTTCCCAAAAGAAACCAGTCAGCGATGGGAGCGAGTTGCAACTGCTGTTCCTGGGAAGACAGTAATTCAGTGCAAGAAAAAATTTGCGTCGTTAAAGGAGAACTTCAGAAGCAAGAAAAGTGCGAATTAATTATTCAGTTTAACTTATAATGCTACTAGGATGGGAAATTGATAAATTGCAATGGGATTTTTCAGGTATCTCTTTAAATTATCAATTTTTGTGTTCTTCCATGGTAGAATTGGCTTAGCTACATTATGTGAACAAAAAGCCAATTCCTTTCCTGCAGTTTAACCATCCCTTTTGTTGTTTTGCCGTGCAGGTGCTGTACCTAATGGCCTAATACATTTGGGAGGAGAGATCTTTAGGTATAGATGCTTGGAATTTTCTTGATTTATGGGCCGGCGAAGGTGTTTCATGGTGGCGGAGATATATTTTTGATCCATATTGTTTTCAGTTATTAATGCATTATATATTACAGTATCTGATATCATTCTGTTGTACTGATAGAGCTTAAGGAGGGTTATAGTTAAGTTCTGCTTGATATATATATATTCTCTTATTAACATTGTACTGAAGATTTAAATCAGTTCGGCCTTGTTTATCAGAAGTGGTAGAATGCGCCATGCAAGCTCAATCATGCAACTTTGGTTTGGAGTTCAACAAATAAACCGGAGTGAGTTGCCCGAATTAGTTTAATTAAACGTCACAAGCTTAGTTGACAGCAAACCAATGGCAAGTATTAAACGAATCAAGTAATGTAGTTAGCTAGTACTTGCATGTGGTATCAGGGAAAAGCCTGACGCCTAGATGGCTTGGTTTTTTCAGGGTTTTGGTTTCTGTAAAACATCCTCTTGAAAGCGTTCACTCAATAATTATGTCCTGAGCGAAGGACTTAATGGAATTGCATATGAAACAAAATTGCCTTAAAAATGCAATTTGCGTGCACTGCCCACTGCGAGGGTAGATGCCATACATTCGAACATGCCTGTCATATGGGCAAATTGAAATAGAAACTAGAGCCCTAAGCTACAAATATGTAGTTGCTGATAAGATCATGTCATGCCACATCCTGTTTACATCAATTGTATCTCCACTTTGTATACTTTTGAAGCTTTCAGGATAGTAGTGGAAAAAGCAAAAACACTGGACCAAGTCCAATGAACAAATTATGTTGCTGGCAACTGGATTAAGATCCTCACAAGAGATTATAAGAAAAACAACATCCATCTTTTTGAAGCATTTGCAAATCCATATTCTAGTTCTTTGTTCAATCCTCATTAAATAATAATATGAAAACGCAATAGGCCTTGGCTCACAGGTTCTCTGAAAATGGTGATAGACAATGGTTGAGAAAATCTGGCAACTACCAACATTTTCTCTTGCCTAGGCATAACAAATTACTGATTCGGTCTACAAAAACTGGTGTTCAATCAAAGAATCCTTAAGAACTCAAAAAGAAATGCTGAAGCAATGCATAGCTTCATGCTAGCAATGGAAGTATGTAACTAAAATGTAGAATAGGCAAAACAATAAAATAGTACCTATAAGGGTGCATTGCAAAGATATCTCCTCTCATAAAAACCAGTCACTTGGTCAGCCACAGCCCACATAATGGCCTGGCCTGGCGGGATCCTCATGAGACGGGGCAGCAGTCCTTTCCACAAGGCAAGAAGCCCCTCCTCAGCATATATTGTTCTGATTGCATGGACCATGCCTTTGTACTTTAACTCACCCCCACCTCGACTCTGTGCCATCAGCCTTGTCTTGACAACATCAAAAGGGCCAGTGCATACTGGACCTGCTGTTCCTGCAAGGAATCCTGATATCATGGACTGCCACGGTTGGAGGACCTTCCCATCACCTTCATGTTTCTTCCACAAGAGTACATCAAAAGCATTTTTGGCTGTAAACATGGCAGCTTGGTTTGTCCCATTGCGCATAACAGTTGGGGCAGCCCCTGCCCAGAGTCCAAAGAGTCCTTCCTCACGGATGATCATATGAGCACAGTGTATAGGACCCTTGTACTTTAGAAGCTCAGGACTCAAACCTCTCTGCTGTTGCAGTCTAATTTTCACCACCTGCACCATTCCAGAAGCAGTCCAACTGATAAGCAACTTCATTATGCTAACGTATAAAAACAGGGTAGAATAAGAAAAAAGCAGTTAAATGACATGACTGTTTCTTGAAATTTATACACAACCATGAAAATTGAAGAATGCATGGTGTAACATGCAGTTTTTGTTTATTGTTTGTAATTCCATATTCTATTTTTGAACACTGTCATTCCACTGTAGATGCTACGAACCATTATCCTCATATCAAGGAAAATATCACATCATCAGTGTTAAAAGGAAAAAAGGGAAAAAAAAGAAGACAATATGAGATCATCTATGGAAGAGAGTGATGTAACAGAAGCAAACTAAGAATCTCATCAGGTAAATAGTGTTATTCATTACATGGTGTGGCAGACACAAGCTAGCACTTAGAGGACAGCGCATTGAGTAATTTAAACCTTTTGCAAATTGAACATCTGCAAGGCAGCTCAATCTAATGGAAACCCTATGTTGCACTCGATCTCCATTAAACTCAATGTATAGATGATCTAGAAATCTTCACTGATCTAAGGAAGTTAAGCATGTCATGTAACCAATACAATCAAATTCTCAACTCAACTGAAGACTAGAAAATCACTGTCTGGTTTTTTTTCATATGACATCCGTAACAAGGAAATGACCATCTATTTCTATCTTAAAACTGCCACTGACGTAGTTTAATCTGCATTGCCTAAAATTCAGTTTATTCTTAGAAGAGCAGGGCCTCAGAACTAACCCTACAGCCTAACATTTCTAATATAATAATTTGACCAGCGTTCTCAAGAAGCAATCACCAATGCAGCTATGACTACATACACACACATCATATTCAGTTTCCAGCCTCAGCAGCATAAAGCACTTTCATTCCAAGAAAAATGCCAGTTACTAATTACCATGGTTTCCTTTCGTTTCAAGAGATGACCACCAAACAATCAAAGCCAAGGAAGTCTAGATAAAACAATACATGTAACAGAAAAACATTATCACTCAACTATGGAACATAAACACTATGGCTTCCTTCATTATTCAAACCACAATACCTACTTTGCAATATAATTGAAAATTTATTAACAGAACAAACCATTACGGCTATGTTGGGGACTGAGATGATATGGTTTATAATCTGTAGCATCGAAATTAAGCAGAAGTACCATAGCTACAAACATAACCTATACTCCATTCCCAATGACACCTATACAAATTGTAAACCACATAAAACATAGAAACATAGCACAACCCTAACCACCGAATTCAAACTAACACAAAACAAATTCACCTAAAATCCAAAAGTAAAAACAATTTCCCAAAAAAAAAAGTTCACGATCCCACCAAATATTAAAAAAAATTAAAAATATAAAGGAATCGCAAAAACAAACCTCAAAAGGAGTAACAATAGCGAGAGCTTCAAGCACACCAGCACCAAAGCCAGCCATTAGCCGACCCTGATTGCTAATCTTCCCCGTTTTAGAATCCTTAAACGCCGATTGAAACACGGCATTCGATCCCATTCGAAGCGTGTACTTTAAGGTCAAGTGGGTGGCAAACGGCGTCAATCCTTTCCACAGAGCCCGCACGCCTTCGGTACGGGCGACGGTGGAGCCGCAGTGGATAATTCCCTTGTAAGTCCCAGTTGTGTCCAGCTGTAACCTCGTCTTGATGACGTCGATTGGCTGCAAGCAACACGCCTCCACGATCCCTCCGAGAGAACCTGACACCGCCTTCATGTACGGTGGGGTCGTCTTCTTCTGAACCGGGCTCGGGTTTTGCTCTCGCTTATTATCCATAGAAAACAAACGTTCAAAAGCTTACAGTGGGAAGTTGGAGAAGAAGAAGAGAAGTCCTTCTGGGTATTGCTTCTCTTCTTCTTGCTTCCCTCCTGAGTGTTTGATTATTTTCGAAGTTGTTTCAGTTTCTTCAGTTTTATGCCAGCCCCACGTGAGCTGACAAGTTTTGTGCAGTTCGACTGCGGGTATTGCGACCGGATGACGTCAAGTTATGTGGAATTGTTTTTGTCGCTTTCTTTTACTGGGTTAACCAGAAAATGAACGGTGGCTGTGTATTTTCGCTTTCGCTTTTTAAATGAACAAGGATGGCCATTTATTTATGGGGTTATTTTTCGCTACCCCTGGTATGTTTTGACAAATTTTATCGCGTACACCCATTCTGTTAAATTCAACAATTATTACTGTATACCCATTCTGTTAAATTCAACCGTTTAATTTAACCAATCAAGGATAAAATAGATATTGTACAATAAATAAATAAAAAATCAAGTTAAAGCTGTTTGCACAGAAGAAAGAGAGCAAGGAGAAGCAAAAGAACAGTAACATCATTTCTGAAAAAACAACCACCATCCAAGAGCATAAATAAAAGTAATATGGAGGAAAAATATTGTGTTGGAGTTGATTTCGAGCCAAATTCTCACCTACCATATGCCCATTTTTCAAGAAGTTGAGGATTACACACCTTACTTGAAGGATTGTGCTGTGAGAGAGTGTGAGAGTGGCTTTTGTTGCTTCGTTGTGCACATATTAAGGTGAGTTTTTTTATATTGTTCATATGAATTTTTTGATGGAGTATTACTCAACACATGTTAGATTACATGCATGCAGGTGATATTTATGTTGGATTTAATAAAGTTCATCATGGATTTTCTGGGTTTTAGTTGTTCCCTATCTTTAAATTGTTAAATGTTTTGTTTGGTAATTTAAGTCAAAAAAATATAAAAAATTCATCTTTATTTACTTAAATCAGTACTCCATTTTTAAATTATAAATGCATCTTTGGCTATTATCCTCTACCTACAACTCTAACTCGTTAAATTTTTTTAAAGAGTAAAATGGTAGTTTCTCATCGTAAATATGCAAGTACTTTACAGGCAATGTTGACTTTCGGTTAGTAAAACTTTTCGAATACATTTCCAAATTCAACATACATATTAACAGTGAATGGTGGCATTTTTTAAATTTAATAATTTGAAATTTAAATTGGGGACAAAATCATCATTTCACAAAATAATTATCAGAATAGTTAAACTAAACGGTTGAATTTAACGGAATGGGTGCACGGTGATAATTATTAAAACAAGTGGGGGCACGGTAAAATTTAACAAAACATGTGGGGAGTGGCGAAAAATAACCCTTTATTTATTTATTTTCAATTGGCATGCAATGTACGGAGATTTGATCCCGATTCACATTTACGACAGACAAAATATTTGAATTTCGAGTAATTTCTAAATTCAAACTTGATCTCAACCGTTCATCACTAGGTGAAGCCTTTAATGACGATCGGCTGCTTTGTTTAAATGAGCTTTAGGGACATTATTATAGTAATGTTATAATAAAATAATTAATTGTAAAAAGAATTATATGACTTTTTGGTTTAATTAAAAACCACCCTAAGGTAGGGATCATGAAGGATCTCTTATTTGTAGATTAAATAAAATAAAAGAAAATACATTTGAAGGAGGATAGCACAAGCTATAAAAGAATAAAGAATAACCTGAATAGAACAAACTAAGGCAAAATCGAACAAATGAAACCATAAGAAGGTAAGCTAATGGCCAGAGCGTCGCTTACAATACTTGCGATTGGTGAGCAATGCGAAACTCTTCTTTGAATCAGAGGCATGTAGGCCAGCAATACTAAAATCAGGGTAAGATCGAGCCCCCCAGTACTCTAAGGCTTATAAAAGAAATAATCATTAGCCATCCGATTTCTGTTAGAACTAAAATCCTCATCAGATTGGATAGGAATGTCAGTGGAATGAGAGTTAAAGCATACAACCATATGCCGAATACTTTCACAGCAGATCTGAAAAAAGTTGAGCCAGTGGGAACCCTCTGAACATTATTCCCAGTTCTGATGGATCTTTACATAATATATTGTAGCTAACTGTTAGCTTTTTCCTTTAGTGAAAAAGAGAAAAACTTAAATCTGATTATTTTCGTGCTACAATTTTAATCAATGTAAGTTTTACAGACTTCTTCAAATTCCCAGACTTCTTAAACAAAACATAATAACATATTAACAAAATATAAACAATTTAGATAGTATTATATAACCAACCATACAAATTAACGACACAACAATAAAGCATATAAAGCATAAAATGAAAGCAGAAAAAATAAAATGCAAAAAGAAAAAAGAAATTATAGGAAAAAAAATAAAAACATTGCAACTCCTTTTTTTTTTAAAAAAAAACAACTTTTGAAAATTATTGACTAATTAGGTAAGTCCATATTCATTTAGTCCACAAAATCTAAAATTCTAAAAAAAAGTCATAATCCAAAATCCAAGTTTCAATTCGATTCATAGATTGATTTGATAGAGTTTTCAGTCAAAACGAAGTTTTTTAGGCAAAAAATGTATTGTATTTTTAACGCTCACTTAAATTTTGCAAAGAAAAAAAAAAAAAGAGGAAAGTCTGAAAAAAAAATGTCAAAATAGAAATAATACAAAAGTACGATAAAAATAAATGATATCGACACCAAGTTTAGAAAATTTCATGGCAATAGCGCCAAGTTGGAACAAGGCGTGAAACCTCCTGCACTAGCACCCTACTGCTTGGCACCACCTCAACTCGAGGAGCTACGGAAATAAATCATGGATTTGCTAGATGTTGGCTACATCCGCGTCCAAGACTCCATTCGATACACCCATCCTCTTCCAAAAGATGAAGGATGACTCTCTACGAATGTGCAGAATTCAAGTTTTCCACTCCATGACTGGAGCGTCACGTGCACGCTTTGTGCACATGAATCGAGGGCCTTCATCACTCACTATATTCATGATATACTTGATGAAGAGACGGCAACTTCATCAGTTTTCTAATCGGTTGGTTTGGTGCATCGACGAAGGTTGCATACTTGATATAATAGTCAACAACGAGCATGATACTTCTGCATCATTGACTCAAAAGTGTTGATTATTTGTAAGTATAAGAATGACTAGTTATATTATAATTGCTTGTGTCTAGGGTAGAATAATAAGGAATCTAAAAATCTAGTAATAAATTATTAAATAAAATTCATTGTAGAAAAAAAATTATTTTTTTTTAAAAAGTGCTACATATATAGGATCCACTCTTGATATTCAAATTATAGTCATAATACTATCTTATAATCATATTTTATATTTATTTTACTAATTTATTTATTATATGATTTAATTATTAATTAATCACTTATGCATAAATATGGGGATAACGTATCGAATGTGCTATAGCTATATTGGTGTATCGTCTTTATGTCTGAATACCAAATGGATTCAAAATGGATCCAGGTTTACAGATTAAAATGAAATGAAAATAACTAATCAAAAAAATATAACTTGTAAATATATAATTAAAATAATAAAATATGAACTTATTTAAGTGAATAATTGATTCCATAATTTAAATCTTTGATCTTCACCTTTGACTTTAGCTTAGAAAATTAACCACTCATATTGACAAATTAAATACTCATTTTCTTTAACAAAATTTTAAAATATGTTACAAAAAAATTAAATACAAAAGAAAAGAGAAAATTTATTTTATAAACTTCCGTCTTCGGTTCCTTTCCCACAATTCTTTTCTTTTGCCTATCCTCTGAATTCTCCTCCAATTTATAGGCAGCTAGTGTCTTCAAATTATATATATGTGTGTGTTTGTGTGTACGTATGTATAATATGGCTGCACTTCGATTTATATGAATGCAATCCATCTATGATAATTGAAAACTGTACGTGAAAAAAATGCATTAAATAAAACTGTAAGGGAAAAAAATGATAATTTTAATCTTGACTAAACATATACTTTCTAATGTTAATCAATGACCATAATGAAAATTGCAATAGGACAACAGAATCAGATGGATAGATCGTGCGAATTTCCAATCATACTCATTCTTGTTTCAATTAAGAAGTAGCTGATCCTTGTGACACTTGGGATGGTGAAATTTCAGTCCCAATTAAAAATAAAGCAAATACATAAAAGGGTCACATTTTAATGAATTTTATTTTTCTTGTTAGTGAAATATTTTTGAATTATTAAGCATTTTCTTTTTAATTTTCAAATGGAGATTGTGTAAAAATACGCAAATGGGTTAATGGTTCGAGGATATGAGCCGTCATAAAAAGCCCATGCTGAAGCCCTCTTTTCGTTTTGCCCGAGAGTTTTGAACTTATCTTATTTCGACCTATTAGCCCAAATTGTTACCACGGCCTAGCGGAAGCGGCCAATCCCTTAAGCGGTTAAGCCTCTATATAATAACCGGGTGAAAGCCGGAAATTATCTGACGTTGATTTACTGTAGCAAAGATACACGTGTCATTTCACTAGATTCAAAGATGCAAATTTTACTGACTAAGCAAGTGCGTGTCATTGCTGCATGGCTTCAGAGTTCCTCCGTCGCCGCGTCTATGACCTTACGTGTCATTTCCCTCCCACAGTCACCGTCACTCTGATCTCCAAGTACTTGTGAGAGAAACAATTATATAAGCTTGCAAAGAGTTGAAATTAAATTGCCATAAAAAGATCCTCAAATGGCATCGCAGCAGGAAAGACGAGAGCTTGACACTAGAGCAAGGCAAGGAGAGACCGTCGTTCCTGGCGGTACTGGTGGCAAGAGCCTCGAAGCCCAAGAGCACCTCGCTGAGGGTAGTTAATATTAATTAACCTTAAAATTACAACATGCATGCTTGATATGCTCCTCGTCGTTGGTTTTCCGAATTAGTTATTGTTCGATGATTAATTAATTAATTAGTTAATGTGGTGGTTGTGATGATTAATATGAAGGGAGGAGCCGGGGAGGGCAGACGAGGAGGGAGCAGCTGGGAACAGAAGGGTACCAGGAGTTGGGGCACCGAGGAGGGCGGACGAGGAGGGAGCAGATGGGAGTGAAGGGTATCAAGAGATGGGTCAAAAAGGAGGTCTCAGCACCATTGACAAGTCTGGAGGAGAACGAACCGCAGAGGAAGGGATCGAAATCGACGAGTCCAAGTACAAAACCAGCAGCTAATTAATGCATCCCGCATGCATGCAGTAACAAGCTCAGGATCAATCCATGTTCTGTTTAGACATGCAGTAACAAGTGCGGGTAGTAGTCCACGTCTCAATGCGGAAGAAATAAAATAAAATAAAATAAAAATAGCCAACCGTCTAGGGTTTGTCCACTACTTCTTAGCTGGACAGTACTGCGTGTGAAGTGCCTGTAAGTCCGATGTTTAATTGTCTGTTGTCTTTTTTTTTTTTTTTTCCTTTTTCCTTGGAGGGGGGTATATAATTTTGGCGTGTTAGTTCTTGACTTTGTTTTGCGGTGGTACGTCTCTCTTCTCATCTGTTCTCCTCGGCTTTTTTAATCCTGTTGTAATATCAATCTTTTTGAAATTAACTAAGCTGTTTCTTCAAATAATGTACCGTAATTTAAAGTCCTAATTAGCTATAATGATGAATATGTTTTTTATGTGGTTGAATGTTGATCCGGAAATTATATATTACCTATACCTCCTTGACCATGCGGCGAAATATACCATATGAAAATTGTGTTCGTCGTGGTTTAAAAGGCTAGCTACCAGGGACGTAGCCAGGAATCTAATTGATTTGGGGTATATTTAAAATATAATATAAATTTTGAAAATTTATATTACAATACATAAAATCGTAATTATAATATCAATTGATAATAAATTTTGAAGATTTAGAACAGTATATAAAATTGTAACTATAATATAAATAATAATAAATTTACTTATTACAATTGTTTTAATTGAGAATTCCTCGACGGGATTTCATGTGTTGAAAATGCTGTAACATAGTTTCATTATCAATACAATCAAATACATCTTTTTCAATGTGCACAACCAGATTATTAGGGGTGGATAAAATCGGGTTCGGGTCAATCTATTTGAGTTTTGGGTTGTTCGCGTTAGGCAAACATGGTGTTTATGTAATCTGAAAAAGAAAGAAAAATCCTAAAAGTGATAACCAACTATAAATAAGCGAGGAAGTAGCTCTTTTGAGCTTGAATAATAAAACCCTAAAAGAGATAGGGGTAGCTGATGCCGAAGAGAAAATGAAGCATGAAATCCATAAAGCAGCATGGAACACGAGCATAGAAAAAGACAAAAGTCTAAGAACTAGGAATCAGGAACTAGAAACCAAGCAAAAGTGAAAAGTAGAAAAAGACAAAAATCCAAGAATCAAGAGCCAGGAACCAAGAAAAGTCAAAAGTAAACTAGGAAACTAACAAATAAAAGGAAACATAGCCTGCAGCATACAAATAAATAAAGCGTAATATAATTCTAATTAATCTAAAATTTTTGGAACCTACTTTGAGAAGGAGACAAAAATAGACTTCAAATAAAATTCTAACTAAGTAGGGAAAGTCGATAAAAAATAAGAATTAGTAAAGACTTAAGATACCGAAATTTGTATTATAAATAGAGAGCTCCAGAAGTGTAGAGGCAAGGAAAAAAAATAGCAAGAGAGTAACAAGAAAGAAAAACTTCGTTGTAATCATTATTTTATAGTGAATTTGCTCTCTTGACTCCCGTGGACGTAGGCCAAATACTGAACCACGTAAATCTTTGGTGATTTACTCTTTATATCATCCCCTTTATTCAACTCTTAGGTTGACCAGAAATTAGCATCAACAAATATAACACAAAACTAGTAAATAAAAATTAAGTGTTAAATAAAACATAAATTTTAAAAATAAAATATAGGACTTGCAAATAGATGAAAAATAAATTAATATAAACTAGCAAATTGATGTGTTATTGTAAAGAAAATTAAAAAAAATTACAAATAAGATACAAAATTAGTAAATCAAAATTAACTGTGAAATACAAAATAAATTTTAAAAATGAAATATAAGAAAAATGAAATATAAGAATTGTAAGTATAAGGTAAGACTTAATATATTGACTACCTTGTATATTTAATGATTTTGTTTTTAAATTGAACAATTATAATTTTTTATTTATGTAATAAGTATGATTCCTAGAATCAAAATTTGAAAAACTATTTATTTAATGTTTTCTAAAATTGTTGTAAGATAATGTGATTTTGCATCTTTCTAAATCTCCTCAACAGCAACTTGAAATGTTCTTTAACTATAAGTGAGGCGTAAATTTTGAAACAATATAAAGTATGCATAAGACTTAATATTATATTTAACTAGTTTAATTTATTGATATATTATAGATGTGCCTAGTAGGGGCAGCTTTTAAGTATAGGTTGACTTGACAATTGCCTAAGCCTTCATGTTTTAGAAAGGTTGCATTTTTTAGTATTTATTAATAATTCTATAATTAATAATATTTTTTAAAGTTATATGTTGCATGAAAGCCTATTTTTTCACATATATTTAATTAATAATTATCCAACAATTAAGATTTTTTTATAGAAAATCTATATTCGATAACCTTAATTTTAAGAAAATATAATTACAAAATTGTCTATCTCATTTGTTGTTAGTCTTTTTAAGAAAAAAATAAAAGTCTTTACATTTTCAGTTTCCTACGAAAACTTAATTATTTAACGTGAGAATCTTTGATTTTTAGTATTCTTTTTAATTTATATTAAAAACTTATAATCTCATAAATCAGTAGACGAAAAAATTTCTTACTCTTTTCTCTACAAGGAAAATTATTACATTCATTGAGACACTTCAAAGTTCTTAAAATACAAAGTCCACATCGATCATTTGATGATCAACTCATCGTCTTAACTTTCTAAGTGATACTATTCAAAATATTCTACTCGAAAATTAGTATTATTCTTATTTATTTGTTTTGTAATGATTCTAATGGAAGTATTTTTTATATCTTCTCAAGTATTTTTTTTTCAGGATTTGTGATTGAAACTTTTTAGGTTCTTCTTCATTATTGTTAAAATTCAGGATAAAATTAAAAATGGAATATGAATTTTGAGCATGTTTCTTTTGAGTCTTGAGGTTGTTGAATGAAATGAGATCTCATAAAAAAAAATTCACCTAAGGCATAAATACTTTAAAGTCAACTCCTATTTAATAATATAAAAATGTCTTTTTATTTTATTTTGTTTTCATTCATATCAAGATAAATAATTTCGCTTAATTAACTTTTGTAATAAAAAAATAATATGATAGAAAATGAAAAACAAAAGATTATAAATGTCCAGGAATGATTAATATAGGATTTTGGTTTAACCAATTCAATGAAAATTATTCCACTAATTGTTCTCTTTTTTATTTTCAATTGATGACTGATTATTTTTGTTTAATTAAAGTTAAAGGAATAAACTTATTTTTTCTCTAAAATTCTATAGAAAATGTTAATTGTTTTATTAATTAATAATCATATATTAATTTATTTAATTTACCTTTCATCTGTTAGTTTTATGTAATTGATAAAACTTATATTTATCATGGCATCATATAATTTTCCTTATTAAAATTATATTAACATAACATTTAAGTACATCATATACCATTAAATTAAATAAACCTAATAGATAAAACATTAAAACATGACTTTAACCTAAAAAGTAATATTCAAGGACACCCACCTTCCACAAGATACTATTATAACTTTTTATTTCTATCTTGCTGTAAATAAGTAATCCTAGCTTTAAAAGGAAAAACATGGAAAAGGTTAGAGAAGGCCAAAAACGAAAATTGGACATATAAGACAGACAGCGGTCAGGACAGAGGTGAAAGATGCTAGAAATTAAGGCGATGCATGCATGCATGGCTGGCGGACTCGTGTCCCCGAGCAGCTGCACTGTCATTACAGAATGAATAGCCGCACTGCTCTTTCCTTTCCTACGTGGCCATCCGTCCCTTTTTTGGTCCCGTTCTTCTTCATATAAAGAACTGAAATCCTGCAGTCGTGACAATAAAGGCCTGTCTGTTTAATTACCTGGTTCGAGTATCATTCTTAAATTAAGGGCTGAAAGCAAGGGGGGAAAAAAAGAAAGGATCAAGAGCATGGATTCTCGGCGGCAAAGAGATGAAAAGGATTCCGGAGAAAGGCCAGGAGTGACTGCCGTCCCTGGTGGAAATCGTGACAACAGCCTTGGGCGTCTTGCTGAGGGTTCCCTCTTTATATACATATACATATCTCACGAAAAACCTGTGTTGCAGTTCAATGGTTTTCATTTAAATAATATATATTGCGTTATATAGCGCGCAGTACACCGCGGAGGGCGGACGAAGGGGGAGCATTTAGGCGCAAAAGGGCAGGAGTAGAGGAAAGATTTTGAGATGGGCGTTGGAGGAGTTCAACTCCAGAGTAAGAAGGAACAACTGCAAACTCAAGGGCGTGCGGACACGGGCAGGAATGCTGCTGATGGAGGAGACCCTTCGGCAGATGATCTTGAAGAATGATGTCTCCGCCGGCTAGCAAAATTGTCTATGCGGACTTTCTGGTGCTTTTAGATTTTTCTGAGATATATCCAGCTGCAAGCAATAAATTGTTTTCTGCCTTCCGTCAGCTCCCAATGCCTACGAATAAAAAATCAATCTTGCGCCACGCTTTGTATCTTATAATCGGTGACCAAGTTGGAAGGGAGTTATAGAAATCAGGTCTTGAAACGTACACGATAATCCCAAAATGGTTTGATTATCCCCAAAAAAAAAAATCTCCGAGTAGGTGCCACACTAATACATTACAACCAACCGTGATAAACTTGCCACTTCTTGCAAAAGCTGTTCTGTTACAAAGCAATCAAAATTGTTGCATAACTACCCCAATCTTCCTGTATCTCCCTGTTTCGTTTTGCTTCCATGTGTTGCATACAAAGAGACTGCTTCAGAATATCAGTGGCTTGTTGCTAGAGCAGTCACAAGCAAGCCAAGTATCAAAAACGGCTGGGCACTTGCCTGAAGCACAAATTAAAAGTACAGACCTTCAGCAATTCGTATTTTGTGGAATACTTTCAGCAGATAACAGAAAAAAAAAAGCACCTGATATTTAACGTCGTATTTTATAGGGTCTTTGAGAAAGTACTGGAACTGTAGTACACAAACAGTGGAATCAGGATCGCCTTGGCAGAAAGGCATTTTATAGAACAGCTGCTGATAAATTACAGACTTTAGGAAAGTGCTTTACCTGAAAGACGATTTGTGGAACTATCAAGGCTAGTAGCGCTAGTGCATAATATGGTTTACCAGCCCCTAGTAAATAACCTGCAAGATGAACCATAAGTGAAAAATAAATAAAAAACAGCCGAGAGTTGTTAGAAGGTCCTTTTTGGTATTGAGATATTGTAGTTTTTGAATCACAGTTACTGTAGAAAAAAAAACTGTAACTATGAAATAAAAGTTAATAATTTATAAAATATATTGTAAATTTTTCATTATATAACTATTAAACCAACTTAATGTTTAAGTCGTTTTTATTAAACATTTTAGTGCTGTAATTTTTTTTTTTAAGCTACCTGCCTATCCTCAGGGTCCAAATTTCTTATACTGGATTGCATGGTGCAACTGCTGCTTTTAACCATTGGATCCAGCTACAGTTGTCACCATGAACTGGATCCAACGGTTAAAAGCAGCAGTTGCACCATGCAACTGTTGCGTAGTAGGTTTGGCCCTATCCTCAATACCAAAAGATTCCAAACAGGCCATAATTTACAATATCAAACAGGCCATTAGATTTTGTTCTTTGGATATAAACACTGTTGTCTAAATTTTGAGTAAAATTTGATCTCTTTCACCAAACAGGCCATAAGATTTTGTTCTTTGGATATGAACATTGTTGTCTAAATTTTGATTAAATTTTATCTCCATCACCCAGTCAAAAGGGGTAAGTAGTTCACAGGCGCCAACCATACAAGATCATACTCAGAAGCAGAGTTTATCGGGACTAAATTTATGCATCAAAGACATTTGACCTGAAAAGTTCACATTATGCCGATGGGTGAATTAGATCAAATAATAAATTTTGATTGGGGAAGAAGATTCATGAATAAGTTAAGACCATTGTATGCATTTCTTGAATAGTCAGTGAAGAGGACTTCAGCGAAACAGCATAATTGATCAATGTGGTTCGTAAGACATCTAGAATCTTTTGTGCTTAATCCTTATTTGAGTCGGTAAGCTTGCTAACAAGTAATTAATGGTTCATTAAACAAATCACTCTTAGAAGGCTCTAGTCTGATGTCAAATAATCACTCAAATTTCAACAGTAATCACATTGTTCAAAATGGTGTGAGTCAGCTCGATCTGAAAATAATTTATTTCTGATGAAATACTGTAGTGAAGGTAATTAAAATTACTTACCAGCCACAGATATCTGAGTTATGTCAATTGCGCCAACACAAATCCATTTAGCAGTTTCAGGACCAAAAGCTACTGGAAGTGACTGTTCGGGCACCATTCAGGCAGAAGGTTATAATATATACTTCTTCAGATATGTTTGACAATTTGTGCGGAAAGAAATTTCTATGACATATTATATATAGACTAAAGAAGTATGGAGGAAACCTGCAGTCCCATTGCTCTATCTCCTTCAACACTCTTAAAGTCATTTACAATTGCAATACCTAACTGAAATATGATAAGTGTAAAATAAGTTAGTTTTCACTAGATCATGATATAAATGATATACACCAATGTGAAAAACATACCCCGGCAATACTGTACAAGAGTGTAAGAACAATTATGTCAGGCGTAAGTGTCCCAAACAAAGCTTGGCCTGCCCACCTATATGGGAAAAAAAATGAAAATATACCAGTTACGAGCAAAGTGAAATTCCAGAACAGAGCCCCTTCCACTTCATAATTCAAAAAAGAGGGTTCTACAGCCTGGATGTGTCTATGCATATTGCATGACATACTAGCAAATAGAACAGAGGATTCAATACACAAACTTGATAGTCTTTTCTCCCTAAGAAGTATCTGACACCAGAAAGAAGCAATTGCTATTACCACCCAATTTATTAGATAACTTGAGTGTACTCAATGGACAATCATCAAATGTATTCTGCTTTAGTAGGAGAAAGAAATAAGGACTGATAACAGGATTGTTCATGACGGTAAGTCAGAATAGAAACATTTGAGCAAGTAAGCTAGATCGTGTTGGTGAAGACCCTTGGACATGCTTCAAAAGTTATCAACAAAATTTATCAAGGAAAATTTAAGAGGGAAATTGCACCATGGCAAACTTATATAGCTCGCTCCCAGAGCAAAATTTCCAATCCATCCATTTTGCTTCAGCTGCAACAACATTTTCAATCTTGGTCAGGGCTTAAGTAGATTTCTTTCAACTTGAAGTAACTTAATTAGAGGAAGGAAGAAAACTACCTTCAAAGGTGGAGCAGAGTATATGTATGATAGCAACGATCCACCCACAGCAAGCCAAAATATCGTTGGGAAGTCATGCCCTGCCTGTAAAGGAGAAAGGTTTATGAAACAGAAATTACCCCGTATATAAAATGGGAAAATACATGTATTTACCAATGTCAATTACCTACCCACACATCTAATAAACCAGCTAATCCAAGTCCTGCTAGCAGTAAAACCCAGATCTGGGTAATGACCTGATTGAATTTTGTGGGGAAACCCAAAAGGAAGAAGGAAACGAATGCTGGAGGTTAAATGTTCCAAATGATAGAAAGAAAGAGAGAGAAAAATGACAGATCACATACCTCATTCTCAGATATTGCACCTGAAGGAATTGGACGATAGGGTTCATTAATTGCATCAATCTCTCGATCATACCAATCATTAATCGTCTATGAAGTCAAAAGCAAGAAATTTAGGTTATCATAGTTTCAAGTTCTCATTCAGCAAACAAGACATTTCTCTAAATTCAATATAGAACTACCTGTGTGTAGCCGGTGAGACACGGGCCAGACATGATCATACAGACAATTGATTTAGCAACATCCTCCAAATTCCAGTGAAAGTTTCCTACAATGTGAATCAAATCAACTCGAAAGCAACTAACAAGACCAGGGGAAAGTAAAATACAGTTTATTCACCATAAAATTACAGTTTATCACTAATAAGTTAAGCAGATTAATTAAGTTCACTACCCAGTAGGTTGTCTATTCATAGGGTAAAGTGTAAACTGTTACTCTAGGGTAAATGTCACTTCATAAGGACATATCGAGAAGACGATACAAAATATAGAGAAGCTTTCACTGTACACTAAATGTCAATATGAGGTAAAAATCTCTAAGGCTCTAAGCATTCATATAACGGCACAAGTGCCATAAGTTGACATATGAAATGTCCATCAAAACAGCTTTAACAAGAAGGAAGGGGTATTTAAATTTCATGACAACAGATGATTTCATTCTCATATTATGCAAAGAAGAGTACCAGAAGCAGCAGCGCCACAAACTATTCCCCAAATCAATGGAGGCCAGGTAACAGGCTTTGTTAGTTGAAGACGAATCTTCCATTTATTCTGTAAAACCAAATCCAGGTAAACCCCCTCTACATTAAATAAAAGATTTTCAACCAACCTGTTATATAACTAAAAAGATCAAGTGCTGTATAAATCATTTATAATTGGAGAAACACTTAAGTTCTGGAATGTCGTGCTCAAAACAAACTCAATCTTTTCTTAAAAATCAATAAACTATTACGAATTGTTTTCCAAGAGTAAATATTATTACAGCTTAATTGTTTAAAACAACTGCATTATACATTTCAAACATTAGCGTTTTTGATAGACATATGATTGTAATCAGACTCACAGTTTCTTGTGCAGCTCCCTTAATCCCAAGAAGCTGATTGAAGCTCGATCCGCTAGCAGCCGGGGCTTTATCGGGTGCTTGCGGTTTAACTAAAATTGACAAATGAACAAAGTACCAATCAATAACCAGTACAAAATCACTCTTCTTCAAAAAATCTCCAACACTGAAATACCAATTTTAACAGTTCAATTAACAGAGCAAAGTTTAGCTCACAAGACCTTCATTTGCATTAGGCTCCTGTGCTCTCACCGTCAGTCTGCGCCCTGAAATTAAACAAATTAATCAATATGTAAAAAAAAATACGAAGAAAGTAAGCAAGCGGCAAAGTTGAAATTACTAATTGCATATTTTTAATTGCTTCGGTTTATCAACTCAGCAACCAAAACAGAGCATTAAAAAATAAGAAACGAAAAATAAATAAAAAAAATAACTCACTGGAAAATGAAACCGAAACGGGTGATAGAACTGGCCGGGTTCGAACTCGGTTGGTGGATTTGACGTTGGATAATCTTGTGGATAAAACCGTGTTCACAACAGACGACATTTGAAATTTCAACTTTTTTCTTTCTCGTTTTTAGTGGGAACTGCAAGTGAAGGTGGTGCGTTGACGCTAATGGAAATGGAGCGGAATGAACTGTGAAAGTAAGGGAGATAAGTGTATTTATCTCTATTCTAGCACAAGGCAGCTAAAATGGCTTGTAGTGAGGGAGAAGAGGAGGAGACGAGAGGAGACATGTTCCAGTGTGTGTCGATGTAGTTTTAAGAGTTTTGTATGGATACGCGGCATGAAATGGTTTGGGAGTTCCGGGTTGTGGCACCAGTTAATGATGATGCGCTTTCGTGATTAAGTCCTGAAGTCAAAGCCTTGAAACCGTAGTTGAAACACTTGCTCATAACTGCATTTTTCATAAGGGAAAAATTGTAAGGCTGCTGTGTAAACCGAATTCTGAGTCCTAAATTCCCTCTTCGCAAAATTATATGTAAGTACAACTGGACCTCAAAATTTTGAATTATGAATCCAATTTTAATCTTTTGAATTATTGGGGTTTCCAAAATTTAAATTAGTTGGGATGGCAATGGAGCATATATAAGTTAGGTCAATAATGATTATATTTGTAGATTCATGACAAAAAAAATAAAGATTTGTATTTATTTTAAATTCATCATGAGTGTATGATTTTGCTCCATATCTAAATCTACCATAAATAAATAAATAAATAAAGATTTAGACCTCCTCTAAATCCGTCGTGAATTTATTAATTTTTATTTTTTAGCAAGCTAATTTTAAAATTTTTATAGATTCTTAGAGAATATTATAGAATTTATCTTTATTATATTCTAGACCCCGTCAAGAAAAATAAAAGAGAAAAAATGTTTGAGGGAAAAAAATTATTGCTATCAACTAAAATACATAATGCATCTCAATTAAAATTAAGAAAATTTTAAATTTCTTATAGAATTAATAAATATCGCATCTTATAAGTATGGCATTGATATTATTAAGCTAGGTACAAGTTTAATTTGATTGTAAAGTGGGGTTTTAAAAAATCTATAAAAATTATTTAGAAGTATGACGTTGACAACTTTTTAATATTTTAAAAATTAAATTAAAAGACTTTTATGGTACATTTACTAAATAGAAATCGAAACAAACAAGAATAAGAATGAGTTATAATGCGAATGAGGAATGAGAATTAAAATAAGTTGTTTACTTAAATTGTATGAACTAAAATAAATTGGATTACTGTTTACTTCGTTTCGATCTTTCAAAATCAAAATAGATTATTTTAAGTTACTAAAATGTTCTTATTTAATTTTTGAGTAAATAAATTATTATTATTATTATTATTATTATTATTATTATTATTATTATTATTATTATTATTATTATTATTATTATTATTATTATTACAACAAATTTACAAATCACTAGCAAGTAACCGTGACGGCAACAACTTTTTTATTGACAAGTAGCAATGAAATTTAGAGAGTGGCAGGGACAATCAATAGGCACTGCAGACGACCAGCGACGATCAGTGGAGCAAGGCTGATGATCTGCATAGTGTGCAATGGTGATGTGTGCGATGATGATGCACGACAACTGACTCTGTTGCGTTCGACGACTAGCATGCGACGATCGTGGCTTCTGCTTCTCGATGATTGCAAATCGATCTTGCAAAAATCCGATTCGTTCCTTTTCTTTTTTAATTGAGTACAAATTTGGTAATTTGAATTTTGTTAGGGTTAAAATGGTTAGTTCTGAGAATGAGAGAGTGATTTACAAAATTAGGGTGAGTCCTATGATTTCAATTTTTATTCCCAATTTTATTTTGTGAAATAAATACATCAATGATTTTGATTTCTCAATAAGTAAATACACCTTAATTGAAAAGTGGGGTTTTACTAGAAAAACAAAAGGATGCTAATGGCACCACTCCTCGCTCAAGCACAGATAAAAACTGAAGGCCAATTTATTTAACAGTGAAGCTGCAAACATCCACTTAAACCTCTGGTCTAAATACACCCACTAAAACATTAAGTAAAATCCCTATCATTCTAAGTAAACTCACTTGATTTCCATAAATGACCTTGTCCTCTTTCTTTATCATAAACACTGTGCAAGGAAAAAATAAAATTGAAAGAAAAAAAATTTGTCGCAGTAAGAAAAGAGAGCAAAATGTTTCAACTTTATCATCCTGCATGCTTCAATCAAAAGATAGAGAGCAATAAGTACATTTTTAATTAGTCAGTAGTGTCAATTCAAGAGAAAAAGGCCACTTTAACAGAAGAGGGAAACAATCTTTTATAAAAGTTTAGGGGATGGCTACGATACAGGGACTGAAAGTCCCTGTACCATAGAGGGGGTCAATTTATTGACCCCTTTGTTGTTTGGCTGCCATCTGGCAGCCAAACAACTTTTATGACCGGCAGCAACCGGTTTTCTAGCCGGTTGCTGCCATTAATATGTAATTTTTATTTAAATAAATTAAAATAAAAAAATATACAAAATCAATAAAATTTAAAAAATAATAATAATTATAAGAAAAAAAAGACAAGCAAAGTAAAAATAGAAAAAAATATTTTTTATTATAAATTTTTAAAAAACAAAATAAAATGTATGTTAACATAAAGACAAAAGTTTAATTTATTTTTTATTAAATATGTCTCATATTTAACGTTTTACGTTTCATATTTTATGTTCTATGTTTCATATAATTATTTTCTAAACACCCCAAAAAATTTTTTTTTACCCCGTTTCATATTTACGTTCTACGATTCATGTTTGCTGTTCTATGTTTCATGTTCCATGTGGTATGTTCACTGTTGACGAGGTACATATGTTTTATGTTTACCGCTGCATATTTTAAGTAACCTGTTTCATGTTTATTGTTTAATGTTTCATGTAATAATTTTTCAAATGCCCCGGAATTTTTCTTTTTTGCCCCCGTTTCATGTTTACGTTCCATGTTTCATGTTCGCTGTTCTACGTTTCATGTTCGACGTTGTATGTTCACTGTTGCCGAGGTATTCATGTTTTATGTTTGCTGTTGCATATTTCAAGTAAGTTGTTTCATGTTTGTTTTTCAATGTATCATGTAATAATTTTCCAAATGGCCCGGAATTTTTCTTTTTTGCCCCCGTTTCATGTTTACGTTCCACGTTTCATATTCGTTGTTCTACGTTTCATGTTCGACGTTGTATGTTCACTGTTTGGGAGGTATTCATATTTTATGTTTGCTGTTGCATATTTTAAGTAAGTTGTTTCATGTTTGTTTTTTAATGTCTCATGTAATAATTTTCCAAATGCCCCGTAATTTTTCTTTTTTGCCCCCGTTTCATGTTTACGTTCCACGTTTCATGTTCGCTGTTCTACGTTTCATGTTCGACGTTGTATGTTCACTTTATTCTTGCGAGGTATTCATGTTTTATGTTTGCTGTTGCATATTTTAAGTAAGTTGTTTCATGTCTGTTATTTAATGTTTCATGTAATAATTTTCCAAATGCCCCGGAATTTTTCTTTTTTGCCCCCGTTTCATGTTTACGTTCCACGTTTCATGTTCGTTGTTCTATGTTTCATGTTCCATGTGGTATGTTCACTGTTGACGAGGTACATATGTTTTATGTTTACCGCTGCATATTTTAAGTAACCTGTTTCATGTTTATTGTTTAATGTTTCATGTAATAATTTTTCAAATGCCCCGGAATTTTTCTTTTTTGCCCCCGTTTCATGTTTACGTTCCACGTTTCATGTTCGCTGTTCTACGTTTCATGTTCGACGTTGTATGTTCACTTTATTCTTGAGGTATTCATGTTTTATGTTTGCTGTTGCATATTTCAAGTAAGTTGTTTCATGTTTGTTTTTCAATGTATCATGTAATAATTTTCCAAATGGCCCGGAATTTTTCTTTTTTGCCCCCGTTTCATGTTTACGTTCCACGTTTCATGTTCGTTGTTCTACGTTTCATGTTCGACGGTGTATGTTCACTGTTGCCGAGGTATTCATGTTTTATGTTTGCTGTTGCATATTTCAAGTAAGTTGTTTCATGTTTGTTTTTCAATGTTTCATGTAATAATTTTCCAAATGCCCCGGAATTTTTCTTTTTTGCCCCCGTTTCATGTTTACGTTCCACGTTTCATGTTCGCTGTTCTACGTTTCATGTTCGACGCTGTATGTTCACTGTTGCCGAGGTATTCATGTTTTATGTTTGCTGTTGCATATTTCAAGTAAGTTGTTTCATGTTTGTTTTTCAATATTTCATGTAATAATTTTCCAAATGGCCCGGAATTTTTCTTTTTTGCCCCCGTTTCATGTTTACGTTCCACGTTTCATATTCGTTGTTCTACGTTTCATGTTCGACGTTGTATGTTCACTGTATGCGAGGTATTCATGTTTTATGTTTGCTGTTGCATATTTTAAGTAAGTTGTTTCATGTCTGTTATTTAATGTTTCATGTAATAATTTTCCAAATGCCCCGGAATTTTTCTTTTTTGCCCCCGTTTCATGTTTACGTTCCACGTTTCATGTTCGTTGTTCTACGTTTCGTGTTTCATGTTGTATGTTCACTGTTGGCGAGGTACTCATGTTTTATGTTCGCTGTTGCATATTTTAAGTACGTTGTTTCATGTCTGTTATTTAATGTTTCATGTAATAATTTTCCAAATGCCCCGGAATTTTTCTTTTTTGCCCCCGTTTCATGTTTACGTTCCACGTTTCATGTTCGCTGTTCTACGTTTCATGTTCGACGTTGTATGTTCACTGTTGGTGAGGTATTCATGTTTTATGTTTACTGTTGCAGATTTTAAGTAAGTTGTTTCATGTCTGTTATTTAATGTTTCATGTAATAATTTTCCAAATGCCCCGGAATTTTTCTTTTTTGCCCCCGTTTCATGTTTACGTTCCACGTTTCATGTTCGACGTTGTATGTTCACTGTTGGCGAGGTATTCATGTTTTATGTTTGCTGTTGCATATTTTAAGTAAGTTGTTTCATGTCTGTTATTTAATCGATTATGTAATAATTTTCCAAATGCCCCGGAATTTTTCTTTTTTCCCCACGTTTCATGTTTACGTTCCACGTTCCACGTTTCATGTTCGCTGTTCTACGTTTTATGTTTCATGTTGTATGTTCACTGTTGGCGAGGTACTCATGTTTTATGTTCGCTGTTGCATATTTTAAGTACGTTGTTTCATGTTTGTTGTTTAATGTTTAATGTAATAATTTTCCAAATGCCCCCGAATTTTTCTTTGTTGCCCCCGTTTCATGTTTACTTTACACCAACTCTATCAGTATATTTATTGTTGCATTTATAACTGACTATTGAGCCAATTAATCCCTAATGCCATTGTCCGTTCCTTCATAAATATACTTATGTATATATAATTATTTTTTCCATTTTAAATGCCACCTTCCCACCATAACTCACTCACCTTGGGAGCAATATTTTCTTTCACCTGCATAGCTACTGCAGGTGCAAATTTCAGCCGTTGCAAAAATTTATGCTGTTCTACTTTTCCTCAAGTAAGTGTTTATGACTTAAATATTTGTTTTATCTCAGTTTTGCTTTTTTTAAATATATGAAATTGACGAACCGAATGTTGCTGGATGAATGTGGATTGATTTTTTAAAATATACCCATTGTTATTGTATTTTGATCACTGTATTTGATTTTTATTATCAAATTTCATGCTATTACCTTTCAGGATTTACAGATGAGTAAATTCTCTGATGATCTTGAGTTATCTTGGACCAATGTACTTGGAGCTCAGTTTACTTCAGTAGAAGATGCAGATGCATGGTACATGAACTATTCAAGAATGGTTGGTTTTAGTGTTAGAAAAAATGAGCTTCGTCGTTCGAAGTCTGGACGAACTACAATCCGTCGGTGGGTTTGTAGTTTGGAAGGATATAGGGCTGAAAAATATTTAGCAAATGATAATAGAGTGCGGGAGCCACGACCAATAACGCGTACGGGTTGTAAAGCATCGTTTCGAGTGAATTACGACAATTCTAGTGGCAAGTATACTGTGACAGAATTTAGAACTGAGCACAATCATCTGTTGACTTCTCCGAATGAAGTACATCTCCTTCATTCACATCGGCATGTTAGTGAAGGAGATCTTGCTCAAGCTAAGGCATTGAGGCGTGTTGGTGTGAAGACGTGCCAAGTTGTGGATTACATGGGTGATCAAGTTAGGGGTTCACAAAATCTCAGGTTCAAGCGTAAAGATTTGCAAAATAGATTAGATGCAGATAGATGTCTTTGAAATTGGCGATCGATTACTGTGGCAACTATAGCATATTTAACGGCAAAATCGATAATGATCCTCGGTCTATATCATGAGTACACATTAGATGATGAGAATAGGCTTAGAAATTTGTTTTGGACCGACTACATGGCACGGTATGATTATGAATGCTTCGGTGATGTTTTGGCATTTGATGCAACATACAAAACTAATGCATATCAGAAACCACTTGTGACCCTTGTTGGCACTAATCATCATCGCAGGACTACAGTGTTTGGATTTGCCCTTCTAGGAGATGAGACCGTTGAATCATACACATGGTTACTCCAAACTTTTTTGTCCGCTATGGGTAATCGGAAGCCGACGTCCGTGATTACTGATGGTGATAAAGCAATGTCAAAGGCAATTAAGACAGTTTTTGTTGGAGTTACTCACCGTCTTTGTTGTTGGCATTTAGAGAGAAATGCACAAGCACATATTAAAAACGAAGACTTCACTCGTAAATTTCGTGATCTTATGTTGACTGGCATGAGTCCAAGTGAATTTGACCAGCGGTGGTTTGCTTTAGTTGACGAGTTCAAGCTACACGAACATGGTTGGGTTAAAAAAATATATGCAAAGCGACATAAATGGGCTGAAGCTTTTCTTAAAGGAACATTTTTTGCTGGTATGCGAAGCACTCAACGATGTGAAAGTATGCATTGTTATCTCAATCGTTTTCTGCAGTACAGGTTAAAATTATATGAATTTGTGCTACAAATTGATCGTGCACTCCGCAACATTCGGACCACAGAAGTTGAAGATGAGTTTAAAACAAAGTTTAGTACTCCCGTGTTGACCACACACTTACGCAGCCTAGAAAAGCATGCTACAGATGTTTTCCCAATTAAGGTATTTCATTGGGTTAGGGAAGAGATTCGTCAAGAAGCCACTTTGATTCAGCTCGAAGCCTTGAACTGCACTGATACTAACTACTACACACTGACACAATTTGGGAACGTTGACATAAAGTGGACAGTGGTCTATCATAAACCCACTAACAAAATCGATTGCTCTTGTCAAAAGATGAATTCTGTTGGAATCCCATGTCGACACATGTTTCATGTCATGAAAGTGGAACAGTTTAGAAATATTCCTGATAATATGATTCTTCAGCGATGGACAAAAAAGGTGAAAGATTATACATCATGCAGCTTAACCCGATCACAAGTTGATAGTGAGATTTCCGATGTTGCTAGATTTAGTTCTTTGAGCACCGCAACTAACAAAATGTGTTTCTATGCTGGCAAAAATGAGCACTCGTATAAAGAAGCTTTAGCTGCGATCAATCAATTGACATCAAAATTTCAAGATCTGTTTGGAGGACAGAGAACTGGCCCTCGAAGTTCTGTAATCGGTCCACAAACAAATTCCAGGGTGATGGATCCTGTTGTGGTGAGGACAAAAGGTGCTGCAAAAAGATTAAAAAAATCTCCTACAAACAACAGGAAGTGTAGTGTTTGTAGACGGACACAACCATACTGACAAGATCTTTGTCATCTTTTGCCGATAATAGCGAGGTAAGTTGTTTTTATGTTTGTTGTTGATTGTTTGATCCATTTATGGCAACCAAATAAAGTTTTATTCATGATTGATTATTTGTAGGAGTAGCGAAGCCAATGTTGGCAACAACGATAGTTGGGGTACATCTATGTTAGCTGGCTCAAGTGAACAATTTTCATTCTACAACAGTGAAGCCTCATATGAAATTGAAACCCAAAATGAATGTGGGAGTTGTTCTCAACCGTGTTCTGAATCCACATATCACTTCTGGAATAATTCATCAATGCCACAATCGGTGGGAAGGAATACCTTTACATTTCCTCCATATCCCACCATGCACTCTGATATGTGGCCTCAAGACAACTCTTTTCACTAATTGGACTTTATGTATTTAAATGTATTTTATGTTTGCTTTTGACTAATCTGAAGACATGTTTTTAATTGAAGCTTTTTCTTACGTTCTTTACCATGTAAACGGTTTCCTGTTAAGGCTTACCCCTTAACCGTTAATTTCCAGAGACCTGCAAGACAGATTTCGGTTATCCGGTTTCATTAAACGGTTAAAGCGTATCATGGAATAACATTCTGGAAATTATCGGTTAACCGTTTTATATAAACGGTTCACCGTTTAATTCCAGTAGCCTGCAAAACGTGTTAGCCTTATCCGTTTCCGCTAACGGTTAAAGATTAGCAAGGAATTGAACTTACGAAATTATCGGTTAGCCGTTTTATATAAACGGTTCGCCGTTTAATTCCAGTAGCCTGCAAAACGTGTTAGCCTTATCCGTTTCCGCTAACGGTTAAAGATTAGCAAGGAATTGAACTTCTGGAAATTATCGGTTAGCCGTTTTATATAAACGGTTCGCCGTTTAATTCGATAACTAAAAAAACGTGTTAGCCTTATCCGTTTCCGCTAACGGTTAAAGATTAGCAAGGAATTGAACTTCTGGAAATTATCGGTTAGCCGTTTTAAGTAAACGGTTCAAGCCTTAAGAGTTGTTTACTCTCTGGATTTAATCGGTTTGCCGTTTTCAACATAAACGGTAAACCGTTTATTTCCAGAACCACTTCTATAGCCAGAAATTGCAGGAAAATATTTTTCAATTGAATTTTAACAGAAAACCATCTTTCATGAACATGTTAAGGAGACATTTTAAAACTTTCTTTTACTAAAGAAAGACTCCAACAATTTAATTATAAAGCATTTAAAGTTTGTTATCATCAAAATCAATATTATGAACATATACAAGTTAACAGGAGCCACACAGATTCAAGCTTACATGAAGGGGCACCAATCCATCACTTGCAGCGTTAATTGTATTTTGCCTGGCTTCTTCCTAATTCCAATTTCATTCTTAATTTTTAATTCAAACTTTAAAGTAGCTCGGTTTCTTGTGTCCTTGGTCATTAAGCAAAGCAAAATATATCACGTCATGCATGCAAAAACCATCAATGATAAGTCTTACAACTTATGATCTCATACGCGCAACACGTTAATGTCAACACTTCATAACAAAATATTAATGTCAACACTTCATCAGAACAATGTTTGTGGTAAACCTACAAATGTCAGTGCGTAAAAACAACAATTATGATTCCACAGCTAAACCTACAACAAAATGTGGAATTTCACATTAACCCTATAAAGAAGACTTAAAATTTACGGCCGTAATCTTTTTGGGTTTTTTTTTCGGCTTTTCCCTGGAGCTTTCGTGCCTATTCTATATGTGTTTGCCTTATGCGTAGACGGCATGGCCCTTGCCTGGGCAGCATGCTCATCAAATGTTACATTTGCTTGAGCAAGCAATCCAGCTCGTGCTTCATTAAAGGCCGAGTCGATAAGTTGAATTGCTAGTCTTCCACGAACATCTTGCGAATCATGCTACGCAAGAAGAATATATTGGAATAAGTTGTTTTACTTGATCAATACAATAAGGAGACAATGAGTTAAAATATCTCTACTTAAATTCTTAATTTTTACCATATATGATTTGTTAGGAATAAGCCACAGTCTCCATGAATTTGATGACATAAATTCCACAATCAAACCCATTTGGTTGTTTCGGACCCTCAATGAGACCGAAGGGAACCAAATGAACCGTGTTGATGGCTTGGCATTTGGAGGTAACTTAGAATGAAAAATGGAATCAAGAGAATGTAACTGCGAAGTTCAAAACAAAATGGCAAATTAGATGATTAAACAATAAAATTCTACATGAAATTGACGAACGGCATATACACATGTAACATACTATGCGTTGACTTTGTTGCTTGCGTTTTCGATTACTTCGACCATCAGGAAGAGGGTCCCAAACCTCACCATAGCCTTCTTTGACATTCACGATGAACAAGAACCAATGAAAGGCACCGTCGTTAATTGGAACATAAATCTAACAAAAAAATCAGTCACCATCGATAATTGGAACATAAATCTAACAAACAAATATTAGTATCTTTCTCATAGAAGATATTTTACAAAAAATTAAAAAGTAATCAGTTGAGAGTTTAGAAAGTAACCTTTTGGCACTTTTGAAAGTCTGGCATGAAAGGTTTTCCAACACCTGCTGCTTGTGCAAAACCATCAACATCGGCTCCAACGGTAAGTGCTGATTGCTACAAAAGAACAATAAGTAAACAAGTAATATATCAATAAATAACGCATCGAAAATATCTTATTGTACAGAGCAATGTTTTCCCAATTATTATAAAAAAAATAACTTCAATTCACATAAAAATAATGGTGCTGGATACTTACTGCATATAGTGTCGGTAAATACCAGTTTATTGGTGCATCATTGTGTTTAGCCCGTTCACATAGTGTGAGGTGATATGCTATCATGGTGAGAATCTAAAACAATGGTCAATAAGTGACAACTTAGTATTCTATTTTGCAATAAGCCATCCAAACATATAATATGTAATGTGAGTGCCAATACACCACAAACCTCTCCACTCAGAGCCGTGTTAGGCAAAAGGCTCATGAAATTATGCCTGGAGATAAATTGATCATCAGTGGAGACAATGATTTCACTAAAAACACAAACAAGTAATAAAGTGTTAGCTAATCAATACATATGTACAGGGGAATAAAAAATACAAAGGCTTATAAAACACAAGTACCTTCCGTTACCATCTTTATCAAATGCATATTGAATGAGCTTCAATTGGTCAAGAGAAAGAGGGTTATTTACATAAAAAGGACCAGCTTTAAATTTAGCCTTCGCTCCCCGAGACACTTTATCATAAGGAGAGAGTTGGTATCGTCCCGGCCTTCTGTTCCGCGCTGGTCGTGTTGCTGGTACACTCATGCTAGTGGAGGTTTGGAACTCTTGCTTAGTGTGAAGTGGTTTAACCAAATTCTATATATGTCCAGGGTCAAAATTAATTCACTATCATTAAAACCAAATTACAACTAGAGATCACTTAGACAAACCTCTCCCTCCTCTCGAGGTATTGGCGTTAGATCGACAGCATGTCCTCTATCAAATTGAAATGAATCGAGCGGAGTTTCACTAGCATGTGTTGTAGTCCCAAAACAGCCCAACATGGCATCAAAAGCTCGTAAACTTGCTTTCACTCTACGATCCACGGTGTCATCATCACTGACCAAAATCATTTTCCCTTCAGTTTTTGACATAGTTTTTCCATCCGGAGATGTACGATTTTGACTCTTCAAATTTGAAGGTGGATCGGGAGCAACTGGTTGTTTGGTTGATCCTCCATGATACTTTGATGTCAACTCTCCCAATATTTTTTCTATGCTTTCCAATCTCCGCTCAAGGGTTTGGAATGACTCTTTGTTTTGGGCGACGAATGACCCAAACCTTTCCGTTAGTAACTGAAAAGCATTATTATTTGCATTGTTCCACCCAGGAGGTTCTACATGTTCAGGCTTATGAACCCGATCAGGGTCACGCATTGAAACCTAAAATAATTCATAAAATAATAATAATTTAGTCCAAAAATATGGTAAATTGATTTCATTAAAATAGTATGCATGTAGTATATTTCACTAAAATAGTATGCACGTAGTATATACCTTATTGCTTTTGATGCCACCAAGCTTTTTTTGCCATTTCAAGAATCGTCGAATCTCATCATTATTCCATACACTGATAGGACACATTGTTCTATCAATAGAAGGTCGATCATATACAACACAGGAAAAGTAGAACAGCTGTCCATCAATGGTAAAATACGTATGTTATGAACTGAAATATCCAAAATACAAGAAACAAGTAACAATATTTTTTTTAATTAAACACGAACCTTTAAGAAAAGAACGCAGCCGCTAACGGAGCTCACTTTATTCTCTTTAAACTTTTGCACACCTTCCCATAAAAAGGTAAAGCACCAATTAGCCCAATTTTTTTCTCTAATTGAATTTGTATCTTTCAGTGCACGAAGATATAACGGATTAATGTATATTGCACCTGTAGGACATAATATGGTTCCCAATGCAAAAAGACTAAAAAGTATCTTAAATTCATCATCAGATGTTGAACTATTCATTAGCCTTTTTTCACCTCCGCTATATGAATTCCTCTAGGTCCACTGCTATACATTACACGCAAATCAGTTATATCAACTGCTTGGTCATTTAAATCCACATGTGTGCCTCCATCTCTAACCCCCATTATAGTTGCAAATGTTGTAGGGCTTAAATTGTATTCTTTCCCATGTAGAATTATACTTTGCCTACCTACATCACATTGTTCAATTAATGCTGCACATAACTCTTGTCTTAAGCGTCCACATTTAAGGTCAAGTAGACTTCCAAAGCCGGTTTCATTCACTGCTGCTTGTTGGTCACTTGAAAAAGATGAAACCACCTCGAAGAACGAGGCTACACGACATCGAGATAGAAGGTTGCCACCATTAGCCTTGTCCTCATCAGATTCCTCAATTTTTTTACTCGCACCACTATTTTCACCACTATTTGAGGTAGGTATCTTATTCATATTACTAACCATCCATTGATGCTTCTCCTCGGGGGTTAATTTCTTCCAATTTTGTGCAATATCAGCTCTAACCTACAACAATGATAATATATATACGATTAGTGGCATATTATTTTAGGTTAGAGAAAATTAAATATTCAACAGGTTATTTTTTGGCTACATACCTTTTTATCCACCTTTTCTACCCCTAATAACCTTAGTCGTTTTGCTTCTGCCTTACTGTGATCAATATTTTAAGTTACATTAATTAAAAAAATTAAATATTTTAACATAATGGGTACATAAATATCATATAAATTATACTTACAAATAGTATATCCATGCTTTTTTTTTCACTCCTTGCTTTTCCTGCCACAATGATTTTTCTTTTGATTTTTTCCTCTTACCATCAACAAATTCCATGTCTTCTTGTAAAAGCTACAAGAAAGCAGTTAATAAACAACAATTACTGGCTCTCGCACTCGTGTTTGGCGCGACGGTGCCTATCGCACCAAAACACACCTCACACGTGCGATGGGCATCAACCGAAATGCATCTTGCATCAAATGAATGCATACGTCAACCTATCACACAAAGCTACCACACTCGAATGGCCAAGTGTAATTTTTTTCATCATCAAATTATTATAACAAAAAATTGAAAACATGGCTACAGCATTTTGTCAACAAAAACAAAATTACCTATAATCTTCAAAGAGGACAAATAGTTCTATAGTTCTTTGTGGCATTTAGTCAAATATTATGTATGCATTATGTTTCTACACTATATCATTAACAAATCGTTTTCCCCAAATATAACAAATTACATATATAAATCACTTTAGCAATTACAAGGCTAGCTTTAAACCTGAGTAACCTTGATGAGAAGCGTGAAAGTTGGAGTCGGGAGCTAGAGCAAAAGTGAAAGCAAGGTCAAGCGTGAGTGTGAGTTGGAAGAAAGGGCAAGAGTAACAGCAATAGCAACAGCAACAAAGAATAAAGAATAAAGAATAACAACAAAGAATAAAGAATAAAGAATAAAGAATAACAACAAGAATAAAGAATAAATAACAAAGAATAAAGAATAAAGAATAAAGGGGAGCCTGAGTGTGAGCCTGAGTGTGAGCAAGAGCGGGAGCGGGAGTGTGAGCCGGAGGGGAAGAGTGACCAAGAAAGAGAACGTAACAGTGTGGGGAACGATGAAGATGAGGGTTTTCTTGCTCAATGTTCCAGGGGGGAGAAAAGAGAAGAGAGGGAGTGTGAGCCGGAGTGGGAGAGTGGCCAAGAACAAGAACGTGACAGGGTGGGGAACGAGAAAGATGAGGGTTTTCTTGCTCAATTTTCGAGGGGGGAGAAAGGAGAAAAGAGGGAGGGAGAAATTGCTTTTGATTCAACCGGTTGCCTTATTTTTTTCTGCTTATATTTATTTTTTCTCTTTTTTTTTCAAATCAAAACCACAACCGTTGGATTCAAACAAGCTGAATCCAACGGGTCAAAGGCAGCCCCTGCACCATACAGGGATTTTATGCCCTGCATGGTAGCCGAGGCCAAAAGTTTAAGATTTTGAAGAATGAAATTAAACCGTTTGTGGCGTATAGAATGATTTTCACTTACAAAAATTAGAAGCCCTTGGAGAATTAAAGAGTTGAATGTTCAGGAACTTGCATACTCCCCCCCCTCCTTCCCCAAAAAAGTGAGCGTGTTTCGAATCTTTTTTCTTTTCTTTTTTTGGTTAAAAGATTGAGTAAATGATATCCGACCCCCACAAATTATTTTATCAGACTCTATTTCTAATTTTTCTTATTATTTTCTAAAATTATTCTTATTAAAAATTAAAAAAAAATTATTATTATTATTATTATTATCTCTCCCCCTCTCTCTAACCATCACCACCGTTACTTCATCAACAATAAGTTTATCATCATTATCGCCGCGACTACCACTATTTATTTTCTTATCAATATATCACCTCCACTAATATATTATGATTTTCAATGTTATCTTTTATTAAATTTTATAAATAAGTAGTAAGTTTTGTTGTTATTACTGATACTGGTTTCAGCTGTGTGTTAGCCTAAGATTTTATTAATTTTAATTTAGAATTTGATTAGGAACTAATATTTGATTCACATTGTAAAGCAACTTCAATATGAAAAAAAAAACGAGAGAGACGATAAGTTAAGTTAATTTATTGAGAGAGAAAAAAAATATTTATTTTTTATTTTTCAATGAAGACAGTTCTAAAATAACTGAAATAAATATTATTATAAAAAATGAAGACTAGGGAGATAAATTAACATGGTTAAATAACATCACTCTAAAAGATTTTTACCCTATAAAATAAAAGGAAGAGCCTATTTGAATCAAAATTTTCACACTTTAAAATCATTTTCTTTGTACATCCATCACTAAAATTAGAAATATTTATTTTACTCAACAGAGCCTTGCATATTCCAAAACTGATCCCTTCTTTTCTAACGCATTTGCTTCCAAAATGCTTCCACAAAACTGTAAACAAAAACTGAAATTGCAGCAACCAGCGAAGGCAAGAACTTGGTCCAAAATTCTAATGCTTTTGGTCTTGGAGTGCAAAACAAAGACTCGTCCTAGATCAAACTCCAAAAAGTAATAAATGTACGGTAAATATCTATCTTCTCAACTGCAATAATGCATACAACCAACAAAGCCAATGATTTTTTTTTTTTATTACCCCGACAGAAAAGTTAATGAATTTATCAATTATAACTATTTATAAAATCTGACGTTTTTGATTAGAATCCAAAAAGAATTAGCCCACGGGCAAAGTGATTGTTTTATGAGAAATAATTTTGGTAGCATGTACAGTTCAATTAGCTATTGATAGATGATATTATCCACCTTTGTGAAAACTTTTCTAGGAGCATATAGCCAAGAATTATACTTCGAGAAAGCAGCTTACGATTTGACCTTCCACTAGACATCCCACGGACTAATGAAATCCTTCCTCCACAAAGGGGTTTTGGATTTTATGACCAACAATGAATAAAGAATATGTTGATGAGGTACTATGCATTAAATAAACAATTTCTATATCCCGTCCGGATACTTGGCAAGGTCCAATCTCTGTCTAAATTATTAAGTGATCCATGCACACCTAACTTTGTATCATTGCCACGACTTTTTAACTTAATTTATTCGAATCTATGATATTGGATTGATAATGAGTTGATCCGATCTGAGTTCCCAAATTTGGGTCAGTGTGCAAAAGAGAATCCAAGAGAAGGAAGTGAATTTGGGCATCAATCTTTCAACTTTCGCAAATTGTAAGAATCTGAGTTGATGGTCTCACAGGATTTGAAAGGTCCCTCACGAGTCACGGCCGAGCTTATTTCCATAAACGCAATTCTTGAAGAAACGAGAACTTGGTATTGTTTCAAAGAATATTGTTAGAAATATGAATTTGGCATCAATTTTCGACAAGTAATCAACTGTGGAAAATTCAAAGTGGGATATGACAAGAACTACATATAAATCATTGAGAGTATCTTTAATTTATAATAATGAAAAGTTTTATGAGTTAATGCCACTTGGGTGTCAATTGTTTCGACATATATAAAAAAGGTGATAAATATTTTTAAAATAAGCATATGGGTGATGCTTTGTTAAGTTTATTATTAAAATTAATAGTTTTGGGTACTGAAAATTAAATAGACAGTTTTATCCCTCATTAGTTGATTTATAATTTATATAGAGAAATAATTTTTATATACAAGTTTTATCGAGAAAAGATGATAACAATTGTCTTTTTTAACACAAAATTGTAAACTCAAATTTGATTATCATCAATAACCGTTGCAAAATAAATCTGGGCAAAACCAAGAAAATTCCCATAGCAAAATAAGAAAAAAATTTCTTGAAAGCATTCTATCTCATCTCAAACATATCCCAAATTTCCATATTCTTTACAATTTAGTGGTGTATTGTTGAAATAAAACTTGTATACAAATATTATTTCTCTATAAAAATTATAAATCAACTATGGAAGACAAAATCATCAATTTAATTTTCAGTACCCAAACCTAACGGAAAATCACCTATATGCCTATTTTTAAAACATTCATCACCTTTTTGATAAATGTCGAAACAAGTGTTACCCAGGTGACATTAACCCAAGTTTTATTGATCAACAATGTTAGTAATCTCAACATTTGAGTTCCAATTTGAGTCCTAATACTATATGTCATTTATTTATTAGATGGTGAATTTCATAATTTGTAAAATTACTAAACCACTGTTCAATGGATGAATGTCACATCAGTTAGAACTTAAATGGGGATTTAATTTTTTTTTTACAAGGAAATTTAAATGTTGAGATGCCTAGCATCACTCTTTATTGATATAGGTACCTTAAGGAATCACTTGTTTTTTTTTTTTTTTAACTTAGATGCTTTTTTTTTTTACTTAATGATTTAATGAACTTAATTTCAATTAGTTAAGTAATTAAACCTATTTGTTTTTTCAATTTAATGAAAATTTTCAGTTATAAAGTTATTAAGCCAATTTTTTTTAACTTTTTACTTAATCTAAAAAGTCTTAATGATATAAATGATATTATCTAAAATATTCTTATCTAATTAATTAATTTTCATCCTTACTTAAATAAAATTTAATAATTAGCATTATTATCCATTTGTATAACTTGTAATAATATAGTGGTCTACTATTATTATTTTTATTCTTTTGTTTTCTTCAAATTAGCATTATTTATCTTCATAATTTTTTATGCATATTTTTCATATAAAAACACCGTGAACTTCAATAAAATTGATTAACAAATACTAATTTATAATATAAAGGGTTGTATTCAATTGAATATAATTTATATTATGATAATATGTTGTTTTATTTAAGTTCTTTGAGATGTTTATTATTTATTTAACATTTAAAATTTATAAGGGTACAAACATAAAAATATTATTTTTTAGATTTTTTAGATTAAAAAATAATTTAATATTTATTTTTAACAATTCAGAAAAAAAAAACAAATCAGTTATGTTTAGAATTCAGGTTAATTAAGGTCTATTCATATTTTAGATAAAAAAAAACAAATGCTACCTTATAATCTAATTGACTTAATTTCAATAAATTTTCTCCACACTAGTATAAGAGCATCTCTAAAATGCTCTATAAGTTTCATTCTTTAAATATCTATTTGCTTACCTATGTGGTAAATAGAAAGGTAAAAAAAATATGATATTCTCCAAAAGACTCTTCAAATATAAATAACTTAATATTATTTTAATCAAATAATTATTTTTTTTAAAGAAAAAGTCAATAACAATTGAAGTTTTTCTCTTTTTTTCTCAAATGAAAGGTAATAAAATATAAATTGAAGAGGGAGAAATCAACTCTCTAAATTTAAAGAGAGAGAATAATTTCTTATTTGAAAAATCTTAATTGGAGTGTCTTTTGGAGTCTTAAATATTGATATGACTCTTCAAATAATTAATAAAATTTTATTTGAAGAGTATTTTGGTGATGCTCTAAGAAGAATTAAAACTCCGATCCTCTTATTTTCAACACAATAAAATTTATCATCCCAATTAAACGACACCCACAAATAACAATAATAATAACACAATTACATTCTTCTAAGTGAAAAAATGCAGTCAAGAAAAATAATTATATGGGGTGTGATACTTTTCAGGTTTCAACCAAACAATCACCTCATGCCACTAACCCGCCACCTCAGATTAAAACAATAAAATTTATGCAACAATTTATGGATATATAATTATTGAAATTAGAATTGCTTTTTTTTTGAGGCCTAACAAATATTCCCCGTTCTTCATCCCAATCTTTCTGCCAACATTCCCAATCACGCCCGCAGGGATTCGGAGAATGTGATTCTGTGGCCACATGCTCCTGTGACGACGTTCATTTATGCAACTGCGAAAGTGAAACTATTAATGTCAGAAGCAATTTTAAAAGAGGAATTTTATGGGAATTTAAAAGGATTTTGGCTGCGCATATCTTCTGTTATGATGGTACAAGTTGAGCGAATCATACAGACACAGTATAGGTGGAGAGATCAGAAATCTTATTCCCTTTCCTCTACCACAAATAAAATTCTTTCACAGAGAAAAAAGAAAAAAAAACACATATCAAATTAAATACCTATGTTAAGATATTTTTCATTTATTTCATAATTTAATTAAATAATATATGCTTCGTGAGTATCACATTTATCTACTCATATCCCATAGTTGCATAATTTCTAGGGCATCCTAAAGGCAATGAGAAATGTGCAAAACACCCTAAAAGAGATATGAAATAATAAAAATGAGGTGGAGTCGGATTCGGCTACAGTTGATTCTTGAATCCATTCTAGAGGTCCTGTTCGTTGGAGTACACTTACTTAGTTACATCGTGTGTGCTCTTACATATCATCTTCATATATTTTGGTCATACATGTGCTACGTGAGGCCACCTTTGCTGCTGATTTTTTGGCCAATTGGGCGTGTTCTCAGCCTGTCAGCAGGCACTTTTCCTCTTCCCATGATCTTCCCGCTGACTTATCTGGTATTCTCCATTTGGATGCTCAGACCATTCCTCATGTCAGGTGCTAGTAATTTAACTTTCTATTTCATTTATTCTTGGTTATTCCTGACTTGATTATTTCTATTTTTTTCATTTACTATGGAGGTCTTAGTCTATATCCCTCTCATTATATATACATTTCAGTTATTTATATTATTGGTAGGGGTTCTGCCTAACCCCTGGTGGTTTTTTTTTGTTTTTAAATTCATCTACTACTCTCGTTTCCCTCATGCAAATTACCTTAGGCTCAAAATTTATATAACATAAGATATTAGTATCACATGAGAAATAAAAGCTCACATTATGCAAAAAAATACATACATACACACTAGGGATGGCAATTGTACCCGCCCAAATCCGCCAGTCAAAACCCGCTCGCTGCGGGTAATTTTACCTGCTGCGGGTGGGTTTAGTATTATAAACTAAAACCCGCACATGGATGCGGGTAGGTTTGGTATTAGCCTTATATCCGGTAGATACCCGCATGGATATCCACCAAACCCGCAATATTTTTTTCAAATATCTTTAATTTAATTTTAATCTAAAAAATATATAAATAAAATAAAATAATTATTCAAATTACCAAATAGCCAAAGGGACAAAGTTGTGTATATGTGTACGTGGCCTATCTCCCATTCTAAAGTCATGACCTAAAGAAAACTAAATGCATTTTCCCCTTTGACTTAGCCGCACACCCATCTGACCATCTCTTATCTCTGTCTTCATTCAATCATTCTTTTCTTCTTTAGCCGTGAGCTTGTAACAGTGAGCCAGCACCCTACACCCAACTTAATTCATTGATTATTATATACCTATTATAATTTTGTATGTATTATTTTTCTTTAACTTAATACATGAATTATTTTATTATTATAACTTTTTTCTTCGAAATAATATTTGAAAATATTAATCTTAATTATTACTATAAGCATCATGTTGGATGAGTGCTTATGGTGGTAAATGAAATGAATATCTTCTCTCTTGCAGTTTGTTTTAAATGATAATATGAAATGTAATTGTTATTTTTAGATACTAGTTTGTGTTTTTTAAATGGATTTGTGTAATTTATACTTAAATTTGAGAATTTTGTATTGGATTGATGTTGAAATTTTAATTTTTCATTTACATTGTTTAAATATAAAATTGAATATGTTATATGAAATTTGAGGTTATTATTATAAATTTATATATAAAATTGAGTATGTTATATGAAATTTGAGGTTATTATTATATATTTATATATTAAACATTTGTAATTTTTAATGTAGAAACCCGTAAAAAATCCGTCGGGTACCATTGCGAATTTGGTAATTATCAAAATTCGCTGCAAACGGATTTTTAAAAAAAAATTAAAACTCACTGCGGATTACGGATAAATTTGATAATTTAAATTTTATGTGGATTTAAGTTTAATAATAATAAATCCGCTACGAATGGTATCCATTACCATCCCTACACACACAACATCTCAACCTGGTAAAGTATGCATTATATTACTCGACTCTATTATTAATATTGGGAGAAGGGGCAAAAGGACATCAAAGCTTTCTATTAATAACTTTTTTCCGCACTCACTAAATTATTTGTACTATCGGTATCATTATGCTTAAGAAATCAATATAAAATACAATTTAAAATTTTGTCAACTTCTGAAGTTCCTTTCTCAGTTAAAACAACATCGAAAAGTTTGAAATATAAAACACCAAAACTGAGTTAATGTAAAGTGGAAGACACGTCACATTTTGTTGTACAAATCATACATAAGATATTGCAAATTTTCTTGTCTTTTCCTTTTGTAAGTTTTAAAAACATCAACATATGGTCCTATAATCTATTCGAATTTTTAAGTACAGAATCTACCTGTCGCAAATGCCATGTGTTGGGTTGTATAATTTTAGGAGGTTTTTATATACACACACACATTTTATTATTGATCATATGGGTGAGATTTCATTTCATCATACTTGTTTATAGGGACCAGCCTTATAAAAATGATCGGTCACATCTCACAATCTTATCTTAGTTGCTTGTTTGTCTTTTTCAGCTTACTATAATGAAGTTCCAATTCAAACTCAAATTTAATTATATAAGAAAATTTTCACTGGAGTGAAGCAATGTAAAATATAAGTAAAGGATTGGATAGTTTTGTTCAAGAAACATCGTTTGTGTTATATCTAACATAAGTCAGTTTACAGTTGAAAAAATATAAAGAAAAATTTAATGAGTTTTACTGTTAAGATACATTTTATTTTTTATTTATTTTTTTTATGTAAATTGACCATTGTACGGTCATTAACAGAAATAATACGTTGTGTGATATGAGACCACATGTGATGGTAATATTTAAGAAAAAATACGTGAATAACCTCATTCAATCAAAAACGAAAAAATAAAACTCATTAATCAAATTAATTTGATTATTAGTCTTTTAGTTTGCTTCACACGTATAAGGTTTATGAGCTTATGCTAATTTTGGGTCAAGTAGTTTGAGTCGAAGATTCCACAACGTAACATACACTTCGTGTCACAAAAGAAATTGGAGAAAACATGAACCAAATTGTAGAATAAAAGATAAAATGCTTTCAAAAGCACATGCACTATTTTCTCATGGTGTTTAGCTGTTCGCCAATTCGATAAGTTGATTTGTGTATCATCATGCTCATGCAATTCATTGTATTTCTAAGTTCTACCTAAACTCGGCCGCGGATGAGCCTTTGGCCCAGCGGTAAATTTCTACTCTCACAGTTAAGGAGGATCATGAAGGTAGGGTTTGAGTCCTCATGAATTCAAAACTCTTTCAATTAAGCATTATGCATAATTGTGTGAAGTTTATTTGCTAGTCTTTCTCCTTTGCGAAATACAAGTGGAGTAGAGACATCCCGCGTCTGTGAGAGTTATTTGTTTGGTCATGTATTTCATTGATTTAATGTAATAATATAAGTCTCGATTATGCGTAAATGCGAAGTAAAAGCGAGAGCATCCCTCGCATACATGAGAGTTATTTGTGCAGGCGTATGCTTGGCGAGACATTTCTCGTCTGTAACAATTACTTGTTTAGGCATGTACTTTATAGATTTAAGGTAACAATATAAGTTTCAGTTATATATACCTGATTGTAAATATCAGTTTTATACATTTAATGTAACAATGTAAATCGTAGTTATATATATCTGATTGTAAATATCAGTGTATGTTTGATGTAATAGCAGTTGTAAATATCTATATAATATAATAATCTGATGTGTAATCAGTATTAAAAAAAAATTAAACTCGCCAAAATTAAACATGTCAAAATATATGCCACAAAAGAGATCCCACACGATTTCCACTTCGAACGCATATTCTTAGCTCAATTCTTCACGTCTCATTCATCTAATAATATTTTTTTTTCTTTCTTAATAAACATCTTGTAATAATTATTAAGCCACACTTTTGCTTCTCTGTTACCCTAAAGTCTTTTTTTTTCTTTTCTTTTCTTTTTTCTAAGCTCTTTTTTCCATTTCTTATCAAGCGTAATGTTGAATTAGGTTGGAAAAATAAGTTGTTAACCATTCATTACAATTTGTACGATGAATTTTACACTTTTTTATTTTTATCTTATCAATTAATTACTTCGTGATGTAGTTGTTGCTCTATTCAAATTTCAAAACAAGCAAAATAAATATCATAACGTGTCAATTTATTTCGAACACCTCATATTAATTACATGAACAAATGTTTAACGGACCATAGAAATGTTGTGATACTTATTATAACCGTTTCATTTGAAGTTATTTCTTCGAATAAATCGACGCTAATTGGTGGGAAACTGAGGGTTTATGTGTTCATTTATCTCTTAATGAATTTCAAAATGGGAGTTACCCTTAGGTAAGAAAGGATCAATTAATTTTTGAAATCCCTACCATTATGAATTGCTACATAATAAGGGGACAACATTAAACTTGATTGTTGCTTGTACTCTTTACAAATCAATTTTGCCAGCCATATTTCATTATTGGTATATAAATCCGGTCGAATTGTTCATATAGTTGGTTTTTCATACTTAAAATGATTATTAAAAAATAATTATAAAAAAAAGAACCAAAGTGGAATCACAAAATAAAAGCGGGAATCTCACCCTATGGTATCAAATAGACTTCAAATATAATTAGTGAAAATTCAAATTCTTTTATACTAAGATCGGCACGGATGAGCTTAAAACGGAAAAAAATTGTCACATGTGAATTTTGTAATTTTGAACAGAAATATTAGATAAAAATGCCTGCTTTAACAAGTGCGTCACACTCACACACCCGTGGCAAAATTCACATACTCTTTTGGATAATGAAAACGACTCGCAATCCGAGCCTTTAATTACACCAACCCAATCACCTCCACAGTAGCCAACCCAGGCCCCACCTTCCACCTATCTTAATCAAGCATAAAAAAAAAAAAAAGCAAAGCCGGCATTGCTATTTGCTGATTACAATTTATTATTATCTTCAGTGATGGTATTTACATTTTAATAAAAGAAGAATTTCGATAAATTCTTTGACAAAATACTGAAATAATATTATAGAAAATCTCGTGTTTGAGGAGTATTTAGAAATTTTTTACAAACTATTTATACGGAAAATATTTTTTAAAAAAATATAACGAGAACTATGTAAAAAATTTCATATATGTAACTGAGTCGTAAGCGAATACAATTTCCAAGTTGCTCACGCAAAGTTTATATTCAAAATCTTTATACAGTTGTCAACTTTCAAACTTGACATTAAAATTTTGTCCAATAAGAACATCAAAATGACAGATAATATAAATATAACTATTTGTATAAATTTATTTTATATAAACTGATTTGATATTAACTCACTGATTGAATAAAAATACAAAATAATAAATACAGATCATGTAAATCAAAAGATATTTAATCCAACTACTTTAATCATAATACTTTAGTTTGTACTTTACACAAAAAAATAAAATTTATAAGAATTTATAATTATATTATTACTAAAAAATAATTAATAATTGTATTTTATGGGCCAGAAAATACTATTTACTCATTTTAAGTTTGTAATATGCATGTTGTTTCGCTCTGCGAAATATTAAAAAAACAGATATTATATCTCCCCATACATATATATGGGGTATATATATAGATAAAACTGTGGTACCATAGTTGTACGGTACCATAATTAGATCCAGCCGTTGAATTCAATTTTAATAATAACTATTGACTGAATCCAACTAATTTGAATCCAATTATGATCTTTGTATAATCACAGTCTACATTAAATCTATATATATATATATATATATATATATATATATATATGTAAAATATGTTTCACGCGCTTCTTGCTTCCATTTACATTTACCCTTCCGCCAAAAATATAGACCAAGGGAAAAAGCCTACGTGACAATGCACGTGTCAGTTTAGTACTCGTCTAAATTATTTAATAATTTAATTCCAGTAAATCATAATTAACAAAACCTGATAAGCACGTAACTAATGACTAATCAACAATTAAAAAAAAATATTATAACCCGACAAGCGGCGACGGTGCAAAGCGAAGCAACATTTTTCGCCACCACTAAAAAGGCAGAGGGTAAAAATGAGAAAGTAGTTAATTTTAAAAAGCAAGTGCGAAAGAGCGAATACGAATATGTTATATGTATGTACACTCCTCACACTGTGCTGCCTCACCTATAAATACCGAAACAACGCCGCGCTTGTTCCGAAAATTAAACAGAGCTCCAGCTCTCTCCGGTTTCTCTCCTCAGACCTCCCCTCCGCTCAAAAATAACAAATAACAAGGATAATATTCACGCACTCGTAGTGACTTCTTTTTCTTTTCTATTGTTTTATCTTTGTTGCCGAAACTTCTAGAAAATGGACGCGTATACACTGCATCTGGCGATGGCGGCGCTGGTAGGAGCTTCGGTGGTGGCCGTATCGGCGTATTACATGCACAGGAAAACCCTAACTCAGTTACTGGAGTTTGCGAAATCAGTGGAGAGAGAGCGAGACGATAACTCCGACGCCGCCGAATCGCCGCACCATGTTAAGAGGCACGGCTGCGCCGCGGCTCGGCGCGGCTCTTCCAGGAGGAAGGGAAGCGGATACTACCGGCGTGTCTCGGCTTCGTTTCCGGACGTAACGGCCATTTCTGGTCATGCGGTTGACGGTGAGGAGAGGCGTAACGGTCCGCTTCACGTTGATGGAATTCCCGTCGGGCTTCCCAGGCTTCATACGTTGCCTGAAGGTATGGATTTGAGGAACTTCTTGCCGGAGTGATTGCCTGGCTTAATTGATAGTGATTATTGCATGACTGTTTGAGCTTATAGTGTTATGTCTCGGTGAAATGCGGTTAGAGTAAAGGGATAGTGTGCGTTATGTAGTGTTTTATACGCGTGATTGCTGATTGTATTACTGAAAATAATGTATTTTTATGCATTTTTATACTCTAGGCTCTGCAATTTTTGTTTATTGGCTTGAGACTCGTGCGGTCATATGAGTTACATATGAGTTCGAGAACGGATGGTTAAAGTTCTAGATGATAAACCAACTAAAAGGCAAATGACTTCTGCATTTGCAATGATATCCTGTTTAGAATTTTTGTTCTTCCAGAAAAAGAAAATGGAGGTATAAATGGAAAGTGGGAAGACATTATGACCTGGAAGTGAAAAGAGTGGGGAATTTAAATTGAACCGAGTGTAAACTGGAGGAAAAAAAAAACTGAAATTTAAAAGATTAAAGAGAGGGGAAGCATAAGGCGGCGTATTATTGTTTATCAGTATTTCAAGGTATAATCAGTTGGTTTCCTTTATAATTTGTTTCCAAATGATCCGGAGTAAAGGTATTGATTTCCATCAATAAATTGGAAAGATTTCTTTCCGTTTCTTCTTCTTCTTTTATGGTCTTGCGCCATTCGTAATCCTCTTAATTAGCTTATTGTTTGTCAAACACATTTACTTGGATTACATTGTCTGCTGCTTAAACATATCTGTGCTGACTGGAAACATGCTGCTTGTTGCTCATGACCAACTAGAAGGTTTTTATCCCCCCAACCACCACCACCACCAACAACCAAAAAAAAAGGGGGAAAAGCCAACAAGAAGGCAAAAAGTGAACTGATTCCACTCTTGTAACGAAAGTGACTCTAAAATGTCCAGCTGTGCCTGCCCTTTTCTGTATTCTTTTTGTTTAAACACATCGTTGTTTTGTTTCAGGGAAATCTGCTGGGCATGCAAGTTCAACCAAACGGGCTGGAAACCTTATCAGGCCAACTTCCCCAAAGTCCCCGGTTGCTAGTGCTAGCGCATATGAGAGTCTAGAAGGATCAGATGAAGAGGATAATATGACTGATAGTGCAAAATTGGACACCACATATCTGCTCACCAATGGAAATGCTGTGAGTTTCTCCAAGCATTTCTTTTAATAGTAATATAGTAAAACAATCTCACTGCATTCCTGATGTGAGCTGGATTTTGAATATGAAACCTCTTTTACTACCCCAAGAAATGTTACCAATTGAACTATCTATTAAAAACAAAATTTTCTTGAAGCATGTGAAGCACATTTCTACTTCAGATAATTAGTTACTTGTCATTAGTTTTCTCATTCTCTCTCTTCCACACATATAACCAAAAGGATGGTGCTGTTGGGTGGTGCAAGTTAGTCAGGGTGAGGATTGTGGCTGAGGAATGAGCCAGTTCCTTGCTACTTCCTACTAGATTGATACACATTTCATGTGTTGCATTTTTGTTATTTATCTAGATTGTTGAAGGATTTTGGGGCTGAGTTTGAAACAAATGTGCAGGCCCCAAATTTACCAGACCACATGAATGTTAATGCAGAGGCTATAGCTGCTTCAAGTATGATTCGATCTCATAGTGTATCCGGTGACTTGCATGGGGTTCAGCCTGATCCTATTGCAGCAGATATTCTGAGGAAAGAGCCAGAGCAAGAAACTTTTGCGCGACTTCAGATTACCCCTAAAGGTATTGACTTAATTCCATCTCTTTCTGATGCACATTCAAACAGGAGCCCTGCTTAGAATACCAGTGAAGAAGTATATATCCGCAGGTTTTGTCTTTGTCTGTTCCATTCCATACGTTTTGGAGCGTGGTTAACTGGTGCTGATACTAGATGAAACTCTATGTGAAATCATGCAAGATGATATAATGCCAGTTTTATCAATTTTTACAAACTCTGAATAGCTAGTAAATGATTACAAACACTTCGGGACAGCTTAGGAAATAAATGGTATATACTGGAAGATCTGGTTTATTGTGTATAAAATAAATAGTTTGTAGGATGTTCTTCATTTAGAAAAATTTATTGATCATGAAATTTGATTGATTTATAATTTCTTCATTTGAAAAAATTAATGCTAAATTCAGTTTCGGCTTCTTATATTTCTAACTTCTTCCAGAGGTGCCATCACCTGATGAAGTGGAGGCCTATGTGGTTCTTCAAGAATGCCTTGAAATGCGGAAAAGATATTTATTCAGTGAAGCAGTTGCTCCATGGGAGAAAGAAATGATTTCTGATCCTAGTACTCCAAAGCCTAATCCAGATCCATTTTATTATGCTCCTGTGGGAAAGTCTGATGTGAGTTTATACCTATGAAATTCATATCCTTTGCCTCTGCATTGGTCAACCATTGTTACTTTCTTTTCTTTTCTGGTCATAAACATGCTTCATTTTTATGCAGCATCATTTTGAGATGCAAGATGGAGTTATTCATGTTTATCCAAACAAAGATTGTAAGAGACTTCCTTTCTTCGATTTTCTTCTTTGTCATGACTCACAAAGTTCTACTTGTTTTAGGATTTCAATGTATATTTATCCTCTTTTCCCTTTAGTGTTTATTGTATTTTTTTCTGTCTCTAACCAGCAAAAGAAGAGCTATACCCTGTTGCGGATGCTACAACCTTTTTCACTGACCTGCATCACATTCTTCGAGTTATTGCATTGGGAAATATGAGAACTTTATGCCATCATCGGCTGCTTCTTCTGGAGCAAGTAACTACTTTCTCTGGATAATTACCAGTTACTTAAATGCTTGAATTTTTTTCCTTCTTTGTAGGTTCTTTTAATAATCAGTTTGACCTTTTAACATTATGCTCTTATGGGCATTGTGCAGAAATTCAATCTTCATTTGATGCTTAATGCGGATAAGGAATTTCTTGCTCAGAAAAGTGCACCACACCGTGACTTTTATAATGTTAGGAAGGTGGATACACATGTGCATCACTCTGCATGCATGAACCAGAAACACCTTCTTAGGTTTATAAAGTCGAAGTTGAGGAAAGAGCCCGATGAGGTAACAATTTGGATATTTCTTCTGATGTGTTGTTGGGTTCTCTTGATAATGGTTCTCTACTTCTCTTAATGACGAAGGATTGCTGTTAACGCGTTTGATTTTGAAATCTTTACTTTATTTGCTACTTCTAATTTATTTGGTATTAAGTGCACTTTATTAGTTGAGTACCGATCTGACTTTTGAGTTCTTCTAATCAGGTTGTAATTTTCCGTGATGGGACATACTTGACACTAAAAGAAGTTTTTGAAAGTCTGGATCTATCAGGGTAACAAAATTTTCCTTTGTTGATCTTTATCTCTTCTCTCACCAACATTTCTTGTCCCTCATGGTAGTTTTTTCACCCACCTTTCTTTCATTTGTTATTTCAGTTTTTAGATGTTTATGTTTAAATTGTAATAGCATGTTCCAATCTTTTTTATTTTGCCTGAACAGGTACGACTTGAATGTTGATCTTTTGGATGTTCACGCAGACAAGAGCACGTTTCACCGCTTTGATAAGTTCAATCTTAAGTATAATCCCTGTGGTCAAAGTAGGCTAAGGGAAATTTTTCTTAAGCAGGATAATCTAATCCAAGGTATGCCCTGTTTGTTTTCTTATTTATTGTGTCATGCCATAAAATTAGATGCTGAAGTACTAGTGTGAAACTTATGGAGGATTTTGTAGTTTTTTTTTTAATTATATGAGATTATTGCTCATATTATATGAAACTATAACTGATAGTTACAATCAGACAATTATTGGGACTAGTAGTTTATATTAAATCTTATATAGTACTGACCAGATTTTAACCCTCGCTAATATTCGAGGGACATCAAATTCTCATCAACTCAAATTTGAGGAAGATTGTGGGGATTCGAACCACTACCCTCACAGTTTTGAGGAAGTGGTTCAAGCCACTCGGCCTTGGTTGAGGATTTTGTAGTTTTGTAACTTATATGATTCATGCTTAATTCAGACTGAACATCCAGTTAACTTATGCTATAATAGAATCCGTTTTCTTGATGAAATCTGCCCTTATTGCATATTCATTTTTTTTTATTATGTTTTTGAAATCATTGGTCCACTTTTTATTGTGTACTTCCTTGTCTGAACTTCTAATAGGGGTTTTTCTTCTTTAGCTTTTTGGGGGATCAGATTCTTACTAGCATTCTGTGATATTTTTTATTGCTAGATAGCTGGGGATTACCGACGATGATTTTGTTTTGATTGATCTGGAAGCATACTTTCTTTCTTGTGAATTGTAGTTATGGTGCTACTTGTGTGTTGTTGAACAGGTCGTTTTCTTGCTGAGCTGACAAAGCAAGTTTTTTCTGATCTCGAAGCGAGTAAATATCAGGTGTGTATTTTGTTTGCTTATATATATTTTGCATTACTCTTCTGGCTATTGTTATCATCTTGAATGAAATGGTGGTTGAGAGGGTCGCCTGGTGGATTTGGGGGATCTGTGTATTTGCATGTTATATAGATTGTTGCATCATTAAATTTTGCAGTGATGTTAAAAGTTGACTTATAGTGTATTATATTTTTCAACAATGGAATTGATTCTATAATTCTCATTGTCCCCCAAATGTTATTCAGATTGTGGTTTATGAAACATAGATCATAAGTGTAAAACTTAAAATAGATATCCCTGAATGAACTTAAAATAGGTTGAACATTTTGGGTCACCCTGCCAGAGCAGGTTCTGTTAAGTGAATTTGCGTGTAATTTGCTTTTTATGAAATTTTCTCCTTTGATAGTTCAATTCAAGATGTGTCTGGGGAAATGTGAAGAGGATTTTATTGCAAATCTATTACCTCTTATACTGGCTGAGCAACATATTTGTGTGACATTACACTGTACAAGAAAGATTTTCCACTCTTTCTATTAACATATAAAGACACTTGTGATCATGCCTGATATTTAGTTTGGTTGCTGCAGATGGCTGAATATCGAATATCAATATATGGAAGGAAGCAAAGTGAATGGGATCAACTGGCAAGTTGGATTGTGAACAATGAATTGTACAGTGAGAATGTTGTTTGGTTAATTCAGGTATGGATAAGTATGTTTCTGAAATCTCATCATAGATGTTATGAAATGTTAGTGGTGCAGAACTTTTCATTCTGGATTAAATGTAATGTTTGCTTTCCTCTCCTATCCCATCTCTATATGCATGTGTTCATGTGTGTGCACATGTTTGTTTGCATATTTTTTATAACTAGTTCTTTCAGATCAGCAGTAGCCTTTTCCACTTTATATGGTGTGCTTATATCTGTAAAAAGATGTATTGTTTCTTTCATTGATCCATCAATTGTTTGGATCAGAGGCTTTTTACATCTGTGCATAAATATTGGTCCTAGGATACCAAAGAATGACTACGTTGGAAGATTCTGTCTTGAACAAAGCATCCTACCTTGCAAGACGAAATTGTTATCCTATAGATGCTGTATTTATGCCTGTTCGAAGCGTGTATTATAGTTTTCAGTCTTATGGGAATGGCAATGAAAATCCAGAGATTCTTTTTCTAGAAACATGGACAAATGGGAGTTTAACTCCTAAAGAAGCACTTCATGAAGCCTGCCGGAATTTGATTGCTTTATTTATTCCCTTTCTCCAGACAGCCATGCTCCTCATGAAATCGTTAGGCTTGTTGGGTGACCTTGGCTTTACATGTAGATGACTGTTGGATCAGGGACATATGGTAGAAATCCCCCTTTTGTTCTCGTCTCATCCATGGGACTGGCATTCCACTAGATTGACGCTTCCCTTTTCTTTCATAGCTGTGCTTTCAAAGCAGAAAGACAATCTTCTGTGAATGTTTTCTCATCAAGATATACGCTACAAATATGCCAAAATGATTTAATAAAATTTGATTGATTGTCATCCACTATGGTAACTCTTTCTGGGACATTTTTGCTTCCTAGTGGAAACCTGCTTTTGCAATTGTATTCTCTTTCCATTCTATTAATATGTACAGATTTTTTTTTCTCGTTTTCCTTAAAAAATTCTGTTCCTCCATGGCACTTGATTAAGGATTGTATTGTTGAATGCTGCATATGATTTTTGTTTTTGACCCCCAGCTTCCACGGCTGTACAACGTTTACAAGGAGATGGGGATTGTGACATCTTTCCAGAACATTCTTGACAATATTTTTATTCCACTATTTGAGGTTACTGTGGATCCCGATTCTCATCCTCAGTTGCATGTTTTCTTGAAGCAGGTTAGCTTATCTCTCTTTTTTTTTTTTCGGGGGGGCGGTGTGGTGTGTGTTGTTGGGGAAGAATATCGTGTTTTAATATTTTAGGCTTGCACAGATAAGTTACTCCAATTAGAACTTCATGCTATGTTCTATCTATGTTACATCCTTGCTTTTTCCTTTATTCAGGTGGTTGGGTTGGATTTGGTGGATGATGAAAGCAAGCCAGAAAGACGCCCCACAAAACACATGCCCACACCAGCTCAGTGGACCAATGTGTTCAATCCTGCATTTTCATACTATGCGTATTATTGTTATGCTAATCTCTACACATTAAACAAGGTGTGCAACACCAATCTTGTACTTCAATACCAGTAACATTTCTAGATGCTCATCAAAGACCTTTTCTTCCTCTTCGAAAATAAACAGAAGTTTTAGGTTCATTAATATTCAGTAGATTTATGGTTATTGACTAGCCCCTCTCCCTCCTGAGTGGGAAAAGTAAAATTGGTTTCCTTTTTTCCTATCATGGGGTGGTAACTTCTTTCTTAAGTCTCTCTGTTATCTCTAGTTTTGACTTCTTTGCTCCTATAATCCCAGCTATATGCCTATGCCTTGATTTTGGTGCTTTTAAGTGCTAACCTTTTAGGTGTTATTTTTCAGCTCCGTGAATCGAAGGGCATGACAACTATCAAATTCCGCCCACATGCAGGAGAGGTATTCTTGGAATCTTTATTTTACATAGTTTGGAATTTATACAGTTTGTCTCATGTCTGGTTTTTTCAGGCTGGTGACATCGACCACCTTGCTGCAACATTTCTTACAGCTCATAATATTGCACATGGAATCAATTTGAGGAAATCTCCTGTACTGCAGTATCTCTATTATTTGGCACAGGTAGGTAGGAAAAGGGAGTTATTTCGAAATGACTACCAAAATGGTTATTTTCCAAACCTAATTGACTATGATGTTATGTTGGCTATCAGATTGGTCTGGCTATGTCTCCTCTAAGCAACAACTCTTTGTTTTTGGACTATCATCGAAATCCTTTACCCATGTTTTTCTTACGTGGTCTCAATGTTTCACTCTCGACCGATGATCCTCTCCAAATTCATCTAACTAAAGAACCCTTGGTGGAAGAATATAGCATTGCTGCTTCTGTACGCTCTCTGCCTCTCCTGTTTCTCTCTGTCAATCCTTCTCAATAAAACAATCGTCGCTGTATTATATAATATACTAAAGCTTTTTCGTCATAGGTGTGGAAGTTGAGTGCATGTGATCTTTGTGAGATTGCTCGAAATTCAGTCTACCAATCAGGTTTCTCACATGCTTTGAAGGTAAAAACACTAATCCTGCCATGATAGGATATGATGCTAATTGTTAGCTACCTTGCTGTTTACATGTGCACCAAAATTGCTTGACTTTAAAACTAATGTTTCGTAGATCATCATTTTGATGCTTTCCGCCCTGTCCACTTGTGTTGGATCTAAGCTTTTAAACATTTGTTTCAGTCGCATTGGATCGGATTACATTACTACAAGAGAGGACCGGATGGAAATGATATTCACAAAACCAATGTGCCTCACATCCGGGTTGAATTTCGTGACACGGTAGGAACTTCCCATCCGTATCTCATTTATGGTCTTTTTTTTTTTTTTTTTTTTGCCTTCAAATAGTTTTTGGAGCATTAGAGTTTTTGCAAGGCCTTAATGCAAGAAAGGGCAACCCCTTGTCTTCGATCACTTTCTCACACAATTTCTGTCTCTCTTTTGTTATTCCTTCCAAACTCTGAAGTTTATGAATTTTACAGTAGCATTCTTACTCCTTTCTACTTCGTGCTTAATAAGTTATTACTTAACTGAACAAAAAGTATTCATGTTATTCAAATGCCTGTAGATTTGGAGAGACGAGTTGCAGCAGGTTTATTTAGGGAAGGCCATCATCCCTGAAGAATTGCTGTGAAAAAATGGCCATAACTTTTGTCTTTAGAGGTAAATATCAAGTTATATTATTATTACTACTACTACTATTATAATTCAAATGGTTAAATATGGATTTCTGCTATATGTTGCAGGATGTGAAGAACATACACTTCCAACTGCACATTCACCATCAAACGGAGTTTGATCATATGTTGTCGACCAAGAAGGTTAAGAAATGGCTAGTAGCTAAACACAAGTTTGAGGACCTAAGGATGACTATGTGCACGATAAAATCATGGGGTGGGGATGTCTGCACGATCTATACGATAGAGCTTCAGTCAATACAGCCTATAGCAACTAGATGCTGGTCTAGTATCTCTGATCAAATAACTACATTGATCATCTGTATTATTTCTAGGTAGGAGTCAAAAGAGCAATAATATCATATCCGAGGCTGAATTTTTGTATTATTGCAGCTTTATTTATTATGAAAGAAAGACTTACCCAGGGCAATAGGAAAACTGAAAAGGGTGGTCTTGCCCTTGCAAATTTTGTCGTGCGGTATCTATCATCAAAAGTTTTGTGGTTGTTTCTCATGAATTATAAATAACATATTTAACTCCAAGTGATGCTTTTCATAAGTACTTGTTTTTCTCTACTTCATGATTCCTAATAAGTTCAATAATGGTATCTTCTTAGCCCCCAGAAGTACAAGCTGGTGATTCTCTCAATCAATTGAGAACATAACGTTCACAATAATTGCTAATCATTGATTAAGTTGCAAATAAGATCTTAGGATAAATCTCTATCTTACCTAAGGGAGTCGAGGAGCAAATAATTAAAGCCTGTGGCTATTTGCTCTAGGCATGTAAAACAGTACAGGGAGCCATTGCCCCATTTCTTGTAGATCACGTTAAAAATAACCGTGATGGTATTGTGCTTTTATAATGAAATCATAATCTTTGCAAACAAAATTCTCCCAACATTTTAGGATATCTCTTACAAATCTCCCATCCAAGTACAACAATTAACCCCAGAAAATATAGTCATGATCTGGGAATAAAGAAAAATAAATCCGCAGAAATTGAAGGTACCGAGTGTTTAAAATCTGCATACAATGAGTACCACGTGCACTTCTACTTTTTATACTGCTTAATCTCTTTGATTATGCCATCAGCAAGCGAGTTAACATCATTATTCTTCCCAAAAAATTTTACAAATTCCATCTTAGGACTCATTAAGTACCTGCACAAGATTGTGTAAATATTATCAGCCAGGCACAGGCATCATTTGTGTTGAGAGATCATTCTTTCTCTGCTATTTAAAACTTGAAAATAAAATGACAATTTTCTTCATTCTCCTTTCATTCTTCTTAGTCTGATAAAATAACAAACACTTTTGCCAAAGTCAAGTCAAGGACACAACATTGAGAAAACATCACCATTAGTTAAAATTGTAACCCACACAGATATCAAGACTCAAGAGGTCAGAAAAATGTATGTTGAACATTAATACAAGATTGTGAAATTATTTTGTGATATGTTCTTAAGAGTGATGGGAAGATGAGAATTGACAACAGGAGAAATGAACTTGGTAGTGTGTAACTTGGTCCACACAAAAGATTGTAAACAAACGTCGGAGAAAGGCTATGAGAGATAAACCACTAAAATAGAGGAGAAAAAAGGAATCAGAGAAAGCTAATGCATACATGACTATGGAGTGATCAACGAGATAATCCGAGTCTTCCTCTGCTGTCTTCATATAGTAAACACGGAACGCACGAGCAACGTTCCTTATCTCATCCGGGCTCCCAGTTAACCCAATTAGGTTTGGATGAAACTCTGATATTTCCCAAAGCAAGGAAATCAGCACAAATTGATCAGGTCACAGTATATGCAAACAAAACTAATATTGAGCATTAACAAGCACCTTTGACATATTCACGCACTTGCTCAACGGTATCTCTCTCAGGATCAACAGAGATAAAAGCAGGCACAATGTCAATCCCCGAGTTTTCCTCTACAAGAATAGAAACAATATTTATTACATAATTGCAAATGTGGCGAGAGAGAAATTTGTTACAATCACAGCATCTGTATTATGCTAGTTTCTTCCATGTAACATGAATGCCATAACTTGGTTTTATTTGTATGCCAAACTAAGAGATTCTTACACCCTTCAACTTAACCATCATTACAAGATTGATATACAAGGTGTAGATTATTTAATGTAAGAGTTACAGTCCTTCCAGGGACAAACTTCAAATATAAGATTCCCATCTAGACTTTTGGAGTATATTGAACTCTATAAAGTAGAAACACTTCAAAAATTAAAGACACTACTAGTTTAACTAGCTCCAGAAACAACTTCAGGTATGGCGATGAATCATTCAAGCACAGGAAACATATTTCGATACACCATTCAGAAACAGCATAATAGAGCACAAGAGAGTGTTACGACAGCAATGGCAATTGGCACAACTCTCACAAAGGAAGGCTAGAAACTCACTTATTTTATCAACTGCGGCAGCTAGTTTTTGTAACTCATCAGGGCAGATATCGGGGCAATGGGTGAAGCCAAAGTATATAACTGTCCACTTCCCTAGAAAGTCTTTCTCAGTTACATTCTTCCCATCATGGTTTATAAGTTTAAATGGCCCGCCAATGGCTGCTTTTCCCACTGATGGTCCTTGTTTAACTGCTTGAGAAGCACTATTTATCTCTGAAGCAACAAAATCTTACAGTCAATAAAATACAGGAAAAATTAAAAATAAACAAAGAACCAATCATTTGCTGCACTATAGGCACAATTAGCTAAGAAAACTGACATTACTAGATTGGGTTCCCTATCATTATTTAGATGAGCTAATTCATGTTATCACAAAATCTCATAAATATTCAAAACTCACCATAGAAATGTACCTTCAATATGTTGCTTCTTTTCCTTGTCATAGTACCATATTATTCCAGCTCCCGTTAGAGCTAGCAACAGAAAACTCAACCACGATATAGGCTGCCCAAATAAATAATAAATAAATGAACACACAAATAGACTGATATTACAAAAATTCAAAATTGTAAACTAAAATTAAAAAAAAAAAGAAAGAAAACAGAAAATTTACCCCGCCGCGAATTGGTTTCCCAGTATCGCTTTTGCCCTGATTCGAGTCTCCAGACTTGTCGCCTCCTTCAGAATTAGGTTTTGAACGACCCGATTCAACGTTGCCAGTTGTACTGGTGCTTAAAAATCTTTGATCAGCCGCCGAAGATTGGAATCCAATACCAAAAGGTATAGCCTGTAACAAATAACGCAGAAAAAAGTGAGGTTTTTGAAATTTAATAATTTATCTTTTGTATCAGTGAATTAATAGGGAAGAAAGAAATAATGAGGAAATGAACCTGTTGGATTAAAGGGAGAGCTCGATGCTGAATATTATCGGCGATTGTTAGTGACGGAATTGGCGGGCGGCATTTGCTAAGAAGAGTGTGGAAATAAAAACGTTGATGGAGGTTTCGAAGATTTTTTGCACTTCTGACTATAGCTGTTGCCATGGCTGTGAGGTTGCACGATGAAGTTCTCTCTCTTTCATTTCACTTAAACCCCTTGCCTTGCAGCTTACGCACGAGCCTACAAGGGGTTTTCGATTTTGTAATAACAGTTGGACCCCTATTTTTTGAATGAATTCTCAGTAAAAACCTAATTTTTATATATTCGTTTTTTAGAAGTCCTTAAAGTCAATTTCAATAATTTAAGTCTGAATTGATTAGGAAAAGCAATGGGGTGGGGTGAGGATGGGGAGGCATACTCATTCCCCACTCTACTAAAATTTTTTACCTTCATTTCCTATTCTATTTTTCAATAAATTTAGTGAGACGAGGATGGAGAATCCCCATGTGGAGAATGATTTTCTCATCCCCATCTTGTTTCTCATTTACCTATTTTATAATAGGTATAAATACATTGTTTCAGTAAATTAAAAATTAAAAATTTAAAATAAAATTATCACCATATTATAAAGTATTTAAATTGTTAAAAAAACTCTAAAAGTTTAAAACAATATCTTAAAATGATATCAAAATTGAAAAATATTTGAAGAGAGCAACATCATAAAAGAGAAAAAAAATAACAATGATTTAGAGTTGAAAAAGAATTATATTGTAGGGTTTTCTTTTAGTTATATCCTGTTTATATTACATAAAAATAAAAAGAAAATTATTAATTGACATTATATTTGATAAAACAAAAATTATTAAATAAGAATTAAAAAAATATTTATATATAATAAGGATTGGGGTGGAGGTGGGGTGGAAAGTACAAAATTAAACCCCACCCCATAAAAAATCTGTGGATTATTTTTTCCTAATTCTCCAAAAATTATTCAAAATTTTCTCCATTTAGGATGGGGCTCCATGGGGCCCCAAAGCCGTGGAGAATTCTGTCGTTCCTAGAATTGATATGCCAATAAGTTGTTTGTGTAATACCACATTGAAAATTAAAAGTTAATGTTGGTTGAAATTTAAGTTTAGACTCAAAATTGAAGTTAAATATTGGAATTCGTAATATTAAATCACTAATTTTTTACACCTTATAATTAAAAGAGGAGTGCCGACTAACTTAAGTACTTTATATATATATCAACTTCTACTTAAGTTGTATGTATGTAGTTGCACTTTACAATTTTTCCTAAAAATACTATTCCAACAACTTAAATCAAGTATATCATAATATAGTCCACATTTTGACCTTCGAAAATATTGAAGAAAAATATATTTCTCTGTCAGTAGCTCTTCCCATGGCTGTGAGGTAGCACGATGAAGATTTCTATGTGTTTCGCTTCACCTAAACCCTTTCCAGCTTAGGTACAAGCCTACAAGGGGTTTTTCATTTTGTAATAACAGTTGGACCCCTATTTCCTGAATAAATTCTCAGTAAGTACCTAATTTTTATATATTCATTTCATAGAGGTCCTTAAAGTCAATTTTGATAATTGAAGTTGTCTGTAATTTCAATATCATATTGCATAGTAAAAAATAATCTCAGTTTGAACTCAAGTTTAGATTCAAAATTGAAGTTAAATATTAGAATCCATGATACTAAACTACCATTTTTTATACCTTACAGATAAAAGGAGGAGTGCCAACTAACTTAAGTACTTAGCTAAGGAGTTATTAGCAACTTATAATAATATCATTTTATTGATGGATTCTTTCCAATATTATTTTGAGATAAATATGATTTTAATTTGATTTGACGTTGAAACTTGTTAATTAAATTATAAATGCAAATTTAAAAAAAAATTGTCCAAATTAGTAATAGACACAGGTTGAAATCAAAATGAATAAAAATTGAAATGCACTGGAATCAGAATAAGATGTTTCCTTACATTGTTAGAATCAGAAATAAAATGAACTACATTATTAATATGTTTATTTTGTCTTAAAATCAAGATAGATTATTATAAATTAACAAAATGCCCTTAGTTAATTGTTATTATCATTATTATTATTTGTGATAATAATTCTGATATTATTGTTATTCAAAAATTTATTATTAAAAAGACTATTGTTAATAGTAATAATAGTCAACAACAATAACAAACAATAATAATAATAACAATAACAATTATTATTATTCATCATCATCGGTGTCCAGCAGTGGTAGCAATGACTGTAAGCAGCAATAACAAAATGAATTTTTTTTTAATTCTTCAAATATACATAGTAGCAAAAAATGAGAGTTTCCATTCCCATTTTCGTAATTATTTCTAATTTTAAAGGAACCTATCACTTTGATTTCAATTTTGTATTTTATTTAAACAATAATAATAATAATAGGATCCCCCTAAGTTACATGCATGTACCTTACAACCCTCTAACATGAATAATAAATAATTACTATTCATATAAGAATGTTGTAAGGTACATACATATAACTTAATATTAGCCATAATAATAACAATAACATTTTAGGGTAATGTTGGTGATACCAGATGAAACACTATCAGTATCATCAGAAGATACAGGATCACAATACTCATTCATCAACAAATTGCCATCTTTGTTTTGCTTAGCATTATTTAAATCCAAGCTCAATCTACTCTCATTTTCAATCAAAAATTGGTACGATGACTTAGCCACCGCCCCAGATCCAAACCCAACGAACTTCTTACCCTCAACACGACAATCCAAACTCCTTGACAAACTCAGATTCCCTTGCTGGGTCCTCCCCGGCCAAGGCTGATCTCTCACTAGAGTCCCTCTTCTTGTCTCAGGAGTTGCCTTAGCTTTAGTCTTACAAATAGGAAGTGAAAATGCCTCACATTGAAACGAAACGGATAGGCTCCTAGTTGAAGTAATAAGCATCCTTGTTGTTGTTGAAAGCTCTTGACTTGAATTGCTTTGCTTAGAGCTTAGAACTAGGGTAATAGCCCTTGGACTAGAACCAGTCACAGGCCTCCTTCTATCAACAGATTGTGATCTTTTAGTCCCCAAAGCTGGTAAATTAGATGAATTTGTTGAACATAACACAAGTAGAGAAGAAAATCTCTGGCTCTGACTCTAACTTTTTGTTGTTGCTGTTGCTGTTGTTGAAGATGAAGAAGGAGAAGGTGACAAATATCTTGAAGGGACAAATCTGCCTTTAGGTTTCCTTATACCATTAACAATAGGAGCATTGTGTGCATTGTTTTTTCAGAAGGCAAAAGGGGAGGCCTTGAGCTTGTCCTTGGGTTCTCTTCAGAAATGGCAGCCACCATTATCAGAGAAACTATAGAAATAAAATTAAAAAAAGTTCTTTTTTTCCCTTCACATTGCCTCATCGTGAAGTCCAAGAATGTTATTTTATCAATCTTCTTTTATTTTGGCACTTTAACCCACAGAGCATTTGATTTTGTTCGGGGCAAGAAACAGCTGAAAAAAATAAAACAAGGCTGAAAAGGATTAATCTTATATTCAGTTAATGAAATCTTTATTATAGTTTATCAGAGTGTACTTATGTCTTTGTTGTTATTTCAACCCAATAATTTGTCTTAAAAAATTCAATAATTATTAAATCCTTTAAATCATTGTCTTATTAAAGAAAAAGAGATTTCTTTTCAACATCATATTTCAAATATATTAATAATATGATAAGACATTCCATAGTGCGGAAGCTCATAAATTTTAAGATGTGGATTCGTCATATATATATATAGGTTTCACTGAGAAAGAAATGTTTAAATTTTACTGACTCAGTGGCTTCAAGAATGGATTCATAGTAGGCTTGAGGCTTTGTTAAATCCCATGGTTTAAAAAATCATCCAGGGGGAAAAAAACTTTGAAATTGTTTGAAATGGGTCAGAATGGTAAAATCCTTCTTCCACAGTCAAAATGTTTTACAGTGGCGTTGTCCATCCAGATCGATACAGAACTTAATCTGCCTTTGAGATAATTTCTCAGAGCGTTAATCTGACTTAGAACAGATTTGCCCTTATCTCGCACGTTCTGGTTTCCAGCCTATATACCTTTCTCTGATTATATTACAACATTTTGTTTGAATGCAGAGCCAAGGGGAAGATAGTGTAATATTGTTGTAAAGAATCTGTGTTGTCTGAATTTTAAATTGTTTTCTGTGTGTGTGTTGAATTTTTACTGGTAGTAAGTCCCGCTTTAGGACAGGGATCCGTTTAGGGCAGTAAAACCATACCTGTAGGCATCCACATAGGAATCGATTAAAGATTTTTAACAACATGGACTCTCTACTCCATAGAACATCATCTTTCTCTAGCTCTTCTTCCGAGAAGACTAGTGTATCAAAGAACATAGTAAATTCAGAAGAATTTATTATTGAAGATTTTAATAAAGCAATTGATAATTGGGATTTACCAAAAGTTTCTAAAGACAAAATTTATAAGATGAAAAAACTTGATTTTTTAAAGACTGATTGTGTAATAAAGACAGAAGAAAGAGATATCACACTTTCAAAGCCATTTGAAACAATTCAACTATTTACTGAAAAATCATTAAAAAAGCTAAAAGAAAAGAATTTTAATTATGTCCACATAGGTTTAATCCAAGTAGGCATAAAACCCCTTACTAAATAAGGATTAAATACTTGATTCTTCTTTGTCCTCAGGGATGGGAGGTTCATCTCCTTTGATGATTCCTTACTCAGTAGTATTGAATCTAGTCTCTGTAAAGGACCAATTTCTTTTGACTGTTATCCAAACATAACGGTTTCATTGAAAGATAAAAATATTTTGAAAAGCATGATTTTACAGATCAAAACTCATAACTATCACATGTTAGAAGGATCTGTTCCGGTTGCATTAATTTTCAAAATATCATACAAAGCCATGATCTCGGCGTTTAATCGCAACATAAAATTCGAGTCAAAAAGAGATGAGACTCTTCTCTTGCATGACCTTTCCAAAGCAAATCTTATTCCAAAACCCATTCAATGGAAAGATGTCAACCTTCCCGATGAATGGATTCTTGAAGAGCCACCGTGCTCACAATACCAAAACATCTTGAACCAAATACAGAGTTACAAAATGTCACTCAGTATTCAGATGGTAAAGTCAAACTTTCATTCAGGAGATCTACATCTTCTAGATTCTCCGATAAAGATTCAAATGCTAGTGTTTCCTCACTAGAAAGAAAATTTACAAAAATCCCTTCAGTTATAAATCTTCCTTTCCAACCTATAAAGAGTCAGCCTAGGTTTTCCACTTCGGATATACCTAGTTCTTCCATACATTCTGTTGACTATACCACTAGTGTACCACACCCAATTTACACTAGTCGTCAACAGGAACAAAGACAGGAAGAGAAAGAACCTTCTCCTCCAACTTCTCCTACATTTTCTCGATTCTGAAAAATGTAATAAATGTTCTTGAAAAAGATTTTGAGCTAGATAAAACCCTTTTGCATAAAGATTTTTATTCAGATAATAATAAAGAAAAAAAACTTTAGTTTTTTAAACATTTCTTAAACAAAAGAAGAAAAATACAAGAAGATTATTATGAATTTGTAAATTTACATAAAGTCCATATTTTATTTTTTGATTGGTTTGAAATGTATGCTTTTAAGAACAGCATTTCTTATCCTTTCAAAGATTCAAACCCTATTACTATTAGAAAGAAAATTCCTGAATGGAACCTTTTCGACAGTAATAAAACCATAGAATCTGAGCATCCACCTCTTAGGAGTGTATCCATTGACCATGGTGAACCACCTATTAGGATTAAAGCCTCACCTTACAAAATTCATAAAGACCCAGAAACGGATTTAGATAGCATTATCCAACAGAATAATTTCTGTAATGCTAATCTAAACACAATAGGAAAACAGTTGATAAGAATAGAAGACCAAATCCAGAAGTCAACCATAACTGTTTCTCCTGTTTTATCAAAACCTATTCCAACAAAATCGGATTCTGATAAAAAGCTCAAAGAACCTATTTTCAAACCTTTTCAGGTTTCGAAACATAGTCAGAAGCTTGTTCAAGAATCAAAATCAGATTTTGTTAGAGCTATTAAAGAACAACTTGATAGAATAGGAGCATCCTCTCCTACTCAATTCTCTAAAGATGCATCCTCTTCTACTCCTATTTCTAAAGCCCAGATTGCACCTGATAGTGCTCAATCAAGCAGGATTGCAGTACTAGAACAAGATCAATCCTCTATAGCCTCTTCAGATATAGACGCCTTTAAAGAGGAACCAACTTCAAAAGTCAATAAAATCCATTGGGAATTAGCACTCCCAACCACTAAAAGTCCACCAGATCTAACCATAGATAATAGACGAAGTGCATTAAACCAATCCCGTTATAATGCATCTTCAGTCTATGAGTGGAATTTAGATGGAATGTCTGAATATAATATCTTAGGATTATTACAACAAATGACCATGACAGCTAATGCCTATAAAACCCAATCAGGAACTTCTGACAAAGGCAGATTATATATATATATATATATATATATATATATAGAGTATATTAATATTTTTATTTTTTTTCAATTAACTAATGCACTTGTATATAGTGAAATACGTATTTTAAAAAATACAAACATTTGTACTTAAAAATAATTATGTAAAATATTTGTTGAAACCTTCTAAATTACTCTTGGAATAACATAACCGAAATATATAAATTCATAATAAATTGGAGTTGTTTATGATTGTGCTAGTGAGTGATTCCTAAGAAAACGAAATAATTTACTTCAATGATAAAACAATACCCAAAATTATTAATTCCAAATTTTTCTTAAGGTTTACAAGAAATATGCAGTGCAGACTTGTCTTTTATTGGCAGCATGTAATTTGGGTCATGAAGCAAAAAAGTTTATCCCATATAATAAAACCAGTAAATTATTGAGAAAATAAGGGAGAAATTCAACATAAGTGAAGATTCTTTAATTTTTTTTTTAAATTTAATATTGATTATGTGCCTTACACGGACATCAAAGAGTGAGATAAAGAGCAAAAATATGCAGGGTTCAGCCAGTCGCACAATGATTTTTTTTAATCAATCCACAGCCTTTTTTACGATTTTAAAAATTTAAATTTATAATTACGTTACTACCCTTAACTACCAAACGGTATCCCAACTCTTATATATGTCCAGGGTGAAATACTATCTAGGCAACCAAGAGGGGGGGTGAATTGGGTTTTTTTTTTAAAAATTAAACTAAGCAAACCACACAACAATTTAAACTAATGCCTTAACAAATATGAAAACAATAAGTTCAATAAAGCACAATAATAAATGAGTAAGGGAAGAGAAAGCAAACTCAATGATTTTTACGTGGTTCGGCTATCCCCACCTACATCCACGCCTCCAAGCAACCCAAGCTTGAGGATTTCACTATCCAAGCCTTCCAAGGCTTCAAATGTTTACATTGACTTCAAGGTGTCAATGGACCTTTACAATCAAGAGATTATCTCCCCAATCTCTTCACCCCAAGTGTTTCTCACACTTGTACACTCACAATTTGATGAGAAATGAAAAATACAACAAACAACTCTCTTTTAGAGTGGATATACAAATGATAGCTCAATGAAGATTTAATCTATAATGATTTTCGAATTTGAAGCTCAATATATGTTGTGTGCACTTGTTTATGCTTGCCAAGATTACCAAAAATGATTTGGATTTGAGTTTATATAGATGGAGCTAAAAAACTAGCCGTTATGCACTTTTTGCTCATAACCGGATTCTGTTTATGGTATCCTCCTAGAATTCCATTTGCATGTTACCGTTAAGGCAAAAATTTGAATTTTTGAGTATCCGGAATGCCGCTTGTGATATCCGGATTGCCGTTTATGCTCCAGAAGCTTTCTGCCCTGTAACCGGATTTCCGCTTAGCACAACCGGATTGCCGTTTATGCTCCAGAAGCTTTACGCCAATGTAGGGAACCGACACGCTTACGAAATCCGGATTGCCGCTTTTCATCCGGAGAGTTTCTGCCCCATAACCGGATTGCCGTTTAGCATAACCGGATTGCCGCTTGCTACAGTAACGGTACAGTGCACTATTTTCCAAAATTACAGTTTTGACCCCAAAACTTTCCATAACTGTATTATGGCCCAAAACGTTATAAATTTTGCCATTAAGTCCAATTTCAGAAATTGTAAAAATTACTTTATGAATCCCAAAACATTATGAAATTATGATATGGCCCAAAATACTATAAAACGTTTCAAATAAATCCTTTCCAAAATTTCAAGTAATACTTATTGATTTCAAAGTTTTCAAAACTCTTTCAATTAAACCATGAACTTGAAAAACAACCAATTTCATAAAATCATTTTTCCATTAAATATAAAACCTTTATAATGTGAAAATAATGATTTATTTAAAATGTAAGAAAAATAATTTAAGCTTTCAAAAACTTAATCATTCTTAATTTTGTTTGTTATCATCAAAATCAACATTATGTTAACATAAATGTTAACAATCTCCCCCTTTTTGATGATGACAAACTTTTCATGTATTTAAAGAATGATTGCACAAATTACTCCCCTAAATGTAAGCTTCTCTTACAATTTGCCAATTAGCTAAATTAACAAATTTAAATACATGCATTTTTCTTCTCCCCCTCATCATCAAAAAGAAAAACTTAATTGGAAAAAAAAAAAAGAATAGAAAATTTTTATAAATTTAAAAACATGTATTATTCTCCCCCTTCATCATTAAAAAGAAAACTTAAAGGAAAAGAATAAGATTAGCAAATTTGTTACCCATGTTGTCCGAGTAGAAATTTTGATAGAATCTCCCCTAACAACAAGCATCGCCTCAAATACAAGTTAAGCATTATTACTCCCAAATTATCATAAATCATCACATAATCCATCAACCATAAAAATGATCATGAATCATCATTCCATCAATTACCAAATGAAATTCTAGTTATGCAACTTATAACATAAAATCATCATATAAAACAACCATGTAATCAAATCATTATCATATCTCAAATTCATCAAAATCAACAACATAATCGCATATCAATCATCAAAACAATACTCAAAATGCATACTATTCTCCTCCTTTTGACAACATCAAAATGATATATTATTTTGTCTCCCCCTTTGGACAACAAAAAAGTTCAAAATGCATATTAACAAAAATCATATTGTATGCTCCCCCTAAATATATGGCCAATTTAAAATTTAACCAAAAAAAATTTTTATCCAAAAGCATATCATATTTATCTCCTAGTTCATGATCAAGTGATTACACTCACTAGCTTTCATCAAGGAACTCTCCACCATTCCTTGATTGTGGTACCTACAAAGAAAACATTCACGTTGTGCCCTTTGGTACCCAAATACTCTTGGGTCCTTGAGTGTTAGCAATGGTTCCTTTTGGAACCCAAATACATTTTGCTCCATAATATGCATTTCTTTTAACTAGACATCTATTCTTCATGTGACCATTTTGATTGCAATAATGGCATACAATTTTATGATCGCTTGTGGAGGTAGCCTTAACAAAATAATTCTTATAATATTTTTGTTTCAAGTTAGGCTTATATCCAAGTCCTCCTTTATCAAATACACATTTTTGAGAGTTGAGCAATTTATCTAAGTTCTGTTGACCATTTGTGAATTTTAACACAATTTCATTAAGCTCATTGCTCCTCTTCTTAAGCACTTCATTTTCTTTCATTAATTCATCAACATGTGATTTCTCATGCTCATATGAAATACTTTGTTTACATGTAAATGATGCAATCCTATCATGTAGCATTTCATTATCTAATTCCAATTCTTTGATCTTTTCATTTAATGAAGCATTAGATTTTTGCAAGGCATCTTTTTCATTTTTCAAGTCATTTACATGTGATTCTAGATGCTTGTGTGAAGTGCTGGGTTTCTCATTTGATAATGCAATTCTATCATGCAATGTTTTATTTTCTAGTTCTAGTTCATTTATCTTCTCATTCAATGAATCAATGCATTTTTCATGGCATCATTTTCATTTGTAAGTTCTAGCATTTTCTTCTTAAGGCAAACATTCTTTTTACCCATTTTCATCAATTCATCATGCAATTCTTTAAAGGCATCATGTAATTCATCATATGTAGGAATATCACTTACCTCATCAAATTCATCATCCGATTCATCTCCAATTGCCATAAGTGCCAAATTCGACACTTTATGAATTTCTTCCTCATTTGTAGTCTCCTCATACACAACTTCAAGTTTCTTCCAAATTTCGTAAGCATTAGAACAATTTGAAACTCTATCAAATTCCTTTTTATCTAAGGCACAAAATAAAGCATTCATAGCCTTAGAATTTAAAGACATATTTTTCCTATCCAACTCACTTAAAGCATTTTTCCTAGGAATGAATGAATCATTACAAACAACTTCCCAAATTTCATAATCTAAAGCTTGTAAATAAATTCTCATCCTAGTTTCCAATAAGGGTAGTCATTACCGTCAAAGAACGGTGGTCTAATTGTGGATTGTCCTTCCCTAAAGGTTGAGTCATTATGGGTTGCCATGGATCTTTAACTCTAAACGGTTAAGTCTACACAAGAGCACCTTGCTCGATACCAAATGAAATACTATCTAGGCAACCAAGAGGGGGTGAATTGGGTTTTTTAAAAATTAAACTAAGCAAACCACACAACAATTTAAACTAATGCCTTAACAAATATGAAAACAATAAGTTCAATAAAGCACAATAATAAATGAGTAAGGGAAGAGAAAGCAAACTCAATGATTTTTACGTGGTTCGGCTATCCCCACCTACATCCACGCCTCCAAGCAACCCAAGCTTGAGGATTTCACTATCCAAGCCTTCCAAGGCTTCAAATGTTTACAATTGACTTCCAAGGTGTCAATGGACCTTTACAATCAAGAGATTATCTCCCCAATCTCTTCACCCCAAGTGTTTCTCACACTTGTACACTCACAATTTGATGAGAAATGAAAAATACAACAAACAACTCTCTTTTAGAGTGGATATACAAATGATAGCTCAATGAAGATTTAATCTATAATGATTTTCGAATTTGAAGCTCAATATATGTTGTGTGCACTTGTTTATGCTTGCCAAGATTACCAAAAATGATTTGGATTTGAGTTTATATAGATGGAGCTAAAAAACTAGCCGTTATGCACTTTTTGCTCATAACCGGATTACCGTTTATGGTATCCGGAATTCCGCTTGCATGTTACCGTTAAGGCAAAAATTTGAATTTTTGAGTATCCGGAATGCCGCTTGTGATATCCGGATTGCCGTTTATGCTCCAGAAGCTTTCTGCCCTGTAACCGGATTTCCGCTTAGCACAACCGGATTGCCGTTTATGCTCCGTGCTTTACGCCAATAACCGGATTACCGCTTACGAAATCCGGATTGCCGCTTTTCATCCGGAGAGTTTCTGCCCCATAACCGGATTGCCGTTTAGCATAACCGGATTGCCGCTTGCTACAGTAACGGGCATAGTGCACTATTTTCCAAAATTACAGTTTTGACCCCAAAACTTTCCATAACTGTATTATGGCCCAAAACGTTATAAATTTTGCCATTAAGTCCAATTTCAGAAATTGTAAAAATTACTTTATGAATCCCAAAACATTATGAAATTATGATATGGCCCAAAATACTATAAAACGTTTCAAATAAATCCTTTCCAAAATTTCAAGTAATACTTATTGATTTCAAAGTTTTCAAAACTCTTTCAATTAAACCATGAACTTGAAAAACAACCAATTTCATAAAATCATTTTTCCATTAAATATAAAACCTTTATAATGTGAAAATAATGATTTATTTAAAATGTAAGAAAAATAATTTAAGCTTTCAAAAACTTAATCATTCTTAATTTTGTTTGTTATCATCAAAATCAACATTATGTTAACATAAATGTTAACAATCTCCCCCTTTTTGATGATGACAAACTTTTCATGTATTTAAAGAATGATTGCACAAATTACTCCCCCTAAATGTAAGCTTCTCTTACAATTTGCCAATTAGCTAAATTAACAAATTTAAATACATGCATTTTTCTTCTCCCCCTCATCATCAAAAAGAAAAACTTAATTGGAAAAAAAAAAGAATAGAAAATTTTTATAAATTTAAAAACATGTATTATTCTCCCCCTTCATCATTAAAAAGAAAACTTAAAGGAAAAGAATAAGATTAGCAAATTTGTTACCCATGTTGTCCGAGTAGAAATTTTGATAGAATCTCCCCAACAACAAGCATCGCCTCAAATACAAGTTAAGCATTATTACTCCCAAATTATCATAAATCATCACATAATCCATCAACCATAAAAATGATCATGAATCATCATTCCATCAATTACCAAATGAAATTCTAGTTATGCAACTTATAACATAAAATCATCATATAAAACAACCATGTAATCAAATCATTATCATATCTCAAATTCATCAAAATCAACAACATAATCGCATATCAATCATCAAAACAATACTCAAAATGCATACTATTCTCCTCCTTTTGACAACATCAAAATGATATATTATTTTGTCTCCCCTTTGGACAACAAAAAGTTCAAAATGCATATTAACAAAAATCATATTGTATGCTCCCCCTAAATATATGGCCAATTTAAAATTTAACCAAAAAAAATTTTTATCCAAAAGCATATCATATTTATCTCCTAGTTCATGATCAAGTGATTACACTCACTAGCTTTCATCAAGGAACTCTCCACCATTCCTTGATTGTGGTACCTACAAAGAAAACATTCACGTTGTGCCCTTTGGTACCCAAATACTCTTGGGTCCTTGAGTGTTAGCAATGGTTCCTTTTGGAACCCAAATACATTTTGCTCCATAATATGCATTTCTTTTAACTAGACATCTATTCTTCATGTGACCATTTTGATTGCAATAATGGCATACAATTTTATGATCGCTTGTGGAGGTAGCCTTAACAAAATAATTCTTATAATATTTTTGTTTCAAGTTAGGCTTATATCCAAGTCCTCCTTTATCAAATACACATTTTTGAGAGTTGAGCAATTTATCTAAGTTCTGTTGACCATTTGTGAATTTTAACACAATTTCATTAAGCTCATTGCTCCTCTTCTTAAGCACTTCATTTTCTTTCATTAATTCATCAACATGTGATTTCTCATGCTCATATGAAATACTTTGTTTACATGTAAATGATGCAATCCTATCATGTAGCATTTCATTATCTAATTCCAATTCTTTGATCTTTTCATTTAATGAAGCATTAGATTTTTGCAAGGCATCTTTTTCATTTTTCAAGTCATTTACATGTGATTCTAGATGCTTGTGTGAAGTCTTGGGTTTCTCATTTGATAATGCAATTCTATCATGCAATGTTTTATTTTCTAGTTCTAGTTCATTTATCTTCTCATTCAATGAATCAATGCATTTTTTCATGGCATCATTTTCATTTGTAAGTTCTAGCATTTTCTTCTTAAGGCAAACATTCTTTTTACCCATTTTCATCAATTCATCATGCAATTCTTTAAAGGCATCATGTAATTCATCATATGTAGGAATATCACTTACCTCATCAAATTCATCATCCGATTCATCTCCAATTGCCATAAGTGCCAAATTCGACACTTTATGAATTTCTTCCTCATTTGTAGTCTCCTCATACACAACTTCAAGTTTCTTCCAAATTTCGTAAGCATTAGAACAATTTGAAACTCTATCAAATTCCTTTTATCTAAGGCACAAAATAAAGCATTCATAGCCTTAGAATTTAAAGACATATTTTTCCTATCCAACTCACTTAAAGCATTTTTCCTAGGAATGAATGAATCATTACAAACAACTTCCCAAATTTCATAATCTAAAGCTTGTAAATAAATTCTCATCCTAGTTTTCCAATAAGGATAGTCATTACCGTCAAAGAACGGTGGTCTAATTGTGGATTGTCCTTCCCTAAAGGTTGAGTCATTATGGGTTGCCATGGATCTTTAACTCTAAACGGTTAAGTCTACACAAGAGCACCTTGCTCTGATACCAAATGAAATACTATCTAGGCAACCAAGAGGGGGGGTGAATTGGGTTTTTTTTTAAAAATTAAACTAAGCAAACCACACAACAATTTAAACTAATGCCTTAACAAATATGAAAACAATAAGTTCAATAAAGCACAATAATAAATGAGTAAGGGAAGAGAAAGCAAACTCAATGATTTTTACGTGGTTCGGCTATCCCCACCTACATCCACGCCTCCAAGCAACCCAAGCTTGAGGATTTCACTATCCAAGCCTTCCAAGGCTTCAAATGTTTACAATTGACTTCCAAGGTGTCAATGGACCTTTACAATCAAGAGATTATCTCCCCAATCTCTTCACCCCAAGTGTTTCTCACACTTGTACACTCACAATTTGATGAGAAATGAAAAATACAACAAACAACTCTCTTTTAGAGTGGATATACAAATGATAGCTCAATGAAGATTTAATCTATAATGATTTTCGAATTTGAAGCTCAATATATGTTGTGTGCACTTGTTTATGCTTGTCAAGATTACCAAAAATGATTTGGATTTGAGTTTATATAGATGGAGCTAAAAAACTAGCCGTTATGCACTTTTTGCTCATAACCGGATTCTGTTTATGGTATCCTAATTCCGCTTGCATGTTACCGTTAAGGCAAAAATTTGAATTTTTGAGTATCCGGAATGCCGCTTGTGATATCCGGATTGCCGTTTATGCTCCAGAAGCTTTCTGCCCCATAACCGGATTTCCGCTTAGCACAACCGGATTGCCGTTTATGCTCCGTTTTTCCAATAACCGGATTACGCTTTAAACCGGATTGCCGCTTTCATCCGGAGAGTTTCTGCCCCATAACCGGATTGCCGTTTAGCATAACCGGATTGCCGCTTGCTACAGTAACGGGCATAGTGCACTATTTTCCAAAATTACAGTTTTGACCCCAAAACTTTCCATAACTGTATTATGGCCCAAAACGTTATAAATTTTGCCATTAAGTCCAATTTCAGAAATTGTAAAAATTACTTTATGAATCCCAAAACATTATGAAATTATGATATGGCCCAAAATACTATAAAACGTTTCAAATAAATCCTTTCCAAAATTTCAAGTAATACTTATTGATTTCAAAGTTTTCAAAACTCTTTCAATTAAACCATGAACTTGAAAAACAACCAATTTCATAAAATCATTTTTCCATTAAATATAAAACCTTTATAATGTGAAAATAATGATTTATTTAAAATGTAAGAAAAATAATTTAAGCTTTCAAAAACTTAATCATTCTTAATTTTGTTTGTTATCATCAAAATCAACATTATGTTAACATAAATGTTAACAATCTCCCCCTTTTTGATGATGACAAACTTTTCATGTATTTAAAGAATGATTGCACAAATTACTCCCCCTAAATGTAAGCTTCTCTTACAATTTGCCAATTAGCTAAATTAACAAATTTAAATACATGCATTTTTCTTCTCCCCCTCATCATCAAAAAGAAAAACTTAATTGGAAAAAAAAAAGAATAGAAAATTTTTATAAATTTAAAAACATGTATTATTCTCCCCCTTCATCATTAAAAAGAAAACTTAAAGGAAAAGAATAAGATTAGCAAATTTGTTACCCATGTTGTCCGAGTAGAAATTTTGATAGAATCTCCCCCTAACAACAAGCATCGCCTCAAATACAAGTTAAGCATTATTACTCCCAAATTATCATAAATCATCACATAATCCATCAACCATAAAAATGATCATGAATCATCATTCCATCAATTACCAAATGAAATTCTAGTTATGCAACTTATAACATAAAATCATCATATAAAACAACCATGTAATCAAATCATTATCATATCTCAAATTCATCAAAATCAACAACATAATCGCATATCAATCATCAAAACAATACTCAAAATGCATACTATTCTCCTCCTTTTGACAACATCAAAATGATATATTATTTTGTCTCCCCTTTGGACAACAAAAAGTTCAAAATGCATATTAACAAAAATCATATTGTATGCTCCCCCTAAATATATGGCCAATTTAAAATTTAACCAAAAAAAATTTTTATCCAAAAGCATATCATATTTATCTCCTAGTTCATGATCAAGTGATTACACTCACTAGCTTTCATCAAGGAACTCTCCACCATTCCTTGATTGTGGTACCTACAAAGAAAACATTCACGTTGTGCCCTTTGGTACCCAAATACTCTTGGGTCCTTGAGTGTTAGCAATGGTTCCTTTTGGAACCCAAATACATTTTGCTCCATAATATGCATTTCTTTTAACTAGACATCTATTCTTCATGTGACCATTTTGATTGCAATAATGGCATACAATTTTATGATCGCTTGTGGAGGTAGCCTTAACAAAATAATTCTTATAATATTTTTGTTTCAAGTTAGGCTTATATCCAAGTCCTCCTTTATCAAATACACATTTTTGAGAGTTGAGCAATTTATCTAAGTTCTGTTGACCATTTGTGAATTTTAACACAATTTCATTAAGCTCATTGCTCCTCTTCTTAAGCACTTCATTTTCTTTCATTAATTCATCAACATGTGATTTCTCATGCTCATATGAAATACTTTGTTTACATGTAAATGATGCAATCCTATCATGTAGCATTTCATTATCTAATTCCAATTCTTTGATCTTTTCATTTAATGAAGCATTAGATTTTTGCAAGGCATCTTTTTCATTTTTCAAGTCATTTACATGTGATTCTAGATGCTTGTGTGAAGTGCTGGGTTTCTCATTTGATAATGCAATTCTATCATGCAATGTTTTATTTTCTAGTTCTAGTTCATTTATCTTCTCATTCAATGAATCAATGCATTTTTCATGGCATCATTTTCATTTGTAAGTTCTAGCATTTTCTTCTTAAGGCAAACATTCTTTTTACCCATTTTCATCAATTCATCATGCAATTCTTTAAAGGCATCATGTAATTCATCATATGTAGGAATATCACTTACCTCATCAAATTCATCATCCGATTCATCTCCAATTGCCATAAGTGCCAAATTCGACACTTTATGAATTTCTTCCTCATTTGTAGTCTCCTCATACACAACTTCAAGTTTCTTCCAAATTTCGTAAGCATTAGAACAATTTGAAACTCTATCAAATTCCTTTTTATCTAAGGCACAAAATAAAGCATTCATAGCCTTAGAATTTAAAGACATATTTTTCCTATCCAACTCACTTAAAGCATTTTTCCTAGGAATGAATGAATCATTACAAACAACTTCCCAAATTTCATAATCTAAAGCTTGTAAATAAATTCTCATCCTAGTTTTCCAATAAGGGTAGTCATTACCGTCAAAGAACGGTGGTCTAATTGTGGATTGTCCTTCCCTAAAGGTTGAGTCATTATGGGTTGCCATGGATCTTTAACTCTAAACGGTTAAGTCTACACAAGAGCACCTTGCTCTGATACCAAATGAAATACTATCTAGGCAACCAAGAGGGGGGGTGAATTGGGTTTTTTTTTTTAAAAATTAAACTAAGCAAACCACACAACAATTTAAACTAATGCCTTAACAAATATGAAAACAATAAGTTCAATAAAGCACAATAATAAATGAGTAAGGGAAGAGAAAGCAAACTCAATGATTTTTACGTGGTTCGGCTATCCCCACCTACATCCACGCCTCCAAGCAACCCAAGCTTGAGGATTTCACTATCCAAGCCTTCCAAGGCTTCAAATGTTTACAATTGACTTCCAAGGTGTCAATGGACCTTTACAATCAAGAGATTATCTCCACAATCTCTTCACTCAAGTGTTTCCCACACTTGTACACTCACAATTTGATGAGAAATGAAAAATACAACAAACAACTCTCTTTTAGAGTGGATATACAAATGATAGCTCAATGAAGATTTAATCTATAATGATTTTCGAATTTGAAGCTCAATATATGTTGTGTGCACTTGTTTATGCTTGTCAAGATTACCAAAAATGATTTGGATTTGAGTTTATATAGATGGAGCTAAAAAAACTAGCCGTTATGCACTTTTTGCTCATAACCTGGATTACATTTATGGTATCCTAATTCCGCTTGCATGTTACCGTTAAGGCAAAAATTTGAATTTTTGAGTATCCTAATGCCGCTTGTGATATCCGGATTGCCGTTTATGCTCGAAGCTTTCTGCCTATAACCGGATTTCCGCTAGACAACCGGATTGCCGTTTATGCTCCGTGCTTTTCGCCAATAACCGGATTACACGCTACGAAATCCGGGATTGCCGCCATCCGGAGAGTTTCTGCCCCATAACCGGATTGCCGTTTAGCATAACCGGATTGCCGCTTGCTACTGAACGGGCATAGTGCACTATTTTCCAAAATTACAGTTTTGACCCCAAAACTTTCCATAATCAGATTATGGCCCAAAACGTTATAAATTTTGCCATTAAGTCCAATTTCAGAAATTGTAAAAATTACTTTATGAATCCCAAAACATTATGAAATTATGATATGGCCCAAAATACTATAAAACGTTTCAAATAAATCCTTTCCAAAATTTCAAGTAATACTTATTGATTTCAAAGTTTTCAAAACTCTTTCAATTAAACCATGAACTTGAAAAACAACCAATTTCATAAAATCATTTTTCCATTAAATATAAAACCTTTATAATGTGAAAATAATGATTTATTTAAAATGTAAGAAAAATAATTTAAGCTTTCAAAAACTTAATCATTCTTAATTTTGTTTGTTATCATCAAAATCAACATTATGTTAACATAAATGTTAACACAGGGGTGCTATATATCAATACATGCATACATTCTCTCCAAGTGTAACGAGGGCAAACATAGGGGAGGTATCCAAAAATTACTCTAACATTTTATTCTCATTTTGCTGGTTTGTAAACACACCAACAATTAGGCTACTTCACTCAACAAATTTAAATGATTGATTTTGATTTGACCTCATATATATATTGAGGGTATAGCCCATAAATTGGAGCTTAGGTACAGATATTAGGCAACAATTAGGGTGGGCAAATCAGATTTCGATTCGAGTTGTTTGAATATCGGTTTGGATTACAACCCATTTGGGTTGGAGAATTGAAGCCAATCGGATTAAAAATGTTAATCTGAACCGAATCAAACGGAAATTATTTCGTTTCAGTTCAGTTTGGATTGACAATTTGGATTGGTTCGGTTTGATAATTCGGGTTCATTCGGGTTAAACATTTTAAGTCACAAAAAAGAAGTCTATTTCTTATCCATGAATAATAAATAATCAAATGAATTTTTTTACTTTTTCAGAAAAGCTGCAATCTAAGCCGCTCTATGCTTAGCCCAAGTGGCCAGAACTCCTCCCTCACAAATGTGAGGGAAGGGGTTCGAGCCCCCGCAGACGCATTGTTGGGGTTTAATTTAAATGTCCTTTCTCGGAGTCCCAGAGCTTGAGTGAAGGCAGTCTTTCTCCCAAGAGGGGAGTTGACGTCCCTCGAATATTTGAGAGGGTTAAAAATCTGAGCGATACCATATCAGAATTGATGTAAACAGGTCTCAGTATATGTATGATTGTAAATATCATAAGCAATAGTCTCTTAAAAAAAAAAAAAGCCACTCTATGCTACGAAAGACATGCATCAATCAATAATATTCAATACATTTTGCTTCTGGACAAACCAATCAAGAGCATGAACCAGGAACATGAACACGAAAGAAGAAAGCATGAACCAGGAACATGCGGCGATTGTTTATAATAATAATAAATTAATAACAATAATAATAATAAAAAAAGTAAAACGGTTGGAGGCAATGGCAGAGATGGAAGCAACAGCAGCTGGATCGGAAGAGAACGGGCTGCAGAATGAGAGTTAGCCAGTCGTGAGGTGAGTGAGCCGGAGCGTGGGCGTCGGTTGGACGTCTGTAGGCTGCGCTAGGAGCAGAGTTGTGCTGCTGCTGCGCCAAGAGGGGGATTGTCGAAGGCTTAGGCAGTTAGTTTCAGAAAAGCTGCAATCTAAGCCACTCAATGAATGAGTAATGAGAGAGAGATTTACAAATATATATATATATATATATATATATATATATATACATACCAAATCCTAAGTTATAATTAATGTAACTTCCGTTTAGTCATGGAAACCACACAAATGATGTGGCCCAACAATTTATGTGGTTTTCATAGTTAGATATAAGTTATATTAATTATAACTTAGCCTATCTTTATATGTATATATTAATTTTTTAAAGTCCAACCCGATCGGGTTACAATTTTTAACCCATTCAAATTTTATATGTTAACTAAAACCGAACCGAACCTGTGTTCGGTTCGGATCGGATTAACCGAATCCAAATGCCCACCCCTAGCAACAACTCTCTGTGTTCGGTTCGGATCGGATTAACCGAATCCAAATGCCCACCCCTAGCAACAACTCTCGACATGAACAGTTCAACTTGCAGTAAGAAGCCTCGAGTTCGAATAATGTTCACGCCAAAATCTGTAGAATTGTGAAGCACTTTTCTGAAGTTTCAATCAGCATGTGGATGGTCTTCAGTTTTCACATTCTTTCTCCAATTTTGTAGTAAGAAATTTAGATCCGCCTTATACGTTGTTTGAAGTAATATTTATATTCCACCTTACTTGTAGTATTTTAACGCCGAAATGATGATCGCAGATCATCATTGCTACTGCTATGCTAATGAAGATTGGTATGAAAATTGTTCACTGTATCTTAAAAAAGAGAAAATCAACTTATCACAACAGGTTGTGAGCTGGTCCCGATATGATCAATACACTCTGCCCCTTAATGATACGGCGGAAGAAGGATCGAAACTTGTGGAAGCAATTTTTCCGTTACAGTGGAGTATTGACACCCCTTCGTTAATTTCATAAAATCCATATTCTAGTAGAATTATATTTAACGATAAATACAAGTAGAATTAAAATATTAACCCATTTTTTTTCCAGAAATGAGATCCAACAACATTGACATTTATTCATACAGATACACAACAAATTAAAAATTTTATAAATAGCCAAATCTCTTGCACAATTACCCATCACAAAGCAGATAACTACAGGCTTCAATTCTAATGCTAAAACTAGAAAACCGACTTCCACCCGTCATCATGGAGGGGAACTATCAAGAATAATCACAAGAGTTCTGTTACCAGACCCATGGTTGCATGACTCACTGCTTCTTAGACTGCTGCTGCAAAATATGGCATCCCAGATTAGAACAAACTATTTGATTTAAGGAACATGCTGTAAAGATCTCAAATTTAGTAACAGCTAGATACCTCAAAATTTTTGGAGAAATCTTTCATCTGTTCAGCAAGTTCCTCTCTCTTCTGAGCAGCTGCATGAAGACAGTAACCAACTTGTGAGATTCTATTGGCTCAAACAAAGCCTTTCAATTAGTCTATGTATTAATGGAATACTTTATGCTAACTGCAAATCATTGTATGCACAGACCAGAGGAACCGATTGGAGACGAGGACGTACCTTTACTAGAAATATCTTCAATCCTCCTTGATGTCCTCACGGCAAACCTTTGGAATGCAGGACTGATTAACCACCATCAGGAAATTAACATTAGAAAACCATGGAACATCAGAAACAGAGATTAGATGCTACCAAAGAGACATATGCAACAAATCACAACAACAAAGATGTAGGCACCATTTCTTTGGGTTCAATTAAAAGAGTACCATCATGCTTCATACGGACAAGAGAATTTTCAAGATACATTCAGATCATCAGGCATTAACACTACTCAATAATCAATCTAAAATAGTGACCTTTAAATAATTCAGATACCACTACTTACAATCAGCCAGTCAAGTTAGGAACATCGAAAAACCAGGAAATAAATTTCATGGCCTCAGCGCTCAATATCTAAATTGCTGCGACATTTAAGCAATCAGGACAAGCCTACGATGACTCATCACTGGCTAAAAAGAGTGCCATGTGTAGACCTATATAGCCCATTTATTAAGCATCCGCCAAATCAACTACATCCTGTAATGCCACAAATTTGGAAACCATATTCCCAAATGATTTCAGATGTTAACACAGAAATAAATTATCAATCTTCCCATGGACGCACATTTCGTGGAATGTTTTCCTCTAAATAGGCATAGACCATTTCCAATTTCCATAGCCAATCAACAGATGTATGTCCGTAGTAAAATACAAATGTTGAAATAAGGGTGGCCAAAATCTTAATGTAAAAAGTAAGAAAGAATTGAAGTGCAGAAAATCAGTAGTAAATGTTATGATTTGATTTTTTTTGGGGGACGAATAGTAAGTATTTTGTACTGCTCATGGAACAAATACAGGAGTCTTAAAATCAACTCAATTCAAACGTTGGGAACAAGAGAAGACAAGAAAAAAGCCTCAGCCTCTTAGATGCAATTTGTTGCAGTCATTCTGCAGTCAGTACAAGCCTACGTAGAGTCATCCTTGGCAAAAGCGAAGATGGAACGAATACAGATTTATAGCTAACTTTATAATCCATCTATAAAACCAATTATGCCTATCCTAGCTCAATAAATGTCATTGGATTGGCGTGTAAAACTTATTCAAGTTCAATAAACTCAAAGTCAAGCCTTATGGGGTGAAATTAACAGAATATCCAGATGAGATATTCTCAAACTTACCAAGACACAGTGTGCGGTGTTTTGCACTGCTCGTGAAAGAGCAGGTTTTGAGATTATCTCGCTTCAGGGAGCAAACCAATCAGGAACAGATTTCCTAATGGCCTACCAAAGGAAGCTTTCATCTTCAAAGCTTACAAGTCCGCAATCAACAATAGTTGTCTATTATACAAACCACTGACTAAAACACTAACTAAAACATAAGTCTCTATATTGTACTCAATACATCATGATAGAGTTGCAAAAATGCCACGAGACAAGTCAAAATATTTCCATATATGTTAGACATCTGGCTAAATTTACCCCATGTCTGTTAGCACATCTGTCTATTTATTAATGTATACATGTATAATGACTCAATATTAAATTTCCTTAAGATCCTAAAGCTGCAATGTCTAACACATTGCATAGCAGGCAAAACCAATTCAGCAAACTCTTAGATTATTTTCAGTTCAGCGAGCAAAGCAACTGGAAATTTAATACTCCCAAAAGCCTTGAGTGAAACTTTAGTTTTACACCAATCAACTGCAAATAGATTTACTTTAGCTGTTCTATCAATTTGGACACCTACAACAAGAACTTCAAAGACAAACATAAATCCAATCATCCCCTACGGCTCAAGAATTTCTCAAAGCAAAGACAACAACCGATAACACATACATACATCAAACAAAAAATATCACCAACCAGAAAAATGAAAAAGAGAATGAATGCTTTAAAGGACAAATATTCTCAAATTTCAAGGCTGCAGCACATAAATTGTTAGTAGTTCCACTGCAGCTATTCAAACATGAAATATTTGATTTGTCTTTCGCTTCGAAAGAACGAACCAAACAGGAACAAATCAGTCCTGATGGTCAGAGAAAGAAGCTTAAGCTTCCATCAACTAACAAAATATATAATTTTTTCATTAAAAAAAAAGAAAAAGAAATTTACGTCAGAGATGTATATAGCTGTTGTCCGAATACAACTCTCATCATCAACGGTTCAACTTAGAAGTCTCAAGTTTGAATATTGTTCACGCCAAAATCTATAGAATTGTTAAGTTTTTTCTGAACTTTCAATCAACATGCGGATCGTTTTCAGTTTTCACATTCTTTCTCCAATTTTATAGTAAGAAATTTAGTTCCTGCTACTCATGAATAAATTTATATGTTATTTGAAGTAATATTTAAATTTCTGCCCTATCTGAAGTAGTATTTTAATGCCGATATGATGATCGCAGATCATCATTGCTACTGCTATGCTAATGAAGATTGGTCAGGAAATTGTTCACTGTATTTTAAAAAAAAAAGAAGCAAACACAGGAGTCTTAAAATCAACTCAATTCAAAGGTTGGGAAGAAGAGAAGAAAAGAACCAAGCCTCAGCCTCTTAGATGCAACTTATTGCAGTCATTCTGCAGTCAGTACAAGCCTACGTAGAGTCATCCTTGGCAAAAGCGAAGATGGAACTAATACAGATTCATAGCTGACTTTATAATCCATCTATATAACCAGTTATGCATATCCTAGCTCAATAATAAAAATGCCATTAGATTGGCATGTAAAAACTTATTCAAGTTCTGTAAACTCAAAGTGAAATTTCAGAGAGCCTTATGTGGTGAAGTTAGCAGTACACCCTGATGAGATATTCTCAAACTTACCAAGACACAGTGTATGGTGTTTTGCACTGCCCATAAAAGAGTAAGTTTTGAGATTATCTCGCTTCAGGGAGCAAGCCAATCAGGAACAGATCATTCCTGATGGTCGGAAAAAGAAGCTTAAGCTTCCATCGACTAACAACACTGTATTACACAATAAAGGCCTAAAATATATGATTTTTTCCATTAAACCAAAAAAAAAAAAATCTACATCGGAGATGTATATACCTGTTGGCAAGACCATTAACGATAACCTCGTGAACGACGTAAGATATCACTCGATGCATGAAATTTCCCCCAGCCATGATATAGGTCGTGGGTGTCTGCACCTACGCGCAGTTATTAACCTGCACAAAGAAATTGTAAACAATTAGGTGAAATTAAACCCTCAAGCGCAGAAACGACCGTCGCCTGGGAAACACTAGAGGGGTACCTCGAAACCGTATTATCCTTAATTAACGAATAATGAATTAGACGATAAGAGATAGGATCCGAGATTGATAAAGTTGAAAGAAATAGATGATAAGATGACTTGAAATAGATATGTTATGGCGAAGTTGTTGGGGAAGCTTTCTTTGCTCGTGGATTTTTACCTGAGAAACGATGCCTACGTAGACACCCTAGTTTCTGGAACCTAGCTAAAGCGTTGAAGGTTTTAGTTGAGGGCGGCTACGGAGTTCGGTGCCTCCAGGCTCCAGTTTCGTACTTTCATATGAGAGCCTTGTTTGTTTATTCAGTTTGTGTCAGACTTTTGGGACGGGTTTCGATCGGCCCATTTTTGCTTTGGGCCCATTGCTCCCGAGCGAATGTGCAACCCTGTTACTCGTGGAGTTTGTGCTTTGATGGCACCGCCTTGTGTCTTCTGTCATACCCTTAGCCAAATGTTCCGCTGAGCTCTTTGTTTAAAGAGTGATACTATTGGCACCCCTCAATAGTTCTTATAAAACTCCACTATTATGTATTTTACACATTTAACTTTGATTGAAATTACAAGAACACTCTAATTCAAATAAAAAAGAAATTATAAGAACTCTTTACACCCCTATATTATTAAGAAGCGAATTGTTTAAAAAAAAAAAGAATTGAGCCATAAAATAACAAACCTAAGCAAAAGAGGCATAAATATATTTTTCCTCAACACGTAGAACTAGCAATCAAAGGGGTATTTAATACTTTCATTAAAGAAGAGTGGAGGTTTATTAATTATGGTGGCTTATTCTTTAAATTTCCTTTACCGGTTATGCAAAAATGTTATTTATTGAGTGCTATATCTATCCGAATGTTACTACTGGTCATGAGATTTTTTTTAAAAAAAATTATTTTAGGGTTCAATGAGAAGGAAGAAGATGGGCTATTTGGGGAATTAAAATGAGTTTTATTAGTAAAATAATAATTTTAATACTTTAATTAATGGGTGCATTCAGAATAGGGTTTTTATGAGATTATTAGAGGGGTGTTAATAACTCTACTCTTGTTTAAATCATCTGTAAATTAAATACGAAAGGTCTTAATAAACTGACATATTAATAATTTTTTAACTCTAAATTGACGATTTAACATTTAACAAGACGTAGAGGATTCTACTTGTAATACGAAATTAAATGATTTAGCTAGAGTGAGTTCCAAGAGAGAAGGGGGAAAAAAAGGGACAAAAAACACATAAATTGAAAAAATAGTTGCTTTACTCGAGATCGGTAGATACACAAGTGAACAAGCTTCGACAATTGGCACAGGGGAGAGGCTGAATATAAAGTTGCATTTTCAAATCTACAAATGAGCTAAAAATATTTGATTCCAAGTATCAGGGACTCCTGGCAAGCACCAATGTATGCAATCTGCATGGTGCAAAGGATCAGCTCTCTCCTCCTCTGTCAGCACCTTGCCGCCGGCCTCCGTGTAAACCGACGCGTGAGCATCGATTCGGTACTCTGAAATTTGAGTAATGTTGAGGAATGTAACGGGAACTTTCATCTTCTTCACAACATCCGCAACCACACTCATCATTTTTTTATCGGAACCACTTCCCCAATGCTTCTTCTTCATCACCGGCTTTGTTTCGTTGAAACATTTAATGCCGTCCATGTTGCCCCAATCTATGCTTCTGCATACAACAAGACGGGGGTTGAGTATTAAAAAAAGCACATCAATTGAAGTGTTCGGTGGAGTAATAATACATTAGGAGGAAAAAAAACAGACTTTGTATGTGTAGGGGACATAGTAGTGAAGAAGACACGTGTCCTGTTGGGATTTATAGTTGAATCAATCCAATTTGCCCACGTCTTTAACCCGATTCTATAAGCAATAGGTGTGTCCAATTCTTCATAACCGTCTGGCCCGTTTGCAAATGAACCCCATCTGTGCCCAACTAGTCATTAATTATACCTTATAGGTAATACCCACAACAAAAAAAAAATTGCTGTAAGATTTGAATAGAACTTACAATGTTTTGAGCCTAATGCCACTCATCCACCAAACATACGTGTTAAAGACAAGAATGTCCACGGCTCCCCAGTGTTTGGCATGCTTTTCAATTGAATCCACTTTTAAAATTCTCTTTTTTGGGTCTCCTATTATGTGCAGATCCGTATTGGACTCGATCAAAAATGGAGCCCAATAGAATTCAATGCTAGCATTGTACTCCTGAATCAGAAAAGTATAAGACTTTAGCTTTATTTGTAAGACTTTAATTATTGAAACTTGAATTAGTGACTAACAGAAACAAATGATGGTCAGGTGGTTCCCGAAAGGAAAAAAAATGTTCTCTTAATTACAAACTCTAATTAGCCCTTTAAAATCTAATCATTTGGAAGCTATTCTAATTTTCTACAAGCATAATTCAATGTTTTAATTGGGAATATTTTCTTTTTCTTTCTTCTCTAAAAGTTGCTTTAAAACCGTTACAGTACCTAATCAAAATACCTTGGCTTTGAAGACAGTGTGAGACGGACCCCGTTTCAAGTGCTTCTTGTCATCAGGAATTATTGACTCCACCATACAGACAAATGATTGCCACTGACCTCTCTGTAATGAATCTCCGACAAATAGTAGCCTCTTGTTTCGAAGTTTCTTAAGGGCGAGCTCTGGATTGAATCTGTACGCAACGAGTCACCAAATGAATGTAATAAATGTTACAACACATAGTAATAACTAAAAAAGCTTCACGAATAATAGAGAGCATAAAGTCAGCTAATATCTTTTAACCTAGGCAACGTGCAGTCCTCTGGCTGCCATTCCCAGTGGCGGTAGTCAGAATCCGGCCGTCCGTTTTTAACACAAGAGACTTGCCTATCAAGATACGGACATGTTCTGTCCGAATACAAAGGCTTGATTGAACTGTTAAACACCCACTTGCCATTCACGACATTGCACTCTTCTGGGTTGAAATCAAACCTATCATCTATTTCAGTGTTGTATATGTTCTGTTCTTCAGTTTTGTCCTCTGTTACACAATGACAACAGATCATTAGAACGGGAAATCTTGGGTTCTCTCGGTACATTGTACCCTTGCTACCAAATCCTTGTCGCGAGCATCTCTCAATCAATCAGGGGAAAAAAAAAATCAATAGACACACGGAAAACAATGTACCTAAATATATCAATAAACGTACAAGTAGCAGAACTTTGCAGCTGACTTACTTGATTTCTTAATGTGATTTCTTTTGGGACAAGAAGAGAGCTTGAATATAGAACTGGAAGAAAGTGAGCTGAGTCGTTCAGTGTACAAGAGAGCTATGATTGCAAAACTGCAGACTAAAACAGTGATGATCGAGAGAGGTAGCTTTCCTCTGTAAGATTTCATTGTGGCTGCAGGGGATTGTGCTAAGCTCATTGTTCAATGTAGAATAGAGAAAGCTTAATTAACAGAATGATAAAGTACTAGGATGAACAATGAGCTGGTGCATATATATTGATAACCAAAATGATGTGGATTTTTTTCTTTTTTTGGGGTAATTGTGGTGTTGTTTATGGGTGGTTGAGTAGGAGTAAAGCTAAAGCCTTGTCTGATTTGCTTTTCCATCTTTCTAGTATTGAAATAAGTTTTTGTTAAGTGTTGGAGGTTAAGAGAGTGAGTTGAAAGGCTAACATCTTTGGCTCCTTTCTTGTCTTCTGCACGCACACACACACACACATATATATATATTCATAAGACAACTAGATATAAGATATCATATGATGATTAAAATAACCTAACAAAATATTGAGCTGTTTCTATCATTCATGATTTTATATAAATCCTGTTCAGAATGTCCTTTAGGTTGTTAAAAAAAAAAGCAAGCAATTGACACTCATTTAATTTTCTAAAAGCATGTACGGCTTTTATATTTATATATATCTATCTGTAATAATTTGGGTTATATTGAGAGTCTAATAAATTTATACACTACACGTAACATAGTCCAAATATTTAACAGGTAATGTAATACTTAGGGATTTAGAGCATCACCAAAAGACTCTTCAAATAAGATTTTATTACTTATTTGAAGAGCCACATCAGCATTTAAGGATCCAAAAGACTCTCCAATTAAGATTTTTCAAATAAGAAGTGATCCTCTCTCTTCAAATTTGGAGAGTTACTCTCTCCCTCTTCAATTTATATTTTATTATTTTTTATTGGAGAAAGAGAGAAAAGTACTTTAATTACTATTGACTTTTCCTTTAAAAAATAGTTTTTTAATTAAAATAATATTAAATCATTTCTATTTGAAGAGTCTTTTGGAGAATAATATATTTTTTCACTCTTCTATTTGCCACATAGGTAAGCAAACAAATATTTGAAGAGTAAAATTTATAGAGCCTTTTGGAGATGCTCTTACGCTTATTAACGGTAAGATCTACACCATATCTAAGAGATATATGCTCTCATTAATATTTAGAGAGATATTACCCACATTTATAACAGAATATTTTTATATTGAATGTTCAACTAGTGACTTGAACTATTGCCCTAATGAAACAAGCAGGGCACCAATACCCTACTTAGACTATTATTTAGGAGCGAGCATTCAATTTGGTTCGGATAGTAAAAATCAAATGGTTTTTATTTAATTCGGTTTAAAATTGAACCAAAAGAAAAACCAAATGGTTTGGAGAGAAAAATAAAAATAAATAAATTTTATGTTAATTAGTACATTTGGTTATTAGTGTGATAGTATATACTTTAATTTAATTTGTTTTGTCGTTGGTACTTGGCTCATTTCGAGATATAATATTCGTATTGTGGATGTGGTTGTACGTTGGTAACTTAGCATGGAGTTCTAATATTTATTATTAGAAGACTTATTGAAGAATCAAAAAGTAGTGAATGTTGATGGAAAATTGGCTTTAAAGTTTTGAAGTTTATTTTATATGTGATTTCTTGGTTCATAAAATCATGAAACAAATAATTTTGGTTTGGTTCCGTTTGGAACCGGATAATGCCCAATCTTACTATTGCCCAAGTGACAAGGTTCGAAGGTATATATATACACACACACACACATCAATATTGAGCTAAAAAGATGACCATGGCCTCCTGATTAAATGATTTTGATGAAGCCCAACTAATTTCATCCCAGAACTATACGTACACTTGTGGGTCTGGCTGTGCAGCACCAAGGATATCGATGTAGCATAGGGTTTTTTTTTTTTTCCCTCGTGATTATAAAAATAAAAATTTAGCAATCAGAAAAAGAACCATGCACGCATGCTGAAATTCGAATTTATTTATTTTACCAGCTGGTAATCATGAAGAGTACGAGATAGCAGCTATTCATTGAAAAGTCCAAGGGGATGAGAAATCAAGTAGGGCGAATAACGGTACAGCACTGGATTGTTCATTGTTGAAGCAGCATTGCATTAGCGATTAAATTAATATAATCATATATGTTATGTAATTGACATGGACATGGAAACTTATATGGCAAGTATGAGTGCACTAATAGACTTATTTGTAGGGGCAATATCAATGCGAAAGCCCTGCCGGCCAGTAACTGAATTGAGAGAATCATAAACTAAAATCAAGATTAAAAAACGACCTTAAAATTTCAAGTGGATGAGTACGTTGTTGAATGTCGTAATAGCTTCAAAAATGGATTAAAAAAGAAGGTCATGTTGCGTGTGACTTGTACTGTGCGTGCTGTTGATGGCTTTGAAAATTGGATTTTAACCAACTTGTGGCTGTGAGCGTTGCGTCATAATTGACAAGAATCCTAAATGACACTTTATTTAAGGTTCGCGCGGTCTGATTTCTTCAATTTCGGAGAAGACGACGATTGAATTGAGATTGGTTAACAAGTTTTGTTTCGTTGAAAATATGTATGACCAAAATATTCATGATAATTATTCAAATAGATAAATTAATCAAAAGTTTATTTTTTTCTATTATCTCAACCAATTTTCAATCGGCTGATGTTGTTTTTCTCTTGTAGTTCAGAAATTTTGCGATTCTTACATCGGTTTTATTTATTTATTTAAATTTTTTATGGTCTTACAATAGTAGGGCATTGAGGGGGCTTGCCCCATCAAGCGGCAAAAAATCTATTTTTCAATGGTTTTGAAAGCTAATAATAATCATTCTAATTTTTCGTATGAGGGTGCTAAGCCAATTTGACACCCAGGTAATGTATTTGTATTTTGTATCGATAATTTTTATTAAATACAATCCCATTACGAATTAACTTATTTTGTTATGAAGAGAAAAAAAAATAATTTTAATTTTATAGATTTTATTATTTAGATAATCTCAAAAGAGTTAGCCCCCCTCTCCTCTCCTTTTCCCTCAAATACTCTCCCCTACAAACAGTCCAACGTTTATCAGTAATGATATTTCTACAAGCCAAAGTAAAGAAAGAAGTACGTGACAAAAGTCGATTATATTTATAATCTTAGAAGTTAGATCCATCACTACTACTACAATCAATCATTTAGAAATATATTTACTTTGTTCATACCTTATGTGACGGAGATTTATCCCTATTCTACAATTAAAGGAGAAATCAAGATAAGAGTCTCAAACGCTAACATTGTTAATGACAAAGATATACCTTCTACATTGCTATTTAATTCATTAATTTGTTTTTAGAAGTTTATAATCCATACAAATTGTTTGTGTCAAGGTTGAGGTGATACGTCTACAAAGTAATTTAGGAGCTGGACAATAATAGAAACTGAAAGATTTATAAAATTAAGAGTGACGCTATTGGCACTCCTTTATATCTCATATGAAATCCTTCTTATTATTTATTTATAAATTTTTCCTTTATATTTAAATTATATTAAAAATAAAACTTATCTAATTAAACCACCTATGTTTTTTTTTATCTATTATAAACTCATTAAATCTATAAAATTTGAAAAAACAATGAATTGTGATAGAATAAGAATTTGATATAAATATAAATAAAGTTTTTGTAGGAAAGATAATTTTTTGTGAAGTTTGTTTACTTAAGCTAATTTTTTTTTAAAAGATTCGCACACATGTCTTTATGTATATGTCAATGTTATTACCCATGAGCTAAGAAAAACAAAGACATATAGAGATAAAAATCATAAATTCATAAATACTATAATCAAGAAGAGAATGAACGTGGTTTGGAATGAGAGAAGGGCGAGAGAGAGCACCTAACATTTTTTTTTTTAAGTATCGATGCAGAAGTTTATTAAGAAAGTACAACAAATAAGGATTATTTTAAGAATTAAGAAGAATACATAGAGAAAAGGAGTTTAAAAAAAATATTAGAGGTGTGCCAATAGTTTAACTCCAAAATTAAATATGTTTATTTACATATAAGGGAATTTGTAATATTAAATTTAATATAATTGGAAACAAAGAAAAAAGGGGGTCTGAAAATGATCTTAGAGGGGTGCCAATAGTCCAACATCTTCTTTGAAAACTGAAACCTCAAAAAGCGTTGGTCCAATGAAGTCAAGATAACGCCAAAATGCTTTCTTGGGCCGCGCTCATTAACCAAAGCAAAGCCACATGTTTTTGCACTCGGGGATTCAATTTCGGCTGGTTGCTCAACTCCTCGCAGAGGTCGGCTTTCTCGTATCGATTCGCCCTTTTGCATTCACTCTCTCCAATGGCCACAAACACAAACACAATCAATCTCAGTCTCTCTCCAGTCCATACCTCCTCTTCACTTCGCTTACTCTCATCCTATTCTCCCCAGAATGCCCCCAATCTTTCCTTTTATTCCCACTTCAGACCTCCCATCCAATTACCCTCCATTTCTCACAACACCTACAGGCATACAACAACTACCCCTCGCTCGCTAGTCATCGTTACTGCCGGCAAAAACTTATCGGATACGGAGCTCGTTGCCGTCCCCTTGACGGCTGAAGAGTTCAACTCGAAATTTCCTTCAGAGACCGGCGTTTACGCCGTTTACGACAAAAACGATGAGCTTCAATTCGTCGGCATTTCACGGAACATAGCCGCCAGCATTTTCTCTCATCTAAAATCTGTACCGGAGTTATGCTGCTCCGTCAAGGTATGCATACGTCTCTTCTATCTGTTCAGTTTGATAATTATGATCTCTCATTCTCTCTACAATATCTAATTGAAAAAAAACAACAACTTTATTTTAGTACTACTAAAAGAAAAAGAGAGTGATGTTTGTAGGGCTTCTCTTGTTCTTTCCTATCGTAAACAACTTAGATGTTTCTGTGACTGACGGAACAAAAACTGAAAAGCAGCATGGACCTTCAAAACAACACACTTGTAGAAAGAACATTGTAGATGTAACTAGCTTTTGTGGCCTTATAATTTGTTGTCTTGATAATATAGTATTCCTTGATGTTGGAGATAAGATGATTATGGCTACTCTTAGTCTTAATTAATGTTAATGTCTCTGTGAGTCAATATATATATATATTTTTTTGGGGGCATATTGTAGCGAGTTGTGTTGGCATGTAGGTTCCGTGTATCAAACTTCTTAAGCCCTTGTCTGTGAGATTTATAGAAATAGGTAACTAAGATGAGATGAGTTAAAAGTAAATTGAATATCTGTCATCATAATGTGTTATGTCAGCTTTTAATTAAGATTATTTCTCATTCCCCTTACTTATAGAAGGGTCTTTAGAGCCTGCTTTTCTGTCCTGTCCCTACACATTGTCTTATAATAATAGAAGGGCATTTCAGAAACTAAGCCTTTAACATGCAATTCAATTATTATGGACTTCTCTACATGTTGGATAGGTTGTACTTCTTCATGTAGCAAACTGTTGTTTGGTACCATTTTATCTTGATGATATATAGTGTCTTCTTGGCTCAACACGATCTTTTGAAGTACTTATCATTCAAAACATGATATAAAATTTTGAAAGATGTCAAAGAAAAATAAGCATTATGATTACAGAAACAATTATTGGAATACATCACTAGCTCCTAGAGAAATATATGATATTGGTACTCTTGACATGATTGTTGGATGGAACCTGATAGCAAGGACATAAATAATATACTATTGAGCACTGCAAGCCAAAAAACATTGCACGGCATGCTACTTCATAATCTAATCAAACTGAAGATATAAAAAGAAGCTAATAACTTTATGGTGAGGACATGCATGCTAACCCTGGAGATCAAATGCAAATTGGATATCCCTCTACAACAGCAAATACAGGAACTCCTTTCATGTGAACAATTGCAACCTATCCAACAAACAAGAGATTGCATAATAGTTTAATTATCATAATTGTCTTACTTTCTGGAAGTGGAAACAGCCTTTAGGTACCTGTCTACAATTAACTAGCTTTTGGAGATCGGAACAGAAGATAGAGATGTTATTTCAAATAACTTGAAAGTGTTTTTCTAGTCTTTAATTGGATATCCCTCTACAACAGCAAATAAAGGAACTCCTTTCTTGTGAACAATTGCAACCAATCCAACATACAAGAGATCACATAGTAGTTAAATGATCGTAATTGTCTTACTTTACGGAAGGGGAAACAGCCTGTAGGCACCCCTCCACAATTTAATAGTTTTTGGAGATCGGAACACAAGATAGAGAGTTAGAGACATTATTTCAAATATCTTGAAAGTGTTTTTCAAGTCTTTTCTAGGTAATGTTCTTGTAACTAGCTTTTGTTTCCCAACGAATTATATTAATAACATAACTTTACTTGATATTAGGGAAAATATGATTATGACTGCTTGAAATTACTGTTCACATTGTAATTTCTATATTGTCATTGTGAATTGATTTGGTCTTTCTATTCTAGACAGTTTTGTCGACAGAGTTAGGTTGGTTAGATCCAACTTCTTACAATTTGCCTTTGATTTTTATAGAAATTAGGAATTAGGATAAAAAATTAAAAATAAAATGAATATCTATTCTCTCCAATGAAAAGAAGTTGTCTTTATTGAAGCGTTAAGCCTCTTGGATGAAGAGAACATCTCATTCTTGTCATTAGTTTTCTTTATCATGGAGAATGGTATTACTTTTAATGAATAGAGTAAATATTTTAATGAAAAGATATCCCCTCAGTTTGTGAACAACTTATCAATGAAGAGAATGAGAGAAGAGAACTTACCTCTGAGTTTCTTCTCTTCATTGGAGAGAATGGATATTATATACTCTTCGTTGTTGGGATACTAGAGAACTTCCTTCAATGAAGACATAATGAAGCAAATCTGAAATTTTCTTGATTGATTAGAAGTTCTTTTATTGAATAGTTTGTTTGTCTTCTTGAAGAGAATGATTAGAGATGTTAATGAATAGATCATGCATTTTGAGAATTGAGAAACTTCTTTGTTTGTTTTGCGTTGGAAATGAAGGAGATAGAGGAGGAGATGAGGATGTAGAAGAAAGGAGTTGTGTACTTAATACAATTGTATCTACTATATGTTACATTTGTCTTTTATACACACTAAGAACATGCTTCTTATGTAGCAGTCAAGCTAAGGCAGACCTTTTAGTCTTTTCGTTGTTCCTATATCTTTGTTAAATTTGATGCGAATTCCACAATGAAATTTTGAAACCCACACTTAAATTGAAGTTTCAACTTCCCAAGAAAGTTTTAAACAGATTTAAAACGAACAAAACCTTGACTCAATGCTTAAGGAAACATGAACCAAAAGCATAGAGAATGATATTGACGCCACACTGAAGAAATAAATTTAAAGGTGAGTGATAAGTTTAAATTTGGAACACCACAAGAATGTTAATTCTTGATAAGTTCATTAGTTCTCAAAAGAACCAAAAAAAGAATAATCTTTCAAATTCAAATAACATTAATCTCTAATTTCTTACATAGCAAGGTTGCTGAGTTTAAATACACCAATAGAAACCTAATATCCTAAAAATACAAATGAAAACATTGGAACAACCCTCCAAGTATAGGTTTGTCAAAGGATGCTTCAAAAAGTCTTCACCAACCAACTATAATTGATGCTATCATTGACAAACTTAATGCTAATTTACCACAATTAATGTTATCATTGACAAACTTATTGTTAGTCTACCATCATTGATAGTAGACTTACCTTACACATTGACAAATTTGAAACAAAACAAACAAATAAAGTTGAAAACAAAAGAGTCATTGAAAATCCTAAGTCTGAACAAGCTGTAATGAATTAGTCATAACTCTTTTTAGAGAACTCCAAATCCAACTCTGTAAAATGCATTGAAAAGCTAACTTAATTATCTTTCCAATGGTATATAGCTTGCATATTACTTCGGGTTCAATCAATACCAGTTTTATTCCGAAGTTGTCCTTGCTGCATTTGATCCAAGTTGTGTATTTGGCTGCCCAATAACTCGAATAATGGCCACAATGGCTTGTCTTCTCTCCAAGACCAATTCATGATGTCTTGTATCTTTAATTGTATTTTCAATCCATATTTTTTTAATTAATCCATTTAAAGCAGCTTGCATCTTTTTGGCTCTAGCTCTTGTAATTGGGCCTCTATGAATGTGCAAAGGATCACTTGAATCTTTAATGGTATTCTCTTGATGGTTCTCATCATTCCCCCTCTCCTCCAAAGAATTCGTCCTCGAATCTTCACCTACATTGAAAGGAGATAGGTCAGAAATATTGAAAGTAGCACTCACATTATACTCACCAGGAAAATCCAATTTATAGGCATTGTCATTGATCCGTGCAACCACTTGAAATGGACCATCTCCCCTTGGAAGCAACTAGGAACGCCTTTGTGCTGGAAACCTTTCATTTCTCATATGCACCCAAACTCAATGTCCAGGCTGAAAAACCACTTGCTTACGTCCTTTGTTGGCTTGAGTAGCATATTGTTCAATTCTCTTTTCTATGTGTTGTCGCGTTCTCTCATGCAATTGCTTGATAAATTCAGCTTTCTTTTTATCATCCATACTAGCACGTTCATCAATAGGTAAAGGCAATAAATCCAAAAGAGTTAATGGATTAAAACCATATACAATCTCAAATGGTAAAAATTTAGTAGTTGAATGGACAGTTCTATTGTAAGCAAATTCAACATGTGGCAAACATTCTTCTCACGTTTTCAAGTTCTTTTGAATAATGGAACGCAACAAAGTAGACAAAGTTCTATTTACAACCTCAGTTTTTCCATCAGTTTGTGGATGACAAGCACTAGAAAACAAAAGTTTACTACCCAACTTACCCTACAAAGTTTTCCAAAAGTGGCTCAAGAACTTAGCACTTGATTTGAAACTATGCACTTTGGCACTCCATGCAATCTGACTATTTCCTTGAAGAACAAATTAGCTATGTTTGTTGCATCATCTATTTTGTGACATGGAATGAAATGTGTCATTTTTTAAAACCTATCAACAACAAAAAACACGGAATATTTTCCCTTTTGTGACCTAGGTAAACCTAAAACAAAGTCCATAGAAATATCAACCCAAGGTTCACTAGGTATGGGCAGAGGATTATACAATCCATGGGGTAAAACTTTAGACTTAGCATGTTTACAAGTGATACATTTCTCACATATTCTTTCAACATCACGTTTCATATGTGGCTAAACTTTAGACTTAGCATGTTTACAAGTTATACATTTCTCACATATTCTTTCAACATTACGTTTCATATGAAAAGGCTTTTTCAAAACCTAAGATTGAACTATTCAAGGATCAGAATTGGGTTTGGAGAGAAGACAAGGCATTGTGGCCATTGTTCAAGCTATTGGGCAGCTAAATACACAACTTGGATCAAATGTAGAAAAGGTAACTTCGGAATAAAACTGACATTGATTGAGCCCGAAGTAATATACAAACTATATACCGTTGGAAAGATAATTAAGTTAGCTTTCCAATGCATTTTACATAGCTGAATTTGGAGTTCTCTAGAAGAAGTTATGACCAATTCATTACAGCTTGTTCAGATTTAGGATTTTCAATGACTCTTTTGTTTTCAACTTCATTTGTTTGTTTTGTTTCAAGTTTGTCAATGTGTAAGGTAAGTCTACTATCAATGATGGTGGACTAACAATAAGTTTGTCAATGATAACATTAATTATGGTAAGTTAGCATTAAGTTTGTCAATAATAGCATCAATTATGGTTGGTTGGTGAAGACTTTTTGAAGCATCCTTTGACAAACCTATATTTGGAGGGTTGTTCCAATGTTTTCATTTGTATTTTTAGGATATTGGGTTTCTATTGGTGTATTTAAACTCAGCAACCTTGCTATGTAAGGAATTAGAGATTAATGTTATTTGAATTTGAAAGATTATTCTTTTTTTGGTTCTTTTGAGAACTAATGAACTTATCAAGAATTAACATTCTTGTGGTGTTCCAAATTTAAACTTATCACTCACCTTCTCATTTATTTCTTCAGTGTGGCGTCAATATCATTCTCTATGCTTTTGGTCCATGTTTCCTTAAGCATTGAGTCAAGGTTTTGTTTGTTTTAAATTTGTTTAAAACTTTCTTAGGAAGTTGAAAAGAAAGAATAATTTTTCAAATTCAAATAACATTAATCTCTAATTACCTTACATAGTAAAGTTGCTGAGTTTAAATAGGCCAATAGAAACCCAAGATCTTAAAAATACAAATGAAAATATTAGAACAACCCTCCAAGTATAGGTTTGACAAAGGATGCTTCATAAAATCTTCACCAACCAACCATAATTAATACTATCATTGATAAATTTAATGTTAGCCTACCATAATTAATACTATCATTGACAAATTTATTGTTAGCCCACCATTATTGCTGGTAGACTTATCTTATACATTGATAAATTTAAAACAAAACAAACAAATGAAGTTGAAAACAAAGGAGTCGTTGAAAATCCCAAGTCTAAACAAGCTGTAATGAATTGGTCATAACTCTTTCTATAGAACTCTAAATTCAGCTTTGTAAAATGCATTGGAAAGCTAACTTAATTATCTTTCTAACGGTATATAACTTGCATATTACTTCGGGCTCAATCAATACCAGTTTTATTCCGAAGTTGTCCTTGCTGCATTTGATCCAAGTTGTGTATTTGGCTGTCCAATAGATTGAATAATGGCCACAATGCCTTGTCTTCTCTCTAAGCCCAATTTATGATTTTAAATTGGCTTTAGCTCTTATAATTGGACCTCCATAAATGTGCAAATGATCACTTAAATCTTTAATGGTATTCTCTTAATGGTTCTCATCAAAATTGCACTTTGATTGATGTATAGAATTGTTGTTGTCACTTGGATCTTGAAATATGTTGATCCTGTGAGTAGGTTTGTTCTTATTTGATGCTCGATTTTGAAATTAGTGTCTTGGAGAGGCAAAGGCTGCTTGGTTGATATACATTCTTTTCATCATTTTGACTTAATGTGATATGTTGGAAAATTTAGAAGTTGGTGCTCCTAATAGGTGGAGAGCGTAAATGTGTGAATTTTTAACAATTGCGCGCATTATGAATTTGAAGAATTTAACTCTCAACCAAGCTATAAAAACCTATACTAGCCCTCAGATGTATTCAAGTCAAGCAAAATCTTGGCAAACACAACTTCATCTTGGTTGATTGCGCATACACTTTAGAGAATGGTTATGCTCTTGCAAAACTGTTATAGGTGTGTAGGGTTGATCATGAGAATTCTGTAATGTCACTTGTCTCAAAGTAATTTTATCACTTTGATTGTTTTGTAGGTTGGGGTAGTAGATGATCCTGATAGGACAGCTTTAACCCAAGCCTGGAAATCTTGGATGGAAGAACACATACAAGCCACTGGAAAAATCCCACCAGGAAATGAATCGGGGAACACCACTTGGGTTCGGCAGCCTCCAAAGAAGAAAAAGCCTGACCTCCGACTTACTCCTGGGCGTAATGTCCAGCTGACAGTTCCACTAGAGGAGCTCATTGATAAATTAGTAAAGGAGAATAAGGTGGTAGCCTTTATCAAGGGATCAAGAAGTGCACCAATGTGTGGATTCTCACAAAAAGTGATCGGCATTCTTGAAAGTGAAGGTGTGGATTATGAAAGTGTAGATGTGCTCGACGAAGAGTATAATAATGGATTGAGGGAAACCCTAAAGAAGTATAGTAACTGGCCTACTTTCCCCCAAATCTTTGTGAATGGAGAATTGGTCGGAGGGTGTGATATCTTGTCTTCCATGTATGAGAAGGGTGAGATTGCTAGTTTGTTCAAAAAGTAATAACATTTTCTCAGAGTTGTATATAAACAGTAGCTGAATAGAATTAAGACAAATGAGACCATCTTTCTGGAAATGGAACTCATTCTGCGGCTTGTTTACGGATGCAATTTCCTTGTGTCTTCAATTTGAATTATCGTTTGCTCATATGACTGGGATTGACTGCTTTTGCGCAGGTTTCTCTTGCTCTCTTCTCCTTCAGGTGAACAGGATTTTGATTAAATATTTTGATTTCAAGTTCAGCTATACCACGCTTGTGCACTTTTTGAAGAACGCTTGTGGTCAATTTGATGTATACTTGTATGTTAATTATTATTAGATCAACAAAGTTTGATCACATCCTAATATTGATTACCTGTACTAATCGAAAATAACAAGTCTCAATTACATGAATCAATCAATTTGAATCTCTCCTATCCCCCAAAAAAATCAATTTGAATCTCTAAATGAATAAAATTGTCAATCTAATTATAATTACCCAATGGATAATGCTACCCTTTTGGTTATCATATAATTAATATACAAAAATTTCATTTATTGTTAGTGACCGTATAAGTTTATAACGTGATTAACCTTTATTATAAGAGAAATGGTAGTTATCCTTAAAAGTATATTCTGAAGTGTACCTAACTAGTTAATTTTGTGTTTATTTATTTATTTATTTTGAGTGTTTTGTAGTGCGTACCTCAAAAGCAGGGAGCTGCCTACGGTAAAGATTCTGTACCTTACAGACCAGGTTAGCCGGGGCCCCATGCTTGCTATGTGGAAACATACGGGGACACGTGGAGTGCATGGAGTGGGGGATGTATGTTACAGAATCTGCAACACAGACTTCTCCCAAAAGCAGCCTAATAATAAGAGTCCGTAGCAAGTTTACGGTAAATTTCAAGTTTCCAATTCCGTGACCCTTAACCCTTTATCCAAATGCAGGCTGCAAGCATCGAAATGGGTCCACAAAAAAACCCCGTCAAAATCCTTCTAGTAGCTTATTATAGTACAGCTGGCTGTACGAAATTATTGTTCGGAGGAAAAGACAACCAACCGGACAGAACAATTAAACTACTTAACAATAATAATTAGAGATCATAATTAAAAGCCTTATCAAAGATAAATTGATTTGGCAACTAAGCGCCCTTTTGCCTAAAATGCAAATCATTAGCAAGTTAAGTAAACAGTCCTTCACGTTAACCTGACGAGGAGTTGTTAATAAACACCACTCTTCAATCTTCGTTCTCTTCATAAAATCAATCAAATCAAAAAATCGAGTTCGCGATATTTCCAGGAGTTACTCGTGCTGATTTTTTCGTGCATTGACTACGAGATAATGGAGATTGAACCATCTTCGTCCTCAGGTAGATTCAAGCTCCATGATCAGCTGGAATTACTGGAATTCAAGGATCAGTACGTGATCAAGTCCGTTGAATCTCCAGATCAGGGCTTCTCAATTGATCGCCGTGACGGAAACATTGAGCCACTTAACGGTAATGGATCCTTTAAATTATTTTTTTTAAATTCAATTTTCATCATTTTTAGCTTGATCTCAAATGATTCATTTGAGCTAAAAATTGGTCTGCGGTTAATTAATGGCTTAATCGTGTCTTGTTTGCAGATGAAGCTTGTTCTGGAAGTCCATCACAGACCTCTACAATATATGGAGTGGCGGGAACAATTAGACTGCTGGCTGGTATTTCTTGCTCTACATAAAATCAAATATCTGTTAAAAGCTTATATACTAAATCTTAAATACTATTATTTAGGGCATTACGTTTAAGCTTAAGCTTTTCGGTATAGTGGTAACTTATGATGGGATGAGATCTTGCGGGATTCCATCCCATTTGGGACGAAATTGTGACATATTTTTATTTTATAAAAAAATTTAGGGACGAGAGTGAGATTTTTTTTATACCACTTGCATATATGGAACGAGAGTGAGATTGTCAAATTCCGTCTCATCCCGTTTCATTGTCGATTAAGAATGAGAATTTTTCTAATTGTCGGATCCCATCTCTTTTGGGATGGGATCATGATATATTTTTGTCCCAAAAACAAATATATAGGGACGGGAATAGGACATTTTTTCGTCTCACTTGTATATACGGGACGGGACTGGGATTGATAAATCCCATCTCATCCCGTCCCGTCCCATTGCCAACCCTAGTATCAGAGGAGGCTCTGACCTTATGATCTTGTGCCCCAATCCTCTGAACACTAATTCTGTTGATTAACTAAACCGATTGCATTTAGTACTTGCATCCACGTGATAACTCTGCTAAACAAGGCTGGCCTTGCACGCAAGAAAGTGTGTTAAATTTTAAATGTTATTCCTTTAGCCTTTACCATACCTATAACTGATATGGATTTGATACAAAGCTAGGCATTTTGACAGTGAGTACAAAGTTAGTAATTATGGTTTTATGCTATGTTAATATGTTATATGAGGTTTCTGCATCTATTCTTCTTAAACTAGTGCAGGAAAATATGTATTGGTAATTACTTCGCGGAAGGAAGCTGGAACTTTTCTTGGTTTCCCTGTTTTTCGAGTAACGTCTATGAAGTTCCTTCATTGCAATGAGGATTTAAAGTTTACAAATTATCAGGAAGTAAGGTTTTGCTTCTTTTGGTCTAAAAAGATATGGTTGTATGGGTATCTCTTGAAGCAATTAATATTTTTTCTTTTCAAATTTACTTGTTATGTGTATTATGCAGAAGAAGGATGAGGTCTACTTCATGAATCTATTGAAAGTAGTGGAAGCAACTCCAGGATTGTATTATTCATACGAAACAGATATAACACTGAAGTAAACTCCTTCACCTTGGAACATGCTCTTTAAGTTGCTTTTCACTGTTAGCATAATGATCTGCTGTCATTTCTGATTATGATATTAAGTTTCATTTCTTTGCGTACTTGTGAGATCTTATGTTTATAAGATGCAATTGATCATGTTGAACAGCTTACAGAGAAGATGTAAATTAGCTGAAGGATGGATGTCAAAACCAATTTGGAAGCAGGTTTACTTGCATTTATGGTTTATCACATCAAAAAATTTTATCTGAAAATAATTTATATATTATTCATTTTGACAAACCGTGGGGATTTGATTTTCTGTTTTCATATACTTTCATAGTGGTGCTCTTAGCTAAGGTGTGGGTCCTTCTGGCCTATTTGTGTTGGTTATTCTTTATACATGCTAAGTTTGGAAGATTACAAGGATTGATAGATGTTTCAAAAGTTCGAAATCTTTCCATATGTTTCTGAATCAGTTATTGTTATATAAAGCAACAGTTTATTGCACTGTTGATCAATGCTGCCGGTAATTTTGAACTTTCAATTTCCTATCCATATTTCAGGCTGACCCTCGATTTGTTTGGAACAGAAACCTATTGGAGGAACTTATTGAATGCAAGGTTAAATATTCCTTTACCTTAAATTATAAGTTCGCCCTGTGGTGGTACTTCTTTCTTTGTCTAAGTGAAAAAAAACTTTCGACTTTTCCCTACAAAAGGGAGGAATTATGTCCTAGTTGATTCTTTGAATAGGATCCCTGATTAATTTTCTTTTCTGTGGCAGCTTGATGGCTTCATCATTCCGCTTTTACAAGGAAATATCCTGACGTCTGTCTTATTCTTTTTATTTAACAGTTGCGTACATGGGTGTGTTTGTGCGACTGTACATTTACAGACACACGCGTGTCATTCTCAGAATGAGTACACAGATCTACGGTTATTAAGTTGTTTCATTTAACTAAGTCTTAAGCTTTGGAGCTGTACGGTTAAAGCTGAATGATTCACCTGCTGTGATAACATTGCTTTCAAGAAGGTGTAATCGACGTCTAGGTGCAACATTATGGAGACGATTGATTCTTATAGTTATTGATGCTGCTATGACAGATCTAGTTTCGATATTTATGACTCTAATCTGGTGTATGTGACTTAGGAACACGAATGTGGAGAAGAGGAGCTAATCTTGAAGGTGACACCGCGAATTTTATAGAAACTGAGCAGTTACTAGAGACGGGAGGTTTTAAATCCTCACTATTGCAGGTATGTCTTCTGTAGCTAACGGAGGTTCAGTTACTGATTCCTGTTTCAGCATTGTTATATCAATGAACTGATATCACTCGACGATGAAATGTTTTGAAAAGAGAAACAGTTCCCTTCAATTTTTTTATGGATTCTAAAATTGAGAATTTTAGATATGTATTTCTTCACTCATCATGAAAGGACTGCTTGATCATTTCTTCCCACACCCCACACCCCGCACCCCTGTGTGCGCGCGCACGCGAAAGGAAAGGTAGTTGGTGGGCGAAGCCAAATTAATATTTTAGCCCCATACCTCCCCAAGATTTGAACATGGGTGGCCAGCCAAAGAAAGTTATTTGAAAACTAGTCAGCCAAGCCCCTGAGGGCAAGGGCATCTTCAGCTGCTTGATATAGTTAATATTGTACATTAGATACTTCGAAGCTTGAGCTTGATTCAGTTAATACTGTATATTATGTACTTCGAGATTGAATAATTTTCATGTGCCCTTTAATGCCATAGAGGATGTCCAAATTGTGGACTCTTGTTGTTGGCTTATTTATTACTCCTTTTCCTAAGATGCAAAAACGAAATGCATATTTAGTACCATGCATTATAAATACTTCTGGCAGCATTCTTTTATAAGGTAGTGGAGCATTGTTCACATGTTGAGTGCGGACTTCTTGTCCCTCCCCTATGTGCAATTCCTAATGTACTTACTTTGTTTCTGAGCAAAAAATTGTTGACATGTTGATGCATGAGCTTACATATTCTTTAACCTAATAGCCTTTTTCTTTATTTATTATTTTGTAACTGAGATATCCTTGATTGAGAAGGAAGATACTCCTATATATGACTTCATTTATTGTTTTATGGTTATGGCTATAAACTTTGATCTTTGTTCTCATATCACAGTACATAATCACTGTCCTGCAAGGTTACATTTTATATTCTTTTCTGTTGTAGGTTCGGGGCTCAATACCACTCCTCTGGGAGCAGATTGTTGATTTGAGTTATAAGCCACAGCTTAAAATTATTAATCATGACCAAACAGTAAATTTCAACTCTGAAACACGGTTTTTGTCTTGTTGGAGTTTAACTCTGCTTGCCATTTGCATCCATGTAATTTACCCCTTTTGTCCAGCCAAAAGTTGTGGAGCGCCATTTCCGTGATCTATTACAAAGATATGGAGAAATTGTAGCAGTGGACCTTACCAATAAGGTTAGGACTTCTTCTCTCTTATTCTTGTCCCTAAAGTACAAATCTCCAATTTCGCATCAGTGTTCTCTTGAAACAATGCTGGAAGATAATATGGCCATCTGGAGCCAATTGCTGACAGTTTCCTTTGGGATGTTTTTGCAAGCTCAGTATGACTATACTAGTTCATAGATTCTTGGAATCAGTGGTTTCTATTTATTTTTATTAATGCTGGTTGTGAAGGGCTGAAGGCTGGTTCAGCTGGCCACTTTACAGTGTTCCTAACTGTGTCTGATGTGCCCCAGTTGACTTTTTGTTTTGCAAGGCCAATGTTGTTTCTCATAATCTGAAAAGTGTTATTTATTTTACAACTGTAGCATGGTGACGAAGGTCAATTGAATGCAGCATATGCGGCTGAAATGCAGAAGCTTCCAAATGTGAGGTGGTGACATGCTACATTCTACATATGCAATAGATTTGATCAAAGTAAAATTTTTTTTGATAACCCTAAGGGATTGGGTTGAGTGGTTGAGATCCTTGGGTTCCACCATGAGGTCGGGGGCTCAAAACCCCTTGGGTTACCTACTTGAGCTTCTAAACAGCAATTCCCTGCCTGTTTCTCAGTTTCTTCATATTCATTCTCCTGGACCTCCACTACTTTTTCGAAAAGTATTTTGATTAACCTGGTCATTTATGAATGTCTATTGCAGATATGTCTCATTTGACTTTCATCATGTTTGTGGCACTTCAAACTTTGATAAGCTGCAAGTTCTGTATGATCAGATTCAACAGGAGTTTGAAAACCAAGGGTAATGAAAGCAAATAAAATATGTATATAAAATTTTTTTGTACAAGTATGCCATTATCCTGGTATACCATCTATCCATAATACTGTATTTTAATCATTACTCTTCCAGCTGAGCAGATATCTCCTCATAGACACGGAAGGAAATGTATTAGAGGAGCAGAAAGGAGTTATCAGATCCAACTGTATTGATTGTCTTGATCGAACAAATGTTACCCAGGTACATGGAATGCATTCATCTTGCAGAATCATATGTGTTTTATATTAAGGGTAGATGTGCTGTGAATCCATGTAATTCAAAGCTTCTTATTCTCCCTATTTTCAATGTTTATAAACAGAGTTACCTGGCTCAGAAATCTCTGAGTTTACAGTTGCAAAGGATTGGGATATTGTCTTCCACCAAGTGCATTTCTATGTTCAGTGAGGAATATGCAAAATTCAGAACGTGTACGTTATATTTTTACATCCCTGCTTCAGTCTTCCTCACTATTAGAAGTTGTCTTTGTAATGACATCTCTTCCTCACTCTAAACTTGCATCTCTCTTGCATTAGTGTGGGCTGAGCAAGGCGACGAGATTAGCCTCGAATATGCTGGAACATATGCCCTGAAAGGAGACCTTGTTAGGTGAATCAAAGTTGTATTATGATTCCTATGAATTATTTGTTTGTAATCTGTCCCAATATCTGATATGTTTTTTTGCCCAACACTGCAGATACGGGAAGCAGACAATATCTGGATTGATCAGAGATGGGATGAGTGCTCTTTCAAGATACTATTTGAACAATTTCCAGGATGGAGTTCGACAGGCAAGCTGCCTCTTATGTTTTGAAAATAGGAATGCTTGTCTAATTGGTAGGGAGTTAGGGCTTCCATTGTCTTGGTGAAAATTTTGTTGAATAAGTTTCTTCTTTTATTTTCTTCCACAGGATGCAATGGATCTCATAAGTGGCCACTATACTGTCAACAGAAACAGTCCCTCCCCATTTCAGCTCAATGGGTTTGAATCATTCTCGGTAAGGATCAATGCTCTTTGTTTTTTGAATAAGATGTATAGAAATATTATGACTTCATCTGTCGTCCAAAATTATGGCAATCAAAATGACTCATTTGCTGCCAACAAAACATCTTTTGGGGGGAAAAAAAATTATCAGACAGAATGTGCAAAGCCATTCTATTTCTTTCCTTCTTGTTACCCTTTTTTTAATGGGATGAAGCCATTTGCATAGTTTGGGTGAGAACGCAAGTCAGCCGGTTTGTTTTGTCAGCATCTAGTAGGGAAAAAAAAACTATGAAAATCCAAGTCAGCCGGTTTGTTTTGTCAGTATCTAGTGGGGGAAAAAAAACAAAAAAAAAAAACCTGCAAAGCACAAGTCAGCCTGTTTGTTTTTGCACATATTTGGACAAAGCTTAGCTTCAGGCAATGAACTGGATAACACTATTCATATTCTTTACCGACAAAAGTGAGTCCCACTGCAGTCCTGGCTAGCTTCCATTGCCCCGCTCAATCTATTATCACATATCAGAAAATAAATATAATCACCATGCAACAATTTTAAAAGTCTTGTTTCACCATTTTTTGTGTCGTCAGTGACCATGTGTTCCATGGATAAATTTGTAAATTGCAGTATCTCCCTGTGGCATCAGCATTGGTAATTGGAGGTTTGACACTGACTTCCTTCTCACTTCAACAAGGTACTTGTTCATTTCTTCGCCTTTCGTATGGACTAATTTTAAAGTCCGAATGCTCAATAAAACGTGAAATCTGTTAGTTTCTGTTTTTTTTTTTTTCTCTCTCTGATACAAGTGAAATCCTTCCTCGTTTCATCTTCTGTAGCAGGGAGAAGTGCTCAGCAATATCTCTCTTCTGTGGTCTGGGCTGGAGTCACCGCTGGAGTACTGGCGCTGGTAAAAGCTAACGGTACACAATTCTGTTCAAGGCCTCGTCTGTGCGGCCTTCGCTAGTTTTTTTTTTTTTTAATATCATTACGCGGTTGTTATTATCTTTACGAGAAACAAAACTTGTCTTCGTCTTTTCTTTTGGTCAAACTTGTAGCTACACTAAAAAAAATTTTATTCGTCATGTCATCTCCACTTCGACACTCTCGGCGCTGCCATTCATTCGCCAAAATATAAGTTTGCAACATCACCATAAACTCCGTGGTTCTTGGTTTAAACCGACCCTCGATCTCATTCATACGTCCACTTTGCTAAGTTTTTAATACTCTCATCACAACCCTCGTGTCACTCATTGCCACCATGGAACAATGCCAACGCCGCATGGTTGCCTCTTGCAAGTCCCCGACTTCCCGCAACAACTTTTTATTTGCGGGTTCCGAGGGGACGATGGTACAACTTAATAGAACCGCTCCACTTGGAACGGTCCGATTCAATACGTGTCTTGCAAATGGAGGGAAAAAAAAATGCCAAATACGAAAAGAAGGAAAAATCGAAAAACCCTCAATTACCTCAACATACATGCACTGGTGGAAGTGGAGACAAAACGCACCGCACTCAAACAACTTTTCGATTCTCTCACAGTCGGTGACCTTGAAAGACTTGAAACTCCAACTCACTAATTATAGCATGCTCAAAATTCATCCCCTCTGCCTTCTTTCAATAAGTTACAAATTTTTTTTTTTTTTTTTTTTGTGGTTTCATGGGTAAGGCTTCTCTCTCATTTTAACCCCAAATGCACGTGTCTCTGGCGGTCTCTTACAGGTTTTCTGCTCATTTCCCCTCTCCCTTTAATTTTCCAAGCTTGTCAAACAATACTTTCTTGCTAAGTAATCAAAAATCACAAAAAGGGAGGAAAAATTAAAAAGAATATCTTTTTTTTTTTAAACTAGTTAAGCACCAGGTATTGTATTTACAACTTACAACTGTTATTATAACAAATATTACCCTGATATTTACAATCAGATGAACATAACTGGGACTTATACATTATATTAAATTCTATTAAGTACATGCCCAGACAAATAACCCTCACAAAAGAGGGAGATCCCTACTCCACTCGTATTCGCAAAGGAGCAGAGTAGTTTAAATATTTACATGGTTTGCCCCCACAATACTTTTGTGGGGGCTTGAACCGCTGCCCTCGCGCTTGTGAGGGCAGCAGCCCACCACCAGGCCAAAGGCCTCGTGGCAAAAGAATATCCATTTAAAAAGTCGATGTTTTGACTACTTTAATATTTATAAAATATAATACTGATTCTATTATTTTACTATTTTATACCTTACAATACCTGTCATTCATTTTGTAAAAGTTTTCGTTAGTCGATTTTTTAATGGACTATTTAAATACTAAATTTGTCCTTTAAAAAGAAATACATAAATATAAGTATAAAAAGTTAAAAAGTTAAATTCATAGGCTTATAACCAATATTCCCTGTCAGGTGGCTTATGTTTGCGAAGTAAACGCATGACGTCAATCATTTTGACTCCGAATTCCGATTCTCTAATTCAGGCGTCAATCATTTTGATTTCCAATTCAAGCGTTAATCATTTTGATTTCGGATTTCGATTCCCTAATTCAGAAAGTAAGCACACCATTATTTTACTGTCAGCTGGCTTATGTTTTTGAACTTATCACATGGCTATGTACTAATACTTTCTCTGTAAGCAATCAAATCTTCAACATCAAGTGATCTCCTGTTCGCTCCCACTTTGGCAACCCCCGCCTCTCGGAACATATCATCTACTCATTCGCAATATCTACGTATATATATATATATATATATATATATATATATATGGGTGTTGTTTAAGTATCGCCATTTGCTTCACTTATAATCATACTTTTTATTTGTTTCATTAACAATGTCCAAGAACCCACGAGCAAGATACAACAACGATTACAATGTTGCCTCGTTCGAGACTTTCTTTCAAGCATGGCTTCTACGCCAAGAGCATTTGCTTGATGAGTTGATTTCAGCTCAAGAAAATCACGACCAATCGCGAGACAAAGATCTTAAAGAATTGGTCAAACGGGTACTAGCTCACTATCAACAGTACTACGAAGAGAAATCAAAGATCGCTCAACACAACGTTTTCTTGCTCTTTGCACCCACTTGGTTCACTCCCTTCGAGCAAACTTTCCTCTGGATAGCCGGCTTCAATCCGACGCTCGCCTTCCGGGTGGTCAACCAGTCAGTCAAAGACTTGACGGACGAGCAGAGACAGCGTATGGATAGTCTATCGGTGGAGACAAGAGTGGAAGAAAAATTCCTCAATGATTCACTGGCGCGAATCCAAGAGAGCGTGGCGGGCCCAACAATAACGGAGCTGGCGAGGAGGCGGGGACGGTTAGGTGAGGGGGAGCTGACGGACGGGGAGGAAGTGACGGAGAGCAATCTGAGGGCGTCGCTGGAGACTCTGGTGGCGAATGCCGATATGTTGAGGACGACTACGGCGGCGAAGGTGGTGGAGATATTGGATCCGCTGCAGAATGTTAAGTTTTTCACGGCGGTAGCTCGGCTTCAGCTAAGGATTAGAAGGTGGGGCATCGCACGGAGAGAGCGAGAAAGCTAATCGGTAGAATAGTGATTGTATTTATAGGCAGTGTGTTTATTTTATTTTATTTTTATTTTTAAATTATCTCCTAATTAATTAAGTTTTGGAAATGCGTAAAATATTTATTTTTGTTATGAGATATATCTATTTGATTGATAAAGATAATGTGTGTTTTATATTAATGACTTCATCAAGTGAATAATTGTAAAAACTGAATTGTGATGCGTGTATGACACTTCTTTAAACATATCTTTTTAAGTTATGCATCACATTAATTTAATCAATTCTAAAAATATAATATACACAGCACTTATTGTTATATATTGCTGTAGATAAATAACCATCACCATATTGAGAAATGAAACCATTTTCTTAGTTAATATTATTCTGGTCCTTTAATTTCTTATCATTTATATTATTGGTATGTTTGTTTGGATACTTTTTCAATTAGTTCCACAATATAATTTTTTTTTTTCATTTTTTTTGGGTTATCATCCTACCGCCTATCTTTTCACCAAAGTTCAAGATTTTCTAAACTTGGCACATATTTTGCCTTAGTGTAAGTTAAAAAATCAAAATTAAAAATTAAAGTGGGGTGATATTTGTTTTTAATCTAAATTCTTAATAGACTTAAATTAGGTTGAAATTTGAATATATTTAAATTAATATAATTTTAAATAGATTTGAACGTCTGAATTCAAAATTTTTTGTCTGAATCTTTAAAAATAAATATTTAATTTTTTTAATATCTTATGAAATTTGAAAATATCTTCTTTTACATTTGCGTCATTAAAATTTAAGTGTTAAATAAATAATAGTCATCGCTAAAAGCATAAATAAAATAATATTTTATCATAACAAAATAAATCATGTTTGTGCTAATGCAACCCTTTAATATTCTAGATTAGAACATGTAATTTATTGTAGTTTAAGATTTTTTATATAAAAAAATTCATAGAAATTTAGAAAGATAAATAACACTAATTTAAAGAAAAAAGATTAAAAAAATAATGATTCTACTATTATGTTATCACAAGTTATAGAGATGAATAATAGTGCTAATTAGTAAGTTTTATTTAAGAATGATTAAAATTAATTAATTAGATAGGGATATTTTGAAGAAAATATTTTTATGATGTCATCATTTTTTCAAATGACTTAATAATTTAATGACTTAGGAGTTGTTTGTTAAATGTCTAAATTTTAAAATTTTGTTAATTGCAGATCTTTTCTAAAATTTACTTTGTAACTTATGTCTGATGTTCAGATATTTATGTATGAATAGAAAAAGTAAAATCTTTGTGGTTTTTATTTAAATGAAAAAAGGTCTAAATAAGAAGTAAATATTATATTAGAAAAATCTTTATAAAATATATTTATTTCCTAAACTATAAATTCAATATTTTTATTTGTGAAGAGTAAATGTCAAATAATTATGTTTAAGATGTTTTTAATTTATTTAAAAAAAATACAATTTACTTATATTCAGCTTAATAAAAGAAAAATAGCAAACACGTCATTCAGATATTCGTATTCTAACCCATTTATGCTTTAGAAAAATTTAAATCCATTCAAATTTTAGATCAAAAAAATAAACACTACTTTTAGTGACTGAAAATCATTAAGCTGAAAAATTAGCTGAAAAAAACAATGATGTCACGTTTTAGTACCAACCAAAGTGGGAGTATCATTTTTCATTGTTGAGTTATAGTAAAAATGGTAAACTTCAATTCACCCTCCAAATAGAATGACAATATTCAATTTACTCCCCAAAAAATATAAATACTTCAATTTATCCTCTTTTTCTAAATGATGGAAATGGGGGCCAGACAAATGACTTTTTTCAAAAAAAATCTTGTCAACAATAAAAGAGGATAAATTAAAAATTTCATACTTTTAAACAGTAAATTAAAAATTATCATTGTATGGGTAAATTGAAGTTTATCTTATTAAAAATACATAACCAAGCTTTCAATTTGATACTGATTTATATTATCCACTAATTAACAATGATAAAAAATCATGTCATCTCTATTTGATCTGGGCCATTGATAGATGATAGTAGACCTAAAGGTTAATTTGAGGTACCATAGATCCACCCCTAATTGGACAGTCAACTTCCTTCTTCTTTTTCCCACATACAGCGACTGGGGAAAAGAGTTGGGTTCGCATTCCATATGCGGTAATGACAGAAAATTTTCCCTCTCATATATTTGAGAATAAAACCGGCATGTTCTTAGGTACATATCCAAGCTTTACTTGTGTATAGATAAATTTTTAATTTGTGACATCAGTAAATTAGTAAATGCATTATTTACTTTTAGAGAATGGTATTAACGTTCTGGTAAAAAAGACACGTTTTTACCTTGCGAGTTTCTACCTCATCCTACCTCTCATATATGGATTTCATGTTATATTATATTATGAATACATGAAATGATTTGAAGTATATCATGGTACTTCGGACTTAGAATCTAGTTGTTGTAAATTCACTAAGGTAGCATTTATATTTTGAATTAGAATGAGAATCCTAAGGAGTAAAAACTCTGGGACTGAGAGTGCGGAGTGAGAGTGGGAACATGTTATTTACTTACACTAAAATGTGAATATAGAATCGGAATCAGAATCCATATATATGTTTATTTTGTTTTGAATTGGGAGTAAATGATTTCAAATTACAATTTTATGATTTTCTTTATTTAAAGAATTGCAGTTTTTAATTACAAAATCAATAAAAAGTTTTTTTAAAATAAAATATTTATTTTATTGTATTATAAATTAATAACAATAATTAATATTCTTAATTATGTAAATCATAATTTTTATTAATTTTGATTTTAATTATGTAAATTAAAATTTATTGATAAGAGCAACACAAATGAAATATTATTATTAATAATATAGTATAAAATTAATATTTCTTAGAATAAACTATTTATTATTATTAATTAACATTAAATAAATATAATACTATTATTTTTAAATAAATATAATAATGTTATATTTTTAAATAAAAATAGTATATAGTAATATTACTAATTATATGTGAATATAATAATATTATTTTTAGGTAGTTTTAACTTAAAATCAATGTAAATTATTATTTTAACTAAAATAATAATATTATATTTTTAAAAAAGTTTAATAGTATTATTTTTATAAATGTAATTTATAAAGTAATATAATAATATTATTTAAATAAATATAATACTATTTATTTTATTTTATTAAATATAATTATATTAAATTTAATGAAAGAACGGTAAAAAAAAAAAAGAGGTGAGAGTAGATTCCCACTTTCATCTTTTCCTATGCGAGTTGGAGTCTCACTCCTCACTCTAAAAATGAGTAAAACCTACGGAGTGAGATTTCCACTCCTCTCTTAAAATATGTAAGTAAATACTGAAGTGGGAGTAGGGATGACTATAGGGTGGGGCGAGAGAGGAAAGGCTTACTCCATTCTCCACTTCATTAAAAATTTTGTCTCCATTACCTATTTAATTATTTTATAATAGATATAGATAAATGGCTTTAGTAAATTAAAAGCTATAGATTTAAATAAAATCATTACCTTATTATAAAGTATTTAAATTATTTTTTAAAAAAAATCTCTAAAAGATTGAAACGATATCTTGAAAATGATATCAAAATAAATTTTTTTTTTTAAGAGAGCAGCACCTTAAGAGAGAAAATAAAACATAAAAATATTTTAAGGTTGAATAAGTATTATAATATATGATTTTGTTTTAGTTATAACTCACATATATTAGATAAAAATAAAATAAAAATTTATTAACCAAAGTTGTAATTGATAAAACAAAAATTATAATATAGGGTTTTCTTTTACTTATAACTTACATATATTAGATAAAAATAAAATGAAAATTTATTAACTAAAGAAGTAATTGATAAAACAAAAATTATTGAACAAAAAGTTAAAAAAAATTCATATATAATGGGGATTAGGGTGGGGGTGAGGTGAAGTGTGGAGTGCAAAACCAAACATCATCTCCAAAAATTATTTAAAATTCACCCCATTTAGGGTGGAGTCCTATTCTACGAAGAATTTTGCCATCTTTAAGTAGGAGGAATACACACTAGTTACTCCTACTTCAATAAGTAAATATGGCATAATTATCAAGTATAAGTGGATTGGCAGTCTTTCATTCACTATCCGGCATTGGCCATCGCAGGTTTGACGATTTCGCCCAAGTTCTCCTTGTTAGTCTGGCGAGTTTTGCTTTTGCAGCGGCGCGGCATCTCTTTGGTTTCGGCTTCTCTTTTTTGTCCATTCCATAATTTAGAAAACATTGATCACGTGTTTGTTACTTTGTTAATCGTGCTTTTGCAACGACTATTCAGGATTGGCATTATAAGAACTTCAAGCGTCACTTTCCCCCTGTGAGTACAAATTCAGAGCTTTGGCATATGCCAATCCATCAATGTTAGTTTTAGTCCCCATCTCCAGTCTGTGGTCGGTGTTTGTCACTTCTTTTTATATTTTTCATGGCATTTGGAAAAGGCGCTACAAGCGCAGGTCTGAGGATTGCATGCCTTCTCTTTTTCGGGTTAAAGCTGATTGTACAGCTTAACATTAATTTCTTTGCAAAAGACTGGTGCCCGGTTATTTGCATCATGGAAGGGATAGAGAGATTTTGAGCTGTCTAGGTGTGGCCGCTAGCTTTTGTCGTGCTCCTAAAATTATTATGAGATGGTCTTTCCAAAGGTGGTTCTGGGGATTCTGCTGGCGCGGTTGTCTTTAGGGACGCTCGTGGTGCTCATCCTGCAGGGTTTGGGCAATCTTTGGGCCATCATATCACTTATTGTGCTGAAGTTGCTGCAATCTTAGCCATTAATGTTGCGGCTGATCATGGCCGGAATAAGTTATGCCTTGAAATGGGGTCTTCTCTTTCTTCGAGAGAAGTGAGAATATCTTTAAATTTAATTAAAATTCTTTAAATAAGAAATAATTCTCTTTTTAATTTTGTAGAATTATTTTCTTTCTCTTCAATTTATATTTTATTACTTTTTATTAAAAAGGAAAAAAAAATGCTTCCATGACCATTTATTTTTTCTTAAAAATAAATTATTATATTAACTTAATTCTATTAGAATTTTTTAAAAAATAACATATTATTTTACTCTTCTATTTACCACATAAATAAACAAATAAATATTTAAAGAGTAAAATTAATATAAATATCGGGTGCCAAATAAGAATTTATACTCTCAAATTTTATATTCTAAAAATTAAGGCAAAACACAATACTTAGAAATGATACCCTAATAAAATGTCTCCTATTTATCGTGTTTGCCCATTATGAAGAACATTGACTCCTTTACAATAATCTAATTTCAGCTTCAGACATTGATAGACAAAACCAGCAATCAACAACAAAAATAACGTACGTATGGCCAGATTAATCTAGGTAGGCCATGTAATACCAAAGGCTGATAAGGAGACAAGTGCCTTTTTCATTTTTTTTATTTGTCATGTTCTATACACATCTTGTATTAACTTATTTGCTTTCATCTTTCATAATATTACAGGTTTTATTTTTCCAATCAAAGCACACTCTATCCACCAACACGAGTGTAGGAAAGAGTGTACCATCAAAGACGGCTGCGAGTTGCCAAAGCCACAGGCTTGAAGCTTGCAATACCCGTGACTTCTCTACCAGTTACCAAAGTGTTAATATCATAGGTTCCTTCATATGTGTAGATGGGTTCAACATCGCAGAATGCCTGCAATGCCATCCAAAATACATGTATTAGCTACACAAGATAAAGGAAACTAAGTTAACATATCAATCAGTAGATTAATAGACCATTCAGCCATGAAATGCATATAATACATTATAAAAATAAGCAATGAAAGAATTTGCTGCTCCATTACATGTCTGTTAATCTTCAGGGGTGGAAGCAATGGATTCTCATTTAAACCAATTTCAAATAATTGCTAACTATCAAATTCTTATATACAAAACGAACCAAGTGAAGAAAAAAGAGCATGATAACCTTTGCAACTAGAAAATCAGATAAAATTCCATTGCCACCAAGTAACTCACGTCCAAGAGCAACTGTTTCCCTAGCCCTCATAGTGATCCATGACTGAAATGAAGAAATTAGTCACAACTATGAAGCAATAAAGAGAGAAGCAAATCTATCTCAGAGCTCTAAACATTCAGTTATACCTTTCCCAAGCTGGCATGACCAGGAGTCATTGCACCTTTCTCATATAATTTGCAAAGGCGCCAACCAACCAGAATCATGGCCTGAATATTTCCCAGCATCTGAACAAGTTTCTGCTGGTTGATCTGAAAAGCTGCTAATGGTGCTCCAAACTGTTTCCTCTCCTTCAGATACCTTTGGGTCATATAAATTTCAAATACTTCATACAAAAAGCTGAACAAAAATTACATTCAAAATAAGAGGACTTGTTCTAATACCTGTGACACATATCATAGACGCCCATTGATATACCAATAGGTTGCCAGGCTACCATTACACGTGAAACAGCAAGAACCTATATTTAAATAAGAGGCATGATAATAACACACCTGAACTTGGGAAATATAGCACTGTAATTGGTAGAAGTGAGAAAATAAAAATGTACACAGAAAATCGGGTATGTTCAGCATGGCAGATATTATCAAAAGGGATACTACTGTGATTACTGAAGAAACTTGCTACACAGTAACCGCACCTTGCTTGTATCCTGAAAAGAATTGACACCAGGCAATCTGTCCTCATCAGGCACAAAGACTCTCTTTAAGAGAATATCTCCATTTTGAACAATCCGTAGACCAATTTTGTTTTCTATTTTCGTAACTGTTAATCCAGGAGCATCCTTCTTCACTAAATAACTGAAACAGAAAGCAGAATCATTCCACAATTAAAGGAAATGAGCAAGCCAATATATAAAACCAAGTGCTCCCAAGCCGGACAAAGTATCATGATAGTAACATTGATATAAGATAATATAGGACTATAAAATGTTAAGTTTCACTATAGGATCTCATTTTAACTGTTTTTGACAGGATTTCCAAAAGCTCTAATTTTAGAGATTGAAAGAGTGCTGTTCAGAACTGATATTCTTCCTCCTTGATGTATTCTATTGTTTTCTTTAACATATTTCCTTGAGCATGTAATTGCGTATGGGTGAGTTTCCAATCAAGTGCCTAAAATAGATGCCACAGCCACAAGATTCCCATGTCAATCATCAGCAGGTAGAAGCATCCTGCTTCCTACAGAAGTACAAATTTCAGACTCTGATTAGCATACCCATTTATCTGATTTGTTGTTGTATTCCGAGCAAAAATAACCAAAACATCTGCAAAGGTACTATTTCCTATCCAGCGCTTTTGACCCTCAAGTATCCAACCTCCTTCCACCTAATCATAAAAGGAAACGGCTAAAACATGACAAAGCATGAAACTTGAAACACTATAGACTACTTGCTTGTGCAGATACAGACATAAGAGTAATTTACCCAAGAGATAAATGTAAGAGGTTGAGAAATTAACCTTAGTAGCAGTTGTGTTCAAAGCACTGGCATCACTCCCATAGCCAGGTTCAGTCAAAGCCTAGAGATGTAAAAGAACACATTTGAGTTTGCTCAAATATATTATAACCAATTGTTGAGACACTATACAGTATCAAAAGCCAGCTACTTACCCAACAGGCAATGGTGTTCAACTGAGCCAAAGAAGGTAGATATTTCTGCTTCTGTTCCTCTGACCCGCACAATGCTATTCTTGAGAGTTCAGACAAGTTATATAAGGTCATAGTTTGTCGATAGCATCTCGTGCTTGTAAGAACCAATTGAAGAATGAAATCAAGCCACTAATATATTATTTGGAAAATGACATCAAGATCTTACCAATAGTCAGCATCGCCAGAGAGGAATGCACCAATATAAAAGTAGAACAACTAGCATCAACTCGAGCAATTTCTGCTGTAGCAATAGCAGCTCCAGTAACAGAGTGACCAGGACAGCCATAACCCTGAGTCAAAACAAGCTCAATATCCTACTAACTATGTTTTCTACCTCAGGGAAGGGCGGAGAAGTTTAAACTATAAAGTTGTAAAATCACCTTTATTGTGCCACCAGCTACGCGTAGGGCAGCAAGCTTTGGAATAACATGAAAGGGAAATTCTGCTTTCTCCCAATACTGGAATAAAAGATTTAAAAAGAAAATACAGAAATCAACTCTTTGTTTCATCAGCACATCAATGCAGTAGATGATAATTAATACCTAACAGTACAAACTCATCACCATCTTTCAAAAAGACGTTGCAAAGTATCATGAAGAATATACCTCCGCCATTATAGGGGCTATTTCTTTCTCCACACACTCTCTCACTTTCATCCGAACAGCCTGCTCCTCCAAAGTCAAGAGATCATCAGATTGATAGTAGTCTGACGCTGTAATTCAAAGATCAAGCCATGAAAATGAGTATAAAAGTTTAAGTTTCAGAAAAGAAATTCAACTTGTAAAAGGTACATATGCTCTTCACCTTGCCAAGAAAGCAAAAAACAAATAAATAGACAAATCAACATGTCAAACATAAAAGTTCATGGACATAGAATAAATCAAGTAACATATCTTCTAAATTCATATATCTGAACAAAAATAAATTCAATACTACCACTGATATGGTATTCAATATTGATCCCACCTCAGGGAAGGATCCCCCTTCAAGCCAGAATATATTACCCTTGAGATGCGTAAATGATTCAGTCAAAGGACGATAGGTCATGAGCATAAAATCTAGGGGAGACAGATAAGTTAATGGAGATAACTTCAAAAACGAACACTGCAGTTAATAAGTTAAGGATGAGGTCTCCTCAAGTCAGAAGCATCGGGACATGAAATATTTAGGGTAAGTTCACTTGAACTCCAATTTTCATAACTCAATTCTCCGGACACCGATCTAAGCATCAGAATGGATTGGCCGGAACCCCCTTTTCTGGCCCCATTTCAGTCTTCTTTTGTTTACTATGTACACAGGTAAGACGTCCATCGATTGTTCCTACTTCAAGTGGAAGCCGGAGAGAACACGTACCAACAACTATAATGTTACTAAAGATTTAAAAACAATGTCAAGGATAAAGAACCGGAAACAAAAGAGGACAAGTGCGCATTTGTCATGTAATTAGCAGAGGAAGAGGCGAAAACAAAACAACAACAACGACAACAGACAAACCAAATTGATTTAAAGCCACGATTGCTAATATTTCTTGATGCATAATCCAACTTATGTGATTTGGTAGTCATTCTTACCACAAGGAGGAAACTTAGACGCCGGTGTTGCTTGAGGGAATGCGACTGAAATATCCAATGCTGGTAAATTAAAATACGAACTCCTGGCTTTTTTGTCAACATCGTCTGCAAACACATTGGAGCCGAGTACTTAATCAAGTCAAAAGCTAAGTAATTATACACCTAATAAAGCGTTAATGACAATTAGAGGGGAAAAAAATTGCTAAGAAAGTGAATAAGCTGAACAAACAACTAACGCTAATCATTCTCTCAATCGCGTATAATTTTTCTTCGTTCTAATGTCGTAATCAGTGTTTAATTTTCATTTACGATTCAATCATATCTCATCGAGAATCAATTAATAAAGGCAGCTAATGGAAATAAAATTGCGAACCAAAAATTGAAGAAATAAACACAAAATAAGATTACAAAAAAGAAAAATTAACAACTCGAACCTTGATGTTTGGATGAGTGAATAGTCATGGTGGTTACAGATAACAGTGTGTGTGACGTGAGGGAGGAAACTCAGAGCGTGCTAAAGCGAAGTCTTAAGCGTTGAAAAAAAAATGAAAATAAGAAACGGAAGGAGATGAGATGAGAGTATCGGATCGTACTGGGGGAGCCAATTGGCGGATAAAATTGGCACGCAAGTTTAGGTGTCCTTTTGTCGGATCAATAAATGATTCAGTTAAGAGTCGCGCGTCATTTGATAGAGAGTACAGACGAGATAAGCGGTGCCTTTTTGGGAAGTTTTGGTTGGTTGGCTAGTTGTGCTAGCGGCGGCTGAGATCAGATAGGAGCTAAATTTTTACGGGGACAAAAAGGATGATTTTTGGAAATAATCATAGACTAATTTGGGAAGCACCTAATTGAAATATTGAATTGAATGAATTAGATCCTAAATTACTGTTCATTTCCAGGTGTAGGAAGAGGTGTATTATAACAAGTAACGAAAAATAATCTATCATGATAATAGATAGATATGCCAGCTGTTTATAGCAAGGTTGACCTAAAAGATCTTGCTAAATTTGAGATCCGTTTTGAATCCTAAATATCAATAAAGTAATCTAATATCTACAGTAATCTAATAAAATATATATTAATAGATATTGGCGGTAACGTGTATTAGAAGATTAATAATAAATAGTACTACATATCATAAATTTTTTATTTCAAAAAATTATTTAAATGATGTTTCATTCATTAATTGGTTGGTAAGGATAATATAATTAATTCACTTAAATTTTATAAAAAATTATTAACCAATTAATAAATAACATATTATTTAAAATAAAATTTATGATAAAAAAAATTAATATGTCCATCATTACACTTAACAATAATAGAAAGAATGAACATAAAATCCACTCGCAACTCGCAAGCCGTGATGAGTAAAGGAAAAATACTTGGGAAAAACAAATGACTAAATTGATGTAAATTATGTGACATTTATAATTCAAACTCAATGGGTGTACGTTGTATTATTTGGTAGTTTAAATTTTTTTTTACAAATTATGTTAATAGGAATCACAATTAGCTCAGCAGAATGAATAGCTGTTTGCGTATGTTTTCAAATTTTTTATTTTTTTAATTTCATGTACTTTTTTTTTTTATAAAAAAAGTATCACCTTGTCGGGACTGCCTTCGAGAGTTAGGGGAGATGATTGATGAAAAAATGGTTACACATATATAATTAATTGAGATATAAAATCCATAATACAAGGAATGCACACAAAAATATTTAGAACTTAAAGTAAAGAAGACTAATCGATAGGATCACTCGCCACTATGTAAAATTATTAATTGTGATTTTTACGATTCTAATTGAGCTAACATGTGAGCTTATAAAATTACGCAACGTATAACTTCAAATCTCGTTGATCAATCTGTAAGTACAACATTGACAAAATCTGCAAAAGTTTCTTTCAAACGTTGCAATAAATTTTGTTTGGTTCATACAAAAGTTGTATTAGTTTATTGAGTCTTACTTTCGGAGATCACACAAGTTTTTTCAATCATAATACGCTGAATCAACCGGCATACACTAATATTTAGAAATAGATTCCTCTGCCATCAAAGGCGGCTTTGTTGCGTCAACACAGCCGGCTTAAAGCTCGCAAAACCTGTGATTTCTCTGCCAGTTATCAAGGGGTTAATCTGATAAGTGCCTTAATAGGTATAGATTGGTTCCAAATCACAGAATGCCTGCAAGTGATTCAAAACACAATTGTTAAATGCACTAAGAGCATATATTTCATAATCGTATCTGCCACACTTCTGCTTAACATTATCTGTGAGACACATTGAACTTCAATGTTATATACAGTATTTTTTAAAAATAAACAGCAAGATTGCTCAAGCTAATAATCAAACTTGTGTTCATACAGAATCAAGATAAAAATTAGCTAAACTTGCTTGATGAAAAAAGAAAAAAAAAATTGATAGAAAAGAATAAAAAGAGAAAGTAAAAAGGAAGACCTTCATGATTGGAGCAGTGTGCTGCCATGGTGATTAAGTAGAGTTTCTAAAAGAACTCAGAACTGATGGAGACATATGTTGAAAAAATAACATACCAATAGTCCAATATGCTATTTTGAAGGCACATTTTGAATGAGACTTACTTAGCAAAAGTGAAAATTTGAGAGCTTCGGATTTTATTCCGTAAATACTTTGAATAGGTAAATTCATTAACTCAAAATAATGCTTGGGTGAATGAGGAATTAACTCTTAAAGTGCACTCTTGAAATAGGAAATTTTAAAGAAAATGGGACTTATCCCACAAGGGGAAAGTAAGTTAAAGAATTTGTGTTTATATATAGATAATAATCCATGCATGAGCAAGAGTTTTTAGGATAGAAGATCTCTTCACACGCGCGATGTGCACGTCCTGTCTTCGTGAATGTCGGCCTGAGCTGTTACGCATTTGAGTTTTTTGAATTCAATATGTGTTACATAATTGAATTGGTTTAATTCATTAATTCAATGGGCTGTTACAAATTAAATTACATATTGAATTCGGTTGTTACATAATTGAATTGGTTTAATTCATTAATTCAATGGACTGTTACAAATTAAATTACATATTGAATTCGGAAATTTAATTTTATGCTACTGTTACATACCCACATGTGTATAAAAAGACAGCTATCTCTTTTGTTTTGGATAGCAATCAAAATGCACAAAGCACTTAACAAATTTCTTTTTCCTCTCCTTCTGACGTCTTGATTTTTTATTAAGTTTCTCTCCATTGTTGTGGTTCGTCGAAATTATTCGTTTGTGCTTAATGGATAATTTGTATCCGTTGTATCTTGAAAAATAGTTACCAGCAAACCTAAAGTACCGCAGTAGGTGGTAAATTTGTTTTAAGGACACTGTTGCTAAACAGGCCTCGGAATTTTTCTTCTTTTATTTTGTGTTTTCTGTTTCTATCTTCTTCAGCTTATTTGTTGATTGTTTCTACAATTTTCTGTTGCTACTTTATTTGCTCATTTCTTCTGTTTCAATTCTGTTCTCATTTGTTTCACGTTTATTCGCTGCTTTTAATTGCTCACTCACTGTAATTTCTTTTTTCCAATACTGTATAGTGATTTAGTGGGGGATTGAGTGACGATGAAGTCAAAAGGGCAAGGCCTAGATGTTATGAACGGTAGTGGTTAAAAAATTAATGGCTGTAAACAACAATGTATCAGGAAACTGTTAGCGATAGAGGGAATAATCACAACTTTTTTTCGTTCTTTAATATTGTTAAACAAAATATGAATAAACTTGGTTAGTTGTCTATTAGCAACAAAACTAGCAATAACAATTAAGTTGAAATTAAAACTGAAACAGAAAATGAAATGATGCTAAACAAAGAACAATGCAAACTTAAACTCATGAAAATAAAGAACTTAAAACAAAGAATAACAACAGTAGAAACAAAGCAGAATGAATAAAGCGAAGCGGCAAGAAAATAACAAAAACAGCAAGCAAACCCGAGGCCTGTCAAACCAGTGTCCTTAAAACAGATTAACCACCTACTGATATGCTTTAGTTTTGTTGGTTTCTGTTTCCCAGGATACAACGGGTACGAACAAATCTGTTAAGCACGAACAGTTTGTTCCGGCGAACCACAACAGTTCAAAACTCGACCAGAAAAACCAGAAAGAGGAAGAAGGAGAAGGAAGGAAGAAATCGTGTTGTTTGCTTGTGATTCCAGTGTGTTGAAAACAGAAGAGGAACTGCCTTTTTATAGGGGAAGGATGTGTAACAGCAGCTTGCATGAATTGAATTTTGAAATTCAATATCCGAATTCAATTGCTGTAACAGCAGCCAATTTCATTGTTGTAACAGCAGCCAACTTAATTGTTGTAACAGCAGCCAATTCAATTGCTGTTTTGATTTCAAAATTTAAATGAAATAACAGCAGCCAATTCAATTGATGAAGCTGTTACAAATCTCACGAAACTGTTACAAAAAAAAATTTAAAAAGGAATTAAAAACGTGCCATGCAAGCTTGGATGATTTTGGGCTGACATTCGCGTACGCACACGAGTTCAACCGAATCGGTCTTGGATTCGCACCTCCCTTACGCACGCGCATGTGGAGAGAGCTTTTATCCTTAATATTCTTGCTCATGCATAGTTGAGTGTTTACATATATACACAAACTCCTAGGCTTATTTTTCCCATGTGGGATAAGCTCATTCCCTTTAAATTTTCAACATCATGGGTGCACTTTGTGAGACAATTTCTCATTCACCCATGCACCATTTTGAGTAAACAAATATATATTCTTTAAGTATTTACGGAGTATAATCCGTACATCTCAAAATTTTTCAGTTTCGATAAGTGGAACCCACTCAAAATGTGCCTTAAAATAGCTTAATAACATGCTATTTTTTCCAACAAATATTAATGACGTTAAAATGCAAACTTTAGAAGGCCTAAAAATTTCAAATCAAAATTTCAAATTTTTTTTCAGAATCCTTATTTTTTGTGAGAGTTCGTTTAATCGTTTTCAACGTAGGGGCCAAAGCTAACTTAGGCCACAACATAGGTCCTGCCCCAGCTAATGGCGACTCATACTTTATTTGCAAATGTGATGCATTCTAGTATAATAAGAAATATTTTTTACCCAAAATATATATATTCGTTATGGTTTGCATAGAATTTGTATAATTTATTCAATTTGATCAGTAATATTACATAAGGTTTCTCAATGAGAAGAAACTGAATCCACCAATAAATCAAGTGCAGAAAAGGAGTGAGCAATCATAGGCGGCTTTGCTGGGTCGACACAGCCGGCTTGAAGCTTGCAAAACCAGTGATTTCTCTAGCTACTATCAAGTTGTTGATCTCATAACCGCCTTCATATGTGTAGATAGGTTCCAAATCACAAAATGCCTGCATAATCATCCAAAACACTTGTGTTAAATGTACTTTCTTTTGAAAAAAATGGTAACTAAATTAACAATTGACGATTGTCAATGGTCAGAGCAAACAGTTAAACCTAACAAGAATAGCGGCTTCTTTCAAACCTTATATACAGTAAAATCTCTCTATACTCATATATTGTTGGGACCAACTAATTTTATTATTATAAGAATGTTATAATTTAATAGAGATTGGTTCAAAATTTATTATTTTAATTAACTTAGTTATTATTAGTGTAAGTAATTTAGAGGTAAATAGATTAGTAATTAATTAATAGAGTATGTTAATTCCATCATGCTCTAAATAGGGTAAAAACTCGTATAGTCGCTAATTCCACAAAAATTAATATATATTCTTATATTTTTATTTTATTTTTGGGGTTAAATTAATAATTTAATTTTTTTTATTAATGTCCCAAAAAAAAAGAAACATTATTGTAAGATCATAATATTGTAAGAGCAAGTCAAAACAAACCAAAAAGTAAACGCAAAGGTGTTAATAATCTAACAATAGGAATGTTTTGAGGTACTTTTAAAAATATAGGGACTAAACATGCACTAATATCAAAATATAGAGATTAAACGAGTTTTTACTGCTCTAAACATTGCTTGGGAAGGTAAAAATATTTTACCTTCAACAAAAAAATGTTTATACTATCGAGTTATTATTATCCGAAAGTTTAAATATGTGAAAATAACTATAAGAAATAAATCATTGTCTGAAATATATTTTTGTGAATATACAAATAATTATTATTATGTGGAGACAAGTTGCTTAAGACATAATTTAAGAAATTTTTAATTTATTATAATGTAGAATTTATACTTATTCCTAATTGGCCTAAATTGGAATTAAAAAATTTTGTTGACTGTATGAAAATTGTTCATACATAAAATATCACTATAAAATCAAATGTTTCCCACAATCCGTTTGCAATTGTTGGACTCCAACTTAATTTTGAACTCACAATAACGATTTAGGGCAGGCTATTGTTGTTGTGTTCGCCTTGTGGGCCCCTAGGTCGAAAAAAATTTCAGAGAAAATAAGGGTCTTGAATAAAATTTAATATATTTCTTTAAACAAGTCATGGATGCCCCCTCATTTTATAGAGTTTTAATTTTAAGCTACTAAAATTTGTAGTTTCTTAATTACGGCTCCCATAATCAAAATTCTAGTTCCCTCACTCATTAGGGGTGTAATGCTACGATATCTCATCAATTCCAAACAAAGCCTTAAGTGAAGCAAAGAGAGATCAAGTAAAGAAGATCGTGATAACCTTTGCAACATGAAAATCAGTCGAAATTCCATTCCCACCAAGCAGCTCACGTCCCAGAGCAACTGTTTCCCTAGCCCTCGACGTGATCCACGCCTGAATTAAGATGATGTAAATTTGTGAAGCCGAATCAAGAAGCACTCAAGAGAAAATGAGACCAAATTGAGGTTTACACACTAATCTAAATCATGTAACATACCTTCGCCAAGCTAGCATGCCCCGGAGTCATTTTCCCAACCTCATACAATTTACAAACTCGCCATCCAGCAAGAATCATTCCTTGTATGTTTCCAAGCATTTGAGCAAGTTTCTGTTGGGTGATTTGGAAAGCTGCCAATGGTGCTCCGAATTGTTTCCTCTCCATCAGATACCTTCATATCACACAAATTTTTCAAAAACTAGCTCATACTAAACCCTAGCTACAATTAAATTGGCACATATAACGTAATTAGTTGTAATACCTGTGACACATATCGTACACGCCCATTGCTATTCCGATGGATTGCCAGGCGACCATCAGACGCGAAATTGGCAGAGTCTGTACAGTCCAATACCAAAAGTATTGATCAGAAATTAAAATGATAAAATTAAATTAATGGTAATTATTTATGTATGTTAGAGCTCGAATAAACGCACCGTGTTTGTATCCTGGAAAGAATTAAAACCATGGACTCTGTCCTCATCTGGTACAAATACGTTCTTTAAGAGAACGTCTCCATTTTGGACGATTCTTAGACCAATTTTGTTTTCGATTTTAGTAGCTGTTAGTCCTGGAGCATCCTTCTTCACTATGAAACTGTAAACATAGATGAAGTCACTTCAAATGTTAAAACAGACCATGTGCTAATTATTATTATTATTATTTGTTTTCATCTTGTCTTATATGTAATGACATTTAACATACGCATTAATCTGCTTGGTGGTTGTATTCCTTGCCAAAATGACCAGCAAATCAGCAAATGTGCTGTTACCTATCCAGCGCTTCTGGCCCTCGAGAATCCAACCTCCTTCCACCTGATTATCAAAACAAATATCAATAACAGATATATGGCATTTGCTCCGATAGGTTTGACCGGGTAATTTTTAATATGGCATTTGCTCCAATAGGTTTGACCGAGTAATTTTTGAACATTTTTTTTTCCTGATCACTTGAATTCGAATTTTAAAGGAGCTTCACTTATCTCTCACCTTTAAAAAAACGAAAGGAAATTATATGGTATTAAACATGAAGGAATAAAGTAATCGAAACATAGATAGATATAGATGTATAAAGGTTCAAAAAACTGAACCTTTGTAGCTGTTGTTCTCAAAGCACTTGCATCACTCCCATAATCAGGTTCAGTCAGAGCCTAATAATATGTCAAAAAAATAAAATAAAACTAAGTCGATCAACTTTTTGGAACCAACTTCTGAGTCACTACACCTAAAGTACCAAAATGCGGGAAGCTACTTACCCAAGAGGCTATGGTTTTTAACTGAGCCATAGAAGGTAAATATTTCTGCTTCTGTTCCTCGGATCCATATTGTGCTATTTTGACAGAACATGGAAGTTAAATAAGGTCATAATTTGTCTACAACATCAAGATCAAGTGACCAACTTGTGTAATTTGGAGGACATCAACATCTCACCAATTGTGAGCATTGCCAGAGAGGAATGCACCAGTATGAAACTCGAACAACTCACGTCAACTCGAGCAATTTCTGCTAGAGCAACTGCAGCTCCAGTGATAGAAAGACCAGGACAGCCATAACCCTGAGTCAGAAGAAGCTCAACATCATCCTACTTACTACATTACCCTCTCAGCAAAGATTAGAGACTTGTTTGATACAAATGAATGAATTATGTTCTTATTTAATAAAATACAATAATGGGGACCTAAAAAAAAACCCAATAATGAAAATATAACAATCGAAATTATCACCTTTATAGTGCCGGCAGCGATATTCAGGGCACCGAGCTTTGGAATAACTTGAAATGGAAATTCAGCTTTCTCCCAATACTGGTTTTAAAGAGAAATATAAAGATCAATGCAGAAGTTGATATTTTCATATTACACTTTTACATTGGAGAGTACACCCGCCAAAAATTTTTAAAAGAGAGTTTAAGACATCAAAAGTACTTGAGGTTTTTCCTCGTTGCCATACGTGTATGCATTTCAAAACATGCAAATTTGCTAGTGAAATAAGGAAAATACCTCTGCCACTATAGGGGCTAACTCTTTCTCTACACATTCTCTCACTTTCTTTCGAATAGCCTGCTCCTCCGAAGTCATGAGATGATCAAAATTGTAATAATCGGATGCTGTAACATTCAAACATCAAATTAAAGATGAATATAAGTGAGAAAATCGAGCATTAAAAATTATCATTGGCAAACGTAAGTTTGCATGTTTTAAAATGTAAATTCAAGACTAGACAGTATAATCTAGTTCAAATTTTAACATTATTTTATAGTTAGGTAGCACGAATTTAAATTTTAAAGGGAAACTATCTACCGTCCACTTATTTGTTTTACCTTTAAAAAAAATGCACAAACATTTTTTTCTTTTTCAGTGTGCCACCTGAAGTTTGCCTTTTATTGCACTCGTCCACTTCAATCCAATCTCCGTTAGTGGATTTAATAAAATATTAATGAAATGACTTTTTTACCCCTCAAAGGAAAGTCATAATTTAACCCAAAATAAATGGAAATTGGAGATTAATTGGATGGATTTGAGTTTTTTTCAAGTAACAGAGTTAAACACAAAGGTGGATGCTAGAAATTAGAGGAAAATAGTGTTTGTTGCTTGCTAGATTTAGAAAATTTGTATTTATTTTTTCTCTTTCAATTGAGTTAAACAACATCAATCTTCTTTCTTTTTTTTTTTTAATTTTCAAATTGTGTTCAATGACGTCGTTCTACTCTTTTTAAAAAAAATTTAGCATAATACCGTATAATTTTAGGTCTTTTAATCAAATGCCCATTTTATCCCTCTGACATCAGCAATGTTTCTAACAAATGTTACACGGAAGTGGACGAGTACAATAAAAGACAAACTTCAGGTGATGCGCTGAAAAAGAAAAAAGTATTTGTGTATTTTTTAAAAAAGACAAAACAAACAAATTGACGGTGAATAATTTTCCAATTTTAAAATATACAAAGACCCGCACTGAATTATAAATAGAGTTCTCAGTTCTTACTGCATGGTGGAAATTTGGAGGTAGCTGGAGTTGCTTGAGGAAATGCAAGAGAAACACCCAATGCTGGTAAGTTAAAATAAGAACTCCCAGCGTTTTTGTTAACACCATCTGCGGCACATTGAAGATTTGAAGTCTAGTCATTATTATTATTTGATATTTGAATAAATCAACAGCAAATTTTCAATATGCATGCTTTAAATTAGTCGTGGTGCAAACCCAACTGTAAAGCTAATTAATTAAAACAATTACAGATCCAAGTTACTAAGGAAAATAGCATCATTAACATCAGATATCATGAACTAATTTTAAAAGGTAAAAAATTATGGAAATTCATTTAATAAATATATAAAATAATAAATGAACCTAACAGTTGTCACTAGAATAATCGTCTCATGCGGCCGTGCCTACCGCCTCTCTTAATTCTTGCTTCCGTCGTCAAATGGTAATTAACAAATTTCTTTTTTTTTTCCCCAAACGTCTCCATCTAAATGGCCTGGTCAAAAGTCAACGTTGTCTTTTATAAGCATAAAAAATGGCGGCCGGTCCAAGTGGAAACTTGCCCTTTTTTGTACACTTACTTCATATATACTTTAAAAATACATCAAGTCTGTGCATTCATCGACAATGTCTAAATATTTATAGTCTGTCATAATTATTTTTTTTAAAAAAAATCTCAGGTTAGCTTATAACATTCGAACCAATTACTTTTTGTATATAGAATTATTAGGAAGCAAAAAATGTTTAACTTTATGTGCAAATAGGTGCAGAGTTTTTATTTGTTATTTGAGAACTCTTTATGCCCATCCACCGTATTTTAACAAAAGAAATTCACTAGAGAGAAAACTTCCGGCTACACAAACAATTCAAATACTAGTCATGCAACTTTTCTTTTTCTTTTGGGCTCTCTAATTTCATACATGATGTTAAGTCAAGGTACAAGGCATCGTGATATAAAGGTAACAAATAGGAATGAATCATCATATCAGAAGTTGCAGGAAAATGTTAGGGATAGCGTTCAATGAAAGCTTAGGCTAATAGGTAATCAAGAAACAACGATAATATTAAAGACAAATTAAGTTTTAGAGTCTTAGAACGAACAATAATATTAAAGACAAATATCAACAAATCCCTGGTGTAGGAGTAGATTAAGGGGACAAGAGTCTAAGAATGGCCCAAGAGACTGATAATTGAAATTAATGATAGAGTTTGCAAGCAAGGATAATCAAATTCATAAGACCTTAGTTTTTGATACAATGTTAGAGAAATTTCTAGATCAAAAGTTTAAACCAATTAATAGGTATAGATTAAAAAATATCATTAAAGACAAGTCTCAACAAACCCCTCATGTAAAACATAGATTTAAAAGACAAGAGTTACAGAATGAATCAATAAATTGATAATATTGTTGTAGCCCAAGAAGTAGTGCATTCTATGCGCAGGAAAACCGGCAAGAAAGGATTTATGGCCATTAAGGTTGATCTAGAGAAGGCGTATGACCGACTTAATTGGGATTTCATTTTTGATACACTTCAACAGACTGGGCTGCCTATTCATTTCGTTAGACTCATCATGGATTGTGTAACTACAGTTAGTATGAGCATATTGTGGAATGGTGCGGCTACATAGGCTTTTTTTCCGGGGAGAGGTATTCGCCAGGGAGATTCTCTGTCGCCTTATCTTTTTGTGCTTTGCATTGAGCGTTTGAGTTATGGTATAACCCAAGCGGTGATGGAAGGAAGATGGAAGCCTATTCGGCTTGCCAAACATGGAACTCCTCTAACGCATCTATTTTTTGCAGACGATTTGCTTTTATTTGCGGAAGCTTCGATTGATCAAGCTCTGGTCATTGAGGCTGTTCTGGAGAATTATTGTAGGAGTTCGGAAGCAAAAGTCAATAAAACGAAAACCAAAGTTTTTTTCTCAAAGAATGTTGGGTCTCGGGATGCCCATCTCATTGGTGATACTTTGGGATTGTCGATCACAAATAATTTGGGTGACTATCTTGGAATGCCCTTAATTCACTCGCGGGTTAATCAAAATACGTATCACTCTATTCTTGACAAAGTGGACAAGCGGCTTACTGGCTGGAATGCGGCTCACTTATCTTTTGCTGGACGAGTCACTCTGGCTCAATCAGTTTTGCAAGCAATGCCCATTTACGCTATGCAAACAACTTTGCTTCCCTCTCCGGTGCGTTCTAAAATTGACAAAGCTTGTTGGCGTTTTATTTGGGATGGGAAGTCGAAGAGTCACAAGATGAGTATGGTGGGGTGGGACAAAATCTGTATGCCAAAAAATCATGAAGGTCTGGGGTTTAAAAAGCTGGACGTGATGAATCAGGCGCTGCTGATGAAATTGAGTTGGGAAGTTGTATCTAGATCGGACAAACTATGGGTGAAAGTGTTCTGCTCTAAATATGGCTTGGAGTCTAGCAGCTTACCGATTTCCCTTCCTAATAAGCCGAGGTCTCGGATTTGGAAAGCTATTAGCAGCACGTGGTCGGCAACTGTGCATGGTGCTCGCTGGTCAGTTTGTGATGGAACTCGAATTCGGTTTTGGTTAGATTGTTGGCTTACGAAGCATAATCCCTTGATCAGCCTTGCTCTCCAGCCGGTTCCTCAAGACTTTATTAGCGCCACTGTGAGTGAATTTATGAATGGGCATGGGGGCTGGAATTGGTCGCGTTTTGAGCATTTGCTGCCAAATAATACTCTCATGCAAATTGCCTCAGTCATGCCCCCGGATCCTCATTTTGGGCCTGATAGAATTTATTGGAGTTTTGATCCAAGAGGCCTCTTTACGGTTCGGTCAACTTATGATTCTCTTTGCTATCATCTCGTTGCTGATAATGACAGAATTTGGAAGTTACCATGGAGGTGGAAGGGACCTCAATCCATCCGCCTCTTTCTTTGGCAGCTTATGCATGGGAAACTAAAGACTCACGAGGAGCTTGCTAGGCGTCATATTCCTGTTCCTGTGGGCTGTGATAGGTGCGGGGGCGCAGTTGAAGATATCCTCCATGCTTTGCGAGATTGCAGTTGTATTAAGCAGGCTTGGAATAGAATTGTTCCAATGGAAAATCATAGCACTTTTTTCAACTCGAACTTACGTGACTGGATTATTGACAACTTGCAGAATACGTGGAAGATTGCATCTCCTCTCCCTTGGGACTGTATCTTTGGTGTGGCAGTTTGGAGGTTGTGGTTCTGGAGGAACCAATTTTTTGTTGCGGGGAAGGTGGTGGATAGCTTAACCATCTATCTGGATACCATGGCCAGAGCTAATGAAATTCATAGAATTAATAATTCTCATATAAGCCAGCAGCCGAGACGTCAGGAGATTTTTATTCGTTGGGTGCCGCCGCCATGGCCATGGTGTAAGTTAAATACAGACGGCTCTTGTAAAAATGCTAGGGAAGCAGGAGCGGGCGGTGTTGTTAGGGACTCTGTCGGTCATTGGATTTCTGGGTTTTGTATGAAAATTGGGGAGAGTTCCGTGCTTATGGCTGAGCTTTGGGGATTGTATCAGGGACTAATTCTTGCTTGGGATGCAGGCATAAAGCGTCTGTTGGTGGAAGTGGATAGTCTTTGTGTTGTCCAAATGATTTCTAAGCAGGTGGTCGTCCCTAACGTGTTCTATGCCTTAGTTAGTGCTGTCCAGGAACTATTAAGTAGAAATTGGCAGACTATTATCAATCACATCTATCGTGAAGCAAACTCAGCTGCGGACTTCATGGCTAATATGGCTCATTCTGTTCCTCTTGGCGTACATGTTTTTTCTAACCCTCCTGTGGGTATCTATTCTATTATTTCGCAAGACATGTTTGGGGTTACTCAACCCCGTTTTGTTCCTGTTTAGCTCGTTTTAACGAGCCCCTTCTAATAAAAAAAAAAATGACACAATAAGATAATTCGGCGTAAAGTCTACGTCCACGGATAAAGATTGGAAGATAATTTTATTCTTAACACCCAAAGAAATACTCTCTCTACACTCTTGAAGAACTCACTTGCTATGCTCTTAGATCTCACAATTTTTTGGATGGGTTACAAATGCATTCTGCTTCTCTATTTATAGACGAAGCTTACAATATGAATGCATGGAAAAATATTGCCATTTTTCAATTTTAATGGCTTAGGTGTGACTTTTGTGAAGATCAAGAAATTTCATGCTAGCACGCGCAATTGCAGTCAAAAAGTTGCTAGCCATATGCATGTGCTTAACAAAAGCTGGATTCAGTGCTGACTTTTCAACAAGAATTTCAGCCGTGTAACCAAAAATTTGAAATCTCTTGCAAAAATGGCAGAATATGCACTGAAGATGAGTTGTATTATAGCCTATAAGTTGACGTAATTAAGTAGTACCTTAATAAGCTGCTCAGCAAATTGCGCAACTGCATTTGAGGGTCATGTTGTTTGCATATGCATGCAATGAATCGCTACCTAGTCAGCATTTAGAAAGCATTCAGTCATAAAGTCCTAACAAATTGAAGCAATCTCTTGTAGGATGAAGTAAATGGAAACACGCAAATACAGCATCATGTCCAATTCATTATGGTAAGCAAATATTGAAAGGCTTGACGGCATAGTTCATTCCTTCATAAGCTTTTCATATTCATCATATCAGTTTCCACCTATTTATCATCAATCGTTGATTGAAGGTCAACTAAGAAAAACGAAATAATTAAAATGAACAGGCAATATACATAAATGTGTGTGCAGTAATTTTCTAGTCTGAGATATTAAAGTACGGAAAAAATATGGAAAAATTTTAAAACCATGAGATTTTAAATGTTTAAAACTTAAAGTATTTAAACCACACGATTTATGCATTTTCCTATACTTTCTCACACTTTAAAATTTCGGATTGAAATATATAGATAAAGTAGTTTTCCAATCAGGGATTCTTGACTTAATTTAATACAGTAAGGGATTAACTAAAAGACAAAATAAACACAGACTCCAATGCACTGTATTTTATCTTGTAGCGTATTAAAATCTAAATTAATTAAAGTTAGGGATCCCTGATTGGAAAACTAATCTCTCTCTCTCTCTCTCTATATATATATATATATATATATATAAATGAAATTAACAACTCATATAATTTAATCTTGACTCTTCAATTTAATATAATCTAATGGTTAAGAAATTATATTTAAACGTGTATTTGAAAATGCGTGTCTTGTACACACCCTATATATGTGCGTATGTGTGTGATTCACATATCATTTCAGAAAAAAAAAATGAAATAAACTAGGGTTCAGATGTGGAATCTTGTAAGTTCAACTAGTAAAGTGCTCGAAATAAGAGTAAACAAAATGCGCAAAAGTGAGTTTGCCTATGAAAAATAAAAAAATAAAACAAGTTGCCTGGTTGTGCTAGGAAGTAGGAAATATATATGGCAGAATGCATACCCGTCCCATTTTCCCCATCCATCACAAACTAAAGAAAAGTTTGAAGAACAAAGTACGCTATATCCGAATTAATTATTAATTCATTGAATAATTTACATAAATGTAAATTAAGCAATACACAAATCTCCCGAAGATACTTTGGCCGACAGATTAATTACCACTACGGCATTCATCTGCATGCGTTGATTTTTTAACCAATGACGACGCCGTTGGTAGTGCCTAAATCTTATCACTTATCAGAAAGATAAATTATGCACTTCATTAATGCCTTTATCTTTTAGGACCGGTGAATCAAACTCAAACCATCTATATATATGCTGTCGATTCTAATTAATCAATCGTACCAATTCAAAGCAATTAATTGCTTCATCAGTTCAACTTCGAGTTTAATTTCTCTGAGACACTGGGGCAATGAACCCATCAAAACATCAAGGTAATTCGAGTTTCCACTTTTTTTTGCTACGAGTTTTGATCTGATAATTAATTAGCTTTTTTTCTTGCCTTTTTGTCCAACCAAATTAATATGTGTTTGTAATTAATTTGCTACAATTGATGCTTCGTTTCAAATAAAAAAAAATATATCTAATAGCTTACGCCTGTATCCTTTTATTGTCAATCAAATATCAAGATTGATGGCTCTTTGACATCAAATTAAGGGAAAAAAAAAAAAAACAACTCATGCCCAACTCCTTGATCCCAAGTATTCGTGATTCTATCTATGGTAGTGAGATAAATGTTGTAGAGAGTTGCTTGTGGGAAAATTTATTTGACAAAGACTGTGATTTTGTTTTTTGTTTTCTTCCCTAATTAGTTTTTTTTCTCTCAATAGACAATTTTAATCTCTTATGTACGGCCAGCCGTTTTTTTTTTGGATTTATTATCTATGTTTTAGATGTTTAAGTCTGAATTAAACGATCGAAAGAAAATTTCCTTTAAAAAAAAAAAAAAAAGAGTCGTTCAAACCAATAAAGTGAAGACTCTAGATATTGCCATGCATGGGATGCCAAGACATATAGATCCATGTACCATACATTAATTGTATGTACAGCCCCACAAATCCCAAACATTTGGTTACAACTGTTATGCGCTGAGAGTATTCGTAGTCTTTTTTTTTTTAAAAAAAAAAAAAGAATTGTATCAGAAAAAAAAAAGTAGAAAATGCACCGAATATGGGTCTTTTATTGTAATCATTTTTAGGTATGGTGCCGATTAAGCTTAACATCATATAATGTTATTGTATTTTTTATTATTGTTTGTTCATATGCATAACACCATGCCGTGTTAAGCTGAATTCGCATTTTATTTAAAAAAAAAAAAAGATATCTACACTAGAAAACGGACTAGTTCTAGTTCTATGTTGACACAGTAAATCGCACAGGTGTATTTGAGGAAGGGTAATTTGCACATGCATTGAATTGTTTGAATAGCTGTCAGTACAGAAGCATTCATAAAGTCCTACGAGCAACTTCTTTAGATAAAGCTACGGGGAGACAGGCAAATAAGTACAGCATCATGTCCAAATCATTACCGGTGGGCTATGAATTGATTGACAGGAGCTCCCTGGATCAACTTTCGATTCATCATGTCCGATTCCTTTATTTATTAAGGGTGCATCACTTTTTAATTCGGTGAATAACTTATATTATCAAAATTGCACAAATACGTCCCTACCACTTGAAGATATTGTGGACGACGTTACGTACCCGCCGCCGCGGCTTGCATTCATCTTGAGACGCTGACTTTTTAAGCAATGTCACCTGTTTTCTTTTTAAGATATTAAAAAAAATTATCAGAAAATAAATGCATTTAAGGTCTTTAAAATTTGTCTTTTTTTGACCCGCCAATCAAACCAACTATTTAAATATCCAGCCGGGATGCTTAAGAATGCATGTTCATTCTAAGAATTAATATGTCTTACCATTTCTAAGCAATTGCTTTAATTGGAGTACTTAATTTCCTTTTAGAAATTCCTGATCACCATTGCAATGAACCCATCAAAGAAACATCAAGGTTCGAGTTTTCATTCTTTTGGCTACAACTTTTGATCTAATCATTTTCTTTTTTTGGCCTTTTTCAACTACGAAATCATGGTGTATTTTTAACTTCTTCTGTAAAGCAAAGCAGTAAAGTGTATGCTTGAATTGCAAATTTGTCACAGATGGTGATGGAGCTGACAAAAAGGCAAGGAGTTCTTATTTTCATTTACCGGCATTGGATGTTCCCCTTGCATTCCCTCAAGCAACTTCAGCGACGTCCAAGTTTCCTCCTTGTGGTACGTAATTATAATAATCATGAGCTTATTTCACTTCTTATTATTTCTATATTAGTTAAGGTATGTTCGGAACTCCTATTATTCAACTTAATTTTAAAAGCGCGGTAGCTAAAGTGTCAAACTTAATTTTACTTTGGAGACTAATATATATCAACTATTCACTTGGCTTATATGGTAATAATTATGGATTAAAAGCCGCAACATGTTACCTTGCGATTACAAATTCTCTGTCATCAAATTATATTAATTTCATTTTTTGCTCGTTGATTGTTACAGAATCAGACTACTACCAACTTGATGATCTCCTGACTTTGGAGGAGCAGGCTATTCGGATGAAAGTGAGAGAATTTGTAGAGAAAGAAGTAGCCCCAATAATGGCCGGGGTATCTTCCTTATCATTATTAAAATACAGAGTGATTGGCATCTTTAACAAATAAAAAAAAATTAAAAAGAACAGATACGTAAATTTGACAAAGAGATTTTTAAAAGCCAGTGCTGCGATGACAGTTGCTTGTATAAAAGGCTAGCAGCTCAATTCAATTTTAGAAGAATAATTAGGTTTTAATTTCAAATTCTCCCTTAATGTAATTTTTTTCTTCTGTTCAAGTATTGGGAGAAGGCAGAATTTCCATTTCACGTTATTCCAAAGCTCGGTGCCCTGAATATTGCTGGTGGCACCATAAAGGTGATTTTTCAACTATTATCGTTTTTAACAAATTTTCCTCTTAATTAAATTTCCTGATAAGAAAAAATTAGTTTCGGATATTGAACAGTTGGTTTCTGATTCAGGGTTATGGCTGCCCTGGTCTGTCAATCACTGGAGCTGCAATTGCTCTCGCAGAAATTGCACGTGTTGACGCGAGTCTTTCTAGTTCCATATTGGTGCATTCCTCCCTGGCAATGCTCACCATTGGTGAGATTTTAACTTTTCATTTAATTCTATTAGAACATAGAAATTAACTATGACCTTATAATATATAACTTGTATGGTCCTGTCAAAAATAGCTACAAGTGGATCAGAGGCACAGAAGCGGAAATATTTACCTTCTTTGGCTCAGCTAACTACCATGGCCTCTTGGGTAAGTAGCAGGCTCTTTTGATCCTTGATAGTGACTCAAGATGCTGGCTTCAATAATTAAAGTTAATTAACCATCTCAAATGTTTACTTTTGTTTCATAAGGCCTTGACCGAACCGAATCATGGAAGTGATGCAAGTGCTTTGAGTACAGCCGCCACAAAGGTCCAATTTCTCGACCGATTACTTTTATTTCTATTATGTTTAATTTGTGTTCTTCATTTTGTTTAGAACTCAGGGTATGTTTGGGATTGTGTGTGGTTTTATTCTACGGCTGTTGTGAAATGGAATCACGAATAGTTAAAATTGCGGAAAAGATTAAGCTAAAGACAGTAAACAAGCACAAATGCAGCAAAGAATTTTTGTTATTCAAGCTAACTGAATACACGTAAACCAGCAGGTTTTGTTAATCTCATTGTAGCATTCCGTCGAACACAGCTTCACTTTCATCAAACACCTTGATTTTGAGCTCTAATGTTGTGCTTTCAAAGTTAAGCTGAAACACAATAATCCCAAACATATTCCCAATTTACAACTGTCCATATTACATGCCATGTCATGTTCTTGCTGTTTCTTTTGATGGTCAGGTGGAAGGAGGTTGGATACTTGAGGGCCAAAAGCGTTGGATAGGAAACAGCACCTTCGCAGATGTTCTAGTAGTTATGGCGAGGAATACCACAACCAAGAAAATCAATGCGTATGTTAAAATGCTATATGATTAGCAGGATTTTTCTGCTTCATAATCTGCACCTGAGAATTTTCATTTATATGGGATGCCAATTTCTTGCGTGTCGAGTGCTTTATTTCCTCTGTTTATAGTTTTATAGTAAAGAAGGATGCTCCAGGGCTAACAGCTACCAAGATTGAAAATAAAATTGGTCTTCGGATGCTCCAAAACGGAGACATTCTTTTCAAGAAAGTCTTCGTACCTGATGAGGACAGATTGCCTGGTTTCAATTCTTTCCAAGATACAAACATTGTAAGACTAAAGCAAGCTTTAATCTAATTTACTTTTACTTGGTTTAATAAGGTGCGCGATTGCACGATCTAAATGCTGGTCCAATAGTAATTTTATATGCACTGCTACATGTTCCAAGCTCAAGTGTACTACTTTCTTGACACTTATTTAACTAAATACAGCCTCTGTCTATTGCACGTGTGATGGTTGCCTGGCAAACTATTGGCATATCCATGGGCGTCTACGATATGTCTCACAGGTATTATTCTTACTTGTGTATGTTTCTGCTCTCCTCTTTTATGCGAATTCCTTTTGAGCTTTTAGCATGAGGCATTTGAAATTTATATGATCCAAAGGTACCTGATGGAGAGGAAACAATTCGGAGCACCACTGGCAGCTTTTCAGATCACCCAGCAGAAGCTTGCTCAAATGCTTGGAAATATTCAAGCAATGAATCTTGTTGGCTGGCGCCTTTGTAGAATGTGTGAGAATGGCAAAATGAGCTTAGGTCAAGCCAGCTTGGGAAAGGTATTTGATTCAACCGTCTAAATTGGAGCTCTCTGTTTTTCGTTTGGTTAATTGAAAATTCTCAGGAGCAGACATCTGTGTTTCAAAAATATGAATGGAAGCTACGTTATTAGCGATGACCAATTGAATAATTTTCAGGCGTGGGTCAGCGCGAGGGCTAGGGAAACAGTTGCTCTTGGACGTGAGCTGCTTGGCGGCAATGGGATTGTGACTGATTTTCTAGTGGGAAAGGTCAATCATAATGCTAATCTCTTCACTTCAATTTTAATCCAGGTGTTAAATAAATTTTAGTTCGGATGTTAAATTTTGAGTTGACCTAATATCTGCGTATTGGATGAAAATGCAGGCATTTTGTGATTTTGAACCATTCCACACGGGCGAAGGCAGTTATGATATTAACAACCTGATAGCTGCTAGAGAAATCACTGGTTTTGCAAGCTTCAAGCCTACGTCATCCGAGCGGCAAAGCCGCCTTTGAAGGTTCACTAATCATTTGCTGCCCTAGTTTGTTGGTTGCTGCTGCATATTCTGAATAAGAAAGCTCGTGTAGTCTTTTATACAAAAATGTTACCATGTGAAATTCTAGGGAGCTCTAGCCCTGAGCCCTCAGCTTCTTGTGTGAAATTGCGATTGAGGGCTCAGTTATTTAGGCTGCTGTTTTTGCTTGTTGATGTTATAATTGTAATTCTAAATACAGTATGACTTGTCGTTTATCGTTTTTGACATCCTTAAATTTGCTTCCAATATTTTAAAATTTAATTGGCACGCATGTCATGGATGACTTGTCGTTTGTCGTTTTGTTCGTGTGCGATGAGGCATTAACAAACAGACCACATGTCATCTGAATTATTTGTACAGCCAACATGCGTGACCTTAGGGATGGCAATGGGGAGGGGAGGGGAGGGGACCAATCTCCCCGTACCCATCCCTGATATTTTACATATAAAATCCCTTCCCCATCCCCGTTAAATTACGTGAGAGAATCTCCATCCCTCTCCGAATAATAACAGGATCCCGAGGCCCCCGATCCCCGAATAACTAATATTTTTTTTTTTTGATTTTGAGTTAATCATATTAAAATAAAAAAATTTAAATAAAAGTAAAGTTCGAAATATATGTTACATTAATATCCATTACAAAAGTCACATACATTAAATTAGTAAATAACGCAGCATGCAAGGAATACAAATTTCTTTTACAAACTATCATGAACAAATTAATAGTCTAATATAAAATTGTTACAAATAAAATCGAATTTAGATTCAAAATTAACTTTTTCAATGGTGGCGTGGGCACTTTATAAATGTGGACTATTCTCTTTACAAAGACAATAGTTAAGTCGGAGTAAATCAAGAGCAAATATTAAATTAGATTAGATTAGATATTAAAATTATGATTCGCTGTGTGCAATTATAACATCTAAAAATAAATAAAAAATAGATTTAATTTTAAAATATTTAATGAATATTAAAATTAAAATAAAATTTTTGGGCTAATAGAATTTATTCGGTCTTTTTAATGTCCTAAATAAAAATTTAGGATTTTAATTATTTAATTAGGCCTAAAGTTTAATAATATAAATATTTTGATATTTGTTATTTTTACCAATATTTATCATTTTATAATTCCAATTTTATAATTCCAATTTTATAATTTATTTACTAGTAATTTTAAAAAAATAAAAATAAAAATAAAAATAAAAATGGGGAAATGGGTAGGGGATGGGGATTCCACCTCATCCCCGTCCCCTCCCCGAATAAGAAATTGGGTAAAAAATTTTCCCCGTCCCTTCCCCAAATAAGAAATTGGATATGAAATTATCCCCATACCCTCCCCGAATGGGGAAAATTCCCGAGGGTACCCGTCCCCGTGGGGATTTTTGCCATCCCTACGTGACCTGCAAGCGGCATACACTAGATGAAGCGTCGTTTACATTTTTGTTGCAAATGTGATGCCATTGTCTTCAGAATCATGTAGCCGACATGACGTTCCTTTGTTTCAGTGACAAACCACGCACCATCTATTAAGTTGCAATCCACATTATTCTAATAAAAATATGAGATTGTTTGCTTTTTAGCATGAGCTGCGCAAAATGATCCATCTATAACCATTGCTTCATTGTCACCCATTTGTTGATCCTGAAATATATGTGAAAGCTAGAGACTTTAGTTTCGATACCATGTCACTTAGGACCCGTTTGGGGCAGCTGCTCCCCAGGCCAACTCTAGGGGAATATTCCCCTAGTATTCCCCTAGAATTGGCCTGTGAAGCAGCTGCGCGGTGGCAGCGCAGCTGCCACAAACGGTCCTTTAATCGTTAATTTATCCTAAAAGCTTAATCTATTTGGTAAGGTGCTAATAGTGGTAGTACCTCGAGCTGCTGAGCAAATTGCTCTCGTTGTTGACAAGGTTGATTTAACTCTGTGTATGCATTACACAGCTGGTAGCAAAAAGCCAATAAATGGGTGAATCATTGGTTGAAGAAGCAAGAAAACCGTTAGGACATTGAGAAACTAAAAGGAATGTAGCAACATACGTACCTCTCGCTTGTTGACAAATAATTCAGGCGCTTAGTTATGCCTGGTTTCGATCTGTGCCCTTTTGCCAATGGACTCATATGATCGGTGGATGGTTCTTGATGAAAGTAGGATTCACACACATTTTCCTCAAGGAAATCAGCATACATATAGTCATCATGTCTAGCAACCGAGTTGTGGTGTGTGGAGGAGGGCAGACGAGATTTAATCTTTCACATGTGTTCAACAAGTACTTGTTAGCAGCATCAATAGAAAGATTCTTAGGCATGCAAATATTTGCTAGTCTCTCCAATTCCTCTATCGTGTCCAATTTCCTGGATCATGCAACACAAGCATAATAATAATTATTAATATTTTTAAGCCTCAGGTCCTAAAACAGGCTTAAGAGTTTTCAGAGACAATCATAATACCTGAATGGCGGCACAAAATCAATCTCTATTGGCTCATTCTCCGGTCCATTACTGTGGTATCTTATCTTGCAACTCCCTTTCAACTCCATCACCAACCCTGCAATTATAATGCCACAGTCATGCACATTGCAAAATTAATTCACAAAGTGTTCGATAATACTTCAACGTCGTATAGATACAGAAGATTTACGTGAAAGCAAGTCTTTTGCTGGTTTCATCAAGCCATTGTAGTTGGCATAAGCCATCTAAAACTCACACATTGTGAGTTCTGGAAGATGAGTTAGATCCATTCCTTCATATATGTAACATTTCCCAATCTCATACAGGCGACGAAATCCACCAGCGATCGATCTCTTGAGGTTAAGGTCGGGGAAATTCGCATGTACAGCTCCATGTCTAATTCATTTTGGTGGGTAATGAATGGCCTGGCACTTGGCAGCAGCTCCCCCAGCTGAAGTACTCATCGTAGGATTCCCTTGCTATATATATTGGTGATTAATTAATTAATACAAGGTTAATAAGCAAAAAAAATAAACTAAATTAAAAGAGAAAGGCAAAACATATAATTGATGTTTCTAGTATAAAATGATCATGCAGCTGCCAGCACACATTTCACACACCTCCATGTCATCGACCTGGGAAATATACTTATAAATAAACCAACAACATTGGATTCAAGTACCTGTAAAATTCAAATAAATTAAGCTGAAATTGATTGTTTTTATTGTCATTTATGCAGCCTAAAGCTTTATCATTTCAATATATACTTAGAATTATGTATCTTGCATCTGAGATTGCTTTAACTTTGGTGTTGGTGCTCTCAATATCATAAAAAATCATAGAAGTAAAGTTTTTTTATTTTGATGCCTCTTCTGTGTTATATCCTCTTATAGAGGATGATACATTGGAATAATTAATTGAAAATTAATACACATAGAAAAATTGATTTAAAATCTAACATTAATTAATTAATTAATTTTTTAATTATGCCGGATAAAGAGATTTGAGTGCCCTCATCATGTTGCCCAGCTCTCAGAAAAGTTCCATTAAAACTGTAAACAAACTGAACGATAGACAATTGTAACGTCCAACTTATTTGCGCACAGCTGCTGCTAAGTTATATTATATGAAACTTACAACGACTTAAAAGTAGTCATCTAAATATAAAAAAATGATAACGTGTGAAATAAGTGAGAGGTCATGATTAACTATGTTTAGATTTATTGTAAGTTATATGCAACTTAGCAAGATCAAATTGAAGTTTGAATGTTAACATAAAGTGGCATCCATTTTATCTCTCCTGCTGATTTTCTTGATGCCATAACAACTTGTTTGCTCGTTGCCTTGCTTTGTACTTGCTGTTTTCATTTTCTTGTGTTTTTTAAGAAACTAGTATTTATAGAAAGGAACGATAACTTGCTCCCCAAGTTAATTAATCCTTACCCGACAAGTAAATAGAATTTTTTTTAAAAAATAAAAAATAAAATGGGGTCGTTATATTTTGTGTCAAGAATAAAAATAAAAATAAAGTAGATGTTTCGGTTTTAAATTTTAATTACTTATTAGCAGATGGGAAAGTTTGACATGGCATTTGACAGCAGTCAGTAAGAAGTTAAAATTGGGCTTGATTTGAGCTTAACTTATAATTGGGCTTGAGCTTGGCTTATTCTCTTTGGCATTTTTCACTTAGCTATTTTATAACCAAAAAAAAAAAAAAAAAGTGAAAGACAAACACCCAATAAAAATTATTTTGTATCTCATTACGATTCAATTACTAAACTTGACAAAACTAATTACAGTTCTTTTCGCAGTGATCAAGGTTTGCCACATTGAGTCTATATAGATCGATGGCTGCAAGCTTGGCTTCAAAATGGTCTTGCGGTATGTGATGTATTTGGGTTTTAGCCTTTTAGGAGGGTTTTAATAAACCCTTTTAGGGTTTGAATAATTTTTTTTTGGTTCATGTATTTATTATTATTCGATTTATGTATCATAATATGTGAAATTCTTTTTTTTTTATCAGTTTTTTAAATTTATTTTTAGAATAATAAAATTTTATAGAAATAAATGAGGTTTTGTGTGATTTGATTCTTTTTTTTTGTCGGTGTGTGCCACATTGTCAGTCTTTGCTACGATCTCTTTATGGACTTGGATTAACCTGAATTAATTTGAATTATTCCATTATGTTATTGGTTAATTACTTTTCCTTGGTTTGTGGTTCATTAAATTATATTTGTGTGAGTGTGTGACAAAAGCAGTGGGACGTTCACCATTTGGAGGACTTGGAAACAACTTGTCTCGTTTACTGGCAGGCACATTTCATGAGAACGGAGCCAGCAGCACTTTCTTGTCTCGGGTGATTTGATTGTCAAGCTTATCGGCGTAGATATTACTGAGTTTTTTTTTTTCCTTATACAGGACGTTAGTTAGTAATTAACATAACACAGGTAAGGTTTGTTTTTGTAAATTCACAACAGCAGCAGCAACAGCAGCGAAGGAGTTTCATACAGATGGGGACTGTTCTGAATGTTGTGGACAATTCAGGTGCTAAAACAGTGACCTGCATACACCCCGTAAGAGGGAAGAAAGTGGCAAGACTGGGCGACACTATTATCGCATCGGTGAAGGAACTTCACCAGAAGAAAGCAGAGAGAATTCTGAATGCTAATAATAAAGGGGATCATAACGTGAAAACTTATAAAGTGAAGAAAGGAGAGATCGTGAAAGCTGTGGTTGTGCGTACAGCCATGCCGGTTTCTCGCTGTGATGGTAGTGTTATCAAATTCGATGAAAATGCAGTAGCACTCCTTAACAAGCACAAAGACTATCGTATTACCAAAAAGAGAAATAGGCATAAAGGCAGGCGGGCGGGCAGGCCAATCGGAAGGAGAGTGTTCGGGCCAGTCCCCTACGAGCTGAGGAAGAAATGGGTGCTTGCTGTCCTGACCCTGGCCGAGGATACTGCTTGAATCTCAAGCTCAACTCTTCGGATTTTATTTGTTTTTATCATGGCTTATTGGGGTGATGTTTGTCTGGTTTCCATGCCTTTCGGCTCTCAGTATTTGTGTTGATGACGCGCATAATTTGACGAGATTGACTTTCTTCTAAACACGTTTGGTTAATAAATGCTTCTCTTTTGTCTGTTCTTTCCAATGACTACAAAAAACACTGGAGATGCGGGGTATCGATCCCCGTACCTCTCGCATGCTAAGCGAGCGCTCTACCATCTGAGCTACATCCCCGTCTGGAGTACTGCTGCTTAAGAGTTTTATATGACAAATGAATTACATTTTAGTTTTGACCACGTCATCAATATGATTTTGACCGCCGGTCAAGAATCAAAAGCAGAAGTTAGCCCGAGTCGGTTTATCGTCCGCTCTCGCATTTTAATGTGAATCGTGAAGTTACATGATTCCAACGAACCGCTACAAGACAGCTGCCAAAGTGAGGGTAATATGGTAAATTAGTTAACACTGAAAACTAGTAATCTAGGAGCATGTTAACTAAAGAACAGCAGAAGATTAGCGCCAATATCAACGGCTCTAATAGCTATTCCATTGACTAAACAAGGTGCAGGTCCAGCCATGTCAGCAAGCATCGGTATTATAATCACTCAAACGAAGAAGAAGAAAAATTCAAACTTTACTCTCTCAAAATAGACTCCCAATACTCAATACTCACAATACGCTCGTATTTCAGAATTTTTTTTTTGTTTCTTTTATTGATTCGCCATGTTTGCGAAACGGTTGTTGCAGAAAGCGAAACACAATTCTCAGGTATCATTTCTCCGAAAAAGAAAATTCTCGTTTTTTTTTTTAATTTCTGATTTAAGTTTTTTTTTTAATTAATCGATTGATTTGATTTCTTATTTAATCAAACTTGCCACAGCTTGGAAGCTTAACAGCGGCTGATTTGAATCTACGAATAGCTGTTCACTACGGCATCCCTGCTACGGCTTCGATTCTTGCTTTTGATCATATTCAGCGACTCTTAGCCATCGCTACATTGTATGTTTAAAGCTTGAAATTTAATCTTGATTATTAATTTAAATGGCATTATGAGACTAAGAATATGAAGGACACGTTACACGCGTGATGTGCTTGTGTAGAGATGGAAGGATTAAAGTTATTGGTGGTGATGGTATTGAAGGGCTTCTTATATCTCCAAGCCAATTGCCTTACAAGAATTTAGAGGTCTGTTAGTATATAATAATTATTATTTTTTAAATTTACCGACTACAGGATATAATGATTAATTCACTTTTTATTAATTGGAAAAAGAAAATTACATTGATGCAATATTTAGTGAAAATGCTTAGGTGCATTTGTAGTTAAGTTTTTTTTTTTTTTTTACTGTGAGTTAAACTTGGAATTTTGTGGCAGTTTTTGCAAAACCAGGGCTTTTTAATCAGTATTACAAATGACAATGAGATTCAGGTACTGGTTCTTTAGTAGTTGGTACATCTTGATTTTCTTTCAGTGTACATGTGTTAAAAGTTTTTGAATGTTTAGTAACCATTCGATTTTTTGGCAGGTTTGGAGCCTCGAAAGCAGGTCGTTAGCATGTTGTTTAAAATGGGAATCAAATATAACTGCTTTCTCAGTAATCAGTGGATCCCATTTCATGTATGTATTGACGACTTAGAGAACCTTTTATATTAGCTTATATATGGTCTAAAATGGAAGCGATTACTGGTTAATTAATTATGTAATGATTATTATACATACAGGTACATTGGAGATGAGAATGGTTTGATGTCCGTGATTAAGTATAATGCCGATGAGGGAAAACTTTTTCAGTTGCCATATAACATATCAGCCGATGCTCTAAGTGGTATTTTTCTTCTTTTCTTTCAAATAATGGATACAGTAAGCTTGATTAATATCTTGCTTTTGCTTGATATAGGTTTTCGTCTTGTCGACACCTAAACATGATTGATAGTTTGCTGACTGTGATTAACCATCATTTTCAGTCATGGCTAACCTTCATTTTGTCATAACTTTAGTTTTTAAGTAGGTTTTTCTTTTTTCCTTATCGCCTTATAATGTTAGACAATTACTTAATTCTGCTGTTTTGTGCTTTGTCACAGAAAAGGCTGGGTTTCCACTTCCTGACCTCCAACCTGTAGTAGGAGTTCTTCCCCACCCTAATTCTTCTGGAAATAGGCAAGATACTAATCCTTAAATCATCTCCTTTTATGATTTTTTTCACGGAGCTTGAAGCTAGATTCAAGTCTTGCTTATTGTTTTCATAACAGTTAAGTTAATTACCATGCCTGTATGTAAATCTGGAATTGTCTTCATGCCTTTGATTTAGAGCTGGTCTATGGTCTTTTTCAAATTTCACATTGCTACATTTTTATTGCATGAGAGCAATGAGGCTATAAAACATAAATTCATCAATATTGTGTGTGTGTGTGTGTGTGTGTGTGTGTGTGTGTTCATCAATATTGTTATAAGAAAGTGATTCAGATTATTTAGTGTCTTCTCTCTTTTTTGATTCTACTATATAACGCTTGCAGAGTGCTAATTGCATATGAGAATGCATTGATGGTTCTTTGGGATGTTTCTGAAGCCCAAATTATTTTTGTTGGAGGCGGCAAGGATCTCCAATTGAAGGATGGAGTTGTCGACTCTCCAAGTGAAGTAGACTCCACTTTTCAGGAAGGTATATCAGAGCACCAACCAGAAGAAAAAGAAATAAGTGCACTTTGCTGGGCTTCTTCTAGTGGATCCATTCTGGCAGTAGGGTACATAGATGGAGATATTTTGTTATGGAATACATCAACTACTGCATCTACTAAAGGTCAACAAGCAGGATCACGAAACAATGTTGTTAAGCTAGAACTATCATCCGCTGAAAGGAGACTCCCGGTTATTGTCTTACATTGGTCCACAAACAAAGAATCGCGTTCTAATATTGATGGGCGACTGTTTGTCTATGGTGGCGATGAGATAGGATCTGAAGAAGTTCTAACGGTGGGCTAGTCACTTGACTGCTGTTTTTAGATTCCATTTTAAGCTTATAACTGCACAGAGTTGAATGATGTCCATTGTATATAGTTTGTGCTATGTTCAAATGGTTGAAACAGTGGTTATACGTTTTAAAAAGATGTGATGCTTGTAGAAAGTTGTAGATTTATCTTTAACATTTCAGAGGTTTGTAAGGGAATGAAAGACATCGCGTAGGAAGTTATCATTTCTTGAATGACCAAAGGCAAGCTAATTAAATATTAAATAGTCAAATTGTGAATGGCTGTTTTACCATAAATTTGAGTAACAATTGTCTGTTTTCTTCATTTATATTGTAAATTTGATATAGTTGATTTTGTAAAACCAGAAATCATGTTCACTTTACAACATTGGGCAAAGTGGTGATGCCAATTATTTAAAATATTTTACTTGCATCCAACCTGGAAGGTATACTTATTATTCTAATCTCTTTACTGCAGGTTTTGAGTCTTGAATGGTCATCTGGGACGGAGACTTTAAGATGTGTTAGCCGTGTAGACATTACACTCACCGGGTCTTTTGCAGACATGATTTTGTTATCAAGTGCAGGGGCAACAGGGGGTAATCACAAAGCGGATCTTTTTGTTTTGACAAGTCCTGGACAGCTGCATTTTTATGATAATGCTAGCTTGACAACCTTATTATCTCAGCAAGACAAGAAACCATCTGTCTGTCCTGTAGAATTTCCTGGTGTGATACCCATATCTGATCCTATAATGACCGTGGCAGAGTTTATGCTGTTACCCTTTGGTGGGCACTCATCAAAAGGTCTGTCAGAGGTATTGATTTCTTTCATGCTTTAATAACTGTTTTTTCAGATTAGTTATCATTTAATTTTACTTCATTGACTGTAGCTTTTTATGAATTTCAGATAGCCACCTTTACAAAACTTCACTCTTCACATACCCAGGCTGATCATATAAAGTGGCCTTTGACTGGTGGTATACCCAGTCCAGTGCCTATCACTAAATGTCACTCTGTTGATAGAGTGTATCTAGCAGGTTATCACAATGGATCTGTTCGGATATGGGATGCCACTTACCCTGTCCTTAAACTTATCTGTGCTCTAGATGCTGAGGTTAGAGTTCTGTCTATTCTTTGTCGTAAATATAAAGAGTACATGCTTCTTACTAAGTAATTTAGAATGCTTCTCAGGTGCAAGGTATAGAAGTTGCTGGTTCAAGGGCACCAGTATCAACTTTGAATTTCTGTTTCATCAATTCAAGTTTGGCTGTTGGCAATGAATTTGGTCTGGTAAGAGATGCTTGTAGTAGATTGCTTTTCTGAAACTGTATAATTTGATTCAGTATTCACTGTCCTGTCTTTTTCCTTGTGTAGGTTTATATTTACAACCTCAACGGCAGCTTAGATGCCAAAAACTTCCTTTTTGTCTCAGAAACTAAAAGTGAAGGTACGATGGATGCGCCTTTACAGACTTATCGCCTAGGTTTTCTTTAAATGTTAGTAAATTTTGTCAGTAAAATTTTTTGTGGCATGAGTTATAATCTTCAATCCAGTAAGAGTTGCACAGAAATCCTAGCTATTTTCTGTGTCTTAAAAAATGGAAAGTCTTGTATGGTAAATAATGAAATAGTCAGGACTTGTTAACTTTAATTACAATTGATCCTCATCACAGAATCAAATACTGATTTTAGTAAATAATGATCAGGAACCTGACCACTGAACTTCTAAATTATGTATGTTACAATCAAATATGAACAATTACCTCTTTATTTAGTATGGACCAAACGATAACAATTCTAGATTATTTGACAAGATCGATGAGGAAAGTCATTTGTGACAGCGAGGTTAGATGAGGACTTCAGGGAACAAGAATGGACCTGTTACCAAGATTAGGGATGGCAATGGGGAGGGGAGGGGAGGGGACCAATCTCCCCGTACCCATCCCCGATATTTTACGTATGTCCCCGTCCCCTCCCCGTCCCCATCATAATTACTTGAGAGAATCCCCATCCCCTCCCCGAATAATAACAGGGGATCCCCGAGGGTCCCCGATTCCCGAATAATTAATATATTTTTTTTATTTTTAGTTAATCATATTAAAATAAAAAATTCAAATAAAAGTAAAGTTCAAAATATATCTTATATTAATATCTATTACAAAAGTCACATCCATTAAATTAGTCAGTAACGCAGCATGCAAAAGATACAAACTTCTTTTACAAACTATCATGAACAAATTAATAGTTTAATACAAAATTGTTAAAAAAAAATTGAATTTAGATTCAAAATTAACTTTTTTAATGGTGGCGTGGACACTTTATAAATGTGGACTATTCCCTTTACAGCATAATAGTTAAGTCGGAGCAAATCAAGAACAAATATTAGATTAGATTAGATATTAAAATTGTGATTCGCGGCAATTATAACATCTAAAAATAAATAAAAATAGATTTAAGTTTAAAATATTTAATGAATGTTAAAATTAAAATAAAATTTTTGGACTAATAGAATCTACCCGATCTTTTTAATGTCCTAAATAAAAATTTAGGACTTTAATTAGTTAATTAGAACTAAAAGTTTAATAATATAAATATTTTGATATTTGTTATTTTTACCAATATCTACAATTTTATAATTCAAATTTTATTATTTATTTACTAGTAATTTTAAAAAATAAAAATAAAATTAAAAATTAAAATGGGGAAATGGGTAGGGGATGGGGATTCCACCTCATCCCTGTCCCCTCCCCGAATAAGAAATTGGGTAAAAAAAATTTCCCCGTCCCTTCCCCGAATAAAAAATTAGGTATGAAATTATCTCCATACCCTCCCCGAATGGGGAAAATCCCCGAGGGTACCCATCACCGTGGGGATTTTTGCCATCCCTAACCAAGATAGGTTCTGATGAAAAGACCTCCAATCACTTCCCTCGATCAGTTTGTCAGTGATGTGAATTTTATATAACACAGTGACAATCAAGCGTGTTAGTTGTTCTATCAATTCCATTGAACTCAATCGCAGTGAATGTGAATATATTCTACATGTCTTTTCTGTTTAACAGGTTGGAAAGTTCTTCAATGTCCTGTCACTGCAAAAACACGATGCATTTTTATCTCTTGGTCATTTGCTATAGTTATATTGAATGCTTTTAGTCAGGCTTTTTTGTCTTGAGGTAGCCTTATTTCAACTTTCTCGCAGTTCACACATTGCCTGAAGGAAAAATACCTCTGTGTAGAGCTGTATTTTCACTTGTTAATTCCCCCGTTCGAGCCCTACAGTTTACAAGTAGCGGAGCCAAACTTGCTGTGGGATTTGAGTGTGGCCGTGTGAGAACTCTTCACTTGTTTAATTATGTCTTCTGTTAATGAGTGGCCAGTTATAAATTTTTTTTATAGATAATTCTTAAACTCACTCTCGGATTTCAGGTTGCAGTGCTTGATATGAATTTGCTATCAGTATTGTTCTTTACTGATGACATTTCTGGCTCTAGCTCTCCGATCATCTCAATGACTTGGACAGAATTCAAAAATACCCATAGCCTCCCCAAGAACCCAAATCATTCTGAAAGAAAAGTTCCTGTCAACCCTGCTGAGGAAGTAATCATCATCTTATTTAAGGATGCTAAGATTAGCATAGTTGGTGGTGGTAGTGAGAACATGATAAGTTCCCGTCCATGGCACTTAAAAAAGAAAGCGATTGCTATTTCAATGGAAGTTATTGGTAAGTACTATTTTCATCAAGGAAACAATTAGGATATTTCATTTCTGTTGTACTTATTAATAATAAAATTCTTAATTTATTTTTAAATCCAGCAGAACCTGTGTGTGGATTTCCTATAGAAAAACAAGCAGAGCAGTCTGCCGAGGAAAATGCTGCTAAGAATAAACCAACACCTGACACCTCTTCAATTGAAACTAAATCACATGAAACTGAACATCTCTTCTCTTCGGAAAATGCATGTTCTGGAGAAAGCTCAAATGATGCTCTTGTTTTGCTTTGTTGTGAAGATTCAGTGGGCCTGTACTCTAGAAAATCTGTGATTCAGGTGCCACTGTTGTCTCTTTTCCTTTCCTAAGTTTTTTACCTCCAATTATTCTGCTTGTTTGCAAGCTGAGGATCTGATTCTCTCAGGGAAATAATAAAACCGTTCAGAAAGTGAAACATAAAAATCGTTGCTGTTGGGCCTCGACAATTGAGAAAGATGAACAAGTGTGTGGATTGCTGTTGCTTTTTCAGACTGGAGAAGTCCAAATCAGGTGAATGCAGTATTTCATCCCTGTGGACAAATTAAATTAACAAATTGACAATATAGTTTTGATTCTACGATATTATTTTGCTTATTAGCACAGCATCCAAGTGCTGTAATTTTTGTTGGAAATTTGTTCTTACCTTCCTGATCATGATAGCACACCTCTATTAGCATTATTAATCGTCAAACGATTGATAGCACTAATGACCTTTTGCCACAGATCTTTGCCAGATTTGGAATTGGTGATGGAGAGTTCCTTGATGTCAATTCTAAGATGGAATTTCAAGGCAAACATGGATAAGACCATTAGTGCTGATAATGGGCAAATAACACTGGTACTCTTCTTGGATTTTTAAAAGTTTATGGAACTTCTGTTCTGAGTATTGTGGATTTATGATTTAAGTTATTAAAATGGTTTCAAATGTATACCTTAAATCACATGCTTCTGAAATTGAGGATGGTTAATTGTAACAACCCTTGTGATCTGCACATTTTCTATGCTATTGATGATTCATTTAACAATATTTTTCTGGCGCTGAATAAACAGGCAAATGGGAGTGAAGTGGCTTTCGTCAATCTGTTAGCTGGTGAAAATGAATTCAGGTACACTCCTGTTTAGTCAAAGCTTTGATGAAAATATAAAAATTAGCACAAATTTCAATTATGAATTACAAATGAATTTCTAAAAGAACTATGCTGCTATTTCTAGTATTCTGGAGTCTTTGCCTTGTCTTCATGATAAAGTTCTTGAAGCCGCTGCAGCTGCTGCCTTTAATGTCTCTTCAAATCAGAAGAAAAAACAGGTTCAAGGATTTATATCCATTTTCTTCTATTTCTATATTTGTTAAGAATTGTATAGTTTTCTTATGCTTCCACCACTTTTGCTGCAGACCACTGCAGCTGGGATTCTTGGTGGCATCGTGAAAGGCTTTAAAGGGGAAAAAATGATCCATACTTTGGATGTCAGTATAGACCCAAAATCCAGCTTTTCTCAGTTAGAGGGAATATTTTCGAGGCCCCCATTCCCGGACTTATCTCCAGCTGCTACAAATAATGAGGAAATCGAGCTAAATATAGGTTCTGTCCTATTTGTTACTGTAATGTTTCTTTTTGTTGATTCTTCACTCACCACTGCATGCATTGTTTGGCACAGATGACATTGAAATAGATGAACCACCATCCATGGCAGCCACTTCATCCCATGAAGTTACAAATACGAAGAAAGGTAAATCTGACTTTCATGTCCTCGATATGTGTGCTTGGATCTTCATATATTAACAATGTTCTTTCTTCACCACAGAAAAACTGTCAGAGAGGGAAAGATTATTAGGCGCACCTGATGATACAAAGCCCAGACTTAGGACACGGGAAGAAATTATTGCTAAATATAGAAAAGCAGAGGTATTTCAGATGATGGCTTTAATTTACCAGATCTTCTCATCTGAGAAACAAGCCTTGAAATAAATTCTCGTCTGATGTGGTAACTGATTTCAGGATGCCTCATCTGTGGCGGCACATGCAAGAGACAAACTTTTGGAGAGGCAGGATAGACTGGAGGTAGGATTTCCAATCTCTAATCCATTTCATATTTGAAGCGGATAAAACTGCTTTGAACTATTACGCCGCTTCTTCTCTTGCTTATTATTGAGTGAGGATGATAGGGCAAAAATAATAAATAAATAAGGTGCTTGATAGAGATGCTATGTTAGGGAGGAAACATCAGACTTGTTTCATTCATAATACCACAGAAAAAAAGGAAAAAAATTACCCCACAACTTAAATACTACACTAAATCATGGGCAGGTCATGAAAATCTTGTGAACTTTCATCTTATTATTCCACAACTTGATTGGCTTTCTGAATACGAGCTATCTACCCCTTTACTTTTGACAGAGAATGAGCCGACGCACTGAAGAGCTGCAAAGTGGGGCTGAAGATTTTGCATCATTAGCAAATGAGCTTGTAAAAACAATGGAAAACCGGAAATGGTGGCAAATATGAATACAATCTAGGTTAATTTTTACACGGTCTTTGATTAATTCATTCAGTGGTATTTCTCTTCTTGGAAGTCGTGGGAATTCCGCAAAAGCTAGACCATCATCAGCATATATCTATAATCGACCTCTAACAAAGATTGTGATGTAAAGTAATGTGAGCTACCAAGAACTTACTGCAGAGAATGGCAGGCTTGTCAGATTCTATGAGGGCTTGCGAATCCAGTGGTGCTCATCCTCAGCAATTACGCAAAATCTTGCCGTGAGCTTCAACTCTAATCTTCATGTTCTATTGAATGTATTGTTTGTAACCGGTATTATGTTTTATATGACAAATTAAAATGTTTTATTTTGTAAGTTATTGCTCTTTGTGTTTCATATTTTCAAAGACCACCAATCAGAATCCAAAATATTAAGAAAGAGGCTAAGTTGGAATCTGAGGAAACAAAAGTTTACAATATGTATTTCCTGTGCCTATGCATGGCACCATGTTTAAAGCTCTGTCCTCAGGTTTCTTTCTATACCGAATTGTGATTCGCTGAAGCTTTGTTACCATAAACCTCCTGTAAAGCCTTCAGAATTTCTTAAATTATATAGTTTCCTGCTTACAAGCTCCCGTAACTCGAACTCACCCGGAAACCTCTGCTCCATTAGCTTAGAGAAAATCTGAAGTCCAAAAATCACATTACTATCAGCAGCAAACGGAAAAAAACAAGCGCTCGTCTGAAGCTATTACGCTTTTGCTTAATTTTGAATGCAACGAACGTAAATCCCAAATCAAAGCTCTAAGACAAAGAACGGAAATGAGCTATGATTTTCCAGAAGAAGAAATTTTACCAATTCGCCGTCGCAAAAAACGTCAAAAGCCCCAGAATTCTTGAGGCAGGATTTAATGTAGTTTCCGAGAAACCAAGTGGTAATAATAGTTCCGTGTCTGTTTGCTCTCAAGGAGTAGTACCAAGGAGGTGGTGTCATATATCCCAATTTCGGGAAAATTTGTTCACCCCCCATTATTATAACAATAACTCCTACTTGTAAAATCGGTATCACTGTGCCCATCAAACGTTTTAGAAGTGGAGGAGGATGGTTTGCTAGAGTTACAGTGATTCCTGGAAATGCTTCTTCCAGCATGTGTTTTGTTGTCACTGCATGTCCTCTGCAAAGCACATAATAATAAGCCATATTCATAGTTATATTTCAAAGAAACAATAGTTCTCCAGTGCACACAATTACGTTTTAAAATGCGTAGTTTAGGTTTGACATGGATATCGAATTAGAATTTGACATTATAATATAATCGGTTTTAAATCTGCTTTTAAAATGTACAGATGTTTAATTACACCCAACGAGTCCTTCATAAAGAAATCTAAAAATGTGATTGATTATAAATCTATGTATCTCGAGAAACAATCGGAAAGAAATAATATCGAAAAAAATGAATATTTGATTGATAAAAAGTTTAGAATTACTTTTTAAACATGAAAAAATTTGACATTAGTAGTTGTTAGTAAGATATTTAGATGGTACAAAAAAAAAAATGTTTTAAGGCCAAATTCCGCCCCGCAGTCAAAATTGAAAAGATGAAAAGCACAAATTTACACGGCAATTCATTGACTACCGACCATAGAAGGAGTTCTAACAAAGAAATTGACCAAAAGCACATATTGAAAAGGCAACACTAATTGGCTTCCAAAATCCCAACAATTTGCAGTAACAACATATAAAATAAATTAGTAATTAGACACGCATGTTAGAAATCAATATATTTTTTTTAATTTGATTAGAAGAAAACAACTCACTTGGATTCAATCTTATATAAACAACGAGATTTCTATTTAATTAACACCGTGTGTTGTGGGGAATCAGATTAAGCTCTGATGGCTGATAGATAACATGCCAAATGACTGATTAATTCCGCACACGTAACACATAATATTATTAATTATATCATTGATTTTTCAAACGCAAAGATTTCCTTTCTTTTTCTTGATTTAACAGATTCATAACAACCGCTTAATGAACTTTCTTGCAAAGAAAACAAAAAAAGAAAAATAAGACAGGAAAAAAAAGAAAAATACAAAAGCTGGGGAACCTGAAAGAACAAGAAGTGCAAAAGCTAATGCTAATGACGTGGCCTACGCCAATCCCAGATGCAATACTGCTGCTAGGTTTCTGCATTTCATCATCAAACTCTGAGACATTTACAAATTTCTTGTATAGAATATACGCACATACGAATACGTAAATGTATATGAAAATGAAGAGCATCGAATGATGGTTAAGGGATAATGGCGACCTGGGGAGGAAAATTCAAATGTTGGGGATGTTGTTGATGATGAAGTGATTGGTAATTTAGTTGGTAATAATTGTAACGAGGCTGATGAATTTGAGGAGATATTGGTCTAAAAAGATTAATAATATCAGTAACAAACAGAAATAATGGTAACCCTAGGAGAATAAGTTTTGTTGCATCCATTTTTGAAGATTGGGAGGTAAGTTATCATAACACATGCATGCAAAAAAGAGGGCGAGAGCGAGTCAATGTATGTGAATTACATGAAGAGGAGGTGAATTTGCGTAAAAATAGCAAGCAAAGTCGAGGGTTAGTAATTGATTTTGATAGCTAGATATATGGAGGGGCACGAGGCGACAGGATTGATATTAGGAGTCTTAATCGAACTAAATTAGAAGTACAAAATAATTAAAGAGATCATTTAAGGTCCGAATGTTATTTCTTTTATTATTTTATTTTATTTTGTAAGCAGCATTGTGGTAATAAGTTTATTTAAATTAATTTATCCTTGTGAGTTGTTAAACGCCTTATTCAGTTAGGAGTGACCAAAAGAAAAAATATGAACAAAATAAATTAAACAACTTACTCATTTATGAGTAAATATTTCATAGTAGTCTAATTAAACTATCCAAATAATAGGTGCGAATCATAATAGTCTAATTAGACTATCCAAATAATAGGTACAAGTATAAATTAAAATATTAAAGAGTTACGAATTAAGATAGTTATATAGAATATAATTCCCACAACATTAAAAAAAAAAATCCTTCTGAAAAAAAACAAGGAGATTGAGAGAATAGTTGAACCTCTGTATAAACCTTGTCATTAGATTAGCTGGAATGATCAATCTTGGGGTGGAGGGTTTTTTGAAATAATTCATCTAACATAGCTTGATTATTTTAGAGTGCGCATCATCTTTTTGGCATGGTGTGAAGGTACCGTTTTTCCTTCCCATTACTAATAGGATATTGGCATGAAATGACCAACTGTGGAGGATAATAGATTTTAATATTTAACGATATTAATGTGCATGTTGATTTGTATTATGACATAGTTGTCATTGTAATATAATTTTTAAATGCCTGTCTAGGTCAAAATTTTAGGAATAAATAAATAATTTAATTCAAGAAAGTAAAGCCACTATCAACAGAAGAAACCTGCTTTATGGTCGGTATAATTAATCAAATACACAGGGTTGCAACATTTTTCACACCTTTGATATGTTTGAAATTCCTCCTTTTTGGGGGGTCGTCATCTTTTCACACCACTTTTCAAATTCTATTGCATAAAGAAAAATAAAAAGTATGCTTATAAACTTGTCAACGCCTCATTGGAATAAATTCTCCGACTTCAAAAAGAATGCACTTCTCAATAGCTAGTCGCTAATATGGTGAATTGGGTTCTGTTTCTTTATAATTGTATTTGATGGATTATTTAGTTTTTTAATTTAATTCGGTTCTTATTTTATTAAAATGAGGTATTATCTATCTAAAATTTAAAAAAAATTGAACAGCTACTCCTCTCTAAATCAACTCTTAACTAATTGATGATGTCATTCATATATATGAAACAGATAATTTATAAAAACTTTCACATCAAAATGCTTTAACTCGCAACTTATTTATTTATGGCAATTAATGAACATAAGGTCATCATCATCAATGGGGACATTAGGTGCTGTTGTTATTAGGATAAGGGGCCATCTGATCATTAGAAGAAAATTAAAATCTTTTGCGCAAATTAGACCTGCCTTTTAATTGTTCTCGAGTCCTTGCCCCTCAAAATTTTGATACATAAATTGAAATCATGTGCTCATCGTGGCTCTTGATATATTTCAAAGCAATCGCCATCGACTGATTGATCATCAATCGTTCAAGCTTACTACCGAACCAAACCACCAATCAAATATCACGAACGATATAAATTATAATAATGAAAGGGTTCTTGATAGTTTATGATTTCTTGCAAATGGACATAGTTTGTTCATTTGTATTAAATAGATCCCTAATCCCTAAAGACTGCTAACTTACATAATCAATAAATATTTTAATAAACTGATCGATAATTAGTGTTGAGAAGAAAAAACAACTATTATTTATAGCTCTTGTGTTTCTTCTTTCCCCCTTTTCTAAAGTACATAACTCTAGTTAAATTAAATGTCATAAAGTTGAAGTAAATCAATTATGGAAGGACAAATTGAAAAGTCATATAAAGTGCACCTTAATGTAATAAAAAAATGATGAATATATTATCTTTTTAGGGTATAAGTGCGGTAGAGAGTTGTTTACTTGTTTGACACAATGCCCCTTCACTCTCCGATGAAAAATTTTAATTTTTTAATTACATTCTTAGATTTTTTGTTATTCACACTCTAAAAATTTCATAATAATAAATATTAAGATATATAAGTTGGAGGTTAAAAATGAAAACTTAAGAGGTTGTTAGTAATAAAGAAAAGTAAAAAAAAAAAATAATGAGGTAATTCAACCTAAAATAAAGGTAGGAACACTCTATCAAACAGTAATTGTTGTATTATATTGTAGTTACTCGCTCTCTCTCTCTCTCTCTCTCCCTCTTTTTTTTTTTTTTTTTCCCCGGGAGTGCCATGCACCACCAATGAACTTCTCCTAAGTCAACTCTTCAAGTTATTAATCACTAATTCACATTTAACACAAAACACATGATTAATTATAAGAAGCGTTCATACCAAATTGCTTCTTTAGCCTCAACCTTTTTCTTATAGCAAATACTTAATATAAGGTCATCATCAGTAGGCCATGAGAGAGAGTAAAAATTTTACGCACAATAAAAACATTGGTTGCCTTCTTAGCTTCTTCTTTCTCCTTATGCGCCCTTTGCCCGTCCAATTTTCTTTGAAAGTCATGCCAAAAATTAAAATCACGTGCAGCTCATGACTGATATCTATATGTTATAAACCAATTACCACCGACCGATTTGATCGATGATCGATCCCTATGACCCCACCAACCAATTTTCACTGAGGGGATAATAACATCTAGATCTCTGTTTTATGATTTCTTAAAGAAGGACATAGTTTTTCCATTTCTATCAAATTGGTCTCCAGCCACTGTTAAATTGATTTGCTGTTATTTCCCTTTTGTGCTTATATATATATGCTAAAATAGAGAAGATTTTGTCGAGACATGAATTAGAAATATGATATCTGACTCTAGTCTCTCTCACTATCTTCCATGGTTAAATTAATTCTATTTATTTTTAAAATTATCTCTATTAAAAGATAAAAATATCAATTGCTTTATTTCTAGCCTATTTTTATTATTTATTATTCATTTCAATTATTTTATAATTTATTGATTCTTATACGGAAATTATTCTTTACCTCTTTTCATTTAGTAATATCTTGATTTTGATACCATCATGTCATTCTCGTTAAAATTAATTAAATAAATGAGGGATTTTGGTTTTCGGCTGTTGGAAAATTTGTTAGCAAATTAAAGGCTTGTGGTGCGGCAACTTGACACGGCGGAGGGTGATTAGAGTTTTTAGAATTGTATTTATTTTTTTATTGTTTGATAAGGATAATTGTGAAAATAAGTGAGATTTATTAAAAAGTGAGAGTTGATGAGAGAAATTGAGGGAGTAAATATCAACCACTTTTTAAATTATAAAAAAATATCATTACTTTATTTAAAAATGTGAATTCATTTATAGTCTCAAAAATTTTATTTACTTGATAAAAATATATACACATTATTTGGTTAAATTATTATTCACAGCTAAACCACCAACGTGTTTTCAAATAAAAATTTACTTTTAGATTAGAATAATATTTAGTGGACAACTAGGGGTGTCAAAAAAGCCTGCGGGCAAAACCTGGACCGCACTCATAAAAACCCGGATCCGGGTTTGAGAATTTCAAACCCGGACATTTCCGGGTCCGGGTCCGGGCTTAACACTGAAAACCCGGAACCCGGACCCGGACCCGGTTTTTTAATAAATTAAAAAAATATATATATAAATTTATTATACATAAATATATAATTATGAATTTATGATATGTTGGATGTTATTTAGATTTATTGTGTGATTATTGTGTTGTTAAATTTAATTTAATTTATTTATTTTTATATAGATTGAATGAGTTTAGGTTAGAAATTGGATGAATTTAAGTATTAGAAAGTAGATTGAAACAATTTTTATTTATTATTTGTGTAAAATTTACATTGTTAGTATGTTATATATTTGTATTTGACTATTTTTTTTTTAAAGCATGAGATTGAATGAGTTTATTTGACTATTTTTTAAAAAAAGTAAGCATTGTTAGAGAAATGAAAGAAAAAAAATTAGAAGAAAAAAAATTAAAATTATTACATGCGGGCTTAGAAGCCCGGATCCAAAAACCTGAACCCGGGGGTGCCGGTCTTGAGCCCGGACCGGACCCGGAAAACTCGGGTTTTAACCCGGGTCCGGTCTTGTGTTTCAAACATCTGGTCCGGTCCCGGGCAACACCAAAACCCGGACCGGACCCGGATTTTGCCAAGCCTATGGACAACAATGGTCACTTTACGATAAATGACAGCATCACGAGACATAGTCTAATTAATCTATAATTTTAATGTTATTAATAAAATAAAAATCATAAAATTATGTCTCGTGTCCAGTGTTCCCCATAATATCTTTCATTCTTCACTGCTTCGAAGGCTATGAAGTGAACCCACTCGCGCAAGGGTAATTTGGACATTTTAAAAAAGGGTGGTTGCTTGTGGACTAATGGGATAGACTCATAGTCATAGACGGATACGAATTCGAAAAACCTCAAAATGAAGGGAGCCGCATGTGAGAAGAACTCTTTTCAACGAGCAGGTCAACTGATGACTCTGAGTGCAGAAGTTTCACGCGAACCAAACCAAGCGCAGAAGTGAAACACGGTTTGAACTTTGAACTTTGATCAACCGCACGCACGCACGCGCCAACTCAAGCCGCAGGCCTTGGAAGCCTTCATACACGGAATATATTAACCCACTTGCTCTCGTTGCACTCGCGTCACATTGCCTACCTTCCAGCGCAATGCCCTCTAACTGGAATCTGTTATATATAGAAGAGTTAAAATACCACAAAAACAAGTTATTTTATCAGAGGAAAAGAGAGATATTTGTGACTTGTGAGGTTGTTGTTCAGACAACACTCTGACCTACTAAATTCTTATTTATTTACTTGGCTTGGCTTGGCTGCTTCACAATTCTTTTACACCTGTCTTCTGTCTCTCTAACCCTTTGAGGATTTTTCTGAGACCCAATGGCGAGTTGGGTTCTTTCAGAATGTGGCTTAAAGCCTCTACCTCATATTTTGCCAAAGCCAAGAACTGGAATCAATCCCTCAAAGGCCAGGTTTTTGCACTCAAAAAAGAGTATAACAGATCTAAAGTTCCCATCAGTTAAATGTTCGGGTGATTTTTCTAGAGACAGGAACTGGGGTCTTAAAGTTAGTGCTCCACTGAGGGTGGCAACACTTGAGGGAGAGGATGAAGAAGAGAGAATCACTGGTGTTAATGGGATTGAAAATAAAAAAGGAGTGGAAGAAGAGGAGGGGGCTGAATTTGATCCTGGGGCTCCTCCTCCTTTCAAGCTAGCTGATATTAGAGCTGCTATTCCAAAGCATTGTTGGGTTAAGGATCCTTGGAAGTCTATGAGCTATGTTGTTAGAGATGTTGTGGTGGTTTTTGGCTTGGCTGCTGCTGCTGCTTATTTGAACAATTGGGTTGCTTGGCCTTTGTACTGGGCTGCTCAGGGAACCATGTTTTGGGCTCTTTTTGTGCTTGGTCATGATTGGTAACGAAATTTCTTTTTAGATCTGGGTCTTCGTTTCTTTTGGTCAAAGTTTGGATTTTGGTGTTAAAATTTTGGATTTTGGTTTCATAATTTGCAGTGGTCATGGAAGCTTTTCAAATGATCACAAGTTGAATAGTGTGGTGGGGCATCTGCTGCATTCTTCAATTCTGGTTCCTTATCATGGATGGTATGCTCCTAATCGAAGAAGAATCTTTAATTTGAATTTGTTTTAGGATCCAATTTGATGAATAATCTTGGTCTCACTACACTCTGTTCAGGAGAATTAGCCACAGGACTCATCATCAAAACCACGGGCATGTTGAGAATGATGAATCCTGGCACCCGGTTAGTAATTCTCTTTGTTTGTGGTATCTGTGTTCTGATTTATGCTGTATTACTTTGTTTTCGGTGCTTTGCATTCTTTAATTCTTGAAGTAAATATTTTTTGTTCGTTTGATGCAGTTGTCTGAGAAAATTTACAGGAGTTTGGATAGTGCAACAAGATTTTTGAGATTCAAAATTCCTTTTCCCTTGCTTGCATATCCCTTTTATCTTGTAAGTAAATGTTGTATCTTATTTGACTGATTAAGGGTTGAATGAGAACGTTACAAATCAATTTCAATCCAAAGCATTAAGTTTCGAAATTGGAGGCTGATTGTTTATGACTATTGATTACAGTGGAGTAGGAGTCCAGGGAAGACTGGTTCTCACTTTGACCCTAACAGTGACCTGTTTGTCCCAAGTGAGAGCAAGGATGTGATCACTTCTACAGTGTGCTGGACCACCATGGCTGCTTTGCTAGTGGGTTTATCTTTTGTAATGGGTCCTGTTCAATTGCTTAAACTCTATGGCGTTCCATACTCGGTAAGTTTCTTTCGCTTTCATTCATCTGTTTCTAAGTATATAGAAGATGGGTGTGGTTTGTTTTGGTGTCAAATTAAATAATGCATACCTAATATGACTTCACTTCAATTTTAGATTTTTGTCATGTGGCTGGACCTTGTGACTTACTTGCATCACCATGGGCATGAAGACAAACTTCCTTGGTATCGTGGAAAGGTAGGAGGTCTTAGCTTAATGCTTAGAATTCAGAGTCTTGACGTAATAAGATATTTACTTACGAAAAAATTAATGACTGCAACTACGTTGTTGAAATTTTAATAAACAAGCAAAAAAGGAGTCCATAGAAACTTTACGTTTGGCTTTTGTTATATGGTTCATATTTTAAGCTGTTGAATTGCATCTTGTGTACTGGACAGGAATGGAGTTACTTAAGGGGAGGGCTGACAACACTTGATCGTGACTATGGATGGTTCAATAACATCCACCATGATATTGGAACCCACGTCATACATCACCTCTTCCCTCAAATCCCGCATTACCACTTAATAGAAGCAGTAAGTATTTTTTCAGTTGAGCAGCCTACTGTTCTTAACCACTTGTGAAAAATCACTTTCTTTTCCTTGTTTCCTAATTATTTTTATCTCAACATTGTAGACTGAGGCTGCTAGACCAGTTCTTGGAAAATATTACCGTGAGCCAAAGAAATCAGGACCGATACCTTTTAACCTTTTTGGAGATTTGATTAGAAGCATGAGTAAAGACCACTATGTTAGTGACAATGGCAATGTTGTTTACTACCAGACCGACCCGCAACTTAACGGCTCTTCCAAATCAGGGTAAAGCTGGCAAGCTTTCTTATCTTGACCTGGCGTATTTAACCTTTAGCAATCCTTAAGCAGTCTTATAATCTACAATGATTTGACGATCCCCACTTTGGTACCGGATTCCCTATTACAAGATGAATTGGCATCTAAAAAAGATGATTGCGGCTGCTTCTTCAAATTAAGGCAGAATATATGAGAGTTCTCCACATTTGGAAGTAATTCTGAAGGGAAAAAATATATTATTCTTCCTGAAGAGGTAATATTCTCTTCAGCATAATTATTCATGTATTGTGTAAACAAAACTTCATAGTTGAGGAAAACTAATGAGAAATTATTGAAATTTTTTTATCTTTCCTCTGCCCATTTTCTTTTCTTTGTTTTATCGAGTTGTGTGGACAGAATGGGCTGGGTCTAAATCTAGTGTTAAGTCATTCCGATGTATAAAACCTTACTTTCTCAGCACGAAATTGAGGTTAGCATCAAGCTAACGTGACAGCTTTACTATTTGGAAAAAGGCCCCATAAAAAAAAGACAGACAAATGACGTTAAACACATCATTATTCATTTTAATGAAATGTCATGATCCACGTTGTGATGAATGATTACAATCTCCGTATGGACCGAAAAATCATGAGGGTTGTTTTTAGCTCCCTCGGCAATTTTGTCATTTTCTGATGGGATGGAGGATCGCTCGCATCCACTGAATGAAAATTTATGGCTCTGAATTGCCAACTTCCATGTGCAGAATTCTATCATGTTCAAATTGTCACCACTCACCACTGCGATGGTCCACAGCCATTAGCCAATTTAGCCACAACTTGGGAAAAGAAGACACCATATGGGACCGATAATTTAACTATTACATGCCAAAAGCTTGACTGTAGTTTTATTTAGTGAAGTACTCTGTCTAACACCAATTTGTTTCTTTGAGCACTGCTTGAGCCTGCGTGAATTTGCTTTCCAAGAGCAAGACTTTTGTTTTTCAGAAATTTCTGGCAACGAATTGATGTCGTAACCTGAGATTGACCCTGGCGACAATTTTTATAAGTCTTTCGAAGGCGTGGCAAACTGTCAATTGCAGTTTGACCCAGTTGTCACAAGATATTTTCCCACAACAATGGTGTTTTGACAGTTTCTGCCGCTTCTTTGAGCTTGACACAGGCCCATGTAATATTGATTGGATTGAGTCCAATTCTGAGCCCAATTAATGAGTTGAGGTTTTGACAAGTCTCAGAAGTCGTCCTTTTAACGCCCCGTTTCTAAGGATAGCCCATTTAAATAGCTTGAAAGTCGTTCTAAATCTAGTAAAGACTGCAGTCAGAGCTAAACCATTGGGACCCCTCCAAAATCCTCTCGACACCCCTTTTTCAGTTATATATAACTTTTTTTTTTTTTTTTGACAAGAGTTATATCCCACTTAATACCAAAATATATGTTTTTTTTTCTAAATAAATAGTGTTTTCAATTATAAGCAAATGATGAAACCCTCTCTTCTCTCACTTCGTTGTTCAAGATCAAGCCTTGCGTTTGAGTCGTCTTCTAAAACTTAAACCAGACTCTCAATAGATGATTGCTAATTATAACCATATACAAAATATTATTTGGGCAATAAAATTCAATGATATATAAATCCAATTATCAGTTTTGCACTTCAAATAAAACTCTTGATGAAATTCCCCCAAATCTCAGGCATTAATACAAAATGAAATACAACACAAAAAAAAAAGATGCTACTAATTTATTAAGAAAATATCATCTTGCAATTTCAAAGAAAAAAAGAAATAGAATAAACTAAATAACAAAGAAGATAAGGAGAGGGGGGGAGAGAGAGAGAGAGAGGACGTTATTCTAATTAACTAAAAACAAAACGCTCAATATATTAAACATGGAGAGACAAAAACCTTTTTTTTTTTTTTTGATAGAAAGCTTAGCTTTCATTGATTCAAAATAAAGAAAAAATACAACAAACGAGAAGGGCAATCATTCAACTACATTGCTGGCTCTATAATGTTTAGAGCTTTTTTGGCAAGTGAATGTGCAGTGCTATTACAAATTCCAAATGTGCTGTGCTGTGATTTTGTTCAGCATTCTTAAACTTTCCTGGTTATCTGAAATGATCTAAAAGATGTCTATTTGCTACATCTTCTTCCCCTAACGAAGTTCACGCCTTCTTGGCAGTCAAACTCAATTATCAAAGGCATACAGCCAGCAGAAACAATAGTTTCAATTCCTAACTTTATTGCTTCTTCTGTAGCGATATCTCCATGATATGCCATTTGCTTGTGAGCTCCTCTACGACCTTTCTTTCAGAATCTCTAACTAAGGCTCCTAAACCTGCCACCTAATTCTTTAACTTTGTCGCTGCATCCACATTCATCTTGAACCATCGTAAATATAGTAAAGGGGCAAGCAAGTTTTTGTGTTTAAGTGTAATTCCCATTAAGGGTATTATCATAAATATGGTAAAGGGGCTTTATGAGAAGTTTAAAGGGCTGTTAAAAGCTCAACTCGTAATTTAAAACACTGGAAAGGCCCACTAAAGCGTAGAACCGAAAACATTCTTTGCCCGATTTGCAAACAAGCCCAAAATATCAGGCAAAAGTAGCAAACGAAGCCCACAACAGAGGTCACAATCATGGCATGGGTCAGTGGAGTCGTTGTCGGTGGATGCAACACCCAGAATAGGACCACGGTGGACTGGTGGTCCAAGAAAGAAAAAGTCAGCAACAGCGGCTAAGGCGTACGACATATAATTATTAATTATTTAATTCTTTTATTTTGGCTATACACAGCCAAAAGAATCATTAGTTTCGGGAGAAAGTTAAAAGCATATAAACCAAAAGAGGTAATAACACGTGGATCCCAACTTCTTACTCTTTTATCAAGTAAAGATATGATTTATTTATATGCACCAAGTAAGTCCCTAACTCATATAGAAATGAACGACCGGATGACCAAATCGTATCTAAAAAATTGTAATAAATTTTGAAACTTCATATGGAAGCCGCCCTTTAATTGGGAATCGAGTCTTTTTTCTTTTTATTTTGTGTCACATACAAATCTCCTATGCGTCTTAATAGAAGAATATTTTTTTCTAAATATTTGATGATTATTCTAAATTATTATATGTTCAAATACTTATGTTAAACTATAATAATAATAAAAAAATAAAATTATTGCAGGAGGCCTAAATAGATTTTTTAAATGATAAATATAAGTAGTCTTTAATGTAACACTAAAAAAAATTGTATTTCAATACTTTTTACTTTCAATAGAAGTCAAAGACTTATTTGACGAGAACAGACGAATTATGTCTTTATTTGATAAACCGATTAAAATTAGGGCCCCAAAGTCTATTATCTCCCAGCCAAATACTAAATAGTCCCCGCGTAACCAAATTACAAATTTCAAAAAGAAAAAGAAAAGTCTAAGGACCTACTTGCTCCTCCTTAAAATGGCGCGTAATAGAGCATGAATCATTACCAAATTTGTCCACGAGTGACAACAACAGACAAGCCACAAGCCGTGTATTTATTCGTTGTTTACTATACACGCGACTTAATTGCGCGTAGGTGTGGCATTTTTTTTTTTTTTCTGCCCGTGGTTCTTCATGTGAATTCAAAAAATCAGAGTAGGCTATCCACCGACTTAACTTACCCTTAAACTAATACTACTGTTTGTTCAAATCCAAAGCCCGCCGGGCCTGTAGTTTGGTTTATTTATTGCTGTTATTTTCACTTGAATTAGACTTGTTGGTTCTGGCGACCATTCTCAAGCCTTCGTCACACTACTGCTTAGTGTATTTTACGAGCCCAATTTTGCTACTGATCACCCTCTGACTCAACAATGGCTGATTCTTACTCAACAATGGCTGATAACATACAAAGCGCTGATTCCGGGTGCTTTAGAGGACTTCTACGGCGGCTTTTATGCCGAGGAAGTCTTCAAACACACCCATCTGATCAGATTATTCCTGAGCCGAAGGAACCTGATGAGTTCGATGAGCAAAAACCTGAGGCCAAAATTGAAGCTTCAGGGGCTCCAGGACTGGTTGCCAGGCTAATGGGGCTGGACTCATTGCCAGAAGCCAAGTGGGTACCAAAAGGAAGAGCTCCAGAGTCAGTTACCAGAAGCAGGTCTGTGAACTTTATGGAGTACTTGCTGGAGCTTAATGCGGCACAAGCTCATCAGCACCGCACAGTGAGGACTTCGGTGTCGTTTCGGGAGGTACCAACCATGTCGCGGCAGCAGAATCAGGATTTGTTTGTTCTGTACTTGGATGAAGAAGATGAAAAGAATATGGGATTGAAAGTGAGAAAAGGAAAAGCTTCTGCAGATTCTGGGGCCATGAAGAAGAAGAAAGAAGAGAAAATCAAGAGCAAGAAGAAGGAGAATGAAGGGACCAGCAAGAAAGTTTCCAAGTTCATTGATGAGCCCAGGAGAGTTTCTGTTAAACGTTCAGCAAAGATTAAGAACTGTAAAGGAGCCAAGGACTTTGGTGTTGTGTTGCCTGCTAAGAATTGTGGCAACAAAGAATCTGAAGCTGCTCTGAAGACGAGGAAGAAGGGTCCAGTGAAGCCAATGCATCAAAAAGAAGTTCCAGCTAAAGGGAAAATCAGTAACAGGAGTAAGCATCAGCTTTTAACTGAGGAAGTGAAGCCAGCAGAATGTTGCTCAGAAAATTCAAGTCCAGTTTCTGTCCTTGATGTCAGTGATTTTTCTGTCTTTGATGATACTCAACGATCAGGTTAGTTTTTTACTTTAAAATTAAGTCCAAATTTGAAGCTTTAAGCACCACACTATAACGTAGATGAACGACTGATGCCATATTTTTCTGTTTATTTCTGTCAAAGCAGATGAAAAAAGATGCGTGGAATTGAATTCCAAGAGGAAATCTTCACTAATGACTACAAACTGCGACTACCCATCTTCGTGTTCCGCTCGCACATTGAGCTATGATGATCTTGATCAGCTGAGAGTAATCAAGAAGAAAGAAAATGAGTCAATGGATAATCAAACGGTGGATTATTACTCAGAATTAGCGACCAAGATTCACAGAGTTACAGAGGAAGCTATGATGCAGTCCAATTGGGTGCCTGAAAAAGTGCTAAATTTCGAAGATCTTGAAGAACTGTGCATGGAACTTGGGCAGCACATCCTTGCGATTTTACTGCAGCAGCTGATAGCGGAACTTGTGGGATCGAACACGGACGTTTGTGCTCTGTGATGCTCAGAAAAGCTTTGCAGAATTGTATAAAAATTATGTGCAACATTATTTTTAATTTCGCAAGTACTTAGCAACATAAACCGATGGCGAGATCTTGTGTGAAAGGAGTTTGCCGACTCTGCTGACTAATTCCCGCGGTGTCAATGTGAATAAGAATTAGAGTCACATGGTCTCTGTCTCTCTGATGGTATCTTGACAAGTACCGTACATGTGTGGGGAATTGTGACGACTAACACGCTAGCTTCTTCTATTAAAAAAATTAACTTCTTATTTGAAGATGTCAACATAAAAATCGAGATTCCAGTAGGACTGGATTCATTATCCTGCATAGTTTCTCTTAGTTTTCACTAATTTTGTACAAAAATCTAATGAAAAGGTTGCAGTTCAATTTCTTTACTAGAACAAATCATCTTCAGATTAATATTAGTTTAAAATATTTACTTTTGAAAATCCTACTACAGTTCGAGTTATTTGTGCATGAATGACTTATTTGCTATGCCTCACGAGTACAAGACGAAACTAGAAAAATTCTGCGGATTGACTGTTGATTTGCAAGCTTGCTGAGAAGTCTAAAACATCGTTTATAGAAAAAGACTCCATTGCTCGGCCATCAAATATATAGATGCAGATAAAGAACCAGATCACAGGCCTCAAGAGTCATCAAGTATACATGGGCTGAGCTTTTGACACCCCTCAAATTTCCTTGTTAGACCCCACTCCTAAAGATACCCCATCAAAAAAATTAATAAATTATAATAAATTTAACGACACCACAATAATTCCAAAACTTCCCCTGTTGCTGCTGTTATTAGTCTTTCCTTGAATAATGATTTTAGATTGACCATCTTCAATGAATTTTAGAATTGTGAGATCAAGAAAGCATTGATGCTTGATTTTGGGGATTATGGTGTGATATTCACGTTGGGTAGAACTCATCCCTAGGAACCGACTTATAAAGAGAGGGAGCCTATGTACTTATAAGCCTGCATGTCTGAGTTTTAACTTAGGCATGTAGGACTCAATTTGTTACAACTCATTTCCCTTTTAGAACAAACGTTCACAATGATTCATATCTTGACTGGGCTACAAACCAAGATTACGAGGCTTGGACCAGCCGTAGCGAGGACGGTCTCCAAAGAAAAAACTCGTTCTGATAGTATTTCTTATACTCACATCGGATAGAATTGATTCTTAAAAACTGGCTTGTAAAGAGAGGGAACCCAATTATTTATAATCCACATGTCAAGTCTTAACTTAGCGAATGCAGAACTAAATTAGAGTCGTTATATATGGTTCTTTAATATTTTCTCCTGTGGCTCTTGGTAAATTTATGGACTCTTTGATGCGGGATTTTTTTTTTTTTTTAAACAGCAATAAGCAATTACACTGAGGAAAATATTCTTCTATCTAAACTGGAAGATGGCTGACTTCTCTTTGTTAATCATAGGAAAGGTGCTTCTTCATTTTTGTGTCGGTGATCTCGCTAATGGATTAGAAATCTACGAACTTCAATCATTTTTCTGTTGTTTGAAGATTAAGGTCATGTTTCGACTTTGTTTCGTTGCTCAATCGGCAGATAGCATGGCATTTTCCAAAGAAGACATGCGATGTAAACACTTCTTGATGCCTTGATTTTCATTACGATGGCAATTGTAAACTTAATAAAGGAGGTGTTATCTGGACTTCCTGAGGGGTGTGAGAAGCACCACGTAAAATGTATGCGCTATATTCCGTGCAAGGTACGTGTCCGGCCCAGTTCGAAAAAGTTGGGCCCGAATCCAGCAACCTGCACAATCTTGGTTTCCTAGTTACGACCTTTCAAAACTTTAAAAAATGAGAAACAACAGACTTAGGAATGACAATGGGAAGGGGAGGGGAGGGGACCAATCTCTCCGTACCCATCTTCGATATTTTGCGTCACTTTTCTGTTTTTATCAGAATTATTTGAGAAAATCTTCATCTCTTCCCCGAATAATAACAGGGGATCCCTGATACTCGAATAAATAATATATTTTTTTGTTATTGATTTTGAGTTAATTATATTAAAATAAAAAATTCAAATAAAAATAAAGTTCGAAATATATCTTACATTAACATTGATCTATTACAAAAGTCACATGCAAAATATAAATTATCAAAATAATTATCTTTGTCAATCTTCATAATCCTATAATAAAAAGAAAAAGAATTTACTTTTATATCGACAATAAAATAAATGAAATAAATGTAGATACTTAATTAATATTTTTAATAAAATAAAATTTTTGGGCTAATAGAATCTACCTGACCTTTTTAATGTCCTAAATAAAAATTTAAGACTTTAATTAGTTAATTAGGCCTAAAAGTTTAATAATATAAATATTTTTATATTTGTTATTTTTACCAATATTTATAATTTTATAATATAATTCAAAATTTATTATTTATATACTAGTAATTTTAAAAATTAAAATTAAAATTAAAAATTGAAATGGGGGAAATGGGGAGAGGATGGGGATTCCACCTCATTCTCATCCCTTTCCCGAATAAGAAATTAGGTAAAAAAAAATTTCCAGTTCCTTCCCCGAATAAGAAATCGGATATAAAATTATCTCCCTACCCTCCCCGAATAGGGAAAACCCCCGAGGGCACGGGTCCCCATGAGGATTTTTGACATCTTTAAACAGAGTTATCTAAAGCTTAATGGATATTTGCACATTAAGAATTGTACAATGCTATCTTCTATGCCTATGATTTAATCAACATCAATTGACCATTTATCTTCAAACTTCATTAGTCATCGTATCTGGGAGATTTAATCTTTTTTTTTCCTTTTCCCAGGTATAGAATGAAAAATCCTAAAATACTGAAAGTGTACACAGAACTTTGAATCTGATTACCATCATCATTGAGTTTATTGTATTATGCTTTATTATTTAGTTGCTTAATTGTTCCTAGTAGATCATCTTTCAATAGCTCATCACTCATGACACATCAAGCAGATTACTTTAGAACTTGATAGCCATTTTGTTGCAGCTTAAACAGGTGCTGCAGCAATTATTTTGTTGCATAATCCAAGATAAACTAAGATTCATCAGTATATTTTGTTTTGGCCTTGAATGTTACAATCCCAAATGGGCGCAAGTTATAAGATGAACTGAAATTTTTGATTATATAACCGTGTAGATTGGAAGTACTGGCTTATTCGTAATTTGGTGTCTTTGGGATTTACTTGGATTCTTAAAGATTGCAATTGATTAATGTTGGACCAATACTAGAATAAGCCCAGCTAAGGCCCAAATATATATGGTCCCTATAAAGCTGATAAGATGGACAAATTACTTAGAATAAATTTCTTAGGTGGCAAGGTTCCAAGACCCAAATTATTTCAAGGTTCTAGGATTCTATCCTAAGACAAACCACCTTCTAGGTGCTAAGGCTCTAAAGCCCAAAAGCTTCCAAGTTTTCTAGGTCCTCTCCTAAGACAATGAAAAAGGATAATCTCCTAGGCGGCAAGGCTCCAAGGCCTAAAAAGGTCAAAGGTTCCTAAAATCATATTTTAAGACAAACCAATTAAGATAAACCTCTAAGATGGCAAGACTCCAAAGTCTACAATGTTCAAAGATTTCTAGAATTCTCTCCTAAGACAAACCAGTTAAGATAAATCCTCTATTAGCAAGGCTTCAAGGCCCAAAATGTTCAAAGGTTTCTAGGATCCTATTTTAAGATAAGTCACCTAAGATAAACCTCTTATGTTCAAAGGTTCCTATAATCCTAGGATTAGGAAAAACAAATTAAAATTAGAATGCTTCCTTCTTTAATTCATAGATAAGCTTGCACAACATGTCAATCAACATGGGCACAAGAAGACAAGTGTCAGTAGATGTCACAAGAACAATGACACCTGTCATCAAAGTATTTAGAACTTAAGTCAAATCAATTTTATCTATAAATATACCCTATATTCTCACTAAAAGGTAAGAAAAAGTGGATTCAAGAGGAAAATACTAACTTTCTCTATCTAAATTCATATTTCACAAAATTCTAGTGATTGACTTTACCATCGAATGGTTACACTGGTAGAGTTGGTCCTTTGACTAGTTTCTTGTGTTTGTAGAGTATTATCGGATAAAGGCATCCTCGTCCTCTAAGGAAGTGGACTCCTAAGAAAAAATTTAAAGGCTCATTAAGGGGGCCATCCTTGGTTGGAACTACTAAATAGCAAGTTGGTTAGAATTATTACTTAGCAAGTTGGGACAAAATTTATGCCAACAGTTAAGATGCATTGTTATTTGAAAAGACTTGTCGAGATGATACACTTTATGTGTCCCACGAATGAATTTTTTTAGGCAGCTTTCTTTAGGTAGAGTTTAAATTTTGAGAGAGGTAAAAGTTGAAAAATTAATTTAGATTTTTCCACCTTCTTACATTTTTTAAAAAATAATAATAAATTATTAGACTTTTAAGGATATATTACATATAAAGGTATTGCATCTTTCGATCTATAGTCAATGGTGGAAAAATCAAACTAAGAAGACATCATTTTAAAAAAATTATGAACCACACCAATTTTATTTATCATTGTCGAACAAGTAAAATCAATTTAAGTTAATTAGTTATTTTAATTTTATTACAACTTAAATTTCATTTACTTATTTTTGTTCAGATCTGGATCGGAGTAGGATTATTAATTTATTATCTTTTTAATATTTTGATATTTAATTTTCAATAAAGATCTTCATTCTATTTCTCTACTAAATTAGTTATCTTTGTGTGGTCTATGATTCTGACAAACATTCTTTCAAGGATAAATTCTAAAGACAAGTTATCGAATTTTGTTTTTTAGTAATGTTATACTTACTATCCCAATTGAAAACAACCAGTAGAATTTCACCATTTGGATATTATATATATATATATATATAGGAGAGAAGAACTGCTTAGCCTTGGTGGCTTTAATTTGCGCTTACTCTTGTTGAACAAGAAATTGATTACTTTTGTTCATAAGTTTATGATTCTATACACAAATATGGAATACATATAGAGTTTTTATAGTTAGTTATTTAAGTTTTACTACAATTTGAACTTATTTACTTACATCTAAATCCGAATAGGACTACTGTCTCAAAAAGGTTGTAGCTTAAAGTTATCTTTTATCTTACACAATAGTATTTAAATCATAAAATTTTAGTGATGTTAGGTGCATGAAGGACATGTCACCGGATTATGTTTATTAAGTAAGACATGTTGTATTTGGAAAATTTCGAAATCAACAAGTCATTCTCAGTATGCGCTAGCACATACGTTATAGGACTTGTCGTCTTTTTTTCTTTAAGAAGGCATATCGTCCCTTAATTTTTCTGTTCCTAGTCATGTTATATCATTATTTTTGAATTGAATGATGTATTGTTAGGTTCTGTAGTTGTATGTGTAGAGTAAAATAGTCTTTATTTATTCTTTACGAACAAGTAAAGCTGACTTGAGTCAATTATTTAACTTATTTACTTATCTGGGACTAATCCGAATTAGAGTAGGATTATCAATTTATTATCTTACTAATATTTTGATGTTTACTTCTCGATAAAAATCCTCTTTTTATTTCCTACCAAATTATTTATCTTTATATGGTCAAGAATTTAGGTAGATATCCTTTTTAGGAGTTAATGATCCAAAGCAAAAATTCTAAGGACAAGTAATTGAATTTTGTTATTGCGTAATGCTATATTTTGATGTTTACTTCTCAATAAAAATCCTCTTTTTATTTCCTACCAAATTATTTATCTTTATATAGTCAAGAATTTAGGTAGATATCCTTTTTAGGAGTTAATGATCCAAAGCAAAAATTCTAAGGACAAGTAATTGAATTTTGTTATTGCGTAATGCTATACTTACCATCCCAATTGAAGACAACCAATAGAATTTCATCATTTGGATATTGTATATAAATCTGTAAGAAAGAAGAATCGGTTGGCCTTGGCGGCTTTAATTTGTGATTATTCCTGTTGAACAAGTAATTGAATACTTTAATTTACAGGTTTACGATTATATACGCAAATATGGAATAATTTATAGAGTTTTTAAGTTTCTTTTATTTTGTGTTAGTTACTTAAGTTTTAATACAACTTAAATTTATTCACTTACATCTAAATCCGAATAGGATTACTGTCTCAAAAAGGTTGTAGCTTGGAGTTTTCTTTTATTTTATAAATAGTATTTAATTCATGGAATTTTGATAAAGTTAAGTACTTGAAGTGTTAACATTTATGTTAACATAATGTTGATTTTGATGATAACAAACAAAATTAAGAATGATTAAGTTTTTGAAAGCTTAAATTATTTTTCTTACATTTTAAATAAATCATTATTTTCACATTATAAAGGTTTTATATCTAATGGAAAAATGATTTTATGAAATTGGTTATTTTTCAAGTTTATGGTTTAATTGAAAGAATTTTGAAAACTTTGAAATCAACTAGTATTGCTTGAAATTTTAGAGAAGGATTTATTTGAAACATTTCATAATATTTTGGGCCATTTCATAATTTCAGAAAGTTTTGGGAATCACATAGTATTATTAAGAAATTCTGAAATTGGACTTAATTGTAAACTTTTATAACGTTTTGGGCCATAGTGCAGTTATGGGAAGTTTTGGGATCAAACTGTAATTTTTAAAAACAGTGCACTGTACCGTTACTGTAGCAAGCGGAAATCCGGTTATGCTAAACGGCAATCCGGTTATGGGGCAGAAACTCTCCGGATGAAAAGCGGCAATCCGAATATGCTAAATAAGTCCTAAGCGGAAGTCGGTTCAAAGCTTCTGAGATAAACGCAATCCTGGGTTGTCTTCAAGCGGAAACTAAGTCCTAAGATTGGTAAAGCTTCTGGAGCATAAACGGCAATCCGGTTGTGCTAAACGGTAATCCGGTTACGAGGCAGAAAGGTTCTAGAGTATAAACGGCAATCCGGATATCACAAGCGGCATTCCGGATACTCAAAAATTCAAATTTTTGCCTTAACGGTAACATGCAAGTGGAATTTCGGATACCATAAACGGTAATCCGGTTATGAGCAAAAAGTGCATAACGGCTAGTTTTTGAGTTCCAACTATATAAACTCAAATCCAAATCATTTTTAGTAATCTTAGCACGCACAAACAAAAGGCATACAATATACATTGAGCTTCAATTTCGTAAATCATCATTTATAGAATCATCTTTGTTCTTCATTTTGTAAATCTACTCTTTAAGAGAGTATTTGATTGTAATCTTCATTTCCTCATAAATTTGTGAGTGTTTAAGTGTGTGAGACACTTGAGTGAAGAGATTGAGAGATAATCTCTTTGTTGTAAAGGTTCATTGACACCTTGAAGTCAATTGTAAGCATTTGAAGCCTTGGAAAGGCTTGGATAGTGAAATCATCAAGCTTGGGTTGCTTGGAGGCGTGGACGTAGGCGGGGATAGCCGAACCACGTAAAAATCTTTGAGTTTGCATTCTCTTCCCTTACTCATTTATTATTGTGCTTTCATTGAATTTATTGTTTTCGAATTTATTAAGGCATTAGTTTTAATTGTTGTGCGATTTGCTTAACTTAATTTTTAAAATCCCAATTCACCCCCCCCCTCTTGGGTTGCACACTTGTATTTCATGAAGAACATGTCTTCTGATTATGTTCGCAAGTACGACATATGGTCTTGTGAATCAAATGAAAATGACAAGTCCTACTGAGTATGCGTCAGCTCCAACTCTATAGAACTCTAACAAATCAACAACAAATTATGGACTAAATTTGGAACTTTTGATCACCCTTCCAACAATTGTTGTTGAATGGTTATTATCTATCAAATATAAGTGTATGGGCAGTTAGTAAACATTAACAATCAAATAAAAATGGTTTAGTGAACATTTAAGGTATTTTTTACCGTTAACGTGTAGAATCAATCAACCTGGTGGAGTAAACAAAAATGCTAACACGAAAAGAGTATATACTTCAACTTGCAATTTGAACAGTATATAAACAACAATTTTCTGACTGAGTATATATTCTTAAAAACAGAAAATTAGTCGAACATATTTAACGGGGTCAGCCAAAGATACAGCAATTAAGCAATGTGAACGATTATTAAATGCAATTAATAAACTAAACAAACCGGCTTGAAAGAGATGTTGAGTATATATAGAGATTAATACAAAAATCTCTTTTGAATTTTGACTGCGACCTGAAAATTTCAATTAATGAGGTAAATGTGTTTGACAATTTGAAGTAGTTTAATAATTATTCAAAAGTATGGAGAGAAAATGATACAAATCAAAAGGACCGTACGCTGGGACAGTGACACGAGAGCCATAAACGACTCTTGACAAAGAATTTTGAGAGCTCTTTGTTTTGAATTAATTAATTAATTTTGTTTAATCGTTGAAACTTGAAACTTGAAACTTGAAACTTGAAAGCGCAAGGAGCAGGTGAAAAGAGAGTGCGAGGGGAAAAGAAAAACAAATATTGGCTTTTTGACTCTCTTCTATCTTCGTGGCTACCGGTTCAGTTCCCGGTTTAGCGTTGCCGCGTCATAAGTATAAATTATCTACCAATCTGTCAATAAATCAAAAGTATCCATTCTTGTCTGTAGCATAAAATTCTAAAAAAAAAAAGCTGCAATAGCAATCTGCCACTTGTAAAATATCTAATGCGACAGTAATTACACTTTTAGAGTTCCCCTATAACCTCATTATTCAAGCAAAAAGAAAATTATATTATTTCTTTAAAAAAAAGATTGTGTGGATAATTAAATGTTATCTATTGTGGTTATTATCTCATGTCACAATTATTTTAATAATAAAATATATCAAACGCATTTATTTCACTTTTGAAACTCACAAAACACAACTTCTTTCTCATACCGTTGAATATTTAACTCCCTTATTATTTTCATAATACTTAATAACTCTTAGGATATCATAATTTTATAATATTGTCCTTATTTTCATACACACGTTTATTCATATTTGTTATAAATTAAATAAATCATATAAATTAAAATTAAAATAAAAGTTCTAAATACTAAAAGAAGAAATATAGGTTTCTATATGAATAAAAAATTAATAATAAGATATTTTTCTTGTACTTTTTATTATTTTTAAACTTTTTTAAAATAAATAAATATTTAATATTTTCAAGATAAATATTAAGCAAATGATCTATTTACCTCTCTTTTCTTTTAAATTTTTTATTCCAGGAGGATTTTTGAATATTTTAGAAACAATAGGAAATAAGTGGTAATGTATTGATTTCAATCAGGAAAAACTGACAATTCCCCCTATTTTACAAGCCACATCAGTCAAAAATTGATACTGAAATAAGTATAATGTGGAATAATATAAACCACTTCGATATTGAATACTTGTAGTATTTATAATATCTAATTTTCCCTTTCTAATATCTAATTCCCCTCCATAAATAAAAAATATATATGGTACATAAAAAAACAACAGGGGTTAAAAAGACACATGCAATTCCTTGAACGAACAAACAAAGCCCACAGGCCTTTGAAATTTCGAACTGTGCAAGCAGTCAACAGCTGCAGCTGAGTCACTGCCAATAATTCTTTGGTACTTCCCTAGCATGGAAGATACTAAATAGAAAATTAAAAGTTTCGCGTGGGCCTGAAAAATTGAACAGTCGAAAAATTTGACTTAAGAAAGATTATGATAAATTCAATTCCATATTTTCTGATGTAGTATATATATCTAATTCCAAGAATTAATAATCTTCAATCAAAGCTTGTATTACATAATAATTGAAACAGATCTCTCACACCGATTTAGTAAAACGAAATCTCTTTTTGTCATTTCTTTCGTGCCTTTAATGTTTATAAAGAACAAGATCTAAAAAGTCAGCGAATCAGAACAATTTATGCAATGAGACAATAATTAATGAACCGCAAAGTCGGTTCATTCCTGTGACCCTACTTGCATAATTGCAATTTGCTTATTTGCTATGTAACAGTTGTGTGGAGGTCGTTGGGAAAGTGGTAAGGAGATAGTGCTATAAATTCAGGTTATAATTAATCAGTTCTCATTGGATGCCAATATAGAAGAAAATAAATTTTAAAAGTATACCCTTGTTATTAAGGTATAAATATTTTAAAAAATTAAGTAGAGAATTCAAAACAGTAGATGATTAAGATCTTCTTTAATTTATTTTATATACACTTATTTTTATCAAAGTTTTTATTCGATGTTGCAATCGGTTCTAATTGTAAATGTGCCGTCTTGTATGTACAAATGAAATGAATTTAAAGAATTTATTATTCCTAAAATTTTTAATTCTGGGCTAAATTTTCTAGCTTCTGTTTTTGTAAACTTACCGCTAGTATACATAGCTATTTCTTCTTTATCTTCATAGCTATATGTTAATCCTTCTATATATTGAGATGTACTCATGATAATAATGTAACGAGAGAGTGACTCTTATTTTTCTATTAATATTTTCAGAAGTAATTAGTTGACAATCAAAAGCTGTGTGAAGTGATGGCCATCGTCCTCCATATATAATGCTTTAATAATATAGAAAATACATAGTTGCACTATAATATATATTGCGGGACAACACGTTGTTAATGTCATGTGACAGTATCAGACTATAATTCGTTGATTTTTATATATATGCACATACCTGATCAGCATTAATTTATGGCTCAAAATCAAGTAAATGAATAATGATTGTCTTATGTCTAGTGATTTTCAATACTAAAAATGATGATCTTAGCTGGAATTCAACTTTTTGCCACATGCAAGGATCCCCCAGAACAAAGATCAATTAATTTGAATTATAAGCTAAACATTGCACATAAAGAACTATATATCGTAAGCATACTTGGTCAGAGCATCAAAGATCTAGAATCAAAGTCCAAGGAATAAAGAACTGTAGGACCAAAAAGTCAAACATCCCGTGTATCACAGAATGTGCCTTAGATTCTGACGTGGGCAAATATTCCAAGGTTTCAAGTGAAATACTAATACAATTGGCACGGAACACAATAGTCTGTCGGTGCAAATTTTTTAAAGATTGTAAATTGATAAGAGTAATAATGTTGTCTATCCTTAGCCAGAAGAAACACGGTTTTGCTTTTGTGACATAGCTGTTCTCCGCAAAGTGAAATATTTCTGTTACTGCTAGCTAGGCTGACGCCAGAGAAATTAGGGTTACGCGCTAACTCTATTGTCAGGTTGCATGTGAGCTGCCTTGTTGCGGCCAGTGCAAATCGAGCAAATATTCAACTTGTGTGGACGTTACCGGCAAAAATTGTCAAAGGGAGTGATCTGTTTCAATGGGGGAAATGGGGCAATTGTTTGAATGATTATAAAAATTGGATGGTTGGTGATTTACTTGGCATTTGGAGACACAAAACCAGCTTTTTGCCATGAAATGATTGTTAAAGGAATTTGACACCACCGGGACAATGGGTAATGATGATTAACAGAAAGGATAGTGCATGTTATTTCTCAAAATGCTTTTGAAAAGTAATTAAGGAATTAAGGAGGAAAAAGTATTGCTTGTTTTTTGTGCAAAAAAATGAAAGGTCATTTCAGACAAAATGGGTGGTAAAATATTTCAATTCATGGGATCCCAAAAACAACACCCTATTCACCGAAAAAAAAGAACACATGCCACAATTATTTAGACTAACTAAAGAAAAACAAGTATATCTGATTGTGCTAATAATGTAAAAACTTCAACATAAAGATCCATGAATGTATCATAGACTAGCTAGGGTTGTAATCTCATCTCAACCATTAAGATTAATGTGTTAAACACCTTCAAATTGAATGACAGAGATGCATATTATTGCCAAAAATGAAATTGCGATCCAATTCTGAACATGAGAGGAAAAAATGTAATCATTTAAAGGAAAATCTAATGTTCTTCATGAATTAGTTATATAAGCATAGGATTCCTACTAGTCTCTATTAAGAAATATCATTTACACATATACTATTTTAGAATTAATTGACTATTCTCTAAATATGACTTGGGTCAATTTTCTTGTTGCCTAAGCAACTTAATGTGAACAACTAGATAATTTGAACAGGAGTGTTCAGATATACCAGAAGAAAAAACAAAATTTGTTTAGTTATGGAAAAATACTACATATATATTTATACATAGTTTTGTGTGTGTGTGCGCTTATCTATTTTTTTTCTATGTTATTCTTGAAAATATACTTTTTCACAACCATAAAGAGAGCAAAGTAACGTATCACAGACATGATTTTATGATGAAAAAGTGGAAACCATCAAGATAACAGTTGAATAATGTTACTAAACCCATGTTCAAATACTTGTTTCTATTAAGCATCAGAAAAAAATAGGAATAATTATGTTGGCCCCAATTGGATCGTCCGAAAAATTGCATGATCCAATTGGGACCAACATAATTTGCTTTTAACAAAGGCCTACATATCTTTTTGCTAAAATCTAAATCTAGGTTTCAATATAAAATTGACAATATCAGAGCAAAGACAAAAAAAAAAAAAAAAAAACCCAATTGGATCTTAACCTTAAATTTTAGATGAGAGCAGCAACAGAAATTTTAGAGACTGCACTAGGTTTCAGTTAGCTTTGGCACAAATTTATTGTAGTTAAGAATTTTATGAGAAAGTCTTAGCTAGGAACGAAGAATACTATTATATGTTCAGTCTCATTCAATGAAATTGCGCAGTATATTATTTGTGTTTTCTCTCCGGTTTACTCTCTATTACTTAAATTTTAATGTTTTCTCTCAAATTAATATTTGTTCATTTTTTATAAATGTTTTGTGATAAGACTTTATTAGATGGACATACAGATGGAACGTAACTAAGCAAGAAGTGGTACCCCTCTTAAAGTCTTTTTCTACATCTAAGTCTTCGATATCTACAGACATCACAAATCCCAAACCCCAAGGAAAAAAAAAAAACATGTTGTTCGTGTCAATTTGCTGTGAACAAATGCCTACCTAGTTAGAAATTTTCGGACACAAGCTTTGACATCCACTACTCCTGTAGAAATTCTAGCTAGCTAATTTGCTGTAGAACAAACATGATAACGTATAATTTCCTTATTAGTGCCCTGAAGGTCATTTAAATACAATCAAAGGTCTTATTATCACTGTGCTTCATCTTAAATGAAAAGGATTTCATTTTTGCTTCATCTAAACCTATTGAGAACTAATTAACACGAAACTATGCAGATTCTTTATATTGATATTTTTAAATGGACTTCAATACAGTCGTTTGCATAAATACAAATAGCTCAGCATTTCCCTCGATCAACAAACACTATAATGGAAAATAGAAATTGAACATCTAATGATTTGGTGCAAAAATCACGAATTATATGAATGTGAAAGTTGTAGCAACTTGAAGAAGTTCAGGGCCGTTAGCAACTAACGAGAATGGACCATTAACTACATTAATACTGTGCCTTCACCTAGAATCTACATATATTATTCCCCCATCAAAGGATACCTACTTTCATGAGCATTATCTCAAACACTTACAAAAGTTGGTGGATTCTCAATAGTTGTATATGCAGATTGTGTTCTTTATTCCCCCACTATATTTTACAAATCTTCTAAACCTTTTCAATTAGTTGCTTTTGGTGATCTTCATTCAATGATAACACCTATAGATGTCATAAGAGCAAAAAGGAAAGAGGAAAAGAACACATAAAATGAGAAAATTAAAGCTTTTTCACTAAGCAAAAGGAACCCCTTCGTGGGCAAAAACAGAAAATAAAAAAAAAAACGAAAATGAAGCAAGTTAAATTAAGAACATTCTTATGATGAACATATTTGAGATATCAGTTCTAAGACAAACCTCTCAAGAAAAGCTAGCCAGGTAGCTAGCTAACTATAGTAGTAGCTACATGTCTTCTCTTCTAAGCTTGTTTAAAAGTGCAGTAATAAGAGCATCTCTCTTCTCAGCCCTAGCTTCGTCTCTCACTCTTCTTTGCTCTTCTCTTTCTCTCCATCTTCTGTCCATCATTATCCTCTCGTTCTCCAATGCCTCCATTGTTTGTCGCCACTCCATTTCCTTTATTCTCCTCTCATTTTCCCTCGCTTCAAATGCTTCCCTCCATTGCATTTCCATTTGCATCTGTTGCTTCATAAACTCCTCCAATATATCTTTGAAATTATGGCTACTACTCGCGCTCCCACTTCCACTAGCGCCAGCGCTCCCAGTGCTGCTCTTGCTCTTCTTCTTCTTCCTTATCACGTTACCCTTTTCGCCTTCGCTCTCTTCGTTAAAATCCTCCTCCTCAGAAGATAATTGCACCGCTGCAGCTGCTTTCTTTTTCGACCCTCCCTCAGTTTCCGCCCACAGCATTCTTTGCATCCTCGAAGCAAATATCGCCTGCAGCTCATTATAAAACGGGAATTGCTGCCTCATAGCCTCCGGCTCCATCGTCTCACATCCCTGAAAAGTAGGGTTTTTTTTTCGAGAATTAAATTTAATTATATAGTATTATTAATTAAAAAAAAGTTAGTTAGTTTGTTAATTAATTAATTAGTTTACCTTATAACGGGTAACGAGGTTTTTCCACTTGCATTTGCACTGTTCAGCGCTGCGATTATAACCCTTTTCTCTCATCCTTGTGGAAATAACTTCCCATAGAAGCTTGTTTCTCTTGGTTTCCATGAAACTACGATCCAGCTCCGCTCTGATTACCAAAAACTCCTTCGTTTCTTGAACACTCCATTGGGGAAACCTATCACTTGTATCCACGTTAACACTGATATGAGGAGGATGCTGCAGATGCTGTTGTTGCTGTTGCTGTTGCTGCTGATGATGTATTTGCTGTTGATGATGATGATGATGATGTTGATGGTGCTGATGATGTCCCTCCATAACACGCAATCACTCTGAAGCTCTATAAATCTCGAGATCCAAACAAAAAGAAAAAAGAAAAAGGAGAGAATCGAACGAATTTACGAATTAAAAAGATTTATAAGTGTGAATAGAAAGAAGAAAGAGATTTTGTATTTTGCCCCCTTTATAATTTAATTGCCGCTTAGGTGTCAAAGCTAGCGAGCGTTTTTATTATTCGATCAGATTTTCGGAAACGAAAATCAAACCAAACAAATTAAAAGCTTCTTTCATCACAGTAGTCACCTCTCAGTCTCATCTGTCTACGCGTAAACTCTCTTTCTTTGTTTCTTCTTTTTGTTTATTGTATTTTTTTAATTCATAATAAATATTATTATTACTATTTTGTATTCCCATTAGTTCCCATTGCGTCTACGTGTCGTCAGCCTTACGAGAACTCTTCCTACAGGTGCTGCTCTGGGTGGGGGCTTTATTCTCTGCAACCGGACACACGAAACTTGCGCTACAAGCTAGCGAATTTTAAATAATGATTTTTTTTTTTTTTTTTTTGCCCTCTTGTCAACTTTCTGGTCCATTCTCCTTTGAACCATGTGAAGGTGACGGGACAAATTAAACGCTTCGAGACAATACGTGGTGGCGGTAACGCTATGAATACGACTCAATTTTGTTTTTGCAAAGCTTGCTTACTCTTCGGGTTGTGTTTTGCTTTTGCATTTTTGCATGGATTTAGAAAATCAAAAGACAATTTTGCATCTTTTTATGGAAGCTTGTTTAGATGGTGTGGGCCGTTCATTTTATTTTTTTCACATAAAATCATACGCGGTTTAATTGTGATGATGTTTGGATGATGCACCATGATTTGATTAAAGAGCACTTTGTGGTGTGTACGCTTCGCCATCGTTGTACACGTGGCGTGCATGAGATTATCATAAGTTGGAGAAGGGATCAGGTTTTTCGAAATCGCTGGACCCACGGGGGTTAGTGTTCACACCTACGACCTGTTCAAGTCTCGTCCAAACATTTGACCTTTGACCCCACACGAACATACCCTAATAAAACGATCACCGAGTGGAAGATCGACACGTTATCGGTAGGTAGGGTAGGATTGCTATTCCTGGGAATATCGGGTGCGGCTGGCTTTTGGGGAATGCACGTGGGTCTTTCTTGTGATTTGCCGCCGGACGAACCGGGAGGGTGCAAATTGGATGACAATTGATACGGCAGAAATCATTATGGAACATGCTAGTGCACATCTCAAACTTTTTACTGTTAATGATATCTCTTTTATATTAGTGAGATAATATAATTAATTTACTTAAATTTTATAAAAAAAATTATCAACACTTAATTAATTACACATTATTTAAGGTAAAGCTTAATATAAAAAAATTAAAATATTTATTATTACCTTTTGAAAAATGAATATTTCTTACATAGGAGCTCGCTCTTTCTTTATTATCAATATTTTATTATATATACACACCTCCCAATTAATTGTATAAAAATAAATAATTAGAAAGTAAATATGCAGCTAGAGCTTTTCAAAATGTATATATATAGTCAAACTTTTTTATAGTTATATTTTATAAAGAAATAATCCTGATGTAGTAACCAAAAATTTTGATCCCAATTTATACTAGTTATAACTAAGTATAAACTTCACATTGTAATAAGTTATAATTTTTTCTAAATCTAATCTTAAGGAACTTTTCTTTATATAGTAAAAATTAATTGTAGAGTGGGACTATTAGCACCCCTCTATATATCTCTTAACACCCCTTTTCTTAATTAATCCCATTAAAATATTTTAAAAAATTAAAAAAATTCTTTTAACATCTCCATCAATGACAAAAATACCCTTAATTAAAATTTATTAGTGTAAACTCAATTCTCAAATTTTTATTTATTTGTATTATTAAACTTCATTTTAACAATAGGATTCTTCAATTCAAAAGAAGAAACAACGAGTTTTAGTTCTCTCCACTACAACCACTAATGATAAATTCTTCACCCGAAAATTAGAGAAAAAATCAACCTTTTTAATTTCTAAAATATTAGATTTTTTTAAGGAAAAAAATTATTTGACTTTCAAGTAGTGATTTAATTAAAAATTATCCTATTATGTAATTTTAATAAAGATAGAATAAACAAATTTTCTAAAGTTGTCAGGGACAATGATTCTTTAAACTTCTAAGATTACTAAGTGTATATATATATATATATATTTCCAAACACTACAAAAATTTTATGTGCTAGTATTTTGAAACTATGTCTATCTATTCAATTTAACATGCTCTATTAACTAATTATAAATTAGTGCGTGTTTTATCCCTATATCACTTGCACTAAGGATAACTAAGTTAAAATAATAATTTTTGTAACTATCCATCTATTAAGTTATAACCTTCTCATAGTGATAAATTAATTTGATCTCAATATTATGAATATAGAGAGGTTTTATTGTATACATGAACGCACCTAAAGAATTTCATAGCAGTACTAATTGGACAGAAAAATTAAAAATTGTTGATAAAAACAATGTGTAACCCTGCGCGAGTTTAAATCTTCAATTTTCAACCTATTAGCCTTGGGTGGTTTTATAGATTATTTTTGTCAGCAATTAATAAGCGTCTACTTTCACTTGACATTTTCAAAAATTTGATGGAGGAAAAGGAAAAATCTCACGTATGACATGTGCATCACATTACTGGTGTGCCTATACACACTTATTTTGACACTTTTTTTTTTATAGATCAATCATGAAATGAGGTGAAAAAAATAAAATTAAAGTTTTAACAACTTTTTTAAAAAGTATCATATATATTACATTTCTAATTCATTCATGCGATAAAATAATGCTACCCGTAGTTAGTTTTCTACTAATATAATTGTTTAATTTTTAATGGAATCATAGAACCCTGCAATGATTGTTACTTATAAATACTACAATTAGTAAGTTTTATTAGTCACATTATTCGTTTCCTAATTTTTTGATACACATTCTAGATGTTGGTTTAAAATAAAAAAGAAAATGGATAATTGATAACAAAACTTGTGACCAATAATAAAATTCAATAATAAAAAAGCTTGCAATAATTGTAACTCTCAACCATTATAAAGTAGCCTCCTAGTCCAAGAGAATCTATGTGGTAAACTTTCATTAGTCATTACACCTAAGGCTGTCTCGAATTGGATGGGAAAGTGCATTTTACGATTCTTTGACCAACTTTTGTGAATTCCAATTAACTGAAGAAGTTGTAAAATTTGATTCCATTGACCGTCTGATAGAATTCTTTGATGAGACACATGCTGAAAGCCAATTGTTTTCAGTGAAACGACTTTATTTTTGTGAATTGGAAATTGAATTGGCCGGAAGCAACTAATTTTTTACCCATTCCATTCCAGAAGTTTCACAGCGAGTGAACGCCTCCCGTTGTTGGTGGTGTTAATTGAATAACAATATTTTGATGTCAGTATGTACGCATACAGTCTTTCTCTCAAAATCTCATGTAAATTAAACATCCATAGCGTTTGAGTGTGTGGCTATAATCCAAGGAATAGAGTTTCCTTTGTTTGTAGGTAGAGAAAGGATCAAACGTTACTATTTTAATTATGATTTACTTTCCCTCAGAGTCAAGCCTGGTTAGAATTTTTTTTTTTTTAAATTCCATTAACTAATATACGGTTTAGTGTATACAGTGAATTCATATTTTAAAATATACGAGTATTCGCACTTAAAAATGATTATATATATATATATATATATATATATATATATATATATAATATATAACAATGTTTTAATAAGGGATTTCATATTTTATTAAAGTAAGGGATCCCCTAAAAGATATCTACTCCAATATAAAATGTGAAATAAATATTAATTAATACTATGAGTATTCGTACCAACCACAAAGATATTATCATTAATTAATAATTAAATCCATGGGATTGTAGAAGTTTTTCTTCCGATCCTAGGATATGTCAACTCACACCAATGATCACAATGAGAGAAAGTCTTTGTGTGGAAAACATTTTACAGCAGCATGCACATAATCTCAATATAATTTAATACCACACATCAGACAATCCTATTTGGATTTGGGAACATTAATATAAAATAATCACGCGAATCTTGCGAAAATTGAAATTAATGGCAATAATGCAATTGGAAAACTGGAATGGAAAGATATTATACCGCATTCCTTTCTCATGTGAAGCCCACCCTTTTTCCCCCTCTCCGTCTTCTAGAGAAAGCTGAATTTATGTAATCTATAGACAACCCAAATTCAAACACATAAACTAACCCTAGTTGACAAGAATTAAAGTTGAATTAAAATAACCCAAAAAGAGAGAGAAAATAAATTTAACTCTGTGTGAAGAAATTCAAATATCTCAGTTGTGTGTGGCGGTGGAGTTTAGATTGAGCCCATCACCGTTGCACCAATCAAAATTTTGTTAATAAACTTAGGATGCGTTTGAGATTGAAGTTGAGCAGGTGTAGTTTTTAAGATATAGCACTACAGTGTTTGGTAAACACTAATTACTGTAGTTTGAAAGCTACGTTAATATAATTTTTTACTTGTATAATAAAAAATTTATTATATCTTTAATAATTTTATTAAAATTATTATTTAAAATTTACATTTACTATTAAAATTTACATTTACTATATATTACTAACTTTTATTTTATAATTACAACGTTTTATTTACAGTAACTGTAGTTTAAAAGTTATCGCACCTCAATTTCAAACATACCCTTAAAGGGATTAAGACAACGTGGAAGGTTGAAGTCAAACAGTGGGAACGCACATGCACAGGAAGGTCGCGTTAATCTTGATAAAGGGCTTAAGGATGATGATGATGATGTAGTGGCGATTGCATCACTGCATGCGTTTTACGTCCAACCACAGCCAGCATTTGATTTTTTAGAAATAAACGAATGCGTAACGTAAAGACAGGGTCTTCGCTGACATCTGGTCTAGTAAAATTTTTTTTAGGCTTTGATTCGAAGTGTTTTCATGTCTCTGACTCCGTGGCCCATTCTCGTTGGACTTGTATAATAAATTAAAGGTTGCAACTTTGAAACGTGTTTGCGTAAATTGGTAATTTGAATTAGGCCCGTTATCGTTACCTAATCCTCCTCGTTATAGAATTTTGATGGACAATGAGTTGAAAACAACCAAAAAGTAGCTCACCACATTCTTCGTAGGTTCGTCGGTCTTCCTCGAGGAGAAAAGTCATGGTAGAATTACAAACTAAACTTGTGGGCCAATTTGCTTGGGGTTCAATTCTATTTGTGGGCAAATTGTTGGAATTATACGAATATTTCAAAATACTAAGTTCTTGTATTAGAGGAAAGTGAGAGAAGTTATTTTAGTGTTTGATTTAATTATACATGTGATTTGAAATAAGTGATTAATTCAAATTAAATAAGAAAAATGAGTGTCTAATTCAAATTGAATTGAGGGGTTCTCTATACTAGAAAGACAAACAATACCTTCAATAACTATTAGGAAGAAAACAATCTAACTATCTTAACTAATGCTTTGTATCTCATGTTTCTTCTAGGGGTATTCGCAGATCGAATTTTATGGATTGGACATTAATTCATATCTAATTTATGATTTTGCGGTTTATAAATTTTTAATCTAATTCAAGGATTAGTGAAATTTAATTCAAATTCAATACATACGTTTGCGGATCGAATACGAATTAAACCTAATCCATATCCAATTTATTATTTTGCGAATTAGTTTGTGGGCTAAAATTTTTTAATCATGTCCTATCCATGAACTAACTAAATAAGAAAAATTAATATAAAAATTATTTTGCTACCGATAAAATTTAAAATTAAATAAGATTTAAATAAATTAATTGTTTAAATAAAACTAAAAAATACATTCAAAGTTTCAAAATATAACGCACCAAAAAGAAAAAAATTCTCATTTGTTTAGATCAGTACATGAAAATTAACTGCTTGGGAAACTATATTTTTTATTTAATTATTTTTATTTTATATTTTATCAGATAAGACATAATATGGTATTAATGTAACTATATTTTGACTTATTTGTTTTTTAGTAAGTATAATAACATATTTACAAGTTTAATTTCTTTATTAAATAAATATTTTTTTTTCGGATTCACAAAAATAAATCTATATCTAATCCACCGACTGTGGATTTTTAAATTTTCAATATAATCTAATCAACTAATCTATGGATCAGATTTCTATGGATCAAACAGATTGAGCGGATCGGATTAGATTCTGAACACGTCTAGTTTCTTTATCTATTTTCCTTTTGTCATTCTAAACCATTGTGCTTAGAGTACAACTTCATAAAAATGTCATTATATCTTGAAAATCAAACAGCCTTATTTTAATTAACACTCTCTACTTTTATTCTCAAATTAAGATTTTGAATTAAATCTTAATTAATGCTCTCTACTTTTATTCTTAAATTAAGAAAATAATTTAAGATTCTAAATTAAATCTTAAATTACACAAGAGAGAGAGAGAGAGAGATTTAGAATAATGACAGCCGATGGAAACAACGTCATTGTGCGCTGCACAGTGCATTGTTTTGGTTACTGTAGTGTTACTGTGCAGTCACTGCCCTTGTGTCACCATTAGGGCTAAATGAAATTCGTCATTACTATAAGAAGTAAATATAGCCCATTTTAGTATAGAGTTTTAGTCTATGCTGCAATGACTAATCTATAAGTTGGGTCTTGACCGACATAGTTTGCAATATTAATGCATCATTAGAAAAAAAAATGTCGCTAATGACAAATTTAGAGAAATATAATAATTTTTCTAATAATGTTAGGGATTTTGATTATACTATCTTAATATTTAAGTCTCAACTAATATGACAACTTATGTGTAACTATCACATCATATTAGTCATTAATGTTTCATTGATTTTTCATGAACTGTAATTTATCCCTGCATGATAAATATTAATAATTAATGCCCATTAATTTGAGGGGGATATTAGTTGGATCACTAGTAATCTAATAGATTACTCTATGCTTGAACAATTTTTTTTTTCAATTTATACAAATATTTTTTTTTTGGGTCAAGAATGGAGTTTTTAACACCGATTTTCAAATTTATTTCCTAAAATATTCCAGTTTAATTTATAAAATACAAATTCATATATTTAATTAACCATCTTCAAACAGTATTTATTTTAAGTTTTTTATTTATTAAATACATACAAATCTTAAAATCTTACATTATTTTCTTCTATCTCCATAAATCTAAGTTTTTACAATTTTTTAAAATATTTTTCAATTAAAATTTAAAATATAAATAAAATTGTAAGATCAGTTGTGTGTAAATATTTTTGAAATGTTTAATTGACTTCCCATTCAAATTTTTTTTTAAAAAAATCAATTTGTCTCTAGTTATTTAGGTAATTTCAATTGAAACATGTTTTATGAGGAATTTTGAGGGGTATTAAAAGACCTACTCTTTGTATTTTTAATATTATATGCAGTACAGTCAAATCCCAACAAATTTGATCAAAGTCTCAAAATACAACTTAAGCCTAATAAAGCCTAAATTAAAAAATCAAATAAAATACTCTCACAAACACTTTGGAGACTCCAAACCTCTGCCTTAGATTTTAAGAGGAGGAAATATTAACCAACTCAACCAAGGGTTTGTTGACATGTAAAATTATTAAATGATCTAAATGAAAAATCTTCAAATAAAATTATTTAAGATTTTTCATATTTTTTATTCCATAAGGTCATTATTCTTAAAATCTTTGTATTTTGTAGGATTACAATTCTTACTCTCCCTCTATATATATATTTATTTCTTTATTTCTTTCTTTCCCGGCCAAAGTTTTTATTATCATTTTTTTTCCTCATGGACTTCCAATATAATACTAATAATAATAAGCTAACACAATATAGATACAATAAGCACAATTAAACTTGATCCTGTAATGCTTTTTGATATTTATTGACGTTCCGATTGTTGCAAGTTGAATTAAAATCTTTGGAGGAGAAAGAATAATAAAAACCAAATATTGAATATCCGTTTACGCTAGCTTGGCGTTGCAGTAACACATATTTGGGTTTGCATTTTGGGCCTTCTCAGTAACGCGCAGAAAGCCTACTTGGGCCAGATTGGGGCGGTTGCCAAGCAGCTGGGGTGTGCTAACTCCTAACCGGATCAGCTGGGATTTTATTACCTAGCTGATTTTTTTATTGTTTAATCTAACAAAATAGTTTATAATTTATATAACTAAATTTTAAACTGAATGAATTAACAAATGATATAATTTCAATAATTATGTTTACAAATATCAATAATTTTTACCATAGAGCTATTGATTTACCAAACACCTAATAATAGACAGTTACAATTTTTTTATAGCAATTGTTTTTTAAAAGTTATAGAAACTTAATTCCAAACAAATTATTTATTAATCGGTTATCTCTCGCCTATTTATTGAGGAGAACAACTTGTGTGAAATTGGCACACTACCTCAGCATGTGTTATGCCTTATGGCAGAATAGTAGGTCTCACTTTAAGACCCATAAATTAAATATTAAAAATGATGGATCTCACAATAAAACTCACTACTCTATCACGTGACAAAACAATATTTAGGTATTGTTAACATTGATTTGTCTTATAATTGTTGCTACAGAAATCTCTCTGATGGAACCAGATCCTGGCCTTGCCAAGACAGCTTATCGTCCCGTTGAGGAGGATTGCTCAACCAAAAAAGCAAGATTCAGGAAAGATGAAGGTGATGAGAAGACTTCCTTGTACATGTCTTTCAAGGATAAATTAATGGAGGAACATATAGCAGCTGAGAAAGAGATGGTTGGGAGGGAAGATGATCTGATTCTTGTGTCCGAAGATGTTGTGATTGAAAAGGAGGGTCACTTGTCGTCAATATCATTTTCACACAAGGTTCTTGCTTAACTTGTGAGACCATGGTGAAATGCTGTCATTGTTAAACTTCTTGGGAGGGTTATAGGCTATAGGGCTCCGTGCAATTGCCTTAAATCGTTATGGAGCATGTCGAAGGGTTTTATAATAATTGATCTTGAAAATGATTTTTTTTAGTTTGCTTTTTTTGAAAATTTTCAAACTACCTGATGTGCTTGCATATGTTTGAAGGTTTTAAATGATAATAATTTGTTGTTTTATTCTCCATTTCATGTTATTTCCTATCTCATGAATAGGCTGAATTGCTTCAATATCAATTGAGATGTGATTATGACATTGGGTGTGTACTCTCGATAACTCCTCTTTAAGCTATTAAAATCTCCTTGATGGTATGCCTTGTTGGCTATATAATGGTTGTGACATTGAGATTTGAGCTTTTATAACACGCATCGTCATTGTAACTTTGCAAATATGTTGTAGTTTAAGTTTGAAGTGTGGAACTTATTTAAAGAATGGTGGTTAGGTGTGAGGATGTCCAGAAGATTTTGAAAAGCGGACGGAGCTAAAAGATAAGGAAAAGATGGAGTTTAATGCATTATGTTTTGTAGCTTAGTGCACTAGAGATTTTTTTTTTTGGTTTTTGGGTCTTTTAGCTCTGTCTGAATAATTTGAAAGTACAAATATGTGCATTTTATCGCTACTCCATATTTGAATACTTTGGATTTATTTTACTTTGTGGGGTTTTCTATATTATTTCTTTTAATTGGACTTATAATAAAATTTGAATAATAAATTTGAATTGTCATTATGCATTTATAACTGACTACCTAGTTCTATTTGCTTTGTTTATAGTGGCATTTAAAGATGAGCTTATCTGCCATGCTCTTGGATGGTATACGAAGGATATTATTCAGAAAAGGATGGTTGATCGTAAATATTTCTATCATGAGGATTTGGATAATGATTAAGAGGAATGGAGGACTGAGCGTAGGTATATCATTATAGTTCTTTTGGTCAATTACCAACTGCTTCAAATGATTTGGGTTGAAATGTTTGTGTATTCATCAGCTGGGGATGCTCAGGCAGTAAGGTGGGAGTTATTCAGAATGGTCAACTATAATAAATCTTCAATTGTGTGGCTCAAGATTCTTAGATTGGAGTTCTTTATTGTACTTTGTTGGTTTGAGAAAGATAAGTTTTTTCAATTTCATTTAGGAATTTTTCTATGTGAATGTTTCATGAAACTTCATTATTATATAGGCAAATGTTTCCTGTCGGAGGCTCGTTACCTTAGTACATATGGCAAGGCTTACTATGGTGTCTTTTTGCTATAAGGGGATTGAGTGAGGATCATATGGGTTTTCTAAAAATTTTCTTGATTGTTTGTCTTCATTCAGCCGAGTTTCATAGACATATATTTTTTTAGGGTCATATGCTACAATGCAGATACAGACGGTGCCAAAATTTAAACTTGTTTATTACCGGTTAACGATTAAATAATTTATAGAAATTTACTTTTGGTGCAAAGAAAATAAAATAAAGGAAAAGATTAAGGAAATTGTTAAATAATTAACATCTATTTAACATAAAAATATTTGAACATAATTATAATACTGCAACTCTTTTAGTTAAAATAATAAATATTAATATTTACGATATATTAAAACAAATGAGTACTTAGTGAGAGTATGCAAAAAGACATAGGGCAACAATGCCCTCACATAAGAATGTCTATGGCACTAGTTTAACACAACATCAAGAGCACAGCAGGCCAATCAGTATATGACTCACACAAGAGGAAGCCCAATACAATTTTTTAGTAAAACACAAAAAGATATATACAATTTCGTTTTCTTTGCCCTTTTTTCCTCTTCAAATATCCCATAAAAAAGACTAACTTGTTGTTACATTATATAGGTTAGGACATTCTTAATTCCTAAGTAAATCTATTTACCTTCTTATACGAAAGAAAAAAATTTTATTAAAAGAGATGGTACGATACCTTGGTGTACAGAGGCTGACGCAATTTAACATAATTGGCTTCCTCTTTTCTTCTCTTCTCAAGGAATTCTACCTCCAATTTATTAAGTTCAATTTGTAAATCATTACAGAGTCATCAACCTCATCTTGTTGTCGAGTATTTAAGCAATTAGAGAAATGAAGAAGCCATAAGGGGTGCTAAATACACCCAACGACGTAAACGAAAACCAAAGTTAAAGAAAACAAATATGATATTTATAATAATGTCAAATTTTCTATTTGAAGCATTGGCCAAGTTGATTACAATTACAAAGTGAGTAAAAAACTAGCAATATGATGTATATCAGCATTGCTAAGGGAAGTTATAGGGAACCGTTTGCTGTACTCAATATGGCTTTTCGTTTTAAAGCATCGGTCAATATTATTAATAAGATAATCATAAATCATTTACTACATTGAATTAGTGGCAAAAAGGTCAATCAACTCCTATTACCCACCAAATAGATCAAAAAATAAAGATATTTGAACTACAAAATTTATCATGTCCACAGCATAATAATAGCACAAAGTGAACATCATATCAATGACCCTGTTAAAATAAAAAAGAACATGCCTTAATCTTTCTGAGAGACTTAATTTTTCTGAACTAAGCTCCCAACTGCAGGGTTATCAAATTCAATCTACAAAATCAATGATTCTTACATCAAACAACGATGGAATACACAGGTTTACTATTAACCTTATTTCAATCTTAGAAACAATTAAATGATTTGACTAACCCAAAAGACTATAGTAACATACCATTTTTTTTTGTCTGTTTCCCACAAGTTGCATCCCTAGTAAACCATGAAAATTCCTCTATTTCTTGCCCTTTCATTTTCCCCAAGAAAGTGAACGTAAGCTGGTTATGGGTTTCAATGGATTCAGTTAAAGAATCTTGGAAATTTTGACGTGCTTCTAGTTTAATGTAAGAAAACCATTGCAAAATTTGTGTTAAACGATTTTAGTCGCCTAAAGCCATTCACGGCCACATGATCCATCATAAAAAAAGAGACCGAGTTTTTCAGAACACTATTGTGAATTCCTTCATGGGTTTTGCAGTGAAGAAAAAGAGATCGGACCGTAAAAGGTACAATTTCAATACAATGTCATCTTTATAATTTGCTGTGAAGAAAAACAGATTAGAATGTAGAAGGTCTAAATCTAATGAAACATCATTTTTATTCGAAATTAATCAAAAAGTGGCTATATCTTTGATGATTTTATTTAGGTGAGTGCAGAAATGAGATGAATTTTTAGATAACGATTATACAACTTTTGATGTTAAATCATTGAATAAGAAAATGAGCAATTTGATCAATGCAACTGGTGGGTTTGTCTCTGATGGCAATGTGTGCTTGATGAAGAAACCATGAATTGAATTTTTTAAATTTGATCAAGAAGTAGGACAAGTTGTCATGTCTTTGCTCATGTTGTCAAGGGGTCTGGGGATTTTAGATAATCATTCTGTTGTAAAGGCATTGGACTAAATAAAGTCGATTTTGATAAATAGGGATTGATAACTCTATGAAATGAGAGTTATCATGACATTTTTAAGCTTAAATCAAGAATACTTAGAGAGTAATTGATGTGTTTTAGTGCACTTTAATGATAGTTTGCATCACATTCATTTTAGTTTAAGTTTAATAAAGCTTTTGTGATTTTTGAATAATTGTATACCTAAAACATATGTTTAATTATAGGCCAATGGAAACTTGAAATTTATAGAAAAGATGTTGTTACAATGGACTTATAGGGAGGACAAACAAAGCTTGGCTATAGAAGAATTGGAGCAAGTCGAGAACAATGAAGATGTTGTGGCTGTTATTGTAGTAACCATTGTTGTAGCAATCCTTGAACATTGGCACAGAAAAATTCAGGCAAGATATTCAGAATATTGCAACCTGCAGTTTCCTAATCTAAAGATGCGCACTTTAAAGTTTCGAGTTACCCTAATTTGCGAATATAAAAAGGAGGCGTACATGAAAAGAAGAAAAGAGGAAGCAGTCAATCAGGAAAAAAAATAGAAAAGAAACAACAAATAAACAGAATTATTGATTAGAATTCAAGGCTGCACCAGTAGAAGAAATTTGCAGAATAAATTGGAATTCGCTTTTTCTCATTCTTTTCTTGTTTACTTGTTACTTATTACTCATAAAGATGTATTCGATGGCTAGAACTTGATTGTTTATATTCTTTTCACAAATTATGAACTAAATTTATTTGTGGTTAAGTGTTAAACTATCTTGATAGTTGATTGACTGAATATAGGCGTTGCTGTATGTTTGTTATAGTATTTTGCTTTAATAATATTTATTTACATTCATTATTTCGGTTGACCATCCATTTAATGATACAAGTTAAGAAAGAGCCGCAAAAAGACTTATCTTAGTAGAACATATTATAGCAATACTTGGTCTTAGATTGAGTTTCCTGAATTGAGTTTAACTTGAGTCCAAACAAGGTTGTGCTTAATCTAAGATTAGCGATGAACTAGATATAGGGATTCACTTTGTAGGGTAAAGAGAACATGAACGTATAATGCTATGTCTATGTTAACATAGCAACTAGTCACTGTTAGGTTATATAAAGATATAAGACATCTAACATGTTACCGCTGAGGATAAAAATGGTTTTTGCCCAATCCTGTAGCAGCTGCTACAACAACTGAGCTTAACATTAATAAAACAGTCAATACCATTAAGAGAGTTTAATTACTCAACTATTCCATTCTAATTGACTTTACTTTCGTGTTTAACGTGCAAATTTTATTCATTATAATTTTTTTATTATTATGATTTTATTTTCCTTAAGTATTTAGTTATGTTGGTTGCATTGATTTAATTTAGAATGTAGTTTGCACTATTGAAATTGTTGTAGTAAGTCTGATAACATCAATCCCTATAGAGACGATCTTGAATACTCATCATTTTATTACTTGTTCTATACACTTGCACATTAACATCATAGCAATTGAAGTAAAATCAACAACAAGGATGGTTGCTTTATTTCTGATGAAAATGAACGTTTGATGAAGAAACTTGAAAATGTAGATTCTAGAACTGGGACTATTGAGGCAAAGGAAATTGGGAATTTCTATTGAGAAGTTTTACAAGGATGGTGAGTTTGAGATGCCTACGCTAGATGTTCAGCCTGGATTAATATCGACTGTGATGTGATTAAGAAAGAATCTACTGAGGATTTGATGAAATAAGATAGATTAAATGGAGAAGCTGGAAAAAGAATTATGACTTCAAGCAAAAAAGTCGGTTTAAATGCATGTGATGCTGAATTTTGGGGAGATTCAAGTAGAAGGGTAATATGTAATACTTCTAATTGTGATGTTTTGGATAATCCTCAAAAGAAAAGTGAAATCAAGTTTGAGACCAACAACAAGATATTCTGTTCTGACTATGCACTTAGGGGCCATCAAAGGATGCATAGCACTAAAAGAAGCTTCATGGTGATGCTTTAAAAAGAGGTTCATGGGGATGTTGGATCTGAGCCATGGTTTGTTGAAAAAAAGGATGACAATTTGTGGGCTTGGGTCGGGTTTTTCGAAGTCCAGGCTCTTTAAAAGCTCGTTTAAATTTGGACGTGCTGAGCCTAAACAAGCCTGGACCGGGGGTAGGCTGGGTCTGGGCTTTTTTTATTAATTATAAAATATTTTTTAATTAAGAAAAAATATTTGAATTAAAGATAATCATCTAATATATAATAAAATAATAGTCCAATACATAAAATATTAGTAATACAACCTAATAAAATAACAAATACTAATATAAAAAATAAACTAATTTAATATTTTGAGTATTTTCTTTTTTATTTAAATTAAATTTATTTTTATTCAAAATTAAAAAAAGTCTGAGTCAAGTCCTGGCTTTGCTAAGTCATTGTCCAGGCCCAACACTTGTGGACTTTGTAATTTATGACTTATATCCAGGCCCACCCTTTGCGGGCTGGACTTTAGGCCCACAGACCTAGACAAACTCAGCCGGACTTTTTTGCCACCCTAATTGAAAAACAACAGTACCAGCATGAGCTGCCACTGAGCATGATGGCCTACTAAAACATATGTGGCCACCCCTAGTGTAGTATTTGACTAATTGAACGATAGTTCATAACATACTTTGCAGGTTAGAGATTAGAACTATTATTATTGAACCTAGTTACTGCTCTTAAGCTTTAGTATCTTTCAGATAACATTTAAATTGGTTACTCTCCTTTATTGAACAAGTGGGGCTCATTAATACACTTTTTCATGGGAAATTTTGATACTGTAATAGGAAGTTTTCTCCTTTGACTTTGTTGTTACAACATGATCTATCAACATAATGGATAAGTAGATGCATTTTCATTGATCTCGACATTTTATTGTCCTATCATTGATCTTGATTTGAGTCCCAACTTTCTCTCATTCTTTTAGGCTAAAGCTTAAAGAATAGAACAAAAAGACTAGACCTTTGTGCTGGATTTTCTCATGGTTGTTTTATATTTGGAGACAATCGAGATTATTCAAATATCCTAGCTGAAGTTGGTTGTTTAGACACCTACCTTCAAAGTACCAACACATCAAACCATTTTATTTGAGGGGAAATGACACCTAATCTGTTTAAATTTTGTCAAAGTAGATGGGTAGACTTAGATCTTATATTTTTGACATAGACAACTATCTCAATTATTTTAGAAATTGATCGCCTTGCGTTGGTAAATTTTGAAGCTCTGCTATGCAGCCAGATATTTTGATAGCTCTTCTGAAACGATCGACTCTATTATTGCATGGATCTGCTTGCCCGAGATGCCCCTGCACTACTACCATAAACGCATCTTAAGGTTGCTGGGACAGATTATTGGCAAAGTTTTAAGGATTGACTATAATACAGAATCAACTACTAGAGGAAAATTTGCACGAATTGCAGTGAAAGTGGAGTTGAACAAACCCTTGGTATCTCAAATTTTGCTTGATGACAAGCTTCAAAGAATTGAATATGAGAGTCTCCCTTTAATATGTTTCGAATGTGGTAAATATAGGCATATTCTTAGTGAGTGCTCTGATAAGAAAAATTCTGCAACACAACCTGAGAATACTGTTCTTGCCCAAATCAGTGACCACTTGGACACAACGGCTATGGCGCCACCACGGAACGCAAACAAGATCTCCCCTCCCATGTATGGCCCTTGGACGATGGTAACTAAAAAAGGCAGGTCGAGGCATATTAAGGAATTGGATGTCGAAAGGGGACATGATCGATCTCAGCAAGGCAACTTCAGAGGTGGATCACGTTTTTCCATTTTGGCTAATGATGTGGATTTGGATGTTGGCCACAATTGTAGCATTAAGACTCCTAGAAATCTCCCGGAAGATAGTATACCTTTTTTACTCGTTAAACACCAAAATGGAAAAACCAAAGTCAACCCACAACCTAGTAACACCCCAGGTAAATATAATCAAAACTCTAATTCCTTCATCCCAAAGCCCACTCAACGCAAACCCCACGTGCCCAAGTCACATAACCATATTTCCAACACTATTGTCCTTACAAATGATCCTCCCACGTTAGAATCCATGCACCACACAAAAATCCCACGTAAACACATGCAACCCTAGTCTCATCCCCAAATCTTTGTTTCAGTAAAACATCCCTTGACCCTCTAAAACACTCTAGACCCGTTTGGGGTAGTTGCGCTGCCACCGCGCAGCTGTCCTAAACGGGTCTTCTGTTGTATCCTTTGTTACTTCCAGTGACAGCAATGCTGATGGTCTCCAAGCCACCGTTCAAATTCTTTAGTTAGCCAAGGTACTGGCAAATTTCCAATATTCGTAGCCGAGCCCACTGGTGAGCCACCTGATATTGGGGGACAAGTTTTACAGGGAACCTTAGATGACTTGGAGGATAGCGATTATATGGCAGACAGTGGAGATGAAGATGATGAATCATCAGTGTCTCTAGGCTCCCTTGTTGCTGAGGAGGATATGAAAACGGAGCAACAAAAGATAGCCCAGTGTAGTAAAGATTGCTCGTCCTATTTTCTATCCGTTTATTTTAAAATGAACTTCTCTATAATGTTTTGGAACTGTCATGGAGCTTCCTCTCCCAGTTTTTGCAGAACTTTCAGAAGTTTTGTCCAGAGCTATAATCCCTCTATGATAGCTCTGTTTGAGCCTAAGATAAGTGGATCGAAAGTTGAGAATTTCATCCTTCAAAGCGGATTTGATCGCTCACATAGAATTAAGGCGATGGGATTTTCGGGAGGCATTTCGTTGCTTTGGAGGGAGAATTTTTGGGTTGAAGTTGTCATTAACTATAAATAGTTTATCCACTTCTGAGTCTATGATCTTCATGGTTTTGTTTCTTGGGTTACAACTGTATATGCCAGCCCTACCCACGTTATTAGAAGGTTTCTCTGTCTTGATCTTAATAAGGTTGCGAAAACTTTTACCGGTCCTTGGATTCTTGGAGGAGATTTTAATGTTATCTTGGAATCTTCTAAGAAGAAAGGAGGATCTGTCCGGTCTAGTGGTGTCTGCAATCATTTCAAACAGTGTTTCCATAGGAACCACCTATGTGATCGTAAGTTTCAAGGCCCTCGTTTCACTTGGGCAAGGGGTGCATTAATGAAACGTTTGGATAGGGTTATTTGCAATGATCTTTAGTTAGAAAAGTTTCTCGATTCTCAGACTCTTTATTTGCCGAAGCTTAACTCTGATCACCGCCCTATCGTTGTTCGTTTTGCAAGATCGGAGGCGCAGTCTAGCAATACTAAACCTTTCTGTTTTCTTGCCCCTTGGTTAACAGATAGTCAGTTTAGAGATTTTGTGACTTATACTTGGAGGATAGATGAGGATTATCTTATCTCGGTTGATAATTTTGTAAAAGAGGCCACCAAGTGGAATAGAGAGGTGTTTGTTAATATTCCGCGGCGTAAAAATCCTAGCTCGTTTGGGAGGTATTCAGCGTGCGTTAGAGACACATTACTCCAGAAATCTTATTGAGCTAGAAGTTTCTCTAAAGAAAGATCTTGAGGCAATTTTAACTCAGGAGGAAATTTTATGGTATCAAAAATCCAGGAGGGAGTGGATTAGTTATGGGGATAAAAATACCACCTACTTTCACCGCAAGGCTCTTCAGAGGAGAAGGAAGAGCAGAATTGATATGATTAAAGATGATAATGGGAATTGGATCCATGAAGAGGATGAGATCAAAACCTATGCAATGTCATTTTTTAAGCTGCATACAAAGGCTGTAGATACTCATAGGAGTTATCCAATTGTGGGAGCTTTTCCAACCGTTGCTGATACAATTAAATGTTGTTCTGTTTGATGGGGTGATTAAAGAAACCATTTTTAGCATGCAACCTCTTAAATCTCCTGGGATTGACGGTCTTCATGCTATTTTTTATCAATCCCAGTGGCATATAGTTGGCGCCTCAGTTTGCCATTTGGTGAAGAGGGTCTTCAATGGTGCTCGTGTTCCTCATGAAATAAACAAGACTTTAATTGTCTTAATCCCCAAAGTTAATCAGCCCAGCAGTCTCAGAATGTTTAGACCAATCAGTCTATGACTCTATGCTCTGTGATCTACAAAACAATTACTAAGATAGCAGCGAATCGTTTGAAAACCATTCTCCCGGATCTGATTGGCCCTACTCAAGCGAGCTTTGTACCTGGACAGCACATCACCAAAAATATTGTTGTTGCTTAGAAAATTATTCATACTATGCGGCGAAAGAAAAGTAAGCGTGGCCAAATGCTTATTAAAGTTGATCTTGAAAAGGCTTATGATCACCTGAGCTGGAGCTTTATTCATGAGACCCTTTATGTAGTTGGGTTACCTACTAGTTTAATTCGGGTTATCATGGATTGCATCTCATCAGCTACGATGCAAAATTCTGTGGAATGGGAATTATACTGATAGCTTTACCCCTACTAGAGGTATTCTACAAGGTGACCCTATTTCACCTAATATTTTTGTTCTATGTATTGAGAGGCTAAGTCACGAGATAAACCAAGCGGTCCAATGCGGCAATTGGCATCCCATTAGCCGTTCTTGCAGAGGTATTCCTATCTCTCATCTCTTTTTTACAGATGAACTTCTCCTTTTTGCTGAAGCCTCTTGTGACCAAGCAATGGTGATCCATGAAGTTCTTCACAGATTTTGTGATAGCTCGGGTGAGAAAGTCAATAATAAAAAATCTCATGTGTTTTTTTCTCAAAATGTCCAGCCTTCTGATGTGAAAAGCATTGGTGCAACACTTGGGCATTCGGTCACAAATGATTTAGGCAAATATTTAGGTATGCCAATCCTCCACACCCGTGTTAATAAGGCCACGTATCGGGGGATTTTGGATAGGGTTGAAAATCAACTTAGTGGTTGGAACGCCGAGTGCTTGTCCCTTACTGGTATAATTACTCTTAATCAATCTGTGATCCAAGCATTACCAATCTATTCCATGCAAACCACGAGACTGCCTTTTAATATCACCAGTAAAATTGAATAAGTTTGCTGAAAATTCATTTGGAGTAGTGCAACCGAATTTAAGAAGCTTCACCTTGTCAATTGGGCCACTTTGTGTCAGCCGAAAGAGTATGGGGGTCTCGGCTTAAAGGATTTGTAGTTTATGAATGATGCCTTGTTGATGAAACTTGGTTTGAGTATTTTGACTTCCCCAAACAAGTTTTGGGTTCAAGTGGCCTACTCTAAATATGGCTTTGATCCTACGTCCTTGTTCCCGACTCTGCCCACCAGATATGGCTCTTATCTCTGGAAAGCTCTTGGGAAAATTTGGTATCATGTTATTGGTGGCATTCAGTGGAATGTGGGAAATGGATTGAAAGCTAGCTTTTGGTGGGATATTTTTGGGCACTGGATGTGCCGCTTTATGTCCTCTCTATTGGCCAAATTCCTAAGGACCTTGTTAATAGTCCTGTTGCTGAATTTGTCTCGTCTAGTGGAACATGGAATTGGACCTTGTTTGGCCATCTTCTTTGCTTTGTTGAAAATTACGGCTATTAAGCCTCCTGACCTTGGCAGCACATGTGATCAGTTCTTTTGGGCATTTTCAAACTCCAGTTCTTTCTTGGTTAAGTCAGCTTATCAATATCTTCAGCAAACTTCTTTCAATGAGAAGGACACTAACTGGAATCTTATTTGGAAATGGAAAGGACCCCGGCGTATCAGAACTTTTCTTTGGCTTGCTGTCCAGGGGAGATTAAAATGCAGAGTGGAGCTTTCTCGAAGGCACATAATTTTCGATAATACACGTCATCGCTGCTTTTGGCTTGTCGAAGATGTTATTCGTGTGTTGATTGTGTTGTGGCAGAGAGGATTTGGAGCTTGTTTCGGCCTGGTACTATTCATGATAACTTTTTCACCCATCCCCTCCGTAAGTGGATTGTGATGAACTTGAAGAATAATGACCTTTGGAATGGACGTTGTGTATGGTCATGCATTTTTTAAGTAGCCATTTGGAGAATTTGGTTTTGGCGCAATAAAGTGATGCATGAAGAAGTCTCCGCCAGTGTGGATTTTATAATTAAGGATATCATTTCTTGAGCAGAGGAGATTTTAAAACATAATAATAAAGTGGAGAAATTTTTTGGTTTGGAGCCTCCAGCCTGGCCTTTTTTTAAGTTAAACACGGATGGAGCCAAGAAGTCGTCGGGAGTAGCATCTACGGGTGGCTTAATCAGGAATTCTCACGGTGAATGGATAGAAAGTTTTGGCATGAACATTGGGATATGTTCGATCACAATGGCTGAACTTTGGGGACTATATCAGGGGCTTTCTTTAGCGTGGAACAAGGGTATTCGGATGCTTCAGATTGGAGTTGACAGCTTCTGTGTTACTCAATTGTTGTAGATCAAAGAGGGCTGCCATAATGTTTCTTCCCCTCTTGTTAGAAGCACCCAAGAACTTCTATCTCGTAATTGGTAGGTTTCGCTGTGTCATGTTTATTGTGAGGCTAATTTTGCGACTGATTTCCTTGCAAATTACGCTCTATTACTGCCTAGTGGTCTTCATATTCTTAGCATGGGGACTGCTCTCCCTCATTTTGTTGCAGCCTTAGCTTGATAGGCTCATTCTTTTAGCCAAAAAAAAAAAAAAACAATATTTAGGTGGTAGGCTGGTCTTAAATAAGTGTTTTTCATTGCCAAGAATAACACATTAATTTACAAAAATACTAAAAGGGTAGAATTATCAAAATAATAGGTTAAATCCAAAAGCTTAACCGTGAAATTCATGATCCAAACAATAGGCATAGCATTTTGAGTCTAATTTACAACATTTTCCTCTTGATCTTGGGCAAGAAAATGTGCAACAGTGAGGAAGGGCCACGTGGAAACTAGTACCGGCTAGTTCTAAGTCCATACTCAATTATTACTTGGTCAAAAAACTTATTTAGCAAATAGCTTGGGGGCAGAGCAAAATGGCAAGCGCATGCAAGCGTGGGAACCATGAGTGAAAAGCTTGTGTAATTGGAAAGTATCAATTAAACCTAATCTGAGTTTAGCCCCACGGCAAAAAAATGGCTCGTCCCCAGCAAGCTTCAGCATTACAATCAGTTTACGACTTCGAGATATAAAAAAAAAAGAAGAGTTGACCAAGATGACCCAAATGTTGTGATGCATCATTTAGCTTGTACGTAAATCAAAAGAATGAGCAAGAAACAATGATTTTTTTAAATAAAAAAAAAAAATTCTTGAATACCCAAATACAAACTTCGCCATAACGCTCAATCTGTCTGCTCAGTGGCGTGATACGTGGCGTAAACAATCCCACTGCTGGCTTCTAACAAAAACAGCATGATATTTGATCGATACACATCAATCTACCTCAACAAATCAAAAGCTTTTTAAGGCCTTTTTTTTTCCTGATACGAAATGATGCGTCCATCTCTGCTAAAGCGTTGAAATAAAGTGGCAGTACTAATTAGATTTGGCAGTGGGCCGGCTTTGCTATGCTCTGACTCTGATAGTTTTGTATGTGGGGGCTATTTTTATGTCATGCTCGATTCTGTTTGTGTTCATTGTTTTACTTTTACTTAGGGTTAAACTAAGAAGAATCAATCATAATAAATGCTTGCTCAAATTTTACCTCACACTTGCATTCTATTTCCGCCCCTCCATCTTCAAATCTGGCCACTCACTCATTATCCACTTACTGGCAAGAATACCCTATTTATGGTATCAAATCTAGCATTAAAGAACATGAAGACATACAAGCTACCTATATCCTACAGACGTGTAAGTTGTGATTTTCGCACTAGATTGTAAATACTAAATCACCTCAAGAAATTTTGGATTAATTTATGTTAATTTTTAATTAATGCCCAAGTCATGTAATATAAAATTCAACAGTATAATATATTTTAATTTAATTCCGCGAGTCAAACATACCTTATTTTTCTAATAAATTTAAATAGGATTTTGATGGATTTATTAGCAATATAAATATTTTTAAAAAATTAAAAAAATTAAAAAAAAATTAAAATACTTGGTCCGAAACATCTTTTAAATGTGATACGTATTTCAACATTTTTATGAGAAAAATTAATTATCCAATAAAAATACTGTGAAATACGACGCAATTAAACACTAGCCAACTTTAAAAGACCCAACGTTTTTGTTTTTGAAGCAAACAAAACGTTTTTCCTTCGGTTGATTTATTTATCATTTATGATTTACGAGCCATTCCAGCGAATTTCTTTCCTTTTTTATTTTAATGGGATCACACTGGTCAAAATATTCGGGTCACAAAATAATAAAATGATGCAGGCACATGAGATGGATTAGCATCAAGCCGCATTAAACGATTTTATAACTTTTTGTATATTCTCCATTTTTTTTTTTGGGTTAATTTTTTCAAAACAAAGTTCCTGCAAAGAGAATAATTCTTGTCTCTTTGTTGCATAAGAATATCAGAACAAAGGAACTGAGCCTCGCACGTCAAATGAAAATGCACATGCCAGTTAATCAAAACGAGCTCACTGGTAAAATACTCTTAAATTAGGGATCTGTTGGGATTATATCATATTTTTAATATTTATGCTCAAAATTAACGAGTCAAATTCATTTCTAAATATTTATAAGATGATTCTTTTTATTTTTATTTTTATTTTTTTAAACAATGTGAGAAAAGAAAGATAAGTTACGTATGTGAATCAGTGAGTGGTTACTTGCCTAACTCATAAAACTAAATAAAATAAAAGACATAAGAATGAATGATGCGGCTGCTTTTTAATTTTAATCAAGTTATTATACCAAAGACGCAAGCATCGCAAAAAGAGAAAGCCGGTTGTTAGAGAGTCATACGAGACCCACTTGGTGTACAACGCCGCTGCACAAAGAAGACAGTCAACAGAGTCCTGGCTGATTTCAATTCTTTGCAAATTAAAGAGACAACATTTGGCATATTTTCTCTCCTTGTTCCTCCCACTCTTTATTATTATTTTTTTGGCTCTTCGAATCTGTCCCTGTAAATTCCATTCATTCTAAATTTTCCTCCATATTTTGCTATTGTTTCCTTCATGTCCCTGTTAGTCCAAAGGGTCAACTCTAAGGCGTAGACATTTGCATATTTAAAAATATATATTTGAGGCAGACTTCATCAATTAGCTATAACATCAATTAGCTATAGTTAAAAAATAATTTTAAAATAAACTATAATTAATTATTTGATTTAGTTATAATTTGATCTACGGTTATCATCATCTAATCCGAATATGACATTTAAACTAAGCATACATCCATATTAAAAAATGACTAATAATAATAAATTATATCATATCATATTATATTATGTTCACCGTAAGAATTACCTCAAAATTTTCCCTACTTAATTTATCAAACTGTATTTAAATAATTCAATTTTTGTAAATACAGAAAAAATGATTGAATAATATTCACAAATAAAGATGTACATTGTCACACTCACCATTTAGTTTGTGTGATCCTCACCTATATACTTTAAATGTGTTAGGAAAAGTCTAAGTTTCAAATATAATGACATAGTTTTCTTTTTTAATTTAGTTAGAGAAATTTTTTTTATTCTGAAACTGATTTTTTAAAATTCATTCAGTACTACTATTATTGTTTTTGCTGTTATATTTTATTATTATATTGATCAAGGTTGCTCTCAACATGCTTTTGATCGTACATTGACATTCTGCGTCATGCTTTTAATTGTTGTTTTGATTATTATATATTAGCATTTGTCTAGGCTCGTATTCACAATTTCCAAAGTCAAAAATTATTGGATTTAATAAATAGAAGTTTTGGTGTCAGAATACAATTTTCTGAAACCTAAAGGGCCTTAAAGTAAACCGAATTTTTTAATCCAGCTTGCTATCATTCTGTCCCTTTTCTAGATGTTAGTTAAAATAACAACCCCAAAATGGAAAAAAAAAAAAAAAACAAATTCAAGCAATAAAAGAGAGAATTAAAAAAATCTAAGAAACAAATAAATCCTCTTAACCCAATCCTCTCTCCCCGCTCGTTGCCCCCGTCCCGTTCCGACCGTTCGTCGTTCCCCCTCGCTTTGCTTAGCCGACAACCTTCACAGACCCTAAAGAACACGAGAATTAATATATTCTCAAAATTTTTAAAAAAAATCCCATCCTTTAAATTAAAAATTAAATAAACACGCACTACAAAAATATCAAAAGACTCAAAAAAAAAAAAAAAAGAAAAGAAAATCGCTCTCTTCAAAACAGCATCACTTCATTTTTCCCTTACACACTCTCACTCTCACATTCCCCTCCAGCCTCTCTGTTGTGGTCATGCGATAATGTGAAACCGTAACCAACTAAACAATTTAGTTAGGGTTTTTGTTAGATCCGGACGGTAATCAGCTTCACTTGTGTTGCCTAATGGGAAATTGCTGCAGATCTCCGGCGGCCGTCGCCAGAGAAGACGTTAAATCGAACTATTCGAGTCACGATCACGCCCGCAAAGAAGCGAGCGCCAACAAGAAGCAACCGATTACTGTGCTGACCGGAGTGCCTAAGGAGAACATCGAGGATAGGTATCTAGTCGACCGCGAGCTCGGCCGCGGCGAGTTTGGGGTTACGTACTTGTGTATCGACCGGGACACGCGCGAACTGCTCGCGTGCAAGTCGATTTCGAAGAGGAAGTTGCGGACGGCGGTGGATATCGAGGACGTGAGGCGTGAGGTGGCGATTATGAAGCACCTGCCGAAGAATTCGAGTATTGTGACCTTGAAGGAGGCGTGTGAGGATGATAATGCGGTGCATTTGGTGATGGAGCTGTGTGAGGGCGGAGAGTTGTTTGATCGGATTGTGGCAAGAGGACATTATACGGAGAGAGCGGCGGCGGCGGTTACCAGGACGATTGTGGAGGTTGTGCAGCTGTGTCATAAGCATGGTGTGATTCACAGGGACTTGAAGCCGGAGAATTTTTTGTTTGCTAATAAGAAGGAGAATTCGCCCTTGAAGGCTATTGATTTTGGACTGTCTATATTCTTTAAGCCAGGTGAGATTCTAACCATTAGGTTGTTTTTGCTAATATGAATTGTTTCATTTAATTTGATCAGGTTTTGTGAGTTAATGATATACTAAATCTAGCCGGAGTTGCTCCATTTGTTTTTAGTATTTTATTTAGTGCTTTTATGAGTATGTGAGTTGGAATTGATTTGCGTTTATGCTGAAAGTACAAAGGACGTTGTTGCGGACACTGGGCGCCCTTGATTAAAGATATACATGAGATGTTTGTTAGTGAAACGTAGGTGCCAGAGCTGGGATTTGGAAGTGCGGCAAAGTTTCCATTGAAGTTCAGTGAGGTCAGACCTGGTTTAGCTTTAGTGAAAGGACTGATGAGGGATTGGGTTTCTTGCAAGTTAATGGGAGTTTTAAGAGGGTGCCAAGATGCTAAACAAGAATAGTATGATGAAAGAATTAAGGAGTATGTTATTAAATGTTTGCAGATCATTTTGTTGTTCATGATGACTGTTTATGCATTCACTGATGGTTGTATGGTCTACTGGTAAGCCTGATGTTTGGAGAGCTTTGTAGCTGGGAGGTTAGTGATTCAGTGTCTTGCGTAATTGAATTTGTTAAAATCCTAGAGTGGAGCTTTATTCAGCTCACACAATGTGAATTTGTTTCTTAATCTGGCTTTCTTATTGAATGATTGAACAATTAAACCAGCTTGACAGAGCTAGTTGAGTGAAAGAATGAGTTTTTACCCTTAATTGGGGTTTGGAAACAGTGCCACCACTCCTGTGCAAGTAATTTTCTTACACCCATCAGCAGGCACTGGCATTGTAGATCTAGTCTTAGTAGGATGCATTTATCTTGCTCAGTCACACTCTTGTATCATTGTTCACCACATCATTGAGAATCATAGGTATGCATTCTGTTTTATTAAGCTTCAGCTTGTAAATACTATTGGGTGGTGAGTGGCTAAGCACAGGAGAGATTGAAGGTGGTTGGCTGATGATTCAGAACCATAGATTTTATGATATCTACTGTCATATTTGCAGAACCATAGATTTTATAATATCCTTGTTTTTGTCATTTATGGTTGTTGGGCCCGCTATTTTAACACTGAAAGAGTACTTTTGATTGCTTAAACTTCACATGTCCAGGTGAGAGATTCTCTGAAATTGTTGGGAGCCCCTATTACATGGCTCCAGAGGTGCTTAAGAGGAATTATGGGCCAGAAATAGATATATGGAGTGCGGGAGTCATACTTTATATTTTGTTGTGTGGAGTTCCCCCATTTTGGGCTGGTATGAACATTCTTAGTTCTGTCTCTATACTTGCCCTTGTATTATTATTATCTATCTTTTTTTTTCCTTGTTTTCTGCTTAACAGAAACTGCACTTTCATGCAGAATCTGAACAAGGGGTTGCTCAGGCTATTCTTCGTGGGCTAATAGATTTTAAACGGGATCCATGGCCAAATGTTTCAGAGAGCGCTAAGAGTCTAGTCAGACAGATGTTGGAGCCAGACCCGAAGCTTCGACTAACAGCGAAGCAAGTGCTTGGTAGTTTTCATCTCTTTTATGATGTCTTTGAATGTTTAATGTTTTCTGTGCATCCAAGCATGTTTTTCTTTTTCTTTGTCCTCGATGGAGGGGTGTGGTTAAGTTTGTGTGGTGGTCACACATCCTAGTTTAAAATCTTACCTATGTTAAAAATTCTACATGCTACTTGTGATGATCATGCATTACATCTGAATCTTCAGCATTTTGAGAACCATATACCTCCTTGCAGCCCTACAGTTTCACTGGGCTTACATCTTTACGAGGTTAGATGTGCTATTGTTATATGGTTTGACATAGGTGCTGGAATACTTTATCCTGGCTAATTGTTCCAACTTGCGTCAAGATTTTTTTTTGATTGATTGTGAGCTTTAGAGATAGTTTTTGTTTGTTATTACAAGTGATAGGTAATTGTAATCGTATAAACTAGAGGACAGGGCTTAATTTTATGAAATTCAACGATGTTATTATTGGTGCTAGCTGATACATTTTACACGTGCCTTATAAATGTTGATTTCATCTGTCTAATGCATATTTTCTTTCCTTTTGGCAGAGCATCCTTGGCTCCAAAATGCTAAAAAAGCTCCAAATGTTCCTCTTGGTGATGTTGTCAGGTCGAGGCTTAAACAGTTTTCGATGATGAACAGATTCAAAAGAAAAGCCCTTAGGGTTGGTTGATGCAAAAAGTTCTACCATTAGATTCTTTATACAGTATTGCTTTTCCATGACAAGTTTTTAAAAATGGTTCTGTTAACTAGGTTATTGCTGAGTTCTTATCTGTTGAAGAAGTTGAAGACATCAAAGAAATGTTCAAGAAGATAGACAGTGATAATGATGGAGTTGTTTCAATCGATGAATTGAAAGCTGGCCTTCGAAATTTTGGCTCCCAGCTTGCTGAGTCAGAAGTTCAGATGCTTATTGAAGCTGTGAGTGTACTTTCTCTTTACATATGTCCTTCCATCAGTGGTCCCTACCATTCAACAAATATCTAGTGAGACCAGACATTGGATATTGGCAATTGATAGAATAGGACTGCATATAACCACAATGTCCATAGCTGGCTAACTTAAGTTGACTAGTATTTATCACACTGTTAAGCAGTTCGGCCTTCCTATGGATCCCACTCATGTGGTATGTTTGACTCACGCAAAACTGATTACCTTAGATGTCAGATGTTTCATGCAATCAGACTATGATGTGGCTGTGGTGCTTGAATTTACTGTCCCTGCCTTCCTTTAGGCAAATTTATTGATAATTGATAATGCATGTTCACCAGTTCCAATTTTCCACGTCTCTAAAGCACTCTACTAGGACAATCTTATCATTCATAAATATATATTAAAAGTCCGTAAAAAAAATCCACTTTTACAGATAATTGAAAAAGAAAATTCAAAAAATATATCTGCACTTTGGAGGGTGGGGATACATTTTTGTTGGTGATTTGCCTATTGCTACGTCTTTTATGTAGGATGTGTATTTAATGAAAAATGACCACAATGTCTTGGAAATCATTCTCTGTTGCTGATTCTATACACATTCTTAGGATGCTATTGATTCTATTCTTAATGATCTTACAATGCAAGTAACCCCTTTCTCATTTTCTGTTTTCTGTTTTTGGCATCATGTTGATCAGTTGTAAGCATTAGGTGTACCTTTTAACAGAAGCTATATTCTTGCCATGTGACTCATTTTGTGCGGCTGAAATATTCAGGATGGATCGGATATATCTAGAATTTGAAAAGTGATTATGCATTGTTGGTCAAATATGTATGTTCTTTATAAACATTACTGCTTTATTCGGGGGTAAAAAAATTACGTTATGGAAGAGTATAATGATATAAGAATAATATATGCATGATCATTACCCTCTATTCTGTATACAACTGTAGATTATTTGTTGCTGGTGTTTGCTTATGCTTCTTCAGTCTTTCTGTTTTGAAAACTTAGGTTAATTTTGAAAACTTCGACTTTCTGTTTTGAATGGGATGTGTTTGTTGACAGGTAGATACTAACGGGAAAGGAACACTGGACTATGGGGAATTTCTTGCCGTCTTGCTCCATCTACGAAGAATGGCCAATGATGAGCATCTCCACAAGGCTTTCTCCTACTTTGACAAGGATGGAAATGGTTATATTGAGCCAAATGAGCTCCGTGATGCATTGATGGAAGATGGAGCAGATGACTGTACTGATGTAGCAAATGACATCTTCCAAGAAGTTGACACAGACAAGGCAAACATTTCATTTTTTTTCTTCTTTTTCCTGCTGTCGAATGCATTATTGATTCAACAAAACTCCGTCTGATATCATTGTTCCATAAATGCAGGATGGCCTGATAAGCTATGATGAATTCGTGGCCATGATGAAAACTGGAACCGATTGGAGAAAGGCTTCTCGTCATTACTCAAGAGGAAGATTCAACAGTTTGAGCATCAAGCTGATGAAAGACGGCTCCCTAAATTTGGGAAATGAGTAGGCATGTATGTGTTCCAAACTGTGGTCGTTCATTAACCCAAGTGCGGGATCATTCCCTGTACACCGTGAACTTTCTTCCTTTGATGATTCATTATTGGGGCACCTGATAAAATGACTCCTTTTTTGGTGGTGGTTTGGGAGGATCATGGAGGACGGGTAACCTTATTTGCCTTTGCAGGTATTTATTGTGTAAAAGACGGAGCTTGCACCCGTGGTAACTCCATGTATGATTCTGCGCTTCTTTATCACTCAACCTCTGGTCATTATTTCTGCTTGACAGTGTGGGACTGGCAAACTATGTAGTGTTGTAGTATATTCTTGTCCAAAAAATATTTTCACTGTTCAATTTGGCGCTCGTACGTGGTGTCTCAAAATTGGCGAGCGTGCTTCAGTGTTCTAGATGTAGTAAAAGATCATTAATTTGAAGGCTGTTGATTGTATCTTGAGCTTTTTCTAGTAACAAATCTAGTTGGTTTCACTATCTAAGCTGTACATAGATCACTTTTGAAATTGTAGTCGATATCTTGGACTTAGGGATGGCAATGGGTAATACGTGTTTCAGGTTTGCTATTACTAAATCTGCATTTGTAAAAAAATTTAAATAACTAAAATCGTTTGCAACCTTTTGTGGATTTTTTGAGGGTTTTTCATTTAAAATTATAAATATTTAAAAAATACTTTTAACAATACATCAAAGTTTAAATTATATAATTCAAACTATAAATTTATAACCTGAAAATTATATAATTTAAACTATAAATTTATAACTATGAATAAATGAAGACACACACACGCTGCAGTGAAATAGATTGGGTTTATGAATTAGGACTTTTAACTTAGATTGGGTTTATGAATTAGGACTTTTAATGGTTAAAGTTTTTAATATATTTTATTATGATTAAAATTAAAAAATAAATAATTAAAATAAAGAATGCAAGTTGACAGATATTCGCACGGTGATTTTTGCTCAAAACTAAACGCACCCACAACTTGCTGTGAATTTAAATTTGAAATATCACCTGATCACAATCCATAAAATTACTAGCGGTAGATAGGTTTGGACAAATTTATGAATTTGTGGATAATTTTACCATCTTTCTTGGTGAGTGCGGTGTGGCAATACGATTTTCATGGCTTTGTAGCTGGGCCAGCAAGTGTAGCCGAAGGCTCTAAATTGTCTTCAGCTATTTATGTAATTTCGTGTTTGCGCCTTGAAGTACTTTTTATGAGCTACAATGGGGACCTTATTTATGTCTCTATTAAGTCATGATATGTGATTCCCTCAAATTATCTCACTAATTTTTAGAAATATCCTTATTAAATAAAAAAAATTATATTATTTTATTATCTCTCTATTTCTCCAGTCTCTAGTTTAAGTGTGTAATAATCACCCTCACCACTTCATCAAGTTCATCATCACCACCATTACCATCAGCACCACCATTATCACCTATCTTCTTTACCATCAATTCATTAGAAAACTTCCACCAACATATGATGAGTGTTAATATTGGGTCTTAGTAAATTTTTTGAACAAGTGGTGGGTTTAATTATTATTAATGATATTGGTTTTGATTTCTTTTGTAAGAATCTAAGATTTCAAATTGTGAATCAATTAAAAAGACGAGAGAAATGTAAGAGATGAGAAGTTAATCTATTGAGAATTTGAAAGAGAAGAAAAAATATTTATTTTTAATTATTTTTATTTCAATAAGGGTAATTTTAGAATAAAAAATATTAACTAAAAAGTGTTGGTTGGTGAAATAAATTGAGAGGGTCAAATACAACCATTTTATCTTTATAGACCATATTATCATTTTAAGTTTCAAATTTTAATGACCGGTCTTTTTCTTTTTTTTTTATAATTTATTAAGTTAATTAGAATTCTCTTATTATTTGAGCTCTTGTGAACTTTTAAAGATCTTGTACTGCTTGTCTTTTAATAATAGTATATAATTATGATTTACATTTTTAATTTATTAACTACCAATCATTTGGATAAATTTTACTCAAGAGAAGGCCTGAACATGAGAGGATCATTATCTCGCATAGGCAAGTCACTGTTAGCAAAAGCAATTGCCAATACCATAGATGCCAATTTTCTTACTATTGTTTTAAGGGCAATAATTGATAAGGAGTACCAACAGATGTCCTAATTGTATTCTAAAATTTTATCCTATATAATGTGATATTTATCAAGTGCTTGAATGTTAAAATCATATAACATGAAATTTTGGGATGTGCACCAGTAATTGATAAATTCAGTTTGAATAGAGGTGGGCAGAATCGGACTGGATCGATTTTTGGTCAAAATTCAACCCAAAGTCGTCGGTTTGCATTTCACGCGAGTATTTGAGCGTTTCATAGACTAAAAGCCCAGCCGTCCAGGTTTCTGAATTTAGGAAAATTATTAAATTGGGCCTACATATTGTATCAGACTGATCCTGGGGCTTCAGATAACCCAATCCCATGCCAACTTCAACAAATTCACATTCTAAAATCAAAATTATTATTATTGAGGCCATAGAATGAAAAGTGGAAAAATAAAAAGTTCAAAAGAAGTAAATGGAAGGGGGAAGTGGAAGTGGAGTGAGCTCGGATTTTAATGTTCTATTGGTGTGAAACAGTCTGTCAAGCCCAATGGAGCAATCGGAAGTAGGAATTATTTAGTTTTTTCAAGCGTGTGGGTAACTTTAATGGGAGATCGGAGTTGCAGTCTCTTCGTATTTTTGTTGGAGTAGGATTTTTTTAAATTTAGAAGTAGGTCTCTTTTTTGGACTACATATTTGGTTTAAAGAAATATAAAGTTAGGAGAGGAGAAGAGGGGAAACAGATAAGGGGAGAAAAATAAATTTCATGTCCAACTAAATAATAAAAATAAAACTGATCTCTTTTTTCATTTACTTTCTCTCCTCCTCTTACTTGTCCGATCATTCCATCTTCTACTATTTATTCCAACCAAACATGGATTACAGGTAGATTTTCAAACTGAATTTTAAATGACTTGCATTAAGGCAAATCGTGGCGTACTTCTTAATATACCATAAATATTTGAATTGTATTGCAATATTTAAAAGAAATTAAATTATCTCTATTTAACATTTATGTTTTTGATCGTTTAAAAAAAATATAGAGATGTTTTTGGTCCCCTACCTATATAGGATTTGAATTAGGGTCCCCAACCTACATAGAATTTGAACAAGGCTCCCCCACCTATATAGGATTTGAACTAGGGTGGCTAATTAAAGAAGTTGCATAGAAACTACTCAACCAAACCTCTAGACCAAGTGGTCCAGTATAGATGAGGTGGTTTTACACACGCAAGGGAAAAAAAAAGGTTTAATGGCATGACTCAAATATTAATACAAGAGATTTTGCTTACATATCATGGATGTTCCATTTGGTTTTACCTTTTCTAATTTAATTTATACAAGTAGAATTTTCACCTAATAAAAAAAACGATTTAGTTTTTTTTGTTGTCAATGAAAGTTTTTCTTAAGAACTGTACAATTATTTTAATAGATAAATTTTTTAATTTTTTTTTATGAAATGAGTGAAATAAGAAGGTAAAATATATAATAGGCATTTTAAAAAGAGTTTTTGTTAATAGAGACAAAATAAATTATTTAATCTGTAAAAGTTCTCCTCAAAGTGAAATCAATAACAACATCAATTTTTAAAAAGAGTTTTTGGAAGCAAGTAACACACTAACCAGACACGTATTCAAAATTTTCATTCTCTTTTTAGTCATTTTATTAAAATATAAAAGTGAAATTAAAAAAAAAAAACATCTAGTAACCAGGATATGCTTACACAAAGAGTGGGGGAAATATTATCGCCCATATAACTTGTTCATATAAATGGGGCGTGTGAAGATAAACCACGGGCGTTCGACAGTGCAACTTCTAATTTTTCTAGGATATTTCTTGGAGAACATGGTGGGGCTTTTTCGAGTGAGACTTTCGATCAGATGACACGTACTCTTGCCAAATAAAAAATTAAAGCATATTTGAATGGTCAATGCTTGTCAAAATTTTGTGAAGTAGTTCGCATTCAAATAGGCAAAAGGAATATTATTAAAATTAGTTGGAGAAACAAATATTTTGAACACCACTTCAGACAAATGATTGTGTGTTAGCTACAATGCTTTTGCTTGTCGACATAGTTTTTGAAAAAAAAAAGCACATGTAGATATTGCAGATGATAAAAGTAAAAGCAAAAGAAGCAGCAGCAGGGACAGCGAGCCCTCAACTCTAAAGAATTTCACGGCCACTTCACTCTGTCTTGTTAGGCGCTGTTGCATGTTCATGTCAGTCGCTCTCACGCACGCTACAACACATTGAGACTAATGTGATCAATCTTCATCTCTTTAACTTAGCATCCTATCCCAACGTGTTGAAAATATGACATTTTATAAGATACATGTAAAAGATTGAGTCTTTATCTGACGTGAACGTTTACTTTTAAATAAAATTTTAGTACGTCATTATTTTAGAAAATACTTGTGTCTCTGATCGGCTTTAATTAAATAAGGAAAAGCCTATATTTTAGCTTGCCAAAAAAAAATTAACGAAAAATAAGGGTTCTATTAAACTTGATTTTATTTTTGTCCTCTTAGTTTACAAATCCTTTATATTACTTTACTCTAGCCTCCAAGTTGCAGTTTTTCCTTTTTGATTTTCATTGCATTTACAAAATTTCTCTTTAAGGAAAAAAAATTATTGTAATGTGCAGCCTATGCGTTGATCACTGGAGATTATTTTTTCTTTGGCTCCTAAACGTTATATATTCTTTCATTTTAGCCCTCAGTTTTAGATTTATTTTTTTACAGCTTAGCCCCTAAAAGTTTTGTTTCTTTTCATTATTCCCCCAACTTCTAAAACTTAAACTTTCAAGCCCAAGTAAGGTACGCATGGCCCAATCTTTTTGTCTTTTTTTTCTTTGTTTTCTTTTTCTTTGCAAATATAATTACCAAAGAGAGAATTTGTGAGGTTTACAAATATCTGGACTGCACTTCAGTATAATTAATCTAAAGTTTTCCCAATATATTTTTTATGATAAACATGAGTAGGTTATATACATGTGACAAAAAAGAATAATTTTGTTCATAAGCACCAGATATTATTCAAAGATAACATGTACGGTATTATAATTGGCAGCCTGCTGCTTGTGCATATCCACCAAGTAATCTCTGATCATCATTGTCATAATCCATTTTCAACATTTTCTTCTAACTCTTATCTCCTTGACGTTTCTTTTGTTGATTAATTTGGTTAGCAGCAACTACAAATTTGTGCCAATTTTTTCCTAGCGCACTTTTTTCTTTGCCTTTGCTAGCTATGATTATGTCTTCGATTTTTGTTGACGAACTAAAGGAAGCTTACCTTGTGTGATCTAAACATTAGCTTGACACCATCAATATTTGCCTAGTTATCTGGTCAAAAGCAACCGCCAGCAATTATACGGTGCAAAATGATTGTGTGTGGTTATTTAATTATGAAGTGCCAAGGGCACTAGTGATGATACAAGTTACTTGTAAAACTTGTACACAAATATACAAGTCGACATAGACTTTTGCACATCCAATTTTTTACAAGTCTTTATTAGAAATATTGTCGTAAATTAAAAACCCACGAGGGAATGCCTTTTGTAAGTGCGAAAACACCATAAAAAAATATACCTAAAATTAACATTAATTGTTACCGCACATGATTTTCCTGAAAAACATTTTGTCAGAAAGCAAATTTCGTAAGTTCACAACTTTGAATATGATTCTTCAAAATGGTCCCTATTTCTGCAGCAACAACTGAAATTTCCTCTGGAAACGGGAAAGGCAAAACAAAAACACCACTAAATATAGAGACTCCACATGCATGATATATCATTCTTGAAAGGGAGAAATCAAATTGCTTGTTTTGCTACATGTTTCTGTCTCACTGGTTTGAGATCAATTATGAGCTCAATTTCATGTGCTTTCACGTGGATGTGTAGCCTTATAAACGATGATGGTCCTGATGATATTCTGTAATTTTATTTTTTAATCATCGACAACAATGTTATATATATAAATCTATGTCTTGTCGGCTATCAGTACAACTTTGGTTAAAATTCGATTCACATTTGTGAAATCCACGTGCAATCATTGAGTTTGATTACTATGCCGGGGGAAACCACAATCTTGGTGAAAATGAAAACGCTGTACGTTATGGCAATTTAGTATGAACAAGATTGCATAGACAGGGAAGAAAAGCAAAAAACTAGTAAAGTTTATGCCCGTTGTTTCTACTTTTGTGTTTCCATCGCGTGTGAATGAACATACTTTTATACATCTAATAATTGTGATTCTTTAGTTACAATTCAAATGAACAGCTCATAAAAGCTTAATTTTTTTTTTTTGGAAGAGATAATATTTAGTTGTATTTAGATTAGTGATCTGAATAAAGAGAATTGATTAAAAAAATAAAGTTTAAATATTGATAAAAATATTCTGAAAGCATAAGTAGCTTACTGTAATAATTCACCCAAAGAATCCACTAGTTGCATGAATAACGTTTTTTTTTTAAGAGAATATTGCATACTATTACTTACGATATTTATAATTATATAATTACTGAGACCAGTTTACATCAACTCTGATATAACATCGCTCAGATTTTAATCTTCTCAAATATTCGAGGCACGTTAACTTTTTTACTGAGAAAAAGACTGCCTTTACTTAAATTTAAAAAAAATTAATTAAATTTCTTTAATATGTCTACAGGACTCAAACTTTAAAGAAGAAAATTTTAATTAAATTTCTTCAATTCGTCTGCGGGAGTTCGAGTGTAAGGGAGTGGTTCTAAAGCCGGAGTGGTTGTTGCATGAATAACGTTGAGCAGTCAAAAGAGAATTTTAGTAGAAAGAAAGCCAAAGTGAAAACCCCACTAACGAATAATGTTCTGTCAGGAAAAGCTGTTGCCCTATTCTAAAAATGCTCTGAGCTTTAATTTAAATTTGACATGTCATCAAAATTTATATATCCCAATAAAACAGTGCCATCAAAAGAAGTGGATGTCAATTACTCTTTAACTGATAAATTTTTTTGATAATATAAAAGTGTAAGGCCTTTTTTTTTTACTTAATCACTTAATTAATTTATTTTTAATTAGTTAAATCATTGACTTTATTTGTTTTTTCAACTTAATTAAAATTTTCAACCATTAAGTCATTAAATTATTAAGCTAATTTTTTTTAGCTTTTTACTTAATTTAAAAAGTCTTAATGATATCAATAAAGGACATTTTAGGGGTGGGTATGAGTTGGGTTTGCCATTATTAAAATTTATTTGTTTTTTCAACTTAATTAAAATTTTCAACCATTAAGTCATTAAGTTATTAAGTTAATTTTTTTTAACTTTTTACTTAATTTAAAAAGTCTTAATGATATCAATAAAGGACATTTTAGGGGTGGGTATGAGTTGGGTTTGCCATTATTAAATGGGTTAAAATAAAATCAACCCGACCTAATTAAATAAACATGTTCAACCTAATTTAACCCAACCCTTAGATAATCGGGTTGGGTTGGGTTGGGTTGAAAACTTGAAGGTCAAATCAAAATAAAAAATTAAATAAAAAAAATATGAAATTAGAAATAACATTTATTGAAATCAAATATAAATATGTTATAACATGAAGTATTTAACAAAGAAAATTGAAAAATCAACTATATTAAATTTGAGAAAATTTCAACAACGAGCTTCTAAACTTTGTTCCCGACTTCCCGCATCACTTTTTCGAATTCCAAATTCAGACTTTTTAGATAATTAGCTAGTATCATGTCCTGTAATAAAATGAAATTGATTTATAATTATGTACTGTTAACTTGTTAAGTATTTACTAAAAAATAAAGAGAAATTGAAAAGAATAAAAAGAAAATAAAAAATAAATTAGTCATTTAGGTCTTTAGGATTTTGTAATTAAATTTTTTTATTATTATTTATAGAGGTTGGGTTGAGTTTGATGGGTTCATCATAATTAACCCAACCCAAACCAATTATTAATTGGATTAAAAAAAATTGACACAATTAACCCATAAAAACTCACTCAACCCGTCAAAATTTAATTGGGTTGGGTTTGTCCACCCCTATTCTCCATAACATCCCAATTTAATTAATTAATTTTTATCCTTAACTAAATAAAATTTAATAATTATCTATATGTAACTTGTGATAATATATAATGATAAACTATTATTATTTTTATCTTTTTATTTTTCTTCAAATTAGCATTATTTATCTTCATTATTTTTATGAATATTTTTCTTATAAAAACATCATAAAGTATAACAAAATTGATTAACATATATAATATAGAATATTAAAGAGTTGTATTCAATTTAATATGATTTATGTTATGATAATATTTATTTTATTTATATTCTTTGAGATATTTATTATTTGTTTGATATTTTTAATTGTAAGGGTATAAATATAAAAAAATTAGTTTTTAAATTTTTTAAACTAAAAAACAAACAACTTAATATTTATTTTTAGCGATTCAGATAAAAAAAATACATCATTCAAATTCATACAGAATTCAAACTAGTTTAAGTACTATTTAAATTTCAGACAAAAAAAAAAAAAACAAACGCCACCTAAGTTTAAACTCCGCTCACATAAATAGTAAGCGAATTTAATTTGTAATATGCATGGAAAAGTAAATTAAAATTATAAAAAAATTGTGAGTTGCTTTTATAATTCTATAAGAATTGTGGCTCAAAATAGGCAACATACTTAATTCGGGACACGGATTGAAGCACAAGCATGGACGGATTTGAGAATTGATGATACGTCGTCAAAATGTCCTCCCAAAGTTTGTATAAAACTTCAAAACCACCTATAAATTTTGTAAAATGCGAACGTCTATAATTATTTATTCATTTATTTGAATTATTTATTCATTTTTTTAAAGTGGTTTAAAAAATAACTTTCAATGCCGAGCATATTTATGAATCGCTTTCAAAAGTATGGCATTCTCCTCTTGCCGTCGGTCACAAGATAAGACTTGCCCGATAAGGCAATACTTGTCTACTGTGTAGACTTTTTGACATAATTAATACAAGAGATACGTATGCTTTCATGAAATCAATTTTGGTGCACCAACGCTATTCAAAAAAAAAAAAAGAAAAAAGAAAAAAAGAAATTCAAGCCATGATCCTATTTATTTATTATTTTCTATTTTAAAAATTGAAGAACAGTAGGTGCGATTAACTAGGATTAGTGTCATGAAATTTGGGAGAAAATTAGGGCATGCATCGTGTCAATCAAATATAAGGACTTCAGAGGAGAAAAAGAAGCTTCACCATCCACATGAACCACAAGAAGCGATTGATAAGGCCTTATTTGATTGGCAGGACACTGATTTCATATCAACTTGAGACTTAATCTAAGGATAAAAGACATTATCACGAACCAAAAGAATTGTAATATATCGATTATTCGAATCAGTTTTTTGTCCAATATTGCGTATAAATTTTGCATAATCACTTCAGAATTGAAAGCCATCTCTGGATAATGAATATAATTTATAGATTTTTTTTTCTTTCAGTTGATGTAAAAATTTGTTTTAAAAAATGAGAATTTTATATCTTAGATGTTATATCAATGTACTGATTAATCTATCAATCAACCTAAATTAATTACAACGGGTAAATTGAATCAAAACGCATAATACAGTGGTACTTTTAATCCTATCAACATAATTTAAAATAAAAATTTAATTGGATGTAAACATTTGTTTTAAAGATATGAATTTTATATTTTAAAATGCGCATGTATCAGCAAAATTAAAAAACAAAAAAAAAACACACGTAGATCAGGACTCGAGAAGATGAGTTTGATGTTTGAGTTGACCCTCACGTGCTTTAAATAAAAATCTGCCACGTGGGAGAGTTGTTGCTGCTTCAGTAACGAAAAATGATGTCGGCCGTGGCCGCATCCGAGCCATATATAATTGGACTTTATAATTCATTAATAAAAAAAAAGACTAAGACTTGACAGTGATGTGATAGTGATGCAAGAAAAATAGAACAGTCCATGCAAAAAATCACGCGGGTCTCATTATCTGACATAATTTATTACATTTTTTAAAATAGATTATAAGTTACGGTAACTGTAATTTAATAATTATTAAAAAAATTTATGTGACATTATCCTATTAAAATTTTATTATGCGGTAGAATAATTAGTATTTTTAAATTGGAGATTTATTAGTTTATTTAAGATAAATTTTAAATGCGACTAGTACAGAATCACTGCTAAAATATATTAAAATATACTATTATGTCATGTGATAAAATGTTAATGGACCACTTGCCACCTTAATCTGTATAGCCATACCGAAGTGATAATCCCACGCAAGTTTCAAACGCCCACGTGTTTCCTTCTTCTGTTTCCTTACGCCAGCGTCAGAATCTTCATTTTGCAGCTGCAGCATGCAAATGCAAACTGCTGGCTGGCTCGAGGTTTGGTTAATTTCTTGAACTTATCCAATTTAATGTTTAATTAATTATATTACGAGTGATGATGTAATTACAAATTTTTGTATAAACTTATCTTGTATAAATTGATTTAACATTAATTCACCAATTGAATAAAAATATAAAATAATAAAAATAGATCATATATGTCAAAAGATATTTAATTCAATTAATTTTATTATCTCACATTAATTTATACAAAATAAATTTATACAGAGTTTGTAATTATATTATTACTCTTATATTATTTCATTGTGTGCAATTAATTTGAGAATCGTATCAAATTATTTGTCCTGCTTAAGCTAGCTATAGCCATGCATTTTATATTCTGTTTAAAACAAAATAAATAAACTGCATTATGTTCGATATGGATTTAAGTAATATAATTAACAGGCCGTATAACAGCTATCTGATTAAGATTGATTTACGAATAGTCCATTGGCGTCAGTACTTGGACAGATGATTAATCCTTTGCGGATAAGCAGAGAAAAAACTTGTGTACTCGACACACCTTCAAGTGATTAGTCAAAATAGTCAATAACTCATTTAATTCGTCATCTTCTAGAATCGGATCAATGTCAATTGATGCAATGGTGAATCTTGCGCAGGAGTTGATCTACAACTTGTAGTTTTTCATATGTTAACTCTAGTTAAAACTTTGTATTTAGAAAAAATAATCAAAAAAATGGAAAAAAAAATACATATATACATATTCAAAAGCTAACTGTAAGCTGAAGGTTATTTTAAACTTTATATTATCAATCTAGTAACCATTTTTTGCCCATATGAGATTTTTTTTTCTCAACACCTTGTTACATGTAGACCCAATCTTTCGTCTGTTCATTGTAAGATGGAAATATTTTGTGGACTCACTTATGCATGAGTTTGGTTTTGATACTATATAGAAGCTCATTAATCTAATTTCTCCCTAAAGAGTAATGCTATGCTTAATTTGGATGCTAACTAATGTGGCATTTTATGTATCATTTATTGCGTAATTTATAAAAGTTATGGGTTAATAATTAATACCATGCACATGACATTAAACGATTGGTGGCACGTCCGCAAAAATTCAAACTACGTATCTAAACTAATTAAGCATAACATTAATTATTGATACCCAAAGGCTAAATTGTATAAAATTCATATTATTATATCTATAAATATTCTTAATCGTCAAAAATAATACAAAAAATAAAAATATGGTTATTCCAAATAGGATAATAGAACGATAGTTTCGGTTTCTTAATTTGCAATGCGGGATTATTTTTAAACAAGATTCAAAATCCGGATAATAGGCAAACTTTCAATTGAATTAAAGAGATTAAATCAACATCATACTAATAATAAAGGCATGACCCGTTGCTCCAAGTATGAACTATTATTATATCATGTCGGCTATCTAGTTACCATTTTTTGTTCTTTAAGATAAAAATCCTCTCCTTCACTAACAACAAAAGAAATGTGTTCATGCATGTATATGTCGGCATGCATTACCTATCATTCATTCTCATTTTGGGAAATTAATTATCAGTGTAGTTGATCTTTCACATAGATAGAGCTAGAGAGTGGCACACGCATACTCTCTGGTTACATCCTTTCAATAATTGGGAAATGACAGATTGTTTGACAATCATTTTGGGTGCATCTGTTTGTAATGAACTGAACTTAATGTAACACCTATCACAATGAAAACAAGAAAAAAAAATGACATTTCTTTGGGTTTTTTTTTCTCGTTGGCAAATGGCCTGTTTGGGCACTTTCTATTACATTATGTGTATTTAATTTATTTATTTACCATGTTATTGATTCACTTGAGAAATTGTGTGGTCATAATGAGAAGAAACAAAATTTATAAAGGCCAAGTCGTAGTCATAAAAACTAGAGCTAGAGCCATAAAGAAAATAAATAGGAACTTACGAGGATCAAAGCACAAAAACTACATCTTGACAGGCCACAATGTAAATAATTGTCCAATGTTTTCATTTGATATCTGTGGGATAAGGGAGATGGCGTACTTAAGATCTCCATGTATATCACGATTTTTAGAGAAGGTTTTTGCTGTTTTCAGACCATTACCCTTTATATGTTTACTATTTTCACGTGTTTATACATATTATTATAATTGATTAAAATATATCTATGACAATGGGATTAGGATTCAATGTTGAGCTTTTTTTTTTTTCAGAGCACTAAATTAGTGATTAAGATTTATTTTGAATTTTTATTTTTTTTATTTTTTTTATTTTTCTCTTACCTAACAATTGTTAATTCAGTGCTCAGCAAAAATTTTACTCAGCACTGAATTCTTATCCATGGCAATGAGTGAATAGAAAAGAAGAGCACCAAAAATTTTTCCTCAATCTTATTAAATTGTTACCATATTCATCTATTAACTAATTAGAAAGAAGTAAATATGCATAATGACAATAACTTAATTATAGGCTAACGCGCTAAGAGTGGGAAGTCTCATTGTAAATATCTAAAAGTAGTGCTACACATCTTAAATTTTTTAACCCAAAGCATTATCACAAATAATGTAGCATTCACTGGCTGGTGCGATAGAAAAGTACACGGGAAGTATCTATCTCTTTTTTTTTTTTCTCTAACTTAAGATATTTTATCCTATCTTTTTCAAACTATGGATCAACTAGTAAAAATAGTAGGGCCAAAAACAGAATTATTGCATTATAAAGAGCAAGATAATATCTACCTCAAATGAAAAATTACATTATATATAGCTTTTAAAGAATGAAAATTATATAGGTGATGTTGTTCCTTTTCAATGCCGCTTAAAGTCTGAACGTAAGCTCAAATGCATTCTATATTTTTAATTTCTTGGACCAAAAACAACCACTACTATTATAATTAATGTGCAATTAATAATGTTAGAAATCTTAATATTTAAATTCTAACTTATTGTTATTGTATTTATGTGGCTAATAAATAATAACTTCACATGATATTTATAAGTTATGACATCAATTGAAAATAATTCTTAAGTAACTTTATTTTCAATTTAACTTTTGTTCAATTTTGTGTGATGTTGAGGTAGGATTGAAGTGTGGTTCTTCATCGTTGCTTTTTTTAAAATATAAACAAAAATTAAATATTAGATTCCCTCTCCAATTAAAGGCACGTGGGTGTATAAAACCTACTTTTTTGTAGGGATAATTTTTAAGGACCTCCCTTGAGTTTTGGCGTATTTACAGTTAGATAGAAAGTATGACCATAATTTCAAAGACCTCCCCTGCCGTTTGTATTCCATTTGGTATGTTATTGATGTATGAGGGTAATTTCGTAAAAAGATATTTTAAATTGAAAAAATCAAAAGCAACCACCTGATAGAGTTGACTGCTGCAGCACTCCATCATCCATTGGTTCTAAGAATGGCTTGGACATATCTTCTCTTTCATCTACCAAACCCAAGCCAATTAACAATCTTAAACCAGATTCTTCTCTTTTCACCTTTGACCTCGCCAAATGAAGCTCAGATCAGAAGAAGCCCCAGTTTCCAAAAAGAGTGATGAACGTAAAGTGACAATAGCGGGAAAATGGTGTCGTTGAGTGACCACTGCCGGCGATCGACAAGGGACATGGCAGTGATTAAACCTTGTAGTAGGTGAAATTTCCAAATAACCCAATGGACGTCAAATTTAGAACCTTTTGGTTGATTTGATATTGTGTTTGAAAATGGATTTAATCTTTTGTTTGATTTGTTGAAGAAGCTGCTGCATGTATCAACTTTGATTCGTACTAGCTAAACAAACCCTTGCATATTAGAAATTAGTTGTGATTTGTGATTTATATGTTAAACAAAAATGGGTTTTAGCTTTGTAATTGCAAATACAATTCCAAATTTTTATAATAAAATTAAAATGAAAAAAATTGAGATTTTTTTAAGTGAAATTAATTTTTGGGATCTTATTTATGATTACAATTTAAGATTTAGGTGGGTTTGATCGCAAATACAACTTGCGATCAAACCCACTTTTGTGTAAGCTTTCACCTTGTGTATCAACCTGTAACTTGATCAGTGTTCACTAGTTGTCAATATGTTTATAATAAAATTAAAAAAAAAACTCTTTGATTGGTTCTGAAATCAAATTGTTTTTTTGACTTGGTATATTTTTGTGTTTATAGCTTCAACTATGAATTTATATATTTTCTTCTTTAATGTTATGTTGTTTTTTTAATCTCAATGGAACTATAAAAAAATGTTAAGAATCGAGAGTTGTGTGATAGAAATGCCATTTTTATTTTTGAACTGATCGAAGCAAATATGATTTTGTTAATTAAAGTTTAGAAATTGTCAAATTTTTTCAGCAATATTTTTTTTAGGTAATGAATATGCAGTGAGTTATTTTTGTCATTTCATGAGTGTGCTAGGGCCTGGAAGCAATACATATTTCATACTATTAACGAACAGCAACCTGCTAGTTGCCAGTGCCACAAACGTGTCTTTTTGGCCTTAGGGTAGTTTGGTCATTTTGTTGATCCACTAACCGTCATTGGATGGAAATACAAACGACAGAGGAGGTCTTTGAAATTATGCTCATATTTTCTATTTAAGTGTCAATACATCAAACTTTAGGGGAGGTCTCTAAAAATTACCCTTTTTTTTTTTTGTAGATTGGACAGTCTTAGTCAACCATAACATTTTTTTTTTCTAGCGACAGTACAATGCCACTTACTTGTACTATATTATATTCCAAAGCAAGCGAGCCAAAGCCAATCAGGTTAATTAAACTATGGTGATTAACTGGTAATGAGCTACTAATACCTACTTATTAAAACTATATTAATTGTAGACTTGCCATTTAATAAAAGGGATACACAGAAAAGTAAGCCTTTGAAGCATCAATTTGCATATTTGCCTTTTTATTCAGATACAAAAATGTGTTAAATTAAAAATAAGAAGCAAAATCAAATCCCTTACGGCGCCGAAATTAAGCTTATGTGATTCTTATATAAACCTCTCAATCCCCACTTCACCAATCACCAAAACCAGAGCTAGCCCACTGCTCATCTTTCTCTCTCTGTCTCTATCAAAAATACCCTATAAGATATATATATTTTTAAAACTTTCAAAACAATTTAGAGACAATGAACTGCCTTCAGAGCTGGCCTGAACCAATTGTCAGAGTCCAAGCTTTATCCGAAAGTGGCATAAAATCAATCCCGGAAAGGTACATCAAGCCAGCACTCCAAAGGCCTAATTCAGTGAAACACGGTGACCGTCGTTTTGATGGCTCTCAAATCAACATTCCACTTATTGATCTTCAGAACATATACAGCAACGACGAGAGTGTCCGCAATGAGACGCTGAGTTGCATCTCCAACGCGTGCCGCGACTGGGGGTTTTTCCAAGTTGTGAACCATGGGGTGAGCCCCGAGCTGATGAAGCAAACGAGGGAGATGTGGCGCGAGTTCTTCAATCTACCGCTTGAGCTCAAACAGGAGTATGCAAACTCGCCGACGACATACGAAGGCTACGGCAGCCGCTTGGGCGTCGAGAAAGGAGCAAAGCTTGATTGGAGTGACTACTTTTTCCTTCACTTCATGCCTCATTCCCTCAGGAATCCCAACAAGTGGCCCACTCTCCCACCTTCTTGCAGGTGATTTCTTGTTAAAGTCGTTTTCATTGGAAATTTGCAATAGCATGATATATTTATTTATTTATTTTAAAACGTCAGTCGTCCGTAATTTACAAAACGCAGGCTTGTACAAAGTTGTTACTAATTAACTTTGGAGTCTGATCTCTGATGCATGCAAGCGAATTGGAAATTTTATAAAGGGAGAAAGGAAAAGTAGACACTAAAGAAGTGGTCTTGCAACTTGTCTTTCGCACTAAAGATTAACTTAATAACTTTAAGCTTAGTCGTTTAAATAATAATTCCACCTTTGTCCTATGTTATAATCAGGTATTGTACTTTTTGTCTATTCAGTTTAAGTTTGTTTGGGCTAATTCAAACAGCTATCCTACAAAAAGTTTGAACATCAAGAAAGTGAGTATTAGATTCCATGTATCTTTTGTGCAATTTAATTGACTATATAAATATTTGTTAGTTAAAGATTTAGAAAAACAACAAAGTCTGTTTTATTAAAAAAAATGTTCAACCACGTGACCTTAATTGATAGAAGATTAACTTTGACACGAATTTGGAAATTCTTATGCAGTGAATTAGTAGCGGAATATGGTGAAAATTTGGTGAAGCTATGCGGAGTTCTGATGAAGGTGCTGTCAATAAATCTTGGACTACAAGAAGACCAATTTCAAAATGCTTTCGGTGGAGAGGAAATTGGTGCTTGCCTAAGGGTTAATTTTTACCCAAAATGCCCCCAACCGGACCTTACACTGGGCCTCTCCCCACACTCAGACCCCGGTGGCATGACCCTTCTCCTGCCCGATGAAAACGTCGCCGGACTCCAAGTCCGTAGGGGCGATAACTGGATCACCGTTAAGCCTGTCCCGAATGCTTTTATTGTTAACATCGGAGATCAAATTCAGGTACTGTTAATGTGTACGTTAGCTCTAGGGACACACGTTAAGGGACATTAATTTTTTTAATATATTATAGTAGAAATATGTTTTTTTTTTAAATATATATATATATATATTTATTTATTTATTTATTTAGTAGTAGTAGTAATATGTTATTTGACATTTGCTTAGGTGCTAAGCAACGCAATTTACAAGAGTGTGGAGCATCGAGTGATTGTGAATTCGGAGAAAGACAGAGTCTCACTAGCTTTCTTCTACAACCCTAAGAGTGATTTGCTCATTGAACCAATGAAGGAATTTGTTACAAGGAACAGACCGGCCTTGTATCCACCAATGACTTATGATGAGTATAGACTTTACATTCGGACAAAGGGTCCCTGTGGCAAGGCACAAGTCGAATCCTTAACATCGAACACATAGGTCTTAATACGTGTAAACTATCCTTTTTAAATAAATTATTAGCTTCTAAATCCATATGAAGCAATTGATCATGGAACTTTTCGATTCTTCTCTTGCTTTTGATCTACAATGAGTAGCTGCCTGTATCATTTACGAAACAAAATAAATCAAAGGAATCTTGTGTGGTGGAGCTTCTTGCTCATATGGCAAAAGAAAAAAAAAAAAAAAAAGAGGTCCTTAGATAAATTATGTATTGGAATTTATGTGTGTGTATGATGGAAACCTTCGCACTTTTGCATGTGCAATTGTTTCATTTCTTAGCCTATTGAAGAAAATAATAGTAAAATCATGTGATAATTTTTTTTTCCACAAATTGGCACTTTCACTTGTCTCTGTCATTTTAAAAAGTCCATTTAAAAATTTCAGAAAATGAACAGGAATTGACTATTGTAAATTTATGGGCAAGATCATTTTCAAACGTATTGAATTGACACTTAACTTATCCAAATTTGACAATTTTTCTGTTTTTGATATTCCTTGTGATGAGAAAAATGAAACATGGCAAGGTTTTGATAGGTTTCAAACTTCAATCCGCTTGCTTCTTGCTTTCTCTTTAAATGTTTATCACGTGGGCGATCGTCCCTTCATGCAGGAATCTAATGGCTAGTTTGGAGAAATATTCAAAAGAAGTAGTCGATATTAAATTCATGACGTTGATATGTTTAAAAAATTTCTCCAGGATGGATGTTTATGTGTAGATATTTTTTTTTTCAATAGAGAGTTGCGTGATTATCGATATATTGGAGCTCATGATTATTCATTTTTAACATTAGTATAAAAAGAGTTCTTTAGAACATCTACAAATAAATATATTGGTGAACAAGAAATTTTAAAATACATTAAAGATAATACAATGAATTAATACAACTAATATATGTATGACATGTATAATTAAATTTAATATAATCACTACTTATATTGGTGTAACAGCATTTGCTTATTATATGACTGATACAATACCCTTAATATATTCTAAAATTTCTCATTGACGAACATGGTGTATTGATTACGGTGATCGTAAAATAATTAATGCAAGACAATGACAATTAACTAAGTGTATAAACTTCTTTCAACAAAATCAAGCATCAATTTAATTTGTGGACATTGGCTTGATGAGGCCTCCTATGTTACGTTATTTGGGATTAATTTCTTTTCATGTGTTTGGAATAAATTCGGTCCTTTTTGCACTCTAATATCCTGCCTATGCTATAACAAAGCTTATCAACGTGGTTTCCGTACTTTTTTGAATAAATTTCATTCTATTTGTAATATAACATTTGAAAAAAAAAAGTTAAATCTTTATTAATCAGTGTGGTTGGTCGTAAAAAGTTGCTTTTCCTCTCGACCCCATTCTCGGATTTTATAGCAAAATTCTATGCAGAGTAATTGATGGAGGAACCTTAACCAACTTTCAATTGTGTGTTATGCGTCTCTTTTGTTACGCAAAGTAAATCTTTAAACACAATTAACCGATCAAGTAACAAAATTAAACATTGTTGTTAGAACCCATTATATCATAGTGTCATTTCATGTTTCCACGTTAACAATTTCAAAAAATATGAAAAATCAACAAGCAATGTGATGGTTAAAGCCTTATGGCATGGATTATTGCTTTCAAAAGTATGTATAAAGCCTAACATTATGGATGAGATTAGATGCAATAGTAGCACACGTTTATTTCAAGCTCTTAAAAGTTAAAATATAAAGTCTTAATTGACAAGCAATTTGATCTTTACTTACTTTCTCCAAATTGTTTTAGGCAACAATAAAAAAAAGTATTGAAAGAATTAAAAACAATGTTAAACATGCGTTGAATTTTCATTGTAACCTAATGTTTGAATTGAACTAGTCAATAGGGGGGGCATTTCCTGCTTTTTTCCCGAAGGCTTTCATTGTCTTGCATTTGCAGCTGGTCTTTTGGCACATTCAAATCTGTACGATTTATTAAGTGGTAACTTTTTTCTCACAATTAATGTTGCATAGAGTCATTTTCATTAGGACCCCCTTTTTTTTTGGGTACAAATTTCACTTTTTTTTTTCTTTTTTTTTTTATATATTTGTTGGTGTCACTATTGTGACGGAAGGAGAAGGACAGCGTAGGAGCATTATATTGAGGTCATGAAACGAACTCCGATATGACGTTAATGTGTTTTTAATACTGTAAATATTAAAACACGTGTTAAATGAATGAGGATTTTCTTATGATTGCTTCTAATAATAAAAAAAAAGTCATTAAGATTAAATTTTAAATTTTGATGTTGATAATGAAGTTTTTTTTTCACCTTGCTCATAATTAAATTAATTTTTTTATTAGATTTGGAAAACTAAGAAAAGTTAGGAGAAACAAATACTAGAAAAGAGAATCCTAATCCATTAAAAGTACGATTTTCATATAGTAACTTCATATTAACAGTTTACTTGATTAATATTATAAGGGTCTACTTAAGTTATATGTAATGTAACTTCCAAATAGGTAAAATTCACTCGTTAACTCACCTGATCTCATTATAATTTTTACTTATTTTTATATTGCAAAGCCTAATTGTAAGTAAGTTTCAATAAATGCAACTTGGAGAACCATATCATAAAATGTCACTCGTAACACTCTTATGGTCAAAATCTTAAGTAAATATCTAAAGGGGACCTTGCTCTCTTACATTATCTGTTCGTTACAGACCATGAAATGACAAGTTAATAAATAAGGAGATGACACATGTAGCTAATTGGGGACCCAAATGACGAGAGTAGCAGGTTGCATGGCGGCTGAAAAATTACACATAATTTTTTCGAGCCCCAAATGTTCTAACATATGCTACCATGCCCCTATTAATTTTGACAAGAGTCACTGCACTCCAATTCTATTTGTTTTGTTGTTAAATCTAGCAATTTTAATTTGAAAGACTATTTTACAAACTGATTCGTACGATTACTAAAATAACCATTACAACAGGTATTATGATGAGTTTCTTTTTTTACTCAATTTTTTAAAAAACAAATCAAAAACTAAATTCTTCTTTTAGTAATCAAGTTCTTTTAGAATTTTGAACATTGTGAAAAAATATATGATAATTGGAGTCAAGTTAGACACCAAAACATGAGAATACAAATTGAACTTGTAAAGAAAAAAAAAGTTCCTAAATATTCTAGACATATTTTTTTCTTTTTCTTTTTCTATTTCCCATTAAGAAATGTCAATCATGAATTGTTTTTTAGCACTTATATACAAATTACTTTTAGAAATATGCTTATATTTATATTAAAAAGTTATTGAAAATGCTCTTTTTTCTAAATATCATTTGTGAAACACAAAATTATCAAGGGTGTGTTTGTCTTTATTTATTAAAAAAATACTGTGAGATAATGCAATTATTTATTACGTCAAATATCCAAATTGTTGAAGTTAGCATTTTTTTTTTCTCATATATATATATAACACGAAATAGGTGCCGAATGACGACTAGCAAAGCATGAAGGGATAAATGATGACTGTAGATTCATGTGGGTGTATTGGAAATTAATCCTTTTATTAATTTTACTACCGCTGATTTTTCATGCTTCCATTAATTTTATCCGTTGGATTTCAGCCAACAAATCCAACGAGTAATAGCTGCGGGCTGCTAGATACAGAGTTATTGTAACTTGGCCCCTGCCATCTAGAAGACATACGTAAGAGAAGCTCTGCCACCTAGAAGTCATACGTAAGAGAACCTCTTAAATTATCAAAAGTGTATAATAATAATAATTATTATTTTGTTATGGATCTTACTGTGAATCGTCGGAACCAATAAGCAAGTAGTCTAAATGATAAGAAGCTGAAGAGCCAAAATGATAATTCCCAAAGATAATGGAAGAGCCTAAAGCACCTTCACGGGCAATTCGTTTGTAACCTCGATGTTTTTTTTTTTAATATTAATAATACAATGGGACAACTTGATATTATATTAAATATTTATAATTGTTATTATAGTAGATAATTAATGATATATTTTATGAAATATTGTTTAAATTATCTACTCTCACTAATATTTGAGGGATGTTTTGCTCTACTTATAATTTTTTGTAAAGGAAAAGATTATAAAATGCTCTATTCAATTATTCTTAATTGAGAGAGAAAATTGAATCTCTTAAAACTTGAATGACTGTTCCTATGAATGTTATCATTAGTCTTGTTTACAAAACAATGAGTTCTATATATATAGACTCACTTTGAGCAGATTTAGTGGTGGAACTAGTTGCAGTTTGCATTACGCCTTATAATTATCATTCATCAAATCAACAAGGCACTTATTGAATCAATTGACAAGAAACGCACCACACTACTATAAAGGGGTACATAGACATATTCACAATATATTTTTTTATTTTTAACAATTTTATAGCAATTTTTTGGACAAAAAAATTGCTATAATGTAGTCAATGAAAAACAACTTTGGATTACTTAAAAAAAAAAAAAAAAAGAAGGGGGGGGGGGGGATTAGGTAAAGTCTAGATAGATTTTTTTTGTTTCTTTTGGGGTTATTTGTCTATATTTTCTCACGATTCAAACATAAATGACTAGTAAAAAGAATACTGCTTAAGAGTTAACCTCTATGTGAAAAATTAAAGATGTTGATTGCTCATGAAAGAGCTAAATTAGCTACATTAGTAGAGTGGGGTTTGTTATAGGGATCATCCCCAGCCTATACGTAGTGGTGAGGATTTGTCCAATCCAAAAGCAAATAATCAATGGTTGATTGATAAGTTGATATCAATACTATTATTGATGGCCATGCAAAGATTGGCAGCACATGTATTATGGTGATGTTGAGGTGTTCTAACTGTTAAATTACATCTTACAATTACTGTAAAAAAAAATTTATAATTATGAAATAAAAATTAATAGTATCAAATAAATATAATTTTTAGATAATAATTTCATTAAAATTATTAAAAATATAATTATTTTTTCATAATGCAAGTATAAAATTAAGTTAACTTATCTTTTAAATTACAACAATTAGTGTTTACCAAATATTTTAGTACTATAACTTTTAAATTATAATTATCCAACCTCAATCTGAAATATAACCTATGTCTGTTGAAAGTTTGGATGGAGGGTTGTGCAGTTAAGAAGGCATTGGTCGGGTGGTAAAGATTTTTTCTTCGATAATAAAGAGAATGAGTTCAAGGGAGTTCCTCAATATGTGTAAATGTAATATAAATTTCATCTAAATTAACTTTCGAGTAATATTATAAATTGTATGAATTTAGACTTTCACTTCTAGATTTTACCATAAATATATATACATAGACTTCATTGCATCCGTTGTAACGTCAGTTGTTGTACTATTAATCTTTCTTTTTTTTTTTTTTTTCCAAAAGAGGATGTGAAGAAGTGATGCGGTTAGACTTGTATGGTAATAGAGAGGGGTGAACTTAGTGTAATATGTATGTCTACTTGTCCCAGAAGTTTAGCCCAATCCATTAAAGAACTGTTTATGTGATATGCAATCAAATATTCAATGCTTTGAATATTTGCGAATTAAAATTCTCCGGTGTCACGTCAGCAATAAGCAGAGCTGCAGAGTAATGGCAATAAGATACAAGAAGAAAGTGTATTTATATTACACAAAAATTGACCTCTGCATGCTCAACAAACCCAAATAACCACACTTCTCAATCACTCAACAAGCATTCAAATCATGCTATTATTTTTCTTTTTTAATTTATAATCATCACCAGAAATGTTTTGATTCTTTCCGTGATTTTCAATAAATGAGCAATTAAACATCTCTGCCAATTATTCAACTATTTATTTGGAAAAGTATTATTATTATCAATGAAATATCTATAGAAAGCTCGGTACTAAAGGCGATGAGCACGCTGCAAAACTCCAGGGAAAGCTTATATCCTGAGCAGGATATGATGCTTTTGCTTGCATGTCTCTGTTGTAAGAATTTGGACTCAGTGATGAAAATCTGAACATGGGTGGCAAAGTAGCATCTTCAACTCTAAGCCTTTTTAGAGCTCGTATTCCTTCTCCAGACTCTATTTCATTTTTGTGAGCTTCAGAATCAGATTCGAAGTCCTTTGCATTTGATTCAGTTTCCTCACAAAGAGCAGGTAGTGATACAGGGGAATAAGGCTTTCCGGATTTTGTATTAGGGGTAGCTCGGTTCTTGTGATCCTTTACAATTCTGTCAAGGAATCTTCCTTGAGCTTCGATTTTAAGCTTCAAGTTCCTTTGAACCTTCAACACAAAGGCAAACAAGAAATATTAATAAACGCATATTACATGCTTTTCTTCTTCCCTTCTAATTCTTTTGGGGCTATAGATCCGCATAAGCTATTGATATACCTCAAGATGATCACTCATTCGCCTATATACTTCCGTCTGCATTTGTAATGCTTCGTTAAGCTGTGCAGCACTGCAAATGTACAGCAGTTTTAGCATTCATGCAATAAAGAGTTAAAAAAAGATCCTAAAAAGGGTTAGTAGTCCAGGTGATTGTGGACTTACGATGTTGTACCGAAATTAGGCAGCATATCTGAAATACTTCTCCTCTCAAACTTGCCTGCAGATTAAACAATACAATATTAAAACTAGATAATCTTAATTGTCCATGAGTAAATATGTAAATGAAAGTTCTTGAAACTCCTAGTTACTTACTAGGACCAATTTCTGGTATATACTTTGAGATCCTGTACTTCTGAGAAAAGCAATCAGCAAGCAAAAGAGAAAAATAATCAGAAATTTGTATCGGGTTGTATTTATGTACGAAGAAAGAAACAGTACCTGCAAATGACTTTTGACATGGTAGATTGTTAGTCCAGGAACGCCCATAGCCTTCAATATCCCCTTTGGTGTAGCTCCTGACAAGTAACAAGCAGCACGATTTAATACAAAGACGCTGCCAGAAAATAAAATTCCTGTAGCACTTTTTTCAGAAGTGCTTCCAGGGCATGGTATTGGAGACTTACTATCTGGGCCACCAAGCTGGTTAACAGCTTCTTCGAAACGATAATGGAGTTCTTGAGTCCAGCGTAAGCGTTCTTTCCCAGAGCCATCGGAGCGATTCGAACCCATATCAGAATCAGGCGCTGAGAGCGGGAGGCCCAAGCAAATTGTTCCCTCGTTGAGGGGGATTATAGTTATAGAGACAAACTACAATAACAAAGACAAAATACAGTTGTAAATAGAAAAATCAATGTGGCGATGAGCACAAGCGTAGGAAAGATTGGCTGAATCATATATACCACATAATGTCAGCTAGCTGCAGGAATTAACCAAGTTTCAGCGAGTCCAAATCATATCAAACACAAAACTCGTTAGTTTCTATTCTTCAAGACATTTGCCAGGAAATCTGATATCCAATTCAGAGCCTAATACGTCCAAAAAGAGAACCTGTTCACCTCAAAACTCTCCGACATCGTCAATTCTAACAATCGTCTGTTTCCTTGAAAATGACTATCATCAAAGAATCCTGCTCCCTCAAGTTAAACTGAGGTTGAATTTCAAGACACCGATCCATAATTTTTAAAGTACAAAGCAATAGATATCAACCACACAACTATTATTCATGCATTGTCGAAAAATAACAAATTCTACTCTTTATAAGTTAAAATCTCAAGGATTCATCTGGGCAGAAGCCTTTCAAAGCAACTTGTATGAACAAACATCACAACAAATTCATTACATAACTTTTTTAACTTTTAAAAGTTGACATTTCTATACTATGTCAGCCACAGAAGGAACGCTCTTTGAACCACTCCAATGGTAAATCGGTTTTAATGACTACTACTGCCTGCCTCTCTTCATGCTGCAAGATGGGCATTTGTATTGCTTAATATTCTCAGCCTTAGCGGGTGTTATCTTCACACACTTCCCATGGAACCACCTCTCACAGATGTCACAGCCAATCCAAAACTCGTCTGCGTTGTAATTTCCACCACAGCTGCCGCAAAGGGTTTCACTATGTTCATCCTCCTCGTCATCGAAACTCTCATCTGCTAGCTTAGGGTTACTTTTCACTTGGCCATCATTTGATCTCTGCGCAGTGAAGAACGCAATCAATGAATTCTTAACTAAGGATTAATATAAAACAGTAAACACAAGCAGATTGAGAAGGGAATAATTCTTTCTTGCAGGAAGCCAATTTTTTAAAATTCAGGCTTCCTCTACAATCTTCAATCATCTTTTACAAGGCATTACTTAAACAACATTACAATTGCAAGATCACTGTTCTGAGCCTCAATAGTTTATATTAGGCTTCTTTATTCACATTTATTTTGGTTATAGCAGAGAGAACCACTGAACGATAAAGAATGCATGTTACAAAATTGAATTTGAAAACCTTGTAAAGAAAGAAAACTTAAAATGTTTTAAATTGAGTTGATCTCTCAAACCTTAGTGCTGCCGCGAGATTTGCTGCTACTATCCACACTGGGTTTATCTTTTATAGGCTTCCTTTCTGTTACAACTTCAAACACAGTAGGTTGATCATTGATCAAGCTAAACAGACGTTTCCTGTCAAGCAAAACTAAAGTAAGAACTACATGATACTATCCTCAACAAAACAAATTCTGTATTAACTCGATAAACTGTACAAAATTCGAACAAAATATCTCAGACTCTGCATACAATACACTTCTTGGGTGGTGACTACACCAGAATCCAAGAAAAGGTCAACTTTAAAACAATTCTTACACTCTTTAATGGCCCTACGCAGGCCTATCTATCATTCAGCTGCAATTGCAGGCACAAAGCACAAGTAGTGGCAACATATGCATACAACCACAAGCAATGACGCAATTAATTTTTTCTCACAGTTTGCTGGGACATTTTACCATGCCTCACGAAACATTAATGCACTATTAAGTGGTTAATGATAATAAATATAAAATGAAAGAATGCCCAAAAGAGGATGACCAAACCAATATCAGTACTCTGGCCTGCTTCGGCGACTTGATTTCATATGCGAATCATGTCTGAAGGTAAGAAAGAGAATTGAACCACCCAAGATTGACAGAAGAAAGACAAAAAGCTAGATAATGAGTGATTCTCAGAACCGGAAAAAAAAACTGATTTTCCGTAGTTAATTGATTTCTTTTGGTCTTCTTAACTCAGGTTGCATAATGTTAAAGTAATGCACAAAACTGATAAAAACAGAAAATAGATTTTCGCTACATGATTGATTTCTCCAGTCTTCTCAACTCAGATTGCATAACAAAAATATACACTGCCAAAGATCTACGAAAAAACTCCAATGAGATCACACACCTTCGTAAAAATAATGCATAAAAGCAACTAGGAACCCAGCACAAGGAAAAGACGAATAAGAAAAGAGCATATAAGGTACGTTTGGGATTGAGGCCCTATAGCTTTTAAGCTACAACTGTTGTGAAAAAAATGCAATAACTACCAAAAGAAAAAGTTAATTGTGTGCAGTAAATATGACTTTTAATAATAATTTTGACAAAAATAGTAAAGATATTACAGGTTTTCAATCATAAAAGTGGCAGATTAAATCAATTTAACTTCCAAGCCATCAGAGTTAGGGTTTACCAAACGTTTTAGAACTCCCACCATCCCGGGCCTAATGTGTCATGTTTTTTAATTCACAATAGCTATGCAATTAAATGAATGGGTGAGTTATTGGCAAACATTAGTTGACTAATAAAGTGGGAATTTATCAAACACTTTAATGGTAGTGTTTTAAAAATAAGCAAAAGCTCGACAGTAACAAACATAAACAAAATGTTTCCACCTGGTTGCAAGAGTCCAATACAAAAATTAATAAGCCACAAGAGAATGTTCAAAATGGCATGTGTCAAGACTAGCATTAAGTTTTCGGTGACCGCATTGAACTAACATGCTCACAATTCACACACACATGACATGAAGAACAGACAGCAACTTACCTTTCATTGCGGTTAAGACGAGCTCCAAGATAAAAAGCCACTGAAAGCAACCATGAATCAGTGTGCACTGCAACCAAAGACAGCCAGTCCTTCCTGTTCATCCCATCTCTCGCAAAATTAATCCCAAGAGCCGGCTCAGGAAGCTCCGGCGGAACTTCCTCTGCCGGCAACGTCACTTCCCACGACTCATTAGGATGGCCGTACAAGCACAGATTCTCCTTATCTAAAGCACGAAAAGCAACGCAACAAATTCTAGAATTCTCCACGTTTAATGTTTTCATTTCTCTTCAAATTTAACATTTAGCCAAAATTCAAAGAAATTCATAAACTGACCTAATTGAAAAATAAAAGTGACCTAAAAATAAGAAATAAATTAAATAGAAGAGTAAGAATTCCGATCTGCAAAAACACATTACCTGGATCGCAGAGTCCGTAAAATTCATCGACATCTGAAGAAAGAAAAAAAAAAATCCAAAGCAAGAGATCAAGCCACGTGTCATTTTCCACTGACGAAAAAGAGGTGAGTAGAAATTGGAGTTTCAGGTTACCGTAAGTTAAAGCGCGAACAACGCCGGCTCTACGAGCGCAGAAATCTTTGTAGATCTCCTCCACGGTGCGGGGACTGGAGGCCATTTCCATAGCAAAGCAAATATTGGAGATCTAACTAGTAAGTGAGATTTTATTAAATTGGATTTAATTAGAGGAGCGAATTGGACGAACTGGAGGAATTTGAATTAGAGTAAGGGTACGGTGAGACCATGGAGATCGAGTCGAGGAGACGAGATGGTATCGAAGAAAGATGCACATGTATTGTAGATGTCAAAATAGAGGAACAGAGTGTAATTAACGCTACTACTGAGAGGTGATTCCTATGGACACTCACTTTTTTGCTAATTACACACCATCTTTTTTGTCCTACAAGGGTCACGAGACCGGACTTTCAGATTGTCAGGAGTAAAAATTGAAGTGGAAACATTGATTCACTTCCTTGAATTTTTTTTAATAAAAAGGTCAGTTAAATTAAAACTGCTGTAAGATAAAAGACGTCTTTATATCTACACGATTAAAATTATAATTTTTTTTATTATTATTTATCTTAATAATATATTTATCTAAGTAAAATTAAATTAGTTTTAAAAGTGAAGATCAAACCTTTTATTTGAGATTATGACGTCGTGGGGATTAAGCACAGCTACTCTAAAATTGGATAATTTTATATTTTGATGAATGCTTGGAGTTGATGAGCACGTTTTGTAAATAATAATTTTGATTAATTAGCAAAGACCATATGGTTTTTAATCAAACGTTAACTTTTAGGAGGTATAACCGGTTTAGTTGGCAACGCAAAGTTAAAATAGCTAGGTGTGACAACTTTACTTTTAAAAGCACAACTATTGAATAACAATTCTATCTTAAATATTTATTTTATTCTACAAGCTCTTAATACAAAAACCAACGGAACTTAAAAGGCTCTAATAATAACTTAAGTGACAAATTAAAATCTTTAGTTAAGTTGGTTAGGCAGCTCTTTACTTCATCCTCAAGGTTGAAGATTTAAATTTCAAATTTATTTATAAGCTAATTTTATTGTTATAGATTTTCGAATTAAACTTTTAACTTTGATATATCAACATAGATATCCAAAGTTTGGGCTGAGCCCTCAGTCCCGGGGTGATAGCATATTGGATTATATTCATTTATTGTCTTCTCCAATGCAATATTTTAAAACGGTATAATTTATATAAAAATAAGTTTAATTTCATATCAAACCCCTTATCTTTCTTGAAATTTTCATTGGCCCGGGACTGTCGTTTCAATAACATACGGTACGCGACTCTGAAATTATGATTCTGAATATCAACTCAAGGACGAGGCTAAGTTACAGATTCTGTATGTAACAGCTCGGTGTAAATTGGCCTGCGACGCGTGGATGCTCCCCATTTGCTACGTTACATACAGAGTCTGTAACGTAACAAGGTCCTCAACTCAAATCTTATTACATTTGGCGGTATCTTTGACGTCCCATCTCATGTTCACTTGTTCGATGTTTTACGTTGAGATTTCGAACTCCACTTTTCTTCTCATGGTCAAAGCACTCGGCTTGTAAAAGGTCCTGTTTGTCCGAATCTGCTTAGCCATCATTGGACAATAGAAAGCCGAAGTATTTAGTTGGGCGCAGAAAAATGTGGAAAAGTTAATACATGGCTTTGACCCAAAAAAAAAAAAGAGAATTGTTTCAATCTTTCAATAAGTGTAAGAGAAGACGGAATTGACCTGGATTCGCAACAAAGAATCCACCAAATTTACCTCCAGTATTGAAGGCATTAGTAGCTATATCTCTTTGTTGGAGTATAACTCCAATTGAATCAACTATGAGAAACAGGCTATCTTCCTTCTAATTTAATTTTTTGCTCTATTGCAGAATCAAAATTTGTAGTTCAGCACAATATTAACAATCCCACAATAGAAACACAAACAAAAAATTAACTTATATCCCTAAATAGTCGAATCCACAATTCAGCAACATGTGCATTTTGCCATTCTGTAAAAGGAAACCTGCGAAGAAAGACAAACGGCAAGCTTACATGAGTTAGGATGATGGATGACAGTGACCATCGATTTCTATGGTATTAACCGCTTGAGGCCAGACTTCTGCTCTGTGGTAAGCTTAGAAGGGAACTTGATATTAAACTTGATTCTCAAGTTGCCCCTTTTGGAAGGTTCCTTGGGGATTGGCATCCCCTCTCCTTTAATAACTTCTTCATAGGTGGGGCTGATTACAGAGTTGATAGGAACCGTCAGAGTCCGCCCATCGAGTGTTGTTAGTTGCACAGTGTAACCAGTCAGAGCTTCCACGAGAGATATCTTTTGGGTGACAATAAGATCATTACCATCCCTCTTGAAGAGGCTATGAGGTTTCTCATCAATGATGAAGATAAGGTCTGAGGGTATAACATTCCGCAGTTCATTTCCTTTCTCTGGGAACGTGATTTTTGTACCTTTCTTCCACCCTGGCTTGATTTCAATTGTAAGAATTTCTTCCGTGGTGTTGGGTCGTCTGGAAGAAAAGTAATGTAAAAGAGGAAAACTCATCAAACAATCATAGAAAGCACATACACATGTATATACTTAGTAGGACAACAGATTTATAATAATGAATAATTGCAGATGAGTTGGAGAATACGAGGTAACACTGAAAGATATTATTAAACAAAATTAATTAGCAATCACCGATTCATTAACACGCACCACTTTTTGGATAGTTTTGGAGAAAATTAACCTCTATAACAGTATGAAGATTGCAAATTAAGCGAGGAGAAATGCGAGATTTCTCCATATCAAGGCCATGTCCCGACAAATTCTAAACAGCATACTCCTAAATGGCTTTTTCTGCCCAAAAACTTAAATATGATGTTAGTTACAATATGCATTTCTTTACTAACTGCAATCCTATTCATATGATTAGGCCTTCGCGTAAAAGTGGTCGTGTAGCCAGAAAACATGAGCTGAACAAAAGTCCTTTTTTTAAAAAAAAAATCTCACCTCCCTGAGAAATGTGAAAAAGACAACACTCAAGACTCTTAACACCATTCTCAGGTTGTCTAATGATGGAATGTACCTAGAAGCATCTAACATTTATAGTATCTTCCATAATTGGCATCACATGAAAACCCACCAAACTAACAACAGTAAGCTTTCTAAGGCAGACAAGCCCAAGACAATAAAAATGAAGACATTTTAATTTCATTATACTTCATCTATAGAAGTTATTCTCACAAAGAACCTGCACTAATTTTACATGACAAGGAATTTGGCATGAAAGAGAAAGTAACACAAACCATCTTTTATAATGTGATACAGAATTTTGTCATCCGGAGTATCAAAGATTACATAACTGACATTTACATCACCAAATGTTCCTTACCAGATTTCTGAAAGGTAAAAACATTACTCTCAACAAAATTTAAGTACTTAGTAACCGACATAAATGAGCCTCATAATTATAAATTACCCACTAGAGGCACATGCATTCATCGTGTTGAAGAACCATAGCACAATCTAATTTATTCAATAAAACTTATGCTACACAGGCAAAAAAAAAAACAAAAAAGCATTAAAGTGGATCCATCACAAGTAAGGCTGACAAACGGACTGGAGCTACACTACCAAAATGCACCTTTTACATTTTTTGGGTGGGAACTACAATAGCCATACTTCACCTATTGGCTAGTTTTCAAGTCAGATTATCCAAAAAAAATGTAAGTGCCAAAACGGTATTTTTCATGAAAATGTTTATATAAGCATACACAGATGAATACATGAAAAATAAGATAATCACGCTAATACTCCACTGGTGTGGAACAAAATGTAGAGTGACTGCCTTGGAAGAAAATCATCAAGGAGAGGATGAGGATCACAATAACCATAGCTTTAACAACAAAAGCATTTCCACTACTCAATGTGGAACAGCATTTTGCCAACTAACACTCATCATGCAATTAACTATTCACTGAAAATGTTAGCCAGTTTGGATGTACCAATAACCATTTCTAATGATACTATCTTCCACTAAAATAATCAATTTCTTTAATGAGGATCTCCTCGAATTAAGAAAGCAAAGGTCCAACCTTTTACAACAGTCTTTGAAGTTGTAAAACCATTAAATTTCACACGGATATTCTTTGCCTAAAATAGAAGAAGAGAAACGGATATTCTTTTCTTAAACTCAAGATCTATTAGAACCATTTCAAGGACAAAATGTACTACCGTCCAAGTCCAAAAGCCATGAAGCCACAAATTAGTAGGAATTCCAGTTTTTTACCTAAGTTCATTTAATCCGCTTATAAATGCCATTAATGCATAAAACTCCCATATATACTAATGATTAAAGGATTGTCCAAAAAAGATCTCCAAAAAAGATCTTTTTGCAATAAAACTCAAAATTTTTAAAGCTGCATACAGCTTAAACTTCAATGATCAGTTTTTGAACTCAAGATTCACCATAACACTCATAATTCAATTGACATGATACTAATTCAATATTAATAGGCAAAACAATTATCTTTTTTACCCAAAAATTAAAAAAAAAAAAGTTCGGGAGAATGAAGCTCACCCACTAGCATCGATGACATCTCTTGAAATCTTCATCTTCTTAGTGGTTCCCTTATACAAGTCTTCCAAACTACACGGTAATGTTCGTTCAATAGGCGCTGCTTTTCTCGGCACAGTCGCCGACCCTTCTCCGGCCGACCCTCTATTAAACGACGCAAATATATCATCACCAAACATACCTCTAGGAAATCCCGACGCGCTGGCGCGTGAACCGCCCATGTCTCCAAACGGGCTCGAATATCCGAAGAACTCCGAGAATATATCCTCAGGATTTCTCGTATTGAACCGAAACGGCGTCGGACCTCCAGCGCCCGGAAACCCGCTCGCGCCAGGTGGCGGCACCTGGCCTTTCAAACCTTCTTCTCCGTACTGATCATATACCGCTCTCTTTTGCGGATCACTCAGAACCTGTGATTAATTTTTTTTTTTAAAGAAAAGAAAATCTGAAATACTAATACTACGTCGTTCAGTGAGCAAATATTGAAAATTTAAAGATAGGATTTGTGGAATTGGTTACATCGTAAGCTTCGGAGATTTGTTTAAATTTGGCCTCGGCATCTTTCTTGTTGTTAGGGTTCTTATCGGGATGCCACTTCATTGCGAGCTTCCGATACGCTTTCTTCAAATCTTCCTCCTTGGCGTTTCGGTCTACTTGGAGAATTTTGTAATAATCTACACCCATCTGTCCGACGTCGTTTTGGCTCTTTCGCTTCCTCGTCGTGGTTGCGTCTCTCTTTTGTAAGACTCTCGCTTCTCTTCGATTAGATTCGATCCAATTCGCTTCAGCTAAGACTTTTTGTTTATGGCCGGAAGTTTTATCTCCGATGTGTGATTACTGGCTTAACTTATAAAGCTGATTTTTTAGTGGGCCCAAACCGTGGACATATCTCACTGGGCATCAATTTATCTCTAAGCCCACTTGTATCTTGGGCTTGCCAAATTGGGTGTAAATGTTTTTTTTTTCCAAATAAAATTGAAATAATTTTTCGTATCATCAATGGACAACAGTCTAATCACTTTTGTAATCGAAATAACTATTTAATTTTTTATAATCATTTTTCTTTTAACAATACCGAAAAAACCTTTAAGTTTCAAACAGGATTATAATCGAACTTAATTTTAATTAATTAAATATATTTTAAAATAATTCTTATTTTATAATTAATATAAGATATATCCCCTCACATAAACAGTATATGTACGGAGTCTATATACTATTCATATAAGAAGTGTATCTTATCTTACAATAGGATTCATATACTATTTATATCATGTGAGAGGTGTATTTTATATTAATTGTAAGATAAGAGATCTATATTTTAAAGTCTTAGTAAAACGAAAAATATATTTAATTATTACAGGCTTAGGGCACAACTTTTGCAACTCCATAGCCACTAAAAATTCAAACACATGATAAAAGTGTTGCAGCTAACATTTATGTGACGATTCATTTTAATTAACATTTTAAAATTCTCTTGGGTTTATCATTTATGATATGATTGGTTGGTTTCTACTTTGTTATCAGTTCGAAATTTTTGAAATAATGCTTGATCCGTAAATGGTGAAGGACCACCAATTTCTGAAAGAGGAGAGAGAGCGAAGGACGAGCGGTTTCTTTATTGTTTTAATGGCGGAGGACCACCAATTTCGGTTTATTAAACGGTGCATTTTGCTTTTACACTAGAAATTCTTTAAATATTCTCGTGAGTTTGGTAATTTTTTAATATTTTAATAATAAAACGATAATAACTGAAATGTTAAGTGATAAAATCTAATTGTCATACATTTTAGAAGATAAAATAATATGTTTATATAATAGGACATTATGACTCAGCCGCTGTAAGGTACGACGGATTTTTGTCTTTTGTAATGGTAAATTTCATTTAATTCCTTATTTTCTTATTTACAGTTACTTTTAAATTTATGTATTTTGATTGGTATTTTTTTAAAATGTAATTTTATTTTATTTAATATTATTTACTTTTTTATTTACATTTATTTATAAATTTATATGTTTTGGTTGGTGACCGGCTAAAATTTAATTTTTTTATTTACATTTATTTCTAAGTTTATATGCTTTGATTGGTGACTTTCCAAAATGTAATTTTATTTTATTTAATATCACTTAACTTTTTAAAAGAATAAATATAATAATAAGCCTATGACTAAATGATATTAAATAAAATAAAATAAATAATATTAAAAATTGCTTTAAATAAAATAAATAATATTAAAAATAATATTTATTTTTTAAGACTCACTATTGATTATTTTATTTTATTTTATTAAATTTTTTAAAAATAAATATAATAATAAGCCTGCGATTACATAATATTAAATAAAATAAAAAATATTAAAAATAATATTAATTTTTAGACTCATTATTGATTATTTTGCTCTATTTAACATTGTTTAGTTTTATGAAAGAATAAATATAATAATAAGTCTATGATTATATAATGTTAAATAAAATAAAATAACATTAAATAATAATCATTTTTAATAATATAAATAATATTAAAAATTTATCCTTTTAAATAAAATAAATAATATTGATTAAAAGTTATATTTTTTTAAGACTCAATACTGATTATTTTATTTTATTCAATATATTTAGCTTTTTCAAAGAATAAATATAATAATAAACTTATGACTAAATAATATAAAATAAAAAATGAAAAATATTAAAAATAACATTTATTTTTTAAGGCTCGTACTGATTATTTTACTTTATTTAATTTTCTGAAAGAATAAATATAATAATAAGTCTATAATTAAATAATATTAAATAAAATGAACATAAGTAATACTTATTTTTCAAAAAAGTAACATTAAAATTTTATTTTTTAAAATAAAATAAATAATATTAAAAATAAAATTTATCTTTTAAGATTCACTATTAAATAAATAATATAAATTTAAAACAATCTAAACTTATGTGCAAAAAATTTTAACTCGTTAAATTTTTTGAATTTTTAATAAATATCAAGGAGTATAATGTTAATATTAAAATAGATAAATCTCCATAATTCAAATCATCTTTTCATTAAATCCAATGGTTGAGAGCTGAAATAATAATTAAAAAAAAATAAAATTAATGGTACCTTGCAACTGTTGTAAGATAGGTGGACTTATATAATATTAGAGCTAGGCAAAAATCAAATCGAGTTCGGATCAACCCGATCAGATTTTGAGATGGTCGGGTTGAACAAAAACTCATCCGAATTCAACTCGAATTTACAACCTGATCCAATATATTCGGATCAGGTCAAAAAAATCGGATTTAATTTGGTACTAATCAATGATTTAACATATGTTATATAATATATTACACATTACAACTATTTGTATTTGAACAAAACTAAAAAATCTAAACTCAAAACAAAAAATTGGGTTGTCGTTTGTCGGATTCGGATGGAACTTGGATGAAGAACTTGATGATGAGTGTGTGGAGGCGCGGAGACAACAAATCGGTAGGCGGTAGCAGTAGATCTAGTTGCGTTCATGGAGCAATAGATCGGCTCGCAGTTGGCGTCAGCAGTGATTGTGGCGAGCATGTGTTGGGTGTCGGTTATGTGTGTGTGTGTGTGTGTGTTTCTACTTCTGTAACTTGTGTTGAGTGTTGACTTGAGGGTGGGGCAGTGACCCGTGAGGCATGAGGGAAGGGAGGGGAGGCTGGTGTGCGTTGTGTGGTATGTGGTTGAGACTTGAGGGTGAGGCTGTGAGGTGTGAGGGAGGGGAGTGAAGCTGCTGGGTGCGGCTGGGTGCACTGAATCTATGGTCTATTGGTTTTGTGCCTCAATCTCTACTGGTTTTGTACCTCTATCTCTATAATGTGTGCCGTACACGTGTGTGGTGTGCGAGGCTGTGTAGTGTGTGGTATGTGCTCTGTGGTGTCATTAGCGCTTGTTGGATATGTGTATGCTGTATCAGTATGTGTTTTCCAGTTTCTTCTTTAAGCCTTCGCTCCATCACAATCCAATCAAGTTGGCAACATTTGATTTGATCGGATATTATGGTCAATCCGATCTAATCTGAACTCGATTTTTTTCAGATTGGTTCGGGTTGGATCGATTATTTTACCCACCCCTATATACTATCCCTTTTCCAATATTTTGAACTAAACTGAGTGTTGAAAAAAATAAAATATTCCCAATGCTTTGATCGAAAAGAAAAGTGAAAAACCAAAATAATAATAATAATGAATTAATAATAAACAAAATACTACGAACCAAGACTTGTCTTTCAATTTTCTCTTAGTCGAGGCAACAAAAAGCCATAAAAGCCACCCCAACAACCAAGAAATTCCGAGATTCTCCCTCTATACAAAATTAAAACACAACCAACAGTAACACTCATCCTTCCTTCTTTAATCCAAATTTTGCAGCTCCCAAATTTTGTGGGCTTCTCTTTAATGGCAGAAATGGAGATGGGTCAGATCGAAGTGTGTGAGCCGAGGTCCGTACAAGTATGGCGAGGCTTCGTTAGTTGGGTGGCGTTTATTTTGCAGGTTTTCATTCAGATCCTGAGAGGCACTCCTTCGTTTTTTTCGTACTTAGTTGGCCTCAGTAGCAGTAGATACAGCTCTCTTCTTGCTTCTTCTTCTTCTTCTGCTTCGCCTTCTTTTAAGCCATTGCCTGTTGTTGAACTCCCACTTCAAGAGTCTTCTGCGGCGGCCGCTGCCCACGTCAGCTTTGATGGTGGTCTTATTGATGATTGTGGTGGCGGCGGCGATGGGCAAGAAATGGAGAAGCTCACTGTAAGCTTTGTTCACTGTTTTTTTTTTAATTTCTCAACTTAAAAAAAACAATATTGTTTGCCCTTTTTGGTGTTCATAAGAAAAAATATATTTTAAATAGTAAATGTATGGATTTTGTTATTAGCTTGGGTCGATTGTTAGTCAGACGGTTAAATGGTTCTGTTCTTCAAAAAAAAGAAGGGGGGCTTTGGCCTTTACTGATTTGATAGACTCTATAGGCTTAGCTGCTTAATGTTCGGTGTCAATTATTGTTAAAATTATTTCAGTGCTGTAGTAAGAAATGAATTAGGATTAAATTTTACTAATTTTATACAATCCTGTTTTTATATAACTTGCAAAAATGTTTTGATTAACGGGGTTTGACACATGGATGGTGCTATGTATGCTGATATGGAGATTTGGGGGGAAGGAGGGGCGGGGTTTTGGATTACTACTATAGTAAGTAAAAATATCAGTGTTTTAGTCTTTCCATTTCTAGTAAATGGTTAAATTTTTGTTTAAAGCAAAGTTATATCTTACTGAGGAATAAACTTGCTACATTGGCGGAATAACAGCTCTGATAAATGGACTTTGGATGTAGGTGGTTCTTGACTTGGATGAAACCCTAGTTTGTGCTTATGAGACTTCTAGTTTGCCTGCCATTATTCGCACTCAAGCAGCAGAAGCAGGGTTGAAGTTGTTTGAATTGGAATGCGTATCATCGGACAAGGTTTGTCGCTCATTTCTCTCTTTCTGGTTTCTACCTGCACTTTTAACTTTTAAGTTGTTAGGTGCTGATCATGTAGTCAATTTTATGTTTCTTGATTGAAGGAGTGTGATGGAAAACCAAAGATTAATTATGTTACCGTATTTGAACGACCGGGCCTGCACGAATTCTTGAAAAAACTTGCTGAATTTGCAGACCTTGTTCTCTTCACTGCTGGCCTTGAAGGTTTTAAATATCACTAGTTTCAAAACCTTTGCCCTGATTCTTACCTTAGTATATATATATATTTATTTTATTTTATTTTCTCTCTCTTGGTTCATTTTGCAGGTTATGCTAGACCGCTTGTCAACAAAATAGACAGGGAGAATCTATTTAGCCTTCGCCTTTATCGACCTTCAACTGTTAGCACGTAAGTATCGGTCCCAGTAAACCGATGATACCTTTTGGATTGTATTTTTCAGCTATTTTATTTGATTGGGATAGTTGCTCTTAGGAAGGTTTTGGCAGAGAAACACTATCAGTATTTCGAAATTGGTGGGCGTGTCACACAATTAGTACACTTAATGGTGAATTTCATCAGTGTGTGAGTAGTTGATATGTGGTTAATTTGGAATCTGTTTGTTGTCAGATGCTGTGTACTGTCAAAATTTGCTTGCTCGAGTGTTTAGGCTTTGTTGTGAGGCCTTGCCTCATTTCTTATTCGAATTTAAGAATGCATGAGCTCGGGTTGTTAAAAAGTGAATGTTGGGCCCTAAATTGAGTATATTTGCCATTAGTTTATGAATGACTGCCCAACTGAAAAGATCAAACAAATAGTCAATGCTTGCTGTGCTTCAATTATTAATGAGCAGTTCAATTATACACATCTAATAGAGTAATAAAATTTCCAATTTTTGTATGTAACATTGCTAGACAATTCTAGCTGAAAACTAAATCTTAGATCCAGCAATATTTTCAAATTTTCCCAATTTGTAAAACAGGGAATATCGAGAACATGTGAAGGATCTGTCTTGCTTATCGAAAGATCTCTGCCGAGTTGTACTTGTAGATAACAATCCCTTCAGTTTCTTGCTGCAACCTTTAAATGGAATCCCATGCATTCCATTCTCTACTGGACAACCATATGATAATCAGGTTTGTTGTTCTCTCTGCACAGATGAATTTCATAGGTCTAGACTAATATACATTCAATTAATTCACAACCTTTTTTTTAAAAAACTTTTTGCCCCCCTTGCACAGCTTTTGGAGGTCCTTCTCCCTCTCCTTAAGCATCTCTCCCTCCAGAAGGATGTTAGGCCTGTGCTCCATGAGAGGTTCCACATGCCCGAATGGTTTCAAATGCATGGAATTCCTGCTTCTGCTTTGACAGTGTAAAATAATTGATTTCCATAACGAATTTCTACCATTCTTCCCCAGGCACCTTTGTTGATGCAGCTAACATGGCCACTTGTTGCCACAAGCCGATGCAACTTGTTGTATGTTATCAGGTTATAGGAGCCATGGGGCTTCATATTTGCTTGGGAGTATCTGCAAGTGATGTTGTATCTCCCACTAGCAACTTCATCAAAATGTTCGGTGTATAGTTCTTTTGTAATAGGTAAATTCCAATCAGGTGTCAATAGTTTGAAAGGCAGTGAAAATTTGTATTTGGTAAGAATCAAAATAATTAATTGAATGCAGCACCACCAAATGTTCCAGTTAACTACCTGACCAATCTTACAGTGCCATGGCAATACAGGCTGATCTCTTTGGGAGTGCCTTTGCCATCACTAATGGCGATTCAGAACAGTTTAATGAGAAGCTTAATACATATTGAACTTATTCCCAAACAACTAACCTGGAACACGAGACTTGAGATTTATCAGCATTTATTGTACTGACAAAGTTTTCCTAGCCATAATTTAAGTCAAGCTTGCTTCCTGCAATCTCCTCTTCAAGGTTGCTACAGCATATAGATGCGTGATGGTGCAGTTCATAAATATATGTCGCTGCCTTCCAGTTCATAAATATATGTTGCTGCCTTCCATTCTTGCCGTCTCATTTATGTACACAGTGAAAGATCAAGGCAGGGGATTCTTAGACTTGGTAACTTAGATGGCCAATTGTGTAGCTGAATTCACCAATGGCTGGTTTGGCATCTGATACTTTTTGAAGCATTAAGTTGTGAGACCTCAGAATGACTGTTAAGCCTATCAGCTAGCAACAGATGATTCTCCCTTAGATTTCTCAGTCACGGCCTCCTTCTCTGAGTTGCTTATGTCTCCAGTCTGACCCTGACTTGTTTGTGCTTGACTTGTCAGTGCCTGACTTGAAGTCTGAGCGTCCAAGGCAATTCCCAAAACGGCCAAAACCGACCTAAAAGTGGCAAAACACAAAACTACAATCAGAAATTGGCAAGAAGCAGACTTCATTCTAAAAAAATTCTTATTGCTCGCATAAAAACATATTTCTTCAATTGGAAAAAGGGACTTTCTTTTGAAGGGAACCTTGGAAGTGAGGACCGGATATTTGGTTGGCTAGCATGAGCGACCAAAGGAGCCTTGAGGGCAGATATTCTATTCAATGCATTTTCCAGCTGTGGTGGAGGAAGCTAGAGACAACAAAGTACCGTCAGAACTAACTACAAAATTTGCTCCAAAACGCATAACTGATATTAAAGTTCTAAGATACATAACTAAATAAGAGAGAGAAATTAACATGCAGTGGTACACCAAACCAATAAAGTAAATAAAGCATGTGGCAGAATTTTATTCTACATGGACATAAGGACTAAGAATTACAATAGTTCTTTCCATTCAGACGCGACATGAAATAGTGGATTTTTTTTATTGAATTATATTGACATATTGCAAATGGAGCTAACGCATGAAATTGCTCATTTTATTCTGTTGATTCTTCTGCAGCACTATACCACAAACATCTCAGCAAATATAAGATTGTCTGAAGAGTTGCTATGGGAAGTTTGAGGGAAATAATTGTAGTAAGTATGCAAATCAACTTCACTGGGAAGAAGTAATGCTTTGAGTGCATAGGTTCCAGCACACAATCCTATGCAGGAATTCTTCATTTCTCATCAATGTAATTTATATAAATGTTCTTCACCTCATTCTCTGTCATGAACTGTAGAATTGATTATGTTTTAATCAGAGTGCTTCTCTCCTATGAACCTAAACTGCTCCAGCCATATTCATGTGTCTTTTTTTCATACCAAAATTACAAATCCTAAGCAAATGCAGTGGTTCATACAAACACACGCGCATGCACAAAAATTTTGGTAAAATTGGAAAAGAAAAAAGGGCATATAACAAAGGGGAAGCAATATCCTGGAAAGCGGGGATTGACGAAGATGCCAAGAAGAACTATACTGTTAGAGCAATTAAATATTTAGGAGTAATTAGCTAATCACACTTAGTACCAAGAAAAACAAAATGTACCTGAAGCAACACATTAAATGACTGAGGCTGTGTCAACTGTGCACACTTCAAGAACCCAACCCACAACTTAGGGTACTTCCATATCTGTTACAGTTGTTTTAATGAAAATCATAAAACAAGCCCAAACCATCTAACGATCATCATCAGCATTTTCAGATAAAAAGTCACCTGTTTGGTTACAAGACGAGAAAGGATCTCCATTATAAAGTCCACCTACAACATTTTAAAAGATTTAACTGTAAATCATAGATATCTCATTTAAGTATACAAGTTTATTTTCCTCTTAACATTAATCCAACTGAATGTAGCATTCAACATAGGGAATGGGGAAAACAAGGATCCAACTCTCTTCGACAACTAAATTAGGGATTACATAGCAGTTTTTGATCATCAGAAAGCTGACTTGCCAATTATGCACAGAAATTATTCTTTTTACTTATCTAGGAACTTTTAGTGCTAAAATTGACTATGAATCAGCATGTGTACCATTACTATTTTATTTGACTCCTAATAATTCATAGTAGTATTAGAACTGCAATTCCTTCTTTCAATAAATGAAAACCTAGAGGTGAATTCTTACCAGTGCTGGAAAAGCACCAATTGCTTGTAACACCGTACGCATGAACAATAAGGGAAGGGGAATCTGCTCAACCTACAGAGCAAACATTGTTCATCAGAGTTTTAAGCTAAATCTGACAGAAAGTTCCAGTATATAAGTTGAAAAGTACAGGATGGTACAAACCAATTGATTCAAGACTTTAGCAAGAACTTGTTGGGTGAAGATCTGCCTTTGCTCAAAACAAGCATTACATGCATCTGTAACCTGATAAAAAATAACATCATTGGGTTATTCACTCACATGAGTCGGTAAGGTTTTGAAGAAAGAAAGAAAGAAATAAAGAAAGAAAAATGCCTTTTTCAAGGGAATTCCATCTTTGTCAGGATCAATCCCATGAATAGCTATTAAGACTTCAGCTGGAGAGAGCACTGGACCTGAATTAGATGATCCCTGGATAACAATATTTCAAGTTAAAACACAGCATAGCATTAAGAATTAGTTAATACACTCGAAATACCAAGAGAATATAACTATTCCAAGATGAAACACAAGATACCTGTAGTATACGAGCAAGTGCTGCTTGGAATTTGTCTTGGGGAAGACTCACAAGATGGGGAAATATCGCCAAGATCTAAACAAGCCAAACTATTAAAATAAACTAAAGCAAGAGAAACAAAAAGACATTTGGCAAACACCAATAAAGGAAGGAAAAAGATCCCATCGGGAATCTGAATGGGAATACCTCATCTCCCGGCAAGAATGGCAATATTGGAAATAGAATTTCTACATCCTGAAATGAGCAAAATCATGCATATATTAGTCAATGCTCTCACTTCATCTAACAGAGAAAACAAACCACTTATACCTTTAATTTGGAATCATACAACTTTTTAATAGTAAATATCAATTCCGGAGAAGGAATTGTCCCATCAGTCAATGTATGCAAAACCTGATGCAACAGGAGAAGGGGAGGCAGAAGAAAAAGGAAATCAGGTATAGCCATTTTGATCTTTGTTTTGGTGTTGAGAAACTACATGGGTGTTTAATTATCAAACCTGCATCAACAGGCTTTCGCTTCCACTTGGAGGATCTGAGATAATTTCAAGAAGTTCAGATGATGAGCCGATAGTACGAACCAGAATAGGGATGTGACGTTGGACAGCCTGCAAAATACAACTAATAAGAAAGTGCTCCGAGAAGAAATGACAATTATAACAATTTTTAAATTAAATTCCCGGGCCGCCCGCCCGCGGCCCCCGGGGGGGGGGGGGGGGTGAGGGAAGACCAACAACAAACAAACAAACAAACCTGCTTCACCACATTTGATGCATCTTTATAGAGAATAAATATTTTCCGGAAAAGAGAATGCTTCTGTTAATGAAAGAAACATTGATATTAATTTCATTGCAGGATATTGAAAACTAACCAAGAATAATGAAAGATTAAAATTGCAGAGTAAGAACCTTTGTACAGAGAGCAAAATAAAGTGACATGCACCGTTGAGCCTCAGGGATTGAAAGGGATGACATGCTGGGTGACGTGCTTGACTGATGAATATCACTGGAGATATCTTTACCAACAGTGCTCCCCGACATGTGCTCATTTGATGGCTTTTCCAAATTGGAATCCTGTTCAATAAACAATAAGGTCACTAGCTCAATATCACTCGGAACATTAGACACATTGTAAGCAGGACATGGGGAAAAAAATGATTAAGAGAGAAAAACCAAAAAGTAAGGGCATATCATAGATAATGAATACTAGGCATGTATGCATCAGTTTCATACCTTAGAAGGGCATTCATCATGATTTAAACCTTGGAAGTAAATACAAGTTGATGATCCATTCACTTATGGTTTTCTTGTTGAACCCATGTCAAAGAAAAGAACATCTTTTCCCCATTTTAAAATAAATACATGATAATTGATAATAATTTAGCACTAGACAAGCTACCAAACAAGCATCCTATCTGCAATAAACTAGAAACTTAACAATCATGAATCTATTCCAATACAATTTTGGAAACTGGTATAGCAAGCAAAGACAACTTGTAGTTGCTTCCATACGATAAAGAATAAATCATAACATAAATTACTTTCACTTATCATTTTCTAGTTGAATCCATGTCAAAGGAAAGAAGCATCATTTTCCCCATTTTAAAATAAATATATGACAATTGATAATAATTTAGCACTAGACAAGTTGCCAAACAAGCATCCCATCTGCAATAAACTGCAAACTTAAACAATGATGAATCCATTCCAATACAATTTTGGAAAATGGTATGGCAAACAAAGACAACTTTTACTTGCTTCCATATTATCAAGAAATAAATAATAAAATAAATTACTTTCAGTCATTGCACAATTTGAGTAGCTCAAAGTGAAGATTCACATCCTCAATGCAAGCTTTACCTTCTGTGCCCCATTGGTTGACCCTTCAGCATCCTTTCTCACTTTGCCATCCCCATTTATAGTAGAGAGCAACCTTTCCTGGGCAAAATCTTCTATTTGTTGAGCAATGGATGACAAGGGATAAAGCTTGTTCGCCACCTGTGAAGTAAACACGTCTTATATTATAAACAGAACAAGGGAGGCACTAACTAATTTTCTTCGATAGTAAGTTAGGCATAATTACCAGCCGTATTGCCTTCATTCGCACTTCCTCTGAGCAATGAACCGCACTCTTTGAGAGGTATAAGAAAATTCAAAGTCAAATAAAATGACAGGATTAAAGAGAAATTCAAAGTCAATAATTTAAAGAAAAAAAAGGAGTGGCTAAGCCCAAATCAATTTTTTAGTCCCCTACCTCCCCCCAGGATTTGAACTCGGGTGGCCAGTCAAAGAAAGCTACTTGAAAACCACTCAGTCAAGCCTCGGGGGGCAAATTGACAAGTAAAAGAGAAGTTCAATTGGCAGAAAACCAGATGTGCACAATTCAGAAGAAATCAAAGGCAGTTATTGCTTAAAAACAAGACAGAGAAAGAAAACAAAAAGAGTTCAGGCAATTTTTTTGTTTTTTAAGTAGCATGATGGTAACCAAATCTACTCCCCACCCATGTAAGTCGGGTCCAAACCACAAACTCTTGCACCACTACAAGAGATTTTACCAGTTGAATCAACTAACAACCATAGTTGAAGCCATAACAAAAAACAAGTGAACAAGCATAAAGGTCTAAGCATGATGGTATCAACAGATTCAAACACTTCTAATGTTGAACTGCCAGCACAGAACATCTATTTCACCAACTTTATTGCCATTTAGCAGCTAGGTTAATGATAAATAAAAGCAAAACATGCAAAGAGTGTGCAAGCAGACAACATCTGTATTCATAACACGGTTCATGATAATTAAAAAAATACCAGCAAAGCAATTTTCAAACAGTCCTCTCGCAGAGGAGGCCTCAGCAAAATCAGGCTCCACACAGCACTGAGACCTTGAGTAACTCGCTCTCCACTTTGTAACTCCTTCTCACCCTTATCAAAGCTTCCAAGTAAACATAAGCCCTCTAATAATTTCAGAACTGACTTTGGCAAATAAGGAACTTCACCAAGCAATCTACTTAGGGACTTATCTGTGGGTGGAAAAGAATCTCTAAGTGTTTCGGCCTGCATTCAAAAGAAAAACAAGAAAAAAAAATTAGGCACAGAAAGAAAAGAAAGGAAAACAAGTTTGGACTGTATATACAAACCACAGTAAGAAGGAACATTTCATATGCAGAAGCAGCAGTTCTGGAAGAAAAGAAGTCGTGTTCCTCTTCTGCCTCGCCAAATAACCTATAGAGCACACGCAATGTCAACTCGTGTCCCTGAAGACGTCCAGAGATGATTGTCAATTAAAATGTAATGATAAAGTAACAAAACAAACAGCAGGAGAATAATCTTAGACTATATTGCCAAGCAAAGTAGTCAATTAATCTTACACCCTCCCACCATCAGTGTGTTAAACCAAAACATCTGAAATTTTAAAATGATCATCTCATACTGAATAACTCTAATCATTTTACTGCACCTGGAGCTCCGCTACAGTGCAAATATCATGGATGCCAACTATCTACCATTCTATACCGGTGCATCAAATTTTTACAAGCCATTGTCAACTAGACGGCTCTTTCAAATAGAATTTAAGGACCCAAAACGTGTTGATGTCTTCGAAATCTTATGATTACAGATAATTGCACTAAGAAAATAGAAAAATATATTGATATACACGAGCAAAGAGAGAACAAAGACCTTTAATGAGATAAAAGAAGGTAAATTGAAAGCTAATTAAAAACAATAACGAGCTGGGAACCATGGTTACAAAAGTTTTGTATCCAGTAAACAACCAAAGCAATATCTTTTTTTTTTTTTGGGGTTGGACGGTAACCTTAGCATTATCTGATCATTAAGAAATCCTCAGACTGCAATTTACCTCATGATTCACATAATCAGACAAGATGTGCTCCTGTAACAACTTCCATGGTTCTAACTCCGGGGGGAACTGCAAAGGATAGAAAGAATTAAAAAAATTAAATAAAACAAATATATAGACAGTTATAGATGAAAAGTTCCGGGGATATTTTATTTCAAACTGGAGTGGTTGCCGCATACTGAATGAACCGAAAATTCTCAAGCCCCAGTGAACCAAAACATTAATATGAAAAAGCTAAGAAGTTACTAGTAGCCATACTTTCTGTAAGCAATATCAATTGCTCAGCATAGTACATGGGTCATAAAATGTCAAATCAAACAGATTGGAAACATTAGATTCAAAGAAGGAGAAGAATCTCATGAAAACAAAATTTGAAAACAATTTTTTACGAACAATATTATGCATACAGATAAACAAAATAATCTCTTTAAAAATGCAAAGATAAAAAAACAATGAGAGTATCAACCTTACTGATACAGAGAAATAAAAAATTACCACACAGAAAAATCAGACACTAAAAATTATAGATAACTAACAGCTAACGAACTCAACAAGCAATCGCACTATCAGACAACTTATAAGCAGCAAATAATGGGTAATAAGACTATTTAATAAGCCCGAACTAGTACCTCGACACCTAAAGAAGCAAGTAAAGATAAGCGAATTTGAGAACCCCCAGCAACTGCTATTTGCTTATACGCCTCAACAATGCGAATATAAGATAATTTTTGTAATTGATCCTTCTGTTCATCAGAGAGTTCAACAACAGGTGCTGACATCTTTGGCAGTACAAAATGAGAAGGCAAAATAACAGAGGTTGCTGTTGAGGAAATAAGGCTTTGTGTGTCTGTAATAGCTGCTTTTGAACTAAGCTCGTCTGACCTATCTGTTGATACCGACGGAAGATCCAGAGGTGACCTTCCACTTGTAACTTGCTCTTGACTGGCATCTTCTAAATCAGTAGTAGCTGACGAAGAAGCAACCAAGGTTTCGGAAAATCCATCATTACGACCAGAAGAACTTAGACCAGGAATATCACTCTCTATATTTCCTATAGCATGGAGACCAGCTGAAACAGCTGAATCAGCATTCTCCGTCACAGGCAAAACATCAGAATTAGCCAGTAAACCAGGAGGCAGCATTGCATTTCCAGCTCCATGACTTATGCCATCATCTACAGAAGCACCATCATCCCCATCTGCAGCATGAAGCTCTTCCTCCTTTTGCAGTTTCTGCTATTCCAGTAAATGTAATAATTTCAATAAGAAAATAATCAAATCCAGAGTCAGACAGGAGTATTTATAGAAACATCGGAGCCATTGAAGTTCATTTTACCCCTATATCACTGGAAATTGGCTGATGCACGTCTAGAAGTGAAGCTACTGGTGGGAAGCTACTTGAAAGTGAAAGAACATTAGCCACAAATGATGCTGGATACTTGGCTCCAGTGTCACTGCCAACTATACTCATGTTCAACACTGATTCTTCATCTCCTTCAGCTTGAGGAAGGTAGGGGGGAAGGTTACACATATTGGCCATCACTACCTCGGCTAGCAAGTCAGCTGAGATACTTGAAATAAGTATCTCCAAAGATGAAACAGCTTTTTCACCTTGAGCAACCAAGGCACCAAACATGGCAACAAGCTGCTGCACAGGACCAGAATCACTGTTGCCTTTGTTAGAGGTTGACCCAGTTGAAGGACGATGATCTTGAGATAGAGCTTCTGAGTCACTGGGTGTTGGTCTAGCACGTTTTGCAGACACATCATCATCTCCTTCCAGGTCACAACCATCCTCTGCCCCAGATCTCTTTCTTCCCAAGTTACTTTGCACAGCATCACATGTTCTATTCGAGGGTTTCTCTTCCTGTACAATATTAATGCCATGATCAGGAAGCTCCAGACATCCAAAAATCTTTATGCATGTACAAATGTACAAATCAATCTACATGTACATTAACATGAATCCGAAAAATTTTAAAGAATGACAGGTACCTTAGCTGGCATATCATCTTTCTCTTCTACATTTCCATTAGCTTTGGAAAATTGTTTTAGGGCATTCTCTGCCAAATCTCCAGAATCCATCTCTTTCAGGGCACCAACTAAACGATCCCTCCACTAAAGAAATCCAGAAATTACATCACCCATTAGTCTTGTCTATGAAAAAGATTAGCAAAGAAAGTACACTTAGTAATTAATGAAGAGATTTTAACATGCCAAGTGAGCAACAAAACATTGAAATCCATGGATGTTCTCCCCAATTCATAATAGCAAAGTAAGATAAAAATCTCAAGCAATTTTAAAGTCATGATTGCCAATACATTCAAAAGCCTGGAAGACAAAATCTACTACCATCAAATTCCCATGTGCTTTAATACCTAACACAATGGATTTTAACTGAATGAGAAAGGTAACTTAAATGCAGAGCATGCACTTTACAGCAAATTTGAAGAAATTAAATTCATTATCACAGTAAAAAAATTGTATACTTGTAATGGACTGTTATCTTCTGTATTGAAAGGAAAAGCATGTAAAAAATCTAATGACTGCCGTAATAGATCTAGAGAACCATTCCTTCAATCTGCCTCATGACATAACTTATGAGTATCTACATGAAATTGAGGAAATGTTATCTTAAGAATAATATTGATTCACGAAGAAGAAACACACAAACTTGGTGCAGTAGCTTAAATAATATCCAGACCCATTCACATAAAAGAATCAATATATTTAGTGTAAATGAAATACCGGTGAAGCACCCGGATGTGTACATTTCAAGCAGGCAAGGAGGGCATTTTTTAGAGCATATTGTGGACCAGAAATATGCATCCCTTCTATGACAGAGGTTGGAGGATCCAGACCAAGTAAAACTGGCAAAATGCGTCCATAATATGCAGGTCTTTTCCTTGCTATTGCTGAAAGACTGAAAAGAAGTATTAAAATAATAAAAGTAATAAAGAATATTGATGACAAGTACTTCCCTAATCAAAAGAATTGCACGTGCTTCAGAATACAACTAGGATAGACCACGTACCTATTAATAAGCACAACAACCACTAAGCTACTGAGAGATTTCACTGTTGGCAGCCTAAGCTGATCAAGCAATAATCCCAACCTTTCGCTGGCTTCTATTGACAAATCTCCAACATTAAGTACAGGATGGCACCCACGAAGCCAAGATATATTAAATTCCACAAGATTTTCTACAATACAATGTTGAATAAGTAAATAAAACTTCGTTGATGGAAGTAAAATGGAATATCAAAAGGGATATCAGTCTTGTTTGCAAAGTCCGAAAATCATTGATGAAATTCGTTACCTTCATCAGAAGGGGGCTTTAGTGAGCCATTAGGATCAGGTGTGTACAGAAGAATAACTGCTTCTACAAACTTCAGAGCTAGCAATCTTACCCCACCACCTCCTGGCTGTTCAAAAGATGTTGCCGTGAAAACGAGAACACAAAAAACCAAATTGTATGTTTTCATTAAGAAATAAATGTTTACCTGGAAAGCTATTGAGTATACTTTATCCTTGAACTTCAACATCCATTCCCAGGATGACTCAAGTGAACTGTCCAACTCACTGGAATGTAAACCCTAAAAATTTACAAAGGCAAGTGTGCAATTTATTAAATATTACTTATTTGACAATATCAGAACATCATGTGACTTGCAGCAATAAATCTATAACACTAATGGTACATTTGATTGAGGTGTTACAGCTATTTATCCCCAGCAGCAAATCAATGTGTACGAGTGGTTGGTAAATATTGGCAGCCAGGTAAATTGCGGCGTTTACCAAACACATTAGCTGCTCTGTTTTCATAATCAAGCAGAAGCACAACAATTACAAACATCCTTAAATTAAAATTTTAACATACTCAACATCAGTTAACAGCTACAGTCTATCTCGCTTCTTAGCAATAGGTACATCACACCACCTTCAGCTATAAACAGAAAGAAGCATTGATGACACGACGCGGTAGATATATAAACAAAATGCACGAAAAATGTTTAACTTCCAAGAACTAAAATGAGGTATCAAGTTATTAACTGAATCTCAAACCTACCTGGATAGCAACTTTTTCAAGAGTGGATCGAAACAAATCAAGTCCAGAAGTAATAGCTTGTCGAGCAACTGCAGGTGTAGCATCATCTAAAATACTGATTAAAACAGGCACAATTTCTGGTACAAGTTGCACGTGCTTCAATCCAACTTCACCAATAACCCTAAAATCAAAAGATAACAACAAATTGATCACTCAATGAAAATGTCATTCAACCAGCGAAATTAAGCCAGAGTTTTAGTAAGGCGTACTCGGTTGCAAATTTGCGAACCGGAGCGAACGAATCGGAAAAGAGGTCGAAGAAACGAGGGATAATTTCGGAAATTAAAAGAGCGTTTTCTTCATCAAGCAAAGCTTGCTTTACCCGACGCAAGTATTCGAGTTTCGAAGGTAAGTTAATGGCTGCCTTGACTGAATACACTAGACTCAAGTATTTTTCCCTCGAAATTGAATTCGCCATTACCACCATTTTTGTTGCAAATCAAAAACCTCAGGTCTAGGGTTCAGTTTATGATCCTCGGAGAATTTTGGAGGGAGGAAACGCCTTCGCTAGGGTTCAGTTACTTTGATACGGTTTACCCTAACAGAATTATTTTTCATGTTTTCCGCAACTCAAAAATGTTCTTGAAAAAAAAAAAGTATCCGTTAATTTATTATTTTATTTTTCTTTTTATTTGAACTTTGACGGTTAGGATATCTTTTCTTGTTTCCTAAATCTCGCGAAAAACATTCATTTGATTTTAAATAAAGTAAAAAAAAAATATAAATCAATTTAACCACTCATTAAACTCAAAAAAAGAAAAAAAAAATAAACATGTCGTTTGTTTGTTTGAAATGCTTGCCAAAATGACTACTGAAACTTTTTTTTTAAATTTTTAATGTATTTTATTTAATTTCAAATAAAGAATTTATTGGACAGTTTTCACTAATTAAGTGGCACCATTACACATAATATTCATGATAGTGGCACATAGAACACGATTAAAAAAAAAATATTTGCATTTTGCTAAAAGAGGTACAAAGGGTTTTTTTTTTTTTCTTTTTTTTTGAAAAATAACAAACACACCCCAGCCGTTCAGGTAAAGAGACAAAAATCCTTTTAACGTTTCAAAAAAAATATTTACACCCTAATTTATTATAATTTTACTATTATACCTTTCTAGCATATAAAAAAAATTATTAGATTATCTAATTTATCTATATATTGTTAATAAAATTATAAATATACCCTCATTACCTCATTCCTCTATTTAAATTTTTATCAATAACCAATTTTAAAAAAAATCTACACACTTAAAAATATAACAAATAAATTATAATTTTAAAAATAAAATTGATTATTAATAACCAATTTTATTTAAATTCTAAACTTGTATATTTAACAATTCTCCACTTGTATATTAATAATCAAGTTTAAATGATTGACATGTGGAGAATTGTTAATTATACAAGTTTAAAGTTTAAATAAAATTGATTATTAATAAATAATTTTATTTTTAAAATTATAATTTATTTACAATTTTTTAGGTGTATAGATGTCTTTTTTAAAAATTAGTTATTGATAAAAATTTAAATAGAGGAATTGGGCAATGAGAGTATATTTATAATTTTTTTATAATATTCAATTTATTTATTTATAATTTTATTAACAATATATAAATAAATTGGATAATTTAATAATTTTTTTTATATGTTAGAAGGATGTAATGATAAATTTATAATAAATTGAGATATAAATATTTTTGTCTTGTTCTTTTTTTTTTATGATGATTTTAAGTAGACTGAGCAGTGCAGTGAACAGTATCCTAAAAATCAATTATAAATATGGATGTCCATGAAAAGATATTAGAAATCAAAAGGTTTTTGTTAAATAATAAAAATTGAAAGGGGTTAGAGAAATATTCCAAAATAAGATTGTTGAGTCAGATTCTTCTGGTTCAAAAGATAAGAGAGCAGTGATGGCGATTCAACCGAACCACTTCTACGCATCAGCTCTGAAGCATGCAGATCAAAACAAGCAACTCATCTTCACCACTGGAAAAACCAAATCACTTCAAATCAATGCAAAAGCTAGCAATGCCCGGCAGCTAATACAATCAGGTGCCATACAGCCCTTTACGCCGAAGGAAGCTGCTGCAGCCATGAAAGAAGGATTTATGCTCTTGGATATCAGGCCGATTTGGGAGACGGAAAAAGCTAGGGTCAAAGGGTCACTGTATGTACCACTATTCGTCGAGGACGAGGACTACAGCGCCATCACTCTTCTGAAGAAATGGGTTCATTTTGGCTACGTCGGGTTATGGACCGGCCAAAAGTTCACTATGTTTAATCCTAACTTTGTTTGGCAAATTGAGGCTGCAGTTCCTGATAAAGAGAGTAAGCTCCTTGTAGCCTGTGGTGAAGGGCTAAGGTGAGAATTTAATATCTTTTACGAAGTTTTTGTACGCTATAGCCTTTCATTAATCTTCGTTTTTAACCAGCTTGCCATGGCATCAGGTCAATGATGGCTGCTTCAAAGTTGTATGAAGGAGGATACAGGAACTTGGGGTGGTTGGCCGGGGGATTTAATCGAGCTACCGAAGGTGATTTCCCAGAAATTGAAGGGAAGGAGAAGCTGCAGTATGCTGCAATTGGAGGCGTGTCGTATTACTTTCTTCGATTGCTGCTGCTGCTACAAGCTGTGGGCAAGAGTAATTAACCAGGAAATGATGCTTAGAGCGCTTTTCGGCTTTTCCCATCATTGATGTTGCTTGGCAGAGCAATAGCGATTTTGATCGTAAGGGCTTGCTAAGAATTTCGGATGGTGGACACTTGCGGTATGAGAAGGCAGCACTTGGCCATTGCATCTGTTTTATTTTCACTAGAGATCATGATGCTCATTTAAAGCTAAAATTTCAGCTACCAAGTTAGATCTGTAAGGCACTACCCTGCATCTGTTAAATCTGAATTCCCTGATCTGATTGTAATAGAAAGAATGCTTGCTTATCCTGTATATGAAACTGGGAAATAGTTCTCTTCGACAATACTCCGAATAAGTTTCATTTCACCAGCCAATAGCGGAATCAAGCATCATTTGAAAAAAAAAAAAAGGATTGCTACTTGCAGTAAAATGACACCAACCAAACAGCATGGCTACTTAGGCTAATATCTAATATTTTCTTCAAGAGAATAGCTCTTTTAAGAGTTCAATTGATGTACACTATTTGGGAATAGTGCTACAATACAACAGGCGTTAATTCTTAATGTTCACGACAAACGGTTGACAGAATTATTAAAAGCCAATTAGTCAAATTGCATCACATTGGATTTCAACCAAACTATAAACACAAACAAGCATTATACAAATATTTGTGGAAAAGGGCTGGCATCACAAGGGATCCTGCAACAATGCGACAACTCGAAGATTCTTCAAACTTCAAATGAGCTCCCCCACCGTGAATCCCACACTGAAAAATCTGTCCACCAGTAATCTGTCTTTTAACTTTGGAGAACATAATATGCCAACAACCAATTCAAACAAAGGGCGAAGATATAGAAAGAAATGTTGAAATGAACAACAAAAGTATAAAGAGCACCATTACATTAGTAGTCACTTTAAAGACATAGGAAAAGGATATGGAAACAAAAAAGAATGGACAAACAACTCAATACAACAGCCATCCCTTTGAAAGAACATTGTTACACATTTGCAATATTAAACAATCACCCAACACAGACCATGCAATTTTAATACACATTTGCATTATTAAACAATCGCCCAACAGAGACCATGCAATTTTAACACTGCTACCTACATTGCAGCCGTGACAAATACCAAAAAGATCGAATTGCGGAAAATTTAGTCATGGCTCCCAGTCAATGAATGAAACGCATAAAGCAAACACATAGCATGAGATACATTATGGCCTTTAGATCATTGGGGAAAAAAAAATTAAAAAATGAACAAAAACAGTATCTTTGCTGACAAAGAAAAAGAAAAAAGCCAGGCATATCATCAACCTCGGCAACAAACATTCCGAGGGTAAAATATTCATTTTGGTAAAGAAGAAGAACGGAGTTTTTTATTGCTAAAGCTAAGACAAGCTGTGTAAATTTAACTAACACCCAAAGAAAACATTACGACAACTACTGGGGTTTGAAGTTTGAATCCCGCTTACTGCATAAGATTTAAAGAAAAAGGAAAAAGCTTACATATAATGATTAATAAAGAGCTGCTGGACCTCATCTCCTTCATTTATTCGGAGCGACTAGCAAACCTCTCAACCTTGTGGTCACTCAAATTAAGACCCACCATGGCCTCGCCCAACCCGCAGCTCACCTCCGCCAACACCTCCGGGTCGCTGTAATGAGTCACCGCCCGTACAATTGCCTGGGCCCGCTTCACCGGGTCCCCGCTCTTAAACACGCCCGACCCGACAAACACTCCGTCGCATCCGAGTTGCATCATCATCGCCGCATCCGCCGGCGTCGCCACTCCTCCCGCTGCGAATTGCACCACCGGCAACCGCCCCAGCTGCTTCGTCTGCATCACCAAATCGTACGGCGCCGCTATCTTTTTTGCGAAAGTGAACACCTCGTCATCGTCCATGTTCCTCAGAACCCTAATATCCCCCATCACCGACCGCACGTGCCTCACCGCTTCGATAATATTCCCCGTTCCGGCCTCGCCCTTCGTTCTTATCATCGCGGCGCCTTCGCGAATCCTCCTCAAAGCTTCCCCTAAGTTCCGGCAGCCGCAGACGAAGGGGATACGAAAGTTGTGCTTGTTGATGTGATTCTCCTCGTCGGCGGGAGTCAAGACTTCGCTCTCGTCGACGTAATCGATCCCAATAGCTTCGAGAATTTGAGCTTCGACAAAGTGACCAATACGAGCCTTGGCCATGACGGGGATGGTGACGGACTGTTTGATTTCCTTGATAAGTTGCGGGTCGGACATGCGAGCCACGCCGCCTTGCGAGCGGATATCGGCGGGGACGCGCTCAAGAGCCATGACGGCGCACGCACCAGCCTCTTCGGCTACTCGTGCTTGCTCGGGAGTAACGACGTCCATTATAACGCCGCCTCGAAGCATCTGAGCTAGACCGACTTTAACGGAGAATGGAGATTTTTTAGTCTCCGTTATAGCGCCGTCATTACCGTAGACTGCCACCACTCCGGTACCTGCCATTACGCCGTTAGCAAGAAGGAAAAAGGGTTGCAAAGGAAGAGATGTTAATTTGTAAGGCGGCGAGGGTGAAGGGATATGTGGCGAGGGGATTAAATAGGGGGAAGCACGGTGAATGGTTTGGTTTAGTTTATAATACGAGTGAAGGATTGGTCACGTTGCGTGGGGTCTGAATTGTTTTTATTTTTTCAATTTTCCGAAACGAATCAGTTGAGAGTGTTTGATCGGACGGTGGGGATGTGTTTGATTGGAGGCCACGCAAAATTTGGGTACGCGGATCCTCGGTGCTGGGAAAATATTTTATTACGTGGGGCGTCAGGTATCCATTCGTGGTGGACTGGCGTTCGGTTTTGTAACTTTGCATTGTTGCAGTCAAGAAATTTTGTGCAGCGTGCCGTAGTCCGTGGGCGCGCTTTCTTTTGTGATTTTTCTGTTCATGTCGCAAAATGCCATTTTTAGTTTTATTTTTTTTTCACTCAGTTGCAATTTGCAAATTGGTGTGCTTTTATATTTTTAGTGCTAACTAATAAATCATCTTAAATAATTATAAATATACGATGGATCTCTGGTATTGTCCTAAAAGGCAGGTCAATGTAGTGATGATGTAAAGTTCAGAGGTTGCGAAGGAGGAAGTGAAGGGCGCCGCTCGTTTGCAATCTTGATTTGCCCCCACACATGAAAGTTGTGTACATAAAAAAAAATAAGGATGGCATCTTCCACTTGTCTTCTTCATTCTTGCTTTTCTCTTCCTAAAATTATTTACTTGTGTGATTTTGCTTCTTTTGGGGGAGGAGATGAGTCTTTTCACCGTCCCTGTCATGGAATCTTTGTTGTCCTTTGCTTTTCACTTGGGCCGCCTGATGACTCTTTTACCTGTTGATGCCTTGATGGTGTCAGAAATTGACTGACGTTGCTTTAAATCTTTTTTCCAATGAGCAGTCGGCGAAACATCCGCCACTCTTTGATTATTAATTTAGAGATGGCAACGGGCACAATCGGAAGCAGATTTGTTATTATTAAATTTAAATTCCTATAAAATTTAAATTATTAAAATTATTCGTAATTTGTAATGAATTTTAATTTTTATAAAAAAATTCATCGGTTGCAGTTTTTGTTAATTACTAATCCCACGATGGTATCTGATGAATTTTTTTATAAGTTTATATATTTAAAATTATAAATATTTAATATATAAATTTATAATAATAACCTCAAATTTTATATAACATACTTAATTTTAAATTTAACCAATATAAATAAAAAATTAAAATTTCAACATTAATCTAACACAAATTCTCAAATTTAAGTATGAAATACATAAATTCATTAAAAAAAACTACAAAGTAGTATCTAAAAATAACAATTACATTTCATATTATCATTTAACACAGGTTCCAAGAGAAGATTTTCATTTCATTCACCATCATTAGTACTTATCTAATATGATACCTACGTTAATGATTAAGATTAATATTTTTCAAAGAATAATATTTTTCAAATATTAATCCAAAAAAAATTATAATAATAAAATAATTCATGCATTAAGTTAAAGAAAAATAGTTCATACAAAAATACTTTGGTTATTTGGCACTTTACATAATTGAATTATTTTCTTTATATATTTTTCAGATTTAAATTTTTCAATTAAAATTAAATTAAAAATATTTTTAAAAAATATTGTGTATCTAGCGAATATCCATGCGGGTATCCGCCAAATATAATAAACTAATATCAAACTCCGTGGGTTTCAATTTATAATATCAAATATGCACGCAACCCACAAAATTATCTACAGCGGACATATTTTAGTGGTCGGATTTTTGAGCACAATTGTCATCCCTAATTATTATGATCATTTTTTTAAATTAATTTTAGTAAAAAAAAAAAAACAACTGCACTTCTTTATCATAACCTTTCAAGGTATAATTGTCGAAAAGCCAGCAATCATATAATTAAAAAAATCTAATGCTAATATTGACCCACAATAACAATGATGGTGTCTATCGCCTGCCTTTATTTGAGCAAAGGCGTGATGAAATTTGGTTTCATTCTTTAGCCATTTCATGGTTAAAATTTCCTTTATTTGCCTGGGGTCGAACGACCACAGTCTTGTTTTTTTTTAAGAATATGATATATAAACAAATAACAATATGCAGGGGTCGAACGACCGCAGCCTTGAGATTTTTTAATAATATAATAAATAAACAAATAACAACACGCGGGGAGGGAAAAACCCAAAATAAGCTAAATTTTAAAGCAGGGGAGAAAAATTACATAGAAAACTTCAAAATAGAGACACAAAACTGCGTTAAGTAATTAATGGTATTATACAGTGGATGGCCAACTGGAAAAACAAACAGCATGCTCATTCCACTTGGAGGCTGCTTTTAACTTCATCTCTGACCTCATGTCGGCGTGATTCATCAACATGAAGCACCGGCCTATAAGAGTAGAGATGCAAATCTGATTTTGAGTTGTATGCCAACAATGCCCATTTTCAACAAAGAGCGGACCCATATGTTCCTCACACTGTAAAATATCATCATGTTCCTCACACTGTAAATATCTTCCTTACCTTCTTCATTTTCCTTCGACAAACAGGGCAAGTACCAGCAACCTCTGCAATCCTGCAGAGAACACAATGTAGCATACGAAGAGTATGATATGAAATTGCATTCTTCTCTTAGATTAAGACAGGTACCATGGCCGTCCCTTATGTCTCCAGGACAAAAGTCGCAAAAGTGACGAAAATATGTTGCTTATTATGCTCAATAACAATTGAAAGATATAAAAGAATATTAAATAAATTTCCTGATATGTTAAAAGTCCCGCTATTTATATTTTCCAAAATCAGAAAGAAAACCACAAATTTTTAATGGGTGGAAGTTCAACATCAACCTTTGAACTTTCGGAGGGACCATAGAGTCGTGAATCTACAAGAGATGTCAGGTTAAGATTACTCAAAACCAAATTTAGTTCAGTCCCATTGGAGAGTATGCAATCAGCATACAACGTCATAAAAATATTATAACCATGCAATATCTTAACATCAACTAAAGTACCAGTGTGATATTCTGATATTGCAGTTCATCAGAAAATAGTTGAAAGCCTGTCTTGGCAACCCATACATGTCAGAAATCCGAGAGTATAATGTAAACATATGTATTTACACTACATCATTTATTCAGATGTGCTGAAAGTAACATGCCAACTAGTGATTTGAGTGGATGCATGTCCATGGATTACGACAAATAAGTTTGATGCAGATATGAGGTCCGAGAGCATATACCTTGTTCCACATTTAAAACAAGCCACACAATTCCCACATGGAAGGAAGAAGCAGTCCCTTGGAGCATCAAAGCAAATTGCACAAAGACGCCGGGTATTATTACTGTCTTCACCATCTCTTAATGACTTCCCTTCAAGGGAAGATGCTGTAAAAAATTCTTCAAGATTCCCCTCATCAGTCGAAATTGAATCATAAGATGAACCCCAACTAGAGAGATCATCATCTTTGTGCAAAAGCAGAGGGGCTCTTGCAGATTCCACATCCCCATGCTGAAATCCTATTCGACCTTCACGTACACATAGGAACTTTTTTGAGAAATTGAAGGCTGCAAACATGATCATTGTCATACCACCTACACAAGTAAGAAATGGTAAACATAGGAGAGCCATCTTGGTTCATAGGACACTCTAACTTGCCAATTGTTACTGCTTGTATCCTGCAGCATTCAAAACGCCAATATGAATGCAAACACTATAGATACAGGATCAAGTATAACTATATATTTTTATCAATTTAGGAAGAGACTGGAAGTAAGGAACCAACCTTCAAGCACATAATTACATACTGATCCTTTATTAATGAACTCAATCTATAACTTGAAAGTCAAGTAACACCACAATCTTCCATGAGGTTTAGAATAGTCCCAAGAACCTTAAGGTTTATTAAACAAAATCAACCTAGTCCACAGCTCATCTTCTGTTACTGAATTCTTTCTTTTTTCTTAGTTTGAATATTGATTTCATGTTCCAAACTAAGATTGAATATCATAGCCTTATTTTTTTAATAAAGGGTCAATAACAAAAAATCTTAGTCAACGGCCTAATAACAATTGTTGAGTTCTACTGCCCCAAACAGAAGGGAAATCTGCATTTTTTTCCAACAAATTTACAAATCAGAACCGATAAGTTTCCACTTTGATTACCACTGCTGCTTAATTCAGTTTTTCATGATTTTCATTCCAAAGAGGGCTGGACGAGTGGAATGAGGGAGACACTCCACTAACACTGCCTGCTTTCTATCTTCTCTACCAATTCAGTAGAAATTAGAAAAATTCAATGAAGAGAGGAGGTTGACTATATACTATTTCTGTTAAGTTACAAATTTACTTTACAAGAACGTTGAACAAAATAATGGGAAAATATAATCTCCTAGTTCAGATACCAGTTAGTTAACAAAACTAACAGGGGAGAACACTGTTATTTTATGAACCTCCTGTCAAGTATAAAGGCCGAACTGGGAAAGAGACTCAATTCAATTATTAATTTTTTTTTCTTAATTCAGTTTTTTCTTTTTTTTTTTTTGGGGAAAGGAGTTTTCTCAGGTTATATGGTGATGTAATAAGCGGATAGATAATAAAAGGCGGAAAATGGAAGAAAATTAGTACCAATGCCAACCAATAGCAACTACATAGGGTTACCTGTTTCGTTTTAGGAGAGGTCAAGACAATAGCATTTCCACTGGGAAACAAAACACTCAAACTACACAATCCATCAGTGAAAGTACACTTGTAATAAGCATCACTTACGTTATACAGAAAAGCGCTCAATCTGAGGTTTAATTGCACCTGTCCAAAGTAAAAAAGAACTCGACTGAATATTGTAAACAGATCAGGAGGAAGAAAACATCATAAGCTCAAATATTTTGCATGAAAAACCAATGGAAGAAACTTAAATTATTATGAACAAATAAATTTGATAAAACCTGACAATTGACATTGCTTAAGTGTCAACCTACAACCAACGTCACTTCATATGGGCAAAATGGACAAGCATTAAAAAGATTTTTCATCTGTGAAGGTGGTAATAGAAGTAATGACAGATTTATAGACCTAACTATCAAAACTGTTTTAGCAACAGCCCCATAGAAAAGTAATTAGGCTTGAACAGCCGAGCAGCGCACAGCATTTGTCATCACACAACAATGCAGCATAGTGTAATTGGCAATGCAGTGTAATGTAACATTGCAGTGCATTGAAATTATCCTTACACCACAGTGCAATGTAGGCGATATAATTCTTGATACAGTAATACACATCATCACAATTCACAGCATAAGGTTAATTATGTGAATTTGAGGCCCTTTACACTGAATTATTTTGTGAACCCAGTTTTAATTACTAGGGGTATTTTACCTCCACTTCCTCCGAGTTCAAGTTACCCAATCCAACTTAGTAACTTGAAGATGTGAATATGTGCTGATGGATCACACCACTTCCTGCGAAGGAAAAAAGCATCAGAAGAAAGAATTTATACAAACACTATATACATGCTTCTCACACTTATCTCACCATGAATAACATTCCAAGATAACGTGGTGCTGGGAAATGTTGGGTCCAAAAGCCATTGACGAAGGCCTTCATTCCCTGCAATGTGCCAGCTTCAGATAATGAGATAAAATCCAGAAACTTTATCAGCGTATTCAAGGAAATAAAGAATTAGAACTGTTAGCAGTTTCAGATATAAAATTAAGAAGTTTGTTGAATACATTTATCATTCAGGGTTCTCTATTTCGTCAAAAGTAATTCAAATTTCACTAGATCCATTAAAGTATACCTTGAGCAATTATGAGAAAAACAGAGGAGTCGGGGGACTTTACACTGTATGAAATGTTTATTTGAAACCCCTCATTTAAGTAAATAATCCACTCCTAGAGAAGAAGAAAAGGAACAAGTCAATCTCACAAACAACTACATCTAAAAGTTCAAGTGCAAACTAAAAGAAGAATAGGAAGAAGAATACTGAAGCGAAACTACCAATGTTTGAACTTGCCTGGTGAGAATCAGCTGGAACAGAGACAATAATTTTTTCAGACCACACAAATACAGATCTAAAGGCGGAGAATTATAAAACCCATATAACTTTAGTCCTGGCTTTAGCTAATACATCTCTTGCACCTAAAACAAACCCACCCGAGATCACCAATTAACCTCTGAAAACAATCAGAAATAAAAGGCCTACAAAGAAGCAGTTCACCTTCACTTTCTGCACAAAGAAGGGATTAGGCTGCAGGAGAATGGATTATTTAGGACCAAGTGTAAAATTTTCCAGACCATACACCCCCAAATAAGAGTCATCGACACCGTAATATGTGGATTCAATAATTTTAATCAGATCAATAAGCTTATAAGACATTGTTCTAAGGGTGCACTCAACCACATTTTGCAAACTTCAGAGCAGAAACACATAAAATAAAATTGCTAAAAGATATAAAATCATGAACCGCAATACATTAATGGTGCAACTCTTTGTATTAAGAGCTGGTCAACTTTTTTTCTCTTTCTTTTTTTAATAGTAATTCTCTCCACAACGAGTTATTGGTTCGACTCAGCTTAAGTAATAAGCCGCCAAATCAACTATTAGACATGTAACAAACACAATTGCAATTTAACGATGGAAAACAAAATCGAACCATCGCAGTTGATGAAAGAATTCTGATAAGATGAAATATTACTTACCTAAAAACCAAAAGGTGAGAGAAACGATGGTAAAAGACCATGTATCATCGCTAACATTGGTCGATGATGTAGCATCAGAACGAGTGAAGTTTCCTTCATGCGAAACGCCAACGTTTTGCTGGTCCAATTCCGGCCGTTCGAATCGATGAGCAAGATGTTCATGATCAAATTATTATGATTATGACTTTGCACTTCTTCACTTTCAGGAGCCGGTGAAGGGTTCGGATGCAAAGACGAGGATGCAGCAGCTGTGCTTGAAGACGTAGAAGGTGAACTTCGATCTGGTTCCGCCATTCTGGAGGCGCAGAAAGGAGATAAAATGATAAATGATTAAATAAAACCGTAATCCCAAATCTAATTCTAATTCGATGAATAAAACAATGCACAATTACCTTCGCGTCTGTGACGAAAAGAGTTGAGGAATCCATTACGAGGAAAATGAGCAAATAACTGAAAATTTACCAATCAGTCTTCTTCTTCTTCGAATGATTGGCAGTTGGAGACTCGTGACAGTTATTTAACGGAGCTGTTGCATCTGAATCCCTGATTTTGTGTATTTTCACAATATAAACACCTGTTTTCTACTTTTATAAATTTGTCCCTGACTCGACTCTCAAGATAAATTCTAAAATAATTGATGCATGCATGGCATGTGTAGTTGAATTTAATATAATTACTGCTTACATGATGATTTTTGAAACTAAATACACATATGTCAATTATCATAACATCATTTATTTATCTGATATGCTACCTCTAATATATTCTAAAATTTCTCGACTCTCAAATATTCATGTATGACATTAACTCACACGTTGTTAGTTTATTTTGGTGGCTACACCACACGAATAGACAAATTACATCCTTATTTATGAAAATATCACTTATTGGGAAAGAAAAAAACTTTATACCCAAGCAGTCCACGTAGCACTTCGATTAGGAATAGAATATATAAAACAAAATTTTAAAACACCTTCGCGTTTGTGACGAAAAGAGTTGAGGAATTCATTACGAGGAAAATGAGCAAATAACTGAAAATTTACCAATCACTCTTCTTCTTCTTCTTCTTCGAATGACTGGCAGTTGGAGACTCGTGACAGTTATTTAACGGAGTTGTTACATCTGAATCCCTGATTTTGTGTATTTTCACAATATAAACACATGTTTTCTATTTTTACAAATTTGTCCCTGACTGGACTCTCAATTATTCATGTATGAGACTGACACATAACACATTGTTAGTTTATTTTGTTGGCTACATGACACAAATAGACAAATTACATCCTCATTTATGAAAATACCACTTATTGGGAAAGAAAAAAAAACTTTTTTCCCAAGCAGTCCACGTAGTACTTCTATTAGGAATGGAATATATAAAATAAAATTTTAAAACGACATCAAGACACGGCGTTTAGCATTTTAAATAATTACCTGACGTAATCAATTTCCCACATTATCTAACTATTCAATTGATGAATAACAAATCACATGATTTTTGACCTACGGATAAAAACTTGTATCTTTAAAATTTGAGGGTATAAGTTTAAGTACTAGTCTTTGTGATGCGATTCACATTTCTTCTTAACTTATATAATTGAATAGAGGTAGAGACTCTCCCACAAAGAGCAGTGAAGACATTTTATTATAAAGAATAACGAATATTTTCCTTCAATATTAGGGAAGGCGGATATATATGGTATTATAAAAATTGTAAATACCTGATTTTTTACAACTCCTTTTTAGTTCTTGCATATCCGTGTTGTCCCAGCACACTAAATAGTACAAAACTCTAGTAAAAATGCTGAGACAACCTCTGTTGGCAACTTCTGTTATAACAAAAGCCATAATTACATAATTTATGTTACATAGGAAATTTCCTCTTTTTTTTTTTCACAACTCTTTTTAGTACTTTCGCATTTATGTTATCCCAACACACTAAATAGTACAAAACTCTAATAAAAATGTTGAGACAATCTTTGTTGTCAACTTCTGATACAACAAAAGCGTTTATGTTACATATGAAATTTATTTTTTTGTTTTTTCGATACATTGATATGTTATTATTGGAATTATCCTTGATAATTTTACTATTTATATACTTATTTTTAGGACTCGAACCACTTGGGTGTATGGGTTATGCCAATGGATAGCCCATTGGCATAAGAAATTTCTTAATAATGAAGATGTTGCCAATGGAATGCCGATAACATACACAGACATGTATATCACCTAACAAACTCTTTCGAGCATGTTATTAGGATTTTTTGAGATCAAATATCAAAAATTTGAAAAAAAAAACATATTGATTCACACGAAACTCTTGTATCCTTTATGAGAATTAGATAATAAAAATGTATCCTTTGCCAAAGATTGTGAACCGCATAAAAAGTAAAAAATTAAAAATTACCACTAAGTTAACATAGAGAGAGCATAACAAGATCATTTATGCCGTTACAACTGATGAAGCAAAGCACTGATCATACTTCAAAAAGCAATCGAATCCGTTACCTTGAGCCGGCTATCGGTAACTTCACTTAATGATATTAAAAAGCCACTGATAATTAAACACAAATGTTAATTATCAATTTATCGTTTAATCTCAATTTATGCTAAAAGAGTAGGGGGAAATACTAAAATCTCTCAATCTCTTTTAATTAAATGGGGAAGGCAGATCAAATTCAAAGACGAAGTTATAAAGATATCAGACTTGTGACGAAGCAAGGATGGAGATTCATAGGGATATGGAAGAAAGGATGGTACAACATTCGGAAGAACCTCGGCATTTAACCCGAAGATCTATTTCTCAATTCAAATCTCAGTATACAAATTTTCAAGCTCAATAACGTATGTCAATTTTTTTTTTGAATTACATGATAATAGTGCTTAGATTACAACTCATATTATATGAGATTGCTGCTGATATTTACAATCAGACAATTATTAAGATTAGTTTACATTAAATCTTACATAGTATTATCTAGATTTTATCTTTTCTGATATTCGAAAGATGTTTTCTTCACTCACATTTCGATAATAGTTGTATTATTGCTTTTTCAACTTGTTATGTAGAAAACATGTGCACTAGGAGAACTCTAATTTTCTTTTTTGGATAATAGTAACTGAGACTTTTTCCCCTTATTTGATTAGCTATTGTTGCATTTGCTATAACAACTAGATTATGTTATTTCAAGACAATTTAATTTTTGGTAGGTGCCATCTAGTAGAGACGGTACGATCTTTTAATTGGGAACTAGAGCCATTTTTTATTAAAACGATGGCAACAAGCCCTTATTGCAGCTCAAGCAATTAAATCTACTAATTCAAAAGGCCTATAACGATCAAAATAAAAATAATTGAGTCGACTTGATTTTTGGGCATAGTAAAAAGAAAAGTAGAGAAAAACTTTCTAGCACACCTTATCTTCACTGTATCACATTGTATATCGTTTGATCACTCACTAAATCTCTTACCTAATTTTGTTTTTAATTGAATTTCAAACATACTTGAACTAGATAAATCTCAACAGTAAGGCTTTCCCTACCTACTTTTTTTCGAAAGTATATTTATACATTTGTTCATGATCATGTTCGAATCTTACTCACATGAATGAAAAAGGAATTGAATTGATGTTAGGCTAAAAAAATAAATGAAAAAAAAAGCCATTATAACTTTGGGAAATAACTGCAGCTTTATTTAAATTTTAGTTAGAATCCTCTCATAATTTAAACCTATATTTATCTTCATAAAATATTTCTTCGAGTACAAAATTGAGTACAATAAAAACAAAGGGATGTGATACAAAGTACAACCAAAGTATGGAGTTCTAAAAATAATTACTTTTTGTTGACATTTTAGGTTATTCCACATCAACACCAATGTAAATACCGTGTACGTGTAACCACTGTGATCTTAATGAAACAAGCCAACCAGAGAATAAGTCAAAAGACTCAACGGCAGCAACAATTAACTGCCATTACAGGTTGGAGCCAAAGTGGTTAATTGGGTAGTATTATTAAATTGAGAGAACAAATTAAGAAGTGCAAAAATGAAAATTAGGCACAAGGGAGAGTTAATTCAATTGCAAAATTTAGGTCGTCGTCATCATCATCATGAAAGAACTGAGCGAGATGAAGAATCTCTTGAAGGCGGGCTCCAAGAGAATCAAAGATGCCAATATCAAATTTGGTTGGAAATTTGTAGGGTTTTTCAAGAAAGGATGGTACCAAATTCGGAGCCGTTTCAATATATGACAACAAGAAGATAAAAACTTATAGAAGACCTGCGAGAATGCCGATCAATTCTATAAAGAAATTAATGAAGTTTTTGTATATGTACGAGTTTTGTCGCCATTAATTTTATTCGATGTCAAACAGATTTCAGAATCTGTAAGAGTTTTGTTTTGCAAATACATGTTGGAGACTTGTTTTTTTTTTTGGGGGGGGGTTCTTTTAGTGCATTAAATTGTTTGTATTAAAGATAGGTGTACGTTGTGAATAGATCAATTGTTCTTCTTTCTTTTAATTTCATTGTATTCGATGTGCTGCATGGACAGCCGCCGTCCAATCGGCTGTGGCTATACGGCGGCCATTGGGACAATTTTAAGCCCAAAAAAAAAATATCTTGACAAAAATTAATGGAAAGGGAACGAGAAGGGGCTGCTCCATTAATTCTGAGATCAAATGTAAAATAAATTTGAACAGTTAATATACCGGTAATTTAAAGATGGTATATATTCATATTATTCGATTCAATTACGTTTTCATTCATTAACAAACATCGTGAATAAAAGAGAACACCACCAAATATAACATTGGAAACAAGGGGTCCCAAGTTCTCAATATTATCGGATCTCTTTTTCTCTTCCTTGTAAATTTCAATACTATTTCGAAAAAAGCACCTGTGAGTTATATGTTTTTATATAGCCGATGCATGGTCATATATCCACCATACACTCTCACAAGTCACAGCAAGCAACGGCAATGCTTAAACCACAGGATTAATAATATTTTTTAAGCAGAGAAAACTAAATTAAACAACTCGTCCTCTCATCTAAATCTGTCAGCTTTTAAGAAATAAATTTGTGTCACTGATATTATATGTGTCTCTTGGTAACAAGAGCTTGAAAGAAAAGAAAGTTTTCTTCAAGTTAACATGGGAGCTTGAAACCAACGAGAGTGGAAAAACAAAAAAAAGGGGAAGAGAGTTTTAAGTACAAACATATATATCACACTATTCATATGAATGTTGAAAAACATTTTAGCAGACAATAAGTGTTTGTTTTACCTAGAGGTGGCAAAATAAGTTGTGACATGGATAATACATAATTTTTTTTTGTATTTGTATTGACAAATATTGACATGAATAACTGTGTCATTAATTACGTATTTATGACATAAATATCAATTATATGTGGTAATATTATTGAAAAAATTAACCATTATATATATTGAACACTAAATCAATTATTCATATCCTATTCATATTGTGTTGCAAACTTCTCTATGACATGTTAATTTAACCTATTTTTAAGAATAATAGTGACATATTTATTATTTTTAAGTTAATTTTTATTTTTTGTATTAAATATATTAGACCAGTCAACATGATTTATACAATTAATAAATAAGTTGTAGTAGTGTTTCAATATTATGACTCGATTAATAAATGGTTGTATCCGTGTTTACTTAAATTTAACACGACAGAATTACACCAATTGATAACCTTAGATTTTGCTACATGCCCTGAAAGGCTATAATGGAATAATACCAAAAAAAAAAGTCTTTATATTTTGATCAGTCACATGTGATAGTTTCATAAACTTGAGATTTTCTAGTGATTTCATATTTAGTTATTTACTGACACCTTGAAAGAAAAAATGAAGAGTGGATAAAGTATAAATCAATTCTTTAATATTTTATCTTTTCAAGATTTGAACTCGAGAGGATAATCGATCAAGCCACAAAAAGCACATTAACATCACCTCTTAAACTTTTAGTCAATGACGGACTCAAGCACTGACCACGGGGGTTGAATTCCCCTTAAACTAAAATTTCCTCTTAAATTCAATTAATTTTTCAATTTATATAATTAATCTTAATGTTAATTATATTCATTTAAGCACCTAGTAATTTCTTTCATAAAGGCCCAAATTAGACTCTATCCTATTATAAAAAGTTGAAAAAACCTATTTTCTTTCAATAATTACGAGAGTCGTCGGCTTTGCATTTAATTATATTAAATTTTTTCTCTTCTCCATATTGTATTCTATAAAACAATTTTACTCGTTAACTTCTTTTCCAATTCCTAAGGCCTATAAGAATCCAACGTTTGCAAATCTGCAAGACCAAATAACACAAAATGAAAATCCTCTTCTAAAATACAAATACTCTTCCAATTAAGTTCCAACAGGTATTCTTAGATCTTAATCTTTTATTTATAACTATCATTACATATGGTTATTTATTTTAAGTTATATTGCAATAATTTAATTAATTATTATTTTTTGTTTGTTTATACAATAAAATGAATAGTTATTCATCATCGTCAAATTGTTTTGTCTGATTTGTGTATATTATAGTGTTGTTTTGTCTTGCATAATAATAGAAAAAAGACAATGAATCGATGATTGCGAATTTGAAGAGTCCTTGTTAAACCTTAGACTAAGATCTTATATTTTTGTTTCTATTAAAGTTGTTGAAATTGAGGCTATTATTGTAACTATTGTCATCATTTTTATTAATTTTGTTTTATTATCATATTGTTAGATACTGATATTGTTATCAATAATAACTCCCTCTAAATAAAGGGTAACTTCCATATTTATTATATCTATTTATTAATATACAATTATCTATTTATTAATATATATATATATATATATAATTTGATTTGTTATTTGGATTTGAATTCAATTTAATAAATAATCAATTTACTCTTTTTGTTTTTGTTATTGTATTTTTTTAGTATTTTCTCAATCTTGCTATTCAATATTCAATGTCATATTGATAATATTGTATTGATCAAATATAATTTGATCATGGAGAAATGGGCCCATTTATCTCCGTTCCATAGCTTACTAAATGTCATGAAGTGACAATTTTTAAATTGTTCTTCTTACTAATGAAAATATTAAGTTACCCCTCAAAAATCATTATTTGTCTATTACTTTTAACATCTAATAGGGTAAAATAGTATTTGTATATGAGTGTGATGATAGAGCCACAAACTCTTATACAAATTTATTTTGTACAAACTAATATGACATTAATTTATTAGTTGAATGAAAATATAAAATAACAAAAAAAAATTATGTGGGCCAAAAAATATTTAATTCAACCAATTTTATTTTATTTTTATCAATAAAGGATTCTTACAAAAGTTAAGGCAACACTAAACGGGAGTGTGCAACCCCAGAGACATCATTGCTTAATATGCTAAGCATAATTCAACCAATTTTATTATGCCACATCAGTTTGTACAAAAATTTATAGCTATATCATTACTATTTGTGCATTCCCCTAACGGTCAATAAACAAAAAAAAAAGTCAAACATTTATGTGGGTTAATTTTGTATGTGTTCAAATCTTTCTAAATTTTGTAAAACACACACAAATATTTTAAATATTTATGATATGCATCCCTCCTATTTCAAAAAAATTTCATGTCGCACCTATATATCTAATTTTGTTCGAATTGATTAAATTTTAATTTTTTTGTATTTAAAAAAATTATTTTAAAAATAAATAAAGAAATTAAGTAAAGTTATAAATGGAAAAGGAATAATATTTTACATTTTCATAATTATTATTATTTTTCCTTTTACAAAGGTATTTAAAAAAATATATAGATAAAAAGAATCAAAGAACAAAAGAAAAATACTATCCACAATCTTAATCTAAAGCTTCAAAACCCTTCTCACCAAAAATCATTGTCATCGCACAGAACCCATAATTCTTTAAATCCTTTGCTTATTCACCAAATTGAAAATAATATACAACAATAAAGTAAATTCAATCTATTATTAACAATATGATTAATTCAAGATTGAAGAATATTCATAATCTAAAATTAAGTAACCCCAAATATCAAGTTACAACATTTCTTAATTTTCTTCTAACAGTAGCTCAATTAAACCATCAAATCAAAAAATTGAAACAATAATCCCAAACCCTATAAAAAATTATGGGTAGCCGCGATGTCGAAGAGTTGTTGCAAGATGATATCCACGGCGACTTGCAACTCCACAACTGTCGCAGCCACGCTGTGGTCATTCTCTACTAGAAAATAGCAAAAGAAGTATGGGTCTTGACTGTTGAATAATTGCGGTAAGATGAAGATCAACGAGGTTCTTGACCACTGAAGCTCTCAGCGGTGCTATGGCAGTGCTTTCGTCTGAGATTGTTGAGTTGATTGATTGTTCGTACAATGAATGATACGACTAAATCGACGGTGGGTTGGATGGTTCTATAGTGACATTAAGGAGGCAAATAATTTAGGTTTTGGTAGCCGAATTTTAAGGATTTTGATGGTCGCTGCCAACACCCATTTACAAGTTACAGATTTTGACTTCTGGCTTTTGGATTTTAGTGAGTAGAAATTAAGTTGTAGTTTTGATTCAATGCGGGATTGGATTTGATTACTAATTGTACTTTTGTCATGCACCTAAAAAGGGAAAAAACGAAGAAAAAGACAAAGAAGGATTAAGGCAAAGAAAAAAAATGAAAGAAAAACATGGAGTAAGTAAGAGAAAAAAATAAAGAAAAAGATAAAGAAGAAGAAGGAAGAAGAAAGAGAAATGAAGAAAAGAAATTCAATGTTTCATTTATTTTTTTTAATATTTATTTTTATTATACCTATGGACTAAAATGTGTGACATAAGAAAATAAATGGGTAATGTTATACTTTAAAAATTGTAAAGGGATAAAGGAAGTATGCTTTTAAATAGAAGGTGTGTAACAGTTTAAGTTAACAAATTTCGTTATTATTGGGCTATTATTGTACTTTCATGAGTCAATAGTAGTCAATAATTAAAGATAACGAATTTTGGAATAGTTTGATATTTTTAATAGTAAAGAGAATAATTTAAAAATTATCACTTTACGAAGAAGATTGGCTGAAATTAATCCCTAAATAAATTGTCTCTTTCTATCATTACTTTCGGTAATCCTCGTTCACAATAAAAATTTAATAAATGTCCTTCTATTGTGAAATTGATAAAATAAGAAAGAATTAAAATATGTTGATTGATTTTATTGAGATATATTAATATAAGATTTTCTTGTGAAAGTCTTATGAAATAGAAAAATTTAAATCTTATTCGGTATTAAAATTAGATAATTATAACTAAAAATTTTAAGTATTAAGTAAATATTTATTAAAAACTAAATTAATTTTATCACACGGTACGATAAAAATTAATAATATTTCTATTTTTTATCAAGATTATTATTAAAAATCATAAATAACTTACTCTATCATTTTTTATTTTATTTTATGGATACTGAAGTAGTTCTTTTTTTTTTTCAGCAGGACATCTTTCAAGCGGCAGCTAGCACTTTAGACGAGACAGATAAGACTCTGCTTGTTGTGGTCAAGTATGAGCTGAATTTTTTTTGTTAAAAGGTATATATTTGAAATCAAAGCCACATCATTTTGACTCCTGTGTCCGTAAGTCACGCTATCGTCGCCACGGAGCATACAATATAATTACAAGCCGTTTTTACAAAGTTTCTTATAATGCCTCGTTAGCGATGATAATTGATAAACAAATGCATCACTCGCTTCGGGACAGCCTGTTTCGAGGCTTCGCACGGGCAACATCTCAATTTACACTAAACCCCAAAGCCACCGCACACCCAATCGCATAATTTCCCCGTAATTGATCCACCTCCCCAAGGATACCATCGTCATTTCTTAACTTACAAGCCGAAGCGAAACCCACAACAGAGCACCTCACCGGACCAAACGTCCACTCTCTCAATTTCAAAAAAAAAGAAGGGACCAGATCTACACAAATTTTGCTGAAACCCTAATTCGTGCGATCCGTCGTTTTGATCGGAATCGAGAGAGAGGTTAAAACAAGATGGGTGATTTTAACCTCGCTCTGGTGATCGTCGCGATAGTGGTGTGCGTTTTGGTATTCATTTTCAATGTCTATCTTCTCGTTAACTACCAGCATCCCGACGACGCCAACCAGGCGTATTTTCCGAAATTCGTCGTCGTTTTGGGGCTTTCCGTTGCCGCTATTTCAATTCTTATGCTGCCGGCTGACGTGGCCAATCGGCAGGCGTGTAGGCATGCGATTTATAATGGCGCTTGTAATCTCACCTTGCCGATGAAGGATCTTTGGCTTGCTGTCTATATTCTGGATGCGGTGCTTGTTTTCTTCGTTATTCCGTTCGCAATGTTCTATTACGAAGGCGACCAGGATAAGTGTGTACATCAATCTAGGGCTTCGTCAATAATTATTTACTATTTGCGTATATTTTATAACTCGTTATCAGCAACGTTATATTTTTCTTTTTTCCTGTTTGCAGGAGTGTGGGCAAGAGGATTAAGAGCGCTTTAATTTGGGTGATTATGACGGCTATTGTCTGTGCCCTTGTGCTTGGCATTTTGTATGGTTAGTGTTTTCCCTTTAAAAAAAAATAATCTCATGTTATTAAGTTCTTTTTCTTTTTTTTTTAATGGCATGTTAGAATCTATCTGAATGGTGATATTGAGGGAGGTTTAGAATGTGCTATGTAGCAGAGAATTGCTCAGCAAGGCATATTTTGAATATAGGATTTAAGAATTCTCTTTGCGGAATTCGGTTGTTTGTGAAACATGCATCGATGTAATGTGATAAGAGATTTGAGTTAGATTGCCTTTATGGCTGTTGTTCAGTTCTAGCAGTTTATACTAGTTTGAGCAGTTATTTTGAGTTTGAGCATAATCTGCTGGTAGCTTTCGCATGTTTTGATTCATCTTTTAATACACATGGATATGCTTGCACATTGGAAATTATGAAGGCTGGTAAAAGAAAATTAGATTTGCATATAGTTTTTTGCTTGTTACCTAATAATTAAGTGAAATAATATCAGTAGATTCTTGAAGTGTGTTATGATGTTAATTTCCAGAGTTTCAATTGTCAAGTAAAGGCCTCTGGAGTACTTTCTCCCTCTTTCTTTTCCCTTTTTTTCTCCTATCCCCCTGCTTTTCAAAATTGTTGAATAAAGTTTTGAGTGTCTTACTGGCTTTTCACCTTTGTGGTATAATAGGTCTAGTTGGGAAGGTTGACTTTACAGTTAGACACCTCTCTTCAACAACTACTAATTTTCCGACTAATTGGGAGTTCTCTGGTGGTCAACAATGTGTTGGTGGAAGTGGTGTGCACCAGGTTACGTTTCCATTTCTTAATCTGTGAAATGGTTTATTTGATCTGTTCATGCTGTATTACTGTTTGTTGTTCCCCTGGGATGTTACGTGTATTCTTGAACTTATTTCATTGTCTTTTTATTTCTTACAGTGTTCGGCATATTTAGCAAATGAAACATCAGAAAAAACATGGACGATGCGCACCACCTTCCCAGAATATGTTGTTGCTATAGCTACAATTGTTGGATCAGTGCTTTTTTCGGTATATTCTTGCAAGGCTTGAAACATTTAATTTCAATGGGAATTTACTCTATTTTGTATCCAAATATAGATTCACAACAATTTTGTGTAATAGAAATGATTGGGAGAGAACTATCTCGTGATGTTATCTGTGACAATGAGATTTTTTGAATTCTTTTTTTTTTGGGGGGGTATATTGGTAATTTTCATGAATATTACATGTAAATTATGAGGATATGCCCTATTTATGGACAGCATGGATTAGGTCCCTCATATAAATGTTATACTATACCTTGTTCCTGCTTTGCAAGAGTATGTCGCTCACTTACCTTTTAAATTTTCAGATATTTGGTGGTGTTGGTATTGCTTGTTTGCCACTAGGACTTATCTTTTCATTCATCCGACGTCCAAAGGCAGTCATCACTCGCTCACAGTATATTAAGGTACTCTGGTTCCATCTTGTGCAGCCTCGTGAATTTATATCTGATGGCTTGTATTTCTATATTAAAGTGGCTTATTCGTATTCCCTTTGACTTTTAGGAAGCAACTGAACTAGGAAAGAAAGCAAGAGAATTGAAAAAAGCAGCTGATGCACTTCATCAGGAAGAAAGAAGTGGTTCTAAGGGTAGAAAATGGCGGAAAAATGTGAAGTCTGTGGAAAAGGTGTGAAATCTTATGCTTTGCAATTCATGCTGAAAGTTCACTTCTGTTTTGGGTATCTTTTTTCTTTTGCTAGTGGTGTCTATCATTTTTTACATTAGTGGCGACATGGACCTTGAACTTTTCTGTTTTGAGAAGAGTCAATTAACTAGCTGTGCGCTGTCGTGCCTTCTTACTAGTTGGAAGTTTGATACTTTGACCAGTCGGTCCTGTTCCCTATTTGTAGTGATTGGAAATTATTAATTTTTAGCTTATCTTTGCAGGAGTTGCTACAGTTGGAAGAAGATGTAAAGCTTTTAGAAGAGATGTATCCTCAAGGGGAGAAGGTGATGAGCTTGGCTTGCTGATTTTAGTATCATTGAATAATTGCTTCTGATTTCTTTCCCTTTTTCCATTTATAATTCTTTTCTTTACTTTTTCAGGCGGAGACATCCTGGGCATTGACTGTTCTTGGCTACTTGGCAAAACTTGTTCTGGGAATTCTAGGGTGAGTGATGATATTAGAAATAGAGGCTTCTTGTGAAGATAATTTATCTATTGAAGTAATGCAAATTAATTTTGTTTATTTTTAGCTTTGTATGTACGTTTATTATTCAAATGAGATGCCCTGGTCCATATTTTAGAAAAGTGATGTAGAAAGAGCATTTTTCTTGAATTGCTATTGAGTATTGTCAAACGAATGAAACTATAGCATGACTTAGTCTGAAAATTTTGAATATATGGAAGAACTAGGTGATGCAATTAAAAAGAGCTCTGCTTTGACCATAGGATATGGTTTTATTTGAAATTATTGAACTCTGTCTGAATTTGTTTAAAATGAGTTCAGGATACAATTTACCTCACATTTATACTGTAGATAGAAGAAATTCAGCTTTTGAATCTGATGAAGAAAGTCACCTTTAGGTTGTCTATTTTCATACCTCTGTGCAGTATTGTGGGTGTTTGGATTCCCTTGTTATATTTGTCATAAAAAAACTTGCTAATGCATTTTTGGGAATTCAAAGTTTTTTGGCACAAGAATGCTACAAGGTATTCAAAATCTGACCTGTATGGTTCCTGTTTCAGCTCCCCTTAATGCATCAATCTTCTGAAAAGCTTTATCAGTTATATTGAACCCAAGATTTTTGGCTTGCTTGTTGTCAGGATGATTGTTTGAGACTTTAGTGTCAGCTAACCCTTTATGCATCAACCTTCTGAAAATCTTGATCAATAATATTGAATCTACGACTTTTGCTTTACTTGTTATCAGGTTCATTGTTTCAGTGGCTTGGGTTGCTCACATTGTTATATATCTTTTGATTAATCCACCTCTTCACCCTTTCTTGAATGAGGTTTTCATCAAGCTGGATGATGTATGGGGTAATGTTGACTGCCCTTTGGTCCCTTTCGCATCTTTCTCTTCATTTTTCTTCTTGTGCTTGATGAACCTTATTTTGGTGCTTCTATGCTACTTTTCCAGGTCTTCTGGGCACTGCAGCATTTGCATTCTTCTGTTTCTACCTTCTGCTTGCAGTGATTGCCGGTGCAATGATGCTGGGTCTGAGATTGGTTTTCATCACAATTCATCCCATGAAGTAATGAATTCATTGCTGGCACATTCTATTGAATTTTATGTATAATGGCTGGAGGCTTGCATTCTCTTTGATGTTTGCTTACCAACTATGTGAACTTGTTTGCAGGTGGGGAGCTACACTAATGAACTCTTTTCTTTTCAATGTGGGACTCATTCTCCTTTGCTCAATCAGGTAGCCATTTCTGATCCTCAATTGCTTCTTCAGAATTTCTTCTAGGAATGCCTTGTTAATGCATTATCTATTAGTCTACTGCACGATCATTAGTTTATTTTTTATTTTTGTAAATCAAAATGCTTAAAAAATAACGATTTTATGATTCCGTATTGTCGAAGACTTCTTACTCCTTGAGCCTACAAATTAAGGATGTTGTACTTGTACTTCTTATGATTCAGTCTTTCACTTTATGTACTGGCACTGGTCCTTTTTTGTCCCCTAATGTATAATATATAAGACTTGTGTGTTTAATTTAGAGTTCTTTATGTCATTATTTTAACACTTCAAATAAATCCTATAGCAACAGATTACTCGTTTCTAAATCTCATCTTATTGGGTGGTTTATTGGTTTCTGTCCTGCAGCGTAATCCAATTCTGCTCCACGGCTTTTGGATACTATGCCCAAGCAACTGCTGCTCAGGAAATATTTGGCCACACTTTGGAGTCTCTCCGTGGAATTAAATACTTGTACAAGTGAGTTACGGTGTTCGTCTATGTTTTACTTTTATTAGGCATTCTGCTCTACTGACATTGTATGTTGATACTGAATTACAGGTATAATGTGTTCCAAATTGCTTTCGTTGTGCTAGCAGGGTTGACCTTTGTTTATTATGCTGCCTTTGTAAGTTGCTAAGCTTGCCACGCATATTTTGCGTGCACACTATTTCCTTTTTACTTACCAATGTGCATAATTGATTGTGTCTTATGGTTGATTTTTGTTACTTGAAATGTCAGGGGTGGAGAAGAAGAAAACCAAGTGGCAAGTTCCAACTGTCCTCGTGAAGTTGCTTTGCTTAGAAGAGCCTGCACCCACGTAGAGCTGAAGAAATTCTAAGATTGATAATCTCAATGAAGTGTGTTTCATGTAATCGGATGTTTACGGCCTGGTTTTCTTTCAGGTCAAAAAGTTTAGTGAGATAGGCGCATGTATCATCCGGAAAAAATGGGTTTCTGTAGTTAGAGCAGCATGCGAATGTTGCTGCTGGTGCTGCTGATGTTTCTTCTTGTTTTCCCTCTTTTTGTATCTATTATTCTTTGTTTGATTTATGCTGTACGTTTTGCTTGGGCGTGTAAGTGAAATATCCTCAGCAGATATATAGTGACTGAGTTTGTAGAACTGACCTTGATGTAATATAATCATTGAGAATGAGTTTTACGATGAGCAACTGTTTAATCATCACTCTTTTGTTGGCAATAGCTTTTGATCCAAAAGATATCTTTGGTTGTCGGTGTAAAAGGTTTATGAACTAGAGCTCTCTTTGTTACTGAGAATGGAGATACAATTTCTTTCATTAAGACAGGGTTTTTGAAGATCGCAAGTTCAAAGCAGTCCCTGAAACGAAAAAAAATATTGTATGCTGGTGACAAATATTGTTAAGATCTATTCCCAGGGCCCATAAATGTTGGTGTCCGAAACGTTTACAGTGGTCTGCCCGTCAGGAGCAACCGGATAATAGGAAGAATCCTCATCAAATTCAGTCGGCAGTGATCTCCAATGAAGGCTTGGTTCCCAGTCTGCTTCCCTGAGGACTCTCAGTATCTCTTTAACCACAATCTTGCTCCCCTCAGATGAAAAGTGGATTCCGTCCCTGCAGCCAAAACAGAGATCGGTTCTGACAGTTGAGCAAAGGTCATTTGATAAAACAATGAGTAGGAATCAGAATGAATGAAATAGCAGTCATGGCGCCAAAACCATACTGATCTTGTACATTTTAATATATGAAAACAAACTTACGTAAAACAAGTGGTTAACCAATCATCCCGCTGTTGCATAGCAGTCCAAAGATCGATGGCCTTCACATCCATCTCCTGGCAGAGCTTCAAACAAGCTTCTGAATATATTCTGCAGCTTTCGTTTGTTCTACCCCAAACTGCAAAATCAGTACTGGTTCCAATTTCCAAATGACAACCAAATTAACATTAGAACTGCACTTTGCAACTGAAACTGATAAACAAAACTAAAAAAAAGTGTCAATGCACCTGAGATGGGATTCACAAATTTGTTGCTTATTGACAGGAGGAGCACTAAGAAAAATGATGCGGGTCTTTGCTGAAAGGCTCTGGCAATCAAACAATTTACACGTCAAAATATGCATCAACCAATTCAATTGAGGTTCGTTCAATGGTTTGTGTACCTATAATTCGAACGATTACCTTTAGATGGAGAGCAATCTTCCTCATGTTTTCAATATATTCAGGTAGAGGAACATGAGGGCCAAGGCCACTGGAGTGCGGGAGCATCGAGTCATTGCCACCAAAGTAGACTATAACCAACGAAGGCTGTACAGCACTATCCTTGATTGGCAATAGTATGATTATCAGGAGGCTAAAATTAATTACATGAGACGGGAACAGGGAAATTGAAGCTTGTCTTTGTAAAGAAAGAGACAAAATATTATGCCCTATGAATTAACATTTCGCCCCACTTTGGTGCTGCATATCGGTAAAAACCATCCACGATTCTTCTCTATGTACAAAGATGTTTAAAACATATTCTTTAACGTGCATGTAGTCAAGTGATCAGCAACATGATAGATATATCATACCTTCGGAAAAACTCGATCTAGAACCTGTACAGCACGCCTTGAATTCCAGCCAGCATATCCTCGTAATAGTATGTCGGCCTATGCAAATTTGCACACCAAAATCAGTTAAACTATTAAGATACGTAATACAGAAACTTAAATTGTACTATATTAAGTAATGCTACATGTACAAATTAATGTTACAATGTTATACCACTGTCACATGTTTCATTTTTCGCCAAAAGAAAAAAGGTCTAATTAAGCTCAGGTGTGTTTGGTACATTGTGTATTGGTTAAATTGGTGGACCTTGCGCTGTTTTATTTAACTAATATAGTAATATCACATCAATTTATACAAAGTTTGTGGTTCTATCATTTTTCTTTTCTTTTTTTTAATATTTTATAACTTGATTAATCTTAATATAATTATTTAATAGAAAAGTAACAGTCAAGGATAAATCAATCCCCAGCAACTGCATAAATTTCCTCATGCTGCCTACAATGCCACTCACTGGATTCAATTTGAGTTGTTTGTGGTTCTGCCCGAATGATTATAATCGAATCTACTCAACTGCAAACCTATCTTCGGTAAATTTATTATTTTGTTCGCCATAAAAGATTTGACTTGATTTACATCACCAACATCTAGAGGAATATCAACCATCACCAACATCGACTTTAACGTTGTTTAATATGTTTTTTTTTTTTCATTTCACCTAAACATCGTTCAATGCCCCCACTCATGTGAGTGGAGTTCGAACTACAAATCAAAACAAAAGATTTTACCACTTCAATTAGATGACACACAATGTTGTTTTACATCAAAGAGTTGTGGAGGCCCAATTTTAACTCAAACTTTTATAAACAAATGGAAGCTTATTTTTGGGCTTTACATGTACGGTTGTACAGATTTAGACAATGGTGATTTCAACGGTTCTAAACTTAACCTGAACTAAGATCAGTGAGTACTGAGTAGCAGCTTGAAGGTTGTTGACAGCATCAAAATATGGCCGTCAGTCTGACACACTTGTGTGGTTGCAGGTGAGTGAAATTGAACTAAAGTTAATACATCCTAATAGATGTATGCTTGATTTAGAGGCGATCCTAGCAAATCTCTTGCCAATGATATATGAGTTGGATATCACCCTTATATTGCATTTACCAGTCGGCAATTAAAATGTGTTAGAACTAGAATGGATTGAAATCATAATGGCTTGAAATTGAAATAGAGAATATAAATCAGAATAAATTGTTTACTTTAACTGAAAGGATAGGAATTGGAGTTAGCTGTATTCATATTGATGTATTAACTTTGTTTTGGAATCGAAATGAATTGCTACAAATCACTAAAATAATCTCAATTGATTATTGTCATTATTTATTATAATAATTGTCATTATTATTATTATTATTATTATTATTATTATTATTATTATTATTATTAGGTTTATTTTCTTTTTACTACTTAAAGTTATTGTGACATAACAAGTAAGTGCAACAAGTATTGCGCCTTAACATTTTACTATTAAAGAATTACAAAATCTTGCATTTTACTAATTTTTCATTAGTTAGATATAAAAAATACTAGTTTTACCTTACTTTAAGCGAAAAATTATTAATTATCAGTAAAAATTAATTATTAATTATCTATTAATCATTGTACTAAATAATTTTTATTCAATTAAATATTAATTTTATTTTAATAATTAATTATTGATAAAAAAGTAAAAAAATTATAAATTAGTATGATATCAATTAAATATAAAATTTATTACTTAATACTTGAAATGTCTGTATATATATGTATTAATGTATGTATGTGTGTTTGTTAAATTTTATCAATAATTAATAATTAATTATTGTAATAAATGCATTACAGAAACTTAAGTTATAGTCTGTTTTGTTAAATTTTATCAATAATTAATAATTAATTATTGTAATAAATGTATTACAGAAACTTAAGTTATAGTCTTTTTGTGTAAATGTAATTTTTCAAGATACAATAGTGAAGATTATTCCATTTAATTAGAATTTGTGTTTTGTGTGTTTTTTCCCCTTAAAATAAGGATAAAATTAATATTTTATATGTCAAACAATGGTAACTTTCAGAAAAATAGTAAAATATAATATTTTATAATCCTTTCGTAATAACATACTATTACAATACTTGTTGCACCTAATTTTATTTTACAATAAGTTAAGTAGTAATTAGAAAATAATCCTTATTGTTATAATATTTAAATAAAGTAAAAAAGAAATTTTTAATTTTCATTAAAAGAACTTCAATTCACTCCTCATTTCAATTCTCCGATTATCATTCTCACCTCCCCAATAAAAATTCTCATTCTTCGTTCCTACTCTAACTTCATTATCATTTCTTCATATTTTAATTAGTAAATTGTATCAATAATGATTTCGATTTCTATTCTCATTCTTCAATGCCACAAGTGTACCGAGTATTAGTGGAAAAAAAATTTCCCAAAGCAGCCCAATGCAAAAGAGCTTTAATTTGTTTCACCTTGGCCGCTTAAAAAGAGCTTTTGTCCATTTCAGCCTTTCGGCCCTACGTGACATAGTCACCAACTCAGGACAGGAAAGGCCCCATCAATCAAAATTAGCAGCCTCTCACTTCTCCACGTTCTGTTAATTCGAATGATCACTGTCACAGTACAGGACCACCACCATATTATATGCCGTAGCTTAGCTACTTTAATTTTTCCAACTTGTTCCCTTTACTTATAGATAGGGTGCGGTGCATGCGTGATTTTGAAGTTGCCGAGCTTATACATCAATCTACAATTAAAAGACTCGTCTAAAACAGTTTTTTACTTTTATTTTTTTTAATATATATACATATATAAAACACTATTTTGAATAATAAACGGTATTGAACTCTCACTCGATTACTCTAACCCAAATAAAAGAATAAAATAGAATTGGATGAATGGTGAATTAAGATTAAGAAACGTGGGGCCCCACCATCGACAATCCCCTAAGTTTAATATATTATTTACATCGGGTTTTAATTTAATTTAATTTAATAAATAAATAAATAAACTCAAACAGTTAAATTAATCCGAACAGGAAAAATCATTTTAATGCGAAAATTGAATCATAAACTAAAATAGAAATAATTTAATCCCATATCTGCTCAAGTCAACAGAACCGCACGGTTAATTCACGACTGTTAAATAATACCATAAATATTTTTATACGATCAACGTTGGTGAAAAGCAGCAGAAACATTGAAACGTTTCAAATTCAAAGTACCAGAAAAATCATCAAACGGGGTTGTAACAAGCAAGCTGCCAATCAATAAGCAAAGAAAACAGATCAAAGGAAGGAGAAGATGATGAAACGAAATACCTTGCGAGCGTACAAGTCAGCAAGAATGGCGCCCCATCCTTCGTCGCCAAAACTGTACTGAACTATGGACGAACCAAACAGCACGAACTGAGGTCTCTCTGGCCCGACCATTATCTCTCGACGTCAAGTACTCGATTTTTTTTTTTTTTCAATTGATTAATTTTACTCTTGTGTTTGTTGGGGGCTTGGGGCAATCAAATAAACAAATATGCTACCACTTGCTCTTCCAGATTTTAACGACTACAAAAACATGCGAGCGTGCGCGTTGTGCCATCCGGCGTTAATCCAAGTGGTGAACTCATGCCCCCACTAAATGGGGTTTTGGGTTCGATTCCCATGTTAGGGAATCTTTTAATTTCTTCTCCCAACTAAAAATAGTGTGGGTTGAGCAGTTATCTTTATAATATTTTTTAAGTTAAAAATTTAGTTCTCGTTGGATTTCACTTATTTAATTGTCATAAATTTTTATTTAATTTCATAAAGTCTTTCAAAATTTTTGTTGTTTGGTTATTTATTGATTAAATTTGTAAAGATTAAATAAACTATTTAACTCTATTAATAAAACTTCACATTTTGAGTTTTTAAAATTAAAGGTTGAATTTTTTTTTAATTATTAAAATATCTAAGATATTTTTGATTTATTTGATAATTTTCAATTTTTTTAGTATTATTTAGTAACATTTTGAGTAGAGCTTTTAATAATTAAATAAGTTATTACGCTTATACCTTATGCTCTGTTTAGCATAACTTTTCAAGTTGAGGTTATTTAAATAAAGTTTTTATTAGTAGAACTTTTACTCCAAAAATTTTAGTTGTATGTTATGAAACGAATAAAATAAGATTATCAAATACGGAGTGAATATTTTACATATTTTAACATTTAAAAAAAAGACTTTTTAACCTCTACTCTCAAAAACCAAAATTTCAAGATTCATTAGTAGAGGCAAAATAGCTTATTTAATCTTTAAAAGCTCTACAAAAAATGACAATAAAAGTCTTGATAAAAGCTTATGAAATTAAATACACTCATAACTATTAGATAAGTTATACTAAACATACATTTAATTTTTTTACTTTTGGGAGTAGAGGTTGTAGGCTTTTTTAAAGAGTTAATTTGTTTGTAGTACCCTTAGTTTATTTCATAATTTTGTATCATTTATTTCATAACATAATTTTAGAAAACTTATTTATTAAAAATAATTTTATAACTTTTAAGAAAAGCTCCTATTGTCAACCAAACAACGCAAAATTTTTTAATAAAAACTTTATTTATTAAAACTCTATTGAAAAAAAAAACTGTACTTGGATAAGGTTTATTTGAAAGGTTATAGTACTAGGGGTGTTTGCGGATCAGATTTTACGGATTGGACATCAATCCATATCTGATCCACGATTTTGCAGATTATAAATTTTCAATCTAATCCAATTCACGGATTGATCAAATTCAATCCAAATCCAATCTATACATCTACGGATCAGATGCGCCTTTGGGGGCGACTGACGCAGTCGCTACTTCTAAGGGAGACACGTGTCTGTTGTCTTTTTTGTGCTTTATTAAATGCTTCTGTTATTGTTTTAGTTTTTATGGATTATCAATCATAGTCATTATAATAGTTATAATTTTATTTTTATTCGCACAATTTTGATGAAAAAAGTCTCTTATCCTGACAATAGTCTTTATTTTTTATGCTTATTTATTATATTATCATTTCTTTCAATTTTTTTGAAAAATAATTACTATTTATTTTTCAACTAGTTTTAAAAAAATAATTCAAAAAATAGCAAGTGAGTTTTAGACTAGTTTTGAATTTTTTAAAAAATATTTATTTAAGAATTTAAATCGACTGCAATATTTGTTTAACATGACAATGACAACTTTACATAATTTTTTTCACTCCAACTTTCATTTTTCTGAGATAAGATTTAAAAATAAAACACCAATGCACCATTATTATTTTTCAACTTCTTATTTTAATCCCCCTCTTTTATTATGATATTTACAAATAATATGAGATTAATATGTCCTCTTAAATATCAGTGGAGTGGATTTAACTTATTTTAAACTTAAATTTTGATTTAGATATTTAAATTATTTCGTATAATTAATTTAGTAGATTAAATTTTTTTTATTATAAATATGAATATTTTTGTTAAGTAATTTAGTGACTTAGAGTGAAAAATTATTTTTATTTGTATAATTTGTTTAATAATACTCTATATTTTTGTTTATAAACCTTTATTTTTTTGGTTAATTATTTTCCTAAGAAAAAGATTAAACAAATATATAAAAGATGATTGTGTTACAAAGAGCATTTAATGATTGTTGCCTTTGGGAGCGACTGACGCTAACACTGCTCAATTTTCTTATATAGCCACTTTCAAAAACTCAATATCAAAATTAACTATAAAACAAAAATTCTTACAATAATAGCTACACACACCTTTTATGGACTAAATTACCCCTCAAAACTCCTCTCGTATTTCACCTCAACAACAACTAAACACAAACTCTAAAAAACTAATCTCATTTCACTTCTCAAACTCTCTCCAACAACTAAACATAAAATTACTCCGATTTCATATGCATCAAACAATAATTTTTAACTAGCACTAAAGATAAAATCAATCAAGCCAAAAAAGGGGGAAAAAAAACTCATTAAGGTTAGTAGTTTTTGAAATTTAAATTGTAAGATTAATTAAGTTTTATGTATGGGTTTTGTAGATATTTGAAGAAACAAATATTTTTATTAATTTTTATTATAATGTGAGTAGATATTTACTTGTGTGAATCCCAAAATTAGAAAAAATCTGATAAATTATGTATTTTTATGACTTGTAGAAGAAAATCTGATCGCGGGCGACAGTTGCCATCACCTGCCCTTCTCATGAGTTAAGTGTGAGCGAAGGCATGCATCGCCCGGTTTATGGCACCCTTCGCCCGCAACAAGTTGCTGGCGATGGCTCCCTTCGCCTGCCCATGCTGCGGGCGATGGCCAATGGGCAATGGGTGCCTAAACCCAACACAAATAAAAAAAATTAAAAAACAAAAATAAGGAAATAAGTGTAAACTTCATACTAGTAAATAATTTTGGTATTAAAGAGTGGATTATTAAGAAGTAGTTCAGCAAATTTATTGAGATCATTGAAATTTTTTTCTTAGAGACATTTTAACGAACACTTAATGTACTTATATTTTACAAACATTAATCTTTAAAAATCGTTGAATTATTTATGTCAATACATATCCTAATATGTTTTTCTATCACTAATAATCCACCAATCAATTAAAATGAAGCATAACTTTAGGTCGAACCTTAATGCCGTTGACAATGTACAACCTTTTGCTAATGGAGGCTGTGCAAATAGGAATTGTGATGGTGAGATTTTAATGATGGAGCTGTAGATAGAAATTTCAAGATAAACGGCCGATGATGAGCAATGTTGGGCGATGCGTGACTTGAGCCTTAAGCGATTTTGACAATGATCTTTAGAGAAGGGATAATTTAGTCCATAAAAGATGCGTATAACTGCTATTGTAAGACATTTTATTCTATGGCTGGTTTTGATATTGAGTTTTTGAAAGTGGTTGTATAAGAAAATTTCCCAATAATCTTCAATTTTTCTCCAATTTGAATCCTTTAAGCACAATTTATTTCTTAATATTCAATTTATTACCTAGTTTAATAAAATTAGATTAGTTAATTAAAAATATAAATAAAATAAACTAAAAGATAAACGATAAATGAGAAATATATAATTAAATTATGCCCTTCACAACAGAAGACTATTTACAGTTTTGTCTATAACATAATTGAGAGAGAATTTAAGTAAAAGCCAAAACTAGCCCCTTCAGCTTGCTCTCGATATCAACTAGACTTACTTTAATAAAGCTCATGGTCATGGACCACGCCAACTCCACACCAACGCCACTAAGAAACAAAGTTGAATGGAAATACCACACAATCAACATTAGCTTTCTTTGGATACAAATTTCAGCACATTCACAAATCAAAATAATATATTTGTATCTATTACAATAGTTCTATTCTCACACTTCAGGTTATTATCAACAATTCCATCAATAAAAGATGCTGAGATCCCTAGGGCCTATTTGTATCACCCTTAAAGACCAAATAACCATGCAACATGAAATCTTCTAAATCAAGATCTTAAAACTAGTGAAAACCCGACCACGAGTCAGTATGTGAAAGCAGTAATACTGTAATAGTGCGTTTATTTGTACGTTATGGAATATAAATCCCAAAAAGAAATGATGTTTACTTGTTAGTACAAGAAAAAATGACTAAAACATGTATAACACACATGCTTTTAGGGTCAAAAAATGAGGACTTGATGAGGATGAAAATCAAATTCTCACTCCTTCAACTCCTCATTTTACCCAAACTAAATTTTTATAATCCCCAAATCACACACAATTGAGTTTTACCACTTTCACATTTTAATCCCTTTAGAAATTTTGTAATATTTACAAGTAAATCTTTCATTACACATAGTGAATAATAATAATAATAAAATTATCATCATCATCATCATTGTTATTTATTAATGTTATTCTTATTATATTAATAATAGGTACTATTCTTATTTTTATTAAGTGTCATTGTTATTGCTATCATTACTATCATTATTAATAACAATTATTATCAAAATAATAATCATAATTACAAATTACTATAATAAATAATAACAATAATTAACTTGCAATCATCCATTCTGGTTGCTCATTCTAATTCCAATAGTAAACACTTTATTTTAATTTCAGTTCCTTATTTTGACTTCAGTCCATTTTAATTCCAATTTATCCCATTCTTATCACTAATTAGTAAATGCACTATTAACTCAAAATAAGCACAATATTGAATGCTCTAAGTAAGAGTGGGCAATTCCAACCCAACGAAACCCGTCCAACCCCAGCAAATTTTCATGGGTTCAATGAATTATCACGGATAAATTGAGATAATTTTTTTTGAATCCAATTAATAATTAGATTGGGTCAACTTAATTATGGTAGACCCATCTAACAAACCTACATAAATAATAATGATAATAATTTAATACTCAATTGTAAAACCCTAGGTTACTAACCAAAAATTTTGACTCTTTTTATTGTTATATTTTTTTTAAATAGAAGAGACCATATCATTCTCATATCTGCTCTTCTAAACTATAATTCTGAAATTAAAGCCACTTTCATATAAATAAATTTATTATTTCATAAGTTTAATCTTGCAAATGAATTAGTTTCAATTTCTCCCTCTCCCCCTCTCTTTTATTTTTCAAGGTAAACACAACAATAAATAATCACTTATCACTTCTTTGCAACTAGACATCGATCCTGAATTTGGAATTCCACGCACAAATACATGAAGCCAGCCAGGAATTAAGTCTAAAACACATTATCGAGCTTCTCTTTATTTTGAAACGGTCAATTTTCCATCTTTCTTTTTCAAAAAAACTAGACATTAAATAAAATTTTCATGTTGCAATAAATTTTTATTTAATTTCAATAAATTTCACTTCAAATTTCATTCTTTTTTATATAATTTTTAATTTTAATTTCACTTTTAACCCAATCACCCCAACCTAATGATTTAAGAGTAGAGTTAGTTTAAATATATTTATTTAATTAAATTAAGTCAATTTTATCCCAACTTATTCAACAATAAGGTAAGATTTTCACAAAGCATATCGAACTCAACCCACGCCCACCCACATAGCTCTGACCACTTTGAGCTAACATATCTTTCTCATATCCCATTGGCCCTAACTCACACTAGTAAACTGCAACTCCAAAATAAGCTTACAATTTTAAAATCTCCGTTCAGTTGTTATTATGGTGCAACTTAAAAAAAAATTACAACAAAAAAAAAATGTTAACAATAAATACCTAAAAAAATTATACCAAAAATAAAATTTAATAATATACAATAAATATGCCTTTTAAATAATAATGACAAAAATCATAAATATACTAAAAGTTTTTAATTATACAAATAACATATCAAATTAACTTTTCAAACAACAACTAATATATATGATAAATACTTTAATGCTATAATTTTTAAGATATGACTGCCCAAACAATACTAAACAAAACCACAATTTAAATAATAACTTCAATTACCTCAGTACCTTTCCATTGTATCATTGTAAGAAGTCTTTACAAAATATCCAATCCTACATAAAAATTTAAAAAACATATTACTAATTAAGCTTATCCCTCCTAATTCACAACTGATACACAAAAGATGATAAAACCGGTCTGAAGACCCAAACTAAACACGTGGGGAAGGAAAGAACATATCATATTTTGTGTTCCCATTGTGCAAGGAGATGGAGACAGGATGCAATGGCTTACCATTCTTCACATTATGTTCTTGATTAATTTTTTGTGCATTTACAAGCACAATTGATAACCTAATAATAAAGTAAAATGAGTTTGGTGGTCTAATTTGAAAAAAGTTCCTTTCAAAATATCAAAAGTCATTTCTCTCTGAAATAATGAGCCCAAAATTTGAGGCTGCCAAACAAGTCCTCCATTTCCCAAGAACTCAAAATGAAAACGGAATGTGAAATGACACAAAAGGCGCCAGGAGTTTTCATTGAAAATTAAACGTACACAATTTTTTCAATTCTATCTAAAAGAAAATAGAAAACAACCCTTCTCATTAGGGCCTACCATAAACTCACCAGTCATCAAATGCTCATTTACAGTTATCAAATGCTCTTTCAAATTTAAAAATATAAGAAAATAGAAAACAACCATAAGATCAAAAAGGCAGCAGGAATACTAAATGAAAATTTGGAAAACTTCATTGACGTCAGTACCTCCATCATGGCATAAGAGAGCAACAGCAAAAAAATAACAAAATGGCCTAAAAGAACAACTGTGCATTTCTTCTCTTGTACAGCAGCCTGGACCATGTGTACACCAAAATCACAAAAAATTGTACAATACTATATATTTTGATCACATGGATACAAAAGTACAAAATCATAGAAAGGATAACAATCACCACTTGTCCACCTTTCAACCTACCAATTGTCAACAGTGGGAAGAATATTACAAGAGCTGAACTACCCCACTAGGATACAAATTACAAGTCCGCTCATCTCAGGTTCTCCATGAACCTAGAGCTCGGAAATCCAAATTACATTCTGTTCCAAAATGCTTCATGAAGAATGGTAAGCGCATTAGCTCTTGCTATTCTCCAGACTTAATGTTTTTGTTTTTTTTTTTTTGTTTTGGGGGGGGGGGGGGGGGGGGGGGGGGCTCTATGTGTATTAGAATGCTTATTCTCAAGTAATCCTTGCAAACTTAAAAGAAAAAAAGGTTTCTAATGTCTAAAGTAATTTTCCAAAGATTTTTTAAAAATAAAAAGACATTTAAATTAACAATTTATGGTCAGCGATGTAAAGCTTTTAAAATTTTGGAATAATAAATAATAATGAAAGATGAATACTAAAATAAATTAATATTAAACTATCTATTCAAGTATTGACAAGTGCATTATAATTATAAAACCAAGCACCTATTATACAATTAAAAACGCATTGTGACATCTTCCTAATGAATACATTAGCAACCTCAAAGCAAATTATTAGAAGCATTTCCAAACCAAACCAAAACTAATCCACCACTGGACAAAGAACAGCAGCTGTTTTGCATCAAGGTTCTACCCAAACATGACTTCAAAGACCCAAGTATCAACCTAAAGGCCTGCATACCGTACGCAGCAGCCCACCTACCTTTTAAACATTAATCCAGGACATCCCACTAACATAACACATCTTCCATCATCATCACATATGCTCGTGCCTATTGCATTCATAGGTTGTGTACACAATGCAAAAAATTAATTCTCCACTTAAATCAAAACTAATCCACCACCGGACAAAGAACAGCAGCTGTTTTGCATCAAGGTTCTACCCAAACATGACTTCAAAGACCCAAGTATCAACCTAAAGGCCTGCATACCGTACGCAGCAGCCCACCTACCTTTTAAACATTAATCCAGGACATCCCACTAACATAACACATCTTCCATCATCATCACATATGCTCGTGCCTATTGCATTCATAGGTTGTGTACACAATGCAAAAAATTAATTCTCCACTTAAATCATACTGAATTAATATAATAAAAAATTGCTGAAAGAGTGCTGTGAATCACCTCTCCAAAATTCCTGACAACTGAAGAGTGGCTCCGCATGAAATCATCCGAACGATAGAACATTCAAAGCTCTCCCACAGCAAATACAATGAGATTATAAATCTGGCTCAAATGTTATTGCTTAGCCTGTTTCAGTCGCCTATGCTAAATAAGGCATGAAGGCACACCATTGCTTATTCAAGCTTCTTCCATTACATGATATTCATGATCCAATATCAGAGGTAATTCCCTCAGACCAAGATGCTATGCCCTTCAACCACCAAACAGAACCAAGCACTTCAAACATTGATGGTGGCCGCGCACTTCAAATTGGAATACTTCGATAATAATTTCAGAAATATGATCTGCAATTCATTAATTTTGGAATTTGTTCATAAGAGACGGATTTGGACAATATGCAGCAGCAATAGTTCCTCAGCTTGAGATAGAACATTTTTACTCCAATGAACCCAGCAAAGGGAACAAACTGTAATTTACTTGATGGCAAATGCAAAGAACCAAGTTCCGGTGGATCGTACCAACTCCACATACCCCTGTGCCCGCTCACAATCAGTCTTCTCTTTATTCCTAATGGTTGGACTGAGATGAATTATCTTACCTTCCTAAATGAACCATTATCTCAATAATTCATCATTGCTACCGGCAAGTTACCAAATTAGGTTAAGGCAAAATATAAAAATAAAAAGGAAACCCATCTCTAAAGGCAAATTTTAAAGCCAACAATAGAATACTAGCTTATCTCTAGAGGCAAATTTTAAAGCCACAAAAAAATAGTTCAAATAGGATAAATCAACGTTGGAATGTTAAAACTGAACTGACTGCATGGATGGGTCTTGTATATTAATTAAAGCACGGTATTTTGCAAATATATTCTGTCTTAAAAGTTAGCAGGGCATGATACCAAACCTTTGGCGAACTGCAAGTGGATTGGTTTATAAGCACGGTGATTTTGAGCTGAGGCTGATTTAGAATGCAAATCCGATGGATCGATAGTGTCAACTCTAGCAAAAGGTAACAGAAACGGAGCATGATACCCACACACACACAAGCACAACACTCAGGAGAGGAGAACCCGGGCAACCCCCGTGCGATCTCCCCTCAGGACCACAAAATATATATCTTTTATTAAGATTTTGGTGACCTGCCATGCAAGCGCACCTGCCATGGCAAAGGCCGGATGACAAAGAATAATCAGGGCTCAGCCATCTTAATTTCAGGCTTCTCTGCCCTGATGCATCTCTTACATCCATTGTAAAAACCCTCCACAATCTGTGTTTTGTAAAATCCCTCCACAATCTGTGTTCACTCCCAATTATGCGGCACAAGCCTAGCCGCATGATCAATCAGCCATGCCATATTAGCGGCTCAAAATTATTTATCACACAAGACACAACCAGGCTTTGCACCTTAAAGATGTACAACGAGCTTAGCCTTCACATCAAATCCCAGAACGGTGAACAAACCTGAAAGCAAAACAAATTAAGTAAGAATATAAAGATCTATGAGAATTAATAAAAAATCCAAACTTCTTGATCAACATCGATAATTTCAAAGCAGGATAACATACACCAAAATTGTGTTCCAATAAAAAATTTCCCAACAGTATTGTGCAAATACCAAACAATTATGAGTATCCACTAGATTTAAACTTATAATTATGGGTAAAAGAAATGATCGAAATCATCATCAATGTAAAGACCTAATTCATGAGATCGAAGGAAAATTAAAGCCGTTGGTTCAAGATATAAAATTACCGTTCTATGCCATCAAAACTTGTAAAACAGATAAGCCAACCACCTATCCGCCTCCGGTCCAGGTAGTCCGAAGGGCACACGAACCTGAAAATTAAAAAAATAAATGAGAATATGATAAAGATTAAGAGCGCGAGGAGTTTATATAGTGGCATTGGCAAGTCGGTTAGTGAGATGGACGCTTAGGATTCACGGTTACTAAATGAATCGACAGCTAATATACAGCCACGTGGTTGACTTTGTCTCCTTTTATATTGCAATCACTTAATTAGTCGTTGGCATAAATAATAGGTATATCCGCTGGAGTGCTTGCTTTGCGTCCGTCCTACGCCCGCACGCATAAAGATGATGCTGACCTCGTCAAACTGAAACACGCGTACACGACTCTAACAAATGGGCTTTGCTTGTAGGATCAAAATGGGCCCAACTGACTGGGCTTGGAGCCCGAATATTTGAGAGAAATCGGAAAATTCCTCGTTCAATTTTTCAGTGCTCTCTCGTTACTTCAAAAACCTCGTAACTGTGTGTGTGCCGCGTGCGCTTGGGTTTTTCAGCAATTGGCAGTTGAGAAGAGAAGAAAAGAAAAGATGGACGTGGCTCTGTTCTCCCCGTCTTCTCTTTTTGCCGAAGAGGATGACGTCACTGCTGGTACTCATTTTGTCTTTTATATTTCATCTATTTCATTTTGCTTTGCTTGTAGAAAGATGAATATTGTTTTTGTTTTCTTTTTTTTTTTTTTCAATTTTCAGATGAAGAAACAATGGAGACTTGTAATGGCTACGTCGAGAGGCCGCACCAGTTTCCTGAAATGGTAATATGCTTGAAGCAATTTTAACTGGCTTTTGCTTTGCAAAAGAAAGTTTAATAATTGAATTGTCATTATTTATTTATTTATTTTGTAATTCAATATCAAGCATTGATCACATTTAAGGGACTGTCAGTGGAACTGCTGCATTGCATAAGATGATGAGAAGGGTTTAGAATCTGATTCTGGCTTTTAAGGTTCACTAGAGTTTCATTTTGTCGCAGCTTTTAATGAGATTTTGGTTCTTTTACAGGAATTAGTCATCCGGGAGTTTGCTTTTCACCAACTGAATGCTAATTTTCTTTGGCCAGGAACATTTTCATTTGCAGAATGGTTAATGCATCACCGTGAATGGATAGAAAGACGCAGTTGCATTGAACTGGGCAGGTAATGCTATGGTGATTTTTTAACATTATTATCTACTGGCATTTTATTGTGTGTTTTGTTTATTTATGTTTTATTTTTTTAATTTAAAAAGGAAAAAAATGCAATAGGGTTCAGGATTGATGCAAGCGTCAATTTGTACCTTCATTTTCGTGGAAACATTGCTAGTTTTTGTTTAAGCTTTCTATATTTTCATCATTTATTTGGTATTGCTTCAAGTGGAACTGCTTGAATTTTATAATCTGTCATTTCTAGTAGATCTACTCCACTACATTCTTTTGATATTGAAGTTTTAGCATTTGTCTTGCTGACATTCATCTTAAACTCAATTTGGCAGTGGCACTGGAGCTTTGGCTATATTTCTCAGAAAAGCAATGAATCTTGATATCACAACGTCTGACTATAATGATCAGGACATTGAGGATAACATAGCTTATAACTGCAGAGCAAATGGAATTACACCTGCCCTTCCTCACATAAAGCGTGAGTCTCCTTTTCACCTTGATAATCATCCGTTTCTTTGAATGTCAAGCAGTGAAGAGAATGTGATCAACGCAATAATTCCATAAGACTGCTTTGATCATGTTAATCATAAAGCTGCTGCCTATTTCTTTTATGAATGACTGAAAATTTGAGATACATTTGAGGAATAAGACAAGTTCTTGTCATTTTCTTTTCCGGACAATCTAATGAGGGTAATCTAGGGATGGCTTCTTACTTCATGCACATTGTGTGGGAATGGCACATTCCATTTCCACGTTTGTTTCTTGCTATTATAACAAAAAGATATGTATTTTTTTTTCGTTTCTTATTGTTTATTGAATTTTGTGGGTTCGGTATATTGAAGTAGAACAAGCTTGTATTATCAGATTCATGGGGAGATGCTTTTCCAATTCCAAATCCAGATTGGGACCTCATTTTAGCAAGTGACATCTTACTGTGTAAGTTTCTCACCAGGTTTTATTCAATTGATTGGGTGTGTTTATTTGTTTGTTGTTGTCCTTGTATTTTGTGTTTGTTTTTTTCCTTTTATTTCTACTAAGTAACTGTACACCACGAGACCAGGAATTGAGAACCCATGAAAACTAAGGAAAGCTCTCTTATCACTCGAGGGTAATATTTCTAGGCCCATGGACTATGGAATTTTAAGTGCTGCCTCGAGGGCAAAAGCCTAGAACATCGAGACACAGTTAAGTTTCTTGTTCTGTGCAATTTGCATTTTCTAGTGAAAAAGTTATCACTCTCAGCTGGGGTCGGAAGGTGACAGTTTAGTTATTTTTGGGTTGATGATGTTTTAACAAAGGAAGACTATCATTAGACTAGCAATAGGCTTGGGTGGGGCTTAGGCCTATACTAAGAACAAAAGCATAAAGCCCGAAGCAAATGATATCTTGTTAGTGGGTTAGGTCTTTACAGATAATATCGGAGGCTCTCCCAATCGGCAGCGTGTGGATGGTCATTGTCAATTAGGACGCTGGGCCCAAGGGTGGTAGATTTGTTACATCCCATATCACTTGGAAAAGACATGAGTGATGAACTAATAAAGGATCACCACTGTCAGATTGGCAAGAGACATTTTGGGTAGGCTTAAGCCCAGATCAAGAATAAACTGTGAGGGGAAAGGATACGTGTATGAATGACAGTGGACAATATCTTGTTAGTGGGCTAGATCGTTACGAAAAAAAAGAGGTTTTGCATGATTTGTCGATAAAAGATCTGTCTTGACTTTTATCTTTGAGGTCTAATAATATTTCAAAATTGTTTTTGAACTTCAATATCTCTATTTTGATAATTGGTAAGAGTGGCTCTACTCAAAATCATCCAAGAAGTGTCAAATGGAATGCCATTAAAGAGTTTTGGTGTTGAGAGAGATAAAAGAGATAAGAGTTGGATTTGGGCTGCACACACGTGTCCTTCACCTTCATGGTTTTATTCTTATATTGGCCTAAGTCTCTTGCTAGTTTAAGAATGGTCATCCCTTATTAGCACATCACTTATATCCTTCCTGAGCGATGTGGGATATTATTTGTTAACTACAATATTAGTATGTTAGTATTATATTAGTACTTGGACTTTGATTTTGGGCAATGATATTATTAGGCCTAGTTAATTGTTTTAAGTCAAGTCCATATGAGTTATTTTTAAAATTCTTTATTAACCCTGGATAAAAATAGACATTGAAGACAAATGAGACTTAACTTCTCGTGTACATGGTCAGCCATCAGAAAGAATAAAAGAGTATGCATAGTTTATCTTGACTTTTATTATTGAGGTATAATAATCTTTTAAAATTGTCTTTGAACTTCAAATATCTCTATCTTGATGATAAGTGAGAGTGAGTCTACTTAATATCATCTAAGAAATTTTTATCGAAGTGCCATTGAAGTAGGATTATATATAAAGAGAGGTAGAAGAGAGAAGAGTAGAATTTCAATATCCATTGAGTAAGAATTTTTCGCTTTAATCTATATTTGCGTTGGATTTCTTATTAATTGAGAAAATATGCAACTTTAATGCTTTCTTGTGTTTATTAGGGTTATATGTTAGTTAAAATTTGCATGTGTAATGCCAAAGCAGATAATATCTTGTTAGTGTTTTAAGCATGCGTCCTTTATCATCACAATTTTGTTCTTAGTATGGACCCAAGTCCACCTGAAAGGCTTCTTGCTAGCCTAAGGGTGGTCGTCTCTTATAGGCTTATCACTCGCATCTTTTGCAAATTTGGGGGTTTTGATCCTTTATGTCATTGTATAGTCTTTATGGATATTATATGTCGAGGAGTTCTTGATTTAGTGAAAATAATGTTAATGGGCTTTATACATGCATTCTTCATCCTAACGATTTTGTTCTTGGTATGAGCAAACTCACTCAAAAGGCCTCTTGCTACTCTAATAGTGGTTGTCCCTTGTAAACTTATCACTTGCGTCCTTCTCAAGGGATGTGGGATGTCACATTCTATCCACTTGGGCTAGTGTCACCACTAGCTGTGACCATTGGCACAAAGTGGCTCTTATACCATTTATAACGATCCGACCTACAAACAAGAAGCCTTTGGGAAGGCTTGAATCCATACTATGAACAAAATTGTAAAAGTGAAGATGAGTGTTTGAAGTTCAAAACATACAATATCTTGTCGGTGGTGTTGGTTATTATATTTGATGGACATTGTAGATGGTCCAAATTAATGTAATGTTGTAGTTCAATTATTATCTTCTGGTAAAATTTGTATGTCGTGTACACTGCTCACCATATGCAATATGATTTTCTTTCAATAATGAACTGTGCCTATTGGATTCAATTTTTTTTTTTTCAATTTGATTCTTCTTTTCATGAGGGATAATCCAATTTTATTTGTGGGTTGCTTGTAGATGTAAAACAATATTCAAACTTGATCAAATCTCTATCCTTTCTCCTCAAATCTTACAAGCCAAAAGATAGCCAAGTAGGCCATCTCACTAAGAATGAGCAGGGCGAAGGTATTGTAATGTTTTTTTTTTTTGGCTTTTCTTGTAGATCAGCAGAAAGTAAAAACTGATTGATCAATGTGCCACTGTGATACCACTTACTTGCAGGAACTGAGGGGCTGCCTTGGCCTGTATTTTTAATGAGTTGGAGACGGAGAATTGGAAAAGAGGATGAGACATTATTCTTCACCAGTTGTGAGAATGCTGGTCTTGAAGTAGAGCATCTTGGTTCCCGTGTGTATTGCATCAAGCTTAGATAAACAACTAGCCGATAATGGAAAGAGTTGGCAATAAGTAAGTATTATGTTTAAATGTTGCTTGTTATTGCAAGAGCAGTCTGATGCAACATTAGTTAGAACAGGCTCCTATAGAATTTTGCAAGATAATACTTCTTTTCGGAAAACAAAATCAGCACTCGACTAGTAGCTTTCTTAAGCTTAGACTGTAACTAAAACTACCAATGACTTTTGTTATTGCAAGAGCAGTCTGATGCAACATTAGTTAGAACAGGCACCTATAGAATTTTGCAAGATAATACTTCTTTTCGGAAAACAAAATCAGCACTTGACTAGTAGCTTTCTTAAGCTTAGATTGTAACTAAAGCTACCAATGACTTTTTCCCTGATAATTACGTTATTAGAAAATTTTAAAGTAATAGTTAATGCAGTCAAGATGATGATGTCGAAAAATGACTCCAATGGGTAAATTGGTTTTATAGGGATAATAGTACGAATCTAAGCTTAAACGTCAATCTGACCGCAATTTTCTATGCCTGCCAACTATAAAACACGATTAGGACACGCCAGTAAGGATTTCGATGTAAATCTTTCGATGCTTAAGTCGGGTGTTTTGTGTATAAGAAAAAAATGAAAAGGAAGAACTAAAGATAAGTTAAAATCAAGGAATTTTTTAGTGGGGTCTCCTAGATCCTTTATAAAGTAAAAAAAGTTATACGATTGATAATTTGTAGAATTTTAGTTAATTTTGTTAACTCGTTCATTTGATGCTTTTTTCAGTTTAAATAGGCCCTTGGTTATAGATGATTATCACAATTATCTATCAGTTGCGAGCGGCTGAGAAAGTAATGGCACACAACTCCTCTAAAAAATAGGCCATGTTTATCAAACAAATTCTCAAGTTCAACTACTTTAGGTTGTACCTGTAAACATGGTCGTCCATATAGGCTTCAGGTTGTACTCATAAATAAGGTCACCAACATAGGTTTCAAGTTTTACTTATAGGCCATATTGCCAATATAGGTTTCAGGTCATACAGATTGACCAGGTCACTCATATAGATTTCAAGTCATACAGCAATAAAATCCAACTTGAACACCAGTCCTTTAGTTTTTAATATCGGGAAGTTATTATCGATGTTGAAAACTAATTGTCAAAAATAGAAAGAAAAATTTCGCAAACCCAACACTAATCCTTCAGTTTTCAACATCCAAAAGATATGATTGATGTTGTAAATTTAAACAATAAATAATAATATATAATGTGGATCTTAACTAAGATAACAATAGTAAAGCAATGACCAAAAGCTATAACCATACAAGTCTAGCATTGTATTATAAAGTTAACTCTTAGGTTAATTAAAATAATAATTAGAATGTTAAAGCATTAATAAACTAATGAAAATGAGAGGCAACATGCATTTTACTTGTGCTTTGATCTAGATAAAATAAAATAAAGTGAATTTGAAATTAGCATCATATATATCACGTGTATTTTGGCTTAGATAACATAAAACAAAATGAATTTAAAATTGGCATAATTACCCTACTTGGTTGTGTTTCTCTAAACAATGAGTCATGTTTCACGCTATCTTATTCGTCGGTTTTTAATGGTCATGATTTTACTCGTTTTATTTGTTGTCTTCTTTTAATGGTGTATGCTCGTCTCTTTCGATTTTCTTTTCATTTTAAATTCGTGTCGACAAGTTTTCCTTCATCATGGTAAACATTACACCGCTAGTTTGCTAGATCATCTTTTTCAACAAGAGGTGGCCCGAACTTAGACTCTTGATGAGCTTTCTTTGCATTTTTCTTGTCTATTATCATTGAAATCGCCTGTGATAATAGATTGGGAAAGCCAATCTACGACTTTGTTTTATTACTATTGAGCTTCTCTTTTTATGTCAAACTCAAATTTTCTTTTATGCCAGACTCATCATCATCACTATATATATATATATATATATATTTATATATTTTAGTGTAGGAAAGTTAAGGTTTTAAATGTGTTGATTAGGTAGCGATGAAATTTAGGAGCGAGGACGATTCACTTTGTAGTGATTCGTGAAATGCGAATAGAGGTTTGCTAGATGGGTTAATTGATATCGGATTGGGCATGAATGATAATCGAAAAACGAAGGGAGACAATGAAGTAAAACCAAGCCGTAATAAAGGAGAAAATGAGTCGGAGAAAACAAAAAGTGAAGTACAGAGGCATGTTAATGACAAATCTGATGGCGCATGTGTTGAGAGGACAGAGATGAGCATGAGGAATATAGCATGAACAAATTGAAATTTGATACAACAGAAAAAGAGATTGAGGAATTGAGGGACAAGTATCCGTTTCTAAATGATATTACACTTAGGTTACCCAAAGGAAGATGAAACGACTAGCAAATTGAATGATAGAGAATTTGTGTGTGTGTGTGTGTGTTCAGGCCTGAATTTAGGCTGTCAATTCAACCTTATTTTACCCAAATGTTGGTGAGGATGGGTTAAGTCCTCATTAGCTTGACCCTAATGAATAAAAGATCAGGTTCTGTGTACGTTGTATGAGTGGGGTAGAACAAAACTGAGCCTTGTTTTAAAGGTTCACACACTTATATCTATGCAACAATTATTGGATTAGATCATAAAGGATAATATTATTTTATATCCAAGTAATAATGTAGAAGAGTAGTACTTGACTTTTAGGTTAGAAAAACAAATATTTCGTGGTGGGTGGAAATTAGGGTAGGCTTGTAAAATGAAAAAGAGTTGATTTAAAGTTTATGCTCAATTCAATTGAATAGGTGAAAAAAATTTTATTTAGGTTAAGGTCGGAATAAGGGAGTAAACCAACACTTGTGTTTTGTTGCAAGAACTTGGAAGATGAACTTTGGTATAAGTGAGAAATTGAGTGGTAGTAAGGCTGGGCACAACTCAACCCAATCCGCATATAGAATGGGTTGAAAAATTCAACCCAACCAGACCTGCATGTGGGGTTGGGTTGATTGGGTTGGGCTTTTGAAAAAGTCCATTTTTATGGTCTGAACAAAAATAAATTAATTAATTAAATTTTTTTTAAAAAAAAACACATGCTAAAATCCTTACAACAAATTGAACATTTCAAAATGTAACAATCAAATTACTAGTACACAGCTAATAAAAAAAATTGCATAAATTTAAAATCTTGTTAATACAAAACATTAAAGTCGAAAGAGTGAGATCAGTGAATAAGAGAAAAAGAAGATCAGCTCTCCCTTGGCTCTTTCAAATTCCATGCATAGGAAGAGATTTTCCTGAAACCATAACTCAACACTAGCCAACAAGAGTGATGAAAATCAGTCCAATGATATCAAAATCTAGATCATTCCAAATTAATGGTATCAAAATCTGATGTTAATCTTGACACTATGAAAAAGTAAAAATAAAAATAGGGAAAAGGACAAATACACTCCCAACGTTTAGATAAAGAAACAAAAATTCCCCTAACGTTTTAAAAAAAATATTTACACCCCCATTCACTAATGAAAACGGTTAGTTTTAACGGAAATTGTAATTTTAATGTATAATTACCGTTATACTCTTCTAATACAAAAAAAAAAATTAATTATCTATTTTATCCATATATTGTTAATAAAATTACAAACATATCCTTATTGTCCAATTCCTTTATTTAAATTATCAAATTTTCTCTTCAAAATAAATAAATTTAATCATTATTGAAGAAAAAAAATAAATTAAAATTTTTATGAATTTTTTTAAACCAAATAAATTTAATTATTAGTTATTAATGTCATAAAATAATAATTCCATTCCTATCCTCCACAGTTACATATAGAGTAATTTATTGTTTCCATATATAGTATAATAAAACGATTTGTTGAAGAATCTGACTTGATTTTCAAATTAATTAGTCATGCATCAATAAATTTAATCATTACTCCAGGAATAAAAATAAATAAATGTAAATTTTTGTTAAATTTTTTTTCAAATAAAATAAATTTAATCATTATTCAAAAATACAAATAAATAACACTAGTAATATGCCATAAAATAATAATTCTGCACATGTCAACCGAAAAAAAAGCTGGTTACAACAATAACACCAAATCTTAATAGTAGTAAATATTGTATCAAATTGAACTGATAAACATTACAATAATAATCATAATATTTTTTAAAAAAATATGTTCACAAATTTGTATGACAACTCTGACTACTAGCCTGTGAGCTGCATCCTCTCATAACTTGTATGGTTGTTGCTGCATGATTAATATATAAATATTAGTGTATAAATTTTATTTTTTCATATAACAACCAAAAGAAAAAAAAATACAATTTTAGTCTTACCTGAGAGGTTTTGAGTAGAATCAACTGACATAATTTTGCATACTCTTTTATCATGGCCGAAATTGGTACAATTGCTACATCTTTGCTTGGTCTTTCTTTTCCCTTGTTCCCCTGGCTTTCTTCTTCTTACTAGTTTAGACCTACCAACTCTTGCTTTGATATATGGAGGTAAGACTTGTTTGATCTGCTATTGTCAGTTTTTTATCCACATAATCAGCAGGATCCTCATGTATTTGAGCAACACATGGCATGACATGTTTACATGGTATCCCACAAATTTGATAGACACTACGATCACAAGTTTTATTCTGCAAATTAACTAAAAATGTTTAGACACTACGATCACAAGTTTTATTCTGCAAATTAACTAAAAATGTTTTATTATTCACATCCATTACCTCAAATTCATACTCACTAGCCATAAGCATCCTTACAAATCTTTCTTTTTGCCTGGAAACATTAAGCTTTCTCCTCACGATTGGAGGTAACTTCCCAATCCATTTTCTTGCATCAGAATGCCTTTTATACAATCTTTTCATACCTTTCTTCCTAATGAATTCCATAAGTGTCAACACAGGCTTGTCTATGCATTCATTTAACCAGCTGTTCCATGACTCATATAAGTTGTTGGTTACATGATCAACTTTTACATCATCAGGAAATGCATGTTTGACCCACTGTTTCTTGTCAATCTTGATCAAATAATCATAAGCAGCTTGCGTGTCTTTTTTAGATGTTTTTATTTTATTCATGTTATCTTCCCATTCGTCTTCACTTGTGACTCTTGCTGCTGCCCAAAATAGGTTTTTGTAGATGATATCAGGATGATTACTTCTTAAGTTAGCAAATATATGCCTGACACAATGCCTCATTGTTGTACCATGCCAATATGCTTCCAAGCCTAGCAATATTCCTTTTTGCCTATCTGTCATAAATGTCACTTGACTCTGATTCTCTATGTTTAACAATTCACTCAATATTGTCAAAAACAATTTCCAACTATCAACACATTTTGATTCACAAATACAAACGGCAATTGGAAAAATTCCACTGTTTGCATCTAATGCCACAGCTGACAATAGCACACCTCCAAAAGGCCCTTTTAAATGACAACCATCCAATCCAATAAACCATCTACATCCATTAATGAATCAATTCTTCAAAGTAGCAAAGCTAAACATAAACCTCTGAAACTTCAAAATGAGTCTTCTATCTTTATCAAAACTAGGCATAAATTTCATCTTTACTAACATATTGAGATTTCTCTGTTTAAGTATTTGGGCATAATCCCTTAGCCTCTGATAAGAATCTGCATAGTTGCCATTTAATTTATCCATTGCTCTTTTTTTGGCCCTATACAATTTCTTCATGCTTGCTTTAATCCCTAAATTGGAAACCAATTCATCTTTAAGTGCCTTCACAGGCATTTTTGGGTTATTCTTCAAAGTTCTATCAAATTAAGAGGCAATCCATTTATATGATGCCTCTTTGCTCTCTAACACTCTATTACACTCATGTACATCATTCAGCTTTTGAATTCTGAATTTTGTCCCAGATTCTACATGTGCTGCATAAATAAACCACAGACAACCCTCATTCGAGCACTTTGCTCTAAACCTTCTCTTCTCATTCTTGATCTTGTTAAGATCAAACCCATGCTTAAGAACATAGTTTTGAAGTACTATTCTAAAATGTTGGACATTGTCGAACTCTTGCCCAACAGTAATTTCAATCATTTCATTATGGTTAAATTTTGAATAATGAAATGTTTGCTCATCTTCAGATTCTGAAAGCAGGCCATGTTCTCTATCTTCTGACTCACAATTAGAAAGAATTCTATCTCCTTCTTCACTTTCTTTACAATCTACTTCTTCACCGCCTTTAATATGCCCGACATCCACTCCATCGTCATCCCAATTTAATCCATTTTCATCATCAATAGGTGTTATGTCTTCATTATCGTCATTTGACCAATATGCTTCATCATCTTCTTGTTCAAAAAAATAAAGTGGGTTAGTATTCAGGTTTTGGGATGACTGGTCAACCTGAGACTTCAGATCTGTGTCATGCAGGGCACTATTTGTTGCCATCTGCACATTAGTACATGCTTTTCATTGGTAAATTAAGCACAAAATTCACATGCTTCATGATCATTAAAAAAAATGCATAATATACCGTCCAGGTGAATATTCTACCCAAATATTACATATAACCAAATAAAATTGATTCATTTCTTCTATGTACATCTAAAAATTAATCAAAACAATAAATAATAATAATAACTAGCAATAAATATTCAATAAGCTAGACAAATTAAGAACACAATGCATCAAACAACCATAAATATATGCACGAGAAATGGTTTAAAAAAAAAAAAGATTTCTGCGCATCACAGGCCATTATTCTCCCATATACATCACATATGCATCAAACTCCGATATAATCGTATAAATTTTTCCCGTATTTATTTCACTGTCTCATGCAACGTTCCAAATCATCATCATCACTATATAAAATGGAAATTATAAAAATAATAATAATCATAAGTGGCTCAAGCAAACAAAAAATACCCATTTCTAGCAACTTTCGGCGGAAGTGAAAGCAGCAGAGGCACCAGCAGCAGTCTTCGATCGCGAGCAGTACCAGTCGCTTCCGGCGATTAGTATGAGTGTGTGTGTGTTAAGGGTTTGTAAGATTTGGAAAGCGTGTGTGTTTGTGGGGGTTTTTTGGTCAATTCATTTGTTATTAATATGAAATTACAATATTAACCTTTTGATAATTTAATGAAATAGTTTCCGTTAATAAATAGGGGTGTAAATGCCTTTTTTGAAATGTTAAGTGAGTTTTTGTCCCTTTGCTTAAACGTTGGGGGTCTATCAGTCCTTTTCCCATAAAAATATTTGGCATATATGTTATATTAGACATATATGTTATAACAAATAAGTACAAGGAAAAAATATAAATAGAATAAAAAAATCATAATACAAATATTTACTTGATGTAATTGATTCATAAAATGCCATATCTTCAACTGAAGATGTATCTTCTTCTACAACGATACGAGAAGAACGAAGCCAATTTTGCCCACATATCAAGCTCTCTACCATTTTAGGACTCAAAGAAGCTCGAAATGGATCAAGAATGCGTCCTCTTGTACGGAATGCAGACTCAAAAGCAACTATAGATGTTGAGATTGCAAGAATGTATTTGGCTACATTAGACAAAACTTTATACTTCCCACCATTTACCTTCCACCAGTTCAACAAATCAAATGAATCGTCAAAGTAATTTTCACAATCATCTAATAAATATTTGTCCACTTCATTTTTCAACTCTACACCATCCTCCTCCAGTTATTTCTTTTTTCATTTTGAAAGCTTTGCTACCTTGGCTAATCTATAATCAACAATATCACTTCTTTTCTCTAACTCCAATAGAAAAATGACAGCATTAGCAGATTAGTTTTGGCTACCACTATCACATCTAGGGTCATTGTTTGTGTAAAAGTCATATAAAGAAGACAATAAGTCCTTAACCACTTTTATGAGCTCACACACAACATTTTCATCATACAACTCTTCAAAACAAAATTTTAAAAAACTAAATTTATAACGCGGATCAAGCACAACAGCAACAATTAACAACTTATTTAGAGTGTTGAGGAAACCCTAATATTTGTCATACTTTTCTTTCATCTTCTTGGCCATTGCACTCAAATAAGAATCATTACTTAGTATCAATCCTTTTAAATTTGACTCAATAGAATGCATTTCATGAAAATACAAATGTGACGTAACAGACAAAGAAGCATTAAATTTTTTTGTAATTTCATAAAAATTCTCTAAAAAACTATTCAACTTACTTGTATTCACCCAATCTAAAAGCTCAGGTGGCCCAATCCTTTTTTTTTTCCACCTTCTTTCTCTTCAAAATAGGATCTATAAAATCTATCATCGTCCTCCAATCGTTCAAAAGCTTTCTGATATACAAAAGCACTTTCTAATATCAAATAGGTAGAATTCCACCTTGTAGGAACATCCGTTACAATAGTACGTTTAGAAGTTTTTCATGCTCAACACATTTTCTAAACCTTATTAATCTAGTTAGTGGTGATCTTACATATTCACAACATTGCGAATGCTGGAAACAGAATTATTCATCTCTTTCAACCCCTCAGTCACAAGCCCACCCTAGTTATTTAGCTTCTTTTTTAAATAAGAAATAACCAAATCATTCGAACTTGCATTATCTATAGTAATTGTAAACACTTTATCAATACCCCATTCAAGCAAGCAAGACTCAATCAATTTTCCAATTGTATCCCCTTTATGATCACCAATCTAGCAAAAGTTTAATATCCTTTTATGAAGTTGCCACTTATCATCAATAAAATGGGCTGTAATAACCATGTCATTCAAATTTTGGATTGAAGTCCAACAATTAGTTGTTATACAAACCCTACACTTATTACTGGCAAACAATTTTTTCAAATTATTCTTCTCATTTAAGTACAACTGATACACATCTCTAGCAACAATTCTCTTAGAAAAAAGATCAAGTTTTAGACAAGCTTTGCTCATAAATTTCTGAAACTCTTCTTTTTCATCAGAACTAAAGGGCAATTTATCAATAATTATCATCTTAATGCATTCTTTTCTAAGGTCCTCTTTGTTACAAGACATTGCCACAAGATTACTGCTACCACCAGTTGTCTTATCCTCAAACACCAATGTTTTTTTATTTTAAATCAACTTTCCTATCAGAATAGGTTGTGCATGCTAACAAGTGATTCCATAAAGTACGAGTCCCAATAAATCTAGAATGATACGCATACACTTTAGAACAATACTTACACTTACATTTTGCACCATTCTCAAATTTTGAGTAATGTTCCCATACCTTTGACACTTTTCCACATTTTCCATTGTCCGCATGTGTATTAATAGCACTATCAATTGTACTTTAAGTTGTTGAAGGTGTAGAGATATTAACTCCTCAAGGATTATTAGATGAATTTGCTTCCATCTACAAGGAAAAAATTCCAAGACATGAAAATTGTCATTATCCATTAATAATTAACAAATAATTGGGAAAATAACAAACAGTGGTCACAACAAGTTTAAAGCTCCCTTATCTAATACCTTTAGCCATGTTTGGATGCCACAGCAAATAGATATGATTAGAATAATTTTATGAAAAAAAATTCATCTAAAATGGAATGCATATGTGAATTTGAGAGCATGACTTGTTAATACTGAAAATATTACTGCAGAACAATGTCTGGCAGATGTTTGTTGAAAAGCCTTTTTCTAAAGATAGTAATAATAATAATGATTATATTCATGTTAATTTGATTGAGCTTGACACCATCATAACAACCAAAAATTGACCAACTTTTATCAATAAAAAATATTATAAAGCACTAAATCAAATAGGCTAGACCTTTTAACAATAAAAAAATTGATCAACTTATTTCAAAACAATAATAAATTAGTAAATTAGAAAGAAGAAAGAAGAAAGAACTTTTGAATGGGACGATGTGCAGTTGGACAACTTTTCAAGAAAGCTTGTGAGTTGTTATGTTGTTGTGTTCTATGTACGAGTAGATGACCGACTATTTTTTAAACGAGAATTTGAGTTTAGGGTTCTATAATTGAGAAAGTTGTTGAGATGTGTTTTATATATTTTTTTATTGGCTCATAGTTCGAGGAATTAGGTCTACCATGGGTAGCAAGCTCTTCATTTTTCCTTGCTTCGACTCTATGATGTCATTACTTTTAAGTAAGTTTCCTTTCAAACATATTGGTAAAAATGTGGATGATAAAATGTGCAAGGGACGTGAGTCACTAGCTCAGTCATCTTTATTTTGAGGTAGCATATTACGAATCGAAGCCGTGGGTTGCTTATCTTTTTTCTCATCAGCTTTTGTTTTGTGCATTGCCCGCCGCAATTTCTTGCAATCTTCTTTGCCCTCCTCGATCAAAACCTTTGCAATTTTTGCAGGGGTGCATTTGGCAACAGACATGTTTCCTACAACAATAGCAAAAAAAAGACTGAAGTTAACTAACCTTTGGTCAATGTAATAAAGATAATCATTTAAGGCTAGAAAAATTTCACCTTTTATTCCCTTTTCCTCTCTGTTTCAGGTTAAATTGAAAATAAGACCAGTGGGAAACAGTCTGTCGTGTGAACGACAGCTTTCAATCATCCATAGTTAGCAATCCTTTTTTAACTCCAACACTCAATTTCTTACTTACGCCAAAGTTCTTCCAAATCACTACAACAAAATACAAGTGTTAGTTTACTCCCTCGTTCCGACTCTTTATCTATTCCATGGAATTGAGCAGGAACTTTAAATCAACTCTTTTTCATTTTGTAAATCTCTATTCACATTTTACAAATCATTACAAAGTGAATCGTCTTCGCTCCTAAATTACATCGTTGCTTAATCAACAGATTTAAAACCTTAACTTTCCATTTACGGATACACAATACATTAGCAAAACAAAATGACAACAACCTTTGACTTAACACCACATTATTTATTCATCTATGGCCGCTTACAAAGCAATGCAAAGCTACAATTCGTAAAATTTAGTGAATTTACATTCACAAGTGCAAGTATGCAACAAGCAGATAATGCTCAAGACAGCTCAGCAGATCTTTGTGAGCTTAAATAAATTCAAGTTTTGTTTTCTTAAAAAAGGAAAGCTTTCAATAATGTTGAGAGGCGGCAAATGGTGGTAATGCAATATTGATTCTATACTAAAATAAAAATGGTGATGATGATGAGTCTAGTGTAAAAGAAAATTCGAGTCCGACATTAAAAGAGAAGCTCAATAATTATAAAAAAAGTCGTAGATCAATTTTTCCCAATCTATTAGCACAGATGGTCTCAATAATAATAAACAACAAAAATGCAGAGAAAGCTCATTAAGAGTCCAAGTCTTGTTGAAAAAGGTGATCTAGCAAATCAGTTATGTAATGTTTACGATGATGAGGGAAAGCCTGCCGACATAAATTAAAGACGAAAAGAAAACTTAAAAGAAAATAAAAGAGACTAGCATATACTATGAAAAGAAGACAATGAATAAAACAAGTTAAATTATGACCATTGAAAACCGACGACTAAGATGGTGTGAAACATCGCCCATTTGTTTAAAGAGATACAATCAAGTAGAGTAATTTGTTATGCCAATTTTAAATTCACTTTGTTTTATGTTATTTAAGCCAAAACACACGTGACATGCATGATGCCAATTTCAAATTCACTTTATTTTATCTTGTACAGGCCAAAGCACACATGATATGCATTATGCCTCTAATTTTCATTAGTTTGTTAATGCTTTAATTTTCTAATTATTATGTTAATTAACTTGAAAGTTAACTTATAATACAACGCTAGACTTGCATGGTTATTGCGTTCTATCATTATTTTACTATTGTTATCTTAGTTGAGCTTTATGTTATATATTATTATTATTTATTATTTAAGTTTCCAACACTGATCATATCCTCTCGATATTGAAAACTAGGGGACTGGTGTTGGGTTTACGAAAGTTTTCTATTCTTTGTTGGACAATTAGTTTCCAATATCGGTAATAACTTCCCAATTTTAAAAACTAAGGAACCAGTGTTTATATTGGATTTTACTAATGTACAACTTGAAATTTACATGGGTGACCTGGTCAATATGTATGACCTGAAACCTATGTTAACATCCCAGTCTATACGTACGACCTGAGACCTATGTTGGTGATTTGGTCTATAAATACAACTGGAAGCCTATGTTAGCGACCTGTTTTATAGATACAACCTAAAGCCTATGTAGGCGACCTAGTTTATAAGTACAACCTGAAGTAGTTCAACTTGAGAATTACTTGATAAAAGTGGCCTATTTTTAGGGGAGTTATGTGCCACTACTTTCTCAACCACTCATGACTGATAAAAAACCTTCGGTAACTGCTAGTGAGCGTGTTGAAATTGTGGTAACTGCCCACAACCAGGGGCCTATTTAAACTTAAGAGAGCATCAAATGGGGACGTTAACAAAATTAACTAAAAACTCTACAAGTTACCAATCTTAAAACTTTTTCTACTTTCTACAGGATCTAGGCAACTACCACTAGAAAATTCTTTGATTTTAACTTATATACAGCTTCTCCTTTTCATTTTCTTTTCCTCATACACAAAACATCTAATTTAAGCATGGATGATCTATGTCGGAGCCCCGATAGTGTGTCCTAACAATGTTTTGTGGTTGGCAGGTGTAGAAAGTTGTAGTCAAATTGACGTTTGAGCTTGGATTTGTGCTATTATCTCTAGAAAACAAATTCAACTGTTGGTCTCATTTTTCGGAATCAACCCCTTTTGGTATCTTTTTAGAATATGCTATGCTATGTGCTAAGCTGAAGATATATGGAGAGTTATAAATATGACACAAATTGAAATGCTATGGTTTTTAATTCACCCATATTACTAGGTTGTGAATATAGCACTATAGTTGTATCATATCAGAAGTTATGTACTGTCAGATGGTTAAATTTTGTTGATTGTCTAATCATCTAATAGTGCATAAATTGTTGGCTATAGTATACTATAGCCGAACCCATACCATTGGCTTTCATTGTAAAACTAAATGTTTTTTTAAAAATTAATTGATGTTAATTGTCACTAATTACACATTTTCTGTTACATATTTCAACTTGTTTTTTACACTTCCTAAGTTTGGTATTATAGAATGAAAAATGGTTGTGATTTTTCATATTGAATGGTCACAATTTCACAAATATAGGTTATGTTTACTTAGTTAAGATATTTAGTTTATATGTCAACTAATGTGACATTATTTGATTGGTTCAAATGATAATTATTTAAGTCTTATAATTTCTCATCCAAATGGTGAAATTTTATTAATAATACATAGAGTAGGATACAACTAAGTAAATATAACATTATTCATTAATATTTGGGATATATTGAAACTTTAGATACATATATTTAAAATACTATCTAAAAGTCTCATAACACAATAACTATCTTTAAAATTTACTTTCACTAGCAACATTGGAGAGAAATCCCCTAATTTCTTTTTTGCCATCAACAACCAACATAGTGATGATCCATTACTAGGGACGGCAAAAAAGCACAATTGGGCCTTTGGTTTGATTGATCTGTATGAAAATCTTAGACTTAGACTTGAATCTAAGGGTCAACGGTCAACAAACCATTTGGTTTTTTTGAAAATAAAGTCTGAACTGAATCCGACCTATCGGTTTCGATTCGATTTTTCAGTTTTTTAACTATATTTGAATTTTGACTTTCGGTCAAGGACCATTTTGAAAATTTGCAAAAAAATTAGGCCACAATAGAATTCTTATATGCAAACATTTTCGAAGTATTAGGCCACACTAATATTTTATAAAAAAAAGGGATCTAAATGATATTATTCCTCCATTATCTTCTATACTTCGCGACTTTCTCTGTTTCTCACCTAGCAACAGTGACATTTGCAGATCCAGTCACATATACAGATCCAAACAAAGCTAATAAAATCAAATACAATTAATAATCTAATATAATAATAATAAGTAAAGCAACCATGAAATTACAAAAGATTAAAGAGTTATTTAAAAAAAAAAAGACCCATTTTAAAAAAAGAAAAAAGAAAAAGAGAGAAAGCATAGCAAGTAAGTGAGTTGGGTGGCTAGCTGGCTGGCAAGGGAGCAATGGAAGGAACGGTAGCGGCAGGTCGGCAGTATCAGCCACCGGAGATGGAGTTAAGATTTGGGTGTGTGGTTTGTGCGTTCGTGGTTTTGTGTAGTTGAAAGCGAGAGATTGGTGTAGAATTTGTGGTCTGGGTATATATATCATTGTGAAATTACAAAAATACCTTAATATCAGTTCGGTTCGGATTTTAAAATTTTTTATTTGAAACCGAACAGAACCATTCGGTTTGGTTTTTATGATTTCAGATTTTTTAGAGTTAAAAAACCGATCAGAAACCCAAAAAATCCAAATTGAACCGAATTTTTTTCAGTTCCAGTTTGGTTTTGCCCACCCCTACACCACACTAGCAGCGCTAACCATCCAACTACCATAACAATTGGCAATAGCCACCGCCAGCCAGCTAGCCAGCCAGCCACCGTATTTCTATAGGCAGCAACTCCACACACGAGGGAAAGAGAGACCACCACTACTGCCATTCCCAACCATTGCACCTTCACAGCTGTGCGACATCATTCCCATCAGCCGCTGCCACGGCCATTGAATCATGCTGCCATCATATTTGATAATTTGCATTTTCCTTACTTTCAACTTTCAAGTTTCATCAAAATTTATAAATAATAATAATTATTTTTTGTTTAAACTTATAATACAATTTTAGATTCTAGATTACTTTACTTGTTTTAATGTGCAAATAAAAAATTAAAAAAATTATGATCCCTTCAAGCTAAGGGCCAAGTCCTTTATTTTAGTCAAAGCAAGCTGAGCCCAATCCAATCCATTGTTATGGAATAAACTCGAGCCCGATTCGATCTATTACCATCCCTATCAATAATACTAAAAAATACTTGTGATTAATTACTAAAAAAAATTGTAATTGTTGGAAGTAGCATCACCCCAAACAATTTGTTTTTTGTTTTTATTAGACACCCCAAACAAAACTTGAAAATAATGAAGTGCTGAAATTTGAGGTGCAAAGGTTAAATTGTTGCTGTCACTAACTCGCAAGTGTCTGAATTGACATTAGGTCAATATCATCATCAATCACTCAATTCACAGTACAAATGCTGTACTATACGGCAAACAATCAAATTGGAGAGCGTGAAGAAGGTGTCGATCTCAATCACCCTCGAAGTCAATTCAGTAATCTTACCGGGCATCCGTGGAGAATTTGATCACGCAAGCCATGCAACATTTACCTTCATATACATGCAAGTTGATAAATAATAGCCTTCATATCTTTTTCAATCATTCGGTGACACTGTCCAAAATTGTGTACTCAAAATCAAATCTACGCATTTCATATCCACCGCCTAGGAAAATGGCGCGATGGTAAAATACTTTTCTCCCCGTCATAGGAGTTTTTATGATTTCAAAATTATAATTTTGAAAATATGTTTGGATGTAGATACAGGATCCCATATGGACTATACTAGAATTGTAATGATTTACACACAATAAATTCTATGTTGATATTATTCACATTCTCAAACAGAAAAGAAACAGAAGTAAAATCATAAGATCAATCGATTAAAAAACTGCTTTAATGAATTATGATGGATATCTAATTGATATGAATTAGTTTTGCACCCAAAAAAAAAAGAGTCTAAAATGGACATGGAGGCTACCATGTGATCCACAAAGCCGCTCAATAAAATCATGTACATATTTAATTTGAAAGTTGTTTAAAAAACTTCCACAATGACTCTTAGTTATGTAAGTATGTCATTAGTTCACTCAGGGATTTGGCTGCGTGACGAGGTGATGCTCTCAATTAAGTAAATATTCATTTAGTTCTTATATTTTAATTTAAGCACTCATTTATTTGTTATATTTTAAACAATACTTCAAGACATTCTTTTTGTTAAATATATTATAATCATACCCTTACTTTTTTTTTTAATAATACCATTGTAATAATATTTTTCGTATATTTATGAAAAGAAAAAATTATTAATTTATCAAATTAGCCTTAAAAGTAAAAATAAAACTTGGGGTAAATTTTTTTATTACTTTACTTTTAAGATTAATTTTATAAATTAATTTGTTTATAAAAAATTATTAGTAAGATTGTCATAAACGTATTAGACATTGCTTAAAGTTAGATGGTATTAATTAATTTATAAATAATAATTGGCAAGATTGTTGCATGAACACAAAAGATACCAATTCTTTTAAATAATATTTATTGGTTAATTTGTTAAAAAATAATTATTGGATAATTTGCTAATTAAATTTTTTAATAGGTAAATAAATTAATGTAAAAATATTGTAGCAAGGGTATTATTGTTAGAGTTAATAAAAAGTAAAAATAAGAGTGTAACATATTTAAGAGTAAGGGTGTCTTGAGGTGATTTTTAAAATATAAGGTCTAAACAAACACTTAAGTCAAAATATAAAGACTGAATGAGTATTTACCGGCTCTCACTTTGGTGAAGATGTTTGTTCAAATCCCCATTGAAGACTCAATTATTATCGTCTCTCACATTTGTGGGTAGATATAAGTTAGTCTTCTTATGTGTTAGGGTAGAGGAATTAAGATTTACGGCTCAACTAAATTTTTGTTGAATATTAAATTAGTGATTAGAATTATTTTAATTTTTTTATTCCTCTTGTCTAACAACCATTAATTAAGTACTCAATAAGAACTCAACCCAGACTGAATCCTTGTAGTATAATGGTGCTTACAACATAGTATCCAAGCGGCCGCAGCTGGAGGTTTTATCAGTTGATGACATGGACTGCCCGGTGGTTAAATACTTCGTTGCAGACATGAAGATTAGTGAGAAACTGTTAGGATTAGTTACTAGCTAAGCGTAATTAGCTGCTATTTGGATCAATATATATACTTGCATATAAAGCCACATTGTGTACAAATTCATTAAGCTGAGTTTAATAGATTGAAGGATTTTCATATCTGCTTGTTTTCCTTTACTTTCTCTGCTTCCAAACAACCTTCATTTGATTTTTAGGTATTTTCAAACTGGTAGGTCTCTAGATTACTTTATGACTAGACTAAATTCAAAAATTAATAAATATAACACATTTCGAATAACCAGTAGTGATAAGTGCATAAAAACTAACAGACAAAAATTTCAATTTTTTTGCTATCTTTCTGTAATTTTTTTGGTACAAGCATAATTATTCCGAAATAGAGGCATCATATGATTAGTGGTTAAATTCTCTCTTTTCATCTATGTGAACAAAGTTCTAACTACAAATTTTTTTATTTCAACCAATGAGAGAATTTACCTACTAAATTAATTAGTAACGACATTAGCGGCCGTTCTTCACGAATCATGTATGTGGTCATGCATGATCTGTAATGGCCGCTGCCTTTGACGTGAGGCAATTAATTCGGATCATTTGTTTTTGTTTCTGCGTACATATTTCACTTTCAAAGTCTTTTACAATAATTAATTTAGCTTGTTTTCATCACTTTGGCAAATGGTTGTGGGCTTGTGGCCTCATCAAATTTCTGTTAATAATAATTCATTTTTGACCACACAATATATGTATGAACTAGAAGGCACGATGCCGTCCTCAAAATTAGTATCAACCCGAAAACGATATGCAAACTGATACCGATCAGAAATTAGATCTACCAAACTGAAATCGAACAACATGTTATATGCAAACAAAATTGTACGTATGGGTCTGTTTACTAATTTCTGTTCATCGACAACATACGAAAGTTCGCGGAAGCAGCTCACGCATTTGCATTATTGCCTACTCTTTGTCGACATTTGCGTTTCCTATCGTTATTCGAAAAGAAATTGTCACCAGGAAAATTTTTACCATGTTGAATTTAGGTATGATTTTTGGAAAATGACGTTTGATGCAATTTGTTATATGTGATATATGAATTAGTAGCCTAAACAGAAAGACGATGTTATATATTTATTTTAAGAAGTTAGATTTAAGTTGTATTAATAGTTTATAATCTTTTGACAATTGACATATATTATTTCTTATCCATTAATTAGCAACCACGATATTATAAAATGCACAACTTAATACTAAATTCAAATCCTTATTCTAAAAAGTTTTAGATAAATATATGCAAAAACTCAGCTACTAAGCATTAATCCTATTGCTTCTATTATTACTCGAACTTGGGTAATGTACCACAGGCGCGCAGAACAATCTCATGGAGTGGGGCAAACAAAAATGTACTCCAATATTTCATAGAGTCTCATTCCAAATCCAAAGTCTTGAAACAAACTACTATATATTAGATTTACAAATATATTTACAATTTTTAAACTAATACAAGCTAATTGTTAAATTGAAAGCACATTATTAACTGTATATATAGGAAAAGTTTTGGGTGCTTTTAAAGCATATTCTTTTTCTATTCATTTCTTATTATTTGTATGCTTCAACCGATTATGATAATATGTATACTCACTTGACAAGCACAGAATGGGTAAGGAGTAATGTTACCGAGATAAGTCAAAAGTTACCCTCACTGATTAACAGGATGGCTTAAGTGTACCCGTGCACGATTTACTACCCTAGCAAAGTATTTTTATTCATTTACAGTATCATATATAGGATGCTCTGAACATATAGCATATGTACGTCCACGTAAATGAAAAACACTCAACATATGATCTAAAAATTACTCAACTTAATTTTTCAAATTCCACACAAGAACAAGAGAAAACCTTTCAGAAACTTGTCGTCTCGTAAACAAATATCCAGAACGTGAAATGATGCACATCAATCACAATGAAACCGATGGGATATGAAACGAATTAACGAAACTTCGCGGAAGCTGAGTTTAGCTCAGAGAACACATGCAAGTGGGGCGAGTTATTTTGGAGGAGAACTGTAGGCACTGCAGCAGAATTTTGTAATGAAGTGATATGAGGGAGCTGTTATCGAAACAAATAAAAATCTGTGCAGCTTTGTGATTATGGCGTGGTGTGTCGTACGCTGAATTTCGTTTGGTGATATTTTATTTATTTCTGTCGATGAAGACAAAGAGCTGATACGTGCAGTTTCGGAGTCGGAAGAGTTGTTTGGAGTTTAATTAACACTTAAAATATGCTTCAAACATTCCGGAATCTGGACCCGGCGGGTTGTGCTTGTGATGACTGAATGTTTCATCTGAAGTGGTAACTAATGGCAAAGTTATTTAATCCCTTATGAGCATTATTAATGGTAAATTATTAGGAAGAGCTAACTAGCTATATGGAGGTGTGTGTTGATGAATATGAAAATGATTGTGCGAATTGAGTTGTGGAGAATGAGAACATGGTGGTGAAGAAGAGAATATGTTAGAATGGCCTCCAAATGGAAAGTGTTGCCCAATTTGGAGTATATAAGACATTTACAACAGTGAGGCCAGCTACTGTTATATCATTGGCACTTTTTTGTTTTTTTGGGTCAAAAAATAAAAAAAAAAATGTTGTTAGGACAGGATTTGAATCCATGACCTCAATGTCATTAACCTACTTATAAAATTGTTAGTGGTGGAGAGTGTATAATTTTTAAAATCAGGTATCATGCTTAGTTTAAAAAATGAAAATATTGTTGGAACTATATTTTATATATATATTTGTGGTAGAGTTTATTATCTATATAAGGTCTTGCTAACTTACAGCAAACTCAATTTAGTCAGTCATGAGCTCCGAAACACCTTATAATCCGGCCTATTCTTAAATTAAGTGAAAGTTATTGTTAATGTGACTTAGTATTTATCTTCCGTAAATATCTTGAAAAATCTGATGCTTGATTTCCAAACCTATTCATTTTAGTAAATTCTTCCATACTGCTTTTAATGCTCCAAGTGTTGTCCCTAAATAATTAATATTGAGACCATTTTTTTTCTTCATATTAACCATGCGTCTTACAATTATTGATTCAAAAATCATCCTAAACACATATATTTAGGCTAAAAGAAAAAAATTCTAACGGATAACAGGATAGATTTATTAATTGGTATGTATATTACAATGGAATAATAGCTCGATCGAAACTAAAATAATATACATATAAAAAATAATGTTTCGTGTTAGACCAGCACTCCAATATGAATTAAATCTTTCTTATGACCCTCAGAATGAATGATATTCTTATAGGAGAGTATGAATTAATTTGGTGTCCTAAGTAACAATAATAATTGATCAACAATAAATGAAATATCTCTAACTACCTGATCATCACAAACTGTGAAAGCAAATTACAACCCGCCGCAACAAATCTTCTCCTGGAAGTGAAATATAAAACAAACAAAAACCACAAAAAAGAAAAAAGTCACCAACAATTTGAGTTTCAATTGCCATTTATATATACATATATATATATATATCTAAGAGGGGGACCATTGCACTAAAACTACAATTGGGAAACTTCTTCCGTCTTTCCTTCCCTATGCTTAACCCGTGGTGAACTCAAGCAGCTAGATCTAATTTCTTTCATCAATTTCATAAGTGTCTGGCTAGGATTCTTACACGTACGCACTTATTTTCAATTGCAATCTTTTTTAATTTTTATTTTTATTTTTGACCGATGGCTCCATTGTAATATTAATAAGATTCAACAATAGACCCAAAAAAAATTAAAAAAAAAACACACACACGCACACACACAAGTATATATGGTAAAGGCTCTTTCCGAGTTTATAATAAAAGAAATGAACTCGTCGAGACTATATGGGGATTCATCATCATTCCTTGTAGGTATACTTATCTGCAGGGGATGGAGGTAAATCTCGCCCATATTGGGTGCAAATATATGTCCACTTTTTGTTGTGTACTTATCTTAACGAAGTTTCGAGGAAGGTTCCTACGTTGTACGTACGGTTGATTGTACAAATTTGATGGTGCCGTTTTTAATGCAAACAACATGTTATTATAAGAAGAGAAGTAGCTCACGTAACGGCAAATGCTGGTTAGGCGCAGAACCACAAGGATCTATTAATATCAGAGATACGTGTAACATTTCTTGGTTGGTACCGAGTTTATTTTGGTTCTTTAATTAAGATAGAAAATGGAGTTTCGTGTTTTCTTGGTATATAATGATTTGCTCTGTCGATTTCCAAACTTAATGGTGTAAACTCGGATGGTTTTGTTTGCTGTACGCCGAAGATTTTTCGAACCAACGTTCATTAATGCATTGCAGTGAGATGTTTCTTGGTATACATGCCATTTAATGAGTGCTCAACATAAATGCTCGCCACTTTTGGCTTTCGTTTGGGTTGTTTTTGTTTTTTTATCTCAAAACTGAAGTTATTTGAATTAATCCAAATTTTAAATAAAATTAAATGTTTAAATTTAAATAGTTTTTTTTGTCTGATTTATTTAAAATAAATATCGAGTTATTTATTTTTTAATTTAAAAAATTTAAAAACTAATATCTGTAATTATGCTCTTTATAAATTATATATGTTAAACAAATAATGAACATCTTAATGAACTTAAATAAGATAATATATTATCATAATATAAATAAACAGCTCAATAATAAATTCTTATGCAATTAAAAAATGTTTTATTATAAAATTAATTTTGAAAAAAATAATAGAAAAAATAGGATTCTTTTTTTAATTCTATTTTCTATCGAGAGATAAAAGAATGTTTACATATATTTGATCAATGAATATCAGAATGTCAGATATAATGAACCATTCTTTTAAAAAGAATTGGTTAACCTTATGAAACAACTCTAAACTTTCTCTCAAATAAATTATTATAACTCCATTTTTAAGATAATAAACAGTAATTAGGGTTCCAATTTCCAAACTGCTTCAGCAACTAGACAGCAGATTTCTTTATGCTTTACGCTTTTAGTCTTTTTTTTTTTTTTGTAAAGATTTACACTTTTGACTTTTGAGTAAACAATTGCAGTTGACTAATATTTCATCAATTAGAGTCTTAAGTCAACTTTCGGGAGTTTGACGGGCTTCAGAGTGAGTGAGAAGAACTTCACTCCCAGTAGTAGTGCTTCAAAGATTGGTCTCTAACCTAAGTCAATGTACGGATACCATAATCTTTTAACGATCACTTTCTTTGCTTTTGCAGTTCAACATCATTATGAATTTCTCCTCGTTTAGATACTTGAAATTTAGTTAGAATCAAATGTCTTCTGTAGAATTTTTTTTAGATGTATTAAATTATTTGGTATCCGACGATTACATTGGGCCCCAACTAATTCAAATTCAAGTTGAGTAGGAGGCAAATCTCCCCCAATAAATATTTAATATAATTACATTTTCAAATCTCGAACCAAGGATTTTAGTTAAATTTCATACCAGTTGATCTACATGTTTGTCTTTTGCAAACGTAATCATATTACAATAAAAATTAAAAAAAAAAGCATCAAAACCAGCATTAATGCTTAGTTGAAGTATTAAATTTAACTTCATGACGTTTTGCCAGAGCTAGCTAGCAAGTTTGTATAATTTTGTCCAACTGCAGTAACAAATAATAAATAGAAAGACCATATCAGCATTACCTTATGTTACACAAATAATTAACTAGTCAAATGTCTTTATAGATAATAATGCAAACTAAATGATATTACAATGAAAATGAAAAAAAAAGGGGTCAAAACCAGCATTAATGCTTAGTTGAAGTATTTAATTTAATTTGATGAGTTTTGTGAGTGCGTGCTAGCTAGTTTGTATAATTTTGTCCAACTGCAGTCACAAATAATAAATAGAAAGACCTTATCAACATTACCCTATATTATTACAAATTAACTAATCTGTCTTATCTAAATTATCGCTACAGAATACTCATTTTTCAACACAAACTGGCCCAGAAGATTAACAATATTGCTCCACACACACAATTTTACTAGGCAATATCAAGAATGAAACGCCCCTTTCAAAACAAGAAAAAACCAAACTAATTTGGAGAGCATTCATCTCTCATACTGATCTCAAAAAACTAGGCGCACAGCATGTAGGACACGTGTCTTGCCTAACAAAAAATACAAAAAACGAAACTTCGAGGAAGATTCATCATCAGATTGCTATTTATAACATAGTGTCCTCCCTCACTGATCTCTCACTCACAGACTGAAACAAAATTTTCCCTCTCAATCAATCTTTAATTAATATATATTGATTATTAATTGTTTCTATCCTTCGTTTTTTGTCCCTTTTTTTCCTTTCAATTGCATTTGCGAAAAAATGGCTTCGACTGAACCATGGCTGATGGAGAATGGCAACGTGAAGGTTTTGAGCAAGGAGATGAGACATGGAAGAACAGCACATAACATGTCATCCTCCTCGCTGAGGAAAAAATCCGATCTTACCCTTGTGTCCAAAATTCGATTCCCCTGTCTTAGAAAGTGTCTGGCTAATATCCAGGAGGTCATTTTGGGGACTAAACTTTCAGTTCTCTTTCCCGCCATTCCCTTAGCCATAATCGGCCAATGTTATGGATTTGCAGAAGTAAGTGCTTCTTGCTTGATAACAGAGTTAATGAATATGTAAGGAGAAAATAATAAACCTACGAATCATTTATAAATATTAAAGTTTCTTATTTCATAACATTTTATTGTTATTATTTTTTGAATCATTTATTCATTCAATACATGATGCAGCCATGGATATTCGCTCTGAGCTTACTTGGACTGACTCCTCTGGCTGAACGCGTCAGCTTCTTGACAGAGTAAGCCTGTTCTTTAAATTTCTTTTTTAATGTGTTGATGACTAATCGTTGAATTATAGTATTCTGATGATTTATTATCTTCTCTTGTTACTGATTAAAGTTTTACTTTCAAATCTTCCTGTTGTCCGTTCTCAAAAAATGCAGGCAAATTGCTTTCTACACTGGCCCAACAGGTAATCACTCCTGAATTTTTAATTTTTTTTTTTTTTTGGTTAAAAAAATTTCGGAGTTCGTATTATTAACCACAAATGAAAATGACACTCACAAAATAAGTCTTCTTCTTTAAGACGACAAAACCTAGAAATTTGTCTTCTTTACTAGTTGGCAATAAAGATGCCGAAACGATGCCCGTGAGTCTAAACCTAATTGACAAAAATAATATAAAATTAAAAAAAAAAAGAAAATCTTCATATCATCTGACAGCGGCAACGTTTCTTTCACCTTCTTCAACGAGTTTGGCGGAATATCGCTATCCGACAGTCGCCTGATTGAAAAGCAATTTGTCTTATATACTTATACAGTTAATCGATAATTAAAATGAAATTAACAATTACTAATTTGATACTTTATTTGGTCTCACAGTGGGGGGATTATTGAACGCGACATGCGGCAATGCCACGGAGCTTATCATAGCAATATTTGCCCTATACGAACGTAAAATTGATGTGGTCAAATATTCTCTTTTGGGTTCCATTCTCTCAAACCTTCTTCTGGTTCTGGGCACTTCGCTCTTCTGTGGAGGCATTGCCAATCTCAGAAAGGAACAAAAATATGATAGAGTAAGTTATTTATTTTGTTCAGATATATAATTCATAATGGTGCTCACGTCCAAATGTCCGAATTTTACCGGACCTAAGTACGACTCTACATATGTGTTTATCTTATGAATTTTTAAATTTGTTATAGTTTACAGTCCAATTAAAATATGTAAAATTAAATAATATGAGAGGTGGGTCAGGTGGGCAAATGAATAGTCTTTGCATTGTTTGAGGTGAAATGTAAGTTACAAAAAAAATATAATTTAGCAGGACCCACATCTCATAACTCAAAAGTTAGGAAAATGGGTGCTGATTAATTGAGTTAATGTGATGGACGTTTTGACAGAAACAAGCCGATGTCAACTCGTTGCTGCTGCTGCTGGCATTGCTGTGCCACATGCTCCCGTTGCTATTCAAATACGCTGGGGCCTCCTCTGATATTACTGCCCAGGCGACCGTTCAGCTATCAAGAGCCAGCAGCATTGTAATGCTGATTGGTTACTTAGCCTATCTCGTCTTCCAATTGTGGACACACCGGGAATTTTTTGAAGCTCAAGGGGTAATTAATTTCCTGAAGCAACCAAAAAAAATTTAATTACTTAATTTGACATTTTAATAAATAACTTGAAATGTAATTTTTGTAAAATCTGGGATTATTGATGATCAGGATTCAGAGGACGATGATGATGTGACTGAAGAAACGCCTGTGATTGGGTTTTGGAGTGGATTTGCTTGGCTTGTTGGGATGACTGCTATCATTGCTTTGCTATCAGAATATGTAGTGGGCACGATTGAGGTAACTAATATGAATTATTAAATCCTTAGGGAATAGAAATTTTGAGTACATTTATTTTATTTTTTTGACTCAGTATTTGATTGGTCATCACGGTTAATTTTCAGGATGCTTCAAATTCTTGGGGGATTTCCGTGAGCTTCATCAGCATTATCTTGCTACCAATTGTTGGAAATGCAGCTGAACATGCAGGAGCAATCATTTTTGCTTTCAAAAACAAGTTGGTGAGAAACAAATAACAATATGGAGCTGTTCTTCAATTATTATCTCTTCTATTTGCCTCAGAACATTATTAAATAATTTTAAATATATATGTTTTTTTGTGGCTTGAAATGCAGGATATTTCACTGGGTGTGGCATTGGGTTCTGCAACTCAAATTGCCGTATTTGTGGTAAGTATTTACTGAGCGAGTAATCTTCTTATTACTCATAAAAATTCAGATGATTAAATCTTAATAGAAATTAATCGCCTCAATATGATTGCAGGTTCCATTGTGCGTGGTTATTTCTTGGATTATGGGGATTACAATGGATCTTAACTTCAATCTCCTTGAAACTGGCTCTCTTGCTCTAGCAATTATTGCCACAGCCTTCACTCTACAGGTAATTAATTTACACTATTAATCTTTTTTTTTTTTCCTAAAACTTGTGCTCATAGTTCAATCAGAAATATTAAATACTCTTTTATTGTTAATTTTTCAGGATGGAACTTCTCATTACATGAAAGGATTTGTTCTTCTGCTATGCTACTTTGTTATTGGAGCATGCTTTTTTGTATCCAACAGACCACTCGGTGAGTACATACTTACATCATTGCTAGGGTTTTATTGACCCATTTATTAACTTGATAAACAAATTCAATTGCCATCAACCAAGAATCCCAACCAATCCCTAACTAATTAAATATTCTCCTTTTCTCAGACTCCGATCAAAATGGGGTCAAAATTGGCCTTCAATCATCAACTGGAACAGTCTTCAGAGCATGATGAGTAAGTTCTAGCGTCCAAATAAGTTTACTTACTCTTCCAGTAAAATCTTGTCACGTGTTTTGAATTAGCTATATTTTAACCATGGTCCATGGGAAATTTGAATTAATGCAGAACTAGTTGGGCCTTCTGGGGTCAGACTCTTCAATTCGTCATTGAAACTTTCACATATGAGGTGCATTGTTATTCTTTCATTTGGCGTCGCCAGCTGGAATTTAGAAGCCGGGCATAGCATTTTACATGTCGAGAAAGTTTCCATGGATGCCTTCTCATTTGAGATGAAATAGTTCAAACTGAATTGGTGCCGTCGAAGCTTGATGAAGGCAGCGCAGGTTAAAGTATATGTAATGTTCTAAAGATCTCTCTCAGATGGTTTTTTGTAACTGAGTGAAAGTTTATTTCGTATATCGGTATATGCATTTACCCTTCGTTTGAGTGATGGTAATTTCTCGGCTCTTGTAATACCATCATCATAATAAAATGGGAATTCATTGTCTTTGGGCTTGAATTAATTGCTTTTTCCAATGATTCACCCAAATTTCCTGTGCGAACAGTGCACAGTCTCCGCAAATTACTAGCTTGAATTTTTTTTTTCAACTCAAAAGTTGTTTATTACAAGAGGTTTGAAGTTTGATCCCTCCTCATCTGTGTGTGAAAAGAGTTTGAATAAAATTTTCATCTCAAAATACAAGTAAAACTCAATATATATATATATATTAATTTAATTTTCATCTCAAAATACAAGTGAAGATCAGTCTCCTTCTTACTTGTACCATAATTTTATGTCTTTAATTAGTTTCTTGTAGTTTACTTCTAAAGAAAGAACCAAAAGGATTGAAGCATTATCATGACAAAATAAATATTATGGAGTAGATATATATTTTTATTTACTGTTGTAATGAAAATGAAAAAAGTAAATAAATGAAAGTACAAGGGAGATTCAAATAATAAAAAGGAAAGTTTTATAATTCATGTATTTCTGTTACACTCATCTTGACGGTTGTACAATGTATCTCAATGTAAATAGGGTAAAAATTCATTTACTCTCTATATTTTAAGGTTAATATCTGTTTAGCCTTTTTTTTAAAAAAAAATCTCAAAACATCACTGCTATTAAATTATTGACACCTCTGTCATTACTTAAAAAAAAATCTTAAAACATCCTTGTTATTAAACAGTATTACACAAAAATTAATATATGTATTCTTTTTTTTTATATTTCATATTTTGGTTAAATTAGTAATTTAATTTTTTATTAATGTGCCAAAAAATTATTATCATAAGATGTAATATTGTAAAACAAGCTAAAAGAAATAAAAAATAATAGTAGGGGTGTCAATAGTTTAACAGTAGGAATATTTTAAAATATTTTTAAAAATAAAAGAACTAAATGGACATTAACCTTATAATATAAAGAATAAACGAGCTTTTACCTAGATAAATAAGTTTGTATAATTGATTTATGTGTATAAATGTTAAATACATAAGTAGGTGTGATTTTTAAATTATCATAATTTATTTGATAATTCATGTTGGATTAGGGTGTTGCATCTGCAGTATGAAGAACAGCACATAACATGTCATCCTCCTCGTTGAGGAAAAAATCCGATCTTACCCTTGTGTCCAAAATTCGATTCCCCTGTCTTAGAAAGTGTCTGGCTAATATCCAGGAGGTCATTTTGGGGACTAAACTTTCAGTTCTCTTTCCCCCCATTCCTTTAGCCATAATCGGCCAATGTTATGGATTTGCAGAAGTAAGTGCTTCTTGCTTGATAACTTAGTTAATTAATGTGTGAGGAAAAAATAAGGAGAACATAATAAACCTGCGAATAATTTATAAATATTAAAGTTTCTTATTTCATAACATTTTATTGTTATTTTTTTTTGAATCATTTATTCATTCAATACATCATGCAGCCATGGATATTCGCTCTGAGCTTACTTGGACTGAACGTGTCAGCTTCTTGACAGAGTAAGCCTGTTCTTTAAATTTCTTATTTAATGTGTTGATTAATCGTTGAATTATAGTATTCTGATGATTTATTATCTTCTCTCGTCACTGATTAAAGTTTTCCTTCCAAATCTTCTAGTTGTTCGTTCTCAAAAATAGCAGGCAAATTGCTTTCTACACTGGCCCAACAGGTAATTACTCCTGAATTTTTTTAGCCCTTAATTTTTTTTTTTTTGGTTAAAAAAATTTTCGAGCTCGTATTATTAACCATAAATGAAAATGACACTCACAAAATAAATCTTCTTCTTTAAGACGACAAAACCTGGAAATTTGTTTTCTTTACTGGTTGGCAATAAAGATGCCGAAACGATGCCCGTGAGTCTAAACCCAATTTACGAAAATAATATAAAATTTAAAAAGAAAAATCTAGATATCATCTGACAGTGGCAACGTTTCTTGGACCTTCTTCGACGAGTTTGGTTCAGTATCGCTATCGGATAGTTGCCTGATTGACAAGCAATTTGTCTTATATACTTATACTGTTAATCAATAATTAAAATGAAATTAACCATTACTAATTTGATACTTTACTTGGTCTCACAGTGGGGGGATTATTGAACGCGACATGCGGCAATGCCACGGAGCTTCTCATAGCAATTTTTGCCCTATACGAACGTAAAATTGATGTGGTCAAATATTCCCTTTTGGGTTCCATTCTCTCAAACCTTCTTCTGGTTCTGGGCACTTCGCTCTTCTGTGGAGGCATTGCCAATCTCAGAAAGGCACAAAAATATGATAGAGTAAGTTATTTATTTTGTTCAGATATATAATACATAATGATACTCAGGTCCAAATGTCCGAATTTTACCGGACCTAAGTACGACTCTGCATATGTGTTTATCTTATAAATTTTCTTAAGTTATATTTGTTGTAATTTGCAGTCCAATTAAAACATACAAAATTAAATAATATGAGACGTGGGTCAGGTGGGCAAATATATAGTCCTTGCATAGTTTGAGGTGAAATATAAGTTAAAAAAAATATAGAATTTAGCGGGACCCACATCTTATAACTCAAAAGTTAGAAACGTGAGCGCTGATTATTTAAGTTAATGTGATGGACGTTTTGACAGAAACAAGCCGACGTCAACTCGTTGCTGCTGCTGCTGGCATTCCTGTGCCACATGCTACCGTTGCTATTCAAATACGCTGGGGCCGCCTCTGATATTACTGCCAAGGCAACAGTTCAGCTATCAAGAGCCAGCAGCATTGTAATTCCTTGGCTTATCTTGTCTTCCAATTGTGGACACACCGGGAATTTTTTGAAGCTCAAGAGGTAATCAATTTCCTGAAGCCGAAATTTTTTTTTTTGACATTTTAATACATAATTTGTTTTAAACAAATTTTGAGGAAGAAAAAGATAAATATATCTAACATAATAAATTTATATTTTTAAGGGAGATGGGTATCTTATTAATTTGTTGTGTGCGATATTTTTGAGTTTGGAGGAGGTGAGAAAGGATGAGAGAAGTGGTAACAATGGTGAAAGGTTTGAACCAAGAAAAATATCTTTCGAAATGAGCTTCACGCCTGTAAAATAGTAAAATAGAGGTTAGAAGTGAAGCCAGGGTACCCCGGCGTTCACACTCCGACAGTCAAGTTAGCAACTCAAGCTTTTTTATGGCAAAAAGAGCTTGTCAGTTCTCTATAAATCAAGGTTTAAGATTGAAGAAATCTTATTTTTTGGAGTGTGAGTGTTAATTGTTGAGTGTTAGAAAGTGTATATTTATAAAGGAGAAATTCATCATTTTACACTTCAAATCTCACTAACATCTCTAATTTTATTTATTTAAGTCCTTTGTTATTTAATTATATATGTTTTGTTTTAATTAAGTATTTTGTGTATTTTAGGGGTATCATGGTCATTTCACAATGAACGAGATTTGGATAAAAAACGGACGTCGCTTTTGAACTCGGACAATCGAAAACCTTAAGAGGAGCATAAAAGGAAAAATGGCACTGCTCACACGTCACGCACGACTATTCACATGCATTTTTCGTGGATCACGATATCGCTCACGACACTTAATCGCTCGCATCTTCTTCATCGCTCAAACCGTGTGCAGACCGTGTTATTCTTGTTCAAACCGCGTGGTCAAACCCGTGGTCAAACCGCTATTCGTTTCACCGATGACGACGCACGCGCTTTGTCGCATCCAAACTATTTTTAATCCGATGGCCATGATTCACTCAATGTATCTATAAAAAGGGGGTCTCCCCCCCCTAATTTGACACCCCTGAATCCATTTTTGAGCTTAGTTTTCTGTAATTCCTTCTCCATCTTGTATTTTCTACGTATTTTAATAAAATTCCCATTTTACCCCTAGTTCAATAATGAGTAGCTAATTTTCTTTCAAGCTTGGGTTGAAGGTGAAGTCTCAACATGTGTCATGGGCTTTATTTGGTAAATTTATTTTCTCTTCCCCTCTAATTTCTGTGGAGGTTTTGACTTTTAAATCGACAAATAATAATAATCTTATCTCCCAATTCTGCCTGCTTTTCTGCTTAAGACCCTAGTATAAGGTTATTATTATTTGGCACGATAAGCCCTTGACGCCATATTGATTAGAGCGTGGTTCATGAGGTGTGGATTCCCCCCTCATGATTTAATTGGTATTAATAAGGAATATTTAGCGTAGTGCGTGATACGGATCCAGATACCCAAAGACTCTATCTCAATAGTTTCCAATTTAATTATTTCTGCCAATCCAATTTAAATTCTAGCATCCTTTAAATCAATTTCCCCATAAATCCAACCACCCATTTACTTAATTAATTCTACATATAATTAAAATCCACCTCCTCGTGGGATCGACACTCGTCACCGTTAATCTATTCTACAATAGATTCGTGCGGCCATGAGTTCAACAAAATTTGCACAACAAGTTTTTGGCGCCGTTGCCGGGGAGGTAAGTATTTTAATTTGTAGAATTAATTTTTTGTAAATAATTTTATTATTATTACTATTATTATTTTTATTATTATTATTATTATTTTTATTATTACTATTTTAGTTATTTCCTTGTAATTTTTTTTAAAAAAGAAGTGAATTTATATTTTTAGATAAGAATTTCTTTTTCTCTTCTTCAAATTTCTGCATTTTAATTTTCAAGTTATTCTTCTTTATAATTTTTCATTTATCTTGTTAATTTATTTTTATTTTATTCTATTTAATTTATTTCACGTATTTGTTTTAGTGTGTTTTTTTTTATAGAAAGGTTGTAAATAAAATAATAATAAGTTAGATCATAATTTCTTCTTCTTCTTTATTTTTATTTGTTTTGTTCTCAATTTATTTTCTTTATTTGCATGCATACTATCAGTAGTCATTATCACCTAATCTTGAACATATGACCTTGAATTAGAAAAACACTTCGCACACACAAACACATCGCACGTAAAGATAAAACTGAAATGGATTTGCAACAACCAACCACAAGAGAGGCCATTTAAGGACTATTTCACCCCTTAGCTAATTTGAGCACATCATGCATACGATACCCAAATGTAGCCGCCAGAGTTTTGAATTAAAACCTAGTGTGCTAAATTGTCTCCCAACATTCTATGGCCTAGAAAATGAGGACCCGTATAATCATCTGAATGATTTTCATACAATTGTCAAACTTTTAAATATGAGAATTTTTCGTAAGATGACGTTAAACTTAGACTATTCCCATTTTCTTTAAAGGATAGAGCTCGTTCATGGTTCAATACATTGCTCGCTAATAATAGCATTACAACATGGGAACAAATGGTAACGAAATTTTTAAATAAATATTTCCCAAGACATAAAACCAATGCTATTCGCAGGAAATTTCAGAATTCACCCGCAGAGAAAGACGAGCGCTTTTTGAAGCATGGGAGCGATTCAATGGGCTACTTTTGAAGTGTCCACATCATGGGTACGAAAATGGCACCAATGCCAATACTTCTTGGAAGGATTATTGCCAAATGTGCAAGAATGGCTAATGGCGACAAGTGGAGGAGAGCTAATGTCAAAAAGTGCATCGAGAGATTTGGGATTTCTTCCAAACAAGCAGATAATTCCCAACAGCGGAGTCGATCTTTCAGGAATACTAGAAGAATTAAAGGAGTGAATGAGGTTCACATTGGCGAGTCAAGTTCGTAAATCAAAGAAGTAAAAGAGATAATCAAGGTCTTTCTCGACAAATAAAGATCGTTGACGATCGCCAAATCAACAGAGCCACATGACCATGAGTCATATTCGATCAAGCCAATGCCATCGGTGTCATGAGGAAACCATCAAATTACAACCCATACTCCAACACATATAACCCTGGATGGAGAGACCACCCCAATTTTTCATGGTCTCAGGGATTCCAACAGAATGGACCAAAGCAGCTCCACTCCACCACCAATGCAACCAATTCCTCAAGTTCCTCAAGCCTCTCACCCACCATTTAGACCATACAATCGAATCAAAACTACTCTCAACCCGCATAATGGGAGGATGCATTCCGAATGTCAAGAATGTTACTAACTCCATGATCGAAAGCAACAAACCGCACCATTGATGGACTACGAATGAGATGAGAGCAGCTTCAACTCACAAGCCCAATCGCCTAAGCCTTGAGAAGATGGTGGGACAACTTGCTTCTTCAAGGCAAACTTTGGCAATGATCGTTGAAAAAGGTAAATTTCCAAGTCAACCAAAGGCCTAATCCTAAAGGAGTACATGAAGCAAGTACCGAGTTCACCACAACAAAGATGGAGAGGTCAAAGCCATTATGACCTTTACGAAAAGGAAAAGAAGTCGACAACAAAGTGGAGATGCCAAAACAAAATCAACTCAGATTGTACCTGTAAATGCTGAGGACTCACCACCGGAGGAGAAAGAAGAAACCAACCCACGAGAGTATGTTCCTAAGGCTCCATTCCCTCAGAGGTTAGCTAAAGGAAAGAAGGGAAAATCCACAGGTGAGATTCTGGAAGTTTTCAAACAGGTAAGTGTTAACATCCCTTTACTTGATGCAATAAAACAAGTTCCATCTTATGCCAAGTTTCTTAAAGACCTTTGTACTAAAAAAAGAAACATTCATGTTCAGAAAAAGGCATTTTTAACTGAAAACGTTAGTTCTATACTCCAACATAAAATTCCTCTAAAATGTAAAGACCTGTGCTCCCCACTATTTCATGTAGTATAGGGAACCACACAATTGAGAATGCTTTGTTGGATTTAGAGCTAGTGTTAATCTTTTGCCTTACTCAAGATTTGTGAAACTTGGATTGGGAGAATTACACCCAACTCCAGTGGTGTTACAGCTTGCAGATCGATCCACGAAAATACCTCGTGGTATTGTGGAGGACGTGCTTATCCAGGTAGACAAGTTTTATTTTCCTGTTGATTTCATTGTAATTGACACTCAACCAACACAGGATTCAAAGAAGCACATCCCCATTATCCTAGGCCGACCATTCTTGGCAACTGCCGATGCTCACATTCAATGCAGGACTGGAAATATGCAGTTGTCCTTTGGCAATATGACCATGGAGCTCAACATCTTCAACATTGCCAAACAACCTTACAATGCAGATGATGGAATTGTTGATGTGGATTTAATTGAAGCATTAGTTGATGATACTTTTCTTTCAAACCTTAGTGATGATCCTTTACAAACATGTTTAACTCACTTTGGTTTGGATTTTGATGTTGACAGATCGGGCCGATGAGGTCAACGCCCTACTTGACTCAACACCATCCATGGATACTAATAAATGGAAGTCAAGAGTTGAACAACTAGCACCATCAGAGAAGAAAATCATCCCATCATCAGAATCACCACCGAAAGTCGAGCTCAAACCATTACCCAACACTTTGGAATATGCATTCTTGGGAGAAGAAAGCACTCTACCGGTAATCATCTCATCATCCCTAAATGACGAACAAAAAGGTAAGTTTTTGGATGTTTTAAAAGAGCACAAAGGAGCATTAGGATAGACTATAGTCGACATAAAATGTATAAACCCAAATAGATCAGTATGCATTACATTCACCTTGATGAAAATGTTAAATCTACTAGGGAAATGCAACGTCAGTTGAACCCTAAAATGAAAGAAGTTGTTAGAACTAAAGTCCTTAAACTGTTAGACGCAGGTATCATTTACCCAATTTCTGATAGTTCATGGGTCAGTCCTGTGCAAGTGGTCCTTAAAAGTCGAGTCACAAAGAGTTACCAATGCTGATAATGAATTGATACCCATTAGAGTGACTACAGGATGGCGTGTATGCATTGATTATAGAAAGTTAAATTCTGTCACACGTAAAGACCATTTTCCTTCATCATTTATTGATCAAATGCTTGATAGATTAGCAGGCCATGAATTTTATTGCTTTCTAGATGGCTATTCAGGATACAATCATATTCTCATACCACGAAAAGATCAAGAGAAAACCACTTTCACTTGCCCTTTTGGCACTTTTGTATATAGGAGAATGCCATTTGGATTATGTAATGCACCTGCTACATTTCAACGATGCATGTTAAGCATTTTATCCGATATGGTTGAACGATTCCTCAAGTCTTTATGGATGACTTTTCTGTCTTTGGTGACTCATTTGATCAATGTTTACATCATCTAACACAAGTTTTGCAGAGATGTATAGAGAAGAATTTGGTCTTAAATTGGGAGAAATGCCATTTCATGGTAAAACAAGGTATAGTTCTCGGTCACATCATTTCATGCAAAGGTATTGAGGTTGACAAAGCCAAGGTGGATCTCATTTCTAATCTTCCTCCACCTAAAACAATGTCAGAGAAGTAAGATCTTTCCTTGGGCATCTTTGGTTTTTATAGACGTTTCATTAAAGATTTTAGCAAAGTTTCTGAGACTTTATGCAATCTACTTGCTAAGGATGTACATTTTATCTTTGATGATTCATGTCTTGTAGCATTTGAAAAGCTAAAGCATTTGTTGACGCTATCACCCATCATTCACCACCAAACCTGAGCTTACCATTCGAACTCATGTGTGATGCATCCGATTATGCAAGAGAGCAGATAGACAAAGAGTAGATCGAATTCCTCATGTTATTTACTATGCTAGTATGACATTAAACGATGCACGCAGTTGAACTATTCAACTACTGAAAAAGAAATGCTAGCAGTAGTGTTTGCATTAGAAAAATTTCGATCTTATCTCATTGGTTGTAAAATTATTGTGTTCACAGATCATGCTGCTCTGAAATATCTTCTCACAAAGAAAGATGCAAAAGCTAGACTAATTCGTTGGGTGTTACTTTTGGCAGAATTTGACTTGGAATTCAAAGATAAGAAAGGTTCTGAAAATGTTGTGGCTGACCATCTCTCTCGTCTCCACTTCGACACAATCACAGAACCCTTAATATTGAATGAGTCATTTCCAGATGAACAATTAATGAGTGTGGAAGTATTACCTTGGTATGCTGATATAGTTAATTATCTTGTTACGGTAAAATTCCGAGCATTGGACCAAGCAGACAAGGCTAAATTCTTTTCATGAAATAAAGAATTTTTTCTCGGATGACCCTATCTGTTTAAGTATTGTGCAGATCAAATTATTCGACGATGTGTCCCAGAAATGAAGTTCATAACATCCTTTCGTTTTGCCATGAACAAGCTTGTGGAGGCCACTTCAGCCGCTAAAAAACAGGGACTAAAGTTCTACAATGTGGTTTCTATTGGCCAACTATATTTCGAGATGCTTACACCTTTTGTTCTTCATGATAGGTGTCAACGAATGGGAGCATTACACGAAGGAACATGATGCCACTAAATCCAATTTTAGTGGTTGAGATTTTTGATGTATGGGGTATCGACTTCATGGGACCCTTTCCCCCATCTTTTGGCCATCAATATATATTGGTTCTTTGTTGACTACGTTTCGAAATGGGTAGAGGCAATTCCATGCAGAACCAATGATCATAAAGTGGTGATAGGGTTTTTGAAGAGCAATATTGTTTCACGCTTTGGATTCCCTCGAGCAATAATCAGTGATGGTGGTACCCACTTTTGCAATAAATCATTCAAAGCACTTTTGACAAAGTACTCCATCACTCATAAAGTGGCGACTCCGTATCATCCGCAAACCAGTGGCCAAGTTGAGATCTCCAATCGAGAAATAAAGCACATCTTAGAAAAGACCGTGAGGCCGAGACGAAAAGATTGGTCATTAAGACTTGATGATGCATTATGGGCATATAGAACGGCTTTCAAGACCCCAATGGGATGTCACCCTACAAAGCTAGTGTATGGAAAAGCTTGCCACCTACCCGTGGAACTCGAGCATCGTGCGACTTGGGCCATCAAGAAATTCAATTTTGACATGCAGCAAGTCGCTCGAAAGACGACATAAATGTGTAACTTGAAGAAATTCGTAATGATGCATACGAAAATGCCAAAGTTTACAAGCAACGAATGAAAGTCTTTCATGATAAGCGACATGAAAAATCTTTCACCTCAGTCGAAAAAGTACTTTTATTCAATTCTCGCTTGCATTTATTCCCGTGTAAGCTACGCTCGATGGTCCTACCCTTCATTGTTCACACTGTTTTCCACACGGGGCAATTGAAATTAAGGACCCAAAAATGGTGTCACGTTTAAAGTTAATGGTCAAAGATTAAAGCCATATCTAGAGTACCAACCACATGGAGAGGACACCGAAATAAATTTAAGTGACCCACCAGATTTGAATTAAGATTTTTCTTTTCGGTGATTTATTTATTTATTTTCTTCTGCTAATTGAAATCATTTGTGCATAAGTGTGTTTGTTTAACTATTAAGTTTTCTTTTATCACTTTTAATTATGAGACGATTCTTTGAACATCCTTAGACGACTTCAACGTGTCCAATCTCATCTCGAGGCCGATATACGATTTTGTAAAACACATCGTATTTGGAAGCTACAACCACCGGAGTTAATATCCCACGTTGAGGATTTAGAAAGCCAACTCAGAGACATTGAGATAAGTGTCTACAACATCCAGTTGGAGCTTGAGGTAAATTCCATAAGAGGACGATTGTGATTTTCTTTGTGTGTTTTTGTTTGTTACTCTGTTTGTGTGTTTTAGTTTGTGTGTTTTAGTTTGTTACCCCGGTTAAGTGGCGGATAACGGTACTCCGTGACAATCAAGTCGGTTACTTCACTTTCCCAAAATAACTAATATTCTGAGGTGAATGTATGAATAGAAACGAGATTTTAGGAAAGCTTCACAATCGATTCCCTTCACTTCCTCAGAGTGCCCTCCTCACAATCTATAAAGATCGGTTCGAACACATGCGATTGCTTATGAAGAATAACATACCCGCCGATATTCGGCTAATGAGGCCAAAGTACGATTGGCAGGTGAGTTGCCTCCCAAATTTATTGCATACATGCCTGGTTGTGGTAAAGGAAATTATGTAAGAAAACGAAGAGCTTGAAGAATTTTTGTTGCTTGTCATAAGTGTGCAAGAATGAGATGCGATAAAAAACTATATTCTTTAGGAATAGTGTCTGATAATAGAGAAGACAAGATTCAATTCATTAGGGATGACTTGATTAAGGAGTCATTGTATGATATCCTTTTGTCTCTTGAAACGCATCCCAGTGGATATGTGCAAGAGCGATTCTCCGATTATGGCCATCATTCCGAAAAGAGCATGCACGATACTCGAATCGACTATAAACGACCTCTGTTTGCCGTTTATAAGAAAACTGGATGGGAAGCCTATCCTCGACCCATGGGCGTTGAAGCCGTTTACGGACGTAAAACCGAGGGAAGATGTGAGCCACATGCAACTACCTGTAAATATCCTTTTACTTTACTGTTGTTTTATTTTACTGTTGTTTTACCATTTGCATTATTGTCTTTAATAATTTTATATTTGTCATTACTTGCTTTTCCTTTTTACTGTTTCCTTTTTGACTCTCAAGCCATGTGCATTACACGATTAATTGATATAGACATGACACCTCATTCACAGCTGTGACCCATTGCCGCCAAGATCTTTAAATATGATTCTTTTCGTTTACACTCACAAATTATTTTTGAGAAGTATCCTAATGGCAGCTACTCCCAATAAACAATTCAAGAACATTTGTGTGCTTTCTGGATTTAACTATGGCAAATATAAAGAGTTCTTTGAGGCAGCCATTGATCTTGGTCGAAACATAGCAGAGAGAAAATTACACTTGGTGTACGGCGGAGGTGACCGAGGGTTATCAAAATTGGTCTCAGAAGCTGCTTTTGTCAGAGGAAGTCAAGTGTTAGGCATCATACCACAAACCCTAAAACCTTTGGGCTGCTTGTCTAACTCACCGACTGGAGAAGAGTTAGTTGTCTCGGTATGCAAGAAAGAATAACTGAAATGCTTAATCATGCTGATGCTTTTATTTTCTTACCAGGAGATCTTGCAACTCTAGAGGCACTTATCACTTTAGCATCTTAGGCCCATCTGCACATTCATCAGAAACCCATCGGTTTGTTAAATGTCAATAACTTTTATGATGGCTTTATCGCATTTCTTAACCATGCAATAAAGAACTACTTCATTCCCTCTACGGTGAAAAAGTTTTTTATTTGTGCTCACACTGCTAATGAGCTACTTGATCTGTTACAAGCTTATCGACCAGAGCCAGATCCCAAGACCTTGGTGTTGGAGTGTACAAATAACGATGGTAACAACAAAGCAGAGTAAGAAGTACAAATTAGATTTAAATCTCCGCTGTAAATATTTTACTCAGTTGCACCACCCAGTGATGTCCTCTAAACTCTACTTCTTTCCTTTAAAACATTGAGGACAATGTTTAGTTCTGGTTGGGGGGAGGGGATAGTTGACAATTGTGGAATGTTGGTTAAGTTTTTACTAATTTTTTGTTGTAGAAACTAACTGTTGCTAATCGCTTTGTGTTGAAGATGGCTGAATATGGAGTGTAGTTACTCTAGAAACGCATCTTCTTAGTTAAAAAAAATAATGAAAAAAAAATTTCTTATTTTTCGTGTGATCTTTCTAACTTTTTGACTTCTCCTTTATAAATATGCATTTTCAAATTTAGAGTCGAAGATGGCTGAATATAGAGTGTAGTGCCTCTAGAAACGCATCTTCTTAGTTAAAAAAAAAAAATCATTTTTCTATCATTTTATTTGTAACATTTTCAATTAGTTTTTCTGCATCATTTTCACATTTCTGCATGCATACTTTCCTTTCATGTTTAGAATAGGTTGGGGGGTAGAATATTGTTTAAAAAAAAAAGTGTGATTTTGTTTTTATTTTTGGATGACATGATGATTTTCGAATTTTAGTATTTGTATTATCTTTGGTCTTGAGTGATGTTACACTATGTTTGCTACTCTACATGTTGATGTCGGAGATAAATATGAGTTGCTTGAAACAATTGACATGTCATAATGAATACCAAGTGAGCTTTTGAGCCTATTATTTTTCTTGAGAGAACCCTTTTTGCCCATTCTTCATACAAATTAAGAAAGATTATTATTTTATACATGATCTTTAGATTTCCTTGGAGTCAACCCTTTAAAAAAAAAAAAGTTAAAAAAAAAAAAATGCGTTGCTACATCTAAAGGTCCATTTAACTAGTAGATATGGATGATTATCTAGAGCCCTAAAAGATGATGGAAAGGCCATCTTTGACCCGTTTGAGCCTTTCTAGCCATCCCTTATGTGAAATATCCATAGTTAGCCCTTTTGAGCCTTTTATTAAATTTTTTTTTTTAAAAAAAAAAAAAAACTTTTCTTTGTCAACTTATCGTCTTCACCCACCCCAATTTTGAGTATTACCCAATATCTTACAAGTTCCATCACCTATTCATGTTTGAGAAAAATATAAATAATTATTTTGTTTAGTAAAGTTGTGCAATACCGAAAAAAAAAAAAGAAAAAAAAAATTCTCTAAAAAAAAAAAAAAAAAGAGAGAGAGATATATAATACAATAATAAATAAGTAAAATGCACTTACTTTTTAGTTTCCAAAAGATATTATTTTTCTCAAACATATATTTTGTTTTTTCTATTTTCCTTTCTTTGTTAGCCATGTCCCTAGCCTACGTTATATCCTAATAAAAGTCCTTCTTGATTTTAGGGAACTATAGTCTGAAGTAGAAGTTTATATTATATTTATAAAGATGTAGTAATGCATAAAAAAAAAATTAAAAAAAAAAAAATACATTGGGTTGACTAATATTCTGTTTGACTTAAGATCGTGTTATTTCTAAGCTATGGGCATATTTCCTTCATCTTGGTGAGAGTGTGTGATATTATTTCTTTACTATCTTCACTCCATTTATCATTCATTGAAGTGACAATTTTATTGGGTTTAATTTCCTTGTGAGAGTGTCACTATTACCGGTGAGATTTTGGGGTTGGACATGTCATTTTTGAAAGTAGCTGTATTTACTTGGTTGATTCATGTGGATGGTTGATGTGGGTGTGATGTTTCTTTAGACTGGAGATAATGCTTATACTTTTATTTGATTGTTATCATTAGTCTGATTGAATAAACAAGTTTGTTTAAAAAAAAAAAATTGGGTTTGAATTTTATTTTCGCTTTATTTGCTAGGGACTAGCAATAAGTTCTATTGGGGGTGTGTTGAGTGTTAGAAAGTGTATATTTATAAAGGAGAAATTCATCATTTTACACTTCAAATCTCACTAACATCTCTAATTTTATTTATTTAAGTCCTTTGTTATTTAATTATATATGTTTTGTTTTTATTAAGTATTTTGTGTATTTTAGGGGTATCATGGTCATTTCACAATGAACGAGATTTCGGATAGCAAAACGGACGTCACTTTTGAACTCAGGACACAAAAAAACCTTAAGAGGAGCATAAAAGGAAAAATGCCATTGCTCACACGTCGGCACTATTCACATGTACGTCATCGTTTCATGGATATCGCTCACGACATTCGACTCGCCGTGTTCTTTTCAAACCGTGTGCAAACCGTGTTCTTGTTCAAACCGCGTGGTCAAACCCGTGGTCAAACCGTGTTCTTGTTCGTTTCACTGATGACGTGGCGCAATCCTGTGCATCCAAACTATTTTTAATCCGATGGCCATGATTCACTCAATGTATCTATAAAAAGGGGGCCTCTCCCCCCTAATTTGACACCCCTGAATCCATTTTTGAGCTTAGTTTTCTGTAATTCCTTCTCCATCTTGTATTTTCTATGTATTTTAATAAAATTCCCATTTTACTCCTAGTTCAATAATGAGTAGCTAATTTTCTTTCAAGCTTGGGTTGAAGGTGAAGTCTCAACATGTGTCATGGGCTTTATTTGGTAAATTTATTTTCTCTTCCCCTCTAATTTCTGTGGAGGTTTTGACTATTTTGTTTACAAATAATAATAATCTTGTCTAGTTACATGCGCCTTGTTTTACCCTACCCTAGTACAAGGTTATTATTATTTGGCACGATAAGCCCTTAACACCATATTGATTAGAGCGTGGTTCATGAGGTGTGGATTTCCCCCTCATGATTTAATTGGTATTAATAAGGAATATTTAGCCCATGGTGCATGTTGATACGGATCCAGATACCCAAGCACTCTATCTCAATAGTTTCCAATTTAATTATTTCTGCCAATCCAATTTAAATTCTAGCATCCTTTAAATCAATTTCCCCATAAATCCAACCACCCATTTACTTAATTAATTCTACATATAATTAAAATCCACCTCCTCGTGGGATCGACACTCGTCACCGTTAATCTATTCTACAATAGATTCGTGCGCTTGCGAGTTCAACAAAATTTGCACAACATTAATCAGTGAATGAATAATTATGATGGAGAATAAAATATTGGCACCTTTATATATGAAGTACATCGGCCGCCACGTGGCGTATTTCCAATGGTTCTTGGTTGTCCTTTTACCTTTTTATTATTTTAGGCCATTTGGGGAGCATGCTTGGGAATCAAAAAGGCGTTCGCGGCTTATCTTATCCTTTTGGGTACGTGGCACTGTTAGAAAGTGGTCCAGGGTACCTCTGCAGTAGCTGTCTGGGCAAGGCGGTTGAGGACCACTATTCTTAGGATAACGTCTTTCACTTTTGGCATAGGTGATAGGGGGTTGTCGCCACTTTTCAGTACGATATTTTGATATTTAATTTTAAAAAAATTAAATATTATCTTTCAAGCGATGGAGACATTTCTCGTGGCAGACTTTTTCCTGAATCTGGTTTGTGGGGTACCTCAAGTTATATGAGGTACCTCGAGCTATGTGGGGTACCTTGAGTTACTCTCGAGTTATATGGGGTAACTCGAGTTACTCTCAAGTTATGGAGGGTAATTCAAGTTATGCAGGTACCTCGAGTTACTCTCAAGTTATGGAGAGTACCTCAAGTTACTCTGAAGTTATGCAGGATACCTTGAGTTACTTTCGAGTTATGTGGGGTACCTCGAATTATGCAGGGTACCTCTAGTTACTCTTCACTTATATGGGGTACCTCGAATTATGCAGGGTACCTCGAGTTACTCTTCACTTATATGGGGTACCTCGAACTATGCGGGGTACCTCTAATTATACTCGAGTTATATGGAGTACCCCATGTGTGTACAACGACTGCTTAGAGTCATTCCGCTCATCGACACGTGGCGCTCTATTATATTTCCTGTTTCTCCCCAAACAAACTTGAAATGTAATTTTGTAAAATCTGGGATTATTGATGATCAGGATTCAGAGGACGATGATGATGTGACTGAAGAAACGGCTGTGATTGGGTTTTGGAGTGGATTTGCTTGGCTTGCTGGGATGACTGCAATCATTGCTTTTTTATCAGAATATGTAGTGGGCACAATTGAGGTAAATAATATGAATAATTAAATCCTTAGAGAATAGAATTTATGAGTACTTTTATTTTATATTTTGGAATCAGTATTCGATCGGTCATCACGGTCAATTTTAAGGATGTTTCAAATTCTTGGGAGATTTATGTGAGCTTCATCAGCATTAATGCATTATCTTGCTACCAATTAGGGATGGCAAAAATCCCCACGAGGACGAGTACCCTTGGGGATTTTTCCCATTTGGGGAGGGTATGAGGATAATTTCATACTCCATTTTTTATTCGGGGAAGGGACGGGGATGAGATGGAATCCTCATCCCTACCTATTTCCCCATTTAATTTTTAATTTTAATTTTAATTTTAATTTTTAAAATTATTAGTAAATAAATAATAAAATTTGAATTATAAAATTAGAAATATTGGTAAAAATAAAAAAAATATCAAAATATTTATATTATTAAACTGTTAAGCCTAATTAACTAATTAAAGTCCTAAATTTTTATTTAGGACATTAAAAAGACCGGGTAGATTCTATTAGCCCAAAAATTTTGTTTTAATTTTAATATTCATTAAATATTTGAAACTTAAATCTATTTTTTATTTATTTTTAGATGTTATAATTACCCACAGCGAATCACAATTTTAATATCTAATCTAATTTAATATAATATTTGCTCTTAATTTGCTCCGACTTAACTATTACGTTGTAAAAGGAATAGTCCACATTTATAAAGTACCCACGCCACCATTGAAAAAGTTAATTTTGAATTTAAATTCGATTTTATTTGTAACAATTTTATATTAGACTATTAATTTGTTCATGATAGTTTGTAAAAGAAGTTTGTATCTCTTGCATGCTGCGTTACTTACTAATTTAATATATGTGACTTTTGTAATGGATATTAATGTAATGTATATTTCGAACTTTACTTTTATTTGAATTTTTTATTTTAATATGATTAACTCAAAATCGAAAATAAAAAAAATGTATTAGTTATTCGGAAATCGGAGACCCTCGGGGATCCCCTGTTATTATTCGGAGAGAGAATGAAATTCTCTCAAATAATTCTAATGGAGACGGGGAAGAGACGGGGACATACGTAAAATATCAGGGATAGATACGGGGAGATTAGTCCCCTACCCTCCCCTCCCCATTGCCAACCCTACTAATATTGTTGGAAATGCAGCTGAACATGCAGGAGCAATCATTTTTGCTTTCAAAAACTAGTTGGTGAGTAACAAATAACAATATGGAGCTGTTCTTCAATTATTATCTCTTCTATTTGCTTCAGAACGTTATTCAATAATTTAAAGTACATATTTTCTTTGTGGCTTGAAATGCAGGACATTTCTCTGGGTGTTGCATTGGGTTCTGCAACTCAAATTGCCGTATTTGTGGTAAGTATTTACTGAGCGAGTAATCTTCTTATTACTCATAAAAATTCGGATGATTAAATCTTAATAGAAATTAATCGCCTCAATATGATTGCAGGTTCCATAGTGCGTGGTTATTTCTTGGATTCTGGGGATTACAATGGATCTTAACTTCAATCTCCTTGAGACTGGCTCTCTTGCTCTAGCAATTATTGCCACAGCCTTCACTCTACAGGTAATTAATTTACACTATTAATCTTTTTTTTTCCCTGAAAGCTCATAGTTCAATCAGAAATATTAAATACTCTTTTATTGTTAATTTTTCAGGACGGAACTTCTCATTAGGATTTGTTCTTCTGCTATGCTACTTTGTTATTGGAGCATGCTTTTTTGTATCCAACAGACCACTCGGTGAGTATATTTTTACACCATTGTTAGGGTTTTATTGACACATTGATTAACTTGATATACAAATTCAATTGCCATCAACCAAGAATCCCAATTAATACCTAACTAATTAAATATTCTACTTTTCTTAGACTCCGACCAGAATGGGGTAAAAATGGGCCTTCAATCATCAACTGGAACACTCTTCAGATTCTAGTGTCCAAATAAGTTTACTTACTCATCCAGTAAAATCTTGTCACGTGTTTTGAATTAGCTTATAGCGTTTAAAACACATAACAAATATATCTTAACCATGGTCCATGGGAAATTTGAATTAATGCAGAACTAGTTGGGCCTTCTGGGGTCAGACTCTTCAATTCGTCATTGAAACTTTCACATATAAGGTGCATTGTTATTCTTTCATTTGGCGTCGCCAGCTGGAATTTAGAAGCCGGGCATAGCATTTTACATGTCGAGAAAGTTTCCATGGATGCCTTCTCATTTGAGATGAAATAGTTCAAACTGAATTGGTGCCGTCGAAGCTTGATGAAGGCAGCGCAGGTTAAAGTATATGTAATGTTCTAAAGATCTCTCTCAGATGGTTTTTTGTAACTGAGTGAAAGTTTATTTCGTGTGTTGGTATATGCATTTACCCTTCGTTTGAGTGATGGTAATTTCTCGGCTCTTGTAATACCATCATCATAATAAAATGGGAATTCATTGTCTTTGGGCTTGAATTAATTGCTTTTTCCAATGATTCACCCAAATTTCCTGTGCGAACAGTGCACAGTCTCCGCAAATTACTAGCTTGAATTTTTTATTCAACTCAAAAGTTGTTTATTACAAGAGGCTTGAAGTTTGATCCTTCTCCTCATCTATGTGACAAAAGAGTTCGAAGAAAAATTTCATCTCAAAATACAAGTGAAGATCATTCTCCTTCTTACTTGTACCATTATTTTGTCTTTAATTAGTTTCTTGTAGTTTACTTCTAAAGAAAGAACCAAAAGGATTGAAGCATTATCATAACAAAATAAATATTATGGAGTAGATATATATTTTTATTTATTGTTGTAATGAAAATGAAAAAAAAACAAATAAATGAAAATACAAGGCAGATTCAAATAATAAAAAAGAAAGTTTTATAATTCATGTATTTCTGTTACACTCATTTGAGGGTTTGTACATTTTACCTCAATGTAAATAGGGTAAAAACTCATTTAATCTCTATATTTTAAGGTTAATATTTGTTTAGTCTTTTTTTAAAAAAAAATCTCAAAACATTGCAGTTGTTAAATTATTGACACATCTGCCATTACTTTAAAAAAATACCTCAAAACATCTATGTTGTAAAACAGAATGATCTACAAAAATTAATATATATATTCTTTTTGTTTTTATTTTATATTTCAGTTGAATTAGTAATTTAATTTTTTTACTAATGTCCCAAAAAAATATTATCGTAAGAGGAAAATATTTTAAAAACAAGCTAAAGGAATAAAAAATAATGGCAGGGGTATCAATAGTTTAACGGTATGAATGTTTTAAAATATTTTAAAAAATATAGGGACTAAATAGGTGCTAACCTTATAATATAAAGACTAAATGAACTTTTTCCTAGATAAATAAGTTTGTATAATTGATTTATGTGTGCAAATATTAAATTCATAAGTAGGTGTGATTTTTTTTAAATTATCATAATTTATTTAAAAATTCATGCTGGAGCAGGGTGTTGGTAAGCACGACATCTCGAAAATTTTTTAATCTAGAATTAAAATTGTTTTAGACAAATTTTGGGGGTAGAAAAAGATAAACCTATCTAAAATAATGAATTTGTATTTTTAGGGGAAACGTGGTACCTCAGTAGTTTATTGTGTGCGATATTTTTGAATTCGGAGGAGGTGAGAAGGGATGAGGGAAGACAATGGTGAATGGTTTGAACCAAGAAAAATGTCCTTCGAAATGAGCTTTACGCCTGCAAAACAGCGAAATATAAGTTAGAGATGAAACCAGGGTACCCCGGCGTTCACACTCCAACGCTCAAGTTAGCAACTCAAGCTTTTTAGGGTAAAGAGAGTTTGTCAGCCCTTTATAAATCAAAGTTTAAGGTTAGAGAAAGCTTATTTTGTGGAGTGTGAGTGTTAATAAGTGAATGAATAATAATTTTAGAATAAAATCTGGACACCTTTATATATGAAGTACCTCAACTGCCACGTAGCATATCCTTTATGCCCTATTGGCTATCATTTCACGTATTTTTAACTTTTTATGATTTTTGGGCCGTTATGTGCATGTTTGAGAATCAAGAAGGCGTTTGCGGCGTATCTTATCCTTTAGGAACGTGGCGTGCACTGGAGAGTGGTCCGGGCTACCTCTGCAGTGGCTGTCGGGTAAGGCAGTTGAGAACCACTGTCCTTGGGATAATGTCCTTCACTTTTGGCAGAGGTGGTAGGTTGCTATCGCCACCTTTCAATATGATGTTTTGATATTTAATTCTAACAAAATCAAATATTATCCTTCAAGCGATGGAGACATTTCTCTTGGCGGACTTTTAAGAGGATTTTTTTTGAATCCGATCTGTTGAGTACCTCAAATGATATAAGGTACCTCTAACTATGTGGGGTACCCCGAATTACTCCCGAGTTATGTGAGGTACCTCGAGTAACTCAAATTATATTTGAGTTATTTTGCTCATCGACATGTGGCGTTCTACTATATTTTCCTCTTTCTCCTTAAACAACATCCCCTTAGTTTCTTTTTGGCGAGAAGTATTTGGAGGTAAAAGAAACTTGTAAATTAAGTAGGAGCGACGCGTGGCGATGTGGAGTTTAGCTTGGTGGGTAGCTGGACTGGGGGTACCTTACTTAGTTTCTTTCACTGAATAAACTTCATGTAGTTCCGAGCTAGAAATCTTCTCTTTGTCTTTTTTTTTTAACCAAACTTATGGCAGCTCCTTGAGTGGCCTAGGTACCACTCCTTCTACGAGGTGTACCTGGCCTCTTCACATTTTAAGATATAAACTAGGTCACCAAAAAGCTCAGACATCACATCCTGTCTTACTCAGCAAAAGTGCTAGCGCAGATGGACCAAGTTAAAAGATGGCGGCTCAAGGGGTACCCCGAGAACCCAAAAAGAAAGATGGACTCCCTCTTCTCTCTGTCTTAGAAATGACTATCAATTTGGATAGGTTGGAAAGGGCAGAGCCGATTGATCAAAATTTTTCATTTGTTTATGGGGATAAACCAGCAAGTATAGGTAGAGAGTGTAGTAGGTGTACCTCACCATCACCCATATTTTGTTTTCTAGTGACTGCCAGGTATAGATCGCTTTGGTGAGGACTTCAATGCCTTCTTTGCCCATTTAAGAAGCAATTTGCTGATTATCCCGGGATCCACCTTATTTAAGGGTACCTTTCCTTCACGTGCTTCAAGGACAAAAATAAAATCATGAGGCTTCTTTCCTTGGAGCTTCAGAGGTACCCTCGATAAAATAATATAGTTGACAATGCTTTTGAACGCATTATGACCGAAGAATGGAGTGCTGATCTGGGGCTGGTGGTGCCAAGAGTAGAAAAGTAGGTAGATAAACTGGCTATCTTGAAGGCAATTAAGAATAGCAGGGTTCCCCGAATATCTCGGTCTGAAAGCCCACAGAGATCAATTGGGGTACTTCAGCTAAAGTCACCATCAAGTACCCCTGATACCAATGCTTGTGCTTCTGCTGTTTCTAGCTCTTTTTTTTCTCTCTTGGTGTATTTAAGGAGTGACTTTCTGGTATGGGGTACCTCGAATATCCTTAATCAACATATGACAATTTTCTTAGAAATGCTTGTCATAAATCTTCACAAAATTTGTGGCGATTCCTTTTGAAAGATGGCAGAAAGCCCCATGATCCACCATTCGCGTGAAATCAAATAGACAACATAGATTGGGATAAAGGTAGCTGTTCGCCTACCCTTATACGAGATGGTCGAAAACCTTATGATCCGCCATTCGCATGAAATCAAATAGAAAATATAGATTGAGATAAAGGTGGCCATTCGCCTACCTTTATGCAAGATAGTCGAAACCTCATTATCCACCATTCGCATGGAATCAAATAGACAATATAGATTGAGATAAAGGTAACTACTCATCTACCTTTATGCGAGATGGTTGAAACCTCATGATCTACCATTAACTCAGAATCAAATATGACGAACAAATAATGATAAAGGCGGCTCCTAGCGTGTCTTTTTGCTAGGTTTGATATTGAGTAGGTCATCATGATCGGGGTAGGCCGAGTACCTTGGGTACCCTGGAATAAGGTGATCTCTGGATACTATCTTGCGTCATAATAAACAATACTCAACAACATATATAAAGTTAGTTTAATGGCGAACATATGTTTATAGTATTTAAACTATTCATCCATACCAAATAATCAAAAGACAAATAAGAGCATACGTCATCGATTTTTATTGGATCGGTAGCGTAAATCGAGACTAAATTTAGGTCTTTAATTGGGGTACCCCATTTTTTATCTTTCGGTATTCGGGGGTCAAGGGTACCTCGAATTCAAATCTCTACTTGATCTAGTCCCCGTGGGGTAACCCTGCTTCATCTGAAACAACTGTTTCTATTCCTATTGGCGAAGTTCCCAGGGGCTTTGAAGGGTCGGCTACCTGAGATGCCTTTTTTAGTGCTGCTCTCCACTGTCTAGCAAGCATTCGCTTTGTCGGATAAAGTGTCTGCTTGCTACCCCCTAGGTACCCTTTCATTGGCGGATCAGAAACTATTTGGTAAGTGACTTTGAGGGCCATAGAGTAACAACCGCGGGCTAACTTTTGATCCCCTTTAATGGTAATAACTTCATAGGTGGTCGGAACTTTCATAGAGAGGTAGTGCATGGATACCACTGCTTTAGTTGCTACTAAGAATGGTCTATCCAATATAATATTGTAGGCACCAGGATGATTCACAATGAGAAAATCAATCATATGAACAATATGGTAAAGTACCTTACAAAATGTAACAGGCAGTGTAATGACGCCTTTTAGGATAACTATATCTCCGGCGAACCCAATAAGATGCGTAGCATATGGGGTGATCTTTGGTGACTCAATCAATAGTTGATCCAAGGCGCTTTTGAAAATGATATCGACGGAGCTGCCGGTATCTACAAGAGTCCTTACTACTTTACCAGTAGTAACCTTTAATGTAATTACTAAGGCATCGTCATGGGGGTACGAGATACCTTCAGCGTCTTTTTCTGTGAAAAGGATTGGCGGGGGATGGTAGGGTACCTAAGGCGTTCTCCATTCGGTAAAGTTGACTTCTCCGCCAATATTGGTCGTTAACGACAACAATCTACCATAGTTTTTGATGACCCTTCTAGATTGGTTAGCTAGAGTCGGCCCTCCCGTTATCATCCAAACATACACGCCTTTCTTGAGTCTATAGGGTGCCTCACGTTTGGGGCTGCTATCAGCTACCTGCTTACCCTTATCTTGCTCCATAGATTTCCGAGCTTCTCTGATGCTAGTAACAAATTCTTTGAGGTACCCGCTAAGAATAAAAAATTCAATCTCCTTGCGTAAACTGAAACACTCGGCCGTGCTGTGACCGAAGTCCGCGTGAAACTCGCAATACTTTAGGCTACGCTTCATGTTGGGGTACTTCTTCATTAGCTTGGGCGGACAGAAGAGGCAATTATCCCAAATCTAATAGAAAATCTGCTCTAAGGAACGATTTAGCCGGTGGTAAAATTCGTATCAAGGCCTCGGTGGTGGCTCTCGCTGCTCTGGTGGTGACAATCTTGGAGGTTGGGGTACCTATAAGATACCCGGAGCATTGTACCTTTGTCCACGCGGGGCAACCTGTAGAGGGCCCGGGCTCGGGGTACCCTCGGTATTGAGGCTTCCGTTCTCTTGGGTTTCTCCTTTTTTTTTGTGACCTCAGCCTTATCTTCTTAGCGCTTCAGATGGCATTTCTCATCCATCTCCACCTGCTGCAACGCCCGGGAAAAGACTTTCCCATATGAAAGTGGGCCCTTCTTTTGAGAAGAACGCCATAACTTGCCAATCGTAAATTTACTCAAAATGGTTCGGCTTTCCATTGCTTGATAAAAATGAGTTTAAAGGCTGCCCTATCCTGAGTGAAAGCATACGAGAACTCTTTAATGAATTCAGATAACAGCTGGTGTAGAGAGGATATGCTACCCGCCTTCAACGATCGAAACTACGACTTCGCGAGACCCGTGAGTGTATGTGTAAATATCGTACACATGGCGTTCTCATCAACACCCTTGATAAGTATTTGGTCACGGTATAGCTCAGCATGATCCGAGGGATCAGTGGTATACGAGTATTGGGGTGTCGGAGGCATGGTAAACGCTTCAGGAAAAGCTGTCGTCCGAATCTCTATAGTGAATGGCGAGTGGTAGGTCATTGATGTTGGAGCACTTGTGATGTTTTGCTTCTCGGAAAGAAGTTTCACCTAGGCTTCAAGATTTTTTATTTTTTCTATGAGCCCGATGGGTACCACGAGGGCACCTGATGATGTCGCCGCCATTTGAGAAACTATTTTGGCGTTTAATTTGTCACGGAGATCCTTGCGCTCTCGTTTTGCCCGCCTCGTACCCTGCCTGCTACGGGAATTGCAAGAGGCGGTGGAACGCTCTTCTCGGGAGCCCACAATTTGAAACTTAGAATGGATACCCGATGGACCATGTTTTGGCCTGATGGCCTCGGCTACCCCTGCTCTTACCATAGCTTGTTGGTCTGTTTGAGGTGGTGGAGCATTTAGCGTCACTGACGGATGTGAATTTTCAGTACCTAAGATCCAACTGCTCTAAGAATTACATGAGCCAAATCCTCGAAACGCTTGTGAGAGATGGGTTCCTCATCTTGGCAAATATCAATCGATTGTTTGACAGCCTTGCCCTTGTTGAGACGGGCTACTCTCCTTATGGGATCACCACCTTCATCACTACTGTGATCTCCCATCCTTATAGGATCCGCCATTAAACCCTCGGAAGGCACGTCGGGTGCCATGTATTGGAGCACACACAACAACTAGTTTGATAACCGTGGTGGAGGCTTTTTGTGCTTCTCCCCACAGACGGCGCCAATTGTTTTAGACAGATTTTGGGGGTAAAAAAAGATAAACCTATCTAAAACAATAAATTTGTATTTTTAGGGGAAACGGGGTACCTCACTATTTTGTTGTGTGTGATATTTTTGAATTAGGAGGAGGTGAGAAGGGATGAGGGAAGTGGTAACAATGGTGAAGGGTTTGAACCAAGAAAAATATCCTTCGAAACGAGCTTCACGCCTGCAAAACAATGAAATAGAGGTTAGAGGTGATGCCGGGGTACCCCGGCATTCACACTCTGACGCTCAAGTTACCAACTCAAGTTTTTTAGGGTAAAGAGAGCTTGCCAACCCTTTGTAAATCGAAGTTTAAGGTTAGAGAAAACTTTTTTTGTGGAGTGTGAGTGTTGATGAGTGAATGAATAATAATTTTAGAATAAAACCTGGATACCTTTATATATGGAGTATCTCAGCTGCCACGTGGTGTATCCTTTATACCTATTGGCTATCCTTTCACGTCTTTTTACCTTTTTATGATTTTTGGGTAGTTATGTGCATGCCTGAGAATCAAGAAGGCGTTCGTGGTGTATCTTATCTTTTGGGAACGTGGTGCACTCTGGAGAGTGGTCTGGGGTACCTCTGTAGTGACTATCGGGTAAGGCGGCTAAGGACTATTGTACTTGGGATATTGTCCTTTACTTTTAGCAGAGGTGGCATGCAACTTTCGCCACGTTTTAGTACGATGTTTTGATATTTAATTCTGAAAAAATCAAATATTATCCTTCAAGCGATGGAGACATTTCTCATGGTGGACTTTTAGAGGATTTTCTTGAATCCGATCTGCTGGGTACCTAAAATGATATAGGGTACCTCTAGCTATGTAGGGTAACCCGAGTTACTCCTGAGTTATGTGGGGTACCTCAAGTTACTCTTAAGTACCTCAAATTATACTGGAGTTATTCCGCTCATTGACACGTGGCGTTCTGCTATATTTTCAATTCATTTAGGATTATATATATATAGGGCCAAAAACAAATATAAAATTTGGTTGTATGCAGGGGCGGATTTACTATAGGATTAGTGGGGACTTAAGTCCCCACTGGGAAAAAAAAGTTCCTTTAATAATTAATTTAGTTAGGCTAAAATTCCCAATAAATTTTTCTCAAATCCCCACTAATTTATAGTCCATCCCACAATACATAGTTACACTTAAATTCTCACCCTCCAGATTTTTAAATTCAAATAAAAAAAGATGGGGTTTGCAAACTAAAATTAAATCCATAAATATTAATAGTAATTTAATTTTTGGACGCCCCACAAACTCATTAATAATTTTTTATTAATCTTACCTTTTCTAATTCCACCACTAGTGTAGCACCCATCAAAAATCCCTAAACATCTTTTTATTTTGGTTGTTTACATAGAAAAAGACTTATTTAATAATATTGATAATGAAGTTGTAATGTAATGTATCAATATATGAAAACTCGTAAAGAATAATTGTAAATATATAAGCAAGTATTATAAATCTTTCAAGTTTATATGTTTATTACTTTTTGATTTTTTATATTGTCATTGAATAAGCCCCCAGTCAATCAATATGCTATCTTCGCCCTTAGTTGCATGTAAATAGTTATGAAAATGAGTTATCAGCAAAGAACTTGTATAACACCCAAAACCATTGAACCAAAACAGCCAGCGAGCAAGTTAGTGAGAACAAACTAGCAGCAATTTAAAAGCAAACACGACAGTTGAAAATAGCAGCAGAAGCAACGAGCAAGGACTAGCAATGAAGATCGATCAGCAACAACAAGAATGACATCAAGGTGTTAATGCAAGTACTGCAAAAACAGTGCCAAATAGTGCAGAAAAGGTGGATTTGCATTTATGACTTTTCGAGTGCGTCAGCCAACAACAACAATTAACTCAGGGTACATTTGTGATTGAGGTTAGGCAGCTGTAGATTTTAAGCTACAGCATTAAAGTGTTTGATAAACACTAAATGCTGTAGTTTGGAAGTTATGTTGATTTGATTTTTCGCTTGTATAATGGAAAATCTATTATATCTTTAATAATGTTATCAAAATTATTATTTAAAATTTATATTTACTATATATTACTAACTTTTATTTCATAGTTATAATTTTTTTTTCACAACATATGCAGCTTAAAAGTTACAACATCTCAATCTCAAACACACCCTCAGTTAGTCAAAGCAAAAGCTTCTACATAAGCTTGCCAATTAAAACTCTCTTTCTCGTTTCGAATGTGGAGTGGAATGTTATTGGGGTTCTAAAATATATGCGAGAGTGGTGGTTTAGAAAACCAAAATTCTAAAAAAAAAAAAACAATTGACCAATAGAACAAGGACTTGCAAGCTAAAATAAATCAGAACTTAATATAATATGCGTACTTTGTAAAAACAATTGACTAGGAATTGGCTAAATAAAAGGGTTTAAAAAAAAAGTAACAATTAGTTGGGATTGTTGTTAGAAGTCAAACATTAAGTTTTAGTAGTAAGTCGTAGCCTTCTTAGGATTAATTTTGTCCTTTAATACATATGTTTTCATATTTATTATATAAACTCAAAATTATCTTTATTTAATTAAGAATAAAGAAAGTCAATCATTTTTTACTACAATTATTTTAAGATAAAATATAAATAATAGAATTTAATAAAGTAGAAATATTTTTTTAGGTACCAATTATTATATATACACGATAAAAAAATGTTATAAATATGTTTATTTATATATGGAAGTAAATTTTGTTCAATCTTATATTCATTTAATAACTCATTTGCATATCGTTTTACAGTCATTTAACAACATCAATTCCTCAATTTTTTTAAATGCATTTGTTCTTCTTATAAAAAATTTAGGGCCAATTTGGTAATGCTATAACGTTTAAAATAACTGTTGTTAGTTGTGCTGTAGAAATAATCAGTTATGAAAAGAATTAGTTAAACATTTGGTATAATTTATTTTAAAAGTACTGTATGTTTTAAAAAAGTCTTGTAGTAATTTTTATTGTTAAACTACTATAAGAATACAAATTACGAAAATAATCATAATTTTAATACAATAAACACACAAAAAGAGAGTTATTTACATATTTATATGCATATTTGTGTATGTATGTGTATATAAATTGTATACATAAAATAATTGATAGTTAAAATAAACATTTTTATTTAATAATTTATTTTTCTAAATTTTTTATCTCAACATAATTTGTAATAATAACAATCTCTTTAAATTAATATTTTTATTTCTTATTTGAATAAGGATAATTTTATATTTTTATAATACATATGAGAAATTGTATTAAGTATAAAATTAATTTTTAAAATTAAATTTTAAAAAATTACTCCTTTCTACTTTTCAAAATCTATTGTAGGAGAGGTGACTTTGACAAAAATGATTTTTTAAAAAAATTCAAACATTGAAATTAGCTTTTAATTTTTTAAAAAATATTTTTGAACCTCTCAAAAGTAATCATAAACAAGACCTTAGAGTCGTCTTGTAATTTAAACTTCTCCACAATAAATTATAGGCAATGGTGTTAACTGCTAACAAGTGTTTATAAAATAATAATATAAAAAACTATTTTTTTTTTTTTTTATAAAAGGATTTCACGAGTAAGATCAAAGATAACAAGCCAAAACGTTGGGAAAGTCTTCCAACCAAACAAACAAACCACAATAATTATGAGCATATTTAGTTGGAGCATCGGATAATAGATAACAACATCGTTTCATATGATGAACTCTAGAATTAAGTAATGTAAAAACTAACTATTAAATCTTAAGCATTGAGTACTAATAATGCATATGTTGCGCATACAACATCTTAAAAAAACTTAAGAAAAATTTAGATCAATTCAGGAGATTATTAAACTCCCGTTTTTAATTTAAACTTAATTATATTTGCATTTATTAAAATTAAGTTACTCTTATTTAACGTATTGTTGAATCAATATGTTACTTTAAAAAAAAAAAAAATGGGCGATGGGCTATATGTTAATCCCGCATCAAAGAATTTTCGGCCTTTTTTCATTATTAAAAGAACGAGTCCATCTTTGAGTCCTCCAATCTTGTGAAAATAGACCGGCCCACAGGCGAATATTGATTCTTGTGAAACGATCCTCATTCGTTTCCTTTCGCTCGCTCTGTTTGCGTCTGCACGCCTCAACTCAACGCCTCATCTCTTCTACCTAAAAATTCAAAATTTCAATTTTAAAGTCATGAGAGAAGAAGAGAAAGCCGTTGTAACATTTACAAACATTCCGAGCCTCAAAACCTCTCACTTCTGCGTTCCCGAAACGACACCGTGCGACCCCGAACCGTTGTGGAAAGCCGACGCGCGCTTTACTTGGAATGTCAGTTTCAGTAGCTGTAGTGGCAGACTTGGTAAATTCACCTGTCTCGCACTGGCAGAAAAGAGAGGTCTAAAAGAATTCGAGCCGACTCCAGCTCAGCTGCTCAAGCATCCGTTGGCTATAGTCGGTTACGTCCCAAGAGACGCCGCGATTTTCGTGGCTGGCGCCATCGCTGGAGCCGCCGCCAAAACCGTCACGGCGCCGCTTGACCGTGTTAAGCTTCTTCTGCAGGTGTTGTTTTCTATTTAGCACTCACCTTTTGGCTTTTTTTTCCCCCACATCACATGTATAACGTTTCTCTTGCAAACTGTGATTTTTTTTTTTTTGGTTGCCGTCATGCCGTTACGTTTCAAGTTGTTTATGTTTATGTTGCTTCTAGTTTTGTGCAAAATGTGATAAATGTAGTCTACGAATTTTCAAATTTTGTTACAACAGAAAATTCTTTCCATTATTTGCATATAGTTCGCCAATTAATCTTGTTAAGATTTTGAAGGATATGCATTTTTTTAAAACTTAAATTTTATGTACAGAACCTCCAGGCTCCAGTGGTTTAATTTTGCAGCTCTGTGTGCAAAGAATTGAACAAGTTTTTATCTTGTACCAATTTTCTGCGCAAAAGAGTTGTTTCGAATTTTGACAAAATGCTGACACCTGCAATATAGAAGGCTCTTTATGGATGTGACCACTGGTATTTTAACATTTCCACTCTTTTTGATGGCTGAATGTGAATGTAGGGTACAGATTTATTGGGACCATGCATCTACTACTTGAATTGAATAATTGCTCACTGCTCAAAATCTAATTTAATTTGTCTGCAGACTCATGGCATCAGAGTTGGGCAAGAAAGTGCCAAGAAGGCAATTGGTTTCATCGAGGTAATTTCTTTTACTAATGTTTCGAGTCACTTATTTCCTCTTGAATTCCATGTTTGTTCTCTGTTGGCTATTATAATGAGGTGGTGCTTATTTGGGAATGGCTTCAGGCCTTCACATTGATAGCTAAGGAAGAAGGAATAAAAGGGTACTGGAAAGGCAACCTCCCTCAGGTCCCTTGCTTCTGACACTCTGTATATTATTTCAGAATTTCATTCTCTCAAACAGTTGTGACATTTTTTTAATGCTTTTAATGTAGAATTTTTCTTATTCAGGTGATACGGGTCTTACCTTATAGTGCTGTCCAGCTATTTGCGTATGAAACTTACAAGGTATTATCGGTTGAGAAAATTTTAGCACACGAATATATGCATTTGTACTTTATTTTATTGACATATTTGATGTATCTTTTCTTTTGAACGTTTAGAAACTCTTTAAGGGTAAGGATGGTGAGCTCTCTGTTATTGGAAGGCTTGTGGCGGGTGCTTGTGCTGGAATGACATCCACTTTTGTGAGTAATCCAATTGCAGAAGGCTGCTAAATTATAGTTCACAAGTTCACAAGATTGCTTGTTGTTGTTGCCATTTCTTTGGTTCTCTTAGTGAATTCTATTGTTTTATTTACAATACAACTGTTTTTCTACTTTTGAACTTTCTTTAAGGCTGTTTTCCTTTTTTTCTGGATACTTGTCATTATTGTAACTCCTCTTGCTCTTGTATTTTTGAAACAATTCCTAATTTTCTTGATATAGGTAACATATCCTTTAGATGTCCTGAGATTGCGCTTGGCAGTCGAACCAGGCTATCAAACCATGTCTCAGGTATGCCAGCTTATCTGCTAGATATTTATTTATAATTTGATGACCTCTTATTAGAAGACTGATTTTAATCATGGGTTCTAGGTTGCCTTAAACATGTTACGGGAAGAAGGATTCGCATCCTTTTACTATGGTCTTGGACCTGCTCTTATTGGAATAGCACCATATATTGCTGTGAACTTCTGCATTTTTGATCTGTGAGTTCACCGATAACCTTTTCTCAACTGCACATTCAAGTAGAATAAAAGGGAAAAAAGAAATGAATGATTTTCATTGATATCTTTTGTAAATTGCAGGGTGAAGAAAGCTTTGCCTGAGAAATATCGACAGAAGACTCAAACATCTCTACTAACAGCTGTGGTGTCAGCGGGTATTGCCACACTCACATGCTATCCGTTAGACACAATCAGAAGACAAATGCAAATGAAGGGTACACCTTATAAGTCGGTTATAGATGCCTTTGCTGGTAAGTCGATACTTCTAGTTATTTTTACCATCATCGCAGATATAAAACTACCAAGCACGTATTAGCCTGACATCCATAAATGTGTAACTGTATATATTATAGGAAATTCAAAATACATAGTAAGAACATCAAAGATGTACATAACAGAGCATGTTTTTGGGTTTGGAAACCTGTAAGGGACATTTGTTTGGTTAGAAATTAACACGGTGTAATGCTTGTATTTTAAGTTGAAAATATAAAGGGTTGTTTGTTGGTGGAAAAGGTTTTGAAATTTCTGATGGAGCCTTGATGTCTAGCTGGAGGCTCTTCGGATGGAGGCACTTGTATTTCTGAGACAAGTTATAAGATACAACTCTGTAAATTAATATTGTCTGTTACTTTAGATTAATTTAAATTGCAAATGTACAGTTGTGAGAGCCCAACCCAGCTATTTCCAGCTTCTGAGTTCCACATCAAGCTTCTCAAATTAAATTTTTCTTTGCATCTTTCAACCTTTTTTTTAAAAAAAAAAAAAAAAACCTACAGGTTTCTTAATTGTTCATTAATCAGCAACTCTATTAGGACTGTCAGTTTGTTGTGATTTGAAATTCTCGCCCTTTCTGCATGTAGCACATTTATCAAGTTTACTCCTAAACCCTTGTATCTTAAGAGTTCCTCAGATAGTTTCATGTATTGATAAATGTAATAATATTTAGTTGAAGTGTTTTTTTGGTTCCATGTGCTTCATTTTGCCATTTGTTTCTGGTAGTTTAAAATTTTCAATCTTGGAGGAGTTCAATATATCTGACTTCTTTCAACTGATGCAGGTATTGTGGAACGTGATGGGGTCGCTGGGTTGTACAGGGGTTTCGTGCCCAATGCATTGAAAACCCTGCCAAACAGCAGGTACACATTCATTCTGTTGCACCATTTTTCATTCATGCTTGACAAATTCTTAAATATGGTATCTCATTTTGTTTGAAAGTAGGTAACTGGGCTTCTGATTCATAATTTTAATCAAGTGGTTACATCTGGGAGTTGATATTGCCTTGGTTTAAGCCTTGTTTGGTATTGAAGTTGGGCGGTTCTAACTTAGAAGTTACAACTCTAAAATATTTATTAAACACTAGCTGTTATAAATTGAAAATTAAGTTAATTTGATCTACTACTTGTATGATGAAAAATCTATAAAATTTTGACTATTTTTGTTAAAATTATTATTTCAAAGTTATATAATTTTTATTTCATAGTTACAGCTATATCATAACCAAATAGGACCTTAGTTCATCAAAGACTTTGGATGGTGATTTGCCCTTCACATGATGCTTATTCCAACTTGAGCCATCTTAGGTCATTGCAAATATAGAGATCTGGGCTTTCTAGGCTATTCAACTGTTGTGACTTGATTTGTATAGGATGTTATTTATACAGTGAAAACTATATTTTCTTTCTAGAGGAAATTCGCTCTGAGCTTTCTCAGCATACACGAGTTAATTTTCCATTCGTGCTTCAGTTCCATGGCTGTTCTTACCTTCCTAATACATCCTTCATTGCCTTTTTTCTACTGCAGCATTAGGCTTACCACCTTTGACATTGTTAAACGTCTAATTGCGGCAAGTGAGAAAGAGTTCCAAAGGATCACAGAGGAAAATTGCGAGAAACAAAACCACAATGCCAAGATTGAATGATCCTGATTCTTCACATCGCTACGTATGAACTGCTTATTTTCGGATGGACATCCTGTCCGAATAGCCTAGATAATCTGTATTTGAAAAGCCAATTATGCTGATGTAGACAATGTTTCTGCCGGTCAGGTCCCATAATTTTGCCGATACCAATTATCTCTAGAAGGATTAGTACGGCCAAAAGCATGTTAAACATGTCAAATATTATATCTCCCTTGTAGTTCCTTGTCTAGGAGTTGTATTTCATGTAATTCCATGTAAAGATATATTTTTGTGCTAATACTATTGTATTTTTTTCCAATTTCTTCCAAGTAATTTCGAATATGTCTTAATAAATCAAATGCTGAACAAGCCCACTTATGTAAAGACCGTCGGATCCGGCCCATCTCAAAGCCCTTGGCCCAGTAAGCATTCATTTGGAAAATTAAAAAAATAACACAACGTGGTTTTTGACCCGGGGCATCACCGGTTGACGTTACAAAAATCAACGAACATAACCGCCTAATAAATAAATATGAAGTTAAGAACTCATTTGGCTTGTATCCAACCCAAAGCATTATCGGTTGATGTTACAAAAATCAAACGAACATAACCGCCTAATAAATAAATATGAAGTTAAGAACTCATTTGGCTTGTATCCAAAAACATTGGTAAGTTGCAAAAAAATGTCTTGCGCTCTGCAGCTCTCAGTACCTACACGTGCTATCGAGTCTTCAAGAAAGAAAGCTGGAAACAGAGCACGCTGTCTTCGAATTCGATGTGCTTTCACTCAATCGAATCTTTCAGAGGAAGAAGACGAGGCCGGCAACGGAAGGTAACAGCTTCCTTCCCAGCCCGCCACTTGCTTGCCCTGACGATAGCTGTTACTAAACTCCCAATTGGTGGATTTTATTTGTGTGATTGTTGCAGAGCTCAAAGCCAGCAGCACGTGGTTTTGGTGGAGAGATATGGCAATGGCACTGCTAGGAGGTCGCTACTTGACTTGACTTGACTCATCCCCTTATTAATTATCTTAATTACTCATAATCAGTTCGTTTATGTAAATTTTGTAAGTGCCTGGGTTAATCCGTTATAAATCACCGGAAGTTTAGTAAATCAGGTTGCATATTTGCTTAGGTTTTAGAAAGTTATTTGACTGAGCTGGGATTGGCTGTGAGATGTATCTCTTGATGATGTGTTTATAAGCAGGTTCATATTAGATGATGAGTGGCAAGTACAAACTTTTGATGCCGACCATGATTCCACAAAAGATACTAGGTTACAAGGGTCACAATTTTCTGATACAAATTTATCGTGGCTTCCCAATGTTGTCAAGGATTTCCTTTTACCTGCAGGCTTCCCAGGTGACTAGTATTGGCTTTTGAACTTTTATTTCTTATTCCACGGGTTCCTCTTTTATTAGTGTATTTGAACATAATTTCCTGATTTTCAAGACGATGCTACACGTCTCAAATGATATGCCATGGGATGGAATCTATCTATGATAGTGAACTCATAAGAGAGTCTCTTATGCTTTGGATAACTTGTAGGATGTCTTGAAGTCTTTTGGAGTACTTGCAAGTAAAACTTTGAGCTTTTGAAGGACTCGCTAGTGGGCCATTAAACTTTGGGAAAATGAATTTTGTGTATTAAGACTTTAGAGTTATCAAACTTGATACGGAAAGAAGTGTTTGTTTTAGCTTGGGAATCCTTTACCGGAGACCCTCTATTTATACTCATTGAGAGGGTACCGTGGCCGCACTTTTTAAGATGCTCTCATCTCTTTGCCAAGTTACTCTCTATATCTATCTCACATTACAGAAGTTCGAACAGTAATCCCACAAGAGAGTGACAAAAAATAATTATTCCCCTACTCATTAAACAAATGCATTTCACCTAAATTCCACGTATCATCCCTTCACTGGAAGCTATGTGAGGTGAATATAGTTTAGAAATCTACTTAGACTAAGTGATTCCTCATACTGCCTATAAACCATATGTATCGAGTGGATGGATAGCATTTTATAAAAAAAATATTTTCTCAAATACCTTACATCTCATTTGATGAATTAAAAAAAAAAAAATGGATGAGTTATAGTATTGGGTTTATTCCTTTTGGGCTTAGTATTATTTTTGGGTATAACAGTTGCTCCTTAAATGGATGAGTTAAAGGCACCCACGGTTAGCGGACTCTGAACAATAATGGTTAACAGAAGTAATAAATGACTATTGATAATATAAAAATAAGCTCCTATCCTAATATAATTTAGTGAGAGAAACTTAGGGGGCAATTATTATACCCAAAATTAATGCAAACTTAACGCCCATCAAATGAGACACTGGGTGTTCAAGAAAATATTATTTTTATAAAATGCCACCCACTCTACAAATAGGCTTATAGGCAGCTAAGTTCAAGTATTCAACCCAACAAGAGAAAAAATTGTTCCTCCCCTTGCTCAGTCCAGGTGAATTTCCAAACTAGATTCACCTCACATATAGTCCAATGAAGGGGTGGCACACAGACTCCAAGTGAAATGTATCTGCTCAATGAGTAGGGGAATGATTGTTTTTCAAAGCTATCTTCTGGGAGTACTATTCCAGCTTCTGCAATGCGAGATGGATAGACATGATTAAGTCTGAAAAAGGGTGGCATAGTGCCCTCAACAAGTATAAATAGAGGGTCTCAGGTAAAGGATTATCTTTACATCAAGCTTGATAACTTTAAAGTCTCAGATACACAAATTCATTTTCCCAAGAGCCTAATGGTCTATTGGCAACTCCTCCAAAAGCTTAAAGCTTCACTCGCTAGTCCTCCGAAAGACTCCAAGATTAACTGGCAAGTTATACAAAGCATAAGAGACTCTCTCATGGTTCTAAGAAGCATATTTCAAAAAAATCCTATAACTGACTTGAGCTTCTTAAATATTCAATTTCAATTCAGAGGCATCCGTTAATTCAACTTATACGGATGCATAAAAATGGGAATGGAATCTATTGGATATCACTTGAGCAGAGTAGTATTATTGCTATTTAATAAAATGAACAGTATTAATGTCTTTTCATAGGTTTGAACTGAAGTTAGAACGAGAGAACAGACCAAATTGTAGCAGCATAGTGAATAGAAGGATGTGATTGACAAGACAATAGCGTTGGATAACAGTCCTGACATGGTTTATTTAGCTTTGTGTAGTTCTACTTTCCAATGCTTGCCCTTTTGATGCAGGATCGGTTTCAGATGATTATTTGCGGTACATGTTGCTACAATTCCCTACAAATGTTACTGGATGGATCTGTCACGCAATAGTCACATCAAGTCTCCTAAAGGCATGTTGATTTAACTCAGGCCAATGACTCTGGTTTGACATATGGATTAAGAATCAAGATATTATAAACTGTGAATTTTATCCGTTAACCTGATAATTTAGGTTGTAGAAGATCTTATTTTACTTGTGTTATTATAAATTGATTATGATTTTTTCTTCAAGGAATGTATAATTTGTAGGAAGAGTCTACTTTGAACTTTCGGTAACTGATTCTGTTCTCTCATGCTGTGTGTATTAAGGAGCTGTATATGTTAGTAAGAAAAATAAAAAACGAAAAATTAAACTCATTTTGTTCTGCAACTTATGGTAACACCTGTCATGAATTCACGATGCAATCTGTCCTTCTATGAACTTTGTTTGCTGCTTTTTCTAGAAACTTCGGTGCTGTTTACTTCAGACAAAAAATTTACCAATTTTTGTGCATCAGGCTGTGGGTATTGATTCTTTCTCTGGCACAACTGCAGCTGCTTCTGCTGCTGCCATCAAGTAAATTTCCGTCTTCATGAGCTCAAAGTATATCCATTTGTTGAATATCTAGTCTTACATTGGATTAACCTGAAAGTTTTGTGATTGTTCTGCAGATGGGTGTCAAAGGATGGCATCGGAGCTGTTGGCCGCTTATTCATTGGTCTGGCAATCATCAAAGGAGCTAAAGAGAATAAAAATTTTTTTGCCGAATATTTTTACTTACTTTTCCTATCTTTGCAGGTGGGCGCTTTGGAAATCTTTTCGATGATGATCCAAAACAGTGGCGCATGTATGCAGACTTCATTGGCAGCGCTGGAAGGTCTGTCCAAGAAGCTTCTGGCTTAAACTTACTTTAGCTGATTAGAAATGGAATTCATCAAGTATCTAATCCGTCATGCAGCATCTTTGATCTTGCTACCCAAGTATATCCTGCCTATTTTCTACCATTAGCATCTCTTGGGAATCTTTCCAAGGTATTCTGCTTGCAAGAGCCTTTGCTTGTGTCATCCATATTGTTACAACACAGCTATTATATACTTATGTAATATTGTATCACTTCCTGCTCATAATTAGAAACCAATTTTTTTGCGAGTGATGTATACACATCAAAGAAAAATGTTAGGAGAATTGAAGGGTTAGAAAGAGAAATTGGGAAATTATCAGCAGGGAGAATATTTGCATGTTGGTCCTCACTTATATCCTGTCTTAGCAGGGAAAATGAGGACTTCAGTTTCCAAATTTTTGTATTTGAAAATTTAACTAAATTTCTCAAGGTTGTCAATTTAACCAGGCTGTGGCAAGAGGACTAAAAGATCCTTCATTCCGCGTGATACAAAACCATTTTGCAATCTCAGGAAATCTAGGAGAGGTAGCAGCAAAGGTAAATTTTTTCATGCATCTCCTATGTGCTTTTTTTTTCCAAATTTTATTTTATGAACCTTTTTTTTCCTATGTGCAAAGGTAAATTTTTTTTTATGTATCTCCTGTAAGCTTTTATTTTTTCTTTTTTAATTTTAGTTTATGAACCTTTTGTCATTCTCATTTATTACTCTGGGTGAGCACATTGTAAATGTTTGATCAGGAAGATGGAATTAACAGGATTTCATGTTCCGCAATATGTCTTTGACTTACCACAAAATGTGGAGATTGTTCATCAGCTTATTCTATATGATTCAATTAATTTTAGTTTCGATATGGTTAAGGATTCTTGTAAGAAATTTAAGCCTTATCTTGTATTTCACACGTTTTTCATGTTTTCATTCGTTGGTTTATGTCAATGCTGGATAAATGCACATAATTTGAGAAAAATATATACTCGGCTAATTACCTTGAATGAAATTCTTTACCTTGTCTGAGCACAATGTATAAGCTTGTTTGTAGAAGAGAATGCTTTTCTCATGACCTATTGGTCAAATATTTCAGGAGGAAGTTTGGGAAGTATCTGCCCAGTTGTTTGGTCTGGCATTGGGCATATTGATCCTGGTATGTTTCACAGACACTCAGAGATGGTTTTTCTGTTTTCATTTACTTCATTCCAATTAATAGCAACTAACGTGCTTTTCACTTTATGTATGAAACTTGAAAATTAGAATCATCAATGCAGGATACACCTGGCCTTGTAAGATTATACCCAGTCTTGTCATTGACATGGTTAAGCATCCGGCTTGTGCACCTTTGGTTACGTTATCAGTCGCTTTCGGTTCTACAATTTAACACAGTAAGAGTACCGTATAGTTCCCTTTTCTGGAAATGCCTAGGTTGGAGAACCATTTTCTGGGGAGGGTAGGCAGAACTGAATTTTTGATGTTTTACTACGTAATAATATTTTGACGAAACAAGTGTAGTTGTTTTATTTCTTGGTGGATCATTCTTTGTGTTTTTAATCATCTGACAGATAAATCTCAAGCGTGCTCGTATATTGGTAAAATCACATGTTCTGTACTCCAGTGTCCCAGGTGAAATTGATATTCTCTTAATCCTGGCATTTATAAATTTTTTTATATTGTGACAACATTCAAATTTTCTTGGGTTGCTTGTCTCAGGATGTGTTGATTGTAATAAAGAAGAAAATATTTTAACTTGGGAAAAATTCATGAAACCACGAATTATTTTTGGTGTGCCTTTAGAGGATATGGTTGGAGGGGATACATCTGTTTACAAGGTATTTTCTCACTTAGAGCACCACTATGTCTATTACCAATTAATCTCTTCAAATTTTATTATAATACGAACTATCCGTTTTATTTTGACATTTTTTTCCCTTTCGAAAGGTGAAGAAACTTATTAGAATATATGCAAAGGAAACATATATTCTCATGGTGAACCAAAGCGCCGGGGACTTTGAAGTATTTGTATCATTCAAGGTATGCACTCAGAACATTGTGTGTGAGGATATGAATGCCAAGAACTTGGCCAAATTTCAAATTTCCTTGCAGGTAGGAGCTACAAGTTTGTCAGTATTGCGAAGCGTGTGGCAGGTTTATTGGCTACATGAGAGCCGGGAGAGCTTCAATAATCTCTTTGACTGGCTCTCGCATAGCCTTTTGGTGATGGAAGATAGGTTTGATGATTTCATCCAACAGTTGAAAGGAGCTGGATGGGATACCCATCAATTAAATCTGAAGGTCCCTAAGGAAATCTCCATCGATGAAGTGGGTCCTCTTCAGTGATCGAAAAGCCACTCATCTGATGTTCAGATTAGCATGATGCCAATCTTCTTCCGCCCAAGAAATGTACTAACCGCACAGATGTTGCTGCATCCTTCATTTGAGATTTGAGAAGAGGCATCAATTTTTACTAGCCCGGTTTCATTCCAATTTCTAAACAATGAAGTTGTTTAACATGCTATTGAGCACTCATTACTTAAATCGTATTGAGTGCTTCGTACCAAATATTAAGGATTTTCTTTACTCCTCCTGGTTCTTATTAATCATCTTCATTTTTTAAAAAAAAAAGTGTTATAATAATATTTGAAACTTGATTAATTGATGAGAAGAGATGTCAATCTGGAAATGAAGTGGGTTTTGGGAGGATTTTTTAAGTCATTTTGGTGTTTTTGGCTATATAATAAATAAATGGGGATATTTTCACTCAATTATTTTTGTAAATCCACCCCACTTCTAGAAAATAATTACAATGAGTTCACAATATTTTTAAGAAATATAAATTAATAAAAGTTTTACACAGTTAATCAATTAAATCCTTCTATTATTTTTTTTCTTAAATTCTTTTACCATCTTTAATAAAAAAATTTAATGTAAGTTTTATTTTACTATTTTATTATTATGATATAAAGAGATAAAATTACCCTCATAAAACATAAGTTATTCTATCTAATAATTTAGGTTTTAATTTTGCTACTTATAATATAATATTTTTAAATGAACCCTAATTATTAATTCACTACCCTTACATGTAAATGATATAAATTTGATAACCTAATAATATACATAAGATTTGTGATATCAAGATACTATGTTAGTTTAATTAAAAAAAATAATAATAATCATACTAATAAAGTAGTTTAGAAACAATGAATTTGATACAAATTAGAAAAATATTGAAGTTAAAGTAAATTCTTGAAGATTTTACTTTATAATAGTAAAATAGTTAATTTAAACTTATATCAAAGCAATCTTTGTAATCAACTATACTAAATAAATCTAAGTCACAAAAAAGTGAATTAATATAGATTTAATTAATTAATTCTTTAAAACTCTTTTTTATTTAAAAATTTTAAAAATAATGTATAATTTTTATAATTATTTTTTTAAAATGGGTGGATTCATGGGGGTGGAGATGTCTCACTCATAATAAACAAAGAAAGCTAAAGTTGGCTAAATTTTATAAGGCCCCCTCAAGTTCTGACTATTTTCATAAATTTCACTTGATGCTGACAATAAAAATTCAAGTCTGAAGTCTTACCAAAGAAGACGACAACGTTTTCGACCGCCCGAATTCCGGAAACCCTTTCTGGCGGCAAAATCAAAATGCTCCACTGGACAGTTGAAAAGGGCAATCAATCAATAGTCGACAGCTTACGCAGTCTCAACGGCATAAACCCTAACGATGATTTCCTCTCTCTCACCGCAACCGCTCATCAAACCTAAGACTGCAACAACACTCTCTCCAATGCCGCACGTGCAAAACCAAAGGTTCAAGCTAGCTTCGCACGTGTGTCCTTCCGAACTCCTCTCTATCAGGAAACGCCCCGGCTCTGCCTGTGCCGCCACTACCCAGCATCGCCGATACTTGCTTGTCCCTGCTGAAGAAGGAGAAGTGAAGTTCACTAGTGATGCTCCGGCGCCGGCTGAGGGGCTACAGAGAGAGTCCATGCCGAGACACGTGGCTGTTATCATGGACGGCAACAGAAGATGGGCCCACTTGAGGGGCTTGCCTGCGGGGTCAGGCTACGAAGCCGGTGTCAAGTCTCTAAAAACCCTCGTTGAGCTCTGCTGCAAATGGGGAATTCGAGTTCTAACAGTTTTTGCTTTCTCTAGCGATAATTGGTTTCGACCCGAGGTCAGTTTTTTAAAATTTTATTTTTATTTATTCTTCAATATCTTTGTTTTTCCATATTCGATGTTGAGTTGGTCTGTGCTGCAGGTCGAGGTTGAGTTTCTGATGAGTTTGTTAGAGAGTGGAGTTAAGGAGGAAAAGGAAAGCTTTATAAGGTACAGTTTATAAAATCAGTTAAAGGATATATCTAATTTTTAGCTTTTACTAAAATATTGAAATGTGGTGGAAATTTTGAAATTAAATGTTGAATTGGATGTTAAAAGGTTGCTGTTTTCATGAGGTTATCGTATAATTCTGTGAGGAAAGTAGATGCGCAGGGTATATTTTAGACTGTTTTGCTTGGAGCTTGTTGAAGGATTTGAAGTTTTCTCCCCTGATGACATTCTTTGCGACTAAAAATCTTATGCAAACTCTCTGAAACCACAGATTTTGACGTGTGTATCATGATGGCAATCACTTGGTTGTGAGTGGGGAGCAGCTTTTTGGCTGGGATTGTGGCATGTTCTGGGAATATGATGCTTTTACATTTCCTAGTTCCAAAATTTGTCGTTATCCTGTTTGTCTATTTCATGTTTTTTTACTGCAAACATAAAATAATGCGGTGAACGTTTCAGTAATACTTCTTAAAAAAATTTCTTGATGAAGCTGTCTTCTATTTTGAATTGTTAATGGCTTCTTAGAAGCTTGTGGTGAAAAAACATAAATGCATTTGTTCTGTTTGCTTATGCCAGGGAGAGAATCCGAATATCTGTAATTGGGGATACCTCTAAGCTGCCGAAGCGCCTAGAAGAATTGGTAATCAATGTTGTGGAGACCACCAAGAACAATACCCAATTCCAGCTGATTATGGCAGTTAGCTATAGTGGGCAGTATGACCTTGTTCAAGCTTGCCAAAGGATAGCGATGAAGGTAAAGGACGGTCTTATTGAACCCAATGATGTCAGTGAATCTCTAATCGAACAGGAGTTAGAGACAAACTGTACTGAATTTCCTTACCCTGATTTACTTATACGGACCAGTGGTGAGCTCAGAATTAGCAATTTCATGTTATGGCAGTTAGCATACACAGAATTATTCTTTTCACAATCACTGTGGCCTGATTTTGGAGAATCAGAATTTTTAGAGGCACTGAAATCCTTCCAGCAGAGGCGCAGGCACCATGGTAAATGAAACAAGACTTCAAATCAAACTTTTCTGATTCCCTAACACTCATCTACGTCGTAGGGAGCTGTGGGGTGAGCTCAGAATTTGCAAATTCATGTTATGTGGTGTATATAGAATTATTCTTTGCACAATCACTGCTGCCTGATTTTAGTGAAGCTGAATTTTTGGAGTCTTAGCGTCGTTTCAGCAGACACAAGAGACTCTATGGTGGATCAAACTTTTGATTGTACCAGTTGAGGTTTTCTGGTTGAATTGAAAGAGTTACTCGACCAACCAACATTTCCAGTGGCATGTAGAAGAACTTAGGTAAAATCACCGGCCTATGAAGAAACTCAGGTAAAAGCAACTTTGAGAGACCATTGAAGTTTATCACTCAACTTGCCCGAGGTATATTGGTGGAGTAATTGAGTTTGTGACGTCAATACAGGTCCACTATTTACAATTCTCTTTTGATTGAAACTCGATACACCCGGGATTATGCGATGCCAAGACCACAGAAAATTCAAAAAAAAAAAAAGAGTTGGGGTAAATTTTAGAAGGAATTCCCATTTGTAAAATATCAAGGTGAGTTATAACTCTAACATGGCAACTGTGCAGGAAAAAGTTGCAGAATGACTTAACCTGCAAGCAAGCTGTTTCATGAATGATGATACGAAGGTTATATTTCTTTTCACAAAGACTTGTGCTATCATCTTTTACATTCCGGAATTACTACTAATGCCATATGAAAAGAAAAAAGGGCAAAAAAGCTTCCATGAGTGCAAATGGTATGTGGTGCTAAAGTATAACTTGGTAGTTTTGTTCATCCATGGTGGAGTTGGTTTATTGGTCCAGCAAGCAAATTGTTGCTTCTCACTCTACAAATATTGTTGTGGATACTTCTTTTTCTGGCATCCTTTATCGGAGGTTGGCAAGTCATTATCAATTGAAAACTAATCATTACTAATGCTAGAGTAATCCCCTCTTAATCCAACTTTATTAGATACTTTAAATATTGTTTAGTTGGCAAAGAAGTTGAACTTTACTATGTACATAATCAATTGCCAATATTTAATAATCTTAAATTTTTATTAAAAGCCGACGTTCACATCCTGTAAAATGTGGATTTGAAATTAGAATGCTTATATAGTCAAGGGTTAAATTTATAGTTAGGTGATGCTATTCAACTCTAAATTCACATTTTAGAATATTGCTGTTTAGTTATCACAGATTAAGAGCTGGCTGATGATATATTAAAACTAATGAGTGATCTTGTTTAATAAACATTTACCAAATTGTAGAAAACAAACACACACATGGATTCATCATAATTCATGAGATTATGCTGAAAATATGCCACATGGTGACTAATGATATTCCCATTTACTTTTTTTCACTGGATGAACTTTTCTCAATTTACTCAATTAAAAGATTGAAATTCACTCATCCAAATATATATATATACCAAATTCCCCTATCTAACTATTATAAATCAACCATCCTCTCTTTGTGCATAGATTTTGATTGAGATGCTGAATATGTTTTTGTTTTGTTTTTTTTTTTTTCATTTTCATCATTACCCATTCCAAAATACTTATTTTCACTGATAGATTAATGTAAATAAATAGGTCAGTACCGTATGCTAAATTTTTATTAAATTGGTATTTCCCGTATAAATAATGGATAAGCTTTCGTTTTAATTTCTTAAAGTAGCCATAAAATCATCCATTTGGAATCTCATTTATCATCCTTTTTTTTTTTAATCACTTGGAGCCTTGGAGGCTTGCCAAGGCAAAGAATCTTATCAAAAACCTTTGGCATTACTAGTAATCAAACAATAATACATGTCAAAATAATCATTTATTATACAACAAGGTTTCCCATTTGAGATTTGAATTAGAATGAAAGGTCAAAAAAATGCCCAGCTGGCCAGCTGGGTCTCTCTTTACTCTTTGGGGGTCCCATTTATTTTGCCAATCAAAACACGTCGCGCGCTAGAAGCTTCAATAACAAACGCCAAACGCGCGGCCCACAAATAACGGTTAGATCAACATCGTGCATGCGCGCCACGCGTCCAATTTTTTTTGTTGAATAAGAAAATAACACCTAGATCCCTATATTGCTACCATTCATCATATATAGACATGATTGAATTCTTTTAGATCAATAGACCCCTACTCTCTACCAAAATGACAAAAAAACTTATTTAATACAAGAATAATTATAAAGATACAGATATTATATAATTTAACATGGTAAAATATGATTGATTGATTAAAAGTATAAATAATAAAAATAAATTATATAAATTTTATCATATTTTTAATTTAATTTATTATAATATATAACATTATTTGTATAAAAAAATTTGTTGTTTCGTCATTATTTTGAGTATAAGTGTCGACAAATAATGTCCTTATTTGAGAAAGTATAAAACTCTTAGGTATCAATGTATTATTATCTCAAAAATTTAGTACGGTTATCAGGCTCCCATATTGAGGCACTAAATGTTCATGCAACTAACAACTGGAGAACTGAAGGGCACAATAGTAATTCTAACAGCTGTGAGTATTCGTAATAACTCAACTCAAGCTAAGAGAGATACTGTTACGTGTGCTCTAAGTGAAAGCCAAGTAGCTCTTACTGTCTGTCTCTTTTCATTTAAATTATATAATAAAGTTAAAAGAGAAGATATTTATTTGACAAACCAAAGCGACTCAAATGAAGAGATGAGGCGTTTGCTTTTTGGGATTTGAGCAAGTGGGTGATTATTAGATTCATGAAGTTAATATTATTTGTGGTTAATTGATGGGAATTTTGTAAAGAGAGAAGAAAATGAGGAAATCATTTAAGGATTCACTCAAGGCTCTTGAAGCTGATATTCAGTTAGCCAATACTCTGTAAATCTCTTTCATTCTTTACAATTTTTTATTAAGTTGTTAATTTTGGCAATTATGGAATTGTTGTTTAATCTTGATGTTGGTATGTTCATTATTGTCAATCTTATGATATGACCAAAATTTATGAGAAATTTTTGCATTTTGTGTGAGAATTGACTAATCTTGTGCTCTCATATTTGAGTTTTTCGTTGGTGGGTTTAAGGTGTCTGATCATTTTACACTCATTGAGCAGAATTCTCGGCGACGCCGTGAATCTCTCGACACTGCAGTCTGCAGAGTACACCCTTGAATAATTCCTTTTTTCGTTTTAATGAATGTTGCATAACTTTTTGGTGATCATTTGAGCATTTGCGTATTGAAAATTTGAATGTCGAACTGATACAGTGCTTCTGAGTGATCTTGCAATTTGAGCATCTTGGTATTGAAAATTTTAATGTTTAAATGATACAGGGCTTCGGAGTATCCGAGAGAATATGACGGTGCCTGCCTTCAGATGAGATTATCTTACAGTCAAGCAGCTCACACTTTTCTTTTTCTTGTTCAGTGGACTGATTGCCGCCTTGCTGGTGCCCTTGGATTGCTTAGAATTCTTATATACAAGGTGATTATTATGAATCAGTTTCATACCAATTGTAATGTTATTGTAGTGTCCTTTCACCTCATGCTAATTTAAGTTGTTAAAAGTAACAGTAAAAGTAATTGCCATTTCATTTTTCCAACTGTGTGATGTACTTTTTTTCCATTTCTTTTTGTTCTAGGCATATGCAGATGGCAAGACTACCATGCGTACTCATGAAAGAAAAGCTAGTATAAAAGAATTTTATGGTGAGTGAACTCAAAAGGAAGTTGATAGTGTACCATATTTTGTTCTGAGTTTGCAAAACTATTGCACAGATTCTTCCCAGTTTGGATTGATTTCTTTTAATTTTTTCCCCCCCTCAAAATGAAAGGGGTGATATTTCCCTCTTTATTGCAACTTCAAAGAGGAATTACTGACGTAGAAGACAAGAAACAGAAAGAAATTTGTGATGCTAAGTACAAAAAGAAAGGCAGGATGGACAAAGGAAAACTATCCGAAATAGATATAGAGAGAGAAGAAGAATGTGGGATTTGCCTGGAGATATGCTGCAAGATTGTTTTGCCTGATTGCAACCATTCAATGTGCATGAGATGCTATCGAAATTGGTAAAGCTATTGAGTGTTTTTTTTCTATGCTTGTATTTGTTGTTATTTGTCCCGCATCTATAAACGATCTTTGACATTCTTAATCCTTGTGTGATTCTAAATCTTGCTCGTGTTCTGTTATTTCAGGCGTGCACGGTCTCAGTCATGCCCCTTCTGCCGGGACAGTCTCAGAAGAGTGAACTCGGGTGACCTTTGGATCTACACCGGCGAGGATGATATTGTTGATTTGGCCTCTATCTCAAGGGAAAATTTGAAGCGACTTTTTATGCACATTGACGAACTGCCATTCATTACTCAAAATCCAACGCTTGTTTCTTATGATCCTCGATACCGGTGAGGGCTTGGCCGTACAGTTTGTAATTGTAGATATAGCATCTAGTTGATTCCATATAATTGATGATCTTCTGTTCATTGGTAGGTTTAAACTTGTAAATATGCATTGCCTGTGGTTTCCTGCCTGACCACAATGTTTCCATAACATTATTTTCTCATTTAATTTTTTTTTTTTTTTTTTTTTTGGTACCGGTCAAAAATTGTTTGTGATATTTTTTTTTTTTCTTAAAAGTCTTTATGATCAATTGGTTTGAGATTGGAAATTTAAGGTTATGCCCTCGAATCTGAAAACATAAATCGTATAACTTACGCTGAATATATTCATACAAAAAAGAAAAAGACCATGATGGCATCAAAAAGGTTAGCGTCTACGTCATCCTCTTTCCAAAGCCAGCAAATCTAAACCCTATAACAGTTTTAATATTCCAAAATCCAAAATTTGTTCCTTTATATTCCTAGGCATTATCATCAGACTTCAGTCATCATCATCTTCTTCGTCGTTTTCATCTTCTTCCACTTCCTCTTCCTCTTCCTCATCCTGCTCGGGGTCGGGCTCGGGCTCTTCCTGTAAAATGTAAAGGTTATAACAAATTCTAGCCTAGGAGAGAGCAAAACGGAAGGAAAACGGTACTCATATGTCAGTTCAACAAATAAGTCATCATCATGTTGCAATATAAGCCTGCAGAACATTCTTTCCTTTTCAAACATTGACAGAAGTTCTAATATAACTGCTACCCACATTCATCCTTTTTTTTTAAGGCCCCACACCCAGTATTCATTCCACGTCATCTTCCAGCTAGCTTCACAAGCAAAAACAAAATCAATAACAAGCCCGGGAACAAAAACACTGTGCATCAGCTATAGTAATTTTCCTTGCACACACTGGCCCAAGAACAGACCATATTCAGGACCTGGGTCACATAGTCAATCAGTAGCCTTCAGAGGTCAGATACCGCAAGAGTCTAAACATGCTAAGCTGCTAGCTAAAACCTTATAAATACACAATTGAAACTCAATACCCAGGAAAAACAAAAATAACACAGCCACATTTGTCTTTCCAACTAAATTAACCACTCGAAAACCTCAAGGACACATAACGTACAGGGTTATATTATGACAAATGCCCCAGTACATTATGTCTTATTGATCAACACCAAAACACACAATGTCACACAATCAATGGGTGCAGTAAAACAGAACAGAAATTATGTACTACCTCCCCACTAGCTTCATCTTCATCATTCACTTCTGACTTTGACTTGTCTGATGCCTCATCACCGTCCTGTCAGTATTAAAAGAAGAAAAAAAAAAGAGGTCAAATACATAACAACGAACCAAAAGCGTCCACAGAATTGAAAAAGGGTTACTAAATTAGTCACCTGCTTTTTATTGTAAGCATTCATTTTCTTTCCATACTCAGACTTCAGTTTTTCTGCTTTGCTTCCGTATGGAGCTTTTTCCTTCAACGAGGTAAAGAACATGAGATCAGTAAAGCATAGTGCAAAAACCTTTCCCTCATGACAAGTTATAGATGGATGATTTAAAAACTCATTCCTCTAAAATCATCAGGCACTGGTTTTTCAATGCTTATCAGTCATCCTCAAAACATAAAGCTTGAGTAACTTCTTATGTGATTCATTTCACAAGTGCATTCCATAAAGTATTACCTTCAATACCCAAAACCCTTTCCCTTCCCTCAGCTGATAACACAGGTGTGACAAATTCTACACCCCACTTGTAGTAAATTTTGCTCAACAGATGATTTTCACAATCATTGGGCCAAGGCAACTAGAATTCCGACTAGACTTCCAAATTGACTAACATGAGGGAAAGGAGTGTGTGTGTGTGTGTGTGTGTGTGTGTTTGTAGAGAGGAAAAAGTAATCATCTGCTTTCCAAGTTCAAGTCATCCATTCTCACAAACATGCTTGAGTTCAGGAAAGGTTCAAATACTTACAGCAGGAGACATAGATTTCCACTTCTCTCCTGCCGCTTTCCCAACCTTCAACCAAAGAAATCAAACAGATTAATCATCCGATTGCAGACCAATTGTGTCATGACAAAGAACTAAATCTAATGCATATGTGGATCTGCCTAAATACTTACAGCTGAAACAGCAGTTACATTGGGATTCTCTTTCTTGAAGGTTTTCCTGAACTCCTCACTGTAACATTAAAATGGCATGAATTGATACATTCTGAAAACTAAAATGCCATATCTGCCTTCTGCAGTAAAAACAAAAAGTGATACATACAGGAAGACAAAAAAAGCACTAGGAGGCCTCTTTGGTTTATTTGGGTCTTTCTTGGCCTTCTTCTCCCTCTTAGCCTGCCTTTTACTGCTACCGTCAAGCTTAGCAGTAGCAGCTTTCCGCTTCCCAACCTTTCTGAAAATAAAGAAGATATAGAAGATCCGTCACAATGAAATTCTGTAACAACTGCATCCACCTACGAGTATGTGACATCAGACATCATCACTCTTACCGACCAAGCATTAAACAGCAGCTAGAGTGTTAGGTCAGGGGAGGATGGAAGAGAAGCACAAGGAATAAAACCCTATATGGTTATCTTAAAGCCACATATTCCCACATAAAACAAAACGCATGCACAGAAGAAAAGCCCGTAACTTTTGATGACTTTGTTTCTAGAAAATGAACCTGAGATGAAAACCAACCTGTTGTTTGGCTTCAAAGCTTCCTGTGAAACTCTAGCTGCACCTTTACCCTTGGCACCCTTCATGGTAACTAGGCAATTTTCTGTATGAAGAAAAACTCAAAAAATGAGTTACCAATACACAAAAATTTACAAAAGTTAAAAAGTTGATACAATAGCTTCCAGTGAAAAGCTTTGTTCAAGCAGCCAAGCTTAAAATTCCAATGATAGGGATCAATACACAATATACACGTACAACATACATACACGTAAGAGAAAGCACTAATGAAATAAACATTAACCTCAACAAAGTCAAAAGGCAAAGCGGCAAGGAAAATGAAAAGGGAACATTATGCAAATATAATGGCAATATATATATATTGTGCATTGGTAACTATTCACCATACATAGAAGCTATCTGTAAAAGCTCATCCATACACACCGATATGACATGATATGAATGAAAGAGTGAAATACAGTCTCTATTCTCATTTATTCCATTGACTTTTTTATTTTCACTCTAAACATCACTTCACGTAATGTCAATTTGTGTACATAATTTGTAGGTATATTACTTCTCATACAACTAAACTGATGGAAATTAAATTTCATAAGTCAAAACTTTATTATTACTGCAAGGAAGAAAATTAATCAACTAGCAACTCAAAAACTCTACACAATTCGCCATAAACATGAATAACATAATGAAGTGAACATGAATAAATAGCCTAATTAATATGCAATATTAGTAGTTGAGAAAAGAAAATTAGTTAGAACTTCAAAAATTGTAATAAAAAAATAAAATAAACAAACGTACTCGTAAATATGTAATCAACTCAATTTTCTACGTAAAAACATTCCCAAAAAAAAAAAGAACAGGCACAGGCTGACAAAGGCAGAACCGTAGAAACAAGCTTCGCTTTCCGCTGGAAATTGAAAGAAAATAAATAGATAAATATAGATATTCTAGCTCAATTATCTCGATTTTACGCAAAAAGAATGAACACAATTACATAAACTAAAGTAAAAAGAACATTGAAAAACAAATAAAACGACGTAGTAGATCTAGAGAAACATGCTTACCTTTACAGAACCAAACTGCAATTGCTTAGAGAATGAAGACGAGAATATTAAACAAATCAAAAGACGCAGAAAATTAAAAGCAGGTTAAGGAAGCTGACCGGACCAGCCAGGAAACCTTTGACGCGTGCCGCCAGAGATTCGAAGTCAATGAGGTTTTACCGGCTATTAGAGGTAAGTTATGTTCGAGAAAAGCGATTGTGGAAAATTTATTGTTTTATGTTAGGGATTTAATTAGGGGGCAAGTTAATTAATGACAGAGATTTGGCTGGTTTGTGATCCAAGGAAAGGAGCTTTTGTGAGCGGCGGTGATGATTTTGCCGCCAAATTATCTTGTACAGGCAATGACAAAAAGGAGTTCTTTGTGGCGCGTTCCGAGCGGTGACACGTGTACATGTCACTTTTTACTCCTGTTGTCAGAGCTTTTGAGGTTCGAATTTCTTGCACTTGACCGAGTCTTCTAGCAGCTCTCGGCTTGCGTGCATGGTCCGAGTTAACGGGCTTGGCCCGGAAAGGAGAGTCATTATGGGCCTACTAGGCCTTTAATTTAGTAAAATGACCAAGTCATTTCGAATCTACAGAACATCCCTTCATGTATTAAATTAATATTTGGTGTATCCGTAAGATATTTACATTTGGAATTACCACAGAGAAAAACCAAACAAACAAACAAACAAGCAAATGTATTTACCGCCACAAAAACAATATAAAAAATGCCAAATCTATACCTTATTTTATTTTAGTGTGAAATCTATTTTATTTTTTGACTAAAAGTCTAAAAGAAATACTTAGTAAATAAAGTCAAATTTGTGTTATTTTCCTTTATTCCCTTTATTATTAGGCATGGTCCTAATTGAATTTCATGACTTAAATTATCTTAAATGTTGTATTTAAATCACTTTATATTTAGATACGACTTGATGATTTGTGTTACTGATGATTTCTTACCCTTTAATGCAATTTATTAATTACGAAAAATGTATTTGGAATCCAATAGGAGGAAAGTTTCACAGCTTCATTAGCAGGTGTAGTGTCGCCATTGGAGCTCATTCTAATGTCATCTTATCGAAATCAGGCAATCAGCCAAGTGGTCCACTCAACCCCAGAATATCAAAAGATTTTCTCTTAGCAACATCAGACACAAAAAATATCACACTTGTCATTTTCCTGTGTATAATTAAAGAGACCAGAAAGCCAGACCCCACCAAGAATCCAGATAAGGCAATAGATAAGGTCTAAGCTCTTCAATCCGTCAGATGGATACGCTCTTAAATCCAACGGCTAGCAAATCACCACCATAGATAAGCTATCCCACCTAGATATAAAGCCAACAGCTTCATTTTATAGCCCAACCAAAACTCCAGGTGTTGATCACTTACAGTTTCAATCACACTACACACCCTAGCGTAAAGTTAGCCACAAGCCATGGCCTCAACCACAGCAGCAGCAGCCGCCACATCATCTTTCATTGGCACCCGCCTCCCCGACATTTACTCAAACTCGGGCCGTATCCAAGCCCGGTTCGGCTTCGGAAAGAGAAAAACAGCACCCAAAAAGTCGAAACCGTCTTCCAGATCCTCTGATCGTCCACTTTGGTACCCAGGAGCCAAGGCACCCGAGTGGCTCGACGGGAGCTTGGTGGGTGACTACGGGTTCGACCCGTTCGGACTGGGCAAGCCAGTGGAGTACTTGCAGTATGACTATGACTCGTTGGACCAGAACTTGGCTAAGAACCCGGCTGGTGATATTATTGGGACGAGGATTGAGGCCTCTGACATGCAGTCCATGCCGCTTCAGCCGTACACTGAAGTCTTTGGCCTGCAGAGGTTCCGTGAGTGTGAGCTCATTCATGGACGTTGGGCCATGTTGGCTACTCTCGGTGCCCTCACTGTTGAGTGGCTCACTGGGATTAGTTGGCAAGACGCTGGCAAGGTACGTATTTACACTAATATTGGGGGTTCGTAATGGAAAAAGATAAAACTTATAGGGTTCAAAACATAAAAACCATACATCCAAGGGTACTAAATGTAAATTGTCATTCTTATTTCTCAGTTTATTTTTGTGGGGGGAAGGTCATGCGCCTTAGTGATTGAATAGATTATTGGCCTTGCTAGAGTTGACGTTTTCTCTGTATGAGCAAAATTTGGGCTTATAATTAGTGGTTATCAGATGACATTATAAAAGAAACTAAGCAGCTTTGATCAAAGGAGCTAAGAAATTTAATGGTCGCATAAACTTAGTATCTAAAAGGGTTTTATAATTAATTAATGAATTATGAGCCCTTCTAGGCATAGGCATAGGTCGACTGGCTATGAATGGACTTTGCAGTCACGGTAATTTAAATTCAAAGTACTAATATTTCAATGTAGGCTAAGGCACAATGTTTAGTGAGTGCAGTTTCTTGTATCTATCTCCTTTAAATTAAAAAATAAAAAATTAAATTATCGAACCGTTGACATTTTCCAGGTAGAGTTGGTTGAAGGATCATCATACCTGGGGCAACCACTTCCATTCTCAATAACAACGTTGATATGGATTGAGGTTTTGGTAATTGGCTACATTGAGTTCCAAAGAAACTCAGAGCTTGACCCGGAGAAGAGACTCTACCCCGGAGGAAAGTTTTTTGATCCTCTGGGCTTGGCCGCTGACCCGGAAAAGAAAGCCACCCTTCAATTGGCAGAGATCAAGCACGCCCGCCTTGCCATGGTTGCATTCCTTGGCTTTGCTGTCCAAGCTGCTGTCACCGGAAAAGGCCCTCTCAACAACTGGGCTACCCACTTGAGCGATCCTCTTCACACAACCATTCTTGACACCTTCATCTCTTAGATTTCTGGTGTAGCCTCCAGTACTCGGCAGTTGGCACTATTGTTATTATTATTATATGCGCCTATCTTGTAAAAAGAATTTATAACATTTGACAGCTTAAGGGGAATGCTATGGCTTCATATTTTGAAGTCATTTCATCTTTGCAGAATTAGTGATTTTTGTTAGTCCAACCATGCCTGCAACAAGATATTTCCTTCAATCAAGTAAAAATATGCAGCCAATAGAATTTGCCCTAGTACTCTGCACGTACATCAATATGTGTATGGTGTGTCAAAACATCATATTTGAAGAACAACCAGAAACGAAAATCAAGAACCCTGATTAAGTGCAAGGGAGCAAGTAATTAAACATTCGGACAATCACCAAAGTTGAGTAAAGCAAGTCCAGACTATTGTTTTGTAAATGTTGTTCCCCTCCCAGTGACTTTTATGTATTCAAAGCTTCTTTCTTTGAGAATATGATTAGCCCTAAACATATATGAGAATTTGCCATGCTACTTGGGATCCATGGATTAAACATAATATTTCTTGCACAATTACTGAAAAGTGTTGATGCCGTTGTTGTAACATTTAGCAATTCCCCTTACAATCAGAAAGAGAAGCACAAAATAGAATTATTAACTGAATTTTAGCAGAATTCTTGCCTTAATTCTTTTAGCTTTTCTGAGCATTTGCCGCTGCAGCTATCTTGATTTGGTTCCTTCATCATCAATGAAAAAGCACAGAAATTGTTTTGTTTTGATATTCTCATTTATTTCATTACCCCCAATATGTTTCTACCCTCGAGAACATTATTTATGCATTCTTTATCTTTGAAATGCGCTCTGAAAAACCCCCCCCCCCCCCGGTCTTGTATTTCTCTAGCGTATTTGTATATTCTGGTGATATTTTTCTTAATATTTTCATCAAAATTAAAAAGAAGTAATTTGATTGGTATAATGGACGGTTCATTCTAAATGCATTACAAAGTAGCACAAATTCTTAGAAAAATCAACATGACACTTTAGTATTTCTTTATTCATTCTCGTCTAATCACAAAAAAACCTCTTCTGAGTTGATGAGTTAATTTCTTCATCTTGACTAATTGTAAAATAAAAAGGAATGTCACACGATGAGTATTTTAATTGCACAGCACAATCGTGCAACTTAGACAACTCTCACCCAAAATTGCTAAATAAGTCTTGAGTTTCTTGCTAGCTAAGTTGCCTAAGTTAGAGTTTATAATATACTAGAGTTTATATTATTCATAAAGAGTGTGTCGCTATACAAGGCTTAAATGCTTGAAGAATTACTTGCATGAAACACTAAGTTCCTGCCCTACTTTTTAGAAGGCGTATCATATTCTATAATCTTCCTTCTTAGATAAAGAGAATTCTCGTCTCTACCAAGGTCTAGAGAATTCCTATTTACAAAATACTAGAGAACTCTCATTCTAGCGTGCATCTTCTAGAGAGTTCCTAAATATTTACAAGTTAAAGAGTCCATGAGATAGAACATTCTACAATCAAGGCTAAGTTTAGATATCTTGGACTTGTCTAGTTAATCTCTAGACTCAAAATTGAATGGTCCGTAACACTTATCTTCCTTACTCTTGTGGCTGAGTCTATTAGATTCATACGCTATCCGCCAGTCAGAATCTAAAAGATGAGTATGGATCAACACTCATGTGCTCGCTTTAAAGTCCCAGGTGAAATAAACATATCATGTAATCAAACATAGATATTTGACTGAAAAATATGGCACCAAATGATGCTTCAGGAAGGCCGCAGACCTTCTTCTAAAAGCATGGTTGTAATATGCGCGCACTTTTAAAGTAGATTTTCAGTGTTGAGAATCTTAAAAGAGAGTGAGATTTTTGGACATTTTACATTCCTTGGTGCACATAGAAGTGCAAACCTGAACAAATTATTTTTAGGTTGACTCTCCGGTGACTCAATCCCATACGAGAGGAGGGCCTTGCAAATATCTTAAAGCAACTGCTTAGGATGGCTGATGGGATTTTGAATTGAAACTAAAACAACATTGCAAGCAAAATTGGAAGTCATAATTAATTAATTCGATTAGGCTTTCAGCGTCAACAAAGAAGCTTGTACCCACTTGTTTTCCTTTTTCTTTTATTTCTTTCTCTCGTTTTCTTTCAATTTCCTCTTATGTCTCTGCTTTGCTCTGCGTTGCAATTTAACAAACAAAGCAGCTGTCAATATTTTACACTCTATACAGCCATCAAACAGCCACCGAATCCAAGCAAGGTGCTCTCAATTATATATATAAGCATCGCTTAAAGCAAGTGAAACACGCAGCTGGCTGCTTCCGATTCAACAAGCCACCACCTTTCGGCTTATCCATCGCATGCACGTGTGCCACAGCATGGCATGTCTAGTATTGTCTTATTCAGCACACAATATTTGCACCTGTTGTTAAACTTTTACTTTGGAGTAAGGATTGTCGTCGTTAACTTTATCACGTAGATGACATGTTGGAAATGTTTTATATGACATGTCATTTATATTATTCATTTACTTTAATTCATTTTCGATTAATTAATTAAATTTGACTTGTTATTTGTCGACAAAAATTAAAAATTATTATAAGATAAATGATGCTCATGGACACCAGCTTGTATCGCAATGACTCCAGAAAAAGGAGCGCGACGTGTCGCATTTCTTATTAGGCCTACACAAAATCGAAGAGTCCTCTCGTGTTGAGAGAATCTCGCAAGCTTTACTCAAAAATCAAAATCCTTTTTGTAGAGTCCCGGTAATATAAAAACAGCCGAACCCCCACACACACACCTGGCTCAACATGTCACCATTCTATCCCCTTCTGCCATATCTGTAACTGCCGGTAAGATCGATCGATCGATCAAAACCAACCCTCTTCTCGTCATGATCAGCAGTGTATATTAACATTATTATCAAGCATGTTTAATTGATCTGTTTTCGATCCATTTATTTATTTATTTACTTTTTTGGGTTATTTTTGTTGAAGGTGAAAGAAAAAAGGGGGAAAAAAAATAATAAGAGAGTGAAAGTTTGTAAATGGGGATGCTGTTTGTGATTAGTCTTGAAGGGAGTATATATAGCTGCAAGCACTGCTGCACTCATCTGGGTCTCGCTGATGACATTATATCTAAGGTTTGTTTTATTTGATTTTAGTCCAATTTTTTTTCCCCCTTATAGTTAGTAGCTTTTGTGTTGTCATATTGGTGAAGGCGATGGTGTGTTTGAGCAAGAGTCATTGATCATCAATAAAACAACACACTTTGTAACTAGTAGACATAAAGATATTATGAGAGAAGCATGATCGGTTGTTGTTTATGTTTCCTTTCTAAGAGAGATAGCCGAGTTCAATCACTGTATTTGTTTATTTCTTTAGATCAAATTCTTTATTCAATGAAGTGTCAAATTATTATTATTTTTTTTTTTTAAAAAAATGTCCTGAGTTTTATAATCCTTTCATGGCAGTATTGATTTATGTTATTAAACCCATAGAATCCAGAGTTATCTTAGGCATTTGATGCTTATGGTTTTCAGTTAGGGTTAATTTGTTACTGATAGTATTTTTATCCTTTTCTGTTTATTCTTATATCTGCATATATGCTTATTTTTCAAACATTCCGTTTTGATGATAGTGTTTTTAACTGTGCAAATTGAAAAATGTAAGGGGTGGGCTTACTTTTGGAGAATGCTTTAGTAATTCTACCCAGCACTAAAGTTACATGGGTGGATTGATTGATGAATAAAGATTAATACCTTTTGTTGTGAAAATGTTGCTGAACATACATTTGTATCTCAGTTTTCAATGAAACAAGTATTGCTGACCTCATATGATTTTCATGGTTATGAACAATGGCAAAAGTTAGTGATTTTGAATAGATTGATGTCTTCCCATTGCTTTGCCATATAAATTATCCCTTTGCCATTGTTATGTTTTTAATGTTATTTGAATGGTCCTACTCCTAAGGATTGATTGGCAATATTTAGATATTCTAACCCTTTTTTCAATTAAAATTTAGTGGCAACAATCTGAAGTTCTAACATGTGTTTTTGCTTGTGTTCCAGTCTTTTCATTGCAGGCATGGAAAGGCTTATCTCTTTGATAAGGTGTAAGTACTCCTTCATTTTAGATTTTTTATACAATTCAAGACTCGAGCAGCTATTAGATGTTTGTTCCATCACTTCCAACCCCCCCCCCCCCCCGGGGCGTGAACATTGTGATTGCTTATGTTTCTTTTATTTTTGGTTTGCATGAATAAAATCTAGGTATACATTACATCAGTAAAGGTGTTTGACGAATGAACTACTTGCAACCTTTATGGTTTCTGTAGAAAGTCATGGTTAAATTGGTTAGAGGTGCTACTTCAACAAGCATTTAGTGTTTCTTATGAGAGATATTGCTGCTAATTACCCCAAGACATCTAACTTAGTCATCAAGAGTTTGTTAATTCTCTTTTTCAGTTGCCGAAGTCATAATATTAGGCTTTAAGAAGAATGCCTTTGTGTTTACCTAGAAAGGAACAAAGGAAAAATCAATTACAGTAGATTCCAGTTAATTCTCTTTTTCAGTTGCTGAAGTCATAATATTATGCCATAAGAAGAATGCCTTTGTGTTTTGCATTTGTTTTTTCTAAAAAGGAACCAAGGAAAAATCAATTACATTAGATTCCATGGTCTATCTTGATACAAATGCTGCAACATGGTGCCTTCTGTATGCACAACAGTGTAAATATCACAGTTGGAGAGAAGGAAGAGCGGATGATGATTACTGGAATGCACACTGTTGTTGACATTTTCTGTGTTGGGTGCGGCTCAATTGTTGGATGGAAATATGTAAGATATGGATCATAACTCATAAGTTGCGATCTTATGATGTTAATGTTAACAGCCTATTGGTGCATCATGTAGCTGTTGTAACTTTATCTTTGTTTACTGATTCCAGGAGGCTGCACAAGAGAAGGGCCAGAAGTACAAGGAAGGAAAATTCATTCTTGAAAGGTATCCAGTCACTGTTGCACTGGTTGAAGTTAAGCTTTTCATAGTTCTGAACAAGGTTCTTGATGAGCAGGTTTAAGGTGCTGGGTCCTGATGGTAGCAGTTACTTGGTGAGCCAGGAAGGCCAAATTAGTGGAAGTGATGCTGATGATGCTTGATCACCAACTTTTTGGTAGCTAATCAAATTTTTTAAGTGTATATTCTTTAGACTCTACACCCTTGTTTGCACTGCCGTCTGGATTTGTAAACCGGTAGCTTCACCATTTTAACAGTTTTGCGAATACCATTAGAATTATCAATTCCAGTTTATCTGATAGAGGAATGAGAATAGCATTAGAATTATCAATTCCAGTCTATCTGGTAGCAGAATCTCTGTAGAAGTTAGATTGCATCGGATATGGGATAATTTACGGGTGCACTCCCATCGATTTGTTCATAAAATTTACATCATTATTCATTCTTCAGACAATCTGGAGAGTATAGGATGATATGATGCAATGCCTCCAATCCATATTCCATGCTGCCACGTAAAGCATTGCTAAAGAAACCATGAGATATATATTTGTTGTGGGCCGGGCTTGGTTAGCCTAGAGTTTGTAATTTTAGGTTATGGCCTGAATGTTGGAGCCCAAGCCCGGTCTGTTACTCCGTTATGCTTAGCTCATTTGGTTACCAAACAAGTTACGAGTGCCATGACATACAAATATTACAATTTAAGATTTATTAAGAGTCGATCCCAGAGGTCTACTCAAGTAATGGTGATGATTGATGAATGATGATAGAAGCAAAGGCGGGATCACCCTAATTCAGAGGCAACCCCCAATTATGAAAATTTTAATTTTTACGTACTTAAACTCCTCGAAAATCAAGGCTTGGCCTCCTCATCTTTTATATATTTTGAGTTCATTTTTGTTACAATGTCTTTCAAATATATTCATACCCTAAACTTCAAATTTTTCATTATGAACTAGCCTCTAACAAAAAATTTGAACTTGAATTTGAATTTGCGACGCATTTTGATAATTCCCCAAATCGAAATCCAAATTCTGCCGCTGGATATAAGTGACATTGAATTTCAATTTGCTACATGGGAGTTGTCAATTATTTGCAATTTGTATGGCATGATTCGGACCCCATAAGAGAGGAATATTTCAATCCTTCAATTGAGTGCTTCTCTTGTGCTCATGCATCAGACATGCGTCTCCCACAATTTTTGACGGAGACGCCTTAATCGTGGAAAATTCTAGAGACCAAGTGACTCGCACGTGGCCCATGTTCGGCAGCAAGACCTAAATTGATCGCTCTTTCATGGTGAAAATGAAAGGCCGAGATTAGATCAAACGATCAATTCTCACCATATGGGGCCCGACAAACGTACAAGATGTGGGACACTAGCACATGGAATGAGACTCCCGGTTTAACTCACATGCGGAATCGTTGTCACTGTTCAAAATGAGACGCTTCAGGTGATTATGGTTAGAAATTTGCCTCGTATACTGTATTTTTAGGGCCTTATTAACACTAAGATAGAAAATATAACCGTAGTTACAAAGATAAAAGATCTTTACTGCTGTTTGTATTTTCATTAAGTGACTATTAGTAGATCAATGAAATGGTCAAAATACCCCTGAGACTAAAAAATTCTTAATAACAATCAATAAGGTGTTATTCGCTAATGGAATGAAATATATTTTGCTCCCAATACATTGATAAAATGACAAAAATAACCACAATAACCAATTATTTGACATTGCATTCTCATTAACTAAAAAAAACATTGCTAAAATTTTTTAAAAAATCTAAACTTAAACCAAGAAAATCATGTTTGTTTCAAGTAGTTAAAAAAAATTGTATTTCCATTCACAAAACACTACACTCTTAACCTTTTTTTCAATAATTCCATTGAGATTTATAAAATAACAGAACGTTAGAGAAGAAAATATATATATATATAATTGAAGTTACAAACACAAAAATATACCAAGGGCAAAAAACAATTTGATTTTAGAACCAATCAAAGATCTTCTTTGGTTCTTTGGAGTGCTCCTAGTTGCACGATATTTTACAAGTATTTCCTTTGTCTTAAAAAAATAAAAAAATATGATAGATCTTGCTTAACAAAGAATCAGTAGAACTATCTTTTTTTTTTTAAGTATATTATGTCTTCTTCCTTTTTAATTGTTCCTGCTAATTATTGAATATACTAAAAATGAATTTTATTATTTATTAAATATGTGAGATTAACTGAGAGCACATTAAAATGCCAAACCCCGGAGGACTTGTGGTTGAGGGCCTAAGGGGGAATTTTTTTTTTTTAAACAAATAAGAAATTGAAATTAAACTTATATTATGGGCAAGGCAACAGAATTAAGGGCCCGCCTAAGTTACCACTATGGCACTGCACCATTGTCTTGGAAATTTTCACTGAGTCCCCTTAACTCATTTTTATTTACATTTTCTTCATAAATATTAAATTAATTTTATTGAATCCATATAAAAATTTTAGTTAGCACCCTTATAGTATTTATTATTTATAAATTTTTATTCTATATTGCACATGTATCAAAATACCCCCTCTCTTTATCACAATATCTGCGAACTCGACCCGCATTCTGTTTTTTTTTTCCGGCCACTCCACCGACTAAGGTTGGTACCGATCGAAAGCTCGTGCGATGCCGGTCATCTCTATGCCATCTTTATCGCTGAAAAGTATTCGAAAAACCGCCAATCTAAGCCGTGAAAAGCAGCCGAATCGCGACTTCAATTCGCCGCGATTTTGTCGGTTTTTGGTGACTCCACCACTTGGGGTTTGTTCCCCACAATTTCCTCTGTCTTTTCCGACCAGCCACAACCACCGAGTGAGCTGATTTGCCATTGATCGGTCGTTAAAGGATTAACGGATTTGGAAGAAATAAACTTAATATTTATGAAGTAAATTTTAAATAATAATAAATAAAAGGGGCATCAATGATATTTTACACATAAAAGACCTCTCTTGCAAGATAGGCTAGTCCCAGAATTGAATATGCATCATCACATAAATAAGAAATGCATTTAAGGAAGATCGAGAGCTCCATAAGGTTGCTTCTATAGCAAAAATATTTGATAAAGTATATCATAGCAAATCTTGTATTTCGATTTCAATCATTTTATAACAGGACGAAATTCTAAGCAGCTACTAGAAAAGAACTATAATCAATAGTGATTAAATGAGAAAGCCGGCTCAAACTTTATGAAATTTAAATTAAACACAAGTTTAAAAATACATGGAATTATGTTTTTTAAATAGTGTTTAAATTTAAAAACACTATTTAAAATAAATTTTAGACCAGTTTAAAAAATTATATTGAATTATGTAATTTCAAATTTTCAATGGTTCATTTTCCTTTGCCCGAGTGGTAAACCGTAAGTCCATGACCTCAGTTTAAGGTTTCATTTATTTAACACTAGCACTCAATCTGTGCCAGGTGCACCTAACTTTATTTATTTATTTATTAATGGATAGACACTTTAGTTTTATTTTTATCAATGAATTTTCAAGCTCTTTCATAAATTAAATGACAATATTTTACTAGTCTTCAGTGAAGCTAGGGACGGCAAAAATTCCTACGGAAACGGGGACCCTTGCGGATTTTCTCTATTTGGGGAGGATATGAGGACGATTTTATACCTAATTTTTTATTCGGAGAAGGGACGAAGACAATTTTTTACTCAATTTCTTATTCAGGGAAGGGACGGGAATGAGGTGGAATTTCCATCCCCTACCCATTTTCCCATTTCCTTGTATTAATTTTTAATTTTGATTTTATTTTTTAAAATTATTAATAAATGAATAATGAAATTTAAATTATAAAATATTAAATCTGTTATAAAAATTTCGAGTTTACTTAATAAGTTGTAATCTTAAATTACTACTCGACCAGACCTTATTCTAAAGACCATGACCTAAAACTATTTTAGATTACGAATCATATTACTTATATTATTTTTATTATTTTAGATTTGGAACTTGATGATATTTTTCAATTTGTCACATTCCTTGAGGAAGAACGGAAGGAGCATGAGGTGTAAGAGTAAATGTTTTTATTAAAAATATTAATTTCAGTATCTATACTCATTTCATTTTTTTCATTATTGATATAAAAGTAATTTCTTTTTATTATAGGATTATGAATATTAACAAAGATAATTATTCTAATGATTTGTATTTTGTAGTGTGATTTTTGTAATGGATTATTATTAGTATAAAATATATTGTCAAACCTTACTTTTGTTTAAATTTTTATTTTAATATGATTAAATCAAGTTCAAAATTTAAAAACGTATCAATTATTCAGAAATTGGAGACCCCTCGAAGATCCCCTCTTATTATTCGGGGAGAGAACATAAATCCCTTCAAATAATTCTAATAGAGACGAGAAAGGAATGAAAATACATAGACAATCAAAATTGAGTGCGGTGATATAGGGCCCCTCCCCTCTCCTCCCCTCCCCTCCCCTCCCCTCCCCATTACCATCCCTAAGTGCAGCGAACGAAAAGGAAGCCGTAAGATCACTAGATCAAAGATTCCTTAAACAGAGAATAAATTTGTTGTCATTCCTTAATCTCAGAAAGGGGTGGTTTTGATTGGTTGGAAAAAGAAGTGGTATGGTAGCACGGTTGTAACGTAGTAAATCCTAAAAATAAATAAACTGAGAATTCAAACAACACAGAGAGGGTATCAAATTTAAACCACACGATTATCGAGGCCCACTTCAACGTCCGGCTCCAGTCTTGAGTCTTAACTTCTCCATTCAACAATTACCGTTAGATTAACTGCCGGGCGCATCTCGAGAAATCAGACAGCCCACGTTTAAATCTCAGCATCTTTTAATAAAAGCCTCAAGTTTGAATTCCTCCATTAGCCTGCTCCCTACTGTGTACTGCCCCTTTCAAACAAGAATTTATTTTTGGCCCTTTCAATTCAATTAATAATTCAATTGAAATAAATCTTCTATTTAGAGAATTTATCAGCTACTCTCGCGTCGTGGCGTTTTTATGGCGATCAAATCAATTATGCTCTTCCATGTGTCTACTTCAAAGTATGTCTTCTATAATTCTTTCACTTTCCTCCTATCATTTTAGATCGGCCTTGCGATTTTACTGCAAAGTTGCCCCTCTACTTAAGAGGAAAAAAATTAGAAAAAAATAATTAAAAAAAAAAACTCATTCGATCATGTGTTAAGTTTTTAAAATCTCCTGCTTCATGTGAATCACATTTTTATATTTTTGCTGAACATTTATCATCATATGGCATGAAATCAGATACAGTGATAATTTGCAACAGTAAATGAGCAAAGGATATCGTTAAAAATTTTATTAGTTTAGTCTTATTTGATAGGATTTTTATTTAGGAAATAATACAATAAAACATAAGTAATTTTATATTCATGAGATGAGGAAACTTGTAAAAAAGTATTTTGTAAAGCAAAATTTCCTTTCTATCCACAGTAAGCATAGAATGGCATTATTGTAAATATAATCAAATTTGTGGTCATTTTCAAAAGAATATTTCAAAATCTGCAGTTTTGTTCCTTTCTCAAAATTAATTTTTTATTTTTAAATTTTTTTATAAAAATAAGGATACTTACAAGACAGGGAGCTCCATTGTCAAACCAATACGAACCAGCTTTCATCAACTCCCTATCCCAAAATCATCGCTTGTCTTGTCTTTCAGCTCTCACAAATTCACAAAAATCGCTTCTGTTTAAGCTCTGTTTGGCGTTTATCTTTTAAAAATAAGCATATGGTATGGTAGAAGCTGATCATATTATTGTGAGCTGAAGTAAGTGCTTTCTTTTAAGAATCACTTTCACCCACATCTTGCCACTAAATATTTTCTCTTTCGTAACTCATTAGCTTAGCTTCTGATCTATGCCTTTCTGTTTCTTATTTTTTCTTTCCTTCCGGTTCTTTTGCTTGAACTCTGTATTGATTCTATTTTAGTTGAGCTGAGGAAGGAAAAACAAAACAAAATAAAAAACTGTGTATTAGAAGAAGGAAATAAAGGAAACGACGTCGTGATGGTGATGAAAGAAAGAGATGAAGAGCTGGCTTTGTTTCTTGAAATGAGAAGACGAGAGAAGGAGAAAACTAACCTTCTAGTTCCTCTTAACAATGCTTCTTCAGGTACGGTGTTTTTTGGTTTGCTTATTTATTATTTTGATTATTTTAGGCTTTTTTGAGCTTATTTTGGTAACTTGATCAAAATGTCTGAGGTTGCATTGACTTCAACTAGGAACAAACGATGGAGGATCTCCGATATCAAAGATTGTGTCGTCGGTTCCGATACGCAAGACCGCTGCTGAAAATTTCTTGAATTCGGAGAGTGAAAACGATAAATCTGATTATGATTGGTAATATTTTTCGAAACATATGTTTGTTCTAAGAGCAAAATGATTTGTTGCTGATTTGCAATGATTAATTTTGGTGTTTACTTCTTAAATACGGATCTTGAATTATGATCTTCTTGTATATGTCTCAGAGTTAGAAAATTTGTGTTGGATTGGATTCATATGAATTGAATTATATAACGTTCCATAACATTACAATCTCTGCTATCATATGTCCAATTGATCAAATTTCATGTGCATTGAGTATGCAAGTTGAGACATGTTAAATTGTTAATTGGTGTCAGTGATCTTGATGATTTTCAAGGTGTTTGGTAAGATAAAAATTAAAATTTTAAGAAATTAATTTGGTTTAATTAATTATTAGAACTATTACTAAATAGTAATGAAGCTTTAGCTTGTAAACTTTTTGACACCGTGCATGTTTTTAACTTCCTATAGAAACTGAACGTCATGGACTTGACATTAAGTTTGCAATCTTGTCACCTATAGTTGGGGTGGAATGCTAAGTTAATCTATAGTTCATTTCTCAGTGATTCCTCGATGATTTTTATCAAATTTTAGCGTCGCAGTCTGTTTGCAGCTAGAGCAAATGAAGATGGTTCAAATTTTATGTCGGAAATAGAAGCTGATACATGCATGTAGAGATGGGTTTGACACTTTTCCAATTGAAAAATGCTGAATTTATATGCATTTTATTGCTGTGGTATCTTCTGAAAAAGAATGGTCTTTTTACCTTGACGTTAATGGGATGTATGTTTCGCATTCAGGCTTCTTACACCACCAGGTACCCCACTTTTTCCTTCCTTGGAGATGGAATCACAAAAAGTCAAACTGAATCAGATGGAGATGCATCATGCTCGTCCAACTGCTCTAAAAACAAGGGTAAGTTTCTATGTATATAAAGTTCTAGATGCTTTCAAGCCTCGTCAACTGTAATACGTTTGTTTGTATGATCTCGCTGGGATATTTCGCCATAAGCTTTAATGATTGTCAATTTATGATGATTGATGGTACTGTCTTTTGGTGGTTAAGAAAATTTGTGGTATTACCGTTTATGTAATAACTTGTAAATTCATGCTTCCATGGACTTGCAGCTGGCAAACGTTCAGGAAGATCCTGCTTCGAGGGGTAGTGTCCTTTCTAAGAATCCAAATTTGCCTTCTAGGGTGAACTCTTCCAGTACTGGTGACAGCAGGCCATCATCTTCTGGTGGACGAACATCTAGTGCTAGAGCTCCTACACCAACTGGACGCCCCACTTTAAACTCAACAGCTAAGTCTTCGAGACCATCTACGCCTACATCACGGGCCACCTTGCTGTCGTCTAAGCCTACGGCTCCAGCAGTGAGATCCTCAACTCCAACTAGATCCACAGCTCGTTCCTCAACACCAACTGCTAGACCCACTGTAACAGCTCCTAAGCTAGCACCAAGATCAGCAACACCAACTTCTAAATCAACAGTAAGATCAGCAACACCAACTTCTAGATCAACGACAAGATCTTCTACCCCAACTTCTAGAGCAACCGTAAGATCAACTACTCCAACTTCTAGACAAACAGTAAGATCAGCTACGCCAACTCGTCAACGATCAGCGCCATCAGGTGCATCTAGCGTATCTGCGGCTCCTGGTTGTTCTTCTTCAGTGTCAAAGTCAAGTTCAACAACAGTGAAAAATTCAGCTCCATCACGTGGCACTTCCCCAACTGTAAAATCTCGGCCTTGGAAACCCTCTGAGATGCCTGGTTTTTCACTTGATGCACCACCAAATTTAAGGACATCATTGCCAGAAAGGCCGTCTTCAGCTTCTCGGGGCAGGCCAGGAGCACCAAGTGCTCAATCACCTTCTGTTGAGGCTGGTTCTAAGGGAAGACGCAGACAGCAGTCCTGCTCTCCTTCTAGAGTAAGGACTTCAAATGGTAATGGAAGCTGCATTACTTCTGTGCGTAGAGTAAATTCCAGTGATGGTGATGATGTGAACCCAGTAGTAATTGGAACCAAAATGGTTGAAAGAGTGGTGAACATGAGGAAGCTGGCACCACCGAAGCAGGAAAATCACTCCACCCATTACACTTCTGCTGGGAAGTCATCTTCATCCCTCGATAGCTCAGGCTTTGGAAGAACACTCTCAAAGAAATCTCTTGATATGGCTTTGAGACATATGGTATGCATTTCCCATTGCACTTTACCATGAAGCTTTGCCAAAGCTGGCTTTGCGGATTGATTAGTAGCATTGGCGTAATGATACTACACAATTTGCTTCACTCTATAAATTCTATTAACTGCAATGAAAATCATATCTTGCAGCACATATACATTTGAAGCAACAAGCTTTGCACATTTGGCGGCATGAATTAATTCGTTTTTGTTCTTTTTTATGTAGGATATAAGGCGAAGCATTAATTCTGGTGCTTTGCGGCCACTAATGACAAACATTCCGGCTTCTTCCATGTATAGTGTGAGATCAGGATCCACAAAAAGTAGGACCGTTAGTGTTACAGACTCTCCTCTTGCCACAAGCAGCAACGCTAGCTCTGAACCGAGTGTCAACAACAACTCCTTTATTTTAGACGGAAGTGAACTCGATGACATTCATGATTTTGGGAGTGAGAGAGGAAACTCCTCCCCTGTCAGCCAGCGTAGCTGCAGGTGACCATTTCTGCATATAGAAGCTCAACCAGCATGATGATTAAGGAACAACCCGTTTCTAAAGAAGCTGGTATCATATGGCATTGTAATACCTTTATGTATCATTTATTAGTTAATATTCCAATATGTTACCTGTATTAGTGATTCTGATGATTCAGCTTTCTGAATCATCATTTGACCTTTTTTCCCCCCTTCTCTTTCCAGTAATGAGAACTATTGGCATATGAACTTCACTTTCTGGAAATCGAAAAGCTCCTGCTCTAATCTTTCTACCGGTTAATGAAACAATCTGATATGCACAAACATTTCAAAGCATCATTATCTGTTACATCAACAAATTTCCAAGGGTTGGTTGAGCTGTTTAACATCAACAGATAGTTGTTAATTATTTGAATGTTGCCTCACTTGGTCTTCTTTGTTGCCGCCAAACATGTTACATAAATGTGGCCACAGCTTGACCCTAAGCGCCTAGGATTGTGATGTTAGGTGTTTTTAATTATAGCTTGAGCTTTCTTATAGGCTAGTAGTATTAATTTATTTGGTTTTGGTGGATGTCACCATGTTAATCATGAGAAGAAATATTTATTTAGGTTGTTGATTATGAAAATTAAAAAATATTTCAGCATCAAAATTGGCTGCAAAAATTAAGATTTACAAGCAAAAAACAATTTATAACATTAAAAATTCTAGACTAATTAGAGTAAGTTACAATACAATATCGATAAATTAATAGTTTTGCGACCATAAAAAAATTATATTAATTTATCAACAAAATTAATAATTTATTAATTTATAAAGATAATATCATATTCATAATATAGGAATTTTTATGAAATATGGTAGTATAATTAAAGAATGTATTGATTTTATCAAGTTGTATGATACGATTCTAAATAATCTTGCTTAAATGAATCACTTGATAATCCTTTCATTAGATTGCATGGCTAGAACACAATTAAATGGTAACTCATCATAGAAGACTTCTTGGAGGCAATATATTAAGATGGCATTTCTCTTATTCTCTTAACATTGTCCGTAGAATACAATAAAAACTTTTCATACAAAAGGTGCAAAAAAAGCAATAATGACTGATGAAATGTCTAAAACATTATGCTAGTACAATAAAAAAAATTCATAAACATATCATAAGTATTTAGTTTTAAATTAGTTAATTATTAATTTGTGTGTTAGTTGAATCATATAGAAAAATTAGATTTTTCTTATTTAAAAAATTTATTATTTAATAAATTTATCGAATTATTAATTTACAATGTTAGTGTAAAATCAAGACGGACAAAAATTATTATTGAGGTTATCGATTTATCTAACGAGGTTCTACTATGTTTTTATTGAATTAAAATATGAGATTTTAGCTTAAAAAAAAAAAGAAAAAGAAAAAAGAACATTGGATTATGATCTAACACCCTTGATGAAAGACTCCACTAAATATGAAACGCTCCAATAAATCCACTTAGAACAAGTTCATATATGATTTCTAGCAGTCAGACCTTTTTTAGAGATAGATTCCTAATTCTTAAGGAAAATAAAGGAAAGAAAGGGAAGAGATAAGCCGGAGATAGAAATTTACCTCGGATCTATAAACTAGTAAAACTTTATCATAAAAATGAGTAAATTTCAATTTACTCCTACCAATAATGATAATTTTTAATTTACCCCCTAAAGTTATGAAAATATTAATTATCTCCATTTTATTATCAAGAGATGAGGGTAAATGAAAGGCGCATTTATCAATTTTTATTTTGTCTTCTTAACTGCAAATGGGAATATATTGATGTTTTCATAACCTTGAGAGTAAATTGAACACTGTTGTGGGTAAATCAAAATTCGTCCTAAAAATATTGTAGAACACATACTTGTGGGGTAAATTTAAAAAAAAAAAAAATACAAGAATTGTAATATTGTAGGATAATCTCATAGGATAACAGATAAATTTAATTGACTTACTGAATCTAATTGTAGTGGTAAGCAACAATCTTATTAAGACTCACATCCTAAGTTCAAACTTGGATAGATTCATGAATTATATATATATATATATATATATAATCGATTGACTTGCACCTTTTGTCATTAAATAATAGAGAAAGTTTTTCCGCCATGTTGAAGCTTTCTAAAACAATATGTATAATGCATAGACTAAATAAGGAATTGAGTTGACAATCTTTCTTTGATCTGGGTAAAAACATAAAAGATTAAAAAAAAATAAAAACTAGAAGAAGAAGAATTCACAGTGAAGGTCAAGAAAAATAGAAAATATTTACTATATATATATAAGATAAGAAAATCTGACTCCTCTTTTACCTCTCTAGAATAATATAGATTTTCCACATTGTTTTTTTTTCTAATAGCTGACATTTAATCTGGATGTGGCTTGAATTAGTCATTGAGGGCAATTTGTTTTTTATTCTTTTTCGGTGTTTGTCTAATTTTTTTTTTATTCTTTTTTGGATATTTAGATTCATGATTGTAAGCTTGATTTAACATAATGTTGCTTTAACTAATTCAGCCTTACAGCATAAGGTTCAAAATTTCAACACAATGATTATGACACAAGGGTTTTATTTAAATTTTAGGGGACAATGTGGACGTTGTTTTAATAGTCCTATTAAATAAGCGGCTATCAGTTGAAAATGATTTACATCAAACATTAAAATGAGGATGTGTGTGGGGTATCCCCAGTTCAACCCCCTTAATAATTATTATTATTTTCCCCTGAAACATATAGATGTATACATTATGACCATAATACAATTGACATGTACAACTAGAAATTTATTAGAACTACTATCATCAATAAAATTTATCATGACACAATCAAAAATTTTATATTCATTAATGTCTAGTTATTATTAGAACTACCATCAAAGAGATTTTTATTTCATTCAAAGGAGATAATTAGTTACACCCAGTATAATTGGGAAAAAAATTCGAATCGTTAAGTGAGGGCAATGATCCACCATTCGGTCTTTGGTCGAGTTGCAGTCACCCTTAACCTTAATCCTATTATACCGAAATGTTTGGGCCTAATCAAGTTCCATTAATTCATCAGCGATATTGTTGCTTAACTTAATTGTTCAGGTCCAATTGTACTGAGCATTTTATAATTTTTCTGTTAATTTGAATCTTATACATCTAGAAGCATAGGTAAACTGTAATTACTCCAATTAAGGAACGTGGGCACAAGATCTTTGAACCCTAAATTTTCTAGGAGAGCCGTTCTGCCAAACCCCTCTCGGGAAAATTTTGACAAGCTTAAGAGAGGAAATAATACTATTGGCCTCAAATTGTGCGCCAACATTGACATTTACTTTAATGATTTCCTGGACCTGTTCAATTAAAGTGGCGGCTAAATTTCATTATGAAATTTATTCTATATAGATATGGGTTTGAATTTTGAAGTGGTACGTTTTTTTTTCCTGTTTTTTGATGTCTGCGTAGAATCAGTCTTTTCCTTTTCATCGGTTTTTGGTATGAGATAAATGCATCGTCAAATTTCGGGTCGTTTTTTGGTCTTGCTTGTCGTCTGTTTTGGTGTAGCATTCCTATTTTCCCTATTTTTTAATTCAGATAGTGGCTATTTATTTTTTGGAATTTTATTTACTATTTTATGATTTGTGAGTCACTTCATATGCCGCCATTCAATTAGCTTTCTTTAATTGGCCTTCAAATTATATAATTTGTCAAGTAAAAACATGGTTTTTGCATTAGTATAAAATAGCTATGCGACTCTTATTGAAATAATTAAAGAAAAATTCTATAATGCCAAGATCAATGTTTTGATAAATATAAATTTTGTTAATTATACATAAAATTAATAAATAGAAAGTAAAATAAGTAAATTAATATACAACTTTTAATGATAACATCATAACATAATTTCTATAGAAGTTTAGTATAAAACAGTTTATTCATTTACTTTAATCAAAGAAAAAAAATCACTAATCAACTGAAAAAAAAATGATGCTGAAGATAAGTGGGATAAAATTTATTGAATTGGCTTTAACCATATATTCTGTGTTCAATCTAAGACATTTATAAACTTTTTTTTTTTAACATTTTGTATAATAGTATCTGTTACTACACAAGTTAATTAAGTGGAATTGTTTATCTTGATGTGAATCAAGCCAAAAGAAAATAAAAAGATATTTTTATATTATTAGACACATATATGATATATTAATAAATTATATCTAATTTTGAGTCTTTTGCATACTCCTATAATTTAAAATTTTTTTCTTTACTTGTATTTAGAGACCATTTGGGAGTTACTATTGAGGGATATAGAAAGATGTGAAATCACCTCATCTTATAATAACTTTAAAAAATATTTAAAAAGAGTTTAAAAATCCAATTTTTAGAATAAGGTTTATCCTTAATAAAACAACACATGTATTACATAAACCCAAAACCATTATTATTTAATTTAAATATAAAATTGGTAAATAGGTAAGGTAATTAATATTAAAATGAGTTTTTATTTTACATTTATAATTTTTTTCTCAATAACTCTTTTATTAATTTACCTATTGACCTTCTATTCATAAGTTATATGTGTAATATATAAAATTTACATTTTATTTTACACATAATATTGATTTATAATTTTATATTACATTTATAAGTTTTTGTTTTGTACACTAGTAAGATAGCAATTTATCACTCTTATATTAATTTATTATATTATCATTCATTTACAAGTCTTGTATTTTATTTTTAAAATTTATGTTTTATTTTACAATTAATGTTGATTTACTAGTTTTATATTATATTTTTAACTTTTTGTAGTTTGTTTACTAATATTACATTAATTTAATAGTTTTATATTGATTTACTTGTTTTACCTTCCATTTATAAGTCTTACGTTTTATTTTTAATTTTTTTTATTTTACAATGTTGATTTAGTAGTTTATGTTGTATTTCCAAGTTCTTGTTTCATTTTAAAATAATATATCAATTTACCAGCTTTATATTAATTTACTTATTTTACTTTTCATTTATAAGTTTTAATTTACCAGTTTTATATTAATTTACGTGTTTTACTTTTCATTTATAAGTTTTATGTTATGTTTTAAAATTTGTGTTTAGTTTGCAATGTTAATTTATTGGTTGTATGTTATGTTTACAAATTTTTTGTTTCATTCACTAGTAACATATCAATTTTTAAGTTTTGTATTAATTTACTTGTTTTACTTTCGATTTACAAGTTTTATGTTCCATTTCCAAAATTTATGTTTTATTTCACATTTTATTTATAAATTTTATTTTGTTTACCAGTAATACATCAATTTATAAGTTTCATATTAATTTACTTGAATATTTATTTTACCTTCCATTTAAAAATCTTATGTTCTGTTTTTTAAATTTACATAATTTTACTGTTAATGCTGATTCACGACATCATAGATGTGTTATTATTATTATTTTAAAATTTTAAATCACAAATATGCCTAAATTCACCTTACTTAGCACCCAAAAGGATGAATTCAAAATTTTACAACAAAAAATTTTATCAATATCAACTTTCATCATTGTAACAACAAGTCAACAAGCGCACCTCAAACATCAATTCTAAATTGAAAAGAGGTAATCTACTTGAAATAAATCATATGAAAAGAAATATATTCCACATTCAACTAGGGGGACTTAATCGCTTAAATCCTTCCCATAAAAATGAGAAGCATTTAACCTTGAGATGATTTTCACCAATATTTTAAAGATAATTTGATTTTGATCATTTGAATAAGAGTTCAAGGTCCTATTTGATATAAATGAACAAAACTAAGTTGGTTATTGAAAATATCATCACAATATGAAAGAGAGTGGGGATATTTTATCTAATATTTTATGTAAATCCACCTCAGGTTAAGAAAATAATTAAAATAAGCTTGCATTAGTTTTAAAATGTACGAATAGTTTTGATAGTTAATCAATTAAATCATTTTCTTGAGAGCATCAAACTTGTTAACGGCCGACGCCTGGATTTGAGTATTGGGGGTAGTAAGGGAGAAAAATAAAAATCTATTTGAGTTATATATATATATATCATTTTCTTATGTTTTTTTAACTTAGGTACTATTGACCATTAAAATAGCTTTAAAATAAGTTTATTTAACTATTTTTTCTTAATATTATAAAATGACCAAACTAACCCCAAAAGAATGAGTTCTTATACCTAATAGGTATTTAATTTATTTAATTAAATCTCCAAAATTCCTCTTTTTTTTTTTTTTAAAGTAACATGAAATTATTGTAATTATTTCTTGTTATGGGTTTATAAAAAATTATAGGATGAAAATATCACCGCCATATAAAAGATCATATATAACATTACTAAATAACTCATTTAATTTTATTCTTAAAATACTTGTTAATTCATTTATATGACAAATAAAAGAGTAAAAAAACAGATTTTCTCCAAAAAAAATCTTCAAATATAAATTTATTTATATTATATTAATCAAATTCTTCCACTACCAAATTTAATTATCCCTATATTTTATGAATATTCAAGTGAACAGAATATTGGAACTAATTAATAAAAGAAGTAATGGAAAAGTAAACCGATGTCACCTACCTCCCACCAGACGACTTTCTTTCATGTCAGCAAAGCCAAAATCGTTCTGCTGCAGTGTCTTTCCTTCACACGGGAAATTGAGAAAAATAATGAAACCATCGTTGTCATTACCATATGTCACAAAGCCTATCACCTTTTTTTCTGTTATTGGCACTCAATTCATTCGTTAATATGAAAATTAAATAATTAATATAATCACAGACCCCATTTCTTTGTTTTTTTTGTTTTTGTTTTTAATACATACGCGGAAGTTTCTCTCATATAATTTTCTTATAAGTAGTCTATGCAATCAAACTTGGGTTTCTTTGTCTAAACAACCCAAGAAACGTTACTGGGTCAGCCAGCAAAGTTTCAACAAGTATATTCAAGACTCAGTGAATAAAAAAGTAATTTTTTCTTTTTAAAATTATTTGTTCATTGTTTTTTTTTTTTTTTTGTATTTCTGTTTTGATGATCTTAGATATGTTGGTTTTAAGGGTTTTGCTGTTTGTGGACTCTCAAGACTCGGTGACAGTTTTTTGCAATGAGTTGGAGTTGCTTTGGTGCCTTCAAATGTTGTAAAAGAAATGATAGTGATCAGGCTGAAGCACATGGTGAGAGAACTTAGAGCGACCCAATTGCTTTGTAATTTGATTCATGAATCATGATAGTAATAATAAAAATAATTCAGCATGTTCAAGTTGCTATATGTTGCTTTGTAGAAACACCGCAATTGCTCTTGGATTGTATACGCTCAATTATTAGTTGCAGCTTCAAAGGTTCTTGAATGTTGTTTAATTTTTTTTTTTTTTTCTGTTGCTTATTAAGGCATCTCCACCAGCAATGTAACGTTGTTTTCTTACAATTCGTTGAGATCGGCAACCAGGGATTTTCATCCATCTAACCAGATTGGCCGGGGTGCTTTTGGAGTTGTCCATAGGGTGAGATTAAGAAAAATGACCATTGTGCTGTTACTTTTAGGTTGTGGCTAAAATTTTAATACTAATGTGCTTACTTATTTGTTGTTTGCAGGGTTCTTTGAGAGATGGTACCCAAATAGCCATCAAGTGTCTATCTGCAGAATCCAAACAAGGAACGAACGAATTCTTGACAGAGATTAATATGATATGGAACATTCGTCATCCGAACCTAGTCCAACTTATCGGTTGTTGTGTTGAGGACAATAATAGGATTTTGGTGTATGAATATCTGGAGAACAACAGCCTTGCAAATGCATTATTAGGTAAATGTAATCTCATCTCTCCAAATTACAGTATTTGGAAGAACTTTTGTGAGTCTTGTTCTGATAGGAAGATGTGTTTGTTTGTTCGAGGTTTGTATTTTGTTTGTGTGTGTATTTGTGTTTATGAAATTATGGATTTATATGAGCTTTCTAAGTTTATATCCTGTAATGTCTGGTGCTTATCATTGCAGGTTCAAAGAGTAAATATGTTTCCCTCGGCTGGCCTACAAGAGCAAATATTTGCCTGGGTACAGCTGCTGGTCTTTCATTTCTTCATGAGGAAGCTGACCCACCTATTGTCCACAGAGATATTAAGGCTAGTAATGTACTTCTTGATGGAAACTTTCATCCTAAAATAGGAGATTTTGGGCTTGCAAAACTCTTTCCGGACAATGTCACACATGTCAGTACTCGAGTTGCTGGAACGATGTAAGCGGGACACTTAATTGGATTTTGTTTTACCATTAATTTTCCGAGGCCATTCGTTTCTTCAGAAATTTGTAAAGATAGCTAGTGCAAGTAGGATTTTCGGGCTTGTTATGGTTTGCTAATAGGTCTGTTTTGGCTCTTTTTGCTTCTTTTCATCTCACTGGGTTTCTTCCATGTCTGCAGGGGATATCTGGCCCCAGAATATGCCCTACTAGGACAGCTTACAAAGAAGGCTGATGTGTACAGTTTCGGTGTGCTTTTACTTGAAATAATTAGTGGCAGAAGTAGTAGCAAGGCAGCATTTGGAGATGATATGTTAATTCTCGTTGAATGGGTATCTCTCTAGACTTCATCCGCTGCTGACTCTTCTGAGTCATGTTGGTCTTATTCATTAGATATAAAGTGCAGATGCCAAATCTGAGACTTTCTTTGTCTCACTGAACCCCATAGGCCTCTATTTAAAGTATCAGAGGGTGAACATTTCTGGTTATCTGCTAGCATTGGCAACCAACTGGCTCACTGTTGACGAATAAACCTGGACCATGATATTAACACTAGTCCTATAATCTGTACAATCACGCAACATAAAATAGTTCAGGATATTGAGGGTCATGGCATGATAACTCACGCAGAACAGAATTTGATGTATGCATACCATATATTACCTTTTCCTCTCATTTGCGTTAATAATTTTGATCGGTCATTAAATCCATCTTTGAAAATTGGTCATATCTGGTGGAAGTTGTAGACTCCTGTCTCTGTCGATTAGTCTTGTCATGTGATGACAGATAAAGCAGCTTTGCCAATGGGATAGGAAAGCTTTGAATTTAATCGGGCTTCTTGTCTTATTATTATGTACCAATGCGTCCTTAATTCCTTTTGGATTCTTTTTGGGATATTTGGGATTATCTCCCTTTTATTTTTTATTTTTTGGTTCTCCCTCCTTTTTTTTTTTTAAAAAAAAATTCACACACACACACACAAAAAAAAAAAAAAGGCATGGTTGATATTGTACATCCATACTATTTTACATTGGACTTAGAGAAATCCAAAATTCTTGGCAAAACCGATTATTGTTTGTCCCAGATGGACAAGTATTACAGTGTTTGATGACTAAAATTTGTATGCTTTTGCAGACATGGAAACTGAGAGAAGAGGGACGACTTCTGGAAATAGTTGACCCAGAGCTGACTCAATTTCCAGAAAAGGAGGTTATGCGCTTCATCAAGGTTGCGCTCTTTTGCACCCAAGCAGGTGCGCATTATAGACCCACAATGAAGCAGGTGGTGGAGATGCTTTCCAAAGAGGTCCATCTGAATGAGAAGGTGCTGACAGAGCCAGGGGTCTACAGAGGCCACACCTCCTATTCTTTGGGCGCCAGTAGCTCAGAGACATCGTCTTCTCAAAAGCACAAAGGCAAGCAATCTGTAGATCATGAGGTACCCACCTCGGCTCAACTAGCTAGGTGATAGAATTACTATATTCTTTCGTTTCCATTATGATGTTTATAAACTGAAATCAAAATTCCCCCTCCAAAAATGGGGGGTGCGAGGGGTTGGTGGGGTGGAGGATAGACTAATTAGTGTGTAGTTGATTACAGATTTGTCCGTCGAAATGCGTAATTTGTTGTTAGCTGTTGAATGTATATCTCATTCTTTTCTATTGGTCTTCAACTACTTGTTTGTTTCACCATCTACTTGGCCTTTGGGACTAACCAAATGAACGTCCATGAGTAACTGCAGAATGAACTGTTAATTGGTCTCGAGTTCAATAATAACTATTAATTTGTCGCGTCCATTATCAATCACAGAACAGCTAAGTAGTTTTCCCTGATTACTGACAGTGCCATACTCATCCATGCTCATGACCTGAGGCAAAACAAAGATCATCCCAGCACCTTCTGATGGTGACTGCACTGTTCCACTACTTTAATGGAGTCTTGAAACTGAAATACTCCAGGGAAACAAACTAAACAGTTGAAGGTTTAAAGGAAGATGATGAAGGAAAAGTTCACAAGACAAGCCACACCAAAATGATCAACCAACAAAATAGATACAGGAAAAAAAAAAAACCTTTCTACAAGATTACTGCCACATGCTTAGATTAGCATGATCGCAATAACGAACTTTCAGACATCATAATGTTCAAGATCATACCAAATAAACATTTCTGAAACATAGCTAGTTACTCTTCACATCAGCAGATTCAGCAGGGAGGAAGAATGTCTCTCAAGCTGCAGCCACACCCTTGGATGTTGCAGGGGCTGCAGGCTTTGAGGTAGCAGCGCCAGAACCAACAGCAGGGCTGGTTTTTGCATCTTTTGTAGGATCTGTCTGTGGTGGTGGTGGTGGTGGTTTAGGGTTCATATGAGGAGGAGGATTGTGCTTGAGTTTCACAAGTATTTGGCGCATCCTTGAAAGGTCAGTTGGTTTTCCTGGCTTAGGCCCCTGGATCACAATGATGGAAGGCTTCTTCTTCTCTTTATCTTTTTTCTTCCCCCTTTTCTCTATAGCTGGCACCTCGTAAGGAATGAGTTCTGCAATTGCCTTCCAGTAATTCTTCTCGGCTTCACCATGAAACTTCTCCCAACTTGCCAGAAACAGCTGAGACATCATATTCGGTGTCAGTTCTAAGTACACTAACATTTGCAAAATGTATTTAACACAGAACACATTTAATCAATATACAATACTCTAGACATGCAGTTTACTACTGAACAATCTGCAATAAGTCAAGTATAATGACACTAATTAATGAATATCCATCCACAATTAACTGATTATTAGTTGTTACCATACCGATCCCACTTCCAATCTCAATCCTATGTTTCTACAGGTACATAAGGATGCAAATTCACAAATAATATATAAGAAGATAAAAGAGAACAACAGAGTATCAGGTGCAGGTGGATCTTACTTTTTCCTTTTCCCTGTTAGAAGCTTTGTTATTCTCAACAGCAAGTGCTCGCTTCCTATAGAACTCAACTTTGTACTGCTCTGCTTCCTCAATTATCTCCCTTAACATCTCTCTCTCCTTCTTCTCCTTTTGTTCAAGCCTTATCGCATTTTGTCTGCACATCTTCCACCCACAATCACACTTCAAACCAGCCAAGATCTTCTTACACAATCACCATAATTACTATTTAAAAAAAAATCAAAATGAAATCCAACTACTATAAGTGCAGTACAAGAGGTCATGAAGAGGTAATTTAGTTTCCGTTAATGCAATGCTTAACTCCATGTTATGTTTGTTATGGAAAAAGTTGAGTCAAGTAGCAATTCTTTGAAGTCTTGGTTCCCTCGAAGCAACCAACTCTATCTTTTAATTAAATCTACTCTTATTTGTTGATTAATCATTCCAGCTATAGGTCCTAAGAAAAATACTAGTGAGACTGTACCAGCTTGGGATTGAGATGCGGTGGCTTTTAATCCGTATAACGAAATCACTGACAGCTGAATATAACCGACAAGTCAATTAATTGATAAAGATTTGCTTTGATTATTTGCCGATTCCTTAATCTAATTTAGATGAACGACTAGTGCATTTTGTAAAAATAATAAAAATAAGAAATTGAATGAAAGTCAACCTAAATTAATATTTTTTAAAAATATCTACACAAAGAAGCTCAACAGAACTAGCTACAAGACTGTTTCACACAACACTCAATCAATGGGAAATAGGCATATAAAAAAATTACATAAGGAAACGAAATAGCGAGCTCACCTACGCCACTCCCTGAGAGCAAAGCCTTCCTCAGCCGGCATCTCGGTTGGCGGCGGCAAGATCGAACCATCCTCGGCACCAAAACCTTCATCAAAACTCTTACCGTTCCGCTCCGGCGAGAAACTTGAGAATCCACCACCGGTGGAGTAGATCGACGGCGGAGATGGAGTATCCGGCAGCGGATTCGACGAGAACACTTCGTCGCCAGCTCCGTAGGACTGGCTACTGAAGATCGGAGACGAGTCACCGGCTGAGTCCTTAACAGATTCCCCCTCGAATTGCGAGAACGATGAGTTGAATCGCTGCGAAGCAAGCCGAGGATCGTAGGCCACGAAGTCATCGTCACCGAATGAGCCGGTGAACGATGATGACATGGTTGTGGTCGTGACCGCAGACGCTTTCTCTGCCAAATGTTTCGGTGAGAAAAACGAATCTATTGTGTCCCGAGTGTTCTTTAAATACAACAGAAACGGTTATTACTTTAGGTGCATGTAATTTGGTGCTACTGATTACGTGTCAGCTGATGAATGGGCTTGTCAAGGGTTTGAGTTAGCGCTGTGTTGCCAAGTATTGAGGTAGTGTGGAAATTGACTGTTGTTGAAGTCCAGTCGTTGCTGTCAGCGCCACCTTTTTGCTAGAATGTCCCCACCACATCGAATATTCATCATCTACTGCGTGATGAGTGGTTTCCATTACGTGGAATAAACAAATCGTCGTAAGAGATGCTTTGTTCGTGGTCTTGAGAATATATTCAGAGTCCAAGTTATTGGACTCAAATTGATTTTATTTTTTTTTCTTATGATTTTAACGTGTTTATTTTTATTTGAGTAATGATACGGTAATAAATTTTTGTGTAAATTTATCTTATATAAATTAATATAGTATTAATTTATAATTGAATAAAAATATAAAATAACATAAATAAATAATGTAGATTAAGAGAAATTTAATTTAACTAATTTTATCATACTATATCAGTTTGTACAAAATAAATTTATATAAAAACTTATAATTAGATCATTACTTTTTTTTATTTGGTAAGTGGTGAACATTGTCGCTGTTATTTTCTTTTAATATTATAAAGAGATATTATAATTAAAAGTCAACTAAGTTCAAGGTTGAATAGATTTAAATTACAAAAATTCTAATTTTATGACGGCATGAAAAATTTTGAACTATTGACTTTAAAAGTAAAATAAAAGAGATTTTCATTGTACTAAAGAGTGTTTGACGATTGGTATATTATTGTTAGTCATCTATTTTTAGACTAATTTGATTAATTAAAAATGGTTTCTTTCTCTTTCATTTGTTTAAAATCAAAGTTAAAATCTCAGTCATGTTGTTTCAACGAAAGAGAGGATTTTCACCTGATTAATTAAATATCCTTTCTCTCTCTTTATATTTTATTAATTGAGGTGTAAAATGTCGGGTCCGGCTACCTTGCAACAGTTGCAAGGTGCCACCCATTTTTATCTTTTCTTAATTTCAGTCTTTTACCGTTGGATTTAGTGAAAAGGTGGCTTCAATGGTGGAGATTTATCCATTTGAATATTAACATTACACTCCCTGAAACTTATTAAAAACATAAATAAGTTAAAGAGTTAACATTTTTAGCACATAAGTTCAGATTATTTTCAATTTATATTGTTTAATTAGTAGTGAATATTAAAAAATAAATTTTATTTTTAATATTATATATTTTATTTAAAAGAATAATTTTTTTAATATTATTTATTTTATTAAAAATAAATATTATTTAATAATATTTATTTTCATTTTATTTAATATTATTTAGTAATATGCTTATTATTATATTTATTCTTTCAAAAAACTAAATAACATTAAATAAAATAAAATAATCAGTAGGGAGCCTTAAAAATAAATATTATTTTTAATTTTTTATTTAATATTATTTAATCATAGGCTTACTATTATATCTATTCTTTTAAAAAAATAAATAATATAAAATAAAATAAAATAATCAGTGGTGAGTCTTAAAAATAGATATCATTTTTAATATTATTTATTTTCATTTTATTTAATATTATTTAGTCATAGGTTATTATTATATTTATTCTTTCATAAATCTAAATAATGTTAAATAAAATAAAAAAATCAGTAATGAGTGTTAAAAATTAATATTATTTTTTATTTAGTCATAGGCTTATAATTAAATTTATTCTTTAAAAAACTAAATAATATTAAAAAAATAATAGTGTCTTAAAAATAATATCATTTTTAATATTATTTATTTTATTTAAAATACTTTTTTAATATTATTTATTTTATTTTATTTAATATTATTTAGTCATAAGCTTATTATTATATTTATTCTTTTTAAAAAGATAAATAATATTAAATAAAATAAAATTTTATTTTAAAAAATCACCAGCCAAATCACATAAACTTATAAATAAATATAAATAAATAAAAAACAAAATAAAATAAAATAAAATTATATTTTAAAATGTCACTAGTTAAAATACATAAACTTATAAATAAAATATAAATAAAATAAAAAATAAGGAATTAAATGAAATTTAACGTCACATAAGACAAAAATGGATGGCACCTTACAACTGTTGCAAGGTAGCCGGACCCGTAAAATGTCACTCATTTTGTTTTAACTATATCTTTTCTTTTGTTATTCGTTTAATTAAAGGTAAAATCTCACTCATTTTGTTGGTACACTTTGTTGTTATTTTTTAATTTTAAGTTAGAATTTTTGTCTGCCCTAGCAGCAACATTTCCTATAATAGAACTTTCGTTCATCATCGATTGATAGTTAAACTTCAATTTAAAATTTGGCATAAAATCACTACAAACAAATGTCTATTTTCTGACGATATGAAGATTCAAATGATGTAATATTTAATATAAATAGATACTCCGACGATGGTGGACAGCGTCAATTTTCAATGGCTAAGAGTAGTCAGAGACAACTCACTATGGTTAGTAGTAGTAGTTAATTAGTTAAATTAAATTAAATAATATTAAAGATTCAACTAAAAAATATAATATTAACCAGACCCGCTAAAACCCATCACGAGGGCGGGCCTCATTTGGCCCAAGGCTGGCGAATTGATTTGGTCAGCCCTTCTTTAACAATTGCAGCAAGAGCTTGAGCTATATGAATATATAGCATATTTGACCTTACATATGAATTAAAATTTCAAATTTAATGTTTTAAATTTCATTTATAATTTTTTTTTGGACTCTTATAAAATTAATTAATAATCCTGTTTTGCTCCTTCCAGCTTCATATGCGCGACGCTGGCGCAAGTTTTGGGCCCGCCTAAATTGTATTTTGGGTTTGGGTTGACTAGTTCTAGCCCTTAAGCCCAACTGGTTACTTTGTCTTTCCGGCTTAGAGTTCAGGAGGAATGGATCCTCTCCCCAACATCAAATTAATTTTTTTTCCCTTCTAACACACTTCAAAATTGTTTTGGATTATTCAACCGTCTGATGTTTTTGGACATATAATTTTATCACCAAAATTTTATGATTATTTTTTTCTCAATTAATATCAGTTTTTACCATTTTATTTTAACAGAAATTATAGTAAAAATCTTTTACCACCAAACTGTGTAATTGTTAATACAAAGAAGCAATATTTTTTTGATTGATTATTGTATATATTTAAGATAATTAATTAATAAAATTATAAATATTATATCTTGTGAAATTCCTACAACATTGAATATGTTTGAATTCTTAAAATACCAACATGACGTCAATAAATTATTAACAAAATAAAAGAAATTAAAATATTAAGTGCGAAAAAAAATTAACAACTTTAGTGATAAAGTTAAATGTTAGAAAACATTGGGTAGTAAAATGATGATATCTCTTGAAATGATAATATGTAAAAGTAATAAATGAATTTGTCTCATTATTACATTATATGGTTTTAGAAATTGAATGTTCATTTGATTCCAGAGAAATAAAAACGAATAAAATTTTTAAAAGAATAAATTTTGAATAATAACATAAAATAAATAGGATTATCTAATTAGAAGAGAATTTGGTGTGCGGTCAAAATAAAACTATATTCATTTGTTTAAATTAATTATCGGAGGTGACGATGTCTCCCCTCCATTTATTTTATAATACCACTCCAATTATAAATACACCCCACAAAAACATTATAAATCAAATTATTTATAAATAAACCCTACTTTATTATTACCAAACTACCCTTACATCAACATTTTTTACTCTCTTCTTCCTCTCCGATCACCGTGCATCCAAGCTTAAAAGAAAGCCAAGCACACAAAACTACAAATGGAAGCAACTGGCCGCCATCATCTTGCAGAAATATGCAACTATCGTTTGAGTTTTGGCACAAATAGACATGAACTGTTGAACTCTCATGCATTGTTTTTCATAATTTTGCTATAATATATTTTATTAATGAGTATTGACAAACTAGTTGAACTTGGAGGTGATTATCTCGGTTAAACTTTGTGACTAATTTTTCATCAGGTGACATAATTCTTATACACTCATTAGGCCATTTTATGTTTTATTCATCAATTCATCAACTATAACAACATGGGCTAGATTGCTGATGCTTCTGATCATTTTGTTGTTGTTCAGAAAAACGATTGGTTTAAATTAAAAATAATAAGGCACGCATGATTCAGTTGGAGTAGGTCAATTATGGCACCGGTATTAAAATCAACAATAAATATTTTAGTTTGGTAAGGCGTGGGAAAGGTCTCAGTCAACTAATTAGATCGGGATTAAAAATGTGAAGTACAATATAGGAAAGTTTTAATAATTAGGGTGAAATTGTTTAAATAGTGGAGGAGAATGTCCCCATCTTTAATTATCACACACAATATATATATGTATATGTATGTGCGTGTCTCTATGTGTATATATATATACTTTTTAATGTTAGGAGATTTAAATATACTTTTTCAACCTTATTTTCTTAAAATTTAAAGTCAAATGATTAGTTGAAAAATTGTCTTATAATCACCTATCCCAACCCTCGCAGCCACTCGCACAAAGTTTTTTTTAAGAAAAGAATATCTACACTCTCAAAATTTAAAAAAATAGTCACCAATATTTCTAAGTTTTAAAAAAGAGATACCAAGATTTTTTTTTAACCATTATACCCTTTACCTCTATTATTCTAAAAAAAAATAACTCTAATGTTTTATAATAAATAAAAATTTAACATTAAAATAAATCTAATAATTTATACATTTCAAAATAATTTCAATATTTAAAAAATATTTTAATATTTTACAATCTATTAGATATATTTTATTATATTAAAGTAATTTTTCTAATAAATAGGATCACAATATTAAAATTTAAATAATTTTGAATATTATGTAAAATAATAATTTTAGCATTATTAGTATGTGAGATTTTTTTAATAGCAGAATGTATTTAATGCAAATATTTATTTAAAATATCTACAATAAATAAAAATATATTACTAAAATAACTATAAAAATTTACATATTTAAATTTATTAAAATATTTTATTATTGCTAATCTACTACACATATTACATTATTTATATAATATTTGTATTTATTAAAAATTTTAAACTCAAATTTTTTGAAATAATGGAAATAGAAGAAGTAGCCGGCCCACTCACTGTTTATGTGAGTGAGTGTAAGTTACAATACATGTAACTTAGCACTTGTCAGATAGAAGATATAATTGTCAAAAGAGAGTATTGGTGTCATTTTTAAAAAAATTTAGAGTGTTGATGACCATTTGTTCAAAACTTAAGATTTAGATATTCTTTTTTTTTAAATATTATATTGTATTGTTAAATCTTTGTCTTTTGTTCTGTATTTGGAAAGGATGTGGAAACTATTTGAAAATTTTGATATCATGCTTATTTTAATTAAAATATATATTTATGAGTTGGACTATTGACACCCCTTCAAAATCCTATTGAAACTCCTATTTCAATTATACTTCAGTTGTTGTCGAAAATACCATTTTTTGTTAAAGAACCCTTCTTTCCCACTTAAAAATCTTTCAATTTACAATCATTTTCTCACACTTATAATTCTTTTGCGATGAAATGCAATGGTTTCCCCCAAAAGAAAATTGGTACAAGTTAAGTATAGATGCTGCTATAAATGGTACAGAAAGTTTAACAGAAATTGGAGTTGTAGTGACTGGTCAAGGAGAGTTTAAATTTATGGCGGCATTAGTTTGCAGGAAATTTTGTACTAGTAATGTGGAATTTGTAGAATTAGAAGCGAGTTTACGAAGAGTCAAAATGGCTAAAGATGCTGGATTGTAGGTGAATTTAGCGACTTCACAACTGACAAAAATGAAGTTATTATTAAGCATATGCCTAGAGTACTCAACCAAGATTGTAATTTCCCTTCTTGAACACTTGGAGTAGCTAGAAGAAGCTTCTGCAGATATTGCAAATATGTTATAGCTTCCTTGCTTTTTTATTATAAAATACTCCTTTTACCCTTTTTTTAATAATCTCTTTTACGCAAAAAAATAAAAAAAACTGCAGTTTTGATATCTCTAATCTTCTCAAACTTTCTCTCTCTACAAAACTAAAAAATTTTAGCTTCCCAAAAATAAAAATAATTCATATAAAAAATAAAAAAATGATTGTTGTTTTAAGATTGTGCAAATCAATTGTATATGTGAGACTAAAAAAGAGAGAAAAAGGAAGAAAAAAATATAATCAGTAAATTCTTTTTATATTTATTCTTAAATATAATTATAATATAATAAAAATTTTATAAAATTAATTAAAAGGTGTCAATAGTGGAACTCTGTATTTATATTTAGGGTTATTATCATTTTACTACTTCAGGAATTGCCAAATATCAAATGACTATAAGAAATATTGTCTCCTATCATTTTACTACTATATCTTTATAAAAATATCATTTTACTACTTTTCCGTTACAATTGTTAGTTGACCATTAGTTGACCGTTAGTTGACTAACACAATACTAATTTTACCCTTCATGATTTAAAAAAAAAGATAAATTTGTAATTCATATATCATAATTCTAGCAAAAAAAATTATATTGGTATTTTATATCTCTTTTAATAAATATATTACAAATTTATTTTATAAATAACCTTTAAATATTTTTTTTAATCATGAAGGGTGAAATTGATATTTTGTTAGTCAACTAACTAGTTAATTAACTATAACTAATGTGAATTAATGCTTATATTAAAAAAATAGTAAAATAATATTTTTATAAAGATATAGTAGTAAAATGATAAAAGACAATATTTTTTATAGGTATTTAATATTTAATAATTTTTGAAGTAGTAAAATGATAATAATCTTTATATTTAATTTGGATTTTGGAGGACTTTAAAAAGTATAAATTAAAAATGACGGCAGAAAAAAACGGTCGAAGAAAACGTTATGGGCATGCGATCAACGGTTTAAATCTTTGTCCATAATAATGGCTTTTCTTGATCGAGCTGCCACGTGTACCGACGTGGTCCCATGTCCTCCACAATGAGTGTGGCCATTTCCATACGCATCTTCCTTCTTTTGGTTGCGTCCGTACAAGGTATTTTCGTAAATTCTGGCAACAACAACGCTATAAAAATAAAACCCCACCCTCTCGCCCCTATAAATACAACAAACTACCCTGTCATTTGAAACCGTCGACACAGAGGGAGGGAGAGAGAACAGACAGCACTGAGTGTGACTGTGTGAGGCACGAGAAGCTGGAGTCCGAGAAGTCACTCTCCGGGATTTCGAAATCAACCAAAAATTTCTACACATTTACGATTTTACTTGTGAAACACTTAGTTTTGGGAACAGAGCTTTTCAATGAGTCGTTTAGGGTATAAGAATATCGTCTATCACGGCGACGTTTGTTTGGGAGAGCTAGATGCTATTCTCGTCTCGGACGAGAATTTCCAGTTCCCGAACAACGAGATTCGAATTCGTCACATATCGCCTAGTAGCGAGCGATGCATTCCTCTCTCAATTCTCCACACGATTTCTTCATTTTCGCTTCGTTGCAAGCTCGAATCATCGGCTCCAGTTGAGCAGCCTCATTTGATTAATCTTCACGCCTCTTGCTTCTACGAATTCAAGGTCAATTCACCTCGTTCCCAATTTTATAGAATGTGAAATGATAGCTAGTTATTTTTGTAGGAAATGTGAATGATTTGTAATTTTTACCGGCAATAGAGTAGTCTTTTAACTTGAACCAAAGTGACGTGACATGATATGATTCGAAGAAAAATTCAAAGCGGTAAATGAAAAATTGTTAATGTATTTCCATTACAGTCACTTAATTGGCTTAGATAGTTTTGTAATTTTGGTTATAAATGATTGTGCAGACGGCAGTTGTTGTGATTGGAGACGAGGAGATTCATTTAGTGGCAATGCCAAGTAAGCAGAAGAAGTTTCCGTGTTTTTGGTGTTATTCAGTTCCGTCAGGTCTATACAATTCTTGTTTAGGGATGCTGAATTTACGGTGTTTAGCAATTGTATTCGATCTTGACGAAACACTTATTGTTGCCAACACGATGAAATCGTTTGAGGACAGAGTTGAGGCTTTAAGAGGTTGGATTGCACGTGAGCCGGATCAAATACGGGCTTCAGGAATGTCTGCTGAGTTGAAGCGGTATATGGATGATCGAATGTTATTGAAGCAGTACACTGAGAATGATTGTGTTATGGATAACGGGAAGGTGTTTAAGGTTCAACAAGAAGAGGTTCCTCCTCCATCAGAGAATAATGAGAGAATTGTTCGGCCTGTGATTAGAATTCCAGAAAGGAATCTTGTTCTTACTCGGATTAACCCTGAGGTTGCTTTTTTTTCTTGGGTCATGGCTATTTATTTGTTTTATTGTTTATTCCGCGCAGTTTCTATGATTTATTTGGATTGTGTGGATTAATGAAACATAAGTTCATCGACTAGTGATTTGTTTACCAATTATATGTTTCTATAATAAGAGGATAGAAATTGGATATCCTTAAGTTGTGCAATGATGGATGTTGCTCACTGCATGCTTGCTTATGCTCATCTCTCATATGTCTTATTATTCAAGGATATATTTGCCATGCTTGAATTAAAAAGATCTTGGAAGTACTGTGATCAGTTAGGGACGTGCATGTATATGAAAGCGTTCTTGTGGGCAGATGTAGGTGTGAGAAAGGTTGCTCTAACCACAGTTGCTGATCTAATTTCCTGTTTTTAAGCACAGTGTTCAGTATTCTGGAGTAGCTTTTGCTTTTAAGAGATTTTGGGGAACTGTTTAGAAAATGTGGAAGTGAAGTTCATCCTTACAAAAATTTGACTTCTGTGAAATTTAACATTGTTTGCATTATCTGATTGTTATGGCTGCTTTTTATGTAGAATCGTGATACCAGTGTGCTTGTGAGGTTACGACCTGCATGGGAGGATTTAAGAAGTTATTTGATTGCAAAAGGACGCAAACGATTTGAAGTTTATGTTTGTACTATGGCTGAAAGAGATTATGCCTTAGAAATGTGGAGGCTTCTTGACCCAGAGGGACATCTGATAGGTTCAAAACAACTCTTGGACCGAGTTGTTTGTGTTAAATCAGGCAAGCATTCCCAGCACATTTTGGCTTTAATTCCTTGGTTGGATCTTGATGCATTATCTCTTTGGAACATGCTATTTTTGGAAGTTATTCTATCATTCCCTGTTATTCTAGGTGCTTTCTTGGAGCTAAGTTGCAGATTTTCTTAGTTTACTATTAGCATACTCATTACCAATAGTTCCATTAAATTGAAGTCAGTGCTGGTGATAGAAATTAGAGTTCCATTTAATAGTTATTAATCAACATAGAGTTTGAAGATATGTTACTTTGTTTGTGCTTCTGCTACATTGTACTTAATGTCAACTGTTAAACCCTTCTATTATTTTCAACTTAGCAGGTTCCAGGAAATCTTTGCTAAATGTCTTTCAACGTGGTTTGTGCCATCCAAAGATGGCAATGGTTATTGATGACCGTTGTAAGGTTTGGGAAGATAAGGACCAGCCTCGAGTTCATGTAGTTCCAGCTTTCACTCCATATTATGCCCCTCAAGCAGAGGTACAGAGTTTGTCTCCACAAGCTTATGCATTATGTGTGATTCCTTGTCCTTTTATTTCATAACATTTCTGCATGTTTTATTGGTGAAATGTGATAATAATTAAACAAACTATGAGTGAATTTTCATTGTGATCTTTGCTTTTTCTCTTCTGGTGGTTATCAGACAGCGAATGCAGTTCCAGTCCTCTGCGTGGCAAGAAATGTTGCATGCAATGTCAGAGGTTGTTTTTTCAAGTAAGATCCATTTATTTTACGTAGTCAATGTCTCATACATGACAATGCAGTTATAACAATTGGATATAAATTTGATTTCTTATGCCATATTTGTCCCAGGGAGTTTGATGAGAATTTATTGCGTAGTATATCTGAAGTTTTTTATGAAGATGAGGCGGTAAATTTACCTGCTGCTCCTGATGTGAGCAATTACTTGATGTCGGAGGTATTTGAACTGAAAATATGTAATCTTTTAATTTGTTGAGTAAAAATCCATATTGTTGTCATGTGCTTATGTATTTGTTGCTGGATTACAGGATGCCAATTTTGCACCAAATGGCAGTACTAATGCTCCAATGAGCGAAGGAATGAACGGACTTGAAGTGGAAAGGAGACTGAACCAATCTGTAAGTTTAAAGTAGTTTTATGGTGAAAAATAGTTCATATATAGTTCTTTGTTCATTTGGATGGAGTCTTTATTAATAGAACTGTTTCATCAACAATAATTGAATGGTGAAAATAGAGTTTTTATTAATAGAACTCTTTCATCAACAATAATTGAATGATGAACTGGCATCATTTTAATCTAGTATGAGTTCTTTTTAATTCTCAATGTTTCCTTGTGTGCAGTTGAATGGAAATTTGACGAATTTTCTTTATACCTAAAAAATTTCATTTCAGGATGAGAAATATGTTGTGGACTCAGGTTTGCCTTCTATGAAAAATAGCTCTGATTTGAAATCTGAAACATCTCAGCTTCCTGTTGCTGTTGCTTCAAATGCCACTGTCCCAGCAACAGTTGTGCCTTCTCAGAGTATGGCTTCTTCTTTATTTCCCCCTTCCTTTTTTTTTAATAACTTAGAAAGTTTGTTTTGATGTTATGATTTACAGTAAGATATACCTGAATTCTTGTTCTCATAATTTCCTTCTCTTTTGTTCTATGTTATAGAACCTGCTCCCATTAGGCGAGACAACAGCTCTATGAAGCATGGTTTTGATTTAAGGAATCAAAACTCAGCTCAACCCCCTCTACCTAGATTACATGGACAGGGAGGCTGGATAGTTGAAGAAGAAGTTAACCGAGTGCTTCCAAATAATCGCCCTGTTTCCATTGCCACTGGTTTACCCTCACATGCCTCCCAAGTGAAGGGCGAAGAGGTTTGTTTTGTATTTCCTTTATATATATACCAGGAGTATATAGCTAGTTTTGACTATTTATGTACAGCTGTCTTTGTATCATGCAATGATTACTTGGTTTAATTTTTGCTTATTTTTAGGCAAGTATGGCACATGATTTGCATAAACAGAATCTTCCACCAGCAAGTCAGCCTCCAGGTATGTGAAGTAATTAAATTTGTGGACATCTATCTTAATACACATCCTTTCACATAATTCTGAAATTGATGTATGAACATTGCTGGTGAACAAAACGATCTGTCATTAGATTTTCGCTTTCATTATGCAGTTGCTAGGAACAGCAACGTAGCTCATGCTCAGCACGAAGAATCAGTGAAGAATAGCTAATGATGCATTAGTTTAATGTTTTGTTTAATTGCGAGGTCTGGTAGCCAAACCACAAACCATATAACCTATCTTTCATAAGTGTAGCCTTTTGTTTTTTGAATTTTACTCCACAATCTAGAAGGAGACTCAAATCCTCCATCTTATGGATAAAGGGAGTAGGTTCCAACCAACTCAACTAAGGAGTTATTAGAGACATTAATGTATTATTGAAGTAACTATAGTGTGATGACATTCTTCTTATTTGTGATAGAATTATGGAATCGTAGGTAATCAATGGAGGGCTGATTGAACTTTCTTGCAGAGATTGGGGTATCCCAGAATCATGTGTCATCAAATAGCAGAGAATTCCAGACTGAAGGTGGAAAGATGAACTTGCTACCATCCAATCTATCTATTGGTGTGCTACAGGAAATTGGAAAGAGGTGCAGCTCAAAGGTACACATTGGTTTTTCCTGAAGATTTGTTTTCTTGCTGCATTCTTTGGTGCTTATCACATAGCGCCCCATGGTGCAGGTTGAGTTCAGGTCTGTTGTAAGCACGAGTAAGGATTTACAATTTTCTGTTGAGGTTAGTGAAAAAATTGTCTTTTTTCTATTGTCGGTCAGTGTTACATTTTTTTTTTTTATCGTTTATAGCATTGTCATTTTCTGTTATCCTAGATAGGTTTCTTTCTGTGAAGTTCTTATAGAATGATTCAAGAATCAACTATTTGATTAATTCAAGGAATATTGTATTATTTTTTATCTTTCTGAAGGAAATGGATATTGTGAAGTGAATTTTATTTAATATGTCTCTTGTTGTTAGATTGTATCTAATCTCGTTGATATGGACTATTAAGGTTGTTTTTTCTTTGGATACTTGGAGGATATATTGTTTTGCAATTTTAGGTCTTGGGTAATTTCACATTTAAGGAGTCCAGAAACAAACTATAGTTCTTTATGCCAAATTTTCCCTCCTTTTGTTCACTGTCTTTCCATCTTTGATAGTAACTCGGGGAAAGAAAAAGTTTGAGTAGACTAAGATTTTAATGAGTTGTGAAAGCCCGAGAAACTATCTTTGATTCTTTTTCTCTTGACTTGGAAGTTCATTTTATTCAGGTTTTGTTTACTGGCGAAAAGATAGGTGTTGGAATGGGCAAGACAAGGAAGGATGCTCAACAACAAGCTGCTGAGAATGCCCTTCATTGCTTGGCAGGCAAGGCTAATGAACTTTGAAGCTAGACATCTTTATAATCTAGATCATGATATAAATTATCGAGGTAAATGATTTGCGAGGAAATCAATGTGATTGTGCCTGGGAGTATGTACTAGTCTTCAAGGTTTTTTATGCATAATGTTTAATGTTCATTGACTAAGTTCGTGCAATCAACTGTGCGCATATGAATATTTTATTCACCTTTGTATCTTTTTATTTTCTCGCCTCAAAAGCTCTTCTTGCTGTTCATTTTGCTTTTAAGTTGTGATCATATATGGCACAAATATGCTGAATAGTTTCCGTTGTGCATGGGATTTCAGAAAAGTATGTAGCATATATCACACCCCGTTCTGGAGCAATGGACAGAGATTTCGACAAGCTTTCTCTTGAAAACGAAAACGGATTTCTGTGGGACACCATCATTTCAGAATCAAATGAAGGGCTGAGAGAAGACAGGTTACGCAAGGAAAGCACTCCTGAGGTGGGGATTTCTGGTGATGCTTTCAATAGTTGAATTGATTTCTTTGTTCAAAAAAATAGGTGATGCTTGGATAAAGGGTATGTGGGCAAGAAAATTCCAGATGAGGGGTAGTGTTATCTGGAGGGAAACCACTCCTTTATTTTGGATTTTTGCATTGCACCAAGATTTGAGAGCTAGAACACTGAAGAGTAAGCTGGCTTCATGTCTGCTACTGCTGCCTTAACCAGGCTCCAGTTTTTCTGTTTTAGGAGGTAAGGGCTTGGTGGTCAGTCCTAGTTTCTACCCATTATCCAAGTACTCCCATGTACTCAATTCAGCTGTTTTTTTTCTCTTTTATGAGAGGATGAACAATTCATATGCAGTAACCTCTTCTTTCTGAATACCGAATTACTGCAGCTTTGCCTCTGTAAATAAGTTTTAGTTCATTTTCAAAATGTATCCTTTGCTTATGCTGCAAAAGTTTTGTAATGTGTGTGATGCTGTTTTTTCAGTGGAATAGACTTTGTTGCACTTATATGTTGTTTTTGTCAACTCAATAAATTTCTACAGGACTGATTTAATTTGTTGTGATTGCTGATACATTGATTTGTAGGCTTCTGAAGTTGAACCTGGGAGTACCTCTGCCAGTTTGGGGAATCAGCAAGTGCAAAAGCGTCCCAATGTCCCCAAGTAAGATAAGACAAAATGGTTCAGAGTTCATCTTTTATTTTATTGGCAGAGTAATAAAGTGCATTGTTATTGTCCAAAGGTAGGGAAGAGAGGAGTGGAGGATGGACTCATCTCAACTAGTTCTTTTGGGGTGAGTACTTGGACTGTTTAGCTACTGGTTGCCTTCTTCACCTCCTGTTGAATATGACTGAATTCTCAATTCACCTTTTGTAATTCAGCTTTATCAAGCTGGCGCATGAAATTCTCTCTCCCTTATTTTTTTCTTTCCCGGCTTTGAGATAATTAAGAGTGGAGGTTGGTTAAGGGAGTTTCTTTTCATGTGCAAGTCATGTGAAACTTGGTGCTTTTTCTTTGTTGCTTCTTCAATTTTTCCTGTTTATGTACCACATTTCTGTTGATGTAGAATCTAGTGATCTTACTAAATAGGGGCAGTGAAGTAGTAGAAGAGAAGTTAAATGGTGCCAAAGGTAGAGAGGATTTCACTAGTCGGTTTACCACTTTTATGCTTTTATTCAGATTTCTTTTGGGTCCATTTTTCAAATTTTGTTGAGCATGGTCATCCGTGTTCTCTGATGCTTTGTACAGCTTTTCTACATTTTAAATTTATAGCCTGGTGATTAGTACTCTTGGTTTCTTATATTAGAAATTTCTTTTTTCCAGATTATCAAAATTTATTCTGAGCAAAGGGTTGAAAGACGAAACTACCGCAGACCTAGATAAACTTGGTCTTTCAGAACACTATTTGGCCTTTTGAGTTTTTGTACATGCAGATTCTTACATCCCCAAGCGGAGCTGAAGTTGGCTCATCTTGGAGGTGATAAATCTCTTCAGTTTTGTTTTGTTTTGTGGAAAGATGGGCTGTTGTTTTTCAGTTCACCCATTTTCCTGCTTATCTAGCAGTAACTCCCTTTAGATGTTGTAATGTCTAACCTTTGCTCTATAGATATATAATCAAAGAATAAATCATTCAAGTCTCTTCTCTTAAACTACAAGCTGCTCATTGTTGTCAATGTCATTCTATGTAATTCTTGCATCATAAATACTAATTGAGTCGCAAACCTACGTTGTATTCTCCCAACCCTCTATCGAAAGCAATGTGCTTCGTGCTGATGTATTCTGGATGTTCTATAATCTCAGGATCCTGGTTGTTTGGTAATTGCAATGATTTATGATTGTGTGGGGTGGGAGTTTTGGAAATAGTGAACTCGCTTTTTTGAACACCCAATCTTATTGATTGGGTGCTAAGTCTTGCCTTGTATTTTGAGTGGATACTTTAAGCAACCTTAGACGTACGCCGTACGCATCAAATGGATACCAACGAGCATCAGTTCCAAGGTATCAAAACAACGCGTTGGTAAATGAAGATGACCATGATTAGCAATTTTAAAAGGAGTGGGAGTAAAGAGATGACTCTTTTGACTTGGATTAGAAAAATTTTCCAGATGTTGAATTGATTATTGTGAAATTTAATGACTTGCTTCTTACGTACAGCTTTGCGAACGTGTATAGCTTTGATATATTTTCAAATTTTTCCCATATCCAAGTGCTTAGGTATTAAAAAAATAATTGTTCATTCAAATGCAGCCTCTGAATCTCGCCGAACTCCAAATCTGGACTTGGGTAATAAAGAATCAAAGTTCATTTGGTAGGCATAGCATAATTCTATCCATTCAGATCTCAACCATCTTAGAGAATGTAAAATATTCGGCTCAAAGTTAAATGCAAAATTTAACAATAAACATGTCGTGTAACGACATTGCTAACCATAACATGAGTAACATAGTCCGCTTGATTAGCACTTGATTGCATTTAGCATTCAGGACATTTAGGGAACACGTAGAATCTATTTAACTGATATGTTTTGCAACACAAAAAGGTGATCAAGTCTTAGTACACGAAAATGACCTCCTGATATACATTCAAAAGAACAACAAAATCCTGGGCAACCCTTAACATAGTAGCATACAATAATGACAGGTTCATAAAGAAAAAGAATATCTGTACATGCAGCAGCCACTATGAATGCTTTAGTCTTCTCCTCTTTGCCTAGGCACTACAAATTCAAGCAGCATAGTCACAAGGGGCAAAACTTAAATGCCAGCTCTGCCAAGCTTAATTTAAAGCAACCCTAGATTTGAAAGTAGTGTCTCTAGAGTTCTGCGACCCCAGTTGAGGTCATTTTGGATGACAGTACTTTCCAATGGCTTTGCATCAGGATGCTTTTCTTGTCTCGCTACCTGAGGCTTTTCTTTGAGTTCATCTTCAAGCTGTTGCTCCGCATTATTGAACATCTCAACCTTTTCATCCTCACGTCGATCATCCACACGTTCTTGCTTCTCATCTGACTGGACAATAATCGGCCTTAGTTAATTGAGGAAAAATTGGAGAATGCATAGATGTTAATATTAGTACTTGCAACAGGAGCAATATCGATTTTGCAGCAGAAGAACTACAAATGGTATTAACTATTTCTTTCTAGCAAAGGTCTCATATTTTACCATTATATATATCACAGTACAAACCAGGCTGTTAATACTGAGGTGCATGACAATTCTGTTTCATGTTCCATTTACTATGGAAATATGTTTCCAGATGAATTTGAACTTAACAGAAATGCTTAGTGTACTGTTGTTTTTTAATACATTACTAAAGTTGTTGCAGCTTTGAAGTTTATAGGTCTAGCTATGGGAACTGAGTTTTAGATTGAACACAGTACTACTTTTCATCTGCAACCATGAAAACCTAGTCCCATCATTTGAAGAACTGGCTTCAAAGTTTTGTTGTGTGATTTTAATACATGGTTAAGCTTGATTGCCGATGGTGGAAATTAAGATAAAAATATCACTGCCATCTTTGTGTAATAATGATTGATAAAGATGCAACACTTCAACATTGACAAAACGAAAGAGCTTCCCTGCTGGTACATACTATCTTCAGAAATTCTTTTTACCAAACATCGATTTCAAGATACAACTCACATGGATTCTACTAACATTGGTAAACATATGGGTAAAGGAAACTGGGGATCAGCGAAATTGCTTGGCAGGTAAAAGCAGTAGAAGAAAGAAAGAGAAACAATGGGATTAAAAAATAAAGAAAACCACTGACCATTACATTCATCAAGCAGTTACCTCTGGTGAGTTGTAGTTCATAGCTTCATTAATTCCAACTGAAGCATCAACGGAAACACTTTTCCGATCCTCTTCTTCAAATTCTCCTTCATCTGATTTTGGTAACAGAGTCAAACCAGGCACTAAGACTGCATCACCTTCCTGAGTGATCAGATTTCCCTCAACATCTGTGCTTGCCAGATTCTTGTTCGCTGAGGCTCTGCCATTATTTCCTAGAACATCTTCACTCATCATATTCTTATTAGCCGAAGATTTCTCCTTGGGATAACTAATATTGTCAGCAGTCAGATTGTTGATTGTTGCAGCACCGCCATCATTCTTGAGAACATCTTCTTTCTTCTCTGGTTGACTACTTTGCTTTTCACCAAGCATCTTGTCACTTTCATTCGGTGCAGTATCCTCCTTAGGATAACCAATATTTTCTGCAGTTAGATTCTTGATCATTGTAGCTCTGCCGCTGCTTCCGAGAACTTCTTGTTCTGTCTTCTTATTCTTGTCATCTGCTGCAGCTCTGCCACTGCTTCCGAGAATTTTTTGTTCTATCGTGCTATTCTTGTTATCTGCAGATTCTGCATCTGGTTGACCAATTTGCTTCTCACCAAGCATCTGGTTAATTGCAGTGGACATAGGATCCTCCTTAGGACAACTAATATTCTCCGCAACAATAGACATGGGCTTCTCTGGTACCTCTGCTGAATTCATGTCGCTATCAACAGCAACCGGGCTATTGTCTACATTTGAAACTGGCGCCTCTTCTGGCTGAGTAAAGTTTTCTGCAACTAACATTTTTGAGGTAACTGTTGGATCTTCCTCAATTATTTTCTGCTCTTCAGCATGTTCCCAGTCTTCGAAAACTGTGATAGTATTCTTAGTTTCCCAGGCTTGAAAAATCCTATCTGGGCCAGATTGCCATACAATCTGGCCTGTTCTTCCTCTCAGAATGAACTTGTACTGGATTGTTTTGCCCACGGGTACATCCTAAAATTAAAAAAAAAAAAATCAAAATTTGTCAGTCAAGAAAAAATAATCAGCCATATGTTTGTAGATAGGAATATCATTTCACCAGAGATTCCTACTTACGATCTCAACAGTCCAAATATGCCCATCTGACCAGTCCAATGGTATTGCACTTGTAGGATCCCATGAGCCAAGCATAGGATCATCCCCCGCTACGAAAAATTGCTCGCCGAACAAGCACTCTTTCTGTAACTGGAATTTGACATGCACAGTTTTTGATTCGTCTGCAAAGCAGAATCTTATGATTCAGTCTAACTATTGCCAAAAATAAATTAAAGTCTCCAACATTCACGATAAGCTTACACGCTACAGGAGTTTGAGCCCCGGTCTCCACTTCTGCCTGCATCAGGAATACATACAATTCAAAATCAGTAGAGATAACATTTTGTACTACTAATAATCACTTCTTTCAAATTTCCTCTGTTCTCCCCCTTCTTTCAAATTTGATCATATGGTTAAAATAAGGAAAAATAAGCATATCAATTTCCTTAAGAAATTAGAAGGCCCCTATTACAGAAACCTTTCACTGCCAGAACCCCAGAAAATAAACACAAAAATATTCTAAAAGCACCATAAACATAAGTAATCGAATGAACAAAAATATCAAGAAACCCAGAAACCAATGAAAAAAAAAAACAAAAAACGAAAAACAAACACACACCTGGCCATCAGAGGAGGAGAGAGCAGAAACGGGCAGCAAAGCCACGGCCTTGTATTGCAAGAACCGAGCATTAAAAAGTTTCTTGGATTGGAAAAACAAACTTTTGGGCTTATTATTAATCCGAAACCCTTTAGAAGACAAGAAGCCTCTGTCTCTATTATTGTTATTATGATTGTCAACGATTATCTTTGAAGCAAAACTCGTTAATGTTTTCATAACTCAACTCAGCTCAACTCAGCTCAACTCAACTCAAGTACTCAACTCACTATTGGTTGCTTGCGTTTGTGTTTGCGCTTCAGTTTTACCACAGAATTCTGATGATTAGTGAGTGAGGGTGTGTCTGTCAGTGAGTGACTGTTGATTGATAAATACTAACAGTGGGTCCAAATGATCGGATCCGATTCCACGTGGGATCCTGACACGTACTACAAGGAGTTGAAATTGAATCTCTATCTGCCTTTGCTTAACTTTTTTAACTAAAAAAACGTGAGAAACCGAGTCTCTCTCTCATCTGTCCAACTGTGAACTGTCTGCATTGCGAGAGGCTAATAATTAATGAAACCGTCACCGTCACGGTTTCTGCTTTCAACTTTATATCCCCACCGTCCATTTTAGTGGAGTTTATTGCAGTCTGTCCCACGTGATTTCATTTTTCAAATAATTAGTAACTTCTGGTTCTGGCTAAGAAAAATCCTGAAGCTGTAAAATTTGAAAAAAATTCAAAACTGCAGTACCAAGACTCCCAGCCCGGCACCACGAGTTCCAATTTTCAAAATATCTTGAAGTTTATCATTTAGATCCCTAAAGTTTAAGTTTTATTGAGTAAGTACATTATGTTTTCATTTGTAATGAAAAGCGCCCTAACCGGTGGGCTAGCGAGCATTTTACCAGGCTTAAAGCTCAGTTTTCTAAACTCATCTGCAGCCTTGGTACATCCGAAGAGTGGTGCTATTAGCACCCCACTATTCCTCTTATAAAACCCCCTTTTGTTTTGTATTTACAATTTTACCCTCCATATTAAAAGCAAAAATTTACTCAAGTAAATCAACTTCCAATTATTTTATTCGGTCAATTTTTCCATTGCAAATATTATAAATTTTGTGAATATAAAAATAAAGTCGACTGTAGAAGAGTAAGAATTTGATATATACTAAAGTTTTATCCTAATTTGTCTTTGCGGCATAGAAAATTTTGTAAAGTTTTTATAGATTACTAACTTTATGAGCATGTTAGGAGACAATTAAACTTGTGCTTATTTTATATAAATAAATTAAAAGTACATACACTTGAGTAAACTACATCTTCTATTTGCTTTGAAGTAGACAAATGTACTTCTATATTTGCAAGAACACCCAATACACATTTAGGGGCTTATTGAAGAGGTTATTTTAAAAATTAAAAATAATATTAATAGAAAAGGGAGTTTGATAAGGATTATGAAGGAGTGCCAATAGCATTAATGATTTCTGAACTGCAGAGTGCAGACCCTATCATTTGGTGGGTAAAACAGTTTTGTCCAAGAGTTTTGTGTTATATATATATAAATTTTTTTTTTCCTCCTTGTCTCGGGACATTAATGTATAAAATGAAATATAAAAAAGAAAAAGCTACTAAATTATTAAGAAAGTATGATGGCCTCCAACATGAAAGAAGAAAGAAATAGAAGAAATCAAATAATACAGAAGAAATTAAAAAAAAAAAAAAGAAAAGAAGGCGCTATCCTAATTAATTGAAATCAAAACTCTCTATTTATTAAACACTGAGAGAGAAGTATAATGTTGACTAAATATTTCTGTAAATTTTGATTATAGAGATTGAATAAAGATGGAGAGACAGAGGGGCTGTAATGGAATAATAATGGTGTTATCAGAATTATATGTGTTTTTAGATTTTTTTTTAAAAAATGGTCTATCTTTATGAAAGGGGTTCTCTCTTGTCTTTTTGAGGGTTGTCAACTACTCTAAATTCTATTTATAATTTTCCTTGCATATAATTTTAATGGAATAAGAATTTGTCTTTGGGGCATAACTACACAGCGTCATGGGCTCGGTACCCCAGTCATTTGTCTTTTTGCAAAGTGAGCATTGTAACAACACAAATACATGAAACACAGGCTGCAGCGTGGCAATCCTGAGGAATTTCCTCATTCTGTATGTTACCCTCAATAAAAATCAGGCATGCTATATATTATAGAAAGTTAGAAATTCATAACAGTCTCTCCCAATGAAAGAACAAGAACAGAAAGCGATTTTGCAAAACATAGTTGCTATGTATATTTATTGTATAGACGACGCCTAATTAAGTGTCTGATCACTTTTGGAAAGGAGTATTAGTGGTGGCGATCACATTTAGATTAGTCTTCTTTCTAGCTGCCAGCACAAATTTCTCAGTCATATCGAGATCTTCTAGTTTGCTGCCGTTTGGAAGTTTCCAATCGAAATGATATAACAACTGAGCAAGTGCAAGTTCAATACTTGCAGTAGCAAATTCAATGCCCGGACAAATCCTCCTTCGGGAACCAAATGGAAGCAATTCAAAGTGGTTTCCTTTAAAAGTCAACTGAAGAACCTTCAAACCGCTCTGGTTTAAAGCTTTCAGGATCTTCCCAGATTGCTGGATCTCTCCCAATCGCATAAATGTTTATGAAGATCTTGGCACGAACCTCCACCGTGTATCCATTTATCTCACCGCTTTCAATTGATTCTCTAAAGGATAATGGAGCCCGAGGGTGTAATCTGAAAGTTTCTTTGATAATTGCTTTCAAGTAATCCAGGTTTATGGTGTCTGGCTCTTCAATTTTGCTCTTTCCTTTGCATGCTTCTCTTACCTCTTCTTGTGCCTTCCTCATTATTCCAGGGTTCTTTATCAGTTCTGACATTGCCCATTCAATTGATGTTGCTGAAGTCTCACTCCCCGCAGTGAAAATGTCCTCTATTTCACAGATCTCGTTAGACTATATATAGAGTTATTCTCTTTTGCAGATGTCCGTATTTCATTGAAGTCTAAACCAGTATTTCTCTATATGATTATATACTACATGGATTAGTATGTATTTTTCTACCAAGATTATGTATATACAATTATGGCATTAGTGTAAAAATGATAGCTTTAATCTGGTTGATTGTGAGATGAAACTTATTCTTATTATCCTGCTCATAACTCAAAAGTGTGTCAACAGTATCTTCCTGATCATCAACTTTGACATGATTCCCATTCCTTTTCAACCTATGTTCTGTGAGAATTTCTTCAAGAATCTTATCCATCTTCTTATGAATGCTCAATACTCTAGCCTTGACCCCTGTTATGGAACTAAGAAATTCGAGTGAAGGGTACATATCAAAGATGGCAAAGCCTCCAGCAAGGCTCATAATTTCTTCAAGCACTGTGATAAAATTTTGCCCATCTTTGCACTTGCTACCAAATGCTGCCCGAGCAATAAGATCATTTGTCATAGAAAAAAACTTTTCACCAAGATTAATGGCATGTCCCTCAGACGATGAAATGAATTGAACAAGATGCCACACCTTCTCTTCCCTTATCGATCTGAATGATTGCACTTGCTTACTGCTTAAGGGCTCCAGGGCAGCTATTTTACTCACTTGTTTGCAGTAATCATTGTAAGAAGAGAAAATCAAACTTTAATGATCATATGATAGTACCCCAGCAACATATACTTCAGGCTTTCCCGTAAACTTGAGCTCGTTAGTCTTTAACATCTCTTTGGCTGCTTCAGCTGATGAAATGACAATAGAAAAAACCTAGCCAAGCTGGAACTTCATTACAGGACCATATTGTTTGCTTAATCTTGTAATAGCATGGTGTGGCAATTCGTGATGAGCCAGCTTATGTAAGTTGCCTATAATAGGCAGAGGTTTCGGCCTTGGAGGCATATTGCCTTGGCCTTTGGAAACTTTCCAATATCTAACAAGTGCCAAGAAGAAGAGAAGAAAAGTTAAAATGAGAGGCAATGATGGCAATTCCATTAATGCTGCGTTTTGGTCCAAGTCTTGACGATGATTGATGCGCATTTGATCTTTATTATACAATAGTTTAAGAATGGTTAAGCTGTTGTATAATTTAATGTCATTTTGAATAGAGACAACATCATGAAGTTTAGTTTATGAACATTAAACAAAATTCTCCAATTTGTTTTTTTTTCACCTGTATGTCGTTTGTTATAACTTTCTGTTTATTGTTGAAAACTTACTATCTTGAAACACATCGACCCATAATTTTTTTTGTTATTTTTTTCAAATCAATGACACCGGCTGGCAAAATAATTGAAGCTTCTCAGCTGTTTAATTTAATTCTATTTGATTCGTTCACATGGCTTAATTAGGTTTCGTTTTGTTTTACCTTGAACTTAGTTTTTTTTAGGAAAGCTGGTTATTTCCTTTTGACAATTTGTTGCTGCTTAAAAATTGACATTAGGCCCCAAGCTCAATCGACTCATTAGGTATGTACTTTATGATGGACCCAAGCCATAGTGTTGGGGCAGCCATTATGGGTTGCAGTTTGGAAGGTATGGATATACTAAAGTGGGGCTTATTCACATTGAACCTAGAGGATCTTGTCCCATGAGATAGTATCTTGGAGAATGGGCTACTAGAGAACTAATCACCTAAAATGTGCAAAATAACATAAAACTAAAAAATTTTGTTTCTTGTCATACTAAATTACAACAATATTTGAATGAACTATTATATGACCATCTAGAAGTTTTTTTTTAAAAAAAAAATCTAATTTTGTATTGACACCTTTTCTATCCCGACAAATTAAATGTCTAACGGTAAAAAAACCCTAAATAGGATGTAAATTCTAAAATCCTGATCAAAATAAGAAAGTACTACTTTCTTCACATAAAAGAGGAAACAATCTTGAAAATCCTACTCTATAGTGCAACGATTCGTAGTACCTTCTAAATATAAGATTCCCACGTCTTGTTAACTAAGTTTTCTTTAAAAACCTATATATAGAGCATCCTAAACATGACCTAGTGGGAACCATCACAACCTACCAGTTGTTTAATAGCCTTTAAGGGCCTGTAAACAACCATCCTTACACTCACACACCACTTTAATTTGTTCAAGAAGTGCTCTGCTTATTAAACAAAGAACCCTAGTTTAGATTTCCTCAAGAAACATAAACTAGCCTTTTGTACTCTCCCATCACCATTAAATACTTTCCTTGACTTAGAACGTCTCTTTGTTCTCGTTCAAATGCCCTTAAACCCTCAAACATCAACTTAAACCTCAAGAAACTAGTACGACAATATTATTGAATTCACCACTTAAATCATTTTATTCTTGCAAACCAATGTCAAAAATCTCCTTAAACACCATCCCATCACACTTTTTGGGTTGCCATCATCCTACAATTTAATCTTCAAACCATAGATTACATTAGGTTTTTTTTCCTAGTTTACCGCTGTATTTAATACTGAAGTAGCGTCCTAAATCTGGTTCTCCATTATTTACTAGTGTAACATGCTCCCACACCATGGCTTACAGCAGGTGCCTTATCATTTGAATCTCAAACCATTCCAATAAATCAGCTATAGTCAAAGCTTCAACACGAGTTTATCTCTAGGCCGGATCAGTGCTAGATAATCTTGTGGACCGAATTTATCTATTGAAAAAGGATTATGTCCAGCCAATTCGGCAAGGACTCGTGGAAGGATCGAAATCTCGTCAAAACACTATTTACTAAAATGCAAGCTGTACTTGAGGAACGTGTAAAGAAAAATTATGATTATGGTTATACATTTTACGGTTTGATTTACCAAAGAACCAATTTTCCATTTGCCATTCGAGTCAGAAGCATAAAGCAGTGTATCTCTAGTCTTTAAAGTGAAAGAATAATGATCAAATAGGAGCTTAGACTAGTCAAATTAAGAAGCCAAAAATAAATTTTAAAATTTCTTGCGTTGAGGAGGTTTGGGTTTCGACTCTTGCTCACGTGGATAGAAAAGAGATTGAGTTGTCATTAGACGAAATAATTAAAAAAAACCTAAGAAGAATTTAAATCGCTATATATAAATGATCATTAAGATTTTAATTACGATATCAGCCCATCTATTATTTTTTATCCCAAAAAATAAAGCTTCAAGATAGGTTGATTATTAGCAAAGTATCCCAATGCACACACACCAATTAATAATGTTAACGTGTTATAGGAATAATGTTACCGTCTGCACTGTGCTTGTTGCCTATGTAGATATTATATCAATGAGTCCATGTCCCTTGGTAACAGTAGCAAGAATTCGGAATTTCTCAGCTATCCAAGGTGTGCAAGTAATTAAGAAAATGAAGTCTTTTTTATCCAATTAATTGAAGAACATTAATTTTATATATCCTTCCACCATTTTTATACTTGTTTTTATTGCGTTTTTAATTTCTAAACCTTTGTCTTGAACTCCCAATGACAGAAAGTTTAGTCCATGAAAGTACGACAGAGACGTTACTCCATCAGAGGAGTCGGAGGGAAGTTCCTGCAGGTGGAAATAATCCGGAATCAGCTCCAACTGACCACCATCCAATATTACAGTTTTATGTCAATAAAAATGTTTTAATAAACCAATTATTAATGTTACCATATAATATATATTCTCTGCAATTCTTCTTTTTTTTTTTTTTAAAGTTATTGTATTCTGGTGACTGCGTATTGTGAAACCAGAATTTTCATTCGATGGGGGCATATGGAAACATAAAACTTTATTTGCGCAGCTGGCAATAAATGAGTACTATGAAACTGAGGGGGTAAAGAATACATTTATATCTAGGTGAAGGTCATTTTTAAAGCTTGGGGTCCGAGACTCCTCTGTACATGTACTGCTCATGGAGATATCAATTATCGCGTATAATTTGTATTATTATTGTGAATTGGAGTTAAGAATTTATTCTTTAGGTTTAGCAGCTCTAATCTTTTCAACAAATAACACATAAACAAGCGCAACAGCCCCAGGGACTTGATATTCTTCCTTGGCTAATTACTTGACTTCGAATCTTAAAGAGGTAAAGATTAAAATATTAATTTGAATTTTTAAAACTGCTCAAGTAAATGGAAAAATAGTTTATTTTTTATAAAAAATATTTTTTATTTAGATATTACTTTGTAAATTATTAAGATGACATAGAAAAAAGCCAATACCTAAATTCTAAAAGAAAAATGTGAAACTAGAGCATATATACTTACAAGAAAGAAAAATTGAACAAAATTCCCCTGTTATTTAGCAAAATTAATGATTTTTCTAACGTTTGATAACCTACTAGAATGCCCTTGATAATTGTGATGTTAAATAGTACACTTTTTGAAGGGCAAGCAATTCGATCTTTATAATGAATATGTAGTTGAAAACGTTGATGATATTATCTCACGTCAGTTAATGGACTGATGATGTAAACTTAAGACAACCCTCAACTCTTCAGTTAACTTTCAGATATGAGTTAGGTTTATGAGTTTCTAAAAAAAAAAAAGAGATATAGATTTCAATGATTAAATTATGCTAAATTAGTTCCTGAGATTTTCTTTAATCAACGCCCAAAAGCTTACATTGCGCCTACAACAATTAAACTAAGAGAGGTAATATTAATCCTTTCAATGTATTTCACTAGCCCACATTTTTCAATTTGTCTCATTTATTTTTAGAAAAAAATACCCTTATTAACAATTTAAAAATTAATTAAAGTAAATATTTTTTTATTTGTTTCTTTTGCCTCTGCACTCTTTCTCTCCTCTCTGGTTGTCAACGATAAAAGTTCTGTTCCCAACTTCCTACTTCTTTTGCTAATGCATTCCCAGACCGTGCAAATGAAACCAAGGATGTAGTTTTGTCTATAGACCCTGCAATGGATTTTATTATTTGGCAACTTTCTAAAGATGGAGAATTGTCTTAGAGAATTGTCTCTTGCTTTGGCATATGCTCACTTTCTTCTTGATTGCTGTTCATGAAGCTATGATATTTTGGAAGCTTGTTTTCCAGCTAATTTCCTTTTCATGCCTGGAAATTGTTTATTTATCGTATTTCGGACCAAGAAGAAAGTGATGTAATTTGGTATCATTTTGGAAGCTTGTTTTCTAGCTTATTTCGGACCTTGGGCAATTTAGAAGTTCTTCGTGGGGCTGTCCTTTATCCTGCATTATTCCACCATTCTTTACATCTTTGGAGGTTCTTATGTTTTGTAGTCCTTTATAATATCTAGAAGTCCAAAATTTTAATGTGATTCTTTATCATCGTCTATTTAAGATATATACTGGTAGTGATGATAGACTAGATCTAATTATGATAACTAAAGAGTAGATGAGAGTAGATAAAAATACATTTATTGTTAATTATTTTTTAAATCAATAAAAAGGATAATTCCAAAAATAAATGAATTAATTAGAAAAATATTAGAGAATTTTAAAAAATAGTCATTGTGGTTCTTTCATTGACTTGACAATTCTCCTTTAATTATGACGTTTATTAAAAAATCGTAAGATTTTAACTTTTCCTCACTATTGACTTAGATTTACATATGCAAGTTGCATTCAATCAACTTGCATTGTGGAAGATATAACACATTAACACCACAACTTCTAGGAAATTTCTTGTATTTGTAGGGTTTATCTCATTTTAGTGGATCTAAATGCCTAAAGTCTAAATAAGTTTGCTTGGTTTGAAATTATTATTAAGTTTTGGAATTTAGGTTTGAAAAACGTGGATATGTAAAGAAGAATAAGTGGAGGCGGCGTCAACTTTTTGTGGAGAAGAAAAAGACGAGAGAGAGAGAGAGAGAGGGAGAGGCGAGAATAGTGACATAATATTAAATTTGGGGGCTTCGGTTTCAAACTTTGATTAGTCGATTGGAAGATGAAATTAATTTTATTTTTTTCTAAAATTTAAGGGTAAGTTTTTGGTATCGCCCTCTCAATTTTACTGATCTTAATTTTTATTTTATTCTATCATTAACTGTTATTTGAGATGCCTAATTGTTAAAGAGACAATTATTATATTGTTAGAGATGCCCAATTATTAAAGAGATAATTATTAGATTGTTACTGTAAGTGAAGAATATTGAGATTCTTGATATTGTTAGTTTCTAGTATTATTTAGAGAAGAATTTGTACTGTAATCCCATTAATATAGTGGAAGATTATATCGGATTACAGTCCTATGATTTTTTTTGCTTTGAGTTTTCCACGTAAAATTTTATATTTCTTGTCAGGGGCGACTTAACTAATTTAGGGGCCTTAGGCGAATTGTTTTAATTAGGCCTTTTAAAAAATTTGAGGTTAATTATATGTATTATTTTTACTAAAAAGTTATTTATTTAAAATCAATTTTTCTAATTTTCTTAGGTGCAAAATTATTAATCAAATTTTTATATTCTAATTTTGCTAATATATTTTCCTCAATATAGCTAAATCATTTAACTTTTCTTTCGACTTAGTTGATCTTAAATAAGTTTTTATCAATTTTAATTTTAAAAAATTTCGTCAATTACTAATTCTTCACTCTAATTCACATCTTTTTTACCACTTTTGACAAACTTGTCAAGAGCTCCATTTTGAGATTGAACTAACTTTTTTATTCCTCTCTTTTTTTCCCAAGTTTTTTGTATTTTAATGCACATTCTCTATTGGACATTTTTTCTTTTTTAGTGAAAGAGAGTAAACAAGCAAATAGCAATGCTAGATAATTAAAAGAAAACAACTATAATATTTAAAAAAGAAACAACAACAATTGAATAACACAACTAATTAAAAAGAGAATAGAAAGAAAAAACCTGGATATTTGAAACTTCAACTTTGATGGATTGAAGTTTTAAACAGCAATGATGAATGGAAATAGTTGATTTTCTTTCTTAAGCAAAAATTAAAGAAAGCTTTTTTTTTCCCCTTATGCATGAAAGCATTGAATGTGTCGTGCCTTTTTCTTTTAATTGATAAAAATAATAATGGATAACAAGTTCACAAATGTGTGACTTGTATAGAGTTTTAAATGAAATAACATTAGATAGAGATTTTTGTAGGAATTTGATAATTTATTCGGGCAAAGATTATAATAAAATAATAATAATAATAATAAATATAAATGAATAATTTAATAGTTATAATGTTGGAGAAAAATTTGAGACCTTCATATATATTGGGGCTCTAGGCAACCGCCTAAGTTGCCTAGAGAAAGAGCCGCCCTTATTTTTTGTGGTTGATTTATTACTTTAGATTGTGTTAATTTATTTTCTACTTATTTATTTGCAATACACATCTTATTTTAATCATATAAGGAAGGAAAATGCTCGTGTGAATCCTTTCCCAACAGCATTAATCCCAAACTCATCATTTTTTCCACAGCTTGTTTTTCTTTTCCTTATGTCTGTCTCCTTCCGTAATCTGAAAGAGAAACCCTAGACAAAAAGAAACGAAGTTCAAGTTGAATGAATAGCGTTTTGAATATCCTCGTGAAGTCACACGGCATAGACCCACCAAGAAGAAAACACATGCGTGATCCCACGCGTTCTTTCATGATACAATGAATTAAAATGATAGAAATTGCAAGGTGGGGGTTGGTCAGAGATGGAGCATAATAAAAGCTATAACAAGCATTTATTTGTAATTTGTTCAATTGAACCAATATGAGATTGTGAAGAAGCAAGAAGACATTGTCGAAATGAAAACACATACTTCACGACTTGATAACATTCACTTGCTGGTTTTTAACCATGTTGACCCGGCCCACGACCTGGTGTGGGGGGTATCACCCTATTAGGAGGCACCCTGAGGCTCCGCCGGATTAAACGTTCCGTCATACTTTGACGGATTAAACTTCCTGTCGTTCAGAGTCCAAAGACAAAAACAAAATTAATATTAAAAGACAAAAAAAAAAAAAAAGGCCATGGAAGTGTACAGCATCACATGAATCTGAAAAATGAAGCTGTAAAGATTTGCACCTTCAATTGCCCCAAACTCGGGAATTCTTGCTTCTATCAATAGAGGCCATGAACTCATTGATAAGATTATACACGCTACCATCAAAGCACAGACACAGGCATTTCTGTGGCACCTCAACATTCTGTTGTACTACAAATATGATCAGGTATATGACAAATAAGTGGAATGAATCTCTCACTTTAAAATTTTATTTGATTATGGCTAACATCAGATCTCTGACATATAGAGATTCCAGTTAAAGAGATAAAGCAGCGCGCAGAAATCAGGATGCAGGAATGCCTCACTATATATAATAAACTTATAATTAACTTTTTCATCATTTTGGTTGATGACTTTCTTACATACCAGAGTCAATAATACAGAGAGGGAAGAAAATCAAAATTCAGACTTTGAACATCCAAGTCAAAGAAAAGAAAATGCATTTTATTTCCTAAATATTTTTGTTAAATTCATTTTCCTGAGCTACCATGTGAACTCAAATCTTTGCCTCGGTAGACTACTCAACCCACCAAAATTGTTCCGTTTCCTTGTTAGTACCCAGCATGTGCCATGCGCACGACAGCAATTTACATTCCTTAGGCCCACTAGCAAAAAAATTCATCGAATACCAAAAGAAGGTCTAACTGCTGCTGCCCATTATTTTCCCTTCCTTCATGGTTTTAGGAGCGCTGGAATGTCTATAAAATGAAACAAAATACTGCTGGTCAGGCTCTGCCTAAGCATTTACACACGACAGTAGTAGAAATTTGCACATAATTTTAGAGAAAATGAGCTGATGATAATCAGAGGTAATAGGGAAAAAAAATAATCTTTAAACATCATAAAAAAGGCTTCATTATGTGAGTATTCAAACGCAAAGATGCGGCTATATGGGTGCAATTTGGAAAATTAGATTTGTCAAGCTAACTGACCCACTTAGTTCAAAATATTTTAAAACAAGTATCATCAAGCCTTTAATTAAGCCATCCAAGTAGGTGATGGAAAAGAATTTTGGGTACCTACACTAATGGCATTGAATAATCACACAAATAGTCTGATATCGGGAATCTGAGGTCTCGATCCCACAAACAAGGGTAAATGGAACACTTTAGCAAACAAGCTGCTGTATACAGAAATAGTGACGGCAGAAGCAGTCTAAATAACACCCCAAAAAAAAAAGTTTAAAAAACATAAAACTTGCGGAATGTATTATAGAAATTTGCAGCCTAGAGTTTCTTTTGACCAACCTAGACAACCCAACTATTTTGGAAGCAATAGTTTCCAGATAGCTGAGAGAAAGAGTGAGATGTATTTATGAATGTACATGTAAGCACAGCACATATTTGAACTTCTAAGGATTTTAAAATATTACCTTTTGCATCTTGAGTCATACATGACCAAATTACCTTCTGCTGATTGCTGACGACTCTTTGGCCATGATTTTCCTCCATTTATCCTTGAGATCGGATGGCGTATGAGTAGGATAAAAAACATGACAACCAAATTCCAAACTTTCTTCCAACGAAGATTATTATTTACTTTAGTTGAAAATTTTTCTACTCCTTCCTGCAATATAAGAGTAGATATCAACAAGTCAGCAAATTAAATCTTGAATACTTTCTAACTCACTAATCCATGTTGAAAATTCAAGACTGAATCACAACAATTCAGTTTTTTAGAATTTAGCTCCTACTCTTACTTGCATATAAAAATATGAAAACAATGTACAATAAGAGATGCATTAATATATATATTAATTCAATTTTAAAACAGTAGTGAAGGCAAAATTTCTAAATTTTAGAAATGAGCTACCGAATTGAATGTAAGAAAGATTTTAAGGAATCAAACAATATTAGGTAAAGGTGGAAAACCCTGTTAGAGACAGAATAATTTCAACAATGCGTTAAATGAAATTGAATCAATTGTCAATTTCATTCGGATTCAAATATTTCATTAAGCGAAACCAGTATCATGATTTGCAGTAGATGTCAAAACCGAAGGACATTATTCGGAAACACAAGCACTGCAATTTGGATTAAAAGCAAACAGTAGCAATGACAATGAATCCATACCTTCAGCATTTCTTCTTCTTAAGCCGTCCAATGTAATCTCCTACGTTTTTCAGAAGCAAAAGTGAAGTTTTGCTGCAACGCGAAATGGAAAAATAAATTCCAAATCAGTATAAGAAGCATATACAAATACCTCAAATAACTCCTATTTTGCAACCAAATTGGAAATTTTCCAACATGAAACCTTATGAGAGTATAAACTTTCTAGCATACCGCACATACTGACTCACCAATTTTTCACCAGAAACTTGTGTAGACTTTTTGAGGCAGTTGATTTCTCATTTCGAGCCCGGGCTATTTTCTCTAGTTTAGCACCTTTTGGTGGGGATAACTTTTTTGATGAGTCAATATTTTGAGATTTTGTTTTCTCTGGGTTGGCACCTTTTGATGAGGGCACCTTTTTTGGTGAAACAATACCCTGAGATTGTGCCTTCTTACTACTTCCTGCAACACACCTCAGGCGCATTGAGATTGGTTTTATATCAGAATCAGACATTTCAGTTCTCAATGTTCTGGGGGTCCACATTCTCTTCTTCTTCTCACCTTTCTTCCTTCAATTTTTCAGAGTCAGGTATATTCCCTTTCGATAAATTAAGTAAAATACCCACAACATATTCTTCTCCAACACAATAAGCAGTGTGAGGCTCTTCTTGCACTTGGTCTTCAACAATCTTCTCGTGTCCACTGTCATCAACGTGTCCTAAATCTTCCATTGGTATCGTTTCTCCACCTTGTAAAAGTTCAAGCTCATGAGTTTTACATACATTTTCCTCATTGGCCCTTTCTTTGCTAGTATAATTCACAGTGATTCAATCCCAGCTGTTTTCACTCGACTATGATTTATCTTGTACCCAGGATGAGAATGAACAGCCAGAGGTTCACTCTGATTTTCAAGTGCCCTCTTAAATCTGTCACAGGAATCAGCTGTCTTTGCATTATACCCAGCATTCTCTAGCTTTCCTTCCACTTCCACAATTAGATTCTCAACTTGAACATCATCCATTTGACCCTCACAACCACCATAACCGTAATTTCTCTCTTGATGAAGAGATGACATATTCACCTCCTTCCCCTTATCTGTTCTACAATTCTCCTTCTTTTTATCACCATTAAAACTTTTTAGAATCAATAAAACATGCCAACTGTTTCTTGTTTCCATATCCTTCTTCCTCAACTCCTTTGTCCTCATCAATTCACATTTATACCAAAAATAGGGACGGTAAAAGTTTCCCATGTCGTCAAATTTGACTCCACAGCTCAGGCAGTTTTCATGTACACAAACACACATTTTTCAAACACTAAAAAAAGAGAACAACCACGGAAAGAAAATGATCATATTAAATCATTAAAAAAAGAAGAAGCCACATTTGCAAGAGCAGTTGCGAGCGAGCATCTTTAGTCAACCATTTTGTTCCAAAAAAAAATGGTTAACTAAGCAGAAGGAAAAGCTCTCGAGAAGCAAACAGAGACAGATGAAGACACAGAGAAAATATCAATTCATGTTCGTGATTGAAGAAATGAAGCGACTGAGTTGTTGAAACTCGACTTGGTGAAGCGAATTTAGGGACGCCAGCCCTGCCGCCGCGCGTTTTTGTTCTCACAGAATTTCTTTGAGAGCCACCACGATTCTCCGAGTGACACTGTGGGCTTTTTTTCATACTTTTATTACAACCAAAATGCTGCGTTTAAAGTGTAGCCGCGGCTTGGATGATTATGGGCTTGTAAGCGTATACCTGGGCCTTATATACATTTACCTTTTACTTGCTTTTTGAATGAATATTATTTATTTACGACGAAATTATGTTTAGCTTAAAATAAATTTTGAATTTAAATTAGGATAAAAATCAAAGAAAAATATAATTAATTAAGTATGTATATTGTCTTTAATAGTAAATTATTTCATATCTATTTTAGTAATTGAAATTTAATTAAAAAATAAGTGTAAAAAGTATTTTTAAGTCAAATAACCTAATATTAATTAAAAGAAGTCCTAGGAATATTTTTATGATTTAAATATAAAAAAATGCTTAATTTATTTTTTTGTAAGGGTAAAATTTTGTTAATGGTCAACTCAACGGTATAGGTATAAAAAATTAAAATGAATAGGACTTGAGTGTCAAAATTTAGAAATACTATTTATTTTTTTTAACAAAACATAGACATTAGTGCAATTAAATGAAAAAAAAAAAGACAAAGCAAGGGGTTACTTACCCTATTGGTAACGTAATATTTTCTAGTTTAATAATTAAAAAGAAAGTAAAAAAGAACTATGCAATCTATGAATCTGATAAAAGGAAGGAAAGTAAAAAGAGTTGTACAAAATATTTTGGTACTAAACTCTCAAACTTTGTTTGGGTCAGATGAGTTATATTCAAAATGTAGTTTTATCAGCTTATTATAAATAAATCTCATTTCTCATATCTAACGGTCCAAAACTAATGTCAAATGGAGAAAATTGGGCTGATTATGGAGGAGAAGTGAAGAAGAATGGGAAAATAAAATTATCGCTACACTTATCACTAAGTTGTAAATAAGAAATAATGTAAGGGATTCAATCAAAAAAAGACAAAAGAGGAGGACGGTGCCACAGGGTACCGAAGCTTTGTCCTTCGTCTACATATATATTATATATGTAGATGCTAAGGTACATTAAATGTACCTTAGACTCTCCCTATTATATATACAAAGAATTTGCTAGCCTTATCATGCTTACCGGTCAATTTAAAACCATTTCATTTTTATTTTAAGTATCTACACTCAATCTGAAATGTCAAGCCATCGTACGGAAAGGATGGCATCCAGTCATGGGGAGGAGGATGAAGCTAGCTAGAACTTCAGTGGCGACCCTGATTATTTTATTTATTTACTTTTTTTTTTTTTTGGGGCAACGTACTGTATGCTCAAGAGTCAAAACCTTTATAGCAAAGTATCCCAATGCACAAACACAAATTAATAATAATGTCAAAGTGTTATAGGAATAATGTTACTGTCTACACTGTGCTTGTTGCCTATGTAGATGTTTTAATAAACCAATTATTAATATATTCCCTGCATTTCTTTTTTTTTTTTTTTTAAGTTATTGTATTCTGGTGACTGCGTATTGTGAAACCAGAATTTTCATTCGATGGGGACATATGGAAACAACAAACTTTAATTACGCAGCTGGCAATACGTGAGTAATATGAAACTGAGGGGGTAAAGAATACATTTATATCTAGGTGAAGGTCATTTTTAAAGCTTGGGGTCCGGGACCTCCCATAATTCCGCTCCTCTGTACATGTACTGCTCATGGAGATATCAATTATCGGCGTATAATTTGTATTATTATTGTGAATTGGAGTTAAGAATTTATTCTTTAGGTTTAGCAGCTATAATCTTTTCAACAAATAACACATAAACAAGCGCAACAGCCCCAGGGACTTGATATTCTTCCTTGGCTAATTACTTGACTTCGAATCTTAAAGAGGTAAAGATTAAAATATTAATTTGAATTTTTAAAACTGCTCAAGTAAATGGAAAAATAGTTTATTTTTTATAAAAAATATTTTTTATTTAGATATTACTTTGTAAATTATTAAGATGACATAGAAAAAAGCCAATACCTAAATTCTAAAAGAAAAATGTGAAACTAGAGCATATATACTTACAAGAAAGAAAAATTGAACAAAATTCCCCTGTTATTTAGCAAAATTAATGATTTTTCTAACGTTTGATAACCTACTAGAATGCCCTTGATAATTGTGATGTTAAATAGTACACTTTTTGAAGGGCAAGCAATTCGATCTTTATAATGAATATGTAGTTGAAAGCGTTGAGGATATTATCTTACGTCAGTTAATGGACTAATAATGTAAACTTGAGACAACCCTTAACTCTTTAGTTAACTTTCATATATGAGTTAGGTTTACAAGTTTCTATAGAAAAAGACATAGATTTCAATGATTAAATTATGCTAAATTAGTTACTGAGATTTTCTTTAATCAAGGCCCAAAAGCCGACATTAGGCCTACAACAATTAAATTAAGAGGGGTAATATTAATCCCTCCAATGTATTTCACTAGCCCACATTTTTCAATTTGTCTCATTTATTTTTAGAAATAAATACCCTTATTAACAATTTAAAAATTAATTAAAGTAAATATTTTTTTTATTTGTTTCTTTTGCCTTTGCACTCTTTCTCTCCTCTCTGGTTGTCAACGATGAAAGTTCTGTTCCCAACTTCCTACTTCTTTTGCTAATGCATTCCCAGACCGTGCAAATGAAACCAAGGATGTAGTTTTGTCTATAGAACCTGCAATGGATTTTATTACTTGGCAACTTTCTAAAGACGGAGAATTGTCTCTTGCTTTGGCATATTCTCACTTTCTTCTTGATTGCTGTTCATGAAGCTATGATATGTTGGAAGCTTGTTTTGTAGCTAATTTCCTTTTCATGTCTGGAAATTGTTTATTTGGTATCGTATTTCGGACCAAGAAGAAAGTGAAGTAATTTGGTATCATTTTGGAAGCTTGTTTTCTAGCTTATTTAGGACCTTGGGCAATTTAGAAGTTCTTCGTGGGGCTGTCCTGTATCCTGCATTATTCCACCATTCTTTACATCTTTGGAGGTTCTTATGTTTTGTAGTCCTTTATAATATCTACAAGTCCAAAATTTTAATGTGATTCTTTATCATCATCTGTTTAAGATATATACTGGTAATGATGATAGACTAGATCCAATTATAATACTAAAAGAGTAGATGAGAGAAGACAAAAATACATTTATTGTTAATTATTTTTTAAATCTATAGAAAGGATAATTCCAAAAATAAATGAATTAATTAGAAAGATATTAGAGAATTTTAAAAATGGTCATTGTGGTTCTTTCATTGACTCGACAATTCTCCTTTAACTATGATGCTCATTAATAAATCGTAAGATTTCAGCTTTTCCTGGCTATTGACTTAGATTTACATATGCAAGTTGCATTCAATCAACTTGCATTGTGAAAGATATAACACATTAACACCACAACTTATAGGAAATTTCTTGCATTTGTAGGGTCCATCTCATTTTAGTGGACCTAAATGCCCAAAGTCCAAATAAGTTAGCTTGGTTTGAAATTATTATTAAGTTTTGGAATTTAGGTTTGAAAAACGTGGATATGTAAAGAAGAATAATATTTGTTTTATTCTATCATTGACTGTTATTTGAGATGCCTAATTGTTAAAGAGACATTTATTAGATTGTTAGAGATGCCCAATTGTTAAAGAGAAAATTATTAGATTGTTACTATAAGTGAAGAATATTGAGATTCTTGATGTTCTTAGTCTCTAGTATTATTTAGAGAAAAGTTTATACTGTAATTTCATTAATATAGTGAAAAATTATATCGGATTACAGTCCTATGGTTTTTTCTGCTTTGAGTTTTTCACGTAAAATTTTGTATTTCTTGTCAAGGGCGGCTTAACTAATTTTGGGGCCTTAGGCGAATTGTTTTAATTAGGCCTTTTAAAAAATTTGAGGTTAATTATATGTATTAGTTTTACTAAAAAGTTATTTATTTAAAATCAATTTTTCTAGCTTTCTTAGGTGCAAAATTATTGATCAAATTTTTATATTCTAATTTTACTAATATATTTTCCTCAATATAGCTAAATCATTTAACTTTTCTTTCGACTTAGTTGATCTTAAATAAGTTTTTATCAATTTTCATTTTGAAAAATTTCGTCAATTACTAATTCTTCAGTCTAATTCACATCCTTTTTACTACTTTTGACAAACTTGTCAAGAGCTCCATTTTGAGATCGATCTAACTTTTTTATTATTCTCTTTTTTTTTCAAGTTTTTTGTATCTTGATGCACATTCTCTATTGGACATTTTTTCTTTTTTAGTAAAAGAGAGTATACAAGCAAATAGTAATGCTAGATAATTAAAAGAAAACAACCATAATATTTAAAAAAGAAACAACAACAATTGAATAACACAACTAATTAAGAAGAGAATAGGAAAAAAACATGGATATTTGAAACTTCAACTTTGATGGATTGAAATTTTAAATAGCAATGATCAATGGAAGTAGTTGATTTTTTTTCTTAAGCAAAAATTAAAGAAAGCTTTTTTTTCCCCTTATGCATTAAAGCATTGAATGCGTCGTGCCTTTTTCTTTTAATTGATAAAAATAATAATGGATAACAAGTTCACAAATGTGTGACTTGTATAGAGTTTTAAATGAAATAACATTAAATAGAGATTTTTGTAGGAATTTGATAATTTATTTGAGCAAAGATTATAATAAAATAATAATAATAACAATAATAATAATAATAATAATAATAATAATAATAATAATAAATATAAATAAATAATTTAATAGTTATAATGTTGGAGAAAAATTTAGGGCCTTCATATATATTGGGGCTTTAAGCAGTAGCCTAAGTTGCTTAGAGGAAGAGCCACCCTTATTTCTTGTGGTTGATTTATTGCTTTGGATTGTATTAGTTTATTTTCTATTTATTTATTTACAGTACACAACCTATTTTAATCATATAAGGAAGGAAAATACTTGTGTGAATCCTTTCCTAACAGCATTAATCCCAAACTCTATCATTTTTTCCGCAGCTTGTTTTTCTTTTCCTTATGTCTGTCTCCTTCCGTAATCTGAAAGAGAAACCCTAGACAAAAAGAAACGAAGTTCAAGTTGAATGAATAGCGTTTTGAATATCCTCGTGAAGTCACACGGCATAGACCCACCAAGAAGAAAACACATGCATGATCCCACACGTTCTTTCATGATACAATGAATTAAAATGGTAGAAATTGCAGGGTGGGGGTTGGTCAGAGATGGAGCATAATAAAAGCTATAACAAGCATTTATTTGTAATTTGTTCAATTGAACCAATATGAGATTGTGAAGAAGCAAGAAGACAAGATCGAAATGAAAGCATATACTTCACGACAGAGATTATTGTTCTTTCACGTTCTTGACTTACATGTCCCAATCATGTTTCAGTTTCATGACAATAAACAGGTTTTAATAAACCATTTATTAATTTTACCATATAATTTGCATGCTCTGCAGTTCTATTTAAAAATTTATAATATTATGGAAACAACAAATCTCATTCCATCAACGCATATATTTTAGTGAGCAGTGGCTCTTTCAAATCTGATGAGTATTCTCGTGACTGCGTATGGTGAAACCAGAATTTTCATTCGATGGGGGCATATGGAGACAACAAGCTTTGTTAACGCAGCTGGCAGTATGTGAGAACTATGAAACTGGAGGGGGTAAAGAATAAACTTTACCGAGATAAAGGTCATTTTTAAAGCTTTGGGTCCAGGACCTCCCGTAATTCCACTCCCCTGTACATGCATTGCTCATGGAGATATCAATTATCAGCATATAATTTCAATTATTCTCCTGAATTGGAGTTAAAAATTTATCCTTTAGAATTGAAGTTAAGAATAATTCTTGTTAATTAAATCGTCCATAATCATATTCATATTCATATTCATATTCATGCTATGAAAATGGAAAGTTGAGGCTAAATCGCAGTGTTTTAAACTACAATGTAGTGTTGAATTATATTTGTAAAGTAGAGGATTTTCCGTTCGCTCACTGTAGTGGCTTAGGCAGACTTAAAATCCATTGGGAGTAAATTTAATTTACTTGAATTTGACTTTCCTCAAATATTTTTAATTAATTTTTCATTTAACATAAAATTTTAAAATAATTATGGTGAAGAAAATATAAGAAACTGCTTCTTCATGTTATTTGAATCTTTGAATTTCTCGCATAAGGTTAATACCGAACTGAGCCTAAAGTCTATGAAACAAAAAGACCGCAAGGTAAGATATAGCTATTGTAGAACAGTTCAATCCAGCCCCAGTTTAATTTTCTTCTCTATCACCGCCTGCTCTTTGTAAAGCAAATAATGACTCAAATTCCAGCTCCAAATTTACAAACTTTCCCGACAATCCATCTATTGATTTTCAGCCTTTAATGTTTAATCGACGTATAGCAATCAAATAAGATGAATTAAAAAGGAGATTTTCAGTTATTTTATGTGAGCGAGTAAAAGTAGACTCATGACATACATACTTGGTCTTTCTTACCAAGCGCATTTATTGATTATGAAACCTAAATCTCCGTTGCCAGCGATCACGTTACTAATTATATAAATGCTAAAATTGATACAATAAATTAAAATGGTTGAAATTGCAAGGCGAGGGCATAATAGCTAGTAACAAGCATTTATTTGTAATTTGTTTAATTGAACCAAAATGAGATTGTGAAGAAGCAAGAACCAAAATGAGATTGTGAAGAAGCAAGAAGACATTGTCGAAATGAAAACACATACTTCACGACTTAATAACATTCACTTGCTGGCTTTTAACCATGATTATGAATCTCAGGATCTGATGCGGGGGATTTCAGCGTATTAGGAGGCACCCTGAGGCTCCGCCGGATTAAACGTTCAGTCATAATCTGACGGATTGAACTTCCTGTCGTTCAGAGTCCAAAGACAAAAACAAAATTAATATTAAAAGACCAAAAAAAAAAAAGAAAAAGAAAAAACGCCATGGAAGTGTACAGCATCACATGAATCTGAAAAATGAAGCTGTAAAGATTTGCACCTTCAATTGCCCCAAACTCGTGAATTCTTGCTTCTATCAATAGAGGCCATGAACTCATTGATAAGATTATACACGCTACAATCAAAGCACAGACACAGGCATTTCTGTGGCACCTCAACATTCTGTTGGACTACAAATATGATCAGGTATGTGACAAATAAGTGGAATGAATCTCTCACTTCAAAATTTTATTTGATTATGGCTAACATCAGATCTCTAAGATAGAGATTACAGTTAAAGAGATAATGTAGCGTGCAGAAATCAGGATGCAGGAATGCCTCACCATATATAATAAACTTAAAATTGACTTTTTCATCATTTTGGTTGATGACTTTTTTACATACCAGAGAGTCAATAATACAGAGAGGGAAGAAAATCAAAATTCGGACTTTGAACATCCAAGTCAAAGAAAAGAAAATGCACTTTATTTCCTAAATATTTTTGTTAAATTCATTTTCCTGAGCTACTGTGTGAACTCAAATCTTTGCCGGTAGGCTACTCAACCCACCAAAATTGTTCTGTTTCTTTGTTAGTACCCAGCATGTGCCATGCGCACGATAGCAATTTACATTCCTTAGGCCCACTAGCAATAAAATTCAACGAATGCCGAAAGAAGGTCCAACTGCTGCTGCACATTATTTTCCCTTCCTTCATGGTTTTAGGAGCACTGGAATGTCTATAACATGAAACGAAATACTGCTGGTCAGGCTCTGCCTAAGCATTTACACACGACAGTAGTAGAAATTTGCACATAATTTTAGAGAAAATGAGCTGATGATAATCAGAGACAACAGGGAGAAAAAAAAAATCTTTAAATGTCATAAAAAAGGCTTCATTATGTGATTATTAAAACATAAAGATGCGGCTATACGGGTGCAATTTGGAAAATTAGATTTGTCATGCTAACTGACCCACTTAGTTCAAAATATTTTAAAACAAGTATCATCAGCAGTCTAAATAACACCCAAAAAAAGGTTTAAATAACATAAAACTTGCTGAATGTATTATAGAAATTTGCATCCTAGAGTTTCTTTTGACCAACCCAGACAACCGAACTATTTCGGAAGCAATAGTTTCCAGATAGCTGAGAGAAAGAGTGAGATGTATTTATGAATGTATACCTTTTGCATCTTGAGTCAAACATGACCAAATTACCCTCTACTGATTGCCGACGACTCGTTGGCCATGATTTTCCTCCATTTATCCTTGAGATCGGATGGAGTACGACTCTTTCTTCCAAGGAAGATTTTTATTCACTTTAGTTGAAAATTTTTCCACTCCTTCCTGCAATATAAGAGTAGATATCAACAAGTCAGCAAATTAAATATTGAATACTTTCTAACTCACTAATCCATCTTGAAAATTCAAGACTGAATCACAACAACAATTCAGCTATTTAGAATTTAGCTCCTACTTTTATTTGCATATAAAAATATGAAAACAATGTACAATAAGAGATGCATTATCTATATATCATAATTCAATTTTAAAGCAGTAGTGAAGGCAAAATTTCTAAATTTTAGAAATGAGCTACCGAATTGAATCAAACAATATTAGGTAAAGGTGGAAAACCCTGTTAGAGACAGAATAATTTCAACAATGCGTTAAATGAAATTGAATCAATTGTCAATTTCATTAAGCGAAACCAGTATCATGATTTGCAGTAGATGTCAAAACTGAAGGACATTCTTCGAAAACACAAGCACTGCAATTTGGATTGAAAGCAAACAGTAGCGATGACCATGAATCCATACCTTCAGCATTTCTTCTTCTTCAGCTGTCCAATGTAATCTCCTACGTTTTTCAGAAGCAAATGTGAAGTTTTTGCTGCAATGTGAAATGGAAAAATAAATTCCAAATCAGTATAAGAAGCATATACAAATACCTCAACTAACTCCTATTTTCCAACAACCAAATTGGAAATTTTCCAACATGAAACCTTATGAGAGTATAAACTTTCTAGCATACGCACATGCTGACTCACCAATTTTTCACCAGAAACTTGTGTAGACTTTTTGAGGCAGTTGATTTCTCATTTAGAGCCTGGGCTATTTTCTCTAGTTTAGCACCTTTTGGTGGGGATAACTTTTTTGATGAGTCAATATTTTGAGATTTTGTTTTCTCTGGGTTGGCACCTTTTGATGAGGGCAACTTTTTTGGTGAAACAATACCCTGAGATTGTGCCTTCTTACTACTTCCTGCAACACACCTCAGGCGCATTGAGATTGGTTTTATATCAGAATCAGACATTTCAGTTCTCAATGTTCTGGGGTCCACATTCTCTTCTTCTTCTCACCTTTCTTCCTTCAATTTTTCAGAGTCAGGTATATTCCCTTTTGATAAATTAAGTAAAATACCCACAACATATTCTTCTCCAACACAACAAGCAGTGGGAGGCTCTTCTTGCACTTGGTCTTCAACAATCTTCTCGTGTCCACCGTCATCAACGTGTCCTAAATCTTCCACTGGTATCGTTTCTCCACCTTCTAAAAGTTCAAGCTCATGAGTTTTACATACATTTTTCCTCATTGGCCCTTTCTTTGCTAGTATAATTCACACTGATTCAATCCGAGGTGTTTTCACTCGACTATGATTTATCTTGTACCCAGGATGAGAATGAACAGCCAGAGGTTCACTCTGATTTTCAAGTGCCCTCTTAAATCTGTCACAGGAATCAGCTGTCTTTGCATTGTCCCCAGCATTCGCTAGCTTTCCTTCCACTTCCACAATTAGATTCTCAACTTGAACATCATCCATTTGACCCTCACAACCACCATAACCGTAATTTATCTCTTGATGAAGAGATGACATATTCAGCTCCTTCCCCTTATCTGTTCTACAATTCTCCTTTTTATCACCATTAAAACTTTTTAGAATCAATAAAACATGCCAACTGTTTCTTGTTTCCATAGCCTTCTTCCTCAACTCCTTTGTCCTCATCAATTCACATTCATACCAAAAATAGGGACGGTAAAAGTTTCCCATGTCGTCAAATTTGACTCCACAGCTCAGGCAGTTTTCATGTACAGAAACTGGGCATCCAGATTGACTACAAACCAACAGGTTCTCATCACGTCTATTACACTTAATACAAGGCTTTTCCTCCAACAAATCAACATCCATAAAATCTCCACTCCGGCCTGAAGCACTATGATTTTCTATGTGAATACCAATCTCATCATCATCATATGCAGAAGACACATCCACATCGCCATTCATTTTGCTTAATGTTTCTCCATTCGCTTCATCCTTTGCAAAGATCCAACAAAAATTCTCAGAAGTTGTGACTTCAAAAGTTTCATAAAGTTAAAATTAACATATAATATCATCAAGTAATATTTTGTGTTCAAGGAGCAATGTATCCCTTTAGAGACTTCTCCTGATCTTTGAAAGCCACACACAAACACACATTTTTCAAACACTAAAAAAAGAGAACAATCACGGAAAGAAAATGATCATATTAAATCATTAAAAAAAAGAAGAAGCCACATTTGCATGAGCAGTTGCAAGCGAGCATCTTTAGTTAACCATTTTGTTAAAAAAAAAGAAAATGGTTAACTAAGGAGAAGGAAAAGCTCTCGAGAAGCAAACAGAGAAAGATGAAGAAACAGAGAGGAAATACCAATTCATGTTCGTGATTGAAGAAATGAAGCGACTGAGTTGTTGAAACTCGACCTGGTGAAGCGAATTTAGGGACTCCAGCCCCCCCACTGCACGTTTTTGTTCTCATGTCGGCACTGGGGGGGTTTTTTTTTTTTCATGCTTTTATTACAACCAAAACGCTGCGTTTAATGTGTTGCGGCGGCTGGGACGATTATGGGCTTGTAAGCATATACTTGGGCCTTATATACATTTTCCTTTTACATGTACTAAACATACAGCAAATTCAGTCATCATCCGAAACGACACCGTGTACACATAGAACAAGACCAAATTTTGAGGTTGAGATCAAACAGAGGACAGCAGCAGGCCAAGCATCAATTTTTAACAGTTAGGGCTGGGGTTTCAGCTGAGCAATGAGAGGCGATAGAAGAATAAATCCTTTTCACCTGGGAAATATCAGATTATATCCTCGTGATCGGAGGACGAGACGTTACTCGCCTTACGTACGGACGTCGAAGCGGCCGTTCGTCTGGACTCCAAACTGCCACCGGAAGTTCGTTGAAGCGGCCAAAGAGTCCGGCGGCTTCGATAACGTCTCGGCATTTTCGGTTTGGGAGATCATGAAGGCGGAGGTTGACGGCGTCAGCCCCACGTTAAATGACGCTTCGAGTGTTCTGGGTATGTTGCAGTTTATGTTCCCGGAGTACGCGGTCAGTCCGCCACCGATGGTGACGTTTTACATTGATGTCAAGTCTGAGGTGGGTTCTTGTGAAGCAATGGTGAGTGATTTTGGGAAATTGAAATTCGGCCCGAAGACCGAATCGAGTTCCTGCGACGCAATGGTCAGTGAATTTGGGAAATTTAATATTTAGGATTAGAGTTAGCTGCACATTACTGGGCTTGTTTAGCGTGAATTTTGTAATGTATATGTATATGCTTTTGTTGATTAATATAAGTATATAACAGGTACTTTTGTTGATTAATATAATAAACCAGAAGAAATGACATCGAAATCCATTGTAATCAAACTGAAAAAAACATATGGAATTCTGTATGCCCAGCCATGTCATTCGCTGCGGTAGTGAAACTAGCTGTGGTTACATTTCTTGATGCGATGTGGTGCCCGCCAAATTTAAAATTTAAAAAAAAAAATTGTGACAACAGCCCCCATCCATTTCTTTGCCAACCCGCAAAAAAATTGTGTTGGGTAGTCTCAGTTCCGCAATAGACAGCTTAACAGTCATACGTTTGAGTGAAAGGCAATGTGGATGGGATAAACTTCTTTTGAATATTAAAAATGATAAAAATTTAAGTAGATTTTATAAAAATTTATGTAAATTAATTTCAATAATAATCTAATTTATAAATATCAATTGTAATCTCATATAATATAAGTTGAATTCTTAAGTAATAGTTTCATATAATAAAAAAAAAGCATAAATTTTTATGAATAAGAGCATCTGATCTACAACAAGCCAACAAATACAATCATTTTCTTTGCTTTTTTTTTTTTCATTTTTTCAATAAAATTCTCCAACCCAGCTAGGTTTCTGGCATAAATCTTTCTTCGTTCTTATATTGAATTATACCCACTTTTGTTTTTCAAATGATTGGAAAACATATATGAATATCCCCGAATCAAGATGTTACGAACTTGCGTACTTAACCCGCATGATAATAATTACAAACATACGATGTCAAATGGACAATATTTTAATTCTTAACTACAAGTATATTCTTATTTTGGTCACTAAGTACAAGTATATTCTCCAAGAGTAATCAACTACACGGTCTTTCACATGGAATGGTAATTCTATTGTATCTTCTTGGAAAATCCGCTATAAAATTTTTAACCAATTCAACTGCAGATTAAGCTACTTAGAATTTTTAACTTGGCACAACTAATGATTATTCTACTCCAAATATATACTTAGGGTGCGTTTGGAAGTAAGATGATATAGTTTTTAAATTACAACTGTTGTGAAATAAAAACTATGGCTGTGGAGTAGAACTGAGGAAAAATAACTATTGAGTTAAACTCAGTTGCCACACATCACTCTCAAACGCACCTTTAGTATATAATTATCAATTCCACCCCCACAACATCTATGAATTAACAAAAACGAAGACACCTCCATCCTAAATCTAATTTAAGGATAACTCTCAATTATATAAAGTTGAATTATATAACATTACAAAATCAGATGAATCTTCTTGGAAATTAATACCCTTGCACAATCTAACGTACGCGGTTATATATCTATATGATATAATATCGATCGATATATGTTAAGTAAACAAGACAAGAACCTTGACAATAAGCTGCGATTTTGCTAGAATATTTGATGTTAATTAACAAGTCGCGAAGATAGAAAGAAGCTTCAATTTAATTGATATAAATATAATATATTTTCCGAGGACGGCATCGCATCCAATTAATAAGTACATGCAGTACTTATCAGACCTATAAATTGAAGTTGTTTCAATATTTTTAAGCTTAGGGAAAAAATGGAACAATTAGTTATAAGTTTACAGAATGAAAGTTTGAACAGTCTCTTTGGTGGCATAATGCTACTTTGCCAAGTTTTGATTTCAATTTCAATCCTATCAATGATAGCTTTTGCATGCGTGGATCCTCCTCCCCCTCAAGGAGAAGAAGAAAACAAGAACGAGGAAAAAGAAAAACGCCAAGTTGAGATTGACATGGAACAGGCCGGAGAGGCTGCCGGACATGCAGTAGGTTGTTGCGGCTGTGGAGGCGGTGGCGGTGATGGTGATGGCGGAGGCTGCGGTGGTTGCGGTGGTGATTGAAGACCCACCATCCATCCAAGTGTTCATGGCTTCCTGTCTACTTGTACGTTTGATTAATGATAAATCCTTGTACTACGTCTAAAATCTCTGGTTTTGTGCTTAATTTCCACTATAGAAATTCTGATAAATTTATAACGCGTGTTGTAATTATTTATCTTGATAAATATGCTTGCTTTGAATTAAACAACTATCATTCAAATGAAGCACTTCCTTTCCAAGCTTCATGATTTTTTTTTTTTTTGCCCATAATCCTTCGAGATAAAATATTAATCAAAAAAGAACATTTTGAAGGGCTCCTCTATGATGCTACAGTATCAATAATGTTTTAATTGTATATCATTGAATTTAATCAATGGTATACAATATTGTATTTAAGAAAAAATAAATAATTTAAAAATAATGGCGAACAAATTGTTAACCGTGTGGAGGGAGGGAGAATTTTTATAAAATAACTATGACCACCTTTAGAGTTTGAAGTAATTTTATTTAAGTAGCATATTTTATTTAAAATTACTTTTCAACCCTCTTTTAAATTTGTAATGCTATAATATTTTTTAAATAAATCATCCAAAATCAATTACTATTAAATATAAAATAAATATCAAGTAGGTTATTTAACCCAAATCAAATAAATTAGTTGCAATTGTAAAATTTATATATGATATAACACTAATAAATAATACAACTAAGTACATATACTTAAGTAAATGTCATAATTACATCAATAAACTCATTGGTAAGATTGCTTATAACCTAAAAAATGCTTGACCACGCATGTTTTAATAAAATTTAATATCATATGTTAAAATACTTATTATTTTATATAATATTAAGGACCATTGTATGATTAATCATAAATTATATATTGTTTTTAACAATTATTTAACATACCTATTTTCTGAACTTTTTATTTAGGATTTCTCTATAATACTGTATGAGTTTTTACAACATTGATAATGAGATTGTTGTAGACTCTTGGATTTTAGTGTTTTTAACTCTACCATTCATTTGATATAGTGAATAAAAAATTAAATATTTAAATCATAATAGCTAATCTTCAGGTTGCAAATAAATATAAGTTTTTTTTTATTTTTAATTAATTGGTAAAAGAATATTTATATTATAATGGATTAAAGTTCCACCTTCGATAATAGGATCACTGGATTTAATATTAGAATATTCACCCTTAATTTAATTTTAATAGATAAGCAATTATGTAACAAATAATCTGCAAGCTATGATCAATTATATAATTGTCCTTAATATTATATAAAATAATGAGTATTTTATATATGATATTAAATTTTATTAAAACATGTATGATCAAGTATTTTTTAGGTTACAAATAATCTCACTAATGAGTTTATTAACGTAACTATGATATTTACTTAAGTATAGTGAAATACAAGTGTGCAACCCAAGAGGGGGGGTGAATTGGAATTTTAAAACTTATCCTAACAAAACCACACAACAATCCAATCTAAAGCCTTAATAAATTTAAAAGCAATAAGTTCAATCAAAGCACAATAGTAAATAAGTAAGAGAGAAGAGAAACAAACACACGAAATTTTACGTGGTTCGGCAATCCCCGCCTACGTCCACGCCTCCAAGCGATCCAAGCTTGAGGTTTTCACTATCCAAGCCTTCCAAGGCTTAAAATGCTTACAATTGACTTCAAGGTGTCAATGAACCTTTACAACAATGAGATTATATCTCAATCTCTTCACTCAAGTGTTTCCCACACTTATACACTCACAAATTTGATGAGAAAAATAAAGATTACAACAAAACTCTCTTTAAGAGTGGATGAACAAATTTAAGAACAAGGATGATTCAAAATAATAATGATTTGCGAATTGAGAGCTCAAGATATGTTGTATGCCTTTTGTTTGTGCTTTCTAGAGGGCTTGAAAATGAATTGGATTTGAGTTTTTATAGTTAGAGCCAAAAAACTAGCCGTTATGAATATTTTACTCATAACCGGATTACCGTTTATGGTAACCAGAATTCCGCTTGCATGTTACCGTTAAGGCAAAAATTTGAATTTTTGAGTATCCTAATGCCGTGATATCCGGATTACGTTTATCTTTCCGAAGCTTTCGCCTGTAGAATCGGATTTCCGCTTAGCGCAACCGGATTGCCGCTTTTCGTCCGGAGAGTTTCTGCCCCATAACCGGATTGCCGTTTAGCATAACCGGATTGCCGCTTGCTACAGTAACGGTACAGTGCACTGTTTGCAAAAATTACAGTTTGACCCCACAACTTTCCATAACTGCACTATGGCCCAAAACGTTATAAAAATTTGCAATTAAGTCCAATTTCAGAATTTCTTAATAATACTATGTGAATCCCAAAACTTTCTGAAATTATGAACAAGCCCAAACTTTGTGAAATTTTGGAATGGCCCATAATATTTAAATATTTTCAAATAAGTCCAAATCCGAAATTCAAAAACAATATTTATTAAAAACAAAGATTGTAAAATTCTTTCACTTTAGTTCACAACTTTGAGGAATAACTTAACTCCATAAAATCATTTTCTTGTTTTAAAAGCACAATATATAAAACTTTATTTTTAATTACTCTCAATTTTCTTTAATCAACACATGTGGTTTGTTATCATCAAAATCAATATTTATAGCCATATAGGCTAACAATCTCCCCCTTTTTGATGATGACAAAACACACTAAAGAAAATTGATTTAGTTATGAAAAGCTCCCCCTTAATCAATGCAAGGTTAAGAAATAATTTCAAAAAGATTTAAAAGCTCCCCCTGCATACATGCATATCAATTTTCATAACACATAGATATATTATATCTCCCCCTTCATCATCAAAAAGTACAAGAGCTCCCCCTATCAATCATCAAAAATCTCAATACAAGTACATTAGTTAAAAAAAATCCAAAGCATGAAAAGATATTATAACCAACAAATAAAACAAATCCATAGCATCCAAAACTAAATTAAAGAACATAATACATATGCAAAGCAAATGCATATAATCCAAATCAAATACATAATCCATAGTCATAACAACCATCCATATAATCAAAAACGAAAAATACATAAAGCAGTAAATAACATGTAGGTGTGTCCGATACAAGCATAAGAGACTACTGAGGTGGTGAGGATGGTGGTGATGGAGGTGGATACGGATATGGAATATCGAAGTGCTCAAAGAGGAGGCGCTGGCCGTGAATGAACTGCTTTCTGCTTCTTCTTTGAAACTCGGTCTGCCGCCGCAGACTGAGCATCCTCACCTCATCCATAATCTGCTGAAGTGTAACCTCATCGGAAATAGGATGCTCGGGAGGTGGTAATGCAGGTGCGAGAGCGGTAGGAGCGGGTAGACACTGAGACTCGACGACGACGCTGGCCTCGAAACGGAAGCGAGAAATCAGGGAGTTAATCAGCAGGAATCACATCATTGAGTTGCCGATCATCACTCGGAGCGAGGAAAGTGTAATTTTTTTTAGTGACTTTGACCCAAGCGCGATCACGCCACTCAAAACCTAAGCTAATAACAGAATCATCCCCTATACCCTTAGAAGGCCTAAACGATGGTTCATTAATCGGAACTTCAAAGTGTTTAAGGATTCGGGTAATAAATTGACCATATGGAAGGGAGCGAGAAATCAAGGCAGGTATGGTCAACATATTTCGGATGATGAGATAACCTAAGTTAACCGAACGACGTTGAAGAATACAGTCAATCAAAGCAACGTCCATATGAGAAACCTCATCCAAATGCCCTGATCTAGGAAGAACAATGGACTGAATAAAGCGAAGTAAAATACGAGTTTGAAGACAAAGACAGCGAGTACGGAAATGAATGGTACAATCTTCAACAGTAAGATCTCTACGCCGACAAATATTTCGAACGGCGTCAATATGAACATATCTATCAATTTTGGGAGATTTCCTAGGCGAAAAAGTTCTAGACCAAAATCGGATGATCCTAGGATAGAGTTCAACAATGAAACATCAAAATCAATCATAACTCCTCCAACATTGGTGATTACTCGAGTTCTTTTCTCCTCGGAAACGTCCATATTCGAGTAAAACACTTTCACCAAGTCGGGATAAACATGTTCGTCAATCATAAGAGCACCATTCCAACCAACATCACCAAGCAATTGAAATAAATTTCTATGACTAATATGAAGACTATGAAGCCAATTGGGTTCGGAAATATAAAACGTATTGAGTACCTCTCGAGTCCGGAAATTTTGATGAAACCGGTTGATCAAATGCTTGTTCCGAAGGTGTGAGGACTCAAAGGTGGATTGAGTGGTGGTGTCGCCGGCTTGCCGTGACCGCTTGGGGGGTTGAACCGGTTCTTTGCCTTTTCTTCGAACCGGCCGTGAGCTTGACATGGTGAAGTTGAGTGATTTGAGTTGAAATGAGTTACGGAAAATGAAGAGAATGAAGATTGAAAACAATTTTGAGAAGCAATTTGGCTAAAAAACAACTTGAGAGGAAGAAATTTAGAGAGAGAAAAGATTTCGAAAAACCCTAGGTTGATTTCGAATCTTGATGTTTTAGATGTTGAAAATGAATTTTAAAGATGATTTTGGACACAAGAACGGATGGGGAACAATTTGCTTGGATCAATTTGCATCAAAAACACATGAGAAGTGATGGATTTTGAAGAGAAAATGAGAGAGGGAGAAGCGGCTTTAGAGAGAGAGAGGAGAACCGGTTTGCCGAATGAGAGGAAGATGAAGAACAAAGGGAAAAGCTTGCGAATCCGGCATTCCGGATGCGAACAACCGGACATCCGGTTGTGTTCCAGAATGCATCTTTGCGAATCCGGTTTACCGGATATTAGAACCGGTTATCCGGTTTGAAGGCAGTAAGCTCCACGCGAATTCGGTTTACCGGATGTTTGTAACCGGCTATCCGGTTACATTCCAGAATCTAGTAATGTGAATTCGGAATTCCGAATTTTGATAACCGGTTATCCGAATCATTTCCAGAAAACTCCCTAGTGCATTCGGTTTACCGGTTTACGTATCCGGTTGGCCGAAAGATGTCCAGAATGTGAGCTATGAAATCCGGTTTTCCGAATGTTATAACCGGTTATCCGGTTACAGTCCAGTAACTACATAAACATATCCGGATTTCCGAATTTCCTTATCCGGTTGTCCGGATAATTCCCAGAAAAATTTCAGAACCAATTCGGTTTACCGGTTTGATGAACCGGATTTCCGGATGTGAGGCAGAGAGTGATTTTTCAAATCCGGTTTACCGGTTTGGTAAATCCGGTTAGCCGAATATTGACCCGAGAACACCAAGAAGAAAACGGATTTCCGGTTGAATAGAAAGCGGTATACCGGTTTGGACTTAGAAATTTTTTTACCACATATTGAAAATTGGCAAGCTCTTATACTTGTATTATACACACCATTTTATTTTTGGCTTAAAATTTGATCAATTTTAAATCATTTTGAGATTCAAAATTTTTCAATAAGCCATTTAATTCATGAAACATAAAATAATAAACATATCAAGCTATTTAATTCATGAAGTATAAATTCTTACAATGACAAACATATCAACAATTCATAACTCAAGATGCAACATTCAACATTCCAAGCTCATGTCTTATCTTTATAAAAAGCTCTTCATTAAGAGGTTTTGTGAAGATATCCGCAAGTTGATTTTCAGTCGAAACAAATTTAATCGTAACATCTCCTTTTTGAACATGATCTCTAAGAAAGTGATGCCTAATTTCTATATGCTTTGTTCTAGAATGTTGAATTGGGTTCTTGGATAGATTAATAGCACTAGTATTGTCACACAAGATAGGTATTTGATCGAGTTTAATGCCATAGTCTCTAAGGGTTTGTTTCATCCAAAGAATTTGTGCACAACAACTACTGCGGCTATATATTCGGCCTCGGTGGTTGAAAGCGCAACTGAGTTTTGTTTCTTACTAAACCAAGAGACAAGTGAATGACCTAGGAAGTGACATGTTCCACTAGTACTTTTTCTATCAACCTTATAACCAAAAAATCGGCATCCGAGTAACAAGTTAAATCAATATGTGTTCCCCTAGGATACCAAAGACCAAGATTAATAGTGCCAATCAAATAACGAAAAATTCGTTTAACGGCAAACAAGTGTGACTCTTTAGGACAAGATTGAAATCTAGAACACAAGCATAAACTAAACATAATGTCAGGCCTACTAGCGCATTAAATAGAGTAAGGATCCGATCATACCTCGATATGTCTTGATATCAACTTCCTTACCTTTCTCATCTTTGTCCAGCTTGATTGTAGTACTCATTGGAGTGCTTTTTGCCGTTCCATTTTCATAGCCGAATCTTTTGAGTAGATCTTTCACGTACTTGGCTTGATTTATGAAAATTCCTTCCTCGTTTTGTTTGATTTGGAGTCCAAGGAAGTACTTCAACTCTCCCATCATACTCATCTCAAATTCTTTGCTCATACAAGATGAAAATTCTTTACACAACAACTCATTAGTAGAACCAAAAATAATATCATCAACATAAATTTGAACAATAAGTATATCTTGGCTTTTATGCTTAACAAATAAAGTTGTGTCCACTTTTCCCATCGAAAAATCATTATCTAACAAGAAGTTTTTAAGCCTATCATACCATGCTCTAGGTGCTTGTTTAAGACCATACAAAGCCTTAGATAACTTATACACATGGTCTGGAAATTTTTTATTTTCAAAACCAGGAGGTTGTTTCACATATACTTCCTCCATAATATAACCGTTTAAGAAAGCACTCTTGACATCCATTTGATATAAAATGAAATCCTTATGACATGCATAAGCTAACAGCATCCTAATGGATTCTAATCTAGCTACAGGTGCAAATGTTTCATCAAAATCAATTCCTTCTTCTTGGTTGTAACCTTGAGCCACTAATCTAGCTTTGTTTCTTACAACCACACCGGATTCATCCATTTTGTTTCTAAATACCCATTTAGTACCTATAACGGATTGATGTTCCGGATTAGGGACTAATTCCCATACATTGTTTCTCTCAAATTGATTCAACTCCTCTTGCATTGCCATAATCCAAGACTCATCATTTTCCGCATCCGCAAAGGATTTTGGTTCAATTTGAGAAATAAATGCAGCATGTTCACAAGTGTTCCTAAGTGATGATCTAGTTGTAACACCTCGTGAGGGATCTCCTAAAATTACATCCGTAGGGTGAGAAGAGACATACCTCCACTCCTTGGGGAGTGTTTGAGAATTACCTTCATTTTGCTCTCGCACTTGTTTCTTCATGATGCTCTTCTTGAATTCCATGAGGTGCATCCTTTTGGTTGTCATTTGATGATTCTTCTTGATGTTCTTCTTCTGCATTATCATCAACAATTCCTTTCTCCGCAGAGGAGGGATTAGACTCATCAAATGTGACATGCATAGATTCTTCCACAACCAAAGTTCTTTTATTATACACTCTATAAGCTTTGCTTGAGTTTGAATAACCAAGAAAAATACCAACATCGGATTTTGAATCAAATTTACTTAGATTATCTTTTGTGTTCAAAATAAAACATTTGCATCCGAAAACTTTGAAATAGCCAATGTTGGGTTTTCTATCTTTCCAAAGCTCATATGAAGTTTTATTAAGATTAGGTCTAATCAACACACGATTCAAAACATAACATGCGGTGTTGACGGCTTCGGCCCAAAAATATTTTGGTAAAGAGTTTTCATTTAGCATGGTCCTAGCCATTTCTTGAATAGACCTATTCTTTCTCTCTACAACTCCATTTTGTTGAGGAGTTCTAGGTGATGAAAATTGATGCTCAATGCCAAGCTCATTACAAAACTTCTCAAATGCATGATTTTCAAATTCTCCACCATGGTCACTTCTAATACAAGTAATTGAATATCCTTTTTCATTTTGAACCTTTTTACAGAAAATTCTAAATGCATCAAAAGCATCATCCTTATTAGTTAAGAACAATACCCATGTGAATTTAGAGAAATCATCCACAATTACAAAAGCATAATATTTGCCACTTAAACTAGCATATCTAGAAGGACCAAATAAATCTATGTGAAGTAATTGAAGAGGTTTTGAAGTAGAAATATTTTTCTTGCTTTTGAAAGAAGTTTTGATTTGTTTTCCAAATTGGCAAGCTTCACAAATTCTATCTTTTTGAAAATTGATTTTTGGAAGACCTTTAACCAAATCATTTTTCACAATTTTTGAAATCAAATCCATACTAGCATGACCTAATCTTCTATGCCACAACCAACCATCATCATGCAATGCGGAGAAACATTTATCATTTGAGAATGCACAATCTATATTGATAGTATAAACATTAACACATCTATTTCCTACAAACAAAATCTTGCCATCACATGCATTTTCAATAAGACATTTTGATTCATCAAAGATAACTCTATATCCTTTATCACATAATTGACTAATGCTAAGAAGATTGTGTTTCAAGTTTTCAACCAAACATACATTTTCAATAAGAGTAGAGGATACATTACCGACATTGCCAATGCCAATGATTTTTCCTTTTGAATTATCTCCAAATGATACCTCTCCACCATTTTCGATTTTGGTAAAACTTGAAAACCAAGAATAATTCCCTGTCATGTGTCTTGAACAACCGCTGTCCAAGTACCACTTATTCTTCTTCTTCTTCAAGCCCTGCAGAAAAAGTCTCAAGTTTTAGGTACCCAAACCTTTTTGGGTCCTTGAGAGTTAGCAATGGTTCCTTTTGGAACCCAAACACATTTCACACCATAATGTGCATTTCTCTTTACTGGACATCTATCTTTCATATGACCATCTTGATTACAATAATGACATACAATTTGATTTTTAATAGATGTATTCCTTACAAAGTAGTTCTTGTAATATTTTTGTTTCAAATTTGGTTTGTAACCAATCCCTCCTTTGTCAAACACACACTTTTGTGAATTAAGCAAGTTATCCAACATCTTTTGCCCATTTGTAAATTTTAGCACAATCTCATTTAGATCATTGCCCTTCTTTCTAAGCAATTCATTTTCATTTTTCAAGTCATTCACATGTGATTCTAAATACTCATGTGATGTGCTAGAATTCTCAAATAGTGCAACTTTATCATGCAATGTTTTATTCTCTAATTCTAGGCAAGTAATCTTTGCACTAAATGATTCATTTTCATTTTTAAGCTCTACCATTTTCTTTTTAAGGCAAACATTCTTTTTACCCATTTTCATCAATTCATCATGCAATTCTTTAAAGGCATTATGTAATTCATCATATGTAGGAAGATCACTTACCTCATCAAGTTCATCACATGATTCTTCTCCAAAGGCCATGAGAGCTAAGTTTGTCATTTCTTGTTGCTCTTCCTCATCACTTGTTTCCTCATCGCTATCATCCCATGTGGCCACCATAGCTTTCTTCTTGAGTTTGTTGAGGAGAGGACATTCCGGTCGTATGTGTCCAGGCTTCTTGCATTCATAGCAAGTGATTGGTTCTTTCTTCTCCTTTTTATTTTTGTAACCTCTGAACTTTCTCTGCTCATTATTTTTCTTGTAAAATTTTCTGAATCTTCTAGCCAACATTGCCAACTCCTCATCATCCATCTCGCTTTCCTCATCACTCTCACGTTTTGACGCCTTGAGAGCAATGTTTTTCTTCTTTTCCTCATGCCCTTTTTCTGCTGCCAAATCCTCTTCATATGAAATGAGAGAGCCAATTAAATCATCAATAGGTAAAACATTTAAATCTTTAGCTTCCTCAATGGCAGTCCTTTTTGGTCTCCATTCCTTAGGTAGCGATCTAATGATTTTCTTAACTTTCTCGCTATTAGAAAAAGTTTTTCCTAGGGCTCCTAAAGTGTTCACTATGTCCGTGAATCTAGTATACATAGAATATACACTCTCATTTTGTTCCATTTGGAACAATTCATATTGTCGAGTGTACCTACTAATTTTAGACTCTTTTACTTGATTCGTGCCTTCATACACGACTTCAAGTTTGTGCCAAATTTCATTAGCACTTTCACAACTAGACACTCTATGAAACTCTTTCTTATCAAGTGCACAAAATAAGGCATTCATTGCTTTGGAATTTAGAGAAGCTTTTCTCTTTTCCAATTCATTCCATTCCCGTGAAGGTTTTGGAATATCTTCCCCTACTTCGTTTTTAGTCAAAAGCATGAAAGGACCATCATTAACGATTTCCCAAATTTCGTAATCTAAAGCTTGCAAGTAAATTCTCATCCTAGTTTTCCAATACGGATAATCGTTTCCATCAAAATATGGTGGTCTAGTGGTGGATTATCCTTCCCTAAATGTAGAATCATTATGAGTTGCCATTGATCTTTAGCTCTAGATGGTTAAATCTAAATAAGAGCACCTTGCTCTGATACCAAATGAAATACAAGTGTGCAACCCAAGAGGGGGGGTGAATTGGAATTTTAAGACTTATCCTAACAAAACCACACAACAATCCAATCTAAAGCCTTAATAAATTTAAAAGCAATAAGTTCAATCAAAGCACAATAGTAAATAAGTAAGAGAGAAGAGAAACAAACACACGAAATTTTACGTGGTTCGGCAATCCCCGCCACGTCCACGCCTCCAAGCGATCCAAGCTTGAGGTTTTCACTATCCAAGCCTTCCAAGGCTTAAAATGCTTACAATTGACTTCAAGGTGTCAATGAACCTTTACAACAATGAGATTATATCTCAATCTCTTCACTCAAGTGTTTCCCACACTTATACACTCACAAATTTGATGAGAAAATAAAGATTACAACAAAACTCTCTTTAAGAGTGGATGAACAAATTTAAGAACAAGGATGATTCAAAATAATAATGATTTGCGAATTGAGAGCTCAAGATATGTTGTATGCCTTTTGTTTGTGCTTTCTAGAGGGCTTGAAAATGAATTGGATTTGAGTTTTTATAGTTAGAGTCAAAAAAAAAGTTTATGAATATTTTACTCATAACCGGATTACCGTTTATGGTAACCGGAATTCCGCTTGCATGTTACCGTTAAGGCAAAAATTTGAATTTTTGAGTATCCGGAATGCCGCTTGTGATATCCGGATTGCCGTTTATGCTCCAGAAGCTTTTCTCGCCTCAGAATCGGATTTCCGCTTAGCGCAATGCAACCGGATTAAGCTTTTAAATCCGGAGAGTTTCTGCCCCATAACCGGATTGCCGTTTAGCATAACCGGATTGCCGCTTGCTACAGTAACGGTACAGTGCACTGTTTGCGAAAATTACAGTTTGACCCCACAACTTTCCATAACTGCACTATGGCCCAAAACGTTATAAAAATTTGCAATTAAGTCCAATTTCAGAATTTCTTAATAATACTATGTGAATCCCAAAACTTTCTGAAATTATGAACAAGCCCAAACTTTGTGAAATTTTAGAATGGCCCATAATATTTAAATATTTTCAAATAAGTCCAAATCCGAAATTCAAAAACAATATTTATTAAAAACAAAGATTGTAAAATTCTTTCACTTTAGTTCACAACTTTGAGGAATAACTTAACTCCATAAAATCATTTTCTTGTTTTAAAAGCACAATATATAAAACTTTATTTTTAATTACTCTCAATTTTCTTTAATCAACACACGTGGTTTGTTATCATCAAAATCAATATTTATAGCCATATAGGCTAACATATAGTTGTATTATTTATTAGTGTTATATCATATATAAATTTTACAATTGCAACTTATTTATTTGATTTGTGTTAAATAACCTACTTATTATTATATTTTATACTTAATGGTAATAGATTTTGGAAGATTTATTTAAAAAAGATTATCGCGTTACAAATTTAAAGGAGGTTGAAAAGTAATTTTAAATAAAATTTGCTATTTAATTGAAATTACTTCAAACTCTAAGTGTGGTCACATTTACTTTACAAAATTCTCCACCTCCTTAATGGTTAACAAGCTGTTACCATTATTTTTAAATATAAATTATAATGGTGGTCTTTTTGTAAGGATAATTGTATTTTTTTTAATGAATGATTGATACAAGTGTAAATTTGTGGTGAATGATCAAATAAATTCAAAATTTTTAAATATTTTTAACACATCGTAATTTTGGGAGGATAATTGATAATTTTTTGAAAATATATTAAATTAATTTAATCTATTCTTTTAATAAATTAACTATTTTTAAAGTATTCTTAAATTATTGCAAACTTTAACTTACCTCTAGTTGTCGTTCAAAAAATAAAGGTAAAGGAGGGGTTGTTGATTAAATTTTTTTAATAATAATTAGGGATAAATTATAATTTTTAATAAATTAGAGGGTATTTTAATATTTTATTATGGGATTAATTATTTGCCAAACATTCTTGTTACTGAGTTTGCAAAATTTATTAGTGGAAGCGTATACAACACTAACAAGCGGGTGGGGTCTAATCTACATCATTCAGCATTCATAGCAAACTATTACAATATCTGTGAAAGGCATAAGAAATTCGTTGCAACTACAGTTTGTTACTTGTAATAATTGCCTTTTTTTTTTTTTTCTGTTTCCTCTTTCATTACCGACTAGTGAGTACTGGCAAGCTGTTGAAGTAGCCCAGTAGATCTTCAGTCCGGTGAGCTGAGTATAAAAGCAATTTCCCTTTACATTATGTATTGTTTACTTTTTAGAGTGAGTGTGAGTGAAGTGTGTGAATTCCTTCCACTTTAATATTTACTTACAATGATTATGATGAGATTGAATCTCACTTTATGGGCCCTACTTGATTTTGGAGTAGGTATTGGATTCTCACTCGCATGGGGGAGGTGGGAGACTGGGAGTGGGTATCCACTCCCCCCTTCCCTTTTTACCCTTAATTTTAAATAAAATAAACAATATTTAATATAATAAAATAAATAATATTATATTTATTTAAATAATATTATTATATTATAAGTTACATTTTTTAAAAATGATAATAATAAAAATACTTATTTTATTAAATTTAATAAAATAAATAATATTATATTTATTTAAATAATATTAGTATGTTATTTTATAAATTAAATTTATTCAAATAATAATATTAAACATAATTAAATATAATATTATTATAATTTACATTGATTCTAAGTTAAAATTGCTTAAAAATAATATTATTATACTAATAGAGAATTAATAATATTACTATATTCTATCTTTATTTGAAAATATAATATTATTATATTTATTTAATTAATAATAGTAAATATTTTATTTCAAGAAAATATTAATTTTGTATTATATTATCAATGATAATGTTTCATTTATGTTGCTATTATTAATAATTTTTTATTTACATAATTCAAATTAAAATTAATAAAAAATATGATTTACATAATTAAAATATTAATAATTATTATTAATTTATAAATATAATAAAATAAATATTTTATTTTTCAAATATATTTTTTTATTAATTTTGTAATTAAAAATTATAATTCTTTAAATAAGGGTAAAATTATAATTTAAAATCATTTACTCCCAATCCAAGATAATTTCATACTCTCACTCTAGTGTAAGTAAATAACCTATTCTCACTCTCATTCTACGCTCCTAATTTCAGGATTCCCACTCTAATTCAAAATATAAACGCAAGATGGCTTTAATAGTGCAAACTCTTCAAATTCTAGAAAGAAAGCAAGATTTTCCTCGATTTTCTTGACTTGATATTGATACAAGTTTTTGACTCCAAGGCTTGGACCAATGATGGCTTGGTCTCCATTTTAAATTCTTGATAATGTACAAGTGTTCTAATTTTTGTTTTATGTGCAAGTTAACTTACATTAATCAACAATATTTTTCATTTGAGTCAAATAAAATCGAGGTACGAGGTCTATTACATCATTGATCTGCTTATTCTATTGTTAATGCATCTGAACTAAATCACTAAAACCCCACTGGCACGAGCATATTGTAACCTGAAATCTTTGATTGGCCACATTGAGATATTATTCCTATGTTTTACCACTTTTTAACTGTTTTGGTCCATTATGTATAATTTCGAAATATACTTTAAAGAGCACTTAGCCTTGTCAACCCAAAATATTATTTCACGAAAGTAGTCAAAACAGTGGGCTGTTACTCATGAATCATGATTTGAAGTTCTGTGGATCACTATGCCCAGCAACTGTGTGCAGCAGCAGCAGTCTTCCGTAACTTGAAATAAGTAGGGGTGGGCGCGGTTCGGTTCGATTCGGTTTTTTGTTAAAATTTTCATAATCATTCGATTACGATTATTTTAAAATCATAATCGCGATTAATCAAATTACCGGAATAATCAAATACTCAAATAATTGAAATAATTCGATTCGATTTGATTCGATTATTTCGATTATAGGCCTATTAGACCTATTTTGAGCTTTTTTAAATTTAAAACCTTAAATTAATAAATCAACCACAAACATAAAAAGTTAACAAACAAAAAATCAAAATATGTCTCAAAGTATGTTCAAGAATACATAACATGTTCAAATAACAAGTTCAAATCAAAATAAATAAGCAAAAAGTCTTTTAAACTTTAACAAAACTACAAAAGCAATAAACATCAATCAACTCCTAAATCCCAATTACTCCTCAGCTGCTTGTTCTTGTTGAGCTACTATTGGCCTACCAAATTCTACATTAACAAATTAAACAAAAATATTAGAATAAATGAAAGAGTGAAATAATCAAAACATATCAAAATATAATAGTAACATATTACCTGCTTAATTAATAGAATAAATGAATATCTAATTATATCTTCTTAATTATTTATTTATTTTTTAATCCATTCACATTGGAAAAAAGAAATACAGATTCAGTAAGCTTCTTAAACGTGGCTTTCTCAAAAGCTTTTGTTTTATTAAAGCTGAAAAAGTGGAACAACTCTTTTTAATAAAATAAAAACTTCTTTATGTTTTTTCAATAAAGCTTTTTTATATGATTAGTTTTTAGCTCTCGAAAGCATGGTGGATTCCACCATTATCATGCGTAATCATCAAAGTAGAAATTCCACTTCTTTTTATGTGTCTGTTGCAGTGAATTTAAAATAAAAAGAAAAAAGAAAAGGAAGATAGAAAGAAAGAAACGAGCAAAAGAAGTATAAGGAGGGTTACAAGTTGAAAATGTTAACTGAGATTGGGATTAGAGGAAATACCTCACAACAGCAACGATAAATAATGGCAGCAGGAGAGCACCGTGACAGCAGCAACAATTGACAGTAGGTGATAGCGGCGGTGATGAGAGCGGCGGCCAGATGACAATGGCAAGTTGCGGCGGTGGTAGCGGCGGTGGAGACTCTGCAACGAGCAGCAGCGGCAAATCAAATTCGTGAAGGACGAAAGCGGACGACGACCGATGGCGATGGCGGCGAGATTACAGCGGTTGCGACGAGCAGTAAGGACGAGATTACAGCGGCTGAAGGTCACGAGTTCGGTTTTCAGCTAAAGAACAAAAGAATTGTTTAGACTTTAGACTTTAGGTTTGTTTATTTGACATTCGGTTTATTTGATATTCGGTTCGGTTTTTTGATTTTTTTTTAAAAACCAAAAACCGAACCGAATATAAATACTTCTTTTACTATATTACTAATTCGGTTTTTTGGAGGTAAAAAAACCGCATAAAAACCGAACCGAACCAGTCGGTTTAGTTCGATTTTTGATTAATCGGTTTTTTTGCCCACCCCTAGAAATAAGTCATGGGCAGTCGCATTGGCCTTGCTGTACAATTGAGTCTATGCTTTCACATTTGATGACAACGGTTCTGCTCCTCTTTTGTTCATAATTACCAACTTAGCCTTGTCCTGCCATCCAACACAGCGCAGAGTTTCATGGTGTAAAATTTGGTGCCAAAGGGCAAGCTTGTAAGTCAAGTTATAAAACCAACGAAACCTCGACAGTCAGACAAAAATTCTTATATAAGCCCTCACCCCAAAAAATTTACTCAGCCAACTTTCCAATTAAAAACTTGTTCTCTGTTACATACCATTGTGTTTTCTCATAGCAGCCATGACATTACCTTCTCTTCCAAGCAAGACTTCAATCCTGCACTGCTCTTTATTGTTCATCACCATTTTTGTTGCCCCATCTTTTACTCTTGCAGCACCAAGTTCAAGTTTGCAAGGAAACGAGACATATAGGCTTGCCTTACTTGCCATCAAAGCTCAGATAACCGAAGATCCACTTGGTTTAATGAGCTCATGGAATGATTCAGTGCATAACTGCAACTGGAAAGGTTGTTAAACAAAATATGAATAAACTTGGTTAGTTATCTATTAGCAACAAAACCAGTAATAACAAATGAGTTGAAATTGAAACTGAAACAGAAAATGAAATGATGCTAAACAAAGAATAATGCAAGAACTTAAACTACAAAGAATAAAGAACTTAAACTCGCAACGCAAAGCAGAAAAAGAAGCGGCAAAAAGAAGAAGAAGCAAAAAAAGAAGAAAGCGAACAAAGAATAAAGAAAGCGAAGCAAATGCAGAAGAAAAAGAAAAACGTAAATGAAAAGAAAATAAACAAAAATAATAAAAAAAAAAAGCAAACCCGAGGCCTGTCAAACCAGTGTCCTTAAAACAGATTAACCACCTATTGGTATGCTTTAGGTTTGTTGGTTTTTGTTTCGCAGGATACAACGGGTACGAACAAATCTGTTAAACACGAATGCTTGTTCCGTGAACCACAACAGTTCAAAACTCGACCAGAAAAACCAGAAAGAGGAAGAAGGAGAAGGAAGGAAGAAATCGTGTTGTTTTTTTTTATGATTTCAGTACCCAAAAACAGAAGATGGACTGCCTTTTTATAGTCATGTGGGTGTGTATAATGACTCAGTAATGAATTTGAAATTCAATTCATGTTTATTTAATTAATATAATGTACCATTTTAAATTCAATTCATGCTGTTTAATTCGTATAACAGCTATTTTGAATTCAATTTAAACTATTTAATTCGTATAACAGCCAGCATAATGAGGAAGCTGTTACAAGTTCTTTGAATTCAAACTGTTATTTAAAAAATTAAAAAGAGAATTAAAAACATGCCATGTAAGCTTAGACGATTTTGGGCTGACATTTGCATACGCAGTACGCACACGAGTTCAACCGAATCAGTCTTGGATTCGCACTCCCCCTGCGCACGCGCATGTGGAGAGAGCCTTTATCCATAATATTTTTGCTCATGCATGGTTGAGTGTTTACATATAAACACAAACTCCTAGGCTTATTTTTCCCATGTGGGATAAACTCATTCCCTTTTAAATTTTCAACATCATGGGTGCACCTTGTGAGACAATTTCTCATTCACCCATGCACCATTTTTAGTAAACAAATATATATTCTTTAAGTATTTACGGAATATAATCCGTACATCTCAAAATTTTTCACTTCCAATAAGTGGGACCCACTTAAAATGTGCCCTTAAAATAGCTTAATAACATGCTATTTTTCCAACAAAGGTGTCATTTGTGGCCAACTTCATCAAAGAGTGATCACATTGAACTTAAGCTACCATGAGTTAGTGGGTTCACTCTCTCCTCACAGTGGAAACCTTACTTTCCTTTGAGGTATAAGCCTTGAAGAAAACCTACTTCCAGGGTGAACTTCCACCAGAATTAGGCCGTTTATCGAGGCTCAAGTACCTTAACTTTTCCAATAACTCGTTTCTTGGGGAAATTCCGGCCAATCTTTCTGGCTGCTCTAGCCTTGTTATGCTTCGGCTAGGCTTCAACCACTTGGTTGGCAGAATCCCTGGTCAGCTTGCCTCAATGCAGAAGCTTGAGCGAGTTCAGCTCCACTACAAAAACCTCAGTGGCCCAATCCCAGATTCTTTGGGAAATCTTTCCTCTGTTCTATCATTGTCCAAGTCGGTTAACAGTTTTGAGGGAAGCATACCGGAAGCTCTGGGACGGTTAAAGACTTCAAATTTTCTTGGTCTTGGCCTAAATAGATTTTCTGGTAAAATTCCAAACTCAACTTTATATCTTTCATCCCTTCTGGTCCTCACTTTGCCTTATAATCAACAGCATGGGAATTTGCCAACAAACTTGGGCTTTACTCGTCCTAATCTGCAAGTCTTGAATATTGATCATAACCTGTTCACTGGACCCTTTTCAAAATCACTATCCAATGCTTCAAATCTCGTTAAATTCGATATCAATGGGAGTAATTTCACTGGGAAAGTTGAAATTGATTGTGGAGGATTCCCTGGCCTGTGGTGGCTAGTTCTTGCCTCCAATCCCCTTGGAAAAGGAAAAGCTGATGACTTGAGCTTCTTGGATTCCCTGACTAAATGTAGAAATTTGCAGATTCTTGATTTGGGTGATAGCAAATTCGGAGGAGTGTTGCCTTATTCTCTAGGCAACCTCTCAACCCAACTTAGGCAATTAGGATTGGGTAGGAATAATTTATATGGAAGTATCCCTGCTAAAATAGGAAACGTTGTTAACTTGGCAGAATTAACAGTGGCAAACACCACTTTAACATGGAGCATTCCACATGCTATTGGCAATCTGTGGATGCTACGGCGCTTGGATTTGTCATGAAATTCACTTTCAGGACGCATTCCATCTTCCATAGCCAACATAAATCAATTGTACTCCATCTTGGAAAGAACCAGTTGAGTGGGAACATTCCTTACGCTTTTGGAAACCTCCAAAACTTGCAAGACTTGGACCTTTCTCAAAATAATCTTCAATGAATCATGCCTAAATTAGTTATGGAGCTTTCTTCCTTAACCATTCTTCTTAATTTAGCTAAAAACAACTTTCTGGACTCCTGCCTTCAGAAGTTGGTAACTCGAGAAATATTGAACACTTGGATGTTTCTGAGAATAAATTGTCCAGAGAAATTCCTAGTAGCCTAGGCAAATGTGTATCCTTGGAGTATCTTCACATGGAAGGTAACTTCTTTCAAGGAAAGATTCCTTCATCTTTTAGTTCCTTGAGAGGACTAAGGAACTTGGATCTTTCACGCAACAACTTGTCTCGCCAAATTCCAAATTACCTTCCACGACTTTCTCTCACAACTCTGAATCTTTCATTCAACCCCTTCGATGGAGAGGTACCAAGAGATGGGATATTCAAGAATGCATCTGCCATATCGGTAACCAGTAATGATAAGCTCTGTGGTGGTGTAGCAGAACTAAAATTGCCTTCATGTGCTTTCAGTCAGTCAAAGAAAAAAGAGATGTCCAGAAGACTCAAGTTTATTATTCTACTCCTTTCTGGACCGCTGGGGTTAGTTCTGGTCATGTCTCTATTAGTTATTAACAGATTGAGAAAGAAAAGAACAATGACTGGTTCCCAGTCTTCGTCAAGGAAGGATTTACTTCTAAATATCTCCTATGAAAGTCTTCTGAAAGCTACATGTGGATTTTCTTCTGCCAACTTAATTGGTGCTGGAAGCTTTGGCTCAATCTACAAAGGAATACTTGATCCAGATCAAACAGTTGTTGCTGTGAAGGTACTGTTTTTACATCAGTGGAGTTTTAAAGGGTTTCATGGCTGAATGTGAAGCCTTAAGAAACATTAAGCATCGTAATCTTGTCAAAACCATAACTGCATGTTCAAGTTGTGATTTTCAAGGCAATGATTTCTAAGCTTTAGTCTATGAGTTCATGCCTAGTGGAAGTTTAGAGAGCTGGCTGCACCCAAAATCAAATGCAGATGACCTGAATGACAGCTCCAGGATTTTAACCCTTGTACAGAGATTGAACATTGACATTGATGTGGCTTCTGCTTTGGAATATCTTCAGCACCACAGCGAAAAGCCAATTGTTCATTGTGATTTAAAGCCCAAGTAATAGTCTTCTCGACAATGACATGACTGCACATGTGGGTGATTTTGGATTAACAAGGTTTATTCCAGAAGCCATGCGTTCGAATCAAAGTAGCTCAGTTGGGCTGAAAGGAACTGTAGGGTATGCTGCACCAGGTAATATAATTTCTTTATCTTTTTTAATGTCAGTATCAGAAGAATAAAATCTTATCAATTTAGACGCAAAGCCAAATAGTTAATCAGATAATTTATTTTTGTTTCTAAAATTAGCTGAAGCACAAGAAGTTATTGTGCTTAAACTGTAATATACAGCTGTTTCTAAGCGCTAAACAATTTGGATGTTGCAGAATATGGCATGGGAAGTCAGGTCTCAACAAATGGTGATGCATATAGCTATGGGATACTCTTGCTGGAGATTTTTACAGGGAAAAGACCCACCAGTGACATGTTTACAGAAGGATTGAATCTTCACAATTTTGTTAAAATGGCAGTACCTGATCAAATATCAGAAGTCTTAGAGCCACTATTTGTTGCTGGAGCGGAAGAAGATGGAGAAGAAACAGCTGAAGAAAACATAAAAAAGCTGCAAATACAAGAGAGTTTGATAACAATCCTAAAAATTGCAGTTGCTTGCTCAATAAAATCCCCCCAAGAGCGAATGGACATCAGCGATGTTGTGAATAATCTGCAAACAGTCAAAAGCACTCTTCTCAGATGTGGAAAGCACTCTTCTTAATGTGGTATTAATTAAAGCTCAACTCCAGCAGGAAAAATAAAAGTTATTTGTCTATATAAGCTTGGAAAATAACATAAAGTTGCAGCAATAAGCCAGGAATTTATCTTTATTTTGAAATTACAGATGTCTTAAAGAGGATATAACCTTGTAGATTTGTCACTTATCTCACTCTTCATGCATTCCTCTTTTTGAACTTCGGAAGAGAGCCTCTCTCTAATTAATTGCCTGTAGATTGTTAACAGCAACGTTCATAGCCATCCACTCCCTTGGAGAAGTTGTGGGACACGCGAGGCCAATTCTCAGCACTGAAATAAAGCATTCTTCTAATTTCCTTTAACTTAAGGGCGAATGTCAATCATCACTGCTTTCTCGTTTATGCCTTCTTCAATTTGTTCCTTATCATTTTCTTCATATATTGGCATTGACGGATCAAGAATGTCCATGACATGGTCAGGTAACGCCATTAACACAGAACATGCGTATGCTAAAATCATCTTTAAACATGTCATCTGTGGGTCTTTTTCCTGTAAACTTCTCCAGCAAAAGTATGCCGTTGCTGTATATATCTCCGAGTATGAAAACCTAGCCACTCATGTACTTCGTAATATGTAAAAGTTCATTATGCTTTGAATTTAGGGCAGATCTGTATGTTATGTACATTTTAGTTTAATTTAATCGGAAGATGATTGATTTGTTAACAAAGCATGATTGAGAATCTGAATAATTAAGTTGACAATAATACTTGGAGGGATGTAACCAATAGAACCCCTGAGCCCAATTGATACAGTTTGATTTTTAGAGGATTATCTGGTGCTTCAAAGAGGAATTTGCCAATCCAAAGCCACCAACATGAGCTGTCATATCTTCATCAAAGAATACATTGCTTGGCTTTAGATCACAATTTGAAATTGCTGTGTCATAATGGTTGTGGAGATAATCCAATGCTGATGCTGCATCTATCGCTATATTCAGTCTCTGCATGAGGCTCAATTTCTTAAAATGACAATACTCATCAGTACTTGGATGCAGCCACTGGTCTAGATTTCCATTTACTCAAAAACTAAAGCTTTGAGTCATTCCCTTCATAATCAACACTTGTGCAAGCAGTTGTGATCCTGAGGATGTTACGGCGTCGTAAACTTCTCTAAGCCTGGCATTTATCGAAAAGCTCTTTAAAGTTCCTTTCTGTTGAAGTTTTAGTACCTTAATCGCAACAATTATTCCATCTCCAAGAGTTCCTTCGTATACTGAGCTGAAACTGCCGGAACCAATCAATTTTTCTTCGGAGAAGTTGTCCGTTGATTTTACGATCTCTTGAGGCTTGTACTATACAATAAATGATAAAAGAACTCGATAAAATAATTACAACAATGACTGATATAGTTACTGGGATTAATACTTTTGGGGAGATCTTGGAACGTTCAAGTTAATGTAATTCTTGGATACCACCACGGAGCTTATCATTTCCAAGAAGAGAAATCGCACTTGCATTTGCAAAAATCCCTTCGCTGGATATTTCACCATCCAGATCATTGTAAGAGAGATTAATATGCCTGAGAGATAAAAGCCTGCTGAAAAATTGGGGAACCGTGCCAGACAAGCTATTGCACTAAAGACCTATTTCTGCCAAGCCTCTTAAACTTTTTAAAGATATAGGAATTGTCCTTCAAATGAGTTATTCCCCAAATACAGACGCTCCAAACTAACTGAATTATCAAGGCTGCTTGGAATGCTACCTGATAACTTGTTGTTTGATGCATCAATTTCCACAAGATTTGTCAACTTGCCCACTTCAGGTGGAAGTGGACCAATCAAAAAATTATGGGACGTGACCAGAGAGACTGAAAGAGAAAAGAGGCTGACAACCTCGTGGGTATGGTGCCACTGAGATTATTACTTGAAAAGTTCAGCACCTGCAATTTTTGGCAGTTTCCACGACTTGGAGGTATTCTTCCCTCAAATCTATTCTCCTCCATATTAAGCCTAGTTAATGTGGTTAAGTTACCCAGGGAAAATGGGATTAATTCGGAAAATTTGTTAAAACTGGAATCCCAATCCCTCCAATTTATTAAGCTTCCCTATAACTTCAGCATCTACCAATTCAATTGTTACCTTCTAATCCAAGAAGGCTCAAGTTTACAAGGTTTCCGGTCCCAACAGGGATATTTCCATGCATCATATGATCTCCCATTGTGAAACTTCACAAATGGATTGAAAGGAAAGGATTGCTGTGGAGCTAGGCAATTCTCCACCAAAATGATTTTGAGCAAGACCTAGCACTTCAAGACTAGAACGATTAGCCAAGAAAGTGAGAAAATTTAAGTCATTATTTCCCTACTTACAAGTTCATTTTGTTCAAAGTTTAATCTAACTAGATCTTTCGAGCTTCCAAAGTTTTCAGGAATAGTCCCAGTGAGAACATTTCAGCAAAATCAAGAACCTGAAGAGTGGAAGCATTTAACAGCACTAGCAAATATTTTCAGATTAGGAAGAGTAAGGCCAACATCTGCAGGCAGCTGCCCATGCAGCTGGTTTTGAGTTACAGAGAAATAGTATATGGATGAGATATTAGAAATGGAAGAAGGATGATACCAGATATAAAATTCCCATAAAGTGTGAAAATCCCAGGCCTGAAAGCTGGCCAAGTTCATTTGGTATGCTCCCATGTAAATTATTCATAGCCAGCTACAGAGCCCGCAGAGAAGAAACATTGCCTATCCAAGCTGGGATATTTCCAGTAAGATTGCTGCCATGAAGGCTGATGTTTTCAAGTTTTGTTAATGAACTAAGCTGGTCGGGAATCTGGTTAATGAAATCGTTGACACTAGCTTCAAATAAACTAATGAAATCGTTGACCCAATGACACTAGTTTCAAATAAACTAAGTTCTGTACAGTGAGAAAAATTTGTTGGGATTTTCCCACAAAGGTAATTGTGAGTTAAATTGAGATCCTGCAGCTGATGCAGACGGCCTATTTCTTCAGGAATTTGGCCACGAAAGCTGTTCTGGAACAGGTTGATTCCTATAGGGCATGTTAAGTTTCCTATAGAAGCAGGAATTGAGCTAACTAACTGTTAAAAGTATATTATTAAAATAAATATAATAATTTACATACTTAAATTTATTGCATATTTTAATATTGTTAGTTTACTGCATAGATTACATTATTTATGTAATATTTGTATTTATATAAAATTTTGAAGTCAATGTTTTTGAGATATAAGAAGTAAAAGGTATAATAGTAAAAAAAAAGGGTCTTAGTGTTCCTTTTAAAAAACTTAAGGTATCAGTGACCATTTCCTCAAACTGTGGGGGTGTATATATCATTTTTCTAATTTTTGAGATGTATCCCAAATTATTTATTATTGGATAATAGATAATTTTATAGCATTACTGGCCCCAAGGATATGGTCGGGTTGTAACCAGCAAATAATGAGTCGCTGACCACCTGAGTTCAATCCGTGGAGGAGGTAAGGGAAAAATAAAAATTATTTGGGGAGGTAAAAAATAAAAGTATATGTCATTTTTTTAATTTTTGAGATGTATCCCAAATTATCTATTATTGGATAATAGATAATTTTATAGCATTACTGGCCCAAGGATATGGTCGGGTTATAACCAACAAATAATGAGTCGCTGACCACTTGAGTTCACCCACCCCCTTACCTTTTAAAAGAAAAAAAAAACTTTATAACATTACTCTTTTTAAGTTCAAGTACATCACTAAAATTTAGTTGAAACTTACTCTCATTTATAATTAATGATATTACCCCTTAATTTATCTTATCAATCCTCAATAATCACTTTTATGTTAAATCAATAAATCTCATTTTATCTTGATATGAATTTACTAAAAACAATAAATAAGTACGCCCATAACATAGCTTTTACTAATAGCTAACCTAATTTCTATTCCACTTAATAAAAGATTAATGATTTATTATACAATAATATACAATTTACTTTTGCAATGATAAAAGAAAATAGTTTGCAATACTCAATAACTAATAATGAAGTAACAATTTTAATCTTTTTATTCTCTTAATATTTTTTTACCTGTCAATTTTTATTAAATTTATAACCATTTTAATTAATTTTTCTTTAAGAAATCACGTTTCTAAACTTTGATGGCATCTGTGGCAGGACAATTTTTTCAAAATAAAATTACAATGAAAACTAGAATAATCATACAATCAAAAACCTCAAAAGATTACAAGTAAAGTGGGATGGAAAATTTTCCATTCATACAAAAGAACCAAAACAACTCAAAGTTTGCTGCCTAACTACAAAAGAACCAAACTTTGCTGCCTAACTACAAACTTTTTTGATATGACGAATCTCAAAAAAAGCTTTGACACCATGCATAATGAGTCCAACTTGACAATCAATAGAAATAAACCAGTTTCACTAGTAAACCGTAAGCTAAAGGGTAATGCCAATCAAAACTAATATCATCCAAATAATTTCTTAAAAAGCCTATAGGAAGACTGATACCATTAGGCCATTAGAATCTCCACGCACAACCCTCATATTTGACATAACTGTCTCTAACATGGGCATACTATTCCGATCCAAACACCAAAGTGAAACCATCGAAAAAGTTACTAGTAAATAGCCTTGAGAGAAGTTAATAAAACCCAATAAAGAAGAATTAAAAAAAAAAGACGAGAAAATGTTGGCCAGAGAAGGAAACCTCCTTCCTGGCTTGCGACCTTTGTGTGTTTGAAGTTGTTGGTTGGCTGCTTGTGGGTAGAAGATTAAGATGAAGGATTCATGACCGAGGAATTTGCTTTTGTAATTAATAATCATATTTGAAAAAGGATAAAAATGGTAATAAATGTATATTGAGAATTACTTAGGGCGTATGGTGAGAAAACTATTGTAAAATTTATGGTGGAGTTAATTGAGAAATTGAGACTAATATAAGATAACTTGAGGAGTCATCCAAAAGGTTACTCAAAAAACGAGATAACTTCAATCTATCTGGCCACCCACGAAGATAAGTAAATTAATCCACTTCTATGCAACAACGGTGAGAAGTTGATTCCGCAGCTCTATATATACACCATACATAGAAGTAGTTGTATGGGAAAATAAGTTTCGGTGTTTTAATTTTAACACTTATTATGCTAATATGCTTACTCACTCTCAACTTAGACCCACTACATACCCGTTAATACCTAAACCCGTAATCTCTTGCTTTTACTATAAAATGCAATAAATTAGGCTAATAAAAAAAATTTGTTAGTGTAAATCTACCTAAATAGGCCTAAGCATCAAGCACCTCAAAATTGTGATGGTTTCAACAAATACTGATATAATATATTGTAATACTATTATTATAAAATCTCGAATTGGTCATCGTCTAAAAGATATTTTAAAGGCTCGTAAAAGTCCATGTACAAATCAAGGCCATGAAGGATTTTTTTAACTAAACCACTAGTTGGGGGGCGGGTGGTGGTGTTAGACACAGTTATATAGAATAATAAAAAATGGGATAGAACTGTGGTACCACAGTTCTATCCAACGGTTGGATCCAGAGAAAGAACAACTGTTGACTGGATTTAACGGTTGGATCTAGCTGTGGTACCGTGCAATTATGATACCACAGCTGAACCCTAAAAAATGATGTACATATGGAGGGGAATGTAAAATCACTGCCCTTGCGATGCTTGCAACGAGTGACAAAAGTGAAGCCTTTCTTTTGTTGCGACCTAATAACACTAAAATTGGGCCCGGGATCAGGCTCCCTGGGTGTACATGAAAAGTGTCCATCAGCCATCAGGATGTCAGCGGAGCTAATGACCTCATCAGAATGAGGGTTATAGCCCAGGAGGAGACTATGTAGCAGATGCTGTAACATACGCACCCAATGCATGCACCACACTTGTCCCTGTACATGGGGAAAAAGTATGCAAATGTTCTTGTTTGGTAGCTGGCTAAAGCAGAATCTGTAAGTTACAGAGTCTGTACCGTAGTCAGCTCCTATAGCCCATGGCGTGCTGAATATCTCGGTTCTGGTCAATACTTTAGTCCTCGTCAAAGACATGAATGTCGGTGCTGTAGGAATTGAACCCAACAAGTATTTGCGAGATATCTGTCATGGTGGATCTGAAAAATTTTATGCTCGGGAAAACTCTACGGGCATTTGTATCCTCAAACCGGACCCCGGGCAGGTGATCTGGAGTTGCAACTTTAGTAGCGACAGCGCCCATGCCATCGGATCGGGTCGCCGTAGGAGATCCCTTAGTAATCATAATCACTCCATCGACATATTTTGGGGCGATGGCCGATGGGAGCCTTCGTTAATGGACAAGAAGTCTGATAAGCATTTGCGTTCTAGACCGCATTCTCTTTTTAGGGTGTTGCTTTCTGTTATTCCCCGTTCGACTGTTGGGGACGAATTCCCAAGTTGGTCACATAGCATGTCTCAGCAGTGTGACCGAGGTGCTTGCATGGAGCATAATAAAGTGGGATTTTTTATAAGTTAACATTCTGCCAAAATCCAAAATCACCCACACCAATTCAGATCCGCAAAGGCGAAGGTTGGGTTACATCTAATTCGACTAACACCTTCGCAATTGAAGGATGAGTTAGAGATGCAGTGGCCTCATCTATTCTAAGTGACTTGCCAATAGCCGAGATAATGGAGTATAGTGCGTCCTTACAATGCATAAAATGAATAGGCAAGTAAGGGAAAGAAAACCATACCGGAACTATTGGGAGATTCCTTGGAGCATCGGAAGTCAGTGGTCCATTTAAAGATCTGCATGGCGTTTCTAGAGACGTACCACGCCTGCTTTACCTATAAACGAGAGCAATCTTCCTCTGAATTAAGTTGAATTAAGACATGCCAGTTGTTGAGGAGGGACACCTAGAATTTCTCTTTCAATCCCAATGATGCAAAGAAATTACGAATAATTTCCATGCGAGGTCGGTTACAAGAAAATTTACCAACCAATGAAAACTTAAATGGAACGATCATCGCTTAAACTTCCGTGGACAAAAATTGAACGAAAGGCTCACTTCAAATGAAGAGATGGTTTTAATAGGAATCGTCGGTGACTCATTCATAATTTGTGTAAAAAAGATTTTTTTTATTTTTTTTGGGCCATTCGAGTTCCGATTTAAAGTGGAAATCAAAACTAATGCGTATGTACGGAAACAGACTGAGCGATGTTTTGGGCAACAGGTTCATTTTGGGTAAAATTAGTAGGGGTACCAAGTAAGTGTGCAATATAAAGTTTTTGGTTTTGGGTTGATGATTTGATGGGTTTGTGGTTCAGCCATGTGGGCTTATATTGGGGTTCTGAGAATTATGGGAATGGGCTACCTAAGTGAAATTTTGGGCCCAAAGGTCATTTTCGGGGAAAAATGCTCTAGCTTGGTGGGTTGGTTTTGATTGCATGCGACGAGGGAGGTCTGGAGTTTGCTTAGGATGCTTGGCTAGGGGAGTGGTGGGTGCCACGAAATTTTACAATCGAGGAGCCTTTGCACATGTTGGCTGCACATGGGAAGCAAAATCGTTACTGCCGCATGTGTGAGGACTTTCGGCCTGACATGCTTGCACGGTTTGACCAACGGATTCGGTGCTTGCATGCGTGAAGATTTTCGAGCTTGATTGGTCACGGTTGGCAGCCATTCGCGCCGGCTCTTGTGGCAGTCCACCACGGCTGGCTTTTTGCTTTCTTGTAACCACAACTTTGTCCTCCATGCATGCAGACTCAGGACTGGCTTGTAGTGAAGGCAGCGGGCTGCATGTATGTCCCGCGGTCTCAACACAAGTGATCACGGGCTGTTTGGATCTGTTTCGGCCATGGTAAGCTTGTTTGTTGGCTGGCTGGGAACCATTTACGATGGCCGGCTGTTTGGTGGTTGAAGACTTGATTTTTGATGGCTTGTCCGATGGCAACGGGAGCGGCGGAGAGCCGCGGTTTTTGTCAGTTGCATGACCCAAATGGAGGAAAGTGGTTTCGGTTTCTCCCTTTCCCGGTAGTGGCTGTTTGCGAAGATGTTACGGGGCATCCCGAGGTCGACTAGCCATCCCTTGGACAAGGAGCCAGCTCGCTCGAAAGCGAGCGGACAAGTGAAGCCTGATAGCAGGTGAAAGCTAGTAGCAGGAACTAGCGAGCAGGTGCCTTCTGCTCGCTTGCGAGGACGACCTCCTCGAGGTCACGAGGCGGAGGGGTTTCCATCTGAGGGTTAGGAGCCTTTCTGCTAGAGATCGAGTTGGCGGGCCCAAATAAATAATCGGTTGGCAGAAGCGCGCACACCTTTACCCAAGAATCTAGGCAAGAAACCCATTCAACCGACAACCACGATATTCAACCACCCACTCCATGAACGGGGAGACAGGGAGAACGTGGATCGCGGATCACAAAGGCCGATTTGAAGCGGTATAAAAAGGTAATCGACGAAGATAAAGGGGTTAGACTTTTTGAAATTAGAACCTTAAGGGAGATTTTTTCCTTGATTAAAGAGCCAAGAGAGAAGAGGCACTGTTTTCATATAGAAAAGGGGTAAAACCCAGATCACTGACTTGAGCGTCGGAGGGTTTACGCCGGGAAAATACTCGGCGCACTCTGACCTATTTTCTGTGAACACAGGGGATTACGGGAACGAAGGTCGTATGAAGAGAAAGTTTTGCTCGGTTCGGAAGAGATACGCTAAGAGAGTTCGTTGCGAGTAGCTAGTTTGGCTGTTGAGGAGAGATCCTGGTCGTAGTCGAGCAGAGGCCAGAAACTCGTATCAACATTTTGGCGCCGTCTGTGGGGAGCTGAGCAAAAAGCTTCCGTTGATAGAAAGTAGAAGAAGGCGAACAAGGAAGAAAACCATAGACATCGGTGGGGTAGTACTCAAGGGAGCGATTCGAGGCATAATGAGTCCGTGACACTCAGAGAGATTGCTAATGAAGCGCGGGAGAAAGCAATGAGTGAACGGATGGAACGGATGGAGAAACAGATGGATACTCTAATGGCCATCCTACACGAGCTGAGAAATGAACGGAGGGAAACTCAAGAAGAAGGGGTGAGAAGTGGTGGGATGACGCCTGGGAACGTGGTCGGAAGGAGCAGCGACGACGTGATGAGAGGCCACGCCATCAGCGGACTTGGTGGTGTAGGGGGAGGCCAAGTTCAGCGGGGAGAAGTCCGGGGAGGAAGAGAACAATCCCCAGAGAGGCAATACTTTGATGGCGAAGGCGGAGTTACGAATGCGGAGGAAAGGGAACTCCGGCAGCACTTGTATGATGTCGAGCAGGAACGGGACCAGGTTGCGGCACGTGACCCTGGTCGCGCCATACAGTTGGAAGAGGAGGTGCGCAGGCTAGCGCGGGTGATAGATGACATGCAAGGAAGGAGCAGGGCACCAGGCTGGAGGATAATGCTAGACAGCGAATCCCCCCTCTCAGCAGGGATTATGAGCGCAGTCATCCCGAGAGACTGAAGTTCGAAAAAATACGAAGGCATGCAAAGGCTCCATAAGTCTCAAAGCCTGCTCGATGGCGAGACAGGAAGCCAAGCGTGCCAGGTTTTGCTCGGCCAAGCGAAGGCGAGCAGAACACTGAAGTTCGAGAAAATGTGAAGGCACGCAAAAGGCTCCATAAGTCTCAAAGCCTGCTCGATGGCGAGACAGAAAGCCAAGCGTGCCAGGTTTTGCTCGACCAAGCGAAGGGGAGCGGAACACTGAAGTTTGAAAAAATGCTAAGGCATGCAAAGACTCCACAAGTCTCAAAGCCTGCTCGTTGGCGAGACAGGAAGCCAAGCGTGCCAGGTTCTGCTCGACCAAGCGAAGGGGAGCAAAACACTGAAGTTTGAAAAAATACTAAGGCATGCAAAGGCTCCACAAGTTTCAAAGCCTGCTCGTTGGCGAGACAGAAAGCCAAGCGTGCCAGGTTCTGCTCGACCAAGCGAAGGGGAGCAGAACCCTAAAATTCGAAAAAATTGCTAAGGCACGCAAAGGCTCCGCAAGTCTCAAAGCCTGCTCGATGGTGAGACCGGAAGCCAAGCGTGCCAGATTCTGCTCGACTGAGCGAAGGCGAGCAGAACCCTAAAATTTGAAAAAAATTGCTAAGGCACGCAAAGGCTCCACAAGTCTCAAAGTCTGCTCGATGGTGAGGCAGGAAGCCAAGCGCGCCAGGTTTCTCCTCGCCCAAACGAAGGCGAGCAGACAAAAAAAAAGAGAGAGCTAAAAAACGAGATTGAATAAAACAAAGACAGAATTAATCATTAGTTTGCGGCCATAGCTAAGGAGCTATCAATCTTGACATACAGAGTCTTAAGAAGAAGTCTACAAAACAAAGGAAATATGTGTATGTACAATCAAGAGGGTGGAAGATCAGTAACTAAGGCCACCTCCCCTGGCTGCTCTGTTTCTGCGGGCTGCTCCACTTCCCCTGGCTGCTCTGCTTCAGGAGCGGGGGGAGTATCACCAGTTGCGCCTGGAGGAGTACTCGCCTCGGCAACGTCTGCTGGGACTTCACGAGGAGGGGAGATGGCCTCCTCGGTCTCATGTGCAACTGGGTCCTCGTCGCTTTCCTTATCCGCTTCGGCATTCATGTATGCACTAATGCCAGCAGCAAGATCACCCATTTTCAGATCAGGATGCTGCTTTGCAAGAACAGCCATGATACACCGATACGAATGCCGAAGTCCCTGGTCATACTGTTCATCAGCTTCCTTCTTTAAATCGTCGACCTGGGCTTGGAAGGAAGCTTTGAGGGATTCGAGCTGAGCCTCGAGGACGGCCTTTTGCGCTTGGAAGTCCTCCTTAACCCTATTCAACTCCTCCTCAAGAGTAATGACCTTAGCCTGCGCGAGAGACTCTTGCTCAACCAGCTTCAGGTTCTCGAGGTTAAGCTCGCCAGCTTTCTTCTCAGCAGCGTCGGCCTTTTTTTTGCCTACTGAACGTCCTCCTTCATTTTTCGGTCGTAACGACCAACCTTCGCCTTGTAATAAGTTGCCATGCAGCCAAGGTGGAAAGCGCTGAATTGCATAGCCCCAACTAGCTCGCCCAGAGTGCTACCATCAAAGTCTTCTAAATCCTTCTTGCGAACGAGCCTAGAGAATTCGCTAAGGTAAGGGGCCAAGTGCTCGGGTCTATCTCCAGGCAGCTGTTGATTTGGTCCAATTGGCGCAGAGACGGCAGAGGGACCAGCGCGGCTCGCCGCGCCACCTGTTTCCCTAGTCTTAGGGGGTTGAGGAGGTGGTAAAGATCTCAAGGGGACAGCCTGCTCCATGGTGTTTGCTCGCTTTGAAGGACGAGCATCCTTGCTTTGATCTTGCTTCGCAGTAGTGGGACGAGAACGCTTCCCTTTGAGAGCCCCAACCACAGCATCCTCCATAACTTGGTTCGCTGGTACTAATTGAGACTCGACCAGGCAGCGAACGGACAGCAGATCTTTGCACGGGCAGGAGTTCGCCAACGCAGTGTCGACCCGCTTGAGTAAAGCAGGACGAAGGTCGAGGTGCACACCCCAAGAAGCTGCATTTTGAAGAGAAAACACAAGTAAGAAATTGTGCGCAGAATAAAGGAGCATGAGCTGTTAGATTTCTAAAAACGAGCAGGCAACCTAGAACTGTAAAGTGGAAGGGGACGCGAAACGTCCTCTCGTCTATTTGTGCCATTTGACCCCAGGGACCCCCAGCAAACAGAAATTTCTTCTTCCAATTTCCACCACCACCTGTTGGGAGATCAGTCAAGGGTTTCCTGGTCTTGGTACTTGACATGAAGTAATACCAGCCAGCGTCTTTTGGGCTACTCTTTAGCTGGTTCAGGTGTTTAACCTCGTCAATTGTGGGTCCACTTTGACCACATTTGCTCCACAGTACGAACAGACCAGAGAACACCCTTCACCCGTTGGGATTAAGCTGAGCAGGAGCTAGGTGTAGCCCATCTAGCATCTTGATAAAGTAAGGCTGCAGGGGGAGCCTCATCCCAAATTTGAAATTTTCCAAAAGCAGGGTAACGTATCCCCTAGGTGGGCGACTGAGAGTATCTTTCTTACCAGGGACTCTAAGGGGAATATCATTAGGGATGCCATAAATAGTCCGGAGTTCTATCAGGTCATCTACGGTGGTCATACAATCCATGTAGTCAATAGCATAATCATCTGCTAAAGCCCTACCACCTATTCCCTTTCGCCTCCCTAGTCGTGCTATTTCAGAGGAGGATTTTGCACTAGATTTCTCACCAGAACCCACACTCAAGGTATCCTCCGAACTCCGAGAACCCTCATCGCTGCCACCACCAGACGAAGTGGAAACCTCAGGAGACATTCTCCTAGCACTAGTTCCTATTCCAGACGATTTCGTCGGTTCTAAAGGGATCCTAGGATCGAAAGCAGGATCCGCGAGTAAGTTAGAAAGGAAACCTAGCTCATCGTCGTCAACCTCTATCACTTTCTCCTCGCCCTTTGACATTTCCTAAAAATCTACCCGGAAAAACACAACCAATCCCACTCGAAATAACAATAATAATACAAAGGTGGAGGGGAGAGAACAGTACCCGGAGTAACGGGCACCCGAGCAAGAATAAGAACAGTGTAGCTCGCCGGAGAAGAAGAGAAGACTGTTGGCTACAGAGAGACTTGAGAGCGAGGGTGAAGTAAGAGATTTGCTTTTTGAAGTTAGGGTTTTTTCTAAGAAAGGGAATGCCTTCTGTTTATCGCCACTTATGAGGTGCACCTTTCAAGGCTCCCGTAACCGTCGATTTGAAATTCAAACGAATGGACAGATCATCACCGCCTCTCTTGCATTTAATTGTGATGTGACCCTTCGAGAAGGAAGCCCGCAAACTCCAAAAAAGTGAAGCAAATAAAAGGGGAAAAAAGCCAGCCTCCCTACTGACTCCAGCTTCTAGCATAAGTTTCTCGTATTTATCCATTGCATTATAAATACTAGAAACTGGGGGACCGGTGTTGTGGGACATCCCGAGGTCGACTAGCCATCCCTTAGACAAGGAGCCAGCTCGCTCGAAAGCGAGCGGACAAGTGAAGCCTGATAGCAGGTGAAAGCTAGTAGCAGGAACTAGCGAGCAGGTGCCTTCTGCTCGCTTGCGAGGACGACCTCCTCGAGGTCACGAGGCGGAGGGGTTTCCATCTGAGGGTCAGGAGCCTTTCTGCTAGAGGTCGAGTTGGCGGACCCAGTCAAATAACGGTTGGCGAGGGGCACACCTTTACCCGAGAATCTAGGCACGAAACCTATTCAACCGACAACTACGATATTCAACCACCCACTCCATGAATGGGGAGACAGGGAGAACGTGGATCGCGGATCATGGGGGGGCGATTTCAGAAGGCATGTATAAAAAGGTAATCGATGAAGGTAAAGGGGTTAGACTTTTTGAAATTAGAACCTTAAGGGAGATTTTTTCCTTGATTAAAGAGCCAAGAAAGAAGAGGCATTGTTTTCCTATAGAAAAGGGGTAAAACCCAGATCACTGACTTGAGCATCGGAGGGTTTACATCGGGAAAACACCCAGCGCACTCTGACATGTTTTCTGTGAACACAGGGGATTACGGGAACGAAGGTCATACGAAGAGAAAGTTCTGCTCGGTTCGGAAGAGATACGCTAAGAGAGTTCGTTGCGAATAGCTAGTTTGGCTGTTGAGGAGAGATCTTGGTCGTAGTTGAGCAGAGGCCAGAAACTCGCATCAACCGAAGATTTTGTCGATGACTTTTTGTTGAAAACCGCGACTGTATGCATGGCGAGGTAGGTTTCTGCGTGATTGTATAGGGTGTACGGGTTTTAGAAACTTTGGAAGGAGAAGTTAGATTGACATGGGCATAAGAATTTTATTCTATAAATTAAAATGAGTTATTTTACGAAATAAAATTCAAAATGGGTGTTATAAGAATTTTAACGGGATGTTAAAAGTTCCAGTCTTTTGGATAATCGGCAAAGCCCAAAATTCAACCTGCCAATTAAGCCCAGGCCATTCCATCAGGTCAAATTAGAGGTCCGAAGGGTTTTGTTAAAATCCCTCTACTAGGACAACCCCAATTAACTGATTAAAGGAATTCATAAATTTATAAAGACACTTATATACTGAAAAAACTGTTCTAATTCAATCTCTTTCCAGTAAATCACTTCTTTCTTTATCAAGAAATTCTTTTCTTTTCTGAAAATTAACACTTCATTTTAATGAATTAGGGGACGTACGGAAAAAAATTAGAAAGAGAATTATTTTCTCATCAAAATAAATTAACACATGAAAGTTGGGAAATCGCTTAGGGGAAGGATGAAAGAGAGAGAAGCATTGGAGGCGAGCTTGTTGGCGCGGTGAACATGGTAGGGATACGTGTCACAAAGAGCTGTTTATTGGATGTGCAAAACACCGAGGCTCCATTTTTGCTGTTGTGTGCGGAATGCGGAATCAAGTGCACCAAATAATTATAGAAAAATAAAGGACACAAGATTTACGTGGTTCGGTAATTAAACCTACATCCACGGGAGCAAGAGAAAAATAATTGTATTACTAACAATTATTTGAGTGCAAATTTGAGTAAAGAAATCTCACTTTTCCAGAACTCAAATACACCCAGTACTCTCACACACACTCTCCAATTGCTCACACTCTCATAACTCTCAAAAGCTTAAAAACTTATAAGCTTAACAATTTTGGGATGCAATTCAAGCTCTCATCACCTCTCTATTTATAGCCTAAAGAGTGGCAAAAAATCAACTCGGCAATTTGCCCATTTGTGCTAGCTTGCATGCTAGCTGTATGTTTGTTGAAATTTCCAATCTTTGGTGCAAACTTTCAACGCGTTTTTGCCAATTTTGTCAAGCTTTTTGACATATTATCATAAAAATTTGTGTTTGTCAAAAAGCTTATCTTGACTTTCACAAATCTCCACCTCGACGAAAATTTGTCCAAATATGAGCCGACTACCAACGAATCATCATCCCTAAAGTGACTGCATCTCTGTGACTGCCTACGTACCCACAATCTGGGATCAAGCCAACCGTAGTTCAAAATTTCCGAAGGAAAAAACTTAACACAATCGAAGGATTTGAATTAGTTTCAAGCAGTGTTGAAACTTAACTCCAGAAACTACCTTCGTCAACATATCTGATGGATTATCTTTGGTATTAATCTTTCTCAACAACACAACACTGCCCTCGATAATCTCCCTCACATAATGATATTTCACATCTATGTGCTTTGTCCGAACGTGATATGTTTGATTCTTCGCGAGGAATATCACACTTTGATTATCACAGAAGACCGTAATGTTCTCCTGGATTACTCCCAAATCACTTAACAAGCCTTTCAACCAGAAAGCTTCTTTTACAGCTTCAGTTGCTGCTATGTACTTTGCTTCCGTAGTGGACAGAGCAATTGTCGATTGTAGAATCGACCTCCAGCTAATCGGACCTCCACCCAATGTAAATACGTAGCCCGTTGTTGATCTTCGCTTATCTAGGTCTCCGGTGAAATCATAATCATAATACCCAACACATTGTTGACCGCAATCTTTCTTGAACAATAACCCAACATCAATTGTCCCATACAGATATCGGAGAATCCACTTCACCGCAAGCCAGTGATTTTTACCCAGATTGTGCATGTATCTACTAACCATGCTCACTGCTTGAGATATATCAGGTCTCGTACACACCATAGCATACATCAGACTACCCACAGCACTAGCATATGGAACATGAGCCATGTACTCCTGCTCCTCTTGAGATCTAGGACATGAAGAAGAGCTTAATTTGAAGTGAGGAGCTAGAGGTGTACATACCGGTTTAGTTTTGTTATCCATACCGAATCTTTCTAGCACTTTCTTCAAATAAGACTTTTGAGTCAACCATACGCTCCCATTCTTCTTGTCTCTACGAATTTCCATCCCAAGTATTCTCTGTGCATCACCCAAGTCTTTCATCTCGAACTCAGAAGCCATCTGCTTTTTTAATCTTTCAATCTCACCTCTATTCTTCGAAGCTATTAGCATATCGTCGACATAGAGTAACAGATAGATAAAAGCTCCATCTAGTAGTCTTCTAAAGTAAACACAGTGATCGTGTTCACTTCTGGTGAATTTCTGCCTTTGTATAAATTGATCAAATCTTTTGTACCACTGCCTTGGTGATTGCTTCAGTCCGTACAAAGATTTAATCAATCTACACACATGATTCTCCTTTCCAACAACTTTGAAACCACAAGGCTGAGTCATGTAGATTTCCTCCTCTAAATCTCCATATAAGAACGTCGTCTTAACATCCAATTGAGCCAACTCTAACTCATATTCTGCAACTAAGGCAAGTAGGATACGAATGGAAGTATGTTTTACGACTAGAGAGAAAACTTCATTATAATCAATACCTTCCTTCTGAGCAAAACCTTTTGCCACGAGCCTTGCCTTGTATCGAGGAGTTGTTTGATTCGGAGATGCTTGCTTCTTGGTGTAGACCCATTTATTACCAATAGCCCTTTTCCCCTTTGGTAACTTTACAAGTTCCCAAGTCTGGTTTTGATGGAGAGATTTCATCTCTTCCTCCATGGCTAACTTCCACTGATCACTTTCGCTACTGCGTAATGCTTCACCGAAAGTGTTGGGGATGTCATCATCAATAACTGGAAGTGCATAAGCTACCACCATATCTTTAGTAAGCCATCCGGGTTTCTTTATCTTTCTTTTTGGCTTCCTTGTTGCTATAGAATCATCATTATCTACATCATTAGTTGTTTCTTTATTTTGTGGGACATCAGAAGAAACAACCTCTTCTTCAACTCTAGGTGTCACCTCCATAGTCGAACCTTTCTCTGATGTAGAATTAACTGGTACATATGGAGTTGCATCAAACTCCACCCGCTGTAATACCTCTGTGGTCATGTTCTCCACCTGCTGAGAGGTTGAAACTTTCATAATTAAAGCTTCATTAAACGTGACATCTCTGCTGCACACAAATTTTTTATCTTCGAGATCCCAAAGCTTGAAGCCCTTTACTCCACCTTTGAATCCCACAAAGATAGCTTTTTTAGCACGAGGATCCAGTTTACCATCTTTGATATAATAATAAGCTGGACACCCGAATATACGAAGAGAATCATAGTTTTGTGCATGCTTTCCAGACCACATTTCCATAGGAGTTTTACCTCCAATTGCAGCAGAAGGCAACCGATTTATCAAGTGACTTGCGTAGCTCACAGCCTCAACCCAAAATTTTTTATCTAAACCAGCATTAGATAACATACATCGTACCTTCTCCAGTAAAGTACGATTCATACGCTAAGCCACGCCGTTCTGTTGCGGAGTATGTCTCACCGTGAAATGTCTTTTTATGCCCTCACTCTGGCATACTTGCAAGAATGGATCAGAAGTATATTCACCCCCATTGTCAGAACACAATACTTTGATCTTTCTGCCAGTTTGAGTCTCCACAAGTTTCTTCCATTTCACGAAAATCTCTAGAACCTCATCCTTTGCTCGCATGGTGTATACCCACACACGTCTAGAGAAATCATCAATAAATGTAACAAAATAATGGCTTCCACCAATTGATGCAGTCTTGGTTGGTCCCCATACATCACTGTGAACATATTCAAGGATCTCACGAGTATCGTGATTAGCCGTACCAAACTTGACCCTTGTTTTCTTGCCTACTACACAATGCTCACAAAACTTTAATTTATAGGTTTTGGTACCTTTTAAGATTCCGTGCTTCATCAGAGTTTGCAAAGACTTCTCTCCAGCATGTCCCAAACGTACATGCCATAGCTCGGTGGTGTCATTGTGCGCCTCAGCAACATTTGCTTCATCAGTTGTACCTCCCTTCAAATAGTACAAATTGTGACGCCGAACCCCTTGCAGAATCACCATAGCCCCATGTGTAAACTTCATTGTGCCATCTTCAATGGTAACCTTGTAGCCTTTAGCTTCTAGAGCACCCACAGAAATTAGATTTTTCTTTAAAGCTGGAACATATCTAACCTCTTTCAATTCTCTGACCATTCCATCAAACATTTTGAGCCGAATTGTTCCTACCCCCATTGTGCGACAAGGTTGATCATTCCCCATCACAACTGCACCGGTTTCCAAATTACGAAAATCTGTAAACCATTCTTTAATAGGACACAAATGGTAGGTTGCTCCAGTATCAAGTATCCACTCGCTCGAACTAGCCACGTATGCTGCAGGAGTAATACTTAGTGAATAATCAGAGTCTTCATCTTTACGTGCCATGTTTGCTGCTACTGGTTTCTTCCCATCTCTCTTTTGAGCCTTTGGACAATCTTTCCTCCAATGACCCTTTTCATGACAAAAGGCACACTCATCTCGAGCTATATTTCTGCTTCTCGATTTGGATCGAGAATTCTTTCCACCACGCTTTTTCTTTTTCTCCATCGCCCAATCTCTGCTCACTAAAGCTTCAGACGATGCTCGTTCAGACTTTTTATCATTAGTCCGAATCTCCAAGTTAGTCAATGCTGTACAAACATCTTTGAAGACGATCACACTCTTCTCATATATTAAGGTCGTCATAAAATGGCTATATTCCTCTGGTAGTGAGTGTAACAGAATCATAGCCTTGACTTCATCCTTAATATCTTCATCAAGATTCTTCAAATCAGCAAGTAACTTTTCAAATCTTGAGACATAATCGTGCATTGAAATCCCAAACTTCATTTGAAAGCCATATACTTGGCTCATTGCATGAAGGCGATTTTCAGGACTTTTCAGCAGGTACTTCTCCTCCAATGTACGCCACAAAGTCATCGCACACTCCTCATCTTTCACCAAGTATTTCACCTCCTTGGTCAAACAAGATCTAATCTGACCACAAGCTTTCTCGTTCATACGATCCCAAATTTCTTCATCATACAAGTGTCTTTTATTTTTCAAAACAACATCGAGATCGATTTGAATAAGGGCATCCATAACTTCGCGCCTCCACATGCCGAAGTTAATTTTCCCATCAAACTTTTCAACATCGATCTTCTGGCCTCCTATAACAGGTGCTGAATAGCGATTTGACAAATCTCGCCTCCCACTTGAAGTATCTCCTGAAATAGTCTCAGTAGATCTCCCCCACCTGAAGTTTCACCTTCTACCATTTTCTCAACGAACTATTTCCACTTGAAAAACAGTCTCTATGATGTTAATTTCGCGTGAATAAATGCACCAGGAAAGTTTCCAAGAGACTGGACGGGAACTCGGTCCCAATTAAAAACCAGAATCCTTAGGCTTTTATCGCCTTGTTGACAGAACTTTCCTAGACATTCAAAAATACACACTACTTACAATAGACTATCTCCCAAGTACAAATGGCCGTCTCCACCGTATTCGTGAACAGTTCCGTATGTGAACAGTACTGTATACGTGAACAGTACCGTATACGTGAACAGTATTGTATCCCCCCAAGTACGAACCGTCGGCTCTAATACCACTTGTTGTGTGCAGAATGCGGAATCAAGCGCACCAAATAATTATAGAAAAATAAAGGACACAAGATTTACGTGGTTCGGTAATTAAACCTACATCCACGGGAGCAAGAGAAAAATAATTGTATTACTAACAATTATTTGAGTACAAATTTGAGTAAAGAAATCTCACTTTCCCAGAACTCAAATACACCCAGTACTCTCACACACACTCTCCAATTGCTCACACTCTCATAACTCTCAAAAGCTTAAAAACTTATAAGCTTAACAATTTTGGGATGCAATTCAAGCTCTCATCACCTCTCTATTTATAGCCTAAAGAGTGGCAAAAAATCAACTCGGCAATTTGCCCATTTGTGCTAGCTTGCATGCTAGCTGTATGTTTGTTGAAATTTCCAATCTTTGGTGCAAACTTTCAACACGTTTTTGCCAATTTTGTCAAACTTTTTGACATATTATCATAAAGATTTGGGTTTGTCAAAAGCCTTATCTTGACTTTCACATTTGCTACACACATCATGTTGGATCTTCATCTTCTTAATAATAATAATAATCATCATCATCATCATCATCAAGCTCTTTAATTTTTTTTAACACATAAAGCCCTTTTAATTAAACTTGTCAGATGTTGATTCTAAAATGTTTCAATTTAGTTGCTACAGTAATAGAGAAAGAAAGAGATTATAATAGAGAGTAATGATAGATATCTTAAATCTTTTATCCTAAATTTTATCCCAAATGATGTGTTATTAATTGAATGTTTAATAATTCTTTATAAAATCTAAATGAATTAAATGTACAAAATCTAAGTGATGAAATATCTTATCTCACAAACCAATTAATGAATATAAGAATCAACAAAACCTATTATTTAATAGAAATTTTAATTTATCGAGCATTTAATTTATCAAGATTTTACTTATGAAAACATGTAATAAATAATTAACCAATGCTTGAAACGAAATTTCAGAATCCCAATTATGGAAGTTTGAATGTACAGTGCTTGCACGAAATTTCATTATAGAAGTTTTAAAGTACCCTAAATAAGCAAGAGGCTTAGAACGCGTTTCCGCTGACAGAAAGGACTACCCGCTCGTTATTCATTTGGTTGGTGGAAATTTTTGTCTAGTGTTGGCAGATTATTTCTAAGCTGTGAATTCTCTCCTCTCAAATTTAAATGTTTTGTGGATTTAGATAGTTTTATTTTTTCAGAAGGGTATATTGTAATTTTCTTCTTTACCTAAGCTGTGAAAGATCTCAATAGTCTCAATAGCTTTATTTGTTCATCTTTTACTCATTTATTGTCGTATACAATATATTCTTTTAATTAATCATAAAAGTGTTCACACATACATAATAAAGGATTTACCAAAGAGGAACTGTGCTTCACCGCTTCTAGAACACAAAGACTATATGTCTGCATCTTTTCTTTGATAAGAAAACAATAATTTGAGTGACTATCTGGTGTAAACAATAATTTGACTGACTATCTGGTGTAACGGATTATTTGAATCGTACTTAATAATATATATGTCGATTGAACCAACTGTTGTTAGGTTGGATGGAATCTTGAATTAGTGTGAAAAAGGACAAAGTTTGAAAGGGACCCAAGTGCTCATTGTAGAGAAAATAAGGCCTCATTGCCTCCAAGTTTCTTCCGAAAGAAATGAAACAAGAATCGTTTACTATTGATTTAAGATCTTCCCAGCAGCTTCCTTCCCGCTTTCTCATAGCTTTATAAAATTAGCAGGTACTGAGGCAGATCACTGCACCAAACACTGAATACTTGTTAAAATTCGCTTTATAAATGAGGGACACTAAAACTTCGCCTGTAATAGCATTCTTGTTTTTCTTCCTTTTCATCCTTCTAAGTTTCTTATTTCATTTCTCTTTCTCCCACTGTGCCAATCTTGGAACTGAAACTGATAAACAAGCTTTGCTTGCTTTCAAAAGCAAAGCTGATGATCCATTTGGAGCATTGAGTACGTGGAATGATTCCGTCAACTTTTGCCAGTGGCTTGGAGTTACTTGCAGTCTCAAACATCAAAGAGTCATATCATTGAATCTCAGAGGCCAAAATCTGACAGGTACCCTTTCTCCTTACATAGGGAACTTGACATTCCTTAGGCTTATCAATCTTCAACAAAATAGCTTCTCGGGAATGATCCCACATGAAATAGGCCGCTTGTTTCGGCTACGATCAATCATATTCAATCGTAATATGTTACAAGGAGAGATTCCTGTCAATCTCACTCATTGTTCTGAGCTCAGGATTCTCGACTTAGTCGTGAACAAGCTTGAAGGTAAAATACCTTCTGAATTGGGCAGTTTGTTCAAGTTAAAAGGACTTGGACTTGCTAATAACTATCTCACTGGGCCTATTCCTCTGTCCCTTTCAAATCTCTCATTTCTTCAACAGCTTTCTCTTTCAGAAAACAGTCTTAATGGCAACATTCCTGTTGAGCTAGGCCAACTGAAGCACCTAAACATGTTCCAAGTCTCTGTAAATTCCTTAACAGGTTCAATTCCCATCCAGCTTTTTAATATCACTCCAATGGATTACTTTGCCGCGTCAGAAAACCAACTTCTTGGTGAAATTCCACCTTACATCGGCTTCACACTTCCTAATATCCGTATGCTTTTTTTGGCAGGTAATCAGTTTTTTGGGAATATACCCCATTCTATATCTAATGCCAGTAAGCTTGAGTGGCTAGATTTTGCAAATAACTCTTTGACGGGCTCGATACCAGAAGATTTGGGAAATTTGAAGAATCTGACTAGGCTCAATTTTGCAAGAAATAATCTTGGAACCAGAAAGGGTAATGACCTTAGATTTCTAGATTCTTTGGTCAATTGTACTTACTTAGAAGTAGTCAGCCTAAGTGTAAATAATCTAAGAGGGATATTGCCAAATTCCATTGCTAATTTTTCATCCCATCTTAGCTATCTATATATGTCAGCTAATCGGATCTCTGGTTCCATCCCAACAGAAATTGGGAACCTGAAAAATTTGATCATAATAGCCATTGAAAAATGTATCCTTACAGGAAGCATACCAATTTCTGTTGGATATCTTCCGAAACTACAAGTACTGTCTTTGTTTGAAAACAATATTTCTGGAGAAATTCCTTCATCTTTTGGGAATTTAACTTTCTTGACAGAACTTGATTTACGTGGAAATTCCATACGAGGAAGCTTACCTTCAGCTCTAGGAACTTTTCATCAACTGCAGAAATTAGATCTGTCAGATAATAATCTTTCTGGGGCTATACCCAGTGAAGTTATTGGCCTATCCTCCTTATCAGGATGGTTGGATTTGTCGCACAATCATTTCACTGGTCGTATACCATCGGAAGTTGGAAATCTGAAAAATATTCGGCAACTAGATTTATCGGAGAATAAGTTATCAGGTGAAATTCCAAGCTCACTTGCAAGTTGTGTTGGCCTGGAGTATCTAAACTTGAGTGATAATTTTTTTCATGGCCCAATCCATCCAGGCTTGAGTTCTTTAAAAGGTCTTGAAGAGCTTGATCTTTCGCAAAACAACTTTTCAGGGAAAATGCCAAAGTTTTTGGATACATTTCCCTTTTTGCGAAGGTTGAATCTGTCCTTCAACAATCTAGAGGGAGAAGTTCCACATAAAGGGATCTTTAAGAATTCATCTGCCATATCGGTAGCTGGTAATGGAAAGCTTTGTGGAGGAATCTCAGAACTTAAGTTGCCACCATGTATTTCCAGTGAGTCAAAGAAAAGTGAGAAATCCAAAAGGCTCAAGTTTATGATCCCGCTCCTCTCTGGGCTTGTGGGGCTAGTTTTGGTCATGTCTCTTTTAATAATCAATCGATTGAGAAAGAAAAGAACAGTGACTGGTTCAGAGTCTTCATCAAGGAAGGATTTGCTTCTAAATGTCTCCTACGAAAGTCTCCTGAAAGCTACTGGTGGATTTTCTTCTGCCAATTTAGTTGGTGCTGGAAGCTTCGGCTCAGTCTACAAAGGAATACTAGATCCAGATCAAACAGTTGTTGCGGTGAAGGTGCTGTTCTTGCATCAACGTGGGGCTTTAAAGAGCTTCGTGGCTGAATGCGAGGCCTTAAGAAACATTAGGCATCGTAATCTTGTCAAAATCATAACTGCATGTTCAAGTTCCGATTTTGAAGGCAATGATTTCAAAGCTTTAGTTTATGAGTTCATGCACAATGGAAGTTTAGAGATCTGGTTGCACCCAGAATCAACTTCAGATGATCTGAATTACAGCTCCAGGATTTTAAGTCTTTTTCAAAGATTGAACATTGCCATTGATGTGGCTTCTGCTCTAGAATATCTTCATCGCCACTGCGGAAAGCCAATTGTTCATTGTGATTTAAAGCCAAGCAACATTCTTCTTGATAATGACATGACTGCACATGTGGGCGATTTTGGGTTAACAAGGTTTATTCCGGAAGCTATCCGTTCCAATCAAAGTAGCTCAATTGGACTGAAAGGAACCGTTGGGTATGCTCCACCAGGTAACCATTGATTTCTTGTTTTATTCACGAACAGTTTTTTAGAAGTCTTTATTCTTGGAAATGGTATCACAGATGCAAAATATAACTATATATTGGGTAGGTGTTCAGTAATCATTAGCTATCAAGTGGGTCGGTGTATTGGTAATATAAGTTCTTAACACGTTACCTGTGCCTACAAATAGGCCAAATTAAGCACAAGTGAGAAGTAACTGTACTTAAAACTGAAAAATGCTCCTGCTTCTAACTAATGAACGATTTTAATATTGTAGAATATGGCATGGGAGGTCGGGTTTCGACATATGGTGATGTGTACAGCTATGGGATCCTCTTGCTGGAAACTTTTACAGGGAAAAGGCCTACCAGTGACATATTTGCGGAAGGTTTGGACCTCCACAATTTTGTTAAAAACGCTTTGCCTGAACAAATATCAGAAGTTTTAGACCCACTCTTTGTTACCGGAGGAAACGAAGGAGAAGGAACAGCTGAAGAAAAACTTAAACAGGACCAAGTACAAGAGAGTCTGACAACAATACTCAAAATTGGAGTTGCTTGTTCAGTAGAATCCCCCAGAGAGCGGATGGACATCAGTGGTGTTGTAAACAATCTGCAGAAAGTCAAAAGCACTCTTCTTCGATATGGGATTAATTAATGCTCGACTCAAGTTGCAGACAAATAGCAGTTATCTTTCACTGTTGTTTCAGCGAGTTGATTGCAAGTAATAAGAAATGTGTATATGTCAGCACGAAAATGTTCCATGAACATAAAATTACAGCAATAAAACCAGGCCATCTTTATTTATCTAAGTTTTTACAATTTTGAAATTACATTCTTCTAAAAGATGATTTGAAATCTTTTAGAGTTATCTCATTCTTCTTGCATTCTTATTGTTGATCTAATCGCTTGCAGATTGTTAACAACAACGTTCATGCCCACCCGATCTCTTGGCAAAGCTGCAGAACACATTACTCCAATTCTCATCACTGAAACCAAGCATTCTTCTAATTTCTTTTGAGCAACTTGTGATTCAATGTCTGGAAACAAATCTTCTTCCTCATGTTTTTCATGATCGTTTTCTTCTTCAAGCAACATTGATAGGTCAAGAACATCCATGACATGGCTGGGCAAGGCCATTAATACAAACTTGTGAATGCTCAGATCATCTTTAAACATGTCATCTGTTGGTCTTTTTCCTGTAAATATCTCCAGCAATAATATGCCATAGCTGTATATATCTCCAAGTACTGAAACATGGCCGTTGATGTACTCTGCACTTTGTGAAATTTGTAATTAGAATATCAAAGTTGATAGTGTCAAGAAAGAAGTGTGACTTATTTGGTTTAAGAAGTACCTGGAGGGATGTAACCAACGGAACCCTTGAGCCCATTTGACATTGTTTGATTTTTGGAGGGAGTATTGGATTCTTCAAAGAGGAATTTTGCCAATCCAAAGTCACCAACATGAGCTGTCATATCTTCATCAAGGAGTACATTGCTTGGCTTTAGATCACAATGTGCAATTGGTGTGTCATAATGGTTGTGGAGATAATCCAATGCTGATGCTACATCTATCTCTATATTCAGTCTCTGCATGAGGCTCAATTTCTTAAAATGACAACACTCATCAGTACTTGGATACAGCCACTGGTCCAGATTTCCATTCCGCATGAACTCAAAAACTAAAGCTTTGAAGTCATTCCCTTCATAATCAACACTTGAGCATTAAGATACGATCTTGAGGATGTTACGGTGCCGTATACTACTCAAAGCATTGCATTCATCAATGAAGCTCTTTAAAGCTCCTTGTTGTTGCAGTTTTAGTACCTTAATTGCAGCAGTTTTCCCATCAGCAAGAGTTCCTTTGTATACAGAACCAAAACTGCCAGAACCAATCAAATTTTCCTCAGAGAAGTTATCAGTTGCATTTGAGATCTCCAAATAAGACAGGCCGGATTGCCACTCATTAGAAGGAGGAGCGGAATGTCTTCTTGAAGTTTTGACTATACGGTAAATAACCAAAGCAGTCAAAAAAAGAATAAAAATTAGGACTGAAATAGTTACTGGGATTACTATATTTAGTGAAAGACGTTTTCTGGGATTTTTTCTGGGGCATTCAGGTAACTGTAATTTTTGGATGCCACCACAGAGCTTATCATTCCCAACAATGGAAATGGCATTGGCATTTGCAAAAATCCCTTCCCTGGATATTTCTCCATCAAGTTCATTGTAAGAGAGATTGAGATGCCTGAGAGATAAAAGCTTGCTGAAAAATTGGGGAACCTTGCCAGACAAGTTATTACATGAAAGATCTAATTCAGCTAAACCTCTTAAGCTTTTTAAGGATACAGGAATTGTCCCTTTAAATGAGTTATTCCCCAGATACAGACGCTCCAAACTAATACAACTATCAAGGCTGCTTGGAATTTCACCTGATAACCTGTTGTATGACACGTCCAATTCCACAAGATTTGTCAACTTGCCTACTTCAGGTGGGAGTGAACCAGTCAAAGAATTATGAGACATGACCAAAGAAATTGAAAGAGAAGAGAGGCTGACAACTTCTTTGGGTATGGTGCCGTTGAGATTATTACTTGATAAGTTCAACACCTGTAACTTTTTGCAGTTTCCAAGACTCGAAGGGATGCTTCCTCCAAATCTATTCTCCTCCATCAAAAGCCTACTTAATACAGTCAAGTTACCAAGGGAAGACGGGATAAATCCTGAAAACTTGTTAGCATTCAACTCCAATCCCTCTAATTTGTTGAGCTTCCCTGTAACCTCAGGGAAACTGCCACTTAAATTGTTCCCTTCAAATCCCAAAAGGCTCAAGTTAACAAGGTTTCCAATTCCAACTGGGATGTTTCCATGAAAGAGATTATCTCCCATCGTAAGAATTCGCAAATGGGTTGAAAGGTTTGCAATGGAGCTAGGCAATTCTCCCCCGAAGCGATTTTGAGCAAGACCTAACACTTCAAGACTAGTGCAGTTAGCCAAGAAAGAGAGAAATTTCAAGTCGCCTATCTTCCCACTTCCAAGTTTGTTAATCTCAAAATTAAGTCTAACTAGACTTTTCAAGCTTCCAAAGTTTTCAGGAATTGTCCCAGTGAGACCATTATCAGAAAAGTCTAGAATCTGGAGCTTGGAGGCATTAGACAATGATATAGGAATACTTCCTGTAAAGTAGTTAACACCACCAGCAAATATTTCCAGATTTGGAAGAGTTAGGCCAACATCTGAAGGCAGCTATCCATGCAGCTGGTTTTGAGTCACAGAAATATAATGTATGGATGAGATATTGTAAATTGAAGAAGGGATCATACCAGACAGAAAATTCCCATAAAGTTGAAAAATTTCTAGGCCTGAAAGCTGGCCAAGTTCAATTGGTATGTTTCCATGAAAATCATTCAGAGCAAGCCACAGAACATGCAAAGAAGAAAAATTCCCTATCCAAGCTGGGATATTTCCTGTAAGATTGTTGCGTCCAAGGCGAATGATTTCAAGTTTTTCCAGTGAACTAAGCTGATCAGGAATCTGGCCAATGAGACCGTTGGCACTAGTATCAAGCACTCGAAGTTCTCTACAGTGAGATAAATTTGTTGCAATACTCCCACTAAGGTGATTGTAAGTCAAATTGAGATCCTGCAGCTGCTGTAAACGGCCTATTTCGTCAGGAATTTGTCCATGAATGTTGCTCTTGCAGGTTGATTACTTTAAGACATGTAAGGTTTCCTACAGAAGGAGGAATTGAGCCAACTAACTGTTTTGATTCCAGCTTCAAGGCTGTGACTCTTTCATTGGAGGGACTGCATGTAACACCAACCCAGTTGCAGAAATGTATTGAATCATTCCATGAGCTCATGATTTGCAAAGGATCTTGAGTTATGTGACTCTTGAAGTCAATTAAAGCAAGCTTGTCATCAACTTCAATGCTTGCCGATTTTAGACCTGGAGTCATCCCTAAAACATGAATGAACTTAAGGAAGTGTAGCCAAAACCATTTGGAGTTCAAAAATTGATACTCCATTGTTCGAGGATTGAAGAGTTTCAGAAGTCAATGCCAATTTCAGCAATTTATTTAGAATAACAAAAGGAGAAATAACGATAAAAAATAGAATGATTCGAATGTTTCTTGGAAGATAATTAACTCCATTGAAATTATCTGCTCAAATAATTGCTGTTTTCCGCTGGCAACTTGACATTAATCTGATGAGTGACAGATGGCAATATATTTTATCGACAATTTTTAAAGCAATATTATCAAGAGTTTATTTTATGAAGTGTATGTTTCTGATGGCCCCGTATTTCAACACATACAGCTCCTTTGTTGACCACAAAAAAAAAAAAGAAAAGAAAAAAGACGAGGGTGTTGATTAATTTCCTTAATTATTTTGCACTGACACTGTTATACCGCCTATCAATTAATAACGTTATATCATATCACTTGTGATAGAAATTATGTATTCTAAATCTTTTAAGGGTAGTTAGTTCAATTTATAAAATCTCTTAAATTGAATAGAAGAGATTTATGTTCAACGCATGCTCATATGAATTGGGACAAATTTAATTTTCATATAGCTATTTAAAAGGGAAAAAAAATGCAGCATTGCTTTATTTTTGTTCAGTAGTCTCGTTAGTGATGCGTGCAGTCGCAACACAAAAGTCAAAGCACAAAAGTCATTTTTTAATTTATTCTATTTGGGTTAGGTTGAGTTACGTGAAAATAAGCAATGGTGTCGTGAATATGTTATTTTATTGAATTCTTTTTTATCTGGCACAAATAGTAAAATTTTTTATATTAAAAATAAGGGGTCTGGATTTGAACACTATTTATATAAGTGGGGAAAATAATAAATTGCCGTTAGGCTGGATAATAATTAAAAAAAATTACACAATTCATATTGACGCTTCTTCAGTTGTTGTCATGCAAAAGTGTCATTAAATCTATCAAACTTTATGTTCTTTAATTTCTAAATACAGAATTGTCTACGGTCCAATTATAAAAGTTTAAAGGATGCAGTTGTTATCAAAATTTTATGCATAAAGAAAAAAACAACACTAATTTTTTATTGGTTTAAGAGCTTTCCTGGTAATATTATTGCCTATTTACAACAATTTTTCATGTAAATGTCGTCAAATGTCGTCACTGATCGAAGAAATTGTCATTTTCTAGAAACTATGTACTATAATCAGGAGGGCGCGAAGCATAGCAGTGCACCAAATCAGGAACACTAGAATTCCTAGTAAAGACATTTGTATCCCAGATTCTCCCAAAAATGAAGCGTTCCAAAATTTCCCAAGTAGCATTCTTTTTTCTTCCATTTCATCCTTCTAAATTACTTTCATTTCCCTTCATTCCAATGTGCTAATCTTGGAAGTGAAACTAATAGACTCGCTTTGTTTGCTTTCAAAAGCAAGGTTGGTGTGTTCGATAAAAATCAGTTTTTCTCAAAAAAAAAACTTTTAAGACTGATCTCAAACAATGTATAAGAATTAATAATTTGGAAAATTATTTGACTATTCGACTTTGCTTTTTTCCTGAAGTAATCTAGGCTCCCAAATCACGATCCGTCATCATCACTCCTGTTAAATCACGATCCGTCGCCACCAATCTTGTTAGATCCCAATCTGTAACTAATGATTTTCTAGGTTATGACTCAAGTTTGATCTGCACTTGACGTATGGGCACAAAACCAAAACAAACAAGATCATCGAAATCACATAAGCAAACCCTAAATAGCGTGAACAAATCAAAGCTCGAAATTGTGAGAACACAATTGAAATCAGGGCATCATGGATTCACACAAGCGACGAGAAACAACACGGGAACGAGAAATTGAAGAGATAAGGGATTGGACCTTAAGAGCAGCCAAGAGTCCATAATGGTACAGAGACTGTTGTTGAAGAAGCACTTGCTGCATCAGTCTTGTTGTTGTTGTTGCTGCTGCTACTTCACCTCTGGTGCTGTATTTTTCTTCAGAATCAGAGGATGAGTAAATAGTTTGCTTCTTGAGAAAATTTCGTTAGGGTTCTTGAGAAAACAAGGGAAAAGAAAAAGAACGAAAAAAAAATTGAGAGAGGGATACGACAAGTAGCATTTAGGGCTTTGACTTGTAAGTGTGTGAATGTTTTTAACACTCAAGACAAAAAGGAAGAAATTTTAAAGTACCCAAAACGGTACAGTTTTGCTAGCATTTTCTTCTTTTTTTTAAATTATTAAAACTACCTTTTATTTTCTTAAATAAAATAGTACATCAAATTTAGTTCAAATATGGTCAAAGTCATTTTTCTATCATAAGTTTTTGATAGATTACATTTTTATCACGATTCAATCATAAGTTCATGATAAACGATTATCCTATCATAAGACTATCATAAATTCATGATAAAAAATATTTCTATCACATGACCATCATTAACTTATGAAAACTCTTGTGAAACCCAAGTTGTTACATTTATAGCTCTTCCTAATCACAATAGCAGAAAAGGGCAAAAGATCCCATGGAGTTTTAATTATATTCAAACATCGTCTAGAATAAATTAATTAAATTTAAATTATATTTTTTTCATAATAAGAATCAATCATTAGATAATTTATTTCCTCATCATTTCAAAATAATTTCGAGTTTATAAAAATTAATTATATCATGTATTAAAATATAAAGATAGGCTTCATATTTGGGTTTAAAGACATTTTAATTTAATTTGATTAAATTCAAAATTTTCTTTTATATAATTTTAACTAGTAATAGAACTATGTTTACAAAAATGGGATTTTATAAGGATTTTAAAGGGGTATGATAAGCTTAACTATTGCCTAAATGCTTGGCTATCTCATTCAATACAATCAACAGTTGTGTTTATCAATCGTTAGATATTTAAAGTTAAAAAGGTAAAATTTAGATTAAGATAAATTAACTTTCATATTTAACTCAAAATATGTAAGTCATTATATTATGTTGGCCTAATGGGGGTCAGTAATCACCCTTAAGGCTATAAAGAGATGGAGTCAAATGGTTTGATGTCCATTCTTTGATCACTAATTAGTTTTCAGAATAACATGTCAATATTTACTTTAGAACTCCATAGTTAAGCATGCTGAAGTTGATGCGCCTCCATCCAATAGATCATAACCCTATGTGTACTTACAAGGACAAAACCAAGATTTTGGTTGGAGGGTTCCAAAATGATGACTCCATAAACGTATGTGGGTTATAAAATATAAAAATTAATGGGTTGCAACAAAAAATTTTCAAAGAGCAAACATAAAATAAGCCAAAAATTTAGTATAGTTTCAACTTCATCCCTTATTTATTTATTTAACTTAGGATGGCCGAGGCCCCCTACCTACACCTGATTGCAAGCCATTCATTAATTGAGTGATGGTCACGTCATTGCCCGACTTTTGAGATTTACTGTTTGAGTCCTCCTGTTTGTACTATGGAGGTAAATATGATTGAGTGATGAGCATCTCTTATCTAAATTAAAGAATTCAAAGAAAAAAGGATAAATTTTAATTAAAACCCTCATCTTTCCTAATTTTTTTTTATGATTATGGAGAGCCAACAACCCCCCACCAATACATAGGTACCCCAGTATCGAGTTGCTATAGTTTAAAAGTAGATAAATTTTAGTGCGGGTATCATTATTGTCTAAAGGTCAACAATATTAAAATTTAAACTATCCCATTATAATTTAGATCGAAAATATCTGAAAATTGTTTGTGACTGCAGAAATTGTTTGCAACTGCAGAAATTAGATCTCTCAGATAACAATCTTTCTGGGACTATACCCCGTGAAGTTATTGGTCTATCTTCATTTGTGTTGCTAGACTTGTCCCGCAATCATTTAAGTGGTCCTATACCTTTGGAAGTAGGCCGCCTGGAAGGTATTCGGCAGCTAGACTTATCGGAGAATAAGTTATCAGGTGAAATCCCAAGCTCACTTGCAAGTTGTGTTGGCCTGGAGTATCTGAACTTCAGTGATAATTCCTTTCTGGGGCCTATACATTCTGGTTTTAGTTCTTTAAAATGTCTCCAAGACCTTGATCTTTCGCGGAACAACTTTTCTGGCAAAATCCCCATGTTTCTGAATACATTTCACTTTCTGCAAAAGTTGAATCTGTCCTCCAACAATCTAGAGGGAGAGGTACCAAGTGAAGGTGTATTTAAGAATGCAAGTGCAGTTTCAATCATAGGAAACAATAAACTCTGTGGTGGAATCCCAGAATTGCATTTGCATAGTTGCCGATCCAGGGGCTCGAGGAAATTGTGGCAACATTCCACTTTCAAAATTGTCATCTCGGCAGTTCTCTTGCCTTGTTTGCTCTCAACATGTTTCATAGTATTTGTATTTTATCAGCGGAGGAAAAGAAGAAGAAGCAAGGCTTTAGTTAATTCTTCAATAGAGGATAAGTATTTGAAGATTTCTTACGCAGAGCTCCTAAAAGCAGCAGAAGGATTCTCCTCTGCCAATTTGATAGGTATTGGGGGCTATGGTTACGTGTATAAAGGCATCCTTGGTACTGAAGAAACAAATGTTGCGGTGAAGGTGCTAGATCTTCAACAGAGGGGAGCTTCAAGAAGTTTCATAGCTGAATGTGAAGCCTTGAGGAGCATCCGGCATCGTAATCTTGTCAAAATAATTACTTCTTGTTCCAGTATAGATACCAGAGGCAATGAGTTCAAGGCTTTAGTTTACGAGTTCATGCCTAATGGGAGTCTAGGGAATTGGTTAAATCAAAAGGAAGATGAGCAAAATAAAAGGCCAAAGCTGAATTTGATTCAAAGGCTGAGCATAGCCATTGATGTGGCTAATGCATTGGAGTATCTTCATCACCATTGCCACACAAGCATTGTTCATTGTGATCTTAAGCCAAGCAATGTGTTACTTGACAATGAAATGGTTGCTCATGTCGGTGATTTTGGGTTATCAAGGCTCCTACATGACAACTCTCCGGATCAAACTAGCACAAGCAGAGTGAAAGGATCTATTGGTTATGTTGCTCCAGGTAATAATTAATAACATCGTTTTTCATTAATTTTATATCATTTTAAACCTTTCTTAAGGTGACAATTGTCCCATACTAATGAATAATTCTTAAATCGTAGAATATGGAGCATTGGGTGAGGTTTCAACACATGGAGATGTGTACAGTTTTGGCATCCTACTGCTGGAAATGTTCACCGGAAAGAGACCTACCGATGACATGTTTGAGGAAGGCCTTAGTCTTCACAAATATGCAAAGATGGGTCTTCCAGATCAAGTAGCTGAAATAATCGACCCTGCAATTCTTGAAGAAGCACTTGAAATTCAAGCTGACATTGTCAAGGAATTGCAACCAAACTTGAGAGCTAAATTTCATGAGATTCAAGTGTCAATACTGAGGGTTGGAATCCTGTGCTCAGAAGAATTGCCGCGTGATAGAATGAAGATCAAAGATGCCATCATGGAACTGCAAGAAGCCCAAACAATGATACAAGCAATCAAATTATAACGCAAGCTCCATAATAATTGTGATATGTATATGGCTATCAAATTTTGTCAAAGTCCCTGATCGAATTCTTTAAACAAAAGCTAGCTCACATGTATAAACTTACTATTTTTGTCCTTAAGTTGACCTTGAATAACATTCGTTCACTTCCAAGAGAGATTTGATCTGTGTTGCCATAACTTACCGCATAACACTTGCAAAAGTACTCAACTAGCAACTATTCCACAGTTGATGCAAAAATTAAATCATAATGCAGTAGAATTGCAATAAAATCCCTTAAACTTCAGATAAATTGCAACTTGCAGGGCAGGCTTTTGTCCGTGACGACCGTGAGAATTAACAAGTAAATCATAAATTAACTCAATTAAATTATATGCTCAAATAATTGATGTTTTCCCGTTGACTCCTTGACATGAAACTGATAAGTGACGAAAATGGCAATGTAATTTTATTTTGTGAAAGAGTTACCGATCTTAGGCCGCGCCACCACACACACCCCCCCACACCACAAACACCCCCCGCCGCCCCCGGCGCCGTATTTAAAACACATACAATCCTCAAACAACGAAATACTACTCTTAATATTTGGCAGATTCTAATTCCTCGAGCCTACCGCCCCAGCACATATTGAGTTCGACTGGCCGACCCTCACAAGTCTCTCTTCTTTTTTCTTTTTTTTTTCAAAATCTAATCTGATTTGAAATAGGTCAATGATATGGTAGTTCAGATATTTAAACTATTTTCTTGATTACACCTGATTTTATGTGAAATCTACTCTATTTAAAGAGAAAGTGCTTATGGTGAATGAACCTCAAAATTCGTGAGAGCAAAGTATGTGCTCGTTTGGTCAACTCATTTCACAAAATTAAAACATGTGAGTTTAACCAAAATATGTTGTCCTTAAGGAATTGAGGAGGAATTGAGGAGGATTTTACGAGAGGCTAAAGTTGCAAATGTCCAAAAGGAATTCAGGAGGATTTTAAAGGGATGCCAAAAGTAGCCCAACTCTACTGTAATATTTAATAAAACTTATTATTACTTTTCAAATTATAGGATCCCAACTCCCACAGTCAATTTTCTGTTGAGCTTTGACTATCGGCAATGTGATAAAACCCTTCATCTTGCAATGCGTTGAAGACTATTCTCAAGCAATAAATCAAAAACTTGGGCCTTTGGAGGCGGATCCCACGGGCCGAAAACAGAGCAGAGCAGGGAAGAGCAGGGCTTTTCAAAAAGGCCAAACTCGGTTTATTTATTAATATCCCTTTAGCGGCACAGCAGCTGAGAATGGCAAAATTACCTTCTGCCCTGCAAACCCGCTTGAATCAATCTGTAAAAATTCACTCATTATGGGTAATTTTTTTAGATTGCAGGCAGGCTTCATATTTCAAATTAAAAATCGTTGTGGGTTATATGTGGACTTGGTATTGAGAAAAAAATCCGTCGGATACCCATACTGCTATCCACCAACTCACATTCTTTATTTTAATTATTTATGTTTTCAATTTTAATCATAAAAATTTCATTAAAAAAATTTAAACATAAATCTATGTTAGTTAAAGTTCTTAATTCTCAAACCTAATCTATCTTACTGTAGCATATAGTTCTTCGTTGATGAGGACATCCTCATTTTAACTAAGTGAGGATATCACTAAAATAAAATAAAAAAAAGGATTTCAATACATTGAAAATTATATTTCTTTTGTGTGTTGCTATATTGATAATTGTGTTTTTTTTTTCTATTTTACTGGAATCCTCACATTGTTAAAGTGAGCATGGGTGTCCTCATTAGATAATGAGATATATTAAGATAGATATAATAAGCTTTTAGTAAGTAGAAATTTTACAATTTTCAAGTTTAATATTATTGATATTTTATTTTAATTTGATTGATTTTGTTTGTTTTGTTTTAATGACTTGAACCCAATAATTGCTTACTAAAGTTGGATTTTTATTGGTTTAATTTACTGTTAACATAGCTGAACAAAATTTACTTATTAATATTATTGACAATGCTTGTTTATTAATTAAAAGATAGAGCAACGCATAGGTATTAGTAATGATGTTTTGCATGCAACAAAAATATTTTGTGTTAGATTAATATATTTTCTGTCTGTTTTTTAATGTTGAAATTTTAATTTCTTATTTACATTAATAAAATCTAGAATTTAGTATTTTATACAGGTTTTTAGACTATTATTAAAAATTTATAGTTTGAATTATATAATTTAAGTTTTTATGTATTACTAAAAGTATTTCTCCAATATTTGTGATTTTAAATGAGAAAATCCGTAAAAAATTCATTGCAAATTGTGGGTAGGTTTGATAATTGTTAAGACCCACAGCAAGGTTGCGAACAGGGTTAGTAATTTAAATTTTGTGTATGTACGGGCTTAACAATGCAAACTTGTAGTAGGTGGTACCCATAGCCATCACTAACATCAACATTTCGATAACTGGTTTATTTGTTTTCTTCAAATCGCTTGTTTTACATCGATGATGGCGGAAGTTGATGTGAAGGACGGCAAGGTGGCAGAAGTAGATACAAACTGGATACCTTTTTTCTTATTTGAATGCCCACTCGAATGTGCATTTTGCTTAATGTTAGGGCTTAATTTGTTGATCTGGTTCTTGCAGTGTATCTCGGAAGCTGCTGCTGCCAAAATTGGTTAAGCACTTGTTGGTGGCAGACTGCTGGAAAGTTAGAATTTTGAGAAGCTGTTTTCTTGTTCATTTTCTATATGCATCATTTTATTGCTACTCTGATCTTGAATAAATTGTCTTGCCTTAACCTGGGAAAATATTGCTATGGATTATAAGTATCCCTCATTCATCTTTTCCATCTCTCATCAGCATCTCTGTGCTGCTGTTTTCGTTGAAATTAGCAAAGTCAGCAGTAAGTATATGGTTCTATTAGATCACAGCCCAGACACAACGATGCAATTATCAGGGGCGCGCTCGACCACTGAGCTAATAGCCCGTCGTGCGGGCCTCCCGCTATGGCCCCACTTTGCCAAAAGCGAGAGTTTTTTATAGTTTATTTATTCAGTTGATGAATTAATTTTAAAAAAAAAGTGAAAAAATTATTGGTAAGTCATGAATGCTAACATTTAGCTTGTCTAAGTAAAAGGCATTGTATGTTCGTCCACACCAATCCTAGCACAAATGAATGAACACAATGTTATGAATTTATGATTGATAAAATTTTTATTAGATGATTCATAATTAAATTTGAGAGCCAAAGTCAGGAGACAACAGAGTTGGAATCCTGTGCTCAGCGGAATTGCCGAGTGATAGAATGAAGAACAAAGATGCTATCATGGAATATTTGCAAGAAGCACAAAAAATGACACAAGAAATCAAGTCCCATAATAATGGCTACACGGCCAGCAGTTATTGTCGAAGTCCTTGAGGATTCTGTAAACAACGTATGAACTCGTAAATTTGTGGCTTTCTTTTTTTAAATTATCTTTTGAAAAACATTGTTTTTTATTTCTAATATTGGTGATGACTTGATAGATATCCATATTAATTTGGAATATATTTGATTGGTTCTAGAAGGGCTACAAACTTTTATCTGTGTTGCCTTATCTTACAGCATAACACTTGCAAAAGTACTCAAGTGGAGATTATTCCACAATTAATGCACAAATTAAACCCTGATTCAATCGAATTGTAATATAATCCCTTAACATCATACCCATGCATAAAGCTTTAACGTTAGCCTATCTTTTAGTTATATTATATTAGCCTTCTATTTATCTATTGGGATGATAACTTTTGGGTCCTGATGTTTTTTATGTTTACCCAAATAAGGACATACTTTTTCATTTGTATCAAACAGGTCACTGACCCTATCAGAATCCTTATTGAAATGACCAAATTAACCTTGAGACAACGATTTTGAACGAGTAGAACGAAGTATGAGAGTTCTAACACTAGAATGTAATTCAGTCATTTCAAATAAGTGCTAAGGAGTTATTTGAAATAAATAGACAAACTACGGCCTTACTTGAGAAATTGTATGCGAGATAGGTACCTGAATGCATGCATGTTTGTATTAACTTTGTAGTTAAGAGTTTACAGTCTTTTAAGCTACTGCAGGTAAATTGTAAATCGTTATCTTGCAAGGCAGCCATTTTATCCGTGACAATTAATGAATAGATCGTGCTCCAATATCAGATTATTACATAGTTTAAAGGACTGTTGTCTTTTGACATCTTAAATAATTAATTTTTGCAAATGAGTTTTATTAATCACAAACTCTTTGTAGATAAATTTTAGTGTGGGTAATTGGGTATCATTATTTTCTAAAGTTCAATTGTATTAAAATTTAAACTAGCTCATTAGAATCTAGATCGAAAATATCTGAAAATCATGTTAGATATTCGAATTTTTCTCCCAATTTAATGAATAATGTGGTGTATATGTGTTATATAAAGTGTGAATGATAATCTTTTATAAATTTTAAGTAAATTTTTTTACGCATTTAATCATTCATGTGACTGTGACTTCACTTCTGAAATGCAAGTTATGCAACCCAAGAGTAGGGGCTGAATTGGGATTTTAAAACTTTAACAATACAATTTGTACAACAATTTAATCTATTGCCTTAATCAATTAAAAAATAATAAATTCAATCAAGTACAATATTAAAAGAGTAAGGGAAGAAAAAATAAATACAAGGATTTTTACGTGATTCGCCTATTCTCGCCTATGTCGACGCCTCTAAGCTCACCTGACTTGAGGATTTCATTATCCAAGCATCCCAAACTTCAAATATTTACAATTGATTTCTAAGGTGCCAATGGACATTTACAATCAAAAGATTACTTCCCCAATCTCTTCACCCCAAGTGTTTCTCACACTTGTTCACTCACAATTTGATGAGAAATGAAAATTACAACAATAAAACTCTCTTTAAGAGTGGATAAACAAATTATAGCTCAATGATGATTCAATAAATGATGATTTGTGAAATGGAAGCTTAATATATGTTATATAATCTTTTTTATGCTTGCATTGGTCTTTAAAATGAAGTTAGAGTTGAGTTTTTATAGTTAAAACCTGAAAAATAGCCGTTATACACAAATTCCTACAACTAACCGATTAGCAGCTTGATTTATCCAGCAAGCCGCTTGTAATAGTGGAGTTACTGTTAGATTTGAATTTTGCTACAGTAATACTGTTTACAAAAATTATATTTTAGCCTAAATCTTTTTATAATTATATTATGGACCAAAAAATTAGAAAACTTTACAAACAAGTCCAATTTCAGAATTCCTAAATTATACTTAGCATCCCAAAAATTTATGAAATTATGATATGACCCCAAATATATTAGTATTTTTCAAAGAGATCCTTTTCAAAATTTAACATAATATCCATAATTTTTAAAGTTCTCAAAACCTTTCATTTTAGTCTAAAATGTGAAAATATAAGATTTTCTTCAGGTGGCTAGCCGCTAGCCTCAGGCGGTTAGCCGCTTCCTCTCTATCCAATTTTGGATTTCAAGTGTTTAGAGTTCATTCGGGTCCTCAAACTTTCATAAATTATAGTACGGTCCAAAAGATTTCAAAAGTTTGCAAAAATGTCTAACTCCGGAATTTAAAATAATACTTATTAAATTCAAAGATTGCAAAACTTTTCATTTTAATCCAAATTACTCAAATCCACAAAACACTTTATCTTAAATATAAAACCTTTTGGTTTATGAAAAATAATGATTTAAATAAACTTTTGAGCTTCTCAAATGCTAAATCATGCATCAATTAAATCATACCGGCTTTACAAGAATTTGTCACAATAATTTATCTATTGAGCTCTAAACTTCATTCTTAATTTCGCCGTTTTCCGTTGAGTGTCTTGAGCTTGATTTCACTTGATTCACTTACATAAATATTACCCATAAAATACTAGTGAAAATGTGAAAGACAATATTTATTAAATCACTTAAGACACGTGTTTGTTATCATCAAAATTACATTATGTGTAGCCTTTGAGGCTAACAACTTCTACAAAAATTTTGGAATTAAAAATTAAGATGTCGAACTTGCTCAATTTTCAGCTGTTTTAAAATGAGTTTATATTTTTCAAATGTGGATGTTTGTACTAAAAAGAAAATATTTTACTAGAAACTATTTCTCATTACATAATTCTTTTTTAACAATTAAAAAAGTTTATAATAATAATAATAATAATAATAATAATAATAATAATAATAATAATAATAATAATAATAATAAGAAGAAGAAGAAGAAGAAGAAGAAGAACTGAAGAATAATGATATTTAACATTCTCAATTTATTTCATTATTTATTCTAATACTAAGAATATAACATAATTAAAAGTAAATATTTTTCTTCTCTCTCAAATTTTTAATAAATTAATTCTCATCTCTCAAATTTCTTTCAATTTTTTTAATTGATTCACAATTTGAATCAAATATTAATTCCTGATCAAATTCTAAATTAAAATTAAACAAAATCATAGATTATCATATCAAATCAAAAGCATTACTATTAATAACAATAAAATGCATCACTTGTGTATAAAAATTTTATAAAACCAAAATTAAAACTCATCATATGTGTGATTTATAGTGTGAATGATAATTTTTTTTTACAAATTTTAACTGAACTTTTTACACATTTCATCATGATATGAACTGACACCACTTAGACAGAAATTTTGGAATTAAATATTGAAATGTCTAATATTACTCAATTTTCAGATATCTTTCATTAAGTTTGTCTTTTTAGATGTGAATGTCTTTCTTAAAGAATAAATATTTTACTAGATAATATTTCTAATTTAACAATTCTTTTTTTTTTTTGCTGTTGAAAAAAAAAATTCATCTGCACACACTAAAAGATTTTATTTTTCCAAAAAAAACAAAAGAACATATCAATAGTCTCATAACTGAAGTTGCTACACCGTTTCTTAGAAGTTTATTACAATAACCCCCTTAGAGGGTTTGGGTATTGGTTATGTAATAATATATATGGGACCTCTATTCTCCTTTTTAGTTTAGTTTTTACTAAGCTCCGATGTATATAAAAAAAAAATTATTACAATAGGTCAAATTCAATTATCAAAATAAAATAAAATACAGAAACGACACTTAAACCTGATTTTTAAGGGGAAAAAAAATCTAACAAGAATCTTAAAAATAGGAAAGAAATTGTCAATACCAATCTGATGCCCAAGATGAGGAATTCCGAATTGCACGACAACCCATATTCTCTCTTCGTTCGAGAGCTTCGAAAAATAAATTATACGACTATATGTGCGAATTCACTGTAGTTCAACCTACGGACCCCAAGGTTGAGGTCCTGCTGATGTTGTCTTCGACGATGTTACATGCCAAGAAGCCATTATTTGTTTGAAGATTCCATCTCATCATGTCAGGATTTCAATTGGGCCATAACAAAAATAAAAACAAAACAAAAAAAATTAAATTAAACACAAAAGTTAACGTTTAGCAAAATAACTAGATTAATCAAATAAAAAAAAAACTCTCTTACATCTGTTCCTTTAAAAAACGAATTCTTCTCATCTCAATATTCTAAAAGAGTAAGACATCTTAATTTATTCTGTCACATAGTGATGAGTTTTATTGTGGAAATTACAATAAATTTTTAAGTAGAACTTATTAAATGTAGTATTAATACATAACTAGATCTCATAAGAGGAACCTCTGTAGTTATATATGACAGAATATCATTAGATTGTCTTATCAACTAAGCAGACAGTTCCACATAAGTTTTTTCCCTTCAAAGATATATTTAAAGACAAAAGATTTTTTTTCGACATTTCGTGTTAACATTTAATTCTTTAGAATCAACCCACGTCACCTACAAAATGACCCAAAAACCTTAAAACTTTACGTTCATTTTTATTAGAACTTTGAGAACGTTGTCAAGGAGTTTGAGTAAATAATTTTTTTTTTCCTAAATTGTGATGAAATGTTTAAATAAAACTTGTTCATTAATGCAAGATTACCTTAAGAGACGAGTGAGCATTTGATTGGAGTAGAAGGATATTGTTTTAAAAACTAAGGAAAACGATATTTTGGTTAAGAGAGAAAGACTTTATGTTATTTTATTTATTTCTTTATCCATTCTTTTCGATATATGATATTTGATATCAGTGACATCCCATCTGTCAAGATATTTTATAGTAAATTGCATGAAAAGAAAATCTCATATGGGACCAAAAGTTAGAAATTTTCCTTTAAGAAATTATTCTAGTATGTCTTGAAATTTTTATTTCTCAAAATTTCTCATAAATTAAATACTTAATCTGGTAAATTCATCTAATGGTTCGTTAGCTTAAATAAATTGAGTAATACAAAAAATTATTTCTGTAATTTGCACTCTTTAAAAAATACTTTATTGATGAATAAATTGACCAAAGATTCAGTCATTAAAAACTACAATCTCCTACTCTACTCCTACTCTCCTTGTTTATTTAACAAGAAATCTCTTATCTGAAAGATTGTAGAATTATAATTAATTAATTATGTTTGAAAAAATAAAGCATAACAACTGCTGCAAATGAAAAAAAAGAAGGGATAATAACATAATGAACCCTAACTTCTTACAATTATCATTTCACCCTCAAAACTTATTCCTTTTAAAGCTAATATCCACTTCAAGAGGTCACACACCAACCCGAATGTCCCCTACCCCTTAATGATACTTTAATCTCGAGGTACATACTCTCAGATTGTGTTGCTCTAAATTTAGTATTATAGGGACATTTTGGTCGTTTCACTTGGGTTGGAGATCTTTTTGTTAATTACAAATAAATAAACTAATATATTTTTTTGAGAAAAATTAAGAAAGTAGGGATGTAATGTTTATTACCCCATTAGAGTAGCTGCAATGATATTTTCCCTTCACAATTTTTGTGAACTCACACTAATTCAAAAAATAATTACAAAAGATTTGCATAACTCTTAAGAAATTCAAAAAAGAAGACGTTTGGACAATTAATCAATTATATCCACTAAATTAATTTCTTTTATTGTCTTAATTAATTTTTTTTATTGTCTTAAGTGTCTTGACCACCTTTGACCACTAAATTACTCTTAACATAAATTTAATTAAATTATTTTACTCATATATCATAATATGACCAAATTACTGGAAAAAAAAAACAGAAAAACACATGCTTTTGTGCCATAAAATTTTTGTTTTTTGTTTATAACCTATGTAATCTAATGTTTTTAAATAAATCCAATAATTTCTAACACTACGAGTATAAAATGACATAAATTTGATAGCCCATAAATTTCTAGAGATATTACCATATCACAAAAATATTTACTAATTCAACTAAATTAAATAATTATACTAATGAGGTAGAAAGTAAAAAATTGCCGGATAGCAGCCTATAGGGCCTATACGACGAGCGCCGCCCCGGACCAACCTTTGTTGAGCACTTTTGTCAATATTCAATAATCTTGATCCGGCTTTGCCTGCCAAATTTCTATTGTCTCACGTAATTCATGAACGTGACATGACAGAAAAACGAAATAAAAACTTGTTCATTGTGGGGGTACTGAATTATATCACGCATAAGAAATTAGAATAAAGAAATTATGATTTGAAAAGTATATGTTTGTCCATTTAGAAATAGAAAACTTATATATAGCCTGTCCTGTCGGTGTCGCAATATCCATAAACTGCATGTTTCTTGAGAAAAGAAAATTGCTTTCCAATTGGTTAGTTCAAGTCCAATGGGGGAAAAATAACGATAAGAAAGTACAACTTTCAAAAATACTTGTTTCGTGTGGAAATCGTTGTCATGACACTAAATGATTGCTAACTATAGTGTTATAAAAAATGGTGAAAGTGCTTTTTTAAAAAACCACTTTTATGCTAAAATAATTTCATATTTTCGAATTACTTATTGAAAGAAAATGAAAATATATATACATACACTTTCGAGTAGAAGGAGTACTCATATATCCGCTATAAAATTTGAATTTTAAAACCATACAACAACATACACTTAATCCAAATTATATTAACAGAGCTTATTGTAGAGTTTAATAGTGATATATTCATATTTTTAAAAGTTACGGATGTACGTACTAAATAATAATTATATGACCATGAGCCAAAATTACTTTCAATTTCCAAACACGCCCTAATTAAATTATCTTCGTTTCCATACTGTCATTTGACCAAGAGGACTTTTGTTATAGAGAGAACAGGGATCCAATTGTCAATAGTTTTAATATTTAACATTTCTGTTCATATACATTATTCATTCATGGCCCCTAAGGTACGTAGATAGAAGAGTCAAAAGTCTTGAAACAGCTGCTCAACAACATAACAATGTTGACCAATTGACATAATTAAATTAAAGACGCCATGCATGTTCGCAAACAAAAGAAAAGTAATAACAAGGCTGTTAGATTTCTAGCTTTTTCACAAATCATTTACTATTACAATTAGGGTTTTCGATTTATGATTATAGTCCAACCAGAATTAGGATTATATCGAATCGCTACAGTGTTTAAAATTAATTATTTTTAACAATAAGAAATAAATTAATTCTGAATCAATAGTGCAATAAATCAATTAATTCCAAATCCATTTCTCTTAGATCTTCTTTCTCTATCAATATTTCTTCTCTCTTTTGCTATGAATTCTCAATTTCTTCCCTATTCTTCTTGATATTCTAAAATATTTACTCTAATCTGGCCTACAAACCCATTAAAGGCCATAATATACATATTCCAAATAAAAGTGCTGATTTAAAATTTTGTTTTTTCATGCGTCAATGGCGGCTTTCCACGTCTTCCAAACAACACGCTAACGAAAATACACGCTAATTTAATTGGACCATTTCAAAGAACCTAGACTTGTGTACAAAGCCTGGAGAAAAAATAATAACTCCGAAACAACAATGAAGACACAAAACACAAGCTGCTTAATCTTTTGAGTCATCTGATTCACTGATTGTTATATATAACCACTTTGTGTTTTTTTTTTCCTCTGCTTCTTCATAAAATCCCATGATTAAGCGATTTGTTTGTCTATAAAACATGTTCATTTACAGGCTACTTAGCCGTCGTGTCAAGTCAGCTATAGTGGCACTTGTTATTTTTATTGCTACATTCTTCATCATCTATGAAGATACTGTGATCATTTCTAATGATTCTCTCCACTCTGCTGCTGCTGCTTCGAGGGCTGTAAAAGTTTTGGAGAAGTTCCAAATAAGTAATAGGCCGCTCTTGTCAATACAAGAAGAGACAGACAAAGCTGATAGCGGAAGTTGGAATTCTTTAAAGCCTCCGTTTAATGTCACAGAAGATGAAAGAACTGCTTGGTTTCGGAAAAAGCTACCGGAGTTTGATATTTTTAAATCGGATAATTTAACAGAGCTATTCCACTGCCGTGTTCTTGATTTTTTTAGCCACGAGTGTGAGCTTCAAGCTTTCATGACATGGATTTCGCCGGCGAATTTGTTCGGGAAAAGGGAGGTTTTGGGCTTGGAGAGCTTCTTCAAGGCTCATCCCAACGGATGTTTAATGATTCTGTCGAGAACTCTCGACACCCCAAGTGGGTACAGAGTTTTGAAACCGTTGCTTGATGGAAAGTTCAAAGTTGCTGCTGTGACACCCGACTTGTCGTTTTTGTTCAGAAACACTCCGGCTGGAGCTTGGTTTGATGAAATGAAGAGTGGGAATAAAGACCCTGGTGAGATTCCATTAGCTCAGAATCTATCTAATTTAATAAGGCTCGCTGTTTTGTACAAGTACGGCGGTGTTTATTTGGACACAGATTTTATACTCTTAAAAAGTTTTGAAGGGTTGAGGAATTCAATTGGAGCACAGAGCATTGATGTGGTGTCAGGAAATTGGACTAGACTGAATAATGCTGTGCTCATTTTTGACATGAACCACCCACTTCTTTTCAAATTCATTGAGGAATTTGCTGCCACTTTTGATGGAAACAAATGGGGACATAACGGCCCTTACTTGGTTTCCAGAGTAGTGCAGAGAGTACAAACGAGGCCTGGTTATAATTTCACAATCTTGCCACCGACCGCCTTTTATCCAGTTAACTGGAACAGAATTGGAGGGCTTTTTAAGGTGCCTCAAAACCAGGCTGATTCCAGATGGGTAAATGCAAAGCTGCTTCAGTTGAGCAGAGAGGCTTATGGAGTTCACTTGTGGAACAAGCAAAGCAACAGCATCGCCATCGAAGAGGGCAGTGTAATGGGCAGAATGATCTCACAGCATTGTGTCATTTGTGATCGAATTTACAGCTCTTAGAAGAAGATTTTTCAGGCTGAAGCAGGTGATGCTTGTGCTTTCAAGTTAAGAGACACAGAGTGCATATTATTATATACTCTGTCCTTGATAGGCTCTGCTGGGGCTGCGGCTAGGGCGAGCAAATTCTTATTCCTTTGTTTAATTAGTTTCTCGATCCCAATGTACATGAGATGTATATTATTATTTGCAAATCTTACACAGAGCAAAAAGAAAAGAAAAAATAATGTCTGTATTTTATGTATTTGTATAGGATTACAAGGCTACAAAATAGCGTTACATTTTTCTACCGCAAATCATAATCTTTAGTCTTCTTAATCTCAGCCTAAATCTAAATCCTCTAAATCTCCAAAAACCAAAACCCGGCAATCTTCTAAACGACCTTTTTCTCCTCAATTTCCGGTGGCTTCTAATTATTTCTTTCTTGTTCTTCAAGTCAGGATCTTCCTTCCTGAAGCTACTACCATCAGAAGCAAAATTACTTAACCCCTCATTTCTGGGATCAAATCTTGGCCGTCCGATCTGCTTGATTGATTCCCATGGATCATAAGCTTGTTCATCGTCAGCATCACTGCCCCATAATAATATAGGCTTTGTCACAGGTGATCCACTGTAATTATCAAAATAAGTACTCAAACTCGTATGTTCCATGTCAAACAATCTCCTTAAAGAACTGCTTCCACCTTTCATTAAATCTAAAAAAGTGCTTTTCTTGCAACATGAAGATAAAGAAGAACATGAAGCTGATGAAGATGATAGCGACGACGACGACGAAGAAGACCAATACAAAGATTTCTGATGCTCTATTATGTGCCTGATTTTTTCCCTTTGAGCTCCTGTAAACCAACAAATCTCCTCATCATCTTCTTCTGTAATCTCTGATTTCATCATTAGCTAAGCGGGTAATTTTTTTTTTTCCTTTTTTGGGTGACTAAGAAACAGAAAATAAGAACAAGGGGAAATCTGAAAAAATTCCCTTTGTATAAAATAAATTGCAAAAGCCGGCCATCGAAAGCACTTTGTGATTTATTTGTCTTAAGGAATTTGGATTTTTGCATTACAAAAAGAAAATACTGGTACACGTTAGCTTATTCTAGAATCTGAAGGTAATCTTTTAGGTACGCAAGTGTAACTAAGAATATAATATTAGTTAATAATTGAAGCTTACTTTGAAAACCAGCTAGCCAGCCAATAATAATAATAAAAGTGTGCTCCAAACAAGTAATTACTCGAATGATTTATTCTAAATATGTGTGATTGTAGAGTAAATGATCTGTACACATACAATATAATGAATGCTCTTTTCACACTACAAAATTATATTTGAAGAAACATGAATCCAAGTTTATATTTATCATTTATAAGAGAAAGTGTTTAAAGTCTAATTTTTTGCTTTTTTACAAACAGTGACATTGGAAGTCAACATTTTGATTGACTTGTTCGTTTCTAAATATTTAGTAAATTTTTTTCATTAATATTATCATTGTTCTAATTACGTATTCAAACACAATAAATTAGTTAAAACAACATCAACAATAGCGGCTTAGTGGTGATGCTGCATGTGGTGGGCTGATGGCATGGGTGGTGGGCCAGAGCCAAAGTCTTGACAATGGAGGTAGAACAGAAGGATGCTAATAGAACCTTTTTTTTTTTTTTCCTGAATCACGAGATGGTTCTAAATAGACTCCAGTTGTGAGAGGTACTTTTAAGCCCGTACCACAATTCAGATTAATTTCTGCTCGCACCTGGTTGGCCCGTAAGGGGTAAAGTACTGGCCAAAGTGGTGACTCCATACGAGAGCGGAGCTTGAACTCCTGACCTCTTTTAAGGCATAAGAGTGCTGAACCACTCACACTAACCAACTTTGGTTAATAGAACTTTTTTTTTACACACAATAAAATCTATTCAAAATTTTTCTATTTCCAAATACGATTCACAAAAACTCGTTCTTCTAAACTTTTAATGATTCAATTAGATGCCATCCATACATCAAATAGAAGGATCTCCTCCCCTCTAACATAATTTTGTATCATAAGAGTCTAGAAAATAAATTTTAAATAAGTTATATTTTATGACAAAGTACTATTTTTATTTTTACTTTAAATGTGAAAAATCCAATTTACAGTATCCCCTAAAGTCTCAAATTTCCCCAGAACGACCTCTGATTTCAAATGACAAAATCAAATCTTAATAAAATTTATGTACACCATCATGATATTCTAAACTAATTTAACACGGAAGATATGTTTGTAACAACTTTTTTTATGCGGATTAGGATTAGAATTCCTTATCCTTTTTAGATTAGTTGTAGTTTAGTTATTGTTAATAGTATTTATTTTCTTTTTCTCAATGTTTTAGCAATTAGTTTTCTTTTTTCTTAATGGTTTAGGATAATTGCAAATAGTTTAAGATAATTGCTAGAAGTATAAATAGACTTATCTTATAATCTTTGGAAGCAGACTTGCCTTCAGTAATATTTTCAATTCCCAAAGCTCTCTACGTGAATTTTTAAGTTCAATTAATTCGGCATTAAGTGAAATAAACAAATTTTAACCTCCTAAATCTAAGGTATTCTTGAGAAACAACTATTCTTTTATTCTAAGAGTGGAGCTATTGGCGCCCCTCTATTAATCTCTTAAAACCTCTTTTCTAAATGTACTCCATGAAATAATTTAAAGTTTCATATTTCTTCCATTAACACCTAATCAATTTCCACAAATAACCCTTATCACTTTTGCTCAAAACCCTATCTGTCTCTTTCTTGAACTTGTTTAAGTTCTAAAATCTCAAATATCAAATGAATAAAACAAATTTGTCTCCTTTATTTAGTAGTTACATTTGTTGAAATTTCTCAGTTGTTCAAACTTCTCATATAAGCTTGACAAATTTGAAAATTCACGACAATAAAAAAGAAAACTCATCATATTGTAATAGTAGAAATATTTGGGTGATCTAATAAATAAACCACAATTTGTTATATTGGATTCTAAACTTAATAATTATATTGTAAATTTCTCAGTTTTCAAGTTCAATATTTTTTTTCCAACTACACTGGAATTTTTCTATAGATGCAAATAAGTTCTTATCAACTTCTTGAGAAGTAACAATTGCAAGGGGTGTTTATGACAGCTCCTGACTATCGTGGGAAATGGTTCAATGATAAAAAAGATAAATTGGTAGCAATATAATTAAAATAGTGTCATAATTAATTGAGAAACTGCTTTGAAAATCTCTCCCTAGTTTTTTGTTAATTTCAAAACAGATTAGTGGCGTACTGTGGTGTAAAAAGTTCGCTAAAATTGTCGAATGATTACATTGTCCTTTAGTGTAATTATAATTGAGGGTAAAAGTGTAAACATGGAGGAGGGGTTTTAATAGGAGAATAGAGGGGTGCTAATAGCTTCAGTCTTATTCTAATACTCTAAAGAACTAATAAAATATTTACTTCCGCTGCATTACTTTTTGCTTTTTCATGTCTACTCAACTCAAATAAGCCTTAAACCTAAATTAATGTTAAATAAATTACCATCAAATCTTGATTCTTTGTGCGCAGCCACAACTTTCTACTTCACAAAGTCAACCAATACAACATGCATATATACAATATACAAAACTCGACCCCATGTTCATACAAACTTTCCGTTTCATCACAAAAAAGGAAAATGTTGAATTGCAAGGTCTTTGGCCAAACTATCAAATCACCAATTTTCTCGACAGTCTCATTCTTTCTAATCGTTTTCGTTATCTATGCATGCAGCTCCATTTATAAAGTTTCTCTTTATCCTTCACAACTTACATCCATTCGAATCTTCAGAGCCCCACAACAAGCAGCTCATAACAATGATGTTCAAGCTGCGGCTAACAAAACTCTCCAAGTTCAAGCAACATCTCCTCCTCTCAAAGTTGATCAATCAAGCTTCATTGTCGTGTCAAACAATCTGACCGCACAAATGAATATAGAAGAATTAGAAGAAGAACAAGATGGTGAGGCTGCGGATCCTCTAATTCCACCAGCCAAGGTCACAAACGAAGAAAGAATGGAATGGTTCCGGAAAAAACTACCCGACCTCGAGGTTCTCAAGTCAACAAACTTGAGTCGATCGTTTCACGACAGGGTCGTGAAATTCTCTAAAAACCAATGTGCAACTCAGTTCTTTATGATATGGTTCTCGCCAGCTCGAACATTTGGGCCCAGAGACTTCTTGGCTGTAGACACTCTAATGAAAGCCAACCCTCAATCTTGTTTAGTACTTATATCCAGATCTCTTGACACACGTCGTGGGTATAAAATCCTGAAGCCATTACTCGACCGTGGGTTCAAAATCCTTGCAGTCACTCCAGATTTGCCCTCTTTGGTTAAAGATACACCGGCTGAAGCTTGGCTGAAGAAGATCAAAAGTGGAAAGATTGATCCTGGTAAAAATCCATTGTCAATTCATCTGTCTGATCTTATAAGGCTAGCCGTGTTGTACAAATACGGCGGCGTTTATTTGGACACAGATTTTGTAATCCTGAAAGATTTCAAAGGCCTGAGGAATGCTGTCGGTGCACAAGGTGTTGATCCGGTGACACATAAATGGACAACATTAAACGGTGCAGCTATGGTTTTTGACAAGGGACATCCAATTTTATTCGACTTTTTACAGGAATTTACTACCACATTTGATGGAAGCAAGTGGGGACATAATGGGCCATACCTACTTACGCGAGTCATTCAACGAGTAGGAAACACACCTGGGTATAACCTTACTATTCTGGGACTTAAGGCTTTTTATCCTGTAAATTGGATTCAAATAAACGGATTTTACAAGAAACCGGTATCGGAGGAAGAATCAAAATGGGTGGAAGAAACGGTGCTTGAGCTGAATAAGGAGACTTATGGATTACATCTGTGGAACAAAATTACAAGGGAATTAGTTATTAATGAGGGAAGTATTATAGATAGATTGATTAAATCTCACTGTCTCATTTGCCGAGACACCTATAATTCTTAAAGAATTTTTTTTAATGTGATTGCCAATAGCCTTTAAATTATTTGATTACACAATTTGTAAATTTTTGTTGCTTAAAAAAAAAACCTTATTAATGTGCATTTCATATTTCCAGTTCATGTTAGCTTATGTATATATAGTTTTTTTTTTCCCTAAACACATCTCAGTAAGTGCAAAAAATTCAAAACTTAAATTAGGTACACGGTACATACAAACAATCAATTCTAAAAGGTTGTGTGTGTGTGTGTGTGTGTGTGTGTATATAAGAAAATAAATGAGAAAAATAAATCTTAAAGATGGAGCAACCGCGTTGTTAATTATTGGAAAAGTCAACTAGAGATAAGAATCAAGAAATTCTTTTGGTAGATTATAATTAAATAGAAAGGACAAGAGAACGAGGAGATTTAATAACTAACATGAAGTATGAACTTTTTAAGCATTGTACGCAACTTATAAAAATAGTACAAATTTCCATAAATAATGATAATAAACTTTGGCAGTCGATGCCTCAGTCATACATGGTTTCCTGTCAATGTCATTTGGGGAATAAACCTTACAATTATCAATTAATTAGAAGTTAAATTAAATTAAGGATCTCAAGAATAACCAATAATGTAATCATCAAAGATTCGATGACGGGAAACTAAGCAAATGAAAAGTATGGTACTCTTTGATTGCTAATTGATTTAATGCTTTAGAAGCTCCATCTGCCACCGCGTTGAGATGGCCGAGTTGGTCTAAGGCGCCAGATTAAGGTTCTGGTCCGAAAGGGCGTGGGTTCAAATCCCACTCTCAACAGGCTTGCTTTTTAAAGCCTTAAAACAAAGTAGTATTGTATTGTAATCGGCTGTTTAATAGAGTTGTATTGTAAATTTGTAATAAAAAAGCAAACTAGTATTCTATTATAAAAAAGTCTCGAATGCCTAATAAGTAATAAATACTTTGGGATTTCGTTACCAAACACATGCAATTTTACTTACAAAAGTCGTCATGCGAACATGCAAGCTAACTAAAATGCTTTGCAAGTTAACTAAAATTCTTTCCTATGTTATAGAGGACATGCAAAATATATTTATGGGATCCTTAAATTCATGCGATGACTATACACGCGAAATTTAAGGCATTATGCTTCATGCTGTTGATGTTATGCAAAAGCATATCTTATGCCGCATGCTTTACATTATATCACTCGTCATGAGATAGGTGTGTTTCTCATGTAGTAGAGATGGACCCAAGCCACTCCTTTGGCCTTTGGGGCTCACTCCCAGAGGTATGAGGGGGAAGGTAAAAGTAGCGATCTAGGGTAATTATCTAGTAAATTCATTATGGACCACATTCACTTAGGGAACATGTGGGCTTGTGTAGGATTTATTCGATAATTTGAGTTGGTAGAGAACTTAGGTTTTAATATTTAACATTATTAAGGACTCGTTTTGGTAAATTCCAAGATTATATATAACTTATGTAATGATAATCATTTTGTAGTTATTTATTATCTTGTTAAGCATATGCTTAATTTATCTTATGTATTATCTTGTCAGTTAAAGGATAAGATCATAATTCACATGCTATTGTGACACTTCAACTCCTAATGCAAACCTGGATCATAGTTGCCTTATCCAATATATGCAAAGACATAAGCATTCGCCCCAATAATTATCGACGTAAAGAGTGAAGAAAGGATTGAATTATGATTTATATGGAGACAACAACTTAATATAAGCTAGAGAATTAATAATAACTATTAGAGAAGTCCTTTGTTATAGAGAGGCTCTCGGCTCTCACACTATACTCTCTGAGTGTGGCTCCCTCTGAGGGTAACTTTAAGTATAGGCGAATAAGGTGATTGGCGAAGGTCATATATTTTTTGAAGGTCTCATTTTTTTAAAAAAATATTTCTTAATAGTTCTTTAATTAATAAAGATTTTTTTAAAATTATGTATTATAGAAAAGTCTATTAGACATCTTTATAATTAACAGTTATACCACAACTAAGAATTATTATTTTTGATATAGAAAATCAATATTTAGTAACCTTAATGTTCAAGAGATATAATTAATAAAATCGTTTAGCCATTAATTCATTCATTTTTAGTTTTTCCAAAAAAAAAAATTAAAAATTTTCCCTTTTAAGTTTCCTAAAAAAATTAAATTCTTTGACTTTTAATATTCCTTTTAATTTCCATTAAAACTTTGTAATATAAAAAATCAATAGATAAATAGATTTCTTGCTCTTTTTTTTTTTTACAAAGAGAATTAACATTCATTGATTCATTTAAAAAGAAAAAATTAGTTTCTTAAAGTACAAAATGCATATCTATTATTAATAATGAATTCATCATCTCAACTTTTTGCTATTCTAAACAGAAAAATATTCTATTTGAAAATAATATTATTTTTATTCATTTATTTGTTTATTTTTGTAATAATTTTAATGGAAGTAAAAAAGATATCTTCTTGGTTATTTTTTAGGCTTGGTTTTTGAAAATTTTTAAGATCTCTTTTGTTACTATTAAAATTCAAGAGTTAAAAGTCGAATGAATTTTTTAGTCTTTTATATTTCTTTGAGTATTAAAATTGCAAAATAAAAAAAGGCCCCATAAAAAGATTTTGCCTAAGGCACCATATACTCTAAAGTTGGCCCTAGCTCCCTCGCGCGTGCTTGTGTGTGTGTGTGTGAAGATGTCACTAAGAAATAAAGAAATACAGGTCTTAATATATTAACAGACAAAAAATATATATAAACTAAAAGACAAATAAAACATATATTTTAATTCAATGTATTTTATCTTGTGGTATATTAGAATTCACGTATGTGTGTGTGTAATGTATTATTCTATTTTTTTTATCTTGGGTCTGTTTGTAGTTGTTCTTCGTTAGAACCATGAGAAGTTGAAACATGACTTTTTTCTAGCCCATTAGCGCTTTAAGAAGACTTTGGCTCAATTTGCTAAATCTATTCAAAGGGACATATCAATAGCCGTATAATTGCTCTACACAGAGTAATTTTTTGTACATTTTCACTAGGGTGACGTTTATTTTTTTTCTCTTAAATTGACATATTTATTTTTTAGTTTGGATCTCTGATAATAACTATTAAATTATTTTCTAGCTAAAAAGTTTGAAAATATAAATTTTAAGTGTTAAATAATTAATAAATATCTCAAAGAACATAATTACGATGTTATTTTAATAAAACAAAAATTATGTGTTGATGCTAAATCTGGTCGTCCTTTGCCCGACCTGATTGACTCCAGGAGTGTTATACTGACAATAACAGGAACACTGCACTCCTAACGCCTTCCCAATTGCACAGACACCAGAGACTCAAATCAAACTCCTTTCTTCGCGACCTGCACTCACAGAAACAAATCAAGAGGGCCGATGGTTTTTTCCGGCAAAAACCATTTGATGCTTAAGTCAGTATGTGTGGTTTCGGGAAAAACATTTTATTTTTAGATTTGCATAGGCCGGTAATTATTGGATAAAAAATAAGTTTTTTTAAAGCTCTTTTCGTTATGAAGCTCAATTCTGGAATCAAACTGACAGAGTCCCCCACCCCCTTTTATGTCTATCTCTCCTTTATATTTTTTCCGGGCTTTTATAGGCAATCGTTCTGTACCTCTAGAACATTTCCCGCACCCATCACACTCGGGCGATCGTGGGTGCTTACGGATCTCAACAACCAAATGTGGGCAAACGTGGGCTGTCATGTTTTCCAGCGGTTTAGGGCATGGCGAAACTGTCGCATTGACGTGAGATCGTACCACCTTTTTGAATGATAGGTTTCTGGTCGATACATGTCTCTGGTTGGTCATCAATTGTACTACAGAGAATACTTCCACCAGGAATCTGCTCATACCATGTAGCCGAGGAGACTCATCCTCGGCTAGGAAATGGGGGCGTGCCCAGCTGGTGCTCTTTTAATACTTAAATATTATGTTCAAGTGATTATAATCCTTTAATATTGTAATTAGAATATGTTAATCAATTTTATTGTAGTTTATGATATATTGTATGAAAGGTATTCATAAAAATTGTAATGATAAATAATGTTAATTTGAAGAATATAAAAATATAATAATAATATAATAATAATCTACTATTATATTATCACAAGTTATGGAGACAAATATTAATGTTAATCAGTAAATTTGATTTAGATAGGATAAAATAAATTAATTAAATATGAATATTTTGGAGAATATATTTTGATTAATGTCATTCAAACTTTAAGTTAAACAAAAAGTTAAAAGCTGACTAAATAATTTAGTGGCTTAATGATAGAAAACTTTTATTAAGCTGAAGAAACAAATAGACTTAACAACTTAACTAACTAAAATTAAGTCAATTAAATCATTAAGTTAAAAAAAATGCTCCTTGTTGACACAGATTTTCAGTCAACCAAAGAATTAATTTAGATGGAGGGATATAATAAAAAGACACAGAGAATTAACTTGGTTCGGAGAGAAAATAAATCTTTTACTAAGATAGCGATTACAATTCAACTCTCTCTCTCTTTACTACTTATTTAGTGCTCGTCCCCATAGAATGAGAGACCTTTGCCTTTATAGCCTTCTACAAATAAAATTATTTTCTAACTTAAACTCTACCTAATTCTCCTCTATCCCCTCAGATTTGAATCACAAAATATCTCTATCTTTTTTTTATAGGTTGTACCCGTGTCATAATTTACTTTTGGACGAAGCAATGTCTTTTATTGTTGACTTTTGTCTTGTTGGGCTTGATTCAACAGTATCCACTTTATTTAGACTTGGCTTTTTCTGTGTAGTTCATAACCTAAAACTAGGTCAAGGGTCCCCCATGAGTTAGGATCCATGACTTTTTACTATCCTCCATTCCTAGGAACCATGACTCCTGGTCCTCATTCTTGGGAGAGCATGGTTCCTAACTCTCAATTCTTGGGGAAGCATGGTTCTACTCTCTAAGGAGTATGTCTCTTGCTCCTTATTCTTGGGAGCTTACTCTCAGTATGTTCTTTATTCTTAAGGAGCATCCATTTTTATCGTGTACCTTTATTGGTTTTTTATATTTTCTACAACAGTTGCTCCTCAGCTTTTAGTTTCTTATTCCACCAAAACTAGAAGCATAAGAGCTCAAATTATTTCTCTTTCTACTCATTTCTATATAAACCATCCTTTGCTTTCACAATGTCTTCTGATTTTGAAAATAAATCTAATTCTTTTTAGCATGAGTGCTTTGAAGATGATGATGATTACTATCAATATATAAAGTTTAGGCCATAGTACATGCAAAAACCACATTGTTCACAAAGCCGCCAGAGAAAAATTTAGAGTCTTTCTATACATTAATTGTAGCTTGGTTCAGGGAAATCATCTAAAGTCTTGAAGAAATATGTATCCAGTATTCTCTACGTAAATTCTCCCTCTATTCAACTCTAACGGTAGTGAGAAATGAGCCTCTTACAAGACGTTTGACTATATGCGACTCAATGCCTTTATCCAATAGATTGGATTAAGATAACCCGGCTTTTCAAGAAACCTAAAAGCAGAGGAATCAAAATGGGAAGCAGACGTGGCGCTTCAGCCATGGAACAGGAGGACAAGAAACAATAGCCATTGAAGAGGGAAGTGTCAAGGAAAGACTTAATAGAAGATCACTGTGCCATTTGCCAAGGCACAGAAGTGATGAAGCATCTTCAATTACATGCATACACAAAGACCAAAGAAGTAGTCAATGGATAAATCAACGGAAGTGACGCAAACAAGTAAAAAAAGAAAATATATTAAGTACCCTTAAGTAAATTTTGTATCACAAAGTCTAGAAAATAAATTATATTTGACCACAAATTAAGTACCACTTTTATTTTACTTAATTAAGATGTGAAACATCCAATTTGTAATATCCCCGTAAAGTCTCAATTTTCCCTAGAGCCGCCCCTAACTTCAAATGACAAAATCTAATCTTGTTAACCAAAATTTCAATACATAATCATGCTGTTCTGAAATAATTTAACAAAGAAGAGATATTTCTAACAACTCTTTTGATGCGTAATTAGAACTAGTATTGTTCCTTACTCTCTTTAGAATAGTTGAAGTTTCTTTCTTGTTAGTAGAATTCAATGGTTTTGGGGAATTGCTTTAGTATAAATAGACATTCATCAAAATCTATGTTCCAACAAACTTTCCATTGCATCATCGAAAAAAAAAATGTTGAATTGCAAGGCCTTTGGCCAAACAATCAAATCACCAAATTTCTCGACAGTCTTATTCGTTCTAATCGTTTTCAGCATCTATGCGTACAGCTCCATTTCTATAGTTCGTCTACATCCTTCAGAATCTATATCCACTCCAATCATCGAAACACCACAACCAGCTCATAATAATGATGTACAAGCTGCTGCTAAAAAAACTCTCCAAGTTCAAGCAACAACCCCTGCTCTCAAAGTTGATCAATCAAGCTCCATTGTCGTGTCAAATCATGTGACCGTGCAACCGATGAATATAGAAGAACTAGAAAAAGAAGAACAAGATGATGAGACTCCGGATCCTCTAATTCCACCAGCCAAGGTCACAAAAGAAGAAAGAATGGAATGGTTCCAGAAAAAACTACCCGACCTCGAGGTTCTCAAGTCAACAAAGTTAAGTCGAGCGTTTCACGAGAGGGTCGTGAAATTCACTAGAAACCAATGTGCAATTCAGTTCTTTATGATATGGTTCTCGCCAGCTCGAATATTTGGGCCCAGAGACTTCTTGGCTGTAGAAACTCTAATGAAAGCCAACCCTCATTCTTGTTTAGTACTTATATCGAGATCTCTGGACACACGACGCGGGGACAAAATCCTGAAGGCATTACTTGACCGTGGGTTCAAAATACTTGCAGTCACTCCGGATTTGGCCTCTCTGGTTAAAGACACACCGGCTGAAACTTGGCTGAAGAAAATTAAAAATGTGGAAATTGATCCTGGTGAAAATCCGTTGTCAGTTCAACTGTCTAATCTTATACGGCTAGCTGTGTTGTACAAATATGGTGGCGTTTACTTGGACACTGATTTTATAATCCTGAAAGATTTCAAAGGCCTGAGGAATGCTGTCGGTGCACAAGATGCTTACCAAGCCACACGTAAATGGAAAACATTAAATAGTGCAGCTATGGTTTTTGACAAGGGGCATCCGATTTTATTTGATTTTTTACAGGAATTTGCTACCACGTTTGATGGTAGCAAGTGGGGACATAATGGGCCATACATGCTTACGCGAGTTATTCGACGAGTAGGAAATACACCTGGGTATAACATTACGATTTTGGGACTTGAGGCATTTTATCCTGTAGATTGGGTTCAGATTGAAAGATTTTTTAAGAAACCCGCGACGGAGGAAGAATCAAAATGGGTGGAAGAAACGGTGTTTCGGTTGAGTGAGGAGTCATATGGGTTACATCTATGGAACAAAATTACAAGGAAATTCGTAATAAATGAGGGAAGTGTTATAGATAGATTGATTAAATCTCATTGCATCCTTTGCCAAGATAGCTATAATTCTTGAAGAATATTTTCTTGTAATTGCCAATTTGCCTTTGTGTCGAAACTTGCACAATCCCTAAATAATTCATGATAGGTCCAAATTCGGTGCAGAGCTGACTTCTGTCTCAGTTTTTAAGCTGTCTTCTCTTACTATCGGTGGCTAAGATTTGTTTCCTTTTTCATTTTTAGTTTTTACTTATCTAAAAAAACGAATTGTTTTGGAATAAAATCCTAATTCTAAAAAAATCTTGCTTTTTCGTGTTTGCTATCAAGGATCACATTTCTCTTACACAATTCGCTAGCTTCCTCCATCATCATCGTCATATCAATTGAATGGCTAATTTTAATTAAAAAGAAACATTTCCACACACAAAAAAAAAAAAATCAAACTGGCCTTGTTTAATTTTACTCCTTTCGGAATTTATACAATTGATATCAGGATGGTGATGATGGAAGCTAGTGAAGTGTGTAAGACGAACGCGATCATTGATTAGGCTTAAAGCAAACAACGAAAAACAAGATATTTTAAAATTAAATTTTTATTCCAAAACGATGCGTTTTCAGAAAAGTAAAAGAAAAATAAAAAAGAAAAAGAAAACCAATCTTAACCATTTACAGCTAAAAAAAAAAGGTGTGGTAAGATCCTCAGCACCGGATCTGGATCCAAGGTTTCCTATCGATGGCATTTGGGTAAATAATCTTGACAAATATCAATTAATTAAAATTTAGAAGTTAAATAAAAAAAATTAAATAAGGATCACAAGTAAAACCAATAACACAAGTAACAAATGCATCAAAATTCACTGACGCAAAAACCAAGTAGAGAAGAATCTTACTCCTATTTAATGACACTATTATTTATATTTTGAGAACCGTCGTTTTGATATGCGTTGAGATGGCCAGATTAAGGTTCTGGTCCTAAAGGCGTGGGTTCAAATGGCAACATTTTTAAGCCACTAAAGCGAGAAGCATTAATTAATTATATAGCATAGGGCAACGTCTTTAAGCCAATAACTTTTTTAACATTTTCATTAATTCCCCATAGAAATCAAATTTAGTTATAAACTAAAATAAAATAAAATGCAACGAAGGAGGGCCTATGCGATTTATTTTCTACAACTCATGTATGAACGATTTTGATTTTGCTCGTAATCTAAATCAGTAGTTCAATAATCAATACTATCTTAGGGCCAAGGTGGAACTATGTTGAGGCTTGGACCCCCAAGTCAAAAAATAAATAAATAAATAAATAAGGGAAAATAAGGGGGTCAACTGGAAACTTAGCTCTAGCTTTATTTATTTCTCATGCATCAAATTCTTCGCTGTAAATGCTATTACACTTTAGGCTGAAATACATCCCTAAAACCACATTGTCAACAAAGCCTCCTGAGAAATTTGAGTCTTTCTATACATTAATTGCTTGCAACTATTGTTCTGGGAAATCGTCTAAAGTCCTGAAGAAATATGTATCCTCTACGTAAATTCTCACCGTACTCAACTCTAGTGACAGTGAGAAAAGAGTCTCACAAGATGTTTTAACCATATGTGACCTAGTGCCTTTTGTCCAACTGATTGGATTAAGACAACCAGGCTTTTCAAGAAACCTGAAACAGAGGAAGAATCAAAGTGGGTAGCGGAAATGGCGCTTAACCTAAGCAGTAATGACGATGCTCTACACCTATGGAACAAGAGGACAAGAACATTGGTCATTGAAGAGGGAAGGGTCAGGGAAAGACTAATAGCAGGATCACTGGGCCATTTGCCAAGGCGCATAAAATCCTTGAAGAATTAAGTGATGAAGCTTCTTCAATTGAGGGCATACACCAAGGGCAAAGAAGTAGCCAACAAAGATATCAAGATAAGTGTCTCATTTTGGGAAAGACTCTATCCTTTTGTAGCTTGAATAAGAAATACTCTTACTTGTTTTTTACCTGTACATATCCATATACACATACATACAATTTTACTTGTTTTGAGCTACCACTCACATTTCCTATTTCACTCTTTGGATTAAAAGTTTTAAAACAAGAACTATTTGACTTGAATCTTAAACAAGTCAAAAGTCGTTATAGATGACCCTTCCAATTTTACAGCCATAATTAACAAATTTCATTTAGCAAGGTGCTTTTACAGTAGTGCACACTTCTGCAATCTAATATAAGAGCTTTGCACCACAACACATAATATCTTAGCAGTTCCAATAAACCAAACCTCATGAGGTTTTTCTAATCAACTTGTAGTGTCAGCAACCTCGTAATCACTTTTTCTAATCAACTTGCACAATCTATCTTCTGCCATTCTCTTATTTAAGCCAATCTCTTCCACCATGAAGTACATTCAAACGCAGATCCTACAAAATCCATCAGATGCAGGAAGATAGGTGGGTCCACTATGCATGGTGAATTACCACGGATCATGATCAAGTATTTCAGCTTGTGTACCACCGGCGCATAAACACTTACTTATGGGTGAACCATTCCAAAGTGTAATCCTATACATCCGTCAGCCAACTATATTCTTCTTGTCAGATGATCCGTTCTAGCAAATTGCAACTTCATTCAAGATAGCAAAAGCAATATATAGGAAAACAAGATGAAGATAAAGACCAAAGTACATAACTTTTTATACATTATGACCCGTATCAACACTTTCCTGTGTCATAATTCATTTTGTACTTCATGTCGACCCTTTTATCCCTCTCCTATATTACCCCCTAGAGTAGGAATTGTTTTTGCCATTACTCTAAGAATATTTTCTACAAGTACGAATTCATAGAGCAAAAGCAATTACAAGAACATAACTGAGAATTCATTAACTCGTAATAATAATGATGTAGGACATTATTTTATGAATTTTAAGATTATACGATTTTATTATTTTAGGATTTTTTATTTTAATTAGAGTCAATTATGTTATTTTATTATTTTAGTACTTCCTATTTTTATTAGAGTCTATTAAAGTATGAGATTAATTAACTTAGTAAAGTATCATTTATTTCCATTATAATTAGTATTTAGTTCCCATTTTAAAGTTAACTTAGAGAAATGGATTTCCTCTATTATAAATAGAGAGATTTTTATCATTGTTTTAAGAACTTTTTCAGACTCAATTATTCTATAAAACTTTTATTCAGAAATTTGTTTTCTCTTATTTATAACTCTACTTTGTCAGTTGGTATTAGAGTAAGTTCGCTTGTCATCATGGTACGACCACACGAACAAAGGAATAACCATCCTGAAGACGATAATCAAGGGATGCAGGCATGGTCTATGGAGGTTGTCAGACAGGTGGCTGTAAAAGCAACCTTGCAAGCGATGGAATGTATCTATAATCTGAGATTGGTGGCGATAGAGCAGGCACTTGAAGGTCTTAGACTTTTCATGAAAGAAAACCGAAAGAGACGTTAGCAGCAAAAGGCTAATCACGAGGAAGGAATTCAAGGAGTCAATCACGATGAACAACCTCGAGATTATGACCATGAAGAGGTTTGACAAGGTTTCAATCACGAAGCAACGCCTAAGGGCATCAATCGCGAAGTGGCACCTCAGAACCTATAACTCGCAAGGCGAGTGCAACCACGCATGCATGAAGAATTAGAAAGTAATTCAGAAGAAGAAAACGCTGAGGATTATGATAGAAGGCACGAGAAGAGATCAAAATACAAGATTCACACCGATATTGTAGATTTTTATAGTGGGATACATGTCGAAGAATTTTTAGACTGGATATCGGACATATAAAATTTCTTTCAGTATATGGGGATTCCGTAGGGTACACTGGTTACCTTGTGGCCTTCAAATGAAAGGCGCAGCATTCGCATAGTGGCAAAACTTCCAGAATCAAAGAAGAGTTGCAGGAAAGCTACTGATCAAATCGTGGCTTAGGATGCAGAGGATGATGACAGAATATTTTCTTCTGGCGGATTACCAACAACAGTTGTACATGAAATATCAAAATTGAAGGCAAGGAAATCGCAGTGTTGATGAATATACGAACGAATTTTATTATTGGCATACAAGAAATAATATGGACGAACCTAGTTTCGGACAATTACAAAGTATCTTGGTGGATTGAAGCAAGAGTTACAAGATGAAATCATAGATCCGATCTGGGATATGGGTACAAAGTTGCTAGGGTAAAGAAGTTGGAAGAACGAAAGCAACATACTATTTCTAGAGTTCAACAAAGACAACTCACTGGCATACAAAATAGACCAAACAATGCAGGGATTGAAAACAAGCAGAAAACTTGGGCTAGTAATAGTCAGATGCAACAACCAGTTTAGCAGCAGTCAAGGCAACAACCGCTTAGGCAGCAATAGCCACCTAGACAGCAGAACAATCCTTATGCAAAGCCTATGCCAAATAAGTGTTTCAAGTGTCAAGAACCAAGGCATAGATTTACTGACAGTCGTTCTGAAAATTTAAATTTAATAGACATTGAACATAGTGAGGCAGAGGTGAATGACGTTGAGGATGGGGATGACGAGAAAGCCTTGGAGTTAAAAGCATATGAAGGAGAGTTATTGAATTGTGTTGTGCAGAAAATTTTATTTGCACTAAAATTAGAAAAGGATAACCAGCGCAATAAGATTTTCAAAATACATGGCACCATCAATGATAAAGTATGCAACGTGATAATTGATAGCGGTAGTAGTGAGAATATAGTTTCTAAGGCATTCGTTGATGTGATGGGACTTTCGACGGAAAAGCATCCAACACCCTATGGAATTGGATGGATAAACAAAGGGACAGAAACGCGAGTGACAGAAGTATGTCGTGTTCATTTCTCTATTGGGAATATTTATAAGAGTAATGTGGTGTGTGATGTAATAGATATGGATGCATACCATATTTTATAGGAGAGGCCTTGATAGTTTGATGTGGATGCAATGCATGTAGGAAGTGATAATGTATATGAGTTTTGGTGGAATAACAAGAAAGTTCGTTTAGTGCCTTGACAAACAAGAAGAAAAATCCTAAGGCCGAAGGGAAGAATTTTCAGGCAATTTTAAAGGGACATCTAGAAGAAGATCATGATGATTGCAAGAAACTACCAAAAGAAGATGAGTTCGAGATGACTTCTATTTCTAAAGAAGTACAGCCATTGTTAGCTGAGTTCGCTGACATTACCATGTTAAAGATGCCAGACGAGCTACCACCATTATGAGATATACAATATCATATAGACCTAGTCCCAGGCGCAAGTTTACCTAACTTGCCCCATTAGCGCATGAGTCCTTATAAGCATGCAATTTTAAAAGGGCAGGTTAATGAATTATTGCAGAAGAGCTTCATTCGTGAGAGTATGAGCCCATGTGTTATTCCAAATTTGTTGGTGCCAAATAAGGACAGAAGTTGGCATATGTGTATGGACGGCAGGCGAATTAATCAGATTACGATGAAGTATGGTTTTCCTATTCTAATATTTCGAGATTTGCTAGATTAGTTAGATAGTGCTCGGGTTTTTTCAAAAATGGACCTGCATAGTGGGTATCATCAGATTTGAATTAAGCCTAGAGATGAGTGGAAAACAGTGTTCAACACAAAAGAAAGGTTGTATGAGTGGCTTGTGATGCCTTTTAGATTATCCAACGCATCAAACACTTTTATGCGTTTAATGAACCAGGTTTTTAAACCTTTCTTTTGCAAATTTTTTGTGGTACGTTTTGATGATATTTTGGTGATTTCTGTTGATGTGGTGACTCATTTAGAACATTTGAGAATGGTTATGGAGGTGTTGCGGAGAAATAAACTTTACATTAATATGAAGAAGTGTAGTTTCCTACAAAGTAATATAGAGTTTTTGAGTTTTACAGGTAGTACGGATGGGATTAGAGCTATTGAGTCGAAGATACAAGCTATTATGAATGGCTTACGCCTAAGACTGTGAGTAAACTTAAGAGTTTTCATGAGCTGGCAATATTTTATAGGAGGTTCATCCATGGTTTTAGCACTATAGCTGCACCTATCACGGAGAGCTTGAAGAAAGAATAGTTCAAATGGGGAAAAGAAGAAGAGTCGAGTTTTACTTTACTAAAGGAGAAATTGTCCACTGCTCCTATGTTAGCCTTGCCAAACTTTGACAAGCTATTTGAGGTCGAGTATGATTCTTCTGGCAAAGGAATTGAGGCTGCTCCTTTCCAAGAAAGGCAGCCAATTGGGTATATAAGTGAGAAATTGAATGAGGTGTGACAGAAATGATCTACTTACGACCAAGATTTTTATGTCAGCCTTAAGGCATTAAAGACATGGGAGCATTATTTGATTCAGAAAGAGTTCGTGTTGTACAGCGACTACCAAGCACTAAAGTACTTTAATAGCCAACAGAACTTGAGCAAGATGCGTGAGTTACATGCAGAAGTTCACTTTTGTTCTTTGATTGACACTAAAAAGTGTATATTGAATAAGGATAAAATTATCAGTTTTTTACTTATTGTGTCGATTAATGCTCTTATTATTCTTAAATTATTTTAACACTCTCCAAATATATTTTTATATTAAATTAATTTGTAATTTTGTAATATGTTAATTTTATTTTAATTTTATATTGTAGATATATTTCAAGAATAAATAAGAGTTGGAATTGGAAGCGGAAACAAAGAAAAATAACTGGAGTCTTTTGGAATACATTATTAAGGAGATGTAATAAATAAAAAATACATTTAAAAAATAAAATAATAAAATAACCATGTTTTGGGCCATGTTTGTCACACCTTTCAATTAACATATTTGTTTAATATAAAATAAAATAATAATAAATAAATAAAAATGATGCATTCATTGCCTATAAAAAGCGAGGGGATGCAAGCGAGAGAGTCGAGAGAGTAAAGTTGAGGAATTTTTTTTTCTTTTTCTTGTTTTGTTGTGTAATCAATTTTCTTGTAACATATTTCAAAATTTTATCAAATAAAAAGAGTGTTTTGTTTTCTTTCAATATAAGTGGTTAATTTTGTTAAACTGAAGTGAAGGGTGAAGCTCAATGTTTCAAACTATTAAATTTATTAGTTTCTTAAGTGAGTTTTTAAGTTTATTTTGTTATTTTCTAGGTATTTTTATGTCCTATTAACTTATCGATTTTCTTGGATCTGTATGGTATTTTGACGTAATATCGACATATTAATACAGTTGTGGCACATTAAGTATTTTATTTTATATTTATCCACACACATAGTTAGTTAAGAATTAAATGATATGATAATTAACTAGTAAAAGTAAGGCAAAATATAAAAAAAAATGAGATAGTATTAAAATTATAGTTTGAATACTGAGAGTGGATCCTGTAACCTTAACATATTTTTAAATTGATTCCTAGTAATTTCTTTTTTTGTAATTTTTTTATTTTAAATTGACTACTAGATTTTAAATTCTCTGTTGTTTGACCCCGGACTCACTGGGTTATATTATAACTAGACACTCTTATACTTAGGAGTAATAACACTTTTGTGTCGTGTTATTCTTAAGCATAAATCTTGGCAGCAGAATAAGGTGGCAACTGCTCTAAGCAAGAAACTTTACTAGTAACTTTAGTTAATGAAGTTAATGGTTTTGAGTGCTTAAAGGAATTGTATGCTAGGATGACGATTTTACGCATATCTGGGATCGTTGCATCAATCATCAGAATGCTGAGGATGTCCTTATTCAGGGTGGGTACTTATTCAAGGCCAACTAATTATGTGTGCCTCGAAGTTCTTTAAGGGAACAGATTATCCGTGAGTTACATGGAAGAGGATTAGGCGGACTTATTGGTCGAGATAAGACCAAGGCGCTAGTGGAAGAGTGGTATTATTGGCTTCAATTAACTAGGGATGAGCACAAGATTGTGCAAAGGTGTCGGATATGCCAAGAGGGCAAAAGAAATGCACATAACACATGGCATTACATGTTCTAGACAATATTTGGTTGGACCTATCCATGGATTTTGTATTGGGATTTTCCACAACAAAAATCGGTCGTAATTCAATATTAGTGGTGGTTGATAGCTTTTCGAAGATGGCGCATTTTATTGCTTGTAAGAAGACGAAAGATGCTGCTTTAGTGGCGCATTTATTTTTTTGTGAGATAATACGCTTGCATCGTGTTCCAAAGACTATTACTCCCAATAGGGATGTAAAGTTTATTAGTAAATTTTGGCAGCACGTTTAGAATAAGTTTGGTACACAATTATAATTTAGTAGTGCCTTCCATCCCCAGACAGATGGTCAAATAGAGGTGGTCAATCGTACTTACGGCAGCATGTTGCGCTGTGTTTATGGTGACAAGCAACGAACCTGGGAAGTTGTCTTGCCTTAGGTCGAGTTTGCTTACAATAATAAGGTGAATCGATCTATTGGCAAGACCGCATTTGAGATTGTCTACACTTGTTCCCTACGACAGGTTTGTGATCTGACTATCATGCGCGCAGCAGTAGGAGGGAGTAAAGTAGCAGATAATGTGGCAGAAAAGGCGCTGCAAATTCATGCCGAAGTACGAGCCCATTTAAAGGCCATCAATGCTAAGCACAAGGCTGAGGCAAACAAGCATCAACATAAGAAGATGTTTTAGGAGGGTAATTTGGTGATGGCGCATTTACAACGAAGTCGTTTCCCTAGTATTCCCACTAAATTAGAGAAGCGTAAGTACAGACCGTTTCATGTCACACGGGAGATTAATGACAATGCTTATGTACTCCAACTACCAGATAACTGGAATACCTCTCACACATTCAATGTGGCTGATCTGTTCGAATACCATCCAGATGATGAGGTGTTGTACGAGCCAAACTCGAGGACGAGTTCTTTTCCAAGTGAGGGGGACTGATGTAGGACATTATTTTAGGAATTTTAAGATTTTAGGATTTTATTATTTTAGGGTTTTTATTTTAATTGGAGTCAATTATAGTATTTTATTATTTTAGTACTTTCTATTTTTATTAGAGTCCATTAAGGTATGAGATTAGTTAACTTAGGAAAGTATCTTTTATTTTCATTATAATTATTATTTAGTTTCCCATTTTTAAGTTAACTTAGAAAAATGAGTTTCCTCTATTATAAATAAAGAGATCTTATCATTGTCTTAAGAACTTTTTCAGACTCAATTCTTTTATAAAACTTCTATTTAGAAACTTGTTTTCTCTTCTTTACAATTCTGCTTCGTCAAACAACAATAATAAGCATCTCAATTCCAGGACAAGAAACAATAGCCATTGAAGAGGGAGGGTCATGGAAAGACTTAATAGAAGATCACGGTGCCTTTTGCCAAGGCACATAAGTGATTAAGCATCTTCAATTGCAGGCATACACAAAGAGCAAAGAAGTAGTCAATGGATAAATCAACGGAAGTTCGCAAATAAGTAAAACAAGAAGTACCATTAAGTAAATTTTGTATTTCAAAAGTCTAGTAAATAAATCATATTTTACGACAAATTAAGTACCATTTTTATTTTACTTAAGATGTGAAACATCCAATTTGTAAGATCCCCGTAAAGTCTCAAATTTCTCTAGAGCCGCCCCTAACTTCAAATGACAATATCTACTTTTGTTAACTAAAATTTCTATACATAATCATGCTGTTATGAACTAATTTAACAAAGAAGAGATATTTCTAACAACTCTTTTGATGCGTAATTAGAACTAGTGTTGTTCCTTACTTCAGACTAGTTGAGGTTTCTTTATTGTTAGTGGAATTTAATGGTTTTGGGAAATTGCTTTAGTATAAATAGACATTCATCAAAATCTATGTTCCTACAAACTTTCCATTGCATCACCCAAAAAAAAAAATGTCGAATTATAAGGCCTTTCGCCGAACTATCAAATCACCAATTTTCTCGACAGTCTCGTTTGCTCTAATCGTTTTCAGCATCTATGCGTACAGCTCCATTTCTATAGTTCGTCTATGTCCTTCACAATCCATATCCACTCCAATCATCAAAACACCACAACGAGCTCATAATAATGATGTACAAGCTGCTGCTAACAAAACTCTCCAAGTTCAAGCAACAACCCCTGCTGTCAAAGTTGATCAATCAAGCTCCATCGTCGTGTCAAATAATGTGACCGCGCAACCGATGAATATAGAAGAACTAGAAAAAGAAGAACAAGATGGTGAGACTCCGGATCCTCTAATTCCACCAGCCAGGCTCACAAAAGAAGAAAGAATGGAATGGTTCAGGAAAAAACTACCCGACCTCGAGGTATTCCAGTCAACAAACTTGAGTCGAGTGTTTCACGACAGGGTCCTGAAATTCTCTACAAACCAATGTGCAATTCAGTTCTTTATGGTATGGCTCTCGCCAGCTCGAACATTTGGGCCCAGAGACTTCTTGGCTGTGGAAACTCTAATGAAAGCCAACCCTCACTCTTGTTTAGTACTTATATCGAGATCTCTCGACACACGACGCGGGTACAAAATCTTGAAGCCATTACTTGACCTCGGGTTCAAAATCCTTGCAGTCACTCCAGATTTGGCCTCTCTGGTTAAAGACACACCGACTGAAACTTGGCTGAAGAAGATTAAAGATGGGGAACTTGATCCTGGTAAAATTTCGTTGTCAGTTCAACTGTCTAATCTTATAAGGCTAGCTGTGTTGTACAAATATGGTGGCGTCTACTTGGACACTGACTTTATAATCCTGAAAGATTTCAAAGGCCTGAGGAATGCTGTCGGTCCACAAGAGGTTGACCAAGCGACACGTAAATGGAAAACATTAAATAATGCAGCCATGGTTTTTGACAAGGGGCATCCGATTTTATTTGATTTTTTACAGGAATTTGCTACCACGTTTGATGGTAGCAAGTGGGGACATAACGGGCCATACATGCTCACGCGAGTTACTCGACGAGTAGGAAATACACCAGGGTATAACCTTACGATTTTGGGACTTGAGGCATTTTATCCTGTAGATTGGGTTCAGATTAAAAGATTTTTTAAGAAACCCGCGACGGAGGAAGAATCAAAATGGGTGGAAGAAACGGCGCTTCGGTTGAGGGAGGAGTCATACGGGTTACATCTATGGAGCAGTTTTACAAGGAAATTCGGAACTGACGAGGGAAGTGTTATAGATAGATTGATTAAATCTCACTGTCTCATTTGCCGAGACACCTATAATTCTTAAAGAATATTTTCTTGTAATTGCCAGTTTGCCTTTGTGTCGAAAAGGGTAAAAATTCAACAAGACTAGTTTTGATTTCTTTTGTGTAATTTTCTTTTCTTTTCTTTTTTTTTTTGGGTTGTTGATTAATTGTTTCCAAAATTCAATTGATTTGTCCTACAAACCTAAACTACGCACGCACGTGGAAAGAATTAAATAAAGAGAATAATTGAATCAGAATAAGAATTAAAATAAACATAATACTTGCAGGACGAATCAATTGACTTTTTCAAACAATTTCATGCATGAAATATGTCCAAAATTTGATTAATTAACAAGAAACATTTCCACAAATAAATATAAATAAACCAGCCTTGTTTAATTTTCTTGCCTTTCGTAGAATTTAATTAACAAGAAACATCTCCACCAATAAATATAAATAAAATTAATTAAAATATAGAAGTGTGTAAGACCAACGCGATCATTGATTAGGCTGAAAGCAAACAACAAAAAACAAGATATTTTAAAATTAAATTTTTATTCCAAAACGATGCGTTTTCAGAAAAGTAAAAGAAAAAGAAAACCAGTCTTGACCGTTGACAGCATCGGATCTGGTCTGGATCCAAGGTTTCCTATCGACGGCATTTGGGTAAATAATCTTGACAAATATCAATTAATTAAAATATAGAAGTTAAATTTTAAAAAAAAATTAAATCAAGGATCACAAGAAAAACCAATAACACAACTACACAAGTAACAAATGTATCAAAATTCAATTGACGGAAAAACCAAGTAAAAATGTAAAGGCGTCAAAAGAAAACCCAGTTTATATTTTGAGAACGGAAAATGGCAAGATTAAGCTTCTAGTCCTAAAGAAAATGAATTTTAAGCCTCCCAAATTAATTATATAGCATAGGGCAAAGTCTTTAAGTCAATAACTTTTTTAACATTTTCATTAATTCTCCCTAGCAATCAAAATTAGTTAAAAACTAAAATGAAATAAAATGCAACAAAGGAGGGCCTATGTGATTTATTTTCTACAACTCATCCATGAACGATTTTGATTTTGCTCGTAATCTAAGTCAGTGGTTCAATAATCAATACTATCTTAGGGCTAAGGTGGAACTATGTTGAGCCTTGGAACCCCAAGTCAAAAAAAAAAATAAAAAGGAAAATAAGGGGGTCAACTGGAAACTTAGCTCTAGCTTTATTTTTCCTATGCATCAAATTCTTCGCTGTACATGCTATTACACTTTAGGCTGAAGTACAACCACATTGTCAACAAAGCCTCCTGAGAAATTAGAGTCTTTATATACATTACTTGCAACTATTGTTCTGGGAAATTGTCTAAAGTCCTCAAGAAATATATATCCTCTACATAAATTCTCGCCTCGCCCTACTCAACTCTAGTGACAGTGAGAAAAGAGTCTCACAAGATGTTTTAACTATATGTGACCTAGTGCCTTTTATCCAACTGATTGGATTAAGTGTTAGAGTGCAATTTATGCACTAATTTTGCATTGTTTACTTCCCTTAATATCGATATTTTGCACTTAATAATAGTAATTTACTTATGTTTTATTTTTGTAGATGCAATTCTATTGATTGGTGCTAAAATTGAGCTACGAGAAGATATTTGAGGATGATTGTTTTTCTCAAGAAATTATGAGCTTCAAAAGAACTTTGTTGATAAGACATGGACACGTGCTGTCAACTACGGATCTGCAGTTTTTAGTTTAAAGTGTTTTGTCTTTTTAATTATTTTTGTAATTTTGAATTTAATATTAAGATAATATTTTAGATGTTAGTATTTTATTTTTAGAAAAACTCTATAAGAGGAAGGAGACGTGAAAAACAAGAGGGATGAGATTTTTGGAGAAGGAAGAAACCCTAGATCTAAATTTTTCTCTTCTCTCTATAAAGAACTAAACCTATTATTCTAGTTGAAAGTTAATAAAGTTTTGATTCATCATTACTGTGAAATCTTTCTTATGCTTTAATTGTTTTATTACTTTTTGGGTATTCATTTATTCTCTAAATTATTGCCATGATTATGTTTGTTAACTAGATAATTAGCCACTATTTAATTATCAACTTAATGTATTATCAATTAAAAGATTCATCGTACGAAGATTTTAATGTTTATGACAAATAGCATAACAGTGCGTTGTGTTATGGGAATAAACAATCTAATTTAAATAAACAATCGTATGCGTTTGTTGATTAGGATTTGAGTCTTTCTGATTTTTTAGGATGTCAATTGATTAAATCATATGACCGTACCTCGGATTGTCTATTAATTAGAAAAATAACCAATGGTCGTACCTTAGTTATCGACTAATTAAGGAGAGATTGGCTATTAGAGGGTCTTAGTAGCTATAATCGGTCTATTCATAAGTAGTAATGATTTATATTTGAATCAATGATCAGTATTCGAATCAAGCTGAATTAATTCCTTCAACCAAAGCTTTTCCCAATTTGAATTACAATTTTAATTTACATTCTTGTTATTTTAATTTGATTTTTATTATTGTCAACAATCCCCCCATTTTGCATTTTATATTTTAAAAGGATTTAAATAATTATCGATCTCTGTGGACACGAACCTGCTTAATCACTATACACAATTTATTTAGAGTAGATTTTTATTTTTGCTGGCTTCAACAATCATCATTAAGACAACCAAGCCTTTCAAGAAACCTGAAACAGAGGAAGAATCAAAATGGGTAGCGGAAATGGCACTTAAGCTAAGCAGCAATAACTATGCTCTACCTATGGAACAAGAGCACAAGAACATTAGTCATTGAAAAGGGAAGTGCCAGGGAAAGACTAATAGCAGATCACCAGGCCATTTGCCAAGGCACATAAAATCCTTGAAGAATTAAGTGATGAGGCTTCTACGATTGAGAGCATACACCAAGGACAAAGAAGTAGCCAATAAAGAAATCAAGATAAGTGTCTCATTTTGGGAAAGACTATCCTTTTGTAGCTTGAATAAGAAACATTTTTACTTGTTTTTGACCTATACACATACATAGATACAAACATACATACATACAATTTTACTTGTTTTGAGCCACCACTCACATTTCCTATTTCACTCTTTGGATTAAAAGTGTAAAAACAAGAACTATTTGACTTGAATCTTAAAGAAGTCAAAAGTCGTTATAGATTATCACTTCCAATTTTACAGCCATAATTAACAAATTTCATTTGGCAAGGTGCTTGAAGTATAGTGCACACTTCTGCAATCTAATATAAGAGCTTTGCACCACAAGACATAATATCTAAGCAGTGCCAATAAACCAAACCTCAGCAACCTCGTAATCACTTTTTCTAATCAACTTGCACAATCTATCTTCTGCCATTCTCTTATTTAAGCCAATCTCTTCCTCCATGAAGTACATTCAAATGCAGATCCTACAAAATCCATCAGATGCAGGAAGATAAGTGGGTCCATTATGCATAATGAATTACCACAGATCATGACCACCAAGTATTTCAGCTTCTGTACCACCGGCACATAAACACTTACTAATGGGTGAAGCATTCTAAATTGTAATCATATATATCGGTCAGCCAACTATATTCTTCTTGTCAGAAGATCTCACTAAAGGTGTGCTTCTTCCATTCATCCATTCTAGCAAATTGCAACTTCATTCAAGATAACAAAAGCAACATATAGGAAAACAAGATGAAGATGAAGACCAAAGTACATAACTTTTTATACCCTATGACCCGCATCAACACTTTCCTGTGTCATAATTCTTTTTGTACTTCATGTCGACCCCTTCATCCTTCTCCTATATTACCCCCTAGGGTAGGAATTGTTTTCGCGATTACTATAAGAATATTCTCTACATGTACCTATTCATAGGGCAAAAGCAATTAAAAGAACATAACTGAGAATTCATTAACTCATAATAATAACAATAATAAGCATCTCAAAGGTAGCGCTGCTAAAATTACAATCACGGAAGCATTACTCAATCAACTAGAGAACAAAGACTCGTCGAGATCGATATGGATTTTCTCACCATCATCAAACCGGTCTTTCCTCGGCGGAGCGGGGGGCGCCGTCACTCGGGGTGGTCCTCTGCCTTTCTTCTTGTCACGCGGCCTCGCCTGATAAATCAAATTCAAACCCAAACAAATTCTTCAAGCAACCAAAAGAAATGTTTAGCTACAGCTGTCCGGCAATAACACGTAGGTCCCTCAGCTTTTGCCCAAATCACATAGTATTTAATGAAATTCGCTACTAATTATCAAACGGTGAGAAATAATACAAATACTTACGTTGCCGAAGGAGTGATTGAAGCGCTTTCCTTTGGCGGTTTTCTTGTCGCCGCGGCCGCAGTACACTGAGTGATTAAAGAGAAACAAAAATTAGGAAATTAAAATAAAGAGGGTCAAAATGGTTAGTAGATACAGACCGTAGGCGATTGAAGGAGAGGTAGTAGAAGGGAGTGAAAGCGAGCAGTTGAGGCTGAGGGGTGTGCCCAGAATTTGAGATTGAGAAGAGGAAATGCGAGATTGTGGAGTTAGTGGTAAAGCTCCCACTAGCAGTGACGCCATTGCTGATTTGCTGTTGCCGCTTTGGCCCCCCTGCTTCTGCCAAAGTTTCAAAGATAAGGTAACGCGTAACTACTTGTCACCTCTTCGACACCGTTTCCCGTTTTGTATGGGTTCAAGGCTTCGTTGCGTTGAATAGTGGCCCAATGAGTTCGAGCTGAGAAATGGTTCGGATTTGACCCACGAACAAGAGAAACCCAAATACACCCTACGCTATTATTTAGTACACCCACAATCGTGTAATTAAAATATGGGTCCTTTCCGAATTGAGGTATCCCGATTGATGCAAAATGTTTTGTAAACCTTAACTGTCAAGTTGTCTTTTATCAAACACTTTTATATATGGTGTAATTTGTGTTTTCAAAATTTAATTGAAACACAAAGAGTTGAATTTTAGTGAAGAAACATTCTTGGTGTAGCTCGAATTTCTTAAGTACACATCAACTAATAGTGAAAATATCTTGGAAAAGTAATTTTGGTGCACCATTATCCGCCAGCAAGATTATGGTAGTTCAACTAGAATTAATGTTTTATGGCAATATTGCTCGTCATATTAAATAATAAGATAGATACGGTCTAAGAGCAGTGGCAGGGCGATCGAGGGACAAGCCGCGGGTAGTTGCCCCCATTTGATCCAAAAATTACAAATAACTTATTCTATCTACATAGCTAAAATTACAAAACTTTTGCTGTTGGATCAATTGAATACATCAAATTCAAGTTCAAAATTTATTTTAAGTCACACACAAATATCATTCACTTATAATTTATTAGTCCAATAAAATAATTTAGATGCACAAACCCAAATTCAATCTATTAAAATAAGGCCTGAGATCTAATTTAGTCAATATATGCAACTTAATATTAATAACTGATCAAAATTGAATCCGTTACTAAAGAAAAACAAATACCTAAAACTATATATTGGCTGTCTTCTCTTAAAAGTTTTGATTTTTCGAGGCTTGTAAAGAAAAAATACTAATAAAATTACAAAATTAATAAAATAAGTTTGTAAATTTTTTCCTTTGATCGGTCATAAATTTTACAATTTGACCCTACTAATACAATTTTTTTGGCTATGCCAGCAAGCCCGGAGGATTCGATAACCCATTACAATTTTACATAATGCAGTAAACCCACATACATGAACCAACAGACTCCTACAAAGAACGAAACACCCATTCAACTTGAGATTCTTCACTACTTTTGAGTCTTTGACCCTTCTTGAATAATTCCAAAAGGGAAAAAACAAAAACAAAAACAAAAAAAAAAAAATTAATTAGGCATTTTTTTTTTTATATTTTCCCCCAAACACTATATATTGGCTGTCTTTTCTTAAAGTTTTGATTTTTCGAGGCTTGTAAAGAAAAAATACTAATAAAATTACAAAATTAATAAAATAAGTTTGTAAATTTTTTCCTTTGATCGGTCATAAATTTTACGATTTGACCCTACTGATACAATTTTTTTATATATTCTTAACCCATTACAATTTTACATAATGCACTAAACCCACATACATGGACCAACAGACCCCTACAAAGAACGAAACACCCATTCATCTTGAGATTCTTCACTACTTTGAGTCTTTGACCCTTTTGATCCAAATAAAAAAAACATTTATAAACAAAAAAATTAGGCATACATTAAATTATTATATTCTTCTGCCAAGTGAGAAATCAAGTTGACGTTTAGATCCATATACATTTATACACATACATGAATTATTACCAGCAACGTGTCATTGGATTTTCACATGCACACACGCGTATTCTTCTTTGCAAAATGAAAAGCACTTCATTTCTCTAAGTAAAAGCACCTCTTGGTTCGTTCTCATATGCTTAGATTACAAGCTTAGTTACTCTTAAATTATACCAAAAAGAAAGAAAAAGAGAACTTGTTTCTGCAGTTTCTTGCTGGTTTGGATAATGGTGGCGCAGAATCTTATGCCCAAGTTCCTTGTAATGGAAATATTAAGAATCTTAGCAGCACGGGATTGTATTAAATTATGAGAAGCTTACCTTATGGAGAAAGTCAGTTGGGTGTTTTTAGTTAAGAGTAAGAAATAAGTTTTAGTGGGGTAATAATTTTTTTTCCCCTCCTGATAAAAGGTGGATGTACTTGGATATATAATATATGATTTTGGAAATTGTAGTGTAAGGAAAACTTTCATCTTGTGAAATGAAAGTTAAGGCATTGCATTTATACTTATAGTGCTAGATTTATCATTTATCATAAAGTCAAATCCTCAAGTTGCTTTCAGATTCAACATTGAAGCGACGGCTCCCACTAAGCATCTCCAAATTGTGTTCACATATGTTAACATTTTCTTTCGTTCATTTCTCTCAAATGTCACACTGATTTAACTCATAATCTTTATCTTCTATAACTAAACATTAATTTTTGAACTATTAAATAGAAATACCCTGCTTTTTTTTTTTAATTTGGTTTGAATATAGCATGCCTTTATTTTTTTTAACTTTTTTTAATAGTTTAATAGTAATTCAATTTTTTCTCATATGAGCACAGTTCGAATTCTAAGTCTCTTATTTTCACGCAAAAGAAAAAAGTTATTATATTTATAAGATGATGACAATAATAATTTATTATTAAACATAAAAAGCCGGAATATAAAAATTAAATCATAATAAGGAATTAATTGTGAAGTCAGTTGAGATTATACATACTCCCTAAAATTTGTTATGTTTTTATGTAATTGTTCTCTTTTATCACTTAGATATTATTAAAGTAACTAAACATATTATATTGCATCAACAAGGATGTGTCAATTCTTGTTAGCCTAACTGTGAAATGAGCACGTCTTTACCAAATCAGATATGACGTTCAAAGATTTTTTTGACCACCAAACTCTAAAAAAGTGAGTAAGCAAATCATGCCTTGTTTCGAATCCCTTTTTGGTATTATTACTCTTTGATCATTTAATTAATTTAATTAGCTCCAATCAAAACTGGCATTAACTCACCAGTCAGCACTGTCAATGGGGACGCTAACACACCTTTACTTCAAATAATAATTAAAAATAAAATTAAAGAGGCACCTTAAAATCGGGAGCATGTGCTAATGAAATAACAACTCCAATAAGAAAAAGAGAGTCAAGGGATTCAATGGGAGGTCAAATAATCAAATCAATCAAAAAAGATTGAACTAGACATGAGGCCATGAGGGTTCATGCATGCGATCGCACGGGAATTAAAGGGAAAGCGAACGTTAAGGAGCTAATAGTGGCACGTGACAAACACATGCGGTAACGTGCGAACCATGTGGAAGTGGGGCGGGTCCACGGCCCACTTCATGAACAGAATCTGAGGTCAAAAGAGGGGACATCAAAAACATGTCCACATTCAAGGCCCTGAGGTCGTGCCACGTATACACCAACAATAAAAATTAAAGAGAGACCCCACCACCCATACCGTTTGGTTCTTCTATTTTTAATTATAAGCTTTTGTACTTTGGGAACATGCTAGTAATAATGACATAGCAAGTTATAACAACAAAAGCAATATAATATTTTATAAGATCCCCAACCAAAAAAAACAATTGAAGAGAAACATCTAAACATATATATCTTGATTTAATTAGCCTATGCTTTGATACCAACGGAATCATCACAATTCAACACGCTATTTGATCAAACTAATAATTTAAGCCCAAAAAAAAAAAAAAAAAAAGCCAAAATCCAGCACACATCACCATGTAAGGGAGCCGTTGCTATCTTCCCCATTGTATGATACAACAAGATATTGAGCAAAATATGTTGGGAGCGTTGATCTGATTTTTGATTTGATGTTGATGTGGATGTGGATTTGAGGGTTTCAGTGATGGGCTCCTGCAGCCGCAGCTCCTGCTGGTGGTGGCGGAGGCTTGCACTGATAGCACTTGGCAAAGAGCCCAAATGAATCAACTTGTCTCACAAAATTGGTCACACTGGCCCAGCCACCGAACCCAAAACCAACCACGAACACCCACACAACAACGAATGCGTTGAATGCATACATGGCCGTCCAGCTTGGTAAAAAGAATGGTGGCTTCTCTGCAGCATTCTGCAAATGCAATGCAACAACAGCACACAACAAAAACCAAATGTGTTAATTAAACTAAAAAAGAAAAAAAAAATTGAGCCAATTTTGGAGTCGAGTGAGTAGTTATAATTCAAATCACAAGTCGCAAGTGCAAGTGCAAAAACAGCTAAAGCCTTATCACGGACAAGAGTTGCAACAAGCCAACTGTAGAATATAACAAAATGAAAAGGACAAGCCACCAATCTATATCTATATATACGTCTTTCAATTCCTTCTCGTAATATTTCCAAATCTAAGCCTTAAATGCTCTTTGTACGCTTGCTGCTACTTTTTTTCTTCTTTAACCAATTCACCTTTTCCTCTCTCCACTCAATTGGGGACACACACTGTCACAGTGTCAACTGTGGAATGTGTGAGAATCCCCGTCGAACCCGGAGTGCCCCCCATTAGTTAAAAAGAAAAAACAAAAGAAACAAAGTTTCTTTGACCAAAATACCCTCAACATATGAAGATAACAACAGTTTTTTTTTTTACCTGACGGGCGGAGGCCTTTCTGTAGGTGAGCATATGGGCAACAGATGGGATGATGTAGACGGTGAAGCTAACAAGAAGCGCCCCAACTGCGGAGTTGATAGGACCAAAGAAAGGGAAAATAATGGCCAAGAACCAAATTGGGATCACCACTGGGAGTCTAGCAAGTGCCCTTAAGCATATGCTCTTTGTGTCGTGCATCCCAATTACCTTCTCCCACACGAAGTACAGCGGCGTGCAAGCGAACCCAAATGTGATAAACTGCACGGCAAATAATTAATTTTGCATTTTCCTTTCAAGTAAATAAGTTGCTCCAGCAAGGACAAATTCGTAAAGCTATTAAATGCGAATCGGAATTAAACCTGGTGGATGAGCATTAAAATAACGGCAGCGTCACGCCAGCCGTTCTTGGGGAGGAGAGAGAAAGCGTTGGAGTGGTTGAGTAGCTGGTCGCCAAATGCCCAGTAAACGGCAGTAGCTGACGGAATCGTCAGTGTGAAAACGTACAAGGTGGCAAAGAGATATATGTACTTGAACTTTTGTGGCTTCCACATAGCGTGCATTATTTCCCTGTAACATTTTTTTTAAAAAAAAAAACCCCCATTCACACAATTAATTAGTTGATTTAAGAAATTTTATTTTTCTAATAAATGACCAAACTGCCCTAAAGCATATGATAGAGGAATAATGATACACGTTAAAGACAAAGAAGGCTTGATTAAGGTCAGAATCAAGCTGTCGCAGGAAAAATAAAAAAAAATTAAAAGAAAAGGCAGCAGTTGTGAAATAGTATAACATTTTGACTAATCTACTGTGCAATTTTCCATTGCGAAATGGGATGGGCGGGGAAAAAATGTTAATTCATAGCAAACAAAAGTAAAAAATTTGCATGATTTTGTCACAGGACTCGAGCCCCAAGACGGCCGGCAAAAGCTGCAAACAGAAGCGGTGTAGAAACAAGCGCAAGGCCAAAGGACAATGGAAAGTAAAAAAAATGGTAATATTATTAACTCAGGTTAAAAAAGAAGAAAACGAAGATTTAATAATTAAGAAAACCTACACTGTGACAGCGTGTCCGCCGAATGTATACAGTATGTTGGTGGCTCCAGTGAAGTAAAGCACTAGCTTTGTTGGTGCCGTGTGGGATACACCTTCAACCTTTAAACATTCAAAGCAATATTTTACTCGGTTTGTACTCGCTGTAATTAACCTTAAAAAATGGCCAAAAAAAAATTAAAAAGAGAGACCATTAATTAGTCAGTGGAATTAATTATTACCTGGCCGTGAACAACAGCAGCGATGGTCAAGTACCAGGCAGTGTAAGTGGTCATGCCGAGGCCAAGAAAGGACCAAATCCGGTAGTTGTGGAATGAAGGAATAAAGACTGTGGTAGCACAGCAAGCTCCAAAAATATATGTCCATGTCCTTTTATCCAATCGGTCGTTGATGTAGTAAATGTTACTGAGAGAGAAGAGGAAACAAGAGATTAGAAGTTAAAATAGGTGTTAAAAATCAACCGAACCCAGTTGTTATATTTCCATCTTGAGAGGAAATAAAAAGAATGAAGGAAGAAGATTACCTTGCACAAGCTATCAGTTGTATGACAGATCCGAATAAGAGGAAAGTACAGTTGAAGGCAAGTCCCACAGCTTTCCAATATGGACCCAGCAACCCATCAAGAACTTCAAACCACTGCAATCCAAATTCCAACACGATATGAAAAGAGATTTTGAAACAGTGATCGTAGATATTTTTTCACTTGGATTCTTGCTTTGTGGATTAGGTGTAAGTGGTGGTGGTGGTGGTGACTTCTGATTCCGATTCAATATCAACCCAAAATTGCACAAGAATAAGAAAAATGAAAAAAAAATTAACTTAACCTGAATGACATGGTTTTTGAAGCTAACGTTCTCTTTCTCCTTTCTGCTTCTGTACTCTACGTAGAGTACACTGATGAGATAAGCAGTCCAGCTTCCAAGGAATCCGTAGAAAATCTGAAGCAAGATGCCTGAAAGCATACCCATTTGAGAGAATGAATAGGGCAGAGTCAGGAGAACTTGAGCAACCTGTACAATACAAGAGCAGACATTAAAAAAGGTTGTTCGTTTTTCCATTTCGCGAAATGAGAACTTTTGAAGTTAGGGTGCCCGGGGTGGTACTTGATTGGAAGCGCAGCTGAACCAGGCATCCCAAGCGGAGCCACCATGCCAGAGAAAGCTCTTCATGCTGAGCATGGAGTGTTGCTGTTGTTGTTCATCTTCTCTCCCTTCTTCTTTGCCTCCTCCTTCATGTTCAGTCTCGCTGAAGTTGGAAACAATTGCTTCTTCTGCTTGCTTCTGTGGCAACATTGTGTTCGTTTTTTCTCAAAAGCCAACGTCTAAATCCTGATAGATCTGAAACACATAAGAGACACTCAATGAGACAAAATTAAAAAAAAAAATGGAAAACGAAAGCCAATGTTATTACCCCAGACTCAGATCCAAAAATTACAAACCTTGTTGGAGAGGTCTCTTTCTTGTAAAGATTGAAGAAGCAACAAGACCTAAATGGGTATTTTCTTTTCACTTTTGTATATTATAAAACAAAGAGAGAATGAGAGAGATAGAGAGAGAGGGTGGATTAGTGGAAGCAGAAACAAGTAAAGGTGGTTTTAAGAATTCTCCATTCCAAAGAGTTAGCTTTGCTTGCAGCAGAGACGGAGACAGGCCTTAAATGGTATGATAATAATTGCTAAGTCTCCAGCTACGAATATCTTTTGCTCCTAGGTTAATTAAAAGCCCCAACTTTAATGTTGCTACTAATCAAAAAGGACTGCAGGCTGTAGCAGCAGCAGCGCCGAAACCAAAGACGGCTGAGAGGACCTTAAAAGCTGGGAAAATTTATCAGCCCACTTCAATGATCTTTCCGGAGGTTGGAGAAAATATTTTTTTTTTTTTTTCAAAGACCCCTTTTGGCTCTTATTCAAACAAATTTAACACAAGCGTCTAACTTATTTGTTTTGCCTTTTCCTTTCGAAGAGGGCTTTGAAATTCCTCTTCACACTCCCTATTTTTAAACAGAGAAAGTGAGTGAGTGTGGATTGAGTTGATCGAAAGAAGGAAAGTGACTGAACCCCAACTCACTGTACTCCACTTCTGATTTTCTGATTCGATTCTTTGGTCTCTGTTTGGTGGGTGAGAAAATTTAGAATTTAGAGATCTCAGAGACGGAGACGTTGTTCTAATCAGTAAGGACTGAACCTAACCATGGACCTTGCTTTATATAAGCACAAAAAATATGCTTCAACGGTAATCAATTTTAAATTACCCACTTCATTCCAATTAATTAATGGTAATTACAAAACTAAGGGATTATTTAGATTAATTACCTTAGAATATAGAATCGGGTACCATGAATTTTTAGTTGTTCTCAAGTATAACATAATTTATCTATTCGGATCACATCGGTCCCTAACCCTTGTTTTAGTACTATATTAATTAACAATGATTTGATATTTATACATTGCAACAGAGACATAATTAAACAACTATGTTAATTAGGGTTACAATAGATAGAATTTGTTTCAAAATATTTTTAAAAGAATCCTCCCACTAACATTTACATACCCAATATTTTGATTTAATTTTATATCACAAATTTTTACAACTCTATTATTTAGATCAATTCCTCATTATTGTTAAATATACAAAAATACTAAGTTTATGCAAGCCGTTGTACATGTTATGATATACAATATGGCGCATGTCAATAATTCATTGACACGCGCCCGTCATTTACTGAATTAGATTTCTAAAGATACTTACTTAGATAATCTGGTGTTCATTGTTACAGGAGATAAGGACTGATTTGATGCAAATGAACAAACTTTGTCCTTACTTGAATAATTTTGAAAATCCAGTGACCCAGTTTTATTATTTATCCCACTCTCTATATCTAATATCTTAATGTGACCGGGGCAGCCGCATTTAATTTCGACCTCAGATCTTGTTTCCCAACATTTTCAATTTTCATCATTGCTATATGCTTTTAAGAGTACGATTAAAGGCTAAAGCTCAGATCCAAATCTCAGTCAATAATTCCATGAATTTAATTTCCCAATTAATTCCCTTCCTTTGTAATTTTTCCCAATCGTTCAATAATTAATTTCATTTCTCAATTCGACTTTTAATCAATCGAGGCTCCATTAAACAATCTCCCTCCCTGTCCCCCAGTCAATGGCATGAAACCAAGCCCCACACCTGTATCCCGTCGCGTGTAATACACTTCACTTCAGTTTAACAAAAATACATGTGAACCGATGCCGTAACGGAATCTTCTCAATAAGCGCGTGGGGAAAACAGTTTCTCAATTGGGGGATATGGTTGGATTTTTTTTTATCGCGGGCCGCATAACCCGACCAATTGGAGAAATCGGAGACCCATTAAATTTTATCGGCCGCAGCCACGCACGTAAGCCCAGCCATTGATGGCCCCGCCACAAATATTTTCGCACGCTTTTAAAGGGAACACGCGCGAAATGAAGCTCTTAATAACCCCACTTCACGCCGGCTCATGATAAGTATCGTGCACCTTTTATCGGACGGCTCTGTGTGACCCATTACTGGCCGTCGGTCCCGCGCTATCGCCATCTTCCACTATCTTACGATTATAGCCTTTTTCCCCATTCATTGCTTCTATGAATTACTTTCTCAAACTTCTAAAATTAACTTTTCTTGTCATTTCCAGCCAAATAACATTAAATTGGGTCCAAGTTTTTAAAGCTAATTTTCGTGCCCAGGTGTATTTATCAAAGGTGGTCTCAATGAATTTCTGAACTCATCTTTTATTAGCTGGATATTCGAACTTCCGTCATATTCAGTTGACTCTTGACGTTTTGGTATATTTTATATTGCAGAATATTAATAGATTGTAATGTAATTAAAAGAACATAATAGTATCACTGATAATTATAAGTAAAAAATTTTGGATAATCTAATTAAATTCGAAATTAATCCGAAACAAATTCCTAGGTAGTGGAGGATACGATGGCCGTGGAGCCACAAATGCACAATGGCCTTGTTGTTTAGCTAATGATCAAATCCATTCGTGTTAAATGAAAAAAAAAAATGAAAACTGGGGGTAAAAAAAGTGTTGTTACACATATTCCTTACAAATACCCCCACGTTGCCCCGTTCAAACGGGATTTGTCGGCTCGGCGAGCGTTCACATATCCCCCACAGCGTGAAATTCCGTAACTGCCCCTAGCTTTTGCGCTTTGAGCTGGGTGACCGAACGGTTTGACCAGTTAAAGAGATGATTGTGAGGTGGTATCAACCAATCGGAAGGAGCCGTTGGTATTTTGTCAAACCATAAAAATAGGATTTATTTATTTATTTTGGGAATTTAATTTAACGTAGTGGGAGAAGTAATGATTAGTGAATAGTTTTTGACGCTTTGGTCTTTATTTTTCCCACGACGATCAAAATTCGGATTATGTTCCACCCATGCCCCTCACATGGGCCCCGCATTTTTTCGGCCCTTTCCCACGTTGGCATCTTTGTCATATTTTCTTTTTAAATTTTTGATTTTTTTTAAATTGTACAATCCACTTATATTCACAGTTAAAAATATTTATTATAAATTTATCAACACTTAGATGTCTCATCTCTATTAAAACACATTTAAATATCTAAACGTTGAAATTAATTAGATAGTATTGTCTAACCTCAAATTTAATTTGTATTAGAGAGGATTACAAGATAATTTAATCTGTACTTTAAAACGTGTGAGTGTCAAGAATAAAACTATAATGTATTAAATTTGATTTAATTTTAATTAACATTAATTTTTTATTGCGTGAAACATGCTATACACTAGGGTTTCAATGAATGACCAAACAATTTTGTTCATTTTCATTTTTCATAATGAGCCATGTCCTTTTGCCTATGAAATTACCACTAAAACTGTAAATTTTTTTACTTTATCTTGTAGTTAAACAGTCGTGTAGGCATCTTAATGATCTAGTAATGCAATGATGAAATAGTTAGTGGGATCTTTTGTTTGCACAATAAATATTTACTTTGAAGGATCGAGGGAGCTAAAGGGAGCTAGCTAGACAATGCTTTTTGGATCAAACGCATTTGAAGAACAAGAGAATCTTACACACACACACACACACACACGAAGGATTGAGGGAAAGTGAGTGTGGGCCAATCGATCAACCCAAAGACGGAAATTGCCTTTTATACAGCTAGGGTTTGTGCTCCTAGAAAGAGTACTTGATGCCTCCACTTACTTGCCCTTTCACTTTTATGGATGGTCATGTAGTAGCTACGACTTCATTCTACATATAGCCTTTAATGCTAACTAACATTATTCGGTTAACCAAGCACGGAATGAGATTGTTTTATCTTAACTAAGGTTTTTGGTTCGAAACTTGAGAATGTAATTATGTTAAATACTTGTTGGAAGAGCTCTGCCACTCTAATAGTGTTATCCGGCTCGAATCTTAATTAGTCGAAACCAATGTAGTCTTTGAATATCATATAGTTTAATATACAAATATTATTATTATTATTATTATTATTATTATTGGGTTAACGTTTAGAAGATAAAAAAAATTGAAGGAAAAAAAGCTCTAGATTCTAATATATGGCATATCGGATTAGACCAATATAAACATCACATGATAAAGCGTAATATATATTTCGATATGTTATGATATGATACGAATGACATATCAAAATGAGATTAGAATTAATATTGAACATACGACATAACATACATGACTTAACGAAAAAAAAAAAAACTTAACACATGCATTTTATATTTTTATTGAAAACAATTCATATTATGAGAGGTAAATTATTTGACCAGCACGGATACACAATGGGCACACGACATAGTTTACATAAATTATTAAGCCTAAGTCATGACTATAAAACTCGCGGCACAACATGATACAGAATAACTCATTTCTTATTTGTTTATTTTTTTTAATATGCAGGAGATAGGCAAAGGCTAAATTGAATTATAGCCTCCATTTCTTTGTTATTTGAAAACAAGAGGTCAATTAGAGAAAGTTGCTTGAAAAACTACTCTCTCAGTCAATGTAAGTATTTGGATTAGTCATTTATTATTCGACTAATTTTCAATGCATTTGCAAAGAGACACGATGTGTCAAAGAAAGTGCCCTTGGGCATTTTGCAGGACCATTTTTGTTAATTCTGTTGGTCCACAAGAACTTATATCTCCTAAGCACTGTTGGTCCTATGGTGTCGAGTTTCATGCACACGTTGGCCACTCAAATTGTGATCACCGGTCCAACATTTGATGCATTGAACCGCACGCATTCATTTCCTCAACCTCCTAATTAACTCACTGTAGATTGAATGATTTTGGAAACCGATTACAATTTAATTAGATTACGATTTTATTATCCATCGCAATTTCAATCTATTTCACGTCTTTTCAAACTACAACTAATTCCAACACCAATTCTTTATTTTTATGCTTTTCATAATTGATTTACAATTACTTTGTATGCACAGTATTAATTTCACCATAATTAATAAATATCTTCGTTTCACTATCCAAAGGTTTGATCTCAACAATCTTGCAATTGCAGATAAATCGAATATAGCATGGGAAATAATTGCATGGCCTATTTATTGCAACACATGTACTAATACAGAAAGAATAATGAGATGGGGCATGCATTTGCCCAATATCACATTTTATGTATCCCTAATAATTCCAATATCCTTTGTCCTTGAAACAAATAACTACTATAAAATATTGATAAATTTTTACCGAAAATAGAGGTGAATTAATTTTACCAGATGAGTTACAGTAAAGACATTATAACTACATAAATTCTCAAATATAAACGTTCTTACTTTATAGCTTTTTTTTTTTTTTGTCTTGTTTGTTTATAAGACAACGGTTTTTTTAAGCTACAGGATAAATCATTATCAAGTGTTTAGTCATGGATCAATTTAAAAGAAAAGGGTTAGGTTTAGCAAATATAGGTGAGAGTTGAGGATCCAAAGCTTACTTTGCACCTTAGAAAAGAATATTATTAAACGCTTTAATAATTGATGACAAATGACCAGTCATATAAAGAGAAATAATTCGGATAAGAGACGAGAATTGAAGAAGAAGAACAAATTGCTAATTGAAATGGGACCCCAAAAGGGGGAAAAAAAATTGGAAAATTGATTTATCAAGAGGCCCGCAAGATGCATATTTTATTAGCACCAAACTGTGTCGTATTGGTCCCCACGCACAGGGAGTCATATGTAACATCGAGCCATAAATGGCTACTTACCAGGATATATCTGCAATAAATTCCTGAGTAAGCATAACCTTTCATTATTGATTGGAATAATTTGGGATTCGATATCATATTGCTTTCAAGTTTCAGGTTTTTATAATAATGTTCAGATTACACAATCTGCAGGTTTGATATTAAGTTAGGATGATTTCTCTCCAGATATATCTAATCTTCTGCCTCCTTTCTCGGTCAATAACTATATGTAGCTGGATAAGTAAGTAGGGATTATAACCAACAAAATGTTGGCTCCACTGACAAGAGAGTCCCCTTAAGTGGCTTGGTACTTGGGTTTCTTTCACTGGTTAGTCGCAAAAAGCGCTTTTTGGGAGAACATGTGCTTCTCGGTTCGAGCGGGAACTTATAGTCTGAGTTGTGGTACGGGCTTAAAGGTGTCTTCCACAGTTGGGGCCCTTCCCAGTATAGCTCGTGGTTAAAACAAAAAAAAAAAAAAGTAGGGATTATGATTCTTTCTTGTTTGGAGTTTTTATGAAAAAATTCAGGTTAATGATTGATTTATACTAAAATAGAATATAATAAATAAATAGATAATGTCTATTCATATAAGTAATAATTATGAGAATAAGATTTTTAAATTTAGAAGAGCATAGACAAGGATAAGATTTTAGTTTCTCCAAGAATTTGGGCGAACGGTTTTCAAGTAGATAGGGGTCGCATGGTTCACCTCGATTTGGATTTTTGCCGAATTGGATATGGTTCCTGTTCAGTTTTTTTTTTAATCTTTTGTATTTTCTCTTTTTATTTTTAACCGATTGGTTTTTTCACAATTTAAAAATCGAACTAAACCATTGGTTAAGTTTAGTTCATTTACTGGCTTGGTTGTTTTGGCCTACACCTATAAGTAATTTTTTTTAACTAACCACTCAAATTTAAATTAATGCTAATTATAAAAAAATATGATTAAGAGGTCAATTTTCTCTTGATGGTCACTCCTTTTGCTAATTATAAGAGGGTATGAACAAAACTTCAAGTTCAAATTAATGCTGATTGCAAAACCCCACATCATTTGTCAAGATGTATTACTTCTCCCTCATGTTTTTAACATCTATCAAAACCTTCTACCATTAAAAAACTATTTAACTTTCCACGATTTTGGTTGTGTTTTCTATTTTACCTCCAAATTCTTATACTGATAAATGATAGGTTTTACCAAATCGCAGGTAAAATCCCAACAGTAAACGACAATAAAATATGAAAATCAGTAATTTTTTTAATCGGCAAAGTTTTTTAAAACAAAAGATGGGAAATGATTAATTTATTATGCCATAGTTTAATTAATTAATTTGTCAACAAAGCAATCTTGATGTAAGTAAATTTTTGGACACCTTTCTGTATTTGCTTTAGCATTTGGTATTACGGCTAGTTATATAATTGGATAAAACGGAACCTAGCTAGCTAGATAGCATCACTTAATTAACGTAGTCATTGTCAAATAACAATTTTTTTTTTCATATGATAAATAGTAAATTTATAGTGCTTGTGGATGAGTGACTAGCTTGAGATTCTAATTAGTAGTCGTGAAATAATTAGCTATCCCCCGTGAGCCCCATGTGAAATATATAGTTCCAAATATCTTAGTTAATGGAAAAATTAGTGAAGCAGAATTAATTAATAACACTAATTAATTATATGCTTATTATGTATGAAATGACCCAATGTTCAAAGATTTATAGAAAATCAATTATGAGATCGATCTTGTTATGCATAGTCTTCATGACAGCCATATAAGTTCAAATTACTAAAAAATGCAGCCTCTTCTGATCATGCCATCTGAGCCAATTTTCAAAACAAACTAAAAATGTTCTCTAATATATATTAATTTTTTAAAAAATACATTAATTGTCAAAAATTTTATAATGGAAAACATTGATCTTATTTAAAAGAGACAAAGCGTTTTCGTTTTTACCACTTTCAAACGCATACATAGAAGTATAAAAGAAAGTCATGATTTCATACACACTTTGCACATAAAATTAAACTACATGCAATTTTATTTCAGTTTATCAATTTCTTCAGGCATCCACGGACGGTCCCAAAATTCTCATGAAACCCACCATGTGAATCATGCCCAGATCGCCGCTTAACTACTCTTAAATATGATGATAAAAAAGAAATTATCATATTCTAATGCATCAGCATGACGATTCATTGAGCTAAAGCAGGAACATTTTTTGTTTTTGCATTAATCAAAGAACAACAGTAATTTGTTAAATCATAATGATGACGCCAAGGGAATTTAGTCATTTATTAATGTAAAGACAACAAAAAAATGATACGAAGTAGGAATAAAAATGTGACACTTGTGGTTTTCTGAGTTCCCAAAAAGTTTTCTCATGGGTTTAATGGAACAACTTGTTTGATGATCATGGTTTTTGGATAAGTAGTAAAGGAATTGAAATAAAGGGATCAAAGTGCATGCTGTGAGGGTTTCTTCTTCTTTTTAGCTCTTGCCTTTGTTTCCTTTTTCCTTTTTCTCATTCTTTAGAATCTTTTTTTCGTCGGTAGGGGTAGTAAATTTAAAGAACCCCAGGACACTCATTTATTATATTTCTCCTAAGTTAACCCCCAAAAGGCTACCCATAGCTTTTCTATTTTAAAAACAAAAATTATGAAAACATCTAATACCTAATGTATTTCTAATAACAAAAATAATTGGACGAGTAATTTCTTCTGCTACACAATGAACAACTATATACAGATGTAGTATTCTTAAATTGTAGGATTTAAAAACATGTCCGCATTTAAAAAAATAAAGGCACCCACATTTAAGAATTTATATATATATATATATATATATATATATATATATATATATATATATATATATATATATATATTGAATTAATTAAACACACCATATGACAATATGACTCATTATAATTATCGTAAACAACAATCATCTACTAATTCATTACTCTTCATATAATAGTAAGCAGAAACATGTAAATTATTTTTGGTAGGGCCTGTGGGAAACATTGCGTGGCTTAATGAAATCATAGTAATTTTCTTGTTTAACAAAGTAATGGTCAAGCAATTATGGCTGGCGGCAAAGACACAATAACTATAAATTATAACTTGTATACTTCATCATCACGTGAGAAAAGCATGATATTAGGAAAAACAGAAGCTTAATTAACAAATAATAATAATGATAAGCTATTCGTTGTTTGATAAAACATATCCGAAGGTACAGATAATCTTCATACCGAAGATTAATTACGTATTAAAGGGGTAACAAATTCATTAATTTGTTTCGAAATCATCGGCGGCGGTTGCAACGCCTAGGATTGTGTCGTCAACACCATGATGTTCCCTTTGCTAAGATTACACCGACAGCAAATTGTTTGGGATTTCACCATAACGAAGCAAGATTTTGCTTATTGAATTTAAAATTATTTGATGATACCATAAGTTAGCAAAGTTCGAGTAGTTAAAATTATTTTAAAATTAATTGACTCTCTCTCTCTCTCTCGATTATTCTCTCGATTTTTAATTTCAAGTAATTGAGTTACATCGCCCTTGGTTGATTATATATGCTTGCTTTCTAAGCTCTCTAATTATTACTACATCTGATTTTGAGTCATTCTTTTAATTTTATATTCAAGAGAAAATCCATTGATTAATTAATTAAAGCTATCTAATTGGTCAAACATTGGCTGCCCATGTGGTAATTGATTTACTCGAAAAATTTTGTTGGTTACCCGAGCTAGCCGAAATTGTGGAAACAAAGATTATGCTTTGTTTTTGTATTTATTTTATCTTCTCGCCTGAAAACTTTATTCAACTCGCGGGATTTATTTTATTTTATTGTATTTTTTGTCGAGTAGAGAAATTGCCCTGACCGCGCAACCAGTGACTCTACATGCATGCATAACGTGAGCTGACAGTCCTCTTTAAATCATCGGATTCCAATTTGTCACCACCTAAACCTTTTGAAAGTTCGACAAAAATCATATGGCAAAGATAGCCAAAAGTGTGTCAATATGATTTCTTTTTTCAAATATTACATACAATATATTGATATCATAGTAAGCAAATTTGTCAGAAATCAATTTTGATTTGCGCAATAACAATGAATGTAGTCTATAAAGCAAATCAAATACAAAAGAAGTCTACTCTAATTTATCATCATGAAAAATTTTACTCACGATGATACTGTCTACATTCATATTATAAATTTCGTGAACTTTGACATGCATGGTGCTGAGGGAATAATCATTTATAATCTAAGAACTGAAGTTGGACTATTTACGTAAGCTTGAAACAACTGCTTGTGTATGATCAGTTCATCTTAAAGATTTCTAGATGATACAAGAGCCAACCCACAATCCACTTTATCTTATCATGTGTCAAGGACTAAGTAAAAGACCTGCTTACACAGTTACATGTGACAATTGGTAACTAAGAAAATGATAGCAGACCGGCTTGCGAATTGATATTAGACTAAAACATTGATTAGACCGTGAATTAATTTAACCATTCAGCCATGGATGCAAAGGGTATAATAATTCGGAGGGAAAGGGATAGCAACTGAAATTTTGACTATGAGGCTTACGTGTGTAATAAAAGCTGGGAAGCATTTGAGAGTGATGAGTGATGATGGTGCTGCTATTCAATATGTGGAAGCATTACTTACGAAGAAGAAGACGAGTGATTTGACAAGAGCCAAGCATTTTTGGTGGGTCATTTTTTTCCACTCGGTGCAACATTAACGCGGATTTAGCTGGCCAGCGGAGGCGCCAATCTCAACCACCACCAAATTTTAGCAACCACAAAATCTGTGATTAGAAACTTGAGTAATTATTGCGATCGGTGGAGTTTTGTACGTTCAATATATCTCAAGAATAATTGGAGTACTACTGTCCCTACAGAACTCAATGCAGATTTGAAAATGTGGCCCCTCTTTTCACATTTGCTAACTTTGGTTATCATATGTTTCATAGTATGTATAAGGTTGTTCATTGATCGAGCAAAATAAACTTGTCATGACTAGCTCCTGTTCGGTAATTGATTTATTAAAATACAATGTCTAGAAAACTTTCTTGTTTTCCCCCCTGAGATGAAAGTGAAAAATTTATTATTTCAAAACGGGTAGAGCCTTGAAGATCCCAAAAGTTTGATAAAATGTTCTCGTAAACTTCTTAGATTAAAAAATTAACCACAAAGATAATTTTTTGAGTTCAAAAACTCTAAGGTTGTCTAAAAGAAATTTGTATGACCGTTTCTTAAACTAAAAAAATTTATATGTATATTTAAGCAAATTTTAAGGGTATTGGTAGTCTTTTTCCTTTCAAAGAAAATGAAAAAAAAAAAATTTTAAAGAAAACCTCAAAGAAAACTTTCAATTGCTTGCAAATGAATCAAGTCATTCAAGGGAGTAACATTTATACTCGTTTAATTTTAGAGATAGTAACAAAATAGAAAAATAATTGTGTTTTAAAATCTCATAAATGGACATAAGATATTTAGAGTTTAAACACCACTCACATAGGTAAGGAAAAATTAAATTGTCATTAGATTATAAATTAAAAAGAGAATATTGTAAGACTCAGTTAGGACATTGGTTTAAGTGGGATAAGTAGATGTGAAACCGTGAGTTTGACAAGAGGCAATTCTCAAAATTTTAAAATTTGTTGGGTGATTTTAGAAATTTCTAAGACCATAATGGCCATTTAGATATTACAAATTTTTTTTAAAAAATCAAATCCACACAAGTCATCTGCCATATAGAGTGGCTCCACTGATGAATGCTACAAAAAATAAAATTTATTGCATAGACGAATGTGATAGGGTAAGGACTAGTTTGATATTATTGTAGATTTTAAAATAATTGTTATTAGTTGTATTGTAAAAAAAATTAGTTGTAAAGACAATTAGTTAAACGTTTAATAAATTTATTTTTAAAAGTACTGTGAGTTTTAAAAATATTCATATATATTTTACAAATCTTTCTATTAAGTTCTTATAAGAATGTAGATGCATGAATTGAACATAATGTTGGAATAAAACTTATTTACATATTTATAAACATTCATATAAATATTTCTTATTATGTACATATAATAATTGACAACTAAACAAATATTTTTATATTACTAATTTAATTTTTTTATTTTGTTATCTCAATACAATTGGTAATAAAAATAATCTCTTTAAACTTAATGATTTTATTTTCTAATTTATAAGGATAAATTATGGATTTTGTATATATATATATATATATATATATATATATATTTCTGTGTGTGTGCTGAATTCTTACTGGTAGTAAGACCCGTTTTAGGATAGGATTTCCGCATAGGGCTGTAAAATTATTTTTGTGATTCCATACCCATTATATTTCTTTAAAATTTAATAAAAATTTACAGCCCTATGCGGAAATCCTATCCTAAAACGGGTCTTACTACCAGTAAGAATTCAGCACACACACAGAAAACAATTTTGGAATTAAAACGACAAAGAAATATAATAGTATAAATCGGTGGGCGCCAAACGGGTCTTACTACCAGTAAGAATTCAGCACACACACAGAAAACAATTTTGGAATTAAAACGACAAAGATTCTTTACGACTATATTACACCTACTTTCCCTTGGCTCTGATACCAATAGGAAAACCGGGACCGTGGAAAGCGAGTGAGTTCAAAGGTATCCAATTTTTAAGGATCTCAATAAACCAATTTTAAATCAAGTTTTAACCTAAGTCTATCTCGGTCTTTAAACTAAGTCTACTAAATTTTAAAGTCGTTTAATGGTAGTTGTTAACTTGTTAACCCCAACTAGGACTAAATGCCCATTCGGGATCATCTCTGGAACTTACGTCGAGGGGACCGTGGAAAGCGAGTGAGTTCAAAGGTATCCAATTTTTAAGGATCTCAATAAACCAATTTTAAATCAAGTTTTAACCTAAGTCTATCTCGGTCTTTATACTAAGTCTACTAAATTTTAAAGTCGTTTAATGGTACGTGGCTTGTTAACCCTCAGTGCGGACCAGACTAATGCCCATTCGGGATTATCTCTGGAACTTACGTCGAGGGATTCCCGCCTATATACCTTTAAACAAAATTTTAGTTTTGCAATCTTCTTTACAACAAAGGCTCAAAGATAATACTAGATCTGGATCCCAGAAATAGTATTCTGATTGGAGGGGGAGAAGAGAAGTACAACAGAAGACAGAGATCCGGTCTCTTTGCTTCTGAGGAATGTAGAATTTATATGGCAGATCTGATAAGAACCAGTCTGCAGAATGCTTTAAATTAAAATGCGGAGAAATAAAGTGCAGAAATTTAAATTGCTTTAAATTAAATTGCGGAAAATTTAAAGTGTAGGAATTTAAATTTCTTTAAATTAAATTGCGGAAAATTTAAAGTGCAAAAATTTAAATTGCTTTAAATTAAATTGCGGAAAATTTAAAGTGCAGGAATTTAAATTGCTTTAAATTAAATTGCGGAAAATTTAAAGTGCAGAAATTTAAATTGCTTTAAATTAAATTGCGGAAATAAAATTTATTACAGGCTTTGAATAAATTACAAATCTTTAAAAGATCAGCTGCTTACATTTATTTGCTTTAGATCTTGAGATTTAAAAGAAGAAGTGGGAAATTAATCTTAAAACTCTTAACGAGATACTTCCTTGATCTAAGATCTTGGGATAGTATTCCGTTAATGTTTTTGTGATTCCAGATTCTCAGAGAGAGAGAGGAGAGTATAGAGAGAAGGGAGAGAAGAAGAAGAAGAGAGAGAGAGCTCTAAAACTGATCTGAGGATTCTAAGTCTTCCTTCAGATTTAAATACAAAATTGGCTCAACCGGGACTGTAGCTTTATGACCGGAACTGTGGCTTTTTAACTGTGGCGCGTCCTGTAGATCCATGCGGCGCGTCCCCGTAGACCGTGCGCGTCCCCTGTAGCTTTTAAATCAGCGCTCGTCTTGCTTCAGAAATCATTTTAGCTTTAATGAATTTTGTAAATAATCTAAATCTTACAAGGAGAATTCGGGTGAAGAGACATGTGCGCTCTCACTTGTGTCCAGAGGACCACCCGATACAAAGGAAAAATCAAAAGAACTTAATATTATACATTTTTTTTATATAAAGAAAATTACAAATGTCGTTAATGCTTTATAGGAGGGAAGATTCCGAAGCAATCGTCTTCATTATCATCCCTAAGAGAAATAAACGGTTCAGATTCATCGGCTTCAGAGGAGCTGATAACGGATGTCTCGGATCTGGAGGCGAGAAGCTGTTCCATGACTTTGAAATATTCTTCTTCGATCTTGCACTGCGCAAAAGAGATTGGGCTCTGGATTTTTGGGTAAGAAAGGTTCCTTGGGCTTTAATATCTTCGATGGTTGGGGTAAGGAAACCTTTGGCAGAAAGCCAATCATGAATGATATGGGTGGTTAATTTTGACTGTTCATCGAATTTTGACCACCATTTGACTTTGAATGTTCTTTGTAAAATTAATTGGGTATCCTAAGTGTGGTAACGAAGATTCCACATCCATACCCATGGTAGGAAGAAGTTTGTACAGAAACAGAGGAAAGGAGAGAACCTTCTTTCTGATTCTGTGGGTTTATAATGGGCTTTGAAAAGATTTAGACACTCGGTGGCATTCTGGGTGAGGATTTCAGGACATGGGCCAAAATAGTTCCACCATTGTTGGAACCAGTTTGGAAGGCTTTGAACGGTTATTTTTGAATTGAAGAAAAATAACCATGAGTGAGATTTTTTAGGGTTTTGTAGGAAAAATGTGTTAAACCACGCTTGTTGATAATCCCAGTATGAAAAAGTCAAACAATGTGGTAGGCGCATTTGAATTTTTGTAGTAAAGGTTTTTTGTTTATGGAGTTGGTCACCCCATTGTTTTGGGCTTAGGACTTTGAGAATGGTTGCCGTTGAATAGGTGGGCTCATTTATGGGAATCACCGAGAAAGAAGTGTTTGAATCATGACTCAAAGGGACTCTAAATGCTTTGGTAATAGGATCGGGGTTTTGTTAAATCCCAAGGTTTAAAAAACCACCTATTGGAAAAATCTTTGAAATAGCTTGAAATGGATCAGAATTATAAAATCCATCTTCCATAGATAAAATGTTTTGGAAATGGGTTTTATTAAACCAATCCGAAGTTTTCTTTGAAAGCTTTGTTTGTGAAAGTACAATCTGGGAAGATGAGCTTTCACCAGAAACAATTACATTTTGAGAAGAAGGTTTTGTAATTTCTTGGCTCAAACTTTGAAAAGGGATTTCTTTAAGAGATCTTTTAGGTATTTCTTCAAAATAAATTTTCTTCTTTAGGAGAAATTTTGCTTTGAGAAAAAATTTGTAGGGCGAGCATGAGCTCAGGGGATTTGGAAATGGATTTCATCCATTCATTTACCTGTTCCTGCGAGGCAATGGCTTTAGATTTTGCTTCTTCATCCTCGATCATGTCAATCCAGGATTTGATGGGTATGGCTGATGAGAGTAATTTTTCTTTAAGAGGGGAAGAGGCTTTGGATGGTGTTTGGGATACAGGGTCTTTGAGAATCCCTTTCCCTTTATCTTTGGTCTTTTTTGGCGGCATTTATCTGTTTTGAAGAAACTCTCTGGTTAGAAAATCAGGGAGAGAATTTGTATCACCTTTAATAAACTCAATGTCAAAATCAAAAATACTTAAAATAGCTTGCCATCGTGCAAAAATCTGTTTTGATGCAATGTTTTGAACATCCTTTTCTAAAACATGTTTTGCAGCTTTGCAATCAATTCTAAGCAAAAATTTTTGATTTAACAAGTCACTTTGAAATTTAGATATGCATAAGACAATAGATAAAATTTCTTTTTTAATAGTAGAATAATTTTTTTGACATTCATTCCAATGTGCAGAAACATATTGTACTACTTGTTCTTTATTATTATCAATTTGCTTTAATATCCCACCGTAACCTAAATCGATTCGCATCAGTTTCAACTATTTTAGGTAATGCAGGATTTGCAAGAAATAAACATGGAATTTCTTTAACAACATTTTTTATCTGTTTAACAACTTTAGTATGTTCTTCTGACCATGCAACATGATTCTTTTTTAACCTATCATGCAATGGTTTAGCAATCCTATTAATGTTAGGACAAAATCAAGAACATAATTTAAACTTCCCAAAAATCTTTGCAATTGGGTTTTATCAAGGATTTTATCAGAAATTTATCAAATAGAAAGAGATCTTTCAATAGGGGTGATAGTTCCTTTCGAAATATAATGGCCAAGAAATCGGATTTTAGTTTGAAATAAGGAAATTTTGCTACTAGAAATAGCTAGTCCAAATTTTCTAGTTGCGAAATAAAATGTCTTTAAATGTTTAAAATGTTGATCTATTGATTGTGAAAAAATCAATACGTCATCAATATAAACAATACAAAAATCAGAAAAAGGATTATAAATGTCATTCATAATTCTTTGAAATTTTGTGCATTCTTTAAACCAAAAGGCATTACTGTCCATTCGTATTGACCAAATGGAACAGTGAAGGCTGTTTTATAACGGTCTTTAGGGTGAATTTGAATTTGTCAAAAACCTGACTTCATGTCAAATTTTGAAAATATGAATGCAGAGTGAAGTTTTTGGAGTAAATCTTTTTTATTAGGTATAGGGTACCTAATCCATTTTAAGGCTTTATTTAGGGGTTTATAATTTATTACCAATCTTGGTGTACCTCTTTCTATTTCAGAATTTTTATTGACATAAAAAGCGGCATAAGACCATGGGGATCTTGATTTGGTAATTAGTCCTTTAGATTCTAATTCTTTGATTTCTTCTTTGCAATGTTTCTCTAATTCCATATTCATTTGAATAGGACGGGCTTTAGTGGGTATTTGTTTTTCATCAAAAGAATTTTCATATGGCAAATCTACCAAATGTTGTTTTCTGTTCCAAAAAGCAGTTGGTAAATCAGCACATATTTCCTTTTCAATTAATGCTTTAAATTCAGAAATTTTTCTTTGTATAAAATCATTTTTTAATTGATTTTCTACCCTTTGTAAGTTTAAATCTTTTTGTAAACAGGTTAGATTAGCCTGTTTTGATTTTAGTAAAACATTTATTTGGTTCTGGTGTACAGAGTTGGCTTTTATGATGTTTAAATTTCTGGTTTTAGGTTTTTCTATAAAAGGGAATTTTAAATTTATTTTTCCTGCCTTAAAAGATATTCCATCATAATCAACAATATAAGGAGTTATGAGATTTATAAATGGTGTTCCTAGTATAACAATATGATGGATGTCATTTGTCAGAAAGAAAGTAGTTTTAAATTCAAAATTATCTTTAAGAACAGATGCTTCAACTTTAGAATGGATGTTTAATTTTGAATTATTGGCGGCAGAAAGTCTTTCTTTTGTTTTTTCTTTAAATTTATCAGGGATAAAAATTTCTTTAATACAATTTAAATCAGCACCAGTGTCGAATAAGGCAATGGTGTCAATTTCTAATTCTTTGGAAAAAACTAAAGTAATTTTTATTAAATATTTTCTAGTGGTGATTTGATTTAAAACAAAAAGAAAATCATTTGGAATTGATTCAATGTTTTCAAGTTGCAAATCATTTTCACCAAATTTTAAATCATTTTTACTATTAGAATTTGATTCTTTATCAGAGTCATCTTCTAATTGTTTCTGTATTAAAAGTTGGATGGTTTCAGAATCAGTTTTCTGTTTTTCTTTTAACTCTTTAATCTCAAGTTTGATGTCTTTAATCTCCTTTTGAAGATCTTGGATGGTAGGAGTTGTTTTCTTTATTTTCTTTTTCTCCAAGATTTCTGTAAGGTCATAGGTACTCTTCTTGATGATTGGAATTTTAGTCTCTGGTTTTTCTTTTGTTTCTAAAGTCTTTAGAAGTTTATCTAAATATTCTCTTTGAAGAGTTGGATCAGAAATATGTTTAACAAGTTCAAGAAAAGTTTCTTGGTCTTTTGTCAAAACATTGATTTTATGAGATTCAAAATCAGAATCATCATCACTTGTGATAGATGTTTCCGAGTCAATTAATTCATCAATTTGTAAAGGATCATTGTCTCCTGATAAGGAGAAATTTGAATCAGAGTCGTCAGACTCTATGAGCAGAGGAGAGATTTTTAAAAGGATTTCTTCATCGAGATCAAGCTCATGAAGTTTTTTACTCATTCTGCAATACTTTGCAGTATGTCCTTTTATTCCACATTTATGACATATGGCTTCTTTGTAGTTAAAAGGAGTTTTGGGTTTGGATTTAAAAGCTTTCTTTTTAGAGAAATTGGGATTTTTATAAGGTCTCGAAGGCTTCTTATAAAATTTTTCTCTAAAATTGGAGATGGGCTTTTTATGGCTTTTGTACTTGTAGTGTTTCTTGTAAGGCTTCGAGGAGCACTTACCATTACAATCTTTGTCGTTTTAATTCCAAAATTGTTTTTCCAGTGTGCTGAATTCTTTGATTGAAGGTAGTAAGACCCGTTTTAGGATAGGATTTCCGCATATGGCTGTAAAACCATACCTGTAGGCATTCATATAGATTTTAATTGAAGATTTAAAACAAACATGGATTCTCTACTCTGTAGAGCATCTTCTTTTTCCAGTTCTTCTACTGATAAAACCAGTGTTTCAAAGAATGTGGTGAATTCAGAAGAATTCATTGTTGAAGATTTTGATAAAGCAATTGACAATTGGGATTTACCAAAGGTCTGCAAAGATAAGATTTATAAAATGAAAAAGCTTGATTTTTTAAAGACAGATTGTGTTATAAAAACGGAAGAAAGAGATATTACACTTTCAAAGCCATTTGAGACAATTCATTTATTTTCTGAACACTCTTTAAAGAAATTAAAAAAAAAGAAATTTAATTATGTCCATATTGGTTTAATTCAAGTTGGCATAAAACCATTAACGAAAGAAGGTTTAAATACTTCTATTCATGCTGTCCTCAGGGATGGGAGGTTCATCTCCTTTGATGATTCCTTACTCAGTAGTATTGAATCTAGTCTCTGTAAATGACCTATTTCATTTGATTGTTATCCTAATATAACGATCTCTTTAAAAGACAAAAATATTTTGAAAAGCATGATTTTACTGGATCAAGACACATAATTACAATATGTTGGAAGGATCTGCATTCGATTGCATTAATCTTCAAAATATCTTATAAAGCCATGATTTCAAATGTTTAACACGCAACATAAATTCAAAATCAAAAAGAGACGAGACTCTTCTCTTGCAGACTGACCTATCCAAAGCAAACACTGTCATACCCAGACCCATCCAATGGAAAGACATAAACCTTCCAGATGAATGGATCCTCAAGGAGCCACCAACAAAGTGATTCCCAGACAACTTGAGCCAAATGTTTTGAGTTGCAAAATGTAACTCAGTATTCTGACGGTAAAGTCAAATTGTCATTTAGAAGGTCTACATCATCCAGACCCTCTACATCTTCCAGATTTTCTGAAAAGGATTTAAATTCTGAAATTTCAATTTTAGAAAAAGAATTTTCAAAAGTTCCCTCAGTTATAAATCTCTCTTTCCAACCTACAAAGAGTCAACCTAGGTTTTCTACTTCAGATATACCTAGCCCTTCAATACATTCTGTTGATTATGCTACTAGTGTTCCTCACCCGATTTATACTAGTAGACAACAGGAACAAAGCCATGGAGAGAAGCAACCTTCTACTCCAACTTCTCCCACATTTTCTGTAATTGAAAAATGTTATCAACGTTCTTGAAAAAGATTTTGAACTTGATAAAAACCTTCTGCATAAAGATTTCTATTCAGATACTAATAAAGAAAAAAGACTTTGGTTTTTTAAACACTTTTTAAACCAAAGAAAAGAAATTCAAAAAATTTATTATGATTTTGTACACTTGCATAAAGTCCATATTATGTTTTTTGATTGGTTTGAAATCTATGCTTCAGAAAATGATATTTCTTATCCCTTTAAAGAATCAAATCCAATCACAGTTCGTAAAAAGATCATCAATGGAATCTATCGACTTGATAGAACCATTGAATCTGAGCATCCTCCTCTCAGAAGTGTAACCATTGATCATGGTGACCCTCCTATTCAGATAAAAGCCTCACCTTACAAAATCCATAAACCAAGTGATCCAGATAAAAATTTAGATAGCATTATCCAACAGAATAATTTTTGTAATGCTAATCTAGATACGTTAGGAAAACAGTTGACTAGGATAGAGAGTCAAATCCAAGGGTCAACTATCCAATTTCCTTCTTCTGTTTCATCAAAGTCTGATTCCTTGAAAAAGCTTAAAGAACCTATTTTCAAACCTTTCCAGGTTTCGAAACATAGTCAGAAGCTTGTTCAAGAATCCAAATCAGATTTTGCCAGAGCTATTAAAGAACAACTTGATAGAATAGAATCATCTCATTCTCCTATTACGCCAAAATCTTCTTTTGCCTCCTCCTCTAAAGTCCAAATTGCTCCTGATAGTGCCCAATCTAGCAAGATTGCAGTGCTAGAACAGGACCAATATTCTATAGCCTCCTTAGATATAGAAGCCTTCAAAGAAGAACCTACTTCTAGAGTCAATAAAGTTCATTGGGAATTGACACTCCCAACCACTAAAAGTCCACCAGATCTAGCCATAGATAATAGACCAAGTGCACTAAATCAATCTCGGTTTAATGCATCTTCTGTCTATGAGTGGAATTTAGATGGCATGTCTGAATACAACATACTAGGGTTGTTGCAACAGATGACCATGGCAGCTAATGCTTATAAAACCCAATCAGGAACTTCTGACAAAGCTATTGCGGAAATCCTCATTGCTGGTTTTACAGGTCAACTAAAAGGATGGTGGGATCATCTTCTCACTAATCAAAGAACAATCAGATATTTTAAATTCTATCCAAACAGATGAGGAAAGGTTACCAATCCTTGATGAGTTCAACAATCCTATCCAGGATGCGATTCTTTTCTAATCCTCACTATATCCCTCCATTTCATAGGTGATCCTTCACACCTTAGAGATAAAAATGCTGAGTTACTACATAATCTGAGATGTAGGAAACTTAGTGAATTCCAAAGTTATAAAACCGCCTTCTTCACTAGACTTTTCTTAAGAGATGATGCAAACCACACAACATGGAAAGAAAAATTCCTTGCTGGTTTACCTACTCTCTTAGGAGAAAAAGTTAGAAATTCCATTAAAGCCCTTTATGACAATCGTATTCCTTATGATGAACTCACCTATGGTGAATTAGTTAGCTTCATCAACAAGGAAGGTCTAAAGATTTGTCAAGATTTGAAGTTGCAGAAACGACTAAAATGGGAGCTTAGGAAATCTAAGCAAGAGTTAGGCAGTTTCTGTAAACAATTCAATTATGACCCTTTTAAAATCGGTTTCCTATTGGTTTCCTATATATATATATATATATATATATATATATATATATATATATATACATGTATTAAGTATAAAACTAATACTTAAAATTAGATTTAGAATGATTTTCAAAATCTATTATAGGGTTATTTTTCCAAAAAATAATTTTTAAAAAAATTTACCAAATACTGAAATTAATTTTAAATTTTTAAAATTATTTTTGAATCTCCCAAAAGCAATCCCAAATGGACCCTAACACTATTTAGATCATTGAAAACATTAGAAGAAATAACAGTATGTGACTTGTGCCAATCATATAAAATGCTACATATTAATTTGAACAAAAATTTTTGTATCTATAATAATTTTTAAAATTTCATTCGAAAAGTCATCTTTTAATTGTTTTTCAATACAATTGCTAGTTTTTTAAAAAATGAGTTTTTTTCTCCTGAATTATATGCCCTCATTTTTTTTAATGAGAACACGCTTTTAAGCAGTGTAGTTTTATAACATTAAAATCTTACTCTAATAAAATCGTAAGGCTTAAAAACATGTCCGCATGAAAAAAATAAAATAAAGACGTCAGCACTAGAGAAAAACTATATATATAATATCTTTCTATATTAAAGAATTCATGTTTATTCTTAATTCAGCTAATGAAAAAAATGTTGATTATTACTATATATATAATTCTTTCAAGAGAATTATTTAAATATATATGTACATTACCTAAAAAAAAAAAGGTGGGTGCCAGGTTTAGTTGGCAAGTGAAGGAAGAAAAGATGATCTTTGAAACTTGAAACTACTTACAAACTATACATGTGTTCATAACTTCAAATGCAGTGCAAAACAATCAACTTTGGGAACGTGCATGGAAATAGGCTGACTTTCTTCTGTACTGACAAAGTAATTACTGCTTAAGTTGGCGCTTTCACAAAGCTGTTTTTCAGCTTTCAGCTTCTAAGATTGAGTGCAAAACAAGACCAAGAAGTAAAATTCAGATTACTGCTGCGCGCACATAATGCCTATAAAATTTTTATTTTATTTTCTGAAGATGTTATGTTATCATTATAAGGTGTCTTGGATTATGAGAGCTTGCATGTCAGATGCCTAGCTTTATGGTTACATAGCCATGTGAGATCATTTGTTTGTAAAGCCCGAAGCATGGCTTTGTTTGTTTGCCAATTTGGCTAATGAAAACATTGAGCCCCAGGGCCTCATTGCACGCCGAAAAAGATGCTGCCACATCTCGATCGTCAAGCTTCGATTATGTTTTGTTAGCCTTGTTCATATCAGATATATGATGCACTGAAATTTTTTTAATTTTTTGCAAATAAGGTGTTTCAGTTCCAGTGTTTCTTGTTCAGAGATGCCATGTGGGTCTCTTGCCCACTTGCTTTCTTATATTTTAACATAGGATTCTTCTTGCTTGTTTAAATTTCATATCCTTCAATTCAAACATTCTTTCAATATCTATCTTAATCTTAAATACAAACACACACACACACACAAACATATAAGGTGAACAGTAAATCACTATATACGTGATTTTAATTTTATAGCATCTGGTAAATAATATTAAGTTGTGAATTAATCAGATAACATTATGAACAATATTTCTTACTATGTTATCACCCTACTAGTTCATTACTCTTTACACATATGACCAATGGCTATTAGAAAATAAATCTCCTATAACCTGTTATAAAGAAATTTATTTAAATCTTTGTAATTGCTTCATGCATGTGTTTTAATTACCCACGATATTAGGCTAATCTCTTCTTAATCCTCCCACAACATACAGGTCTTGATTTTATGATGATTCATTGATTGTTAATTGATTATATATACTAGCTACATCTCTTTTCCAGTTGAACAAAGCTGTATTGGGGAATCAAGAGGAGCCTGAAAGATCATTAGGCCACATGATGCTTATTCATTGATGACAGCAAATTAAAATTATAACCAGACTTGCCAGACTAACAGTAACAGAAAACCGTTGCTGTCAATAAAAAATATGCAAGCCCTAAACGTAGGATATTAATTTGATCTATACAAGTGTTGTCACACTAATCATGATCTACTTAACTGCGGACTTGCTGCATTTTATATGTAGAGTATATATTGTTATTAGATCATAATTAGGCATATTGATAATTAATGTGACTGACACCCACAAGTTGGTTTAATGAAATGAGCTTAATCTGCATCGTGATTTGCACAGAATTTCTCTTTTTCATGAGCTGGCATTTACTTTGATCAATTCATTACGAGGTATTCATGTAATCATGTTAGTATTATATTTTTTTCCCCTTCTTTTTTTCTTGGTACAATATTTTTGAATTAGAAATCAATCCAAGATATTTTATAAGCTTAGGCTCATGAAGATGCATAGAGGCCACCTTGTGAAGCATGTGGCCATGTCTCAAGTACACGATCCCTATGATTGCCATTCTTAAGCCGACAATCAAGATAATTAATAATGTAATCGATAGTTACAAAGTAAAATATCATATTATGAGAAATTTTTAAGTGCATACGCCTACACTTTATTGTTTGCAGAAATACACTATTATTTCTTTACAGCACACTGTCATTTTATTGTAACCAAATTTAAAATTGCACGTTATTTTGTTATTGATTCATGTCAGTGACATGAATCAATAACATGATGTGATGCACAAACAAGACTAATATGAGATGCATATGTGAAAAGAATCAAAATCTTTACGCCATAGGTGCATATAGAAAGAATAACGACCATTCTATGCATATATTCATAAACCTAGAAATTGAATCCTAAAAGTTACTTATATTTGATAGTTTATAGTTTTTGAGTTTTGTTATCTGATAAATATTGAAACCACACTAGATGAATAAAAGTAAATTTTACCGTGTTTTTCTCTACTTCGTTTGAAGTTAAAGAGGAAAAAAAAATCCTAGAATGATTTTTTTTTTTTCCGTATTTTTGATACTATGCTATCGTAATTCTTACATTGGCACCTCTAGGAACATAAGAGTCCCTACACCAAAGCGTATGATATGAGCTCAGTATGTTCAGAAATTCATTCCCCTCAGCCACTTTTTTATTACAAATTGCAGAAGTAAACTGGGGTCTGTCTCTCAATTGTCTGCTTAGAGGAAAACTCACTGCCATTGCTGTCCATTCATCGAACAACCATTGGTGGTAAGGAGCTAAGAATTCTCCAGGGCTTAATAATGCGAAAATATCATTTCATTTTATCATTTCCCATCAATCTTTTTCGATGTTTCCACCTGTTACCTTCTTTAATTTTCTTTAGCGGGTCAAACTAATGACGCAACAATTTTTTTTCCCTGTTCCTCTTTCATTTTCTGTCAAAGCTATTTGATACATGTTGTCAATTTGAGCATGTAACATAACTTTAAGAAGTGTAACGACAAACTTAGAGGTGTTTGTAAAGACAGTATTTACATTACTGTGCATCAAGATCAGAGCTATAATTTATCAAGACACTTTGAACGTTTTTGTATGCTTGTGGCCACAAGAATTACTCCACTTGAAAATCCATTGTTGTAATTATATGAGGAGGAATTTTCGTTTTCCATTTTCATCTGGTCAAATGATCGAGGAGGGTCCCGACGGGCACTGTCAAGGCACGGCCGTTGATGGATGGTAGGGACAGAAGTGGGACCTTTCATCTCAGGGAGGCATGATATATAAATGTGGGATCCACTTAGATATGCAAGATAAGGACCAGCTTGGAGTTAAATGCAACTTCCTCTCCCAGCCTGAGGTTTGGTCTCTTCGCTCTTGCTTAGCTGTTTAAGGGTTCCCCACCCTCACCTTACCATGACCCATGGGCATTACCTAATCCTTCTTTCAATTAAGGTTCTGTTGTGACAAAAAAAAAAATTGTAATTATAAAATAAAAATTAATAATACGCAATAAATATAATTTTTAAATAATAATCTTAATAAAATTAATAAAGATATAATAAATTTTTCATAATATAAGAGTGAAATCAAATCAACTTAACTTGCAAGATATAGCGGTTAGTGTTTATTAAATACTTTATAAATATAGCTTTTTAAACTTTAACTGTCTAATCTTAATCTCAAACGGGATATAAGTAAATCAAGCATATTTTACGTTATTAGTAGTACTTATTCATTCCATATACAACTTATGTATTCATGCGATGTATTCTTAAAACATTAATCATGTGTAACTATAATATTGTTACCAATAATAGAAAAATTGCAATGACATGTGTGCTTAAAATTTAGAAATTCAGGGAAATAATTAATCATTTGGATGCAAATATCTGAAATTTGGAGGGCAAATTGGGACACAGCTAGAGATATAGCTTGTGAAATGTCAATGGTGGTTCATTGACAAAGGGAGGATAGTATATAGGAGCTACAAAGCCTTAGGTTTTTAATTATTTGATTTGGAGGAATCGAAGACAGACATTCGAGGAGGTGAGGAGAGGGACCCTCGTGCTAGTCACGTGCTTGTAGTCCTAAGACAAAAGACAGCTGCCCAACAAACCATCCTCTTCACACACCTTCTAGTCCTAATCCACCCTTTCATGTGCTGCCACGTGTAATAAGCTGGGATCAACCCACGTGACCTTCTACTCTCCTTTGAATTCGGAAGTTGATGATTCCAATTTCATTCGGTTTAGGCTACTCCACTTAACAAGTTTGAATGGTTGATATTTTGGATTTCAAGACCAAAATAAAATTATCATTTGAGTAATGCCCTTAAATTGGAGTTTATGTATGAAATTAGGAGGCAAATCTTGACACCAGCGTGGCGTTATCTGGTTCAATTTGTAAAATTGTGGGGAGTTTAGAGTTTGAATATTGATCATGTCAAAATCTTTAAAATTGAATTTTTTTTAAAATTTCAATTAACTTATTGTTTTCAAATTCTTTTCTCTAATTTTGGAGAAGAAATTTTAATCTTGTGATAAATTGTAAGTACATTTCTATTTTTTAAAAAATAATATTCCGTAATAAAATTTCAAACTCCAAATTTATTCTGGTCACTCTATACTGATCAAGACTGATCTTGACATGCATTCAATTCAATTTATTATTGAATAGAAAAAAAAAACTACTTATTTCACAGTTAATTTCGCGATCAATACAATCTGTCCCTTCAGGTCGTAGGGAAGAATGATCAAACTTGTGGGCAACTGGCCAACTTTTGACTCGTGGAAACAAATTTTCATTATCGTTTGTGAGCCCGAAAGGAATTTTTCCAGCGCGAACCACTGAGATGGGCTTTGATTGAAGAGTGTAAATTGCTTGAAAGCTTTACGAGGGCCAATCAACAAGAGACACAGGGTGTGTCATTTCACGTATGGGGCCTTATTAAATTTTGGGGGCCAGGCAATTTGTGGCATATTCTTGAGACCTTTTTCCTTTTTTTCCCCCTCCTTCTTTACTAGTACATTTTCCAAGTTTTATGTGGAAACTATAAACTCAAATCTTTGGAGCTTTCGTCAAGCACAGAGTTCAAACTTGAAAGTTGGAAAATCTATAAAAAGAAAAAAAAATTAAAAAAAGCGGAAAGAAAAAAGAAAAGAGAAGAAGCACTTTTTCAATTTTTTTTTTTATCTTCTTTACACGTGAAAACTTCTTTTTTTATTTCTTCCCTTTATCTTTTTGTCTAGCTTTCAGCTCATTGCAGACTGCTTTTGTTATCTTGACATGTCCAATCATGCCGCTTGACTTTGACAAGATTTTTGTTTATGTTTATCTTACCTCATCTAAGCAATTTACATAATGAAAATAGGATTATTTTGCTTATATATTAACAATTATCACGGAACAATCTCCAAAGGGATACTTAGTTACTTACGGCTACGAGTGGAAAGCACAAAATAAGAAGAGAAAGTGGGTTTGAACCAAGTAGTGGGAATTATGGCCTACAAAACCCAAATTTATGCTTCAGTGGTGCGTTTGCACGTGAAGTTAGACAGTGAATTCAAGTTTCCAAGTCTCTGTTTTTGTAATTTAAAGAATGACTTTGCTTGATCAAAAGCGCATTAAAGTTTGTCGATTGTTTGATTCCACTTTCTTTTGCCTGCATCCTTTTGTGTTTGTGTGTGTGTGTGTGTGCATGTAAATGTAATGTGTATGCATGTTATTGCATGAATGGAATGGACATGTTGTGGCAGACAGCAAGAAACCCAAACGAGACGGAATTGGAGATCTTGCGGTTTCATGCAAGAGAATCCATAAATTAGTCAACACGAAACATCGCTTAGTGGATTCTATTTTCCCCACCAGAATTTCACATCTTCAAGAGCTGTCAAATATTCAATGTAATTATAGTGCATTCATATAAGAGTGTTGAAGTTCTATGAATGCGTGGGGTTTCAACTCGATACGAAATGAAATATACGGGTAATTCTTCCAGCGAGGAATATTTATAATTTTCTGCGTGTTATTCATCATATATGTCGGAACAGGTTCTTAGAGTTTTGAAATTCTCAAATTTAAATATCAAATGCGTTCTTATAATGATCTAGTGGGCGACTTTACAAACATTGAATTAAACGATAATGTCATGTTACCTACTTACATCATTTAATTCGTTCATAATTTCAAAATATATTATTTGCAGAGTCTTATAGAATTACAGTATACAACGTTGGAGCAAAGTTGCTCTATAGATCATTTCTGTCATGTATTGTTAATTTCTTCTGCTTGAATTTTAGGGTTTTCGGTTGAGGAAATCATGTCAATCATAGGCCTCTGCAAGCTCGGTATAAATTGAGCCCAATTTATTGATAATTTACTGTCCCCACAACCTACTTCTCAACACACCTTTCTGTGCAGAGAGATTGTTTGTGCATCGTAAACTAAAAACTCTTGACCCAAAACATTCATATTTTGAATCAAAGGTTAGATGGCCCGACTGCTCGAGATGGGACCAACGTTATTGGGTCAGAACGACACCTATGTGTCTGTTTGTGGATAGAGATCGGCCAAGCCTATTCCCCATTTTGTCTAATCCAAACATTTTAATTTGTGGAATTGTTGATGGACTCAAATGACGCAGGCCCAATGGTTAATGGCAGCCCGCGGTAGCACATTTACAATTTTCCATTAAATCCATTCCTCCTGCCTACCCTTTATTGCGAATGAAAACCCCCACCAAGAAAGCTGTTTGCCGTTTCCTTATCTTGAAATTTTTTTTGAGATAAAAAATTTGGAATATGTAGTACTACTTAAGTCTTATTTAGAATTAAGGTGGTGTAATTTTTAAATTACAGCTGCTGTGGAAAAAAAAACTATAACTATAAAACAAAAGTTAATAATTTATAGTAAACAGGAATTTTAAATAATAATTTTGGCAATATTATTGAAAATACAATAGATTTTTCATGATACAATTGAAAAATTATATCAACAGAATTATTATCTATCCAAATATCAAAATCTTTTTCTAAAACAACAAATGAATTTTTATAAAAGCTTTCAAGATTTTTGTTAACTTTAGCAATCGTGGGAAATATATCATAAAGTAAACGAAGTCTACCTTATAACTACTCATATAAAAACTATTTAAAACAAGAATAAAAGAGGTGCTCTGATACCAAAGAGAAAGAAAGATAGAAATTACTACTAAGTCCTTACTAGGAGAAACTTGTACGTGGCTTGTTATACCAGCAGTGTAAACTGATATAGCTTTCAAGCTATCACAGTTAGTATTTACTAAATACATTAGTAATGTAAGTTTTAAACTACAGTTGTTCAATCTCAATCCCAAACACACTCTTAATTTGTAATAAAGTGTTAATCCCTTATTTTATCTTAGGGTGAGGCTACTTGAACCCGTACAAATATTCTTTAAATCTATTTTAAAATAAAAAATTTGTATTACAATAATGACTTTTTATTAAATTCTTATAAAAGACATAATATTTACACATTTTTATCATATATTCAAAATATTTGTTAGATTCAAATAAAGATTACCAGCTCATTTAAACATAAACATTAGAATTTAAAGCGATATCAATCAATACATTTTTGAAAGCTCGAGGACTCGTGGAAATCAACCTACTTTTATCATGTAATAAATCGATAGTTCATAGAGGGACAAGAAAAATTATTTCAGAAAACCGATTTAAGAGAATTTTATGTAAAAAAAAAAAAAAGATTTTAGAGTCAATTTTGGGAAGTAAAACTTGTTTTCCTTTTTTCTTTAAACCTACCTTAAATTCAAAAACCGAAAAATCAATTGCAGAACTCTTCTTCATGAATAAATTATTTCTTAATTTCTAAACTGTAAATGGTTGTTTTTCGTTAGATTTTATCTGATAACTTTGTTAAGGTTGGAATTTATGAAAGAGAAAAGAAGAAAGATTAAGTTTGATATTTGTACAAAAATATTTTATGGTTACTAATAGAGATGAAAAAAAAAGAAGGCAGTGTAAATGGGCATTTATAGAATATTATTAAAATTTCAAAAAATGATATTTAATTAAGGGTAATTTAGGGATTATGGGAGTTTTATAGAGTAAAAATTCAAATGAATTATTTGGTGATGGGTGCAAAGAGTAAATGGATTGAGTGGGAAATTTGATTAATTCAAATAGACTCGTCATTTATCTCATCATCTCTCACTAATCACTTTATGTTAATATAGATTTTATTATTATATAAAATTACTTAAACTAATATTTAATTTAGATAAGTCTAATTTTATAAACTCTAATCTTTTTAACTTTCTTAAATGATTCTCTTTGAAAGATCACATAATTGAATCTTATAATCATGGAAAAAAAAATTTACGGCACCCGAAGATACAGAAGCAGTAAGTTTGAAGTTTTATTACCATTCAATTTTGTTTAATGTTTATCTTCAACACCCTAAAAAATTAGATGTCCAATGATATTCTGCAAGGTGCTTTTAGATATGAGAATGATGACTCTCCAAACTATGGTTGCTGGATTATGCATGAATACACTCTGAATCATGTGACGTTGTTCTCTGTCGAATTAGAAAGAATGGTGAGCCAGCAGGGAAGAAAAAAATTAAGGACAAAGAGTGTTTGATGAACTGGTTGCTGAAAATATTGAACTGGTTGCAGAAACTGTTGGTGTCGAGAATCACCAATACCAGTATGTGCAAGAAAATCCACCACTAAACAAATGGAGATTTCTAATAACTAGGGATTTCTAACAAAGTTTGCACCATCCATAGGCCATAGCTGCACTTGTTTTGAAAAAAAAAAATGGCTGCATTGGTAAAGAAAGAGGGAGAGTATCAGATTATTTTTTTTTTCCCATCTAAACAAATATTTTAAGTTCTATATGGTGGGGTGTATGAAAAATGTAAAAATTAACCAAAGTTAATTGGTGTGAGTAGTTTAACACTCTCATTCTTTAAAAGAAGTCAAGGTTGGCTTTCTTTTAGTATGGAGTCTTTGGCAACACTTTACCCTGTATTTTTAAAAATACAGGTTGTGAAAACAAGGTATCTTTGGGGCCCAAAAAAAAATATAAAAATTATATTAAGGTACTTTTAATATTGAAGTCAGAGATAAATATTATTTCAAAATTTTTAGTGGAGTAAATTAAGAAGTAATGGTGACCAGATGAAATGAGAAGTGAAATATCAGCGCTTTTTAATAATTAATACTCAAGTTCAATTTCAACAATCTTAAAATCAAAAACTCATTTAATCCCTATATTATGAGGCTAGTACCGGTTTATTCCCTGTATTTTTAAAAAATACCTTAAAAATATCCCTTAGTTAATTAAATTATTAACACCTCTATTGTTATTTTTGTTCCTTTTGTCTTATTTTTACAATATTATCCTCTTATAATAATGTTATTTTTTTTTTATTATATGAGACTATTGCTCATACTACAATTCAGACTACATGAGACTATAACTGATATTTACAAATCAGACTATTATTGAGATCAACTTACATCAATACTAATGGAGCTTTGCCCAGATTTTTAACCCTCACTAATATTCGAGAGATGTCTACTCCTCACACTTGAGTAAGAAAGAAGACTACATTCACTCAATTTTAATTGAGGAAGTAATTACAATGTGGGGGTTCGAATTGCTGCCCATCAACTTGGAGGGCAGCAGCCCTAACCACTCGGCCTTTAGCCGAGTGGCTAATAATGTTATCTTTTAGACATTAATAAAAAGACAAAAATTAGATTACCAATTTAACCCCAAAAATAAAAAAATAATAAAAATTATATATTAATTTCTTGCGGAAGTGCACGTATGCCCAAAAATTTAATATTTAAAAAACTTAAATTACCAAATTTTGGATATTAATAAAAAAATAATATATTATCTCCTTAGCAGAGTATTCCACAAACATTTATATATATACTTTTGTTTCTATTTTATTTTTGGGGTTAAATTAGTAATTTAATTTTTTTATTAATAAAAAAGAAACATTATTGTAAGAGGGTAAGATTATAAAAGCAAGTCAAAAGGAACAAAAAGTAATAGCATATATATATTTGTAATTTAACGGCATAGATGTTCTGAGATATTTTTAAAAAATAGAGAAACTAAATGAATGTTAAACTCAAAATATAAGGACTAAACAGATAGGCTAACGGTAAACAGTTTACAAATCTCTAACCATATTTAGGTTAACAAGTTTCTCCTCATTTAAAAGTAAATTTTTCAGATTGATATTCACATAGACTATATGAAGGTTCGTTTGAACATACCCACATTCAGTTGTTTTCGATTTGTAATTTTTTCTCCTTTACTCTTAACTAGCTAGTGACTTGTAATTAGTTGAAAATTTGAAATTCATATTCACAAAATGCCAATGTTTGGATAAATTCTACTTACAACCCAAAAATACCGTCCTTTATTCCTTTACCACCCGTTTGAACAGTAGCGTAGGGATAGACAAATTTACGGCAACGATTGCTAATCTTAAGAAATATATACAAGGCAGTAAATTGAGTAATTGAATAACCAAGATTTTCTTTTTCTTAATTACGAGATTTCTACATGAAATTGAGTACTTGTGTTACGAGAAAGCGTAACTACTCCCCTATTCAATTTTACAGAGGAAATATGAGTCTCTACAATTGTAGCGATTTGAACTTATTTAACCAGAGAGAGTGAATTAGATCATTGGACTACAAGCCCATTAATCCATCCAAACCAATTCACACCAATAAAGAAAGATTTGATTAATTTAATTAGTGGAAAGTAAGTTCTTAGTTTTTCTATTCCAAACAAATAAATTTATTTATTTATTTTTTAATGCATGTGCTTCTTTAATCATTCTTAGGTTTCGATAGGAATGGCAATGGATCGGATCTGACCCAATATTCATGTAATTCAAATCTAATCGGATCGGATTTGAGTCGGACTAAAATAGATTTGGATATCGATGCGTGTATCTAAGGCGGATCTGGAGTAAGTTTAAATTTATTTTTATATCCATATCCAAATCCATATCCACTTACCATTTAATTTAATTTAATTTTAAAAGTTTCTTAACCATTATGTAATTATAAATGATAATAAAATTTATTCATAGCATATTAGTGGCGTTTAGCATCTAATTAAGAATCTTCAAAATTAAAGGTATTTCAATGATAATAAGAAAAAATTAATTAAGTGTAAAATAAAATTAGAACAACTGACCCTAATTTTTTAAAGTTTTTCACTCTACAATTTAGCCTATTTCTTTCTCTTTAGTCTACTCTCGCTTTTCCACTTCATTTGAATACTTGGATCAGTCCTTCAATTGCTAGGAAAATTTCTAGAATTTTTTTTTCTATCATTTTCTCATAATCTTATTTATGTTGTATAATCACTAATCAGTGGTGACTACCAACTATAAAATAATTATGTTAATCATATATTTAGTTAAATATGGTCATAATAAAATAAAAAAGCACTGAATATAATAAATCATATCTAACTTATATGTTATTATTTAATGATATAGGAATCATGATGGCTTGTCGTGGATATCAAAATGATAAAGTAGACATTAGAATATTACAATGATTTTATTCCTGTAATTACTTTTTTATGAATATTTTATTATTTTTTTTATTTGTTTGTTTGGGTGTAAAAGTAGAAGTTACAATACTTATTAGTTTTTTATAAAAGTTATATAATTTAATTGTTACCAGTACATTTTAGTCTTTAATTTTCTTTCTAAAAAATTATTGCTCTCTTATTATTGAGATTTAGAATTCATGACGAATCTATAGCAGATTTGGATTTTAATTTTCTTTTTGGATTTAGAGTATATATAGATCTTTATTTTTTTTATTTCACATCTAGATATGGAGCAAAAAACATTGATCCATGACGGGTCTAGAGCAACTATGGATTTGAATTTTTATTATGAAACTGGATTTAGAGCAAAATAGATTTAAGCCATATCTGTCTCATTGTCATCCCTAGGTTTCGATATTATTTTTTTAAAAAAAAGTGGAATACAACATTATAAATTTTTTTATAACATTATAAACTATTAAAAAATTAATTTACAATGTTTCGCATTAGAGAAGGACCTTCATCAATTGTCGCTTAAATGCATTTTCTTTCTAAAATTCGAAAAATGTTATGTGGTTTGTTTCACTCTTTGATTCGACCGACCTCATCCGATATGTAGGGTTCTGTAGCTTCTCTTGTGCTCTCATGAATTGTCACCTTCATAATTCACATTATTACTGATAATTATTAAAAAAAAAAAAAGGAGTCCTTCCAACTTATGTGTTTTAGGAAAATGTTATTTTCGAAACACATTAATTCTCAATCACGGGATGCAATAATATCATTTTGAACACGAGCTTTGTGAGAAGAAACAAGTCCAATGACACACAAGTCAAAAGCCGACGAAATCAAAGCCATTTTCTTCTTTTTGTGGCATTACATCACTAGGAAGTGTCCAAAATAAAAACGCACATCACAGGTTCATTCACATGGCGTTTAAAGTTTTAGGTAGGGGACGGCAAAAGTCGGTAGCCGTGATTCTCTAGCCTACCACTACTGGCCTTTGATCGCGTGGCTGTGAATCAACCAAGTGCCGCAGCAAAGTGACCCCACGTTCACAGATACACTTGATCAACCGTTTCTTCTTCATTCATGCAACTCCAAAACAAAAACATTTCCGTGTAAATCCAACCCTCTACGGGTCTCTAAATTTTGGGCCCTGCTTTGAACGGCCAACGCTGCGAGCTTTTGCTGCGTAGCAATTATTGAGGGGAAAACATAGTCTTGTTCCGTTTTCGATTGATTATTTGTGGTGTTTGAAACACGAAGAGGAAATAAAATGACCAACGATCCCCACGGTTCAGTCTTTTTTTTATCATTAATCATTGGACATCATTTGAAATTATTAGAAATGCACTGAAGCTTTCGTGATCTATATAGTCCAACGGTCTAGAAAATGAGGATAATTAGATCAATGCATGATCATAAACGAGCTATATTGCAATAAAATTAGTTGTGTTTAGTATATACCTGTTTTAATTCTTATTTATTCGTACTCTTCCTCTAATCCTCTTAACGGAGACATGCAACTCTACATTGGTTGCCTGAACCCGGAGCAGCTAGGATTAGAATTAATGTTAATGATACTCATTATCATGTCTGAACGTCTAAATTTTGTACAACATAATAAAGCAATTGTATACTATTACACAGCTCTTATTCTAGTTCTAATATAAACTAATTTTCACAGAATCTGAATATTTGGATCCGAGCATGACTGGTGATAATGTTCTGACCTATACATAAGTGATATCACCTGTCAGTTCAGTTCGGACATTTTACTGAAAACGGCAAAACAACAGGAAGATTTTTAATTATCAAACCAAACAATTAAATTAATCAGATTAACTGATAGCTACCTTGGAATAGAAGTTTTGTAAAATAATTAATTGGAAGAATGTCTTTTGTTGTCGAGGGAGTAGACATCCTTTGAATATTAGTGAGAGTTAAAAATTTGGGCAGAACTTCATTAGTATTTATGTATGTTGGATGTATGTTGGTCTCAGTAATAGTCTGATTTGTAAATATCAGTTATAGTCTCATGTATATGAGTTGTAATATAACAATAGTCTCGTGTAATTAAAAAAAAAAAACCAAATGTTGTGAAGAGCAAAACACCTCAATCAGTTCTATATTTTGATAAAAATGAGACATTTCATCACGCAATCTAAAATACAAATTTGGGGCTAGTTAGACAAAGTTATTTAACCTCAAATTTACATTTTCAAACGTATAGGCTATTGTGAAACTGTTATATATTAAAGAAAAGACTCTATGGTAGCAAGGAAAGTATACAAAAACAAAAGAGAAAAATTAACGGGAACGCATACATGTGCATCGCGTGCAAGTCAGATTGAAAAGATAAAATGCTTTTGTTAGTGGTTCTTTCCATCCAATTTTGTCATCATATTTTGCCGTCACTTTCTTGTAAAAAGGCATCAGACTTTCAGTTGAAGTTAAGAATAAAATGCAAGGTAAGGCATAGAAATTAAGTGAAGTGAAAATTACCCATGAGTAATGTAAAGAAAGAAGGACAAAGACATGCAAATCTTTCCATGATCTCCAGCGAAGAGTCACTTTTTTCCAAGGCATGATGAAATGGTCGGTCACATGTCACAACAACAACTTTTTTTTTTTTTTTTGGAGGAACAGTTCATTTTTTCTCATTCAATCAATGAGCTCATGCCTCAAAGCCACCAATAGCTTCACTACCCTTTGCCCCAAACTCACGTTACAAATACCCCCCCGGCTCCCTCACTCTTAAATCGTGAGCCCTTTGTGCCATTTATTGATTCAATTCACTCTCAAAAAGCTTGAACCTTTCTGGTCCGTTAATTTTCACAAAAACATAATGGAGGGCAAAGAAGAGGATGTAAGAGTGGGAGCAAATAGGTATGGAGAGAGGCAACCTATTGGAACCGCAGCTCAGACTCAGGATGTGAAGGATTACACGGAGCCACCTCCGGCGCCGCTCTTCGAGCCCGGCGAATTATCGTCGTGGTCCTTTTACAGGGCTGGCATTGCCGAGTTTGTGGCCACGTTCTTGTTTCTTTACATCACTGTTCTAACAGTGGTGGGCGTGTCCAAATCCAAAAGCAAATGTTCCACTGTGGGAATCCAGGGCATCGCTTGGGCCTTTGGCGGCATGATCTTCGCTCTAGTCTACTGCACTGCTGGCATTTCAGGTAACACAAAATTGAATTATAACATGTATAATCTTTATATTCGATTCTTATTGGCCTGTGCCTAATAATTATTATTCTTTTTTTGGTGATGCACAGGGGGTCACATTAACCCAGCGGTGACATTCGGGCTGTTCTTGGCCCGAAAGCTGTCGCTTACCAGGGCAGTTTTTTACATAATAATGCAGTGTTTAGGGGCCATATGCGGTGCGGCCGTTGTAAAGGGCTTTCAGAAAAGCCAATATGAAATGCTAGGCGGCGGTGCAAACATGCTCAGCAAAGGCTACAGCAAGGGAGATGGCCTTGGAGCCGAGATTGTTGGTACCTTTGTTCTTGTTTACACTGTCTTCTCGGCCACCGATGCCAAGCGCAATGCCCGTGATTCTCATGTTCCTGTAAGCACAATGCCACGGTCACATTGCTGCTAATTTCTCTCTAGCCTTATTGCTGTGTATGATGTATATAATGGCGTGGCATGTTTTATGACGCTATGGTTGTTGAATTAATATTTGATTGGTGATTGTTACAGATATTGGCACCCCTGCCCATTGGATTTGCTGTGTTTTTGGTGCACTTGGCAACAATTCCTATCACAGGAACAGGCATTAACCCAGCTAGGAGTCTTGGCGCAGCTCTGATATACAACAAGGACCAAGCCTGGGATGATCATGTAAGCAATTAACTAATTTCTTGGCCGCTTTGAAAGAATTTACTGCTTAAGAATGTTTTATTAATGTTGCCTTGTTATGGGTATGCGCAGTGGATTTTCTGGGCAGGACCATTCATTGGAGCAGCACTTGCAGCTTTATATCATCAGATTGTGATCAGGGCCATCCCATTCAAGTCCAAATGATTAGTCATTAATTTCGATCCGTTCAATTAATAGCCGTGTATGGAGTTGAATTGCCCACTGTCACTGGGTTTGTTTTAATTATCTTCTGTATATGTTTGTGGCTCTTGAATTGTGTATGGCTTTATGTTCAACGCAAATTCCGATTATAAATAAATTATTGTTTCTTGTTCACTGTGAATTGTTTGATTAAGATGGCCTTTCTGCTGTGACATCAGGATACCAAAAAAATTTTAAAATAAAAATCAAATAAACAACAATATGGCAAATGACTTTCAAAGGTCACATGCTTGCAGACTTCGAAATTCAAAGGTTCTACTGGGCCGGGCCGGCCCATGTTCGACTACAATCAATAAACAAGTGGGTCGTTGAAGAGTATTGGTGGTCTGCGCAATTATGTATATTTCTCATAATTACAAATTTATCCTATTTACTTCATTTCACTCTTTTATAAACAAGAAAATTATAAAATCCCATACACAATACTTTGAGCCATGCCTCTTCCACAGGGTGAATTTTCAGCTTCCTACACAGAATGTACGAATGATAAAAAAAATCTAAGAATTGACCCTGTGATGCAGTGAGGTAGCCCTAAGCATGTTCAGTGCTGTAGACAACTATTCAAGTTAACCGGTGAATAAAATCACCTTCACGGCGAGACTCTGCAGTTAAAACAACTCGACAATGTGAAATTTAAATAAATAATTCACAGGAGAATTAAAGGAGAGGATGGTGGATGCCAACTGCTTCAGTAGGTTAAAAAAATAAGAGATTTGAAATTCGAACCTGCTCATATAAGTGAGTGAGTAGAGAATTTAATTACCCTTAAGTTAATTACAAAAATTATTTAAGATTTTTATTCTTTTTTTTTTAAAAGATGTTTATAAAATAAGTATTTGAAAAACACTTTGAGATTATATGATAGTATATTATTTCTGATTTTAATTGACTAAGGTCAACAAACTCGAATCCTTATTAAACAAATAAATAATTAAAAAATAACTCGGCTACAAAATTTCATTGAGCACTTAGCTTGTTTATACTGGAATAATTGCATTTTATGCCACTGAATTGGCGTAACTTTCAAATTACTTTCCTTTTAATAAAGTTTTTTCTCGCTCGATCGAAATTTCTTTAAAGGTTTAAAGGGAAAAAAAAAGATAAATACAATCAAAAGAAAACTAAATTAGACTCGTATACAACTTGTAGACTACTTATTTGTCTACATCGTTAAGTAGAAAACCAAACATAGTGCCGAAAATACTTCTTAAAAAAAAAAAGAATTTAAACATGGATAAGAACTTGTACAAATAAGTCAAACCATACGTTTGAAAAAAAGAATGTTTAGCCATAACGACTTGGCATGTATGAAAAATGTTAATAAATCATTAATTAGCATTGTACATACTCATTGAACATGATACGAGGGAATGATTTAATTGGTTTGGCTCTTGTGGTGGAAGGAAGAGGTCAAGAGCTCAATTCCTCTTCACCTCATCTCACCAAGTCGTTTAGTAGACCAATGTGTATTTCCTTAGTAGGCTGAAGTAATAGTTGGTGAGAGAGAAAATTGATTATCATTTGATCTCTTACTTCCACTACAAAAAAGCTAATTCAACCAAGCTATTTCCTTAGATTAATTTTTCTTTTGAAGGTTATTAATTTTTCGTTGCTGGATTTTCTTTTACAAGTATTGTATAATTTAGTTTACTAATTTTTTTTTTATTATTAAAGTAGAAGATAAGTTAAAGATAAGAAAACTACACACTTCAATACAATATATTTTGTTCTATAATGGGTTAAAATTTATGTTTATATGTCTTTTATCTTGTCCCTTATTAAAGGAAATAAAGGAATCTTTTCTAGATAATAACTGTGTAAAATATTTTACAATACGAAATTGTAAAAGTATGTAACAAGCGACATACTTTATTTGAATTTTATTTGAAGAAAAGGCGCCCTGCGGCAGCATTAAGCCAGCTAAGAATACTTGTCCTTTCTCTGAGTACACCGAAGGTTGCGAACATGACCTCAGTTTATGGCTCAAGCAGGAGAGAAAGTCATCCAGTTCTAGGCCCGTGGTTAAGATGTACTCTCGTTGGCCCATTCATGAAATGAGCCCAAAAATAATACAAATCTAACGAAAAAATCTTGGATAGTCATGGTACATATATATACATAACGATCAATTATATAACAAGTGACAATAATTTAAATATCCAGTGGCGGATCTAGAAAAATAATTTATCAAGAGTTAAATTAAATAACAACAAAATGTAAAATTTGAAACTTGAATATATAAAATTTTTGATAACACATTTACAATTGTTCTCTACGCGATTTCATATTCTGAAAACGTTGTGTAATAGACTCATTATTAATACTATTAAATACATCTTTTTCTCGATAAATAATCAAATTATTATTCATCTATTCATCTCCCGTCCGATTCCAAAGTTTATTCTTCACAAATTTCATTATTGAAAATGTTATCTCTACTGTGGTTGTAGAAACTGAAAGAACGGAACTATTTGATAATTTGATAAGAATTATTTAAAAATTTATTAATTTTTCTTTTAAACAAAAAGGGATAAAAAAATTTTCAATGGGGGCTTGAGCCCCCGCTAGTCCAACACTACATCCGCCTATGTAAATATCTAATAGATAAAATCTATAAGGTAGGGTAAACAAAAAAGAAAAATAAATCACAGTTCATTCATTCAAAAAATTTCTTTAAAGATTTTGAAAATCATGCAAGTATTCATTCACCTGGTGAATATGCGATATAACTTTAACAATAAAGCATGGTCCATAAATTTAACACTGTTTAATATAAACTACCTTAAAATTCGTCAAAAAACTCTTCCGAACTTTTAAAAAATTTCTGTTTGAGTAACAAAGCTACAAATATTTAACGTCTCATTCACAATCTTAATTACTCCCTTTCATCTTTTGTCTTATCAACTTGAAGAGAGACAACGACCGCAAGCTTACTTGCGTCATCTAATAAATATGGCTTTTCAAGCCTTCAAATAAAAACATCCCACCCAAATGCGTATGTGTAGTTTTGTAAACGAAAGTTGGCGATGTGTGTTGACGAACAAATCAAGCCTTGTTTTTGGTTATTTCGAAAGCGAAAGCCGCATTATTTGGTGAGAAAAATAACTTTTAAGTAAAAGCTGTTTTACTAGCTGATTCTTTCTTGCTTCATTAATGATGCTGTAGAGGAGCTTTGATGTTATCCTTTCAATTATTGTTCTTACACTCCATTAAAGATCCTGTGTTGTTATATACAAAAAAAATGGATATTTATAGCTGAGATAGGATATCAGTTGAGCAACTCAGTACCAGAAAGTGTACATACTATATACTATCTTACGTTAAAGGTAAGCAATAGCAAAAATTCGACGAGGGAGTAATTAGGATTGTACCATGTATGCAGAGAAAGAAAAGCTCATACAACTGGCTTTAAGACGTTCGTCCATTGGTGCAGTAATTTAGTTTCTTTTAATTTTTATAGCTTGTCGAATAAAAAGAAAAAGAAGCAATTTCAGATAAAAATGGTAAATATAGTAGCTCTTCCATAAATTAATAACCATCATTAAAAATTATTTTTTATTGGTCTTGATAATTTGGACCATCATGATACATTACTAATCTGATAAATTTATAAGATAATAAATATTCGGATTTTCTGTTCTTTCACTCACTACATAATTAAATTAATAATCAATTAATTTGAAACTAAATATTTTGCAACTGACATCCTCGATGATTCATCATATATGCTTAATAGGCGACTTCGTGAATCCTTTATTTTTCGGACGAGTAGCCCTCGCCAGATCACCCTATCTATAATGTCAATTACACCAATATCAAGTCATCAACTCTGTTTTTGGCATGATTTGGAAGCAATCCTCTTCAGGTCACCATTCGCACTGTCGGTCGCGAAATTGCACGTATACCAATCTCATACTCGACGCAGTTACTGCTCTGATTGTGATACCAAATAATAAATTTAAAAAAAAAAAAAACCCTTAGCTAGAACTCGTTCTCAAAAATCCATTTGTAAAAGAATGTGCCAATGAATTTATATTTTTATTTAGATTATTGTATTTTTCTTTCGTTAGATATTGGATTCTAGCATTACGTGTGCTTATTGATTTTTGTCCTCTTTTGTTTATTGATTTTTATCCTCTTTTGTTTGTATTACTAAATAGTTACCCTCTAATCTTCCAAATATCATAAAATTAGTTATATGTTATGATTATTGAATTAACGAGGCTTTAAAATAGAAGACCCCACTCCTTTCAATTCATGTTTAATTCATTTCAACGAAAATAAACTTTGTGAGTGATTGATTCACAATATTTCAATTGTCGGTCGGTCACTCTATATTTCAAACCATTGCCTCCAGCTACCGACCACTTGTTGAAAAATCCTTTGACTCATTTCTGCATGTAAATAGTTTCCGTTTATTGATTATCATCCGTTCGATTTTAGATCCTCAAATCAATGGTCAACAATGGGCGGCCGCAAGTTAATATCGTAACTTAGCTTTTAATTTACATTTCTCCATTGTGTACGTATAACAACATTATCGTTATAAGAATTTAAAAGGATACTCTATCGTTGTACAATTCACAAACAATCATATGATTACAAAGAGTAAACACCTATAAAGAAAAAAAAAAAGACAGAGAAAAATTTTTAGTGAATTTTACTTACAAAGAAATCAATGTTTGTCAAACTTTACTGAAGTATATCACTATGACATCATAAAATAGGATCTAAATAAAAGAAAAGCAAAACATGGGTAGTTCCAATCATGACTTTAAATATGAATTTAAGGTATTAAATGGATACAGTTTGGCTGATACCTAACAAACACACAATGATGATAAACTAATCTCGTTATACCCTCGTGAGAATTTTAAAATGATATATTATGCACTCAATTCTAATACTGATAACATATCGTACAAGCGTTTTATCAAAATATGGGTTGTACATTATGATATATGCACTGAATTTTTTATTTTTTTTGGGTGCAATTTCATCATTTTATATTGTAATTTGAAGAGCATGCACTGGAATGTCTGTACTGGTCACAACTGGCGACGACTTAAGATAGAGAGTTGTTGTACCAGAAATTTATATATGATTAATCTTGAGTCTTATAAGTAATTCTGGTCATATTTTATCTCTTTAACAGTATAGTTAATGAGAGAATTAAGAGGTTTAATCAGAAAATCAAACGGGTTTGGTTTGATTACATTGACGTCTTGATTAAGAGATTTCGAAACTAACCGATAAATTAGGTGAGACCTAAGGCAAGGCAAAGCATGTGTTCATAAGTAATAACTCAATGGGAGTGCTTCTAGTGAAGCAACAAATAACTATGCACGGGAGTCATTCGTTTGGTGAATTTGACCTTTGCACCTAAAAATTAAAATCAAGGTTGAAGGGAAAAGTGTGTTCGAATTGGAGAACATGGTTTGTCGTGATAGTAATTACAAGTGCCGAAATTGTTTGAAAAGTTTATAAAATGATAAAAATCTGTAGGTATATTACTTATTTTTTTTGATAAATTATTAATATCCTATTTCATCTCTGGTATTTAAACTGTAACACCAAAAAAAAAAAAAAGTTGAAGGATATTGTGAATTTTTATCAAGTAAATTAACTTATTTTAATTTATTGAGGTAATGGATAATCAATTTATAACTACACAAATAACATATTCCTTGGAACGACTTTTTTTTTTTTTTTTATGTTAATGTTTTAAGGCCGGGGATAAAATAAGGTATTAAGATTTCAGAATTTACGAGGGACTCAATCATAAAAATAATTTCTAAAAGAAGCTAGACTGTCATTCTTCCTTCAATAAAATCAAGTTAAGTGTTTTAAATTCTCTCTCTCTCATCGTCATTATCGTTGTTGGATAATGTCATAATAAAAATACAGTAGTAAAAATTTAATTAAAGGGATATATAAATAAAGCTGGTAAAATTTAACACGACTCAATTACTTGATATGAACATAACACAAATAAATAAGTATAGATCGTCAAATTTGATACGACTATTAAATAGGTTGGATTCAGGTCGACATGATTTTTTTTTTTGGTTCGGATTAAAGTTCTTGACCAATTTATCCGACCAATAAAATGATTGTATTTTTTATTTTAAATTAATTTTTAGGTTCTTGTCATTGAAACTCAAATATTGGACATGATCATTTCTTTTTATTTTTTTAATCTTTTGGAATGATGGACATAACAGTTTAATATAACAGTTTTTTACTATATAAAACTTTATATAGATTTATAACTTTGATAGTGCAAGTGTGTAAAATATTAGTACACATGTATATTTTATTATATCCATATATAACATTATTTACTATATAATTTAAACTTTAATAATATAAATGTGTAATATTTTTTTTTGGGAGGGGTGGTGTATTACATTTATTAAATATATAGATATTAAACGAGTTATTGGATAACCTGTTTATTTTCTATGTCGGGTTTAAGTTTCAATATTTTGACACAATTATTAAATGAGTAATGTTTGGATTGACCTAAATTTAACACGACACGAAAACAAACACGATCCTGTAACCCATTTGGCCATCTTTGTATGATATGCCGTGATTTTTTTTTTTCGCTCTCTCCAAAAAACTTTGAATAGATACGATAAATTTTATACTATAAAGACCAATCATTTGTCCCTTATTATTTATTTAAACCCTAATAATATGTAGAATGTACATAGTCGTGCTCAATTATGCTCTCTGCGGCTAATTTGAATTGATATCTCTTATAGTAGCATTAACTAGCTAGGCTAATAGACCTTGCTAATTCTAATGAATTATTCATTAGGCTCTCTCTTTACCAAACAAGCTTTAGATTTCCATGAGATATGAGACGACTAAAAGCTAACTAAAGGCTTGACAGAGAGTCTTTCTGGATATTTCTTAAATTACAAGTATTAGACTTAATAGGGCTATTTAGAGATAATTTATTATTCAGTTTCATGCTTATAAATTGGCTCGTGCCTCGTATAATTACTTAATTAGTATTTTCTTTAAGATTCTAAGTCTCCTCTATTTGAAATTATCAAGAATACTATTAAATCTCCATCTAGTACATTTTATCTTCAAGATCCATCGATCCAGCATTGCTAGGATGTTCATTCAATCGAAAATTATTTTATCAAAGCTCCTTAAATGTGTTACGTCTTAATTGGGCAAGATCGATTGTTTGAAAATTAAATTCATCATCTTAAATGTAAAGATATTCGGATGATATCATTTGGAAATTGATTAAAATGTGAATAAGATTTTTTTTTTCTAAATTACAAACACGAAAATAATTGTATATGTTTGATAAACAATACTTCCACGTAGGTCGAATGAGTTGTTGGCAGCAGCTTATTATAATTTAATGTAAAGTTTGTAAATGCACAAAGTTCCTAACCTCAACAACAAAAAAATACACACAGAATTTAAAGAAATTAAGTGGCTTTTTACTTTTTGCATGCTGTGGCTTTGATTTGCTTTCAAAAACTTTCTTATGAAGCAAGATTTAGAGGGATGAGAACGAGTTTTGGTTGCTGTCGGTATCTACCCGTTAGAAACTTTTTGCTCAAGTTCTAGTGGAGGATTTTTTTTAAGTGTTTTAAAGAAATTCCCCAAGTTAAATTTGAGAAGGAATTTTATTTATATTTTTTGCTTTATTATGTGCAAAAAGTCAAGAATAGCCAGCTTTTGAAGAACCTCCACAAATACGTCGCCCAACTGGTTGGCTTGCATTGATTAAATCATGCAAATCTTGGCTTGGCTATTTGCCTTTCTTCACTATAGCTAGCTGCTTAAGCCATATTGGCTATCTTGTTAATTTAAGGTGTAACACTTAGATTTCATATATTAATAAACATGAAATTTTCGGTCTAACTAGAGTACTCCTCTGCTATCGTAGCATCTCCAAATGGTCAGAAAGTTACCAAAATAAATATTTAATGGTGCCTAGAATGTAAAGTAAGTTACCTTTAAGATATCATAATCACAACTTAAAATTCTCACATGTAAATATTTACACTTCGTAAATTACATTTAAAATAACAAAATAATGTATTATTCTATTTTGTTGTGAAGTACTTTAAATCAATGTTATATTACTTTGTTCTCATCGAAACACAAACGTCTTACAAGGTGATAAATTAAAAAACAAATAAGCTAAAACATTTGAACTTCATGCAACAAATCACACATTCAGACTTAAAAACCAAAAAACTATCTAAAGAAATATAGCATGTTCTAAGTTCTAACATTCTAGGTCTACTCTTGCATATAAAGTCAAGTTTAACAATTCCATCACAAGACAAAATTCATTGAAACATAAATGAGACACAAGAAATCCAACACTCACGGAACCAAAATTGAAATCAAAAGTTTAAGTTATTAGGTTAACGTTTAATATTGTTATTTAAAGTTAAATTAAACTAATAATATTTTCCCAACGAAACTTAACACAGTTGATTTGTGAGTGCTAATAATAAAATTTCATGTGCTGGTATAAGAGGTATATAATTCCAACCACGATTGAGGAGAAATTTAATTGATTTTCATTGATTATGACATGAATAGATTTGCGCGTGGGACTAGTTGGCGTCATAAATTATACGGATGCAAAAATAAAGAAATAACTATATTAAAAAGATTGTGCATTTATTTGGCCAGTGAAGTCCAAGCTATTTACTGCAGAGTACTAAGAAATAATGTACATACATAGAGAATTCAATTGCCTTTTCATCAATTTGAATTTTGATCCAATTGTGCTTCCGAACAGTCTCGTTAATGAGTGATAGTATGGTGGGTTGTTGGCTGGCCAATATCATGACTGTTCTTATCACTCATGTTTCCCTTCCCCCACCCCCCACCCCCCTCTTTTATGTATAAGAAAATTGGTTCTAGTTTACGGTTAAAATTAAATAATATAAATATTTTTATTGCTCAACCTTAAGGATCCATTTGGTATAATTTTTTAAATATAGCTTATTTAAGTAAAATTTTTATCAATAAAATTTTTTCAAGTAGAGCTTTCACTAAAAAAAAGTTTAGTTATTTGGTTGTCAGTAAGAGTTTTTTTAAAAAATTATAAAACTACTTTAATAAACAAATTTTTTAAAGTTATGTTATAAAAAGAATGAAATAAAATTGTCAAATAAATTTTTTTAAGTAGAGCTTTCACTAAAAAAAAGTTTAGTTATTTGGTTGTCAGTAAGAGTTTTTTTAAAAAATTATAAAACTATTTTAATAGACAAATTTTTTAAATTTATGTTATGAAAAGAATGAAATAAAATTGTCAAATAAATAAACGATATTTTGAATATTTACTATTTTTAAAAAACCTTTTCAACCTCTACTCTCAACAGCTTTAAATTTGAGTTTTTACTAGTAAAGGTAAAATCACCTATTTAATCTTCAAAAGCTCTAAAAAAAATCACAAAAAATTTGAAAAGAGCTTATGGGATCAAATTAACACTTATGGTCGTTAGATAAATGATACAAAACTGGCACTCAATCTCAGAAAGAAGCGATGAGATAGCTAACCAACTTAAATAAGGAGCCATTGATATCATTACATATAATTTGATATTGGCGTCACATATAATTCGATATGAAATTTCTAAATACCCAAATATAATATGTCAACAAGAAAAACACGGTGCAAACAAGTCTCATTCATCAAAGAATCAAGGTCGTTTACTCTTATTTGAATGAACAGGATTTGATTAGTTTTTTTAACATAAAAGACAACCATATATTGCATTTGTCAAAAGCGAAGGAAATTGGAATAAACCCTAAACCTTTTTATACAGCATATTAGTTACTGTTAAGTCTATTATTTATAGAGTTAGCATTTTATGGAAAGTCTACTTAAATTGAAAGTTTATTTATTGCATATCTTGTAATATGGATTAATTTATTAATTCCCTAATTTAGTGAGATTCCAATTTATTAGGAATATTTGTTTCCTAATTTAATTAGATGTCTAATTTAGAAAGTCAATTAATGGTGGGATTTTATAATTGGCGCATGAGATCTAGTTAGAGCAATGAGTTGGTTCAAATAGAAAGTTCATTAAATGTTCTAGATATTTCTTGGGAGACAAATAAAGCAAGAAGATCAGATTTATTCCTATTTAGATTCATGGGAATTATAAGAAGAAAGAAAATCTTATTTGGAAAGAATTCAAGTTTTTTAAGACCTGCTATTTTGGTGAAACCCTAGTGTTTATATAAAGAGAGGTATTTCACAATTGAAGGGACGCACAACATAGAGCATAAAACAGAGAAGCAAAATTCGGTGTCCTCCCTAAAGAATCCGGATTTGGCGCATTATGTTGTGTTGATTTGTTTTCTTATCTTCAATTCATCTCTGTGGAGAGTCTATGTGGATCTTGGACCACTAGACGTTGAAGAATCGAAGAATTGCTATTGATCACTTTGCGAAATGCCTTGAGGATCGTGGATCAAGAGGGGTAACGATTATTCAAGAGAAGCAGATTCAATCTAAGGTTGAGTAAACTGTATGGTGATAAATTGTAAGTGAGAGTCTTAAGTTTGGTAAATCTATAGGTTGTAACATCTCAACTTAGTGACTTGCTTTTTATCTGGGCGTGGCCTCGTGGATGTAGGATTGATTAATCCAAACCACGTAAAAATCTCCCTGTCATTTATTTTCTGCATTTTATTGTGTTTTTGAAAAATTAATATTTTTTTATGCGTATAAACAGTAACCTTGAACAGTTGCGGTGAATAGTAATAGTGAACTGTACTTCCGAAAAAATTAATTAATTACGTTGTGAATTTTTGTTTTCAATTACCTATATCTATTTGTAATATATCTAAATTCCTTTCAATTACATTATTAAATTTCGGTTTACATTCTTAGCATTATCAAGCAAAACATTATCTCGCATGCTTGTGTGATAAGATGCTAAACTGACCTTATGCGCTGCAATTTATGATACATGTTTAATTATTTGGCTCTTTCTCTTGTACTTCGGCCAGTTTGATACGCAATATGTGAGAATTGATTTCTTATCGTAATCGGCTAATCATATTATGCCACTTATTCAAAGTTATCAAGAAAAATTATAAAGAGCTTTAATGGCAACATAATGGCGATAAAAATAACTGAAAAATTATGCGCCATTAATTATAATGTTATATTAAAAAATAGTGCTAATTGTTTACTTAACCCTACAACACCATATGGTTTTATATTTTTTTGCCACCATTTTATCAAATTTGTTTCTTCAAATATTAGTACTCAATTATCAAATACAAAACAAAATAAATTTGAGTAATAATATAAGATAATGATAAAATGCGTCCTTAAAGAATAGTCATATGAAGAGACAACAAGTATGTGACTCAATTATTACATAACCTTTTGCAATTAGGATCAGGATTATTTGAGCACTTCTTAACTTTTAAAGATCTTGTACCACATGTCCTCTAGTGCTAGTGTATGTTTAAAATTTAACTATTTTAATTTTTTTAATTCATTTACCACTAATAACTTAAGAGTGTGTTTGGTATATTGTGTTGTATTATGTTGTATTACATTATTTTAATGTTGGTGTATTATATTATATTGTATTACATTAATACTGTATTATAACAATGTTGTATAATGTTTTGTGTTACATTATACTGTATTAATTTTTAATTATATTATATTTGGTATTGCACTGAACTGTAATTAATTTTTGTGTGATTAATTTAAACTATATATTTAGAAAATAATATTTATTAGTACTTAGAAAATTATTAAATATAGAGACTTAAATTTTAGAAATTTAACAAAAAATGTTAGCGTATGTTCAAAGTATCATAATTCTACATAAACATTGAAACTTGTACCCTTAAAATTTCGGAAGCATATAACCTGTGAAACAAAGATTGAAGTAAATAATTTAATCAAATAATTTCTAAATAATATAACAATATAAATAAATAGTTAAAACCTACAAAATTAGTTCAAAACTCATCTTAGGATGATAGAATAAAAGTTTATACATACCACAAGATAATCACAAAAAAATAAAGTGATACAGTTGTTATAATATATTCACTACCAAAATGGATTGTGCTAAATAATTCAAATAAGAGTTCTGTAGTTTATGTAATAATATTATTTATATTATTATTAATTTTAAATTAATATTATTCAAATTTATTCATATTTAAATATGTATTATTAGTTATATTAAATTTTAAATTTATTAATAAATTATAATGTAAAAATAAAAAATTTAACATAATATTACAAATTAAAATGTAATATAATATTATTGAATAATACATAATAAATTTATTAATTTATATTAATAATTATAATGTAAAATAAAAATATATATAATATAATATTATACTAAATTAAATTAAAAGTTATATTTATGTATTATTACTATTATAAAGTAAAAAAAAAAAAGGGAAAGCTAATGACTTTTGTGTTTCAAAGTCAGCAATACAGCTTAATCACAAAGGGGAGTGCGAGTTTTGATAATGCGGCAAAAGCAGTATTTTAATGCTGCTCAATGCAATCCATTTCATCACCAAACATGGTATATTTTAACTAATGTTAGGCCCACAAAATAATATTATGAAATACTACATGTTAAACATACCCTAAGTGAATTTTATTAAAAAACAGATAAGATTACGAGAAAATCGTGATCCTTTACAATAATTATTAGTTTATACTTAAAGTTTAGATAACTTTTAAATAAGACATCAGTTGTATTTTTCACCTAATTATTTCTGTTTAAGTGTCAAAGTGTCTTTTCAAAAGTATCGCAAGAGCCCAAATCGAGGGAAAAAGAATGAAGAATTTCAACAAAGGAAAGACTATAGCGTATAGATTGTCTAATGAAGCAATTTCTATCAATGTATTTTTCTTTTTTCGTATGCTTGAGCAATTAAACTTAGCTGCCATATCAGCAAAATTAGCCAAAATCCAAGTGGCTTAAACCTCGGCTAGCTTCTTTTAAGATGCAGCGTGGCCGGCGAATCTATAAACTAAAAAGTAGGCTAATTGAATGTCATGTAGGTGTTGGTATCGACTTCCAACTACTCAGACCCCTCCTCTCACAACTGCCCTTTTTTACACGTCAAAAATTAAAGTAATTGAAAAAATAAAAAGTCAAAACTATCCCTTCTTAATCCTCCACACGAATCCTTTATATAAACTCTTGTCTCTCTCCATTCTCCTCTCAAATTAAACCTCTCATAACATTTTTACTTTTTATTTTTCGCTTATTTTCATATCATAGCTCAAAATATATTATTTTTGTTGTTTTTTTTTTCCAATTCGGTCTCATGGTCATGGGGGCTCATCGCCATTTTGAACCCATCACAAAATGTAGCTCCGAGGGACGATCAAATCAGACGGTGGCTGCCGATCTTGACGGCACGCTTCTCGTATCAAGAAGTGCTTTTCCTTACTTCATGCTTGTTGCTCTGGAAGCTGGCAGCCTCTTAAGAGCATTACTGCTTCTAGCTTCTGTCCCTTTCGTGTACTTCACGTACTTGTTCATATCTGAATCCGTAGCAATCAACACATTCATCTTCATCACTTTTGCCGGGTTAAAGATACGGGACATTGAGCTTGTTTCAAGATCCGTGCTGCCCAAATTCTACGCGGAAGATGTTCATCCGGAGACTTGGCGAGTGTTCAACTCCTTCGGCAAGCGTTACATTATCACTGCAAATCCAGGAATCATGGTGGAACATTTTGCCAAGACATTTTTAGGAGCTGACAAGGTTATTGGGACCGAACTTGAAGTGACGAAATCCGGGAGAGCGACTGGTTTTGCCAAGAAACCGGGAGTTCTTGTCGGAGAGCACAAAAGAGAAGCTGTCCTAAAAGAATTTGGTTCCAATTTGCCAGATTTAGGCCTCGGTGACAAAGAAACAGATCATGATTTCATGGCCGTATGCAAGGTTCGATCTTTATTAATTTAATCAATTGCCTCAATCCTTTTGAACTTCGTGAAATTTTTTTTTTTTTTTAAATTTAAAGACTCGATATGGCTGTGGTACCACTTTCAGTTTCAACCGTCAACGTATGTTTTATTATGCGTTTGGTGAAAGCGTTAATGGCATCATTTTTGGGGGGTCTTTTCATCTTTAAATACCGTAACGGCTTTCATTTTTTGGCTGGATTCTGCTTTGATTAATTTGCTCTCTAAATTTACTTAACTTCTTTGCCATTTTTTCCAATATAAATATTGTGAAACTACAACTTAATTATGGGGCACAATTAACAAAGCATTTATTACACACGCATCGATTCCCATTAACACACCCATATGGCTTGGACCCAATATGCATGCACTCTTCATGTCTAACCCACTAGTCATGATTATTAGCACAAGCTGTCTTTTATGTACCTCATGTAAAAACCATGAGTAAATACCCTACCGCTGCATCTTCTCATTAGTTATTCAACAAGTAATTTTCTTGTGATCATTTCCATAAGGAGCTAATTAATTTTTTATTATTAAAAAAATATAAATGTCACCTCTTTAGGAAAGATAAGGATAAGTTATAGGTCAATCTCTTTGCCAATTTTGTAATTCGAAATTTGAGTTAAGGTCACGTACCATTTTGTAAATACAAGTACGTACGATTATTAGGCTGCTAGAATCTCGATTAATTAACTACACCTAGCTGGGGTAATTTGGTAATTTATAAATCATGATTTTTTTTTTTTTGGGGTCAATTTATTGCAGGAAGGATACATGGTGCCAAAGACGAAATGTGAGCCACTACCAAGAAACAAGCTTCTTAGCCCAGTGATATTTCATGAGGGTCGTTTAGTTCAAAGACCAACTCCACTTGTTGCTCTACTGACCTTCCTTTGGATGCCAATTGGTATCATATTATCAATTCTCAGAGTCTATACAAACATCCCTTTGCCGGAACGATTGGCTTGGTACAATTACAAGCTTTTGGGCATCAAGGTTATCGTTAAGGGTACCCCACCACCAGCACCCAAAAATGGCCAAAGTGGTGTACTTTTTATATGCAACCATCGCACTGTTTTAGACCCTGTGGTCACAGCCGTTGCCCTAGGACGAAAAATTAGTTGTGTCACATATAGTATTAGCAAGTTCACTGAAATAATTTCACCCATTAAAGCTGTTGCCTTGTCGAGGGAAAGAGAGAAAGATGCAGCTCACATCAAGCAATTGCTTGAAGAAGGTGACTTGGTGATCTGCCCTGAGGGAACAACCTGTAGGGAGCCTTTTCTTTTACGATTCAGTGCACTTTTCGCTGAGCTTACCGATAGAATTGTGCCGGTTGCTATCAACACTAAGCAAAGTGTGTTTCATGGAACCACAGTACGTGGGCACAAATTGTTGGATCCTTACTTTGTGTTCATGAATCCAAGGCCAACTTACGAGATCACATTCTTGAATCAGCTGCCGCCGGAGCTGACGGTGAAAGGCAGCAAATCAGCCATTGAAGTTGCTAATTACATTCAAAGGGTGCTTGCTGGGACCTTAGGGTTTGAGTGCACCAATTTGACGAGGAAAGATAAGTACTCCATTCTCGCAGGTACTGATGGCCGCGTTCCATTGACGAAGGAAAAGGAAAAGGAAAAGGAAAAGGAAAAGGCTTAAGATTCAAGAGATGGAAGATTGAAACGGAAAAGCTTATGAGCAATTTAAACTCTATTGTTTTTCATATGTTTTAAACTTTATGACAAAAACCAATAAAATTGGATGGTGATTATGTTTATGATTATAAAATAATTAACCATTACGTCTATTGTATAGTTCTATCTAGCTAGTTTAGTGTGTACAAATGGATTTAACTCCAAATGGATTTAACTCCTGCTATATATATATGTAGGCCAATTAATGTCTGCCTTTTTATTGTCACAAATTTTTGCTTTTGAACTATATACCCATGAATTTATATCTAAACTTAATATAGCTGACGTAAAAGTTTAAGACTTACATGTACATGCTAGTTGGTAAAATCTATAGGAGAGATATATATTTACCATGGTGGCCATGCGACGATTTGAAATATATATAATTAATGTAAGATGTGACATGTGGGGGAATTTTTACTTCTAATTAAATGACATATAGTCACACATTTACATTTGCTATGTTTTATTATTGCCTTGAGATGAAAACGTAAGAAAATTTTAGTTATTTTTGCCATAGTATACATACTTCATAGAATGAAGATGTGCTCGTTAAAGAAAAATTATATATATATATATATATATATATATATATATAATTCTTGTGACCTGTATTATTAATATCATATATATTGTGGGAGAATATATATAATATATAGAAAAGAAAATTGATATGGCTTTAGGGCTTAGGCAGAGAGAGATCTTATAATACAGCTGATCATTCATGCATGAATGGAAAAAGTAGCACAGTGTCACTTCATTGTCAAAATATAAATGGTTCCTTTTGAACCGATGCCATTCATGCATGTGATCAAGATTGCTTGCCCTCGTGAGTTATGGCACCTACATATGGTTGAACAGTTTGGAGAAAACAAGCTTTAATTTTTGTGGTTGCCTGTCTGAATGATAATTCAACATTTGATAAATGCAATATTGAGATTTTTCTTAGGAAAAAAAAAACATATTTTTAGCCAATTTCTGGGTTAGTATAATCAGATTGTTTATTAGGATATCCCATTTGGTTTAGTGGCTGGCTCATGTACTTCAATCATCCTTTTAAACTATGTAGCACACGCGGGTTGTGTTGTGCCAAGATTTTTGCCGTGCATAGGCAGGAGGCGAATAGTGTGCCACGCCCAATACAAGGAAACGATGCCGTATTAATATGGGCCCACCAATGCCCTTCAAACTAAATAATTCGGAGAATGCTACTTTACGGATACGGTGAGGCGCAGCCTCCTTCCACAGAGTATGCTACCTTATAAAGGCTGTAGGGTCCACGAGTTCATTTTGTGGGTGTGTTGTGCTTTGCAGCATTTGTAAAGGTAGCTAACTCTTTTAAAAATTATAACATTCGATTTTTTTAATTTCAAACTTTGAAATTTGAAGTCTTATTTTTATTCTAGTACATTTCAAATTTTATTTTCACTAGTAGTTGTTGTTGTTTCTGTGTTAATTTGTCGTATTTGAAATTTGAATTGTGTAAAACCATAATTCTAGTAGGATTCAATTAAGTAACCTTCAAATTAAGTTTTGTAATTTCAATTATGAAAATATGAAACATATAATGTTCGCAATTTACGCCATACTTTTACGTAAAAGTGAAAAAATGAACTATGCCTGCCTGCATGGAAAGTTAATTTTTTGTCGCTGGCTGAGCTCTAAGGACTTAAAAAGCCTAACGATTCGTCATCTTCATGTACTGGCAAGATTAGGACCCAAAAATTGGTAACCCTAATAAATTAAACCAGCTGGATTTTTTTCATGCGGGCATCATTAATTTCTATTTATTATATGGCTTCGAGTTTCACTGAATGGCACGTGGGTTACTCAGTATTTTATCATTTATGTTCCATCTGGCAATTTTATTTTGGTAGTGGCTTTGAGTTCTCAATAAATGGCACGTGGCTTACACATGGTTTTATCTTTTTCGTTCCCTCTGGCAATTACACGGCAGAGCTGGGTATCCCGAATTAAATCGATTATCCATGTGTTAATTTAATGCAATCGCTTAGTTGAGTTTCAGTCTCCGTATTGCTGGCGCACAGATTAGTCGTTTAAAAGTGTACGTTCTTCCCCACAGAGAGAGAATTTAATGGGGTATTTGGAGAGGCTGCAAATGTAAGCATATCCCATTTTAAATTCTTTCAACGAAATGATGAATGATAAATAAAAATATTATTGTAAGCCAATTCGGTTGCCAATTTGATTCTCATTGTTTACTTGTAGTTGACTTGTCTATAGTAAGATTAATAAGAAAATTTGGATTTCAGAGAGAGTTTTGGATAAAGATGTTTAATTGTCTAAGGATGTGTTTGGGAATACGGTGCTGTAGTTTTTAAGCTGTAATTACTGTAGAATAAAAGCCACAACTGTGGAGTAGAAGTTGAGAAAAAAAATTTATTAAGCTGTCAAAACCTAATTACAGGTGTTACCAAACACCTTAGTAGCGAGGTTTTTACCTCACCAAACTTCTAAACGGGCTATAAATCAATTAAAGTTGTCACCGTTTTTTATTCTATTGAGTGATAGATGAAATTTAAACTTCGATGCTCGTGATTATTACAAATTACATGTAGACATTTACAATCAGAATCTAGGAATCACTTCGATTAATTTTATGATGGTATGATTAGGGTTGAATGAAAAAAGCGAGGAATCGATGAATCAAATTAAACCCAACCTCGGTTCGGTTTGATTTATGTACCTACTAAAAAATTGATTGGTTTAGTTAATTAAAAAAATTAAATTGAAAATCAAATAATTCAAAAAAATCAAGATTTTATTGATTAAAAAAGTTGAATTTTAGTTCGTTTAATAGTTTTAATTAAATTTATTTAATTAAGTTAGGTTCATCAATAAATCAAATCATGCCAACTCCTATCTAGGTCCAAACTAGATTAGATATGAACATCTAATAAAACGACTTTAATGAAGGATAGTTTTATCAATTAAAAAAGTATAGAGAGTTAAAAAAATATTTTAAAAAAATTCGAGTGTACAGAGTAAAAAAAGAAAGAAAGAAAGAAAAAAAAGGTTCAAAATACATTTGAGAGTCTGCGAATAACCCCCCCACCCATAATGTAGGGAAAATCTTCGGTGGTAGATGGTCAATGCACTTGTTCAGTTACTGATCATTTCATCAGAGAATGGAGAGTCCCATGGCGGGCACATATCAATTCAATCATTTCATTCAGATTTCAGAATATAATATGATTTACCAACCCACAAAATTAGATAAAATAAAAAATTGCTGTTGGATTACTCTTCATCGGCTTTTGGTGGGGAGGGATATCACAGATCTTACACAGGCCCCAAAGCTGAAAATCGTATTGGACAAATGAAAAGAATTTGGCAATATTGGACCCAAAATGCCCGGATACATAATTAATAAAATTTAAGGTCAGTGCATTTGTTTTATGTTAGCAGCAATTTGGCAAGTTGCCTTCTGGCAGACTCCCCACTGAGCAGCTGAAGCAGTGGGTGAATTCATTGCGAAGGAGACATGCCATCATCTTATGCTTCGTTTGCTGATTCTTGATTATTATTATTATTATTTTTCTCTCAACAAACAAATTCAGAATGTCAAAGATGGGCGAACTGAAATCAAACGATTCGAAAATAAAATCAAAACGATAAATGGGAAGGGGAAAAAAACAAAAAAAAAATATAGGGTTATTATTATTTTAAATCTTGGAGAATATCAATGCCATTTTTATATCTTTATAAAAATATCATTTTACTTTTTCGTTTGCTGATTAGTTGATTGTTGATTAATCACAATACCAATTTTACCCTTTATGATTAAAAAAATTAATAAGATAAATTTGTAATTCATATATCATAATTCTACCAAAAAAATTATGTTGGTATTTTATATCTATTTTAATAAATATATTACAAATTTATTTTGTAAATATTTCAAATATATTTTTTTTTAATGGGTGAAATTGATATTTTATTACCAATTAACTTCAACTAACTAATAAACGATCAACTAATCAACTGAAATCAAACGATATTTTTATAAGATATAATAAAAATGAAAACGATAATAATTATTGGGAAGGGGAAAATAATAAAATGATAATAACAAAAAAATATATATATAGGAGAGTTTTGAGTCCAATTGTCCATATATCAGGTATTGATTGAAGTTGTCATTTCAAGGGTGCTTTGCCAGAAATGGTCCAAGCCCAATTGAAGGGGGCCTTTTGATGTATCCAATGGGCTCATCAAACCATGGGTCGGTTCAATGGTTCAATTCCTTTGATAGCATGCTTGTATTAAATTGCGTGCATCATCTATCATTAGACTAAACTTATTTTTTTTTTAATTATTTCATATTAAATTATCAAAAATTTCACTTGACGGCAGGACCCACTACTAAGAGGGTAAATAAAAAAAAAAAGAGTGATGATACAGTCATAAACTCTTGTATAAATTTATCTTGTATAAATTGACGTGGCATTTATTCATTAGTTGAATGAAATTATAAAATAATAGAATTAAATCATGTGAGTCAAGAGATATTTAATTCAACCAATTTTATCATATTACATCAGTTTATACAAGAGTTTGTAACTATATCATTACTAAAAAAAATCGCCAAATTTGTCTTTGGAAGAACCAAAGTTTAATTTGTTAATGGAAAATATTTAATTACCCCCGACTAAAACAAACAAATTTGACTACTAATTTTATGTAATTCATAAATATCCCATTATATTTTATGGGTGAGGTTATTTGAACCCACCTAATTTATCTCTACATTTATTTTAAAGATAAATTCATTATTAAAAATTAAAAATTCTCATAATTACTCTTCACTAATTCGTTTCTCTTTTTATTTTACAACTAGAAAATAGAATCGCGTTTCACGCGGCTTTGAAAAAAGAATTTAGTATTATCCTTTTTTCTTACTTTACACTTGATGAAACTAATAAAAAATATGAATTTATTTTTTTAAGATGAGACAGCCTTGTAAAAAATAAAAAAAAAAACTATTAGCCAACAATACAAATAAAGAAGTAACGCAAGATAAAAATATATTATAGAGTGATTTTATTCATTCCAAGTATGTGTGTACAAAACAAAAAGATGAGCTCTCATTTTATAGTTACATAATCACTCCATGAAATTAATGAAAAATTATTGATCATAATTCCTTGTGAGATAGTGAGAGTTATAGGGAAGTTAAAGGTTGCTAATGGGAGATAGTGGAGAGACTAAGAGATATATGTTATGAACATCTACATTTATTTTAATAAATGTATAACACTCCCCCTTAGATGTTCATTACAAAGAATATTAAAGAAAATGTTTAATGTTCAAATTCTAATATTACCTTACAACATCCCAATAAATTATTTTTGTTTGAGGGTGCCCTGCAACCATAACCCCCATCAAACTTTGATTTTTGAAATTTTAATCTAAATTATAAACCCAACATAGTATTACTTCTATGCTTTATTTACATGACGCCATGCAATTATAACCCCATCATTGGACATTAATTTTTGAAAATTTTATTATTAATTACATGATTTTTTTTTTTAGCTCCTACTTACTTCAAATCAATTGACTTGTCAAAAAACTCTGCTTGAAGATCACTCAATCAAGCCTCTAATTAATTGCTTATTTAGTTACAAGATCTTAAAAGTAAAGAGATTATATAATGATGTAAGAAATATTTTGCTAAAGTTACGAAAAAATATTAGTAGAAAGTTTGTTAAAAGTGAGGAAATTAAATGTCTACGGGAGAGCAAATCTGAAAAACTCCCAAATTTTTCTATAGATTTTTAACGTGGTTAAAAAATTAATAAATAAGGATAAAATGGTTGATTTATTCCTAAAAGATATTTCAAGTGGCTCTTGCAGTAGATGCAAGAGGTCGCCGGTTTAAGCCTAACAGCATACATTTAATTTACGGTGGGAGTGCATACATTTAGTATACATGTATGTATGTATTTGTCTTCTTACGCTCACGCTAACATTTTCACCAACTTTTGGACTAAACGAAACTCTTGGGCTTCTAGGCCTGCCCAAATTAAGTTATCTCAATTATATAATAATAAAATTTGAATAACCCAAAAGACACTAAATAAAAGGTTGCATTATTAAATATGAGATTGTGGCATTGAAATTAGGCCCTAGTGACATTGTTGAGGGAAGATGAAAGAATATCTCTTCCTATGTTAATTAATTGATGTATTTTAAGTCACTAAAGTTTAATTGCTAGCATAATAAAAAAAATGAATGTTTCAAAAGACTTATAATTAATTATTATTATTAGTTATATATTGTTGGATTTAAAGACACTAAACAAAAGGGTGCATAATTAAATATGAGATTATGACATTAAAATTAGGCCCTAGTGACATTGTTGAGGGAAGATGAAAGAACATTTCTTCCTATGTTAATTAATTAATATATTTTAAGTCACTAAAGTTTAATTGCTAGCATAATAAAAGAAATGAATGTTTCAAAAGACTTATAATTAATTATTATTAATGGTTATATATTATTGGATTTAAATAGGAAAAGGAAGAGATATGTACAAAGAATTAGACCCTAGTGGCATTATTGAGGGAAGATGAAAGAATCTCTCTTCCTATGTTAATTAATTGATGTATTTTAAGCCACTAAAGTTTAATTGCTAGCATAATAAAATTTAAAGAACAATCAAATTAATTATGAAAAGATGAAAAACTAAATTTCATAGAAAAATTCTCTATTTATTAGATAATAGAGAATATATAAAGATGAGAAATGATGATGCAACATCACCTCCCTAAGTCCTAGCTTTATATATATATATATATAGATTGTATATTCTCTCTCTACTTTCATATTCTACAAACTAAATATGTAATTTATCTCTCTTTTGAATTCTTTCTTTTTTTTAACTTTTCTTAATATATCATGATCTATATTTCATGCTTTTTATATATAAGTTTTTTTTAATATTCAATAACTTTTACATTTGGCAAAATTAATCTATTAATATTCATTAACTTTCATGATTAATAAATTTTTTTTTATATTCATTTTTAAATGGTGGGTTTTGTTCTTCTATAGCTAGTAATATCAATTATTTGTAGTTAAAATAATATATCTAAATGAATTAATTACAATTTGTGAAATTGGGAAGAAAAAGAGAAGAAAGAATAAATTTAAGTAATTTTTTCAAAAATTATTTAGATGATAAAATTCTTAAATAAAAAAAAATAGTAAAAAAAAATAGTGAATTCAAATAGGCCCACTCATATTTCATTTTATACAATTAATGTGGGATAATTACATTAAAGGGGTGTGATTTCAATTTGTTAAACCAAGAGAAAACGCAATAAATTTAATTTAAAATACGTTATAATGTCTATAAATTTAATATGTTGATAATTTATGCTGGAATTGGAATATCTAATTGTTTGTATGGGTCATTCTATAATGCCGTAACTAAATTTACGGCATTGATGCCGTAATTGACGTGGACCGTTAGATTTGAATAAAAAATCTATACCATTAATTCTAAATAAATAGGTAACTTGTTACCTAAGTAACAGGTAATTATTATTTTTTATTCAAGTTCCAAGTTCCAAGTTACATTTACTAGTTCTACGTGTAATTTACAAGTTTTTTGTTTCATTTCCCACTTAATGTAAATTTACAAGTTCTTTGTCATATTTCTAAGCTTTTGTTAAATTTACAAGTTCTTCATGCAATTTACAACTCCTATATTAATTTACCAATTTTCCCATCAATTTACTAGTTCTACGTGTAATTTACAATTTTTTGTTTCATTTCCCACTTAATGTCAATTTACAAGTTCTTTGTCATATTTCCAAGATTTTGTCAAATTTACAAGTTCTTCATGTAATTTACAACTCGTACATTAATTTACCCATTTTTCCATCAATTTACTAGTTTTACGTGTAATTTATAAGTTTTTTGTTTCATTTCCCACTTAATGTCAATTTACAAGTTCTTTGTCATATTTCCAAGTTTTTGTCAAATTTACAAGTTCTTCATGCAATTTACAACTCCTACATTAATTTACCCATTTTTCATTAATTTACTAGTTCTACGTGTAATTTATAAGTTTTTTGTTTCATTTCCCATTTAATGTCAATTTACAAGTTCTTTGTCATATTTCCAAGTTTTTGTCAAATTTACAAGTTCTTCATGCAATTTACAACTCCTACATTAATTTACCCATTTTTTCATTAATTTACTAGTTCTACGTGTAATTTACAAGTTTTTTGTTTCATTTCCCACTTAATGTCAATTTACAAGTTCTTTGTCATTTTTCTAAGTTTTTGTTAAAATTACAAGTTCTTCATGCAATTTACAACTCCAACATTAATTTACCCATTTTTCAATCAATTTACTAGTTTTACATGTGGTTTACAAATTTTTTGTTTCATTTCCCACTTAATGTCAATTTACAAGTTCTTTGTCATTTTTCTAAGTTTTTGTTAAAATTACAAGTTCTTCTTGCAATTTACAACTCCAACATTAATTTACCCTTTTTTCTATTAATTTACTAGTTTTATGTGTGGTTTACATAGTTTTTGTTTCATTTCACACTTAATGTCAATTTACAAGTTCTATGTTATTTTTCTAAATTTTTGTTAAATTTACAAGTTGTTCTTGTAATTTACAACTCCATCATTAATTTATCCATTTTTTCTATTAATTTCCTAGTTTTATGTTAGGTTTACACAGTTTTTGTTTCATTTCACACTTAATGTCAATTTACAAGTTCTATGTTTTTTTTCTAAGTTTTTGTTAAATTTACAAGTTCTTCTTACAATTTACAACTTCATCACTAATTTACCCCTTTTTATATTAATTTACTAGTTTTATGTGTGGTTTTCACATTTTTTGTTTCATTTCACACTTAATGTCAATTTACAAGTTCTATGTCATTTTTCTAAGTTTTTGTTAAATTTACAAGTTCTTCTTGTAATTTACAACTCCAACATTAATTTACCTATTTTTTCATTATTTTACTAGTTTTATGTATGGTCTACAAATTTTTTGTTTCATTTCACACTTAATGTCAATTTACAAGTTCCATGTCATTTTTCTCAGTTTTTTTTCTGTTTACAAGTTCTTCTTACAATTTACAACTCCAACATCAATTTACCATTTTTGCCATTAATTTACTAGTTTTATATGTGGTTTACAAATTTTTTTTTTTCATTTAACACTTAAAGTCAATTTACATGTTCCATGTCATTTTTCTCAACTTTTGTTTCATTTACAAGTTTTTCTTGCAATTTACAACTCCAACATTAATTTACCCATTTTTCCATCAATTTACTAGTTTTATATGTGGTTTACAAATTTATTATTTTATTTCACACTTAATGTCAATTTACAAGTTCTATGTCATTTTTCTAAGTTTTTATTTTTTTACAAGTTCTTCTTGCAATTTATAACTCCAACATTAATTTACCCTGTTTTCCATCAATTTACTAGTTTTATGTGTGGTTTACAAATTTTTTTGTTTTATTTCACACTTAATGTCAATTTACAAATTCTATGTCATTTTTATAAGTTTTTGTTTTATTTACATTTTTTTCTTTTAATTTACAACTCGATCATTAATTTAAATTTTTTTTCTGTGGATCGACCTCGGACTCACCGAGCTATAGTATAACTTGGCATTCTTATACTCGGGAGTAAATTAAACACTTTTAAGCCATGTCAACAAATTTACCACTCCAATATTAATTTATCCTTTTTTCTTTCAATTTACTAGTCCTATATGAGGTCTACATTTTTTTTTTTGTATTTCACACTTGATGTCAATTTATAAATTTTATGTCACTTTTCTAAGTTTTTACTTTTTTTACAATTCTAAAGACCAATTTACCACTCCAACATTAATTTAATTACCCTTTTAGTCTTTTAATGTTATTTTATGCTTATATTATAATTTACATTTGTAATTATGTAACTTATTGTGAATTTCTAATTATTTTTATAAATATTTGATTTTGTGTATTTTTATGTGTAAAAATAATATTTTCACGTAACTCGAGGCTCCAAATAAATTTAGGGATGTCAAATTCGGATTTCAGAAGTCCAAGAAATTAGGTTGTTATCGAGGAGGATCCGCGACTTTTGTTGTGAAATTATAAGTTTTTATCACGTTAAATGTGGTAATTGGAAATTGTAAGTTTTTATCATGCTAGGTGCCGTAATTGTTAGTGGAATAAGTTAGATGTGCTTGAGTGGATTAAGTTAAATTTATATTTTGTTAGTGGGTCAGATGTATAGCTATGATGTAATTAGCTTTATTTATGTGTGTGGTGTGGATTAATCATATATTAGTATAAATACAGAGGGGGGAACACACCTCTCTACACTTTTTCTTCACTTCTTTCCCCTCAAATTCTTCTTGTAATCTCTCTTTGTAATATATTTTCAATAAATAAAATTAATTTTATTTTCAATTTTCAAATACCATCTTTTTAGTTATGCTTTTTTTTAATTTTAATAATCACTTTTATTTCAATTATGCTTAGCTAAATACTAATAGTTAGGGTAAAATGAAACTCTTAGTAAAAAAAATATGATTTAACCAAGTTATAATTTTAATTAATTTTATCCATATTTTATATTTTGAAATTTTGATTTGTTGTAGACAAACATGGGAGTTTGGCACAATAAATTCTTAATATCTTAGTAAAAAGTATGATAAAATGGTATTTTGACTTATTGTAGATAAGTTAAATTTTGGCACACTAAGTACTTAATCCATAATACAATTAATGGGAAAATAATTGTAATTTATACAATTAATTTTTTGGGCAATAAAATAAAAAAAAAGAATTTAATAAATTATATTTACTACTAAGAGTAGATCCATAATCCTAACCAATTTAATTTCATATTTTCACTTAAATTAAGTTGCATGTACATATTTAAATTTTATTTTCATATTTTTTAGATAAACTAAAATAAACAAATTAAATATTTTCTTTGTGGATCGACCTTAAACCAATCCAACTATATTATAACTAGACACTCTTATACTTAGAGTAAATTAAATACTTTTAAGTCATGTCAAATAGCTCTTGACTCACATTATTTATTTTTATTATTTTACAATTTCATTCAACAAATGAATTTAGACGCATCGATTTTATAAAATAAGTTTATACAAGCGTTTATAACTCTATTATCACTCATCCAAAGATTGTTAGATGAAAGTAATAAATGAAATATACAAAGATATCATTAAATTCAAAAGAGTCCAATATGTCAAATATGTCCCATTATTCGTGATAATAGTATGAAAATATTATCAAAATCAATAATGATAGAGCCACAAGCAATTTTGTATAAAGTAGTGTGAACAAATTGATGTGTCATGAAGATATTAACAGAAAAGTGATAACCGTTTTTTTTTAATTATATAGATCCATGATAGGTTTTAGGGGTGGTCATAATCCAATTCTATCCATTCAATCCATCTAATTGACAAAAATCCGATCTACAGATTGAAGGATTGGAGTAGATTGAAATAAAAAAGAACTAAACAAAAAAATGAGTTTTATATTAGATTTTGATAATAACATAAAATAAAAAGGAACTAAATAAACAAAATTAGTGTTATATTATATTTTTTTTTATTTAATTTTGAATTTGATTGGTACTAAATAAACAAAATTAGCGTTCCTCCACCCCCCAACAAAATGTGGCACATTTATGTTTATTTTTGTTCTCAGTGTATTGGGGATACAAGGAAAAGAGAGAATAAGAGTCATTAAAGTTCCAAATTTGATTTTATGGTTTCTTTGTATTGGAAAGCTGATAATGTCTGTTTTCTTCTGAATTTTGAAGTAATTCTAAACCAATTATTCTTTGTTATTTGTCAATATAAACTGATTTTCTTGTTAAAAAGGGAACCCACAGATTGAAAACTAATTTCATTTATTCATTGCGAAATCTAATTGTCTAGGTGAAGCATTTCTTGTGATGATTTCTGTCTACTCGGATATTAGAAGATGAAATTTATCTATGTCTACGGTAGTTTTTTCTATTCCTATTAAATTTTCGACTTAGTGCGGGATTCAACTGCAACAAGAAGTTTTGGCCTGGTTACTTGAACTTTTGAGCCAACAATGAATGTAGCCTTAGTGGCAAAGTAATTATTTGTTCAAACCATTTGCACTTGTTCGTTTATGCTCTAATCAATCATTTATGTGGTCACTTTTTCACATCCTGACACTCTTGGAAAAGCATTAAAGAGAAGTGGAATTAGAAAAGCCAGTTTGATTTTGCAGAGCAGCTCTGTAGAGAATTATGCTGTTACGCATCCAATGGCTTCTCATCTTTCATTGATGCCGCCTCTTCTCGTAAAAATATGTATATACTTTTTTAAATTTAAACCGGTTAAATTTTATTTTTAGATAAGTACTTAACCGGTTAAAGAAATTTTTTTTAATTTTTTTATTATATTATAATTATTGTGTGCCGTTGATCTAATCTAACGGTACACAATAACTCCGGCATTGATACCGTAATTTTTATTATGGCATTTTAGAATTTTCCTTGTTTGTATTTATTTTTGTCTCAAAAACTTTAAAAATTTGCCTCGATATTTCAAATTTCTGGTTACTGTATATATAGGCCGGCATTTATTTAAAAATAAAAAATTAAAATAAATCTGTGCAAATAATGCAGATTATGATTTTTGTTACATTTCAGGCGCGCAGCCTCAAATTCAGCAAGACGGCGACAAGTTCACCGGCTCAACTATATAAAGAAGGGCATTACCGTCAATTAACCAAAAACCTTCCTCCTGCTTCCCCGTTACACGGTCCGTCTTAAACTTCTTTACGAACAGGCCGCCGTCTCCTAGAAATGGACAACGTAAATTCCGATAATACCCCTGACCGTCAAAACGGCGACCGAGTTAAGCTCAACGTCGGAGGCAAACTCTTCGAAACAACCCTATCAACGATCCAATCGGGCGGTCCAGATTCGCTCTTGTATGCTCTTTCGAACCGCCAAAGCGACGAACCGGACCCGATTTTCATTGACCGTGACCCGGATGTCTTCTCTGTTCTTCTCTCTCTGCTCCGCTCCAATCGCCTCCCTTCAACCGCCTCCCGATTCTCCAAACAAGAACTCGCCGATGAGGCCCTCTACTACGGCATCGATTCGCAGCTAAAATCGGCGATGTCTCCACCGCCGCTCCAAGGCATCGACGCCTCAATCGTCTCCACTGTGCGTCCCGCAGCCGATGCACGTCCCTCCACCTTTACTGCCTCTTCCGATGACGGATCTCTTTGGATAGCACACGGCGGCCAGATATCTGTCTACGATTGGAACCTCTCCCACTCCGTCACCGTCCGTACGCATCTCGACGACATCACCTCAATCCGCCACGTTTGGTCCGACGTGGCCGCCGTCGGCTCCGATTCGTCCTCGGGCATCCACTTCTACGACCTCTCCAGCTCTCGCCACGTGGCGTCAGCTCACTGGACGGATCCAAGCGATCCGCGAATCTACAGAGCCACCGTCACCGCCATCGCGGACTCGCCGACCACGGTGTTCTCGTCGTTCGTCTGCCCGCACAGAGAGAACAGCGTCCTCCTGATCGACAAGTCAACGCTCCAGATCTCGTCGGAGCTCGGCAGACAATCGGGGGGCTCGTCAAAGAACATGGCGGTCGGAAAGCTCACGTGGATCCCAGCCACGGGGGTGGTCCTCGGAAGCGCCATCGCGTGGGGGGCGTTCGGTTATTCTGGCTACGTCCGAATGTGGGACCCGCGGTCGGAAGAGGTGGTTTGGGAAACAAACGAGCCAGGCTCGGGACGGAGCGCTAGGTTCGGTGACTCGTTCGCGGACGTGGACGTGGACGTTGACGAGTTGACTTTGTTTAAAATCTGCTCCAAGTCGGGGGATATAGCGATGGCAGACTTACGTAATTTAGGGGAGGATCCGTGGGTATATATGGAGGACAAGAATCCCAGCATGATTAGCAGTAACGGTAATAACAATGGGGAAAACAAGTTGATACATTGCTACAAAAATCAAGTGTTTGTCGGGAGAGGGGGCAGCTTAGAAGTTTGGTCACGGGTTCGAGAGGGAAGAAGTGGAAGTTGTAGTGGGGGTTCGTTTAGGAGAAATTTTGTGGATAAAGTAGAAGATTCGGGTAGGGGTGCAATTAGTAGAATCAATGCTGGGGGGAATAGATTGTTTGTCAGTAGAGAGGACGTTGAGGGCATCGAAGTGTGGGAGAGTTCAAGCCTGTCTGGGGTAGTTTCCGTTTTGTGATCATTTGGGGATTTGTGTATTGTTGGATGCTAATGCTGTACGATACTTTGTGATGGTATTGTCTAATATTCATCAAATTCAGAGAATTTTTAAAATAAAGCTCTTGTTGAATTGAATGAAGAAACCTGAGTCAAATTTCAGACTTAATTTGTAGGGTTGCATTTTGGGCAGCAGAATCATCCTTTTCTTTCCTTCTCCGCTTAAAGTCGTATGTGTGAGGGCTTGAGAGAATCTTAGGAGGAACGTTCAAGGGATGTGCTACGAAGTACAAGAACCTTCCAAGCACACTGATAATTGATGTATTGTCAACTAATGGAGTTTCATTTCTTACATGCAAAAGCGCGGCTGTGTGTTATTTTTTTGACTTTACAATTCCGTTCGCCGGCCATTGCACCATACATTCCCTCATTCCCTAATAAAATGCCGTGGCACAAGAGAAGTGTGTATGCTGAGAAATTTAAAATAGATGTCGTGTGATTGATAGCAACGTGCTTGCATTTTCGAATCATAATTTTGATACATGGTCTTAACAGGATATGGGTTTAGGATTCTTCCAAGTCAATGTCAATGCCTAACAGTTATTCAGCAAAGAAAGGGAGATACCCATTACCAAATTCAATGATTATGGACTTTTGCAATCCCAAACAGGAAAAATGATGGGGAAAAAGAAAACGCGATTTGTTCAACTTTCTTCTCTCCAGGGATTGCTTTCAAAAGTATCACCCTTTGTCCTCACAAATTTTCCATCCTCTACATGAAACGATAAAAAAAATAATAATAATAAATTAATTAATTAACTAAATTAGCAAAAATGAATTTAGCCATGCTAGCAGCCGTGTGAATATATTGCACATTGCCCATAGATTGGCTTTCGCTCAATATCCAAGTCAATGGTTTACTTCATAAAATCCAAAGCACATATGATGGGCATCTCACAAATGTCTTTCTTATTAGAGAGATATGCAAACAAAGGGGAGATGGGAAGCTCGGATCTTTCTTTGAAAAGCTTGGCAGAGCAGAATTCCAACCAAGAGATTGTTTCGACATCGCTCTTAACCACATCACGTTTTCTGGGATGCTTCTTTATTAACATCTTCATGCCCATAAATTAGACCCTGCATTCCCAAAATCTTTCCTAGTCTCAACAGGCCCACTTCATTATTTCTTTTTTCTCTTTTGAGGTTCAGTTGTTTGCAATTTTCCTTTAAATTGTGTAAGCTTTTTGTCCATTTTCCTCTTAACAATTTCATGAACTCATCTGGGGTTTCTGTAACTTTTCACTTCCTTTTGCAGAAAGATAGTGCGAGTGACACTATAACTTAGAAATGCTTTCCTCCATTGGCAGAATAACATGTAATAAACTAACAAGTGTATTTTATTATATAATAAACCCGATTTTTACAATATCTTTGCTTATTTCTCAATTTCTTGTTGTTCTCTTCAATTGCAGTTCTTTTTTGGGCTGATATTTTTGCTGCCTATGCAATGTGGGTGATGATGACATACTTAACAAACGTATGGAAGATCAGCTTAGTGCGTGCTGCTGCCATTGTCAATTTCTTTTGGGGCACTGTCCTCATGCTGCCTTTAGCTATACAATATCTCGTTGATACTATCATCAGTAACTATTGGATGCTTTTGGTCTCCAGTCTTGCTTATAGTGCTGTAAGATAGCTCCTCTAATAGCGCTTTCAAAATCAAGCTGAATCACAACAATTACAAGCGGGCCCTAATTATAGCAGTAGCTTAAATCGCAAACAACTCTGTTTTGCAGGTATGGGATTCTTGACAATGTCGACACCACCTGTATTGGCTGGGGTTATGGGCACCTGCAGTGAATACAAGCCTGAATGCATCGGCGAGGGACGGAAAATTCTCTTTTACACAGCTTTAGGTCTGATAGCCTTTGGGATGTCAGGTCACTTGGTCTCAATTGGAGGGTTCATGGCAGATCAAATGACAGATTCGAGAGCAGAACAAGTTTCCATGCGTTCCGCCAAGCTGTTTTTCTTCAGCTTCTGTGGGGTGGTCTTAATTCCTATAATTGCACTTATAGCATTTCCTTACATAAAGCCTTGGAAAATCAGATTTGGGATTCCAGCAATATTTACTGTGGTAGCAACACTTGTTTTCTTAAGTGGCTCTTGTTCTTATAGACGTAGGAAACCCCTAGGGAGTCCACTCACAACTGTCTTCAGAGTCCTTTTAGCCTCTGCATCCAAATTGTTTTATAGGATCCCAAGGAGTGCCTCTGAGCTTTATGAGAGAAATAATGTTGATGAGCTTTATGTTGTGCAGCATACTCACGGCCTCAGGTTCGTGCTCTCTCCAGTGTTTACCATCCACCCAGTTGTACTCGACAACTAGTGATTCCATGTTTCGATTTTGTTGGTACTTAGACAAGGCTGCAATTATATTACCGGACAAAACGCTAGAGCAACAAGAAGGAAACAGATGGAGACTATGCAGAGTCACAGAAATTGAAGAAACAAAAGGTCTTTTGCGACTGATTCCAATTTGCTTAACCTTCATCATACCAGGAGTAGTTTCTTCTATTGGATTAACTTACTTTCTTGAGCAGGCAGACCATTTAAACCGAAAAGTTGGAAAATTAAGTGTCCCTCTTCCAATACTCTTATTGTTTTACGACATAGCAAGAACACAATTCACTAACCTCTACGCAAAGTTTCTTAACTCCTTTGGTGAATCACAAAGCAAAAAATATGCTCCTGCCATTGGATTTGCAACGTCAATGGTTCTAGCAATACTATGCTGCATAACAGCAGCAAAAGTTGAGACTCGAAGGCTAGATGCTATTAGAAGCCATGGTTTAATTTACAAGCCTGATGATAAAATCCCTATGAGCATGTTTTGGTTGCTGCCACAGTTTTTACTCCTCGGAGGCTTTGATGGGGTTTGTGAAGTACGCATTGCGTGCTTCTTTATTGATCAGTTTCCCCCCTTATTGTTCAAGTATGTGGCACATATTTTCAGTGGTACTTTAGGATTAGGAACTATGGGTGGTGTCCTGTCCGTTTACCTTGTGGGAATCATTAGTGAACGGAAAGGGAAGCAGAATTGGTTTCAAGACACGCTTAATAAGAGTCGTTTGGATAATTATTACTGGGTATTGGCTGCACTGGCTGCTGCTAATCTTGTTCTGTTCATTGTTGTTGCAATGTGTTGGCTTTTAAAGATTCGAGGTTGGAAAATCTTGAAGAGACTGAATTTGAAGAAACTGATGGGCCTTTCGAGGATGGTGCCAAATGTTGTTGCTTCTGCTGAGCCAAAGAGTTCTTAGTTTAAGACTTCATAGTTTAAGACTTAAAAGAGTATTTTAACTTTTTAAGATTTCTCATCTCACAAGGCAGGGCAACTGGGCAATTTTTGTATCTTTTTTGTTCTGTAGTCATAAGATGGAGGCCATTTGGAGCCTCAATTTTTAGCCAAGGATCTCGACGCAAGAACGTAAAATGTAATATATTTACTATTCTAGTAAACTCTAATTCAGCATGCTATATATTTACAAAAAGAAAAAAAGAAAAAAAAGAAAAAAAAGAAACCGACAACATACTTGTTAAATGAAATTCTCAAGCTAGCATTGTTGTTAAATTCCATCTTATCCTTGATGCTATTCTCCAACTTGCATCTTCAACGAAGTTTTCAAGAAATACGAAACTCGCATCTCGTAGAGGAAGCAACATTGCCGAGATAATGTACACAACAAGATTGGCTGCTGTGAATGCAGCCAATACCCAGTAATAATTATCCAAACGGCTGTGATTGAGCGTGAACTGAAACCAGTTATCTTTCCCTTTCGATTCACTGATGATTCCCACAAGGTAAACAGATAGGACACCTCCAATAACTGCGAGTCCCGTAACAGCAGTAGAAAAGAGTGTCGCGTATTTGTGCAGTGAGCGAGGACACTGATCGTTGAAGAATTCATCGATGCTTTTGTCACGGATCCCATCAAAGCATCCCAGAAGTAAAAACTGCGGCAGCAACCAAAAAAGGCTCATCGGGATTTCGGCATCAGGCACATCAATTAGACCATGGCTTCTAGCAACATCCAACCTTCGATTCTCGACCATTGCTGCTGTTATACAGCATAGTATTGCTACGACCATTGATACTGCATATCCCACGACAAGAACATACTTTTTCATTCCCATTAAAGCAAAGCAGCGAAGACACGATACGTAGATGTTCGCCATCATTTTGTTTGCGCTGTTATAGAACGGCAAGAGTATCACAGTGGTGGCCTTCAAGTTTCCGACTTTTTGGTTTAAAAGGTCTGCTTGCTCGCTCAACAGAGTAAGCGTTCCCAATTGAAGAAACTACTCCTGGCATAATGAAGGTTAAGCAAATCGGAATCATTCGTAAAAGACGTTTTGTTTCTTCAACTTCTGTAACGCTGCATAGTCTCCATCTGTTTCTTTCTTGTTGCTCTATCGTTTTGTTCTGTAATAAAATTGCAGCCTCGTCTAGGTATCTGCAAAATACTAATTAATTAAATACAACATCTCTGGTTGCCAAGTACGATTAATGGCGGATATGGTAAGCTCTAGAGAGAGCGCAAAACTTTACCTGAGGCCACAAGTTGGTTGCACAACATAAAAATCATCAGCGTCGTTACTCTCATAGAGCTCAGAGGCATCCCGCGGGAGCCTATAGAATAATTTGGTAGTAGATGCTACAAATACTCTGAATACAGTTATGAATGGACTCCCTTCAGGTTCCTTACTTTCATAAGTACATGTGCCACTTAAGAAAAGAAGCGTCGCTAGTACAGTACATATTGCTGAAACCCCAAATCTAAGATTCCAAGGCTTTATGTAAGAAATTGATATGATTGCAGTGACAGGCACCATGTAGAAGAATAATTCTAAGAATGCCAGCTCGACAACAGACAGGGAAGAATTTTCATTTCTAAAATTTCAAGCTGATCATCTGCGAACGCTAAGATACGGTCGAGGAGCATGAACTTGCAAAGGCTAATAGACCTAAAGCTGAGTAAAAGAGAATTTTGTGTCACTCGCCGATGCATTCAGGCTTGTATTCACTGCAGGTGCCCACAAACCCAGCTAGAACAGGTGGGGTTGACATTGTCAGGAAGCCGATGCCCTGCACAGCAGAGTTTTATCTGCGATTTAAGCTACTGCTATGCATGCATTGTTAGGGCCCGTTTGTAATTGTTTAATTTCCACCCTACGATTTTTGTAAATCCACCATATTTCTAGAAAATAATTATAAAGAATTCACAATATTTTTAATAAACGCAAATCAATAAAAATTTTGTACAATTAATCAATTATATTTTATTAATTTTTTTCTTAAGTTTCTTGGACCATCTTTGATCATAAACTTTAATATGAGTTTTGTTTTACTATTTTATTATTGTAATATATAAAAAAAAACAAATTGTCCCAATAAATATGAGTTATTATATCTAATAATTTAGGTATTTAATTTTACGACTTATAATCTAACTTTTTAAATGAAATCTAAATACTATTGTCACTACCTTTATGTGTAATAGATATAAATTTGACAACCCAATAGTTTACATGAGTATTGTGATATAAAGACACTACGTTAGTTTTATTAAAGATTAATAATCATACTAATAGAGTAGTATTAGAAACAATGAATTTGGTATAAAATTAAAAAAATATTGAAGTTAAAGTAAATTCTTAGTAGTTTTACCTTATAAGGGTCAAATAGTCAATTTACACTTATGCCAGAGCAACCTTTGTCATCAAATAAAATAAAAAAAAATCTAAGTCATAATAAAAGTAAATTAAGATAAATTTAATTAATTAATTCTCTAAAAATCTTCTTTATTTGAAAATTTTAAAAAATAATGTATATTTTTTATAATTATTTTCTGAAAATGGGATGGGTTTACAAAAATTATGGGGTGGAGATATCATGACTCTTTTGGATAAAGTGTTATGTATTGTTAAGAGTATTGATTTATTCCATGATCTCGAACTTTTTTAAAGGCCGAAAAAATTATTAATAACTTTTCTTTTATGGACTTTAACAAAATTCAGATTTTGGATCGAAACATTACTATATATTACTATTGGAGGAACTAATTTACTTACAGAACTATAAGCAAGACCGGAGACCAAAAGCATCCAATATTACTGATGATGGTGTCCGCAAGGTCTTGTATGGGCATCTGCAGCACGAGGACAAGGCCCGAAAAGATGTTGACAATCCCAGCAGCATGCACCAAGCTAATCTTCCATACTTCTGTTAAATATTCCATCATCAGTAAATATTGTTATTTGGTAATCCAAAATTAACCCAAAGGTAAAAGTATTACGATAATGGTTTTTCACTTATGATGAGGTTGAACAAATTGGGGTCATTCGTAAAAGGCCAACTTCTCTAACTCTGCATTGTCTCCTTCTATTTCTTTCTTGTTGCTTATAAGAACATATTGGTGAAATCCCAAATCTGAGATTCCAAGGCTTTATGTGAGGAATTACCATAAGTGCAGCGACAGGCACTATGACCATGAGAAATAATTCGGGGCAAAGACGTGGAAGATTGTTCTTCTCTTCTATTTGCAGTACTACATTTCTCAAACTCCCACAGTTTAATTTCTTTTTTTTAAGGGAAAATCGAAGGAAAATTGTGTTACAATTCAATATCAATAAGACAATAAGAGTTGCAGCCAAACAAATCTCATACTTACAAGATTATTATAATAAAAGATCTCTGAGCACAAAGAGAAGCACAGATTTAAAAGGCTCAAAATGAGAGATATGCCAATAAGGTAATTAACCCACCATACACATGCTAGAAAACTTGAAACTATGGAGTTAGTGTTTAGCCAAACTCCTGGGAGCAATATCAACAACCATTGGACCTTATTATATATCTTCATCAAAGCATCAACCTTGTCTTCATCCGAACAAATAATTAGACCTTATCTTCATCTTCATCAGAGGACCATCATCGATATCAATCTGTTCCAAGCTCAAATAATTGTAAGGAAACCGCATTGCCGCTATAATGAGCACAGCAAGATTGGCTGCTGTCAATGCAGCCAAAAGCCAGTAATAATTATCCAAACGGCTCAAATTAAGCGTGTCCTGAAACCAATTATGTTTCCCGATCCTTTCACTGATGATTCCCGCATAGTAAACGGACAGGGTAATGCCAATAATTCCTACTGATCGCTGAAGAACATATCAATGCCTTTTTCATAGAACCCATCAGCGGCTCCGAGAAGTAGAAACTGTGGCAGCAGCCAAAACATGCTCATGGGGATTTTTTCATCGGGCCTGTCAATTAAACCATGGCTTCTAACAACATCCAACCTCCGAGTCTCGACTATTGCTGCTGTTACACAGCATAGTATTGATAGAATCATTGACATTGCAAATCCAACGACATGAGCTACGGCGTTCCATCCTACTGAAGTGAGATGTCCAACAAATCCTTCGTAGAAGGCCGTGAAACGGTCTTTCGAGATGTAATAGAACAGTAGGAGCAATAGAGGACCGAAACTAAAATTTCCTCCATCTTTTCCGTTTATAACTTCGGCTTGCTCAAGAAAGAAAGTGTTTCCAATTGAGGAAACTACTCCTGTTATGATGAAAGTGAAACATATTGGAATCAAATGTATAACACATTTTGTTTCTTCAACTTCTGTAACACTGCACAATCTCCATCTCTTTCTTTCTTGTTGCCTAAGCGTCTTGTTCGGTAATATAATGGCGGCCTTGTCTAGCCACCTGCAGAATAGATTACAAAATCACTAGCTATCAAGTACAGTGGATGGATGGCAGGGGAAGGGGGCAGCAGTACAGAGTCAGAGACCGAGAGAATGCAAACCTGAGGCTACGACTATGCGGCACAACATAGCGATCATTAATGTCACTTCTCTCGTAGAGCTCGGAGGCATCCCTCGGACACCTGTAGGATAATTTGGATATAGAGGCTACAAAGACTCTGACGACAGTTGTGAGTGGACTCCCTTGGGGTTTCCTACGTCTATAAGAACAAGAGCCACTTAAGAAAACAAGTGTTGACACCGTAGTAAACATTGCTAGAACCCCAAATTTGATTTTCCAAGATTTCATGAAAAGAAATGCTATAGACAGAATGTTAGGCACCAAGGACAATCCCCAGAATCTGAAGATAATCAGTTGGGGGCGCAAAGACATGGAAAATTCTTCTTCTCGAAAATTTGTGACTTGATCGACTATGAACCTGTCGATTGAGCCCATGTGACCTGAAATTCCAAAGGCTATTAGACCGAAAGCTGTGTATAGGAGAATTTTTTGTCCCTCGCCGATACATTCAGGCTTGCAGTCACTGCAAGTGCCCATAGCCCCAGCGAGTACAGGTGGTGTTGACATTGTCAATAAGCACATACCCTGCAAAATAGAATATATTGTGTGTGATTTTAGATACTGCTATAATTACTCCATGTCTGTAACTAATGTACTTCAGCTTGGTTTTAGAAGTGCTATGAGAGGAACTTAATTACAGCGGTATAAGCAAAACTGGGGACCAAAATCATCCAATATTTACTGATGATGGTGTCAACAAGATATCTTATTGCCAAGGGCAACACGTGGGCGGTGCCCCAAAAGATATTGACAATCCCAGCAGCATGCACGAAACTAATCATCCACACTTCTGTTAGATAGTCCATCATCATCCAGAAGACAAATGCAACAAAGACGTCACTCCAAGAAAGAACTGCCATTCAAGAATAGAACCAGAAATTTAAAACAGGCTGAAGATATGAAACACTGGGTTGAATAAAATACACGTGTTGGATTATTAATTACCCGAGATTTTTCCAACGTTCGATAATGTTGATGGCATTTTTGAAGTGATTGCGTGACTTGCAATATCTTTCGGCGCAAGGGAATGAAATAGATTCTAAGAATCAGATTAATTAGTTTACAAAATAAAACTAAGTTGTAATGCAGGAGTAGGTAAAATAATATATTCCCGTAGAAATAACGTGGTTGACAGTGTTGTCACTTGTCAACAACTTATTTGTTGAAATTCTGCACTTCCACCATTTTTAATTTCAAAGAACGTTCGGGCGATTGATTTTCTTGATTATTAACGCACAAAAAAAATCAAACACGGGTTACGCAGTCGCACGCGTTTACACCAGGAATAATAAGAAAATTGAATAAGCTCCATTGGCTGGCAATCCATCAGTCATCGGCCATGCATTGTAAGTTTGTACAAGTCTAGAGGAGTTCCAATATAATATAAAGTTAGGAGAAAAGAAGAACAAAGGACAAAACTAGATTAGGAGAAAGAAGACAAAAGAATAGCACAAGGAATTAAAAAGAATAAAGTGTGGTTATTCAAAAGACCGTCACTTAAATATAAATTTCAAAAAGGGGTTTTTTTTTTTTTTTTTTTCAGTTGAGTAATTGTTGCAATGTTTACGTTCAAGGATGACAAACCGATGGACCGGGCACAATTTTTCTAAAACTCGGGCCCAAACTCGTGTTGGGAAATGGGCAAAGGCCCTCTAAAAGTTTATCTGAAAGCTTGGGTCAGACCCACCTCGAACTGAGCTTGGCTTCAACAGATTTTTTAAATGTTTTTTAAATAATTGTAAGCTTTTAACAGGATAATAATTAATAAATTATTATAATCAACGATGAATTAAAAAAATAATTATCTTAGATAAGATAATAAATAAAGAAATTAAAAGATAAAAGGTTACCAATTTAATTTTTTTTGGTAATGAGTTTTAATACAAGCATGTTCTTAATCAATTGATACTGCCTAATATAAAAAAAAAAATTAAGGCCACTTAAATCCTACAGCTTTAAAATTAATTGACTTTTGAATAATTAAACTTGACAGGAGAAGATGAAATGATCGGAAATTGATTTATTATTTTATTTATAAATCTAAATTCAATTATTTAAAAATATATGGGAGGTGGGGCTTGGCCCAAGCCTTTTTCCTTAAGCACTTGTCTGGGGCATGGGATTTTTTGGCCAATGTCTAGGCCCTTATGCAGAGAGCTTTTGCCAAGCCTTTTTATGTAATTCTAACTTCAATCATTCAAAATCTATGACTAAATTTCACCTGTAAAAATTATGGAGTGATTTACCTATGTAACAATACATTAATTCTAAAAATTTATTATCAAAACTAATCATATAATAAAACTTTTTACATTCCTATCCACTTACTCATTTTAAACCAAAATATTCTTAAAATAAAATGATGGATTTTATTGTCCATGTCGTATGTGGGTGATAACAGCCATCATCCACATTGTCCACACTATTTGCTTGGGAGATGACACCCATCAACTAGGCGATGACACCATCCCCCACTACCATCGATTGGGCAATGGCACCCATCACCGGGCGATGGTGCCATTGTCCGTTGCCATCACTTGGACGAATGAGTTTCCAAGCAAAAGGGATAAATTGTTGGTCGAAGAAGATGTTATAATGCATCACAAAACTTCTACAAATGGAAATTAGGATGTTGATTAGTAAATTTTTAGGAGTATTTTGGTCCAAAATGGATGTAAATAATTAAGAATGCAATAAATTTTGGCGTGTGATTAGTTTTGATAATAAATTTTTGAAACTGGTTAGATAAGTAAATTTCCTAAAACTATTAATGGCGGAAAGGCATTGTAGTTAGATTTTCTTTATTTTTTGTTTAATTAATTTATTAAAAGTCAACTAATAGAAAGGTAATAAAATTTAAAATTTTCTAATAGTAAAATATTTAAATTACAATACTAGTTACACTAAAGATTATTTTCCAATTACTCCAATAATAAAAAGATATCAACACTTTTAAGTAATTTTTCAAGTTTTAAAACTAATAATTAGCAACTATAAGGCTAGCAGAGCTTGCTTGCGCGCGGGGTCAAACAAAGCCATAAAAAGAAAAATAAACTGAGAAGGGGTTTACGTACAGACTGCACTACAGAGAGCAAAAGTGACAACAAACAGAGAGAGATTCGAATATGGACGTGATAAAGACGCAGCAAATTTCATCGAGACCCATAGAGAAGGTCATAGTTCACCCGCTCGTCTTACTAAGCATCGTCGACAATTACAACCGCGTCGCCAAGGACACGCGCAAGCGCGTCGTCGGCGTCCTACTCGGTAGCTCCTTCAAAGGCACCGTCGATGTCTCCAACAGCTACGCAGGTTCGTGCGAGATATCACTTGCACTGTCTGTTTTTTGTAAATTCATATCTAGATCTGATGCTTTTAGGGTTTCATCATCTACAGAACGTTGCCAATTAGATGCAATTTCATATTTAGGGTTTCATACGCGAGTATGGTTGAGATTAGGTTTTTCGATACAGAATTGTACTCAATTTTTGACGGATTCGAATCAGTTATTTCTTTGATTCGGTGTGTCAATTATGATGTTTAGGTTCAGTGTATTGGCGTATATTGATGTGAATGCTCGAAAATCCTCTTATTTTTATATGAGCAATACATACCAAAAGGTTTGAAGAAGGAGCGCGCACGAAAAATAAACAATATTTATTTAAAAAAAGAAAACAAAAAGTGAAAGGTTTGAGAGGAATTCCACCCTTTTGCTTGTTGGCTAATAACTTTAATTTGATTTTACAATATTATTTTGTTTTGTGTTTCGCTATGCTGTTATGTAACTCAGCTTTTGTAGTTTTCTATTCGTACTAGAAATATGGCAAAATAGTTATCTTTGTAATTGGCGAAGTTGCTTTCATAAATAAATGCACGATGATCTTCCCTTTATAGAATCTGATCCGTCAATGAGCAATTTTCATATTTCATTTCCTTATGGAGCAGCATTTCCGCTTTTACCACTGCGATTGGCAATAATGCATAATTGTACATTTCTCTTCATCTTTTATATTTTCTACATCTTTGCATTCTTTGTAAAACATATGTATGGTGGGTCTGCTCCTTGGTTAGTATTTGTGAGATTTAACTCTCATTTATCACATAAAATATGGTAACTAAGGTTTTTTCATTATGTTGTGCGATTAATGTTTATTGATGTATCCAATTGGTGGAATATGGTAATTTCAGTGCCTTTTGAGGAAGATGACAAGGACCCAGGAATATGGTTTCTCGACCACAACTACCATGAATCAATGTATTCAATGTTCAAAAGAATCAATGGTATTAACTTCTATAGTTTTGCATCCAACTTCTATCGAAAATTGCTTCTTGCCTCTGGTTACTAATTTTTTATAATTGTTTCAGCCAAGGAGCATGTCGTAGGTTGGTACAGCACAGGACCCAAGCTACGAGAGAATGATCTTGACATTCACCAATTATTTCACAAGTGAGTTTAATTATCTTAAATATCTATAAATATATATTGAACTCAAAATTTGATTTAGAGCCTCACTTTTCTTCTCGCTATATTTGGTGTTGTAGCTATGTCCCAAATCCTGTATTGGTCATTATTGATGTCCAACCAAAGGAGCTTGGGATACCCACCAAGGCCTACTATGATGTGGAGGAGGTTAAAGAGGTAAAAAGAATATTCTAGGCTTGTTTTGGTATTGTTTTTACTTGTTGCTATTAATGAATGGATAGAGACATAATAGAGATTAAAATCGGCCCATTTAACTGTTGAGGATGGTTTTAATGATGTTAAGAAGAAAATGATAAGACTCAGAAAATAATTATTGTCGCTATTTTTTCTGAACTAGTATCTTTTTTTTCCCTCCAATCTGGATGTTATATTATTATTTGTTGTATTATAGAATGCTACTCAGAAAAGCCAAAAGGTCTTTGTACACGTGCCGTCAGAAATTGCCGCTCATGAAGTCGAAGAAATCGGTATGCCATGAGATGAAAAATAATATTATGTTTTTCCATAGAATTATATTTTAAGTTGATTATTTTTAATTTATTCTTTAATTTTCTGTGCTGATATTGCTGACATCTCTTCTGTCAACAGGAGTGGAGCACTTGCTAAGGGACGTGAAAGACACCACCATCAGTACACTTGCAAATGAGGTTATAAAAAATCTCTGTCTCTTTTGTTATATCTATTTTTCATTTTGGTTGATGCATCTGATGTTGAGTTGAGGCCATCCCTTTTTATTAGTCTCAACTTGCATCCTATGGATGTTAGAAGTACTTCTGCAGAAATGAAGGATTATAATAGTTACCTTTTGTCGTGTACAGGTCACTGGAAAACTTACAGCCCTAAAGGGTCTGGATGCTCGTTTGCGGGAGATCCGTGGTTACCTTGACCTTGTTATTGAAGAGAAACTTCCGTTGAATCACGAGATACTTTACCATTTACAGGTATATTCATCCTTATTTGTTTTTCTGTTTGCATTGGCCTTTTCTTTTTCATTATTATTTTTTGCTTTTCTTTTTCATTATTATTTTTTGCTTCTATATGGATCTCATGTTTTCGAATCTGTTCAATTGCAGGATGTGTTTAACCTTTTACCGAATCTTAATGTGGCTGAATTAATTAAGGCCTTTTCAGGTAATATAAGCTAAAAGTTACCCTTCTAAAAAAAAAAAAAGGGCTAAAAGTGTCCACAAATCTCAGTTTCTTGCAAATTAAATACGTCAATCTGTTACCCATGGATAATTTATCTATATTTTTTCCTTTTGATCAGTAAAAACAAATGATATGATGCTGGTCATATATCTTTCGTCCCTCATCCGGAGTGTTATTGCACTGCATAACTTAATCAACAACAAGGTAAAGAGTTTCTGTTGCATGGATGTTTGTTCTGATAATAGGACCACACTCATAAATGGTTTTCTAATTTGCAAATTTGGTTTCCAGATTTTGAACAAAGAGCATGAAAAGACTGAGGACGCAAAGCCAACAGCAGGTCCAACTGCCAGTTCAAGTTAAAATCAAGTTTGTTGTGCTTTGGGGCTTTCGGCCATTCCAGAAGTGGGGCATTTGAAAATGGAAGAGAGGTGGTGGGGTTGGGGGAGTGTGTGGTTAGGTGGAGCCAGATGTGTGTTGCATGTGAGAGGTGACATTTGCCAACAGTTTTCTTCTACTGAGCATCATCAGAGAACTGTGCTCCAAGCTTGCGGTTCATACCCCTTTTTGCTGTTCATTTTTCTTTACTTTTCCAAATTTTTATTTTGATGCAGATGGATTGCATATTTGTTGCCTGTCTAAATCATGTTGAATTACTAATTTAAATTAGATTCCAAACATTGTGTGGTTGCCCTATTTTTAGATGGTTTTTTTAGCTACAAATTATGTCGACCCTTTGCATCTTTTGGATTTCGATACTAGCAGATTTAGTCACAGGAGGCTTGCTATATGGCTGCTTCTTACAGATTCTTTTAATTAGCAAGGATTGAATAGAAAGAAGCCCTTGTTATTGTTTGTGGCATGTCCGGCGGTTCACACAGTTTTCTGAAGACTTCTTGGCTGTAAACTTCTTAAAGCTCAGGTTCAAAATTATGCTACATCATTTCGCCACACGTTCACCGGATCTACTTCCTTACATTGTTATTGGAAGGATAAATTTGGGGGGTCAAACGGATGACAATGGAGACAAAAATCACATTTTTTTTTTTGGTCGTTTGAAGGTATTTTTTTGAGTTATTATCATTTTATTATTTCAGGAATTGTCAAATATCAAATGATTACAAGAAATATTGTCTCTTATCATTTTACTACTATATCTTTATAAAAATATTATTTTACTATTTTTTCATTGCAACCGTTAGTTGACTAATTAATTGACTAACAAAATATTAATTTCATCTTTTATGATTAAAAAAAATATTTGAAGTTTATTTACAAAATAAATTTATAATATATTTATTAAAATGGATATAAAATATTAATATAATTTTTTTTACTAGAATTAGGATATATGAATTATAAATTTAATTTATTATTATTTTTAATCATGAAGGATAAAATTGGTATTGTGTTAGTCAATTAACGGTCAATTAATAGTTGTAACGAAAAAGTAGTAAAATAATATTTTTATAAAGATATAGTAGTAAAACGATAGGAGACAATACTTCTTCTAGTCATTTGATATTTAACAATTACTAAAGTAGTAAAATGATAATAACCTTATTTTTTGCGGATTTGGGAGTTCTTCAGCATTTTCTCTCTTAGTTCTCTTAGGGTTTCAAAGATCAAATTGACAAGTGTAGGTAATGAAATTAAATAGTTAAAATTTTATTTTAATTAATTTTACCTAAATAAATATCCAAATCCCTGGATGGAGAAACTGTTATAATTTACCTCAAACTGTTAAAAGAAATAAAATGAAACTCGTTAAGATCTGCAATTTTGGGTGAGTGAACTTGGTTAGACACTGAAGTCTTCCACGTTTGTAATTGTTTCAAACAACAGGAGAAAGATCTTTGTCCTTTCATAAAATTTCTAGCGCGAAGGTATACTTCTTATACATAAAATCAACGAGAAAAGCAAGCATTTGCGGTCATCCGGGTGATTTTAATCGCAACAGACCAGGCAATAATTCACTAGATTGCAATTTAGGTAAACATATATTAAAATAAAATTTTAGCCATTTAATTTCATTAATGTCCTATGTTTATAGATCCTTGAAAGTTTAGAATGATTAAAAAAAAAAAATACCTAGGAAGGATTAGAAGAGAAAATGTTTAGGAGAAGATTCGGTTCATTTTTTACGGTGATTTTGTCATTGTTTTCTCCAAAATCTCATTTTAAACTACTTTACTTCAAAGTTCAAACACTTATTTAGTAAAACACTCAGACAAGCGATAAAAAACAGGGTTGGGTTTTTGAATTCTGTGATATTTATAAATTAAAATTTCTCGATTATTATGTATGTAATTTGTCCATTTTCCAAAATTAAACCTGTCTCTGATTTACTTTAAATGACCAGATTACCCACCCACCCCTGTGGTTATGGAATTCAGTGTTTCACCCGAAAAGAATAATAGTATTATTTCAGAGAGGCCAAGGACCTGTTTGATACAAATTGTCATAACGATATAAGTGCAGGGACCGGCAACGCCAGTACCGGAAAAACAAAAGTGAACAAAACGATAAACCCTTTCTCTTACCGGAGGTTTTTCAGTCCATCCTCCAAAATAAAGGAAGCAGTGCAGTGATATCCATCAAAAGGCAAGTGCGAAATCTCAGAAACTTTCTTTTAAATTATTATGATTTATTTTATTTATTTGTTTATTTATTATTTTTTTTTATTATGTCTTCGTAGCTTAAATTGCATATCTGGGCTGCCCTTGTTGATTATATTGATTCACCATTAGCTTGCCTTTCTTTGAATCTTAGCTGTTAGTGGTGCGCATTGACTGCTCGAAGAAATGATTGCAGGAGAAGTCGGTTTATTAATTGGTTAACAAAAGAGTTACTCATAACTGTCCTTTGATATGAACCTTAACTTTTGAATTTGATTCTGGCATCAGGAGTTTGGTTTTATACCGGGAGCTTGTATCATGGGCAAAGCTTCGAGGGATAAGAGGGTATATTTTCTTTCCCTTGGAATTTACATTCTACCTTTTATGCCCTCCCTCTCTTGAAACTTTTATTTTGATAGGCTTGTTGCTTTTGCAGGATATTTATTATCGTAAAGCAAAGGAAGAAGGTTGGCGTGCTCGTAGTGCCTTTAAGCTTCTTCAGATAGACGAGGAATTCAACATATTTGAAGGTGGATTCTTTGTTTATTTTTTCTCTGTTTGAATCTCTCTCAGGTGAAATGATAGTGAGATTATGATTGTAAAATTTTAACCTTGAGTAGTTTGAAAACAATTTGATTTGCAGGTGTGAAGCGTGTGGTAGATTTATGTGCTGCCCCTGGTAGTTGGAGTCAGGTACCATTCAATGGAATTATTGCCCTATGGATTGCCAATTTTTTATCTGTAGAACATAATCCATATTGAAATGAAAGTACCTGACTTTCTGATGATGATCCTTTTTGCTATTTTAAGTTTGTCATATGCTTCCTACATTCTATCATTTTAAATGCAGGATGCATGATAATTGATCACAATTTACACTGGATTGTCTTGTAGTCGTGCTATCTAGGAGTGTTGTAGAAAGTTGTCCTTTCTAGGTTTTGATGTTCACTTCTGTCATGTGTAGGTTTTGAGTCGCAAATTGTATCTCCCGGCAAAGTTGTCGCCTGATTCCAGGTAACTCTTGTCCTGCCAAGTTTCATTTTCTTGTTTGTTGTAAAATCTGTTTATTGTTCCATTCCAACTTTGGGGTGAGTGTCCTGTTAAAGTGTTAATGACTATCTTAATGTTACAAAAAGATTTTGTTGAAATCAAATGCGGTTTTGCGCTGTATTATGTCTTAGATTTAGTATATTTTTTCTTGTATTGTGTGTATGTAGTTGTTTGTATATCTGTGCATTTTGAGCAGAAGCATTTGTTTTGTATTAAACTTTTCACTTATTTCTGCTAAGGTAGTTATTTCTTTACTGTGGATGTTGTTAGTGTTTCCATGAAGAATTAGCAGTTCGTGCCTTCGAGAATTCAGGTTTTGTGATACATCATCAATTGAGAGGGATTTAGAAACATTTTTCATGTCCAATATGTATTTATTACTTGTCCTCTCCTCTAGGTTAACAGTCTGTTTGAATTTCTCAAGACAGCTCCTCTTAATCATGTCCATTAGACTTCCATGGTGAAAATTTCATGTGCAACTTTTCCTTATCCGAGAATATTAACTACTGGCAATATGCTCCATAGAAGCGTTCAACTACAAATTGCTGTAATGAACAGATGATTTTATTTTGCAGTTTCCTGTTAATTGCCTCCCATATCTATTCATTTTCTCCTATTATTTTGGTTATTGATAACTTTTACCTGAGTGGATAATTCCATGCACTCATATTATGATGAAAAAAGACCTAAACATCCGATATTCTTCTTCATGCATACTACATTCTCATTAAGACCATAACTTTATGTGGTACAATTTGCAGGGAGGGTGATCTTCCGCTCATTGTGGCTATTGATTTGCAGCCCATGGCTCCAATCGAAGGTGTTATTCAAGTGCAGGGTGATATAACTAATGCCCGAACCGCTGAAGTGGTAAGTATTGTTATCATTCCTCCATTCCTTGTTCTGCAGCCATTTCAATTAAAAGTATGTAAACCTTTCAGACTGATGCTAGTTCAAAATTTCATCAACAACTTGAGTTTATTGTTGCACTGCCACAGGTTATAAGACATTTTGATGGCTGCAAAGCTGACTTGGTTGTATGTGATGGTGCACCTGATGGTAAATGATATTCAGCTTCCTAATTTCTAGTCCACTCCATTGCTGCTTTATAGTGGTACTTGTTCTTAAGCTTGCTTTATTGCATGGGGAATTTGCAGTAACCGGCCTTCATGACATGGATGAATTTGTTCAATCCCAACTTATACTTGCTGTAAGTATTCAGTTTTTTATAAATGAATTAGTTTTTTGTCTGTGACAACTATTACAGTACGTAATTTTTTATGTTAGCTACTGTTGCAATAAGCGATGTATGTCAATTGTAGATGCATCTAACTGCTGCTTATCATCCAACCTCTCTTGCCAATATCATCCTTACCTAGGGTGCATTAGCATTTTATGTATTGACTTGCTCGTTTTACAATTTCTGTGAAACACCAAACTCCTCATTAGATTCTCCATATCTGTTGATGTATTAAATGGATATATTTATCCAGATAACATTCTTAGCAATAAACTTCTTTGTAATGTTCACAACTTAGACCTAAATTAGGTAGCACGCAAAGAGTTACCAGAGGGTATATTATATCAAGAAGTTGGTGTTTTGTCATTGGGGACGGCAATGTTACCGAAACACTTTAAGAAGCTTTTGTCAAAGCATTTTACCTTTGGTTGCTAATTTTTTTCAGGGCATTGTTTCTTCATGGGGTTTTCTTTTATTTCATTTTAAAATATTGCTCCAGTTCATTTTTGTTGGCATCAGCTGGTTTTCCTTTGTTGCAGGGTTTAACCATTGTTACTCATGTACTTAAAGAAGGTGGGAGGTTTATTGCGAAGATATTCCGTGGAAAAGATACTAGTCTTCTATACTGTCAGGTAAATAAGATGCTTGTGAAGACCCCAGTTTATTTTTTCTAGGATTTTTGGCTTATGTGATTTGTATATTGCTGTGGTAACCAGACAATGTTTGTTTTACAAGATATCTATGCTGCAAGTTTCCCTTATACTAGGTTGTCTACTTTTATTTATAAATCAAGAAATGACATATCTCTCCTTTTGCCTACTTTTGTTTCTTTATTGCAGCTGAAATTATTTTTCCCTGTAGTGACTTTTGCAAAACCAAAAAGCAGCCGTAATTCAAGCATAGGTATCTTCCCCAGCATATTCATATCAGTTTTTTGAATGTGGTAACGAAAAGGAGAAACAGATTTGACCTCATTTTGTTATCCTCAAAGCTAATACTTGTTTTGTTTGTCATCCAGAGGCATTCGCTGTTTGTGAGAACTATTCCCCTCCTGAAGGATTTAATCCAAAAGACTTGCACCGCCTTTTGGAAAAGGTGGGAAGCCCCTGGGGAGGAGAGGATCAAGGTAACTGTGCATGCAACATTCATTATATATTTGTGCCTTGAGTTATTTTAAATTCAAAGACTTGCTTTAGAATGAAATTTCTAAACATAGATACGTTTTATGGATTTACTGATACTTAATTATTCTTCCTCATAAATGGGTCTATTGTTGAACATTTACGAGTAATACCAAATCTCAATCTGAAAACAAAATCACCCTGGCTTTAATTTAATCTTATACCTAAATTCATATATATTAAGCATTAATATTTGTTAACTCTTAATCTCTAACGGTTGCTAATATAGTAGATTACATTGGAGCATACACCATCTTCTTCTCAAAGTACAAGTGTTCTGGAAACTCATTTACCTTTAATTGATCATTGGGATGCAAGAGCATTTGGGGAATTTCTCAATCAATACAAAGAAATAAGAATATGAAACTAACTTCAGACTGAGCGCTCGTTGTAAAGAAGGACCTCCATGCTAGTCTTGTAATGAACAAAGGAAGATATAAGCTAAGAATTAGAAATCATGAAAGAGACAAGTGGTGGATTTGTTGTATATAGAAGTTTTAGTAAGTAATATAATGATATAGTTGGTGGGAGTACCAAAGTTTTGGGTGGTAGCATGTTGCGGCATATGCTCTCAGGTTAGCTCAATTATGCAATTTCTCTTATTGTGAAATATTGATTTATCATTTAGTTAATCTAGAGAACTTGCACTATTCTCAATACCAAGGCATACTAGATAAGAGACAAGGTAATCTGCAGCTTTGATTAATGGGCATTTCACGTTTGTTCAAATTCTACTTTCTATTTTCTATTCACAGATGTGACATTGGTGTTGTGCATGTTACCCTGCAGACTGCAGTAGTGGTTGGTTGGAAGGACCAAATAAGGTGTACATCCCCTTTTTGGCATGCGGGGACCTAAACGGGTATGATTCCGACCGTTCATATCCACTGCCTAAAGTCACTGATGGAACTTACCAGAGCTTGGATCCTGTACAACCCCCAATTGCCCCTCCTTACAAAAGAGCTCTTGAAATGAAGAAAGCTTCCAGTCAAGGTATAGGAGAGCCTGAGAAGCATTCCTTGGATTCTTAATTATGCCTTACTTTTTCATATATGGGCCCATCAATGGTTAAATTCTTGATAGTCAAATTATTAGTGGACATGCCATAATTATTATGGTGCAGCTTTGAGAACTCAGTTCTTGTTGAAAGGGATGCATTCTTTATTATAATTGTCCATTTGTCCCCCAGACTGTCAGCAGTGCCAGATTGTTCCGGTGTCTTTATATATATATATATATACACACATACATGAAATTAATTTGAGAGGATGTGACCTCCAACCGATGCCATGTTTCAAGGCCAGCCATTTGGAGATTTAGCTAGAGGAGCAATTTGAGCTAATGCCATTGGAAATGTAGAATCAAAAGATATGAAATTAAGATGGTATCATCTGGCATATTTAGAGATGATAAATATCTAATTATGGATGGAAAATATTTATTTAAATATAAATTTATAATTATTTATAATGAATATATTTATATTCATATTCAGTATTTAATATTAGATATAAATATGGCTTTTATCCATATAGATATGGACAGCTATAGATATTCATGGATATTTTTTTTATTATATAAAAATAATAATATAAAATAGTTAAAATTACAATATTAAATTTAGTTATTAAACTATTTATATTAATAATATATATATATAATAAAATGGCGGTCCGGTTGCCGGTGGCGGAGGTTCGACGGTGGTCCGGCGAGGTCTGACGGAGATTCGGTGATTTTTCGGAGATTTTTCGGCGGTGGTCCGGCGACTTTCTGGTGGAGGTCTATTTATAATATTAAATTAATAAAATAAAATGATAATTATTAATAGTATTAAACAAGTTAAAAAATTAAAGGATAATTTTAAAAACTTTAGTTTTTAATATAAGAGAAATTTAAATTATTCAGTAGTTAATATAAGAGGAAATTAAATTTTGTTATTTTTTTATTTTAGTTTAATAATATAATTTTTTTAACTTTAAATGGATAAATTAATTAAATTTTGGATATCCATTAAATATCCATATACATTCAATATCTAATTGGATATTTTTAAAAATATTCATATCTATATTTAAGAAGATTTTAAATATCTATTAAATATTCATATCTATTCAATATCTAATTAGATATTTTAAAAATATCTATATCCATATTCAAAAAGATTTTAAATAAATATTATTTAATCTAATTAAATTAGATATATAAATATTTAATTTAAATAAACTAATTTACCATTTCTAAAATATTTACTATGCTTTTATTTATGGCCTTGATAGTGGCATGTCCTCTGGATATTAGATAGACTAGGGTCAACACCCATCTGTCCCACCCATAAAAAAATTGTCTGTTTTTGAGTTGTATCCCAGTGACATGTCATATTCAAAGTTTTAATTTATAGTTCGTCTTCGTTTAAGTTTTGTTCCCCCGTGTTTCCTTTTACGTGACGTGTAAATGAAATTCACCAAACACAATCACCAGCGCATCAGCATCACACGGTTCGAGAATGCATGACCACAAATGGATTGCATTAACATCTTTTACCATAAAATGAACAGTGTGTTCAAAAAAAAGCATCGTTCATGACAATTTTGTACTGCTAGTTGTCGTACGTCTAACGGACCAGACGATTCTGATCCATGAACCATTTGGCTCCCTTGTTTCATTTTCATTTTTCAAAACAATGCAAAAGTTTAGACAAGAATTCGGAGAAAGTGAATTGAGCTCTACAAAGAGGAGTAAGAACTTAGAACTACTCTGCTACAATCCTCCGGCGAGAACTCGGTTGAATATCAGGCTATTGTCCCGGTGATCTTGTCAAGTTGGTTGAAGTGAAAACTTGCCGAAAACCTTAACTCCTATGATTCGTTTCCTTTACAACTAGCAAGAACCTGCAGAAACAGAGTTTGATCTGGACATAGAGGAAGAAGAATTCAAGAACTCGATGCAATCTTCGATAGCTTCAGCTCGATGAGATTCAATTGACTCTGCTAATGATCGAGACCTCGCCAAAGTTGATGAAGTAACCTTCCGAGAAGACCTCTTTTTCGTTGATACAAAACGTAGAGCTCTTGTCACTTTAGCTCCGAGATGCCTCAGCAATCTTGCAGGTGAAAATCCCGAATCCCTCGGCATCCGAAAACTGAAAATTCCAACGATGACCCTCTTCCGATTCCAGGCCGCTCTTGCGCTGCCTCCATGCTTGAGAAAGACCGTTGGCTTTTCATTAACATCAGGACTGAAAGTCACTCGCTTGCTTGACATTTTAGACTTGTAAGAGTTTGCTACAAACGGAGGCAAAAATGGATCTTCAAGTGTAAACAAAGACAATAGATAAGGTGGCCATGGGTATTTATTGATGAATGAATGGGGGAAAAAGAGAAAAGGTGAAAACAGAGCAATGAAGAAAGAGATAAAAAGAAGAGAGGATTGGGCTTCTCAATGAAATCAGGAATCGACAGGCAGTGTTTTGTGGGAACCAAAACAACTAAATTTATGCTTTTGTTCAAAGAAATTCACTGTAGACCAATTAATATGTACACCAAAGTCGTTTCTTGAGATGTATTCATAACTCATATACGTGCATGAGCCATGCACATGGCCTTTTTATAAGCCTACATTTCTACTCTACGCAACCATTATAATAAATGAGGAATCGCCATCACAACTTCATTCAATTCGGTGCCTAATCACCGTACCAAAATCTAAGAATCAAACAGGCCATTTAGCTTAGCTCAAAATGAGTTCAAATTTCAAACATATGAACTGTATTACAATTAAAACTAATTTGGACGGACATGATTTTAGTAAATAATTATAAAGACCTTAAAATTGAGGAGTGATTTTCAAGCAACTTTGTTTGTTGGCTCTCTGAATTCGAATCTTAAGAGAGGCAAAAGTTAAAAATTCTTGAATTCAAATTTTGAAAGAGATATTAAAAAATTAATTTAAACTTCGCTTATTCGGTTATTTCTCTATGTTTATTTTAAGGAAAAAAAAACATAAACTGACTTGATATAATAATTCTTTTAATATTTTAGCCCTTATTTGACAAAACGGTCTCCATATGCTTTTACAAACTTAATCTTAAAGTTATATTTATTATAAGAAGACCTCTAATAGTTAAATAAATTACATAAATAAAAAAAAGAGAGACCTAATACTCATGTTTGAGAATGAATAGTTTAATAATATGTGTTGTCTTTCACAAAATTAGGATTGTTTTCTTATTTGAACTTACATAACTATTAAAGAATTATTGTATGTGTAATCATTTTCTAATTAGGACATCTTCATTTTGTTCTAATTAAGATGCTACTCAAATATAAAAATTTGCAAATTTTAATATATTAGAAATTATATTTTTTTAATCTATTAATAAGGATTAAAATGAGAATGTCTTCATGAATATGATTATATACATATAGACACAAACGATTGTTAATAATGCATATTGCACTTGGAGGCAGACACCTTGAAGGATACACGAGCTAAAGCTGGCCTAATTATTAAGCAGCCTTTGTGGGAATGGGTATACGAGAATTTTAACCTAGGAAAATGGGGTTATTAAGTTGGTCAAAAGAAAAGGAATTGATGGTGGAGCCATTGCTAAAGGGGAAAATAAGAACACAAGTGAGTGAAATGATCATCTAAAATATGAAAAAGAAAAATAGTAGTATATAAGAGCCTAAGAGGGAACAAATAGACAATTACTAGATACTCTTTTATCATTTTTTTTAGTATTTTCCCTGGAGCGTTGCTTTTGAGGAGCTCACAGGGCCTACCATGTATCTTTTCTTTTGTTGGTTACGTTGAATTCTTGGTTCTGTTTTCCGAAAAAACAACTGTGAAGTGGATTAATGGACCATTTTTTGAAAGCTAAAGAGGGAATCTATTTGAATATATATATATATATGTTGTGTGTGTGGGTGTGGGACTGGGGGCTAGCTAGCTTGCATTGCCGTGAATATTAGGGAAACTAATTGTTGGTTACTTTTTTCTTACTTGCTTTACAAACTTTTGACAGAAGGAAAAAAAAAATCCCTGTTCCAGTATCTGCTTGCTGGTTTGTGTTTTTTGACTGGGAGCTATGGAGGCCCCAGTTTTGTATCTCTTTTAACTCTCACTGATTTCATCTTGTCTCGCTGTGCATGCTTGTTGGTTCAACAGATAAACGCTCAACGGCATGCAAAATTGAGAAATGGTTTGGTTTATATTTATGTAATATTTGAAACTTCAATTAATTTGAATGACATTTGTATATCCAAATTTTTTTTAAAAAAATCCAAATTAGTGATTGAAAATGGTCTTGAAAACGTTGAAACTTGAAATTGAAACTTTCATTCCTTTCTTTTTTTTTTTTTTTTTTTTTTTGCCCAACCCATATGTCCAGTGCACTTAGAGTCAGTGGAATCAAAGAAATTTGACTAAAGAAGATGTGAAAAATTTCATGTGCATGGTTGCCGGTGCCGCAGTTGGAGCGCAAATAAAATTCAAGCTATTACGACTTTTTTACGTACAACTATATTTTCTGCCGGTAACGTCACTTGTTTATACCCAATTAGCATGGAAAGTAACAGTTGCTGCATTTTGTACCCAAAAGCAAATGATTGTGGGCTTGACTACCCAACACACTCTTATAGCCCAAAAAAAACCTCACCACCAACGAGGCAACAAGAAGCTCCAACTCAATGTCGAGCCCTTTATTCATGAAACAATTAACAATCCCTAGTTTGTGATTTGTCACAAATGTTAAGTCTATGGTCTATGTGGTTGAGACTAAATAATGATATCTTGTTATAATTCAACGGTGTTCTCTAGCTTCAAATTTATATATTAAAATGTCTTCATTCGGCCGGTTTATTTTATGCCAAAATATAACGTATCATATACGCAATTCATGAATGAAAAAACTTGTAGATATTCTCAAGTGTATGTGCTTTCTATAGTTGTATTATTATTGCCCGCACCTTTCAAGTAATCACGTTAGAGTAAATACACATCACAAAAATATAATGAACGAGAGAATATGTTGGAAGACATTTATCAAATAGACATGTTCATTCTTCACGTAATGTTATGTTATTCAAGAATAATAATATTTCAAGTCCAAAATCTATGAATCACTCTTCCAAAGTTGGGTCGAGAGTCTACACTGGTATTTATTTGCTGTCATTACACTAATTATTGTGATATTTATGGCTGGCATTACACTAATTATTCCCCAAGTATGGAACATATCTACCTTTTAAATCTTTTGACCTAAGCTAAAGAGAGCGGCGGTTTCCAACTTTGCATTACATAGAAGGTGACCAAACCTAAAAGGCTAAAACAGAATTTTCTTAGAGAGAAAAAGTGATGCAAGCTCATAGAATCTTAATTAATCCAAATTGTATAACCAAGAGATGACGATCTTCATTCATTACTTAACGGAACTTGATCGTCTTAATATAATATGGAATTGATTAGTGAAGCACGTACACATTCATTCTTAATGCATAAAAGCAAAGGATATTCAGTGGAATATTCTTTAGATATTTGTTTATACAATTGGGTATATTTCAATTTGACTCACAATATGCCAACAAATACAATCATATGAGACGCCATCATTTGTGATGATTTTGAAGTAAGTTAATCCCAAACTTTTGAAAATAAAAAAAAATAAAACTAAATTCTATATACCAGGAAAGTCATTAAAATTAAAATCTATGGTCAGTTGGGGATTTCTAATTATATTAAAGTCAAGAGTGTTCTATAGTATATATGATTTTTTTTTCTATTCATTGTAACCACTACATTAATATTTTAAAATGATTATTGATGTGAATTTAAAGTTGATATTATGGTGTAATTTTGTGTCATGTAAATAAGTGGTGTGTAAATATGTAATTTCATTTATGGCTATTCGCTCTAAATAAATACCCATGATAGGCGTGTGTATTTTTACTGTTTTGGTGAGTATAAGTGATAGCTTATTCCTAGTTCAATTATCAAGTACGAGTTTTGGTAGAAAAAGGGCATTATCTACTTAGCATATGAATCCAAAAATGACAAAATAATTTGGAATTCATGAGTGTGTAATGAGTTGAATTAGATAGTTGTTATGGTAATAAAAACTATTAGTTCAGAAAAGTATAAAATGTTACTTATATTACTCTTAAAAAAAAAAACAAGTGGTAAGAGATTACATGCGAAACATATTATCTTGATAGCGATAGTGAATTTAGAAATTCTAAAGAAATGATTTGTTGGGTATTATTTGTTAGACCGAATTAGTAAGGTGAGTTAAATATTTAAAAAATAAAAAAAATTAACAAGTACTTATAATCAACAACTTCTTAATTAAACTATTTAACTCTTTCCATACAAGAGAATCAACAACTTTTTAATTGAGTGAGAGATAGAACATTACTAGTAGTAAGAATTATTTGCCGGAGAAGAAAACAGAAAAAAAAAAAAAATTGGTGGGTCATTTCTATAAAATGATTTGAAGTCGCACAAATTCCACAATAAATTAAAATCCTCTTGTCAAATTTGAAAAGGGACCCACCAGCAAATACATACAATTGTGATTTTTGTTTTTTTTATGGCTGTGCACGTGAAAAATGGACAAAGAAATTTCCTTGTCAATTTGACATTCTGTTGTAGAATTGCAATACGAAGCCAATGAAATTTAACATCATTTGGATTAATATCTAAACATCAAATATCTTTAAATAATTGATGCCCCATTTTAGTGGCGGACCTACACATGGGCTAGACCAGGCTGTACCGGTCTAGTCCAAAAAGAATCATTCATACCCCTTTTTTTTATTAATTTAGTAAAAGAATAAAATTTTTATTTTATTATCATTTATGTTCCTAACTTAACGAACCTTATATTTTCATCAATTTAGTATAACAATAGAGTTTTTATTTTATATTTAAATATATCCCTAACTCAATTGCCCTTATATTTTTATCAATTTTATATAACAATAGAGTTTGTCTTTTATTTACAAATATGTCCTTGATTCAATTATATTATAAAATGATTAAATTACATATTTATTGAATAGATTGAAAACATTAAGGAGCTAAAATTTTATTACTGCTTTAATTTATTTTAAAAAACTTCTAATTGAAAAAAAATATGTCAATGTAATACAACATCGTCACTAGTATTAAAAGTATTTACAAAAATAACATATAGTAATAATTATCAATATTTTCATAAAATTTTTATGTGAATTTTCAGATTATTTATTAGTTTAAAAAAAACTAAGAGAGCAAGCTGGAAAATAAAATTTGGGTATTTTAAGGAGTTTTTGATAGAAGAATCATCAATATTTAATTTTTTAAAGAGAGAAAGAGCGCCTGATAAAGAAATAATTGCACCCAGATACCTTTTTGCTTAATTGAGTTTAGTTTATTATTGAAATTTTTGACTAATAATACTTTTACAATTTGAAAGGATGAATAAATTTTAATTATTTAATTTATTTAGTTTGGTAATTTAGTACTTCACTTCGAACATAAAAGTTTTACTTGCAGTTTTTAATTGATTGTAATTACATGTATTGTTCTATTTTAATTTGAAATTTTTAATTGATATTTTAACCCTTATATAATTACATGTTATTATAGGTTGCAATGTCAGATTCTATAATTAAAAAATAGTGTTTTCGTATTTGAGTTGCCTTTTATTTTTTACTTTTTTTATAATTATTTTTGTCTATAGTATATATTTAGAGGGATAAGGTTCTTAGTGTTCATCCTTATTTAATATACTTCTTCTACTTATAAATTTTTATGTTCACTTCAAAATATAAATTTTAAAATTTAGCCCGGGGTAATATTAAATTCTGGGTCCGCCCCTGCCCCATTTACTTGGAAGGTTCGTTCGTTTGCTTTAAAACCTAAACCAACCCCCTCCTAAATCCTGAGGTTTCCCAACAAATGATAATTTGATGCTAACAACACTTACTATATTTATAAGAGACCCAATCAAACTAAATTAGCTATTTGAAAATAAATTATTCTTAATCATTAACGATTGCCATCTGTCTAAGTTAATATTAATCTTCTTCAATAAGTGATGACCTACAAATTAGATTGTGATTCTTTTAACAAAATAAATAATTGTCTCTAACTTTTTTAGATTTAAATACAATTCTTCGAACAAAAGGATATTTTCTTCTTCTTCTTTACAGCAATATAAACATTTAATAAATATTTAAATAAAAAAGAAACTCTTCTCCCTTGCGAATACCAGTGGAGTGGGGACATCTCTCCTCTGTGAGAGTCATTTGTCTAGGCATATACTATATAAGATTTAATGTAATGCATAAGTCCCAGTTATGTTCATCTTATTGTAAATATCAGTGTAATGTTTATGTTCATCTGATTGTAAATATCAGTCTAATATCCACTATAATAGCAATTACAAATATATGTGTAATGCTGGTATTTAACCAGTATAAAAAAAATGCAAACCGGTCGAATCTTTCATGTTTTTTTATACGAGTAGTGCTCTATATTATAAATTTTTTATCTTAAAATCTATTTTGAATGATGATGTAATATAATTAATTCACTTAGATTTTTTAAAGAATTACCAACTACTGAATTAGTGATACATTATTTGAAATAAAACTTGAGATGTCAATCGTTACTCTTCTTATATTTTTGCCCTAAATTATGGGTATTTAGTAATAGCAAACTCATATGGATCTTAATGCTATATGTGTAATGACTAACTAGCTAGGACGGTATATTAAGTGAATAATATTTAAAGAGTAAATTGGAAAAAAAATTTGAAAAAAATAAAGTTTAACGACTTCTTTTTACAAATAGAATGTATAAGGCATTTTAAAATAAAAGCCGGTAATTCCCAAATTTAAGGGTTTTTTTTAAATAAGAAGAAAAATTTTCTAATACAACTAAAATGTTCCATAATTCTCTTCTAAATGGTTAAAATTTATGTTTATGCCAAAAAAGAAAGAAAGAAAGAAAGTTTATGTCGAGAATTTGAACTTAGTGATGTTTTTAACCCTTTTGCTATTGGAAAAAAAAAATAAAATTATTAAAGTTTAACCGTATATTACTATACATGCACATATAACAAAAGAGTATGATGAATTGGGTAGAAATTTGCTCTAACTTACAATCCAAGCCCTCTTACGAAAACGTCTCATATAAAGTGATAATTTTGAACTCGACAAGATTTGATGGTATTTAACTAAAATACTCCAACAGTTGTTTCCCGTAATTAACATACATGTGACGTGATCAACTTGGTAATTATATTTAATGTTGTTCTTGCTTAGTTTGTGGGGATAACAACGTATGGTCCTTAAATTTATACCTTTCTTCGAATAATGGCATAATCTATCTATTTATATCAAATAAATCCTCATAGAATCAAATTTTTACCACCTTTCAGTCTTTCTATACAACCACTTAACTATAATATAAACCTCTCATCTTTTTTAGTTACATTCAAATGCTAATATGTCAATTATAATTTATTGAAACTAACCTATATAATTTCCATTATGGTATAATAAGAAGAAGAAAAAACAATCATATATATCTCATAGATATAGTACTTACAAATTTAAGAAGTGCGTTAAATCATCAATATGAAATTTATATTTTTATTGAAATAGTAAGTCATTACTCGTAATAAAAGAGATTATTTACCACACTAATATTTAAAGAGACATATCTATTTTATCTTTTTATATGAGAGACGGTGTCTAGTGCCGGAATAGGAGTCATGCACATGCGGGGACTTTGAACCTATTGTTTGGGGAAGTTGGGTTACTCTCTCCAAGGCTGCGCTCTGTGTGTCAATGCACAAACTATATCCAACGTAAGAAATTATAAAACGTCAGGGATCTAAATGTTATTATCCATTTCGTCAACGTGGTATGGCCTCTGCGTACGGCAAGGAGTGACCCAATCGTGAAATAGCATATGCTCAAACGCATTTCTGTTTGATACCTTTTCTCTCCCGCCCTCAAAGAGAGAGCAAAAAAAAAAAAAAAAGAATATCCATTGCTTATGCACGCTTTAATTCTTTCAGATTCCTTCATAGCCTTCCACTGATTAACCATTCACTCCCCCTTCACCATATTATAGTAAACCAAAACTACAAACAATCATGACAACTCCCTCTTCTCTCCCTATAAATCACTCCCTCTCTCCTCCTTGCTTGTTCACTACATCAGGCACCACCCCTTGTTACTCAAAGTCTTGTTCTTGGTCTTCAAGAAGTTCTGGTTCATTCAAAGTTGCAAGCTTTAACTCTTCGAGAACAAAACCCATTTTTCTAAATTGCAAGAAATTTGATTATTTGAGAGCGAATAGCGAGAAAAGTAGAAAAAGATTAGAGGGTCTCGTTGTTAGAGACAGTGATAATAGCAGACAAAGCAATATGACTATTTCAGAGGTTAGAGAAGACGAGGTCGAGGCGCCTTTGCTTGATCCTGAGATCAATGAGAATAATTCAAGGCCTCGTCGTATTGCTCTCTTTGTTGAGCCTTCTCCTTTTTCGTGAGTATTTTTCTTTTCCTTTTTTTTTTGTTTGTTTGTAAATTAGACATTACCCTTTACTTGAAATTGCTTGAAAGTGCTTAAAGTTGAAATTTTCGAGCTTTTTGTTTGAGAAATTTAATCTTTGTTGGCGGAATTTTCTGTTCTGGGTTGCTTGCGTTTTGTGATTTTGTTTATGTTTGCTGCGTTGGCTTTGATTTAATGATGTTTAAACTCTTCAACATCTTCAACATTGTTGTTGTTGTTTTTTTTTTTTTTTTCTCTGGTTGGTTATTTCGTTTGTAATTGACATCATCCGATAGCAAGTAAGAGGTACCCTCACCTTTAGCGGCTGTTGCTTTTATAACAAGTGTCTTGTGTGCCATGCCGGCTGCTAGTGATTTCAAGTTTGGATGTTGACTTGGTGATCCATCCAATGCTGCATTACATAGGTTGCTTAAATTTTTCTAGCTATGATTTTTACGCATAGAGATGATGCGTGCTTTATTTAATTGTAATTGTGAGGGATTTGTCACTTGGCTGCTTTATGATGTTGGGATTTGTGATCAAAGGACAATTTTCTGGTTACTCTGTGGTTAAATTGGCTTTTGCAGTCAAGCTGCTGCGGACAATGAATTCATCACTTTGGAAATATTAGAACATAATCTGAAATGGCCTTTAAAATCAAGGAAAATGCATTGTTTTTCATCTCTTATCTTAAGACCTAAATATCATTTATCAAAGAGGTCTCTGCTGGTGTACATGTCGAGTTGTTGTCTGGACATATTAATGTAGTCGTTTCAAATAGCATTAGAAAAAGGTGAAAGAAAGTATCGCAATAATGTGTGTTGGTAAGAGATAAGATGTTTGGATTATAACTAAAAATTAAAGTTTGCTTCAATTATTGTTTGCTTCAATTATTGTTTGGAGAACATATCATGAGTTACACGAAGGTGGATTCCACTTCTGTTTCTATGTAATTAAATTTAAAAATGATACTAACTGAAATCAATCTGTTTCCCATTTTTGTTTTGCAGATATGTCTCTGGGTACAAAAACCGTTTCCAGAATTTCATAAAATACTTACGTGAAATGGGGGACGAGGTACAATTTTAATTTACGTGAATGTGAATAGTTATATGAATTGTCAATTCCATGAAAGTAGTTTCTAATGAGACAACATACAAGAATTATTGGAGGGTACATTGCAAGTTCATGTAGCTTAAGGATCGTAATATCTGGGATGGGGTCATATTGCTTGCTGACCATTGATTTCCTTAGCTGTGGCCTTAATTCAAAGGGTCCGGCTATGTTGGAACCACTCTAAGGTGGAGCGCACCTTCATAACCACACGATCAAAGTTATAATGAGTTTTTTACTATTTATCACTTTGCGTGTATGGTTGAAATTCGTGCTCCACCATAAATCAGCTCCAACATAGCCATAACCTAATTCAAATTGGGTGCAATAACTTTTGAGGAACAGTGATTCAAACAGCTAAGGAAATCTTAGAATATGTCTCCATTTCTAACTCCATGCCGTGCATAAACCATCTCGGTTAGTTCAAATTGTAGCTTTGTATGGCTTGTTTACTTTTTCACATGATACATTAATGGATTTGCTGATTTATGTATGGTGTAGGTAATGGTTGTGACAACACACGAAGGAGTGCCCCAGGAATTTCATGGAGCAAAATTGATTGGATCTCGAAGGTTGCTGACTAACTTCAAATAATATCTTGACAGTGTTACTGTTATTTTCTCGTTATTTCTGATTCTTTTTGTTAAATATGCTTTGATTTTGAAAATGTTCCTACATGTGCCGTGAAGACAAAAAGAACAATTTGGAACCAGTAAACTATTAAAAATACTGATCACAGTGCCAAAATCTAATAATATCTTTTGAAGTAGCATTGCAATTTTTTTCCCCGCCACACCACTGCAGTATGTACATGGGAAGCTAATTTTATCTTGTAAGCATCGGGAGATGGGGAAAACAAAGTATTGAATGATCAAACACTGTGTTCATCATTTTAATTTACAAAAAATGCTGTACCCTTTTATAGGTGAATATAGTTTGATGAAGTTTGACATTCTTACATCAAATCACTATTTTTTTAAATTACTAATGCATTTAATTCCATTTCTTTTCATTATCTTTGAACATTTTGTTTCAGATGATTTCATTTCTTTTATCTTGCTTTAAACTCTGTCTGCTACTCTGGTCCAGCTGACTGATGGTTCACTTATGTCTCTGCACATTTTTACAGCTATTTGTTAGTGCTTTTGGTTTGAAAATTGATCTCTTCTTTTGGATATTTGCAGCTTCCCCTGCCCCTGGTATCAAAAAGTGCCTCTTTCCCTGGCACTTAGTCCCAGAATAATTTCAGAGGTTGCACGGTTTAAACCTGATATAATACACGCATCATCTCCTGGGATCATGGTTAGTTTACATCGCTGGTAATTTTCTGTTTGTAGATTCCAATGATTTCTTTCCAAAGACGAAATAGCTGAAAGGATATCAATAGCCACATTGCTGACAGTTTTTGACTGCGTTGTAGGTTTTTGGTGCTCTCATAATAGCAAAATTATTGTGTGTTCCAATTGTGATGTCATATCACACTCATGTTCCAGTGTGAGTTTAATTCTCTTATAATTTTCCTGTCAAAATTTTTTGCATGCACATGTTCTGTTTAGCTTAAATATAATTAAATGAGTGAAAAACCTCACCAATTTCATGTGGTAGGTTCTAAAAATGTTAGCAATAATGTAACGCCTGATTTGCATGCACTTTTTTTATCTGCAGATACATCCCAAGATACACATTTAGTTGGCTGGTAAAACCTATGTGGTTGGTTATAAGTAAGCCATTCTTTCTGCTTAGACGTTATGGCTGCCTAGTTTTTTCTGTTTTTTAAGCATTTACTAAGTTTTGGTCTGGCTTTTTCAGAATTTCTTCACAGAGCAGCTGATCTCACGTTGGTTCCATCGGTTGCTATTGGAAAGGATCTTGAAGCAGCTCGGGTGACTGCAGGTGATTATGAATTTCCTGTATCACAACTGATTACTGCCTTTACAATTTGAGCTCAGTCATCGCAATGTGAAACTGGAAGCTTGCATTAAAGTCACATTCCCATGTGTTCCTTGGATTTTTTTCTCAATGATCTTCATATGCTGACCAGAAAGCTCAATTCTGTGTCTGTGCAGCTGCATTCAGAACTAACTGGTTATTATTTCTTGTTAACTTCAGCTAATAAGATTCGTATTTGGAAAAAGGGTGTTGATTCCGAAAGCTTCCACCCACGTTTCCGCTCTAGTGAAATGCGATGGAGACTAAGGTTTGACTCTTATGCAATCATTTGCATCGATTTCTTTCCCTTGTGAGGAACTTCTCTTATTACCATATGTTCTGAACAGTAATGGTGAACCAGAGAAACCATTGATAGTCCATGTTGGACGTCTTGGAGTTGAGAAGAGTTTGGATTTTCTGAAAAGGTAGCTCTTATAGGTTGCTTATTTTTATATCTTGTTTAGTGTTTAAATTGGTTTTGTGTTTCTGAATCCACCAAGGTATTGAACACACTGAAAAACAATCTTTGCTGGTGAAGCTGACCGTAGTATGCACTGTCTCATTTGAAAAGATTATTCACATGTCAAATTATTTGCAAGCTTCCAGGAATTGAAGCTTTTTTCAATTTGCTCTCAACAAGTTCTTTCTTTGATTTTATGAGGTTCATCTTCATCGCACAACAATGCACTAACCTTGAAGATTTAGTATCCGATCAGATTTATGTAGCCTTTAAGTCTCCTTTTCTTTGATTAACAACTTTACTCGTAGTTCTGCTCTTCATTCTTTGTAAATTTTTGTGCAACTATGTTGTATTTATGGGAGTGCCTAATTGAACAGGGTCATGGATAGACTTCCGGAGGCTCGAATTGCTTTCATCGGAGATGGCCCATACAGGTAATATATTCCAGCACGCTTGACTCACTTATTTCTTAAATTTATCTCAGGCAATCTCTAAGATGTTATTACAATAGATATGACAAGGTATACTATCACCCCAAGTGACCTTACATCATGTACCGAGTACTAGTCTACTAGAAATTTTCAATACCCATGTATCATTTCTTAATTGAGTTCATCTTGCCAAAAGAAAGATGAAAAGTTTAATTTAATCTTTTCAGATCAATTGATTTATTACCAAAATCTCGATGTTTCTTTTGCCTTGTTCTTATGTAACTGATTAGATGATGAAAGCCATTTAATTCGCCTGTACTTCAATAACAAACATGGCTAATTTCTTCACAGGGAGGAACTGGAGAAAATGTTTACAGGAATGCCTGCAGTATTTACCGGGATGTTACTAGGTGAAGAGCTGTCTCAGGCATATGCTAGTGGGGATGTTTTTGTGATGCCTTCAGAATCTGAGACACTCGGCCTCGTTGTTTTGGAGGCCATGTCTTCTGGCATTCCTGTGGTGGGAGTTCGCGCTGGGGGAATTCCTGATATAATTCCTGAAGACCAGGATGGCAAAATTGGCTATCTGTTTAATCCAGGTGATCTTGATGATTGCTTGAGCAAATTGGAGCCTCTGCTATATAACAAGGAGTTGAGAGAAACCATGGGCCAAGCCGCACGTCAGGAAATGGAGAAATATGATTGGAGAGCAGCCACTAGAACAATTCGCAATGAACAATACAATGCTGCCATTTGGTTCTGGCGCAAAAAGAGAGCACAACTATTGAGACCTATACAATGGTTGGCAAAACGCATTTTCCCATCGGCAGAAGTTAACTACAGTTGATGCAGAAACATTCCAAAAGGTTTCTTCAGCACAAAGATTAAAGTCAAAAGTAGGCGAAGTTTCTCAGGTTCTGTCATGAATATATTGATTGATTGGCTGTGACATGTCCATTGTTTGTACCGTTTGGACCACAGAATTTGTTTAGTTGTGCTGTGCCTAATGTGAAAATTCATTGATTCGAAGTCAGATTGGTGTAATGAACATTGGCAGTTTGTGTCTTTGCCATCTTCTAATGTGGGAATTGAGAATAACGCTACATAATTGTTAGGGATAGTTTTGTCTTATGCTCCAACATTGTTAGTCTTGGTGTTTCAAGTAATTAATAATTATAGAAGGGTTTTTAAATTGAGCAGATGGGTTGATGTAGATTTTTTCTTTTTTAAATAATTTAATCGAACGGCAATTCAATATTTTTTCCATTCATGTGAGCGGGCTTTGAATCCCAAACTCAAACTTTTTGTTTTCACATGAGATTTTACCATCCCAAGGCACTAATAGGGTAACGTAGGTTGATAAACTTCATCGCATTCATTATCATATGATTCCTACTCATGAATGTTACTATACATGTACATGAGCAGGAAGCCGGGAACTATCAATGTGCTTGAATCATCTCTGAACTGAATGTTTCTGTTTCTGTTTCTGTTTCTGTTTCATCCTTGCTGAAGATAAATCTCCAGCTCAAATGTTTGATTAAAGTGCTTGTATTATACATAATCATTAGTGTCTGTCTCTAATTGGTTGCGGCCTAACGCAATTGGAATCAAACATTTAAGCGTCACGCACTCTTAACCATCCATTAGCTATCTTTCGTAAATGCCTCTGTATCGTGTGAAATATTTTATAGAATCTCTGGAAGCTTGTCAATTTTTTTGCATACATCTAAAAGCTCATTGATGCATTTGTTAATTTGAGATCTATGACTGGGATTTGATGGTGGTGGTTTGAAGGCAAATGTTAGAGAAAATGATATTAGATTTTAAAATATCACATTGACATAGACGGCGAGGAAACGGGCGTATACGGAACTTGGCATTTTGGGGCAATCTGAAAATTCAGCCATTTGTGCATGGCCCCCCTCGTATAATGAGTTTTAGATTTTTGGCAATCAAATTCCAAAATAAGGGGTACTGCTCAACATGGCTTTTTCAAATTTCAATGGACTTATTATTATTATTATTTGGCAATGAAAGAGCTACTACACCTGAGCTTAGGTAAGTTACCAGTAATTACCCCACTGCTATAAAAGAGAAAAAGCATGAACATGAAGCGGAGAAAAGTGTTTGTGTTGATACTATTCACGTTGATGCGCCCATGCTATGGGGGCGCATTTATCGTTGTGAATAATAATAAAGTAAATTTTAATATATATTTAATGTATTTTATTCCACTCGTATAAATAATAAATAAATTTTATATTATTTACTGTTTAAATAAGTGATTGTAATTTATATTAAATATAGGTAAAAGAAATCCTAATAATAAAAGATAAAGATTAATATCTAATGGGTGAAGTTTTACATTTCCACTCATCGAAATCTTAAATAAATAAAAAGAAGATCTGATGTTGGGAGGTGTCAAATCTGTCATAATTTGCCGCGTGTAATCGAGGTGAAGGTTTCCAATTTCAATTTCCTTTTCACCAGCAGCCCTCGTTTTTTTTTTTTTTTTTAATCTTTTTCCCAAATTAAAACAATAATTAGTTGTGAGTGAAGTCACCGACCTGCTTCCAATAATAATCTTGAAAAATATCAAAGCTTTTGATTAAAAATCGCTTAAAATTACACGCAAGCCTTGATGGTAGGAATGACATGCAATCACATCACGACACGTACTCCATGAACTCCAAGTCATTCTCAAGAGCCGCCATAGTCTCAGGGGCCAACACAACCTCAAGATCAACGCTCCCGTTCCCTTGTCTCCCAGGAAAGGCTGAGATCTTCCCGTCAAACTTATTGGCTCTACCACTCCTCACGGCCAAAGGCCGGCCCCACCCAAAATCATTGTCATACATTGGGAATCTCGGCGAGCTACCCATCGTGATTGATGCTCCGTCAAAGTTCCCCAGCGGAAACAGCCTCGGGTTACTTTCCCAGTCCGCTACACCGCGTCGCACCGTATCATTATCGTGCGCCACCACGTTCTTGTGAAGCCGCTCGGCTGCCCAGCCCAGATCGTGAGATAACAGTTCCCCCACTGAGGCAACGGTCGGGATGCTCTGTATCAAGTTGCCAAAGTAGTACGGACTGAGCCGCGGCTCGAGCCTGTGGCGACAGTTCACAGCCATGCGAAACGTCGTCGTTTTGCCAGACGCGAGTTTCCTCGCACGTGTCACGGACCGCCATAACTGAGCGCACAGTGACTGGAAAGAAGAAATCTCGTCCGTCCGATTTGTATTGGTTTTTAACAGCGTCTCAAAAAGGGACGTTATCTCTCCGTTAACCGTTTTCCAACTGTCGTTACTTTGCTTGCCTATAATCTCGTTATTGACTGACTTGTAATAATCACTTTTTAAAATTCCCTTATTAGCCCTGAACTTCATCCTCAAAATAGCCTCCCTGCTGAAATGGAAGATTCTCTCACGCAACGGCTCGTTGCCGGAGAAAGTAACAGCGGGGCCACCGGCGGGGAACTTGAGCACCGCCGGCGAGTCAAAAACGGTGTCGCGGGAGAAGTCGGGAGCTTTCGAGATTTTCTTGGCGCCTTTAGTGATTTCGGCGAATGTATTAAAGAAGTGCCAAAAGGAGGTACCGTCAGTGACGGCGTGATTGACCGTACAACCGACGAAGACGCCGTCAGCTAGCTCCGTCACTTGGACGGCGGCTAAGGGCCTGGCATGGCCGGTGTAGCTGATGGTTCTGTCAAAAGCGAAGAACTCCTTGAAAGAATCGGGGACGTCGAGGGGCGAGAGGAGGCTGTTGACGGAAAGGAAAGTGGCCTTGGCGTGAATGAAGTCGACCCCCGCGTCGTTGCAGAGGATGCTGACGTGGCCGTCGGAGTCGGTGGATAGGCGGCCGGCGAGGGCGGGGAAGTGGGAAAGAGCGACTGAAAGTGATTGCCTGAGCAATGAAACGAAATGGGTGATTGAAAATGGAGGGGCTGTGAGGAGGACGCCCTTTTGAATGTACTGGCAAGAGAGCATGGGGAGGTCTGAAACAGAGAGTCTGAGAGGCTTGATTCTTGATTTTTTATCTGGGCGTACCGTGCATTTGGAGATGATTGTGGTTGAAGAAGAAGGCATGTTTGCTTGCTTTTGTTCCCTTCAATCCAATATCTATGAATGATGGTGATGAGTTTGAGTTTGCCAAGGATGGGGGGTTAGGGTTTATATAGTGGGAGAATGAGATCATTGGAGAGGTTGGATTCATGAACTTAACATTAGTAGTTGTTGTAGCCATAGTTTCCTCTTTCACCGTATCCATTTCTTTAATTATAATAATTATAATTATAATATATATAGACTCACATATATAGTAGTTTTTTTATTCAAAATTTGTAAGGTGGAAAAATTCAGGAATATTTTAAAGTTACACGGTTTTAAAATATTATAAAATTAACACTTTAAAACTGAAGAGTTTTAAAACTTTCTCAAACTTTAAAATTCAAAATTATAAAATTTCTATACACATATATATAAATTATTTTTAAATTTTGAGATACTCAAGTTTGCAATTCTTTTAATTTTTGAATGATGGAGCTGGAGGTTTAATTAATAGAGGCCAACATAACAATCAATTTAATACAAGTAATCTGTAATCACAACTTCAATTCATCGGGCATTTCAGTTAAGCTAATAAGGGCAAGAGTTTAAAACTTTCAACTCAAAGGGACATTTTAATTAAGTTCACGGGATTAAGGATTTAAATAGAAGATGCAATTTAGAAGATTTATTAATCAAGTGGGAGTAGCTGCCCCCACTTGCCCATGCTAGCTCAGTCCCTGTGTATAACTCTGTAAAAATTATTATGTCCATGCCATAGTCCCGTTAATTAACCTTTTATCATAAAAATAAGGGTTCGATTGTTCAATTAATGAAACTGTTCGAAGATAATTAAATAAAATTGTTATAAAAATTCTCATATGCAAATGTCTGCAAGTTTAGATTGTAAATTTGAGTAGATAGTGGAATTTTACGAGAAAAGTATATATAATTAAATATAAACTATCTATATCTAGGCTCTTTTTGCATTATTGTTGGCAAAGCTTTGATTTTTAATCTCAAATTTTTAAAATGTTTGGTAAATATTTATAACTGTCATTTCGTTCCTAAGCTAAGGTGATGAATTTTTTTTTTGGGCCATAGTTACTTGATTTAAATCTATATTTGTCAAAATTATTGTTTAAAAATAATATTTACTAAATACTATTAACTTTTAGTTTGTAACTACAGCTTTTAATTCATAGAGTCATGACTTAAAAGTCTCAACATCATAATTGACGCTATGTCCAAAACTTTTAGAGATTACAGAAATCCCCACGGGGACGAAGACGAGGATGCGGACCCTTAAGGATTTTTCCTATTCGGGGATAGTACGTGGATAATTTTTTACCCAGTTTTTTATTCGGAGAAGAGACATGGATGAGGTAGAATCCTCATCCCCTTCCCATTTTCCTATTTTATTTTTATTTTTTAAAAATTATTAGTAAATAAATTATAAATTATAAAATATTAAATATTACTATAAATAAAAAATATCAAAATAATTATATTATTAAACTTTTGGACCTAATTGAGTAGATTCATATTTGGATGAGAAAGTTATGCCACGAACAGAAGATTTTAATATTTTAAGTTGGTGGAAAACAAATGCCCATAGGCCTCCTATATTGGCACGAATTGTTAGAGATATTTTAACAATTCCAATTACAACCGTTGCTTCCGAATAAGCTTTTAGCACCAGTGGTAGAGTACGGTAACATGCTTCATTCAAGCACATTAGAGGCTTTAATGTGTTGTTAAAGTTGGCTACGAGCTTACAATGGCAGTATAAATTTATTTTACATTGTAATTATATTATATAATTATTAATATTTTCACTTATAAGCTACACTATTTTTATTATTTTTGTTATTTTAGATTTGAAACCTGAGACTATCTCTCAATTTGTCACATTTCTCAAGGAATAACAAGAGGAGCATGAGGTGCAAGAGGTAAATACTTTTATTAAAAATATTGATTAAGTATTTATGTCCCTTTCATTTATTTCATTGTTGATATAAAAGTAATTTTTTTTTATTGTAGGATTATGAAGATAATTCTTATGGTGATTTGTATTTTGTAATGGATTAATATTAATGTAAGATATATCGTCAAACTTTATTTTTATTTAATTTTTTATTTTAATATAATTAAATTAAAATCAAAAATTAAAAACGCATAAGCTATTTAGGGATCGGAGACTCTCGGGATGAGATCCCCTATTATTATTCGGGGAGAGGATGAAAATTCCCTGAAATAATTTTGTCCGAGACATGGAGGGGATGGAGACACATACAGAATATCGGAGATGGGTATGGGGAGGCTGGTCTCCTCCCTCCCCTGCCCATTTCCTTCCCTAAAAGCTTTAATGTTGTACTGTAATTAGATCCATGTCATCTAATTCAAATTCAAACATTTAAAAATGTGATAACATGCAAATATCTAAAATGGAAAGCAAATAAAGAATTCTACATATGTGTGCAGTCTATAGATAGAAAAAATTCATGTATGAAGTGTTGGCTACACACATAAGAAAATAAGATATAGTTGAAATATCATATGGTTCAACGTGAAGACGCAAGCGTTTTATAAATTAATTAAGCTAATAAATTTTGTCTATCCCTTTTTTTAAGTGGATTCCAACCGCTTAGTTCAATAATTTTACATGCCTATTTAACGGCCACTGTTATATGCATGGGTCAATTAATCATGTCATTGCTGTTACAGCATTACTTACAGCTACTGTAACATAACCGGACCCCAAAAAAAGAAAACAAACACACATAAAAATAATAGTCCTCTTTTTTTTTTTTGCCTTTACATTTTCTTAAAATTAGACCTACACTTTGTACATGAAATTCCTCTCTCCCTACACATGCACAGGATTGTTTAGTTATTTTCCAGTGTTGATGTTTTCATACTTTTAAATGTGAGTTCGAGCAGATACCATATCAATGTAAATTTGATCAAGACGATAGTGATAGAGTTACAATATAAAACTATTAAATTAGAGATGGAGAATATATATGCACGATCCAAATTAAATTGTTTCACTGTTCTTCAAACACTCCATTCATAATTCAAGTTGCAGCCATCATTTTAATTTCCCAGCAGAAAAGGGAAAAAACTAAAGAAATTTTTTTTTTAAAATCCATTTAACTACATATAATTTCATAGGCATATTTGTATAACTTTCGGTGCTTAACACTTTAGTGCACGCTTAGTATTGTTTATTTAATAATAAAAATGCTTAATTAATCCAAAAAAAACTTATAAATTTTTTTTGTGTTGTATAGTTGTATTTTAAGTAGAGCTCTTAAGAATTAAATAAACTATTATGTATCCATTATCAAACACTCAAATTTTGGAGTTTTTAGAGATTTTTTTTTTTAAAAGAGTTGACTTATCTAAAATACTCTTAATTTATTTCACAATCGTATTTCGTTTCTTTTATAACATATATAACTTTAAAAATTTATCTATTAAAGTAAGTTTTATAATTTTCAATAAAAGTTTTCATTGATAAACTATTTTCAACTATTTTTTTTTTCTGGGTAAAAATTCTACTTGTGAAGCCTATTAATAAAAGTTCTACCTACATAAACTCTATGAAAACTATATTTGATAAAGCAATAAACAAAAATTCAAACTTTGCAATGATCATTAACCACGAGCCTTAGACAAATTGTTTAGAAGAAAGAGCGCAATGATACTTACAAATAAGAAATTGAACTGTACTTAATATTTATTTTTATCTTATATATCATCTTCATTGTTTTCAGGGCTTGCTTTCTTCTCTTCACTATAAATGAGCAGGGCTAAATTCGCTTTAGCGACATTTCATCAACTCTTAAATCACATAAATCTAATTAATTTTTCTCTGTCATTTCTTTTCATTTGCAATATATTTTTTCATTTTCTTTTGAAATTGTTAGTTAATCAGGGATCGAGTAACCTTGGCCCTCTCTTGCCTCAAGTAATCATGATGGTAATGGTGAGGGTATGTGAACATGAGTCGAGCACTAGTATTGGGTATGAGAATCGACTTCTCTATCTCTTCCCATTGTCATCCCTATTAGTTTTTTCTCTTTTCAAATCCTAAATATGCAGGAGATTGGAAATAAAATTTTAACCAATAAAAAGGAAATTTGCTTAGATATTCTATGGAATCATTAGCATTAATAGTAATCCAAATTATAAATTAGTATACATTGAGACACCGTGACAAGCAAAGATGGAGATACGCGCTCTATAATCTATACTCTGATTTATCCCGTTAACTTTTATTCGTTATTTTTTTCAACTTTTGCGTCAGGATGACCACCTTTTGTTTGAAATAAACTTGGCCTAATGAAATCTATACTCTATTTTTTTGCTAAATTCGATCTTATCCGTTAGATTTCAGATTTTCAAATCCAACGATCGATCCACGGCGGCTGTTTATTACACAGAATGTAACATAGTAAGTTGCTGCCGTTTTCTCTTATATTATTACTAGGAAGGTGTATGAAAGAGAGAGGAAGCAGCCCATTGACTAACTGTGTAAGAGCAAGAAGACACTATTCAGCATAGAACGAGTCACACATCTGAGAAAATTAATTTTGAAGTTTGGACTATACTGTGTGGATTGATAATTCAACAGTGATGATGTAATAGTTTTTTTATGGAACTTGTTGTACAAAATTCATGGAGCCTGGGAATTTAGCGAAACATGATGATTTTCATGCAGATTTGATCAGATCCCCTTGAAAAGTACAACCCGTGAGTGACCCCAAATCTTCATGTGCCCCCAGATATTTGGGTTTCGGAGTTTTATTTTATACTTCGCGGTTAATTTCAAATTACTCTTTTTGGGAATTGATTATTTTTTAAATAATCTCTTTAGTAATCTCAATTTATTTCATTTTTAATAAGAAGACAATTAAAAAAAGAAAAAGATTGATCAATCCACTCTCATTTTTTTCTTCATCTTTTGAATAAGTAAAAAAGTGGTTTAAAAATAATTAATTTATGAGGGGAATAGCCTTAAATTTATCCTTACAGGTTTGTAAATTTTTTAAACTCTCTATGTAATGGGATTTGTAGAAGATAGTGCACATGCCTCCTTACTACTAATTTTCAATCGGTTTTATAATGTAATGAATTATTTACGTGTCAAAATTCTCAGTGTCATATGAAAATTATATAATAAACTGATGAATACCAACATAACTATTAGTTAGCGTAATGGTAACTCTTAATCTCATGATTAGTGTTGAGATTCGAGTCTTTTTTGTGCATTATGAGAGTTTTTTTTTTCTTTTTTTATGAGAGTTAATTTTTCTCTTTCTTTAAAGAGTATTTTTCTCTTTCTTTAAAGAATATATTCCTCAATTTTTAGAGAGATTATAGTTTTTATCCTCCAGATTATTTTTGATTGTGTATAATAAACAAGTTGATCACCAATAGATCGAAAAATTAAAAATATAAGAATACATATATATATTCTCAGAAAATGAAAGAAAAAAGGTTTAATTAAAGTTGCTATCAACAGACGATTGACTGATTCAAGTGCTTCAACAAAAAAAGTTAAAAGACAAATTTGATTTCATGTCTGATACATCGAACATCCCACCCCACTAATATTGCGATGCCACATGTGCTATCATTAGCAGCTTCGTCTTCGCAGAAATGTTGGTAAGAATCACTAACCACTTTCCATTGAGCTTCCTTTGACCGAAGTTAGATAAATATCATCATGCTAAACGTGAAACCAAAATGATAATAACATTTTAATTAAAAAAAATGATAATAACATTCTTTTTAGTTCTTTGGCCTTACATGGATTGTTTTTCGTCAAAAGTTGGAACTACACGTTTTATTCTTACTTGCTGATCATTAGGGTTTGTAGTTTCTTGGACAAGCAATTAACAACCACTAGAAGATTGATTGCTTGGTTTCATTCATTTTTATCTTTACTTTATTTACGTCCCTTATAATTCATTATTCATGAATGGTACTGTCAATGAATCAAATATGCCAAATTTAATTATGGGTTTAGGCTTGACATGTAACAGGTTTGGCGGTGGTAACTTTAGATAAATTTCTCTATAATTAAGACCCTAGAGTTCTCTAGGCATCAGTTCTCGGTTGATCCTCGGTATTGTTAAAAAAAGTTTTAAAAATAAGAAATGAAAATTGAGAAGCTCTAAGTGATTACATCCACTTATACTAATTGAAAATTAAAATATCAAATTTTGAATATATATATATATATATATATATTTTTTTTTATATAATCTTTCTCGACTACAAGCATCTTTATTTTTTTTTTCATACTGACATATTTTTAAATTTTATAATTTAATAAATTTATATTTTAATATTATTAAACTGCTTGACTTTATAATGAATTTAAAAATTACTTCATTAAATTATATGCTTAATAGTATATCCGTATTACAAAATTGAAGGCGATCACACCTTGACACGCACACACCCACCTCTCATCAGTGCATTGATCATGATTAGCTTTTAATATGCGTGTACAATAATTCTGAAAACTTAAACTTTTTCATATTTCAATTAATTTTCACGTTTGCACTTTGACTGTGGGACCTGCTGTAAAAAAAAAAAAAGGAACTTGATTATGATGATCTCAAGCAATATCCTAAAGAATGGGGTATAACTATCTTTTAGTTAATTAATCCCATTTTATCTATCTAATTAATCTAACAATGATAGTCCCACCTTGACAGAAAAAATTGATATAGGTTTCGAGGTACAAAAAAGATTGATATAGGTTTGAAGGTAATCTGCCTCATGAAATGTGTCTCGAAACCTCAACAAAATATTAGGAACAACGTAACTTATAACTAATTAAAGTTATATAGGTTCTAAACTAAAGTGTTATACCTTATAAGAGTCTCGATCTCATGTGCACAATGGTGTAGTCAAGAATTAATTGGTTAGGATGTGGGGTCTATAAAATAGTCCGAGTAATGAAATCTTAACACCGTCTCATTGCGCATCATAGTGTGCGCAACAACACACACCTAATCAGATTTTAATTTTTAATTCATAATTTTTGTAACAATAAAATCATAATATCTCAATAGTTTATTCTAAATAGTAACGTGGCACTAATCTATCGAATGATTGTTTATTACTTGTAAACTCACTTATTATAAATGTAATACAAATTACTTCATCGATCACACCATCCAATATATGAATGTGACCCAAATTAGAATGATAAAGATTGAGATATTACTTGAGAAGTGTAGTATTGCTCTTACTGTAAAATTGAATGCCGATGTTTCGCGAAAAATAATTGTAAAGCTACTCTAAGACAAATTACCTAAAATACTTTTACCCATCTTGATGCCACCATTCACACATCGCCCGTTTGTCATTCATATCGGTTATGAAGCATTAAGTATTGAATCAATGGTGGCATTTTCTGAAGCAGATTACGGTCATAAGCAAGTTTTAACTAGGGCTAGTGATAAAATTAAGGGCCCCATAAATTTTTGATTAAAAAAAGATAAGGTGAACTACCTAGCCCCGGCCGCACCATACATGTCAAATCCAAAGTGTACTAGTCAGAATGTTAGTTCAATATTGATCAGGTCATTGAGCGTGTGTAGATTTTGCGCATGATTTTTCTGTGCTCACAAGTGAAAGTCCCATGAGGGAACTTAAAATTAAATTAAGTAAATGTGTGTAATGAACGTCTACATTCATGATTGGACGATTTGTCGTTTAACCCAAAGGTTGAATTTTTCGTTCCTCGCCCAAGTTAATTTGTATTGCGCGATAGTTTTTGTGACCTAATAATTCTCTGTATGTGGTACACTTTTTATAATTGTTATTTCTATAATTACAAAAATACTTTTTTGTTTGTTTTCGTGATTGGAAGAAACTTCACAGATTCGAGGGAGAATTTTAGTCAATAAAGAAAATAAGAGGAACGCTAAATCCAGGAAATATAATAAGTTTTACCATTCTCATATATTACAATAAAAATAAATGAATTTATTATAATATTCTAAATTAGGGGACGAAAACCAGAAAAATAAAAACTTTTTTTTCTTTGTTTTAAGGGAACATTACAATATAAACTACTAAGTTTATAGTTGAAAATGTTTTGTTTCCACTTTCACATACGGTTTATAGCTGTAATTTTTTTTTTTGAAACTCTAGGAAACAATGAAACATGTCGCCAGAATACTTGAGAAAGTAATGTATATGTGAATTTTGCAGTTGCAAGTTATAATAATGATTCTAATTTATCATGGTACAAAAGCTCGGGCATTTCAAATATGTAAGTCGAAGAATTCTTGAGCATTAAAAAAAAAAAATGAAAAGTTAAAAGTAGAACGCGAATACAATACACCCACCGCCCTACTTTTGTTAGGGTGCTATTAATTTCAAATAATATGAATTTTTTTAATCCTAAAATGACAAGTGAAAAAGGCACGAGCCAAATGCAAAGTCTTCATTCATGAATCTAACGGGCCAACTAAATTAATCGTTGAAAAGTTTATATATTTATAAAACAGCAGCTGGGGGCCGGCCATTGGACCACCCCTCTATGGTCCCTATATTTCTTTTAATCATGTAATATGGATTTTACCAATTTATAATTTTTTTTACAACAAACATTAGTTGTGTGGAACTGCTTTCCCTTCCTTCTTTCCGTTATTAAAAAACAAAAACAAAAAAAAATCCGTCGTATTTGTAGTTAGGCATCGTTTTAAATTAAATTTGAGTCTTAAGTATTTTACTTAAACCTAATGTCATCTTATATTTATATCTTTATAACGGTGTATTGTTGATCATTATTAGTCAATTTTATTGTATTTAAGTTTCTTTATTTAAGTAATGCTGACAAACACTTCAATTATAAACCTCTCCTTATATTCTTATGAGATTCTTTATTTCAATTTCATTTTTTTTAGATTGTTTGGATTAGAATGACAAATGATTTCATCCATTGGATCATTACTTAACTATTTGTCTTCGAATTAAATAATTGTCTACAAAATTATTTTTTCGAGTCAATGTCTAAAACTGAACATGTTTCAATATTTAACAAAAATATTTTTCCAATATCCCACAATCTTTTTGTGTCATGCAAAATTTCTTATCCCACCTGACAGATAAAATAATCTTATAAATGACAAATTTTACTTGAGTATTTATGTTTACTTCAACTGTTAGGGAGTTGATCAGATGCATACACTCGCACATTTTATATTACATACTGCGGGTATGCGAAGCTCCCATTAGAGATATAATTTTCTTAATAAAAATTTGATACGCACATAGTCATACACTATGAAGTGCGCGATTGCACACATCTAATCACTCTTCTTAGTTGTTGATGATAAATGGGTTTTGAGTCTTTTGAAAAGATAGAAAGAGTGTCCAACTTGATAATTAAAAAGTGGATATCAATCAATAAACAATGATTAATGAAGAAGATGGTCCTGATACAATCCTTTCATGCCCGCTCGTCAACTGCTAAAGGCCATCAAAGATTTTCAATTATCCTTTGGCCTCAAGAATGGGAGACACAAAAGACTGTGCCAACAAAAAGATTAATTGCTTTAACAACAAAACGATATCTAATATATTTGTTTAGAAATGCTTTTGAAAATATATTGCTAGTAATTCCCCACTAGTCTGGGTGCAATTGCTGGTTTTTTATCGTTTTGGAGGTAATGCCCCATTTAATTAAATTAATTATTTGACTGCTAATGATTTGGTTTTGTCCATGGTGCAGAGCATCAATGGTAATCATCTCCTAGCAGGCAGAAGAATTCAGAATATCCTAGCTGGGCCGTCGCATTTATTGCCGATGCTTATCGTTTTGGAATTAAGCTTATGATACGAATAAATGATTATTCAATAATGATGATAAAAACTTTTATTTGCCAGGTTCGTATAATGTCAACATGCCAACCGTATGCAAATGGTGACCAAATAATTTCTTATGCTTATCAACAATATTAATGTATGTCCTCAGGGGCTCTCATCTGGCGAAAATCATTCTTATTTTTTATATCTTTGTCATTATAATAATTTTTTTTAATGCTTTCCAGGACGTCAGAGAGGTCCTTATATATGCTTCAACCAGTTATTTATTGTAATGATGCTGTCTTTCTTGAATTGTTGATCGTAGTATATTATTTATAATGAAAGCATAGATTTTTTTTTTTCCAAATACTCTTGGCAAGTTTAAATGTGATGTTTGTGTGGCTCGTAGTTATTTGCATTTTGTTAGACTTTATCCCTTAAAAATTTTACCGTTGTGACAATATTAAATCTTAACTATAGACACTCTATATGACAAATGAACAGATGGTGCGCAATATCTTTAAACTGTTCCCTAGAGCCCGAACAAGAGAGAGAGAGAAAGAGGTTTGTGGCTTTGTTTCTTTAATTCTAACACCAATGCAATTTTAGAAAGGGCAAAAATATAATTTAACAATATAGAACCTTCGAAACATTGATCATGGGAATAAAATCAAATTTTATCAAACATGAATATGAATTAATAAGGTCGATCCGGCCGGAAGATGCTGTTATGCAGGAATGTAGACCAATTAATTTGGAACAGTTAATTTGTTGAACGAGCTTTTTTGATACATAGTTGAAAAGTGTACACAGTTCAACGTCACGAGCAAATAATTATGACGAGTATGTCTCTTCTGCTGGACGATCCTTTTACTTTCCATGGCGATGACAGTATTGATCAGTGTAACGTGGGGGATAGTGCCTGGTGAATTTTCTTTTTCCCCCAAGTCCATTGATTGTGGTCGCGAATGCAACAACAACCATTCATTTGCTCTCACAAGATCAGGTTCGATGGCTCCAAAATAGATATGAAAAGTCGGCAAAGCAGTTCATCCCTGATCCACCAATTCCATTAGGGCAAGGGCAACAGATTAATGCTCGATCGATCATGTTCAGATCTCGACCAGCTGGCTACTACATGTGGACTAACCCATCAATTGGAAACGACTACACACATGTTTTTACGATCTCTCGAGCTAGTTCATGTTTGGTTTCAAAGCTGGCCACGTCCTCGGTCTCACTCAACAAGGGGACAACACGTACAAAAGTTCAAACAAGTTGACGATCTTTGACAACTCTTGTCCGAGGAGTTTCGTTCATAAATCTGACAGGCCCAGATGGGAATTTCGCAAGAACTAGCCACCCATGTCTTCCAAATAGTGTCATTTGATTATTTTGGCCCTAAAAGGACAATTAGGTTTTTTGTCTTTTTGCTCGTATTTGTCATCGCCATGTGGCAATTGCAACCGCACGTTGTCTCGGGATAAGGTTTTACCTCGCTTCATTTTCATGACCATATGCAAATGCCAGGTGCAAACGTTCGATAATTGTAATTTGCTACTAATGATGATTTAAATTTTTGGTCAATTCGTGTGTGCTGCTGTGGTATTACACACTAATAAACCGATCAATTTGCTAAGCCAACAAGGCGGCTTTCTATGCTTTTTTGACCACAGCTGTAATTAGTCACATCCTAACGTGATTTTTGTCGAGTTTCTGTAATTACATAAGGACCATCGGCTGTTAGAAGAAGTAATTAACAGGTCAATTCATGGATTAGACAGCTAATCCACGGGCACACTAATCCATCAGTTAAAGTGTCCAGCTCTGATTAGGTTAGCAAGTGTCCATCTATCGTTAGGAGGACTGTGGACTCCACTGCAGAGCTCCCCCAATGAGAGTTAGTAGACACATAAACTTTCGCTTACTATAAAGCAATCGAATCGTGTCTTTATATATATAACAATCTTATGGCGTGGATGTTTTTATTTTTTACGTTTCGAAAATTATAAGGCACCGTATGCACCCAACTAGTGAAGTCATGCTAATTACTAATTAGTAGGTATGATGGATTCTTATGGTGGGAACATAATGCTATAGAGCTCACGATATTTAAAATTAAATTAAAAAAAACTCGTAGATCTCATCATAGGACACATCAAGCCCGCCAATTAAGTGGATGTTCGAAAGGGTTATTTATTATGCCCCACCTCAAAATGATGCATCTGCCCTCACACAAGTTTTTCTCATAATTATGATATAGTACGTATTTAGTGTTGCTTATCCTCAAAATTTGCATCTTAGAACGTTTGAACATCTGAATTGGACAAGAATGATTCGACTACCAGGCTGTGTGATAAATAATACAAAGTAAACAAAATACAACGCCCTTTTTTCTTTTTTTTTTTAATTCTTTGGGGGCTAAAAGAATCTAAAGAACAAAATAACAAAGATATTTGTTGGCAAGAGCAAACGTCCTGCTCAAAATTGCGTCTACAAAAGTACTAGTGTCCTTTTAATAATTTGATTTTTCTATGTGGTCAAAACTATGCGCATGGCCATGCATAACAAAAATAGATGTCACTGGGATACATCATATTAATTATCATAAATTAACAAGTCACATCAGTGCAAATGCAGATAATTTTCACTTAAACTGGAAATAAACCAGTGTACATTGCATGTGGGATTGAGGACAAAAGCATGACTTAATTTCTTTCTATTGGTCAACTACTATTTTAATTAAACCATAGTTCATAGTCATTAATTAGGTGTATTAGTTACTTCATGATTGTTCGAGTAGGTGCTGATGTATCTGCGTGTATGTGTCCGTTTGTTAAGTGTAAGTTCGCATTGTCATAACCTTCTCATAAACATGGTTGATACATGTATCTTGATAAGCCACTCCTTAGTTTTATATTTTGATTATTATCGCTTGACTATTTCAGAAATTGTAGAAATATATATATAAAGAACTTTCAATAGTATTGATGTCTATAATTTTATCGTTACATTTTTGCAAAACCTTTTATTCTACTATATTTTCATTACCATTGTTGGTTGATTAATTAGTTTGACTAATAAAATAATAAACTTTTCCTTGAAAGAAAGCATACAAACGGAGGTATCAAATATTCAATTCATATGCTTATAGGATTATATTTAGCTAATTTATATTTTGAATTTGGAGTATTATAATTTTTTTTTGACAAATTTTTTTATTAAACTAGTCAATTAATGGGGCCATGTAGTAAAACGAAAATTATTGTTAAGATATAGTAATAAAATGATATAATACAATACTTATAGTAGTCATTTGATATTTTATAATTATTAAAGCGGTGAAACTTAGTAACCCTGTTTTTTACTTCTTAATTGCTACTTGGCAAGGAGAATGAATAATGTGTTAGGAGTTTTTATTCTAACCCCAGTTAAAGATTGTGGTAGTTTTTGAGGGTGCAAGCCAATTTAGTTGTTAAATCTTCTTAGGTTTAATTATTAATCATAGTGAAAGAAATAAAAAGTTTGACGTTCAAATCCTATTCATACAAGTAGTGAAAGAATTTAATTATCAATTATAATATGCCGCCAAAAAAAAAAAGAAATTGTGCTATTTTTGGAGTTGATTCCTCTTTCTCTTAGAGTGGATTTTTTATCACATTCATCGCCACTGTAGTTGATTAAGAGTGCTTTCTACATATTTCTAATTGTAATATCAATACATTTCTGACGTAATTTAAAGAAAGAACCAAAAAAGGAAAAAAAAAATGGAACAAAACATAATTTTGGACTGTAAAATCGGAAGCCTTCAGTTTTCGTCTCTCTCTGGCTTTCGTATTTGGGTCCAATGGACCAGTTTTTCAATAAAACTAAATATAGAAAAGGCCACAAACAATATCTATCTGGGCTTAATTCTATTATGACTGAATATCCAATCTTATTTGGATTCACAAGCTTGGGTTGTTGGCTGAAGCCAGCCTTATCCACTGTGCCCCTGTATCACGCAATTTCTTTCGGCTTTTTCAGAGAGGGGCAAATTATGTTGCAAAATACAAAGTGCAAGATAAGATGCCAATGGCCATGGGGTTTACAGAAAATTAATTGAACTGTCCTGCACTAATCTAACTAATCTAGTGACCCACCAAATAATTTGAACTTGATTTTTCGGTTATTAGTTCAATGTTAATACATAATTCTAATATATTACTAAGTCAGTTTGAGATTCAAATGAAGTTTCTATAAAATAAAGTCATTATCTATAAAGTAAAAATATGAATTGAGCTCATCAAACACATCGTCAAAACTATAATGTTGAAGAATTTAGTCAAGAAAGTAATAATATACAGCAAAGCTCTGGCTAATGCTATAAAATGTAGTTGAAGTACAATATTAGCCTCATTCGAATTCAACTTAAATTTCTAGATAGTCTCTAAATCGAAATATAACAACATTCAGATAGTGGTGTCAATTGACACAAATTAGTTTTCTAACAAAAATAGTGAAGAGTCCTGACATTGATACAATAGCGGCAAAAGCAATGTTATACCCTGGCGGGTTTACGGAGTTAATTGAAAGGTCTTGTGTCAAATCCTTAGGAAAAAAACATCGGTGCTCTTTTTCTAATGGATTAGATGAAACAAAGTTGTAGCGGATGACATGTCGTTTAGATATAAAAATAGAAGAAGTCTTGTCGGGGCTTGTCGTTTAATCTTAAATAATATAACCCCAGAATCCAAAGGTCAGCTTCGGTCACACTTTTTTGAGTTATGGATACCTAGCTATCCACTAACATCAGCCAGTTGATGGTGAAAACACAAAAACAATACACAGGGAAACATTCTAATCATTTGATCTATAACTCAATCAGAGAATGATCATTCTGTTCGATTTATGTTGATCATAAGACTGTTAAGCGACGGATATTAGCACCAATACAGTTGCTGTGGATAAGGTTGTTTGGTTGAAGAGATTAATCAAAATGAGAACTCAAATCCAAGTACAAGCATGAGTTTTGCCCCCAATTAAAAGATGTTCATGTTTAATGATCTAATACTTTTCAAGCTTAAACTCCTTTTAGTAACTCTAAATATAATGGGAAATTATTGCATTGAATTGATGTCAACATGATGACAATGTCTGATCATATGATATTACATCAATTGATTATGCATGAAGTTTATATTGCTTAAAGCATTAAGGACCAAATCAAACATAGTCTTGAAGAGGAATTATGTGCCTTGTTCTGTGGTAGTAGATGCTCAGTCAATTCGCACTCCATGAATAATTGATGGCGGCAAGAAAGGCTGATCATGTCATTGGTTCTAATTTTCTCATAACTTTATAGCATACATGAACTTGTTCATTTCAATCAAATTATCATTGACGTTTGAACTTGAAATTCAACTATTAGTGGTTTTCATACAAAGTTGTTTATTGCACTAATGAGGGTGCCCTTGAAGATCAAAGATGAACGTAGCAGTGCAAATACACTCTATGCTCTCAGGAAAGCCTCGTCGAACATCTTCATAGCGGGTTCCAAATTTAATGATTGATGTGAGAAATGAATCCACCAAATGTAGAAAAAGGTCAGCTGTCCAAGACTGCAGCTTATGTTACATGGCTAGTAAGATTATTGCCTGATGCTTAATTGCTTCTTTTTCGATGGAGCTCAAGATTAGATGCATAAGTATGAGCTTGAAGCTTGAAGCTTGAAGAATGGAAATACACTAATGGAAGACATAAAAAGAAACTGCTCCTTGACATCACTTGCCCAAATTCAACAGGTGGTAGCTTATACTGCACGTGAGAATATCCAGCAAAACAAAGGTGGTAATTGCTAGCTGATGAGGCATTTTAGTGCTTAATGCGTCAAGTGTCTTCCCTAAAATTGTGTACAATAAGTAAAACTTGTTGCATGCACTTGGTTGCATACAAAACCTGCAATTAGGTCTATTCTCTGATTGCTGCCGATGATTTATTTAAATATTCTCTGATTGCTGCAATTAGGTCTATTCTCTGATGCACTTTCTGTTATTTCTTTTATGTTTCGTGTGTGCATCAAAAGCACCCCGTAAGGGATCATTCTAAGATACTCGAGGGCCTACAATGATGCACCGTAGGAAAAAAGAAGAAAAAATGTAAAGCTTGATATGAATTTTTCATTCTTTGGTGCTTCTTTTCTTATTCTTTTATTAATTTTCAACATAGTTTTATTGCCAAGCAACACAGAGGCGTGGTTTGACAGCACGAGAGAGGAGAAAAAGAATATTTCTCATCAAAGAGAAGAAAACAAGCAAAGACATAAAGGTGAAGGGAGTGGGAATTGAGGTATGTGGTCTCAAATCAATATGAGGGAGCCTGATTGGGAATTAGATTGGAATAGAGAGAGTATAGACAAAGTGCTTTCCTATGCAACTTGCAGAAAAAGTATTACTTTTTTTAAAAAAGAAAGTGGGTAGTTTTGTCATTTACCTGAGGGAAAAAAAAAAGTTTAAAGGATCTTTTGTGTATGGCTCCTTGTTGCCTTAAATAGTTTTGCCTAGTGCGTGGGACCAAAATTGTATGTGCAAGCAATTTGGTGGGCACTAGGCTTTTCACTAAGGTTGCAGCAACAACACAACAATGTTTTTGTTATCTGTAATAACAAAAGAGCAAGCCAGATGAAATAGGAGAGTAAGCAAATGAATTGGAGAAGAACTCTTATTTCTGGTGATCTAGATTTAGGAGAATCACTTGGTACCAATTTGAGACACCTGCAATGAAATGGAAAGGACCAAAGGGTTCTGTTTTAAGAAGAAGAGTGAAAAACTCAATTGTGAGGAGAGCTTTAATGGAATTTAATTTAATGCAAAGGCATCGATTATATTGCCAAACTTTGAACTAACCCACCATCCGCGTTAATCCGAGGTTTTATATCTTATTCAGTTAATAGAAAAGTTTGTACTTGCCAACCTTTTTCTATAGTGTTTAAGAGTTTAATTTAGACGTTTAGATGATTCTTGATCACAGGCAATGTTAAGTTAGTTACCAGTCAACATCATTCATTCCACCACTACCTTGACTTAGGATAAAATTCCGTAATGAAAGTGTGCTTTAACAAGAATGAAAAGCTAGCCATGAAAATATTTTACCAACGAAATGCAAGAATCTGAAGCTCATTCTGAAGTGCTTTTAGAAATTTAAAAGTAAAATAAAAATAAAGAAAAGGTTGTTTGGTCATCTAAATGTAAAGTAGAGTTGTAAGTTATAGTAACCCACTAAGAAAAAGCTGAGATACCCGGATCCAATAAACAGGGTCACAAAGAAAGCATAGAATTCAGTTGATCTTTCAAGATTTCTTTAATGAGGAAGGTAAACCATAAAAGAATCATAAACCAAGATTCCTTTGATGATTAGTAAAAAGGACTATGCGGAATTTTAAGTCTTTGACACCATAATCAATCGGCTTGACGAGAAAGAAAATATCTTAAGAGATGCGAACAAGCAAAACGGGAAAAGCAAACCACAAACATTCTATTTGATCATTCACTAAAGCATTTGACATAATTTCCTAACCACCATCTAATTCAATACAAGCGAACAAACAGAAACACACCATGTCATCTTCAAGAAGAGAACCAAGATAAAAAAGAAAGAAGACAGAATGAAGCATAAGATGCTTAAATCAGTGGCTCTCAAGTCTTGGCTTTGGTCAAGATTCGGTTGTCCAAACTCAGTCAACTAATTTCCATCAAATGTATAAAACATATTTTACCAAAAGGGCATCAGAATAAAGCACGCATTAAAATAATGTCATAAAAAACACTGCAATGTGGCTCATCAAATTTGGACAAAGCATAGATGATCTGGCTAAATCAACTGCTTCCACTTTGGCTATACAAAGGCATGTACAGAACACAGAAACTACACAATCTCTGTGCGAGAACCATTCGGCTGTTTTAGATCTCACCACATTATTAAAATTTATTACAGGAGAAAAGCATTATTAACAGTACATAAAGTTTCATAGCAGGTTGAACAACTGCCAACTTTTCATTTTATTGCATAAAAGTAGAATTTTTACAACAATATGAGTTCGCCACCTAGAAGAACACCATAGATTTAAGGGATCCTGCTTCATGTAATTTCATCACCAACAATCATATAAACAATATTGAGGAAAGCCTGCTTGCCCAAAACATTCTGTCTTTCAAATCTACCACAGATGATTCTATCCTCACCATGCAAAACTGAAATCTGCATAACCTACTAGAAGCAACTTTGAATGATTGAAGTCTATCATCTAAACTTAACCATATAGACCTCTTCATCAGGTGGTACATGGCTCTTTACCTATGCGGAACTTCTTAATAGCATAAGCAAGCTCAATCTGAGAATGCCTTCTGAAAACGAACAAATACAGCTAACATACAACCAGTGCGTAAAGCACAAGCTTTATATTAATAAGCTTCTCTAATGGTTCAGAGATCCAGAATTCCAATAAATGATAGAACAATCTAACTGATCAGTGTAGAGTCTGATACTATGGACTCACTTGACTCCTCATCAACATATTCACATATAACCAAGATGCTGAATGGACGAAGTACCCTGACATCGCTGACTAAGATGCGTCATATAATACCTACATCATTCCCTCCATTATGTACGTTCACTGGTGTTGCATGGATTGCATCTGAAAATAGGCACTGTAAGCTCCAAACTGAGATCCATTTAGATTTCCTCCAAGCAGATTTTGTTCCTGCAGCTTAGGTCCATATGACGAAATTCCACAAAAAGGAGCCATGAATGCAGTGCCATTCATTGAGTTGAAAACCATGGCTGTTCCGTCGTTTTGTGATTTCCAGTTAAAATGCTCATTACTCATGCCTACCATTTTTGGTTGCTGCTGCAGCTGGATGACTGCAGCAGAAGGACTGGGAGATGGAGGTTTATTATTTTCTGATGAAGAAGTTGCAGTTTCATCCAGATTAACAGTTGTAATATCATGGATGCTAGATCTCCTCTTATCCTTTCCCCCAGTAAGCTGCCTATTGAAGTACTTCTGAGCATGACTTGCCACCTGAGTTGGGGTTCTAGTGGTCACGAAGTTGCGGGAGATATTTCTCCAGTCCCCTTTACCAAACTTTTTAAGACCCATTAGAAATTGCCTGCAGGGAAATAAATTAAAAAAGAAAAAAACATGATGAATTGCTGCAGTGTTATGAAACCACCATGAAAATGTACCAAAATCAGATTCACTGACAAGATCAATCAAAGATCTTAAGTAATCAAAATTCATACCATAAAAAAAGAATCATACAAAATACACTTACTGCAGCTTCATTTCTACAAAAAACATATTAAATACATGATATTGAGTTTCGGATACTTTCTTATCGAACAAGTTATCATTGACTAGCATAATAACAAGAGACATTACTACCTGTGTTCTTCTTCAGTCCAAGGAACTCCTTTCTTTCTTTCTTGATCAGAAGGCCGAGTCGATGAGCCTCTCTTACCACCAGGACCATAAAAATTCTTCAAACCATCATATCCTTGATTGCTATCAACCCACTCCAATGTGAAAGAATCATTACCATAACCAGGAATTGGAATTAGCCCGGCTTCAATATCACTAACATCCTCTTCCAATTCCTTGTATTGTTTGATCACATCACCAACCGTCTTCCCTGGAATCATTGCTGCTACCTTAATCCATCGATCAGGCGTATCTTTATCATACACAGCCAAAGCATTCTCAAACTGCTTGTTCTCTTGAGGGGTCCATTCAGTCCCCTTGCTTTCTTGAAACAACCAGTTAGAGTTTTGAAGATACGAGGCTGGTGAGAGGATTTCAATTCCTCGGTTCATCGTGTTAGACGGTACAAGTGAAGTCAAATCTAGCTAGCATAACAAAGATGGCTTACAAAATTTAGCAGATAAAAGACCTCTCTCTGTGAAATAGAGAGAACTCGGATAGCAAATGCAGAGGAGTGGAAGTTTTTTTCTAGGACAAAAGAAGCATCAAATCAAGAAGGCATTTGATTGGAATATGAGCAAAAACTTTTTCACACAAGCACAAATTGAGGAATCTAAAAAAAGTTTTCAACTTTCCAAAAAACAAGGAAAATTCCAGAAACAACAGAGTAAAAGCAGATCTCAGTTTAATCACAACATAAACCTTGACGATCAACAATCATCACCACCAAAATAAACCAAAACTAAAACAAGAAAATAAACAAAACCCAGATCATATACCGCCAGACTAAGCACAACCCTTTAATAAATTTTAAAACTTTCAATTGAGGCGCAATACTTCCTTAACAACCCATGAAAAGAAATGCAAAAAACAGGGGAAGCAGAGTGGCTTTTGATAATTCAAGTGGTAAAAGCTGAAAAAAGAAAAAATAAGGAAGCTTTGGTTTGCTTTTCTCTTCAGTTGGCCAAACTGAAGAAGAAAGTGGGATTAAATAAGTGAATTGAAATTGCACAGAAAGTAAATTTGTATTGTAGTTGCCATAAAAGAGAGAGAGGGAGAGAGGGATCTATGCAACAGAGAATGAGCAAAAAAAGAGAGTGAATGCTGTAGAGTTGTGATTGGTTGAATGGGTGTTTGTGGGCGCTCTGCGGCTAAAGAAAAAGGACTCTAATTATACGTGTGAGTGATACCCAATCAGATTTGAGTATCAAAAAGGACAATCCGTAATTGGCTAGCTGGTGACTGTAGTGTGCTTCTTGGTTATTGAAGATGTGCAATTACAAAATTCGCCCTGCGGGTTACAAAAGTAACATATAAGTCCACTTGTTATGCTCATCCGTTGTTGTCACTCGATCATTCATAACTTCGTTAATAAAAATTGAGGGAGTTGCATGCATTCAACATTATAGTTTAATGTATATATGAAAGAATTATTATAGTCAAATGAGACTTAAGTAATATGCTATTGATACAATTCTCATACCTTCAAATTATTCATTTTAATTTTTATGGTAGTGATTTATTAATTACATTCAGAATTTATTTTGAATACATTTATAATCTTATTAAAAGGTATAATTTAAGTACAAACTTGCTCTCTCTTACTTTTCTTTTTCTAAACTCTTTTTTAGTTCTCATTGCAATCATCAATTCTGTTTCTTCTTCTTCTTTCCATTAGGGAGAGTCTCTAGTTCTTTCTTTTTTTTTTTACTATTAATTTTTATCTTTTCGCTTCATGTAAGTATAGTTCTTTTCATTCAAACTTATATCTGTAGTGGTATAATAGTTTTTTGCTGCGACTTTTTATATTATGATGGGTTGTTTTCTAAATATGAAATCTCTCAAGTTTTTACTAAGAAAATTATAAACTTTATAAAATCGATCTCAAAAGATAAGTTATCATTGTGTCAGACAGAAAGTCAAATATGATGGTAATGTTTAAAGAGTCATGAAAAATAAACCCATTTAAAGTTTAAAATTATTGTATGCACATTATTTAGTACCTTGTTTTCTCCTTGATTGTTAAAAATTGAGAAATGATTTAATAAATTAGATCATTATATTAGTGTTGTAAATCAATTATAACGTTGAAGAATATATTAGTATCGTAGTAATATGTTGTTGTATTGTTAATTTTTTTCAACAAAATTATTAGTTTGCTTAGGACAAAAAGGGGGGGTATAATTGTGTCATTGTGTGAGACGGTTGATGGATGTGACTGGACTTGCTTGTTACTTTTGCAAACTATAGGGATAAAATGGAAAATTGTCTAAAGAAGGATTCGCTGTGGATATTATTGTCATTTTATAAAGAAAATCCAACTTTGAACAATGAACAATCAACAATGGAGTTGACGTTTAGCTGTAGCACGTGAGATGTTTGTTCCGTGCTGATGATACTCTCTGTCAAAAAGCACATTACATTAGAAATAATAAATTGAATCACACTGAAAAGTGAAAATTAAAACTCGGTAAGCAAATTGTGCCTGGTTGCGTAATGGAATTATTAATTGACTTAATTAGGACTTCTTCACCTAACCAGCCTATTTGTTCTTGAAGGAGAAATTAGAAGAAAAAAAATCCATTTTAAACCAATTGTTTGAATCCAAAATATTTCATTATAATAAGGCAAATAATTAGTCTCTTAAAAAATGTCAAGTTTAGAAGAAAAAATTATCAAACTCTACCGTTATATTCCTAAATTTATATATTTCCACTTAGAATATAATCTATGACGTTTAAAAATATAAAACAACATTTGATCTGAATTTCTGTTAAATTAATTTTATCATTTTTTTTAATCTAAGTGATGGTTGGGTAATGGTTTATCTCTCTCTTAATCTGAACAATAGATCATTGTTTAAAGAAAATAAGCGAGTAATGGATCATCTCTTGATTTTGTATATTTCCACTTAGAATATAATCTATGAGGTTTAAAAATGTAAAACGACATTCGATCTAAATTTTTGTTAAATTGATTTTATTGTTTTTTTAATCTAAGTGATGGTTTGGTAATGATTTATCTCTCCTTTAATCCGAACAATAGATCATTGTTTAAAGAAAATAAATGAGTAATGGATCATCTCTTAATTTTAGTTTGATTTTAACGAAAAATATTAATTTCGCCAGTTTTTATAGACGGAATTTCAAGTCAAAGTAATAATCGTGTGAATTTTTTTCCGGTTCGATTTTTTATTCAAATATATACTTTTCAATCAATTAATTACTTTTGGGGGATAATGAATTTATTGCATACAAATTTTTTATTAGTGGCGAAGAGAAGTTCATTAAGTAGAAACATTATTATACACCCACGCAAATCATTAGTTTGACCCCAGTACAAGTGCGGGCCAGCTGCAAATTTGTGATGTGTTGTTGCTTTCATTAATATGGTCAACTCATATTTAATACATTGTTAATTAAGGGTCATATTCCCTCTAATTAATGTTAATTTGACCAGTCGGAATATACTTAAGAGGGTTTTTATCCATTCACTCTATTAAGTGTTCCAAAATAATAAATTGATGTATGGATTATTAAAAGATAACATTTCATTTAATAAACATTTTAAAAATAATAATTTATTATATTTTTGTTATTTTTACTAGTTGACTTATAAAATATCAAATTTTCCTTTAATGAATAATTCCTAAAATAAAAAGAAATCATTACAAATTAATACCATGTGAATTTACAATTTTATCTTGCTCTTGATGCGAAATAAAAACTCATCTCTACTTAAATTTGTAATGATAATTAAACGACAGTGTTAACTTTGCAATTGATTTGTTGCGTGATTAATAGTAAACTAATAGAAATGTATTAAACTATTATTTTTAAATTTTTAATGCAATGAAATGTTACCTTTCAATAAGTTATGCAGCGGTTTTTTTTTTTATTTTGCTATACTTGATGCAGTAAAATAAAAATAATCCTAAAAGTTAATACAAATTCAGATTTCATTTAATGAAAAAAAAAATTTTACCCATATGACATCGGTGTAACATTAGACTAATGACAGCGCTGGAAATATAATAAGTTATTGTTTTGAAAAAAAGTTAATAATAAGAAGTGTTACTTTTTAATAATTCATATAATGATTTGTTATTTCACAACATTTAGCGCAATGAAAGGATAGCAACCACACTTATAAATTTTAGATACAAAACTTATATTCCGAATAATATGGCATCAATAAATTATTGTCATATATTTAATAATTATTATTAATTTTATACAAGCATAGTAACATTAATGAGACAATCTCATTGCATTAATAAAAGTAACGTGTTACCACATCATTAAAGAATCAATTTTTGTCATCATTAAAGAATCAATTTTTATGTACAACTTTATAAACATGTAATTACTCAAATCCGACATCAAATTTCAATATTAGTTCAACAATATAATTAATGACAGAACTATTTAATTTATTGATATAATATGCAGAAAATAGGCTCAATTGTTCCACTAACATTTGGTTTTGATTTTTGAAATGCGTAATAAAGACCTGTTGGTTGTGGCCCCACCACGGCACTAGCTTGAGCTGAGTCGAGACATTTTTAAATAAAGCCATTGGTTTTGTGGGGTCCATTGAGTGTGTGGCCTTTTAAAATGGTTAATAGTTCGGACTTTCAACCTGATTCTTTGGGCCAACACCGGGAAAGGTATTGGGCCATCTCCAATGTGAGAAAAGAAAAATTATTATATCGTTTATTAGAGATTTATGACATGTTTGATTTGAAGAAATATAAGGAGAGGAGAGGAGAGGAGAGGAGAGGAGAAAAAGAAAAAAAAAATAAAGGGAGAAAAATGAATTCTTTTACCATCCAAACAATAAAAATGAAATTGACAAACCAAACATGGGCTAAGAGCTTTTCCCCGCTTTCCTCTACTGGGTTGGCACTTCTCTTCCTTAACCTTAAGATGGAGTTTGAAATCTCCTTAATGATTGTGAGATTATGTGTTGAATTTGCATAATTCAACAATATTAAGCATAATTCAAAAATATTAAGGGTTTCAGTTGTATATTAGACTTTGGTTGTATTATATTAAAAAAAATTATTACCAACCTTTGTATAATGTTGGGTATTTCATGATAAATATTTATTTTTGACATTCTACCACAAACAACATATATTTCAGTGTAATTGAACCAAAAAATGAGAAAATTGTGGATAAGTTGCTTCTGGGTAACATAATTTTGTCCTTGATTGTAGAATTTGAATAATTTATTTGACTAAAAAATTTACTTGGTGTTTATAGTTCTATATGGAACTTATATGTTGATAGGTGGTTCTTACTGAGGCTGACATTTGTTATATTTCACCGTTTTAACTTTGAATAAGGATTCAGTGCTGGGCTGAGATTTTGTTAAGTACCGAATCAATAGTTGTTAGATAAGATAAATAAAAAAAATTAAATTTAAATCAATTATAATAATTGATTCAGTGCTCAGCAAAAACTTAACTCAACACTGAACCCTAATCCTTTGACATTTGATTATATTATTCATGTTGCTGAATGTTAATGGGTTGCTTTCGTCTTTGCAATCCATGTATTAAATATTTAAAAAGGATCAATAAACATGTAGTTTGTTGGAGAGGTTGATTCAATCTTTTGGTCTAAAATTGTGCACTAAAAGCTCAACAGTCATAATAATAGTAGTAGACTACTAGTAGTAATAATAATAATAATGTTATTATTATTATTTTTTTTAATTTTGCCAAGAAATGAAAGGCCGTCATTGAAACAGCTGCTTGTTTTGTAGTTCCAATATCTTCTAAACGAGTTGCCAAATCTATTTTATGATCAAACTAAAAGAAAATGTCAATGGCAAGCAAGAAAGTATCACAAATTGGAACTTGAACCCAAATTACTCTTTAAGAGTAAATTACTTGATGATGGATTGATGGTGGAAGTCACAAACATGGACAAATGCTTCATACATTTATTTATGTGAATTATATGCTTTTTTTTTCTAATTTTTTAATAATAAATTTCAAAATAATTGTCTCCCACTCAGAGACTTTGAAAAGGGTGTTTAAACTTTAAAACTACTGTTTTGGGAATGACAAAGACTGCCTAAACAAACTGTATGTTTCCAAAAATGGAAAGAATCTTTATCTTTTTTTTAAAAAAATTAATTAAAAGTGAGAATTGATTAATCTGAGATCGTGGACATGAATTATTTTCTCTAATTTTCTATTTATCTAATTGTTTGTTTCTTTCTGGTGTAATTGTATTGAAGCCTGCCTCTAGATGTGCATCATGTGGGTGCTTTGTACAACTAGCAAATACATTAAAAAATGCACCTTCCAAGGGAGGGAAAAACAAAAGATAAATAAAATTATATAGTAACACTCCTTTCAATGCCATGACCATGGGTATCCAAATTCTTAATTTCTCATGCTCTCTCTTTGTTTGAATTTCTTTGAATGCCCGTTCCACATGTAGATTGGGACTTCACTTTTATTAGGGCGAGAGGTTGGTCCAATAATTAAACTTATAATTTCTTATTAGAAGATAGGAATAAATTTCACTTAAATTATGTACATATATGGTTCAGATTATATTTACTAACATGTTCTTATTTTTAAAAATATTTTAATTGAACATAAATGAGCGCTAGTCAATTTAACTAGCGAAATTAAAATTTCTCAAATGGTACAAAAATTCTCAAAATTTACACTCCATTCACATAAATAATAAAAAAAAAAATTTGTTCGATTTGTGCAAAATTTAGGATAAATAAATAATTCAGTGGACTCAATCTTCATCCAAGAATTAAAAAAGATTATACGCGCTTTTATTTGCTGATGGGAGTTTGGAAATCAAAGAGCTCTTTAATTAACTAAAAGTTAAATAAAAGTAGTGAGTGGAGCGAAAATGAATGGGCAGATTGGTCCCCATTTTCTCCATTCCCCCAATTGATATTTTTAATGAAGGCCTTGCTGCCTTTTCATTCTATAATGCTGGCATGGCTCAAATATCGAAGCCGAAATTAGAGTCTTAAGGACAATAGTCCATTCGCGAATCCATGTGTGTCCTTTTTTTTTTAAGAGATTATTACTCATGATATTTACAATCATATATATACTGAGATTTATTTATATCAATTTTAATATGACACTGCTCAGATTTTTAATCCTCTTAAATATTCGAGGGACGTCAACTCCGCTCCTGAGAAAAAGACTGCCTTCACTGCCTCAGCTCCTCGGAGAACAGAAAAAAATTTAAACAAACCCCTACAATGCGTCATGAGGTTGAACCTTTCCTCACATTTGTGAGGAGGGGGTTAACCACTGCTAAAACCTAAGCGAGTAGTTATGGATGAAATAACTACTTGGGCTCTGAGAAAGGAAATTTCCTTAGTCACGATTATTGTTATTTTTTTATAATTCATTTGAGTAGGAGTAAATTTTTTTTTTATTATTATTATTATTATTATTATTATGGATGAAATAAGATATTTCTCGAATATTAAGTGGTAGTAAAAATTAAGACTGCGTCGCGATAAACTTAATCTATAATAAATTAAATAAATTTAGGATTATAAATATCATTAAATTTATGATAATAATATGCGTATAAGTTTGTGTGTACACACACACATATATATAAAGGAGCAATGCCATCGGGTAAAATTTCAATGCCAAATTTTGGTAATAAGAATCTAAGGCTTCTTATGACCTCCATTATTGCGGTGGTGAGATGTCACCATCATAAGTTTGGTTACCCTCTACTTAATTACTGAAAAATGAGAAGCACTGCGATTACGAAATTTGTTGCCTACTCAAACACAAGTTAATGATACCGCTAATACCAGTAGTATTGTCGTTGTTGATGTTACACAACTTTTGTATTGCACTCCAAAATCAAAAAAGAGATTTTTAATAAGACTTTGTGGGATATTTGATGTATTGGGGGAGCATTGATGGATACAATACAACAATTGCTTAATTGGCGTTCACGATTCCGTGGGTACTTGTCAGTCCCAGAAAAGAAGAACTCCAAATGTTCCAGATGACCTTTTCTGTTTTTGATTGATTGAAATGGTGCCTTTGTAGCAAAATGATGATCAAAGTTGAAACTTTTGTGACGGAAATGGAATCTTTGTTTTGAACTGTCACCATTGTGTCTAACAAAGGAGAAGGAGGACAGTGGCCCCAGGGAAGCCTCTTCCATTTCATGTGCAATCGTTGAAGCTTTTCTTTAACAGGGTCCCAATCAAATTAAAAGCACCCATAATTGGATTCAATTCAAGAATTGGCGAGATTTTAATTGTGGGTGTGGTACCTTCGCATGCATGCAGCCGCAATGAAATGCATTGCGCAGCTCGTTAACTCGATCTCTGTCGGTGTCCACTCAAAGGCCCAACTTTTCTTTCGGTTTTGATTCGGGCTTTGAGCACTGGAGGGGAGTGCAATGGACCTTTTTCGTTTAACTCGTTACCCACTACACATTAACTAGCACCAACGAAGTAAACTCAAAGTCAAAAAGTGCGAACGTTAAGTTTTTGGTTGAAAAACCATCTTTGTAAATAATTAACAAATTTGATGAAGTTGGGATACTGGGACATAAACGCCAAGTCGGTTACAGGGGATATCATAGGGAAATGACATGCCGTAAGTCAATGAAACACGAATATATAGTTACTGCAAATTAAATTACCAAACTCATTTTTCCTTCAGAAGAACGACCATCTTCTTGTCTGGATTAGCCAATCATTAGTTTTGAATCTATTACGCTAATTATGCCATTTTAGAAACAAGCCATCTCCCATGCGAAGATTCTTTAAAATTTAGATCATGAACGAGTAAAGTAAGAATAAAGAAATTAATGAACAAGTTCTTGAAAAAATTTCATTTACGGAAACGCTTTTACAAATATTATTCACACACGCTTGAGCAAAAATTTCCATTCACTCAAGAAATAATTGGATTCTGTGATTCTGTCGCTCGCTTTTTTCCCCTCCTCTTATTAACACTCTCCTTTTATGCTGCATCCTTCTTCTCCAGCGAACTCTTTTTCTTGAAGAGGAGAACTCTCTGCTTCGTATATTTAAATATGCATTGTTTTTCAGGTTTCTTTTAACACTTTGGAAGATCATTTGGAGGTGGCAAAAGTGACTCATTAGGGCCTTTGCCATTGTCAACCAAAAATGCCATCTTCAATCCCCATGTTGTGTGTACTTCCAGATGGCAATGCATAAACCATACTCCTACAAAAATTTTAAAAAAGAAAAATAATGAATCAGAGACCCGAAGATTGATTGATTGATTAAGTGAGGACCCATCAATAGTATTAAAAATGTGTTTACCTGGATTATCTGCGCGGAATCTGATAGCAACCCATCCCCCCGATGGGGCTCCAATTGTGTTCCTTTCAACAGGATCAACAAGATTAAACTTCTTGGGATCTTTCTTGGGATTGAAGTTACCAAGTCCCTTACCGACGGCAAAGAAATTGAATCCGTGTAAATGGATTGGATGGTTCTCAGGGGCAATGATTCCTGTGTCTTGTAAAATTAGCTGAACTGTAGAGTTGTAAGCTAGCCTGTAAGCTTTTGTTCCATTGGAAGTCTGCAGATTTGTTGGAGTGCCGGTGAAGTTGAAAGTATGCGGTGGTTTGCCTGGAAAATCGGTAGTGAAAACTCCACTGATGTTGAAAAAATGAGCCTGAAGCAATGCAATCGTTGGCATAACAAATGTGACGTTGTTGATTGAAGCCACAACACGGCTTCCGTTACCGGCTTTGCAAGAAGGGCAGGGGTTAACTCCAAGCCCAACTGTGAACAGGAGATTGTGATCAACTGTTTGTGGGACTTTAGCTGGGTATTTCTTGGAGTTCAAGCTACGGAGAGAGTCAATAAATTTGTTGGCAATGGCGGTGGCGTTTTTCGGAGGAGTGCTGGTGAGAGTTGTGGCGGAGCTGGTGAGTGTGCCGGAGTAGTGTAACGTGGCGGTGGCGGTCACGTTGTCTACTGCAATCGGAGCGTCCATGAACGGCGAGGCGGCAACGAGGTATTTTCCGGAGGTTTTGTGAGCAGAGAGCAGGACATTGGTGGTTTGGCCTGGAGCTATTACAATAGTGTCTGCTTTGAATGGTTTAACATAAGTGGCATCAACTTCAACAACAGTTAGCTTGTGTCCTGCTATTTTGAAGAATAGCTCTTCATTGAGTGCAGCATTGATTATTCGAAGCATGTAGGTTTTGCCGCTGTCCACAGGCAATGAAAAGCCTCCTGCATGCAAATTCATACATAAGAAATATCAATATGTGTTTACTGGAAGCATTTTAATTGCCGTCGTGCTTTCAAAGTTGAGCAAAGCGCAACAGTTTACCCTGTGACGAGCAACTGGAGATGGGTCCTGGTTGTCCGTTAATGGTGTGGGAATCAGAGACATTAGGGGCCAATCCGGACTGCAAAGCTTGGTTGATGACAGCTTCAGTGTCGGATTTCCACCACTCGGCGAGGACGACGACGACTTCCTTGTGGGGTTTGGGGAAAGGGTAAGGAACGCCGCGCTTCGGCAAGATGACGATGGCGCCGTGTACGGTGGCCCGGAGCCAGAGAATGTGTGCATGCCAAAGAAGTGTGCCCCGTTGGCCTGTGATTGTGAAATTGTACACATAGCTTTGCCCTGACTGAATTGGACATTGTGTGATGTATGCCGGTCCATCGGCCCAGCCGGTTCTCAGTTGCCGGACACCATGCCTATTGAATCAATTAAAAGACAAATTAGCTTTTAGGTGTTGTTATTGTTATTATTGTTGTTGTTATTATTATTATTTATTTATTTATTTATTTATTTTGGTGGGTATTGATGAATTAATTTTTACCAGTGGATAGAGACATTATATTTGACATGGTTGACTACTTTGACCAGCACTGTGTCATCTTCCCTCGCATAGAGAGTGGGTCCCGGGAACTTGCCATTTACTGTGACAATTGGCTTGGATGAACACAATTTAGTGCTATTCTTCATCACCACCTGTGAAGATAATTCCCCCCAGCAAATTAAAAATAACAACTGTTAAAATTAATAAATTTTGAATTGTCTTTTTTATGATGCAAAGCTTCCACTTTTAAGTCAAGTTGATGAGACCAAATTATGACACTTAAATCCATAAAGATTGGCTTAATCACTTATACATGACTGTGTTATTGATTATTGATTATTGATTATTTATCTTACTAGAAATGGAACAATACATTTTCCATCATTAGATGTAAGAATAATACATATATATATATACATCCGAATGTATGTATATGTGTATACATAAGTACACGAATATGAAATGAATGAACAATGTACTTACATTGAACTTGTAATGGCGAACCCGGCACTCGACGAGCGCCGGAAAAAGGCAAGCTACGAGAAGAAGAAGCCGAACCCAGGAGTCCATCTGTTTCTTCCTCTCCTTTTCAAATCTCACTCGATCACTCTTGTTATTTTCTCACTTGTTTTGGATTTATCTTAATGAAATTGTTGCAAGTGTATGACGGGCTAACGCAACCTTATATAGGAGATGAAGAGAATTGCTGCCATGTCGTTTTTCCTTAATTAGGTGAATGACCTTATTCTTGAAAAACAAGGTTTCTGAAATAATGCCAAATTTCTCTGTGAATGATATCTTGCATGTCACATAAAGTCGTTTTTTAGCACACCGATTTAGGTTAGCAAATAAGATATTAAGCTAATCATAGGCCTCTTACTAGTTCCATTTTCAGTTTACAAGAGAAGCTAAACTTGGTTAGTTGGAGTTACATTATTTATGGTCAAACATTTAATTTCATGTCCCCACTCTCTTGATATTTGTCTTGATCAACTACCAACTGATAACGTTGTTTAAGGTATATAAATATAATATGTCAAGCACATAAAAACTTATTGATGAACAAATTATGGTATCATCTAAACTAAAACTATGTTCGTGAGGAAAATTAATTATGAATCTCAACTAAGCTGGTAGGCCTGAAAATTTATTAGTTTAAAACTTTAATTTGAAGACCAACAGTTGGTTGAATTTTATTTTATTAGGTGTATATCGACTGAGCTAAAGGCTTCTACAAATGAAAAAATTGCATACCTACCTAAGCAAGATTCTAGAAAGCTATATATGCTCTATATTATCATTGTTGTCGTCGTTATCATTTTTTAATGAGAACATCACCACGTTAAAAAATTGAGAATGTCACTAACAAATAAAAATAATAATTTTTGATAAATAGAAATCTGTGAGATTTCATATTTTATTAGTGTTCTCATTTCAACAAAATGTGGATGTTCTCATTACAGAATAACTATACGTATATCAAGATCTTAGAAACATGAATAATTAGCATAATAGATTAATTAGTAGTCATTATATGTTTCTTACAAGCTTTATAAACAATAATTTCCAACTTTAAATAACAGCTCTCTTATAAAAATATGGTTTTCATAGTTTAAAATGTGGATCAATCACTCAACGAACTCTTGAACCATAAAATTAAATACATACGGTGAATGTCAAATGGATAATAAGACCTAGTTTCACTAAGTTTGTGAGAAAAATAAAGAGCATGTTCTGCAATTGGTCATATTGAGACATGTCAATTACCATAAATTTCAAATTTCTTATAAGTCACATATTATTTTCAATTTTTTTTCTTTTTACCATAATCATGTTATATAGTACCATCAATCGTGTAATCTTATATTAACATGGATGATGCATCAAGTTCAATCCTTTTATCGTCTTTTTTCCTCCTTTTTGTTGGGGGAGTAATGACACTTTCATCCCTCTAATGATTTATTTTTACCACTTAAGTATGAATTTTTTATAATCCATTCCAATCTTGGCTTTGTTTTTTTTTTTTTAAACAATAATATTTACCCTTTAATTATGTATGGTTTTTTCTATAATTATTTTAACAATATAGATGAAGTAGGGTATTAAAAATTTATCAAGGACCTAAAAGTTAAAAAGAATATAAGAAAAACCGCAGTCTCAATTCTCTCCCTCTCTTTTCTTATAAATATATATCATCAATTAAGAAAAATTTTAAATTATTGATACACATTTGCTTCAAAGATGCTTTCTCCCATTTGCGAACACCACATCATAAACCTAATACGATGTGATTTCACATATTTAATTAAAAACAATTAGTAAAATCGATGTCGCAACATGTAGATTGCGTACATAATAAATCTATAAAGCATGTCACAATGATAAACTTTTGACTGCTTTGCTTTAAAGCTTTTGGATACATCCTAAGTTTTTTTTTTAGCAATATCTTTTTGACTCACCAACAATGAGGCAAAAGTCACATAATGAACAAATAAAAATTGCTTTCAAGAAGTAGTTTTCAGAGTAATTTTGAAGGTATACCAAAGAGTACGTGTTTGACCGTATGATCCAATTAGTTCACAAAGTTTTAAATGCTTACTCACGAAGGTAATTAATGGTTGGAAAATGCCTTTCATGTAATGCATCAGATAGTAACCCGACGGGACACGTGATGATTTGTTTGAAAGTTAAGATTAAATTTAAACCATCTGTGGTTAAGTAACAACCATAATTACGGTACCACCCCCATTTTATCTATTTTATTTCTATATATTCCTTTGTTATTCTCGAATGAAGCAGTTGGTTAGTGGCATTTATGGAGTGATTATGAATTACTCTTTAGGGTTAACTAGGTTTTAGAAATAGAGATTATCTGTCGGATTATCGTGAACTTGTTTACAAATAAGTTTGTCCCAAGACGGGTCTAAAGATTCTTCAGAAGAGATTCAATGGCTTTTGGTGGTATTCCGAAGACGAAGGTTCGCACAAAAGACGAAGGTTCTTCAAAGTAATTGGCACAATGTGCAAACGTGCGATATTTTAACAAGGCCATGAGTTACACCATATGTTACTTGTGAACACACAAGTTTTTTCGTTTTTAATAGCAATTTTTTTTTTTTTTTGGTTATTGATGACAACTTTTTCGCATGTTTACATTCTAATTTTCTTCTCCTTAAATTAAGATGTGTGTAAGCGATAATTTGTTAAAAAATTGTCACGATAAACAAAAAAATTGTGGGCAATATATATACAAATTTCATGGGTATTAATTAATTTAATTGGTAATATCTCTTAGGTTAAAAATAAGAAATTTGAAGTTTGGACTCTCTCACATAGGTGGAGAGAAAATTTGATTGTCATTAGACTAAAAGATGAAAAAAAAAAAAAACTTGTTGTCATATTGAAGTTTTGTAATGTTGAAAAACAATAAAAACACATTTGATGGGAAAATCATAAACTTTTTCGCATGTTTACAAACTAATTTTTTCTCCTTGTCATTGCTAGGATCAATTTCAAATGAATGTACAAGAAGATGGAACTTAATTTGTTGGTCGGTGAGAGCACCTTGTGTACCTTAGATGGTACTCTAATTCCCAACCTATTCCACTCACATCCTTGTCCCTTCATATATCATTTTCAACATCGTTAGCTCCTTGACTTAAGAAGAGTCATAACCTTTTGTTTTGTATATTATTATTATTATTATTTATCGTTTTATAAGTATTTTCTAAGAATAAATTTGAGATTATAACTCTTGGTGGACAGTGCAACTAAACAATTTCTGATTATTCACTGTTATGCTACTAAATCACCACCCCAAACCTCACCTGAATTGAAGATGGAGGCTAGATAATAGATAGATAAGGTTCATTTAACTTTAAGGTGTATTTACTTTTCGGATCAGAAAATCAGAATTATTGACAATGTTTAGTTCGCAAAATAGAAGTGTAAATTGAAATCGAAATCGTACGGTGCGCATCAAATTAGGAATAAGAAATGAGAGATTGATCTCCAAAGGAGATAGGGAATCAATTTTTCATTCTTCGAAATACCAAATTTGGCCCCATTAGAATTTTAAAATTCTAAAATTACCTTCCATTAAATTAAAAATATAAATAGCCGAAACAAAAAAAGCAAACATTCATTTCAAACCCTTTAGCCTCCATCGCAGCCACCTTTTGGCCCCATTGCCATCATTATCTTCATGGTTGTTGGTCACGTTGTTGTCGTCGCTAGTCACGTTGTCATCGTCGCTGATCTTTGTTATCTTCTTCATCGCTCATCTCCACCGCGGTCTTCATTGTCCGTCTTCACAGTGTTGATGATGATGTCGACGTTGTTTGATGACGGGAACCACCGATTCCGATTTGTTGCTATTGATGATGATGGTGGTGATTATTTTGATTATTATTATTATTGTTATTTGATGATGATGAGATAATGATGATGATTATTATTAGTAATAATGATAAAAGTATTATAAATAATTAATATATTATTAACAATTATTAACAATAATAAATTTTGAGTTAAATTGCTACTACTACTACTACTAATAATAATAATAATAATAATAATAATAATAATAATTTTGGAATAAGAATAATCACAATAATCAAAATACAAATTTATAATTATGACAATAACTAATTAAGGACTTTATAGTAATTTAGAATAATTTAACTCATTCTGATTTCGATTTTAAGACAAAGTGAGCACTTCAATGGTAATATAGCTCATTCCGATTCCTACGGTTAAAAAAAATAACTTATTCTAATTTTAATTCCCTATTTTAATTCTATCTCATTCTAATTCTATCTCATTTTAATTTTAGTTTATTCTAATTTTTATTTGGTAAACGCACCAGACAGACTTAACAAATCCAGCCCAGTACAAGGAAATGGCTGACTACTAGAAAAGATAAATAAATAAATAATGTAATAATTGTTGTCCTATAAACGTGTGCGACAATTTATATACACTCATGTTAAAATAAAATGAGTAAATTCATTTCTTGATTTGCGATATCTTGGTATGAACACCCATGCTGCAATCTGTATAAGCTTCTTTCTGGCGATATCAGCATGTTATTCATTTCTTGATTTGTGATATTTTCCACAACACACTTCACCAGAGTCGATGAAAATGACAGGCCTCATCAACCATGCATGCATTTAAGAATTGGATAGTACTGCGTGCCGAATGTCTTTTTAATATCAAATGCTATGAGCTCTGAACCCACCATGCATGCTCTACTTACTATAATTCAAGCTGGAAGGAGAAAATCATCAGAACGTTTCTTGGCTTACAAGACTAGAAGCAATGGCAGCTGAAGAAGATATAAATACTAAGGATGGAACAATTGATTTCGGCAACAAACCTGCCATCAAGAAGGAAACTGGAACATGGAAAGCATGTCCTTACATCCTAGGTATTGTTAATTAGATGTGTATTAATTTGTTGTAAATTTAGATGATCACACAGAGATGACTGTTTCTATTTCTAGCGATGCTCGGTTATGTATATACTTGCAGGAAATGAATGCTGTGAAAGATGGGCATACTATGGAATTAACACTAATCTTGTTAATTATCTCAAGTTCCAACTCAACCAGGGGAATGTTCAAGCTGTTAATAATGTCACAAATTGGTCTGGTACGTGCTATGTCATTCCTCTGATTGGGGCATTTCTAGCTGATGCCTACTTGGGAAGATACTGGACAATTGCTAGTTTCTCCATCATTTATGTCATCGTGAGTTTGTCAAAGCTTAATTGTTGCTGTCTGTGAACTTAAGGTCCAAGGAATCATTTTAATCCCACTTCATTTCGGATAATAAATTAATAACTGCTTGTAAATGTTGCAGAGGATGACAATATTAACAATGTCAGCATCTGTCCATGGACTAAAACCACTTTGTGACGAAAGGAATGTTTGCCATCCAACAGGATTGCAAATTACTGTGTTTTTCGTCGGACTTTACTTAATAGCTCTGGGGACTGGAGGGATTAAGCCTTGTGTCTCGTCTTTTGGGGCTGATCAATTTGATGACTCTGACGAAGCAGAGAAGAAAAAGAAGAGTTCTTTCTTCAACTGGTTCTATTTATCGATTAACATTGGTGCCCTTGTTGCTGCTTCTTGTCTTGTTTGGATTCAAACAAATGTTGGCTGGGGTTGGGGCTTTGGCATCCCAGCAGTGGCTAAGGCCATTGCTGTCGTCAGTTTCTTTGCAGGTAGTCGGCTGTATAGATACCAAAGGCCTGGAGGGAGTCCCTTGACCCGCACTTGTCAGGTTTTAGTAGCTTCTTTCAGGAAATTTCGGATAAAAGTGCCTGCTGACAAGTCCCTTCTTTATGAGACTGCTGATGCGGAATCTGCCGTCATTGGAAGCCGTAAGCTTGATCACACAAAGCAGTTAAGGCATGCCACAAGCAAAACTAACCAAGTTGAAGGCTCAGTAAATGCATGGAGACTTTGCACTGTGGCTGAAGTTGAAGAGTTCAAGTCCATTATAAGATTGCTCCCGATATGGGCAACTGGGATAGTGTTTTCTGCTGTATATAATCAAATGGGCACATTGTTTGTGCTGCAAGGTAACACAATGGACCTTCACATCGACAATTCATTTGAAATCCCCTCAGCTTCACTTTCCCTCTTTGACACAATCAGCGTCATCTTCTGGGTACCAATTTACGAACCGTCTTATAGTTCCATTAGCAAGAAAGTTCACAGGCCATAAAAGTGGGTTCACTCAACTTCAACGCATAGCCATTGGCCTTGTTATTTCAATCTTCGCAATGTTAACAGCCGGGACTCTGGAGCTTGTGAGGCTGAGGGAGGTAAAGAAACACAATTACTATGAGCTCAAGCACATAGCAATGTCAATATTCTGGCAGGTGCCTAAATACTTCAGTATAGGATGTGCCGAAGTTTTTACTTTTATTGGGCAATCGGAGTTCTTTTACGAGCAGGCCCCTGATGCCATGAGGAGCCTTTGCTCAGCTCTGTCTCTAACAACTGCTGCGTTGGGGAACTATTTGAGCACACTGCTTGTTAACATTGTGACAGATTTCAGCACTAGGCATGGCAAGCCTGGCTGGATACCTAATAACTTAACTATGGTCATCTTCATTACTTCTTCTGGCTTTTAGCCCTTTTGATTGTTCTGAATTTGGGAGTTTATCTTATGGTTGCAAGGTGGTATACGTATAAGAAGCCGGTGGTATCCAGTCATTGATTCGTGATCTTATCTTTTTGTTTGATTTCTTTTGCATCTTTATTTTCACATGAACTGGAATTTATTTAATTTTAACGGGTCTGATGGTCAATTCAGCCGTGTCAATAATGCTGCTGTCAATGAAAAGCTTATCGATAGACAATTACTATCATTTCATATGGCAACAATCTCTTAATTTTGATTAGTAGTTTCTTAAAATGGTTATTTATTTATCACTTTTGCTTCTAGGTTCTTATATGCGTGCCCATTGACAATAACATAACCAGTTTTTCCTGCTAAACACCACAAAACTCTTTGACAGGTGATGGCTAAGACAGAAATCTGACACTTATCTGATAGTAGCTGAAAAAGTGGGGTCATGAGATGACGAGAACAACTAGAAACAAGAAATCTTAAGTCGCGTAAAAGCAACAATTTTGAAACTGATAGGCATAATTTTGAGGTAAGCTATCATTGTCATCAACAACTTCCTGGCATGAATTATATGAACTCAGCTGCATCATACAAACTTACAATTATAACATACTTACACCGATAAATGAAAAAATTATTTAAAAATTATTCGACCAAACATGCAATTTTTGTTTTAAAAGAAAATTTATTCCTACTAATAGTCATAGACACAAAGAACTTTATTCATTTTGCCACAAAAAAGCACTACCCAACTAGTGGCAAGCCGATATTTCCCACTCACATCCCATTGAAGAAATGCCGAATTGATATATGGGATTACTGAACAGCACACAAGTGACAACCCATAAGCCGACTCAATTTCAGCAAATATAATCCTAATTTCAAATCTTTGGTAAGAAGAAGAATTCAATTTGAATAAGGTAAGAACAAGGTCAGCAATGATGGGTTGATGATGTTGGCAAAAAAGGAAAGCAATGTGACACAGCCAGCGTGATCGGAAGCTGGCCATTAATGGCCCATTGCTGAGCATGCTTTCTATTTGCACTTGTCCACTGAGATAATCTTTGACTGTCAAATCTCACACCAGCCAATTTTGTGGATTTGAAAGTGCTTTTACGGCTTCACAGCAAATTATTTTATAAAAAAATGATGATTAAAGTTACATTAGCAGTACTCTTTAACAATCTGATATCCCAACCATAATTTGCCCAATACCCCAAAAGTTCAAGCGACTTGGAACCGAGTGTGGATGTGATGTGACACATAAAACAAATTTATATGCATCCAAAAAAGAAAAAAAAAATCTGATCGATCACAAGTGACAACCCATAAGCCGACTCAATTTTAGCAAATATCATCATAAGAGTTTTAAGTAAGGAGCCCCTATTATACGTTAATTGTAACATACGTCCACATACAGCAATAATAACCATGGTGACCCGCCTTTAAGTAATAAGAAAGAAAAAGCACTTTCACAAAATCACATCACAACTCCACTCATATCTCTCACAACTCCTTAAACAAAATAAAAATGCTTTCACATCAGCGATGTCCATCCAAAGGACTAGGACCATACATTGGTGCGCCAGCTAAGCAAAAACAAAAGAAAAGCTACAGTTGAGTGCGGAAAAGTGCCGGGGGCCCAAAGAGTGCTTTCAAAATAATCACTTTCGTTGGACACTGACAATGTTACATTTTTCTTATCTAAAAGCGGAAGATTCCGGATCCGAACAAACACCGTTATCTTGGGAGAGATTCTCGTCCCACGAACTTACACGCGCCAATATGAAATTTCATATGGGTCCCTGAGCTTTTGTTGTATTGTTATTCAAGGGCATAATTTGTCCGTCCATTCGTATCAAAAGCGGTCCTGACCTTACCTCTATTCAAGAGACGGAAATATCCTTATTATTTAGGTATTTACAAATTTACATATTGATTGTCTAACGCATTACAAGGCTAGTTTGGTTATTTGTATAGAGACTGTGGACCTGTTTGAAATAAATGGTAAATGTATGTCCTTACATGAGAAATTAACAAAATCATGGATATCTATATTATTTACCCCACATAGTAAATCTAATAGGAGATTATTATTATTATTATTATTTTGAAGAGAATACTAAACACTGCATATGGATTTGGGATTGGTATTTAAGCTTAGTCAATAGACAATGCATTTTTCTCGGAAATGGTTCAGATTCAAAGATACCCAATGCTAAAAGGAAACGTAAGAATCTCAAATTTAAGAATCATAAATGGTAAACCCACCTAAGAAACTTTAAATTGTTAAATATTTTACTATTTTTTCCTTAAATTATTTTATATTGTCTCTAACCCCTCTTCTTAATGGGATTTCTTATATGGGATTCTTATTTTTATTTGGAAGTTATTTTATTTCTAAAAGGTAGAGAGGTGGACAAAATTCAAACTATAAATTTTTAACAATCTTACCTCTCAACGAGTTGAATTCAGACAATCAAGTAATTATAACTACTTAAAAACCACATATAGTGAATCACTTTTCTACAATTAAAAAAAAATAATCATTAGGAAATATGGGGTAGATAGCATTATCCTTTTGAATGACATTTTGGAGCTATATATGATATCTATTGGCTATTGCAATTATTCAATATCCAAAAAATTTACAAGATTTTTCCATCACAGTATATCACATTTTGCTATTTTTAACATCAATTACTAATCAGATTTATCATTACTCTAAAAAATAAAGTAACATAAATGGAAGAAAACAAATTACTAAACATTTAAGTACCAAAATGCAAAAAGAATCAGAAAAAGCAATATGAGTTGTACATAAAGGTGGCAACGAGCACACGTTTTGGTGATGAACAAAAGGTTAGAGATTTTCTCTGACTTCAATTCTGTCTCTCTCTCTCTCTCTCTCTCTCTCTCTCTCTCTCATTAAATTCATCATCTTTTTGGTGTGCACAAGTTGGAACCGGACCTTTGTTGTGTCCTGGTTTTGCTCGCCACTCACACCGGGAGCCCATACTCTGCTTTCGGATCTCTCTGTTTTTTCACTTCTTATAGAGGTTTATAAATCTTTCCACTCTCAAGATATTTTCTGTTTCTTCACTTCATATAGAAGTTTATAAATCTTTCCACTCTCAAGATTTTTTCTTTATCATATTTTCTTGGTGGGTTTTTGTTCTTATATTCATGCATGCATGCTCGTGTAATTTTCTTCTTTGTCTTTCTCTATATTGGGTGTTTGTTTGTTCTGATAGGGATTTTGATCATCTTTATGTATTAAAAATCGTGTATTTGGTTTGTTTGTAATGTATTATTAACAAGTCCACTTTAATCTTGTACTAGGTTTTATGCTGCCTCATTTGTTTAAGAATGATCATTTTGCATGATTAATTAACAATGCTTATTTTATTGTATGGATTCTGAGTCTCTGACCATCTTAGAGTAGCCGTGGAAAATTTTAATTATTTAGTGATGAGTTGACGGGGTGTATTTCTTAACTTTTGTTTTGCACTATGGTCAATCTTTATCCCCTCCGTGGCTCCTTTCGGTCTTATGTAGTTGGCTTCTTTCCTTCAGTTAAAGTTTTTGCCGTAGTGCGGACTTCATCATCATGCCTTTGACATCATCTTTGGTTTTTTAGTAAGATAAAAGTGTTTTCTTATTTCGTTTTTTTAAATTTTTTTCCCAATTATTATCATGTGCCTTGACTTTGTAGCTTTAAAGTAATCATTGGTGTGTATGTGGTGTCAATTAGTTTATTTGAAAACATTCATTGACATCCTTATAAATCTTTCGGGTGCTTACATGCTTTTCTGTATTGTGTTGTTTTACATAAGCATGTATGGTAAGTGAATCGTTCACGTATGTGTATCCTTGTGCGCTCTAAATGCTGCCAGGAAATTTGTTGTAGTATTCCAGATATTCTTCCTTTCACGACCGCATCCTCAATTACCAAACAAAGCACTAACATATATTCATATTCATCATAATGTTTAGTATTATTTGTTTTTATTCTTATGATGATTGATTCATTCATTCTTAGATTAACTCTGCTGATTTTGCAGGTGACATGTTGAGATAGAAGAATCAAGTACAACGTTATTTGACCTATAGGACATCTGTGAGGATAACATGGCAGAAGAAGATATCTATACGAAAGATGGGACAGTGGATATCCATAAAAAACCCGCTAATAAGAAGAAAACTGGAAATTGGAAGGCATGCCGCTTTATTCTCGGTATGGTTTTAAACATCTATTGTTTAGTGTAATACCATCTGTTTTTGTTCTTTTGTGGTAGAATGCACCTGAGATATTGAACAATGAAGACCCTTTATTTCAGGAAATGAATGCTGTGAGAGGCTGGCATATTATGGGATGAGTACCAATCTGGTGAACTATCTCCAGAAGCAGCTCAATCAAGGAAATGTCACTGCATCAAACAATGTGACAAATTGGTCAGGAACCTGCTATATTACTCCATTGATTGGAGCATTTCTAGCTGATTCATACATGGGTAGATATTGGACCATTGCCAGTTTTTCAATCATCTATTGCCTTGTAAGTTTGGTTTAAAGTCCTCTCTCTTCTGTTAAATACATAAAAGCTCGAATAAGATGTTTTTAAATTTCTAAATTCTATTTCTTGACATTAGACCTGTTAATTGCAATTTCGATCAAATTCTTAAAAGCTACAAGAACTTGTTTCATTCATGAATGCTTCCTTGTTTTAAGTCATTGTGAAATTTTTTTTTCATTGTAATTTTTCACATTTTCCACCTTTTCCCATTCATAACTTTCAGTTCCTTTGCAGGAGATAGCTTTTCTAATATAACTAATTCCTTTTTCCTTTGAAACTTAACGAGGATTCTCAGGGCTTGATTTTATTTGTGACATCTGATCTGGTTGCTAAATAATAATGAATTAGAATTAAAGGGCTTAAGTTAAGTCATTGTTTTTGCATAAATCATGTTGTCAATCATCTATCTGTTTATTTGTCTTGCAGGGAATGACATTGTTAACATTGACTGCTTCTGTCTCTGGATTAAAACCATCATGTGATAAGGATGCCTGCCACCCAACAGGGGCGCAAACAGCAGTCACTTTTGTTGCACTTTACATGATCGCTCTTGGGACTGGAGGCATTAAGCCATGTGTCTCATCCTTTGGTGCAGATCAATTTGATGAAACTGATGATGGTGAGAGGGAGAAGAAGAGCTCTTTTTTTAATTGGTTTTACCTTTCAATCAATATTGGTGCACTTGTTGCTTCCTCTGTTCTTGTGTGGATACAAATGAATGTGGGCTGGGGTTGGGGTTTCGGAATCCCGGCAGTTGCGATGGCCATTGCAGTTATGTTTTTCTTCTCAGGCAGTCGGTTGTATCGGATACAGAAACCTGGTGGCAGTCCGCTTACAAGGATAATGCAGGTTATAGTTGCATCTTTTAGGAAATCGAATGTTGTAGTTCCTGCTGATAAGTCTCTTCTTTATGAGACCGCAGATGAGGAATGCAATATCCAAGGAAGCCGCAAACTTGAGTCCACGAACAAATTCAAGTAAGCGTATTTCCATCTCCTAGCACATCGGATATGAGGTCCTTTTTGTCACTAATCAGTAAGAAGTATCTAAATTAATCTTACGTTCACATACCATTTTAAATGTACTGTAGTTCAAAATAATCACTGGTCATAAATATCTGATAATGTTTGCCAGAGGATTCAACTACTGTAGACATGCCCTGATATCTCACCTCATAATGAGAGATCCATTTTTATTCATGTGCCAAATTAGCAAATAAGCTTTCATAATTTGCCACTGTAATTCAGTTACATAGTCACTAAATTCTTTAAGAAGACTAAAGTGGATGTTCTTGAACCTCTTCTTGGACATTCTATTTTTTACATGGTCTTAAGCTTTTCATTGGTTTGCTAAACTTGGATGGTTGATTAGTCCTCTTAACAAAATTGTGAAATTACAGGTTCTTTGACAAGTCTGCCGTGGAGACTCAGACTGATCGAGTCAAGGGTTTGGCAGACCCATGGAGACTCTGCACGGTGACTCAAGTTGAAGAGCTCAAGGCCATAATCAGATTGCTACCAGTATGGGCATCTGGAATTGTTTTTGCAACTGTGTACAGTCAAATGAACACCATGTTTGTTTTGCAAGGCAACACAATGGACCAACACATGGGACCTAACTTCAAGATTCCATCAGCGTCCCTCTCCCTCTTTGACACTCTCAGTGTTATCTTCTGGGCTCCTGTATATGACATAGTTATTGTCCCATTCGCAAGAAAATTCACAGGCCATGAACGGGGTTTCACCCAACTTCAACGGATGGGCATTGGACTTCTCATCTCCATATTCTCCATGGTTGCTGCCGGGATTTTGGAGGTTGTTCGTCTCAACATAGTAAAGAGGAACAACTACTATGATCTTGAGACAATTCCAATGACGATTTTCTGGCAAGTACCGCAGTATTTTATTGTTGGATGTGCTGAAGTTTTTACTTTCATTGGACAGTTGGAATTCTTCTATGACCAGGCACCTGATGCTATGAGAAGCCTGTGCTCGGCTCTATCACTTACAACTGTGGCAGTAGGCAACTACTTAAGTACATTGCTGGTTACCATTGTCACCAAAGTGACCACAAGGAATGGAAAGCTTGGCTGGATTCCAGATAATTTGAATCGGGGCCATCTTGATTATTTCTACTGGCTCCTCGCTATCCTCAGCGTGTTGAATTTCCTTGTGTACCTATGGATTGCAAAGTGGTTTACCTACAAGAAGGCTACTGGACGTGCAAATTGATAGAAGGAATGGTAGGTGGATCAACGTGTGTGTTTTCTTTGGGAGTTTCAGTTCCATTTACTTTTTTTTTTTTTGTGATTGATAAAAGAAAATGCTTTGTACATATAATTTTAAATATCAAATTCTTAATCTAGAGTATCGATATTTGCTATATTGGTTTAAATTTTTGGGGTTCGATTTATCTTTGCAGTTCTCCTTTTGGATTTGACAAAGAAGGTTCACAGGACTGGAATCTGGAAGTCATGCGTTGCTTCAAAATACTTGATAATTATTTGTTGTGCCCGTATTAGAATTAGAATGTGTTGACTGGTCTTGGCCAAGAGGAAGATTGAAGAAGGCCCAACTACTTAATAATACGTATATGGAAATTTTTTAATAAGTGTTTTCACATTTTACCAGATAAACTCGTATGCATACGCTTAGAGCGTTCTCTCTCACTTTAATAAACTAGGGACACATAAAAATTCAAACTCTAAACATAAAAATTCAAGCCCTAATATTAAGGATAATATATATTGTATTTTTTAAATTTTCTTATTATCTAGTTTTGTCTTTCACTTTATTAAAATAAAAACTCCGTTTATTCTCTGCTTATTAGACTGCAAATGCCAAAAACGTGATTTTAAAATATTTGATTGAAAAAACTAAAGAGTTTTTGGAGATAACACCTTCTACAATGTTTACAATGTCTCATATAAGTATTTTTTTAAAATCCAATTTGACAATATTTGGTTGAAATATATAAGAATTACTCCACAAACTAAATAAAATAACTGGTAATGCTTCTTAAAGAGGTACCATCTTTTAAATAACTTTTTAAATTTGAAATAAATAAAAAAATGCTTCAAGGAGAAAAGAGCAGTGAAATATGCACATGCATGTATGTGCATGTATGTGTGTGTGTATATTAAAAGAAAAGGGCGTGCGAATAGTTCCAAAATGATAACAAGAAGACAAACCAGCATGGGCCCAAGTGGATAACCATGCAAATGAGTGGGTCCGCTTGTGGTTAAGCTTTAAGTTCATCGACACATTCTTAAGATCAATGAGAGTTCTTAATTTTTGGGAAACGGGGCTTATTTAAATGAACATAACAAATACAGGATAATGTAAAGAGAATGTGGGGCTCAAAAAACTTCCAACGTCTAATACAAAATCCTCACTCCCTCTTTTCTAACTCTCAGTCCAAGACGCAAAGGAAAAAAATGATTGCCCTCAAATCTATTCAAACAGCCTTAACCCCAACGCATTTACTTTTCCACACACGAAGACTTATAGGCACAAGAACTTCATTTGTGTCCCTCTGCAAGTCCAAAGATTCTGAATCTGAAGAATCCCCCTCCGAAGGAGATATTAAAAAACAAGAGCTGCTGGCAAGAATTGCAATGCTTCAAGCTCAAAAAGTTCGTCTCACGCACTATTTGGATGAAAGATCAGCTTATCTAACTCAATTTGCTGAAGAAGCCAATGCTGAGTTCGACAAAATTGGAGAGGATGCTCTCAAAGGACTAGACGAAGCTAGCTCCCGGGTATGCATGATATCTTTATAGCCGTTTGTTTGTAACTATCCTGCTTCTACCTAATTTGAAAAACACAGCTAAAGTGCAAGATTACACTTTTTCTTGGTAATGTTTATCGATAGCTGCATTACATCAGACATTAATAACCTTGATTGTCATGCAATAAGGTTCATAACCCAGTTGTTTGTTTAGAGGCTCACAGATAATGGAGAATATAGAGTCTCAAATGCAAGCCTTTGAAGAATCTGCAGAAGAGAACAGAATGGAGATTGAAGAAAATGATAGCAAGTTAGCAGAGTTCCAAGGTCAAATGGAAGAAGACCGGAATGAGGGGCTGTTCTTTAAAAGCCTAGGGCAGAAAAAGCCAGTGGGAAAAGCAAAAGCTACAGAGGAAGTGAAGAAGATAAAAGAGATTACTACAGAAAGCGCAGGATCAAAAACCAGGCGGAATATTTACCTAGCTTTAATTGGTCTGCTAGTCATTGGAATTGCTGATTCTTTCATCTCTTCATCCGATTGGAGAAAAGTTGCTGTTCTGGGAGCAATATTAGTGCCTTTGCTTCTTCAGTTCCTCCATGAGCAGGGGATGCTGTCAGAAACAGAAAAAGGAGGACATGAAAAAACTGACCGCGAAAAGAAATGAGAGCCCTTTCCCTCCTCTAGTTTATTGATTATCTTGTGTAAAACACTAGCCTTAGTTTGAAAAATATAGCATGATACATAACCCCATGTGATATCTTAGCACAAGGGACTGATACATCAAGCAACTTTGCTGTTGCATCATCTTCATCTGATCTTGGTGATATCACTGCAATCACCAAAACCCAATGTTGATTGACCATGTATGATGCTTTGCAAATTTTTCTGTCATCATATCTGCGCTAAAAAGTTTTGGATTCCTCATAAACATAGTTTAAACAATGTAAAATTAGTTTCAGTTTAACTTCTTCTTGGACCTGCTAAAACATATGAGGTGAAAATTTGATGCAAGACAGAATTAAAAGACAAACGACTGGCAAGCAAAAGGAAAAAGCTTTCTGCCTGACGCATCTAACATCTAAACACCAACCCGTTCCCAGTGATCCAGGGACAAGGTAACTAGACTGAAGTTTAGTTACAAATGATGCATCTGCCTAAGTGGAAAAGGAAATAATAAACAGCATGTCATTAGAAATTTGATGTTTGATATTCAATGGCATTCAATTGATTCATCAAACATGGGTTGTAGGTTTTCTGGTATAAATATCCCCAGAGTAGCTAGCACATCCACTCTGGCCTTGATCTGACCACTCCAAAAGTTCCTCCCGAATTTTCTTTTTTTGATCTAGATGAGTTTCTATATATTCCTTAATCCTCAAATGCGTGACAAGATCTCTGACCTCAGAATTGAATTAATTAACTGTAATCACTGGGGTTCTGCTTGCTGATTGACAAGAAGGATTTCAAGGTTTTCACCATTTTGATTTAGCTGTCATTCCAACCGAAAGCATATCTGCAAAAATGAGCATGCATGACTGTTTCAGGAAATGAATTGAAACATAATGAATAAAAACATAAGGTTGTAGTTCTTTTATTTTAGAAAGAATAGCTCGCACCTCAACTTCAATGCAAAATGCTCCACTCTTGCACCCATTCCATTGGTTTTTTAAGGGTGAGTACTGGATCCTAGCACCTGAACCCAGAACTTCAACGGGCTTGCCCACAGAGTAGTTCCAGTATTTCTTCTTGTGCAGGGCCTGAAAAATGGTGGGAGTCAATACTTACTACCAAGTTTTTCTTAACAACAAAAGCTCATGTTGAAGTCCCATTGTCTATCACTGCTCTCACTAGTATGTGCCATGTAATGGTGGTTGGAAGAATTCCACGACACAAAGCATCATTCAGGAATTCAAAGGCATCTGACATTCTACTGCATGAACATAGCCCCTTGAGACTAATATTATAAGATATGATATCAGGTCGCAGCCGTTCTTCAAGAATACGATCCCAAATCTCCAATGCCTTATCACAGTCTCCAGTCTTAAAAAGCCCGTCCATAAGGGTGTTATAAGTTACAAGATTTGGAACACAGTTCCTTTTCTTCATGTTTGAATAGAGCTGCAAAGCATCTTCAACTTTGCCAGCAGAGCAGAGACCATGTATTAAAATGTTGTACATAGTTACATCAGGTGTAAAACCCTTCTGAAGATATTGGCACCACAATTTGAGAGCTGTGTCAATCTTCTTGCTTTGACAAAGGCCATTTATCAACAAGCTATATGTGATCATATCAGGCATCCACCCTTTCTCTAGCATTTCCTTCACAAAACCGTATGCCTCACCAAATCTTTCGACCTTACATAAACCATTGATGAGAGTGTTATATGAGACAACAGTTGGAGAACAACCCTTCCTGCTCATCTCCTTAAAAAGGGAAATGGCATTCTCAAGTTTTGAAGCTTGGATAAACCCATTCATAAGTGAATTACACGTATAAGCATTCAATTTACAACCATGCTTATCCATCCGATTGACTAAACTGGCTGCATCAGCCAATCTCCCTTCTTTGCATAACCCATCAATCATGGACGTATATGCAAACACATCCAAATCACCTCCTCCTTCTTCTACCTCATTTAATATCTGAATTGCCTTATTCAAATACCCATTCTTACACAATCCATTCATTAGAACTCCATGAGTGGTGGAATCAGCATCACAATTCTTCTCCCGTAAGAGCTCCCAAATGGAAATAGCTTCATCCACCTTCCCATTCTCTAATAAACCTCTGATCAATATATTATAACTCACAACATTGCGACAACCCTTCCTACCCATCACCTCCCACAATTCAAAACACTCTTTAATCTTCCCCGCTCTACAAAACCCATCAATCATAGCATTGTAAGTAACCACATCAACAAAAATTCCACTCTCTACCATTTCTCTATAAACCCTTTCAGCCCCTTCAACATTCCCTGCCTTACACAACCCATGTATAAAACTACAGTAAGTAAACGAATCCTTCTCTCTTTCATTCTTCTTCATCCTATCCCACATTTCCAAACACTCATCAAACCTCCCACATTTACACAAACCATTAATCATTACATTATAAGTAACCACATTTGGATAGACTGATGTTTCCATTACCAACCTCTCCCAAATTTCCTTAGCTCTCATATAATCCCCCTTCTTAAAAAACCCATCAATCAAAATATTGTAACACACGACATTAGTTTCCACTCCTCTCTCAAACATTTCATCGAACACCGCCAATGCACCCAATAAATCCCCACTTTTCACCAACCCATTGATCACAGTACCATAACTATACACATCAGGCTTCAAACCCTTTTCCCACAACGAATTCAAGAACCTTTTTGCCTTCTCAAACTGTCTCTTTCTACACAGAATCTTGATCAAAATATTATAAGTTTGCAAATTTGGGGAAATACCAGCAGTTTCAAAATATGAAATGAAAGACTCAGCCCGGTCCCACTGTTTCGACTCAACAAATGCATTTAACAAAGCATTGTACGATCTGACACCAGCCTCACACCCAAATATTTCCTTCATTCGTTGAAATACATCAAGCGCTTTATCGGGCATTGAGTTTTGGCCATAAGCTTGAATAACTGATAAAGCAACATCTTCAGGGCAATAGCATTTCTGGGTTTCGATTAGTTCCAAAATTCTGCTTACGTGGACGACGAGTTTCGGGTCGATGAGTCGGCGGAGGATGTGGTGGAACACATGCGGCGAGTGAGCGTAACCAGGTTCGCGAGTGGCTGAGTCGAACAGGGCGAGCGCGGTGTGAGGATTTTTCTCTGCCTTGAGGAGATTAAGGAGTCGCTTCGCGGAAATGACCATGGCAGGGGTGGTAATATTGTGAGTCTTTGGAAATCATTTTATAGCAGGCTTTCACAGGACGCCGAAGGATTTCCCGTCGGCGGGAAGAGCAAGAATTTACAAGCCACTGACAATCTTTTATGGCGATGGAAAGGACTCAGAACAACATGGATGTTGGGCTGTTCAAATCGGGTGGGTCATCGGCCGGCCCATATCTTTCAGCTAAAGTTGAAATGGGCCCAACAATCATTTTTTATAAACCCAACATATATTCACGATTATAGTCCAGCACAGGGGCCTCCATTTTTACGGATGAAAATAGGAGAAAGTACCAACTAACTCAACTAGTGATCAACAATATTATTATTTTAGATATATATATATATATACACAATTTTTTTTAAAACATCTTTTTTTTTTTAATTTTATGTAACATAAATACATTACTATTTTATGAATTTATAGATAAGATTACGTTACATAAAACATTACAAATCTACTGTTTAGTGCATTAAAAATTTGTTGGGACCTACTTCAATGTATGATAGAGAAAGCCTATCTTAAAAATCTACTCCTAAAAGAATCATAAATCTATTCACACAATGTATGAACTCCCTTAATAATAAGATGAGGAAATGACCACTATTAAGCTAAATATTTTCTCTTTTATTATAAACAAAGTTAGCAATGTTGAATATTTTCACAAATGTTGGTATGCAGCAGATAACTATAAACAAAGTAGTTGGTCGAACAAAGAATTTGTATAGTACTTAGATAATAACTTCTTTTTTATATAATGATATATGAAAGATTGTTATAATTGTTGATGATATATATAGGAAGCACAAATAATACAAAAACAAGGTGTTATATGATAGTAACCAAGTGAATTCTTACAACTTGACTTTTGTTAATTGTTGATTGATAGTCATAAAAAAGAAAAGGGAAAGTGAAAATGAATAATTGACATATATACGTTCAATATCAAGTGGCGGTTAGTTTTATAAATTTTAATAAAGTTATTAATCTAATTTTTTCTTATTTATGCCCAGCTCCATTCAGCCAAATAATAGGTTTACCTTTGAATGAAAATGTAGTGAAAAATCAAATAAAACTATAAGATAAGCATAAAAATTGTAATTTCTTTTAGCTTCTGGATATGTCACAATCGAAGCACAATTAATGAACTTATTTATAGTCATTCTAAGTTACTAATCACCCATGATATCCAAAATAAATCACCTAATACTTAACCATGCATGGAAAAATTAGCAAATAATGTCTAGCCATTTTGCTGACCAATCAAGTTGTATGAAGTGCCAAGGATGGCAATGGGGAGGGCAAGAGAGGGGATCGACATATCCGTACTTGTCCCTGATATTCTGCATATATCTCGGTCTCCCGTCTGAATTACTAAACGGAATCCCCGTCCCTTCCCTTAATAATAATAAGGGATCTTTGAGGGTCCCGATTCTTAAATAATTAATTTTTTTTGGTAGTATCGTTAGCGTGCAGCAGATTTAAAACTTACTAATAACATAAACAACTAGTACAGAGCAAGTAAGGATCGATCTCACAAAAATTATGCTAGTTATATTTATTATCAACTCTAAAATAGGACTTAAAATAATATAATAATAAGAATAATAATATAAATTAATGTAACTAAAGAAAATGATAATTATAAATAAAAAGTGGGGGTTTATGAATTTTTAACTAAATAGTAGGAAATAAAGAAATTAAAACTACGAAAACAATAATTTAATAAAAACTCTAATTAAAGGAGAAAGAAATAATAATGATGAAAACTTTAGTTAAAGGATCATTCGCCACCACTAAACATGCACATAATATATCAGTTCTATCATCAATTTCTATTAAAACTATCAAACGTTGACAACAATAAGATATGTTAGTCTCAATCTTTCCTTAGTGTGTTGTTAGGCAAAACAAGATCTTCACTTAGTCTCTAACCATTAAATAATTTAAAATAAGCTCTTTAAATTTAAGATAATAGAAGCGTTAAGTCAAGAAAGATATCAGGTTGATTTAGACAATAAACACACAAGCTCGGATTATTTAACCTAGCTTATGTTCTCTAATTGAAATCATTGATTCTAACCAGCTAGTAATGATTATAATAACATGACAATTATGGATAAGAATTTTAACCTAGTAATAGAATTTATTCAAGTCTTATTTAATTGACCATTCAAATAAAATAAGAATAAAATCATAAATATTATTTATAAAAGAACATAAACAATCTCAATTAAATAAATTGAATAACAGAAATTTAACATTAATTATATGACATGTTTAGAGTTTTGAATTTTCCCTCAACCAAATAAAAAATCTAGCTTAATATAATTGAATTGAAAATAAAAGAGTTGATAAAACCAGATTAATTCAAAGGGTTAACTTCTCTTTTATTTATCTTCTCTTCTTGCGGCTGCAATCTCCAATTCTCCTCTTGGCTGTCGATTGTGTGTTTCTTCAGAAGCCAAATGTTGGCTTTTATAAGTCTTGGTGGCCGACTTATTTGGTACCGTTTGCCTCCTCTAAATCCATGATCAACAAGGAAACTAACGCCTTCCACATGCCGTCCACTTTGATTTCAAATCAAAGCCATTTAATTGCCATTGTTCCTCACGCGCATGCTTGATTAAATATGGCAATTTCCTTTTTCTTCAATTTTCTTTCCATATCATATAAAGCCATGCATGTGCAATTGTCGATTCCAATTCTTTATTTCCTAATGCATGTCCACCAAATGCTAGCTTGCCATGGCTTCTTGACTTTATTTCCCCTTCTCTTTCAATTGGTTTCCAATTTAATCTTGATTGCTTCCCAAATTAAACTTCTTTATGTCTCTTTTTTTTATCCATAATCTCCAATTAATTCCCTATCAAATAAAATAATATAATGAACTAACAACTATAAATTAAGAATAAAATCTACAATAAAAAAATATAAAAAATTAAAACAAAATTAACATAATACAATATAATTTAATAAAATAATTAAATTAAAAATTAACTAAAATAATTAGAGTATTTAAGACCAAAATAAGAAAAAGTTAGAGAAATTAATAATAAAATATAGAGAAAATATGCACTTATCAAATTCCCCCACACTTAACCCTTGCTCGTCCTCGAGCAAACCTAGAAAAAAAATAAAACAAAAAGAAAATCTAAACTAGTCTACTTTTGTAGGAAATCACGATTGCATTTAACGTATACAACAAGTCTTTAAACCACTAGACGACCCTAGTGAACAAGTATTGTCTCGTGAGGACTTCAGCGATGATACCCATAAGTATCATTTCATTTTTTTTTAATAGCATAAAAAGAAAGAAAAGACTTTAAATAAAACACAACACTAGCATCAAAGATTGCATAAATAATATAGCTCAAAGAAAATTTCAAATATTATCAAAGTTCTAACTTTAATTCAATAGTTTATCCTATCTCTCTTTGGATTTTTATAGTGTGTGTGTGAATCAACTCAATCAAAATCTATTCCCAAAATCTTTAATATCAATAGCCTTAGCCTTGAAAAAAAAAATTATAGGTCAAACTAATCTTATCATTTTGATCTCCAAATTTCTTTTCTCACAGACATTTGTGTGCATTTTCTTTTGATTTTTTTACCAAATGCACTTGATTGATTTTTTTTTTTAAATATCCATAGTTAGAATTTTTCACTTTATCCCTTAAGATAGTCTGTTTCTCACAGTAGATTATTCTCTACATACTGGTGATATATAAACCCAAATTACTCAAGAATAGCTTCACTTTAAGGGTTATAGGTAGCTATTTCAAACTATAGTGCCTGTGTATACTACACTATATTGTAGAGATAAAAATCAAGATAAACAGTCATTTACTCAATATGAAATTCTCAATTCAGGTTGCATGAATCTCAAATTTTTAGTTGAAATTATGAAAAAAATTGATATTAGTGCTCATGGTTTAAAGAATCTCAATTGAGAGGAAATTAACATAAGAATCAAATATAAACTAAGACAATATTCAACCTTTTCTAAGAACCATATTCATTGTCAATCAAATTCTTATCATTGGCTTATATTTAAGACAAACAACTTTTTTTTTGGTTTTTTAAATAGAAAAAGAAAAAGCCAAAGCAACAAAAACTAAGTTTGAAATCTCCCCCTCCTACACTTAATTCTTATATTGTCCTTAATGTAAGCCTAATGTCACAGGATGAGAGGTTTTGAGCCCTTGCAGCACTCCTGCATCCCATACTACGAGAGTAAGCCTAAAGGAAGTGGCATAATATCGATTAGTTTCACCTTGCCTTGGGCTCATCAGGAGAACGACTCCAGCTCCCAACTAGTGTGTGTAGGGCTTCGCCTAGACCCCTCTTCAACGTTAAGTTCTTGACTAGTGATAAGCTCTCCAAACTCAACTGGGTCGGCCTGCCTGAACTCCAAAGAGTCTAGGGCCATTATATTCCCCACATACACGCCTCTGAAGCACGTCCTCTACAATCAGCACAACCATTGTCAATACAAGCGTACAAGCGCATATCTTGGGTGTCACGATTGCTGTCTATGACACTAAGCTAGCAAAAGAAAGAATTAAACACCGGGAAATAAGAAGAGACACACAAAAAGCAAATAGAAAACTAAATTAAAAATAAAATAAATAAAGTAAATGAGAATGAAAGGTTGAAAGATCAGATCTGTTATGGCGTGCTCTCAAAATTTAATCTCCAGCCATTGGGTTGCCTTTTAATAAGCGCTTTGTTTATTATCCTCAGCCTGATGTAGTTTTCATGTTTCACTCATCAACGTACGCGGGTTCATAGAGTGGAACCTCCTTTACATTGAATGTATGAAAGTTTTCATAGTAAGGCTTCAACCTACGACCATTCATCTTGAACTCTTTACCTGTCTCTAAGCTCATAATCTCAACTACACTATGAGGAAAAACATTAGTAACAACAAAAAGGCCAACCCATTGAGAACGTAACTTACTAGAAATAACTTAAGATGAGAATGGAATAGCAAAACTTTTTGTCTAACTTCAAAGTTCTTTCTCAAGATCTGCTTATCATGAAAAGCCTTAATCTTTTCCTTGTAGATTAGGGAATTGTTATAGGCATCATTTCAAATTTCTTTTAATTCTTGTAATTGAAGCTTCCTGTGTTGGCCAGCGGCGTCTAATTCCATGTTACATTGTTTCACAACCTACTATGCTATATGTTCAAATTCCAATGGAAGATGATAGAGTTTAGGAAGATGACAGGGTTTACCATATACCAACCTATAAGGTGACATTCTAATAGGCGTCTTGTATGCAATTTTGCAAGTCTAAAGTGCATTATCATGCCATACGCTCTAGTCTTTTTTATTCAGATTAATTATCTTTTGAAGGATCGATTTTACTTCCTTATTAGACACATTAGCTTGCCTATTAGTTTGTGGATGGTAAGATGTAGAGACCTTGTGAGTAATGTTGTATTTCTGAAAGAGGGTTTCTACCGACTTGTTATAAAAGTGAGTGCCTCTGTTGCTAATAATAGCTTTCGGCATCCCAAACCTCACAAAGATATTGTAGTTTATAAAATCTACTACTACCTGAGAATTATCAGTTCAGATAGCTTTTACTTTCTGTAATTTTGAAACATAATCAACCGCAAGAACAATATAAAGATTACCAAACGATAAAGGAAATAATCCCATGAAATCAATTCCCTAAATACAAAAAATGTCTACTACAAGAATGAGAGATTATGGCATTTGATTTCTAGATGCCAAATTACATGTTCTTTGACAATGATCATAAAATTTGCAAAAGAGATATGCATCCTTAAACAATGATGGCCAATAAAAAGTACTCGCAAGTACCTTAAGGGTTGTTCTCTTAGGTCTAAAATGTCCTTCACAAGCCAAAGTATGACAAAAAGTGAGAATATAAGTAAATTCAAGTTCGGGTACACACATTCTAATAACTTCGTTAGCTCAATGCTTCCATAAGTATGGCTCGTCCCACACATAGTACTTTGAATCACTCTTGATTTTGGCCTTTTGTGTACAGGTTAACTCCCGTAGTACCATTTTAGTAACCAAGTAATTTATAATATCTACGTACCAAAGAGTAACCGCACCTACTTGTAATAACTGCTTATTCGGAAAGTTTTCATGCATTGGAAGTACATCTTCGTTATGGGTAAGTCGAATCAAATGATCTGCCATAAAATTTTCATAATCTCTTTTATTTAGAATCTCTAAGTCAAATTCTTGCAATAAAAGTATTCATTAAATAAGAAGTGGCTTGATATCCTTTTTAGTGAGCAAGTACCTAACAACTATATAGTCAGAGTAAACGATTATCTTAAATCCAATAAAATAAGAATGAAATTTCTCCAAGACAAAGATAATCGCTAAAAGTTCTTTCTTGGTGACGGAGTAGTTGAGTTGTGCATCATTCAGTGTACGAGAGGCATAGTAGATGAGATGAGGAAGCTTGCCCACATGTTAGCCTAACACTGCCCTAACGACATAGTCACTGGCATCACATATAATCTTAAACGGTAGATCCCAGTTCGATGGTTAAATCACAGGGGTCGATGTCAAAACCTCTTTTAATTTCTCAAAGGTTGTTTGACATTTTTTATTGAAGTCAAACATTGCATCTTTCTAAAGCAAGTTGTAGAGAGGTAACGCTATCTTGGAGAAGTTCTTGATAAACCTGCGATAGAAACCTTATGACCAAGAAAGGATTGAACCTCCTTTACACTAGTGAGAGGTTGTAAGGAGTGAATAAGATCTATCTTTGATTTATCAACTTCAATCCCCCTTTCAAAAATGACATGTCGTAGTACAATACCTTGATTAACCATAAAATGATATTTTTCCCAATTAAGCACAATGTTAATGTCAATGAATCATTTAAGCATAATCGTTTAAGCATAAGTGTAAGATTATCTAAATATTTATCGAAAGAATCACCACCATAAACCGTAAAATCATCTATAAATACCTCAATAATATTCTCTACGTAATTAGAAAAAAATATTTATCATGCACCTTTGGAAAGTGAAAGGAACGTTATGGAGACCAAATGACATGTGTCGGTAAGTAAATGTGTCGAAAATGCATATGAAGGTCATTTTTTCTTGGTCTTTCGGAACGATAAAAATCTGATTATAACTTGAGTAACCATCAAGAAAATAATAATAAGAGTGATTACTTAACCTTTCAAGCATTTTATCAATGAATGGTAAAAGAAAGTGAGCATTGCAAGTGGTCGCATTCAATTTGCAGTAGTCAATACAAACCCTTCACCCGATTTGAACTCTAGTTGGTACAAGCTCGTTTTCTTTATTCTTGATCACTGTGATGTCTAATTTTTTTGGAACAACCTGCATATGATTCACTCATTTACTATCAGAAATATGATAGATAATCCTTACATTAAGAAGCTTTAGTATCTCCTTTTTTACGACTTTCATTATTGGTGGATTAAGGCGAATTTGTGCATCTCTTGTTGGTTTAGACCCTTCCCCTAGCAAAATGCGATGAATACACATGAAAGGACTAATTCCCTTAATATCGGTAATGGTCCAGCCAATCACTGTCTTGTGCTCCCGAAACACTTTAATTAGCTTTTCTTGTTAAACTGGAGTAAGAGTTTTAGTAGTGATGACTGGAAGTGTATCATTCTCACCCAAGTTAATAAATTACAAGTGCTTTAGGAGTGGCTTAAATTCTAAGGTAGGTGCCTGCACAACTGAAGGTAAAATTTTCTCATTTGATAAAGGCAATTCAATGTAAGAAATATTATACTCATTGGTGCATAATGGGACAATTTCATCTAAGATCGTCATGGCCTCCTCTACCTCATCATCCAACTTTATCAAACTTATTTGTTCCTTAGAATCCTCCTTTCTAAGATTTTTACTTATGGCGATTTCAAAACAGTCGTTACCAGATACCTCAAAGAATTTCTACACAAAAGTGTTCATATCATCTATAGTGAAAACAATGTGTAAATCGTTAGGATACCTCATCGCCTTAAAGATATTGAACGGATCACTTCACCATCAAATTCCATTGTGAGGGTTCCATTATGAACATCAATCTTGTTTCGGATCGTTTTAAAGAATGATCACCTCAGTAAAATGGGCATTGGATTGAGTGATGACTCATCCTCCATTTCAAGGATATAGAAATCAGCTGGAAAAAGCAATTCATTGACATGCACAAGGACATCTTCCCTAACCTCTTCGAGTAAGCATTAGATTTACCAGTCAATTGAATAATTTTACCAGTTTCTTCCATTGGAATTAGATTTAAAGAGTTATAAATCGAATATGGCATAACATTAATTGAAGCACCTAAATCTAGCATACATCTTTCAAACTTGGTATTGCCAATAGTGCGGGGGATAGTGAAAGTGTTTGGATCCTTACACTTAGGAGGAAGTTTTCTTTGAAGTACAATAAAAACATTCTCTCATACACTTACCTTTTAGTTTTCAAACTAAATTTAATTATATTAACCTAAACTATATAAAATAAAGTGAGAATGATCATGAATGGATTTTATTTTATTCTCCTCCATGAAAGTTTTAGTATATATAATATTAAGATAATGATTTTCAAAACAAAATTCAAAAAAATGAGATTTTTATATAATATTGACACACGTATTATCCATAAACAATGATACCTCTTAGCGAGCAAGGCTGCTAGTTCATGTTGCAATGAGCTGGGCTGCTTGGCCATCGACAACGCGACGTGCTACAGAGTTGTAATAAGATGAGGACGAGTTGGATGCTGACTGTTGTGTAAATTTTATTGAATTCACAAATGCACGAATCTATTGTAGAATAGATTAATGGTGACGAGTGTTGATCCCACGAGCAGGTGGATTTTAATTACATGTAGAATTAATTTTGTAAGTGGGTGGTTTTATGGTGGAAATGATTTAGATTATCTTAAAATTTAAATGAAATTGGCGGGAATCAATTAAAGTGGAAACTATTATAATTAAAACGCTTGAGTATCTGAATCTGTATCAACATGCACCATGGGCTAAATATTACTTATTAGTGCCAATTAAATCATAAGGGGGGAATCCAAACCTCGTGAACCACACTCTAATTAATATGGTGCTAAGGGCTTATCGTGCCAAATAATAATAACCTTGTACTAGGTAGTCGGTGAAACCAGGGCGGTATCTAAAAAAGATTATTATTATTTGTCGAGGAAAAGTCAAAACATCCACAAAAATTAGAGGGGAAGAGAAAATAAATTTACCAAATAAAGCCCATGCCACATCTTGACACTTTCCCTTCAACCCAAGCTTGAAAGAAAATTAGCTACTCATAATTGAACTAGGGGCAAAATGGAAATTTATTAAAATACGTAGAAAATACAAGATGGAGAAAGAATTACAGAAAATGAAGCCTAAAAATAGATTCAGGGGTATTAAATTTGGGGAGGAGGCCCCTTGTTTATAGATACATTGAGTAAATTATGGCCATTGGATTAAAAACAGTTTGGACGCTCACGATTGTGCCACGTCATCAGTCAACAGTACGCGGTTTGCACAGTAACACAGTTTGACCACACGGTTTGAACAGTCAACCAGCTTGAACAGTGACGCGGTTTGGTTGAAAATAATCTTATATACATGCATGTACCGTACACGCGATTTTTGGTCCACTAACATGTTGCCACGTCATCGATCAACAGTGCATAAGAATTTTGTCCAATAAAATCGTGACACCTCATCAGTCAATGCCACATCATCGGTCAATGTCACGTTATCGTTCTGTATGTATGAACAGTGTCATAAACAGTAACATGCACAATACCATACATGTGAATAGTACCGTACATGAGAACAGTGACATTTTTCCTTTTATGCTCCTCCTAAGGTTTTTGATTGTCCTGAGTTCAAAAGTGATGTCCGTTTTTCTGTCTGATCTCTCGTTCATTGTGAAATGATCATGATGCCCCTAAAATACATAAAATACTTAATTAAAATAAAACACGCATAATTAAATCACAAGAAGCTTAAATATATAAAAGTAGAAATGTTAGTAAAACTTGAAGTATAAAATGACGATTTTCTCCTTTATAAATATACATTTTCTAACACTCAACACTGACTACGACATGATTATTTTGGAAAGAATGAGTGAGATTGTGAGAGAGTGGCTTAGAGTTTGATTTGTGGATTGTAACTTGTGCGATTATGGGCTTTTAGCTATGGTTAAGTTTAAATTATATTAAAGCCTTTATTTGAACTAATATTTATATTATTTGTATAAATATTTGATATATTGCACCAATATGTAATATTTTACAATTTAAATTTTATTATTTATTCACTAATAATTCTTCAAAAATAAAAAAAAATTAAAAATTTAAATAGGGAAATAGGAAAATAGGGAAGAGAAGAGGATTCTCCCTTATCCCTGTACGTTCCCTGATTAAGAAATTAGGTAAAAAAAATCATCCTCCTCTTTTCTCTGAATAAAAAATTGGATATAAAATTATTCTCATACATTTTCCAAATAGGAAAAATCCCTCAGCGCCCCGTCCCCGTGGGATCTTTGCCATGATCCAGAACCAATACAATGAAATAGGCTGGCTTAAACATATTTGGTGTCTTTAGCAAATTTTTTAGTTAGGCCTTCTTAAAATCTTAAGGTAAAATATATGTATCAATTATATTTAGGCATTCTCTCTTATTGGACATTTCTGTACTAGAAAACCTTTTTCATTTTGTACCTATGTGTTTTGGGGTTGAAAGGGGGTAGAAGAGAATTTTATTAGGCCACTTGTTACTCTTGGATTGGCTAAAAGATCCCTTTCAACAAGTTAGGTTTGGACTTGATTTACAATTGGGCTTGATGGTTTATAGTCTACCTGATTTTGTTTTATGGTTTGGAGAGTAAAGTGCAAAAGTGCATTTGAGCAGTGATGTAGCCCAAATATACCCCTATTGCAACTTTGACTCTAGCATTGACTTGACTTAAGCAATGACTGATACTTAATTTCTAAAGAAAATTGTTCCTAATGTAAGTAATGGTGAGGGTGCAAATTATTAAAAGTGAATAATGAAGAACCTTGTATTTCATGTCCTAGGGTTAATATAGTTATGAACTAATAAAAATCCTAATTGTGATCTTGATTTCAGAGACAGTATTTAATGGTTTTGGTGACTGAAAAAGTGCGACTGTGAGGTTTTTGATGTGTTTCTTGTGCTAACTTTGATTTTGGAAAGGTTTAGTAACTGATAACCTACTACAATTGTAATTGTATCTTGGTAAAAAAAGTGAGATTAACAAGTCTTAATGGACTTAATTGAGAACAAAAGCTTATTTTTAATAAGGAGAGATCCTACATTGGTAATTGAATGATAATGGGCACTATTTTAGGATACTTATGGCTTAAGGTAAGTTTTCAATGGAGATTTTAATCAAAAGAGATGTTTTCTCCTTGATTAATGATGGATGCAGATTGTAGGATTACTGCTAAGAATTGTAGAGATTATATGGCTAGGATAAAGGTTGAAGATGGCTAATGATGATTTCCGTCCTTCTTTTGAATTATGGATAATCTATTTATAGGCTTTGGTTGGCAAAGACTCTAAAAATAGGCGAAATCCTTTAGCAAGAGGGAATGTGATCGTTATTGTAATGATAAGAAGATTAAGCTTTCCTCTTTATATAGTGTCATGGTTTTTTTAAGGGCTGAGTTGCCTTATTTATCCACCAAGTAATAATGTGTTTATAGGGGTAAGTTTTAAGCTTAGGACAAAATTAGGGTTTCTAAAAGCCTTAATTGTTGTGGACTAGAGATTACTGTCGGATTAGAGACACTAATCGTACTATAAACTCAATTATAAACATGCACATCATTAGATATATTGGGTCTTTTATAAGTTTCTATGGTTACAGGTTCTCAACTATCTTTGTATATAAGGCATTCTCTCAAATAGGCATGCCAAGGGTTTAATGCATATTGTGCCTCACTTATGCATGTCCTTATCTTCCAATCCACAACTCACAATGGATGGCCAAGTGTAGTGGCTAAGGTCCACCATGGATACATATCTTATGGTCTGGACTTGGACCTTTGAGCTTAGTGATGAATTTTATATACCACATTATGTTTTCCTATCTACTAGGATCATAAACATTATTTAGAGAACAAAATTCTTCTAGATCCTTAGTTTCTCTCTAGTTTCACTTTCATTCATATTTTTATTACAATATCCATGTCATCACTTTAAAATCTTTAATTTCAATTTTTTCCATCAATTGTTTCATTTTCTTTGAATTTAATTTAAACTTATTTAATTATTGATTCTTTACTCAAATTCACATATGTTTTTTTTTCTACTTCTAACAACTTATCAAGAGCTTCTTTTTTTGTTTTGAATTGACTTTTTTATTATTTTTATTCTTGAAGTCTTTCCTATCATCATATTTTCTAGCAGATTTTTTTCCTATAAATTAGAGTCAAAAAGCAAACAATTGTGCTAGATAATTAAAAAAAATGAAATATTTAAGAAATAAGAACAACTAAATAACATAGCTAGTTAAGAAAAGAATAGGAAAAATAAAAACTTGGAAATTTTAGATGAAATCACAAATTTACTTTAACTTTAATGGTTTGAGTTTTGAGTTGTAGCAACCAATACTTACAACAAGTCTTGGAAACTATTGAATTATTTTCCTTAAACAGAATGTAGAAAAAAGCAATTACAAGCAGAGAGTAGTCCCCTTGTTTTTTTGGCAGTGAAAGCATTGAAGTCATACCATATATTTGTTTTTTGGTAGAGAAAATATATTAGTGAGTAATAATTTAACAAATATGGGTTTATATAAAGGTTTAAATGGAACCAAAAAAATTTTCAAAACGTGAATCTTGTACTTAATTAAAATAGGCACAAGTTTTTTACACTATATGTGAGTTTTTGTTAACCAACTTGCAAAGTTGTAAAATGCTAAAAAGACAGTAGACATTGTAAACATGTCCCCAATTTTAATACAGTACAAGATTCTCTTATCAGAAGCTGACTCAATATATCATTTTATTTATAACTCCTAACATTAAACTGAGATTTTGAAGATTAATGAAAAACATTATTAATTAATGTAATGTCAACAAGAGACTTTTTGGGGATTTAGTAGTTTATTTAGGAAAAGATGATTATAGAGTAATAATAATTAAATAAAAATATAACTCAATGATTTAGTGGGCCGTAATTTAGGATTTCACGATCATTTAAGTACAAAATAATGAATTTATCCTAATAGGAGGATCTTTATATGTAGCAGGGCCCTAGGCAACCTCCTAAGTTGCCTAAGAGAAGAGCCGCTCATGTTATGAAATAGTGGTAGATAAAGACTTGCCCAACCTTGCATGATTTGTTGCTAGTTGGGTTGTGTTAGTAAAAATCGATTACTTTTTCATAACCTGTGCTATTATGAGTTGGATTGGTACTTCATGACTAAATATTTGTTATATTCTTCAACCCATACTGAAATATTTTAAAATCTTTTCAACGTAAATTGATTAATAGGTAAAGAACACATTGATGGTGTGTCTACTTGTGAGTTTGGGGAATGAAAATGAAGGAATAAGAGTGAAACTTATGTTTACTAGGCAAAATATAATTTGGGAATGAGAATAAAATATGTGGGTCTCACATAATTTGGGAATAAGGAATGAAAATCTCATTCCCATGGAGGGGGTTGAGAATGAAAATGTGGGAATGGGAATGAAATATAAATTTACTTTTCTATCCTTCTAATTTTTTCATATTTCTTAAATTAGCCTTGTTTAAATCACAAATAATTTTAATGTTTTAAATGTCATTAATAATAATAATTATTATTATTAAATTTTATTAACTTTATTATTTTAGCTATTATTATTATTATCATCATCATCATCATCATCATCATCATCATCATCATCATCATCATCATCATCATCATCATTATTAACAATAAAAATAATGATAAAAATAATTAATTTATCATTGTTAACAATATTATCCTTATTGTTGTTATTATTATTAATTTTTTTTATTATTATTATTAAATTTTATTAACTTTATTAACTTTATTATTTTAATTATTGATATTATTATTTTTATTAATATTATCATTATTAACATTTATCATTATTATTATTAATAAAAATAATAATAACAAGAATTAATAATAACTAAAATAATAAAGTTAATAATAATAATAATAAATGTTAATAATGATAATATTAATAAAAATAATAATAACAATAATTAATAGTAACTAAAATAATAAAGTAAATAAAATTATTATTATTAATTTTATTTTTTAATTAATATCATTTTTATAATGATATTTATACATGTATCTAGTTAATGAAAATTACATTATTTAATATTATGAATATTTTGGTAAATTAATTCTCATTCTCATTCCTCGTTTTTATTTATTTTGCTAAGTAAATACATCAATGGCATTCTAGCACATTCTCATTCCCCATTCTTATTCCCAGCCCATTCCTATTTCAGCTCATTCCTATTTCATGAAGTAAACGCACCATGAAATTATGCTTGATTTGTATGGTAAGGTGATATTTGGTTAACAAAAATTATTTTTTAAAATAATTAGTAGTCTTTTAATAGAAAAAGAGATTCTCTTCGCCAAAAAAATCTTCATTCTTTTCTAATTCTTTATTATACTCTATTAATTTTAATTAGTGCTACATATTATAAATTTTGTGTCGCAAATAACTATTCCAAATGATGTGGCATTAATCAATTAGTTGGTGACATAATACAATTAATTTACTTAAATTTTATAAAAAAATATTATCCAATTAATGAATACCACATCATTTGAGATAATTATTTGAGACAAAAAAATTGAGATATCTATCAGTACTCATTAATTTTTCAAGTACTTTTTGGTAAATAAATATATTTGCCCTAATATTAAAAGATATTATAGAAAGTCAACACAGATATAAAACAAATCCACTTTCCCAAACGAAGTCCACATTACTTAGAACTCTTATGGGTTAAGGATTGGTTGAGGCTTACATCCATATAAAGTCGGGGTTTCATATGCTTCCCATCAATCATCAACCTTTCCTTTCTCTTCCATCTAAACATTGGGTTACTAAGGTATGGCTCTAAAATTTTCTACTTAGCTTTTTTTATTCTTATTTTAAATCTAAATAAATTTGAATTTTTCTTTTTATTTATTTCTTATTTTTCTATAAATTTAAAATTTAAATAGATCTGAATTAATATTAAATATGTCTTTCTTTCAAAATATGAACTTGGTTTACTTAAATACTAGTGGATCTAAATATCTTTTTTTAAATTATTTGTTATCTGTATTTGAAATCATGATATTAATTTACTAAAATTTGAATAGATCTAATTTTTTTTAAATACATGATTTAAACTTATTGAAATCTCAATAGTCCTAATTTTTCGTCTAAATTATTTATTTTTCCTTTTCAAAAACATAAAGAATTGGGTATGAACTTATTTAATTTTCAAAAAACATCTCCTGATACTTGTGTTTTTCATTGATGGGTAATTAATATCTATTCTTCCTTCTTCAAACAACTCTAATACGAGTATATGCATTGCAAAAAGAATAAAAATGTCTAAATAATTAATATGTTTAATTGGAATGGTTTTATTGAACTTTATGAAATTTATGCTAAAATATACCTTGACTAAAGTGATGAACAAGCTTCTCTCCCTCCCTCTCTCTCTCTCTCTCTCTCTAGCTTCTCTTTAAAAGTCAATGGAAATAGTGTCATTTTTTTTCTTTTTATTAGCATTTACTTCCAGTAGTTTGTCCATTAATGAAGGTTAAACTGCCGGAGCTTAATTTACTCCTTTAGTGGTCTAAAAGCCCAAAAATTTAAGAATATACTAGAGATATACAATTAATTAACACATGCATGAAATATGTAGTTGAATTTTATACAATCACTAATTACATAATTATTCTTTAAAATAAATATACACATATTATAACATTACTTGTTTAATGATTAATATAGTATGTCGGAGATATTCTAGAATTTCTCTTAAAACCTAGCTTTTTTTTTTCAATTTATCAAAATTCGAACTCATGTGATGAGCTAAATAAAGGTAGTTAAAAATCACGTAAACTATAATAAAATAGGAATTTTAATTTTTGAGCTTTTATTTATGTTTTTTAATGCAATACTACATGTTTTGGAGGTTTGATTAGGCTTAAAGTAACTTTCTGGGAAACAGAAAATAACTAATGAATTTTATTATGTGAAAAATTTTGTCACCTTAAACTCTGTTTGGCATTGAGATGCTTTAGCTTTTAAGGCACAACCCTTGTAAAAAAAAAAGTGCAGATGTGAAATAAAATCATATTTAAAAAATAATTTTGATAAAATATTAAAATATTTAAGTTTTAATTATAACAATGTGGGACAAAATTAATTTAACTTTCAAACTATCATAGTAATTATTTACGAAACACTTTAGGATTGCAAATTAAAGTTGTCAAACCACTACCAAACAGGCCCTTAGTAGAGGTTTTGATGTTTCAACAGTTTTTAATGTGTGGTTGCATTAGATCAGATATCATTTTATTGAATTTGCTTTGGTGAAATGTGTCCTCATTGTATGTTAAAATGCAAAACTACCTGTAAAATTTTGTACTTATATTATTATTATTATTATTATTTTTGAATGCTGCTAGATTGAGCTAAAAAAATTTTCGTTTCAGGGTTGAATTTAAGATTTTTAAAGGAAAAACATTCCTGAAATGGTTGTGTCGCGGATGCATAATAATGGTAAAGGGCAGGGCACTAGTAAGAATCAGAAATCTTCACGACTTAATATAGAGCAAATGGGCCCCAAAAAATCGTTTTGTGTGGCAACTGCCGGCTTAGATATGCTTGTTTGGTTAAAAGGACTTGCATTAGATCCTTGTCAACCAGATGTATCGAAGGATTTGATTCAGAAATTTTGGTATCAGACTTTCAAATTGCGGAAAATGTGGCATACCAGTAATGAGGAACGTCGTCAGGTAAGCTCTATACTGTCTTTTTACACTCTTTCACTTGATAATGTTGGTCCCCAGGGAGAAAATGGTAGATTATATGCACTTTGGCTTTTGAATGCTATGGGCAAAGATTTCTACTGTCATTGTGGTTTCATTGTTAACCGCATATATTCTGCGAAAGTTGAAATCACTGACAGTTCTGTTGATTCTATAAGGAGAATGAATCTTTTATAGGACGTAGAGCGTTTAACTTTGATAAAATTGATTGAGCGAATTCAACTAATTTGCTCCTCGCTACCACAGAAAGGGGAAAACAATTTCAACTTCCTAGATAATGATGTCGGAATTGGGTGTAATTAGTGATTATGTCAAAAGAGTAGAAATGCAATCTGAAGGCCTAAATGATTGAGAGTTAAAAGCGGCGTATCATGACGTAGCTCTGAGCCGTTTTCTTTCTTATCAAGGTGTTCTTTTCTGCTACTTTGACAAAGAACATCCATAAACTCAAATTCTTGATCATATCTCCTAGATCGTCATTGTTTCTCTTGATATGATGTGTGCTTTTTTTTTTTAAACCATATTTCTGGTAATCTTAATAGTTCATATTTCCATCCTTAGTTGTACTCACTTTTGATGGGAATAAAAGCGGAATAGAAATCCAGAAATTAAATATTTATTTTTGGTAATCTGCTGTCGTGTTCTAATAAATATATTTCACATTTACGTTAAACTACACGAGCGCGCGCGCACACACACACACACATATATATATATGTATGTATGTATGTGTGTGTGTAGGTATATATAAAAAAATTATGTTTACACTCCTAAAGTTTAGGAAAATAATTATGTAGTTTTTCAAGTTTTCAATAATAGACGTCAAAACTCTTTTTGACTATACTATCTTTAATAGATAGTAACTAAAAATATTAATTTTAAAATTTTATAAAAAATAAATAAATAATTTAAATAGTTTGATTTGTCTAGTAGACTAATAATATTAGAATATTTTTTAATATATAAAATAATTTTTAAAATATAAATTATTATATTTATTTTAATAATATATTTATACTTGTTATAAAAATATTAAATAAATGTTTAGGTTAAATAGATTTTATAGTTAATAAAATATATCTCATGTATTAATATTATTAAAGTTATTTTATATAATATTGAAAATAATTTAAATTTTTATATATTATTATGTTTCTATTTATTATAAAATTAGTTTAATGTAATAGAAGATTATAAATTATTAAAATACTTCTTGATTATAGATTATATCTTGTATACCCTAAGTTTACAAAACACTTTTGCTGTCCACCAATCCGTTAACTTCCGTTTGTAAGCGCTGACATCATAAGGGTAATCTAGTCTTTTAAGATAGACGAAACTTTGATAAAACACGATATGTCATCTCATTTACCTAGTAAAAAATGACATGTCATATGATATATATTGATAAAAATGGCATGTCATCTCATTTATCCGATAATTGTTAATAATTGCTAAAAAAAAATTATTTTACAACTGAATCTACTCCTCCAAAATTTAACCTAAATTTTTGAAGATCTACTCCTCCAAGCTCCAACTAGAATTTTTTATAGCATAATATGTATAATTGTAAATAATATGTTGTTAATAATTTTTTGTGGTATAATATGGATTTTTTTGTTAATAATATGTACCATTGATAATTCATTTTTTTAATTAAAAAATGTATTGTTAATAAGAAAATAAAAAAATTGTGAATTAAAAATTTACGTTAATTTTTAGGGTAAATTTATCTTTTTACCTCATTGTGAGTTTCAAGGGCGAAATAGTTAATTTGCCACAATTCTGTTAACTTTCTAACAGAAGTTAACGGATTGGTTTACGGCAGAAGTGTTTTGTCAACTTAGGGTATACGAGTGATACACTTGAAAAGTGTTGACACATTTGATACGGGTGTCATTTAAGGATATATGGCTGATAATTTCTCTTTATTTTAATATTATATTTCTATTTATTATAAAACATTAGAGATCAATTTTTTTTAAGTTGATAGAGCTAAAGGGTATTTTACTCAAAAGAGGATTTCAGTGTTCCTTGTTGAAAGTATGAGGTTTACACGATTATTCCTCCAAATCTTGAGGTGTAGGTATCTTTTTCCTGATATGTGTGAGTGTATGTATGTATGTATGTATGTATGTATGTAACGGTTACAAGCAATAGGGATAAACATTGGAGAGATTGGCTGATTGTCAATTGCCACAACTTAAATTAAGGATTATAATGAGTTCTTATGCCTTCTAGAATCACCTTCAAAATAAGAAGATAGTTGGTTGAGAAGGTTTTCATTTCTAAATAATTAAGTTGAAATGGCAGAAAAGAAAAGAACTGATAGTGAGTAAGGATACTGAGCGAGGACATTATTGCCTAGAGAAAATTTGACTTGAGACATGATTGAATGGTGAAAACGAATCCTTCAAGCTGACACTAGTTAAGTTGTTGCAACTAAGAATGTTTGTGCCTACATGGTAGGAACCCTATGAAGAATGGCCGGAAACGTTGCTAAGCTTCCCCTGATTGGCTTCTCTTCTTTTTTTTGTTTCCCCAGCTTTGTGTCTGCGTTCAGTGAAGAATTGAACAATCCTTTACTAGCTTCAAAAGTGCTAACTTCTGTGAAACCTTGGACGATTGTTTCATTTGGTCAAATAAAACGGTTTCTTTTACAGCAAGCCACACCTGCTTCACTTCACAATTTAGCTTGTCCGCACATTTAAGGAAATTGTGAGTTGAGATGTATTACCCCTGTCCCTCTAACCTAAACTTAAAACTTCCAGATTTTTTTATATCTTAATCCTAACAGAACAACCTTTTTCTCCCCCTCTTTTCTTCAGAGAAAGAGAAAGCTCAAACAGTTTCTAAATGGTGGAAAATCCACAGCGGCTTCTGGATTGGCTTCAGAGAACTCTAATCATCAAAATGTCAATAAAGTGACCTGTCAGCAATCTGTCCGGAACTCTTGCAGTCCAGACAGTGCTTTGACGTTTGATAATAGCTTCGAACGAAAGAAACTGTACACTGATTCTATCATTGCATCTTCCTCAACTGAAACAGATGAATCATCCAACGTTTTGAATCTCTTTAGTCGAGAAAGCTTTATACTTCAGGATCAACCGTCGGTGGATTCCAGCGATTTGATTAGCAGTCCACATTCGTCAAGTTCAGTGGATAAACTTCAACAAACAGTCTGTTTATTGAGGAATAATGACTCCGAGAATGAGAGTGAAAATCTTCCCAGAGCTGTTATTCCTATTGGTCCTAGATTCCAAGCTGAAGTTCCAGATTGGATGGGCCCAGTTAACAAAGAAAGTCTATATGATTCAGAAAGTTTAAAATTGCTGGGCAGTAAGGTTTGGCCCATTGAAGAAGCAATTCCTAAGAGCAACATGAGAAGAGTTGGGAGCGGGAGACCTCAATTCTGTTCTTGTGTCTCTCCAGGATCTGCAGACTGCATCAGCTGCCATATGCTTTCAGCAAGGCATAATCTGCAGTCTGAACTTGGACCTGCTTTCCTGAGTTGGAAGTTTGATGAGATGGGAGAAGTAGTTTCAAAGAAATGGACAACGAAAGAACAAATTATTTTTGAAGCCTTTGTGAAAACTTATTTGTTGTCAAATGAAGCCGAATTTTGGGAGCATGCCGCAAAGCGTATCTCATCCAAGAGCAAAAAGATGCTTTTGAGTTATTATTATAATGTGTTCACTCCTAGAAGGATGAGCCGGTTGACGAGATCTTCCCTTGATCAAGTTGATAGTGATGAAGACCATGTTGATGATAATAAACATTTGTAAGTTTGAAAATAGGTTAAGTTTGTCATAGGGAATGCCCATTTTCAAAAACTTTTCAACTCAAATTTTAAAATTCATGAAGATACCGTATCCAATTGCCTTTTGGTTTGGTTGCGTTTATTTATGTATTAAAAATTTTATTTTTGTTTTTCAAGAAGTTTTTGAGGTAAGAATAACATTTATGGTATAAAATTCCTTAGTCAAATGTGCCTTTGATTCTTGGACTCGATTTTTGTTGGGGTCTACTATCAACATATCATCCACATACAACGGCAAAATAATGAGATCATTATCTTCAAACCACTTGTAATATACGTAATAGTCTGAACCAAGTTTGTTGTATCCAAGACTTATGATGAAGGAATCAAATCTCTTATAGTAATACCTCAGTGTTTGTTTGAGACTGTAAAGAGCTTTATTCAACCTATAAAGTCGTAAACTAATTTGTCATTGGATCATATAAATTTCTTCTTCAAGTTCTCTAAAATGAAATTGCAATTTTCACATGTAATTGCTCTAAATGTAGGTCTAATGTAGCACAAATCGCCGATATTACTTTGATTGTCGTGAGTCAGACCACCGGAAAAAATATCTCGTTAAAGTCAATACTTTCTTTCTGAGCATATCTTTTCACCACCAATCTTGCACGATACTGTTCCAGTTGATTATTTCCATCACATTTGATCCTATAGACGAATCTATTACCAATAACTATCATATCGTAGTGGTACAAGTTCATATGTCTTACTTTTATGCAGATATTTAATTTTTCCCTGTATTACTGTCATCCACAAAGTAATATATGAGTTCTTTAAAGCCTCATGGAAAGTTGATGACTTTCCATCCTTTTAGAAGACAGTATGCAATATTGATCTTTATAATATACGCCAAGTGCCGCACTGGTTATTGTCTCTCACGAGTTGATCGACGTACTTCTGAAGCCTTAGACTTAACTATTTCTTTTTTCTCGTGATCTTATACTGCCTTAGAAGAATCTAAATTTTCCTTTTTCTTATTATTTTCTACATATATTGGTACAATCTTTAACTTTTTCTTCATAGTGTATCATCCTTATCTTTTCTTTGTAGTTGATTTTCTACAAATATAACATCTCTACTGATAACTATCTTATAATCAGTAAGGTCCTACAAACGATACCCTTTTACTCCATCAGCATATCCTAAGAATAAATATCTTTTAGATATTATATTTAACTTTGTTCTTTCTTGAACATTGTACATCAAAGTACATAGCAAATCCAAATGAATGTAGGTGGGATCAATCAACTGACTTTTCGGTCCACATCTCCATTGGCGTCCTCAATTTAGTTACTATTGATAGAAATCTATTAACCACATAATAGGTAATTTTGGCTATTTATGTCCAGAGTAGGGTAGACCAGCAGTCCTTAACGTAGCTCATATTCTTTCAATAAGAGTGTTGTTCATTCACTCAACCACTCCATTCTGTTGAAAAGTGTATATGGCTATGAATTGTTTCCAATACCTTCTATGAATTGTTTTCCAATACCTTCTTACTTATAAAATGCAAGAAACTCATTGTTTCTATACTCTCCACCATTATCTATCTTTAAGCACTTAATCTTTTTCTTAGATTCAAATTTATTATGCATTTTGAATTATTTGAACGCTGGAAATGCATCTAACTTTTTCTTAATTGGACGTGAACATCTGCTAGAGTAATCATCAATGAAAGTCACGATATGCTTTTCACCTCCTAGGGATAAATCTATTGATTCCCAAACATTAAAATAAACAAAGTCTAGAATATATTTACTTTTGGTGTCAGATTAGCTGAACTTCATTTTATGTTACTTACTAGTAATACAATGCTTACAAAATGCTAAGTTCACTATTTGAGCCTTATAAGCAACTTTAGCTCAGATTGAATCTTAAACATTGTTTAGACATGTGGCCAAGTTTTAGATGTCACATCATTATGAACTCTTCTTTATTTAATGTGATATATGCACCAGTTTCTTGTAGTATTTCCCCTTTAAGCATGAATAGGTTATGATATTTTTTGCCTTCATTAACATGAGTGCGCCTCTAATTATCTTCATGATCCCATTTTAAACATAAGTTTTGTATCTAAGACTATCTATTTGTCCTAAAGACAATAGTTTTTCTTCAAGCCTTTGACATGTCATATCTCTTGGATTGTGCGAACTGTACCATCAAATATTTTTATTTTGACAGCACCAGTACCAACAATTTCTAAGGCATGATCATCACCTATATCAAACATTTTTGACCTTTTGATTTTAAACATAAGTTTTGTATCTAAGACTATCTATTTGTCCTAAAGACAATGGTTTTTCTTCAAGCCTTTGACATGTCATATCTCTTGGATTGTGCGAACTGTACCATCAAATATTTTTATTTTGACAAAGATCCTTTCTAAAATGATCATCACCTATTTGATCCTAAAATAGATTCATATTTGTTAAACTATTCTCTTCGAAAACCATATGCCATGTAAATCAGGCTTCAGCTAACCGTTTTCTGCCTTCTACAATAGTTGTTGCCTCATTGTAGAAAATTTCACCATCATCAAATATACTTACCACACAAACCTGAGTATTTAATAACTCAGACGCTTTACCATATCTACTCTTTTAATTATTTTAACACTTTTTCTTAACGTGCCCTTTTTCGTCACAATTGTACCATTTGACATTCTTTTTACTTTTCAATTTTGATCTACAATGATTCTAACTACTGTTGAAGCCATGTTATGTTGATCTCTCTCTTCTTATTCATAATACGTTCATTTGTTGTGAGCTCGTCTATTTATCTTCCATGGTTTTCTCTCCGCTTTCTTCATTTAATACAGAGGTTGTAATATAGTCGAAGACTAGATTATCCATTTGGTTATTATTCATTAGATTGATGATGAGTAGATCATACGAATTCGGTAAACTTTAAAGTAGAAGCTTCACACATTTATTTCCTCTATTTAATGACCTAATATTATGAGTTGCGAAAATAAAGTCTTTAAGGTGTTGACATAGTTGGTTATCAATGTCTATTCTACCATTATAAGATGTAAAGTTTTCTTTTTAAGAAAATTTTATTGTGTAAAGACTTAGTCTCATACAATTTTGTAAGAGTATTCTATATTTCCTTTGCCATCCTTTTCTCCTCCATACTGAATAACACTTTATCAGTCAGTGCTAAATGTAGATCAACAATTGCATTATTGTCTATCTCATTTCAGTTGACATCATTAGTTATCTCCCTAGGCCTTTCTCCAATTTTGCCAAACAATTGTTTTTCCTTAAATTAGCCTTCATCTTCATTTTCCATAACAAAAAATTATTTCTATTGAACTTCTCAATTTTATATTTTACCACCATTGGTTTTCACTACAAATTGCCTTTGCTAGGATCGACTTCCACCGTTTCACGTGAATAATACTTCGATAACCAAATGATCTGATACTTCTGTTAGGAAATTGATGGGTAGAGCTAGGATAAAATGAAGTTGGAGGGAAGAAAATGAAGAATAAGCATACAAAAAGGATGTAAGAATTTACGTGGTTCAGTTTTTAGCCTACGTCTACAAGTGAAGATAAAAAGATAAATTTTTCTAGTGAAATGATGATTACAAGTATTGTAATATTTTAGTTTACTATTCAAAACCCAATATACCCATTCTCTTAAATCACTAAACTCTTAGAAACTTTACAATTTAAGCTCTCAAAACTCTCGGCTCTCTAAATATTAAAAAATGGGATTGCTTTTCACAAAATGAGGGATTAATTATAACTTATAAGGACCTCTTTTTATAGCCAAAATTGACTATTAGTTTAATAATTTATTTATTTATTTATTATTCTTAAGTAGGTTTTCTTTGTCAAAACCATGTGCTACCATTTTTCCTTCAAACTTTATAGTGCCTACCACCATCTATCAAATTCAACATTTGCGGCTTCTTCATTTGCGACACCAATCATCTTTGGCAATTGATAGCCACCAGCCATCTTTGACAAGAGTGTGGAAGAAGTTGCGAAAATTGACAGTGGCTATATTATAAAATAAAGTCAGTAATAAACTTATAAATAATATTGTGCCAATTTTATAAAATATAACAATAATAGTTAGTTTTTTATTCATAAAATTACCATGCAGTTAAAAAATAAAAATAAAAAATTTTGCCAAATTTTGGATAGGCTATAGCTTAACTTTGTCGTTAATGGTTTCGGACTTGCTTTCGATACAACCAAAATTTTCTTGATCTTGTGTGCAAATTAATTGATTCAAAATGGCATAGTAAAATTTATTATCTTAAAAATAATATGTACAAAGTTTAAATCCCTCTTAGATGAGTGAAAAGAAGATTAGGTCATCATTAGGTTAAATAAGTAAAAATTGGTCCAATAGCTCAATTTAGTATTATAAAAGATAGAATAAAATAAAATAAATAATTATTAGAATTTTTGGGAAAATAAAATAATATAAATAATTATTAGCATTTTTGGGATTTACTATTTTTATATGCATTTTGAATTTTGTCATATTTATATATCATAAGAATATCGATTATTTCCATATTTGATTATGTCTATAACAACCATTATTGTAATTGTCACACGACTTTTCTCAAGATGCGGCAAGCCTATGATGGCGTCAAGCCTCGCTCGACCAGCCACTCAACAATACCAATGTAGGTTATGTGCTAAAGCACACCCCAAGATTTTTCGCTTCAACAAAGAGAAACGAACATGCACAAGATTGTTTTTATGGAGACATCAGCCTCCAATTTTTCGATTTCCCTCGATAAGAAAAGTTAGAAGCTAGCAAGAAGCTATGTGTGCTTAAAGGATGTCATTCTCTCCCAAAATTGCCATCCCAAACACACATTCCCTTTCGCTAGATATACACATTGCAAATGACACCCCTATCAATTTATTTCCCACAAAACTAGGCACCCACTAAGCATGTAATAAGGAGCACATCTCCATTCCCCCAAGGAAACAGACAACCACTGCCTATTAGTCTAGAAATAAGGAAGTTGTGGGGCGTAACCACCGTTGCGCAATTTCCATGTCCCATATTTCTAGCCAAGCATTCCAAGGCCATGTCTCCCACTAGTTGCGCCAGCGACCACCAACTCATGCTTGAAGTTAGGGCCCATTGCGCAGCCTTTGGCTTAATTTTGTGCCACCTCTTATGCTGTCCAAACTCGGCTAGCCTGTATGCCTCGCCACGCTATTGCGCCTCATGACCGCGCGCCACTGTGCCTACCACGCTCATATACTGTTGTGCCCAGCACTTGCGCACTCGCGCACTCGCTTGCTGGCCCGTGTGCCCTACGCCCATGCACCTTGTGCTCATGCTCTCGCACCCATGCGGCCACACATTTGCGAGATGTTGTGCGCGTTGCCCATGCACGCTTTTGAGCCTGCTATTGTCGTGCCCCCCCCCCCCCGTGCTTGTCCCATAGCACGCACTTGTTACCACGCCCTAGCCCACACGTCAATTGCCTTGCTTTCATACTTGCCACGAGCACACCAAAGTTGCTGCCAAGACTTGGCACAAGGCCACAGGCCAAGCCACGGCACTCAGCCCACCTGGCCTAAGTTGGTGACAGTAATCCACAAGCTCCATGTAAAATGATGACCATTGATGTTTGAAGTATTTTTTTTAGAATGTCAATAGCCCTGTTTTTTGTGAGCCATGTCTACCATGGACCAATTTGAATATTAAATTACTGTAAGCTTTTGTTATAATTTACAAAAATTTAATTTTTAGAATTACTTTTATCCTTAATATAACATTTATCCTTTCATACATTACATAAACCTAAAGTTATGCTTGTTCAATGAAGAAATGAACTCAGTAAATTTGAGGAGATTGTTATTATTATTATTATTATTATTATCAAATATTTTCAAATAAAAAAACATAAATAAAAATAATGAAGTACCAATATTATTTATTTAGTCACTAGCTACTACATATATACGATAAAAAAATATTATATTTACACAAGATTTGATATGTATAAATTTCATTTCATTACATTATGTTTAATTTTTAGTGATTTTTAGCAATTTAATATGTAAAGATTTGCAAAATACATATAAATATTTTTTTAACTCACATTATTAAAAATAAAATTTATGAACAACTAATTATTTTAAACACTACAACATTACTAAGCCAGCCCAAATTTTCAATGTAAAATAAAATTGAACTATAAATTTTACAAATTGTTGTAGAGTAATATTTACTCATAATGAAATTCTAATTAAATAACCCAAGAGCGACTGTAAATTTGGGTTTAAGAATTTTCTCCAACAATATCGCGATAACAAGTAATTAAAGAGGTAAAGATAAAGAAAAGAAATGCGCACAACAATTTTTTTTGTGGTTTGGTAAATCCACCTATTTTTGCGCCTCTGAGCAATCTAAGCTTAGAGATTATGCCAACATTGAGCCATATATCCTAAGGTTTCAATAATGAGTGCAATTGATTTTAAGGTGTTGATAATCAAACTCTTACAAATTTGAGGTGCACGTATCACATCTTTTCGCTCAAGTGTCTCCCACAATTATGATTATTCAAATCAAAGGTAGAAAAAAAGTTTACAACAAACCAAAGCTTACAAGAGTATTTTTAGAAGTGATAGCTCAAGATTTTATGAACTTATAAGCTTAAGGGTCCTTGAATAAGTTAGATTTATATAGATTTTTCCAAAAGCTAGCTATTAGAGACATAAAAAGAAAAGAAAAACAAAATCAAATATCAAATATACACTTTGTTGAAACAGTTACAATTGGAAAATTTTAAACAATCGGCGACCATGGAGACAAACCAGTTATCTAGTACTTATGGCTTCACTATCCTAATAAGTTTCAACACAAACAAATAGATCTTAACTATATTTTCATAAATCCATGGTCATTTAAAAATATATAATTTACTCCACATACTTTGAAGAAATTATTTTTAATCGAAAGCTCAAACTTCGACTAGTTACTTTGTTGAAGTGGCATTTTAAATAAATCATTATTTTCACATTATAAAGGTTTTATATCTAATGGAAAAATAATTTTATGAAATTGGTTGTTTTTCAAGTTTATGGTTTAATTGAAATAATTTTAAAAACTTTGAAATCAACAAGTATTGCGTGAAATTTTGGAAAAGGATTGGAAAATTTTAAACAATCGGGTCAAACTGTAATTTTCGCAAAGCACTGCATCGACCATGGAGACAAACCAGTTATCTAGTACTTATGGCTGCTTCAGGCCTCTCCTTTGTCCCAATAGTCAATATATTTAACGAAACTATCCTAATAAGTTTCAACACAAACAAATAAATCTTAACTATATTTTCATAAATCCATGGTCATTTAAAAATATATAATTTACTCTACATACTTTGAAGAAATTATTTTTAATCGAAAGCTCAGACTTCCATTTCCTTAAATTTTTGAAACATAAGATATAGGTATAGGGGTGGGCACATGTCAGGTTGGGTTGGGTAGGCACTCAACTTCTCCATTCTACAAGCATTGGAGATTACATATAACTGAATCAAATTCAACCTAATCTAACTGAATTCATTTAATAAAAAGTCAAGCTAAATCAATCTAGAATTGTGATTGTTTGACCCCCTTATTATATCTCACTAACTCCCACTAGTCATTTTTATGCTGATACCTACTTTATGATTATATGAAATGACTTTAAAAGTTAAATAGCTTTTAAGACTTAAGTGCACCCATATGATAATTTCTATTAATGTTAATTTAGCTAATCTAATTTCTTGAATCTTAATTTCTTTTAACTTTTTAAATTGTTATTTCTTTTCAAATATTGTATACTTTGCTTTTGTAATCATGCAAGAAATTTATTTATAGTACTCAATAGAGAATGATGAAGAAGTATCGAATCTTTTTTATGGTTATGACAATAATGGACAAAACTTTAAAATGAAAGAGAGAGATTATAGAGATTATGAGATTTTTTTTTTCGTTTTCAAAATAGATTTTATAATTTATACATCGGGATTTAGTAGGGTAATTGAGAGCTAACGATTAATTTAAAATTTTTAATGGGATTAACTGAAAAATAGGGCCTAGTGAGATATAATAAAAGGGTCAAATATCATTGCTCATCAACCTAATTTGTGTAATTGCATATTGGATTTTTCCCCAAATGCCCATTTTTAGTTTTCGTTTTATTATTATCTAAAAAGTAAAACAATTAAAAACTTAATTAATAAATCAATAGTACAATACTTACATAATTGAGATACTTACAAATAATGTGTCACTATTAGATTGGTTCAAATGATAGATAATTATTAAGTCTTATCATTTTAATGCAAATTGTTCATTTATCTTAATGACACATTAATCAGAATGCAAAGTAAGTATCCCAACTAAATAAGCATAGCATAGCATATAATATATAAAATCTACTAAAAATAAAACACAACTAATTACATACATTAAATTTCTTAATCCAAAAGCTTAATAACATAAGTTTCAAAAACAAATCTTAAAAAGCAAACATCTTATTATATTATTATTATTTGTGATGGTCCAATATGTAACTAACATAATTTTTTAAATAAGTCTAAAAGATGAAATGCTAAGTTATTATGATTATTTGAATAATTTATCAATAATCAAAAAAGGAAAAAAAAGTTATTATTAGCATATGTTGTAGAAAATATAAAATAGTCAATAAAGCAAAAGAATAGGGAGCAATAGAACCATGCTTCCAGAGGAGGAATTATGCTCCCCCAAGAATGGGAAGCAATAGAACCATGCTTTCCTAAGAATGAAGAGCAGGAATTATGCTCCTTAGAAATGAAAAGCAGGAATTATGCTTCCCCAAAAATGGGGAGCAGCAGAGCATAGTCCTAAGGAATGGAGGATGGCAAAAGTCATAGGTCCGTAAGGCCCTTGACCCAGTTCTAGATGATGGACCGCATGGGAAAAGCCAAGTCTAAATAGAGGAACTATCGTTGAAATCAAGCCCAGCAAAATAAAAGTCGACAATAGAAGAACAATGCTTGGTCCAGAAGCAAATTAAATAGAGTCTGACACAAATACAACCTATGAAAAGGTAGAAATATTTTGTAATAAAAATCCTAAAGGATATAAGAGAGTTAAATAGAGTTTAAGTTAGAAAATAACTTTATCTATAGAAGGCTCTAAAAGCAGAGGCCTTTCATAGTGTAAGGCACCGAAAAAAAAATAGCAAAGAAAGGGAAAGTTGAGTTATAAACGCGATCTTAATAAAATATTTATCTTTCTCTAACTGTGGACGTAGGCCAAATGCTAAACCACGTTAATTCTTTGTGTCTTTTTATTATATTGCCCCCATATAAATTAATTCTCTAATTGACCAAAAATTTGCGTCAACAGTTTGGCGCCATCTGTGGGGAGCGATATAAAGACTATTATTAAGGTCGCATTAAACCCTCCGTAACCATGAGTCAGCGTAGTTATCACAGTTGTAATAGCAGGTTGCCCCCAGTTCTTAGTCCACCAAAATGGTAATGCAGTAACGTTAAGTCACATCCACCACTCGCACAACAAGTGGTTGATTTAATGCAGAATATGGCCAAGGAGCTCCAGTATATAGAGAACCAGGAACATAGAGCAAACCCAAATTCACCTCTGCGGGAATAAGAATGGCTTCAAAATGACTTGCAAGATGCTTTACAAGATAACAATAATAGCTCACAATGGGTTCGTCAAAAAAGTAACCCTACTAGATCAGTCAGAAGAGCAAAGGCTTATGCAAGTCATATTGATCACCCAAGAGACCTCCGACATGTGCTGGAAGCCAAGTAGGATTTGGGCCACAAGCTGAATTCAAAACGTTAATACAAGAAGCATAAGTTAGAGGGCTCTAGTGCTAGTACTAGGTCGGCGAATCTTGAAGTAGAATTGAAAAAGCTTAAGAAACGGGTGGATGAGATACTGAAAAGTCATGTAGAATTACTCTTAGAGGAGGTAGAACCAACATTCACTAAGGATATACTGAAGGCCCCATTGCCAGCAAAATTTAAGATGCCCCAAATAAATTTATATGGAGGAGAAGAAGAACCAACTGAGCATTTGAAGACCTTTAGGTCATGGATAGAACTGCAAAGGGCAACAGGGGCAACCATGTGCAGGGCTTTATCCCTGACGCTCACAGGAGCAGCACGTAAGTGGTATAGGAAGTTGAAGCCTGGTTCTTCATTTACCCAACCTAGTCAGATGTTTATTAGTCAATTTGTGGGAGCAAGAGACCATCAGCTTCTCCTAAGTTACTTGTTATTATAGAAGTAGGGGAAAGATGAGTCATTGAAGGACTATATTGTTCGTTTTAATAAAGAGGCAATAAGAGTATAAAATTGTATAGATGCGATGGTATTAACGGCCATATTGGCAGGCCTACGATCAAGAAGATTCTATTACTCGCTTGCTAAGAATGCATCAAGAACTTTTACCGTGTTGCTATCGAGAGCTCAAAAATACTCTAATGTCGATGAGCTTACCAGTGCAAAAAAATGAGCAGACTCGAACCTTAAGAGGACTAGAGAAAAAGGAAAAGCAAGAAAAGTAAAAAGAATTTCTAAGAGCAGAAACTATGCCCTCAAAAGTAAGAAGAGCAACCATGCTCCCCATAAATTATACTCCTAAGAATAGGGAGCAATAGAATTATACTCCCTAAGAAGCAGAAATCATGCTCTTGAGAGAGAGTGAGTGACAGGAAAAATTAATAAGTATCCCTTGCCCTCCTGAGAAAAAAAGAAAAAGGAAAAGCAAAAAATGTAAAAAGAATTTCTAAAAGCAGAAATCATGCCCTCAAAAATAAGAAGTGCAGCCATGCTCCCCAGAAATTACACTCTCATGGGAGCAAATAAAAAAACTAATAGAATTCCTGAGGAAAAAAAAAGAAAGCAAAGTAAAAAAAATTTTGTTACTTTTATAAAAATCCATAAAAACAAGTAAGGAACAAGAGAAGTAAGGCACTAAAAGCAAATAAAGTAATAAAAATAGTCGGAGCATGCTCAGTTTACAACTTTATTACTAGAACAACGTCATTTTAAGAATAAGAGAAAAGAAGAAAAACAACAACTAAAAACTAGGGAGATAATAGAAAATGCAACATCCCGGATATAATTGATAATGAGCACCATCAGTCTTCTAGAAAACACTAATCGAGTTGAGGGTAGCGGCTCTCAATCATAGCCTTAACCTTAGTACCACCTTTTAGAAATTCTTCTTTAAGGATATTTTCAAAATCAGTAGAAACTTTGAACTCTTCAACGGTTGAAGCTAATACTTGGAATTTAAAGGTTCAATTAGTCAAAGGAGTTAGACAGTTCTTCAACTTGGGACTAAGACTGAGCTAATTAGGCCACAACAGCTTTCTCTTCACTTAGACACTTCTCCAGCTCATCAATTCTTTTTCTAAAAGCTTGGCTCGATTCAAGTAAAGCATTCATCTCTAGTATCAGGTACTTTATCTTTTTCTTTAATATTTGAACAGCACAACCAAGCTACATGAAGATGAACACTATTGGGATCCAATTTCATATTAGTAATAGTAACATAAAAACAATATTACAAAAGCGATATTATTACTACCTAATAGACGTTAATAAGCATATCTTCAATAGGATTAGAATTCCCTATTTGCCTCACATTATCAGCAGAGACATAATGAGGTCAAGATTGCGCAAAAGAGTTTGGATATGCTTGAGAATGATCTTCCCAAGTGAAGTTTTGTAAACCATCAAATAAGAGCAGAGTTCTTTGACTTGGGCTTACTGAAAAATGTGTAGACATAGGGAATTGGTAGAAGTAGAGGCAGAGCCAGAGCCTGCAGATTGTGGATATGAACTCTCATGAGTGAAAGTTGGAAATAAAATTTCTTGTTGCAATCTTTGAGTAGTTGCAGGTGTTTGGTGCGACCCTTAAGCAAGCGCATTAGTGGAAGCAGATGTAGAATAAAAGCTAGTAGATTGAGAAAATGGAGTTTCACGAGTGCAGGATAAAAACAAAGTTTCTTACTGCAACCCTGATGCAGTTTGAGGAGTCTGGTGTAACCTTTGAGCATTTATAATTTCTTGGGAGGATGATCCCACCCACTAAAAGATCAGCGTATCCCTAAGTTTCCTGCTAATCTTTAAAGCTGGGTATTTGTTTATCTTCTTCTTTTTCCATGCAACATCGTCCTCAGGAGCCATAACTAACAGAAGAAGGAAAAATAAAAGAAAAATAAAATATTACAACCTCTTAGTAGCATAAAATTATGCTTAAATAAAACTCATTTGGAGATGGAATATTGGTGAAAGTAGAAGGGATAAAGCCAAAGGCAGTTAGAAAGCTCGATTGAGAAAGATATTTCCAAGACGGTAAATTTATAGGGTCGTTAAAAACTTCATTGATTTGATGTTGCTCAGCAAGATCAATAGAGGTATAGCTCCATAACATTGTAAAAAAAAAAAGACAAAGAAAAACAATAAGTACACTAATAAAGAAAAAACACATCTTGTAACAATTCTTATAAAGCTACCTAGGGTAGAAAATTGGGTTTGGACTTGATATACAGGATACATATCAGGAGAATTTCGTAGCTCCTGATCCCCAAAGGCGAAAAGCCAAGAATCTTTTGAAGAACCTTCATGAGATTTGCCTTGGGTGATTAAAGGGGATGATTTAGCTCAAGCACTAACATAATACCAACCCTTCAAAGGGGAGTCTTTATCACTTGAAAGACTTATTAGTTGGTAAATTCTCTAAAACTGACTAAATGTGGGGTCTGAAAAACCTCTCAATTTCTATAAGATGTACATGCCAATCATGGCACACCAAATGTTGGGGGAAAGTTATGCCGAGGCACAATTCAAGTAGACCAACATGTATCTTAAGAAATGGTGCAATGACAACCTAACACCATAATGAAAAAAATTAGGATGAAAGGCAACAGCCCCAGGAGGGGCTGGCTGGCGAGCTCACCAATTTAAAGCTTCCTAAGTTCAACTAAACATAAAATGTCATACTTGACTCTAAGAGATGGAATAGCTATCTTAGAAATTGCATTCCCCATCTCATCGATGGACCAGTTGGGTTGGATGTTAGTTTGGTCATCGAGAACAAATGACGCAAGTGCAAAATTTACGACAAGGGATATGTGGTCAAAGGATATATGACAGTAATCATCATCATCGTCAAGGTACATATGGTAAAGGGAGTTATAGTTATTTTCAGAATCAAAAGATGTTGAATTTGTTAAAAACAAGGGAAAAAAAAAGGCATTTACCAAGCAAAGCGAAAACCAAAAGGTTAAAACTCTACGAAGTGGATGAATGGTTTAAAGGATGGTTTATATAGAAATGAAGAGAGAGAAAAAAATTCTTGAGCTCTTATGCTTCTGGTGGAATAAGAAGCTAAGAGTTGGGGAGCAGCTATTATAGAAAATATAAAATAATCAATAAAACAAAAAGTGATACCACCCAGAATAGAGAGTAGTAGAATTATGCTCCCCCAAGAATGGGGTGTAGGAGTTATGCTCCCCCAAGAATGGAGAGTAACAGAACCATACTCCTCTAAGAATAGGGAGCATGAATTATGCGCAAGAATATGAAGCAACAGAATGATGCTCCCCCAAAAACAGGGAGCAGGAATTATTCTCCCCCCAAGAATAGGGAGCAACAGAACCATGCTCCCCTAAGAATAAGGAGCAGAAATTATTCTTCCCCAAGAATGGGGAGCAAGAGAATCATGCTCCCGAAGCAGGAATTATGCTCCCCTAAGAGTATGGAGCAATAGAATCATGCTCCTCAAGAATGGGGAGTAGGAATTATACTTCTCTATGAATGGGGAGTAGTAGAGCATGGCAAAAGTCATACGTCCCTGGGGCTCTTGACCCAGTTTTAGATTATGGACCGCATGGGAAAAGCCAAGTCCAAATAGAGGAGCTATCATTGAAATCAAGCCCAACAAAATAAAAGTCGACAATAAAAGGACATTGCTTGATCCATAAACAAATTAAATAGAGTCTAACACGGATACAACTTATGAAAAGGTAAAAATATTTTGTAATTAAAATCTTAGAGGATAGAGGAGAGTTAAATAGAGTTTAAGTTAGAAAATGATTTTATCTATAGAAAACTATAAAAGCAGAGGCCTCTCATAGTGTAAGACACCGAAAAAAAAGCAAAGAGAGGGAAAGTTGAGTTATATGCGCTATCTTAATAAAATATTTATCTTTATCTGCCCGTAAACGTAGGTCAAAGGTCGAATCACGTTAATTCTCTTTGTCTTTTTATTATATCACCTACATATAAATGAATTCTCTAGTTAACCAAAAATTTACGTCAACGGTGTAAGTTGGTGAGTTAAGTTTAAATGGGTTGAGTTGAATTTTTTTCCCAACTCACACTATTTTGTCGTTGACACTAAACCTGACTCAGACTTGTGCCTTGCCTTAGTGTAATATTATCACATCAATGATGAAAAAGAAATTTCACTAACCCATCGCATATTTTAAATAATTATTGGTTAGTAAAACTGTCATAAATAAATTTTTAATAAATTAATAACATATATTAAATAATAAAATCTTTTAATCTTAACTTGGATCAGTGTACTAAATTAATAATTTCACTATCATAAGATAGTAATTTTTTTAATCCTTTATGACCCATTGAAAATATAAATTAATAATCATAAAATACAATAATTAATAATGAATCAAATATAAAATTTATAACATTAACGAGTTTTTTCCATACAACTTCAATTATTTGAATTGAACTCTTTGCAAAATATACATATAAAGTTATTTATTTTTTCTTTATTCCTAAATTGACTCAACTTCGTACTTAATTTTATGCAAAGCATGCACTACATTTGGTAGATTTTTATCAATCAAAGAATTTTTTTTTATTCTTTTCAAATGGGAACCCACAAAGGAGAAAGATCTGAAAATTCTAATTATTTGAAATTAAAAATCATAAACTAATTGAACAAAGCCTGAGATTAATTGTGTATACATATTTCTTAATAGGAAAGGCTTACACAATAGAATATATGTATACATAATTATACAAATTGAATAAAGAAAGAAAGATATTGTATAATTACAAGTTTCTTAACTAAGCTATATTATTATATAGATAGTAGCTTGTTGAAGGAGATACTATTGACTTAAGCAAACCACATTTGTATACTAACAAAACACTTCTTAAACCCAAAAAAAAAAAACTCTTTCTAAATTAATAATATTCATTTATTAATGAATTAATAATTTTTTCAATTATTAATAAATAAATAAATTTTTTAAAATGTTTTTTTTTAATTTCATTGCAATATTATTTTATAAAAATTTTACTAACAAATTACTTAAAGATAAAAAATGTGTATCCTAACTATAAAAATAAAATAATACTCAATGAAAAAATAGCATAGAGATGGCCAACAGGTCGGGTGACACTTGGCATGATACAGACATGGTACATGTCTGCACAACACGACAAAACATGACCACATTTTACTAGGACATGTGGCAAGGCATGGATTGGCATGCATGCGGGTTGGACGGGGCTAAGAATTTTAGATATGTGGGCCTTAAAAGTATATTATAATTAGTGATAAGCTAAAGCACAACACGTTAAAAGGTTCGAAATAAGCATGTTTCACTTTTTAATGAAAGTAAATTTAAAATTTTATGATTTTATAAATAATTTAAAATTGAATCCTTTCAGATATTACATTATTGTAAGTTTTTCAAATTCATTTCATTCTTAGTTTCAAAAAGAATATTCTAACTATTTTATATTTAAAATTTATTAATCGAATAGATGTTATCGTGTTAATTGTTGAGTGTTAGAAAGTGTATATTTATAAAGGAGAAAATCGTCATTTTACATTTCAAGTTTTACTAACATACCTACTTTTATGTATTTAAGCTTCTTGTTATTTAATTATGTGTGTTTTATTTTAATTAAGTATTTTATGTATTTTAGGGGCATCGTGGTCATTTCACAATAAACGAAAAATCAGACGGTAAAATTGACATCACTTTTGAACTCATGACAGTCGAAAACTTTAGGAGGAGCATAAAAGGAAAAATATTACTGTTCACGTGTATGGTACTATTCACATGTATGGTATTATCCATGTTACTGTTCATGACACTGTTCACACATACGGAACGATGATGTGGCATTGACTGATGAGGTGTCACGATTCTATTGGATAAAATTCTTATGCACTATTGATCGGTGGCGTGTCAGTATCTTAGTGGACCAAAAATCGCGCGTACGGTACATGCATATACACATGATTATTTTCAACCAAAATGCGTCATTGTTCAAACTGCGTGGTCAAACCGTGTCACTGTTCAAACCGTGTGGTCAAATCGCATACTGTTGACTGATGACATGACGCAATCCTGAGCGTCCAAACTATTTTTAATTCAATGGTCATGATTTACTAAATGTATCTATAAAAAGGGGATCTCTCTCCCTAATTTGATACCCCTGAATCCATTTTTGAGTTTCATTTTCTGTAATTCCTTCTCTATCTTACATTTTCTATGTATTTTAATAAATTTTTATTTTACCCTTAGTTCAATTATGAGTAGCTAATTGTCTTTCAAATTTGGGTTGAAGGTGAAGTCTCAACATGTTCCATGGGCTTTATTTGGTAAATTTAGTTTCTCTTCCCCTCTAGTTTCTGTGGATGTTTTGACTTTTCGACGATAAATAGTAATATTCTTGTCTAGATACTGCTCTGGTTTAACCGACTTCCTGGTACAAGGTTATTATTATTTGGCACGATAAACCCTTAACACCATATTAATTAGAGTGTGGTTCATGAGGTGTGGAAATTCCCCTCATGATTTAATTGGCAGTAATAAGGAATATTTAGTTTATGGAGCATGTTTATACAGATCCAGATACCCAAGCGTTTCAATTATAATAATTTCCACTTTAATTGATTCCCGCCAATTTCATTTAAATTTTAGGATAATTTAAATCTTTCCACCACAAAACCACCCACTTACAAAATTAATTTTATACGTAATTAAAATCCACCTCTTCGTGAGATCGACACTCGTCACCATTGATCTATTCTATAATAGATTCGTGTACTTGCGAGTTCAATAAAATTTACACAACATTAATTAATAAAATTATAAATATCATGATTTTATAAAATGTATATGTTAATGTTGTTATCAACTATGATCTATGATTTTTTATAAGTTCAAGTTAATAATTAAGTTAATCTTTAAAATATTTATTATTGTTGTTGTTGTTACTAAGTATGAAAAAAAAATTCTAATACCGTAGGTCTAACTTAGTAATTAATACTACATTCTCTTACTATTATTAGTTTATTATTTTTAAATATGAACTTAAATTTTGAATTTTTAATTCTATTAAATTTAACTTAAAGTACATAGATCCAAAAAAATTATGTGCTTAAAAAAAGTATGCTAACGGCTTGGCATGCTCTTTTAAAAATAAAAAATTAAAAAAAAAGTTTGTTGTACTTTTTTCTTAGGCATGACACATGCTATGCCAGACTTGAGCAAAATAATAATAATAATAATAATAATAATAATAATAATAATAATAATAATAATAATAATAATAATAATAATAATAATAATAATAATAAGCACGACACGGCATGGCATTAAGCTTCTGGTAAACCGTGCCGTGTCGGCCCACAAGCCCTCGTGGACCTTCCTCTAACGGCAGGCATGGCTCGTTGGTCATCTGTAGAGCCACTTGACACTTCCTTAGGGTTAATGATGCATATTCTTATAAATTAGATAGATGGATTCCATCTCTTTCTCATAAATCCCCCAATCTTCTTCACTCCTACATCCATCCATTAGGTTTGTGAGGTACAAATCTCAATTTTTTTGTTTTGAACTTTTAAATATTTTTTTAAAATATCAATTATTTTATATTTATTTGTATTTAAAATCTGAATAGACCTGAATTTATTTAAAATTTTAAAATTTAAATAAATTTTTTAAATTTTGAACCAAATAGATTCGAATTTGTTTGAAATCGTTATAGATCTGAATTTGTAGCAAATTCATTATAGATCTGAATTTTGATTGAAATATAGATAGATCCGACTTTTTTCATAAATATATTTTTTTCCGCAGTAAAATTCGTTTCCCTTCACTAATTAGGATAATTGGGATTGTTCTATTGTATATTGTGAGATGATTCTTTATTTCTGCCTGAACATCTTGATTTTTACAAACTCCTCCCTCTGCCCCCATCTATCTATCCTTTTCAAAATTTCACTTTAACCATCCTATTAGCATTCAGTCTTAATCTTTGGTATTAGTCCATTAATAGAAGGCTCAACTGTCAGAGGTTAGCTTACTCCTTAATCGCATAAAACGAACTAGAAATTCTAAATCTTTGGATTTCTATTTCGTCATAATGCTCTGATTTATGATTTTTTTATTTATATATTAACATATACCGTGATTTCTGTTTTGCAAGTTTGGTGGAGCTTATAGTGATTTCCCAGGAAAAAAATCTTGAAGATATTTTATTTTCCGGGAAATATGATTATTAATTTTTTGCGGCAAGAATTTCCCGCCTTATATGTTTCATGCATGTACAGTTAATGAAGTTCTGATGTTTCAGTAGATTTTAATGTGGCGTTGCATTAGACCACATGATATATGGAATTTGCTTTAGTAAGATGGGTTCTGATTGTAAGCTGAAGTGCATAATTACCACTCAAGTTTAGTTCGTGTAAAAAACTTTTTTCTTTATTTTTTAATTTTCCTTGTGAATGCTGCTACGTTGAGCTTTGTGTTCCTTTTCAGGGTTGAATTTAAGAAAATAAAAGGAAAAAGGCTGTTCAAGTGGTTGTGTTGCAAATGCAGATTACTGGTATAGAGCATGGCAACAATATGATGCAGAAAGCATTACAGGGTAATGTAGAACAAAAGGGCCTAAAAGAATCTATTTGTGGTTCAACTGCAGGTTCAGATATGCTGGTGTGGTTAAAATTACTTGCTTTGGATCCATGTGAACCAGATGTAACGAAGGATTCGGTTCAGAAATTCTGGTATCAGGCTCTTCAATTGAGGAAAGTTTGGCATCTCAGTAATGCTAAATGTTCTCAGGTAAGCTCTGAACTAAGTCTTTTTACTTTTTATCAATTGATAATGTTGGTCCGTGGGGAGAAAATAGTTAATTAAATGCTCTTTTTGAGTGTAAGGTCAGATTTCTACTGTGATTGTGGTTCCACACTCTTGCATATATTCTGCAAAAGTTGAAATCTTTGCCAGTTGTATTGTGTCTATAGGTAGAATGAGTCAATTAAAGGGTTTAAAGACAAACTATGGTCAAATCTACTGAAGGTATGTTTAGGACCGATTGCTTCTTACCTTTGAAAGCACAGCAGCTGAAGTGTTTGGTGAACACATACTTTTTAATTGGGAATATTCATCCCTCATTCGTCCACTTATATTTGACATTTAGTGCTTCTATAGTAGTTGCAGCATTGAAGTCATATCACCTTAATTCCAAACGTATCCTAAGCAAATTCAACTATATTTGCTCCTTATTTGCCCCAAAAGGAGAACACAAGTTTAGATGATGATGTTGGAATTGGTTCTAGTGATCGACTCTGGAAAAGAAGGAAAAACACAATTTCAAGGCCTAAATGATTGAATAAAATGTGGCATGCCATGAAGTTTTGTTGATTGAGCCGTTTCCTTGCAAATGACTTAACTATGCTATTTTGACAAGTCCATCTACAGAACCACATCAATTACTAGATTTCGTTGTTTCTCACAACGTCACAGATTTGTTCTTTTCAATCATATTTTTTGTATTATTTGTAATGCACACCCTTAATTGTATTCTCTTTCTATGGGCATGAAAGGGGATCACAAATCGAGATATAGAGGTTTCTTTGGTACTTTTGTGTGCACATAAATTTATTTCTTTGGTTTTCAGTTAGTCCTCTCCTATCAAGAGTTAGTCCTCTCCTATCAAGTGAAGCTGACCTTTTTTTCTAGTCATAAGTGTAGCAGTTAAGACAGTCTATATGTAGGTATAGAGAGTTCTCTAAGCCCTTGTCTCAGGACTAATATGTTCCAGCTCTGCAGACTTCATTCAGAAAATATTGGACAATCCTTATCTTTACTTTGCTAACTTGTGTGAAGCCTACAATGATTGTTTTATTTTGTCAAATAAAAACTGTTTCTTTACCCCATAGTAAGCTCAATTATGCAAGCTATACTTGTTTTACAATTTTAGTGCGTCTGCCCATTTTAGGCAATTGTGAGTTAAGATCTTTAAACTCATCCATTTAACATAAATTTAAATTTCCAGTTTTGACTATCTTAATCCTAAGACAACAACCTTTTCCTCTTCCTCTTTTTATCAGAGAAAGAGAAAGCTCAAGCAGTTTTTAAATGGTGGAAATTTCAAAGCGGCTTCTGGATTGGCTTCAAAGAGGTCTAATTATCAAAATGTCAAGAAAGTGACCTGTCAGAAAACTGTTAGGAACTCTTGCAGTTCTGACGGTTGTTTGACATTTGATAATAGTTTCAAACAAAAGCAACCGCCTACTGATTCCAACACTTCAGATAGTATAACTACCTGGGATCCATTTAGTGAGGATATTTTTTCTTTAGTTAACAAAAATGAATCATTCAATGGCTCAGATTTCTTTAGTCCAGAAAACTATATAGTTCAGGATCAACCCTTGGTGGATTCCTGCGAATTGATTAGCAGTTTACATTCATCAAGTTCAGAGGAGAAAGTTCAACAAGCAGTTGTTTTATTGAGTGCTGAATCTGAGAGTGAGAGTGAAAATCCTCCCAGAGCTGTCATTCCTATTGGGCCAAAATTCCAGGCTGAAGTTCCAGATTGGAGGGGCCCAATAACCAAAAAACACCTTTATGATTCAGAAAGTTTAAAATGGTTGGGCACTAAGATTTGGCCCATTGATGAAGCAAGTCCTTTGAGCAACATGAGAAGAATTGGGAGAGGGAGACCTCAATTCTGCTCTTGTGTCTCTCCAGGATCTGCAGACTGCATCAGATGCCATATGCTTTCAGCAAGGCATAATCTGCAGTCTGAACTTGGACCTGCTTTCCTGAGTTGGAAGTTTGATGAGATGGGAGAGGTAGTTTCAAAGAAATGGACAACGAAAGAACAAATTATGTTTGAAGCCTTCATGAAAACTTATTTGTTGTCAAATGCAGCCAATTTTTGGGAGTGTGCTGCAAAGCGTATCCCATCCAAGAGCAAAAAGATGATTTTGAGCTATTATTATAATGTGTTCAATCCTAGACGGATGAGTCAGTTGACGAGATCTTCCCATGATCAAGTCGATAGTGATGAAGATCAAGTTGATGATAAATATTTGTAAGTTTGATAGGCTAAGCTTGTATAATGCTCATTCTCCGGAACTTTTGGAAGGGGGACTTCAACTCATGTTTTCAAAACTCATGAACAAGCTTATACAATTCCTTTTTTTGTTCGGTATTTTTAGTGTATGTAATTTTAAAGATCTTATTTCTATGTTTCAAGAATTTTATGAATACCGTTTCTACTCTGTGTGAGCAAGGTTCGATTCCAAAATCTTTTGTGTGGACTCAAGTGATTTTACCCACTGAATGAAGAATTGTATTGCACTTGACACATACAATGATAGTTCTGTCTCTTAGTCACTCGACTTCTTAGTAATGATAAATTCTGGATTACCTTTCTCGTGAATTGAATGTCTTCAAATTATGCCTTTATTTTTAAAAACTCTAATTGACCCCCATTTTTGTTAAAAAAAACAATTATCAACTCACTTCTATTTTTTCCTTATCTTTTGAACAAAAATAAGGATAACTTGAGTTTTCCAAAAGTAAGGGGAATGATTTGAGGATAATCAATTGACAAGTAATCTGAATTTACCCATCATAAGGGGTAAAAGTTGAGAGGTTTACACATACACATTACTAAAAAGGTTTAACACTCTTATTTTAATGAAATTTCGTATTATTAGAATACTCAAAATTTAATTAATTAGTATGGTTTCCCTTATACAATTGAAAAAGAAGTATATTGCTCTTAGCACTTGTAATGATAATTTTGCCCCTTGGTCATAGTTAGGCTGGCCATGAATGTACTTTGCACCTATGGTCATTTGAGTTTGGATAATGATAAGGGGTAAGGATTGGTGTTCAGTGTGAGTTTTAAATATCTTGCACTGGTTGTCACTTGAGTTCGAGTTATAATAAAAGGTAAGTATTTGTGTTTAGTGTTTGATGTTTACACATACATAAACATATTTTTATATTATCTTATGAGTATGAATTACAAAGATTTATTTTATTGATAGTTTTTTGCTTGTGATTATCAATTCTACATGAGCCATTTGGTTCATGATGGTAGAATATTGAAGGGGGAAAAAAAGGTTCAATCAATTAACTCCAATTCAAATGGAGTAGCTACATTGAAATCAATATCTCTATTCAAAGAGAAAACTGCCCATTGGCATGCATACACGACAACATAGAAATTAACTTGGACCTTATAGAAACTACACTGAACATCCAAAGGGATGGCAAACCCATCACATAAGCATTGGTATGGAATTTAAAGACACCTATAGCAAGAGAATCTTAGATGATTTTACTCAGATTCACCCAAATAGGAAGAGAAGATCTTGAATGTCAAACTAGTAACTTATTTATTGTCCTATGCCTTATTTTTATAGTATTATTTTATTTTAATCAGATGGAGAGGGTGTAAACATATTTTGTCATTCAAGTGACGCTCTACCTACAATGTTAGGAACAAAAGGAAGGGATATTTTTAACTTTTATTTTTCACAATAATTTTCATTCATTCAATGAATGGTAGATATTGAAGCAAAAAAGAAACATCTAAACTTGACAACTCATCCAACCTCTTTTACCTTTTGGATTGATGCAATAAGTAGAAGAGCAGAAGATGCACCAGCCCTTTGGTTCTGAAGGCTAACAGTATTAAGGTTGTGTTGCAGTTGACTTCATAGATAATGACAGAAAAGTAGTAAAATTATTTAAATTGTTTATTTATAATATTCTCTATTTTGACAATTTCTTTTCCAAACAGATAAGAGATTTCTTTTTACAAGCAACTTGTAAAATTATCCAAATAATAATTCGTTATATTATTTATGTTCTTATTATAACCTTATACTTTTAACCCAAAAAAAAAAAAAAACTATAGAGCTGCAAACACTTATACAAACAGATGTGCAATATATATATTGATTAATTTAAAATATAAAAATAAAAAAATTATGCAGGTCATACCGTAATTTCAATTCAAAAAATGATAACACTCTAGATCAAGTTGTATAACATTATTTTTATAAAATTATTTGTGATTGTATCATTACTCTTAGTGAAAAGATAATTATAATATATTTATCCCGAATACATTAAAAAAAAGTGGATAACTTTATGTTGTCATTATTTATTTTATCACAACATTTTAATATTAAAAATGAAATGGCAGCTTACGTTATGCTTTTGAAACTCATTTTTTAAAAACAAAATTTATCAAACATATAGCTTGCTTTTTATGAAACCAAACACATATCGATAGTTATATTGTATATATGAATAACCTCCACCTAATTGTAAAATATTTTGACCTAATTTGGGCTAGTTTAAATAATAATAAACTCCACATTATAATAACATATACTTTTTCTAGATCCTATTTTAAGAAATTTGTGTTTACATAGTAATAATTATCTATATATTACAAAATATATATGTTCTGTTACATTAAAAGTTTAGGATGTAGTAAAATATTTCTGTAAAGTTATTTAAGACAACTATTTATTCTTTAGAGTTGCTACCAAATCATTGAATAGTATTTATAGAATGTATATTGAGGGAAAAACATTAAAGAAAATATAAACATTTAGACTTTTAAGATGACTCACATATTCCCAATACTACATAAATATCTATGCTAGTTTTTGAAACATGTCTATCTCTTTTATCAATGTTTATGTTAACATGCATATTTGTATAATATTAATTTTGATGATGACAAACTGAATAAATAAGTTAGAGTCTTTAAAATTGATTAGTTTTAAGCCGTATAAAGTTGTTTTAAACATAAATAAGATTATGGAAATAAATGGATAACCGTTAAATGTAAGTTGGCAAATCATTTTTTTGAGGAAATTTTATAGTTTTGATTCTGAAAGATAATGATGAATCGTTTATTAGAAAATGGTTAACTGATAAATTCCAAAGAATAATTTTTTGGAATCAGTAAACCGTTTACTAATAATGGCTAACCAACAAATTCTAAAGAGAAATTGGTTTGCAAGCAGTGAATCGTTTAGCACAAATGACTGGCCGATAAATACCTTGCAGGTCTCTGGAATTAAATAGCAAACCAATAACTTCAAAATGATGAACCGATTATTCAAAATTTAGCATAACGGTAAATTGCACAGAGTTAAAATGGTGATCTAACAGCAGTAGATGGCAATTTGATTATTGCCTAAAAAGTCAATAACTGCTAATTTTTTTCTCCAATTATACAAAAGGCTCAATCAAATTCAAATAATGTTGGATTCTATGATTATTATTGAGCTTGTCATTGTGTATTTAATCTCTCTTGTGCTTATAACTTGATTAGTCTTTCATCAAATCACATTTTGGACTTTTATTTGTAAACACATACATTGTGTGAAAGAAATTTGTGTAATTTTTATTCTTAAACATCAAATTGAGTGATTGAGAGTGTGGGAAACACTTGGGTTTAATTGTAAAGGTTGATTGACATTTTGGAAATTAATTGTAAAGATTTTGAAGTCAATTGTAAAGATTTTGAAATCAATTGTAAAGATTTTGAAGTTTTACGGTGTAAGGTTTGGATAATGGAATTCTCAAGTCCGATAAACTTGGAGGCGTGGACGTAGTCAAAATTTGCCGAACCACATAAAAATCTCGTGTTCGATTCTCTTTCCCTTATCTCTTTACATTTTGATTGTTGTGATTTGTTTGCTATTTGCATAATTTTATTTGATATTTGCATTATGTTTTAATTTAATTTCTCCATAATATTTAGAAACCCAGTGCACCCCGCTCTTACGTTGCTTAGCTAGTACTTCAATCTATACATTAGATTTGATATTAATTATTAGTGTAGTGCATACTTTAACTTTATATCACTTGTACTAATGATTGTTAAGTTTCAAAATAATAAATTTGTAATTACACCTCTATTGAGTTATAACTTCTTCATATTAATAAAATTAATCTATTCCCAACTTTATAACTATAGTACGATTTTCCTGTATAAACAATTATTTTTAGGGCAAAACTACAATGCAATATGGGTTGGGTACCCCTTTCTTTTGTCTTTTTCAAGGTTAATTACAATGTAGTCCTGTTATTGGTTAAAAAAAAAAGCTTAAAACTTTTAAATTTTCACACATTAGTCCTACACTTAAAGATTTTTAATTGCATTAATACTTCTGAAAGCACTAATTTGTTTAGAATTCAAGCACCTATAAATTCAAACACTTATTCTCTTTATACACATAAACACTCGTAAACTAAAAGAAAAGTTTTTTGAATTATTTAAATTATTTTAATTAAAAGAAAACTAAGGAAATATTTAAATTATTTTCAAATAGAATAATTGTTTAGAATTTTTTTACCCTTCTCTTAGTTAAGTTAATGAAAGATCTCAACCATATGGACGTGTGCTAATACTATTTAAATTATTGGGGTGGAGTAATAAATATTAATTTATTTAAGTGTGTAATTAAATTTATTCTTTTTATTTAAGGACAAAAAATCGACCAAAAATACAAACTCATTGTTCAAACAAACAAAAATTATTTTACAAATTCATAAACTAACACTTTATTATTATTAGTAAATTAACATATTTTTACTGCATAATTAAATAATTGATAATATGTTAAATAAATCTTATTTTACCAAAAAAAAATTAACTACATAGAATATCAAATTAAATTTATTTTCAGATTTTGTATATTACATTTACTTGAGATAGTAAAATCTCTTGTATTGTAATAAAAAAGATTATGGGGTTTGAACATTGGTCACACAGGTGAGAGGAAATTGGTTGCCGTTATATTAAATAAAAAAAATCATATTTGTATTTATCATTAATTATGATTCGTAAATAATATACATAGGTTAACTATATAATAAACTAGTTAATTTGTTAATTAATAAGTAAATTTATTAATTTAAATAGATATTAATACATGTAAGAATAAGTCATTTAATTGAAAATTTAGTTTAATATGGACTTTTATATCATAATTTTAAAATTTTTTATTTTTCTTATTTTACATGAATAAACGGAACTTTAATGTTAATAACCTAAAATCACATATAAGCCATTATGCAAGTCTTGGGTTGCATTGAGCGGTGATTTTGAAAAAGACAAAAAATGGGAAACCAAAATCCAGAGACAACGTAGCATTTTAATAAGTCATAATAATCCCCTGACAATCCAAATTTTAATACTGCTAAGTGTATTTTCAGTAAGCAAATTTGTCTTCACACGCGAAGAATTGATTCGCAAGGACTCAATTTTAATAAGAGAATAAAGTGCGATAAAGGAAAGTAATCAAATACATATTCCGCATCTGTTATGATATTTATGATTCTTGCGATATGTGCGTGTCATTGATGTCTCGATTATTGTTATATGTGCCCATTTGTCGACAATTTTTTTTTTTTAAATTCTTTAACTCTGCACACTTGTTAACAATCTTTCAGCATTGCCATTGAATAAAAGTTTTTCTATATCAGCCTTTTCAATTGAGAATCTTGCATTGTTTTCTCATATATCAGCCCCGGAGATATGTGTTGCAATCCATAATCTTCAGAGTGTGAAAGCTACATGGGCCTCATATTGGAGCCGCTTTGAGCGAGTTTAATTTTAGTCTCAGCTCAAATACCAACAAGCTTGCATTGGCATGCAGAAGAACAGTCTCCTATCTTAATTCTTTATCCCAAGTGGCTTCTAAATTTGTCAATATAAGCTGCAGATGAAACATCGAAGTGCCAAGCAAATCCTCGGAGTGCAAAAGCTTGAGTGCACAATCGTTGACAAAAATGAGCTCTCAATTACCTTAATAAACAAAATTATTACCCACCCACTTCCCATTAAGGCTTAACTGGACCTGCCATTGGGTTGGGAGCCTCTTTCTTCATCCTTTTTATTTTTTCCTTCTCCTTTTTCTTTTCTTTCCTTTGTTGCTTTATCTCCTCCATGAAGGAACATGTTGGGATGTTTTCTTAATCTCTTTTTGACTTTGGAGGCATTTTGTTGATCATGGTGAAAGCATAATTTCAGACCCATTGACTGAAAATGCTTATTTGTTTTAAACCTTTAACCATCCCAGTCAAAAAGGAAAATTCTTATTTTTAAGAAATCATCATTGCTTAACTTGATTCTGCTTGTGTTATGGGATTTGAGCACTAATGTTTAATAATGCATGTTCTTGATTTGCATGGCTCGATGGCAGTACATTATCGCTACATTAAGTTTAGGAATTAGGAGTGGGAATTTGTTTCACAACCCCTCGACACCACACAAATTTGCTAGTTTGAGTTGATTTAAAATCATTATTCATGGCCAGTCCATTTATGTTAAATGGGTGACACAATTAATGAACGCGTCTGATTAATGTTTGGGATTTTTAACAATGTTAATATACGGATCAAAATCTATGTCATTTCAAAGTGTCATGACACGCCAACCCAATTTGTCACCTTAAGTTTTATTATGCGAGTAAGATTTTGCAATTGGGGTCCCTTGAGCAACAAAGAAATCTTTACAAAATTGTAGAGAGTAAAGGTATTGGAAAAGAATTTCTCTTTCTGAATATTATGTGATATGGGGTACATCTTTAGCGAAAAATGCAGTAGTAAACTAGTGGCAGTCTTTGTTCTTATTCAGTTTTGCTCTCAATTGAATGAAGATTTTGAATATATTTGATATTTTGATTCCGCATTTCCGCTTTCTTGACCTATTGTATCTCTGTCCTAAAACTAAGGGGCGAAGAATAGTTAACATGCTAGCTATCCTGGGCTTTGCCTGACACTGGCTCTGAAAATAACTCAGGTTTTGAACTTGCTTCTGCAATTGATGAAGCTCCAAGTCAACTACCAAACTGAAATTATAAACTAGTGTTAAAGCATCATAGCATATGAAGATATTAGACATTAGAAGACCGAAGACCCAAGTGTAGACAGAATTGGAGGCAGAAGAATAAAAATCCAAGGAAAGGAGATGGCTTGCTAATGATTTGTACACCGATTACTTTGGCATCATCAATTTTCCATTTATTGGCATCAATGTATTTTCTTTGCTTTAAGTCATCAAACTAAACGGAGAGAATGGATCTTTGTGAAGGATATGTAAAAACATGAAGGCCGAACAATATTATCTCTGAGACACTGGTCATTGAAGCTCCAAGATTATGAGCATGATCTGACTTTAGCCCCCGGAAACTATGATTTCCAGAGATGCTGCCCACTAAAAGCTCCAAAGAATACAATCGCAATAGATCTCACAGAAGCCCCAGAAGACATGCACATCTCAAGAACACTAAATTCCACCGAGGCCACATTGAAACCAAATGATATTCAATGAATTACATTTCCAACATCGACGTGGCAATAGATTTCAAAATAAGGTAATGGCTTCACATATAATGTATTCATTCTAGAGCATCTAGCATGCCACAGAATCCCATAGTGTTAACGAGGAGATGGGGAAATGGGTCTTATAATGTGCCCATACCGATAATTTTAGGAAAGGTATCAAAGCAAGGGGCCATGAGCCCACCACACCCACCCCTTTGCCAGTAAGGCAAAATGCTGAAAGAACATTGCAAGTCGTACAATCACATCAGCTAATTCTGAATAGGACAGCAACAAAGAGAACCGAGTTGAATCCTGAGGCAATCAGATTTATGCATATCTGCACATCTAGTCTGTATGTCGTAGCCTTTTCTGGCAATAAGAGAAAATAACACAGCATATGAAGGAGAAACTCAAGATTCTAACAAGAACACGATCAGAGACAAAGTAACACTGAAAATTTATGTTATTTGAATAATTGAAGAAGCATGCCACTCAAAGAAAAGGCAACAAATTAAGGATGTTTTTTTATCCAACCAACCATCAAGAATACATAGGCATGAGACAAATGCAGCAAAATTAACATTAACCCAAAGAAACACCTTATGGAGCTCCAAATTTAGTACAATCGCAGTACACTCCTTGCAATTGAATGGGCATGATTAGACCTAGTTTTGCCGGATCCACCTCTCCTACTGCCCCTCATCGGCGTCAAGTAGAACCTTAACAGTCCATTTTCAATGTTGTTTGGTGAATACCTTGCACTCCTATTCCTCTCCAATACAAACTCATCCCTCTTCTTTTTGCTATTCCCATTTGCCTCAAGACCATTCTTCTTCAAGCCACCCAATCCACCAAAATTACCTGAATTCCTCCAACTAACACTGCTGTTGCTCCTCAATACCTTAGGATTAAACCCCCCTTTAACTTCTCCATTCCTTTCTCCTCTCAGCTCTTGCCAAGACTCTGAAAAGGACCTCTCAACCCCATTAGCTCTACTATACCTATCTTCATCCTCATCTTTGTTAACACTTCTCTTGTGAATAAAACCCCATATATTCCATGCCTTACCCCATCTTCGTGACTTCTTACTCACCTTCCTTTCACCATTGCCCACCACGGATGCATTGTCTCTAAAATTCATCTCAAAAGTCTCACTACAATCATCCCTCAAGGAATTCGAGTTCGAATCCCTTAACTCCTTATCACCATAAACCAACTTAGGCCCATTAAAATAATCAGCCGTTGCAGGAGACACCTTAGCATTAGAAGCCGCCTTCAATTCATCAATCTCAGCAACCACAGCTGCAGCTGTCTTCCTAATAGAATTCGACCTATCAAGACTCTTCCTTCTCCTCGAAGATGAATCAGAATAATAGTCCCTAGTCTGAGCAGACCCACCAGGGACAGTCTCATCTTCATTAATAGCATTCATAGCCGGCTCTTCAACAGGAATTTGAGTATCAGACCTTGAAACAGGAACGACAGGAGCATCCTCCACAACAGAAACCATGGTGGGCATTCTTGGAAAAGTCCTTCCAATCAAGTAACCATCCCAAGAGGCCCTTGGCTCATCAAAAGAGTACCGTGGATCATCAAACGAAATCCTCCCTGCATCAAGCGAGAATCGTGGATCCGTATCACAAGATCTTCTCCCAAACCCGTAATCAGCAATCTCCGACTGGGTTTCACGATATTGTCTGGAAATTGGCTTCTCGACAGGCAATCTCGCTGACCCAGTGTCGTTTCTCCGCTTCTTCAGCTTCTGCTTTTGTCTCCATTTTTGTAACTTCTTACTAAACACAGAAGCAGCTGACCAAAAACTACCTGCAAAATCTTTGAAGTCTCTCCCAGAAGCTTTCTTCGTTTGAGAATCAAGATCTATGTGGTCTTTCATTGGCTTCAATTCCTCTTCAAAAACTTGTTCTTGCTTCACTTCCACTATTTCCTCCTCCTCCTCTTCTTCTTCCTCCTCAATAATTTCCTCCACTTTATCACTCGACGATCCAATTCCTACAATGGGTTCGTCTAAAACCCTAATGCAGTCATCAGCATTACCTTCTTTATCGATTTCGTTTTCGTTTTGGCCTTCGCTCTCGCTTTTGCCTTCCTCTTGGGACTCCAAAACGGGGCCTTGAAAGCTGGGCCTCGCCGAAGACCCCAAATTTCGACTGAGACTCTCAGTTGCTTCGACAGTCTCTCTGTTTTGTTCTCTCTTATAAGGGTTTCTCTCGTCGTCCTGCGTAAACAGCGACCAAAGAGTATTCCTAACCCTAACGTCACAAGATTTCCTCTGAGGCTCAAACACGCCGCTAAAACCCTCGTTCTTCGACGCCGAAAACGACTTCGTACGACGCAGCTCCGGAAAAAAAGGGGGTTTCGAGGAAGACCCAGCTCCCCCTCCGCCTCCGCCGGGCTTGAAGATGGACTTAAGTGCAGCGGCGGCGTTGGGTTTGCGTGACGTGGAAGCTGATGCTGAAGAAGAGTGATCTAAAACGGCCAGGCGCTCGCAAAGGCATGAGGGGCAAAAGCCGGTGAAATGCTCGTCGGGATGACGGTCGCAGGAAGTGGAAGGACGGTGGGGCTGAAGTGGAGGCTGTGGTGGTGGTGGGTCGGTTGCTGGATTCATAACCGGCGTCGTTTTGTAATGCCAGCTCTGGCTCTGCTCATAATGTTATTATTTAGTGAGAGAGAATGCGAAGGGAAACAGTTTTGGCTCCAACGGACAGTGGGTGAGTGAAAGAGAAGAGGAATGATGAAAGATTTGGGAGAAAAAAAAAATTAAAAAAGAGAAAGAAAGAGAGAGAAAAAGAAAAAGAAAAAAAAATCAACGCGTAGATTTTAGAATTTAGAAAATCGAATGCCCCCACACACACAAGCACAAAACACTGGACTCTGGACTCGCTGTGTCTCCGAGCTTTGATTTTGCTTCCTTTTTCTTTTCCCGTTGCTGCATTTTTCCCCTTTTTTTTTTCCCTAGGGGCACTCGCTTCGGAAATTACGGTTTTGTGCCTACTGGTAAATAAGACTCTGTTTGGCAAAGCTTATTTACACAAACAACTGCTGCGAGCCAGTTATGAGTTCGATACTTCGATAATGAGCTGGTTTAAAAGAGTTTGTCTCGCGTTGCACCAGTTGAACAAAGCTTCGTTTAACTAGCTGAAGTTGTCTTGTCTAGTCGTTGTCGTGTAGAGCTCTAGGCAGCTCATCTATTAAAGTGGGATTGACGCAAGCACGTATTAACAGATCCCTATCTGATCGATGATAAGTATCTGATAATCTCCATTTTCTCAATTTTTCTAGTGTGATGTCACCTGTGGCATCTCAGCTACGAGTAGCATGTACAATACTCCTCTTCTTCAAAGTAAAATATTAGTTAGGCTTAAATGGGTCTTGATAGGATTCTGACCAACAAGTGTCCATATCAAAAATAAATAAATAAATAAACTCAGTTTTTTAGAGTATCGTTACCTTAATTTAGAATATAATGGTCCGATTATATTAGAACCGATATAAGATATGACATCATTTTATTACTACTCTATTAAAGTTATAATAAATTTTTTATTATTTATCGTTTGATGTATGGAGTTGTAATTCGTGCTCGATCTTAGAGTAGTTCCAAAATAACCATAGCAGAGTAGAATGTATATTTTTCTTTCGAAGATAATTACAATTAATTGACTCAAGCAATAACTGACAGATCTCTGATTAACAAGTGTCACGCGAAAAATGAATAAAAACAAAAGGAAGATGAACTTAGTCTTCTAATGTTGTTACCTTATTGCCTCAACTACGAAGAAAATATACTTCTTTGTTCGAACCAAAATCACAAATCAAGCTAGGATTGACTTAAAATCAATCCTGATGTATGACTGGCATGATGAGTGTCGAGATTAGATGTTTATTACTGATAAGTGTTGATACTAAAAAGAGAAGACAAATTTAATTTACTAGTGTTCTCTCACTTATACTACCTTGATTATGAATAGAACATATTCACTCTTTGGAATATAATAAAAAAAAATTAAGCTGAGATTGATTAAAACACATCTTAATAAATCTATGATTAAGAAGTGTCAACATTAACAAGAAAGAGGTAAACTCAAATTTCTATTGCTGCAACCATATTACCTCAATTAGAAATAGACCACAGCGGATCCCTGATTACTAAGTGTTCGGGACTGTAATTAAAAGAAAAAAAGATAATACTCAATTTTTTAACTTTGTTGAATGTGTTTGATCATCTTTCTTTAAATTATAAATTTTAATTTTGCTAAATACTTATTATCATGGAATTATTTAAACTTATTTGAACCAAATTTTACCAAAAACCTTCCAAATCTAACCATTTATTTAGTATGATTTTGAAGAAGGAAACTTAGGACTTGTTTGTTAGATGTTGGAAGTATGGAATTTTATGAATTTTAAACTGTTTTCAAATTTTACTTGTTTATTTTTTACAACATATATCTAGTTTTTGGATGTTTACATCTAAATTAAAAAGTAAGATTTTATTATTTTTATCCGAATGAAAAAAAGTATAAATGAAAAGTAGATATTATATTTTGAAAATATTTCTATAAAATATACTTATTTCCTATACTATAAACGTAAACTTTTTTTAATTTACAAAGATATAAATGTTACTCTTTTAATTTTTTTTATAAAAATAAACAAAATTTCACTATATTCAGATATTTTAAAAAAATAAACATATATTTAAATATTCATATTTAAATTCATTCATATTTTTAAAAAATTCAAACTCATTCAAATTTTAAATAAATAAAAAAACAAACACGAACTTAGATGCCTAATCTCAACTTTGCAAGCAAACTTCATTATTCAATTAGCAAAATAAAGAGATGGCCAGGGCTCAAATCACATTCTTGATTTCTTTCTTATGTTTTTCACCTCAAATTTTTCTTCTCTTTTTCTTGTTTAACTTTGTTGAATTCATTGTTTTGTTGATGCTTTTCAATTTTCAAAGATTCCTGTCGAGAGAAAAAAAGCAAAAGCAAATCACGCCATCACTAGATAGAGAGGTGAGGTGAGGTGAAGTGGATGCTGCATGTTTTTTTTTTTTTTCCTCCCTCTCTCTCTCTCTCTCTCTCTCTCTCTCTCTCTCTTCTCACATTTCACTTTCCTTGCTTTTCTTTTTCTTTTTAATTTCTCTTTATCTTTCCCTGTTTTGGTTTCTTTTTGTTTTTCGGCTTTCTTTTCAGTTTTTTCTTCTCCCATATAAGTTCAATCTTTATATTCAGTTTTCCCACTTGGATTTATATTGTAACCGACCAGTCATGTCTCACCAATGGGTGAACAAAGTACACGTACACCTCCCACAACACACCACACCAGGCTTCGTAGGATGGGAGACAACATTTGTCCTTATTAAACGCTGTCGTTTGCTCTTTCTCTTCAAACTATGGCCTGCATTTCAAATGGGGTAATGGCATGCATTGCAAAATGGGGTAATACCATGTGATCCTTACATTTTTATGTTTTCACTTATTAAGATATAGTTCATCTATTTACATCAAACGAGTCCTTGATTGATGAACCTAAGTAGAAGGGCCTAAATACTCGTTAATGTTTAGTTACATTATTAGATGTGTACAATGGGTTAGGCCAACATGGAATGACACAAATTCGATGCAAGAAATAAATATTTAGTATGTTATAAGAACCCAAATTAAATTACAATAAACTTATATTTTAATTACAAAAAGTTTAATGAACTACCATAAAAGCATGAATAACAAATAAAACTTATTTAAAAGTAATTTTTTAAAATAAAAAAAAAAGTTTTCATTACCTTAAACAATAGTTGTATAACTATTAAACTGATTGATAGTTTAATAATTTTAACAAATTGAAAATTAGAAGAACTTAATATGATACGAACAAATAATGAGTCACGTCGTTAGATTTTGTCAAACTAACTTATTAAGATTTGAGTATAACACCAATCTAGTATAATACATTAATGAGATTAGAATTTTGACTAGACTAACACAAAGACAATATGAATTACACAATTATTAAATAGTATTATTTTGTTGTAGAATTCAAAATTATAAAAGTAAGTTGGTTGTTAAAATAGGAATTAAGGACCTATTTGATAGAAGGGGAAAAAACCATGGTGTAATATGCTAATATATAACAATTAAGGATCTGTATGGTTTCACCTCATAAAAAGAGAGTTGGGATTTTGGCTTCTTACCCTTTTCCAAACATCCAAACATCTTTTTCCCTGTTTTGTTGACGTCGAAATGTGACTTGTGCTTTTGGCTTTGGCTCATCACTTTAACCAGGCTTGCCTTTTCATATATGGTAAACGTTACATTCATAATGTGAATGCTTACAAAAGACTTGATTTCACAAATGTAGAATTGCTCCAATTTTTGATAGGATGCCCTAGCTTCCCCATCTAGTTCATCAAAATGGAAACTTGCAATTTTTTCTTTGGCAGTATACCCAATTTCAAGGATGTGATTCCATTTTTCAAATTTTTTATCCTGTGAATGGTAAAAGGTGTGAAGATCATAAATAAGGATTAAGTTTTAAATTCCAATTTTACAATTCTAGTTAAAATGATAAAATTCATTAAATTATAACTTAATTGGTCTCTAATTACCAGGTCAAGTTATTTTAACTTAAATTTTGTACTTAAAATTTTGGCGCATTCTCGTCTACTAATATTTTGCACTCTAATAATAAAATTTGAAGTATTGTACAAGATCAATGGATAAGAATTAACTTTATCAAACTTATAAGTAAAAAGTTTGAAGTAAAATAATTTCACCCTGACCTTAAATATATACAGGGATAAATTAGTTAAATTATTGCAAGTTACTTGAGCTAGCTGTTAGTGCACTTTGCATCTGTAGTCACTTAAGTTCGCATAAGAATATGGTTTAAGGGTTAGTTTTCATAAGCTGATAAAATTTCTCATCCCTATCTAAATCTATGAAAGAAAATAAAACTATTGTGAGTTAATTGATAGATGAATTATAGCATAAATGGGTTCGTTTATTTATGATCTTCAAACGATCTTAATTCTTTCGTTAAAAAAATAAAGGGATCTTAATTCTTAAGTAAATACTAAAGATGTATTGGGGACGAAGAATGAGTTTCTTTCTTTTTGGCATTGAACTTTTAACTTTAAAGCTAATATTTTAAAAAAAATTAAAAAGAAAACAAAAAATAACATATTTTTATCTTGTTTCTTGATTAGTAAAAAGAAAAAGAGAAAAAGTGGTAAGAAAAAGGAACAGCATCGGGGTCCTAACTTCTAAGCATTCTTTACTAAATGACTCGGATAGTCCTAGAACAAACTAAAGGAATAAAAGGGAAAAGGGAAAATAATAACACTTCTTGTCATTCCTAAATATAAAAATTTACCCCAAATTTTAATATTTTCGAAAATTATTTAACTAGTTAAGAATTTTGTTTTTGGAAAAATATACTCACATGTACCTTTAGAGCATAAAATCTCTAACTTATAATGATTATGCTTGAAAATTAATTCTTGTTATATCCATTATCATAATATTTCAGAAATAAATGTTTGACCTATAATTTTTTTAGCCACTCATAACAAATAATTTTTTTTAATGCACTCAACTGATGAGTTAATATACTTAAAACTAAAAATTTGGAGGTATGAATCTAAACAAGAATATTTAAGTGTATTTTAACACCAAATAAATGAGTTTTTTTAGGTTAAAAAAATTTTAATAGCACTAATAAATGGGAGATTACTAGTTTCTCCCTATTGTTTTCATAATACCTAATAATTTTCTGATACAAAAATTAACTAAAGAGGGTAAATGAGTTATTTACTTGATATTTGATATTTTTAATATTTAAAAAGTTTCTTATTTTAATATTTAAAAATTTTATTTTGATTTCGATTTATATATTTTTTAATTTACAATAAATATGAATGAATATGTATTTAAAAATAAGAATAATACTATAAAATTATGATGTTTGGGAGATTATTAAATAATATGAAAATAATAAGAGGATAAATAATATACATTAGTTTCAATTAGAGGACATTAACAATTCTAGGATGACTTTAGGTATAGGTGAATCAGGCCGTCACTTGAAGTCTAATATTGGAAAAGTCTCATTTTTTTGGAGTATTTTCCTAATAATTATCTAATTATTGAAGTTTTTTTAAATTACATATTTCAGAAAATTAGACAGCCTGTTAGACATCTATCCAATTATTAATTACCCTACAATTAAGAATTATTTTTTATGAAAAATATATATTTGGTAACCTTAGTGTTAAAGAGATATAATTAATAATATTATTTAATTAGTCTTTCTAAGAAAAAAGTTAAATTATTTACCTTTTCAATTTCTTAAAAAAATTAATTATTTAATATTAGAATCTTTAACTTTTAGTATTTCTTTTAATTTCTATTAATAGCCTTGTAATCTCAAAAATAGTAGATGAAATAAATTTCTTACTGTTTCTTACAAATAAAATTATTATAGTCATTGGTTCATTAGGAAAAAAAATGGTTTTTTTGAAATATAAGGTCCATTTCTATTATCTAATCATCAATTCATCATTTTTAACTTTTTATTTTTTATCATTCTAAATATTTCATTTGAAAATAATATTGTTCTTATTTATTTGTTTTTTTTATTTTGTAATGGTTTTAATGGAATAAAAAAAGATATTTTCTTGACTTTTTTTAGTTTTATTTTGAAAATTTTTTGATCTTTTTTTTATTATTGAAATTCAATAATTAAAGATAAAATAAATTTTGAGCCTTTTTAGATTTGTTTGCATATTGAAATTATAAAATAAATAAATGCGTCATAAAAAGTTTCTCGTTCCAAATATCCTAAAGCTGGCCAGTGACAATTCCCTTAATGAAATATAAAAGGAGCAAGATTAGCAAATGGGGATGATTGTTATATTTTGTTATTAAGGGAATAACAACAGTAAGATTATTATTATATTAGAGTACTGATAGATATTTTAAATTTTAAATTTTTTATTTTATTTAAAATAAAATATCATTAATCTAAGAGCCAGTAATTTTTAATTAAATTTAAATAAATAAATTATATTATTTTATCAATTAATTGATAAACACCACACACTATGTGAGATAAATTTTTTCATGTTGATATTGTTGTGTTCCTAGAATTTACCAAGCAGAATCTAACCTGGAGATTGCTTTTATGGAGTTTTGCTTCTTTCTTGCCAGCTTTAAAAATAAAATAAAAATAAATTCGTAGAAAAAATAATTGGCAACATGAGTGCTCCACGTGTTCTATGTACGGATTGTATTTGGAACACATAGTCATGATACGTTTACATCCATGCATGTATGGCGTCGTATCCGTACGCCATACACATGACACGCCATCTTGTCTACCCCTGATTAGACCAATGATAAAACCAGCACGCTATAACAAAGCGCGTGGGTTTCACTATTCCATCTCTAAAACTAGGCACGCTGGCTGAAAATTGGGCCCCACTATTTTGATGGGCCTACTATCTAAGTCTAGTAATATGCTGGCCATTTGATTGATTGGGAAAGCAGCGCCTGTTTCTCTACACGTGTGGGTGATGCCAGCATGAGAAGCAATTGTTTGTTCACACGTGTCTGCGCTTATTTATTTCTTTTTTACTTTTGTGTCAGAATCAACACGTATTTCGAATTTAATGAATTGGGTTTTGAAAAGAGCAAGTGGGTATCCGTATAGGTTAATTCTCTCCAAACAATTACTATTCTCAGATTCCATTTAATAATTTAAACTGAGATACTATAGATTATTTATTAACTCATGAAAGAATTGCTTGGTGGTATATGCCATAAATGTCATATTTATAAGATTCACATGCATGTGTGAGGAGTAATAAACACGGCTATGTGTTAAAAGATCTTTCTTTTTTTCCTTTTTCCCTTTTCAATATTGTTAAAGGGATAATTTAGTTTAATTAGTTTGGCAATTTATTTCAGTCATGTTAGTACTATCGTCTAGACGCACTTCTTTTGTATATTTTTTTACAAGTCTTCAATAGATCATTCATATGCATAATATGATAGATAACCTTAATATGGAATAATAATATTTGGGTAAGTGTGGATCAATCTTATCTTAAAAAAAAATTGAAGAAATTTTTTCTTACATTACACATGTCGTATATAAATTCCTTACATATGTTGAAAGAGGAGTAATTTATCATTTGACTATTGATTAATTTCCAAATATTACAAATCTACCTTACTTGTTTGCAGACAAGTTATAATTAAGTATAACTTATATTTGACGAGGGTGAATTATTCGAATAATGTTATATGATAGCGTTGTTTATTTTTAAGGTTTTGTACGTGAATGTGAAATAATCTCAGATACTAAGCTCGTATATCAATGAACATTGAACACAAAACACATTCACGACCGGCCGGATGAGCCGAGCATACAACTAGTGCAACCCTATAGTGTTAGAAATTATAATCTACAAGCAAACTCAGCGGCTAAATTATTACTGAAATAAAGGAGTCGAAGTAAATTTATGGAAAGTAATAATGAGACCCTGCGGGCTGCCGCTAAGGTCACGAGATACATAGACCCGGAGGCTTAGAAGATGAGGGGAGTAAAGCTCATGGCTCAGTGCCATCTGTCATTGCCGGGTCCACCGCCACCGCCGCCACCACTACCACCTGCTTTCGGTTGCAATTCACGGGGTCCCCATAATCACATGGGCTATCATTTACCATTACCAGTATCAATATCACTGAAGATAATTAATCGAAAATAGCCTCTTTTTCTTTATTATTACATTTATCAATCTCCCCCCACCCCCCACACACACACACAAGGAAAAAAAAAATATTGGGAGTGTTGTTGGTGGGGATTGAAGCCAAATGCATAGGAGAGTGTATAATGTGCAAGAAAATGAATCATGAAAATGATCTCCTGTCTTCCCTATACCCTCTACCTTTATGCTTTACGTTTCTTTATACCAAAAACACATTTAATAATTTCAAAACTAAAGAGGATCGAAGAGTTTGTGTTTGTCTTTCTTTCATTCTCTTCTTAAATTATTGTTGATTTTTGACTGTTGATTATTCTGCCTCTGGCTATTGTTAGATCTAGGGTTTGTCTTTTTGGGGTTTCGTTTCATATTGTGGTTGGTTGATCACATAATTCTTATATCCAAAGTGGATATGTTACATGTACCTATATTTTGAGGGTTTAGTGGGAGAGAGAAAAGAAAAAAATAATAATAATAAAAGAAGAATCGGGACAAAAATTCTCCCTCTGTCAGCTGTGGCCCCTCTTCCCATATGATCCCATATCTTTGTTCCCACTTTATTTGAGAAAGAAAGAAACATGGAGCTATTGTTTTCAAATAACTTTTCATAAAAAAAAATTACACATGTTTTCTCGTTTTGCATCATTTTTTCTGATAGCGTGATAATCCAATTAGTCCCCACACATCTTAATATTTGCACAATATTAGACTAGCTATAGTTGAAAATAACCCATATGTCTCACTCCAATCAATAATTTTATTATATTTACTTTTATGTAGTAGCCTATGGTTAGATATTGACCCTTGCTAGAGATCATAATAACCCCACATTAATCAGTAGAATAAATAGCATATCTGGGAGTAGATTATGTGATTAATTTAATTACAGTACTATTACAGTGTTAAACAGCATGCATGATTAAATTAATCAGTCGTTGCTAGTGGATGCGCCTGTTTGATGATATATGGGTTTTCATAAATTCAACAATTGTCTTTTTAAAGAATTTTTCTTATTATTATTCTTAGTTCTTATGAGTCGGTCTTACATCACCGAAAGCCCTTCGTTACGCTCAACAAATTTTTATCATATTCATTACATGTCTTACTATATAAGAATTCGTGACCCCATGAAAATGGTGTAGAAATACTAAAGAATAATATATAACTATTAAATAAAGTTGCATGGAGTCAAATTTAAGATTTTACAATGTATGGACGTGTGCACTAGGAAAATTAATGATGCTAACATCAACTGCTACAGAAACGCGACCTTCATGATAAAATATTCAAGGCTACCTTCATGATAATATATTCAAGGCTCTCTAATTCTTCTTTTATTACTTACTAATTACAGCTAGATTGAGGCTGATTGTGGAAGCTTTTGGAGCCGGTAAAGTTCAACTTCTTATGAAATCATGAAATTACAGAGAGTTTGAATGAGATTAATTAAAACAGTTGAATAGCTGTTAGAGTTATCAAAATAATGCAAAGATAAACATGCGCACCCACTAGATTCCACGGAATTTCGCCGTAAGTTATTATGTCAAATAATGGTGTCTAATTATACTGCAAGATCATAATTGTCTATAATTACACAGCCCATATTGACAAATAAAAGTTATATTCTCATTGAGACACAACAACTGGATTGGTTTCTTTCATTTTCTAGGAGAATAATCTAAGCGGAAATTCAAGAGGAAATCTGTGCCTAGCACTATTTACGAAAGTGAAAAAGCAACATTCTTCATGACGGGGGAAAAAAAAAGAGCAATCAATTGAAGCCTTTGTCCCCACATTCATGTATACAGCACATAAGCAGGGAGGCTTTTGATTTTCCCAATTATTTTTGATTTATTGAATGATAACCCACGTTTTAACTTGTTGTAATTCTAGGGATATATTACAATTTAAAATCTTTTACAAATAATTAGGGAGAAATCTGCCCTAATATCTATATTTTTTGGATATGGGATTAGAATGGGACTCTTGCCCCTGTGAGGCTTCAACTTATGCACTCAAACATTTTGAGGGCGTGAGTTACCGCTAGTCATCCGGAGACCCAGTAGTAATGATAATCCACTTTAAACAAAGCTTCAATCTGTACCCAACATGCATATGCATAAATTTTCTTTCACATCTTGCCCCACTATGATGAGGTATATTTTAGTTTAAATGTGCACGTATTTCAGTCATGAGAGATAAAGGATCTAAGAAGGATTGATGATCTGTTCCGTTAATTTTTTATGCAAGTTAATTTATGGCACCGCCTACAGCTCCTATAATTAAGGCCATTTATGCCACTAAAATTCCACATGGAAGTGCCCAAAATCACAGCCTCAAAAGAGAATTAACTATGTGATACTAATACAAGTTATATAGAGTGGTGGAATAACTGGAATCCGAAGAAAGAATTTAGAGTTCGCATGTTATTAAAAAAGGTAAAAGCCAAAAAGAAAAAAAAAATTATTGTCTAGGCACTTCTTAATTAATTAAGTACTATTTTGAAGAAGAGAAATTAGATAATATATTAAAAGTAATACAACCAATTAATGCATGCATGACATGATAATAAATTCAATTTAATATACTTTTAATGTATTGTAAAATTTCTCTGATAAAGATTCTCTCATAATTGCCACCAGGCCTTTGGCCTAGTGGCGGGACTTGTGAGGGCAGCGGTTTAAGCCCCCACAAAAGCATTGTGAGGCCTTAACATTAAACATTTGATAAATGTTTAAATAAAAAACTCTTTTCCCTTGCGAATGTGAGTGGAGTGGAGACATCCCTCCTCTGTGAGGGTCATCTATCTGTGTATGTACTATATAAAATGTAATGTAATGCATAAATTTCAGTTATGTTCATCTGAATGTAAATATCAGTGTAATGTCTGTTATAATAACAGTTGTAAATATTCTGTATAAACTGAACTGATGTGAAAATGTATACGTGTAATTTCTGTATAAATTGATGTGATGTGAAAATGTGTACGTGTAATTGAAAGGCATGCAGAAGAATATATAGAGAGTGCATGCATGTCGAGGCGGAGCAACAAAAATAAATAAGATACGGCGTCCGTTCGGACGAAGGTGTCTGGTAATACCAAATTTTTAGGTTTTAAATCAGACTACGTTTTTATACGTTATGCAGGTCCTGATGAATTAAACAGCCACGATCGGTCGGATTTTGGTGTGTTTGGTCGGACTTGGTGTCCTATTGTTTCGTGGGCCGTGGGATTTGTCCCCGAACATAAGGAGGATACTGCCAGAAATTTATCTCCTACAAAATCAAATATTATTGGCGGAGCTGTTTCGATGTTGTTGTATCTGATTCTAGTCATGGAATTTTAGTAGCTACTGATAGCAAAGGTTCTCCTCAGCGTGCTCTTCATGCCGTTAAACTACAATTCTATTGGACAAAATGAAAGTTGATTATAGTATCGTGACGGCACGAGGTTCTCTTGTTTTTCAAACATAATAAGAAATCGCTGTGATGGCCTTGGTAGTGGTTTGCTTAATATGTACTGCGTGATCTTATCTAGACATCGACAAGAAAAGTGATGTACGTTAATGTTACTGTACTGTGTGTAATATTGAGATTACCTCTAGGTAAGGTGGTAATGTAATGCTGAACACTGGCAAAGCCCCTAGAGTCTAATCTATGAATAATAAAAGAATTAATTTTGAGTATGCCCTATGGTCGAACTCTTAAGTGATCTGCCATTTCACAAAGATATATACTAATTTCCATCCATAACTCATAAAATCTCTAATTGATTAATTGGTATTAAAGAGTAACGATATCTTTCTTTATACCAAAAATACATTTAATAATTCCAAAACTGACAAAGATTCAAAGAGTTTGTTTGTCTTTTATTCATTCTGTTCTATTATTGTTGATTATTCTCTACCGAGCTAGTTACTGCTAAGGTTTGTCCCTTCGAGGGTTTGTTTCATATTTTGGTTGGTTGATCACATAATTCTCATATCTAATGACCAAATTAAGTGGATATGATACATGTATATATTTTGTGAGATTAAGTGGATATGATAAATGTATAATTTTTGTGTGTTTAGTACGAGAGAGAGAGAAAAAAAATGATTGGAGACAAAAAAATTCTCCCCTTTTTCTGTACTTTTTTTTAAAAATAAGATACAGTATGCTCAAAATTAATCACTTTTACAAATTGCTCACAAATATATCTCATTATTAAGTCCATAAATTTCTTAAAAATTTAGAAAAATTACTAGTTCCACCCACGAAAATGTGAACGACAAAAATTTGAAGGGATTTCAACTCCTATATATATATATATATATATATATATATATATATATATATATATATATATATATATATATATATATATATATATATATAGAAAGAGAAAGGAGTTTGTTGGGACTTAAATCTAAACTCTGAAATTTAATTTGAGAGCCTAGGACCAACAGGACCTCTTGTCCCATATCTTTGTTCTCACTATATTTGAGAAAAGATAGAAAATATTGATCTATTTTATTATTTTTAACGCAATCTTTAAGTCACATTTGTTATAACTTATAATCAATAAAAACAATGTAAAAATGAGTAACATGTGAGTGGGCATAAGGGACCAATACTATATATTTGCTTTAGTTTTGGTAGTTGTAAGTTACGTTGAATGTAACTTAGGGAAACACTGTTTTCAAACAACTTCATAAGTAAATAAATAAATCATATATATATATATATATATATAATCATTTTCAGGTACGGACGTATATATTTTTTTTAATACGAACACACTGTTAAATCGTGCGGTTTGAAATAATTAAGTTTTTAATGAATTATAAAATTGTACAGTTTTAGGGAGTTAAAAACCAACTCTTTTAAATCCCACGGTTTTAAAGTGTATTTGTATGAAAAAAGAATGAGGATATCCGCACTAAGAATGACTAATAAATAATCATATATATATATATGTGTGTGTGTAAACAGTATGAAGAGCTTCTCCTTTTATATACATATATAACCATTAGATTATATTTCATTTATTGTTAGGATTTAAAAAAACTTAATTATATTTTTTAAAAGAATTAATTAAGAAAACAGTGGACCTGTTAGCGATATTTAATTTTTTCCCTCTCCTCCCTCCCTCGGCTTCTTCATTCTTTGTTTCTCTGCTTTTGAAAAGTTTCACTTTGTTTTTTATTGTGTCTTCTATAAATTGGATTCAATCTTAATTAATAATCAGTTGTTTCTGTTTTGTCTGCCCTCCCTCCTTATGATTTATAGTCACTTTGTTTCACTCTCCCTACATATCCTAAAGCACTAACCATCAAACCAAGCTGTCCACAGGAGCAAGGCATTCGGAATTGGTGCAAGAATTAGTTGCAACATTAATAGTTTGGCCCTTGTATGCAATGCTTCTCTTTAGTTTTCAGAAGATTTTATTCAATTGTTCATTAACTGAAAAATAAATTTGAAACAAAAATAAAATTTGACTAGAATTTAAATCTTGATAGGATAATTATTATATATAAGACTCGAGAGCTCCTCTTTTTATACACAATTATTTGCACACATTTATAACCATTAGATTACATCTCATCTAACTGTCAAAATTAAAATTAAATTACATTTTTTTAAAATAATTTAATAAATAGCATACACCACTAATAATAATTAATTTTTTGTTTTCTCCTTCGTCCCTCCGACTTCTTTGTTTCTCTCTCTTCTAAGAATGTTTTTATTTTATTTTTAATTGTGTTTGCTGGAAATTAGATTAAATCTTATGAGAACTAAATGAATCTTTTATGATGATTAACAATGCATAATTTTTAAAGGTCTAACCCAGTCCAGAACATGTTATTATTTGTACCATATTTAGATTTTAATTTATGAAAAATGTTCCAATTAATTTGGAATTTTAAAGTGCGGGAACGTCTGAGAAAACACATAAACCGTGCGTTTTAAGCGCTTTAAGTTTTAAACTTTTAAAACTCCGCGGTTTTAAAGTTATCCCGGACGTTTCCTGCACTTTATGATCCCGGGCAAAAAAACTACTGTTAATTTATATCCCTAACTTATGTGGCATTCATTGTTGGAAGACAAATTTTATGATTACTAGAATGATTATTATATCATCTAATATATTAATAACACATTAATTAAAATAAAAATTGAATCCAAATATTGAAATCTCTGAAATTATTGTTTTTACCATATTAGCCTAGTTATAGTTGAACATAATCCATATCTATGTTTAGATATATAATAACACTTGTATTATTGTCACCAGAGAGAGATATAATAACATTGTTGTTAATAGATATTAATTATAAGATGCATAATAGTATATTTGGTGGTAGATTATGTTATTACGTTATTACAGTGCTAAAAGAAAATTAGGCAAGTGGATGTGTCTTTGTTTGATGATATATTAGTTTTGACAATTTTATTTGTCTTATTTCAAAAATTTTCTTAGTCTTCTAGTTGTTAGAATAATGCTAGGAAAGAAATATTTGAGTATGTTTATCCATTTGGAAGCATACATATAGTGCACAAATATGAAATTAATGACATAATTTGAAGAGAGTTTATTAGCATTATCTATAGGATCATCTATGGGGCCTATAATAAGCTTAATGATTCTTACAACTCATGATATTTATTATAGCCAGAATAAAATCAACCAATTACATATGTGAGGAGAAATAATTAAGTAATTAATTTGTATTTAATTAATCACAAACAATGGCTCGCGTGTGTATTAGATTGAAGCCCTCGCAGGGAAGTTCAGTTCACTTTATCATATATGATCAAAACCACAGTTTCTAGTGTCATTCTTTTGGGGTTCTGCTGATGACATGGAAAGGAACTGATTACTACAGCTCAAGCATGCAAAAAAAAGATTAGAAACACAGTACTCTTTGGATCTGAAGGGGCATTTTTTTTTTTTTTTAAGTTTGTTATTTGTTCTTTTGTGAAGACCTGAAGATTCGATAGTCAGACTAATAGTTTTGTCTCGCTTAAGCTTTATGCAGTGAGAATGAGCTTTCTTTCTCTTAATTCTCTGTCATTTTCTCAATGAAAACAACAAGAGAAAATCCAGTCTTTCAAAGTCTGAACATTCAAAATTTGGTCCGTCTAGTTGTCTACCTTGCATCTGCTGGAGCGTTACATCGCCTAGAGTTTTTTTCGTTAAATTTTACAAATTTCTATTACATTCTTACTTTTTTCGCCCCATGTTTTATTATTAAAAATTTTGTAATCCATGACAATATATAGTGTATGAATGCTAAAGAACAGTGTGTAAATACCAAACAGAGGTTCTTTTAAGTTTGTTAATGATGCTATGTAACATCGATACAGAATTGGCACCCTGGATAATGTATTAATCATGCCGTTATGTATACGTTGATACTTGATTCAAGGCTATCTAATTTTGATTTTACCTCCTACTCAGGCTAGATTGAGGCTGATTGTGGAAGCTTTTGGGGCTGTGAAGCTCAACTTTCTTATGAAATCATGAAAATGAAGAGAGTTTTAATGAGATTAAAACAGCTCATAGCGAGAGTAATCAAAATAATGCAAAGATAAACATGCGAATCCATTAGATTCCACAAATTTCGCCATAAGTTATTATGTCAAATAATGGTGTCCTATTATCATACACCAAGATCATTATTGTCCATAATTACACAACCCATATTGATAAATAAAAGTTATATTCTCCTTGAGACACAACAACTGGATTGGTTTCTTTCATCTTCTAGGAGAATAATCTAAACGGAAAATTCAAGAGGAAAAATTCATGCCCAATTACTGTTTACAAAAGTGAAAAGCAGCATCATCATTACAGAGAATTAAAAAGAGGAAACCAATTGAAGGCCTTGTCCCCACGTTCATGTACAGCACATACAAATCAGAGGCTTTTGATTTCCCCGCCTCCCCCCCATTTTTTTTTCTTCATATATTGAGTTATATAACCCATTTTAAACAAAGCCTCCAATTTGGACCCAACATGAATATGCACAAATTTTATTCTCATTTTGCCCCCTCATGTGACAAAGCACATTTTGATTAAAATGTTTAATTCAGTCATAAGAGATAAGAAGATCTAAGAAGCAGATTGATGAATGCATTCTGCTAATTGTTAAGGGGTTTCTAGTTTTCTACTCACTTTAATTTATGGCACCACGGTTCATAAAAGTCTGTTCATGGAACCTATAAAACCGGTCTTGATTAGTCTGATTTTGGGAATTAAGCCACTTATAGGTCTATCATAAGGCAATTTCTGCCACTAAAATTCTACGTGGCAATGCCTAAAATCATAGCCTCAAAGGAGAACTATATATGTTATAATAATATGAGTTATAGAGTGATGGAATTGGAATCCCAAGGAAGAATTTAGAGTTTGGCATGTTACTAAAGCAAGACAAAAGCATAAAAAAGGATAATTACTCGGCATACATTGTTAGACATTTACATAAATATTCCAACCGTATCTTTGGTTTGATTTATTTATATAAGTGATATAGGAAGAGAGCAGCTGCCGCAGCAAGCAATATTTATTCACTGACACGCCTTGAAATTTACAATTAAAGGAAGCTTACCCTATAGTTTTTCTATTGGAAACTGCATGAAAATCATCAGTAGAATTGGCTTTCAAATGTGAAGCGATTTGAAAAGGAAAAGATGGTCTTTGCTCTCTTTTGGCCACTTTCTTTTTGTTGTTAAAGTGCAAACTGCAAAGAAAGAGGGAAGGAGAGAGAAAGACCCACATGAATTGTAAAGAAAAAAGAGAGTTTTCACACAAGAAAGATCCAATGTTTTTTCCTCCTTTCTGAGCGATTTTTCTAAGCCATGGAGCCCAACTTTGTTGATTTCAGTGCTCAAAAGATCAATGGCTACTCATTACACCACATAAATGAGCGACTTAGGAATATTCTTAGGGCCTATGAAAGAGCCGAGTAGCCAACTATTGAAGCTGGTTTTTGGGCTGGGCTCTACAATATAACCTGCAACTTCTGCAGAACGAATGTTGAAGCAAAACTGCAAAAGAATGGGCAGCATGGGTGTGATTTGATTATTTACACGAGTGTGATACACCATATAGTATACAAAGTTTGCGTCTCTAATTACTGTAGCACTAATAGAATTTGTATGAGAATGATTAGGCTCAACAACTGTATATTAATAGTGCCACATCATTTGCCATACAGACTTTGCATCCCAACTTAGTAAGCCTATCATTATTTTTCACGAATTCAATGATGTTATTTCATGATACATTTAACACGATTTAAATTTTAAAAGTTAAGCATTGCTGAGGTTGTTCTTCAGGATCTCCACAACTTTCTGAGATAAACTTTCAGCCAATGTTCCTAATAAAGGTTCAAATCTCGACACTTCAATTCCACTTCTCTCAGATACATCATTGTTTCTATTTTGCACTTGTTTGGCTGCTGCATTTACTTTCTCTGCAATTGATGGAAGCAGTTCAGCTGCTTTGTTGTATAACTGAGCTCCAGGTCCAGTAGAGATCTCTTCCCCAGAAAGCTGAGTGTCTAATTTTGAAAATAACTGGACTACACTTCCCGCTGCAGCTTCAAGATTAACTAAAGCTTTCTTGCATTCAGTTATTCTTTCCAGAACTTCATTCCTTACTGGAAATGTTGCTTCCACTAATTCAATGTCCATAGAATTTCCCTTGAGTAGGCATTTAGTTATATCATCTTGACAGAGAGCATGACCTGGGCTAAACAAGCTTTGATTAAGGTTCTTTGGGTCCTGGAAAGAACCATTCAAAGGGAAAAATTTTAATATAATCTACTGCATGGTGTTCTTTTACAAAGGATATCGCATGGTTCTTTAAAACAATATGATATGACTATTTACACTGTGTAAATGGTTTGATGTATATGTGCACAATGAAATAGGCAGCTAACAAGAAAGTAGAGTTCATTGTAAAAAACTATGTGCACGAAATGCCAAAAGATACCATGCTTCAGGAGTTCAATGTCAATGGTAACTATCAACTGAATTAAAATGTGCTTCTATTTTTGCTTTTCCAAGAATGTTGTTTTAGTACTTTTGTTTACACAAGGTCACCAGAGTTTCTAAAAACATGGAGAGAGACTAACCTGTCCAAAAGAATCTATCACTGGCCATGTGTGATTCTCTGATTTGACATGGGAGCCAGATTTTTCTGCACAATTCGAAGAACTGTGGCCAGAATTTTGGACAGGTGTGTCAAAGAGTCTCTTGGAGCCCCCACCATAGTCCCTATGTACGACATATTGTGAGGAGAATCTTCTTCCCACTGCTGATGCCCTATTCTTTACCTGTAAGCATAAGTAACTTTCATACAACACTCAACAAAACCCCATATCAAACATACTTGGGGTCTATCAGAAATTTTGTTTCTTTTCGTGTACATAAACGTATAAAACTGCATTGACAGAAATCACAATTTGATGGCCAAAAAAAGGCCCAGGAAATTATATACACTGTAGCATGAAACACACTCACCACATTTGTTGCGGATAAACTGCCAAAATGCTGCTTGAACAAATCACTATCTTCAGAATTTTTGAGGCATGTGTTAACATCTATATTTTCTTGCATCTCACTCTTTCCTGAACACGATTGTCCTGCCAAGTCAGCCATTGTCTCATTAATTGCACTCCGATTTTTCATGTCAAATTGATAATTTTTCTTGCCAATAAAGCTGATGTCATTGGGACTGGCATGTTGGTTTTTAGTGGCACCCTCTCCATTGGCACCATGCAAATCATCACTCAGAATGTTTATTGGGCCTTTAGCTGCAAGAAAATTTATCATTAGGGAAAGAAGAAACATAATAATGGGACAGAAGTAACAAGCATATGTCCCAAAGATAGATGCTTGGCATTTCATTAGGGATATTGAGTTCCTGTCAGTTACTAGTTAGGATGAAAAATGTATCTCTATCAAGAAATTATCATGAATTGTAGCTAAAACAAAAAGCTAATGATAGCCATCTCATGGATAAGTTCTCAACTTTGGTGTTCATCTCAATGAAATTCCAAAATGATGATTCATGTGCCATAATATTGCAATTTGGAAATGAGAACAAGAAGAGGTCATTCTGTCTGGCCAGTTAACTATTGATATCAGTAATCTTTATTTTTGTCCTCTACTCATCCTCCATGAAAATCATACCAAGATAATAACCTTATTCTCAAAATTTATTGTCATTTTTGTCATTTATGCTTATTACAAAAGAAACTCAACAAGAATCTGATAACAAACAGAATTGGCCTTACACAAACTTGAGGATAGCGGTGGCCTCTTCCCATATTTTAAACTCAGCACCTCTGGGGAATTTAATAAGTCCATACATACAGTATACACTGTGAGCCAACGTTTGCCAGGGGCAAAGCTGCTGAAGTGCATATGAAAACCATTAGTTAATAGAGCACCCACCATAAATAAGAAGAACAAGGATATTATTGACAAATATAATAAATGCTAACCTGACGGTCTCCTGTGGCAACGGTGAACTTTGACTCTTTTTAGCGTCCGAAAAACTTGTGGAACTGATGCATGAATTGCTGTCTTCCAAATCATGATTAGATGGAATTTTAACTTCTTGACTCTGAGGAGAATAACCCCCAACATCACCAACAAAAGGCGACAAAGATTTTTTTTCTACTTCCTGCTTGCCCCAAGCAGCAGTGGAGATATTCAAAATGAAAGAAATTCAGAACTAATAAGAAACTTGTCAAATTGAAAAAAGTGCAATAAGGTATGAAAAAGGTTCCTACTAGAGTACAATTTTCCAACAGAATGTGAAATTGTAACTTAGTTTTCTCAGACATCAGAATGCAAATTTCATATGTGAAGAGCCTAAAAACAAATTACCTGGGACGAACTGAAATCAAGATTCCCAGGGACATTTTTGGAGTCTGTTACTTTCTTTTGAGCCCACTTTGGAAGTCTTGAAATGCTAAATTTGAATGCTGAGGTCAGATGAGGTTTCACATCATGATAGTGCAGATGAGGTCCAATTTGGTCGAGATCCTTCTTAAATGACATATCGACTGAGTCCATTCTGCATTTCTGATCTTCCTCTTCACAGAAGATGATTTGACTTGAAGCTGCTGGCTGGGCAAAGTTTCTTGGGGACAAAATACCATACTTTTCCTTCACTCTCTGCACTATCCTAGAAGCCAAATGAGCAGGAACTTTCCATAAAAAAATACAACCATCACCCCCTACCTGAATACATCAATAAAGTTAGGAGTCTATCCAATAATTAAAAATGAAAGGTATTATTATTTGTGGGATACAATGCAATTTAAAAGATATTTCATATCATTGCCTATTAAAATTGAAACTTGATCATAACAGGAACTTACAGAAACAATGTGCTTGCAATCAGGTAGGAAGGTGACACCAGTTATAACTTCACCATGCCCCATGGCTTGTGCAACCATCTCACCGCTAATGAAGTCATACAAGCAGATAGACTTGTTTGAGAAGGAGCAAGCCAGGAAACTGCCACTTGGGTCCACTGTCACCTGTAAAAATTATCAGGTCACAACCCAACAACATAATGGTGCAACACTGCTGGTTGTCAATGTAGCTCACCTTCATGGGATCTCCAAAGTCTTTAGCTTGCTTGAATGATCTAATAAGTTTTCCAGCAGCAATGCTGAATGAGTTTATCTTCTTATCCTATGAGTATACAAATGAGTAATTAAATAATCAAACTCTTGAACCCAAATCACAAGAATCAAAGGGAATTTGCTAATCAAATTATTCAGCCAGCTAACCAAAGATTTTTGTGTACTTGACACACATTCAAAGACCGGTTTGGCTGGTTGCATTACACTTCGATAGTAGAAGCCATTCTAAAGCATCATTAATGAAATTTTTTTTACTCTTGAATTGCTATTAACACACCATTTACCTGCCCAACGGTAATGGCAACCTCCATTGTTGGGTCTATATCCATGTCATATACAGTTCCCTGAGATGCCAATTGTTGACGACGGCGCGAAATCTTATAAGCACTATTGGTTTCAACAACATCACGGAAGACAAGAGACCTGTATGAAAGAATAATAATCTTCTCTACAAACATAGGCATCTGGATCCTTCTATGTAATTAAATTTACAAATGGCTAGTTGAAGCACAAACCCATGTCAGAATGGCATCATAAATTCCTTTACAACAAAAGGATCGTTATCACCAAATACAAAATAAAAGGTGAATTCCAACAATCTTTGATTTTTTTGAAAATGATCAGATAGATGCAACAGATACTACTATTTCAAATGCCAAATGACAACTTGTTTGAAGTGAAATATTAATAGTGAAGAATTGATTTCCTTTCCTAAGTATTACCAAACGCTCCTCCGACTTAAGATTTGATAGATTTGTGATGCAATGAAAATTGAAGTTATAGCAGCATACCTATCAGCACTACAACTTAGAATCTTACGGCCGTTACAAGTAAATTTCACTGCAGTCACCGCTGCTGAATGGTCATCAATACTTTCAATGAGATCAAAATTCCTGATATGAGGGAAGCCTAGTTAGTATACACATTCAATAAGCTAAAGAAGTGTACAATATAAGAAGTTAAACCTTTTAACATCATATAGATGGATTGTTCGATCCCTTCCCCCAGAAGCAAGGAAGTAATGGCTATCGGTGACTTCTCCTAAAACATCATCTTTCTTGCTTGACAGACTGAAACTCAATGAAAGGATCTCTGCATCATGGGCATCCTGCAAAATAGCTCATATTGTTCATATTAAGATGACCATCATTTCATCACCAACCATTTGAAAAGCTTAGTTTTGTGCTTCACATTGATTGTTTCTTCAGGAAATGATTTTGAAGAAAAATGTCTATGCTAAGGTTCACCTCAATATATGTATAATCAGAAGATTTTAAGTCATAGATGTGAAGGTTTCCATCAAAATCACCAGCAGCAAGGTACTTCCCCTCTGAGCTAACTGCCATTGACCGGTATCCTTGAGTGCTCACACTTGTCTCCATAGTATTACGTTCAAAAACCCCAGCACTAACTGCAGTGACAAAATGGATGAGAATATCAATAGGGAAAAGGAAGTTTGCATAAATTCTGTAAAATATCAATAAATGAACATTTTGCAGAGTTTTAAAAAGTGCACATAGGTACAGTTGTATCCTTGTGGATTTGTTTGTCAGTGCCTCAGAATGTGGTAATTACCTAAATGTGCAGTGCTCGTGGGTTCAATATTCAGAGATTCATGACCCAAGACATCCTTTGACAACTCAGATTGGAGGGCCAGATCCCATAACCTGATAGTTCCATCAGCTGAGCATGTTGAGAAAGAAACTCCACCATTACATCCCCTAGCAACACATGCAGGGGATGGATCGTGCATGTTTTCACAGCCAAGATTCTTGATATCCCATATGCACGCAGAATGGGACACTAGCACACCACACCTTGTAGCCTTGAAAAATTTTAAAACATTCAAGAGAGTGGAGATTCAAGCAGCAACTAATACTAAAAAACAAAAACAAGAAACAAATATAGGCAACTTTATGAATCAAATAAAAAGTTATAAGAGAAAAGCATTAATTCTTACTCTAAGCAACTACCTCATTCACATCATGAATGTCCCATGCATAGAGACTATGATCACCATAAACAACCACTGAAAAGCGGAAGCATTGATAAGTTCAAGATTCGAACAATGGGGAAATCCACTTATCAAGGCAATTGTATAGTTATGTGCTCACCAAGCTTTTCTGATGTTGAGAACTGACAAGCAATTGCATTGGGAATAGTAGGGGTTAGTTTAAAATACAATTCAGTTGCTTTAGCAGTAGAAACAGTATCATTTTCTCCATTGCACTTTTTGGCCTCTGAATAGTGAAGCGTTCCAGCATGGTTAAGAGACTGAATGTCAAAAAGGTGTACCGCTCCATTGCTGCAAGCACAGGCTATTAACTTGCTGGATGCAGAGAGTGCAAATCCGTTTTTAACCTGAAAATAGAGTTAGGAGTACTGTAAAATAGAAACAGGTAATATTAGAAAAATAATGTAATAAAAATGACTTTTATACAAGTATTGACTTTTAAGCAATAAATTCAGTGCATAGTAGACATTCATGGCTTGATATAAGCTTATTCCAACTTGCAACAATACTTCTGTGCTAGTTTATCTTGCCTCAATGGAAGCAACGTGTGGATCTGGTACTTATTGATATCCATTTCAGTTTTTCAGGAGATAGATGCTATCATGAAATTTAAAATTAACCAAGCTTAAGCATTTCAAAACCCGACAACACCAGCCCAACCTTTAGTATTGTCGTTATGGGATTGAACCTTGGGGAAATTAAAGGGATTTTCCTTTCTTTAATTGGTCCATCAAAATCAGTAGCATCTTTCAGCTGTTGACCCTCTATTTACTTTTGCAGGGCAACTAGGTTAGCTGAAAACCTACTATTAAAGAAAATGGGGAAAAAGAAAAAAAAGAGCCAAATTTACCTTCAAATCCACTGACTTTGTTACTGAAAGCCCAGAATGTACAATATACAAAATGCCTGTAATCATAAGGAGCAGAATGGCACTCATTAACCACACTTCAATAACTCCAATGCACTGAACTTCTTCAGTTGTTCTTAAAGCAAACATTAACCTGCATCAGTCAGTGCATATATGGTAAATCTGTCTCCAGCTTTTTCTTGATTTACAACACCATTATCAGTCCAGGTGGCAGATATGACAGAGACAAAATAACTTTCTTTTTGAATGCCTAGATTGACTGGCTTCGCATGCAGTGTTAAATATTCTGTGCCTTTGTTTAAACGGGTCCTTGCAGTCGCAGAAGATCCAATTGTCCAGAACTTCAAATGCTTCTTTCCAGCAGTAACAATGAATTTTGCATCTGATGAGAAACACGCAGAAGTAATGGCAGAACAAGATGAATTTGCTTTAAGCTTCGTAACCAGCATTGCACTCCGCCAATTCCAAAGGTAAATATAACCCCCAACAGTCATCAGATGTTCTCCTTGAAGAAAAACATTCACAAAATATGGATGAATGGTCAAATAATCAATGCATAAACTTTATGAAAATAAGCATTGCATGAAAATATCAACTCATATAAATAGATAAAGTCAAAATATAGTTCCTCTAGTTGAATAATTGTAACTAACCATCTGGTGAGAAAGCAATGCACTCAACTCCATACAAATGGCCTTTCAATTCAGAAATAAAGGCCAGATTTGCACAGTCCCACACTAAAACTGCAGGTTGCGGCCCTGACTGCAAGATCATAAAAGATGCATATAGCTACTATTAGACGTAAAAATAACCCAAATACTATTTCCAACCCCTTACAAAATACATAAATATAATTCTCAATATCTACAGTTCTCTCTTGTGAACGTTTGCATCTTTCAAAATATGGACCACAACTTAATTGCTGCAACCAACAATTTGCTCCAACTCCTCACTAATGAATCGATTAATGAATGCATTCAAATTCACAACTTCATATCTTTTTGTAATTCTTTGCGCACATTTGAAATTGTACAAGGTCCTTAGCAGGTGAGAATTGAATTTAAGCAATTTTGAGCTGAATTGCTAACAATCATGAAGAAATCAGCATTTTCTAAAATTTGAATGGCCTTGTTTTGAGAAATTCATAAACAAATACAACAATTAACAGATTTTTTATCTTTTGAATTAAAGAATTAAGAGGTTAATTGCACATTTTGTTGTCAAATTGATGCAATACCTCTCCAGCAGCTACATAACGGCCATCGCGTGACATGGCAACGCAGCAGAGAGGCTTAGGCATTCGATGAGACACCATGAGGTGCGATTGAGTGCTCGAATCCACATCGTAAACCACCAAAACACATCCGGCCACGTAAGCGCACTTCGCAGTTGAGGTATTCGAAGCCAACCCATTGCCGTTCCTCGTATTTAATCCAATTATCTCTTCTAAACTCAGCTGCTAATTTTAAAAGCAAAAGTGAGCTCCGAAATTTTGAATAGAAATATTTATTTGATTAAAAGAATTTGAAATTAGGTCTTTGAATTGGAAAACAGAAACTGGAAAACTGTGACGTACCTTTGAAGACGAGTCTGGTTTCTTGATATTGTGATTTGGTTTCATTTTGATTTGAGAAACCCTTATGGGAGAAATCGAAATGAGAGTGAGTTTTTTATCTTTTATTTTTAATTTAAAACTGGCTACCGTTAGGGAAGAGAGATTCAGAGAGCGGGAAATCTGAGCAAAATAAAGGCTTTGGGTCCAGCTAAGTTACATCTGCTGTAACTAACAGCAAACTGTTTTAAATCGTTGGATTGATCACGTAAGTCTAATGCTTGGAAAACTATGAGAATTAAACTGATTTTCTCACTCAATAGAGTTTGGCTTGTACTTTGCCCTAAGTAAAGTTAAATATCTTATATTTAGCCGCTAGTTTTATGAAGTATTTTAGTCACTAATTATTCTTCATACATAATAATAATTGAAAAAGTTTGTGTGTGTATATTTATGTTTATTTATGTGGGAGTTTATTGTGTTTTAAATATTAAATAAATTTAGGGGTGTTTGGTATTTTTTTTTTTACACTATTTTTCGTTTTCCAAAAATATAAGTTAGAAAATGTGTTTAGTAAGTTTTTCCCCAGTATTTTTATTTTTCAAGAAAAATAGGTTGTTCTTGTTTTCTACAATTAAGAAAAGAAAAAAATAAAAATTGAATTAGATCCAATCGACCCATCTTTTTTCATCCTTTCATTGCCATATACATACTTTAACTAATCATGATAATATGCAAACACACGTTATAAATAGTAAATGTATGAGGAGAATAATTCAGGAGCACCAAAGGCCTCTCGTTCTATATATAAAATTTTAAATCTTAGATCACAAGCACTATGAATATAAGGCTGTTAGTTAATTAGAAAATGATTGAGAGTCTATATATATGTGGATCAAATTATTGCAAAATTAAATTCCCACAAAAAATAATTAAAATTAGAAGATACAATTAGAGGATATAGAGAAAATGAGTCAACTACCAATAAAGAAACCCACACTTCACTAGATCGAAGGACGAATTTACAACATTGTAAACCTGCCTTTTTCCAACATTGCAAAAGTCTGTTTACAAAGCTGTAAACACGTATCCGATTCTAATAAAGTACGAGATTTGTTTATTGAAAAATCTGCATGGAGAAAATTATGGGCCTTGTTTAGAAATAAAGTCAGTGCCTAGCGGCCTTGAGAGCAGTGGTGGACCGACGGCTAGTCTGCAGCCTGGTTTGATCCAAGAAAAAATCATTTATTTCCCTTATTTTTTTTATCAATTTTATATAATAGCAGAGTTTTTATTTTGTTTTCAAACATGCCCCGAATTCTATGTATCTTTCTTTCAATTGGAATTGGTGCCTTATTTTTATAAAATGATTAAATTAAATATTTAAATTATAATCATTAGGGGACTAAAATGTTATTATTGCTTTAACTCATTTTAACAAATGTCCTAACTTAAAAAAGAAAAAGACATGTCAATATTTTATAAGATCGTCACTGGTATTAAAGGTGCTTAAAAAATGATATGTAGTAGCAATTAACAATATTTTCATAATTTTCATTTCATTCTCAACCATACTTGCTTTTTTTTTTCTCCATTGTATCAAATTATTCAAAGATTTCACATTCTTTGTCAATAAATTAAAAATAATTTTTCTATGGTAAAATTTTAATAATTTATATTACATGCTTATTTTTGTATCATTGTCAATCTTTGTATTAAATACATGTATTTTGCCAAGAAATTTGGTGCCGTGTTATTTAATATATGTGATTTTTTAAAAATTTTTTATATGCATCGACATTCACACTAATAATGATAATAAATTTATAATAAATTTTAGGGTCCCCCCCTTGCTTGCGAGTGTACAGCCAGGTAGGTACAATCATCTATCAAAGAAAATGTTAGTTTTGAGATAATAGCACGAATTACTTGTTCAATTTTGATTTATGACGAATTCACATTCTGTTGAATTCACCAACAATTGGCTTTGATTGGTCTCTATTTATGTATGTGTTCATTAATTATTTGATTATCTATATATGTTTGTATTATACTAATGAAATTAATAATAAAAAAATTATTTATATTTTGTCTTAAGTCATATAGTTTTGCCAACGAAAATAAAGATTTTTATTTGTTCCGCATCTTCAAAGATATACAAGACCAAACAAAAGCCGGACTGCGTGAACTGTGAACAAAGTGAGCCCGCCAAGGCTCACTGGACAAACGCACCAGTGGTCCAAAATTAGCTGAGACAGACAGACGCTGTTTGAGCTGCTGGCAGGGGAACGAGAATCTTGCACAAAAATGGAAAATTAATGAGGATTGCCACTTTCGTTGTCGCACAGGCAGAAGACAAGCTGTAGCAGATTACAAAACCACGTTTTGCATAGCCTCTCTTATAGTTATTTATGTTGGTAAAATATGTTCTTTAAAAGTATATGTGTTTATTTAATTGTAATAAATAATTTTTTTGATTAATAAAATAAATGAAGTATTTTATTCAAATATCTTAATTGCATTAACATTTTGAGTAAAACCTATTTAATCATATTACATGTATTTATGTGATCACCATATAGATTCACAGAAGACATAAATACAAGTTATCTTATAATTAAATAAATTAAGTTCGCAAATTATAAATAACGTTGAACACTTTATTTAGGTATAGACGGTAATAAATTCATTGAATGATTTGTCTTAATCATATATGAATTTATTAATGTAGTACAACTACATTGAATAGGATCACATATGATATTTAATTAACTTTGTAATAACTGTCAAACTTATTAAATCTCATAGACATTGATTTTACTGTAATCTTAATCTTGAGTTAGTTATAATTTCATGATTGTAATTGTTATTTCATTTGAGTTACCAATGGACACGACACACACTTGTAGTCAAGATTACCCGGTACCATGATGGGAGTAATTATGAATATTGGAGTTATAGATTAACAATATAAAATTTGTACGATACATCTCTTGATGGATTTTGCCACTATTGCTTTTCACCACGAATTGCCTTTGCTGGGATCAACTACCACTATTTCATGTGAATATTAACCATCTACGTGAATTGTACCATACACGTGAATAACACTCCGACAACCAAAAGCTCTAATACCATTTTTAGAAAAATTGGAGGGTGAAGTAAGGCCACAGTTAAAATGAAATTGGAGAAAATTAAAAAATAACCACACGAAGAGAACACTAAAAATTACAAGATTCGGCTTTTAACCTCCGTCCATGAACGAAGACCGAAGGAAGAACTTTACCAGTGAAATAAGTTACAAATATTGTTTTATTTATCTCACAACTCAAAACCTAATACACCCGAACTCTCAATTCACTAATTACTCACCTCTTTCTCTCTTGACTATTCTCACTTCTCAAATAGATTGAGAATTGAAGGAAAAATGAGATGAATCAAATGAGGGAAGCACTCATCTTTTTATAGCCAATTCGTTGTCAACTATTCCTTTTTTTTTTTTTGGTTAACTTATGCGGCATCGAATTTGTTGCTGCCAATTGTAATTTCAATTTTTTTTCGGCACTGAATTCGGTGCTGCCAATTTTTCTTGCATACCAATTTTCGACAAGAAAGACCAAGCAAAATGTAGAAATTGCGCGAATTTGGGTATTTATTTTATATTGCGTGTAAAAGCTCGTTGAATGTCCACTAATCAATAACTTATGGCATCATGCTAGAAAATACAAATCCATCAAAGAGTGGATCTGCATCAGAGTACCTTCAACACCTATCAGGAGAGCCTGGAATTTTCTTTACCTCCTTTATGATTGTTATCTTTGTACATTAATCATACTATAATTGATAATGCAACAGTAACCACACAGACTCCGAAAGGAAGATCTAAATAAGCTGGTAACCAAAGTCGTCATATAAAATTGCCAACTCAATGCAATATTTCAAAAAAGAAATCTGCCAATTCAAAGCAACATCTTAAGAAGCCATGCTTCACTCTTACAATCTATTAGGAACTGTGATACTCCATCTTCAAGTCAGCATCATCATTGCTCCTCTTCTATTCAGAATCAGTACCACGTTTCTTTAAGTCAATATCATCATATCACCTCTTCAAATCAGCATCAGCCCAAAGGAATCAACAACCTTATTCAAGTCAGCAACAAAGATGGATGTCATTTCATTAGATGTCAGGACAAGGTAAATATTAAACCTCCCTTATTTACATACATGTCAGGAGGGCTGGTTTTTTTTTTTTTTTTAAGTTTTCCTCACTTTAAGATATTAATGATCAATATTCTTCTTTTGACTGGAGCTATTGGCATAACTTCTCAATCAATAAATAAATAAATAAATAAATAAATAAATAAATAAATAAATAAATAAATATATATATATATATATATATATATATCGGCACATAGATCTACCCTGGAAATCTTATGAAGTGTTCCCGTTCTAATGACGACGAAAATACCTAAAAAGAATTATTTACGTTAGATTATGGATTTTTTTTTATCCTTTTGGTTGAAAAGATTATGTTTTCTTTTATCCAATGCACTTTTGCTTTTTCGTGAATGAATCATGATTCATGACATCTTCTGCAACTGGATGTATTAGCACCAGTTGACAAGTTGTAAATTTTGTTATATGATCTTAGAATTTTGTCCACAGTATATTTTTTTCAGAAGATTATGAACAAATGATTATCTAGACATGAGAATCATAATAAATGGATTCCAACGTGAATCTATATCTAGAACAATATGCCTAAATCTTTTAATCTAAATAAAGTTTTTAATTTCAATACCCAAGCCAAGTCCCACGACCCCATTTCCCCAACACATTACAAAGTGAATAAGGTTTTATACGATTTAATTGCAATTGTAAATTGGTTAGAGTATAACCTAATTGTGTTAGTTTAGTCCAGTCCTAAAACGATATCTCATGTTTATTTATGTTATTAATCTACTTCTACAACCTCACTGTGTCATAAATAGCAGACACATCATAATTAATTTTGCAAAAGCTTCAGAGTGGCTTTGATAGGGACAAGAATTCAAATTTGAAAATATTTTTAAGCAACACTCAAGCAAGTTTATGCAGTATAAAATTATAATGGATAAGTTTTTTATGTATCTCTTAGAATAACATTGAGGCAGAAAAGAACAAGAAAGGGTATTTTTGAAATGAAGAGAAGTATTTAACGAAAAATTAGAATTTTAAAATTTTATTGATAGTGTAATTAAATATAGTAATTAATTGCAATTCTTCATATCCCACTTCTAATTACACCCAACCAAATATTTCAAGAAAAGGGGTTAGAAAGATGACACCAAATAGATGATTGTCATAAGCATGAAATCATCTGGTATATTAGACGACTTGCTTTATTCTTACGGGGAAAGTCATCTATCTTAGATGCGTTTTTTTTTTTTTACTTTGATGTAGAAAGATACTCTTTTTTATGGTAAAAAATGACTCACAAAGTGCCGAGCTTTTGTTATTACTGTTATTCGATTTAAAATTTTAAATTGTGTTTGGCAGATATGCATTTTCTGGGATGAATGCCGAGCTTTAGTTATTATTTTTATTCAATTTAAATTTTAAAGTTGAAAATAGTTTATGCTGCGATTGAAATAAAATTATGTTTTTGTTAATTTACACTATATAATTTTTTTTCTTATATATATATATATATATTAAAAGATGATGCCCAACATGAAATAAAGTGTTATTTTTTGCTCGTATAGATAACATCCATTAAGAAAAGCAATGGATGCCAGACAATGGTAAAGTACTGGTACGAGAATGATCAGATTCTCAGACAGAAACAAAAACAAATGATCGAATAAAATTCCTAGTAAGAATATTCTATATAAAGTGAGAGATCTGTAGCACGTGGCGTGCTTTCGGTAGTTGAATTTCATACAACAGTCATTGATGCTCTAAAGTGCATATTTGTAAAGCAGACTCTCTCACATGAAGCAGTCTATTCGAGTTCCTACTTGTATAAATAGATGTGAAAATGCGTATTTAGAAATTAGAATGCACAAGGCAAGAGAACTCTTGGGACTTTCACATCAAAATGAAGGAAGCTAATGTCGTGGAAACTAAGGATGGAACAATTCCTGTGGCTTTTGCTCCTCAACAGGAAGCTGTACAGGATAGAGATTATGAGTTTTTAAGTAAAGCCGTTGAAGAAGCATATAAAGGAGTTGAATGTGGAGACGGAGGTCCTTTTGGCGCTGTTGTTGTACGTAATGATGAAGTTGTTGTGAGTTGTCATAACATGGTTTTGAAGCATACTGATCCTACTGCCCATGCTGAGGCGACGGCTGTAAGAGAGGCTTGCGTAAAGCTCAATAAGATTGAGCTTTCAGACTGCGAAATATTCGCGTCCTGTGAGCCTTGCCCCATGTGCTTTGGGGCTATACACCTTTCTCGATTCAAGAGGTTGGTTTATGGAGCCAAGGCTGAAGCAGCCATTGCCATTGGGTTTGATGATTTCATAGCAGATGCAATAAGAGGAACTGGCTTCTATCAGAAGGCTCAGCTGGAGATCAAAAGAGCTGATGGAAATGGGGCAGCCATAGCTGAACAGGTCTTTGAGAAAACAAAGGAAAAGTTCAGGATGTATTGATAACCCTTTTGGTTGATTGTACGTAACTAACATACAGGCATCCAATTGGCTTCGTTTCTATCTATTGCAATTGTTTAATTATAGAGTATACGTACTCTCTATCCAGCTTAATGTATTTATATGCCCTATGATAAACAGAAATGCATGCTCTGTTGTGATTTTAACGGAGTTTGGCTTATATGCTCTTCATTGGCCTTTTTTCCCCCCCAAATGCACGAGAATAAAGAGTGAAAAAGTCCTAGCAATTTAGGCGTTTTCTTTTTTTTTCTTAACACAAATTTTTGTAACTCAAATCCATAAAAACTTAATTGGGTAACCAGTTAATAGATAAATTTGTTTGAAAAATACTTGGTCAAATTTTTGGGTGGCTGTGATTATTAAATTGCAGAAGATATGGGGCCGTGAGCTCCGGTGAAGGTGTCTGATCATGGCAAATTGACAGGTTTTAAATCAGATTAGGTTAATTTTTAAATGTTATGCATGTGCTGATAAATTTAAGAGCTACGGTATTATATCTTTGGCCGTCATATTTATTCTAGGGGCGTTAGAGAGTAATTAGAGAGTTTATGGGCCTGCTGCAAAATTAATATACTGGACATCGGAGCTTTGCTTGATGTTGTTGCATGTGGATCTACTCTTGGAAATTAATCATAGGGCTGTTAATAGACACGGTTGTTATGAGTCTGCTGTTCATGGCGTTATATCTATGGTTCGATTGGTTGGACGATTTGCAAACTGGTAGGCGTATGTGCATGCAGTTTGGAGGCTCTTTTGTTTTGAAGATTAATTAATCTTTTAGATCCAAGACATGGTGCAAGTCTTACAGGAGATTTTACTTTTAATGGTCAAATCAGGTGGAACATAAATACCAATTGATGAGATCCTCCTATCTTATGGAAAAATTTTGAGAATTACAGAAAAAACACTTCTACTCTTATTTATTTTAAATAGCTCTAAAGCCTAATTTGTACAAAATGTTCAATAACATAAAAGTATCGTTCGATCAGCATAAATCAGGAATTTATATTCCAAATATATAATTAGTAATGGTTATTATAGTTTTCATATGTATATGGTTTTAAGGCATTGATTATTGCCACATGTGCATGCGGGAATGGTATTGATCCTTACCATATGGATCACATTAATGTGATTCTTTATCGTTATCACCTATTACCTTTGCAAATGAACAAGAGTAGTTAAATAATCAAATTACTCCTAGAACCGGAATCAAGATCACAAATTCAGTGGATTTTTCTTTTAAAGGGCAATCAAGAACAAGATCATAATCTTATCCTATATACTTTATTTTAGAAAAGAGAGAGGAAAGAGGAGAAGAGAATATAATGGTGCGATGGAAGGAGGAGAGAAAGTAGAAGATGATTTTTTTAATGTTCCTACTCAGTAAAATATTAGGACCATTTGAACCCCAACACCTTGGTTCAACCTAAACTAAACTCTCCATATAGATAACTGCATATATTTTCAGGAAATCAGAAACGGAAATAACTGAAAACATAAAGCATATAGAAGAGGACAAAAAGTCGCCAGACACTTTTGCAGAAGACGACTATTGTAGGACATTATTTTAGAATCCTATAATTTTTTTTTATTATTTATATGTTCTATTTTAGTCAAATATAGTAAGTGTCTTAGTTTTTTATTTCTATTATAATTATGGTTTATTTTTTCTTTTAAAGTTAATTTAAGGAAATATGTTTATTCTATTATAAGTAGAGATGTCTTATTATTGTAACTTTAACCTTCGATCAATTAAAAATCTCTCTTTTACAATTCCCTTTAGGATTATCCATCAAAAAGCTAACTTGTAGAGTTATTTGGATTACAACATAATTTAATCTCGCTTTACACATTCTTAAAAACTTCACTGAGTCATTTGAATTAAAATGAGATCTAATCATGCTTCAATTAGAATGTCAGATAGTCACGTTGGCTTGGTCTGGTGCTGAAACGATATCTAGCACTATCTATTCCGTCAATTCCACTTCCGCTATGCCTACATCCTATTAATTCTGATTCAGCTTCCGCTATGCCGGCTTCGTCAAAGATGCTGGAATGCATTAATAATTATAAATAACTATTAGTGATTAATAACTATTTATTTCTTTTTTCTTCAGATTGCACAACCCTACTTGTAATTAAAGTGAACTCATTTCGCTGTTTTGGACATTCATAGCAATGAATATTGAATAGATATTGAAAAATTCTGACAAGTTTTCTTAGCTTATCATTCACAAACACTTTCTTAGGCGTTGGAGTGTCCTTGTAGGGATATAGCCCCACGCTTTGCAAACAACAAACTTACAAGAGAAAAGTAAACCGAGTTTGTGAAGATAAAAAACCGATTCCTTCGTCCTATAACCTAAAGCACCCCAAGAGTTATTTGATTATGGGATAATAAACTCTATGTCCATCAGATTATCTCAAAATTAGATTAATTCTTCCGTAAAATTATAAGATACAATAAGAGGATACGAAGGAAAAAATGACTTTAAAAACAAAAAAGAAATAGAGTCATTTTCCTTTGGAGTGAATAGCTGGTATGATAATCACATAAATACAAACGAACAAACGTACCACATTGTACTACATATGTACACCTTATTAATGTTCCATGCATATCTGTAAAGTTTGGCCAGAAAAATATTAAGACTGTGTGAACCCAATGCCTCGGATCAGCCTAACTTGATATAGATAACTGTCTTGTAGAAATCCAAGAATATGAATAACCGAAAAAACAAAGCATAAAAAAGAAGAAAAACCCTCTTCGCTAGACGCTCGATGTATGGAAGAAGGTTCAAGAATGCATTCATGGATATTAATCATTATTAATGATTATTGATTAATAATGTTTTGATTCATCACTTTGACAAAACCTCTTGTATATATAAATAGATGTGAAAGTGTGGGGTTCATAGTATAATTTCAGTATAGTATACCTGTTGACTTTTGGGTGAAGACCTTTATGAGAAAGTTGCAGAATTATAGCCAAAGCTATAATTAAATTAAAATATATTTGTAGGCCATAAATCAATTTTGTAGAACGTTAGGGATCGCAATGTTATATTTTAAAGACTTCGTCATTTGCATTGAGCTTGGGGTTTGCAGTTCTTTTTCCGAAGTCAACATCGATTTGACCGCCAAAATTAAGGAAAAAAAGTATTATTTTCATTATATATTAACCAACGTTCATTAGCCCAAATATGCTCAAAATCATGAAACTAGGAAAGGGAGATTGTTAATTTTCTGTACTGAAATTAATATATACCACTATTCTTTACTGTTTTTGTAATATCTAAAAGTTTAAAGGAAAAAGAAAGATAAATGAGTCATTTGTTTGCTAATTTATCTTGAGAGTGTAAAATATATATTTTTATTATAAGAAAAATATTTAAAAAATAAAAAAATTATAAGCAAAATATTTTAGTATTAATTTTTGTTCACATCAATTTTTTTATTACCTAATTTTTTTATTTTAATTTTTATTTGTATAATTTATTTAATTTATAAAAATATTAATAAAATTGTATTTAAAAATAAGAGTAATAGCGTAGAGTTATGCTTTCAAGGAGATTATTTGCATTTATGAAAACAATAGGATGTAAGTGGTATATATAAATTGTAGTAAAGGAAAACTGGCAATCTCTAAACTAGAAAATGAGAATGGAGGGTTTTGAGCGTAAGTGGACCAACAACTTCTTCATGGTTTGAATAGAAATGCACGAACATGACTCTAATACCAATTGTTGAAAATTTTTATACATGAAACCACCCCATGATCTTACATTACCATTCAAACATATAATAGAGAGAGAGAGAGAGAGAGAGAGAGAGCTAATATCACGTACCTTAATTAGCCATGATCAATCCTGCTGCTCAGCTCCGTTCTCAGTCTTCTAACTTGATCTAGATCTACAAGTTGCTGCCTTGATTAAAAGTTCAAGAGCCACTGCACACACATAAAAAGCCAAAAATGAGAGAGAGAGCGAGAGAGAGGGAGAGATTTCTCACTCGACTAAGCATTAAATAACTATTTATTAACTTTCAAATGAGCCAAAGTTACTTATATATTATGGCTAAGTGTATAAATTTTTCATATATTAATATAAAATTATCGATCACATTATGAGATAAAATAACACAATTAAAGATTATAATTGTCTATAGTATACTATTATATATATAGAGCTAGTGTGACAAAATTACTCATTAGCTAGTTATTTGATATTAATCACGTATTAATCCGATAAAATATAAAATGATTAGAATGATTTAGGCTAATTCATAATATATGATAAATAAATGCAACAAAGGAATGCTTAAAATAATAAATTAATTTTATAAGTTATGCAAAACATTGTCTCGTTCTCTCATTTATTTATTATAGTAACATTACTGCATCATAGCCCTGGTGTGCTTTTTCATTGTAAACGTGTCTGAAAGAAATCCAACAATGCGAAGAACTGACAAGACAATTAAAGCATGGAAGACAAATCACGTCGCATAGCCAGAAGCACAAGTGCGAATTAAGCAGCAGAAGAAAATAAGATCCCATACCCAGACACGTTTTGATTGTAGTTATCAGTGATTAATTGTTTGTATTCGATTTCCTCCTTGTGCATAAATACATGTGAAATATAAGTCGTTTTGTTTGCTCCAAATGTGACGTTCCATTAAAATTTATAAGAAATAATCCAATCACAAGCTTTTTATTAAGTGTCATAATTTATCACAACCTAATATGATGACAAGTGTCCCACGTAACTATGAATGGATTGAGATTCTCCCAAGTTCTCACTCTGAAGAATTCAAATGGAGGTTACATGAGTCCTTAAGTCCTTTACCTTTAGAAAGACATGTGACACTAATGGATGACTCCGGAGTGAAAAAAAAAAGAAACAAGAGTTTATCAGAGTACATGAAGAACCTGAAATAGAGATCCTCGTTACTGGCGCCACGTGTCCTTTTCAAAATAAGACACCTGAAATAATAATTAAACACCAAATCTATTTTAAATTTTAAACCTATAAATGTAGTGACCTCATTTTATTATTTTGGACATTCATGCTTACATTCTTACATAAGCTTAGAATATCGAATACCCGTTGAAGTTCTTTTAAAATTTCTCTTTTAGCTTATCATTCATAAACTCTATCTTACTTGTGGTTTGAGTATCCTTGCAGGTACGCTCTGCACGCTCTGCAAAGAGGGAACTAAGGACGAAACAAGAGTAAATCGAGTCTGTGAAGGTGAAAAACTGTCTCCTTCATTCTTTAACCAAATACACGCAAGATCTTAAAATTAGATCCTCTTATATAGTGACGGATTTTGAAAAATAATTTATTAGATGCTAAATTAGATAATAGTAAAATATGAAAAACTAAAATTTTGAATATATAAAGTATTTCCTAATACGTTTATAATTATTCTCCACGCATTTTCATATTTTAAAAATATTATGTAATAGATTCATTATCAATATTATTAAATTTATTGTTTCTTATATAAATAGCCAACTATCATTTATCCCATCTAATTCCAAAAATGATTCTTTATGAGTATCATTGCTGAAAACGTTTGCTCTATTATTATTATAGAAACTGGGAGAACTAATCTTATTTTTTAGAATAGAAAATATTTTGGGTAGTGGGCTATTATTATTTTTAATTAAAATATAAATTTTTATAATTTTTAAAAGTTAACGTTTAAATTTTATGGGATTTATAATTTATAATGACTATTTTAATAAATTTAATGGGACTAATTGGAAAACTAAAATATTTTTCTTTTTAATTTTATAATTTTTTTAGCAAGCCCCCGCTGGTCACATGTTGCATCCGCCTCTGCTCCCATATAAATTACAAAATACAATTACAGGATATGGAGGTGCATTTAGAAGCTTTGTCGAGTGATTTTATACAGTTTTCTTCGTCTAATCACTAGAGTTTAAGTTTTGGGGAAGGTAAAAAATTAATTTGAGCTTGTTTACCTTTTTATCTTGAAAAAACAGAAAACAAAAACCGATGATATAGAGGAAAATATGGTCTTTATTTTTTAAAAATAGATTTGGTCTGTTGCGAGTAAATAACTGTACCATGATTAGATAAATACATGCCGACAACATGCCACTTTGTAACACTCATGCCTTGTAATAAGGTAGAGCTCATCAAAGGAAACCAATCAAGCCCTGCAGAAGATGATTTTAATGTTTCATGCATATATGCAAAAATAAGCTCAAAAAAAAAAAATTTATTAGGACTGTGTAAATGATACCATAAGCAATTTAGTTAGGAGCACTTGGGGCACGGCCTCAGCTATCCTCTTAAAATTTTAAAGTCAAATCACATAAATTATTTTTAATATTTTCAAATCAAGAAGAAATTTGAACAATAATAAATCAATTAAATCTTCATTAATTGTTTAAACTTATGGCCAAAAAAACACACTTTGTGTACAATTTGGTGATTTTCTTTTGTAAAGTTATAATAGTCAAATTCAAATTATATTAAAACAGCATTAATGACCAACAATGGAGAAGAGGCTTATGTAAATAAATGGGATTTAATTGATTAATTATTTAAAATTTTTCTTGATTTTATCTTCCAAAATTTAATGTGAATTTTTGTAAATGATTTTTAAACGGGGTGAATTTACATAAATTTTGGGGTGGAAGTATCTCCACCCCCATTCTTATAAGATTATTTAAAAAAAGGTCCGTTAAATTTATATAAGTGACCAGCTAAATTTTAAAAAATTGCGTATTATATTTTACATTGCTTCAATTTCTTCTGATCTCTCATGGTTCATGACACTAAAGGCTTTGAATTATGGCGATTTTATAACTAAATTTAAAAAATATATAACACATAACGATATTGAGAGAGATAAGAATCTAAGCACAAAAAATGAAATTGAAATCGCTTAGCCGCCCATGTGCTGCGAAGGGGAACAATGTACAATGACTATTCGCTTATCCGTCCAGGTTTGCCATGGTCTCCACGGTAGTATTGTAAAGCTAGAAACCGAAAGGTAGTTTTTATCACTCAAATAATCTAGACATCAATTGAGAGAAGGCTCCATTAAATTCAAGATAATCAAGTCTAATGTTACTTTGTTCTTATGCAGGAACACTAAAGAATTAAGCAAAACGCAAGAGACGATGCCAAAACATACTCACCAAGAAATTTTGGGTCTAATTGAAGTAAAATAATTAAGATATTCATTAAAGATAAACTACAAAAGCTCTTTAGTTCTGCACAAAAGTTAGTAGAACAAGATCTCCAGCAAGCAGAGTACCCTTGTTTTGGTTCACAACAAACACTACAAATATATCTTGACAATTGTTCTATAGAATTTGAAATCCCAGGGATCGCAGGGATAGTTATTTGACCATATATATGGAAAGATGGTCGACTCTATGTCGGCAAATTAACTTAAAATTTAAATTCCTCCTAGTAAAATTACAAGATTTTCTTATATGTAGAGGAAAATATTAAATACGGGACTTGTTTAGGACATAGAATCAGTCCTTGGTAAATGGACAACTAGGTGATCGTTAGATTAAAGAATATATATATATATATATATATATATATATATATATATATATATAAAATTACGAGGACGAAAAAAATGAAAATAAACTCGACCTAGTTTACTCAATTAATTGGAAACACAACATTTTTAATGAAAAGCAATAGGCAAGAACATGATTTTATTCATCAATATCACCATATGTTCTACAATAATATAAATACATAAGCTGTCGTAACAATTACAAAGAGAAAGTCAAAGGAAAATAAATGAAGAAGATGTATAAATGTGTTTTGTGGGTAGTTGTTGTCTGGTGGCATTGGTAGTGGTTATCATTATGTACATTTTATCATTGCATTCCAAAAGTCATCATTCATCTTCACATGTGGTCCAAAATTATCATACTTGTTTGCCATGTCTGCAATACTTCTCTCAAGGTGGAGCATGGATGTCAATGATGCCCAACTTGCCCAGAAGATAGTCAAATTGTTAAGAAGTCAGAGGCCTAGTGAAAATGTCGGTAATTTGTTTGATTGTGGACACATGAGTAGTTTTGATTAATCCAACCTAAATATTTTCATGGATAAAATGACAATCTAATTCAATATGATTGGTCGGCTCATGTAAAACAGGATTTCCTGCAATATGGAGTGGTACTTTATTATCACATTATAAGAAAGTTAGTGAAGAAAGATTGAGACCAAAATTTGCAAACAAAAATTGCAACCATTGTAATTCACAAGTAGCTTGAGCCATAGATTTATACTCTCTTCAGCTGTAGAATACGAGACAACACTTTGTCTCTCGGTTTTCCAGAAGATAGGAGTAGATTAAGGAAAAGTGCATAAGCCACTTGTAGATTGACGAGTATTAGGACAACTTGCTCAATTAGAGTCGGCGCAAGCAATCAGCTGAAAAGGACTTGAAAATGCCATCAAAATGCCTTTTCTGGGAAATCATTTAAGATAATGTAAAACACATAAGTAGGTTTCAAAGTGAGCCTATCGTGATGTCTGTATAAATTAATTCAAAAAGTTAATAGCAAAAAGGATGTTTCTAAAATACTAACTAGGCAACCCAAAGGGGATGAATTGAGATTCTAAAAATTTAAGCAACTAAAACTTGTTGCAAATTAAACAAAGCAACAAAATTCAAAATAAATAAATTAATGTGCAATAAAAAATAAAGAGATAGGGTAAGAGAGAGCAAACACGCGATTTTTACGTGGTTTGACCAACCGTGCTTACGTCCACGCCTCCAACCTCACCGAGCTTAAGGATTTCACTAAGCGAGCCTCCGAGGATTCAACAACTTATAATTAACTTCCAAGGTGTCAATAGACCTTTACAACAAGATATTATCCTTAATCTCTTAACCCAAGTGTATCCCAATACTTAATACACAAGTTTTATGCTCAAATTGCAGAGGAATGCTGAATGATAACAATGGTTGTGTCTCTACATTTGAATTTAATTGAAGGCATTTTATAATTGGAGCAGAAAACTAGCCGTTATTGAATTTCTGGTGATAATCGGGTTGCCGTTTTATGCTAACCGGTTTGCCACTTGATGTTACCATTATATTCAAAAATTTGAATTTTTGCATATACGGTTTGCCGCTTTTCATTTTTCGATTAGCTATTTTTATTCCAGAGAGCTTCTGCTTGATACCCGGTTTGCTGCTTTGGTGAATCTAGTTAGCCACTTGCTACAGTGAACCAAACATTTTCTAAAATTATAGTTTTGTCCTAAAACTTTATAAAATTGTACTATGACTTAAGTATTTACAAAACTTTGCAAATAGGTCCATTTCTAGAATTTTGAAACTATACTTGTTGATTTTAAATTTCTCAAAACTTTTCAATTAAAATCATAAACTTGAAAATAACCAATTTCATAAAATTATTTTCTTGTTTCAAAAACATAATTTGTAATTCATTCTTTATCTAAAACATGTGATTTGTTATCATTAAAATTAACATTTTATAACTATATAGGCTAACAGTTTCATCGAATAATGGTTAAATAGAGCAGAAGACCAATGAGACAATGGTAAACTGATGGATTTGGCAATAGATTTCTTTCTTCAGCATGAAGTTTAACATTTTGCTATAAAACGACCTACTGTAAATCCCAAGTCAAGTCTATTTAGTCTCATTAGACTGGATTGATTATAATATAATTAGTAAGGATTCTGTCGAAAATTTGGCAGAATCTCTCCTGTAAATATAACACTTCCAACCTACAAATGTCTAAAATAGGCACCCCCAAAATAAATCAATATACAACCAACTCCATTGATCAACCTTCTCAATCATAATATTGGAAATTACCCAATCTCCAAAGTTTTAAAAGATTATATTATAGCTAATGTTATCATACATAAGGCTAGTTTTAATCACAAAAAGTAATATAACAAAATTATAGAATCCTAAACAAAATGAGACGATCAAAATGCCTTAACAAAATCATCTATATCTCTAGCACCATAACGTGACCAAAATTCAAAATATGCACAGTTGCTAGGTTGATCGGCGTATCTACAACGTCCTATAAGGGGAAAAATATAATAAAACGGGGTGAGTATAAAACTCAGTAGGCTTAGTGAGTGGATAATATTTTTAAAAATAATTTACTGTAAAATGGTTTTATCATTTATATATATGATTTTTATCAAACTATATGTAACAAACATGAATAATTTATTTAACCTTTAAATCAAGTAACTGACATTAAAAATAATACATAAAGAGGTACATAAATTGGGATGGCAAAAAAATCTAGATTCGGCCCGCATCCGTAAGGATTCGGAAAATCCGAATCCACATCTTAAAAAATGCGGATCCAGATTTAAAAAACTCAAATCCGCACGGATCTGGATGCACTTGCATCCGGAAAACCGGATATTTGGATCCGGTTGTTTTTTATTTATATATAAACTTGAATTAAAGAAAAAATGTCTAATCCCTAAATTTTTAATCGTTTTCGTTTCTTTCTATCTCTCTTGGCTCTTGCCGTCTTGCGGCCTCTCTTCCTTCATTCAACTTTCCCACACGCCGTGACACCGACTCCGACTTGCCGTGACGCCGTCTTCCTCTCATCTTGCCGAAGCCGCGTGACCCGCCCCTAATCTGCCGCAGCTCGCCTCGCCTAATCTGTCATTGAAGCTTCGTCGTCCAAGCCTCGTGGTGGTCGTCGAAGGCTTGCTGTGATTTTGCTTCCTTATTTTGCTGCTTATTTTACTTCTTTAATTTGCTGTGATTTTGCTTGCTGTGATCTGTAATGATTTTGCTTCCTTATTTCAATTACTTTTCTATTTTTTCTATTAAATACATGATTTTTTTTGTTAATAATTTGGTATTGTGATTGATTATTTAATTGTATTTAATGACTTTAATTTAATGTAAATTGCTTAAACTTGAAAATATTGCTGGGTTAATTTAATTTTATTGTTGATTGAAATTATTTAAATTTAAGTTTTGCCGATTCGGATACCTGGAATATCCGCCCACATTCGGTACAGGTTTTATCCGCATCCGGATCTGCAAAAAAATAAGCGGATCTGAATGCGGATCCGGATATGAAAATGACATTCCAGATTCGGATTTTGCTACCTCTATACATAATAATCATGAAAATTGTGTCAAAAAGAAAATAATTTGTTTTGTCTCGATTTCATGTCATGATAACTTTAAACTAGTCCAAACACGACCCATTTAATAAACTTGTCAAATTTGACACTCCGCACTGATTTATTCACGTCAAGTAATCGAGTTGCGCCGAATTTATCAATAACAATTGTAATAAGTCGATGACTTTCAAAACTTAGGTCAAAGGGGAATGATAAAATAATGCACTTAATTAAAAAGGAAGTGCATATGTTACATGCTCCATTGGTGTTGATTATTTTAAAACTTGGGTAAAAGGAGAATCATAAAATAATGCACTTAATTAAAAAGGAAGTGCATACATTACATGCTCTATTGGTGTCATAGAAGTAAGACAACCTAACATTCCTATGTCTTTCAGGATGTCAAGATAATATTTTCATTAACAGAGAAAAATCCCTTTTGATGAATGAGCAAATTTAATCCCAAGAAAATACTTAGGTGGCCCATGATCTTTGAGACTAAATTGATTATTAAGCATTTTCTTCAAAACTATAATTTTAGTTGAATCGTCACCTACCACCAGAATGTCATCAGCATAGAACAAAACAAAAAAACCATTTATTATTTGCTTTGAAAAAAGGGTGTATTCGCTTTTGACTAAGTGTATCCCTGAGAGATTAAAAAAATGTCTTAATTTGTCAAACCAATTATGACTTTGCTTGCTTAATCTCGTGTAATGATTTATTAAGATGACATATATATTTTCCTTTCTCCCTCTATTGAAAATATCCTAGTGGTATTTGTATGTAAACCTCTTCATCAAGTTCACCATGAAGAAAAGAATTGTTGACATTAAGGTGGTATAGAGACCAAACCTTGATAGCTGTTATGGCAAATAAACAATGAACATTGGTCATTTTTTGCCACCGGGGCATTTTTCTCATTATAATCAATTCCCTTTGTTTGTGTGAATCCTTTGGCAACTAGATGTGCTTTATATCTCTCAATGGTTCCATCTGATCGATACTATCTTATAAACCTATTTGCATATGATAAGTTGTTTACCATGTGGCAAGGTAGTAACATTCCAAGTGCAAATCCTCTTAAGAGCCAATATTTCTACAGACATTGTTTCCCTCCATTGTGGAACTTTAAAAGGTTGGTAAAAAATTGTAGACTCTACTTTTAAATCAATAGATGTAAGGAAAACTTTATGCTTATTGAATAAACAATTATAAGAAGTGATATTAGCTAAATGATAAAAAATACCTGTGGCATGAAAAGATGTTGGAGATGGACAATCTGTTGGAATGGTGATGTTAAAAATTTAGTCATTTGGTTATCCTTGTGGACGTCGATTACGGGTTAGCTGGCCATTTGACAAAGATGAATAAGTTTTAGATAAAGTTGGACATTGTTACATTATTAGTAGGTAAGAGATGAAAAATGTTCCACATGAGGTAGGGCGTCCTTATCACTTGGAAACTCAAAAATTGGCAATGGCATAACTGAATTTGTAAATGGTTGAAAAAAAAAATCACGAAAAAGGAAAAGATGTTTATAAAACAAAACATCACTAGAACTATAAATGGTTCTTGTAGCCAAATCATAAGCCTTATAACCTTTTTATCCAAAAAGATAACCTAGAAATATCCCAAGTTTTGAATGAGCATCAAATTTATGTTTTTGAGGTGAAAGATTATGAGTAAATCAAAGACATCCAAAAACTTTAAGATGAGAGTAGGATGGAGGATTTTCAAATACCATTTCATATGGAGTTTTATCATTTAAAACAGTAGAATGAATTTTGTTAATTAAATAAACAACAATAAGAACACATTCCCCCCAAAAGTTTAAAAGAAGAATATTTTGTAATCGTAATGTTCGAGTAACATCAAGTAAATGGTGATGTTTTCGATCCACCACTCCATTTAGTTATGAAGTCGCAACACAACTTCATTGGTCAATGATTCCATGAGTTTCAAAGAAATCTTGTAAATCTTTGGAGATAAACTTAATTCCATTATCAGTTTGAACTAAAAAGCTAAGTGTAACTCATTAGAGGAAACAACAAGAGCACTATTAGTTTATATTTTTCTTACTCTAGTATCATACAAGTAGATACTAAAGAAAAAATAATTTTAAGACATTTTGAGTTTTATACTAATGTTTCATTAAGAAAACGTAAGCGCAACGACTAAAATCATCAACAATGTTTAAAAAATAGTAAGCACCATAGTTACTAGGAATAACAAAAGTTCCCCAAATATCGCAATTGATCAATTCAAAAGGTGAAGCACTTTTTATTTAACTTGAAGAAAAAGAAGTTCCTATATGTTTCCTCAAACGACGTATATCACAAATTCTTTTATTAGAAAAAAAACTTCATGAGATAAAGCAAAAATAGAACTTGAGTGGTTTGTAGCAAGATGACCTAAACGCCAATGCCAAATATCAAATGAAGGCTTCACATTTGCATAAAGATTTGTTAAACATTGCAAGTGATAAAGACAATTCCAACATTTACCCACCCCAATCATTTTCTTTGTGGTGAGGTCCTAAAATATACAATTGTTAGGGGAAAATGTCACTGAGCAATTAAGGACTTTTGTGATTTATGATACCGACATCAAATTGAACTTAAAAGATGGTATAGGAAATATTATACAGCTGGAGACAAAAATTAATAGAAGTATCACCAATTTTGGTTATTCGTGCAGTAGATCCATCAGTTATTTGAACACTTTAGAAAAAAGTGTTTGGTGATATAGATTGAGGAGGTTGAGATGAAGAATACATATGATTTGTGACTCCACAATCAATTATCCAAGTATTAACAAGAGAAGAACTAAAGGCAATACCTGCAAAATTAGTGTAGAGATAATTTCTACTTCATTGTAGTATTGCAAGGATTTGGTCATATTGTTCTTGTGTTACACAGAAGATGTAGTAGTTCTCCTTTAGTTCTGGAACTAAAAGTAGGTGTTTGCTCAGATGGCACAACAAACCACGTGGCTAAGAATGAGAAGTTTGTGAGGAAACATTGTTAATATGCTCTGAACAATCGTGTAACTGGTAACATGTTTCGATAGGATAACCATTTTTACCACTGTGAGTACAGTGAAACTTTGGACGATTTTTTTATCTGCCTTTAGGAGGGGATATTTGCCCATTTCTAGGCTTCTTAGAGGGTTGCAAAAGAATAACATGGTTTAAAATTTTGACGATTATTGCCCTGAGACATAGCTAGTGTAGACCGTTTTATTTGAGGTAAGTGTCGAAACAAAGATTAATCGTTGTTTACTGTCTGAAATATGATGCCAATTCATCCTATATAATATTTAAATGAGTATAATAACTAGTGATGGAATGATCTCTTTGTTTACTGTATGAAATTATCTCATAAAAAAACTAAGCCATGAGATAACCACGTCATTAGCTCGAACCCACTGTTCATGATTTGAAGAAATGGAAGGAGGAGTTGAATTATCTCATCAAAAAACACAATTTATTCGTTACCCTCAATGCCATATGCATTGACCTATACCGAGTGTTATGATTATCTTAATTGAGTGGAGGAGAGACAAAAATGGTTGTTAGATTATCAGATTGATATAAAGTGAATCAGTTTGAAAAAAAAGTCAGGATTCTAAGTATTTACACTCTCATTTGATGTATCACTAGCAGAATAAGCCATGAAGGAAAAAAAAAGAAAAAAAATGAGGAAATGCAATTTAGAGCCTTTGCTCTAATACCATAATGAAAGACCAAAGGCAAGACCATGATTTTATTTATCAATATCACAGTCTGTTCTACAATAATACAAATACACAAGCTATTGTAACAATTACAAAGAGAAAGTCAAAGGAAAATAAATGAATGAGATGCGTAAAAATGTTTTATGGGTAGTAGTTGTTTGGTAGGGTTAGTAATGGTTATCATTATTGCCATTTCATCATTGCATTCTAAAAGTCATCATTCATCTTTGCCTGTGGTCCACAATTATCATGCTTGTGTGTCATGTTTGCAATAATTTTATCAAAGTTTTTGTTTAGGCAATAAAACAGGAAAGGAATTATACACACACACACACATACACACACAAAAGCAATATAAACATGCTCAAAATGCAAGTTATGCAGCAATGCATCTCGTGGCCTAACCTTAACTGAAAAAAACTGATCTACATGAAATCCTACAAAAACTGAGAGAAATGTAATAAATAGGAAAATAGTGAGCTTGCAGCTCAATGTGTGGATATAATTATATATATATAAAGTAGTGTACTAGTGCTTATACATAATCATATGACATAACTCATCACTGAACATAATACATCAACAAACATTGAAATCATACATATATATTATACATACATGAAAAGACTGCACCAACTAGCACTCAGCAGAAATAACTCTCAATATTTGTTGGGATCGTCATCGCACGAGTAGAGTAACATAACTCTCAATATGCATGCGCAGAGTTTATAGGGAAGGTACATAAATAGTGACTAGTAATCACATCTCATGACTTAATCAAACATATAATATGCATACATATAATATGCATACATATAATCATAATATGATATTAAATCATATTATCAAACATATATATGTATACCTTGATGTGACTTGAGTGCGAAAGGGGTTCAAGACTTTGTTCTCTTTTTATAAGGGCTAATACAAAAAAAAAAATAATAAGGTGTATCAAAAAGTAAAGATCTTGGGGATATCTATTTTAAAAATATTAAGGTTAGAGTCAGTTTATCTATTATCAGCAGAGTTTGCGCAATAGACAAGACTTAAAAGAATAAGATAATAGATTTATGACATACTCGGTTAGGATATTTTAGTTATTATAAGTTGAAGGTGATGATGAACAAGTCAATGCTAATAGGTCTGCCTCAACTTGACGTGAAAATAGACACAGTATGTGTAGGGTGTTAGCATGGCAAAGCTCACAAACTCTTATATGAAGAGTCGAAGTTCAAAGTAAGAGAACCCTTAGAGTTGGTACATTCTGATATGTTTGGGCCTATTAAGCAACCTTTTGTTAGCAGCATATGATACATGGTCAAATTCATCGATGACTTTTCCAGGTATGTTTGGATCTTTTTTTATGAAAAAAAGATCCAATACTTTTTCAAAGTTTATAAAATTTAGATATATAGTCGAAGGAGAAGCAAAAAAGAAGGTTTGCTGCCTACAAACAAATAATGGAGGAGAGTATACATCACAAGAGTTCTCCCAGTATCTTTGAGATTATAAAATACACCATCAATTCACTTATGCCAATAAACTATAACAGAGCAATGTAATAGAATGAAAGAACCAGCATCTAGCGGCGATCTATTAAAGTATAATATATTTGAAAAAGGTATCAGGAAGGTTTTTGGCCAAAGCTATGAAAATGGTAGCCCTTGTGATCAACATACTTCCTCAACAAGAACTAGAGTTCATATCACCTTATGAGAAGCTATTGAATGTAAAGACTATAATCAACCACTTTGGTGTGTTCGGTTGTGTATGCTTTATCCTCGTGTTAAGTCACTTACGAAGCAAATTTGACAAGAAAACAATTTGTTGTATCTTTATTGGGTATGACAGCCATAGGAAAGCATAGAGGTATTGTGATCCTACTAGGGGACCATGCTACACGACACAAAATGTTGTGTTTGTCGAAGTATCTTCGTGGTGGTCTTCAGAAAAAAAAAGAAACTACTAGATTAATAAAACTGAATATTAAATGAAGGAATGAATTACCGAAATTCGACTAAGCCTAGAAGAATTTAAAGACTTTGATGATCTAAGGAATGATGATATCTAGAATAATAAGGCGCTAAGTCCTTGGAAGACAAATGTTCATTAAAGCCTTGTTAAAGATGGAGAACCAAGTGAGCTAGAACAAAGAACTCTTGAAATTTAACTTAGAATATCCAAAAACCAAATCTTAAGTATGTTAATGCAGTAATTGCAAAAGAAGAAAAAAAGTAAAAAAACCTGAGACATTTGAAGTAGCAGTAGAGAATCCTTATTGAATGAAGGCGATGAAGAAAGAAATTGCTGCATTGAAGAAGAATCAAACTTGGGATCTAGTTCTAAAACCAAAGGATGCAATACTAATATCTAGCAAATGAGCGTACAAGATTAAGAAGCACTCAGATGGTCCAGTTGAAAGGTATAAGGCTCAGTTAGTAGCTCGAGGATTTTCACAACAATACGAGGTTAGACTATGATGAAACATTTAGTCTGGTGGCACAGTAAGAGTTCTATTATTGCAGCTAGTAAAGAATGGAAATTGTGGCAGATGGATGTAAAAAATGCCTTCCTACATCGAGAATTGGATCGAGAGATCTACATGAACAAATTGAGAGGATTTGAGAATCAAGCTTATCTAGAGTATATATGCAAGCTAAGAAAGATACTTTACGGTTTAAAGCAAGCACCAAGGGCATGGTATGGTGAGATTGCTGAATTTCTAATTTAAAGTGGTTAATTAGTAGAACATACAAACTCTAGGTTGTTCATGAAACCTAGTGAAGAAAAGTTAGTAACTATATTGGCGTATGTGGATGATTTACTTCTTACTAGTAACGATGAAAAAGAGATTCAGTAAACAAGAGAGAACATATCAATTCTTTTTCAAATGAAAGAGCTTGGTCAACTTAACCACTTTCTTGGTCTAGAAGTTGATTGAATAGAAGAGGAGATATTTTTGTGCCAATAGAAATATACTAAAAACTTACTGAAAAAGTTTGAAATGTTGGAATATAAGTCAATCTCAACTCCAATGGAAGTTAATGCAAAATTGTGCACACAAGAAGGCAAAAATTTATAAAATGGAACGATGTATCGACAATTAGTAGGAAGTTTAATTTATCTAACACTAACATGACCAAATATTTCATATGTAGTGGGTGTAATGAGTCGACACATGCAAAATCTAAAGAAGGCTCACTTAGAAATGGTTCAACAAATACTATGATATGTGAAAAGTACAATGAACTTTGACATATTGTACAAGAAAGATGAAAGTTGAAAGTTGACTGGCTATTGTGACGCTGACTATGTCGGACATCAAGATACAAAAAGATCAACTACTAGGTATGTTTTTAGAATTAGGTCTGGAGCAATCTCTTGGTGTAATAAGAGACAACTAATTGTATCACTATCAAGCATAAAAGTAGAGTACAATGCAACAACGATGGAGTTCTATTATCATTTCTTCAGGGAAAATATCTTACAAGATGAACTTGAGATGCAGTGCGTCAAGACAAATGATCAAATTGTGGATTTGTTTATAAAAAGTCTTAATATCAAAAATTTTGAAGAGTTATGCCAATAGCTCAATATAGATCGAAGGATGAAAGTTGGTGTTGAAAGGGAGTGTTAAAAGTCTAGCACCAATTTCATGATCCGATCCAACTACATTAGTTTAAGTCCAAGACCAAAGCCCAATTCATGGAAGATTCAAGAACTGTGTAGAGATCGGCAAATATTTTTAATCTAAAAATATCTAATTCTAAAAATCTCTAAGATATTTAGAGATATTTTGTAAAATGTGGTTATCAAATTTTTCTAATTTAATATTTATGTGGTTTGTATTAGTTTTACGTTACTACAAATACCCCTAAACACTTTGTTGTAGGCATCAATTGAGTAATAAAGAATTAAAAGAGAGAAAGAAAAGTAAAGAATATTTTATGAATGCACATCATTTTCATTTCTTTAACTTGAATATAATCTATAGTTTTACATTGTGTTGTAGTGTTTTTTAAAAAATATAAATAAAATACTTCAATTTAGCAAAATTCTTTTGTTGCCCAAATAATTTTAATTTTCAGCAATTTTGTCCTCCCTTGTTTTCAACAGTTAGATGGAAGAATATTTTATGAATGCACATCATTGGTGTTTCACATCAAACCGTTGCTGTTCAGCTTGTATTTTAATCTGGGCATCATGGCCAATGATTCATTTTATCGGATAGGGCATCCCCCATTTTAATTTGATACCCCTGAATCCATTTTGAGCTTATTTTCTGTAATTCTCTCTCCATCTTGTATTTTCTACGTATTTTAATAAAATTTCCATTTTACCCCTAGTTCAATCATTTCTTTAGCTTGAATATAATCTATAGTTTTACATTGCTTTCAGGCATGCTATACACTATATTACTCTATATATTTAATTAGCAAATCATATGGCCATTGTCTCCACTAAACTTTGTCTCTACTTGAGTATTCTTGAGTGCTAGCTGAGTCATCAAGTCATCTTATCATTTTTGCTGAGCTTGCTTGTCATGTTTCATCTGCTGTCTCCACACTTCATTTTAACAAAGTCCATGTAGTCTGTAGCAATTAACATACTATGAGATGAGAATTTTTTAAATTATATCGCTTGAATTTGTTTCATTCAAGTCCTTATATGAATTTTATTATAAAATGTTTGCAAACACAATTATACCCCTATTATGCTCACACATTACTTACCAATCATTAAACAATCATTTACTTAAAATTACATAGCTTAATTACCAAAAAAAATCAATGACCAAACTCAAAAAATAACATAAATACACAATATTATGCTAATAACCGTGTTACCTACATTAATCACCTTTGGGTTATCGATGCAAAAACTATAGACGATATAAACATGAATATAATAAGAGCAATAAGGATCTATGCATAATATTATGTTTAAATTGAAATAAATCAATTTATGAAAGGGGTTAACTGAAATTTACCCTTTGCCAAATATTCAATTTACAATACATTAGTATTGTCGAAATAGAAGCCAATTGTCAAAAATCAAAAGCAAAAGTTCAATCATTTTGGGAAATTTACAAAAATAACCCAAAAACCTTTGTAATTTTCACATTTAACCTTCAAAATTTTTTCCTATTAACATTAGCCAAAAACCCTCTCAAGTACTGAAAATACTCCTTCCAATCTCGCTAAGCTTACTCTCTCTCTCTCTCTCTAACCGATGATTTCTCTCCAAGATGGTCACTCATCACCGGCGGCTTCTCGGAGTCCATCATTGGCAGCCAACATCATCAAAATTACGGTCAAGATCTGAAATCAAAGGTTAGTTCAAAAACTCTAGATTTTGACGTATGTTATATTTTCTATTCTTCTTTTATATTGTGGTTTTCTTGTTGTGTTGGTGGTAATGAGTAAAGATTAAAGTGTTTGTGATGTTGATGGCATCGGTGAAGTTGTTGGTGTGGTGCATGGGTGAAGATTGGAGTTAGCGTGGGCTCGGTGTTGGAAGGCATCGTGCCTGTCGCACATGATTAGGGTGATAGGCGCGGTTGTCGCTTGCACGCCTATCACCTGTCATTTGCGCGACAGGCTGCCTGTTGCACTAAGTTTGTGCGACATGCAGCCTATCGCACCAAGTTACAGTTTTTTTAACGTGAAGTTATTATTTTGTTATACATGCATGTATTAATGTTATAAATATAACATATACATGGTGAAATCAGAAGGATCGAGAAACGAACTGGACATTATGAAGTTAGCTTATGCCGATCACCTCCCGGAGTAAATTTTGAGTATGTGTAAACTAGCTACAGTCGTAAAAGCCATCGAAAGAAACTTAACAGAAAGGCAGTTTCGCCTGTTTAAGGACGACATATTTGGGCATTTCTTAGAGTGCCGAAGCTTTTCGTTCAGTGGCGTAATTTTGCACAATTTGTTGCTTAGACAAGTGGCCCATGGAGAATACTGGAAGAACAATCAGCTATGGTTTTAAATTGGTGAGCATTTGATACGTTTATCAATTGGAGACTAGTGCCTAATTATTGGACTTTCCTATGGTGTAGACACCGCACCAAAAAATCCAAAAACGGTGCATAATTACTGAATATGTATTTTGATGGTTTTTTTCGCAACATCAATCTTAAGCGATTCAATGTATTATTTGAGGAGTTGGACTTTGAGGCTATGGACGACATTGATGCATTAAAGATTACGCTCTTTTATTTTACGGACAAAGTTCTAAATGGAAGAAAAGGTCACTGTCAAATCCATTTTTCATTGCTTAACAAAGCAGATGATATAGATCACTTCCGAAATTGTCTAGGTCGTTTGTCATGAGAAACGATATACCACAATCTTGACAATAGACCGACAAAGACGAGAAATTTAAGATGACTCGGTTGCAAAACCCAAATCATAAAATTGAAAAGTATAATGTTTATGGCTTTACGTCTGGGGTTTAGGTGCGTTGTTTGTTTTAGATTAATTAGATTTGTAACATTAAATATTTAATGGTAGTTCTAATAACTTTCTCACTTTAGTTGTTGCAGGTTTGAATTTTCGAAGCGATCGGAGGTCTACTGTCAGCATAGGTCGTGAAAACAAAGAAGAAAATTCCCCGCATCGTGCAATGGAAGTCCATGACTTCTTCTAAAATAAACTTTGCTAAAGTTTATTCGTTCTTGAATGACAAATCTTGTCTTGTAAGTAATATGTATTGGTAGGCATATAGTACTACTTTTGACATTACTGCATTTGAGTTCTTTACACTTACTTAAAATTTTGGGTTGAATTCATAGTAGGGAGACATTTTACAAACTCTTGAGCCGGATGCAAAGGAGAGTCGCAAAAAATATTGGCAGATTGTGAAGGATTACATGCCACGTATTCAAAGCTAGGTCCATAATATCGATATCCTATAAGTATTATTATTTATTTAATCGAAATTTTTGACTTATCATTTACTTATTTTAAATGTTACTTTCTACAGCACCAACCTTCAATCAACGCGCCGCTCGTTACAAGGCAATCAGAAGAGCATGGCGACATATTGAGCCCAACACTAGAGCAGCGTCACGACACATCTGAGGATGAGCTACTTGTAGATGGCCATCAATAGCAGACAGACAAGTCTGATAACATACATGATTCCAAGGTTGTAAATAATTTCTTTTCCTCATATATAAATCATTATAACAATCTCTCATTATCAAGAAATTTTTTTTGTAATAGTCGAGGAGAAAGCAGTATAATGATTACATGAGACGACAGATGGACAAGATTGATCGTAACAATTACGAACTTAAGTCATCTTATGAGGCAGATCTCAGAGAATTTAAAGAATTTAGAGAAACCGTGGTGGGATTTATCGATTCACTGACTAAACATTCATAGAGCGATTCTCCGATTGGACACTCGTATTTGGTGAGCAAATTTTAAATTTAACAATTGCGTTTGTTTAGCTTTTAATTTCATATTTGTTTAATTTGTTCATCCTGCCAAATGGACAAGCCTCGGATGACTATGGAGTGTATACTGATGTTGGCAATCAAAATGCATTCATAGTTGGCCACATCAGATGCCATATGCAATACAACCTTCACCATTTCATCATTAAAAATGTCCATGGGTAGTGAATATGCACAATAGATTGTGTTACTAGACCTTAAATTTGTCTTCATTGTGATTTTATATTCATTAGGATTTCTTTATAAGACCTCATATACTCTTGCCAAAAACTGATCAAACGAATAATTTTTCTTAACCAAAAAAGTTGTATTCTTAGCATTCACATACTTCATACGGCCATCCGCTAACATCTCCCACCAACCATCATAACACAATTGAAGCACAACCGAATCCATTAAACCTAAAATTATTATAAAAAAATTAATTACGCACTATGACACATAATAAAAAGAATAAACAATACAATTTTATATATAACATTAAAAAAATAATTGTATATTGATGCGACAGATTGCTTGTCGTACCAACATACAATCGCACTGAAACTCTCTTCTCGCACGAAATCAAGTTGATAAAATACCTCTTAACACTCGATGATGAAAAAACAAAGTATAAACAACATAAGAAACATTTCATCAAACACTTAATATGCAATATTTTTACAAAATCAATTTCCTTTTAGTTAGCTTGCAATTAGCTTACCTAGGTTTTGGTCTCTATTTCACTTTGTTAGAATCGTGTCAAATTAGTGTTCGATCCGGATGGATTAGGCTATATTTGATCGGAGTTCACTTTTACCGTTCGCCGTCATTATTTGGTGTCGCTCGTGATGATTCAAGAGTGCAAGGCTGTGTTTGGTTTGATAAAAAGGGAGAAGAAAAGTTGTGTTTGGTTTGATAAGCAAGGGTAATTTGGGGAAAAAAACTTTGTGTTTAGCTAATTATGATAGGAAAAGCTTTAGAGGGCTAATTATGAAAATTAAAAAGTTTTTGGGTTATTTTTATAAATTTTTCAATTATTTTAAACAATAAAAAAAGGTTTGGAATAATAAGTATAGAACATGCCTTGAATGATAATTACTTCCATTAAATCGTGAATATATAATATAGTTTTACATTGCTTTAGAGGTGTACTATATACTATATTACTTTACATATTTAATTAGCTAATCATATGGCCATTGTCTCGACTAAGCCTTGTCTCCACTTGAGTAATCTTAAGTGCTAGCTGAGTCATCAAGTCATCTTATCATTTCTGCTGAGCTTTCTTATCATGCCTGATGTGCTGTCTTCACACTTTGTTCTAACAAATGTTTACAAACATAATTATATCCCTATTATGCCTCACATATTATTGAACAATCATTAAACATTCATTTACTTAAAATTACATAGCTTAATTACCAAAAAAAATCAATAACCAACTCAAAAAATAGGAAAATAATATAAATCCATAAAATTATGCTAATAATAGAAACTGTATTACCTATATTAACACCTAGTAGGAGTGTTCAGAGGAATTTATCGACTCACTGACTAAACATTCATAGAGGGATTCTCCGATTGGACGCTCGTATTTGGTGAGCAAATTTTAAATTTAACAATTGCGTTTGTTTAGCTTTTAATTTCATATTTGTTTAATTTGTTCATCTTGCCAAATGGACAAGCCTCAGATGACTATGGAGTGTATACTGATGTTGGCAATCAAAATGCATTCATAGTTCGCCACATCAGATGCCATATGCAATACAACCTTCACCATTTCATCATTAAAAATGTCCATGGGTAGTGAATATGCACAATAGATTGTGTTACTAGACCTAAAATTTGTCTTTATTGTGATTTTACATTCATTAGGATTTATTTGTAAGCCTCATATACTCTTCCAAGAAAAAATGATCAAACGAACAATTTTTATTAACCAAAAAGTTGTATTCTTAGAATTCACATACTTCATAATATCAAACGAACCATTCGCTAACATCTCCCACCAACCATCATCATAACACAATTGAAGCACAACCGAATCCATTAAACCTAAAATTATTATAAAAAAATTAATTACGCACTATGACACATAATAAAGAGAATAAACAATGCAATTTTATATATAACATTAAAAAAATAATTGTATATTGTTGGGACAGGTTGCTTGTCGCACCAACATACAATTGCACTGAACTCTCTTCTCGTACGAAATCAAATTGACAAAACACCTCTTAACACTTGGTGATGCAAAAACAAAGTATAAACAATCTAAGCAACATTTCATCAAACACTTAATATGCAATATTTTTAGAAAACTAATTTCCTTTTAATTAGCTTTCAATTAGCTTACCTAGGTTTTGGTCTCTATTTCACTTTGTTAGAATCGTGTCAAATTGGTATTGGATCCGGATGGATTAGGTAATATTTGATCGGAGTTCACTTTTAGCATTCGCCGTCGTCGTTTGCTGTTGCCCTTGATGATTTAAGAGTGCAAAACTGCGTTTGGTTTGATAAAAAGGAAGAAGAAAAGCTGTGTTTGGTTTGATAAACAAGGGTAATTGGGAGAAAAAAACCTTGTGTTTAGCTAATTATGATAGGAAAAGTTTTGGAGGGCTAACTATGAAAATTACAAAAATTTTTAGGTTATTTTTCTAAAGTTCCCAATCATTTTAAACAATAAAATAAATGTTTGGAATAACATGTATAGAACATGCGTTGAATGATAATTACTTCCATTAAATGGTGAATATATAATATAGTTTTACATTGCTTTAGAGGTGTACTATATACTATATTTCTTTACATATTTAATTAGCTAATTATATGGCCATTGTCTCGACTAAGCTTTGTCTCCACTTGAGTAATCTTAAGTGCTAGCTGAGTCATCAAGTCATCTTATCATTTCTGCTGAGCTTTCTTATCATGTCTGATGTGTTGTCTTCACACTTCGTTCTAACAAATGTTTACAAACATAATTATATCCCTATTATGCCTCACATATTATTGAACAATCATTAAACATTCATTTACTTAAAATTACATAGCTTAATTACAAAAAAAAAAATCAATGACCAACTCAAAAAATAGGAAAATAATATAAATCCATAAAATTATGCTAATAATAGAAACTGTATTACCTATATTAACACCTAGTAGGAGTGTTCAGAGGGATTTATCGATTCACTGACTAAACATTCATAGAGGGATTTTCCGATTGGACGCTCGTATTTGGTGAGCAAATTTTAAATTTAACAATTGTGTTTGTTTAGCTTTTAATTTCATATTTGTTAAATTTGTTCATCCTGCCGAATGGACAAGCCTCGGATGACTATGGAGTGTATATTGATGTTGGCAATCAAAATGCATTAATAGTCGGCCACATCAGATGCCATATGCAATACAACCTTCACCATTTCATCATTAAAAATGTCCATGGGTAGTGAATATGCACAATAGATTGTGTTACTAGACCTAAAATTTGTCTTTATTGTGATTTTACATTCATTAGGATTTATTTGTAAGACCTCATATACTCTTGCCAAGAACTGATCAAACGAACAATTTTTATTAACCAAAAAAGTTGTATTCTTAGAATTCACATACTTCATACGGCCATCTGCTAGCGTCTTCCACCAACCATCATAACACAATTGAAGCACAACCGAATCCATTAAACCTAAAATTATTATAAAAAAATTAATTACGCACTATGACACATAATAAAGAGAATAAACAATGCAATTTTATATATAACATTAAAAAAATAATTGTATATTGGTGCGACAGGTTGCTTGTCGCACCAACATACAATCGCACTGAAACTCTCTTCTTGTACGAAATCAAATTGACAAAACACCTCTTAACACTTGGTGATGCAAAAACAAATTATAAACAATCTAAGAAACATTTCATCAAACACTTAATATGCAATATTTTTACAAAACCAATTTCTTTTTAATTAGCTTTCAATTAGCTTACCTAGGTTTTGGTCTCTATTTCACTTTGTTAGAATCGTGTCAAATTGGTATTGGATCCAGTTTGATTAGGCTATATTTGACTAGAGTTCACTTTTACCATTCGCCGTCGTCGTTTGCTGTTGCCGGTGATGATTTAAGAGTGCAAGACTGCGTTTGGTTTGATAAAAAGGGAGAAGAAATGTTTTGTTTGGTTTGATAAACAAGGGTAATTTGGACAAAAAACCTTGTGTTTAACTAATTATGATAGGAAAAACTTTGAAGGGCTAATTATGAAAATTACAAAAATTTTTGGGTTATTTTTATAAATTTCCCAATCATTTTAAACAATAAAAAAACGGTTTGGAATAACATGTATAGAACATGGGTTGAATGATATTACTTCCATTAAATGGTGAATTTATAATATAGTTTTACATTGCTTTAGAGGTGTACTATATTCTATATTTCTTTACATATTTAATTAGTTAATCATATGGCCATGGTCTCGACTAAGCTTTGTCTCCACTTGAGTAATTTTAAGTGCTAGCTGAGTCATCAAGTCATCTTATCATTTCTGCTGAGCTTTCTTATCATGTCTGATGTGCTGTCTTCACATTTCATTCTTATGCCTCACACATTATTGAACAATCATTAAACAATCATTTACTTAAAATTACATAGCTTAATTACCAAAAAAAAAAAAATCAATGACCAACTCAAAAAAATAGGAAAATAATATAAATACATAAAATTATGCTAATAATAGAAACCGTATTAACCGTATTACTATTAACACCTATTAGGAGTGTTCAGAATCCAATCCGATCCACTCAATCCGTCTGATCTATAGAAATCTGCTTTGTAAAAATCTGATTCGTGGATTGGATTGGATTTAAAGTTTGAAAATCCACAGTTGGTGGATTAGATATGAATTTATTTCTGTAAATCCGTAAAATCCGCAAATCCACCAAAAAAATAAAAAATATTTATTTAATAAAAAATTAAACTCGTAAATATGGCATTATACTTACTAATAAATAAATAAGTTAAAATATAGTTACATTAACACCATATTATATCTTATCCGATAATAATATAAAATAAAATATTTAAATTAAAAGAATAGCTTCCTAAGCAGTTAATTTTCATGTACTGATCTAAACAAATGAGATTTTTTTCTTTTTGGTGTGTAATATTTTAAAATTTTGAATTTATTTTCTAGCTTTATTTGAACAATTAATTTATTTAAATCTTATTTAATTCTGAATTTGATGAGTAGTAAAATCATTTTTATATTAATTTTTTTATTTAATTAGTTTGTGAATAGGATATAATTAAAAAATTTTAGCCCGCAAACCAATCTACAAAATGGTGAATCAGATATGGATTGGGTCAAATCCGCATTTAATCCGTAGACTTATAGATCATATTTGGATTGAATTTCACCAATCCGTGAATTGGATGGGATTAAAAATTTATAATCCGTAAAATTGTGGATCGAATATGGATTGATGTCCAACCCGTAAAATCCGATCAGCGAACACCCTATCACCTATTGGCTGTCGGTGCAAAAAATATAGAAGATATAAACATAAATATAAGAGAGCAATAAGAATCTGTGCATAATATTATGTTTTCATTGAAATAAATCAATTTATGAGAGGGGTTAACTAAAATTTACCCTTTGCCAAATATTCAAATTACAAGAGATTAGTATTATCCAAAGAGAAGCCGAATATGTCAAAAATCAAAAGCAATAGTTCAATCATTTTAAGCAATAAAAAAAGGGTTTCGATTAACATGCACAGAACATGTGTTGAATGATAATTACTTCCATTAAATGGTGGGATCCAATTATCTAATATGTAATATTACGACAATTCAAATACAATTAATAACTCTATCAAAAAAAAATACAATTAATAAATGGTGATGATATGATTTCGGATCATCCAAAAGTTATGCTGGCCATACGGATGCGCTCAAAGTTTGTTTGTAATCGAGTTCCTCGTTTGTATAAAAAGAAGTGAAAATGTGTAGTTAATTACAAGGAAGAAAAAATTTAAAGATATATTTTTCATTAAAATCACAGAAGATATACTTTAAATGGCGTCTGTTCAGGTGAATATGCCTGCGTCCCTTCCGGCGAAGTTGCTTTGTCGTCGCAAATTGACAGGTTTTAAATTTGATTACTTTTAGATATATATAAAGAAGTGCAGTTAGAAGGCAGTCAGAACCAAATGTTAAAAAATTTTAGCTTTCTTTATCTCTCTTTCCATAAGAGTCAGCTTCTAATTATAACCAGTTTACGACGTTATAAAAGTCGGCTTGCTACTTTCTAAATACATCCGAATTTTAATACAACCCAAGAGTCTAGATTCGAAAATTTTCTCTTTGCATAAACAGTCAAAACATATAAGCGAACACGAAGGGCTGCTGAGTGCTTATTTTTCATTCAATTGCAGGATACATGGCGTCTGCGTCTTTTCCGTTGAAGGCGTCTGCTTCCGTTCCATTGAGGGCGTCTGATGTGGATAAGGTGTCTGGTAATAAGAGATTGACAAATTTTAAATCAGATTACGTTTTTATATTTTATTCTGGTCCGGAAAATTTGAAGAGGTACGATAGGATGGATTTTGGTTTGTATGGTCGAAGTTGGCTTGCTAATGCTTCTTGGTCCCTTGTATTTGCTCCCGGCGTCAACGAGGATAATTGGAAAGACTATCTACTTCCTGCAAAATCAAATTTTATGGACACGGGAGATTTGCTTAATGTTGTTGGATCTGGTTCTTCCAATGGACTTCTATTTGCTCTTAGTGCCAAAGGTTTTGAGGAACGTGCTGTTCATGGCATTAGAACTTTGATTCCATTGGACGAATTGAAAAATGATAGTCGTCTTAAGGATGGAGGTTCTCTCCTTGTGAATATTGCTTTTTTAGCAATGAACGAAGATGGTGAAGTTCGTGCGGATGCTGATTATACTTTTGATGGTTACTTCTCCTGGAGCTTGTATTTGAATTGAATTATATGAGTATGGTCTTACCTAAGATAAGGTGATGTGTCAATATATAAAAAGGCTGTAATATAGTGGGCAGAGCCCTTTAAGCCTTGTTTATGAATGATATAAATAAAGAAGTTTGCTTAATTTAAAGTTTTAATTATACCAGAGCCAGGTTTCAACCGATACATAATTTTCTCACCTTTTACGTAGGCTCCGCATATCAATTTAGGGCAGGTTCTTCTGAGAATTCAGTGAGCTTTCGAACTATGGTTGGCCTATAATTTTACAATTTTTTGACTATGTACTTTGGTTCCCAGCTTTTAAATAATTTGATAATTGCTATTTTGGAGGGTATATTTTACTTTAAGTCAGATAAGAATATGACAATGAGAGATGAAAGAATATTTTGTAAATGCATTTCGTTTCCATTTCTTTAGTTTGAATGTATAGAATTTTGATTTATATAAACTAAGTGTAAGTAAAATAAAACAAAAAATAAATTAATTTTCCTAATTAATTAATATTGAAATTACTGTTTATTGATCACTGTCCATGCGATATTGTTTGTCGGAGTTACTATTGACGGATAGTATTCATCGTTACTATTCACTGAACTGTTTATGTTACTGTTCATCTAACATAAGCATGCTAGAAACAGTAAATTACAAAAACTAAAGTACATAGAGAATTTTTACGTGCTTAAAATTATTATCCTACATCCACAAAGTCTCATCCAGAAAATAAGTAATTCACTAAGTATTGAAAAAATTATAACTATTCTTACACAATTTCAACCACCCTCTCACTCTTGCCACCACCTCGTTGTATCTAATTTAACCAACCTTAGCGAGAACCCCTCGTCTTCAGTTGTGTTTGCTATTTTTCTTGAGATCCTTTCAACACAACAAATGACTTTTTCATCCCAAAGAGCCAAAGTAAATATAAAGAATATCTAATAAAAGACTTGATATGATGAAGACTTGATGAAGAAGATTAAAACATCAGGATATGATGAAGACTTGATGAAGAAGACTAAAACATCACAAGAATCTAAAACATAATATGCGGCCAAATTGGATTTATTTTTGTTCTCTGCATTGGCTGCTTCTTTAGTGTAAAATACGATATGCCTTCACCTCTTCATTGTGTGAAATAGTTCACTCTATGTAGGAGTAGCATTTCACCCAAATCGTAGTAGAAGAATATTAAGATATACTTCTTTAGGAATCCAATATCCCATAAATACCTGTTATACTACCAATATAGTGGTCATCTATATTAGAAATTGTTTGATATGTAATCCTACTTACACACCAATTTGTTTCTTTTATGCCTAAAAAAATATTTTTCAATATTCTACATAATCTGATATTAATTAAATCACAAAACTAGATAAATTTCTAATGAAAAGAAAACAGATCGCTAGTACAATAATATTATTGACACAATGATGCCAAAAATAAAAGCCATCATCAAACTATAGTTTTACATTGCTTTACAGGCTTGCTATATTACTTAAATATATAGATAATTAGCTAATCACATGGCCATTGTCTCCTGTAAGTTTTGTCTCCACTTGAGTATTCTTGAGTGCTAGCTGACTCACTAAGTCATCTTTATCATTTTTGTTGAACTTGCTTATCATGTTTGATGCGCTGTCTTCACACTTCGTTCTAACACAAAGTCCATGCAGTCTATAACAATCAACAAACTAAGAGATGAGAATTTTTAAAATACATCACTTAAATTTGTTTCATTCAAGTCTTTCTATGAATTTTATTGTAAAATATTCACAAACACAATTGTACCCCTATTATGCCTCACACATTACTTAACAATTATTTACTTGAAATTACATAGACCCAAAACCAAAATCAATGATGAAGCCCAAAAAATAAGAAAATAATAGAAATACATAATATTTTGCTAATAATAAAAACCGTAATACCTAGATTAATCATATCTGCTATCGATGCAAAAGTATATAGAAGATATAAACAAATATAATGAGAGCAATATGAATCTGTGCATAATATTATGTTTTCATTGAAATATATCAATTTATGAAAGGGGCTTACTGAAATTTGCCCTTTGCCAAATGCTCAAATTACAAGACATTAGTACCGTCAAAAGAGAAGCCAAGTGCCAAAAATCAAAAGCAAAAGTTTAATTATTTTAAGCAATAAAAAAAGGTTTTGAATATCATGTATAGAACATGCGTTGAATGATAGTTACTTTCAATTATCTAATATATAAGATAGCAATAATTCAAATAAAATTAGTGAATGAATGGTCATGATCCGATTTCGGATCATCCAAAAGTTGCATGCTGGCCATGCACATGCGCTCAAAGTTTGTTTGTACTCGAGTTCCTCGTTTGTATAAGAAGAGGTGAAAATGTGTACTTAATTACAAGGCAGGAAAAAAAAAATTAAAGATATATTTTTCATTAAAATCACAGAAGACATATTCTGTATGGGGTCAGTTCCGGTGCATTTGTCTGCGTCCTTTCCGGTGAAGGTGGCTGGACCTCGCAAATTGACAGGTTTTAAAAAAGGTTTAGTTAGAAGGCGATCAAAACCAAGTGTTCTAGCAATTTATCTTTCTTTATCTCTGTTTGCATAAGAGTCTAATTCGAGAATTCAGACGTCATAAAAAATTTGGGACAAGTTTATGAAGTTGTAAAGGTTCAGATTTGCAACTTCGTAAATACGTCCGGACTTTAGTACTAACTTGAGATTATTGAATTGGAAAATTTTCACTACGCATAAACTCTCTAAATATATAAGCGAGATACGAAGGGCTGCTGAGTGATTATTTTTCATTTAATTGCAGGCTATATGGCGTCTGCGCCTGCTTCGGTGACGGCGTCTGCCTCTGCCTCTGCCTCTGCCTCTTTTCCATTGAAGGCGTCTGATTCTGCTTCTCAGTCAAATCTGACAAAGGTGTCTGGTAATAGAAGATTGAAAGATTTTAAATCAGATTACATTTTTATACATTATTCAGATCCTGATGAAATGAAGAGGTACGGTAGGATGGATTTCGGTTTATTTGGTCGGAGTTGGCTTGCTAATGCTTCTTGGGCTTTCGTATTTGCTGCCGGCGTTAAAGAGTACAATTGGAAAGACTATCTACCTGCTGAAAAATCAGATTTTATGGACACCGGACACTTGCTTCGTGTTGTTGCATCGGGTTATTCTAACGGACTTTTGTTTGCTGTTGATGCAGACGGTTTTCATGAGCGTGCCGTTCATGGCTTTAGGACTATGATTCCATTAGACAAATTGAGAACTGATAGTACTCTGCGTGCCGGAGGTTCTCTCATTTTGCAGATTGATCTTTTAGACACAAACAAAGACAGTGGAGAAGTTCGTGCGGATACTGATTATACTTTTGATGGTCAAATGTATTGGAACATGTATTTGAATTGAATAGTGTGATGGGTGTATTGTGTAATCCACTCTTGGCATAAGATTAGATATGGTTATATGTCAATGTATTGTGTGCCTCTAGTTAACAAGGTTAAACTAGCTCTGTTGAAGATCCTTTAATGTGCCTTTAGAAAGGATTCAAGTGTGTTGTAATGAGCAGAGCTCCTTGAATCTACTCTATTAAATAATAAAGGCACTGATTTCATATGTTGGATCCTTTAATCTGCCTGTAAAAGGGATCCAAGAGTGCTGTGATGTGCAGAGCTTTTCCAGTCTAGTCTATAAATAAATATGAAAAAACAGCACCACTGATAAAATACCAGGTTACAAAATTTTGATAAAAGTACGAGACATTCTAGATATCAAAGCCCGAGCTCTTGTTAAAATTTTGATAAAAGTACAAGATTCTAGATATCAAAGCCCGAGCTCTTGTTAAAATTTTGATAAAAGTACAAGACATTCTAAATACCAAAGCTCGAGTTCTTGTTAGCAGGGGGATGCTTTTGTTACCTCGTGGGCAAATATCGACAATTGGTTAACCTCTTCCAAAAACTTCTAAGACATTCAAAAATCACATAACGTCTTATTTAGAATGTAAAATTTTTAGATGAACAGGAATGCTTAAAATAATAAAGCAATTCTAAAAGTTATATGAACATTGTCTCGTGCTCCCATTTATTATAGAAATATTACTGCATCATGTCCTAAGAATGAATGAATAAAGAAGTTTGCTTTAAAACTTTAATATTAGAGCCAGGTTTCTACCGAATTATAGTTTTCTCACTTCTCAGCTTTTCAATGGCCACAACCATATAAAAAAGAAAGGTGTATATAAAAGATACTTTCACCACCATTACATATTTTTAGATTAGAAATATTTTCTATTCCCTATACAAATTCGTGAGTCTTTCATAGATTGGGTTTTAAAGTTTAGCTTGGACAAATGTAATTGGATTCGATCATAAAATAATCGGTGGTTTGGATTGTCAACGAGAGCGAAACAAAATCTGTTGAAATAGCCACATTTCTTAGCTTGACAATCTTGACAAAGGTAACAAGTATTGCACCGTTCTCATATTCCATCACGTGAGAATTCACTGTCGCTTGCATGTCATTAAATTCCCCTTCCAATTTGTCATTAATCTTTTGTCTAATCACTCTCTGTGTCCTCACTGGAGTATTCAAGACCGATGGCCAATTGTATCTGGCCAATTAAATTGATGAACTTTCGATTTACTCACTCCTTCATCGAATGCAATAGTTTGGCGGATTGCTTGGCCAACCTTGGCCTCAATTGCCCTATTATGGTTTGGTGGCACATGGCGCCTGTTGAGATTCAAGGAATTTTGTGGGAGGAAGCAAATGGTTTCCCATCCTGCAGATTCTCCTGAGACTTATTTATGTGGATTTTTCCTTTCTCCGTCTTTCTCTAATGTTTCAGTTTTAAATCTCGTGAGGGGTAAGGAAACGCCACTCGATACATTCCACAGTGGCATTCAGAACGAAGTGGGCTCTTTGTCCATTGGCCAACAACAAATTCTGGAAAACGCTATGCGGCTCCACTCCTTCAACAAGAAGAACAGGGCAGTCATTCCAATGAAGTTCATCAATGTGGATTGCCACAGCCTTATCAAACTAAAGTTCCACGTTTCCAAGGTAAGGATGATACGACAAGTTGGGTCTGTTGAGTGGAATAATTCTTTGATTTTAATCATACTTTGGAACAAGATCGTGTAGCATTTGCATCTTTCCACCTGGTGGGGGAAGCACAATTATAGTACCAAACACTTACAAAGCAGAGGGGAGATATGAAGTGGGATAAATATTGAGATGCATTTCATGCTTAATTTGGTCCCACCCGCTTTCAAGGTTTCTTTGGAGATTTGAGTAAGTTACAACAGCTGGGAACTGTTCATAATATAAAACCCGGTACGAGAAGCTGTTATCAAAAGTAGGGCACCTTACTCAAGCACACTAGTTGCTATGTGAGTGGACTTCAAGTTTCTGTTACAGCTAATGTTCATGTAGGTTAGCCAGATTGTATGAAGCTCGTGATCTAACTCAAAAGTCAATAAATTTTCTTCCAAGCATTCTGAAGCTCCAAATGGTTCAGCATTGGTGCCAGTCAAAAGATTAACCACAGAAGAGATAGACAAGAGAATGAATAAAGGATTGTGTTCCAAATGTAATGAAAATTTGGTCCTAGATATCTGTGCAAAAAATTATTCACGATTCAAGCTCCCTTCAATGATAGTGATGCTGATAAAGAGATGGAATTATCGACAAGACTCCTGAAAATTCATTGCCGCTGTGATCGAATCCCTGAAATTTAATTTTCAGAATTTGGCCTTAAGCACAACGCCGTTCTAGAGGGAGGAATTGAAATGTGTCTTCTATTTGAAGTTGCTATTTTGTCTTTGTTGAATTTAGTCAAGAAAGTAGTTAAGAGTTGTCGAGTCCAAGAAGTTAGTGTAGGAACCAGTCTTTGTAACATTAAGTTGATATAATTTTGCTCCATGGTATTTGATATTTCAGTTGTACTGTAAAGGTACGTGAAAAAAAGATATTATCAATACAGTTCAACACATATATACAAGATATAAATGTAAATATATTGAGATATATTGAGGGGCTGAGGGCAATATATAAGAATCTGAGCACGAGAAATGAAATTAAATTCACTTGACAACGTGGATGCAAAGGCGAACAACATACAATGGCTATTTATGAACTTTACAGCCTCCAATTAAACCAATGATACTTGCCTATTAAAATCCATTAACATATTTTTTCCGTTCAAACTAGCAATGAGATGAACTATAGTGTACAATGAAAAATTCTGTAATGCTGCTGATGATTTTATCAACAAAATGGGAAACTGGAATAAAGACATTTTTGGCAATATTTTTAAAAGGAAAAATGAGCTGTTGGCTAAAATAGGTGGAATCCAACGGTTTCTTGAGAAGCGTCATTCTAGGAGTTTAATTAAGTTAGAAACTAGTTAAAGAGAGAACTTGAAAAAGTTTCAACTCAAGAGGAAGTGTTATGGTTCCAAAAATCTCGGAGACAATGGATTGTCTGCGGGGGTAGGAACACGGCTTTTTTCCATCAAAAAGATATCGAGAGACGCCGAAGAAATAGAGTTGGCATGATCAAAAACGACGTGGGGAAGTGGATCCATGATGAATCTGATATTAAAGCCCATGCAGTTTCTTATTTTTGCAAATTGTACACAAAAGAGGGAGGTGTTCATGTCCAATATCTTTTTACTCTTGATTTCCCTTTAATTGATAATTGTGTTCTTAACGGTCTTAGCAGAATTGTTGATGATGCAGAGATCAGAGATACGGTCTTCAACATGAGCCCAATGAAAGCCCCGGGAGTAGATGGTCTTCACGCCATCTTCTTCCGGTGCCATTTGTATAGAACACTCTAGAACTAGACACCTAGGTGGTGAGTCACTTGTGTAAAACACTCTAGAGCAAGCTCACAACACACTATAAATAGGGGTGAACTCCACCATATTCACCCACCAACTTCACTCTTGTACACACACACTTAGCTTCATGCTTTTGTACTTACACCCCTTGTAACTTTCAAGTGTGTATAATATACGCCATTTTTGGCCATCCAACTCTTGCTTCTCTTTACAATTTCCGCAAGTGCTTTACTTAGCAAGTTAGAGAAGCGTTTAAGGCTTACTTGACAACTTTCACGCCAAAGGTTGCTCAAGTGCCGCACGGGTCGCAGCGCAAAAACTATCACCCCGTGACAAGTGGTATCAGAGCCAAAGTTTGCACCCACCCGCAAATTAGCTCATAGACAATGGCCAATCCTACCGGCACCTTGCAAGAGGGAACACTCGGTGCGGAAGCACCGGAGCAAGCTCGTGGCCGTGAGGAAGGACGTGGACAAGCTAAGTCTCGAGGGAAGTCCAAAGCCTCTCCTATGGATGCATTGGAGCCTCGCGTTGCCACGCTCGAAGCTTCGGTGTCCGTTGTCCAAGACACCGTTGATACCTTGGAGGTGCGAGTCGATGGCCTTGAGGGTGAATATGGGGACTTCACCGTAGCCACCAAGGCCCTCATGCATGATCAAGCCGAATCTCTCCGAGGGGAGTTCCGAGCATTCCATGATGAGCTGGTCAATTTGCGTAGCTTCATGCAAAATGAGCTACGGGCAGTCCGCGCGGAGGTTGAGGAGGTCCGCTCGGATTGGGCTTGGCATAAGCGCACACTCACCCCTAGCCCGGCTGCGGTTCCCGCAAGTTCGAGTGAGGCGCGCCGCATAGATGTGCCCAAGCCCGACACTTACGATGGTGCGCGCAACGCCGTTGTGGTGGACAACTTCCTCTTTGGGCTAGATCAATATTTCGATGCCATGGGTGTCCGTGACGAGGCATCGAAGGTAGGCACTGCGCGCCTTCATTTCTTCGAGGTGCTGCACAACTATGGTGGCGGCGGAAACACGGTGAGATGGGCAAAGGCATTGGCACCATCAGCACATGGGGTGAATTCCAGCAGAACTCCGCAAGCATTTCGCCCCAAGCAATGCCGGAAGGAAGCGCGAGGGCGCTTGCGTCGGCTCAAGCAAGCGGGTAGCGTCCGCGATTACATCAACGACTTCACCACCCTCATGCTGAGATCTCCGACATGTCCGACAAGGATTCTCTCTTCTACTTCCAAGACGGCCTCAAAGATTGGGCCAAGACGGAGCTTGATAGGCGCGGCGTGCAAAGTCTCGATGACGCCATTGCCGCGCGAATCACTATCCGACTACTCCGCACAGCCCAAGGACAAGAAGCCTAGTCAAGGCAAAGGTGGGGGAGAGGCCGGAGGGACAAGGGCGCGACCGCAAAGATCGGGGACAGAAAAAGCCTCCAAGCGGCAAGAGCGACCAACCAAACCGAGAAAACAAAGAGCCACCTAAGCCTCGAGCCCATGCTTCATTTGCAGAACGGCCCCGATTGGTGCGCGATTGCCCTAAAAGAAGACACTTACCGCCCTCGCCGCAGTTCAAGGGTGATTCTACGTCACCACCTAAGAGCCCCAACCTAGAGTGGGTTCCCTCAAGCGGCTTGGCGCACTTGAAAGCCGACCGCCTCCACCCACAAAGAAAGGCCTTATGTACGTGTGCGCGAGGGTCAACGACCAAGCTGTCCGTGCATTGCTCGACACCGGAGCAACCCACAACTTCATTTCGGATGAAGAGGCAGCGCGCCTAGGCCTAAGGGCAACAAAGGATGGGGGCTCAATGAAGGCGGTCAACTCGCCCGCCAAGCCCATCATGGGTACCGCACAAGGCGTGCGAGTTATGCTTGGAACATGGAGCGGAAAGCTCGACTTCTCCATCGTACCCATGGATGACTTCAAGATGGTCCTTGGCATGGAGTTCTTGATCGAGTCCATGCCTTCCCACCGCCGCCGCTAACTCCTAAGCATCCTCGACGGGGCATGGCATGCATGGTTCCAGCCGAGCGCTCAAAGTCCGCGGACAAGGTGCTCTCGGCCATGCAGTTCAAGAAGGCCCTTCGGAAGGACCCTAGCTTCTTGGTCTCCATCCGCGAGATGAGCGATGGAGAAGATCGCGAGATCTTGCCAAGTCAAGTCCCGCCACCCATCCAAGCGGCCCTCGAGGAGTTCAAGGATGTCATGCCTCCGAAGCTTCCGAAGAAGCTCCCGCCATCGAGAGGTGGAGCATGAGATCGAGCTAGAGCAAGGCGCAAAGCCACCAGCCTTAGCGCCTTTACCGCATGGCACCACCCGAGCTAGAAGAGTTGCGCGACAACTCACGGATTTGGTGGATTCGGGCTATGTCCGCCCTCAAAGGCCCCGGTGCACCCGTGCTCTTTCAAAAGAAGGGATGGATCCCTACGTATGTGCATCGACTATCGGGCGCTCAACAAGATCACCATCAAGAACAAGTACCCGATTCCCTTGATCGCGGACTTGTTTGATCAACTCAAGAAGCCGGTACTTCACACAAGCTTGACCTACGGTCTGGTACTACCAAGTGCGCATCGCCAAGGAGATGAGCCAAAACGCGTGCGTGACCGGGTATGGCTCTTTTCGAGTTCCTTGTTATGCCATTTGGCCTTACGAATGCACCGCCACATTTTGCACTCTCATGAACAAGGTCCTCCAACCGTTCTCGACCGCTTCAAGTTGTGGTGTACTTGGATGACATTGTGGTGTATAGCACCACTCTCGAGAGCATGCCCAGCACCTACGGCAAGTCCTCCAAGCGCTACGCAACAACCAACTCTACCTCAAGTTGGAGAAGTGCTCGTTGCTCAACAAGAGGTGGAGTTCCTTGGCCACAAGATAGCGGATGGGAAACTCATGATGGAGAGCTTGAAGATGTAGAGGCCATACTTGGGTGGCAACCTCCCACCAATGTGCCCGAACTCCGGTCTTTCCTCGGATTGGTGAACTACTACCGCCGCTTCATCAAAGGATACTCGGCCATAGCGGCGCCCTTGACCGAGCTGTTGAAGAAGAACCATACGTGGCATTGGACCAAGGAGTGCCAACGCGCATTCGGAGCATTGAAGAAAGCCATCTCCGAACAGCCCGTCCTCGCACTTCCGGACCACACCAAGCCATTTGAGGTTCAATCGGATGCCTCCGACTTTGCCATAGGTGGAGTACTCATGCAAGATGGCCACCCTATAGCATTCGAGAGTCGCAAGCTCAACGACACGGAACGCCGCTACACCTTGCAAGAGAAGGAGATGACGGCCATCATCCATTGCTTACGGGTGTGGCGACACTACTTGCTTGGCTCACACTTCGTGGTCTTGACGGACAATGTAGCCACAAGCTACTTTCAAACACAAAAGAAGTTGAGTCCCAAGCAAGCGCGGTGGCAAGACTTTCTTGCGGAATTCGACTACCGGCTCGAGTACAAGCCCGGGAAAGCCAACGTCGTTGCGGATGCTGTAAGCCGCAAGGCGGAGTTGGCTACACTTAGCATGAGCCAGCCGAAGTCCGACCTCGTTGAGCGCATCAAGGAAGGCCTCCAACAAGACCCGCTAGCACAAGACCTATTGGGCAAAGTTCTTGAGGGGAAGACGAGGCGATTTTGGCAAGAGGAAGGCATCCTCCTTACCAAGGGAGATCGGCTATTTGTGCCGAGGTGGGGAAACTTGCGAAGAGAGGTCATCAAGGAGTGCCACGACTCGAAGTGGGCTGGCCACCCCGGAGTAGAGCGCACAACCGCACTCGCCCAAGCCTCGTATTTTTGGCATGCATGAGAGATGACATCGAGGCGTATGTGCGGACATGTCTTGTGTGCCAACAAGACAAGGCGGATCGCCAACTTCCGGCGGGATTGTTGCAACCTCTACCAACGGCATCAAGGCCATGGGAGGGCATCACCATGGACTTCATCTCGGCCTTACCCAAGTCCGAGGGGTGCGGAAGCATCATGGTTGTCGTCGACCGCTTTAGCAAGTATGCGACCTTCATCGCCGCACCAACCGACAGCAAAGCGGATGAGGCTGCCCGCCTATTCATCAAGCACATTGTCAAGCTTTGGGGAATTCCAAGGAGCATTGTGAGCGATCGGGATCCTCGCTTCACCGGACGCTTTTGGGAGCTCTTCAAGATGTTGGGGACCGACCTCAAGTTCTCAACAAGCTTCCACCCCAAACGGATGGACAAACCGAGCGCATCAACAGCCTACTCGAGATGTACCTTAGGCATTATGTAAGCGCTCACCAAAGATTGGGCCAAGTTGCTAGATGTTGCCCAATTCTCTTACAACCTTCAACGGAGCGAGGCGACGGAAAGAGTCCATTCGAGATCATCATGGGCTTTCAACCTATGACGCCCAATGCCGTAGCCTCAACCCATGGAGGAAAAAGTCCAAAGAAGACACAAGCTCGCCCGCGAGTGGCATGAGGAAGCAGACATCACGCGAGCATATCTCGACAAGGCCACACAAAAGATGAAGAAGTGGGCTGATTCAAGGAGGCGCGATGTCGAATACAAGGAAGGCGACCAAGTCATGGTAAAGCTCCTACCCCAACAATTCAAGTCATTGCGGAAAGTACACAAGGGGTTAGTGAGGCGATATGAGGGGCCTTTCAAAGTAGTTCGACGTGTGGGCAAAGTCTCCTACCAACTCCAACTTCCACCAAGACTCAAGATCCACCCGGTCTTCCACGTGAGTTTTCTCAAGCCATACCACAAAGATGCGGAGAATCCAAGCCGAAGCGAGTCAAGGCGTGCCCCAACCGCCGTTGTCACCGCATTCGACAAAGATGTGGAGTACATTCTTGCGGATCGAGTAATCCGAAGAAGCGGCATACCGGCTTACAATGAGTACTTGGTGAAATGGAAGCACCTCCCCGAGAGCGAAGCAACATGGGAGCGCGAAGATGAGCTATGACAATTCGCGGAACATGTGCAGCTCTACAAGCACGAGAACGCGACGAGGACGCCGCGAGCATAGGTGGGGGAGGATTGTAACGGGCCGCTCAAAATCTCTCCAAGGCCCGGCCCAAGCTCTAGAACTCTCCACAACTTGTGACTAAGCAAGAACATTCTAGGCCTCTCCACATGGGTGCTTAGTTATGGTGCCAAATGCCTCTCCACATGGGTGCTCATGTATGGTGCCATTTGTATAGAACACTCTAGAACTAGACACCTAGGTGGTGAGTCACTTGTGTAGAACACTCTAGAGCAAGCTCACAACACACTATAAATAGGGGTGAACTCCACCATATTCACCCACCAACTTCACTCTTGTACACACACACTTAGCTTCATGCTTTTGTACTTACACCCCTTGTAACTTTCAAGTGTGTATAATATACGCCATTTTTGGCCATCCAACTCTTGCTTCTCTTTACAATTTCCGCAAGAGCTTTACTTAGCAAGTTAGAGAAGCGTTTAAGGCTTACTTGACAACTTTCACGCCAAAGGTTGCTCAAGTGCCGCACGGGTCGCAGCGCAAAAACTATCACCCCGTGACAAATTGCCCAGGGAGTTAAATCAAACTTTTCTTGTGCTGATACCCAAGATCAATAATCCGGATTCTCTCAAGTTATTTAGACCTATTAGTCTTTGCACAGTAGTTTACAAGACTATAACTAATGTTGATGCCGAAATCCGGATGGGTTAGTTAGTGACTCGATCTTAAATCCCTGCATCAGCATTAGATTTGTTTGGTGAGAAGCTGCTGGTTGATCTTCATGAGCAGATTTTTTATGAGCAGATAACGCATGAGCAGACGATCTGCGAGCAGATAACCTGTGAACCTGTGAGCACAAATAACAGTCAGGAGGCGCCGGAAGTTTTTCCGGCGTAAACCCTCCGACGCTCAAGTCAGTGATTTGGGTCTACTTGGGAAAAACCCATACTACAATTCATGTGGCTTAACTATGAATGCTTTAAACAAAAAGCTTTAAGTAAATTTTTTGTAAAACAATGGAAAAATAATCAATCTTTAAGAGAAAGAAATCATGAGAGAGAGAAATTCCTTCTGGGTAGCCCCAGAAAGAGATCCATCCCCCCAGAGAGGAAAAGACCCCCCTTTCGTGATGTTCTTGGAGTTTTTATCCACACCCACGACCTTAGATCGTGGCCATAACCATTAACTGATCAAATCCGTGCCCTGATTTTCGGAGGAGGTTTGTGGCGGTTTATTTGACTGAGTCTTGTTTCCTGGTCATCACCTGGTCAAGGTGGTCTGCTCGAGGTCATCAAGATTACCACCTGGTCGAGGTAGTCTGCTCATCAGGTGGTCTACTCACCAGGTTGTCTGCTCACCAGGTTGTCTGCTCACCAGGTAGTCTGTTCATCAAGTGGTCTGCTCGAGGTCATCAAGATTACCACCTGCTCGACTAGCCATCCCTTGGACAAGGAGCCAGCTCGTTCAAAAGCGAGCGGACAAGTGAAACCTGGTAGCAGGTGAAAGCTAGTAGCAGGAACTAGCGAGCAGGTGCCTTCTGCTCGTTTACGAGGGCGACCTCCTCGAGGTCGCGAGGCGGAGGGGTTTCCATCTGATGGTCAGGAGCCTTTCTGCTAGAGATCGAGTTGGCGAACCCAGTCAAATAACGGTTGGCGAGGGGCACACCTTTACCCGAGAATCCAGGCACGAAACCCATTCAACTGACAACCATGATATCCAACCACCCACTCCATGAACGGGGAAAAGGAGAACGTGGATCGCGGATCATGGGGGGCCGATTTCAGAAGGCAGGTATAAAAAGGTAATCGACGAAGGTAAAGGGGTTAGACACTTTGAAATCAGAATCTTGAAAGAGAATTTTGTATTTTGAGGGCCAAGAGTTAAGTGGCACCTTTTTTTCCCACAAAAAAAGGGTAAAACCCAGATTACTGACTTGAGCGTCGGAGGGTTTACGCCGGAAAAACACCCGGCGTACTCTGACCTGTTTTCTGTGTACGCAGGGGATCATAAGAATGAAGGTAGTACGGAACATAGTCCTGCTCGTCTGGAGAGAAACACGAGGAGAACTCTTTTGCGAGTAGCGAATTAGGCAGTTGAGGAGAGATCCTGGTCATAGTCAAGCAGAGGCCAGAATCCCGCATCAACATTTGGCGCCGTCTGTGGGGACTGATACAAAAAGCCTATTTGCTATCTCTATTAACTCTCATATGGCCAAAGCGAAGCGGAATATTACAGTGCATAAATGGCTGAGCTTGGTTAAACAAAGACGTCAATCCAGGCTAAATTGAATGCTGCCCGAGAAGGTTTTCATTTATTTATCTTTTTGGTCTTTTAAGTAAATTTTCATTAAAACCTAAATTGCAATTGCATGATGATTAGTTTATCGAAAGTGAGACGTTGGGAAATTCCCCAGCGACATACATGCTTCAATAACATGCATGATATTCTTGATGAAAGAATTGAGTATTATCTCTTGGAATTCGTTGATAATATTATCTTATAAAACCATCTTACCAGAATGGGCTTCATTAATAATTCATTGAGTGAAGATTATATTCCATTATACTTATGAATGAATTTATCTTATAGTGGCCCACAACATGTTTGACATAATGTCTTAAACAAGTTAGTTGAGCTTTGTGCTGACTACTTATATTTGTAATGCCGATTCCATCATTATTTGGCTGACATATTTATATTCTCTAATTAATTATTCTCGTTTGATTTGACTTTAGACATAAAACCTATTAAAAAATAATAAATAAATAATTGATTTGCGGTATTATGTATGTTCAAGTTCGTGAACAAAGGTTATTCACATAGTTAAACTTATTTGGTCATGAGCATAAAAAATCCATGGATCATGAAGGTGAAAGTGAGCAGGCCACAGGGCAAGCAAAGGTTCTAAAGTCTCAAAGCCTGTTTTATGGCGAGACAGGAAGCCAAGCTCGCCAGAACCTGCTCATCAGAACCTGCTCGACCATGTGAAGGTGAGCAGAAGCAAGCAAAGGCTCCAAAGTCTCAAAGCCTGTTTTATGGAGAGACAGGAAGCCAAGCTCACCAGAACCTGCTCAACCATGTGAAGGTGAGCAGACGCAAGCAAAGGCTCCAAAGTCCCAAAGCCTGTTTTATGGCGAGACAGGAAGCCAAGCTTGCCAGGATCTGCTCGACCATGTGAAGGTGAGCAGACGCAAGCAAAGGCTCCAAAGTCTCAAAGCCTGTTTTATGGCGAGACAGGAAGATGATATGATGGAGCTGACGAGCATGAAGCAGGGGGAGGATGAAACTCTGCGGGAATACATCAAAAGGTTCCATCGAGCTGTTCTCGATCTGGGAGCCTTTAATCATCCCCAAGCATTGAGGGGATTGAAAGAAGGAGTGCGGATTGGACGCCTGTGGTATAACCTGAAGAGCCCAACTATTCAGTCGTACTCCGCCGCTTACGAGCAGGCGAAGAGGGATATAGCGATTGAGGAGGAAAAAGCGGCAAGAATTAAGACAGATCAGGCGGAAGGGTTGAGGAGAAGAGAGAAGGGGGCAGCACCAGGAAAGGGGCCAATTAAGAGGAAGAACCACCACGCCACAGACAGCAGTGCAGGTGGTCGAGTCACCAATTATCAGCCTCACCAGAGGCCATCTCGATATCAGCAGAGCAGGATACAACCTCCCCGTTCACCAATCAGAGATTCCTGGAGAAAGCATGATCAGACATACGGTCACCCTTATCAACACCAGCAGGGTGGAAGACCGAGTAGACCAGAAGCGCCTTTTCCGGGGCCGATCGATAATCGAAGGGAAAGGGCCGTACACATGATCGATCAGAGCCAAAGTTATGGGCGTTACACCCCGTTGAAAGTACCTTTGGAGGAGGTGTTCGAGGCTGTGAAGGACAGGGGGCTACTGTACCCGTCTGCCCTAATAACAAAGATACCGAGCAGGAGAGACAGGGGACGGTATTGTAAGTTCCATGGCACCCACGGCCACAACACGGCCGAATGCAGGGATCTCAAGACTCAAGTTGAAGATTTGGTGAGAAATCGCTACCTGGACGAGTTTATAGATGGGGTCATCCCGATGGTCGGCTCGTCATGTGAAGGGGAGCGGAGTGATAGAAGTATGAGCCGAGAGCACCCAGTAGTGAGGGTAATTGCTGGGGGACCGACTTTGGCTGGAGACTCCAATAGATCGAGGAAAAATTATGCGAGGTATGCCATGACCAGCAAGGAGGTGTTCTTCAATACCCCAGCAGCTAAACGAGCAAGAATCAGGCAAGTTCCGATCATGTGGACGGATAAAGATGAAGAGAGAATCCTATACCCACATGAGGATGCCCTGGTTATTAAAGTCACTGCGGCTAGCAAAAAGTTAGACCGGACCTTGGTAGATACGGGGAGCTCGGTTGATATCCTGTTCAAGTCAACTCTGGAGGAAATGGGAATAGCAGACCTCAAATTCGAGCACACCAATACCTCTTTGAAGGGGTTCGGTGGTGGAAAGCTCACTCCTTTGGGTGTGATCGAGCTGCCCGTTACGATAGGCAGCCACCCAACCGAGAAGATAATGTTCCTGGATTTCATGGTAGTTGATGAGGAGAGCCCTTACCAGATGATTTTAGGCCGCCCCTTCCTAAGAATGAGCAAAGCAGTTCTCTCCAACCATTACCTAGCTCTGAAATATCGGGTAAACGGAGTAGTTGGAGTAGTGCGAGGAGACCAGAGGGTTGCCCGGAGCTGCTACTCCACAGCAGCGAAGGAGACAATGCAGATCACATCGCTAGATACTAGAGCGGGGGTCAAGAATAGCAGGCAAGAGCCGGTGGAGGAGCTAGAAACAATAAGCCTGGGGCAGGATGATCCGGGAAAGACAGTTCGAATCGGATCGAGGCTCAGAGAGGAGCAGAGGCTTGAGCTGGTGCATTGCCTTCGAGCTCACGCAGATGTGTTCGCATGGACACATGAGGACATGCCGGGAATCGACCCCGAGGTAGCCTGCCACAGGTTAGCAATAAGGAAGGGAGCTCGGCCGGTGAGGCAAAAAAGAAGATGCTTCAACCAGGAGAGGCAAGTGCAGCAGAACGCGTTGAGGTCGAAAAGCTCTTGAAGCGGGGTTCATTCGGAAGTCAACTACCCGAATGGATATCGAATGTGGTACTGGTTAAGAAAGCCACCGGGAAATGGAGGATGTGCGTCGATTTCACCGATCTCAACAAGGCATGCCCGAAAGATAGCTTTCCTTTACCCAAAATCGACCAGCTGGTAGATTCAACAGCTGGTCACGGGCTGCTGAGCTTCATGGATGCTTTCTCGGGATACAACCAGATCCCAATGTACGAGCAGGATGAGGAGAGCACCGCATTTATTACTAACCAGGGTTTGTTCTGTTACAAGGTTATGCCATTTGGGTTGAAAAATGCGGGAGCCACATACCAAAGGCTGGTGAACAAAATCTTCAAGCCACTGATTGGAAGGACGATGGAGGTCTATGTAGATGATATGATCACAAAATCCAGGAACCCGAACGAGCACGTCGTGCACCTCGAGGAGACATTTGGGCTTTTGAGAAAGTTCAAGATGAAGCTTAACCCAGAGAAGTGTGCCTTTGGAGTTGAATCGGGAAAATTCCTAGGATTCATGGTGAGCCATCGGGGGATTGAGGCGAATCCTGAGAAGATCCAGGCAATCGTGCGGATGAAGTCTCCTCGCAATTTGAAGGAGATACAAAGCCTTATGGGGAAACTGGCGGCGTTGAGTCGGTTCATATCCCGGGCGACAGATAAGTGCCAGATCTTTTTTCAAGTGATACGGAGAGGGAAGAGAACAGAATGGACTCCCGAATGTGAGGAAGCGTTCCAACACCTGAAAAAGTACCTTCAACAAGCACCCCTGCTGTCTACTCCGCGGGAAGGAGATGTGTTGTTCCTGTATATGGCCGTATCAGACCACGCAACGAGCTCGGTTCTGGTGAGGGAGGAGGAAGGAGTTCAGTATCCCATCTACTATACGAGCAAGGCCCTGCTCGATGCGGAGACCAGATATCCACCACTGGAGAAATGGGCGCTTGCCCTGGTGGTGGCTGCTCGAAAGCTGAGGCCATACTTTCAGGCATTCCCCATAACTGTCATAACGAATCAGCCGCTGCGTCAGACCTTGCATAAGCCGGATGCCTCTGGTCGGCTCGTGAAATGGGCTGTCGAGCTGAGCGAGTTCGAGATAAGCTATAAGCCCCGAGCAGCGATAAAAGCACAGGCAATGGCGGATTTCGTTGCAGAATTCACAGAGCCAGAAACAGGTGTTGACCAGACCGGCATTGATACGAAGAACGACGGGAATCAGATCTGGCAGATATCAGTTGATGGATCCTCAGGGGAGCAGGGTTCGGGAGCAGGTATTGTCTTAAAGAGTCCAGAAGGGGAGGAGGTCTCTTACGCTGTAAAATTCGAGTTCACGACCACGAACAACCAGGCGGAGTATGAAGCTTTGGTAGCGGGTCTGGAACTGGCTAAGGCAGTAAAAGCAGATAGAGTGCAAATTCGAACCGATTCCCAGTTGGTGGCTAATCATGTAGGGGAAAGGTTCCAGCCGAGGGACGGAAAGATGGAGCGATATCTGAATAGAGTTAAGCAGATGATAGAAAAGTTTGAATCAGTGGAAGTATTGCAGATCCCAAGAGAGGAGAACCATCGAAAGGACATCCGCCGAAATGGCGGCGGCAAGCATATCCAAAATGCCCAAGACAAAGTGCACATGGAAGTAAAGACCAGCCCCAGTATTGAGCAGAGTTTGGAAGTGCTGGGCGTAGAGCGGAGGTGTTCGTGGATGGACCCAATCTCCTCCTACATACGAGACGGGTTCTTACCAGAGGACAAGTTGCAAGCTCGAAAGATTAGAACTCAGGCGTCGAGATACACAATGATCGACGGGGTGTTGTATCGGAGAGGGTACACCCTTTCGTTCCTACGATGTCTGGACGAGGATGACGCAGACTACGTGCTGAGAGAGATACATGAGGGGGTTTGTGGAAACCATTCTGGTGCGAGATCCCTTGCCCACAAGGCCCTTAGGCAGGGATATTTCTGGCCCACGATGCACTGGGACGCACAAGAGAAAACCAGAAATTGCGTGAGTTGCCAAAGTTTCGCGTGTTTCTCCACCCGGCCACCCGAGAAGCTTACTTCTATGATTTCGCCATGGCCATTTGCTCAATGGGGAGTTGATTTGATTGGGCCACTGCTTTGCGGAAGGAACAAAATACACACGCAATCGTTGCATTGACTATTTCACGAAGTGGGTCCAGTAAAGCACTCGGTAGGATAAATGAAGAAGACAACAACTGATTTTATTTGGAGAAACTCGTGCAGTGGTATGGGATCCCTTATGCCCTGGTGACAGACAAGGCAGGCAGTTCGACAATAATAATTTCAGAGAGTTTTGCCAGAACCTCGGGATAGAGTTGAAGTTCTGCTCGCCTGCTCACCCTCAATCCAATGGGCAGGTGGAAGCTGCTAATAAAGTCATCAAGAGACTTTTGAAGACACCATGCTAGGAGCAAGGAAGGGAGCATGGGTTGACAAATTACCAGGTGTGCTATGGGCATACAGAACGACGCATAAGACTGCAACAGGAAAAACTCTGTACGCTTTGGCATTCGGGCATGAGGCTGTTGTACCTGTGGAGATAGGAATGACCACACATCGAACCAATTATTTCGACGAGGCTGAAAACAATGACCAGATGTGCTTGAATCTAGACTTGCTAAACGAGAAGAGGGAGCAGGCGTCGAAGCATTCAACTTCCCATCAGCAGAGGGTTGCTCGTCATTACAACCAACCGGTCCATATACGGCAGTTCAAGGTCGGCGATTGGGTGCTCAGAAAGGTTAATCAGAGCACAAAAGACCCGACACAAGGTGTATTCAGTTCAAACTGGGAAGGGCCATACAGAGTTAGGCAGGTAGCTGGGCCCGAGGCTTATAAGCTCGTCCACGCAGACGGCCACGAGGTGAAACGACCGTGGAATGCAGCGCATCTCAAGAAGTACTTCCAGTAAGACCTTGTTGTGTTTTAAAGTTTTTACTTTCCGTTGTAGTCCATTTTTAATTTTCTGTAAGTTAATTCAGCAATCAATTAAACGTGGAGGAAATTCATTCAATTGTCATCGACACGGATAAAAAATTGCTAAGGCATGCAAAGGCTCCACAAGTCTCAAAGCCTGCTCGATGGCGAGACAGGAAGCCACCCGTGTCAGGTTTTGCTCGACCAAGCGAAGGCGAGTAGAACACTGAAGTTCGAAAAAATACTAAGGCATGCAAAGGCTCCACAAGTCTCAGAGCCTGCTCGATGGCGAGACAGGAAGCCAAGCGTGCCAGGTTCTGCTCGACCAAGCGAAGGCGAGCAGAACACTGAAGTTCGAAAAAATGCTAAGGCATGCAAAGGCTCCACAAGTCTTAGAGCCTGCTCGATGGCGAGACCGGAGGCCAAGCGCGTCAGGTTTCTGCTCGCCCAAACAAAGGCAAGCAGACAAAAAAAAAAGAGCTAAAAAACGAGATTGAATAAAACAAAAACAGAATTAATCATTGGTTTGCGGCTGTCAATCTTGACATACAGAGTCTTAAGAAGAAGTCTACAAAGCAAAGGAAATATGTGTATATACAATCAAGAGGGTGGAAGATCAGTAACTAAGGCCACCTCCCCTGGCTGCTCTGTTTCTGCGGGCTGCTCCACTTCCCCATGCTGCTCCGTTTCAGGAGCGAGGGGAGTATCACCAGTTGCACCTGGAGGAGTACTCACCTCGGCAACGTCTGTTGGGACCTCACGAGGAGGGGAGATGGCCTCCTCGGTCTCATGTGCAACTGGGTCCTCGTCGCTTTCCTTATCCGCTTCGGCATTCATGTATGCACTTATGCCAGCAGCAAGATCACCCATTTTCAGATCAGGATGCTGCTTTGCAAGAACCGCCATGATACACCGATACGAATGCCGAAGTCCCTGGTCATACTGTTCATCTGCTTCCTTCTTCAAATCTTCGACCTGAGTTTGGAAGGAAGTTTTGAAGGATTCGATTTGAGCCTCGTAGACAGCCTTCTGCGCTTGAGAGTCCTCCTTAACCCTATTTAGCTCTTCCTCAAGTGTGATGACCTTAGCCTGCGCGAGGGATTCCTGCTCAACTAGCTTCAGGTTCTCGAGGTTAAGCTCGCCAGCTTTCTTCTCAGCAGCATCGGCTTTGTTTCTTGCTGACTGAACGTCCTCCTTCATTTTCCGGTCGTAACGACCAACCTTCGCCTTGTAATAAGTCGCCATGCAGCCAAGGTGGAAAGCGCTGACTTGCATAGCCCCAACTAGCTCGCCCAGAGTGCTACCATCAAAGTCTTCTAAATCCTTCTTGCGAACGAGCCTAGAGAATTCGCTAAGGTAAGGGGCCAAGTGCTCGGGTCTATCTCCAGGCAGCTGTTGTTTTGGTCCAATTGACGCAGAGGCCGCAGAGGGACCAGCGCGGCTCGCCGCGCCACCTGTTTCCCTAATCTTAGGGGGTTGAGGAGGTGGTAAAGATCTCAAGGGGACAGTCTGCTCCATGGTGTTTGCTCGCTTTGAAGGACGAGCATCCTTGCTTTGATCTTGCTTCGCGATGGTGGGGACGAGAACGCTTCCCTTTGAGAGCCCCAACCACAGCATCCTCCATAACTTGGTTCGCTGGTACTAATTGAGACTCGATCAGGCAGCGAACGGACAGCAGATCTTTGCACGGGCAGGAGTTCGCCAACGCAGTGTCGACCCGCTTGAGTAAAGCAGGACGAAGGTCGAGGTGCACACCCCAAGAAGCTGCATTTTAAAGAGAAAACACAAGTAAGAAATTGTGCGCAGAATAAAGGAGCATGGGCTGGTAGATTTCTAAAAACGAGCAAGCAACCTGGAACTGTGAAGTGGGAGGGGACGCGAAACGTCCTCTCTTCTATTTGTGCCATTTGACCCCAAGGACCCCCAGCAAACAGAAATTTCTTCTTCCAATTCCCACCACCACCTGTTGGGAGATCAGTCAAGGGTTTCCTGGTCTTGGTACTTGACATGAAGTAATACCAGCCAGCGTCTTTTGGGCTACTCTTTAGCTGGTACAGGTGTTTAACCTCGTCAATTGTGGGTCCACTTTGACCACATTTGCTCCACAGTACGAATAGACCAGAAAGCACCCTCCACCCGTTGGGATTAAGCTGAGCAGGAGTTAGGTGTAGCCCATCTAGCATCTAGATAAAGTAAGGCTGCAGGGGGAGCCTCATCCCAAATTTGAAACTTTCCAAAAGCAGGGTAACGTATCCCCTAGGTGGGCGACTGGGAGTATCTTTCTTGCCAGGGACTCTAAGGGGAATATCATTGGGGATGCCATAAATAGTCCGGAGTTCCACCAGGTCATCTACGGTGGTCATACAATCCATGTAGTCAATAGCATAATCATCTGCTAAAGCCCTACCACCTACTCCCTTTCGCCTCCCTGGTCGTGCTATTTCAGAGGAGGATTTTTCACTAGACTCCTCACCAGAACCCACACTCAAGGTATCCTCCGAACTCCGAGAACCCTCATCACCACCACCACTAGACGAGGTGGAAACCTCAGGAGACATTCTCCTAGCACTAGTACCTATACCAGACGATTTCGTCGGTTCTAAAGGCATCTTAGGATCGAAAGCAGGATCTGCAAGTAAGCTAGGAAGGAAACCTAGCTCGTCGTCTTCAACCTCTACCACTTTTTCCTTCCCCTTTGACATTTTCTAAAAATCTATCGGGGAAAAATACAACCAACCCTACTCGAAATAACAATAATAATCCAAAGTTGGAGGGGAGAAAACAGTACCTGGAGTTACGGGCACCCGAACAAGAATAAAATCAGTGAAGCTCGCCGGAGGAGAAGAGAAGATTGTTGGCTGCAAGGAGATTTGAGAGCGAGGGTGAAGTGGGAGACGGCTTTTGGAGTTAGGGTTTTTTCTAAGAAATGGAGTGCCTTCGGTTTATTGCCACTTATGAGGTGCGCCTTTCAAGGCTCCCGTAACCGTCGATTTGAAAGTCAAACGAATGGACAGATCATCACCGCCTCTCCCGTATTTAATTGTGATGTGACCCTTCGAGAAGGAAGCCCGCGAACTCCGAAAAAGTGAAGCAAATAAAAGGGGAAAAAAGCCAGTCTCCCTACTGACTCCAGCTTCTAGCACAAGTTTCTCATATTTATCCATTGCATTATAAATATTAAAAACTGGGGGACCGGTGTTGTGGGGCATCCCGAGGTCGACTAGCCATCCCTTGGACAAGGAGCCTACTCGTTCAAAAGCGAGCGGACAAGTGAAACCTGGTAGCAGGTGAAAGCTAGTAGCAGGAACTAGCGAGCAGGTGCCTTCTGCTCGTTTACGAGGGTGACCTCCTCGAGGTCGCGAGGCGGAGGGGTTTCCATCTGATGGTCAGGAGCCTTTCTGCTAGAGATCGAGTTGGCGGACCCAGTCAAATAACGGTTGGCGAGGGGCACACCTTTACCCGAGAATCAAGGCACGAAACCCATTCAACTGATAACCACGATATCCAACCACCCACTCCATGAACGGGGAAAAGGAGAACGTGGATCGCGGATCATGGGGGGCCGATTTCAGAAGGCAGGTATAAAAAGGTAATCGACGAAGGTAAAGGGGTTAGACACTTTGAAATCAGAATCTTGAGAGAGAATTTCGTATTTTGAGGGCCAAGAGTTAAGTGGCACCTTTTTTCCCACAAAAAAGGGGTAAAACCCAAATTACTGACTTGAGCGTCAGAGGGTTTATGCCGGGAAAACACCCGGCGCACTCACGACTGTTTCTGTCGCAGGATCATAAGAACGAAGGTAGTACGGAACATAGTCCTGCTTGTCTGGAGAGAGACACGAGGAAAACTCTTTTGCGAGTAGCGAATTAGGCAGTTGAGGAGAGATCCTGGTCATAGTCAAACAGAGGCCAGAATCCCGCATCAACAACTAAACTGGTGGCTAATCGTCTCAAAACCATTCTGCCGCAACTCATTGGCCTTGCTCGGGCGAGTTTTGTTCCTGGGAGGCATATAGTTGAAAACGTTATTGTTGCCCAGGAAATCATCCACTCCATGAAGAACAAAGGGGGTAAAACTGGTCAGATGGCTATCAAGGTTGATCTAGAAAAGACGTATAACCGTTTGAGCTGGGATTTTATTCACAAGACCCTGGGCGTGATTGGGTTACCGAGGGACTTTATTCATATTATAATGGAGTGTATTACCACAGTTTCGATGCAACTTTTGTGGAATGGTGAGCTCACGGAAAGTTTTATCCCATCTAGAGATATTAGACAGAGGGACCCTTTATCCCCTTATATTTTTTTCATGTGCATCGAGAGGCTCAATCATAGAATCAATCAGGCAGCTCGGAATGGGCGTTGGAAACCAATCAGGCTTACACGTGGAGGTATTCCTATTACTCATTTATTTTTTGCTGATGATCTTCTTCTTCTTACAGAGGCTTCTGTTGACCAAGCTCATGTGATTAATGAGATCTTGGATAACTTTTGCTTTAGCTCTGGAGAAAAAGTGAATAAAGCAAAAACCCGAATTTTCTTCTCTCGAAATGTTCATATGGACACAATCCGAGAGATAAAGAATGCGCTCGGGTTTTTCAGTAACAAAGAACCTTGGTAAATACCTTGGTATGCCCATCCTTCACTCCCGAGTTACCAAGGCAACTTATCAAGAGATTCTGGATAAAGTGCAGCAGCGTTTATCAGGCTGGAATGCCAAGCATCTCTCTCTAGCGGGCAAAATCACTTTGGCGCAGTCGGTAATTCAAGCTCTCCCCATTTATGCCATGCAATCAACAAAAATTCCAGCTTCGGTTCTTACCAAAATTGATCAAAGCTGCAAGCATTTTATTTGGAGTGGAAATGAAGAAAAAAGAAAATTGAATCTCATCCAGTGGACACTCTATGCCAACCCAAATTGTGTGGGGGTCTTGGTCTTAAAAATTTATCTCATATGATGTGGCTTTGCTGTTGAAAATTGGGTGGGGCCTGGTCAACTCTCCTAATAATTTTTGGGTTCAGGTTCTGGCTTCTAAGTACAAGATTGATGCTACTTGTCTTCCTGATAGCTTACAAACGAGGAACGGGTCCTACTTGTGGCGTGCTGTGGGGAAGGTTTGGGATCATGTTTTGAAGGGAACTCGGTGGGCCCTTGAGGATGGAAAAAGTGTAATTCTGGTGGCATTTATGGCTCAGTGAGGCTGATAACTTACATTCATATGCCCTGAACCCGATCCCTAATCAGCTGATTAATTTGTGTGTGGCTGATTTTTTAGATAACAATGGCAACTGGAATTGGTAATTATTTGCTCATTTGCTACCCAATCACATAATTCTAAAGATTGATGCAGTCAAAGCTCCTTGTGCTAATAGTGGTAAGGATCAATGTTACTGGGCTTACTCTAATACAGGGCATTTCACGGAAAAATCTGCATACCTCTCCTTGCACCAGTCCAATAATATGGGTGATAACTTTTTGTGGAATTTGGCATGGAAATGGAATGGACCTCAAAGCATCAAAACCTTTATTTGGCTCGCCATAAGTAATAGGCTGAAAACAAAGTTTGAGCTTTATCGAAGGCACATTACTGTGGATCCTACTTGCTGTAGTTGCGGCCACTACCTTGAAGATACCATTCATGTGTTGAGGGATTGTGTTATTGCTCGGCAGGTGTGGCTTAAATTGGTTCCTAATAATTTATGGAATAATTTTTTTGATTTGGACTTGAAGAGTTGGATCTACTACAATCTTAAGAATATGGGATTGATTAAGAGAGATGAAAAATGGCCCTATTGTTTTTGGTGTTGCTCTGTGGAGGATTTGGTATTGGAGAAATCAATTCATTCACAATATTGCTAACATCAGTGCTGCAAATATTGTGCTTGACATCATGCACTGTGCGGCTGAAATTATTCTTCTATGGAGAATATCATTAGACTAGCCCATGAAAGGATCATCAAATGGTTAAAATGGACGCCCCCACCTTAGCCTTTCTTTAAATTAAATACAGATGTTGCTAGAAAGATTTCAGGACATGCAAGTGCAAGTGGCCTCATTAGAAATTATTGCGAAGAATGGGTTCATGGTTTTGGTATGAATATTGACCATTGCACTACAACTGGGCCGGAGCTTTGGGATGTATTTCAAAGTTTGCAACTTGCTCGAAATATTGGGACTCTAAAACTACAAGTTGAAGTTGATAGTCGATGCACCAGTAAAATCCTAGCCGCAAATAACAGTCATTCTAATGCTTACTCCTCTCTTATTCAGGGAATTAAAAGACTCCTTAATAGTGATTGGCATGTATCTCTATCGCACAGCTATCGAGAAACTAATTTTGCAGTTGATTGCCTCGCCAACCAAGCTCTCCTTTTGCCTCTTGGGATCCATATTTTTCCAACTCCTCCAACCGGAACTGAAGGGTGGCTGATACATGATGTATCTGGGCTTGCGTACCCGCGTATGATTGTTGCCTAATTTTTAACTAGGTCCTTTTTGTACCCAAAAAAAAAACAAAATTCTTTAAGAAGCAAGTTTAAAGCAAAGCAATGGATGCCAACCACTCGTATAGTGGTCGAGAATGAGATTCGCACGACAGGAACAAATGATCCAAAACAAATTTTCGTGAAGAATCGTTTAAAGTACGAGGGTAACACGTGCCGTGTTTGAGGTGATGTCGTTTCACATCAGGCATTGATTCACCTAAAATACATATTCGTAAAGCAGCCTTACTGACAAAGAAGCACGGCTGAGAGCTTATAGGAGAAATCATGGAAAATAGATTTATAGTTCAGCTCGTGTATAAAATGCCCTTCTATTCCCAGCCCAAGCCCAGCCCTTGCCGCTTACTTCCTGGTGCATTGGAAAGAGATAGCTTTGGAGGTGGAACTGCAGCTTCTTTGGTTGAGGGCAGATCAACGTCAACGGGGAGTATTAAAGTTGCTCTCACTGACACCATCTACGAGAAGGTGAGGTCGTCTTTCTTTCCAGCCACCATACGGTTCTCCTCAAAGCCTTACCTTAAAGAGGGAGAAAGGGAGGAACAGTTATATGTAATTACTTGTTTATTAAAATTGCAACAGATATGCTGCCATGTGTTCCGATGAAGGTGTCTGGTAATAGAAAATTAATAAATTTTAAATCAGATTATGTTTTTATGCGTTATGGATGTGCTGAAGAATTGAAGAGCTACTGTCGGATGGATTTCGGTTTGTTTGGTCGGAGTTGGGCTCCTACTATTACTTGGGCCGTCGTATTTGTTCCGGGGGTATTAGAGAGTAATTGGAGAGATTATTTACCAGCTTCGAAATTAAATGTCATGAGCACTGGAGCTTTGCTTGATGTTGTTGCATCTGGTTCTACCAGTGGAAATTACAGGCGTCTTGATAAGCACGGTGGTTATGAGACTGCTGTTCACGGCGTTAGAACTATGGTTCGAATGGACGATTTGAAAGTCGACAGGCGTGTGGAGTCTGGAGGTTCTCTTGTAGATCCAAGAGATGGTGGAAATCTTGTGGGAACTGAATTTACTTTGGATGGTCAAGGCTATTGGAACTTGTACTCAAATTAATTGAATTATATCATATACTGGATATGAGTTATGTTGTAGACTCCCTTAGACGGAGTAACTCATAAGACCTCGATTGAGTCTGTAGAATTAGTTTTTGTTATTTGCCATATTCTCAATGAATAACTATATTTGATATTGAGAAAGAGTAGCTGCATCTTGAAAGGTATAGCACTAAATTAAGTTTTCAGTAAACACTTATGACTTTAATTTTAAAGTTAAAATAATTTAATCTCACACTTATATGATAACAACTTATTATATTTTTATTATTTTTGTTAAAATTTTTATTAAAATTTTATATTTAATACATAATTAATAATTTTTATTTTATACTTATAATTTTTTTTACAACAATTATGACTTAAAAGTTACAGCATCTCAATACCAAAAAAAACCTACATTGGAGTTATTTTGGCTTTCTTTCTAGTGTTATGTATACTTATCAAGGGTAGGGCACATTAAGTAACTCCTTCACTTGTTGATGTAAAATTAGTTCAAAACTTTTATGGTTTTGTAAAATACTACATAAATTTGAAAAAAAAAAGTTTAGATACAATAATGAGTTAAGACACTAAGATTAAGATGATTAACTTAAGAGTGCCAGGAGTAAGAAATCAAAAAATAATTAAGGGTTGAAAAATAGAAATGAAATTAATACTTAATTCTTTGTTATTAATGTGGTCACTTTAAGGCTAGTTTGATAATGATGTACTTTTTAAAATAATTGATGTTAACTATACTATATAAATAATCAATTACGAAAAGAATCTGTTAAACATTTTATAAAATTTATTTTTAAAATTAATGCGAGTTTTAAAAGTAATCGTACTTTTAAAAGTGATGCAAGAATAAAAATGACAACAATAAACATAATGTTAAATAAAATTTATTTATACATTTAAAAACACGTATATATAATATTTGTTTACTGTGTATATATAATAATTGATAACTAATATAACTTTTTTGTAGTCTTAACATACTTGGTATTAATAATAATTTCTTTATATTTAATAATTTTATATTAGAAAATTTTAAATTTTTGTAATATATGTGAAGATATTTATGGAATTGTATTAAACATAAAACGGATTCTCAAACTTAAATTTTGAAAAGCTATTTTTTCCCAACTTTTCAAAATCTACTCTAAAATAGGTTGATTTGAGCAAAAGTTATTTTTAAAATATTTTACGAAACACCAAAATTAACTTTCAGATTTTTAAAATCATTTCTGAATCTCTTAAAAGCAATCTCAAATCTGCACTTAATTGGATCTGCAATGTCTTTATCTTGCTCGAATGATCTAATATATTATCTAGCAACAATATCGAACGAATTTATCTTCTTATCCAATGAGCACACAACTGATGAACTAGAGTAATTAAAAAATCAAAACTCCTATAACCCAGGTCACAACAATTTAAAGGAATTTGCTAATTAATATTATAAAAGGGTAAAAGCTTATTAATCTATATATTTTGAGGTTAGTGTCTGTTTAATCTTATATTTTTAAAAATACCTCAAGTTATCACTACCATTAAACTACCGACACCCCTGCTGTTACTTTTTATTCTTTTTTCTTTACTTTACAATATTACCTACTTACGATAATGTTTTTTTCTTTTTTGGACATAAACTTCCAATTTTTTAGGACATTAATAAAAAAATTAATATATTAACTCCTCAGAAGAATGTTCTACAGAAATTAATATATCTTTTTTTTGTTGCTATTTTACTTTTGCAGTTAAATTAGTAATTCATTTTTTTATTGACATCCAAAAAAGAAACATTATTATAAGAGAATAATATTAAAAAAGCAAGCCAAAAGTAACGGTTGAGGTGTCAATAATTTAGTAGTAGTAGTGTTTTGATGTACTTTTAAAAATACAAGGATTAAATGGAAACTAACCTCAAACTATAGGGACCAAATAAGCTTTTGCCCTTTATGAAATGATGATTAGGAATAACTAAATGATAACTCTATGAAATGAGAGTTATCATGACACTTTTAGACTTAAATCAATAATACTTTGAGAATAAATGATGTGTTTTTATTGCATTTTAGTTATATATTGCATATTCATTCATCTCAGTTTACTAGTAATAAATTTTGTTTGATTTAGAATAATTTGTGTACTAAATCATATGCATAATTGTAGGTGTTCGGAAGCCTAAATTTCAAGGAAGGAATGCTGATGCAATAGGCTTGCAAAAGATAGAAAAGAACATGGCTACAAAAGAATTGAAACAAATTTGGAACAGTGCAAATTGTTGTAGCCGTTGTTGTAGCAACCATTGCTGTAGCAACCATTACTGTAGCAATCCTGGAACAACAACAGAGAAAATTCTGCACGGGATACTTGCAGAATTGCGATCTGCAATTTCCTAATCTGACTTATACGCGACCTAGGCTTCCGTTTACCCTAATTTTTAACTATAAAAAAAGCACACTGCATAAGAAAAAGGGAGAGCCGTCACCCAAAGAAAAAAACCACAAAGAAACAAAAGAAAAATATGATTCAAGAGAGAGATTGAGGGCTGCACAAGAGGAGAATTAGCAGAAATCAATTGGGGAGATCAGTCCTTCTTTTTCTTTTCTTGTTTTATTGTTTTCTATTTATTCGTGGGGATGTGTTTCATGGCTGAAACTTTGTTCTTTATTTTTCTTTTGCAAATCATGAACTGGATTTATTTATGGTTGAATAATAAATAATCTTAATGGTTTATTGACTGAAAATATGAGTTACTGCATGTTTGCTATAGCATTTTGTTTTGATAATATTTATTTTTATTCATTATTTCGGCTAATCACCCATTTAATGATATTAGCTAAGGAAGAGCCACAAAAGAGCCTATCTTAATGGAACATATCAGAGTAATACTTGGTCTTAGATTGAGTTTCTTGGATTCAGTTTTACTTGAGTTCAAAAGGGTCATGCTTGATCTAAGATTAGTGATGAACTAGACATAGGGATTCACCTTATAGGGTAATTAGAACCTTAAGTGTGTAATGTTATATCTTATGTTGGCATAACAACTGATCACTATTAGGTTGCATATAGATATAATATATCCAACATGCGATGGTTGATGATGCATAAGGATTCTACCTAGTGCTGTAGGTGATGCTGCAGCAACCAAGCCAAACATTAGAAAAATAGTCAAAACCATTAAGAGAGTTTATTCCTCAACTACTCTATATTACCATTGGTTTTATCCTTGAGTTTGATGTGATAATTTACTTTGTTGTATTTTATTTATTGCGTTTTTATTTTAATTGGTATACTAGTTTCATTAATTATTTTATTTTAATTTAGAACATAATCTACACTGTTAAGATTGTTGTAGCAAGTCTGATAACATCAATCCCTATGAGGACAATCTTGAATACTCATCATTATATTACTTGTTGTGTACACTTGCACATTGACACAAATAGCATTGGAATTTATACCAATACTAAAAATTCAAAACTTCTATAACCCAGGTCACGAGAATCCAATGAAATTTTCTAATTAATATTATACAATATACAACAAGGTAACCAATGATTTTTGTGTACCTCACTTATGGCGTGTCTAATTTGAAGAAATAAAAGGATAGGAGAGGAGATGAAAGAAGGAAATAAAGAAATAAAGGGAAAAGAGATGAATTTCAAGTCAAACCAAAGAATGAAATTGAGATTAACCCTCTATTTCTCTAATTTTCTCTTCCCCTCTCTCCTTTTTATTTATCTACTCTCCACTCATTTTTGACAACCAAAAATATGCCAAAACTTAATTGCAAAATCCCTTACAAATTAAGCATATCATTTAATGAGAAAACATTTATTCTTGAATTTACTACTAACACGTCATTCACCTATCCACAGGTGAAGAAAATTTATCTTGTATTTAAGGTTCATTTGGCATTGTTTTTCGAGAGTTTCAAAAGTGATTTTGAAAAGATAAAAGTTAATTTTGATGTTTAGTGCCAGTTTGGGAATGTTGTACCTTTTAAAATAATTGTTGTTAGCTATACAGTAGAAATAATCAGTTGTGAATAGAATCAGTTAAATGTTTGGTAAATTTTGTTTTCAAAAGTATTGTGAGTTTTAAAAGCAATTATAGACGTCTGGTAAATTTTACTATTAAACTGCTGAGAGAAACAAATAACTAAAATATACATAGTGTAGGATAAAATTTACTTATACATATAAAAACATGTGCATACAATATTTTTAATTGTGTATTATGATAATTTTAACTAAAAATAAAATTTATAATATATTGATTTTATTTTTTTATTTTTTATCTTAAAACAATTGATAATTAAATTTAAAATATAGTGAAACAAATTTAATAATAATTCGATCTACAAATTGATATTAATAAATTTATATTGATGAATTATAATAAAAATTTATTAAAATATTATTTTTTTCCCAATTTGAATAAGGATAATTTTGGGTTTAAGTAATAATTTTAAGGATATTTATAGAATTGTATAAAAGGATAAAATTGATTCTCAAAATCAGAATGTAAAAGCTATTCCTTCCCTGTCTTTCAAAATCAACTGTAGGAGGGGTTGATTTTGATAAAATTGATTTTGATTTTTTTACCAAACATTAAAATTAGCTTTTAGATTTTCAAAATCACTTTCAAATCTCCAAAAGCAATCACAAAATGGCCCTTAGTAAATTTTATTAGAAATGACTTTTGACAAAATCACCTTAATCTACAGTAGATTTTAAAAAATAAGGAAGGAGTAGCGTTTCAAAATTTGATCTTGAGAATTACTTTCATATTTAATACAATTTCATATGTATTGTTATACACATCATAAAACCCAAAATTATCATTATTAATTAAGAAATAAAATTATTAATTAAGAAATAAAATTATTAATTTTAAAGAGATTATTATTATTATTACCAATTATGTTGAGATAACAAAATAAAAAAATCTTATTGTAGTTTATGTAATTTAATAGTAAGATTTACTAAATACATACAAATGTTTTTAAAACTCATAGCATTTTTTAAAAATAAATTTTATTAAATGTTTAGCTAATTCTTTTTACTGTTAATTATTTATACAGTATGGCTAACAATAATTATTTTAAAAGTTACAATATTACCAAACTAGCCTTTAAGCACTGATAGTTTCAGTAACATGATGGAAGACAAGGGATCTTTGTAAAAGAATAATAATCTTATCCAAAAACCAGAGGCATCTAGAAGGAAAAGAGGCAATTAATTTTAGAATTAAAAGGACATTTTTATTCAATTGTTTCACTGCAGATAAAGGTGCTCCGTACATGTGGTTATATATAAAGAATATATTGGTTACTATTGGAGAAAATAAAAATTTATCAATTTAGCCTTAAAAATAGAATGAAATTTGTTGTTATTATTTAATTTTTAGATGACTTTGATAAATTAATTTTTAAAAAAAAAATCAAAATGATTGTCGCAAGGATATTAAAAATTGCTTTAAATTGGTTGATATTAATCTATTTATAAATAATAATTAGGAAGATTGTTGTAAGTTATGAAAAATACTAGTTGTTTCATTCTGATATTTATTTCTTTATTTGGTAATAAGTAATTATTGGGTGATTAGCTAATTAATTTTTTTAAAATAGAAATTCATGTTAAAAATATTGTTGCAAGGATATTATTGTAAAAGTAAATAAAAGTAAGGGTAAGATTGTAATATGTTTAATAGTGGGGGTATGTTAAAGTATTTTTTAAAATATATGGATTAAATAAGTACTTAAATTAAAACGTAGGGAATATTTTACACACACACACACACATTCCTTCACTAGTGAGAGTATCCTCATTTTATTAAAGTGAGAATGCACATTAAAATACAAAAAACACATATTTTAATACATTAAAAATTATATTTTTCTATTTGTTGGTGTATAAAATTTTTTTTTTTTTACTACTAGTGGCATCTAAGGTGCCTTTATTTTTTTCATGTGAACATGCTTTTAAACCGTGCGTTTTAATAAGGTTAGATTTTAATAACTACCGAACAACACAACTTTATAATGCATTCAAAAATAACTTTATTAAGTCACACGGCTAACCAATGTGTCTATATTAAATAAAAATGAGGGATATAATGGGTGATGATATCTCCACCCCACCCCATACTTTTTGTAAACCCATCACATTTTTTAGAAAATAATTACAATAAGTACACATTATTTTTTAAAAGTTTCAAATAAAAAAGAATTTTGGAGAATTAATTAATTAAATATATCTTAATTTATTTTTTTGTAACTTATGTTTATTTATTATGTTTGATAACAGAGATTGCTTTTGCATATTTTAAATGGACTATTTTACCCTTATAAAGTAAAACTATAAAAAATTTACTTTAACTTTAGTATTTTTCTAATTTTATACCGAATTTATTGTTTCTAATACTACTTTATTAGTAAAATTATTAAACTTTAATTAAATTAACATAGTAACTTTATTATACAATACTTATGTAAATTATTGGGTATCAAATTTATATCATTTATAAGTAAGGGTAGTGAAAATAATAATTAGATTTCATTTAAAAATACAAGATTATAAGTCACATAATTAAAAACCTAAATTATTAGATACAATAACTCATGTATATTGGGGCAATTGGTCGTTTTATATCATAATAATAAATTAGCAAATTAGCTTATATTAAAATTTATGATCAAAGATGGTCAAAGAAACTTAAGAAAAAAATTAATAGAAGGATTTAATTAATTAACTATATAAAACTTTTATTAATTTGTATTTTTTAAAAATATTGTGGAATTATTGTAATTATTTTTTAAAAGTAAGGTGGATTTGCAAAAATAATGGAGTGGAAGTATCCCCAACCATACAAAATATATATTGAGATATACTAAGAGCAATAAGAATCTGAGGACAATAAATGAAATTGAATTCACTTGTCTGTGTGAGTATAAAGGATGGCAATAGAATTGCTATTTATTAACTTTGTAATCTCCAATTAAACCAATGATATTTGCGAATTAAAATCCAAAAAAGTATTTTACATCCAAAGTAGCAATAAGATGAATGTAGTGTACAATGAAAAACTTGTGAAGGAAGCAAGTGTAACGCAAAGCAATGGATTTTGAAACTCGGATGGTTTGGAAAATGAGATTCGCACGATAGAAACAAATGATCGAATACAAATTCTTTTCAAGTGAAAGAGTAACACGTGCCGTGTTTAAGGCGGTTGTATTTCGCATCAGGCATTGATGCACCTGCAATACATATTTCTAAAGTGGAAATGATAAATGATAACATTCTATAATAAACAGTATTATTACTCTATGTGCTACAGCGGCGGTATGAACAGTTGCTCCTTATATAAATAGATGTGAAAATGTTTACCTAGAATGCAGAAGAATAGAAAGAGATTGCAAGTGCTCTAGCAATTTAGCTTTCTCTATCTCTGCGTATAAAGTATAAACCCTTATAGTAAGCCAGGTCCAAACGGCTGAGAGTTATCTATTATTAAATTAGGGGTCGATTTGAACTCAAAAATAGTCAGATAAACTTATTTGAGACCATTCAGTCGTTATAGGCGCTGAGAGCTTATTTATTATTAAACTGCAGAAGAAATGGCACCGTGTTTTCCTGTAAAGGTGTCTAGTAACACAAGTAAGTGTTCTTTATATAGCAATTTAGCTTTGATAATTATCTCTTTTTTAAAAGATAGAGAGTTTTATCACTTGGGCATGCCTCATAATTTAATTTTTAATCCCCTATCTCCCCCAGATTCGAAACCACGGGGCAAAGAATTTTATTCTGGTTAATTAGCTTGCTTTGTCTAAAGCCTGAGATATATTTTTCAATAAAATTGCAGGAGATATGGAGTCTACTCCGGTGAAGATATCTGATCACCGCAAACTGACAGATTTTAAATCAGATTACGTTTTTATACGTTATGCAAGTCCTGATGAATTGAAGGGCTACGATCGGTTGGATTTCGGTTTGTTCGGCCGGAGTTGGGTTCCTAATGTTTTTTGGGCGATCGCATTTATTCCCGGCGCAAAAGAGAATAATTGGAGAGCTCACTTACCTGATCCAAAATCAAATATTATAGGATCCGGAGACTCGCTTGATGTTGTGGCATCTGGTTCTACTAATGGAATTTTATATTTTGTTGATGGAAAAGGTCCTAAACAGCGTGCCATTCATGGCTACGGTTCCATTGAACCAATTGAAAACTGATAAACGTGTGGGGTCTCATGGAGGTTGTCTTGTTTTGGAGATTAATCTTTTAGATGCACACAATAGCGAAGATGCTCTTACTAATTCATGGGATTTTGATGGTCAGCTCTATTGGAACTTATATTTAAATTGAATTTTGTAAGATAAGGAAATGTGTCGATGTATTGAATTATAGTAATAACAATGATGAGATTGCTTCTAGATCTCGTAGAATCCCTCATTAGTACGCCAATAAAAGGGATTCTAGTATGTTGTAATAAGTATTGTACATAATATTCCTTAGTGTGTCTATGGCTGCCGTTGTAACGGGCAGAGCCCCTTGAAAAAGTAAAGAAGTTTGCTTTTACAAATCTTGAAAACATATAGACCGGGTTTCCCTTCAAGTTCTTATAATTTTTCATATACATAATAGGGCTTTTATTTTGTTTTCAAGAAAATGTCTACATATTATGTACAAAGATAATGTCATATAAATATATAATGAATTTACATGACGTTGTCTACCTATTCCAGCACTAATAATGAATTTTGCATCTCATGAGAAACGCACAGAATTTAAGATTTGTAACCAACATCAATAAAATTGAAAAAGAAATTTTCATAGTAATTTTTTTTGGTAAAAAATTTAATAATTCATATAATAAGCTTATTAATTTGCTGCATTGTTATCATTCTTTTATTATATATGTGTTTTGCTAAGAGTTTTCGTATCGCATTATTAGATATATGTGAGTTTTTTTACTTCTTTTTTTTTTTACTTCTTTATATACACTAAAATTCACATAAATATATACGATAAATTTATAAATTAGTCTGCACTAATCAAAAGTTGAGGGTCTCCACCCGTGCGTGCTAGAGACATCCTCAGCCCTCTAATATATTCGGAGTATATTTTTGTTCTATGGGAGGGATCTTCCATATTACAAAAAGGAAAAATATCAATTATCATGCGCAACCCATTAATTTCTGAGTGATTAATGAGTATTAAAGATAAAGATATCCTAAATTAAGATCGAGTTATTGTTAGCCAGGGACGGCATTTATTATCTTGGAGGCAAAACATATGATGATATCTCATTTCGAATTTAATTTTTTGGATGAGTCGCATTATCAAAAAAATATAAATAAATCCTATAATTAAGCTTCTTTGAACATTGCTTGGTTATGTTTTCAATGGTCGAGATAAAGGCATAATGGCCTCTCTTGTTTGACTTTTCTATGGGTCGGACCATGAAAGTCCTTATTCTTAATTGGAAACCTACTGAAATTAATTGGGTAAAAGCTAATTCCAATGGTTTATCAAAAGGAAACCTAGGTAGAGCTGCGGCAAGTGGCATTTTTCGAGATTCTAGCGGATATTTTCTATGTTGATTGTACATTTTTTAAACAATAAGTCACTTCAACTTATTTGGAACTTATAAAACTGCTAGTTGAATTATTGCCATCTCCTTAATCAAATGGATTTTAGAACTAATCACTATTTTTATAAAGTTAATTATATGGCAGATTGTTTGACAAACCTAAGATTAGAGTACTCTGCTTACACTTGGTGGGATAATCTACCATATTATATTTCTAGATTTCTTTCTAATGATGTTAATGGAGTTCTTAGTTACGGTTTCTCTTAAAATTATTCTTTTTATTTTTTTCTTATTTTATTATCTATCATTTCAACTTTTCTTTTATTGTTATAACTTTTTAATTATTTTAAAAAATAAGACTCATTATGTCCCTTCATAGTAGAAGTATATTATTATTTATCTTCAATAAAATTACTTCAGTAGCTGAGGTTTATTTTAAGCCAAAAAAAAAAAAGTTTCTCTGAACATTCATGCAAATATGTGCAGGTGAAACCATTCGCATTTTGGAGAAAAACTTGTACAGAAGCAAGAGGATGTTACCATCAAGTACGGATAGAGTTAATAGAATGGCCCATAGCCAAATTAGCCATGCATTACCCTTAATAAATGTGTGAGAGAACCGATATTGCATTGACTTGACTACACTTGGATAAACAAGACACCTGTTTTCGACCAGCCAAGGAGTGTTTAATTTTGAATTAGCAAACAAACGAATTACCAACATGGAATCACTCTTGAGGGATAGAAATTTCCAGCCACGCTGCTCACCCAACTCCATAGCTGTAATTGCCACAACAGCCTCTGCAATTTATGATGTTGATTAACACAAAAATAGTCCACAATTTCCCATAAAAGCACCAAGATGGCTCCTAAAAGCTCCACCACACAAGCTGGAGAAAATATTCCATGAGATAGGCTCACCTCAATGCGCTCGCCGTAAAGTATGCCCTTACCTAAAATTGATTGCGACATAAACAAGTTTAATTGTTCGGTTCAATTTGAATATTATATTCATTAAGGCTGGCTTTCTTGTGCAGACTGGATTAACTCGTAGACTGTATAGAGTAATATTCTGTAATCGGCGTATACATTCGATTATTGGACTACATTTAATGAAGTTAAAATAACTAATAAAATAGAATAACCTTGTTGAAATTATTAACTTATCAGTTTTTGCCTTTTTGGTGGTTGAGGCATTGACGCACCTAACGCATACTTGTCTCGTCTGACTCAGAAAAAGCAGCCTCTGATCAGACACAAAGTCACAACCGCTATTCATTTGTTTGCACTCCAGTTCCCACAACCGTTTCTTGATTTGTTTGTATTCGGGTTCTTTACTGTATAAATACATGGGAAGAAGAATGTGTTGTTCGAATAGAGAGTGTACGTAGAGAGAAAAAACGGGAAAAAAAAATTCATAAGCTAGCGAGATATGGCGGTAAAGGTGTCTGGTCGTCGCCAATTGAGAAATTTCAAATCAGATTACGTTTTTATATGCCATGCAGATCCCCGAACAATTGAGGTGCTACGATCGGATGGATTTTGGTTTGTTCGGTCGGAGTTGGGCTCCCCACATTTCATGGGCCGTCGAATTTGCTCGCGGCGTTGAAGAGTATAACTGGAGAGAGTATTTACCGCACTCGAGATCAAATTTTATGAAGACCGGAGACTTGTTTGACGGTGTTGCATCTGGCGCCGTTATCAATTTACTACCATTCCGTTAACAACGTTAAAAATTTATTGATGTCATAAGGGCATCAAAGACATTTTCAACCGTAAGAGTAAAATTATCTATTAATTTGATAGGGGAATTATCATTTTACTACTGAACTTTTAGGGGAATTATCATTTTACTACCAAATTTTTAGGGGAATTATCATTTTACTACCAAACTCTTGGGGGTAAAATCGACTTTTAACTCCATTTTCATTGAACATTAACTTTTAATTAACGGAATGGTAGTGAATTGATAACAGTGTAAAACTTTAGTAATAAAATATATTTTTCGACAAACCTTAATACTGACATGATATGTCAATAAAACTTTAATAGTAAAATGATAATTTCCCATTCATATAATATCTAAATCGGGGGTGGGTTTAGAAAATTAATTCACGAGGTAATATTATAATAAAAAATAAGATTTCATAAAATTGACCACAATATTAAATTTTTTTATAAAATTGCTCCTACTAAAGATAATTTTTCCTAGAAATTAATATAAAATTAAGAGAAATTTATTTTTGAGTGGGTCAATTGCCCACAATACTCTCTTGAATGTAGGTCCACACCTAATTTAAATAGACCTAAATATTTATCTAAATTTGAATGAGATATTTTATTTTGAATATTTATTTAAGGTTTGGCCTACTTTAACAAACTATCTGAATTCGAATCTTGTGGATGTAGTTTTGTGCACCATTCTAATTTTTTAGAAAAAATGAAAAATATGGGTTAAATGAATAATTTTTCTTTTTTCAAACAAACATGTTAAATAATTTATTTAGTGATGGTTTTTGAAGGTAGAGGGATGGGAAAGACCAAATTAACTTTTTAAACCCCTATATAAAGCATGAATGTTATTGTAGTTTATAATGTTGCATATGAATTATGAAAAGTACTTTTAAAAAATTACAAGACAAAGGATTTAAATTGGAATAAAATATAAAGATTAAAAACGGAATACTAGGGCTACTAAAGTTAAAATCATCATTATAAATACACAAATTACGAGTGAAGTTGAGATGCAGAAAATCCAACAAAATCTAAATACCGTTTCTTAACAGAATGAGATATCAAATATACGTTATGTTTTAATTTGGGCATGGATGAAGATAATTTAATTAGGTAGGATAAATTTGATAAAATAAATTAATGATATCATTAAGACGTCATATCATAAAGTCAAGAAAAAAAGAAATTGGTTCAGTAAAAATCACTCAAAATCATCATTAGTTTGAAAAATGGGACTTAATTATTTCAATTGAGTCAAATATATCAAGTCATTGAATAAATATAAACAACCCTTAATATATATACAAGTTTACAGCTATAAATTCTTGTGTAAATTATTTTTATACAACTAACATTTGTACAATCTGATTGGTTAAACAAATATATAAAATAATAAAGACATATTATTACGTAAATTATGTGATACTTTTATTCAAGTAATCATTTATTATACGACTTTAATGTGTACAAAATTTTACTTGCGGCTGCGGGCGTACTAAACACCCGGGAGGTTGTTGGAGGACGAGCGAGTTAACAGTTCAAAGGGAGGGTTGGTGGGTCGGTTATATGAAATACGTGTCGCCACGTCGTAATGTTTAGGGTATTGAATGACGAAACTACCCTTGTAGGAGCATTTTAAGGAGGAGGAGACTTCGGGTCACTCAAGACTCACCCAGTAGTCGTCACCAACCAACCCACCATTCAATCCTGGCTACTGCTGTGCCTGTGCGGAGTCAATTCCTGCTCCTCAGTCCTCACCAACAACAAATCTCTTTGGCATATTTTAAACGCTTTCATTCTCAGGCTCACCAACAATAAAAGTCCATTATTGTTCTAAAAAACAAATAAATAAATAAAAATAAAAGTCCATTACTTATTATTTAAAGAAAACCTCCTGAAACACAAAAAAACTCAAATCTATTTTTATTCTCCTCTCTCTCTCTCTCTCTCTCTCTCGAGAGCGCTGCCGGTATTATTTTAAATGGCGGCTAAATCACAGCTGCATTCATCAAACCCATCGTGTTTCTTAAACACTCAGTCGAATTCACCAAACCTGAAGAGAACCCATTTGGGGGGAGCATTCAAGACTAGGAACCTCCTCGCAAAGCCCATCAAATGGGGATCACAGCAAAGTTTATCATTCTCATACAAGCTACGAAGGAGGAAGCAGCAGCAGCAGAGAGGCAGCGGCGGCGTTATAAAGTGTACGGCAGAAGGAATAGAGAGAGGGATCGTGATAGGAGGAGGGGAATCAAGAGAAGCGGTATTGGTGGGAGAGAGATACAAGGTGGTGGCTTTGTTGGCGTGCGTCATGTGTCTGTGCAATGCTGACAGAGTTGTCATGTCCGTTACCGTTGTCCCTCTCGCCGCTAAATTTGGTTGGTCCAGCTCTTTCCTCGGCATCGTTCAGGTAACCCCCTTGGCCCCTTCTCCACTGCATCTTTGTAATCATAAAATTTATGACAGTATCTGAGATCCATCTCCATTTTTCAGCAGTATGTTATTTATTAAATTCTTTCGCCACGCGTGCATTTATTTTACACGTATTAACAAAAATTAAAAGATTATATTGCATCATCTGATTAAAAATTGCCATAGTTTTATCGTACTACTATTAACTTTTGGATTTTACATGTATGCTACAAAACGTCTTATCGAAAATGGAAAAGAATGTGATGACTAGGGAATGTGAAACAACTTCTCCAATATTAAATATTAACGGGAAAAAAACAATAAACTTTTCCTTAAAAAAGAGGGGGAAAAAAAAAGATATTTGACTTAGAAATTAGATTATTTGGACCGTAGTAAAAGGTGGGATTTGTTTATCCTGTGAAAACAAAGAGAGAGAAGAAAAAAGCAATGTGAGTTGGTGAGAAAATGAAAGGTATCGTCTCTTATATCTGTTGGCCGGCGCTTGGATAAACGGTGGTGGCCTAGCGGTTGCAGCTAGCTGAAAGGTTTATTCATTTTCTAAAAATAAAATAAAAGTATTAATTTATGCTGCGTTTACTAAACTGGAATCTATGATTTGGAATCGGAATGGGAATGAAATGGATTCTTTATTAATGTGTTTCTTTGTCTTCGGAATGAGTTAGATTATAACAAATTACCAAAAAGTACTTAATGGATTATTGTTATAATAATTATTATTAACTAATATATTAATTAATTGTAAAATTTTATTAATTAATTATTATAATTATATTAACAATTATTATAAAAATATATTAACTAATAATATTAATATTAATTAATTAATTATAATAATATATTAATTATTTTGATTATTCATTCAAAAATTATAATCATTAATAATTATTGTTAAAAATATATTAATATATTAATTAGTAGTAATAATTATAGTATTTAATTAATTAATAATAATATATTAATTATAAATAATTATTATTATAATATATTAATTAATTAATTAATTACAATAATAATATATTAATTATTCTGATTATTTACTCGAGAACTATAATTATTGATATATTATTGTTAATAATATATTATTATATTATTTAATAATAATTATTATATTAATTAATAATAAGTATATTAATTAATTATAATAATTATATTAATAATTATTATAATTATATTAATAATTATTATAATAATATATTAATTAATTAATTAAAATAATAATATATTATATTAATTAATAATAATATATGAATTAATTATAATAATTATATTAATAATTATTATAATAATATATGAATTAATTATAATAATTATATTAATAATTATTATAATAATATATGAATTAATTATAATAATTATATTAATAATTATTATAATAATAAATTAATTAATTATTATAATAATATATTAATTAATTACAATAATAATATATTAATTATTGTGATTATTTATTCAAAAATTATAATTATTAATAATTATTGTTAATAATATATTAATTAGTAGTAATAATTATATTATTTAATTAATTAATAATAATATATGAATTAATTATAATAATTATATTAATAATTATTATAACAGTTAATTCATTAATTATAACAACAATAACAATAAATTAATTATTGTGATTATTTATTCAAAAATTATAATTATTTATAATTATATTTTAATATATTAATTAAAGTAATAATTATATTAATTAATTAATAATAATATATGAATTAATTATAGTAATAATATTAATAATTACTATAATAACATATTAATTAATAAACTATAATAATAATATATTAATTATTGTGATTATTTGTTCAAGAACTATAATTATTAATAATTATATTTAATATTATATTAATATATTAATTAATCATAATAAGTAATTAATTAATTTTAATAATATATTAATTAATCATAATAATTAATTAATTATAATAATATATTAATTAAATAGAATTTAGGACAAAGTAGGCATTTTTTGTTTTGGGGGAGGGTAAAATGGGAAATCCAAGGAATGGGAGATTGATTCCCACCTCCCCCCATGGGAATCAATCTCCCATTCCTCATTCCCAAATTATTGTGGGCCCCACCATTTCGATTCCGATTCCCGTTTTTGAAGAAAAAATTCCGATTCCGGATTCCGATTCCCCAATCCGGTAAGTAAACGCACCATTAATATAAACGGTATCATAAACTTATTAAATATACATAGTATTATATTTTAACACACCTTAATATAATAGATTGCATTATAAGAAAGAACAATACGGTGCTTCGCACTGAACGCATTTGAATAAAAAAAAAATTAATTGACTAAATTTACATTCAAACATTAATGGTAAAGCGTTTGAAGTGACGAACAGAAAGGGCTGTTACCACTACGCCAAACCTGGCGGCCTATTTATTAAATGGGCCGATGTTCGAAGGGAGGAGGGATTTTAATATTAGTGGGCCAGATGTATCTTTCCCCGTAGCTGTAGGTGATGTATCTGTGTTGCTTGAAACCCAGAAGCAGAAACGCGGACAGTGTTTGGTTTGGAATTTGGACTCGGTGACCTCCTGGACAGTACATGTCTGACGCCGACTAGGTCCCATCCCATCCCATCCTAGTGTTTGTGTTGATGATGTTGGCAACTTGTCACCACATAAATTCTACACCTATTAAGGCTTGAGTTGAATTCCCCCACTTTCTTTTCTTCCCAGTTTGTTCGAGCTAATGAACAAAGTAAATTACAGTTGGCAATACGGAGGCAAAATAACAATTGTGTTTTTAAACTAAGTAACCTGCCAAAAAATTAAATTCAATTAGACATTTTTGACCTCCTGAATTCGTCCTTGTCACCTCTTCTTTATTGAGAGTAGATTTCGGTCAATTGGCGCAGTCATCCAAGTTGTCTTGTAATAGCACTAACTCATATTGGGTTTCTTTTTTTTTTTTTAAATAATAATTATGATTATTTTAATAATAATAAGAAGAAGTAGTAGCCGTGAACTGAATTCTGTTCCCATATATGAATGGACTAGTCATATAAATATTTTTGGTTAGAAATTATATTAATTCAAATATGGTTAATTTAGATATGATTTGGAGCTTGTCTAGTTGTGTTTCTGCCAATTCTAATATGGTTGAAATGTTAAATTTGTGTTGGCAGTCGTCATTTCTATGGGGGTACATATTCTCATCAGTGATAGGAGGAGCCCTGGTGGATAAATATGGAGGAAAGAAAGTGCTGGCTTGGGGTGTGGCCTTATGGTCTTTGTCTACACTTCTCACTCCCTGGGCTGCCACCCATTCCACAGCCAGCCTCCTTGCCGTACGCGCCTTTTTTGGACTGGCTGAAGGCGTGGCTATGCCGGCCATGAGCACCCTCACATCAAGGTATTATTCCTTAAGCCTTATTAAATTCTATTTGATACATCATGTAGAGTCATTATCTCCCTTCACTTATATCTTGAAGGACACATATCAACAGGACCCTTCTATAATATGTCTTCGTGTCATGTTTAGCTTAGCTACTCAAAGTTTAAAGATGAGTTTCAATTGTGTAGGACACGACAAGCTGATTTTCGAATTAACTGAAAACTATGTTGATTCTGTATCTTTGGTTAGGTGGTTTCCAAGCCATGAAAGAGCAAGTGCAATTGGAATCTGTATGGGTGGATTTCATCTTGGCAATGTTGTGGGCTTACTTCTTACTCCAATTATGTTATCAACGATTGGGATTTCTGGTCCCTTCATTCTTTTCTCGGCTCTGGGGATGCTGTGGTTGACAACATGGACATCTAAAGTCACTAACGATCCTTGCGACAGCCCTTTTGTCAGCAAATCAGAGCTGCGGTTAATCCAAGCTGGAAAATCAGATTCTGTAGCCAAGAAAGGGAAGCCTCCATCTCTGCAACATTTATTATCTAAATTACCAAGCTGGACAGTTATCATAGCCAATATAACTAACAATTGGGTGAGTTTTCTTCACCATGATGTCTCATTTCCTTTGATAAATGAATTAGGGTTCGCATTGACAGTTTGACACTTTTGAACATGCTGCAATTCGTAGGGATACTTTGTTCTTCTATCATGGATGCCTATATATTTCAATACTGTAAGTCACCATTTTCTCAATTTGGATAAATTCCTGTCTTCTATGTGATGTAATCTAAGAATTGTCCTCTATATGGAATGCTCATGCTTTAGATGAGACTTTTCTACAATCTTATACTCATATGTCATATGAATCGTCTGTGATTTTCTCTTCTGGTAAATATAGGTGTTCAATGTGAATTTGAAGCAAGCAGCTTGGTTTAGTGCTGTACCATGGGGGACAATGGCAGTTTCTGGCTACATTGCTGGTAAAGCATCAGATTCCTTAATCAAGGCAGGATACTCTTTGACATTAGTTCGAAAGATAATGCAGGTAATTCCTCTATCAAAATCATAATAGTATCAAAGCAACATGCCGGATAAAATTAAAATCCATAGCATTCAGTTATATGACATACAACCAGTATTGAATAGAACTAAATGCCCTCCGTTAAGTGATATCAGGAATGCCAAAAGAAAACCACAATCATATTGTGAATTATAATAAATGTGTGGCTCAAGAGCTGTAAAATGAAGAGAAATTGCATCTCAATTCTGCTTGGTTACCATAGTTTCTAAATTGTTTATTGACATTAGGAATCTTTTCTTCATAATCTGAGCACTAACACATAATCACGAATTTAACAGTCCATAGGTTTCATTGGACCTGGGGTGTCACTGCTGTGCTTGAATTATGCTAAGTCCCCAGCAGTTGCTGCTGTACTAATAACAATAGCTCTAAGCTTAAGCTCTTTCAGCCAAGCTGGATATCTCCTCAATATTCAAGTAAGTTTCACTGTCCAGTACTCCAGTCACTACAATACCATAAAGTTGTACAGCCGATGTTAAATTATTTTCCGCTCCAATTTAATATGGCTTCTTCGGATTCTTTAATCAGGAAATCGCTCCAGATTGCGCAGGATTTCTACACGGTATTGCAAATTCAGCAGGAACATTAGCTGCAATAATCAGCACAATAGGAACAGGTTATTTTGTACAATGGCTTGGATCATTTCAAGCATTCCTCACAGTCACTGCAGGACTTTATTTTGTTACAACCATCTTTTGGAACCTGTACTCTACGGGAGAACGAGTCTTCTAGAATCGATGTACAAACTGTTTCGAGTCATGATTCAGCTGAAGAAAAAGGATGAACTAAGCTGATTCAAGTAGTTAAAATTCGGAGCCTGTTTCTTGGGCATAATTATGGATGGAAGTAAAACTTGATCGTGTACAGTTTATTTTTGGTTTTTCTTTAATTGATTATGCACCAGGCAAATTGCCCTATATGTAAGCAATTTATTTAATTTTTTTAGGCACATTCCTGGTCTATCCTTTAGAATATCAATTTAAGAAGAAATTAGGAGCTGTGCGATCTTGTATGAAATTGTAAAAACTAATAAACGTGCTTTTATATTTTTTTTGTGTAATTCAATTAAAAATTCATTTCTGATTGAAGCAATCTTTGCAGCGGCAGCGCAACACTTCTAATGTTAGGATTTGCAAAACTCTACACATAATAGGTATTTTGTGTTGGGATAAGATTGAGATAAAGTCAATTTTTTTTCACTTTATTTATAATTAAGTCAATTTGTTTCCCTAAATTATAAACCTAAATTATAAAGTCAAGGGGAGATAAGAAGAGAAAATAAAAAAAATAAGAAAAAGATCCTAATCTTTTTTGTGTTCAATATAGGTTCAAGAAAATGGATAATTATTTCAGGTGTATTTTTATATCACAAACAAATCAAACTCATTATTGTGTTTCTAATAAACTAAAAACTCTAATTCAAAAAAGAAAAAAAAAACTAAAAACTCAAAGAAATCATTTGTCTTTTTTGTGTTCAATATAGTTTCATACTTTCATTTGTCTTCCTATAGCTTTGAAGCCACGTGCAGTGGCGGAATACTATTAAACAAACAAAGATTAAGGCTTGCTGCTATAACCCAATTATACCATTTCTGTTCAGATGATCAACATAACGATTAACGAACTTCAAAATTCAACAAATGACAACTCTTAAAAAAAAAATGCGGTGGGTAACAAATTGCATATAATATGAAAATATATTAAAATGGAGCAGATTTTTTAAAACACCAAACATCACATATGATGTGTCCATGTAACCATTGCATGAGGGACACAAAACCTACTTTGATTTGTTCTTCACAGAGACAGCAACTATTCACCCTTCAAACAGAACACAACTCATCTTGTTGTGTTTGATCTGTTAGATTTAAGATTACATCAAAACCTATCAACTCCCTACATTAGGTGAAGACTGATAATTCAGTTCACAAATTTTCTTGTCACAAAATTACAGTCAAACCCAGATGGAAATTTCATAATTTCACTCCTTTTTATTTTTTGAGCCATAGACTTAAACCCATCGGTCTATTTTGCCAGTCAAAACAAACCCAGATAGAATTTTTGATTTTTTTTTCCACCATGGCTGTCTAGAATACCTCAAAATCAAAACTTTTAGCTAGGGTTTTCAAAAAATTCAAAACTTTTTTAATTGGGTTTATTTTGAAGTGCTTGTATTATAAGCTATGAATTTCAGGAGTTTGGATGAATTTTGGGCTTTCTATGTGAACCAACACTCAAAACCGTCTACTAGGCGATGGCACTTTGTGGGCACACTCATAAGTATTTTCTTTTTGCTATTATCTGTATTTTTTAGTTGGTGCTTTTTGGTTTTCGTGCCAATCTTCGGTTACGGGTTTGCGTGGTATAGCCATTTTTTTGTTGAAAGAAATGTTCCTGCAACTTTTGGGCATCCATTTTGGTCGCTTTTATGTGATTTCAAGATGTTTGGATTGATGCTTACTGGGAAAATGGATAGAGAGATCAAGAGGCTTGGCAAGAGGCCTGTTTTGCAGGTCTTTTGATCATATTGTAAGCTTCTCTGACTGTTCATGATACAGGATACACTTTTATATGCTTTTAGGATGCTTCCGATTCAAATTGAACTCGTTGTTGATGTTAAATGTTAACTTTATTTCTCGTTTTCTTATTTGTAAATATGTTTGCTTGAAATCAAACATGATTCATCACTTGAATAAATTCACAACGGGTTTCAAAGTGGTTTATGTGATGGATGATATTGGCTTTGTTGTTGAATCTTCAGTTTTTCTAGAATTTTCTGCCCCTTGTGGGTGCAAGAATGCAAATATCATATTAATTTCATCAGTTTTCAGAGCGTGCTTATATCTAGTGAATGCAATGTTGATTTTCGTGCAGTGTCCTATAGAGAGAATGAATTTACCGAGAGCTTTTTCATTTATGAATGGTGTCAGTGGTAGATTTGATTGCTTGTTTGGCCAAGAAATGAACTTTGTTTGACAAAAAAATCTGATGATTGTTGGATACAGTCAATAAATGAGGAATAAGGTGCAAACCGGCGAAGATTTGCATGGTTGAATTATCGCCTGCTTTGGTCCAGAAATGCTAAATTTAGTTTTTTCAGAGTTGCATTACATGTTTACATGCTTATTAATTGCTATCATAGAACTCCATAATGTTTGTTTACCTTATCTTCTAAATGATACCTATAAGCCTGAGGGAATATATCTAGTGCACTCACCTCTTTTCAACAAAGCATATTCCTTGCTATAGCATCGGGAATACAAATTTGCTTTTGCCATTCTGTTTTGTCTAGATAGAACAATGTTCTATGATTTGCAGCACCTCAAGACTTAAACTGCTACTTAAGCAAGGCTGTTTAGGCCTGAAAATTTTGAGACTATATACAAGGATTCTTGCTATTGAGTGTCTGATTGGTGTTATGCGATCAACTGAAGAAAAATATTCCAGATTGGCGGTGTAGACACTTGTGTACATGGTGATTTTGTCAGGGTTAGTGGTGTACGCATTCAGACTTTTGTGGCATGCTTGAATTTTGTTCGCTGTTGCAGTAATTCATAGCAGCTGCTACCAAGTTGAAGTCATAGTATAACATTTGGTTGCATTTTAAGAATGCCTTTTGGGTGAAGAAATGTGAATGGTTCTTGGGCAAGGTATAGTTCATATTCTGATTTAGAGGCACAAAAGCTCTTATTGTCAGTTTAGTGCGAATTACATAGAGTTTACAACCTTTTTTTTTTCTCAGAAACATGAATCTCTCTGTTAGTTGTTCCATTAGTATGAACTTTGGTATTGATGGACCTGTCAGTATTTTCTTTGTAATTAGAAGCTTGTGGCCAAATTTTGAAATTAGTTTTCCCAGCGAAGTTTCTGAAACTGATGAATGCCCATGAACGTTGTCTTTCTGGCAAGTTACTTGTCGGATCCCATTGCCCTGAAAAGTAGTTGCATTTTTCACGAATTGATTGCCCAAAACTATGTTACAAAGCCATAAAAGATTATAACATTGACGCTTAGCATTGTTATATTTGACGTTTAGCATTGTTATATTTGACGTTTTGCTTTGGAAAAGCAGCACGTGACATAAGAGCACGTGACATAAAACTATCAAACATATTTAGAGAGCATTTAAGCTCATGAAACAGAAACCTGAATTAAATTTATCCAGGATGCGTTAGGATTCCAATTCCCAATTACAATTACAAAGGGTTTAAGGGTTCTCATAATAAAAGGTTCGTTTCTAGCAATAACTCCGAACAGCCAAGAAAGAAAGATGAAAATCAGTTCAGTTTCTAAGAAAAGCTGCAAGTATCATTAACAATAAATATTGTGTAGAGAGAAAAAGACACTGGAAAAGCAAAGTTTGTAAAAGTATTGGCCCTGTGGGAGACGTTTAACCTCCCTAATAATTGACAAAAATATATATTTCCTCTTTTGACTATCACTGAAACTATGAAATGATTTTAGAGGACTCAAATTTATCTATGCTACAAGTCCCGAGTTTCTTGGTCCAAAAATCAATCCTATTGAGACCAGTGCTTCCTGGACAGTCTATCACACAATTGCTTTTCCGGAGAAAATGTCACTAGAGGATCTGATTTTCGATCCATCGATACCTCAATCTAACCTTCATTGAGATGGAAATACCAGTTCAGGTCTTGACAGCGTAGGCATGTTAGGGTCTAATACAGGATGATCTCATCACAGGTCTGTGTTCCGTGAAAATGATGGCAAAGGCATGGCTTCCTGTGGACGAAGGATGACAAGCACACCAAACATCCCGAGCATCGGGAGGACTAGGAGCCACTTTAGTAGTTTATGGTAATACATATGGAATGTAAGCGAGAATTCGTCTGAGAAATAAAGTCCGTTCTTGTCAACCATCTCCACCAAAACAGTCCCTGTAGTCCTTACCCCGACTGTCGGCAATTTGATTCTATATTTTCCACGACGTTCAAAGATTTGGCTTTGCTTAATCCTCCTCTCACCTTGGTAATTGCCGGGGACCAACAATGTTGTCTGCATGTTTGAACAAAATATTAAAATTGATTTCAGGAGATTGAAATCTGGATTTAGGATCTGAATAGCTGTGGGAAACAACAGTTTGATAGACTAAAACTCTGAAAGCAACTTACAGTGACATTATATGGAGCTTGTGACCCAGATGGGACTCTATATTTATCTACAATTTCGATCTCCAACCAGAAGTTTCTGCCTTCCTCATCACGGAAAGCTCTTGATGGATGTGTAACATAGATTCCTTCACGGTTGTACCGGATTGCAACATTGTTTCTTCCTTGGTTAAGTGATCTCCACGCCTGAAAACAATAACATGCAAATAATATATAGATTAATCTGTAATTAATATTCTACAAACCAAGGTTCAAATTTATCCTGCCTTGAGGGGATGGTGTGGAGCAGGAGTTGAGAAGCAAAAAACATTGCCGTTCATTGTGGTAACAATAAGATCAAGATCATCTCCACCGTCAACATTGTCAGCTAAGACCATGCTATATCTGTCATGAGGAGACTCACATTTAAGTCAAATTTTGGAAGAAGAAGAGAGTAGATGTGTTTTGGAGGCTGGGGATAAAAGATTTATGGCACTGAACAAGATAATACTTACGAAGTTTCGCCAATGTCGACTACATCAGCACATGATGTTGGGCCATCTATAAGGTACAAATAGCCATCAAAAGATGTTGTAACAATTGTGAGTCCCTTGCTTTTCTCCCCGCGTTTAGTTAAATCAACAAGAAGAACTTGATTCATCACCCTTCCATGAGTTCTATAAGGGTAAGGACGGACTTTACTGCCATCCTTGCCACTAAGTACGTAAATGTTCCCCGATAGTGTTGGAACCACAACATCAGTATGGCCATCCCCATCAACATCACCGATTGAGGGACCCTGATAACAAGATGAGTCAGATAACTGTATCATTACACAATTTGACAGCATTCCAAGACGAGAGTAACAATCATAACTCAAGTGTCCCTCAAAGGAAATGACCATACAGAATCATATTTCTACTGAGTCACCAGATTAATAAACAAAAAAAAATCACTTATTTAGCCGTACGACCAACTAATACAATCTTCTACAATAGTGAATGATAACACTGGTCCAGCAATTTTTTAGGGGCAAAAAGGACACTTGTATTTGTTGTTATTTTGAGAGTAGGAAATGCTTTTCTTTTTTTAAAAAAAAAATCAACAGTTACCTCTTTCTGATAACAACTAATGATATAGTCAAAGAGGATTAAAACTGTCATTTTCAGACAATTACAAAACTAATTTTAAATAATGAGCACCGAAACATTTCAATACAAAGAATACAAACTTCAATATTGACAGTGTTTAGTTATGCTATTCTCTTTATCAATGTAACTAATCCGTTTACTGAATGCTACTCTCTTTGCCATTGTAATAATTTCTTAATCTCATGCAAAGACAAAAGCCTAAAACAGCTTCATAAACAGTTATCATTTTTATCATTATATTATATAAGCTATAAAACGCTGCATTAAACACCTACACAAATTCTTTGACAGACATGTACATAAGGTACATTTTCTTCAGGAATAGTCCACTAGCAATTATGCCATATTCGCATCAATATAGTCTTACGTAGACAATTACAGTTGGTACTCGGAAAAAATCATTAGATCTCAGTAAAATTGAGGCACACAAACAAGAATCTGCCTCATGCACTAGTGGTAACAATTTGGCTTTTAATATGAATCATTCCACCGTAAGGTGATTGACACTGTAACAAACCTGTGTAACAAGACTCTTCAGATGCTGCTCCCATATTTCCTTTCCTTCTGCAGTCCATGCAGCAACATTTCCATGTGTGTCAGTGGTCACTAGTTCAATTTTTCCATCATCATTGATATCAGCTGCAACTACAGCACCTTGAATTTCTGCCATTTCCAGAGGAAACTTTTCTCTAATTTTGCCTACCAAAAAAGAAACAATTAATTTCTCAGTTACTAACTGATATTGACACTAAGTTGCTGATACATTAAAAATTAGTTCGAACAAGAAAGAAAAAAAAATTAAAAATTTGATCTTGGTATAAACACCTTTAATTAATGAAAACATGCATCTTTTGATCCTCCTTCATTGTAGTGGTTTTTCTTTAAAAGTCCTTCAAAGCATAATTTCTAGATATGTCATGATAGCCGTTTTGATTGATCCTCTTAAGTTTTGTGCAAATCGATTGAACAAAAGACTGACCAGACGTTGAAACTGAAAGGAAATTGACAAATACACAAGCATAATATTTTAGTGAGAATCCAGAAATGTCTCTACAATATAAAATGTAGGTCCCAAATAGAGTAAAGCGTAATCATTTAAAGTCACCACTCACAGTCACCCTTGAAGAAAGTGTACAATGTGCTGGCAATGACTTAACTTCTTTGCCAGATATCACACATATGCAAAGGCATTTAACATCAAACTAATATCCTTTAGGGAAAGGATGAGAACAGGGATCAATATCCAAACTGGATGTCATCTTGAAAGTTGTCAATGTCAATTCCTACAGTTTTAAAGGTTTTAGTAACTTCCACACTTACTAAATTATGATACAATTCACATTAGTTACCAACGTGCCCAGGTAGGAAAAATATATTAAAATATGTTCCAAACACAGGCATTTTCAGTGAAAAAATAAACAATAATAACCAATCTTAGGACATTACCATGATGATCCAAGACATAAAACAACCCGAAAGAGGTCCCAACGAGTATGTCAAGATTGCCATCACCATCCAAATCCACGACAGTTGGAGAAGAATATATATATGCACGGAAACTTGCATTATCTGTACTTAAATCTAGATCTGTAGTCCACTTAACTTGCTTTGTATCAAGATTGAAAACGACAATGGCACCAGCAACATATTTCCCTATATCAATACCACCCAGATCCTTCAAATGCTCCGGGTTGTCATAGTACCTGCCAACTCATAAGGTGTCTAAAATTTCAGATCGGTTCATATAAAGCACCAGGAATACTTAGAGCTAGCAAAATTAAGTGCAAAAGGTAACATGAGTGTATGATGATGACTGATTTCTAATTTGAGATACAATGGTATATCTCCAGTTCACAAGAACTGGATAACTTTCACATTGTAATCTGAATTTTAATATTTAAGAGAACAGGAAACTGGAATAGAAAGTTTTAAAAAGCCATAAATAAAACTTACTCATGATCAAAGAAGTAAGAAACAGCAATAATCATTTCTGTGACACCATCATTATCAATGTCCGCTATGACCTGAGTAAATGAGAAAACTATATTTCATCAGTGCCAAAATAATATCTCAGCTTCATCTGTCAAGGTGTTCAGACATTAAAACAGTCTTGTATTTACTGAAGATCACTCACAGGAGTGCTCAATATATGAGAGTCAATATTCACATAATCCTCTATTTTCTCATGTTGTTCTTCAGTCCATTCCTCATCTCCCCACATGGCATCATCCACATAATCATCATAGTCATAATTATACTCATCAGCCAGCTCATCAGTGTCACGGAATAACTCAAAAGATGAATCTGCATTTTCATCCAATGCTTGATCATTTTCTGCAGTTGCAACAGGAACATCCTCTTTATCATTGCCTTCCTGTGACCCTTTTGAGTTGTTATCTTCCAGAAGACGTCTTCCAGTGTTAGTTCCATTCCCTGAACTATTAGTTCCACCTGATACGGTAGTCGTGGAAGAATTATCCACACTCATAGGAAGCTTAATGTTCGTTTCTGTGTGACTTTCATTCACTTTCCTTTCTTCACTAGGATTAGATATATTTACCAGACTTTCATTCACTTTCTTTACATCTGGATTAGATACAGTTGCTGGAGCAGGATGACTTTCTGTTGATGTCGTCACTGTTGCATTTGTTTCAGGGGTACTCTTGTTCGTTTCTACAATAATTACCAACATCATCCCAAGTTAGAATCAACCCTCTTTCAAGTAAAAAATTCCATAGAAGAAATCAAGACTGATTATGAAGATAAGAACACTAAGTCCAGAAAAATAATCTACATAAATAAAATCAGCTCATAATTAACAACATAGGACTCGAAGAGGTGGAAGGTGTTTTTTTTTGGTTTCAAACAGATCCAAATCACTGCTTATACAAAATCTGAAGGAGGGGGGAGGATCCAGATCATTGTATTTTCTAGTATGCCAGGAACCAAATTGCAAGAAACAATCAAGCAGCGAGCGATCTCAAAAACACATCAAGAAATAGGATAAGCTCGCGCTGATTGTGAACATAATGTTAAGATGTGCCAGAAAGTACCAAGAACAACTCCAAATTTAACAATTAGAAGTAACTTACCAAGCATTGATTTCATATGAGCAGCCTCTGACTCCTGAACAATTAGATCGTCATGGACATCTGGATGTGAGCGATCCACTGGATCAGAATGCAAACCCACATACCAATCTTTACGAACTTTCCTACGAGGTATCTCCAATTTATCCGTCATCATGTATCCCGACACCCTAAACAGTAAATATAAATTTAATTGGTATAAGTCTGAGCATCTTGGCACCACATCAATCAACATACAAAGTAATCTCAATTACCATACCGAAAAGATAGAATTACCTAAAAAAGAGAACTTCACCATTATATGTAGCTAGTGCGATTTCTCTAACACCATCTTTATCAATGTCATATAAGAGAGGGCTAGAATGCACGGATGATTGATGAAAAGCAGGCCAACCTAACAACATTACGGCAACTGGTTGTTATAAGGATCACATTTTATTTTACTGCAGGTGCAAAAGCAACGTAAACGAACGTAAAAAGGAATTATACCCGGCATTTTGTCACCATCGGAACCTTCTAGTACCTCTAGGTAGTGCAAAAACGAAGGAACCACTATATCAAGCTTCCCATCACTAAAATAAAAAATTAGCAACTACAAAAACACCAAACTGAAAACAATACAAAATCAATTCATAATCAGCTGATTAGGTTACAGATGCAGTTCATTTTAATACCTGTTGATGTCAGCAATCAAAGGAGTGGCATAGATGCTAGAGCTGACTTCAGTTTGCCATCTAAGCTCTAAATTTTTAGGGCACTGCGTATTCACCAACGCATCCTCATCTCTAACAAATACAAAAACAAAAACACAATCATAAATTCGCAATTTCACAAATAAATCCCCCAAAACAAAAAAGAAATTAAAAATTTAAGAACTCACATTTGAGGCAAACTAAGCTGATCGTCGGTAGCCTCTCGCTGGCGAAATTTATTTTGTTCGGAGCTGTCGCCGCCACGAGCGGAATTGAAGAGCAACAAACAAATTAAAAGAACACAGGTCGCTGGCGTTGTTGAGGATTTCATATGTTACCCTTGAAAATTGCAGACAACTAAAATTTTTAATTTGAATTTATTTGGGTTTGAAATATGTGGTGATTTTATTGCAATTGGAAGTGACTAAAGACGGCGCCGAAGATCTGTTGGTGAAAAATATATTTAATTGATCTCTCTGCGAAGGCGATATGAAGAAGAAAGATGTACAAGTATTGAAATTGGGGAATTCAACGACATTGATGACAGTTGGAATTGGGAACTTGGAAAATTAAGGTTTTGTTTTCTATTGCAAATTGCTATTGAGGGTTTTGAGCAGTACTGCGTCACTACTCACTAGCGCTCGACCCGCGACCTGTGACAGGAATAAAGCCAAGACTAATCCAATCTTGCCGTGACTGCAAAAAAAATTTTAAAAGCGTTTTTGTAGCATTTGCTCTCTGTTATCAATTAAAAATACCATAATAAAAATTATTAAAACAAATATTAAAAAAGGCTAATGAAATAAATTAATGCGATTTTGGAATTTAATAGATTCTTGAATTTTTCCGTTTAAATGTAAAAATGATTAATGCCATCCCCCATTCGTTATTAATTACCTAAGCATAAAATTCAGAGCTCATCAAAGAATGTTTTCCGATGCCGAAGAGCCGGGAATGCTCAGACCAGGCGCACGTCTTTAGGTACAATCATGGCCGCACAAATTGTCAGTCACCAACTTCCTTAGAAAATGATTCAGATTCGATAAATTTATCTATACATAAAGTCATCAACAAATTTTAACCACACTTGCAATACCTAATACTTTGCAATACCTAATACTAGCCTTCTCCAAACAAAATCCTGTTGCTCGGAGAAGAATAGATAAGGGAATTAAGAGCTTCAACTAGTATGTCTTTTCAGCTAACACATACATACCTGAGTAACATCCACAGAAATGGGGAAAAGCAAATCCACATAATAGAAATTTATTTAAAAGAAAAAAATATGACTACCTGTTAAAACCAACTTAGCAGACACTACATTAGAATAAGATAAAAGGGGCAGAAATAAACACTAATAATATACATACTGAGATCCTAATACTATTTCTCTTGATTTTGGACAACTATCAGGAAAATAATTCTGATATGACAACTATTCAAGTGTACCCCACTGGATCATACAAGTCACCAGCTTAGCACACATTACAATATGAGAAAAGAACTCAAAAAAAAAAAAAAACTGTCTAATTACAAAATATCTCAGTGACCCCTAAGTAGACGATGTAAATGCCCCAGCTTTTTTCAACCAACCAAAACCTGCAATAGCAAATGCAGGCATGCATCAGAAAAGGTGCCCCATAGTCCCACTTTAGTCTTTGGGCTCTTCTACTAAGGTCATCCTGGAAAGTATGTCGGTAATCCAGGACTCAACACTTCTTATCCCATCACCTCCTTCGTGCTGAACTTGTATGTAAGTGTGCTTTGCTGTCATTTCGAATTCTATCAGCATACATTGGCAGGCGAATGATCTCCTGTATCTCGTTCAACAAGACCTCCTCCGTGATATTGTCCCTTATGCTTCGCATCACCTGTGTTTTCACAAGTAAAAAGCACCTTTTATTATTCCACTAAGGTTAAATAATTTTAAAAAAAAATTGAGTTATATATAACAGAATAGGAGAAGAGATGGACCTTTCTGTAGGTATTGATATCATTCGGGGTTGATTTATCAGTCCTGATCCGCATACATTTCCATACCTGTATGTCTGGATCCCAAGTACACTCAATAATCTTTCCCGAGAAAAAAGACGGTTCTCTATCTGCAAGTATTTTCAAACCTTAGCCATTTCAAAACAAGGGCTAACGAATGAACAATTATCATAGGCATGTAAACAAAGTACTGAACCATGATGTGAAAGACACATGAAAATGGACATAATATAATTGGAATCCCAAGGTTGAAATTGTCTGTGTTTACCAGAATTTGGAAGATGACAATCTGTATGCCACACAAACAGACGAAATCTCTATGACTATCAAAATGCAATTGACCTACTTTCATAACATCCAGGACAGACAGCAACTTAATACACGGATGCTCCAACTATTATTGGCATTTTGAAAGATAATCAGACCAAGCCAAATGACAAGCTTTTGTTCATATATTTATTTATTTTTCCATGATAAGCAATTAAACCTCTGCAGGATATGAATTCCTCCAATTGAAGATATTTGCCACATGGCAGAGACAGACAGGACTCTAGATTGCTGATCGTCATCATAGGCAGAAAATGCCATCATATTGCATGCAAATGCAAGTACTACAGAATAAAAATGTTGAAAAAATTCTACTAGGAAAATCCAATAGACAAAAAATCAATTCCTGACCAATCTGGTGCCACATGTCAAACATAGCAGCAGAATGAAGTCCCAACAAAACTTGCACAACTGAGAAATGCCATTTCAGGACTTCTTTACCCCACATAGTAAGCAGGGCAACCATGAAATAGAAATCCAGCAAAAGCATATCCATAACCAGCCAAATATACAATCATGATTCATCTTTATTCCATAATATCATGGGCAACAGCTAAGCAATATGAGAACATGATAAGGCCAATGTACACCAGCACGCCCAACAAGCATAGAATTTACCACCAAAACACCCAGAAATACTCCCCAAACAAAAATTTGGAAATGGGGGAGAAAAAAAGATAAAAACTATTAATGTATGCAGTTAATATTGAATAAAAGCTCCATTTAACATCACAAGTGGATCCATCTTTGGCTTTATGCCAATATAGACGTCATGGCTGGGACTCCGAATATAGAAGACATAAATTTTGGCATCCAAAATAATAATCCGAAAGGCATGGGTTTGCTTCAAAAAACTAGTTAGCTGTGAGGAAAATGAACCTGTAAATTCAACTGAACTCCCTTCCATCAGCTTCTTCTTTCCACGTTCAAATACATAAAGTAGCTGTCGATCATCATCAGTCACCTGTCAGCATATACCTTCAATATTAGAATCAGATGTTGAGGAGTTTTTCATATTCGAATTAAATAAAATAGTATTACCTCAAATAGAAAGTCAACCGAGTTCATTCTAGCATATTTCCACTTCAAAAGGCCTTCATGTGTTCGAGGAACGTAAGGATCATCCCAGCCCTGTCACATAGTAATCACTAATAACCACATTTCACAACCTAACATTTAACTCTCAGCCTCACTTTTTTTCTCCCAAAAAAAAAACTCTCTTAACTTCACTTAAAAGTGGCAGATTTTTAAAGAATAGTCACTAAAATGCAATTAAATAATCGATTTCACAGCACAAGGAAAACACAGTGCAGTGTAAAAATTTCTCAGGCGGAAGAAGGAGAATCAGAGGCCTATATCGTGCTAATATCAAAAAATGTTGTTAAATTACACCTTGCAATCGTAGTTTATGATCCTCAATTACCTGGAAAACAAGACCATCGGCATCATGCGAAAGCTTTGGAATAAACTCCTTTAACAGCTTGTTAACAGTGGAGAGCAACCAAAAATCTTTCCTCCTAACCTGATAAATTATGTAAACAATCAATAACCAAAAGCAGTTGAGGAAGGAAAGGCAGGAGGAATGATGCTTCTCAATACATACCCTAAATGGCTCCAGATCATATCTGTAGTTGGGGTTCCTACTCTGGTAAATATTGTGGCGCTCATAATTCCTCGGTTCAATGACTTCTTTCTCAAGCATCTTCCACCGTTCATAGAAAGGCCGCTGGCCCACATTTGATAACCAGACTTTATTGTTAGTACAAACTTGTAATTATTTATATCTTTGTTGACAAACCAAAGAAATAAAGACAAGTACATGGAATAGTACTAAAAGGAACAGAATACCTTAAACACATCCACATATGAATCTAACAGCAAAATAACAGTCCAAACAATTTTTACGTACAATACAAAGCAAATGTAAATATTGATGTGCTATTTTAGAATTCACAGAACACAATTACCACATCCTCTAGGAGTCGATAAATACCAGAAGCAAAGGTAAGTTATTGTGCATGTACTGTTAATCCCTCTTACAATCCAGCGAAAAACATGGCAACCACATTCTATATGTTTTTTTTTTGTCATTAACAATATGAATTACAGCAGTAAAATTATTTAGGAACCTGATTCCTCCCTAAATATTCTCATATATATGATTTGTTAGGGGAGCCACCAACCCCTTAATAAATTTTCTAAATAGATTGTGATCACAATGAGATATTATCAGCATTTTATATACATTATTAACAACCCTATTAAGCTGGTTTGAACAAGAAAAATATAATTGCAGTTTCTAAACCACTTTTTCCCCAAAATGAGCCGGTTTCATTAAACTCCCCCAGTTCATTTGCCTGATTTGAAAGCATCACCGGTAGCACATATTGGCTCCATATCTCAGCCAAAAAGAGCATGCTACAATGTTTTCCATTAAACACATGTGCATTAAAGCAACAGGGAACTTTTATAATCATACATTCTTTTCAAAACTTATAAATCTTCATATCCTCAAGTCAACTTTTCTAACAGTGGACTACTTCAATCTGTACTTGGGAGAAGCTGTTTCGGGCTTTCTCAAATAAACTATATTCAGAAACCTCAAAATCTAACATTTTTAGATCAGGTTTGACCATACATAGCATAACAACTAAGTTGAGGAAACTCATCTATAGGGACTACTAATGCTCAATATGTTGCACAGAAAGTTAGATAAGCAACATCCAATAAGGATAAAGTAAATTTTTTCAAGGTAAAACTCTTTTGTCAGTGGCTTATGGACACATTGGTGCTTGACCGACATATGGCAAAGTATCTAACTACCAACATATAGTCACAATACAACTAATTCAATTGCTGCTGTGATAGAATAATAATAATGACATGAATTAAATAACATAAAATAGTTTATCACAAGTTTATCCCAAATCCAACCTCAATGACAGACACTTGGTTAATTGCCATCATATCATATATAAGGTATCTTCTCTCCTGCCTTCGTGAGTCTGGCAATTTGTCAATAATCATCTCCCCATCCAGCAGTGTGAAGTGATGAGTTTTCTCTCCCAAACCCTACAAGCAAAACAATTATGACAAATTAACAGTCATTATTCCAATTTTATACAAAATTGGGTTTCAATACCAAGAACCTTTCTGCAAGCCAAGATTCAACTACGTACTTCATTTGAGTTTCTGCAAGGAAACCTCATCTGGACCCTTCGAAAATTGAAACACCTATCAATCAAATAACATCCATCCATGGTTATAAGCATCATGTATCGAGTCCCATCAGCTTTCCACGTGGCATAGTAATAACGTTGCCGTAATAGTTGTAAGTTGTCACTGCATGCAATTAGAAGTTAAAAATTAAAATTCAGAGATTGCAACCAAACACAAGAAAGTTATTCAGAACAAAAATTTCAAACAATTCCCTTGCATATGGAAATACTAAATTATGTCACCACCAAAAAAAAAAAAACACACACACACACAAAAAAAAAAGGCTATCATGCTCTTCCAACTACTCTACATTTGGAAGATAGAAAAATATTATCACATCATACGAAATTAGCTCCCAGAATCTGATTGGATGGCATAATTATATGAACAGCATCCATTTGAGTACGATTGGAAACATTTTTTCGACTTCTATGGATCTCAAGCACAAAAATCCTTGAAATCCAATTCAACAAAAACACATGCAAAGGCTCCATTCCACTCATACTATATTAACTTTTCACTCAAGGTTAGTGAAGTTGGAATTTACATCAGATGTTCGATCCAGCCAATATCTGTCTATTCTGGATTCGTTCTAAATCTCCACCCTATCATTTATTCCTTGTTAAAATGATGCACACAAGAACCAAGCAAAAATTTGGAGAAAGATATCTCCAATACTGTCTGACATAAAGTTTTGCTCAACATCATCTACCAAGATCTATCTTTATTATCCAGGGAAGGTACATTTTGAAATGGCCAGAATTGACCCTACTAACCATTACTTTTTACCTTTTTTTCCCTTAATACTAACATTGAATAAAATAAATTATTTCCTGCCCTGAACTAGGGGCAACTTTGAAAAATGGAGACTAATCAGAAAATGAAGCAGTTTATTAAGAACTCCATTAGTACAGACTATTTTTACTTGAACAGAACAAGACAGTCCCTTTTTTGACAATGATATTAAGGAGAAACAGGATTTTGAGCACTCTTAAAAGTCCAATAAGCTTAATACATTCCATAGAATAGCATGCTGAAAGGAGGACAACTATATTCCAACTCCTCACTGCCAACCCAGCCACCCCACAGTTCTCCTTATCCTTTTTTTCTTTTTTCTTCTTTTAATAATAAAACTTGCTGCAACAATTCTAATGATCTGAACAGCTGTTTAGATGTCCCAGAGAAAATGTGCAACCCAATTATAAAAATTAATAATAGGAAGAAGAAGTTTCAACAAAATTGGAGTAAACAAGATTCAGAAGTTAAGACCTGTTGAGAGAAACTGGATGTGACCCTGGAAATTGCATATTCCCTCTTCCCTGGATTGCAAGAAATGGACCAGGTAAACCTTGAGTTAAACCAGATAGCTACCAAATGCATAACAAGCATACAGCATAGACATATTGTTTCAAGAAATAAAAAGAGTTGTGATCCATTCTTTGGTTAATACTCTAGTGTTATACAGATGCCCCTTTCTTGGAGCATAGTTGAATAATCATTTCTTCTTTAAAAACTTCTACACTTGAACAATGTAAAGACGCATACAAATCACAGCAGGTATGCACATTTAAAGTATAAACTTACCCCATAATTCAACTTAAGTGTCTGGTAACAGAAGTGCCGAAAGGCATCTTGTTGGTCATTAGGTATTTCATCCCCCAAAACATCATCATTCGTCATAGTTACCTCGTTATTCTCCTGAAATAATAAGAATCTAGACATATCATTAAAAGCATTTGATAAACATGAAAAATAATTTTTTTTTTTTTAAAAAAGCACTAACTTCTATTAATTTATTGAAAACTTAATCATCAAGCCTTTTGTCCCTATTAACACAAAAAGGAACCCCGGGGGGAGGGGGGGGTGGGTGGTGGTGGTGGTGGGGTTTGTGGGGGCGCAGGCGGCGGGCACAAAACAATTTCAATCACAGTTATTTCATTGAAGACAAGCGGCACTAAGAAGCGATAAACAAAACAAAAAATATGGAAGGGAAATGGAATTCCCATCAATTGAGGAAGAGGAAGTTCAATAATGGCAAATAAAATAGAAAATATTAACAACCACATACACCTACCACGTACAACACTGTTAGCATAGATCTGATAGGAAAATTAAATTGTGCCAAATTCTATATCTTCACTATTACAACCAGTGATGACATTCATCATTTTCTGATTGTAGCTTCAAAGGGAGGAGTACAGTGGCTAAATTAAGGGAAAATATGCTTTATTTGAAGTGATATTGTGTCATCAAGTAAAAGCCAAAAAGCCAAAGCTTGCATACCAAATAATTCCAATGACATTAGGGACAAAGCATACATATGTAATCTGCATCAACACTATTATTGTAGCCAATAAATGCAGTGACAATTATTTAAACTCAAGTATTTAGGGACAAAAGCACACATATCGAGAGATCTGCATCAACACTATTATTGTAGCCAATAAATGAAGTGAAAATTATTTAAACTCAAGTATATTCTTAGAGTATGCATACATGCAAAGCAGCAGCTGGAACTCCGTCATCGTCATCATCTGGTACAGCTTCACCATTGAGATCAAGTTCTCTTTTCCACTCTGGAGTTGAAGGGCAAGGGGTCGAATCAAGCCTCTTCTCATGATAAAAAGTGTACAGAGCCTCTATATAGTCATTCTTGTAGATTCCAGGTGGGCGTACTTCAGCAAACTTTTTTATTGCCTGCACACCAGCCAAATCAAAGGAACCAGATTTTAATATGACTTATTAATTGAAACTATTTGAAAAACTCTAAACAACAATCACAAAACTAACCTGAGCAACAGACATTGACTGTGAACGCATAAGAAAGTGAACAATCATGTATCCTGTTCGATTATGTCCATGCGTACAGTGAACAAGAATATACTTCTTTGTGTGTTTCTGTCGTGACAGGAACTGGGTAACCTGAAAAAATTGGTGACATAAAGCATCATAAGAAACTTTAGCCTGCTGAACACAGCAAATTCAATGTGCTAAACTGACGCAGCATAGAAAAGGTCAAGAACAAACCTCATATACGAAGTTATTTACAGAAGCATTATCAGGTACAGCATCTCGGCCCTTGCATTGAATCTAGAACACAAATAAAAAGTTTCAAAATATGGAATTGTTCAATCACAATAAAGAGAAAAGAAGGATACTCACCTTAACATGCTTAATGCCCTCTTTCTTCAAATCTGATGTTGGGTAGTAACGTGTTGTATTTGTCAAATCAATCACCAAACCAAGCTGGGAGAAGAGAAACAAGGAGATAATTCTCATAAACCAGTTGTCCAGCCAAAAGGTGCACGATCATGATTAGATGCATTTATAGCATACCATAGAGAAAAAAATGCTGATGTTTCAATGCAGAAGAGAGCTTTCTCACATTTTTATTGACTTTATTTACCTTTCTTCCCAAAACTCTTTGCTGGTGAATCACTTGTTTAAATGAGTATCTTTTTCCAGGAAGAATACAATCATTGAAGAATTCACTAAGCGGAACCTTTGAAGGGATTATACAACCACCAATTTCTTGACCAAACGGAGGGCAGTCCAACCAACCTACAAGGGAAGAACAAAATGATTTAAACCTAGAAAAAATCAAGAATATAAATATGTAATTAAAATTACACTCTCTCCATTAAGAATATTAGGAAAAGTTAATACCATGAACCAGTCACTTGATCCCTCAATTAAGGGTCTTATAAGGTATTAAGTTCCTCATTTATTTCATGACTCTCCAAAATAATAAAGTAGCCTGACCGGAAAATGTAAAAAAAATGATTGTCAAATTGAATCCTACTAAACGAAAACCTGTATAATCTCCCCTTCTTTTTTTAATGTGTTACAATCTACCGACATTTACAATCAAGGGTCAACCAAGACCAACCTAGATCACTTCTATTACAGCACAATACAAATTTATATTTCTATTTTAGGGATATATCTTTCCCCACATATATTCTGATGAAACATATCTACCAAACCCAAATTGGTGAGAAGGGAGCAAGATCCCTGCAGTATCTCACCACTCAGCCAAATAGAACCAGTAAACTCTTAAAACAATCAAGATAACTCTTTTAAAAGGAGTTCAAATTATTCTAATGGGGCATACAAGATATAGAAATTAATTGCTGATAGAGACAACATAAAAATGACATAAAGTAGAACCTGACTCAGTGTATAGAAAATTACCAGGGGGGAGCTTATTTCTGTCATAGGACTTGTAGTTTTTATTTTGATAATATTGATCATGCATGGCCGGCTGATATGCATGCACAGGTCTGTCATCAGGTCGATCTCTTTTCAAACGCCTTCTTCTTTCTTCACGCTCCTGACACAAGCAAACAAAATCTCTAACCGTGAACAGACATCAACAAAAAGAGTAGAAAACTACGAAAACGAAAAATGGTAACTAATAACTTCGCTCAATAACAGATAGTCGTCTTCCTCCTCACACCTAAAGAGGGAGGAAAATGGAAGAAGAAGAGAGATGGAAACAGAGACCAAATGGTCATCTAACCTTGCACATAATAACAGAAATCACCTACATATTGACCACCCTAAACAGATCACTTAAACTGGCATTCAAGGCATTATGCCAAACCCGCAAGGGATCAAAATCTAGCAAGTTTCACGCAATTTGTATAATTTACTGAAAGATCAAGGACTGTTTGAAATCCCTCTAGCTATCATGTATAGTATATCAAAGGACAAAATGAACAATATATTAAAGAGAAAAACAAAATAAATAAAAGAGAGAGATAGAAGTACCCTGCGCAAAATCTCAGCTCCGGATTCTATTCGTTCTTGTGCGGCATATTCTTCTATATGTCCTTCAAAAGTATCCTCATCTTCTTCAGGTAACGGAGAAGCATTTAAATCCATGGCACCAATCATTCAACATCCACTCAATAGCATTCACCGACATGAAAGTCTCAAACGCCCATAAGGCTACCTTCACACTATCAGTAAAAGTTTAAACTCGTACCTACCTGTGCCCAGAGCACAATTTAAATCCTAGTGAGCAACAAAAACAGACTTATTTACATCAATTCAAAGCACAAAGTCATAAAACCATCGACCAAACTCAGTACAATTCTTGATTCGACCAATAACTTTACTTTTCAACAAAACCTCCAAAACAATTTTACGAAAAATTCAAAATTCACTAATCTCGATTTCTCATACGTTCACAAACAATATCATTATTTTAACTAAATCAACGCCTACAACCCTAATTAACCAAAAAATTCTAATTAATTAAGTAACAAAACGCATCATTTTTAAAGGAAACAAATACGAAGAGCCAAAACCTAACAAATAATAAAAGACTACCAACTCACCGAGTCGAATGAACAACAGTGCACTGCGATGCAGCAGATAGAAGCCGACTCTTGAACCGGCGAGAAATTGAGGATTCTCGCGATCAACTAATTACGAGCGAAACTAAAACTTTCAAAACAATTTTTACGAATTTTAAAACTTTTTTTTTCTTTTGCAGACACTTTCAATTATCGAAACTGAAAGTTCTCTTGCGAAACCCTAGAGAGAGAAAGAGAGCGAGGGAGAGAGAGTAGTAAAAGTAATTGATTAATCCATGTCACGAGAGAGGGGGAGAGAGAGAGCACGAGAGACAACAGGAGGCAATTTCACGATTTGCGATTTGTAATTTGTTTAATGAAAGGGGATGGAGGTAAATTAATAAATAGAACTCCGTGTTATTTATAAATGAGAAATTACCCACGGCGCGGTGATGACAGCTTAAATCTTAAAAGGCCAAATTACGAGGACATTATGGTCATTTAATAATTGACTTGAAAAACACTCTTGAGAGTTTTATTTTTATTTTTAATAGACATATTTTCAGATTTTCTAACAAAATAGACAATTTTTTAATAGAGATTACTCAAAAGATAAATAAATGGGTTATATTTAGATCCTTTGTATAATAATAGATTCCAATTACATGTGTCACTCATTGGATGATTAATTTCATAATCTAATTAAATTATTATTATATCCTCCAATAAATGAATGTCACGTTAATTAAGTTACAAATTAAAATTTAAATATTTAGATTCATAACATTATTCATTCTTTTGTTTAATTCTTTCATGAATATACATCAAAACTTTTAACAGATCTTGATAAAGAGTTGGTGAGCATTATGAATTAATACTTGAATTAAACTATTAATGAAACTTATTATACAATTTTAAAATGTATTATAAGTACAAACTTATTATTTGGTTTGAACTCTACTCACATAGGTGGAAAGAGGATTAAATTACTGTTAAGCTAATAATAAAAAAATTACATATGAATTATAATGAAAGATTTGATAATTTGATAAAAATTCGAATAATCTCGATAAATAAAATGTATATGATTAATTTGTTAGGTAATTTCGCCCGCTTTATAGTTGGTAACACGATATGCAATGTGATCTTTTAAAATCTCGTAAATTATCTTGAGGTTGAAATTAACTGAAGAGCGCTTGACAATATCAACCATCAAATTATAATATGCTTAATTAAAAAAAAAAGTTTGGTTATTTAATGTTCATTTATTTTTAAAGGCCCTTAGTATTTCTTAAAAACTGTTTCATTTTTGACAAATAACATTTAAAAAAGATTCACAATCAAATGCACATTTAACCAAATGCACCAAATACTTTCATTAGTTCGTTATAAGATGGTGACAGCAATTTCTAATTTCAAGTGAGCAATAACAGGTTTATCCATGAGAGTTAAATACTTTTACATTTTAGAGAATAATATTATAAGTGTTTATTTTATTTTTTGTAATTGTTTATTTTTATTTTAAGTAGAGATTTTGAGAATTAAATAAACCATTTTACTTCTAATAGAAAAATCCTTAAACTTTAAGTTTTTACGAGTAGAGAGATTAGAGAATTTATTTGAAAGGTTAAATTGTTTAAAATGCCCCAATACCTATTCTACATTTTTTTTTCATCCATTTCATAACACGACTTTAAAACTTGTCTATTAAAATAATTTATAATTTTTAACAATCTCATATAACAACAAACAATCAAATTTTTTTATTAAAATCTTACTTGTAAATCTAGACAAAGTTATACTAGAAAATTTATACTCAATAGAGTCTTAAATTTATACTAAATAAAGTGATAACTATAAAATAAAAACTTATCGGTAAATATATCTTTTAAAAATAAATTTAATAAAAAATATTATAGATTTTTCCATTATATAAGTGTGGGATAAAATTACTTTTAACTTATAAATGACAATAATAAGTATTTATCAAACACTTTATTATAATAAAAAAGGAAAAAAAGAAGAAAAAATACTACTATCATTTTCCTGTCTAAAAATTAATTTTAACTTATAAATTACAATAATAATTATTTATCAAATACTTTAGTGTAATAAAAAAGAAAAAAAATACTATCATTTTACTATCTAATAGTTTATGACATATCACTTAATTACTATTCAGACATATCACTTAATTACTAAATCTTTCTAATAATTATTTTTTTACTTACCACTTTAATTTTTATTATTTCACCACAAATCGTTAAAGTTAATAGAATTTTTAACAAAAATTATAATAAAAGTCTATTTTACCCTCAACTATGTAAGTGTAATCTAATCTTTTAAATTATAACAATATAAAATTAATTATATTCAAATAAATAATAATTTTATCCATTGATTATTTTATACATCTAAAATTTTAAAATATTGAATATACTGAAATTTTTAAAATACACTTACGACATCAATAATTTATTAGTATAGTTATTAATGGTTGATGGTAAAATAAACAAACGGAATCATTAAGCGAAAAATTGTTATAATAATAATAATAATAATAATAATAATAATAATATATTAAAAAATAAGTAATAATATCAGAAAGTGAAAAGAAAACTTGATTGGATCACAGCGTGACGCATCGTCGAGGTTAGACTCGGTTGGAAAAACACGCACACGTGATTAGAGAGTGGGGCCAGCCGATGAAGGAACCGTAAAACCGACAAAAGCACAAACAGTAGGAAGATGGATAGGCGATGGCGTCAATTCGATTGACTCGAGTCACACACTGTACGACGGTAACGCCATCACCACTCGTCTGTCGCCACAAAAGCAAAGGCGGAAGGAAACTGGAAGCCAAGGACCAAGGTAGCGTGAGTTTTGCCGAAAAGGCAATAATGGAGAGTCCCACGCCTCACACAAAACTGGAATAACGACAAGAACACACGAAGGCGAGCTGAAAGATTCCAAAAGTGTTGTACCATTACCGCAATATATATTACATCATTGGAGATTTGGAGGACATAGATCCTCTCCGGTTTGTTAAAGCACGGTTCTCTATTCTTAAAATTAGTCACGTGAACTTTCTTTTTTGAAAAAATAAAAAAATTATTTTATTTTCCCTAAAGATACCAAGCAACCAAGCCAAAGTTTAGTTTGTTGGTACTCTCCCACTTTATTTTTTTTTTTCTAATTGCTAATAATTATTATTTTTGTTCGTCGGTCACGCGGTTCTTTTTGCTGACAATGAGCTTTCTCTGGACCTATATTCATAGTTTATACTCATTTAAAGTGCAAAAACAAAATAAAAAAGACGTGCAAACAGAATTTCATATTTAGTGGGAGAAAATAATTCCCTTTGTCTCTCAGTCATCCTCCACTTAATTTAAGTTGAAATACATTCCTCATTTCAAACATGTTTAGGTAAAATCACCAATCAGATTAAAGATTTAAATTTTATACTTTAACGTGCTTTTAATTTCAATTTTTTTTTTTAGAATTTATCAAATTTTATACCTTAGAATTTGTTTATAATAAAAATATTGAAAAGGAAATGTAATAAATACCAGCATAAATTATTTTGCAGCGGATCAATAGACACAGCATAAAGGCAGACTCAATAAACCATACAAGACAGTCTAATAAGCCATGCTATCGGTTTGCCCGATTTTACAAAATTATTTGCAGTTGTAGGGTTAACCAGAAACAAAAGCTATAAGCATGACTGAGTGCTATTTTAGTAATGAAAATAGAATTTTGAACCTATTTCTTTATATTAGTTGAAAACAGTGGGAATAAATATAATTTTTTTATTAAGAAAAAAAATTAATTTCTTAGTTGAAATTAAAAAATAATTTTCTGCTGGCCCGCTGGTTGCCTATTTGGCTACTTACGTAAGTTTTCCTTTCCTAAGAAGAAATGGGCTTGTAGCTATACACACGTGTAATGCCAATACTTGTTGGATTTAGAAAAAGGACAAGAACTCTCACTGTGTCCTAATATATAAATACAAAGTTTTAATTGACAAAATCTGACTCTTTCAACATTCAGGCCCCGCTGTCAATTCGTCTTGTACTTCCCTTGCAAGCTTACACCAGGTATGGCCTCTTCTGCTCACTCTTGTATTTATTTTCGTAGAGTTTAATCGGTTAAATAAGATTAGAAAAAAAAAAAAGTGCTTCGATGAAGATTTGACATGATTAGTAGCTTTTGCGTTTAGAACTGAAAATTGACTCGTAAGGGACAATTTTAATTGAAAAAAAAATAATAGTTTTCGGTGAAATAGATATTAACCGTGTGGTTTTTTTTAATATTAATTATACATAAGACTACTAAATTACATCAATTGTACACTATATTAATATTTACAATTACACACTACATTAATATTTACAATCAGATATATAACGGAGATTTACAATGTTATATTAAATGTTATGAAATACTTACCCAGATAAATAACTCTCATCAACGAGGTATGTCTCTACTCCACTCGTATTTCCCAAGAGAGAAAGACCTGCAAATAACTCCATACAATCATACATATTTCTTAATTGACGGAGTTTAAGTTCATGAGAACGTGAATTCCTACCCTTACAATCATGCTTAGTTATAAAGGTATAGATTAATCGTTCGGCTAAAGGCCCATTAGCAACCATGTGCTTATTGAGGCAACTACATGTGATTAAAAAAAAATTGTGGTTTACTGGGGTCAATTGCCTTATTCTAGAGTATTAATGGATCCGCACCACTACTGTACTTGCGCATAAATGTCTACGTGTAATATCAACTTCTTGTACTAGAAATTATTGATCTTGTGAATGATGTTGATTCCTTTAATTTTTAGGCCTATGTAAGATGAATTTGTGTGTAATCTATATACAATTGTTAAAAAACTTTGGATGTGTTTGAAACAGCCTTTGGCCAAAAACTTGGTGGTGTTTACTAATCACTTATCTTTTTTTCGATTGGTAGAATAAATCTCGGTTGCTTTTCTCAGGCGGGTAGTGCAATTGGTGAGCACTTAAGTATAAAATCAAGAGAAAGGATGGGGAACGTACAAAATACCTTGCTGAGTTTCCTTAAAGCAAATATCTTTTAGATTCTAACTGCAATTGAGAAGAAGCAAGACAAAAATGTGCAACTTCTAGATAAACAAATTTGTGAAACAAATTCCATACCAAAACAAAGAATCCCCAAATAAAGAATGTTGTAGAAGAAACACACCTGCTAGTTCTTCCCGAACATGTTATCTTTCAGATTCTTGTGAAACTCTCAACTAAAGATGCTTGGAATATAAGGCACGTATGCAAAAAGTGGCAGCAAATAGTCACTTGCAGCTACTTCATATCCCAGTATATGCAGCAAATCCAATCTCGAGTGCTCATGGTTGACCAATATTCCTCCAAAGTCCAAGTATTGGAGACGGATTATCTCAACTTGAAAATTGCACTATTTTCCAGAAATAGAAGAATTCTATCGAGTTGTAATGGTTTAACTATACTGCGCCCCAATAATTGGGTGCCGCATGTTGTAAATTTAGTCACCAAGGACTCCGTATCTTTTCTATTGTGCTCCTCTCTTTGTCCACACGACGACAGCAGAATTGCCCTTGTTTTTTTATCCCTCTACAAATGAGTACAAAGTAATGAATATGTATGATGATCGTGTTGGGGTTGAGATATGCAACTTAGGTTAGTCTAAAAAAATATGGAAAAGGATTCCCGAATCATTCAATGAACCACTAGAGCGACCTTTCAATCCTCAAACATTTCGATGGACAAACGTTGTGTCAGTAAACAGGCTATTTTTATATTGGAATGTTGAATCAAACAGATACATTGTAGGTATCAATGTCAGTGATGTGAAATGGAGAAAGATTAATCTTCCGGATGGTGGTGAGCACATGTATGATTTGTTGGAGATGAGAGGAAAACTTGCATTGTTTTATCTAGTTTCCAATACTCAAATTGATGTATGGATTCTAGAAGAGTTTGAGGAACATAAATGGATCAAGAGACATAGCATGATGGTAGATTTAATAAGCTATACAATGAATTCTTTTAGACGCTGCACGTGTCTGCTAGATTTTACGAAATTATTTGCACTCGCAGCCTTAGAAGATGGTCAAGTAATTATTGGAAAATTGATGGGTGAAGCAGACACGCAATTAAAGTGAAATTGAGAAATAATAAGAAATAAAATCACACAGGAACACCAGAAATTATAAGGTTCGGCTTTAGCTAACGTCCACGGGTAAAGATAGAAGAAAAATATTTTACTAGTGAAAATAAGTTACAAGTATTGTAATATTTTAGCTAACTGCCCAAAACTCCAATACACTGAAACTCTCAAATCACTACTCTCTAAATAAAGAAGAAAAACTGAAGAGAATTCAATGATACAAATGAGGAGAAGAACCCTTCTATTTATAGTCATCAAATTCAAATGGCTACTATGCATGAAATATTTTATTATTTTTTATTTTTTTTATTTTTTTTTCCTTCTTCAGTGTGGAATCTTCTCTTTCTTCTTCTTTATTTTTTTCTTCTTTATTTTCTTTTCTTTTTTCTTTTGCCTTTTACAGTGGGGCACTAAGTAGTGCCTCACTACTTACCTTTTTGACATTCTCCCACTTGGAGATTATATTAGAAACTAATCAATCTCTACATTATCTTTTCTACTTTACCATAGTCATGTTGTTTATGTTTCTGCTAGGCCACAAGAAGATTTATTCCATACAAACTTGTCAGCATTGATCGGTTTGGTCAAAACATCTACTAAGTTCTCTTTGGTATGAATCTTCTACTACTTCTCGAACGAAGTGATACTATATCCCTATGTGTTTTATCCTGGAACGAAAGACGAATTCCTTACAATATGCAAGGCACTCTGATTGTCATAAAACACAAGAATTTTCTGTTGTTTGTGCCTGAGCTCATCCAATAACTTTTGTATCCAAATAGCTTCCTTATAAGCTTGTGTAGCTGCCGTACACTCTACTCCTGTTATAGATAATGCCACAACGGTCTGTAGTTTTGAAACCCAACTTACAGCTACTCCCGCAAGTGTAAATACATAACTAGTAGTGAATTTCCTTTTATCAAGATTTTTTACAAAATCTGAATCCACATAGCTCCTGACAGTAAACTTTAATCCTCCATAATATAATACAACATTAAGTTCCTCCAATATATCTTAGAATCCTCTTCACAGCTATCCAATGCTCTTCACTAGGATTCGTCATATATCGACTGACTGCTCTCACTGCTTATGCAATGTCTGATTTAGTACATATGACAACGAACATCAAACTTCCCACTGCTGATGCATATGGTACTTGAGACATTTCATTTCTCTCTGCTTCATTGTCAGGACACATACTTGAGGATAATTTAAAATTAATAAGAAGTGGGGTAGAAATTGGCTTACAATCTTGCATATTGAAGCACTGTAAAATTTTCTTCAAGTAGTTCTTTTGAGAAAGCCAAATCTTCTTGTTATTTCTGTCTCGGTGAATTTGCATCCCTAGAATTTTGTTTACTGGTCCTAAGTCCTTCATTTGAAACTCTTTAGCCAATTATGCCTTTAATTCTTGGATTAGATCTTTGTTGGGGCCTACTACCAACATGTTATTCACGTACAATAGCAAAATGACGAAATCATTATCTTCAAACCTCTTGTAATATGCACAATTATTTGAACTGAGTCTGCTGTATCTAAGGCTCATGATGAAGGAATCAAACTTCTTATACCAACACCTCGGTGTCTGTTTGAGACCGTATAGAGATTTGTTCAACCTGCTAACTAAGTTCTTTTTTCCCTTTTTAGCAAAACCTTCTATTTGAAGCATATAAATTTCTTCTTCAAGTTCTCCATGAAGAAACACAGTTTTCACATCTAACTGCTCTACATGTAGATCAAATATAGCACACATCGCCAAGACTACTCTATCTGTTGTAAGTCGAACCACCCGAGAAAATATTTCGTTGAAGTCAACCTTCTATCTGAGCACATCCTTTCACCACCAATCTCTCATGATACCGCTCCACTTGATTATTGCCATCACGCTTGATCTTGTAGACCTATTTGTTACCAATGATTTTTCTTCCACGTGGCAGTACTACAAGTTCCCATATATTGTTCTTGTGTAGAGCCTTAATTTCTTCTTGCATTGCTGTCATCCACAAAGCAACATCTGAGCTGTTTAAAGTTTCATAGAAAGTTGATGGCTCTTCATCCTTTGTTAGAAGACAATATGCAACATTGATCTCTGTGACATAACCTGAGTGTCACACTGGCGATCGTCTCTCACGAGTTGATCGTCGAACTTCTGGAGCTTCAAACTCAACTGATTCTTGTTCCTCATGATCTGGTGCTGCTTTAGAAGAATCTGAATCTTCTGGATTATTTTCCATATATACCGGCACAGTCTCTGAATTTTCTTTTACAGTGTTATTATCACCATTTCTCATTTGCAGTTTATCTTATACAAAGATAATATCCCTGATGATGACGATCTTGTGGGCAGTGGGGTCCCACAGACGATACTCTTTTACTTCATCAACATATCCCAAGAAGATATATCTTTTAGATTTTAGATCAAACTTTACTCTATCTTGGGCATTGTACATCATGTATACAGGACATCCGAATACATGTAGGTGAGAGTAATCTGTTGGCTTTCCATTCTACATTTCCATCGGAGTCTTCAACCCAATTATTGTGGATGGCGACCGATTTACTACATAATAGGCAGTTTTGGCTGCTTCTGCCCAGAATAAATTAGGTAAACTCTTAGCCCTCAACATAGCTCTAATTCTTTCTGTAAGAGTTCTGTTCATCTGCTCTGCCGCTCAATTTTGTTGAGGAGTGTATGCCGTCGTGAACTATCTCTTAATACTTTCTTGCTTATAAAAAGCAAGAAACCTACCGTCTATAAACTCTCCACTGTTAACTGTCCTCAAACACTTGATCTTTTTCTCGGATTCAAGCTCAACCCACGTTTTGTACTGTTTGAACACTGGAAACACATCTGACTTTTTCTTGATTGGATACGCCCAGCATCTCCTAGAATAATCATCAATTAAAGTCACCAAGTACTTTGCACCTCCCATGGACATATCCAGTGATTCCCAAACATCCGAATAAATCAAGTCTAAAATGCAGTTACTTCTAGAAGTAGATCTACTAAACTTCAATCTATACTGCTTACTTGTAACACAATGCTCGCAAAATGATAAGTTCACTGATTTTAGTCCTGGAAGTTATTTTTGCTCAAAGAGAATCTTCAAACCTTATTCCGACATGTGACCGAGTTTGAGGTGCCTCATCATCGTTGATTTTCTCTATTTTGATGCGACACACCGTCAGCTTCCTATAGTGTTTTCACTTTAAGCATGAACAAATTAGCACCAATCTTTTCTGCATTCATCAATACAAGGGCGCCTCTAGTAATTTTTATGGTTTCATTTTCAACATGAGTGTTACACCCATAACTATCTATTTATCCAAAAGACAATAGATTTTTCTTCAGGCCGTTAACATGTCGTATCTCCCAAATTGTGCGAATTGCACCATCAAACATTTTTATTTTGATAATATCAATGCCAACGATCTCCAGGGCATGATATTCTCCTATATATACAGATCCTCCTAAGATAGGTTTATAAGTGTGGAACTATTCTCTCCGAGAGGTCATGTGCCAGGTAACTCCTAAGTCTATGAGCCAGACGTTAGATAGCCGTTTTCTACCTCCTGAAACAGTTATTGCCTCGCTGTAAAGAATTTCGCCATCATTCGAGGCACTTGCTACATACTCCAGAGTATTTAATGACTCAGGTTCTTTATCCTCTCTTCTCTTTTGGTTGTTCCAATACTCTTTCTTGACGTACTCTTTTTTGCTACAACTGTAGCATTTAACATTCTTCTTACTTCTAGATTTTGATGTAACATGATTGTGACTCCCACTCAGGGCACATTTCGTTGATCTTCCTCTTGTCACTGATAGCGTTTCTGTTTGTTGCGAATTTACTTGTCTGTCTTCTTTACTTTTTCACCTGATCTCTTAATTTAATACGGAGGCTACAACATCGTCGAAAACTAAACTATCTGCTGAATTGCTGTTCGTCAGGTTGATGATGAGTTGATTATACAAATCTAGTAGACTTTGAAGTAGAAGCTCTGCACATTCATTTTCCTCTATTTTATGACCCAACGTCGTAAGTTGTGAAAATAAAGTCTTCAAGGTGTCGATGTGGTCGGTCACCAATGTAGATTCTACCATTCGAAGAGTATAGAGTCTCCTTTTTAAGAAAATATTATTGTGCAGTGACTTAACCTTATACAATTTTATAAAAGTATTCTATATTTCATTTGCTGCCTTTTTCTCCGCCAGATTAGATAACACCCCATCTGTAAGTGCTAATTGTAGATCAACAATGGCATTGCCGTATATGTGAATAGTATCCTCGACTCTAAAATATATAACCAATAGCTCTGATACCACTGTTGGAAAATTAATTGATGAAGCAGACACGCAACTAAAGTGAAATTGAAAAATAATGAGACACAAAATCACATAGGAACACCAAAAATTACGTGGTTCGGCTTTTAACCTACATCCACGGGCGAAGACAGAAGAAAAATATTTTACTAGTAAAAAAGAATTATAAATATTATAATATTTTAAGTCACTATTTAAAACTCCTAATATACCTAAACTCTCAAATCACTATTCTCAAAATCAAAAATAAAAACTGAAGGGAATTCGATGATACAAATAAAGGGAAGAACGCCTCTATTTATAGTCATCAAATAGTTAATATACATGAAATATTTTATTATTTTTTATTATTTTTTTATTTTTTCTTTTCCTTCTTCGGTGCGGCATCTTCCCTTTCTTCTTCTTTCTTTTTTTTCTTCTTTCTTCTTTGTTTTCTTTCCTTTTTTTTCTTTTGCTTTTTGTAGTGGGGCACTGAGCAGTACCCCACTGCTCACCTTTTTTACAGTAATTATGTTTAAACACAAAATTTCTAAGCATGCTTACTATCTATATGATAGAAGCGGCCTCGTCTGTCCGAGAAATGGGATAGAGAAAGAGCTGCCAGCAGAGAAAGAGCTGCCAGCAGAGAAATCGCGGGGCTGCTCTGCACTCCCAGAATACTCGTTGTCTGCCCTTTTCTCTGAACAAGCCAATGCCAGTTTATAAATTTTATTATTGCAATTCATACAAACTATTTATGAAGATGCTTGGTGCTCGCATTCCAATTCTGGACCAGTGAACTTCGGTGCCTCCAATAAATTTTACTTTTTTCCAACCTTTCTTTCTTTGGCATTAGAAACACTAATTTTCTTTTATTCCATTATCAAGCTGCCTTATGAGGTTACTGAACTGCATAAAATAATTTATATTAAGATTAAGGAGACGTGTGCATGAAAGATTTTGAGTACTGCCTATGTATTGTTCTATTTTCATTAATTTCACACATATGTCGAGAATCCAATGAGGTGGCTAAACAGCACCCCTCACACATGACAATAATCCGATAAGGTGGCTGCAATTCATTGTTTTATATCTGCCGATAGTACTTGACGGTGAAAGAACAGCAAAAATGAGAGTAATGATTTTGCATTAACGAAGATGCTTACAAAATGAGAGTAATGATTTTGCATTAACAGAATATTACCAAGGAACGATCAGAGTCAGATAATGAAGTCACCTCCGGCAATGTGTTTGCATCTGGCATGCCAAAATAACTACAAAGAGTAAAATAAATACAATTAGAGCAGCAGTTAAAAAGTAGCTAAACACAAAAAAAAAAGAAAAAGGATGAAGAGTGAAGTATGCACCTGAAAATTCCCGACAATATATCATATTCAATCGTTGCACTTCCACTTCCATCATACAGACACTTCCCCTTCACCATCTCAGCAAATACACAGCCCACGGCCCACATATCAATTGCAGCAGAGTAATTGGTCCTGCCAAGGAGGATTTTGGGGGCTCTGGACCTCGGAGTCACCATCTGCAAAGAGGTGCTGAAAGTATCATAATTGCTGACAGTGTCATTGAGAACTATAACGTGCAAGCATTCAATTGAGTTCATTGTTGTAACATACTGACAAAAGCAATGTGAACATGTAAAAATTATGCCAATTAAGGCCCAAAGTTCCAAACCAAAAAAAAAAAAAGGCAGTAAATATGATAACTTTTAAATTTTAGTTGGAAAAATATCACTTCCATATTTTGGTAACTCTAATTTGTGGGTCAATGAAGACCTCCATGCAACTATAGTCACTACCTTCTACTTTAAAATGTACAGCAGTTCTAATAAACTTCGATTTGGATTTTGAAAATATAGCTATACATAATCAAGAAGCCATAATCAAACACTTCTTGGTTACAACAATGCCTTATGGCTGATTACCAAGAAAGAAAAATCCAATGGCAAGATAACAGTTATTGAAACTCCTAATTAGGCATATGAAGAAAGCGGAAACAATAAAAGCAAAGGTTGCCATGGACACCTCGGTAGTGTGTGCATCAAAAGGAGCATCAATTTCCTTGGCCATCCCAGAATCAGCAATCTTTACTGTTTTATTCTCAATATCTGCTGGCAGATTCATGATTGTCAAATCTCGATGGATGATCTTGATAGCATGACAATAGGATATGCCCCTGAGAATACAATAGAGGAACTTCTGCAAACAGATGATGTATTGACCTTTTAATATGTAAAATCCAAAAGATAATTAACAGGTCCATAGTTTTAAATTTTCATACACCCTTCACGCACTTCTATGTGATTTTACATGTTAGAGAAAATATGACAAGAACCACCAAATATGTGTTTACTGCATAAAACTAGATGCTTCAATACCTGAGTCAAATAATTGATTTTCATAATTAAAAGTTCTTGGATTACTTAAAAGGAAAATAAGAACTTGGAAAGAGAAAATATCAGATGTTCTGATGCAGCAAGAGAAGAACACCAAAGGAACAAAAGTCAAAAGTTCAGGAAAGCAGTTTAATAACAATATAAGAAGCACCAAAGTACAACCCACTTTTATCAAATGTGAATCCATGGGATAATACTGCTGGATGAATTTGTGCAGGTTGATGTTTACATACTCAAAAATAAGGTTTAAACTATTCAGATCACTTTGAACATCCAGTGGCCTGGTTTTCAGCATACAAATGACAATATGTCATGATTAGATGAGTTCAAGATAACAACATAGCTAGAAGCGGCAGGATACACAAACAGAACAAATCCTTCACATGATAAATTTGATCCTAAAAGACATATATTCAGAAAGCAATTAGCCATAAATTAATCTAATTATCCAGACATCCTCTTATCAGATTCAACTAAAAAGAATTCGGCATATTTTGTGCACCCATAAACTCATGGACTTCATCTCTTGCATTCTAAGAATATGCAATGAAAAGGAAAGTAGATATAATTGAGCAGTATCAGGATCAATGATATATTGATCAAGGAGGCTGCAAGTAGAAAATACCAAAATCATTCATGCAGTTTACCTTGGCTGCAGAAGAGAGGGCAACTAGACAATTCTAAACTCAGAAAGCAATGATCTGAGCATCTGTACATTGAATTTGTAATTTTCCCCAATAAATCTGACACTGAGACAGGTCTTGGTCACTGCAATCTTTCAAACCACACTTGCATTAAAATGAAAATCAGTTAAAAAGGATTATCGTGGCTTCATTTTGAGCCTCTAAATATCAGAAACTACAAGTAGGGAATGTATACTCCTGACAATATATTCATGCTCTAACTTCTTGGAAAGTGCGACTTCTCTCATTACAGAGCTCTGGACTGCTTCAGATTGAGCCTGAACTTCGATGTTCTTAATTGCTACAATCTGGTCAGTCTCATATTGAAGACACTTTATGAACTACGCTACCAGATCCTAGAGTTCAAGAATATACTCATGATGCAAATCACTCAAATCAGTCCTTCAAGGACATATATATGATTGCAGAAATGTGAAGCTGCATATATAGTTCTAACTCCTCTACCCTATCATGAATTTGCAGGAATAAACTCCCTGCTCGCTAGAAGGAGAAGATCTATAACAGCAAAGAAGAGAATTATACACAGCACCCCAATATGAACACAATTGTACAACTAACATTGGGAAAATAACAGAGAAAGAAAGCCTTGCCCAAGATAATTACTACTTTTTTCTAATCTACCAAGATGCCAATTTAGAATCTTGCTTCTGAAGGTTCTTGACAGCAGCAAGGGTTGCCCTGATTCCTGAAGTATGGATGATTAAGTGCACACTTGGCAGTGATTCTTGTGGTCGGGTTCAGAGAAAGCATTCTCTGCAAACAGTTCATTTTCCAGGAAAAAAGAACCCAGTACTAGTAAAAAGAAGCAATGAGGTAAATAATTGAAAAAGTTGTACGCAATGAAATCATTAGAGCAACTAAACCCATATGTTAGCTTCAAGGCCACATGGTTAAAGGATCAATATCATAGCCATGTGGCAAAAGCTCTTCGCATTCTAACAAATTTGAAATTTGCTATAAAGTGCATATCATTGCAATAATATTCAGTGAAACAAAGGTCTAAACTTACAAAAAGAAGATCCAAACCATCTGGTTCATGCCCGGTGAGCTTTTCTGCCAAGTTCAGCTTGTCCATAGGTTTACACTGCAATGGGAATAAGAAAATAAGAAGATATAAAATATCTTATTAAACATTTCATGACATAACTGGCCCAGAAAGTTCTATTACCCAGGAGTGATCAGAAAACAGCCACCTCCGGCCAGGTATCTGCATCCGGCATGCCAAAGTAACTATATTGAGTAAACTGAATACAATTAGTACAGCAGAAAAATAGATGAAGCAAGAAGTATAGCACCTGAAAATTCCATGTAATACATCATATTTAATCATTCCAGTTAACAGACACTTCCCTTTCACCATCTCTGCAAATATACAGCCCGCGGCCCACATATCAATTGCAGCAGAGTAATTGGTCCTGCCAAGGAGGAGTTCAGGGACTGGATAATTCAGAGTTACCACCTGCAAATATGTGCTGAAAGCATCATAATCTTTGACAGTGAGTGTCCTCTAGAAATACAATGCGCAAGTATTCGTTTGAGTTCCTTATTGTAACACACTGATACAAGTGTTACAAATATGTTGCAAAAATTCTGCTAATGAATGCGCAAAGTTCCAAACAAAAACAGAGAAGGCTACTAATACGTAAACATTTGAATTGAAGTTGTTAGAAAAATATCACATCCATTTTTTAATTCTAATCTGTGGGTCAATAAACACCTCCACATTTCCATTTCGGGTTAAGAAGTGTGAAATCACCTTTTTTCTTTTTTCTTTTCTTTAAATAATTGAAATATTTCTAGTTTTGAATTTTCTTGATTCCCAACCAGATAAGAAGTTTCACAGTAGGGCTGTACCTGAACCAGTAGATTCACATCATAACGTCCTACTTTCGAATGTACAGCAGTTTCTAATAAATAGCGATTGGATTTTGTAAATATAGTTATACATCATCAAGCACTTCTGGATTAAAACATTGCATTATGGTTGATTACGAAGACAGAAAAATCCAATGGCAAGATAACAATTATTGAAACTAATAATTAGGCTTATGAAGACAACGGAAACGATAAAAGCAAAGGTTGCCACGGGTACCTCAGTAGTGTGTGTATCAAAAGGAGCATCAACTTCCTTGGCCATCCCAAAATCAGCAGTCTTTACTATTTTATTCTTAATATCTACCAGCAGATTCATGGGTATCAAATCTCAATGGAGGATTTTGTGAGCATGCAAATAGGATATGCCACTGAGGACACAGTAAAGGAACTTCTGCAAACAGATGGTGTATTAACCTTTTATTTTGTAAAATCCAGAAGATAATTAAGGGGTCAATAGTTTTAAATTTTCATCTACACGCACTCGTATGTGCTTGTACGCATTAAAGAAAATATGATGCTTTTATGTGGTTGCTTCCAATATCTGAGTAAAATGATTAATTTAAATTTAAAAAAAAATTATCAGATTTAGAAAGAGAATATATCCTATTTTCTAATGCAGCCATGAAACACTACAGGAATGAATGTCAAAGTTTAAGAAAGAAAATTAATAACAATGTTAGAAGCACCAAAGTAAAACCCACTTCTATCCAACGTAAATCTATGGGATAACAACACTGGATGATATTGTGTAAGGTGTCATCAGCATTCTCAAAAACAAGCTTTACACTCTTCACATCACTTTGAACATCCAATAACCTGTTTTCAGTATTCAAATGACAACATATCATGGTTAAACAAGTTGATAATAATTAATACAACTGATGGGATATACAAACAAAATAAATCTTTCATATGATAAATTTGATCCAAGACTATATTCAGAAAGCATTTAGCCATAATCTAATTATCCAAGCATATCAGATTCAACAATACCGAAGCCGGCAGCAATTTTGTGCACCCATAAACTCATTGACTTCAGGACTGGCATTCTAAGAAAATGCAAAGACCAGAAAGTAGATATAATCAAGCAGTATAAGGAGGTTCCAAAGCAGAAACTACCAAAATCGTTCACATAAATTGCCTTGGCTGCAGTAGAGAGGGAAACTAGATAATTATAAACTCGGAATGCAATGATCCGAGCATGAGTATATTGTATTTGTAAATTTTCTTGGTAAATCCAAGACCAATATCCCTTCTGGTCAACCCAATATTTCAAACTACTCTTCCATTAAGGTGCAAAACAGTGTCAAAATAATATAACTATTAATATTGTAATGAAAAAGGAATATCGTGGCTTCATTTTGTGTCTCTAGATTTCAGAAACTACTAGGAGTGTCAGTCACCTGACAATATATTAATGCTCTAACTTCTTTAAAAGTCCGACTTCTCTTATTACTGGGCATGGGACTGCTTCAGACGGGGCTTTAAAGTTGATGTTCTTAATTGCTACAATCCGATCAGTCTGATAGTGATGACGCTTATGAACCACAGCACCACGAGTTTTAGCGATTACACACTTGCACTCATGCTGCAAACATTCCAGCACTGGAATCTGTACATCCAGGACATATGATTACAGAAATATGAAACTGCATATATAGTTCAAAATCCCCTACCTTATCATGCATTTGACTGGAATAAACTCCCTGATCACCAGAAGGAGAAGATTTATAGCAACAATGCAACGGGTCGCGCACAGCACTTCGATATGAACACAAATGTACAGCTAGTGCCAAGAAAATAACAGAGAAAGAAACTCTTCCTCAAGATAATTACTACATTTTTCTAATTTACCGGGATACAACTTTTTTCTAATTTACCGGAATGCCACTTTAAAATCTCGCTTCTGAACCTTTCTGACTGCAGCAGGGTGGCAGGAGAGCACAGTATTGGCACTTTTGGTGTACCTATACTGACCATTATATTTCAAATGTTATTTTGAAAAATAGTCAAAAAAATAAATAAACAAAAAGTTGTTCTTGACACATATACAACATTAGCCATTTAAGGTCAAATTTTACTTTTATTTACTAAAAATATGCAGTGCTATAAGCTCTACGCAAATTGGGAACATTCGCCTTATTTTGTTCTATTCACTTGAGCAAAATCACTTGTTAAATTTTTGCTACCTTCAAATGCTACAGAAAATAACTCAAAAGAAGACAGGATAATTTGGAACACAGAATAGAAGCAGCTTCAAAGTGTGTTCACATATTCTGTTTTAACATAGAGATGGCACATGCTAAAAGTTTCTACGTGCAAATTAGCAGCAAGTCACAGCATTTTATTAAGAAAGCACAAACAAACTCCAGGAAAGGGCTAGGCCATGCTTGAATGGAGGTCAATGAAGAATACTACCAGGATTGCATTTTAGAATCTCCCTTCAGAAACATTTTGACTAAAGGACGGTTTGTTGGATGAAGGTAATTTTAAAGACACAGTCTCAGCGATTCTGATGTCCTCAGCATGTCCAAGGTACCTATGCAGAAGCGCACCATTTGCCGTAACTCTGAGATCTGGATCCAAGCAGAGCATTTGCTGTTGAAACCACAAACATAAGTAAAGAAATGCACAACACTGTCAGAAAAAGTCAAATTACCATTCCTTTGCCCTTTTAAGTTGTGCTATCTTGTGATTATTAAGTTGACTAATTTTCATACTTGGCTGTTGATAGATGCCCTTGCATACTCAAACAGGCACATGATTTGTCAGTTGGTAACCAAGTAGAGTCGGTAGATAGTAAAAGAATGATGTTCTTTAATTGGCACAATATAGGTGTATCCCCATAATAGAGCTTATCGGTAGTTATAAAACCCCAAAAATCACTCTATATAAGCCACACTACAAGGCAGATTAGCTTTATCAACCAGAAAAATAAAATTTTGGTGCTTACGGAAAGAAGTTCAACTCCAGGTTGTTCTAGTCTGAGACCGAGAAGTTGTTCAGCCAAATCCTGCCAGTAACAGATGAAAAGATTATTGATCATATCTTCCAAGTATCTTGAAACAAAATTCGAAACGGAGAAAGGATTCCAGAGGATTTCTTACTGCAGGCTCGCATTGAGAGTGTGAATGAAGAAGTTCACTTATATAATTAGCTCCGGGCCAAGTTTCTTTGGTTGGTTTCCCGAAAAGACTATATAACAGAAATTTTATGTAAGAAGTGTTATACTAAGAAAGCAAGGCAAAACCAGGTGGTTTGTCAAGGCTGTAAAATACCTAACATTGAGTGACAAGTGACCCTTCTTTCCGCAAGGAAATAGAGGCTTCCCAAACACCATCTCAGCGAATATACAACCCACAGCCCACACATCATGCGGAGTCGAGTATACAGAGGAACGAATTCGAGACTCAGGTGCTTTATACGGGGATCCCACCTCCTGCAGAGAATGCATTAAAGGCAAATTGGAAAGTCAAACACATCTGGTGCAGCTATTCAGTGAGGGATATAATGAACATTTTAACTTATTTAACCTACCTAGTAAACTCAATACATTGCTAAAAACAGAAGAAAAGCTTATAGCCAAAGTTCTCATTAGATAATGCCAAGGCAAAAATTATTTTTCTAAAACAACCTTGAGTAAGATATATCAGCATCCTAAATGCCATAAATGTCATTCTCAAAGTAATGAGAATAGAACATTATGGATGCGCTAAGACTTGAAAGACTTGAAGCTGATAGGTAAGAGTAAAAGGTAAATATTAATACATCGCAAGAATACTCTATATGAGGAACTCCAAATGATGTAGTAAGTCCAAAATCTGCAAGTTTCACTTTCTTGCTTTTAAGATCTATCAGTACATTGCTTGGTTGCAAGTCTCTGTGCAATATGAGATGAGAATGATAGTATGCCAAACCAACAAGAATTTGACTCAGAATAGTCTGCAAAGGAAGAAAAGAATGAATATCAAGGTTCCTGTCAAAAATTCAGAGCACGCTAACTAAAACATGAAATAAAAGTTCTAGATGGAGAATTTAAACTCAAGTGCTTTCTGATAGAATAATTGAGTTCCTAACTTTAAATGCAACTGATTCAAAATAATAACATTGGACACAATGAACGAGAAAGTTAATTCTTGCTTACTTTTATATGGGGCCTAATAGAAGTAACAGTATGCTTTTTGATGAAGGAACCCAAATCAAGGTCCAGGTACTCAAAGACAAGATACACATATCTGCCACTGGTCAGAACATCCAGCAACCTGAAGCCAAATTGTCGATGTACAATGTGTTCTTACAAATCTGATGACCGCATGAATAATAAATTAAAATCTGTAATCAGCAAGAATTAATACCTGACAATATTGTCATGTTCCAACTCCTTGAGAAGAGAGACTCTGGAGATTAGATAGCTAGGGACACCTTCAGGCTCATTCTGAATGTTAATCATCTTAATAGCTACTTTCTTGCCAGTTTCTAGATTAAGGCACTTGTACACCTCACCAAAGACTCCTTGTCCTATTTTTTCAACAACCTTGTAGTTCCAATCCTTCACCTTCTCCATTTGTTCTGATCCAAGAATATTGAGACAAGAAACAAAGAAAATGGCAAAAAGTAAATGTGAAATTTACTTAAAAATGAAAGTGTACAGACAAATGATTTACAAATTAGAGTTCTCTAATGAATGCTAAAACAGAAATCTCAATCGCAAGATCCATTTCGTACAAAAAAAATCTTGAATTAGAAAGTCTGAACCAAAAACGGAAAAAAAAGAAAGAAAAGAAAAGAAAGATAGAAAGAAGAGGTCGATGATCAAATGCATTGAGAATCATTCATGAAAAGCACAATATTATAGCTTACAAGGTCAGAGATGAACAAGGATCAAATTAACTAATAAAAAACAAGAATGAAAGAATTGAAAACAAAGTAGAACAGAAATTGTCTGAAGAGATTGCTGATCCGCAAAGAATTGAGAGTTGAAGAGAACAATTTGGTTGAGAAAAAGAGAAAGTACCTGGGCCATTTGTTTTCTTAACTACCTTGTAGCACCAATCCTCCAACCTTTTCATATTTGTTCTGATCCAAGAATATATAATATGTAATCAATTTACTTAACGTCAAAGGTAGCCCATCTGAATAACTCACAGATTGAAATTATAGAGAGAAATGATTGACAAATACATAGAGAGAAAGAAAGGCAAAAAAAAACAGAATCAATGATCAGCTAAACTGCATTGAGAATAATTCATAAAAAAATTTGTTTCAAGAAAAGAATTAAAAATCGTAGTAAAAATATTGGAATCAGTGGATGAAATTTTCAAGCTCAGATGTGAATGGTGATCAAATTAACAGTTCACAAATTAAGTAATAATGATAATAATAAAAAAGGTAAATTAGTTACCTGAAGAGATCGTGGATCTGTAAAGAGAATTTGGAGACTTGAAGGAGAGAACAATTTAGTGAGAGAAAGAGAAAGTGTTGGATCACTCTTAGAGAGAACTGAGAAGCAGCGGCTTTCTTATAATTTTGAGGGGGAAAAAAAAAATAAAATGAAACTGATGTTTTCGTAGGTGTTCATTTGGGCGAGCTGTGCACATTCTGTTACTGATCCCCCAAATTTCCCGCCAAAACTTACAATTGCATCTCGCCCGTCCACGTCAGCAGTAATTAAATGATCATGCGACGTTTGTTTTTAGTAAATAAATAAATGTTCACGCCCAGTACCCGCCGTTGTAGATGAGGTACACCTGAATATATTTATGGGTCCGGTACAACTATAATACCGTGTTACAGTTGTATTTAATTATTCGATCCACTTAAATGAGTGAGACCTATTAAAATTTAACAGTTGAATGTAACTATAACACGGTACTATAGGTGCACTACAATTTTTTCCTATATTTATCTAGTTTTGTAATTTATAATAATTACGGATAATAATCCCACCCTATTATCTTCCGGTAAAATAGAGGGCCCCCCTTTTATTGCATTCATTTGATTCATTCAACAACAAATTAACAATAAAATCTGAAGCCTATGTACAAGTGATTTCTTCCGCGCTTTGTTTATTGTTCAATACTTTACTCTCTTTATTTCTGTTTTATTTTTAACAACGTCCTATATTATTATATTACATTTAATAGTTTACTTATAAAATAATTATGCTTCTACTAATCTTAAGTCTCTAACTAATTATGCTTTGTTTATTGCTCATTACTTTATTGTCTTTATTTCTGGTTTATTTTTAACAATGTCCTATATTATTACATTACATTTAATAGTTTACTTATAACATAATTATGCTTCTACTAATCTTAAGTCTCTAACTATGTTGAATTAACCCAAAAAAAAAAAAGTTTTCTTGGCAATTAATTGTATAAGTGATAGTTAATTTAGCTGACTTCTCTTGAGTGGAGGAGTTTGAATCCCCACATATGAAATTCTATTTGGAATTGAGGTGAAAGTTAACTATTGTTGTGAAAAAAAATTATAATTATGATAAAAAAATTTAATAAAAAATAGTATAGTAAACATAAATTTTAAATACTAATTTTGAAAATTTTATTAAAAACAGTAAATTTTTTTATCATACAAGTGAAAAATCGTACCGATATATCTTCCAAGGTACAATAGCTGGTGTTTACTAAATATTTTAATGCTGTAATTTCTAAGGTATAACTATTCAACCTCAATTTTAAACAGACCTAAAGTAGAGAGGGAACTTGATTTTCAATAGGCTATGTAACTGAAAAAAATTTGAAAAAAAATTGCTTCATTTTTTTTAATAAATAAGATTTTATTGTGGCATATTGATTATGGAATAAGGTTTTGTTTGGAATAGCTTTTCAAATATAACTTATTTAATTAGAACTTTTATAAATAGAGTTTCTACCTATAAATTTTCAGTTGTTTGATTGTTAATGAGAGTTTTTATTAAAAATTTATGAAATTATTTTAATAGGTAAATTTTTCAAAGTTACATTATGAAAAAAAGTAAAATAAGATTATCAAATTAGTAGAGGATGTTTTAAACATTTTAACATTTAAAAAAATTTTTTCAACCTCTACCCTCAAAAACTTAAAATTTAAACTTTTATTAGTAGAGACAAAATAACTTATTTAAACAAGTGGTGTAGGGTCATTATTTTTTTTTTTTTGAGAAGTCATTATTTAAATATGAAAGGATGTTGGAATAACTTCAAAATAAATGATATCTTCTTATAAAAACATGTCAAACTAATAATGCTTTATAGAAGAGATATCTTTTCACTTAAGTATGCATCCTTGCATAATAGCATTTCATTTGAAATGATATTGGTCTTATTTGGACCATTAATTAAAATTAAATTTAAATCTAATGGGCATGAATGGAGGGGTATTATAAAAGATGAAAACTCAAATGAAGGTTGAGGGTCATTATTTTCATATTTAAATAGTCTAAACATGACTTTTATTTATAGATATGCTAGTGATACTTAGGCTCCATTTGATATAATTTTTTAAATAAAGCTTAATTAACTAGAGTTTTTGTTAATAACGTTTTTTCAAGTAAAGGTTTTACTAAAAAAAGTTTAGTTGGTTGGTTGTGAATGAGAATTTTTATTTAAAAAATATAAAATTACCTTAATAGACAAGTTATTTAAAGTTACGTTATGAAAAGAATGAAATAAGATGAAGAAATAAGTAAGTATATTTTAGACATTTTAATATTTTAAAAAAACTTTTCAACCTTTGCTCGCAAAAGATCAAGTAGAGGCAAAATAATTTATTTAATTTTTAAAAGTTCTACTAAAAAATAATTAATTAACAACAAAAAAATTTGAAACGAGTTTATGAGATTAAATAAACATTTATCATCATTAAATATGCTATATCAAACGGACACTTAAAAAAGTATGAGTAAATAAAGTTAAGGAGTTTATTACCTTACATAATAATATAAGGTAACTAAAGCTTAAAGTTAATTAGTTTGAATGATTTAAGCAATGACTTTTTTGACATTTAAAAGAGTGTATAATGTACAAACGAATGTGTTTGTTTTACTCCATCATCAAGCTTCCTTATGAGGATACTGAACTAAGGATGTATTTGAAAGTGAGGTGTTATAGCTTAAAAGTTATAGCTGCTGTGAAGTAAAAACTACAACTATAGAATAGAAGTTGAGAAAAAAATTTTACTAAGCTGCCGAAGTCCAGTTACAAGTGTTACCAAACACCTTAATAGCTAGGCTTTGACAATACAGCTACCTCTCCACACTCCTAAACGGAAACGATTTATAAACTGCAGACAATAATTCATATTGATATTAAGGAGACATATGGGTGAAAGTTTATGAGTTCTCCCTGTAACCCTAACACATGACAAGAATTCAATAGGCACGTACTTGTCGGCAAAGCAATTGTAAAAAATGAGAGTAATGATTTTCCATTACTGAAGATGTTTAAAAAGTGAAAGTATATACATGATTTGGTTTACAAGAAATATTTCACTGCTCAGGAGATGATAGAGGAGAACTGCGAGTGCCCTTGCCCTTGAAGTACGGATGATTAAGTGCACTGTCGGCAGTGATTCTTGTGGTCGGATTCAGAGAAAGCATTCTCTGTAAACAATTCATTTTCCCCAAAAGAAGGGGAAAAAAAAAAAAAAAGATCAAGCGTTAGTAAATAATTGAAAATGATGTACACAATGAAATCATTTGGGCAACACTAAAAACCCATATGTCAACTCCAAGGTTATTATATGCTTAAAGGCTAATCAATATATGCAGCAAAAATTCTCCTCATTCAAACAGATTTGAATATATGCCGAAAAGAGCATATCATTGCAACAACATTCAGTGAAAAGAAGGTCTAAACTTACAAAAAGAAGATCCAAACCATCTGGTTCAAGCCTGGTGAGCTCTTCTGCCAAGTTCAGCTTGTCAATAGGTTTACGCTGCAATGGAGCTAATAAAATAAGATGATAAAAAAATATCTTATTAAACATTACACGACATAACCGACCCCAGAAAGTTCTATTACCCAGTAGTGATCAGATAATGAAGTCACCTCCGGCAAGGTATCTGCATCCGGCATGCCAAAGTAACTGCATTGAGTAAACTGAATACAATTAGGACAGCAGTTGGAAAGGAGATAAACAAGAGAAAAAGAAAATAGACGAAGCAAGAAGTATAGCACCTGAAAATTCCATGCAATACATCATATTTAACCAGTCCACTGAACAGACGCTTCCCTTTCACCATCTCAGCAAATATACAGCCCACGGCCCACATATCAATTGCAGCAGAGTAATTGGTCCTGCCAAGGAGGAATTCAGGGGCTCTATAGGACAGAGTGAACACCTGCAAATATGTGCTGAAAGCATCAGAATCGTTGACGGTACTTGTCATCTAGAAATACATCTTGCAAGTATTCATTTGAGTTCCTTGTTGTAACATACTGATTCAAGTGTTATAAATATGTTGTAGAACTTCTGCTAATGAATGCGCAAAGTTCCAAACAAAACAGAGAAGGCTACTAATATGTAAACATTTGAATTTAAGTTGTTAGAAAAATATCACATCCATTTTTTAACTCTAATCTGTGTGTCAATGAAGACCTCCATACAATCTGTGTCAGTACGTTCTACTTTCGAATGTACAGAAATTTCTAATGAATAGTGATCTGGATTTTGAAATTAGAGTCATCCAGCGCTTCTGGGTTAAAACAATGCATCATGGTTGATTACCATGACAGAAAAATCCAATGGCAAGATAACAATTATTGAAGCTATTAATTAGGCATATGAAGACAACAGGGAAAAAAACAAACAAACAAAGGTTGCCACGATACCTCAGTAGTGTGTGCATCAAAAGGAGCATCAACTTCCATGGCCATCCCAAAATCAGCAATCTTTACTATTTTATTCTTAGTATCTACCAGCAGGTTCGTGGGTGTCAAATCTCGATGGAGGATTTTGTGAGCATGACAATAGGATATGCCACTGAGGATACAATAAAGGAACCTCTGCAAACAGATGATTTATTAACCTTTTAGTATGTAAAATCCAATAGATAATTCACGGGTCCATATTCTTAAATTTTCACACGGCCCTACGAGCACTAGTATGTTTTTGTAAATGTTAAAAGAAAATATGATGCAAGAACCGGTTTATGTGCTTGCTTGTAAAACTCGATGCTTCAATATCTACGTAAAATGAAAATTTCCATTTAAAAAAGCTATCGGATTAATTAAAAGTAAAATAAGAACTTAGAAAGAGAACGTATCCTATGTTCTAATGCAGCGGTGAAAAGTTTAAGAAATAAAAAAACAATCTAAGAAGCAACAAAGTACAACCCACCTTTATCAAACGCAAATCTATGGGATGATAGTGCTGGATGACATTGTACAAGGTGATGTCGACATACTCAAAAACCAGGTTTGCACTCTTCGCATCACTTTGAACATCCAATAACCTGGTTTTCAGTATTCAAATGAGAAAATATCATGGTTAGACGAGTTCAAGATGATTAATAGAGCTGATGGGATAATGAACAAGATAAATCTTTCATATGATAAAATTTGATCCAAGACTATATTCAGAAAGCATTTAGCCATAAAGTAATCTAACCATCCAAGCATATCAGATTCAACAAAACAAAAGTCGGCAGAGATTGTGCAATGACAGGGAAAGTAGACATAGTCGAGCAGTATAAGGAGGCTGCAAAATAGAAAATACCAACAGCTTTCATATAATTTGCCTTGGCTGCAGTAGAGAGGGAAACTAGACAATTATAAACTCAGAATGCAATGATCCGAGCATGAATATATTGTATTTGTAAATTTTCGAGGTAAATCTGAGAATGAGACCCCTCCTGGTCACCCCAATATTTCAAACTACTCTTGCATTATGGTGCAAAACAGTTTCAAAATGATAAACTATTAATAGTGCGATGAAAAGGATTATCGTGGCTTCACTTTGTGTCTCTAAATATCAGAAACTACAAGAAGGGAGTGTCAATCACCTGACAATATATTTATGCTCTAACTTCTTCAAAAGTGCGACTTCTCTTATTACTGAGCTTGGGACTCCTTCAGATAGGTCTTTAAAGTTGATGTTCTTAATTGCTACAATCCGATTAGTCTCATAGTGACGACACTTATGAACCAAAGAACCACGAGTTTTAGCGATTGTACGCCTGTACTCATACTGCAAATTTTCCAGTACTGGAATAAGTACTTCCAGGACATATGATTACAGAAATGTGAAACTGCATAAATAGTTCAAAATCCTCTACCTTATCACGCATTTGACTGGGAAAAACTCCCTGATCACAAGAAGGAGAAGATCTATAGCAATAAAGAAAAGGATTATGCACGGCACTTCGATATGAACAAAAATGTACAGTTAACGTCAAGAAAATAATAGATAAAGAAACTCTTGCTCAAGATAATTACTACTTTTTTCTATTCTACCTGGATGCCTTTTCAAAATCTTGATTCTGATCATTTCTGACTGCAGCAGGGAGGCCGGAGGGCACAGTATCAGCACTTTCGGTGTACCTATATTTGACCATTATATTTGAAATTTTAATATGAAAAGTAATCAAAATATAAATAAATAAAAAGTTATTTTTCACATGTATACATCACTAGCCATTTAAGGTCAAAATTTACTCTTATTTACTACAAATATACAATGCCGTAGGCGCTATGCAAATTGGGAACGTTCGCCATATTTTTTTTAATTCACTTGAGCAAAATCACTTGTTAAATTTTTGTTACCTTCAAATGCTCCAGAAAATAACCCAAAACAAGACAACATAATTTGGAACATAGAAGCAGCAATTAGCGGATCTGGAAAAGCATGCCACAACTGAGAAAATAGAAGCAGCTTCAACATATGTTCACATGCACTGTTTTAACATATAGATGGCATGTGCTAAAAGTTTCTATTTTCAAATTAGCAGCAAGCCACAGCATTTTATTCAGAAAGCACAAATAAGCACAAGGAAAAGGGCTAGTCCATGCTTGAATGGAGGTCAATGAAGAGTACTACCAGCATGGCACTTTAAAATCTCCCTTCAGAAACTTTTTGAATAAAGCATGATCGTTGGATGAAGGTAATTCAAACGACTCAGTCTCAGCAATTCTGAGGTCCTCAGTACCTCTGAGGTACCTATGCATAAGTGCATCATTAGCCGTGACTCTGTGATCTGGATCCAAGCAGAGCATTTGCTGTTGAAAACACAAACATAAGCATGAGTAAGAAAAGTCAAATTACCATTCCATTGCCCTTTAGGTTATGCTACAGAACATCTTGTGATTATTAAGTTGAATAATTTTCAGACGTAACTGTTTGATACATGCCCATGCATACTCAAACAGGGACATCCTTTGTCAGTTGTTAACCAAGAACTGCCTGTAGACAGTAAAGGAATAATGTTCTTTAAGTGGTACAATATAAGTGTATCCCTATAATAGAGCTTATTGGTGCTTATGAAACCACAAATATCACTCATATCAATGCCACACCATAAAGCAGAATAGCTTTATCAACCAGAAAAATAAAATTTTGGTGCTTACGGAAAGAAGTTCAACTCCAGATGGTTCTAGACCTTGAGTTTTTTCAGCCAAATCCTGCCAGTAACAGATGAAAAGATTATTGATCATATCTTCCAAGTATCTTGAAACAAAATTCAAAACAGAGAAAGAATTCCAGAGGATTTCTTACTGCAGGCTGGCATTGAGGATGGGACTGAAGAAGTTCACTTATATAATTAGCTCCGGGCCAAGTTTCTTTGGTTGGTTTCCCAAAAAGACTATATAACAGAAATTTTATGTAAGAAGCGTCATACTAAGAAAGCAAGGCAAAACCAGGTGGTTTGTCAAGGCTGTAAAATACCTAACAATGAGTGACAAGTGATCCTTCTTTCCGCAAGGAAATAGAGGCTTCCCAGACACCATCTCAGCGAATATACAACCTACAGCCCACACATCATGTGGAGTCGAGTACACAGAGGAACGAATTCGAGACTCAGGTGCTTTATACGGGGATCCCACCTCCTGCAGAGAATGCATTAAAGGAAAATTGGCAAGTCTAACACACCTGGTGCAGCTATTCGGTAAGGGATATAATGAACATTTTAACTTATTTAACCTGCCTAGTAAAGTCAATACATTACTAAAAACAGAAGAAAAGCTTATAGCCAAAGTTCTCATTAGATAATGCTAAGGCAAAAATTCTTTTTCTAAAACAACCTTGAGTGAGATATATCCGCATTCTAAATGCCGCAAATGTCATTCTCAAAGTAATGAAAATAGAACATTATGGACGAGCTAAGACTTGAAAGACTTGAAGCTGATAGGCAAGAGTAAAAGGTAAATATTAATACATCGTACGAATACTCTGTATGAGGCACTCCAAATGATGCAGTAAGTCCAAAATCTGCAAGTTTCACTTTCTTGCTGTTGAGATCTATCAATACATTGCTTGGTTGCAAGTCTCCGTGCAGTATGTTATGCAAATGATAGTATGCCAAACCAACAAGAATTTGACTCAGAATAGTCTGCAAAGGGATGAAAAGAATGAATATCAAGGTTCCTGTCAAAAATTCAGCGCATCCTAACTAGAGCATGAAATAAAAGTTCTTGATGGAGAATTTATATTCGAGTGCTTTCTGATAGAATAATTGACTTCTGTAACTTTGAAAGCAACTGATTCAAAATAATAACATTGGACATAATGAACCGTAAAGTTAATTCTGGCTTACTTTTATAAGAGGCCTAATAGAAGTAATCGTATGCTTTCTAATGAGGGAACCCAGATCAAGGTCTAGGTACTCAAAGACAAGATACAAGTATCCGTCGCCGGTCAGAACATCCAGTAACCTGCATCCAAATTATGAATGCTCAATGCTTCCTACAAATGTGATGCCAGCATGACTAATCAATTAAAATCTGGAATTACCAAGAATTAATACCTGACAATATTGTCATGTTCCAACTCCCTGAGACGACTGAATCGAGAGATCAGAGAGCTTGGGGCATCATCAGCCTCACTCTGAGTGGTAATCATCTTAATAGCTACTTTCTGACCAGTTTCTCGATTGAGGCACTTGTACACCTCACCAAAGACACCTTGTCCTATTTTTTCAACAACCTTGTAGTTCCAATCCTTCACCTTCTCCATTTGTTCTGATCCAAGAATATTGAGACAAGAAACAAAGAAAAGGGCAAAAAGTAAATATGAAACTTACTTAAAACTGAAAGTTTACAGAGAAACGAGTTACAAATTAGAGTGATCTAAAGAATGCTAAAAACAAACAAAGAAAGAAAAAACAGAATCAATGATCAACTAATGCATTGAGAATTTCTTTCAAGAAAAAGAAATAAAAATCGTAAGATGATTGATGATGATCCATTTAACAGTTGAAAATTTTAGTAATGAAAACAAGAATTAAGGAATCATTGCAATTGAAAAGTAATTAAATAGAGGAGAAATGAATTACCTGAAGAGATCGTGGGTCTGTAGAGAGAATTTTGAGACTTGAAGGAGAGAGCAATTTAGTGAGAGAAAGAGAGAGTGTTTGATCGATCACTGGGTTTCTCTAGAAGGAATTGAGAAGCAGTTTCAGTTTCTTTCTTTAATTTTGAGGGAAAAAAATAAAATGGAATCGTTGTGAGTGAGCGCATTCTGTTATTCCTACCAGAAAATTCCCGCCAAAACTTACAAGTGCATCTCGGCCGTTCCACGTCAGCCATGAATCTGGACGGTCTCAGTTTATTAAAAGAAAATGTGATGTCCTGTAATCTAAATTCTTAAAAGAAAGATTGTGTTGTGTATAATAGTTTACTCATATTGAAATCATTAGGGTAATTCTACTATTAATTCCATGTTAAATTAATAAGTGTAACAAAGTTCTCTCAACAATTAATTTTTTTTTGAGAGATCAGTTTTTTCTTATTGAAAACAATGTGTACTATTTATTCTCTTACTATTTCATAATAATCAATAACTCTCGGTCAGTATAATTTTATAATATTATTTTTGTTTTTAAATATAATTTTATTTATATTTTTTATAAATCATATCAACAGAAATTAAAATAAAAAAATTTAAGTACTAAAAATAAAAAAAATAAATTATTTTTATTATACTTTAAAAAAAAATTCATATAATAAGTATATATATTTTAAAAAATTTGTCATCCCTAAATCACATCGACTTGTCTAGTGGATTCGAGTCCCAACGTACTCATTTCTCCTTCTAAATATTTAAGACTGATTTAAAATTGGAATCATAGTTTGATTGAGGCTGATTTCTCTCGTTAATGTGGGGGCAAATTTGAACTGCACTATATAATACACTTTTGGGTCTGTTTGAAATATAATATTTATAGTATTGTACTAAAGTTCACGATAATTTATTACTTACCTAGCAATTTTAGAAGCTGTATTGTGGTGCTTTATACATAAAAATTATTTAAAATTTAGTTAAACCGATTTTTTTTTTTTTTTTTACTGCTACCGATCTCAGTCCCCTCTCGGGAATTAAACTTTTAGACTTTTAGGCGGTGGTTTGGGTTTCGTTTGATTCCTTATATAAATAATCATAGTTTATTTAATTGAAATAATTGGGATCAGTGTAAAGAATAACAAATAATTGGAATCCTAATGCTCTAGCTAATGCGTATGGCTTCGTCTTGCAGTTAAAACTCTCTCTTTCTTTCTTTGTTGCGTTTTTTTTTTCCAATTTTACTATTACTTTATTTTTTTTTTATTTTTTAATATTTGCTTTTTAATGCTTTCTTGTTATGGTTTGAATAATGTTCCCCTGCACAATTTAGATTTTTATTACCGACAAAAGCAATTATTAAATATTTGCAATACTACTAACTTTCTGGTTACGTTTGTTGATTCTTTCTAATAAAATTGAATATAATTGAAAAGTAATCGAAACTTAACAAGCCTTTATTACTTTCTTATTTTGCCCACAAGAGACTCGGCCGAATAATTTTCAAGTACCTGTACTCGAATCATATTGATCACCCAACAACAATGAAACCTAATCCCCAAGTCCACTCCAGTTCGGAATATAACTTAATTGGGCTTTTTGTTTTGTATTTTCAATTTTATTTTTGAAGTTCTAATTATTTAGAATGATCGCTGGTTTGTAGGACCAGTGTCTGGAATTTGGAAATAGAAAGCAAAGACAAAGATGAACAATGAAGATGTCAAAAAAAATATAGCCAGCCACAGGATCTTCCCGAAGAAATCATCTATCAAATCCTAATCAAAACCCCTGCTAAATGCCTATACGACAGGGTCGGGTACTGGGGAAAATCGTGGCAGAATTTAATCTCCAGCAGTGATTCCATATATCAGAATATTCAGCACAACAAGCCTGGATTGCTTATATTAAATCAACTACTTGACTGGGAAGAGGCACTTCCTTGGGAAGTGAAAATTCTGAGAATAGAGGATGATGATTTGTTATTAGTCTGTGATCCAGAAGAAAAGAGGTTGCTGCATGTATGTTATGAATATTCTAACCAAATCCTAATTACAGATCCCTAAATGCCCTTCTCTTTGTCAGCATCTACAATGTGGGATAGCGCTCAGTTTTGATCCTTCGACAAAAGACTGTAAAGTAGTGCATATAAGTTCAGCTACTTACGGGTTTAAAGTTCACTTTAGGTTTTTCTGATAATGCCTGGAAAAGGATTCCAGGGCCATTCGAGCCGACGAAAGACCTACCCTATAATGTACTTATTTTAAATTGGAAAGATCCTGTTTCCGCAGAGGGGCAACTTTTGCATTGGTTTGTTGAATCAAATAGATTCATTATATCGATGAATGCAAGTGATGAGGAATCGAGGAAAACTTTTCTTCCTAAATGTTGCAGGGAAACTAGTGAGCACGACTATGATTTAGTGGAGATGGGAGGAAAACTTGCATTGGCACTTAAAGTTTCCGAAACCCAGATTGATGTATGGATTTTGGAAGATTTTGATGGGGCGCAAAATTGGATCAAGATGCAGAGCATAATGGCAGAGTCAATAATCTACAGAAAAATGCAAACCAAAATTTATGAGACTATTTGCAGTTGCATCATTGAGAGATGGTGATGTTTTGGCTTTTAGGCATGGGGGTGTTCGATATGCAACTAAGAGCATCACCAAAAGACTCTTCAAATAAGATTTTATTACTTATTTGAAGAGCCACATAAGCATTTAAGGATCCAAAAGACTCTCCAATTAAGATTCTTCAAATAAGAAGTGATCTTCTCTCTTCAAATTTGAAGAGTTACTTTCTCCCTCTTCAATTTATATTTTATTATTTTTTGTTGGAGAAAGAGAGAGAGGTGCTTTAATTACTATTGACTTTTCCTTTAAAAAAATAGTTCTTTAATTAAAATAATATTAAATCATTTCTATTTGAAGAGTCTTTTGGAGAATAATATATTTTTTCACTCTTCTATTTGCCACATAGGTAAGCAAACAAATATTTGAAGAGTAAAACTTATAGAGCCTTTTGGAGATGCTCTAATCTGTTATATTCTTATATTTATATGATATCAAGCAAGGAAAGTTGAGAAAAGTCTGGGCCAAGGTCAAGAATGGTTGTAAATTTGTAGCTCACAGAAGCAGCCCTGTCAGTTGGAAAAATGAGAGTGCTACTGATTAAGAGACTACTATTCAGCCAGAGGACGACTCAGAGGTCTCACAAGATATTCTTCATGGTTTTCCAGTTTCTCGTATTAATTTGTGAAAAAAAAAAAATTATTCTTAATTCTGGTTTATACTTTAGATTTTGCGAGTAACAAGTGCTTCCAGAATCTAGATTTTAGTAATCTTCTTTATCCTAAGATGATAAAATTTGTTGTTTCATTTTTATTTAAAGGGAAAAGTTTAAATTCATTTTTTAATAGAATATCTTTCTCAAAGTTCTAAAAATATTTGAAAACTACTTGTCTACACTTGTTTTGTTTTTTGTTTTTATTTTTCATGCCTATAATTAATTTCTTCTTAAAGTTTGATTTTCTTTTCAATATGCAATGAACAATGCAAGGCCACCAACAATGCAATGAACAATGCTCGACTTAGTTGGTTGTCTTATCATTTTTTCATTTACGGAACCAGTGAAATTCTATTCCCACCCTATGAATCATATTCATATGATAGTTTGTTTCTTTACTAGTTGTTTTTGTAGGTTGTGAAATTTCATTGTTTCAGTTTATATCACTATTATTTACGCGGCATGTATTATTTATGTATAGAATGATAGAAAATTAATTTTAAAAATTAAAAAATTCATAATTTAATAAATGAATAACAAATAATAATTAAGACAACTCATTCAGATCCTAACAATATTGAATTACTAATGTCTAATGGCATCCTTTCTAAGTTGGACTCCTTGTTCACGATTATGACTTGAAATTATATAATGATACATTAATCACAGAGAAAAATTGAATCCAAATTTGTCTCAACTCTGCAACAGAATTAAAAAAACGACCTCTATTGCAAAGTGGAAACCGAAAACCTCATGGCTATGGGCCATAAAAGCCAATTATTATTATTTCATAAATAAAAGCAGCCCCAACATCAACAGCAGAAAAGCCAAAGGCTCACCCCTCGCTTTGAAAAAAAATCAAATCTTTTGTTCCTCCTCCAATGGCTTCATCATCATCAGATCAAGCTTTCTTCAACAACTGCCTCCTCACACTCTACCTCATAGCCCCACCAACATTCGTATCCCTGAGATTCCTCCAAGCCCCCTACGGCAAGCACCACCGGCCGGGGTGGGGCCCCACCATGTCACCACCGTTGGCTTGGTTTCTAATGGAAAGCCCCACCCTTTGGCTCACTCTCTTTATCTTCCCATTTGGCCGTAATTTCAGAAACCCAAAATCTCTCATTTTGATCTCCCCTTTTATCTTCCATTACTTTCACCGATCTTGCATCTACCCACTTCGCCTTCACTGGAATAAAGCCCAATTAGGCGGTTTCCCGGTGACCGTAGCCTTAATGGCATTTGGGTTTAATCTCTTGAATTCTTTCTTGCAAGCTAGATGGGTTTCACACTACAAGGATTATGATGGTGAATCCGAAGGGTGGTTGTTTTGGTGGCGGTTTTTGATTGGTTTGGTGATTTTCTTCTGCGGAATGTGGGTGAATATATGGTCTGATAAAGTTCTGGTGGGGCTAAAGAAACAAGGTGGGGGCTATAAAGTACCCAGGGGTGGTTGGTTCGAGCTTGTGAGTTGCCCAAATTATTTTGGTGAGATTTTAGAGTGGTGTGGTTGGGCTGTGATGACATGGTCTTGGGCAGGCTTAGGGTTTTTTCTTTACACTTGTGCCAATTTGGTACCTAGGGCACTTGCGCATCATAAGTGGTATCTGGAGAAGTTTGGTGAGGATTATCCTAAGCGTAGAAAAGCTGTCATCCCATTTTTGTGTTAAGTTTGTGGTATCTTCTTTGATCTTTGTTGTATCTTGTTCTTGATTATGTAATGTTCAAAGTTTGGCGAATAGAGTGTGTTTGAGATTCGACATGACTCTTGATTTTGTAGCTTTACTCTTACTTCTAATTTTGCTGCTTTGGCGACAATCAAACGGTTCGGTGGCGGCAGAGTAACGACAGTTAATCGCCTCGCAATCTCACACCAAGTCAATATCCTCTGATCTCTTGTAAATGACTCTGTTAGATACTTTAAACGCACCTCTGTTTGATTCTGACCTATACGCCATATCCGCATTACTCTTTCATGATTTATAACTTGATTATAACTTGATTTATATGTACATTTCACCCAGTTAGATACTAACCAAAAAAATTCAACTTACTAGTATAACAGACAACAGACCTAGGCCGTGCCGCAACAAGCATGAAATAGCTCAACATTTTATATCAACTACCCTTTCAATTAAAAATTCCTTATTTTAATATAATATGTACCAAGTTATCTATATACATATATATAAAAGATAAAATACATTACATTAAAATATATATATTGTATTCTAATTTAGTCCTTAGTTTAATAAAATAAGTGATTTGAAATGAAATCCTCCGTTGAGGTCTCTTAAGACATTCAAAAAGTTTCTGTTTGTTTGTTTCAAGAAAATGTCAAAATTTGAACAGCTTTCAAATGTATTCAATTCTACGTTCGGTTATGAAACAGATTCATGATCACGAAAAATTAAACCGCAAATTCTCCAAAGTGGCCGCAATCAAATAGTTGCCAAATCCAACAAAAAATGAAGCAGATGACAATAAAAATTAAGTCTCATAAGCGGCAACAAGTTATAGATGACCAATCAGCAAAAGAAAATTGTTTATTCTTGATATATGGAAGCATGTTATTAGCTTCCCCTTGCACCCAAATCATCTATACAGTGTTCTTTTGTCTATCAATAGGAAAAGAACCAGATTCTACCAAAATAAATTAAACAAACAACTATGAAACTGATAAATTAGTTGAACCTAATTCAAAATATTAAAGAACAGTTCAAAAGAACAGGTATTTATGGTGTGCAACTCTCTTATGTTATCGTAGCTGCAAAACTCAAGCAAAGGTGACCATGCAGTGGCAGTATCATGGCTCAAGATTGAAGTATAACCTGTCCTGAAGGCCTCGAAACAGCTCTAAGCACTTGATTGACCACCATCATCTGCTTTGTATTATCTTCACCAGTGACACACTGATAAAACCATAAATACTGTAGAATTCAAGAAAATTTACATTAACCTAACCATCGATATCAAAAGAAGCGAGTTTACAGCACTAATTATAGGCTTCAAGAAAATTTTGAGAAGACCCCACCTCTTAAATATATAACAACAATCCAACCACTCCAAACAGAAGTAACGAACGAATTCAAAATTATAAACCAAAGAAATTATGCGAGGAGAAGAGATTTATTTAACTTACACTAAGCAAAGCTACGGTTTGCTCCCACATTAATCTCTACTCTTGACTCATCATACTTGGAACTGTCATCCTTTGCATGTTCATTGCTCACACCTCCATCTAATCCTCCTGAAGATTTGGTGGCTTCAGAAATCTCTGCCATCAGCTCCTCATGCTTCTCCTTTAATTCAGAGGAATTTATAGCCTCCGAAAGCCTTTGCTTAATTTGTTGCTCTAGAGCCTGAATCTTACTTTTTGACTTCACATCAGGTTTCTTTCCTGCCTTTGCTATCTCCAACTTCAGCAATTCAATCATATCTTTCAGATCTGATGAATTGATAACATCTTCAATTTTCTTGTTAATTTCTTCATCCAAGTTTTCCATCTTACTCCTAAAGTTTGAAAATGAAGTCTGCTCACTAAGCTCTTTAGCTTTAGATTTTACAACCTCAACATCCAAACCAAGGGACTCAAGACCATCAATTAGCTCTGACTCTATCTCTTTCTTCGTCTTCACAAGATTCTCCTTCAGCTCATCATCCAGATCGCTGAAGCTGGATGCTCCCGAGTCTTGAAGCTTGGCCTTTATTGCTTCCATCTTTTCCTTTATATCAGGCCGACACATAACTTCTTCAAATTGTTTATTGATTTCCTGCTTTAATTTAGCTGCCTTATTTTTGCTGTCCGATAGGCTCTTGGCATTAGAGAACTCCTTCAACATGTCAAGCTTATACTTCAAGCTTGCATAATTAGGGGCCGATGCCAGCCCTTGGTTGAACTCATTTTTAAGCTTGGAAATCTTATCCATTAGAATTGGATCCATGAGCTGGTCCCGAGAATTTACTTTTGAAAATTCAGCCCGCAATGTTGCAAACTTTTCCTGCATGCCCATGGCTTTAGCCGCCTCAGAGAATTCATGATCTACCTCCTTTTTCAGTTTCTGTATCATCACATTCAGAGCCGCATCTGGCGGTTTGGTAGATGACTCCTTTGCTTTCAAGATTTGCTGTTTCAGTTTTTCAACTTCATCCTCCAGCTTCTCTTTTGAAGTCTTGCTAGCAATAGGTCCCTCTTTCTTTTTCATGTTAACTTTTTTCTTGGGATCAATTGGGATTCCTTCTTGGAACCCACCAATTTTCCGAAACTTGAGATTCCGATGCTTTAGTAGCTCTTGTGTGTCCATCTTCTCAAGCTCCTGTGAGAACCAAAGTTCGCATTAAATAAATAATTGGATAGAGTTGATTCTTGAAGAAGAACTAGTGTCAATGCCACTCACATCCATTGATTCATTTATAGCAATTTTTATCTGTTGTGAAGTCCAAGATGAGTCAGCATGTGCACCCCCCAGTGGCTCCTGTGGAGATGAGAAAAGTATTTTAAGATGCCACATATAATACCGTACAAATGCTGGAAGAAAATATAAAATCTGAATCATTGTGACCGCATCGCAGAAGGGGGACAAAATACTGAATATGGCAATATAGTAAAATGTCAAGCAGAGAAGTGAAATTTTTAAAAATCATAGTTTGTACAAGGCCCTCTTTATCATGGTTTCCAGAATATCTAGACAGCCAAAAGGACAGAATAACGAACATGGAAGGACAAATTAAAAGGGGCAAAAGTATAGAATTCATGAACACGGGAGACTTATTACAGGGATCACGCCATCTGCAATTTGTAGCCTGCACAACTCTGATGCAGTAATCTTCAGCTTCTCAGCTGCCTGCACACGAAAAAGCCTCAGTGGTCAGCTATAAATAAATCTTCACCAACTAACAAGAAGAACATTAGAGCTGCGTAAACCTTTGGAGAAGCTTTGGCAGACTTCCATAATATAGCTGCGCATGCTTCTGGACTGCACCATAAAAAAGAGATGAAATCAGAGAACAGAGAAGCAAAAGTTAAATTGATTCAAAGAAATATTAAGGAAGGTGGAAAAGAAAACCCAATATAAAAGTGATATAAGAAATGGAACCTTCAGAGGATATTATAACCATTGGTTGGATTATGGCAAGCCAGGGTCTACATAGTCAATCTTTAAAGCCAATGATGGAAAAGAAATGTGACAGTCTAAGCGTTTCCTTTATGTTAATGGAATTAGAGGAGTAGTGCCATACGGTTAAGATTATAAAAAGAAAAAGCAATACAAGGAAAATTAAATCACCTGGCAACATAGAAAACTGCATTTTCAAGCATCAATAATTTATTAGCACAGCCAATGGCCAGAGCACCACCAGAGCCACCTTCCCCAATAACAATGGAAATGATTGGCACCTTCAGACCAAACATGGTCCTCAAATTATGAGCAATTGCTTCACCCTATGTGCATTTAGAGCAAACAAATGAGTTACGCCAGTAAAGTGAGGAAGCCATCCAAATTTTTACAAGTCTTATCCACATACTTGGCCCAGTTCTTCGGATTTTAGGTCTGCATATGCCCCAGGTGTGTCAATGAAGGTAACAATAGGAAACCCATGGTGATCGGCATAATACATCATGCGTAGAGCCTTCCGGTAACTGTTTAATAAATAAGTTAAAATCAAACACCATTAGCAAAATGAGAACAGAAATTCCAGTTCCAAAAACTAATCAAAATTTCGTGGCGATAATAAACTACAAAATTCTTAGTGTAGTGGACATACCCATGAGGAGTAGGCATCCCAAAGTTACGCTGAATGTTCTCTTTTGTGTTTCTACCCTTTTGGTGACCCATAAACATGTAAGTTCTACCATCCATGCTTCCTATACCAGTTACTATAGCAGGATCATCATACCCTGCTCGATCTCCGTGAAGCTCCACGAACTGAAAATATGGAAACAAAGAAGAAATTCACTAAGGGGCTGTATCAGTGTAAATCCAAAAGCTGGGAGCCTCAATAAAGAGGTTGTACGCTATATCAAAATCTGATAGTAAAAGTTACTATGACTACCACACCTTCTCGGTAATGTTAAACACGTGATCAAGGAAAGTGGGTCTGTTGGGATGCCTTGCAATATTCACACGTTGTATGGGGGTCAGATGCGTGTATAAATCCTTTAGGGCCTGCAATCAGTAAGGGAAAGTTGTGAGATGAAATTTGAATGAGAGACTATCTGAACTATGATTCTACAAGTTTGTATGTGAGCAACAAGATCTTAACACACTTGAAACAAATTATACACTGACCTATCAGCTCAAGCCCTAAAAGCAAGACTGAAGCATTTTTCAATCCCCTTCACCCTATTTGTGCAGCAAAAGTGCAATGTCTATCAATTATACATTTTCATGTTTAGCTGGAAACAAGAAAAACATTTCCAGGCTTATAAAGACCGAGGCCCTATATCAACTAAATCGTGATGAACACCCTGATCGTGCGGTCATAGAAAAATGCATCAATCAGTTCCATGGAAAGTAAAATTTAATAGCTGATAAGTACAGAGCAGAGAGTCAGCATTTTTCAGTCAGTTCCGGCAATTTTAGTTGTAAACTAGGTGGATTTCCATCACAAAATACTCATGGGCAATGAGTCCTCCCTCTTGGCCACTCGTATCAATATTTTATTTCTTTTGCAAGTTTAATTGACAAGAGTAGGAGCATAATTTCTTTAAGTATGCTTCGAACATATTGCACAACCCGAAAGAGGCACATGGACCAGTGAAAAAAGGTTCTTTTGTAAATATTGTATTTCTCATTAATAGCAATTTTGAAAATAATGCCACTATAGGTGGTAGGCCTCATTGGGCTTATAACTAGAGCCCTTGGGCTATTTTGTATGGGTTTGATCATTTCGTATAAATCCAGGTCTAATAAGAATTCGCTGATCCAAATACTTTTTTATTGTCTAAATCTACTGTCGCCACACATTTTTCTTAGGAACCACACAGTGAACTGAACACTAAGAAAACACTAAGGAATTAGAATTCCTTCAATAAGAATGGAAGCTGCCATCAATATAGATTTAGACAATAAAAATGAAATTAAAATGAAATTGGACTTTTATGGCGTGGCCAACCGAATGAATGAACCAGCGAAAAAAACGTTAGGATCAAGGGCTGGTCGATCGGGAAAGAATGGGGGGATCAAATAAGTATAGCTCACTCGGGCGTCCTGTTTATGGGCCGGGAGCTCTTAGACCTACTTTGCGAGACTATGAATGGTACAAGCAGAACTCCCTATCCAGGATTTATTTTCTAGATTTTAGATCAGAAAAATTAAGAATCAATCAATAAGTTATTTTCCAAAAAGAAAGGGCATCTAAAGAAAGACATTCACTCCTTTGATTGTTGATGAAAAATACAACACCAAGAAGTTATATATATACTCAAATTGGTGCCTGCCTTCTTCATTATTAAATGATAAGTTGCCAATGAAAAAGCAAATAAATTGTTACTGCCGCTTAGCTAGACAAGCAACAAAGGAAGAAAAAACAAAGGTCCCATGCGTTAGGTTACCACCATTATATATAGACTTCACATATCAAGGCTTATGGCAGAAACTCTTAGGCAAGGAAAAGCAAATAGTTTGGCTGTGGCGACTAACATGCGAGGCACTTTCCCAAACTCCATATAAATGGAGCACCGCGCAGCCTAAAAGCTTAAGTTGTAAGTTTGTGGTGGAAAGTCTAACTGAGCATGTCTATCTAAACCACTTAAACCCTTATCCTCAGTGCTAGGCATGTTTTATCATTCACTAATTATGTCCAGACTATTTTAACTAATTGATATCCCCAGAACGTGAATTTCACCAACAATCCCTGAACAACAAATTAAAAGCTAATGCAAAAAGCTGACCTGTTGATACTTATTTTCCAATGATACAATCTGATCACTGAAGTCCAAACCAGTATCATTTGCCATCTTCCGCACCTGCACTCAACAAAATTATAAAATCAAACCAAACAATCTCAGTCAAACCAACAATTAACATCAACACCAACACCAACACCAAAAAAGCAATTACATCCATGATCTTCTTTGAGAGATCAACAAGCGGCTTCTCAAAATCCAAAGTTACAGGCTTCGGCTTCTCCTTCAACGGCTTGAAATGTGAAAGATGAGTAAGTACTCCGCCTTTCACATTAGGATCAACATCCTTGGGGTCCTTGGGCCAAGGATAGTCGTGCTTCTTCACTTTCCTAAGCTTTGCACTCACAGCAAATCCCCTGCTCTTACTCCCAAATCTCGCCCTTCCTAGGGCTTTCAGAGGCATACCATTTACATGGCTTTTGGAGCTCCGAAAAAGATCCGAAGCTGAAGCTCCGGTAAATGCAAGCGAAGAATGTGAAATCGTAGCCATTCTCCAAATCTACTATTCAATTCCTTTCAGCAAGAGCTCAATGTTTGAATTAATCTCCAAGGAATCAAATCTGCGAAAAATAAATAATTTTTCCAGTTAAAGTAAAAGAGTAAATGATGCAGTCAACTTGGTTGAGCTCAGTAATCACATTTCCGTCACAATCCAACACGACATTTAGCAGAAATTCAAATTCAGAATATTCGTACCGCTTCCGCACCAATTTTCTCAACAAACAAACAAGATAGAGCAAAAGTTTAGACATAAAATTAAAAAATGAACTCAAATTACGAGGAAATTACCAGAAAAGTCACAGAGAATTTGAGATCTTCAGACAGCGAGAGAGAGAGAGAGAGCGCGCGCGCGGAGGCGTAAAAATTTTATGAAGAGAGGAAGGGGACAGTGGAGAAGACGAGTACTACTAAGCAAACGGGATAGAGGATCAAAGCATCGTAGAAATCGTCAAATAAAAAGAAAATTAAAATTAAATAAATAAGGAGCGAGAGAGAGAGAGAGAGAGCGAGTGCTCGAAAATCGAAAGTGCGTGTGCTTTTTGCGCTGCGTTTTTGCGTGTCGTCGATACTTCTTATGTGATGTGGGGGGACCCTCCGACCCCGTTTGCTTTATAATGAGCCAGCATTTTTCGGTTTGGCCGTTGAAAGTACGTGGCTTCCCTGTTAAACCCTGATTAGCTGGCACGTGTGTAAGTTCGGATTCGGTACGTGTGATTGTCTCGATTGGTTCGATGATCCCTCCCATAGGGCTCCACTCCATGCCACAATGTTCTCTTGGGGCACATAAAAATCGGTTTAATTAATCAAATATTTTCAATTTGTAAAATATAATTGATTTGATTAATCAAAATTGCTGGTGCAATTTTACACCGTGTGATCAAATTCTCTTGTTAGCAGCGGTTCGGTGGTATCAATATTCTTGCATTCGCTCAATGAATCTTTACCCGAGTTGTTCTTTAATCTTTATGCATGAATTATATAATATGTTATAAATGTTGCTGATTATTAAACTAAAATTTCACCCAATCTCCAAATTATTAGGAGAGTTTTGTGATGAGGGCTTTAATTAGAAAAAGATGGGGTTAGGTTAGGTTTGGTGGCTTGCCGATTGTTTTTATTGGTTCACAAAAGAGTCAATTCCTAACCACACGGACCTCTTTTTTTTTTTTTTTTTGGTCGGCTAAGGTAGATCAGAATAAATTAAATACGAAGATTCATCGACACACAAGTAACAAACAGAAAATCACGTGCCGGCGGTTTGATGAAATGGTGACGCTTGCACCTGAAACTCAAAATGTGTCAGAAAACAAAATGACGAAGAAACGTGCGCTGGGTATTGGTTTTCAATTCGTGTTTTCTGTGCTTGTTTTAGAGAACACATTCGGCAGCAGCATCTACGTAAAATATAAAATACCAGTGACTAGAAATTCCAGCGCCAAGGTAGTAGTTGCAGCAGTTTGAGGGTTTCTTACCGAGGAAATGTGGCGTGTATGGAGGTTAAAAGGCTTAACGCTGTGTTGTTTGATGTTTAACGTACTTAACAGGCAGAATGTGTGCCAATGGTAATTGAATCAGACATAATAATGCAACGTTTACTTTTTGGATTATATTAGAAATCTTGAGAAGTCAAGTTTTAGAATTAAGAGTGTGGAGTAGGAGTAGAAGTAAATTGTTTACTTATATTGGAATAAAAGTGTGAAATATGAATTAAAATTTCATTTATGTATTTACTTTATCTTGGATTAGGAGTAAATTGTTTCATATTATAATTTTACCCTTATATAAAAAATTATAGTTCTTGTGGTGCGTTTACTTGTTAGTAATCAAAATGGACTGGATTGAGAATGAGCTGGAATGAAAATTAGAATAAGTTGTTTACTTGAACTGCAGGAATCAGAATAAGAATGTGTTGAAATTCCATTGATATGTTTATTTTATCTTGGAATCGAAATCGGAATAACCTGAATTGTTTCAAGTTATTAAAATGTCCTTAGTTAATTATTTTTTTTTATTATTATAAAAATGATTGTTAATAATAATAATAATAATACAAATAATATCCTTAATAATTTATTGAAATAACCTTTGTTAATTATTGTCATTTGATGATGATGATGATGATGATGATGATGATAATAATAATAATAATAAAATAGTAATTATTATTATCATTATTAAAATTGAATTCATAATAATAATAAATAATAATTAACAATAACAACATTAATAAATTTGAATAATAACATTATTAATATTAATTAACAATAATAACATTAATAACAAATAAGCAAACAATGAAATCAGGCCAAGTAATACAAACACCAATCTATATGATTTTAATATACATCAGTGGCCAAACAATATAAGAAATTAATGTATACAATTTAAAATATAAAATTATAATTCCCAAAATAAACATTGTGGTCATCTCTTCACCGGTGGTGGCAGATCGCGACGAGCCACGACAGTGGAACGCTACAACAACAAATTGCAACAAACGGCAGCAGGATGAACTACATGACGGCGAGTAGGACGAGCGACGAGTAGCAAATCATGATCCTAAGCTTTGTTTTGCCTTTTTTTTTCTCTCCATTTATATTTTTTCAATTTCAAAGAGTGTATTTTTGGAATATTAAAAATGTAGTGGGGACAATTTCGATATTCCCAGCCCCCCTCCCGGGATCAGAACTCACGTAATCAATCCATATTTTATGTGGGGCCCGCACAAAACATTTCCATTCCTAATTTTAATTTAACAAGTAAACATGTCATTGATTCCGATTCTCCCATTTCAATTCCCATTCCAAGTTAATAAACACAGCCTTAATTACAACATGAACAAAAAAATATATTTCTAAAATAAACTATTTATTTCGTTATTAATTCTAATCATTTAAGTTAATAATTATTATGAATATTATAAATTATGTAAATAAAATTTTTTTAATTAATTTTAATTTTAATTATGTAAACTAAAAATTATTAATAAGAACAACACAAATGAAACATTATTATTAATAATATAGTAGAAAATTAACATTTCTTACAATAAACTATTTATCATTATTAGTTATTAATTAAATAAATATAATAACATTAAAATTAAATAAATATAATATTATTATTATATTTTCAAATAAAGATATTATATAGTAATATTATTAATTCTATGTAACTATAATATTATTTTAAGTAATTTTAATGTAGAATCAAATTAAATTATTATTTTTAATAAATGAATAATGTAGATAAATAATATAAATAAATAAATGTAATATTATTAAATAACATAATATATTATTCAAATAAATATGATATTATTATTTTTAAATAAAATTAAGATTATTTTATTTTAATAAATATAACTATATTATATTTAATATTTTATTTTAATAAATATAACTATATTATATTTAATATTTTATTTTAATAAATATAATTATGTTATATTTAAATGGAATGGTAAAAAAAGAATAGATGGGATAGCACCTCCCCTGATCCCACTTCCACTTTTAAAAAAGAATAGATAAGGGTAGATTCCTATTCCTACTCCTATCTTTCCCCATCGGCCATTGCAGTGGGATTCTCACTCCCAATTTTAAAGAAACATGTAAACACTGGAGTTGGAGAACTTTACACTCCACACTTCAACAAGTAAACACACCCTAAAAATAGTAGATCTCACTTTAAGACATGAAGGGTAGCAAAATTGAATATCTTAAACAAGAAATTAGGACAAACTTGAAGGGTCAGAATCTGTCCTTAATTTTAGTATGTTCTAAGAGGGTGTAATGTTATTCCCCATTCTCTAACTAAAGTAGCTTTAGAATTTGAAAACCCTATTGTATTGCTGGAAATATTTCTAGTTCGAATTAGATTGTTATTCTCAAAGTTTGTTTAATGGAAAGTTTTACTTTCTCATTAGAAAAAAAAAAAGGCAACACGTTTGGTAGTTTGTTTTTAAAGTAATATATGAAAATAAAATTAATAAAAATGTGTTTATTTGTTTTCTGAGAACAATGAAAATATGTTTGCTGGATTTTTGTTATGAAACATATTTTTCAATTATTCAACATTCAACATAAATACTGTTGAAACACATTTTTCAATTATTTATCATTTAATAAAATATCGTTGCTCCCCCCCCCCCCAAAAGAGGGATATCGCTTGTATCTAAAATTTTTCATTATTATTAAAATTAAATGAAAATGAACAGGTATAATTTAAACTATAACTATCTATTGCTTGCATTAATAAATGTGGGCAATTCTAATTTAGAATCCCAAAAATACTTTAAACGAATAAAGTACAAATTCTTTTAGCATCCACACATGCCTAATTATTTGTATCTGTATGTATGAATGGCCATCACTTAAAAAAAATAATATATAAATATGTATACACATCCAGCATCATGCATGACACAAATAAATTATGCCACACAAGTAACATAAATTTTGATTATTAATTTAATCATTATATATTGATATATAAAGATTTGATAACTAAAAATCAAATATACATATTATAAGCTATTCATTAATATTGAGTTGTATCATACACTAACTAATAAATGAGAGTTAGTTGATTTTATAAGTAGGATATGTCTTCCAACCAATATACTAATTTTTTAGATTGGATATTTAGAAATTCTTGGCCCAACATCCTGAATAAGTGGTGTCAGATTCTGAATAAGTGGTGTCAGATTCTAGTAGCCAAGATGTACTGGTGGAATAAACAAGCGGAAAGGTGGTAATGGAACAACTTAGTGGAATGAGCAAGGTAACTAAGTGGAACGAACAAGCGATATTAGAGCCAAAAATTCTAGTCGCCGAGATGTGGAGGTGGAATGAGCAAGCCAGAATGCACTCTAAATAAGTGGTATCAGATTCTAGTAGTTGAGATGTAGTGGCCGAATGAGCAAGCTGGAATATAGTAATAGAACAACTTAATGGAAAGAGCAAGGTAACTAAGTGTAACGAACAAGTGGTATCAGAGCCAAAGATTCTAATAGCTGAGATGTGGTGTTGGAATGACCAAACAGGAATGTGGTAATTAAGCAACTCAGTAGAACGAGCAAGGTGATAAAGTGGAATGAACAAGTGGTATCAGAGTTAAACTTTAGTAGTAAGAATATGGTAATGGAACAACTCTAGTTGAGATGTGGTAGTGAAACAAACAATATGTGGTAATGAAATAATTCAAAAGTACATGAACAATTTATATTAGAGTTAGATTCTAATAGGTAAAATGTGGTAATTGAATAATTAAGATGTTAATACAAGGAACAAATAAAAGTAGTTTAGAGGAGAAAGTGTTTGCTAGTATAACTTGCTACTTTTATTAATGAAAACCTTAGCCATTTATAGACCTTACAGTACAACTGAGTTACACAATTTATGGCTAAGAAATGGGAACTAACAAGTAGAAAATAAGGAAACATAGCAACTAAATATCAGCTACCAACTTATTCAAAGTTTATCCACTAACATATACTCTTAACTTGGTTTGCTACTCTTAACTTTGTTTTCATCGTTCAGCACATCGACAAAAGGACTGGAATTCAACTATAGTAAAATAATTATTGAGTTGCAAAGGAAAATTACTTAGGTTTTATAGATTGGGTGCCTGTATATCATCGGCCCAACCACCAACAAATGAAATGTTTTATAGTGAGCACGGAAAGAGGAATAAGATTTAATAAAATAAGTATGAAAATAAATAAAATATGTATGTGATTCACAGACAAGACAGACAATTGACACACACCTGACATATCCTTTCTTCAACTTATTTCAATTGTTCTTAACAAATTATTCAAAACGAAATTATTTCAATTTAATATTACAAAGCTAGTTGCCCAACGTATTTCCTTTTCCTTTTGCTATTGGAAAACAAAAACATTAAGTGAAAAACGTTACCTAAAAAGCCCTAATACTAATGGTGCGTTTATTTCATGGGAATGGGAATGAGCTGGAATGAGAATGAGCTGGAAATAAGAATGAAGTAGAATGAGAATGAGAATGAGATTTCAATGTTTACTTGGCAAAAATAAATGGGAATGAAAATGTACTGAAATATCATTGATGTGTTTACTTGGCAAAATAAATGAGAATGAGAATTAATTTATCAAAATACTTATAGTATTAATAATTAATAAAAATAATTAATTTATTACTATTAATAATATTATCATTATTGTTGTTGTTGTTGTTGTTAATATATAATTATTAAAAATGATATTAACAGTAATTAATAATAACTAAAATAATAAAGTTAATAAAATTTAATAATAATAATATTAGTTATTATTTTAGTTATTATTAATTATTGTTATTATTATTTTTATTAATATTATCATTATTAACATTTATTATTATTATATTTTATTAAATTTATTATTTTAGTTATTATTAATTATTGTTATTATTATTTTTATTAATATTATCATTATTAATATTTATTATTATTATTATTATTAATATTATTATATTTATTAACTTTATTATTTTAGTTATTATTAATTACTGTTAATATTATTTTTATTAATATTATCATTATTAACATTTATTATTATTATTAATATTATTATTTTAATTAATATCATTTTTATAATAATATTTATACATGTATCTAGATAATGAAAATTATATTATTATTATTATTAAATTTTATTAACTTTCTTATTTTAGTTATTATTAATTATTTTTTTAATAATAAAATAATAATAACAACAATAATGATAATATTGTTAATAATGATAAATTAATTATTTTTATTAATTATTATTGTTATTTATTGTTAATAATGATAATATTAATAAAAATAATTAATAATAACTAAAATAATAAAGTTAATAAAATTTAATAATAATAATAATTATTATTATTATTATTAATGACATTTAAAATAATAAAATTATTTGTGATTTGAACCTGAGTAAATTAGAAAATATAAAAAATAAAAAAATAAAAAAATAAATTTATATTTCATTTTCATTCTCATTTTTATTCTCAACTCTCTACAAAAATGAAATTTTCATTCTTTATTCTTAAATTATATAAAATTCACATATTTTACTCCTATTTTTAAATTATATTTTTTCAAATAAAAATAAATTTCATTTTCGTTACTTTCCCATCCCGAGAACCCACGTGTAAACCACCGTAATTGTATTTTTTCATTGCCTTGTGTGGCTTCAGCTTAAACGGCGCTTACCGGTGCACTTTACTTGCGTAAGCGTGTCTTATCGGCGGCTGCCTTTGTCAGTTGTCCACTTCACTGTCTGCCTCACCCCGCATTTCTTCATGGCGGACAAGCCTCTAACTGGTACTCCGCTTCCTAAGCTTGAATTTTTTTTCTTTTATTTTCATATCTATTTATTTATACAAATGATTAATGCAGAGGGGATTCTTGAGCAATTGAGACTTGGAATTGCAAAATTCGAACTTGTCTCTTCGCCTGTTGCTTCAATTTCAAATCCAAATTCCCAAACATGTCCCACGGCGCTCCACAGAGGCAGCAATCATTTATTCTTCGCAAGAATTGGACCTCCACTGTGAGTTCTATTTTTCCTCGCTAGAAGAAAAAAAAATCTTAAGGACTCATAAACTTTGAACTTGTCCACATTTGTTGCAATTTAGCGGTTTCGTTTAATGCTACTGGAATTGTTTCGGTTAATTTTCAAAATTAAGTTGTATTTGATATACTAAAAAAAAAATCATAAGTGATTGTGTGTAAAGTGCCACAATTTAGTTCTGAAAATTAGACTTTTTCTTAATTTTAATCTATGACATATTCCATAAATTTTGGTTTTTAGAGGTGGTGGCTCGCCAGCAATGAAAAAGGTTGAGCGTTATTCAGTTCAGAGAGTTACTGGGGATGGACGCTGTCTATTTAGAGCACTGGTACTTTTAAATTTTTGGTGGTGAATAAAATTTCCATTTATCGTTCCTCTGATTGATTTGAGCAAAGCTACTGTGTTGATTTTTATTTTTTTATTCTTTTCAATTACATTTTATTTGGTATTTAGTAATTTGTAAAAATTGAACTTAAACCTTGCCTCAAGAATATATTTTTGTTGCCTTCTGAACTGAACCCTAATTGATGAATTAGGTCAAAGGGATGGCTTTAAACAAGGGTATAGCTCTTAACTCACGGGAAGAGAGAGAGGATGCGGGTACGTTTGGATATTTTTATTTATTTCCTTCGATGTGAATGTCAGTCAATAATTATTGAATATGATCCTACCTGATCATTTTATATGACATTTCAATGGATTTTTCATTCTTTGTCTTTAGTGTGTGCGCATCATTTGGCAACTAGGGAATGTTTCATTTGTAAATTGTGTAATTGAGTGGGATTGATAGAAGATTTTTTTTTTTTTTCTGTTTTCAATTCAATGGTTGTCTCTCTTTTTTTTTTTTTTTTTTTTTTTTTTGGTGATATCATTCAATGGCTGTCTTGAAAGGAAGAACTTTGGCAATTTAGCAATCTTTTTCTCTTATGCATGGCTTGCGTAGAATGGAGACTTCTGCTTGGATTAGGTTTTAATCTGTTTTAATTCAATGAGAAACTTGAGCTGTTGGAATGATTATGTCTACTTTTTTTTTTTTTTTTAAATTCTAAGAAATGGTTCTGATCAGCTCTGAGTTCTGGTTACTTATAAATTCTAAGAAATGGTTCAGATCAGCTCTGAGTCCTGGGTACTTAGCTTTTCCATTGTTTTTTACAAATGCAGATGATTTGCGAATGGCTGTAAAGGAGGTTATATGTGACAGTGGTAGTGAACGCCGGCAGTATGAAGAGGCATTAATTGCAATTACTATTGATGAGTCCTTAAAACGGTAAGTCTTTGATCTTGTTACTTACATATCTTGAAAGTTCTTTTATTTCTTTGTATTCGGGAGTATACTTTAGCCTCTAGTCATTCTTGAATCTGTTCAACAATCAACATACTAATTTATGTCTTTCTGCAGTTACTGCCAGCGCATTGGAAGATCTGACTTCTGGGGAGGAGAGTCAGAACTACTGGTTAGCACCTGTTAAATGCAAATTTGCTTTTTCCCTTCCCTTCCTTCCCTTCATCAGTGGTGATGACCCTTTTTTTTAATTACTTTTCACCTTGTTTGGTAATTGCTCAAGAAAAATATAGAATTATATCATTTTGTGAGTTTGCAAGATTGTATTTGTAGAGGTGGCAGTTGGGTGACTAAAACCAGCCCTCCTGAGTATAGCTAAAGCCTTGGGTACGACTAGTGTTCGTTCTTCTGGTTATGGAGTGTTGGTGCTCTAGCTCTGAGATGATTTATATTGCCTTATCTTTTAGTGTGATTAAGATTGACGTTTCCAACCAAACTGCACAATAATCCACCTCATCATGTTTGTATAAGCTTCTGTCTATTTCTTTGGTTATTGAAATGCATAACTCTTTTGGTTGATGTTGATGCATCGAACGTCTTTTGTTATTTTTACAAATGTTTAGAAGGTGTTATGGTATTATTTTTTCAAATAGAATGGCTGAAAACTACCATTGGAGTTTTAATTTATTTCTTATGACAAGCAATCTGTAGCCACGATCTATGTATTTTTATCTCTTTTCCTCTATTTGCATATGAATGTGTTTATTTGCATGCAATGATATATTGATGCTTCTGTGTGAAACATCGAATGCTGACCACTCATCATGAATTCTAACTCAGGTGTTGTCGAAATTGTGCAGTCAGCCTATTGTTGTTTACATACCAGAGCATGAGGTATGGGGACTATTCAAAATTTGAATGCTGATTTAGTTGCCTTATTTCAGCTTGACCTAGTCAGTGTGAAGTGACTTTCTTTCTGCTATCCTTTTAATGAATTGTCTTGATTAAACTATGAGAACTAGTTTTACAACTGCTGAAAAAATTCCATGGACAATGATTGTGATTGTCCTTACATTGCCTTCTGTGCATCCATCAGCTGTATGTATAGAAATTAAGAAAGTTGGTTGAACTTTAACAAGTCCAATTGTAAATGGCTATGAGAGGGTATGGGACTATGGGTCCATCGAATTCTGGATGATGTTTAATGAAGAGTAGCCAGTTCTGTTTGCTTTGTTTCAGCTGCTGATCCCCTTGCTTCCATTATCATTGGTATTCCATCACTCAGAATTATGAACATATGACTATATTCATCACATGCATTGCTTTGCCGCCCCCCAGAGTGAACAAAATCAATTCTTCATAATCTTTTTCTAATTTTAGTTTGTCTTTACTCTTTATGATTACTCCATTTGATCTTGATGGTTGTCTAATTATAGGTTTTCTTATGTCATTGCAGCATAGAGGTGGTGGAGGGGGCTCAGGTTTTATTCCCATTGCAGACTATGGAGCCGAGTTTCGAAGAGGCTCAAGAAATGGAAAGCCAAGGAAAGTAGTGAGGCTTCTGTACAGTGGTAGAAACCATTATGACCTGCTTGTCTAAGATTTTTCCCTTCTCAGAAGCTAAAGGAGCCATACGAGAAGATCATCCCATTTTGCATTTGTATTAAAAGTATAGTATTTTTCCCAATACACTTGACCACTTGACCACTTGAATGCAGAATGTTGCATTTTTCTAATTTCTGTGATGCAGAGCTGGAAACTGTTAGCTATCTTTTTCTCTTATTCCAATCTGAAAGCATCTATATTGCATCACAGGCGTAATCTTTTTTATAATAATAATAATGGCCAAATGCCAAAACGGCAAACAACTCCTGCTACTAAAGTCTGTACTGGAAAATCATCTCTGCGTATTTTTTTTTAATATTTATGTCTAATTATTATAAAATTTTGATATATATTTTATATCATCTTTATTTTTAAATTTATATTAATCAACTATTTTGACACTAAAAAATATTATTTTATCTTTAAATAAATTAAAAAATTATTTTATTCTACAAAATTTTAAAAAATAAAAAAATATAATTATAAAAATATTTCTGAATTTAATAAAGTAAATAAATCTTAAATTGAATATGTTAATTTATTATAACTATAATTTCATTTAAAAAATATCATGTTAATTTTTTGTAATCATAATTTCATTTAATTTGTATAAGAAAGCTTCTTAATATTAATTATAGGGAGTCTTTCTCTTCATATTAATTTTTATAAAATTCTTTGTACTTAATTTAATTACAAAAATTAAATGAAATTATAATTACAAGATGTTATTTTTTATAATTATAATATCATTTAAAAATTATCTTCTTGAATTTTTACATTTATTTATTTTATTGAATTTAGGAGTATTCTTATAATTATAATTTTTATATCTTTCAAAATTTTATAAAATAAAATAATTTTTTAATTCATATACAGGTAAAATAATTATTTTTAATATCAAAATAGTTAATTAATATAAGTTTAAAAATAAAACAAATGAAAAGTATATATTAAAATTTTATGATAATTAAATCTACGTACAACCAAAAAAAATAATTCTCCTACTTAAAAATAATTATATTGTCGGATTTTTACTTTAATTGGATAGCGTTTTACAGGGGGGAAAAAATACCTAATTTATTTTTTTAATTTAAAAAGCACTTTTATTACGTTCCTTCCAAAAAAAAAGACCCAATTTTTACGGAAAGAAAAACAGTATGGAGGAAAAGCGCTTCCTTCACTGCTTGCAAGTTGGCAAGTCTGAAACCCTCAGTACGCGTTCTCAATGACTCCTTACTTTCTTCAAGTCACGCCAAGCAAAGCAAACACCGATTATATATTTATATTTATTTAATGAATAAAATTATAAATTCTTTTCCCTCATCTTCCTCTTCTCTCCATCGAACATTCGAAACCGAAAAACCTTTCCTAAGAAACCCGCCGTTACAATAATATCGCAAATAGGAAAAAAAATCTAGGTTTTGTTACCTGGTGCACATAAGAGTTTGTTTTTTGATTAATGGAAGGGGCGAGCAACGGAGGGATGTTGTACCACGAGGTACAAGAGTCGAAGCTATGCGCGGTGCATTGCGTGAACACGGTGTTACAAGGTCCATTTTTCTCGGAGTTCGATTTGGCGGCGCTGGCTTCGGATCTCGATCGCAGTGAGCGCCAGGTGATGCTCGAAGGACGCGTCCCCGCCGCTTCCTCCGGCGATTTCCTCACCGAGGAGTCTCATAACGTCTCTCTCGACGGCGATTTCAGTATCCAGGTGCTCTAATTTTGTTTCAATTTCTGAATAATCTTATATTAGCAATAATCTATTCTTTTATCAATTGAAACATGAAATTAAAATATAACAAAAAAATGTATATTTAAGAACAATTTCAGAATTATATTTATAGTTTAACAAGTTCCAATGAAAAGTACACTTTATCACTGTGACCAGATCAAAAAAATTGAAAGCCCGAGTACTTTCAGAAAGACTGTATGGGTGTGAAATACACTATGCATTCGTAATTAGTAATTCAGGATTGTTTTAGTATTTGGTAAGTGATATTTGATGAGCAAACATTAGTTCTATAATCATTAACCCAAAACTTTCCGTGTACGATCCTCCTATCGGGCTTAGCAATTAAATGAACAATTACTTTAGTCGCCAGATTTGGAAAACAAACAAATGCTCGATATTATGGAATATACTAATGCGGTCACTTACCTGAAAGGTCAATCCAAATATTTTACCAAATTTGGATAGTTTATGAAAAATCCCTTTATCTTGAGATTCAAAATCCTTGAAGCTTACTCTTAAAACATCACAACATTTGAATTGAAGAAACTATAGGGTCAAGAGTCAAAGTTGGATAATTCTAATTGAATGACCAATGATTATTATGCCTTCAAACATTCTACACAATCTACAAACACTAGCAATAAGTTTCTTGACTATTCCAAGTTGTTGCTTCGCACTACTAACCCAATAGATAACTAAACCAACAATTCAATAAATGAGAGCATTTCTGCCTTCTCAATGTTATCGTAGTTTATCCTTATAGAAAAACTTTTTAACTGTTCAGTTATATCCTTAAGAAGGATAGAGAAGAGAAATGGTTATATGTTAGTTAAATATTATATCTTTTACATTGGAGTCGTTGCATACATATCTCCACCTTTTTATGTAAAGAAGTATAATTTTTTGCTCTCTTCTTAATAAGTCTTTTTTCCCCTTTTCTTTCCTATTTGTCACACGCATGTCTTTTTTTCACTTGATCTTATTATGTCTTTCCAACAAATAGGAACTGTAATATCTCAAGTTGGTGGTCTCAAGAGGACTTAAACTCTCCCTCCTACAAAATGAAGAGTTTGTCTGACTTTCATTTTCTTTTGTTAGAACGTTAAGAAGATTAGGAAGAAAGAAGTGGCTGCATTAGTTTCTAAAAGGATCATGTAAACCGTGCTGAAATAAAAATAAAAGCTAAAATTTTATTCACTCAAAGTTTTTGAAAAGTAATTTTTCAAACTTTAAATCTTTTTCCTCAGCCTTTGCCCAATCTAGCCTAAGGAAAGGAGAATTGATGAGTTTGTTGTGAAGGTCATTTAAACATTCAGCGATAAATACTATTTAATTGTTTCTTTTTCGGTAGCCATACTTACGAGAGCTTATTTATTCTCAATGCTATTTCAGATTCGTTGTTTACTTTTTCATGTAAAATATTGTGGTGGTGCTTTTTGATAGTTCATGTTAGCATATCAATTCAAAACATACCAGGAGTCATTAATTTGTTAAAATTCACATTGAACTGTGTTTGTAGTGACATTAATCTGTGTGTAAACTGGTAATATTGCCTGTTTTATGTGTAGATGTCTACATTCACAGTTTAATCATCCATGACTGACTGCAGGGATGGATATTGGTCCAGTGTGCTGGTATTTGTTTTATAATGTTGCCTCAAGGCAAGAACGGAAGAAACTGAGACTTGAACCTGTCATTTCCATTACTCAATTTTTGGGATCAGCTGTAACGTTCCAAAATCTCTAATGGGAAAGTTATTTAATATGATAAGTGGAAGTTAATGTCCCATATGCGATTTGACTTGTATCTGATTGTCATCACATAAGCAGCACCTCTCTGTCTTCTAGGAGATAACTGTTTTCTGATAGATGATGATAAGATGTGCCTCCTTATAGATGCATCATGTGCATTGGATTTTGCACTAATTATACTGATGCAATTGGTAATCAAGTTACTAGCAGCAGCAATGCGTTCTTCATGCTAGTAGCCCATGTTAAAGGCCTTCAAGCCCAAAGCGGAGGATCTTTTGAACAGTCATTTTCCATTGGGGTATATATAAAACATGACATCTGTCTTAACTTTAACAATATGATGATGGAAAATATCGATAAATGATTATTATTTATATACCACATATAGATAATAATTCAGGTTAGGACACCTACACTTAAATGAACAATATTTATCTTATTTGATTCTGTCTGTCTCTAGTAACTGGAAAATTCATTTTCAGGAGGTGTTGGCACGTTGCCTTTGTCAGAGTCAATTATGATACAAGAAATATGAATATTTTGCTTGTTGTTACAGATCTTTCGGATTATCAAACTGCATGAGCACATTTTTAACATTCACAGGTGGGTATTGCTCGGTAATATTCATAAAACTGTACTACTTATAGTTTTTGGTGAAATTTCTTTTTTCAGGTTCTGCAAAAGGCTTTAGAGGTGTGGGATCTGCAAGTCATTCCCCTTAACTGCCCAATTGCTGAACCTGCCCAGATTGACCCTGAGCTAGAAAATGCATTTATCTGTCATTTGCACGACCACTGGTTCTGTATCAGGAAAGTGAATGGAGAATGGTATAATTTTGACAGTCTTTATGCAGCCCCAGAGCACCTTTCAAAGTTTTACTTGTCAGCCTATCTGGATTCACTAAAAGGCTTTGGCTGGAGTATTTTCACTGTGAGGGGAAACTTCCCGAAAGAGTGCCCCATCTCATCCTCTGATTCTTCCAATGGTTATGGGCAGTGGCTCTCTCCTGAGGATGCGGAGAGGATTACCAAATCATGCAACACAAGAGAGGGCCCAAAGAGAATCAAATTGACTCAACAGCATTCTGATCCATTTCTTTCTGTGGAGGAGGCAGATAGGCTTTTGGAGATGGAAGACGAGGACTTGAAGGCTGCAATAGCGGCGAGTCTGTTGGATTCTTCCCCAGCTAAGCCTAGTGCGGAAACCAGCAGCACCACAGCAAGCACCCTGGAAAATGAAAAAGAAATTAGCAAAGAGAAAACTGCACAAGAAGATTAATTCCGTTCATACATTTATCTGCTGGTTGAATTGTATGTAATAATTGATGCCAGAGTAGATGTGAACTTGGATATGTATCCTTGACATAATGCATTTTTTGTTCATATACATTCATTATTGTACTTTGTCAAAAACCCAAACTGACATTACCAAAAACTTCTTTGAGAAATGATATTTCAGCTTCGCAATTGTTGGATAGATGCGTATGGACTTCTGGAAAAAGCTTTGGAGTTGCATGCCGGCTTTATATGCACTTTTTGCATCTTATTTTTGTTAACGTCTACCTTAGTAAAATTATACAAGTGTATGAGCCGATGAGTTGCACCCAACTGACTGCTTAATTAGAATGTCTTATATGGGACATCGCTAAGGGGAAGGCTGAACAGAATTACCTTAGGCCGGTACTTTACTGCCAATTACCGTGGCACTGGCCTTGAAATGTCCAAAACCAAAAGGAATCGGCCCCGTAGTGCCTCACTGTTAAAGCCAAGAATGACCTCGATGAATCCAATAAATATCACCTATCGACGAAAATACCCACCTTGAGTGAAGAAACAAGCATCTTCGAAATTTAACTTGAAAAATGAAAATGTAAAAGAACAGGAAAAGAATGATAGATAACCGGAAAGCAACCGACATATGTGCAGCGGAGGAATTATTTTAGAATTTCTTTCATTCAAGACTCTGTTTTGATGACATACGCGTATGGAAATGTATGTATTATATATATTATAATAATTAACATTCGCTGATGATGGGATAAAAACAACAGGAGCAGAAAAGAAAAGGGCCAATGCCATGAGTAGTATTTCGCTTTTAGGCTGGATTCTGACTCCACCAGCCATACCTTTCATTTTCCAATAGTCATACATATAATCATATTTATTATATTCGTGGGACAGACTTTAAACAGAAAATAAAAATTGAAAATTGAAAAAAAGGTAAAAAGTTGTAAATATAAGGCTTCAGAGGAGCTACTACTTCTCTCTTTTCTGAGAGATCAACAAAACTACCTGTTGCAGGGGTTTTAGAGATCTGGTCTGGATTCAAGATTCTGTTTTCAGTATCTTCTAAAATGGGTTCATCTTCCGATCGATTGTTTAAAAGACAAAGAACTATTCATGAAATCCTCGGAGGAGGTCTTGGTAAGTAAAATTTGATGATGCCTTTTGGTTGGATATAAGTTTTTATATCAGTTTCAACATGAATTACACTCCAGAGAATGTGAGTTCGATTTTGCATTGATAGTTGCTGTGTTGCAGAGCTTTCAAATTATATCTGCGTACAGATATGTGAATTGATGGAAATTTATATTTGGTCTTGTGACAATCTTTGATTTTTTTTCAGTTGATGGATTGAGTGTTTGGTTCAGGAGTTGATGTTGATCTTTGTTCAAACTTATAACAGCTGCAGATGTGATTCTTTGGAGGCGAAAAAATGTAACTGTGGGAATATTGTTGGTTACATTAGCTGCCTGGGTGGTGTTTGAGAGATCGGGTTACACTTTGTTGTCGCTTGTCTCTAGTGTTCTACTACTTCTCATTGCCATTTTGTTCCTTTGGGCCAAAGCTGCTGCAATTCTTAATCGGTAACATACTGCAAAATTTGTGCTTTCAACTGCATTTTTGGATGTTCTTTTTGTGCCTTTCAAGTTCCGAAGCATATGCAGATTGAATCATATACTATAAACAGTATGTTGGCATTTTGCTTTTTAAATATTCATTCTTCTCTTTCATGCTTTGCTGTTGTAAAGTATTTGGACCAAAAATGATCTCAATGTTAGGATGGCACCTTTGAGCCATGACCTATGACCTACTACTTAAATATTGATTGATAGATATGCGAGCCTAAGATAATGATTCACTTGAGGAACTGTAATGATTTTCTTTTATACTCCAATCCACAGAATGCATGCATAACTATCACCTCCACCAGAATAAACATAACTATTGGTTTTTCCTTTGTCAAAATTGTTGTAAAATTGCAACTCCATACTTTGCTCTCTCTCAAACAGGCCTGCACCACCCCTGCCAGAGTTGCATCTATCAGAAGAAATGGTAAATGAAGTTGCAGCTTTGATTCGCATTCGTGTAAATGATTTCCTCTCAGTTTCTCAGGACATTGCCCTGGGCAGGAACTCGAGATTGTTCTTCAGAGTAGCTCTATACTTGTGGCTGATCTCCTTTGTTGGTGGCTTGACAGATTTTCTTACATTAGGCTACACCAGTAAGTTCCAAGTTTCAATTGCATCACTTTAGTTTCCTTCTAAATATTACAAAAAGTCTCTGGCCCCCAGAACTGAGTTTGGAACCTGAATTTTAGTTTACTTTTCCTCTGCTGCAGGCCTTGTTATTGTTCTGACACTTCCAGCCTTATATGAGAGATACCAAGATCATATTGATAAGTATGCAATATTGGGCTACCGGAAACTTAGGCAGTTGTATGTGAAAATTGATGAGGAATTTGTCAGCAAAGTCCGGAAATGGATTTTGGAAAAGCAGAAACTAAGTTAGTTCCTCTCTTTTTCTTCATGATTTTCTGATATTTTGTTTTTATTTTTCGAGAAGCTGGGGTGGGGAGTGTTAATGGAGTGGGCGTTATTGGATTGTTTTCTTTTTGAGCTTCAGGTTGTGGGCGTTGGAGAATGTATGTATTAAAAAATGGTGTCTTTTTTTATACTTTTGACATTTTGTGAGAGATTTTGACAGGAGAAATATAGAATTTAAGAAAAATCTAAATATACACAAATTGGCAAGTGAATCTGTCTTCTAAAGCCAAAAATTACATGACCAAAATTTATTAAGTTTTATAAAAATTTTGCAGTGTATGTTAGCCTTAATTAAATTAAATGATTTTTTAAATACTGATTACACATTAATTTATTATATTACATAAATATTTAAAACTATTCTTACAGTAGATCATTATTGATATATAATTAAGACTTATATTATTACATTAAATTTTATGAAGTACATGTTCAGACAAATAACCCTCACAGATAAAAAATGTCTATGCTCCACTCGTATTTCGCAAGGAAGACAGACTTACAAATTAACTCCACACAATTATACTTAATTGAGAAAGATTGAATCCATGAGGATTCAAACCACTGCCCTCATAGTCATGCTTAACTTTGAGGGTAGTAGTTCACCACTGGACCAAAGGCCAAGTGGCTAGATTAAATCATTAAATATACAAATCAAAACTGAACTCAGAGCAAAACAAAAATATGGCCCATCGGTCAAACTGAATTGATCAACGCAATGAAGTTTAAAAGAATTACATGCCAGAGTGCCCAAAAAAGTTTGTAATTTCCTACTCCTGGCCACTTCCAAAGCCATCACGATTCTCATGCGGCCACCCGAATCCCGGACTCTCACGGACCATATCACCAGAATAGTACTTACCCCTTTTGTGCTGTGACATGTGAGACTGTGGCGGTGGTCCTGGTGGTGGCGGAGGAAGTGACATGGCTGGTGGCGTCAATATACCCTTGCCATCCCGGGGATCCATCCCATTATTGCCCTGCACAGCTTCCATCCCCTTATTGGCTGTTGGTAGGGGAGGATTTATCATCGGTGCACCTCCTGGATTTTGTGCATAGCCTTGATAAAATGCTGCTTTGCCTTGAGAATCTGACATGTTCCCAAAACCCTCTGCAATTCCTTGACCCCCTGATGGAACTTCAAAAGGGGCACCACCAGGCCCAGGGTTCCAGAGCTGAGAGTAACCAGGCTGGAAATTTACACCCCCTGGTGGCCCAGGTGGGAAACCCAATAATGATGCTTGTTCTGATCCAACTTCTGGCACTGAATCTGGCCTCGGCATTCCAAAGGGAGCACTGTAAAACTGTTGAGATCCTTCAGTTGGAAAAGGAGGAAATGGAGGTGTCAACAAGGGGTTTGAATTCATGGGCACAACAAAATTTGGTGGTTGCATTGGATGCATAGGAGGGTATTCAGGAAATTGGGTCTCTGATAAAATCCCTTGCTGTTGGCTAGATTCTTGTTGAGGGGTACCCATGTCAAAGCTCTGTTGAAAGCGGTTGTGAGGACCAGGCCTCTCAAAGCCTGGAGGAAGGCTGCCATCAGGCTGGGCATCTGATTGGTAGTTTTGGAGTTGTCCGAAAACAGAAGGCTGCTTTGGTAGCAGGCCTGCCCTTGGTGGAGGTTGTTCTCTAGGTTGCTGCCGACGAGCTTTGTCATCACGATCATTAAGCTGGGAATTTTGACCAGGAGAAAAGACAGGCCTCGGGTGAGCTCGAACAGAGGATTCTGAAACCGTAGGTTGTTTGGCACTTTCTGATTCATTACCATCTTCTTTCTCTGCATTGGGCTGTAGTAGAAGGTCAGCATGGCTCACGTGAATATGAGCCTCAAATTCAGTTTTCTTCAGGAAAGACTTAAGACAGTGAGGGGCCGCACAGATGAAGATGCCCTCCATCAATTTGATTGTCTGAATCTTCTGAATACGTTCATCACAACTGCAATCAACAAAGCATGTGAAACTGCTGATTGCATTCCTCAATCATTTAACCAGTACAAAACAAGACCGATGTGAGAGAGAATGCGGGATAGTACAAATTTTACCATAAGAAAAATTGCCAGTCCTAATGTTTGTTTGTTTGTTTCTATTTCAAAACACCCATTGCATTCGCTCCTTAGAATTTAGGTCTTTTCAAAACAACATAAACAGTAATAAAATAGACTTATGCTGTTAATAAAGATACTACAAACCAAACAAATGGATCTGGGATAAGATATATGAGAAAATCATATTACTGTTTAAAGCATATTCTCACCTTTAAAGCTCAACCAACCAAGATTAAATCCCAGGGGAATGCGCCACACAATAATAACAATATCATTCCCAAGGGAACTTTACTATTAACTCATCTGTAAAAATGCAATGCAGATAATGATGGGCAGGAAAAAATTAGATGTTTGCCAATCAAAACATAGGAACTCAATCTCATTTTTCATTGAAGTGGAAGTATCACTCTGGATCCATGTGGACACCCATTTGCTTTAAACTCAACTGGTACACTAGTTCATGAATCAAAGCAAGTAAAATTTCCAAAAATAAAGCTATTGTTGAACCCCATGAACAAGCAAAAAGACACTTAATGTATAGAAATAAAATCAGCAAGGCTACATTTGAATTTACTACAAGGAGAATGATTACCTTGAGGTTAAATTTGAACTTTACACAAGCAAACATGTAAAAGAAGAGTATCCAGAGACATCACATGGTACTAAGAGATGCATAGTAATAATATCAGCAGGCCCATTAGTTTATGTTAAGAATTCAAGATCGGAAATCTCCTTACAGATAGCATATTGAGTCACTCCTGGCACAGTCAAGACAGAACACATGTTCACAGGGATTCTGCAAGTAAAGAAAAGTTAGTGTACAGAAATCCACACAGATATACTAAAACACTGCTAGCAGCTGATGTTCACAGGGATTCTGCAAGTAAAGAAAAGTTAGTGTACAGAAATCCACACAGATATACTAAAACACTGCTAGCAGCTGATGTTCAGGCAGCTAAGCTGACCCACTCGCCCATACAAATGATAAAATTAAAGCAAACAAATTTGCACTTTTCAAAACCTTGAGCAAAGCATCCTCTCTGCAAGGCAATATATGCAATCTTACATATGGATTACAACTTAGCATCAACAAACAAAAATAGTATATCATAAAGTTCCTGCACCTCCCACGGATGCTCAAACATGCACAAACAAACTCCACCTCATTGCACTTCTTATTAAAATATCCTTCCATTCCGCACCATTTAGCCAAGAAGAAGACACTTGGCCATAACAATTAAGGAAGCATTGCCGACTTTATAGAGAAAAATCAAATACATTGCTCCGTACTGGTTACCCTCTTTTGAACAGAAGTGCATTTTAAATGAACACATGTCCTACCAAACGTTATGTAATAGTTAAATATATAGTCAATACTATATCTAAAACAACAACAACAAACAGATGCAAGAAACAATAATTGGAACATACCAAGCGCCCGTAGATAGCAATTGGGTAATCACATCGAACACAAAAGTGGACTCGCTCACCAAGTTGGCGACGGGACCTGCGACCAACAGTCTTGACAAGGGAAGCAGCAGTTGCAGCACCAATACCCTTCGCTACAGGAAGATCAGCCAGAATAAGATGATCGGGACACGCAACTGTCACAGTCTCCACTGGCAAGGGCTTCACCGCTCCACCACTTTCTGATGATGGAACCTTTTTAAGCCGAATTTGAAGCATTTTTTTAATCGTCTTTATCCCACTAAGTAAAAAAAGTTCCGACCTCCAAAAATCTCAAGCCTAATAACCAAATTAATTAATTTCAGAACATATCAGACTACAATCATAAAATACTAATTATCTATCACAAATTGCTAGATTATCCAAACAAACTCACACGCATTATTCCTTTTCTTTTTAATGGGAAAAAAAAGAAATTATTCATGAAGATCAAATTGTATATATAAAGCGGCCAAACAACAAAAAGTTAAATACCCATAAGGGTAAAAGCAACCTCAAAAGAGAATTTAAGAAAAAGAGATATAAAGTTCGCAAGTCTTGAAAGCCCTAATTATGTTGTAAATGATGAATTTAGAAATAATAGTAATGATTAGAGTAATAATTTAATTGTTTGCTAGAGGGAAAAGCTTACTAGTGACAGCGGGTATCGGGTTGGCGGATTATTTTTGTCATTCGAGAGATATCGGCCAGAATCGGACTGCGCTCTTTTGCCAGAGACAGCGCCTTGTTGTTTGCGGCGGCGATGGATGCCTCAGACGACGACGTCCTTCGTATTGTTATTGCAGCCGACTGGCTGTGTAATTAGTGTTATGTTCCAATTTTCTTTTTTCGAAGGCAAATTTCCCATTTTTTTATATAATATTCAACTTTTTATTATATTACATAAATTTAAAAAAAAAAAGCCAACTGACTTTTTTTTTTTTTAAGAGACTATTGCTCATGATATTTACAATCATACATATATTGAGACCCGTTTACATCAATTCTGATATTGGCATCGGCTCAAGAAGAGACGCCAACTCCTCCCTAGGAGAAAGACATGCCTTCACTCAATGCATGCGCTTTTTAAGAGACTATCGCTTCATGATATTTACAATCATATATATTGAGGCCGTTTACATCAATTCGATATGGTACGCCGTAAGAGACGCCAACTCCTCCTAGAAAAGATCGCTCACTCAAGCCTTTTTAAGAGACTATCGGAAGGAATTTTAAATTAAACCCCGCGAATGTCATGCTCAAGAGACGCCAACTCCTCCCTTAGAAAGATCACTTCACTCAAGCGAGTTATGGGAACGGAAGGAATTTTAAATTAAACCCCGCAATGTCATGCTCCCTTTCCTCACATTTGTGAGGAGGGGTTAACTGCCAGCTTGCAAGTAGTTATGTATGTTGATACAAATCTATTAGACATATCCTTCAGAGTAAGGATGGTAATGGGGAGGGGGGAGGAGGGAATAATTTCTCCGTATTCATTTCCATATTTTATGTATGTCCTCATCTTTTTCCTATTTCTGTCAGAATTATTTGAGAGAATCTCTATCTCCTCTCTGAATAATAACAGAGGATCCTCGAGGGTCTCTGATCTCCAAATAACTAATATATTTTTTTGATTTTAAATTAATCATATTAAAATAAAAAAATTAGTAAATAACGCAGCATGTAAATGATACAAACTTCTTTTTTAAATTATCGTGAATAAATTAATAGTTTAATACAAAATTGTTACAAATTAAATCGAATTTAGATTCAAAATTAATTTTTTCAATAGTGGTGTGGGCACTTTATAAATGTGAACTTTCCCTTTACAGTATAATAGTTAAGTCGGAGCAAATCAAGAGCAAATATTATATTCAATTAGATTAGATATTAAAATTATGATTCGTTGTGGGTAATTATAACATCTAAAAGTAAATAAAAAAATAAATTTAAGTTAAAAATATTTAATAATATTAAAATTAAAATAAAATTTTAGGGCTAATAAAATCTCCCGCTCTTTTTAATGTCCTAAATAAAAATTTAGGACTTTAATTAGTTAATTAGGCCTAAAAGTTTAATAATATAAATATTTTTTTATTTGTTATTTTAACCAATATCTATAATTTTACAATTTAAATTTTATTATTTATTTACTAATAAATTTAAAAATTAAAATTAAATTAAAAATTAAAATGGAAAAATGGGTAGGGGATGGGGATTCCTCGAATAAAAAATTGAGTAAAAAATTTTTTCCATCCTTTCTCCGAATAAGAAATTGAGTATGAAATTATTCTCATACCCTCCCCGAATGGAAAAAATCCCTGAAAATATCGGTTCCCGTAAGAATTTTTGCTATCCCTACTTCAGAGAAATGATACTTGTGCAAAAAGTTGTTTTGATTTATATTTTACAATATTTTCTTTTATCTTTTCTGAAAAATACAAATCTATTAGGTTCCAATTCTCTCTTTTTTTTTAAATCAATTTTCCATTTTTTACATAGTATTTAACTTTTTATTATATATCATAAGCAAAAAAAAAAAATCTGGCCTTTTTTTAAATAATAATTACAATATTAGGGAAAATATGAAAGTTAATAAAAATCTATTAGACTAATATTTCAGAGAAATGATATTTATTCAAAAAGTTATACAAAAATTTATATAAATCAAAACAACTTTTTGTCCAACTATCATTCCTCTATATTTTCTTTTACTTTGTCTGAAAAAAGGGAAATGTCTGTTTTGAACTAGTAATAAATTGCGATTATTTTAGCATGGTTATTTATTACTTCGATCAATTAACTAATTTTTTTAATAGACTTATTACTTTGATTAATTAATTAATTTCTTTAATAAACTCATTACTTTGATCAAATCTGTTACTTAATGAATGGGGTTAATTTTGATTTACTCCCTAATAAAATTAACTATCCGCAAAATACTTCCAAACTATTACAAATAACACAAAAACTATTACATCTACGCCCCCCCGTTTGCCTTCATCTCTTGAACATACGATTACGATAACTAAGACTAATAAGTTGAAGTTTAGAAATTGAAAACAAATAACACAAAATTGAAAATAAATGGAGTTAAAAAAAGCAAAGAGTCAAAGAGAATCCCAAGTGATCTTGACTCCGAGGATTTACTTATTAATTGAATACAGCTAATAATTCATCCATTACTTATTTTCTCCACCAAAATGTATGGTGGATGTGAAACCATGTCTTCATAACAAAGTTGGAACTTTATATCTTGAAAAGGAAATACCAAGCAACCTGAAGGGAAAATCAGTAATTTCATTTTCAATCTATTAATGGGATAAAAATCCCAGAAAAAAATGACAATTATTTGAATGTTTCTGAGTTGCTAAAACCTCTTTTCGATCATCAATTGGTTGTCTCTTGCCGACACTTACTCATCTGAATTGCTAAAATGAGGAGAACAATGACATGCAAAAACTTTATTATCTCTAAATAACTTCTACGGCAATTGCCGATCCAAAATTCATAAACTGAGGATTGATCTTCATCCGTAAGATTAAGATGATGATTCTATGCTTCTGACAAATTTTTTGGCCTGTCATTGAAAAAGAAAAGAAAAAGAAGACAAGAGAATAGTTAAGCAAGTTGTCCACCAAGAAAAGAGAAACCTAGTGCACACCTGCAGGCCAGCATGCAGGTGCCCACATACAAAAGAGAGATTCAAGTGATTTGGGTACCCTAGTCCCCAAATCCTCATTATACCACCATTCTGTAAGTTTTAATTTATGCCAACACAACAAATTCCCAAGTCCACAGAGTTGTAAGAGTTTTATGCTTGCCACAGCTGTTACACAGGAATTTGAGGACTAGCAAACTGATTCTTAAATCTTTCTCAACCATTGGGCTAAGATTTAAGACGTAAAAGTGACAAAGATGACAGAGGGTAAAATGAAGGGAAAAAAAATGGAGAAACGTGTGTTGTATGTAGCTTGTACCTGCTCTAAGGTTAAAAACATGATCACATTCCAAGATCCTAGTCGTCCAAAGTTTGGTAAGAAACCCTTATAAAATGCCAATGGCCCCTGCAACAAACATCAGACACTGTAAGCTCAATGTCTTTTATTTTGGGCTTCCTGCCTTCAACCAGGTCATCAAGTGATGATTAGTTAATGAAGGAAAAAAGTGCAACTTGAACTGGTTTTATTTTCATAATAGGAAGCGTGATAACAAATCATCTCCCTAAAACTAGAAAAGAATGTAAAATGAAATTAAGGAATGGGCATACATCATTCTTCAGAGTCTTAATGAAACAATCCAGTGTGCTCTTATAAGCAGAATCCCCCATCATCCTCGACTTAACCTGTAAACGAGGAAAAATAGGGAAAAATACAGAAGACCAAAAATTTAGCAGGATGTGAAGACATTAAGAGAAGGCGGCATACTAAACCAGGTCACATAAAAAGATGAAGCCAAATCATTCACTTCCAATATAGGTAAATGAAGATCAGGTCACAATCCAAATATTCTCTCATATGCGCATACTTCAAGAGTATACCACCAACAATACTGCGTACAAAAGTATTGATGCCGAAACAAATTTACAATACCTTACAATCTTAGCAACAACAAATATGTACATGCTACATGGCATTAACTACACAATCAAAAGTAGGAACTCCAAACTACTAAACCGTATATCTATTTGAGAGAAATCAGATGTGAAAGTAGTCAGCATACCACATCAACGGGGGAACCAATACAAACGGCAAAAAAACCAGCTCCCAGACCAGAAAAGAGATGAGTGACGACATTATCTGTGAACCCTGGAATTTTCAAAATTGTCTGTATTGAAACAAATAGTTAGAGCTTGCATAAAAGTTGAAATCTATCTGAAGAAAGAAGTTCAATGAAAATGACTTCTATTGTACTAAGTTCACCTGCTTCACTTGATCATAGCTAGCCAGTTCAGCAGCATTTATGATAGCATTTCGTGCAACGTTGGGTCCAACTCCAGTCCAAAGAGCCGCAAATCCTTCCTAAGAGTTGCAAAACTGAGTTAGAAACACAGGATATAGTTAAACTTATGCTTCAATATTGCTCTTTCTCCCAGGTTAGATGTACAACCTGTTTCACAATTGTGGAATAAGCATTCAACGCCCCACTGTAGCGCCTCGGTACACCAGGAGGCAATTTTCCTTCAGCTTGAAGTCTTACTTTCACAAGATCAGTTGGATTTGCGATCATGATCCCGAGAGCACCTGATGTGGAGATGAGACATCTTAAGGATTCAGAAGGCAAAGGAATTGGTACAAGCATGAATTAGAGCATTTCTTGAGAAAGATATATTAAATACATATATATCAATCTACTTGCATCAGACATAAAATCTAATAGGAGTAGATAAGACTTCTACAAACGTGCAAAACAAAATACAAATCATCCGCCGTTATGCGCACCAGTTGTAAGTCCTGCAAGTATTTTCTTGCTTAAAGGAACGTCTCCAACAAAGTCTTTGCCCACATACAGTGTCTTCACCTGTCAAGCATGCACGGGATATCAGCAAGTGAACAAAAAATCCACAATAACAAGTGAAAAAAAGATATAGATTCAAAACTCACAGGCTCATACAATCCAATCCTTAACCCTCCAAATAAGCATTGACGATGTAATCCTGGAACAATGCCTTTCCAGAGAGACACCATACCTTCTTCCCTAGCTATGGTGGCAACTGTACCCAACATACCCTTGTACTTTGGCAACGCCAATCCATCCCCCGCGACAGCTTTCTTTTGCAGCTGAAGCCTAACTTTAGCAGTGTCCAAAGGAATAGTACAAATCTACATCATAACCAAGTAAATTGGTATGTATAAGTACTTCAATGCCTATATGCTCAAAATAAAACAATTGAAATGACAATTTAGCTAGGGAATATGACACAAAGCATAGTTAATCAATCAGAATAGCATCTTCTCACAGCTCTATACAATATATAATCTTAAACAACATGTCGAACTTGTTTAATCTTTAAAAATTTCGGGCTACAAAAAACAGTCATCACATTCAAAATCTTATCTTTGATATGTTAATACAGAATTCAAATACCAAGAAACCCATAAATTATATCAAAACCCAAAATTAGCCCAAAACATAATGATAACCATTCGATCAAATGAAAAGAATTTGCAAGCAAATAAAAGGTACCCCACAACAATTTTGACCCATTTATACGATATATTACAAAAACATCAAAAGAATCTCAGATCACAACAAACCTCGGCAAAGCAAGCAGCAAAAGCGCTACTGGCGAAGGTTCCGGCTAAAGAGATGTCAGATTTAGCCTTGGAATCGGCCACCATGTTTAAGGCAAAGAAACGAGCGTAATTTTTATAGCGAAACAAAGAGGAAAGTTGAGATTTTTAAGACAAACAAATTTGTAAAGACAAAAGAAATGAGCTGAGGCAAATTAAATAATATGACTCGTTTTGTGCTTGGGTACGAGGATCTCGGGAAAAGCAACCATCCTAATGAAGTTGCGCAATTGGGTCCCTTTTACTTTCTGTTCGGGCTATGTGCCATCATCAGTCTTTTTGCACATTTTATGTCGTGCCATCTATTGCAAATAATTTACTCATAACCGAGACAGTAATTAATTCTTCTTCTCAAGGTTTTGTCTGAATGATGATATATAATCGTAAAAATATAGACCCAAATAAGAAAATTCAACTGTTAATCAGCAGCCGCGTTTAGGGGTTCTGAAGACATTTTGATCAAAGATTGTTGGATAAAATTGTCATTTTGTGAGTGGGTGACTAGATGCTGATGTGTTCTTATTGGTCAACTTGAGCAAATTAGGTGCGCTGTGTTTAGATAACGATGCTGATCAGTTCTCCAAGTAAGAGACAAGGCAATTTACAGTCAGCAAATATTTGGCATGGTGACTTTTATCATTTCAGTCTTTTCAGAAGCAAATTTGAGAGGGAGTCAGCTTATCTTGGTCTTTTAGTTGTATCTTTTAATATTATTTATGATATGATTTGTTTCCCTTACAGCATACAACTAACAAGAGGAAGAATATCGATGGCCAAATGGGCCACTTGATTGATGATAGTGGGTCGTGTAAGAGCACATAAAGATGCCCGGTTCCATCTGCCTGTTACAGAAACCAAGAATGCAAATTAATTAGTGGATTTGAGTAGGAGTACCATTTTTGTTTGGATTAGATAATTCACAAGACATGGTGTCTTTTCAACATGGTGCAAGAGCTCCAATGACCATTTGATTACACGGATTATTAGGCATTCTGTCCACACAATTGTACGTTGCAGTGTATAAGCAACTAATCAAAACTTGAAAGGGAAAAAAGAAAAAAATGAAAAGAAAATTGTTGCCAGATCAAGAACTAGAAGGGCCAAAATGTTTCATCCGTCTTCTCCACTACTGGGCAGTTGGCACTGGCCAGAGGCTCCTCCGACTGGAAGCTTGTGTTAGAGCAATGGCTGTAAGAAGCTTTGATTGGAATTCAAATAAATCGAAACAGGATAAGTTATACGAGTGTTCCTGCACTATGATCCCACAAAGGAGTTTCATTTGTACCTCTTCTTGGCTTCACTGTGCAAAACGATCCCAAATACTGTTGAGTGAATATCCCATCATCCCAATCATTGACACAGGATTTCTAAATGTCAAGATCGACACAACCACAGCAACCACGAATTTAGCATTTCCCAAGACCTGTAATAACAAGCAGAGTATTTACATTCATCTTCGCATAGCTAGCATATATGACTAATTTCACTGGACGGGGCTGAAAAAATGAACTGGAAGACTTGGATGCATACCTGGAGAGTCAGCGCGCTCGCTTGTTTAGTGACCAAAAAGTTGGTCACGTTTACAAAATATGGCCGGTGAAGAATTGAACAGTGGATACCAAACTATGGTAGCATCTTCTCTTGCAGGAGATATCGTTTTCCCTGTGACATATTTCTCTATCAACAGAGTTGCAGGAAGTAAGAAAAGAACAGCTATTGGTGCCATGTACATAAGCAAGTTCATTGAGTTTAGTTTTTCCCTGGAAAATTATTTTGTTCAGCTGATTAGCTATTTTTGTTATTCTATAAGATCTTGGGAGAACTTAAAAAAAGAGATTTAATTAATTAATTTCTTGAAGACAGCAAAATTTCCTGAGGCACTGACATAAATGCCCTGGCAGCTGTAGCCGAAACACACATTACAAATCCAAACTGATGAAAGCTTGGTTCACTCTACTACCAAAATATATGTAACTACTGGCACACAGATATCTGAGCTATGAAAAACTAACTTGGGACTCTCAAATCTCAAATAAACCCAAAAAAATAAAAATTTGTAATCTGAAGATTCTGAAGCAAAGGGAAATTAATCAAATCTACATTGAATCAAGCTAATTAAAGGCTGGAGCTTCTGGATATGATACATGTTGCCATTTTCACTGATTCTTTTCCACAATCATGTATAATCCTGTTGTTGGCTGTGCAACATGTTGATTAATTTGGAAATCCCAAAACTTCTCAAGGATCTTTTGAGAGATTGATCCAAATTTCACCTCATTCAAGAGTGAAAATAATCCACAGGACTTTCTGTAATTAATTGAACAAAATAATCTTCCACATGCTTATAATTTATAAAATTAAACAACAAAATATACTATTTACACAAACTAATAAAAAAGGATTGATTGAAAGTTCTCCATCATCTGGGAACTTATATTAATCTACTACTTAAACTAAATTGTTCGGTAAATATCCATATAGTGTCTAATATTACCACTTACAAACTAATAATATTCATTGATTTGAGTTTTGTGTTAATTTTTAACGATAGGTATTGAATAACAATATAGGTATCCTTAAAAAATTGTATCCCCAATATATTGATTCTATAATTTCTCCTTTGAAAGACTCTCGCAACTCAAATCAGGGATTCAAACAAATTAAAGTAAGATCACAAATTAAAGAAGTTACCCGAGCAGCCACGATGACGCCAGCAACAACAAGAACAAGGGTGGCGTAATTAACCCAAGCCTCCCTCTTCTAGCTCATCAAATGAGCAAAAATTGTAGGATAGCAAAATTCTTCATGAGTTTGGAGCTTCATGAGCCCCTACCTAACTGAGGAAATTTTAAATTATTTTTAAAAATTTAAATAAGAAATGAAAAATAATAATTTTTAATTTTTTATAAAGTAAGATTTAATTTTATACTCTATATTTCAGTTTTATCTTAATTTTTATTATATATAAATATTTTTTTTTATTTTATATTTTACAATTTCTTTTATTAATTACAATGTAAATTAATAATTTTTTTTATTTAATATAAATAAGTTATAACTACCAAAATTTAATAATATAATTTTTATTTAATTTTAAAATATTATTATATTTTTTTATTTTAAAATATTACTCTTTTTAAATTTTTTTATTTTAATATTATTTCATGGTATTTTTTAAATATTTTATAATATAATAATAATTTTATTAAAATTTTTATTTTATTAAAATTTTTATTTTATTAAAATTTTTATTTTATTAAAATTAAATATTTAAATTTATTATAAGATAAAAATAATTAAATTTTTCACATTATTAAATTTATTACCACTAAATTTATTTGGAGAATGGAGTGAGAAACGGAGGCAAAATTTTTAATGGAGTGAACCCCACTCTCACCCCATTACCATCCCTAAAAAAATCGAGGGAAAAATCGGCGTTGTGGCGCTAATCCCCTGGTTAAACGACACCGGAAGGAACCTCAAAGACGCGTTCCCTAAAACCACGGAGAAACCGAAGACAAGAGACAGCAAGCAGATCTTCGGCAACTGCTTCTTGGAATTTACTCTCTGCATTACAGCTACAGCAGTGTAGCTCAAAGCGAGCAGGCAGTCATATGACACATTGTTAAAAGAACCGGGTACTTGAACCCGTAGTTGCTGAGTAAGCGAGTACTCCGTTTAACAAAAGCACGCCCATGTTGGTACCGTACCATGCGGAAACGAGCCCGACTATGGGCCATGGGATCGGGTTCTTAACGGGTTCAGGTGTTTGCAATTGCATGGTGATGTTTTGGAGATAGAGATGCCAGATTAATAAAAGAATGTGAATTGAAAAAGCTATAAAGGGTTTTTTACGTTACGGGGGTGGCAGGTAAATGCATTTTGCATGCAAGATTGATGGAGGGTAGAGCCTGCGAATGAATCATCGGACGGTTGCATGCTGCCTGGTGTCATTTGCTTTTTTAAACGTGGAAGTAAACGGCAGGGGGTACATATGTTTCGGGTAAGTTTCCAGTTGAAAAACAGTGGAATCATTATTCAAAGATGCGTTTTTCATCTAAGTTAACTGTTGAAGATGCCGCACACGGCTGGTTTTGTATTCTTCATTTGATGATTGATGTTACACTTAACAGAGTTTCTGTCACAGATGACGTCAAATGCGCGTGGCCCTCGAGCATTTCACACGTGGCTGTGAGTTGATATAAGATAGACGATCACTTACCAATTGACAGTTTGTTTCACGGTGTAATGTCGTATGATTTCGATTCCTGTATATTATATTATCAGCACTACATTTAGCAGCTCGTGTCTCGATTCTATTTCTGGGGTTTGCCTTCCTTTCTGGAAACGGTAGAATTATGAACCAATGCTAGAAAAGTCAATACTACATAACTTAACAAGAATGATGGGAACAATACATCGCTTGGGGGCCTCCCTAATTAGCAACCACGAAGGCACTAGACGAACCGGTGAAATGGCTGATTGAGCCAACAAGAGACTTCGATGCACCAAAATGCCTTATTCTATACACACCAGAAACTGCTGATTCTGGGATCTTCCATTCTATAGTTGCATGACTTTGAGGACTGAGTTTTGCAGGCCTAGACCACTTAAACTTGAGGCAAAAGTCGTCGTCGTCATAAGCCGGAACCCATGTCTTTTGGCCTTGCAAAAGTTCCACAAGTGCAAATGTGCCCTCAGTCATGAGGTCATTCCTTGGACAGGCAGACCAGAATGTGACCGCGACCATGTCACCTCTCTTGAAGGTTGAATTCTGTGGGACATCTGTTTTAACATCCCCAAATTTTACACCAAGAGGGGTTGCATCCACAACAACGGGGGGTAATAAGCTAATTTGCTTATCAAGGAGATCCGGGGGCGGTGGCCCCGGCTTAACAGTTTGGCCAATAATGAGAGCTGCCGCTAGTTTCTTGAACTCCTGAATGTAGGCACTCAGAGTGTGTGGACCGTAGAGAGTGGAAGCTCCCTGAGATAAAGTGCAAGTCACAAAAAGATCAATAAAAAATATTTGCATGCTCCCTCTGTAGTACCTGGAAACGTGGATGAATTAACAGGGAAATTCCTTGTTTTGGTGATGCAGTAAAAATTTTATGTAAGAATTGTTTTCACCAACATTATAGAAAATGAGGCACCATTGACACAAACCTCATATCTCTGCACTTCATACTCTTCAAAAGTGGTCACATACTGTGAATATGTATTTGTTAGCCCTGCAATGACGATATGGACATTGCTGTTGAATTGACCTCCTCCCCCAGAGATGAGCGCCATCTTAATAGCATCACGGAGACGTCTTCCAGCCATGGTAGTGAACTCTGCAAGGACCGGTTGATTACCATTAGAAGATCTAGCGAAGAATTCAAAAACCACCACAGAGAAAAGAATATACTACTGTGTGTAAAAAGAATCATGCCATGAAAAGATTTAACAGAATTTGGAACGTAAAAGCTACAGACTGATGCAACTAGCTTGAATAATAAAAACTGAGACCCTATAAGTCAATAACATTTGGTTTCTTCAACTTAATACCATTGACTTCTACAGGTGAATGATTGAAGGAACATTAGAGAAAAGAACCAAAAAAAAAAAAAAAAAAACAAATTCCAATACCTCCAGGGACGTTGAGAATGACAAGTTGCCCTATTCGGAAAATTTGAACTGGAAGTATTGAGGGCTGCATAAATTTATCAAGATAAAATTGCAATTAAAATTAGATATCAAGAAGAAAGATACAGCAATCCACCAGACGGCAAACATAACACTAGATATGTACTCCATGGGAAAATTATCAATTCAAACAAATAGTTGTAAGGATTTCAATGCATGGATGTCGAAAAATAAAGAAGAACACAAACAAGTAGATTTTCAATGAGTTATAATGTATGACAGTATGAACTGCCATACAGTGTCATGGATTCTAGTCTTGCATTTGCACCAGTCATGATGTGAAATATGATGCAAAGCAGGGTACTTGTGATTATTTGAATAAGAACACTGAAGCATAAGACTCAACTACAGGCTACTCCATATGAATGTGCGAAGATGTGTAGTCCTAACGGACAAAGTGAATTATATGTTGTGGCTACTTCACCACATATATCAAATGCAACCTAAATTGAATACCTACCGCCCAGGCATATGGTATCTTCATTTCACCAGTGTCAAGCAGAATAGGTTTTGGATGCTGACACTTGACCTGTTCCTTACTTGGAGCTTTCAGCACATTCCTCACCAGCTTCCAGAACGGATTACCCTGAAAGAACATTTACTGGAGTTTAAAATCCAAAAGAACATTTTATTATCAGACCATACACCTGAAGTTTCTAATTACCTTGTCATCTCCTTGCTTAAAATCAAAAGCTCCAGGTCCGTCAGTTGTTCCTGCAGCAAAAGCAAAACCCAATGCTGCTGGGCACGTTTTCACCACCCCAGTACCGCCACCCCTTTTCGGAAGTCCTACCTCAAGGTTGGAGAAATCAACATATGCATGTTTGTAGCCAACCTTGCCAGTCAGCTGCTCCGTTGCTGTGTTAAACAGTTCCACAGCTTTTCGGGATTGCCGTTCACCAATAATACGAGTACTCTCAAATTCATCAGGATAACTGCCAAAAGATCATGAATGTTAAGCTAAAACAAATTGAAGAACAGAAATCCGGGATTGATCTAGTTAAGTACCCTGGTCCCCGGCCATAGCACAACTCATTTTTCCCATTGCATGTGCTGTGATTGAAATCACATGGTAGTCCACTGTCTATGCAAAATGCACCAAGAACATTTGGGCTTACATCGCCGCAATTTGATTGACAGAATGCAGAAACAAATTGAGGTTTGTCAGCACGCTTTAAAGCATTCCTGACCCTGCTTGCAACACTTAAAGACCTTGTTGCTGGTCGTCCTTCAGAACGCTCAAACAATGCAGCAAGTTTCATCAATTCATTGCCTGGTTCAAATTGACTACAAACTCAGAAAATGGAGATATTTCCTGCTTGCTTAGGAATCTAAGGCAATATGCAAGATGGCTAAGTCTGACATGCTTTTGTTATTGTACAAGAATATTTTTTGGTTCCATTGACTCACGTGTTTTAACACAAAGTTAATATTATTAAGACCATATTCAAACAGGATAACCTTCCAAAAAGTTTATTTAGTCCCTTGCACATAAAATATATTTCTATTTCACATAAAATATATTGCATTTTAAGGCAGCTCAGATTCTGTTAAAGTTTATCAATGAATTACGCTTCATGTTGGCTTCCCAAGCAAGTGCATAATAATCTGAGTTAGTTATAAATTTGAACCAGTTTCACTAAGCCGGTGGATCTATATGCATGTGTTGCACTTGAACAAAAGGACTTCACTTACCATTTTCAAGAGGATTATGAACTAAGCTTGAAATTCTTCGAGGAACTCTGTCAGTTCCAGGGTTGTTGGAATGTGGGCTATTAAAACCATTGTGAGAACCACTCTGTTCGAACCAGTCCTCCATAAACCGTGCTGCAGCACCTTTGTTGTCACCACTAATCAATGGATTTGTACGACTCATAGAAGTTCCATGAGTTGCAAACCAGTTAAAGCTACCAATCGGACCCCACTCCTCATCTACAAACTTTATAAGGGTCATTTCTTTATCAACATCATACTTATATTTACTTCTCTCAGCTGCAGGGTTATTGAGGTAAGAACTTGGACTACGGCTCACACCAGCATCCAAGAGCTCTCCTGTAAACATTATGGAAATTTAGAAGGGATAGAAAGTCTCAGAATGAAAAAGGCCCATATTTTTAAAAAGGTGGATGGCGAAATGAAATAAAATCTACCCTCGCCAAAAATCCTAAAAGCCATGAGAAGCAGAACAGTGAATAGGGCACATGCTAAAAAGGAACATCCAAAAGTAAGCATGTATTTCATCCTAGCAAAAATCAGTATCAGATATGATCATGCTACGATTCAGCAAAGGGAATGATTTTGAGACATTTACCTTTGTTAATGTAGATTGAGCCTGGCTGAAGATTCTCATGAGCTTGAACAACGCTTTTCTCAATGCCATCAACAAGGGCATCAAATGACTGGCGTACAAAACCAAGGGATGTCACAATATAAACAACATACTGGAGGTAGCCTCCAGGTCCAGAATGAGTGTGAATACCGCTAATCGCAACATTTTGCTCCGTATACAGATCACCGTACCTATCAAAGGAAGGCATAACATGAAATTGTTCAACCAGCTGGATAAAACAGAAGCAAACTGAATAATCCTTTTTTTTTGGGGATGAGAACTGAATAATCAACTAAAGAGTATGCATACTCATATATCCACATGGGGAACTCTAATTCTTGTGTTAAACATGCTAAAACTTTCTTCATCGGTACTTAAGTGCAACAAAAATAAGTTCCCAAAAAATAATGAACGATTCCATCCCCATACTTTGTTTTGAAAGGTTATAGACAATTATTTTTACCTTGTTTTAAGTCTCTCAAGTACTTTAATCGTAACAAGTTGTGAGGCCATGCAGGCATCAAGATTCACAAATACTACACTGTTTCCCTGAGGTTCAGCCACAATAAAAGTACGAGCCCGCAATCTGAAATGAACTCCAGATGCAATCTGTTCTGCGTTTGCATATCCCATCATATTTACATCAGCAGCCGGACCAGTTATGTCATAGCTTCCCAGACCAATCAAATAGTTGGACGCTGATAATGACCCTCCAATATTTTGCGTAAACAGCAACAAAAGAACTGAAAGCCAGGTGATCACCACAGGTTGCCCCTCCATACCCAATTGAGCATATATATCTCAATTCACACAATAAGTATCCTGTTTAAATCCGAGCAAAATTAAACACCATAAGCACGTCAACTAACAACAAAAAGGCCACTTCTCAAGCAATTCGTAAGAAAGGAAAAAAAAAAAAAAAGGGGAAAATGTTGAGATATTCCTAATCAGTGATCACGTGATTTGATAACAACTTCCCATCTAATCAACGAAAAGATCAGCACAGCAGTAAGGAAACAAATCCACTACATGTTCAATTCATTTGTAAAACTGGCAATGGCTTTTAAAGAAGGTTACGTGTACTAACTTTAAAATAGCTCGGCTGGTTTTAGTAATACGGTTGATTTCTTTTGCTGTCGCCACAGAATAATAATGTGTGAGCAGTACATTCACTAAACTTCTACTAGTACCCACCCACTCGAAGCAACAGAATCGTAAACAAGAAGAAGAAGAAAGCTTTACTTACTTGGCAGCAAAGATTTGTGATACCAAATCACAAGACAAGAATGTGAAAATTAAACTGAGTTGAGAACATATAGCTTCATTAGCTGTCAGCTGTCAGATGTCAACTGTCTGAATATATACGGACACTGCAGATAGTGTGAAAAGAAAAAGCACTCAAAGCAGAGGGGGAAAAAAAAAGGTTCTAGAGGTGGGGTCAGCAAATTATTTAAATGGCTAATTGTCTTGCTCCTGCAATGTGTACTGACACAATCGCAAAGCCATGAACGTTTGACGTCGGGAGCTACACAGCACAGCCATTAGAAATCTCGTGCAAAGAAACAAAAGCTTTTATCTCTAAACACAAATATTATAAGTTAAATTAAGCCGCCTCACGCGCGTTTCTTTGAAATAATCCAAGTTTACGCGCGAATTTTGGATGGATTGCCTTGGCCGGTATTTTCAGTATTTTGACTTCTAATTTGTTACGGATGCTATGCTGTTTATCATTATCATTATTATTATTATTATTATTATTATTATTATCATCATCATTTTTTACATTTCATGCACGTTCTCTCCCTGACCATTAACGGATTAACAAAATCCATTTCATATTTGTCCTCAGGCATCATCATGATAATGGACAGTGGTGCGCCATTAGATGATAATAGAGATCATGAATATCTTTGTTTTTTTTTAAAAAAATTCTTTTTCAGAGTATTTGAGATGTGGTTTCGGGATTGTAGTTGGTGAAGAAATGATGAGGGTGGTTGAGTGGCACCGTTCAAGTAATGGCAGCAAAGCCTTTCATTCAATTCAAGCCTCCACTTTGGATTGTTCTGCCCCAGCGTCCGCCCTTGAGGGTCCTCCTTTTCGTCCCACTCCCAGAAAACAATGGTCCACGTGTGTTGCGTGTGGGCTATTTCTGGTTTTTTCATTCTATCATACAATTGACAGAAAAAACGTACAAAAATTATTTATATTGCTAAAAGAATTAGCATTTAGCATCCTTTTTTTTTTTTTAAGTGGCTGGCGTCGCTGCGACGGGGCTCTCAGGTATCAAGGTGTAAACAAATTGTTTCGCAAGAGGCTATTGGATCATGGGCTCGTACTAATTTCTAATTAGTAAAAGCTCCGTTAAACTTGGCACATGGCATTAGCAATGGCGCGGCTCATTCAAAATTTGATTCATCCATGTATAATAAAAAAACCAGGTCTGGTGTTCACAGCTCAAATTGCTGCTGTACATCCAATGGAAATGCGACTTAAAATTGCAAATCTTCAGGTACAAGTGAATTGTTGGTTTACTGCCGAGAAAATTGGGCATTTACTATTATACTTCCAATCTTCAAAAATTTTTTAACCGGTTACCAAAAAGACATCACAAAATGGATTAACCCAGAACATATTACCATTGCTTGAACAAAGACCTTGGTATGACCCCAAGTAATGCGGAGACTGCACGGCCATCTTTAAGATTTATGCCTTATAACTACAAAAGCAGTCAAAGTGGCATTTGCTTTACAGCTTAAGAGGGAAATATTTATGTTTTGCGTACTTCAATAAAACTGCCTCAAAGCTCTAGAACCATGAAACCACACTTGGCCTACAAAAGACCAGATTCAGACAAAAAAGAAGCCAACGGAAAACCCAACAACTCACTTCAACTCCCGGCTCACATCAATTATGTTAGTAATTCTATTTCACCACGTCAACCATTTAGACTGGGACTTGGGAAGCTGAAACCAACATCAATATTTAGAGATCAAACTTCTCCAGTCTGAATATCACCATATGACTTTGAAGATAGTCGCACAATTCAGAACAGGTACTGTTTCCAAGTTGATATACTTTTTTTTCTTTTTGCTTTCCTAAGATATAACCCCACCAGATATGAAAACTCTATTTTAAAAAAACAAACAGAAATCAATATCTCCCTACAGCTAAATGAAATACCAATTTTTGTCATTTCGATAAAAACAAAAGAAAACAGAACCATTCTACACCATACAATTGAAACCAACATATTAAATATGAAGTTTTAGAGACATACAGCATTTATAGATGCAGCAAAAGGAAGGCAAATGATAAAGTAACTTCATATCATGATAAGAAAAATTCAAAACAAAAAACTAAGCATCAACATTAAAATTAATGTTCCAAAATCCACACTAACAGTAGCAAAAGCCAAAACATCTAGCCAGTATAACTCCCAACTCCAAAATCTTGCAACATAAATGTTAAGCGAATAAATCCCAAATTCAGAAGGTACATTTTACTTGTCGATCTAATAGCTTCTCGAACAATGCTGCTACAAGCCAAAAGAACAAAAACCAATGTAAGACATAACCAATAAATCTGAAACTTTCAATTGCTGAGAATTAGCACTCCAATGACTAAAGATGCTAAAACCTCCACAAATACTAACCATCAAATCAACATAAGGAAAACAAATAGTTTCAACTCTCAACCATATTTTGCCAATTAAACAAAGATGCAAAATGTGAATCCTCAAGTTCAAAATAAAGATTTCTATTTACTTCTAATTTTCTTGAAAAACAAACCTCATTTCATTTCGCAATCCTTGCTTTCTGATAGCAGACGTGTTAAAAAAAAAAAAAGAGATTGCTCCATTGCGTTGATTCATTCCAATTCATTAATTAAATCAGGTAGAAATATCAGAAAAAAATAGGAGCGCCGTCTTTGCAAACAAGATATATAGCGTTGTTTTGAATAGTTTTTCACAAACAAATAAAAAGTTATCCTTTTTCCCCAGACCCAAAGAAAGAATTTTTTTTCTTTACTGAAAGGGTTTAAGTGGTCAAAGCATGCAATTTGAGACAGTAGAAAAATTACATAAACTTCAATATCTGAAGGATGATAAATGCCTTTACTCAGTGAAAACTGAGCCCATAATACTACTGTAATTTCACCGCACATGCTGCTGACAGGCTAAGTAAGTGCGCACAGACATAACCAGAATGGATATTTCCTAAACGACAGATAAGTCACAACATCAAAACAAGCGCTAGTGCTATCAAAATCATACCAAAAGCAAATAACCATCTGCCTCAAAATTAGCTATATTCAATTACATATCAAGGCAACAATCCTATCTGTTAAGTCAAATGAAACATAGACAATGCAGAATAACTGGCATTATTAACATACCTCATATGTTGCTGGGATACATGAAAACCCTAACTCTATCTCCCTGTTTGATGAAAAAAGAAAATCAGCAATCAAATGTGCATATCAAAACCCTACGAAAACAATGAAGAAATTAATTAAATAGTTTATCATACCATGGATTTGGGAGGGAGATTGGACTTGAACTTGGCGCGAACGACGCCGCTGTTACCGTGAGATCTGGCAACTTTTCCCCAAATGCAACGGTAGTGGCTCCCGTTCTTCTTAGTCTTGGCCTTGTAAATGTAAGCCAAACGCTTGCCGCAGTACCACGCTACCTCTTCCTTTGTGTTCACTCCCTCGATCTGAATCAGTGATGTGTTTGGATACTGGTTTGATTTTGACCTTTTGTATCCCAGAATTGTTCCTCGAACATAGAGTCTGCGAAGAGAAAAACAAACAAGTGTGATTGAGCTTTGAGAAGTGAATTGGACAGAATCGGAAGTTAGAGAGAGGCGGCGGACCTGACGCGCTCGCCTTGCCTGCCCTTCACCATTGTTTACGATCGAAGCTCTGCCTGCCTGCTTGCCGCCTGAGTCTGCGAAGAAGAAACCCTAGTTGGAGGACTTAGGATTGGCGACAAGTGGTGTTTATATTCGAAAGGGAAATTATATGGTATGAGCGATTGTATGCTGTGACCTTTTGCGGTGGGGCAAGGTTTACTACACGTGGACAATCTTGCATGCAATGGAAATGCAGTAAAACTTCTTTCGGACATTCAAACGAAGGATTTTGCTATGTTCATGAAACATGCACAACCCACATAAACCACATAATTACTTGGGTTTTATAATTACTTGGGTTTTATAATTCGTGTGGTTCTTATGAGTTGTATATGTTACATAAAATATAACATAGAGACTCCCTCAAACAAATTATGATATGTACCAAACATTAATAACTTATATTCACATAAAATCTCTTTTTTAAAAATAAATTATTGTTTTAGTTTATAATTCACTCTATGAGTGGTGGGGTGAATATTTTTTGTGAGTAATTATATAGTGGGTGATGTTGTTATTATGGTAAGCGATAATGATATCTAATTAATTCATAATTAAAAGCTATAAAATTTTGATGAGTGCCAATTCTCTCTCTTTTTTTTTTAAAGGAAATGCCAAAGGTTAGTAATTTATATTTACAAAAATTCTTCTTTTTAAAAAATAAAGTTTATTTTATTTTATAATTCATCTTATAGTAACCGACAATGTCATGTGGCGTTGTTAATTTAGTTCACAATTTAAATATTATTTATAAAAAGTTACAGAACTTTAGTATATGTTCAGGTACTCACTATATAATGGACATTAGTACTCACTAGATCATCTTCTTATTTTGGATGTATTATTGAATTTTTAAAATTAGATTAATGGAGGGAAAAAAGCAAAAGAGAAATGAAATACAAATCATTTTTTTCCATTGCATGACATTTTATTAATTTAGTTTAAATGAAAATATGTATCAAGATTCATAATTTTTGTTGCATACTTGAGACTATAAATAATTAAAATATTAAAAACCAAAGAAAAAGATGGTGTTGTAATTTATAAATCTAATCCTAACATATTTTTATGATTATTTTGATATTGCTTATTATATAAATTTTTCCAATTTACTTTAAATTATAACATAGAAAATTATATGTTTATTTTTTGCTAATTATTTCAAAAAATTTTTTAGTTAAACACATTTTAAAATTAAAAAGATACAGAAGTGAGTAAAATCCGAATCAAATTTTTAGTCTCATGCCTCTCAAGGATTCAAGTTTGTATATCTAATCAAAGAAGTAAGCTACATGAAAATCATTGGTTAAATTCCTAGGGCCATTCAATAATTATTTCAATTATGCTACAATTCGTAAAAGAAAAGTATGAATGATTAACAATAGGACTTTTCAAATTCTCACCAAAAAAAAATTTAAGTGCCTCTTTGGTATAACTTATTTAATAGCCACAAGTGCTTATTTTTTTTCATAAGTTCTTATCATAATTTTTGTTATTATTTGGTTGTTTTTCTAATAGAGCTTTTGAAGGTTAAATAAGCTATTTTATCTCTACTAGTAAAAATTCAAATTTTGGGTTTTTGGGAGTAAAGATTGAAAAACTTTTTTTAAATATTAAAATGTCTAAAACATCATCTATTTATTTGACAATCTTATTTTATTCTTTCCATAATATAATTTTAAAGTAATTTCATAGATTTTTAATAAAAACTCTTATTGACAAACAAACAACTAAATTTTTATTTGGTAAAATCTCTATTTATAAAAGCTCTATTTGTAAAAGTCCTACTAATAAAAGTTCTATATAAATAAGCTCTACTTAAAAAGATGTACCAAACGGAACTTAAGTTTTAGGACTTTTCAGGAAAATATGGACAGGTTACAATTAGTTTTTTTTTTTAATTCTTATAATAACTTAAATTAAGATTGTTTTTGTTCGTAACTTTATATTATCTTATTTTTTTAACGATAACATAAAGAATTATCCAAACCCATCCAGTTTGGGCTCCTCTTGGATGCAGAAGGCGGTTTCCTCAAAGGCCCATTGGCTGTCACACAAAGCTCATGTGCTCCGTGCGCAACCCAGACCAAAACAAAAGATGATTAAAAAGAAAACGGCCCGAGTTCGAAACACGAGACCGCCACGCAAGCTCCACAATCGCAGTTAATTCAACCAAGTCGCGATCAGTTACCTCAGCAACAACGAAACTGCGTTGGTTTGGATTAACGACGAAGATATTAGAACAAGAACAAGGAGAGGCAATGATAGTGATGATACAATATAAATATTAGCAACGTGTGGACCCCACTCCAAAATCTCTCATATGATGGTGTGACCAAATTTTGACTCCATCACAAACTTAATCCCTAAGCAAATTGTTCAGCATTATTATATTGTCGTTTAATTTCTGAATCCTCCATCCAACTCGCACAAAATATGGAGCAGCCTCTACTCTCCGGTAAGCGACACTCGGATTCCATTTTTAATTTTTAACTTTTGAGAATTTTCATGAATTGACGTTATTTTTACTTGTTAACACTTAATAATGAAGAGAAAAGAAGTGAATCGGGAGGGAAAGAGAGCGGAAGATGGAGCTCGTACGAGCACGTGGGAAGAACAAATTCTTTCATTCCAACTGCCTCCTTGGCGGGAACGGAACTCAGCGTTGAAGAAATCCGGTCGGCTTCTGGTTTCTCTGGTCACTATCCGCCGTCCATTCACGCTCCCTTGATCAGTTCTCCCGAGCCGGATCCTCACCGTACGTGGTGCATCGAAACTACCCGTTTTTATTTTAAAATGAGCTTCGTTATTTGTTTGTGTCCGCGTATTTTCATCCACTGGTGACGCGTGTGTCTCTTGCAGAGCAAGCTATTGTGTATCAAGGCCAAGGTGGTTACTTTGGAGGGGATTATGGTGCAAACGCTAATGAATTTCAGGGGTAATGACTAATGATGGATTGAATTAGAGTTTAATTAATTGCGATTGTTTTGTCATTTGGGGTTATATGCCTGTTGTTTGATATATTTTAAGCATACATTGTGCTTGTTCTTGTGCTGGTTTGTTTTTGTTTTTGTTATTTTGGCCTTATGGGACCTTGTTTGTTGAAATATTATCCTGATAATTTTGGAAAAAGTTCAAATTTTGATGCCATCGTACAGTAAAAGGGAAAACAAAAGGGGAAAAATCAATGTGTATTCCACTTTAGTATTAATTAGTTATATAGAAGAAAGCCTACTTTATGATAAAGCATAAACTTTCTAAATGAAAAAGGCTGCTGTAGTTTGTTGTTGGAGGATATCATGATTTGATATGATATTGCTCTTCTTGTGCCACAACACACAGTTATTAAGAGTTTTAATCAGCATTTTTCCTGTTATCTAGTTTTCTGTCTTCCAAATACCTAGTGAATGCGAGGATACTTTATTTCTTCAAAACGGGATGTTTTTAATCTGCTTCAATGATAACTTTTGAGCCTTGATTTTCATCCCCCAGAAGATAAAACATCCACGTGCTATTTTTTTAAGTTTTATTGTTTAGTGTCTATTCATGTGCTTTTGATTTATGGAACTTGATGAGCATTTAACTATGTTGCAGACTTCTGACATCAGCGAAACAAATTTTAGAAGGCAAAAGAGAATCAAAATGGAGTCTTTTGAATAAATTGAATAGATTCAATTGTATTAATGTATATACATTTTTCTGGTTGTGAGTGAATCGCGACATCTCTCTGGTGGCCATGAGTTGTCTTCCCGATGTAGTGTGCACCCAATCCTCGTCGATATTTTCTAACTGTATATTGTATATTAGGTTTCTTGTCTAATTCAATGTTTTAGTTTAAGGCTAGCAAGATTCAGTTAAATAAACGATCTTTATGCAGGCAAATACTGGATGAGGTAGACATAAGGGAGTTGCTCGTTGATCATGTCGGTCATCGTTGCTGTTGGGGAAGTCGTCCAGCTCGAACATGGAAGATTCATGCCATTGAAGATTGTAATGTCTATGTTGGAACTCTTGAGACATTCATAGAGGAGAGGGAAACCATAAGTGAAACAGAACCTTACCTTGGTGGAAACATTGATGGGAAAGATAACGGACCTGCACTAGGGACTTGGGAATTGGATCTAAGGTCACAATTCCCTGTTCTATTTGTACCTCATCAAGAAACACGAGTAAAAATTCCTCATTCTGAAACAATCAAGAAATGCCCTGGTAATTTTCCCAAAACTGTGGACTCTTTGTGGGATAAATAATATACTTTTTGGACATGAAGTTGTCCATATTTGTTTACTTGTCATTTTTTATTGTCCTTCTCCTTCAGTTTCCTTTATTGCTCCAGTTATTAATATGACCTATTTCCTGATTAAAACCTTACAACTATTATTTGGTTCCCATGTTTAGATATTGCTTAATTGCATTAATTTGCAGATTGTGTAGGACAAGGAAATGCTGTCTGTCCCAGTTGCAATGCAAATCAAGAGCCTGAATATTATAAGGAAAAGCAGATGAGTCAGTGCTTCAATTGTTATGGAAGGGGTTTGATTGCTCATAAAGATGGGTCTGACACGATGTGAGCATTTTCCCATTGATCCTTTTGTTTGTACTGATCTCGCACAGCATATGTTGTCATCCTATGTCAAGCTCCGACATATTTATTATACAAATAAGTTTTCTTTAACCATGAATTGTTTACCTGTTAACTACTGTATGTTGCATAAAGCCAGTGCTAAATACTGCAACTTGATAATGTAGGTTTTAAATTTTCTGACTGACAAGCACCATATGTTCTTAGATGGTAATTTCCCTGTCGTTGGATCTTTATATTTGGTGCCTGTCTCTAATGTCTTCTCTTCTACTGTTTTCTTTACTAATTATCTCTGCAGCTGTATGAAATGCAATGGAAAGGGAACGATTCCTTGTGCAACTTGTGGATCTCGTGGGTTAATAAAATGCAGGAAATGTGGTGGAAGTGGTTCTCTTTTGACACGCAGTTTTGCCATTGTTAGATGGTGAGTTTACAACTTGTCTTTATAAATAATGATTCCTTCCTGTTGAACACGGAATTTAGAAGGTATCTACATGCCTTAAGCTGTTGAACTACATACTTAGGGAAAAGGAATCATTTTTCTGTTAACAGGAAGACTCTGTCAACCCGAAAAGTAAGTGCAACCAGCGGAGCAGCTTCTGTCCCAGATGAGGTTTTCCACAGAGCCAAAGGGGTTCAGTTGTGTAACACTCAAGCACACCAATGCTCTCCTGCCTTTTTTGCTGACTCTTTCTTTCTCAACAAGTTCTCTTCTGAAGTTATTGCAGAACGGGCTCATGTGCCTCCTACTGCCAGGGTTATATGTGAGAGGCATACTATTTCTGTTGTTCCAGTAACTCGTGTCACCATGACTCAGCGTGGTCAATCCTTCAGTTTCTATATAATTGGTAATAGCAGAGAGGTGTACTTAAAGGACTATCCCTCTAGGTTTTGCTGGGGCCTCTGTCCTTGCTTGGAGTGGTTAAAATTGTAATTTGCTCAGATCCTCATCTTCCCAAGATTGAGGTCTTGTCATTTATGTAAACTGAAATTTGTGAGTTCTTCACATGAGTGACGATGAGTTGCTGATTTTTCATCTTCCAAGAGATTGGGCTGTAATTTTCTTATGTCGATAAGCTTTGTTCAGTTTGGATGACAAGATCTTTTCTTTCCCTTTCTTGTGTTAAATGATGATGGTTATAATTCTGTCAATCAGAGATTTGTATACTTACGTGCTTTAGATTTCTTATGGGTTTATAAGAAACTTAGCTTTTAGATTTATCCCCTACAGTCCGGTATTGTCTTTCCTTATCCTTTCCTACTCTTTCTATTAAAGATCTGGTGTTCTTCAATCCGATGTTTGCATTTAAGTGAGATTTAAAGGGCCGAAGTTGTCTCCTTCATTTGGGCCAGAACAAATAAGCTGGCTGAACAAGTATGAGAATACCAGTAACAAAATATAATAAGGCTATGGCTATGTTGGAGGTGATATATGGTAGTGGAATACGAATTTCAGTCACACGTAAAATAATAAATAATAAAAAATTTATTATAATCTTAATTATGTGATTATGAAGGGGTGCTCTATCTTAAAGCGATTCTAATATAACCGGACCCATATAATAAATACCTAAAAGTGTAAAAGAAATCAACATAGATTAAAAAATATGGGATTCCATATTATCATTACTAGTTCTATATTACAGATTACAAGGTTTGGTTAAAAACTTATTGTTACACTGCAACGTAAAACTTGATAAATATAATGAAAAATATGAATCAGTAGAGACAATTTCGGACAACAATAGAGCGTTATTTAGTGTTTGTTTAATATGGTTTTTTAAATAATTATAAATGCTTATTTAATCTCTTAAAACTCTTATTAAAATTTTTGTTGTTATTTGGTTATGTTTTTTTGTTGAGCTTTTAAAATTTAAATAAGTTATTTTATCTCTAATAATAAAAGCTCAAATTTTAAGATTTTAGGAGTAGGGGTTGAAAATCTTTTTTAAATATTAAAATATCTATATATCTTTTACTTATTTGATAATCTCACTTCATTCTTTTTATAACATAACTGTAAAAACTTGCTCATTAAAATAATTTTATAACTTTTAATTAAAAACTTTTCCCGACAATCAAACAACTAAATTTTTCGGTAAAAACTCTATTTATTAGGATTGACAAAAAAGCCTGAGTTGGTTTTTAATAAAAAAAATCTTTTAATTTTAGAAAAGAAATATCAAATTAAAAAAATTCAAAATATTATATTAATATTTTTTAAAAATTAATATTTATGATTTATTATGTTTTGTTGCTAAATTTTTTATGTATTATTATTATTATTATTAATTCAAAACTTTTTTACTCTATTAAAAATTGATTTCAAAATTAATGTAGGCACAGGCCAGTTCAAGCCCAGCCTATTTAATTTTGGATGGACTAAAGAGTTTTGGTCTATTCTCAATAACTTTGGTCTTCGCCTGGATTAGAAAAAACCTGGCCCAAACTCTTAATTTACCAACTCGACTATTTATAAAAATTATATTAACAAAAACTCTAATTAAATAAATTTTATTTAAAAAATATGTGCGGAGCCTTAAACTTAATAACCGAAAATCCGGCAGTCCCAGCTGTTCCAGCCAGCAAACAAAGATTTTTTGGTGCCAGTGGTTTTCACAATTGCGGCTGCTGAACACGCCAAATCTCAATTTGGTGCTGACGGTGGAAACGGAATGTTTGACATGTACTTTAGTCTTTCTTTTCGTTTTTTTTGGGGTAGGGGTTTGAATTCAATCGAAAATCTGTTACAAGAAAATAATTTAATTAATACCAAACATTAACATGCGACTGGAGGCCCATTTTCCCACATCGAAAAATGATATCCCAACTTCGGACCTGTTTCCCTTACAGATTCTGTAAGAATACAGCACCATTTCAAAACTTTTTGTGGGTCCACACGGATCACATGGGGCCCCACAAACAAAAGACTATTCATTCATGTGAGAGGCTGTTACTTACAGAATCTGTAAGGTGGCCCTCTCCCCCAACTTCAAGTTACAGCCATTCCACACAACTTAATTGCGCGTGGACTCTTGTTAGTGGTTAAATAGTTTTGCCGTCATGTACGGATGAGCATTTGATTCGGTTTAGTCGGAGCCGAATCAAACGAAATTAGTAAATCATGACAATTTGATTTCGACAGTAAAAACACAAATGATTCATAATGTTTGAACTAGTTGGTTTTTGTTTACTTTGATTTAAGACTGATTCGAACGACCAAATCAAATGGTTCACATAATATATATATATATGATTTATGGAAAATAAAAAATAAAAAATTGAAACCTTAGCCTGCACTAGGTTAATATCGAAGTTATTTGACTCCTAACACAGTTGAAGTATTGGTTTTGATAGATGTGATTATTAACGTGATAGCGTATATTTTGTTTTCTTTTGTTTAATTGTTGGTACTTGGCTAATACATCATTTTGGGAGATAATGTAAATATTATGAATGTAGAAGTTTAAGGATCAAGAAGTGACGATTGAGAGATCACTCATTGGTAATAAAATTTTAAACTTTTTTTTTCTGTAATTTGTAATATATTTCTCGACTATTATTTAATATGTTGCTTATTGTTTATGGATTTATGGATTTAAGATTGTTGTTGCAGGAATAGTAAATAATTACTATGCTATTTTTTTATTAAATATACAGGGTAAAATTACACGAACTAAACAAAATAAAACCAAAACCAACCATAAAATTGAATCAAACCTTCAGTTTATTTCGATTATAGTGCTTGATTTGTATTTGGTTCACAAAATCATGAACTAATCGATTTCGATTTGGTTCAATTCTGAGCCTAAACTTAACTAAGCTGAATAGTACCCACCTCAATAACCGTCATGTATAAGTTAGAATTATGGGTCTCACAATTTTGTGAGCTTTCAAACATCTATTTAAAAAAGTTAATATTGTCACTGTGTTGATCCCTTTCATCTATATTTTATTATCACAATTTTTTTAATAGCCACATGCTTATCAAATACGAGTAATATGAATAAGTTGAGCCCTTATTGGTATTAATTTAAAAGAATTTCACTATTAAGGTTAGCTTATTGCATCCTAATTATTTTTTTGGTCAATTGAGTACTCATCTACGTTAGTCTTAGGACTTAATAGTTTTTAGTACCATCATTAAGCCCTTTTCTTTTTTTTTTTTTTTTGCCTCCTAACAAACTGAAGTGGATGTACACTTGACTTGACAATAAGAAAAAGGTTAGCACGATGAAAGGTGGATGTCAATAAGCAACATCTCTTTTAATTTCCCAGAAACCAATCAAAAAGCAACTTTAGGTCAAGTTCCAATATTAGCTTAATTAGTATAAGCGAAAACGGAGACATCAACTCCCACTAAGCTCGAAATATATATTGGCACTTCATCAGCAACCTCAAAAAAGAAAATAATAATAATAATAATAATAATAATAATAACAGCAGCCTTCTCTTCCAAATTCCAATCTCACCTAATGAAGCATTGATCGATTACTAAACTTGACTTGACTAGGTCTCCACTTTATTGGTCCCCATGTCAACCATTACCAACAGCACCCTCTTCATTTTTTTACTCCATAATTTGTGCTCATTCGTGTGTAATTGCCTAACATGATCATTTCCCATATCATTTTAATGCCACTTGTTCAAGAATAAAGCTTACAATTTTTTTGGGGGAAGAGTCACACTAAAATTAAAATTTTCCCGTAATATTCTTTATTAGGTAGCATCGACCTATCACGTGCATATATACAAGGACTACACAACATCCTTTGTTAGAACTTAGAAAGAAAGGTCAACATTAAGCGCAATTTTTTATAATGTAATTAGTTTTTATATGTATTTCATAATTTTAGTAATTTTTATTTTTTTATGAAATTAATTTTAATTTCAAAACCGTGACCCCACCAAACACGCCAAGCCCAACTAAGTTTACAAAAGAGCAGAGAACGTGCCAACTTCCCACCCCGCTAAGATTCGCTTCTCTTTCTCTCCGCGTTGAATTATCATGGCGTGATTGATCACCCTGTCCTATCGTTGGGACGGTACCCCGCACCGCACCTTCTCGTTTCATCCGGTGCATTGCAGCTCACGATATTCTCCTGCTCCCTACCCCGAACACTAACGACACCATTCACTTGTGCGCGTCAATGATTTGCACAACGGGAGAACCGACAAAATGTTCAATCGAGTGATATGCATGTTGGCGTGCACACACGGAATCGTCGCCCCGCCGGGGTGTATGATTAGAATCCAACGGCTAGGAGAATTATAAACAAGAATAAATAATAATTAAAGCTACTGGGGATGTCAGATGTAACAAGACAACGGATGCAGATTTCGGGAAGCGTGCCACGCGTCCTTTCAGTTTCAATTTTCTAAAAGTACTCTGACAGAGTTTTAAGAGATACGTACGGGCAGCGGAGGTCAAAAAGATTTAAGTGACAGCAAACGAAAATAATTGGATGGAGGCTACCACCGAACTCTTGCCATTGGTCTATCTATATTTATAAGATGTTTGTTTTGCTTTAAAATTATTATTTTTTAAATTGTAAAAATAATTAATCGCGTGATAATTATTGTTGAGTTTAATATTGGATTTTTTGTTTTTTATAAGAACTCGTTGCTCAACAAGGATTTTAATGTCAAGTGAATTCTAAGAGGGTTGGGAGATCTTCTCATGATTTGAACATATCATGATAGAATTTTGATCATTAGGTATACAATTAAAACACTTCCATTTCAAGAATATCAAAAAATGCATGTACCAGTAATGAGTATATGTTAATATCTAGCCACCTTGAGTTTTAGTATTATATGAACCAGTCACTTCTTTTTTGTTAACTCCATAAATCATCATTAAATAATTTAAATTAAAAGGCTATTTTACCCCTAAAGCCTCACAAAATATTGTTGTATCCTTCTTAAATGAATCCAATGGCAAAAAATCTTTTATCTAAAATTCTTTTACGGTAGTTAATAGAGTTAACAGAAAAGTTGTTGGTTATATAAAACTAAAACTTGAGGTTCTTTTGAGAATTTTATCAAAAACTCATGGTGGCTACTTATTAAGGACATTCTTGAGGTGATTGGAAGATAGTTTTCTTATATTAAATTAATTATATATATTATTTGTATACTGTATTATTTCTTTGGAAAGATATTGTATATCAACTCCTTTTAAAATAAATGTTTAAAACTTTCACTCTAATATAGCACGTTATACCAGTAAAATCACTTAACCTATCAAAACAAACGATAAACAAATATCTAAAAATTTTGACTTTTACATCATTTACTTAACATTTCTTACATTTCTACACCATATTGCCTCATAATAAGAGATTAGTAGAACCACTTAACTCTAGAAGATCCTTATTGATAGAGATCCACCATTAATGTTAGAAGACAAATCTCAATAGAAATTTCATTACGCCGTGGCTTGACAAACGTTGGATTTCTTAACTACATTCTCATGGAGTATCAAGCAAGACTGCTTGGTTTAAACTCTCAACACGACGTTTTAAGCTAAAGTTTCATTAATTATCGCAAGATTTTAGTGCCCTCTCCACCTGCTCCTTTTGGAAATGAATCATCTTATGTCATACTTATCGTTACTTCTAATTGTGGCTGGATTTAGTTTTACACAATTGACCTTATGTTTGCAAAGTTCAAAAGATAAATCAACTCAAGATTAAAATTTGAAAAAAAAAATCTAATAATATCAACCTTCACATGTCTCAAGGAAATTAGAAAAATATAATTTATTGGGATTTAATACACTGAATAATATTTTTTCTATGTCGTGAAGCAACCCAATAATACTATATTACTCAACGCGTGTTTAAAATACTTCTTCACGCAACAAAAAAAAAAAAAGAAAGATTAATATTTAGTAGCTCTTAAAAGATATATGCCAATTATTGTTGAAATTCAATTTTATTTTTATTTTTATTTTTATTTTCTACGCTGAAAATACTCTCAAAATACACTGGTAAGCTGAATGAGGTCATGATGAGTGTGCTAACAATGTGTAATCATCGAGTTCAAAAGTGATCGGCATTTCATTATGCTTCCGTTTTACTTTTACCTTGTGAAATGCCCAAAATTAAGGTAATTGAATTTGTAATCTAAGAAATGAATTTGTAATCTAATAAATTAATCAAATATACTAACAAATATTCTTGACTTTCAAATGAATGACTTTTTTTTTTTCGGGGGGTCTCTTGTCTTTACTTCTAGCCGCTAGGTTTGAATCCATAAATTTATATGAATATGCATTTCTATTTTCTTTTCTATTTACGTTTCCTAGTAGTTAAAAAAAAAAAAAGAGGAAAAAGATTATGTTTCAGTAATGTTTCTTTGATAAGTTCATGCATGTTTGGTGGTACTGATTCGAATTGGAATTCAAATGCATTAAACTTTTTTTTTTTCAGATGAACTGGACAACTTCATAAATGAAAAAATGAAAAAATAAAAATAACAGCTCAAGCAAACCAAATTCATTACACCAATTAAAAAACCGGTACCAATTAATTATAAAAGAAGCAAATTGAGTTCTGGTACATTAATTAATTTCCTTTGATTCAAAACATCAAGTTTTATCCCTTCAACTTATTTAATAATCTTTTGTCTGGTCACATTAAAAATGACGTAATAATGATTTCTTCACAAATTTATGCTAAAATGTTAGAAACAATAGTTTTACGACTTTTTTTATAACGTAATAATAATTTTACCACAATTAAAAAAGGAAGAATCATCAAGATTTTAGATTTAAATTTGCTAGCTTGTGCCCGTCCATGTTCAAAATCAAAAAAAAAAAAAAAAACTTGTGTTCGCATTAATGATCAAATGTTTATCCAAATATCTAAAAAAGTAAAAAAGAAAATTTCAAATTACACCCATTTATACAGAATCGAATCGTTATGCTTATACCATTAGTTATATTGTTTCAAAAAACCATTATTTATTAGTTTGTTGGGCCTCTATGCTCTGGTCTCTTACAATGGTAACAGAGACTGAATATAGTAACTAAAAAAAGATTGAGAGCACAATTGTGGAAATGCCTTAGAATTAAGACCAATTTATAAAAATAGCCCTCTTTACTACAATATTATTTTTAATTTTAACAATAAAAAAATAGAGCATTTGAAACGCGCATACACGATACTCTTTGAATAATCTATGGGAGCAATGACCTACAAGTAATCAACAGATTGACATCTCGAACACAATTAAAGTTATAAGAAAAAATAATGAACAGATAAATTTAATTAATCGTTTGAGTAGTTTTTTTTTCTTCAAAACATACTACCCAAAAGAAAAAAAAAACAATTATTATGTAATTTTTTTTTTAATTGGATTAAGAAGAACAGTTAAAAGAAAGAAGTGTCCGAGTAAAGTTCCAACGTTAGTCAGAGGCAGAGACTGCGTCGCACTATAAATAGAAAAGAAAAAAGAGCCAACGCAAACACCAACAGCAACACCAAAAGCAGATCGCAAGCAATGTTACATATCATTTATACGAAGTTACATTCGTTCCTTGAAGCTTCAATTTCGGGGCATTTCGAGTTCCCACACAACTCAATACAACATAACACAACTGACGGTTTCCCTCGCTTTCTCTCTCTCTTTTTTTTCCCCCCCTCACTTTCCGGGAAAGTAAAAGAAAATTGGAAAGAAAAGAAAATTTCCCATTTTGTGACATTTCACGCGTATAATAGGTCCGGGGCCATATGTCGACCGGTGCCGCCCTGAACAACAACAACAACAACAACAACGACAACTCCAACTCAACAACGACGACGACGACAACGGCAGGCAATATCAGTGTCCAAAAACCAACACGACGTCGCATTGCCGACTTCATAGATCACGTTGACAAGCTTCCGAATATTCCCTCTGACTATTCGTATTACATTTCCGACGAGGAAGAATCCAACAGCATCAACAACAGCAGCAGCTTTAACGGCTCCTTTTCTGGGCCCCACGACCATTTCCACAATCATCAGGGGGTCAGGTGTCATCGTGCGCTGCGCAAGAAACTCTGCGCCTTCCTGCCGGACGCGTGTCTGGGGAAGAACATGGTCCGTAAGGTCACGGTCGTGCTCATGTTCATGGCTGTGGTCTCGGTGTTCGTTAAAGCACCGGTTTTGAGTAACCGGTTTGACGTTAGCAGTAAGAGCAGAGTCAGGGATAAAGGCCTTGTTCTTGCGCGGATGTTTAAAGACGATTGGGCTTTTTCCCAACGCGTTGTTGCGGAAGATAATAAACAAGAACCCTCCATGCCCATCAGAGTTTTGGAGAAGATTTCTGTAAGTTTACTTTCTTTTCGGTGCTTCCCTAGTCAATTGAAAGGAAACTTAAGAATGTTGCATTCTGGGTAAAACGTTTTTTTTTTTTTAACATTTACTGCTGTTTACTAGAAGTGGGTTGTTATTTACAAACTTAAGTAAATCAAGAAATTGGGTAATTATTTGAATCTGTATACAAATTTTTCCTTTTGCTTACTTTCCGTTTGGATGCCGAGAAAATGAAGGAAAAACTCTGCATCCGGAGTAATTTGGTAAAACTTTTTTTTTACCCTTTTAATTTGTTATTTTAAGATTACTTGGAAATGAGGATGAGAAAATAATTTCTAATTTTTATACTGCTTAAAATTATTCTGTGTTCATATTTTGACTCACAAGAGGAGGTGGGTGGCAACTGGTACATTGAAATATTGATTTTTTTTGGGGGAGCTACGGAATTCGCTGTTTATGGCTGCTTTCTTATGATTAGTTGGCCGTTGTTGCTTTCTTGCTTTTTCCGTGTTGATTCTTCGAGTGTGAACTTTCAAATAAAGTTGTCTTTGACTTTTCTTATTGGAATTTTCTGTCACTGTTTCACAAAATTTTATAATAGAAAAAGATTTTGATCTTTTACTGATTGTGCTTTTTACTGTTGGTGACGCAGTGTGATGCTAACTAGTTTGTTGTGATTCTATTGTTTTGTAGACTCCAGAAATTTGGATGAAACCCAACAGTGATAACTATTATCAATGCATAGCTCGACCGAAGAGTCAAATAAGTATGAACCGTTCCATTTCTTCAGTCTCTGTTTATATACATCTTCTTGTTTGCCTGGGAGAATTTATTTCTGATTTTTACAAATTTGAACTTTCTTTTAGGTAATAATAAGAAGACTAATGGGTATATTCTTGTTCATGCGAATGGAGGATTGAATCAAATGAGAACTGGAGTAAGTTTAACTCTTTCACAAAACTCATCATGTTTGATACTTGGATATTTTGATGCTCATTTATTTCATTGATTGAAATTCAGATATGTGATATGGTGGCTGTTGCCAAGATAATGAATGCCACTCTGGTTCTTCCTTTACTTGATCATGAGTCATTTTGGACCGATCCCAGGTATTATTCTCATTTCTAATTCATTTTGCATTCTTGAAGATCCTTTTTCATTATATTACGCCTCCATTCCAATGATGAATTTCCCAAATTTTTGCAGTGATTTCAAAGATATTTTCGACTGGAGACATTTCATGAATGTTTTAAAAGATGATGTTAATATAGTTGAGTATTTGCCAACCCGTTATGCAAGGAAGAAGCCCCTACTAAAGGCTCCCGTTTCCTGGTCAAAGGTGTGCAGATATTAAATAATCTGAACTTTCAAAGTGCAAGGCATTTTGTTGCTTTATCTCTATTTATCAATTGTATCTAAGATGCTTCATTTGCAGGCTAGTTACTACAGAAATGAGATGGTCCCTTTGTTAAAGAAGCACAAGGTGATAAAGTTTTCCCACACCGATTCAAGGCTTGCTAATAATGGTCTTGCTGGCTCAATCCAAAGGCTAAGGTGCCGAGCCAATTATGAGGCTCTCCGCTATTCGAAGGATATCGAGGACCTTGGAAAAATTTTAGTTGATCGACTTAGGAACAATAGCGAGCCCTATGTGGCTCTGCACTTAAGGTATTATCAAAGTGGCATCTATTATTATTTTCTTAGTTATGAAGTTAAGAAGCTAAGTAGTCGAATGTTGATTGCAGATATGAGAAAGACATGCTTGCATTCACTGGCTGCAGCCACAATCTTACTGCTGAAGAGGCTGAGGATCTGAGGATTATGAGGTATAATGTTAAACATTGGAAGGAGAAGGAGATAGACGGTATAAAGCGACGTCTCCAAGGGGGATGTCCAATGTCTCCCCGAGAAGCAGCCTTGTTCCTAAAGGCCCTCGGTTACCCTTCCACGACAACAATCTACATAGTTGCAGGGGAGATTTATGGCAGCAATAGCATGGCAGCCTTCCGTGAAGAGTTTCCAAATGTCTTTTCTCATTCCACTCTAGCAACTGAAGAAGGGTTGGAGCCCTTCAAGCCGTATCAAAATCGCCTTGCTGCCTTGGATTATCTTGTGGCACTAGAAAGTGATGTCTTTGTTTACACATATGATGGAAATATGGCCAAGGCAGTGCAGGGGCACAGGAGATTTGAAGGATTTAGAAAGTCCATCAACCCTGACAAGTTAGTAACTTATCAAAGATCTTATTTTTATTCGTTACTGCAGGGTGTATTTTATTTGCAAATAGTTAATTGATATGATATCTTTATTTCAGGCAAAACATTGTTAGACTGATAGATCAGTTAGATGAGGGTGCTATATCTTGGGAAGAATTCTCTTCAGAAGTTAAGAGTTTACATTCAGACAGGCTTGGAGGACCATATTTGAGACAGGCGGGAGAGTCACCAAGACTAGAGGAAAACTTTTATGCAAATCCTTTTCCTGGTTGTATCTGTAACAGGTCTCAGGAGAGGGTTGCTGGCCTGAAACTTGATGAGAGGCTAAGTTCAAGAGCTGCATCGGAAAAATAAGGTTTTCATAGGCAAGATTTTTGGCTGATTCCATGGATTACTTGTGTCTATGCTTATAAGGTGGCTGATTGTGTGAATTCTGGCCATTGAACTGCATTTTGCTCAGTCAGGAGACCGTGAGAGACGCCAACAGAATCAAGAAGATGGAGGTTCTCACCTGTTTTGAGAGTTATTGTTTTAGTTAGAGAGGACCATTCCTGCAATTAGGAAAGCGAAGATGATCCTGGATAATTCTGGAAAATATCAGATTACTATACGCTGGCGCAGAGAACTGAATTCCTGTTAGTTCATAGTGTTCCATTTATTTATTATTCTTTTATTGTCAATATCATTCATCAAATTACGCTTCGTTACAAATTTAAATGTAGCATCATATATAGTACATAATAGAAAGTATCACGATTTCTTAAGATATCTTCTGATTCTTTGTAATCTCTACTCACTTGTCGAAATACAATGGAATGAAAGCAATTTCTCCATATCAGAGCTGCAAGGATTTCATCACACTAATGACAGATTGATGACGGTCACAGTCACACGGATAATGGTTTGGAATTTGACGTGCAAAATTGACAGGGGCCTAACAAGAATTAGCATTGAGTGTGGACTAAGTCCACATTAAATGGGAGACTTTCGTTTGAATCTTATTGAAAAAAGAAAGCAAAGCAGAAAATTGCTTTGCACGAATGCGCCACAATTGGCGGGTGACCAAAAATCACCATCAGACAGGCCCGAAGCAGTGGCCTGAAAAAAGCTACCTTCTGTACTCACTAGAAAAGCAATAAAAATTCTCTTTTACATTACAGACTTATTCCGGCTGATTTTTTTTTAAAATTTATCTTTCAGGTTAAGAAGCTTACGTAGTTAACAAAAGAATAATTTATATTTAAATTATCAACAAAATGTTGGTCCTTATTATTATCCAAGGAAAAAGGGTTTTTGAAAATAGATTTTTGTTTTGACAAAACTATTAAAAATTCAATAAAAGATTTTGCTGAATTTTGAAAACTTCTTCTTTTTAAACAAAGCCTCGGCTAGACTTGTTTTGCCAATAATATATTGTTAAAAAAGATGTTTTGGACACGAGTGAAGAGTTTAAAAGTGTTTTTATTAGCATGTTTTCAAATCCAATTTTAATAAACTCTAAAAAGTTAATTTTTCCCGAGGCAATTTCCTCTTTCACTTTCTTCTTCCTTTGTTTTAAACGTCTTTCCTCTTCTTTGGTAACCCAGAAGTGCTTGTGTTTTGACCCAATTTATTGCTATTCACACAACCTAAGCACAAACAGTACGTAACAACAATCACTTTCTCCACTTCCTTTTACAACGTAGAACTTCTCAGTATACAGGCCTTAAAGATTGCACCATTGCAGGCGCCTACCAATCGTATGGCGGTTACTATCAATTCTCATGTTAAGCAAAAACTTTCAGCAATTGCTCCTGGTCTCAATTACTGCAGAAGGTAATATGTCAGAAAAAAGAAAAGAAAGTTAGAAAAAGTGAAAAGGATTACATCACAAAGCTACAACACTTAACGGCTTTACTACCATTCAGATAAGGACATGAATTTAGATGAGTTTCAGATCTTAGGCAACAAATATCTGAGGAGAACAACTGAAGAATCTGCCCGTTAAAAGGATCCATTGAAAACATACAGCAGAAATTGAGAACTGGAGAGAGATGTATTTCAATTACAAAAAGAATGGCGTCTCATTCATCCCTTGCTACAAAACTCACAATATCAGGAAAGGGTTGTTAATCAAATGGAACTTCAAGATGAATAGGTTGAATCTCAACAAAGTTGATTAATGTACATGAAGCAGCCTTTTATCAACCAGGAAATCCACCCCCTCTTAATTGGATACAAATTTTTCATAATCTGCCCGCGGAATTACATCATCATGATCCATATCGGTAACTCTTAACTACCACATTGAAGGTACATAGACCTGTTCTTTCAGATTTTGTGTTGCACTTTCTGTAGGAAAACCTCTGACCGCACCAATTGTCCACTGTGCTATGATCCCTGCTGCAACTGCAAAGCGAAGCTGCCTTTGCAATACATCTTGATTTTCAAACATCTCAGGGCAAGTCGTCAGCTTTCTCAAAATGGCAGCAACCACAGCATCACCAGAACCAGTCCTATCACAAGTGAATGGTGTTATCAGCACATCTTCTGTTCCAACCACCACACCATCAAATGATGGGGAATAGTAATGAATCCGAAGAGTTCCGTCAGTCACAAACAAAAATTTAAGTCCATCATGCCACAATGGAGAGATTTCCTCATGAGTATAATGATAATAATCCCGCCGGTTCTTAGTTTGTTCATAACTTTCCGCATAATATTGTGGAACATAATTTCTTTTCCTCTCATAATACTCTTCATCTAAAAGAAATTCCAGCTCTTGCCTTGAAACCTCAATAACATCAGCCTCATTCCATGCTTTCTTAATCAGCTCCCTGGTCTCATCACGTGATTTCCACAAAGGCAATGGCAAATTTAAATCAAAAAATATAAGCCCTCCAAACTTCTTAGACCATTCAATTGCTTTAAGAAGTGTTGAACCCATTGTTGGTGACATTAAAACTTCAGAATTGAAGTGGAAAATTCTAGCCTGCAGTAGATTAGTTAAGAAGAATTACACATTCAGTCAGCAAACGTATTTCATTTCATTACTTGCTTTATAATTTGGCCCATCTAATTCCACCCCGTTCAACCATTTCATTCAAATTGTCCTCCCTTGAAGTGAGCAAAAAGATCCTTTACATAAACAGCAAGTCTAAGGGTCTGTTCATAACTGCCGTACTTGTGCTTAATTTTGAAATCACAACACTAATATTTATCAACCACTCAATAACTAGTGATTCTATCCCACAACAACATTCCCTAAAGCATTTTGTATTCCAAAGGTAGGCATAACGTTTGTAACTGAGCATTCACTATTAAAAAAATAAAAATAAAAACAAAAAAATCTACAAAATGCAATTCATTCATGTGACCTCAAACCTCAGACATAAATTTGTCAAATGTTTACCTCTTTGAGCACTGGCACGTTCAATTCAAAGCTCAGAAGCGAATCCTCAGCTGAATCTTTCACCGTCTCAGCCATCATCTTCCCATTCTCAAACTTAATCTTCATATACGTACACGCAGTCCTAACATTCTCATCAAACTTCACCGCGCGCGTCTGCACTCTCTCTTTATTCATCATCAAAACCAACTCATCGCCGAAGTCATCGGCGCCCACCTTCCCCATGAACGCCGCCCTCCCGCCAAGCCTCACGTGGGATATCGCCACGTTGGACGGGGGCCCACCTGGGGCCCTCACAAACTCCGGCGGATCCCACTGGACCATCTTCCACGTGGAGTAGATGTCCGGGTGCATCTGGTTGTCGTGCACTCTCACTGTCGGCAAAAACTCTTTTTGTACGGCGCCGAAGCAGCATATTAGAGGAGGATCATCGAAAGGACAGTCTATGTCGTCATCGTAATCCAATACGCCGTCGCTTAGTTCTTTCGTTTCTTTTTTGGTCTCAATTGAGCCATTTTCGACTTGGGTTTTCTTCGGACGCCCGGGTTTTTTCTTCGTCGCAGTAGCCGAAGAAGCTGATGTGACTTTCTTCTTCCGGCCTCGGCGGGAGGGTTTCGGCGTTTCAACAGCTCCATTGTTGCTGTCATTATCGTCAAGAGTAGAAGCTTTTGGTGGGCTTAGTAAATAAAAATAATGTGGCTTAAATCCGATTTTGGGTTTTAAAAATTTAGTTGTTTCGTTAGGGTTCATAAGATGTGAAGGAGAGTAGTGAAGGTGAGGAAGAAGAAGAAATGTCGCCATAGTTAAGGGGTTTATCCAGGGGTTTCTTTCTTTGCTTAGCTTCTAAAAGTTTTTATCGGGTTGTAATTATTGGGCTCGGATTGTAGGGTCGGGTCAACAGTTGTCATTAGATCCAACGGCTGATAGCTGGCAGGCTGTGTTATCATGAACGAATTTGAACCGTTGGATTAAAAGTGTTCTCTAAATGCTGACAACATTGAAATTAAAATCCAAACATTTTCCTTCATTCAGCTTTGCTTGGGAAAGGGGTTCTCTTCTTCTGGTGCTGTCGTTTTTCTATTTCGTGAAATCAGAAAGGGTTTAATTCTGAGTTCTTCAGTTGAGAGGAAAGCCGTTTCTTCTTTGAAATTATCATCTTCTGGGTTAATTTTTGTCACTGGTGAGTATCTTCCTATGATCTTAATCTTGTCGTTTAATTTTGTTTTCATGTCGATTCAGTTCTTATTCATATTTGCTTGTGCGGCAGATTAAAGCTTTACATTCAAGATTCTTTAGTATTGCAACCACACCCACTGACCACTTGTTGATTGCTTGCAGATTGATGCCTGAATCCATAGGCTCAATAGTTACTGTTTTGTTAATCTTTTTAGGGTCAATTTGGCCCGGTCTTTAAATCACAGAGATCACATCAGTTCATGGTCCATTTATTTTGATAGTCTCAGTAGGACATATATGTTGCTTTTTGATTATCTTATGTTTTTGGGAAACGCGTAGAATTTGAAACTTTTTTTTTTCACAATTCTTTGACGAACTTGCCATAGTATACCGAATTCAGAAATTTGTTCTTAATGAAACTTGGAGCTTCGAAAATGGTCTAATGTCATGCGGGCCTGACCTGGCCTGGCCTTGCCCTGTTTATTGAATTGTGATTGTCTGATTGGGTAATCTTTAGTTCCTCACTTCTCTCAATGTGTGCTGACAAGTTTCAACTCGCTCTCTTGTCTATTGGATTTTAAGCTAATGTGTATATCCAAAACTGAGATATCAGCTTCCTTTCATGCAGAAGAATGGGTTTCTGGACTTTTCTGGAAGGCCTTCTGCTTTTGGCTAATGCATTCGCGATTCTAAATGAGGATCGGTTCCTAGCCCCAAGAAGGTGGACTTTGGCAGAACTGCAAGCAGGTGGAAGAAATACACTAAAAGGGCAGGTCATTGGGCTTATACATGCATGCCAGTTCATGAGACTGCCGCTTATTCTTTTGAATCTCGTCACTATCGTTGTGAAACTGGTTTCTGGATGAGGTTGAAGAGGATTAAAGAAAATCAAGGCCTGTAGTAGGCCATTGATCTTTGTACATTGTGATGTTGTCAGGAAATCTTGTGCCCTCAAAACAACTGTGTGATATAATCAGGAAACTATGTTAAAATTATGACTCCATATCATACGAAACTGAATATAGTCTTCAAAGTGTTTGCTTACTTTCATTACTCTTCTTTTTTGACTTTTTTGACATTATTAACATGGTTATCCAACGCATTATTGTAGCATTTTTTTTTCTTTTATTTATCAGAGCTGATGTTTTGTGACATGGATTTGGTAATCGGGATTAGATGTTGTTCCTTAATTAGTTTTATTAAGGATTCGCATGAGGCAGCATGTATAGCGTTGCGAGCAACAAATTAATAGAATAAAACATGGATGCATATGCGTCAATGAACGCAGTTCTAAAATTGAACATTATTTACTTAATTGCATACACCATCTAAGAACAAGCATCATCGGCATTACACAGAATCGTATGATTGCATAAACTGCAAAAATAAAAATCAAACTACAATAACGTTAGGCAGAGAGACCAGTCACTCAACTGGAATCATAACCTCATTAGTCCTGAATGGCGGCAAAGTCCAAGGTGGGTTATACCTAGCCAGTAAAAACTGCCCGATAACTTTATACCCATCTTTCTCCAAGCTTTTCTTCAGCTTATCAACTTTCTCACCCACCACTTCATCTGATGCAACTCCTCCAAATTTCACCACCCCATATTTCCTCTCCCCCTCTTCTCTTATCACCACCCTCTCATCCACTGGCTTTGGTGCCTCCTCCGCCTTCTGATACTTCGCCGGCAACACAAACTGCATTGTCAACATCTTCTTCTCATCACTCTTTGTCACCACCGGTGCTGTCATGGCAATCTTCTCCCCTTCAGGTGAGGACTTTGTTATCACCGGAGCTGTCATGGCAATCTTTTCAGGCTTGGTGTTCTGCGGATTGCCTAATGCACCGATGTAATTTGCCAACACCGGAAAGCCTCCATCCTTGTTGCCCTTGAATGTTGACGGGTCATAGGTGACTTCTGCTACAACTGAGGGCGCATATTTGCGGATTTCATAGTCGGAGGTTGATTGAATCACTTCATATTTTGGAGTTTCAACGCTGATTTTCCCAAAAACCATGCCCATGTTGATGAAACGAGTTGGCTTCCTGAAGGCTGAAAGCTGCCTAGTCCTGATAATAATGGTGACCAAAATATCAAAAGGTGGCGTGTTTATATGTAAAGAAATTGCTCCTGGTTGCGGATTGTTGTTCAATCTCTTTATCTCGAGGCTATTCTCTTGACAGAAAAGAAATCAGGACATGTTACTTGTTGGAGTCGTGCTTTGCCACTTGGTTTGGCGCGTGTGGATCTTATTAAGCCACGTTCTCAATGGTGCCGCCATATTTTCGCTTGCTAATCATGCACCCATGATCAAAATTTTCCAATATACCAAGCAATGATTGGATGATCCTTCGACTCCATTTGCATTGGCTTCCTAGAATGAATAAATTATTCGCTGAGCGTGTGTATTAGAAGCTGAGAAAGATATTGCGTTGATGAAAACCTTCATTACTTTTACTATTTTACCATAATTATTATACGAAATTTAAAAATTATATTTACCAAATATTATCTTCACGTCCTTTACGAAATGGTAAGTTTAAGGGCATACACTCATATCAGCTTCTCCTTCACACCCTTTGTTCAATCAATGTCAAGGCAGAGACAAAAATCAGAAAATGCATGGCGTATGGCATTCCAATCTGCTTCACACAATTGATTCACGCGATAATCAATCATAAATATGAATTGTGATACAAATGAGTGAAGAAGGCTGCTGGAAGTATCTACTACAGGAAGATCTTCTTCATTGGCTACAGTTTCGTCCATCAGCTCAACTTCAGAATGAAGAAAATACAAGCCTATAAATTTGCAATTCAAGCAAAATCATTAGTTATCGCCGCTCATGCCTGTGGCCGATGGATGAACTGATGCTTCGGCTTTGGTGAGTGCAACAATTTAAATTGGTGGATGGTGGCTGCTTTTAGCCAATTAAATTAACTAATTAACATAAGCAAATAAGAATATGATTAAATGGAATTTAAGCATGGTTTGGAACACTGCACCACCTAGGATTGTACTATGTTAAAGTACTATTCAACACTAGCACAATGCTATCAGATGTTTGGAACGGAAAAAAAAAATGAAGGATTGCATTGCATTAACTTTTTAAAATAATGCATGAAATAGCGAATAAAACAGACCCGCATAAACTATAAAGTTTCCCAAATTGATCCAAATGGTGATTTTGACACACAATCAATAAAGTAGCCAATGGATCCAAATCGTGATTTGGTAACAATCTACGAAGTAGCAAGTAGACAACACAGTTAGTGATCATTGATCCAATATTATCATGTCTCAAACGAATAGGGCATTACAAGTGCAGCATTTTAAACGAAACAAAGAACGATTCAAGTCTTCCCCAAAAGCTTCCTCACACCGAAGCATGGGTTAATACATATTAGGTCGAATAAAAAGTAAACTAAACCAATTCATAATTTTACACATTTGATTAATGGAACATTTAAAATAATAACAATAAATTCCAGTACCAAAACATAAAAGCACTAAGACTAATAATGGCTAATGTTTTGGTTCGATTATGGTTCGGACCAAAACACTATGAAAGTTTCCTTGCAACAGGTGATTTTTTAGTGAAGATGGAAATTAAGTTATTTGGAAACAATTTTTCAAGGACAGTGACAAATGAGATGAGCCTAAAATTAGAAGAAATAGCCATTAGAGACGATGCTGGAGGTGGCCCGCGGCGACACTTCAACAATCAAGTCAGTGAAAGGTCGAAGGTGGTGAGGGATTTTCAAGAAACCCTAAAATAGAAGAAAAATTGAGTATTATTGTAAAATGAGTAAATTTGCTTTCTTTGCGAGACCAACCTAATCTTTCAAGATAGAGTGCCCTGAGGGCATCTTTGTATTCTTTTGAACATGTGGCAAATTGTTATTGGTTGTTCCCTCCTCAGGTACGGTTTTAAGGGTAATTTGGCCGCTTCTCAGATTTGAGAAAAGGAGATCACAAACACAGCGACTTGGATAATTTCCAGTGAAATCAGGTGCTCCTAAACTCCCTGGGCTCATTTGAAATGAGCCTATTAGGATTGAGGATACGTTGCTAGTAAAGATTGTCATCTAAAGGAAGGAATAGTGCTATGATGACGTGTCCTGGTGCTGTTGGTAAGGCTGTCACTATTTTGTGGTCTAGTACAGTTAGTGCAGGTGGGAACTGCGCTGTAATAATGTGTCTTGGTGCTGTTTGTGAGCATATCACTATTTTGTGATCCGATACCGACACATGGCCACTTAGATATATTGTAGGAGGTATTTTTTGTTATTTTCAGATGATTTAAGTGGTTGATACTGATTATTCAAGATCTTTCCATTTTGTCCTCCCCTCTTTAGCTTTCCTTATTCCTTTTCATCCTTTAAAGGGTTTTTAAAGTCATGAGCCATATTCTTCACGTGTCAAGCCGTTAATATCTCTTGTCCAAACAGGGAGGCATTTTCTATAACTCTCAGATGATTTGGGCAATTGATACTAGTTTTTCGAGACCTTTCCATTTTGTCATCCTCTCTTCCACTGTCACTTCTTGAAGTCATGAGTTATCTTTTGAATTTTAGCTCGAGATAGCATGACACGTAGGGAGTTCTTCCAAGTACGGCCAATCTCATGGGGACTGCCCTCGATTATCTGGCAAAATCTCCTTATTTTCGGCTACCAATATTTTTATTTTTATATAATTTTTTAAGGACTTATCTCATATTTTCTTTCAGGGAGCTTACTTGAAAATTTTCCCCGCTCGTTCTTAGTGGGAGCAAAGAGGCTCCCCAGCCGCACACCCCTTAGAGGCACATTTCTCTAAAATTCAAAATTCGTCTTTCTTATTTTCCATTTCCATTCATGCCCTAGCTTCTAATTTGAAAAAAATAAATGTTTGCCTTTCTTTTTCCTCATTCAGCTTCTTCTTTTCTTCTTCCTTCCGCAATTATTCTTTTTGTTTTGTCCCAGCTAACCTCCATTAATTTCTTCAAGATGCTAAATAAAGACTATCAAATTCTTCAAATGACAATTAAGGACAACTTAGCCAAATTGCAATACCTCTTTAAATTTTTGTACCTTTTTAATCTAAACTCTATAAATAAAGGTTCTTTAATTCATTTGAAATGAAGGAAGAAGGGAAAAAAATATAAGAGATAAGTTATGTTCCAACTTTTTTTTAGTAAAATGAAATAAATTCATGTTTTTACCAATAGATCCCTTCATTTATTTCATTAATATGATGTCATCTTAACCATACTAATGAAAACTAATTAATAACAATAAAATTCTTTAAACAATTACACGTCATTTGCACCTACTCTCTTGCTTCCCTCTCTCCTTTATTTATACTTTTCAAATGAAACAATTAACCTCTATTTATAAAGTTTTGGAGCACGATAAATACAAACATACAAAAAAAAAAAGGTTGCCAATTCACTCAATTGATCTGGTTGTCCTTTATTGATCATCTTTAAGAGATTACTTAGGACAAGTTGTAATTTTGAAAAGTTGACCAATATCCTAAACTATACTAGGAGAATTGTAACAATGATGCTAACCGTGACAAAACTTACTAAAAAAATGTGTTCTTCAAATCATGTGCCATGGGGTTAGGGGATAGCAATTTTAAATAACTTCTAAAGTTATCATTCAACCAATGTAGGCAATCCCTAATTCGTAAAGCACAATTTGGGATAATTAACGAGCTAAAAGGAAGCTTTATTACTATAAAAGAGAGAATACAAGATTTCACCCAAGACTCTTATTACGAGACTGGATATTGGACTCAAGACTCTATTACTCGATGATCCAACGTATCACAAGGGGATCCCTTTTACAGGCACCAAGCGAATCTCCTTTTATTATTTACATCATTACATCTTATCTTAAAGGAATATAATTTATGACCCCCATTTTTTTATGTTACATCACACAATACATCCTTATTACTAAGAAATCTACTTTACAACTCAACACATGTGACTCTACACATTTGTCACTTATTTACAATTCAACACATGTGACTTCACATACTTTTGTCACTTATTTACAACTCAACACATATGACTTCACTCTCGTCACTTATTTATAACTCAATACATGTGACACCATACACTAGTCGCTTATTTATTGGTAACTATTCACCATTGTTTTCGCTGGTGCGGCCCACTACTACTTCTACTTATTCTAAACTGCTACTTGGATAAATCCATACAGGGTTTCCCCAGTGGATGTATTCTTCTTCTCATTCACCAAATTTCCTATCGAATAGTTTTTCATCACCCATTGGTTCAGGTAGCAAAATATTTGGTGGTGGCTACATTATCTGGTCTAGTTGTGGCCACTAGTCATAGTTTAGCCAATTATCCAGTTCCCCAAAATGATCTTTTAAGCCTTTTATCCAAGGAGATTCCCATAGATTAATATCTTGTGGTCTGCCATGTCAGTTGAGCTAGTTAAGATATTTTTCTCGCATTTTAATCTCAGTTTCTTTATCTCCATACAAATGAGCATCTTTAATCTCTTCTCGATAATAGAGATCTGAAGTTGATTGGACCTGTAGAGAAAAAGGACTACAAGTATTATTCATTGGCTCAATATCGTAAACCTTTGCCAAGGCCTTCCTAGCACTAAAACAACCATGCCACATAGAGTCAATCTCATCATTTTTGTGGTAATGTTCCACAACTTGGATGGATGACAGCTTGGCTCTTCCCCAAATATCCCTCAGTTGTACTATGACAATAGTACTATAAGTCAAGTGATACCCATTGAGTAATTTGAAGGTAAGAATATCTTCAGAGATTGGGGCAAATATTCTATCAAACCATCTGCCTTTGTTGTATCACCGACTGGTGTAGATGAGATTAGGCTTAAATAATATGGCAACCAAGTACATATTTAGTTAGAACCAAAATATGTAGCATGCCCTCAATTAGCATTCTCATCTATCATGTAATAGAACGTTGGGCAAATCTTGAACACCGTTTCGTGCATCTAGTCTTGTTCAGGAAATAACTCGAATGGTCAATGACATTCTTGTCCTTTGATGGTATATCTGAATTCTTGCATCTTCATAGTAATATCCACGCTCTTCATTATCTTCAATAACATTCATGCTCTCTAATGAAAAGCATTGCAATTTTGATTGTCAGGCCTGTTCCGATGATCAATGAACTTCTCAAAGATTATATCTTTGATTTTCTGTGGTAAGCAAGAGATAAAGGCTGAGAGGTTTCATATGAAAGGGACTCTCTCCATATGCCACCCTTCTGATAGCTTTCTACTACTTAATGCCATTGAGAAAGCTATTATTGGTATGGAAAGAAAATCTGCCGTAGATTAGATTTTCTTTAATGTGCTTCATCTCGAGCTTGAATCATGGGAGGGATTCGGACCACCGTGCTAGTTGAGGATCTACAATTTCTCCATCTTTCCTCCTGAGTAGTCCCTGGAGATATTTGTAATCTATTTCAATTACAAATGGTGTGAGAGAAAAAAAGAATTAGAACTTCTTGAAGCCTTTAATTACTGCTAAGACTTCTTTTTTTAAGGATGGATAATGATGTTCGCCTTCACTAAATTGTCCTGATTTATAGCAAAAGACTCTTGTTTCCATTGGATTTTTCAATCAATATTGCACCCTAATAATGATCACTAGCATCTGTTTGAAGAATGAGGTGTTTATTGTCAGGTATTTTTAACGGTAGAAGTCACTGGCACGTTAGCTTTTACTTATTTACTGCCTTTGTTCGTCTGCCGACTACAGTAAATATCCCTTTTTTTAGATCCTTTGAGATCTGTCTTGTTAGCTTTGAAATATCCTAAATATGATCAGCTGCATAGTTGATAACACTAAAAAATTACTGGATTTACTTTTTGCTTGACAATTCGTCAGGGAATTCAGATTTTTTTTTTGCAATATGTGGCTATGGGATGATATGTCCATCCTTGAAAAAGCAGATCCAATAATTTTTAGGTATTATCAACTATGCAGCTGATCATAAATCTAGGATCTCTCAAAACTGACAAGTCAGATCTCAAAACATCTAAAAAGAATGATATTTACTGTGCTCGGCATAAGTAACAAAGGCAGTAAATAAGTTAAAGCTAAAGTGCCAATCACTTCCACCATTTAAAATACCTGACAATGGACATCTCATTCTTCAAACAGACGTTAGTGACCATTATTGAGGTGTAATATTAATTAAAGAATCCAATGGAAACAAGAGAGTGTGGCTATAAATCGAGACAATTTAATGAAGCACAGCATCACTATCCATCCTCAAAGAAAGAAGTCTTAGCAACCAGAACAAATAACTAGCTAAATTACGACGAGTGGCCACAACCAGAACATCTAGTGCAGCCACCACCAAATATTCCATTGCCTGAACCAATGGGTGATGAAGAATTATTAGACAGGAAATTTGGTGAATTGGAAGAAAATTACATCCACAGGCAAAACCCTACATGGAGTAATCTAGATAATAGTTCAGAGTAGGCGAAAGTAGCAGTGGATCGCGCCAGTGAAAGCGATGGTGAATAATTACCAATAAATAAATGACAAGTGTGTGAAGTCACATGTGTTGAATTATAAATAAATGACAAATGTGTGGAGTACATGTGTTGAGTTGTAAAATAGATTCCTTAGTGATAAGGATGTATTGTGTAATGTAACATAAAAAAATGATAAGTCATAAAGTAAATTAATTTAAGATAAGATGTAATGATGTAAATAGTAAAAAAAGATTCTTTTAGTGCCTACAAAAAAGGCTCTCTAATAGTGTGTTGGATTATAGAGTAATAGAGTCTTGAATCTAGTATCCAGTCTTGTAATAAGAGTATTAGGTGAAATCTTGTATTCTTTTCTATAGTAATAAAGCTTCCTTTTAGCTACTTAATTATTTCTTTTTAAATATGTTACTATAAACAATATAAATAAGATTGATGTATATCACTCTTGTAAGCCATGTATGGTAAGTGTTGAAAAGTCAATTGGCAAGTGCATGCAATGAAAAAAAAACATGCATTCAAATTGAAAAACATGCATGTAATCAAAATTAAGCGTTGAATTGGAAGACAAATTGCTAAAGTTTGGTGCCGAATTCCAAATGCAAGCATGTATGTCAATTTGAATGCATGTTTTTTTTTTTTCTATTTTTTACATTGCATGCACTACCAATTGACTTTTTAACAATTTCCCACCATTATTTGAGTTTTTGACTAGTTTGAGTATCGACATTTTTCATTTTAGAAATGTTCTTAAAAAATACGACTTGAACGCCCCCTATGGGTTGAGGATAGGTTTCCTATCCAGTTTTCTTATAAATTAGGAAATAAGGTCGTTTATAATCGATTCCCGAGACTATATCATGTAGACTATTTCTGGAATAATGGTTATAACTAGAAATTGCTCTTTATACATATTATACATATCCACTAGGATGCGTTTTAAAAAACAAAAGGAAATCATTCAATGACTCTTCATTCAAGTCATCCCTAATGAATTGAATTTTGTCTTCCCTGTTATCAGACATCATTCCTAAAGAACATGGATTTTTATCACATCTCATTCTCGCACACTTATGACAAGCAACATGAAGTTTTCGAGCTCTTCATTTTCTTGAGTAATTTCTTTTACCACAACTAGGCATGTATGCTATAAATTTGGGAGGCAACTCATCTGCAATCGTACTTTGGTCCCGATTAACCAACGGATGTTAGCAGGGATGTTATTCCTTATAAGCAATCGCATGCACTTGGATCGAACTTTATAAATTGTAAGGAGAGTATTTTGACAAAGTGAAGAAAATCGATTGTGAAGCTTTGCTAAAATTATATTTTTGTCCATACCTTCGTCTTAGAATATCAGTTATTATGGGAAACCGAAGTAATCGACTTTGATTATCACAGAGTACCGTTATCCGCCACTTAACCGGGGTAACAAACTAAAGCATACAAAAAAAATTAATTTTACAATTGTTCTCTTATTTAATTTACTTTAAGTTCCAATTGGATGTCGTAGATACCTCCCTCAATTTCTCTAAATTGTCTTTCTAAAGCCTCAACATGAGATACTAACTCTGGTGGTAATAGATCTCAAATATGATGTGTTTTACAAAATCGTATCTAGCCTCTGAGATGAGATTGTACATGTTAAAGTTGTCTAAGAAGGTTTAAGAAAATCTGTAAAGTTGAGGCACGCATGATTAAAAGTGATTAAAAAAAACTTAATAGTTAAACAAATACACTTATGCAAAAATAATTTCAATCAACAAAAAAATAGTAAAAAGAAAGAAAAGATAAAATTAAATTATCGAAAAGAAAAAAAAAGTCTCAGTTCAAATTTGGTGGGTCACTCAAATCTATTTCAGTGTCCTCTCTATATGGTTGGTACTCTAAATATGACTTTAATCTTTGACCATTAACTTTAAATGTAACACCTTTCTTTAAATCTTTAATTTCAATTAATTTATGTGGAAAAATAGTGTGAACAATAAAAAGACTAGACTATCGAGAGCGTAACTTACCTGGGAATAGGTGGAAGTGAGAATCGAATAAAAGCACTTTCTGACCTGAGGTAAAACATTTTCTCATAATTTGCTTGTCATAAGACTTTTATTCGCTGCTTATAAATCTTAACATTTTCATATGCATTATTGCGAATTTTTTTAAGCTCTACCAGCTGTAATCTTCTTTTTGAGCTAGCTTGTTGCATGTTAAAGTTAAATTTCTTGATGACCCAGTACACTCGATGCTCGAATTCCACCGTAGGTGGCAAGTTTTTCCATACACTAGCCTATAAGGTGACATCCCAATCGGGGTGTTAAAAGTTGTTCTATATGCCCATAATGCATCATCGAGTCTCAATGACCAATCACTTTTGTCTAGTCTCACCGTTTTTTTTAATATGTGCTTTATTTTCTTATTGGAAATCTCAACTTGGTCACTTGTTTGTGGATGATATAGGGTTGCCACTTTGTGAGTGATGGAATACTTTGTCAAAAGAACTTTGAGTGATTTGTTACAAAGGTGGACACAATCATCACTGATTATTGTTCGAAGAAATCCAAAGTGTGAAATAATATTGTTTTTCAACAATTCTATCACCACATTGTGATTGTTGGTTCTACATGTAATTACTTTTACACATTTCAATACGTAGTTAACAACAACCAACATGTATTGATGGCCAAAAGAAAAGAGAAAGGGTCCCATGAAACCGATACCCCATATATAAAAAATTTCAACCACTAAATTTTGGTTTAATGACATCATATTTCTTCGTGTAACGCTTCCCATTCGTTGACACTTATCACATGAAGAGCAAAGACTGTAAGCAGCTCGAAATACAGTTGGGCAATAGAAACCATATTGTAAAACTTTAGTAGCTGTTTTCTTAGCACTGAAATGACCTCCACAAACTTGTCCATGGAAGAATGAAAGAATATTTTGAAATTCACTTTGTAGGACACATCGTCTGACAATTTGATCTAAACAATACTTGAACAGATAAGAGTCATTAAAAGAAAAAGTCAAATTCCTACAAAAGTAACATCCAACGATTTAGTCTAGCTTTTGTATATTTCTTTGTGAGAAAATATTTAAGAGCAGCATGATCTGTGAACACAATTATTTTACAACTAATGAGATAATATCAAAATTTTTCTAATGTAAACACTACTGCTAGCATTTTTTTCGGTGGTTGAACAGTTTAACTGTGCATAATTCAATGTCATACTAGTATAGTAAATGACATGGAGAATTCGATCAACTTTTTATCCTAATATTGCTCCTACTGCATAATTAGATGCATCACACATGAGTTCAAATGGTAAATTCTAGTTTGGGGGCTGAATGATGGGTGATGATGTCAACAATTGCTTTAGTTTTCCAAATGCCACAAGACATGAATAATCAAAAACAAAAGGTACATCCTTAGCAAGTAGATTGCATAAAGGTCTAAAAACTTTGCTAAAATCTTTAATGAAACGTTTATAAAAACCAACATGCCCAAAAAAAGATCTTACTTCTTTGATTGTTTTAGGTGAAGGAAGATTGGAAATGAGATCCACATTGGCTTTATCAACCTCAATACCTTTACTCAAAATGATGTGACCGAGAACAATACTTTGTTTTACCAAAAAATAGCACTTCTCTTAGTTTAAGACCAAAATCTTCTTTATAAATCTCTGCAGAACTAGTGTTAGATGATGTAAACATTAATCTAATGAATCACCAAGATAGAAAAGTCATCTATAAAGACTTCAAGAAATCGTTCTACCATATCAGAAAAAATACTTAACATACATCATTGAAATGTAGTAAGTGTATTACATAATTCAAATAATATCCTCCTATATGCAAAAGTGGCAAAAGGGTAAGTGAAATTGGTATTCTCTTGAACTTTTGGTGTTATAAGAATCTGATTATATCATGAGTAGCTGTCTAGAAAACAATAAAATTAATAACCTACTAATCTATCAAACATTTGATCAATAAATGTTAAAGAAAAAAAATCTTTACGTGTGACAGAATTCAAATTTTTATAATCAATATATTTCCGCCACTCTATAATCACTCTTCATTAAAGTTATTGATACCCACTAAAGTGACTATTTCTTTTATTATTTATCGATCAAATACTTGATAGATTAATAAATCATTAATTTTATTATTTTCTAGATGACTACTCAGAATATAATCAGATTCCTATAGCACCAAAAAATTCATGACCTATTAATAATCTAATTATATTCTAAGTAGCCATCTAAAAAGCAATAAAATTCATGACCTGCTAATCTATTAAGCATTTGATCAATAAATGGTAAATAAAAATAGTCTTTTTACGTGTGACAGAATTCAAATTTCTATAATCAATACATACGCACCACCCTGTAGTAACTTTAGTAGGTATCAATAACCTTAATGAAGAGTGATTATACGGTAGCGCATATGTATTGATTATAAAAAGTTGAATTCTGTCACTAAAGTGACCATTTTTTTTTTACTATTTATCGATCAAATGCTTCATAAATTAGCATGTCATGAATTTTATTGTTTTCTAGATCGTTACTCAGGATATAATCAGATTCTTATAACACCAAAAGTTCTAAGAGATGAACACTTTCACTTGCTCTTTTGGCACTTATACATATAGAAATGTCATTTTGATTATGTAATGTACCTACTATATTTCAACGATGTATGTTAAGTATTTTTTATGATATGGTTGAACGATTCTTTGAAATCTTTATGGATGACTTTTCTGTTTTTGGTGATGTATAGAAAAAAATTTGGTCTTAAACTAGGAAAAATGTCATTTTATGATAAAACAATGTACTGTTTTCGATCACATCATTTTAAACAAAAGTATTGAGGTTGATAAAACCAAGATAAATCTCATTTCCAATCTTCCTCCACCTAAAACAATCAAAGAAGTAAATTTTTTTTTTTGACGTTGATTTTTATAAATGTTCCATTAAAGATTTTAACAAAGATTTTAACAAAGATTTTAGCAAAATTTATAAACTTTTTATACAATCTACTTGCTAAAGATGTACATTTTCTCTTTTATTATTCATATCTTGTGGCATTTGAAAAACTAAAGCAGTTGTTGACATCATCACCTATCATTCAGCCTCCAAACTAGAACTTACCATTTGCACTCATGTGTGATGCATCTAATTATGCAATAGCAGTATTAGGATAAAAAGTTAATTGAATTCTTCATGTCATTTACTATACTAATATGACATTCAATGATATATAGTTAAACTATTCAACCACAAAAAAAAAAAATAGTAGTAGTATTTGCATTAGAAAAATTTTGATATTATCTCATTAGTTATAAAATAATTGTGTTCACAGATGATGTTGTTCTTAAATATTTTCTCACAAAGAAATATACAAAAACTAGACTAAATCGTTCGGTGTTGCTTTTGTAGAAATTTGACTTTGAATTCAAATATAAAATAGGCACAGAAAATGTTGTGGCAAATCATCTCTCTCGTCTCAATTTTGACACAATTACACAACCATTACCATTGAATGAATCATTTCCAAATGAACAATTGATGAGTGTAGAAATATTACCATGGTATGTTGATATAGTTAACTATCTTGTTACAGATAAACTTCCAGAGCATTAGACTAAGCAGACTAAAGCTAAATTTTTTACGAAAATAAAAAATCTCTTTTGGGATGACCCTCATATATTCAAGTATTGTGCAGATCAAATTGTAAGACGATATGTCCTAAAAAATGAATTTCGAAATATCCTTTCATTATATCATTAACAAGTTTATGAAGACTATTTCAGCACTAATAAAACATTTACTAAAGTTATACAATGTGGTTTCTATTGGTCAACTGTATTTCAAAATGCTTACACTTTTTACTCGTCATGTAATAGGTGTCAACGAATGGAGAGCGTTACACGAAAAATATGATGTCACTAATCCCAATTTTAGTGGTTGAGATTTTTTATGTATAAGGTATCGACTTCATGAGACATTTTTCTCTTTTTGGCCATCAATACATATTGATTGCTGTTGACCACGTATCGAAGTAGGTAGAAATAATTCCATGTAGAACCAATGATCACAAGGTGGTAATAGGATTTTTGAAAAAAAACATTGTTTCATGCTTTGGATTCCCTTGAACAATAATTAGTGATAGTGGCGCCCACTTTTATAATAAATCATTCAAAACTCTTTTAACAAAGTATTCCATCACTCATAAAATGACGACCTCATATCATCCATAAACAAGTGACCCCATAGAAAAATTTGCCACCTACATGTGGAACTGGAGTATCGTGCTTACTGCACCATCAAAAAATTTAACTTTGACATACATCAAGCTAGAACTTAAAGAAATTCGCAATAATGCATATAAAAATGCCAAAATTTACAAGCAGCGAATGAAAATATTTCATTATAAGTAAATGATGAGAAAATATTTTACCCCAGATCAGAATGTTTTTATTCAATTCTCACTTGCACCTATTCATAAGTAAGTTACGCTCTCGATGATCTGGCAGATCAGAATGTTTTTATTCAATTCTCACTTGCACCTATTCATAAGTAAGTTACGCTCTCGATGATCTGGCTTTTTTATTGTTCACATTGTTTTTCCACATGTAACAATTGAAATTAAGAATCCAAAAAACGATATCACCTTTAAAGTTAATGGTCAAATATTAAAGATATATTTAGAGTATCAACCACATGGAAAGGACACCAAAATAAATTTAAGTGACCAACCAAATTTAAACAGAGATTTTTTTCTTTCTTTTCAGTGATTTAATTTTTTCTTTTCTTTGTTTTTTTATTACTTTCTTATTGAAATTATTTTTGCATGTATTTGTTGAACCATCAAGTTTTCTTTTATCACTTTTAATCATGCGTGCCTTAATTAGACAAATCATCTTGAACCTTTTTAGACAACTTCAACATGTACAATCTCATCTCAGAAGCTAGATACGATTTTATAAAACACATCATATTTGAGATCTACCACCACCAGAGTTAGTATCCCATGTTAAAACTTTAGAAAAACAACTCAAAGAAATTGAGGAATGTATCTAAGATATCCAATTGGAACTTGAGGTCAATTCAATAAGAGGACGATTGTGAAATTGATTTTCTTTGAGCGCTTTAGTTTGTTACCCCAGTTAAGTGACGGAAAACGGTACTCCGTGATAATCAAAGCTGGTTACTTTAATTTCTCATAATAACTAATATTCTAAGACGAAAGTATGAACAAAAACGCGATTTTAATAAAAACAAAAACGCGATTTTAACAAAACTTCACTATCAATTTCTTTCACTTTCTCAGAATACCCTCCTTACAATCTATAAAGTTTGGCCCGAATGCATGCGATTGCTTATGAGAAATAACATCCCTACTGACATTCGTTGGTTAATCGAGGCCAAAGTACAACTGATATGTGAGTTATCTCCCAAATTTATTGTATACATGTCTGGTTGTGGTAAAGGAAATTACTCAAAAAAACAAAGAGCTCAAAAACTTCATGTTGTTTGTCATAAGTGTGTCAGAATGAGCTGCGATAAAAATTCATGTTCTTTAAGAATGATGTCTGATAATAGGGAAAACAGAATTCAATTCATTAGAGATGACTTGAATAAAGAGTCATTGGATGATATTCTTTTATCTTTTGAAATGCATCCCAGTGGATATGTACAAAGAGCAATTTTCTAGTTATTACCATTATTCCAGAAAAAAATATACACGATATAGTCTCGAGAATCGACTATAAACGACCATATTTGCTAGTTTATAAGAAAACTGGATGTGAAGCTTATCTCTAACGCATAGAAGGCGTTCAAGTTGTTTTTACACGTAAAAGTAGAGAAAGATGTGAGCCACAGTCACAACTACCTGTAAATATCCATTTATTTCACTATTGTTTTATCATTTACACTATTGTCTTTAATAATTTTATTTTATTATTTTTTTTTTACTATTTTATTTTTTACTCTCAAACCATGTGTTTTGCGCATTAATTGATGCAGACATGTTACCTCATACACAGTTGTAAACTATTATCATCAAGATCCTTAAATATGATTTTTGTAAGCACTCACAAATTGTTTTTAAAAAGTATTCCAATGGCAGCTACTCTTAATAAACAATTCAAGAACAATTGTGTTATCTCTGGGTTTAACTATGACAACTCTTAATAAATAATTCAAGAACATTTTTCTTCTCTCTAGGTTTAACTATGACAAATATAAAGAGTTCGTTGAGGCAGTCATAGATCTTAGTCGAAACATAACAGAAAAATTGATTGCACTATTACATCAGCTTCGAGCAATTTTGTCAATTAAATTCGACGCCTAACCTTGGCAATGTTTTTCAATTTGAATGTATTTTTTTCATTGCATGCACCAACCAATTGAAAAGTACATAGGAAATGAATTTGATCATTGTGTACATTTTCCCAATCTACAAACATGATCCTTCATATTTTTGCTCTTGTATGTCGATGACATTTTAATAGCATCCAACAACAAAGATGAGATTGAGAAGTTTAAGTTTCAACTCAGTCAAGAGTTTAAGATGAAAGATCTAGGGTGAAGCTAAGAAAATTCTTCATATAGAGATATGCAAAGGTTAAGTTTATGACAAAGTCAACTTGAGTCAGAAGTAATATTTGAAGAAGTTACCACAACAATTTGACATGACTGAGCCGACAAAACCTGTAAGTACATGTTCACTTCTCATTTCATGTTTTCTACATGCAACTAGTATAACAAGCAAGTATACGCACAATAGTAGAATACATGTTGCAAGTTCCATATTCAAATACAATTAATAGCTTGATATATACAAGTGTTTGATATATAGCGTTGATTCTAATTAAGCTAGCGTTTCAAACAAACAACGTTTAAGCATCAAATATGTATTTACTTTTGCCAGAGCGCCAATAAATTGGAAGTCATTACAATCTATAGTTACATTGTCGACCACAAAGATCGAGCACATGGAAATTACAGAGGTTATTAAAGAGGCTATTTGATTACAAAATTTGCTTAAAAACTTAAAATTAGTCTAAGAATATGTTAACATGTATTGCGACATTTAAAGTGTTATTCACTTAGTAAAGAACTAACTTTATCATGCACGTACAAATCATATCACCGTATGATTTCACTTTGTAGGGAAAATTGTTGTTGAGAGGAAGATTATTCTTCAATAAAATTAAGACTGCAGAGAATCTCACAGTTATATTGACCAAGGTAATGACTCCAATCAAGTTTAATGTTTAAACTTGATCAATATCTTACAAATTTGAAACAAAAGGGACAACAAAATTTGGAGGATGCTTTTATGGGGGAGTTTAATAGTATCCAAGTCAAGATGGAGAATTTTTGGATCCTTAATGAAGGATTACTTTTAAAATAATGATTTATTAAAAGTCAGCTTAAATTTGGACAAATCCTCGCCGAGATGAAAAATTGTGGAAAAGTCAATTGACCGATGCATGCAATGAAAAAAAAATGCATGCATTCAAAATTAGGCACCGAACTTGAAGACAAATTGAAAGGTTTGGCAAATTTAATTAACAAAATTGCTTAAATTAGTGTAATAACGCAAACAATTTTCCCATAAATAGAAGTCTTATTTTTCAATCCAATATCATCCCAAATTATGCGAGTTAAGACCATTTGTAAGTGAAGTCTTCAAGATTATAGAGAAAGCATTCCCTTGAGTATTAAGAAAATCTATTTGCGTGTATTAAATTATTATGTTTTAAGAGCAATTCCTAATTTTATAACTCTCATTTATTAGTAAAATTATCTTCTAATTTTTGTTCGTGAACGTAAACTTTAAATAAAGCCACATAAATTATAGTGTTCTCTTGTCCCTGCTACCACCAAATTTGTGATCCTAAAGAAGTCACAATTACCATAATTTTAATACTTGCTCAACCCGTGCTTCAAGTGATATTAGAGCGCAATGGTAAGAATATAACTTCCATATATTTTGTTAATCTAGCTTAAAGTGCATAGATTCTCTTCCCATGTCTCCATGTTTAGGGATGACAAATATCTAATTGGATATGGATATTGTTCATCCATGTGTAGATCCATTATTATCCATGATAAATTTATCCATATCTAATATCTAAAATTGAATGTTGATATGAATTTTATCCACACGAATATAGATATCCATTGATGTCCATGGACATTAAATTTGTATTTTTAAATTTAAAAAATTAATATAACATATTAATAAAGTAAAATTAATTAATGACGTATTACATTAAAAAATTTTATTTTCTATTTCTTAAAATCATTGTTTTTAAAAGCTAATTAAAATTATTTTGTATGAAAATATTGTAATAATAAAAAATTTAATTAACATCTTTTTTAGAAATTTTGAAAAAAAATTTCAACACAATTTTGTCGCCAGCTCTGCCGTCTCTTACAACGGCACCGCCAAAAAAATCACTCATAGTCGACACATCCCACACCAACAAATCGAAAATTCAACGATCTATCTAAAGGTGATGTTTGGTTTAGAAAATAACAAATGATGGAGGCACACGCCCATTAAGATGGCCACCACATGGCCGTTGGACATTTGCAACGCGTGTACCTTCATCCTTTGTGATTGCTGTTGATCGCTTACTTATTTGTATAGATAATGTAGTTTCCAATAAATTTTGGTCAACGATGTCAACATTGGATGAAGTTTCGCTTGCAAGCAACGGAATAGTGGTGGTTCCGGTGATGAAACAGTTTCAGGGGTGAATTTTTCTAAATTCTCAAAACTTAAAATATTTTTTCTATAATTTTGTTATGAGATATATTTGACAATAAATATTTTAGTTAAAGACAATTTTGTATTTCTCTATTTTTAGTGCTTTTACAATTGTATATTTATCAAATTTTTCACTTTTAATTTTATAAAGTCAAAATTTTTTAAACTTGTGTTGTGTTAAATGGATATCCATATCCATCTGAATATAATTTTACAATATTCATTTCAAGATCTAAAAAATTTTGGATAAATAATATGTGATCCAATTGGATGGATATTATAGATATATAGAGTGATCCAATTGTCCTATCCATGTTCCAATATAGTGCCACAAATACAACATAGATGAATATTAACTAACACAAAGAAAACCGCATTTACATTTCATTTTGTTAAATGTGTTCTTTCATCTCTTTTATTTTACTTATCCATCTTATGTCTTCAACTAAAAGCCTGTAATACCACAAAATCTAGTAAAGCTCATACAAGAAATAAAGTAACCACTAACATATAAAAGAAATAATCATAACAAAATATTACCAGACAATTAGCAAATGGGATCAAGCATAATTAATAAAAAGCCACTTACCCGCCGGAAGCATCCCAATGCAGAGATGTGGGGAAATATCACTGCACAAAACATAAATGAATAGCTTTACAGGGTATGTAAAAGGAAAATGAATTAACACATGGAAAGTGAAATTAAACCAATAAAACAAACAACTTCTAACACATTAAATCCCCAATACAATCGGTTCTAACTACACATCCGATTCCTGCGATGTCAATAAAACTAATAAATTCTAGTGCCCAAAACATAAAAGCAATAGATTAATAATGCCAAATTAAGGTCTCAGACATCCAAGGAAGGATTAAGGCAGCATAAGCTCTCAAGCCTGGCGAAGGCGAAAGCTCTTAGGCGGCCACTGCGAATGTTTTGAGAAACAAGCCTTAGAGTTGTCATCATTGACCGCCCAAACTACAAATAACAAATTTCTTGCCCCCAAAAAAAAAAATTCTTCATTTTCAACCAAAAATTAACAATTATATCCAATTTACAAAATCATAAAAAATTTGATAAATTTGGATCTCAGCCAATAACAAGTATCTTCAATTCCTTTTAGGAAGTTGCAGAGAGATAACGCAGTATAATAATAACATCATTGATCCAAAAACAAAACGAAACGAAACAAAATCAATCAATTTGATGTCTAAAATATAAAAATTTGAACTTGCAGATAAGTAAATAGGAGAGCACCTCAGAGAAAAATTCCCCATTACTTTCTTCACCGCCAGTGGCAATCAAAGTGCAAGGATAACAATTTTTATCAACTCATCACTGATACCCCCCAGTTTACAAAATTATAAAAAAATGGAAAAGAAAAAAAAGCTCATGTCTTAAAGATCGACGAAAAATAAAATACAGGTGAGCTACGATTAATTGGCCGTGCGGTTGGAGACTTGTTATTTGTATTTATAAGAGAGAGAAATTAAACCCTAACCCTAACTCTGGAAGGATCCGCTTGGCCAGGGAGTTCAGTCTTTGGGTCGGGTCGGGCTGGGCTTCCATTTGACCACAGCGTTTAAAGCCATTGGATTCCATAGCCCAGCCCAAAAAAAGCCCAAGTAGTTATGACAATTTCACAATCGTAGTCACGGAGTAATGATAGAACAACTAGTTAAATCATTAAATCAATAATACATTAGGTTTTAAGTACGTGGCCTCATTAGGATCTGCCAAACACAATACAACTTTAAATTAATTTCCATAATTTTCGGTTTGGTTTTTAGTTTTATCCAGCTGGACTCTAAATTTGAAATTTGAAACCAACCATTGTTAATAACTGATTCAAAATAAAACCACCCGAACACATCCCCGCTCCACCGTTGAAATCACTACACAAAAATCCAACCGTTAGATTAAAATCCTCTCTATAAATAACCCGCCCCTTTCATTTCCCTTTCTTCTTTAAAAAAAGAAAAAAAGGAAGAATCCCCTGAAAATATCCTCTGCAAATCTCGCTAATCAAAAAACCCCAAAAGAAGAAAATGCGTGAAATCCTTCACATTCAAGGGGGCCAATGCGGGAACCAAATCGGATCCAAGTTCTGGGAAGTGGTTTGCGCCGAACACGGCATAGACCCGACCGGAAAGTATCAAGGGAATACCGATTTGCAGCTTGAGAGGATTAATGTGTATTACAACGAGGCAAGTTGCGGGAGATACGTGCCGAGGGCCGTGCTCATGGATCTTGAACCTGGGACCATGGATAGCGTCAGGTCTGGTCCGTACGGTCAGGTTTTTAGGCCCGACAATTTTGTCTTTGGCCAGTCCGGCGCTGGAAACAACTGGGCGAAGGGGCATTATACTGAAGGAGCTGAGCTGATTGATTCTGTGCTTGATGTTGTCCGTAAAGAAGCCGAGAATTGCGATTGCTTGCAGGGTTTGTACTTTAAACCTTAAAGATTTAGTTCAAGAATTTCAAGTATTTGTTACAATATATCTAAAATTTAAATTTAGGACATAGTACTGAAAGTTTATTAATAGTTATTATTGTTTTATATCGTGTTGCGTGATTTGGTTGGTTAAATTGGTAAATCTATTGGGCATGGTGCGAGAATATCTGGGGATTATTGAATTGGGTTATGAATTGCAGGATTTCAGGTGTGCCATTCTCTGGGAGGAGGGACGGGTTCCGGGATGGGAACTTTGTTGATATCCAAGATAAGAGAGGAATACCCGGATAGAATGATGCTCACTTTTTCAGTTTTCCCGTCTCCTAAGGTATCTGATACTGTTGTTGAGCCTTACAATGCTACACTCTCTGTACACCAGCTAGTCGAAAATGCAGATGAGTGCATGGTTCTTGATAATGAAGCCCTTTACGACATCTGTTTCCGCACTCTCAAACTCAGCACTCCAAGCTGTAAGCTGGATCTTTCATCCTCATTATTTGTCTTTTTGCTTAATTTTTCTATTTGGTTTTCAGTGGTAACTAAATTTTAAAACTCTTTTGTTGGTGCAGTTGGTGATCTGAATCATTTGATATCTGCTACAATGTCTGGAGTTACCTGTTGTTTGAGATTCCCTGGTCAATTAAACTCTGACCTTAGAAAGCTTGCTGTTAACCTCATTCCTTTTCCTAGGCTTCACTTTTTCATGGTGGGATTTGCTCCCTTGACATCCCGTGGCTCTCAGCAATATAGATCTTTGACTGTCCCAGAGCTCACCCAGCAAATGTGGGATGCTAAGAATATGATGTGTGCAGCTGATCCTCGTCATGGTCGTTACTTGACTGCCTCAGCCATGTTTAGGGGCAAAATGAGCACTAAAGAAGTTGATGAGCAGATGATCAATGTGCAGAACAAGAACTCTTCTTACTTTGTGGAATGGATTCCCAATAATGTGAAATCAACCGTTTGTGATATCCCTCCTACTGGCCTGAAAATGGCATCGACATTTATCGGAAACTCGACCTCAATTCAGGAGATGTTCAGGCGTGTGAGCGAGCAGTTCACAGCTATGTTTAGGAGGAAGGCTTTCCTTCATTGGTACACCGGAGAAGGTATGGATGAGATGGAGTTCACTGAGGCAGAGAGCAATATGAATGATTTGGTTTCTGAGTATCAGCAGTACCAAGATGCTACTGCTGAAGAGGATTATTATGAGGATGAAGAAGAGGAAGGTCATGACATGTAGACCTGATCATGTTGTGTCCAATTTGGTAAATGGTTGGTTAGAAGTTTTAATTTCTGGTTGCCAGTCTTTGGCAATTATAGATCCTGATCGTAAGGGGTATATGCCAATTATGTTATCTAAAAGCTTTTGGATTTGTTCTTTCATTTTCCATTTTGTCATCGCAGAGAACTGAGCAAGAAAAAGTTCATATAATCAATTTCTATGAAATGCTTATTATGTTTATATGACTTGTTTCTCAATAGAGAGTTAGTTACTTGGTTTCTTGGATATGATTGAGATGCCAAGAAAATGATTTGCTAGGAGTTTTGCCACATTTGCCAAATAATGTTGGGCAAGCTTCTATTTCGCATTTATTTGGCCAGCTAAATTTGCAGCACTTTCATGGTTAATTTTCAAGGGATAAAACTAGATTTCAAAAAGAAAACTATGGAAAATGTAACTAACCTAAAATCAGAATTGAAATTAATGCCGCCGTCCAAACCCTGATGATCTTGCTATTCTGGTGTTTGAAGATTAAATGAGTTTGGCATTTTGTTCCGTTCAATTCAAGCTGAGGTCAATTAAGTGAAAAATTAGTGAAGAATCAAATCATGGGAAACAATTCAAATTTCAAAGGATGATAACCGAAGGAACACATCAATACACATTGGTCATCTTGTACTGGGTTTCCACTTACAAGGTTTCGATCCATACATAATATGCCATCCCACTAGTACATATACATGAAATATGTGAGATTGAACCTTGATTAGTAACACCCACACCTGGTAAAGGGAGAAAAAAGGATGGAGTCTATGATATCATTACTAAGAGTATTTTCAAAAGATTTTTCAAATAAAATTTTAGTACTTATTTGAAAAATCACATCAGTATTTAAGACTCCAATTAAGATTATTCGAATAAAAAATTATTTTCTTTCTTTAATTTTATAGAGTTGCTTTCTTCCTCTTCAATTTATATTTTATTATTTTTTTATTGAAGAGAGAGAAGTATTTTAATTATCATTTATTTTTTTAAAAAAATATTTATTTAATTAAAATAATATTAACTTATTTTTATTTGAAAAGTCTTTTAAAGAATAATTTTTTTTTTACTCTCTTTTTTATCACATAGATAAGTAAATAAACATTTAAATTGTAAAATTAATAAAATTTTTTAGAGATATTCTAAGGCATGAATCCGTGGTGGCAGGAACGGTGTGGAATGGTTTATACAGCATAGGCTCTCACTGTGATACTAACATTAAGCAAATATAGAAACTCCGTAAAAAGGATACATTGCACGTATCCCTTGATTGTAGAGGATGACAGGTTGTAAAAGTTGCGAAACACTCAACTCAGTACAGGATATGGATCCAAAATCAGAGTAGGGTTAAGGAACTGGAATTTCTACAAATCTCAAACACTTTCAGGTCTGGGACAGCATATTCATATACCACCAGGCTTGTATACTTTTATTCTGCCTTCACCATTAAGCATCAAAACACAGCAGCCAAATAAAAAGGATTAGCAGCTCAAACTCGTGCTAGTGATCATTTAATCTCAAGAATGTGACAAAATTCATGAAGCCAATCTCTTCTTGGGCCACTCTTTACCAATTACCATGATTAAACAATCCATGCCAGTGAAGCTAAGTTACTAGAAATCAGAGCATCAGCAACAAGTTCAGGTCAAAATAGGCAGAATAGAGCTCTGTATGCATTTGATTATTAGTCACCTATGAATTGGAGGCTAAAATCAAACTTTTGACACGACTTAGCAATTATAGTTTCAAGGAAATGCACTTCCTCAAGTATTATAAAGAGTTACACATTCTCAATTAAAAGTTAATGCTTCATTAATGCCGTCATCAGACAACATGTAATAGTCATCAGACAATATGTAATAGAGAATTACATTTTCACATTTGATCATCAGTTACAACCCACATAACAAAGCCTGAACTACTAGTACAAAAAACAACATGAATTTACAACACAAAACAAGCAACAGGGTGCCAACTATTCATCTACTTTTTGCCATCTTTGACAGCTTTATCTACCAATACTTTGAACTTCTCATACTCGAAATCTGCAAGGTGCACAGCACAGTCCTCAGGCACTGGCACCACCGGGCGCTTATTTGCAAAGATGGTCCACAAACACAACACAATGGATGCTCCCAAAGCTCCACAAGCTGTACCAAAAATCAGCGCACCAGACACTTTCAACAGGCAGTCACTCCGCTTGGGAGGTGGCTGGGGAGGTGTTTTCAAGTTCTTAACAAAAGTCTTTGGATCCAGCGGCTGTGAATGCATCCAATGTGGAACATGCCTTAGCTTGAAGCTCCATGAATACAGATTACAAATCTGTGAAGAATTCCTATTCGAAGAGCTTAAGCCCACAAACACTTCCCCATCATTCCACAATTTGGACAAGTCAATTGGGAATGAGAGCAATGGATCAACCGGCTTTGCTGAATCAAGATAACTCAATCTGACCTCTAGTCTCTTTGAACTAGCTTCGTAATCAATCCATGAGTTCAGTTTCTTATCACTATTCAACACAATGTTGTGAGATGAAACATTGCTCACTTTCACAGAAACAAGACTACCCACATCAATTCCCACATGATTCCCATTCAAATCACCGTACTTAACATCTCTTAAGGTATCAAACTCAACAGCAACAACTCTAAATTTACTTTTATCCATTTCCGGAGAGAGCCCAAATGAGGTGTTAGCAGACACACTAAGATTAAAACCACTTGGAACCATAATAAAAGCTAAACCATCACCATTTTCCTTAGACATTGAAAATGAGAAGTTTGTCGAAAAAGAAGCCAAATTCCCAGTATTACCTTCAACAAGCTTGATGGGTTTCTTATACATGACTCTCCCAGCGCTAGAACTAACAGAGTCAGTGAGTTGAACCACAGACCCACCATTAACAACCTTTGCATCCCCATATAAAGCAATGCTGGACTCCAAGTGTGAACCTTTACCAAAACTTTTGAAGGAAAAAGACGAACTTGGGTCTGCATTGAGGACTTGAAAGTGGAAAATGAGTAAAGTGAGTGTTGCAAAGTACCTGGACATGAAGAATGTGGCCATTGCTGAACGGGGTACGAGCTGAATCTGGGGTTAAGTATTTTTGTGAGGGATTTTAGGTCTTGTGAATTGATTCCATATCCAAAGTAGGTAGGTCAATCTTTTTTTTTTTTTCCCAGGGTTAGAAATGTAGAAACCAGAGGAAGAAAGTAAAGAATCGGAGGGGGTTGGGAGTGGCTTGGCTTGGGGGTTGTGAAAATTAAATGCGTTTACTCGTTATTGCCACTTTCTGATTCACTTTCTCTTAGTGGTCGCTGACTGTGGGAATATTTTAAACTTTAAAGCATATTTTGCCCTTTTACACCTATTTTTCAGTTTAATTTTTCACGCACACTCTATGCTTTGTGAATTCACATTTCTTTCCATGCAGTTTTGCGAATTCTAAATTGTGACACATAAAAAATTACCTTATTCACATATATCATACTCGCATATTGATTACATTGATATCAATTAATATGAATATTTGGTTAAAATTAATTTTTGTGAGAGAAAGATGTTCAAAGTTCATATAAATATTAAGATCTATATTTATATACCTAATACTTTGATTATATAATTAAATCTTTGGGATCTCCCATCAAAATTACAATACTTAATACATCTAGAGCTCTTTAGCTTAATGCTTTGTTAATTCTAGGTAATTTAAAAAATAATAAATAATGGTAAATAAGTATTTCTTTAATTTAGTATTTGGCATCTATTGTATTTATTGGTTTCTTCGATTATTTTTATAGTAGATATGTTAAAAAAAATTAGTAGAAAAACTTCAACTAAGTATTCTTATATAAACTCACTAAAAAAAATAAAGTATAAAAAGGAATATACTTTTAATGTGATTCATCGTACTTGTGTGTGAATATGACTATTTTATATTGAAGCTGGTGATATTTCTTGGGACTAACATTAAGTAGGGTAAAACGGAAAAATATACATAAATATTGATAAATTTAAAAATATCCTAACCTCGAGGGCGAAACTGCAAAATCATTAAACTCTAGCCATAGTAACAGTTGCCCAAAGGGCATCACACGTCAAAGTAAATGTGAACTTTTGCTGCCGAAAGGAAAACAAAAACAATTGACAAACAGGTAACAATCGTACGCTCAAGTGTCGGCACGCTCTTAAACATTACCATAAAAACAGCTCTCTAGTCTCTAATGCCGCAACTGCACGTCACGCGCAGCAAGTCTCAACTTTGTCTCACTCTAAAAAATTTTATTTTATCTCAGCACGTTATAAAAAGAAGCAAGAGGATTCCCTTATTCTCCTGGTACCGATGTGTGTAACTCGGCATCGATAAACACCACTCGATACCGACGAAGACAATAAAAACTGACAACACGGAGTAAACAAAGTTGAGCGTTATGAATAATAACATCTAGATCCTTATCGTTTTTCGTTTTCTCAAACAACAACACACTCCGTCCATTATAACTATGAATAATAACTCTATGCAAGATTATTAATTTTTACTTTTGACAGTGGAAATGTACGGGACCTATTTGGTTAAATAAATAATATACGAGATTCATTCGAGAAAACGTAAAACATTAAGGATTCGGATGTTATTAGTCAGCGTTCTGTTTGGTTGTGCTATGCTCTCTTGATGGGCGTTCACTTGAGCAAGCACTTGTCAGAAAGCACTAGGGTTCGCGTGCTTTTGTCTTTTTACTGGTAATGTAACGGATAGGTTTTCGCTTCTTCTCTTCGCATTAATTTAAAAAACAGAAGACAACAAGTGGTCCGTTTAACGAACCTTCGATAAGCCATTGTCTCACCGCGACTGTGGTGTCTGGTGCGGAGATCAGTTTGGGTTTGTACTCGCCTGCAGGTTCGCTCTAGGAATTGTCGTTGATTACTGATTTTGTGCAGATTCTTTTTTCTTTTTTGGGTGATTTTTTTTAACATTAAAAAGTGATAAGAGTTTGGCGTGACGACAATTAATGCGATCAGAGTTTATGGGTTGACAGAGCAACCTTGGCCTACCGCCTCTGGTGATGTTAATGTAGCATTTGAATTTGAGGACATAATCAATTACGGGAATTAAATGTTCCCGTACTCACTCGTGACTTTGGTAGGGTCTCTAAAGAAGAAAAGATGTTTGGTGGCTGAAAATTTGCAGAGTTATTCATTTGTTTATTTTATAAAACAAAATTTTGCCGGTTCTAAAGGGACGACTCAAATTAGGATGGCCTCTTGCCTCGGGCTCGAAATACGGTTGGCTATTTTGTCCGAACCGGATCGTGATCGATTCTGTTTTGACTCTAGTTTGATTCGAATCTATCAATAATAATAATAATAATAATTAATGAACCAAATCTGATTGAATTCGATTCGCCGGTAAAGACCATTTGAAAAATTTTGCCAAATTCAGAAATGTCCGACCCGATTTGAATCTTTTGAGTGGGGATGATGAATTGGAGCAACGATACTCACATTAAGAGCAATTACTTATTAAAAGCCCCAATAATTATTGAATTTCTTTTAATTATCTTGTCGATTAAATAAATTAGGATTATTATCATTTTACTATTTTAGGAATTGTTAAATATCAAATGATTACAACAAGTATTGTCTCCTATCATTTTACTATTATATTTTTATAAAAATATCATTTTACTACTTTTCCGTTACAACTGTTAGATGACCGTTAGTTGACTAACAAAATATCAAATTTATCTTTCATGATTAAAAAAAATAATAAGATAAATTTGTAATTCATATATCATAATTTTAACAAAAAAAATTATGTTGGTATTTTATATCTATTTTAATAAATATATTACAAATTTATTTTGTAAATAAGTTTCAAATTTTTTTTAATCATGAATGGTGAAATTAGTATTTTATTAGTCAACTAACTGGTCAACTAACAGTTTTAACGAAAAAGTAGTAAAATGATATTTTTATAAAGATGTAGTAATAAAATGATAAAAGACAGTATTTATTATAGTTATTTGATATTTGATAATTCCTAAAATAATAAAATGATAATAACCCAATAAATTAATACTTATAGTTTTTATAGGTTGTGATAAGATCTCGAGGAAATTTAATTTCGGTAGGCAACTGTGGGGACACTTATTGGCCGAATTGTGGTGTATAGATGGTCGCTATCATGGATGGATTCATTATTCAAGATATCATTCAATTTCACGATAGGCTTCAAAAGCTAAGTGAAATAAAGGAAAAATGATTTTTTTAAAAATGCACTAGAATTCGAAAATTATTTATAGATGAGAAATTGGGTTGTAGTCACAGTGCCTTTTCTTTTTTTTTTTTTTGAAACTTTGTTCCATGCAAAAAGTGTTCAAAATTTGGAACAAACAAGCACGAAGAATGACAGATGTATTCGCATGAAAATTGGAAGCTTGAAACAATCACTCACCTTTTGGTTTGTGTGAAAGTCTTGCTTTTCCTCAGAGCCCCATGTGATAAAGTGACATTGATTCACTCAACCCATTTCAGCTTTGGTTCTCGCACATGGGAATTTTAACGATTCTTGGCGTGGGATTAAATTACTATTAAAATGGATTAAAGCTCGGCAAATGTGGCTTTGATTTGTAAATGAGCAAAATATCTGACTTAATAAAAAAAATGGATTAAAGAATTTGGTCCATCTGGATCTTGATTGATTATCTTGCACCAAAATGGATAAAAGTTAAAAGAATTCGGTCCATTTCGGGTGTTGATTGATTTTCTTGCAGCGATGACCAAACAGCATTGGAGAAAGGAAAGCTACTCATCATCAGAAAAATATATGAAAGGTAGCCATCAATTATTTGAAAGCAAAAGAGCAAAGGCAATAAGGCTTTTCTGTACAGTGAGCTGGCACACTGAATTGCTTAGGGCTTAATAAAACCTTGCCAGGCAGAGAGAGGAAATGCCAGACTATGCTACAACAAAAGGCAGAAGAAGATAAGGGCAGGTAGCTAGCTTATAGTATAGAAAAGGTAAGTAGATAAAGGTCGCTGCATTGTGGACCATCTCAACTTTTTGGAAGAATCATTAAGGTTTAGATTTGTTTCTTGAAAGAATGATTAGATGGCTTCATAAGTTTCCACTCATTCCAGTCGTTGGTGCTTACTAACAAAATGTTAGGCGCTAGCTGGTAATTACAAAATTCAGAATAAGTCTCGCCCCAGTTCACGGCATGTTCACAAACTAGAACCCTGGTGGAAAAGTAAAAGAAGGTGAATGCGCGCTATAATTTAGTTTTTGGAGATCAAAGACCAACAGATATACAAACTTTTGGCACACGGACATATATGGAGATCATCAATTCAGACAGAACTTTTTGGTGCAAAGAAAAATGGACAACTCAACCCATAACTCTGAAGTAATGTAAGCATAAACGTTCTTGTTCTAGTCAGGCTTCATTCCCTTCCTTTCTTTCACCATAACCTCTTCTTGCTCATCCCTTTCCCTTTCTTTCTGAAGTAGTTAATTTTTGACGTACAAATAACATCCATTAAGGCATATTTTTTTAATGCATCTCTCTTAACTGTTTCCCGTTTCAATTCACCATGCTGTGAACTTGAAGTCGAAGACGTCATTATTTTCTGTTTAGCTACATCTTGATAGTCCTTCAGTGAGGTTAGCAACTTGCATTCCTATTTAATGATAAATAAACTCAAATTGGAGTGGTAAAGCAGTTATATTTGTACATGTCACTTATACGACGGTAAGTGCATCAAAAAGGTTTCTTTTAATGGGACTGGGAAATAACCTTCACAAAGATATCCCATAATTCTACTTCTGTTCATGCAGCTAATGGTGAAGGTTACAAAATATATAATGGTGCTTAATTCTGGACGTGAAAGGGAAAAAAAAAATGTCTCCAAAAAAAGGGGGGAAAAAAATTAATAGCTGGCGGGTAAACATCAATATTGATAAACAAACCATTACATTGACTATGAGGAAAGAACTTATCTACATCAGTTTGTCTCTGGAACAATTTCACTGAGATCTAAGTCTACTAAGCTCTCCTTTCCAAACAGTGTAAATCCAACAGTTGCCTGCAAGAAACATGTTCTAAAGTTTATCTCTAGCTATTTGAGTAGTATAAATGCACAAAACACACCAATGTAATCAAAGGACATTTTTTTATCACTTGAACCAACAAGTTGAATTTTGAGATCTCTTTTGAAAAACTATGCAGGCACAATTTATCAAATTATCCTCTGTAAATCAAATAATTTATGTGAAAGAAACAGCTCACCTTTCTAGTTTTGCGATTCACTTTCTTAAGGGTCCCTAAAAATTCAGCAAAAGTCCCAGATACAACTCGAACAGTTGAACCGGGGGCTGGGAGCTTATTTCCTTTTGCAGAAGCTTTCCCAGATTGACTTTTTGGCTTGGAATCCCTAAAAGATTCTCTAACAACAGTGGTAACTGTATTTGATTCTACATTGAGATTCTCAGATTTTATGGTTCCTTCTCTTTGCTGCTCTTCCTCAAAAGCTTGATCAGCTTGTTCCTGTGCTTCTTTTGCCTCCTTAAAAATGGCTTCCATATCATCAACGGATACTGGTCTAGGTTTGTTTATCTGTTTTATTCTGCAAACATTAACAAAACAGTTCCTGTTAGAATGGCTAAAAAGATGATTGGCAGTGGTAGAAGCTGAAAAAAAAAGGAAAAAAAAAAGTGAAGGAAAAAATCAATATCAACAAACACAAGGCAGTATAAGAAACCATAACGCCGGCAAACAGAGAACATAATGCAGGATTTTACACTTGTATACATATTAACTAGAACACACTGCAGGGAACTTAATCCGACCATAACAAGTTTTATTGGAGCAATTGTACAGTTGAAATGCCTTTCTAAAATTCCTTTATGGCCAGGCATAAAATTCTACAAATGATTCCAGTAAAATAAACTAAGTAGAACAAAGAAAATATACATATATATAGATACTCACCTATTTCCAACTTTTGAACCAACGAAACCTCCAACTCCATCACACTCTCTTATGAAGTCGTGCCTCTCTTTGTTCAACACACACCTTAAGAAAACACACCCAGGAAAAATGGGCTTCCGTTTAACTGAAAACAAACCATTTTTCAGTTTCTTTTTGACCTGAACAGATGGAGCATACATCTGCAAACCCAACAATTAAAGCAATAAAGGAATTAAGTAAACTTCCCCCTAAAAAATAAAGGGATTAAGAAAAATTATTTCATTTTTTTTAACCGCTAATTATTTAGCATAGAACATCAGCTCTTCTAACTTTCACAAAAGCATATCCAATGTAATGGAAAAGGTAAAAAGCATCCGAAGCAAATTCCAAAAAAGTTCAGACTTGAGTTCTCCACATTAAATTGAAATTCTACATGACAATACAGCTCTACCCACAATAGTTCATCCATATATTTATAGCGTGCCAACAGGTTTAACGAATACCGCCAATAATAATTGAATTCGGAATCCACATGTATTGGACGATTAATATGGAGTCCACAGGGATTCGAACAACTACTCTCAACATTATTCAAAACGCCAGCGCCCTTCATTAGTTCTTAAATATATGTGAATGCCCAAAACTAGCTAACAAGTTTTAAAAAATAAATAAATAAATAAAAAGGCATTTTTAACTGCTGTAAATTCATATTTAAAAAAAGTTACCTTAAAGTCAATATCCGGGAAATTCCTAACCAGGGATCGAGCAAGACGTTCGGCAGTCTCTTCATACCGAATCCGGGTAACCCGAACGATCCACCATTGGGGACCCAGGTCAGCCAAGGTATCAAGATTCATCTCTTCAGTCTTAGAAGTGTATCTCTTTTTGGGCTTCTTTATAAGCCTCTCTTCAACTTCTTCTCTCCAGCTGTAACCAGCTTTCTGCTCTCTCCGCTCGTTTCTCAGCTGCCTTCTTTCTCTGGCCGACAGCTGCTGCTGATGCTGGGAATCTACGGCGGCGGTAATGGGTTGTATTGGGCCGTGTTCGGTTCTCGAGATACGAATGGAAACTGAAGGAATAGAGAGGGGAGAAAGAAAATGTGTGCAGTGGCAAGGACTCCTCCATTGAAGAAGCCCTTGCTTCATTTTCGTTCCAATGGTTTTAGTTTTTCCGAGAGTTACAAGTTGGTGCCATCGATGAAGAGGATACGTTGTAAGGTTGGTGCGGCGTATGTTTTTGGTTTTGGATAATTACAACAATGCCAAGAGCCCATATCTGTTGGGCCCCGCTCAAGTTAGGCCCGGCCCGTTTTGTTACTGATGCGCAAACCTTCTTTAGATTATTTTCTTGACAGATATGGTGTTGTTTCTTTTTCTTTTTTTTTTCCCCTTTTTTTCCTTGAAATCTGTATAAATTTTCATTTAGCTTAATTAATGTTCAAAACGGCCTGATTGTGTACATTTCAATCATTTTTTTATGCATTACTAAGTTGATTGTTTCTCAAGATCAAAAACACCTTTGAGTTGTATAGAGTGAAAAACAAATTTGCATTTATGTAATATAATATGTGAGAATATATGCGGAACTAGGAGTAGTAGTAATAATAATAATAATAATAATAGTTGTCAATAAATAAGTGACAAGTTTGTAGAGTCATATGTGTTGAGTTGTGAAATAAATTCTTTAGAGATAAGAATGTATCGTGTGATGTAACATAAAAGAATGATAAGTCATAAAGTAAATTCTTTTTAAGATAAGATATAATGATATAAATAGTAAAAGAAAATTTCTTGGTGCCTATAAAAGGAACTCCTTAGTAGTGTATTGAATCATTGAGTCTTAGAGTCTTGATTTATAATAAGAGTCCTTGAGTGAAATCTTGTATTCTTTTTTCTTATAATAAAATCATCCTCTATATTTTCTTAATTTTAATTTTGTATCAGAGCCAATACTCCTAGAATGAGTTTCCAAAAACCCTTCTATAATAAAGTATGCTCTATGCTCGCCGTTAAAATGAATCTTCCACATCAGAAACATTATAAAAGACTAGAAAACCTGTGTTCTCAAAACTAGGTTATTTGGTCAAGAGATACATACAAAAGATTTTTCGATAGGTGTGGAACCTTGTTATTAGGCCTAGAAGAGTTGTGTGTGTGTTTGGCCTCATCACTAGTAAGAGAAGTCCATTGTGTATCCTCTGGACATTATGACCTAGTGTTAGGGCGGTCAAGGACTATGGACAACTAGAATATAACCAAGTCTGAGGTAGAAACCTTTAGTATGGAAGCCTCCTCTTCTTTTATTTCTTCTTTTTTAACTAACAATTCTCTTATTGTAAATTTTCATTTTGAAACCCAAGAAGAAACTACCCAAAAAGCCATTAAACCTCTTAAATTAAATCCTCTAAGTCCCTAAGAGTTTTATGATGTAAATACCCTAAATTCCTCCATAAAGTCTATTGTTCCTTTCCATCAGCCAAAACTCTAAGTCTGTATATAAGTCTTCTGAAGTTGTTGTACAATTTATTTCCTCTAGGTCCAAAGAAACTTATCTTCCTATTCTCTCTCCACAAGATATCAAGAGATATACGATTGAAGAATACAAGGGATTGCATCTTGGTGCAATCAAACTTGGGATGGAAAGGAACAATAGACTTTATTTCTTACAGGTAAAAATGTTACTTGTTTTCTCACCATTCTTGATATAAGACGGCAAACTTTTGAAAAAGCTTTGATCTCAGTAGTTGAGGTGGGACTTAATTAGGGGCCTGTAGTTATCCAGGTGGAACCAAATTTCACCCTAGACTTACAGAAACCAACTCTCCCAAAAACCATAAAAGTCCAAGTCCAAATAAATGGACTAACCATGAAGCCAGATGAATCAGCCATTGCAGTTTACCATGCCATGGCCTACAAAGTCCAAACCCACATGTTTTCCATAAGTTATAGTAACCTGCATATCTCCAAATTTACTATTGGAGAATGAAGAATCATCCAACCCATGACTTTCAAACAAACCAGCTGAGTTTTCCACCATAATGGATAAATGAATATGCGCAGAACAACAAACCCTTGCAAGTTCACAAAGCTCCAAAAATTTATAGGCTAAAAGATGGTAGAATATCATCTAGTATATCCATGTGAAAGATGTCAGATTGAAGGAAAGCATCTGATGTCTTGCTCACACATGCCACAAAGATCCTGTTTAGCCAAATTTATTAGATGTAATCAATGTGCTAGAAACTAGAGAGGAATCTCTGAGAAGAGCATTTGATGATTATGTCGCAGTCAAATGGATAATTTAGAAGACATATCCAATAGAATTCGAACTCATAAAAGAGGTTATCAATTGGAGAAATATCAATACTTTAAACACAAATAAAGCATTGGAAGAAATTATTGCGTAGCAGCAGCAACTGACAATCTAAGTGTAAGAATTACAAAAGCATATCAAGAAGACTCGAGAAATTATTATTATTATTATTATTATTATTATTATTATTATTATTATTATTATTATTATTATTATTATTACACTACCACTAAAAAACACATGATAGAAAACTATGTAAAAGATCGATATAGTTGATTTTAATAGAGGATCCTAATTCATATTTTTAACCATCTACTTCTCCATGATTTCAATTACCTAACAAAGGGGTTGAAATTAAAGTTACTTTGGTGATTCGTCGACATTCCTAAGAGCTCTAAATGTTGATGTTTAAACTTTTATTTAATAAATTAATTAGGCAAAGTACTTTTACTAACATGGTATCATAAACATAACCTAGCTCTTGATAGTCAAATCAAATTAAGATCTAATAATGGTATAGACAAAAGTCATTTTAATATTTTGATGAAATCTATGTTTGGGTTTTATTTTTGTTATTTCTCAATAATTTTTTTCCGAAGCACTGATATTTATACATTACAATAATTTTGCATTTGCTTCCCAAGAAGAACAGGTCAAAATTAAAATGAGTTACAATTAAAATGGTCTCAAATTGAAATGAAGAATGAAAATCAGAATAAGTTGTTTACATTAATTATAGGAATTGGAATGAATTGTATTTTGATTAATATGTTTACTTTATCTTATAATCAGAATAGATTGTTACAAGTTACCAAAAAGTGCTTATTTAAAATTATATTTTACAATTAACAAAAAATATCCAGACATTTTAAGGGAAAAATATACTTGTTTATTATAATATTGAGCATAATACTATGATCTTCAAAATAAACTAGTTGTTATTGTTGCTACTACTGTAATTAATTAGTTAATTAATAATAATAATAATAATAATAATAATAGGTAAAATAATATTTAATTTTCTTTAAGGGTAAAGGTGTCAATTTAATCCCCACTCCCATTCCTTTATTTTCATTTCCATTATCCTCATTGGAATGAGATTCCCATTCACATTTCTTATTGTTTTTAGCGAGTAGACACAATTAATCAGTTGGATTACCAATCTTGATTCCTCAATCCAAGAAGTAAATGTACCCTCAAAATCCTACTAATATTTATAATTAGAAATTTATTGGGACGACTCTAAATCAAATATATTATAACACAGCCCAAACTTATATCCTCACTAATATCAAAAAGATTTATTTTCTAGCTCCCCCCAAATCATTGGAAGAAATGTCTACTTCCACCCAATTACATAATTTGGGGAGGAGAATATTGAGTCCTCTTATGGGGACTAGAATCGTGAGGGCAGTGTCGCACCACTCGGCAATTAAATCAATAGAATCTGATGTGCTACATTTTATGGCAATATAAGCAAAGAGAGTTTAGTTTTATCTTAGTTATTTTCAAAATTGTAACGGTTTAAGTAATTCTAACTTAAATTTGACTTAAAATTTTGACTTAATTCTTGAGTCATTGATTTCAAAAACCCAATGGTGAAAGAATAACCATAATTAAATTCTACATTAAATATTTAAGGGAAATTATCATTGCACCACTTCTCTTTTACCTTATGTTCATCCAACTACCACAAAATTTTAACATGTTCTCTGCATCATTTTTTTTTTGAATTTGTATCAACTAACCACTTTTAAACTAACACCGTTAAATAATTTTAATAAAATAAAAATTTTACCCCCAAAATAAAATAAAAGACAATTTATCTTATAAAAGCTTTGAAAAATAAAAAAATAATAATTATAAAAATACCCCTAAGTTTAATAAAAAAATAAATCCCAAAATTAGAATTTTTATTTTTAATAAAAATCTAAATAAAAATTATAATTAAAAAATAATTGCAAAATTTTGGGATTTAATAAAAATAACCTAAATTATTAGAATTTTGGGATTTATTTTTTAATAAATAAATTTAGTTATTTTAATAAATTTTGCAAAATTATAATTTTTAATAAATAAATTCAGTCATTTTTATTAAATTTTTGCAAAATTTAAATTAAATAAAAATCAATTGAGTACCTCTATTTGGGATTTATTTTTTATTAAATTTAGTGGCGTTTTTATAATGTTAATTTTCTTATTTTTCAAAGTTTTTATAAAATAAAATAGTCTTTTAGTTTATTTAGGGGTCAAATTATCATTTCATTTAAATTATTTAACGGTGTTAGTTCAAAAGTGGTTAGTTGATATAAATTTAAAAAGAAAGGTGGTGCAGAGAACATGTTAGAATTTTATGGTGGTTGAATGAACTTTAAGCAAAAAAAAAAGTGGTACAATGATAATTTCTCGATATTTAATATCTATTATTGAATTGTTCGAAATTATTGACCCTAGATTTTGTTAAAATTTCAAGTCAAAAGTTTAAATTAAAACAATCGCACCTTAATTATGTCTCGTACCATAATTGATTCACTTGCATCAATTTCGCTACTCAGCAGTTTTGTATCAAACACCCTGCGTCAATTCAATTTATTATTCATCAATTTGGCATACGACTTTCGTTATTTAACTACCAGAACTGTAAAAACGCACGCCAAAGAAGGTGAAGTTGAATGCATCAATTAATAGAAAATCCTCGATCAAGAGGAAACACATTCGTTCTGAATCGAGAAATAAAGCAGACTACTCATTCAGAACAACAATAAAAACTCGTTATAGATATGAAGCACAATAAAAAGTTAAAAACTTCTTTACATAAAATGATAGGCTCCATTAATAGATCGTTCACACTACTTCCATCTTTCTTTTACCAATACTATTTGAAGTTGGTTTGTTTGGTTCACAGGTAGATCAATGGAAGAATTAATAAGAGTATCATTGAAGAAAAAAAGTACCCAATCACCAACTAGCTTATAAATTATTGTCGTTGTTGGTTTCTTATAAAGCTGAATTTTGTTCTCAACTAGCTAGATGAACAAATGGGGCATCTTATTTTATTTTATAAATAATTGTTTTGTAGCTCGGTTCTCTCGTGAACTCATGTAAAGCTAGTGCATCAATCACCATCAAATGTGATAACTGAATTGTTTGGTACTGAAAATTAATATACCGTTACGCCCCAGTTAAGTGGTTTACCAATTCTATGTGACTAATGTTTGATTGTTTAAATAACCAAGTGTCTACATCCACCCTCAAGTACAGAGCTGATCAACGACCAATTTTTTTTCCTGTTTTAATTTCATCCTCTGATAATGGTGCGTATTAGATTTTATTGCAAATACTAATGTATTAGATTTTATTCTAAATACTAATGTGAAACTTTTTGCTTATAAATGTAGAAACTTGACCCAAATATTAATGAGAATTCTGTGGGCTAAGTCAACTCAAAAGTTAGTTCAAGAGTTGAGGGTTGTCCAAGCATACTTAAAGTTAATAGTCAATCAATGTGGGAAATTCTTCCTAACACTCCCATCATGTGCAGATCGGTCCTTTTGATTGATCTTGATCACGTGATAAGATGGTGTGGGCCCAATCATGCATGAGTTTAGCTCTAATATTATATATAGGTCCTTATCACGTGATAAGATAGTGTAGACTCACTCATACATGAGTTTAGCTCTGATACTACATATATAAGCCTTTAGGCCTAACCCAACCCAAAATTTAGTTCAAGAGTTGAAGGTTATCCAAGTCTTATATATTTAACCCAAGTTAAATACTCAATCGATGTGAGATATTTTTCTTAATAATAAATACTTGATAGACTAATTAGATGAAGTAATTTCTTTAATATGATAGCATAATCACGACCTACTAATCCACTCATAGTAATATCTGTTTAATATCTATGTTGGCCCTATCTTGCCATATTATATCTCAAGGTTTTATATCAAGGTTTGGTTTTATGGTCTTGGACAACGCAGTTAAATCGGTTGGGAGAACTACAAATTGTCCAAATACTTATCGGGTTCACATTACATGTGAAGAGAACTATTTTATAATTGGTTGAGATATAAATAGATGACAAAGTGAAAGAAAAAAAGAGCAATGGTTTTATAGCATCGTGAGTTTTCTCAATTATTATGTAATAATTTAAGTTTTTGAACCAAATGATATTTTATTAACTAAAAAATGATCGTTTTAATTGGACAACATCAAACTCAACATGTTACGTGAAAATGAACCCAATACTCACTGAAGAAAGACTGGAGTGCATAGATTCCATGACTAATCGTGGAAGCCAAAGGCAAGCGACCAACTTTCATCTACGTGCAAAAAAAAGTAATATTTAGTTAGGATCTACCCAACACATAAGGAAGAGTACAACTCCAAAACGTTTTCTCAACCTAATCAAATCATTATTGTCTACAAAATAGAAAATAATTATAACGTTTATGATAGGTTGAGAGCTGTTTGGACAAAATTAACGATCTTGAATAAGACATTTTTGGTCACTAAAATATATTCATTCCCGTAAACGAACTTTCATAGATTCGAGATTTATCAACAAGCAATTAGTAATTACCACGGATTGCAAACGAAGATTCATTAATTTCGCAGAAGGAATTAAATGACGAAAAAAATATCATTTATCATAAAGACAAAGATGAAAAAGTAGCAAAAAGGTTTTGAATGATGAAAAAGTAGTAAAAATGTTTGAATAATATAATAAAGACAAAGATGAAAAAGTAGCTGGAAGCATTACCTGGCATCCTCCTCACCAAAAATGTTGGCTATGACTATGATTGCGCTCTCAAGTATTGGGTATGTGTAGGAATTACAAAATTAAAGTGTTCGTTATTTTTTTTTTAAAAAAAAAGAGATAAAGTGAAGTAGGGGCATCCATATATATATATGGCAGCAATAATTTTTGTTGGGCAGATGTTATACAAAGGGTATTATGTAATTAATGAAATATGTCAAGGATATTTTTGATATTATATATTTTTTGGAAAAAAAGTCTTTAACCTCTACTTCCAAAAGCTCAAATTTTAGGTTTTTACTAGTAGAGGTAAATTAACTTATTTAAGCTAAAAAAACTATACTAAAAAAATAACCAAACACCATAAAATTTTTTTTAAAATACTTATAGGATTAAATAAACATTTATGCCTCTTAAATAAGTCATACCAAACGGGCACTAAGTCTCGAATAGAGAGGATAAGCGTAATGATTAGATGAATCAATAAAATATATGTGTTATAAATATACAATCATAATTAATTGACCTCTATTATACAAAAACACATATGTTGAGATACAATTTAAAAAATCTATCATGAGTAATTTTACAATAAAAATCTCTTATTTTAACAAATTAATTAAATTTTTTTTAAAAAATACATATTTTAATACATTACATGACAAAATATATTGTACTAAAAAATGTGTTTTTTTTAATTTTCTAATTTATTCTTTACTTTATTATAAAAATTTACTCTATCGAGAATTAATGTATAATTTATGTATACTTTGATGGCCAAACCTAGCTAAACAGTTAGACAACGAAGCATCTTTTAATTAGACAACGAAGCATCTTTTAATTAACTCATTAAATGCCCATAATGTGAATGTGAATGAGCGAATCCTTATCGACTGGTTAACTAGGATATCACGCAACAAAGTCAAACACTTATGCTAAGAGCTCGATTATATATTACTCAAGTGTAGATATAGCAGTTGAGATTCATAGGAGCATGAAATATATTTTATGTGAAAAATTTAGGGTCACGCTCGTAGAAGAACAACAAGTGGCTTCTATATAAATAGAGCTCCATTCTCCTTGCCTGCATCATCCCTGCTTAGCTTTCCCATTCCTTCATTAATTATCTGCATAAGCTTCTCTACATTCTTCATATTCTTTTGAGCTTAATTTTATAGCTAATTACCATACTAATATGGCGCGCTCTATGCTTTTGCTAGCATGGGCTTTAGTCCTTTTAGCCTCTTCTACATTGGTTTCTGCTGCAATCGTGGAGCACTCGTTCCATGTAAACTCCTTAATACCCTTTTGAGAATCCTTTATATTTATAATGCACTTTTGTAGTGAGTGCCCGCATGCAACACAAAACAGCAAACGTTTGATCTGTTGTTATTATACATAAGTAGAAGCAAATGACGCGTGAGTTACCCTCGTAGGCTAATCATAACGGTTGTTAATTTTGTCATCAGGTGAAAAACTTGACGATTGGGCGGCTGTGCAGGCAGCGGGTGATAACGGCAGTTAACGGACGCCTCCCTGGTCCAACGATACGTGTTCATGAGGGCGACACTCTGGTTGTTCATGTCTTCAACGAGTCACCTTATAACGTCACCATTCACTGGTAGATATCTTGATTTAATCCTAATTACGTGCTAAGCCAAAGTTTAAAAAAATTAAGTTTGACTTTTGGCAATATAATTTTCTTTGTTCAACCTGCCTAATTCGAATGAAAATCTTTTATGTAGGCATGGAATATTTCAGTTACTCAGCCCCTGGGCAGACGGACCAAACATGATAACTCAATGTCCAATAACACCTGGGCGTAGCTACACTTACAAATTTAATGTCATCAATCAAGAAGGAACCCTTTGGTGGCATGGTCATGTGTCATTGCTTCGGGCCACCGTCTATGGCGCTCTTATCATCCGCCCTAAATCTGGTCACCAGTATCCATTCCCTAAACCCGACAAAGAAGTTCCCATTTTGCTCGGTGGGTATATGTATCCATATAAAGTATTATTAATCGTTAATCATTAATAATTTATATTTAAGTTGATGATAATTGATTATTTGACACGTACATTAACCTAATTGCAGGAGAGTGGTGGAATGCTAATGTTGAGGATGTTGGAAACCAAGCACAAATTACCGGTGGAGCCCCTAATACTTCTGATGCTTACACCATTAATGGAAAGCCTGGAGACCTTTATCCCTGCTCTCAAAATCCAAATCGTAAGTATACACACAAAAATATACGCGTCAAGATTTCATTTATTGGGTCCATATGTTAAATACATTAAATGTTCTTAATATTGGCAGAAATATACGAGCTTAAGGTGGTGGAAGGGAAGACATATCTGCTACGTATCATCAATGCTGCACTCAATAACCAGCTGTTCTTCAAGATAGCCAATCACAAGTTTACAGTTGTCTCCGTCGACGCTTCCTACACTGATCCCTACGTCACTGACGTTGTCGTCATTGCCCCTGGCCAGACGACGGATGTTTTGCTAAAAGCCGACCAGCCAGTGGGTTCTTATTATATGGCTGCTAGAGCTTATGCTAGCGCACCCCAGATACCGTTCGATAACACTACCACCAGAGGCATTGTGGTCTATGATGGTGCCGTGTCATCAGCTAACCCCATAATGCCGGCCCTACCAGCTTTCAACGACACACCCACAGCTCACAAGTTTTACAGTAATTTGACTGGCTTAATAGATGGACCTCAATGGGTCCCAGTCCCGTGTCAGGTGGATGAACATATGTTTGTAACCGTTGGATTAGCACTTGATCGTTGTGCAGCAAACGCCACGTGTCAGGGTCCAAACGGGCAGCGATTCTCTGCTAGCATGAACAATCACTCATTCCAGTTCCCCACAAGTTTGTCTTTGTTACAAGCATTTTTCTTCAACGTAGGCGGAATCTACACCCCCAATTTCCCCGACAACCCTCCACTCAAATTTGACTACACAAACCCTAACGTCAGCAACAACACGTCACTGCTGTTTGCTCCAAAATTAACGAGCGTCAAGACATTGAAGTTCAATTCGACGGTGGAGATCGTCCTGCAGAACACAGCGTTGAACGCCGTGGAGAATCATCCCATACACATTCATGGCTTTGACTTTCATGTATTGGCTCAAGGATTTGGAAATTATAACGCTGCAAGAGACGGCAAAAAGTTCAATCTCGTGAACCCACAAAGGCGTAACACCATTGCTGTGCCCGTAGGAGGATGGGCTGTTATCAGATTCCAAGCCAACAACCCAGGTAGATTTTCAATAATAATTAACTTCGTAAATTTTGCGTTACATTTTTTTAAATTATGACATATATTATGAGATTAATTGATTAAATGTTAGCTGTAGGTTTTAGCATGCATAAATATAATGAGTATGAAAGTGACAGTCAAACTGATCTTTGAAGAGTCGAAATAATGTGAATATATTGACATATTGTACAGGTGTTTGGTTAGTGCATTGCCATCTGGACGTGCACCTGCCGTGGGGTCTAGCCACCGCTTTCGTTGTTGAAAATGGACCGACGCCGGCGACTAGGTTGCCTCCTCCACCGGTCGATCTTCCCCAGTGTTAGAAGTAAGAATTAATCAAGTAAAACATTGTGGCGGGTGATCGATTTGATTTCATCAATATTTTGCAATTGTTAAGTTCAGTTCCATTAGTTTTGTTGCAGTTTTGGAAATTCTGAAGTTTTTATTAAAAATTGTTGTAATACTCAATTTGTTGTATCGGCTCCGATGTGCTAAGTTCATTTTTTTTTTGAAATAATATTGTTTGGTTATTTGTTTTTAATATACATCATTCCTTTGTATTTCTTTTTAGTATCTTCATTGAAATTCCACTTATTTGAGGCAAACTTGCCTATCGAGTCACTTTCATAAAATTATTATCAAAACTAAATATGTAATAAAATTTCTTACCAATAAGAGCCACGTACACTCATTTTGGAGCAAATTATCCTTGAAACACCTCTCTCGGAGAATGGTCGCTATCCCAGGCGATTGGCTTTTTTGCCCGCGAAGTTGCCATGGCTATCATCACCCACCATCGCCTGTGAGAGTTGGGAAGAGTTGTTCATGTTCAACTCTTGCTATCAGCCATGAGAGTTGTTCAACATATGATTTCAAAAAGAGTTAAAAAATTTTCGTAGTGTATAAAAGTCACCATAATAAGTTCTTTTGGAATTCAAGAATTAAGGGCATCACTGAGCAAATTTATTGGGATAATTGAAAAAAATTTCTTAGAGTCATTTTAACAAAAACTTAATGTGTCATATTTTACGAACATTAATTTTAAGAAAAATTTGAATTATTCGTGCCAATAAATTATCCTAATGTTACTCGTCTATCAATAATAATCCAACAATCATGAAACTTATTGTGATAGTGTGAGGGAGCTGTACATTTGATTCGCAGCTGGTCCTTACGTTGTTGTCAATGGGGACTGTGATGGTGATGATGCGGGCTATGATAGGTGATGTAGGTGATTTGGTGATGCTGATGAAGCGATTTGGGTGATGGTGAGTTTTGACATCAAGGCCTAAGTGCGGACTTATCTTGTGTGCCAACAAAATCAATCACCAACTTTCGGCAGGATTGTTAAGGCTAATTTGGTCCAAAATGAGCAATTATTATGTTAAGAAATTTTGTTTATACTTAGTTTTCATTAAAAAAAAAATTATGAAAGTGACTAGATAGGTAAATTTTTCTCATTATTTAGCGACGAGGCTTTATTTGAGATATTTTTTGAATACTTTTATCTCATTGGGTTGAAAGACCAAAATGGTCATAAAGATTTATCTCTTATGCAGAAGTTGAAAAGGTACGAATCAATGTTTACAGGTAGCTGAAATTACAGGCTTAGCTTCAATCATTATTAAAATTAATTCACAAATATAGTGGCTAATCTAGCTAATCAAATTAATTAACAACTAGATGGATAAAAATGCATAAATTTTTTGGATTATATTATAAACATAGGACAAGATTTAGGATTTCATATTGTTAAAATTGAACATGCCCTTAGATCTTGTCATGGAATTGTCCAGTTTTTAGCTAAATTAATTTAGAAAGATGGAAAACTATAATTTAGTTGAATTCTTTCTCAACATAAATCATGAATGTATTCATGGTGTTGAATGAATGAAAATTATATTTTCCTATATAAAAATTTTTTTTGAAAGACCAAAATGGTCATAAATGTTTACTCATGCGTAAATTAGAAGTTGGAAATTGGGCTTACAAGTGGCTAAAACTACAGTTTATCTTCAATCTGTATTGAAACAGATTCCCAAATGGTCGTTGATTTGACTAAGACACAGAATTTTTTAGGTTATATCAGAAATCCATGACAAGATTAAGGATTTCCAGACTATTTACGTCTAACGTGTCCTTGAATCTTGTAATGTAATTACTCACTTTTAACTAAGTTAGCTTTAGAAGGATATGAAATAGTTGTTTGGTTGGATTCTTTCCCAACAGAAATTTTGACTGCATTCATTTAATTCTGTTGAATAAATGAAATTTATATTTTCCTATATATATGTGTATACATACATACATATATTATATATATGTATACATATGACCAAATTGGTCATAAATGAATCGTTGTCACATTCAATAATATCCTAAGAGTGATAATCTGAAAGTTAACATAACTTACTGAGATAATAAATTTTAAGTTGAATTCACAATTTAAAATTTCCCTATGAAAAGCCTTTAAAAATTAGGATCGTAAAATGAAACAATGGATTATCTTTTATTTAAAACTTAATTTATTCCATGTTTAATAATATACTATAAATATCGGAAAAAGGAAATTTGATTAATAAATGAAAAGAAAAAAGAGAAAAATCAATAAAGATTTACCGCTCGATCTTCACCGCCTAAAAAACGTTTGATCAATTTTCCCGCGCAGCTAAAAACAAATCCAGGCCAACCGCTAAAACTCGCAATTGATAAATAAAGCCCCTCTTCCCTTGAACAGTTTTTTTTTCTCCAAAATATTCAAAAGCTCCCGCGCTTTCCCTCGCGCATCCCCCAAATTCTGAATCTCTATTTCTATTTCTTCACAATCTCCTCCCCCGTCTCCTTCTTGAATTCTCATCCATCCTGCATTTTCCGTTTCATTTGTCTTCAGGAAAATCACATCTTCCAATAATGGGAAAGCAGAACAGATCTAAAAAACCGGACAATATCTTCGGGAAAGGCAAGGTCACTCCGATGCAAGTCGCATTCATCGTTGACCGCTATCTCTCCGATAACAACTTCCCGGAGACTCGCTCCGTCTTCAGAACTGAAGCCTCTTCTCTCATCTCAAAATCCCCTGTTCACGAGGTACCCGTAAAGGATTATTATTATTATTATTATTATTTTAATTTGGGAATTAAGGCATGTGTAATTGGGCTTGTGGCTAATTATTTATTTATTTTTCTGCGAAGGCTCCGAAGAGTTTGTTGAGTCTGGCGGCGATGCTGAATGAGTATGTATGTTTGAAGGAGCAGAAGGTGATATTAGAACAGGAGAGGGCTCGATTGGATCAAGAAAAATTGAGGGTCCAGACGCTATTATACGGTATGCAAGATGTTATGAACGCTTACAACGCGAGTTCTTCTACGCCGCCGATGATTCAGGCCCCACTTGCAAGGCCAGCACAACCGACTGTTGTTGTTCCTCATTCTGTCCCATCTGGTGGATCCTCACCTGGTACTTAAAACTTTCAATTTTCCATTTGATTGAACTTTACTTATTTAGAATCTCTGAGGGTTTTGTTTCATTTGTGCAGATCTAGTTGTTTTTCCATATTTATGTGTGATTTGAAATTATGATTTGACTTGTTTAATTGGTTTCATGACTAATTGCTTAATTTTGCATTTGATTCGAAAGACAATCTCAAGAATGAAAATCTAAACCGTAAATAACCAACAACAGAACAATGGTTTTATGGGGTATTACTTTGACTTGTGTTTAAGGTTTTATTCTAAAACGAGTATTGAATCACAATCTTGAGTTTGTTGTGAGTGTTGATGATATCTTTGTTAATGCTGCCTGTGGCATTTTTTAGCTGTGGCCAGCATTAGTCTTGATAAAGTTTCAATTTCATGGCCTATTTTGAGTCATCATGATAATTTTTTTGGTTTCATGTTGGATCATTAAGAGGAATGCATGGATTCATATTCCTTCTGCTTTGTAGCGTTCATGAGTGAAAAACAATTCATGTGTTTGAAACTGATCCATTGGTGATTTCTTAACAGGTTATGTTGTGCACAACACACCAACTGTTGTGCCAATGTCCGTGCCTTCCAATGCAGCTGCCGAGCATGAATATCTCTCCCCAGTAGTTCCAAATTGCCCAATAACAAGGAAGAGAGCAGGCTCAAAGGTTCTGCCGGACACCGCTCCACCAGCTTCAAAGAAATCTTGCAGTAAGATAGCCTCCAAGAATTTGTCAAACAAAGGTAAGTTTATTCCAAGTCACGCATTCAAATAATGTCCTTGTAGCTTTTGTTACTTCAAAATATCTCTAATTTGGAATGGTAACACACTTGTTTGTTCTTGCATTTTTTTTTTCAATCCAGCAACACAATCAAAGGGTAAAGTCTCTAATCAGGATACTGCCCGGTCTTCCTCTGTGGTTGAGTTATCACCTCACAACCGTTCACCAAACGGATCACTCATTCAAGGATCCAGTGTTGCAAAGAGTTTGTTCAATCGGTGTTCAATTCCCACTCCTACCAATTCCTCTGGTCCCAAGACCCCACCTCAGCCAGTTTCCTCTCAAGCAGATAAATCTCCATTGGGAAATTCTTTCGTTGCTAATTCAAGTGCCAATAGTACTCCTCAAGAGATAACTCCTACTAACTGCACTGTCATTTCATCGGAGAGAGTTACAGTGAGCCCATACAAACAAATGACAGTCTACACAATGGAGAGGAACCATTGCATTTCTTCTTCCTCGCCATTGAAGACAAACTTGACAAGGCTGAGTAAGAGGGATCATGTAAAAGGGAGGCTAGATTTTGATGGTTCCGATGAGGCCGTGAACTCGGATACACCTACTGTTAATGAGATTTCAACGTCTGATTCTGACAAGGAAGCTGACATTTTTGACATGGATTTTCCTAATTTAGATGCTCTCGGACCTAACTTTTCCTTCTCTGAGCTGTTAGTTGATTTAGATCTTGATTGTGAAGGAATTGGCCGTCCTTACCAGCCTTCTTTGAGTGCTTCGATGAACAATGATTCAGGGTGTGTTTTCTTTCTCCTATTACATAGAGAAAAATTCTATATATCCCCACTATATTCACAACATACTAAGTTACATCTGACAATTTATTCTGTATTGCATATGTGTAGAACATCTCATGAATCTGGGAATGCCAATATGGGGGTTGATCAAATTGTGTCTGAGTATTCATCGACAGTAACAGAAGTAGTTGCAGGAAAAGATATAAATACTGAAGGTAATTAAACTCACTTATTGGATATGATTTTATTTATTGCATTATTTTGTATTCATATTGAACAGTTTATTTTACAGGCCCTGATAATACCCTGACTTCAGTAAAGTCCATAACTAAATGTATAAGGATTTTAAGTCCTGGTAAATTTATCAACCTTTCCTTTTCAATTTTTCTTTTCTTGTCTTTTTGTCACTGGGGCTAAACTTATCACTGCATTGCTTTGATTATGCTTCCTCTGGTTTGTAATTTCAGCAAAAGGCTGCAAGAATTCTTTCGATCAGCAAAATTGTTGAGCATGAAAGCAATCTTGAAGATAAAGGTGACTCATAGTCTGACACAGTATCGGTACAGAACTCACTGCAGAGATGACTTGTAGGCTGACATTGTTTCCGCTGTCATTCTCATACATTTTTCTCTTAGGTTACATGTAAGTTTCTAATCAATGCTTAATATCTTTAGGATGCCCATGGAGGTTTGCTTTGAAAAATTTGGGTGGAACATAGTAGAGTCGTGCCTGAAATTGTATTTGTCCACTTGTATCATTGGTGGAGAACTATTCTAAATGCTAATTTCTTATATCACTGCGCTTGGATGAAGTAGAGTAAATTTTGGAGACTGAAAATACAAGGGAAAAATGCTTACATAGTTATGGGAAGAGGTTGATACAATTAATTTGCTTCCCCTTTACTTTAGATTAAACTTTCCGACAATACAACCTCATAATGTTCTTCATTTAGCTACATTGATGATGGTTGAAGAGTTAAGTTCAATTTGTATCACATTGATAAATGGGTAATATACACAAAACTTCCATGAAATATTTCCAATTTAGTGTAATTCTTGGGAAACTAACATGAAATAATTCTATTTGCTATTACATTAGATTTAGGCCAAATACTTCTCCAGTTTCTCCACTTCCTCCTGGCTTCCAATGTACAGTGGAATACGCTGGTGAATCTGTCAAAAGAAAACAACTAAAGCATCTTAGTAACCAGGTTACGTAATAAAATTGCACAAGCTTGTAGTTATGAGATTGTTTTCACCTCAGTAGGTTGAATGTCAAGTACTCTTTGATGGCCATCAGATCCTTTGCCTCCTGCTTGTTCCACTATGAAGCTCATTGGTGCACATTCATACAAGAGCCTCAGCTTTCCATTCTTGCTCTTCTTGTCTCTTGGATAGCCATAAATGCCGCCGTAGAGCAGAGTTCGATGGAAATCACCAACCAAGCTACCAATGTACCTAGCAGAATAGGGTTTGCCGCTGGGTCCTGGATCCTTAAGATCGTCAATGTACTTCTTCAACTTGTCATCCCAAAGCTGGTAGTTCCCTTCATTAAAAGCATAGATCTTTCCGGCTTTGGGTATCTGAATGTTCTCTTGTGTCAAAACAAATTCTCCATACATGGGATCCAGGGTGAATGCAAAGACACCGTTGCCTAAAGTTATCACAAAGATTACAGAGCTTGAATACATGCAATAGCCTGCTGCAAGAAGGTTGCTTCCCGGCTGGCACACGTTCACAACACACCTTTGTTCAGTGTTTCCCAGCTGCAACGTATCAAAATTGAAAAAATTGGAAGTAATTTACTATCAGACTTCATTTTTCTGTTTAGTATTACAATGAAATGACAGAAGCATGAAACTCACAGTAAGGTCATCACCAATATCGGCAAGACACTCATCATTTGGGCTGTATATGCCAAAGATGGATCCAGTAGACACTGCAGCATCAACGTTGGATGATCCATCAAGTGGATCAAAAACTACAATATAGTTTCCAGAGTAGCTCTCTTCTACCGCCACTGGTACATCCTCTTCCTCTGACGCTATAATCCCGGTTCGCCCACTTGATCTCAAACAGTTTGAGAACACCTGCAAGTGCAAAACAGTCAACTTTCCATCTGATAGCATTCTGCTCATTTGAAGTAGTAATGCTTAACAAATCACGCCGTACTATGAGCCTAAGAAGCTAATTACAAGATCACTACTCAATATGAATTACGACAAACTACTCAGTTGTATAAATTATGATTCAACTTCATTTTCAAAGTACAGCAGCTGAAGTAACTTAAGTGAAATCATTTTGATCATGTCACAAGTATTCTAAGAATGCCCATCAAAGAAAACTGCAAAACTATGTATCCTAAGAATACCCATCAAGTAAACCGCAAAACTTGACAGTTCAGAGTCAGTAATTTAGCCGCAGATTAAAATTCTGCAAAATAATTTGGACCGAGTGGTTACTGACCTCATTTGAAACGACGTCGAGCTTCTTCTGGTCCTCGCCTTGAACATTGACAGCGCCCTGAATTCCAGTCAAGTTGGAAATGCCAGCTCTTTGCACCAAAGAAGCAATCTGCTTGCACGCCGTTGAAATGCTGGAAAGCACAATAGTGAGCTCAGCATCAATAACACCAGACTGTTCTTGCTTCAACAGCCAGTTTGTCAGCGTTTCAATCTCATACGAACTTCTCTTCCTGGTTGCAACCTCCGACGTTGTCCCAACAGCCATGCATCGAACCCCGGCAGCAACACCATGTCTTCTCTTCACAGCGTTGCCGGGACAAGACGACACGAGTGCTTTGGAATCGAAGACACATATTTGGTAAGGAGAGAGCCGAGAGAAAGAGTGAGAGCTTGAAAAGAGAAGCTGTGATGATGCTGTCGCTGCTGCTGTAACCATTTTGGCTCTCTGCTTTCTTCTTTCTTGCTAGCTGATGATAATTTTATGTTCTGTTACAAGCAATGTGTTGCTGATTGGATTGAGTGTTGTAAGCCGAGTATGGGATTGTGAGGCTGGCAACCTTTTTCTGTTAATAATGGCCCCACTTATCACTCTTTCACAATTGATTTTGATTTTGTGACCATGGTTCGTTCTGCAATGCGGAGTGTTCAACAGAACCGAGAGACGGGTATTTAGTATTTACAATGTGCAAGTGGAAAGATGCGTGGCGCCAGTTCAAGTTGTGGCCTGAGTTGGTAAAAATTATATGCCCGCTCTGTTGTCATCGAGTCCAAAAAGATCACAATATCCTTGGGCCATGATAGGAATAGGTCATGGCCCAAGCGCACAGTTTGACAAGAGTCGCCCCAATTTTTGCTTACCATAAAAAACATTTTTTTATTTATTGAAGGTGACAGTAGCGTGTGCAAATGACCTGACACAAATTGATCCAGCTCAATCCGGTCCAAAAAAATTCGAGTTTGAATTGGATTTAGATGAAGAGTCTAACCCCATCGAGTTGGATTTTAGCCAATCCGAACGGGTCGGATTGTGATAGGATTGGGTCAAACTTGATCAAAAAATCTAAAAAAATCAAAGCACATACACAAATTTTCGATCCGACCCAATTTGATTCGAGTTACATATTTGGGTTGAATTTAGGTTATGGTTTTCCCAACTCAATTAATTCAAAATTCAATCAAGTTGATCTGAAGCCGAATTTACCCATCCCTAGGTGACTGTGGCTTTTGTTATGTAATTTCATATAAGATATCTTATCATTTCATAAACATGAAAAAATATGTGAACGTGTAATAGTAGATTGTGGAAGTAGATATATTCTTTGACTTTGAATATTAGTGAGGTCTACGGTTTTTACAATAAGAATATATTTTTTCTAGACTGTATCATAATAAAAATGATCTAAATGATTTAGGTTGGTTCTTTAGACATTGAGGATCTAGATTGATCCCTCAGAGATTTAGAGCTGTCCCAATAAACTTTGATCGTAGTTGTCCGCGTTGATGAAAAGGAAAAAATGTCTTACGTATGTGTATAATATTAATTAGTGCATCAGTCGTTGAGAATTTTCGTACTTGTTCCGGCTTATCAATTGAACAAAGACAGCTGGTGAAAGCAAGTGAATTGTAATTACGTAAGCAAAAAGACTCTTATAAATTGTACAGCGGTCAATTATTTTTCTACAATTGTTATTAACTTTGTTCCCATTTAAATTTATGGTTACATGAACTCGGCATGGTCAATAAATCCTCTGATTGAAGGAATTAATTTAATAATACAAATGGTTAGCCAAGAAGGTTAATATAATTATAGAATGCTGACTTGGTTTAGGATTTTGGACTTTATTAAAATTTTAAAAAATTATTTAATTATAAAGTTTAACAATATAATATAATTACATTATTAAATCCTGGAGTCTAATAACTTTCTCGCACTCTAATAAATTCAGAATCTCATATTATAACATTTTTAGTACACTATATATAAGTAATGACTACCTTGATGCTGCTCTAAGGTAGAGCACAAATCACAATTATATATACAAAGTGGTAAATAATAAAAACTACATTATAACTCTGATCGTGTAGTTATGAAGTAATATTTTACCTTAAAGCAGTTTTAACATAGCCGGACCCCTATATAATGTGTGTGTGTGTGTTTGTAAAATCAAATTAATATATATATATATATAGAGAGAGAGAGAGAGAGAGAGAAATGTTCCAATTTAAATTTTTTAAATTCAAGAAAGTCTGAGAAAATGCATAAATTGTGTGGTTTAAACATTTTAAATTTTAAATCTTTAAAACTTTATAATTTTAAAATTTTTTTCAGATTTTTTTTCGCACTTTAAGATGGAACCAAAAAAATATATATAATCAATAACTACCAAAGAAGACATTGGCATGGTGGAGACCGAAGACTTGGTCATGTTGCGTGACAGGAACTGCAAGAACATGCATGGTTAAGCAAGAGAGGACTCGGAGAAGCTTCTTTTCTCTCGATTAATGCCTCCACCGAAATTGCACACGACCTGCAATTTCCTGTTGCATTTTGATTTGTCACCACATACGCAATTTGACATGTGGAACGGCGGCCGAAGCTTAATTTACTTCTGATGCAAACAAGGAAACCAGCAGGCACCTTACAGTTTTAAAGACGCGGTGACTTTTTCTTTGGTCAACTAATTCACTTCAGTTGACCCATCAATCCCCTTTCTCTATGAGTTGGCTTCTGCTTAATTTTCTATATTCCATCCGACATGAGTTGGGGCGCACCTTTCCCTTAGGCCACGCAAACACTTGACCACTACTCTACATTTTTATGATATTTTCGTATTGAATAAACAATAATCGACCTAACAACTTTTTTATTTTGGAAGAAATTCGATTTTTTTTTTTTGGCCCATTTGATCATTAAATTAATTCAGCTTCAAATTGAAGAGTTATTACTAAAATAGAGATGTTTATTGAAATTCTTACCTTGATAATCCAATTAATTAACCGACGTTCTTGACTTCTTGTTTAATAATATTAGCAATACAACATGAAATTAAGTTTTTTCTTTCTTTCTTTCTTTCTTTCTTTCTTTCTTTTGGTTATGTAATACATGCTGAAATTTGAATAATTCAAATTATAATTGTCGCACGGGTTAATTAATTATAAGAGAACATGATTCAAATGTTGAGAAACTTCTCGATCGAAACTCACAGTAACGTGCGGGCCATTCAAACACGTCTTTAGCAGTCGTCAATGAGAAAACACAATATAATATATCAACCCAGATTTGACTAGTATATAGTAAACTAAATCAAAAAAAGAAAAAAGAAAAAAGTTTTTAAAAATAGTAACCAACAAAAACATCGAACATGGGCTCCACAGAAATGTCCAAGAGATTCGTAAATGAACCCAGCAAACGCGTCTTTCATTTTCTAAATTAATTTAATTCTATCAAACATCTCCACGCACAAATCACACAAATACGCACGCTTATAAAAGGAAACATCAAGCCGTTCCCACATTTCATTATATATAGAAACCAAGTACCTTTTTTTGGGACATATCTCTCCTCTATATATCCGCAAACTCCTCAAAACACTCTCCCTCGCAGATCCCATTTACTTTCTTAATTGTTTCTTCATCTCTATTGTTCAAAAACCCTAAAATCAGAAAAAAAAAAAAAAAACCATTGCATTCATGGGTTCTTCATTTAAACTGTCATTTGTTCTATTCCTCTCCTCCCTCTTTCTCCATTCAGCTCTAGGTAACGTATACTTTTATATATGCGTGTCATGATTGTATTGGTTGATTGTACGTACTGTATAGGGCATTAGGGCAAATGGGTATTTACATTTTCTTTTTTCCTTTTTAATTTTCGGTTCGTTGTTTTGCAGCTGAGATTGAGTGCGAGTCTTTGCCAAAGAATGTTTGTGCATTTTCAATTGCGTCTTCTGGGAAGAGGTGTTTGCTGGAGACTTACACAACCAAAGACGGAAGCCTAGAATTTTTGTGCAAGACATCGGACGTTGTTGTTGAAAAAATGGCGGATTACATTGAGACAGATCGATGCGTGAAAGCTTGTGGTGTTGATAGGAACGCCGTTGGGATTTCATCGGACGCTCTCCTTGAGCCTGAATTCGCTTCCAAGCTTTGCTCGCCGGCTTGTTACCAGAAGTGCCCTAACATTGTTGACCTCTACTTTAACTTGGCCGCCGGTGAAGGTATGAACATTCATTTTATCAACTCTTCATTTTTCATTATGATCAATTAAAATCGGACAAAATTTACAAATACGGAGGAAAAAAAATTATTGGTTGCCGAGTCTATTCATGGTCGATGGCAGTAATAATATCAATGAACTATGTTAATTGTGACATGGGTTACATTAGTAGTTGGGTTTAATTATGTCTTAAGTTTACCATTCCGAAAAACAAAAAACAAAATTGTTCTAGACATATTTGACATATCAAATAGTTAATGTCAAATCTTTGAATTTACATGGTCAATATACATCAAATTTCTTCTAAGACCTTTTCAACTGCCGACTTACAAGGAAAAAAAAAAGAAGAAGAAAGAAACTGAAAATGTAATTTTCTAATTTCTAGCGAAATTTGACGAGCTTGATAGCGTCGAATCTTACAATTTCTATGGTCAAAATACAAATCAAACAACTTCTAGAAAGAGATTTTTAAATGGTTTTTTATATTTACCGACTAATTAAAGATACTTGGGGAGACGGCTTTTGGGAAAATCTAGAATTGAGACTTATTAAACATTAAAAAAGAAAGAATTTAGCTTTTGCGAGCATAAAACACATCCTTCAAACACCACATCTAGCTTTTGCTTTTTGATTTTCTCTTTAAGTTTACACATTAATTAAAGAGTTCTCTTATAAATCTTTTGCTTGAGACATTTTTTCTTCTCCATCAGTCAAAGAATTATTTCTCCTGTTACAAAGTTGCATGACACGTTGCATGGCTTATAATATATATTCCTTTTATAGGAGTTGCTTTTTCTAGTTTAATAAAATCAACGTGCAATAACGCTGTTTGTATATATGATCATGGGATCGCTGCATGTAACTTAATATGAACGTGGTGTTGGTTCACGCAGGAGCATACTTGCCTGACATTTGCCAGGCTACCCGCAGCAACCCTCACCGTTCAATGCTTCAGCTTTTGAGCTCCGGCAGCGACGGCACCGTCAGCCTTGCCACCGCTCCTGCTTCTTCCCCCGTTGGCTTTTCCAAATCAAGAAAAATCTTCATCGGTGCTCCAGCTCCATCTCCAGCATAAATTTAGCACTACTGCTCTTGCTGTCATGCATATATATAGGCATGCTGTCACATTATGTACATCGTTTCGACAAAATCATTCTCGTTAAAAGGGTGTGTGGTATATCATTGAGGAATCATATTTATTTATTTGGCAGAACAATTTGAGAGAGTTCGAGTGAATTTCAGTTTAATTGTTTTCTTTTTATTCATTTTATCCTTTTCCAGAGTGATTTTGTTGGTTATCTTTTTTGCAATAAAACAGTTTCATTTCGTACGCACATATCAATTATCATACATGAATATGCATATGTGCACAAATACCGGATTTGGGATGTTTATAAACATCTTTTATATATATATATATATGGGTGATGGCATTAATATTAGAGTGCTGCTAAACAGACGGAAGAGAGAATAAAGACAACAATTTATTTCTTTTAACACCTTCTATTTCTTTACTTCTCTTTATTTATCTTATAAATTTTAGACTTCTTCTATTAACCTCTTAACAACTTGAATTTGAATTCTAGTAATTGGGATTCCTTTATATATTACTCTATATTTGTTTTGAAGATAATTCAATACTTTTACTAACTCACATCTATTAAGTTGAGAATAGCGGAATGTAAATAATGCTAGAGATGGACTGCTTATAATACTTCTGATAATAGTTTCTTCTGCATTAATCATTCTGGATCGGTATTTCCTACTCCTATGTTATATCATTGATTCAATGCTACTTCTATTCTCCTATTGGCAATAATTCTAAATTTAACATTACAGTCTATATAACTTCCTATTACAGCTAGTCTTCCCAATTTATTAATTTGTTTGATGTACTCACTAAATGCATTAATAGAACAATTACGTAAAGTAAAACAAATATAGTTATCTAATGGCATGCACGCTAAATTTAAAATTCTTATAACAATTGTTCTTCTCCTCTAGATACTCTCCAATTCTTAAAAACTTCTATCAAATAGATTAGGTAACAAATTATTTTGTCCCAAATACTAACCAAAATCAGTATTCTTTTTGACAATTTCTAAAGATTTCCCCCCCCCCCCCAAAAGTTCAGAGTATAAAATCAAACTTTTCAATTAAAACTAAAGTTTTTTCAAAAAAGGAAAAAAAAAAACTTCTTCCTCTTAGAAGCATGGAAATTATAACATAAAACCTCCATTCTTCCTTGAGACGCCTATCCTTCCGTTAAAACGGTACTTTAGGAGTAAAACTTGGTACTCAGAGGTCATTCTTTAAGGTTTTGGGTTTTTCTGAAAACCTAATTTTTTTTGTAGAGTTTGGTTTTATTATTCAAGGATAGAAAACATTCGTTATGAGCAAATAAAAAGAAACTTAATTCATAATGAAAGATTTGTAACACAAAACTTGTTCATTTATAAACACATGGAAGCTTATAAAGGATTGGGTTTCTCTATTAGAGAAGAATTAGTAACTTGGCTATAATACATGCTGAATAAATTACTTAATTAAATACCTTCTAAAAATACAACAGAAAATTGAACAAAAGCCTAAGAGTTTTTATAGATCGAGATTGAAGTTTGCTACAAGATGAATTTTTTATGAGCGGATTTTTGATTGCTTCCTCGATGATAAAAAAAAAAAAGAAGGTGATTCTTTCTATATATAAAGGTGATTCTAGCTATTTATCCTTATTTTATGTTGCTTTCTTATCTTCTACTTTCTATGTGTGGACTAAAATGCTTCAGGTGACTAAAGAGAGTGTCGACATAGTTATCATTGCAGCTTTTTCTTTTTAAAGCTATTCTTTAAAAAAGGTTGTGATTTGGAGGTTGACAATTCAAAAGTGGACCACTGCTGAGTTATGCTTCTAGCATGTTATCAAGGTTGTAAGCCTCAACATCAACTATATTGTTGTAGAAATCTATACCATCATCTTTTTCTTTACTCGATAGATCTTCCATAAGAGCTCCGTAAGCCTTGATATCTTCTTCATACTATTCACAGTAGAGATCTACAAGCTAATTAATTGTGGTCTTGGACAAAAAAGAACTTCATGTATATTCTGGCGAGAAAATTAATATATTTTGATTAAAGTCTTCAGCGATTAGTTTTGGATGGTCAGTGAATTCTCCAATCTTAAATTCCCTTGCTATTACTCTGCTTCTCCTATATCTAATCTGCTTAGTTAAAGAATTATTAGTGCAAGTCTAAAGAATGCTTAAGCCTTCCAAGTCGTCAAGTTCCCTAATGCCATTAGATCTCTTGAGGAAAATGAAATGTTGTGCTTAAAATTCATAGTATATTTCTTCCTTGAATTGCCATTTTAGTTATTTTGATTGGACATAAGCTACCATGAGCTATTTTTCCATTGCCATTAGGTTAAGTGTGGTTGACGCTAACCTCTTCTCAAATGCATATGTTTGATTTAGGTCTTGAAAAATAATTTGATTAAGAACCAAAATCTTAAAAAAAGTATAGAGTTGATATTAGCGGTTTATCTTTGAATTTTAGTTCTATTGGTTTGTATGATTCCATATCAATGCTAACTCTTACAATATTGTAGGTGAGATGGCACTTATAGTCTGCATGTTCTAATGGAATTTTCTGAGAGAATGAATTAGTTTTTGGGCAAACTTTTTGAGTATTGCATAGTAAGTCTCATGTAGGATAAGAAATCCAATGTTTGATGGGCAAACCTTGGCGTTTCATAGTTGTGTTTGGCATGATCTTAGAGAAAACTTTGAATGAATCTTATTTTGTCATTTTTCATTTTGGCTAAATGCTCTTTTATGATGAGTCGGCCATCATAAGGTAGGTTTAAAAGTTTAGTATAAAGAAAAAAAAAGCATATTCTCTCTTGTTTCCAACTCACTCGAGTTAGGTGTTTTGCACTTATTTTTCACTTTAAATAGTGAGATTATCTCATTTGGGTGGCTTAAGCCTAAAGTTTTATAAGTTTGGGTAATTAAGCAATTAAAGAAAATTTGAAGGAATGAATGAAACTTGCCATGAAATTTGGCTTTAAAAAACAAGCAGCAGCCCTAGTTTCACTATCGTAAAAAGACGAATTGCAGAAGAAGTGGTGAGAGAGAAAGGCAGTGGGGGTTTTGGTTTTGAGAATAGTGATTTTTATATTTAATTGGACGATTGGAAGATGAAATTAACTTTGTTTTCTTCCAAATTTTGAATTTATATTCCTGGTATTACCCTCTACAATCCACTGGTTGGCTATTATTTGAGATGCCCACTTGATAGAAAGACAATTATTATGTTGTTACCGTAAGCCAAGAATATTGAAATTCTTGATGTTGTTAGCCTCTAGTATTATCTAAAGAAGAATTTGTAATGTAATCTCATTAATATAGTGGAATATTATATCGGACTACGGTCCTCTGATTTTCTCGCTTTGGGTTTTCCATATTAAATTTTGTGTCTCTTGTGGTTGGTTTTTGTTTTGAATTTTGTTGATTTATTTTTTTATTATTTATTTATGATACACATTATATTTTGATCATACAAAGCGAGAAAGAGTTTTAGTTCCACTTAACTTGTAGCTGCTTGCGTGAGTCCCAACAAACTCTACACCTGCCATTTAATCTTTTAAAATTTTTTTATCATTGCCTTGTAATGATCATAAAAAGTCAATTGTTAGTGGAAAATGAAGTGACTCTAATGCTTTGTGTATTTTACATTGTGATATGTGCTAATATAAAGATATATAATATACTGCTAGTTATGTCTTTTGCTAATGGGTTTATGAAAAAGCTCAAACAATTTGTTGTTTTACAGCATCAAGGGCTAATTTGAAATCGTAAAATCCTTGGTAATAAGGTTTGTGAAAATTTGTGAGTTGTTGAAGAACTTTAGGTCAAGTATGGTAAATTCCTAGTGTAAATACTTTAAAAACCACGTAAAAACTAAAAATTTTACCCAAAGGCTTACTTTGGATTTCTGAAAAATAAGACGTCAATGTATTTAAAGCTATTATAATCTTTCTATTATCATCTTTTTCATTCTAGATGTTGTCTATAAGGCATTGTTTTAATTTATCTATCTGACTACTAAGTAAAGGCTTGAAAGGCAAATTAGTTCCTTTTAGGAATTTTGGTAGACTAATTAGTCCAAAGGTCATTCTATTGTCGCCCATATGCAAAATAACAAAGTATGTTAGAATAAATTTCTTTGCTTAAGTAATCGGTTAATCTATTATTTACTTCTTTTATGTGTTCAAATTCTAACTTATAACCATTTCTTGCAATGGTATTAACAAAATTTAACCATCTTTTACTAAGCTTTTTCTAATCAATCTTATTATAAAATCTAACTATTGCTTCACAATCTGTTCTTACTGTGAAAGGCCAACTGAGAAATAATTTAAAACTATTTAAAGTATTAATGACTCCTAAGATCTCATAATCTAAGTTGGTCAAACTATTTTAGGTTTTTTTTAGAGTCCTGATGAGTATCTACAAATCCTCTCTCGGTACTTTTACTATAATACTTGCATGGTTGAGAGAGTAATACTGCTCCCCATCTATTCTCACTAGCATTTATTTCTATAACTTTGTATTCAATTTCTAATGATAAAGTTAATTTTGGTAATTCTTTACAAATTATTTTTATTTTTCTAACTAGTTCTATATCTGATGAATTAAATAATTTTTGATCTCCTAGTTTAATTTTACCATACAAAGGTCCTACTATCTTACTAAGGTCTTTTATGTACATTCTAGCATAATTTAATATTCCTTAAAAAGCTTGTAACTTCTTAGTATCTTCTATTTTATTTGAAAAATCTAATTTTTTTTACTATATACTCTTGTAATTTTATCTTTCATTTACATATTTTCATTGGTAGTTGTTAAGTTACATGATCATGTACCTTACATCAACCCAACACTTCCTATCACTAACACACATTTGGTTTTTGTTGTTTATGTTTTTATATTAGTGGTAGCAAGTGTTGGGTTGATGTAAGTTATATGATTATGTAACTTAACATGCGTCATTTTCATTCTTAAAAATTCTATGTACTCTTTATAGAGATTCTTTTTCCTCTTACTAATTATAAGTCCGTTATTGATAAACTCACAAAAATTATAAGTAAATGATTATAATGATCTTCTAAAATATGGCTAAACAACACTTTAGTATCAATATCTATTAAAAGAAACGTATTATATTTTCTAAATATCTTATCCATTTGTTGAAAACTAGAAGGGATATTTTTTAATCCAAATGGCACGATTATCCATTCGAAATGTCCTTCAAGGCATCTAACAGCAGTCCATGGAATAGAATCATCATCCATTTTAATTTGCCAAATTCTTGATTTATAGTCAAACTTACTAAATATATTTGTATTTTGGACGCAATTAATTAATTGACCTTTATCAAGGATTTTATATTGATCTTCATATGTATTATCATTCAAACGCTTGTAGTTTATGACTATTCACAATTTTTCTCTTTTAATTTCTGCTTGATTTCTAACCATAAATACTGTAGTTCTATACCTGCTATTACTATGCCTAATTGCTCCTAACTTTAATAACTCTACTTTTTGAATGCTAAACTCTTCCATTTCTTGTGACTACATCTCTTTTAGTTGTTTTTAATGGTAAAATCTACATTTTTATGTCTAAATAGGTTTTAAATTTGTTTCTATCCTAATATTTAATTGGGTCTTCTCTTAAAAGTTATGTAGTTTTTACTAATCTAATTATTTCTTCTAAATTTTATTTTTAGATCTTTTAAATTTAGGCATTTTAGTCTGTACATCTATATTTTTTAATATAAAATTAAGATCACAAAAATTTTCTAGTTCTAAATCATAAAAATCTACTTCTCTATTAATATACAATCCTTTTACATCTTTTGAGAAACTATCTATAACTTCTCTAGTAATTTCTATCATTAGGTCATGCTAAAAGTTGAAATTACTACAGGTTCCTATTTCTAAATCATGTGAAAAATCAAAATCAAAATGACGATTATTGGTTCCACCATGCCTTGCATGCAACTCTGATTGAACATACTGATGTTGTGAACAACGAGAAAGATGAAAATTAGTTCGGGTGACAACTATTCTTTTAAAGAATGTAACATAATTATTATTTATTAGCATGCTTCCTTTACTACTACACATAAAATTTAAGCCTAAAATGAATTTAAATTTATGATTTATTTCCATACTTGTGGTAAGGGCCAATATTCATCAAATGCAATTTTTATTGGGTAGCAACTTATTTATGCATCTCTAATACATTTATCATACCTTAATCTAGTTCCATCCATTTGTTTTGCAAATATTGGTTGAGACAATGCTACAATGTTTGCAAACAATCTGTCGGGACTAAATTAATATCTATATGAGACTTGCTACTCTCTATCTCTATCATTACTTGCTATTCCTTGTCTACGTACAAGTTCATGATGATATTCTACTTTTTCGTCTAGTTGTTATAAGCTCTAATTGTTCTAGATCTGTATTTATAAAAATATAATCATCATCGTCAAAATCGATAGATTCTTCATAATCAGATTCTAAATTTAAATCTTCTAAATCTTTTAATTTCAAATTTCATAATTGCTAACTATACTATAGGCTTCACTATCATCATTATTTATACTCACTACATCTTTTTCTAAGTTACTTAAAAGATTGACACATTGTTTAAAACAACCATTTTTTTTTTTTGTTAGGACAAGCATTTAGGAGATGTTTTAGATTAAATAAAACAAATATATTTCTTCTTGTTAGACTTTTTAATATACTTATTATCCTTTTTACTTTTTATTATATGTTTGGCTTTTCCTTAGGATTTTCCTCCTGTTACTCTCTCTGTTTATGGGGCTTAAATCTTAAAATACTTTTTACACTTTTTCTTTCTATATTTCTGGTCTCTATACTGTTGTGCATTATAATAACCTTTTTACAGAAATAATAAGACTAATTTTTAAGCTTTTTCTGAATATTAGCTTGTACACATTTTTCTATAACTATATTATAGATAAATATTATTCTTGGTCCTATTCATAAACATTTCTTAAAGTTCTTACTCTTCTGTTCATTTTCTATTTCTCTTTCTAAAATTCTTGGTAATTGTCTAAAATATTTATCTCATATTTCTTCATCAAATGACTTACCAGTTTTGTTAGCAATGATGCATAATCATTGCTAGATTCTCTAAGATATTTCCAACTTGAAAAGTGAAGCTAATAAAGGTCTACTAAGACTATATTTTGTATAGAAGTATTGCCTCTAGTTGTTCTCTAATAAGATTTGTAAAATTATATAGATTACTCCCTAATGCTTTGGTTTTTGAAAACCCTTTCGACAAAATCCTTTTTATTAGTATTGTACAAATTTCCTACTATTTCTTATAATAATGTTTCTTAAAATTTCCACATATCATCACTATGAGTTCGGGTTTGCCTAGCTCTAACTAAATTTGTTTCTCATCCATCGATGACTTCTGGTCATAGTTGTGGATCCTAAGCTGTTAAATTTAGTATGCTACCAGATTGACTATAGTTGTGGATCCTAAGCTGTTAAATTTAGTATGCTACCAGATTGACTTGCTATTAGCAATGTTCTAGTCCATCTATAGGTTGTGTTTTACCATAAGTTTTATAATCTTTATCATTTCCATTATAGTTTCCTCTATCAATAAGATATTTTCCTTCTAAGTTATATGCGGTATCTCTTGGTACTGACTAGCTAAAACTTATTCTATTACGTTTAGGTGGATTGGTAATGTTGTTATTGGCTTCTTTGATGACATCATGCATTTTCATGGACTCTTGTTTTTGAATATCATACTGCATGATCATGACTCATTTTTAACATTAATTCATCATATCTAAGATCAAGAATTTTATTCATTTCTTTCCATGTCATTTTTTCTTCTATAGCTATTACATTATTTTTTGAATCATCATCTTGACTATTGGTTGTGCTTGCTTGGTAATTATAATTCCCAAATCTCAAATCTATTGAACCATTACTATTACGGTAAAGTATGTTATTTGCGGGTACTAAAATTGAGTTTTCTATAAAATTCTATAATTTCTAGTCTAGCCATGCATTCGTCTCTCATAAGAATTTTTTTTCCAAGGATAGCCTTAATTTCTTTAGTTCCTAGAATGTTTATTATCTGTTTAGTTGTGTCATTTTCACCAAGTCTTCCTATAAATCCTACGCAAATCAATAAATGATCTTCATTTCTCTTTGTTTGGTAACCTCTAGTTTTTATTCATATTTTTAAATCCTTTATTAGCTTTTACTAAATGGTTTGGGGTCAAATATATTATTTCTCCTTTATCATTCATGTCTAGTTCTATATTTCCTAAAAGTCCTTGTTCTTTATTAACAAATCGATTGTCATAAAGGCAAATCAAAGCTTTTGCACCCATATTTTCTCTATGTAATCATTTTACTTATGTTACAACTAATCTTAAATGGGCCTATTCGAGGTCTTTATCTTTAATCTGATTGTAGGAATGCTTGTTTATTAAGTTTAATTTTAACATTTGGTTTTCATGTGTATATGACATATCATTCGCTATAATTTTAATATAATAAAGATTTGCTAAGTAAATTTTCGTTTTTTATATATTATATTTGGATTGATTAGATCTAATTTATTTTGTCCAAACCTTTCTATTTTGTTCATCTAAATCATTAAGAATTTCTATTTTAACATTGTCATCTTCCTTTTTTGTACTGAATATTCTTTTTAAATAATTTCATTCTAATTTACTACTACTGACTATTTGCTTACCTTTATTCATTGGTAATATTCTATAGCTTTTAGTTTTCTTAAATTGAAGGCTTCTTATATCTGCATTGGTTTTAATTTTTTTCAAATCTTCCTATTAAATGTCCTAATTCTAAAGCCGGTATTACTTCTAGATTCTTGGTATTTTCTAATTGCTTTAATTTTAATCTTCCTTCTCCTATTCCTTCTTCTATTCTTGAGATTTTATCTAATTCTACTATATTTTGATCTTTTATGAAATCTAATTTTTCTTTTGGATTCTTGAAGACTACTCTATTTTCTCTTAAACTATCTAAGACTATTTTAAAATTTTATTAATCTTGTCTAATTCTGATTTCAAATTTCTACCTAAATTAACTATTAAATTTACTCAACTATTGAACTGAGAATTTTCTATATGTAGGTCATGTTTAAAATTGCCTTCAATATTACAATCTAAATCATATCTATTTAAAGTTGTCTTTTTACTATGATAGGTGATAAGTTCCAAATCTAAATGATCTATTCTCTTCATAAACTATTTGATCTTCTAATTAGAATTAACTATTTAAACCATGCTCTGATACTAATTCATCAAGGGTCTGCCCAATTAACTTCTAAAAATTGATTCCAATTCTAAATTGTTATTTTTTAAGGGCTGAATAAAAATTTCTTATTTCTTCCTTTTGTCTTCCTTATGTTTGTTTATCTTTTTCCTTAATATTATTGCGAGTAGTGACAAGTTCCCGCACTCTTTATATAATTGTCAAATGTCAAGCAAAACTAAATTATTGAGTTTTCAAAGTTATATTGGACTTCATGTTGATCTAACAATAAAAAGATCAGGATTTCCTCATGGTCACATTATGGAGAAAGTTTATGGTACATAAAAGTTAATATATTCAATTATTCTATATGAGACATGCATAGTTGAATTTAATATATTTATCACTTGTATGTTGATTTTTTAAAAAATAAATGAACAAATGAAATAACATCATTTGTTTGTTATAGAGTTGACGTGATAATTCTGATATATTCTAGAATTAATATAGGACGTTACTTTAAATTCTAGAATTTATATTACTTTAAGATTTACTACTTTAATTAGATTCCATTGTGGTTTATATTTTAGTCTTTTATTTCAATTATAATTATAATTTAGTTTTCCTTTCAATGTTAACTTAGGAAAATTGGTTAACTCTATTATAAAAGGGGAGGTTTTGTAATTATTTTTATCACTTCAGCTTCAATTATTCAAAAAAACTCCTCTTTAATTCTCATTGGAATTATTTGTCAAAATCTCTTCTTTAGAATTGTTTGAATTAGACCGTAATCTAATCTCACTTAACGCATTATTTGAAAAATCTTAATAATTCATTTGGATTTGAACGAGATATAATTATACTTCAATTAGAACATAAACTAATCGCATTAGTTTGGTCCAATACTAAAATAATATCTAGTTCGTACCCCATCAATTCTACTTATGCTACCCCGCTCCATTAAGAATTTTCCTAAAGTATGACCAATATTATAATTTAAAGTAAGATACAATATTGTGATTTGTATTTAATTAAAAAAAATAAGTAATTGAAATTTAACCATAGTTTCAAATCAGCTCTGATCAACACGAGATCTAAAATTCTTAATTTCTGTTCAAAACAAAGATGTATACAAGATTATTGAAACGTCGTATTATAATTTAAATTCTTACTTAATAAATTATAAGAAGATTTAAAGGATTGATTTGCACTTTCCCTCCCGTTTATCTTTTAAAAGATTGATTTGCAAAAAATTTCGTACTCCTTCCAAAAATAATAAGAAAAAAACAAGGTGCGCGTCGAAAAGAATTCAAGAAATTTTCAAATCAGGTCCGTGTAAGTGATTAGTGGGCGGGCTTGATGTAAGCCCAAGTGATTTCGGGCCTCTTCCGGGATTATCTACATTCTGTCCTGAATACACGCAGGCCTATTAACCATTAATGCGCATTCACACATTATTCAAAATGTCGCTATTTAAATTCCACCTTAATTAGACCAAAAGCAGCCAAATTCACTTTAGCAATAATAGCCCAATGGCCCTCCAAGGGCACCTTAATTAGACCAAAATAACATTCACACATTATTTTATTTCGATATAACTACAATTGCATCGTATGTTCTGTAAAATTATTAGTAAAAAACTTGTGTAAAATTAAATGTTAAATTTTTATTTATATATTAATTATTTTATTCAACCCCAGCAACTAGGCCTATTTCTTTCTCTACTTTTCTATTTCTTTTTTTTCCAATAAAATCGCAAGGCCCAATTATTCCTCAAAAAAAAAAAAAAGTTATGCAGACCTAATGGTGTCCTAGGTTACACTTAATTAGTACAGTGCAAGGCAATATAACCTTCTTCTGTATACGGATAACAATTTTTCTTGTTGTAATGGGATCCTACGGGATTTTGTCTCATTTGATATGATATTAGAACATATTTTTACATCCTAAATTAAAGTGGGATAAAATAAGAATAAAAAAATAAGTCCTACTTTTATTTATGAGATGGGAGGGGGACTAATTATAAAATCTCGTCCTGTCCTATATATCCCATTAATAAAATAATTTAAAACTATTCTATTTTTTTTTTATAATTTTAACTTAAATAATGTTCAAAGTTGAAACCTAAAGGTTAAGGTTAAATAATAAAAGTAATATAACTAGAAAGTGAAGTGTTAGCGAAAAGCCATAATTAAAATTAAATTTTTATATTTTTTTATGGTCAAAATATAAATTTGCTAATGTCCAAATGTATAGCTTTTGAAGCGTAAGTCTTAATATTCATATGCAATGGAAGCAAATAGACAATTAAAAAATGTTGGTATAAAATTGTATTCGAATATGCATATAACCAAAATAAAACTATTATTTGATTATTCTATTTTTATATTTATTCAAGACTTTTGCTATATTGAATTATGATGATCAGAAAAAAAAAAAGTCAAAATTTATTTATCTACATTTGAGATTGTTTAGGATAATGAAATGAGATGATATTTAACGATATGACATTTGGACAAATTTTTGTCCTAAAAAGATTAAAAGGACGTAAATGAGACTTTTTTTTTCCCATATTTCATATGCAGAATAAGACTGGGATTGGCAAATTTGGTCTAATTCCATCCTATTGCCAACCCTAATTTTGCATGCCAAAAACACCCGGTTATGAGGAATTACGGCCTCGATTCTTAATTTGCGAGGGACTGAACTTACCAATCAACTAAAGATGACACTCTTATGACCCAATGTTTTTTAAATACAAAAGCCTATCTTCAAATTTCACATCCAATGATTAAGAAGTAATCTTAACAATTAGTTCGCACATAAAATAGAAATAGTGTATGATTATTTGAATATAGAATGAGAGCAAATCGCTATATAGTGGAATGGTATTTGAAGGTATCATATGTAATAATTGACAGTAACAATCAAACAAACGTATTAGTTACTTAACAAATTAAAACATCAAATTCTATTTTCATCATCGGGATATCTAGCACAGTCATCGTAACCATTGTCATTTGAATTTGTTTGTAAGTTATATGTCACCAAACTGGATCAAATCAGTTTAAGCCGACTCCAATTGATTCACATGAAGTTGATACACACATACATACATATCTTTTTTTCTTATATTTAAAATTTTCTAATTTTTATTTTGACTTCAAAGATCGGTGTCCACTTCCCATTTACTTGCATGATGCGTAACTTGAATGAGTCACCGCAAGTCCTTAATATTTTGGATCTCTTGTATATTTCGTGTATTCAAAGACTTAGTTAATACGTATTGTTTTAGTTTTATAAGTTACAACAAAAAAATGGACTTAATACGTCATTTTGAAAACTCTTCAGAAATAATATAAAGAAAATAAATTTACTCTTGTTAATTCATGAGCACAGAATCTCAATTTATATAGGTATTTAAAATTAAAAAAAAATAATACAATTAACATAATTTAAAAATAATAATTTATTAACAAAGATTGAGTCAATCAATTTTTATATTGATTGACAATCACTTTGTTATCATCAATAATTACGATGAAAACAATCAATCATCTAATTGATTTTTTGTTTCCGTAAATATTGTTTCACACTTATCATGGCGACTTGACAGCAATCACACACTAGTTGCCATCATTATTAATTCATTACATCACAAATTCACAACAAATCAATTCGCATGAAACCGGAAATATAATTTTAAAAAAATTAACAATGAACGCAAGCAATGATTTGAGAAAACAAGCCGGCAACAATTAATTAAGTTCTAACACTGGGGAAGATCAGGCGGTGGCGGAGGCAACCTAGTCGACGGAGTCGGTCCATTTTCAACAACAAAAGCTGTGGCCAGCCCCCACGGCAAGTGCACGTCCAGATGGCAGTGCATGAACCATACACCTGCAAATTCAAAAATAAAAGAAAATAAACAAATAAGTTGACTTTGAAACTTATTCAAACATTAGTTGAAGCATCATTTTCACCCACGCGTGCTTAATAAAAATTTCCAAAATAGTCCCTGACAAATTACCAGGATTGTTTGCCCGGAACCTGATAACGGCCCATCCACCGACAGGAACGGCAATGGTGTTACGCCTTTGTGGGTTGACAAGATTGAACTTTTGCCTGTCTCTTGCAGCGTCAAAATTTCCAAAGCCTTGAGCCAGCACGTGAAAATCAAAGCCATGAATGTGCATGGGGTGATTCTCCAGCGCGACCAGCGCCGTGTTTTGCAGGATCATCTCCACCGTCGAATTGAACTTCAACGTCTTGACGCTCGTTCTCTTCGGAGCGAACAGCAGCGACGAGTCGTTGCTGAGGGCAGTGTTTGTGAAGTCAAATATTAAAGGAGGGTTGTCGGGGAAATCGGGAGTGAAGATTCCACCCACGTTGAAGAAGAATGCTTGTAGCAAAGACAAGCTCGTCGGCGGCTGGAATGAATGATTGTTCATGCTAGCGGAGTTTCTTTGCCTGTTTACTCCTTGACACGTGGCATTTGCTGGACAACGATCAAGCCCTAATCCCACGGTAACGAACATAGGTTCATCCACCTGAAGTGGCACTGGGACCCATTGAGGTCCACCCATTAATCCAGTCAAATTACTGTAAAACCTGTGAGCTGTGGGGGTGTCGTTAAAAGCTGGCAGGACCGGCATTAGGGGATTAGCCGTCGTGGCACCATCATAGACGACGATGCCTCTCGTGGTAGTGTTATCGAACCGTATCTGCGGTGCACTAGCGTATGCTCTTGCAGCCATATAATAAGAGCCCACAGGCTGGTCGGCTTTCAGCAAAACGTCCGTAGTCTGGCCGGGGGCGATCACGACCACGTCGGTGACGTAGGGCTCGGTGTAGCATGCGTCAACGGCGACAACTGTAAAGTTGTGATTGGCAATCTTGAAGAAGAGCTGGTTATTGAGTGCAGCGTTGATGATACGTAGGAGATAGGTCTTCCCTGACTCCACTTTGAGCGTGTAGGTTTCTGACAAACAAATAATTAATGTTATTATTTAATAACACAGAATGGAACGTTACTAATAATTAACTTGAATACGTAAACTTATGGTACTTTTCAATTAACGTTTGTGATACACACACACATACGATTTTGAGAGCAGGGATAGATGTCTCCAGGCCATCCATTGATGGTGTAAGCATCGGAAATATTAGGACCTCCACCGGTAGCTTGCGCTTGGTTTGCAACATCAATAATATCAGCATTCCACCACTCTCCTGCAATTAGGTTTAGGTGTCTATTAGTTATCATCAAATTAAATTTCAATGCACTCTTACGTGCATATAGTAGTGAAAATAATTTCATAATCATTATATATATGTATATACCGAGTATAATAGGAACTTCTTTATCGGGTTTAGGAAATGGAAGCTGGTGACCAGATCTAGGGTGGATGATAAGAGCTCCATGGACAGTGGCACGTAGCATTGAGAAGTGAGCATGCCACCAAAGGGTTCCTTCTTGATTGACTATTCTAAATTTGTAGGTGTAGCTATTTCCTGGTGTTATTGGACATTGAGTTATCATGCTTGGTCCATCTGCCCAGGCGCTTAGTAACTGAAATATTCCATGCCTACATAGATATTTTCATTAATGCCAAGATGAAAGCACCATAAAACAATTAAGATTCGAAGATGATGAATATGATAACGACAATTACTGGTACTAATAATAACATAAGTATAAATTGTTCAATATTTGGTTGGGCTCTACGAATTGTACATATGTTTGATTAATTAATTCTGTATTGGATGGGAAAAAAGGGAAAAAAAAAGCTTATTATTGATTACATCTTTTAGCCTTTTATTCATAGAAAATATGTGCAAGATCATTATTGAAGTCTTGGTTGGAGCTCTACTGGATTAAAATTGACGTAAAAACTAACCGCAGTAGAAATTTAATTTTTATTTGGAAAACATAAGACGTGATCAGCTCGGAATTAGTCAACAATAATCATCAATTTTGTCGCCTGATCATGAGAAAACAACGGGAACTAATAATTGCAATGAAAAAATTTACTAAATTTATTCTCAAAGTCAAAAACTGCTTTGGAAAACCGAGTAATGTATGTAAATATTGCTAATGCTTAATATTTAATGAGGGATTAGATTCATTAAATTTACCAGTGGATGGTGAGGTTATAAGGTGACTCGTTGAAAACATGAACAATCAGAGTGTCACCCTCATGAACTTCTATCGTTGGACCGGGGAGGATTCCGTTAACTGCCGTTATCGTTTGCTGTCTGCACAGCCGCCCAACCGTCAAGTTTTTCACCTATTGACAAAATTAACAACCGTTATTATTAACCTACAAGAGTAATTTGGTCACGTATTATAGAAAATACGTGTTTGTTTTATGTTGCATGCATGCACTCACTGTACAAAAAATTAAGTGAAAATAATACATCGAATGTGTGCTCGACGATTGCGGCAGAAGCCAATGCAGAAGAAGCTAAAACAACTAAAGCGCATGCTAGCAAAAGCGTAGAATGCGCCATATGTTGAATTAATTAATGTTAGCTATAGAGCTCAAAAGGAATGAAGAGACGTATATAGGAGCCTATGACTATGCAAATGAAGAAATTAGAAGGCTCTGTGATACTATGCAATGAGAATTGCGAGCTCTCTTTAAATAAGGAATCAACTCGTGGTTCTTCTAGGAACGTGCCCTTCATTTATTTTTTATTAAATAAAATATTTCTTTCTAATGTGAAATTTCAACTGCTATATATTTGACTCAGTTTTTGCGTGATAACTTAGTTAATTGAAGGCGACAATATGGGTTTCCAATAAGGATTAATATTCGAGGGCACCCATTTAATGTGGTGGCAGAAGTTTTGTTATCTAACGGTTTAGGTTTGGCCATTAAAGTCTTCATAATACAAAAGTCATAAAATTTGGTTCTTAAACCAAGTAAGCTCTTTTTTGAAGTGTTTAATTACGAAAATGATGCAAATGCCAAAATTTTCTTCTTTTTTTTGGGGGGTTTTCCTAAAAGCGTGTACTTTAATTTTCCCCGGAAACACAACAGCGGAGTTAGAATTTACTTCTCAGTTATTTTCATAGTTTCATTCAATGCGACTTAGAAAATAACTATAAAAAAAAAATGTATAATTAATTGTTGGTAATTCTTTTTGTTCCCAATTTGTCAGAGTCGCGCACCCACATATATGTTGATCCTTCCGTAAAACTTTTTCAAATCTCAAGCCCGCTAATAATAGATTTTAGGCTAAGAATATAAGATTGAAATAATCCTTTAACTTTTTAACCAATTTTTAAGTATGAGATAGGTCCATGTACTTTTTGTAAAAGATTGTGCACCATAATTAATTGTATCAGCTAAATTCATCTAGCACAATAACAGTTATATTTACAGTCGCATATGTTACTTTTTGGTGGCAAGTTGGCATGCAGTGCCAGAATTTTATTAGAAAGGCTACATTAAGCAAACGAAAATCTATATCACAAGTCATTTCTCATCAACTTACCTTATCATAATGACCCACATTGTCAAAATTGAATTGATCCTGTAATCATAACTTAGTTAGTTCAAGTATGCTAATCTCCCACTCACTATAATAAACCCCTCAATCCGCGGATAACATTTGTATACGACCAATTTTTCTTAACCAAAAATCAGATGAGGACATAGCTAGTTACAATCACCTATAGTCAAATTAATTATAAAAATTTTGAAAATCCATGGTAATCACTTATTAATGAATTAATCTTTAAGCTTATACACATGTATTAAAGAAGCCAATCACCCAAATTTTTACTTAAGTCCAATATCAAAAAGTTCCTTCACTATTCCAGAAGAAAAGTCATTTGAAATTTAATATCATTAATTTTACCTCACATTCTTAGGAGAAACGTTAGAAAAAAAAATAACTTGGAGCTGGCATGATATATACAACCGCGTTAGTTTACGAGCTGGGCGCCGCAAAATGAACCAATCACAAAACCTAATCAATCAGCTTTTGACCAATTAAAATTATCATGAGAAATCAAGTCATACTGTTCACAAGCAAATTAAGCCACTGCTTCTATGATGAAAGCTTTCGGTGATTTGATATCTTCATGATTATGTTATTTTAATTTGCTAACAAAGTCTTATTCAAGGTCATTATTTTTTTCTTTTTTCCACACAGCTGCTAACCTATCATCGTTTTATTTATGATAGGAATAATGATTTTATTAGGTTAAGAGAAAACGTTTTGAACTTGTATTGTTCGTTAGGTGAATACTGACTATATATATATATATTTTTTTTTTCCAGATTGATGAAAGTTGGTCGCTTGCCTTAGCGTCCAAGATTATTTACTTAGTAATGGAATGTGTATATCCAGTGGGAACTCTGATTTCTTACTCCAGTGACCCACCGGCATATATCCAATTATATTAAAATGAGAAGCAATATAGTGAAGGTGGATCGCGTGGATTGCACGGCTCTCCCAACTAAAGCCACGTGGTCCGTTGCTCACCTGCTCAGCTACTAGAAATGAAAACATGATTTTTTAGTTTATTATGAGTTATTGATTCAATATATTAGGAAAACTGTTGGATGCAAAAGCTTAATTAAAGTATGAGGCAATGATAGAAGATTAGTATGTTAATCAAATTTAATACATACTCCTCATGTGTAAGATCTTATGAGAATCAAACAGTAACGAAACACATGCAGATTTAATTTGGCTATAAAGATAACTAAAAGTTCTTATTGATTCTGTTGTAGTGGCCAAATATACATACATGTAGTTTCTCCTGGGAGATTGTTGAGTTGTTTTCTATATTGACTTGTAAATATGAGTCGCTAAAGCATATAAGTAGGATAAAATTTCATCCCTAATGTGATTGCTAATTTGTTTTTTTCGAATTAACTTGTAAATTAAAGTCACTTAAGCATATAAATAGAATAATGTTTCGCCCCTAAGATGATTGTTGAGTTGTTTTCCATATTAACTTGTAAACAAAATCACTTAAACATATTAGTAGGATAAGTCTTCTCCATCTAATAAACTCTTGGCCTAAATATTTAAACTTCCTAACCTAATACAATTAAATGCTAAGAAATAAATGTCCACTCTTCTAGATTCAAGGTGGCCAGAAAGTTCAAATTGTATATGAAAAATGTATGACCAAAAGAAGAATATCAATCACATAATTTCGGAATTTCTTCCGTATTTTCATTATTGCTTACTATAATGGTCATGATACTTTCAATATTTACATGTTGAACTAGCAATAACTTTTACAATATATGGATGATTTTCTGATATTGATTTTAGCTCATAATGAGTTGTTCAGATAGACTTTTAGGATCGTATAAGATCACGTGCACGGAAACTATAAAAATTGGTCAACGGTCGGCTGGTTACTGTGGGCTAATGGAGATCACTTGCTTTTCAAATATTCATATTCATATCATATGAATAAAATCTGCTAGCTATGAAGTCAGTCAGTCACAGAGAATTGGTAAACCATTTAATTAATGTGGGGCAAGTAACGGGATATTAACAAACGATTTAGTTATCACAACCGATGTTGAAATGTTAAGCAGTTTACACGAGTTTATTTGAAAACTGGGCCATAAACTAATTAAAATCAAGTCCCATTCCGTAAGCTAGGTGAGCAACAAAGTTTAGCTTTCTAAGAAACGAACGACTTTATTTATTTATAATCACACAATCTAATATTTTCTTCTTGTTTCGAAATACTTTAATCTTGAGTTGACGCCACCTTGAATTACAGAACCAAATTAAGTAATTCACAAAACAGAAAAAATGAATATAGAATGAATGATAGAGCTCATTGGTGGGATGAAGATCTTGCCATAATCTGAGCATATCATATTTTTGGATAATATATATATATATACACACACACTATTTTTTTTTTATACACTTATATAGTTAAGGCTTATTTTTTAAATACTTAATAATTCTTTGATTGGATTAGTTGGTACCTCTTCTTTTAAATCTAAGTGGAGGGATTGAGTCTCCCTAATAATTGTGAGAAATTATTATTACGTTGGGCTTTAATTGTATTAGATTTTGATATTTTGAATTGATTGTACATTTCATTGAATTTTAGTTGTAATGGACTTTGATTGTATTGTATATGACATCTATATAGAAAAGGATTTTATTTTCTAATTATGTTCCCGTTTATCAACTATCAAATCCTAAGAGAACCCTTCTTTCATTGACAGATGGCCATATTCAAAATTAAAATGTTAAAATATCATATCATTAAAAATATAAATATAGAAATTCATATGTTCTTTCTTAATCGCGAGCGATTAGGATTTCAAGATAAGCAAAAGAAATAGCAGCTCAAAATATCATTCTTGAATGAAAAATTCTCTTCTCTTTTGGTTAATAATCTCTAAAGTATCAGAAATCTTGTTCAGCATCTCCTCAAAAATGTGAAAAATATTATGCATTTAATTATAGGGAGAACGATTAGGTTTCTAATATTTCACATTTTTATCACTTGCATTCTATATTTTTTTTTTTCCTCCTATACCATTGAAGGATACATGTGACTTATTAATATACAAAATCACACTTACTTTGATAGACATATCACATTAATTAAACTAATGGCATGAGTATAATAGTACAAGGACCTAAAAACAATTATTGATCTTTTTAGGGACAACTGCAATATTTTCGTGTGTGCGCTTAATTGCCACTTGCCAGCAATATTTTGCCTACAAAAGTAAGGAGAACTGCAATAGTTGGATGAATTTGTAACTTTAACAAGGCTTCTTTTGCTAAGAGGCTTCACTCTCCATCATAAAGCAGTCGTTAAAATTTGAAACTTAAACAAAAATATAACACGTGTAAAATAACTTGCATTAATCATGATATTAATTAGTAATTGAGAAAACAAACAAATAGATGGCCCTTAAAACACAACACTTAGCAATAATCCAAAAACAAAACAATTATATATCATAAGCAGACATATTTATTTCAAAATAAATCGTGCATATAAACCCAAAAAAAAAATGAATTACTATTGCTAATGTATTTTTAGGTCATTAAGACGATAGATAATCAAACCGTGCATTATAAATTTATAACAAAAGATCCACAAAGAAAAATCCTTAATACTTGAAAGCAAATTATTTGCCAGGCGTAAAAGGGTCAGCTGTTGGCATTTTATGGTTATAATATCATGAATGAGCCGACAATCATCATCAAGTCGTTGTAGTATAGTGGTGAGTATTCCCGCCTGTCACGCGGGTGACCCGGGTTCGATCCCCGGCAACGGCGAAAGTTTTTAATTTGTGCTTCTGCTGAGTAGATTTGAAGAGATGAGTAAAACTTCGTAAAACGTTCTAAATAAAAATGAATTCAACATTATGATAAGATATAAATGTTTTAGATCTCATCTTAAGTAATTTGTACATTGTAAAAATTTATGAATGTTATACATCCCATCTTAAATATTTATATATTACAAAAAAAAATTTGATATTAGAGGTTTAACATAGAATAAAATAACTTTTAGAAGTTATTTGACAATGATTTATTTTTTAGAGTTGGTTGTCACATTTTTAAACTTATAGAATATAGATATATAGTTACTCACTAATATATACGCATTATTGTTGAAGTTAAAATATTTATAATTTCCCAAGCATGTTTGAAGTTTTATAGAATTGACATGCTTGCTTCATTGATAATTAATTATTAATTTAGTTACCTCTATATCAGTTACAATAAGAATAATTAAGTTAAAAATAATAATTTTTTGGATTAAACTTCTACTAAATTATAATTTTTTTATAGTAATAAAATTAGTTAGTCCTAACGACTATTAAAAAAAAATTACCCAGTAAAATATGAAAGATAATTGGAATTATTCAATAAAGATGCTGTTGCTACTAAGGAAGGTTAAAGAAAAAAAAACAAAGATTAATAACTAATTTTACTGTTATTACAATGAAAAATGAACTTAATACATCGATTGCTGGTTACAACCATTATTACATCAATAACAAATCTTTTTTGGAACTTTAACAAATGAATGGAACTGAAACACTAAACAAATTACATACAATTAATGAATGAAAGTTTTTAATTCAGAAAATAGCACAATTATTTTATTTTATTTTTTGTGGAATCAATAATAATTGATGAACTTCTAGCACTGGGGAAGGTCAGCCGGAGGAGGAGGCAACATCGTCGACGGCGTCGGTCCATTTTCAACAATAAAAGTCGTGGCCAGACCCCACGGTAAGTGAACGTCAAAGTGGCAGTGCATGAACCAAACACCTGTAAAGTTCAATACTCAACAGTCGGTCAAAAGGAAAATTGCATTGCAAATCCCTATTGTCTAAAATATTTTAATTTTCTCCACTACTATTTGATGTTAGTCACGTAGGGATCCCGTCCTGAAATGAAATGAAATGAAATGTGAAAAAAAAAAAAAAAGAGCCTAACCTGGATTATTTGCGCGGAATCTGATAACGGCCCATCCACCGATAGGAACAGCAATGGTGTTACGCCTCTGTGGGTTGACGAGATTGAAGTTTTTGCTGTCTCTGGAGGCGTTATAGTTTCCGAACCCTTGAGCCAATACGTAAAAGTCGTAGCCGTGAAGGTGCATGGGATGACTCTCCGCCGCGATCAACGCTGTGTTTTGCAGCACCATCTCCACCGTAGAATTGAACTTCAACATCTTGACGCTCGTTGTTTTTGGGGCAAACAGCAGTGACATGTCGTTGCTGACGTTAGTGTTTGTGTAGTCAAATTTGACGGGAGGCTCGCTTGGGAAATTGGGCTGGTAAACTCCACCCACGTTGAAGAAATATGCTTGTAGAATTGACAAACTTGTTGGGGCCTGGAATGAATGATTGTTCATGCTGGCAGAGAGTCTTTGCGAGAACGGACCTTGACATGTGGTATTTGCTGGGCAACGATCGAGCCCCAATCCTACGGTCACAAACATACGTTCATCCACTCGACGCGGGCATGGGACCCATTGTGGTCCACCACTTAATCCAGTTATATTACTGTAAAACTTGTAGGCTGTAGGCGTATCATTGTAAGCTGGTAAGACTGGCATTATAGGATTGGCCGTGCTGGCACCATCGTAGACAACGATGCCTCTCGTGGTAGTGTTATCGAACCGTACTACCCTTGGCGGCGGGGCAGCGTATGGTCTTGCGGCCATGTAATAAGAACCCACTGGCTGGTCGGCTTTTAGCAGAACGTCAGTGGTTTGGCCGGGAGCTATCACAACCACATCGGTGACGTAGGGATCAGTGTACCCAGCGTCAACGGCGACGACTGTAAATTTGTGATTTGCTATCTTGAAGAAGAGCTGGTTATTGAGTGCAGCGTTGATAATACGTAGGAGATAGGTCTTCCCTTTCTGAACCTTAAGCTTGTATGTTTCTGATAAGTAATGAAATAATAACACATAATTAATGAAAAAATAACGTAGTAATTAACTTGAGGAAAATTTATATGTATACTTATGACGCTTTTTAATTAATTGGGTTGGTCTAATTATGATCCATACGATTTTGCGAGCAGGGATAGAAGTCTCCAGGCCTTCCATTGATGGTGTAAGCATCGGAAATTCTAGGACCTGTACCGGTAATTTCCCCTTGGTTGGCAACATCCATGATATCGTCATTCCACCACTCTCCTGAAATTAGATTTATGTGTCAATTACTAATATATCATCAAATAAAATTCTCGTGCTTAATTGGTAGTGAAAATGATTATATTAATAATATATACCGAGTACAATGGGAACTTCTTTATCGGGTTTAGGAAATGGATACTTGTGACCAGACTTAGGGCGGATGAGAAGAGCACCGTGGACGGTGGCTCGCAGCATTGAGATGTGAGCATGCCACCAAAGGGTTCCTTCTTGATTGATGATTTTAAATTTGTAAGTGTAGCTATTTCCTGGTCTTATTGGACACTGAGTTATCATGTTTGGTCCATCTGCCCAGATGCTTCCAATCTGAAATATTCCATGCCTACATAAACAATTTTCGTTGATGATATAATTAATTAGTATAAAGACAAAGATGAAGATAGTGATGATACTTTATGCAGATATTGGTAACACTAATTACACATGCATTAATTAGACTTTTAGTCATTTAAAAAAAAAAGTTCACAAGTTATTTGCGTTATTGCATATTGTTTTGAAAAAGATTTGAAATTGAAAGCAATATATGGCCTAATGCAGCTGTATCAAGACGACATATACAGGTATATTCCAAAAATAAAAAAAAATAAAAGAAAATTTTGATATTAGGTGCCGAATTAGTCAAGGATAATCAACAATTATACAATTATCCGCCTGTTGGAGTATTTGCAATAAAAACATGTATGACAAAGTCGTCATACGGCTTTGAAAAACAGAGCAGTACACAGTAGCTAAATGCAATTCTTTTTTCTTTTTTTTTTTATAATTTTCGTTTTGAGAGGAGTACCTAAATGCTGAAGCTTGTCATCTAAGGATTAATTGAATCAATATAATTACCAGTGAATGGTGATGTTATAAGGCGACTCGTTGGAGACATGAACAATCAGAGTGTCACCCTCCCGAACGCGTATCGTCGGACCAGGGAGGCTCCCGTTAACCGCCGTTATCGTTTGCTGTCGGCACAGCCGCCCAATCGTCAAGTTTTTCACCTGATACAATCGAAGAAAAATATATATATATATTCATCAACTTGGGCAACATGCATGGTCACATAATTGTAAAGTAATAATTTCATTGTTTTGTTTAAAATATATGTAGGACTTTAACATGTTGTGTTGACTCTTACGTTGCATGCACTCGATGCAGAAATTGCATTACACGCGCACTTTATATATCATAAATATAAAAGATTCTCAAAAGGGTATAAAGCAGATTACTTGGAATGAGTGTTCCACGACTGCTGCTGAAGCGAAGGTAGAAGAAGCTAAAACAACTAAAGCGCATGCTGCTAGCAAAAGCATGGAACGCGCCATGTTAGAAGTCTAGAGAGAAATAATGTTGGCTAAAAGAATGCTCCAAAAAATATGAGGAATGTAAACAAAGCTTATGCAAATCAAGAAATTAGAAGGCAATGTATGTAGGGATCGATTGATGGGAAAAGAGAGGATGGAAGCTCTCTTTATATAGGGAACGACATAGGGTTCTTCTAGGAACGCGCCTTTAAGTTTTCATTGGACAAAATGTTTCTTTTTTTTTTTTTTTTTCTTTGAATCTCAACTGCTACATTCGTAGATTTTCTCTTGACTTAGTTTACGTGATACTCTTGTTAATTAATGGCGAAAATGGTTTCGATAAGGTTAAGCATTGAATGAGGTACCAGAAGCTTTGTTATCACATAGTTCAGGTTTGGTCATCAACGTATTCATAAATTAAGCACCAAGTCAAAATAATTTGTTTATTTGAATTTTCTGATTCCGAAAATGACACAGGCAGATGCTTATTATAATCATTATTTTAACTTCTCCACAAAGACAGCAGTGGAAATTGGACTCTGTCTCGGTTGAAAACATAACTTTTATAATGTACATTTTCTTTTTAGAAATTCTTAAGTAAAATTTTTTAGTCTTTTCTTTTTATTTTGGGTAAAATTATTGTAGTAATGAAAAGAACTCGTTGGTAAGGGGAAAGCATTGGTAATTTAATTCTATAGTTTCATTGACTAACTAATTAAAATTTACCCCGAAAGTTCATTTAAATGATGATATTGGCATGATATGTATCATTTATCAAGGGATTGATGCTGGCATGTTATGTATCATTCATTTAATTAAACTTTTTTACATATTGCGCCCTCCCTTTTTCAATTCCAAATTATTTTTTCACGATGCAATTTTTCTAGACCAAAAATAAGATGGGATACAGCTAATAACGTTGAACTTCTCAAATCATTGAAAAACATTTTTCAGCTTATTTCCACTTCAAAGATAATTTAATTGTGAATCCATAGTAATTACTTCTTAATAACTTTAGAATCTTCGAAAATTCAACAAGGGAAGGAACATGATCCAATTGTGCCAGTTGGGAAATTTCCCAAGTTTGAAATGTTCTTTTATTATTCAAAAGACATATCAATCGAAAAATTGCTCGCACGTTTAAAAAAAAAAAGAGAGAAACCGTAGGTAGAATTGGTGCTGACAAGCTACTGACAAACGCATTGCATTTGAAGCAGTGCCGTGAAAAATTAACCAACCTCAAACCCTAGTCGGTGATTGACCAATTACAATTTATAACAAGTCAAATTTACTAATAATACTACTCGCAAGCAAAGCACAGCCTGTGGGGAAGCTTTTGGCGATTAGTTAAGTTAAACAAAAACGCACGATTTTTAATGAGGGTTAGAAAAACGTTTTGGAGTTGTCTTGTGCTTTACGTGTTAGGTAGATTCTGACTAAATAAACTTCCTTTTTTTCCACGTAGATGAAAGTTAGATATACGGTTGCAATAATGTTCATACTGAGTCAGACGTTTATTTGCTTTGATTTTTCCAGCAATCAACTGGTTTCATTTTCGCGTAACATATTAAAACTTGCTTCCTTAAGCGATATACGTTGAATACGTTCATGCATGAGTCCATTTCTCTTCGATTAAAAAGATCATTATTTGTGGCATGCAAATACCGGCTGAATTATCAAAACACAAAAGTCAGTGCATATTATTTATGCAACAATCATGCAAGAAAGTCAGCTTGTGAATGATATATATATTTTGTATAAACATGTTGCGTATCTAGCTAGTAGTATACAAGAACTATATATACCAAGTGTATTAATTTGTCCCTTATATCTTTTGTGAGCAAATTAACAAAAGCTTTCTTTGATAAGAGTATCCAAATATGAAACCGTATATATTTGAATACTAATTACGCACCAGATTACTGTATTGCACAAATATTTACAACTGCTATTATAGCAGACATTACACTGATATTTACAATCAAATGTACATAATTGAGACTTACATTGTTACATTAAATTTTATGAAATACATGCTCAGACAAATAACCCTCACAGAATAGAGATGTCCTGCTCCACTCACAATTCATAAAGGAAAAGAACTTTATAAATGCTTAGTCCCCACAATGCTTTTGTGAGGCTTACATTGTTACATTAAATTTTATTAAATACATGCTCAGACAAATAACTTTCACAGAAGAAAGATGTCCTACTCCACTTATATTTCATAAAAGAAAAGAACTTTATAAATGCTTAGTTCCCACAATACTTTTGTGAGGGTTTGAACAGCTATCCTCACAAGCATAAGGGCAGCAGCCCAACCACCAGACCAAGGGCCCAATGGTATGAATCCATCATATTGAATGGCTTAGTAAGCTAATAAAAGAAAGAGTGGTGCTATTGGCACCTTCTTAAAACTCACTTGAAACCCCATTTTCATGTTTATAGCTTTATTCTTAGTTAAAATTACATAAAAGGACAAAAGAAATTTAATTAAAATCAAAATTTAATTTCTTTTTGTTACTAATTCTTCAAACCCAATAAATTACTTTATTGGGATTTTTGTTATTTTTGCCTTTAATTTCTTTTTTTTAAAAGTAAAATAAGTGCCCGCTTGGTGAAGAAAATCCAATAATTTGATAAAAATCCGTTGGACCTTTTTTTTAATTATTTCAAAATCATTTTGGAACTGAAAAAAATGAATCCAATATACATTAGATACTGAAAATAAAGAGTTTATGACGTGTGGGTATGAACTGCGAAGAGTCAAAAAGAAAATACGTATATGGATTGGGGTTTAATAATTTTGTATTTGTAGTTTTATGTAATTTTCTCTTGTGAAAGAGCCGTTAATGTGAAAACGTGGTTTCATAAGGATATTGAGGGAGTGCCAATAGCAGCACTCTAAAAGAAAAGGTAAAAATGGGCTTTAGGGTATTTATACTGTGGGCGGATCTTTGTTATTTTAAAATGTTCATATGCTGATGTGCTTATTCTAAAAATCTATATGAAGCCAGACAGAGTCGGTAAATCAGTTGAATTAATGGCGGCGTAATTGGGTATTACCAAACAATTTGGATGAGTTAATTTGAAAAATTAGCCCTAGAAAATAGACTATTCGTCTCTTTCGTTATCTAGGCGAGGTAAGAATTAAGATCCAAGTTTAACTTTCCAAGAAACCATTCAACGACATGGTTTTATGATGAGACATTGTACTTTCATTAATTTTCTCATTAGTTGGCCCTAGATACTTTAATGTTTTTCATCTACTTTCATAGTACTTAGATACTTAATTTATAGTTTGTCACTTTATAAATCTTTTCATATGAATTGAAGTTGCAATCGCTTGTCAAATTATTAATATTCTGTCGACATCTCCTTCATATGTAATCAAAATTTTGTGAATGTTGCGCTTTGTCTCGGGAGAATAACAAGACGTAGAAGTATTGGCTACTTCAAAAGTTCAAAATTCCACGCATCATAACTGTTCTTACGCTGTTATTTTATCTTTTCACTTTGCGGTCTAACTTTGATTAGGTGATACGTTGAGCCTCTAGAGGGATTAATTCGACCTACTTCTTGTTGATACTTGGATTGGATTAGATCTTATTTGGTATTGAGGTACTATAACTTTTAATCTCAGGCGGGTGAAAAAAAAATTATCTCTGCACCACTTTTATTTTGTTATGTACATCTAATTATTATAAAATTTTGATTTTTTTTACACCGCTTTTGTTTTTAAACTTATATCAATCAACCACTAAGATATTAAAATGACCATTTTACCCCTAAATGCATTAAAAAATTATTTTATTCTTTAAAATTTTAAAAATAAAAAAATATAATTACAAAGATACTCCTAACTTTAATAAAATAAATAAATCTCAAATTTAATATATTAATTTTTTATAATTATAATTTCATTAAAAAAATGATCATGTTAATTTTTTGTAATTATTATTTTATTTAATTTGTATGGGTAAGTTTCTTAATATTAATTATAGAGAAGTTTACAATAATTATAGGGAACTTTTCTCTTCATGTTAATTTTCGTAAACGTCCCTATACTTAATTTAATTACAAAAATTAAATGAAATTATAATTATAAAAAATTATAATTACAAGATGTTAATTTTATACAATTATAATTTCATTTAAAAATTATCATCTTGGATTTTGAGATTTATTTGTTTTATTGAATTAAGGGTATTCTTGTAATTATATTTTTTTATTTTTTAAAAATATTGTAGAAAAAGTAATTTTTTAATTCATTTTGCATAAAATAATTATTTTTAGTGTCAAAGTGGTTGATTGATATAAGCTTAAATACAAAGTTGGTATCAAAATTTTGTAGTGATTAGATGTATATATGACAAAACAAATGTGGTGTAGAGATAATTTCTCAAAAAGAACTATAACTGTAAAATAAAAATTAATATTATATTGTAAATACAATTTTCAAATATTGATTTTGATAAAATTAGTAAAGACGTAATAGATTTTTTATCATACAAATATAAAATCAAATCAATTTAACTTCATAGCTACATTAATTGGTGATTAGTAAATACTTTACTACTGTAACTTTAAAATTACAGATATCTAACTCAATTCCAAACATGATTTTAATTAGGCTAATCAGACTCATCTTGGACATCCTTATTCATAGTGCAAATTTCAAAATTTCCCATCCGATAGGACAATTGTCTATTCAACATAAAATAAACTTTACAACTAACGATAATGAAAAAGGGGAACTAAAATGCATATTATTTGCATTCCATGACATGATCGTATATTTACAAGTTATTGTGATTGATTAATGACAATGTTGGTAACAATGACTCTATCATCATGTGGTGCTTGCTGCCAGGTTAACTTGGTCTCATATAATTACTCACTGTATGACGAGCAATTAAACTCTCTAAAATATTAAAGTAAGGGACAAACTAAGTTAAAAAAAAAAAATAGTATGCACACACTTAGTACAATGTATTTTTTTATATAGTATTAAAATTTATATTTTTTCCTTTTTATTGTGCTTTATTAAAATAAGAAGTTTCCTTATTATAAAATTACCTTTCCCACTAATATTAAGTATTATCTCTTCATTAAAGTTTCATTTGAAGGTTTGTAAAATTAATAATGTTAGAACCACAAATAATTTTATTTTTATATGAATAGATATGACATAACAGTGTAAATTGAATGTAATTAAAAAACTAATAAAATAAATTATATGGGTGATGTGGTGTGGCATTTGCAGTTCTCTTTCATTTTGTTTTTTTACTTCTTTGCAGCATCCAAACTTGCATAATGGGCCGGGTACCACTAATTACGCTTGGACATAGATCACAAAATGTCCCCTCACATTTAGTTTAATTATCCAAAACCGAACTGGGCTTTGGCTCATTATGAAATTTGGGTCTAATTCAGTTACCTTTTGTTTCCGCCGATTGTTTTGTTTCCCGCCAATCAAAGAATGGGGCCAACTTGCTTGTTCGTTTCTTGGATCCAGTGCAACTGTACTACCATCCATATTAAAGTTAAACGTTTAAAAATGTAAGCTTATTTATTTACCTACCACAAATCCCCTAACTCCACAAACAAACATAAAATTATATATTTCTTATTTCACGAAATGATTCTTTTTCTTCTCATTTCTGCCACACGAGACATAATTAATAGGGTTATTACATTAGGGGACGATTGTAACTTTATTTAATATTAATTAAAGTCATTCTTTTTAAATATTACCTTCTTAAATAAAAGATGTAAAATTTCAAAAAAAAATATACTTATTTTTACTCAAAAGACGCTTCTTATGACTGGAATTAAACCCTTGAATTTTTATTTGTTAGATATTCATGCTAATAATAGTTTTAAACTTTTCATCATGATCCATTTTTCCTTGTTTTTAAGGATTACATTAAAAAGAAATTAGAAAAAAGTAAATTAATAATTATAATGAGCATACATAAGTAATTTCAGGAACACTACCAAGCAAACACTAACAAAGGGATCCCCGAAACAATTGGCCTTTAAATTTAATCCCGTGTCTTCACATCGGACACACTTGCGCTTTAACTGAACTCTCAGTTCCTAACAGACAATTATTTTTTTCTTTTAAAAAAAAAACAATGAAAATGGAACCAGAAACGGAAACTGAAAAATGGAAAGCAATGGTAATCGAAGTTGAGGGCGGCGACGCTGTTGAAGCTGATGCCGATGGTGGCGCTGACCGAGGCCGGAGCGGCGACGATTCTGTAATGGCTGTCGGCGAGGGAAGTAAAAGAAGCGGCAGAAGCCGAGTGAAGGGGCCTTGGTCGCCGGAACAGGACGCGGTATTGAGCGAGCTTGTAAGCAAGTTCGGGGCGAGGAATTGGAGCTTGATCGCCCGGGGAATTGCTGGTCGCTCCGGCAAGTCTTGCAGGCTCAGGTGGTGTAATCAGCTCGACCCAGCCGTTAAACGCAAGCCGTTTACCGGTATATTTTACATTAAAAAACTTGTAATAATATCGATCTATATTTCTGATGTCTCAAGTACTGAATTTTGTTCTTTTCTCAAATACAACGTTGAATTGATGGTTAGTCACCAACTATGGTGATTTTAAACTAATGCATGTCAAAATTTGTTGTTTTTGTGTGAAATATTGTTGTTTTATTAAGCCCGAGGAAGTGTGCAAATTTGTTTTTTAGAATCCAGGCATAAACATGTCGATGAAACATAAGGAGTAATGTATAAACTAGTAACCGCCTTACAGGTTTTGTAATGTAGAGGCAGATCTAAGCTGTTCTTCTGAATAATTTGATGATATTGAAGTTGGAGTTTGAAGGTAAGGATTTGATAATAGTGGGGACTTTCTTCAAGCTTGAATCCTCTTTGGGTTGGTTGTGGAGTACCTGCTCAAAGGTACCTAACCACACCAAGTTTCTAGTGATTTTGGATCTTGCTCTCTACCTAGAAAAGTACTGTGCCAAAAAGGAGTCCACACTCTCATCAATGAACATTGGGTCTGTTTACAGATAGCTATGACGTGGAATTAGGGTTTGTCTTGAACCCTAATTCCAAGCCTGCATTGTGTGCTTTACAGGTGACTGCTTAGAAATGGTCATGTTGCCATGCTTTCTGGACATATCTTACCTTTCCTTTTTTTATTCCATCCTTGATGTGTCAACTCCAGATTTACCATCATACCATGTCCCTTCCACTTATATTTATCTTTCTGGATAGTCCTAGGAAACTCATTCCAGATATTTACACTCAGGAATGAGTCCTTTACCCATTTCAGGGGATTAGTGGTCAGATTCAGGTTCCTTAGAAATTGGGCACCGACAAGTGGACTCGGGCATACCCACAAGCTTAGACAACATTAGGATCATTGAGAAAGTTTTCCTCACATCATAGGCCTAGTGTGTAAACCAAGATTGTATATATGTATTTAGATCTCTGTTAAGACCACATATCAGTTATGTCTGGTTCCCAAGTTTTGTTACTGATGTCTGATGACAATTAAGACTAGGCAAGGACCCTGTCTGCTGCCATGGACATTGAATGGAATTATCTACATGTAGTGATACTGTTAATTTATCTGAGTTGCAGACAAATTCCACCATGTCATTTCTTGAATTTAATTGATGTTAGTACTTCCTGACTAGAATGACCAAACTAGATTTGTTTCAGATGAGGAGGATCGAATCATAGTTGCGGCTCATGCAGTACATGGAAACAAATGGGCTGTAATTTCTAGGCTTTTACGTGGGAGGACAGATAATGCTATAAAGAACCACTGGAACTCCACCCTAAGGCGCCGGGGCGTGGAGCTTTGCAGGACGACAAAGCTTGGATCTGTAGATATGATGGAAGATACCAATGTGGATAAGACCAAAGCGTCATCTGAAGAAACTCTTTCTTGTGGTGATGTCAATTCATTCAAATTCCTGGAGGAAAAAGACACATGTTCTCTGGAAAATTTGAATAATCATTGTGGAGACAAATCTATAACAGAAGTTCCGTCTAGCCAAGAAAGAGAAGAACCGCCTACTCTTTTTCGTCCACTGGCACGTGTCAGTGCTTTTAGTGTATATAATACAGTGGATGATCCACAGACTGCTTCAACACATCCAAGGCAAACTCCATCACAAGGACCATTAGTTCAAGCATCCATGCCAGATGCTGGGACCTGCAAATTGCTTGAAGGAGTTTATGGTGAGTGCACGGTGCCCCACTGGTGTGGCTATGGCTGCTGTGGTATCCAATATGGTGGAAATTGTCAAAGCTCTCTGTTGGGACCTGAATTTTTTGATTTTTCAGAGCCCCCAGCCTTTCCAAGTTATGAATTGGCTGCTATAGCAACAGATATAAGTAACGTTGCTTGGCTGAAAAGTGGTTTGGAGAATAGCAGTGTCACAATGATGGGTGATGAGGCCGGTAGGATAAAAACTGAGTCTCAAGTGCAAGCCAGTGATGCATTGGGCAGATCATTATCTAGTGGGCTTCCACTGCCAATGAGTAGTATATCTGGTAAAATAGTACATAATGGATCTTGTGTGAATGGGGTGTTTTGAAGAGAATATAATGAAATGAATATTTCTAATTTGAAGAGTGTACCAATGTGCTACCAATGTCTATTGGTAGGTAGCAGTTTGTTCTTCCAGCTTAAGATGAGGCCAAAGGATTGAAGACAAATTGCCTCTCTATCAACCGGCGTTGCAGGAAGGCAGAAGTATAACTGAGAAAAAAATTTGTTTGTTTTTGGATTACTAATACTCCAGGATAGGTGCTTTGTGATTAAGAATCAAACATACCCATCAGAGACTTTTGCATTGCTATTAAGATGCCAAGGATAAAGGAAGAATGTGAAGATCTGCGTTAAATTTTGTCTGTAGACTAGATGATGTTGATGCGAGAACCTTGGCTGCTCTTCTGCTGTGATATAAGGATCAAATGTGATCTTCTGGTCTTTTCGGTTGATTCATTGTCCGATTTATTGGTGGTTAAATTTAATAAAAAAGATTGCAGGTATCTTATATTTATGAATGGATTCAGTTCTATGTTGTCTTTGTTTTTTCATGCCTCTTCACTACATATACATTTGCCTGCAGGTCAGCTTGTTCCTACACAAATCATAATTGCTTGCATATTTCCTGAGTTTATTCTTTAGGTGTTGGAATTTGTACGTCTAATATTACAATGATTACATTGACTCAGAAATTAGTCCGTAAGCAGGTATTGTTACCTGAATTATCTTGCAGTGATGTAGATCTCTTTTACTTTTGGACGAGTGTATGCTGCTTTAAAATTTGGGCAAGTAAATAGACTAGGCAAAAACGCCAGGTAGGAATCTTTTGCAGATTGCATCAACAGAAAGTTGATTTGGTGGAGCTGCAGTAGGCAATCTTAAGAATAGTTAGTTATTTATTTTATTTGTTGCTTGTCAATTCTAATAGCGAAATTGAGAAACATCTGCATACGTACCCCACGTTCGGGCCATTTTGAGAGGCTGTGAATGGAATTTGATTTCAAGTGGAATGGAAGACTATCTGGGGTCATTAATATCATTAGTGCTTCGGTTAGTGAAGGGGACATGGGTACTTTTTCGATGATACAATGTCCTCACCATTTACATGTGCACTTAAAGTGTATTTTGATTCTTCTTTTCTGTATATGGATAGTGCAAGGAAAATGATGCAAGAAAAAAGAGATTTTCACTAGCCCTCTTAGCTCATGTATGAAAATGACGAGTTTTAGACTTTTAGGTGCAGGTTGGAAGAGCCAGCATCTATTGTTGGTAGCGCTTTTTCATACCTCGAAGTTAGGGATGGCAATGGGGAGGGGAGGAGAGGGGACCAATCTCTCCATACCCATCCAAAATTTTACGCCAGTTAGGAATCTTTCCCCGAATAGAGATTGCATCAACAGAAAGTTTTTTAATTTGGTGGAGTTAATCATATTAAAATAAAAATTCAAATAAAAGTTATTATTTTATTTTATTTTAAATTAGTTGCTTGTCAATTCTAATAGCTAAACAAAATTGAGAAAATAAAATCAAATCTGATTCAAAATTAACTTTTTCACGTTCGGGCCATTTTGAGAGGCTGTGAATGGAATTTGAAATATTAAATTAGATTAGAAGAATTGTGATTCTGGGGTTATAACATCTAAAAATAAATAAAAAATAGATTTAAGTTTAAAATATTTAATGAATATTAAAATTAAAATAAAATTTTTGATGATACAATGTCCTATCCATTTTTTAATGTCCTAAATAAAAATTTAGTTTAATTATTTAATTAGGTCTGTTTAATAATATAAATATTTTGATATTTGTTATTTTTAAATATTTATCATTTTATAATTCAAATTTTATAATTTATTTACTAGTAATTTTAAAAATAAAAATAAAAATAAAAATTAAAATGACGAAATGTTTTCCACTTTTAGGAATAAGCAGGTTGGAAGAGCCAGCATCTATTGTTGGGAGCGCTTTTTCATACCTTGAAGTCTATTAAGTGAAGTCTTAAAAGAAAAAAATGAAGTGCTTTGAGTCTACTTTGTAATATCTTAATGACGGTGAAGTCTTTTAACCCATAATCATGGAGGGAATGAGTTCGAATTTCATGGACAACTCATCTCCTTTATGAATATTTATTTGCAAATATAAAGTGGGCTTTACTTGAATTTAGTGAATAACTATGTACCCCATTGTACTAAGAGGCAATCTTTGTAAGTTGAGTTGATTGGAATGCAATCTAAATCAACCAATAAGTAGATCTACACGCAATTATTTTAGCTATCTCTATCTGCAAGTCAGGCTGTTTGGAAATACAATTCAAATAAGAAAGTACTACAATAGAAAATGAAAAAGATTTTAAAAGAGTCAAATATTTTTGACCTACGCCCCAATAGTTACCCAACTGTGCTATAATGTTATGATCGGCTTATTATTATAAAAAATAAAAAAAAGAAGAAGAAGAAGAAGAAGAAGAAGAGAAGCATTCTACTGGCTATCTACTTCTCAGTCTGAAACTCAGAATTGTAAAGTATTTTTTGGTGAACAAACGCAACAACTGGACCCAGATGACTTGAAAGGATTATCATTATATGTCCTTCTAGTATGAATCTAACTGTAAGAAGATGGTTTAGTTTGAATAAAATTGCAAATGGTTTTTTTTTTCTTTAATTTCTGTTACTTTGAATAAAAATTATAAATAGGCATTTGTAGATTGAATCAAATTACAAACGGGCAACCGAAAGCAAAAGAACCAAGGGAATAAGGAATATTACATATGAATTCAAGAAAGAAAAGAAAAGGATACAACTGCTGTGCACCTGCTGCTTGTCCCATGGGCCACGGCTGGCTGGCTGGTTATTCACTAGCCCCACTACCCAAAGTGCACGGAAAATTACTTGCTCCTCTTTCAGCAAAATTGGGACAGTTCCACCTTGACGTGCGGAACTGATTCATTATGAATTTTCTATCCCATTTGGGGGTTGTTGGTTACCAATCATTTTTATTATTAATGGAATTGGTAGTTTGGTTTAGAAATTTGGTTTCATGTATTAGCTACACTACGTACATATATACGGAATTGGCAGTAGTATAATTTAACTCTTAAATATATATATATAAACCTTTTCTAATATGGGCATTCTCATTTTATTTTTATGCGATACATTTTAAAAGTGTGAGATTTTTTAAAAAAAAAAAAAGTAAAGGGATAGGCCAAGTCCAAATATCTTTTTATTTTTCCCCCTTATTATCTCCAAACTTGAATTCAGATATCAGCTGTTACAAGTTTAATATTGTTACCAATCTGACCATGCCTTTGAGACTAACATTGTGAAATTTAAAAAAGTTAATTTTTAACTCTTTTAAATTCTATAATTTTATCGTTCATTAAAAAATTAATTATTTAAAATTATATAATTTAAAAATATATCCGTATTACAGATATCCGCACCTCACAATTGCTATATATATATATATATATATATATGGATGATAAGGGTAAGAAATTAAATAATATAATTTGAGAGACTCATGGTCTCAGCTACAATCGCGTCGCGGACCTTGATCTCGATGCGGTCCACTCTCGGTCAAAAACTGTTCTTACGACCACAGTTCATGGTTTTGTGGGGGTTGGGGGTGGAGAACTTTATCACATGATACGCGTTAGTACATGTTTCTTCAGGTCCTGCTTCCGATCCACCAATGGGCGTGGCTTTATTTCGGATACAATCATTCAAAGAATTAATTAGTTCAATTTCATTCGATTTCCCTTTGTTTCTTTAATTTTTTAATTCAAGAATCTTTAAGAAGTTAGTTTGTTTACGAAGTTATTCAATAATAAAATGGAATAAACATTTCCTTAATACATACGTGATGTACTGATGACTCTCCAATATTTTTACATACTAAATTCCACAAAAAGGCACAATATATTATAATGATACAGCGTAGAAGTGTAATTAAATATGGATCCTTGAACGATAAAATAATTATTAAATTTATTCTTTAAATAAAATTATATTACCGTATTTTCTACGCATAGAAGAAAACAAAGAGAAAGGAAGAAAAAACGACAAAGCAAAATGGATCGTCCGACGTGCAATAATTTTAATGTTAGAAATTTCCTTGCAACACATGGAGAAAGTCTGTCTTCCAATCTGGACCGTCCGATCTCACCAAAGATTCACAATTGACTCCCCATCCAACGTACAGAATCTTACCAAAGACAAAGATCCCGAAGTCTTTATATTCAGAAAATTAAGTTGTAATCTCCTCCCAATTTCTCTGTTACCACCCACCTCGCTGCTGGGTTCCAGTCCAAGTTTCTTAGCAAAAGCTAAAGCTTCGGTATTTACTGTTAAAGTTTCGAACTTTATTGCATTAATGGAGTTGAAACATTACCTAATCCTATACCCACTTCTATAAATCCTCCTTCACATTTTATGCTGCCATCATTCTTATTGATCATTTTGTTCATTCAAAAAATCATAGCGTCCTTTTTTTTCCCGTAAATTTTAGACAATGGATATAGAACAGGGCAGCAATCATCATCGCCGGTCTGTGGCCGGAAGTGAAGTCAGCGTATGCTTCTCTGATGCCGAGGATGGTGGCTCCTGTTACTCTCAGTTTTACTCAACAACTGGTGGGTCCTATGATGAGTACAGTTTTGCTTGTGTTTCTGATGATCAAGAAATAAGCGGGGGCGGTGGTGATTCGAGGAGAGTGTCATCGGTTTCTTCATCGTCGTCGTCTGATTGTTCTGTGGAGATTGAGAGTGCAGTTCATGAAATTGAAATAAAAGTCCATTTGGCTACTACTAATACTACTACTACTACTACTACTACTACTAATAATAATAATAATAATAATAGAGTGGAGGGTGAAAGAGATTGTAGGATTTGTAGGATTTGCCATCTAGGTCTTGAGAGTAATCGCCATGAATCTGGGGTTCCTATTCAGTTGGGTTGCTCTTGCAAAGATGATTTGGCTGCTGCTCATAAACAGTGTGCTGAGGCCTGGTTCAAGATTAGAGGAAACAGGTAAGTTCAGAAATAAAATAAAAAAAATCAAGCTCTTGTTTTTTGTATAGCATTTTGCCAGTTTGATTGCAATTCTTTTTTTTTTTAATCCCATTTAGCTTATGATTTTGGACTTGTAACTACAGTTTAATCAGTTTGAGATATGTAAAGTTTAACGTGTGAGGTAAAGAGGGCATGTTGTTTAAAGAATTTTGATCAATAATTTGTTAAAAAAGAAAGGGAAGATGATAAGATGACATTGATGAAAGAAAAGTAAAGCAAAAGAGTAAAGCATTAGGAGGTTCTCATGTAATGTTTTACAACTCCATCACCGACAATTCATTTGCTGTTCTATGCTTTTTTATTTATTTATTTTTTCTTTGAGGTTTAGGAACTAGGAGTCTCTTCATTTTTCGTTCTGGTTTGCTTTTTTCTTTTTTCTTTTTTTGGGTGAAAGTGGAGTTTTGACCCTTTAATTGATGATTTTTTGGTGGGCGATTACTGCTTTCTGGTGTCCACCTATTCTTTTTTTAATTTTGCTGATGCAAATTCCTCATTTACATGTTTGTTGACAATTGACTTCTTGTAAATGGCTAAGGTAAAGTGTTGGGTATCCTTAGATATTGATTTGATGAGCGAATTCTAAATGGCTATGTTAAAGTGTTGGGTATCCTAAGATATTGATTTGATGAGCTAATTCTTTTTCCTTTTTTAATTCTAGCTCTGATTCTCTGAATTTTGGCTGATTTGTGGATTAATTATTTAGTGTTATGCTGAAAATTCAATGTCAGTAAGTCACACTACCATGCTATTTCTTTTCATTGGTTGAATGTTTTCAAAATAATTCTTTGTATCATAGCTTAGCTATTAATTATCACAGCTTAGTTATTAATTCTCACATTAAATAATACTGAAGAAATGCCTGACATTTAATCTGATCTTGATCTAAGTCAAACCCAATTGCAGTTATTTAAGGTTGCTTAGTGTAGTAAAGCTCCCAATTGTTCCACTCAAGAATTTACATTTGTGTTCGAACTGCATACTTTATCTTGTAGCAAGCCTCTTGCTTGGAGGTTTTGTTTAACTGCCTATATATGAAAAAAGGAACTTAGGTGAAGTTTGGCTACGGATACTATGAGATGCAAGCTATTTTGTGTATGTAAGAAAAAGAAATCTGATGGGGAAGAGTCATTATTCCTTTAGTGATAAGATCATTTGTAGTGTTTATCTTTTCCACACTGGAAAAGCTGGCACCTCTGATGCATCATGCAAATTCTGATATTGTGTTTCCTCTTCTCTCTCTTTTTCTGTTTGCATGTGCTTTGTTTTTTCTTTATTGTCACACATGTCAATTGTTTTGAGGGCTGTGTTAGGATGAGCCTTTATGCAATATTAATAAAAACATATGTATAGAACAGACAAGTCTGGTTTTCAATTACTGGCTTCATGGTCCATTATTAGTCAGTAGCTAACTCTCAGAGTTGCTCCTTTACTACCCTTTTGAATGCAGAAATAAGTCTCTCTTCTTCATGTTCTAATTGTTACGCTTTAGATTGATTCCATCTGCTAAATTCTTACAGGACCTGTGAGATTTGTAATTCTATCGCACGCAATGTTGCTGGAGCAACTGAGATTGAGACTGCCGAGCTCTCAAATGAAGTGAACAATGCCACTGCAACATCTTCAATCTCAGCTGCTGTAGGCCATGGAGAGACTCGAAGCTTCTGGCATGGCCACCGCTTCCTTAACTTTCTGCTTGCTTGCATGGTGTTTGCATTTGTCATATCATGGCTCTTTCACTTTAACATGCCCTCATCATAGGATATTGCAGAGAAAATAGAGCAGGAGAAAAGAATGGAAATCATAAAAATAAAAAGAAAAACAGAAATCCCATAATTGAGCCTGATCACATGATTTCGATGGTAATGAGTAATGGGATAGTTTAGAGCTTCCATAGAATTTAATAGGTTTCTATACATCTTCGTCTTTCCTCTTCTGTTTCACACGAGTTGAGACTGTCATATCCATGCACATTCCTCAAAATTACCAAGCTTTGTTAGGCTGCTGTATGGAGCATTAACAATCTTTTTTTTCGCCTTTTTTTGACTTGAATGTTATTTATCTGCATAGTTGTTGTCGCTCATTGAACCAGCATGACAGTTTCTTTTTTCAGTTCAAGGCTTCTTTTTTATTGGTTGGGTGGTTTGCTCGATGTGTTTTAAGAAATTTAAGTTGTAAATCAATTCGTGTTGAGATTGCTTACGCTGAGAATCACTATTGTAAAGTGTATATTATTGGCATTCTTCTGAAATTGCAGTGGAAATCACTTTGAGCTTGCCAACAGTTTCAATGTTTCGGTTTTCATTTATCAACAGTGAGATGGGTCAGACCTTGAGTAGAGGACTTGTATTGAACATCTAAATATTTTGTACAAGTTAATTTCCATTCACATTCCAGATAAAACTTCAAAGATTATTTCCTGTTGCTGGTTGCAGCTGCAGGCATGAACATGTTAGTGAGATTCAATCTGCAGACTCTAGACATTAAGCAGATAATGACATTAAGAAACCGCTCAAGTATTAATTATCATAAATGAAACAATTATGAAAGAATCCCGCAGCATTTTGAAAGCTTGAAATCGAAAAGGAAATGAAATAAGAATGACCAAATAAATACAGGAGCCTGGATAGAACTATAGATGAAAAAGTAAGATAAAACAAAAGAGAAACCTATACAATTTAATTTTTGTTCTTTTTAGCTTCCAAGTTTGTGCCATCTTTGAGTGTTTCTCGGGCGTCATTCTCCATCCCAAGGCTAAAGAGGCAAGCTGCTTGAAGATATAAAGCAGTAGGCCAATCAGGAGACACCACCTGAGCTTGCATGGCATCGCCAAGAGCTTCTTGTGGCATGTCATTCATCAAGTAGGACAAGCAGCGCCTAGCATACACCGTTGGTGAAACCATGGTTCCCCCATCAATGAACTAGAGAAGACAGAAGAAAAGTTAAGCGTCTCACGCAAATCAATTTTCACATTCAACATAAATCAACCACTGATAAGCATGCACCAAACAGTCCAAGGTTCCAATTCTTAATTGAAAACTTATGTTTAATTTATTTATGTAAGTCCCTTATCTTAAGAAATGTCTCAGTTCTGTATTATTCTTATCAATCTGAAAAAGTTCTTTTGATATTTTATCAAGGCACAAACAGAAATAGCATCCCAAAATAAAATCCAAAATGAAAAAACTCACTTGTGTGTAGCAATCAATGGCAGTTGAAAAGTCCTTGGCTCGAAATGCTGTATCTCCATGCTTCTTAGAATTCAAGGTCTCCTGCATCTGACTGGTCCACATTTGGAAAGAAAGCTGCAGAAAGCCACAATAACTTAGTGTGCTCAAGTGGTTAAATAAAATTGAAAGACAATCTACTTAGTGTTTTTCTATTAAAATACATATTGTAAAGCATCAAAATGATCCCCTCTTTGTTGAGATAGTTCAGAAGAATCCATGCCCAACATCAATTAGACCATTGTACTTGGGGCTTAAGCTTCACAGTAGGAATTTCACCAAATAGTAATACAGATCAAATCTCAATCACAATTACATTGTCAAAGCAGGATTAGAAAACCACATTTTTCACACTAAACAGATAGAATACCAAGTGTAGGATAAGAACTAGCAAACCTCATTGGCAATGCCCTCATCATCCTTGTATCCCATACCCTCCAATATTTCATGTATAGCAGTAAGGTCCAATCTTGAGCAAGCTTCACCAAGAGGTGTCAACGACAGTGGTTTTGTTGAAGGTGCAGTTTCATGCTGGATACCCAACAAAACATATGATGGAACCTGCTAAAAATTTTAATGAGATATTAAGTTTTCTCAACTAATTTATTCAGTAAAAAATCAGATGAGCCTTTAAAATTGTGTGCCGTTCTACACAAGCGAAAAAAAATGAAGAACATTTAGCAGTTAGACATTGCATCATTACATGTAAAATTCCTTTATCTGGTTTTCACATCGTGTTACCACAAGTAAAGAAATATAATACTTACCAAATAATTCCGTTGTCACTTTATAAGCATATAATCAACATTAGTGATCCATTACTACTTAAAAAAAGTATGGTCAACAGTATTGAAGGAACATTAGGACAGGGAAGTGGTGTATCAAATAATTCTGTTGTCACTTTATAAGCATATAATCATCATTAGTGATCCATTACTACTTAAAAAAAGTACGGTCAACAGTATTGAAGGAACATTAGGACAGGGCAGTGGTGTATCATTACTTTTCATATAGGGAAACAAGTAAACTTTCAATCAAATACTTCATATACCTCTGCTTCTTTCTGAAGTGACATGAGAGATATGACAAGGGACTTAGCATTTGGCCTCTCACGAGCTTCAGACTGCAGACAACGAGAAGCTAACCGCACTAACTCGGTTCCCTCATCATTTGAGAAATGGCCTTCCAGAGCAGAGTCCATCAACAATAAGAAATTCTTGCTACGAATCAAATCAAGTGCCTGCAAACATGACATATAGAGACTTAACTCACTAAAAATTGTTCACCTTTCTAATTGAAATAGGTATTATTATCATAAAAGACAAATAAATTACATGGCTTGGGGGAATATGTTTGCCACTCAGAAGATCTAGCAACATGGTGCCAAAGCTGTACACTACACTTTCTGGGGTCACTCTACCTGCCAGTAGATGATGACACTAACACAGTTAGATTTAGCTTAAACTGAGAATGAATGCACAACTGATTATTTACAGAGGATCTATGCAACCTACATTATGTTATAAACAGGTTTAATGATGCATTTTGAATTTATACATTTTTCAAGGACATGCCAAAATCATTTTGTAACCGATAGCAAGTCTTAAACAGAGAACGAATGACATACCTGTTCTCATGTACTCTGGTGGGGTGAAAGCCAAGTTAGTGCTGTAACTTTTACCGTCTCTACTATTTTTCATAAGGCCAAAGGAAGAAAGCCTGGGATTGCCATCCTGTCAACCACAAATCCACAGCTATTACCAAGATATCAAAATAGTTCAATGAATAACCAAAAGAAGCACCAAAAACTACTTACCTTATCAAATAAGATTCTGTAGGCATTGAGATCATGGTACAATGCTCTCCCTTTGCTGCTGCAATATTCAAGAGCTTGTGCCAAATAGAGTGCCACCCTCAGCCTCATTGCCCATTTCATGGGCTGGGTCTCCCCTGTTTCATTTTTTTTTTTTTAATTTTTATAAACAAGAACTAGTTTATAGAAGCTGTCAATGCCAATGATTTTGTATAACAGAAGTACCCAATACACAGTTAGGAGAAAAATATGCCTCAGAGACCGTGACGAATCAACTAATAAATTAGTCATTTGGGTCAATTTATCATAATTTTAAGATTAGCATTGATAAATTATTTTGCTTGCTTATAACTACCCAAGCACGTGTAATATTAATATTCTATTTGGAAGGAAAAAAAAATCGAGATCAACCTTAACCGCATGGCAAATGCATTAATGTAACGCATGCTCTAAATATAATGTAACAAATTAATCAAAATATCATAAACCCACTAACTCACAATGAAAGAGATGTTTTGCAAGAGTTTCATTCGGCATGAACTCGGCGACTAGCAATCTCTCATCGGCTTCATAGCAACAACCAATCAGATTCGCCAGTCTCTCACTCCTTAAATTCCCCACTGCCTTAGCCTCCTCCTAAAAAACCCCATTTTTCATTTTAAAAAAAATCTTAAGTTAGCTTTTAAAATTATGCTGTTCGAAAAAAATAAAAAGGAAAACGGGCATTTAAATAAAACGTTAATGAATTAACGGACGAGGAATTGGCGAGAATCGGGCCAGTTGAATTTGCTGAACCGTTTAACGGCGACCCAACGGTCATTATCGAGTCTCCCTTTGTAAACAATGTTAGGAGATTTTTCACCGTGTTCCGATACTATGTTGTCGGGGGAGAAATCACACGTGGCAGTCCTCAGTTGCTGTAAGCTGAACTCAGTGAAACTCGGAACTGTTTGCCGGTCGTTTTTGCCCCCATTTTCTGCAACGCAAAATTACAAGAAAACTCGACCTTTTACTCTAAACTACAAAAATGCCATCACACACACACAGAACGTTAAGAGTTTTACCGAGATCGGAGGATTCAAGGACGGAAGACTTGAGATGGGAGTGGAACCAGCAAATGGAAAACTTGGAACAACGGCCCCCCATTTGATATAAAATCAGACGGTGGACAAACGATCAGAAGCTTTTCAAATGATCAGACGGTATGGCATTGCTTCCGTGCAACTGCAACTCTGAAAACCGAAAACACTCTCTAGAACTATTGGTCTCTCCCTGCTCTCTGTCTCTGCGCTCAGTCAAATAAGTTTCAAAATCCTGTCACACAGATATTTCCGTTCGTATCCTTTCTAACTCCGTTTTGTAATGTGAAATGAGAATTTAATGTAATTTTTATCTGTGTTTTCCATGTGTCAATGCCACGCTTTATGTGTGCTTCGGAAAGTGCCTTTTGGGCTTCAAGCTTTCTGCAATTTCATCATTCCCTTCTGTTGATTTTCGAGCAAGAATCAACATAAAAACTTGAAAATCCGAATTTAAACACATACCCGGATTATATGCGGAAAATCGATAAACCAAGGTTGTCTTTTCGATTTCACGGTGGGAGAATGATCACAAAGTCGGAAAATCCTCTATTCACGTTGCAAGAACCCTCTAAGCTTCTCTTGGCAATTTTCTAAATCGCACTTGATTTTTGCTTGACTTAATTTCTATGGATTTGCCCTCTATTTATAAAGATTCCAAAGTAGTGATCATCTTCCGAACGATCTCTAAATAAAATAAACAATTGTTGGAGTGATCATCTTCTTAATGATCACTTAATATCTTTAATATAATATTACAAGATATTATAGAGTTCTAACTCAAAATGATCACTTGTTCTTGGTCATGCATCCCTCATGGGTGACCTCAAAGTGATAGAACCCTATATATATAAATATATTCATATATATTTCCAACATCTCCCACTCACACATGATGGGATGTTTATAGTGCAACGAGAACTCTCTATTCAAGCCTCAAAAACTCAGTTATCATACTAGCAAATGCAACGTGTGACCCATGAACAATAAGCAGGAGCTATATTGCTTTTAATCTCAATTGTATTCTATACAAAAAAGCTGTTCATCATGTATCCTAGATTCCATTTTATTACATCAAATTCAAGCATACTAAGTCCCATATCGAAAGCTATGCTTGACAATATACACTCTATGTAATCACAATTGTATCAATCCCAGATTATACAATTGGTACCAGTGAAAAACATAAGGTAGATGTAAGTAATGAATCTTCCCATCACTCTCATATTTCTTAGTTTTAGATTAACTGCTTTCCTAAACTTGTTTCATAAAAACAATAATCTCATAGCTATAGAAAACAAGTTTAAAGTAGCAAAAACACTAATCTATCACCTCAAAATATAGGCGATAGTATGTGAGGATACTTATTGAGGTTCATAATACCATCAAAGAAACTTTACACAATGAGAAATAAGGAAATTTTCTCATTTTTCTTTATTTGGTCATTAAGCACACGTTGTATGAAATACGTGCTTCTGATAAATTCTCTTTTACTCGAGAGCGTATGTCTAAATTATTTCATTTGTCTGATCTTAGTTCGGCCGCTACTCAAGCGCCTAACCCGAGTTTTTAATAAGCTCGCTTATCTAAAGCGCCAAATTAAAGACTCACATCTCTGCTTTTAATCGGGTTTCCATGATTATTGGGTATATCATGGTCGGTTTATATTTATTATATATAAACCTCATCTTGACCTTCCAAGGCGACACATTTATAAATGCTCCGTGAGAATATACATAGTATCTTATTCTCTCTCTATTGTCTCATCTCAAACTTGCTTTTCTAGAATCGAGGCGATCGCTTTAAGTAAGAAAGCCGATCAAAACCTGATGACATAACTTTACTCTAAATATGTGTAATCAAAAAAATTTTTATATATATAGACAAATGATAAGAAGAATTTAATCATATAAAAATTTATCACATGTCCATTACTCAAAAACAATATCTCATCAAGTACAATTTTACAATCTATGTAAGCCCAATGATCGAGTATGTTTCAAATAAACATCTCGTGTTATGGCTTTTGTAAATGGGTCTGCAACCATAAAATGTGTAGATGTGTATTGTATTAGCACTTCTCTTTGTGCTACAATTTCTCTCACAAAATTGTACTTGGTCTCTATGTGTTTTGACTTACTGTGGTATTTGGCATCTTTTGTAAAAAATATGGCTGCTTGGCTATCACAATGTATAATTACTGGTCTAGAAGAATCAAGAACTATTTTGAGATCTTGATAAATCTCTTAAGCCATACAAACTTTCTCGCACTGAACATGCCACATATTCAATTCCATCGTAGATAGAGCAATGCATGTTTGTTTCTTGCTACTCCAAGAAATCGCGCCACGACTAAGTAAAAATGCATATCCGAGGTCGATTTACGCTATCTAGATCGCCACCCCAATCGGCATCTGTATAACCAATTAGGCGCAATTCACCTCCCCGATAGCATAAAGAGTAGTCGGCAAAGTGCCTTTTAGATATGCAATAATCCTCTTGACTGCATTCCAATGCTTTCGTCCCGGATTTGATTGGTATCTACTCACTAATCCCACAAAGATAACAAATGTCCGGGTCTAGTACACATCATAGCATACATAAGATCGCCAAAGACTCGAGTACGGAACTCGTGCCATTGCTTTTATTTCTTCAGGAGTCTTAGGACACATATCAAGGCTTAGTGTTTGTCCTTTTGAAATAGGAGTATCCATAGGTTTGCAATCTGACATATTGAATCTTTCAAGAATTTTCTTAATGTATGTCTCTTGTGAAAGAGATAAAAGTCTTTTTGAACGATCCCTATGAATTTTAACTCCTAAAATATAAGTCGCTTTCATATCTTTCATTTCAAAATTTGAGGATAACCATTCTTTAATGATTTTGACAAACTCTAGATTGTTTCCAGCCAATAAAATATCATCCACATATAGAGATAAGATAACAAAGTTATCTTCTGATCTTTTAACATACACACAATGGTCCTCTTCGGTCATCAAGAATCCATAAAAATTATGGCTTCATGAAACCTAAGATACCATTGTCTGAGGATTGTTTCAGCCCATATATTGACCTTTTAAGCTTGCAAACTTTGCGCTTTTGGTTTTGCAATATATAACCCTCAGGTGATCCATGTATATTTCTTCCTCTAGTTCTCCATTGAGAAATGCTTTGTTTTAACATCCATTTGATGTAATTCAAGATCCATATGTGCAACGATTGCTAGAATTAATCTTATTGAGGCAAACCTTACCACAGGGGAAAAGTTTCCTCATAGTCTATACCTTCTTGTTGGGTATATCCTTTCGCTACTAAGCGTGCCTTATATCTCTCAATTGTGCCATCTCTTTTCGTTTTATACGTAGAACCCATTTATTTCAATGGTTCTTCGTTTAGGCGATAAATCAACCAAGTCCCGCACTGATTTGATTTCATGGACTCCATTTCTTCATTCATTGCTTTTATCCATAATTCCTTGCGAGATGATGCAATAGCCTCACTAAAAGTTCTTGGCTCATCGCTATCGTGTGAAGCAACCATAAATGCCTCCCCCAATCTCAAAACGACGACGTGGGATGGAAATACGATTACTCCTTCGAATTGAGGCATCCCGTGAAGTCATTCCATAAAATGGTTGACTCACCAGATCAGAAATCCCAAGCAAATCTGGGTTTTCCTCAATTCGATTGACAATACTCAGTGGATCATTCACTTCATATAAACGAATATCTTTGTCAACATCTGTAATGCTAAGAAATTCATTCTCTAAGAATGTGACATCTCGTGATTCTAGTTCAGTTATAGTTCCATCATCACGTTCACCAATCAATACATACCCTTTTGAGTGCTCAGGATATCTTATAAAAATACATTTTTTTCCTCTTGCACCCAATTTTCCGTGTGTATGAGAAAGATTGTGAACATAAGCTGCAGACCCCCAGGGTCGCAAATGAGTTAAAACATGTTTTACGCTGTCCATAGCTCATATGGAGTGGAACTAATTGACTTGCTTGGGACTCGATTAAGTATGTAGGCAGCAGTCAGCAATGCATCCCCCCAATATGATATTGGGAGATTTGCTTGCGCCATCATGGATCTGACCATCTCAAGTAATGTCCTATTTCTTCTTTCCGCAACACCATTTTGTTGTGGAGTGCCAGAAATAGTTAACTGTCTCTCTATACCTTTCTCTTGACACAATTCCTTGAACTGTTCAGAAAGATATTCACGTCCACGGTCTGTTCTTAAGACTTTGATCGTTTTGTCTAATTGATTTTCAACTAATTTTAAAATTTTTTTAAAGCAATCTAATGCTTCCGATTTGTGAGAAATCAAATAGACATGACCAAAACGTGAGTAATCATCAATGAATGTAATAAAGTATGAGGCGCCATGTTTGGCCCTTACACTCATTGACCACGATGTCAGAATGGATAATTTGCAAAGAACTTTCAGCTCTAGTTCCTTTACCAAATGGTTTTCTTGTTGTTTTTCCAGCTAGACAACTCTCACATATAGGCAATTCTATTTTATCGAGTGAGCCCAAATAGCCTTCTCTAGATAATCGATGCATTCTGCTTTTGCCCTATATGTCCTAGTCTCATGCCATATATTAACATCCACAATCAGAAGATGTAATTAATGAAAAACAATCTTGATTATAATTCTGATTAATTACATTCAAAATCATAAAACCATTAAGTAAATAACCAGTTCCAACTAGAGTTTTATTAAGAACTAATTGCATACAAACATCATGGAATATCACATGATATCCCATGTTCAAGTCAAATGATGATATACTAAATTTCGTCGGATCTCTGGTGCATATAACACATCATGGAGATAAAGCATTTGGCCACCATGCAGTTGTAATTTGCAAGTGCCAATCCCTTTAGCTTCAACCCTTGAGTTGTTCCCCACGTATATCCACTTAGTCCCTTGACTAATCCGGCGATATTCCACATAGGCTCCACGTTCATTGGCTACGTGTTCCGTTGCTCCTGAATCTACAATCCACAAAGGATGAGTTTCAGTCATATAAACGGAGCCTATTACATACATATTATGTAAATTTGTGGATTTAGTATGTACCTTTTTCGGCTCAATGCAATCACGAGCGAAATGGCCAAGTTTGTTACAATTGTAACACGTCACTTTGCTCATATCCTTCTTTTGACCAGTTTTTTTTCCTCTTTTTGCGCTTACCCAAACTGGATTGCCCTTGATCAGATTTCTTCCTTCTCTGAGAGGAGATTTTACCTCCTTTCTTTTGTTTAAAGCCCGAAGCTTTTCGCGAGTTGGTATCAGCCATATAAAGTTGAGTAGAAGATTTAGCTGCCACTAGGCGCTCATCTTCTAACTCCAAGTGACGTTGAATATCTTTAAACGTCTTGACACTCTCATTGTGTGTCATGTTAACTTTCATATGCTCCCAACTATCTGGAAGAGATCTTATAACTGCCTGAACTTGCTGTTCATCAGTTATAATGCTATTAGCATTTTTTAACTCTCTTATTAAAAGTGACATTTCTCTCAAATGCTGCTCCATCGAAGTATTGAGGCGCAATTTGTAAGTGTCAAATTTAATAGTGAGTCTTCTGAGTTTAGTGGTAGAAGTACCACCATACTTTTCTTTCAAGGCATTCCATATTTGGTGAGCCATTTGGTATTCCTCATACTCACACATAAAATCATCTTCCATAGTGCTCAGCAACAAAATGCGCGCACTACGATTTTTTATTTTCCAAGCTGCATAAGCTTCAAGATCTTTTTTATGTTGAGCAGAGTTACCCTTTGGTGGCTCACCATAATGTTTGTAATTACCTCTAGTGAGTCTTGTAATTCAAGGAGGTTTTGAACTTTACGGTACCAAATATCATAATTGTTACCGTTTAGTTTAATTCCTTTATTTAATTCAGCCACGACATTGTTTGTTGCCATTTCTTCTAAAGAAAAAACACAAAACACGGAGATAAGAAAACTTTCTTGATTTTATTTACACATATTTAATTATTTTGCATACAAATAACCAAAAATATGATAAGTTTAATGTAAAGATTTGATTCGAAAAGTCGTCGAGGCTTCCAATCATCATCATTTCCAAACATTAAGTTAACATAATTTTTTAGTATAATGCGCAAAATATTAATTCATTTATTGTTTATTCCCTCAGAATTTTAACAATAATAGAACTCCCATTTAAAAACAAATGTCATAAGAATACATCCCTCATGCATCTGTTCACGTGGATAATGCACCAGGAAAATTCCCAGAAGATGGTGGAGATTTAAAAAATCTCTAAGTACCAAAGTTCCTTAGCCCATGCCCTTTTTGCCAATTTTCCTAGACATGCAATTTCCATATTACTACGCCGATTATTCTCATTTATTTTTCAAGTAGTTTTGTTATGCTCCCACCAAGCACAACTCTCTTCTTGAGAAAGTATTATCATATGCAAAAAATATTTTTTTCATATTTTTCATACTTACAAAAATATTATTCTCTAATTTTAAAGCATTTATTTGAATAAAATTCAAATTAAATATATAACCATGTTATAAATTAATTTTTAAATTTTATAAAAATAGAGAATAAAAAATTGAAATAGTCGCCGCAAACGGCGCCTCAAAATTCAATCGGGAAGGCGGCGCGTGTATTACACTCTCCACCGCCGCGAGTGGGCTTTTCTTAGAAAACCAAAAACTGGTTCAACTCAAAACCGGTTCGGTTTAACGGTTCGGCTCAGCCCGCTACAGTATTTTAACTACAGTATATCGCTACGCTTCTAGCTACGATGTCGAGCTACAAAGAGTTAGCCTGATATTTACTTGTTCATCGTCTTCAACCTTAAAAATAAAATTTCCAGATTTCAACCTCCGTTCTCTCTAACCACACGTCGAATTTTGCATATGATATACCGTTGGAAAGATATTTTCATGCTCTTTCTAATGATACCGATTTCATATTATTATGTTATGTATCATGAAAGATATGAGTAAAATAAACTTACGGGTTCCACACCTAGGTTTTCATTTTACTCATTACATGGATCATATTAATCCTCATGGCAACTAGAAATTAATATATACACCTTAATATGTTTATTAATCCAGTTGCATGGCATCAAAAACAAGTAAATTTTAACATGCCATTAATATGTGTTCTTGATGAAAAAATCGAATTTCTTAAAGAACATGCTGGGTTTCATGCTTTACATGCTTAAATCAGAACACAACCTATTTAGCTCTGATACCAATGTTGATTTTCGAGCAAGAATCAACATAAAAACTTGAAAATCCGAATTTAAACACATACCCGGATTATATGCGGAAAATCGATAAACCAAGGTTGTCTTTCTTGATTTAAGTGGAGAATGATCACAAAGTCGGAAAATCCTCTCTATTCACGTTGCAAGAACCCTCTAAGCTTCTCTTGGCTTGAATTTTCTCTAAATTGCACTTGATTTTTGCTTGACTTAATTTCTATGGATTTGCCCTCTATTTATAGCATTCCAAGAAGTAGTGATCATCTTCTCAATGATCTCTAAATAAGCTTAAACAATTGTTGGAGTGATCATCTTCTTAATGATCACTTAATATCTTTAATATAATATTACAAGATATTATAGAGTTCTAACTCAAAATGATCACTGTTTTGGCCATGATCCCCTCACAACCTCAAAATGATAGAACCCTATATATATAAATATATTCATATATATTTCCAACACCTTCATTTATTGTCATGACTAATGATGATTATTTTTGCCCCTTTTCCCCTGGTAAATTGTTGGTGCTTTTGAGGGTGTTTTTGGGTTTTCGGGGTAAAGTTTGCGGATAAACGTGGCATGGGAATGGGGATTATCAGATTATGGGCTAACGCGGTGCAGAGATTGAACCATATCAACGGTCGTATTCCGTGGGGTCGGAGTCAAAACAAACGATGTCGTAGAAACTAAAAATCAAATGAAATGATGCAATTTGATTTGATTAGGTAGTGTTTCAACTTCAATTAAAGAATGGTTTAATGAATGAAAACTCTAGCTTAGGGATTAAGACTGTTTACGTGTCAAGTCGTTTTCGAGTTATCCGGTTCTAGTAACGCCCCAGAAAAAGACTTGAGATTCAATTTCTTAGACGCGTTTTAATATTCAATTTGAGACCCAGTCTTTTCAGCTTGAAGGATCTAATTTAGCGTACACTTGGAACGCATGCAGCTAAATCTTGATAAGTAAACAAATCGTTGGATTTCTTGGACCATTCAAACTGTGGGAGCAAAATATGACGAGATAAGAATTAGTAATCAAATTCAAAATATGAGAAAGAAAATACACATGGTGATTCGTGATTAGGATTTAATATTATTCAACTTAGATAAGGAGTCTTATATCTATTCAGTTTTGTAACCGATCATGTCGGAAAATTTCGATGGGCTTCATGCATTGCATGCAGCAACAACTCAACATTGGCTTCTGAAGGTTATCACACTTAAGTCAGAAAATAAATGTGAGAGCTGATAATGTCAGAAACGAATGTGTTGTGAGGTTGGCCAGTTGTCGAGCTTATAATGGAAAGGCGAAACCATACCTATCTCTCTGTCGCACCAACCTCACATTTTTAAGTGACCACAACAAAATGGCATTCCCATTCGCATCTCACATGGAAAGTAGAATCTCAATCAATCAATGGGAAGAGAAGAGTTGCCTTCTGTTTTTAGAAAAAAGGTATAAAATATATCTCCCTCTCTAGTAATAAAATAATTAGGGATAACCATTTGTAACACAATTCATTAATATAATATGAATTAGTAAGTTCAGATTTATTTAAAATACTAATAAAAGATCTGAGATTTGAACCTTATTCACATAGAGTGAGAAAAAAATTTGAGTTGTTATTAAACTGTAACTTATACAAAATTTATTCGATTAATTATGTTGTATCGTTTTCAGGTTTTATCCTATTTAGCCTCCTAACGGAGACAATTTGAAGTTATGAATGGTTTTGTCTCTTAAGAATAGCTTAACTGATTTAGTTTCTTACAGTGGAAACAATAGGTAAAGGGTATTGGAGCACAAATACTATAAATAGATATCAAAGACAAAATATTCTGGTATTAAAGAAAGACAAAAAAAATCTAGCAAGTCGAAATCTGACAGTTGGTATAATTATGGGGAGCACCCATTTAGGGATCAAAGAGGACCCGCAATAGGGAAGAAAGGAAGAGCGTTGCAGAGGCAGAAAGCGGTCGTTACATAGACATATCAGCAATGATGATATTGCATTCTGCATTGCACCTCTTTACTAAACATCAGACATATATAAAAAGAAACTTGCCATTTTGACTAATTTTAACAGCTTAAATCGCGCGAGCACCGTTTTAGCCTTTTTGTTTTGGGTCTAACAACAGGTGGGTGTGGGGTAGTGCACAATTATCACGAGATTTGCATATACGTGGGTCCTTGCCTTGCCTCTTTGGCTGTCAATTGTCAATAGATGCACACAACTTTGATAGGGAGAGTGAGCCCACATGAGCAAAGCAAATTTAGCTGTTGTACACGCACACAACCCATCTCTTTGAAATATCACACGGACAATAGTTAAAAGGTATACAAAATATCAGCAACATTTGCCCCATTTTTTTCGATGATGATGATGATGCTGCGAGATTATTGTTTTCCAGTAGATGTCAAGTAAGATACTTGTGCAACAGTAGAGGCAGTGGATTGCAGAGTAGCAATCATCACGCAGATTGATGTTGCTTAGGTTATATTACTGCGGGCTGCCGAATTGCCAAGTAGCATTTTTCCATTAATCTACAACTTCAATATTGTTCACGAGCACTATTGTAATTTCCATGTTCAACTCAAAAGGGTTATGCTGTCAGTTACTTATTTCGGTTACAAGAATTTGGGAGATTAACATCACAACTCATCAGCACTCATGCCCACTAGGGTTACGGCTTTTTATTAAGATTGAAACCACACCAATAACATTGCATTTATGAGGTCAAATACAAAACTTTCGCTTCTCAATTAATATTAGCAAAAGATGTGGTTGGTGCTGCGTGAGCTGCACATTATACAAATTTTGACAACTTTATATGCGGAGGGAGCATCACTCACAGCAGAAACGGTTTCCAACAAATTGGACCATCTTTGTCATGTGGGCTGACACCACCATCCTGAAAAGTAATGCCCCAGATAAAACCAAAAAAAAAAAGTTGTCTGCTTTTTTGAATAATGGATGATTGCTTCTGCTTCTTCCTTTTGCATGTAAACATTTGTAATCTAGTATACGAAGGTTATGTGATCTGCACAAAAGATTACGAGACTAAACGCATGTGATGTGAGGCGCTGCTGCTTCCGTATTAAATTTGAGACATTTCGTGCCCCATAATGGAGATTTTTTTTACGTGTAAAAACAAAGTGCAGAGACAACAAGGCGTGGGATATGAGTACTACAACTTACAAGCGGGACCCGGACCAAAGGCACATGCAACAGTAACTGCAAAAGAAGAAACATCACGTGCCCCCCCCATACCGATTGATGATCGACATCAACTGTTTGCCAAGAGACTTAACAAAAATCGGCTGCGAAATACTTTTGCTTTTGTATGATGCTTTTGTTGATCATATAAATTAGTAAAGAACACTATCCAAGAATGATAATTGCAGCAATACAACTATGATTCCATGATAAGATTACACATGCTTATGCTGATGATGGACAATCTTCTTAACCAAGACAGAGAAGCATGACAGCAAAATATACAGGGATAATAATGCAACTCCATTTTCTCTAGAATACAAATCAAATTTGTACCAGTGTTGGGGATAGGGGACTCGAGCAACTAATCCCTTTAATCCATGGTAACAAGAATTCAATTAGTGGTCTTTACAGCATGACCTCGTTACAGAGGCAGCAGCTTTCTATCATCTAAGCACCGTTCATTGCATTATCAGCATGGACATTTCCATCTTCCAGAACCTTGCCATTGACTTGTGTTCTCTGCCTCTGGGAATAATAGAAAACATGTAAAAGTGTAAGTTTTAGATCAATTTTATGGGTGTTCAAAAAGAAGATTTTGGTGAACAAATAGATTCCTAAATTTTATACCCAATCTGCAGGGTCTACAGAGTTCCCGTTCAAGAGCTTGTGATTCTCTTCTTTGGTCCTAGCCTCCTTGTCTTTGCTGCTTACTGGCAACAACAGAGGTAAATTTCCGCTGGTTCGATCAGGCAGTTCTGCAATGTCAAAAAGTCAGAACTATATAGTTCAGGGTCCCAACCCTAAAGAAGAAAAAATGAACAAATATAAAATAATTGTGTACAGTAAAATGCAGAAAAAAATGCTAACCTGGCAACTTTTTGTCGATAAAGAACACCACTAGATTAACAGTATACCTGCAAAGATTCATAGTGAAAACATAAATAAAAAATACGGCATATAAATAATTATAACCAAACATTGAATGAACAAATACGTTTTCCTACCAAGCAACAACAATGTCAACTGTGTAATGTTTGCGAGATGCTATAATCAAGAGGCTCTGGATAACCGCAAGCAACCAACCACACTGCTTTATAAATCTGCAAGTTTGCATAAAGATGGGGAAGGAAACGGAAAAGAATCAACTCTACATATCCAGTAAGACGCAAAAATGTCATGCAGCATTATACAGTTAAATTGCATCTGAGCACAAACAAGTCCAGCCAAAAAAAAAGTCCATTGTCCCTTGGAAACTAACACACTAAAAAATCTTCTTTTAAAGAATGAGAAAGAGAGGAATCGGGCAATAACAGGATTGATGAATGAACAAAACTGTGCAACTTTACCTTCGTGTGCCATATTTCTGATAAGTGCGCACAAAGACTAGAGTAAAGATCATGTGTGATGAAAATATCAAATCACCACATCCGTATAATACACCCCGCGGAACTGCAAATTTGACAAACCAATTGAATACAAAAGCTATGTAAAGGCAATGAACAAAAAGTACTAGAATCAAACATAAGCACATACAGTTAATTAAGAGGACTTCAACTGCACTATGTGGACGTGGCAATGTAGCGAGCTTAGAGCCCTGCAAACACGGAAAAGCATAGCTTAATTCATTAATTTTAGACAAATAAAAAAAGTTGAATTTTCCGTTTACAAAATACATAAGGCATCAAACTAAATCTATTACACCACATAAAGTGCTTGACAAAAATGATAGACAAGCATCAAAGACTTTACCTCACGACAATGATAGTTTGGACCCGGAAGCTGGGTTGAATAGAATGTGAGAATCCGGAGCATTTGAGAAAACTGCAATAAACAAGAACGAATTAAATGTCAAAAAACAGATTATGATTGACACCGACTTCATAAATTATGACAACTAGCCTATATGTCAAAATTTATAAAAGAGAGTTGGATAAGGTTCAATATTGGAATTCCTTGTAACTAGATACATTATAAAATTTAAGTAGATATAAAAGATAGCCTAGATACATCATAAAATTTAAGTAGATATAAAAGATAGCCTAGATACATCATAAAATTTAAGTAGAAATAAAAGATAGCCACCTTAGTAGACATCAATAACTGAAACCTTAAAATCCCCTCATGAGATGCAAATTGATTATGCAAGGCTTGGACATTAACCAGGATTTGTTTTTTATGGCCTTATTGATGTAGGGCAGCAATATTAAAATCCTAAAATACCATAAATCAGTTTACACTATTAAAGCTGTGGCATAATCTTCTTCCTTGAAACCTCTGCTGTCAGAAAAACATGCAGAAAATTGTGAATGCAACGAGAATACAATGAAACTATCAGACATCATTCAGCTGCTCACAAACAATGAAGAAGTTTCAAATCTAGTTAAGTTGGGGGAATTGAATGGGAAAAAACTTTTTTGTGGGGGCGGTTGGGGAAGGAGTACAAACTTAAACAACGCCTATGTTAAATGTATCTACAATCAGCTGTTCCAAAAAATGAAGTAATCTGCACTTACAACTAAAAATGATAGAACTCTGCACCATACTAGGACAGTGTAGATCTTTTTGCTCTTCAAGATAAAAGGATGGAAAGTCCACTGCAAAGAAGAAAATGCCAGATATTATACCACTGTAAACTTTTGAAGGAGATTTTGTACTAATGCAATCATGCACAAATCAAACATCAAGAAGATTAAACATCCATCAAAAGAAAAAACGAAAGTAGCAATTTTCCACTGCATATAAATCAATCGTCAGACCAACCCAACAAAGATCTGGTAACCTAACAACCAGATAACCAAAATTTGTAGAGAAAGTACAGAAGGAATCTTTTACTACAGGTAGATTATATACAAAGAAAGCTTTTACGTTACTAAATCAAAACTCCAACAATCCCCCTTTATTTCCCATCCACAAAGGATTTACCAAACTGGTGACAGAGGAAATCCAGGATTAGCAATTATGCAATGTCACTTTATTTTCTGTGGCACATTGAGTAATTTGAAAAATTTATGCAGTACTGCATAGCCACACCCCAAAGTTCATTACTAGTGTAGACAATAGGAAATACAGCACTCAGCAACAATTCCTGTACGCATGTCACACATTTACATGTACATAGTAAGCAGTAATTCGGTTCTTAAGACTTCTACATTCAGCAAAAACACCTTTTAATCTACAAAAAATCTGTACCATGCAGAAAGCGAAAACTAAATGCAATGCTGATAAATGCAACAACCAATCAGTAACTACAAAGGCAAAACAATGAAAAAATTTGGACGAAGCTTACCAAGAAAAATGATAGAAAGATGAACGTGAATAGAGTCTCACTCATGTAGGCTTTATCTTGGCCGAGCTCCTGAATTTACAACAGGAAGAAACATAACTAAGCACTGAGCAATTCCTATGAGACACAAACATTAAACCAGCAAACAGCCAAGAACAAAAGTATTGGCACAAACCGGGAGAAACATGAATCCAAGATCCTGTAATGTTGGTCCCGGCCGATGTAGATAATGAACTCCTCGAGCTGCAAGACCATGTATGTACTGTACACAAGTATGAATAAAACCATTAGAAATGAATCATGAAGAAAGATGAGGAAAAAGAGAAAAAGTAACGGTATTAACAAAGAAGGCTATCAGTATTAACAAAACATAATTAAAACTAAACTGGTTTAGAAAGACAATGACATTCACTTAGGACAAAATTTGGAGAGTTCAAAAGTTTAGTCTTACGCTAGAAACTTAAGTTTTCTCACAAAGTAGAGTGTAACAAACACTGATGGTTACCTCTTACCAGATCCTACACTTGTTTCATCAAAACTTAGACTTGTAGTTAATCAATACACCCAAAAAAAAAAATTAATTAATCAATTAAATTAATCATGATATAAGACCTGAAAAACTAGACCGGCGAGAAGGTATTTCCAGTTGTCGACAAGCAGGTTGATTTCGGTAGTAGTTTCTGCACAAATTCTCTTCCATAGCTTCACCAACAAAACCAAATCAAATTAAATTAAATTAAATTTGAATTCACAAAATGATGAACAAAACGATATCAAAATTTCTCAATATATGAATATACATAACAGAATAAGCAAGTAGAAACCTTTGAAGCTTCGCGACCAATGTAAAGCGTCATGTTCTTGTTCTTGTTCTTGTTCTTGTTCTTGTCGTGTAACAACAACTTCCATAGTACTTCACAAAGTCAACATCATTAACAGAAAAAAACACACACTCTCAAATCTCAACAAAATTCCTTCATCTAGAATTCTTCAACTTAATTAGATTAATCTCGGTTTCCGAAGATCCAACGGACGGTTATCACCTGATTCACAATCGCGATCTACGGTGGAGATCAAGAGGATTAAGGGGAGAGTGGTTGGAGAAGAAACTGAGTGAAGAAGAGCACAAAGGCGTTGAATTGGAAGCGACTTAAGATTGAAATGAATTAAGCGTTAATTAGGTATAAATCGAAGAACAAAATCACGCTCAGATTCTCTAATCCCTCTCGCTCGCTTTTCTCTGTGTTCTTTTTTCTCGCCTTCGAGTTTCTCCTGCCTGCTTTAAAATACGCGAGTCCAACACGGAGAAGCAGTTGAGAGGGGAGAAAAAACTGAGGCCCTTTTAAGGTTTTATTTTTGGAATTATAAAATTAAAATTAAAAACAGAAAGTTCCCAGTTGCTGCTCTCTTCTAAATACTTTGATGTCCGAGAAATTAGATTTAATGATTAATTAGTTACGATAAAAATTAAAAAACGAGGCGAACAAAAACAAATATTCTGTTCCTCGAAAAGCATTTATTTTTGTTTTAAAACTTTATAGTAAAAAGGGAATATTAATAATTATTAGTGAAAGAGCGGCGACTTTTAGCTTTGTTACCGTTTACCATCAGTGAAATCTTTTGAAATCCCCCGGCCTCGGCCTGCCATGCTAATAAAGTAGTAATAATAATAATAATAATAATAATAATAGTAGTAATGTTAAATGCAGTTAAAAAAGTCAAGCGAAATGACAAAAGTGACCTTCGGTGGTTGGCCAGTCACGGGCGTCTTGGAACGGGAGACGAGATTAAAATTGCAACAACAAAATCCCTCGTCAGGTTTTCAAATAATTTCAAAACCCCCGAGTCGGGGGTTTTATTATTATTTTGAGAAATTGTGGGAACAGGTCCACGTGGGAGACACTTGTTCAACCGACCACATTGAGCTTATTTTTACGGGTTCATTTTTCATGTGCTTTCTCATTAGCATGTCTGTCAATTGGGATTATGTGAACATGAAACATTTTTTTAATTTACTATTTGGTAATTAGGGTTTGATTTTAGTTCTAATCGAGTTTCAACACCTGTGGTTGAATTTAATGAGAACTAGGAGTAATTAATAATTTTCACTTAATCTTGAGATTAGACAAACATAAGGAATGGAATATATTTAACTATTGTACAAATAAGAAAATTTTAACAAACTATGATTAAAAATAATAAATAAATATTTATACATAGATTGGACAAGAAAAGAAATCCGGCTATAAAAAATTTGTATTCTTTTATGAATTAATAATTTAAGGAATGTGGCATCTTTGAATGATGCAAAAGGATAGTACAAGCAATTTCTTTGTATTAATAAGACCAATGGGCCATTTTATAATATGTTTATGCGTTCTCTTGAAAGAATGCTCTTTGAAAAACAATCAAACGCCAAAAAAAATAAAAATTAAAAAATTAAAAAAAAGAAAAAAATCTACATTTGATTGAGTATATTATAAACCCTCCAAATGAAATACATGATACAATTACATAATAAAGTTGGACGTAAGCTTAATTTATTGGAAATTTTCTATAAAATTAAAAATATAAAAAAAGGTTGATATCACAAAATCATTGCGTCATGTTTAAATTTTAAAACTTAACTATTGGATAGGGACGATTGAAAATTAGAATTTTTTAAACATGCTTATGACAATGATGATGAAAATAGGTGGAAGCCTATGTAATATGGGCGATCATGTCAATATCTAGAATGTTGACCAGATAATCATTTTTAAATGTTCATCATTTTAAAAGCATGCTTTATTACTCTAAAAATATTGTCTAAATTGCATCTCAAATGATAAAATAAGTGATATATTATTTGTTGAATGATTTAATAATTTTTTAAAAATTTTTAATAAATTAATTTTATATTATTTTAATATTTAATTGGTGAATATCATATTATTTAAAATTAAATTTTAAGATATATACTACGCTACACAAAATAAAAATTATTTTTAATGTGTCAATTGCAAATAAAGGGCCCCACTTTGAGCTGCTCTTTCTTGACGATCTGTACGAACTTTATTTGAAAGTTTCATTCGTAATCATTTTTGGTTTCAAAATAAAAAACCAGCATTGGGTTTGGCCAAAAGTGTAATTTGGATAAATTATCAGTATGCTTGTTTCTTTTAATTTTATGCTTCGAAATCGTATCATCCTTCGTTGTCAACTAGAAAAGTTTTGATTTTATGATTTTATCCATCTTTATAAAAAAAAATTAGCCTCACATGCTGTACCGAATTAACTAACTAAAAAAATTGTTAATCACATGATCTCAAGGGCAAATGCGTCAACAAAAAGAAAATAATTAAACCATTTAAAAATTATTAACAAATATTCCTGGGGGCTTAGATAACGGCAGAGGTCATGGGCCATGGGAGTGGGGGTGGGGAGGCCGCACATAGCAAGTTGGATCCTATGAAGTCAATGGTCAAGGGTCGTTATTGCCGACGGGCTGACTGCTCCTCGTATTGTGGTGGCGTGCAACTTTTTAAGATATTAACATCTCAGCCCCTCTTTTCTGTTTATATCAAATATATCCCTAACGGGAAAAAAAAATCTCAAATTCCAATTGGGATTTAGGATCTCATACTGATCAAAATGGAATTGATCCATATTATTAGTACAAATTTAAAAGCAGTCGAGATTCAGAATTAAAATTAATTTTAATTGTTAATTTGGAACAAGATAGAGAACTCTCTCGAAGTGAAAGTTTTAAATTAAATCTTATTAGATATGTCAATAGAAATTAAAATATTATTTGAGTGGGATGTTCAGGACATTTGGGACAATTGGTATGGATTTAGTTTTGAACAATTCGAAATTAGCCTTATTTTTTTTCTTTTTTCTTTTTGTAATCTCAATATCAAATAAAATGGAACTTAGTCCACATTTGCGTCTCATTTGAGTCATTAAGATGAAAATTGGATTGACAAATCCTAAATCATTTAATGCCATATGTACTAATCAACATTCAACGAGTTTTAAAATAATGAGCTATACACTGAAAATAGTACAAAATTTTATACAAAAGAAAGAAAATTGTGATATTGTAAAAAAAATTTTTATCTTATTTTAGTAATTCAATAGGGATTTAGCAGTGGTGGAGCCACTAAGGGACGTGAAGGGGTCGCTGCCCCTACTCAATTTAAAATATTATAAAATTATCCTAAAACTTAGTCAAAACTTCCATTTTGCTAATAATGTAAGTTCAAAATGCCCCCAATAAAACGAAGAGGATCCATTACCTATTGTATAATTCTCAAATTGTCAATATATATTATATTGTACTTGTATTATTCTCAATTTAATAAAATAAGAGGATCCATTACTTATGATATAATTTTCAAATGGCCAACATATATTACACTATAGTCGTGTCATTCTCAATTTAATAAAATGAGGGATAACTATATAAATAAAGAGGTCTAAAATAATATTACTAGTCCAGTAAAAACACACGAAAAAACAAAAAAGAAAAAAAAAAGATTTTGTTGAGAGTTAGTTATTTAATATGTATTATTTATGTTGAAAAACTGAAACGTTGTTGTCCCTGTACATATTTTGCCCTGCAACGGCAATGTGTGTCAGTGACACATTCGATATGAAATGACAAATTCTGTCCTTCTCTGGAAGACTCATAAATGCCTGGGGATCTGGATGTTATTGTTCCAACCTCCCAAAGGTTAAGCGAATTGGGGCAATTTACAGTTGGGAGGCAGCGGCAGACAAGAAACAGCCAAGGCGGCTAATTCGACGTGATAACGACGTGCGAAATCAAAAAATATGAGCGGCCGTACCGTCAACATTTTATGGAATATCCAAAATATCATCGAATTGGTTTGCTTCCACGCGTGAAGCGTTACGCCCTACACGCCGTATACCCCGTGTTTTTGGATGGATTGTTTTTGTACACGTAATTTACACTGAACCTAGAAGTTTCTTCGCTTGCAAAATTCTTGAATGTTTGTTGTTCTAGAAAAATTTTATTAAATTGAGTCGTTCGATCTAATTTTAATAATAATTATTAATTAAATTTAACAATTAAATTTAATTATAATATCAAATAATTATAATACTATAACTAAATTTATTATTTTGTAAGATTCTGATCGCCTTAACTTTTCACTTAACTTTTCACTCACAATAATGATAATATCGAGAACATCAAGCTCTCTCCTTTCCCGCATAAACAAATCTTTCTTTACTTTAAAAAAATAGTAATCTCGGGGGATGTTTAAACTCTCTCCTAGTTTTTTCCCCAAATAAACATATATTTCTAAACTCTTTCGGTGTAGCCAAATTTTTGGAATGTATGTATAAAACCGCAATAAAAACCATTTTTTTTTTTTGTCTTCTTTAACGTGGCAACAGGAGGCTTTTGAATGGAAATTTGGCTGACAACTGGCATTTGGCAAAGCACCTTTAAAGCACCCGGCATACTCTTACTCACGATTTAAATTTTTAAACACAACCACAAAAATGCCGCCAGTTTATGTCAATAAATAAATAACCAAACAAAGTTGTTACTTCGATTAGTCAATCACAGGCAGCCTCCCAAAAATGAAATCCAGTAATTATTTAAAGAGTGGACGGAGGTGTATCCCCACAACCCCACTCCGGTGGTCCAATTAGACTGCCAAAAAGAATTTCACACAGAGTGCTGCATAACAACAACAACAACACATGAAGTATAAAATTTATATAAATCTTGATCTTTGTTATACTCACAATTTCGTAATATTTCCTTTGGCTTGGAGAATATTGGTTTGTCGTATTGCTTTTGGAAATGGATTTATGAAGGTTGGACTAATGGGGTCATGGTGTAAAGTGCATGATGTGAGAAGTGAGAACATGAATTTATATTTGCTTCTTTTTTTTCAAAGTTTGTAATCTTAATCAACTCGAGCTTTATTTAAGTCATAATATTATTCAATAAATTAGTTAGTTGTATTTAGTAAGGAGATAGTGGACCTTTAAAGTGTAAAAAACATATTTGAAAGTCTAAATTATCTCAGATTAACTTGTTTCTTTCCTCTTATTCTTTTTATTTTGCATCACTCTTCGTTATAAACAATCATGAATCCGTAGAGTATTTCAAGATTATCTTTTTATATTGTTATCTTTTAGAATTGCTCGATCACTAAATGAAAAATATGATTATGTACATGTTTAGACTTTTTTAAGATTATTATGTCTATTGAAAAGTTGACCCTCTAAAAGAAATGTTATTTAGAAAACGTCTCATGTCCCATGCTTAGACAATTTTAATTTGAGAATGCAGTAACATGTTGTTCGTTTGAACACCTGCGTTATTTTCTTTCATTTGAGTCAAACCAAAATTATTGACCTTTAACTTCTTCTTCTTCTTTTTTTTACACTAAAATAATTAAATGTATAGGAAAGTTTGGATAAAGTATATTTGTTTCAATCCAATTCAATCCGTTTAAAATAATTAATTAATTTCAAACCATTTAGTCTTAGTTGATGAATTTTAATTGTGAAGTTTTACATGTTAAAAATCAGTTTGAATTCATTTTTTTTTTTAAAATGAGTTTCAAATCTCAATTGTCAAAATCTATCTGAACTAAACCAACTACATTTTTTTTTTAATATTTTTTAAAAGACAAAGGGTTGGGTGAAACCCAAATCAATGTCTTAACCAACAACTTATTTTATCTAACTATAAATTTCATTCAAACAAAGGTCTAAGTATAAATTTATATTGGTTTAAATCGTTTATAATATTTTTATTCATCCATTTAAAATTAGGAATAATTTCTAAATAATTTAGATTAAATTGTGTCAAGATTATTAATGACAAAGCACTCGCTTGCAAGAGGTGGAGTTCGATTCCTTGTACCTCCATCAATTAAATAAATTAAACTTAAGAGATAAATAAATTGATCACAAAAGTATCAAGAGTTTTCACATGAGTACCTTATATTCGCATCCTTTGATTGATTTGTCAAGAATTTGATTGAATTTATTAAAATCATTTACCGTCAAATAAAATAAAATAAAATATACAAGAATCCATGATATCAACGGTTAGTTGATAGAGGTTCTTTCCGATTATGAGTGAAATGGAAGCTCAGTCGTTTGCAAGTTGTTGCCCGTATACTTGGTCGCAAGTTGAAAATTAAACTTGACTTCAAAGTTGGTCTGCTTTCTTCGCTGAGTAAGGTCAAAGAATTGTGTGGCTAATGAAATAATAGGGGAAAAAAAATGAAGGCCAAGAAATAAAGAAATTTCTCTTTGGCTCTTCCCCAAAATCTGTGGGTGTAAAAAAAAAAAAAAAAAAAATTATTAAAAAGAGAATCGAAGAAAAGCCTTGAACTTGTCGAGAAAGTAATCGTGAAATCTGGAATAAAAACAAAAGCAAAAAGTACGGCATTGTCACTAGTCATTGAAAATGAATGTGAAACGGGTGCTGGAGTTTGATTATTAGGATTTGTCTACTCACAATTTCAGAATCTTTTTTATTTTTAATTTTTTTGACTTATTGGTTCCAACGATTAAGCAAAGGAACTTGTCAATTTCTAGGAAGCTCTTTTAAACACGTTGCATGTTAGCATTTATTTTTCCCAAAAAAAAAAAATGATATACTACGGTATAATTTGTAATTTTGTATGACTAAACGGGGCATGAAGGATTTTGTAATTCATTTATGTGAGCAGAGAATCCCAATATTGGGCTCGTGATATTAGCCTAATATTTATTTTTTTCACAATTGATCCAATTTACACCCATAAAATTATATATATAGCTGTCTTAATTAAAAAAAAAAAGAAAAGTAAAAGTTTGGTTAAAAGTCTCATTTAGTTCTTATATTTTAATATTAGTGTCCGTTTAATTCCTTTATTTTTAAAAATGCCTAAAATCATCCTCGACGTCCCCTTCGTTACTGTTAATTATAGATTCATGAGCGTAAAAATATATTTTTCTTGTTAAAATTTAAAATTAAAAAAAACTATTAAAAATGCCTCAAATTTTGTAATTCTTTTATCATTGTTCAACTTAATCTCTTCATGGACCATGGGACAATGCCAGTAAGCTTAAAGCTCTCGTTATAATGCTTGTGCCTTCCGAAGACATTATTCAAGACATCGTTGATAAGGGATACAAAACTCAAGCAATCAGAAACATCAGCATCCTCTGCATCTTTGCGTAAAAATCGAACTAAAATGTTGATTTGACTCATTTTGAATTTGGCAACACATAGATGAAGAAAAAAAATCAGAAACTTAAAACTATTACATATGAATTCATAAAATACAAAATTGACATTATAGAACTTTGTATGATTATGATTTTTTTTTCTAAAAATACTCAATCAAGTGAAGTGAAAATAATTTCTTTTCAATTACAAATCCATTGCACTACTAATATTAAGCTACGAAACAACCATGAAAGGTTAAAAAAGGTAAAAAAAAAAAATAATAATAAAACCATTAAACTTTTGGCATATGGAATTTTAGTTTTGTGAAGAAATACCCATTCAAGTGAAAACAAATAATGATTTCTTTTCACTGAAATACACATGGAAGATTAATAAATAAATAAATAAATAAATAAACAAGACCAATATAACACGTACTAGAGTAAGCCAATTTCCTTCGCTTACAGTTTTGACATCTACCCCAAGACTACACTTCCAACAGAAAAAATTTTATAGCGAGAAAAATCGTTAAGAGCTTTGAAAATGCAAGTCATTTGAGTTTTTAAAGCTATGGTTTTGAAGAATATAAGTGTGAAAATACAATTTTACTATTATGAATCTAGTTTATCGTAATAACTTTTTTTTTAATTTTAAATTTTAACAAGAAAAATACATTTTTACCCTCATGAATCTAGAATTAACAATAACGGAGGTGACGTTGAGAGTGTTTTGAGGCACTTTTAAAAATAGAGGGACTAAACAGATACTAATCTTAAAAAACGGTAACTAAATAGGCTTTTACCCTAAAAGTTTTGTGCTGAACAAAAATAAAATAATAAAAAAATTATGGGTCCGCTACTCTCTAGTTCAAGTTAAAGGATTTAGTCTCTATGTATGATGAAAGTAAAATTTCTCTCTATTTAAAATTATGAATCTTTTTGCCAACACCAATTTGGCCTACATCAAGCGCAACCTAAATGAATCAAATATTATATATGAATTAAGTAAACCAACAACCTTTATTTAAAATTTAAATTTAAATTGTGATGTAAACTCTTAATTATGCCCCTTATAATCCTTAATTTTGTTAGTTTTCACCTCCTTCCATTATCGGTAAGGCAAATAGTTCGAGTCTCGGACAGTTTGGAAGTAAAATTCAAACAAAAATGAAAATTATAATTTGCTTTTTTTTTTTTAAACCCTATTTTAAATCAAGTAAGATTAATTAAGAACTCGTTTTGTAATTTTCAATACACAGTTGCTGAAAGCTTGTAGAGCCCAAAACAAAAAATGAATCTAATCAGCCCAAAACATGAATAATGAGATCCAGCCCAATTTAAATTTCCTGAATTCAGGACTCAGCTAACGAAACTAATCTTCCAATTTCTGCGTCTCTCTCTATCTTCTATTTTGGATTCGCTGTAAAAAACCTAACCCTCGATCTCCTTAATTGTTTCATCCGTTGTGTATTTTCTCTTCAACGATGTCGTTTCAAGGGCCCAGCTTCGGCTACAATGTACGTTGCTATTGAATTTTTGGATTAAATTTCTATTTATGCTTTCAGGTAGTCAATTATTTTATCTTCGGTTTGGGACTAAAATGATGCTTTACCTGTATTGATACTCCAAAACTGATTTTTTTTTTCATTTTTTATTTTGTATGGTTCAGATTTATTGTATAATTTATAAATTTTTGTCTTTGTAGCTGTTAATCTCGTCGTTTTAAAGTACTTAATTGATGTGACATTGCTCTGCTGACTATTGAATGTGTAGTCTTTTGCCAATATTTTGTTTACAGGATGTTTCGTGTTTGGTTTATTGAACTTGTGTAATTTACTTAATGTTGTAGGTGAATGTTATGAATGTCAAAGCGGTTGAGTGCATGCCGTCTTCATGCATTAACAATTTGAGGAAGCATTATAGCCTGTCTCCACAGAACCCATATCAATGCAATGTGGGTTTAGTGGGTAGTTCTGCAAGGAGGAACACCATCCGATTCATGCCTAGCCAACGTCTACTTAAATTGCAAACCTCGTAAGTTTCTTTTCTTTGCTATTATTATACTTTTAGCACGACTCTCTGTGCTCGTGTGTTATATTTCTAATGCTGCGTGATACATTGCATTTCATTCTACAGTATTTCTTAATGGTCTTGTCTATAATTGCTACAAGCACAGTTGTTAATTGGTACACATGCATTTATTGTTTACTGCGAGGCAGTTATTGATGATGATATTTGATTAAATGAGAAATCTAAGTCTTTCCATTATGTTCATGCCTTGTTGTCGTCCACATTGTATTTTGCATTCTTTTTGGAACGTTGCTGAATGTCTTGTTTCATGTGAATTTGGAAAGCTGACCTAATTCTTTTACCTCAAAATGAGGTTTACTTGAAGGCCTAAAGACTATTAGACTCCATCTGAGTTGCCAGGAAGTTCCTCTAATTAGTTTGTGATAGATATCTTTAGTACAAGACCATTTGGACTAGTTTCAATAGTCTGTCTTGTTCTTTTTATGATTTGATTTCAACCAGGTCTAATAATATATTATTTAGTGCAGTACCATTTGGACGAATTTTTCAGTTGTCTTCTTTAAGACCATGTCAAGTGAAACAAAGTGATGATACAGAGGGAAACTTGAGTGGTGAAAGCATTATGTTGGATGAGGAAATTCTAAAGAGAGAGTTACAGATTGCCATCGAGGATGAAGACTATGTACAAGCCGCAAAACTTAGAGATAGCCTTAAAATGCTCGATGAGGACTCCAAGACTTCAGTGCTGGCAGCAAATGCTCGATTTTACGATTCATTCAAGAACGGTGATCTTGCCACCATGCAGGGCTTGTGGGCAAAAGGTGATAATGTGTGTTGTGTGCACCCGGGGGCAAGTGGCATTTCTGGTTACGATCCTGTCATGGAAAGTTGGGAGGTTGTATGGATGAATTATGAATTTCCACTGGCGATTGAACTGAAAAATGTTCGCGTTCATGTTAGAGGGAATGTAGGGTATGTTACTTGCATCGAATTTGTTAGGACAAAGGGGACCAGTTGGGGAGGACAGTTTGTAACAAATGTGTTTGAGAAGATTGATGGTCAATGGTTCATCTGTATTCATCATGCTTCACCTGTGGACTTGTAAGCACAACTACGGTTATTACTTTAATTGAGATTTTGTAGCTTATACTGTAAATTCAGAAATTATCTACGGTTATTATATAATAATTTTTTTTTAATTCCAAATTTTAGTACTTTCTCAAGAAGCTTTTGCTCTGGTAATTGAGGTGGTAGGTGTCTCTCATAGGCTTTATCACGTGCATACTTCCCTGTGTGGCTGTATTTTTATGTAAATATCTTCTAAACCAAATTTTTGACTGCTTTAGAAATTATTTGTTAAATATTTGAAATCTAAAATTTTATTAATTTAAGATTTTTTTTAAAATTTACTTGTTTGTTTTTTAGAATTTATATTTAATTTTCAGACATTTACATCTAAATAGAAAAAATAAATTTTTGTAATTTTTATTTGAAGGAAAAAATATTTGAATGATAAATAAATATTATATTCTAAAAATATCTTTATAAAATAACTTATTTCCTAAATTAAATGTCAAATAACTAAATTTAAAATTTTTTTTATTGTAAAAAAAAATCACTTATATTCAAATATTAAAAAAAAATAAACATGTCATTTAAATTTTTATATTCAAATTTATTTAAACTTTAAAAAAAATTCAAAATTATTTAAATTTGAAATAAAAAAAACAAACACTACTTTAGCTGCGAACTAACGGTGCGGCCAAACATACATCTAGTTACAGAAACTGAATATCTATTGGCAAGTATGTGTACTGTATACTTACAGATTAACATAACCGTGGCTATTATCTATTAAAAACTCACTATCTTACGATGCTGAGCTTTGTATTGATGATGTTATTTTCTTTTTACAACAAAAAAAGAAAGCCTGAAACTGGCAACAATAGTGCAGCGGACACAAAATTGTAACCGTAATGCACGAATTGTGCCATATCAGGCATGACATAGTTTATCCATCAACTTCAATGCATCTCATCATGCACAACAACAGTTGATCACGGGAATGAAAAAGACAGTTGCTCTTTTATGGCTATTTAAAGATCTTCAAAAGCTGTACATGGTTCTGCAACGCAAAAGAATGCCTGCGTGCAACTATACCCTCCCAACAGGGGAGTGGGGTGGATTGGGAGCATATTTTGCAGGCATTTTCCCCAGGACAATATTTGTAAGGGAGCTTTCCTTTGTTCCTTTTTCATTCATCATGGGTTCCTCTCGGAGAGCTTCTGCTTCATACAGGCTACTCACTTCTGAAAGATCGGACAATTGCTGACCGCTTATAACTGTAATGGAAATGAAGAATGCTTGTAACAAAGACACTGATGTGTTGAATTCAACTGAGTAGATTTCTTTGTTTAGTGGCACCATGCTGAAGATTGGCCTGTTCTGTTGAGTTACTCCCTGTGTATAAGTGCAAAACATGGTTTACTGGTTTAATCAAGTATAACAATGGACTGCAAAGACATTGATTGATGTGACAATGCATTGAAAAAACATTGATTGTAATATAAAGAGTACCTCAAAAAGTTCGAAATTATCAGAATTTGGAAAAGCACGCAATGACATTGGCCTTCTACAGCTTCGATTGTGGTTGGCAAGTATGCGAAGTTTGCAGCCAACATCCCAACCTCCACAGTCACATAATCCACCAGATTTCCATCTCTGAATCAATGGCGACGGCGCTCCTTTTTTTGGCAAGCCATGAACACCAATTGGAAGTATGACTGTAGTACTACAAGAGTTGTCAATCTCTCCTGAGTAAGAGCATCTACCCAGTGGAGCACATTCTGTAACCTTCTCAGTCATATCATTATACCTTTGCCCTGCATCATGGCTCAAACTTTCAATAGGCATTTTCACAACAACAGCTGCAAGCTCTTTATCTGGCAAGAACTTTGGAGATGCCTGATCTACCTGCTTCAGTTCAACACCAAACAAAACAGACTCCCTCACCATGTGTTTCAAATTTTGACTTTTCGGATTTGACAAATGATATCTGGAAACCATCTGACCGATAACGTTATAGACAAAGCCACAACTCTTCTGTTTACTTCCTTGACTTATCCAGCCACCAGCCTTTTTCTTAATCTCATTCACGGAGTAGAATGTGTAATGCTGGCCAGAATCATCTTTCCCAGATGTTAAATTCTTCACAGTGGCAGCAAGAACACTGCAGTTATTGTCAACCACAAATTTAAACAAAGGGAGCCCATTCTTCATGGTAAGCTGCAAAAGAGCTTGAGTTGTTGATACTTCTTGCTTTTTATTAGGAAGTGATGCACTGTCAGCAACTGGCCTAAAGTTTAAGGAACTCAAGTTTCCTTTAAATGGATGAACGGTTTCGGCAGCATGTCCCCGGTTTGAGCTTTTGGACCTCAGCAGTGGATCCAGAATCCTTCTTAAAGGGCTAGACCTAGCTCTGTTGTGACCATATGTCTTCTGTTTGCTAGAATCATCCAAATAAGAAACCTCCTCAGATTTCACTGGACCAGACTTGACAGAAACATATGATGAGCTCAACTGTGGGACAGCTGAACTCTCTTTCCAACTGAAACTTCTACCCATCCGACTTAAGCTGAAGCTAAACCGGCGACTTGGTGATTGATTTCTGGATCTTGTGACTGCCATTTCTTGATCCAGCGTGTTCAAATTTTCATCTGCATTCTCTTTCACATGCTTAACAGTGTTCTGTTCTGCATCTTCACAATCAGAGAGCATAGCTGAAGATGTACTAGAATATTGGGATGAGTGAGATGCATCAGATGAGAGCTCTACACGTTGACTATTGCTCAGGTTATGTGCCATCAAGTTTGGCTTTATTTCACTCTCAACTTCAGAAGGCAGCGGGCACGAGTGAGGAATATCAAAAGAGTGTTCCACAGAGCAACTCTTCACTGGAGGAAAGCTGCCACATGAAAGACGATTCTGTTTTGCTTCAACCAAATTCTCATCCTTTGGTACTCCAGACTCCTTACGGGAGCTGTTTTGAGAGAGCCCTTTGGGAAAAAGGAGAACAATGTTCTCGAGCTCACCTGGCAGGTGTTGATGACCGAGATCAACATTTGATTCATGTACTTTCTCTGCTATCTTAGTTTCCATATTACCAGCACTTATCATTTCCTTAGAACCAAGAGAGTCCCCCTTACTTCTAGACTTTGGATATGAAGTTTCCATATCTGCAAAGGTTTTCTTATCCAAAGCTTTTCTATTTTTCTTTGATACTTGAGCCTCCTCTTTTCTCTTCTCCACTTCACCATCCCAAGAACTTTCTTTTTCCTTTGTACTGAGTGCAACCCCATAATTTGCCAAGTCCATTGATAAATTTCCCATTTCTGAAGCAATCTTCTGATCATAATCTTTTGTCTTCCCCTTCCTGCAAGTTACATCAACATTATTCCGGTCAAATGACTTATTGGTCCATGGTATCTTTCCCTGCCCTCCCAAGTTGCTTTTTGAAGAAGTCTCAAAATCTTGGAAGTTTAAAGCCTTCTGGGAGGATGGCTTGACACCTCGGGAATGGCCATCTTTCGTAGATGAATTAAGACCAGGACAAAGTAAAGGATGTTGCTCGCCTTGATGAGCATGCATCCCCCCTTGAGTTGCACTGGAAAAGGTAGATGGCTTGGTTGTTGTTTTCAACAGTAAACTACTGGTATTTGCTGATAATATATTGCTCCCACTTGCCATGGTACATTTTTTGTTAAACTTCCATTCCTCTAAACGTGCCCAATCCAGAACCCCTACATCTAATGCTTTGCCTTGAATGTTCTTTTCTCCCTCCATGCGCTTGAGATAACCTGGCAACTTTGACATGTACTTAACTAGCTCATCATCCTTTATAGCCTTTCCATTAAAATACTGCAACTGCTGATTCCCAGAAGAATTTGGTTGGACCAAGATTTTACCATCTGCTTTCCGTCTTAATTCTCGAGGCAGATCACCACATGGTGGACCAACAGTAGATTTTACTTTCAATTTGTTTTGATACTTCAAATTCAGGTTCTCTTGGTGGGATGGAACTCTCTCCTTCACTGCCTTTGAGTTTTGCTGTTGCTTTGAACTCTGTCTGGACTCCAAATTCATATTTGCAGCAGAGTCCGAGTACCTTTTACTTGGTTGCACATATGGCATGATGTCAAATGTAATCACGCTTCAGTGACATATGTTCATCCCAAGTGCGTATAGTATCCTGTTTGCACCTTTATTCCATCACATCAGCTGTCTGCAAAAGAATATCACACATTGAACAAAAGAGCATTGTAAGCATTAAATCCAGAAATCCACATCCAGCAATTAGCAGTTACAATAACCTCATAATCCAGCAATGAGAATGATGGAGAAACACTAAACTAAAGAAGAGAAAAAGTATTTCTGCTTGAAATAAACTGAATTCCAAACCCCCAGAAGCCAGCATACGCTGACCGGTTGCAGTACGAAAATTTAAGTTAATTAACCCATCAACGTCTTTAATTAGCCAACAAATTTGTCAGCAGACAATGAAGCCCACGTCAAGATAATAACGAGTACTAAATGATCACAAAATAATAGAAGGATAGAATCAAGTGAGGGCACTCTGCCCTCCATTCAGCAGTTCTTATTATTCAAAATCAACGATGCTGCAATCCTGTTCCACACCAACTTTGAAAATGCAGGTACAATCATGCCTAAGATTATAAGATTTTTCCACCGGTGCATAAAGTCCTAAAGTTCAATCTTTCCAAAGGTTAAGCAATTGGTTTTGGTAATTATCCGAACAATCATTTACAAAAGAATAAATTTTAAAAATAAGCTACAAATTACAATAATTTAATGTTTATTTGTCTTCAAACATCTACTATTAACTTTGAATATCTTGCCAGCTAAAAAGTAAGTTTTAAACAGTTAACATTTCATATCTCTCTCCCCTCTCTCTCTCTCTCTCTGATTCTCTACTTCTCAATTGAATCGATCAAACGCAAATGTTACAGTCTCAGATCAACATCGATCACTCTCCAAGATCAAACACAAGTTCAGGCTAATAATACAAATAGATCTATTCGAAAAAGGGAAAAAAACTTGAAACAGAATATCAAATAAACAACAGAAGTTTTCTGTTTGGCAGCCGCGAAAATTAAAAAGAAAAAAGAAACTCATGCTCAAATCTCAAGAGCAGCACAGAATCGAGAAACCTCATACATTGCACGACGTAAGCTAATCATAATCTTTTTTTCTTTTTTAATTTCTCGTAAATGACAGCTCATATAATATAACAATAACATGAAATCCTCGTAAGTATATAACATTTAGCGGCAAAATTTATATTCATACCAGCACGAAATCAAGAAAATGCAGGTCGTAAAACTAAGTAAAAACTCAACAATTCTTCTTAAAAAAGGAAAAAGGAACTCGGGGATCTCGATAAAGATCCGATATTTGATGCCGACACAGACGTAGATTAAAAGCAAAGCAAAGAATTACCGCCACTGAAATCCAAGAAGAAGAAGAAGAAGACGAACAATAGCAGCAAGCAATGCACCTACTTAATCTCTATTCTTTGTACGTGCGTTTCGTTTTCTTCAAGACCGGAGAAGAAAAATAAAACATTATAAAAGCAAAGGCAGGGCTTAAAAAGCAGTCGCAATTATTATTAGTTACCGCGGAAACTGATCGTTCTTGATTCTATCTGTCAGTATCAGCATCAGTATCACTAGGCAGTAGCCGACGAGGCGTTTCGCTTTCAATCGGACGGTTAAAGCGAGCTCTATGAGTAGAGTTGAGGCGGGTGGGGTTGCCTAGGATGGGGTCCACGTGGACGCTTGGTTTCTTTATTTATGTCGAATCCCGATGAGCGTGAGTTGTGGGACCCATTTGCCCCTTGATTATATTTGACGTCAGCATCCAATCCACTCCACTCTGATTGGCCTGCGTTCTGTAGCTTTTGTGGACCTGCGGATGATTTTTTTTTTCTTTTAATTTTTTTTTCCTGCCTTTCGTCGTCGTTTTTGGAATTCGGATTTAAGGACTTTATTGTCTTTAAGATTTGTCTGTTGTGTTTAAAAAAGGGTCCGTTTTATTTGTTTATTTATTTTATTTTTTTATTTTTGAACGTTTTTGAAGATTACGGAAAATAGGTTGTTGCAAGATTTGATTTGATCTAAATGATCTTTGACTAAGTACGTCATTACTGTTCAATCACTTTTGAAAAAATGACTCATATCTAAAACATGTTTTTACGCACATTAATTGATTTTTTTTTTCAATATTTTTCTATTTTGCAACTGTTGCATTACGAACTCCCTTCCTTACTAATACCAAATTATTCGTTATATTTTCTTTGTCTCAAATTTTTTGTTACTTATGTAACCCAACACATCAATAATAAATTCGTAAAAGTAATTATAAAAAATAATTTGAAGAGTTCTTAATATTTAATGATTGTCAGGGAGTTAATTTCCAAAAAAAAAAATGATTGTAAGGGAGTTTTTCCTTGTAACATAATAAATATTAGACTTATGTTGAAAAAAAAAAGCATCCAAATGAAATCAGTGATAATTTCTTGAAAAAATTAATGTTGTGCTTGTGCTGCTTGAAAGTGTCGAACTACTTTTAAAGTAGAATATAAAATTTCACCTTTTTTTGAAAGCGAATATAAAATTCTCATAAGCTAATTTAATCAAATATGGAGGATAGATAAAAATTATTAGAAAAATCACAAAATAAAAAATTATCTATTTTTTAACTTTTTCTGTTTTTTATGCCAGTGATGATTACGTTTGAAGAAGGCAAGTAGCGACTGTATTATTTTAGGGGGGGAAAAAAAAGGGACAAGCAGAGAGGCGCATTAAATGCGAGGAAATTATATCATCAGTTGCATTATTTTCGCGGCGGGGAATCATTTTGTTTAATAAGCTTCCCGCCTCTTTTAGGCGTGTTGTATTCCAATCTTCGCACGTAGTCTTGCTTTTCCGCCTTTGTATTTAAGGCGTTGTGGGCGATCGGGTCACTTTGCTGAAGAGAAAAGAACATATCTTATTAAAGTGAGAACTCAAAGTAGGAAGAAGTAAAGGGGAAAATGTATTTCTAGTTTCTTTACGTTTGCGTAAGTACCGTCTAACGTTCTTGCATAATTAGCCGTCTCTTCTATTTGTTTTCTTTTCTCTGTATATATTGCGCTCCATCTTTATGATAGCTAAACTTGATTTTCAAGACAAGTTTTGATATTTATTAAGAGTAATAATAAGCATCTATATATAAAAATCGGATTGGCTCAAATCAGATTTAAAAGACGGGTTAAGTTTAGATCGGATCGGATTCAAGTCAGCACTTCAGCTGTCCTAAATACCTGCAACAAATCAAATATAAAAATTCATCACAACTCTGAGTACATTATGGCCAATTGATACTCTTAATTTTGCCAGCTAGAGTCATCGAGAATACAATTTTAGAATAAAAGAATATGGAGATAAAAAAAAAAAATTGAATTCAAAATAGAATACAAAGACACCAATAAGAGAACTAGGCTGGAGACAAACATAAAAACTTACAACAGCCAACAGTTATATAGCAAAAGAAAAATATAAATATTTATATTTTAAAAGAATGAAACAATGAACCCAAAAAAAAAAAAAAAAACCAGCACAACAATGAATACAACATTTTCCATCAAGAAAAGGTTGAATATCATATTATTAAGTGAAATGAAATGGAACGTTAAATATTATTAACATATTATTATCATATATATTATCATACATAATATAGTATATAATGTGAGCTGAAAAATTCGGGTTGAAGCTTGGAGGAACTTGGTGATGGTGGCTGTTGGTCTCGATTGAGGTGGAATGACCATCAATGGTTTCGCGCAAAATCAAGCAGTAGTAGATGGATCAAGCGGCAACAGCGGTCGCATTGCAACAGATCCAATCGAAGTGGAGTAATCGCCAATGGCTTTGCAGGTTTCGTCCATAACTACAAGGTTGCGTCTGCGTCAATCAATGTCAAGCCATCTACCGTGCAATCTCCGATTTGTGTTTCACGAGTGCTGCTGCGGCAGCACGACGTGTGTGTGACTATGTGGTGAGTGGTGTGGTGCCGCTACTGATCTACTGTTGTGTTGCAGCATTATGCGAGTGAAGACAAGGGGTGTTGACGGATCGGATTTTGCAGATGGGACATTAATTTAAATCTGATCTATGATTTTGCAGATTATAATTTTTTAATCCAATCCAATCTATGGATTGGTGAAACTCAATTCAAATCTAATCTGTATGTTTGCAAATCGGATACTAATTTGACCAAATTCATTTTCAATCCATCATTTTGCAGATTAATTTGTGAATTTAAAATTTTTAATTTTGTTCAATCTATGAAGTAATTAAATTAAAAAATCTAATATAAAATAATTTTATTACCTATTAAATTCAAAATTGAATAAAATTTAAAGAAATAAATTGTTTAAATTAAGCTAGAATGATATATTCAAAGTTTTAAAATATAACACACAAAAAAAAAAAATCTCATTTGTTTAGATTAATACATGAAAATTAACTAAAATTAAGAATTTAAATATAAACAAAAGTTGAAACCTGAGACCTTAGATGTAACAAAAAGAAATTAAGAAACTTGAAGAGTTTGACAAGAAAGTAAAAAATTATAAGTACCTTAAGTGGTGAAGAAACAGTGATGCCTTGTGCATGCAGCAGGGTAGAGGTTTGGCATTATGTGCTAAAATGTTTTGTTTGGCTGAGGGATTTTTTGTTCTGTTTTAGAATTTTTAATGTTTAGGAATATATTTGCTTATTTAGTTATTCAAATAATTAATTATTTTTTATTTTATATTATTATTAAATAAGATATAACATGGTGTTAATTTAACTATATTTTAATTAATTAATTAATTTATTAGTTAGTAGCAATACGATATTTATAAAGTTCTATTTTATAATTAAATAAATATTTTTTACGGATTCACAAATTTTTCCTATCTGCGGACTGCGGATTTTTAAAATTTCAATCCAATTCAATCCATCAATCCACATATCGGATTTTACGAATTAGTTTTTTGCTGATAAAATGAATTGAATAGATCAGATTGAATTACGATTACCCCCTATTGAAGAGAACAAAGAAGAAAAGAATGAATAATTAGGCCAAATCTCAAATGTTTAATGTCAATTAGGTTTTTTTTTTATAGTCCAACCCAATCGGATCGGTTTATTCTTTTTTTTTTCACTAATCCAACCAGAGTTTACCATCCAATCGGATTGGACAAATAATCCAATCCGATCCTAACCCCATTTTTGGGGTCGAGTCAAATTGAGTTATCACCCTAATTATTAGTTAACTGATTTTATCAGTTATAAAATCCACATCCAATAGTGAGACACATATGACATTGAGATTCAAGTTGGGATCTCTAACATTATTGATTATTTAAACATCACATGATAAATATTTAAACATAAACAATCCATTAGTTACAATATTTTAATCTTTTTTAAAAATAAAAATTACCTAAATCAGATTTTTAACTCCTGCCTCTCCTAAAATTTCAATTCGAGTGGCCAATCAAATAAACCTATTTGAAAATTACTTGACTAGACTCCCGGCGACAACACCCTCCTATCTCTTGAATCTATTGGATTTATATATAGATTTACAAGTCTTCGATGCAACACTTTTCTCATTACTACAACAATCACAATAAGTGTATTTGGACAGAGTGGAGCTTTTAATACTCTTCTAAAATCTTTTTAACACCCATTTTATATATATTTTTTTAAACTTTTCCTAGTTTAATTTACAAAATACAAAGTCATATACTAAAATTAACTATCTTTCCATAAAATTCATCCTAAAAGGGGCATCTTTTCAAGTTTTTATTATGAAATACATGCAAATTCTAAGATCTTAAACTATTTTCATCTTATTACATAATTTTTTTTTATCTCCATAACTCTAAATTATATTAGGTTCAAATAGGAATATAAATTAGAAAATAAGATGGTGTAAAAGAATAATTTATTTTAAGTATTTAATTACAATTTTTTATTAAAATCAAGAAATGAAATAATTTTTCTTTAATTATTTGAATGATTTTAGTTAAAAAGGGATTTTATAAGACATTCAGATGGGTGTCAAAAAGGGGTACTCATTGAAAATTGGAATTGCTGAGCCCATTTTGTTCATGTAAAACTGGGCCCAAGTATAAATTGTTGGGGCTCACTCTTTGAGCCCGGTTGTTTTGGGTACAAAACCCAGAAAGTGAACCATGACCGTGACGTATAATTGATAAGAGTGTTAGCCGAGTTGGATCTTCCAACGGACAGTTAGAGAAGCCGATCCAGTTACCTTGCATGATGGGTAATAAACATTAGAGAATTGATCACTATTTTTCTCGGTTTCTTCGATTACTATTTATTACACTTTTCAGCCATTGGATTAAATCTTATGATTATAACTTCTCTAATTTTTATTACCCATTATATAAGATAACGAAATCTTAAAAGTATTATTGTAACCCATTGAACTAAGCTTATTAATATATTTAATAAGCAACCCTTAGCTAGAAACTGTGACTAGTGAGTTATTTTACATTCTAATTAAGCGGAACCTTTTTATGATCACTTTGCTAAAAAGGTCTCTAACCGAAACATTTAAAGATAATTAAAACAACAATAGAAAAGCTTTCAGGTAGATATATATATGTAGATATATATGTATTTTATTATAAAGTTTAGTATGATCATAACATATCAGTACACCACACGTCAACTTTCTTGTTTCCAACAAGGAACCTTATTTTTTCTTCTTGTTCTATAGTATATTTCATTTTCCACGTGCCTACTACCATCTTGTTTATAACTTACTAGGATGAAGTGAAGGGCTGATCAAAATTAATTATTGTTTCCAGTACCTCAATTCCCACAAGAAATTGAGGTTTAGAGTTTTGTCAATGGAGCAAGCACGTGTTCCTCACGTGGTGCTCTTGCCTTTCCCTGCATATGGCCACATCAAGCCCATGCTGACGCTAGCCGAGCATTTAGCCATGCGGGCTTTCGAGTCACCTTCGTGAACAATGAACAATATCACGATCGTCTCCTTGGCAACACCGACGTAACGGCTATCTACAAGTGCTTCCCTAACTTCCGCTTTACGTCGATACCCGACGGTCTGCCTCCCGATAATCCACGGTTTGGTATATACATCAAAGACTGGTTTTGTTCCGATAAACCAGTGTCAAAGCTGGCGTTCCGTCAGCTGCTGATGACGCCTGGGGGGCTCCCAACATGCATCATATCAGATAGCATCATGTCCTTCACAATTGACGTTGCAGAAGAGCTTAACATTCCTATAATCACTTTTCGAGCGTACAGTGTTCACTGCTCCTGGTTGGACTTTCATTTTTCCAAGCTTGCTGAAGAAGGGCAACTTCCGGTCAGAGGTCGGTTTCTCTTTTTCATTTATATATATATATATATATATATATATATATATAATCCTGAAATCTTGAACTGAACATGTACATGTAACCTGTAATATCATGTAATACGTTGCCTACTATTGTGAAATTGCAGACGAAAACATCGATAAGCCCGTTACGTGCATTCCGGGGCTGGAAAATATCATTAGGAATAGAGACCTTCCAGGCGTTTGTAGAGATGGAGGACCCGATGATCCCATTTTGCAGACCTTCATTAGGGATACCTCTGCCACGACTCGAACTTCAGCTCTCGTAATTAACACCTTCAACGAAATTGAAGGACCTATAATATCAAAACTGGGTTCTTATTTAACTAAAATTTACACTGTTGGTCCTCTACACGCTTTGTTGAAGTTGCGGATCCAAAAGGACTCCGCGGAGCCATCTCCGCTAGAGTCAAACAATTGTGTTTTATCGAAAGAGGACATAAGTTGCATGACGTGGCTAGATTCTCAGCCGTCTAGATCAGTATTATATGTCAGTTTTGGAAGTTTCATCAAGCTTGGTCGCGACCAAATTTTAGAGTTTTGGCATGGCATGGTCAATAGTGGGAAAGGGTTCTTGTGGATCATAAGATCGGACTTGATTGATGGAGAGCCCGGAGTTGGCCCAGTTCCTGTGGAGCTTGATCAAGGGACCAAGGAAAGAGGGTGCATTGTTAGCTGGGCTCCACAAGAGGAGGTCCTGACCCACCAAGCAATTGGTTGGTTTCTGACTCATAGCGGCTGGAACTCAACTTTGGAGAGTATGGTAGCTTGAGTGCCCATGATTTGTTGGTGATCAACAAGTTAATAGTAGGTGTGTGAGTGAGATTTGGAAGTTTGGATTTGATATGAAGGACACGTGTGCTAGATCAACGATTGAGAAGTTGGTAAGGGACTTGATGGATAACAAGATGGATAAGATCATGGAGTCAACGGTTCAGATTGCGAAAATGGCTCGTGATGCTGTCAAGGAAGACGGGTCGTCTTATCGTAACCTAGAGAAGTTGATTGAAGACATAAGATCAATGGCTTTTAAGGCTTGAAAAATGAAAAACATGATTCAATGTAGTGCTTTCACTGAAAAATAATATTGAAACGGTAAGAAACTTATTGAGAATGCCCAAAGTTAAAAGAATAATTCAGTAACTATAGTTCGCATTAATAAGATCATTGGAAATTTTGCAGTCTTATATGTGATTATTTTAAAAATCATATTTTAACAATGAAATAACCCAAAGTTTATTAAAATTTAGCCGTATATCAATTATGAAATTTATTTAAGGAATAACAATTATGAAAATGAGAGCTTCAATTTGCAAAATTTGTAACTTTAATGTCTTTTCGGCTCAATGTCATTAATAAGGAGAAATATTGGGAAAAAAAAGAGAAAATTAGACAAGAAATTTTAAAACAATGAAAGTTGTCGTGATCACATGGCATAATATTAGCACAACTTCGTTTCTTGTATAAGTACCTAAGCAATTAAGTCAGCAAAAATTTTTAACAACAATGCTTCACTTTTCCTCCTTAATCTGTCATATATAGGTGGACTTGGCTTGGCTCTACGCATCGCCAATAGCTCAATAGATGCGACAAAATGAACCTGCAGATTGCTATTATATCTTGATTAAAACTAACGTTAAGAAATAATTGAAATCGAGCCATGTGACCTTAATTTTTCTTTTCTGAAGCCTTGTTCATCGATGCATTAGTCTAACAAGTGACTATAATCTTTTTTTATATATAAAGGAGCTCTAAAAAGAGTTAAGATAAAATTAGTGGGGATAAGCTACTGCTCTATATAAAGGGGATAAGTAAGTCACTATAATCTTTTATTATAAAGTTCTATTCATATCGTATCAACCTCCCAAAAAGATCTAATGGGAAATTGGAAATTGGAAATCCTAATATTTTTAATTTTAAATAAATTTCTACATATTTGAACTCGACCGCTTCCGTTTTTCCTGTTGACCTGAAGATATAACAAGAAGCAAGGGTTTTATTCATCCTTATTCCTGAAAAAAAGATGGATCAAACAAATGTTCCTCATGTATTGTTCTTGCCCTTCCCAGCACAAGGCCACATCAAGCCAATGCTGAGACTAGCCGAGCTTCTAAGCCATGCAGATTGTCAAGTCACCTTCATATACACTGATAACAATCATGATCGTCTCATTCGGAACACTGGCATAACCTCCTTCTGTGGTCGCTTCCCTATGTTTCACTCCAGCTTCATCCCTTATGGTTTACCATGCCGTTTCAAATGCCCCCAGTTTATCTGTCCAAGAATTGTTTAGCACCGTCACAAGTGCATGCAAGCCGGCGTTCCGTCGGCTGTCGACTTCATTGAGTGAAACATCTGGCCAGTGGCGGCGGCCAACTTGTATTATAACAGGCGGTACCATGTCTTTTGCAACTATTGATGTTGCGGATGAGCTTCGAATTCCTGTCATCGCTTTCGGAAGTGACAGAGCTTCTTGTACTTGGACTTACTTCCATTTTACCAAGCTCATCCAAAGGCGAAGTTCCTTTTCCAGGTGATTTTCTTCTTCATCCGTTAAGTAAACTTGCAGTTGGATTAAGTTAAAAGCCAATAAAACTCGAACTCTATTATACTAAAAGATTAAAAAAAACACTGTACATGAGTCTGTATTTTTTCTTTTCTTTTAATTTGAAATGAGGGATCTTGATATACTTTTAATTAATAGTTGCAGATGAAAACATGGAGAAACCAGTTACTAGCATTCCAGGATTCGAAAACGTTTTTCGGCGTAAAGACCTTCCGGGCTTTTGCAGAGTTGAAACAGCAGATGAGTATGTTTTGCAGTTCTTAACTGGGGAGACCTCAAGCATGAGTACCCGAGCTTCTGCTTTCGTTCTTAACACCTGTAACGAAATTGAAGCCCCTATGGTTTCTAGATTAAGCTCGTTTATCTCCAAGATACACGAATCAGGTATCAGAGAATGCTCGCGTTCAGTTTCGTCCAGCGGTATTCTCCGAAAAGAAGACAAAAGCTGCATGACGTGGCTTGATTTGCAGCCGTCCAGCTCCGTATTACACGTCAGTTTTGGGAGTTTACTGGGGCTCTTTCGGGAACAATTGTTGGAATCTTAGTTTGGGATAGTCAACAGTGGAAAACGGTACTCGTGGGTCATAAGATCTGACGTCATTTTGGGAGAATCCGGATTGGCCTAACTCCAACGGAGCTAGAAGAAGGAACCGAAGAAAGGGGGCTTGTGGTTGATTGGGCTACTCATGAGGAGGTTTTGGACCGGTTAGAGATTGAGCTGTTATAATTTTTAAGTAATAATTGTTATAAAAAAAATTATAATTATAAAATAAAAATTAATAATATATAATAAATATAAATTTTAAATAATAATTATGATAAAATTATTAAAAATATAATTATTCTTTTATTATATAAAGAAAAAATTATATCAATATAATTTTTAAATTATAATAATTAATATTTATTAAATATTTTAATATTAAATTTTTAATTTATAACTCTTTAACTTCAATCACAAAAATACTCTAGACTCATCAGGCCATTTCCGGATTTTTAACCGACAGCGGCTGGAACTCAACTTCGGACGGCATGGTGTGGCTGGAGTCTGGAGTGCTCTGATTTGCTGGCCAATACTTGCTCATCAACAGGTTAATAGTAGATGCGGGCGTGAGGTTTGGAAGATTGGATTTGATGTGAAGGACACGTGTGATAGATCATCTGTTGAGAAGTTGGTGAGAAGCTTGATAGACAATAAGAGAGGAGATAATGGAATCAATGGATAGAGTTGCAACAATGGCTCGTGATGCTGTCAAGGAAGGCGGCTCCTCTTTTAAAGCAACCTCGACAGGTTGATTGAGGACGTCAAATCAATGACGTTAGTCTATAGTTTCTGAATAGATCCGATTAAAGATTTTTTTTTTCTTCCGATATGAAGAGAAAAAATCAAATGAAAAGAAAATGAAAAATAAGATTAATTAGAGGAAATTAAATTTTTAAATAAAAATTAATTATTTGAAAAATTAATAAATTTTTAATTACAATTTTTATATTACTAAAATAAAAAAATTATTATATTTTTTATTGAATAACATTAAGTTTTATATAATAAATTTTATTTAAAATTACAACCTAAAAATTATTAACATTAAGTATATTCTTACATAATGTTTCACCATTTACATATATTTTTGTAAAATAAGTGTAATTATTTTTGACTAGTTCAAAATTAATTAATATTATAAAATTAAATAAATCAAATAAATAATTTCAATTATTTTAAGAGATGCATCGTTCTTCGTAGAATTTTAGATATGAATAGATTTAATAAATCATTTCCTTTAAAATTTTGGCGTTATATTTGAGTCAAGTGATGATATACTTATAAAATCTAGGACAACGACAAAAATCTTAAGAAAAAAAAAAGAAAAGAGAAATCACTTGTTGATTTGTATTCCTATTTTGATATCTTCATTGCATTTTATTTGCTTAAAAGTAACATTTTTGTATGATATATCATATTAATTATAAATGAAGATGCTTCGACTTGTAGCTCAGCAGTACTTAAACCCTCAATACACGTGGGAATAGATTCATGAGTTTCGTGTTTAACAAGCCGTTGGGTTAATGTAAAATCCCAGAATATTGTAAAAAAATTTTTGGGGTGGGGGTGAACTTCAACCGTTGAAGTAAGCACAAACTATCAACTTAGTTAAAAGTAAGTATAAAGACATCCTTTTTGCTTAAATATATTTTTAAACGCTGATCAAATTTGAGTAATCGATTTATGACATTCGTCAATTGATTAATAAAATAATATAATTGATTTACTCTAAATTTTTAAAAAATTATTGATTATATGATAAATTGTATGTGTTAGGGATACCAGCATTAAGCACCTAGGAATAGCAAAAATCCCCACAGGAATGGGTACTCTCGGAGATTTTCCCCATTCGGGAAGGGTATGCGGATAATTTCATATCCAATTTCTTATTCGGGGAAGGGAGGGGAAAATTTTTTTACCCAATTTCTTATTCGGAGAGAGGACGGGGATGAGGTGGAATCCCCATTCCCTACCCATTTCCCCATTTTAATTTTTAATTTTTAAAATTACTAGTAAATAAATTATAAAATTTGAATTATGAAATTATATATATTGGTTAAAATAATAAATATCAAAATATTTATATTATTAAACTTTTAGGCCTAATTAACTAATTATAATTCTAAATTTTTATTTAGGATATTAAAAAAATCGGATAAATTCTATTAGCCCAAAAATTTTATTTTAATTTTAATATTCATTAAATATTTTAAACTTAAATCTATTTTTATTTATTTTTAGATGTTATAATTGCTCACAACGAATCACAATTTTAATATCTAATCTAACTTAATATTTGCTCTTGATTTGCTCTGACTTAACTATTGTGATTTAAAGTGAAAGTCCACATTTATAAATTGCGCACACCATCATTGAAAAAGTTAATTTTGAATCTAAATTCGATTTTATTTGCAACAATTTTGAATTAGACTATTAATTTGTTCATGATAGTTTGTAAAAGAAGTATCCCTTACATGCTGTGTTACTTACTAATTTTTTTATTTTAATATGATTAACTCAAAATCGAAAAAAAAATATTAGTTATTCAAAAATTGGGGATCCTCAGAAATCTCCTATTATTACTCGCAGAGAGAATAGAAATTTTCTTAAATAATTCTGACGGGAACAAAAAAAAAGAGACAGTGACATATACAAATTATCGAGAATAGATACAAGAAAATTGATTACCTCCCCTCCCCTTCCCTTCCAGTTGCCATTCTTATAAGCACCTGACACAGAAAAAAGGCACATATGCAGTAATACTGCGATCTTTCTTCCCACTAGAGAACTTGATCAGAATGGAGCATTCACATGTTAATCCTCACGTGGTGCTCCTGCCCTACCCTTTACAAGGCCACATCAAACCCATGATGAGTCTAGCCGAGCTTCTTGGCTGTGCAAATTTTCAAGTCACCTTCGTAAACACTGATCACAACCACGACCTTCTTCTTCGCAACACCGACATAACTTCCTTGTGCAATCGATTCCCTAATTTCCAGTTCAGGTCCATCCCTAGCGGTCTTCCCGCTAATGTGATACGTTCCGGCTTAACTGCCAAAGATGTATTTGACGCCATGAAGGCGGTGAGCAAGCCGGCGTTCCGGGATCTGTTGATTTCACTTGGTGAAGAGACCGAGCAGCGCCAGCGCCCAACATGTGTTATAGCAGATGGTATCCTGTGTTTCTTGACTCTCGATGTTTCGGAGGAGCTTCAAATTCCTCTCCTCGCTCTAAGAACTCACAATGCTTCTTACTCTTGGATTTACTTACACCTTCCCAAGCTCATTGAGGATGGCCATATCCCATTTCCAGGTGATATGTTTTCGGAGGATTTTTAATTTGTTTTCCGTTTTCGGTTACTTACATAAAATTTATTCATTAATTGCAGATGAAAACATGGACAAACCCGTTGCAGGCATTCCAGGATTTGAAAATTTTCTTCGAAATAGAGATCTTCCAGGAACTTGCAGAGTCAAAACAGGCTACGATGATTATCTTTTGCAGTTCTTCATCGGAGAAACCTTCGCCATGACTCGAGCTTCTGCCCTCATTCTCAACACCTTTGAAATCGAAGCCCCCGTAGTTTCTTTACTTGGCTCTCATTTTACAAAGACCTACACAATTGGTCCTCTGCACGAGCTTCGGAAGTCGCGTATGAAAGATATTAACTCACCATCTGTCTCAGCCAGCGGCATTCTACAGAAAGAAGATACAAGCTGCATGACGTGGCTCAATTCTCAGCCGCCGAAATCTGTTCTGTATGTTAGTTTCGGGAGCTTGGTGGGGCTCACTCGTGGGCAAATGTCAGAACTGTGGCATGGCTTGGTCAACAGCGGTCAAAGGTTCTTGTTGGTAGTGAGACCCGACTTGATTTTGGGAGAAGCCGGAGCCGGGGAAGCTCCACTGGCCCAAAATGAAGGAACCGAGGAAAGAAACAGGTTCGTTGTTAGCTGGGCCCCACAAGAAGAGGTTCTGGCCCATCCAGCTATTGGTGGGTTTTTGACCCACAGTGGGTGGAACTCAACGCTGGAGGGCATTGCAGCTGGAGTGCCTATGATTTGTTGGCCACAGTTTGGTGACCAACTCGTTAATAGCAGATGCGTGAGTGAGGTTTGGAAGATCGGTTTTGACATGAAGGACACGTGTGATAGATCAACGGTTGAGAAGTTGGTGAGAGACCTGATGGAAAATAAGTGTGGAGAGATCATGGAATCAATGGATAGAGTTGCAACAATGGCTCGTAATGCTGTCAAGGAAGGCGGGTCCTCCTGTAGAAACCTGGACAGGTTGATTGAGGACATCACATTAATGGCTCGTACGATTTAGTGAATTGTCCCATAAATTCTTATCCCTCAAAATTCCGAGGTCTTGTCTGGTAACAAAGAGTGCTCATCTTGTTATCATAGGCGGCAATTTCTCATAATACTGTCTAATTAATTTAGAATTTCTACTTTTAATATCACTTGCAAGAGATTCACAATTTGAATTTCCCCAGCCGTAGATCATCTCCTAGTCTTGTATTATATACAGGGACGTACCCAGCATATATGCCACGGCAGGCCTTTGAATTTTTATTATGATATGATTATTTTTAAAAAAAAATATTTGATTGATTATTTAAGAAAGTGCTCCAACTGAATTATAAAATCATGAAAGTACCATAATTAATTTTGAAAAATTTCATATTGAACCCACTTTAAATGTTTAATTCTAAATAATTTGATTAATTATTAAAACATTGTAAAATTTAAATAATGACAACAGACAAAAGATTATTAGGATAAAATTAAAAGGACCAATGAAAAAAAAAAATTTTTAACTTTGTTCTTTTGTCTTTTTCGTCTGTTTCTAATGCTCTAAATCAAAAGCACAATTATTTATTTTTTGAAGTTAGTATATGAATTTCATCCTACTTCCCTAAATCAAAAGTAATTTTATAAAATTGTTTAATCTTTCAACATTGATTTCTAAGTTGTAAACTTAACTAATTCTAATGTGTAACTTTTTTAATTGATCTTTATTTAGTTTGAAAATCCTTAATTTAATCATGTATTTATGTTGCATTATATAAATACTTTTACTATTCTTAACAAATTTTAAGAACAAATTAAGTGATAAATTAGTTGGAAAAAATATTTTCAATTGTATTAATAATAAAATAATTATACAATACTCTCAGTACATAAAATACTATCGGCAAGTCTTCGACGAAGACAATTTATAATAAATAAATTTGTTATTAATATATATTTTCATCTAAAATTTACAAAATTATATTAAATTTTGAATAAGTACTAATCAAGTGCGTGCAGTCGCTCTCCACTAATAACATGTTCATGACAAACTCACATTTGAGGTTTATAAGATACATAAAATACAATCAAGAAGTCTTCGACAAAGACAATTTATAATAAATAAATTTACCACTAATATAAATTATAGTTGTAATGTTTTATATTGTTATCTAAATTTTTAAAATTATATTAAATTTTGAATTGAGTGCTATTCAAGTGTGTGTAGTTGCGCTTCCTTAACGCCACATCCATGACAAACACACATTCGCAGATTTTGAGGTACTTAAAATACTATCAAGAATAAAACTTGTTATTAATATATAGTATCATATCTAAATTTTCAAAATTATATTAAATTTTTAATGAGTGCGAATCAATTGTGCGCAATCGCGCTCCATTGACCATACATCCATGACGAACCCTCATTGAGAGATTGCAAGGCCTATCTAATTGTAAATAATTTGATTAATTATTTAAACATTATAAAACTTAAAATAAAGACAAAAGATTCTTATAGATTTCGCTAATTCTAATGTATAATTTTTTGAACTCATCTTTTATCTAATTTCAAAATCCTTAATTATATCATGTATTTGTTATTTGTATTGCATTATATGATTATTAACCAATTAAGTGATAAATTAATTGCTTATATTAGAAATGATATTTTCAATTGTATTAATAATAAAACTATTGCACGATATTTTCGTCACATGAAAAACTATTAAGAACGGAAACAATTTATAATAAATAAACTCATTATCAATATACATTATAGTTGCAATATTTTATGTTGTTATCTAAATTGTTAAAATTATGTTAATCTTTAAATGAGTTCTAATCAAGCGTGCACGCTCGTGCTTCATTAACAACATGACAAACTCTCATTTAGGGATTGTAAGGCTCGCCATACAGCTTGCCACACGCACAGTTAATTTTAAGTGTGAACCAGCACAATCACAATATTAAGACAATCAAACTATCGGCTCCGTCCCTAATTACATGAACTAAAGAAGCAAACAACCACTGGACTTCAACGTGTTTAAAATTTATATCTCACAATTATAAAGTTATGAATTTGAACCCCATAATATACTGTTAAAATTTAATTTTTTTTAAATTTAAGTGAAGATAATTTTTAAAATACAAATAAAGCAAAAATCTTTCAAATGTTAAAAGAAAATAAAAATTTAAACGAACAACATAAAAAATCTCATGTAATAATAATAAAAAAACAAATAATCAAATGGCAGCGGGCTAATTAATATATTTTTCCTTCAAGAAAACAACATATTTTTATTACTTAAAATTACTTAAAATAGCAGTCGACACATTACGTAAACAAAAGTATGTGACACACCAACAACAATCGCACATCATTCATTAACACAGAACAAAACAAGAACCAAATTAAAACTTGTTAAAGAGGCTGCAATTGATGGAGAATTTCAACCAGTGATCTGAACGGATTTGACCTCAGGTTTCTTCTCCTCCAGTTTGGGAAGAGTGACAGTGAGGACACCATTCTCCATTGACGCCTTAACTTGATCAATCTTAGCATTTTCCGGCAACCGGAACCTCCTCAGGAACTTGCCCCGGCCCCTCTCAACACGGTGCCATTTGTCGTTCTTGTCTTCCTTCTCGACGGTCCTCTCACCGCTGATCTGAAGGACTCTCCCGTCCTCAACTTCAACCTTCACTTCCTCTTTCTTGAGCCCCGGAAGATCCGCCTTGAAAACATGAGCTTCCGGGGTTTCTTTCCAATCGACCTGAGCACTGGCGAATGTTGATACCTCGTTGCTGGAGGAGCCGAAGGGCGCCCAGACGTCCGAGGAAAATGGGTCGAACACCCTCCTGTTTCCGAATATAGATGGAATCAAAGACATTTTTGCTTAATCAAAACGACGAGCAATTTCTTGGAAAGTGTTTGCTTATTTATGAATTGGGTCTTTACTCTTTTACTGATGAAGTGAGTGGAGCTCATGGGGTGATATTTATAGGGAATTAGGCGTCGAGCTCTTGAAGTTTCGGGGTTGATCTTGATCATTTCTGGACGTGTCTTATTCTTATTCCCTCTATAACCTTCCACCATCTTCTTCTTGCGTGGCAACGGCTTTATAATTAATTGAGCTTGCTTTCCAAAGCTTAGTCAGTCGAAATTTGTAGGGGTTCTAGCATGTGGGCTGGCCTTGCTCTAGGCTCAGGCTTGTCCATAAGCTATGGGCCAATAATTGATTAAGCCCAGACAATAAAACCACTCTAGGTTTGAAGCTTCAATTAGGTGGCCTTTGCTGAGTTTTGATCCATATTAGAAAGAGGCCAAGGCCCATTAAGAATCAAGATTTCCGCTATTCAAATCCCACCACTTTTTATTTTATACACAAAATGACCCAATTACGTCCGAACATCTACTAGCATCCAAATCTAAATCCGGATGAACGAGGTCTGATATATGTACATTTATGGGAGAACTGCATATGGTGCATAATTAAAAAACATTACCGTGTGTCTTTTTAGGGCGGCTGCCATTATTGACTTTGCCCAAATTTAGGGATGGCAATAGTACTCATAAATTAGTAAATTTTTTTAAATTTGCCCATTAAAAATTTATTATTATGGGTAATTTTGTGGGTCGTTGGTGAGTTTCGTATTACAAATTTAAATATGAGTTGTAAGTGAGTTTCGTATTAACAAAAAGTCCAGCGGTTATCTACCAACTTACAATTTTATTTTAATAATTAAAGTCACATTTAAAAATATTTGATTATAAAAGTTAGAAACTAAGTTAATGACAATAATTTGTTACTCAAGACTTAACATAATCTTCTTAATCACTAAAATATTTAATTATAAAAATGCACAAGTGCTATCGCTAGCTTGATTTACATCATTCTTTTTCACAGTACATATGCATATATTTGGCGACTAATCTAATCAAAAACTCGAGCACACACATAACTTTTAGTGTAGAGTTAATTGTATATTTGTATGCAATAATAAAGCTATTTTTATAGAAATATTTGATAAATCTAATTTTTTGAATATGGTATTATGAATCTAGGTGTGGTGTTATGATTTGAAATAAATATATAGCTACTATTGCCACAGCAGGTTATGAGCAAAATTCGCTAAGTAGATTTGGTAATTATTAAAACCTGCACTAGGAGAATTTTTGGGAAAAACTAAAAATCCACAATGGGTTATATATGGGTTTGATAAATTTTTTGCGGATGTAAATTTGATAATGATAAACCCGCTGCAAGCAAGTGGTATCTATTGTCTTTCCTTTCCAAATCCCAAATAAAAAGGATAGATCTTTTTTTTCTATAGTGATAGTGGCTATATTAAAAAAAAAAAAAAAAAAACCGGTAGTGCATACCCAATCTATTGCTCAACAGTTAAAAAGATTAGCGTGCATATATTCTGACAAGGACTAGTCCCAGCGCAAATCTAAATTCTAAGCTGGTCCAATTCTTGATTCTTATACCATTTATCATATGCTTCCTTTCACTGATGCCAAGAAACACCATACTTTGTATAAATTCCGTGGCTATAAGTATAGCTTCACCATTTCCCTTCCACAGCATACATAAAAAAATTAATTAATTTACAAAACAACAATATGTCTCAGATTTCTCGTAGCAGACTCTCTGGTGCTGTAGGATACCATCATCCTCCGTTTCCCTTATTCGATGACACGTGGAACGGCGGCCAGTTCCAGCACGTTCATCAGTTTTCGCCGCCGATGATGATTCCAACTCGGATTGACTGGCATGACACCCCGGAATGCCACGTGTTCAAAGCTGATCTCTCAGGGTTTCACAAGCACGATGTGAAGGTGGAAATCGAAGACGGGAGAGTCCTCTGCATAAGCGGGGAGAAGAAGATTGAGAGAGAAGAGAAGACGGACGAGGGTCACCGCCTGGAGCTCGCCGTCGGCAAGTTCTCTAGACGTTTTCAGTTACCTGAAAACGCCATGGTTGATAGAATAACTGCTCATACAGCGAATTCAACGCTCACTGTCACCGTTCCCAAAAAGGATATTAAGAAGCATCATGGTCATTCCAGAAGCATCAAAATTACCGGCGTCTGAACAAAGCTAAACTATATAGGCATGTATCAGTGGCTAATTAATTTATAAATAAAGATTTGTATCGTACAAGTAACTGTGTTTGCGAGAACAGTTTGCTCATGAAACCATGCATATATTATAATAAATAATGACCCTTCAGTATAGCTTATTATTTATATCATATACCTGTTGATGCTAATTTTTACTCACCAGCTTTTCGAGTTTTCATGTTTGCTTTGTCTATGACACATCGCAAATTAAGGTCACAAACAGGATTGAGGTTATTGTCTCACTCTCATCTCTATTTTCCAGGACTGACTGAAATTTTTGCTTCATTATTCTCTTACAATTTGAAATGAGTATTGATGATACTTTTGCAATTTGTTTGATAATTCAAGTTTTACCGATATCATGTCTCCTATTGTTTAGATGAGAAAAGAAAATGTGATCTTAACTGATGGTACCATATTCTCAGCCATTTTGAAAAGTGGAATCGCCACAGGATAAGATGTGCACGAACAAAGCTAATCCACTACAAATACAAACACATATTGCGACTTGTGTGCGTTAAAAGTTATAACTAGGTAATACGGGCCGGATTAAGTGGATTATGACTAATATTATCCCTAGGGATGACAAAAATTCCCACGGGGACGGGTACCCTCGGGGATTTTCCTCATTCGGGGAGGGTATGGGGATAATTTTATACCCAATTTCTTATTCGGGGAAGGGACGGAGAAATTTTTTTACCCAATTTCTTATTCGGGGAGGGGACGGGGATGAGGTGGAATCCCCATCCCCTACCCATTTCCCCATTTTAATTTTTAATTTTATTTTTATTTTTTAAAAATTAGTAGTAAATAAATTATAAAATTTGAATTATAAAATGATAAATATTGGTAAAAATAACAAATATCAAAATATTTATATTATTAAACTTTAGGCCTAATTAAATAATTAAAGTCCTAAATTTTTATTTAGGACATTAAAAAGACCGGATAGATTCTATTAGTCCAAAAATTTTATTTTAATTTTAATATTCATTAAATATTTTAAACTTAAATCTATTTTTTATTTATTTTTAGATGTTATAATTGCCTTCACAAATAATCACAATTTTAATATCTAATCTAATCTAATTTAATATTTGCTTTTGATTTACTCTGACTTAACTATTGTGCTGTAAAGAGAATAGTCCACATTTATAAAGTGCCCAAGCCACCATTGAAAAAGTTAATTTTGAATCTAAATTCGATTTTATTTGTAATAATTTTGTATTAGACTATTAATTTGTTCATGATAGTTTGTAAAAGAAGTTTGTATCCCTTGCATGCTGCGTTACTTACTAATTTAATGTATGTTTGTAATGGATATTAATGTAATATATATTTCAAATTTTACTTTTATTTAACTTTTTTATTTTAATATGATTAACTCAAAATCGAAAACAAAAAAAATATATTAGTTATTCGGGGATCGGGGACCCTCGGGGATCCCCTGTTATTACTCGGGGAGGGGATGAGGATTCTCTCATGTAATTCTAAAGGGGATGGGGAGGGGACGGGGACATAAATAAAATATCGGGGATGGGTACGGGGAGATTGGTCCCCTCCCCTCCCCTCCCCATTGCCATCCCTAATTATCCCATAAAATAGTGACTAATATTATCCCATAAAATAGTTAGATGGGAGTTTTTAACACCCGTTCTAAAAATCTTATGAAAGCCCTTTCTCAATAATTTTTTATTTAATACCAAAAGTACCATTTAATCTTTATTTGTTTGGTTTATTAGTAATCTCAACGCTTGAAATCAGATGAGTGTGAAGATGAGCAGCAAATCCATAATGAAGACCCTTGGGTGAATATTATTAATTTAAATAGTAATAATATTATTAATTTGCACTTGTAGAAAAAAGGGCTTCATTGATACGAGCCCATTGACTCTATATTAAAAAGTATCGGCATTTGATGACCTAAGCTATTTTTCGTGCTTTTAACAAATAAGTGTAAGCGGGTATTGACATTACGGTGTCATAACCCTTCATTGATACTTAGAAGCGTAATTTTAGTTTTATTTTTAATTTTTAATTTTCCTTATTATTAAATGAAATTGGCTTTTTGTCTTAACATTTGTTCACTATAGATTGACCACTTAATGAAAAATTTTGTATTTCATCTTCCCTCCCCCGCGACGTTCGTTCTCTCATCTCTTACCATATCTTTCTCTCTCTTCACGAAAACCAAATCCTAGTTAAACCAAATCCTAGTTAAACCAAATAAATTAATCACTCTCTGTATTATGCTAGAGTAAACGAAACAAAAATAGACACTGTAAATTAAAGATTGAAGACAAGAATACCTAAAAAACCCTAACATATTGAAGATTGAAAAGAATATTGTAATAGACGGTCGAAGATCAAAGCTATTGAGGTAATCATCGTAATTTTTTAACTTCCTTTTTAGATTCGTATATTAAACCTTGAACTTCAATTTTTCCAGTGTTGTCCCGGCTTGAAGATAAGAAATTTTTAATTGAAAATAAATTATCTGAACACTTTGAAAATTTTGGTAAATTCCCTCTCTGTCGTTCTTTCTCTCACAGTCGAAACCAAAACTCAAATCCCTAACTCCCCAACCACAAAGCCTCTCATTTGCCTCAAAACAAAACAAAACAAATTCATTCCATACACATTCTCTCTGATTATTCGAAAGTTAGAAGCACCCTAAATAGTTCTCTTTGAAAAACCATTCACCTAAACCCTAACCTCACTAATAAAATTTTTATTGATAGTGATTTTTTCAATTAATTAGGATATGGGTTCATTGGCAGAGAAACAAAGGTTAGTGCTTGCTCTATTTCTTTCATTGATTTTCTTTCTTTTTTTGAAATATTTCTAATTTTCTCTAAATTTCGACTGTGATTTTATTGTTTCTATAGCTTTAGTTTGATTAATTTTGATTAATTTTGCTTGATTTGATGGAAAGCATGATTTATTACATGTTTACTTGAGATAAGCTTGTTAGTAATTTTTTTTTAAAAATAATTATATGTAATATCTTTTTGATTCGCATATCGTAAACATGATGTTATTGTCTACTAATTGATTATAGCCTTCGATTTACATTCACTTAAATAGGATATGTTTATGCATCTTTTTTTTTTTTTGGTTGTTTGCTGATTGTGTTATGACACAACTTAAAAATAATTTTTAACTTTCAAGTATAAGAGTATCTTGTTGTATTATAACTCAGTGAGTCCGAGGTCGATCCTTAGAGAAAATATTTAATTTTTTTGTTTTATTTTATCTAAAAATAAAAATAAAACTTGAATATAAATAATTTAATTTAAATGAAACTATAAAATTGAACTAGTTATGGTTGTGGATCCACTCTTAGTAGTAAATAAAACTTAATAAATTCTTTTTACTATTTTTTTAGATTTATTGCCCAAAAGATTAATTATATAAATTATTATTATTTTTCTTTTAATTTTATGATGGATTAAGTATTCATTGTGCCAAAATTTAATTTGTCTGCAATAAGTCAAAATACCATTTTACCATACCTTATATTAAGATATTAAGAATTTATTGTGCCAAATTCCTTTGTTTGTCTACAATAAATTAAAATTTCAAAACATAAAATATGTAGAAAATTAAATAGAAAATAATTTAATTTATAAAATTAAAAATAGAGTTTGATTAAATCATATTTATTTCCTAAGAGTTTCACCTTTTCCAAACTAATATTATTTAGTTAAGCCTAATTGAAGTGAAAAGAATTATTAAAATTAAATTACTTATAATTAAAAGTAATAAAAACAACTAGAATTGAAAATAAAACTAATTTTATTTATAAAAATAATTATACAAAATGTTAAAAACACGCCTGAAAATCAAGATTACAGGGAGATGGAGAGAAATTGAGAAGAAGAGAGATGTAGAGAGATGATTAAAAACATAAAGTCAACATCAAGATCCAACGACTGGTTAAACTTCAAAAGTCAACATCACACGTAGCATCGTTTGCCTCATCCGATTTGGTTAAAGAACGGTTGAGATTTGGCTAGTTAATTGATAGATTAGGTCGACCCGAATACAAAGATTCGGATTCTACAACTCCAACCATTGCCATGTGACACAATCATGGCCATTAAATCATGAACGGTTGAAATTTAATCAAAATTGCCAGCTATCTCATGCACTCGTATATATTGTAAGCTCATTTCATCATCCAATCAGTGTTCGGTCAACAGGAAAAGTCAACTCTTTAATAATTCCTAATATATTGCATAAACACAAATATAAATTATAACATAAGTACAAAATAACATTATTATCGCTTGATAATTAAATTTTTTTTAATATTAATCATGTTATTTATAGTGTTGTTATTGGCGGTTTATATGGTGAGTACGGCAGTATTTTAATTGAAACAATTAAAGATATGGGGAATTATTAGGCAGAAATTGGCTGCTAGAGGAGGTTCTCCTATTGTAGTATGCGTATATAGTATTCATTTTACCTTTTTTTTTTCTTTTTGACTGTTGGCTGTTGTTTCTTGCGAATGCGTTTCTAATCTAGAGACTTCGCCCTCTGGCATTTGCTTTGAGAAACTACTCATCTATAGCTAAACAAGTAATTGTGCCTTTTATAACCTATTGCTTGCAATACACTAATTTTGGTTGTATGATTCTTGTATTTTATCTATATGTACAGGCTTGCCTTCTATATAAGTATTTTATTTTTTCTAAGTTCATAATAGTTTTTTTCTTTTGAGAGAGTTAATGATATGAGAAATTACAAATTTAATATTTATTTAAGGTTGCAATTTCATGTTTAAGGCATGTGTATTACTTTAATCTTATATGGTGTGTGATTCTTGTCTTAAAAGTAAATTTTGGTGCTTGATTGTGATATAGTCCTAAAATAATTTATAAGTTTTTTTGTGAATATTGACTTTGTGAAACCTCAAAACCAAAAATGCAGTAGAATGTTCATGTGTGCTCTGTTAAACATGATGTGCAGCTCATCTGATATTGTAATCCAGTTAGTCATATGGTCTTGTGCTAATGAGTTTAGCCCATAAGTCTCATAACCATGCAAGTAATGTCAATTATAATAGAAGGACCTCTTTGTAATCAACTTCAGTCATTGGCTAATTGTGGAATTCATTGTGCTAGTGTTCAATTTCACCATTTTCTTCTGATCATTAACAAATTTTCTTCACTTGCTTTTTTTTGCTTACAATAAACAAAAGGGATGAAATGACTTTTATCTTGTTATAATTTTTGCAGCTCAAGTTTTTGCTGATAGTTAGTACGTTGATTTATGTTTGTGATTGCTTTCTTTATAGGAAAATTTGGCATCTGTTGAGGAGCTGGAACAATTTGTCAATCATGCATCTCAAATGGCCGCACTTGACTACATTGTATCTGTTGAAAGTGATGCGTTTATTCCATCATACTCAGGAAACATGGCAAGGGTAGTTGAAGGTCATCTAATGTTAAGGTAACTAACATAACTGCTTAAATTTCGAATGAGTTATTTTTTATTCTTTTTTTGGAATCGATTTATTGCTATGATTTAAGTCTGCATCAAAACCATTATATTGAGTATTGGATAATCAGGAAAATATATTTGCATAACTTGGGCTGCCTTGTTTATTGAATGCAATTTTTTTTTAGGCCATGGTAGAATGAGATAACAATATCCTATAAAGTCTTAATTCTTTGCTTTTTCATATTTTATTTGATTGAACAAGCCCTAATAAGATCAAACACAAAAAGAAATATTTTTGAAAAATTGACCTGTGGTGAATCTTCTTTAAAAATTATACTTAATGTCGATGGAGAATAAATAATCTAATGGACAGAATAAATCCATATATTATTCCATATTTGTGGTGTCTTAACAAAATGCTTGCTGCCAAGCATTAGCTTTAATGTGAATGACTCTATGACTATGCTTTATGCTTAAAGTTGCTCTTTACTTCAGCATCAAGATTAGCTAATGGCATTTCGGTGTTGCACTAATTATTTAAATCATGGACTAAATTATTTACAGTATATTAAAATTAATAAGAATTTTTAAGTTTAGTAGAATTCTTTTTCCGACAAAAGAAAAAGAAAAAAAGAAAGAGTTAAATGAAGTACAAATATTGATTCTTGTTGGCTGAAGTAATAATATCACTATGTTTAAATTATTTTTTATTTGGTTATGCACATATAATTTGACAGCTGATGACTTCTCAGCCGAGCTAGATAAACAGGTTGCTTTTTTTGCTGGTCATGATGATGAATCCAAACCTGTTTTGCTAGTTTTCACTCTCTTTTAAGTTTTGTTTTTTGAGAAAACCTTTTAGTTTTTAGTTAACATAACTTTTTTTTCTTTAATAGGTTTTCAGGATTGAGCAAGATTACAAAAATAAATAAAAGATTGTAGTTGGTGATGGTTGACCCTTCGAGTAATTTTTATTGTAAACTCTTTAGTCTTTTGAGTTTGACATAATGTTTTGGCTTTTATATTTCAATGTTCGTGTAGTTCTACATAATGTAATAAATTATCAAATTATTAAATGAGTATTTTAATTCAACTACCAATTGTAAATTTCTATTTCTGTTTTTTTTAATTTTTTTCAAATAAACATTGTTACTATGGTATTGTTATCTTTGTAATACCCCCGTATCAATATTTGTTTGATACCATAGTATTGTTATATACGTGATGTCCTAGAATCAAAATTGTTTTGATACTATAGTGACATAAAATCACTGATACTATTTTCTAGTGTCATTGTAACACTGGCATAGGCTATGCTGACACTAAAACTCGGTGTCAGCGAACATATTGTTGACACCAAAATGTTCGCTGACACCAAAATAGTATCAATGAAGGTCATTTTTTTGGTAGTGTTGTGAATATATTATCTCTTTTTGTTTCTTTTCTTTTTCTTTTTTATCAAAATATCTCAAACACAACAATCAAACAAATCAACTTAAAATGTCATGTGATTTAGTTAGTCTTGATGCCAGTAAGGCTATTACCAAAGGATTCGACGTGTGTTAAACTATAGTAAATGATCTTTATATTATTATCATGTCAATATCAACTATCTGTATTCTTGTTGGCATGTAAATATTTAGTACATAGTTTTGTAAGCATAATCTGTCCATAGCTAGGCTAAAAGCGTCGTACTTGTAAAAGTATATATATTGTCCAATGTCCATGATTCATAAACAATAAGCCATCATTTGTACTTAATTAAACTAAACATAAATCTAACGGATCTAGTTGCATATTAGTAAATTATTAATTTATTTATAAATGGGTCCTATATGAACTACAAAGATTTTCTATAATAAATTATATCACAAATTAATCAAATTATAAATTTAGCTCGTTGCTTACAATTCCTAACATGTGCTGATAGCTAAATTAATATTATAGTCTTTAAGAAGCATAATGTAATTCTATTTTATGCTTGTCATGCCATCTTTGCTTTCTTTTCTAGTGTTGCTTCAATTTTATTCTTATTTTAAAGGATAAATTTCCCAATATTGTTTTAATTTGATATCTCTTTAACTTCAAGATGGCTAACTAGAGTTCAGACCTCATATTTCCTGTATTACTTTAAGAGACAATGTTATAAATTAGGAAAATGTTCCCTGTCTAAAACAATGAAAGAAAATTGAGAGAAACGGCAACTGGTGTTGTTGTTTGGCCTCTTTCCCTCTCTCAGCATTCTAGACATTTTTTATTGTTAAAAAAATATTTAAAGAGTGGAAAATGATAAAAAGTTGAATTCGTTCACATGCATCTCTTTTTCTTGGCATTGTAATAATTTTATATTGTTGAAAATATAAAAAAAATGTAGAGAATGATAGAAGAGATCACATGCAACTCTCTCTCTCTCTCCCGACTATGAGGAAGTAAACTCATCCTCACTTTCCCTCATGCAGCTACTACTACCAACATCACGCTTTAGGCTTCCTCACTCTATTCGGCTACCAAAACTCTACACAAGTTCTCCCAAACACGGAAGCATCGCCTGATGTAGATCCGAAAGCAGAACGCAAAGCCTATAATTACTTAATTATAAAGAGTAATTTTTTGTTTTGAATATAATTTTCTGTTATATCAATAATTATAGAAATGTACTTACATTTTGCTTAATACTCCTAGAAGCAATTTACTAGTTAAATGATAATGATAATTTTGTTAATTTAGAAACTTTTTAAATTTAAATTTTTAGAAACTTAATAAATAAAATTTTTGTTAGACCAAAATTTTGTATAAGTTCATAATAACTTATTCTTAATACAAATGTTAATTATTTTGTAGAAATGGAAAATTTGGTAAATGAGATCAGAGTCGAAGCCGTGCAATGGAAAAAATATGAGCCATCTCTTTCGATATTATTTGATAGTCATGAGGACATGTGAGCATTTTATAAAGCCTATGGTAAACAAAAAGGGTTTCTTCTGAATAAGCTAACTACTAAGAAAATGAGTGATATGATTGTAAAATACATGACGTTTGCATGTGGTCGTAGCAGCAAATCAGAAAATAAATCTACTAATATGTTGGAACCGAAACCTATTGTGAAAATTGGTTGTGATGCTAGAATTAGAGGTTGTGTAAATAAAGATAGAAAAGTTCTTCAAACTTTAAACATTCAACACAATCATGGATTGAGTCTGGACAAATGTACGTATTTTCCTTATAACCATAGCATTGCAAGTGCAAAAAAGCGTATTGAAATGAATGATTATGGGAATTAACATTACCCATAATTTTAATTCTATCGTCGTTGAAGCTGGTAGATATAAAAATGTCTCATTTCTAGAAAAGAGAATGTTCTTCCTACAACTAGGTATCGATGGTGTTTATGGCATATAATAAAGAATGTGCCTGAGAAGTTAAGGGCTTTTAAAGAACTTGAATGTATTATTTCTTCGTTGTTTTCTATTGTTTATGATTCATTGAGCCCTGCTGTGTTTGAGGAAGCTTAGCATGACATAATTAATAAATATGATTTATAGGATAATGATTAGTTAAATGGTTTATATGAGGAGCAACATCGTTGGGTTCCATGTTATTTGAAAGACGTTTTTTGGGTAAGAATGTTAATAACTAAGCGAAGTGAAAATATGAATGCTTTTTTTGATCAGTTTATTAACTCAAAAATAAATTTGAAGCAGTTTGTGAAGCAGTATGAAAATGCGTTGAAAAAGAAAGTTGAATTAGAATGAAAGTTGATGCCGAGTGTTTCAGGAAAAAAAAAAACTCTATATATAACAAGATAAAATGGAAATGAAATAATTAACCCTATAGATATTTTCTAAACAAACCAATCAAAATTTCACCCTAACTCATATTTTCTACATCACACTGAATCAAAATTTAGTAATTTTCACAGCAATTTTCAAACAATTAACATTGTAAACAAAAAGTCCAGCAATTTTCACACAATTAATATTCCAAACAAAAAAATCTAACAATTTTCATAGCAATTTTCACAAAATTAATATTCCAAACCAAAAATTCATCTTTATCATCAAATATTTACCACCAAAATTTACAAAAGTAATCCAAGAAGAACAGAAAACAAAAAATTTTCATTTTCTGTAATCAATGACCATAGATAGGCTCTGGTTGGGTTTTGCTATCTAAAACAGGCAGCGTTTCCGTGTTTGGAAGTCGGAGAGAGTGGGGAAGCGTGATGGAGAGCCGGAGGGAGTGAGGAAACGTGATGAGGAGTCGGAGAGAGAGGCCGGAGAGGCTGAGGAAGGGTGATTGAGAGCTGGAAGGAGTGAGGAAACGTGATGGGGAGCCGGTGAGGGTAAGGAAGCGTGATGGGAAGCGACGATCGGAAGAAAGTGAGAATAAAGTCGAGATAGAGAGAGAGAGTGATGCATGTGAACAAATTCAACTTTTTATCATTTTTCATTTTAAAATTTTTTTAACAATAAAAAATGTCTAAAACACTAAAAGAGGAAGAGAGGCGAAACGACAGCACAAACTGTTGTTTCTCTCTGTCTTCTCTTAGCATTCTAAATATTAGCACGACTCTATAAATTAACACACACCCTTAATAGTCGATAATTTCAAAAACAAAAATACAAAATGATTGACATACAGTCTAAATCTGAACTCATTTATTATTCTAGAATTTAGCCACTTTACGTACGTTTTCGGTCCAAGTGTTGGCTTCATATACGAACCCAAGAAATAAACGAGACTTGAACAACAAATACGAGCTCGAAGCCCAGCAAACGAACAAATATTCGGCGCTGCATGTCTTGCGTGGGGGGGGTTCATTCTCCCTGTGTGTAGGCCCGCAAAAATGCCAGTTGCATGCGTTAAATATTCTGCTCAGTTCACTTTCCTTCGGGGAATTACTTGGAAACAAATCATGGCACATTTGAGAACAAACCAAAATTCCAATCACACGCGTCCCTGTAACACGTACATGGTACTTGACAAACCAAAAAGTAATATTCGCCGCTTCAAAAGCTTGTACCCTGAGAAAGACAACACAACGACAGCAAGCAAACTTCAAGAACAAGAACCGAAATTGCGGTGATACAAAACCTGGAAAGTAAGTTATACACATACAACAACCCTCCCTTAAAAAGAGCATGGCAGTAAAGCGATTGAACAAATCTTTCTTCATCAAATTCTTAAAGACAAAACAGCCCTCTGTCTGTCCTTATCAAGAATACGTAGTGTAACATCAAGCACAAAACAGATAATTATTACTAAGAACACGAGATACCAAGATAGCGATGGCTTCACGTCACGATACAGTGAGGCCCGTAATAACGGAGGCGTGGAACACAACGGGGCTGCACGTTCACCGCAAAAGGATTGCGCACATGACGTTCTTCTGGGGCCACAACACCCAGGTTTTGTTCCCCGGGTGGCCGGGTTCGAGCACCGGCATGTACGTTCTGGCCTTGGTATTTGTATTTTCGCTGGCTGTGATCGTTGAGTGGCTAAGTCACTACAATATTGTGAAGCCGGGGGCTAGCCGCGTGGCAGCTGGGTTGTTCAAGACTGGGTTGCACGGTGTGCGTGTCGGGCTGGCTTACATGGTCGTGCTTGCCGTCATGTCGTTTAATGGTGGCATTTTTATTGCTGCTGTCGTCGGGCATGCTGTTGGGTACTTGTTCTTTGGCAGTCGGGTGGTCTTTAATAAGTCCGGTAGGTCGGATTCGGATTCTCATAAGGATTCGGATCTTCCTCCTCCTAAGTGATGATTAATGTCTTAGGCTTAACCCCTGCTTGAACATGCTTTTTTTCTATTATTATTGTTATTTTCCAGTTCTTTGTTTTTTTTTTTTTTAATGCTTGAAATTCAAATGGAAGACGACAGGATTTGGGGTTATAAGGGAAAAAAAAAAGTCTTGAAAAAAAATCAGTGATCCGCTTTTCCTCAAATTTTAAAGACCAATAAATCGGTGTTAAATTATATTTTCACCTGATTATGCTTAAACATGTGTTTTTTCGTTTGTCATTATTATTTTTTTAATTTGCATGTTATTGAACATATTTTGGGTCGAACATATGCTTTAATATTTTCTTCTTGGAATATAAAGCACGTGCGTGTAATATGTATGATTTGTACAGAGAAGGTCAGTTCACAAACAACACTCTTTGCGGCTTCGGCTTCTTCTGCCAATTTCCGCAGGCCTTGATTGGGCTTCTTTTCAGGCCCAATTTCAGTTGAGAAATTATAATAAAAGAATTTTTACTTTAAAAATTGAACCGACAACAATAATGAAGTAGTAGTTTGCACAGCTAATATATAATCGATTTAACCGCTTCTTTTCATCAAAACAAAGAAGTAATTTGCACAATTAATAATCAATTACATCCTTTTCATCAATTAGATAGATCCCTAGACTATGAGCCTCGCCACAAATCAAGATTCAAGATCTTTACTTTGATTTATTTTTGGTAGTATTGTACGTTGGTGACAATCCACAGTGAAGTAAGGAGCCAGTATTTGACCATTAAAATTGCCTTAATATAAGCTTTTATTTATTTATTTTATATTTCCACTTTTACCTTTTAGCGGATGCTGGTGACAAAACTTGGAATGCAGGAGGAAGAGAAGAGGAAAAGATGATAAAAATTATCTTAAAATGTGATGAAGACAACTACCATATGTACATATGAAGCTTCTGAGCAAATACTTGAAGAGGCACTCAGGGCACAATCTATGCGGTATCCAAAAATTAAAAAAAAAATGTGTTAATTGTTTAAGGCTATTATGCTCATTACTAAAAAGAAAGCTTCAGTTTGGGAAAGAAATACTGAAAATTTTAATCTGTTTACAAAAGTTGATGTCATTTGTTTTTTTTTTTGTTTGAAAAAAAAGAAAAAAGAAAAAGAAAAATTGATTGCATTAAATGATTTCTGCCCTTTTCTATGTTATCGTCATTCGACTGCCATAACAAAATTTTGTAATTGTTATTAAGACAATCGTGGGCAACATCAAATTGAGCATATATATATATATATATATATATACATATATATATGGTAACCCTTCGTTGACAAATTTGCATCTCCATCAAACAACACCGTCCGGAGATGGATCGGCAAATTAATAATGACTAATTTTAATATGATATATATAATCAAAGTTTTCATGATCGTTTTCATTGCATCCATCTGACGCTGTTCCTTAATACAAAACTTTTTTTATTCAATGACGACGTTCTTTAGATTTATTATAAAAAAAAAAAACAATGATATGGTTAATTATCAGACTGTTTTTTCTTATTTATAATTGTATTTTTTTTTTTAGGCTGGTTATGCATCAGAATACTGCATTGCACAGATATTTACAACTGCTATTGTAGCAGATTACAACTACTGAGACCCGTTTACATCAATTCTGATATGGCACCGCTCAGATTTTTAACCTTCTCAAATATTCGAGAGACGTCACCTCCCATCTTGGGAGAAAGACTGCCTTCACTCAAGCTCTGAAGCTCCGAGGAAGGAAATTTAAATTTAAACCTCTACAATGCTTTTGCGGAGGCTCGAACCACCTCCCATCTTGAGAGAAAGACTGCCTTCACTCAAGGTCTGAAGCTCCGAGGAAGGAAATTTAAATTTAAACCTCTACAATATTTTTGCGGAGGCTCGAACCCTTTCCCTCACATTTGTGAGTCGTAGCAAAGCATGCATGGCATGGAGAGCCGTACGGCATTTTCTTTTATTGGCGACTCAAACGCCAATGCTGTGACAAGCGTGAAACGAATTTAAAATTGAAGCAATGTCAAAACGGTCTCTCCTGTTTTGTCTCTCAGTCCTCGGCGTTATTTATCTCCCTCCAATGTTTTCTCCTATGCTTCTGCTCTTCTATTTAATTTAGATACACCCAATAAAACTTTGGACAAACCCCATTTCATCTCGAGTTACTCTCCCAATTCTCTCTCTCTCTTTCTCAGGAAAAAAGGAAAATGTCCTATGATCATGATCACGATGGTGGCATGTACATGCCTCCAGGATCATCTATGCCGGACGGAAGCATGAACTCAACATCAATGGATATGGGTATGATGATGCACATGACCTTCTACTGGGGTAAAGACGCCCTCGTTTTGTTCTCAGGTTGGCCTGAAAGGAGTCTCGGCATGTACATACTGGCCCTGCTCTTTGTGTTCTTGCTAGGCTTTGCTGTTGAAGTCTTGTCCATCTCTCCGCAGTTTGTTGGAAGCAACTCGATGGCTGGGCTGCTGATTCAAGCTTGTGTTTATGTTGTTAGAATGGCTTTAGCTTACTTGGTGATGCTTTCTGTCATGTCCTTCAATCTTGGCGTGTTCATAGTCGCTGTTGCTGGTCATGGGGCGGGATTCTTGCTAGTCAAGGCCAGGGCTCTTGCCGCGGCTAACCAAGCTGATTCAGCTGTGCCATCTGCCGGCATCAGCTCTAAAGTTTGATGCATGGTATACTCCTATGCTATCAGCAAATGCTCCATTACATTGAAAGAATCAAATGAATGATCAATGCAACTGTACTTCTTTAACTTGAAATTTGCTTAACCATAAAAAAAAGTGGCTGCTTAGGAGTTCAGGGCTTTCGATGCATACAGCAGCATTCAATTTCCCCATGTAAAAGTACTTTGTCGCAGAGGAAATAAATGGTGTTCCTTTGTTTAACAATTCTTTTTTTTTTTTAAGAAAAAAAAAAAGAGGAATGTCAAGAACAAATATTTTCCTTTTACTTTATTTCTCAGTGTTACATCAAAATGTTACAATGCCACCTTATTCCCTCCTCAGCCAACAGCCAACTTGGTTATGCTCTGGGGCCAATAAATTAGATCGAACCTTGATAAGTTGATGCCTATCTTCGATATTTTATGTCATAATATGGTACATCTATCAAGTCCAAGAGCAGAAAATACTCTTCCACTGGTAGGCCAAAAGCGGTAGAACCAGCCTTTTCGAGGGGCTTCAGCAGCAGCTTCATGAAATTCCTGTGTCTCATCTCCATCTGACTCCTGATTGCTATCATCTTTCTCATTTTCGCCTGCAGCTTGATCTTCGCTTTTATTTTCAGTACCTACTTCAGAAATTTCCCCAGGCTTCTTGTCAAACAGCCCTTTAAACTGTTTTCTAGCCTTACTTTCAACTTCCTGCTCATCAAAATAAAGGCACATAGAACATAAAATAGGCATCTTCTCCCCTGCCTAGCAGAAAAAGAAAAAGGTTGTAGCCATTCTACACACCTGCCGCTGCTTCTTTAGTTTTGAAAGAGCTGCAGTTGCATCAGGTTCAGATGACTTGTCAACTTTCATCATCTAACAGCAACCAATTGAATTGAGAATTTTAGAAATGGATATCAGAAATCATTTTTTCCACTAAATAAAATATTGCATGCATAACAACCGAACCACTTCCCAGTTCCCACCCATGTGAGTGGGTTCGAATCCCAGATTTCACGTACAACCCAAAAAGATTTTACCACCGAGAAGCACCCAGAATATTGGAAATCCAGCTATCAACTCCAAAATATCATATCAGAATTACCATTTCGAAATCCCTCTGAGCTTCCTCAAATTCGCCAAGAGCCACGTAGGCCATTCCACGGCGATAAAGACCCTTTACATGAGCTGGATTAGCATCTAACACCTGCACAAGTCCACCGGGAGTACCTTTAAAGATTTAAATTCAAAGATCAGACTAATAGTACTAGATCAACTACTCAAACCATCCTGACGGAACAGCACAAGATAGCCTACATCTGACAGGTTAACAGTGATATGCACTGTTTAAGGTGAAATCTTCCAAACCAATTACTCCATATTCATCTCACTCAGTTGTTAATGGCAATGGAGGATAATTTTAAACAATGGTGGTAAAAATCAAGCATACTGTAGGATAATTTTAAATGACGGTGGTAAACATCAGCATACTTTACCCAAGACTCTGTAGGTCCAATTCAGAACCCACATTTGAGAATGACCCTGAGACCGACCACTCAGGCAGTCCACAAGAACAGAGGATCCGACAAGAAGCTTTCAAGTGTTATGAAAATTTAAATCTCAGTTTCAAGGGGGTCCAGCTACTCAAATCAATTATGGCTACTTGACAGCTGATATTATCTTTCAATTTAAAAATTGAATGAAAACATCTTGGAACAACTCCATATAATCACAACAAATCTCGGCTAGAAAAAGTATCAACATGCAGCAGACAGCATAGATGATTATCAGATAAAGCCAATCATAAGATAAACAGGTCACTGATAAACCAAAGAAAAGCAACTGCTAGATCAGGATTGAAAGGGGTGAAACAACTTGAAATCCAAGTAGAAAAACACACCTTATTGCATGCCTCGATGGACTTTCTGCATTCTCCCAATTTGAGCAAGCATGCAGCTACATTCAGATGCAACAAATTCTTCACACAATCAAACAGGGGACGAAATTGATCCAAATTAGGAAGAAGAGCAGCATAAAGATTAGACATCTCAATAACAAAGAACACGAGTAAAGATGTATGCTCTTAAGATCAACAGAGGAAAACAAACATACTCTTTTGCCTACAAACACTTTCCCTTCCTCATCGTCTTGCGGGTTAACATGATTAAAGTCTCGAAGCACCTATGTAGTAGTCACCAAGTGGCATTAGATAAAAACTTGATGAAAAGCAAAATAAGTTTATTGTAATTGTATTGCATAGAAAATGCATTTACTGACACCATAGACAACTATTAACATATCATAAATTCGTTATGGAAGCAATCAGAAATCTTTGAGCTGGGTCATAACATCAAGAAGACAACAGTTTTAAAAGCACCAAGATAGCCAGAAAACAAAACCCGCTATTTATCCATGGTAGTAAAACAACTAAAAATCAAGATTTTTTCTTTGTTGCAAAACAGATTACTCAGTTGTAGAACAGTGCCGGCCTACCGAACAATGGGATTGCTTGCTAGGCAAAAAAACTGTAAGTGACATGTTACAGATTTCTAGAAGCAAGCAGTCCATGGTTTCAACCAAAAGAACTGGTTGACTTTATTGAAAGTCTAACCATGTAACAATGCTAAACAAAATACACTTGGGACAGAATACTGAAGAGTCCAAAAAGTACTCAACCACAAGCTATTTTCAGGACTGAAAATATTACCTTCTCATACTTTGCCTTTGCAAGTTCAAACTTCCCTTCTTTGAAAAGCCTATTGCCCTGAAGTTAAATAGTAACATCAGCATCTCAAAATTTGCAAACCAACCATTACTGCCTCCATCTTCAGCATGTATGGCACTAATAAAGTTAAAACAGACTAACCAATTTGTAACATTGAAACACCTTAGTAGAATAAGAATTAAAATACATACACAAATACAACATACACAAAAATGTCATATGTTGAGCAATTTGAGATTATCATAAAACTTCAGTAGCTGAAGCTGCGTAAACACAGTAGATAAATGGTCCTAAAGTACATACCGTGACTCTAATCTTTTCTGCTTCATCCATTATACCGTCAAAGTTCAAACCAGTCCAGTCCTGACATAAAGTTTTATATCATTCGTCAAAAAAGTGTTTACTTCAATGAAGTTGACATGGGTAGAGATATTAAAGCCAGTAAAGATAAAATCTCAGTCACTATGTAATCCATCTAAGCTTTATAGACAAGGCAAATGAGTATCATCAAAGCAATCATAATTCAATCTAGTCCTAGTAAGTACTCGTACCAATTACGGTGATTCTTTTTAACCTTTCTATTCTCAAAAGCATTTTCCATAAACGAAACACTGGAATATAAATAGCTGATTACCTTCGGCATCTCAAAACCAAGAAGTTCAATCTCCCATTGAATGTGAGCACCTTCAGGGACATTAGCTGGCCTAATTATATGGGAGGGAAAAAAATATAAAAATAACATGCTATGAGGATGAAGAAAAAATTAGATCGAGGATCAACTGGAATCGAATTATAACCTCGGAAATTTGTCATAAGCATAATCGGGAGGGCATGTGACAAGAGCTATCTCTCCCGGCAGCATCAAGCGAACGCACATTTCAAATCCCTCAGGCACCTATAACACAAAACAGAGTACACAGAAGTAAAAATGCAAAAAACATCAAAATCAAAGTTTCTGCTCAACAAGGCCAAGAATAATTAACATTGATACACCAATTTGGTATATATCCCCACCAAATTCTACAAATTAAATTTAAAAAATCAAGCTTCACTTGGATTTTTCAACCTTTAAGATGGATAACTCACCAGCCCCTCTCCAGAACTAAACTCCAAAGGCTGACCGTCATTATCAACTCGGGTATCATAGAAGACCTTCTTTTCTTCATTAAGAAGCATTCCCTTGTAATGGACACGAAGTAGACTGTCATGAAGGGGACAATCCATTGGAAACTCTCCTAATATTCAAAAAGATAAAGAAGATCATGAGACTTCATGATTCACAATCTACAAACACATATTAAGCCATATATCCAATGCATAAAGAAGAAAAGTAATAGGTTAAAAAATGAAAAAAGATGAGGTGAAATAGAGATTAAAAAAAAAAGAGTAAGAAATTAGACCCTTACACATTGAACAGTTAAATTAGTTTTGATAAAAAAAATGAGCAGCTCAGAATTCAAAACAAATGATGTCTTGAACATAAATTCCAATCCTTATGACCTTCCTAAGCCATCATTATTGCCTTCCTACTCTACACCAAAGTCTTGAACCATTAAAAATTGACCAGCTGACAGAAAGCAAAAATATCTAGTTTTGTGATGAAGCCTGACAGTAAATGAAATACTGAAACACACCTTTTCCATCACGAATTCGGCGTTTTATAAGGCGTCCATCACCAAGCATATCTCGTACCTGTCAATTCCAAAAATTGAGTTCAATCATACTCACAATCTTGGCAACTGAAACATATGTGACAGAATTGATACTCTTGTCTATGAATAAAGACATGAATATAAAGCCTACTCAAATTTCAGTTCTCTTTTTGTGAATGATTATTAATCTATGATCTCCAACATACTAGCATAAGTGCAGTTTGCATTAATTCATCCATCCTCTTGGAGCGTCCACCAAACAAGTAGACTACTGACCAAATTGACAGAACATGTGAAATATACAGTCTAGGGGGCAAACAAACAATACTGGGTTAGACTAAAAGCGGTTGATATCTTCAGATGAAAGATTAAGTACGACAAAATAAAACAGGAAAATCAGTTCAGTCCAGGCAGTACGACTTCAAACATAATAATATGACATGCATTAGAAGTTATAAGTGAATAAAGTTTATCTCAAAATCACTGCATGGAATCATTTAAATGCTAACAGCTTGCCTCCCAAAAGGCCACTGTCATAGTGATGTTCACAGGCTAAATTGAAACAAACACAAAAGTACCGCTTGGGAGGGGTTTACATACCTGAATCAAATGAACAAACTCCACTTCAAAATGAACTTCCTCATAACCTTCTACCACAGGCATGAGAGGAGATGGAGTTAAGTACTGACTTGTAACATAGATTACCGCTTTCTCTTCCCGTGTCATTGTTCCTATTCCCATCTCTAGACCCTTAGGTACCTAGTATGTATAATGACCATATCAAGAAGTGCATGGTTGAAAATTACAAATAAAAGGGTAAGAGCTACATTGAATATCCTAACTTTAACTAGATTCATATTTCCATTAAATGTTCATTCATGGTTTTCTGAGCTCAACAACCCAGTAAAGAACGTAAAATGGCTCCAGAAATAATAATGGATGGCAAAAGTAGCAGATAAAAAATGAAAAGATAATTTGAAGTGAGAAATGCAAACCTCCGATTTTCCCAAAGTAAAAAAATATGGTTCTCCTTCTCTATGAGAAAGAATCAATTTCCCATCACCTGTCTTAGCAGAAATCCTGAGACAATATATATCTCAGAAAATATCATGCCTTCCACAAGTAAACAAAGAAGAAGAGGTGTAAACGATCAAGAAGAAGTTTCTACCATGCTTTTACTTCATAAGGTGCCCTTGGTGTCTCCCAACCTTGCCCTTCGTTTATTACCTATCCAAATTAGTGAAAATTAACAATGAACTATGTTTTGGATATAACGCAAACAGTTGAGAGATGTAAAGATCTGCAACCTAGCAGCCAGCATCTGGCAGAGCAGAAAGCTAACTGTATGAGATCCACAATGCTGAACTAATAAGAAATCTCATCATTTTGAAGCATCTGAAAATCCATGAAAGATGTTCCACATGCAACTGTTGGACTATGCATCTAAATTAATAAATTATGCAACAAATCTTACAAATTTGGTACCTTCTTTACCACTCCAAAATCATCAGCTACGATCTGAAAAATCAATACAATTAAAATCCGATGTTAGAATGAGAGAGAGGTTGAAAAAGAGACTTAATTCATGATACCTGATGTAAATACTAAAATTTTTGAAGGAAATATTCATAGAGCAGTGATCGAAAAACATATGTGGAATTGACATGACAAATAACCCTTGTAACTATGAAAAGCCCATCTTACATCCAAAGATTTTGAATAAATTCTAATAAAAAGAAGAAACATGGCAACAACCTCATGGCTCAACGATACAGAATATTCATAACCCCCCCCCACAAAAAAAAAAGAGATATCAAATTTTATATCTTGCCTTGGCTTTAGCAAAATCTATCATCTCAATCTCAAAATGAAGTTCTTCATCTTTTGGAAAGGTACTTGGAGCTGCAACCGGACAATCATCCTCACCATAGTGCATTTGAGGTTTCATCTTAAACTGGAACCAACATAACAAAAACTTAGCACTCAAATAATGAACAGATAAGTTGTACTGTCCTTCCACTACCAATTAAATATGCCAACTAATGATATGAAAAATTGTTTTGTACATAAATACCAAATGATTCCTTCATGAATAACTTCATAAATGGATTACTTTGGTTCTTGTAAATTTTCTTGCTTTCAAGTTACCTCTCCTTGCAAATTTTTCTTTCCTTTTTCCGAACACATGCATAAAAGAAAAAAAGCCCAAGTCTGGGAAACTCAAGGAATACCATTGACACTTCACCCTTCAACATTGTGGGAATTCCTTCGAGCAACCCCAATAAAATCTTGCTTTTGCCCAAAACATGTCTTATTGGAATTCCCTTGCCTGTCATGTAAAGTAAATATTCATTCAATCCAATTACCCATATTACCAAAACAAAATTTTACAAAGAAATGGGTTGTTTCCGCCATTCCATACAAATCAGGTATTCCCGCTATCGTCTATTATAGCAAATATACTAAGTCTCCTATACAATTTCAATAAATATATAACAAGGTAACTGAAAGGAAAAATATTGAAATAACTTGAATTTAAGGCAGGATTATGGGTTTGTAGTAATCACCTCCATATTCTGATCTTGTAGACTCAACAATAACACCATCTAGTGTCCGAACTGTGCAATGATAGACAACCTGAAAAACATAATGCACTCTAAGAATTCAGCACTGACTTCTCTACTTGATCCTAAAATAACAAAGTCATTCCAGCACTAAGTGCAACAATTCAATCCATCCATTTCCAGGTCGTGTATCTTTTTATAACCAAAGGAGCAAGAATGTGATTTATAATTATAAATAACTAAAGCTCTGTCACCAAAAGATTAACCTGATCACCATCTGACGGCGTTGAATCACCCCCACCTGGCCTCATAACAGCTTTCATCAGACTCCCCGGCACAATCTTCATTCTCCTATTTATCAAAAATACAAAAATTTTTAAATTCAATAATCAACAAGCATTTTAGAGTAAAGATAAATTAGAATTAAAAAAAAAAAGTTACCTCTTGTCATCTTCGGAAGGAGCTTTTTTCTTTTGTGGATTTATATCTTCATCCTCTACAGCCATCTCCGGTTATCTCAAATGAATGTTTACGATTTAACGAAGAACTGGACTGCTTACAAGAATTTTAACATCATTAATTGAGCTAAAAAAAAAGTATGATTTCAACATACACTAAGTCAGCTAAGGTCAACACTATCGATGACTAACGATGTGATTTTATATTTTAAATGAAATCAAATTGTTTCATTTTTTTTTTTTTTGGTTGTTTTTGTTTGCTCAACAACCCAGTTAAGTGAGAATTAGGGCAGAGAACGTGACAATTACCTGAAAATCGGAGGTCGAAGACGAATCGTGACTGCTTGACTCACCTAGTCGCCTTGTTTTCACTCTTCTAGACTCCAGAGCGCGTCAAAATCAGAGCGTTTTTTTCTTAGGGATAGTTTACGACCGTTGATTTTTGACTTGCAATTATTGGGCCGACTGTCTAGTGTCTACTGATCAGGTCCGCAGATTTGGGGCCATATGACGGGCGTAGGCCGGCTGGGCCTGGGGCCCTGTTTAACTTGGAATCTTTTATCTGGTTTAATTTTGCCCTTTTTTTTTAAAGAGGCAGCAATTACCCCTACTTCTCATATTCGAACTCGATGAATAATTAACCAAAAAAAAAAAAGCTACATGAAAATCATATCAGTTCTCTCAAGGCTTGATCTATAGTGTGATACCTGTTTTGGGAATAGAATGAGGTGACCAAGATAAGGTGTTTGCTCATACATCAGCAACACCTAGACCAGGTGAGCAAACAACCTGTGAATGCATCCCAGTGAGCGAGACGCGTGGTGAAGCGAGAGCCGCGTGGTGAGCGAGCAGACGCGTGGTGAGCAGACGCCTGTGAGCATACTGCTGGTGAGCATACCGCCCGGTGAGCATCTGCCGGTGAGCGAGCCGCCCGGTGAGCAGCAGCCGCGCCAGTGAGCAGATCGCTGGTGAGCGAGTCGCCCGTGAGCGAGCCACCACTGTGAGCGAGATCCGCCCGAGTGAGCAGACCGCCTGGTGAAGCATACCGCCTGGTGAGCAGACCGCCTAGTGGCAGACCACTTGATCAGCAAACCGCCTGGTGAGCAGGCCACTTGGTGAGCAGACCACCTGATAAGCAAACGGCGCAGTGAGCGAGACCACTTAATGAACAGAGACTACGGTGAGCAGACTCACCGCGACTGTGGTAATCTTGATGACCTCGAGCAGACCACCTTGACCAGGTGATGACCAGGAAACAAGACTCAGTCAAATAAACCACCAAAAAACCTCCTCCGAAAATCAGGGCACAAAGTCTATCAGTTATTGGTTATGGCCACGATCTAAGGTCATGGGTGTGGGGTGTTTATAAAAACCCCAAGAACATCACGCAGGGGGTTTCTTTTTCCTCTGGCTCTCGATGGATCTCTTTCTCTCTCTACCCAGAAGGAATTTCTCTCTCTTATGATTTCTTTTTCTTTAAGATTGATTATATTTCCATTGTTTTACCAAAAATTTACTTAAAGCTTTTTGTTTAAAGCATTCATAATTAAGCCACATGAATTGTGGTATGGGTTTTTCCCAAGTAGACCCAAATCACTGACTTGAGCGTCGGAGGGTTTACGCCGAAAAAACTTCCGGCGCCTCCTGACTGTTATTTGTGCTCACAGGTTCACAGGTTCTCTGCTCGCGGATAGTCTGCTCATAGAGTATCTGCTCATAGAAAATCTGCTCATGGAGATCAACCAGCAGCTTCCCACCAAACAAATCTAATGCTGATGCAGGGATCTGAGATTGAGTCACTAGCCAACCCATCCGGATTTCGGCATCAACATTTGGCGCCGTCTGTGGGACCGATTTGAGAAGCCAATTTTTTGTCTCTATCAATTTTCATCTAATCAAGCAAATCGAATGTTACAAAGTGCATCAATAGATGAGCATGTTTAAAAGGAAGCAAAAACCTCGGTGAGAGCACATCAAGGCACACGTTTGCGGAATCAAAACAGTCGGTTATATTTTTACAAGTAATTTTTTCTATGAAAATTTAATTATTTCTCTAAGTCTTGCTATATGATATGAGGATACCTTATATTCATTAAATTAAGTGTGCTCATATTAGGGCTAAATTGCTAACGGTATAACTAAATCAAACGATTTCTTGAAACTTGCTCAATATGAGAATAATTTATAAAAGGAGAGCTATAGGCTAGCACTAATAGGCTAAACAAAGTTTATAAATAAAGTTTATTAATATTTTCTAAGGCAAGCAAAGGCTCCAAAGTCTCAAAGCCTCCTCGATGGCGAGACAGGAAGCCAAGCTCGCCAGAACTCGCCGACCATGTGAAGGTGAGCAGACGCAAGCAAAGGCTCCAAAGTCTCAAAGCCTGTTTTATGGCGAGACAGGAAGCCAAGCTCGCCACAACCTGCTCATCAGAACCTGCTCGACCATGTGAAGGTGAGCAGACGCAAGCAAAGGCTCCAAAGTCTCAAAGCCTGTTTTATGGCGAGACAGGAAGCCAAGCTCGCCAGAACCTGCTCATCGGAACCTGCTCGACCATGTGAAGGTGAGCAGACGCAAGCAAAGGCTCCAAAGTCTCGAAGCTTTGTTTTATGGCGAGACAGAAGCCAAGCTCGCTGAACTCCGCTCATCGGAACCTGCTCGACCATGTGAAGGTGAGCAGACCACAAAATTCCAAAAAACTTTCTAAGGCAAGTAAAGGCTCCAAAGTCTCAAAGCCTCCTCGATGGCGAGACAGGAAGTCAAGCTCGCGAACCTCGCTTTCGACCATGTGAAGGTGAGCGAGACGCAAGCAAAGGCTCCAAAGTCTCAAAGCCTGTCTTATGGCGAGACAGGAAGCCAAGCTCGCCAGAACCTGCTCGACCATGTAAAGGTGAGCAGACGCAAGCAAATGCTCTAAAGTCTCAAAGCCTGTTTTATGGCGAGACAGGAAGCCAAGCTCGCGTAACTCCGCTCGACCATGTGAAGGTGAGCAGACCACAAAATTTCAAAAAGTTTCTAAGGCAAGTAAAAGACTTAAAGTCTCCAAACCTCCTCGTAGTGAGACGTAGTCAAAGTCTTCTGCTCTTGCCCAACCAAGATTAAGCTAAATTGCTTAAGTCAGTAAAATGTTAACAGTTTTGAAACTTACCCTAGATAAGTCATTAGACATACAATACCTGCTCACCTATGGTGTGGTCAGCAAATGAGTTGCTTAGGGTTTTAAGTTTGTAAAAACTATAGATTTTATAGTTTCTAGTATTGATTTATTTCACTCTCAAACACTAGAAACTGGGGGACTGGTGTTTTGGGAATAGAATGAGGTGACCAAGATAAGGTGTTTGCTCATACATCAGCAACACCTAGACTGTGAGCAAACAACCCGGTGAACAGATCCCCCAGTGAGAGCGAGACCGCCCGGGTGAGCGAGATCACGTGGTGAGCGAGACCGCCCGGTGAGCGAGCCGCGTGGTGAGCGGGCCGCGTGGTGGCAGACCGCGTGGTGAGCGACTATCGCAAAGTCTCTTTGGTGGCAGAGCCCGCAGTGGCGAGACCGCGTGGTGGCAAGCCGCGTGGTAACCACGCCGGTGAGCATCCGCTGTGAGCGGATCGCACCAAAGGGTGAGCCGCTGGTGGCGAGCCGCTGGTGAGCGGATCGCACAGTGAGCAACCCGGTGAGCAGACCGCTGCAGTGAAAGCATCTGCGGTAGTGGCCTAATGTGAGTGAGCAGTGGCGGAACAGCAACTTGATCAAGAAACCGCCTTGAGCGAGTGCCACTTGGTGAGCAGACCAACCGATAAGTCAAAGCTGGCGTGAGCGACCACTTAATGAATAGACTACCCGGTGAGCAGACTACGCGACCGGTGGTAATCTTGATGACCTCGAGCGAGACCACCTTGACCAGGTGATGACAGAAACAAGACTCACAAATAAACCACCAAAAACCTCCTCCGAAAATCAGGCACAAAGTCTATCGGTTATTGGTTATGGCCACGATCTAAGGTCAGGGTGGGGTGTTTATAAAAACCCCAAGAACATCACGCAGGGGTTTCTTTTCCTCCGCTCTCGATGGATCTCTTTCTCTCTCTACCCGGAAGAATTTCTCTCTTATGATTTCTTTTTCTTTAAGATTGATTATATTTCCATTGTTTTACCAAAATTTACTTAAAGCTTTTTGTTTAAAGCATTCATAATTAAGCCACATGAATTGTGGTATGGGTTTTCCCAAGTAGACCCAAATCATCGACTGAGCGTCGGAGGGTTTACGCCGAAAAACTTCCGCGCCTCCCGATCATTATTTGTGCTCACAGTTCACAAGTTCTCTCTGCTCGGATAGTCTGCTTTCATGAGTATCTCGCTCATAGAAAATCTGCTCATGGAGATCAACCAAAGAGCTTCCCACCAAACAAATCTAATGCTGATGCAGGGATCTGAGATTGAGTCACTAGCCAACCCATCCGGATTTCGGCATCAACATTTGGCGCCGTCTGTGGGGGCCGGTACGAGAAGCCAATTTTTTGTCTCTATCAATTTTCATCTAATCGAAGTAAATCAGAATGTTACAGTGCATCAATAGATGAGCATGTTAAAAAAGGAAGCAAAAACCTCAGGTGAGAGCACATTGAAGGCACACGTTTGCAGGAATCAAAACAAGTCAGAAGTTATATTTTTACAAGTAATTTTTTCTATGAAAATTTAATTATTTCTCTAAGTCTTGCTATATGATATGAGGATATCTTATATTCATTAAATTAATTGTGCTCATATTAGGGCTAACGGTATAACTAAATCACTTGATTTCTTGAAACTTGCTCAATATGAGAATAATTTATAAAAGGAGAGCTATAGGCTAGACTAAGAGGCTAAACAAAGTTTATAAATAAAGTTTATTAATATTTTCTAAGGCAAGCAAAGGCTCCAAAGTCTCAAAGCCTCGCGATGGCGAGACAGAAGCCAAGCTCGCGTAACTCCGCTCGACCATGTGAAGGTGAGCAGACGCAAGCAAAGGCTCCAAAGTCTCAAAGCCTGTTTTATGGCGAGACAGGAAGCCAAGCTCGCGAACTCGCTCGACCATGTGAAGGTGAGCAGACGCAAGCAAATGCTCCAAAGTCTCAAAGCCTGTTTTATGGCGAGACAGGAAGCCAAGCTCGCCACAACCTGCTCATCAGAACCTGCTCGACCATGTGAAGGTGAGCAGACGCAAGCAAAGGCTCCAAAGTCTCAAAGCCTGTTTTATGGCGAGACAGGAAGCCAAGCTCGCGTAACCTCGCTCATCGGAACCTCGCTCGACCATGTGAAGGTGAGCGAGACGCAAGCAAAAGGCTCCAAAGTCTCAAAGCCTGTTTTATGGCGAGACAGGAAGCCAAGCTCGCCAGAACCTGCTCATCGGAACCTGCTCGACCATGTGAAGGTGAGCAGACCACAAAATTCCAAAAAACTTTCTAAGGCAAGTAAAGGCTCCAAAGTCTCAAAGCCTCCTCGATGGCGAGACAGGAAGTCAAGCTCGCTGAACCCGCCGACCATGTGAAGGTGAGCGGAGACGCAAGCAAAGGCTCCAAAGTCTCAAAGCCTGTCTTATGGCGAGACAGGAAGCCAAGCTCGCCAGAACCTGCTCGACCATGTAAAGGTGAGCAGACGCAAGCAAATGCTCCAAAGTCTCAAAGCCTGTTTTATGGCGAGACAGGAAGCCAAGCTCGCGTAACCCGCCGACCATGTGAAGGTGAGCAGACCACAAAATTTCAAAAAGTTTCTAAGGCAAGTAAAAGACTTAAAGTCTCCAAACCTCCTCGTAGTGAGACGTAGTCAAAGTCTTCTGCTCTTGCCCAACCAAGATTAAGCTAAATTGCTTAAGTCAGTAAAATGTTAACAGTTTTGAAACTTACCCTAGATAAGTCATTAGACATACAATACCCGCCTCCTATGGTGTGGTCAGCAAATGAGTTGCTTAGGGTTTTAAGTTTGTAAAAACTATAGATTTTATAGTTTCTAGTATTGATTCATTTCACTCTCAAACACTAGAAACTGGGGGACTGGTGTTTTGGGAATAGAATGAGGTGACCAAGATAAGGTGTTTGCTCATACATCAGCAACACCTGGACCAGTGTGAGCAAACAACCTGGTGAACAGATCCTGGTGAAAGAGACCCCACAGTGAAAGCGAGCCGCGTGGTGAGCGAGCCGCGTGGTGAGCGGAGGCTACAGTGAGCATACCCGCAGTGAGCATCTGCCCGGTGAGTGCGATCGCTGGTGAGCGACCGCGTGGTGAGCGAGACCGCTGGTGAGCATCCGCTGCTGGTGAGCGAGCCCGCTGGTGAGCAGACCGCCTGGTGAAGCGAGAATCGCTGGTGAGCGAATCGCTGGTGGCAGAGCCACTTTGGTGGCGAGACCGCTTTGAGTGAAGCAGTACCGCATCTTTGGTGAAGCGAGCAGACCGCTGGTGGCGAGACCGCCTAGTGGCAGACCACTTGATCAGCAAACCGCCTGGTGAGCAGGCCACTTGGTGAGCAGACCACCTGATAAGCAAACGGCCTGGTGAGCAGACCACTTAATGAACAGACTACCTGGTGAGCAGACTACCGCGACCAGGTGGTAATCTTGATGACCTCGAGCGAGACCACCTTGACCAGGTGATGACCAGAAACAAGACTACCAAATAAACCACCAAAAAACCTCCTCCGAAAATCAGGGCACAAAGTCTATCAGTTATTGGTTATGGCCACGATCTAAGGTCATGGGTGTGGGGTGTTTATAAAAACCCCAAGAACATCACGCAGGGGGCTTCTTTTTCCTCTGGCTCTCGATGGATCTCTTTCTCTCTCTACCCAGAAGGAATTTCTCTCTCTTATGATTTCTTTTTCTTTAAGATTGATTATATTTCCATTGTTTTACCAAAAATTTACTTAAAGCTTTTTGTTTAAAGCATTCATAGTTAAGCCACATGAATTGTGGTATGGGTTTTTCCCAAGTAAACCCAAATCACTGACTTGAGCGTCGGAGGGTTTACGCCGGAAAAACTTCCGGCGCCTCCTGACTGTTATTTGTGCTCACAGGTTCTCTGCTCGCGGATCGTCTGCTCATGCGTTATCTGCTCATAGAAAATCTGCTCATGGAGATCAACCAGCAGCTTCCCACCAAACAAATTTAATGCTGATGCAGGGACCTGAGATTGAGTCGCTAACCAACTCATCCGGATTTCGGCATCAACATTTGGTTTTTAGGGTTTAGGGTTTAGGGTTTAGGGTTTAGGGTTTAGGGTTTAGCATACCGCCTGGTGAGCAGATCGCCTGGTGAGCATACCGCCTGGTGAGCAGATCGCCTGGTGAGCAGACCGCCTGGTGAGCAGACCGCCTGGTGAGCATACCGCCTGGTGAGCATACCGCCTGGTGAGCGAATCGACGCCAGTGAGCGAGGCGCTGGTGAGCAGAGCCGCTGCAGTGAGCGAGCACTGGTGAGCAGAGCCGCTGGTGAGCAGACCGCCCGGTGAAGATACCGCCCGGTGAGCAGACCGCCCTGTGAAAGATCGCCTAGTGGCGAGACCACTTGATCAAGAAACCGCCCGGTGAAGCAGGCCACTGGTGAACCAGACCACCGATAAGAAACGGCCTCAGTGGAAAGCGCCACTTAATGAACAGACTACCTGGTGAGCAGACTACCGCGACCAGGTGGTAATCTTGATGACCTCGAGCAGACCACCTTGACCAGGTGATGACCAGGAAACAAGACTCAGTCAAATAAACCACCAAAAAACCTCAGAGCAGAAACTTACCCTACATATTTGGAATATATGTCAAACAACGTATTTGGAATTAAATTTACGTATTCTACATATTTAGGATTTCGCAAAAATATATCAAAATTTAGTAATATTGCATTGGTGGTACACATACATATTTGGAATTAAATTTTATATCTCAAACAACGTATTATCTACTGCTAATTGGGATGTGTGTGTGTGTCAAAGATTTTTACAATGCCGTAAAAATTTAAATTTACATTTTAAAAAATATGGACATCTGTGTTAAAGAATGATTCATATGCATTCATATATAGTAAATCAATAAGGAAATAAATATCATATCCCATTTGTATTTTTGAATCAATGTAGAATCATTATCATTCTTTCGGTTATGTTTTGTCAGCATCCATAGAAAAGTACTCATCTTAACTAGAAATGTAGAATACATTTTACGTCATATTCAGTGGTAATAGATATAATTATTTTCTAATAAATGTCAAATTTCGTAATTTTTCTTTAAATCCACATCTCCATATATCATATTCGAACTTGGCTGAGGGTGATCTGTTAGACCAAAACTGTTTTAAAATCACTCTGTGATGTCGCTATGACAATTTTCATACTTCTTGTTGCAATATATAGGGAGTGTGTGTGTGCGCGCGCGCATACTTACTTTTAACTATATAGAACAAAATTCAATCCGCAGGATTCCTTGACTTATCTTCCGGCCCATGCTTCTTTATTATATAATCCTAGTGGTTTAGTTGTCTGGCGAAATGATAATCAAGTACTTGCAACATTAGATTTCACACGCTCTGTTCGATAAATGAATTAAGAGACACTGTCCAAACGTGTCCATGATAATTGATGAACTTAAGCATTAACGAACCTATCACCAAATACCGAAGGGCCACGTTATCTTATAATAAATAATATAGCATTAAGTTTTCGTCCCATCAACCATCTCCAGAAGAACTAAATGTGGCTCATTATACGTGCTTTTAAAACTCATTTTAGCAACAACCCACACTGAGCAGTTGATACGCAATATTATTACAATGTCATATGGTAAGGAAACAAAACCGTACGCTAATACAGCGCGACATGATTGAAATTTTAAACTTCCCTGTCATTTAATAGAGTCATCGACGTTACCTTATACAATCAACTCATCACCTCAATACATAATTTTAAACAGCAGCAATTTGCCTACCTTTTTTTTTTTGTTTTTTTTTAATATATATAATTTCTTTGTACGAGATACTAAACGACAGTTAGTTGGGTTGGTTGGTTGAGCAACCGTTGAATTTGTAAACCCAACTTTAGTTACACTCGCACATGCTACCAAATAAAACATCGGATATTTTAAGACGCATTCAGTAGATAATATTTTAGAGCATCCGTCATCCGTGTCCCTACGACGGAACAAACAGCCCCAAAATTAATTAACAAAAATCGCATTCATATATTATTGGTGATCTACCCATGCGGCCGATGCTGGCCAGCGCCGTATTTAGGCCCACAGAGGCAGAGTCTAATTGCCGACGCCCGGTTCAAAGATGAGATGTTGTAAAAGCAGAATTCTGGTTAGACATCTCATTAAACGCAGGGCATAGGAATTTTGCGACCTCATTTAATGTGACCGACGGGCTGCAGAGGTCGTGCGACAATGCCATACAGTGATAGCTTGACATTTCGTCGAATAATAAATGCCCTGATTAATTGCTTATGCGTATTAATACCGTATGTCTAGTGGAGAAAAATATCAAGTGCTTTTCGTACTTGTTCTTATTTTTAATTATCTCCATTTGAAGACAAACACTTCAAATTAGAAACTGGTTAAATTTCCAATTGGTTCTCAAACTTCTGACTGTTACTATAAATTTTCGCGAAAACATGATTTATTTTGGTGTGTGTGAATGTCTACTTGATGCCAAAAAATTTTTTTATCCATTAAATAAGGAAAGGAAAATTTTAGACTTCAACACAGAAATGGGCGGCACGAGACGAGGCGGCAAGACAACAAGTGGAATTAAAAAAAAATGATCGAGAGGCGTGATCCCAGCAGAAATGGAGGACCGGTCAAATAGCCGCACACAAAACGGCGCCACTTGTAACGCTTACTTGACCTTCCAAATATCCTACTCAACATATCACGCATATCAACCGACGTGGATAAATGAAAAAAAAAAAAACCCTAATTTCTATCCCAATCGCCGCCCGGACGCGTGGGAGACAAAACAAGGACGGAGGTGCGTGCTGCGTGGTGCGCACCATGTGGACGGGGAGGGGTTCGGTATCCGAAGGCGCTTTGGTTTTGGCTAAGGACGTGGCAGCGCACGATGGGACCACGTTTGCCGGCTGCTACGCGTGCGTACCGTGTGTGTGGCCACTAACCGTGAGGCCACGGTGAAAGCAACCCCTGGCTTCAAGTTCTAAGGCAGCCCGACTTTCCGAGATAAGATTCAGAATTTAAATTAAAAATCGTCAAATCAATAAAAAGATCTCCGCTTCTGGTTACCCCTTTGAAAAAGAAAAAGGAGGTTGCCAAAAAGATCTCGCCTCACACAAAAGTAAAGATTAAGGCTCAGCTCAAAGCCTACCACGTGTAAAGGTCTCTCGTTTGATGAACTCATCGACAGCTAGGAAAATTGTACTTCCTCCCCCCCAGGCAAAAGAGGTTTTTTCCTTTTTTACTCGATGGATTGACTCACTGAGTTGCGTACTCTGAGCCACGTTGATTGATTATTGATTTTAAGGTTAACCTTGATTTAAATAAAAATAATTACAGGCCGTGAGTCCGAATATCGAGCTGTTGGACCTCGAGGAAAGGGAAAGCACTTTTTGATAGAAACACTTATACAATCTTCCGGAGCTGGAAAGCTGACTAATTTAACATTATTTGTTAATTGTTTGTACATTGGACTGTTTACTTTCTCGGAAGTATGAACACTGCAATATTACTTGCAAAAACTTGAACCCAGAAAAATACAATCACAATAAATAAAATAAGTGAAAAAAAATTCAATTAAAAAAACAAAGAATAGAGGAAGTGCGAAATTAATAATAACTTATTATATTTATTATTACTTCATGGCAACGGAGTGGGTGGACAGGCTGGAATGAAAATTTTCCAAAGACACAAACAAGCCTAGAATGACAGTAATAATGCATGGCATCATGAGGAGTATTGAGTGAGCAATCTCAAGCCTGAAAAAAATAATACCCCATTGTTCCAAGCCAACCAGCCACTCTCTCATCGGCTATGCCAAGTAAACGCTAATTTCTCTAATTTTTGCTATTCCCCAAGAACATTCAATTTTTTTTCCCCTTCCCATCCACCTCTCTCTCTCTCTTTCCTTGAGCCCAACAAAAAGAACAAAAGCTGGCTGCAGCATTCACTTTCCTTAGTAGTAAAAAACCCCTTTATTTCTCCCTAATTCTAACCCAAAAAACATTTTCATAATTCTTACTACCTCTTCATTATCATCATCATAATAATCATATTTTCTTCTTAAAAAGAACTATAATATAATATAACTATATATGCTACCAAATTCTATTCCTATGACAAAAACTATCATACCCCCAAAATCATCTTTTCTTATTTCTTGAACTTCTAATCTTCAAAATCCCCCTTCTCCATTTTCTAAAAAACTCCCACGAAACAAACAGAATTAGTAAGACCCCAGAGGTGAAATCGGATCAATATGTCCACTCCTGAGGCAACCGGATCTCGTGACCCATTGCTTGCTGCGACCTGAGATTGCGCTTCTGATATGAAACCCCATTACTGTTTCGAGACCTCAAAGCAGCAGAATCTGCATAACCAACAAGAGTAAAAACAAAAATTAATACCAGTAAATAAAAACAAAAAAAATTATATGAGCAACAGTAACGAGTGACTTGTATTTTACCACTTTCGGGCATGAAACTCCCAAAACGAGGATAAAATGGAGCGCCCTGGTCATCAAAATTCAGGTTCAAGGCCTGCACCACTTTGGCTGGAAGCAAAACAGTGGAACACGCTGTAATTAGGGGAAAAAATATAAAAACATGATCAGATCTCTGAACAAAACAAAACAAATTGATTTGAAATTTGAACAAAAGGGAAAGAAGATATATTCACCTGACTTCTTGCGGGGCTCAGTGGGTGTGTTGATTCGGCGAGGCAAGAAAACGCCTGTGCCAGCACATTCTCTTTTGGCACTCGGAGCTCCGAGAAAGACAGCCCGCATACCCGACCCGTTTTGCTGCTGCTGAGATGCTTCATGTTGCAGAGGCGGCCATGCGGAGGGCGACAAGCCGAGAGGGCGACCATTGTTTGAATTACTCCTCGTCAATCTGTTCATTCCACCCACTTGGTAGAGTCCATTTGGCTTGCTCTGCGCTTGCTGTTGTGGTCCTCCCCAAACAGATGAACCCTGTTGTTGCTTCATCATCTGCTGCTGCTGCTGTTGCTTCAGTTGCTGAAACTGTTAACAGATAAAAACAAAAGAGAAATAAGCAAAAGACAAAAATGAAAAGCTGGAGAGTATTTATTACGATGTCGTTTAGGAAGGTTTCTTACTTGAGTGGCCTGTAACCTCTGGTGAGAAAGGAGCTGATGCTGGCGAGCGTAGATACCACCAGCAGCGTCAAAGTGATTTGGGTGGTGATTCTTTAATGGAACAGAGATTGTAGACGGCTTTCTTGGTGGACCCAATAGGCCTCTGTTGTGTTGATGATACCCGTATGATTCCTCGTTCATTCTCATCCTTGCTACTTCCCCTGCAGCCGCGTATAGCAGATCCCACGTTTCCGGAGGCGACGAGACTTGCGATTGACAGCCGGGGCTTCCCCTGCTCGAGCCCTGCCTACACCCGCACCCACTTCCCACCGTACACAGCGTCGACTGCGGCGAGCCCGACACAAACCGAGCCTAAATACCAAGCCAAGAATGAGAAACACGCGAAAGGCAAAAAAATAAAAAATAAATAAAACACAGTATTTCAGTTTATTAGAGAGTATGTATTATAATGATTGGTACCTTAGTATTGTCAGCGGCAAAAGCGTCGTCTTCAAGAGTTGAGTGAGCTATTTGGCGAGTCAAGCCGGCGATGTAATCTTCCTCATCACTCTCGGTTTCCGTAGAACCCACCACTGACTCAACCGGAGAGCTAAGATCCGAAGAAGAGTGGCAGAAGGCTCCGAACCCGTAAGGGAACTCAAAAGGGAACAAAGACTTGGTAGCTTCAGCCTCCAAGTCAAATCCCTCTTTGTTGTTGCTGCTTTTCTGGATGTTGCTGTTATTAGTCATACTCAAGTCCATAAGTATGTCGTCGTCGGTGAGGAACTGAGGCGGCAGCCAAAACTCGCCGTCGTCTAAACTCTGAGCCATGTTGCTGCTGTTTGTGCTGCTGCTCGAGATTTGAGAGTGGTTTTGATGACACAGGACTAACGGGCTTTGCTGCTTGTTCAAGATTTAATAATAGGTTTGCCTCAGATTTGTTTGCTGGATGCTCAGTATCAGGGCCCCCTGCCAACGCGCTAAAGATTAGAGAAAAAAAAAAAAAAAACCGAGCTTTGTGTGCGCGTTTAATTGTCGTTGTTACAATGGAAAACGGAGAGGGGAGAGGAAATGCAATTATGCGAAGAGAAGTTCGTATTTGTAGAGGAAAGAAAAAGGTTGGTTACGAACTTTTCACTCGCGAGGGAGGAGGAGGTGAATCACACGCGTAGGGTATTACGAGATCGACGGTGGAGATGCGCGTGTGTCAGAAGTGGGGGCCATGACGAGTTGCAGCCAGGTAAGATATTAGATACCACAGGAGTGGGGCCGAGATAGGGTAGAGGCACTCGGCAACCATGTGATTTTGAGGTGGGGTCAGGAATTTTTTTTCGATTTTTTTTTTTTTTGAAATAGTTTTACGGTTTCTGCTTTTTGAGTTGTGAGTTGTGATTTGTGATTTGTGATTTGTGAGTGAGTGGGGGGAGGTGGTGACTTAGTGGCTAAACAAAATCTCTCACGCGACGTGGGGCACACAACACTCTCTTCTCCCGTTCGTTTATTTCCGTTTCAACGGACATACATTTGCCCTTATTGGCATTCCACTTGGCACCCCGGGGACACTATCCTTTGCATGTAAGTAATTAATTTTAAATTCTTAGACAAATTTGCCCTTGGGTCCCGATTATTTGCTTGGTTCACGTTCTGAATAGTTTGTGACGGAGTGCCAAACAGACCTAATCCCTGTCTCACATTCAATGAATTCTCTGAACAAAGAAGCTCTATTTGGTAAAAGGCAGTAAGGACATGTACGCATCCATCTTCAGCTAAAGCCTGAGGCGATATCGGCTTTGGAGCAGAAGATCTTTTTTTCACCACCAATGAGAATCGTTGGGGACTCCAATCAAATTCAGTCTTTCATATTAAAAAAGTAAAATTACCACCGTAAAGTCGGAAACTGGTTACACGCTACTGCCTACAGGCTTTGCTTCTTTGTATGAAGGATCCCTTCTTAAGTTATATATACGTACGTATCTCATAATTTTCTCACATAAATAATAATTTATTAATAAATAATTATTTTATGTAATTAGTTAGTAAATAATTATTATTTATATGAGAGAGTTGTAAGGTACATACATATAACTTAATATTAATTTTATATGAAATATCGTTTTAAGTTGATGAAAAGAAGACCATATTTTAACCTGATATACAGTCAATATTTTACAGTCTATAGTATTCTATACTGTGTGACGTATTGTGTCGTGTTTGGATTATGTTATGGTAAATGCTAAGTTATAATTAATGTAACTTACATCCAGCCATGGATCCCACATAAATTATGTAGCCCTACAATTTGTGTAGTTCCCATAACTAGATGTAAGTTGCATTAATTGTAACTTAAGCTCTCCCTTGTGCCACCGACTTTAAGGTTATAAGGTCTTTAGGCATTCAATGAATCTGTAATTTTACCTTATTAGGGATACCATGGCAAGTATGCCAATCAAAATGAAATATTTCTCCATGCAATTATTTTTATTATTCCAAACCAAAAAATAAATAAATAAGGATCAATCCTTTTTCAATGTCGAGAGAAACAAGTACAAAGAAATAATTGTGTTAAGCCGATTAAATTTTTGCGGATGCTAATTAATTAAACTAGTAAAATTTTTTGAAATAGTATGAAATGAGTAGATTTCAATTGTTGGCCTTTTTGCTTACAACAAAAAAAAGGAAATATCCACACTAAGTTTGTAATGGAGTTTGTAATGGAGTTCGTTGAAATTACATTTAAATTTTGTGTAGATTAGGAAAAAGCTTATGCTTTTCTCATCGGTGTGTTGTCACGTAATCATTTCCAATTATGATTGCAAGTGATTCCTTTTTTACTGTGGATGGGACGGGGAATTCCTGGGAGGTTAAAAACAAAATAAGCCGATCAAATTATTTATATAAACTGATATGTAATTAAATTGTTGATTAATTAAAAAAATCATGCAACTCTAGTGACAATCATTTAACTTATAGTTAATGACATATTATTTTACACACAATATGTTGGAGACCTGGCTTAGTATTTTTTAAGTATCCTATTTATAAATAGGGGTGGTAAAAATACCTGTTCAGTCTGAATTCAGACCGCACCAAGGCGTTGTAGGTTAGGTATGAAGTCGGATCGGTCTTGGGCATCACTTGATAAACTCAAAGCCTGGCCTGAAACATGGATTTTATTAAAAAATATTATAAAATATATATTATTTTAAATATTTATATTTATTTGACTCATTTATTGCATATATATAAAGTTTTAAACACTTAAAATTTATATTTTTATGTCAAATTTTATTAAAATAAATTTAAAACTTATAAAATTATCAAAAAAATATATACATATAATATTAAAAAATATAAAATTCAGATACCCAGATTAAAAAATTCGGCCCGGGGTTTTGCCAACCCTACTTATAAATTCAACTAACTCTTCTTTATTAGCTAGTGTGGGAACTCCTATTTGCTAGCTATTGTGAGACACAACTCAATAATTTTCCCTTGGACATAACCATTATCGAACCTTAGTTCTTTCGTCTGATATGACTGAATTGTTCCACTAACACATTCTATCTTCTAGAGATTAGCTTTGTATCACTTGTTGGGGGATTTGCTCAGTATTTTTAGACATCCAATCTAAAAGACTAATATAGTAAGTGGAATGATTTATTCTACTTATAAACTTAAATAACTCTTTTTTATTAGCTAATGTGTGATACAACTCAACATAGTAATTATAAAATGAGTTTGTGTCCCTGATTTTATCCTTTTTTTTTGTTATTATAATAATAACAATGTTGTTGAGCTAAATATAACTCTAATTCCACTTAAAGAAATAACAGTGATAAAATAAAAACATCACAAACAAGATGCTAGTGTCTACTATTAGACGACCATTTGGGATTTTACTTGACATTTTTATTTTCCATTGTGGTCAGCTAGATTACAATAATTTTGATCATCTAACTCGCATGCATTTCCTTGATAGTTCACGAGATAGTTACTTTTCTCATCATCATAAGGTGACCTCTACATTAATATACCCATCACACAAAACATGCAAAGTTGCCACGAGGAAATTAATTTTCAATAATTTTGAGCACTTTTTTAATTTAATTAAGCCGACTCTTCTTTCCCTGTTTAACAAAATAATCCTGTGGAAAGAATTTAAACCGTCCAGGTACGGAGTTTGTAATTTAAAAATTATTATAATCTTATAATTTACATTTCTCAAAATAAAACAATGAAGTGGCAAAACGCAAAAGAGAGCGAGACGGGATGACATGGCAGCCACACAGTATTTATGAATCATGATCTGATTCCGCAGCTTAACTATCTATCTGTCGTTGGTCAAACCCCTAGCACCTTCCGTTTGTTTTAACGGCCGTCACTTTCGTTAGACATCAGTACGGCGGGTCTTTTTTCCAATTTCAAGCTGCATTTCGCCGGCACGGGACGGCGCCTCTGTCTCGTGTCAGTTGTGTGGACGCAACACCATTTATAAATTCTATTTAATCAACAATTACAGGCACACACACACAAAATAGAATATCTTATTAAGTTCCATGAATTTGGCAAATTGTAGAGGCACGTGCTGTCGACGTGCTCACCTGTGGATAGGGACAGCACAGAGGTCGTACATCTCAAATCGATAGAGTTGCGAAGTTGCGAAGATTGCGAAGATTCTGTACTCGCGTTCACAGCCGTCAATCACTTACCATCATTTGCGAAGATCGCGTCGTGTGATTCCGTTCATCATTAGCGCGTGAGATGATGGGTTTCGCGTTGGGCGGCGTGCTGGCCATGAACATGAACCTTTTTTCTGTTGAAATTGCTTCAGTTTTTTTTTTTTTTTAATTTGAAAAAGCAAAAAGGAAAGGGACAATTCCGGCCTACTCCAGATATTTTGACATTTTTCACCGAATTCCCAAATGTTTTGATAATTTTTATTACGTATTTAAATTCATTAATTTTGACCGTTTATTCTAACTGTTTAAGAATAAATTTGAAAGTTCATGTCCTAAATATTATTTAATGATGGCAAATTAAATTTGTTTTATAAGTTAATTAATGAGATTATTATGTAATTACTTTTAGTTAAGAGTTTTTAATATAAATATTAACTATTAAATTAATATTTTATATCATTTAATTCTTTTCTAATTCAAGATAAGGGTATTTATGATATTTAATTAAATATCAAGCAGCTCTATTACAAATAACAATCAAATTAACAAAATATAGATACGATATAAATTATTATAATATTTAGATATGCGGTGAAAAATATCAAAATATTTGAGAGTCGGTTGGAAATAACCTAAAAGGCAATCAAAACTTTATTTCATTTCGTGCAACAGCATATCTGCATATGATATTAAAGCCCAAATGGTTGCTTCTAATTTTCCCGCCGAAAGGGGAGTAATTAATTGTCAATTTCATATCTTTGACTAGGAAGTCTAGAACAAAACGTGAAACGCCCTTAGTTTTTTTTTTTTTTTTTTTCCTTTTTGAAATTTCTTTAGTGGCCACAAATTTGATCTTAGTGATTTTCCCAGCCTGAAATAGGGGTCCAAACAGTAGAGAATTTGGAAGATTTTGATACCCTACATTGGTCTTGCAAAAAACATTGCCAATATGCTCTCTTTTTTTTGTTTTTTTCATTTTGGAACAAGTCATTTACCAATAATACCCTACATTTAATTGATTTGGCTTAAACAAAGTTTCTACCTTTATCAATTATGTTTCAATTGGTCACTCGGCTCCTCGGCTACTAGCACAGTAGCACCCAAGCAAGGCTTTAAGTCCCAGTTTTATGTTGATACTCTTTCTTATCCGAATTATGTGGATCGGTGTAGATATCTTTATCATAAAATTATGGATAAAGATGTAAAGTAAATATATCTATCCAAATTAGTGAGAGCAGAGATTTTAACTGTGGCATAATAAAATTAAATTAAGGGCTTGTTTTGTATTGTTGCTCTAGTTACAATTACAAAGTATTTAGTAAACACTTGTAGTGATGATTTTTAAGTCAAATTAAATTTATCAACGCACTGATAAAATATTATTATACCTTTACTAGTTTTATAAAAAAAAATATTAGTTATAAATCATATTTGCCTATTACAATCCTAAGTTAGGATTCATTGCATATAATTTTTTAAATATAACCTATTTAAGTATAGCTTTTACTAATATATATATATATATATATATATATATATATATATAACTATTTAGTTATTAAAGAGAGTTTTTATTAAAATTCGTAAATTATTTTAATAGATATATTTTTTAAAGTTATATTACAAAATAAATGAAACAAGACATTTTAGATATTTTAATATTTAAAAAAATTCCATCTCTATTCTCAAAATCCTAAAATTTGAGTTTTTTTTATTAGAGGCAAAATAAGTCATACCATATAGACACTTAATTATAATAGATAAATAATTCTGAATATACTAGTAGAGTTTTGACTTTTGATTTAACATATTAATATTTTACTTAAAAAAATTATGTTTCAATTGGACCAATATATTCATGAATTATTCCTTATTTTGATTTGATTTTCAAATACTCTCAATCACCAAAAAAAAAAAAAAAAAAGAACTCAAAATGCAGTAGCGAGAATTTTTGTTTTTCTTGACACATGTTACACAAAAACCAATCTTGCTTCAACCAAAAGAATGAATGTCAAAAAAAAAAAAAGCAAATTGAATAGACGACATATGTCTCATGCTAATTGTTTAATTTAATCAATCTAAGCGAACTCATGATTCTAATACACCGTAAGGAAAAAAAAAACTCTTCCAACAATGTATTATTAAGCACACTTTTTTAATTGTTTTTTTTTTTTTAATTTTGCTACGATGGACGGTCGAATCGTACTAAAACACCACGTTATGTTGAATCTTGTCGATTTCAAGTTGTCTTCTTTTGTATCTTCTTACGTCGTCAATGAATTTTTAATTCGTGCAAATAAATACGTAATAGAAGGATATCCTTTCCAATTGGGCGGCGGGTGCTGCGTACACATAAGCCTAGCAAAAGAACTTTCTAACAAGGGAACCAATAAATAAACAACCCTTTTAAGGAATATTACCATTTGGACTCAAACCAAAAAAAAAAAAAGAAAAAAATTTGTCCCACTTTCGGTTTCCATCTGCGCAGATACTTTATACATTTGTATTGCTTAGTTTGCAAGACAAAATGGGGATCAAAAGGAATATAAACAAGAGCAGAAAATGATAAAAGAGCCGCGTGCGTTCATGTGTGTCGTCTGCATTTGTGGGTAACATGTCGTTTTGTCGCTGTTGAGGCAAGCCAATGCAAATAACATAGTAAGTTATTGAATTTTTCCCTTCCGACCCTTTTTTTTTTCTTTTTTTTTTGTTTTGTTTTTTGAAGGCATGAAAACTGCTTGGCCGGTACAATTTTTTTTTTTAAGGGTAGCCATTGAATTTGTAACATGAATTACTAGTGATATGATAATGAATTCGCATATAAATTTGTACCATATAATTTACTGAACTCGAGTATTTCAAATTTTGTAGTTATAACAGAGAAAAATTAAAATCAACTAATTTATATTTTTTATATGCCGACCGTGCATATTTAAGCTTTATTCGTGATTCTATTGAAGATTCATTAGAATGATATATTTGGTTTCGTTGCATCATTGTTGTTGTTTAAAAAAAAGAAAAATAAATTTTTTTTTCTTTTTACTCTTAAAAAATGCCATATATATATGTATGTGCGTATATACATAAAAGGGAAGCGGGGATAAGAAACAAAAGCGATATAAATTACAAAGTGAACTAACATTTAAGCTTGTCCCAAGCATTTTCAAATAAGATGGACTGATGGAGGCGGATCATCTCATTCAACAAAATCTATACTTCAATAAGTCTAAATTTCGCACTACATAATTAATCACATAAGCTAGAGCTACGTGAGAGACCTCCTTGTCCCTTTTAAATAATGGATCATCCCCTATGACTTGAAATATTTCAAATCTAACCTTGAAAATTCCTCGTCTAGAAAGAGCTACACAATGACCTAAGAATTTGAAAGACTGCCGCAACCCCGTTAGATCTAAATCTACATAAAAAAAAAAAAGAAAAAAGCACCATAAATTCTAGATCCAATACAAATATTCCTTATTCCAAACAAAAATAAAATATAAAAAAAAATTCCCCAGAGAGACCTCGCTTTATTGCCGAGAGAAATGGAAGAGATATACACTCCTTTTTTTTTTTTTTTAAAAGGAAGCCGAGTAGAGAGAGCAGGAAGGATGGACCTTTTCCAAAAATTAATGAAAACCGAAAGTTAACCGATAAAAAATTTATTGGAGTAGTGACACTTAGACTGATGTGATATGATATAATCAAAGTTATTAATTTCGACGCTTGGCCTTACGTTAATTATTATCTAAGCAAATAGGATTTTGAATTTGTGTGCAAGGAGTCAATATCATTACTTTTAAGAATTTTAACGAATAAACCCAAAAAAAAAAAAGTTAATTTGAGGGATTTTGTTAAGTTGCAGTCAATGTAATTTAAAATTTATATAAAACATGTAAATATTTATGAGATGATAGCGGGATCCACTGTCATATTCCAAAGATTGTAACAAGACCCTTATTTTAAATTATTCTCTTTGAATTGATTATCTTTAACTAATTCTTTTGATTTTAAAAACTTTAATTTATTCCATGTTTCTGTTAAGAAGATTAAAAAAAAAAAATTTATCAACCAATCCCATTTAACCCAAATAAGATTTTATGAGTCTACGCATAATTTGTAATCACAATAATTTGACCTAATGAAATACCACCACCAATGGCATTAGCAAGTTGCAAAAGCTAAATTATATCACAAATGATGGCGGCAAATTTTTCTTTTAGGCTTTTAGGTTTTGGGCGCTAGCACGCGGTCGGATAATGTCGATTGGAGGAACTTTGATCCGCGAATTAATTTTCCCTTTGATCCAACCAAGTGGGCCCAGTGCATGCTTCATAATTTGCAGACCGAAGCATCCAGCACACCATTCAGCACCTTGCCTTGTGACACGCAATGAATGCGAGTCAACAAATTAGCTTCAAGGATCTACTAATCCGAGAATCTTTTATTTATTTTATTTGCACCATTGTGACAATAATTGCTCTCATCTGCTGACATAACTGCCTTGCTCCTTAAGATTAAGCTCAATCTTTATGCAATTCGAATAAAGGTTATGAATTGAGATTCCATTAAGTTAACTTCGTAGAGTTGTAATTATCCGGTTATGTCATGCCCTCTTTGAAGATCTATATAAACAACTTGTAAATAGAGTAGCCCCGAATGAGCGATCCAATTATCACCAAGAGTGATGAAGAAAAGGAAAAAAAAAAAAAAATTCAATTCCACTGAATTTGGAAATTAGCCACTCCTTAGATGAATGTCGCGTGCCTTTGAAGTCGAGGGCACAAAGACCTCATGTGTTTCTTGCGTGTGAATGTTGATTTTTTTCAAATATTTTAAAAAAAATTGACTCATTTTCGGTTTAAATATTCAAATTACTTTATCTTATAGCTGATTTAAGAAAATTTCAACACACTGATAATTATAAATATTTGTAGTTTATTTTGACATTTATATTGAAATAATCTGAAATCTTAATATTTTAGTGTTTTTTTTTTTTTGGTTGGCAACCAAAAAATAAATAAATTAATTAATTTTGATTTAGCATGACGAGATGAACCAAGCGGTCCATTCCCATACCCTGTAAGTGGTGCGTGAATCTTACATTACCATACTCACTCGATCTTCGTCACTGAGAACGACAGCCGGAGGCGAAAAGATATATAATTTTGAAAAAGCAAAGCCCTCAAAAAGGTCATTTTCTGAATCAGATCTTAAGAACGTGGCTGTGTAGTTAATAATTTTGACAAGCATGTTCTGTTTTGTTTGTATAATTGAAGCCGTGAGTGAAGGCGAGTGGATTCCAGATTGCGAAGTGGGTCTCTTAATTCATTCGTTATGGTCTCTCACTAGTCACTAACGATACATAAGATCAGAATATATCAAAAATTGAGGGCTGTGTGCCAATAATACGGGTAACCTAATTATTTTGGATGCTTTTGAGTAAGCTTTAAGCTTGCTCCAATTATACCCTCTTCCTTGCTTTGTCTCCCCTTCCCTTTTTTTTTTTTTTTTTTTTTTTCTCTTCTTCTTTTTGTTGCTTTTTCAAAGGGTGGCCATGTAAATCGTAAAGTTAGGTCAGCTTCCATAACCAACCTTCTATTCACTACCTTTTTTATTTTTTTCCTAGGTTTCTTTTTCAATATTTTAGAAAAAAAAATTTGCAACATATTTGAGAGTATTTTCTTAAGAAAAAAGAAGTGATAATAACTCATATTAGCCTAATTTTTCATGTCGTTCTAATAAGGCACCAATAATAATTCAAACATTAGCATTTTAGAATATACAAATTTGAACTCTTTCTTGTCCTTTTTCAAACACTGATGGAATAAGGGTGAAATTTAAAGTTTAGATAGAGCAAATCTATTCCAATTTGTTTGAAAGGAGAAAACTACGTACCCTTAAATATCCACTATATGATGATTGAACTCAAAGAAGACTCCACTTGGAAGCGATTAGTCATTCGAAATATTGATAGCTTAAAGGTGAATTCAAACTAAATTTTTAATAAATAATACTGTTAGAGATCCTAACATTTAAATTCCAAATAACTTCTAAACCCTAATAAATGACTTTACTTGATGTCCTTATATCAAGTAAGACTCAATTTAAGACTCAAAATATCGAAAGTTATGAGATTATTAATTAAAATAATACAATGTTATTTTGGTAAGAACCCAGTTCAAGCCTGCATAGTTACAAGTGGATCGGAAAACAATCATATATATGATTCCAGTAATTCCAGTGGTTGTGAGTAAATTCACAGTAATAAGTGGATGCTCTTATCTCAAATCAATCTCTCGTGGAACCATCATTAGTCCATTCTTTTTATACCAGAAAATTAGTCCGTGTAGGCCCCGACAGTCACATGGTTAGGCTACTGACAAAGTTGACGATATTGTGAAGGAACAGAGTAAACAACATCCCCAAAAAAATATCTCATTCTCACTCTCACATGCATGGTCATCAATCACAGGCTGAGGTTGTCCACTGAAGTTAAGTGAAACTATGTGCCGCCGGCTGATCGATTGAATCAACGCCGTTGCTTATAAATCCATCAGATGCCTCGTGCACGCAGCAGCAGCATGCTCGCTTTATTGTGCATGCAAACGCGACACGGTGGACGCAATCAAAGTGAAAACCATCACAGCAGCGCGTAATGGGAGACAATAAGATTATAAAAGAAAAGAGTGGATTTGAGTCAAAAGGGTACACAGCTGACAGCACCACAAAATCTTGGCTACAAAGCTCTCTTCTTTGATTCGATTTAATTTTAAAGTGGCGAGAAAATCACATTGTTCCCACGTACAAATTAATTCACATGAATTGCTTAGACCTAGCACCCGTGGCGTGTTGCCACGAGTCCTCGTGGCACCTGCGTTCACATGCCTTGTGAGATCAGCTTTAAAATTGGAAAACAACAAAAAGCTTTAAAGGGGAGGCTACTACCATTACCATTGAATCATATATAGGGCAGTACTCTCACATCACGTGGAGCTGGCGGAGGGTAGAAACTAGAAAAGGAGCATTATGTTCAATAATTACTTTGGTTAATCTTGTTAGCTGGTTAACTATGTTTATTTATGGCACAATTTTAATAGGATTTGGCAGGAATGCAAATGAGCAGCTGATCATTCATTGTACTGTCATTATTAACATTAGTACTGATATCTAAAACAATCAATCCCTAATAAAAAAGACAGTTCATAAGAGGGTTTTTGGTTTACTAAACAATTTTGAAACATTATAGTCTTAGATCATCCCTTAATTGCGACTTATGATGTACAAGTTAACACTTTCATTGCAAGTTACGCACCCGAATGATGAAAAATAAATAAAACGCTGGATCCCATGTACGCGATTAATCCTAATTGGTTGATATTATTGTTGTCACAGTACGTGGCCGCTGTCAGTGCAGCTGATGGCGCGCGTGTGCGAGATTAGAGACCAGCTGTAACAAGCTTGAGCACGTCTAATCATCAACGCTGATCACAACCCACAGACAAATAAAAGTAGAGAGGTATGTCAATTAATCAATGATTAATTATTCTTCTTCCAATTCCAAGCATGGGAAAGGAGGGAATATCGAGGGAGTTGTCGCCTTGATTAGCGGAAGGGAACGGGGTTTTGTGTTTTGCGCCTGCAAGCTTGTCGTTTAATTGCTTTTATTTTTTATTATTAAAACAAGACGAGGTCAGTGAGGGCGTCGTCGATTCTTTTAGAAAACTTTGACCATCTGTCCCCCCACCCTGCAGCTAAGCTAACACTCTGACTCATGCAAATCTTCCAAAGTGGTTTTCGGTGAATGAAACCATGATCAAATATATCTTTTAAATCCAATGGTGATTCCAGTGGCGGTGGTGGGCCACGTTTAAAAATAGCATCGTAATACGTGGGGTCAAACTAATCAAAGTTAGTTGCCAAACAATGCAGTACAAACATCAGTTAAATGTTTCATTAGTAACTTGTATTACGACTTATGATGATGTACAAAGCAAAAAAAAAAAACGGATAGCATTGACGCTCTGCCATATGTAGATGCCTTCCTCGGATGACAAAAGTTAAAGAGGATGGAAGAGTAGGGTTAAAGTTTGGGTGCCGCTAAGGTACGGCTGCTGTAACGTACAGCCTCTTTAAAATAATATAAAAAAATTATAATAGGTGGTGGGATTCGTATAATTTTTGAAAGGAATTATAAATTACAACAACTGTAACTTAGCAAAATCTTTAAAGTTTTGTTTATGAGTTATTTTATCTTGTAAAAATATATATTAATGGGCGCACTTAGGTTTAGTGCTGAGCTTATTAAGTGTTACTTATTGGATAAGAATATAAAAATAATTAAATCTTAACGGCGTATTACTGTACACGCACATATGACCGGAGATTATAAATAATTGAGTACAAGTCGATTCAGCACTAAAACCAAGTCCTACTACCGACAGTTAGACAGCCCATCAAGGATTTATGGGAACCTTTTGTGCAACAGAGAGAACTCAGAAGCCTAATTCAAAAGTTTGTTGTTGGGTTCAAGCTCCTAGTCCACTATTAAAGCCACAAGCTTTTTACATTTTCCTCCAAACTATAATGGGCTCGTTGAAAAACACCTGCCTGGCCCAGGGAGGCTATTGGTAAGCCCACACATTGAAATCCAAATCCTCTTCTTTCCTCATGGGAATTTTTCTTTTCTTTTTTTTTTTGGTCAAAATCTCCTGATGGGATTATCGAACAACTCAACGTCCTAAAACGTCTACTCACCGTATCAATGACTAAACGGATCAACAAAAACCGTGTTTAAAAAAAAAATTTTAAAAAAGTGAACAAGAATTTTTACTAAATTCTTATAGCTTTTGCAAACCAATAATAAACTAACTTCTGCATTAGCTGTCAGCACATAAGAGGAATGAATTTATCAACATCAGAGAACAATTGTACTAATATTACAAGAAAAAATGATATAGACAAAGGAAGGTGCGAAGCAACTTCGCCAGTGCCAGTTCTATCCTAATCCTCATCCATTTCATGACTTCAGCAAATTCTCCCATTTGTTGAAAATAATTTGCAATTCACATTGATCTCGTAACGCGACGCAAATTTCAAGGGGTTGGCAAGAAGCAAAGCACATTACAGGACCAGTTCCACAATCTGCCGTCAATTAAAATTAACCACATGTATACGTGGACGGTGAAGATAAATTCTCAGCAAAATTTATTTACAAAAGCATCATCTTACTTTCAACGCTACTTTTGACATCAAGCTACATAAAATAAAGTTGTTACAGCTCAAAGACAAAGACCTTATTCACTTCTGAGAAACCTTGGCTTCATCTCTTATCGCTCTCACACAAGGGAGAGAGAGAAAGAAACTTTTTGCCTCTTTTCACTGTTCTGAAAAATGGCAGGGGACAGGAAGATCGGAGTGGCGCTGGACTTTTCGCCGAGCAGCAAATTTGCTCTATCATGGGCTGTTGATAACTTGCTTGATAAAGGTGACACTTTGTATGTCATCCACATCAGCCACAATTCTCTTGACGAGTCTCGTAACCTCATGTGGGCTAAATCTGGTTCCCGTAAGTATCTTTCTTTTTGCTTATTTTCTGACCAATATCAGTTAATTTGATCTTTGGCCTTTCTTAGCTGGCTACTTATGATTTGATCGGGGATTTTTTTTTTTTGGCTAGCTCTTATTCCGCTGACTGAGTTCAGAGAGCCTGAGGCTATGGAGAAGTACAATGTTAAAACCGACATTGATGTGCTTGATTTGCTTGACACTGCTTCTAGACAGAAAGAGGTAAATCTTTAACTTTTAGTTTTATTGGCCTTGGACTTTAATTAATTAAATCGATACTTTGTTATGGTTGGATCGAATGTTTAGAATTGTAATGATGTGATTTTCCAGGCGAAAATTGTTGCCAAAATTTACTGGGGAGATGCAAGAGAGAGGTTGCTTGAAGCAATTGAAGATCTGAAGCTGGACTCTCTGGTTTTGGGCAGCAGAGGACTTGGTACCGTTCGAAGGTATGAAATTTTCACTTGTCATTTTTGGTTCTTGCTTGTCACCTGTGGTGATAAAGTGCGACGCAGACGCGTATTGATGGATAATTTTTGGTTCTTGCTTGTCACCTATGTAGGATAATTTTGGGAAGTGTGAGCAACTATGTGATGACTCATGCACCTTGCCCTGTGACCATCGTCAAGGATCCAGGCTTCGGCAAGCACTGATCAAATATTACTAGGGTTTTAATTTACAGCCAATCTTATGTTAGTAAGAGTGAATTCGGGTTTCTTGTTTGGATTTGAGTATATTTATCGGTCATGTCCTGAGCTTGTTCTAAGTTTTGGAAGCAAATGGGGTTGAGGTGTATTCACGTTATTCCCCTGGATTATTATAAATAAAATTAAAACATATCTCTTTTGTGAATTCATTGACTTGTTAATTCATTACTGGCCATCCAAAGTGCCGAAACACATGGCTTCAGAAAACCTGTGTCCCCTCCGTAGTACAAGGCTTTTTTATAATTTTGTCTGCTACATTATATTTGAACAGAGGAATCTCGATGTGCATGCCAGCACTGATAGCGTTTGAGAAATTTCATGTGCCATGCCGCATTTTTATTGGCGAGATGGGATCTACACGCGTACTGATTTTCGTCTAATAATGTTAAATAATCATATGATGATTCAACAAACGCACACACATGGTTTGTTCATTTCAGGAACAGCCAAGCCTAGCCATTTGTGCGATGGATCACGCTTTCTTCCCAATGCCAGTTGCAACCAATTTGCTTCGCAGGCCCTGTCCAATTTCATATGTGAGAAAATGGAAAAGAAAACCACACAATTTGTTTGACCTTTCACCATCATCACATTATTTTCTTTTTCTTTTCTTTTCTTTTCTCTTCTTTCAAAATTTAATTCACTACATGAAACATAGATTACAATATTACATACATCAAAGTCTATAGACAAGATCAGTTTTAACTAAAGATAATTTATTACAAGTTACAACGATCAATTAGTTGAACCATTTTACCTCCACTCTGAAGATTGGGATGAAGGCTTGTGCGTCACCATCAAATATTTATGCACATATACGATTCGAGCTTTATATAGTTGATTCCGTTCTCTGTTTTGTAGCATCCTCTCCTGTTTCAACAGATTTGGTCCTTCAAATTGATATCGTGTGGATTTTCGGAAAAGATCCATTTAGATAGCACGAAATGCCCTAGATCTTATAGTGTGACTTTAAGAAAAACCACATTATAACACACAAAATAAAATACGATAAATAAAACCATCATAGATTTGAAGACCTGAGTAGACCAAACAAACTAAAAATCGCCATTGTAAATTAAAAAATGTGTGAGTGGATTAACAGACCACTATAGATTTGAAGATTTGAGTGGAGAAAAAACAAATAATAAAAAAGCAAGAATAAATTAATTTCACCGGAGAAAAGAGGTGATATCTTTCATTACATTTGAATTTTCTCTTAATCTAATCTTTTTTAAATTTGCAATGACACATATTATTCTAATGATTTTATGGATAGGAGGTCAAACAGACATTAACTCCAATTTTTTCTTCTCCTATTTCTGGTATTTTTTTTTTCTCTCTACTTCCTTAATAGCAATACTTAATATTAGAGTAGAAGAAGAATATGGATGGTAAGTGTACAAAGAGTGTGAATAGGCTTGTTATATCAAATTGGCCATTTATCTATATATGCAAAAGAATACTAATTATCGCACAACCATACAATGACTCTTTTGATTATATTTAAACAACATGATAAGTGTCCTTCGAATGTGGTCACTGAACAAACCAAATATATATGTATATGAAGTTGACTAATGCGAGCATCCATGGCTACAATAATTAAAAGCAGTTGGCTAAAGCAGTGGCTACAATAATTACAATTTTTTCCATACTGGATGGTGAGTAAAGATAGAGCATTTGCAAACTTTATAAAAAGAAAAACTGGGTATTAATTATTAAAATAGTTGTCTGAGATTTTAGATAATTAGACCTATGAGGTGTTGAGCGTTGATATTATCTGTCCATCGAGCGTTCTGGACATGATAATTCTGCTTTATCTTAATTTAAAGAGAAATTATTCGTGATTAATTTCATTTTTTTCTTAGATGTTGGCATATCATTAATCTCAATTATTTCTTTTAGGTATCCTTCACGTTTTTCTGTATTACCCACTTTCAATTGTCGTAAAGAGAGGAGTAAGTTTTTTGTTGCCTAAATATTTCCGAGCAAATATCATGTAATTTTGTCCTTGGGTTATTATCTTATCACCACTGAAAACATACTGCAATTTCACGTGTTCTCCTGTCTGTAGTGTAGATGCCCTTTGTAATAGGGAACCACTTTTTGTGTTTAATAAGAAAAATTAAGATTAGATTTAATATTTTTCATAAAATTATTTAATTGTCATGTCTCAAAATTCCTTATAAACATTCAGAAATAATTAAATTAGGAGAAGATCCAAATTCAAAAAACTGAGTTGAACAAACCTTGAGTTAGTATAAGGAACGTGAGGGATCATAAACGAGATAAAGAAATCAAGTTTTTGAATTAAAAGTCTATTATGGATTAAAAAATTGTGTAGCCCTAGGATTTACATCCTTGTTATGTTATACTTTAATAGAGACCCTAGTCGATAACTAAGGGTGAGATTATTTGCACTCTTAAAATTACTCTGACCACTCGTATTTTAATAAATTATTTTATTACAAAAATACCGATTATATGAATTACTAACAAGGACTCTCTCTTATAAATTAATATAATATTCAATATATAATTCTCTTGTGATAAATCATACAAATTTCAAATCAAATCTCTTAACAATATTTAGTTAAGGGAAATTATCATTGCACCATCTTTCTTTTGTCTTATATTCATCCAACCACCACAAATTTCTAACATATTCTCTACACCACCTATCTTTTGAAATTTATATCAGTTAGTCACTTTTGCACTAGCACTTTTAAATAATTTAAACGAAATGATAATTTTACCCCTAAATAAATTAAAAGATCATTTTATCTTGTAAAAGCTTTGAAAATAAAAAATTATAATTATAAAAATACCCCTACATTTAATAAAGAAATAAATCAAAAATAAAAAATTATAATTAAATTTAGATTTTGCAAAAGTTTAATAATTATTTTTATTAAAAATTTATAATTTTGCAAAGTTTTAATAAAAAATAACTGAATTTATTTATTAAAAATTTATAATTTTGCAAAATTTTACTAAAATAACTGAATTTATTTATTAAAAATAAATTCCAAAATTTTAATAATTTAGGGGATTTTTATTAAATCCCAAAATTTTGTAATTATTTTTTATTAAAATAATTTTTATTAAAAATAAAAATTCTAATTTTTGGATTTATTTTTCATTAAATGTAGGGGTATTTTTATAATAATATTTTTTTTATTTTTCAAAGCTTTTATAAGATAAAATGGTCTTTTAATTTATTTAAGGATAAAATTATCATTTCGTTGAAATTATTTAACGGTATTAGTGTAAAAGTGACTAATTGATACAAATTTTAAAAGAAAAGTAATATAGATAACATGTTACAATTTTATGGTGGTTGGATAAAAATAAACAAAAGAAAGGTGGTGCAATGATAATTTTCCTTTAGTTAAACAAGGACAAATGTCGATTCATATACTTGGCAAATTCAATAGGTAGCTCGACTTTTGCTTCTTGTATCAACTTCACTTTATCAACATTCGACGCCTGTGTAAGCCAATCACCTGTTGTAGTAATAGTCACAGGAAAGAAGCAATTGCCGTAGAAGCCTTCAGGCAACGGAGTGTCCAAAAGTTGAAGGCAATTTGCAAAGAAAAGTGGAAAACGTTCAAACAAGCTTGAGTTGGGTGTTTGGCCCAAAGGTTATTGCTCTTGTTCTGTGCCTCCAGAAACAAACGGCTACAATTTCGAAGGCAGAGCATTTTAGGCTTGTTGAGTCGTAAAATTGTTGCTTGAGCTGGTTGATTTCATCCATTCGAATGACGATGTTGGCATGCTCTAGCCGGTAACTGGGCATTGGTGGGTGTAAGGAATTAAGCAGTAGTCTGACATTTTCCAATTGAGTTTGAGGCGTTCGTGGAAAAAAGTCCTGTGCCATACTAGTGCTACGTTGGGATGTTAAATATTGGAGTGTAAAATTCAACATTGAAATTTGAACATATTCTTTAATAGAGAAAAGCTAACAACTAAAATTTATGTTAAAGAATTTGTTTAGAATATAATTTGATTCCATTGTTGTATATATTAAATTGTTATTAATTCATTTTGAATGTGCTAAATAGTTTGATTGGTGTTTTAAGTAAATTAGTTTAATTAAGGTCTTTTTTGATATTTTAAAAAGTGTAAAAAATAAAATTTAATTTTTTAAACTTAGTATCTGAATGTACAGAGTAATAGACTATTCAGATTATTTTTTAGAGTTCAAATGACCCTACCTGACGACATATTTCTAAAATGCCTATGAAAATATTTTATGCTACGTCTGAACTATGTAACCTAAAATGCACCACATCAAAATTTTGGTTATGGACTCTCTCAAGCCAACAAGATTACAATAATAAAAGTGATGCTTGCTTTGAGTTCTTAAATAATTTTAGAACAAGTTGGAGCTTAAAGATTGGTAGCTTATGAGGGTTACTAGTAAAGTTAAACTTTGGCTACATTTTGAAAAAGAAAGTAATAAAACACCAAGCCTATAGCACAAAAAGAACTCGAATCAAGAGCAATCTGCCATGTTATTTTTATCTCTCTGTCGTTAACAAGCATGTGTAGCTGAGATAACTTAACATCAAGTCTTAATTAACATCCTGATTTCTAACTAGGGAGTCCATAACGACGACGCATAAAGGCAATAAGTTTGTCTCTTGGGGGCAAACTTTCCTTGATGATACTGCAATTAACAAACTCTTCACTCCATCTGTATAATTTCGGAAACCTCTCTTCCGCAAACAACTTGATCTCAAGTGCTTCTTGAATGGCCCCGAGCCAAAAGCCTATGAAATTTGCAACAATATCAACCAGCCCAATCTTGTCTCCACCAAAGAACCTCCTATCTTTGAGCTCAATTTCTAGTGCTTTCAGGTGCTCACACGCCTCTCTTGTGGCCTCCTCTCGTTCTTTGTCTTGGCACCCGTAAGCATTCCTCAGGGCAACCCTGCACTACATAACGCAAAAAACAGGACCTCAATTCTGATACCGTGTTAGATTTAACCACTTAAGCTGTTGTTGGGGTACCTTTTCATCGATGAACTGGGCCCAGAAGCGTGCATTTGCTCGTTCATGGGGATGTTCTGGCAAAATGGGATGGCCTTTCCAGGCCTCATCGATGTATTCAAGTATGACATGTGACTCAGCAATTGGGTTCCCTTTGTGCACGAGAACTGGAACTTTTTTGTGAATGGGGTTGTACTGGAGAAGCAAAGAGCTCTTGTTAGAAAGATCTTCTTCTATGAATTCGTATTCAACACCTTTCAGTTTCAAAGCAATCTCTATTCTGTGACTGAAGAAGCTTCCCCGTAGACCAAACAACTGCACTTCAGCCATAATAATTTTTGCCTTCTTATCTCACTTGCACTAAAAGGAGATATTGTCGCGTGCCTATTTATGAAGTGATGATACTTAGCAAAATTGAAGCATGCTTGTCCACTCATTATTTATTGTTTATTTATTCATTTTTTTGGCACCCCTCAATATCCTTCTACATATCAAATTATAGTTTTGGCCACCATAGTGAAAGTGAAAAGAAAGATGACGAGTTTGTGGAGATTCCACTGAGGTTCTATTAGAACAAACCATCCGGTTAAACACTAATAAGATGCTTCATTAAACAATTGCTTTATGGTTTAATAAATAAAGGACCTGTGTAAGATTATGAGATAAATAATTTAGGGGCATTGCATTTCCATTGTACGTAGTTATACTTACGGTGAAAGTAATTTCGTTATGGATATTTAAGTCGATATATATATATATATATATATATTGGTCTTTCTTCCTGTATTTGATAGGATGCTCCGCCTAATTGTATTTGCAAAAGCCTGTGTAAGATTCTTGGCCTCTGTAAACATAGATTTATACGATTAATGTATAATTGTAATACTTTTTCCTATTTTTGTTCTTTTAATGAAACTCCTGCAGAGAAGGGGGCAAAAAAAAAAAAAAAAAGAGTTAGGATTCAAAGTTAATAATGACAAATTTAGAATTACTTATAATCGACCCTCATGTTAATTAATCAACTTTGAATCAAGCTATTGACACCCGGTTATTAATCTCTTAAAATCTCTTTAATTTTTAAACATACCGTGTAAAATAATTTGAAATATCATATTACTTCTATCTAAAGGCCCATTTATATGTCAAATCTCAAATATAATGTGAATTAAACAAATTTGTCTCGCAATTCATTTTCTTTAGTAGTTAGGGTCTTTAAAATTTGTCAATTGCTTAAGCTTCTCGTATGAGTTTGTAAATTTCCAAAGTATATGGCGGCAAAGAAGGAAGCTGAACATATTATATTGATAGAAATATTTGAGTGGTTTGATAAGTAAACCGCAGGTCGCTACATTAAATTCTAAAGTTAATAACTATATTATACATTTGTCAGTCGGCAAGTTCAGCATAACTTTTTTTTCAAATTGAACTACAATCTTGCCATGGGCAAAGACAAATTCTTATCAACTTCTTCAAAAGTAACACAGTTCAGGGGGTATTAATTCCGGATCCTAACTATTGTAGAAAATGATTCATTGATTAAAAAAAAAATTAAATTGCTAGCAATATAATTAAAATAGCGTCATAATAATTAGTTTCGAGGGACTATTTTGAAATTATTTTACTTGTTTTTTGTTGATGTCAAAATAGGGATATTGGGCTGTAAAAGATTCGTTAGAATGTTTGCGTCATTAGTACTCTCATTTTATACTCTGCTTTAATGTAATTTTGATTGAGGGTAAAAGCGTAAACATAAAAGAGGGAGCTTTGATAGGAGATTAAGGAGGTGCCAATAATTCTACTCATCAACTTAATTATTTGTACAAGAAGATAAACTTTTTTTAATTACCCGTTTATTTTCGAGAACAGTGATAGTGTTTCGTTAATTATCCACTTCCATCAACGGACTTATTATTTTAAAATTAACCACCCACTTTCATTAGTGGACAAACTCTGCAATCTGATTTGTTTAATTTTGGCTGTCTTCCATATTCAAATTAAATGTACTGAACCTATTTTTACACGGGATAAGAATTTTGCATAAATTTCAATTAAGTGCCCTTTTTGGTAATGAGCTGTTGTGGCTTTAACCTTTAAGCCAGTGGACTAATAGTTTCAACTGTTAAGAAAAAATTTTGGTGTTTGGTAAAAATTATTAGGCAAGGCTTAATGTATGAATTTTGGTTTTAAAAAAAAAGAGTCGGACTATTAGCACCCCTCTAAAATTCTTTTGAAACTCTTTTTTTTTTTTATAATTATATTCTATTTAATACCAAAAATACTCATTTTCTAAATAAATACTATTTTTATTTATAAATCTTACAATTTCTAATAATTTTCTCACTCTTTTAGTCTTAATAATTGTATTCTTCTCTTCAAACTTTCTTTATTATTTAATTTCTAAAAAAAATCTAAAAGAAAAGTAAGAAAAATCTTATAAAATATTGAATATTTTATGGGTCCAATACAATTTTATCGTACATATAAATTTTGGGTGTAACAATTAATTTAAGAATCCTTAAAAAATTATTTGTAGTGAGATAAAATTTTATTTAATTTATTGTCTCACAATGTTGCATCTTAATTTTGTTGCTACATATATTATAAGAGTATTATTTTGGCTTAAAATTTTGCTTATTAAATTTAGATTATTTTAATGATTAAAAAAATTTATAAATTGCTTCTTAAATTCAGAATATTTAAATGATTATAAAAATTTATATTGTACAAGCAAAATGAAATTGAAGAGAGAAAGAAAATATAAATGAGATTAATTCTATTTATATTTATCTTTAAATATAATTATAATATCACAAGAGTTTTATAAAATCAATCAAAAGCGCCAATACTCCAACAAAAAAAAGAAAAGAAATAGAAGCAGTGGCAGCTTATTACCCGACGGCGGACGGTCCAGCAACGGGGGGGCAGATTAAATAAACGGGCCATAGATCCCTGGAATATTTTCGGTTGAAGCTTTGTATAATCATTCTTATGCTTTAAACCAATTATAGCTATCCCAATTGCGAATTTTTTTGGATCCCACAAGACGAATGAGATACCAAAAACATAAAATTCGAAGCTCAACTGTGATAATTACGTTGAATTTGTTAAACGAGTCATCAAATGAAGTTGGCCGCAGTTCATGAGATTGTGCATGGATTTGTTATATCTTATATGAGGAGAAAAGATGAATAAGCATGTATGTAAAACATTCATCTATTATTATTAGAGTAATGACATGTTTTCGAAGTTGAGATATAAAATTTTTATTCCAAATGAAGTAATCATGTCATTACTATTGGTATACATATTTTCCTTTGAACCTTCAATCCAACTCCAGTTACTTCTTCCATTTTAAACTCTAGTGATGTGTCATCATTTTCCATTTTATTTACTGCTAAGTCATCGATGCTGAGTGGCGGAATTTTAACTCCAAAATTCCCTCTCACAGGCATTTCATCAAACACCCTACTTCTTCAACGAGTTATGAACACTAGATTCTCTCTTAGACAAGTTTTTCTTTGGTTTTGCCCAAGCTAAACATGATCTACCTTTTAAATTGTTTTAGTCTTCCTTGCATGTTATCGAAAAACCTGAAGACATAATAGAAAAATTCCAGAAACTATATTAAATACTGTCTTATTTCATGTCAAATAGAAAACAAGAGCAATCTGCCATAACACATCATATTTCAGTGGCCTAATAGGTGTGGCCGACACTATAAAACCAGACTAAAAAGCGCCACCTGACATTACATATATAAGGAAGCATAAACCACAACATGGGCAGCAATAGGTAACATTAACACCACCCATATTTAGAATTAACATTCTAGTAAGTTATGGACACTCCATAACGAGCACGCATAGAGGCAAGAAGCTTGTCTCTTGGAGGCAGATTTTCTTTAATGGCACTGCAATTGACAAACTCTTCACTCCATTTGTATAATTTCGGATATTTCTCTCCTGTCAATAACTTAACCCCCGTGGCTTCTTCAATAATTCCGAGCCAAAAGCCTATGAAGTTTGCAACAATATCAACTAGCCCGATCATGTCTCCACCAAAGAACCTCTTATCTTTGAGCTCATCTTCTAGCGTTTGTAAGTGCTCGCAGGCTTCTCTCGCGGCTTCCTCCCTTTCTTTCTCTTCACTCCAGCAGGCTTTCCACAGAGCAAAGATGCACTACATTCATAACCACAAATAATAAGCAAAAGCACTGAAATTCAATTCAATAAACACATGTTTATGCATAATATTGTAAATCACATTAACCTTCTCATCGATGAACTTCGCCCAGAATCGCGCCGTGGCTCGTTCATAGGGGTCGTGAGGGAAGATGGGATTGCGTTCGTTCCAGGTCTCATCAATGTATTCGAGTATGACAAGTGACTCGGCAATTGGCTTTCCTTTGTGGACAAGAACAGGAACTTTCTTGTGAATGGGGTTGTATTGTAGAAGCAGAGGGCTCTTGTTAGAAAGATCTTCTTCTATGTACTCGTATTCGACTCCTTTCAGTTTCAAAGCTATCTCTACTCTGCGACTGAAAGGGCTTCCCCATAATCCAAACAACTGCACTTTAGCCATGTTATATATGTTACTTTATTACTGTTTTGTGTTTGATTATCCATGCCCCATGCCTATTTATGGAGTGCCGATCAGCGTTTTGTTACTTAGCCACTAAGTTTCATTTAGCTCCTCTACATTATTTATGAGATTTTGATCAAAATTGTCAACGGTTAGTGGTTAGAAACTTGAATACATGAACATTAAAAATTGAAAAAAATATACAATGGGGACGGTGTTTTAAATTTTGATTATAGATTGATAATCCTCACCATTGGACACCTCTCACTCTCTCTCTCTCTCCCTCTATATATATATAATAATTTTCCAATCAAGAATTTCTAATTTTAATAAAGTTATGGATTAACTAAAAGACAAAAAAAAAATTTAATTCACAACATAACAAAATAGAGTGCATTCGAGTCTGTGTTTATTTTGTTTGTTAGCTAATCTCTAATTTTATTAAAGTAAGGGATTCATTATATATATATATATATATACGAAAAAGATTTTTTAATTTGGAATTAAAGTGTAGGACGGATTTATGATCTCGTAAATTGATTTTTATAATGTTGTAAACTGAATTATGGTACTATAAATTGTCCATGAATTCTAAGCTCAGATTCAGTAAACACTAGATACGAAGGATTCTTTTAAGTTATTAAAATAACAGATAAAATAAAAGACCAAAAAACACATATTTTAATATATTATAGGGCAAACTATATTGCGTTGAAATGAGTGTTTTACTTATTTTTAATTTATCTTTTATTTTAATAAATTAAGAGTTCCTTTATTTTTTTTATATATAAAAATTCTCAGATACAGACATACTCATTTTTTTTTATGTGGACACACTATTAAGTCATATGATTTAAAAAAAATTAATGTTTAATTCACTATAAAACTATATTGTTTAATAGTATGATTGTATTGAATTATATGATCTAATAATATATCTACAAGAAAAAAGGAAGAAAAAAGAAAAAAAAAAAAAAGAAAGAGGAAGCTAGTATAAGAGAAACACTACACACACACATTCCTTTTTTTAGTGTAGATTATTCTGATTCATTTAGTCTTCATCGTATATATAATTTTCTGGGCAGTTTTCGGTAACTTTCCACGCACGAGTATAGAGCGAGTTCAAAAGACTTTGAAGATCCAAGGGATCAAAAGATCACTGATGATGCAAGCTATGACGACTGTTTTGTAGTGGTATACAGGCAGCAGTAATCCCGTACGTGGAAATGGTCAAAGTTGAAGCCTGTTTGACCACCGATCTCTAAAACAAAATCTGGATGGACTTTTTTCATTTTGGATTGGGCCCAACTCAAAGCCCTTTTCAGATCGGCCCTTCAAGGCCCATGAGAAACCCATATAGATTCCGTCCCCTGTCAATTTTGTAGGATCTCGGGCTTAAATCACACCCAATAAATTACAAGTCTTCCTAAAAGGACATAAAAACCACCACGCCATTTCTATATAGCGCACGCAATGCTCCATTGGTCGAGTCATTACTGAAAATTATGGACTAACTCTGGAATGACCTCCATTAGTGGACCAATAAGTAGACTTGTATTGAAAAAGACGAAAACGAAAAATTCACTATCCAAATTTCATGGAGTAATAACACCTGCAAATCGTTATTCAAATTTCAAAAACTGGATGAATTATTGAAACACTATTTCAAACATTCTCATTCACTTCTTTCACGGGCACCCAGGCGTGTAATGCCATAAATATTTTTACCCAACAACTGGTTAAGAAATTTTTTTGAATAGATTCCAATTGCATGCACATTGGCTGATATGAGCTAAAAAGTTTGGCTCGCCCATTCGAATGTTTAGCATTCAAAAATTGAAATAAAGCCGGGATAAGAAGATTTTATAAAGAAAATAGACCAGTCTTTAAAACAAAGTTATATATACCATAACTTTAGTCTGAAAAAAAAAAAAAAAAAAACCAAAACTGAGCTTGCAAATGAAGTTTTCTGAAAGTTTCCCTCTGGGGTATTTTCAAATTAAATGTCAACATCAGCTTAACAAACCTGGTAATGGTAGCAGTTGGGAGGAGCCTTCGTTTTCAAATGTGGTTAAGTTTGAACAACCGGCAGAATGATCACAGATGAGAGAATTAAGGGAGCCGAAAAGCATCAAATCTTGTAAGCAAAGTTACAAAAAGAAAGCTCAACCTGACGGGAACCAAAACCATTAGGATCGTAAAGAGTGTACTTAAATTAATTAAATATTCCTGTTATGAGATCTTGATCTTGAACTACAACTTCAATAATGTCACTTTCATTCTCATTGTTGGTGTTTGTTATGAGATAATCATCAGATTATTTTCATCTTTCTCGCACACTTTATTTATTTTTTAATGTTACTAGGAAACAAAAGTAATGTCAAACTTAAGCCTACGGCACAAGAAAGTAGCTTGTATAAAAAAAACAAAAAGTTTAATTTTTTTTGAACACCCATATGATAAAAATTAGAACTCCGCTGATATCTCATAATGAAAAAAAATTTAATGGAATCAATTTAGAGCATTAACTCAGATATCGACTGCATATTTTTATAAGTTTATATTTGTGACTTATTAAAGAGGTCATCCATTTACACCAAAATAATTAAAAGAGACTGTATGGACTCAAGTGATTAAAGAGCTAATAAATTTGAAAGTAACAACTCAACTGATTGAAGAGCTAATAAATTTGAAAATAACATAATTGGAATTACTACAGTACCCTTCAAACCCTAAAAATATTGGATAACACTTGTAATAGAATAGAGCACCCTGCCATGGAACCCTAATTAAAGTAATTTGTTGGCCATCTCCAAGACAGGTGCTATTGAAAAACCACTGTGCGTTGATTAAATTACGAAACTACCCTGCCGTTCATCGGATTCCTGTTCAGTGCCCTCCATGACAAAACATTCTTTTATGTTATCTTTTTAGAACCCTTCAAACATAGGAACGATTATAGCCGATCAATTTCCAGATATATTTTCCCACGGAAACTTGACTACGAAAAAATCAAATAAACTTTCATTTTCGATTACAATGCAACAATTTGGCACTAAGGGAGTTTAATTAATGAGCAAAGGTTAGTTTAGTCCTTGAAGTTTCTAAATTAAAACCTAGGCCATTGTCTTGGGAAGTTCAAGTTAGAAACATAATGAAGGATAAATTGGTAGTCATCGTTGATAGTTCCGTCGTTTACACGGTTCCCAATTTCCTATTGCCTTTACTTTATTATTATTTTGCACCAAACTAGGTGTTATTAATACATAATTATCATTATAATTAGGAGCCCTTGTCTAAGCACAAGCAAAGCCAAAGAGAGAGAAAAGGAGCCATCGCCTTTACAGGCATTTTATTTTTATTGACTCTCTCTCTCTCCCCCTGCTTTAAAAGTAAAAAATGGTGGCCTAAAATAAATCTAAGACTAAAACAGAGCTCATAAATATTCAAGGACAGGAGAGAGCCTCTAACTCTTCCTTCGTATGTCATATGTTTTGTCAAGCATCAGTAATAATCACGACGAACTTCAGTGTGTAGTCTCTTACACATGATTTAAGCATAAATTTACAACGCTCCTTTCACAAGTAACACACAATTTTTTTTTTCCCCTTTCTGTTTTACCCTTCAAATAGAAGCAGAAATGGTTCTTGAAAATGAAACCTTATGGATAGCGCTTTCATTCAACAAGAAGAAAGAGAAGACACTCAACAGCTACAACAATGCTACCAGCTCAAGCCTTGTGTACCAGCAGTGAAGCTTAGAAGCTTTGATAACTCAAGCCCATTTTCTCTTTTTGGTTTCTGGGTGTCAAAATCTTGGAAAAAGTTCTACTTCAGAGTTGGATTCCCAAGTGGGTGTGGCTTGAAACGGCTTGAATGTAATGTTATGGTAGTGAACAATTCTGTTTTTTGTTCAACGCCTGAGCTGGTTGAGGAAGAGTTAGCGACAATGGAGGGTTTGAACGTAGAGAAAACTGAAGGCAATGAAGAGATTAAGCATGAAGAGTTTAGTGAAAATGTGAGCAGAGTGGAGACATTTGGGGAGTTGATTGAAGAGAAAAGTCGCGAGAGCAGTTCAAGTTCTGATTTTTTGACATCTGAGACAACAGGACATGAGGAGCAGAGCCACAGTAGCTCTGAGGAATCATCTTCTCCTCCATTAGGGTGGCCTGTACAGAAAGCTGAGGCACAAGATAGTAGTAGTGTTGATGGTAATGAAAAAATAGAGAAACCACGTTTGGACGATAGGAAATTGGAGAAAAAAGGCTCAGCACTTCCGGGTATTTTCTTTTCTACGTTTCTCTTTAGACTCTATAATTAATTTCTTTTGATGATGTGTTTGATTATTTGTGATTGGTATTATAGAGGTTGAAATGATGAAGGAGAGGTTTGCAAAATTGCTGCTTGGAGAAGATATGTCAGGTTGCGGAAATGGGGTTTCAACTGCATTAGCTATTTCAAATGCCATCACTAATCTTTGTGGTACGTAAGCTAGCTTATAAATTTCTTTTCTTAAGATATTGCTCGATGAACTTTCTATAATTATTGTATGTATTTGATCATGTAATTTTTGTGTTGGCTTTTCCATGATAGTGATTGCTCTTCCTCTGATCAATATTGCAGCTACCTTGTTTGGGCAACTTTGGAGGTTGGAACCGCTTCCCCTTGAGAAGAAAGCCATGTGGCGGAGAGAGATGGAATGGTTCCTTTGTGTGAGTGATCACATTGTTGAGCTGACACCCTCTTGGCAAACATTTCCAGATGGTAGCAAACTTGAGGTAAAGCTCTAAGCTTTTTATTTTCCAATAACGTTGTTCACTTGTGAAATACCCCAAGGGACTAGCAATTGCTTTGCATTGTAATATTTATTTATTTATTTTGAATTCGTAGCATCAAATTTTATATAAAACTCATGGAGTCATTCAATTTCATTGGATTGCACATCCTAGTTATTTGCTTCTCAATTCACGACAGCTAACTGGATCAGTGTATGTGTATTACTAGGAGAAAAGCATTATCTATGAGGGTCAGAAAAATGATATGCTGTAACTTGTTCTCATCATCTATTTGACATTATATGCAGGTAATGACTTGCAGGCCCAGATCAGATCTCTACATTAACCTTCCGGCTCTGCGCAAATTAGATAACATGCTTCTGGTAAGATTTAACAACACTTTTTACTTTGTAACTTGTTCCAGGTGAATAAGGTCATTCTGAATTCAATCCTTTTTGGCAGGAAATATTGGACAGTTTTGAAAATACAGAGTTCTGGTATGTTGACCAAGGGATTCTAGCCACAGAGGCTGATGGGTCAACCTCTTTCCGAAGAGCCCTACAGCGTCAGGAGGAAAAGTGGTGGCTACCCGTGCCTCGGGTTCCTCTTGGTGGTCTCCACGAAAATACAAGAAAGCAATTGCAGCACAAGCGTGATTGTACTAACCAAATACTAAAAGCTGCCATGGCTATCAACAACATTACTCTAGCTGACATGGAAGTACCTGAATCATACTTTGAGTCTCTTCCAAAGGTAAAATCCTCTACATATATATGTAGTGTCATGAGATCCAAATAGGCCGTGTTGTGAATCTTAGCTTTATCTTGGTTTCAGAATGGAAGAATCAGCCTAGGAGATCTTATTTATAGGTACATTTCATCAGATCAGTTTTCTCCGGAATATCTGCTTGAATGCCTTGATTTGTCATCTGAACATCAAGCTATAGAGATTGCCAACCGGGTAGAGGCTGCAATGTATGTGTGGCGCAAAAGAACCAATTCTAAGCCTGCCAATAGCACAACCCGGTCCAGTTCAAAGTCATCATGGGGATTGGTCAAAGAATTTGTTGTTGATACAGAGAAGAGAGAATTACTTGCAGATCGAGCAGAAAGCCTCCTACTTTGCTTGAAACAGTGGTTCCCTGGCCTTCCCCAGACAACTTTAGATATGAGCAAAATTCAGTACAACAAGGTACACATATCGTGCGCCAGTCCAATAATTTATTCATAATAGCACTTCTAAATTTCAATGTCTTACTAGATTGTTAGTTTAAACTAACTATGCCACACTGTATTATTTAGGATGTTGGAAAGTCCATCTTGGAGAGTTACTCAAGAGTTTTGGAGAGCTTGGCATTTAACATTGTGGCACGTATCGATGATCTACTTTATGTGGATGACTTGACCAAACATTCAGATTCTTTCTCTCCAATGTCAAAAGGTGGTATGATTGCTCATAAGAGTATCTCAATCCCATACTCAGTGCCTTTCTCGAGCACTCCATATAAATCAGCTTTCGCTACACCAGCCTTTTCACCACTTGTTAGCCCCGCAAAGGGAGATATATCTCCATTCCGCACGAGTAGCAAGATTCCCCAGCGTGGTAGGTGTGTGAAAAAGGCATTGACAGATTATCTTAGCTTTGAGAACAAAGGGAAAGATTACGGCAATTCAATTGATGAAGCAGATTCCACGTTAAACATAATTCGACTAGCATCTCCATCTCAAACTGAAACAGAATCATTCGAGTGTACAAAAAACGCAGTTAGCTCACCAACAAAAGACCAAGTTGTGGAGGAAGGGATTTTGCGGATGGGATTATGAGCCGAAGCTTTGAGAGCTTTTCACTGTACTTAGTTATTTGATGTATACTTCTCATAGCGATAGGCAAACGTTTGGATATCGAGAGCTTATCATGATGTTAAAATCTTTGTAGTAATGAGATACCTGTAAGGATAATGAGTCCAGTACCTCTTGTTTCTTAATGGCTTATCCAAGAATGTGCTTATATATGCAGCTATTCCCTTAGAATGATAGAATCAGAAGGTAAAATAAAACAGTTCAAAAATAAAAAACGGGTAAGATGATGAAGCAAAAGAACACAGAAATGGGGCATTCCGAGAATTGAACTCGGGACCTCTCGCACCCTAAGCGAGAATCATACCACTAGACCAAATGCCCTTGCTACGGGCTCAGTTTTAGGGTTTTAAAATTACAAATATAATGAGAACCAAATCACTGCCACCATGAGCAAAGGAAAAATTCAGTTCGCCGTTGCCGGGGATCGAACCCGGGTCACCCGCGTGACAGGCGGGAATACTCACCACTATACTACAACGACTTTGTATTGAGTGTTTGAAACAATTTAGAAATAATTATACTCAGGCGAGGTGGGCCGACCCCGCCCGGCTTGAGGGGGAGAACAGGAGCGTTGCAATTTGCTGAACTAGTTCGTTCATGAAATTTAAACCAACTGAATTGAGTTGAAGAGTCATGTCTAAGTACCATCAAAGTCGTTGTAGTATAGTGGTGAGTATTCCCGCCTGTCACGCGGGCGACCCGGGTTCGATCCCCGGCAACGGCGATATCCTTTTCGCCATAAAATATCTGAGCCCACTTCGTATTTTAGGATGTGGTAAAAACTATGTTAGATTATCTGCCTTTAATGTCTTCGTTTACCTTTTTTATTTTTTTTCGTGGCTGTGTTCATCCTAGTACTAAACTTACATTCATTTATTATAGAGCTAATTCCATAATAGGTACAGTTACTAAGTCCCGTACCAAGCAGCTATGGACCAAGAAATTTTCACTTTAATTTGCGCATGGGAGTGCTGCGTTGTGATAGCCAAGCCATGCCATTGCGCAGCACTCCCAAACAAAGCCTTAATATGGTACATCTTGTCATCTATCAAATGAATTAAAGTCATATTATCTGTTCTTTTGCATGCAAAAGTTGAGAAATGGCACTATGAACCATTTGAAACCTAATTTGGTTAAGAGTTTTAAAGTTGGTATGAACCATGAACCTCAGATATTGGCCACGCCGCAATGTGGTCTGTGGTAGGTAGTAATAATTTGGTTACACGTTTCCAAAGAATGATGGCCTTATTGAAAGAGGCTCTCTAGTTCTTTCGTTGTTAGTGATTAGTAATAGTAACGGAGTACTTCTAGATTTGAATATGAGTTGGCTTCATACTGAGCTTTTGGAGGCCATCAGCTGCTATTCAAATGGCAACATCTGGAAAGATATAAAAATGGGATCATATTTATATGCAAAATATATATCAACCCTTGATTGGACAAGAAGGACAAAATAAATAATGCGACTCACCAATCTTCCTGAAGCCAAGTGCCCCCAACTACAACGCTTTAGTGCCGCCTCCATTCGGATTAGTGGGTAATGAGTGTGACCACTAATATAGAGCTCATTTTGCAGTATAAAAACTCTCGACTATGATAGGGCTTTAGCATCTTGGGATATACATTTGAGGATTTACTTTGCGCATTGTGAAAAACGGAGGATCGAAATGGCTGCAGCTTCACTCAAATTCGTCTGCCTTGTTGGCTTGCTTCTGGTTGTTAACATTGCCACATTTGCAAGAGTTGATGGGGCAGGAGAATGTGGAAAATCGTCACCAGATGATGAGGCAATCAAGCTAGCTCCTTGCGCAACGGCTGCACAAGATGAGAAAGCTTCTGTTTCTGCAAGCTGCTGTGCTCAGGTGAAGAGAATGGGACAGAACCCGAAATGTCTCTGCGCCGTTCTGCTTTCGGACACCGCTAAAGCATCTGGAGTTAACCCTCAAGTTGCCATCACCATCCCCAAACGCTGCAACTTTGCTAATCGCCCAGTCGGCTACAAGTGTGGACGTAAGTGTTCTTGACTAGTTCCAAGACTTTTTTTCTTGGCCTTTTTAATAATTTTGCCTCATTAGTCACTAGTTTCCTCGTTTCATAATTGTTGGTTTTGCAGCTTACACACTGCCTTGAATTGGAAGGAACGGCCATGGATTGAAGTCACTGTGTTTATGGTGACTGTTACTCTATTAGCTTGTATGTACTTCTAGCAATAAAAACTAGCAGCTTGTAATACAAAATGAGAATAATGAACGTTATCTATTTCACTTTTGGTTTTCTTTTTCAAAATCAATCATGCACGAAGATTCAAAAAATAAATAAAATCATGCATGAAGAACCAATCAAAGATGTCACAGTAATTAACGCGAAAACATTAAACATCCAATATAATGAATGCAAGAGGATATAACAAAAAGATGACACGAAACTATTAGTGGTTCGTCCTTTCAGACCCACAGGCCACTTCCATTAAGAAAACCAGTCGCTCAGATACCATTTGGCATTTGCTGTCAATCCTCAACCAACTGAACTTACTTTTTAGCCACACTCAAACTTTGGCACGTCAGCATCCGCCGTTTCCGCTTTACACAAGAATTTTGAACCGTTTCTGAACCGCTGTTGTTCAGTTCATTCAATCAAGAGCCAAGGTCGTTAAAAGATTTGACCAATTATGACCAGTGGCCCATCCAAAGATTTTGTTTCGATAGAGGCTAAAATGAAGAAATTGTAAACTTAAGGAGGCAGTATAAAAAATCTATAAATTTATGTCACCAAAATGTAAAATTTTGAAAAGAAATTGATTGATTTTCTGTTGGCTTCCTCGTCTTTCTTGTGAAACTTTCGACCTGGGGTCCTAGCCCCGACCATTGACCTTAGTTTTTTTTTTTTTTTTTACACTAACACTACAATTAAACTATAACTTATATTATATAAGATTATTATTAATATTTATTATTAAGTTAAAACTATAATTAGTTTACATTAATCTTATGAAATATTTTTAAATTTTTATTTTTACTAATATTTAAGAGATGTTTACTCGATTTACGTTTCGTAAGAGAAAAAAAACTACCTACACTCAATTATGAAAAAACTATCCCAACTTAATTATTGCATAATTGAAGAAGTGACACGCCCATAATGCTTTCTTGGGCTCAACTTGTGAGAGTAGCATGACTTCATTGTTAATTTGTCTCCTGAGACCCTTTTTTTATTTACATATTGAAGTGGTGTCTTTCATTTTTTCTTTACCTTCACGAAAAAGTGATAATTTATTCTCTTTTGTGCTTGCTGTTTACGAAGTGCTTAAGTGTAAAAACACTCCAGCGCTTAAGTAAAATATAGGGTTGTGTATTTAAGAATGATGAGCTAGAAGAGAATTTTTATTAAGTTATATAAGATTGTGTATTTATATCCTTAACTTTTGGAAGAAACTCATTACTTATAAATACATTGTTGGAGGTAGATTAGGTGACTTAATTGTTGCTTTTGAATTCGGACCTGTAACACTATTGATAAGGGCCCATTATTTTGGGTATTCATAAGCACTCTAGAGATACTGCCACCTCAAAGCTATCGATTGCACCGCGCGTTATTTAACAAGGCAAGTGGCTTTTCCTATATTCCTTTGAAGGCTCTCAATAGCAGAGCTTCGGTGAAGGGTTATTTTATTCTGGGACAGGTCTACATTTTAGGGTTTGGGCGCAATTAATCCTATTCAAAATAAATTTGCTTTAATTTCGTATTGGAAAAAATTATCTTTGAGTGGGGTAATTTTGTAAATGAAATTTGATATTAGGGTCAAGTTTACAAATTAGCAATTTTAGCTGTGGTATTGCCCTTATGAATCAAGTTTTTAAATTCCCTAATTTAGGGGCTGGTTGCTTTTTTTTTTTTACTTAATGACATAATTGACTTAATTCATTAAGTTAAGACATTAAGTCCCTTTTTTTTAATTAATGAGAACATTAGGTGATTAAATTATTAAGCCAACTTTTTTAACTTTTTTGTTTAATCTAAAAAAATTGAATGATATCATTAAAAATATTCTTTAAAATTTTCCTATGTAATTAATTAATTTTCGTCCTTATTTAAATAAAATCTAATAATTAGCGATATTGCCTATCTTTATAGCTTGTGATAATATGGTAGTAGGCTATTATTTTTTTTTCTTTTCATTTTCTTCAAATTAGCATTATTATCTTCATAAATTTTTATGAATTTTTTCATATAAAAACATCATAAACTACAATAAAATTAATTAACATATACCAATTTAAAATATTAAAGGTTTGTATTTAATTGAATATAATTTATATTATAATAATACATTATCTTATTCATGTTCTTTGAAATATTTATTATTTGTTTAATATTTATAATTTATAATGGTAAAAATATAAAAATATTAGTTTTCAGATTTTTTAAGTTAAGAAGTAAGAAAACTTTATATTTGTTTTTAGCAATTCAAAAAAAAAATACCATTCAAATTCAGACATTCAACTCTATTTAGAATTCAAACTAATTCATGTATATTTAAATTTCAATAAAAAAAACACCACCTTAATAATTTTATTTTACAAGTTGGGAAATGTGTTATGAGAAGGCGATAAAAATTTGACACGCTGACACCTAAACATATCATTCAAATTTTTTCAGTTCCAATATTACCCTATTCGTCAAGTGCCAAGGCAGACGACAGCCGAAAAATGCTCAGGAACGTTGATGAGGAACCTCTTATCGTTATACATAGTTTTTTAGTTATAAACAATGTGGAATTTACCCTAGAGAAAATTAAGTTGGATTCCTTTTCACATCGATCTGTATATATAATTAAATCAACTCACATTTCGATCCTAGACTTTTTATTCATTGATAATTTGTCAAATAAAAGAGAAAATTTTGAAAAGTGATATAACATGAGTGAAAATTGGAGACCTTGTACAACAATTTACGTCCAATTCACTTAGAAAATACAACGGATTTTGGAAGGAAACCCTTCCAAGCTAAATAAATGCATATGATAATTAATCGACAGCTATTTTAGCTGAAACATTACATGGTCATTCATCAGTTCATGGGACAGAGTTAAGTTTAAAGAAAATATTAACCTTAATTACACAGTTGGCCTGCTAATAATTAAGAGTGCAATTCGAGTTATTTCCAGGTTGCACGAACATTTCTACAAAAGCAAAATGTTAGCTTTATTGAAAGAGACTTTGTAGTCTTCTTGTTGTGGTTGGTAATAAAATTCTAGATATGTAGTGAAGATGAGTTGGCCGCAAATAGAGCATTTGGAGGTTTTCCATTGTTAATAAAATGGCAACATCTGGGTACTTATCAACTGGGTTCATTTTTATATGCAAATACCAACTTTTGATTAGACCAAAGAGAGCAAATTGGGCATCACTTACCAATTTTTATGGAGCAAAGTGCTTGCAACTACAATGTGTCAGTTAGTGCAAGCTCCATCATGATTAGTGGGTAATGAGTGCGACCACTAATATAGAGCTCATTTTTGCAGTATAAAAACTCTTGACCAAGACGGGGTTTTAGCATTGCGGGATATATAGTTGAGGATTTAATTTGTGAATAGGGAAAAACAGAGGATCGAAATGGCTGCAGCTTCGCTCAAATTCATCTGCCTTGTTGGGCTGCTTCTGGTTGTTAACATTGCCACGTTTGCAACAGTTAATGGGGCTGGAGAATGTGGAAAATCGTCACCAGATGATGAGGCATTAAAGCTGGCTCCTTGTGCGACGGCTGCACAAGATGAGAAAGCTTCTGTTTCTGCAAGTTGCTGTGCTCAGGTGAAGAGAATTGGCCAGAACCCGAGCTGTCTCTGTGCTGTTCTGCTTTCGGATACCGCTAAAGCATCTGGAGTCAACCCCCAAGTTGCCATGAGCATCCCCAAACGCTGCAACTTTGCTAATCGCCCAGTTGGTTACAAGTGTGGACGTAAGTAACTAAATATGCTTTTTGGCTTTAATTATTATTTTTGCATTGTTTTTTTTTTAAATAAAAGAAAACTAATAATATCATAATTGTTTGTTTTGCAGCTTACACTCTTCCTTGAATCGGTAACACGCTGGAATAAAGAACTAAACACCATGAATCATAGTCACAGTCTGATGGTGACTATGTTGCTAATTTAGCTTGTAGTTCTAGCAATGAAAGCTAGCAGGTTGTACGTATCTACTGTGAGAATAATAAAAGTTATCTGTTAATAATGAAAGTTACCTGTTTGACCATGCTTCAGTTACCTTCTTGTTCTAAGTACTCACTCTATTGCCTTCTGACCTTAGTTTGTACATACCTTCATGACATCAATATCCCTTTTTTTTTTTTTGGCAAGTGATGACATCAATATCTAAGATTTTATCTTGCAACAAATAAGTATAAATATAATGTAAAGTTTAATATGGTATATATTTTCTGCATTAAGTGTAAACATTCGAAAGGTCCAAAAAATTTTAGTACGTGATGTGAGATATGTTTATCTATCCCTTAATAAAAGTAACGTGCATTTCATGCTAATCACTTTAGCAAGTAAATATTAAAAAGTATCATTTGTTTGTTTGTTTGAGGAGTGCAATGCAAACCGCAACTTCTTTCACTGCTTAAAGCTGGTTAATTGCTTCCTATAAATAGCAACCAATCCTTTGCAATCTATTTACAAATTCACGGAGAAAAGGAATGGAAAGAGGAGGTTTAAAATTTTCTCTTATTAGCCGGAATGGCTCTCAGTCTCCCACTTGGGTGCCATATTTTTCATTCTCCTCCCATAGGCGTGCATTATTGGCATTGCCTGTTAAATGATGTACTAGGGACTGCTTTTTCCCGTTTTGTTTAGCCTAGCTGCGATCTAGGCTCCCCTTGTACTAAAAAAAAAAAGAAATTCTGTTATTAGTTATTATCGTTATGTCTCTTTAGCTTTTGTTCATTTAAATTCTTTGCTTGCACAGTTTAGATATTCCACACCTAGATCCACAGTAGCACGAACTATTTTGAGGAGTCGCGAGCTTTTTGTGGCAGCCTTCTTGGTGTGTTTGGTTTGTTCTCTTTTGTGCAATCTATAGTTCTATACATACGACCTAAATAAATAAATAAAAAAAGACCTAATAAAATCTCATTCTTTACTAATTAATGTAATATGATACTTTCATACAATGAGAAATGATCAACTTTCATATTTCAATTAATAAATGATAAATTTATAAAGTTAGAATACAAAATTTATATCTCAACTGATGTGGCGTGATCTTATATCTTCATGTAATAATTAATTATTGAACATTATTACTTCTTATTCAAATAGTAAATTTATCTTAATATCTTCAAACCAACAATGTTTTTTATCTTAATGTTATATTAGTTGAGATACAAATTTTTGTATTTATAACTGTATCTTACTTTCCATTATAGTTGAGTCCCTTAGCAACAAAAACAAAAGAAATAAAAAAAATAAAAAAAATTCCATAAAAACCTTAGGTACTAGAAAGCTTTTGCGCCTTTTCCATTCTCTTCCCATTAGCAATTGAATTTGTCATTAAATTTAAATCCCCATTTTATCAAACCTCTTAAAGACATAAATTTGTTACATTAAGAACTCGTCTATGGCTGCTTCTCTCAAATTCTAGAATACATCTGCCTTGTTGGCTTGCTCCTAGCTGTTAACATCGCTACACTTGCAAGAGTAGATGGGGCAGGAGAATGTGGGAATTCATCACCAGATGACGAGGCAATGAAGCTAGCTCCTTGTGCAACGGCTGCACAAGATGAGAAAGCTCCTGTCTGCAGGCTGCCGCAGAAATGCGCAGAGAATAGGCCAGAATCCGAACTGTCTCTGTGCTGTTCTTCTATCAGATACCGCTAAAATATCAGGAGTTAGGCCACAAGTTGCCATCACCATCCCCAAACGCTGCAACATCACAAATCTTCCAGCTGATTACAAGTGTGGACGTAAGTGCGTTTGTTTATTGGCCTTGGTTACTTCTATCTCGTGATCTCGTCGTATTTATTATTTACTAATATCATGATTGTTGGTTTTGCAGCTTACACAATTCCTTGAATTCGATAACACGCCGAAATAAAGGCCATGAACTGAAGTCACTAGTGTGATGAAATGACTATGTTGCTTTAGCTTGAACTTCTTAGCAATTAGAGTAATGAAAGTGATTTACTTGACTCAGCTTTAGTAGTCTTCTACTTCTAAATACTCACCACTTGGAATCTCACTTTGCTTGTCAATTAAGAAATTATCCCCTAAAGTTTCAAGATGACTCAGATATTCTAAAGCCCAGTCGATGTGGCAGCATGTTATGGGACCTTGGAAACAAAACAACTAACGCAGTAACATCAAAACTCGGAATCAACATTGATAAATTGTGGCTGCAGAATCTTTCTCCGCAAACTATATTATCTTACACAACGACCAGGAGCCGACCACTATTGAAAAGCATTGTTAAATAAACTAATGGGTAGAGACTGCTTTGATTGGTGGGTCACATTTCGGGACAAAGATAACCTTGACTTGCGTTATCTTGACTCAGATAGATAAGACTGCTTGGAGACCAGCAGTTGTACGCATTGCAAGATAATTGCGCTTGCGGGGCCCCTGCTCGGAGTGCGTGGCAACCTGAAAAAATTCAATTTCTAAGGTATGGAATCTGGAAAGTTTCATATGGCTCTTACTGTTTCGCAGAGTGGTACCATTATCAGGAACCCAAAGCAAAAACTAACAATCAACTGATAAAAAGAATGAAAAGCGAAAGGGGGACGAGAAAAAAACAGACATATGGAAAGTCCATCCATCCCCAATTGCCAGTCAAGCTCAAAAATGGCAATCCATTTATAACCCTCTTCCCCCAAGAGGAAATGGTTCATACGAACACGAAAGGCTGCTGGTAGATGAAATCTAGAACCAAGCTATCTCTCAAAGTGTCCGTGAAACATCGCGTTAAAAACTATTCTCACAGTTTACTGACTCGAAAAGATTTAGATGATTTCAATCCAAAAGCTTAAGGGAAAATTTGATACAAGTAAAAACTGAGAGAGGCCAACCATAATAAGATCCTCGACATCAACCACATATATATACTCAATGGTAACTCAAGTGTCCCAACCATACATACTTTTACAGTAAAAACAAGAGGTTCATACCCTTTACAGTGATACAGGAAAAGGGCAATTAAAGTACAATTATTATCTGTTCATACAAAGATGTTGCTGTTGAGCTGGAGGAACAATAACGACCAGCTCTGCCACCATCGAACTACAATAACTTATCTCCTATTTCCTAGTTATAAGAGGTAGATAACACTGCAACTCTATCGTCCTATGTACCTGCAAAGCATACAGCACAATTCAACTAAACCAATAAAAAAGATTCAGGGGCCAAAAGAAAGAAAGAAAGAAAGAAAGAAAGAAATATGTCCTTATTATCTTCAAACAATAAAAAGCTGATTTTTTGATCTTGAATTACAACTAATACAATAAATATTGACCAAATTTTAGAAACCAGGTGAGACAGAGCACTACAGAATGTATACTAGAATCAGCAGATAGAACTGGCAACAATCCCAACAATCAACAAAGTTTCATGGATATGATTCAATAAACAGCGTGACGAAGGAAGATTTAATCAGGTAATAGGAAGCTGGAACAAAATTGCACTTCAGGAACATGCAAGCACAAAAAGAAAAACCATTTAGCATTCCGGATGAATTTCATTGATGTATGATACCTTCCTTGACGAGTATACAACCCTTGGCAAGTTAACTCTTAATAATAGAGAGATCCTGCACAAAGAAAATTTACAGCAAAAGGTATTATTTACAATCTGTACAACTTCAGAATACTAATTCAAACATCTATTGAATGATTATATTATACAATACCTTGCCACCAATTTCCTCTGGAAGCACTCCCAGAATCATCTTCTCCATCTTTTTTGAACTGAGAGCATCACAATGCATGTTAGCAGATTCCGAAACTAAAAGACCAATCAATTAAATAAGAGTAATTTGGTCCTCAATTCAATATGAGAAACAATAAAATGCAATCAATTCCATTTTTTTTAATTGTATTAGATTTTCGTTAAAGGTGTGTAGCCACAATTAGTGCAGGAGATGCTCACCACAGAATTAACTCCAGGGCCCTGGGAATTCGGTGGTCTAGGAGAATAGTCGTCTTGGCCACCATAATAGATTGATGAACTTAAATGGCACGGTTGCACTCTCTGGTCTTGATACATGGAACTCGTGTCCTTATATGCTGTGCCCTGACTTTCAGTTTCATAGCTTCTCCATGCATCACCTGGAAAGGAAAGTAAGAGAACTCAAGCCCCCCCAAAAACGTTTTAATCAATATAACCCAACTAAAAAGAAAAAAAGAAAAATCACTTCAACATGTTAGAAGGAATTATCCAAATGCAAGAGCATATAACAGAGCATTTTCCAAACCACATAAGAATTCAAACATAATTTAGCATTGGCATGCACGAATTATAAGAACTGGGATACGTACCAGGAGTGCCGGGTTTGGAGTTCCATGCCTCCTTTGAAGAGTCATGCTTTTTCTCCATTGATTCAGAACGCAGAGACTCCCTCCCTAACACCGCCTAAATCAACACAGCACAACATCCTCAATAAATGGGGTGGTCCCAAAAGAACAACAGAAATGAAGATACCAGCGTGTCAGAATAAAAAAGAATCAAGCTTTAATGATACTATTAGCTCAGCATTCAATTATTTCCGATAAATATAATTGATAATTGATTCCACGATACCTTAGAGGGAGGCGAAAAGATAGAACCGAAAATCCCAGAGGAGGAAGAAGATTCTTTGGAGCCAAACAACTCGTTCGTCAATGAAGAAGAGGAACCCGTTTGCTTTCTTCCTTCCATTTCTCTCTCTCTCTCTCAAGGCTGCTGTTTCTGGAAAGACTGAAACGCTTCTCTGTTTTTATTGAATATCTCTGAGCCTTAGCCCGCCAAGGAACAAACAGGGAGAGAAACGTACGAAGTACAAATTGTGTTGTATATTCAAAGCACCCCCACCGTCAAAGGAAAGAAGCAATTGAAAAACTTCGAATAAAACAAGAAAGCCTTTGCCCACTCGCAACTGAAAATTTTTAAACCGACACGTGAAGATCGCCGCGGAGTTAGAAATGAAACCGTCGCACGGCACACCAATTTATAAGCTCCCTCGTCAAAAAACACCAACAAAATAAAAACAAACACTTTTTTTACTTTTGATTTATTACCAAATTCTAATAATTATTAATTAAATTGTTTCTTTACTCTCTCTCTTTTTATTTTTTTTAATAATATTTGCCTTCTAAATTCTAATCTTTGCGGTTTCCCTCTGTTGGTTGTTCGTTCGTTCATCCTCCTTTTCTACTACTATTATACCTGTCCAGGGAATAAACAGATTAGCGCCACGTGGAACAATCTGGACTGGGGGGTGGGGCCAGGGATCGAATCTCCAACAGCTTACTGCCACGAGTACCCGAGTGGATAACAACAACCTCCGGCCTTTTTTCTCCTTAAGAGTTCGTTTGATGGAAGTTGAAGACTTTGAGAGTCGAAAAGTTGGAACCCAATTTTGACTTTTCATTGTTGTCTCCTTTTGGATTCAAAGACAAACGAAAAGCCACACTAATGGCACAGCACAACACAGGCGATCGAGAAAAATTAAGGACTCTTGAGTAAGAGAGAGAGAGCGATGAGACCCCCGACCATTCGTAATATTATGACCTTATCCTTTTATTTTGTCGGACCGAACATACGTATGCATGTTCTGTTTTCTTCACTCGCTCCTCTTCGCCTTTGTTTTTAACTCAGATTTGGTCCACACAATCAGTGGATTCCACTCCGCCCAAGCGACCCACCCTTTTTTACTTCTATTTAGAAATCTTCAAAGACAATATCCACTCCAGTTAGCCGCTAAATCTTTCTTTCTTTTTGACTAAATTTATCGGTTTTCGATTAACTATACGCGCGACGCAATTTTGTGTTAAATAATTTATTCGATTTTGTGATACGGTCGTTCATGATAATATATAAATAATTATCATCACCCACAATAATATAAATTATCACAAGTCAATAAACATACGTGCAAAGTTCATGATATCGCGATGATTGCTTGCTCGCAGTGGAATGGAAAGAGACAATACAATATTCGGGACTGGTATGCACATTATACTCGGATGATTTATTAAACATATCCGTTTATTGAGAGTTTCAGTTCGGTTGGTCCAAAATTGTTGGGTCCCAATTGTTTTTTTTTACTTTTTTTTTCCATTTTAGTGTTTGTGAATTGTGATGGCAACCCACGACGACGATGAAGAGTGAAGAAAATTTCCGCCATGGACTCGCTGTTCCGGATAAGGGAGTTACACAGTTGAGGATATAATGAGGCGAAATAAAGAATTACTTTTTTAAGCATGTCGGTCCTTTTATCGAGTATCTTGGTAATTAAATAATGCAATATCGATTAACTAAAGATTTAAAATGGGAGATAATGATGCGGGCAACTGCCGAGACGTTGCCGACCTGATATCAATGGGTCCATCCGGACCATGTGGAAGGTTTAATCGTTGGCTTTGGCCACTGTGAGTAGTCGCCGCATGATCTATGCGCGCTCGGTTTTCTGACAATTGTCTCGTCGCGGTCCCAGCATTTCCTCCTGTAGGATCGGATTGGGTCTTGCTAGATAGTGAGATTACTATATTACCCCTGTCGTCTTTTCAGCTTCTCATGAGTCGCTTGTTCTGCAAATTGAACCAATGACATGCGCGAAAAGGCGCCAGTCTCTCATTTTTTGCAATAAAAGTCAACTACAAATTTGAATATTTGACTCTTCTTTAATCATTATTATTTGATGATATCGTCACAAATTTTTATATAAATTTATTTTATATAAATTAATGTAGTATTAATTTATTAATTAAATAAAAATATAAAATAATAAAAATAAATTATGTGGATTAAGAGATATTTAATGAAACTAATAAATTAATGTCATATTAGTTTGTACAAAATAAATTTATACAAGAATTTATAACTATATCATTACTCTTATTCTAAATATTGAAAAGAAAGTTAACTCTCACCAAGATCTTAGGTTTGTTAAAATTTGAAAAAGTTATTAAGATATATAATTTAATAATATAATAAAATTTAAGATTTTAAATTAAATCAGTTTTATGTCTATAGATATAAATTCCCAGGTGTAGGTACTCTAATTTTTTCTTCTTCATACAGACACTATGAAGCTATATGCTTTAATAGAGTCAACATTCAATTCACTATAAAATCATATGGTTTAATAGTGCGTGTGTATTAATTCTATTAAACCATATGGCTTAATAACGTGTCTGTATGAAAAAAAAAATGAAGACGCCAACATAAGAGAAGAACTATATATAAATTGTAATATAAGATATTGGTTTAGTTAAATCAGAAAAGCAATTAAGTCATGTAGTTATATAGTATAATGGTCGATGAAGTTATTAAACCATCATTATACTATTAATTTAAATGATTTAGTAACTTTTTCAGATTTTAATAAAATCTAAATATTGAATTAGATCAATATTATGTACGTACATATGTATGTATACTAAGGTCTCAACTTTTTTTATTTTTCTTTTACATATGTTAAAAAAAGAAGGAAAGTACTTTTACCATTATGCTATTAAACATAGTAATTCGGGAAACCTTATAATTAGATTTAAATTAATTGCAAGGCCCAACAAATATTGAACTTAACATATACACATCATTCCCCCCCACCCCCAACAAACACTCTTTTTTCCAATAATAATAACAATAACTTACATACCTTCCATCCACAAGCTCCTTATCCCTAAAATCACATGGAAGATAAAGATAAAAATAAAGATTATGTTTGAAGAATTAGAAACCTCAAAGATATGTTCGAAAAGGTAAACAATGAGTTGCCACTTGGCAGTAATTTGCCAATAATTTATTAGAATTGGAAAAAAAAATTAACAAGTAAAAAAAAAACAAATCTACAAACTATAGCAAGAAAAAAACACCATGATGACAATGACAAATATCTCCATTTTGTAATGCCAATGCCAATGCCAATGCCGGTGGCTAGATATTAGTTGTCAGTAGAATCAAGAAAAACAATCAACAAAAATGGGCCAATGCAATTAAATTAATTTGAATAAGATTTAATCAGACATTAATGTTGGGGAGAGAGTGTGGTTGAAAGTGGTATAAGTGCCACCCAAACCTACACCATGTACGCTGCAGATGATAACAAATTAAAGAAATCCAAACGACATGTCAACTTGGATAAGAACAGAAAAGAACAGGACACACGTTAATTATATGATACTCGCTTTGCTTACGGCATCATGCGGCAAGCGCTCAAGATTGATTGCACCACCACGAGAGTCGCGTTTGTTTCACTTTCCCTCTGTCTCACGCAGATTGCCTTTCTTTGTTATTGCTTCCATGAAAACACTCGCGTGTGTTTGAGTGTGTGTGTGTTATTCTTAATCTCAACTGAGAAGAGAAAAAAAAAAAAAAAACCTATGACTTGTGAAGTTGTATTTTTATTTTATAAAACAACTTTATGATACAAAATTTGTATTTTTTTTTTATTTTAAGTCTGTATTAATTTGTCTAATTGATGTTAGACAAATTGTTTTGACTCAAAAATTTAAGTTGTAAAGTAAAAAGTTCGAGAAAAGGTTCTAATAAACTTTCTCACGTGAACTGTGAAGTAAAATTTGAGATAAGATCGAGTAGATGTTTGCATGTAGAGGAAATTGAACTTCGTCAAATTTCTGGCTCTAATAGCATGTATGAAAAACTATTTAACCCACAAGCTTAAGTTGATCTGTAAGAGTTTGTTGTTACTATTAAATAAGTCCTTTTAAAAAAAATAAATAAATAAAACAATATTAGGTAAATGATGAAAGTAATTAATATGTTTAAAACAATTTGTCTAGAGAGGGAGAGAGAAAAAGTTGAATAGACATTTTATGAAGAAACAGAAGTGAGAACCATTAATTTTTTGGATTCGAATCTAAATGTCTTAATTGACATCACAAAATTGATCTGGTACAACAGCGAAGTTGCCAGGAGCCTTAGAGGCTCTATATGACTTTTTTGGTATAGAAAAAAGTATAAATTTTCATGATTTGGATTCGATAACTTTAATATTTTAAGATGGTACCCATAATTTAATTCTCTTATTTGACATTAAACCTTATCAAACCACTCCTTCATTGAGTAATAGATACTTTTTTGCCCTCGTACTTGAGGTTGAGAAATTTGAGACTCTTAATAAGTATGTGTGGGAGCATATTTTCTTCCCTCCTAATTAAATTTTCAAACTGAACTTCAACTTTGAAGGATCAGGGCATGCCCCTACAGGCATTAGGCTAAAACTTCAGTTTTTGTTAGGACTTCTTCTTATATACTACGTAAAAGAAAAAAAAAATTAAAAACTTTGATCTCTATAATAGCATTTGCCCCCCCACTCTTTGATTTTCAATTCTACAGTAGATCTACTCGTCTAATATTTGTCGATTTGTTAATGTAATGTTTAGAAAAGAAAGAAATGAAAAGAAAACTCCAGACAGGATGGAATTATCAACTACGCAGGAGACGAGACCCAAAGATTGATTGCATGATGAAAGGCATGGAATCGCGCGCGCGCACGCACGTCCATCCAAACAAAGGAAACGAAAATAGAAAGGACAAAATTGACTCGAAGGCCTCATTTTCTCCTCTCTTATCACCGAAACGCTTGCAAACAAAAGTGAGCACGTGAAAGGCACTTGGGGCGGTAACATGCGTTCAAGTTCGTGTCATGTGCCACCTTGAGATATTGCCATCATTCATTTTTTTTTTTCTTATCAACATTGTTTCTGTGATTGGTACGTGTCAACTTTAGCCGGCTGGCTCCCTTTCTTTTCACTCCATAAAAATGGTCGAGATCATTTGCTCCTACTATGATTACACGGCTGCAAATATGTTTCCGGTTAACACATCTTAAGGGGATAATTAGAGAATTTAATTAAATTCTCAACCACTTGATATTATACAGCTTAATGTTATTGGAAGTTCTGACATTATCCTTTTCTGAGCCCTGGACGAAAATGACAAATTCTGTGCTTAAAAGAAACGAACTAATGCGCCTTGGGATCAATGGATGAAACTGAGGATCAAAATAGGTAACCGAGATGGGCCACGCAAAGGGAGAAGGCTCAACGCGTTCAAATTGATATTCGGGTCGTGGGTATTCTTAGAATTGTGCCTGGTGTAAGAACTGTGATAGTTTGTTGGGCCGGACTGTGCTTCTAATTACACTCTGAATACTTGTCCATCTTCGACATTTGCAGTTTTAATTTGACTTTAGTTAAAATTACATTAAAACTGTAATTATAGCATTATTGGAAGAAAAAAAAAAAATTATTCCCTCTATAAATTTCCCCTTAACCCATGTACAGTGCAATAGCTATCCCGCATATCCACCTACCAAAACTTACCAATACTTTTCGTTATCCGTTATTCATAATAAATCCTTTTAATTATACATTGTCGCTGTATAAATTATACAAATAGTTTAAAAAAAAAAAAAGAGTTGTCGCTAATACTAAAAAGAAAAAAAAATCATTACAACAGGGAAAAAGCACAATAATTGTACGGTACAGTTGATACACCTTATCATATCCTAAAAAGAAAAAGGAAAAGGAAAATTAAAAAAAAAAAAATTCATTTGACGATCAAAGCTGTTCGATGTACCTGAACCCAGAAAGAGTGTGTGATCAAATAAATTTGAAGATGTAATTTCCAATAAATAATCATGTAAACAACACGACTCTTGCTCCTACCTACAAATAGGTGAATATTTAAAACAAAAAAAAAAAGGTGAGAGGGTCTATAATATTAATATCTCGTGTTAAATTAAGACAAGTTCAATTTCGCCATACAATTTCTATAAACTAATCGACCATAAAAGAAACTTCTGTTGAGTTGCCGATTAATTGTGTCTCAAATATTTTCATTTATTATACGTAATTAAGATGTCAAGCTTTCTAGAGGGGTGATGAGAAGGGGAGTAATAAATGTTGCTTAGTCAAATGATTATTACAATTTTCTTTTATTTTATATTTTGAATTAAATAAAATTAAAAAAAAAAAAACACCCGTGACATCGGATTCCAATCTAGAAGCCGTCTCCCGCACAGTCCGAAAAAAAATATAATGCAAGGCGTTGCTTATGGGAGGCTCCAGCTTTATAATCAAATGAAGAAAAGTCTTGATCAATTGTCCAAATAATTAATTCAAAGCCATTTATTTGGATAGAGAAAGCAACAATTGTTTCATCGCAGAAAAAATTGAAAACAAAAAAAAAAAAAAATAGGGCTTCTTAAAATGAACATTTTTTTTTCTTTGACTCCCATTTGTTGTTATTTGTGACAAATTGACCCCAGATTAAAGATTGGTATTCGCATATCGTGGATTTATTTTTCAAAGTTTGGATGGGAGAGAAATTTTACTCACTAAATATCAACTTTAGCTCTCTATTATTACTCAAATTTAAACAATATCTGACATAAAACGCGCGACGGCCAACCGGACTACGAGGGACAAATTTTTTGTGGAAATAGAAACCATTTAATTTGAGCATATATAAATGTGTACAAACAAGAGAAAAGCATAAAGAAAAGGGCAAAGTAAAACTTTTACTGCTATAATCAACGAGTTAATGTCATCAATTAGTAGGGCGGAACAGAAGCCACTTCATTTGTGTATTGAGTATGTACAAAACTAGCATCTAACTAATACAGCTTCCAAGGCGAGCACTGAAGCTTAGAGCAAGGCTCAGTCCATGTGCTCGTGCATTCATTTCCACTACCATCACAACACTTGCAGACAATCCCAAGAGTTGCAAAAATCTTAGCGTATCCTGCAAACAGTAATTGACAATACATAAGGAAACAAAAAAAAAAAAAACAATAAGAAACTTGAATAATCAAGAACAATTGACCAGTTATCATATAAATGAAGGAGAGAAACGATGAATGAAAGAAGCTTCATTGAATTCTTCTTACTCTGTTGAGGTGGGATGATTGAAAGCGGCCTTGCTTCTGAAACACTACTTTTTGTATGTGACATGAAGATAAACGTTATCAGCAGAATCAGAGGCAGTACTGAAGGCTTGGCAGTGCCCATATCTCAATATTTTTGAAAAGACAAACGTAGGGTTTTAATCAATATGACACCCGGGGTTTTTGATCTTTGAGGCGTACCAGAAACTAGATGCTAATTATAAGAAAACAAGAGTCAAGAGAGCAACAGAAGCGTCAGTTCAATCGAAATTACAAAATAGTTAAATATTATTATAAGAAGCGTGGATTTTTTTCTGTTTGAATTAGATTGGTGAGAGCGAGAGGTTCTAGAAAACATGAAATGGACTTGCCCCAAGTTTCCAATTGCTTTACGTTTCTGATGAGGGTAGGTGGTGCCATGAAGCTTCACTTGGACCCTACTCATTTTGTCTGTTTAATGTAAAATGAAGGAAAATATATAAAGTGCATGCATGGGTCGCTTTGGTTTTATGTGTGATTTCATCTTATGTCGTTGAATTTAAGGGAGTTTCACACTTAATCCTGTCATTATCAGCTGACACTAGATGAAACTGGCTGGAAATTTTGATCTATGTACGTTTTGTGAGTCGTCTCAAGAATCCCTCATTTTGCAATGACAACTTAAACCTTTCTCTTACTGTTTATGTGTGGTTTGGTTGTTGAATCTACATTCTAGAAGGATTACGATGCATGTGTAATTGGGGTGTTATAATTTTTTTTTTATCACATCTGTCGTGATTTATGAAGATAAATTACTACTTGCGAACGTCGTCAATACTCGTCGACCATAAGTATTTGATTGAATTAAGCGATAATTATGAACAAAGCAAAAATGAGAGTATTTACAGGAGCTGCAACTTCTCCACTCCTAAAATTACACTGATGATGGTTATTTGCAGTTTACTAGGTCTAGGACTATGCCCACACGTGGGCAATTTTATGTATAACATATTGAAAATGAGTTCATTGTGTTGAAAACGAAAATGACAAAGAAATGTACCGAAAGTTACCTAAAACACAACTCTATCTAACCACTACTGTCTATTTATTTATTTATGACATGTAATGAATTCCCCTTCGAGATTAAGTGACTTGGTATTTCTATTGCGACTGCCAGGCAAATCAATATGATGTATAAAATAATAATCGCAAAGCTTAGCCACTTGGTTTGGTTGGTATAGTTGAACGGTCTAGAAATACAACCAAGTACAATTAATGAAAGTTTCTTCCACTTAAACCACTTGGGTAGTTTTTATTTGCTCGAGCCCCTTAGGTGTTATTATTATTATTTTTTTTTATAATTACCATTTTCTATTGTGATGATGGTGATTTGGAAAGGTATATGAGACAGTGAAATGAATTTTGGGTGGTGGGGGAAATAAACTTTCTTTTACCCCGGTTCCCAACAGCTCCTTATTTTATTTCATACGTCTATATCAACACAATTATATCGTAGTTCCAGGGTCCATCAAACATTGCACTGATGTGTTTTTTTTTTTTTTATTACATGAGACTATTGTTTATATTACAACTCATATACATGAGACTATAACTGATATTTACAAATCAGACTATTACTAAAATCAACATACATCAATACTAATGGAACTCTTCTCAGATTTTTAACCCTCACTAATATTCGAAAAATGTCTACTCCTCATACTTGGGTAAGGAAGTAGACTTCCTTCATTCAATTTTTATTGAGAAAGGAATACCCCTACAGTAATAGTGTGGGGGTTCGAACTGCTGCCCTCCAACTTGGAAGGCAGCAGCCCTGACCACTTGGCCCACTGATGTGTTCAAGTTGTCTCATATGCACTGACATTACAAACAAAATCAGGCAAGGTTTCACTGGAAAGTTTTCCAATGGGCTGGTCACAAGAAACCACTTTTTTCGTTATGTTGCCATGAAATTAAGAGTTACGTTACAATTACAAAATTTAGATACAAAATATGCATATGGCAATAGACTTTTTGCCAATTCATTAGTACATTATAATTATCCATTTAAAGGTTGTCAAAAATCAACAATGACCTGAATCAATAATCAATGCTATGCATGCAAAGTTAAAATATAAACTATATATACATGTATTTCATCATAACTTGACACGAGTCAAACTCTTGATCATTGACACACAGTGATTTATGTAAAAGACCAAAATATTTGTCACATCAAATAAAATACAAAGTTTATATCCACCCTGTACAAGCACAACACTACTTTAGATTAACGCCCTACTCTAAATTAATGCCCACATCACATTTGATTTTGTTCAGCATATACTACTAGAGTTATGATGTAATTAGGTTATAAATCTTTGTATTGGACTGTTAGTATCATTCACAGCACTCAAAATACTAAAATGTTCCAAGTCTTCTCTCCTAAATAAAATCGGAACCATCTGGGCGAGGCGGCAGGTCTGGATGAGTCCCATCAGGCCTTCGTGGTGGGTTTCTGAGGTAAAAGAAAGCAAAGAATGTCAAATTTCAAACTCTAGGTTATTCTGATCACTGTTTGTGTTCTAATGATGGTGCCTAACTTATTGAAAATCCCTTAATGATTGGCAGTAAACCAACCACCAGATGACAGTATGACACCACTATATCAGGTAGAATCACTAGATTGCGCTCACTATTAGCAGTGTATCACCCTAGACCACAAATCAATTAGCCCCAATTGAAACACTGTGGCAGTGCCTTAAGTAGTTAGTTTTATAATTTCTACAGAATCAATATAACTGCAAAAGTATGCTAAAATACGAGGAATACTAAATTTTAACTCTTTCCTCTATTTGCTTTTATAAGCTAACAAGTTAGCATAACATGGGAATCTTGATTCACAAATACCTGATAAATCCATTAGGTTCCAAACCAGGAACATCTGGCGGGCCATAGGGATCAAAACGGGTACCTGGAGGAATAGACCTGCACCACAAATCCATAAAAAATTATATCCTGAGCAGATGCACATTTCATACAAGAAGAGACATTTTCTACCATGGGTTCCCTCTAGTTAAATCGGGTTCTCCACCGAAAAAGCCAGGATGATTAGGTCCTGTATCCAAATGATAAAAGCCAGTAAGTCCAGAGAGATGTAAAACTTATTTAAACAATCTAGTACGAACATGCCTTGTTTTACGAACCTATTAGCATGCCCCCATCACCACCAAATATGCCCCTGAAAGACAATAAAAGTAGATATATACATGTTACAATTAGAATGAAATAGTAATGAAAAACAATCAATGATTTGCAATATTGAAATTCATTTAAAATAGATATAAACATGTCACAATTAAAAAGAAACAGCAATGACAAACATCTATTTGTTTGGGATACTGACATACCTTCTAGGATACATTCCAGCACCGGGCCCAGGATAGACATCACCGCCAAGGTCTGGATTGATAGGAGGAACTGGAGTTCTACAAAGCAATATATTACACAAAAGTTAGTATTTGGGGAAGCCTATGCAACAGTGAAGTTGAAGAATGAAATTGCCAAGAAAAAAAAAATGAAGGATATTACATAAAAATACCAATCCCAATTATTCCATTCAAATCTATAGAATCTGGAAATCAGGTAAGTTTGGCAATATGAGCATTTAAACTGCTGCAATTTAATCACAGGCATGTGCATAGCATTAGCATCATTATCTGTCCAGGCTTTCAATGAAATTTGACTACAATGATTATATGCCATATGACAAGTTCATTCTCTACATAAAAACCTAAGTCCTTAACAAGCAAGGAACTTGATCTTCCTCTTCATAAGCTAAACCGCACATGATTCAATTTATAAAGATCGGTCTCAACTATGGTTAACATTGGGTAATGTGCTAGGGACCATTATTTCGGCCCCTAGTATCAAACGACATGGAAAATTTACTCTCAAGCAGCGAAAGCCTCAAGAATGTTCTCAACTATGGTTAACAAGACTATCATTACCCAATTTCAAGATAAAAAAAGATTATTAGGTACTACATAGAGTGAGGCATAGTTGCACCAAATTGTACCATTGATTCGGTTACATAAGATGGAAGCCAATCAGAGTTCTTGTTGAGTACCAGATATCCAATGCCATTAATTTCCCTCACTATATCGGAAGAATTTACATGCCTTGTAAAATACTTTATAAACAAAACTGAGAGACTTATACCATGCCAATCCACCAACAATTACCATAAATAGTTTCCCTCACATGAACAACAGAGTTCATAATAACAGAAGAAATTACTGAATGAATCATGAAATTAATCTAGAACAATTGCAATGAATTCCATACTCCACAAGTCTAGAACTAGAGAAATGAAAATTTAAGTTAAATTAAAAAAAGAGGAAAAAGAATGGGTCAGTGTGCAAAGTAAAACTTTGAGCTATATAGTAACCTATAATCTATTGGGCCCCCAACCCAATAACAAAGAAAGGAAAAAAGAAGCAACAAGAAAGCAAAGGTTTACCCAGTAGGCAAAGGTTGAGGCCCTTGACGAACAAAATATCCAAAACCAGGATTGTTTAGCCTTGATCCTTCACTTCTTTCTGAGCTGCAATTCACAAGACAAAATTCTGTGAAAAGCTAATTCATAAGACGGCATCCTTGTCATGCATCTCTGGGCAGTTTCAAAGTTAAACAAAACCGCATAACAGCTCCAAATTTTGGCAAAACTAATATTACTCCATATTCAGCACAATTCTCCACATTGCAAAATTACATGTATATTGAACCTTGACAATAATACCACATTCAAATGCTAAACTAATGGCGGAGAAAGAAGCAACAGTTATTTCTTTTCCAAACCATTAAAAAGTACATTCCAACACTTGTTTCATCTATTCCAATCATATTGACACAATCAAGCAAAATCAGGAGGGAATGCACAAACATACAGTGTACAGCAAAATCTGTCCTACATTTCTATGAATAATAACACCTGACTAACAATAAGTTAAATGGTAACCATAAAACATATAAAATAGTACCACTGACATCTAGTAATCTAGAACTTAGTTTGAGCATGAGCAAAACATATAAATTTGGTCACTGTCTACGTATTCCAGGCCAGCTAAGCATACTGTTTTCTCTGCAATAGATCAAAGAACTAGAAGAAAATTCATCGATCACATAATAGAACTTAATATTATCATTCTTTCCTATATGCCTTAATTGGCTTCAGTAATTTGTTCTTAAACATAAGTAGCAACAAAGACACAACCAACAGCTACAGATACAGATTGGGTTACAATTAGCATATATCTAACCGACTCATTATACCTGCCGGTAGGGAAATTACCTTGCTGGTTTTGAGGAACCATATAATTGCGAGATAATCTCTTTATCAAGATCTGTCACAAGCTTCTCCAAATTCTTGAACTGATCAGAGTAATTGCTTCCGTTTTCGGCAACAAAGTCCGCAACACTGGCAACAAAACAACAAAACATCAACAATAAAACAAATTAAAAAATTTTATAAAAAATAATAATAATGTAATCGCAAATAAAAAAGGAACCAAAAGCGTACTTGATTTCGAGATGCACAGGCTCAGAAGCTCCGTCAGCCAATGCATCAACAAGCAACTTATTGTTCATCACGAGACACTTAACTAACACTTTCGTTGAGCCTTTCTCAGGTTTTACATACACGAACGCGTAATTATCATCTAATTCGTTCCAGTGATCGATTCCTACTTCGTCTACAAACCAAAACGCAGCCGTTTAGCCAAGACTAAAAATGAAAGACGGAAAAAACGAAACGAGTGAAATATAAAATATTTTGTTCGATTAAGTCATTGATTACCGGAGGATGGAGAGGTGAAGTCAATGTCGGCGGAAGGGCCGGTGGCGCTTAACACGTGTCCAGACGCGAGGAAAGTAGAGTGAACAGCGAATGCGAGTTTATCGAAGTCGTTTCTGAAGGTTGGCCTCGCCGCTCTGATCACGGCCATCACCGATTTGTCATTCGACATTGTTGCTGTTTTTGATTTTTGGTTTTAGAAGAGTTTACGAGAGAGGTTTTTGTTTTTGGTTTTGCGAAAGGAACCCGCGAGGAGGTTAAAGGTTTCGAAAGGTGTTTTATAGGATGACTCTAGTCCACGTGGCAAGTCAAGCTGCTGGCTTGTTTAGCAAGAAATTTTGGTTTGACTTATACGTAGCACACTAGTAGATAGATGAGCCCAGGGTCGGGTCAGGCCCATCAGTTCTACATCCACCATACTGTAGAATTGGAGCCCCATTTATTGAGCCTATGCCCGGCAAGTTGATGGGTGATACTAGAGAGGCTTATATGATTTTCAAAAGCTCAACAAAATCACTAAGAGATTTAATATATCTCAGACTCAGTGTTGCCTTTGCCAAGAACGTTAAATAAATTTATACGTTAATGAAATTCATCTAATTAATAAAACTCCAGATTCAATATTACATAAATAATTTAATTTATCATATTTACTTTGCAGAATTAATCAAATTACATAGATATACAACAGTAGCACTATCAAACAGTGATCTGGCTATCAGCTTTGTGTCTCCCTGTGGCTCTTATGTAACAAAATACTGCTACCAAAAATGTTGTAGCCAGTCCTCCAAGAATGACACCACCTCCGGCAACTGACTTGTCAATTGAATGGTGATTGTTCTTCAGATGAATCACTTGTTCATTTGAAGTTGTTTGCTCAGAAGAATGATTAGTTTCGTTTGAGGGTTGAGGTGACTCAGATGGGTTGAAAGCTGCAGCAGGTTGGTGCTTTCCGAGTTTCCTTATTGAAGGTGCTTCGGCTTTGTATGAATCCGGGCTGATTGATGGACTCAATGCTGGTGGGTTCGAGTGAAGAATGTGTTGAGTGTTTGTGTTTTCACTAGCCATGGCCAGAGCTAGAAAAGCTTCAGCCAGGATCAAGCAAAGAAGAAAAGATTGAGCCATTTTGAATGATGCTGATGGTTTACGGATGCTTTGAGTTATTTTGAGAAGCTGTGGAGAGCTGATTATGGAGACTATGGCTTGTGGGTCCTTTTATATAAGTGCCTCTTTTTTTTTTTTGGGAGGGCATTAAAATGAGATCCTCCAATCGTGCGGTTTGATGGAAATTTCCAGGTGGGTAGGATTCCAGATGAATTTAATTGATTTTATTAAGTTGGTGTTTATGGGGCTGTCTGTTGAATGGGGGAAAGTGAAGGAGGTATTAGAATATTAGAAATACAACTAAGATCTTAATTAAGGGTACAAGATCTCTAATATGTTTCTTTGTAAACTGCAATTGCATTTAATTTGAATTATTAGTAAGTGTGGATCATTGAAGAAAAATGAATTAAAATACGGGCTCAAGATCCCATAATTTCTAAAGTAATAATAGAAGATTCTAACAAGTTGCTTAATGTGCCAGCAAGGTGTCTGAGGTTCCAAGACGTGCCAAAATTAATCATCATGTCTAATTAATTGTCAAGTGAACGATGGTTTCTTCAAATTCTTAAAGATTGCAGCTAATCGTGGGACAAAGTATACGCTCATTTCCATGGCCTAAAGAACAAACTTAACATATTTTCCGTTCATTCACACATAATGCTGTCATATTGTAGAATCTTCCTCTTTGATGTTATATGACTAAAGTTTTGTTTGAAATTAAAGTATGGTAGTTGTAACTTTTAAATTACAATACTAAAATGTCTAATTAATTATCTTTATTATTTTTAACAAAATTATTATTTAAAAAATCATATCTATTAACTTGTATTTAATAATTATATTTTTTATAACAGTTGTCACTTAAAAATTATTGCAGCTTAACACCAAAAATCACCTAAAGCAATCAAGCAAATATTTAAATTAAGGGTGACTACTCGTTAAAAGCTATCGCCAAACACTAATTCTTTACCAAACTTGTTTTGTTCTTGTTTTTAGGTGCATGCCTGGCATATACTGCAGCTTAATTTAATTAATTTGAGCTTGGCCCTGTTGATATGCAGGGTACGAAAGAGCATTGTGTTGCTTTCTCGCCTTACAAATTACAATATCAGAATCAATGAAAAAAGAAGTAAACATGCTTCCTGGGAAAAATTTAGACCAAAATTTTTCTATCCTGCTATTGTCTCAGTTCATCCCTTTCAATTAATTAGACCATTCTATTCCTATAGTTTAGAAATTATGATAACATAAAGAACATGGGTTAAATTGAAGAATCTAAGAAGTGTTTTCTTGTCTGCAAACTCTCGCCAGACAGCATTTGTACCCCGATTGCTTCTTGTATCGCCGCAGACTGATAATGCATGCATATATAGAACTAGTAATGTTATTGGGACAAAAAAAAAAAAAAAAAAAAAAAAGGGCTGGTGCTATGATTTGGAGGCTGCATATTATGATTCTCGAATATATATGTACGTATGTCTGCAAGTGAGTCGATCTATTATGATTAAGCTATGGGTAGCCTATGGACATTATTATACCATTTTGTTGAGAGTCAGTCAATGATGCCAATCTACGATTGCGATTGAATGCCACTGAAACTCGAGACACAACGCGTGAATGATTAATTCGTTTGATAGCACAGTGAGGGGCATTAGTTAGTAGCTTAATGCAGATCCTGTCTTTGTGCCAGTTTACAAAATGTCGGTGATTGCGCGCGCCGACCTCAACAAAACGTAAATTTGGAAAACAAAAATACTTGCACCAGCCGGGAATCGAACCCGGGTCTGTACCGTGGCAGGGTACTATTCTACCACTAGACCACTGGTGCCTCTTGTCCAGTTGAGGCAATTTATTTTCATTAAGAGTTGATTAGTGGTTCAATGATAGAAAACCCGTTTCTGCTCCTTCAGTTTGGCTGTTTCCCAGCAAAATTGAATGCCCTCAATTCTGCAAATGGCTCTCTCAGTAACAGCCTCTTCAGCTTCTGTGCTATCTTTCTCACAATCAGTATCATCACCGACCCAATTCTTCCTCTCCAACAAGCCCTCACACGTTTCTTTCAACAACAACCGCAACCACCCAAAATCAACAGTAATCCGAATGGGAGGTGGGCCCCGCACGTATCCAGGCGGGGTCTCAAAGTGGCAGTGGAAGCGTATGCAAGCCAAGAAAGCCAAGCAGCTCCTCAAAGCCCGCCTCTGCCGCGAGAGACAAATCTACGAGATGCGAAAGAGAGCGGAACTCAAAGCCGCAGTTTCCGAGCTCGAGCGCCCCTGGGAGGCCGTCGAAAAAGCCCCCAACCTCTTCTCTGTCAGCGCCGACGAGCAAGTCAAAGTCTTGGCCGACCGGTTTCAAAGACCCGGCGGGTTTGACCTCTGGACCGAAAGCGACGGCCCGCAATTGTTCGAGACCCCCGACGGGTTGCCTTCCGCTAGGTTTTTCCCCAAAGGAGTCGTTCACAGCGTGAAACCCTATGGGCTTATTGCGTCGAAGCGCAATGAATTACAGAGTGAAGAAGATAACGAAGATGGAAATGGGAATTTGCAGGAGGTTTCGAGCACAAATGGGTTCAACGGAAAGCCGCCGAAAAGATGGAGGAAGAGGGGGAATAGGAAGCAAAACAAAGATTAGAATGAATGAAACATTATTTAGGTAATTCTTTTTTCCTTTTTAGGTTAAAAGTTAGTTTAATTGATAATGCATTTGTTGCATATGGTATGATAAGATGAGTAAAGATGTATGTGTGTGTGACTTTGTATATTTGGGCTTTTATTAGCACGCGTTGTAATTTCTGTAATTAACAATCTTCGTTATGGACTTAAATTACTGTATTAATAGCTTCTATTCATTCGGTAGATTTCATTCTACATGATGCTTTCTGAGTACCGTGTAGTAGTATTGCACATCAAGAAATAAAGCTAATAGATTGAAGGTGCTTTTTTTTTCCCCACTTTATGAGGCTTGCGTTTTGTATACTGAGTTAATAAGCCTCAAACTGTATACTGAGTTAATAAGCCTCAAACTGAAACTCGCTGAGATGGTTGTGTATGGTTTTCAGAAGTTTGATGTAACTGCTAGTTGCTGACGTTTGGTGGGAGCATAAATTAAAAGATAATCTGACTAAGGTTGCATTCATCTTTTAATTGAGTGATCAACTAAAAGGAATGGACCTTGAATGTAAGATTCACAGACACCCATGTTTAATAATTTTTGGTGGATGTCCGTTCAGACTTCCTTAGTTTCCTTACATCTACACCCATGTTTACTTGTGTGTTAATGATAGAAACTGCTCAGTTGGTTTCTTATTGGAACTGTCTTTGAACCATGAAATTCCAAGCTTACATGCCTATGTAAAAGAAGAATAATACTCTGCAAGATTTTCCTGTTGAATTGCCATTACCAGAGGTTTAGTGTTAAGTCTAAAGCAGACTAAGGTTCTAAAATGATATGCTTAATGTATGAAGTGAAATTGCAGAATTTTAGCTTGCTTTTCATACCACACTTTTGGGACTGTGCAAATGAACTTTTAGCTTGTATAAGAGACGCTTAATATCAACCCATTAGGACACCTTCCAACTCTTGTCTTATACCTCTCCCTGTCCACCGACTAGTTTCTTTTTCAAGAGAATATTTCTTTGCGATTATGTTCTTTTTTTTTTTCTGTATTTTGTTTTTAATTTTTTCTTTGGAAGATGTAGGACTGTAGGAGGGTGGGCAAAGCCCAAATCAATAGTTTAGCCCCTTCCCCCAAGATTCGATCTCAGGTGGCTAGCGAAAGGTAGTTGCTTGAAAACCACTCGGTCAAGCCCCTGGGGGCATACAATTATGTTCTGCTATTTTTCTGTTCGGAAACGGAGACATAAATGGCACACGAGGGTGTTTAAATAAGGTTATGACATGGAAACATGAGATATGACTTCTGAGTTTGTTGGCTCTTCAATACCACTGAAGTGTAATAAGGGTTCATAAATCAAATTGTTTGGCTTCTCTTGATCTTTTTGCTAACTGAAGTTCTGTTTCTTCACCAAGTTCCGATAGCAAGCACAGAGGGAGAGAAATGTATGGCATTTGGGTTATTGCATTTTCTTGTAAATTGGTAAGCTTGGCAACGCTGCTGGAGGTTGTAAATGCTGTAGACCATTAGAACATCAGAAATCAAATCCCCCAAAGCTCAGATGGAGGCCTTAGATATGGTCTGTTTATGTTAATATCACAGAGAAATTATCTCAAAGGTCTTCTGTTAATTCTATGAACTGCAGCTCAATTTATTCCTGGTAACTGCATTCAAATTTCATGACATTCCCGATTGTATTAGATTACACAAAAAACTGCAACTGAATTCATATGATGCTTTAAGTTGCAGGACTGTAAGGATTCTTGGCATCGTTAGAAGCTCCTATGTGGTGCCTAATCATCTGTTGAGATGAATATTTCTTGGGCTTCCATGATCTATAAATTCTATGGTTTTTCAAGTCTGCAACAACAGGGCATGTAATTGTTTGTGTGTGGCCTTTTCAATTTAATGGATGACTTGCATGTTGCGTTGTATCCCAAATGGATAGATGAATGCTGAAATGTTTAAGCTAAAAAAAAATTGTAAATATGAGCAACTATGAGTATAAATTCTATTCAATTATTTATTTATTTATCTGTGGGCCGAGGCTTTGACCTATAGATAGCGCTTTGTATTTTTCAACACTGGATTCTGATTGATTGTACTAAGGTTGTGTAACTGAATATTGACTTCAAAACTCTAAGCTTCTGCCTTCGACGAGAAAATGAAAACGAAAACTCAGAAATTTCAGAAAAGTCTTACGTTCTCAGATAATGAGATTGCTTCTTTTTTTTTTTTTTTTTTTTGGGAGAAGATGAGATTACTTGTTAATTGCCGACATCTTACCTACTGAATTATCATTCTCAAAAAGTAAATGCCAGATATTTGCATTTACATTATCTCTCCTGGAAATGGTCTCAATCATTTGTTTTGAGTTGACCGATGGTACCTGCTTTTACTCTTCAGTATCTCATAGGAGCAAATGTGCACGCCCACTTCTACACACACAAACAGGTGCTGGAATTGGAGAATTCTTATCAGCATATTAGGTTTTCCTCCACCAGAAGATCTGTTTTATCTTTAATTTAGGTGCATGGAGATCTTCAGTAGCTAGTTGCTTTCACTTCTTTGATATCTGTCGAGTCAAAGGCAATCATACGAAGAAGCACTATGAGCAATGAGCCCTTTCTCTTCTATTTTGTCAACAGGGTCACTTTTTCATCAACGTTCTCAGTTCCACATATATTTGATTTCTCCTCATTAGTGGTGTGGTGCGCTGTTTGTTGCCCTCTTCTGATCTAAGCCACTTAAAACTCTTATCTATAATATAGCTAGCATTATTGGTCTAGAGACTCAGAAAGTACTGAAGGCTATGCGTTAAATTGATGCTCGTTTGTTTGGCTGCACGACATTTGCTTGCCTCAACTAAGGACTCATTCGTCTATGTGCCTTTTCATTGATATTAACTTTTAACCTTGAACTTTCTTTTCCACTTTCGCTGATTACATGTACTTTTATGTGTTTCTTAAATTTTTAATACTTTTATTTACATAGTGCTTTCCATATGGTTCGTGTAAAATGGTCATGATGGGTTCCATGATGAAGTTCCCTGTTTACTGCTATCATTTTGATTCATCTTATTTTCCCATCTATCTTATCGATCTATCATGCACAATTGAAAGATTTATTATATTCAGTATTGCCTCAAGCATTATCTTTAATCCTGTGGTCATGAAAATGAGGTGACTTACAGACTTACAGTAATGTGACTCATACATTCTTATTGACCTATATGATCATTAATAATTTTATCATGTGATTAGTGTTAGTCAAAAGTTCTATCAACCGATTAAGTAGTCGCTTTGTGATAGCGAATATGACTAGGGGTGATTATTCGTATCGACCACTAGCTTCGGCAGTATGATACCAGCTGATGCACTGGCCACAATTTGAAAATTTTTGATTCGTAAGATGGTTCAGAATTCAATTCGATTTGCTCAATCTGTTTGATCCGTAAAAATCTGATCTGAAGAAATTTGATCGTGGATTGATGGATTTTGATTGGTTTTAAAATTTGATAATCTACAATTAGTGGATTGGATATGGATCTACTTTCGCAAATCTGCAAAAATTCAAGAATTCACAAAAAAATAAAAAGTATTTATTTCATTAAAAAATAAAACTTGTAAATATGACATTAGTACTTACTAGTAAATAAATAAGTTAAAATATAGTTACATTAACACAATATTATATTTTATCCAATAATAATATAAAATAAATAATTAATTAAATAAATAAATTTAGCTTCCTAAACAGTTAATTTTCATGTATTGATCTAAATAAATGAGATTTTTTTTTAGTGTATTATACTTTAACTGTATTTTCTAGCTTTATTTAATGAATTAATTTATTTAAATCTTATTTAATTTTAAATTTTGATCGGTAGTAAAATTATTTTTATATTAAATTTTTGTATTTAGTTAGTTTGTAGATTAGACAGAACTAAAAATTTTCAGTCAGCAAACCAATCCGTAAAATGATAGATTGGATATGGAATGGGTCAAATCCGCATCTGATCCACAGACGTATGGATTGGATTTGGATTGAATTTCACCAATATATGGATTGAACTATATTAAAAATTTAAAATCCGTAAAATTGTTGATCAAATATGAATTGATGTTCAATCCATAAAATTTGATCCGCGAGCACCCCTAATTTCGAAGAGTAATTTCAAATCAATCCATATTTGCTTTGAATTTGTGATAGTGCCCCAACTTAGTGTTAAAAATACTAAAATTGTCTCAATAATTTTAATGAGTTTTAAATTTAACAGTCTTAAAAAAAAGTAATACTATGCGTATTCACTTTGGATATTCAATTGAGATACTTAATGATACAACATTTTATATGTCATTCATTGAGTGGATTGTAAAAATAATACCAATAATTAATAATAATATCAATTAATATTATACACATGCCATTATATGATTGGTAACACATCTGTGAGTGTCCCAATTAAATATCCAAATTTAATAAATATAACATTATTAAAAAAATATTTTTTTAAAATTTATTAGTTATTTTGATTGAACAAACATGAATTACACACACTTAATTAAAGACAAAAGAAAGAAATTTAAAAAAACAAGGTAATAGTTAAAAAATATGAAACTATAAAAAATAAAGTTTTTCTACTTTTTTCCCTCATCATCACCTTCTTCTTCTTAGTTGTATACATAAAATTATTGTATATTATTTTATTAACAATGAAACCATCATATATCATTTCCAAAATACAAAACGTTATAAGGACAACGGTAATCAATAAAAATCTATCAAGAAATAATAATCTAATATAATTATAGTGTCATATATTATTATTTGAATATTTTTAAATTGTATTGTATCTTCTTTAAATAAAGATGAAAGTTTTGGATAAGAATGAGTAACCTCACCACTAAACATTCGTCTTTACTCTCCATCATTACTCCAACTATGCAAAACACCTTCGTGTCAGTTAAGCCACACTTTGAATGTGCCCTAGCGGAAGCAATTTTTTGGCTACATCTTTGGTGTTTAAATGAGTATTTTCAGGTATGTATATGTGTACACGAATGCAATGAGCAGAACTTTCTATGAAAAACATATTAGCATATTACATGATTTTACAAAAAGCAATTATGGCTAGTGGAGAAATGTGGAGCAGAATATTTAGTTTCGTGAGTGAGGGAAACTAATCGACAGATCTGAAGGGACATGGTTCACATCGGAGCTCCAAGTGGGCATTATTAGCAAAATTGTAGTGGCTGATGATGATGCGACAACCTTTCTGTATAGTTGATAGACAAAGACAGAACCCTTTTCTCTGGACAACCTTTCAAATTCAAGCTAATTCTGACTCAACTACCAATTACTCATAAATTTGAATCATTTGTATCTACATACTTTCAAAATGTGTTTAGGGTCAGACACTACCAAGCATCGGCTTCCCGCCTCACCGTTTGTATATTGTATTCATCTTCTCCTGATTATCACCTTCAAATTTAAGCTAATTCTTACTCAACTACTAATTACTTAAAAAATTTTGTCCAAAATTCTTATAATTGTAGCATGCATTTGAGAGGATATGTCAACTAGGGATGGCAATGAGGAGGGGAGGGGACCAATCTCCCCGTATCCATCCCCAATATTTTACGTATGTCTCCGTCCCCTCCCCATTCCCGTTAGAATTACATGAGAGAATCTTCATCCCCTCCCCGAATAATAACAGGGGATCCCCGAGGGTCCTCGATCCCCGAATAACTAATATATTTTTTTTGTTTTCGATTTTGAATTAATCATATTAAAATAAAAAATTTAAATAAAAGTAAAGTTCGAAATATATATTACATTAATATCCATTACAAAAGTCACATACATTAAGTTAGTAAGTAACGCAGCATGCAAGGGATACAAACTTCTTTTACAAACTATCATGAACAAATTAATAGTCTAATACAAAATTGTTACAAATAAAATCAAATTTAGATTCAAAATTAATTTTTTCAATAGTGGCGTGGGCACTTTATAAATGTGGACTATTCTCTTTACAGCACAATAGTTAAGTCGGAGTAAAATTGTGATTCGCTGTGGGCAATTATAACATCTAAAAATAAATAAAAAATAGATTTAAGTTTAAAATATTTAATGAATATTAAAATTAAAATAAAATTTTTGGGCTAATAGAATCTATCCGGTCTTTTTAATGTCCTAAATAAAAATTTAGGACTTTAATTATTTAATTAGGCCTAAAGTTTAATAATATAAATATTTTGATATTTGTTATTTTTACCAATATTTATCATTTTATAATTCAAATTTCATAATTCAAATTTTATAATTTATTTACTAGTAATTTTAAAAATATAAAATTAAAATTAAAAATTAAAATGGGGAAATGGATAGGGGATGGGGATTCCACCTCATCCCCGTCTCCTCCCCGAATAAGAAATTGGGTAACAAATTTTTCCCGTCCCTTCCCCGAATAAGAAATTGGGTATGAAATTATCCCTAAACCCTCCGCGAATGGAGAAAATCTCCAAGGGTACCCGTCCCCATGGAAATTTTTACCATCCCTAATGTCAACCATGTATCGGCTCCAATGTTTTACGGGCACAATTGTTTTGTTATGGTCTACTTCTCTTAAAAACCGCCTCCAAACGCAAGCTAATTATGACTTAGCTACAACAACATTAAAGTTTGCATCATTGATATGCTTTTTGCATCGCCTTCAACAGTATACGACCAATCTGCCACAATTTTTTTTTTCTTTTTGTTACATTCCTAATTCTTTTATGGGTAAACCTCAATCCATTCCCTAATAGAGTGTCAATTTTTAATGTGTCCTCCAAGAATACAAAAATTTTAATTTATCTACCATTTTTGTTTAGAAGATGACGGCAAATGTGACTATATGGGGTAAAATGATTTTTTTCCCTTTTTTTAGTGGTAAATTGATGTTTTCACATTTTTATGGGGTAAATTGAAGATTATCTAAATTGAAGATTATCAAGGTTATGCAACCCATTTAGTTTTTATGTTTATAGTTTAGGATTGTAGAAGTCCATCGCGCTCTGCAACCATCGTTTACGACAATCCATCACCTCTCCCAATTGGTTGACTTCACAGATTCTGTACCTTTATTAAATCTCATTGTCAACATGATGCATTTAATATCATACTCGCAATTGTCATGAAGATTTGATCATGCTCAACATGGTACATTAGATGCTATGCTAGCTCGACATTAATTGTGTATAGTACGAATTCATTGATAGAACTCACTCTTAATAAGCTTATGTGTTCATTTAGTTTTTGTTTTTTTAACCCTATGTGGGGATCTAGCATGGAAACATATTAGAACTCAATTAATGGTAGGCTGTCCATTGCGTTGGTTTCTAAAGTCTTATAACATTCACTGAAATTTTATCTTAAAAAAGTTATATATATGGGAACTCTTATTGAAAAATATCTCTAAAACAAGGTATATTTTATCCATTTGCATCGGATGTAGGTGTAGCGAAGGTTCTTTTTAACGCATGCAAGCCGTATTGATTAAGAAACCTGTTTTGATCGAATTCATTTTTCGTGGCTTGTGCTGTAGGCCTGTAGCTGATCATGACATAACTCACTATCAAAAGTTGAAATGTAAGTAAATCTTATTTGTTTGTTGTACAAAATCTAATAATTATAACACGTGAAGATTATGAGGAATCATGTGGAGATAGATATTGAAGCATGGCAATAAAAAAATTAAAGTTGTAATTCGACAATTAAAGGGATCATGTCGAAATGAGTATCCACTGACTTTCAGTGTGAACATTCATCAGTGCCCTTTTTTTTTTAATCTTTTGTGAAAAGGAAGCTAGGCAGATAACTTTGAATCGCGTTTTACATCATTTTTCGTTTCCACTAATGCAAAAGCTTTAAATTGTCCAGTCGAATCTTTGCAAGTCTCCAAAATCTTATTTGTCTCACTTTAGTTATTGAATTTTTTTTTAATTTCTAAGGAATGAAAAAGTCTCAAATGACATTGACATGTATGTTTACTTAAGACGTTATTCATACATTCAATCAATAAACTTCTTCAATACCATATGTAAAAGTGAAAAATAAAAATTTAGACAATATATTGTGATGTTATGAGACCATCTCACGTAAGTTTTCCACGTTTGGGTGCGCGCCTGTTAGTTGCCCACAAGCCCCAGTTATTTTGTGGTGCAATGAGTAATAATTGAAGAATGAAGAATCTCAACAATCTAAAACCCTAGTTTCTTCTAAATATTACAAAAAGCATGTGAATCATCGCTGCCTATGCGTCTCGTTATTAGTTGTGAATGCAAAGTTTCGAATATATTCGTGGAAATAAGCCATCGACATCTTCAGATTCCTTTTTTTTCTTTTAATATGAAATAGCATGCGTTAATAAAAATCATATAAAGCTGGAACTCATCAGATAGAATGCGTGGGCACTGGCCGGTGTGTACCGGGCAGCTATCAAGAATTTGCGTTGACATTTTGAGTTTTGACTTTCAGTAGGTGCCAAATTGAAGAGATGAAAGTATGAAAATACGCAACTAAAGAAATGAAATGAGAATCACGTGGTTCATTTTAAAAGAGAAGCTTTTAAATTTCATCATAATCACATCCATGAACCTTTTCTTGGTTGCTTAATGCAGATAAGAGCGATGCCCACTAATCTCTATTACTAGAGCAAAATATATATATTAAAACTATGACTATATTGGAGTTCACCTACGGTAGAGTACGAATCTCAGTCATACATGCTATGTAGCTGAGATTCGTGTTCCACCATAGGTGAACTCCAATATATCCGAACCCATATGTTAAATTACCAAATTATTTGTTGTTTTTCCATTTTTAGTTAGTTTAAACATGGTGCAATTGAGAGAGTGCTCTAAGCACTAAAGAAGTTCATCAAGTTAAAATTAATTACTTGTATTTATTATGAGGCATGCGGTTGACTTGAACCCTGAAAAATCCATTGGATGTCTAATACCGCTCATTAAATTATACATTTAAGGTGTTTTTGACATCTTGTATTACACTGTATTGAATCGCATTAAAACGCTGTTGTTACTTTAAATTTTAATCATTTACTTTTATTATTCAATGATTTATAATAAATGTAAATTTATTTAATATTAATTTTATATTCATATCTAGATATAATATAATTTAAATAATAATAAAAAATTAGTAAACCAAATATTTAATGAATAAATGATAATACATTTATTTTACTTTAAATATGTAAAAAAAGTATTTTAATTACTTAATTATTTTCTAAACTACTAAATTTAAAAATAATTTAAATTGAACAATCATATTCGATGATAATAAATAAAATTAAAAATTTTTATTCAGTATCTACTAATTATATTATTCCTAAAAAGTTATCAAAAATGTCAGCTCAGTACTGAATCAAAATCCCCTAACCTGACCATACTTGTCAACTTGTAAAGTTTTATTGGAACTTAATTTTCCAATTAAATTTAGAAAAATTAATATAAAATCAAGTTTCCTTGAGTGGCCTTCCACAAACCCTAACCACCAAACTTTGATGCATTTTGACATAATTAGCTGTCCCCCCACTATATTTTACGCGCTAATTAATAAGCTCTAAACACATATACAATCACGTGACGCTATTTGATCCAATTGTTGGGGACCTTGTTAAGTTTGCTTATGGCCGAAAATGGTCCATTATTTGTTGTAATGCTTACTACTTTTCCCAGTGCGTCGTCACTTTGCATTACCCAACGCATGACCTATGATATGATAATTAAATAAATATCATCAACACAGATCAAACATTTTGCCATCTTTTTCAAGCATACCTATCCAGCAATATTATAATTTAACAACAGGATAAGATTTAATTATATTGTTAAGCAATTATCCGTCAAAACAAGAACCCTAAGCTGTTAGCAAGACATAATAAATATTAAGGGACGTATTATAAAAGCCGCAAACATGACGGGGTTGAAACACAGAAAATGAAAATAAACTACATCTCATTGAAACGCTCAACGCCGTGTGAACTTCCACAGATTTCTTTCCTGCTTGGACGGCCAGGAAAACTCCAGGCGTCAACATAATTAATTTGGCCTGTATGTATGCGCATGCAAGTGTAATGAAATTGCATTTTGATTGGTTTTTTTTTTCCCCACATTTGTTGCTACTTGGAAAATAAATCATCTTATTACAATAATATATTGCTTATGAACGCCTAACGAATTGGAAAAAAAAATTATGAAATTTCTCCCAATATATACACACACAATACAAAAAAAATACACGTTTAGTTCTTGTATTTTGATATAATTGTCCATTTAGTTATTATTTTTTAAAAAATACCTTAAGCCACCCTTACTGCTAAAGATGTTACAATCTTACCCTTATTTTTTTTTTTTCTCTCTCTCTCTCTCTCTCTTTTAACAATAATAACCTTGCAACAATATTCTTAGGGATATTAAATAAGAAAAGGATAATTTACCAAATTAACTTTAAAGGGAACATAAAAATTTACAAATTTTAATATTATTAATTTGGTAAATTAATTTTTTTATATGATAATTATTAGTAAGACTATTGGAAAGATATTAAGCACTGCTTTAAGTTGACTAATATTAATTAATTTATAAATAATTATTAGTAAGATTATTGCACAAATATAAAAAATAATAATTCTTTTATAATGACATCTATTTGTTAATTTGTTAATCAATTTTTTTTAATAGATAAATTAATTTATGTCAAGAATATTGTTGGAAGGATATTATTGTAAAAGGAAAGAAAAAGAAATGATAAGAATGTAATATTTTTTTAACCACATAGATTTTTTAAGATTTTTTTAAAAATATAAAGACTAAATAAATACTTAAGTCAAGATACAAGTATTAAAGGAGCATTTATCTAAAAACTTTATTAAATCTGTGAACAAGTTTTCTAATGCTAAAAAGCACTGAGGGCCTTTTTGGTGAGTGCCCGGAGCAATAATCGTCGGCCGACGATTAAAGCAAACCCTAAATAGAGAATATATTAGGATTTAAAATCGACAATTCAAGAGCCTTCCCCCTCACCCCCTCTCTTCTTCCTCTTTATTTATTTATTTTTTTCCTTTTTCAACTCATAGCAGTTTCATAGTGATAGTAATAGTTTCAATGTTTTCATGGTAGCTTCACTATCTGGTCCAGCTTTGTTGCTGTGACTATAACATACCAGTACCACCTCTCTTTGGAATATATAAACGGACTGGACCAACCTTCCACTGCAATGTTAGGCGGCCACTTTTTTTTTTTTAAAAAAAAAAAATTATTTACGCTGGTTTTGGTCCCCATTAAAAATAAAAGTCGATCCAATTTTAGCACGGATGCCATTTTTCATCTTCAAAATAGACAGCAATCATCCCATGAGTTTTTCCTGAATAAGAGAATCTAAATTTGTGACTACTAGTAATGTTAGATAAAAATATAAAATTGATTGAAATTAATTTCAACCGTACATTTTACACTATAAATATGTCGGTAACACAACATTTTTAAAAATTAAAAAGGGCTCAAGTTAAAAAATATGCACACACGTAGTACTTGACAAAAGGAAGATATTACTCTTCCAGCTCTTTTTATAAGTAATGATCAGTCTTAATCTCCTTGACCATATTCATTTATTTGGACCATAATCGTGTAAAAAGATAACTAAAAGTAACTTTATCATGATTAATAAAATTTTCATTTCAATCTTTTGTCTAATAGAGTGTATGTAAGTCTTTGTCTAGCACTCTGCATACAAGTCTACGTCTTACTTTTGGTCATTTTTATAGGTCTCTATCTTACACACTTTAATGCATTCAAATTTTTGACTTGTAATTCATCATTCATGCAAGACCCTATCTTACACTTTGTATTGTGTTACAATATGATCAGTGGCGTAACTAGTTTTATGCCTTGACAACCCCCCAAAATTTTAGAAAATTTCTTTTAATACTATGGAAATTTTTAAAATATTAACTAAAAAGTAAAATTTGAGGAAAAATGTTAATAACTGGAAACTCCTAAACTTTGAAAAGACATAAATACCCCTTCTACTTATTATTTTACTTTTATTTATATAAACTTAAATTATTTAATTTTTTCTCTCCCATCAAAGTGGCATATATAACTGTACCTCCTCAAGTTCCCAAGACAGGAAATTGGCGTCTTCATATTCGATTTAATTTTTTAAGTTTATTTCACATAACACAACTAAAAGAACCATCCAACTTTCTTCCTAATTCTTTTATTCTCTCCCACAAGGACGACGGCCACCAGCTGTACCTTAAGGTTCAAGAGCATAAAGTTCGTATAGAATTAATAAAAAGACGTAAAGTTCACTTTTCATATATAATTGAATTAAATAGTATAATAGAAACTTTTATTTTATTTTCATTAGTTTAAGGTTTGAATAGCATTCTTTTATTGTTGTTGCAATACTTTTGTATGCATTTCGGCAACCCCCAAATCAAAATCCTGGTTCCACCTAAGTACCCTGGTGGGAAAACATAACCTGAATCACTATAAGAATATAAAGGAAAATTAAGAATTTACAGGTCTGAAAAAACATAAATTTCGACATGGAAAAAAAAACTGATTACAGATTTCTAATAGTATCTTTAATAAAATATCCCAATCCAATTGATGGATTTTTTTTAATTAATAGCACACTCACTCATTGAAGTTCAAACCCATAACCTGAATCATAGGAATGCTGCTCCTCTCTATTGATGCCAGACGCTGGCTTTAAATCTAACTGATGATAACAACACAGCTGTTACACTTTCGTAAACTAGTGGACTTGTTGAAAATATTCTCTGTAACAATTATTAGTCCAGGAAAAAAAAATTCATTGACATCGTATTACCATTTGCCTAGTAATCTATTTTTTTTTTTGTTTCATTACTTCTTTTTAATTTTACTAGAAGACGTTTCACTAGTTTTTTAAAATTTAGAAAATAGAACAATCCAAACTGAGTGCGACAGTGTGCCAATAAAGCAACTCCACTTACTTTTCTGCCTATATAAGCAGGTACAAAGCAAAGGAGTGCCATCACCACAACAACCAACAATTCCTTCTTCTTCTTATTATTCTCTCTTTGCTTAAGAAGTTGATAATTTTATAGTAGTATTTGTTTCTGAGTTAGCTAGCAAATTGAAGATGGAGCCAAAAAAGATGGCGGCAGCAGCAGGAAAAAATGGAGATCTTGTTAATGATCAAGAGAAATGGGTTTGTGATTCCTCTGTGGATCATAAAGGAAGGGTTCCTTTTCGTTCTTCAACTGGAGTTTGGAAAGCCTCCCTCTTTATTATCGGTATGGAATAAGCACTAGCTATTACTATCGTCAACAATAGCAACTTTATTTATTCTTTATGCTTCATTTAGTTGGCTTGATTGCCAAGAAAGTGAATTAGAAATTGTCCTGTTAGATTTTCAGTTAATAATATAAAAAGTGCTTTAGGCTTTCACAAGGTTTTTGATGCCATCAATTCTGCTGCTTCTCATAGTTTTTCTGAATGCTAGCTCCTCCGAACATGGATAGCTATCTCTCACGTGTAGAATTAATCCTTTTTCTTTTTCTTTTTTTTTTTCCTTCTTTTTGCCTTCCTTTTCTTAATTCTCTTCAAGACAAGATTATATATATATATATATATAGACACACACACAGACACAATTTAATTATTTGAATTTTTAAACTAGTGCTCCTCATATACTCAAGTAACATCATGCCTCAAAAAAAAAAAAATATCATAAATGTGCTATTCCGATTATCTTGGGAGTCCTTCAAGATGTCTGTATTTTTATAAAGTTTAAACTCACACCACTATATAGCAGTATAAAAGTCTTTACAACATTATAAATTAAAAGCATGTTAAAGACCCTTCATTATACTGTAAAGGCGCGAGTTTACAACTGATGAAGTGTGAATGTCTGTGAATTCTGCACCAGATAATAACTATATCTTTGGATATTGGTGCGTGGTTCATTTTCCTTTTATCTTTCTTGCTCCAGTCTCAAACTATTAACAAAAGCCTGTAAACACCAAAGGTACAAGGTGGGCTCGGAAACACTATTCCCAGATTTTACTCTCACAGTTTCATGTTATAGTCCTTGCTTGTGTCATAAACAAAAGTTAATCCTAAATAAAGTAATCTGAGAGGAGAATCTAGTAATTTTCTGTTAGCCACTAATTAAGATTTGTTATAGGGATATATCACTGAATTGTCATGAGCTTATAAAATAAACATTGATTGATTAATTAAGTTCTTTTTTTTTTTTTATGGGTGTTCTTTAGGGAATAAAATATCGTGTCTGTGTATCAATATTCTTATTACCGTATGATCACTAAATATTTGTGGGTCATGAAAATGAGAATGGTATCAAGTGTAAAACATTATTAGCCATACGTTGGTAAATAGTATCAACTAAGTGGGAAAATGGGGGCCGGAGGGGTCATTTCATCACTTAGTTTGTGAGTGCTGCCCCATTTAAATAAGCCTACCCTATCCACCTTTATATCCTATTCTACAGAAAGTAAAAAATCCCGTTAAGAGTCAACAGGCTGCATGTGGATTGAATTAACTCTGTATAGTGGATCGATCTTTTATGAGTTGGGTTTACAATATATTTCCATTTCGATAGATAAATGGTACATAAAATATTTCTTTTCTTGAGAATTCGAATCAAGGCATATATACTCGAAATGGGGAACTAAGTCTTTAGCCTAGTCCAATTTGTAACCCTAGTCTTTATTTGTTCAAATTAATGATTATATTCCTTCAGCGACTTTGTCGTCCGTAGCCATAAAAAGAAAAGTTAAAGAGCAGATTTTCTCCGCCGTCAGTTACTTCCCCTTCGCAACTATTTCTCTGTTGACGTTTATGGGCCTACAACTGTCTAACGTAAACAATGATCCTCCAATGGCTATACAGATACGTGCCCAACAGCCCCCAAGGTCCAAAATGTCAGCAAAAAGTAGAAAATTATTTTGTTCTTTTGAAGCCACAAAACTTGGGAGACAAAAATTTGTAGTGCTTTAGTATTTTTTTTTAATATAATTTCTTTTAAAATTAATGTTGTAGTATATATTTACAATTGTCATTTTTTTTTAACTGTATTGAGCTTTGTATTTGAGCAGCAATCGAGTTCGGTGAGAGACTGAGTTACTTTGGAATAGCAACAAGCCTTATCCTTTACCTTACTAAAGTGATTCATCAAGACTTGAAGACAGCAGCAAAGAGTGTCAATTGCTGGTCCGGCGTGACTACACTTATGCCATTACTTGGGGGATTCATAGCCGATGCTTACCTGGGCAGATTCTGGACTGTTCTTGTCTCATCCATCGTCTACCTCTTGGTGATTCCCTGCTCATTGGTTTTAATTCAGAGTTGAACTATTGGCACCTAAAATCTACTCAAACCCCTGTTACATATTTACATTTTCACCCATAAGTGAAAAAAAAAAAATTATGACCATGACACAATAGGCTCCAGTGAAACAAACCAGACTTCACCTTAATTAATTTCGTAAACTTTGTTGAGACAATTTTTTATTAAACCATTGGTTATGTTACTCTTAACCATATTTCTCTGATGTTTGAAAACAGGGATTAGGTCTCTTAACAATGTCCTGGTTCCTGCCAAGCTTAAGGGCTTGCCATGCCGATATGTGCCTCGAGCCCAGAAAAGTTCATGAAGTGGTCTTCTTTCTTGCCATATACTTAATCTCCATCGGAACCGGAGGCCACAAGCCCTCTTTAGAGAGCTTCGGAGCAGACCAATTTGACGATGATCATGCCGAAGAAAGGAAGAAGAAAATGTCCTTTTTTAACTGGTGGAATTCTGGCCTTTGCTCTGGACTTTTACTTGGTGTGACTGTAATCGTTTACGTGCAAGAACATGCAAGCTGGGGTGCAGCAGATGTTATCATCACAATAGTTATGGCTGTCTCGCTACTCATATTCATCATTGGAAGGCCATTTTATCGTTATAGGGTGCCTAAAGGAAGCCCCTTAACGCCAATGCTTCAAGTGCTTGTCGCCGCTATTGCCAAAAGAAACCTGCCTTATCCTTCAGATCCTGATCAATTGTTTGAGTATCCAAAGGTAGTAGCCAAGGGGAGGCTCTTGTGTCACACCAAGAAGCTCGAGTAAGCATGTTTTGATGGATCAATAATTCTCTACTCAACTTGAATTGCAGTTTGTGAATTTTCTCATCCTAATCAGATCAAGTACCAAATTAAACTTGCAGATTTCTTGATAAAGCTGCCATTCTTGAAGACTACGAAACTCCTGTCGATCAACAAAGTCCCTGGAGAATTGCAAACGTGACGAAAGTCGAGGAAATGAAGCTCGTGCTTAACGTGATTCCCGTTTGGCTAGCTAGCTTACCATTTGGAATTAGTGTAGCACAATCCACAACATTTTTCATCAAACAGGCCGCCACTATGAATAGAGATATTGGCAACGGATTCCTAATCCCCCCGCCCTCCGTTTTCGGGCTGACTGCCGTCGGAATGATCATTTCCGTCACGTTTTACGAAAAAATCCTAGTACCAGTATTAAGAAGAGCAACAGGAAATGAAAGAGGAATCAAAATTCTCCAGAGAATTGGCATTGGAATGCTTTTCTCAATTGCTACGATGGTTGTCGCGGCCTTGGTCGAGAAAAAGAGACTCGGAGTCGTCGAGAAAAACCCGACAAAGGGTTCACTTTCAATGAGTGTCTTTTGGTTGGCTCCGCAATCCATCATCAGCGGAGTTGCCGATGGGTTTGCTCTTGTGGGCTTGCAAGAGTATTTTTACGACCAAGTTCCTGATTCCATGAGAAGCCTAGGCATAGCTTTCTACCTCAGTGTCATTGGAGCAGCAAATTTCCTTAGCAGCCTTCTGATAACAGTTGTTGATCATGTTACCGACAAGAGTGGGCGCAGTTGGTTTGGGAAAGATATGAACAGCAGCCGCTTAGACAATTTCTATTGGCTAATAGCAGCCCTGGTTGCGGCCAATTTGTTCGTCTATGTGGTTGTGGCTCGACGGTACTCTTACAAGAATGTGCAAAGGAGTGTGGCTGTGGCGGATTGCTACCAAGGTGATCGGTCACAGTCACATGTTTAATATATATATATTAGTTCATGTACTCTTATGCATAACCAATAAGCATGGCATGGCTGCTAAAAATAGTTCATATTTTTAACTTATTTAGCATTCAAGCATGTGTGAATCAAGTTGTAGCGCATGATAATCTCTTTGATGTGTGCTTAATTTTATATGTTAATATAGACTAATATTCTCGGCATATCCATTTCACTTTTGTCCAAATTTAAATAGATTTACAAGTCTCAAATTTCATAGAGGTTTCATTGTGAAAAACATATATCTTCGAAGGATTTTAATCACAGTCACCTCTGAGTATTTGCTCTCTATTGCAAATCAATACTTAAATATGTACGATTATAATTCTGGATATTAACTTGGATGTGGCCGAAAATCCCCCATTAATTGGTAGTAACTATTAGCAATTATTTAATAACTGAAAGGTAAATCACCATGTTTTCAAGCATATAAAAAGGAGTTTGAGTCTTTTATTTGTATTTGTGGATTTTTTTTTTAATATTTGAAAGTAGATCTAATACCTTTTTTAAGTTGAAATTTGAATCGCAATATCACACATTTAACTTAGGCAGTTCTACTCATTTATATATATATATATATATATATATATATAATAAGGTTGGTATATTTAAATCTAATTGAATCAATTGAAAATGGAAATAAGGTAGTGTTTATTTTTTAGATTGGATTGGAAATCATGAGAACTGTGAATAAGAGGATTGGGAATGTTGAGTGTAAGTGGGAGTAAGGTAACTACTTACATTAGAATGAGTGTGTGGAATAAAAGTCAGAATCTCATTTATATATTTCCTTTGTCTTGGATTAGGAGTGAATTGTTTCGAATTATATATTTACTCTTATATAAAGAATTGTAGTTTTTAATTAAAAAGTGAACAAAAAACATATTTCTAAAATAAACTATTTATTTTATTACTAATTTTAGTCATAAAAGTTAATAATTTAATATTCTTAATTATGTAAAGCATACATTTTTTTATTAATTTTAATTATGTAAATTAAAAATTATTGATAAGAGCAACATGAATGAGATATTATTATAAACAATATAGCAGAAAATTATTACTTTCTTAGAATTAGCTATTTATTATTATTAATTATTAATATTAAATAAATATAATAATATTATGTTTTCAAATATATTATACAGTAATATTATTAATTCTTTGTGAATATACTAATATTATTTTTAAGTAATTTTAACTTAGAATCAATTTAAATTATTATTTTTAATAAATAAATAAAAATGTAGATAAATAACATAAATAAATAAAACGTAATATTATTAAATAATATAATAATATTATTTAAATAAATATGATATTATTGTTTTAAATAAATATAACATTATTTTATTTTAATAAATATAATTATGTCGTGTTTAAAGGGAAAGGTAAAAGAAGAATAGGTAGAAATGAATTCTCACTACCACCTCCCCCATGGAAGTGGGAATCCCACTCCTCATTCTAAAAGTGGGTTGGACTCACGAAGTAGGATTCTCACTTTCATCTTTAAGTAAATATGTAAACACTAGAGCAAGAGCACTCTATAATGAAATAATTACTAGTCATATTTGGATTCTGGAACAAAAAGACACGTCATTCTGACAACTAACAGATAGACAGCACGACATACAGTTTTTTCTGTTGGGCAATGACATGTCATCTACAACGTTGAAATCCGCACGATTTTAATGAAATTAAAAGAGATTGCTTCTATTTTAACAATTAAATAAAATACTTAACTATTTCAATTATTCATATATTTTTGCATGTTTGTTTTCTCCAAAGTAAAAATAAGTTATTTGTATATTTGAGTAAAAATCATCACTTGGACTCTCATTAAGTTGATCCTAAATTTTGTCCAATAATGTAAAAATTGTATACATTTTATTTGACATATTTATTTTTTTTCATAATATTAATTTAAGGGGATAAAAAAGCTATTTATAAAAATTGAAAATTAAAAGACCATTATCTAAACCAAAATAAAATATAAAAAAAGCCAGTTTGTCCCGAATTACACTTAAAAAGAAGATAAGGAAAATTTTGTACTTTGCAAAAAAATAAAAAATAAAACACTATTAACAGTGTTGTTCTATTTTTTTTAATAACTATTTTAAAATTTCATTTTACACATGATGAATCGTCTATTTTTAGTGATATTACATCTAGTATTTTAAATTTTAATTTTCACGCATGATGCTGATGACTTGATCTTTTGCTATATAGAGTAGTTTTCTTATCCGGAATTTTAAAGTGAAGGAAAGTCCATGAAAGCATTAAAACTGTAGGATTTAAGAGGATTAAAACTTAAAGTACATAAACTGTATAATTTATGTATTTTTTTAAATTTTTTCATACTTTTAAAATTTTAAATATATGCGTGCGATATGCCTTAACATTAGTATTTATTGCGAATAGGCTAAGACCACTTTCCCGTGCTGGGCTTGTCATTTTTGGTTTTTGGTCGATGTAAAATTACGCTCAGGGCCAAGCTCAGGACAAATCTGGAAGTCAACAAACTTGGTCCGGTCACAAACCATCAGTGTAACCCATCTTCCTTCAATAACATGAACAGCAGCTTGATCCGTCTCTTGTAACTTGGAGACCACTCTTTCAGTTTGTAATTTACTGTTCCCGTAACTCATCTTGATAGCAATGAGAAATTTCACACACATGACATCAATGTTCTGCAAGCCTAAACCCAAAAATTAACCAAATTTTCATTTGCTGTAACCCACTAATTAATTGTTTTACTCTACTAACATTTTATTTGAAATTTAAGTGGGTTTGGCTCTCAAGAAAATGTCCTGATTTTGCCAAACTCAAGGCCGTGTGATGCTGACGTGTGCAAACTTTATAAAAATTGATGTTTTAATTTGATCTAATATAAGAAAACTTGAAGACGGCTTTTCATATATTTCAACATCATGAAAGCAACATTCCTGCTGTTGTTAATGGAAGCTTATGTGTGCCATTACTTTCAATCAATTTTAGTTTGGCTCATGCTCATCTAAAAGTGACAATGGGGGTCCCCAAAGGAATCAATAGCTAGAGTGGCAAATTATATCTTAACTTATGCCCACTTGGCTTGTATGCATCCATTCAATCTTCTCCTTCTTCTCTTTATTCAGCAAATGCCACTAAATATTCTTTCTTATATTGAAATGATTTTGCAATTCTGATATATATATAAAACTAATTTTGGGCAAAATGAGCACTTCCTTCTGAAGTTAAAATAAATATTGACCATCTTCTCATGGTAAAGTTCTCCCTTTATTCCCAATAATTTTTGTCTTATCAACAATTAACCCTGAACCTTTTATATATTTGGTCATCATAGGGTCTTAAATAAAAAAAAAAAAAAAAAGAAGGAAATCTTAGATACAAAATTAAATTAATCAAGCAATTAAATGCACCCACCGGGCTACACTTGGCACGCCTTGATTGACTACAAAAGCCATGTAATAACCAGGTGGAGCAACGGCACCGTTTGGAGGCGCTGTACAGCCCACCCGGTACCTCCCATTTGCGTCGGGTACCGAAGGCGTCACGGTTAGTTTGACCAATCTTTGACCTTGTTGAAACGAATGCGTAGCGAATGGCGCGTTTCCCAAATTGACCTCCAAAATTCCCACCACGGGCAATGGTACCGTTACAAACACATCGAAAGCCTCACCATAACGTACCGTTTCGGGGATTTCCTCGATAACGGGTCGGAGGTTTGCCCGATCCGATGATAAATACTCGGGAGAAAACGCTTCGATCCGTAATTCAGTTGGAAATTCTGCGTTAAATTTATAAAAATAATGGGGATTGCTTCCAGCTATCAATACCCGCCCGTCCGGTAACAGGTTAGCAGTGGAGTGATACATTCTGGGTACGGTACCCGGGTTCAAAGTCATGAACCGTAATCCAGCGGGTTGAGTCGGTCGATAAAGAACCGGAAACAAGCACGGATTCGAAGCCATTTCAAATCCTTGGGTCCCAGCTTGAGCTCCGTTTATGATCAAAACGTCGCTGGTTGGGAGCATAACCATGTCACCCATGATCCGCCCGAATGGCATGTCTTCCATTTCCCAAGTCGGGTCAGCTGACGTGGCAATTATTCTTCCGCAACTACCATGCGCGGGGGTGTCGGTGCTTCTCTGGATAAATGCTCCATACTGGGCCCCACCGCAGACGACAATCACAGCCGTCGAGAAGTCCCCTTCGAGAGCTAACATTGCTGATGATCCAGCCGAAGGATAATTACGTGGGCCGCCGTCCAACGGTGGATACTCTCTTGCTATTTTATTTGTCTCGTAATCATACATCACTGCCTTATTGTTAGCGAAAATGAAAAGGTGGCCGTTAGGAAGGAGATGAACGTACGGGTACAAATTGTCCATCTGCTTATCCTCGACGTCAGCGAGAAAAGGGAATGAAACGGCACCGATTCTCGGCGGATAATACTCGACTGTGTTAGCTCCTTTACCTCCAAGAATAATCACCGAACCGTCCGGTAATATCTGGTCCGTACCGTACCACCGGCCGTTGACTAACTCCACGTCATCAAGCTCAACCCAGTCACACAACCCGCTTGCTTCGCACGGGCTGAACTTTCGGATCTTTTTATACCCGTCCAAGTCACCACCGGTTTGTAACACCGTTCCGTCGGCTAAAATCTGACCCGATGAGCACCAGGTGTCGGTGAGGATCATTAAGGGACGGATTTGATTGGTTTGTAAGTCGAGGACGCCTGAGTGGGCATAGCAGTCGCGTTTGAGAGCGCGGTCGTTTCTGTCGAAACGACAGCGGCCTTTGCCTAGAATTTTGCGGGATGGGCCGATGTTGGTACGGTCTAGAAGGAGAACGGTGTTGAAGCGGGTTACGGCAGTGTGCATGGAGGAAATCCCCGCGTCAGCGACCAGGAGTTCCCACGTGCCGGGGAGGTCAGCACGTGTGGAAATAGTACTGGAGCATGCGACCGTGAAAGCGAAGAGCAAGAAGAGATTGAGACAATCCATGAGGAGAACTGGAGAAGTGAAAACTGAAGAGTGTTGAATTTCGTTAGAGCACTTTAAAAGGAGTTTCAAAACGACGAAGTAGAGGAGAGTGTCTGCGAAGGACAAATCAGCACTGTGAAATGTCGACTGTTGACCGTCAAATGCATGTGAAGAATTTAATGTGATGGTCTTTGAAATTCAACGGCAACGGTTATACGGTGGGTGCCGGCTAAACGAAGTGTCGGCTATTGGAGCATTGGAGTGACACGTTGGCAAAAGAACATTTTGGTATTTTGTAGGTGTGGAAGGTGGCGAACGCAAGCAAGGGAATGCAGGGCCAATTAGTCTAATTGTCCGGTAGATAGAGTTGGGCCACCACTTGCTGATTGTTGTTTTTTGTTTTTTGTTTTTTTTGGGTAATTGTTGCGGATATTTTCCGAAGTTGATCCAGAATAGTTATTGAGGTCATGTTTGGAATATAAAGATATTATAATTTAAAAGTTATAGTTGTTGTGAAAAAATTAAAATTATTAAATAAAAATTAATATTATATAGTAAATATAATTTGTGAATAATAATTTTTTTAAAAAATAAAAATTATCATAATTTTTAATTATATAAATGATAGATTAAATTATCGTAATTTTAAAAAATATAGCAGTTAGTGTTTATCCAAACACTTTAATACTGTAAAATTACAGGAATCCAATTTCAATAACTAATGGGACTTGAATTAATAATATAAGTTTTTGACTAATGTTTGATTGAGACTATTATCATTTGTTGGAGAAAATTTTTATTGAATCCTCAACACTCAAACTATAAAGTACATGAATCGACCATTAGTCAATACGGTTATATTACATTAATTAATATATAAGAAGTGATTATTTTAAAATAATTTAATATAACTAATAATAAATACTTTAGTACTAATAAGTCTAGATAATGTTAATTTGAAATTATATTAATATAAATAATGATATAAAATATTATTGTATTTTATATTGTGTGTGTGTATTGTATTTTACTTAAACTCATGCGAGGAGAGATCAAATTAACATAGCCTATAATTACAAAATAATCACACATGAGCTTTGAAGTGCTGAATAGTATATGTTATCATTCACCTTCACCATGCCCTTTACTTTTCTTAGACTCTAGACAACTTTATATATATATATATTATAGATTTTGATAAACTTGTTAGGCTGTAGACTAGAATGGAAATGGGTCCTTCTTATACAACAAATGATTGTATGGAATCGCGCTTTTTAATCATTGGATCCAACTACAGTTGTCACACTGAACTAATAACGGTTAAAAGCAGCAGATTCTACGCAATGCAACAGAAGAAGAGTTTGGCCGAATGGAAATATCATTACTCCATTTAACGCTCCACTATCTCTGGTGTAGTGGCATTCATCTAACTAAAACAAACCGCCAATGACATCCGTGTACTGCGATTGATTTGAAGAGATGCCAGTGAAGTTCTTTGTAATTGACCTTACCCATGAAGCAATTAATTCATAAGATTTCCATTTCAAGATTCATGATTATATCCATCAACATAAATATAAAAAGCAAGCTTTAGAACTTTCTTCTTGTCATTAACTCCACTCCATCTGAAATAATTAGTGGTGCCAAGTTATACATCAAGTGGCGTGTAGTTGATGAAATGTAAGAATCTAATTTGCTGTCTTTTACTTAACCCGGCCATTTTTTAATATATCTTTAGGTTTGGTCATTATCTTGGTGTTATTTATTGCATTATGATTTATTATTTTGCTTATTACCCAGCTCTAATCAGCTGCAACAATGATCATGCAGAGATAATTAGAAGTCACCCTGAGCAATCCGGCGAAGTTGATCACAAATATTAATACTAAACAATAAATACATATAATGTCACTGGACAGTGACCCTATGATCAGTTTCCTATAAACGACATATCTTTGAGCTGAAATAAAAAAAAAAAATTCTTTTTTTTTTCTTTTAATCTTTTTCAATAGTATTTGTCTTCTGAAAGTCCCTTTTAATACAGCTAGAGGCCAGATCAAATTTTGAGATCACCTAATCTCTTAAACCAAATTCTGAAGCATATGGGCCTTGTGTGGGGGCCTAATTTAACTTCTTTGCCTGTATTTTAAGTTCTTAAATTGCCATTTTTTTACCATTAAAAAGTTTGAAAACGAAGGCAAAAAGATGCTTTCATGCTTTTTAAATGATTCCTTGATGATTGCAAAGCCAAGAAGGAAACGCTAACACGGGTATTAAATAAATATCACTAACGTGAATCTTTTTGATCAGAAATTATAATTTACTTACATTTTGGTGAACCTTTAAGTACACTTTTGTCCTGGAAAATAAAGTAAAAACGACTACCTTATAATATTGTTAAACTTTGTTGCAATCGTAAAACTAAAGCGAAATTGAGAAGGAAAGAGTATTACAGGAGAAGATGCCTGATCAATTTGATGTTGCGGCTTGTGTTAGTGCTTTCGCTGCAATCATATAATTTCTGTCAGGTCCATAATTGAGCATCGTTGTGTTGGGAAAAAAGGTAAAGCGATCAAGGACCTTAGAAAATGGTAGCCTTAAAGCTAAGAAAAGATTTAGAAATTTACGGTATTATATTGATATAGAATAACTTGACTCAAATCGCCACCAAAAAATTCGATGGGCATTAATGGGCCTGAAGGACAAGTTGTGTCTTCATCTTCAAAGCCCACTGTAAATATATTGCGTTGGGCAAAATAATCTCCTGCATGCCCTAGCTTTGCGTTGTCGTGCCGTGGGGCCGAGCAATAAGCTGACACAAGTTGTGGCGAAAAGGCTAAAGCTCAGGCACTCAATGTTGGTTTTGCAGCCACGATGTCACTACCCTAGCAGCTAGACAAGTACTCTTCTCTCACAAGCTTGCATTGTATAAGGTTTTTTTTTTTAATATTAATTATACATCATATTACAGTATTACACGAATATTTATAATTGTTATTAGAGCAGACATTACACTGATATTTACAATCAGATATATAATTAGGACTTACATTATTACATTAATTTTATGAAGTACATGTCCAGACATATGACCCTCACATACGAAGGATATCTCTACTCCACTCGTATTTCGCAAGCGAGAAAAACTTACAAATTAACTCCACACAATTTTTTGCTTAATTGAGAAAAGTTGAGTTTATGAAGACTCAAACCACTACTCTTATAGTTCTGATTAACTTTGAGAGTAATAATTCACTACTGAGCCAAAGCCCAAGTGGCTTTGCATTGTATAAGCTTGGAACACGATCTAGAGTTTTAGGGTGTTAGCTGAATTTGAGCTTGCTTAAATCGGAGCAATTTCTTGATAAGTGCAGATGGCTATAATATAACACAATGCCAGGGATAAAATTATCCAAGGGGTATTACCCTTTAGGGATAACTTGATTGGATGTGAAGGTTTTCGCACCCACAGTCACAAGAGTTCGATGATCCACGACAAACAAGGTTGGCCCGTAGAAATTTCGGCCCGCCCTGCCCAAATAGCTCCAAGAAAATGACGAAATTGAGGCAGCAGGAGTCGAATGGGCTTTTAGGATAAAGTTGACAAATTGATTTTGTGAGAACTGCATCTAGTTAGCTTAGAGGGACGTACAAAACAATACAATTTGTGATTTTTCTTTCTTGAAAAAGTCAAGCCTAATGTACCGCTCTTGCCAATTTGCCATTCTCATTGGTGAATGAATGAATGAATGCCATACGTGCAACGTTATCTTTTTACCCTTTTTTTTAGGTCATGTGGCATTTTCATGGTCGCACTAAAAGGATATTGAGTAAATGACATGTAACATATTGTGTAATCTTGTCTGGGCTATTTGGAGCAAATGTATATTCTCATTACAGGTAGTTGGGAATCAATCACTTTAATCTTATGGCTTAATTATCGAAATACAATGTAAAGTCTTTCATTATTATTTGGTGTCTATATCTTCCTGATTTGATGTGGGAAACATTGAGGGAGTGAGATTTTCAATATAATGACAGAATTACTTCATCTTTACGCGATTATATATGGACCCAATTAGGCTGGACATCTCCTCTATTATTGTTCTCACTATTCTTGTTTTTTTTTTTTTTTATTGCCAATTACTTGAAGCTAGCCACTATCTTAATTTCTCGAGAATATATCAGCAGTTCCCTAAAATTACACATATTTTTACACTAATTTATAATTATAAGATTTAAGACATATCAACGGTCAAAATTTTGTAAAATTAATAACATGAATACTTAATAACAACGATAATTAATGTACTTTTCCACTCTTCATTAGTTTTCTTGTAAAACATGATATCTCTATCCTAAGTTTTCTTAGCATTTTTTATCGCTTTTCTATTCTCTTGGCTAGGCCTCTAAATTTATCCATAAAATGTAGGGATGACAAAAATCCTTGATAGTGTAGAAGTCAGTTATGTGAAGATTGGATATGGGGTCTAATTTTACCTCCATTTTATAAAAATGATTGGTTACAAGTATAACCATTTATGCCCATTGATTGGACGGGTCAAGTACGGGTGTAAAACACTAATACTTGTACCGCTCACTAAATGTATTTGGCTATTGACTTTTTTTAATGTCTTAAAAGTTAAAATCAAATAAATATTAAAGTGAAAATTTGAAACCCTAAAGCGTTGATATTAGCACTTAGCAACTTAGTAATCAGAAAATCAATCTAATATGATATTATCCTAAACCTTTACTTGGAGATTTTAATCATTTAGTAAACTAGACATTACTAAACCATCTAAATCTTCTCATAATTAGAAACAAATGATAGAACAATACTCAAATTAAGGTTAGTTGAAAAAAGTGAAGGATGGATAAGGAAATGCTAAAGTGAAGTATTTTGTTCTCAATCTAAATAGTTAATAATATATTGATTAAAATTGAACTTAACAATCATCAAACTATAATTAATATTTACCTAAAATTGATTTTTTTATAAATATTTTAGTATAAAGTGTTGCATGTTCATCTAAAGTTAAATAGTTGAGATATCATTTTTTTCTTTTTTTTTAAATATATGTAGATGTTAAAAAATAAAAGGGGATATAAAGGATAGGTGAAGGAGATGAGTATCTCTAATTTTTATTATGGAATTCAGACCCAGGTCCGTTTAAGTCCACAATGGATAAGGTTGGTAACGGAGATGTTTTCTATCAAATGAGTACGGATATAGGTATTGGCATCTCCACACAATACTCGTTCTGTTACCATCCCTAATTGAATGTATCATAAAAAATCCAAACAGGAATAGTTTAACCATAGGATGCTATTGCACATCAAGAACGTATCAATCATCAAATCATTCACAAATGGATATTATTATTTCATTAAATGGGTATTCTTATATCTTATTTATTGCAAGTGGTTGATTGCTTACAGATTCAGTGATTTTCTTCAATATTGAACAAATAAATGAAAAGGGAGAAAGAGTAAATAATTTTCGTAGAAAGAATAAATATTTTCTTAAATTAAATAAATTTTTAGAAAATTTTCAATTCCCATAAAGCAAATAAACCCTAATTTGAATAAAATTTAATCCTTAAGATCATAGAATATCATGATTGAGAGAAAAAATACCTTGATCCATAGCCATTTTTTTTAATCAAATCTCACTGCCAAGAGTTAAAGATTAGCAAAATTAATTTCTCTCTCTTGACCCCTTTAGAGTGACTCACTTTTTGATGGAGGAAAAATTAACGTGATATTTTTTTTATATATTGGGTGGAGAGAGGACCAATTTTAATAAAACTCTAATTCCCACTTTCCATCAAAGTGAACAGTTAATTTTTCCTAATTGACCAATAAGATTTCAACCCATAATTTATTTATTATTACTAATTTAATAATGTGGCATGTGGGCCACTATAAAATATTCCAACATAAATCCCTTGTTCGCTTCTTGTCATCACCATCTGCACCCATGATCTTAAGAGTTATTTTGATTTTGATTTCGAGAGAAAAAAAAAATTAGTGATGAGAAAAAATAAAAGTGATAAAATGTTGGCGTAGGGGAAAAATAAATAAGAGACAAGAAAAATCTTAATAAAAAATTCATTACATCCCACCAAATTTTAGCCGTTGATATGTTTTAAATCTAATGATCATAAATTAATATAAAAATAAATATAATTTTAGGGGCCGGTGATACCGTCTCTAATTTTTTATGGTGTGTTTACTTGAGGGTTTAGGAAATGGGAATGAAGGAATATAAATTAAACTCGTGTTTACTTGGCAAAATGTAATTTGAGAACGAGAATAAAATGTGTGGATCTCACATAATTTGAGAATAATGAATGAGAATCTCATTCCCATTAGGGGGTTGGGAATGAGAATTCCCATTTCTTGAACTGACTTTGGGAATGAGGATTCCCATTTCCTGAACTGACTTTTGTATCCCTCTAATTTTTTCATATTTCTCGAATTACCTTCGTCACAATTAATTTTATTATTTTAAATGTCATTATTATTATTATTACTATTAATTTTATTTTTTTAATTAATATTATTTTTATAATAATATTTATATATGTATCTAGTTAATGAAAATTACATTATTTAATCCTATAAGTATTTTGATAAATTAATTCTCATTTCAATTTATTTTACTAAGTAAACATATTAATGACATTCTAACATATTTTTATTTTCATTTATTTTTATCAAATAAATATTAAAATCTTATTCCTATTCTTTATTTCCATTCTAATTCATTTACATTTCTAATTCATTCATATTTCATTCCATTTTTATTTCACCAAGTAAACATACTATTAACGTAATACTGTTAATAGTATGAAACCCTTGAAATTATATTCACTGGAGACAGACAAGACCCATGAATTGAATACACAAACTAAATGAGAAAGTGCTTCCTTTGGCAACTGTTACACTATTACAGCACTTGGAAAAATAAAATTACACTTTTAACTTTTTCAATCAAATGTATAAAACAATTAATTTGTTATCAAGTTTATCAGCTTTAAAGTTAAATCAGAAGCAAATCCTAACTCTAACACGAAGGCAGTGGCTAACATAAATTAATTTAAGATTTGGAAAATCTTTTAACATGTGTGCATTATTATTTAAATAAGCCTTAAAGTTGAATAAGAAGATAGTCCTCATTATAACGGAAATACTATATCTTTGTTTTTTTTTAGGAGAATACTATATCTTTGTTAAACCAATACTATAAGCCTTAAAGTTGATAGAATATTATTCTTATCTATTCACTGCTTTTGGTACATGTAACATTTTAATACTAATGTATTATTTTAATTTTTTTAAAAGGTTAGATGTTGAGAAAATTTTAAATTGATTTTTTTTTGTACATGTCTCATCTAAAATTTGAGCACATATAGTCAACTTTAAAAATACTATTAGAAAACCATTAAGCTAAATCTGAAGAAACCAAACATTAACTGGGCGTCTGAATTCATGAATAACGAGCTAACACAAGTTTTATCAATTCGTATAGAACCTAACTTATTTTTTTATTTTATTATATATATATATATATATATATATATATATATTCCTTGTCAAATTCTATTTTAACCTCATAATTTATAAAGTGTAGTTAAATTACGTAATAATGTAACTTATATTCAACCAATAATTATTTTCAATAATCTTAGAGTGTGTGACAACTAAATTACACTTAAGCTATTGAAAACAACTCCTGTATGATCGTAAGTTACACTATTATATAACTTACCGGATTGCTCGGATGATATGCCATAGAGTCGTCTTCTATCCACAAAAAGGCATCCTTTGGTTAAAATCAGAATCCTTCAAATCTGATAGTGCCAATTATGAAGGTCGCTGAATGAGGGAACCGAAGTCTCATCAGCGACTTTCGTCCATGCAGCTCAAAACCTGCATTATTGCAGGCTGCACATGTTACCCATTCAAACCCCAAACACAAAAAAAAAATCTTGTAAGAATAAAAACAATTATTTTTCTTGACAGTATTCATATGAGCTTAAACTATCTCTACAGGCACAGGCATTTACATGGTTCGATTAAATTCGATTTTTTTTTGGGGTAAATTACAATGTTTGTACGTATAATTTGTCTTGCATCGGTTTTTGTTTTATTAAGTTATTCTGCCTTTCAAAAAGAAAATCATATTAGAAAAAAATTATATGATTACTTCTTGTTATTTATTATGAATCAGACGTGGGCCATTTGGACCCCGAAAAAACAGTGGTAGCAGGCTCGATTTTGTTTTTTCTCTGTTCATTCAATGACTTTTTTCTTTTGCAAAAACTATCCATTTATTTTCTCATCCTCAACCTGCAAGTTCGGCACAGAATTAATATCATCGTTATGGTTTGTTTCTGTGAAACTAAGATGTTAATAAAACTAAGACAAGACCTGTCTTGATCAATTAAGATTGACGACTTTACTTGATAAGTTGAAGAGAAATTTACATCATAATTTGTTGGAGCAGATGTCTTCGGGATTCGCTCGTTATCACTGTTATGCTAATGCAAATCGTTTCTAATAAATTTCTAATTGTAATATCACTAAATTTAAATTTAAATTCATATTCAAATTCAAATTTTCTTCTTTTTTTTTCTTTTTTTCTGTTGTAGAAAAATACACACAATGATTTAATATGAATATTGTTACCTTACAGAATTATATAAGGTATTTAATTCTTCTAATTCGTTTGATGAAAATCTAACATATATAAAAATAATAGAATTTTATTATTTTATATTTTTACAGTTATTAAATTTTTATCAAATAATTATAGAAGAATTATGTACCTTACGTAATTATATAAGTTAACTGAACCAGTTTAATGTAATATGTGCCTATCTATCTCTTGAAAATCAAAATTATCAAATCAGATTTGAAAAATGTAATAACTCTATATTTAAAGAATATTTTCAATCAATAAATCATATTTTACCATATGAATTTGTGGAAATTTTTTTTTTGTTCAATTGTTGCATATAGGGGTGGGCATCATATGGGATTTGGAACAATCCAATCTGATCTGAACCAATCTGAACTTATTCGGATCGAATTCGGATTGACCTCCAAATCCGATCGGATAAAAACTTTACAATCCGATCGGATTTGATTCGGATCAATCCGACCAATTCGATCAGATTGCATTTTGCAATTAAAATAATTAATTGAATTATAAATAAAAAAAATAAAAGTTAAACGTCAGCCCTAAACTAAATCCCTAAAATCCCAAAATATAAAGGATGAAAGTAGCAATTGCAACTGCACGAACACAACCAAAGAATCGAAGAAGCAATTGCAGGCTCTAGCTGTACGAACCCATCCAAAGAATTGGAGAAGCACTTGGAGGTTGCAGCCTCACTAACCCAGCCAAAGAATTGGGGAAGCACTTGCAGCCGCACGAACCCAACTGATCTCTTTGAGTCTTAAGTAGTCGACGCCTTAGCTGCACATCGACAAAGTCAGCCGCTGCGCCTGTGAGCTGCACGTTGCTACGCTTCCAGCTAAAGCCGCAACCACAAGTTGATGTACCAAACCTAGCCGCTACATCTATTTGATTATTGCAAAGGTTTCCAACGGAGTTGATCTATCGAAGCTTGAGAGTCGCATAGGAATAAGAATAGATACTTTGATTTTCAAAAAATTGCAAAGATTTGGGTCTTTTGTGCTTTCAATTTTTTGTATTTCTTTTCTTAATTTGTTGGCTTGCTGCTTTTTTTTCTTATTTGCTTGATTTCAATTTTGCATTGGAACTTGAAAATGACCTGAATTCGTTTGATTTATTCGAGTAAATCCGAATTCAATTTCAATATGATATTATCGATGCGAATCCAAATTAATCTGAATTATCCATCCAATTCGAATCCGATCCGAATATTATATTTAAATCAAATTGAATCGGTTTTGAATTCGGATTATAATCGGATGATTTTTTCACCAGTCCGAACAATCCGAGATTCGATTGGATCCGGATTCGAATTTACCTTGCGTAGCTCTATAGCTATAATTAATTATTCATGCTTAAGAGAAGCTACAAATTTATAAAAAAAAAAAAAGTGAAAATGGTCGTTCAATGAACAGAAAAGTTATACGCAAAAGTTGTTAATGACGAAACATCACTTTCATTAGTACTAGATAGATGTAGGCCTAGTAACACGTAGCAGTAGCTGAAGTGTTAGGATCCTGCAGGGGGCCAGGCTGCGGACAGACACTTGAAACAGCAACAGATGATCAGGTTTGAATACGACATTCGAGGCGCATCGGACGGTGCTGCTAACGTAAGGTGAAAGTACTCCACTTTCTCATCACATCTCAGATTATATATAAATATAAGCTCATTTCTTTTTGTTTGTTGATTTCACCTTTTATTTAGCTTTTATTACAGTACAGTGACGTATCCCAGAGGAAAAAAGAAATTTACAGAACAGTGACGCAATAGTATATTTCCCATCATCATTATGATTATTAGGACAATTATTATTACATGCTGTGTAAGCGCGAGTGTAATGTAATGTAATGTACAGATCTCTCCTTCACGCAACAGGTGACGCCATTAATCAGTTGCAGCATCCCTTCACTAGTCAATAAGAATAGTCCCCAGATGCTTTCTTTTGTTTTAGTTGTGTACTTTGTACTTGCGTATGCATACATAGTCTAAAAAGTAGAGAGCGAAAAGCTCGCTCGACAGCGCGTGTGAGGCACGAGCCGTTATTATGGACAGAGTGGGGTTCACTCGCCGGATACTGTACGGTGATTTTGAGAATCCGTTTGGTCAAGGAGGGGCGGCGAACTCGGGGGAGTCTGTCTGGGTCTGGTGCCTGGTGGGGATGCTTGGATGGTGTGTGTTTGGACTTTGGATGCAGCAAAAGATTTTGTACAGAAAATTGAAGATGGCCAAAAAAAAAAAGAGGATCGAAAGAGATGGATGCCATGACGACGTCGTATGCTCCTGCTTTGGCATCCATCTATCAATCAGTAATCAATCAATCCATAAAAAAAAAAGCATTTTGCACTGTTGGACTTGGATATTTTGTCAGAGTATATGATCGCCACGTGTCACTACTTTAAACTCGTTTCATAACCAATCCCCATTACCCAAGATGTACTGCTAATTTTTTATTTTAATTTCGTGGCTTTATTTTCCAAATCGTATGCCTGTATTTAGAGATGGCAAATTCGGACATTTTTTATTTATTGAATGAGTAATAACACAGTCATAAATTTTTATATAAATTTATTTTATATAAATTAATATAATAATATAAAATTAGTTAAATTAAATATTTTTTAGTTCACATGATTTATTTTTATTATTTTATATTTTTATTTAACTAAAAAATTAATTTATACAATATAAATTTGTACAAGAGTTTGTGACTGTATCATCACTCTTACCGAAAATCAATAATAATAAATGAGATTTTTTGGTTGTGTTTATTGTAATTTATTATTAAAATTTTTCAGTTAAAAAATGAGTAAAAAAACAGTGGAGTTAAGTTCGTCAGTGATTGAATTAGACCTAAATAAATAAACAATTACTTAAGTTTGATAATTTATTTAATGTGTTTTGTGCATAATATGATTATTAAATAGAAAATTTTCTTTTATCAACCCGTTAATCCTCTAACTCCCCAAAAATAAAAAAAGGGAACCCGTGTCAAATAATATTTAACAATATATATGCCATTTCATCGTTGATGTGATTAATCACTTAAAATTAAATACTATTCTTACAATTTAGTATGTATATTATATAATATTGTTGTACAAAATTGCTTAGGTATATAAATGAATGTAATTTGTGTCAATTGGGCTAACAATAGATGGGTGATATTCATGTAAATTGAGTTAAATATGTATTAGTAGAATAATAAATCGTGTTGTATTACATGATATGATTATCCAATTATTAAATAGGTTGCGTTGTACCACTTATTTATTTATATTTGAAATCGAATTTGAAATTTTAATTTTTTAATACAATTATTAAGTAGGTTTTACACAAAACTTACATCACACGAGTTAATCATGTGTTATACATGTCGACTTTCGCAAGCTGAACTTGAATTTTATGTCATCACGTGCCACGTATAAAAGCACTATCCTAAGACTTTCATGCAAATTAAAAATACGTGCTTTTCAATAACTCGTGAGAGCATGAATTGATGAAGCTAGAGTTTGATTATTATTAATGTTTTAAATAGAGTGAGGTTTGATTACTGTCGTATATAGGTAGATAGCCATCACTTCTAACAGTACATCTACATATGGGCACACTGTAAGCAGCCATGCATCTTTTAATCTTTTTGCAAGCTAGAGCTGATGATTTTCCACTTAAAACAAGAGCTGATATTATTTAGTTTTGTCTCCTACCGTGGACTAATCTAAATATTTGACGAATATTCTTAATTTCCAGTAAAGTTAATATATATCTATTTGGGTTTTCTTAATTACATTTTTTCTTCACTATCAAATAAAATTCCTAATACAGCAGATGTAGGACCAACTACAAGTTGTACTCCATATTCTAGAACCCCAGATTATGTGATTGAATAAATCTTCCTCTATCCATTCGGGTTCGAGAACTCCTTCTCCTTCCTCTTCTTCAAACTCCAAATCGTACTTTTCACAAAAAAAATCTATAACCAACAATAAAATGTAAGATTCTTTTTGCATCATATCTAACGGATTCCTTGGTTCGGGCCAAAGAAGCAATGCCACTTGATCATTATTAAATCGACTGTGATCTTTTTCTGTCAGTGTGCTTTTTACTTCTAACCAGCTATGGACTAGATCAAAATCATTTTGAACGAGTCTAGAAAAAATGGTACTGCATTTTTCATTTGGTCTGGGTAGAGACCAAAGGTCCTGAGCGATCGACTTGGTGGAACAACTTAAAAGATAAAAAAGCATATCGAATTTCTTCATATTCATTCTAAGTTCGAAGTATCATTTGTACAAATAAGAATTCCCTTAGCTACAAGATTTCTTCTTTATATAGGAAACGTAGGACCAACTACAAGTTGGACTTCCTAGTCCCAATTGAAAAGAGAATTTTGTAGGCATTATCATAAAAAAAATCTTAGAGAATATAATGTAAGGAACTACAAGTTTTAAAATTAGAATATTTGTTAAGGATCAAAATGTTTGTGTATTTCATTTAGGATTAGTTTAGGATTGCAATGATTAATAAAATAAATTGTTTATGTCATGGAGATGAAGTAAGTTGCTGATTGAAAAATAAACTTGGTGCGTGGTAAACTATGTTACTGCAATTGCTGGAAGTTTGAAAAGCAAAATACATGCCTATAGTAAATTTTATTACGAAAGTGTTATTTTATTATAAAATAACCAAAAGAAATGTGAATTTAAATTGTATTTTATTTGTATATTAGGATTTTTGGAAAAAGATATAATTATTTTTTTTTGTTAGAATATTAAGATTGTAATAAGAACTTTAAAAAGGTGTAATGCCTTATTTGGTGAGCTATTTATAGAAAAAACAATCATCTATCTACTTTTTAAACTTACTATCAAAATGGAGAAATTTATTAAACGAGCAACTTTTAAAAACTTTATCAAAAATCAGTCTTCTCAAAACTTATTAAATAAATTATCAAAACTTATTAAATAAACTATTATAGCATTTCAACACAATCCTAAATGAGACTTGAGGGCTAGTTTGAGAATGCTGTAACTTTTAAAATAATTGTTGTTAGTAGTACTGTATAAATAATCAACTGTGAAGAGAATCAGTTATGTATTTGGTAAATTTCGTTTTTAGAAGTACTGTGAGTTTTGAAAGAAGTTGTGGACGTTTGGTAAATTAAACTGTTGAAACAAAATAAATAACTAAAATATACATAATGTATGATAAAATTTACTTATACATATAGAAACATGTACATATAATATTTTTAATTGTGTATTATAATAATTTTTATTAAAAATAAAATTTATAATATATTGATTTTATTTTTTATTTTTTATCTTAAGACAATTGAGTATTAAATTTATAATATAGTGAAATAAATTTAATAATATTTTGACCAACAAATTGATATTAATAAATTTATATTAATGAATTGTAATAAAAATTTATTAAAATATTAATTTTGCTTCTAATTTGAATTAGGATAATTTTGGATTTAGATAATAATTTTAAGAATATTTATGAAAATGTATTAAAGGGTCAAATTAATTCTCAAAATCAGAATTTAAAAGTTACTCTTTTCCTTCTTTTCAAAATCAACTTTAATAGCGGTTGATTTTGACAAAAGTGATTTTAATTTTTTTACCAAACACTAAAATTAACTTTTCGATTTTTAAAATCATTTTTAAACCTCCCAAAAGTAATTCCGAACGGACCCTTAGTCTATCTATAAGTGATTTAAGATTCTAATTTTGCTCATATTAATTAAATTTAATTACCAGTTGTTTTATGTTTCTAAAAACAAAAATGTTAGGGATCAAAAAGAAAAAGTTCCAAAAATGAATTTCGATTCAGAAAATAAGTGGGGCGCATGGAATTGATGGTGTGATGTCAGAACATTGAGCTCATCATCGATTGGGTAGCGAGTTGTGCGGCCAGGCCAGCTTAATTTGCACGCAATTATGGGTGGGAATTAGATACAAATTTCATTAATGATGAGGCTTGGTAAAATGGAAAGTCAAAAAGGCTTGAAAGTTATGAATAAAACCCTTTGGCCCCCTTTTTAATGCTGAAAAACGAATTGCTATAATTTAAACGAGTCACCAACCATTTTCACAAGTTCAGCTCAGCTAGCTAAAACATTTTGTTAGTTAAAATATGGTTAGTGAAATTATGATTACGGAAGATAGTATTGAATCAAATGATGCCTTGTCCCTTGGACATCATTAAATTCTTATTGGTAATTGCTGGTGCATTGCTATGAATGAGTAAAATTTATATTAAACAGTGAAGGTACTTTTTTTTTTCGCTGTAGAGTTTTGCTCTTGAATCGATCTCTGTCTGTATCTTCACTGTTCAGACCAAAATAACAGCTGGAACTTTGTTATAGTACAATGATTTAAATTGCTTTTAATTTCCGCAGCAACAGTGATGTGCGCCCAAAGCAAAGAAAGCATATATAATTTTGCGCGAGTTACAAAAAGTAAAATAAAAAGAAAGGCCTAAATTTTTTTGACAAATCAAACCAGTATTATAATTTAGCGAAAACTCTATTTTACTACTAAATATTTACGTTATTAACACTTTTTTATTATTTCGTTAAAAATAAGTTAATATGTAACAGAATATGAATTAAAATTCAATTTTTCCCTTGGAATATAAAAGACAATTATATCCTTTCAAAAGAAAGAAGTTATAAAAGAAAAATTTATCATTTATCCGTAAAAAGCTTTTTGACATATCAATTCAATATTAAGATTTCCTAAAAATTATATTTTACCATCTAATGAATTTAAGTTGTTATCACTTTACTACAAAAACAAAGAACGAAATATTTCACCTCGAGTATAAAAGACGATTTCTTTATTTGAAAATAAAAAAATTATAAAAGAGAAATTATCATAAAAAATAGCCATTATATTAAAAAAATTGCTACCTTTTTATTATACAAACATGCCATTGTGTATCCAAATATCAAATCCCAAATAATACATGCCAAACACTTCAATTTTGATAATATCATTCAACACTGGCAATCCTAAGCTATTTCAAACAATATAATGGCAACTAAATACTCCAAATTTAACATTTATCACTCAACAATTGTATTAACGTTTTGACTTCAACGTGAAATTCCTTAAATGCCCTTATGATATTAGCAAGCTTTTATTGTGTTGATGTTTTGGTGCTAAAGTGATAATGGCTTAGACATCAAGTGGTGAAATTTATTTATTTTTTTTAATAAAACTTTGGTACTGAATTGATATGTTAGAGAACCTTTGGTGGAAAAATAATAATATCTCTTTTACAATTGAACAGTACACTTTGGTTTTAACATGAAATTCCTTACATGTCCCTATGACATTAGCTAATTTTTAACTGCGTTAACAAAATGGTGGTAAAATATTAACAGCGTAAACATTCGGTGGTTAAATATAGTTTTTACTAAACCATAATATTGATTTGATGTGTTTGAAAAACTTAGGTAAAAAAGTGAAAATATCTCAAAAAGAAAAAAATGAAACAATAATATTAGAGATCATAATAATTGAGTCATAATATTTATCACTCATTTATTAGATGATAGATTCTATAAATTATAAAATTACTTAACTACTATATAATAAATGAATGACACATAAGTTGGAACTCAAATTAGAATTTCGCCATTGAGATGCCTAGTATTGCTCGAAATGAAAAAGCCATGCAGCCAATTCCAATGTGAATTGACGCTAAATATTAGGGGGGCTTACCTAAGATTCGATGCATATAAATAGTGTTTGTGATGAGAGTAATCAAAATGCATATTAAGTTTGGAGAATTGCTTATGATTATATTTTAATTTCTTACTACAAGGATTGGTACTGACAAAATTGAGAAATTTTATAATACCTACGAAATACTGTGTCAGTTAAGTAAATGATGTTATTATATATGTATATTTACGTTTTAAAAAATCAACATATAGTTGGTGATTATATAAAATTCAGTTATACATATTATTCATCCATTAATTGATTGTATTTTAAAATTAATAAAATTAATAAATGATTTTAAATACCAAAAAAAAATTGATTTCAATAACTCTGCAAATTTGAAATATAAAAGATCTAATTGAAATAATTGACGGACTTACAATATAACTTTCAAAACTCTCTTAACTGGGACCTCTGTGCTGAACATGGCAATTGGTCATAATTAAGGAAAAGAATTACTGCTTAAATTAGGTGGCTTTTAATTCATGCATTGATCATAATTACGTGATCACTGTTTGGCAATATTACAAATCCATGCTTGATGAGCACCTACAGTAGTACATCTTAAAGTGCAATATTGTTATTAACTTTTTATAGCTTACTTTGTTATTAAAAGCAGTGTTAGCAAAAGGGATTTCTTTTCATTATTAAAAAAAAAGTGTCCAACTTAGAATCTAATTATAGAGGACATGTCCATGCATGCATTACAAAGAATAAATTAATTAAAAAGGCAAAAACACGTACCATAGTTAGCTAATCCACAGCTGGAATAATTAGGTATAATTTGACAACAGGGATAATTCACCCAACTCATGATCAACGTATACATGCCCTTCAGTTACCAAAAGCTGCCCCAGGTGTCGTTTGAATTAGTCCATAATTTACAAAATGAGTGTTTAAGTATTTATCGATGGCACTTTTAACCTAGCATTGTAAAATGTAATTAATATTTTGCCCCTTCCTCTTTTGGTCAACCTCATCATTTACGTTAACTTTGACATTTTTTTCCCTTGTTTCTAACGAGCAGTAATTTCATTTTAACCAACATAGCATTGCAACATCAAAAGCACATTTAGTACGTCGAATTAGATTAGAATTAAATAAAATAAGAGCGCAATTAATAATATTTTATATTTTTTGTTGCAATATAAAAATTGAATTGGATAAATTTTTGATTCTTAGTTGGTCAAAAACGACGACTAAAATTGTTAGTTGATCAATAAATAAAATATGAGTGATGATACAGCCACAAACTCTTATACAAACTTATATTGTACAAACTAATGTGGCATTAATCTATTGGTTGAATGAAAATATAAAATAATATAAATAAATCATGTTAGCCAAGAGATATTTAATTCAATCAATGTCATCATGCCACATCAGTTTGTACAAAATAAGTTTGTACAAAAGTTTGTGACTATATAATTACTCATAAAATATATCATTAGAATCTATAATAGCGCGAGTGATAAGTGGCAACCCATTTCCTAATCAGGACCTTAAGGTCAAGAATTGGGTCAAGCCTTGCAAACATAAGAACTCCTACTCCTCCCTCAAGAATGAATTCCATGTTCATATCAATTTTTTAATATTAAATCATCTAGTATTTAAAGACCACATTAGATCCCAACTAATTTAAATTTGAGTCGGATAAGATTACTAGGACGGTAAAACTCTCGCAACAAATATTTAACACAGCTGAATTTCTAAATCTCGAACCGATGATTTTAGTTAAGATGGATCAACTCTATGTCAGCTTGGAGCCCAAGTAGGCTTAGCCCAAGTGGCTAGAGCCCTTCCCTCACAAATATGAGGGAAGATGTTCGAGCCCCCGCAGACACATTGCAGGGGTTTAATTTAAATTTCCTTCCTTGGAGCCTTAGAGCTTGAGTGAAGGCAGTCTTTCTCCTAGAATGAGAGTTTGACGTCCCTCGAATATTTGAGAGAGTTAAAAATCTGGACGGTACTATATAAGATTTAATATAAACTAGTCCCAATAATTATTGGATATATCAGTTATTGTCTCATGTATATAAATTATAATCTTGAGCAATAATCTCATGTAATAAAAAAAAAAAACTCTATGTCAACTAATTTACGCATTTGTTGGTCATACAAACTTTCTTTAAATCATTTAAATGTATATTGATTTTGTTTTTTGGGTGTAGTTCAGCTAGACGTAGAAATGTGCCCATAGTCACTTGAATTTAAGTCAAGATAAAGTACAATGATTAGTATTTAATGTTAAGATTTTTCATCTGCCTAATTCTTTAGAAAAGGTGAAAAAAGAAAACAGCAGCTCACAAAAAGAAAACTTATAGGGAAAGGAATAAATATTAGTTTTATTAGAGGTTCTACATGATATAAACTGAAGATAATTATGCATGTAATTAAGTAATTAAGATCCTGTTTAATATTATGGGCGGACAAAAATCACCACAATAAAAATTTAATAAATATATGTAGCTCAAACTTAAAAATTATATTAATTTTACCTCACACTTAAACTTTTAAAATTAAAATCGTTATTAACATTTTTTTTGATAACTACGGCCGTCCGTATGAAACAGAAATTAAAGAACACACGGATTACAGAATAAATATGCTGATATAATTAAGCAAAATAAAAAAATACTCTTAATTAAAATAACAATAAACTAAAAGAAAAGAACCTCGTAAACCGAGAATCAAAAGTGGGAAGGATGAGTGTTGAGAACGGCAAAACTCAATCAGTCATCAGCCTTTCTTTCTTTCATCACACTCTGTTTGCCTGTTCTACTAGCTCACGTGCGTCATCACATCCCCTTCTCGCATAATAACACCATTTTAACTCCAATTAATTGATTAAAATAATTAAATAAGCCCCCAAAATCTTTTATATATATATAAAAGAGAAGAGGACAAAAGCCCCCAAAACCTGTCAGAAATATCAGCAGCACAGTTCTAGTTCAATTATTACCGGATATAGCCGGTGCTTTTACCCTGTCGCTCGAAACCCTATGCTCTATCTCTCATCACTCATCTCCGGCTCCAAACTGAAACCAAGAGTTTGTGTAAAGTAGCAAGTCGGAGTGATAGAAGTGAAGAAACCAAGATTTTGGTTTGTTTATTATTTTATATATGTAATTGTATTGTGTTGTGTGTACGCAGTATGCGAGTGAGTGTGAGTGATAGAAGTAAAGTAACAAGTGTTGTTGTGCTGTGCTGTGTTATGAAGGTGCGTGGTTCACTTCATTCATCACGTATCTCTGCCATATTTTCAGTTCAGCCTCTGAAATAAGATCATCATAACCACATCTCTTTCACTGTTCCGTTTCTTTCGCCATCTCTAAGTATTATCTATTTATTTTCTTTTCTTTAATAACCCACTCTGTCTTTCGTTCTTTCTTTCCTTTTCCTTTTTCTTTTTTTCTTTTCTCTCTCTCTCTCTCTCTCTCTCTCTCTCTATGGCTCTTTAGAAGAAGTAAGTAGTGTGTTAAAGATTTGATCAGGGTTTGTCATGGCGGAGGGTTTTGAGCCCTACCATGTCCCACAACAAAGCAGAAGAGATAAGCTACGAATTGTGGCTCAAAACCATCCATCTGTAGTTTGTGTTGAATCGTCGTCACCAGCCCCAGCACCTCCAGCTGGGTTACTCCCTTTGTATGATGCTTCCTCACTTCTTTCTTCATCAGATTTGTTAACCGCCCACGAGTTTCAGCATCAGCAGCAACAAGATAATAAAGCAACGAACCCAGTTTGTGCTGTTAAAGAAGAAGGTGTCAATTTGATGGGTTTTCTTGGTGGTGCTTCAACTTCATCACATCATAATCATCATCCTTATTTGGATCCACACTCAACTTTGCATAATTTAAACCCTAGCTCCATTCTTGATATTAACAATAACAACAACCCCTTTCTTTTTACTGCTCCACATAATCTTCAAAACCAGCTCAGAGACTTTGATCAATCCTATAATGGTGGTGAAGGTAGTAGTGAAGTTGTTTTGTTTAAACCAGAACCTTTAGCTTTATCTCTATCTTCTCATCACACTACTCAGAACAACAGTCTCCCTCTGGAGCTTAATCTTCAAAGATATGGCTCTGCTATTTATGGAGACCATAGAGTTACAAGCACTGGATATGTAGTTCCAAGCAGCAGCACTGTTGCTGCCGGAGCGTCAGGCTCGACCTCGAATGAGGTCTCGAGAAGCACTTCATCACTTCCCTTTGGGCCATTTACGGGATATGCTTCGATTTTGAAGGGATCAAGATTCTTGAAACCTGCTCAGCAGTTGCTTGAAGAGTTTTGTGATGTGGGTCAGGGAGTTTTTGCTGAGAAAAATTATACTGTTGATTCTTCTTTGATGGACCCTCCATTGGTGAATTTGAACGCCAGTGGAATTGTTGTTGATGATGGAGACGGGAGTGATAATCGAAGAAAGAAGTCAAGGCTAATTTCAATGCTTGATGAGGTTTGCTTGCTTAAGTCCTCTACTTTAATTTTCACTGTTCATTGTCTCTCCTGTCCCCTCTCATTGCATTTTTAGCTTGTTTGATATTTTTCATTGTTGATTGGTCCGTGCTTAATTTTGTCACTGTAGGAGCTATAATTTGTCATAACTTGTCCTAATATTAAAAAATAATAAATGATTATTTAATGTGTTAGGCTAGTCATTGATTCTTGAACCAGCATGCAATCGGCTGTGAGCATGGTTGCAATAAAGCATGTCAATTTTTGGTGGTTTGTTTAAGAGATTGTCTAATTTATGGCTTCCTCTACTATAATTAATCTATATCAATTAGATTCTTATGTGGCTGGGGAGTAAATGCCATCCGGCGATTACAAAATCATCTTTTTGTAAAAGGTGATATAGTAGGGAATATATGCACAACTGTTAGTGTTATAAAGTGTCTGACAGCCATAGAAAGAGCTCTATTAGGTGATAATGTCGCCAAGTTTGGAGCCTAATGTGCATAAAGTGATTGAAGGAATCCATTTGAAAAGATTTATACTCAAAAAAAGCTTGTGGAAAGCATAATTGGTATTCCAAACCTAAAGAAGAAGAAATGAGTACATGACAAGGTGGCTGGCCTTTTTGTTGGATAGTCCTTAGTTAAATTCAATTTTTCTAATTGCTATTTTGTTAAATTATCTAGTTTGAGATGTGAGTCTGGCCTCTCAAAAGGTATTTGAAAAAGGGTTATACATGTGAAGTTTCCTTGTCTGACTTATTTTTTCTTTAATCTTTTTTCATTTCCCTTCTTGATTGTTGAAATTGATCGTCCCTCCATACCTTTAGATCCATCATCCATGTAAGATAAGATTGTGCATTGAAAGATTGACCATGCTCAGTTTTGACTGAGAGATATCTTTGAAGAGGTTGAATTGATTCATTTGGCTATTTTTGATAATATTGATATTTTATTTAAGTATTTATAGTTTTTGAGAAGTTGACAAGACTGCAATTTGTTTTCTTTTCTCAAATGCTTTCAATTATGTTACACATTATTGCTATATCCTGAAGTGGGAAAGTTGAGTCATGGGATTTTATTGTAGTTTCTCTTATGACTAAAGGGAGTCAGATGGGGGAACAACAGCAGTTAAGAGTCTTGCCTAAGGTTGAATGATTTGACACAACATAAGCAGCACCTTGGGACTGGAACAAGTTGAAAAAATAAAGGAAATCAGAACCTGGAAGTGCTATTTTATTGCATGTGAAATGTATAATTATGTATACGCATCATACAAATCGGTTGAAATTGACAATGTTTGATAATGTACTATAGTGTGTTATTTAACTCATATGTAATATTTGAGCAGTCTTAATTGGTTGTTTCCTGACAACTCATTAATGTTGTTTTGGCTTTGGTCCTTAAAGGTACTGGCTTCTTCTGATATGATTATAATTGAGAACTTGTTGCTTAGTTCAATACATGTAGATTACGCATCATTTTGTAGTTGAGTTCATTACAATTTTAATGAGATTGTATCTGCGTTGGCCAACTTAATGCACCTCAATTTGACTGATTTAGAATAATTGGGTGCTGTCCTTGAGTTTGTGGTTGTCATCTTCCTGGATGCATGGTAATGAAACCCTAAGTCTTGAAGAAACTAGTTAACTGAGCGCAGGATCAAAACGTGAGAGTATGATTCAAGCCCACAAAATTTTTCGGTTGTTAAATAATCACAGCACTCATTTTACTCCATTGTATTCAGAACTTGGGCTACTGATTATCTCCCTTTAGGAATTGGTGTCACTTTGCTTTAATTTTATATTAATTGTTATAAAAAGAAATTAAAAAAGGAGTGTTCATCTTCAAGTATAATAACAATGTTTGGTTTGGGGTATATATGATATTTTAAGTTAAGGAATGCCGTTTGGTTTGTCTTGGAATATCATAAAGTTGCAAGTGTATCTTTGGTCGCCTCAGTGAACAAAGTCATATCAAAATCCTAAATGCTACCTGTACTCCCGTAGCATGTATAAAATAGTTAGTACTACTGTCCTTGAAATCAGTAAGGCATTATAACTTGAAAATCTAATGCAATTCAAGTACCACCTTTCTCCACAACCAGATTCTTCAAAAGAAATACTTGCATATGGAATGATTAAGAAGGTCTGGTGTGAATTCATATTGTTATTTTCCCTTATTAATACATGATGCGTGAATTGCAGAACTGACCACCGCCACCCACAGTGCCACTATTAGTATGATGATAATGATATATTGAGTAGATGAATGAGGTCAATGATTTTGATCTTCATTTTGATTGCTTTCCTCTTTTCTTTCATTGCACTGCTTAGGGGCCTCTGGGGTGAAAAATAAAGTAATCTTGGAATTTTATGCTTGTCCTTTCCTTACTAATAGATAATTTAACTTTTTTCAGTTCCTATTCTTGTGAGAATGTGAATGTACTAAATTTTTTTCTTTCTCTCATTTTGCTTGATGCGTGTATCAATGCTGCAATCTGCTTGTGGACTGATGTTTACATCGTGTAATTTAATTGCTTTATCCTACTGTGCACGGATGTTTGCATCGTGTAACTTAATTCCAACTGAATTGGATTTCTGTCCTGTGTGATTTTGTATGATTCTTACCACGTTTAGCTGCTTTAGATATACAGGAGGTACAAGCAATACTATCAGCAGATGCAAGCAGCGGTGGCGTCTTTTGAGTATGTTGCTGGGCTTGGCAATGCAGCTCCCTTTGCAAACCTTGCTTTGAAAGCCATGTCCAAACATTTCAGGTCCTTGAAAAATGCAATTACAGACCAGCTTCAGTTCACAAATAAAGCTCAAATTCAAGCAAACCGTGGGAAAGATGAAGCTTCAACATTTGGAAACACTGATAGAGGTCCTTATGGCCATAGACCTGTCCTTAATTCTGGATTCATTGAGCGCCAAGGCCAACCTGTTTGGCGACCCCAGAGGGGGCTTCCTGAGCGTGCCGTCACTGTTCTCAGGGCTTGGCTGTTTGAACACTTCCTACATCCGTAAGTACTTCAATAACACTGGTCCTCTTATATTGTGTTGCTAGGAAATGTTGCGTGTAACTTGTTATACTTTTTCTAAATGGAATAGAAAGGCCTAATTCTTCTTTGTTTGACTCATGTGTGGGTGTGGCTGTTGTTTGACCTTACAGTTATCCTACTGATACGGAAAAGCTAATGTTAGCAAAACAAACTGGTCTATCACGGAGCCAGGTGTGTCATTTTTGTCATTTAACTATGATTGCAATTTCGTCATTTACAAAATGAACATGAGTTTTCATGTTCCTATGAATACTAGGGCAGCATTAATGAGTTTCTGATGATATATCGTTTGTGAAACAGGTTTCTAATTGGTTTATCAATGCTAGAGTAAGGCTTTGGAAGCCAATGGTAGAAGAGATACACATGCTAGAAACACGGCAGGCTCAAAAAGCTACCCAAAGAGAGGAACAAAGTGCCAATCGATCAAGTGATCATCTACCTTCATCAAATTCACTTCCATCAGAAAACCCATCAGCCTCCACCCAAAGGGTGCAAGAGACGCCATCCAAACGCTCCAGAGATGAGTTCCCTGATATACCTGTCGACAACGAGGAACCACCAAACTTGTCTTACAACAGCTTATCAAACCATCCGCATGTTGGTGTTGGTGTGAGCATGGCTGGTGGAAATAGTGGTGTTTCCTTAACACTAGGTCTTTATCAGAATAATGGAATTGGCTTGTCAGAGCCTTATCCTATAAGTGCAGCTCAACGATTTGGCCTTGTCCATGAGACGAGCAGTGAGGGATTTGTTTTGAGTGGTTATGAAGCCCAAAGTCGGATTTTTGGTCGGGATGTTATTGGCGGGCAGCTGTTGCATGATTTTGTTGGCTGATTTTATCTTTGGGTTACAAGGTGTCTGGGCATTATAATGTTGGATATATGTCCAAAGCTGTTTCGTGTTGATGTGCTTTTTAGGGACAACCAAAATCAAGGCCGAAAATAGAGTGGTCGAAATGATTGCTCCAAGGATATAAGAAGGTAAAGTTCAGTGTATATGATCCCTTGATAGGTGCCTATGACATAAAATGATTGGTGTAAAAATTTTCTGTAAATTTATAATTTATTTGGTAAGAATTGGTACATGTTGAGGCCAAACAGATCAAGGTTAGTGTGGCCTTAGAATGTAGTTTTCAATTTGAATCAAAGCCTTGGAATGAAAGTTTTTGCTATAGAGTCGCGGATAGTGAAAGTAACCTGATGAACGAAGGAGTCATCAATTTCCAAACTATGCAAATCCTTTCTCCGAAAGTTCTCCGTGAGTTGGTTTACGACTTGGGGGTTTCATCTTGGATTTTTTTTTTCTTTTTCAACTCTATTAATGGCCGGCAGCCGCCGGGTTATGTTCAAGAATGTGACATTAAATGGGATTGTGCAACATTTTTTGCTACTAACTATCCTAGGTCGTGCCTTGATGAAGTGTAATTGATTCTAATAAAGGGCGAAACAAGAAACTTATGCGGTGTTAGTACGCTTTTGTAGTGTGTTTTTGGGTAACAATCTGCAAATTTTAATACCGTCTAAATCTAGTGGAATTATAGATAGAGACATTTGTAGTACAGTCCATGAGTTTGCCAAAACTTGGTCTACCTAACGAGAATTTTAGGATACATTAAAGATGTTATGTTGCCAAAACTTGGTCTACCTAACGAGAATTTTAAAATATATCAAAGATATCATGTTAGGCATGTAATAAGAAACTCATATTATGATATGTGTGTATTTATTTTGAAATATCACAATATAAGTGAGAGTTATATCAAATTTAAGTATATATGTTATATATCAATATAAAAACTAGCACTTTGCTTCCATTAGTATTGGGTTAGATTTTTTTTTTTTTGAGTGTTCGAATTTTTTTTATAGTATTTCAAAATATACAACAATTGTTTTAACATTAATGTTGAATTAATAATTTAATATGTTGAATTATGAGATGAGAGTTACAAAAAATTGAAATTATTACGTATTCATTTCCACCGTCTTGAAAGTTACAAACTTACAATATCAATATACTGACATTTATGTTTAATTTGTTGATGATCTAATGGTGGTGGTTATGATTTGAGCTATACAAAACAAGCTTAATAAGCTTGATAGTGGTGGTTGCAGAGATGAATAAAAAGATAAGAAAGCACTTTCATTATATATTCTTATGAGATATATTGTTATGCAGTTGTTCAAGGGTTTTGTATGTAGGAATACGCTCGTACAAAACCAACTAACCAAGTAATTGCATTCTGGAAGATAGACCGCCGAGTGACTCATTTTTACACCAAGAAAATGTCTTTATGGGGTGGTACTTTTCCTTCAGGACAGTTCTATTTAGCATGCTTTGACTTTATCAAATTGAGAGAGACTTCATCTAAAAAATTTTCCAACAAAGAGAATGAGACTCGAATTCATACCCTTAACATATGTTGATCTCGAGGGCATGAGCACTGTTGGGCTACAAGCTCAATTGGATGATGCGTTAGTACGTTAAATTGATTATTGTTTGAATTGTCATGAAGGCAAAAAATTGGTGAACAGTTCTTGTATTATTTTGAGATAATTTTTTTTTCTCAACTTATTATATATTCTTATGAGAAAAGCAGCCATATATTTTCTGCAGCATCGGAAAAAGTTCATGAAGGAGTGACTAGTGATTTGTATGAATTCATTAGTACTAAATGAGTATATATAATATTCCATTTAGGAGATACTGGGACTGGGAGTGTGGTTAACAGGAGCAGGCTCGTGAATTTGTGAAGAGACCATTCTCAAAATAAGGCTTTTTTTCTTCTGGGCTCCTTTACTTCTTCAGCTTTTTGCAGTGGGAAACAGAACTAAGTTTTGTTGCATTAAAATAATTGCATGGATGGCTGTGTGTCTCTACTTTGTTTATTCATAGGATCATATTCTTTTTAACATTGATTCTTCATCAATACATAGGATGAGTGAGGGTGCTGAAGGGGAAAGAGCAAATGCTTTGCAGATTTAAAAAGTGTTACTTTAGCTCTGAAAGTTGCTGTCTTGCAGGTACCCATTAGCCATAACCGAAAGGAATGATATCCTTTTCAGAGTAAATTCTCAAAATCTCAAATCTCAGCGGGTTGTTACAAACGGATATTGGGCTGCTGGGAGTGAATAATCTGAAAAGAACTTGGGCACGGAAGTACATATTCTTTCCAAATCCTTGTTGAGGATTTGGGCCGCTATGGTCCATAGAGTGATGATAGGATGCATTTTAATTTCACAGCCCCATTATTTTTTTATTTGAACGGAGAAATTACATTAAAAAAAAAAAAAGAAATGTCGGGTAACACTGTTATTATCATCTTATTATAATATGTATCACACTTAATGTTTTTAGAATGAAAGATATATGATTCGAATCCCGCTTATATGATCTGGGCAACGAAATTATCGTTAAGCTATAATTAATTAACAAAACTGAAATAATTTTGTCGGAAAGATGCTAACATTGACTGTTTTCCAGATCGGAGGCTGAGCTTGGTAGAGTGAGAGCAAAGAGAGAAGTAAGATTGAAGAGGCTTTTCTTGTAAAAGTCTTCATTCTCTATATTTTCTAGTTTTAGACGAATTAGAATTCCATCAGTATATATGAAGATTGAAGATGGTTATTTTTTGTGGTGAATAATTTACTCTAAATCTAAATTTATAGTGTTTATGGTTGTATTTACTATTTTTGTATGTTATGGTGAAGATTTCTTTTAGTTGGAAAGATTTCATGTTACAACATAATAATCATTACATGAAAGTATATTCATGTATCAATTAGAAAGACTAATTCTAAAGAGAGGAGTGCTAGCGACAGTCGCTAGCCTTGTGTCAAACTCTTATGTGTTTTTTTTAAAAAAATAAATATATTAATTATAAGACCCTTTTTTTCCAATTTATTTCAAAATTGCCATGGGCTTCCTTCGTCCATTTATGCACATTCTCCTTCAAAACACTGCGCGCGCACAAATATATTCTCAAAATATGCATCAAACACAATTTTTCTCTCAAGTCAAAACGCTGAGAGAGAGAGAGAGAGAGAGAGAGAGAGAGAGAGAGAGAGAGAGAGAGAGAGAGAGAGAGAGAGAGAGAGAGAGAGAGAGAGAGAGAGAGAGAGAGAGAGAGAGAGAGAGAGAGAGGCTACTGTCACTTGTAAAAATTTAATTCTAAATTTACATACCAAAATTGATTACTAATTTTTAATCTTCAAAATTTTTTAATTTTTTAGACTAATTTCCATAGCAGAAGACACAAATTGACAAATTAATAAATAATTTTTAAATTCATCTTTCAGATTTAAATTTTCTCAGCAATATAAACTTTATAAACTTATAAGTTCTCTCAACAAATTTATAAACTAGAATTTATTTGTAAAACTTTGAAGAAAAAACATTGAGAGAATTTAGATATGAAGGATGAAATTAAAAATTATTTATTAAGATTTTAATTTGTGTCTTTCTTATGGAAATCAGTTCAAAAATTTATTTCACAATTCTAACAAAATTAGAATTGTGAAATAATTTTTACAAGTGATAGTAGCCTTTGTCTGTTTCTCTCGGCTTTTTGACTTAAGAAAAAAGGATACCCTAAGTTATATGTATGTACCATACAATCCTCTTATATGAATAATAAATAATTATTATTTATGTGAAAAGATTGTATAATACATATATGTAACTTAACATTAATAAGTGGGTCCAAAATCAAAACCGTGTGACTCGGTGAAATTGGCTCACTAAGGTTGAAAAGACAAAAAATTCCCGATAGTAGTAGTCTTGCCTTTTGGCAAGTTTGGTTTCATCTTGTCCTACTGACAAGTGAGTTTGGAAACTAGTTAGTTTGGTTTTCTTTTCTCTATACCGTCCTTGTATCTTTGTCCTTTTTATGGCTGGTTCGAGTAGTCGAGGAGCTGCGGAGTTACAGAGCGAATGTGCACGATTGCAACTTGATGAAGAGGAGGAGGGTGGACTTGAGGTGGCAGAAGAGGAGGACGAAGATAATGGGAGAAGCAAAGTAGACTCTCGGTTTTGTCTTGTGGGACGGTTCTTAACTGATAAAGTGATTAATTTTGTGGCAATGAAGAACACTATGGCAGACTTATGGAGGCCGGGAAAGGGTGTTTGCATCAAGGACATATCTCCTACTCTGTAGTGGACATTTGATCAACACATTCTGCTTGTCCACAGACTAGGCCCTGATGAGCAACCCCAAAATGTTCCGTTGTTCCACACTACATTTTGGATCCAAGTCTACAATATGCCATTGGGTTTCTAGTCTAAAAAAATCTTGCAAAGTATTGGCAATTTCATTGGTTCGTTTCTAGAATTGGACGAGAATAATCTCAAAGGTGTTTGGCGAAATTATATGCGCCTAAGGGTGTCTCTTGATGTAAGGAAGCCTCTCAAACGTCGAATGCGATTGAAACGAACATGAGGGGATTGGTTTTGGGTGGAATTCAAGTATGAACGACTCAATGTGTTTTGTTTCATTTGTGGCCTTCTAGGCCATACCGAACGCAATTGCCCTACCCTGTATGATTCCATAGAAGGAAGTGTTGTTAGACCCTATGGTATATGGATGAAAGCGCCTCCCAGGCGAGGCATGATAAACTCCGGTGAGCGATGGCTGAGGGTAGAGCCACCAAGGAGTGAGGAAGGCATCCCCAGTCATTACCCAAAAACAGGAGCTACTATGCCAGTAGGTGAGAATGGGGCCACAAATTCTGCGAAGGATGGGAGCAATTTTCGTGGGGAAGAGCAAATGGACAGGTATGGACCTATTGGTTTGGAGCTACCTAATTCTGACATAGCTTGCAGCCAACTGGATATTAATGGCAAAAGTATGGGTGCCTCAGCTAGTGGCGTGGCTTTAAAAAAAGCAATTGAAACTAGCTACGATTCTCAATTAATCATTTCCGATGCAAAGCGTAGAAGATCGAATAATAGGCCGCTCTTAATAGTGGGTTGAGAAGAGATGGATATTTCAGCCAGTTTGGAAGATGTAGACAATCCAAAAAACAGACCAACGGTGGGACCTGTGAACCAGGCCCACCGAAACAAATGAGTTGCCTCAGCTGGAATTGTCGTGGTTTAGGCCACCCGCGAACAGTTCAGGTTCTTGTAGAGCTGGCCAGGCAGTATAATCCTACTTTTATTTTCCTGATGGAGACGCTATGTCATAGAGATAAGTTAGATAGGTTGAAAATTCAGCTGGGTTACGTTGGTTTGTTTGTGGTGGATAAGGCTGGCCGGAGTGGTGGGCTAGCTTTATTTTGGAAGCCCAACTATAAAGTTCAATTAATCAAGTTTGGGAAGACGTTTATTGACGTGGCTGTAAGGAATTCAGAGGGGAAACAATGGCGGGTCACGGGCTTCTATGGCTTCCCAGAGTCTACCCGTCGTCGAGAATCTTGGAACTTGCTGCGTTCTCTTGCTTCAATTTCAACCTTACCTTGGGTTTGCATTGGTGATTTTAATGATCTTCTCTACTCAAGTGAAAAGCGGGGGAAGCATGCTCACCCGAATTGGAAGCTGTATGGTTTTCAAGAAGCCGTTGCGGATTCGGGGCTCTTCGACTTGGGTATGATTGGGTATCAATTCACTTGGGAGCGCTCTCGAGGCTCAGAAGACTGGGTTGAGGAACGTCTTGATCGTGCCCTTGCTTCTAATTCTTGGTTCCGTCTCTTCCCGAAAGCTAAAGTTAATAGTTTGGAAGCTTCTTGCTCTGATCATCTCCCAATCTTCCTTGACCCTGCTCCGGTGGTGAGCTCTTGGAGAAATAAGAAGTTTTGTTTTGAGAATAATTGGCTCCGCGAGTCTGATTGCATAAAAATTGTGAAGAATAGTTGGGTTTCGTCGATTGGGATGCCCATTCAAACCAAAATTGAGTTTTGTGGTTCTGCTCTTCTTCGATGGGGCAGCCACTTTACGCGGGACTTTTGAGCTCGTATTTCGGATTGTAAGAAGAAAATGGCTTCGTTGAGGGGTAATCGTGATTTGGCTAGCGTGAAGTGCTTCTTCGAAACCAGGAAACGCTATAACGAATTACTTCACAGCCATGAGACTTTTTGGAAGCAGAGGGCAAAAACCATTTGGCTTAAAGAAGGGGATATGAACTCGAGATATTTTCATGCCATGGCTTCAGCCCGGAAAAAGCAAAACGCGATTGAAAAACTTCGAAATGATCAGGGGCAGTGGTGTACTACTCCGGAAGACATTAACGATGTAATCGCCAGATACTTCACTCAGATCTTCTCCTCTGAAGGCGGCCATTGTGATAAGGTCCTCCATTGTATTGAGCAAAGAATTTCAACTGAGCAGAACCTCACTCTTCTAGAGCCCTTTAGTAAAGCAGATGTCCGAGAAGCCATCTTCAGCATGCATCCAGATAAGTCTCCAGGCCCGGATGGTATGAACCCCGCTTTTTTTCAAAACTTTTGGTCTATTGTTGGTGATGATGTCTCTGCTGCATGCTTGAGTTTTATTAGCCAATGTGTGTTCCCTACTGGTTTGAATGAGACCCTTCTGATCTTGATTCCTAAAAATCCCAACCCTGATCATATTACTGAGTTTCGACCAATAGTTTTATGTAATGTCATCTATAAAATTGTTGCTAAGATGTTAGCTAGTCGTCTTAAGCTGGTTTTGGGGTCTATTATTGCAGAGCCTCAAAGTGCTTTCATTCCGGGTAGATCTATCACTGATAATCTTATGATTTCGGCTGAGATTATGCACTATCTGAAGAGGAAAAGACAGGGTAAAGAAGGGGCTGCAACTCTTAAAATTGATATGTCAAAAGCTTATGATAGAATCGAGTGGAATTTTTTATCTTCTATTATGCTCAAAATGGGTTTCCATCCAGATTTTGTTAATCTGATTATGTTATGTGTGTCCACTGTAACCTACAAAATCTCTCGTGATAGGTTGGAAATAGGCCCCATTGTTCTTAGCCGTGGACTTCGGCAAGGGGATCCGCTATCACCTTATCTTTTTATTATTTGTGCTGAAGGTCTTAGCTCTCTTATCAACCACTACGAGAGAGTAGGTCTGCTTCATGGGATCAGAATCGCTAGGGGAGCTCCATTCCTTACTCACTTATTCTTCGCTGATGACTGCTTTCTTTTCTTCAAAGCTAGTGCTCAAGAGGCCTGTGTAATAAAGGCTGGCTTAGCTCTGTATGGGACTGCCTCGGGTCAGAAAATCAACTATAACAAGTCCTCGATTTCCTTTAGTGCGAATACAAACAAAGAGGTTGCGCGTTCGATTTGCAACCTCCTGGGGGTTCAGGGCACTGTCAACCATGGCAACTATTTGGGGCTTCCTTCTTATATTGGCAGAAGCAAGTTAGCTGTTTTTAAGTACATCCGAGATAGAGTTTGGAAGCGGCTACAGGGGTGGAATCAAAAGGTGCTTTCAGGAGCAGGCAAAGAAATTTTACTTAAGACAGTAGCTCAAGCAATGCCCAACTATGCGATGAATATCTATCTCCTGCCAATGGAGCTTTGTAGAGAGTTAGAGAGGATGATGAACTCCTTTTGGTGGGGAAGAAAAGGGCATGGCAGTGGAGGTATCATATGGATGAAATGGGACAGGATGTGTAAGCTAAAGACTTATGGGGGCATAGGCTTTAAAAGATTGCACTTGTTTAATGTTGCAATGCTGGGTAAACAAGGCTGGCGTCTCCTAACCAAACCCACTACTCTTGTTTCTTGTCTTTTCAAGGCTAGGTACTACCCCAACACTTTGTTTACGGAGGCTCAACTGGGTAGCAACCCAAGCTACGTTTGGAGATCTATTTTGGCTGCTCAACCAGCCATCATTCGAGGTAGTCGTATTCAAATTGGAGGGGGACAGCAAACTGTTATCGGAAGTGCCCCTTGGTTACCAGACAAGGACAACGGCTTCATTTCCTCTACCTTACCAGTAAATATTACCTCTTCTTCAGTTGACAGCCTCATGGTCCCTAACCAGCGTCGTTGGGACTATGATGTTGTGAAAGATATCTTCAATGACAGGGACCGAGATCTCATCTTCCAAATTCCTCTCAGCTCAAGGTTGGACAAAGATAATTGGTTTTGGCTGCCTGACTCCAAAGGTTTATACTCGGTTCGAAGCTGCTACAAAATGCTAGACTTAATACTCTCTCCCCCCAGCAGTAGTGCTTGGCGTAAATTATGGCATCTCCCTGTTCCTCCAAAAGTTAAAAACTTCCTCTGGCGAGCAATGGCCAATGTCATTCCAACTGCCGACAACCTTTTGCAGCGTCGAGTAAAGGTGCAAGCTTTCTGCCCCATATGTCACTCTTTCTCTGAATCTATTTACCATATCTTGGTTACTTGCCATTTTGCTAAAACCTGCTGGGTTTCCTCTGTGATTGGCTTCAATGGGAGTTGTTTGAACTTTTCTCACTGGTTGGAGGATTTGTTTGCCCGCTGCAATATAGATGAGTGTAGTTTAGCTGCTATGATTTGTTGGGGCTTGTGGTTGAATAGAAATAACAAAGTCTGGAAAGGAGTCAATGGGAGGGTCCAATCTGTGCTGAACGTGGCTAGTCAGAGTTTATTCTTTTGGCAGCAAGCTCGTAAGAGTACTTTTTCCCTTCAATGCCTACTTCTTCAGCTCACGGCTCTGTTTGCTGGGAAAAGCCTTGTGCAGGGTGGTATAAATGCAATGTTGATGCAGCTTTAGTTAGATCTAAAGGTTTAATTACCTTCGGGGCTGTAATTCGGTCAGCTGGGGGTGACTTTATCGCGGCAAAAAGTGGCACCCTTCCTGGTAATTTCGAGCCTCGTGAAGCTGAAGCTTTTGGCGTTAAGGAAGCTCTCAGCTGGCTCAAGAAGTTTAACTTCCAGTCTATTGTTTTAGAGATGGACAGTTTATTAGTCTTTAATGCTTTACATGATAAGACTGATTATCCAAATGGTTTTGGCACTATTATTACTGATTGTAGAGCTTTGGCTCAATCCTTAGGAGAAGTGGCTTTCTCTTTTGTTCGTAGATCTGCGAATTCTGCTGCCCACACTGTTGCTCGGGAGGGGAGTTCTATGTCAGGTCTGGGAGAGTGGAGTGTTGTTCCCCCTCCCTGGTTATGTATTTCTTTGGCTGTTTAATGCATATTTTCCGTTAAAAAAAAAAACTTAACATTAATAAAAAAAATTGTGTTTTATTCGTACTCTGACAGAGAGTGCGTGCGGTGTTTTAAGAGAGAATGAGCATAAATGGATGAGGGAGCCTATGACAATTTTTAAATAAATTGGAAAGGAAAGGATCTTTTAATAATACATTTATTGCAAAACAAAAAGTAAATAAAAGTACACGTGGCTTGAGGCAAGGCTAGCAACTATACAAGCGAGTGATGCTAGCGACTGTCCTAGCACTCCTTATCTAAAGATGGAGTGTATTATAAAGAGCAATTCTAGTTATCCCAATATTCAGGTCTCAAATTAAATCTTAATTGATGTGATATTTATTTATTAAATAACAGTTTAATAATTTTATAAGTTATAAAATTTATCATCTAATAAATGAGTAATATATGACATTGTAATTCAAGTTAGAACTTAAATATTGCGAACCCTAAAATTATTGAAATATAAATGGGAGCAGTATCCTTCATCAAGTATCTCTAGGGGACTACTTTTTTTTTCTTCTAAAAATATAATGATTTACTTAAAATAGATTCTCTACTAATATCATTTGTACTATTTGTATGTCTTAGCCAAATGTGCTACTATATTGGAACTTATCTTTGATTAAATAAAAATTTTAGTTTTATGGAAGAAAAAAAGGTATGTTTAAAATGTTTGAAAAAAGAAAAAAAAGTTCATCTAAACATTTGTTAATTAAAATTTTGTATCTAACAATAAATATTGATTCTTAATATAATATACATATTAATTTTTTTAAAGGTTAATTTTATACGTATTAATTTTTAAAGGTTAATTTTAAATTACCTGAGAGGATAATCTTCAAAATAACTATTTAACTATTGTAAATTTTAGCTTACTCTTATTTTTATTAAAAGATTAAAATAAATTTTATCAATCCATCTCGATTTTCTTTTATCTTTTAAATAAAAATGAGAGTGAATTAAAGTTTATAATAATTCAGAGTAGCGGCGGACCTATAGCTGGGCTGCACCGGGCTGTAGCCCGGTCTGGTCCAGAAAAAAATATTTAAACCCCTTATGTTTTGATTGATTCTATATAAGGATAGAGTTTTTATTTTGTTTTCATATATGTCCCTAATTTAGTTACCCTTATATTTTCATCAATTTTATACAACAATAGAGTTTTTATTTTATTTTCAAATACATCCCTAATCCAATTATATTTTTTTCCATTTGAAATTAATGACTTATTTTATAAAATGATTAAATTATATATTTATTGAATAGATTGAAAACATTAGGCATCTAAAATTTTATTACTGCTTTAATTTAATTTTAAAATTTTAATTAAAAAATATATAAATGTAATATAACATCGTCATTAGTATTAAAAGTATTAAAAAAAACATAGTGTAATAATTGTTAACAATTTCATAAATTTTTTAAGTGAATATTGAGATTTTATTTATTAGTTATATTAATTAAGATAATAAGTTAGAAAGTAAAATTTGAGTATTTTAAAAATATTTTGAAGGAAGAATCATCAGCATCTAATTTTTCAAAGAGAGTCAGAGTGCATGGAAATAACGGCACGCAAATACCTTTTTGCTAGGTTAAGTTTAGCTTATTATTGAAATTTTTGACTAATAATATTTTATAATTTAAAAAGATGAATATATTTTGTTGTTTAATTTATTTAAGCCTAATAATTAAGTATTTTTCAAACATAAAAGTTCTACTTGTAATTTTTAATTGATTATAATTACATGTATTGATTTATTCTATCTTCTTGATTGATTTATTAATTCTTATATAATTACATATTTTTATAGATTGTAATGTCAAATTTTATAATTGAAAAATAGTATTTTATATTAAATTTTATAATTAAAAAATAGTGTTTTTATATTAAATTATCTTTTATTTTCTACTCTTTTTGTATATTTTGTTTTTGTTATAGGTTTTTCGTGTCACCCTTATTTGATATACTTCTTATTACTTATTAATGTTTGTGCTCACTTAAAAATATAAAATTTTTAGTTTAGCCCAGGGTAATATAAAGCACTGGGTTCGCCCTTGATTCAGAGAGTATTTTAAAAATTATTATTTTGTGAGAAAATAATCTGGAATTTATAATTAAGAAAAAGAAAGAAAACAACTATAAATGTTGAATTCATCGTAATAAATTTTTTTTTTTGGGCTGTAGTTAGGTGGGCCGTGGACGAGATGGAGCAAGAAATTTCTCTCCTGTCACATGCCATTGCCCGTCCAGTGTCTACTAATTGATTGGCCCAAATTATAATTTTTAGGGTTCGCCTAAGTTACATTTAATACAATTTACGACTGTCCCGTAAAATATCTTTTAGCCTCTTATACTCCTGATTATTTACAATTTATTCATAAATATTATAAAACTTTTTATATTACAAAATTTCATTTAGTCTCTTATCTTTTATTTTATTTCATTGAAACTCTTGGAGTACCAATTCACCCTCTATAATTTTAAATTCTCAATATACCATTCATTTAATTAAAAATATAATAATTATTAAATGGATTATAATTATAGTTATAATTATAATAACTGAAGATGTTTTTAGACTGAAGATGTTTTTAGAGCAATCTGGGCTTTAGAAATTTTGTCTGTTCATCAAATTTTGACCACCATTTGACTTTAAATGTTCTTTGTAAGATTAGTTGAGCTTCATGGGTATGATACCTAAGGTTCCACATCCAAACCCATGGAAGGAAGAAATTTGTACAGAAGCAAAGAAATGGATGATGATGATGATGATGATGATGATTATTATTATTATTATTATTATTATGAACAACAACAAGAATAAAAGTATTATAATTAATTAATCTACTAACAATAATTAATAACAATTTTTTAGTTAAATTGTTAATAATAATTAACAATAATAATTATTTTACTATAATTATAAATATAATTATAATTTTAAATTGGATGATTATTAGTAACAAGAATAAAAAGTATTATAATTAATTAATCTATTAACAATAATTAATAATATTTTTTTAGTTCAATTGTTAATAATAATAATAATAATAATAATAATATATTGAGAATTTAAAATTATAGAGAGCGAATTGATACTCTAAGGGTTTTAATGAAATGAAACAGAGAATAAGGGATTAAATAAAAATTTATAATGTAAAAAGTTTTATAATACTTATAAAAAAATGGTAAATAATCAGGAATATAAGGGGTTAAAATATATTTTACAGGGTAGCTGTAGGTTACGTTAAATGTAACTTAAGCGAACCCTAATTTTTAATGCTGTTCCGCGGATCTGTCAACAGCACGTGTTTTGTAAATCAAAAGGCAAGAGAAGCACAACATGGAAATTGGAACCTGCGCCTGGTCTTTCTCCTCATTTACATCGTGATAAAAATGCATTCAACAAACGGCCGAAATGTGTAAAACGCCAGGTTGAAATGAAAGGATTAAGATTTCTCCGGGTTTTAGATTTTCGTGGTAAAATTTAGGAGTGATGAGAAGTTAATAAATAATGATAAAAAAATAGTTAAATTTTACTTGTACATAAATATTAATAGATGCTTTTAAGTTAATTGAAAAGTTATTACTATTTATTTATGTAAGGTTTTTTTTTTAAACCCTACCCTATTTACTCGGTCGACTATAAGTTTACGAGTAATAATATAGTCACAAACTCTTGTACAAACTTATTTTGTACAAACTGATGTGATATGATAAGATTAGTTGAATTAAATATCACTTGTCCCACATGATTTATTTTTATTATTTTTTGTATTTTCATTCAACCAATAAATTAATGCCACATCAATTTGTACAAAATAAATTTATACAAAAGTTTGTGATTGTATCATCACTCTAAGTTTACAATCACCCTAAAATATCTATTAAGATCTATCTATATTATTCTATGAGTTAACTAATACTCAAGGTCTTCTTTTATAAAAACCATGAAGTATGTAACTTTTGAGATGATGGTATGCTGCATCCATGTAATTTAATCTAATAAGTGCTAAGTTCAAACAATAATATAATTTAAAAATGGTCAACAAATAAAATAAAAATTCTTTAATATATTTATATCTATTATTGACGTGTTTTCATATGTTGAAAACATAGAAGAATAATCTCACCATCAATATATCTTTTTTTTAATGCATACAATTAATTTCTCTCATTCAATTTCATTGACGATTCACAAAATTCATAATTGAAATTGTCATTTCTAGTATAGCGTGTCAGTTGGTAAAATCAATACTAATATCATTAGTAAATAAATTAATAAATACAATTTGTTCTTCTTAGTATCAACTATTTTTCTTACTAGCTCTCTAATCCATTTCAATCCTAAAAATTTGTTATTAGAACTCATGTCCATAATGTAAACATTAAATTAAATTTCGAGGGCCATAAGACCCATTGAAAATAAAAATTAATTAGATAAAACTCAGTACGATAAGTAGTTCTGTTCTTTTGTGTGAGGAGGAATATTTCTTTGTAGGTTAGAGTGGTGAAAATAAATATCTAATAGTTTAGTTATTTTTATACTTTTATGGTAAATTAAATTAAAAATGGGAAAAATATTAAAATAAATTTTATAACTTCTGAAAAGTCAAGCAGGGGCTTCACTTGCTAGCTCCAACGTGGCATTGCATACAGGAACTCCTGAGTTATTATTCAAAATAAAAAAGTTAAAAATATGTGAATTAATTGTCATCCATGAATGACAAATCATGGCTTTGCTGAATGTAATATGTATAATCTAGACCAAACTTTTGATTCCCAAACGGATAATAACATCTAGATCTTGACTTTATATTTTTGAGATTACATAGTTTATCTGTTTACATGAGAATTTTTTTTTTTTTCATATTGAAATGACTAAATATCATTTATGCCTATGTTACATACTCTATTCTACTCTCACACAAGTGTAAATTAAATAAATTCTTCTAAAATTAATATGAGGAGGAGCATGCAAGTCTTAAATCTAGTGTTTTCACTTTCATTGACGCGAGCTATCCTCTTGTAAAATACCAAATGACAAGGTTAAGTAACTTAAATCTTTCATTAGAGTTATTGAGTTGGGAATATTTAGGGTGCGTTTGAGATTGATGTTAGACAGTTGTAGTTTAAAAGTTATAGCACTAAAATGTTTGGTAAATACTAACTGTTGTAACTTATAAGATATGTTGATATGATTTTTCATTTGTATAATGAAAAATCTAATATATATATTTAATAATTTTGCCAAAATTATTATTTAAAATTTATATTTATTATATATTATTAACTTTTGTTTGATAGTTATAGCTTTTTTTCCACAACAGCTGTAGTTTAAAATTTACAGTACTTCAATCCAAAACAGGATCTTAAATGAAATTTTATTTGTTAGTCATATTAAAAAAATACTAATACATGCAAGTATTATAGAAAAAAATATCATATTTAATTTTGAAAAATATTTTTTAATATTATAAATTTAACATTGGTGAGAATTGCCTTGATATGTTCTAGCGAAAAAATAACAAATTTATTGAGATAACATTAATGCTACACAATCTAAATTTTTTATCCCAAAAAGTTATCCCAAATGATGTGTCATTTATCAATTGGTTGGTGAGATAATACAATTAATTCACTTGGATCTTGTAAATTTACAGCACTTCAATCCAAAACGGGATCTTAAATGAAATTTTATTTGTTAGTCATATTAAAAAAATACTAATACATGCAAGTATTATAGAAAAAAATATCATATTTAATTTTGAAAAATATTTTTTAATATTATAAATTTAACATTGGTGAGAATTGCCTTGATATGTTCTAGCGAAAAAATAACAAATTTATTGAGATAACATTAATGCTACACAATCTAAATTTTTTATTCCAAAAAGTTATCCCAAATGATGTGTCATTTATCAATTGGTTGGTGAGATAATACAATTAATTCACTTGGATCCTGTAAAGAATTATCAACCAATCAATTAATGACACATCATTTGGGATAACTTTTTGGGATAAAAAATCTAGGATATGTAACATTACTGTTGAGATAAACTCGGATAGAAGAAACATTTAATCCTACTTATTTTATGGGAGAAAAGATATTTTTGAGAATTTGTAAATACTTAGACTTGTGTCTTTAACTTAAGTAGCGTTTGTTTTTTTGTCTGAAATCTAAATGGGTCTGAATTTTTCTAAAGTCTAAATGGGTCTGAATATGAAAATCTGAATGACATGTTTGTTTTTCTTTTTTAAATATCTGAATTTAAGTGGCGTCTTGTTTGTTTTTATAATAAAAAACATCTTAAATTTGGTTATTTGACATTTATGTCCTTGTAAATTAAAACAAACAGGGAGATTAGATTTTATAATTTAGGAAATAAGTTATTTTACAGAGATATTTTTGGAATATAATATTTACTTGTCATTCAGACATTTTTCCATTCAGATAAAAGTCACAAAAGTTTACTTTTTCTATTCAGATGTAAATGTCTGAAAATCAGACATAAGTTCTAAAAAACAAACAAGCATATTTTAAAAAATATCTGAAATTAATAAAATTTCAGACTTCAGACATTTAACAAACAACCTCTTAGTCTACCACCAGGACAAGGCCATCATCTATTTTCACCCACACACACCCATAAATATATATATATATATATATATATATATATAAATAAATATAAATATAAATATAAATATAAATATATATGTATATATATATATATATATAAATAAATATAAATATAAATATAAATATAAATATATATGTATATATATATATATATAAATATATATATATTTTAAAAAATATATATATAATTTCTTTTTTGAATAACTAACTCTCATTAAATCAAGAAAATACTCAAGAACAACAATTTAATGACTAGAAAATCTTCTAGCAAGAGATGTTATAAAAAAAAAAAAATTAGCACATTATGGAAAAAGAAAAAAAGAAAAGAAAAAAAGGTGAGGGCTAAATGGCTAATTAGAATCCAAACAGAAAAGAATTTATGACAAAGTTGCAACTTTCGTCCAAAGCACGCGGATAAAAATAATATTCCAAATGCCAAACGCATCTACGCTTTGATTCACCACAACTCAAGCAACCAGTTTTTAAACCACAAACAAAACCCTAAATTAAATAGGATAGTCACATACAAACCTCTCTCCCCTCTAGGGTTTCTTCAAGGGTTGAAAACGCAAATCACAAAATTCTCAATTCATTGTTATAACCCATGTGAGATCGAACCCAAACTCTTCTCTAGATTAAGAAAGTTTCGAGCTTTTTGTTATTTTAATCACCAATGAACATGGAAGCCAGAGTTGGTGTGGTTGTTGAAGGAGGCCAAAGGGCTTTAAATACAGCTCACAGCAGCGTTGTTGACGCTAGCGCTAGAAAATTCTTGCAACAGCCGCAACAACCGCAACATCCGCAGCATAATTTAAGTGTCCCAAAACGGTCGTTAAATCAGCATCAAGCTCAGATTGGAACCGTGCAGCAGCTTCTTGCCGGTGGTATTGCTGGTGCTTTCAGCAAGACTTGTACAGCACCTCTCGCTCGGCTTACTATTCTGTTCCAGGTTTATTTTTATTTTTGTTTTTGTTTTTTTTTTTGGGTTTTGGATTTGCTGCTTTTTCATTTATTTTTATTTTTGTATGTGTGTTAATTCAGAGTTTTTTTTGGGTAGTTTAATTTGATTTATATCTGTAATTTTTAATTCTTATTACTTTATTAGTAGTACTTTTTGAATAGACTGTCAGAAATTTGCATGCACTTATTTTTTTTCGTATAAATGTAGAACTTGAAAAAAATGTAAAAAATATATTTACATCAGTCATGAAATGTATTTGAAAAATGTAAACAATATATTTACATCAGTCATGAAATGTATTTGATCGTATAGTATATTTCTGCCTTGTCATGACCACCCTTTAATTTGAAGACGAATTTGTTTTAAACTTTTAATCTGTCAAAATATTCCAGATGTTTTACATCAAGCAGTGGAGTTAGCATTATACAATCTGGGTGAGATATTTATCATGAAGTGTCCATATGCTGATTATTGCTTAGTTTTAGTTTTATGGATTATTTGCAGAGCATTTTATTTTTCATTAAAATTGTAGTTTTCTTGACTGTGGGTGTTACTTTGTTTTTATTAGGTGCAAGGTATGCACTCGGATCTTGCTGCATTGAGCAAGCCCAGCATATTGCGTGAGGCTTCTCGTATAGCTACTGAAGAAGGGATTAGAGCATTTTGGAAAGGCAACCTGGTTACCATTGCACACCGTCTTCCTTATTCTTCAGTCAACTTTTATTGTTATGAGCACTACAAGAATGTCAGTGTACCTGCTTGTTGAATAACTTATATTTTCTGTTAAAGTAGGATAATAAAATTTTCATTGCATATTGCTCATTATTATTTCATGTCTCCCTTTGCAGTTTTTGCAATCTGTTCTTGGCTTGGATAATCATCGGGAAAGTGCAAGTGTCAATCTGGGTGTGCACTTTGTAGGTGGTGGGTTAGCTGGAATGACTGCTGCATCTGCTACATATCCATTAGATCTTGTGAGGACACGGCTTGCAGCACAGGTACTTTTTGGTTAATTAGAACTGGGTGGTAAATTTTTACACAGTCTGCATGTGTTTTGTTATTCATGCTTCCAGTTTAAACTCTGTCCTTAACTCAAATAGTTTTGGCGCTTTGCAGAGACAAGCAATCTACTACAAAGGTATTTGGCATTCATTCCAAACCATTTGCAGAGAAGAAGGATTTCTGGGCTTGTATAAAGGACTTGGAGCGACATTATTGGTATGTTTTACTGTTCTTCCTCATTTTTTTTTTCTGCTGTGTTACCGTCTTTAACGTTGTTCTGTTACTTAATGTATTGCAGGGTGTTGGACCTAGTATAGCAATAAGTTTTTCTGTCTATGAGTCTCTGAGATCTTTTTGGCAGTCTTACAGGTGAGGGCCATTAAACTGGATTCTTATTATCTGCTGTCATTGGCCTAATATTTGTCCATGCGCTAATTGAAATAGCCTGTTGTAACTTTTTCTTCAATTGATATCAGGCCCAATGATCCCACTGTCATGGTCAGCCTTGCATGCGGCAGTCTTTCAGGCATTGCCTCATCAACAGGTCAGTCATTTTTGAACGACATTCAAAGTCAATCCTTCTTTCATCATTTGAGCTAGGAATTTACTTAGTTTTCTGGAAAACAACGTTTTATTAATAGTTCCCACTGTGATTATGCAGCATAAATTTCATGGTTGCTGTTAATTTTTCTTTTTCTGCTTCTATCAATTATGCTTTCTATCTCATGCCAGTATCATCAAAATTTGAGAAGCAGATATTTTATTTATTTATTTTTTTGGAATAGATATTTTTTCTGAATTAATACCCTTAATATCACTGCTTAGGATTCCTATTTTTGTAATTTTTTGCTAACTGATGCCTTTTAATAACTTTGAATATTGGGTTGCACTCTTTTTTTTATTATTACTTTTTTAATTGTAGGTCAGTCATTTCATGAAAACTTCTAGTTGCTTTCAAAGTTCTTCTTTCCACTGACTTGTTGAGATTAAGTTTTAAAAGATGTATAATCGGCTTATTTGCTCATTTCTCTTCTGTGTTTCTAATTGATATGTTCATTATGGACAGGAAATTTGAGCTGCAGACTTTGCATTTTGTTTGAATCAAAACTTTTGGTTGGATGTATTTCTTGATTTGACATGTCTTCATTACACCATAGCATTATGATAGTACTAATTTGTGATCTAAATTTAAAGTTGGCATTATGACAAATATTTGTTGAATAGTTGATGCCCTAGGGTGATTTTTGGATTGCAATGACATGTTTTGTCATGTCCTGTAGTCTTGGCAACCTTAGTTATAGAAATGATCAACCAGGGCTGTATGAAACTTACCAGGCAACACAGCTGTCTGAAATATATATTTATATATGGGATAATTTGGCTCTGATGTTGTGTACAGATATACTAATGATATCGTGTTGTAAATTATTTGGATAGATTTCCTGTTCTTTGCTTAGACTTAACTCTATCCTTTTGATAATTTGCAGCAACTTTTCCTATTGATCTTGTGAGGAGAAGAATGCAGTTAGAAGGGGCCGGTGGTCGAGCTCGTGTCTACAATAATGGGTTGTTAGGGACTTTTCGGTACATAATTCAGTCTGAAGGCCTGCGGGGCTTGTATAGAGGCATTTTGCCAGAATACTACAAGGTGGTTCCTGGTGTCGGCATTGTTTTCATGACTTACGAGACATTGAAGATGCTTCTATCAAGTGTTCCTACCAGTTTTTAGTTACTTATCGCCGGCATATGTTATACTATAACTTGTCCATGAGTTCAGAAATTATTAAGCCCACTTTGACATGAAAGAAAATTCTGTTTGTTGGATATACTAGGCAGCTAGAACAAATGTCTGGCATTTGCTGAGAGACAATGGTGGTAAATTTTGTCGTTGCCACTATATGATTCCCCCTTTTTCCTTCTTTTCGGTCTGTTAATGTATAGGTGGTTAGAAATGCGAGAGTGATATCAAGTGTATCCTGTTTCAACTGATTCGAGTCCTGACGTTTCATAGGTGTTAGCATTTATTGACGATCATGTCATCCTAACAATTTTTTTTCTGTATCTTGAAATACCTGCTTTTATAGGCTATGGATTCCGGCTTCTATTGTTTCCTTTCTTTTGAACTCATGATTTCTTCAGCAACAAAAGATAATGCATAGATGAAACGTGTTGTATTATTCTGGCCTCCCGCTTTTGAGACCGTAAGGATACATTTATGTAAGTTTGATTCAGGAAATGCAATATTATTTGTTATATTTGATTTTTTTGGATTTTGGTTGAAGAAATACTGAATGCCCCCATAAGCTTAGTCTCATCTAAGTGAGGGTTCATCGTTGAAGCATGCCATTTGCCTTAACAAGGAGAAATACTTGGGGGACTAAGGCTTAAATTGGTATTGAGCTGTCATATAGTAGTTGTGGAGGAAAAAAATAGTAATTATAAAAGTGGAAAAAAAATAGTAATTATAAAAAAAAATTTAGTTGTTTTTAGTAAATATAATTTTTTAATAATAATATTGATAAAATTAATATATAAATATATGATAAAATTGACGTAATTTGCAAGCCACGGCAGCGAGTAATTTGGTTTAATTAATTTAAAAAACTAATAAAGTTCAACTCACTAAATTGTGCCATATTTCAACCTTATTTAATTGTCAAATGTTACCAGATAATTGCGTGTACCATAATGCCCTTATCTTGATCTATCTGACAAAATTCACTGACTAGAGGGAGTATGAGTATCCAATTATGAAGTAACAGAGATCTATAGGGTGCAAATCTTAGAGTTTTGAGTGCCATTCATTATTATGATTTTATTAATCCAATCTTTAGATGAATTTAAAAAGGAGATACTTTATAATGTAAGATACAATATCATTCGTACAGCTATTTTAATAAAATTTATCATGTTTCATTTACATTATACATTGAAAAATAAGATAGCATTTGTGTTAAAATCAAATAAAATAAAGTGCGCGTTATGTTACCACTCATTTCCTCTTAAGATAACTCATTTCCTCTTAAGATAAAAATTTTATGAATCAATGAGTTTTTGGCTTAGTGGGAGAAATCTTACACTTACAATGTTAAGTGTAAGGATTTGAGATTTCATAAAAGTATTTATGTGAGTTAATTTTAATTCTTTTTTTATTATTAAATAATTTAGTGAAGTCTTTCTTACGAAATATGAGTGGAGTAGATAAATAGCTCTTGAATATTCGAGAGAATTTAAAGAATCTAAATAAAAAATATGAATAAATTAACAGACAGTTCTTGAATATTAAAAAAAAATTAAAGAATTTAAACGTCGTTTTAAAAGAGTATATGTCATCTATAATAGGGCTGCAAATGTGGCGTGCTTGACCATGAAAAACTTGTCATTTGCTTTTGCATAATTATTATTAATTTAGTAGATCTCATAATATTAAAATGCGGATCACGCTAAGTTACATTTATGGTGCGTTTACTTACCGGATTGGGGAATCGGAATCCGGAATCGGAATGATTGATGCGTTTATTTTGCAAAAATGAAGCGGGAATCGGAATCGGAATGGTGGGGCCCACAACTATTTGGGAATGAGGAATGGGAGATTGATTCCCATGGGGGGAGGTGGGAATCAATCTCCCATTCCCAGGAATTCCCATTTTGCCCTTCCCCAAAACTAAAAATGCCCATTTTGTCTTAAGTTATAATTAATTAATATATTATTATAATTAATTAACTAATTATTATGATTAATTAATATATTAATATATTATGAACTATAATTATTAATAATTATAGTTCTTGAATAAATAATCACAATAATTAATAATTATTATTATAGTTTATTAATTAATATGCTATTACAGTAATTATTAATATTATTACTATAATTAACTCATATATTATTATTATTATTTAATTAATATAATTATTACTTTTAATTAATATATTAACATATAATTATTAATAATTATAATTTTTGAATAAATAATCACAATAAATAATTTATTGTTATTGTTATTTAAATTAATTAATTAACTGTTATAATAATTATTAATATAATTATTATAATTAATTGATATATAATTATTAATTAATTAATATAATTATTAATATTAATTAATATATTAACATATTATTAACAATAATTATTAATAATTATAATTTTTGAATAAACAATCACAATAATTAATTTATTGTTATTGTTGTTATAATTAATTAATTAATATACTGTTATAATAATTATTAATATAATTATTATAATTAATTCATATATTATAATTAATATATTTATTACTACTAATTAATATGTTATTAACAATAATTATCAATAATTATAATTTTTAATAAATAATCACAATAATTAATATATATTATTGTAATTAATTAATTAATATATTATAATAATAAATTATTAATATAATTATTATAATTAATTCATATATTATAATTAATTAATATAATAATAATTATTAAATAATATAATAATATATTATTTACAATAATATATTAATAATTATAGTTCTCGAGTAAATAATCACAATAATTAATATATTATTGTTTTAATTAATTAATATATTATTATTAATTAATATAATAATAATTATTAAATAATATAATAATATATTATTAAAAATAATATATCAATAATTATAGTTCTCGAGTAAATAATCAGAATAATTAATATATTATTATTGTAATTAATTAATTAATATATTAATATAATAATTATTATAATTAATTAATATATTATTATTAATTAATTAAATAATATAATTATTACTACTAATTATATATTAATATATTTTTAACAATAATTATTAATGATTATAATTTTTGAATGAATAATCACAATAATTAATATATTATAATTAATTAATTAATATTAATATTATTAGTTAATATATTTTTATAATAATTGTTAATATAATTATAATAATTAATTAATAAAATTTTATAATTAATTAATATATTAGTTAATAATAATAATTATAACAATAATCCATTAAGTACTTTTTAGTAATTTGTTACAATCTAACTCATTCCGATTCCGATTCAAGACAAAGTAAATACATTAATGGCAATCCAGCTCATTCCGATTTCGATTCCTACATTGAAACAACTTAATTTGATTCCCATTCCCTATTCCCATTCCAGCTCATTCCGATTCCTGTCTATTCCGATTCCAACCCATTCCGATTCCAGTTTAGTAAACGCAGCATTACAATAACTTATAGCCGGATTGAATTAGGATCTGAGCTGGCCGACCGGTTCTAGCATATTATATTAGTTATATTTGTACTAATACGAGTGATTGTAAGTTAGGGCAGACTTCTTTACGTTACTGAGACGCAAAGTAAGCAATACATTTCACTACAAACTTTGTTCGCGTGGCCCACACACCCACAAACAAAGACTATTCATGTGAGGGCTGTTACTTACAGAATCTGTAACATAGACTTCTCCTGTAAGTTAATGCAAATGCAACTTAACAAGTGGGCCCCACAAAAGTTATTCTACGTTATCCACGTGCTCTCGGGATTAGAGAGTCCTGCGCCGCCGAGGAACTTCTTTGCTATATAAAGTTTGGGAATGGCAGAGATTAGACGACAAAACCAGCTCAGTTGATTTCTGATTTAAACGCGTTAAATTACCTTAATGCCTTAACCGACGCATCTCCAAAACCCGTATCCGCGACCACCACGACGCACAGACCAAACAACAAAACACGTTAGAATCCTTACACAACTGGGAAGGGTTTACTTTTTGACTCGGGACTCCCCAGCCCGATTAACAACAAGTGAGTCTTATGTTAAATAATTTTCTCGATCAAATTTATTTATGTTTCTTATTTATAAGTTTCCAATTCAAATTAGTAGCTTCTCGAGCATACAGTTTTCACAATTGGGTTTCCACAAAGTTGTTTCAGGGCATGGGGGCCAAAAACAAGAGACAGAAACTGAATCAGCCGAGCAAAAATTACAACAAATCAGGGCCGATTATTCCTGATGAGATCATATACGACATACTGATCAGAGTGCCGGCACGGGATCTTGTTTCTTTTAAAAGGGTATGTAAGTCCTGGAAAGATATCATTTCCGGTCGTGAATTCTCGGCAGCCCACTTGAAGTATTGGAAATCAAGGTTTGATGTCATTCTTTTGCAAGGAGTTTTCCCTCATCAAGACTTTGTTGCATTGGATATAAGAACAAAGACTAGTCATCAGCTGTCCTTGAGAAATTTAGTACGTGAAGACAATGTCATTGTTTTAGATTCTCTTGATGGGTTGATTCTCTTTCGTGTTACTTATAGCAAAAGCCAACTTTACGTCTGTAACCCCCTGACCCAACGGCTTAAGCTGATATTGCGTGTCACGCCTTTTTCGCCTTTCTACGCACCGTTCCGTACGTTTTATAAGTTAGTGTTTGACTCGACCTTGCAGAAATACAAGGTCATAGGGTTTTGCTATCAAAATGAAAATCCTGAGTTTGCTCTCAGGTATTGTGTAATTGAATTGGATGGTGATGATCGTCAAGAGGCTCAGTCCCCAGTTTGGAGAAATGTTGAAACCCGGTTTCAGCACCTGTTGAAATGGGAGTTTAACACAGTTTTGGTTAATGGGTTGTTGTGTTGGTTAGCTCACAACATCACTGTGAGTGTTGAAGAGAGACTGGTTTATGTACAAGCGTTGGATATTGTGGGGGAAGAGTTTAAGGAAAAGATAAAGTTGCCATGCCAACCTGGGGATAATTACGCAGCAAATTGTAAAATGTTTCAGATGGAAAATGTCGAAGGGTCTCTTTGTGTTGCAATTCCTGAGGATCAGAATGAGCTTGGAATTTGGATCTTGAAAGATTGGGATGAGCATATTTGGATTAAGAAATATAATATATGTAATGGTCAAAAGCTTGGCAGTCCATTTCATTTCAGCAAAAGGTTCAGTATTTTGTTTGTGATGGATGCTGATGATACAGAAGAAGTGAAGTTCATTGTTAGGATTAGTGGCAAATTGGGTTCATACAGCCTCAAGGGTCAACATCAGGAAGAAAATTCTGATGGTTCACCAAAATTCACATATGTTCCTAGCCTAATATGTTGGGATTGATCAACTGAATTGAATACAGATGTTTTGCCCCCCCCCCCCCCCCTTACTGTATAAATTTGTTCCTTTTGTTGATGGTATTGTATATCACCAAAACTGATTATGGTATTGATTAAGTTCCTATGATTAATGCCAAATTTTTATTTTCCTTTTATTCAGTGAAGTAATTGATTTAATTCATATTTGTTAATGCCAGGTACATTCTTCTTTTTTTTTTTTGTTTTAATATTATAAACCATGATAGTGACTTTTAAAACTTTAGATAATATCCCACAGCGCGGTGTAAAGCAAAATACTCGAGACATGAGTTTTCTAAATGTAATATCAATTAGAAATCCTTAGGAAAACAGGACATAATTTAATTAGAAATCCTTACGAAAGTATCCTTATGCCATCCTGGAAGTCTTGAGAGAGACAAAGTGTGAGTATTATATATATTTTGCCTCCAAACACGATTCTGGCTTCTTCACATTACATTACAGAGAAGCATGAGGAGGAGCTATAAACGCAGAGCAAATTGCATTGATAACCGTGACAATGGCTTAAAGCCCTATCTTCCCAGTGAGATCACATTTTACATATTGATTAGAGTGCCTCCACGGTACCTTGTTTCACTTAAGACGGTTTGTAAGCAATGGAAAGATATGATTAGCAGTCTGAAGCCAGCTTGAGGTACTGGAGATCCAGACAAGTGGTCACAGGTATGCATGTATGTAAAAGTTTATAACTCAAATTAAAGTCGTCATAAAGTTTATAAAAGCTATACTGGTAAACTTTATAAAAGCTATACTGGTAAACTAAGTAATGATGTTTCTAAGTGCAGCTCGGGATCGCGCATATGCTGTGATTGTACCTGCAAAGGAGAATATTGATGCAATGAAGAAGTGGATTGAGGGTGAGATGAAAGGGATAGAAAATAGCAGGCTGGTTCGGGAACCCTTGTCGTGGTGTGGACGGACATTTTCGAGACCTCCAAAAGGGAAATATCAGATACCAGAGATGAAATATCTATCACCAGATGGCAAAGTATACAATAGTTTAGTACGTGCTTGTAAAGCACAATGTGGGGTTTTGGGTACTTCCTAGCTTCAATGTAAAGTTATGCTTGCAAGCAGTTTGGGCCAATTTCTGCATAAATATACGGAGACGGAGACTAAAGTGAGACTGTTACTTCATAAAAATTAAACATAGATAACAATAGAATCAACTATTAAATTGCTATGTTAATAGACCAGATGTTACAGAAACTATAATTGATATTCGAGGGCTAAATTGATTATTATAACTGTGGAAGATATGTATTAACATGTTGGATTGTCGAAGTTGAATCCTAGCATTTCATAAATGCAAAGAAAGTTTTAGAGCACTTGCATGGACACCGTTCCATTAGATTCTTGCAAATTTTTAATTGATTACAATAACTTGAACGAGACTTCAAAAAAGAACATAATTATTCACGGCGCTCAGCTTTAACTTGGATGCATAAAGAACAAGATGGGATTCCATTTGCTTAATTTCTATAATGATTGCCATAGTTAGCTAATTAACCAATGTTCTGACTTGTGACGAACAAACTATCAGTATAATTAAATAAACAAATGAAATATAATATAAGATACGAAAAAATATCGTTAATCACATAACCCACTTGTTCAGAATTTGATACATGCGCAGTATAAGTTAAAGAAAGCCGCTCGCAGCTGGGAGAAGGTGATTTAATAGCCAAGGGAATAGAATATGACTGATTTAAAGCCGATGGTGACCATCAAGCGAGATGTATAGCAAGTAGATAAAACTTGGGCATGTGGCAAGCATTTTCTTTTCAGTTCATTATCTTTGATTGAGAGATTTTTATTGAGCAGATGCATTCAGAAAGCTTTTAATAGATTCTTCATTTACAGAATTAAGCTTCAAGCTCACTGAACAGCTCTGTTTCATGGCGACAGCTTATTGATGTGCTTTCTTTATTCAATATTTTCAACAGTTCCATAATAATTTGCAGAGAATGTAAAAATATGAAATTAGCAAGTGAAGATCTCAGTCTTCAAGGAAAAAGCAGTCAAGATCAATCCATCATTGTCCACAGAAAGCAAGCTACTTATTGATTATTGGTTTTTGAAGAACAGAATCAAATGACGATGATTCCAAATCAGAGCACCTTATCATCGCTTTATACTATATGCACCCCTTTACACCAAATCAGCCCCTACTTAGGGAATAAATCATGTTCGCTTTTTGTGCAATTATAAATTCCTCTCATCATGCAAATGAAACTCAACCTCCCCTTGCTACAAAACTGCTTAATACCTATAGATTGTTACGTTTTCCCTTTCCTCTACTGTCTGTTCATTACTCTCTCTCAGGTATATTTCATCTTTGTTGTGTCGATATTGGTAAGGATCGGGTAATCTGCATCCTGAGGTTTGGATCAGCATGTACGTTTGTTGTATCTAGTCCTCAGGATGCGGATTACCTTGTCCTTACTGACAATATAAACCTTTTTATCGTTGAAGCTATTAGCTAATATAAGCTACTTATGGTGGCTACACAGCAAAGTAGCACTTGAATGTTGCTCCTCTTTGTCAGGTAATTTTTTATCATTGCACTCGCATGTCTTTTATCTTCTGCTATCAGAGTTCACACGTTGGTTGGTTATAAGATCCAGCCATGTCTAAATATTGGCCTCTGGGAGGCTGCAAAATTTTTTAATGAAATATTCTTAGCTCTACTGCTCAAAGACCAGCACTAGCATGCTGCTTTTACACATAATACTCAATCTATGAAAATAATATAACATACTATTGGTAAAGATTACTGTTCCAATATAAATTTCATGCATGCTCAAATCCTAAGGACTATGGATCAGCTTTTTGGGATTTTTGAAGCACTCCAACAGCCTCTTCCTTGCTTTCAGTGCAGTCCTTGCCATCCTTAAAAACAAGAAACTCCATCGTCTCCATGCGGAAGAAATTGAAACTTCCGCATAAATGTGTAATGCAAGATCCAAAATCTTTGCCTACCACACAATGCCATGCTGGCCTGTATGCTTCGTCGAATTTCTGTTTAGTCAGATGAGTATAAGCTTAGACTGTAACTTATAGAGTAAAAGGGGGCGAAAACTCCAATACTCCAAAGTTCTTGAGTCAATAACATTGGGCCAGAGATCTAAAGGTACTCATTAAAATCTTCCATATATACATGAATTCTTCTCCCTTCATTGTGGGAGTCAAGTCTGCAGAGAACGTTTTGCACTCAGAAACAGAGTTTTTTGGGGGCTTGCTATGTTCATGACTGCTTGCTCATATATTATTCATTAAGGTAAAGAAGCATATATAACCTGTTTATTTTTCCAATTTTTAACATCCAAATTGATTGGATTGTATGATGCAAAGTAGATGACATGAGTGCATGACATAGTTTGTTATAAATTACATAATAAGGTCAAGATTCGGGATTGGATGGTAAAGTAAGACTTTAAAGGTGCGTTTGGGATTGAAGTGCTGTAGCTTTTAAGCTATAATTGCTGTGAAAAAAAAGCTGTGACTATGAAATAAACATTAATAATATATAGTAAATATAATTTTTAAATAATAATTTTGATAAAATTATTAAATATAAAATAAATTTTTTATTATATAAGTGAAAATTTATAGTAACATAGCTTCCAAGTTACAGCAGCTAGTGTTTACCAAACACTTTAGTGCTGGAGCTTGCTGCCCAACCTCAATCCCAAATGCACCTTAAATCTTTTAGTGTGTTGTTATTTTAAGAAAATCATCTTTCTAAATTGCTTGACTATAGACATGTACCCTTTTTTTTTATCACTTTCTTTAACAAACATATATCATCATTCACTCGTACTGACAAGGATTCTAAAGGTTAATATAATACCTGTTTGATGTAATGAGCTATGGATTGACAATCAGAGACCTCGTAGAGATCGAGAGCCTGGTAAGCTAACTCCATCACATGGCTTTGCAGCTCATCTGGCATGTCAGTCTCTCGTATCACAGCTTTTCCTTCCAGCATCTCAATGAGAAAAAAAATGAAAAAAAAAAAAAGACAAGTGAATGTGCATGAAGGCCTCTAATTGCCTTTTGTATATATAGCACAAGTTCAAGAAAGACATACGAAGAAGCTGGTGGTGGAGGTTAAAAGCAAAGCGATGATATTTTCTCTGTCAATTTCACATTTTGGCCTATAAAAATTGAAATTTGTAAGCACTAGGAACTGTTAAATCAAAGCAGTTGTAATAAAAATATCTTTCCTAGTCATTGATTGCATACCATTGCAACTTTCTAGTTGCGACAAATCTCCAACAAGCAAGTTTATAAAATCTGGGATTTCAACAGAACATGAGGTGGTTTTTGGTCATCTTGCGATTCTATTTTTCATCATGTTCTAATAAGAGACATGATTTGTTGTTCTGGACCCTGCTTGACCTTCATTGACTCAAACAAAATTAGGCAAGTCAGTCAGAAAATTGCACTACAGGTAGAACCACAAGAGATCGATGCCTTCTACTTTTTGGATTCCCAGTTAGTTGTTCTAAAGTGGTCCATATTTACATTGAAATGACCAAAATAGTTTACTCTAATATTTTGTGGCTGCTAACTGTCGTGTCCAAAGACACCATTGTCAGCAATAAAGTGTCAGCATGCTTCTTTGGCAGCTTAATTGTCAAGCTATATATATATATATATATATATTTTGTCATATGTAAATTATAAAAGATTTAGCGCAACTGATATCAAGCACACCACTGCTGATAACAAACCCAGAGATCCAATTTCAAATCAAACTCATCAGGCAGTTAAAATTTCTCTAGTTTGAAATATGATCATCAAAATTTATCAAAAGCCGTACAAGGGGAAAATGAATGAAATTTCAAGTAGTCCATTTCTCTATTGAGCAGTGATTATAATACTCAAAAGGAACTTCCAGGACTTGAAGAGACACATGTTGAGCCAAACCCTGGAGAAAAATCATCAATACATTCAACTACAATTCTCATCTGAACAAAGTTACCCAACTCTAGAAGTCCCTAATAATCCCATAAAACCTGATAAAGAATTCATCAATCAAGACAAAGTCAAATTCAAGAAAACGCACCGTTTTCAATTCCCAGCAAAATCCTAATTTTCATTTACCCAAAATCGTCTCCTAAAACCCATAAATAAACCCTTTTATTTACCAAGAAACCCTTCAATTGATCACCTTGATCTAAGCAAGAACACGCTGAATTCTTGACCCGGGCTCTCGTCTGGATTAATCAAATGAAAAGACTCCGAATCAGCGCTACCAATCACGTGCTCGTAATTAGCCCTCATGTATATAATCTGCTCACCCGAATCCGGACCAGAAGACCCTAACCCGGCAGGAATTACACCCGCACCAACGGTAATCGATTGCATCATCTTCAACATCAGACGATTCTGCCCGCTCGCTTTTCTCCGAACTGCGAACCCGACCTTGCGCCCGTTACAATACATTATCCAAACAGGTACCAAACGGAGCGGGCAAAAAGTGACTTCAATTCTCTCGGTGCTTTCGGGTCGGGCGCATTCAAGGGCGATCCGAACGAGTCCGCAGCGCATTTCTTTAACGAGTTGGTTAGTGGGCATCGATAATTCGAGAAGCAGAGTCGGTTTCATCGAGACACGGTCTTGTTGGACGCAGAACCAGACGTGGCCGCGGCGGTGGCCGAAGATTGTGCCGATGACCATTGATTTCGATGGACGAGACGGAACAATCAAGAGTGTCGTGCTGTTATCTTCAGGGGAGGTTGGTTCTTGATCTGGGTTTTGGGTTTCTTGATCAGCGGCTGCTGATGTGGTGTTGGTGGGTTCGTCGATGTCGTCTCTTAAAGAGGTGCTGAGGCGTTTCTTGGGTGCGGGAGTTGTTTTGGTGTCTGCGGCGGTTGGGAAGATGCAAGGGAGGAAGAATCGACGGAGAGCGTCTTTCTTGGACATTGTTAGAGTCTCAAGATTCGTGTGACTGGCGTGACAATGGTGAGGCTGAGGGCTATTGTGGTGTTTTTTCTGTTTTCTGGGGTTTATTTATAAATAAAGAAATATCTATTAGGGCGGGAACTGAATATAGCCGTTGGAATTTTACTCGTGTTGGTTTGGCAGGTTGGGGTTTGTTAAAAATGCTGACACGTTTATAAATAGGTCTGGATGGCGTGGCAATTACAGAGGTTGGGCCTAAAAGGGCCCGGTCCAGTTACATTCCTTCTCGTGCGCTGTTAACCAAGGAACTGCCTTATTTTTTTCTTTTATTTTGATATATGACCTTTTTTTTTTTTTTTAAATTTATGCTGTTTGATATGTTATTGACAATATTTTGAAAAAAATTTATTCTTGCAAAATATTTAAAATATTTATTTGCAGAAAAAAAAATTCAATTAATTGTGTCATTGATATCTGATGGTTCTTTACTCCTTAGGGAAGAATGTGAGAATTAGCTGGTTTTCATTTTCACATGAATTGTTGAAGACTCCCAAAATTGTTTAAATGCACATAAATTCCTTAGTTTATGAAATAATCACAGACACCATATTTTGGACAATTGTAATCATATACATAATTGGTTCTATATTGTCAAAGGATATAATTGTTCAAAAAGATATTTTTTGATCCAATGTGATAAAAAAGGAATTTACATGACCATTTATGAAACCATGAGTTTATTTATGCATTTAAACAAAATTTATGATTATTAGTGTTTTTTCCCTAATTTATTATGAAAAAAAAATACAATCAAGAATAATGCTACGGATCAATGTGATAAAAACGTGCACAAAAAATCTGAGATATCAAAAAAAGCAACTTAACATACAAAAAGACGAAAATTAAAAAGGAATTGAGCTTACTAATGGCAAACGGGAGGCATAGAATTATACATGCTGATAAGCAGATCCTTTGTTCTGACTTTTCTCCTCATTTTGAGATTCTTTCTTCCCAATGGCATTACTTGATACAAAACGGCATGCAAAGAAATTAAAGTACAGTAAATTAACAACTTCAAGTGCAGCAATGGTGAAATAGAAATAGTCAAGGGTATCCTTGTTAAGGTCAGTGCCACCAAGCCATGGTGCTTTGGCATACTTTTTCGTTAAGCCATGAAGAATATTAACAAGAGCTGAGTTTATGTAGCTTGAAATTGATAAACTGAGGAAAAAGACTGCCCCAGAAACAGTCCTCATTGATTCAGGCAACTGTGTAGTTAAGAATTCCATCACGGCAACCGCAGCAAATCCTTCTGTCAAACCCGAAAAAGAAAATTGTGGTAAAAGTACTAAAATACTTATAGGTGATTCAAATGAACCATGTTGCATTGCTGATAGCCTACGCTTTCTCTCAACAAAGCCAGCTACCAATAAGCTGAGAATTGCCATTAGAATGCCGATAGTAATCCTCTGTCTCATTGTCAACCTTATCTTTTTTCCTGTTATTTTCTGTGATAGAGGTACAAAAACACGCTCATAAAAGAAGATCCATGTTGAAAGTGTAAGCATTGATACTAGTCCCATCCAGCCTGGTGGAACATTAAAACTTCCGAATCTTTTATTAGTCTGAATTGCTTGAAGGATCCCAATTGTATTCTGCTGGTCCATTGCTAGGAAGCAAAATATTCCTGTTATCCAAACCGGGAACATTGCGACTAGCAGTTTTAGTTGTTCCACTTGTAGCAAACTGCATAGTCTCCAGCCATTCTTGGCCTTCCCGTAGTCGTCTAATTCACTTGAATCAACTATCACCGCAGCCTTATCAAGGCATCTGAATCTATTTGTGTGAGGGAGCTTTGTTGTTTGTGGTTCTGTTTCTGATTGTGTCAAAGGAGGATCATAGAATGAGTTTCCGGAGGACTGTCCAAGAGTTACTTTTCGCTTTCTACAGGAAGCTGTGATCACTTTGGCCATGTCAACAAAGACACTTCCTTGTGGATTCTTGATTATATATGTGTGATAACCGATCAAGAAAACGACTATGGAGAGGAAAAAGCAGCCGGTCGGAATGGCAAAGCCGAGAATCCAGCTGACATTTGTCTGAATGTAGACAACAGCGGTGAGGGCTACAACAAGAGCCACAGTAAATGAGAAGTACCACCAATTGAAGAAGCTCTCAAGTTGTGATTTCCCCTTAGGCGTACTGGTGTCAAATTGGTCAGCCCCAAAGGCAATGTTGCAGGGTCTAATTCCCCCTGATCCGATGGCTAGCAATGCAAGACCCGCATAGAGAATGCTAAGCTGCCAACTTTCAGGCTGGGGGCATTGAGCTCCTGTGCAATCCGGCGGCCTTAGTTCAGGTATACTTGCTGTCAAAGTCATTATTCCCATTCCCTGTTGATTGAAATGCACAGAATCCATAAATTCATCCAAAATCATGTGATAAAGGTTACCCATGATAACAATCATTTTCATTCAATATGAAAACTTGTCCCGTTCCAGATTATAATATATTTGCATCAAAAAAATAAAAAAATTCTTAAACTAATTAAGGCTCTAGAAAAGAGTATATATGTTTACCAGAAATGAGGCAATGGAGCCATAAAGAAGAGTCCGGAACCTGCCCAGGTACGTATCGGAAAGCAAAGCCCCAGGAATTGCCGTAAGGTTTGAGGAACCACCCCAAATACTGACCACATTAACCAAAAGTATACCATCCATGTTGTATTTTGTACGTAAATACACCGTCATATTCGCAATCAAGCTCATGGAAGCCAACTTCTCGAAGGTTTCGTTCCCTAACAAAACAACCCATCAAAATCATTCCATAAAAACTCCAGTGAAAACGTTATGTTCGAAACCAAAATGAAGACCATGAATTAAATGTTAACTGCAGAATGAATCAAGGAATTTACCAAGAATATATTTGATGGACCTCCATCCTCCCTTAGGTCTTCGGGAATAAGGAGGAGGGGAGCGAGAGTTTTGATCTACTAATGTTGAATGAATCTCATTCTCCATCTCTCTCCTCCTCCTTCCCTATTGCTTCCAAATGCCAAATGATGTTACAAAAAGTTTTTATATGATTTTTAAGGTGACATTTCTGTTTGTAACAGCTGAAGTTTCGTGAAACCTGCAACCTTTCTTTTTTCAGGACTTGAGCTGTAACATTTTAAGAACTGTTATAACTGCTGTGTAATTACATGTTACATGTCATAAAGTCATTTAATTCTTGGATTGAATATATCATATTCTTCTATTTTTATAAAAGTTTACATGGAGTGTGTTCTCTTCTTGTTACATTAAAATTGATAAATTATCATAATCAATTAATTAGTTCTCATGTGTATAAGAGCGCGTTTGGCAGGTCGTATTTACCTTCTACTCTATTGCGTTAATACATTGTTATTATAAAAACCCATGTTTGGCTGCACAGTTACATTGTACTATATTGGAAAGATGGTTAAAATAATCCCATGGGGAAAAAAGTTTAGGCTTTATTGCATTAAAATATTATTTATATTTTAAATTTAATCATTTTATTTTATTATTTAATAATTTATAATAAATTTAAGTTTATTAAATATTAATTTATGTTTATATGAAATAAAATTTAATTTAAATAATAATATAAAATATTAATAAACCTAAATATTTAATAAATATAGTATATTACTTTTATTACATAAAATCATCTAACTTATTTTACTTTAAATATGTAAAGAGTATTTTAATTATTTAATCATTTGTTATTTGCTAAAATGCTAAATTTAAAAATAAATTTAAATTAAATAATTATATTCAATATTAAGTAATAAAAAAATTATAATTAAATTGAAATTTTAATATTATATTGTATTATATAATATTATATATTATATTTTATTTGTATTTATAATATTATATTATTTGATAATAGGATATTATGAAATTATTTTTATGTTATAAAAATTAATATATAAAAATAATTATTTGATAATTAATTTGAAATTTTATTAGTACAACACTAAAATATTAAAAAAATTAAATTAAATTAATATTAATATTATTATAAATAATATCATAATATAATATTATATATATAATACAGTTCATAATACACCAACCATTATATTTTATCACAACTTAACACAATACACCATGATACAATTCAATTAATACAACGCAATACCATACAGTGAGAGAAACGCAATACCATTCAATTAATATTAACGTAAAAACTCGGTGGATGTTATTGTTATACCATGTCGATTGCCATTGGTAGTAACGTGCCTACAGTTAAACTAACGTCTCAACTGATCCCTTTAATCTTCCAATTTTTTTTATGATTCTACTGGACTGTTTGGTTTACTTCTCCACACATTAATTACATTGGCAGGATAATCAAATCAACTACTCTAAAAAATTTAGAAGAAGAAAAATATTCTCTTTGTGTGAGGCCATAAAACCAATTAAACCAATGGAGGAAAGAATAAACTGAGGGTAATCATCTTTTTGCATATGAAAAATAAATCTTAAGGAGTCATTCTCACATGAATAATGATAAGAGTTACTCAAACTTTTTTTATATTAACTGAGACAACATGATTCAATTGATTGAAAGAAATACCTCTTCGTTATTTTTATTATTTCGTACTTTCATTCGTAAATGCCATTGAAACAAAAATCAAGAATTCAATTTGTTCCATATAATTGAGAAGGTGACCTTCCTCACTGGCGCTCTAGTAGCAGAAACAAATACAAAATTTATCCGGCAGAACAAGCCACAATAAAAAACTTATAATGGTGGCGGCTTCTTCCTCTGCCAGTGCCTGTAAATTTACACAAGCAACAGTTCAATTAAAGGATTTTTAAACATCCAATTGACTTTTAGAGAAAACTAATGAGTCTACCTCAATTCAATTTAAGCAGTCAGTTATTGCACCCCACTCCATCTGGCCCAATCCACAAACTGCATTCCGCCGTAAATGTTGTTGGCAAATCGCACTCCAACTGTGAAAGCCATTGCAACGGGTGGAACCTGCTTCACCAAGGGTGATGCTTCTACCAAACGTTCCAGTCCATTGATGACTTGATAACGGGTATTTGAAGAAACTGCAAGAAAAACACCTGCAAGTTTGGAGAGGAAGGAGATTCAGTTAGGGAAGAAAGTTGACTCCAAATAGGGTGACAGCGTGAATAAATAAGCAAGCATACCCCAAAGAGCTGCACTTTTCAGAAGAGGTGGCACGGGTATGTCCTCTTCTGATTTATTTATGCTCCTGAGATAGAAAGATACGATGAGCCATTGAATTCAAGAAGACAGAAAGATGTAAAGTTAAAAATAAGCTGTCACTTTATTACAAAAAAATATCATAGCAGCTCAGTTTCTGTAAAATATACAAATATAATCATAAGGCATGACATATGAAATTCCGAACTATCATACATACTAATTTAGAGCTATAACATCTCTGCATCAAGATGTAAAGGTCTCAAAGTCACTGAACTACAACGAGATAAATAGTTGTAGCAATAAGATGGCAATTCTTCTACTTTCTAATATGAGTCTTAGCAGTAATATAGTAGTACAGTTTAGCATAATTTTACAATGGCGATAGCAAGCATATCCTTTATCGATTTGTTGAATAATATTTGTTCTTATTGAAGGTTTCCTTGTTTTCAAAAGAAGTTGTCATGTATCAATAGAACAAGAGCGTATTGTAATTACTTTGGCAGTTATTAGCAGGAATTTCAATGGTTCTCTGATCAGACAAAGTTTTGTCAATAAAAATGAAAAGGCATCTGGAAGAACCTCTTAAGAGGCAAATATCAGGCTGTACTCACAGGGCAACAAAAAGATTTTTGAATAGTGAAACGGAATATCCATTCAAATGACTTGTTAAATATCAGAGCAAGAAAAAGGTGATACAGGACAGATCTAAAAAGATAGTAGAAGCAAACCTCTTGGCAGTCATAATTACATTTGCAATGCCTTGGCCTATAATACCACATCCAAACCCAACTGATCCGTACAAAATACCCTGAAAACATAATATGTAAATTAATAATGACACTCTACCAATATGTCCTCTATAGATCAGTCGACATACATGCCAATCTGACCTTAAAAAAATATGTTGCAATTCTCTGGTTCACAGAAAATCTACATCCTGGCCTTTCAGCTTCAAATACGCTGCAAAAGAATGATCACTTCAGAAACTGAACTAGTATTGAAACATATTACTAGGCAACCTAACCATGTCAGGACACAAGAGGATTGAAGATAAGACTAATTTTTATAAGCATGAACTATTAACCTGCTGGGAAGAGCTCCATAAGCATGTTGGATGCATCCAAGGAATCCTTTAGAAACAGATGGTTGCCCAATGCGCACATAAGGTGCCAACATACCAACCAAAGCAATGTTAACCACCACACCAACCAAAAGATCTGCAACATACAACTCAAATTCTGCCCAGAAATCTTTGCCCCTCTTTTGAACTTCCGCAAGTGTAGCACAACAAGAATCAATGACAATCTGCATCAAGTAAATACCAGTAAGTATCCAGATAAATACTGGCAATAAAATCCACAATATAAGTGCTCTTCGACATTACATTACATAGGTGATCACAACTTCAACAGGATGAGTAATTTCTTTCTTTCTTCCATATATTTGTTCTTAGAAGATCATACTCCCCAAACAATTAATACTCAAGTAATCATATTAATGCATGGGTTGGTGGAAACATAAAATAATTTCAAAAATAAACCACAAGAAAATGTTCTAACACTTGGTTACAAGAGCAGTTTGCATGAAGAATATATCAAAACAAGGTCAACAAACCTCAGTTCCAATCTTGAAAAGGAAAGATGGATCAGCCAACATTCTGTTTCGCAGCATGGCCCATGACTTCATCAGAAATCCCAAAGGCCAGCTCGACCCCTAAAGCCGAAACATCAGGTCAAAGCAATCACAAAAACAAATACAAAATGCGCATACAATTCAAACTCTTGAAAATTAACTAACAGTACCTGCAGGTCAAAATATCGAAGTAGAAGCAACTTGCGAATCCCCACACTCTTGGCAGCCTCAAACATATCTGAAGGAAGACTAGCCCCTCGATCTTCCACCTCTTTCATAATCTCCTCAAATTTCATAATGGGCCCGAATTCCCTCTCTTCGTAATCATTTTGTTCGCTGTCATCCCCATTTCCACCCCCACTGCCTCCTCCTCCTCCTCCTCCACCACAATTGTTAAAGCTCCCATTTCCTCCATTACCATCACTACCAGTTTTTATCTCATAATGATTCTCCAAAACTTTTACATCCTTTCCTGCACTACCAATATTTCCTTCTTTTGTTTCTACACTCGAAGCCACACCAGATTGCGGCTCAGCTGATGACTCTGACATATTACTACTCATCGCAACAAGCCGCATCTCTTTTCCTTTTACAGAGACATGTGGCAAATACACCTCTTTTACAAACTTTTTGAATCTAACCTTACAAAAAACCGAATTCTGACTCCATATCTTCCCCAAAACAACCTCGTTTCGCGCATTCACAACGTGAAATAATCCAAAACCCGATACACAACCAGCCATGCTTGCTTCTCCAATATTTGAACTCAGAGAAAAAGGCAAGTCGACGAATAAAGATTCAATTCTTCCCTACGACACAATAAACAGAAATCTAATAAAAAAAATGAAAAATCAACTTTTTTTCTTTTTTAAAGTGAACTTTGAGTGAAGTGAGGCTGTTTGGTGTTTGATTTCTGGAAATGATTTTTTTTAAAAAAAATTTTAGGGTTTAAAATGGAGGCGGCGCAGCGACTCAGAGCGCAAGTGATTCGCCCTAAACAAAGAGACAGGTGTTAGCGTTCGGGTTTCTCTGGCTTTCGAGCTTCTGTGAGAGTGAGAGTGAGGCAAGTTGTTAACCTGTTACGAAGTATCAAGTGTTGTGTTCTGTCGTGGCGCTACTTCCATTCCATGTTTACTATGTTTTGCTGCTTTTACGTTTGTTTTCCCTTGACACTGTTGTCTTGTCGTCGCACGTGCGCTAGATATTTCTCGCGCGTGTGGACATCTGCAGGGTTCTGCTAAATTGGGCACCATGTGCAAACGGACAAGTGAGAATTCTGCGCGCGGTACTCATTTTAGCACCGAACGCCAGTGACAGCGGACTCTCTTTGAGTTAAAAAGGTCAGCCCCAACTCGACAGCAAGACCACAAAAGGTCCACCACCATGGTCCTCGAATTGCATTTTTTTTTAAAATTCTTTTTCATAGCTGTGATGGTCGAATTATTTATTAATATTATTATTATTTTTTTGGTTTAAAGCTTGTGTCGACATGTCGAGTTAATGCTTTTTTGACCATTAATAGCTATTATATTGGCAAGTTGATGGTGTCAATTTCTAACACGTGAGTAAGGTGTTGGTTTGTTTTTTCTCATTTGAATGAGTGAAAAAAAAAAAAAAAGGAGTATAACCCGCAAAGTCGTTTCATGTAGGATGGCAATGGGGAGGGGAGGGGAGGGGACCACTCTCCCTATACCCATCCCGATATTTTGTCGTATATTTCCATCCCCTCCCCGTCTCCATTAGAATTACTTTAGAGAATCCTCATCTCCTCTCCGAATAATAACAGGGGCTCTCCGAGAGTCTCCGATCCCCGAATAACTAATATATTTTTTTGTTTTCGATTTTGAGTTAATCATATTAAAATAAAAAATTCAAATAAAAGTAAAGTTCGAAATATATATGACATTAATATCCATTACAAAAGTCACATACATTAAATTAGTAAGTAAAGCGACGTCACGAGGATACGAACTTCTTTTACAAACTATCGTGAACAAATTAATAGGTTAATACAAAATTATTAAATAAAATCGAATTTATATTCAAAATTAACTTTTTCAAATTAGTTGCGTGGACTTTATAAATGTGACTATTCCCTTTACAAAGATCAATAGTTAAGTGAAAGAAATCAAAACAAATATTAAATTAGATTAGATTATATATTAAAATTGTGATTCGTTGTGGCTAATTATAATATCTAAAAATAAATTAAAAATAATTTTAAGTTTAAAATATTTAATGAATATTAAAATTAAAACAAAATTTTTGGTTTAATAGAATCAACCTGGTCTTTTTAATGTCCTAAATAAAAATTTAGGACTTTAATTAGTTAATTAGGCTTAAAAGTTTAATAATATAAAGATTTTGATATTTTTTTATTTTTACCAATATTTATAATTTTATAATTCAAATTTTATAATTTATTTACTAGTAATTTTAAAAAATAAAAATAAAAATGGGGAAATGGGTAGGGGATGGGGATTCCATCTCATCCCCGTCCCCTCCCCGAATAAGAAATTGGGTAAAAATATTTCCCCATCCCTTCCCCGAATAATAAATTGGGTATGAAATTATCCCCATACCCTCCCCAAATGGGAAAAATTCCCGAAGATACCCGTTCCCGTGAGAATTTTTACCATCCCTAGTTTCATGCTCGAGTTTCATACATTAATAACCCAATAAATAAGCAGTACAGTAAAGTGTAATGAGGGTAAAAAGTTCAGAAGTCCAATTACTAATACATTACAATTACTCATCAATCACTAATGCTCTCGTCTTGGCTTGATTCATGATCACGTGCTGTGAGAAGCTTCACCACGCTCATTGGAGGCCTCGTATCACGATTTTCTGCAACACAAAGGAGAGCAACTTTCACCATTCTGTCAAGCTTCTCCATGTCGTACACATCGTTCAATCTTGAATCAATTATTTTCTGTGATCCTTCTTGTTCCATCTGCTTAGCGACCCATTGCACCAAATGGTTGCAATAACTACCATCCGAAGCTGAAGTTGAAAGATAGTCAGAAGCGCTTTTCCCAGTCAGTAGCTCCAACAGAACAATCCCATAGCTGTAAACATCTGCTTTTGCATCAATCTTCAGGTTCATCATCCACTCAGGAGCCAAGTATCCCCTCGTTCCACGCACTCGCGAAAACTTTGTGTCATGCCTTTCCTTGAATAGCTTTGATAGACCAAAATCCGCCACTTTTGGTTCAAACTGATCATCCAGTAGAATGTTTTGAGGCTTAACATCACAATGCAGAACCCACTCTAAACATTCTTCATGTAAATACGACAAGCCCTTTGCCGTTCCTACCGCAATGTTGTATCTTTGATCCCATTGTAATATGCTGGCTGTGCGCCTGTGCCTGAATCATTGAACAATAGTTTATCCAATGAACCATTCTCAACATACTCGTAGACTAGCAGCTGGTGTTCATTCTCAGCGCAAAACCCCTGCAGTTTGACCAAATTCCTGTGATTGATCCTCCCAATGATGCTAACCTCTGCCCAAAATTCTGCATCTCCTTGCAAGACGCCTTCTAGTCTCTTAACGGCAACAACTCTTTCGTCATCAAGGACCCCCTTGAAAACGCTCCCGAAACCACCCTTTCCAACCTCTTGTTTGAAGTTCCTTGTCGCCCTTTTGAGCTCTGCATAAGTGAACCGTTTGAAGCCCAAGGCAAGTACAATGCAACCCAGATTGGCCAATTCCTCATGAACGTGCCTTCTGAAAACATACTACCATCCTAAAGAAATGAAGACCGTTTCAATGACTGCAAACGAGCCCGCAAGTGAAATTAAATACTTCATGTACCGATTCTTAGTGGGTTTTTCTCCATTAGCATTATCACCTCCAAGAACTACTGCTGCTGCTGAGCAGTTCAAATCATTTATCCTTGCCTCTTCGAGATCTGCGGAAGAGTTAATTTTTCCTCTGGGAATCTTGATATGCATACTGACATATTTACCGGGCATATTGTGACCATTCAGGAGATTGCCTTTAGGAAAACATTGTCCTTGTCCATCTGTTGAATATCCAAATCCCTTGCATTTGCATTCACTTAGACATCGATTCCTGCATTCTTGTAAGGAAATGCCAATGCCATAGATGACTAAGTCATATCCATAGTAATCTGTGTTAGGAAGCTCCATGAAGTCCAATTCATTTCGATCACAAGACAAATTAAACAGAGGAGAGCAGCCCTTGATCCAATCTGAAGGATCATTTCTTCTGAAACCATTAGGGCAAATGCAAGTTTTTTGCCGCGGGCGGTTAACACATATACCATTTGGACCGCACAATCCATGAACCGTGCAATTATCTAAGCCAGCAGGCAGCCATGAGATTTTCCATAGCCTGGTTGACTCATGCAAGCTATATAATCTTAGGATCCCATCATAATCTAATGTTAATCTCCTTTTTGGACCAACTCCATAGTCGGATGCATTGAATTTGAACGTATCACTTGATCTAAATAGTCCACTAGCATTTACATATGCTCGTCTGGAGCTATTGTAAGGCGTTCTTCCATTTAAAAATACGGTAAAAGCTGAGTTTGGCCAGTAGATACTTGATATTAAAGGACCATTAAAGATGAGATCCAAAATGTTATTGTCATCAAATTTCAAGTTATAGAATCCTGATAAGTATGTACCTGGACTTCTCATGGAGACCAAGGTTGTATTCTTGGTAAGCAGCTGAGATGGAAGCAGTGTATCTGTAGGGGAATCAAAACTCTTCCAGATGGTTGTATTGGCTTGATTGACCAATACTAAATTTCCCGTTTCAAGAAGCTGAGCTTGGACACCTTCATCTGTGAATGTGTTGGTTGACCAAACGACAGAACTATCTTTATCAGTCAAGGCCAGGTTTCCATTTCTTTGAAGGGTTAGCTTGGACCGCTTTCCATTAACTGGCTGGTCTCTGTTGGCCACCCAAACCACAGTTCTGTTGACAGAGTTTGTGAACCAGATTGAGTAACAGTATGCATTCGTGCCAACCTTGTAAAATCCACTAGAGCATGTACCATTTGGCGAAACCAGGAAATCATTCTCTTTTTCAACAGCCAAGGAGTTTCCACGAGTTAATCTCGGTACCCCCTGCGACCTTGCTTGAGACCATGCCACAGTTGGTGCAAGTATCAGCAGAACGAACAAACAAGGAAATCCCATTTTTGGATTCTGTAAGAGATATGATAGATTCAGGCTAATGTTTCTGGTTTCTGAAGTTCGGTAAAGGAAAATAAGAGTGCTTGTCTTGTGTCCAAGTGTTGCAATATAGGCAGAGGAAATTTTATTTTCTGACCAAATAGCAAGTGGCTATTTAATTTAACAAGTAAATCTTTGCATTATCATTTTTGGCCCATAATTCTTGCAAGTTGCAACTGGCTTTGGCATTCAATGAAAAAATGGACCCCATTTACTTTCCTGTTCTGTTCCCTCTATTCGGAATTGGAGGCTTCATTTTATCTATAATTTGATTCGAAAACATGGGATCGGTGATTGATTGACCACTATTAACCAAATTATTTATGAAACAACTGTTTAAGTCTTCAAGAGCCTTTTGCTTTGACTTTGTCTATCAATAATGCAATGCTAATGCATCAATTATACATGTCTGTCGGTGATTGATTCTGCCAAGATATATGACACGATTCTGATTTGATCTTAATTAAGTGAATCAATTACTCGATAATCCTTTAGTAAATTGTGTGATTGGATCACGACTATATATTATGTTAATTTCTTTGTTATTTATAAAATAATGATTTCTCATCTGAAAGGTATAAAAAAAACAATATTAATAGATAAAATATAGAAAGCATTTTGTCAATATAAGAAATAAGATATTTTTTAAAAATTATTAATTAATAAATTTATCAAATTATTAATTTACCACATTAACCCGAAACTGGGATAGACAAAAACTACTATTTAATTGAAAATTTCAATTTATCAAGTATTAATTTAATATTTTAGTATACTTATTTGTCAACTACTTATTTTTCAATTTCTTCTTGGCAGATGCCATTGTGTTGTTTGAGGTTTTCTGACTGTCGATGGTCAATTTCTCTCTACCTGAATAGTGAAATCCTCCTTCACTGGGAAATGGTGTTCCTTGCCAATCAAAACAAAACTACAAGTGGACTTGTAAGCTTAATTGTTATCAGATATTTATTCCTTTGATTGGATGAAATGCTAATAACTTTATGTTCACGGGGACTCCAAGTAGTCAGAAAACATTGATTTTGATTCCGTCTCCTTTTCTTTTATTATTTTTCCTTTTTCTTTTGGATTTTGCATTTCTTTGGACAGTAGTTCCCAGGTTTCTTCCATATCTATTGAAAATAACTACATGTTTCTCTTCTATTGATGATATTTCATCATATAATCAAATGAAAATTGTTTCATTCTAAAATATTAGTGAAGGCAAATATTAACCATTCTATTATTAATTCTTATATCACTTGTTGAAATGCCATTAGTTGAATTTACATATTTAAATTGTTCTTGTCGTGAAGGCACCAAAAAAAAAAAAAAAAAAGAAGCTCAGATGCAATTGTGATCGTCTGTAATGTGGATTTCAAACTCAGTTTCACATTCTAACAAGGATTGGACTACTGAATCCATTGTTGGTCTTTTGCTTCGATCCTCATCCACAAACGATATCCCAATTCCCATCAAAGTTGCAGCCTGGTTCATGTTAAAATTTCCTTTCAATCTTGGATCCACTATTTCCTCTATCCATGCTTCCTCTTCATATAGAATTTTCTTTTTCACTTCCTTGACAAATCTTTTCAACTCTGCTTCCTACCATTCACCATCCTCTACCACCCAGTTTGAAAGCTGAAATCTTTTCACCATCGCAGGAACCACAACTCCATAACTGTACACATCAACTTTGGCAGTGATGGGAATATCTGTATCCCACTCTGGAACTATGTAACCTTTTGTTCCTTGAGTCTGAGAGAATTGAGAACTATTATTGCCCCTCTGAGACAACTTGGCTAGACTAAAGTCAGCAGCCTTAGTCACAAGCAATTTTAGATATAGACTTTTCCAATTGCCACATGAGGTTGGAATGTTTGTAATAGGTTTTCTCTTCTTGGAGCTGGACATGAAGTAATACTAGGCTGCATCCTTTGGACTATTCCTCAGTTGATATAAATTATTTATCTCATCAATAGTGGATTCACTTAGCTCACATATCCTGCACAACACGAATAGACCAGAAAGCACCCTCCTTCCATTTGAGTTGAGTTGGCCATGAGCTAAATGTCTTCTACCCAACACCTTAACAAAATAACGCTAAAGGGTAACATAACACCCAGCCTAAAACACTCCAAATATAGAGTCACACATTCTGTGGGTGGACGGCTAGGGGTGTCTCGTTTACCAGGAATCGTTAGATGGATATCATCAGGAATGTTGTAAACCTCTCTTAGCTTATCCAGGTCTTTCTGGGTGGCGCTACATCTCATATAATCTATGGGTAGGACTCGACTTCAACTCTAAGGCTAACTTTCCTTTCTTAGCTGGTCTGATCTTCTCGGAGGCATCCTCCTTGCTACTACCCTCATCATTGATGTTCTCAATTCCACCTAAACTAAAAGTTCCATAAGAGCTTGATACCCCCTCGTTATTATCTCTATTTGATTTGCTCTCACTAGATGAGGAAGAAACCTTGACGGCCATTCTCCTAGGGTCTTTTTTGATACTAGATGTGCTTATATTCGCTAAAGGAATCTAAGGATTAAAAATCGGTCATGTGAGCATATTGGGCAAGAAACTCAACTTATCCCTACAATCAATTTCTATTATTTTCTCTTTACCCTTAAACATCGTAGAGAAAAAAAACCAGAAGTCCAAACAAAAACAACCATGCAAGATCTAAGCAACAACAATCAGTGATAAGTTCAGAAAGCAGTGGTTGGGGCGACTTGTAATTGATGACGTAGTAATCGCAGTAATGACGTTAGGAGAGAACTTTCTTACTTTTTAAGAGAGGAAAAGAAAGGCCGATTTAGGAGAGTGGGAAAGAAAGGAAAAGAAATTAGGGATTTAATGAGAGAAAGTAAGACGCTTCAAGTAACAGGCATGTCAGCTGAAGAGACCTGTCTCGAGAATGCAAAAACCGCCATTTTAAAGTTCAAATGCTTCGCTTAAAATAAGCCACGTCACTTACATTCAAAGTGAGGTGGAGAGGTCAGGTCAGTGGAGATAGTTTGAATTTTGAAAACAAAAATATTCACTTTTGGTCCTATCTTTTTTTTATGGCCAGAAATGAATAGAAATGATTAGGTATCTTTTGAGTACATTTTCTAGCCTTACGGATATTAACAACCTTGACCCGCCAGGTCGCTATAACCAGCAGAACACATTTTTTGTTTTTAGTTTTATCTTGCTTTACTCAAAACATTAGAAATTGGGGAACTAGTGTTTGGGTAGTTAAAACACCATGGCCCGATATACACCCGAGTAGAATGTGGCCTCCTCGTTTTAAAAGCAATCCTCGAGGGGAGTGGCATCTCGAGGAAGTAGTCAACTGGTCATATGCATAACGACGGTCAAAGAACTCATGAGGAGAAGCCAATATTAGGTCGATTCAAAGACTTGGTCAAAGGTTGGCCAGCGAATTGTCTTAGAAAATCCAAGCATGATGCCCACACACAAATAGTTACCAAATCAACCCCCCAACCTTCTCGTAATTGACGTACTCACTCATTAATTAATCGACACATTCAACCAACCCACTAACATCCGCGAATTAATGGTGGTGCGACATATTCTGTTGCTTATAAAAGCCTTGTAAAATCTAAACTAGGGCACACTTCTTTCTACAAGGGAAAACTCTGTCTCTGATTCTAGAATTTCTTTCCTTGAGCTCATTTCTTTTTGGGAGGAAAATTTTTTTTTTTACTTAAAGTAGTTAAAACTAAGCCATGTAGATTTGTCGCACAATTTTTTCCCCAAAAACCCAATGATTGACTTAAGCGTCAGAGGGTTTTCATCGAAAAATATCCGATGCCCCCTAATTGTTATTTGTGATTGCACTCCATCAGCACTTACTCAATGAAAACAAATGCAAACAATATAATCTCCTATAAAGACAAATTCAAGCATTAACGTGGTCACCTGGTGGTGATAACGAACTTGACCAAATTTCTGCATTAACGGTGATGCCTTGGAAAAGTTTGAGCCTTGAAGCCATTAAAAGAAGCAGTTTTGCGAAACAAAGCCCTTGACCTGTTAGCCTATAGCTAAATCCTGAACATGGACAGTCATCCAAGCACAATTCATACAACCTCTTTTGATATAGACTAATTGTAGTTGAGGTCAAAATCATAAAAATCTACTTGTGGAACCTTTACGAATTTTACTTCCATCAAGCTTTAAGAATAAGTTCTATTAAACCTAGGCTTACAACTATTACTCCAATCACCTAGCTCAGTTGCCTCATACGCCAGTGGGCATGAACACTTCAGCATTACTGTACAAACATGAATCCCATCTTTACCACATACATTATGTACTTTACTAGGCTGCATAAGAGCTTGCCAAGAAATTATCCATAATCTCATCACCTCTTTAAGACTATAAAGCCTGAGATTTCTGTTGTAATCTATTGTCAATCTTTTTTTGATCCTAAAACCCATGCCTATAGCACTGAATTTGAATTCATCACTTGATAAGAAACTGCCTATGTTATCTATAACAGCTATTTAGCTAGTGTTATATACCTTGTTCTTCCAATTTGAAACACATCGAAGTCAGGATCAGGCTAATACGCACTTGAAACCTCAATACATTATCATTATCAAAATATGAAGTAAAATGCAAATATCTATACGTTCCATTACCTACACTAGATATCAGCTTGGTGGTCTCAGTAAACAGTTGATAAGGAAGGAATGAATTATTAAGAAAATCAAAGCTTTGCTATAGAATCTTACCATGCATGTCCTTTAGGACAAGATGTCTAATATCCAAAAGCTCTACTCAATCAGCACAAGTGGAAGTTATGCTAGTCATTCAAGTCATTTTCCCATCTATGTCAATTATGACCATGGCGCCATTTCACCTCAGAGAAGCCCTAGAACCTTGGCCATTGATTTGTCTATCACAATTAGCTGTCCGCACAACAATTCTTTCTTTAAAGTTAGTGAACCAAATGTTCGGTGTAAGCGGAAGTGTAGAATAAATTTTATTTAAGAACATAGTTTGTTGTTGAAAATTTTTTGATTCATTGCTTAATTCTCCTCTATTATTTTTAAGTACAACTAGAGTTCATATTTATAAGCATTAGCAAACTCTAGAGATTAAATTAATCATACTTTAGATTTCCCAAGCTATATTGCAAGCATAAATGCTACTCTTTAATTCATGTAGAAAACAAAGCACAGAACCCTTCAAACTTCTTGCTCAATTTTCTAGATTACTAATTACATCTCAGCATCCCTTCTTAATTAGTAATCTTCAATAGTTTCTTGAATTTTTCAAACTTCTCAATGATGATTGCTTTGGTCAGAAAATCTGCTAGTAGTTCATTAGTGTTAATGAACTCCATGTTAACTTCTCTTTTGCTTACTAAGTCACAAATGTAGTGATAATATAGCTCAATGTGCTCAGACTTAGCATGAAAAATAGGATTCTTTGCCATAGCAATGGCTAACATGTTGTCACAATAAATTGTTGTTGCGGTTTCTTGATCGAACTACAAATCCCTGAGAATTTTTCTAAGTTAAACAGCTTCACAAGCTGATTCAGTTGCTGCAATGTACTCTGCCTTGATTGAGGATAAAGCTACTGACTTTTGTTTCCTTAAGCTCCATGAAATGACATTTGCGCCAAGACAAAATAAATATCCTGAACTCAATATGCTTAGACTTAGCATGAAAAACAGGGTTCTTTGTCATAATAATGGCTAACATGTTGTCACAATAAATTGTTGTTGTGGCTTCTTGATCTAACTGTAAATCCTTCAGAATTATTCTAAGCTAAACAACTTCACAAGCTGATTCAGTTGCTATAATGTACTCTGCCTTGGCTGAGGATAAAGGTATTGACTTTTACTTGAACTCTATGAAATAAAATTTGTACCAAGACAAATAAATATCCTGATGTGCTTTTTTTGTCATCAAGGGAACCAGCCTAGCACTATTAGTAAAACCAACAAGCTTGCAATTGTCTTCTTTTTCATTAATAATCCCTTGCTTTTTTATTCCTTGAAGATACCTTAAGATTCTTTTGCTACAATATAATAGAACTTCTTTGGATCATTCATGATTTGGAAAGAACACTGATGTGTTCATAATTGATCTATTATTTTAATGCTTCTATAACTTAAATTTTATGTTAAATTATATTTTATTATATTAATTTTTATCTTAATTTTTATATTTTGTCATTGTAGGAATATTGGGAATATTTAAGTGAAAGGAAGTAAAAAAAGAGGAAACAAATTGGAGCTTACTGGAAATAATTGCGGATTGTGAGAGAAAAGAGGAAAGAATAATGCTTAAAGGAGAAATTATGAGATTTATTGCCAAATAATTTTATAGATTTGTTGGCTATTTGTACAAGTCACGTGAAGGATTACATAAAGCATTGGCAATTGATTCACGTGCATGGGCTTAGAAAGTGGGCTAGGTTTGTTTCATTTTAAATCATTTTGATTTAAGGATTTGGGAGCCGCACAATTTAAGAAGCCAAGAGAGAAAAAGCTAAGGAACTAAATAGAAGAAGGCAGCCGCACAAATTGCAAAAATTGGAGAGAAAACCGAGAGCAAGAAAAAAGAAAAAAAAGAAGAAGAGAAGCTACAATTACAAATTCGGGAGTAACAGTTTGGAGAAGTCAATTACAGAGATTAGAGAGAGATAACTTTTTGAGTCTTTCTTTCCCTCTTCTCTATTATTTTTCTTGAATATTCCCAATTAAATTTATAGATTCTCTTTATACTCCCATGAACTAATTTATTTTACTAGGGTTATGAAGTAGCCTAACTATAAAGATTTAATTCCATAAATCTGTGTTATTTTTAATTTATTATTCCATGGTTGAGTGTTCATTATTGTGCTTAATGCTTTTAAATATTTTGCCAATATTTGAATGATTTGAGGATACATAATGAGACTGAGAGGAAATTTATGTATTTTTGCTCTGTATAATGGATGCCATGAATTGAACGAAAGACAGAGATGTGCCAACGTGATTCATACAGTTTTTTTTTCTAATAATTTCTATAAAGCTTAATGAATCTTTGCATATTTAAATTTACATAGAGATATAGTGGGTTAATATGTGAAGGTATTTTTGATATTATTCGAGAAAAGATATTGAATAGATTAAGGAAGTTCACTATCAACATGAGTAATAAACTTTAGTAATATATATGGAGGATTAAATTGGATTGGTTATGGTGAAATCAGATGTCCTAGTATTTTAATCTCTTGGTGATTTCTATTACTGCCTTCATATTTATTTAATTTTTAGTGATTTTTATTTTATTTTAATTTTTAATCTAAATTCGCCTATTCGATTGTTCAACTAAATTAGGGTTAGAATAATTTCGGTAGCTAATAGGATATACAATCTCTGTGGGACGACATTCTACTATTCATTATATTACTTGTGCCGACTAGTACACTTGCTAATTTACGCATCAAGTTTTTACACTAACTGCGTGCACAATGTCAGCTCTTGAGTTGGTGAGAAAAATCAACAAACCAACTAAGCTTTTATAGATTCTTGCATTTACCTTTTCTTCTTTTTCATCATGCTTTAATTTTTCATTGAAACCTATAAAAATATGTTCTGGTTTGTATTTGAACATGTAGAATTTCTTCAAAAAATCTTTTATGTATTTTTCTTGACAAAAAAAGATTTTTCCTTTGGCTTACTTCACTTGAATGCCTAGAAAATATTTCATTAAGCCCAAACCTGTCATCTCAAATTGATCAACATATATGCAAACAATAAGAAAATTAGTACCTTCTGTTTTGACATAAAGAAAAGGTTCACTTGAGCTTCTGTCAAATCCATTTTTAATGAAATATCTATTAATTCTACTATTCCATGCTCGAGGGGCTTGTTTCAAGCCATACAAGGATTTTTGAAGTCGATAAACTTTGTTTTCTTCACCTTTTACTTCATATCCCTCAGGCTACCAACATAGACCTCTCTTTCTATTTCACCATTTAGAAATGTATATTTTACATCCAGCTGAAATATATTCAATTCCATTTAGGTTGCCAAAGCAAGGACAATTTAAATAGTCTCCATCCGGGCTACAAGGGCAAAAGTTTCTGTAAAATCAACTTCAGACAACTGTGAGTAGCCTTTTGCAATAAGCTGTGCCTAGTATTTTTATATTGAACCATCTTTATTGTATTTGATTTTGAAGGTCCATTTCAATCAAATTGTTTCTTTTCCATAAGGCAAATTAACCAGCTCCCAAGTTTTATTTTTTGCAATGGTAGCCATTTCCGTGTACATTGCACTGACCCAATCTTCATTTCACAAGAAAATAAAGTAAGTTCCCATGACTCATAAATTTCTCTCAATGACTTTATCTTCCTTGGAGGGCTCTCATCATCTGAAGAACTTTCTGCTGCTGAATTTAAAGATTTTTTTTCTAAATTATTTTGTTGTAATGAATTTGGTGGAGATGCAAGAGCTTAAAAAAAGCTAGATGCTTGAGATTGATCTTTTTCCTACTGCCAAGCTAATGCCTAATCAAATACAACATCTCTTGAGATAACAAGCTTATTTGTTGTAGGATTCAGCAACCGATACCCTTTTAAGTGTCATTGTAGTAGCCAATAAACAAATACTTTTAACATTTTTCATCAAACTTCTCCTTGTTCTGAGCTAGAATAAGTGAATAAGTAATTCTGCAAAAAAATCTTCAGGTGATCAATAGTTGGCTACCAAGCTTCAAATGGAGTTTTGTCTCTGACAACTTTTGTAGGAGACCAATTGAGAATATACACAGTTGAATGACATGTTTCTGCCCATAAGTTGCTAAGAATGCCCTTACCTTTTAACATGCTTCTCGCCATATCTACAATCATATGATTCTTCCATTTTGCCACTCCGGTTTGTTGTGGACTTCGACTGATAGTAAATTGCCTTTGAATCCCATTATCCTTACAATAATTCATGAATAAAGTGTTCATAAATTCACCACCACGATCAATTCTCAAGATCTTCATTTTGTATCCACTTTGCCTTTCTATAAGAGCTTTAAATTGGAGGAAAGTTGAGAAAGCTTATGATTTTTTATTCAAAAAAATAAATCCACATCATCCTTATATAAACATAAAAAAAAAGAATGAAATATCTCTTGTTATTGAGAGAGATAGTCCTTGTAGGACCACAGATACCAGCATGCACCAACTCTAATGAAACTTTGGCTGTCCATGAAGTTTTAGGAAATAGAAGCCTACGCATTTTCCATATATATAGCTCTCGCAAACTTTTTCATGTCTTCCAACATCAGGTAAACCAATCACCATGTTCTTGCTCAAGCAAATTCAGCCTTTTACAGTTTAAATGGCCATATCTGAGATGCCATAAATTTGACAAATCTAAATTTTTAGTTTTGAGAGCAATGTTCTTATCAAGTGGCATAACAAGAGAAAAAACCTTGTTCTTTGACATTTCAAAAACGATCACTATTCGATTATTAATTTTACTAATAATTTTGCATTTTTCAACATTAAAATAAATTGAAAAACCCTTTTAAATTAGCTGCCTCACACTCAAGAGGTTCTGAGTTGAATTTAGAACATAAAGAACATAAAAAATGAGCTTTTTGTTACCTCCCTTTGTACGAACAACAATAATGCCTTTTCCCATAACTTTTTGCATCTTTCCATCTCCAAACTTCACTTGCAAATTAAAAACTTTGGTCAAGGTTGATGAAAATATCACGTTCTCCAGTCATGTGGTTACTGCAGCCATTATCCAAGTACCACAATTTTTTTTTTCACGTTCAACATCTTTACTTGAATAAAACAAGTAATCTCCATTACCTTCATTTTTAAAATTTGCCTCATTTTTGCCTTTTTTATTTTGATATGATCAGTCCCCTTGAAAATGGTTAGGAATGCAACAACTTGTGCATTTATAACAATAATCTTTTGATTCATGATTAGACCAGTTACAAATAATGCATTGAGAATTAGAATTTTGCTTTGAAATCTCTTTATCATTTTTCCACTTGTAGCTGTTGTCGTTTTGTTCTCTTTGCCCTTTGCCATGTTGTCCATTTCTTTGAGATGAGCCTCTATTCTTTTAGTCTTTCTTGCTGCTTCTATTTTGATCTGAATTATTTGTCTTGGATTAAAAAGCTTGCTCCGTAGGCTGACTTGAAGATCAATTGATTTTTTACTCATGAGACCATAATGATCCTGAAAAATTTGAAAATGTCATCTTGGACAGATCCCTTGATTTTTCAATGGCTGCTGCTGCATGATCAAACTTTGGACGAAGACATCTCAAAACCTTTTCATTCACCTTATTATCTTTAATGGTGTCTCCACAATCTTTAATCTGGTTCATAATCTATAATACCTCAATTCTCGTAAGGGTATTTAAGTCTTTTTAGCTTTTTACTGATCTTTTTATCTTAGTATAAAAAGAATAAGATGTCTTTCCATTATGTGTGTGTGTGAGAGAGAGAGAGAGCTAAGATGAGGAAAAAAATGACAGAAAGGAAAAAAAAAAGAGATGGAGAGAAAAGAGAGAAAAGAAAAGAAAAAAAAGAGAAGAAAAAAAAGAAAGTCTTCTTCTTGGTTCTGCCATGAGCAACACATGAGATCAAGTTAGGTCATTTGAATTAGATATTGTTGAGAGAATATTGGAGGTAAGTTTTAATTTTTAGTTTTTATTAATTTTTTATGGAGAAGCATGATTAGATATTTGCAACAGAAGTAGAAACCTAAGATTTCGCAGAAAATATACCGACAGTGTGTTATTTCGAAAATCATAGTAATTTGTACAAATTGATTTTGATTTTGAATATTGGATATGTTAAACTAAACATTTGCTAGAATGTTTTGAAAGTTGTTTCAAGCTAATCAAATGAGATTTCAATTAATTAAAATTTTTCAAACTTAGATATGAAAATTTGGCAATTTTTTATTTGAGAAGAACATAAATTATAAAATTATTTTTACCATAGCTAGAATTCTTCAAAAATTATGAAATTTGAACCAATGATTTTTATATATGTCTAGTGTGATTCTGGAAATGTTCATGATTTTGTGATAAAACAATAAATTGTTTTGTATTTTTAAATCAAGTATGTTCAAAACGGAAAACTATTTGACAATATTGACGATGTCTGAAACATAAATTATTTTCAATAGTTTTTGAAGGAATTAAGGTATGAGTTTTTCTTAATGAATTTCCAAAATGTCAGCATATGCTTTGTAAAATTTGATATTTTTTCAATAAGGTAATAATTTGTTAAAAATCGGAGAACGTGGATTGTCCTGTTTTGAGGGCCGAATATTGAGGACACTTAAGGTTGAGTTTAGGAGCTATTTAACATGGGATATCTGAGGATATTGGAATTTATAATTAGGACCTGATTTTATTGTCTGAAAAGCTTATTTTTGATATTACGGATATGGATTTATATGTTTTTGCCTATGTGCTTATGTGATGTATTGTTATGTACTGAGCATGATTGTATATGGGCATATGTATGTGTGAAATTTCATTGGTATAAGCATGAAAATGCATTAAGTTTTCTATGATGGAAAAAATAGATTTTAACAAATAGAATTTCTACTTTATGAGATTTTGCATTAGGGCTCACCTCTTGAAGTTGTGTGGAGGCCACCTCTTGAGACTGTGCGGGGGCCACCTCTCGAGGGCTGACGTGCCGCGAAGTGCCACGCATGATACAAAGAGACACATTGCAAGATATGTATTTTGTTGAAAGAAACTGTGAAAGTTTGAAAGCGATAGAAAGAGATTTTTATGAATTTGTTTCAAGTATTTTGAAAAGATCATGTTATATCATCCATTTGCATTATGTATAAGTATGTATGTATTTTGGTATAAAAAAAACTAGTTTGCTTACTGAATTTTGTACTTATTATAGTTTATTATGATTTAGTTTCTAGAAGTCAAGATTAATTTGTGATGAGTGAGAAGAAGGACTTCAATTGAGGATGGTAGATGATTTGGCCAAATTCTTAAATTATTCCGTTGCCTTTTATAGTTGAGGCTTGAATTATTATCGATTGTAAAAAGTTATTTAAGTCTACATGTGAGTGTGATTAGATTTACTCTCAAAGTTCGGGCTGAGGTGACACAATCTCAGTTACTCTGCTGCAAAAATCTTGAACTCCTTCACAATTTTTCAAACTCTTTCCACAAAGTTTGCAACTTGATGGTGACTTGCAACTTGATGGTGACTACCTTTTTAGAACCTTGAAATTCTTCTTTTAGAATTTCCCAATCATTTTTAGCCTTTTTGACATCAAATATTCTGGGAAAAATTGGCTTACTAACGCCTTGGTGGATATATCAAAGTGTTGTGGCATTTCTCTATATGTTTTCTTTGTACTGTTTTTGATGTGCTTAAGTCCAATCTGAAGAACTCTCGGATTCAGGTGGTTCAGCATATCCATCTTCAACATCTCATAAATTTTGAGAGAGAAAAAAAGGTTTCTCCAGTATTCAAAATGTACTCCTTCAAAATATTAGAACTTGACTGGGAGTACATGAAAACAACGTGGGCAGAGTTTGTTGTTTTGGAAAAGTTCTAATACCAAATTTGTTGGGTGTAAACAAAAGTGTAGAATAAATTTTATTTAAGAACAGAGTTTGTTGTTTAAAAACTTTTGATTCATTGCTTAATTCTCCGCTATTATTTTTTAGTACAACTAGAGTTCATATTTATAAGCATTAGCAAACTCTAGAGATTACGTTAATCATGCTTTAGATTTCCCAAGCCATATTACAAGCATAAATGCTACTCTTTAATTCATGTAGAAAACAAACCACAGAACCCTTCAAAATTCTTACTCAATATGCTTGATTACTAATTACATCTCAACAAGGACTATAAAATCCACAAGTGAATGTTTTGTCTGTGAGCTCGCTACTGTGATTGACTGCCATTTAGATACAAATTGCTAGGGTCTGTCAAACAAGGCCTTTTAAATTGTTCTGAAAGGGTATAACAAATGTCGAAAAAATGACCAGCCGTTGCTGCTCTTGTGCAAGTATTCGAAAATTTGGACATCAATCAAACAATTAGACGAGGAATAAATACTTTGAGCAGTGAAGGCACATACTAAGCATTCTGCTAGTAATTCAAATATCACATGTGGAAATGCCATGAGTTGATTTTACAATTTAAACTGTTCAAGTAATGAAAGCACAAAAAATGAGCTAGAAAAAGAAAGTTACTTAGAGCTTAGATGCAATCAGTGATGGTCTGTCATGTGGAATTCAGATTCAGCTTCGCATTCTTATTAGTGCCACATGTCTCTCTATTCAGATTTGGAGACTTCAGTTTATCAATAATTTGACTTGATAAATTGGTGATTGATCGATCACTATTAACCAACTAATTTATGAAAGAACTGTTTAAATCTTCAACAGTAGATTTTTGCAATGACCTCTCCCTGTTGATATTCAATTTTTTTCTACCTGAATGGTGAAATCCGGCTCCTTCACTGAAAAGCGGTGTTCCTTGCCAATCGAAACCAAGCAACAAGTAAGCAGACTTTTTAGAAGATCAATTTGCCTTTGCCTCTGTATTATGTTACATCAGGTCTGTGCTACAAATTTTCTCTTCTTTTTTGGATTTCAAAAATCCAATGGACAGCAGTTCCAGGGTTTTGATACATAGCTATAGTGTATCAAGAAAGACAAATTGCCTGTGGAAGAGAGCTTGGCAATTAACTACATATATCTCTTCAGTTGACGATATTTCATCATCCAATACACAAAAAAAAAAAAAAAAAGAGGTTTGATTCAGGAATGCTAGTGGTCTCATACTATTTATTCTCTTATTAATTCATACATTAGGCGTGCAAATACCATCAGTTGATTTTACGTAATAAACATTCTGTCCTGGTCATGAGAGCACAGAAAATACGGAATATGTAGCTAGAAAAGAAAACATTCTTAGATGCAATCAGGGATTGTTTGTACTGGGACTTCAGATTCAGCTTCAAATCCTAACAGAGTCTGGACAACTGAATCCATTGTTGGTCTTTTGTTTCGATCTTCATCCACACAAGATATCCCAATTCGAAACAACGTTGCAGCCTGGTTCCTGTTAAAGTTTCCTTTCAATCTTGGATCCACTATTTCCTCTATCCGTTCTTCCTTTCCATATAGAAATTTCTCTTTCACTTCCCTGATGAACCCTGTCAGCTCTGCTTCTTGCCCCTCACTATCTTCTACAACCCAGTTTGAAAGCCGAATTCCTTTTAACATTTCAAGTATCACAACTCCATAACTAAAGACATCAACCTTGGAAGTGATGGGAAGATTTGAAGCCCACTCTGGAGCCATGTAACCTTTTGTCCCTCGAATCTGAGAGAACTGAGAACTATTGCTGCCCCTCTGAGACAACTTGGCTAGACCAAAGTCAGCAATCTTAGGCTCAAATTCGCTATCCAGAAGTATATTTTCAGGCTTCACGTCACAGTGGATAACCCATTCCAGACACTCATGGTGAAGATACGCTAGACCCTTAGCCGTCCCCAAGGCAACTTTAAACCTCTCTTTCCATCCAAGAAAATTTGAAGAGAATAGATGCTTGTCCAGCGATTGGTTTTCAACATACTCATAAACTAAGAGTCTGTGTATGCCTTCTGTACAGAATCCCCACATTCTCACCAGGTTCATGTGATAGATTTTTCCAATTGTACTCACTTCTGCCCAAAACACTTCTTCTCCTTGATGTAACTCTCCTAGTCTCTTCACAGCCACTGCCCTTTCATCGGCCAAAACGCCCTTATACACAGCCCCCGAGCCGCCTTTGCCAAGCTCTTCCTTGAAAGTGTTTGTTGCTTTTTTGAGTTCGGCATAACTAAATCTCCTGAATTGACTTGATAATGCTCGATATCCGTCTTCCAGAGAGCGAGGTATACCTTGTCTTCTAAATAGCAGCCGCCAACCTGATACAATGAAGAGAACTTCTATTGCACCAATTGCCAGTGCAAACCAGTAAAAATAACTCCATTTCACTCTCTTAGTATTTCTGTAGTACATAGATGGAGATCCAACCAATATATCAGATTTATTCGACTGGCATGCAGGATTGGTGCCATTTAAAATAGCTGGTTCTAATGCCTCCACTGTCACTGGCAATTTTAGATACATGTCTCCTGGAAAATTTGGAGCCTTGTAGCCATTAAACAGCTCACTTTTTGTAAAGCAAACCCTTTCACCTGTCAGCCTATAGCTAAATCCTGAACACCGAAAGTCATCCAAGCACAATTTCATGCAAGCCTCTTTAGATACATGTTCACTGAAGTTGAGGTCAAAACCATAGAAATCTACTTTTGGAACCTTGATGAATTTCACGTCTGTCAAGCTTGATGAAGAAGTTCTATTAAACTTAGGCTTGCAACCTTTGCTCCAATCACTCGGCTCAGTTGCCTCATACCCGGGAGGACATGAGCACTTTGGCTCTGGCGTATAAGTGCAAATCCCATTTTTACCACAGACACCATGCACTTTACAGGGCCGCATAAGAGCTTGCCAAGAAATCATCCATAATCCTGTCACGTTGCTAAGACTATAAAGCCTGAGGTTTCCATCATAATCCATTGTCAACCTCCTTTTGATCCCGAAACCCATGTCTATAGCAATGAATTTCAACTCATCACTTGATGAGAAACTGCCAAAATCATCTAAAACAGCTATTCTGCTACTGTTATAATTTGTTCTTCCATTTTTGAACACATCAAAATCAGGATCTGGCCAGTACACACTTGAAATTTCCGGCCCATCATACATCAACCTCAATACATTATCATTATCAAAGTATAAACTAAAATACCCTGACGCATAAGTTCCATTTCCTACTCCAGAAATCAGCTTACTGCTCTTTCTAAATACTTGATTAGGAAGGAGTGTATCAGTAGGAAAATCAAAGCTTTGCCATAGGATTTTACCATGTCTGTCCTTGAGAACAAGATTTCCAGTATCCAGAAGCTCTGCTCCATCAGCACCAGTAGAGGCTGTGTTAGTCATCCAAATGACTGTGCCATCAACATCAGTTAAGACCATGGCTCCATTTCTCCGCAGAGAAGCTCTGGAGCCCTGGCCGTTGACTGGTCTGTCACGGTTAGCTGTCCAAACAACAGTCCTGTCTTTAGAGTGCGTGAACCAGATTGAGAACAAATAAGCATTTCCACCGAGGCCGTAAAAGCCACAACTGAATGTTTTGTCTGGGGAATTCAACACGCCTGTATTATCTTCAACAGATAGAGAAGAGCCCCTGGGCAAGAGGTTTTGGCTTTCTGAAGTTTGAAAGCAGAAGAAAAAAGCTATGAGAACAATGAGAAGTGATGGAAAATTTGGAAACATTGAAGCCTGGGAGTGGGATATGATGCTAACAGAATTTGGTTTAGAATTTTTTATTTATGAAAAGATTGTTGGCGTTCAAGTTTGCAGAGGTCGAAGAAGAGATTAAAAGGAATTCAGGATTTATGTCATTCTTTGCTGATTTTTGAAGAGTGGAATCAATGGCAATGTACAACAGAAATCTTGTAGTCATGGTCCTGATCTGGTTGGTTGCATTTCTCATGTGAGAGGTCGTCGCAGCCCGTGATTATTGTTTGAATAAATTTGGTCACAGTGAGATAACTCTTGTGGTTTGACTACTGGGTCGTAATGACCAATTGTTTTCGTAAATGACCTTCCGGATATTTTTTTTTAAGCCTAAATGAAACAAAATTTGGTCACTTTTGCTAAAGGATAATCCTAAAGATTTTATGCGATCATTTCAAAAAAATAATGAGATTTTCGGAATCATTTTGTCAATTCACAGGAATACTACTCTCATTATCCCCAAATACAAGTGGCCACTTTAGTTTCGTGAAGCAAAGTTTAGTTGGGTATGGCAAAATCCAGATCCAGATGTAGGTGCATTCGGATTCGGATTGATATTTTTGCATCTGGATCCGCATCCGGATCCGTAAAAAAAAAGCGGATTCGGATACGGGTAAAATCCGCACGAATTGCGGGCGAATATTCCGGATATCCAGATCCGTAAAAATTAAAATTTAATAATTTAAAATATAATTTAAAATTCAACAATTTACCTAATAATATTAAATAAAATCCAATCATAATTCAACAATCAACAATTTAATATTTAGAATAACATACAATATCATAAAGTCACAAATAAAAATACGATAATATAAATCAAACATCAAGAATAACATAAATTCAAATCTAGCATCACCACAAATCTACAAATAAAATTATAAAAAACCATAAATCCACATAAAATAATGTGGATCCCAATATATATTTCTTAATTTAATTTAACTTCTATATTTTTTAATTAATCCTATTATGTTTTTTCATTTAACTTATATATTTTTTAGTTAATTTTAATGTAATAAATAATTTAATTAAAAAATAAATTAGATCCCAACAATTTCTTAATTCAATTTAACTTCTATATTTTTTAATTAATCCTATTATTTTTTATTTAACGTATATATATATATATATTTCATTTAATTTTAATTTAATAAATAATTAAATTAAAAAAATGTGAATTCTAATATATTTTTAATTTAATTTAACTTCTATATTTTTTTAATTAGTCCTACTATGTTTTTTTTTTCATTTTGCTTATATATATATATTTTTCATTTAATTTTAATTTAATAAATTATTTAATTAAAAAATAATGCGAATCCGGATATCCGGTTTTCGGGATACATTGGCATCCGGATCCGGATCCGGATAAGCACGGATCTTAGTTTTAAGGATCCGGATTCGCATTTTTTAATATGCGGATCCGGATTTTTCCGGATCCAGATCTTTCGGATCTTTGCGGATCCGGATATTTTTGCCAACCCTAGTTGGGTGCTACCTTACAATTTTCTTTACAGTTTCTCGATGAAATTTTGGTGGATAATTCCTACGTATGGCATTTATTTACGGATCCTAGAAGGTTGGTGAGACAATTTATTACTAGAAACACTATAAATTATGGATACTGAGGAATTAATTCGCAAGTGTCAGGTGGTTGTTTTAAAAGAAGAAGAGGCAGACATTGTAACATTCATGGAAAGAATGAAGATAAAAGGTGTAGAAGTAACTGCAAACTGTTTAGTGGGTAAAGTGTTACTCTCACGAAGCATAAATAGGGAGGACTTGAAGGCAGCAATGCAAATTGCTTGGAGACCAATTAAGGAGGTAAAAATTGAAAGCATGAGGGGTAACATTTTTCTCTTCAAGTTTGTATCTGCAGAAGAAAAGAAAAGGGTGCTTATGGGAGGGCCGTGGCATTTTGACATAGCACTGATAGTTTTGACTGAACCAATTAGGATTGGAGATATTAAAAATCAGTTCTTTACACATGCAACATTTTGGGTACAGATTCATAATATACCCATAATGTGCATGAATAAGGAGGCAATTCAAAAGTTGGGAGAAAAGATTAGTACGGTCAAGGAAATAGATACAGACAAAGCGGCGAATGTATAAGACAGTTTGCTCGAGTTAAAATCTCTATTGATATTACATAGCCATTAAAAAAGATTGTGTTCTTGCAACAAGAAGAGGGCAAAATTCCAATGCCAATTCTGTATAAAAAGCTACCAGATTTTATATTGGTCATCAGTATAGAGAATGCCTAAAGTACAAAGGACAATAAAAAGAGGATTTGGCTTATAGTGGATGGATGAGAGCAATTACACAAGCTGAAAGGGTAAAGCAGAATCGAATGAGAGAGAAAGTCAATCGGCAACAATTCCAGTCTAAAGCAAATGCTTCAACAACAACCAGTCCTAGGTCACGCCAGTTCCAAAATAATCTGGTTAGACAAAACGGGTCATATTTGAACAAATTGGGTCTGAAGTTAGATGATGGTGTAAAACCAATGGGTACAACCAATGAGCTAAGAACTGACAAGAAACATTTAATGTTGACTGTTACAGAGCCAAAAAATCAACAAGTGGAGGGTTAAAGTATGGGTTGTGACATCAATGAGGTGCAGGACAGGGTGACTAATAATGATAGTCACTTTAAATATGAATGCACGAAGGCGAGAAATAAGGATTGGAGGCAAAATGAAACTCTTGTGGATAAGGAGAATTTGAAAACCATGGAGAACAAAAAAAGGCCGATGAGGGAAGTGCTAGATTGGATGAAGAGGAGGTGAATAATGGGCCAAGCAAGGTTAACGTGAAGCCCAAGGGAAGAAAATGGAATTTGTAGGTAAGAAATATTGAAGTAGAAGGAGTAAATGGTATTGGGTCAATAAGAGCCAAAAGGCCGAACAGTGATGGCAATTGGCCTAGCCCAGAGTGAAATACTAGCTATACAACCAAAGGGGGGAGGGGGGGAATTTGGTTTTTAAAAATTATACAACGCTTGAACAAAACTTAAAGAAAATCTTAAACAAATTCAAAAAAATAATAAATAAACCAATCAAAATGTAAAGAGATAAGGGAAGAGAGATTCAAACACAAATATTTTTAAGTGGTTCAGAAAATTCCACCTAAATTCATGCCTCCAAGCTCACCGGGCTTGAGGATTCTACTATCTAAGCCTCCAAGGCTTTAAGAAATTTTACAATTAACTTCAAAGTTATCAATAAATCTTTATAACAAGAGATTATCTCAAATCTCTTAACTCAAGTGTTTTCCAAACTCACACTTTCTCAAATACAAGATTTTTCTCACACACAATCTATATGTTTACAAATATATGTCCAATGTGTGATTTAAAGAATGAATGAACAAATTAAAGCTCAAGAAATATTGTATTCTCAATAATATGCTCTCTAGTATTTGTTGAAAACTATCTGTTATTAACTTTCTGCACAAAGTTAGATCGCCATTAAGTCTTATCGGTTCACTATTTTGACTTGAGCAAGTTACGGTTGTGCAATGATTTCAAATTGTCAGATCACCGTTTTTCAGATGTTGGATTGCCATTAGTTTCCAGAAACTAATTTTCAATTCTGTTAGATATCAGTTAGCCATTTGATACAGTGAAATGCTACAGTGAAACTATTTTCTAAAATTATAATTTGGCCCCAAAATTTATAAAATTATACTATAGCCTAAAACTTTATGAAGCTTTTCAAACAAGTCCATTTCCTGAATTTTAAGTAATACTTGTTGATTTCAAAGTTCTCAAAACTTTTTCAATTAGATCGTAAACTTGAAAAACAACCAATTTTATAAAATTATTTTTTCTTTAAATATAATACCTTTATATTATCAAAATAATGATTTATTTAAAATGTATGAAAAATAATTTGAGTTTTTAAAGACTTAATCATTCTTAATCATGTTTATTATCATCAAAATCAACATTATGGATATATATATGTTAACATAGAGTGCAAAAGGAAGCGAGTGTTCAGCCCATCTATGCAATCACAAAAAGGAAACCACCTAAGCCCAGTAAAAAACTCATGCAGCTGTAACCATTTTAGTCCCAACAAGGTAGCTCGACAATTGAAATTGGCAGATGATATGCTAGATGCAGGGGAGAATTTAGAGGCAATGGAAGATGATTTATCGGCGAGAGCTGATGATCAGCCTTGCCGACAACCATGACGATTTTAAGTTGGAACGTTCGAGGTCTAGGCAAGCCTCAAACACGCCTAGCAATAAAAAAAATTCTCCACCTACACTGGCCTCAAGTATTTTTTTGCTGTGAAACCAAGATGTTGGCTAGGCAGGTCAATTCAATTTATAGGAGTCTTAATTTTGAGAATTGTTTTGCTGTAGACAGAAATGGCATGGGTGGTGGTCAAGCTCTGCTTTGAGGGTTTGGTGTTAATGTAAATATCACTTGATACAGCTCCCACCATGTAGATGCAGTAGTGCTAAGTGAAAGTAGCTTGGCTTGGAGATGCACAGGAATTTATGGCCACCCAGAACCCAGTTAGAAGTGAAAAATTAACTAGGCAACCCGAAAGGGTATTGAATTGGGTCTCTAAAAATTTAAGCAATTAAAACTAAATGCAAATTAAACAAAGTAATTAAATTCGAAATAAACAAATTAATATGCAATAAAAAATAAGGAGATAGAGTAAGAGAGAGCAAACACGTGATTTTTACGTGGTTTGGCCAACCATGCCTACATCCACGCCTCTAAGCTCACCAGGCTTGAGGATTCAACTAATCGAGCCTTTAAGGCTTCAACAACTCTTACAATTGACTTTCAATGTGTCAATAAACTTTTATAACAAGAGATTATCCCTAATCTCTTAACCCAAGTGTATCCCAATACTTATAGTTATTAAAAAACAAAGATTATAAATGAATTTTCTCTCACGCAATGTATATGGTTACAAATGAAAGCTCAAAGTGTGAATAAATGAAACAATAACAAGTTAAGGCTCAATGAAGGTTGTATTCTCAATAGCAAGCTCAATATTAATTGTTAAATCACTTTTTTATTTGAATTTGATTAGGCCATTTTATAGTTGGAGCTGAAAGCTAGCCATTGTTGACTTTCTGAACAAAATCGGACCGCCGTTAACTGCTATCATTAACTATTTTGACTAGTCCAAATGATTATTGAGCTGAAATTTCAAATAATTGGTTAACCATTTGGCATTATCGGTTAGCTATTAATTTCTAGAATCATCTTGCAAAACAAATTTGGCTTGACCGTTCTTGCTAAACGATTCACGGTTAGAATGTAATTCCTTTTTGGAAATCATCAGTTAGCTGTTTGACATTATCGGTTAGCCGTTTATTTTCAGAAACCTACATAACAAATTTATAGCTCTTTGAAGTTTATCAATTAATCGTTTTCAATGAATGGTTCACCGTTATTGTCCAAAATTAGCATTTTAATAGTCTTTTGTAGAAAATGATTTTCTGATTAAAGTTAACGATTATCCGAATTCATAAACATGCTTTGAAATATTATTCGTCTTTTAAGAATTTATCTATTAATGAAAACTCCAACATTTTAAATCAAAAATATTAAAGTTTGTTATCATCAAAATTAATTTTATAGACATATACATGTTAACAAGAAGCATTATACTTGGACCCTACTGAAAAGGTTAGCTAATCTTTGCACATATCCTTGGTGTTGTTTTGGGGTTTTTAATGAAGTGATGCACTTGAATGAGAAAGATAGGGGCAATAAGAGAAACTTAAATATGATAGCTAAGTTTAGAGAGGCTGTGCAATGTTGTAACTTAATCGATATGAGTTGTAAGGGGTATCTTTATACATGGTCAAATAAGAGATATGGTGCTCGTTATATAGAGGAATGGCTGGACAGGTTCTTGTGCAGTATGGACTGATGTAATAATTTAAAGACTCTACAGCCACAAACCTAGTAAATTAGGTTTTGGATCACTGCCCAATAGTTTTAGAATTCAAAAAGAGATGCAAGAAATCAAGAACTGCAAGCAAATCTTTCCATTGAGATCACTATAAGGATATGTGGAATTTATATGAAGACTGTAGGAGCATAATAAAGGATGAGTGGGACTAGAGCTTGGGAGGACCCTGTGCAGTAATTTCAGAGGGCAGCAAAAAATTCTTTAGCTCAGCTTAAGGTCTGAAGCAAAAACAAGTTTAAAAGCAGGTAAAAAAAATAAGAAAAATTGAGCAAGGGAGCTCTAAACTGGTGGGTGGAGAGGAGATTAGAAGGATTGAAAGGAAAATGAATTCCATGTTGATAGATGAAGAGATTTACTAGAAACAACGATCGAGGGCTGACTGGCTAAGAGAAAGGGATAAAATTATGAAGTTTTTCCATGCCAAAGCCTCTACTCGCAAAAGAAAGAATAAAGTTTGAGGGGTAGAAAAATCTTAAGGCATTTGGCTAAAAAAGAGAGATGAAATAGAAATGGAGTTTTGTAGATATTTCCAATAGCTTTTCAACTATTCCAGCCCAACCTCGAGCCAAATTTAAGCTGTCCTTTAGGGAATGCCTGTAATAGTAACTTCAGAAATGAATGCCCAATTGGAGAAGCCATTCAAACAAGAGGATATAGAGGATGCTCTTGCCTAAATGTGCCCTATAAAAGCCATAGTTCCAGATGGTTTACTCGCTGTCTTTTTCCAGAAGCATTGGAAATCAATTCGCAATGAAGTAGTTACAACGTGTTTACGCATCCTTAATGAGCAAGGTAACTCATCTCCCCCCAACCACACTTTTATTGCTTTGATCCCTAAAATTGAAAAGCCTAGGAGAGTCACTGATTACATACCTATTAGCGTTTGTAATGTCATTTATAGAGTCATAGCTAAGGCTATTGCAAATAGAATGAAACCTATCCTTTCCCAAATCATTTCCCCAATGCAAAGTGCATTCATACCCAATAGGCTCATTATAGATAATGTCATTATTGGCTATGAATGCCTTCATAAGATAAGACACTGCAAAGGGAAGAGTAATGGTTTAGTGGCTTTCAAATTAGATATCAGTAAGACATATGACAAGGTTGAGTGGTCGTTTTTTAAACAAACAATGATAATGTTGGGCTTTTCAATAAAATCGGTAAACTTGATAATGAGGTATGTTATTATCGTTTTACTCTCAATGATTATTAATAGAGTTCCAAAGGGTCTGATTCAGCTAGAAAGAGGACTGAGGCAGGGTTGTCCCCTATGAGTAATTGAAATGTAAATGAGTAATTGAAACTTCTTTTACAAGTCTCAGACCTCGAATTAGCTGATTCTTTTATACCATTACTAACATGTTGGAAAAAGCCTCTGCCTCGAGCATCTGTGGCTGAATGCAAGCATTTGAAGAAGATTTTTGATAGCTATGTACCAACCTTAAGGTAGATCTTTAATTTTCAGAAATCCTCCTTGTTCTTTAGTAGCAGAATTTCAGAAAGCTAAATGACTGCTATTAGGGGCATTTTAAAGCTAAATGTGGTCTCTAAATATAAAAAGTACTTAGGTCTTCCTTCAATGGTTGGTAGAAAGAAAATGAGCTTTTTTAATGATGTAAAGCCTAAAGTGTTAAACAAGATTGCTGGGTGGTAGCACAAAATGTTCTCTAGCGAGGTAGGGAAGTTCCGATTAAAGCAGCAGCCCAAGTAATCCTAGCTTACGCAATGAGTGTGTTTAAGAGTCCTACAAGCAAGATACTACAGGAATTCTAGTTTTTTGAGTGCAAAAGCAGGGTCCAATGCATCATTTATTTAGAGAAGTGTTCTTTGAGGCAGACAAGTGATCACGAGAGGTATTAGATGACAAGTGGGTAATAGCAAGAAGATCTAAATCTACAAGGACAACTGGCTACCAAGACCGGATACTTTTAAGCCTATTTCTCCCCTAACCTTGCCTGCAGACACAGTGATTACAGATTTAATAAAGGTTGATAATAAGTGGGATGAAGTCAACTTGAACCAAAACTTCATGAAAGTAGATACAACAATGATTCTCAAGATACCACTTCCAAAAAAGCAATCAGAAGACGAAGTTCTATGGCATTATGACAAAATGAGGTATTACTCAGTCAAAAGTGAGTACCAACTAGCCTTAAAAATGAAGTTTCCAGAAGCAAATAGTAGTTCAGATAATATTTCTTAGTATTGGAATACTCTTTTGTTCTGCCACTCTGTTTTGCTGTGGACTTCGACTGATAGTAAATTGCCTTTAAATTCGATTATTCTTGCAATAATTCATCAATAAAGAGTAGATAAATTCACCACAACGATCAGTTCTCATGGTCTTCATTTTACATCATTTTACCTTTCAGTAAGAGCTTTAAATTGAAGCAAAGTTGTGAAAGCTTCTGATTTTTCATTTAAAAAATAAATCCATATCATCCTTGCATAATCATCAACAAAAAGAATAAAGTATCTTCTGTTATTGAGAGAGAGTCCTTGTAGGACCATAAATATCAACATGCATTGACTTGAATGGAGTTTTGGCTCCCTATGAAGTTTTAGGAAATGGAAGCCTCTGCATTTTTCCATATATGCAGCCTTTGTAAACTTTTTCATGTCTTCTAACATTGGGTAAACCAATCACCATTTTCTTTTGGTAAATCAATCACCATGTTCTTTTACTTAAGCAAATTCATCCCTTTATAGTTTAAATGGCCATATTTGAGATGCCATAATTTTGACAAATTTGAATTTTCAATTTTGAGAGCAACATTCTAGCATAACAAGAGGAAAAACCTTGCTCTTTGACAATTCAACAACAGCCACTATTCGATTATTAGTTTTATCAATAATTTTGAATTTTTCCTTATTAAAATAAATTTAAAAAAATTTTGAATTAGCTGTCCCACACTCAAGAGGTTCTAAGTCAAATTTGGAACTTAAAGAACATCAGAAATGAACTTTTTGTTACCTTACTTTGTATGGACAGCAATAATGCCTTTTTCCACAGCTTTTTGCATTTTCCATCTCCAAGCTTCACTTGCGAATTACAACTTTGGTCAAGGCTGATGAAAATATCACGTTCTCTAGTCATGTGGTTACTGCACTGTCCAAGTACTACAATTTTTTTATTCACATTCAGTAGTGTGTTGTGGGCTATCAATGTGCAAGTGTACACAATAAGTAATATAATGATGAGTATCAAAATCGTCTCTACAGGGATTGATGTTATGTGAATTGCTACAACAATCTTAATAGTATAATTTTAATGAATTAAAAAAAAATGATGAGATGAGAAATCTACTAAAATTACCAATGTAGTAAATTGAATGCAATAAAAAGATTCTAAAGTCAAACACAAAGATATACTGAACGGCAAAGGGGTAGTTAGGTTCTAAACTCACTTATTGGTTATTGACTTTCTTCCAAATGTGTCACAGTTGCTACATTATCTACCATAACACTGGACAAAATCTCTAATGCATCCTCAACTGTCGCATTTTAGATATCTTATATCTATATGCAATCTAATAGTGACTAGTTGTTAAACTAATATTAAATATAACATTATACATGTTAAACTCCATTTGCCTTATAAGGTGAATCCCTATATCTAGTTCTCCACTAATTTTATATTAAGCATGGCACTATTCAAATCGATAATAACTTAACTTGGGAAACCCAATCTAAAATCATGTATTATTTTAATTTGTTCCACTAAGTTAGACCTTTTTAGGCTCCTTTTTAGCTAGTATCCACTAAATGAGTAGTCAACCAAAATAAAGAATTATGATAAGTAAAATTAAAACAAAGTGTTATAGCAGATTATGGGGAACATTCATATGTGAGTCAACTAACCATTAAGTTTATTTAAAGCCCAATTAACTTAAAGTTTAGCTCATTATGAGCATTAAAACAATAACAACACAAGTGTTTGCTATTTAATACACTATTAAAAAGAGAACAACACAATCAAATATGATGAAAAAGTTAAAATACAAAAGATTCCAAAGTCACGCTTGTTATCTCTCTTTATTCTCCACGGAAATTCCCTTTGTGCAACTCTGAAATCTCTCTTTTTGTATCCTTTTTTGCCTTTGTCAGTTGTTGTCTTTATTTTCATAAAATGTGCTCTTTTATATCTTCAAATCGGGGCAAAAAGCATAAGGATATTTGTCTTTTCTTAACATCCTAGGGCCACGTTCTTTTTTTGTGTGTTGCCTGCCATTATTTTTCTGCACATGAATGCCAACACAATAACGGCTGCAGCAGAATTTGTCTGTTAGCACGTGACAGTTTGGGTAGATTTTTGTCTATATTAGATCCTGGATTGCTGCAGCAATTGGTACATCATTCTCTCTAGTTTAGACTTGTTTTTGTTCATATGTAGATTAGTCTTTTGTTGTTTTCTGCAGGCCTATTATTGCAGCAATGCATTTCTTCTTTACAACATCCATTAACAAGGCATGAGCTTTTGAGTCACCTATAATAGTGCACTTAATTAGAGTATAAAGTGGTCTAAAACATATCAAACTTTTATTATTAAACTTAAATAGATACTTATGCAAAATGTAACTAAAAATGGGATAAAAATTCATCATTTCCTCTCTAAGTTAATGCTAGTTTAGGCTTAACAATGTTATGATAACTCTAATTTCATAGAGTTATCATTCAATATCTTTACTTGAATAAAACAAGTAATCTTCATTAGCTTCTTTCGTAAAATTTGCATCATTTTTTCCTTTTTTATTTTGATATCAACAATCTCTTTGAGAATGGTTAGGAATGCGACACCTTGTGCATTTATAACGGCAATCTTTTGGTTCATGATTAGATCAGTTACAAATAATGCACTGAGAATTAGAATTTTGCTGTGAATTCCCTTTATCATTTTTCCACTTGTTGCGGTTGTCATTCTATTCTCTTTACCCTTTGCCACGTTGTCCATTTCTTTGAGATGAGCCTCCATTCTTCTGTTATTTCTAGCCGTTTCTATTCTGATATGAATTATTAGTCTTGGACTGAAAAGCTTTCTTCGTAGACTGACTTGAAGATCAATTGATTCTTTTCTCATGAGACCGTAATGATCCTAACAAATCTCAAAAAGTCATCTTGGACAAATCCATTGATTTTTCAATGGTTGCTGCTGCTGATTAAACTTTGGAGGAAGACATCTCAACACCTTTTCATTCACCTTCTTATTTCAATGGTGTCACTACAACCTTTAATCTGGTTCACAATCTCAGTTACTCCATTGCAAAAATCTTGAACTCTTTTACAGTCTTTCATTGATAAATTATTAAACTCTTTCCACAAAGTCTGCAACTTAATGGTGACTGCCTTTTCGGAACCTTGAAATTCTTCTTTTAGGATTTCCCAAGCATTTTTGGCCTTTTTGACACCAAAAATTATCGGGAAAATTGACTTACTAACACCTTGTTGGATATATCAAAATGTTGTGACATTTCTCTATATGTTTTCTTTATGTTGTTGTTGATGTGCTTGAGTCCAATTTGAAGAACTACCGAATTCTGGTGGCTTAGCATATCCATCTTTAACAACATCCCATAAATTTTGAGAGAGAAAAAAGGTTTCCATTTGATTACTCCAGTATTCAAAATGTACTCCTTCAAATATTGGAACTTAATTGGGACTATATGAAAATAATGTGGGCAGGGTATTTGATGTCATTTAGAAGGTGTTTTGAAAAAGCTCTGATACCAAATTTGTTGGGTGCAAGCAGAATTGTAGAATAAGTTTTATTTAAGAACAAAGTTTGTTGTTGAAAAACTTTTGATTCATTACTTAATTCTCATCTATTGTTATTTAGTACAACTAGAGTTCATATTTATAAGCATTAACAAACTCTAGAGATTACATTAATCGATCTTTAGATTTCACAAGCCATATTGCAAGCATAAATGCTACTCTTTAATTCATGTAGAAAACAAACCATAGAACCCTAGCCTTCAAACTTCTTGCTCAATTTACTAGATTACTAATTATATCTCAACAAAGACTATAAGGTCCACAAGTGAATGTTTTGTCTGGGGAAGTTAACACGTCTGATTTGTCATCAACAGATAGAGAAGAGCCCCTAGCCAAGAACTTTCGGCCTTCTGAAGTTTGAATACACAAGAAGAAAGGTACGAGAACAATGAGAAACGAAGGAAAATTTGGAAACATTTGAAGTCTGGGAGTGGGATGTCATGCTTACGGAATTTGCTTTAGAAGTTTGATTTGGTACAAGCTTGTTGATGTTCAAGTTTTCAGAGAAGAGAAGACTCCAAGGGATTCAGGATGTAGATTTTTCATGAGTGAAGTCCATGGGAATCGTAACAATACCCCTGGTTTCACGAAATGGTTTTAGAGATCTCTAGTTTTTTAAAAATGATCATAGAGATTTTTTTTTTGGGTTATAATTTAGATTTACCTAATGATGCAGATTTGGACACTGTTGTTAAATGGTAAAATCGTCCAAATGTGATCATTTCTTTAAAAAAAAAAAAGAGGATAATCCTGCGAACATTTTACCAAACTCATGGAAGTGTCGTTGTCATTTTCCCCAAATGCAGTGGACACTTTCGTTTCGTAAAGCAAAGTCTAAAGGATAGCTTATAAAAATAGTGGTGTGAAAAAGTTACCCAATTTTCGTCCTAAAAGGAGACTTGATAGACGACTTCTCAAAGCAGGCCCTAGATTCCACCTCAATTTCCTCAACGCTCAAAAAAATAGACGACGTTGTGTGGAATTGATTATATGGACAGTAACCCATTTTGTATTTTCAACTTGCAATTGATGTTTCTGTTTGATTATGACTTTCAGTCGCAGAGCAATCACCATGGAACCAAGCACTTGACGGATGGAGCGCAATTGGAGGAAGAATTCATAATTAATCATTCCACAACTCATCTAAAAGGGTAAGCAACTAAATAGAGACACGTCAACTATCTTAAAGGTGCTTAAGATATGGTCATCAACCACAACATGACAAAGATCCAAATAACAAACGCCACTTGCGGCTTGGCCTTTGAGCTTGCTGATAGCGCCAGCAATTGTCATTCAAGAGAAGTGACGAAGATATTCCCACGTGAGGAGGGAAGAATCAATAAAAATTTGTCAAGGTGCTTAAAATGATGAAAAGGACTTTCAGACACACTCCTGTTAAGCCCAACAGGTTCAATTTTTAACGAGATCTGACATCTCTCTCTTGCTCTCTCAAACTTCATCTTCAACCTTTTAATATTTGCCGTTGTTGTGGTTCTAAGGTTCTTAAACTCTTAACATCTGTTAAATCACCAAGAAACCTCACTTGAGTATTAAAGTATGGTCATCAACCACCGTTGGCCTCACCTCTAACCTCTATTATCTCTATTTTGTAGGTTATTTCATGATTTCATGATCCAAACATCGTTTCATTCAGTTTCTAATGCAAAGCAACTAGGCTACCTCCCCTCAACTCACTACAGATCATAAGAACCATAACACATCTCGAAAAAAATTACTCATTTAGCCCAATTACCCTAAAATATAAATTTATTTGTTGAAATCAAGTTTTAGCCAAATTTGGTGACACTTGCTAAAGCACCCAAACTATGTGTAAATCAAATTTAAGTAAAAATTAAGCGTAAACAAATATCAACGTAGATTCGGAGCCTAATTGGTTCTTAAACCGCTATCATACACAAATAATAGGAACCTCCAATAATAAAGATTTTTTTTTTTTGAAATTAACATTGTACTTTTTGGGGGGTAAATGATGAATTTGTGAACTCTTTGGGTTCTTTTGTAAAATCCAAGGCATATATTTGCTTAATATCTGAATTGTACGTTTTAGCTGGATAAGAGAATTGGTTAGCTTAAGTTGACATTTTTGGGTTTTGTAATCTGAGTATTAGGTAGTATTTAAGGCCTTGTATCATCCTGGAGTCCAATTGAATCTGATCTTGCATCAGCTGTGCATTAACAATCTATCATCCTCTTTGTTTATGACTCAAGTATTTTCGTCTGCATGAGACCCCAGAAAAGATAATGACATATAATTTACTATTATGAAGACCATCACTCGCTACTGGCTTAAAAAAGAATATTTGTTACAGGCTATTATTAATCATGGAGCAATGCTAATAAGAGAATAAGATTGTTTTCAATCCATTTAAAATAGTATAAAAAATAAGGCAATACCAGGTTCAATGACCTTCACAAATTTGTTAGCAGGCTCAAATTCCCCGGAAATTACCTCTCGATCTGAGAGGACATATCCTCCAGCCCTTGAGCGTTAACACCAGGACAACATTCTGTATCAGGTGTACCAGGGTTCTCCCTGGAACTTCTCAATCTAGTATTCTCTCCCCTTGGACTGCCATCCATAGCCAGGCAGCCTGATTATGGCATATATTTAATGCTTGCTTCAAAAAATTGCAAGAATCATAAGCTGGGTATTCTAGATGCTTACCTGCCTCAATTTATTCAGGAAAAAGAAATGATATCAAAGATTAAAATTGAGTTTTCGACAGATACCACCAAAAATATGATCCACGACGCTTTCCATAAGACTAAGAGCATCTGAACTAAGCTGGGTACGACACACATGCAAGCAGCAACTTATTCCGAATGAATTTCAAGACTTCTAAAGAAAAGCTTTTCAGATATTTATTTTGTGTACTCCTCTCATCGCACTATATTTTGCAGGTTAGATTGCATGACATGTTCATTATTCAAGTTACAGTGTGCATAAAATCTTAATTTGAGAACTTGAAAGCTTGAAATAATTCTCGATAAGTTTAAAATCTTTATGCACCTTTGTCTTTGAATTCTTAATTCTATAAAATGATAGTTTTGAGATTGAGAATAATGGATTAAATGTTGACTATTTGCCTTTGATTCTTATCTTAATTATAAGTTATCAAGATGTGTAGACAACACATTCATAAACAACTACCTATAACTCTTAAGAATGAAACTATTCTTAAGTAATCTGAGTTTGAGTATCATAAAATAGAGGATGATATACTATGAGAAAATGTTACCTTAAGATGTAGATTAAAAGTTCTGACTATAGTAAAAAAAGAATGGCAAAAGCAAAAGCAAACCCAGAAGAGGAAGAAAAAAAAGAAAAAAAAGACATTACCTACTTGTTTCAAAAAGTTTTAATTTGAGGTCAAGACTACAAGGTTACTTTGACTTGTTCATTCTATTTCTTTATACTAAAGTTATTGATATTGAGACTTGATAATGAATTTTGAATGATTTGCTTTTCACATACACAAGAAAGTTTAAATTTCTCTATTCTTTAATTAGTTAGAGTGATTAATTTCTAATTCTCTTGATTTTGTATGTACTTTGTTGAGAATATGTCAAAGAAAATTGTCACTAGTTCCATTAAAAGTTCATTTTAGGTATTTCACGCATAAAATATTTATTTTGAATATTCTTGCATGGCGATCATTATTTGAGTCTTTATTTTAGGCAAACATGTATATTCACTACTCATTAAACCTTAGACTTTTTTCTTAAATTATACTTTGGATTCTTTTGCAAAAAAGGGGGAGTAGTAATTCCTCAGGGGAGTCACATTTGTTTTTAAAAGAGAATTGCTTGATTGAGGAGAATACTGAATTTTTATTCTTGAGACGTAGTAAATTTTTATTCATGCCGTGTTTATTTATTTTTGGACTAACGTGCTCTAATGTTTATGTTTTGGTTAGTTCTTTAATTTATTTATACGTAGACTTTTGCTCCAACGCCATGATATGCTTTAAAGACTAGTTCGTCAAAAGTTTTACCACAAGGATGCCAAAAGGAAAGATTGTTAAAACCTGAAATTCTTATATAGGTTGACATTTTAGGATTTGTATCCTTTTGAATTGTAATTTTCAAACTAAAATCTACATTAATCAGGAGATTTCTTAATTTAGTTTTTTTTTAGGATATAGGGATTTTATTTTTGGGAGATTATTTAGGATACAAGGGATTTTATTTTGAAAGTAAATCAAAATTGAAAAAGAATATGTACTCTATTATGATTTACTATAGGAATATCACCATTTCCTATAAATAAGGATGTATCCTACTTATTGAATATCAGTCCACCACTAGCAAAGAAACATAATTTTGGTGAGCATGAACTGTATTGGGTGCAAAGTATAACTGAATAGTATTGTTTGAACAGTACCTGTCAAAACTATTCATGGAGATTTTGTCTTCATATTTTATATCCATCTTAGTCTACTATTAGACATGTTTAATTTTTTTTTTTTTTGAGAAGTATTAGACATGTTAATTGATTGGTCGATCTGGAGAAAGGGTCATTTGCGACAGTGAATGGATTTCGCATTAAGGTTGCAAATAAAAGATGAATGGTGTTAACTAAGCAGATTCATTGAGTAGATTCAACTAAATTGGCGGTAACCGTAAGAGGGAGTTTGAAATTGTGTAAGAATCTCATAGGTCTAATAAGTTTTAATCTTCTTATACTCAGTGAATAACTTAATATTTGGGATAGAATTGTTCTTTGAACTATGTAAAAACATGTGTACTTCATTTTCTGAAAATAATTTAGTTTAATTAATTTAGATTTTCAATAATTAGCCTACATCTATAAAATAGATATAAATTTCCCAGGAATAAGGTTGAACATCAATCTTTTACCTAGTGTTGACCGCTGAAGTCTAACTAGCTATACGGTTTCTGTCATCCAACAAAATGAAACTTTTTTCCTTGTGATTTAATAGAGAAACCAAGCTAATGTGGAATTCGGATTCAGCTTCACATTCTTATGGGTGCCACGTCTATCTATTCAGATTTGCAGGCTTCAGTTTATCTATAAGTTGACTTGATAAATTGGTGATTGATCGATCACTATTAACAAACTAATTTATAAAAGATCTGTTTAAATCTTCAACAGTTGATTTTAGCAATGGCCTCTCCCTGTTGATGGTCAATTTCTCTCTACCCGAATGGTGAAATCCGGCTCCTTCACTGAAAAGCGGTGTTCCTTGCCAATCAAAACCAAGCAACAAATAAGAAGATTTTTCAGAAGATCAATTTGCCTTTGCCCCTGTATTTTGTTACACCAGGTCTCTGCTAAAAATTTTCTCTTCTTTTTTGGATTTCAAAAATTCAATGGACAACAGTTCCAGGGTTTTGCTACAGATCTATAGTGTATCAAGAAAGACAAATTGCCTGCGGAAGAGGACTTGGCAATTAATTACATGTATCTCTTCGGTTGACGATATTTCATCATCCAATACCCACAAAAAAAAAAATGTTTGATTCAGGAATGCTAGTGAAGTCTCATACTATTTATTCTCTTATTTATTCATACATTACGCGTGCAAATACCATCAGTTGATTTTACGTAATAAACATTGTGTCCCAGTCATGAGAGCACAGAAAATACGGAATACGTAGCTAGAAAAGAAAACATACTTAGACGCAATCAGGGATTGTTTGTACTGGGACTTCAGATTCAGCTTCACATCCTAGCAAAGTCTGGACAACTGAATCCATTGCTGGTCTTTTGTTTCGATCTTCATCCACACAAGATATCCCAATTCGAAACAACGTTGCAGCCTGGTTCTTGTTAAACTTTCCCTTCAATCTTGGATCCACTATTTCCTCTATCCGTGCTTCCTTTCCGCACAGAATTTTCTCTCTCACTTCCCTGATGAACCCTGCCAACTCTGCTTCTTGCCCTTCACTATCTTCTACAACCCAGTTTGAAAGCCGAATTCCTTTTAACATTTCAAGTATCACAACTCCATAACTAAAGACATCGACTTTGGAAGTGATGGGAAGATTTGAAGCCCACTCTGGAGCCATGTAACCTTTTGTCCCTCGAATCCGTGAGAATTGAGAACTATTGCTGCCCCTCTGAGACAACTTGGCTAGACCAAAGTCAGCAATCTTAGGCTCAAATTCGCTATCCAGAAGTATATTTTCAGGCTTCACGTCACAGTGGATAACCCATTCCAGACACTCATGGTGAAGATAAGCTAGACCCTTAGCTGTCCCCAAGGCAACATTAAACCTCTCTTTCCATCCAAGAAAATTTGAAGAGAATAGATGCTTGTCCAGCGATTGGTTTTCAACATACTCATAAACTAGGAGTCTGTGTCTGCCTTCTGAACAGAATCCCCACATTCTCACCAGGTTCATGTGATAGATTTTTCCAATAGTACTCACTTCTGCCCAAAACACTTCTTCTGCTTGATGTAACTCTCCTAGTCTCTTCACAGCCACTGCCCTTTCATCGGCCAAAACGCCCTTATACACAGCCCCCGAGCCGCCTTTGCCAAGCTCTTCCTTGAAAGTGTTTGTTGCTTTTTTGAGTTCAGCATAACTAAATCTCCTGAATTGACTTGATAATGCTCGATATCCGTCTTCCAGAGAGGATGGTATACCTTGTCTTCTAAAGAGCAGCCACCAGCCTGATACAATGAAGAGAACTTCTATTGCACCAATTGCCAGTGCAAACCAGTAAAAATAACTCCATTTCACTCTCTTAGTATTTCTGTCGTACATAGATGGAGATCCAACCAATCTATCAGATTTATCCGACTGGCATGCAGGATTGGTGCCATTTAAAATAGCTGGTTCTAATGCCTCCACTGTCACTGGCAATTTTAGATACATGTCTCCCGGAAAATTTGGAGCCTTGTAGCCATTAAACAGCTCACTTTTTGTAAAGCAAACCCTTTCACCTGTCAGCCTATAGCTAAATCCTGAACACCGAAAGTCATCCAAGCACAATTTCATACAAGCCTCTTTTGATACATGTTCACTGAAGCTGAGGTCAAAACCATAGAAATCTACTTTTGGAACCTTGATGAATTTCACGTCTGTCAAGCTTGATGAAGAAGTTCTATTAAACTTAGGCTTGCAACCTTTGCTCCAATCACTCGGCTCAGTTGCCTCATACCCGGGTGGACATGAGCACTTTGGCTCTGGCGTATAAGTGCAAATCCCATTTTTACCACAGACACCATGCACTTTACAGGGCTGCATAAGAGCTTGCCAAGAAATCATCCATAATCCTGTCACGTTGTTAAGACTATAAAGCCTGAGGTTTCCATCATAATCCATTGTCAACCTTCTTTTGATCCCGAAACCCATGTCTATAGCACTGAATTTCAACTCATCACTTGATGAGAAACTGCCAAAATCATCTAAAACAGCTATTCTGCTACTGTTATAATTTGTTCTTCCATTTTTGAACACATCCAAATCAGGATCTGGCCAGTACACACTTGAAATTTCCGGCCCATCATACATCAACCTCAATACATTATCATTATCAAAGTATAAACTAAAATAACCTGACGCATAAGTTCCGTTTCCTACTCCAGAAATCAGCTTAGTGCTCTTTCTAAATACTTGATTAGGAAGGAGTGTATCAGTAGGAAAATCAAAGCTTTGCCACAGGATTTTACCATGTCTGTCCTTGAGAACAAGATTTCCAGTATCCAGAAGCTCTGCTCCATCAGCACCAGTAGAGGCTGTGTTAGTCATCCAAATGACTGTGCCATCAACATCAGTTAAGACCATGGCGCCATTTCTCCGCAGAGAAGCTCTGGAGCCCTGGCCGTTGACTGGTCTGTCACGGTTAGCTGTCCAAACAATAGTTCTGTCTCTAGAGTGCGTGAACCAGATTGAGAACAAATAAGCATTTCCACCGAGGCCATAAAAGCCACAACTGAATGTTTTGTCTGGGGAAGTCAGCAGGCCTGTATTATCTTCAACAGATAGAGAAGAGCCCCTACGCAAGAGGTTTTGGCTTTCTGAAGTTTGAAAGCAGAAGAAAAAAGCTATGAGAACAATGAGAACTGGAAACATTGAAGCCTAGGTGTGGGATATGATGCTAACAGAATTTGGTTTAGAATTTTTGATTTATGAAAAGATTGTTGGTGTTCAAGTTTGCATTTTCTGATCTGGTTTACATTTCTCATGACAAGGAGAGGTCGTCGTAGCCCGTGATTGTTGTTTGAATAAATATGGTCACAGTGAGATAACTCTGGTGATTTGACTACTCGGTCATAATGACCAATTGTTTTCGTAAATGACCCTTCAGATTTTTTTTTTCTTTTAAGCCTAAATGAAACAAAATTTGGTCACTGTTGCCGAAGCGATCATTTCAAAGAAAATAATGAGATTTCCGGAATCATTTTGTCAATTCACAGGAATACTACTGTCATTTTCCCCAAATACAAGTGGCCATTTTGGTTTCGTGAAGCAAAGTCTAAAACTAAATTATAGTTTATAAAAAGGTGTGAGAAAATTGCACAATTTTGGTCGTAGGCGAAGACTTGACAGACGATTTCTAGAAGCTGCCTCAGACTCCATTCCAATCTCCCCAACGCTCAACATGTTCAGAGCATGGTTAGAGCTGTGAGGATGAGTACACTTGATGATCTCCTAGCTGACGTGTAACAATTAGTTAGCTGACTCAGCTTATTGTTAACAAACTTGTTAGGCGTGTGTAGAAGTTATAACAAACTCTAGTGAATGCATTTTCATGATATATTAATACAGAACTTAGATCATAATTGTTAAGTTGAGTTCATTCTAATAAATTCTAAATTCTTCTTTATCTCTCTCTTTCATTTTCTCGTTAACTTTCTTACTTACCATAGACACAAATTACAAAATCTTTTATGGTATCAGAGCAAACAATGATGAGCTCTAATCAAATCTCAAGATCTTATAGTTTTGTTACTCCCGTTAAACTGGATCAAAATAATTTCATTATTTGGCGAACTTAGATCTTAACGTCAATCAAAGAAAACGGCTTAGAAAGTTTCATCAATGGTGATCGAGCTTGTCTAGAGCAATTTCTCTCATTAGCTAGCACTAGAGCTACTGATTTAACAAGAACAGAGGACCAAGAGATTAATCTAGAATATACAGCTGGATGAAGACTGATCAGTTGATTCTGAGCTGGATGATGCCATCTATTCAGTAAAACTTGCTTGCAACATGATTCATTGCTCCACTACTAAAGAACTTCTAGATACACTCACTAGTATGTTTATCTCGCAATCTCATGCTAGAATAATACCTCTTAAAATGCAGATTCAATCATTTAAAAAAGGATCAATGTCTATGATTGATTACTTTGCTAAAATGAAAAGACTATTTGATAGCTTAGTTCTGGCTGGAAAACTTGTTGAATTGAATTATTTTATTCAATATGTTTCGACTGGACTTGATTCCTCGGACTATAAGTCTCTAGTTACTAGTGTCTTAGCAAAGGTGACAAGATTAATCTTGATGAATTTGGCTCCTTACTGTTGAGTCATGAAAATAGAGTTGAGCAGAAGAAAGGCAAAATTGCTAGTGATGTTACTCATAATTTGTCAGCTAATGTAGCTTAAAAGCAATTTAACTCTGGAAAAAATGCTGGTGGTAATCCAAAATACAATAATGGAACTTATAGAGGAGGTTACAGCACTAGCTTTGGGATTTTTGCTAATAGCAGTAGTATGGGACAATCTAGTGATGTTAATTCAACTATCATTTGCCAAATCTGTTTTGCACCTCGTTATGGAGCACACAAGTGCAAAAATAGGTACAATTTTGCTTTTGTACCTTCAAGGAATCAAGCAAAAAGAGCTTTTAATGGCAATTTTAGGCTTGGTCAAAGAAATTTTGGAAGAGGATTTGGAAATATAGGTGGCAGATTTTTTAATAAAGCATATGGCAGAGGTTTTAAGTCTCATTTTGGCAATGTTTTTGGTCATCCTAATCCTAGAAATTCTAATATGCTAAAAGGTCAGGGATATCAAGGTTATATGATGTACTCTGATCCAACTGCATTTTATGTTTCTTATTCTGATAACTCTTCTATTGCCCGTTCTTTTGCACATAGTTTTGGCTTTAATGGAGATTACAGTGGTTGTTCCCCTTTAGCTCCTTTAGTTCCTACTCCAGAAATAGTTGAAAATCCTACCTGGTACATTGACAGTAGTGCAACTAATCACATTACCAATGATTCAGGTAAACTTCTTGAACTAAAAGCTTCTAGTGGGAGTGAAAAATTGCTAGTTGGGAATGGTTCTTCTTTGCATATTAAACAAATTGGATTAGTATTGCTAGCCACAACCACACATGAACCTTTATTGTTAAATCATGTTCTTTATGTTCCTCAAATAACTAAGAATTTTCTTAGTGTCTCAAAACTCTTAGCCGACAATGATGTTACTATTGATTTCTTGAAAATTCTTGTTTTGTAAAGGCCAAGAGCTTAGAGGAATTGCAAAACGAGGGTTGTATTAAGTCCAAATTGCATCTAAACTCTTTGATGATAACTTAACTTTGTTCTGTCAACCTTTTTCCAATAAATTTGAGTCTATGTTTGTTTATTTTCCTTCTTTGTCTTGTAATGATTATGATGTCCTGAATAGTTCTTCTTTTATCAAGAATAACTCATGTAGGTTAGCCTTGATAGTTAATGCAAGTACAATAGATATCAATCTGCTTCACAAAAGGCTAAGACATCCCACTTTTCATACTCTCAAAACTGTATTGAAGGATTGTACTTATTTTACTTTGACTAAAACCAAAAACCTAAATTTTTGTAATGCTTGTCAATTTGGCAAAAGTCATCTGTTACATTTTGATTCTGTTCCAACAAAAACAACAGTCTTTTCAGCTATTGTATGCTGATCTTTGGGGTCCATCTCATGTTACTTCAACTCAAGGTTACTCTTATGATTTGTCAATTTTAGATGATTTTAACAGGTTCACATGGATTTTTCCTTTGACTATTAAATTTGATGCACTTCAAGTGTTTATAACCTTTAAAAGTTTCATTGAGAAACACCTGCATAAACATATCATAACTATTCAAATAGATTTGGGAAGGGACTTTGGAAGTTTTTCTACCTATCTTGCTCAGTTTGGAATTCAATTCATGCATCCTTGTCCTCATATTCACCATCAAAATGGTAAAATAAAAAGAAAACAAAGGCATATTGTTGATATTGGCCTCACTTTGTTAGCTCAAGCAAATTTGCCACTGAAATTCTGGTGGAATGTCTTTCACGAAACTATTTTTCTCATCAATAGGTTACCTACACCAACTTTGAATAATATTTCTCCTTATAAAAGCTTTTCATCAAAAACCTTATTATAATTTTCTCAAAACCTTTGGTTGTGTCTACTATCCTTATCTCAGGCCATATAATTGACATAAACTTGAGTTTAGATCAGGTAGATGTGTCTTCATTGGTTACAGTTTTCAACATAAAGGGTACCAATGTCTTTATTCTTTTCATCAAGTGTATATCTCCAATCATGTAATCTTTGATGAATATTATTTTCTATATGTCTCTGGTTCAAATTTTTCTTCTGTCACTCAATCGTGTACTTCAATTGATATAGTCTCAAATTCTTCTACTATTTTCATTCTTTCCTTTACTCATCTTCTAATGCTACAACATCCTATGCAACCTTTTTCAGTAGGTGTTTCCTCAGAGCCTTCACCAATAGCTCATAAAGAGGTACATTCTCCTTATTCATCATCTTCTGACATTTATTCTCATACACAATAATTTTCTGATATTCAACCCTTGAATGACACTCAGCCACCACCACATGTAATACCTGCTACACCAGCAGTAGGACATCCAATGATCACCAGGCCCAAGGCTGGTATTTACAAGCTAAAGTCTTATCTTGCTGCTCTTTTAGCCACACTTTCAGAACCTACCTATGTTTCCCAAAAAATATCTGATCCAAAATGGTTTAAGACAATGCAAGAGGAGTATCAAGCTCTTTAAAGCCATCACACCTTGGATTTAGTATTACCAACAACATATATCAAAGTAATAGGAAGTAAGTGGGTTTTTAGAATAAAACACAATTCGGATGGTACCATTTCTAGATACAAAGCAAGAATAGTGGCCAAAGGTTTCCATCAGACACATGGAATAGATTATATAAAAACTTTCAATCTAGTTGTAAAAGGTTCAACAGTTAGAATAGTTTTGAGTTTAGCTGTCATGATCAAATGGATTCTTAGATAGGTTGATGTAAATAATGCTTTCTTAAATGACATTTTGATTGAGGATGTATATATAGTACAACCTGAAGCATCTACTGATACTAAAAAGCCCAATCATGTCTGCAAACTCAAGAAGGCCATCTATGGGTTAAAGTAAGCTTCTAAAGCATGGTTTGACAGGTTCAAAACTATTATGGTAGCTCAATGGGTTTTTCTAAACTCAAAATCTGATAGCTCATTCTTCTATAAATGGGAAAATAGTAATATTCTACTTGTTTTAGTATATTGTTGAGTGTTAGAAAGTGTATATTTATAAAGGAGAAATTCATCATTTTACACTTCAAATCTCACTAACATCTCTAATTTTATTTATTTAAGTCCCTTATTATTTAATTATATATGTTTTGTTTTAATTAAGTATTTTGTGTATTTTAGGGGTATCATGGTCATTTCACAATGAACGAGATTTCGGATAGCAAAACGGACGTCACTTTTGAACTCAGGACAGTCGAAAACCTTAAGAGGAGCATAAAAGGAAAAATAAAGACGCTCACACGTGCGACACTATTCACATGTATGCATCGTTTTCATGGATATCGCTTCACGACAATCGCTTCGCACACGCGTTCGTTCAAACCGTGTGCAAACCGTGTTCTGTTCAAACCGCGTGGTCAAACCCGTGGTCAAACCGTGTTCTTGTTCACGATGACGTGGCGCAATCCTGTGCATCCAAACTATTTTTAATCCGATGGCCATGATTCACTCAATGTATTTATAAAAAGGGGCTCCCCAATTTGATACCCCTGAATCCATTTTTGAGCTTAGTTTTCTGTAATTCCTTCTCCATCTTGTATTTTCTACGTATTTTAATAAAATTCCCATTTTACCCTAGTTCAATAATGAGTAGCTAATTTTCTTTCAAGCTTGGGTTGAAGGTGAAGTCTCAACATGTGTCATGGGCTTTATTTGGTAAATTTATTTTCTCTTCCCCTCTAATTTCTGTGGAGGTTTTGACTTTTAAACGAAAAATAATAACAATCTTGTCTAGTTCTGCCCTGTTTTACCTGGCACCCTAGTATAAGGTTATTATTATTTGGCACGATAAGCCCTTGACACCATATTGATTAGAGCGTGGTTCATGAGGTGTGGATTCCCCCCTCATGATTTAATTGGTATTAATAAGGATTATTTAGCCCATGATGCATGTTGATACGGATCCAGATACCCAAGTGCTTTATTTCAATAGTTCCCAATCCAATTTAATTCCGCTATTCCCATTTAAATTCTAGCATCCTTTAAATCAATTTCTCCACAAATACAACCACCCACTTACAAAGTTAATTCTACACACAATTAAAATCTACCTCCTCGTGGGATCGACACTCAACACCATTAATCTATTCTACAATAGATTCGTGCGCTTGCGAGTTCAACAAAATTTGCACAACATATATGTTGATGATATAATTATTACTGGCTCTAACTATCAGCTGGTACAACAAGTAATTCATAATATACAAACTACCTTTGCTTTGAAAAACTTAGGGGAGCTCAACTATTTTTTTAGGATTGAAGTTTCAAAGACAATAACTGGATTTTATCTTTCTCAAGCAAAATATATAGCTGATCTCTTGGCAAAGCATGATATGGCAAATTATAACCCAGTTCTTACTCCAATGTCCACAGGAAATCATCTTAGCAAAAGATCAGGTCCAACTATTTCAAATGCATCTCAGTATATGAGTATAATTGGGGCCTTACAGTATGTGACCCTAACAAGACATGAGATAGCATTATCTGTTAATAAACTCAATTAATTTTTTTCTTTACCAACAGCATAACATTGGGAAGTATGCAAAAGACTTTTACGGTATTTGAAGGGTTCATTCACTTTGGTTTGCATTTATACCATTATGAAACATTACAAGTGAATTGTTTTAGTGATTCTGATTAGGCATGTGATAAAGATGACAGAAAATCAGTTGCTGGATATGCTGTGTACCCTGGTTCGAATTTAGTTTCCTGGTGTTTTAAGAAGCAACCAGTGGTTTCAAGATCCAGTACTGAAGCTGAGTATAGAGCTTTAGCTCAAGCTACATCTGAGGTTGTTTGGATTCAAACTTTACTTAATGAATTGAATATTAAACTTATTACAGCATCTATAATGTGGTGTGATAATCAAGGTGCTATAGCATTAGCTTATAAGCTAGTTTATCATGTTAAAACTAAGCATGTTGAACTTGATATTCATTTTATCAGAGAAAAAAGTAAAAGCCAAAATGATTGTTGTGCAATTTGTTCTGAGTGAAGATCAAACTGCAGATATACTTACCAAGTCGTTGATTTTGATCAATTTCATTATCTTCGCAGCAAGCTAAATGTCCATCCTGGATAGTTTAGCTTGAGAAGGGATGTTACAGAGCATGGTTAGAGCTGTGAGGATGAGCACACTTGATGATCTCCTAGCTTACGTGTAACAATTAGTTAGCTGACTCAGTTTATTGTTAACAAACTTGTTAGGTGTATATAAAAGTTACAACAAACTCTAGTGAATGCATTTTCATAATGTATAAATCAGAGCTTAGATCATAATTGTTAAGTTGAGTTCATTCTAATAAATTCCATATTCTTCTTTATCTCTCTTTTTCATTTTCTTGTTAACTTTCTTACTTACCAAACACACAAATTACAAAATCTTTCACAACATAATCAAGTAATTTGTTTGTTATCGAGAATATGGACGGTAACCTATTTTGTACCATCTACGAGGAATTGAATTTTTTGTATGAATATACGTGTCGTACCATACCTCATTCCTTGCTGAAATGTGCTCATGTCGATGCTATGTTGTACTAACGTATATTGTCCTTATGTTAAAGAACTGATGGCCATCTTTAATATTTATAATTCCAAACTCACCAACCCAATTCCAAGTCACTGAAGAGAAAGAAATATTTATTTCAGTCATCAACATTATTGATCGGGAGCCTGCTACCTTACAGTTGCTGTAAAGTGCAACCTTCTCACGTAAATAGTACCCACCGCAGGCCCAAGTGGGACTCATGGAGGTTTGTACCTTACACCAACTGTAAGGTAGCCTTCGCCTATTAATTGGGTCGAATGTGGTATTTTAAGTGGGTAATATTTTAAACTACTAAAATTTAATATTAAAAAATAATAGATCCCATAATGGGACTGGTTGCTGTGTCATTTTATCTAAGACAAGTGACTAGCTCCACCACTTCAACCTTTTTGAAATACAAGTGTGCAACCCAAGAGGGGGGGTGAATTGGTATTTTAAAAATTATCCTAGCAAAACACACAACAATCCAATCTAATGCCTTAATAAATTCGAAAACAATAAATTCAATAAAGGCACAATAATAAATGAGTAAGGGAGGAGAAAACAAACTCAAGGATTTTTACGTGGTTCGGCTATCCCCGCCTACGTCCACGCCTCCAAGCAACCCAAGCTTGAGGATTTCACTATCCAAGCCTTTCCAAGGCTTCAAATGTTTACAATTGACTTCCAAGGTGTCAATGAACCTTTACAACAAGAGATTATCCCCCAATCTCTTCACTCAAGTGTTTCCCACACTTATACACTCACAAATTTGATGAGAAAAATAAAGATTACAACAAAAACTCTCTTTAAGAGTAGATGAACAAATTGAAGAACAAAAGATGATTCAATGTTTTTGACTTGTGATTTGAGAGCTTGATATATGTTGTGTGCTCTTTGATTTTGCTTGCTTGAGTTATTGAAAATGAATTGGCTTTGAGTTTTTATAGTTGGAGCTAAAAAACTAGCCGTTATTCACTTTTTACTCATAACCGGATTACCGTTTATGGTCCTAATTCCGCTTGCATGTTACCGTTAAGGCAAAAATTTGAATTTTTGAGTATCCGAATGCCGCTTGTGATATCCTGGATTGCCGTTTATGCTCAGAAGCTTTCGCCTCAGAATCGGATTTCCGCTTAGCACAACCGGATTGCCGTTTATGCTCCAGAAGCTTTCTGCCCCATAACCGGATTACCGCTTAGCACAACCGGATTGCCGTTTAGCGTAACCGGATTGCCGCTTGCTACAGTAACGGTACAGTGCACTGTTTTCCAAAATTACAGTTTGACCCTAAAACTTTATAAAACTGTAGTATGGCCCAAAACGTTATAAAAATTTTCAATTAAGTCCAATTTCAGAATTACTTGATAATACTTTGTGAATCCCAAAACTTTTTAAAATTATGATATAGGCCAAAATGCTATGAATCCTTTCAAATAAGTCATTCTCAAAATTTCAAGTAATACTTGTTGATTTCAAAGTTTTCAAAATTCTTTCAATTAAACCATAAACTTGAAAAACAACCAATTTCATAAAATCATTTTTCCATTAGATATAAAACCTTTATAATGTGAAAATAATGATTTATTTAAATCGTATAAAAATAATTTAAGCTTTCAAAAACTTAATCATTCTTAATTTTGTTTGTTATCATCAAAATCAACATTATATTAACATAAATGTTAACACTTTTCTCCTAAGCAAAAAATTTGTGAAGTGTGACGGGCCAAGCCATCGGCAGGACACATTAAAAAATCATAAGTTATGCTTAATTCTAGCACTTGAGTAGAGCCATTCTCTGGTCTCTGCAATCTGGATTGATGAAAATACAACATTACGGAGTGAAAATACAGAAGCCACTTTTTTATCTTATATTTCAACAACATTAGTGATTAGGTAGGAAGGATTTATAACCTCTGATATAAAGATGAATAAAATTATTTGATAAATATATTATATTTTGGATATTAAATGCATAGTAGCCTAAGGCCTAAGAGAAACAGCTCTATGATGTCTATAGATACGTGTGAAGTTTAAAAAAGAACCAGTCGACAATCATTTTCTTGGTATTATATAACAATTTGGACATGGACTAATCGATTCTCAAACCACTATCCCACACAAATAATAGGTAACCTCCAAAAATAAAAATTATTATTTAGTCACGTTAGGTTTTGATTACCATTCAGTTTCGAGTGTTAATGATGAATTTGTAAACTTTCAGGGGTCTTTTGTAAAATCCCATCAGCTTATTTGCTTAAACTCCAACTTGTGCGTTTTGGCAGGAAAATCATATATGAAAGCTGTGGCTAACAAAATCCATTTGCTTAAGTTACTTCTATTGTCTTTTTCAGGGTTTCTAAGCTACATCATTAACTAGTTTTGAAGGGCTTGTATCTTGTCAAACACAGGGAGTTAAAGAATTTAATTTAAAATTGTAGTGTCCTTTTTAAACTTGGTTAGGTTCTTTGATACAGGAAGTGCATGAAGATCTCTTTGTGATTGTCACAATTTGGTGTTTGTGCTCTGTTATTGAATGTAAAATATTTTCTGATTTTCTTCAATTGTTGTGTTTAGTCTTGTTTCTTCGTTTAATCTTATTAAGTTTGTGTTTGTTTTTAAACAAGGGTATTGATTGGTCATCTACCAATCATTATGGAGTCCAATTGAATCTGATCTCGCATCAGCTTTGCATTAACAAACTGGTATCCTTATTGTTTATGAGTGAAGTATTTCTTCATGAGACCTCAGAAAAGATATAATTTATCATTCTGAAGATTCATCACTCACTACTAGCTTAAAGAAGAATGTTAGTTATCAAAGAATAAGGGAATCATTTGATCTTACAGGCTATTATTAATTATGCAATGTGCTCAAAAATATAAGAAAATGGATAAGTTTTCGAAACCATTTACAATAGTTGGATAACCAAGGCCATACAAGGGTCAATGACCTTTGAAAATTCCTCAGCCTGTTCAACTTCTCGGAAAAATTTTCCTTCTCAATCTCAGAGGACATAATCCTCCAACCCTTGAGTGTTAACACTAGGACAATCTTTTGTAACAGGTATACATACTTCTTCTTGGAGTTCATTAATCTAGTACTCTCTCTGCTTTCCAAATTAGAAGAATCACTAGGTGGAGGTAACACCTCAAATTTCCCCAAGAATCTCAAGAGAAGTTTGAAATAAAACCTCATAACATTAATCTTATTGCTATTTCCAAAAGAAAATTAACACTAGTCATAATCAAAACATAGTCTCTAAAATAATAAATATAACAATAATCATTCAAGCCAAATATTCAACGCTAAACAATAACCAAAGTAGCAACAATTTATTTATGTAAAAAAACCGCTAAAGTTTTTCAGCTAACAAATCCTCTTCTCTAGGGCAAAAGCCTACATATCTAAAATCAGTCTGCAAAAGATTAGAGATGAGAGGTGAGTTGTCAACTCGGTAAGCAAACTTATACATAAAGTTATTAATAATGATAAAATACATAATAATTGTTACAATGTACCATAAATCAAAAAGCAATAATCATTTCATAATTTGATACACATATATGGTAAAACTCATAATCAGTTAAGTTATAACGTAATAATCATTTTCAGTAAATAATCGTTTAGAAATCATTTATCAATAAAACCTTTCATTTGTTCAATTTGCTCATGCCACATAGTGTCACTTGTATTCCCGTTGACCCTACCAGTAGTTCAGTATGTCACCTGTATTCCCGGCGACCTGACCAATAGTTCAATATGTCACCTGTATTCTTGGTGACCCGGCCAGTAGTTCATTTAGGATAGTTTACCCTGCAATAATTGTCAGTAGGTGTGCACAATACAACTACTGTTCGGTTATATCAGTAACGGTAATTACGGATTATGAGTCAAAACCTTAAATATAGTTTTCGGTTTTTCAATTTTATTCTTTCGGTAACATTTCAATAAAATGCTCTTATATGACAATGAATTGACCAAGTTTAGCAAATATTTTTATTTTTTAAAGAAAACCATTTATTGAAAACAAGTATTTTAAATTTACCAAGTTTAGCAAATATTTTTATTTTTTAAAGAAAACCATTTATTGAAAACTAGTATTTTGAATTTACCAAGTTTAGCAAATATTTTTATTTTTTAAAGAAAACCATTTATTGAAAACAAGTATTTTAAATTTATTTTTAAAACACATTTAAGAAAATGTTTTGAATATCTTCAAAACCATGAAGTGCCAATCCATTTGGACAACATGATTTTATTCATAAATATTTACATACATACTTATAATAACATTATGCATGAATTTACTTTCATTGATCCAAAACAATCACACGAGCTTACTCTTGGCCTATAATTATCAAGACAATATTCTTATCAATATTTAATAATTCTGATCTTGATAGGAAAACCCATAAATTCTTAAACCATGTACTCTTACTTAAGCATATCAATTCGTTAAACTATACTAAACCATCATACACAAGCTAATTTCTAACAAGCTATATCTATGTCGAAAAAATTATAAATATTACAAAAACTACTGTAAACATGTTGGCATTCAATACGAAATTTAACAAGATTAATTAGAGTTCATAAACATTTCCAAAAATTGATTTTTCATAAAAACATCAAAACTGTCAAGTGACGATATAAACAGAGGATAGCTGATTCAAAAATTTATAATTTTAGTTATACACGTTGAAAAATAGTGATTCAAGTTTTGACAAAAAATTCATAACTTTAGTTATACATGTTGAAAAATAGTGATTCAAGTTGTGTTAATCAGAGGAGACTATAAGGAATCATAATTAAAATTTATAAGGCATTTAGTAATAAAAAAGTAACCCAAACTCGCTTTAATATCAGCCCTAGCACTTCTGAAAAACAGTTTCCAAGATTGCGGCAGCCAACTTTATGATTTTTAATATTTTTAAATAAAGATAAAATTACGAAATTAAAAAAACAGAAACTAGACATATATATGTACAGTAATAAAAATTCCCAAAATTTTCAGAAGTCGTTTGGGTTATGAAATAAATTGTAGAAATAAGAATTGCTGCTGAAAATCAAAATTTTTCAGCACCAGTGTTCCAACTTCGAAAAATCAACACAATTGATATACAATGAGTTTTTTAACAATAAACATATGGATAGAAAGGTCAAGGTGTCTAGTTTGATAAATTATTTGTATGAAACTCAAAGAAAATAGTAGTCATACAGAATTAAATATACATTGTTCATAGTTTTTTAGGATAACATAATAGCACTATTTTCACTTAGTAACAATATATATCAATACATGATCATGCTTTCAAATTTTTATCAATACAACACAAAAAAAAAATCATTCAATCAATTGTTGAGTAATAGAAAGTGTATATTTATAAAGGAAAAAATCGTCATTTTACACTGCAAGTCTCACTAACATCCCCAATTTTATATATTTAAGTCCCTTGTTATTTAATTATGTGTGTTTAATTTTTAATTAAGTATTTTATGCGGCATCATGGTCATTTCACAATGAATGAGAGATCGGATGGCAAAATGGACATGAAATTTGGACTCAGGACAGTCGAAAACCTTAGGAGGAGAATAAAAAGGTAAACAGCACTGTTCACATGTACGGTACTGAACACGGTACTGTTCACGACGTTGTACACATATACAGTCCGATGACGTGGCATTGCCTAATGACGTGATATTGACCGATGACGTGGCAGCATGTGATTAGACAAATGATGTGGCATTGACTGCTCATATGGCATTGACTGATAATGTGGCTTAACCGATGATGTATCAAAATCCTATTGGACCAAAATATTGATGTGGAGTTGACCGATGACGTGGCAGTATGTTAGTAGACCAAAAATCGTGCATATGATACATGCATTACACAGAATGACAGCCCTGATGATGTGTTTTATCCAATCAGATCTTGCCATGTGGCGCAATCCTGAGCGTCCAAATTGTTTAAATCCGATGGCCATGATTTACTCATTGTATCTATAAAAAGGGGGCTTCCCCTCTTAATTCGACACCCTTGAACTCATTTTTGAGCTCTATTTTCTACAATTTTTTCTTCATCTTGTATTTTCTACGTATTTTAATGAATTTTTATTTTACCCTTAATTCAATTATGAGTAGCTAATTTTCTTTCATGCTTGAGTTGAAGGTGAAGTCTCAACATGTTCCATGGGTTTATTTGGTAAATTTACTTCCTCCCCCTCTGATTTATGTGGTTGTTTTGACTTTTCGTCGACAGATAGTAATAATCTTATCTAGTACCGCACTGGTTTAACCGACTCCCTAGTACAAGGTTATTACTATTTGGCACCATATTAATTTGAGTGTGGTTCATGAGGAGTGAAAAACTCCCTTATGATTTAATTGGCACTAATAAGGAATATTAAGCCCATGGAGTATATTGATGAGGATCTAGATGCCTAAACGATACAATTATAATAGTCTCTACTTCAATTTATTCCCTCCATTTTAATTTAAATTTTAGGATAATCTAAATTACTTTCACCCCAAATTCAACCACCTACTTAAAAAATTAACTCTATACATAATTAAAATCTACCTCCTCGTGAGATCAACACTCGATACTCGACACTATCAATCTATTCTACAATAGATTCGTGTACTTGCGAGCACAATAAAATTTGCACAACAAGTTTTTGGCGCCGTTGCCGGGGAGGTAAGTATTTTAATTTGTAGAATTAATTTTTGGAAATAATATATATATATTTTTAGTTGTTTTCTTGTAATTTTTCTTTTTTATTAAAAAAGAAAGAAAGTGAATCTGCATTTTAAGGTAGAAATTTCTTTTCTTTTTCTCTTCTTTAAATTCTTGTAATTTAATTTTCAAGTTTTTTTCTTTGTAATTTTTCATTTATCTTGTAATTTTTCTTTGTATTTTATTTTAATTTTAGTTAATTTATTTCATGTAATTTTTTTATAGCACTTAAATGTATTTTCATAGTAAAGTTGTAACAACGTGACAAGATTAATATCGAAATTTCTCTCTCTTCTTCATTTTTATTAGTTTTGTTATCATTCTCTTTGTTTCTTTGTATGCATGGTCGAAGGTTATTATTACCTAATCTTAAGCCTATAGACCTTGAACTGGAAAAAACACTTCGCACACACAAACACGTTAAAGATAAAATTGAAATGAATTTGCAACACCAACAACCAGAACCACAGGAGAGGTTATTTAAAGACTACCTTAGTCCCTTAGCTAACTTGAGCACATCATGCATAAGATACCCAAATGTAGCTGCTATGAGTTTTGAGCTAAAACCTAGTGTGCTAAATTGTCTCCTAACATTCTATGGCCTAGAAAATGAAGAACCATACAATTATCTGAATGATTTTCATACTGTTTGTCAAACTTTTAAATACAGGAATTTTTCAGATGATGATGTTAAACTTAGATTATTCCCATTTTCTTTAAAGGATAGAGCTCGTTCATAGTTTAATACATTGCCTACTAATAACATTATATCATGAGAATAAATGGTAGCAAAATTTTTGAATAAATACTTCCTAGTGTATAAAACCAATGCTATTCTCAGGGAAATTTCAGAGTTTACCTAGAGAGATGACGAGCAGTTTTTCGAAGCATGGGAGCGATTCATTGGGCTACTTTTGAAGTGTCCACATTATGGGTACGAGAAATGACACCAATGCCAATACTTTTTGGAGAGATTATTACCACATGTGCAAGAATGGCTAATGGCGACAAATGGAGGAGAGCTAATGTCAAAAAGTACATCAGAGATTTGGAATTTTTTCCAGCGACAAGGGGATAATCCCCAACAACGGAGTCGATCGCTCAGGAATACTAAAAGAATTAAAGGAGTGAATGAGGTTCACATTGGCGAGTCAAGATCAGAGATTAAATAAGTCAAAGAAATGGTTGAAGGCCTTGCCCGACAAATAGCATCGTTAACAGCTGCTGAATCAACAGAGCCACATGACCATAACTCATACTCAGATCAAGACAATGCCATCAGTGTAATGAGAAAACCATCAAATTACAAACTTTACTCCAACACATATAATCCTTGATGGAGAGACCATCCTAATTTTTCATGGTCTCAAGGATTCTAACAAAATGGACCAGCGGCTCTAGCTCCAGCTCCACCAATACAACCAATTCCTCATGTTCCTTAAGCCTCTCACCTATCATTTAGACCATACAATCAAAACCAGAACTACTTTCAACCCAGACCATGGGATGATGCATTCCAGAATTTTAAGAATCTTACTCATTCCATGATCGAGCAACAAAACCGCACCATTGATGAACTATGAAATAAGATGAGAGCAGGCTTCAACTCACAAGCCCAATCAGTTTCAAACCTTGAGAAGATGGTGGGACAGCTTGCTTCTTCAATTCAAACTTTGGCAATGACTGTTGAAAAAAGTAAATTTTCAAGTCAACCTGTGCCTAACCCTAAAGGAGTGCATGAAGTAAGTACCAGTTCACCTCAGCAGTATAGAGAAGTCAAATGTAATACCCCAATTCTCCTAAAGGTATTTAAGTCGTTTTAGTTTTTAGTAATCCTTTTTACCCTAGTATGAATAGAATAAGATGTCTTTCCCCATCATAAGAGAAAGGGAAAGAAAAATCGGCTAACAAAAAAAAGAGAATGACAGAAAAAGAGAGAGAGAGAGAGAGAGAGAGAGAGAGAAAGATGGAGAGAAAAGAAAAGAAAAAGATAAGAAGAAAGCCTTCTTCTTGTTCTTAGTTCTACATAGGTATCACATGAGATCAAGTTGTTATTTTTGGGCGAAGTTTTGGAGGTAAGTTTTAATTCTGGGTTTTTATTAAATTGTTGTGGAAAAGCATGATTGCAATGGAAGTAGAATCCGAAGATTTTGCAGAAATATCCTGACAGTGCATTATTACGAAAATCATAATAATTTGTACAAATTGATTTTAATTCTGATTTTTAGGTATGTTAAACTAGACATCATCTAGAATGTTTTGAAACTTGTTTCAAGTTAATCGGATACGATTTCAATTAATTACGAATTTTCAAAATCAAGTCTAAAAACTGGAAATTTCTGATTTCAATGAATAACGTAAATTTCAATTTATTTTTATCATAGCTAGACGTCTTCAAAAATTATGAAATTTAGATAAATGATTTTTATATATGTCTAGTATGATTCTGTAAATTTTCATGATTTTATGATAAAACAATAAATTTTTTTGTATTTTTAAAGCAAGTGTATTCAAAACAGAAAACTGCTCGACAGTATTGATGATGTCCGAAACGTCAATTATTTTCAATAGCTTTTGCAGGAATTATGTTATGAAATTTTTATCAATGAACTTTCAGTGTGTCAGAATAGGGTTTGTAAAAGTTGAGAGTTTTCCAATGAGGGAATAATTTATTAAAAATCAGAGAATATGAACTGTTCTTTTTTTAGGGCCGATTATTAAGAACATTGAGGTTGAGCTTAGGAGATATTTAAATTAAGATATTTGAGGACATTAGAGTTTATGATTGAGATTTGATTATATCTTATAAAGATTTATTGATGATTTTAGGTTGATGATATCAGTACACATTTGTTACATGAGGATGCCAAGAGGTAAGTAAACTAGACTTCAAAACGAATCACAATAAACAATATATATATTTGACTTGTTTGAAAAGCCTATTTTGATATGTACGAATATGGATTTATATGTCTTTTCTCATGTATTTATGTTATGTGTTGGGCATGATTATGTACATGGGCATATGTGTGTGTGATGGTTCATTGGCATAAGCATGAAAATGCATTAAGCTTTCTATGAATGAGAAAGTGGATTTTAAAAAATGGAATGTATGTTTTATGAGATTTTGCATTGGGGGCCACTTCTTGAAGTTGTGTGGGGACTACCTCTTAAGGGTCAAAGCGCCGCAAAGTGCAACGCATGGTGCAAAGTGCCACATTGCAGAATATGTATTTTATTGAAAGAAAATGAGAAAGTTTGAAAGCGACCGAAAGAGATTCTTATGAATTTGTTTTACAGTATTTCCAAAAGATCATGGCGTATTATTCATCTGCATTATGTATAAGTATATATGTAATTTGATATAAGAAAAACTAGTTTGCTTACTGTGTTTTGTACTCATTATAGTTTATTGTGATTTAGTTTCCAAAAGTCAAGATTGATTCGTGATGAGTGAGAAGATGGATTTGAGTTGATGGTAGATGGTTTGGCTAAATTCTTAATTTATTATGTTGCCTATTATATTGGAGGTTTGAATTATTTTTTATTGTAAAGAGTTATTTAAATTCATATGCGAGTTATGAGTTGTGGACAGATTTACCATCGGAATTTAAGTCGGGGTGTTACAAATGGTATCAGAGTGATTCCCAACCGAAAATGTGTGGATGTTTGGGACATCCAACATTGCTTGGGAAGGATTTTGTAAGGATGAATAGAATTCGGTCTATGCAAAACCTTTAGGTTTTATGATTTTATTTCTAAGAAGTATATGATTGAAGTATCAGATTCTAAGAAGTATATGATTGAAGTATCAGAGTAGCGCAACGAAAGTGTGATTTGTTTGCTTGAATCTTATAAGGATTTATTGGTCATAAGTGATTTTGAGATATGGATTCTTTTGGGCATAACAAAAAAAAAAGTGAATTTCGAGGACAAAATTCTTTTAAGGGGAGAAGAATGTAATACCTCAATTTTCCTAAGGGTATTTAAGTCATTTTAGTTTTTAGTAATCTTTTTTACCCTAGTATAAATAGAATAAGATATCTTTCCCCATCATAAGAGAAAGGGAAAGAGAAATTAGTTGAAAAAAAATTACTGTCATTGATTGATTTGTATGAATGATTTCAATGCTCTTGTTGAAGAGTTGACTTTTAAGTTATTGATTTGCTTATATGTGTGTACACATTTTTATATGTGTTGAAATAAATGCTTATTGAGCTTGTTTGCATGTATATACTTGACGACCAATAGGATAATGGCACGTAGAAATGATACCAGTCAAACTCTACCACTTGAGAGTGATGGAGTGGCTCGTAGGGTAACTGGCCCTCAAACTAGGGGTGTTGCATTTGTGGTATCAGAGCAAAGGTTATAAGATTCTGTAGACATTTAAGGTCAATGATCAATAGCTTGGGATTGAAGCTTCATAGAAGTCTTGCCCACTTTTAGGATTATAGTAATTCAAGATAGGTAAAATATGGAGTTGATCATTAGTATATCGGAAAAAAAATTACCATTATTGATTGATTTGTATGAATGATTTCAATGCTCTTGTTGAAGAGTTGACATTTAAGTTATTGATTTGCTTATATGTGTGTACATGTTTTTATATGTGTTTTGAAATAAATGCTTATTGAGTTTGTTTGTATGTATATACTTGACGACCAATAGGATAATGACACCTAGAAATGATACCAGTCGAACTCTACCACATGAGAGTGATGGAGTGGCTCGTAGGGTAACTGGCCCTCGGACTAGGGGTGTTATATCAAAGCCATCATAACGTTGTGAAAAGGGACAAAAGTCGATAACAAAGTGGAGATGCTAGCAACAAAAACAACTCAGATTATATCTGTAAATGCTGAAGACTCATCATCAGAGGAGAGAGAAGAAATTAACAAACGAGAATACGCTCCTAAAGTTTCATTTCCCCAAACGTTAGCTAAAGGAAAGAAGGGAAAGTTCACAAGTGAGATTTTTGAAATATTCAAACAGGTAAGTGTTAACATCCTTTTGCTTGATGTTATAAAATAAATATCTTATGCCAAGTTTCTTAAAGACCTTGGCACTAAAAAGAGAAACATTCACGTACAGAAAAAAGTTTTTTTAACAAAGAACGTTAGTTCTATACTCCAACATAAAATGCCTTTAAAATACAAAGACCCACTATCTCATGTAGTATATGGAACCACACAATTGAGAATGCTTTATTTGATTTAGGAGCTAGTGTAAATCTGTTGCCTTACTCAGTATTTGTGAAACTTGGACTAGGAGAATTACACCCAACTCCAGTGGTGCTACAGCTTGCAGATCGGTCCACGAAGATACCCCGTGGAATTGTGGAGGACGTGCTTATCCAGGTAGGCAAGTTTTATTTTTCCGTTTATTTCATTGCAATTGACACACAACCAGTCCAGAATTCAAGGAAGCACATCCCTATTATCCTAGGCCGACCTTTCTTGGCAACTGCCGATGCTCACATTCAATGTAGGACTGGAATTATGCAGTTGTCTTTTAGAAATATGACTATGGAGCTCAATATCTTTAACATTGCCAAACAACCTCTCACTGCAAATGATGGAATTGTTGATGTGGATTTAATAAAAGCACTAATTGATAATACTTTTCTTTCACACCTTAGTGATGACCCTTTACAAGCATGTTTAACTCACTTTAGTTTGGATTTTGATATTGACAGATCATTCGATGAGGTCAATACTTTACTTGATTCAGCACCATCCATGGACACTAATAAAAGAAAGTCAAGAGTTGAACAACTAGCACCATTAGAGAAGAAACTCAGCCCATCATCAGAATCACTATCAAAACTCGAGCTCAAACCATTACCCAATACTTTGGAGTATGTGTTCTTGGGAGAAGACAACATTCTACCAGTAATCATCTCATCATCTCTAAATGACGAACAAAAAGGTAAGTTGTTGGATGTTTTAAAAGAGCACAAAGGAGTATTAGGATGGACCATAGCCGACATAAAAAATATAAACCCAGTAGACTGCATGCATTATATTCACCTTGATGAAAATGCTAAACCTATTAGGGAAATGCAATGTCGATTGAATCCTAACATAAAAGAAGTTGTTAGAACTAAGTCCTCAAACTATTAAACGCATGTATCATTTACCCCATTTCTGATAGTTCATGGGTCAGTCCTATGCAAGTTATCCCCAAAAAATCAGGAGTCACAGTAGTTACCAATGTTGATAATGAATTGATACCCACTAGAGTGACTGCAGGATGACGTGTATGCATTGATTATAGAAAGTTGAATTCTGTCACAAGTAAAGACCACTTTCCTTTACCATTTATCGATCAAATGCTTGATAGATTAGCAAGCTATGAGTTTTATTGTTTTCTAGATGACTACTCAGGATATAATCATATTCCCATAGCACCAAAAGATCAAGAGAAGACCACTTTCACTTGTCCTTTTGGTACTTTTATATATAGAAGGATGCCATTTGGATTATGTAATACACCTGCTACATTTCAACGATGCATGTTAAGTATTTTTTCTGATATGTTTGAATGATTCTTTGAGGTCTTTATGGATGATTTTTCTGTTTTTGGTGATTCATTTGATCAATATTTGTACCATCTAACACTAGTTCTGCAGAGATGTATCGAGAAGAATTTGGTTTTGAATTAGAAGAAATGACATTTTATGGTAAATCAAGGTATTGTTCTCGGTCACATCATTTCAAGCAAAGGTATTAAGGTTGATAAAGCCAAGGTGGATCTCATTTCTAATCTTCCTCTACCCAAAACAATCAGAGAAGTAAGATCTTTCCTTAGGCATGCTGGTTTTTATAGACGTTTCATTAAAGACTTTAGTAAAGTTTCTAGACCCTTATGCAATCTACTTACTAAGGATGTACCTTTTGTCTTTGATGATTCATGTCTTGTGTCATTTGAAAAATTAAAGCAATTGTTGACGTCATCACCCATCATTCAGCCCATAAATTGGAACTTACTATTTAAGCTCATGTGTGACGCATCTGATTATGCAGTAAGAGCAGTATTAGGATAAAAAGTTGATCAAATTCCCCATGTCATTTACTATTCTAGTATGACATTGAATGATACACAGTTGAATTATTCAACCACCGAAAAAGAAATGCTAGCAGTAGTGTTTGCATTAGCGAAATTTCGATATTATCTCATTGGTTGTAAAATAATTATATTCACAGATCATGCTACTCTAAAATATCTTCTCACAAAGAAAGATGCAAAAGCTAGACTATTTCGTTGGGTGTTACTTTTGCAGGAATTTGACTTGGAATTCAAAGATAAGAAAGGCACAGAAAATGTCGTGGCTCACCATCTCTCTCGCCTTCATTTTGACTCACTTATAAAACCATTACCATTGAATGAGTCATTTCTAGATAAGCAATTAATGGGTGTGGAAGTATTACCATGGTATGCTGATATAGTTAATTATCTTGTTACAGGTCAACTTGCAGAGCAATGGACTAAGCAGGACAAAGCAAAATTTTTTACGGAGATAAAGAATTTCTTCTGGGATAACACTTATCTGCTCAAGTATTGTGTAGATTAAATTGTCACACGATGTGTCCCAGAAAATGAATTTCAAAATATCATTTCCTTCTACCATTAACAAGCTTGTGAAGGCCATTTCAGCACTAAGAAAACAGCTATTAAAGTTTTACAATGTGGTTTCTATTAGCCAACTATATTTCGAGATGCTTACACTTTTTGCTCTTCATGAGATAGGTGTCAACGAATGGGGAGCATAATACGAAGGAATATGATGCCACTAAATCCAATTTTAATGGTTGAGATTTTTGATGTATGGGATATCGACTTCATGAGACTCTTTCCTCATTCTTTTGGCCATCAATACATATTGGTTGCTGTTGACTACGTATCGAAATGGGTATAAGCAATCTCATGTAGAACCAATGATCACAAGATGGTGATAGCATTTTTAAAAAGCAACATTGTTTCACACTTTGGATTCCCTTGAGCAATAATCAGTGATACTTTTGACAAAGTACTTCATCACTCATAAAGTGGCGACCCCATATCATTCGTAAATCAATGGCTAAGTTGAAATCTCAAATCGAGAGATAAAACACATACTAGAAAAGACAGTGAGGCTAGATAGAAAAGATTGGTCATTGAGACTCAATGATGCGTTATGGGCATATAGAACAGCTTTCAAGACCCTGATTCGGATGTCACCCTACAGGCTAGTGTTTGGAAAAGCTTGCCACATATCTGTGGAACTCGAGCATCGTGCATACTAGGCCATCAAGAAATTCAACTTTGACATACAGCAAGCTAGCTCTGAAAGAAGATTACAGCTGGCAAAACTTGAAGAAATTCGCAATGATACATATGAAAATGCCAAGATTTATAAGCAGCGAATGAAAGTCTTTCATGACAAGTAAATTTTGAGGAAATCTTTCACTCCAGGTCAGAAAGTGCTTTTATTCAATTCTCGTTTGCACCTATTCTTAGGTAAGTTACGCTCTCGATGGTCTAGCCCATTTATTGTTCATACTGTTTTTCCACATAGGGCAATCGAAATTAAGGACCTAAAGAATGGTGTCATTTTTAAAGTTAATGGTCAAAGATTAAAGCCATATCTAGAGTACCAACCACATGGAGATGACACTGAAATAAATTTGAGTGACCTACCAGATTTGAATTGAGATTTTTGTTTCTTTTCGATGATTTGATTTTTTTTTCTTTTTACTATTCTTTTACTAATTGAAATTATTTTTACATAAATATATTTATTTAACCATTAAGTTTTTTTAATTGTTAATCATGAGTACCTCAGCTAAACAGATCCTCTTGTACCATCTTAGACGACTTCAATGTGTAAAATCTCATCTCAGAAGCTTGATTCGATTTTGTAAAACACATCATATTTGGGAGCTACAACCACCAGAGTTAGTATCCCACGTTGAGGATTTAGAAAGACAACTCAGAGACATTGAGGGAGGTATTTTAAACATCCAGTTGGAGCTTGAGGTAAATTTCATAAAAGGACGATTGTAATTTTCTTTATGTGTTTTAGTTTATTACTTCGTTTGTGTGTTTTAGTTTGTTACCTCGGTTAAATAACGGATAACTGTACTCTGTGACAATCAAGTCGGTTACTTCAGTTTCCCATAATAACTAATATTTTAAGGTGAAAGTATAGACAGAAATGAGATCTTAGCAAAGCTTTATAATCGATTCTCTTCACTTCCTCAGAATGTCCTCCTTACAATCTATAAAGCTCGGTCCGAACGTATACAATTCCTCATGAGAAATAACATATCAGCTGATATCCGCTGGTGTTAATCGAGGCCAAAGTATGCTTGGCAGGCGAGTTACCTCCTAAATTTATTGCATACATGCCTGGTTATGGTAAAAGAAATTACGTGAGAAAGCAAAGAGCTCGAAGAATTTCAATTGCTTGTTATAAGTGTGCCAAAATAAGATGCGATAAAAAACCATGTTCTTTAGGAATGGTGTCTGATAATAGAGAAGATAAGATTAAATTCATTAGGGATGGCTTGATTAAGGAGTTATTAGATGATATCCTTTTGTCTCTTGATACGCATCCTAGTGGATATGTACAAAGAGCGATTATCCAGTTATGACCATTATTCCAGAAAGAGCATGCACGATATAGTCTTGAGAATCTGACTATAAACGACCATGTTTGTCAGTTTATAAGAAAACTGAATGGGAAACCTATCCTCGACCTATAGAGGGCGTTCAAATCGTTTCTAGACGTAAAACCAGAGGAAGATGTGAGCCACAATCGCAACTACCTGTAAATATCTTTTTACTTTACTGTTGCTTTATTTCATTGTTGTATTATCATTTGCATTATTGTCTTTAATAATTTTATTTTATCATTGTTTACTTTTTCCATTTTACTATTTTCTTTTTAACTTTCGAGCCATGTGCTTTACACGTTAATTGACACTAACATGCTGCCCCATACACAGCTGTGACCCACTGTCACTGAGATCCTTAAGTATGATATTTTTTTTTAGCACTCATAAATTATTTTTGAGAAGTATCATGATGGCAGCTACTCCTAATAAACAATTCAAGAATATTTTTATGCCTTTTGGGTTTAATTATGACAAACATAAAGAGTTTGTTGAGGCTGCCATAAATCTTGGTCGAAGCATAGTAGAGAGAAAATTATACTTGGTGTATGGAGGAGCTGACCGAGGGTTATCAAAACTTGTCTCAGAAGCTGCTTATATCAGAAGGAGCCAAGTGTTAGGCATCATCCCAAAACCCCTCAAACCATTTGGTTGTTTGTCTGACCCACCAACTAGAGAGGAATTAGTTGTCTCAAGTATGCAAACATAAAGAGTTCATTGAGGCTGCCATAGATCTTGTTCGAAGCATAGTAGAGAGAAAATTACACTTGGTGTATGGAGGAGCTGACCGAGGGTTATCAAAACTTGTCTCAGAAGCTGCTTATATCAAAGGGAGCCAAGTGTTAGGCATCATCCCAAACCATTGAGTTGTTTGTCTGACTCACCAACTGGAGAGGAATTAGTCGTCTCAAGTATGCAAGAAAGAATAACTGAAATGTTAAATCATGCCGATGCTTTTGTTTTCCTACCAGAAGATCTTGCAACTCTAAAGGCACTTATCACATTAGCATCTTGGGCCCATCTGAACATTCACCAGAAACTCATCGGTTTCTTAAATGTCAATAACTTTTATGACAGCTTCATTGCATTTTTTAACCATTGCAATAAAAAATTATTTCATTCCTTCCACAACGAAAAAGTTTTTATTTACTCTCATACTGCTAATGAGCTACTTGATCTGTTACAAGCTTATAAACCAGAGCCAGGCACCAAGACCTTTGTGTTGGAGTGTACAAATAATGATGGTAATAGTAGCTGCAATAAAAAGTACAAATTAGATTTAACTCTCCGCTTGTAAATATTTTATTCTGTGTTGTACCACCCGGGTGATGTCTTCTAAACTCTACTTCTCTTCCTTAAAACATTGAGTACAATATTTCGTTCTGATTATGGGGGAGGGAATAATTGATAATAATGGAATATTTCAATCTTGGTTAAGTTTTTACTGATTTTTTTATTGTAGAGACTAACCGTGGCTAACTTTTTGTGTTGAAGATGGCTAAATATGGAGTGTAGTGACTCTAGAAACGCATCTTCTTGTTTTTTTTTAAAAAAATCTTTCTAATTTCTCCTTTATAAATATACATTTTTAAATTTTTAAGTCGAAGATGGCCGAATATGGAGTGTAATGACTCTAGAAACGCATCTTCTTAGTCCCAAAAAAAATTTCAGACATTTTCTTTTTCAATCATTATAAGTGTAACCTTTCTAATTAGTTTGTCTTTTGGCATCATTTTCACCTTTTTGCATGCATATTTTCTTTTCATGTTTAGAATAGGTTGGAGGGTAGAATGTCGTTTAAAAAAAAGAGAAAAAAATTATTTTGTGTGATCTTTTAACATTCGATGATATGACTTTCAAATTTTAGTAGTTGTATTATCTTTGGTCTTAAGTGATATTACACCATATTTGCTATTCTACATGTTAATGTCAAAGACAAATACGAGTTTCTTGAAGGAATGCACATGTCATAATAAAGTCCAAGTGAGGTTTTGAGCTTATCATTTTTCTTGGAGGGTAACCCTTTTTGCCCATTCTTCATACAGATTAGTAGCTTATTATTTTATACATGATCTATAGATTTCCTTTGAGTCAACCCTAAAAAAAAAAATTGCGTGCTACATCTGCAGGTTCAGCTAACTCGTAGATATGGAAGATTATTTAGAACCCTAAAAGACGATAGAAAGGCCATCTTTGACCCGTTTGAGCCTTTCTAACCATCCCTATCATGAAATATCCATAGTTAGTCCTTTTGAGCTTTTTATTAAAAAAAAAAAAAATTTGTCAACTTATCATCTTGACCCACTCTGATTTGGAGTATCACCCGATATCTTACAAGTTCTACCACCTATTAATGTTTGACAAGAATTTAAATAATTATTTTGTTCAGTAAAGTTGTGCCGTGTAAAAAAAAAAATTGTTAAAAAAAGGAAAAAAGAGAAAAGAAAAAATTTGTTAAAAAAAAGAAGAAAGAGGATACACAATAATAATAAATAAGAAAAATTCACCTTGTCATTTTCAAAAGATCTATATTTTTTTCTCAAACATATATTTTGTTTTTCTTATTTCCCTTCCTTTGTTAGCCATGTCCTTAACCTACGTTACGTCCTAATAAAAGTCCTTCTTGATTTTAGGAATTTATAGTCTGAAATAGAAGCTAGTTATATAGGCTAAAAAGATGTAATGGTGCATTAAAAAAATAATAATAAATAAATAAAATGAAAATATTGGGTTGACTAGTATTTTTTTTTTACTTAAGATCGTGTCATTTCTAAGCTGCGGGCATATTCCTTTTATCTTGGTGAGAGTATGTGATAATGATTTTTTATTATTTTCTCTCAATTTACCATTCATTGGAGTGACTATTTTATTGGGTTTAATTTTTTTGTGAGAGTGTCACTCCTATTGGTGAGATTTTGGGGTTTGACACGTTATTCTTGAAAGTGGTTTGATTACTATAATTGTGACAAAGTCTGCTGGACTGATGTGTTTGGATGGTTGATGTGGGGGTGATATTTTTTTAGACTGGAGATAATGCTTATACTTTTATTTGATTGTTATCATTAGTCTGATTGATAAACACGACTATTAAAAAAATTGGTTTGAATTTTTTTTTCGCGTAATTTACTATTGACTAGCAATAAGCTGGTTGGGGGGTGTGTTGAGTAATAGAAAGTGTATATTTATAAAGGAGAAAGTCATCATTTTACACTGCAAATCTCACTAACATCCCCACTTTTATATATTTAAGTCTCTTGTGATTTAATTATGTGTGTTTGATTTTTAATTAAGTATTTTATGTATTTTAGGGGCATCATGGTCATTTCACAATGAATGAAAGATCGAAAAGCTAAACAGATATGAAATTTAGACTCAGGATAGTCGAAGACCTTAGAAGAAGCATAAAAGGGTAAACAACATTGTTCGCATGTACGGTATTGTTCACGGAACTATTCACGATGTTGTTTACATATACGGTCCGATGACGTGGCATTGATTGATGATGTGGCAGCATGCAATTGGACAAATAATGTGGCATTGACTGCTCATATGGCGTTGACTAATGATGTGGCTTAACCGATAATGTGTCACAATTCTATTGGATCAAAATATTGATGTGGAGTTGACTGATGATGTGGCAGTATGTTAGTGGACCAAAAATCGTGCGTATGATACATGCATTACACGGAATGACAGCCCGATGATGTGTTCTATCTAATCAGATCTTGCCACGAGGCACAATCATGAGCGTCCAAATTGTTTTAATCCAATGGCCAAGATTTACTCATTATATCTATAAAAAAGGAGTTTTTCCCCTCTAATTCGACACTCCTGAACTCATTTTTGGGCTCCATTTTCTGTAATTCCTTCTTCATCTTGTATTTTCTATATATTTTAATAAATTCTCATTTTACCCCTAGTTCAATTATAAGTAACTAATTTTCTTTCAAGTTTGGGTTGAAGGTGAAGTCTCAACATGTTCCATGGACTTTATTTGGTAAATTTATTTTCCCTTCCCCTCTGATTTATGTGGTTATTTTGACTTTTCGTCGACAGATAGTAATAATCTTTTATAGTACCGCACTGATTTAACCGGCTCACTAGTACAAGATTATTACTATTTGGCACGATAAACCCTTAGCACCATATTGATTAGAGTGTGGTTCATGAGGAGTAGAAACCCCACTCATGATCTAATTGGCACTAATAAGGAATATTAAGCTTATGGAGCATATTGATGTGGATCCAAATACCCAAGCGATACAATTATAATAGTCTCTACTTCAATTTATTCCCGCCATTTTAATTTAAATTTTTGGATAATCTAAATCACTTTCACCACAAATTCAACTACCCACTTAGAAAATTAACTCTACACATAATTAAAATCTACTTTCTCGTGGGATCGACACTCGACACCATTAATCTATTCTACAATAGATTCGTGCACTTGCGAATACAATAAAATTTGCACAACATCAATCACATAAAATCAAAATTAAAACTCGAAGTTCAAAGGATTATAAATTTTTACCTACCTTCAAAATAATCAAAACTAAAGAACTAATTTAATGGCAAATAGGAACACAATCAAAATCTTCCTCTCTTCTTACTCAAAAACATAAATTTACTCTTGTTTTTGCAGCTATATTATTTTCTTGATTAGTCTTTAGGGTTTTGAGAAACAAAAATAAGGTAAGAAGGATTTTTATAAGCCAAGCCTTTTAATATCCCTACTTAGGGATTTTATTTTCTTTTTTAATAAGGTATTTAATATATTGAAAAAATAATTTAGTGATTTTAAAATTTAAAACACTCATTATTGACCTAAAATATTATGTTCCATAATAATAATAATAGAAATACAAAATGCGGGTGTTACACTGGATATTCTACGTACTTGTCTGCCTCAATCTATTCAGGGAAAAGAATCGATATCAAAATTTCGAAACTGAGCTCTCCAGCGGACATCACTGAAATTATGATCCACAATGCTTTACAGAAGACTATGAGAATCTAGACCAGCAAGTATCGCACGCATACAAGCAGCGTTGCATCATTCATTCCGAGTGAATTCAAAAGTTCACTAGATCATGACCACTTACAAGTTTATTTACCCAATAATGACGATCAACATCAATGTTTTACATTATGTTGATCGTTGAAGTCTAATTAGCTATGCTTGCAAGATGAACTTTTTTCCTCAGGATTTAAGAGAGACACCAAGATAGTGATAAGATCCTACTCCCTCTGCGAGCTCCCTACTGGAATGGTCTTGCCATTTAGATACAAATTGCCAGGGTCTGTCAAACACAGGCCATTTAAATGGTTCTGAAAGAGTACAACAAATGTCGAAAATAAGACCAGCCATTGCTGCTCTTGTGTAAGTATTTGAAAATTTGGACATGAATCAAACAAACAGACAAGGAATAAATTCTCTTAGTAGTTTTAGCACTGAGCCAAATTTCATCATATTCCAAATGAAAGTGAAAAGCTGTTAATGAACTCGTTGCATTTTCAAATTTCAACGTGTTGCTTCCTTTCATGTTTTGAACCAATCGTAAAGACAGATCAGGTTGCCCACTGTACCTCAAAATTCATCTGGTTGAGTCTGCGAAAGGAATGGGTGACCAAAAAATCCTTCAAAAGTTAAGATTCCACCTAGCGATGAGAGTCGTACTTATGACTATAGTATCAATTGACAGCAAGAACATTGATCGAATTTTAGTAAGTTGTGCTATTTCCACTCTATCTTGCAAGAAGATAAGACGTTTCAATTTTGAACTCAAGTGAAAAAACTTCTTAAAGATGTAAAGCCCCATAGCATATGGGTTTAAGTTTCCTTTTCTTTCCATTTCACCTCGTCAGAATTCCAGTCAGAATGTAAAGGGAGCATAGCCGAAGCCACCTCCTCCTAATCAAAAGTACAAGTGATCACCGTGTTTCTAGTCAGATTTGGAGGCTTTATTTATCTATGATTTGACTTTATAACTCGGATTTTAAATTGATTAATCACTATTAACCAACTCATTTATGAAACACTGTTTGGATCTTTAACAGTTGATTTTTTCTATGATCTCTCTCTGTTTCTATCAGTAATGCAATGCTTTTGCATATACATCACTCTCCGCAGAATATATAGTCAGCAGCATGAAAATTTTTCTACTCCTTATTTTTCAATTTCATTGTGGGAGATGCAACCGTACTTTTTGAGGTGTTTTTTTATGGTTAATTTATCTCTACCTGAATATCGAAATCTGGCATCTTCGCTGAGAAATGGCGTTCCTTGCCAATGAAAACCAAGCTACAAGAAAGCAAAATTATAAAGAGATCAATTTTGCTTTGCTTTGGCATTTGTTAGCTCAGGTCTGTGCTACAGATTTCTGCAACTATGACATCTAAGCTCAGTTCGTATCAGATATTCTATTCCTTTGACTGCATGAAATGCTAACGAATTTCCAGTTTTAGTTTCTTTTCCTTTTCGATTTTAAATTTCTTGGGACAGCAGTTCCTGCGCTTTGTGACATATCTATTGTGCATAAGCAGTAAAAGCTACCTACTGGAGAGCAACGCAAATTGTTTCATCATGGAATATTAGCGAAGGCAAATACTAAGCGAATCTTATTAATTGAAATATTACATGTGAAAATGCCATCAGTTGATTTTACAAAATAAAACTGTGTCCAAGTTATCAAAGCACAAAAATATGGTGTAGCTAGAAAAGAAAAGAGTACTTATCAGTGATCGTCTGTAATGTGGATTTCAGACTCAGTTTCATATTCTAACAGGGACTGGACTACTGAATCCATTGTTGGTCTTTTGCTTCGATCTTCATCCACACAGGTTATCCCAATTCCAATCAAAGTTGCAGCCTGGTTGGTGTTAAAGTTTCCCTTCAATCTTGGATCCACTATTTCCTCTATCCATGCTTCCTCTCCATGTAGAATTTTCTTTTTCACTTCCCTGACAAATCTTTTCAACTCTGCTTCCTGCCCTTCACTATCCTCTACCACCCAGTTTGAAAGCCGAATTCCTTTCACCATCTCAAGAATTACAACTCCATAACTATACACATCAACTTTGGCAGTGATGGGAAGATTTGAAGCCCACTCTGGAGCCATGTAACCTTTTGTTCCTCGAATCCGTGAGAATTGAGAACTATTGCTGCCCCTCTGAGACAACTTGGCTAGACCAAAGTCAGCAATCTTAGGCTCAAATTCGCTATCCAAAAGTATATTTTCAGGCTTCACGTCACAGTGGATAACCCATTCCAGACACTCATGGTGAAGATAAGCTAGACCCTTAGCTGTCCCCAAGGCGACTTTAAACCTCTCTTTCCATCCAAGAAAATATGAAGAGAAAAGATGCTTGTCCAATGATTGCTTTTCAACATACTCATAAACTAAGAGTCTGTGTCTGCTTTCTGAACAGAATCCCCACATTCTCACCAGGTTCATGTGATAGATTTTTCCAATTGTACTCACTTCTGCCCAAAACACTTCTTCTCCTTGACGTAAATCTCCTAGTCTCTTCACAGCCACTGCCCTTCCATCGGCCAAAACACCCTTATACACAGCCCCGGAGCCTCCTCTGCCAAGCTCTTCCTTGAAACTTTTTGTTGATTTCTTGAGTTCAGCATAACTAAATCTCCTGAACTGACTTGATAATGCTTGATATCCTTCTTCCAGTGAAGACGGTACATCTTGTCTTCTAAAGAGCAGCCACCAACCTGACGCAATGACGAAAACTTCAATTGCTCCAATTGCCAGTGCAAACCAGTAAAAATAACTCCATCTCACTCTCTTAGCAGTGGTGTCATACATAGATGGAGATCCAATCACAATTGGAGATTTACTTAACCGGCATACAGGATTAGTGCCATTTAGAATAGCAGGTTCTGATGCCTCCACACTCACTGGTAATTTTAGATATATGACGCCTGGAAAATTTGGAGCCTTGAAGCCATTAAAAAGCACACTTTTTGTGAAACAGAGCCCTTGACCTGTTAGCCTATAGCTAAATCCTGAACACCGACAGTCACCCAGGCACAATTTCATACAAGCCTCTTTTGATATAGTCTGACTGTAGTTGAGGTCAAAACCATAGAAATCTGTATTTGGAACCCCAACGAATTTGACTTCCGTCAAGCTTGATGAACAAGTTCTATTAAACTTAGGCTTGCAACCTTTGCTCCAATCCCCTGGCTCAGTTGCCTCATACCCAGGTGGGCATGAGCACTTTGGCTCGGGTGTATAAACACAAATCCCATTTTTACCACACACACCATGCACTTTACCTGGCTGCATAAGAGCTTGCCAAGAAATCATCCATGATCCCGTCACCTTGTTAAGACTGTAAAGCCTGAGGTTTCCATCATAATCCATTGTCAACCTCCTTTTGATCCCGAAACCCATGTCTATAGCACTGAATTTCAACTCATCACTTGATGAGAAACAGCCAAAATCATCTAAAACAGCTATTCTGCTACTGTTATACTTTGTTCTTCCATTTTGGAACACATCAAAATCAGGATCTGGCCAGTACACACTTGAAATTTCAGGCCCGTCATACATCAACCGCAATACATTATCATTATCAAAATATAAACTAAAATACCCTGATGCATAAGTTCCATTTCCTACTCCAGAAATCAGCTTAGTGCTCTTTCTAAATACTTGATTAGGAAGGAGTGTATCAGTAGGAGAATCAAAGCTTTGCCATAGGATTTTACCATGTCTGTCCTTGAGAACAAGATTTCCAGTATCCAGAAGCTCTGCCCTATCAGCACCAGTAGAGGTTGTGTTAGTCATCCAAATGACTGTGCCATCAACATCAGTTACGACCATGGCGCCATTCCCCCGCAGAGAAGCTCTGGAGCCCTGGCCGTTGACTGGTTTGTCACGGTTAGCTGTCCAAACAACAGTTCTGTCTTTAGAGTTAGTGAACCAGATTGAGAACAAATAAGCATTTTCACCAATGCCATAAAAGCCACAACTGAATGTTTTGTCTGGGGAAGTCAACACGCCTGTATTATCTCCAGCGGATAGAGAAGAGCCCCTACGCAAGAAGTTTTGGCTTTCCGAAGTTTGAAAACACAATAGTAAAAATATGAGAAAGGTGAGAAATGATGCAGAATTTGGAATCATGGAAACCTGGGATATCAGCTTGCAAAATTTGGATAGAAGTATTAATTGGTGAAAAGCTTTTCGGTGAACAAGTTTCCAAAGAAAAGTCTGGTTCCGGGCTTCTTGTTTTATTTAGTTGGTTTTTCAATCAGAATATATTTTTTAATCATCGACGTCATGGTCGGTTTGGCTACAGCCTGGACGAAGTCATATCAGCCCCAATTTCATTATTTTGGGTCCACATTGGTTCGTAAAGCGAAGTCTGATGATAGTTTAAAAATATTTGGGTGTGAAAATTAATCATTTTCCGTCCAAAAGAGGAAACTTACAAGACGACTTCTGGAAGCCAACCTTAGCCTCCTACCTCATCAACGCTGAACACAATCGACGACTTTTTGTCACATTGACCAAGATGGACAGAAACCCATTTTGATTTCAGTCAAATAAAACCATCCCAATAGAATCTTGTTATCCAATCACCATGGATCCATGCAACAGACCAAATGAAGCACGATTTGAAGAAAGAATTTATAATTTGTCATTCTTTAATCAGAGAAATGAGAATATTCCAACACCCACCTTTACAACAACCCAATCCAATTTCAAGTCACCAGAAAGAATATCTGTACAAATAAATACATTTTACAAGGTAAAATAGGCCAACCCATGAGCAAAACAAGCACAAAAAAATTATAAGTTATGCTTGATCCTGGCATTTGAGAAGAGCTATTCTCTGCGATCTTGAATGGCCTTGTCGGTTATTAAGGATATCGATGTAATTTCGGAGCCTATATCGGTCAGAGTTTGTAAGAGAAAAAGGTGGGTTGAGGATGAGAGACGGCGCTTCGACTAGAAGGAAGACTAATAATCGCACTGCTTTTGAATACAACAAAGTTGCACTTTCCATATCACCCATGAGCTCATCAACCTGACAAGATATGCAACAATTCAAGGAATTACTAGTGTACTTAATATCTATCAACTTTATTTAAAAACATTTTCAGGAGGTGCAGTAATGTGTTACAGATGACATAACTTTAATCCCATTTCAGAATAACCAATTTTTACAACACCAAATGGAGAAAATTAAAAATACAAAACCTTACTTCATTCTAGCATCATATTAGAATATATATGCATAAACTTCAGAGCATCACCTCACCACTAAATAGTAAAAGAAAACAGAACTAGTTTAATGAGAAAATGCAAGCAGATAATGGCAAATGGAAAATCTTGTGTTGAAAAACCAAGAGGTCTTAGGTTTAAACCTTGCTCACATGAGGGGGAAGGAAATTGGGTTCCATCAGCCTAAATGAAAAAAAAAAATGACAAATGAAACAAAATGCAAAGACTACTCACTCCCCCATGTCGGCCAAAACCAAGGGCAGCTTGAAATATTGTCTCCATTGCATCTGGCATCTCTGTACTTCCTGCAAAGGTGAAAATACAACATTACAGAATGAAAACATACACAAGCAACCTTTTTATCTTACAGTTTAACAACATTAGGTACATACAGATTTCCAGTCAGCAGGGATACCGGAAGGATTCCTAGCCTCTGATATAAAGATGGTTAAAATTATTTGATAAATATATAATATTTTGGATATGAACATAGTATCCTCATGAATACAGCTTCACGATGTCTATGGATACATGAGTTTAAACCAGAACCAGTCAGCACCAAGTGCTCCTTTTCTTGGCATGTAGAACTTTTAGCACTAACTAATGGATTCTCAAACTACTATTCTACACCGATAATAGGCAACCTCCAATAATAAAGATTACTCTCTATTTATCTAGTATCCTCTTTGTTAATGACTTGCAAGTATTTTCATATACATGAGACCCCAGAAAAGATATATTTACTATTCTGAATATTTACCACTACTGGCTTAAAATAAGCGGCGAAAAAAGAACGTTAGTTCTCAATGTATAGGAATCATACAGGCTTGTTAATCATGCAGCAATGCTAAAATATACGAAAATGAGGTGGTTTATGAAACCATTTAAATAGTTAAATAAACAAGGCCATACCAGGTTCAATGACCTTTGCAAGTTCCTCGGCATGCTCAACTTCCCGGAGAAATTCCTTCTCGATCTGAGAGGACATATCCTCGAGCCCTTGAGTATTAACACCAGGACAATCTTCTGTATCAGGTGTACCATGCTTCTTCCTCGAGCTCCTCAATCTAGTACTCTCTCTGCTTGGACTTCCATCCATGGCTGAGGCAGCCTGCGTATGGCAGATATGCAATGCTTGCTTCCAAATTGCAAGAATCACAAGCTGGATAGAGAATGCTTCTAGATGCTTACCTGCTGCAATCTATTCATGTAAAAGTAAAAATTTCAAAATTTGAAAAATGATCTCCCCAACAGACCACTAAAATTATGATCCACAATGCTTTATAGAGCTATGAAAATCTAGACTAGTACGTATGGCACACATGCAAACAGCAACCATCATTCATTCTGAGAGAATTTAAAAGCTACTTGATCATGCCCGCTTACAAATTTATTCACCCAATGATAAGGATCAAGATCAATCTTTTACCGTATTTTGACCATTGAAGTCTAATTAGCTTATGCTTACATTGAACAGTTTCAGTCATGCTATAAAATGAACTGTTTTCCTTACATCTTATAGAGATACCAAGACATTGATATCCCGTTCCCTCCATGAGCTCACTATAGTGTACAGTCTGCCCTTTAGATACAAAATACTAGAGTCTGTCAAACAATCATTTAAATGTCAAGACCAGCTATTGCTGCTCTTGTGTAAGTATTTCAAAATTTGGACATCAATCAAACAGAGACAGGGAATAAATACTCTGACTAGTTTTAGCACTGGGCCAAATTTGATCATGTTCCCAAAGAAACTATGTTTTGTGGTGCTTGCGCACATGCACCCTGAGGGGAGGGGCACTTGGATGTCGACAGTGGGGGAGAGCGGAAGGAAAGAAGATTCCCAATGTAGTATAGTGTTGTCATTTATCATCCATCAGACCCTGAAGGACCACAAATGGGCATGCCATGGCTCACCTTTTCATTCACTAATACTGTGATGGCAGCTGCACACCGCTTCAATGACTTTATCCTTGTCATGCAGTGAGTTGATGGCTGCTCCAGAGCATCTCCCATATCTGTAGATCCAAGAGAAGTCCCAGGAGCAGAACTCTGACTTTCCAAGCTTCCAATATAGCTGATCTTTCTGTTTGCAGCACCAATGATTGGCATAGGGGCACTAGATGTATTGTACTTAGGAACAGATATTAGGGGTCTCTCTGAAGTTCTTGGTATATGGGTTGGCTTGGAAACACTTGTTGAAGAAGACGATGTGGCCATAGGAGGTCCCGAAACAAGAACATAATCTTGATCAACTAAGTCGAGTGAATCCCCAACTGTCAAAGCCATAATGAGAACATTAAAACAAAAAAGTTTTGCCAGCACATGTTTGGTCACAGAAAATATATTTAGCAAAATGAAAAGAGGAACAGATTGGGATTCTTGATACCTTTCGATCGAGTGTCAGCCAATCTTTGGTCCAAGCATTTCGGAGGTTCATTCAGGTTTTCATCTGAAAGTTTATAGCTATCATGTCTAAGATTAGTATTATCCAATTTATTGCCATATCTAAGGTCCAGATTGTTTAGAGCACTTGATGTTGCTTCCCTTCCATGTTTTGCATCAACAGAAAATCCATAAGTAGACTTCATTGAGGATCTCCTTTTTGAAAAGGAAGGGCTCCCCTCAGGACCACTGGAATCATCATCCAGAAAGAAAGGTAGACAATCATCTTGAGAACTTTCCGCCACATCCCTCACAGATTTACTTTCATAAAAGGGAAAATCATCAGCTGATCTAGAAAACATCCTACTCCTGCAAGTAGTTTTCCGTCGTTTTAGAAATCAATAAGAATCTTATATCAGTATCATAAAGATAGATAAGGTTGCCCAGTTTACCTAAAAACTTGATCTGGTTGTGTCAGAGAAAGGAATGGATGATTAAAAAATTCTTCAAATGTTAAGCGTTCCACTGAAAATACCAGGATAAAGAGAAGAGTCATCAATAAGGGATTATACATTATTAGATGATTAAGCAAAAGCTACAACGATTCCACCTAGAGATAATACTTATGACTATCTTGTATCATTCTCTTTAACACTTGTCTTGAGAAAATTGCTCAGTGCTTAACCTTTGCACAGAAGCAAACTTAAATCGAATAGTTAGGAATCTAAATGATTCAGAAGCGACAAAAACTAGCATCACCGTGAAAAGCATTCTCTTTTACTAATGACTCAAATGTCAACAAATCTTGTAAGCTTCATTCACAGGAAAGTAAATTAAATTAGGCACGCTGAAACATCATAGGAACTTTAGCAGCCCAACTATGTTTATATGGGGGCGTTGCTACTTCTATTAAGCAGCTCTAACTCGGATCATGGTATGGGAAACACAAAGTTTCATTTCAGATTTTAGCACTTCAGACCAAACTTTGGCAATTGTAAATGAGTTAGTAATTTGAACCTTTGAATAATTCTATATATCCATCCTGATGTTCAAAAATAACATAGGATATAAAGTGGGGTTGTCTGTCTCATCTCTAACACATATTACACCATTGCATTGAATTGTTGATTTTCAAACACAGAATGAACATTTAACACCCAACTATGATCTATTTTTTCTTCCGTCCTATTGTCACAGCATAAACATGTGCAAAATCATTTGCACACTCATTCATTTTCCAAATACATATTTTCTTAGAACATTAGGTCAGATAAGTCTCCAATTTAAACATACATCCATTACATACCTGGATTACGCCTTAACAATTTCTGGCATAAATCTTTGCAGTCAGCACTCAAGATTTTCGCATCTGGAGGAAAATGCAATTCAGTTGCTTTCACAATGTTCTGGAGCAACTGTACAACACAACAGAAATATAAGATAAGGTAAGGCAGCTGTAACAGCATAGAAACTCACTTATCACTCTAAGAAATCGATGAGAGAGAGAGAGGAGGGAGAAAGATGAACTAAGAATACCTGTATTTGATTGCTTCCTGTAAATGGGGTTTTCCCAGTTACAAGCTGAAATAAAATAGCCCCAACGCTCCAGAGATCTGCCTGTCCATTTAGTCCAAGGTTAGACGGAGGCAATTCAAGCAAAAAAGCTAATGAATCAAAAAATTTCAACCATCACCTTTGCATCATATTTTTGAAGCTGCATAATCTCAGGAGCCATGTAAAGGGGTGAACCACACAAGGTTTCTGCAAGTCCTCTAGGTTGCAGAGATCTGCCAGAAGATTAAAATGAAATTTTATTCATAATAGTGAGAAACAGAAAGAGATGAATACAACAGTGTTATCAATAATACCTTGCAAATCCAAAGTCTGCAATCTTTAGAACTGCATTGTCATCGTCTGTGGAGAGAAGGAGATTCTATTCCAAAATGAAACACGTTATAAATAAAATGCTTCACCTGAATTTTTTTTTTTTTTAATTTAACGGACAGGTTTGATTGATGTCAAAGGATATCCCATGTCAGCACCAAACTACTTAGCAATTCTCATTCTTTAGCCTTCTGCAATCTTTATTGAACTATACCATCATCATGGATAAAATGACAATGCTCGAAACAAATCATAGCTCTGGCTCAAACATACTATACCTGGGGCTTTAAGTCACGATGTATGAGATTATTATCACGAAGAACTTGTAAGCCAGCAGCTGCAAATGACACAATTTTCCAAACATCACTACAGGACTCAATGATCGAAAACGCAGCATAAACAACCAGAAAAGTCTCAGCACATGCCTAGCTGCTTCATGAAATGCTTTGCAGTTTCTTCAGGTATGCATCCACGCCGATGAATATACATAGATAGATCACCACCTTTGCAATACTCCAATATAAGATGCAACTTCCCAGGAACCTAGAGAATTTATAAGCTCACATTTTATTCATGTTCCAAAGCAATACATGCAAAAGTCAACACCACTGAAGCTGAGCTAATTTTTTAGCTGCACAAGAAAATCAATGAACATAATAACTAATCTAATTAAGGTAAGGTAATTAATAAATTGACTAACCTCAATTATATCGTGTAATCGAATTATATGAGGATGGTTAATTCTCTTTAGAATAAAAATCTCTGACATAAGACTCTCTTGTAACTTCTTGTTGAGTCGACCCATGGCGATCTCCTTTATCGCCACTTCCGTTCCATGGACTCGGTGCCTTGCGTGCCATACAACCGAGAACGAACCCGACCCGATTTGCCGACCCACCAAGTAGTCTCCAACCACCCTGCCCCTCCCCGTCGCTTGCGCCATAGAAAAAAAAATACTTTTTAAAACCCTAATATCCGACCCGAATTAGCTCCGAATAGCGAAAAAGTAAACCCGGAGCTCAATAATTGGATCCTTTGATAAATGAGACAAGAGACGGAGGGGGAGGGGAAATCAAGAAAGCTTTGTTTGAAATTATCCTAATTTTTTTGAATTTAATGAAATAAAAATTTAGTGTAATTAATGTGGGTTATTGAAAATAATTGAGGATTAGTAGTATTTTTGATTTGATTGCTTCTGTGTAGAGAGAGGGAAGCGCGGGGCTAGAAGTTAATAAGGAGAAGACAGAGCAGATGTTAGCATGCGGCCGGTGCTACCGTGCACCGTTAGTGCCTTGTCCGGTTGCTGCAGCACCAACTCGCTTGTTTGGTTCATTCTTCGCTTGTCATTGGTCAAATACATTTCTTGGTTTCGGTGGGTGATGGTGGAATGGGACATAGTTCAATTATTGGAACGATTCGGTACGTGGTCAAGAAATTTAAAGCACTTTTCGGCCTTTATTTGCTCCAATGCTCCCCTTTCTTTTTTGAATTTTGATTGCGGGATCCTAGATTACTTCTTTATTTCTATTATAAAAGGACTAAATATTGGTTTGTACTTTCGTTTAGTGCCGGTTTAATCATGATACAGTTAGTATTGGTATTAGGATATTCTATTTTGCTGATAAGGAAAAAATATATATATATAAAATTATTAGTCTTTGTAATTTACAAAAATAATATACCTATGTTATAAGTATAGATAGTCGTAAACGTGTTTTATTTTCAAAATCAAGTAAATTTAAGATAAAAGTTGATATTTAATCAATGGGATTCAACTTCATCTAAATCTTTTTTAAAAAATTATAAAAATTATAAATAAATTTTACCATTTATCATAATTATTATTTTTTAATTATAAAAAACTAGGGGATTAATTTGATATTGGTACTTGAGTGTCGATGTCTTAATGAATGAAACCAAAATACAAGGAAAATATGAACTGTCAAACACAATTTTTGTGTTTTTAGTGTACTATTTTTTTTTTAATCTTTTAACTCACTTCACACCAAAACAAATACACACATGAGAATGACTCATTAATTAAACAATATAATATGGGCAATTTGTTTTTCTCATTTTTCTTGTGGGGGCTGGCCAAGGTCATAACTGCCTTCCACCTCCATTTGTGGTGGTCGCCGAATGATGGCTAATTCTGTTAACAGTGATGTTACAATTTACGACTGGTGTTTTTTCAATTTTGTTAACATTGAGGTTAAATCGAGCCTTTTTTATTATTTTATTTTTTTCTAAAAAAATTATATGGTAGTTAAGGTGGCAATTTCGGCTGGGGTGTCAGTGTCACGTTTAAATAAATTTTTTCAACTGTATGTTAGATTGATAATTTATTTAATAATTGTGTCCTGAATATTAATTTAACATAATTTATAGATGAGTGAAGCATGTTGTAATCTTGCCACTCAATCAATTATCAATTTTTTTTTTATGGTTTATATTTTTTAAAGGCCACGTCTACGTTGCATCGGTGGTTACAAACCACACTTAGTTGCCGTCTAGCTATATGGCCGTTGGATATTATCCAACGAACTGGGGTAACACACGACAGCTGCTAGAACTAACTGGACAAGTCGGTAATTGGCCGGTCAACTAATGATAAACAACTAATAGGCTAGAGATTAGGAGGAGCGGGGAAAAATATCGCAACAACTAAACGCGTTAACACATGCAATAAATGGGTCTACGCGAGTGAAGGTTGGAACTGATTTTTTGCTGTGCAAGGATTGGGTTGTGTAATAGTAAAAAACAAATACTTAAAATATTCACTTAATTTTTAATTTTTAATGAAAATATAGACGGAAAAACATTTAGCAGGGAGGAAAATAGATGGAGGAAAGGATGTGTTTTAATCAGATTGTACTGGATGTGATTTTCATTGTATATTAGAGATTTTTTAGTAAAGCGATCAATCGATTTGATTTAATCACATGATTCAGCCACATTTTTTTAGGTTATGTTTGGGAGGTAGGATTAAGTATAAGATTAGATTAATTTTGGAACTAATTATTTATTTTATATTTGGTAAGCTCCACTTTGGATTAGATTATAGGACTAAATTTGTATTTAGTCCTAAGATCATGGGATTAGTAATCCCAATTAAAACATGGGTTTAGTTAGGATTAACTTAAAAATAATTGTCTATTTAATTAATTATTGCTTGAATATCTAATGAATATTCAATTTAATAATCACTACATTAAAATTAGTCATGAAAATTAATAATACCAGTAATTGGTTACTCTTATATAATTTGTTAACTTTTGGATTAAATAGAATATATTTAAAATATTTAATAAAAATTAAATCAAATGTTTAAATAATTTTTAATTTAATTTAATGTAACCTAATTTATATTTGTTTATTATAATTATGATTAACAATAACTAATTTTCTTCATATTTAATCTTTATTAATTGTCCTTTAAATTAATATTAATAATTATTTTATTATTAAATATTCACAAATAATTCATATTCATATTTAAACGTCAAATTAAATGCTATTTAATTTCATTAAAAAATAATTTAATACAATCCAATCTAATATTGTACCAAACATAAGATATTATTGTATAATCCAATCTAATCCAATTCAATCTTAATAATTAGTTCAATCCAATTATACGTGTCAAACATAACCTTAGAGTTATGAGCTATAAGTCCCCCCCCGGCTTTCTTAGAGAGATTTGAAACAACATATTTATTTGTTAATTTTACCTATTCAAAGAGATCTGATGCTACAACAAATATCATCTTTTCTAATATTTTATGGTAGCATTTCTTTTAAGAGCATAACTACACTGCATCATTGGTTTGATACCCCCATCGTTTGTCTCTTAGCAAATTAAGCATTGGATTTGATTTGATGATTGTAGAAGAGACACAGACACAAATGGGAGAAACATAAGGACAAGGTTATGAGCCAATCACCTGCTAATAAAAAACACATGTAATGCATTTAAACAAACAGCGAACAAGTGTATGCAACTAATGGTTTAATACAACTTGTTGGAAGTTGAATTATTTGCATTTATTTAATTGATAATCCTATATTTGCACGAAATGAATTATAAAGTAAGCTAACTATAAATTTATGGAAGGATTTTTTGGGCTATTGATTAAATAATATCTAACTTATGCATAAATATTTAAGTCATACTTTATACCTACAAAGTAATTGTTTTAACTAATATATACAAAGACATACCATAAATAATTTAGTATTAACATTAATTAAAAAAAAGAAAGTTTCAAATTGTTTTTATTTTTACACTATAATTAAAATATATATTACAGCACATAATTTAAATAAAATATTTATTAAAAAAATTACTCCCAGAGTTTGTTGAGAGGGAGACAACACTTCAACAGCTCTTAAACCATCAAATCCTCGCCCTAGCATGGTTGTGTACCCTTGATATTTTTTCACTTTTTCATGAGCAAAATTCACTACTAACGAGGAAGTTCATATTTGGTTAACCAATTTTTGAGCTCATCTGCATTGTAACATTGACTACTTATATCATGCTTAACTGAGAAATGTCATGAATATTGCTTTGATATTGATTTTTGTTCGCTTTGACCAAGAAATAATTATATCGAGAATATAAAAATTACAACTAGTATTATCATAGTTGGCCCAACATATATTACAAGGGTAATTCAGTAACTATGTCAAACTCTATACAAGAAGGTTAATGATTCAATTAAAACCCCCCAAAAATTGAATCATTTCTCAATAATTTGCATTAGTGTTACATTCTTAGCTTTTTATCCAATTCCCAAGTCTTTTAACAATTACCTTTTGATGTATTGAAAATATCTAAAATATTTCCACAATTTTTCAGAAGCGAGAGCAAAACCACTTAAAACTTTTTGCCCCCCTGCTGTTTGCTTTCAGACCTTTTGCCCTCTACTGTGTAGCAAGCCCGTCACGAGAATAGTTGTATAGTTATTAATATTCAATCCTTCATGTATGTAGATGCAAAGTCTTTTATCCTCGGCCTAAGATGCTACAATAGAGGAACATGCACATATAAATCAAACTGGAAAAGAGAAATTGAATGTGAAGTTCAAGGTTGAGAGTATTTCAATGAATCATCTTCAACTCCTCATACATCCCAACAAATATTTTCTTCGGCCATTTAAATCTCTGCAGTCAACATCATTATATCAAATGAGAGCATAGAAGTTGGCAATAAGAAATAGATAAAAAGAAAAGGTTTCCAATGCATCAATAAGCAAATTTAATTAAAAAATCCCTAGAACTATGATGAACCAACGACATTGAAAGTGGAAAAATAAAATAAGGAAATAATGAAAGCATGCAGTGAAGCATAAGCAAGTGAACACAGGGGAAGTTCGCACAAAAACCTGAAAGTCCTTATTCCTTAACCCATTTTTTTTTAATGCAAACAAAAAGATATAAGAGAACCATAATAGAGACAACAATTGAAGTTCTAGAAAGCACATGCAATACCATAATCCTAACTCTGGTGTTTAACCTTGGCTTTAGAAATATCATATTTACTTGCTGGGTAGAAATTGAAGAAAACTCTTCTGCAATTTCAGTCGTAACCACCTACATGACCATCGCTTCAATTTATTCATAAACTATTCTACCTTACCCTCCACAGAGCCTGCAGCTAACATATTAGCCCAAAGTAATTGTAGGTAAGGCTTTCACATATCATACAATCAAAATATTTTGACTCAATACTTCCTGAATTTTCTAAAGAGAAACGAAATCACAACAAACAAAGAAAAAAAACAAAATCAATTAACAATCATATGAACAAGACACATAATCAAAAAATCAATTAACAATCATATAAACAAAATACACAAAAAATCAATTAACAATCATATGAACAAAACCCAGAAAAACAAAATGCAATCAACATTCATATGAACAAAATAGATGCAGCAAAATTTACCGAAATAGATGCAGAAACAGTAGTAGCTCCATCACCAGCCAAACTAGAGCAGAGACACAACACCACCACACTGAGCTGACACACAGTGGCAGTAGCTTTCTCTCTCAACACAAAAGCAGTCGTCGATCCTCAATTACAACAGTAACAGCACATAGAATCGAGATGCAACATCAACTTTCTCTCTCAACGCAGCAGCCCTAGCAATAAAGCTCCATCACCACCGAACCCGGAGCGAGAGACGCAAAGACCACCACACGTAGCTGACACACAGTGACACTAGCTTTCACTCCCAACATAGAGGCAGCCGTCGATCCTCAATTACAACAGCAACAGCACATAGAACCGAGATGCAGCAACAACTTTCTCTCTCAACGCAGCAACAACAGCAGCTTTCTCTCTCAACACAGTAGCTGATTTTGCTTGAAAAGTTGTGACGCAGAGAGAGCTGTGATGGTTAAAGAACAAGAGTATTCACGACCGAAGGGGGGAGTGTGAATTTAGATCTGGATTATCTTTCGAGGCTGTGAATTTAGATCTAGATTATCTCCTTTTTTTTCATTTTACTCATACTACAACTTCAGCCTGTTACCAATTTTCCAGTTGTTAGATCTCAGCCGTTAAGTACTTTCGTTCACAATCTAAAGGGTCATTCGCTAAGAGACAAATGACTGGGGTACCAAACCCTTGACGCAAGGTAGCTGGACCTTTTTTTAAAATATTTATTTTTATTATTGACCAAAATTTTGGTTCGAGTTCAAATAAACCTTATAAAAGGAAAGTGCTGAGTGGCCAAATGGACAAGAGAGGGATGACAAAAATGGCAACATATGCTACTATTCTTGTGGCCCATTCTCTCTCTTCATTTTACGTATTAAAAAATTTAAGAAATAATAAAAAAACTCATATGGAAATCGAGGGAAAATTCAGTGCTTTATCCTCATCCTCGTACACCACATCTCATTTAGAATCACACCTATTAGCGGCAAAACAAATGAACACCACCACAAATGTAGCCGCTTCTTATCACCAACGTTGCTCTCAACACCACTGACGATGACGATGTTATTTTTCCTTTGCTTTATAAACGATTTGTTATCCAAAAAAAAAAATTGACAAACAGAGCTGATGGTGTGGCACCGTTGACGACAAAAACGACCACTGCCACCATGCCGACACAGTTATCACCAAAGCTCCCATTTAATGATCTCTCTCTCATTCTACATAATTAATTTGTGTTAAATAATTTAAAATAAAAAATGTGAATTCTGTGATTTATGATTTATGACAATTCCATAAAAAAATAATTCAAAACAAATTTATTACTACTTTCATCATAAGCAGTTATGTCTGCAACCTCAGTGAAAACAATACATATTTTGTCGAATCCTTCTTCCTAACTAGATAAATTCTACACCATAATTAATTTTCATCTTACTGTAGCATCTTCTCATGTCTTTCCTCCACCTTGATAAAAATGTATATTTTTTAAAGTAATTTAACACCATTAAGTATCAATATTACAAAGACATGTCTACAAAGAATTCTTTAAACTGAAACTTTGAATAGATACAGGTAACTTTACACCCAGCTTCTTCAAAAACAACTGCAGAGATTCTTTTCTTACCTTACCCATATGATTCACTGATTTCATACATTGATTCTAAGGAATCTAGTATATCACAATACATTATTGATTCTAAAGAATCTAGTATATCACAATACATCATTGATTCTAAAGAATCTAGTATATCACAATACATCAATGCAGTTAATTCTTGGTGAAATTATTTGAACCTAGAAATGGTGTACACCTTTTTAACTTACTTCTCCATCCCATATCTTGTTATACATGGAGACTTTATGCTAAAACACTTGACATATGCTTATCATTTTAATTCAGTTTTCCTCCTTAAAGCATTTTCATATTTCTTCAGATACTGCTTCAAATTTGTTTTTGAGTAAACAAACTCATCAAAAATTGCATTCATACTTTCACGTCGCTGAGTTGTTAGCATTCTCACTAAAAAATTGTCTTTCAAATAGCATGGAACCCAATGATGCCTCTTATTATATAAACCATTTAGTGAATCATTACCCTATAAATCATATTACATAATCATGTCATGCTAAGCTACCTCGAACACAACAAAGCTTAGTGAATCATAAATAGCATAAAGCAACAAAAAAATGATGCCTTCACATTTACTAAAAGCTCATAACTTCTCAAGTACCTTATTTATTATATGGCACAAACACCATCGATGCCTAGTCGCAAAAAAAATTTTGCAATTGCCTTTTGCATGAGTTTATCTTTATCTGTAATGATATTAATGGGAGGAGAACTGGACATGCATCAAATAACTACGTAAATGTCCTTGTATCCTTGTGTGAAATCAATTTGCATCCTAAAAAAATAAAGTGGCCGTGATGACTAACTCTGAAAAAGGGAGCAAATGGCATGTTACTTGCTAATGAGATATGTGGTGTCAAATGTGATGACGTCCCCAAAATATTTATAACCTACCCTACTTCTCAAATCTGCCCAAAATATATTCTTTAATCATTCTTGCTCATCCAAATCAATTCTTAAAAAAAACAAATTTGCATTCTGCTTGTTTTTTTAGAAGTACTTTAGAATTGTCATAACATCTTCTTCTTCAAGCTTTAATCACCTTGCTTTGTCAACGAAATTTTTACAATTTTTTTTCTAAGAATGAGACATTTTCATGTCCACCAACTTCAACAACAATAGAATTGAAATTCTAGAGAATGTTAATTTATGTACAATTATTCATTTCAATATGCTTTTTTGCACTTGCACTAATTCTACGATCATAAGAGAAATACTTAGCTTGTCCGGATTCAATCCATGATTGTGCTAGAGATTTAAAATTCAAAGAACCAACCTTCCATCTTTATTTAGACAACCTCTAATTTTAGCATCACAACCATTTTTCACAATAGGTTTTGACTTCAATACATTAGTAGATTTACTTTCTAATTTGCCACTATGGCCATATGCAAATGTCACATATTCAACACTCCCATCACTCCCTTTCTTACTAGTTTGCACATTCACAGGAAACCTTTCTTGTTTACCATAGGGCTTTATAAAATACAACATTTTCTCACGGCAATCAAATAACATCCCAAGAGTTGGCTCATTTTTTTTTTATTGCACACTTATTTTCCAAAATTTCCATTTCTATGAAATAATTAACATTTATATTAATAATAAGTTATACAAATTTTTATAAAATTTTTGTCCAGTGAAAATTTAATCCTTTAAGTTTCTAACAATTTAAATTAAAAAAAATTAAATCAGCTAAAACTTAAAATGAGCCAAGATTGAAGCATTACTCACTAAAAAGGCAACCTCAGGTGTAGAAATAATATGGTAAAAGAATTAAATTGTTGTTTCGCATACAATATTTCAAGTTATCATACAAAAACTTATCATAAATCACAAAATTAAAAATTTTGTACAAAATTATCATATATCATAAATTATAGAATTCAAATTTTTATTTTAGATTATTTGAAACAAAATTGATTATGTATGAGTGAGAGAGAGATCGTTAAATGGGACCTCTGGTGATGACCTTATCAGTGTGGTGTGTCGGTCTGGTGGCAGCGGTCGTGTCGTTGTCTGTGATGCCGCATCGACGACTTTGTTCATCAGTGCATTATTTTTTTTAAGTAACAAATCTTTTGTAAAGCAAAGGGAAAAATAGCAACATCGTCGTCAGCAGTGTCGTGAGAAATGTTGTGATAAGATGCAGCTATGTTCGTGGTGGGGTTAAATTGTTCTATCATTCGTGAGTGTGATGCAAAATGGCATGTGGTGTACGAGGATGAGGATGAGGATGAGGATAAGGCGCTAGATTTCTTGTCGATTTCCATATGAGTTTTTTTTTTAATTATTTTTAAAAATTTTAATGCATAAAATGGAGAGAAAGAATTGGCCACAAAAAATAGCAGCATGTGCTACTATTTCTATCGTCCATCTCTCGTTTGTTTAGCTATTTAATAGCACTCCTTGTAAAAAAGAAAGGAGGCGCTTGATTTTCATTTACTTTAAAAACTTTAAACAATTCTCAATCAATTTAATTAAAATATATCTAAATACTATTTAAAATATGAAAAAAATTATTAGATAATAACAAGTCAAAATAACATTAGCGAGAATAATTAATCATATCATAAGTCAACATAGGGTCCAACTACTTTGCGTCGCGGGTTTGGTACCCCAGTCATTGGACTTTCAATGAACGTGCCTTTGGATAACCAACAGAGAAATTTGAGGGCTGAGATTTAACCATTGAAAAATGAGTAACCGGCTGAAAGAATAGTTGCCCGTTCGGTATCAAAAATTAAATTATGAAAGAAATTGCAAAACAAAACCCAAGCCTTATGTTCTCATCCCGATCAAAATTCACAACTCTCTTTCTCTCTCTCTCTCTCTCTCTGTCACAGTTCTTCAACCACAGTTCGTCACAGCTCTCTCTCTCCGTCACGGTCTTCAACTAGAATCGACTGCTGGTGTGCCTCTGCTTCTCTCGACTGGTGCTACTGCTGCGCTGCGATCTGTCTCGATTGGTGGTGTTGTTGCTGCTACTGCGTTTGTGCTCAGTCTCAATTGGTACTGCTGTAGCTCTCACTTTCTCTCTCAGATTGCTCCTATAACGAGATCTGAGCATATATGTTGAGGATCGACATTGGCTCACTGGTATTATTTTTTATTTGGGTAAATTTTGAGTAATTATTATTTATCTTGTGCTATGATTTCATTATTCTTATATTTCCAAGCTTTATTTTTTTTATTATCAGATAATAACAACCATTTTGTTGTAATTTCAATGCATTCAGCAGAAAAAAAAGGTTTTAGCCAAGTGATGACAGACAACAATATTAAAGTGCCTAAATTCCACCAAAAAAAAAATCCAATATCTACTAGTAAACATCTAAAATAAGCAAAAGATTAGGTGTTAGGAGGCTGTGTTTTAATTGCACATGCAAGATGGTCCCATTCCCAGATGAAGGCTAGTTGTTGGCTCTTGGGTTCAAGTCTATTTCAATATCAACAGCTCATTATTCTTATTCTATGTATACGAGCAATGATTTTGAAGGCATGGAGAGCAACTTCTGCATAATACATAATTTTAGCATCATTTATGAGTGTTACAGAATTGCATTATCTATACAACAACTCAACATATTGTTGTGTAAATTTTATTGAACTCGCAAGTGCACGAATCTATTGTAGAATAGATTAATGGTATCGAGTGTCGATCCCACGAGGAGGTGGATTTTAATTATGTGTAGAATTAATTTTGTAAGTGAGTGGTTTTGTGGTGGAAATGACTTAGATTATCCTAAAATTTAAATTAAAATGGTGGGAATGAATTAAAGAGAAAACTATTATAATTGAAGTACTTGGGTATGTAGATTCGTATCAACATGCACCATGGGCTAAATATTACTTCTTAATGCCAATTAAATCATGAGGGAGGAATCCACACCTCATGAACCACACTCTAATTAATATGGTGCTAAGGGCTCATCGTGCCAAATAATAATAATCTTATACTAGGGAGCCGGTGAAACCAGAGCGGTATCTAGACAAGATTATTATTATTTGTCGACGAAAAGTCAAAACATCCACAAAAATTAGAGGGGAAGAGAAAATAAATTTACCAAATAAAGCCCATGACACATGTTGAGACTTCCCCTTCAACCCAAGCTTGAAAGAAAATTAGCTACTTATAATTGAACTAGGGTAAAATGAAAATTTATTAAAATACGTAGAAAATACAAGATAGAGAAAGAATTACAGAAAATGAAGCCTAAAAATAGATTCAGGGGGTATCAAATTAAGGGAGAGAGGCCCCATTTTTATAGATACATTGAGTAAATTATGGTCATCGGATTAAAAACAGTTTGGACGCTCAGGATTGTGCCACGTCATCAGTTAAAATTTACGCGGTTTGACCACGCGGTTTGCACAGTGACATGGTTTGACCACGCGGTTTGAACAGTCAACCGGCTTGAATAGTGACGCGGTTTGGTTGAAAATAATCATGTGTACATGCATGTACCATACGCGCAATTTTTGGTCAACTAACATGCTGCCACGTCACCGGTCAACAATGTATATAAATTTTGTCCAATAGAATCGTGACACCTCATCAGTTAATGTCACATTATAGGTCAATGCCACGTCATCGTTATGTATGTGTGAACAGTGTCATAAACAGTAACATGGACAATATCGTACATGTGAATAGTATCGTACATGTGGTACATGTGAATAGTATCATACATGTGAACAGTGACATTTTTTTTTATGCTCCTCCTAAAGTTTTCGACTGTTCTGAGTTCAAAAGTGATGTCCGTTTTGCTGTCTGATTTCTTATTCATTGTGAAAATGACCATGATGCCCCTAAAATACATAAAATACTTAATTCAAATAAAATACACATAATTAAATCACAAGAAGCTTAAATACATAAAAGTATGAATGTTAGTAGAATTTGAAGTATAAAATGATAATTTTCTCCTTTATAAATATACATTTTCTAACACTCAACACATATGGGAGGCGAAATTATGACCAGACCATTTCTGGTATATATACCACAATTAAATGGATCAAATGATTTGCAATTCTTATTTCATTCATATGTGAATGTCCCTGGAAGTCTATGCAAACTTGAGACTGAAATACATACTATATGTTTCATCCGATGCATAAATCATAATAACAACAATCAAATTTCAGCTGAGGACTAATGATCCACGTCCACATATCAACAAAGTAGTTTGTTATTATCTAATGATTTGCATTTTTCAGTTTAATTTCTGCTGAATGCATTGAAATTACAACAAAATGGTTGTGATTGGATATGAAATACACTAGGAACTTATGTATACATATATACCATATATTATTTTCAGCAGTGTGTTTTGGACAATTTGGTTTTGATGTTGGGTTCATGTTATGTTTGTAACTGTTGTGTTTTTGCATCTTGTTTGCTGAACAAGCACTTTTTACTTGATGGCTTATGTCTATCAACTATCCTCACTTCGTGGGTAGTTATTGCATTCGACAAAGCACCTAAATCCCAAATGTAGTTTCTGTGGTTCTATGATTGATCATTGATCAATATATTCTCCCATTTCCTTGCTGACGATGATAGTTCTGTTTTAATTTCTAAACTATATCTTCCATTTCATGCCTTGAATCAGAAGGATGAATTTCGTGAAGTTGCAACGACATGTGAGACTAAGACATAACCTTCCATCGCAGCAGGCTATTTAAGGGCATGGTCCCAAACTCTTAAGACCTTGAGATTGCAAAATGTAGGGCATCATAACCGAAAGCATGTGCTCATGGCAATTTTTGTGGCAATACATTCAATCTTAGCCATTTATTTATTGCACAGGAAACACTTCCTAGTAGATCATTTTCTATGAATGATTCTTGTCATCACTTGTTCATTAAGATATGTGTTTGTCTAGTGTCTTTTTTTTTTCTCCTGACCACGTTGTTTTCATTGGGTTGATTCAATCGTATTAATTAATTTTGTAAATAACCAATTGTTGTTGTATTCCTCCTTGATTAAACGTGAATATTGTAAATTAAACTATTATTCTATTTTAATTCTTTTCTATGGATGATTTGATATGAAATCTAAATTGTAGAGATGAATGGTATAAGAGATAAAATTGTAATTTCTATGCAACATGATTACACGCGTAATGCATGATGCCCATCACGTAATTTTTATAATTATTTTGTTTAAATCACAGATATTGTAATATTTTAATTATAGTATAAAAATAAAGATAATATGAAACTTTTTTCAATTAATGTTAATATAATTAAATTACATCCAACGAGACATTTGCTCATGTTCTTACGGAACTTTATTACCTTGGCATCCAAGCCTATAACAACCCCGTGACACTTGCTATTTTGCACACCATACACACAAACCCACCAGTACATATACAAGCTCAATAGCTCTTATAAAAAGTTCTTTTCTAATTTCTCTTTATTGTGTAATAAACTAACGTTTGGCCATACTGCTCTTATTTCTCTGTATCATTTCCACAAGCATCCTTACATCATTAGTTTATAGCCTTCCTTCGCAAAACACTTATCCCGCAACATACTGCTCATGAAAATAGCTACGATACAGTGTTTGGTTCAACAACCCCAAGATAGTTTTCTCTTAGTTTTTTTTCCTCTTTCAACTTATCCTTCACCTCAATTTAGACCGTCATTCTTCGTTGAACATTTTTAATTATTATTATTATTATTATTACACACTCCATAATTGTTCTTCACATATTTTAATTTTATATGGTTTTCATTTACTCAACTCATACACAAATTTTTCACAAAAACGAATTATAGGCTAACTCAATTGTAAATTCATGCTAGGCTACTTTAAACATTAAAATTGATATTTCGCCTTTTTTTCCCCACCAAGTATACAATGCCTTACCTTAAATCCACTTCCAAATGTTTTTGTCACTATTTTCAAAATTTTCAAATCATTCTACCCCCAACCCATACTTGCACACTTTCAACTTTTTGTTTTTAACCAATACTTGCATGTACCTTTTTTTTATTATTTTACATGCGTTACTATGACAACTTCCAACCCACTACAAGCTTTTTTTGGTCAAAAAGTTGATTCTCTACAGTGTTATCGGCCTATTACCTTTATCTCAGGTTACTCTCTTGCATCTGTGTGTCTCTTTTGCAGCCAAGAGATGAAATCTAACAGTGACATGCTACAAGACAAAGGACATGGGTACGAAACCCATGACGCAACATAATTGACCCGTCAGCATAATGAAAATTCTACAGGGGACTAAAAAAGTTTAATACATGTGACATATTGTACATTTGTACATGACACTCGTGTTGTTGGGAAAATATGCTCTTTAAAAGCATATGTGTTTATTTAATTGTAATAAACAATTTTTCTGATTAATAAAATAAATGAGGTATTTTATTCAAGTATCTTAATTGCATTAATATTTTGAGCAAAGTCCATTTGATCATATTATATGTATTTATGTGATCACCATGTGGATTCACAGAAGACATAAATACAAGTTATCTTATGATTAAATAAATTATATTCGCAGTTGATAAATAAAGTTGGGCACTTTATTTATGTATAGACTATAATAAATTCATTGAATAGTTTTTCTTAATCATGTATGAATTTATTGATGTAGTACGACTACATTGAACAGGATCACATATGAGATTTAATTAACCTTGAAATGACTGTCAGACTTATTAAATTTCATAAGCATTGATTTTACTGTAATCTTAATCTTGAGTTAGTTATGATTTCATGATTGTAATTGTTATTCCATTTGAGTTACCAATGGGCACGACACACATTTGTGGTCAAGATTATTCGGTATCTTGGTGGAGGTAATTATGAGTATTGGAGTTATAGATTAACAATATAGAATTTGTACGACACATCTCTTGATAGGTTTTCGGCACTTGATCATAGAATTCTCTGGCCAGAGTGTGTCAACATATTTAGTATGTTGAAAATGATCATTAGAGAAAACCAATAAGTATCAAGGAACAAGATGTAATTAAATCGATTGGCAATTGAGATATCGATTTAATTTATAATGTAGTGTAAAGGATTATACAGTAAAGAAATTAATGTGGCATGGGTCGAATTATTATTCGAGAACACTGTCCTATATAGCATATAATTATGGAGGTCAGTTCCAATCTTTTAGTGGAGTAGATTTGAAATTAAATAATTCGGCTAGTTTAATTACATGCCTAATTATTGTAGCCACTATTATATGTACCCAATTGATCCATGAGCTAGCTCATTTAATTAACTGCACCACTACTGGATTAATAAGTAAGACAACTAGCAATTTAAGTCAAAAACCTAAATATATTATCTGGTGGGAGGCTTCATCAATATATTTATGTGTAAAGGGCCTTATGTTATTTTACAATGTAGTCCCCTATAGGAAAAAGCAAGTAACGTGTCTTTTATTTTTGGAGTCTAGGGTTTCACTAAAAGAAGATATAAAAATGCTTATTTTCTCTATAGAAAAGGAGATAGTCACTTTATACAGATCGGAAAAAAAGATTTTTTCTCTCTAATCTTAAGAGAAAAATTTTCTCCTACTAGTTACTATTGGTAGTGATAAAGGCGTCCACATGTCAAGTGCAGATCAAACATGAGTCATAACCTAAAAAATCATTGGTGACGAGTCATGATTTAACAAACGTGGTGGTGACAGATCGTGATTTGAGAGTCTAATTCACTTCAGCAGAAAAAATAAAGATTGTTTATCTTCTTAAATTTTCAAGATACGATTTGTAAAATACGAATTCTTATATATTATATGAGATCAATTTAAAAAAATTTTATAAAATTTAAAAACTGATTTTCCCCGGCACGTGTCACCTCAAATCAACCCGAGTCCGCTATAACTCTGTGCGTCATAGAAATTGCCACCTCTTGTCGGGAGGGCCGCCATTAATTTGTTGGTATCATCATCAGATAAAATTATATCTATAAAAGAATGAGGACAGCCTAACAAAACCGTCTGGGTGGTGTAGTTGGTTATCACGCTAGTCTCACACACTAGAGGTCCCCGGTTCGAACCCGGGCTCAGACAATTATTTAATAATATTTATTAGTTTTCATAATTTAACCGAAGATTCCTTCATTTTCAAGAACGCTACATTTCGTAGAAATTTCACAACTGTCCCTTGCCGTTTAGTTATTCTCTGCACAAGTTCCATTCAACTCAATTCTCTTCATCACATCGCAAGAAACCCACAGCCACTGCCTCGACTCTCTCTTAGTCTGCCTAGGGTTTCGCGCTCCATTTTATTTTGCACAAAATAAATCGTTTTCTAGGGTTTCGGAAGAGCGGAATATTATAATAATAATAACAATAGTGGTAATCAAGCGATGGATTGGGGAAACGTAACAGCAGAAGATCTTATCGACGCGCTTCGTGAAGTTGACTGGTCGTCGCCACCGCGTCCTCTCTCCGAGTTCTTTTCCAGGTTCACCGTTCCGAGATCCTCCGCCAAATGGAACAGCCGATTGAAATGCAATCTTTACTAGTAAGATCAATCGCCTCGTTCGTTTGTCTTCTTCCCTTGTTCTTTGCTATTTCTTGAATTCTGATCGTCGTTTTATTGCCTCTGTTTGGTTGCCGAGAATGTTTGGGGAAAGGAAAATAATATGTTCAGTAATTTGACGGTTTTTGTTGTCTGTGTTTAAAAGTAGATGTAGACAACTCAATTAGGGTTGTGACGCCCGTTTGCTAATTGATGTAAAAATTGCTCTATTAGGCCATCTACTAATTTACACATAAGTGAACTGATTTTGGATGATTTCTGATCACGAGTATGTAAAATCATTCTTTTGCTGAAATTCTCTTGCAGAAGATTTTGAAAAAATTAATCCACGCTTATTCTATAGTTATATATCAGGAAAAGGGGGAGAAAAGAGAGAAAGAAAGAAATTGTGACTTTATTTGTAGCCAGTTTGTGTAATGCTACTCATAACTAAGTGCAGTATGAATATTAGCATTTTTGAATGATGAATAACCCGTGGTTTAAGAATATTTCTTGTTGCTGCAATCGAAGAGATGGATGATTGCAAACTGTTGGATGAAAATTACACTTCTATGTTTTACTTAATATTTGATATCTGAGCTTTGCATGCTTTTGCAGCTACCGAACAAACTATTTCATCATGATCACTGTCATTCTTGGTGAGTGGACAAAATATCTTTAGTTCATCTTTCTTTGTTCGGTGCATGTGTGTACTTTGTTCTTAATATTTTCTTTTCAATTGTAGGGTTGGGTTTCCTAAGGAGACCAGTTGCTATTATTGCCGCTTTTTTGACAGCCCTTAGTATTGCATTTCTCAATGACAGGTAAGCCGTTTTATGCCTACTATGTATGTGAGTGCATGCACCCACACACAGAGCATTTTAGTACTGATTCTGGGTTATGTAACATTGAAACAACTTGGTGAAATTTTTGGATTGTAAGAATATGTTCTAGTCATATCCATTTTTCTTATCCTTTTTAATAAAACAAACTTTTGCTGCCTAATTCGTCATTTGAGCTCTCTTGTTTAATAAACTGCCATAACTCTGCAAAACATTTGGTTGTGGATGAATTATGTTTTCTGGATTATAAAGTTGTCTTACAGTTCAAAATTTCCAATCGAGCTGTCTCAAACTATTTTGTGACTATTGTTTCCTTTTGCGGGTTTGAAAACTCAGCAGAAATTGTCATTTAAATTTGGGTTTTGTTTCAGTTGTGAAATCGGACAGGATTTATTATCCTGCTCAGGTTAATTGGATTATTAATTTATTTTTTAATTTGTGGATTCCCTCATTCAAGTCAGTATAGTGTCTTCAGTTTCTACTAGGTGTCTGGCAGTTGGACTGTTTTGAGGTTTAATTTGATTCAGCCTGATTTGGAGTACAGCGATATAGATGTGATTGTGGTAGCTGTTGAATATCAATTGTGGGAAACAAATGTGTGGTTTTAGCGGATGCGTTGCAGTATTGGCATGATGCCATCGCCCCTGATCTAGAGTAGAGATAGCTTGAATTTATTAGCCTTTTACTTAAAATAAAAATATTGTCCATTATTAACTATTTTTGTAGTGTGTTTCTGTGGGTGTAGTTCTTAAGCTTAAGGTATAATAAGCCTTATTTTCCAGTCAGTAACCATGCTATAATCTTGAGGACATGGTTGTTGAGAATTCTTTCTACAGCTTTGCAGGTACTTTCAGTGAGAAGGTGACAAGAACTGTGAGGCAATTTTCTCCACATCTAGCTGCAAAGATGAGGCCTCCTCTTACGTAAGTTTCTTTTTTGCTTATCATATTTCCCCTGGAGCATTTAGAATCACCAGCTTAATTAATGGAATTATTCTTTCAGACCTGTTATTCGCGGGCGTCCATCAGCGAAAAGAGCAATCTATATATGTGGTCGGCCTCGTTGGGTGTTTGTCTTAATATTTTCTTGCGGTATATGAAACATTTGAGTAGTTTTTTCTTTGAGTTACTGATGCAAATTAATCTAACTGGTGACATATTCAACTAATTGTTCTTCTTTTCCGATTATTTTTGTAGTGAGTTTCATCCTTTGGTATGTTTCCTGTGGTCTCTTGACTGTTCTATGGGCACTTGCTGTTGGACTTCTTGGTATGTGTACCCCTTCCATTTTTCAAGTATCTTCCCTTTCAGTTCTTTGTATGTTTTTTAGTTAATTTATTCTCTTTTCCTCGTTCTGTTTCACAGCCACTATCCTTCATGCAAGTTTTCGAACTCCCAACTTGAAAGCACGTCTGAATACATTCAGAGAGGAATTCCGTGCTGTTTGGCGCAATTATAGTGAGCTGTAGCTGATACACCTCTGTAGGAAGTGAGTAAATCTGTTTTGCAAAATTTACTTTCATACTAGATTTGGACTCATTATTGTTTTTTGCCTAGTGTCCACATGTACGGCGCAAACACTCTTCTTATGTTGTCATATTGTCAACAGCTGCTGCGAATACAATCTGCTTTTAGCTTGATCTGTGGTTTTATGCTATATTATTCTTGTTATTCTTTCTTGTTTTTAGCTATTAATGTGTTGTTCACTTTGATTATTTGTCGTTAATTGGATATCTTAGTTTATTTTTCTATAACTTTGGAGGTAATTGTTTACTCGAGTGGAAAATATTAAAAATTTACCTATTGGAAAATATTAAAAATTTACCCCTTCTATCTTGCTCATAATTATGGCTATTTTTCAATTTTTGTAATTTATATCAATTTATAATTTTAGTGGGCTTGCACAGTTGCTGTATAACTCTAGCAGAGCTTAAAGTTTTTGTTTTAGACACTTTCTCGTTTTAGATGGGTTTTATTGCTGACAGGATGGAGTTTGATTCTCGCCTGTTATGCATAATTAGCTTGTTTCAACTTCGCTGCCGTAGTAAAAACAAAGGGAAAAAAAAAAAGGCTGTGTCTATTTATTCCTTTTTCTATCCCTTTCACACCACTGGCAAATTCAACCATTTCCCCAGCTTGAATTTCGTTCAATCCATAAACACGTGCAATCCCATCTCTAACTGAGACCACTCGACCGATCTCATCCACTTGAAAATTCGTATAAAAGTTGCTAATTTGACTTTTGAGTGCTGGCACCGAAACGAGGTATTAATGGTGTTTTGTTGTTAGTTTGTGGCTTTTATGTCTCTGCTATATTACTATTCTACTGAATAAGTATTATTCTTTTTAACTTTTTTATTGCCTGTACATGTAATTTTGGGTTACAAATGATTAAATATGATAAGGTAATGATGTTCATGTGTATTAAGAATAATGTTTTGGATACGAACTATCGTACAAATTCTTTTTTGTATATACCTATGTAGCTGTGTGGTATCATTGCCAGTGCCACATCCAGATTTTCAAGGAAGTAAAATGAAAAATAAATATTAGGAGATGACATATGGCAATGCATAAGCCGGACTTTTGGGCTCTCACCTGTTGGATACATTAGTAATATATTTTGCTTGAATGTTAATTTTTTGCCTCTATCTGTTATTGTAATAACAGCGTTTGCCTTTGTGCAGGAACTGCCTTTTTCGTTGTGAGGTTCATACAGCCTGTTGTTCTGGATTGGCCTTAATTGCTTCTTCCGTTTGCTATAAAATAATTGCATATGTCTTGAATAGAATTCTCAGGTGAAGTTGCTAATTTTTGCTCCTAAAAGGTGTAAATTGTCAGGTCTTGTTTTTTTGTAAAGAAAACTGTTTTCATTGATTATCGATATTGGAAGGAACTCTGAAGGACCAAGTGGAAAAAAAAGGTTTATACCTGAAGATTCTTAGAAATTCTGGGCAAGTTCTTATTGCCCCATCTAGATATTTTAGAATTTTACAATGCAGAACTGTTATGTATGCATGACTTCAATGTCTTAATAGTGTGACCTTCTTGTTTCCTTGACCTTATATTACTCGTACGATTCCACGTAAAAAAATTTCTTATTGTTGCGGAAGTGTTGTTTTATGTCTGCGCAATTGTAGTTATAATTGGTTGCTGCATTTCTGAGGCTATTATAGTTCTGGTTGTTCAAGGATCATTGTGTTAATATGGTGACACATTGAGAATGACTCGGCTCTTGTATACATGTAAGGGGGGCTTGTTTTCCTGCCAAGAAGCTCAATGAAGAGACATGGTTTTGGGTAACTAAAATGGTTGCTGCATTTCTGAGGTTATTAGAGTTCTGGTTGTTCATGGATCATTGTGTCAATATGGTGACACATTGAGATGTGCTCATGTGCTCATGTATACGTATAATGGGAGCTTGTTTTCTTACAAAGAAGCTCAGCGCAGAGACATGGTTTTTGGTGATCGATAGTTAAGAGCGCAAAGCAGGACCTCACCTTTGACCAAATCCAGAAAGGTAGGCGATTTCTGATTAGAGTATCAATCAAATTTGAATAGGGAATGTCAGGTAAGATATTCTGTTGAGTCTACATGTACTTCACGGCAGATGGCACACAACAGTCGACGTTTTGAGATCGATAACTTGTGGGTCTTAAATCATAAATAAATAAATAAAGCCGCCCTTTGCCACATTATGTGAGGTCAACATATGTGTGAAAGAACAAATATTGAGCACGGCTAACGACTATGAGAGTGAAGAGGTTGCCGTGAAGCAACTTCTTTAGCATCTTTTGAATACTCTGGTTCCACCCTGTTTGCTCATTATCGTGGGAAATGGGAAAAATTCTCAATGAATCCTGCATGAATTGATGTGTGCACTAGTATCGGTATTTTTCGAAATTTTATTCTTAAAGCTTAATAAAGATTTTGGAGCAATTACAATTAATGTACATGGTGTGGTGGGTACCTCGTACCCAGAAAGGTCAAAAAAAACAATGGTGGTGGCCAAAAAAATGAAATGGTGTGGTTCCAATCCAATAGGTGCAAGAGAGGAATAATTTAAAAAGGAAACTTTTTAGCTAATCTGGCTATAATATCTCTGTATTAAATTAGTACAGGATACGATCATGAAAGAAAGTGTCTGGTGTGTGGGTCATGTTGTGCATTAACATAAGAGAATTCTCCATCCCGTTTTGCTTTCTTCTCAGTTAAGGTTTGTGTGTGGCACTACCCCACAAAAAATAAATTGATTATAAATTAATACATCTAAACATAACCTTAATGACCCTTCCCCCCACCCAACAAAAAAGAAATCATCATCAACACGTATAAAAAGTAAAAAACTTTTCTGTAGCTTTAAACGAAGAAGAGTTGGATGGAGAGCTTTAGCAACGGTAGCTGTTAAATTCACAGGCTGGCCCATGTTAGTTCGACCTCTTTCAAGCTCAGTCCATGTGCAGTTGTACACCAGTATTCTCTCTTCAGCTCTTAACCAGCGTTAATTCATTTCTATTTCTCCAAAACAATGTTTGCTAGGCCTTAGCCATCCAAGGTTATTCGATTGAGTGCTTATTAGCTGTGTCATGCAAATGAACTTGCTAGCTGCAGTGCTGAGACGATGACCAAAAGCTTCAAGAGTTGCAAAGAGAGAAGCAAAAGGATCAAGAATATGGGGCAGTATCTGAACTGGGTAGAAGCTTTGGCCTCAGCATTGGGTTTCATGCTATTGATAGGGCTACTGTGTTGTTGCCTCAGCACCCAACCTCGCCAACATGGAGATATAAGCACCGGCACCAGTAGTTGCACTTGCGACGGCGGTTACGCCGGAGTTTGATCATCCTTCTTCAACATTATTTGTTATATTCTTTTAGACAAAAGTATGTGCCTATAGCTTTATTCTTTCTTCTTTTTTATTTTTTCTTTCCTTCTTGTAATATTATTCTTCTTTTTTATTTTCCTCCTCCATTCATTATTAGGTGGTTGGTATTGCAGATACTAAAGTATAGAAAAAAGGGCATTGCTATTTTTTGTGTGGAACATCTAGAAAATCATCAATCAAGAATTCAATTTTGTGTATAGAGGATTGATCAGCAGATAATGTTTGAGGGAAAAGGATATTTGCATCCTGAAGATTTGGAGAAATGGTCATATAAATTCTTAAATTTTAAAATAAAAACACAAATGAGTTATTTTTCATCATAATACCTTTTGAATATAGTAACTAAAAAATTGGCTTTAAAATTTTTAAGAAATAAAAATATAATATAAATAATGTAATCTATCTAATAGACTATTAATATTAAAATATTTTGATATTTAAATAAATTTAAGTACTTAAGTTATTATATTTATTTTAATAATATATTTATATTTATTGTGGAGATTGTAAATAAATATTTGGGTTAAATATGTTTTATAGTTGAAAAAAAAATCTCATGCACTAATAATATTTTTTAAAATTGAAATTATTTTAAAATGTAGATATTATTGCATTTATTTTAATATTATATTTCTATTTATTATAAAATATTAGAGTGATTTTTTTATTAATAAAATCAAAGGGTATTATAATTAAAAAGAAGTGTTGACGTCTCTTTATAAAAACTTGAGAATTTTTGTAATTATTTTCTCAAACCTTGAGAGTGTACATATCTTTTTTCCTATTTTTTATTAATTACTTTCAATAGATGATTTGTATTTGAAATTCTTATATTTAATCTGATGCACTATTACAACACGTATAACGTGCACAACAACATGCATAATATCAATCTTCTTAAAGTTGCTATCTAACAATTTTACATAATTAATTTCTTGCATTCTTTAACATTTATACGTCTTTTGGAGGCTGTGTTTGGGATCTAAATTTCAGCTGGGATTTGAGAGTTGTGGTTGTACCAAATTAAAAGCAGGGTGCGACAAATAAAAGTGAAATCAACTGGTCGAAGAAAACATTTAATGCAACTCTAGTATAAGTTTAGTTATCGTTTATACTCCATCGAGGGATATCGCATAGCTAGCTACGAAATATTCCCTATAAGATCAGATATCTAGAAAATTTTGTGGGCAAGATCATAGAGTTATATATGATAACAAAAGTCACCCACAATTTCAATAAAACTCTTACAAAGATGAATTCCTATTCATAACTTTATATAAAAACGCAGTTAGATTAAATGATCGATCTCGATCTAAGCTATGCTTCCAAACAAATGGGGAGACATATTGACCATAAATTTTGCCCGTGTTTCAGAGTGGAAATGACTCAATTTCTCCCACAAAGTTGAACTTTTGAACTTCATACGTGTCTATCTTTTATAGATTCTTTTTTTTTTTCGTTTTACTCATCATTTCTCTCCTTCCCCTTCCCCTTCCAAGATCGGCCTTGCATCCATTACCAAATTACAAATACATCAAATTGAATCTATCGAACATTCTTCTGCTTTTGGGCAGTCGAAAATAGTTTAGTCCTCAAGCCCAATCTAACCATAGATAACATTTATTGGCCTGAAGCTACCGCAGCTACCTGGCATCTACGCAACTATTAACACCTGGATCATGGTCCCCAATTTTATCCCCCAACTTAATATAATCCAAAATTACCCTGTAGAGCACCAGATTTCAATTAGTTTCAACCATTCAATTGTACAAGGTAATGGATCTACATAAGTTTTCCCGGGGCCCGGGGGGTGCGGGAAAAAAAAAAGAGTAAATACTGTTAAGAAATTAATTGGTGAAGCAGGAACACAAATAAAAATGAAATTAAAGAAAATAAAGGTCAAGGATAAAGAGGACACTAGAAATTAGAGTTTTAACCTACGTCCACGGGCGAATAAAGAAAGAAAATATTTTACTATACTAAAAAATTACAACTTCTCTCTAATAATATGATAGAACAATTATACTCTTTCTATAATTAGGAAAAACTACTCTCATCTCCCAAAATTCCAATTATATTCAATACTCTCAATTTAAGAGAAATTATATTTGCCTCTCAAATTCTTAGCTCTCTCAAAATAGAGGAGAGAAACGAAGGAAATGGGGATAATTAAAACAAGGGGGTGAGCCCCTTTATTTATGGCTAAAATTGGCTATTAGTTTTTTTTTTTCTTTGTCTAAACCTTGTGCCTCCATTTTTCTTCTTCAAACTTCTTCTTTCTTCTTCTTCTTCCTTGGCAGCACCATTTCCTTCAACATTTGCTGCTTCTAGATATGGCTTCTAGATCCTGCAGCCACTAATTTTAACATTCTCTCACTTGGAGATTTGATTGAGAACCAATCAATCTCCACACAATCCTTTTTACTTCGCCATTGTTATGTTGCTTTACATCTCTGCTAGGCCACAAGAGGATCTACTCCGTACAAACTTGTTAGCATTAATTAGTTTGGTCATAACATCTGCTAGGTTCTCCTTGATATGGATTTTCTACAAATCCACACTTCCGTCTCTTATTACTTCTCGAACAAAGTGACATTGTACCCTTATGTTCTTTGTTCTGGAATGAAAGGTTGGATTCCTTGCAATGTGCAAGGCACTCTAACTATCACAAAACATATAAATGTTCTCTTGTTTGTGCCCGTGTTCTTCCAATAACCTTTGTATCCAAATCGCTTTCTTGTAATCTTGTGTAGCTGCCATGTATTCTGCTTCTGTTTTAGATAAAGCCACAACGGTTTGCAATTTTGAAATCCAGCTTACAACTCCTTCTACAAGTGTAAACACATAGCCAATAGTGAATTTTCTTTTATCAAGGTCTCCTGTAAAATTTGAATCCACGTAGCCCCTAATAGTAAATTCTGTTCCTCCATAACATAATGCAACATCCGAGGTTCCTCTGTTGTATCTCATAATCCTCTTCACAGTTTTCCAATGTTCTTCACCAGGATTCACCATGTATCGACTGACTGCTCCCACTACTTGTGCAATGTCTAGTTTTGTACAAATCACAACAAACATTAAACTTCCCACTGCTGATGCATACAGTACTCGAAACATCTCTTTCCCTTCTGCTTCATTGTTAGGACACATACTTAAGGATAACTTAAAATTAACAGGAATTAGGGTAGAAATTAGCTTACAATCTTGCATGTTGAAGCGCCTCAAGATTTTCTTTAAATAGTTCTTCTGAGAAAGCCAAATCTTCATGCTATTTCTATCTTGGTGAATTTGCATCCCTAGAATCTTATTTGCTGGTCTCAAGTTTTTCATTTCAAACTCCGTAGCTAACTATGCCTTTAATTCTTGGATTCGATCTTTGTTAGGGTCTGCTACATGTCATCCACGTACAACAGCAAAATGATGAAATCATTATCTTCAAACCTCTTGTAATGTGCACAATGGTCTGAACTGAGTCTTTTGTATCCAAGGCTCATGATGAAGGAATCAAATCTCTTATACCAACAACTCGGTGCTTGTTTGAAACCGTATAAAAATTTGTTCAACTTGCAAACCAAGTTCTCATTTCCTATTTTAGCAAAACCTTCTGGTTGAAGCAGATAAATTTCTTTTTAAAGTTTCCCCATGAAAAATGCAGTTTTCACATCTTCCCGCTCTAAATGTAGGTCAAATGTAGCACACATTACCAATACTACTCTGACTGTTGTGAGTCGAACCACCGGAGAAAATATCTCGTTGATGTCAATACCTTCGTTCTGAAAATATCATTCACTATCAATCTTGCATGATACTACTCCACTTGGTCGTTGCCATAATGTTTGATCTTGTAGACCCATTTGTTTTTAATAACTTTTCTTTCATGTGGTAATGGTACAAATTTTCATGTCTTGTTCTTATGTAGATCTTTAATTTCTTCATGCATCACTATCATCCACAAAGCAACATATAAGCTATTAAAACTTCATGGAAAGTTGATGGCTCTCCATCCTTTGTTATAAGATAGTACGCAACATTGATCTTTGTGTCATACTCCGAGTGCCATGCTGGCGGTTGTCTCTCACGAGTTAACCGACGAACTTTTAAAGTCTCGGACTCAACTGGTTCTTATTCCTTGTGCTCTGGTGCTGCTTCAGAACAATCTGAATTTTTTTTTTCTAGATTATTTTTCACATATACTGGTATAGTTGACACGACTCAAAAGTGCATTACTGCCAAGTATAAGAGTGTCTAGTTATAATATAACCTGGAGAGTCTGGGGTCGAACCACAGGAAATTTAAAATCTAGTTGTCAATTTGTTAAATAAAGAAAATTAATTATGGGAAAAGAAATCACTAGAAAATAATTTAAAAATATGCTAAGGTTACGAGGTCCACTCTCAATTATTCAAACAATAATTTTAATACTCTCTCATTTTTATATTTTGCCTCACTTATACCGGTTAATTTTTATATCATTTAATTCTATGTGTGTGGATAAATATGAAATAAAGTACTTAATGTGTCACAATTGTATTAATGTGTCAACATTATGTCAAAGTACCATATAGATCCAAGAGAATCTATAAATTAACATGACATAAAAATAATCAGAAAAGAATAAAATGAACTTAAAAACTCACTTTGAGAAAGTAATAAATTTAATAGTTTGAAACTTTGAGCTTCACCCTTTACCTCAACTTAGTAAAATTAGCTACTCATATTGAAAGAAAACACAACACTCTTTTTATTTGATAAACTTTTGAAATATGTTACAAAGAAAATTGATACAGACAGAAACAAAAAAAAAAGAAAATAAAGAAAGAAAGAAATTCTTCAGCTGCACTCTTAGCTACCACACTCTCTCTCAGCTCTCAGCTCTACTCCTCCTTTTCGGTTGCATCCCCTTGCCTTTTATAGGCAAGGGAAGCATCTTCTTTTCTTTTCTTTTATTAATATTAATATTTTTTTTATATTATATATATGTTAATTGAAATGTGTGATCATCAGGAGGCGTGATGGCCTCCTAACCATCACCAACACGATTGCCAATCTCTTTTTTTATTATTTTTTTAATGACATCTCCTCGATTGATGAATTCTAAATTGCTCCAACTATCCTCCTTTGTTCCCACTTTCAATTCCAATTTTATTTTTATTCCTGAAAAATATTTACAAGATGAAAATTAACGTATTGCGAATTAATTTAACATAAAATATATTTAGGGAGTATTAAAATAATTTAGACATAATAAGCGCATTAATCGACACAATAAGTGAAAAACTAATAATTTTATCCTTATTAAATGTACATTTTTTAGTGCTAATTAACAGCTTTTGACTTTTCTTTTACAGTGCTAACATCCTCATCTATTCTTTGCTGTTGATCTTCTACAAAGAAAACATTTATGCTAATGACAATCTTGTGGGCAGTGGGGTCACACAGACTCCATCAGCATACCCTAAGAAGATATACCTCCTAGATTTTACATCCAATTTTGTTCTTTTTTGGGCATTGTACATCACGTACACAGGACATCTAAATACATGTAGGTAAAATCAATTAGTTGGCTTTCTAGTCCACATCTTCATTGGTGTCTTCAACTCAATTGTTGTGGATGGTGACCAATTTACTATATAACAGGTAGTTTTGACTGCTTCTACCCAGAATAAGTTGGGTAGACCAGCAGTTCTCAACATAACTCTTATCCTTTCTATAAGAGTCTTATTCATCCGCTCTGTCACTCTATTTTTTTTAGGAGTGTATGCCAATGTGAATTACCTTTGAATACCTTCTTGCTGACAGAAAGTAAGAAACTCGCCGTCTGTATACTCTCCACCATTATCTGTCCTCAAGCACTTGATCATTTTATTGGATTCAAGTTTTACCCGTGCTTTGTATTCCTTGAATACTGGAAATACATCTGACTTTTTCTTGATTGGATACACCGAACATCTCCTAGAATAATCATCAATAAAAGTCATTATGTACTTTGCACCTCCTATGGATATGTTTGGTGACTCCTAAATATCAGAATGAACCAAGTCTAGAATGCATTCACTTCTGGCAACAAATCTGCTGAACTTCAATCCATGTTGTTTACTTGTAACACAATGCTCGTAAAAATGGTAAGTTTACTGATTTGAGCCCTGAAAGTAATTTTCACTCAAAGAGAATCTTCGAACCTTGTTCCGACATGTGGCCAAGTTTGAGATGCCACATCATTATTGACTTTTCTCCATTTGACGCAACACACGCATCAACTTCCTGTAGTGTTTCCTCTTTAAGCATGAATAGATTAGCATTGATCTTTTCTGCCTTCATCAATACAAGCACGCCTTTAAAAATCTTCATAATCTCATTTTTAATATGAGTTTTACACCCAAGATTATCTATTTGTCCTATAGACAATATATTTGTCTTCAAGCTTTTGATATGTCATACCTCCTTAATTGTGCGAATTGTACTATTAAACATTTTTATTTTGATATTACTAATACTAGGGATTTCTAAAGCATGATCATAACCCATGCATACAGATCCTCTTAAGATACGTTCATATTTGTGGAACCATTCTCTCCAATAGGTCATGGGCCAAGTAGCTCTTGAGTTTATGAGACAGAGGTCAGATAGTCGTTTTTTGCCTTCTGAAACAGTTGTTGCCTCGTCGTAGAGAATTTCGCCATCATCCGAGGTACTTGTTACACACCCCTAAGCATTTGATGAATAAGGATCTTTACCATTTTTTTTCTTCTGATTGTTCTAATACTCTTTCTTGACATGCCTTTTCTTACCACAGTTATAACATTTAACATTCTTCTTACTTCTTGACTTTGATCTATCATAATTGTCACTTCCACTGGGGCCACATTCTATTGATCTCCCTCTCGTCACCGATAGTGCTTCTTCTTACTGCGAACTTGCTTATCTATCTTCTTTATTTTTCTGCCTGCTCTCTTTATTTAATAGGGAGGTTGCAACATCATCGAAAACTAAATTGTTTGCTGGATTGTTGTTCGTCAGATTGATGATGAGTTGATCATACGAATCTAGTAAACTTTGAAGTAGAAGTTCCGCATATTCATTTTCCTTTATTTTCTGACCCAACGTTGTAAGTTGTGAAAATAGAGTCTTCAAGGTATTGATATTGTAGGTCACTGATGTTGATTTCACTATTCAAAGAGTATAAAATTTCCTCTTTAAGAAGATCTTATTGTGCAGCGATTTGACCTCGTACAGCTTTGTGAGAGTATCTTATATTTTTTTTGCTGTCTTTTTCTCTGCTACACAAGATAATGCTCCATCCGTAAGTGTCAAGTGTAGATCAGCAATGGTGTTGCCATTTATCTCGTTCCATTTGTCATCAGTTACCTCTGTGGGCCTTTTTCCAATTGCTGCTAAGCAATTATTTTTCCTCAATACAACTTTTATCTTCATTTTCCACAACGAAAAATTATTTCCATTGAACTTCTCAATTTCTTATTTTGCCACCATCGCTTTTCACCACGAACTAAATTTGCCAGGATCGGCTCCTACCATTTCACGTGAACAATAACCGTATATATAAACAGCGTCGTACACAGGAACAGTGTCGTACACAACGAAAAATTGGTGAAGCAGGGTAACAGCTAAAAATAAAATTGGAAGAAAATAAAGAACAAGCACAAAGAGAACACTAGAAATTACGTTGTTCGGCTTTTAACCTGCGTTCACGAGTGAAGACAGAAGGAAAATATTTTACAATAATGAAAAATTACAACTTCTCTCTAGTAATAGGAGAGAACAATTATACTCTCTCTACAATTAGGAAAAACTACTCTCACTTCTCGAAACCCCAATTATACCCAATACTCTCAATTTAAGAGCAATTATATTTAGCTCTCAAATTCTTTGCTCTCTCAAAATAGAAGAGAAAAACCAGGGAAATGGGGATAATTAAAACGAGGGGGTGAGCCCCTCTATTTATAGCCAAAATTGGTTATTATATTTTTTTCTTTGTCAAAACTAAAGGTGGGCAAATGGTTCGGTTTTGACCGAACCAAATCAAAAAAATTCAGTTCGGTTCAGTTCAGTTGTATGAGCAAAAACCGATTGGTTTTTGTTTGGTTCGGTTTAAAACTGAACCGAATCAAAAAAATGATCGGTTCGGTTTGATTTATTTAAAATATATTAAATTGAAAATATAAAAGCCAAAAACCAAATCCACAAATTTCAATTTGCAGCTCATCGTCGACCTCTCTTCCACGCCTCCCTCCCATCGCGTTTCTCCCTCTCTACACGGCGCGGACCTCTCTCTCATGCCTCTCTCTTCCCTCGCGTGCACAGCGCTTAGCATAACCCCTTTCTTCCTCGCTTGCACGGCCTCCCAGCACAGCCCTTCAGCAGCGGCGTCGCTTTGTGGATTATTCTTCATGGGTGAGATTGATGAATATTTATCAGAGGATTATTCTTCACGCTTTGTGTTAGGTCCTAAGTCTTGTTGGAAATGTTTTGTTTGAATGGTTTTTGTGGCAAAACACGTGGATCGGTGAATATTTATCAGAGGAATGAAGGCCTTGTGCCTCTGGGTTTGGTTAACTATGTTTCTTCCAATTTGTACGTCATGTCCATATGCTTTGTGTTCCTATATTTGCTGGCAATAAAGAAATGAGAAGATGATCAACCATTGACAGCCTACTTGGTTTGTGATTAGAAGATACAGACCTGGATTTTTTCATTGCTTCGTAATCTGCAGATTGATATATGATTTTTCCAATCCAATGTTGGTTGAAGAGATTGATATGTGACTTTACTTGATTTATGCCAACGAAACCTTGGAGTTTGGGTTTTTTTTTTATATATATATTTTGCATTCCACTAGTATTATTATTACAGAATTGACTGCGGTCTTCTCTTTTGGTGGATCCAACAGCGGACTTAAACAAGATAGTTGAAGACAACGAGTTTATGGATCAACTTACAGAAGGTATAGTTTGTTTAATTATAATTTAATTTTACTTTTAAAAAATTATGACCTTATATAATTTGTTTAATTTTAATTTATTTTTTAAGTAATATGAACCTTATTCAATTTTTTATTTTTTTTTAATGTAGAAATTCGTAAATCAACAATGGCCGACCAACTTGGTAGATCAACATGAAAATTGCAATTCATTTGAGCAATGGCTTGTGCCTTGTGTTGTGGTGGAGTTTTATTGAATATTGATACACTATTATGGACTTGTTATATATATATATATATATATATATTTTTTTTTTTTTTTTTTTTGGGCTGCCATGAACTTATAATTTGTAGTAGACTTAAGTTTAAGCGTGTTTATGAATTGTGATTATTTTGTATTGAGACTTTTATTATTTTGCTTTTGATTTGAGGAATTTATACTTGTTTATTCATAATTTCATGTATAGTTTATTAATATTATGTGTGTAGAGTATACTTGGCAGTTAATGGAAGTGTAAATTACAAAATTAAGTAAAATTAGGTGGAAAGTATAAAATCTGATAATATTAGGGTAAAACTGTAAAATCTAGAAAATAAAAATTTAGTTTCGAACCGAACCGAACCGAATTTAAGAACTGAACCAAACCAAATATTTTGATTCGGTTCGGTTCGGTTCTTAAAATCAGTTCGAGTTTGGTTCATGTTTTCGATAGGCTTGGCAATTTAAGGGCACACTGGGCTTTGCCAAGCCCAGTCCAGCCTCTCAAAGCCCATCCACCTTCGGGCGGGCTGGGCCAGGCTTGGACTTTTCCGATTTTTCAAATAATTTTTTTAAAAAATAAAACTACAAATTTTCAAAACATAATTATCCAAAACATAATACTTAATAGGCTAAACTTAAACATAATTCTCTAATACATGATTAGCCAACACACAAAATATAAAAATACTACCATCACAAGTACCGTACACAACATAAAAATCAATCGTTAATATAAAAACAAACTAATCCAATATTTGCGGGCCATCCTCGTCCTCATCCTTCAATTCCTCACCAGTAAAAATTTCTTCTTCAGGAACTCCACCTAACAAAAAAAAAGTGTTAAAATAAATAATAAATTAAAATATTAGTAATTAATTTTGTAAAGAATATTTTTATACCTCTACTGCTAGTAGCCCATAACCAATGCTGAGAACACATGATAGCTTCCAATGTGTCTGGATGTAGTCTACTCCGATGTGGACTCAATGTTCTACCTCCCGTACTAAAAGCCGACTCCGAGGCAACAGTTGTCACAGGTATGGCTAACATATCCTTTGCCATCTCCGCCAAAATAGGATATTTGCCTTTGTTCATCTTCCACCATTGTAAAACATCAAAATCCGGAGTTCTTTTGACTAAAGGATCCTCCAAATACCTATCTAAGTCAGACTTCGAATTAATAGGTTGACTATTTTGGGTTGCATATGCATCAAAATCACCCATATCATCTATATCATCAAAATCAATATGAGATTGGTCGGAAGGAACAACAAGTGCGGTAGAAGACTCACCAACAACACCGTATCTCGTAGTTGCGGATTTGGCCTCATAATAATTCATCATTTCATCACAAAGCTCTCGCACTCTCTTAAGCTGATTTTCAAGGCCAACTGCATAAATCTTCGGATAATAGTAATTAATCAACATCATCTTGTATCTCGGATCAAGAATAACGGCCATGACCAATACCCCACTAATCTCATCCCAATACTTCAAAAATTTTTCAATCATGTTATCCGTCACATTCTTAACTGCAGGAACATCTGATGTTTGCCACCCCTTCAATGCAATCCTCATCTTACAAACCAATGAAAAAAATAGATTAGCAGTGGGGTATGTTGTACCCGAAAACATCTCAGTCAACCTTGAAAAAGGCCTCAAATAATCTAGCATTTGCTTAGCCAACTCACATTCCTCCCTACTAGGCAAACACTTGTATTGAGGCTCAAGTGTATGTAGCCGAGAAAAACAGTTTTGTACTTTACTGCAAGTTCAAGCATCGCAAAAGTCGAATTCCATCTAGTTGGACAATCAAGCCCCAACTTTTTCACATCCATTTGCATTTGACGACATGCCAACTCAAACTTTCCACCCGTTTTGGTGATGAACTCCAATAAGATACATTGTCTCTAACACGTGTAATACCACTTTCAATCACCGACAACCCATCCTTCACAATTAAATTCAAAATATAAGCCGCACACCTCATATGAAAAAAATTACCGCTCAATGTCATTGACTCGGTTGACAAAAATCCTTTTAATTTTTCAACCATCGCATCATTAGTTGAACAATTATCCAAGGTAACCGTGGATAGCTTTCTATCTAGATTCCAATCCATCAAGTACTTCACCAAAATTTGCGAAAGGCAATCAGCTGTATGTGGGGCTTGCACATATATAAATCTGTTCATTCAAAAAAATAATAAAAATTAAATAAAGTACATATACCATACAAATTTAAATACAGAATTTAATAAAGTACCTATACTATACAAATTTAAATAATAAAAATTTAATAAAGTACATATACTATACAAATTTAAATACAAAATTTTAATATTTAATATAGTAAAAATACCTTAGGATTCGACTTTGCAAATGCCAAGAGTTGTCAATGAAATGTCCCGTGACAACCATATAACCTTTCTTTTGATTACAAGCCGTCCACATGTCTGTAGTAATTGCCACTCTACTATTATTAATCTCCACCAAATTCATTGCCTTCCCCTTTTCAACATTATATATCTTAAATATCTCACTCTTTAAAGTATTTCTAGACATATGCTTCACCAATGGATTGCAATAATCAACAAAATCTCTAATCGCCTCATACTCCACAAATCTAAGAGGAAGCTCATGTTTAACAACAGCTGCTGTAAGTTTTTGACGGGCAACCAATGGATCAAATTTTTGAACTCCAAGCTCACCACTTTCAGTTTTCACCAAGTGTTGCTTATTCTCAAGAACTTCTTCAATTGTCGGTTGATTAAAACCGTGCATTTGTCTAGTATGTCTATTCAAATGACTAGTTCCCGATCCACAAGAAAGAACCGTTCCACAATGATTGCATTTTTCCTTTACTACACCACCAACATTTATTTTTGTGAAATGGTCCCAACAATTTGAAACAACCCTTTGTTTTCTTTTTTATCACTTCGCATTTCTTCTTGAACATTTTCCGACTCCACAGATTGATTTGAAGGCAAATTAGAAGATTCAGAAGCATTATCCATTATAAACCTATACAAAATTAAAGACGTTAAAATATTTAATTAATTAATTAAGCTAAGTGTAAATGCAGTAATTCGAAGAACGATCTTTGCATTTACAAGTACAGGACAACAATCACAAGCACAGGACAGCAATCGGCTATGATATATATAAAATTTGAATAATTAAAACGACTGTATATTTCTAGAACTTGATTCAGTAAACGCATACTGCATTTACAAGCACAGGACATCAACAATTTTGTTTGTACACCAAAATGCGAAAAACACATAAATATTTTACAATTCGAGGGCCATATGTATATTAACGCCCGCAAGCATTTAATCATCCATTTGAATATCTCAACTATATATTCTATTTTCTAAATTACCCAACAATTTCTAGAACTCCATATATAAGCACAGCACATACGTTTTATAATTTCTAGAACTCCATACAGTAGCTATACAATGGATATTAGAAATACTTCAATCCAAAAATACCAACAAAACTAACAACAGAGCTCAAAATCATTCAACATTTTCTAAATTACCCAACAACCAAACTACATTCTTCAAAGCTGAAAATCACAAAATTATTCACAAAATTTTTCAACGAATTAACTAATTACATATATTTAGGCCTTAGATAATACAATACAAAAATTTGAAGCACAATTGACATGGATTACCGGAGTTAGATGGCTTGCTGCTGCTAGTGTGATTAAATCGCGTACAAAGATCGCTGCTTTGCCTCGCTGCCGTTCAATAGTTCTTTAACCCGGCTAAGGTGTCTTTGATGGGTGAGGGTCTTCTTTGGGTTCTTTGGGTTACGCGAGAGATGCTCGCTGTGCTGATGGGTGGTCAAGGGTTCGCGAGACAATGAGAGATGCTCGCCATCTTGTTGTTCTTCTTTCTTTGTTGTTCTTTGCTTCTTTTCTTTGTTTTCTTTATTCTTCTTTGGATTGTCAACGGTGGGTCGCTGATGTTGGCTGGACGCTGCTGAAATCTGGATGCGCTATTGGCTGCCGACGGCAAGAACAGTGGGCAAACGGCACGTGGTGACGCCGCGATGAGGGTGCTCACTGGCTCACTGCTCACGAGTCACAAAAAGAGGGATTTTAGGGATTTGGTGAGTTTGCTGCTCACGAGTCACGAAAGAGGGATTTTTGTTTTTTTTTTCAGTTTTTTTAATTTTAATTATATAATATATTAATATTATATAATTTTTCTTTTTAAAATTTTTTTATATTATTTATTATAAAGCCTGCGCTTAAGTCCCACTTTTATTTCAGGCCCTTGACCGAGCCCATATGTTATGGACTTTACTAATTACAAGCCCTAATTCATAATTTAAAGCCGTGGTGGGCTTAAAGCCGCGGCCTCAATCGGACTTATGCGGGCTGGACCAGCCCGGCTTTTCTGCCAAGCCTAGTTTTCGAGAACCGATCAGTTTTGATTCGGTTCCGTTCAGGTCTATTACCCACCCCTAGTCAAAATTGTGTGCCTCCATTTTAATTTCTTCTTCAAACACCTGAACCGAACCGAATCAAACCAACTATTGCCCACCCCTAGTCAAAACCGTGTGCCTCCATTTTAATTTCTTCTTCAAACTTCTTCTTCCTTGGCGGCACCATTTCCTTCAACATTTGCTGCTTCCAGATATGGCTTATAGATCCTGCAGCCACTTATTTTGACAAATATGTACATAAAAAGGTAAGCCGAGAGGTCTCAGGCACTCTCACAAAAACAAAAGTAAAATATGTAATTGAATTTCCTTCCTGCATGCTCTGCAGTAGTGCTTCTGCATATAGATATGAAGGTCTAGGTAGGTTGGCACTTGGCACCATCTTTGTTAATCATTTCATACACAAACCGCTTAAATTCTTAGACTGATAATCCGGTTGAATGTACGTATATATTAATTCAATGCTCCTCTTTTCTTGGCTTAGAATTAATCGTGGCATGAATGATCCAAGAGCCTTCCCAAAACCTAGAAGCTAGACATTGAGACTAATAACACGGTCAGAAGACGCGTAATAGGACTTGTATGAATTAATAAGTCAATTCAACGACCGTAATTATCAAGTAATACTATTCAAGAGAATGATATTTTGTGCGTGTATATATATATCACGTACGTAGATTATGTTAAATATCGATAAAACGAAAATAAAAGACTTCAATATTAATTAGATTTCTCCAGTTATGGGTAAGACTGAGAACAAGGCAAATAAAAATGCAAACAAGAAAAAGAAAAACAGTTTCCTCGAATGCTTAGGCAGCTGCTGCGGCGAGGGCTTCAACGCCGGTGCTGATGTTGCTGATGCTGTTGCTACGAATCATCACGACCATGGTGGAGGAGGCGCCGGCTGTGGGGGCGGAGGCGGAGGTGGCGGCTGTGGAGGCGGAGGCGGAGGTGGCGGCTGTGGAGGCGGAGGCGGAGGCGGAGGCTGAGGCTGTTGACGTGCTTGAACTCATCGTATATGTGGCTATGTGCATGATGCATTATCTCTCTACTCTTTTTTTTTTTTTTTTTTTTCTGTCTCTCTTATTTTCATTATTGATTAATTTACGAGGGGCTTTTTTATTTCTTTGGTATTAATTAATAAATTCGTGGACTGAATTTGTTTTCGATTTTTTTTTATTTGAATTCTTTGTATATAGTTTATGGCTTTTCTGCTTTTGACAGTATTCTGTTAATTTGTATTTAACAATTAAATATATTACAGAGGAAAATTAAAAAGAAATGACCAAAATAAAATATGAGGGTGTCTTGTGAGATTTTACCAAATATAGGAGTTAAAGGGGCATTTACCTCATATTATTAATCTCATGAGTCAGGACTCTTATTATATATTTTGTTTTACAAGTTTGGAGATCCTTGTCATTTTTGTGTTTGTCTTATCCTTGAAGATATATACCTCGAGAGAGAGCCAACTCTAACCCCCCCTAACCCTAGCAGGAGTTAATAAAGTTTAGACTAATGACAAAATTTCCTTAAATTCTAAAATAATGACAAATTGCTCCAAAAAATTATTTTATTAGAGTTGAGGTGGGTCCATTGGTGGTGCGTATCCTTTTTCACAAACAATGTACACGTTGCACGATGTAATTGTTGCTAGGAAATCAGCACCCGCAACATGTGCAAAATGGGGCAAAATTCACTAAAGACAAAAACTTCTAAATAAAAGCCACATAATTTCTTTTTAATTAATTTTGTGATGTTTGCTCTTTAATTTTTTCTTTTTTCCCAATTCTTATACGTATATCATTCTTGCAAAATTAATTTCCACAAAATGTTTCCTTAAGAGTTTGACTGAGTGACTTTTAAATAGTTTTATTTAATTGATCACTCAAGTTTCAATATTGAAAGTGTAAGAGATTAAAAAATTAATTTAAAATTTACCAATTCCTTTATCATTAAAAAAGATAATTCAAAATAAAAATATCTACAAACCATTAAAGGATAATTTTTGACTCTATTGTCATAGTTTTTAAGTGTTGATTTGATTTTTGTGCTCAATTATTGAAAAGTAGAAATTGATAGTTATTATATATATATATATATATATAGCCATTCATTATTGTTATAAATGCATGCATGTTAGCAAATTATTAAAAAGCAATAGATCGAATCCAAAATTCATGTAGTGATTTGTTATTTCACAATACTTATCATATTGAAAAAATAATAATCTTTTTTTTAAATTTTTTTCATCATCATAAACATTTGTAATTTACGGACATGCATGCAGATCAAATATTGTTTTTTTAAAGATTTTATCTAGAAGAAGATATGTATATCGTGTGTGGGCAAAGCAGGATTACGAATTTTATATAAACAAATAATAAAAAATGAAAAATTACTTCGCTAATTGAAGTTCATAACCTTCGGATTCCAATAATTCCGTTCGTTAATTTTGTTTATACACTAATATTATCATTTATATCTCTTATTGACGTCCAATGGAGTACACTCCGTCACCTTTCTTGATTAAATGATTTTTTTTTTCTTTTAATTCTCTCATAGTCACTGTAACGATCAGAAAAAAAAAATCAGCAAATTAATCATTAATATTAGATAATGATAAAAATGAAATATATCCGTCACATGATTTTTAATGTCAGGGTCAAGAGATAAATCATTACTCGTTGTGTAAGATTCAACGCAATTCCAGTACGTGTCTTCTGTTTTCCGGAGGACCAGATCAATTTCAATGGTGACAGATCAGTTTCAAGTCAACATGAAGCCTCAATAATTCATTTGATGCGAGAACCAGATCAACTGCATTGCATTGCATTGGCATCAACTTATATCACAATATCATATTTGGTGCAATATAGACTTAAACAAATATTGTAGTATCTTATATAATAGTTAGTAATATTATTTTGAGTTCTGCTCTGCCCCGGGTCAAACCCCGGTCAAATAGTAAACGAATACGTTTCATTAAGCCAAAACGCATTTACGTTTCAATTAAGCCAAAACGACGTCGTTTTAGCTGGGCAAAATTGTTACAGCCCCAGCCCAAATTGCTCCCTCTTTCTCTTCGTCTCACAACCTTTCTCCTTCTATTTCTCTGTATCTCTTCCCCTTTTTTTCACAGCCACCATCACGCAGGGTTCCATCACACATACCCAGCCATCAGCCATGGGAAACTGGATGCTGTTATGGAACGATGAAAATTGTACGCATCACATCCAAAAAAAAAAAAAAGATGACAATTAAGAAATCATCAAACTCACCATCACAAAATTTTGGATCCCAAACGAAATTGGACCGAAAATTCATTAATGGCTACGCAGCATCAAAAAGAAAGCAAAGCAATCCTTCTTAACGATTTACAGTCCCATTACATCATCATCATCATATGTTATCTCTATATATTTTCAAGTTCTTTTTTTTTCCCTTTTCTATTTAACTTTCTCGTACTTTTTTTTTTTCCATAAAAAGTCCTTATGATCATTCTGTGATCTGTGGTTACTGCAAGTAGTTGCCGTTGTGAATGAGCTAGATACGACTAGGATTTCCATGAGCATAATAACCATGATGAGGATGGTGAGCTGCAATATGCTTGGCAGCTGATGACAGAAGTTGATCGAGCTGTTGTTGTTGATGATTTTGGCGATGAGGAAGCCGATGATGATGATGATGATGAAGTTGGTGAAGAGATTTTTTTGGGTAGTGAAAGGAAAGCTCTGATCTTTAAAGAAGATGGAGGTGATGCAACACGATCGTATTCCTCGATGAGATTTGCCAGATAATCATCGAAGGTGATCGAAACCAAAGCGTCAAGAGAAACAGAGAAATAGAAGGAGAAAGGGGTTGTGAGAGAGAAAGATAATGAAACGACGTCGTTTTAGGGAGAATGAAAATAAAAAAATGAAATCAAACGGCGTCGTTTTGGTTTACTTTCGGGGTTTGACCCGGGATTTAACCCGGGGCAAGTAGCATTTTCCTATTATTTTAGCATTTATATTAAATTTATTTGACAAAAATTACAAATTATTCACTTGTGGCCACCATCGAGCATCACCGACTACTATGGCCACATTTGACCGCTTTATTTCGGTATTGTTTAACCTTAAAATTTTATATTATTAGAATTTTTCGTTGTCAGTGTTATGCAAAATACAACTATCACAGGGAGAAATTTTAAAATACCTTAGATGTATTACAATCAATTGATGTATGAATGATTTGTGTAGTTGAATTTAATACAACCACTACTTGCATGATGGTTTTTTCAAAATAAATACACATATTTAATTTAATACAACTACCACTTACTTATTGTATAACTAACACAGTACCTCACATGTATTTTAGAATTTCTCATCACAAGAAGTGGAGCTTTCATTCATCACGTAAATCTACAATAAAAATTTCTTTGACTAAATGTGCAGATAATGACTATATATGACTCATCCAATAAATTGATAATTAAATGTGTCACTCATTCGCATTGATTAGAATGTAAAGCACATTGGATCTTTAGCATCATTAGTTAAAAAAAAAAACTATTTGAATAGCAACAAACAATAGGAAAACAGAAACTGTTATACCGTAATATGAACAATATTATCGTTTTCTATGCTACAGTATTAGTATTACTACAGCATGAAAATATCTATTTATCTTTCTTCATCTTGTCTTGCTGCTAATGAAAAAGTAGTGCTCCCACCAAAAAAAAAAAAAATGCCGCAAACGTTTCCGCCAATCTTAAGTCTTTCCTCTTCTGCCGTAACTTAACCCAAAATAAATCAGCTTAACCCTTTCATGAGGGAAACAAAAAATGCCGATTCAAGAGTCAACTTCTCAGACGGGAAAAGGTGCCTCATACTTGCTTATACGATTACTTTTCGAACTTCGTTGCACTGGTTGACTTAGTTCAGGAACCTTATAAATTCTAACTTGTAAAAGTAATATGCGCAAAATGATAGTTGAATAGGAGTCTCTGCTAAGACTTCTTTGAATTGATTAGTCAAACTGTTTAATTATCAAATCAAAAGTAAAGATTCTCAATTTCATCTAAACTGTATATATATATATATTGTTGGAGCAGCTGATGAAGCAAATCAGAACTGACCAAAACGGCATGAAATGGTTGCGTTTTGGTGAGACCTTGTAATGGAGAGTAGCGTTTTGATTTGCGATGCCCTCACTTATCTAAACGACTTCTCAAGATGTCGTTTCAGTCTTAATGAGTCACAAGCCATTCACGTGCCTAAACCAAGTCGTTAAAGGTTGTTAATTCACGTGCATCAAGCCTGAGTTTCTGGGCTTCAGGAAATCAGTTGCAGAGCTGTTAAAACAACTGGTTCTGGTGTAACAAAAATGTGGGTGCTGAGAGAGATATAGAGAGAAGTTGAACTCTTTAATGATGACTTCTTGATCTATGTAAACATCTCTATAGCATTTCTTCTAGAAAATCAATACAAGCTGATCATATTGTTTCTCCGTGGATGTAGGCTGATGAAAGTCAGCTGAACCACGTTATATTGTCTCTATTCTTGATACTTAAATATTAGGATTCTTAATATTATTGTTTAAGAATATTATAATTTGTGTATAAATTCATAAAAGTTTTGCCAATCATTTAGTTGTTTTACACTACAAGAGTTGGTCCAAAATGTATTATCATGAATGGGCCCTTTTGGCAGATCTGCCCGGTTACGTTCCCTTTTGCAGCATATTCCAGAGGAACCAGAACAGTTGCATCTACCCTGCGTTTTTATTTATTTTGTATATGTTTTAGCTACGAATATTTGTGAAAGAATTTGGACAGCAGATGCAAGGAACAGAGAATTTCAATCAGTTCATAGCTAGGAATCTACCAACTTTGATGTGTGTTCCTGACTTCATCCCAAATATTGAAGAAACACAGCTCCTCAACATTGTAGCTATGCTATTCCCTCTTATTAACTTTTTATTTTCTTTTGTGCTGTCTCTGTGTTCTTGATAATATAATTTCTTCTTGTTTACAGATATATGGAGCTCCTCTGTCAAAGTGGTCTTTGAAAAATAGGAAGATCACAAAAATGGGGTATGTTGTGTTTGATACTTCAGATTGGTATATTAGAATTTAGAGCTATATAAAAATATAAAATGCACTGTACATATAATCTCTATATCTATGATTTTTCTCCTGTTTGTGGGTAACGACAAGTGGTGTTTTACATGAAAAGGATGTTTTGCCGCTAGCTTGTAAGAATTCACTGTCAGCTCCTTGTGAAAGTTTTCGCAATCCGATAGGTTTAAGGCCTTGTTTAATTTGGTTCCGTGTTTGCGTAGTTGTAATTTTTAAGTTATAGCATTAAAATATTTGGTAAATACTATTTAGAAGTTATGTTAATTTTATCTCATACTTTTTTAAGTAAAAACTTATAATATTTTTATTAACTTTATCAAATTATTATTTAAAAATCATATTTACTATATATATATATATATATATATATATATATATATATATTTATTTATTTATTTATTTATTTATTTATTTATTTATTTATTTATTACAACAGCTGCAATGTTTAAGTTTCAATAGCTTAAAATACTAAACAGGGCTCAAGTATATGTGTTTTATGCTTACTTGGTGTGGCTTTAAATTTTCACACTCTTGTTCTTTCAAGATTTTGTTCATCTTGCTCTTTTGTGACATGCATGACAATTTGTGGTGTAGTTCCTATAAACCTCAAATTCGATCCAACTCTCCTCCTAAGTAGCTCATACCGTTACCACTTTCACAAGAAGATTGTTTATAAAACATAATTAATTAGCTACAAGATTTTTTTCTCTACTCCCACAACCAATGGGACTGGAGATTTGAATCCTTCACTTTTATGTATAGTGCAATTCATTATGTGTGGTGCAATCGAAGTTTAAATTTGCAAAGGTTAAAGAACTAAACAAACACGAAGAGTGTGTATAAATTGCGTAGCCACCGATCGCATTTCTTTTTCTTGAATATATATAACCTAACTTGCCTTGCCCTACAAGACAGCTTTGTCTCATTCGCGACTGTGATATTAATCTAATGGTTACAATTCATCTAATCTAACGCCCGCCAGTGCCTGCAGTAGTATACCACATGTCCATTGCCTCCATATAAATTCTTATCTTCAATCCACTCTAGATAGTTCTTGAGAAGCTGCTGAGTCATCCTTGCAACTCATCTTTTGTCATTTGTAAGTTGCTGCCAAGTCAGCCCAAGCTGACTTGTCATCACACTAGAGCTGATGTTCACACGAATTGATGATGTTCATACAGTAGTTTTAAAATGCCCTCTCCTGTGAAGGGACTCGAGGGCGCGAAGGGAACCGAAGTTGATTCCTTTTTGAGAGCATAGGCAAATAAGCACAATAAGCATAGTTCATGGAATACATTATGAAGCAGCACTCAAGAGAGAATCCTTGTTTCTCAATTACTCAGGATGATCCTGTACATGAGGTATGAAGAGTTTTACCAGTTTGAGAGCAAGCGCATAATTATGTAGTATGGTACATTAGAGCTGTGCATAGAGAGAGATATTAACTCATATCATTCACCCATACACTAAATGTGGCTTACTCATATAAGGAAATGACAATGAAAGCTCTTTCTGTGAGACATTTAAAATCTCTGGAACAACACACAAAAAAGAAAAAGGAGAAACGCTAAGTTTGCTCTGAAAATAAGTAGGTGGGATTCCTCTTTCTGAACCTTCAAAATGCAGTTTTTTCAACTTTAGAAATTGAAACGACTTCAATTAAATAATGGCAATGCATATTGTTGAAAACAATCTGTTGAGCACATGCACTATTTAAATATTTGCAGGATCCCTGTAATTGGCGTTTCTTGAGACCAAAAAAGAAAACCGAAGAGGCGTCTTAATTGGTTAGTTCTGTTCGTGAAAAAAGTCAAGCGGTTGATAGATGCGAAGCAATTAGTACACATTCACAAGATGAAACGTACCGCTACAACTTCTTTAGAGGTGCCATATTCCTACTTGCCGCTTTCACCATTTGTGCAATTATCTTGTCGCTCATCATTTGCATCCCTGAATATAAGGCTGATATAAAGACCAAGAGAATTCACGACCTCAATTCTGGTACGAGCTTCGTTTCTGTATGGTAGCAGCTGGTGTCCTTGAACATTCTGCAGTAGCTTCTGCTCCTGCCACTGGTGGTTGCGGTGAAGGTAACGGTGGTTGCTAATTTCAGCTTCCGTTCATTTACTAGTTCATACCCCACGGTATTTAGCCTCCGGTCTAGTTCTTATGTTCGTTTCTAAATCATTTTAAGTCACTTCAATAACATCACTTTTTTTCTTTCTTTTTCTAATTTCAAAGTTGATCGACCTCCATACTTGTGATGTGATGATAGTCTCGTGCAATAAATTGATGTTCATCCAGTGGTTAAATGTCCCTGTCCTTCATGGAAGGGTATACATTCCAATTATTAAGCCCTCGTACCACGTTAAATTTCACAAAGTAACTTCAGAGCTGAAATATTCTGGGTTGTTGCAGAGATTCAGAACTCAACCAAGGATAGCAAATCCTCTGTTGACTTTATACCAAGGTCTTGTGACCAAAGTGCACAGACCTGAAAAAAAAATTGTTTAAACAAAAAGGAACAAATTTACTACCAAAATATTTACCCAGTTAACCTAGCATTTACAGTCATTTTACACGAACCCAGAAATTGTCTGAACTAAACAAGTCAAGATTCCAACATGATTAAAAACTTAAGAAAGCTTTTAGATTGCTGATAGGCTCAATATGTCAAAATTACAGCCGATAAAAATCAATAGTCTAGAACCGAATGCACCCAGATGAGGGTGACATACTGTTGCTAGTATTACTTGGGTAACTTTCATGTCCCAAAGCTACGATCGCCTGCATCTCCAAGTCCGGGAACAATAAATCTGAAATGGCCCGTTCAACACAGACGTGAATCAATTGAAAAAAAAAAACCATCCGTTAGCAATTTCCATGTTTCTAAGTTAAAAAGTAAACACACGATGATTGTCAGAAATGCTACTAACCCTTTGTCATTGACAGTGGGATCAATAATTCCAGTGTACACATGAAGCCTGAGAAACAAATACCAAATAGAAAAGGCTTTAGAAATACCCGACTCTCAGACCGTGAAATTTGAGAATGAAATTATTGTTACCCGGGGAAATTCTCGCTGAGCTTTTGGAGGGCTGGAGGAGCAGCTACAGCAGATATCTGTGACAGTGCAATATCTTTCAGTGATATGATGAAAAAAAGAAAAAAATAAGTACTAATCATTTTACCCAGCCCGATTTTATCACAAGCAATGGAAACAAATCACTTAGAAGCATAGCTATTTAGCAACGTTAATTATATACAAACGATTATCTACTGAAGGCTCTTGATCCCCGCTTTGCATCACAGCAAAATATGCAAACATCAGTGGATCTTATAAACCACTAACAGAACAAGAACATTGTTGTAAGAAATCATAGACTATAATAATTCATGAAAGGCCCACTATATCCCTACAAAACTGGCATCTATTATAACTACCTTTTTGTATTAATTATGACACTTTCCTTACACAGCACATCCCTAATAACTTGGTGATATAAAAATGCATCTGCATAAAAGCTTTAATAGAAAATAACAAAGAACGCCCAAATATTTATTTACCACTTTAATTTGCTTGTTCTCCACCCCATGTTCCTTTAGAAGGTTGAGAGCTGCCACAACTGTACCACCTGAAATTAATTATCACAAAAATCAATTTATACTGGTGTAAAAAGAATAGAAAGAAACATACCAGTAAATACTACACAGTGCGGAAAGCATAAAAATTTAGGCAACATATCTTTGGGCCAAAAAACTGCTGGTAGTGGTGGTGAATTCTTACTTTCAGTGGTAAGCTAAGTACTTAAGAGATTGCTCAAAGACAAACCTAAGCATGATAAATGATTGATAATGAATACAAATCAGAAGAAGCAGAACCCCAATATAGTTTTGTTCAAGCAACATCACAAGTTTCTTCATTTGTAAGAGAAAAGAGCAAAGTTAGAAAAAGCTATGTGCTGAAAATGGTAAATAGAAAACAAGAATTTTCAGCGAATAGGACATCACAAATACCTGTTGCCAGCATAGGATCTACTACAAATATTCGTGATCCCTCTGGAAATTTTTCAGGCAATCTGCAGAAGTGACAGCACAATATATCAGGGCCAACCAATTTAAAGGATCTTAAATAGAAGTTAGCTCTACACAAACTAACAAATGAATTTGGAAAATAATGTAAGAAATCAAAGTCTAAAACATGTGCTTTCTACTTCTGAAATTCACTATGTTAGAAAAATAAGACAAGTTATTATTGATCTTTGTTTAAACAACAGATAGTGAAGGCCATTTTGTAGGAGGAGGAAAATAAACCTTCATGATTTATGTAATAGAGAATTCTTACTTATTCAGGTATATCGACGGCTGAAGTGTCTCTTCATCTCTGCATATACCTTAATTTCAAAAACAGAGCACTAAATAAATAAATGCTCAACCAAAAATGAAAGAGAGATCTCCAGATTACAGAACAATTTGAAACTATAAATTACAAATATTAGAAGTGGTCAAAACCAGGTAGTGGCCAGAAATTCTAGAAATTAGAAAAGGAAAAGAATTGCAAATCGGATGATCACCATAATTACAAGCGCACACTTACATTCTGCAGTCGGCAAAAATCAGCAACCACAATTTACAGATAACAGTTTATGTTTAAGAATCGTACTACTCCTTTACACCTCCAATGTTATAACTAAATGAAACGCAGGGCCAAAGACACCTCGTCAACAATGCATGCATGCATCAATACTACTTTACCTATATGATATGTTTTTATTGCCGGCAAGATCGACGATGCATGCTCCACAAGAACAAGACCTGCTCTCAATATTGGAATAACCTGCAAAATTAAACAAGAATCAGCTATAGGTATGGCGAAAACATCAAATTGGCATTACTTCCAATAAAATAACCTTTATAAATTTACATTCAATCAAAACTAACTCATAGTTATAGAAATGTTAACATTAAAGCTGAACTAATTGAAGCATGGATAGAGAAACCATGTAAACTAGTTATACAAATATCAGATTCAAGATAAATACATCTTATCCAATGTACGGTAAAGCAGCAACAAGAAAAATTACAAGTGGATACTTACCGCGACAGGCTCCCTTGGGTCAATAAATTCAACTGAAGCAACACCCATTGGTGACTGAATTTCCCCTGAGACAGTAGGCTGACAGCAACAATAACACAGATACTTAGGCAAAAAATATTAAAGAAATATCAAAAGCCCTAGGTTCAGCACTACTGATTCTAGGACATTCTAATCATGAATGAATATGAATGAATTTCTAGAATATTGATACAGCAACAGAGAATATGACAATTAAACCTCACACAGCTTGATAACTTATTCAAGTGTCTCAAATGCATAATGAAAATTGAGAAACTAATTTCAAAAAACTTACTTATAAATTGCTCATATATAAAAATTGTGTACCTACATTTACAACTCCACCTGATTGTTAACATTAACTTGTAACGACTTACCAACCAATCCCTCGAAGCCTCATACATAAGTAGTCTCCCTAATTCAGCCATTGCATTCCCTGCCCCCCCCCCCCCAAAAAAAAAAGGTTAACTTTATAATGCCACAAATGATCACAGTAATAAAATCAAATTAAACGTACTGAAAATAGGACAAGGAGTTTGTTCGTTTCTCAAAACTGAAACCCAGTGCTTAATCAATGGATGAGGTGGCACAAACACCTGCAAAAAATCCACAGTCAAAACGATACCGTTTCAGTTGGCAAAGAACAAGAGTAGAGTGAACTAACAAGCATTCGGTCCCCGGAAATCGACTTCTCTTCAGTGGCCATATGAGACCTCACAGTAACGTAGCTGCGCCGCGGAGTGTAGGAGGAATACGCAATCTGAATTAAAATCAAGAGTGAAATTTAGGTTTTTAAGACAATATTTAAAGGGGAGAAAAGCATAAAAGGGGATGGCGAGAACAGAGCTGCGTTACCTTATTGGGACGCTGAGTGAGAGCCCGAGAAGGAAGCAGTTTTAGTAGAAGCGGGGAGCGAGGGTTTCGGGAATTGAGCTGGAGCTGACAAGTGGCAGCAAAACGCGGCGTATCGGTGGAACTCCCGATACTAATATTAATGTTGCACGCCATGCATCCGATGGTATCGGATTCTGGGAGAGTTTGCGAGTGTGAGGGAGTTTGCGAAATGTGATTTGCTCGTGAGAGAATTGGATATTCATTCCATGGAAGAATCATTTACTTAAGATAGAAATGTGCCTTTGAAATTGGCCCATGGCCTATTTCTGGAAATGAAATGTAATCCATTACTTTCCAATTGGGCCAATTATGAAGGGTTGGCACTTGGGACAACTAGCAATGAGCAAGTAGCTGGATGCAAAAGTCTTTCCTTGAAGAAGTGAAGGGAGGGTTACTCCAACTTAAACATTTTAACTTAAATCGGGACATTAAAATCTAACTATTTAATTCAATTCAAGGGCTGTAATTGCTCATGTGGTATTAAAACTCAATTAAAAATGACTCAAAAAATAAAAAAAAAAGTTAAGTTGTCGTATTAAATTTTAAAAAAGAAATAGAGAGAATATCTAATTCTTGATATACTTCCTTTCTTAATGAAACTGAGATACTATCAATTTATTACAAATAAATTGTTTTTCTCTAAATCTTTTTTTTCATTCTAAAAAATCCAAATTTTTTTTTTACAAGAAAAATTAGAATCTTATTCTAATTAGATTTCATTGAAGACCGGACCACTTGGCTATCGAAGCAGAAATTTGTAAATTCAAGATGAGTAAAACTAAAACTAAAAATATAAACTCAAAAGCAAATTTATTCAACTCATATAGCTTAGGAAGGCACATGCCAGAGCTCGCATTTTTGTAATATGTGCCGCGACTCCATTGAAGGCCTTTTCCATAGGTGCAAACTGTGCAGCACTAACAAAAAAGGCAAAAAAAAAAAAAATTCAGTGATACTTGTTTCGTGACACTTAATTAAAAAAAAATAATACTTACATACATACATTTAGGTTATTTTTGTATTTTAACAAACAAGTATTACAGGACACAGATTACTGATACCTTAATGTCTATAAATTAAACATTATAAATCCTTAACATTAAGGCATCAGCACAAAAAAAAAAAAAAAATCTAATCTTATTCCATTTAGAAGTCAAACTTTGGACCTCAAAAATCCAAAGCTTGTATATTTAAAGAAAAAAATCATTTTTAACTTTTTGTAACCCTAAAGTATCAGTAAAACAATAATAATAATAATAATTTTTAACGAAAATTCTCAAATTAATTTAGCGGGTTTAACAGAAATGTTTCAATTTAATTTATTAGTTACAATTAAAATAAAAAAGCTATCGTTTCCGTGATATTTACTTCTAAATAAAAAAAATTAAGAAACAAAATAAAAACCAAACGAACCATTTTATCCCTAGTCTATGACAAACCAAAATACGATCAAACCTCTCTCTAACTGTTGCTCATCCTTTTTCTCTGTCAAATCCTATGCTCTCTCAAACTTAACCCTCTTCTTTGCCACTGCAACGGCTGTCGGTCGAGCATGCCGCCATAGTCACCGCATACCGGCAACCAAACCCGAATCTAAGCTTGTTGATTTTCAAATTAATTTGTAATTCCTTTGTCCTTTCTAACTTTCTCTACTGCTTGTTCTTGTTTCCTTCACATGCATGTTAAGAACTTTCCCTTTTCCTACGCAATAACAATGGGTTTTTTCTTCTTTTTTTTTCTAGGTTTCGTCAATTTCTCTTATTCACCAGTACTTGAAAATAAATAAGGGAAGACCAAATGAAATAATCAGGGAGTTGTCAATGTTTTCTTGGGCTTTTGTGAGATTTTGATACTTTGTGAAATTATTTTTTAAAACTTGATTATTATAATCGACTATAACTCATATTACATGAGATTATTACGATATTTATAATCGCGCTATCACTTATTTTAGTGTGACTAGTTTACATATATTCTCATGAAGATCACAAAATTTTTATTCTCTCTAAATTCGAAATGTCTACTCTCTTTCGCATTGGTAAGGAGAAAACCGATTTTCACTCAATTACAAGTTACAATCAAGGAAGGAATTAATCCCTACAATATTTTTGTGGGGGCTTAAACTGCTGTCCTCACAAATGTAAAATTATTATTTAGTTTGGCTCTTTTAGACATTTGTTGCTTGAACTAAAATGATATTATGCCGCTCTCGGTTCAGTGAATTAAAGACAGGATAATTTAAAGATGTGTGTCAGTCTATTGATACTTTATAGTGGTTGATGGAATTTGATAAAGCTAATTGTTACTATGTTGAAAGAGAAAAAAAAATTAACATACATTAATTTGTTAAATTCGAAAATCTAGACATGTCAAATTAAACAGTATACATTTAGTTGACGTCTTGAATTCATTTAGACAATTTTTAAACTTGTTGGAGTTTTTTTTTTATTATTATTATAGAAGACAACTTATTTGTTTTCAATTTTTTTTTTTGGGGTATGATCTTTAAAATCAATACTATTTTTGAAAGGGAACTTTTGTTTATTGTAAAGGAAAATTTTTGCTTTTTGATATTGCATTATTGACTTTCGAACAAAATATTTAGTTTATTATTACTTTTTATTTTATCTTGCTTGTATGCTGATGATAGAATGTTAACTTGGTGGAATTGGTTAAATATTGTGAATAGAATGTTTGAGCGATTGGCCTGTTTTAATTTTGAAGTTTGTAATATATACCGACTTGTTAGTATTTAGATTTAATGTTCAAGGGATATGATGAGTACACTAGGATTGAACTTTTGTAGGAAGGATCGGGCTATATATAATTATATATTGTCAAGTAATGTATGTGTGCATGTTTGCTTCTATATGCTGCACTTGTAGGCGGGAAAACAACGAAGCTTAAGTTGTAGAGGCACTGAGGATAATTTTGTTGTAAACAGAATACTTATGTTTGAGATACTTGAGTTTTCTTTCAAACTATATATTTATTAGATGCACTGAATTTGTGTTTCTTTTGATACTTGTTTAAATTATGGATTTGAGATGATTTAATTTGGAATATTAGATTTGAGATATGAAATTATTGTTCAGTTTAAATTTCTAATTGGTTGTGCTTAATTTTGTCTCTTAATCGCACAATCTAATGGTAAAAATAGAATACCAACAAAGAGAAAATAATTTGAAACACAAGTTTAATCGGGCTATATTAATAGTGAGTGAAATGGTTTACACAAATTATGATACTATAGTGAAAGAAAACATTGACATCTAATATGCATAATAAACTGCTAACACTATAGTCTTATAAATTTAGTGATACTATAGTAACAATAATTACTGACACCACAAGATATGTTATCGTAAAAAAATGACAGAAATTTATCACTGACGATAAATACAAGTAAGGAAGAAAACATGTAAGATATCAAAATCTACTATATATACACATATACATGTTTTTGCATATGTGTATTTGTGTGATTTCAAAATAAAATTTATATGAGAAATTTTGTAATACATTTTGAACTTAAATTTAATGATTTAATTAATCTTTCGGGGGCAAATAACTGGCTAAAAGGAAAATATCATCTGAATTTTTGGACAGGGGTAGCTACCCGTACTTGTCTCTTACTAACTCCGCTACTAACAACAACTAATATCAGTAACTTCTGAACTTCTGATTGTCAAATTAATAACACAATTAACAAGTATTACTGTTTAATAACACTATTAAAGACTATTTTTCTTGTACCTCAGCAAGTACAGCACGTCGAGAACCCACCGCACCCTTGACGCTGCAGCAGCCATTTTCTTCTACTTGGTGTATGGTTTGTGGAAATGAGTGCAGTTCTTGGCGCTACAGGTGCGGGATTGGTAGGGTTGATATTCATCTCGAGTGTCTTCCGTAGACACCATGTGATGCGCCAACGCCTTGATCTCGATCAGTTCAGCAACCGGGTGCTTATCCAGAAGCAGTACTGCCTCCTTTTTTGTAGTTATTATAATAATGCTTACGGGGTGCCGCGCGGAGCCCTATGGTTTTGGCCCGCTCTCTCATCAGCAACAGCAACAGTAGCAGCAGGCTGGCGGCGGCGGCGGGTGTCGTTTTCGCAAGAAAGCATTGGAGACTGTAAGGCACATAACTCTGGAGAATAAGATTTCAGATTTTCAGCAACAACTCAATGAAATCTGACCTTAATTACTGTTTCTTTTACCCAAAACTCCTTATTTTTTAATGTTGGCATTGCAAGTTCCGTTTCCGAGAATAATTGTGAAATATTCTCCTCTTTGTTTTTATTTGTTTGTTTTCTCTCATGGTTATATTATTCCTAATTAATATGAGAAAAAATTATGTTAAATGCTGTTGAAAAAATAGTATGTTATTAAGCTATTTTAAGGGTACATTTTGAGTGGGTCTCACTTATCGAAAATGAAAAATTTTAAAATGTATGGATTATGCTCCGTAAATACTTAAAGAATATATATTTGTTTACTCAAAATGGTGCATGGGTGAATGAGAAATTGTCTCACAAAGTGCATTCATGATGTTGGAAATTTAAAAGGGAACGAGCTTATCCCACATGAGAAAAATAAGCCAAGGAGTTTGTGTTTATATGTAAACACTCAACCATGCATAAGCAAGAATATTAAGGATAAAAGCTTTATCCTCGAGCATGCGCAGGGGGATGCAAATCCAAGACCGATTTGGTTGAACTCGTGTGCGCCCGCGAGTCCTGTGTACGCGAATATCAGCCCAAAATCGTCCAAGCTTGCATGGCACGTTTTTAATTCTCTTTTTAATTTTTTAAATAACAGTTTGCAGTTTTGAATTCAAAGAACTTGTAACAGTTTCCTCATTATGCTGGCTGTTATGTAATTAAAACCGAGAATTCAATTTTGCTTAATTTAAATGGCTGTTATACGAATTAAACAGCTTGAATTGAATTCAAAATGGTTGTTATACGAATCAAACAACATGAATTGAATTTAAAATGGCTGTTATACGAATTAAACAGCATGAATTGAATTTTAAATTCAATTTTGGAGCTGCTGTTACACACCCACATGACTATAAAAAGGCAGTCCATCTTCTGTTTTTAACAGACTGAATTCACAAGCAAACAGCACGAATTTCTGCCTTCCTTCTCCTTCTTCCTTTTCTGGTTTTTTCTGGTCGAGTTTTGAGCTGTTGTGGTTCACGAACAAACCTGCTCGTCTTAATGATTTGTTCGTACCGTTGTATCTGGGAAACAAACCAAAAACCTAAAGCACCGCAAAGAGGTGGTTAACTGCTTTTTTAAGGACACTGGTTTGACAGACCTCGGGTTTGTTCTTTGCTTTTTTCGTTCTTTTCTTCTTTGTTTTTCTTTATTCTTTATTTTTTTGCCGCTTTATTCTTCTTTGCTTTACGGTTGCTACTTTCTTTTTTTACGTTAGGGTTCTTTCTTTTTGTTTTGCAAAGATTTCATTTTATGTTTCAGCTTCAGTTTCAACTTATTTGTGATTATTGGTTTTGTTTCTAATAGACAACTGACCAAATTTATTTGGTAACAAATGCAACTGCATGCATGCGTGAGATCTTGATATATTAATTATCAATCACAACTCTCTCACTGAGCTTTTGCTCGCTTGTTCTCGAGTGAACATCCTCTTTATAACTTGTAGCTTTTTTTCCCCCTTTTTTTTCCTGGCGAAACACTTTATTTTGCAGACCTATATAGTGGTTTTAGTTCCATCCATATCTACTGATCTAGATATGTCCTGACTTTGTTTCTATCCAAATATAGATCTGTGATGACTTTTTAATTTGCAACCTTTTTTTTTTTTTTTTTGCCCCCATGTTTTAATGTATTCTTTGTGTAAATATGAAGCTTGTTACGTTTTTAGAGATTAGAGATAGTATCAATTGGTAGGGGTTGGAGGCAGGGTTGTTGAAAAAAAAAACAAAGGATTAGGGTGCGTTTGATAATGTTTTCTTAAAGGGTGTTTTTGTTTTTCAAAAATGAAAAATATAAAACATGTTTGGTTAAGCCATTTTTTAATAAACAAAAAAAAAAATAAAGAACAAAATATTTTCGTTTTCTAACTTTTATAAAGAAAATTGAAGGACGCTAAGTTACTGAAGAACAACATAAAAAAAACAAGATAAAAAGTTATTCTGGATCCACCACTCTCATTTATTAAATTATTATTTTATTAATTTTTTATTTAATTTTACTTTCACTTTATCTTTTTCTTTACAAAAGCAGCTACTTTCACGATTTCATTACCTTATCTTCTTCTTCTTCATTGTATTGTTAAATAAGGTCTTTATATATTTAGGCATGTTTTGGATACAAATATTTTGTACTCTTTTATTCTTTATATTTTGTGTTGTAAAATATAATTAGCACAAATGAACTACTTAAATGTGTATCATAAATATAATTGTAGTATGGTTTTTTATTTTGTTATGCTAATTAATTCTACATTTATTATTTATTTTTCATTTTATTTTAATTTCTTAAACTTAATAAAATATAAGAAGTTTTTCTGAAAATTATCATTGCTATATGAAATTTGATTTCATTTTGATTAAAATCATAATAATAAAAGATAAAATGTATAAATAAATTGAAGAAAATCATTTTATAAAATATTCTATAAAAAATTCTATATTTTTAGACAAACAATCAAACACATTTTAATTATTTTTCATATTTTCAGACAAACAACCAAACGTATTTTTACTATTTTTCACATTTTTAGACAAATAACCAAACACATTTTTACTGATTTCATTTTCATATGTTGTTTTGAAAATACATTGCCAAACAAATTTTCATTTTAAAAAATATCACATCAAAAACATTATTCTCTTTCTCTAAAAGAAGAACCAAAAACACTTGATAAAAAAACATTACCAAATGCTCCCTTACTTTTGAGAAAGCCCTTGTGTGCACGATGATCGTATAAGATTTTGATAGGATTTACTACTAGTAATGATATCCTTGACTATCTTAAATTACCATACCAACCCCTACTTTTCAAAATAACCCCTATTAAATAAAAAAGTATTATTCTGTTTTATTTTATAAAAAATTATTATTCTATTTTACTTTTTCTCCCATATAAGTGTTTAACCATCCGCTTCATTAACAACAAGATCATCTTCAACACCACCACCACTTATCTTCTTCGCTATCAATACATCATGTCCACCGACATATAAACAAGTGGTGGGTTTTATTATTATTAATAATATTGCTTCGATTTTGTGTGAGAATCTAAAATTTTGTTTAATTTGAATTCAGGATTTGATTAAGAATTAATATTTAATTCAAATTATAAATCAATTAAAAAGATGAAAAATATGTGAGAGATAAGAAGATTGTCTATCCATAACTTGAGAGAAAAGAAAAGATATAGATATTTATCAATAATGATAATTCTGAAATGAATAATATTACTAAATAATATTACTTAGAAAATAAGGATTTATGAGATAGATAGGGAGGGTTAAATATGAGCACACTTCTACTAGTAAAAGTTTATGAATACAATGAGGTATTTGAGCTTCGTTCGTACACCGGGTATTTGACTTATCAATTTGCTTGAGATGAATTGAGCCTTCGAATTGGCCCACCGCCTATGGGCCTATTTTCCCGAAATAGAGTTGTACATCCATTGTGGCCAATTGATTATTTATGGAGGGTAATGTACCGATATTTTGAAATCTCAATTTATCTTATCAACCTTATTTTTATTTTGTTTTAAACATCAATTGCTTTACAAATGTTGAACACGTAGGACAACATTGAGTTCACAAAGAGACATCGACAGATTTTTTAACGAAGGGATAAGATAAATTGCTTTGCAAAAGGCTTATATGGAGAGAGGAACAGTCCAATATCAAATATTCTAAGTTGGTAAAATTGTGCAATTTTGTTTCGAAGGAAGAAGCAACAAATTTAACTTTATTAATAGTACAAAAAACTAATTAATTAACAGTTTATTTATAAATTTGGCCACATCTCTACCTTTTACTTATCTTAAATAATTGTCATTGTAAAATTATTATCCAAAAGGTAAAGAGTACTGAGGGATGGGAATGATCCGATTGACTGTAACAACTTACTTCTATCTCTAATTCCAACTCCCGATAGATCAAGATAATTCAACTTCCTCAAACCACCATAATTTGTTAAACAATAATTAGGATAAGATTGATGAAAATCAAAATTCATTATCTAAATTTAGAGCTAAACGAAATAAATGATTAATTTAATTGGCATTCAATTCGTATTTTATGCTTTGGGAAAAGAGCAACATTATTTTTCAATCGCTTTAAAAATTAAAGAACTGGAATCAAATCTTTATTACATTCTGTTTTTTAAATAATATAAATTCTTTGTTTCTTTTTTTATTTTTGGGTACCTTTTGGGGCTTTCCTAACCAAATGAATTAAATTAATATAATTAAATAATATTTTAATTGTTTACCTTGGGGAACCACAAGATTGTCGATTTTGTTGTAACTCATGTCCAACACTTCTAAGTTGTTGAAGGAATCAAATTCTGCAAACACGCCCAGACTTAATACTTAAAAATAGAGTTAATTAATTAATAAATTTAAAGAAATCAAAACATTATGAGAATTTCGTCCAAACCAAGCCAAATAATTTTTAATTAATTGATTGACAGAGTAAATAAAAGTATTTTTAAATTAGCATGTAAATCCTTCAGATTCATCAAATTAAATATTAAATTATGTCAATGATACACAAGTTTAGCTGGCATATATTAAAAAAAAAAGAGGAAGCAGGACTTAGGCTTACCTCAAACATCGAATGTTCCTTTGAATTTTATAAAAAAGTTATCAACATTTTTAAAACTACGTGTTCGTCATTTGCTTTAAAATTACGTTATATTTTATGAAAAATTAAAAATTAAATACTTACCACCAGCAACGTGCCACTGAGGCAACAACCAAGCAGCTAGATGCAATAGTCTTCTCTTTAAAAAAAAAATCACAAAACTAAAATATTATTTCTACTAGTCAACAAGAAATGACCGTAGGAATTGGTCCTTTTGGAGTTTGGTTAGAGTTAACGCGGGAAGAATATCGTTTTCCCAATGGAAATTTTCTCGAAATTGCACTGCCACAAATTAGAAGTCATTTATTTCACTAAAAAAACAAGTCTAGTCTTTTCTGCAGTACATTGTCCCTTGTTCTTCATACTAAAATATTCTCATAATTTGCCAGCTTCAGATCAGCATCGAATTAAAGTTTTAGAAAAGAAAAGTCATTGCGCAGCAACCAGAAAACCATAGAGCATTTCACACATCCAAGCCATAATTTATTTGAGATAAATAACCATAACTATCTTCTGGTACTTATAATTAGGCTTATCCGCCCCAGCCGGCACCACCTTTTGGTGCCTACGGCATGCAGGGACTGTTTGGTTTTCGTCCGCACATACTAACATGATGTCTCATCAGCTGATCAGCAGGCTGGGCACGAGGGAAGATTGATTTCGCAGGAAAATGTTTGAGATTGTGGGGGATATAGTTCTGGGAGTATTCTCGAGATTGTATTTATTAAGATTTTCAGTAAAATCTCTATGGGAGCTGATTAATTTTAAGTTTAATTTGCTTCTATATGGTAAAAGCAAACCGTTTGTTAAGTCTATCCTAAATTTGAATTAGAGGTGCGAAATATTCCTTCGATTCTCTTTTTTTTTTTTTTTATTTGTTTGTTTTCTCAAGGCCATTTCATTCGAAATTAGTTTAAAAAAATGTTAATACTAGTGCTAGGGAAAAGAGTACAAAAATTAACACAAAATACAAATTAATTTCGAGAAGAATAATAATGCTTGTACCCAAAGTTAAAAGAGTAAAAAAAATGAACACAAAATTATAAAAGAGGAAAAAAAATTGTGTTGTAGTGAATTTTTTTTTTTTTTAATCTTATAATGATAGTGTGTGCTATTTTTTATGTTAGTTTTTGTGCCCTCATTACTACTGTTTTTGGAAATAAAAAGTACGTCCATTACGGGCCAATTTGCCAATTATGAACGTTGGTACCAACCAGCAACAACCCAAAAGCCAGATGCAAAGTCTTCTCTCAATTTTTTTTTTTTTAAAAAAAAAAGAAAATGCCACTGATGTTGGCTCAGTCGTGGTGCCGTAACCATTGCATGTTCGAAGTACCGTATCCCACAGTATGAAAACTATCAAATAATTAGATTTTATTAATTTTTTAACTGTATATTGAAATTCAGATTTATGTTAGATACTGGTATTCCAAGTCAGACTTATGTTGAGCTTATTAATCTAACCAAATCGAATAAAATTGAGGTCACAAATTTAAGTATAAAAACTTAAAACCTTTCCTGTATTACAAATGTGATAAGAGTGGATATCTCTTCAAATTAGCCTACCAACTTGTACAATATACATGTTTAAAAAAATTAGAATATAATTTCTACCAGTCAACTTAATAATAAAAATCCTCAAGTTGCACCGCTGCAAAATTTTAGAAGTGATTGACTTCAGTTCACTAAACAAATAAGTCAAGCCTTTCTGCGAGGTTTCTTCATCAACCTTGTTTCTCTTTGCCAGCTTCAGCATCAAACTAAAAGGAAAGGAAATGGCCCCATTGCACGGCCAGAAAACCGTACAGCATTTTACACATCCAAATCATAAATTATTCGAAATAAATGACGAAAACGAGTACCTCTGTGATGGATGCAAGACTCTTGGCAGCAGCACGAGATTCCGATGCCATGGTTGCGACTTTGACCTGCATGAATACTGCGGCACCTGTCCCACGACGCTTTCCTCATTCATGCATCCACAGCACCAACTGAACCTCGTCAATCGCATCCCTCAGGCCACTCGCCAGAACGCGCGCATCTGTGATGTGTGCGGCGACTCCATCGAAGGCCTTTTCTATAGATGCAAGCTGTGTGAGTTTGACGTGCACCCCGTGTGCACCCAGTTGCCTCAGCAAGTGCGGCACGTACTGGACCCGGCGCATTCCTTGACGCTGCAGCCATTTTCCTCTGCTTGGTGTGTGGTCTGTAGAAATGAGTGCACTTCCTGGAGATACAGGTGCGGGATTTGCGGAGTTGATATTCATCTCGAGTGTCTCTTAACACCGTGTGATCATGCGTCAAAGTCAACGTCCACGTTGTCAACGACTCGATCACGATCTGTTCGGCAACCGGCGGCGCCGCCCCCTTTTGGTGCTCATTATGCTAACTTTAATTATGGGGTTCCATCTTTTAGTAACGGTGGTAATAATTATGCTTGTCCGTACCAGGCACCATCACTTGGTGCTTATAACTACGCTTACGGGGTGCCGTATGGTTTTGGTCCGTACAATACCATGATATTTCACCAGCAACAGCAGGGCAATCAGCAGCAGGCTGGTGGCGGTGGGGGTCGCTTTCGCAGGAGAATGTTTAAGATTGTGGGGAATATAGCTCTGGGAGTATTCACCAATGCTGTTTTTGGAGTATGAGAAAATATTTCTAATTTTCAGCAACAAACTCACCGGCATGTGATTCTAAAAGTTTAATTGGCCTTTGGATAGTATAGACAAGCTGCTTATTTCGCCTGAAAATCCTTATTTTGAATGCTGGCATTGTAATTTCACAGAATAATTCTGAAATATTCCCCTCAAATTGTTTTTATTTGCTTGTTTTAATTCTCAAGCAGGTAAAATTAATTCGAGAAAGAAATTATGTTAAAGGCTATTTGATGAGATTTTATATGCATTAATTGGCCGTCGATTACATGGTTTTCAATGCATTGATCTCTATTTTCACGGACCTGCTATCTAATCTAAGGAATTGAAACCTCTCCCTCCTTATCATCCAAACATCCATTAAAAAGTTAAAGCATTTGACTAGTTTAAATTAGAAAATACTCTTATCAATTCAAAGGCTTTATCTATATGTGATTTATAATTAACAACTCTGATGTAAATATCATTTTAACTAAATCACTCTTACTCTTATTTCATTGTTCGTCAGCTTAATCAAGACATATATTTCTAAAATAGATGGAGAAAGACCTTGATATTGCCCCATTGATATAGATGATACTAGCATGATATGGCCAAATAGAAAATGAGTCTAGCTATCTAATTAATTAAATGGGTTGTTTACAACTTCAAATCCAGACTCATACCTTAACCAACATATATATGGAACATAATATGTCAGACATGACAGGCAAGTTCTACTAAGAGAAAACGCGTACGTCGTCAATGCATTACAATATTAATGAAAGTTTTTTCTTCCCCTCTCCAACAAGTTCTTAATTTACACTTTTAACAGGGACATTATGGCTAGTTAAGGTATATAATCATGCACAATGTCACGGGATGATTATGTTCGAGCAGCCCACGACAATAAGCTACTATCTAGCATATGTAAAATCATCAAGAGTTAATGATCACGAGAGATTTTCTTTTCTAAACGTAGGAGATTTAGATAGCTTTTATATTTTTATCTAAAATTTAAATGGGATTATATATTATTGAAGTATGAGTACATATGTCTAAATAATATGTTTGTTTTTACAAACGCAAAACATTTTAAATTACACTTACATTCTTAAAAGTGTTATATTTATTTAGAAGTTAAATCATTGAAAGTGTTACATATACTTAAAAGTTTAAATAAGTATATATTTACTGTGTTATCTAGTATAGTAGTATTTTTATACTATAAATATTTACCGATATACATTAGTCAATCAATTTCTACTATTTTCTTTCCTTTCTTTTTCTTCTTTTCTAAATTATGAAATTGAAGTTAAATTTGAGACTTATTGGGTGTTGATGATTAGTTCTTGATGATTATTTTTTTTTGAAGTAATAAGATTGAAGTAATGAGGATTTTCCTTCGAAATTTTCGTTGTGGGTTTAATAAGAGAAATAAGGTACACGCCTGGAGAATTATTCACCATGGTTGCCGGAACACTCGTTGCTATACTTTCACCAATTGAAGGCAATGATACCAAAACAGGAATATATGTTTCATTGACTTTGTATTATGTTTTTGTTGTTGGTAAGATCATAGAGATGCAATCGCAAGGTCATCTTCTATAGCCTCAATTCTGATGTTTTTTTTTTCCAATTTTTGCATACTGTTTTTTGCATGAAAAGTTATTTTCTCAAAGTCTTTTGCCACTTAAGTTAGTTGGTTTCTCAGTCCTCGTGGTATATCTAAGCACGAAGGTAGGTTTCAGCTCGACTTTCATTTTAGATTATCAAGATAGATTGAATTGGGTCTATGTACTTACTACAGCACCTGCATGATGCCAGTCACTCATGATTTCTATGTTCTGCATGCTACAATTGTCCTTTAGAAAGTCATTCTTGTTGGAGTGGGGGAAGCTGGCAGGCCAGAATAATTGAAGTAGAAAATTTTTCTGATTAAAGAATATTTGGCTAAAGATGAAGAGAAGCGGTAGATAATTTTTAAAAATAAATAAATAAATAAAACGAGAGCTTTTTATTAACTTTCCGCCTTTTCGGGTTATTCAAGAGACAATTGGAGACGTGACCACGTATTTATGGAACCTGGAAGGGTCATAAGCAAGGCAAAACCATGACAAAAATATTTGTCTTTTTGTAAATTTTTAAAATTTTCCTTGATAATTTTATATATATATATTTTTTCATAAATCCTTATAATTGACTAAAAACAAAAGTTTCCTTACATTCTATTTATAGGCTTTAGTAGAACGGTGTCAATTATTTGATCCGATCTAATTTGATTAAAAAAATATCAGATTCAAATCAGATCAGATTATTAATAAAATCCGATCAAACACATTTTTACTAACCCAATCGGATCATGATCAGATCAGGGTGAAAACCAATTGAGTTAACTGTAAAACTAAAAAAATAAATTAATGAAACAAAGTCACACCGCACACTTCCACCACACACAATCACATGCACACAGAGCTCGGGCTTTGTGCGGTTGCGTCAGTGAATGCTAGCCACTTTTACACCACAGATCTAACCATAGATTTTAACTTAAATATTTCTCGAAATTAATTCTTCTAGATTACAAATAACAATTCTATGCGATATATTTTTTTGTAGGATTCCATTTTAAGCTTAGAGTACCTTCGCGGCTATGCCTAGTCAGTTACAGAAACTCTTAAGCCGTAATTTTTAATTCTGTGACATCATCTATAGTCGATCTTCAATTTCAAGCATGAACTAGGTAAAATCATGAGATAAGTAGACACTGACTTTATTGGCGATCTATATTATATAAAAGAAAGTTAATCACATGATACATATTTGTGTCGAACAATTGCCTGATCAATCAGAAATTAAGCAATTTTGAGTGCAGCATATACATAGTTGCTTTATCATCTATTAAAACTGAGTTTGTTGTAGCAACTGAAGCCATCATCAAGGACTCTGTGTGGCTCAAGGATCTTATTAATGAGCTATGGCTTAATCAGAAGATTGCGTGTGTTTTGTGATAATTTGAATACAATACAATTGATCAAGATTCAAGCATATTATGAAAAACCAAGCACATTCGTAAGGGGCTGCGAATGTGGCCAAAATTCATACTGTTGTCAATTCTGCTGACATGCTAGTCAAGGTGATTCCAACTGCCAGCTGCAAATATGTAGATCATTTGAATTTATTTGTTAAGGTGGAGAATATTAGTGGGTTAATGTGCAAATAGATTTGGACCTGTTTAAAAGGTTCAAGAAGTTTGTTGACAGGTATGACAATAGTATTTAATTGAGTGTTAACATCTGATCTTCACCGATGCTTACATGGGCAAAAGCCGAAACAAGAGTACGTTCTCTCTTATAAGCTGAGATGACCTCACTACAGGGCTAACGTGTGAATTCATTGGCGAGTCAAATTGAGTGATCATTGTGTTCCCACAAAAAGATTGTAATCTCCTCTTTTACTAGGTACTCGTCTCTTGGTGAATCAAAACAAATTTGTTGCTACTTTTCTTTCATTCTTTTGGTGCAAATTGCTCCGCGTGTTCTTCAATCTCATCGTCAATCTGATCTTAAATATTTGTTGGTATTCTAAGTTAATTAAAATTCATCCGTTAAAAAATGGATTTTCTTATTGGGATCGGAGTTGGGTTATAGTTATCTATTTATATTTTTTAATGGTTTTAAATCAATGGAGTTAGAGTTTTATATATATACATGCGTTTTTATTATTATTATTATTATTTTTTTATACGGACACGTTATTAAGTTATGTGATTTAATTATTATTTTAATTAAGCATATTCGTATAAAAAATAATAATAATAAAGCATCGGCATCTTAACATATGAGAGATACTTATTATTAGAGAATATCTTTGATTCATGATTGATAATCTGAATCTATTAACAATTTAAATTTATATATTTCATAGTACAGCCAACTAAGCATAACTTAAAAACTTTTGCCAATCAATCATCAAGATCTCCACCCGAACATATGGGAGGATTTTTTTTTCTTTTTTTAACTCTGCATTGATTTGGCCGAAAGCCTAAGTAGGTTATATTAAAATTAGGGTTGTATTGATACATTATTTTTTTGGAATGGCATAAAGATGATGATGATGATGATGATTATTATTATTATTATTATTATTCAATTCAGTCTAGGACTAGAACCCTAGCAATCTTGCTGTAGTTGTTTGTTTTGGTTTCATGATTTAATTACACATCAGGATCCCTCATTTGTGAGGGCTGTGAATCAATGAAAGCCGAACAAATACATTGATCTCCCATACGTTATGAGTTATCTGATAAAGGAATTTAAAACCCCCGCACTTATTGTCTAATTATCGATAAAATAGAGTATTAGCATGCTTTTGTTGATTGATCAAAGACCACATAATATCCAGTGCTCGGCTTGATTAACGCAAGTAATGCGAGCAAGTTAAGCTCTCTTTTATTAATTTATATACAGCAGCTATATCAATAATCAATGGTGAAACAGCTCTACAAATCTTCAAAAAGATAATTTAATTGGTTTAGTTTTACCGTGAAAAACAAGATTAAGAGGTGAATTCCTTCCTTGCACGCTAATTTTGGAAGAGAAACGAATTTTATTTAGAGAAAAAAAAAGGTACTTGTGCAAAGTCAACAAGAAATTAGGGGGAACAATTAGTAGATGAAGTAAAATGTATATAATTCAAATGGTGATATAAAAAAAAATTAGCGAAAGATTTAAGTAACTTGTACATTGATATAGATGATATTACCATGATAAGGACAAATTAAATATCCTCAACGAAATTCATCAATATTTATTGAATTATTTATGAAATGTTTAGAGAACGAAATCTGTCTAATTAATTTTTTAATGTGGCTTCTACAACTCATGTTTAGGAAGAATTTTAGAATAAATTAGAGGTGATACAACTAATTAATATATGTGTGACATATATAATTAAATTCAATATAATCACTACTTTTATGATGGTCTTTCAAAATAAATTCGTATATATTATAATATTATTTATTTATTATGTAACTAACATAATTCTATTTTAAAATTTTTCCGTGTTTAGACATTAAATTTGACCAATGAATAACACCTTTAATGCGGTCAATGCAATCCGCTCTTCTCCTGCTTATGTCATGCTTGGCTTAAGGTGTATTTGGGATTGAGGTTGGGCATTTTTGTGAGCTTTTAAGTTCTGATCTTAAAGTGTTTAAAACACTAATTCATTTAGAAAACTCGAAGTTATGTTACTATAAATTTTCACTTGTATAATAGAAAATCTATTATATATTTAATAATTTTATCAAAATTATTATTTAAAATTTATATTTACTACATATTATTAATATTTATTTTATAAATACAAAATTTTTTTCACAACAAATTGTGAAATTAAAAAGTTCTGAAAGACCTCAATCCCAAACGCACCCTTAGTGACCTTAACAAAATGAGATGACAAATGCTATTTTTGAGAATGAATGGACATTGGCTATTCGGCATATTCTTCTTCTTCTTCTTCTTCTTTTTTTTTTTTTTTTGGGATAAAGGCATATTCTTCTTTTTTATTTGGTTACGAAGCAGCTGATTAAACAAGATTTGGTAAAGCGTTGGTTGTAGGAATTATATCCAAAGGATGTTTCATAGCACTTCTCAATTAAGGCTTTGATTGGAATTGAGATTGAACAGTCCTAATTTAAAAATTATTGTGTTAAAATATTTGGTAAACATTAATTATTGTAAATTAAAAACTAAATTGATTTAATTTTATACTTATTTAATGAAAAATTTATTATATATTTAATAATTTTATTAAGATTATTATTGAAAAATTATATTTACCGCACATTATTATTTTTATTTTTATAATTATAATTTTTTCTCACAACAACTACAACTTAAAATGTATAACACTTTAATACCAAACAGGACCTAAATTTACCTATATTATACATGCCTTCTTCGTTATTTGTTGTTCATAAGAAACAATCAAAACTTAATCACCATTAAGGAAAGATAAGTTTGAAAGGCAAAAATTTTCCGTATAAACGCACTTCAATAATTGAGAATCTAGTTGACTAATTTTGTTGCAAATAAAATAGTAATTGGTCCAATAATGTCGTCGTGCATTTCGGTAGACAGAAAAGATATTATAACATGAGCTTCAATAAGATTCTAACAACTCAATCAATCAAGTAATCAAACACATTCCAACAAATTGTTGCATAGAGCCATAGAGCCATAGAGCCATAGAGATAACGATAGAATTATTAATTTCTTTTATTGATTGTTCGTGGACAGTGTTCCATTGGTGTGTAATTTACTTCACATTTTTTAAAGTTTTGTTTTTTTTTTTTTTCTAACGTAAGGGCGATTCGCCTGAAATACATGGACGGTAGAGAACGCAACTTAAGATTACAAGATAGAGTTTTCAAGAACGTAAGTTAAAAAAATAATGGACAATACACGTATCATCCTATGACCCGCCCCCCTGAGAAAACTTTATACACGTGAATCGGCTGCCGATCACCCGATGGCTGGCGCAGTTTTGTCATGTAATGCAGATGCCGTGGCGAGCTGTCACTGGACCGTCTGTTGAAATTTAATTGCTCTGCTTAGCTTTCTTTAATCAAAACTCACCAATGATTACATAACGCCATTATATAAACCAGGTGGCCAGTCACAGCGTCTCTCAATTGCGTGCTCGAGTCGCCTCACCTCTCGCCCACTCGTTATTATTTAAATTTCCGCGAGCAAAAACAATTTGCTCCCAAGTTCTAATTTGCAAAACTCTCTTTTCCTTCTTCATCTCCCCCACACAAAACACACACATGATGGAATCTTTCCGAGATCATACTCGTGACTTCCTCGGGAACGTCAAGCGTCTTGTTGTTAAGGTAAGCCAACTGCTCACTGCAAAACTTTATGTTAGTTTCTTGCCATACCGATTCACGAAATAAGTAAAACACCGTTGAAAAACTAGTGGTATTTCCTTAACCGGAAAGCTGAGGCCCGGTGGTCTAATTAATTTTGATTTTACCCTCTTTCTCTAAGAATTTTACAATTTTGGCCCCCTTGGTTTACCAATTTTTGGATCTGGCCTCCGTAAGTTTGTAGTTTATTCATTCCGACACCCATCTAACTAAAATCTCGATTTGTATCGCCCGTTGCACCGAGTACTTGGTGAGACTCTGAGACTCTGTACGTTTTACCATTGGCGAGGAAATGCTGCCGCCCATTTAAAGGTGTGGCTATTTGATCATGAGAAAGTACTTTTAAACGTATGTATCTTACCATTATGATAATTCGTGATTGAGGACTTGTTTCATATATAACTCAATAATATTTAGAGGTAAACTGAGTTTTATAATACTTGAATAGGTATTTTAAAGATTATGGGATGATCTGAAGTATATCTTAAACTCAGAGATACGTTGAAGATTTGAAGTCTATTTTCATACTAATTCGTTAGAAACTGGTAAACTAAAGAGAGAGCTTGTGCTTTCTTTCTAAAGGTGACGGCCGGGAAATAATCAGACCAGTTCCCCATGCCAAGAAAACAAGACCCTTCGCACCATTTTCCATTGAAGCAACCTTGAGTCTTTGACCAAACAAAACTTTAGACGTTTCCTGTAAAAACCCGTGAATAATAGATTTGTTAGAAGATTGTTTATATGGGTGTAGAGAATAGAAAGGTTAAAATATCTAATTAATGAAAGAAGTTGATGGTGTAGAGAATAGAAAGGTTAAAATATCTAATTAATGAAAGAAGTTGATGGTTATTTGATATTTTCAAGGGCGTCTGATTGAATGAAATTTTTGTTTTCCGAATTTAACAAATAAGTGTTTAAAGTATTTTTCAGGTATAAATAATCTCAGCTTCATTTGATTAATATCTTAATCACTTTGCCGGTTTTGAAAAGGTTGTTCGAGAGTAATTGACAATAGTTATTAATGGTAAAGAAAGTATAAAGAAAGGGGGAAAAAATCATCATTAATGGTAATAACAGTCACACAGTTGTGAATGAGCTGTCGAGGACAGCAATTGTTGATGAAAGCTTATTATGGTAAACATGCAGCGGAAAAATACAGATCTCTTGAAATGATATAATAATTATCATGATTTAGAAACTAAATAAACAAATTTAGCTTTCATTAAAGTAATCTTATTTCATCTCTTTTTGTCGACGATTAGTTGTTGGACAAGTGTCTCAATGTTAGCGGTATATGCTTTAAGATCACCATAAAAAAAACAAAGAATTGATTTAATTTTCCTTTTTTTTTTGAACGAAAAGAAATTGTAAATCTGTCTACATTGAATATGACCAAAAATACTTCATGTTCGGTTACGTAGAAGGCCGCCACGTACCCATTTGTGTCTGCGGAAGTGGCGGACAAGTGACAATAATCCTGTCTTTGTTGACCCACTAATCCAATCAGACTAGAGCACAAAAGCCACAAAGCCTCTTACGCTCACGTGATGTGACGTGACCACCATCGTACTAAAAAAAAATGTAATCATAAAGATTCCGTGAAAAATAAATAAATAAATAAATGATAAAAAGTGCCTTTATTTATAAAATCGCAACAAATTGACGCGCCTAACCGCCGCCTCGTCTCTGAACTCTTTGAGCGCGCTCTGAACTCTTTTCAGTTTCAACCTCTTGCCTTTGCTTCTTTCGCTGGCTCGCTCCGAGTTGACTCAGCGTGACTCGTTCTCTTCTTCCGTCAAATGGACTCAACGGACAGTTCCAGAGCTTTCGTCAAGGACGTTAAGCGTCTCGTTGTTAAGGTCTCTTTACTGCCTTCATTTTTTTTTTTTTTTGGCTTTTCAATGCTTATAGCATTGCGTGCTAATTTCTACATCTCCCGTTTGAGCGGCGAGCAAGTTTTTAAAATGAACGCTATTTTTTTTTTAAGAGTGAGCTATTTATTTTAAAACAATTTAAATGCGGTGCTTATTAATTGTATAATTAAGAACAAGCTTGTTATACTTCGAAAATTTTAGTCTATGTTATCGTTTTGTTTTATTGCTTCTAATATTTTATCGTCTTCATTAGGGTCTACCTCCCGGCTTCAATAATTTTGAATTTTAGATCAGAGTATAAAAGTGCTTAATAATTATTTTTTTCATATAAAAATATAGAAAGATTCGATTGCTTGTTAGCTTTATTATATGATTCAAAGTGAGGTTTCATTGCTGTGTATAGCATTGGTAAGAATGAATTATAAGGAATCATTAATTCATTTTCTAAGGTTGTAAGATTTTGAAATGATGTGATTTCAAGTGAATTTTGAATTGATTCTTCACTGATTGCTGTGGTTGCTGATCTTATTTTTTTTTCTTTTTTTAAATTCATTGAAGGTTGGAACAGCTGTGGTTACTCGAAGTGATGGACGGTTAGCTTTGGGAAGGCTTGGAGCTCTTTTAGAGCAGGTATGTGTGAACTTTATTTATCTGACGAAGTCTCTGTAGTTTTTTCTGAAATGAACCATAGATTATTACTTAATTTTGTTCTGACGAAGTGACTTTGGGATGAATTGTCTTCAGCTTAAAGAGTTAAATTCTCAAGGCTTTGAGATTATTTTAGTTTCTTCAGGCGCTGTTGGTGTTGGTCGCCAAAGGCTTCGATACAGAAAATTGGTCAATAGCAGGTGCTTCAAGTCTTCTTTTTCTTTAATAAATCAAGCTCTTGGAATTACATATTTCATGTCCATTTTCTCCTTGCACATTATATGCTCATCTGTTTTATCAGTTGAATCTTTTGACAAATGGTGGAAGTTATTTTGGCTAGCTGATTATGAGCAAATAGGGAATTCAGCATAGATAAATTCGAATTTTTTGGTCATTACAGTGGAGAAAATTTAAGAAATGTAGAATTTGAAAATTGTACATACTGACACGTGAAGACATTTACAGTTACATTGGCATCTAAAATTTGAGTTAACATCTGCATTTTCACACGCAGAAATACAAGTTGTTTATCTAGTAGCATAAATACAAATCCAAGAAATGTTGAATTTGGAATTTTTGGATACACACAAGCAACAAATTTACTTTTACTTATTCTACTTTAAACAGTACTCTGATTTAAGGTTAGTGACTCAGTGTCAAGGAATATGAAGGCATGAATGCCTGTGGAATGAAATTAATACTGGTTTTGCAGCTTGGCTGATCTCCAAAAGCCACAGAATGAGCTTGATGGGAAGGCTTGTGCAGCAGTTGGGCAGAGTAGTCTCATGGCTCTTTATGATACCTTGTTCAGCCAGGTAAAAATATAAATACCAACTATAATTTCTAATGCTACTTTCTTGTAACTGCTAATGTCATATCCTTCTTAATGCAGCTTGATGTGACCTCATCCCAACTTCTTGTGACGGATAGTGATTTTAGGGATGAAGATTTCAGAAAGCAACTCTATGACACTGTTCAATCATTGTTAGATTTGAGGGTTATTCCTATTTTTAATGAAAATGATGCAGTTAGTACTAGGAAAGCACCATACGAGGTATCTTGTTCCCTTCTGAATTTAAAATGAAACTTCTTGTGCATTTTTTTTTTGTTATTATAAATTCCTTTTCTTCCCCTTTGGGATTCTTGTAATTTCTTTTTCTTCCCTTTTGGGACTAAGGGGTATGCTACTATGTGAAATTTGTCTCTTGATGTATTATTCTTATTCTTATTATTTATTTATTTATATAAAAAACAAAATAGCAAGTATATCTCTTGATGTAGCATCGCTTATTCAAAGCTTTATAATGAATAACTGGGAGTAAGAAACTCCTTATTAATGTTTTATTTTTACTTTTAAAAGGTTCTTACATGGCTTGGGTCACATTCTAATCTTGGCTAACAATATTGGAATAAATGTATTGTGTATACATTTTGCACCACATTTCCTTTTGTTTTTAGGAGTGTATTAAATTATGCTCATGCACATTTCAAAGCACATAGACTTCAAAACATGTTGGTGCTTTGTTAATTCTTTGTATCTTTCATGCAGAACTTAAAACAATCTAGGAACAAAAAAACGTATAAGTGAACGATGGTGATGTTTTTATTCTCTGACTTCTAGAAACTTGCATGGACCGATGAATTTACCCAACTTGCTGATAAGTTCATTTAGCATGCACATTTATGCATACTATTGGTGTGGTACAAGATGGTTAAAGATGTCTCAAGTAAAAAAAAAGGGCCAAACATAGAAAGCATGTACAACTGTTGTTGCGCCAAACCAGTTGGTCATAACAAAGACACTTCATCAGAGTTATTGTTTATAAAGTTATAAAACCTTGAACCGAATGATAAGAGTGCAAAACTCTTAAATCACACTCACTGTTGTATTACTAGGTGAATCACAAAGACACCTCCTTGGAGAATTATTTGAAACCCTTCAGATCAATTTTCCTTTGTTTTTATGTATTTGATGCCCTGCTGTTTGTATGAATTTCTCGATTTTTTTAAATTTGACAATATGCCTATCAGTTTTGATAATAGAAACAATTTTCAGGATTCTTCTGGTATATTTTGGGATAATGACAGTCTGGCAGGATTATTGGCTTTGGAACTAAAAGCTGATCTTCTTGTTCTGTTGAGTGATGTAGAGGGCCTCTATAGTGGTCCTCCAAATGAGCCAAATTCGAAGCTGATCCATACATATATAAGATCAAAACACCAGGCAGAAATAACATTTGGAGACAAGTCAAGGGTTGGAAGAGGGGGAATGACTGCTAAGGTCAATGCAGCTTATTGTGCAGCTTGCGCTGGTATCCCTGTTGTTATTACTAGGTATGACTAAAATTAAAATTCTAGATACTAGCTATTGGTTTGTTTCTCAGTTTTCAATCTTAATGCTCTTGATTATCATATTGGGTGGATGATATTGTCATAGATAAGCTAACTCTTCTTTCTACTCTTCTATAAGTGGCTTTGCCATGGACAGCATCATAAAGGTACTTGAAGGAAAGCGTGTGGGGACTCTCTTTCATAGAGATGCACATTTGTGGGTAAAACAAGTTGGGGCCCGTGAGATGGCAGTTGCAGCACGAGAAAGTTCTAGACGGCTTCAGGTGATTTTAGAAGCTCTATATCAGGATCCATTTTTCTCTATACTTTCTGATTTCTGTTTATGCTTTATTAAAACTTTGAATTAGTTAGATTGGTAGAGCTTGAGTATTTATATAAGTTATCTGGATTGTAGGCTCTACAATCTCAAGATAGGAGGAAAATTTTGCTCGACGTAGCTGATGCCCTAGAGGCAAATGAAAGCTTGATTAAGGTTGAGAATGAAGCCGATGTAGCTGCTGCACAGGAAGCTGGATATGAGAAATCACTAGTATCTCGTTTGGCACTGAAGCCTGGGAAGGCAAGAACTTGTTAATTATAAGAGTTTTTGAATGATGGACAAACTTTTCATCTTTTCAGTTTTTGTATATAATTGTTCCATTACACACTGCATTGTTTAATACCAAAACCTGTTTCATATAGCTTTTGGATGAGCTCATAGTTGTACTTCATTTTGTTTATTGTACTTTGCAGATCTCTAGCCTTGCAAAATCTATTCGTGTACTTGCAGACATGGAAGAACCCATTGGTCAAATTTTAAAGAGAACAGAGGTTAGGAAACCTTATTTGTTTTTAACCAGTGAATCAAGGATTTTTGTGCAGTATGCTTCTTCTCACGAAAATGATAGCATTTGCTTGCTTTACAGCTTTTGGTTTCAAGATGAACACTGTTGTATAAAAAATAAACATGGAGTTTTAGTTGTCGTTTGGACTTATAAAAGTGAAATTGAGCATTTAAATGCCTCTTTAGTTTGTTCGTTACTCACTTAGACTGTTTGGTAACTGCTCTTGCATCCAGCTTGCGGATGGACTCATCCTGGAGAAAACATCATGTCCTTTGGGCGTCCTCTTGATAGTATTTGAATCGCGACCTGATGCCCTGGTCCAGGTAAGAGAGAGTACATATTTTTATATCCTGAAGTATGCTGAAAAGCTTGTTTTTGAGTTTTTTTATTTCTAAGTTGTTTGTGGTAGACTGTAATTATCCTCCCTTGTAGTATGTTCGCTCATTGAAAACTTTCGTCATGCCTTTAATTTTTTCTATTATTGGCCGTTCGTCTTTTCAGTGTTAAGTAATTAAAAAATATTTCTGCACTCTATAAGTTGGTTTTCAAGCATATAGCTAAGTTTTCTTCCTATCATTGTGGCATTCTGACCACCTTCCCCCAAATGGTTTCAACAGATAGCTTCATTGGCCATTCGGAGTGGAAATGGTCTACTACTGAAAGGAGGAAAAGAAGCTATGCGGTCAAATGCAATCTTGCACAAGGTTTGGTTTGCTGGGTCTGGGCTATGATTTCTTGTACTAAACAATTCAGTCAGTCACTTTATGGTATTTTTTATTTCATTTGTCTTGTAGGTCATCACCTCGGCTATCCCAGATACTGTTGGTGAGAAACTTATTGGACTTGTGACTTCCAGGGAAGAGATTCCTGATTTGCTCAAGGTGGAGATTGAATTTTGAAAATTGTTGATTGTTCCTTAATTCTGGTGTTTTCTGACAAACTTTTGTTTTGCTGCAGCTTGATGATGTGATAGATCTTGTTATCCCCAGAGGCAGCAATAAGCTTGTTTCTCAAATCAAGGAGTCAACAAAAATTCCTGTACTTGGTCATGCTGGTAAGTGGTTTTTTGACTTGTTTGTCATTGTTTACAAACTAAAGTGTTTAGCAAACTCAGCCTTTTCTTTCCAGATGGAATTTGTCATGTTTATGTTGATAAATCGGCTAACCTTGATGTGGCAAAGAACATTGTTATTGATGCAAAGATAGACTATCCAGCAGCCTGCAATGCTATGGTAATTTTAGTCCACAATTTATGCCATTATTGAGATCTCCCTTCATGTGTACCTATGAGAATATTTGACAGATGTCATCCTGTTTTTGCTATACATGAACACTGTAACAGGATTATCTCAAAAGCAACTTTTGTCATTGAATTGCCTCATAGCTCATTTTATCATGTTATTTCCAGGAAACTCTTCTGGTACACAAAGATTTAGCATGCAATGGTGCACTCAATGAGCTTGTTGTAGAACTTCAACGTGAAGGTATGCATTAATTACTTTCACTGTCCTAGTTTATATAGTAAAGAGGCACCAAGTTAAACAGCTGGCATGGACTGTTATTTCCTTGGCTGATTGTATTGCAAGATTGTTATTCACAATCAAGAAGCAAAGCGTTTACTGTAGGTGGAGACAAGGGTTAAAACTGGGCAAGGAATTCTACTTTGTGGCAAGTCTAGATGTAAAATAAAATTTTAATACATGAACAGGAACATGAAATGTAAAAATTTGTAAAATCGCTTGGGTGGAAAGTAATGTAGTTATATGTTTTCTGTGGCTGGGGAACGTAAGAGCGGCAGTTTCAAAATTGCAGTTTCTTCTGTTGCAGGTGTTGGTTTATTTGGCGGACCAAGAGCAAGTAAATTACTAAAAATTCCTGAGACACGCTCATTCCATCATGAGTACAACTCAATGGTTTGTACAGTTGAAATTGTGGACGATGTGCATGCTGCTATTGGCCATATTCATCAACATGGAAGGCATGTTGAAGATATCATTTTATATTTCTTGTACTTTTTTTGGAGATGAAAGTTGTGTCATTGTAATTTATTTATTTATTTCTCATACTTGCAGTGCCCATACTGATTGCATTGTTGCAGAAGATCAAAAAGTTGCTGAAACATTTTTATGTCAAGTTGACAGGTAAGCTAGTTTTGCATTGCAGATCATGATGTTATAAGACATGATTATGTCATATCTCATTAGCCACAAACTATAAGATCATTGTTGATATACTTTCTGTGATAATCTTTGTTTATAGATATTGTGCACTTAGGAAGCATGTGTATGCCTTTTGCCGAAACCCTAATTGCTGTATTCTCCTATTGAATGGTGATCAGTAACACTGGCAACATTCCTTGTTTGTTCCTACTTTGCATGGTATCTCTATAAAAGAAAAGGGGATTCCTTTTCCTTTGAATATTAAGACATGTTTCTCTTTTTGCCAATTTATCATGAATGTTAAACAACAGCAACAGCCTCCAACTATTGCTATTCTATCACCTCAATAATTCTACAATTCTCCCAGCCTAAAACATTTCTTTCCTTTTCTGATCTCTCCTTCTCCGAGCCAGGATATGGTCAAAGCTTGTCTATTGACACTTGGGCTTTATGACCGTTGAGGCTCCGTAATAACTTATTCCACCACTTTCCTCAATTCTGTTTACAGCAAGAAAACCATAATAAACAAATTAATTGCAGTTGCGAGAGCTACAAAACTCTGTTACAGGTCCTTTCACACACCCCCCACTCCCCCAACACCACCCCCCAAAAAAAAAAAAAAATCTTGTGCAGGTACCTTATAATGGCATAATTTATATTTGGCAAACAAGTTCATATGTAATTCTGACAACTACTGAAGGTCCATGGTGGTAGGATACTTATGGTAGTGAAGTTGGTTCTGGACTCCCTGAAGATGGTGCCTCAACAAATTCATTTTGAGGACATTTTAAGTCTTCATAATTTTTTAGTTCACTTCGTATCCAAATTGAATTATGGCCATTTCTTTCAAATCTTTTTGGGATTTTGGAAGATTTATTGGTATTTACCATCTCTCCTGAGAAGGATTGCATCAGTTGCTAATCTTCTTCTGCTCAATTTCTGCAAATATTTTTCTAAGTAGTGGCACATTGTTGTTGGTAAACTTGCAATGTGGCTTATTTTTCTTGTGTCAACAGTGCTGCAGTATTTCATAATGCAAGTACACGATTCTGTGATGGAGCACGATTTGGACTTGGTGCAGAGGTACGTGACCTTTCTGCAGTACTGGTATTGATGTGGATGATTACGTGTTCTCATTTATTATTTATTTAATTTCTTTTTATGAGTAACAGGTTGGAATAAGCACAAGCAGGATTCATGCTCGAGGTCCAGTCGGAGTTGAAGGATTGCTAACTACTCGATGGTATAGGAATCCTGAACGTCCCTTCTTCTATAACTTTTTAGCTTTTTTTATTTAATGTACGTCAGAATGCCAGATGAATTGTGTATTTACAACAGTCCATAAAACCTGATTTTGCTTCTTCATTGTAAATTTAGGATATTGAGAGGGAATGGACACGTCGTAGATGGTGATCAAGGAGTCATCTATACCCACAAGAATCTTGCCTTGCAATCCTAGTAACTTATGGTTCTAAACCATGTCATTTGTATAATATTATGCTAGCTGCTTCTGAGACTATTTACTTGGTGTATATTTATTGCACTTTGCTGATGTTATTTATCAAGATCTTTAGTTTTATAACTTGGATCTTGCTTGGGGTAGAGCCTTATGTAATAGAAAGTTTCCTCAAGTCAATAATGAAGTTCAGAATTTGAATTGAAGTTCTACAGATGTATACTGACCCCTAACGAGGGAAGAAATCCCACAATAGGGCGAAATCCTTGATCGGAAAAAGTACGTTCTATGGCTTATGCTTAGATTGAAAGTATTGCCTTATACAAAATAAATAAATAAATAAATAAAATTGATCTTAAATGAGGTGGCAATGATCATGTGGATTGTAAAACTAGTATAATAAATAAAATTATTTTAAAAATTGTGAATTGAGACTGGAGACTGCTAACCAATCATACCAATAGCCAAAAGAGTTGCCAAAGCTGCACCAAAAAATAAAAATAATAAATAAATAAATCTTTCTGAAAAAATTTATAAAATTGGCAGTGCACATGTCTTCCTTGATGAGCTTGTCTGCTAAACTAACAAATCATCTCATATTTCCCCATCCCACAGCTCTTCAATGCTTTTGTAAGGACTTCTGGTTTCATGGACGGCAAAAGTCCCTCGGAGGAGCCTTTGCTGCATCACAGAAAGCATGTTGTACAATATAAATGACATTTTCTGCATTTAAACTTGAAGAAGAAATTCGAAACATGGGGTTTGCATATCGGAGGTTATTTACCTGGTGGATGTTTGAAAATCTCGTAAAGAGCTTTGGAGGAATAGACCAATCGAACAAGTTAAAGTTTTCCTTGATCCTAGACTCATTCACACTCTTCGGAAGGATGCTGTGACCACGCTGGAGACCCCAGCGGAGGGCTACTTGTGCTGGTGACTTGTTAAGTTCTCCAGCAATTTTTTGCAATATTGGCTCCTTCAAGATTTCACCCATCACCCAAGAACCTGGCGAACCCAAAGGAGAATATGCCTGAGAGAAAAATTTACCAATCAGATGACTTTGAATCTCGCATCAATGGATGAATAAAGCTGAAGATCTAAACAAGCAGTGGAAATTCCCTAAAGTTTTACCGTCAAATGAACTCCAGATGACTTGCAATATTCGTGAAGTGCAGGTTGCTGCCAGACGGGGTGACACTCCACTTGATTGACAGCAGGCTTCACTTTTGCATATGAACAAAGGTCTCTTAGCTTCTTAGTTGAAAAGTTGCTCACTCCAATTGCTCGCGCCTTGCCAGAATCGTACAATTTTTCCATTGCAGCCCATGTTTCAGGAAGACACAGGGGAAGCATGATATCAGGCTCGAATCCTCGCGTTTCAGGTTTTGTCCTAAATGGCCAATGGATCTGTGATTCGAAGGTCACAAAACATTCAAACAAAACACTATCAGAAAAGATGAAAACATCTAAAATTAGTTCTGCTTAAGAGCAACATGTCCCACTTTTTTTTTTCTCCCTAAAGGCTGACAAACTAAACCTTTAGCTAAACTGCAAGAACCCTGACGTGTAGTGGAGACATACAAGATATAAGTCAATGTAGTCGAGTTGCAGATGCTCTAAACTTCTGCTCAGAGCCTTGGGGACATCTTCAGGTGCAAGGTCGCAGCACCTGTAAATTTCAAATTTAAAGCCAGCTGAAGCTAAAAGCTCACTACAAGCCAAAATGTGATTCTAGGCTAAATATGACACCTCCATACATTATCAAGTGATCAATAATATATTAATCTAAATTGGCCATTTAGGTGACAGTACAATATTTCTTTAGCTATAATAGATGAAACTGGCCAGCAATGAAAGTTTTGAAAAAGCAAAAAAAAAATAAGAAAAGGGCACAGGTACCATATTTTAGATGTGATAAACATCTCATCGCGCTTCACCACGCCTGTTGAAAAGAGTTGTTTCAGAGCTGCACCCACCTGCATTGCATCAAATATATTAACAAGAAAAAACCGAACACATACACACATTTTACACAACATATGAGGAAAATTTCACCTCTTTTTCATTATCATAAACACGGGCACAATCAATGTGCCTGTAACCAGCCTGCACAACATTAGAACAAATAAAGCCTCAACGATTCTTTAAAAAAAGAATTTAACGACATTTAATTGTCGGAAGATAAAATCGTTGAATACATATGAAATTAGAACCTTGACAGCGGCAATGACAGCTTCGCCGACTTCACCTGGAGGAGCTTTCCATGTCCCCAGGCCAACAGAGGGTATTTTAGCCCCCGTGTTGAGCTCAAAATACACAGGGCCATGTTGAGCTTTTTCACTCATATTCTTCCACGGTAATGACCAAAACTATGATGACATACAACATAATGGAAAAGGGTCTTGTTATTGCAATGCCGTTAACTCTCAATAACGAACTGATTTTGATAGATTTACACAGTTGAACTCTGTTAAATTATTTTACCTCGGTGACTGTGAACTCCAATTTGCGATGTTTCTGCTTCAGACTCGGCAACTTGTGGCCAGTAGGCCAACTCTTAAGCAATTTTCAATTGTATTGATCTCTGCTTATGTGGATGCTGTTAATTGCAATTTGCATAGATATTCTCGGCAATAGATTCGGATCTTCGCTTGCCTCGATAAAATTTCAAGTATACATTCTTAGGAAGTACAGTTCCATGTGAATTAATTCTGTGGTCCTATTTGGTATTATTGGTTAGACAGCTACAAAACTGTTGGTAAATTCTAATTTTGTAAAATATAAGATAAGTTGATTTTTATCTCACACTTATCTATAATATCTTTACTATCTTTATTAAAATTGTTGTTTAAAAATCACATCTACAACGCACTATCAACTTTTATTTCACAACTAGAGTTGGTAAAATTTGACACGATCCGAATACCCGACAAGAAAATGATATGAATAAATTAGTATTGTTGTCAAATTTGACACAATTATTAAGTAGGCTGCGTCCGGATCGACGTGATCGTTTTCTATGTTGGGTTAGGGTTGAAGTTCTTAACCCATTTATTTGATCAATAACATAGTTATATTTTCTATTTTAAATTAATTAGTAGGTTCTTATTATCAATAACACACGCAAATTGTTTCATTTATAAAATTTTATATACATTTAGAACTTTAACAGTGTAAGTCTGTAAAATATTGAAAGATATGTAATTTTATTGTATTGATATATAGTATCATTTAGTATTTACATATATAAAAATTAAACTTTAATAGTGTAAATGTAGAATATTTTGGTGGATATATATCCGGATTTTAGAATATGAAAAAGGTAAGAAAAGTTATAAAATCATAGAGTTTAATGACATTATGAAATTAAGCTTTAAAATTGGGTTCTAAAGCTTTTTCGGACTTTCCTGCACTTTAAAATCCTAGATTATATATATATAATATTTGATGTAAATTTTGTTAAATACATAGGTATTAAGCAGGCTATTGAATAACCCGTTAATTTTCTATGCTGGGTTTGAATCTCAATATTTTGACATAATTATTAAATGATAACACGATACCAAGCTGACCTGACCTGTTTTGCCAGCTCTACATACTATATCATTCTCTTAAAAATCATAATATCTCAATACCAAACAGTATTTTAATTGAAAACTCTATTGATAAAATGGTTAATTACAGATTGAGTTCGAGTGAAAGTCCGAATTTTATTTATTTCACTAATTATCCACACGCTTAAAATTAAAAAAAAAATACCCCTTAATGTTTTTGGTTTTCACTTTTCCAAACTCAAAAATTAATAACTAAAATTTTCATTTAAAAAAATTGCGAAAATAATACTTTCAAGTTGCAAACGAAGAGATCATTTAATTTAAAATTTTCATTTTTAAAGAATTATTCCAGGGATGCATCTTATCCAGATTTCAAGACGGCGTCGTGATTTCAGCAAACGATGGTCTCAAAGAAACGATTAAAAACTAGAGGCGCAGAAAGAAATGAATTAATCAATACGCAAGTGAAGCTTGTAAAATGCAATTAAGCAGCCAATGAAAAAAAAAAAATCTAATAATCAAAACATTTATGTGACACTGTTTGATTTTGAACTATCTCCCTCTCCCTAACAGAGTAGGGGTTCGATTAAAGACACTTGAATGGTAAAAGTACTGGAAGAAATGCATAGATGCAGCAGCACCTAAAACATAAACTTATCCCAACTCACAAAAGAGCCATGGGTTCATAATGAATTCACTTTTCGACAAATTTCTTGAGGTTCTTCAACCAAAGCAAGTACTCTTTGCTGTCTTTGTTTATCATGTACTCCTGCAAGAAGTTTGTTGTGCTGGGTTTGATACCTCTTATCTCCAGATATTTGTGGAAAGCTTTTTGCAAGTTTTCATCCAAATCACTGAAAAGAAATGATAAAAAAATCAGAACATGAATTAAAGCATTTGAAGTTATGAGAACTTGGGGAAGCAGATCATATTATGGAAAGCTTACCCAAAGTCAGGCCCTTCATATGCAAGCTGATCATCAGAAGCTTCGGGCTGCTTCACTGACAAGCTATCAATTGAAATTTCATCCGAAAAAGCAGTTACACCAAATTCCAGGCACGTACCGTTTCCTTTCGATATACTCACAACCAAAGGAATGCTAGTACGGTTATCAGCCCCCTCGTCTTCATTGCCGTCACCTTCTTCATCCTCCTCAATATCATCAGGATTAGGCATGTCAACTTCCACTTTGATAATTTCATCTCCGTACTCTCTTGTTAGTAATACGGTCCTTTCTCCAGGATTGTCTTGAATTTTAAAAGGAAACTCGTCTGGAATTTCATCTGCCTGTTCAAGTATTATCGCAAGACGGAGAGTAAAATATGATCAAAATGGTAACAGGTAGTATATTTTATCAGCAACATGACTTGAAGAAAGAGACAGCGATCATCATCCCACCATAAAAGAGAGTTGCACACGCGCAAATGTAAATGAGAGTTACAAAGAAAAGGAAAGCATAGACATCTGTTTGCATTTTCATATTTCGTTGCACTAACTTGGAAGAAATTTACCTTGATCCGATCAAACTATCAAATGATTCAATGAACTTTACCACAAAATAAACCTCTTCGTTTCAAGACGTCAAAAATTTCCTACAAATGATTCAATGAAGTGTGAACCAATGTAATCTTCATACAGCGGGCACTACCACCCATCTCTTCTTAATCCCAATTACTAATTAAATTATCACAAATACTACAATTCAAACAACTAATCAATTCATCAAATTCACATGCTCAGACTACCGCGTATAAAATTTGAAATACAGCTTCTAGAAACACATAAGTAATCTGATATTATACAGTGACTTAGAAGTTAATTAACACCAAACACATTAAAAGCAAAGAAATTTCCAGAGAATATTAAAAAATGGAACAATTTTTTGGGATCCCAGAAAGGAAAAAAAAATTGACAATAACGACAAGAGAAGTAAATAGGCAGAGAAAAAATGTAAAGAAGTGAAAGCAAGCACTGACGGTGGGTTGCTCCGCGCAATCGATCTCAGATTCAATTACTCTGATCAGGCTCTCGTCGGAGCTCGGCTTCGTGGAGAATCGTTGAAGAAACGGAATGAAAGTGCTCCGGCTGAGAGTGGTCTTCTCGACGCTGAGAAAGGCGGAGATTGCGCTGCGGAAGGTTCTTTGGGAACCAACGGCGCGGATTGCGCGAGGAAGTACGGAGGAGGAAGCTCTGCGAAGCATCAAGTTCAGTGCCATTTTTCTGCTAATTTTTTAGGTTTGAAGTTGAGGGTTTTGGGAGATGATGCTAGGGTTTTGCAGCGAGGGTTTTAGGCATTTTAAATTAGTTTTTTTTTTAATCAGTCACGTGATAGAAAGGGTTTGGGGTTTTGCGTTGTTCATTGTATTTTCACTTAACATTGGGCCACTGGGCCCAGGAAAATTGTCCGGTGTACATGGCTATAGGGCCTACTAGTTTTTTTGACTTTAATAAATTGTTTTTTTAATTAGTGATTGTACTATAAACAATCAATTAATTACATCCTTTTTATTTTTATTTTTTGGGTTTCTATGATGCAGATTTTTTTTTGGGACGTCATTAGAAATAGAAAAATTTTATGATGTTATGATTAAAACTACGGTAACTTAATTTAATTAGACTAAGAAAAAAATCATTCATCAATTGAGAATAAAAGAATTATATCGACAAAAATTGAAACAAGTTTTATTGAATTTGTTTAACTCTTAACTTCTGTACACATTTTAGACATTCATAATCCTTTTTTTTATTTCCTATCATAGTATTGTTTACTGTACAGGTTAACTAAAGAAAATTATTTTTCTTGATATAGATCAAACTTATTTTTTTAATACTACTAGACATATATGATATATCAATAAAATTATATTTATTTTTATGTTTTATACATACTTTATGTATTTTTTATTTTGCTTTCTACTTGTACTTAAAGATTATTTGGAGTTACGGTTGAAAAGGTTTAGAAGGATGTAAAATACCTTATTTTAGAGGCAACTTTGAAATCATGAAAAGAATAGTTCTTCAAAATTTTATTTTGAGAATAAATTTTATCTTTAATAAAATTTTACATATATCATCACATATATTAAATAAAACCGAAACTATCATTATTCAATTTAGAAACAAAATCAGAAAATTTATAAGGTAATCACTATTTTAATTAGTTTTTATTTTACATTTGTTAGTTTTTATCTTTTTCAACAATTCTTATACTAATTTACTTGTTTTGTTTTCTATTTACAAGTTTTATGCTCTATTTACATAATTTATATTTTATTTTACATTTAACAATAATTTATAAGTTTTATATTACATCTGTAAACTTTTGTTTTGTTTACTAATAATACTCTAATTTACAACTCCTATGCTAATTTACTTATTTTACTTTTCATTTACAAGTCTTTATATTTTATTTACTTAATTAATATTTTATTTTACACTTATTAGTAATTTACAAGTTTTATTTTATATCTATAAGTTTTTATTCTGAGTATGAAAGAAATAAATCATGAGATGAGAGTTTGAAACTATTGTTAATTGTTACTGTATGTGATTTTGTAACTCCCTGATACAAACAATTTTTTTTTTTTCAATTTAACGAAAAGTAATCAAATTCATCCCACCGCGTGCAACGGTCCCTTCTTCGTTCCGCCATATGCTGCAACTCTAAATCGCTGTGTAGTACGACCAAACATCTACACACTGCACTAGAGTTTAATAATTTTTGGTGAATTAACTGAAGGATTATGATTTGGCATTTCCCCCAGTTGGGTTTAGGACTAGGATTTTTCAGTTTCCCTAGAATTGATATATTTAGTTTTGGCAATTTTTGTTTCTGCATTACAAAAAATTGTTGATAATCATGGAAATTATTTTGATTTTTTTTAATCTGTTGAAATTGCGTTTTAACCGCAACTATGGTAATTTCAAGTAAATAATCTTTAACTGTCAATTTGCCTTTTAACTATAGATGTAATTTTTTTTCTTTTAAGGATGAAATAGTATTTTTATTTGTAAAAGTCAATCATCCATTAAAATCAGTATATTATATTTATTTTTGGAGGTTTTGATGCAGATTAAGAATCTATATTATATTAGGATATGTTTCCTAACTAATTAAGGTTTAGGACTTTAATTTCCTTTCTAATTTAGAGATTTTGTTTTCTTTTTAATTTAGAATTTCGTTTTCCTTCGTGATTTAAGATAATTACTATTATTACAAATAGCTCCCTCTTGTAGCCTTTAAAAACAGATTTTTGAGTTCAATAATATTTCAGTTTTCCAATCTCTTGTGAGTATTTACATAGCTAATTTTCGGTATCCTAAACAATCAACAAATATTAAACCCTAAATTCACGGCATTTTTTTGAATCAACGTGAATTTAGTTATTCTTTATTCCGGTATTCTTTAAAATCAACGAAATATTTTGAACATTAAACTTCCGCTGCATTAACTTAATATCAGAGCTAAGACATGATATTACTCATCTAATCCCATCTACCAGCAAAAGTTCCCTTTCTCCTTTTTGTTTTCTTCCGTTTAGCTTCATTATTAAAAAAAAACCCAAAAAAAACCTGAAACAGAAACGACAGTCGTGTAGGCCACCGTCCAAGCCGCCGGCGTTTGCTTTCCATCAGCGATCCGAATGCAACCACCACCATTCGGGCTAGAAAGCACCGACCATCGAACCCCAAGCAATAACAACCCCCGATCAGCCACAAATCGGCCAAAAAAGGCTCAAACCCGTCGCGAAACCGCTATCGTCGTTTAGCGGTTTCTACAGCGCTACGGCTGTCATCACCATCGCCAATCAACTCCTCTCCATTACCTGAACCTCTCTTACCTATCCTCACCGCCAATTGATGCACCGATCGCTGGAAATCAAGGCAACAACAAAATTGTTGCCTTTATCTCTAAATCTGCCCTTCGGACAAACCACCACCACCACCATACTCATAAACCCAAAATCTTTCAGATCCACCCATCCTTGCTCGATTTCCGACCACTTTCACCGAAAATCTAAAACTTCTAATTAATTACAGTTTTGGCCTAAAATTTTATTTAATTTTTAGTTTACCCCCACTACCTTTTTAAACCCAATTTGGAAAATGCCCCCAAGAAAAGCTCGTGATGCTCATGCTGCAACTTACAATCAAGATTATATTTCTAAAGATGAAGCCCTAGCTAGCATGACGGTCAGAATTGATATGTTAGCTACACAAATGGCACGAATGGCAAAGTTACTTAACGAACGCCATCGTACTCTAGAACGTGAAGACAAATCAAGTGAAAGCTTTGCTAACCCATTCTTTGGGCTTTGGCCTAAAACTAAGTCTATTGATGACAGAATATGGGAATCTGGGTTGAGAATTGACATTCCTGAATTCCAAGGAAGTGGTCGACTTGAAGAATTATTGGATTGGATTAATGTCATTGAGGAAATTTTCGAATACAAGGAAGTTCCTGAAAATAAACTAGTTTCCCTTGCTGTAACTCGATTTCGTGGAAGAGCAATAGCTTGGTGGCAACAAATTAAGCTCACAAGGATTAGGCAAGCCAAAAAGAAGATTGATTCTTGGGAAAAGTTGAATAAACACTTATGTGGAGCATTCATACCTCATAATTATGCCAAGTTGTTATACCAACAGCTACATAATTTAAGCCAAGGTAATCGATCAGTGGATGATTACACCACAGAATTCCATTGGTTGGTGACACGCAATGACTTGATAGAGAAAAAAAGAACAACAGGTTTCCCGCTACATTGGAGGCCTACGATCTCAGTTTCAAGACCAATTAAATTTACTTGACCCATACTCTGTCTCAGAAGCATACCAACATGCCTTGCAGTTGGAGAAACAATTTAGTTGACATACTAATGACTCAAGCTTTCAGAGTCCTCGAAGTATTGTTCATGATAATTTAAATCCGACTTCCCAATTCTGTAATTCCACTCCTTCAAATCCTCCAAATAAAACAAGTAAACCTAGTGAAATTAGTCAAAGCAGCAAAACTGAATCCTCCGGTTCGAGATTACGCTGTTTTAATTACGAAAAAAGTGGGCACCGAATGACCGATTGTAAAAAGGGAGAAAAATACGGTAAAGGTTTATTCATAGGCACAGAGGAAAGTGAAGACTATAGGAAGAAAGAAACTGAGGAGTTCGCTGAAGAGCCAATTTTTAATAGTAGTGGTAGCACTCAATCTGTTGAAGAACATGGTGATAGCGGACCAATGTTGATCGTGAACCGCACATTCTTCACTAAAGGTCAAAATAAAGATAAGTGGTTACGACAAAATATTTTTCAGACTACTTGCACAATTGGAGGTAAAGTATGTCGTATAGTCATAAACTTAGGCAGTTGCGAGAATGTCATTTCAGAAGAAGCCGTGACGAAGTTGAATTTGAAGACAGAACCTCATCAAACTTTATACAAGCTTACATGGCTGAAGAAAGGAAATTAAATGACAGTATCGAAACGTTGCTTAGTTTCCTTATCCATTGGATCAATATATAAAGACAAAATTTGGTGTGACATTGTGACTATGGATGCTTGTCATCTATTACTGGGTAGACCTTGGCAATATGACCGAAACATAGTGCATGATGGGAAGAGAAACACCTATAACTTTGTGTTTAACAATACTAAGATTGTTCTCCTACTTAACAAGGAGCTTACTCTCAAGGAAGAATTGAGCAATTATTTGTTAAGTAAGAAGCAATTTATAGATGCTGTAGTGAAGACAAAGAGAGTCTACATTTTATTGGGAAATGAGAGTAGCGGTGATTCAAAGATTCCTGAAGCTGTGACACCTATTCTAGAGGAATTTCTAGATTTGTTCCCTAATGAGTTACCACAGGATTTACCGCCTCTTTGGGACATACAACACCAAATTAATTTGGTACCAGGCTCAACATTACCAAATCGACCTCATTATCGTATGAGTCCTACAGAATATGAGCAATTGAGGCGCCAAGTAGAAGAGTTACTAAAAAACGGGGTTTATCCGTGAAAGTCTTAGTCCTTATGTAGTTCCTACTTTGTTGACTCTAAAAAAGGATGGTTCTTGGAGGATGTGCGTTGAGTGTTAGAAAGTGTATATTTATAAAGGAGAAATTCATCATTTTACACTTCAAATCTCACTAATATCTGTAATTTTATTTATTTAAGTCCCTTGTTATTTAATTATATATGTTTTATTTTAATTAAGTATTTTGTGTATTTTAGGGGTATCATGGTCATTTCACAATGAACGAGATTTCGGATAGCAAAACGGACGTCACTTTTGAACTCAGGATAGTCGAAAACCTTAAGAGGAGCATAAAAGGAAAAATGGCACTGTTCACACGTACGACACTATTCACATGTATGCATCGCTTTTATGGATCGCTTCACGACACTTTGTTCGCATCGCGTTCTTGTTCAAAACCGTGTGCAAACCGTGTTACTGTTCAAACCGCGTGGTCAAACCCGTGGTCAAACCGTGTTACTGTTCACTGATGACGTGGCGCAATCCTGTGCATCCAAACTATTTTTAATCCGATGGCCATGATTCACTCAATGTATCTATAAAAAGGGGGCCTCCCCCCCTAATTTGACACCCCTGAATCCATTTTTGAGCTTAGTTTTCTGTAATTCCTTCTCCATCTTGTATTTTCTACGTATTTTAATAAAATTCCTATTTTACCCCTAGTTCAATAATGAGTAGCTAATTTTCTTTCAAGCTTGGGTTGAAGGTGAAGTCTCAACATGTGTCATGAGCTTTAATTGGTAAATTTATTTTCTCTTTCCCTATAATTTTTGTGGAGGTTTTGACTTTTCGTCGACAAATAATAATAATCTTGTCTAGTTACCGCCTTTTTACTGGCACCTAGTATAAGGTTATTATTATTTGGCACGATAAGCCCTTAACACCATATTGATTAGAGCGTGGTTCATGAGGTGTGGATTCCCCCCTCATGATTTAATTGGTATTAATAAGGATTATTTAGCCCATGATGCATGTTGATACGGATCCAGATACCCAAGTACTTTATTTCAATAGTTCCCAATTCAATTTAATTCCGCTATTCCAATTTAAATTCTAGCATCCTCTAAATCAATTTCCTCACAAATCCAACCACCCATTTACATAATTAATTCTACACACAATTAAAATCCACCTCCTCGTGGGATCGACACTCGTCACCGTTAATCTATTCTACAATAGATTAAGGCCATGAGTTCAACAAAATTTGCACAACAAGTTTTTGGCGCCGTTGTTGGGAGGTAAAGTATTTTGATTTGTAGAATTAATTTTTTGTAAATAATTTTATTTTTATTATTATTATTATTGTTATTGTTATTATTATTATTATTTTAGTTGTTTCCTTGTATTTTTTTTAATCAATTAAAAAAAAGCGAATTTATATTTTAGGTAAGAATTTCTTTTTCTCTTCTTTAAATTTCTGCAATTTAATTTTCAAGTTATTTTTCTTTGTAATTTTTCATTTATCTTGTTAATTTATTTTTATTTTTATTTTATTTCACGTATTTGTTTTAGTGTATTTTGTTTTTATAGAAAGGTTGTAATAAATGTGATAAGGTTAGTATTGTAATTTCTCCTTCTTCTTTATTATTATTTAATTTGTTCTCATTTTTATTTTCTTTGCATGCATGGTCGTAGGTCATTATTACCTAATCTTGAACCTATAGACCTTGAATTAGAAAGAACACTTCGCACACACAAACATATTGCACGTAAAGATAAAACTGAAATGGATTTGCAACAACCAGAACCACAGGAGAGGCCATTTAAGGACTACTTCAGTCCCTTAGCTAATTTGAGCACATCATGTATACGATACCCAAATGTAGCTGCTAGGAGTTTTGAGCTAAAACCTAGTGTGCTAAATTGTCTCCCAACATTCTATGGCCTAGAAAATGAGGACCCATATAATCATCTGAATGATTTTCATACAATTTGTCAAACTTTTAAATATGAGAATTTTTCAGAAGATGACGTTAAACTTAGACTATTCCCATTTTCTTTAAAGGATAGAGCTCGTTCATGGTTCAATACATTGCCTGCTAATAGCTTTATAACATGGGAACAAATGGTAACGAAATTTTTAAAATAATTATTTCCCGATTCATAAAACCAATGCTATTCGCAGGAAATCTCAGAATTCACCCAAAGAGAAGACGAGCGTTTGTCGAAGCATGGGAGCGATTCAATGGGCTACTTTTGAAGTGTCCACATCATGGGTACGAGAAATGGCATCAATGCCAATACTTCTTGGAGGGATTAATGCCAAATGTGCAAGAATGGCTAATGGCGACAAGTGGAGGAGAGCTAATGTCAAAAGTGCATCGAGATTTGGGATTTCTTCCAATGACAAGCGAGATAATTCCCAACAATGAGTCGATCTCTCAGAATACTAGAAGAATTAAAGGAGTAAATGAGGTTCACATTGGCGAGTCAAGTTCGGAATTAAAGAAGTCAAAGAGATAATTGAAGGTCTTTCTCGACAAATAGCATCGTTGACGACTGCCAAATCAACAGAGCCACATGACCATGAGTCGTATTCAGATCAAGCCAATGCCATCGGTGTCATGAGGAAGCCATCAAATTACAACCCATACTCCAACACATATAACCCTGGATGGAGAGACCACCCCAATTTTTCATGGTCTCAAGGATTCCAACAGAATGGACCAGCAGCTCAGCTCCAGCCCCACCAATGCAACCAATTCCTCAAGTTCCTCAAGCCTCTCAGCCACCATTTAGACCATACAATCAGAACCAGAATTACTCTCAACCCAGACCATGGGAGGATTCATTCCAAAATTTCAAGAATGTTACTCAATCTACAATCGAGCAACAAAACCGCACCATTGATGGACTACGGAATGAGATGAGAGCAGGCTTCAACTCACAAGCCCAATCAGTTTCAAGCCTCGAGAAGATGGTGGGACAACTTGCTTCTTCAGTTCAAACTTTGGCAATGACTGTTGAGAAAGGTAAATTTCCAAGTCAACCAGTGCCTAATCCTAAAGGAGTACACGAAGCAAGTACCAGTTCACCACAACAGCATGGAGAGGTCAAAGCCGTTATGACCTTACGAAAAGGAAAAGAAGTCGACAACAAAGTGGAGATGCCAGTGACAAAATCAACTCAGATTGTACCTGTAAATGCTGAGGACTCACCACCGGAGGAGAAAGAAGAAACCAACCCACGAGAGTATGTTCCTAAGGCTCCATTTCCTCAAAGGTTAGCTAAAGGAAAGAAGGGAAAATCCACAGGTGAGATTCTTGAAGTCTTCAAACAGGTAAGTGTTAACATCCCTTTACTTGATGCAATAAAACAAGTTCCATCTTATGCCAAGTTTCTTAAAGACCTTTGCACTAAAAAGAGAAACATTCATGTTCAGAAAAAGGCATTTTTAACTGAAAACGTTAGTTCTATACTCCAACACAAAATTCCTCTAAAATGTAAAGACCCAGGCTCCCCCACTATTTCATGTAGTATAGGGAACCACACAATTGAGAATGCTTTGTTGGATTTAGGAGCTAGTGTTAATCTTTTGCCTTACTCAGTATTTGTGAAACTTGGATTAGGAGAATTACACCCAACTCCAGTGGTGTTACAGCTTGCAGATCGGTCCACGAAAATACCTCGTGGTATTGTGGAGGACGTGCTTATACAGGTAGACAAGTTTTATTTTCCTGTTGATTTCATTGTAATTGACACTCAACCAATACAGGATTCAAGGAAGCATATCCCCATTATCCTAGGCCGACCATTCTTGGCAACTGCCGATGCTCACATTCAATGCAGGACTGGAAATATGCAGTTGTCCTTCGGCAATATGACCATGGAGCTCAACATCTTCAACATTGCCAAACAACCTCACAATGCAGATGATGGAATTGTTGATGTGGATTTAATTGAAGCATTAGTTGATGATACTTTTCTTTCAAACCTTAGTGATGACCCTTTACAAACATGTTTAACTCACTTTGGTTTGGATTTTGATATTGAATCGATCGATGAGGTCAACGCCTACTGACTCAAAGACCATCCATGGATACTAATAAATGGAAGTCAAGAGTTGAACAACTAGCACCATCAGAGAAGAAAATCATCCCATCATCAGAGTCACCACCGAAACTCGAGCTCAAACCATTACCCAACACTTTGGAATATGCATTCTTGGGAGAAGAAAGCACTCTACCGGTAATCATCTCATCATCCCTAAATGACGAGCAAAAAGGTAAGTTGTTGGATGTTTTAAAAGAGCACAAAGGAGCATTAGGTTGGACCATAGCAGACATAAAAGGTATAAACCCAGCAGACTGCATGCATTACATTCACCTTGATGAAAATGCTAAATCTACTAGGGAAATGCAACGTCGGTTAAATCCTAATATGAAAGAAGTTGTTAGAACAGAAGTGCTTAAACTATTAGATGCAGGTATCATTTACCCCATTTCTGATAGTTCATGGGTCAGTCCTGTGCAAGTGGTCCCCAAAGTCGGAGTCACAAAGAGTTACCAATACGATAATGAATTGATACCCACTAGAGTGACTACAGGATGACGTGTATGCATTGATTATAGAAAGTTAAATTCTGTCACACGTAAAGACCATTTTCCTTTACCATTTATTGATCAAATGCTTGATAGATTAGCGGCCACGAATTTTATTGCTTTCTAGATGGCTATTCAGGATACAATCGATTCCATAGCACCAAAAGATCAAGAGAAAACCACTTTCACTTGCCCTTTTGGCACTTTTGCATATAGGAGAATGCCATTTGGATTATGTAATGCACCTGCTACATTTCAACGTTGTATGTTAAGCATTTTTTCGATATGGTTGAACGGTTTCTTGAGGTCTTTATGGATGACTTTTCTTTTTTGGAGATTCATTTGATCAATGTTTACATCATCTAACACAAGTTTTGCAGAGATGTATAGAGAAGAATTTGGTCTTAAATTGGGAGAAATGCCATTTTATGGTAAAATAAGGTATAGTTCTCGGTCACATCATTTCATGCAAAGGTATTGAGGTTGACAAAGCCAAGGTGGATCTCATTTCTAATCTTCCTCCACCTAAAACAAATGATCGGAGAAGTAAGATCTTTCCTTGGGCATCTTGGTTTTATAGACGTTTCATTAAAGATTTTAGCAAAGTTTCTAGACCCTTATACAATCTACTTGCTAAGGATGTACATTTTATCTTTGATGATTCATGTCTTGTAGCGTTTGAAAAACTAAAGCATTTGTTGACAACATCACCCATCATTCAGCCACCAAACCGGAGCTTACCATTCGAACTCATGTGTGATGCATCGATTATGCGGTAGGAGCAGTATTAGGACAAAGAGTTGATCGAATTCCTCATGTTATTTACTATGCTAGTATGACATTAAACGATGCACAGTTGAACTATTCAACTACTGAAAAAGAAATGCTAGCAGTAGTGTTTGCATTAGAAAAATTTCGATCTTATCTCATTGGTTGTAAAATAATTGTATTCACAGATCATCTTTGCTCAAATATCTTCTCACAAAGAAAGATGCAAAAGCTAGACTAATTCGTTGGGTGTTGCTTTTGCAGGATTTTGACCTGGAGTTCAAAGATAAGAAAGGGACAGAAAATGTTGTGGTGACCATCTCTCTCGTCTCCATTTTGACACAATAACAGAACCACCCTTAATATTGAATGAGTCATTTCGGATGAGCAATTAATGAGTGTGGAAGTATTACCTTGGTGTGCTGATATCGTTAATTATCTTGTTACGGTAAACTTCCGAGCATTGGACCAAGCGACAAGGCTAAATTCTTTGCGGAAATAAAGAATTTTTTTGGGATGACCCGTATCTTCAAGTATTGTGCAGATCAAATTATTCGACGATGTGTCCCAGAATGAAGTTCATAACATCCTTTCGTTCTGCCATGAACAAGCTTGTGGAGGCCATTTCAGCGCTAAGAAAACATGGACTAAAGTTCTACAATGTGGTTTCTATTGGCCAACTATATTTCGAGATGCTTACACCTTTTGTTCTTCATGTGATAGGTGTCAACGAATAGGGAGCATTACGAAGGAATATGATGCCACTAAATCCAATTTTAGTGGTTGAGATTTTTGATGTGTGGGGTATCGACTTCATGGGACCGTTTCCCCCATCTTTTGGCCATCATTACATATTGGTTCTTTGTTGACTATGTTTGAAATGGGTAGAGCAATTCCATGCAGAACCAATGATCATAAAGTGGTGATAGGGTTTTTGAAGAGTAACATTGTTTCACGCTTTGGATTTCCTCGAGCAATAATCAGTGATGGTGGTACCCACTTTTGCAACAAATCATTCAAAGCACTTTTGACAAAGTACTCCATCACTCATAAAGTGGCGACTCCGTATCATCCGCAAACCAGTGGCCAAGTTGAGATCTCCAATCGAGAAATAAAGCACATCTTAGAAAAGACCGTGAGGCCAGACAGAAAAGATTGGTCATTAAGACTTGATGATGCATTATGGGCATATAGAACGGCGTTCAAAACCCCAATTGGGATGTCACCTTACAGGCTAGTGTATGGAAAAGCTTGCCACCTACCTGTGGAACTCGAGCATCGTGCGTACTGGGCTATCAAGAAATTCAATTTTGACATACAGCAAGTCGGCTCGAGAAAGACGACATACAGTGGCGAACTTGAAGAAATTCGTAATGATGCATACGAAAATGCCAAGGTTTACAAGCGGCGAATGAAAGTCTTTCATGATAAACATGATTATGAGAAAATCTTTCACTCCAGGTTAGAAAGTACTTTTATAAAGGAGAAATTCATCATTTTACACTTTAAATCTCACTAACATCTCTAATTTTATTTATTTAAGTCCTTTGTTATTTAATTATATATGTTTTGTTTTTATTAAGTATTTTGTGTATTTTAGAGGTATCATGGTCATTTCACAATGAACAAGATATCGGATAGTAAAACGGACGTCACTTTTGAACTCAGGACAGTCGAAAACCTTAAGAGGAGCATAAAAGGAAAAATGGCACTGTTCACACGTACGGCACTATTCACATGTACGGTACTGTTCATGGATATCTTTTCGACACTTTGTTCGGACAGTTCTTGTTCAAACCGTGTGCAAACCGTGTTACTGTTCAAACCGCGTGGTCAAACCCGTGGTCAAACCGTGTTACTGTTCACTGATGACGTGGCGCAATCCTGTGCATCCAAACTATTTTTAATCCGATGGCAATGATTCACTCAATGTATCTATAAAAGGGCCTTCCCCCTAATTTGACACCCCGAATCCATTTTGAGCTTAGTTTTCTGTAATTCCTTCTCCATCTTGTATTTTCTACGTATTTTAATAAAATTCCCATTTTATCCCTAGTTCAATAATGAGTAGCTAATTTTCTTTCAAGCTTGGGTTGAAGGTGAAGTCTCAACATGTGTCATGGGCTTTATTTGGTAAATTTATTTTCTCTTCCCCTCTAATTTCTGAGGAGGTTTTGACTTTTAAATCGACAAATAATAATAATCTTGTCTAGTTCTGCCTGGTTTTTTCCTGGCACCACTAGTACAAGGTTATTATTATTTGTGATGATAAGCCCTTAGCACCATATTGATTAGGCGTGGTTCATGAGGTGTGGATTCCCCCTCATGATTTAATTAGTATTAATAAGGATTATTTAGCCCATGGTGCATGTTGATACGGATCCAGATACCCAAGTGCTTTATCTCAATAGTTCCAGTTTAATTATTTCTGCCAATCCAATTTAAATTCCAGCATCATCTAAATCACTTCCACACAAATCCAACCACCCATTTACATAATTAATTCTACACACAATTAAAATCCACCTCCTCGTGGGATCGACACTCAACACCATTAATCTATTCTACAATAGATTCGTGCGCTTGCGAGTTCAACAAAATTTGCACAACAAGTTTTTGGCGCCGTTGCCGGGGAGGTAAGTATTTTGATTTGTAGAATTAATTTTTTGTAAATAATTTTATTATTATTATTATTACTATTAGTATTATTATTATTATTTTAGTTGTTTCCTTGTAATTTTTTTTTCTTAATTAATTAAAAAAAAATCGAATCTACATTTTAGGTAAGAATTTCTTTTTCTCTTCTTTAAATTTCTGCAATTTAATTTTCAAGCTATTTTTCCTTGTAATTTTTCATTTATCTTGTTAATTTATTTTTATTTTATTTATTTTATTTCACGTATTTTCTTTTTTATGTGCTTTTATAGAAAGGTTATAACAGCGCAATAAGGTTAGTATTGTAATTTCTCCTTCTTCTTTATTTTTATTTGTTTTGTTCTCAATTTATTTTCTTTATTTGCATGCATGGTCGTAGATCATTATCACCTAATCTTGAACCTATAGACCTTGAATTAGAAAGAACACTTCGCACACACAAACATATTGCACGTAAAGATAAAACTGAAATGGATTTGCAACAACCAGAACCACAGGAGAGGCCATTTAAGGACTACTTTAGTCCCTTAGCTAATTTGAGCACATCATGCATACGTTACCCAAATGTAGCTGCTAGGAGTTTTGAGCTAAAACCTAGTGTGCTAAATTGTCTCCCAACATTCTATGGCCTAGAAAATGAGGACCCATATAATCATCTGAATGATTTTCATACAATTTGTCAAACCTTTAAATATGAGAATTTTTCAGAAGATGATGTTAAACTTAGACTATTCCCATTTTCTTTAAAGGATAGAGCTCGTTCATGGTTCAATACATTTCTGCTAATAGCATTACAACATGGGAACAAATGGTAACAAAATTTTTGAATAAATATTTCCCGATTCATAAAACCAATGCTATTCGCAGGAAATCTCGAGTTCACCCAAAGAGAAGACGCGATTTTGAAGCGTGGGAGCGATTCAATGGGCTACTTTTGAAGTGTCCACATCATGGAGTGCAGAAATGGCACCAATGCCAATACTTCTTGGAAGGATTATTGCCAAATGTGCAAGAATGGCTAATGGCGACAAGTGGAGGAGAGCTAATGTCAAAAAGTGCATCAGAGATTTGGGATTTCTTCCAGCGACAAGCAGATAATTCCCAACAGCGGAGTCGATCTCTCAGGAATACTAGAAGAATTAAAGGAGTTAATGAGGTTCACATTGGTGAGTCTGGTTCGGGAATCAAAGAAGTCAAAGAGATGGTGGAAGGCCTTTCTCGACAAATAGCATCTTTGACGACTGCTAAATCAACAGAGCCACATGACCATGACTCATATTCAGATCAAGCCAATGCCATCGGTGTCATGAGGAAGCCATCAAATTACAACCCATACTCCAACACATATAATCCTGGATGGAGAGATCACCCCAATTTTTCATGGTCTCAAGGATTCCAACAGAATGGACCCGACTCCGACTCCACCAATGCAACCAATTCCTCAAGTTCCTCAAGCCTCTCAGCCACCATTTAGACCATACAATCAGAACCAAAACTACTCTCAACCCAGACAATGGGAGGATGCTCTCCAGAATCTCAAGAATGTTACTCACTCCACGATTGAGCAACAAAACCGCACCATTGATGGACTACGAAATGAGATGAGAGCAGGCTTCAACTCACAAGCCCAATCAGTTTCAAGCCTCGAGAAGATGGTGGGACAACTTGCTTCTTCAGTTCAGACTTTGGCAATGACTGTTGAAAAAGGTAAATTTCCAAGTCAACCAGTGCCTAATCCTAAAGGAGTGCATGAAGCAAGTACCAGTTCACTACAACAGCATGGAGAGGTCAAAGCTGTCATGACCTTACGAAAAGGAAAAGAAGTCGACAACAAAGTGGAGATGCCAGCAACCAAAGAAAATCAGATTGTACATGAATGTTGAAGACTGCGCCACGGAGGAGAAAAGAAGAAACCAACCCACGGGAATACGTTCCTAAAGCTCCATTCCCTCGGAGGTTAGCTAAAGGAAAGAAGGAAAATCCACAGGTGAGATTCTTGAAGTCTTCAAACAGGTAAGTGTTAACATCCCTTTACTTGATGCAATAAAACAAGTTCCATCTTATGCCAAGTTTCTTAAAGACCTTTGTACTAAAAAGAGAAACATTCATGTTCAGAAAAAGGCATTTTTAATCAAAATGTTAGTTCTATACTCCAACACAAAATTCCTCTAAAATGTAAAGACCCAGGCTCCCCCACTATCTCATGTAGTATAGGGAACCACACAATTGAGAATGCTTTGTTGGATTTAGGAGCTAGTGTTAATCTCTTGCCTTACTCAGTATTTGTGAAACTTGGATTGGGAGAATTACACCCAACTCCAGTGGTGTTACAGCTTGCAGATCGGTCCACGAAAATACCTCGTGGTATTGTGGAGGACGTGCTTATCCAGGTAGACAAGTTTTATTTTCCTGTTGATTTCATTGTAATTGACACTCAACCAACACAGGATTCAAGGAAACACATCCCCATTATCCTAGGCCGACCATTCTTGGCAACTGCCGATGCTCACATTCAATGCAGGACTGGAAACATGCAGTTGTCTTTTGGCAATATGACCATGGAACTCAACATCTTCAACATTGCCAAACAACCTCACAATGCAGATGATGGAATTGTGGATGTGGATTTAATTGAAGCATTAATTGATGATACTTTTATTTCAAACCTTAGTGATGACCCTTTACAAACATGTTTAACTCACTTTGGTTTGGATTTTGATGTTGACAGATCAGTCGATGAGGTCAACGCCTTATGACTCGGCGCCATCCATGGACACTAATAAATGGAAGTCAAGAGTTGAACAACTAGCACCATCGGAGAAGAAAATCATCCTATCATCGAGTCACCACCGAAACTCGAGCTCAAACCATTACCCAACACTTTAGAATATGCATTCTTGGGAGAAGAAAGCACTCTCAGAATCATCTCATCATCTCTAAATGACGAGCAAAAAGGTAAGTTGTTGGATGTTTTAAAAGAGCACAAAGGAGCATTAGGATGGACCATAGCAGACATAAAAGGTATAAACCCAGCAGACTGCATGCATTACATTCACCTTGATGAAAATGCTAAATCTACTAGGGAAATGCAACGTCGGTTAAATCCTAATATGAAAGAAGTTGTTAGAACGGAAGTCCTTAAACTATTAGACGCATGTATCATTTACCCAATTTCTGATAGTTCATGGGTCGATCTGTGCAAGTGGTCCCCAAAAAGTCGGGAGTCACAAAGAGTTACTAATGCGATAATGAATTGATACCCACTAGAGTGACTACGGGATGGCGTGTATGCATTGATTATAGAAAATTAAATTATCCACACGTAAAGACCATTTTCCTTTACCATTTATTGATCAAATGCTTGATAGATTAGCGAGGCCATGAATTTTATTGCTTTCTAGATGGCTATTCGAGGATACAATCAGATTCTTATAGCACCAAAAGATCAAGAGAAAACCACTTTCACTTGCCCTTTTGGCACTTTTGCATATAGGAGAATGCCATTTGGATTATGTAATGCACCTGCTACATTTCAACGTTGTATGTTAAGCATTTTTTCTGATATGGTTGAACGATTTCTTGAGGTCTTTATGGATGATTTTTCTATTTTTGGAGATTCATTTGATCAATGTTTACATCATTTGTGAAAGTTTTGAGAGATGTATAGAGAAGAATTTGGTCTTAAATTGGGAGAAATGCCATTTCATGGTAAAACAAGGTATAGTTCTCGGTCACATCATTTCATGCAAAGGTATTGAGGTTGACAAAGCCAAGGTGGATCTCATTTCTAATCTTCCTCCGCCTAAATCGATCAGAGAAGAAGATCTTTCATTGGGCATCTTTGGTTTTTATAGACGTTTTATTAAAGATTTTAGCAAAGTTTCTAGACCCTTATGCAATCTACTTGCTAAGGATGTACCTTTTGTCTTTAATGATTCATGTCTTGTGGCGTTTGAAAAACTAAAGCATTTGTTGACAACATCACCCATCATTCAGCCCTCAAATTGGAGCTTACTATTTGAGCTTATGTGTGATGCATCTGATTATGCAGTAGGAGCAGTATTAGGACAAAGAGTAGATCGAATTCCACATGTTATTTACTATGCTAGTATGACATTGAACGATGCACAGTTAAACTATTCAACCACTGAAAAAGAAATGCTAGCAGTAGTGTTTGCATTAGAGAAATTTCGATCTTATCTTATTGGTTGTAAAATAATTGTATTCACAGATCATCTTTGCTCTGAAATATCTTCTCACAAAGAAAGATGCAAAAGCTAGACTAATTCGTTGGGTGTTACTTTTGCAGGAGTTTGACTTGGAATTCAAAGATAAGAAAGGTTACGAAAATGTTGTGGTGACCATCTCTCTCGTCTCCACTTTGACATCAACAGAACCACTTAATATTGAATGAGTCATTTCGGATGAACAATTAATGAGTGTGGAAGTATTACCTTGGTATCTTGATATCGTTAATTATCTTGTTACGAGGTAAACTTCGAGCATTGGACCAAGCAAGACGAGGGCCAAATTCTTTGCGAGAAATAAAGAATTTTTTTCTGGATGACCCTATCTGTTTAAGTATTGTGCGGATCAAATTATTCGACGATGTGTCCCGAGAGAATGAAGTTCATAACATCCTTTCGTTACGCCATGAACAAGCTTGTGGAGGCCATTTATTTAAAGAAAACGAGGGACTAAAGTTCTACAATGTGGTTTTTATTGGCCAACTATATTTCGAGATGCTTACACCTTTTGTTCTTCATGTGATAGGTGTCAACGAATGGGGAGCATTACACGAAGGAACATGATGCCACTAAATCCAATTTTAGTGGTTGAGATTTTTGATGTATGGGGTATCGACTTCATGGGACCCTTTCCCCCATCTTTTGGCCATCAATACATATTGGTTGCTGTTGACTATGTTTCAAAATGGGTAGAGGCAATTCCATGCAGAACCAATGATCATAAAGTGGTGATAGGGTTTTTGAAGAGCAACATCGTTTCACGCTTTGGATTCCCTCGAACGATAATCAGTGATGGTGGTACCCACTTTTGTAACAAATCATTCAAAGCACTTTTGACAAAGTACTCCATCACTCATAAAGTGGCGACTCCGTATCATCCAAAAGCAACTAGCCAAGTTGAGATCTCCAATCGAGAAATAAAGCACATCTTAGAAAGACCATGAGGCCGATTTAAAAGATTGGTCATTAAGACTTGATGATGCATTATGGGCATATAGAACGGCGTTCAAAACCCCAATTGGGATGTCACCCTACAGGCTAGTGTATGGAAAAGCTTGCCACCTACCTGTGGAACTCGAGCATCGTGCGTACTGGGCCATCAAGAAATTCAATTTTGACATGCAGCAAGCTGGCTCAGAAAGACGATTACAGCTGGCAGAACTTGAAGAAATTCGTAATGATGCATACGAAAATGCCAAGGTTTACAAGCAACGAATGAAAGTCTTTCATGATAAGCAGATTATGAGAAAATCTTTCACTCCAGTCGAAAAGTACTTTTATTCAATTCTCGCTTGCATTTATTCCCAGGTAAGCTACGCTCTCGATGGTCCGGCCCCTTCATTGTTCACACTGTTTTTCCACATGGGGCAATTGAAATTAAGGACCCAAAAAATGGTGTCACGTTTAAAGTTAATGGTCAAAGATTAAAGCCATATCTAGAGTACCAACCACATGGAGAGGACAAAATAAATTTAAGTGACCCACCAGATTTGAATTAAGATTTTTCTTTTCGGTGATTTATTTATTTATTTATTTATTTATTTTCTTCTGCTAATTGAAATCATTTGTGCATAAGTGTGTTTGTTTAACCATTAAGTTTTCTTTTATCACTTTTAATCATGAGACGATTCCTCTTGAACATCCTTAAGACTTCAACGTGTCCAATCTCATCTTAGAGGCCGAGATACGATTTTGTAAAACACATCGTATTTGGAAGCTACAACCACCGAGTTAATATCCCACGTTGAGGATTTAGAAAGCCAACTCGAGAGACATTGAGAGCGTGTCTACAACATCCATTTGGAGCTTGAGGTAAATTCCATAAGAGGGCGATTGTGATTTTCTTTGTGTGTTTTTGTTTGTTACTCTGTTTGTGTGTTTTAGTTTTCACCCCGGTCAGTGGCGGATAACGGTACTCCGTGACAATCAAGTCGGTTACTCCAGGTTTCCCATAATTACGATCTTCCGAGGCGAAGGTATGGATAAAACGAGATCTTAGCAAAGCTTCATAGTCGATTCCCTTCACTTCCTCGGAATGCCCTCTCACAATCTATAAAGCTCGATCCGAACGCATGCGATTGCTCATGAGGAATAACATACCTGCTGATATCCATTTGGTTAATCGAGGCTAAAATACGCTTGGCGGGTGAGTTGCCTCACAAATTTATTGCATACATGCCTGGTTGTGGTAAAGGAAATTATGCAAGAAAGCGAAGAGCTCGAAAGATTTCGGTTGCTTGTCATAAGTGTGCGAGAATGATATGCAATAAAAACGATGTTCTTTAGGAATGGTGTCGATAACGAGAAGATAAGATTCATTCATTAGGGATGGCTTGAATAAGGAGTCATTGGATGATATCCTTTTGTCTCTTGAAACGCATCCCGTGGATATGTGCAAGAGGCGATTCTCCGCCATGGCCATCATTCCGAAAAGAGCATACGCACGATCTCTCGGGAATCTGACTATAAACGACCCTGTTTGCCAGTTTATAAGAAAACTGGATGGGAAGCCTATCCTCGACCCATAGAGGGCGTTGAAGCCGTTTACGGACGTAAAACCGGAGGAAGATGTGAGCCACGATCGCAACTACCTGTAAATATCCTTTTACTTTACTGTTGTTTTATTTTACTGTTGTTTTACCATTTGCATTATTGTCTTTAATAATTTTATATTTGTCATTACTTGCTTTTCCTTTTTACTGTTTCCTTTTTTACTCTCAAGCCATGTGCATTACACGATTAATTGACATAGACATGACACCTCATTCACAGCTGTGACCCATTGCCGCCAAGATCCTTAAATATGATTCTTTTCGTTTACACTCACAAATTGTTTTTGAGAAGTATCCTAATGGCAGCTACTCCCAATAAACAATTCAAGAATATTTGTGTGCTTTCTGGATTTAACTATGGCAAATATAAAGAGTTCTTTAGGCGACCATTGATCTTGGTCGATGCATGCAGAGAAAAATTACACTTAGTATACGGCGGAGGTGACCGAGGGTTATCAAAATTGGTCTCAGAAACTGCTTTTGTCAGAGGAAGTCAAGTGTTAGGCATCATACCACAAGCCCTAAAACCTTTAGGGTCTTGTCTAACTCACCGACCGGAGAAGAGTTAGTTGTCTCGGGTATGCAAGAAAGAATAACCGAAATGCTTAATCATGCTTTGATGCTTTTATTTTCTTACCGGAGATCTTGCAACTCTGAGGCACTTATCACTTTAGCATCTTGGGCCCATCTGCACATTCATCAAAAACCCATCGGTTTGTTAAATGTCAATAATTTTTATGATGGCTTTATCGCATTTCTTAACCATGCAATAAAAAAACTACTTCATTCCTCTACGGTGAAAAAGCTTTTTATTTGTGCTCACACCGCTAATGAGCTACTTGATCCACAAGCTTATCAACCAGAGCGATCCCAAGACCTTGGTGTTGGAGTGTACGAATAACGATGGTAACAATAAGCAGCAGAAGAAGTACAAATTAGATTTAAATCTCCGCTTTGTAAATATTTTCTTCGTGTTACACCACCCAGTGATGTCTTCTAAACTCTACTTCTTTCCTTTAAAACATTGAGGACAATGTTTAGTTCTGGTTGGGAGGAGGGGATAGTTGACAATTGTGGAATGTTGGTTAAGTTTTTACTATTTTTTTGTTGTAGAAACTAATCATTGCTAATGTTTGTGTTGAAGATGGCTGAATATGGAGTGTAGTTACTCTAAAACGCGCATCTTCTCAGTTAAAAAAAAAAAAAAAAATAAAAAAATAAAAAAAAAAAAAAAATAAAAAAAAAAGAAAAATTTTTATTTTTCGTGTGATCCTTCTAACCTTTTGACTTCTCCTTTATAAATATGCATTTTCAAATTTTGAGTCGAAGATGGCTGAATATAGAGTGTAGTGCCTCTAGAAACGCATCTTCTTAGTTAAAAAAAAAAATCATTTTTCTATCATTTTAAGTGTAACATTTTCAATTATTTTTTCTCGCATCATTTTCACATTTCGTATGCATACTTCCTTTTCATGTTTAGAATAGGTTAGGGGTAGAATGTTGTTTAAAAAAAAAAATGGTGTGATTTTGTTTTTATTTTTGGATGACATGATGATTTTCGAATTTTAGTATTTGTATTATCTTTGGTCTTGAGTGATGTTACACTATGTTTGCTACTCTCTACATGTTGATGTCGGAGATAAATATGAGTTGCTTGAAAGAATTGACATGTCATAATAAATACCAAGTGAGCTTTTGAGCCTATTATTTTTTCTTGGAAGTAACCCTTTTTGCCCATTCTTCATACAAACTTAAGATATTATTATTTTATACATGATCTTTAGATTTCCTTGGAGTCAACCCTTTAAAAAAAAAAAAAAGTTAAAAAAAAAAAAATGCGTGGCTACATCTAAAGGTCCATTTACCTAGTAGATATGGAGGAGTATCTAGAGCCTAAAAGATGATGGAAAGGCCGTCTTTGATCCGTTTGAGCCTTTCTAGCCATCCCTATGTGAAAAATCCATAGTTGTCCCTTTTGTGCCTTTTAAAAAAAAAAAAAAAAAAAAACTTTTCTTTGTCAACTTATCGTCTTCACCCACTCCAATTTGGAGTATTACCCGATATCTTACAAGTTCCATCACCTATTCATGTTTGAGAAAAATATAAATAATTGTTTTGTTTAGTAAAGTTGTGCAATACCCAAAAAAAAAGGAAAAAAAAAAAGAGAAAGCAAAGAAAAAAAAAGAGAAAAAAAAGAAAAAAAAATTCTCTAAAACAAAAAAAAAAAGAAAAAAAAAGAGAGAGATATATAATTCAATAAGTGAAATGCATTTTTTTTTTCTTCTTCCAAAAGATATTATTTTTCTCAAACATGTATTTTGTTTTCTCTATTTTCCTTTCTTTGTTAGCCATGTCCCTAGCCTACGTTACATCCTAATAAAAGTCCTTCTTGATTTTAGGGAACTATAGTCTGAAGTAGAAGCTAGTTATATGGTCTATAAAGATGTAGTAATGCATAATAAAAAAATAATAAAAAAATACATTGGGTTGACTAATATTCTTTTGACTTGAGATCGTGTTATTTCTAAGCTATGGGCATATTTCCTTCATCTTGGTGAGAGTGTGTGATATTATTTCTTTACTATCTTCACTCCATTTATCATTCATTGAAGTGACACTTTTTATTGGGTTTAATTTCCTTGTGAGAGTGTCACTATTACCGGTGAGATTTTGGGGTTGGACATGTCATTTTTTTTAAGTAGCTGTATTTACTTGGTTGATTCATGTGGATGGTTGATGTGGGTGTGATGTTTCTTTAGACCGGAGATAATGCTTATACTTTTATTTGATTGCTATCATTAGTCTGATTGAATAAACAAGTTTGTTTAAAAAAAAAAAAAAAAAAATTTGGGTTTGAATTTTTTTTTCGCTTTTTTTGCTAGGGACTAGCAATAAGCTGGTTGGGGGGGGTGTTGAGTGTTAGAAAGTGTATATTTATAAAGGAGAAATTCATCATTTTACACTTTAAATCTCACTAACATCTCTAATTTTATTTATTTAAGTCCTTTGTTATTTAATTATATATGTTTTGTTTTTATTAAGTATTTTGTGTATTTTAGGGGTATCATGGTCATTTCACAATGAACGAGATTTCGGATAGCAAAACGGACGTCACTTTTGAACTCAGGACAGTCGAAAACCTTAAGAGGAGCATAAAAGGAAAAATGGCACTGTTCACACGTTCGACACTATTCACATGTACGCATCGTTCATGATATCATTCACGCACCTCGCATTGCAGCGTTATCGTTCAAACCGTGTGCAAACCGTGTTACTTGTTCAAACCGCGTGGTCAAACCCGTGGTCAAACCGTGTTACTTTCACCGATGACGTGGCGCGATCTCGCGCATCCAAACTATTTTTAATCCGATGGCAATGATTCACTCAATGTATCTATAAAAAGGGGCCTTCCCCCTAATTTGACACCCCAATCCATTTTTGAGCTTAGTTTTCTGTAATTCCTTCTCCATCTTGTATTTTCTACGTATTTTAATAAAATTCCCATTTTATCCCTAGTTCAATAATGAGTAGCTAATTTCCTTTCAAGCTTGGGTTGAAGGTGAAGTCTCAACATGTGTCATGGGCTTTATTTGGTAAATTTATTTTCTCTTCCCCTCTAATTTCTGTGGAGGTTTTGACTTTTAAATCGACAAATAATAATAATCTTGTCTAGTTACCGCCCGGTTTTACCTGGACCCTAGTACAAGGTTATTATTATTTGGCACGATATAAGCCTTAGCACCATATTGATTAGGCGTGGTTCATGAGGTGTGGATTCCCCCCTCATGATTTAATTGGTATTAATAAGGATTATTTAGCCCATGATGCATGTTGATACGGATCCAGATACCCAAGTGCTTTATCTCAATAGTTTCCAGTTTAATTATTTCTGCCAATCCAATTTAAATTCCAAAGATCATCTAAATTACGTCCACACAAATCCAACCACCCATTTACATAATTAATTCTACACACAATTAAAATCCACCTCCTCGTGGGATCGACACTCAACACCATTAATCTATTCTACAATAGATTCGTGCGCGCTTGAGAGTTCAACAAAATTTGCACAACACTAGTGTATGGAAAAGCTTGCCACCTACCCGTGGAACTCAAGCATCGTGCGTCTTGGGCTATCAAGAAATTCAATTTTGACATGCAGCAAGTGGCTCGAAACGACGATTCACTGGCTTTGCGGAACTTGAAGAAATTCGTAATGATGCATACGAAAATGCCAAGGTTTACAAGCGTGAATGAAAGTCTTTCATGATAAAAGTTATGAGAAAATCTTTCACTCCGGGTTAGAAAGTACTTTTATTCAATTCTCGTTTGCACCTATTCCCAGGTAAGCTACGCTCTCGATGGTCTGGCCCCTTCATTGTTCATATTGTTTTTCCACATGGGGCAATTGAAATTAAGGACCCAAAAAACGGTGTCACGTTTAAAGTTAATGGTCAAAGATTAAAGCCATATCTAAAGTACCAACCACATGGAGAGGACACCGAAATAAATTTGAGTGCCCCACCACATTTGAATTAAGATTTTTCTGTTTTTTTTTTCGTGATTTGATTTTTTTTTCTTTTTACTATTCTTTTGCTAATTGAAATTATTTGTGCATAAGTTTGTTTGTTTAACCATTGAGCTTTCTTTTATCACTTTTAATCATGAGACAGTTCCTCTTGAACATCCTTAGAAGACTTCAACGTGTCCAATATCATCTCAGAGGCCAGATACGATTTTGTAAAACACATCGTATTTGGAAGCTACAACCACCGGAGTTAATATCCCACGTTGAGGATTTAGAAAGCCAACTCAGAGACATTGAGAGCAGTGTCTACAACATCCAGTTCGAGCTTGAGGTAAATTCTATAAGAGGACGATTGTGATTTTCTTTGTGTGCTTTTATTTGTTACTCCGTTTGTGTGTTTTAGTTTGTGTGTTTCAGTTTGTCACCCGGTCAAGTGGCGGATAACGGTACTCGTGACAATCAAGTCGGTTACTTGAGTTTCCCATAATTACCGATCTTCCGAGGCGAAGGTATGAATAGAAACGAGATCTTAGCAAAGCTTCATAATCGATTCCCTTCACTTCCTCGAATGCCCTCTCACAATCTATAAAGCTCGATCCGAACGCATGCGATTGCTCATGAGGAATAACATACCCGCCGATATCCGCCGGTTAATCGAGGCTAAAGTACGCTTGGCGGTGAGTTGCCTCCTAAATTTATTGCATACATGCCTGGTTGTGGTAAAGGAAATTATGCAAGAAAGCGAAGAGCTCGAAAGATTTCGGTTGCTTGTCATAAGTGTGCCGAATGATATGCAATAAAAAAGCGATGTTCTTTAGGAATGGTGTCGATAACAGAAGATAAGATTCAATTCATTAGGGATGGCTTGAATAAGGAGTCATTGGATGATATCCTTTTGTCTCTTGAAACGCATCCCGTGGATATGTGCAAGGAGCGATTCTCCGATTATGGCCATCATTCCGAAAGAGCATGCACGATACTGATCTCGAATCGACTATAAACGACCACTGTTTGCCGGTTTATAAGAAAATCTGGATGGGAAGCCTATCCTCGACCCATGAGGGCGTTGAAGCCGTTTCGGACGTAAAACCGAGAGGAAGATGTGAGCCACAATCACAACTACCTGTAAATATCCTTTTACTTTCTTGTTGTTTTATTTTACTTGTTGTTTTACCATTTGCATTATTGTCTTTAATACTTTTATATATGTCATTACTTGCTTTTCCTTTTTTTTGTTTCCTTTTTTACTCTCAAGCCATGTGCATTACACGATTAATTGACATAGACATGACACCTCATTCACAGCTGTGACCCATTGCCGCCAAGATCCTTAAATATGATTCTTTTCATTTGCACTCACAAATTATTTTTGAGAATTATCCTAATGGCAAATACTCCCATAAACAATTCAAGAACATTTGTGTGCTTTCCTGGATTTAACTATGGCAAATATAAAGAGTTCTTTGAGGCACCATTGATCTTGGTCGATGCATAGCAGAGAAAATTACACTTAGTATACGGCGGAGGTGACCGAGGGTTATCAAAATTGGTCTCAGAAACTGCTTTTGTCAGAGGAAGTCAAGTGTTAGGCATCATACCACAAACCCTAAAACCTTTAGGTCGCTTGTCTAACTCACCGACCGGAGAAGAGTTAGTTGTCTCGGGTATGCAAGAAAGAATAACCAAATGCTTAATCATCTTTGATGCTTTTATTTTCTTACCGGAGATCTTGCAACTCTAGAGGCACTTATCACTTTAGCATCTTGGGCCCATCTGCACATTCATCAGAAACCCATCGGTTTGTTAAATGTCAATAATTTTTATGATGGCTTTATCGCATTTCTTAACCATGCAATAAAAAACTACTTCATTCCCTCCACGGTGAAAAAGCTTTTTATTTGTGCTCACACTTCTAATGAGCTACTTGATCTGTTACAAGCTTATCGACTGAACTGATCCCAAGACCTTGGTGTTGGAGTGTACAAATAACGATGGTAACAATAAAGCAGTAAGAAGTACAAATTAGATTTAAATCTCCTTTGTAAATATTTTCTTCTGTGTTACACCACCCGGTGATGTCTTCTAAACTCTACTTCTTTTCCTTTAAAACATTGAGGACAATGTTTAGTTAAGTTGGGGGAGGGGATAGTTGACAATTGTGGAATGTTGGTTAAGTTTTTACTAATTTTTTATTGTAGAAACTAATCATTGCTAATGTTTGTGTTGAAGATGGCTGAATATGGAGTGTAGTTGCTCTAAAACGCATCTTCTCGATTAAAAAAAAAAAGGAAAAAAATAATGAAAAAAAAATTTCTTATTTTTCGTGTGATCTTTTAACTTTTTGACTTCTCCTTTATAAATATGCATTTTCAAATTTTGAGTCGAAGATGGCTGAATATAGAGTGTAATGCCTCTAAACGCATCTTCTTAGTTAAAAAAATTATTTTTCTATTATTTTAAGTGTAACATTTTCAATTAGTTTTTCTGCATCATTTTCACATTTACGCATGCATACTTTCCTTTCATGTTTAGAATAGGTTGGGGGTAGAATGTTGTTTAAAAAAAAAAAAAAATAGGGTGATTTTGTTTTTATTTTTGGATGACATGATGATTTTGAATTTTAGTATTTGTATTATCTTTGGTCTTGAGTGATGTTACACTATATTTGCTACTCTACATGTTGATGTCAGAGATAAATATGAGTTGCTTGAAAGAATTGACATGTCATAATGAATACCAAGTGAGCTTTTGAGCCTATTATTTTTCTTGGAGAGTAACCATTTTTGCCCATTCTTCATACAAACATAAAGAAGTATTATTATTTTATACATGATCTTTAGATTTCTTTGGAGTCAACCCTTTAAAAAAAAAAGTTAAAAAAAAAATACGTTGCTACATCTGAAGGTCCATTTAACTAGTAGATATGGAGGATTATGTAGAGCCCTAAAAGATGATGGAAAGGTCATCTTTGACCCGTTTGAGCCTTTCTAATCATCCCTTATGTGAAATATCCATAGTTAGCCCTTTTGAGCCTTTTATTAAAAAAAAAAAATTCTTTGTCAACTTATCATCTTGACCCACTCCAATTGGAGTATTACCCGATATCTTACAAGTTCCATCACCTATTCATGTTTGAGAAAAATATAAATAATTGTTTTGTTTAGTAAAGTTGTGCAATACCCAAAAAAAAAAGAAAAAAAAAGAGAAAGCAAAGAAAAAAAAAGAAGAAAAAGAAATTCTCTAAAAAAGAAATTCTCTAAAAAAAAGAAAAAAAAAGAGAGAGAGATATAATACAATAATAAATAAGTAAAATGCACTTTTTAGTTTCCAAAAGATATTATTTTTCTCAAGCATATATTTTGTTTCCTCTATTTTCCTTTCTTTGTTAGCCATGTCCCTAGCTTACGTTACATCCTAATAAAAGTCCTTCTTGATTTTAGGGAACTATAGTCTGAAGTAGAAGCTAGTTATATGGGCTAAAAGATGTTGTGATGCATAATAATTAAAAAAAAAAGAAGAAAAAAAATAAGTAAATAAATTGGGTTGACTAGCATTTTGTTTGACTTGAGATCGTATTATTTCTAAGTTGTGGGCATATTCTTTTCATCTTGGTGAGAGTGGGTGATATTATTTCTTTATTATCTTCACTCAATTTATCATTCATTGAAGTGACAATTTTTATTGGATTTAATTTCCTTGTGAGAGTGTCACTATTACCGGTGAGATTTTGGGGTTTGACATGTCATTTTTGAAAGTACCTGTGACAAAATCTACTTGGTTGATTCATGTGGATGGTTGATGTGGGTGTGATGTTTCTTTAGACTGGAGATAATGCTTATACTTTTATTTGATTCTTTATCATTAGTCTGATGGAATAAACAAGTTTGTTTAAAAAAAAAAAATTTGGTTTTGAATTTTATTTTCGCTTTATTTGCTAGGGACTAGCAATAAGCTGGTGTGTGTTTGAGTGTTAGAAAGTGTATATTTATAAAGTGTATATTTATAAAGGAGAAATTCATCATTTTACACTTCAAATCTCACTAACATCTCTAATTTTATTTATTTAAGTCCCTTGTTATTTAATTATATATGTTTTGTTTTAATTAAGTATTTTGTGTATTTTAGGGGTATCATGGTCATTTCACAATGAACGAGATTTTGGATAGCAAAACGGACGTCACTTTTGAACTCAGGAAAGTCGAAAACCTTAAGAGGAGCATAAAAAGAAAAATGGCACTGTTCACACGTCATTTACACTATTCACATGTATGCATCTTGTTTATGATATCGCTCACGACACTTTATTCGCATCAGCGTTACTCGTTTCAAACCGTGTGCAAACCGTGTTTCTTGTTCAAACCGCGTGGTCAAACCCGTGGTCAAACCGTGTTATTCTTGTTCATCGATGACGTGGCGCAATCTGTGCATCCAAACTATTTTTAATCCGATGGCCATGATTCACTCAATGTATCTATAAAAAGGGCCTCCCCCTAATTTGACACCCCGAATCCATTTTTGAGCTTAGTTTTCTGTAATTCCTTCTCCATCTTGTATTTTCTACGTATTTTAATAAAATTCCTATTTTACCCCTAGTTCAATAATGAGTAGCTAATTTTCTTTCAAGTTTGGGTTGAAGGTGAAGTCTCAACATGTGTCATGGGCTTTATTTGGTAAATTTATTTTCTCTTCCCCTCTAATTTCTGTGGAGGTTTTGACTTTTTTCGACAAATAATAATAATCTTGTCTAGTTCACCGCCACGTTTTACCCTAAGACCCTAGTATAAGATTATTATTATTTGGGCACGATAAGCCCTTAACACCATATTGATTAGGCGTGGTTCATGAGGTGTGGATTCCCCTCATGATTTAATTGGTATTAATAAGGATTATTTAGCACATGATGCATGTTGATACGGATCCGATATACCCAAGCACTTTATTTCAATAGTTCCCAATTCAATTTAATTCTGCTATTCCAATTTAAATTCTAGCATTCTCTAAATCAATTTCCTCACAAATCCAACCACCCATTTACATAATTAATTTTACACACAATTAAAATCCACCTCCTCGTGGGATCGACACTCACACCGTTAATCTATTCTACAATAGATTCGTGCGCTTATGAAGTTCAACAAAATTTGCACAACAATGTGCGTAGACAGTCGAGCTATCAATAAAGTTATAGTTCGATATCGTTTTCCAATCCCTTGATTAGATGACTTGTTAGATCAACTTAGTGGAGCAGTAGTTTTTGCCAAACTTGATTTGAAAAGTGGCTACCATCAAATTCGAATACGGCTTGGAAATGAATGGAAACAGCCTTTAAAACTCGCGAAGGGTTAAACGAGTGGTTGGTAATGCAATTTGGCTTATCCAATGCTCCGAGTACTTTTTATGCTAGTTATGAATCAAGTTCTTCGTCATTTCATTGGAAAGATTATGGTTGTTTACTTCGATGATATACTTATATATAGCACCAGTCACGAGTTATATATATAACATTTGAGAGAAGTGCTTTCAACCTTAAAAGTAGTAAGTTTATACACAGCAGTAAACAAGTGTATTTTCTTGATAGAGAAAGTATTATTTTTGGGATATGTGGTGTCGAAAGATGGCATATATGTTGACCAATCAAAAGTGGATGCTATTCGAGATTAGCCTCAACCAACTACTTTATCCGCCACGAGAAGTTTCCATGGATTGACCTCTTTTTATAGGCGATTCATTCCTCATTTTAGTACTATTATGGCATCAATCACGGATTGCATGAAAGGAAGACAATTCTCTTGGACAGAGGCAGCTACTAAAGCATTCGAGATCATCAAAGAAAAGTTTATTACTGCCCCAATACTTGCCCTATCGGATTTTTCGCTCACTTTTGAGGTACATTGTGATACTTCCAAGGTAGGCATTGGAGCTGTTTTTAGCCAATATGGTAAGCCTATGACATGGAGCAAAGGCATGCTACAGCACTTATGACGTGGAGTTTTACGCAGTAGTTCAAGCATTAAAACATTAGCGACATTATTTAATTCATAAAGATTTTGTTTTATACATTGACCATGCCATGTTAAAGCATCTCAATAGTCAAGACAAGCTCTCTCATAGACATGCCACGTGGACAACATTTCTTCAGCAGTTTACTTTTGTGGTAAAGCATACTTTTGGCGAATCTAACTGGGTAGCAGATGCACTTAGTTGACGAACTTCTTTATTAGCACAACTGCATAATCAAGTTCTCAGATTTGACACATTTCAAGAGTTATATGCTTTTAATCTTTTCTTTGCTCCTATATTAGAAGATGTTGTTGCAGGATTTCGCTCAGATTATCATTTACCTGACAGATTCCTTTTCAAGAGTAATCGTGTTCATGGAGAAAAATTACATAGCGAAGGGCACATGGGTCGTGATAAAAATCTGGCTCTAATAGCCAACACTTATTTTTTGCATACTATGAGGCATGATGTCTATCACTATGTCGAGACTTCTCGCATTTGTCAGGTTTCCAAGGGTGCTGCAACTAATGCTGGGTTATATATGCCGCTACTAATTCCAACACAACCTTGGGCTGATATTAGCATGGATTTTGTTTTGGGATTACCCTGCACTCAGAGGGGTGTGGATTCAATCTTTGTTATTGTTGATCGATTCAAGAAAATGGGGCACTGCATTACTCGCAAGAAGACTACAGACGCTTTGATTGTTGCTCGTCTATTCTTCAAAGAAGTCTATAGATTGCATGCTTACCGAGTTCTATAGTATCTGACCGGGATACACGATTTCTTAGCCATTTTTGGAAGACATTATGGAAGTTGACTAACACTCGCCTGAATTTCAATAGTGCTTATCACCCATAAACAAATGATCAAACCAAAGTTGTCAACCGCTCTTTAGGAAACCATCTACGTAGTCTAGTTGGCAATAACCTGAAGACGTGGGATCAAAAGTTATATCAAGTCAAGTTTGCTTATAACCGTGCAGTTAAGCGTAGTACTAGTTTAAGCCATTTTCAGGTGAATTACGGATATAATCCACGAGCTCCCATTGACTTGGCTCCAGTTCCAGCTTTAGTTCGCAAAAGCAGCAAGGCAGAAGACTTTATTGAGCAGCTTAAGAAGATTCATGAAACTACGCAAGCGTCTTTGAAACAAACTACCGAAGGTTATAAAATTATGGTAGACAAAAAGCGACGAGCTTTAGAATTTCAAGTAGGAGATCTTGTTTGGGCTATCTTAACCAAAGATAAGTTCTTAGTTGGCGAGTACACCAAGCTTTCTACCAGAAAAATCGGACCTTTAGAAATTATTGAGAAGATAAATCCTAATGCATACAGACTGAAGCTTCCTAGTGATATTCGCACAACCGATGTGTTCAATATCAAGCATCTTATTCCTTACAAAGGTGATTATGACGAAGATGTTGTTGCTGATAATCTGAATTCGAGGGCGAATTCTCTCCATCCTGAGGCGAATGATGCAGATTAAGAATCTATATTATACTAGGATATGTTTCCTAATTAATTAAGGTTTAGGACTTTAATTTCCTTTTTAATTTAGAGATTTTGTTTCCTTTTCAATTTAGAATTTCGTTTTCCTTCGTGATTTAGGATAATTACTATTATTATAAATAGTTCTCTCTTGTAACCTTTAAAGGCAGATTTTTAAGTTCAATAATATTTCAGTTTTCCAATCTCTTGTGAGTATTTGAATAGTTAATTCTCGGTATTCTAAGTAATCAACGAGTTTTAACCCTTAAATTCGCGGCATTCTTTTGAATCAACGTGAATTTAGTTGTTCTTTATTCCGATATTCTCTAGAATTAATGGAATATTTTGAACATTAAATTTCCGTTGCATCAGGTTTGTTGGTGTTTTCAATTGTAGTGGAGGTAGCTTGAAATATATAATAACTTGTGGAGTGTAAAATGAAAAATTTCTTTAATAAAATTATAAACATCAACGTTTTCTTAGCAACCAAAGCTAATATTTAACAATTATAGGTCAAAAGCCACAGCACCTTACTCCCCTTCTCACACTCACTTAACTCCCTAAAAGTCTCTCATGGTAACTCAAGCCAATAGTTCAGCACATCCACAACCATTATGTTGAGATTTTTTTTTTTTCCAAATCAGGTCACATTGCATATTCTTCGGGTCTCTTTATGGTTTACAACTTTAGTTTGCATCACATTTGCATCACATTTGTGCATATAATGATTTTTTTCTTTCACTAAATATGATAATAATTTTTATTTTCTACTATTTACTCGATGGCAATTTGTGTATTTTCTCAATTTACTCAAATGCACTCGTGAAAAAAAGGACCAATTTTTTTATTGCCTATATTGTGATAAATCATTTAGTTAATGTAAAAAACCAAAGCAAATAATGGAAACGGAATACAGAATACCTCTATCAATTGTTCATGATCGTTAATTTGTAACAATCTGAAGTACTTACACTACCGACACAAGAATGTTATGTACCTCAATTTTGTTTATCTATTTATTCTAATTATTAGCTGTTGTATTGTTATAGAAATAAATGGCCTTTTTACATGTTTTTATATATATATATAAAGTTTCAGTCCAGAATTTTAAAGTGTGAGAACATCCGAAAAAATACATAAACCATACGATTTAAGCGCTTTAAGTTGTAAGATTTTAAAATCCCGCGATTTTAAAACTTTTCCAAACTTTTCCTACACTTTAAGATTCCGAGCCAGAAAACTACTAATATATATATATATATATATATACACATACATATATATATAAACGCTCTCGGATCTCTCGGCGTTATCAATTGCAGAATCAATTTCTTGAATCAGATTCTTATCGAAACTCCGCTCAATGGAAAATTATAGAAACGGAATGAAACTGGACCGGTTCATCAGAATGTGCTTCTCAATGCTTTGGACGGTGGAAACTACACTTCGAAAGGTTCTTTTTGCGGAGGAAATACAGCCGAAACAGCTCTAAGAAGTGCCCTTTTTTTTTTCTCTTTTGGTACAAATAAATTAAGAATAAAGCAGGAGAGAACTCGAGGGCTTTAGCGAATTTATGAAAAGTTTAAAGATTCTCATTTGATATGAATTTCTGCTGTGTATAAATTTACTTGTCGGTTGATAGTTAATAAATAATAAAATTAAAAAGTTAACTCGTATCGTGTAAGACGTAATATCTTTAAAAATTCAAAGAAATTCAAATAAAAGAAAATTCTGATTCTTTATAAAAATAGATTTTCGGAGAGAAGCTAACTGTTGCACCGCCATCTCGTAAATTTGAAGAGTATTGTAGACTTGTAGTACAACAAATTTTTTATTTAAAAATTATATTATTTAATTTAAAAATCTTATTGCAAAATCTACGAAAGTAGCGCGCCTGCTTCGCCAATGTCACAAAATTTTTTCTTTTAGGGAGAGAATCCCTCCAAATGCTCCACGTGACGCCAGTTCGCAGAATGAAAATGAAAAGGGTTTGAGAGTCGACAACTAACCAACACTTTTATCATAATATATATATTTTTTAGAATAATTTGCTTTTCACGTTGATACATCTAAAATTGTTGTAAAAACTGCAGTAATTATACCATTACAAATTGTGGTAATTTTTTAAATTCACATCAAAATGAGGAATATATGATAATGGTATAATATTACCATAACAATTTGAGAAAAAAGTAGCCACAGAAACCCTTCGATGCTGTTAGCAGATATCAGCCACCATTATATTTAATCATGGCCTTCGATATAAGTAAATTGGGAACATTCAGAGTAGAAACGAGATAAATATGAAACTGCAAATTGTTCTCTAAATGGTCTAAAATTATTAAGCATAAAGAATAACTGCGAAGTTCAACAGAGTTTCAACGTCCATCACGGCTATGCTTAAGACTCTTCCTTCCGAATACTGATTGTCATCGTATTGCTCATATCTCACCGTCCCATAAATCTTCCAGAGTCCTGAATACACCATAAGTTTCATGGACAAAGGAAGTCCCTCTTAGAAGTCTAGCCTGCAAAATTGAACAAAACTTTTCAGGAAAAGTGTCTCTGAGACTTGAGTACGCCTCGTATCAACATCATATAACCTTAAAAGAGCGAGATCAGTTCAGCTACCCAACTAAAACATGGTTAAAGCATTATATAGGAGGCCAAACACTAGTTTTACCGCTAAGACGAATTATAAATGCATTTGATATGGTACAACTTTATGATCATATTAAAAAAAGTAACAAGAAGGATCCTAGTAATTATGTCACAGCTACTTGCCTGCTCAATTCCTGAAAACTTGGCTAGTAAGTCCTCAGGGATAGACCAGTCAAAGACATCCAAGTTTTCCTTGATCCGTACTTCATTTGTACTCTTGGGGAGCACACTGTTACCCATCTGCAGACCCCAGCGGAGACAAACTTGTGCAGGAGTTTTGCCTAATTTCTCAGCAACCATCTTCACAAACGGATGCTCGAGGACATCACTCTTGATCCATGTTGTGCCAGGAGAACCCAATGGGGAATACCCCTGACAGAAAAACAAAAATGAAGCTTATTTCAAGAAATCAAAGTAAAAATAAAAGCTTCACAATCAGAAGTAGGTAAAGAAATATGGAATTAAAAAGCAGGCTAACAGAAGTTTTGTCTACTCACAGATAGGTGAACTCCCTTGGATTTACAGAATTCACGAAGCTTTTGCTGCTGCCATGAAGGATGGCATTCCACTTGGTTAACAGCAGGAGGCACACGTGCCACTTCCAGCAAATCTCCAAGCTTCTTTGTAGAAAAATTGCTTACTCCAATTGCTCGAGCCTTGCCAGAGTCATAAAGTGCCTCCATTGCTTTCCACGTGCTAGGTATATCTGGTTTATCAAGGTTTTCTGGCTTGAAGCCAACAGATCCCTTCTTCATCTTAACTGGCCAGTGCATCTTCAAAATTTGAATGGTCAGGTAGTTAACTTTGGAACAGCATCCTCAATAGTCAACAATTTATCAGTATAGTCTAAACAAGAAGATAAATACTACATAATTTCTACTATGAATCTCTAGACTAGACAAAAACTAGGTAACTAGGCTAATGGATCAAGTAAAGCACACAAGGTATAGATCAAGGTAGTCAATCTGTAAGTCCCGCAAAGTTCTGTCCAATGCCTCTGGTACATCTTCTGGTTCATGATAAGCATTCCTGCAAATAATCTCGGATTTAGACATCATAGAGAACTATTTTTGGATTTTAATATAAGATTAAATTCAATACGCTATCCCACCCAGCACCACAGAACAATCATCAAAAAATTTGAAGTCAATGTATTAAACAGTTCTCAATTATATATACTCCTACTCAATATCAAAAATAAAGTAAAACAAACCAGAGTTTAGAGGTAATCCACAAATCCTCACGCTTGACAACACCATCTTCAAAAAACTTCTTCAGCACCAAGCCAATCTGTGATAAAGAGAGATAAGGTCATAATTAAATACAGTGCTTGCAACAGTTGAGTGCTTTTTCCCCCCAACAGGAACAGTTAAGCATTTTCTCACCATCAACTAAAAAAGATCACAATAGTAAGAAGCAAGATAGCAGCTCTTGGAACACATTCAAAAAACACCCCCACCAACACCCCCCCCCCCAAACAAAAAGAACAACACACACTCTTTTTTTGTGGGATGAGAAGGGACAATCATAATTTAATCATGGCGAACACAAATTATGGAAAAACTGATCTCAAGCACTTGTAGTGAAAATCATTATACGTTGTACAAATCATCTTTCGCATTAATTCATACAAAATGTCACAATCAACATAAAATACAATATAGTAAGCATTAGAGATTTAAAAAAAAAAAGAAAAAAAGAAAAGGACGGACGTCTAGCTTTAGCAAACAGAAACAAAAATAGATAGGTGCTGAGCAGAGTATCCAAAGAATAGTAAAAAAGTTTATATAACTATAAATATATCTCATAACGATTATAGGAAAATGCGGTGAAGAAAATCGTTTTGTAGTGACAATGACATAGGATGAACAACAATAAATTTGCAAAAATAATACAGTGTGTTTACCTCCTTTTCATTGCCGTAAATTTGAGCACAATCAATATGTCGGTATCCAGCCTGCATTGATCAACAAACAAACATGTTTAGATTTTTCCGATATAATTTATTATTTTGGAGTAGTTTCTTAGGAAATTGTATCCAAATTTTTAATTTTTTTTTAATTTTTCATTTTTATAACTCCCAACTTTGGCAATTAAACCAAAAAAATGAGGTCCTAAAGGCTCCTAACACAACAAAACGTTGAAAGAAACAGAAAGTAAAGAAAGAAAAATTGGGAAAAACCTTGATGGCGGCAGCAACGGCGTTGCCGACGACACCAGGATCAGACTGCCACGTGCCTAATCCAACGGACGGGATTTTGGCTCCGGTATTCAGCACGAAGTGTCCAATCTCATTTGCCATTTTCGAAAGCCAAGCGCCAAAGAGAGAGAGATAGCAAGCGCAAGCGAATGAGTGGACTAGAGGTAAAAGCCTGCACCGGCCGGCCTTTATATAACGAAGGAGAGAATCTTAACTTGGATTCTAGTAGTAGCATGTAGGCGGGAGATGCGAGAAATTTCTTCATTAGTGTGCTGCCACGTGTGAAACGCCTTTCATGCCAACACAAATCTTTCGCGATCGTTGATTATTTAAAAAAAAAAAAAAAAGGAGGGGAGTTTGACCGAGTAATTGTTGACTAAAATAATGAGATACCGCGACCCAAATACACGTGCGGTACAAAGTTTGCCCGTGTAGAGGAAAAGTGCTCTTTTTCTGTTTCCAAAAGTTTTTATTCGTTCGTCCATTTTAGTGGGCCACCCAATTACACACACTTGACTTCTGGATTGATCTCTGGATTATACAAACAATAAAGAAAAAAATAGACTTTTTTTATTTTTTTTTATATTTCTCTAATTATATTCGGCTTTGTCACTAATTCGATTTTTTTTAATTAAATTTTGAAAGAACGGACCGAACGCGCGTAATAAGTTTTTGCTTCTGTTTTTATAGTCTCAATTGTCTGTTAGTATTTGGTAGTAAGTTAGAAAGGAGGACGGATGGTTGAGTGAAATGTGTTTGGAAGGGACGATTCTATTCACCACCTTTTGTGTTTCCGTAGTTGCTTAACTTATTAAACCATCTTCTTGTTTCAATCTAAAAGACAATTTTTATTAGTAAAAAGTTCAGTTTGGGGGTTACTACTAAATCACAGAGTTTTGTTTACATTAGGAAGCATTTTGTGTTTGGAAGTGACTGAACAACAAGGTGGATTTTCGTAGTTTTGATAACATAACTGAAATTTCGATATGCATTGGAATTTATCAAAATAAGTTTATTCATGGGGTGGGGATATTTTAATCTACCAAAATGCTTTCTACACTTATTTACTCAATAAAAGTATTACTAAAATTTCAAAATTTAGATTTTACTTTATGAGTCCACTAAAATACTAAATTTTGTTTAACTTTTTATTTGTACGAATAAAAGTAAAGTTCACATGCAAAATTCAAAATATATCTTACATTAACATTGATCCATTACAAAAGTCACATGCAAAATGTAAATTATCAAAATAATTATCTTTGTCAATTTTCATAATCCTACAATAAAAGAAAAAATAATTTACTTTTATATTGACAATAAAATAAATGAAATAAATGTAGATACTTAATTAATATTTTTAATAAAATAAAATTAAAATTAAAACAAAATTTTTGGGCTAATAGAATCTACCTAACCTTTTTAATGTCCTAATTAGAAATTTAAGACTTTAATTAGTTAATTAGGTCTAAAAATTTAATAATATAAATATTTTGATATTTTCACCAATATTTATAATTTTATAATATAATCAAAATCTTATTATTTATTTACTACTAATTTTAAAAAAAATTAAAATTAAAAATTAAAATCAGAAAATGAAGAGGAGATGAGAATGAGGATTTCACCTCATTCCCGTCCCTTTTCTTAATAAAAAATCGGATGTAAAATTATCTTTATATCCTTTTCGAATGAAAAAAAATCTCTCAAGGCATCCGTCTTCATAAAATTTTTTACCATTCCTACATATCCTATACAAACGATTATTTAACAATAAAATTATTAAAGTTTAATTATTTAAAAAAGGACAAATCAAATGGTAACACGTATCACGAGCAACCGACAGTTATCCTCGACATCAATGGCGTCAGAGTCCTTTTCCAAGACCTATACACTAATGAGATCATATTTTAAAACAAAAGTTGTAGGAGGCTGATGTGTGACAGCCTATTTTAAATTCGGCGATGCTAGTGGAACAAAGGTATGTGTATAATGCTTAATGTCGATTCTTTTGTTCGCCAGCACTCTGGAGGCACAATATTTTAAGGTAGTGTTTGGTTTGAAATAGAGTAAGGAAATGAAAGGAGGAGAAAGTGGAAGAAAGGAGAGGAGAGTATATTGAAATTCTTTTTTAATGTTTGATTTGTTACAAAATTATATAAAGAAAGGAAATGTCTTAACTTTTATTTGGACAATTTCACCCTTTAACGTTGAATTTTCAATATTTTACCACAAATGAAATTCAAAATATTAAATAATAAATTTATTTAATCTACTACATAAGTAAACTAATAAAAAATTATTTTAAGTAATATAATTATATTATAATTAAACTCTATTCAAAAAATTTATTAACATAATTTTATTTTAAATTTAATAAAATTTAATTGTTTTCTAAATAAATTATGACATAATACAAATAATTTCTTAATTAATATTTATAATTTTAAAATTTTATTTGAACAAAAAAAAATAGAGTTGCTACCGCATGTCGTCGCCGACCACCCCTATAGCATGTCGTTTCAACTCAAGAATTGTATAAAAATTATCAAAACTTGACGATCTATAGATTGAAACAACTTATTTGGCCGAAATATTTGATTTTTGTCCAGATCTGAGATAGTTAGAAAGTTTTCAAAATCTTTTTAACTGGATTTGAGGAAGATAACTTCATTTTTTTTCACTTGTATGATGGTATAAAGACGTTGCTCGTCAGCCGGCGACTCCAACGGTATGGGCGGTGACGTCCCACGCACGATTGTCGGCACCGGCAATGATAGCGGTCCGATGACTGTTAAATTTTTATTTCTATTTTATTTAAATCATTGCTTTAACTTTTACTAATACAAAATTAATTATCTACAATATTAAATTGATAAAATAAAATTGTAAATAATAATTATTTGATAATATTAAATAAGTTAATAAAAGATTGAAGGGATAACTTTCGATATTTTGACTTTCAATGGAGGAAGAATTCAAATTCATCACTCTTTAGTATGGAATCTAAATTCCACATTATGATGTATATTAAATTCAAATGAAAATTAAATTCTTATTAATTATAACAAATCAAACAAAGGAAATAAGAAAGAAATTTAAATTACTTTCCTTTCTCCCTTCCTCTCCTTCCAACCAAACAGCACCTAAGAATAGTTCTTTTCTGCAAGCTGAAGTAGGGACTAGGGAGTAACCCTGTTAAGGCAAAGTTTGCTTTGGAGGCATAAAATATTGCAGCTGGGCATATGTTGGCATATATTGTTATGGATGAGTGGCTTTCAACCTCTTTATTTGACTATCTAGTCAGAATTTGATTCATGAGGAGGTAAGGGATTAAAAATTATATTTAGACTCTGACCACTCTATTTTAAAGATAAATTATATTTTTTAAAAATAATGTGTGACTATATTTCAAAGTTGAAATCAACCTATTTAATTGTTCTATGTTCAGAATAATGTAATATAGTTCTTTTAACATTAGGCCAACCTCCCCCAACTCACTCCCCCCCACCCCCCGGGCCGGATTGAAAGCCTAAGTCAGATTTTGTCAAGGCGCGGCTGGGGACCCGTGTTGACCAACCTTCTACAAGGATGGGCTTGGCTTGGTAGGTTGTGATGAGCCTGCCGCAAGTCAGCTAAAGCCTTCGTATGTTGTGTCATGTCCTGTCTCTGGACATCTTGACTTGGCCCGTGGATCCTACGTTGACATTAGCATATTAGCAGCGTGACCCCCCCACTAACAAATTAAAATAGAGTGGGACTATTGGCACCCCTCTAAATATCTCTCAACACCTCTTTTCTTTATTAACTCCACTAAAATATTTTAAAATATTATAAATCTCTTTTAACACCCCCTTTAATGACAAAAATACCCTTAATTTAAATTTATTAATATAAACCCCGTTTTAATTTTTGACCCCTAATTGTGAATTTTGAAACAATTAATCAGTTATTGAAAAAGAAAGAGAGTGAAAAAAAAAAAGAAAAAAAGAAAAGGGAACTTGCTTCACGATACTTCTACTTTAATGTGGCAAATCATTAAAACACCACATGGCCAATGCTTTTCTCTAATGCATGACAACTCACTGTAACTGATAATGACACCTCGCAAACACTTGGCTACCATGCGTGTAATTCTAAGGCCAAGTGCTAATTTGGTTTAACGATGAAATGTTGAGCACAAGCTTCTGAAAATGCAGAATAAGGGATTCTTCGAAATCTTTGCGTGTGCATGCCAAAAAAAGATAACTAGGCCACTGGAAAACATGTCGGTGGAAAAATAATTCCGATGATCGTTCAGCTCGTCCTTTGCTTCATAATTATTTTCTTTTTTTTTTATTTCTCTTATGGGTCTCGATTTTTTCCTGAAGCTTGTTGATGATGAGTTGCTGATGCCGATAATTCCTCACTAGAAAATAAGATGAAAAAGTAAAATTTCAATTTCCCTCATGGGTCTCGGTTTAAAGGGAAAAAAATTATTTGATTTTGAGTAGGGGTTTAATTAGAAATTATCCTATTATGTAATTTTAATAGAGATTAAAATTGTAAAATGACTAAAGGGGTATTAAGAGATATTTAGAGGGGTGCCAATAGTCCCACTCACTAAAATAAAATGGAGGTGACCTGAAATTTTAAACCGGGCCAACTTACATGCGTGCCGTGTGTCTCACCAAAATATACTTGTGTCGTACCGTGCCGTACCATTCAGTCTGTTGTTTATTTTTAAATGACACCACTAAATGAGGGAAAAAAAGGAAAAATTCTGCAAGACCTAGTGAAAGAATAGTAATATAATGGATGCATGATGCATCTCATCTTATAATCATCTCTATGTACATTTTATTTACAGAACAACATATGTGGCCTTCGATTTTAAGTAAATTTAAGAAGCACACAGATACAACCAATATACCTCTTATTCTTAGATTCTATACATTGAGAAGCAACCCAAGATCAGTGGCTGAGATTGAGTGTCACATGGATTGCCAACGTGGCAATTAATTTGTCGTAAGCACGTAAGGAACTCTCCCACCGCCTGCTTAGTGGTGAGATTAATAAAATTCATTTTTCCTTATATTTTCTTTCATTTTCTAGCTAGGTCAATTACCAAACAGCATCATCTTAATCATTTAAGATTTCTTAACTCTATTCTATTCAACAAAAAAACTAAACTTATCCCGTTTTCAGTTTCTTCTGTATTTTTATTCATATGCAAATTTCTATTTATGTTTCAGTACGGATACTTCTCTTGATCTAATTACCATGTCGAACTGAAAAAAAAACAAAAAACCAAAGACAAGATATGCAAGAGTTTCAGTTAGTAGTGGATGATGTTTTTACTCTTCCACCATTTATTTTGATGCAACAAAGCTTGCGGGCCTGAGTCTGAGATGAATATAGCATGTCTTATAAATTCAAGTGAAACCAGTCGCAAATTAGATCTAACGAAACGAATTATTAAAAATATAAAACAAAAAATAAAGAAAAATATTTGATACTTCAATTCTAAAATAGATTATTAAAATTAAATTGTAGACATTATAAAATATTGGAGACTTAATTTGTTGTGTTTCTGTTGGTCTTTAATGCAAAATATCCTATAAGTAAAACATAATAGGATATTTATGAATTACACAAAAAGTAATAAGCAGTTTTATATTCATTATCCAATAAATGAGTGAGATATATTGGAACTTCAATTAGAGTCAAATGTTGGAATTTTTAGTATTATTATACAAAAAGAATGGCCACAAATTATTCTAACACAAAGAAAACATGCGCACATGCATAAAACTTCATTATAATTTAAATGCATCACATGGCTATCCTCATGCCTTATTAAGCATCCTGGCTTTATTTACAAGTCCAAAAACAGATCATCACTTATATCTCACCATCCCACAGTTCTTCAAGAGACTTGTATGGACCATAGGTTTCGTGGACGAAAAAGTGCTCCATAGTGAATAGCTTAGCCTGCTCAATTTCAGAAAACTTGGCAAACAAATCCTCAGGGATAGACCAGCCGAAGACATCAAAATTCTCTTTGATCCTTGCTTCATTTGCAGACTTGGGCAGCACGCTGTAACCCATTTGAAGTACCCAGCGAATACAAACTTGTCCAGGAGTTTTGCCTAATTTCTCCGCAACCATTTTTATAACCGGATGCTTGAGCACATCGCTCTTGAACCATGGTGAGCCTGGAGAACCCATTGGGGAGTATCCCTGCATGATCACAAACATAATTTGAACGAAGTTAATTTCATTTTAAGAATTGAATCCAATCAAGTAAATTGATTAAAGAAAAAGAAAAAAAAAATAGTACTCACAGAGACGTGAATCCCTTTGGATTTGCAAAATTCATGTAGCTTTTCCTGGCGCCATCCGGGGTGGCATTCAACTTGGTTAACAGCAGGAGTAACACGGGCAACTTTCAATAAATCCTGAAGCTTCTTTATAGAGAAATTACTAACTCCGATGGCTCGGGCCTTGCCAGAGTCATAAAGTGCCTCCATTGCTTTCCATGTGCTTGGTATATCTGGTTGAAGAAGGTCTTCGGGATTGAGGCTTATATATCCCTTCTTCGTTCGCACTGGCCAGTGCATCTACATAAAGGAAACGATCTGTATTAGAGATTATGAGGTAAGGGATCCGCACTTTATTTAAGTGCAGATTTACTTCCATAATATTGTAAATGGGTTTTATACAATATTGTTAAACTGTTTACATCAGTATTGTAATAGTTTATCTGGCACTTTACTAAAGTGCAGAATCCTTAGAATATTTATTAAAAACTCGCTCGTAGTTGTATTATATAAAAAAAATAAAATAGATATGCTAAATTAATTTGTATAATTTCCATGGAGCATGCTTGTACTATACATACAAGGTACAAATCCACGTAATCAATCTGCAAGTCCTGCAAAGTTCTATCCATTGCCTTTGGTACATCTTCTGGTGCGTGATCACAACACCTACGAACAACACACAGTACAAACCAAAAGCATCTACTGGGTGGGTTTTCATATGTGATTACGAGAGGCCATGCGATCTGAGTCCATGCAAGAACATGCGTGTTCTAGATTGTCAAGAGAATATTAATTAAGTTAAAACTAACCAGAGCTTGGAGGTGATCCATATATCCTCACGCTTGACCACTCTATCTTCAAACAGCTTCTTCAGCACGGTACCAATCTACAACATGCACAAATATTGAACTGCTCTGATTAGTAATTTATGTCATACTAAAGTGATTAATCAAAATACAGTACAAGTGGAGTGAGAATCACATGTTTTTAATTACGTTCAGGGGAAAGGATATATACCCTTCTTGAAGAATTATATAATTAACTTTGCACAGCTAATATGTTGTAATTAATTACCTCCTTTTCATTGCCATAGAAATAAGCACAATCAATATGACGGTATCCAGCCTGCAGCAATCGACGGGCAAAAAAATAAACAGCTGACAGCTAAACATTTGACAGAATTTAATTGAAAAAAAAAATCATAAAAAATATATGAACCTTGATGGCAGTAGCAATGGCTTCGGCAACAACACCAGGTTGAGCCTGCCATGTGCCTAATCCAATAGGCGGCATTTTGACTCCGTTGTTCAACTTGAAGTACTGAATATTATCATTTGCTATTTGGTCCATTTCCCAAGTTATGTGTGTGAAATGAACAGAGGCAGTGAGTGATCACTGGCCTTTTAATTTGTGGAGAGATGAGACTGAATTTGCGGGGAGATGTAACTAGTCAATTTCGTCAATACTGTATTATTGTATTTATTACCACTGGGCAGAAATTTTCGTATTCAAGGAAAGAAATAGGAAAAAAATCTTTGGGTGAGAAGCCAATTATCTGCGGGGATGTGGATACCGGATAAGAAATAATAATATGTGGTTTAGACTTTTTTTCCCCACCAAATTTTGGTCATCTAAAATTTTATTATTATTACTAATTTTTAATTTTCAAATCCCCCAAACGCTGCGGTTTTTCATATTCACTTAATAATTGCTTTCAGTAAAATTCAACTTTATTTTGGAGAGATTTGAAATTGGAATAAATGCAAAAGAAATCGCGTAATTTATGTATTTTTATAAAAGAATCATTTTTTATATTTTTCTAAAAAAACAATGTCAATATCCTAATATTTGATTCTCAACTTAAGTACTAATTAATGTTGTATTAATTTATTCAATTGCTTATTATAAGCAAAATTTTAATTTTGTCTCTAAGGATGTGACTAGGTGATTTTCAAACAGTTCATTTTAATTGACCATTCGGCTTCTTCAAATGGTGGAAAGATAAAGGATTAAAAAATAAATTTAATTTTCATTCACCTAAATTTTTTTTTTTTAAAAAAGAAGTAGTAGTAGTAATAATAATATTAAAAAATTTATTTAGTGATAAATAAATAATGTGATTAATGATGAAATTCATTATCCATCCAGTAAGTTAGACATGATATTCAAATTCAAGTTCACATCTGAATTAAATCACGAAATTGTTTCGGGAATCCATTATCCGTGGAAACATATTACTGCTTTTGATAATTAATTGGATATGGCGGTGGGTTTTATTATCAATAATCGTAGATATTGATTAAAAATAAAAGAAAGAAGGAAGAAGAGGGAGACGCCGAAATTGCAAGAGAGAAGAAAAGAAAAATGGTGGCCGACCAAATCACTTGGGATTCTTTGTCCAAGTTCCAACAATTTTCTAGACAAATTGTGCATTAAATCAAATGCATCACATGTGGAATAATAATAGGAGTAATACAACCAATTAGGCAACTAATGAGAGGGCTTGAGCACGCCATCTCAGTGATAAAAGAGATGACTTTGAAGCCATTGAAAAATGAATATTTAATACAAAACCAAAACAAAATATAAAAATTTTAGCATGTTTCTATTGCGATCATTATACATCGTGATAAAACTTGACTAGTAAAATTTACCTCATGCGAACACATGCATTCCACATTTAAAAATTAATGACACTTTCCACAGTATCGTCAATCAAATAATGAGCCATTATTTCCAGAGTAAATCCAAAGTATATTATTTGCTAAATTACAGTAATTATTTTAATATTTCGGGAAGCAGATTATTTCATAAAGTAAAATATTACAGCATTCCCAAACATACACCAAGATAAAATACAAATTAAATCACTAAGGTTTTTGACCTTCAAATTGGTTGGCATGCAAGGCAGTTGCTATAGGATGGAACTTAAGAGTTTAAAAATTGTGGGTGTTTTTTTTTTTTTCCATCCTTCCCAATTGCCAAAACCTTGATTTCAATAATTTATTATAAAAGTCGACTAAATTATCAACCAAAGACCTGAGTTCCAATGAAAACAAACATTGCCATAATGAGTATGGGAATGCTCGTTAAGTCATATCTCACCATCCCAAAGCTCCTCAACTGATCTGTATGAACCAAAGGTATCATGGACATATGCAGTACCTCTTATAAGTCTAGCCTGCATGGTCGAAAGCAAAATCTGCTTTTAGGAGAATGGATTACAAGACAATTGTGTTAGTCATACCCAATAGAATAGCTACTTGCCTGCTCAATTTCTGAGAACTTAACAAACAAATCCTCAGGTATAGACCAGTCAAATAAGTCAAAGTTCTCCTTGATCCTCGCTTCATTTGTACTCTTGGGAAGTACGCTATGACCCATTTGCAGGCCCCAGCGTAGAGCGACTTGTGCAGGAGTTTTGCCTAATTTCTCTGCAACCGTCTTTAGAACGGGGTGCCTGAGGACATCACTCTTGATCCACCTTGTGCCGGGAGAACCCAATGGGGAATATCCCTGAGCAAAATGTAGAAGAAGTTAATCTTTCTCTCTAACATATCAAAGTAAATATAATTTTCCCAATCAAATAAACAAGAAGATGTTAAAAAAATAAATAAATAAATAAAAAGAAGAAGATCATCAAGAATTGCCAACTTACAGACAGGTGAACTCCTTTGGATTTACAGAATGCATGTAGTTTTTGCTGCTGCCATGAAGGATGGCATTCCACTTGATTAACAGCTGGAGGAACACGAGCTATTTCCAATAAATCTCCAAGCTTCTTCGTAGAGAAATTGCACACTCCAATAGCTCGAGCCTTGCCAGAGTCATTTAATGCCTCCATTGCTCTCCATGTGCTAGGTATATCCAGTGGAAGAAGGTTTTCAGGATTGAAGCCAACAGACCCCTTCTTCATCCGAGCTGGCCAGTGGATCTTCAAAATTGAATAGCCATCTATGGTTACAATTTAAAATGGTGTCTTAATAAAATCATAATTGCATGGCAAATCCAAGCTATAGATTTCTAAGCTAAATATAGGCTACATTGGATGCTGCATTATCCTTGACAAATTTAAATATGGCATAAGAAGGGACACTTTTTTATCAATGCTATTCAAGATCAAGGGCTCAACTATATAATTTTTTTAACCGGAATTTGTCCTCTAGCTTCAAGATTTGGACCCTAGAATTAAAGCTAATGCTACAGAAAATATTAGATGAGATTTATCAAAAAATACATACAAGATATAAATCAACATAATCAATCTGCAAGTCCTGTAAAGTATTGTCTAATGCCTCTGGTACATCTTCTGGTGCAAGATCAGTACACCTGTGAATCATGACAGATTTAAATAGTACGAACATTCCTTGGCAGTTTAATGAGTCAGTGCAGTAGCTAAATCATTTCGAGTTGTTGCACTCAACCATCCATCGTGTGTTCCCACTCAATCAAACCAACAACTAAGACAAAGACAAACCAGAGTTTGGAGGTAATCCATAAATCCTCACGCTTGACCATGCCATCTTCAAACAGTTTCTTCAGCACAAAACCAATCTGCAAGAAACATAGACAAGATCACAGAATCACAAAAGGTCATTGGAAAAGTTTAAGCACTTTCACAGAACAGGACAACAAACAACTGAAGCCAAATCGACAAGTGTCATATACAGTTCACTTCAAGTCTCCCAGCACAGAGCATCTATCTTAAATTTTTAATATGTCCATGTCACTACCAGGAAACCACATCGCAGTGCCCTATAATTGAGAGCCAAAGAGACCAATCCAATAAAAAAGGTCAAGAGTGTGATGAACAGCCAAATGGAGAGTGATTTCAACCCCTCAAATGAACAACCAAATGGAGAGTGATTTCAACCTCTCAAGTGAATATCGTTTAACAGCATTATAAATAATATTCCCAATGTATCCAGCATCATAGTTATTCGTACAAAATGTAAAATCACCATAAGGCCAATAGATAATGCTATCCCCAAAACCAAACAAAGACACAGTCAAACCATACATTCAGCGGCAATTTAAGCCCGAAAGTAGGGTACTAGTAAAAATGCCAAAAATGACGACAACATCAATGAGAGTTAACAGAATAATTTGCAGTTACCTCCTTCTCATTGAGATAGAGTCGAGCACAATCTATATGGCGGTATCCAGCCTGCAGCCACACGAAAACATGTGTTAGTTGAGTGCTAGTATTTGATATTGGAAAAAGTTGACAAGAAAGATTGGCCATATTTGATATAAAAATTAGAAAATGGTTAAGCTAGTTTAAGAAATTAACTCATTTATTTAACTAGAATGGATATTGTTGATCTGGAATGAGAAAACTTGTTTGGCAGACAAAAAATCAGTAAGGCACATCTGGGAGGGCTTCCATAGGAACTAATTTTGAACTTTGCAAAAATATTATAAAGACCAAGCCAAGTCAACATAAGTCAAATCCTCAATTACCCATTTATTTTATGTAAATAATAAATAAATAATTTTGTTACTTTTTTTTTTTGAAAAACTGATTACACATCACATTACTGTACTGCACAGATACAGATATTTATAGTTCTGCTGTCATATTAATTCTGCTATTATAGCAGACATTACACTAATATTTACAATCAGATATACATAATTAGGACTTACATAGCCTCAATTATTACATAAATAATTCTGTTGTTATATTAATTCTGCTATTATAACAGACATTACACTGATATTTACAATCAGATATACATAATTGGGACTTACATAGCCTCAATTATTACATAAATTCAATAAAGTACATGCCCAGAAAAATAATATTGGGACTTACATAGCCTCAATTATTACATAAATTCAATGAAATACATGTTCAGACAAATAACCCTCAGACTAGGGATGTCTCTGCTCCACTCGCATTTCGCAAGGGAGAGGGATTTATAAATATTTTAGCCCCCCACAAACCACAATACTTTTATGGGAACTTGAATTGCCGCCCTCACACTTGGGAGGACAACAATCCAACCACTTCGGCCAAGGGCGTAGTGGCAATAATTTTATTACTTATTAAGCATTTAAGCTTCCTTTTAGTCTCAATTTTATTTTATCACCAAAGTTAAGGGTGGCAAAATTGACATTAACTTGTCATGTCAAATGTATGCTCACACAGATTGGCCCATTCATTAATTGCGTTAAGAACTTTGAACATTAACTTCATCTATACATTAACACTGCATTTAACACGTTTTAAATAGGTTATATTTAAAAAAAAAAATCACTCACATCACAGGATCTTAGCATATTTTTAAAAAATCTCTAGCGAATTTTGGGGGTATGTGTACGTATATATACGTGCGGGTGTGTGTATATATATAAAGATAGTTGTATCTTAAAAAATATTAATCGAAAGGTTGATCATATCATAAACTGGTTCGCATCAGCATGCCTTAAAACCCGAACTCAACATAATTAATAAATAGGTGAAAAAAATTAACCCGTTAAATAAATCATATTATTTTAAATCAACTCTTAACCAAAATCTTAACATCATCATGTGCCACCTTGTTCAAAGCAAACCACGGTTTTTGCTCTTTGAACCAAACAGCAGTTTATATTTAGGGATAAAAATTTAAAAAAAAACTTCAAAAGAATTAAAAAACAAACAGCCCCCACACACTGACACACACACTAACCAACAAGACAAGGCATAAATCAGTATTTTAAACATTTGATAAACAGACGGTAGAAGAGTGGAGACCTTGATGGCGACATCAACGGCGTTACCGACAACACCAGGATCAGCCTGCCACGTGCCCAATCCAACGGAAGGCATTTTGGCTCCTGTATTTAGCTCAAAGTATCCATTTTCATTCGCCATTTCCGCAGTTTGAAGCGGCAAGAATCTCTGAACTGGAATAATGAAAAATAAAACTAATAATAATAATAAGACAAATGAAAGGCTCTTGATCGAAAAGCAGAAAATGGGTCGGTACGCGATTAAGTGGGGACAGGGAATGTGCTTAGCTAGCGTTTGACTTTTTAGAATTTTGTGATTGAGAATGTGTAAAGTAAAAGTGGGAGGGATTACAATACGCGTTAGAGGATTTACTGTCACATTTTTTAAATGGCAGTTACAACGCAAGTCTTACCATCACCGTTCAAAAAAATAAGGCAATTTCTGGCCGACTGATTTGTTGACGAATTTAATAACTTTCTACATAAAGGTATCCAACTGGGCCTCTCAGTAAGACAACCAAATTTTTAAGATTACGCCTTTGGACAATGGACATACATCAAAACTCCTTATAAATTTTTTTTAATTAAAATTTTAAATTTTAAATTACTTAAATAATTAAATACGATTTAATCTATTTCTTATATTTTAAGTAGAAATTCAATTAAACATCTAAATAAATCATTCTTTTAACAAACATTTTACACCCTTCTAAGTTAATAATTAATAATTAATATTTTCATATTAATATTAATAAAAATATTTTTTAAAGAAATTATAACAGTTTAGAGTTATGGAAATAGAAACTATATAATAAAAAAGAAAATAATTCAAGATTTTAGTTTTTATATGTATTTTATAAATAAAAATTTAAAAATATAGTTCTTCTCGGTATGGAAAGATAGTTAAATTAGTTCATGAGTTTCTAAGAAATAAATTCTCAATGGGTGTTATAAGGATTTTAGAGGGTTGTTAATAACTACGCTCAACTTTTATTCCTTCTTAAGGTTTGGAAACCTAAAATTTGCCAAGAAGAAATGTTTTGGTCATAAAACTTGACAAACAAGTCTTCAGGTATATATAGACCAGTCAAAAACATCAACCTTTTCTTTGATCATAGCCGCCTGTGCGCTCTAAAGGAGTTATACGGTGACCCATTTGTAGTCCCCAGCGAAGGGCTGCTTGTGCTTGTGTCTTGCCTAGTCTTTCTGAAACCATAACCATGAACGGATGCTTAAAAACATTACCCTTGACAGATCCTGTGCCTGGGGATCCGCTTTGTGAGTATCCCGAAATAAGGCAAATTCATTACAACTCGTTTTTACAAATCAACACGTGAAAGCGAAGAGGCATCATGCAATTAAATTTTTGTAAGGCTTCTTCCCTTCCCTCGAAACCTTTGTTAATTCTCGAACTTACAATAAGTTGATATAGGATCGAACACTAATGATGTCTAGACAGACAAACACAATAAGAACAAAAGGGCCATAAAAGCTGAGTAATTTCGTCAATTTGACACGTCTTCTCTGAAAATGTTTTTCCCATCCTTTGTTCTTCCCTCAAGCTCAACCCCCTACCGGACGTTTCGTTTGGATTCATTTCTAGCTTCAAAATTAGAATATAATAGCCAACATTATTCCGACTCATCAAAACTTCTCTTGTCACCTTGAGGCTTATGATTTTTTATTTTTTTTGGGGCCAATTAAAAGTAAGAAAATGAACAAGGACAAGGTGATGATACCCTGAAATAATTGAACTAATTAGTTGCATCATTGAACATCAATTAGAGCAATGAAAAGAAAAACAGAAATTCAACGTTAGAAATCAAGAGAAAAGACAATTATCAAATATCTCCTTGCTTTACTAAACTGAAAAACTCCCACAAATCCATGATGGTCATTTAAAAACAGAGCAACCCTGCTACTTGTTAGAATGGGAAATGGCGAATTGGAACGATTGCAAATTAACAAAACTCAACAATAGATCAGGTTGGCAGAAAAGACAAGAAAATCACTAGCAGATTAACATAACTTCGAGCTGTTGTTCCTGTGATCATAACGTCCAACAATAATGCTACATTTGAGTTCACACTACATCACACAATCAGCTCTTCTCTACAAAAAATGCTGATTGAGAGCTCTAGTATCATTAACTATAAGTAGGTTTTAAATAGAAAGTCTAGTAAAATCCTATGTCTGAAATATCACATACACCTCATATTTCACCATCCCAAAGCTCTTCAAGGGTCCTGTATATGCCAAAAGTCTCGTGCACAAATCCGGCACCTTTTACAAGCCTCTCCTGAATTATTTGGAATGCAAAAATGATTAATTCATTTGGAACATATCAAAAGACAACAATGGCTGCCCTGCCAGCCTACATTTCGGATTCTTGGTAGATTCTATGACACTAAGCTCTACATAGAACACACAAAAAAAAAAACCAGTCTTACCTACATAAAATGTCAAGGAAGTGCAAAAGAAAATTGATATATATGGTACAATGCAGGAGAGAAGTAATGATGAAAAGAAAATGCTACTTGCCTGCTCAATTTCAGGAAATTTGGTCAATAGGTCTTCAGGTATATACCAATCAAAAATATCAAAATTTTCCTTCAACCTAGCCTCATTTGCGCTCTTAGGCAGAACACTGTGACCCATTTGCAGCCCCCAGCGAAGAGCCACTTGTGCAGGAGACTTACCCAATTTCTCTGCAACTGTATTGACAATTGGATTTTGAAGAACTCGGTGTGTGTTCTTAGCAGAACCAAGTGGCGAATAACCCTGAGAGATGACAATTTATCAATCCTACTCTTTTTTTTTTTTTAACCAATGGAATTTTCTACGTTTACCAGAAAAGAAAGAATTTCATCTTTAATCTTTGTAAAAGCACTTAAAAAAACTTTCTATGGATCATGACACATTAGCAATGGGCATATTACATCAACTATAACTATTCAATTCCCATAACAACGATAAACTGCTCCAGAATGAATTACTCACAGATAAGTGAACCCCCTTGGATTTACAAAATGCTTGTAGCTTTGTCTGTTGCCATACTGGGTGGCATTCCACTTGACTTACAGCAGGTGGAACACGTGCTATTTCCAACAAATCCCCAAGTTTCTTAAAAGAGAAATTACTCACTCCAATTGCCCGAGCTTTTCCGGAATCATAAAGTGCCTCCATTGCTTTCCATGTACTAGGTATGTCAGGTTGGGTCAGATTTTCAGGCTTCGCATCTGACCCCTTTTTAATGCTGACTGGCCAGTGGATCTTAAAGGAAGGGGAAAAAAAATTAAAAGTAAGAAAACAGCCGTACTTAAACAAGATAACTCAATTGTGCAAGATGATTCCCACAAGATAACTCAATAATTAGGTAGAAAAAAGGATGCTCAAACCCCTGCAGTTTGCCCAAATGTGCAAGTAGATCTGTAATATTTAAAAAATGAACACATTGATAAACTCTTGTTAGTATGTTCCGCTAAAATAGAGACATCATATATACCATAATACTATGGTTTTTCAGATTACACAATTGTGAGATCGGTTTCTAAAGAGGAGCAATGGAGGAATTGCACGTGCTGTGTTAACCACAACGGCCCAAACTAGAAGAGGTTTGTGTGTCCATTACTGAAACATAAGGGTGTTCCCATAGGGCAAACCTACCTCAGAGGTTGGGTGTCTTTTTCCCCTAATTATTTCAAAGTGCATGGCAACATAACTTGGCCCAGTTAACTCCTATGGTCAAATCAATTGAGTTAAAGGGGCAATAAATTTTAAAAGCAATTTCTCAATGAAACCTCAATAATCAAATGAAATATAAAGAGATGCTGAATGGTGTCATACAAACATACCAGATAGAGATCCACATAGTCAAGTTGCAAGTCCTGCAAAGTTCTGTCCAATGCCTTTGGTACATCTTCCGGCAAGTGATCATTGCACCTACATCATTGTAGTTCACTAATTCCAATATAATAATAATAATAAAAATAGTTCATGTAATAACACTAACAGCACTGGTGAATTCGCTCATAACTTTATAGCATTTTAAAGCTTAACAGAAACAAATAAAATAAAATAAAATAATTAGAAACGCACCAGAGTTTGGAGGTTATCCATAAGTCCTCGCGTTTCACTACACCAACATCAAACAACTTCTTTAATGCAGAACCAATCTGGATAAATCAAAAAATCATCATGAGACCCCCGAAAATTTTTTTTTTTTAAAAAAGAGAGATTCTTTTTTTTTTGGGGATGGCAAATAACAAAGAAATTAAAGAGAAGTATGCATTACCTCCTTCTCATTGCCATAAATTTGAGCACAATCAATGTGCCTGTACCCGACCTATATCCTCAATAAACGAATTAACAGGATATTAATCGATGATAATTCTTATTTAAAAAAAAAGAGCAAAATCAGCTTGAAGGAAATACCTTAACAGCAGCAGCAATGGCGTCACCAACAACATCAGGCGCGGCGGCCCAGGTCCCCAGCCCAAGCGAAGGGATCTTAGCTCCTGTGTTCAATTTGAAGAAACGAAATTCTTGTTCCATTTGTGAGCGAAATGAATGTAAGTATTATCCCACGCTTTTCAGTTGTATAACTTTCTGCTTGTTCATAGAAATGGAGAATTCGTGCCCCGTAAACACGAAAAATATGCCCGAAATTGACAAGTGGACCAATAGGATCGTGGAATGTATTCGGGAAGACGGTTAAAGCTCATCGTTGACGTGGCATAAGATGATAAGATATCTTTGTTTTAGAATTTTGCTCCGTGACGCGGTGTCGTTTTAGTAACCGATTGTTGAGGAGTAGTATTGGTCAAATCAGTCAAATCCGAGAAATCATTGCAATAAAGCCAATTACGAGTTTACGACGACTTACAAGTAAATAGTAGGGGGTAAATACAAGGACCCACTTGAAACAAATGCAAAAACTGTATCGTTGCATGATAAATCATAGAACATAGGGGCCTAGTATTGTTTTCCATTTAATTATGTTTTAAACAACGTGGCGTATCATCATATCACCCCATGCCCGACGTCCCACACCCGTGACCACTTTACGACGGTGAAAGACTGCCAATCGGCTTTTACCATTTAGCAATATTGGTACCTGGGTGGAGTATGTCTACATGGTGTCTAAACGCCACAATGTGCAAATCGAACGACCAGCATTTCACGCACATTATCATGGATTTGCCATTTCTTGAAAGAACAAGTGCGATCTGTCCACATTATGTAGGACTCCCTCTTTGGTCTGTGGCTATCGTTTGGGAATATTCACAAGTCATCAAACCACTCAACATATATAATCAACTAATCCTGATCGTTCATTTCACATATTGTCTATCGTAAAACTTCAAGATCATGAAATGATTTGAGATGAGTTAAAGCACAATACTAAAAAAAGTAAAAATTTGTAAAAAGTAAGGTTCAAGTCTTATTTGAATTATATTACTATATATGGGTCAAACTACCGTATTCCCTTAGCACCGTACCCTTCATTTTGTCATTATCCAGTTCAGCGTTAGATTATAATGAATTTAATCCAATAGATGATGGAATTTGGAAAGGGTAAAAATCAATTGAAGTGGGCAAGGTGTAATTGCGGCTGGAGTAGCACTGCCGTGTGGAATTTTTGAAGTGGCTTGCGGTGATTTACAGCTTGTTGTAGTAGTATTGAACGAAGCTGAAGAGACTGCGTTAACAAAATTTAAGGTCAGTGTAATTTGAATTTGAGATTTGTGGTGTGAATCATTTGTTGTTGACAAAATAGCCGGTGCAAAATGACATTTTGTACAGATAATGACAAAATTTGGGAGTGTAGGGCAATATTCGGCCAAAACTCTTGCTACTGCACATGACTTCTTGCGACTACCGTCAAGCAGCAATGATGAAGATTCAATAAGTAAGCCTCTCTTTCTTTTTCTTTTTAGGGTCAATTAAGGTGTCAAACTGTCAATGGATATCAATCGAGTTTACAAGTTATCGACCCTGCCATTAGCACAATTTCGGTTTAAACAGTTAATGTTCAAATAAGGAATTGAACAAGTATTAAACTCGGCCATTATGTTTATCCTATCCCAACCTAACATTCATATGTGCACCAACATTAGTAATTATATATTCAGAAAAAAAAATCACTGCAAAATATCACTACGAAATAGGGATGGTAATTACATCCGAATTCAGCCTGGATCTGCACAGATTCAGAAAAATTTGGATCCGAATATGAAAATTTAGGATTCACATGGATCCAGATCCGGATCCAGAACCAGATACAAGTGCATCCGAAAAATAGAATATCTATATCCAGGTTAATTTTTTTAGATTAAAAATGTATATTAAAAATTACATGAAAAATTAAAAAAATTATTTGTAGATTTATGATATTGTTGTATGTTATTCATGTTGAATTATTAATTGTTGGATTATGATTTAATTTTATTTGATATTATGAAGTAAATTATTGAATTTTATTTTAAATTAAAATTTAAAATTTATATTAAAAATTTATATGAGAGCACAATTAATTAAATAACATTAAATCTAAAATATTTTGTTCTATTTTAATTGAATTGAATTTTTATTAATTAATGTTGTGTTATATTAAATTATAAATTAACTTTAAATCATTAATTAATTCAATTTGAATTGAATTTGTATTCTCATTTATTTTAATATTTTTTATTAAGTTTTATTATTATTGTTGGTTTTATGTTATGCAAATGTAATAAATTTGTTAAACATTTTTCTAATCAATTATATAGTGCAATTCTAAAAAAAATAATTGGAAATGTTATAATTTATTGAATTAGTATATTATAATATATAAATTTAGAAGATTGATTATTCAAAAGCAATTTAAATTTAAAGTTGATGATTCAAAAAGGCATCTCAATTTAAAAGTGCTTTGTCCCAATGGTTTAAAATAAGTTTATAATGAGCTTGAGTTTGAGTCTATTCGAAATAAAAGTTTAATTTTTTTTTTAATTAGAAGCATAATAGTTTGGAGGGGAAAAAAAATGGGATGGCCCTGTCCCCGAGCAGGCACTGTTGGCCATCTCTAGAACGTAAAGCATGTACTGTATAATTAAATATTTCATATTGTTATTTGTTATTTTTAATTTATTTATTATTCAAAAGTAAAAGCATTCACCGATGGTAGCATACTGTCACGGACCGCAAGTGTGACACCCGCGATATGCGCCTGTACGCTAATATCGATGATGGTTGTGCTGATTGTAGGAGATGCGCTTCAGAAGAGGGCGTGTGGGGAATACAATGACGCTGGATCCCTTGGAGTTCAGGCAGGCCGACCCGGTTGAGTTTGGGGAGCCTGTCGCTAGTCAAGGACTTAACACTGAAGGGGGATTTAGGCGAAGCCCTACACACTGGTTGGGAACTGGAGCCGTTCTCCTGATGAGCCCGAGGCAGGGCGAAACCAGTCGATATTGTGCCACTTCCACTAGGCTTACTCTCGTAGCACCGAATGCGGGAGTGCCGCACGGGTTCGGAACCTCTCGTCCCGTGACAAATGGTATCAGAGCCGCGCTTGCCATCTCTCGAAGCCCTCGTTGCGAGCTCGCCAAGCGCTCCAATGCCGCACCACGCAGGTCCCCACCCTTGTGAGCGAAAGGGTCGACAAGCGGGACGAACAGGCGGGTTCTCACACCCCCAAGCGTTCGCACTGATGCCGACAGTGTCTGCACGCGGGTCCTCTCCCGAGATCGAGGACGAGTAGGCAGGGAGTTCATGGGTGAGATTGGTAAGCCGATCTTCACGTTTTCGCGTGGAGGTGCACATTTGCGAGGCGTACTCTTCATGCACGAGGACGTGCATGGTTTTGTCGGTGGGAGAATGTCACGGACCGCAAGTGTGACACCCGCGATATGCGCCTGTACGCTAATATCGATGATGGTTGTGCTGATTGTAGGAGATGCGCTTCAGAAGAGGGTGTGTGGGGAATACAATGACGCTGGATCCCTTGGAGTTCAGGCAGGCCGACCCGGTTGAGTTTGGGGAGCTTGTCGCTAGTCAAGGACTTAACACTGAAGGGGGATTTAGGCGAAGCCCTACACACTGGTTGGGAATTGGAGCCGTTCTCCTGATGAGCCCGAGGCAGGGCGAAACCAGTCGATATTGTGCCACTTCCACTAGGCTTACTCTCGTAGCACCGAATGCGGGAGTGCCGCACGGGTTCGGAACCTCTCGTCCCGTGACAATACGCCACCATTTACCTTCTCCGGTGATAAGTCACCAAAAGCTATTGAAGTCAAATTTAGTGTTGTTGCAATCCTCGTCCCTAGATCTACCTGACCATGCAAAGATTATCACCTAAAAAGATTCCATTTGCCTGAAAAAGGGTTGGCAATCGTCACCTTCTTCAAATCACTGCCGGTGAAAGGTAGCGATTTAGAAGATAAGATACCGCCGCCATTAGATTAGGCGTCATACGCTCTTCTTGATCACAATGACAGTATCTCTTAACTTGCTTTCAATCGCCGGTGGCGAGTTAATGTAGCCAACTATTCTAAACAAATTTTTTGGACAACAAGATCTTATTTGGCAATGGTAGTTGCATGATCGACGATGAAGATTCCTAATATACCAAATTGGGTTCATCGACTTCGATTAGTGGTTGCCAATGGCGGTGGACGGTAGCTTGCAGCTGCCAGAAGTGATTGTGTGGCTGCCTGTTATTTTTATAAACTTTTTAATAATAAATGAATTAATAAATATTAAAAATAGTTTAATTATTTAAAAAAAAAAAAAAGAGCGACCAGACCCGCTGAAAGTATCAAGCCCTGGTGCCAATTTGGTCATTCCAACCGGGTGAGTATCTACTTGATACAGTTGATAAACGACATCTTTTATTTGTGAAAATCATAAAGGTTAAGGACCCCTATGTTATTACGCAGTTAGAAAGAAATCGACGTAGGACTGACTCGACTGAGACAGCTCTTTGTCTTTAACCTTTTTTTTTTTTTTGAGAAGGTCTTTAACCAACTTTAAAATAGAATCAGCATATATTTAATTACGGAATAAAAAGATATAATTACAATTAATACTCCAATGAGGAAGTGGAACTCGATTATAGGGATTCTTAAAGCTAAAGGTTCGATAGCTTAAGAAATTACAATCACCAGAAGATAGAAGGGGGAGAAAAAAAAAAAAAAAGATGGTGAACAAATGAGAATCTGAGCTCACTCTCTTCAAAGTTCAAACTTCAGCTAAATCGGGATAGTGGGTATTTGTTAAAAAATGCAATGAAGGTGATTTGGAGAGATTCAATCTAGGGTTTCTCCTTTTTTGGGTCCTAAATTTGGGGGAAAAGGAAGGGCCTGTTGTTTGGTTTGGAGAAATAGACATAGGAGTAGATAATGAAGGAGTTAGTAGGGAGTCCGGGTACAGTGAGTGGGTTGATGCTGAGGATCGGGCAATGTGGATTTGCTGCTGCTGCTATTGGAGTCATGACCTCTGCTGCTGGCTTCTCTAGCTACACTGCTTTCTGGTAAATTGTCATTTTTCTTTGCCTTTTAAATTTTTATGTTTTTATTTTGTCTGAAGCAAGACTTTGAGTCTCCGAGCTGGGTCTGAACAGATTCAGTTAATAAGAGTCTAGATTCAATGTTTTTATTCTGTGATCATAAAGGATTGTTTGGGATGAAACATTGATGAGTCACTAGAAGTACCACTGTGGATGAATCGGATTATCTATTGTGGCCGGCCTAATATGTATGGGGGTGGTTAAGCTTTGTTCGACTTAAGTTAAGCATGTCTTCTAATTCAGATTGCTAAAAAACCATATTCAAATGTATCATATGCAATTCAGTCTTGGAGATTTGAAATGGTGATGCAAACATTTGATAATTGGACAGAATGATTCGTTATTTTTGGCATGTGCCACCAACTTGGTGGAATGCAAGAACTGCATAATAAGTCAGGCAGGTGGAACTGACTTATTATCACGTACTGCATAAGCCATATATATGTTTAGTTGCTTTCTCTGACAATTTATCATGTGTCTTTGTATTTGTCATGTGTCTTTGTATCCTTTGGTTCAGCTATTTGATTGCATCAATGGGGCTTCAAATGCTGTGGAGCTTTGGACTAGCATGTCTTGATCTTTATGCTTTAAGGAGAAAACGAGACCTTCAAAATCCAGTCCTAGTCAGCCTGTTTGTTGTAGGTGATTGGGTACGTAACTTGTCTCTTGGACACTTTTCTGATTTGTTTTGTTTCCAAATGTAAAGACTTTTCACATAAATCAGATTCTTGCATGTTACCACATATTTGTAAATTTCTGCTGTTATCATTTTTCAAATATATGCTTATCATCATATTATCTTTAGATCTAGTTGTATTCGTGTTGTTCCTGACTGCGGACAGTAATCTCCCTAGCATATCCTCCTCATGTTTGGGATGATGAAGTCCTAGTATCTAAACAGGCAGGAGGAAGAGGGAGCACAGGAAATTATTACAACAAAGAAAAAAAAAAGTACAGATAAAAAGAAAAACTGTGGAATCTGTTTTAAAACACTGTTGGTTTAGTATTAACTTAATCTGAGAATTGTACATGGACTAATCTGTGCAAAAGCTCTCTCTAATATCAAGTTTTGTTTCACGATTTTGAAGTTTTTAGGTTTCCAATCTTTGAAATTCATTTCCTCTTAATTTTCTTCAAATCTTGTTGTTGTATATGAAGCGTGATTCTTTGGAATTCCGTCTTTTTTTTTTCATAAAAGATTTTGAAATATGATATGTCAAGGCTGAAATGACATTCAATTATTCTAAAAACGTAGCTTGTCTCTCCTTTGGCAAAACTGGCGTGAGATTGGTCTTTTGTTGAATAATAGTAATGCCTACTATGTCATGCAGTTCTTGACTATAAGTTCAACGGAAACTACCTACACGATTTGAGAGAACTGATGCAACATAACCATGTATATTTTGCTATTTTTCTGCTTTGTAGATTTGACATTAGACAATAATTGGTGTAACAAATTTATAGTTCAAAACATGCAGGTGACAGCTATGTTATCACTTGCAGCTGCATGCTCCTCAGCCGGGGTTGTAGTTCTTTATGCAAAAGATTTGAATTTTTGCAGGCCTCAAACTCATCTTGCATGCCACAGCTTTGAGGTTTCAGTAATTTTAGCGTTCATTACCTGGCTTCTGATTGCCGTGTCATCTCATGTGATGTTTTGGATCTTAGCCTCTGTTTAGACAACTCAGAGCTCTGGCTGCTCCCTAATCAACATATATATAATATTTTTTGTTTGACATGTAAATGCTTCCTTTACTATCTCGCCATAATGTACCGAAATTTTTTGTCAATTTTTAGAACTTTCGCTGTTGATTTACTGCCTTTTGACAACATAACTTCTTGCTGCCATGGGTTCTATTCCACTGTAGTGTGTTATTGAACATTTCACATCGTCCTTCAAGTTAGACATACGGATTGTGTAGCCAATGGGTTTTGCTTCTGCTCTGTTGGCACATAAACTGAGCTCACAATCCAAATATAAAAGGTGACTTGTATTGTATGATTTTCACAACTTGTTTGTTACCACAGAAATAATTTCGGACAGAACATGGTACAAACGGCACACTTAGGAAAGCTCACGCGTAATAATCCCAAGAACATGAAGGCGCATTACAAAAATGATTGAAATGTAAACAAATTATGATGATTTAGTTCAACCGGCCATACAAAATCAGCCGAGAATTGGTCAGACAGCAGTTGATGAAAAGCACGATGGTGATGCAGTTCAAATGCTTGGTAAAACTTTTTGTATAAATGAAAACTAGGAGAAAATCAAACCAAGGATATCGGCATATTGAACACTCTCAAGCACCCCCTATATTTCACAATTACCATCACATGACGATCTCTGGGTTCACAATGCTGGACTTTATCTCCTTGTGAGGCAGGACAACAGCCCCGTTGCTATAAACTTCATCAGCCATGTGAACGTCTTCACCTAAGATCGTCATATTTTCCACTCGAGCCCACCTTCCAACAGTGGAATGCCACCCAATGATGCTGCTGGAAATGCAAGCATGCTTCTTGATTCGAACTCCATGCATTACAGTGCAGCGTGAGAGCCTAACCCCAGGTTCAATTATACATCCAGGACCAATGGCTACATCTGGTCCAATAAGACATCCATCTCCAATCTTAGCGCCCTCATGCACCAAAACATTTCCAATAATGTTGGATCCGGTTGCCAATTTTGACGACGAATTTTTTTGCAAGAAATCCAGATACAATCTCAGGCCAGTTATGTAATCCTTTGGTTGTCCAATGTCCATCCAGAACCCAGGTAGCACCATAGCAAACAGCTTATTCTCTGCTGCAATCTCAGGGAAGACTTCTTTCTCAATTGAGGTAGGCTTCAGTTCAATCCGGTCAAGAACGGATGGGTTCAACAAGTAAATTCCAGCATTAATTTTGTTACCAACAAAATTTTTTGGTTTCTCTACAAACTTTTCAACCTTCCCCGTAGTTTCTTCCATAACCACCACACCATATTTTGATGGCTCATCCACCTGACAACAGAAACAACATTTCTTTTAGTACAATGTCAAATAGCTTAATGACAAAAGTATTAGAATCTTGGCATTAGTTTACCTTGGTAACCATGATGGAAGCTTCCCCTCCATGGCCTCTGTGAAATTCAATCATTTGTTTTAATGGGTACTCACTTATAACATCACTGTTGAGAACAAAAAAAGGCTCACCAGAATCATCAATCAATTTATCCCGTGCTAAGGCAAGAGGACCTGCGGTGCCAAGTGGTTCTGTCTCCTGAGAGCAGGTAATCTTAATTTCAAGCTTCTTCTCAAATTCTTTCAAGAAATTCAACATGACCTGAAAAAGAAAGAAACAGTGATAAAGCTGCAGAAACGACCAGAATATATTACGACAATGATCCATCATTACAAATACAAGAACTGCTTAGAACAACAAACCCTTTAATATTACCTCCGGCTGATAATTGATGGCCAACACCACTTCAGTTACTCCAACGGCTTTGAGAGCTTCAATCTAGTCAAAAGAGAACACATACCTCGGATTCTTAAGTTTTAGCATATCGAGATAATGCTTGAACTGTCTCAAAAGTATCATCCTAACATCCTTTTCGTCTCAATAACTCTATATCATGTTCATCCAAGTAAAATTCAGATTTCCATACAGAAAAATGACACTTTAATTAACTTCGTTGTTGCAGTTACAACAGATTAAGTCATTAAGAAGCAAAAGCTGAAGAATAACAAAATGGGCAAAAATAAAAACTGCTACAATGACCAATGACAACCTAATCAAAAAACCCAAAGCATAGAAATTATACATTAACAACAAAAGAAAATTTTTATGAAGCTCACCTGGTGCAGTATCATGGGTTTGTTAGCAAAATCAACCAGCGGTTTAGGGACACTGAGGGTCAAAGGCCTCAATCGTGTTCCAAATCCTCCGACGAGAATAAGTGCCTTCATGCTGATACCCTTCACAGCAGACTCTTTTCAATTGAAAAAAAAAAAGAAATTCAACTTGGCAACAATGCCAGAAAGAGCAAATTTAAAATAAAATCAAAGAAAACGAATTCACAACAATTAATCTTGCAAACCCAAAATGCATAAAACTTAAACGGAAACCGTTAAGGAATTGATATAGAGAGTGAGAGGTAAGCAGTGAGATCAATCGAGAGACGATGTACGAACATAAAGACTTACAGAGAAGAGTGAGTTTTGGCTCGATCAGGGTTGACCGGACGGACTTCAAGCCAACGAATTTACAAATTAATGGAGAGTAAATTTTTATAATTATTATTAAATTATAATTTTTGGCGAGTTGGCGTCTCGCGTCCGTATCTGGCATAATGGTATAGCATGACTCTTTTTTCTTTTCTTTGGGTGATGGTGAGGCTAGAAAGTGTCATTAGGTAATTTTTTTAATTTCAATTTTATAATAATGTAAGTGTGTTTTAATTGTCTTGACTCTTGCGGGGGCATAGCTCGGCTCGTGGTGAATGTATTTTGTGTTTGTAATTATCAAAGTTGGAGTAATAATAATACCTGCTAGTATTTAGTAGGTGATGTTATCCAATCCAAACCTTAAAAAAACTAGTTTTGAATTCAAACCCGAATGTAAATTTTCCTATTAACATATCATTACAAAATTTTAATGTATTATCTTTTGTTTGCGGTAAATTTGGGATATTGGTTTGGACCAATGAGCAAATGACATGTGGTAATAAGAATGAAAGGAAAAAAAATTCAATGCTTTTAAGTAAAAGTAGAATAGTTTCAGACAAGTTAAGGGTAATCTTTGAAAGGGAGGACAGCTCCAATAAATTTGTTTGGTGTAAAGGGCAAAAGTGAAATTAAAAAGATATCAAGTTGATGCCTCATGTGTGTGGGCTGCAGCCCATAAAAAAATGGAATAAATATCTTCATCCTTTAAGCTAAAAGTAAGAGACTAATAGAAGAATAATTAGTTGAGCATAACAATAAAGAAAGAATATGTTAATACTTCTCAATTGTCCTCTAAAAAGTAATAAGATCATTGCATCAACTTTCGCCACATGGCAAAATACAAAAAACACATGAGGGCTAGAAGAATTACTTGTTCACTAAACTTATTTGGTCACTATAAGTGAAAAAACATAAAAAGATAAAAATAGTCCCACATGAGGGGAGCAACACCAATAGAAAATCCTTATGTGGGAGAAAAGACAAAAATGCCCCTAGGGTGTCTATCTCATAAAATCAACTCAAGACATAAGAAAATGATCTTTTTTTTAAAAAAAATCTGATTTCTTAAGAGACTGTTTATCATCTTTTTTCTCCATTTTTATATTTCCATAAAAGATCTCAGCGACCTCATCTCTAAAGAATTTTTTTTTCTTATCTTTCTTTTAGAGAACTCTCTAATTTCCACAAGACCCCCTCATGTTATTATTCACCATAAAAAATCTTTAACAAAGTTTTGCTGATATTGTAAAACAAATCATGTAAAACACTTCATTTTATATAGTGGAATGGAGATGAGTTACTCTTGTGGATGTGTAGGCCAAACACGTAAGATCTTGTGTGTTCTTTCATTATTTATGATTATTTTCTTCTTTTTATTATGATTTTGATTCCAAATTGCATACATGAGCTCACCTAAGTTATCTTAGGAGCTCTTCTGAGTTCCTCAGATAAACTCTCTAGGAATATCCTCGTGTTTATTAGAGCTATCCCCTGAACTTTCTTAAGCTACTCATATCAATTTTTTAAATTAACTCTCATGAGCTCCACATAGCTCTTCCGTATTATTCTAAACTCATAAAGACCTTAGTTCACCTCCTAAATTACCTCAGCTCATTGGTAAGATTACTTCAACTATATCACATGCCCCCAACAATAGAAAAACACACCTCGACCTTTACCAGCCCAATCTCCCCTTAAATATAAATTTACTTGTTTAAATTGGATTTGACTTGAATCCAGTGAGAATAACCACTAAATGGTATGAATCAGATCGTAGCGAAAATCCATAAAAAATATCTTTGTAAGATGTTGAATCATGTTCTTTTTCATAATTTTTGGATTAAGGAAGATTTCAATTCATTTTCAATTAGAATAACAAATTTTAATTTAACCCAAAAAGCATAAAAACTTCAATTTATCTATAAAAACTGATATTATTAATAATTAATTAACATTAACTCAGTAAAGTACGAAAATACCTCTATCTTAATAGAATATTTTAACTACCAGTTAAGAAGGATAGCTTTAATTTCTCCTTGAAGTTTGACATATTTTTGGTTAGATTGCTAAGATGATTTTAGTAGTAAAACACCGTAAGGAATTTCATACTTGTCATTTATTAGGTTGTTAAGGCCTTGACATTTTTATTAGGTTTTATTAGGTTATTAAATCTTCTATTTTTCAATTTTTTTAGAAGAAAATTCTTACTTCTACTTTAATTCATAAAACATATAAAAAGTTCGTTAAACAAATATTTCTCCATTAATCCCAACCAAAAATCACCTGAAATCCTTTTACTACGCATTGTAGTGGACTGCCGTCGGTTGCAATGGCTGGCTTGGCAGCAGCAGCGAATGGGTGGTGGAGCTCCTGATTTGGAGGTTTTGCAGGACATTGTCGTGGCAAATCAAGGGCAAAAGAAAGTTGGGCAACTTATCTGACGGTGGAATTGCGATGGTGGGAGACGGCAGTAGTAGTGGCGTGGTGGCTAAGGTTTTTGAAAAAAAAAAATTAGTTTTTTTTCTAAGTTAAACGGCAAAAGCTCTTCCTTTGTTTTTCTTTTCTTTATTTGTTATTTTCAATTAATGATTTAATTTGAGAGCTAGGTTATGACTGTACTGATTTGAGTTTTTTTTTTAGAACTAATTGTGATAGCAGATTAGATATTTGTTTGATTGATTGGAGTTATATTTTAGAACTAATTGTGCAGTAGATTAGATCTTTGTTATATTTTGAGAGATATCTTTAATTCTTTGAAATGAGTTTTTGACTTGTGATTGGATTTGTAAGAACAAATTAAAGTGGTTGATAATTCTTTTGTTGATTGGGCTGTTCGATGAGATCGAGCATTGAAGAAAAAGTTTTCTACTTAAAAAAACTTTTGATTAAACTATTAAAAATAAAAAAGTGATATCATTTTAATTTTTAAAAATTGTAATTTAAGAATCCAATTTCTTTTCAATTGAAATATATAAATACAATTTTACCAAAAATTAACTGACAAACAATAAGTTTTAGGAGGTAAATAAGTAAATTAAAAGTTTTTAACTTTTTATTATTTTAGGGAATAAATAAAAGTTTGTTTCTTGGAAGTAGAGTAAATTAAAGTCAATTTAAAAGGATTTGACGACTCCATAAGTTATTGGCTTGCAACTATATAATTCTCAAACTTCATCATTTTTGTTTTTTTTTTCTCCTTTGTCCTATTCAATCATATTCTCGCGTCTCTGAATGAGCACTGTACTCCCAATCTCATTAATGAAATCGGCCTTTTCTGATAAGATTTAGCGTACTCATGAATCTAATGAATATAACTACTAATTTTTAACTTTTGCAAATCCATTATTATTTATTAATTTTCTCTAACATTTCAAAATTTTATATATATATGTATATAACTAAACAAATTTTAAATGATGTTTTATAGAAGGTAATTTTGAGGATGAATACAATTCTTTTTTTTTTAAAACAAATAAAACAAAATACACATTAACTTCAATCATTCTATTTGTTTTAAAGAAAAAAAAAAGGATATTAATATGAGTGAGGAAATTTCTCACAAATTTTATGATTACATGGCTAATATTGGTACTCTTGTGTTCATTTTATCAATGTAAGCTATATTACCCCACATTTTGTTTGTTGGATTATAATATACCACATCGTTCAGGCATGGGAGGAACTTAATACTTTTAAGGAGCGGTCCACTCCTTAATTGACAAGAGAATTTTGGATTTTATGGGCATCCTAATACTTTTTAGGGGCGGTTCACACCTTAATTGGTAAAAGAGTTTTGGATTATATGGGCATCATAAGAACAAATTCTTAAGGGCCTAGCCCAAAGTAGACAATTTCTTAAAGGCTTAGGCCCAAAATGGATAATATCTTGCCAGACCTAATTTAATTCATAACAGATGATATTAGAGCTAATTATAGCCGGAAGTATGGGAGTCAAGGATTTAAGCCTATTATAAAATGCCTTGGAGATCTTAGCCCATTCAAGCGAGAACCCTTGATGATATGGAAGAAGTCTAATGCTTATAAGAGATGATCTACACATTAATTGACAAGATGTATTTTAAGGTGTAAGTAGACAATATCTTGTCAAGTCAATGTTGAGTCACGACAAATGATTTCAAAGTCAATTCTAACTAGAAGTATGGGAGTCGGGGATCTAAGCATATTATAAAACATCTTGAGGATCTTAGCCTATTCAAGCAAGAACCCCTGGAGATCTTAGCTTATTCAAGTGAGAACCCTTGATTTCTTAAAAAGGAGAGATTGTAATATTTTATATCGCTTAGATATGGAAGAAGTCCAATGCTTATAGGGGATGATTCATAACTTAATTGGCCAAACGTATTTTAGACTGTACAACCACCTTGAGAACATATTCGTGTGGACATAGGATTAAAACGGACAATATCTTATCAGATCTAGGTTATGTCATTACATGAATACTCTATGTTTTTTTTTTTAGTTTTATGCTAGAAAATTTTTGATACAGAGACATTTATTGGATTTACAAACCTAAGTAAATTTCATAACTTTCATTGTTGAATTGAATAACACTCAAGTTAATTTAGTAAATATGTTAGCCTATTCTTTCTTGATAGCCTTATTTGATAGGTGTACATGTAAATTGTTAATTAATTAAGGCTAGCTTGGCTAACGACCTCTTAGCATTTATAATGAACTCGATCACTTCCTTCCATTAAGCAAAATCATAACGTATGTGCTTATAGTGAACGCAAGCTGCTATACTAAGACATCCACTATGAGTTTGGCTTGGAAGGCACATATATGTATAAATGAAGCCAAATATGCACTGAACCCTTGGCTAAGCCCATTTGGGTGTATTTGGCCCATAAGGAAATGCTTTATAGAAGGGCTAATGAAGAGCCTCTAATTATAGAAAATGCATGGAAAACCCAAGACTCCCCAATGGTGTGAAGATCCATATTAGAGTTTGATCTTTGGCCCGTTAAGCCTTCTAGAAACTCTAGTTTCGCCCTAAACTCAACCTAACCTTAAAGCCACTTTATTTGACGAGCAAGTAGGACAACCCAATCATTGAGATAACCATAATCTTATCCAAAGAAGAAACTGAATCTCTTTATCATGGGAAAGGAATAAGATAACAGTTATATTTATTATTTCATGCCTGAACGATTCAGCTAGCAGCCCAGGCTGCAATTCCTTATAATTCTCAAGCATAAACAGTAAACCTGCAACCTGCAATCATCATTAATCACGAGGAGTACCTCTTGCGATTACAACCACCATTGAAGCCATACATTAAATCACACATGATCCTAAAATAGCATCTACAATCGTATATTTATCACCATAACAGCTTCCCTGGTTAAGAATAAGTCTATGTTCTTTATCAAGCCCATTAAAGCCTTCAGACCGCACATTCTTTACTAAGTATAATTACAGCGGTATTAGGTTAAGTCAGTCACAAAACCTTCGAAAATCACTTCCAGTACCAGAAACATAGCCATAATCCTACAATCACAACTTTCTAGTTACCAAAACCCCGAAACACCATCTTGATAGTCAAGTTCGCGGTTAAGGTGTTTATCAATCTACAGCCATATCAACCCCAAGTCATCAACACAAGTTCTTCATTATTCACTTTATTCTATCTGCTCTCACACCAACGCTCTGAACAGAACCCTTTCTATTCCAAAAAGAGACCCAGTCTCGCCAAGTCAATGCCATAATTAAAGTTGCAACAAGGGCATATTTGGGCTCATCTTGTCGAGGGGGACCTTCAACCAATCCAAAAGTGACACCTGGCCTAGTGAAATTCCCGCCAAAACACTAATTATATTATTAGTAAATTCTTTAAAAATACGTGAGTATTCTAATTAGTTTATCTCTTAATTAAAAGTAGATATTGATACATGTATGTGAACTACGTCTCTAGAAAAGTTGAGTTCCAACATTTTAATCTAATAAATACATATATACAAAACCTTATTAATCTAATTAAGTGCTTGTACATGTTATAATTTTTAATCCAATCCAGCTGAAAAGAATGCCAATTATTACGGGGACTCTCCTTACATTAAAAGGTCATTGAAGTATAATTTTTATAAAAAATAATTATAAAATTCTTATCCTATCCTTATTAGGAAACTGGAAAAGGAATATTTAAATATCATATTCCTCTCGTAAACATATCATTACTCTTACAATAGTCTCACAAGCTATACAACTAGTAGGCCAGAAACAAACGACGAACTAAACCCTTCAACAATTAATACAATAACCCTTTATTTAATCAGCTTAATGGCAATTAGAAACCAATATTTACCTTCGAGGCCAAACAAGCCGCGGTGGTCGGATCTTGCTGAAACAGAAGAAGAAGATAACGGTGGTGAGGAGCTCAAATTTCTCCTACCTCCGACCCAAGTAATAGGGCCGGACAAGAAGGGCATCAAGAAAGTTATTGAGTACAATTTCAATGACCAAGGAAAGGTGGTTAAGGTTACTACAACTTCAAGAGTCCGTAAGATTGCAACGCGTGAGAAGAAGCAAGTTCTTGAGCGGCGGAGGTCATGGGCTAAGTTTGGCGAAGCGGTGGATGACGAAGTTGGTGCAAGCCTCACTGCGGTTTCCACCGAAGAGATTTTTCTTGAGAGACCTAAGCCTCTAGGTATTTTATATTTTACTTTTAATTTTTTCATTACTTTGTTTATATATATTTTGTTTTTCAATGACTTCTAGCGTTTATAAAATTATTTGTGATTGTATTATTAGTTTATACGGAAAAATTTAATTGATACTTGTTTGCTTTATGTTCTATTCTGACTAATTTATCCTATATTTTATTTACGAAAGACACACCGAGTCACCGACTATGGTTATGCTTTCTAATTGGGTGACATGTATTGAAGAAATCCAATAATTCCGTGAGGCTGTCCCAGATTGGATAAAGTATTTTGCATATTGAATTATCTATGAAACCCAAATTTCTGTGCACGTACTAGTTCTCTAATGTTGTTGAAATTGCAAATTAACAGGAAGCACAGCAAAGGAAAGCAAAACTGCAGAAGAATCCTTGGGGCAACTTGGAAACAAGGGGGCCATTCTCATGCTGTGCAGGACCTGTGGTAAAAAAGGTGACCATTGGACGGCCAAGTGTCCTTACAAGGACCTTACGACCCGAGCTGAAGACTTGAATTTCAACGACAAGACAATGATGGATAATGGTAATTTTGCTTCTAGTTCTGGGATCAGCAAGAGTGGTAGTTATATCCCACCAAGCAAAAGATTTGGTGCTGATAGAAATAGCAGTGTTGGTGGATCCTCATCAGCTATGAGAAATAATAACAGGAATGATGAAAATGCAGTTAAAGTCAGTAACCTTTCAGAGAACGCTGAAGAAGAAGACTTGCGCGAACTGTTTGGTGCATTTGGACCGCTAACTCGAGTCCATGTGGCCGTGGATCGCCCAAGTGGTTTCAAAAGAGGATTTGGTTTTGTCAATTTTGCTCACAGGGAAGATGCTGAGAGAGCCATTAACAAGCTTAATGGTTACGGTTATGATAACCTCATCCTTGCAGTTGAATGGGCTCCAGCAAGATCAAAATAGTTTTTTTTTTTTAATTCCTTTTCAGTTAGTCTGTTGAGACACGTTAATTTTTTAATTCAAGTTCAAAGAAGTTTATATATTTTATTATAGTTTATGGTTTTGAGATTTAGGTAACTTTTTTTCAAAGTTATCAAGGGTCTCGGTGAGAGCTGAATGTTAAAATAAGAACTTGTGTGATGATTGATTTAGGGTGCGTTTAGGATTGAGGTTAGGTAGCTGTAACTTTTAAGCTACAACACTAAAGTGTTTGGTAAACATTAGCTGCTGTAGTTTGGAAGCTATTTTACGATAAATTTTCACTTGTATAATAGAAAATTTATTATATTTTTAATAATTTTATCAAAATTATTATTTAAAATTTATATTTACTACATATTATTAACGTTTGTTTCATAATCACATCTTTTTTTCCACAGCAGCTGTAGCTTTTCAATCTCAAACGCACCCTTAATTTATCAAAGATTTGGTTTCGGATTTCTGTCAACAAAAAAAGAAGGCCTTAGACAATTAAAACTTGGGACTCCAATCTAAATACAGTTGATAAGAGGCTGCTACTTTTCACTTTAAATCATGGCATGCAATTATTTTATATCTGTGGCAGTTCATACAAAAGTAACCAAACTAGGATTCAGAAACTCTTCCTTTAGCTATACTAATAATGTACTCAATCTCATCAGCAACTTCTTTCATTGAAGGCCTATTCTGCCTCCGCTCATCCAAACATGAAGCAGCTAGTAACCCAAGTGCCTTCATTGTCTCCAAATGTAAATTAGTAGCTCTCTCCTTCAGCACAGGATCCACAACTTCCATCAACCTCTCTTCATCCATAATCTTTTTCATATAAACCACCAAGTTTACGTTTTCTTCTTCTCTGTTAAAATCAATAGCCTTCTTTGATGTCAATAGCTCAAGCAGCACCACTCCGAAGCTATAAACATCGCTCTTATCTGTCAGCTGAAAGTTACGATAATACTCTGGGTCAAGATAGCCCATTGTACCTTGAGCAGTAGTGAAAATATGACTATCATTAGTTTCCGTTCTCTCCACAAGCCTGGAGAGCCCAAAGTCAGAAACCTTGGCATTAAGTTTCTCATCAAGTAAAATGTTGCTTGATTTCACATCGCGGTGATAAATGGGAGGCACCGCGGCTGAGTGAAGATAAGTGAGCCCTTCAGCAATCTGGTGCGCAATAACAAGCCGGAGATGCCAGGGCAGGGGAGCCCATTTACCCGTAAAGTCACAATGTAGGTGATCAAAGAGGGTTCCATTAGGAATGTATTCATAAATCATAAGAGTCTGATCAAGCTCAACGCAACAACCAAGAAGTCTCACAAGGCTCCTGTGGTTCACCTGGCAAAGAATGCGAACCTCGTTCAGTACTTGATCGGTGCCTTTGGTGTTTCCAAGCTTGGCTCGCTTGATGGCTGTGACGGTTCCGTCATCAAGAATGCCCTTGAAGACTTCACCAAAGCCGCCGGTTCCAATGAGATTGTCTTTGGAGAAGTTGTTAGTGGCTCTTCTTATCTCTTTGCCAGTGAAAATTCTTGCGGATTTGCCAGCGGCTTTGGCATTTAACATTTCTTCACGTTGCTTGATTAAATTTTTTTTGGTTTCTTTCTTCATGCGCTCGTTCAGTTTGTTGTATACTAGAATTCCTATCAAGGCTACGAGTAAACTTCCACCCAATGCTGCAACCATGCCTAGATTCAAAATATTATTATTATTTTTTTTGAAAAAGAAATAAAAATCATATTTTCACATTAATTGCTAAAATAGTGACACTAGTGATATAATCTCTATTCATACAAATTAATGTGGCAAAGTTAGGTATCATTTTTTATTATCTCACGTTTAGTAGTGGATGTAGGCTACATTGAAGCCGAACCACTATAAATATTCTAGTGTTCTCCTCTGTTTGATTGCTGATCTGTGTGTTTGATTTATTTTTTGCGTTTATTACTGATCTTGATCATCAATCTTAGGTTTCTTTGGTTTCAATTTGGGGATCAGTTAGCTTAGATAGGATCTTGGGGAATTTGAATCGGTGTTCGTATGTCTGGTTCAAGTTCAACATTTTTGAAGTACAGCATTTTGAAAAAGAAAAAACATTTTGATTTGATTTCATAATAATTTTCTGGGAGGGATTCTTAATCATCTTGAAAGCAGTAGATCCAAAGAGAATATAAGAAAAGAATTGAGAGAGAGACATAGGGCTAATTTTGAAACTAAAATTAGAATATAAAATAAATGTTTTATATTAAAATGCTAAACAATTTTGTAATTATTGAAAAATGGGGATGTTGATAAATTTTATTGGGTCTTCACAACTTTAAAACTTCAAAGCCTATAAGGGGCATATAATTAAACATCTAAAGTAACTTTTTGGCCTTAACTAGGTCCGGTTATGCTTATAAAATAAACCAACCATACACTAACTCCCCCATGGTAACAATAATCAAATGCGCACTGTCACATAAGTTTGTATTTGAAGATTTTGTATCCTATTATTATTGATTGCTAAATTTCAAATGCTTTGCCTTAATAATTGATAAAGGGAGCAATTTCAGCCGTATATAAATAATTTGATTTGTAATGGAGAGAAACAATTTAAAATAGAAAGATATATATGGTTGGATAAGATAAGAACATACCGGCAACAAGCATTGTCTTTTTCTTTTTACGTTTGCAACCTTTCCCATGCCGGCACTTCGAAACTAAACAAAAGAGAAGATTAACGTTCCTTAGATTAGTTTAATTATTAATATTATAGAGGCACTGATTTCTGCTTGAAAACTGTACTCAAAATTGCTTGTTCCTATATCTTCCTTCTTTATTTTTGTTACTTACAACTTATCATATTTACTTCAAATTCAATATTTTTTAAAATAACGAACAAAAAGCATGGCAAGAAATGATAACTCACTTTGGCACAATCCGTTGACGGGATCCCAAATAAACCCAGAATTGCATAAGCACCTTTTTAAGCTAGGATACATCGGGTCAGCCAAGCAATTTGAATGCAACAAATCCTTGCAATCTACAGGAGTCTTGCAAAATGGCTCCGGCGGGAGCTCCCATTCCAACTCCATCCCTGGCTCCGGCCACCTCTTCCCCGGCACCCAGTTTGCATCCAAGTTCACAAAGCTCTGATAAGCCGTACAGGCTCCATTGTGCACTCTGATCGTATACGCTGTTTGCGATCCTCCAGTCTTGAACACACAACACAGTGATGATGCTGCCATACAGGGAGGTGCTTTGTCTTTGATGTAGCTGTGACATATACAATTTGACGAACAATTTATTGGTACTGGCAAGTTTAACATAGCGTCCGTACAGTTGAGTAACATAATAGTGTTACTATTTGTGATGTTAAATGGGAGATTGTCATCAAGTTGGATGCCTTGAGTACGCATGTCAGTAGCAATGCAAGTACTGCCGGCGAGGCCAGGCGGCCGGATAATTATCCGCTGGGATAAAGGGTTGATCGATGTGATCATGTAGGACGATCCGTTTAGAGCATCGAACCATAATGTGCCTGCGGTGCAACGGATTTTGTAGGATTGATGACCGCAATTTGGACCGGTGCTTAGCGGATACGGCACCGGAGTGGATCCACAATTGCCGCAACGTAACATGGCCAAGGCGCATGTTGTGCACGATAACAGTGTAACAGTGAAAATGAAAACTGTGAGCACACTTCTCTTCATTAATTAGGCACTCCCAGGGCAAAACTTTTTAAAACTATGAATGTGGGATGTAATAATTAATGCAACATTTTGGCGGGTGTCTTTGAATTAAGCCTATTGCTAGCTATGACATATAATTAGGGGCTAAAGTGCTTTGATAATATTTTATGGAGTCCGCCAACAAGGGAACGCACTTCTATAACTGGTTACATTGTACAAAGCTGGCTTAGGTTTTCTCAAAACTGATGATAACAATTTCTTAGGAAGATATGTAGTGTTGAGTGAAGGGTAATGATAAGTGAATTAATTGTGGAAATTGTCCAAGCTCTTCTTTTGATTTGACATAAAAGGGTTAAGCTTACGTGGAAGGCTAACCTCCCAAGATTTGTCTACGTATAAACTATAATTTCATTTGTTTAATTGGATAAGGTGTTAATTAGTTCAAATTTATATTAGATTAAGAGCTTGTTTGTTAAATGTCTTAACTGAAAAGTTGTTAATTTCAGTTTTTTTTTAAATTTGATTTTTTTTTTGCAACTTATATATGATTTTTAGATATTTACGTCTAAATAAAAAAAGTAAAGTTTGATAACTTTTATCTGAATGAAAAAAATTTGAATAGAAAATAGATATTATATTTCAATAATATCCCCATTAAATATACATATTCCCATAATATAAAACATAATCCCTTTTTTATCTCTTTCTAATTCACGTTCAACTATTTTTTCTATTTGTTCCCCTTTTCATTAGCACTGAAATTCTTCAAGCACAGCCCGTTGAATCTCCAGTGTTAAGGTATGTTTTTTATTTTTTATTTTTTATGGTTTTTATTAATATTCTGTTTTTACATCAGTGTTGATTTATATGTGATTTTTTAAATTTTTATTGATGAAATTGTTGCATCAGTTGCTTACACCATTGATGTTGATTGGTCGTTTTAGTTGACTTCTTGATTTTGTATTAAATGATTATTCTCACTCTCATTCATGCTTGCAGGGTTGCATATACATAATATATACAATAACTTCAATTTATTTATCAACCTTTTTGATTGCATCAGGAAGAAGCATTTAAAAACGTCCATCTCTTGTCTTTCAACCCCTTGTTTAGTTTTTTTATATTAATATGACTTTCAAATTTTGTTTGTGATTTGTTTAATTTTGGCAACTACAATAATTTTAGAATAGTGACTGATTTGTAGAAGTGTTTATGATTTCCCATTAATATTAATATTAAGTTTGATTAAATTTTGCATTTGGAGTAATGTAATAATATTTTTATTTAAAGATTAAGGGATATTATCATTTTACTACCAAAGTTTTACTGACATATCATGTCAGTACCAAGATTTGCCGAAAAGTACATTTTACTACCAAAGTTTTGCGCCGTTATCAATTCACTACCATTCCGTTAGCAATGTTAAAAATTTGCTGATGTCATAAGGGCATTAAAGACATTTCCAGCTGTAAGAGTAAAATTATCTATTAATTTGATCGATAAATTATCATTTTACTATCGAACTTTTAGGAAAATTATCATTTTACTATCGAACTTTAAGGAAATTATCATTTTACTACTAAACTCTTGGGGGTAAAATTAACTTTTAACTCAATTTCCGTTAAACATTAACTTTTTATTAACGGAATAGTAGTGAATTGATAACAGCACAAAACTTTGGTAGTAAAATACACTTTTCGGCAAACCTAGGTACTGACATGATATATCAGTAAAACTTTGGTAGTAAAATGATAATTTCCCAAAGATCAATTACTACCTAATTCTACATATGTTTGATTTTAATTATAATGCTTAAATATTTAACTCTTAAAATTTATAACAAGTATAAATAGTTCTTACAAGGACATAAATGTCAAATAATCATATTTCAGATATTTGTGATTTATAAAAACAAACAAGATTCCACTTATATTCAGATATTGAAAAAAAAATAAACATGTCATTCAGACATATTCAAACTTTAGCCAAATTCAAACTCATTCAGATTTCAAACAAAAAAATAAACACTACATAAGATTCAATGCTGAGCTAAGTTTTTGCTAAGTATTAAATTAATTGTTATAATTATTTTAAATTTTTATTTATTTATCTTATCTATCAACCTTTGATTCAGTACTTAACAAAAACTCAGTTTCGTACTGAATCATTATCCCTTTGCATGTTTGATTACCACTTAATTTAAAATTTTAAGATTACTAAAAATTATCAAAATTTCTCTATTGTTTCAATAAAGTAATCATTTTCTCCCTTTCTTATTTCAAAACTCATCAAAAAGCCCTTGCCATAAAAAGGTGTACATTAGTTTTTAATTTTATTATATTATATCTTATTATTTTACTTTTCAAGTGATTTTTTAATTAATGAAAGGGGAAATGATATATTTTGAGAAAAAATAAGGGGATTTTGATCATTTCTCAATATATTAATTAAGATCTCAAAAAAAATCAACATTATTATTTATATTTCACATACATAGATCTTCTTTTGATAAGTTAATATGTAGTTTTATACGAGGGCGTGTACTATAATATAGGTATTTACACTATTGATAGCTTCTGATTAGTTATTTGTATTGGAATGTCAACTTGAACCATTATGTTTGTAATTTAGAAGGGCAGTAATCTTAAAATTATATCAATATCTCTTTATGTGCCCTTTATTTTTTGGAAAAATGCACCACACGGCCGACAGGATAGCAGGATCCAAAACCAACTACAACCATTTGTTTAATTAATTATCATCCAACATTGGAATATAACTCAAAAGTTTATGCATTCCAAAAGGATCCGTATCGCTTGTTGCGTCGACAGCACGAAGAAGCTTCACAGAAAATCGGAAAATTAAAGTATGCACAATGATCACACACACATTAGGTGCTTAGGCAAAAGAAATATATAATTAATTGAGTTCCAGCGCCCTGATATTAAGGGCAACTGCACGCACAACTATCTAATTTGATATGATAAGAACATCTCTGTCTCTTGTGGATTACAGATGATCACCAACGGGGCGGATCTACGTTTAAGGGTTTAGGGGTAATTGACCCCACTCGAAAGTAAATTTACTTTAATTTCGATCAATTATCTTTGAGTGGGGGCAATTTTATGAACACTATGTCGTTAGTACGAAACCAAAAAATAAAAATCCCAATTGATGAATTAATTTTAAGCATGCCCAGGATAATAATCTAATTAATTAGTCCATATATTCTGGCAATAGCACCATAGCTTTTAATCTATCTAGCAGATGCTTCATTTGCAAGTACATGTATATAATTAAGGAAATTAATAATTTGACAGTACAGATAATGCAATAGAAGAAATAATATTTCTTGCATTGATGATTTCTTTACATTGCACTGAGTAACTTTTAATCAGAGATGATGAGCCACTTATATAGGAGATGTATTATATATGGCTTGATTAAGCTTGAGAAAACATAATACAATAAAATTCTCAGTTTGATATCTAAAAAAAAAAAAGAAGAAATTAGATTTCTAAATAATAAAATTTTTATTAAAAAGTTTAAATTATCAAACCTAGAGTTTTGGGTCCCTTTATATAATAATGTTAAATATCGTGAATTTACTAAAATAGGTAAATATAAAATATTATTTTATAATAAAATTCTACCAACAAAGTGTTGTTTACCCATTGTGATAAATTAAAAAAGTCCCCTTAAGTGGGCAGTGACCTGGTTCTCGCTCCCGGTTCGAGTCGCAGAGAAATCACCTTTGTTGGGAGAACCTGTGCCTCTCGGTTCGAGCAGGGACTTCTAGTCTGAGTTGTGGTACGGGCTTAAAGGTGTTTCCCACAGTTGGAGCCCTACCCAGGATACCTCGTGGTTAAGACTAAAATTCTCCTAATGTAAATAAGAAATCCAAAATAAATGGCACCTAAAAGAAAGATAAAAATCCAAAAAGAAAACTAGCTTAAAATTGAAAAATAACAAAAAAAAAGCAAAATTTTCAATTCGATCATAGGGTAGAATGACACACTGTCCTGAAATTTAGTTCATTTCATCATAAGCTTTAAAATAATATATTATACGCTTAAAACGAACACATATAGTCCAATTTATGATCTCTAGAATTTACCTTACTTGTCCCACACAACTATCCTACATCATGGTTGGCCATAGAGTTTCCAAAACGCAATTCTTGAGGTGGTTTTGTTTTCGCTAAGGCAGCACATCTTTCCAGATTTGCACAACTGTATATTCGTGGAACTTGCTATCACTTGTCTTTAACTTTGTGAGGCGTAACACGTTATTTATGCGCTCATTCAATGAAATATTTGCAGTGTACATACATTTTGAAATTAATTAATTATAAAATGAGAGAATAGATTTCAAGAAAATGACATGATTTTTTTGCAGATTTGGGGCCATCCCATTTAATAGTTTGTTTTATATATCTTATAAAATTGTTAAGCAACAGGAAATCATGTACTAAACTACTAAATTTTATTTCTGAATATTTAAGTTGGATTTGCAAATAATGAGAAATAAGCAAAATGCCGATGGCTGTGAGCGTGTGATCTACAATCTAGTTGACCATTAAGCTGACTCTCTAATACTCATATGCATCTATCGTAAGATTCTTAAAAAAATAAGACAAGATGAGTAGACGTACTACCTAAAAGTATATTTTGCAATGTACACATTTATCATTGATAATATTAAAAACATTTATCATTGATAATATTAAAAAAAATTATGGCACCATTATTAAGCATGCCAATTGATATTATTTTTAGTTTAATTAATCTTCAGATGAAACAGTACCAATGATACGCTCAATCTCATCAGCAACTTCTTTCATTGAGGGTCGATTCTGCCTCCTTTCATCCAAACATGCTGCTGCAAGTAATCCAAAAGCCTTCATGCTATCCAATTCTATTTCACTAGCTCCCTCTTTGAGCATGGGATCAATGACATCCATTAATCTCTCTTGTTTTAAAATATTTCCAAAATAAACCACCAAGTTCACATCTTGATCTTCTCTGTTGAAATCCACAGCCTTCTTTGAGGTCAGCAGCTCCACTAACACAACTCCAAAGCTATATACATCACTCTTATCAGTCAACTGAAAGTTAAGGTAATATTCAGGATCAAGGTAACCTAAGGTGCCTTGTGCAAAGGTTGTAACATGACTCGCATCATTCACAGCAAGCCTAGATAGCCCAAAATCAGAAACTTTAGCGTCCAGCTTTTCATCTAATAAAATGTTGCTTGATTTTATGTCGCGGTGGTAAATAGGCGGCATAGCCAGTAAGTGAAGATATGCAATAGCTTGAGCTGTTTGTTGAGCAATGTGAAGACGGTGATGCCATTTCAATGGTGGCCAATTGCCGGATTGGACTCTGTGAAGGCGATCAAAAAGGGTTCCATTAGGGATATACTCATAAACTAACAAAGGTTGCTCTAGCTCAACACAACAGCCTAGGAGTTTTACTAGGCTGCGGTGATTCACTTGGCAAAGAATTCGGACTTCATTGAGAATTTGATCAATGCCCTTTGTGTTTCCAAGCTTCGCACGCTTGACGGCTGTGATTGTTCCATCATCTAGAATGGCCTTGAAGACTTCACCGAAGCCTCCAGAGCCTAGGAGATTGCCACTGGAGAAGTTGTTTGTTGCTTTTGTTATTTCTCTACTGCTGAAGATCCTGGCCAATCTGCCACTGTTGTTGGCCCTGGAGATGTCCTTTTGCACCTTTGTTAAACACACTTCTCTGTTGCTTTGATGAAAGTGTTTGTAGAGTTTTATCGTAGCGAGAACTGTTCCAAGTAAAAATGCACCCGCAGCCAAGCCTATGGGAAATTAAGTAACAAAATGTCAAGCCTGATTAACCTTAACCGTGATTTATCCCAGAAAAGGAAAAGCAAGACTTAATTAAACATTACCTCCAATAAATGTAGTTTTAGGCTTTTTATGCTTGCAACCTTTTCCTTGGTAGCACTTCAGGCCTTCACAGAACTCAAAGAAAGGCATTTCAATTTCAGTAAAAAGCTTAAGCAAGTTAAAACAAAAGATAAAAACTGGAGTTTGTGTATTTACTCACTCTTGCAAATTCCATTGATGGGATCCCATTGAAACCCGGCTTTGCACAAGCACCTTTTCTGTCCGGCACTTTCTGTATCCTGCAAACACATTGAATTCAATAAATCTTGACAATCCACCGGCAGCTTGCACGTTGGCTCTCGCGGCAATGCCCATTCTATCTTCACACCAGGTTCAGGCCACTGACTAACTGGCAAGCTCAAGTCCAAATCCACAAAACTCTGATACGCTGCACACCTTTCTGCACGAACTCTGATTCTATATTCGTTAATGGACCCGCCAGTCTTAAACCAACAGCATATTGGCAAAGCTCCACAAGCGGCTTTACCTACTGGATTGTCCCTTATGTAGCTGTGACAAATGCTGGTTGGTGAACAATTGAATGGTTTTTGCAACATTTCAATGCTGCAGTTCATTACCATGACAGTGTTGCTACTACTAATGTTGAAGGGAAGGTTGTTGTCAAGTTGTAGGCCTTGGACTTGATAATCAGCTGCTATGCACTTGTTTTTTACGAGGCCAGGTGGACGGATGATTAGCGACTGGCTCAGCGGATTGATTGATGTGATCATATAAGAAGAACCACTGAGAGCATCAAACCATAATGTGCCTGCATTGCACCTAACTTTGTATGATTGATCACCACACCCTGGTCCGGTACTGAGTGGATACGGTACTGGAATATGGCCACAGTTTGGACAAGACTTTAAGGCCAAGATGCAGATTGTGTATGAGGAAAATATTTCCACAATGAAGATCAAAAGTGGGGACATTCTGGTTTCTATTGAGAGAAATAATGAGATCTAGAATTTGACGTAGGTATTTAGCTTGTGATTAGGCCATCAGAGTGGTTATACTTCTCTGTTTTAGCAGAATTTTGTAATCTCTTTGAACAAAAAGTATATTTTAGTTCTTGTTATACTAAATAGATCGAAAAACTTGTCTCACGTTTAATCTTGTGCATAGGAAATGAACTAGTTTTTTGGTTCCAATGCCTTAAAGAGGGTGCCCCTGTGAATAAAATAGGGACTGAGCCAAATTTTTGCGCACACAGCGATTTGCTCATGTTGTGAAGGCTTGTTAAGGTTTCCTAAAAACCGGACAACGTATTTTTGGAGCATACTTATGTTCAGAAATGTGTGCAAACGCTGGCATGTGCTTATGGGTAGTATAAATTGATATAGATTCTTAATTCTGGTGAAAATTTTAAATTATAGAAACTATAGTTTTCAGAATCCAGAACGTTACATTTTTTGTAGCATCACATGCCACGTCGCTGGAGTGAGGGTTTATAAGATTGGAATGAACTATATAGATGTGTTCTGGATTACAAAGTCCAAGAAAAAGATTTTGATGTGACGGGCTAAATGCCAAAAGCGGACAATTTCTGCTTAGTTTTAGGGTTTAGTATATTACAATTAGTATCAGAAATAGGTTCCTAACTTGATAAGTGGATGGATTTTGATTTCATTTTGATTTGTTCCATTCAGTTTCCTTCCATCCTCGCAGTAAAGTGAGGTTCCAAAAGAAAGCGATTGTATCATCCACATCGCTAGTGAGGGCCAAGGGCAGTTAACTGTTTAGACGCATTTGGAGTTGTAACAATAGTGCTACATATCTTAAATTTTTTATCCTAAAAAATTATCCCAAGTGATATGTCATTAATTGATTGGTTGATAATTTTTTACAAGATTCAAGTAAATTAATTGTATTATCTCACCAACCAATTGATAAATAACACATCATTTAGAATAAGTATTTGGGATAAAAAATTTGGGATGTATAGCATTACTGGGAGTTGTAAAGTCCTAAAACAAAATTATAATGTGCTGTGTTTCCAAAATAGACAATATTTATTTATTCCTGCTATAATTTTCGTATGCACTTGAGTATTGCAGTACCTTCATATTGAAGAAAACACGTGAGCAAATGGATGATGAGTTAGTTGTCTCTGAATAATGCTTGATTAGGTAATCCAAAAGCTAACCTTGTTGTACAAACTTTCCATATATTTATCCTTTTAGTGGAGTGTCTTATTCCAAATTTGTGAAAGAAAATTAAGTTTCAACTGATAGATACATCATTTTTACAGCAGAGGTAATTGATTTTTGATTAATATGTCCTTCTCAGGCTTGGGATTTTGCACGTGTCCAAACAAGAAAGAGATAGAGCATGCTCATAAAACTTATCCAGATAGTGATTGCTGAACCAAATCTTGCACCAAAAACATTAATTGATGGCAGCTCCTCCCCAAATTCATGCAAGTCTTTTTCATTTCTGGGCATCTGTGAAGATAGCTATAGTTGCAACATAAGATGGCCACCTTGCCTACAGGGTCTTCATTTTATTAGCCAATACATACTATCTTGTTCTTTCAGCCAAAGTCAGTCTTGAACCAAGTTCAAACTTCATATTTCTTTTGAATATGCGGCATGATTGTATTAACTGAATCTACAAACATCTTGTGCACCAAGACTCTTTCTTAGGTTTTTCTCAAAGGGTGATAATTTGTGACACGATCTGTCAACTGAACATGAATACAATATAAAGCTAACATATTCGAACTAAAGTTTCCATATATACATGATTAATGGACAAGTTAGATTTATACTGTCCAAATTTAACCCTTCTAATTCTCTCATTTTCTCTCCACTTTTTTTCTATTTCAAAAAAGTAAGGGGTGGGCAGAGCCAAATGAATTTTAACCCCCCACTTCTTTCAAGATTCGAACTTAAGAAAGCTGCTTGAATAAAATTTCTGGAGGCCTCAGATTCTCTCCTTTGTTTAAAGCGTAAGGGTATCTTTGGTCGAAAAGCTGCAAAATCTCTTATGACAGCCTTGTGAGGAGTAACTGAGCTCTATGAGACTATGACTTTGTGGGTAGCAATTGGAGCTCAGGCATGAGAGGGAATAATGAAAACAAATTCTTTCCAAAAAATGGGACTGATTTGGCTCCTTCAATATGTTATTCTTAAATTATTAAGATTCAATTGTGTACAAGATTAGATCGATTCTTTTAATCATACTCAAAGTGCTAGTATCTCTAGTGAGATACTGACACTGATAGATATATTTCCATGTTCAGAAATTTTTTGCTCTGTTTTCTCTGTTCCAAAGATCCAAATTTTGCTTCTTTCGGAGTAAAAACTTTTGGCTTACTTATTTTATTTTTTGAAAAAAAAAAAAAATTGTCTCAAAGGTACAACAAAAAACTCAAAATGACATGACAACGAAAAACACAAATTCTATACCCAAATCTAACCATAATTTATTAACTTCACATTTTTACAATACCATCAGAAATTAAACATGCGGTCCCTTTTGGTTTTTCCGCACGCTCAAATTTTTTTTTTTCTTCATCGATCTTTCACACTAACAAAGTAATAACAACACAAAGCATATGGCCCCTTTGGTTTCCACATGCTTATTACTAAACACCACAAATAAGAAAAAATAACAATTAATAATAGAAACCATGTATCATAACATTCTGAATACAATTACCACAAATCCATCACCATATTTGACAAGTTCCAAGTTCCACACCTTCAGCTTTCTTCAGGCATGTCACTGCATATTTTAACATATGATCTTGATCGTCATGATGAATTGATGATCATGTAGCAACTCGACGAGTCGTCAAACGACAAACAGGAGATTGGACCCCAGTTGATAGAATAATCTTTGTCGAAGTAGCAGAATTTGGAGGCATGGACATGGAGCCATAATCATGTTGAAACAAATCAGATGTCTGAAACCGACCGGAATCTCCAGGGAGTCTCATGTAAGAAGCTGAAGGTGACTCACCATACCATGAGCCTAAACCCACCTGGTTTCCATTTTTGTATTGCATTATTGCTCTATAAACAAAAGGAATAAGACCCTCCATTTGTTTTTTTCGAAGGCTTGAAACTTGTGCTTGAATGACCCAAGGGTGGTGGGAATTTGGTTTATAAGAGGGCGAGAGTGGTGACGTGGCGTAATGGGTAGGAGTCCACCTCTTCACGCTAAGCCACGTAAGCTTCCCGATGAAGAGAGTGCTTCAAAATTCAAATATGTATGCAAAAGCAAAACCCACACGAAGACCCTTGAAAGCTATGGCTAAACTACTATACAATCCACCAAATCTCACAGTACTCTTATGTTTATCACATTTTTCTTATTTTTTTAATTGGTTTTTTTAAGGGTTAGTTCAGTCTTAGGGAACTTTTTTAATACGATTGGTCGGTTTGTTAATTATTTATTGCCCCTTTTTTAAACTTTTTGCTGTGCAAATTTTTCTTGCTGGCTTCATCATGGATTATTAAAATAATTAAATTTTGTTGTGTTCTGTTTAGATGTGTTTTTAGAGTAAGATTTGTACTATTGTAGTATGATTAGTTGGTGGCGCAGTCTGGGTGCGCCACATGTATCATTACATGATCTAATCCTAATTAACAACACTATCATGATCAGGATGTGATTGACCTAATTAGCTAATTAGCTAGCCGAATTAAATTTTTTAAATTCCGATTTTTTTCTTTAAAATTATATTAGAGAATCTTCCTGAAAATATTAACATCAGAAAACCGTTTGCGGGAAATTCCAAATCTTTGGTCACATTATCTTAATTATATATTATTGATTTTCGTCAAGATCTTGCTTATAGCTGGATTCCATTAATATTTGTCGATCATATTCTTGAAATCCAGATGACCGGTTTTAGACTTATGCCGTACGCCGCATTTTATATTTAGGAGAAACTATGAACAATTTTTTTAAAAATATTTTTTCCCAAAGGAAATTTATTTTCTAGAAAGATTAAGGAAGTATTTGTAGTTTGACTATTTTCTAAATATTGTATTTTAAAAAGGAATAAAACTTAAAAGTTTGTATTTATACCTAAATGAATCTTTTGGCATAACTCAGGAACTTGATACATATTACTATATCCAAATCTTAAATTGATTGGTCTAAAAGCAAAACCCAAAGGGAAATAAATAAGAGGGAAAAAGAAAAGAAAAAAAGATAAGAGTAAAAGCCAAATTTAGAAATGTTCTCAAGTTGGAATTTCAAAAACGGTCCATTGTAATAACATATATTAATTCTTCCATATCTAATTTCTAAATCTAGTAATCAAGGATGAAACTTAGCTGTGTAACTGATGGAGATTAGAGATAATCACAAAATTGATAAATGAGATGCACAGCATATTATCCACAAAATTAAAGAATTAAGCCGTTGACAGGCGTGCTATATTAATTGCTGGTTATATATATGTACTACCTTGCTTGTTTCATCAAAAAATAACTGCTCCAAATTTAATTAAATGTCTCAATCGTAGATGAAGTCATTGTTGGCATCATCAAAATCTTCCAATTAACATTAATGTCCTTTTCTTAGTCCAATTAAAATTTTAGCTTCAAAGAAGAGATCGATGATAATAAGTCCAAGTCCTAAGCAAAAGCAATAACCTGCGTGCGCGAGCCATTGTGTTTTATTATTGTGTATGCAGGGTTAGGTGAAGCAAGTGGTGAATGGTGATGGTCGAAAGTTGTATTAATTTTGGCCTTGAACTTAGTTTTGGGGGAGGCGAAAGAATTAAAAGAATTAATCAAGTTATGGGAATACAATATGGATCTTGGCACCATCAAGGCTCGTGTGTCGCACTCGCCAACTCCTTTTTATCAATTAATTTACGAACCTTGGCAAATTCAAACAGAAAAGGAAAATTACAATCCTTGGCGGATGAACCCATTTCATTTTCTTGGGTGACTAATTGAAAAAAAAGAAGAAGATAAAGAACAAAATTCCGAATAATATGATTCTATTAATGAAAGATATGGAAAAACTAGAGTAAAAATACAATAAGTAACCGAAAAAATTAGAAAGAGATGTTCAAATAAAGAATTAGGGTCTAAAATGAAGAAATTTAGGGACAGTCTATTATCCTGTAATAATAAAAGCAACTATTATCTACATTCATTTCGTGGAAGCCTTCAAACGATATATTATGGAACCAAAACAAATGATTTAATCTCAAATTATGGGCCGATAAAGATGAAGATATTGTCCTACATCATTTGGGATTTGATCAGTTCTCGTTACTCATAACCCTATGATCGTCCGACTAATTTTTCAACTCGATCGATGGGTTTCATAATCACCCACTTATGAGTGCTCTAAACAATCAAACGTAAGAAGACTGATAATGTTCTTTGTGACAACCATAGACCCTATTCTCAAAAGTCATTTTCGTTTACTATAATTTTCATTTGTCTGTGTATTAATTTTTTAGATGTTTGTTGTGGTTCTATTCAAATACCGGGGTAAATCATTCTTTGACCGACTGACAATGGTCAGACAATAATATCCATTCTAAAACTTTCAAATTCTATTGTCAATTTTGGGTTCTTTAATCATCATGATTATCCCACTTGGCTTCAATGTTCTCCTTCAAAAAAATTGCATTATACTGTTTTATATATATAACTGTTAACAATTCAATGCTCAAGTATTAAAAATTGCTGAGACCTGTGTTTTGTTTTAGTTTGAAATTTCATTAGAAAATTGATTATACATGTACAAAAATACCAATAAATATAACCATTTCAGCAATTCAGCTAAATCACAGCGCATACCCATCAAAAGTTTCATTAGAACGCCTTTTACAATTTTGATTAAATGAAAATTACATTAAACATATAAAAACACATTCAGATTAAAATTAAGATGACATCAGTAAATGGTGACACCTAAAAGGAAAAAGTATGCAGACCAGATAAATCAACATTATCAGTAATCCTAATCAAATAAATAAAAAGTGGTGCTCATAAACTTGTTTTTGTCATGGCCCTGCGCTCAGCTCAACATTAGATAAAATATATTAAAAAGATATCTTTTAATTTATTAAAAAGATACATATTGTTAATAAAAGATAAAAAGATACGATACTCTTAAAAGATACATATTGTTAATAAAAGATAAAATATACATAAATGATATATTAAAAAGATACATATTGTACTGTAACAAGATCAAATATATTGAATTAGAGTTTGTGTTTTCTTTATCTTTTAATTTATCCAGATTCCTTTATTATAAAATTACTCTTAAAAAATATATCTCAAAAATTGATTTAATACTTGGTAAAAACTCAGCTCAACATTAGATCCTTATTAATTTTTTTTTATATAGAATACATTCTTTTTATGATTAGTCATAGCAATCAACGTTCTATAACTTCAATTTAATGTTAAGCAACTAAAAGAATGAATAAATTTAGTTGATGAATCTGTCTTTTTCTTTTAACTATGCCGACGCGTGGTGCATTGAATCAGTAGCCACTATCTAAAATTGTAGAACTTGTGTGGTATGCAGATTGATTTGTCGTTGTTTTCAACAAACAGGATTTTGCTTGTGCCATAGCCTACAAAAGGACAATTAATGTGTCCGATTGGTGTCTAATTTATCGTTCTAAAATTCTCAACGTTAATTAGTAACCATCAAACTTGGATTTTATTTTCATCACAAGGCATCATATTTCTAAACTCCAATAATATAGTATTTACATATCTCCATCAATTTCTAGTACTTCAACAATCTCTATTCCTTTCACCTGAAATATGGTATTTTAATTATTTCATTTGTACGTCCATAATCTTTTATACCATTTAAGCAATCTATCTACTTTAGAGAACCAACCATAGACCCTTCGTCTTAATCATTAAGAAATATTCTTAATCATTAAGAAATAGCAATGACTTAATTTTATAAATAACTTCAAGGTTTACTGGTTAAAGCTTAATTTCAAGTCGAACAATAACTTGTGGAGCTACGGAAGCAAGGCCTCCTGCTTGTCCGTGTCTTGATGTTGAGACTTATCCTGATTGAAATCCAATGCAATGCAAGCCATCATATATTGAATCTTATATTTTGAATCTAATCCAATCTAATCACTAATTGAAATTTAATATAATCCAAACCAATAAAAAGTTAAATCCAATTTAATCAAATCTGATCAACGTGATCAATCCAATTAAATTTAAAATTTACAAATAAAAATCACCAATTGCTCTCTAGAATTCTAATTACTGACAATTGAAAAAAAAATCAACATTTTAATATTTCATTATTCATGTGTTTTATTATCATATGGTTGTAAAAATTACGGTTTAAACTTTAATAGCAAAAACAAACATTGGTTGCAACTTGCAACCTGTACTCTTTATTTATTTATTTATTTTTGATTACATAAGACTATTGCTCATACTATAATTTATATTACATGAGACTATAACTGATATTTACAAATCAGACTATTATTGATACCAACTTACATCAATACTAATGAAGTTCTGCCCAAATTTTTAACCCTCACTAATATTCGAGAGATGTCTACTCCTCACACTTGGATAAGGAAGAATACTACCTTCACTCAATTTTAATTGAGGAAGGAAATATAATGTAGGGTTCGAACTGCTGCTCTCCAAATCCTGACCACTCAGCCTTTAGGCGAGTGGCTTTGTACTCTTTATTATTATTATACATTTATAGTTATATAAAATTAAGTTTTATTTTTTAAGGAAAATTAGTTTGTTTTGGCAAGTTAACTATAAAAGAGATATGTAGTTTTATTTTTATTTTTTAAAAAAAAGAGAAAATAAAAATTAATTGGTTAGATTGGTTTGTATTGGATTTTAACACATAGATCCATAACCCAATTCAATAACATTACATTTTCTATTTTGCAATCTAATTCAATATGATCAAAAGGTTAATCCGAAAAAAGTTGGATTGGTATCAATTAGTTTAATTAATTGATGTGAATTGGATTGATTGGTTTGAATTATTTGGATTGGATCTTGAACAGCCCTTGTCTTCAGCCTCTGGACTCCAAAGCCTGAGCTCCCACATCAACCCTTGGATTTGAGGCAAAGACAACCCATATTTTTTGTGAATGATTGGGCCGGAGGCACATGGTGCTGGAGGCTGCTATTGCCTGACCTAGCCCAAAAACATTCTTTAAAATCCTTATTTAGGTTTTTAATGTAGAACCAAGAATAGCGTTTCCATTTTTTCTCAAGTATATTCCTAAATCAATCTCTATTAAATAATTAAAATATCCTTAATAGTTAAGCTACTCTTGCATTGGGATTCAGTTTTAAAATTTAATATTAGAAGATTAATTTATCATTTTAATTGAAGTTAGAGACATACTATATATATATATCTTTAAGCGAAATTCTTGATGACGCATTTCTTGATGACGCATTTCTTGATGCATATGCTTTTTTTTTTTAACTTTTATATAGAAAAATTGTTAGTTTCTTTTTTACTGAAATTAATATGTATCATTTATCCTTCTAGTATTTTCATAATAGGCAAGAACTCTCTTGGCACCATAATTTTACAATATTTTCCTTATTGTTAAATACATTTTTATTCTTATTTATTATTAAGTAAATAAAATATATTAAAAAAATTAAAATGAAAAATATAAATACTCAAAATAAGAAGTATAAGTTTCGGTGTAAATAAAAAATTAATAATAATATATTTTTCTTGTACTTTTTGTCATTTTAAATTTTTTTTCTCTTATAATAAATACATATTTATGACCCATTTACTTCTCTTTTCCTTTAAATTTTTTATGCTATGAGATTATTAGCTATTATGAAAATAAAAAGAGAATAAGTAGTATATATTGATTTAAGTAAAGGAAAAATTGATAATTTCCCTTTTTTATGCGTACCGATAATCACAAAAATATATCCAATAAATTTATAAATTAATCCCACCAGCTCAAAGATCTTGGGTCCAACCCTTATTGGGTGGTAAACGTTGATGCATGATGTGATGCCAATGTTGGGTGGGCGTTGGACACCCCTCTCAATCCAAAGACACACTATCATTATGCCTTGCATTTTGCACTTTCAAGCTTGACATCTTGAGGGTCTTGCTAATATACAAGTGACTTATCATTATTATTAATGGATCGACAACCTTTTTCTTGTTTCTTTCTAAACAGCTAAAATTTCGATCGACGCATAAGATTTGCGACCTTTTCTTATCGAGAAAAGCACGCGCGCACATGCAATGCCTAGCTATCAGAGCCCTGTATGTAAAGAATAAAGATGGTTTTGCTGCAGAAGCTGTCTCGTTGCATTGTTTATTGGTCCATGAACTGAAAACAAGTATAAGGCTATATATTGATAATTTGTTCCACCCGGAGAGCGATTAACTGATATAATCTTTGCTAAAGCTTTTCGGTATCATTGTTTGGCCTCTTGCTTTCAAGTTTAAACTCTCAGATGCAGTGGTAACTTAAAAAAAACAAAAAAAAAAAAAAAAACTTGTTCTTGAATTGAATCTTCTCAAATCTTATTTATTGATTAACGAACGTCAGTTATTTGTGTGTTTGATACATTTGGATCTACATGGCAAACGCCTTAGATGAAATTTTGAGTGTTAAAAGCTCAAATATTATTGGCTGGAGTAACTTTACAACTTTTATTTGCGTGCGTGTGGCAACATTTGTAACTAGGCAATGGTATAGCCGTTAAATTTTTTTTTTTTGCATATGATTTATTCTGATTATTTTATATTTTCATTCAATCAATGAAATAATTTATATAACAAAAAAATTATCAACAATTTAAAAAAAAATTAAAAAAAAAGAGTGTGTTAGATGTTTCTTGTCGATATAAATTGCAATGTAGGCAAATCTTTCTTATTGTAGTTTGATACTATCGAAATTGATATGATCTGTTGATAATTCCTTCAATCGTTTGTTTTCTTCAGTTTGATTCTCAAAGATTAATTGGAATGGCGACTAGTATTAGCTAGACATCAATGTGCCTTTCCACAAATTTTAAGAATCAAACTTCCATTTTTTTCCCCTCTATTTGCATGCAAAATTGGCTTCTTTTATTATTTAATATTTTTTCTCCACCAATAGCAAAGAATCGCAATAAATTGTTATTATTTTCCAGTTTTTTTTTTTCCTAATACGTTATGCAGAAAAATAAATAAATAAATTCAAATACAATCTAGTTCTTCAAAATGGACTCATGAGAATGGTCCATGGACCTCATCATGGGCCTAATAATGCGAGTCAGCAGAGCGTGAGGCGCGACCATTGACTGAAAGCGAAAAGAAAAAGTAACCTTTTATCAAAATAAAGCTTCAAAATTTCTCTCAGTTCCTGACGTCAGAAGACTTAATTTACACTCCTCCTTCTAAGGCCTACCCTACCACGACAATTGTTGGTGCCCTTTTCACTGTAAGACAGGTCCCAATTTTTTTTCGTGACGGTGAAACCTTCACTCTCCCCCCCTTCTTTTTTTCCCCGCAATTGGTATAAGCTTTTGCTTTTTCCCAAGATAGAATGATACATGTTCCTTCATTTTTGTGGCATAGGGTTCTCAATTAATTGATTTGAGTTCTACCAAAATTTTTTAAAAAAAAATTATCATGTATATTATAGTAGTAAAATATGATATTAAATTAAATTTTTATTTTATTATTTATTAACTATCAATTAGTAATTGAATTATTTACTCAATACATAATCAGATCAATAAAAAAAATCTCAATCCTATTTTTGTAGAAACAAAGATCATCCGGGCTCATGCGAATCTTCAAGAAATGCTAATCAGTTTATTTGCCGTACCAATACCATTTCTCAAAATTTTTCTAGGGAGAGGTGATTTGATACATTCAAAAAAAAAATGTAAAAAAAAAAAATCTAACTATTGTTAAAATAAGAACTTACAAATTTCTTATATGTACGCACCAAATTAATTTTCAAACTTTTTCATGCAACAAATGATACGTATCTCCACCCTACAGCAACTCCATGCTTGCATGCATGCTGCTAATAAGAAACAGGCCTAATTATGTGATTATGCGTCGTGATTAATCAAAAATTTTTTTCCCGACCCAAATTAACGAAATGATAGGGGGCGTGGTGCTTGTTCCACAGTTTCACTTCACCTCGTGATTCCAAAAATTGTACTCTGCAAAAATTAAAGAAGAAAAAGGAAAAAGGTGAACGCTATGATTTATGATTCATGAATAAGAAAGTGAAACGTGTGTGGCTCATAAGATCTAAGCCCCCACTACTCTGTACTCTCACTTGACTTTTCCACTGCCGCCTGCCCAACCAACCATTATCTTCTCCCCTGTTTCTTTTGTCGGCCGTTACCCTTTTCTTTTTTTTTTAACCTCTCCTCTGACATTAAACTATTTTTTTTATTGGTCCGACTACAGTAATTTTTCATAATTAGATCATTAAAATTTTTTAAGTTTTTAAATTATTATTTATTACTGTAATTATGTAATTATAAAATAATATTTCAAAGTGCAGTATCTCCAACACCGCGCTTGCCTTTTTTTTATTTCTTTCTTTTTACTTCATGTTATGATGTATACGTTTGTACGCCTCACAAAAATTAAAAAAAAAAAAAATTAACTATCCATTCATTTAGATGACAGTGCAATTTTACAATAACAAAATCTACTAATGAGATTAAAAAAAAAAACCATTTTAATACAGTATATTTATTTTATAATGTCTTAAAATTTTATATTTTTTATCATTTAATTTATTTTTTATTTTATTAAAAAAATGATTCCTTACTGTAAAATAACTCTTAAATGAAAAAAGTGGGCTTTGCTTAGTTAGCTCGTATTGCTTAAGTCGACGAGCACTAACCAAATAATAAGAATTAAGTCTCAAGAGGAAACAATAGCTGAGAGAAAATTATAAACATAAAATGATAAGAAGATGCAGTGAATAAAGAGAATATATGAAACTAATTAGCTGAATTGTTTTATCTTTTATATATGTATATTTATATGGGAGTTCTCGATGCATGTAATCTATATATGATTGAGGGTGGTCATGACTGAAAGTTTATAATAACTTTTTTTTTCCCCTCATTTTACAAATAAATATGAATGCATGGCGTTGAGATGTTAATTCCTATAAAATACATTACACATATATAAGGATACTAAGCAAACCTTTTGCTTCACATGTAACACAAGAGAAATATTTCATAAAAATCATTGTAATCATTATAAAAGACACATGGAAAGTAATATCATAAAATCTGTACATGAAGTATAAATAGCCCCATGGGTTAAAAAAAAAAGGGGTCAATTTTGTATGAAATCATTGTCCACTTTTATGTCTTTTAATTTTTCTTGGCAATCTTAAAGTAATGCAACTTAATTTAAGTACGTCGGCATTATTTTATTCTTAAGATCCTACTAAACTCTAGCCACGTGGTGGAATTATCATCATCGTAAATTCAATTTAACTGGCTCCATGATTAATTTTGCTGAGTCACCACTGGCTTCAGAATTCATCCATGAAATGAATCTCACGCAATGCCATATGCCGTATGTGATGAATTCTTAACTCGTTTAATTTTCTTCTATCATTTCGGTTCTATGTATGGAATTATATGAAATCAAGCGTCATCTTAACTAGAATCAAATTATAAAAATAAAGGTCGGTTAAAAAACTTTATGGGTTTCAAAGTTTATATATATATATATATATATATATATATAGCGAGAGAGAGAGAGAGAGAGAGAGAGAGAGAGAGAGAGAGAGAGAGAGAGAGAGAGAGACTTATAAAATGAAAGATTATTATATATTTTGGTCATCTTTTAATTGAATCGAGCCATATGTGCAATGTATCCAACCCATTGCAATCACTTTCATTTGAGGTGGGTTTTGTTCGATTGAATTTTTCTTTTGAATTGACCTTTAAGAGATATGATGTCATGGTTGCTAAGCTCGCTAGTGCTCTTTCGTTTATCCCAAAAGAATGATTATGACTGGACCCCTAAGAAAAAAAATAAAAAGAACGAATAGAAGTCGAAGAAGAAGAAACCCTTGTTTAATCCTTTTTATGTCAGCTCCAGTGCCCACACTAAATGATAGATGGACAAATAAATAGATATACTCTTTATCTTTTCTGTAACAAATAACAAACGACTATATGAATAATATATACTACACAGCTGTCATATTCTACATTTGATAAGAATACGCAAACTGATTTAATATATAGTTATTTTGAGCCGTCTTTAGCCACCATCTTAATTATTTTTTGTATATCAAGTGGAGCAGAATCTGGGACCAATTTTACTGGTCTTTAATCACCCACTACAGATGACAAATTGGGCATTTTAATATCAAGAGTAATGCATATTTGATTTGATTATTGAATGAGTATAATAACTATATTAATTAACATTAATTTCAGCTAGCTATGGAATGGTCGGTCCAGTTATGTTTTGATCAACAACATCAATCGATGAAACTGATCACTGTGTTCTTCTAATTACAACTCAAATTGTTTCATCACTATGTTTTTCTAATCACAGCTCAAATTATGCGATCATCAATATTCGACACTTGTCGATAAATAATGTGAAATTGTGCGTCTTGCAAATAACAATTTAATATTTCAATTGGACGTGTAATTAATTTAAGGGTTATTATCATTTTACTACTTTAGGAATTGCCAAATATCAAATGATTACAAGAAATATTGTCTCTGTCGTTTCTTATATATCTTTATAAAAATATCGTTTTACTTTTTTTTTCTGATTGTTAGTTGACCATTAGTTGACCGTTAGTTGACTAACACAATACTAATTTTACCCTTTATGATTAAAAAAATAATAAGATAAATGTGTAATTCATATATCATAATTCTAGCAAAAAAAAATTATGTTGGTATTTTATATCTATTTTAATAAATATATTACAAATTTATTTTATAAATAACCTTTAAATATATTTTTTTAATCATGAAGGGTGAAATTGGTATTTTGTTGGTCAACTAACTGATCAACTAACTAAATAAACTAACAATCAGAATCTTAAAAGAGTAAAATGATATTTTTATAAAAATATAGTAGTAAACGATATGAATAATTTTCAGTCATTTGATATTTGATAATTTTTGAAGTAGTAAAATGATAATAACCCTTAATTTAATCCAAATGGGTGAGTCGACTAGAAATATTAATTTGAGAGTAAATCTTGTTTTTGATATATTTATTACGTACAAAAACATTTTGGTTTAAAACGTTAATTTATGTATGTAGATATGCATTCAAAATATAAGACTCTGAATATTTCATATGATAGTTGTGATCCAGCGTTTTCAAGTAGTTTTTTTTTTTTCTCTTTCTCTTTTCCCACCCAAATTCGTATCATACTAAATCATTTGAAATATTTTTGTGGCTGAAAGTGAGTGACGATGTTCTCATTAGAAAAGAAATCTGTAAATATATAGGGGACGGTAATTAATTAAAGGTAATTAATAGTTAATACACTCAGTCTTAATTTATTATATAGGCTTGTGAGTTGCAAAGTGCATTTGGAAATTTCTTGCATTACGGGAGAATGATACTTTGAAGTTCCTACTAAAATTTTTAATATAATTTCATCCGTGATATAAAAATAATCATAAAAAAAAAATACATTGTTGAATAGTGTAGTAATGTTTTAATTAAAAAAACTAATTTTAACTTATAGATGCCTCAGATAATTTATTTGTATGTGAAAAATTCATATTTATTCTCCATTAATGTGTTTATTTGTTGGGTGTGCTTTTTTGTTTACTGTTTGAATACCACATGTACGAAATGTGTTATTAAAACGCAAAGGGGATTCTTCCTTTTATTATTAAAATAGTTTTTCAATTGGGTAATGACTACTGTATATGGTGGATATTGTTATTTGTTCACTCACGAGGAAAAATTAAAAAATAATTTTTCACTTAGAAACCTAAAATTTAACGCCAAATCTCTAACAAATTTAACAACAATAATGATTTGAGAATTCCTAGAAACACAAATGCATAAATAAGAAGCAATTAAGGATTGATGTCTAGCTTAGCAGCATAAGGACTAAATGGAAGTTTAACTCAAAAACTGTATTAAATTTTTAGAAGTGCCATAGTTATGCAATGACGTCAATTTCACATATAATGATTACATGGCCACGATCAAATTATGTGTACATAAAAGGGTATCCAAAATAGAATCCTGAAGCAAAAATAGAGTCTTAATTTCAATAAGGCTTTAATTGAAATTAAGATTTTCAGTTTTTCACTCATGACTTAGTTCATGTGTTGTCTGCCATTTTCCCATTTTTTGTTAAAGACTAAAACAAATGTCACGTTTTAGATTATTCCAAAATCACATTCTATACTAAGCTATCCCAAATTCCAAATTACCCCATAAACCAAACATTTTATCTTGGTGTTGTTTTTAATCAATCCACTTTCAAAATCAGGAATTGATCCCCTTGTTAAAGCACAAAATTTGAAAAGGATTTGGTGGATATTATGCACTAAGTTAATATTGAGACAAATTGTTAACATTGGTCCAATGAAATGACGTCTGTCTACAAATGTGTGAAAAAAAAAATTACATGTTTATGTGTAGGAAAAAAAATAGAGTAAAACCCTAGAAAAAAAAAAACATCTTGCCAGTGGGGGGAGTTAGTTTAGGTCTAACCCTAAAATCAAACATAATATTTTCTAAAATATTTACTTTTGGAAAATAGTTTAATAACCAACGTTGTTAAGAAGACGAAATCAAGTGCAAATTGTTGCCACATAAATTAATTAGAAGTTAACTAGTTCACTTCAAACCAAATATAAAATAAAAATCATTGCACCTAGTCATGTTTATTGTAATTAGATTCGATAGTTTACTCAATAATATCATATTTTATGGTATCATGAAGTCATATGCTTGCTTATTATGGCGAGGTACCAACTTGTGTATGATTATTAATAAAATTTTATTTATTTTGGTAATGATTGATTTGGTTACATTTGATGAAAGCCAAAAGCTTAAAATTATATTTTACTCATCATGGTCAACTATAAATATTTTCTTAAATTTTTTTACATACTTTTATACAACACACAGCACAACACATGAAAAAGATTGGTGTATATTCATTAAAAAAAATGAAACTATTAAAATATTCAATTTATCTAATCTACTAGGTCGATTCGTTGCCGAATGTAACCTCATAAATTAATTATAATCAAGAATTTTGTAAATAATAATTTTGTCAATACAATTTTTCGTTTAACAGTAATGAAAATATGACACGTTCAACTTTGAATGTCAACTTTTTAATTTTATTAGTTCAAATATTTCTTATTAACATGACTTCATCCCCCCTTCCCTCTCCTCCTCTCTCCCCCCCCCCACACACACAAGAGGAAAAAGAAATAGAAGAAAGAGTCCTGAGCACCACGTGGACCCGCAATGGCAATGCAAATCCGCAACCTTTGGAGTTTTCTAAAATCCGACTTTGGACTCTTTTGGAGTTCATTGAGCATACACATAATAATTGTACATGGACAATACCATTCACAAAGGAAAAAAAAAATGTATATGAACTGGTAACACTCAGATTCGTGACTTCTAAAATCACGAATTATTGTATAATTTATAATTCCAGTCCTATTTAACATTAAGGTTGGTCAGTATTAGTTTTAAGTTACAATAGTAAAGTTAGAGTGGTAAAATGGGTTGTTGCGTCGTATTCGTATCGTGTCAAATTTACGTTGACTCAAAACACGACCTATTTAATAATCATAACAAAATATTGAGACTTAAACCCGATACGAAAAATAAACAAGTTACTAAATAACTTTAATATCTATATATTTAATAAATATTTTATAGACACACATATACCCAAAATATTACACATTTACATCATTAAAGTTTTTATTTATATTTATGTAAATAATAATATATATCAATATCATAAAATATACATATGTACCAATATTGTACGCACTTACACTATTAAAGTTCTAAATTTATATAAAATTTTATAAATAAATCACCGTATATATATCTACCATTCCAAAAAAAAAAAAAGAGATAGAGAGAGAGAGAGAATCATATGCAACATTTAAGTTTTAGTGACAAGAACTTAGAAATTAATTTAAAAAGAAAATATAATCGTGTCATTGGTTGAGTAATGAGTCAAGAACTTTAACCTTAACCTGACATAGAAAAAATCATGTCGACCTAGACCCGACCTATTTAATAATCATGTCAAACTTGACGACCCTTACTTATTTATTCGTATCGTGTTTGTATTCGGTAAATGGGTCGTGTCAAATTTTGCCAGCTCTAATTAAAGTGTTTGGTAAATATTAACTATTGTAATTTAAAAGTTAAGTTGATTTTATTTTAAACTTGTATGATAAAAAATATATAACTTATTTATTATTTTTATTAAAGTTATTATTTAAAAAATATATTTACTGGATATTATTAATTTTTATTTTATAATTACAATTTTTTTATCACATCAAATTTAGTTTAAAAGCTATTGCATTTCAATATTACTTGAAAGAATATAGTGGGAACTGCTAGAACTGACTTAAGTTTTAGGGTTACCTTTTTATCCCTTTTATGAGGTAGTTTTGTCATCTAAGGGGAATCATAAAAGGATGAGATAAGGCTTCCAACAAAGACACCCAGCTCAAAGGAAGCAAAGACATGATTGAACCATTTTTACATAATCTTCCAAAAATTAACCTTACATCTAAATAGGATGTTGTTACATGCCGTGGTTCCAAAGGGACAAAGGGGCATGCCACCATTAGGAAGATTAGGGTGCACCTAACTCCCCTGCAAATCTTAGATAGCTACTAGAAACATGCCACATGAAGGCCAGCACGGTATTTGATTCAAAAGGATCCTCGAATGAAGAAGCACTGCGTGTTAACAAGCAATAAAAAATATGGTTCCAAACATTTGAAGAAGATGAAAATATATCAAAATGCCACTAATTGAGAAGGAGAGCCAATAAGCTAATGCCACGTGTCTGAATGGACCATGGACGCTCTTAGTAGAAAAAAAATTTCGGTTTAGGATAATAAGACATTTCCATTCTCTCAACTATTCATCATAACTTTGAGCTTTAGGACTTGCTAGTGAGGTCCTCTCCACCTTTTATCATCTCAACTCCTTCTCTTTTCTTCAAGTTTACCATCTCATGGACCATCCTAAGAAGTTCAGAAAAGTTACTTCTTTTTAATGTTAGATTTTCATAGTCAATTTAGATAATCTTATCATCTCAAGACAATCTATTTATATCTTAATTATCATAGCAGAAGCCAAAAAATGAATTAAAACAATGTATTTGAATGTTTATAAGTTAAATATTTGATAAAGTAATTTTGATAACTTTTTTTTCCCAAAAAAAAAAACGTTTTAGTATAAATATTTTAATGCTACGTCTTAATTCTTAATGGCGTATCATCACGTTCGGGACCTTTCTGAAACATATTACAAATTATATCTTTAATTGTAATATTTTAAAAATTGGAGATCAATATAAATACTACGGGTCAGTTCCAGTTGTGAAACTAGTCTATAAAGTATAGCAGTTTAGCTTTTCCTCCATTGTCCATACATCAAGTATCTACTGAGACAGACAAACAAACATGGAATCTAGCGAATTTGAACATCGTTACATAGTCTGATCTTTAAAAGCGTCTTCTCATGGTAATGTGTTTCAACTCCACGTGCAATTACTGCGTTTAAAGTTGTCTCTTGTGCTGTTTTAGCCACTTAAAGCAATTTTTGCTGCTGGGTTTGCTTTTCTCAAGCTTCAAATCCTCTCTCTTGGTTAAAAAAATAATCTTTTTGCTTACAATTCGATAGAAATGGAGGTGTCCATGGAAGGTTGCTATCTTTTATTCTAGTGTAATCTTGTACAAGGAACTACATTTTGGCTAGTGATTGTAGAATCTTTTGAAAGTGAAGTTGCTGGAAATGGGCTTGTTGCTTTTATGTTCGACGGGGCCACCAATAAAACGACGAGCTGGATTGAGGATAAAACAGGCGGGGAGAGGTTCATATCGTGGTAGCTAGAGAAAAGTTGTAGTGTTAATTTTTGGGTGAGTATCAGTTTGTTTTGTGTGTTAGTAGGCCTCTGTCTAATTTTTGTGGAGTTTCATTCGATGGGAACTACTGCTTTGAGGCAGTTGTTGAAGAGCTTTTGCTACAATTTGCCTTGGAATTATGCTGTGCTTTGGAAGCTGAAGCTCGAGGATCAAATGTAAGTTGGCTGTTTTCAATTAATTTTGTAGCGCATATCCAAAATCATGTTTGAATTTGATGCATAAACTGATCGATTTTTTTCTCCTTGACATGATATTTTGAGGCCGTTCGCTTTTAAGGTATACAATTTTTGATGGCCTTTATCAAAATGGGGTTGATTTGAGGGCAAAGTGCTGTTAATGCTTATATTTTAACTTTTTTGTTTATTCTAGATTGGGTATGCTGTTACAGCTAGTGAATTTAAATAGGAAATAAGATTCTTTGTCAACTTTGGTAATTTGTATGTTCTTAATATTGGATTAAATCATCAATTGCAAGCATGTTTCTGATGCATCGAAAGTTAAGTGCTGAAATTTCATGGTTGAAAATGCAGGATTAAACACTGTTTTCTATATTATTAACCTAGTCAATTTAATTGTTGGGTTTTTAATTATCTATAAATTCAGTGCTTTTGGGAATTTATGAATTGGTTTCCTTATTATAGGATACTGAGCTGGGAAGATGGGTACTGTGATCATCCAAAACCTAGAGAACCACTGGGAATACTGTCAGAAGACATTTACCGTAATAGTGCCATTGAATTATTTTCTACACGCAGTGAAACAAGTGCAGGTGATGGTGGTTTTGAGGGATATTCAATTGGACTGGTGGTGGCTAACATGTCACATCTTCAGTATGCCTTGGGAGAGGGGTATATTCTTGTTCTTGACCTTTATAATTCTTATTCTAGTTTAGTTATTCCTGTTAAGCTTGGGCCTTTGAAGGTGATATCCTTGCACACCCTTCCACACTGCTATAATTATTGTCGATAATAATTCAAACAGTTACTGCTACTTCAATATTAGTTACTTGAATCTGTTATTTAATCATGAAAAAGAGTCAGGGACATAATATCCTTATCTGTAAGTTTGGGTTTCCGTAATGCATCAGGGTTGTTGGCGAGGTGGCAAATTCGGGAACTCATTTCTGGGTGTCGTATGATGATGTTTCCACCACCAAAGTAAATTCTGAGTTAGTTCCGAAGGTGATTTTCTAATCATTATTGCTTCAATTTAGCAGAAAGTTGACTAAAGTTCTGCAACTACTGAGGAGAATACATGCTCATATGCAATTCTTTTTATTGACAGTGTCCAGATGAATGGTTACTTCAGTTGGCTTCAGGTATCAAGGTAACTTGAACCTGCATATGGCTTACAGGCCGTATTTCATATATCTACTCCTCCACCAAGCTTTGTGTATAAGCACACGTTTGTTTGCTCGTGTCTATGGTGTTCGGGCATGCATTAGGCACATTTGGCAAATTGCCTCGCTGAACATTATATATATAAACTCGTGCACGTCAAAAGTTTGTTGACTGTTTGTAATGCCCTGCAGACTATCTTGTTGGTTCCTGTACTTCCACATGGAGTTGTGCAGCTTGGCTCATTGGAAGTGGTGCGTATTTTTTTAGACTTTATGTATTAGCTGTAATGGTAATTTTGCTTTCTAGATGGGCATTCTATTACTCACCGTTGTGGAATTGGAGCTTGTGCTTTATTTATCTTGTCAGTATTCTACAATAGTAGTCTCTGAGAATTATTGTATGCTTTAGATATATGCCAAAACTGTTTCATAATAATTTCTCATGACTAGGTGTATCGATGGTGCATTTAGTAAACATATTTTTATCCATTTAAGGATATTCTCTCCTTTTGTGTGCACTTGTGCCTCCATGAGCGTATGTTAGTATCTATCATTTTCTTCTTCCTGCCAACAGATTGCAGAAGATGTGGCAATAGTAGCATGTATCAAAGATAGATTCATTCACAATGCCTGGAGAAACACTGTACTTTCTATCTTAAACAGGAATATCCGAACAAAATCATCATCAACACTAACATCTGGGCTCATGGATAGCTTAGATGAACCATCAGCTTCTACCATTAGCCAATTGAAATCAGAAGATTCAGATGCTGTTGACAGTGTCAAGCCGAATAAAGTTTTGCTTTCAACTTTCGACCCCATTTTGCCAGTGGAAACTCTTCAAGATGCACTAAGGGGATCTGTGAAGGACCTGTCAGGAACTTTCCAAAGTGAGAGTGAAAATAAGATTGCTGTTCCATCAATTGGTCTCAGTGAAGCATCAAGGTCATCAAAGTCACAAGGTCATTCCTTATTTGCTGGCCAGTGGGAGATGATGGAGAGTAAGTTTTTTGGTTTGTCTTGTCTGGAAGAAGAATTACAGGCATATTCACAATGTGACAAATACAATTTGGAATTATTAGGAGAATTCAGTGGTGGAGCTATGTCTTGTTACCCTGCGTCAATGGAACAACCATTTCAGCATGAGATCTGTAACAATATAGATCCTAGCCCAGCCATGTTCCTTAACTTTCCCAAAGATTGTGAGTTACACAAAGCACTTGGACCAGCATTTCAGGGACATACCAGTGATTACTTGGGGGACTCATATCACTCGGTTGATAATATATGTAACAGCTCAAGTTTGATTCGCAAAAGAGATTTCACTGTTGGAATTGAGCCTGCAAGTGCTGTCAAAGGCAGTGATGCAGAATATTTGTTGGAAGCTGTTGTTGACAGTGTACGTAGGGGTACATATGGTTCCTCTGATATATATGATGGTGTCAACTCATCTTTAACTTCGTTAGAAAAATTTGTAGCACTGTCTCCACCACAAAGCCAGTCTGAGGATAGTGCCTCGGCCGGGGTTGATTCAATTCCACAGAGCAAAGTAATATCTACATCTCTTTCCGGGAACAAAAATGAATTTACACCAACTTCTTCTTCTTTCAAGAACGAAATGGGAACATTTATTGACAGAGAGCAGTTTGCCAAAGAGCACAACAGCCTGCAGCCTAGGAAGGGAATGAAGCTGTCTAATGCAAACAAAAGGAGGACTAAACCTGGTGATAACCAAAAACCAAGACCGAGGGATAGGCAACTGATCCAGGACCGGATTAAGGAATTGCGTGAACTTGTTCCAAATGGTGTGAAGGTCAGTGCTTACTTTATGTTATGTGTTATTTCCTTTTTGCAATTTTTTCAGGTTATAATTTTTCAGTGGTTTCGTATTCACTAAATCTATTCTCTGCGGTTTGTGAGAAATTCAGTGTAGCATAGATTGCCTCTTAGGTCGAACCATTGAGCACATGCTGTACTTAAGAAGTGTAACCGATCAGGCTGAGAAGTTGAACCAGTGGGTGCACCGCGAGGTATGACCTCAAAAACTAGTCCATATTTCTTCTTTTTTCTCAATCACTTCTCTGGCAACTTATTTGCAAGGCTAACATATCAAGTATTTACTAAGCTATAGGCTTAGCATGGTGGGTTTCAGCCATGGAGACAGATCTCTTAAAAACTCTTTGTTTACACCATAGACAGTATTCATGAAGCGAATAAGAATCAGATTCTTAAGATCTTCCTAATTGTGGCAGGAGCCACTGCATTTCTACTTCCATTCAATGAAAAAGATAGGGTTCTTGTGGCCTACCCAGAGTGGGATATGGATCTGGGTGTGGAAGCGTATCTCGCAATCTGAATTTGGATGAAAAGATTTCTGGGATAAACATGATTAGTATTGTGTTTTTCTACAACATATTTGACGCCACACAATTACAAAAACAGAAAACAATAAGCACGAAAAAAAATCAGAAACCTCTTCCAAGTTATCTGGGCACCGGTTGAAATATATCATATTCATTGTCCCTAATGAACCAGATGGCATATTTTAAAATTCCTAGCTTATTTTGTTAGATCACCATGATCCAGCTGGAGTTGCATAGTGTAACTTCAGTTACAAGGACTACCCTTTGTTATTATTGGGTTTGCCCCATGATAGGGAGTTGTTTCTTCTTGAACTTAGGATATAATTACCAATTTTGTATGTGGTAGTGCTGAACTAGAACGCATTGTTTACAGGTAGCTGCCCGTAAGGATTTAAGATCATCTGAAACCAACGATGGTAAACAAAACGGCACCACTTGGGCTCTTGAAGTTGGAAATGAGCTCCTTGCCTGTCCCATAGTTGTCGAAGATCTTTCGTACCCGGGACACATGCTCATTGAGGTTGGTCCTTTGATCTCGATTTTCCGCAACTATTTTTTTTTGTAAATTTCTAATGCTCATTGCCCGGCCACATTCAATACAGATGCTATGCAATGAGCAGGGTCTATTCCTCGAGATTGCACAGGTCATAAGGAGCTTAGAGTTAACCATCCTGAAAGGTGTCATGGAAAACCGCTGTAATAATACATGGGCTCATTTCATCGTTGAGGTATCATTTTCATTCAGAGATTTTTCTTGGGAGCCAATCATGATCAGAGTCTAATTTGAGACATTGAAACATATGCAGACTTCCAAAGGCTTTCACAGAACGGAGATTTTCTGGCCTCTTATGCACCTGTTGCAGCGCAAAAGAAAACCCATTTCAAGCAAGATTTGAAAATGCCACCATTCGTAGAAGGCTTTCCAGAGACAATTCAAGAACAATTCCAATATGTCAAGACAACTTAGCATTAATGAACAGTAGAATGAGAAACCTACTATCTTTTGTATCAGTACAACGATTTGTTTTGTGTACAGACTGGTGAAGTTTTGATTGGTGTGCTGTACTGTTGATTAAGAACTATTTCTAAGCAAATAGAGACAGGCTCGCTTCCTTACACAGCATAGCCAATGTCTACATTGTACATGACAAAGTATCGTACATAAAAGAACATAGGCAAATCAAAAGAAGGGGGCCGCTATCCTAACAAAATTGGACTCTTTGTTCAGAGAATCAGATTTGCGTTGTTTCGGCCAGAAGTATCGTGTGCCACCAACCACATGCAATGTTTCTGGGCAGGAAACCATGAATGGGTACTAGAGAAGGAATGTTGCGGTCTATTGAGTCACCCAGACCCAGCTGCATCACAAGGTAAAGGACAGATCAATTCCCTGGTGAGATAAAAAGTCAACTTTTATTCTGTATATATGCAGCAAAAAAAACCATGAATTATGAATTTGAGATCAGGAAATCCAGGAAGCATACCTGGCCATATTTATTCCATCCCCAGCTCAGCACTTGGCCATCCTCTTCAATAACCACAAACAAAAAGCAGTGTCAGAAGGAAGTGTTTGAGAGCATGACCACATTTTATTTTTCTGAATGGTGTTTATTTCACTTTCTTGTAAAATCTATTCAACGAAACTAATCAAATTTCACTGATACAAGTAATTGAGTCCACGTAAACTTCTACTGCTCTAATTATGTAACAAGCGCTATGTTTTCACCCAAAATTTCAGTGCCAAGGTGAGACAATCACAAAAAGATGTAGTATAATAGAAAAAAGAGCATTCATTGTGTTGTAGTCAAAAAGATGCATCTGAAATACAAGCATTCATAAAATATGTGGAATTAAAATATGCCAGTGTCTAACACCCTAAACAGAGTTGAGGCAGAGGAGGGAAAAAGGAAAACGAAGATCCATAAAAACAAAGTCATCAGCTTAATTCTTTAAATTTTGTAGGCATATGCTAAGGTCTATTTCATCCTCAACCTGAAAACTATCTAGACCTTGTGCACCGTCTGGCTATTAATAATACTGTGATAGATTCATACCTGTTAGCACGGCACTATGTCGAGCCCCACAAGATACTACTTTTGCACGCTTACTTTCCAAAATTGGAGTTTCCAAAAGCTTAGGTACAGTCTGAGGCAGATATGCATAACCCTTAGTTAATATCATAAGTGTCAACAGATAGTGTCTCTTTGTGAAATTATAATGCCAATTAGACTGGTGAATCTCTACTGATTAACAACAATTTGAAGGAATCTACTGATTTTGGCAACTAACACTAATATGCTGACATGTACATTCCACTAATGCTAGCTAGCTTACCCGGGGAGGGGGGGGGGGAGGGTAATTTTATGCAAATTATAGATGCAATTGGCTGGCTAGAATCGAGAGACCATAGCTTGTGGCATATACCTCAGCTTGATCAACACCAATTCCCAACTGTCCAAACTGATTTCCACCGAAGACATACACACGACCCTCCATTGAGACACACACGGTATGCCACAGTCCAGCAGCAATTTGTTCTACTTGAATACCCATTAAAGAAGACACATAAGATGGTCTCAGCTGATCATTCGTACTTCCATGTCCACACTACTCACATAAATGTCAGAAGAGACAACTTTAGTCAGGACAACTGACAATCTATAAAACAAGCAGTACAAACTATCTTGATTAAAATGCAGATGCATTATCCCAATTGCACAAAAGAAAGAAGAAAGTTCTCTTCCATACAAATTGTATGTGGACATCTTTTTCAGAGAATCCAATCAACCCTAAGTATCAGCTCTAGTGAAGCATGAAATATAAGGGCCACAATAAATAGGAACACTGCAGTTTCTTACATTTTTATAAGAATTACTCAACCTAAGCAGTTATATCAAAAGAAAAAAGGCTCAGTGAAACTGTATGCAAAAATGAGTGCTATCGATCATTCAACAAAAGCCAATATTAGCTCACCTGCCCATAGAGTCCCCAGCCAAAAGTAAGAAGTGCTCCCGTATCTACAAAATAAGAAAATTAAGGGACCAATCGGACTATATTAGAATCAACAACTAGTTAACAACTTCACCAACTATTATCAAACCCATTCTAGAAAGCAACAATTTGCTAACCAATGGTAGTGATCCATCTAGCGAGCTATGGGATAAGAGATATCTGAAATAAATCAGATTAACATCGTTACGTGGAATGGCATAGCTCACGGCCATAACAGACCAATCCAGTACAATTGTTCTTCAGGTTTAAAATGATTTCCAGCATTTTGGCGACTTAAAAATCAGCCATAAAATGCTGACCTGTTACTACAGCGCTATGTCGACCGCCACACGCGATTTCTTTCACATAACTTCCGCCAACTTTTCCAGATGAGTTCACACTCCCTTGACGAACCAGCAAAGGCCTATCCTTTCCAGAAGCAGCATGCTCGAGGCAAGGTATGAGATGAGGAGTTGGCACCATTTTTATTCGGGAACCCAAACCTAGCTGCCCTTCGCCTCCATAGCCCCAACCCCACACCTGTCCCATATCTGAAACTTTGGTAAAAACATGATGCATCAGGAATCTTGCTTTACATCAAAAATCTTCCAATAGCTTCGTACTTCCTATAACCTACAAAACTATGTAGTGTGACCACGAAGAAATACCGGAAAATATTAAGCGTTTGGGCTGTGCAGACTCAAGGCTTTTACCTGAAAGTATTAAAGTATGGCGTCCACCAGCAGCAACCTTGGTGATCTTTACTCCAGGGTTTAGAGTTACAAGACAAGGGGACAATGTGAAAAATTCATCACCAGACGCTGGGTTCTCAGACTCTTCTCTTGCTGATGACGTTTTTCTTCGCTTTACAACTTCCTCTCCGGCCCTCTTTTCGGAATGAGGTGCTGTCCCAACAGTTACATTCAAGGCATGAGACTTTGGGCCAACTGTGAATATTTTAACCGTCGTAAGTTCATAACATTAGTTTGAAATAACCGGAAAGGCCAACTTCTCAGTTTTCCTTCAGATCCCAGGTGTTAAAACAAAAAAAGAAAATTTACCTTGCTCAGTTGGCAATTCAGTTTGCTTCCCAGTGGAGTCCTTTTGGAAGCTTCCTGCACTACCAAAATCACGGGTGACTTTTGCCGAGGGAACACATTCTCTCCAGCCCCATGTGTATACTTCCCCTGCTTCTGCATATTGAAAAATGACATAGCATTACTTGAACCCTGTTCAAACAAGAAACAGATCCGGAAACAGAATTTGTGCACTAAATCTACTAAAAAATCCCATCTAGATTAGAATAGAGCCATTACTTAACTAGCTTAAAAATGCATGCTGTCATCAAATTATTGCTGAATTCCTATGTATACTGCCGAAAGAACAAAACTGGCAATTCTCGAATATGTTTATAGATGATGTTGAATAGTACAAAACTAAATCAACTTGTCAAAGGCAAACAAAGTGTATGTTTTCTCTAATCTGCATTATTTCTTCTAGTTCAGGAATCTTGTTAAATAAAGTACCTGTAACTGAGACACAATGAGCCCAACCAGCAGCTGCCTTCACTACTGAGGCATCAGTAGGAAGAGGAAAAGGTTCTGGAGTTTCCTTAATAATGTGCCGCAAAAAGAGGACGCTTAATCAATTTAAATGAAATTACAAAATTCGATCTTTAATATATTAGAAGATCACTGCATTACCCCATGCTTCCCTGAAGTCAAATAGCTTTGACCTTCATCATCCGCCGAGCCCCACGTTATCAGCTTCCCAGATTCTAAAATTCAAAATCAACACCGGTCAAGATTCGCAAACATAAATCCCAAATAAAAAAAAAAAGAAGAAAAAGAAAAGGAAGAAAGAAGTTGAAGCTGAAATTTGGGACCTGAAGTGGCGAGAGCGAATCCACAGCCACCTCCACAAACGTCCTTCCACGAGTCACCGCCACGTAGGCGGGCCGGAATCGGAGAGAGGATCGGCGATTTATCCGGCGAGGTTCCGGGGAGGTATCCCCACATATACACGACAGTCTCTTTACATTCCTCCATTTTCTCATTCTCTTCTCTTTTACTTCCATTCATTTCCATTAAAACGATAGAATTTCGGGAAAATCACTGGCAAATAGAACAAAATCTCAAGGCTTTAATACGGAGTCTTGTTGGTTTCTTTGGCTGAGATTTGCGTTTACAAGAGAACTAAAATAAACGGTAAATGAGAATCTTGATGCCTTAAAGAAGATAATTAAGATTAAGATTAAACAAATGTACGGGGCGTATCAATTACAAGGATGTGGCGTATGCCACGTCGGACGCCACATATTTATCAGGACACGTGGCGGAATCATGACCGCGTTTCTCGATTATTCCTTCTACTCGACGAGTCCGCTGGAACTTTCTGGAAGATCAAGGTCAGACTTGGGACCTTCCTCGTTCTGAATGCTTTGTCTGGTTGTTGACACGTGGGGGCAACAGCAGCACCTCTTTATTTCATTTTTTAATCTTATGATTTGATATCGTTGAGTAAAACTTTTGTTTATTGTTTCTCAATGTTCCCGTGCGCGGTGCGTGGCTGAATAAAGGCCGTTAGATTTAATTCGTCGTCTCTTTCACTCTGATGTGTTTCTCATTTGATGGCTACCAATTTGCCAACAAAACACGTGGATTCAACAATTGACCAATGGACATTTCGGCTTTGTATGTGGATGATCCACGTATTTATTTCCCCCCACGAATTTGTATAACGAAAGAATTGAGAAAGAAACATTCAAATAAACTAATCAACTATTTTTCCGGAAAACAAAATGTGAAAGTAAATTTACGATGCTATGAGAGTTACGCCTTTGCTTGTTGAACATAGCTTCAGCACCCAGGTTCAAGAAAAATGTTCTATTTTTTTTTTTGGAGAAGCAAGAAAAATGTTTATTCGATCTTTTGGAATCTCCACTCAGTATGTAACTCCAATTCTGACCATAGAAATGTGATATTCTATTGTGTTCCTGGTTCTTATTTGCCTATATTTATGGTTAATAGCTGTCTATTCATTACTGTTCAAAAGTATTATACACTAAAATTTAAGGTAAACATCTTCTCCTAATATGAGTTCTTATAATTTTTTAAAAATTTCGTAATATGTGTCTTTAAGTGGTAGTATATAAATAAAATTTAATTTTTTTATTTTTTTTATTTATTAACTATCAATTACTTATATGTATTTTTATTCAAGAGGAAATCAGATAATGAGAGGATTATAATGTAAAGTTAAAGTATGAGGTTAGCTATCACAATATTACAAATAAAAGTACGGCATTATAAAATAGTCGGCTGTCACAATATTGTAAACAAACTTACAATAGTTATAAAATTTCATCTCGTATTTTATTAAAATACAAGAATCTTAAAAGTTAAAAAACATTCTTGTTTACACAATGTCCATCGTATAATTAGGCACGACCATTCTTACAAAATTGTGAAGACTAAAATCTTCCTCTAACGTAATGTTTGTGAGTCTTTTACCTGCCCTGATAACCTATTTACATCTAAGAATGGAGCTACATTATGATGGGAGGGATGGTACTGAAAATTGGTTGTTCCACATTATTAGTACCAGCAGGTTAACGAACTTCCCAATCCCTGCTGGGAGGCTTCCAAATATTTTATTTGTTGTCACGTAAAAGCCAAACAAGAAGTTGCTTATGCATCCAAGTAGCAGTAATCGCTCTAAACTAGTTGAATTAGTTAGAGAGCAAAGGGAACCTAAATCATCCCCTCTCCTACTCCCAAGTTTTGTTGGATGTAATTAAGCTTTTGCCGCTTTTCCAAATACGGCACATCCCTGTTAGTTTGTTTACAAAGCCTGAAATATTTCCATCTTGGAGGTATTGGAATATTGAAGGTGGAATAGGACCAGTAATTTGGTTAACGGCAAAGCTGAGCAAATGGATATTGAGGAGGATGACTGCCAAATCCATGGGAAGGGCCCAGCGTATTTAGTTGCTTCCAAAATCAAGAGTTGTAATGGAAGAGATATTAAAGATTGAGTCAGAAATAGTACCAGACAACAAATGTTTCCACTCAGCCCCAGAAACGTAAGATTCCTCAGAGGGCGTAAAGAATCAGGCCGCATCCAAATTATTATGGGTCAGCAAAAGTCCATTAATGGATGACGTATTCCCTAAGAAGATGGTATGCTTCCTGGCAATCTGTTGACATATGAAGAGAGAATTTCAATTTTTGACAAGGAGCCAATTTGTGAAGGAATTTTGCCAACCAATTGGTTACGGACTGGCTCCGTCCTGACAAGGTTCGAGCAACCAAATATATTAGCGGGAATTTTCCCACCAATTGAGTTGTTGAGATTCAGCTCTTCCAATCTCTGTCAACAACCAAGGCGGCGACTCTCTGGTGCAACCTATGACTAAATGTAACACCATGCCACAGGCAAAAGTGGATGGATTCATTCCATGAGCCTTAAACTCCAAGAGGGTCATCGATGATCATGGACTTGAATTGAAGCAGGGCTAGTCGATCGGTCTCATTCCTGGGAACTGGAGAAGCTCTTACACCAAGGAATTCGGGAACGAACAGTAGGCAAGGCAGAATACAAGGACAACGAGCACAGCAAGAAACGTCCAAGACCTTCTTATGCCGTATTGAATGGAATAATTTTCATCTCTCGGTAGCTGGTATAGGGTAGAGAAGGTTTGTCAAAAACTTGAGGTTCAAGATTTTGTGTGTGTGTGTGTCAAAATTACTATCGTTCTGCCATTTATATTCTCTCCTATCGCGAAGTGCAGGTCAGACCCTCTTAACTGGTAATCATAGACTTCAAAATTTTGGCCAGGAGCATGGCTTTCTTCAAACTTGTGACTTCATGAAATTACCATTTTTATCAAGTGCACATGGTAATCAGTTTCAATTACTCGAAGTTAAAGGGAACAATTTTGTTCCACTTGTTCTATGCCCGATAGCTTAGCCAAAAAGATATGTTCTTTGTAGATTGCCATGCCGTGTTTCAACTCTTCACAAAAAGTGATTGATGGGGAGGAACATGCAAGAAAGTGATGCCTGTTAACTCTCTTCCTCTCTGAAGCGAATCTAGCAAAAATAACCCCAAATAAATTCGCCTCCCTTTTACCTAGGCATTGGGCATCATATTTCTTGGTTTGCTAGACAGCTATTGTGTTTCTTTGATACGTTCATACTTGTTGATTTATGGAGTACATTTGTTGAACTAAAAGGACTCAGCGGAATCTCTTAATTTGGAAATTTATCATTCATCAAAGACGGAAAGGTGCAAAATTCAGGACAATGATGACAATATAAACAACACAAAAGTAATACAGAATCTTCTTTTTTGAAAGAGTGCTTATTAGAATGGCATACATAACAGTGAAGACCTTAAATTGCACTAAAACCCAGAGATAGAATATCCTCCATCAACACAAATAACCTGCCCGGTGACATATGAAGCAGCTGGGAAGCATAAGAATGCTACCACCGACGAAACCTCATTAGGTTCTCCAGGACGGGGGATAGGAGTACGGAGTATCAAGCGATTTGCTTGTTCCAGGAACGTATAATCTGTCTAAAAGAACAGAAAATTAATAGTTAACATAAGCTATTAAGCACCATTTCTTCCAAATGCAAGAGATTTGCTTACTCAGAAGGTATAAGCGATTGATACTACCTACTTTGACATAATGGGGTGTCTTGGACTTTCAATCCTGTGAATTTTTTCTATATATGTATGTTCTATTAGTTGGAAATAAAGGATTATGTGTAACATGATTTTCATAATAATTGTATGCTAAAACTCAGGAGCATAATACTTTAATGGGTGTTTTTTTTTTTTTTTTAGTTTTATCCACGAGGTATCCTGGGTGGTCCCAACTGTGGGAGACACCTTTAAGCCCGTACCACAACTCAGACTAGAAGTCCCCGCTCGAACCGAGAGGCATGGGTTCTCCCAACAAAGGCGACTTCCCTACGACTCGAACCTGAGAACTAAATGCCCAGTCAGTCAATGGCACTCCATCACAAATGGAGTCAACACTTTGTTTTAATTAGATGGATGGAATGAGGAAAATAGAACAAAAAGATACAGCAATCACAGAAAAGGGTGAAGGGAATGAGTATATACTTCTAAGTTATCAACGAGTGGAGTTCTAATGATCCATGGTGCAACTGAATTCACACGAATTTTGTCCTTTGCCCACTCGCATGCCAAGTTCTTTGTGAGTTGATTCATCGCCCCTGAAGTACAGAAGACTATTCAGTCAGTATCTAAAAGACTTTCTTGAAACTAGATTTTAGGGGAAAAAAAAAAAATATTGAACTGTACCTTTACTCGATGCATAGATGGAACACATAGGTAAAGCAATAACGCCTGCAACAGAGGATATAAAAATGATGTTTCCATTTCCTGACGCTTTTAAGAGTGGGTGTGCAAGTTGAGACAGATGATAAGCAGACTCGAAATTGGTGGTCATTATAGTTGAGAAATCCTCCACGGTAAATTCTGTGGCTTCCTTAGGAATGCTGGTTCCAGCGTTGTTAACCTGATAAAATGATCATCAGCAATAGAGCAGTTCTTCAGTGTGGAGAAGCTAAATAGACTACAGAGTTGCAACCTTGTTGACATAGAAAGTGAAGCGGTCCTTACAAAAATTATTTTATTTCCTAAACCATCTCATATTATATTCTCATATGAAGTCCGCTTCTTATTCCTTTGTCGATCTTAACTATCTAATTCACTGGTTTTGATCCTAATTCTTGTCATTTTTTCTGCCATTTTATGTGGGACAAGGTCCAAAATATATTTAATTCCAATTATGATCGCTTTTGCTTTAGTATCAATTCAGTACTGGTATTTATCTAGAAAAAAAAAATTACTATGGGAACAGGATACACCGTCACACCATATGATCTTACAGTTAAAAAAACCATGGTAGCATCATATATTCTGGATAAATATCATTTTTCATCAATTGATGTTATGATTCTTGACAAATAAGGTTCTTTGTGAACATGGCAGCTGTAGAACTTACTAGGATGTTGAGCTTGCCATCAAACAGAGAAGAGACAGTCTCCATCAGCTTCTCCCGCTGAGCTCTAACTGTAAGGTCACATACAGAGCCACTTACTTTAAGCCCCATACTCTTCCATTCTTGAACTCTTTGATTGAGTTCGGCTTCGTTACGGGAACATGTATGAACTATTGCTCCAAATGCTGCTAGTTCGCTTACTACAGCATATCTGATCAATCAATTCATTAACAACATAAATAGTAGCAAAAAAACATAGAATAATATTGAATTAGGAGAGGAAAATTGAAGCAAAGAAGAGAAAGCACAAACCCGATGCCTTTGGTACCACCTGTGACAAGGGCTGTCATATCCTTGAGAGACCACCTTTGGTCTCTACCGTCGGACATGTTTTTTTCCGATCGATTATATGCAAATGCTCTCTTATAAAAAATACTTGATAAATGTAAATGCTAGAGCAAGTAATGATAGCGGAAGAGGAAGATAATTGTACACTCCACTGACTTGACAATTATTAATATTACAATTTTTCTTTACCAACTGTTCGTTGAACCATTGGATTAATTTAATGGCTAAAATTTGACATTGGCAATTTATTTGAACCATTGGATTAATGTGGTGGTTTTCATTAGAAATTCTTTGAAAATGATGAATAACCTCTTCTCTCTGGTGTTTGAAATTTGAGCTTTCCTAATAAAGGTTTTTTTTTTTAATCTTCAAAAACTCTTTTCAAATTAAAAAATAAAAATAAAAAAGTTAAAAATTAATCAAAAAGTTTTTGACATTAAAAAAATATTTTTGGCGAGTTAGAAAGTTATACCAAATAGAAATGAAGTGCATGGCAGTGTTTTTAAGCATTATTTAGTTTTATTTATTTAATTATAATGAAAGTTGCGAGTAAAAACATCACATAATAGTGTCGTTCATGGTAGTATCGTTCATTAATTTATGTTTAAATTATCTCATTAATGATGATATTTTAAATTAAAATAATTAACACATAATAATTACTGGTTAGTTACAAATTATTTAAAATATAAATTTAATACTCTGATTTTGTAAGCATATTTTTTGCGCCTGTCAAGAGTCGACAAAGTCAGAATCCACAAAGTGTGGTGATAAGAAAGTGGGAGCCACACTCAAAGCAAATTCAAGAGAGTGAGCCGTGTTTCTTTCTTTCGACAAAACTAAGAGGGTGGGACAAAAGCATTTATTGCCTTGAAATTTGCGGGCTTGCGTCTTTTGATTTGGTGCCCTTTCGCTGAATGTTGAAGTCGAAATTGTTGATTTATGAAGCCATTATTTGGCTAGACAAGGAGGGCTCTCTTCAGAGATCAGTATCCCATTTGAGAGCATTCATTTGGTGAATGCCAGAGAAGTATTCGGGGCTAACAATATGGAGAGAAATGTTCTTAAGTAAGTTGTTATTTTTTAGAAGCATTTGGCTTCTTAATATAGCTATTACGGATTCGTTTTGTGAAGAAGTTCTCGAGATCATGTAACCAAACTGAGAAATCCAAGAGTAAAGCATAAGAAGAGAAACAAAAATTCTTTATAAGTTTTAGGAATGTAATTAATATTGTGGAAGCATTTAGCTCCTGCAGTTTGAACATTTGTAAACTTGGGTAGAAGAGTGTTTTTTTTTTTTTTTGACTTGGTGTCACGATATTGTTTACCTAGCAGTAACTATAAATTTGTTAAGGCGTGCATAAAGTGCTATCCTAAAGATAAATTTATGCTCCTCTAATAGGATTTTTCGATGCAAAAAGGATACAAATAAAACGGATTAACCTCAAAGGTTCAATGAGACTATTGTGAGGTAGCACATCAAGCATAACAGTTTAGAAGAACAAAGAAAAATTGATGAACAAAATATGAGATAGATTGATGAAGAAAATATGAGAGAGAAGGAGGGATAGTAATAGTATATTTGAAGTATTCGCATGTCTACTTTATATAAAAAAAATCCTCTATAATCATTTTCTTAATTTAATTTGAATTATGTTTGGGGTGATTAACATCGTGACCAAGTACACGTGAGCAGAACATGCTCTCCTCGGCCCCAGATGGCTCCTCGAGGAAAGTCGTCCATATGATGAGACATGTGGCAAGACGTGTCAGTAGAGTTGGCTTGCAGAAGAGCGAGGAGACACCAAAGTTGAGTTAAACCAAAGGCTTGGTCAAGGGTCAACCCATGGTTTTTCTCCAAAGAGTTCAGACACGAAACCCACTCAACAACAGTTGTACTACCACTTATTCATGATTGTGTAACTGACCCAACAATGGTCGTAGGGGGGAGGAAGCTGATAATTCCAGGTGGGTATAAAAACTACAAAGAACGAAGGTAAAAAGGGTTGGACAACTTTTTCTTTGATTTCTCTATGCTCACTCTCTCTTTCTTAATCATTTTCTCTACTTTGTCTTTCTTCCTTTTGAAATTAAGCTTTCTAATTAAAATTAGTGGTAATAGAGCCACGAGGTTGTGGTAAAAAGTTTTCTCAAAAAAGGCTCAACAACTGACTTGCGTGTCGGAGGGGCCATGCCGGAAAAACATTCGGCACCGCACCTAACCGTTTTTGTGAACACAAGTGGGTTTGTCAGGAGGTGAATAGTCTGAAGAGTCTGCTCGAGGCAACGAGGTATGGGCAGGATCCGTCTCCAATTAAACAATTTAAAGTGTTGAGGCAATCGTCTGGTCATAACATAGCACGACTAGATTTCAGCATCAAGTCATCCCTTTATTTATATGTAATGTGAATTAGTCATCAATGTGGCTGATTATTCCGTTCAAATTAAACAATCCATATCACTAAGAATTTGGGGCTTGGATGAGAGAAAAATTACTAAAAATATTATTGTAACTATTTTTTCACCTAATAAAATTTTCTTTGATCATTCTTTTAAAAATGATCATAGTTTTTTTTCTAGATTTAGAGTTTTTCATGTAATCTTGTATTGTGTGATTAATATTATTCACCATTTAATTTTTTCTATTATTATTTGGTTGACATAAATCTTGCGGAGATCTTTGGAGGGAACAGTGATTTTTCCAACCCTAGCTCCATCCAGACAAGGTGTGAGCAACCGGATATATTAGCAGGATTTTCCCAACATGTTTTAGTTGTTGTTAAGATTTAGTTCATCCAATCTCCGTAAACAATCAATTTCTGAAGGCATTTCATGGATGCAGCTCTTGTTTTGGGGATGTAGTTCTTTTAGAAAGCTCAAATTTCCAATGTAAGGTGATACAGAACCTATGAGTTTAAGAGACCGAAAGTCCAAGACTATCTGGTGGTGCCTACCACTACATGTAAGACCTTGCCAATGGCAAAAGTGGAGGGATTTATTCTGAAGGTGGCTGGAATTTTTTACCTTCACACATATTTGTAGTTTATGAAGACTTTGTCATGATCATTGGCCTTGATTCCGAAGGAGTCTTTGGCCTTCAAAAAAAGTATTGCTCATATCTAGAAAGAGAAACTCATCTTCTCGATTTTTCTTATTTCTTTAATCTTAATCAAACACTAATTGGGGCATTGGAGTGCCTTTTTCAGGTACTCACCCCTCTAGAATCGAGGCCAACGATCTTGATAAGTTCTTCACAAGCTACAAATACGTGTGAAGGTAAAAAATTCCAGCCAACTTCATATTCCATGAGCCTAAAGACCCAAGTCATCAATAATCATTGACTTGAATTGAAGCAAGGGTGGGCTAGGCGGTCTGTCTCATTCCTGGCAGCTGTAGAAGCCCTTACACCAAGGACTTCAGGAACAACCACCAGTAAGCTAAAGCAGAATACAGAGACAGCGTGCTCAGCAAGAAAAGACCTAGACACTCATTACCCATATTGAATGACAAATCTTTATCTCTCAGCAACTGATATGAGGTCTGGTTGATTAGTCAAAAATTTGAGGTTCAAGATTATATTTTAACTTAACACTGCCCCGCCATTTATATTACTATCATTTATCTCTCTTGCTGCAGAGTGGCGGATAGACCCTCTTAACTGGTGATCATAGACTTCAAATTTTGGCCATCTATTCTTCGTAGACCTTTGACATTGACAGGAGAATGATTTCTTCAAACTCGTGACTTTATGAAATTTTTATTTTTAGCAAGTCGATTCCACATTGTTATCAGTTTCAATTACTTGATTATAATTTATTAGGGAACAATTTTTTTCTACTTGTTCTATAACCAACAGCTTAACCAATAAGATACATTCTTTATAGAATGCCATGCCGTGTTTTCAACACTTCACAATAAGTGATTGATGGGGAAGAAGGAGAAACAAAATGATGCATAGGAATAGCTAACTTGTGATAAAATGCATAAATGTTATAACTCTTAATGATCAAAGTGAAGTGAGCAGGTATTAACTCATAAGGTTTAAATTAAATTAATTCTTTGGGGTGAATCTGGCCAAAACAACCCAAATAAATTCATCTCATTTTAATCGGAGCATCGGATATCGTACTGTTGGATTTTAGTAGCTGGTAGGTTCGTATTTCTTGTCGATTCATGGAGTACATTTCTTGATCAAAAAGGATTCAGTGGAGTCTTTTAAATAGGAAATTTATTATTTATCAAAGATGGAAGGTTGCACAATTCAGGACAATTGACAATGTAAATAACTCAAAAGCAACGCAGAATCTTCCTTATTTAAAAAGAGCTTATTAGAATGGCATACAAGACAGTGAAGACGTTCCAAAGATAATTTTTGTTGCCTGTGCCGCTAAAACCCAGTGATAGAGTATCCTCCGTCAACACAAATAACCTGCCCGGTGACATATGAAGCAGCTGGGAAGCATAGGAACGCCACCACCGATGAAACCTCAGTAGGTTCTCCAGGTCGGGGGATAGGAGTACGGAGTATCATGCGGTTTGCTTGTTCCAGGAACGTAGAATCTTTCTGAAAGAATAGAAAATTAATAGTTAATATAAGCTGTTAAGCGCTATTTCTTCCAAATGCAAGAGATTTGCATACTCAGAAGATATTAGCAAGCGGCACTACCGACTTTGATATAATGTGGTTCTTTGGACTTTCAATCCTGTGAATCTTTCCTTTATATATTTATGCTTTATTGGTTGGAAATAAAGGATTATATTTGACATGATTTCCATAGTAATTGTATGTTTAAACTTAGGAGCATAATACTTTAATGGGTGTTTTTAATTAGATGGATGGAATGAGGAAAATATAACATAGATATTTAGCAAATCATAGAAAAGGGTGAAGGGAATGAGTAGCTACTAATATTTTATCAACGAGTGGGGTTCTAATGATCCATGGTGCAACCGAATTCACACGAATTTTGTCTTTTGCCCACTCGCATGCCAGGTTCTTTGTGAGTTGATTCATCGCCCCTGGAGTACAGAAGACTATTTAGCATTTGAAAGACTTTCTTGGAACTAGATGTTAAAAGAAAATATTGGACTGTACCTTTACTCGATGCCGCGATGGAACACATAGGTATAGCAATAACGCCTGCAACAGAGGATATAAATATGATGTTTCCATTTCCTGATGATTTTAAGAGGGGGTGTGCAAGTTGAGACAGATGATAAGCAGACTCGAAATTGGTAGTCATTACAGTTGAGAAATCCTCCTCGGTAAATTCTGTGGTTTCCTTAGGTATGAAGGTTCCAGCATTGTTAATCTGAGAAAATGATCTTCAATAATAAAGCATTCTTGAGTTTGAAGAAGCAAAAGACACGTTCGAGTTGCAACCTTATTACTCGCATAAGCAGAGAGAAACTTTGAAAATGAAGCAGTTTTTGGAAAAATAATATTACTTCCTAATCTATCTAGTGTATACTATCGTATGTTCCCCAGCTTTTAACAAATAATTTTGTTTGTGAATATGGCAGCTGGGCAGAACTTACAAGGATGTTGAGCTTGCCATCAAACTGAGACGAGACAGTCTCCATCAGCTTCTCTCTCTGAGCTCTAATTTTCAGGTCACATGCAGAGCCACTCACTTGAAGCCCCTTCCTCTTCCATTCTTGAATTCTTTGATTGAGCTCTGTTTCGTTGCGGGAACATGTATGAACTATTGCTCCAAATGCTGCTAGTTCTTCTACTATTGCATATCTGATAAATCAGTTCATTAACAACTTATATAGTAACCAAAAAAAAAAAAAAAGAATAGAAATGGATTGATGCAGGAAACTTAAGGCAAAGAAGAGAAAGCACAAACCCGATCCCTTTGGTTCCACCTGTGACAAGGGCGGTCATACCCTTGAGAGACCATCTTTTCTCTCTAAAATCTGACATTTTTTTTCCTATTGATTAGAAGGCCAGAAAGCAACCATTCCTATCTTATCTAAAATACCTGGATAGTTTTGGATTGCAAGTTATAATGGCGGTGGGTCTTGCTGTGTTACCGTTTTCTGCAACGAACAACTGCAATGAAATGACACCTTAATTTATATAAGCGCGCCACGTGTAATAAGGAAGGACCAGTAATGAGATGACAACTTGTAATTTCCAACACACATTTTATGCTACTTTTTTTTTATAAACGAGTAACAGAAATATATTTTGTCAAATAAACAGTTTTTTAATGCAGTATTCTCATTGGTAATCTTGAGACTAGGTGGGCATGTGTCGGACTACAGAAAAATTAATTTTAAAATATATTTAATGTTTCATGATAAATTTGATGTTCTATGTTGTCTCATGATGTTTGACGCCTTAGAGTCTTGATTAATGAAATCCTTAAGCCTGGCGACCTTGAAGGCCTGGACGTAGGTAGATTTAGCCGAACCACATTATGTTTGATTTTTTCTTCCCCTATCTATTTATATTTTGATCGCTTTATTTATTAGTTATTATTTATGAATTTTGTATTTGAGATTATGTGTGAGAAAAATCTTGTTTTTGAGAAAGTGTGAGTGTGAGAAATACTTCGGTTAAGAGATTTGAGATAATTTATTGTTGTAAAGGTTGATTCACATTTGTGAAGTAAATTATAAGAGTTTTTGAAGTCTTGGAGGCTTGATTAGTGAAATTCTCAAGCCCGGCGAGCTTGGAGGCGAGGATGTAAGCAGGTTTGACCAAACCACGTAAAAACCTCTGTGTTTGATTCTCTCTTCCCCTATCTCCTTATATTTTGATTGCTTTATTTATTAGTTATTATTTGTGAATTTATTTTGTAATTGCATTAATTTATATTTAAGCACTCTATAATTTTTAGAAACCCAATTCACCCCCTCTTGGGTTACCTAGTTAGTATTTCACGAACCAGTTATGAATTGAGAACGGCTTACAAATGTTATAGAGGTTAAGAGTTTCCTTGGATTAGCTGGCTATTATCACAGATTTGTAGAGGGATTTTCCAAGATTGCTACTTCCTTTGACATGGTTAACCAGAAAGAATACTAAGTTCCAGTGGGCTAATGATTGTGAAAAGAGTTTTTAAGAACTTAAGCACGTTTTACCACAACACTAGTTCTTACATTTCCATCTGGTAATAAAAGGTTTGTAGTATACAGTGATACTTCCAAGCAGGGATTGGGTTGTGTGTTAATGCAATATGGAAATGTGGTGGCTTATGCTTCTAGACAACATAATAAGCATGAGCAAAACTACCCAACACATAATTTAGAGATAGCAGCAGTGGTGTTTGCACTCAAGACATGGAGGCATTATTTATACGGAGTAACATGTCACAATTTTCATTGATCATAAGAGCCTGAAGTATTTGTTTACTTAGAAAGTGCTAAATCTGATATAGAGAAGGTGAATTAAGCTATTGAAGGACTTCGATTCCATTATTAATTATCATCCAAGTAAGCGAATATGGTAGCTGATGCACTAAGTAAGAAGTCCTCTAGCTCTATAGCTCACTTGCGAGATCTTTGGGAGTTGATTTGAAAGTTGACAATTGCAGAGCTTTGCTTGCTAATTTTCGAGTTAGGGCGGCTTTGATTGACAAAGTTCATCAAATACAAGATCAAGACCCGTAGTTAATAAAGTTGAGAGAGAATACGCAAAAAGGTTTATGAACCGATTTTGCGGTGAGAGATGATGGAGTTTTAGTCATGGGTAATAGAATTTTTCTACTCGATATTAGAGATTTGAAAAGGGAGATCATAGAAGAAACTCATAGCTCAGTTTATGCGATACATCCTGATAGTATGAAGATGTACCGCACCTTGAGGGATTATTACTAGAGTAGGGCAAGGAGAGAGAGATAGTAGAATTTGTTTCTCGGTGTTTAGTTTGTCAGCAGATTACGGCTGAACGTCAGAGCCTATGGGATATTTCCAGTCGCTTTCTATTCCTGAGTGGAAGTGAGAGCATATCACCATGGATTTTGTAGGGGACTTCTGTTAAGTGTTAGAAAGTGTATATTTATAAAGGAAAAAATCATTATTTTATACTTTAAGTTTTACTAACATTCCTACTTTTATGTATTTAAGCTTCTTGTGATTTAATTATGTGTGTTTTATTTTAATTAAGTATTTTATGTATTTTAGGGGCATCGTGATCATTTCACAATGAATGAGAGATCAGACGGAAAAACAGACATCACTTTTGAACTCAGGACAGTCGAAAACCTTAGAAAGAGCATAAAAGGAAAAATGTCACTGTTCACATGTACTGCACTATTCACATGGACGATACTGTCAATGTTACTGTTTATGTCACTGTTCACACATACATAACGATGATGTGGCATTGACTGATGAGGTGTCACGATTCTATTAGACAAAATTTATATATACTGTTTATCGGTGACGTAGTAGTATGTTATTGGATCAAAAATTACTTATGGTACATGCATATACACAGGATTATTTTCAACCAAACCGCGTTACTGTTCAAACCAGTTGACTGTTCAAACCGCGTGGTCAAACCGTGTCACTGTGCAAACCGCGTGGTCAAACCACGTACTGTTGACTGATGACGTGACGCAATCCTGAGCGTCTGAATTGTTTTTAATCCGATGGCTATGATTTACTCAATGTATCTATAAAAAGGGGGCCTCTCCCCCATAATTTGATACCCCTGAATCTATTTTTGAGCTTAGTTTTCTGTAATTCTTTCTCCATCTTGTATTTTCTACGTATTTTAATAAATTCTCATTTTACCCTTCGTTCAATTATGTGTAGCTAATTTTTTTTCAAGCTTGGGTTAAAGGTGAAGTCTCAACATGTGTCATGAGCTTTATTTGGTAAATTTATTTTCTCTTCTCCTTTAATTTTTGTGGATGTTTTGACTTTTCGTCGACAAATAATAATAATCTTGTCTAGATACCGCCCTGATTTCATCGACTCCCTAGTACAAGGTTATTATTATTTGGCACGATAAGCCCTTAGCACCATATTGATTAGAGTGTGGTTCATGAGGTGTGGATTCTCCCCTCATGATTTAATTGGTATTAATAAGGAGTATTTAGCCATGGTGCATGTTGATACAGATCTAGATACCCAAGCACTTTATTTTAATAGTTCCTAGTTTAACTTATTCTCGTCATTCCAATTTAAATTCTAGCATAGTTTAAATCAATTTTCCCACAAATCCAATCACCCACTTACAAAATTAATTATACACCTAATTAAAATCCACCTCCTCATGGGATCGACACTCGACACCATTGATCTATTCTACAATAGATTCGTGCGTTTGCGAGTTCAACAAAATTTGCACAACAAGTTTTTGGCGTCATTGCCGGGGAGGTAAGTTATTTTAATTTGTAGAATTATTTTTTGTAAATAATTTCTTTTAGTTATTTTATTGTAATTTTTTTTATTAAAAATAAAAAAAGTGAATCTGTATTTTAAGGTTAGAATTTCATTTCTTTTTCTCTTCTTAAAATTTATGTAATTTAATTTTCAAGTTATTTTTCTTTTTAATTTTTCATTTATCTTGTTAATTTATTTATTTTATTTCACGTATTTTTGTGTGTGTTTTCATAGTAAGATTGTAACAGCGTGATATGGTTAGTATCGTAATTTCTCTATCTTCTTTATTTTCATTAAGTTTTGTTTTCATTTTTTTTTTGTGTTCCTTGCATGCATGGTCGAAGGTCATTATTACCTAATCTTGAACCTATAGATCTTGAACTTGAAAAAACACTTCGCACACAAACACGTTGCACTTAAAGATAAAGTTGAAATGGATTTGCAACAACAACCACCACTACAGGAGAGGGCATTTAAGGACTACTTCAGTCCCTTAGCTAATTTGAGTACATCATGCATAAGATACCCAAATGTAGCTACTAGGAGTTTTGAACTAAAACTTAGTGTGCTAAATTGTCTCCCAGCATTTTATGGCTTAGAAAATGAGGACCCATATAATCATCTGAATGATTTTCATACTATTTGTCAAACTTTTAAATACGAGAATTTTTCAGAAGATGATGTTAAACTTAGATTATTCCTATTTTCTTTAAAGGATAAAGTTCGTTCATGGTTCAATACATTGCCTGCTAATAGCATTACAACATGGGAACAAATGGTAACAAAATTTTTGAATAAATACTTCCCAGTGTATAAAACCAATGCTGTTCGTAGGAAAATTTCAGAGTTTACCCAGAGAGAAGATGAGTAATTTTTCGAAGTATGGGAGCGATTCAATGGGCTACTCTTGAAGTGTCCACATCATGGGTACGAGAAATGACACTAATGCCAATACTTTTTGGAGGGATTATTGCCACAAGTGTAAGAATGGCTAATGGCAACAAGTAAAGGAGAGCTAATGTCAAAAGTGCATCAGAGATTTGAGAGTTTTTCCAGTGACAAGCGGACAATTCCCAACAACGGAGTCGATCACTCAGGAATACTAAAAGAATTAATAGAATGAATGAGGTTCACATTGGCGAGTCCAGTTCGGGAATCAAAGAAGTCAAAGAGATGGTTAAAGGTCTTTCCCGACAAATAGCATCGTTGACGACTGCTAAAACAACAGAGCCACATGACCATGACTCATACTCAGATCAAGCCAATGCCATCAGTGTCATGAGAAAACCATCAAATTACAACCCATACTCCAACACATATAACTCTGGATGGAGAGACCACCCTAATTTTTCATGATCTCAAGGATTCCAATAGAATGGACCAGCAGCTCCAGCTCCAGCTCCACCAATGCAACCAATTCCTCAAATTTCTCAAGCCTCTCAGCTACCATTTAGACCATACAATCAGAATCAGAACTACTCTCAACCTAGACCATGGGAGGATGCATTCCAGAATTTCAAGAATGTCACTCACTCCACGATTGAGCAACAAAACCGAACCATTGATGGACTACGAAATGAGATGAGAGCAGGCTTCAACTCACAAGCCCAATTAGTTTCAAGCCTCGAGAAGATGGTGGGACAACTTGCCTTTTCAGTGCAAACTTTGGTAATGACTATTGAGAAAGGTAAATTCCCAAGTCAACCAGTACCTAATCCTAAAGGAGTGCATGAAGCAAGTACTAGTTCACCACAACAGCATGGAGAGGTCAAAGCCGTCATGACCTTGCGAAAAGGAAAAGAAGTCGACAACAAGGTGGAGATGCCAGTGACAAAATCAACTCAGATTGTACCTGTAAATGCTGAAGAATTATCATCAGAGGAGAAAGAAGAAATCAATCCATAAGAATACGTTCCTAAAGCTCCATTTCCTCAGAGGTTAGCTAAAGGAAAGAAGGAAAAATGCACAGATGAGATTCTTGAAATCTTCAAACAGGTAAGTGTTAACATCCCTTTACTTGATGCTATAAAACAAGTTCCATCTTATGCCAAGTTTCTTAAAGACCTTTGTACTAAAAAAAGAAACATTCACGTTTAAAAGAAGGCATTTTTAACAGAAAACGTTAGTTATATACTCCAACACAAAATTCCTCTAAAATGCAAAGAGCCAAGCTCTCCCACTATCTCATGTAGTATAGGGAACCACACAATTGAGAATGCACTTTGTTGGACTTAAGAGTTAGTGTAAATCTATTGCCTTACTCAGTTTTCATGAAACTTGGATGGAGAGAATTACATCCAACTCCAGTAGTGTTACAGCTTGCAGATCGGTCCACGAAAATATCCCGCGGTATTGTTGAGGACGTGCTTATCCAGGTAGACAAGTTTTATTTTCCTGTTGATTTCATTGTAATTGACACTCAACCAATACAGGATTCAAGGAAGCACATCCCCATTATCCTAGGCCGACCATTCTTGGCAACTGTCGATGCTCACATTCAATGCAGGACCGGAAATATGCAGTTGTCTTTTGGTAATATGACCATGGAGCTTAACATCTTCAACATTACTAAACAACCTCACAATGCAGATGATGGAATTGTTGATGTGGATTTAATTGAAGCATTAGTTGATGATACTTTTATTTCAAACCTTAGTGATGACCCTTTACAAACATGTTTAACTCACTTTGGTTTGGATTTTGATGTTGACAGATCACTCGATGAGGTCAACGCCCTACTTGACTCAGTACCATCCATGGACACTAATAAATGGAAGTCAAGAGTTGAACAACTAGCACCATCAGAAAAGAAAATCACCCCATCATCAGAGTCACCACCGAAACTCGAGCTCAAACCATTACCTAACACTTTGAAATATGCGTTCTTGGGAGAAGAAAGCACTCTACCGGTAATCATCTCATCATCCCTAAATGATGAGCAAAAAGGTAAGTTGTTGGATGTTTTAAAAGAGCACAAAGGAGCATTAGGATGGACCATAGCAGACATAAATGTATAAATTCAGTAGACTGCATGCATTACATTCACCTTGATGAAAATGCTAAATCTACAAGGGAAATGCAACGTCGGTTAAATCCTAACATGAAAGAAGTTTTTATAACAGAAGTCCTTAAGCTATTAGATGCAGGTATTATTTTTCCAATTTCTGATAGTTCATGGGTCAGTCCTGTGCAAGTTGTCCCTAAAAAGTCAGGAGTCACAGTAGTTACCAATGCTGATAATGAATTGATACCCACTAGAGTGACTATAGGATGGTGTGTATGTATTGATTATAGAAAGTTAAATTCTGTCACACGTAAAGACCATTTTCCTTTAACATTTATTGATCAAATGCTTGATAGATTAGCAGGCCATGAATTTTATTGCTTTCTAGATGGCTACTCAGGATACAATCAGATTCCCATAGCACCAAAAGATCAAGAGAAAACCACTTTCACTTGCCCTTTTGGCACTTTTGCATATAGGAGAATGCCATTTGGATTATGTAATGCACCTGCTACATTTCAACGTTGTATGTTAAGCATTTTTTCTGATATGGTTGAACGATTTCTTGAGGTCTTTATGGATGATTTTTCTATTTTTGGAGATTCATTTGATCAATGTTTACACCATTTGATAAAAGTTTTGCAGAGATGTATCGAGAAAAATTTGGTCTTAAATTGGGAGAAGTGTCATTTTATGGTAAAACAAGATATAGTTCTCGGTCACATCATTTCATGCAAAGGTATTGAGGTTGACAAAGTCAAGGTGGATCTCATTTCCAATCTTCCTCCATTTAAAACAGTCAGAGAAGTAAGATCTTTCCTTGGGCATGCTGGTTTTTATAGACGTTTCATTAAAGATTTTTGCAAAGTTTCTAGACCCTTATGCAATTTACTTGCTAAGGATGTACATTTTGTCTTTGATGATTCATGTCTTGTAGCATTTGAAAAGTTAAAGCAATTGTTGACGTCATCACCTATCATTCAGCCACCAAACTGGAGCTTACCATTCGAACTCATGTGTGATGCATCTGATTATGCAGTAGGAGCAGTATTAGGACAAAGAGTAGATCGAATTTCCCATGTTATTTACTATGCTAGTATGACATTAAATGATGCACAGTTGAACTATTCAACTACTGAAAAAGAAATGCTCACAGTAGTGTTTGCATTAGAGAAGTTTTGATCTTATCTTATTGGTTGTAAAATAATTGTATTCACAGATCATGCTGCTCTTAAATTTCTCCTCACAAAGAAAGATGCAAAAGCTAGACTAATTCGCTGGGTGTTACTTTTGCAGGAGTTTGACTTGGAATTCAAAGATAAGAAAGGTTCTGAAAATGTTGTGGCTGACCATCTCTCTCGTCTCCATTTTGACACAATAATAGAACCCTTAATGTTGAATGAGTCATTCCCGGATGAGCAATTAATGATTGTGGAAGTATTACCTTGGTATGCTGATATCGTTAATTATCTTGTTACAGGTAAACTTCCAGAGCATTGGGCCAAGCAGGACAAGGCTAAATTTTTTGCGGAAATAAAGAATTTTTTCTGGGATGACCCCTATTTATTCAAGTATTGTGCAGATCAAATTATTAGACGATGTGTCCCAGAAAATGAATTTCAGAACATCCTTTCGTTCTGCCATGAACAAGCTTGCGGAGGCCATTTCAACCCTAAGAAAACAGCCACAAAAGTTCTACAATGTGGTTTCTATTGGTCGACTATATTTCGAGATGCTTACAACTTTTGCTCTTCATGTGAAAGGTGTCAACGAATGGGGAGCATTACACAAAGGAACATGATGCCACTAAATCCAATTTTAGTGGTTGAGATTTTTGATGTGTGAGGTATCGACTTCATGGGACCCTTCCCCGCTTCTTTTGGCTATCAATATATATTGGTTGCTGTTGACTATGTATCGAAATGGGTAGAGGCAATTCCATGCAGAACCAATGATCATAAAGTGGTGATAGGGTTTTTGAAGAGCAACATTGTTTCACGCTTTGGATTCCCTCGGACAATAATCAGTGATAGTGGTACCCACTTTTGCAATAAATCATTCAAAGTACTTTTGACAAAGTACTCTATCACTCATAAAGTGGCGACCCCTTATCATCCGTAAACCAGTGGCCAAGTTGAAATCTCCAATCGAGAAATAAAGCATATATTAGAAAAGACGGTGAGGGCAGACAGAAAAGATTGGTCATTAAGACTCGATGATGCATTATGAGTATATAGAACGGCGTTCAAGACCCCAATTGGGATGTCACCCTACAGGCTAGTATATGGAAAAGCTTGCCACCTACCTGTGGAACTCGAGCATCGTGCGTACTGGGCCATCAAGAAATTCAATTTTGACATGCAGCAAGCTGGCTCAGAAAGACGATTACAGCTGGCAGAACTTGAAGAAATTCGTAACGATGCATACCAAAATGCCAAGGTTTACAAGCAGCGAATGAAAGTCTTTCATGATAAGCAGATGATGAGAAAATCTTTCACTCCAGGTCAGAAAGTACTTTTATTCAATTCTCGCTTGCACCTATTCCCAGGTAAGCTGCGCTCTCGATGGTTTGGCCCCTTTATTGTTCATACTGTTTTTCCACATGGGGCAATTGAAATTAAGGACCCAAAGAATGGTGTCACGTTTAAAGTTAATGGTCAAAGATTAAAGCCATATCTAGAGTACCAACCACATGGAGAGGACATCGAAATAAATTTGAGTGACCCACCACATTTGATTAAGATTTTTCTGTCTTTTCGGTGATTTGATTTTTTTTCTTTCTTTTTATTATTCTTCTGCTAATTGAAATTGTTTGTGCATAAGTGTGTTTGTTTAACCATTAAGTTTTCTTTTATCACTCTTAATCATGAGGCAGATCCTCTTGAACATCCTTAGAAGACTTCAACGTGTCCAATCTCATCTCAGAGGCCAGATACGATTTTGTAAAACACATCGTATTTGGAAGCTACAACTACCGGAGTTAATATCCCACGTTGAGGATTTAGAAAGCCAACTCAGAGACATTGAGAGATGTGTCTACAACATCCAGTTGGAGCTTGAGATAAATTCCATAAGAGGACGATTGTGATTTTCTTTTTGTGTTTTTGTTTGTTACTCCGTTTGTGTGTTTTAGTTTGTTACCCCGGTCAAGTGGCGGATGACGGTACTCTGTGACAATCAAGTCGGTTACTTCAGTTTCCCATAATTACTGATCTTCTGAGGCGAAGGAATGGACAACAACGAGATTTTAGCAAAGCTTCACAATCGATTCCCTTCACTTCCTCAGAATGCCCTCCTTACAATCTATAAAGCTCGGTCCGAATGCATGCGATTGCTCATGAGCAATAACATACCTGCTGATATCCGCTGGTTAATCGAGGCCAAAGTACGCTTGGTAGGTGAGTTGCCTCCTAAATTTATTGCATACATGCCTGGTTGTGGAAAAGGAAATTACGCACGAAAGCGAAGAGCTCGAAAAATTTCGGTTGCGTGTCATAAGTGTGCCAGAATGATATGCAATAAGAAACCATGTTCTTTAGGAATGGTGTCTGATAACAGAGAAGATAAGATTCAATTCATTAGGGATGGCTTGAATAAGAAGTCATTGGATGATATCCTTTTGTCTCTTGAAACGCATCCCAGTGGATATGTGCAAGGAGCGATTCTCCAGTTATGGCCATCATTCCATAAAGAGCATGCACGATACAGTCTCGGGAATCTGACTATAAACGACCCTGTTTGCCAGTTTATAAGAAAACTGGATGGGAAGCCTATCCTCGACCCATAGAGGGAGTTTAAGCCGTTTCTGGACGTAAAACCAGAGGAAGATGTGAGCTACAGTCGCAACTACCTGTAAATATCCTTTTACTTTACTGTTGTTTTATTTCACTGTTGTTTTACCATTTGCATTATTGTCTTTAATAATTTTATTTTATCATTGTTTGCTTTTCCTTTTTACTGTTTCCTTTTTGACTCTCGAGCCATGTGCATTGCACGATTATTTGACATAGACAAGATACCTCATTCACAGCTGTGACCCACTGCCGCCAAGATCATTAAATATGATTATTTTCGTTTACACTCACAAATTATTTTTGAGAAGTATCCTAATGCCAGCTACTCCCAATAAACAATTCAAGAACATTTGTGTACTTTCTGGATTTAACTATGGCAAATATAAAGAGTTCTTTGAGGCAGCCATTGATCTTGGTCGAAGCATAGCAGAGAGAAAATTACACTTAGTATACGGCGGAGGTGACCGAGGGTTATCAAAATTGGTCTCGTGTCTGCTTTTGTCAGAGGAAGTCAAGTGTTAGGCATCATACCACAAGCCCTAAAACCTATGGGCTGTTTGTCTGACTCACCGATTGGAGAAGAGTTAGTTGTCTCAGGTATGCAAGAAAGAATAACCGAAATGCTTAATCATGCTGATGCTTTTATTTTCTTACCAGGAGATCTTGCAACTCTAGAGGCACTTATCACATTAGCATCTTGGGCCCATCTGCACATTCATCAGAAACCCATCGGTTTGTTAAATGTCAATAACTTTTATGATGGCTTTATCGCATTTCTTAACCATGCAATAAAAAACTACTTCATTCCTTCCTCAGCGAAAAAACTTTTTATTTGTGCTCACTCTGCTAATGAGCTACTTGATCTGTTACAAGCTTATCGACCAGAGCCAGATCCCAAGACCTTGGTGTTGGAGTGTACAAATAACGATGGTAACAATAGCAGCAGTAATAAGTACAAATTAGATTTAAATCTCCGCTTGTAAATATTTTATTTTGTGTTACACCACCCAGGTGATGTCTTCTAAACTCTACTTCTTTCCTTTAAAACATTGAGGACAATGTTTCGTTCTGGTTGGGGGGAGGGGAAAGTTGACAATTGTGGAATGTTGGTTAAGTTTTTACTAATTTTTTGTTGTAGAAACTAACCGTTGCTAACTTTTTGTGTTGAAGATGGCTGAATATGGAGTGTAGTTACTCTAGAAACGCATCTTCTTAGTTAAAAAAAAAAGAAAAAAATAATAATGAAAAAAATTTCTTATTTTTCGTGTGATCTTTCTAACTTTTTCTTTTTGACTTCTCCTTTATAAATATGCATTTTCAAATTTTTGAGTCAAAGATGGCTGAATATAGAGTGTAGTGCCTCTAGAAACGCATCTTCTTAGTTAAAAAAAAAACCATTTTCTTTTTCTATCATTTTAAGTGTAACTTTTCTAATTAGTTTTTCTGTATCATTTTCACATTTCTGCATGCATATTTTCCTTTAATGTTTAGAATAGGTTGGGGGGTAGAATGTTGTTTAAAAAAAAAATTGTGTGATTTTGTTTTTATTTTTGGATGGCATGATGACTTTCGAATTTTAGTATTTGTATTATCTTTGGTCTTAAGTGATGCTACACTATGTTTGCTACTTTACATGTTGATGTCAGAGATAAATATGAGTTGCTTGAAAGAATTGACATGTCATAATGAATACCAAGTGAGCTTTTGAGTCTATTATTTTTCTTGGAGAGTAACCCTTTTTGCCTATCTTTCATATAACTTAGCGTTTACTATTTTATATACGATCTCTATATTCTTTTGAATCAAACCTCTAAAAAAAAATTACTTTAAAAAAAAAGAAAAAAAAAGTGTGTTGCTACATCTGAATGTCCATTTAACTAGTAGATATGGAGGATTATCTAGAGCCCTAAAAGATGATGGAAAGGCCATCTTTGATCCTTTTGAGCTTTTCTAGCCATCCCTTATGTGAAATATCCATAGTTAGCCCTTTTGAGCCTTTTATTAAAAAAAAAAAACTTTTCTTTGTCAACTTATCATCTTGACCCACTCCAATTTGGAGTATTACCCGATATCTTACAAGTTCCATCACCTATTCATGTTTGAGAAAAATATAAATAATTATTTTGTTTAGTAAAGTTGTGTAATACCAAAAAGAAAAAAGAAAAAAAAGAGAAAGAAAAGAAAAAAAAGAAAAAAAATCTCAAAAAAAAGAAAAAAAGAAAAAAAGAAAGAGAGATATAATACAATAATAAATAAGTGAAATGCACTTTTTAGTTTCCAAAAAAATATTATTTTCTCAAACATATATTTTGTTTTCTCTATTTTCCTTTCTTTGTTAACTATGTCCCTAGCCTACCTTACATTTTAATAAAAGTCCTTCTTGATTTTAGGGAAGTATAGTCTGAAGTAGAAGCTAGTTATATGGGCTAAAAAGATGTAGTGATACATAAAAAAAAAGAAAAAAAAGTAAATAAATTGGGTTAACTAACATTTTGTTTGACTTGAGATCGTGTTATTTCTAAGTTGTGGGCATATTCTTTTCATCTTAGTGAGAGTGTGTGGTATTATTTCTTTATTATCTTCACTCAATTTATCATTCATTGAAGTGATAATTTTCATTGGGTTTAATTTCCTTGTGAGAGTGTCATTATTACCAGTGAGATTTTGGGGTTTGACATGTCATTTTTGAAAGTAGCTGTGACAAAATCTACTTGATTGATTTATGTGATGGTTGATGTGGGTGTGATATTTCTTTAGACTTGAGATAATGCTTATATTTTTATTTGATTGCTATCATTAGTCTGATTGAATAAATACGATTGTAAAAAAAAAATCATTTTGGATTTGAATTTTGTTTTCGCTTTATTTGCTAGGGACTAGCAATAAGCTGGTTGGGGGGTGTGTTGAGTATCAGAAAGTGTATATTTATAAAGGAGAAAATCGTCATTTTACACTTCAAGTCTCAATAACATCTGTAATTTTATTTATTTAAGTCTCTTGTTATTTAATTATGTGTGTTTTGTTTTAATTAAGCATTTCATGTATTTTAGGGGCATCATGGTCATTTCACAATGAATGAGAGATCGGATAGCAAAACGGACATCACTTTTGAACTCAGGACAGTCGAAAACCTTATGAAGAGCATAAAAAGAAAAAAGGCACTGTTCACACATACGGCACTATTCACATATACTGATCGTTTCGTTCATAGTCTGTTCACGACACGCTCAAAAACCGTGTTATGTTTCTTGTTTTCACTGATGACGTGGTACAATCCTGTGCAACCAAACTATTTTTAATCCGATGACCATGATTCACTCAATGTATCTATAAAAAGGGAGCCTCCCCCCCTAATTTGATACCCCTGAATCCATTTTTGAGCTTAGTTTCCTGTAATTCCTTCTCCATCTTGTATTTTCTACGTATTTTAATAAATTTTCATTTTACCCTTAGTTCAATTATGAGTGGCTAATTTTCTTTCAAGCTTGAGTTGAAGGTGAAGTCTCAACATGTGTCATGGGCTTTATTTGGTAAATTTATTTTCTCTTCCCCTCTAATTTCTGTGGAGGTTTTGACTTTTCGTCGACAAATAATAATAATCTTGTCTAGTTACCGCCTTGGTTTTACCGGCACCCTAGTATAAGGTTATTATTCTTTGGCACGATAAGCCCTTAGCACCATATTGATTAGAGCGTGGTTCATGAGGTGTAGATTCCCCCCTCATGATTTAATTGGTATTAATAAGGATTATTTAGCCCATGATGCATGTTGATACGGATCCAGATACCCAAGCACTTTATTTCAATAGTTCCCAATTCAATTTAATTATGCTATTCCAATTTAAATTCTAGCATCCTTTAAATCAATTTCCCTACAAATCCAACCATCCACTTACAAAATTAATTTTACATATAATTCAAATCCACCTCCTCGTGGGATCGACACTCAACACCATTGATCTATTCTACAATAGATTTGTGCGCTTGCGAGTTCAACAAAATTTGCACAACAGTAATCATCTCATCATCCTTAAATGACGAACAAAAAGGTAAGTTGTTGGATGTTTTAAAAGAGCACAAAGGAGCATTAGGATGGACCATAGCCGAAATAAAAGATATAAACCCAGCAGACTGCATGCGTTACATTCACCTTGATGAAAATGCTAAATCTACTAAGAAAATGCAACGTCGGTTGAACCTTAACATGAAAGAAGTTGTTAGAACTGAAGTCCTTAAACTATTAGTTGCATGTATCATTTACCCAATTTTTAATAGTTCATGAGTCAGTCCTGTACAAGTTGTCCCCAAAAAGTCAGGAGTCACAGTAGTTACCAATACAGATAATGAATTGACACCCACAAGAGTGACTACAGGATGGTGTGTGTGCATTGATTATAGAAAGTTAAATTCTGTCACACGTGAAGACCATTTTCTTTACCATTTATTGATAAAATACTTGATAGATTAGCATGCCATAAATTTTATTGCTTTCTAGATGGCTACTCAGGATACAATCAGATTCCCATAGCAACAAAAGATCAAGAGAAAACCACTTTCACTTGTCCTTTTGGCACTTTTGCATATATAAGGATGCCATTTGGATTATGTAATGCACCTGCTACATTTCAACGTTGTATGTTAAATATTTTTTCTGATATGGTTGAATGATTTCTTGAGGTCTTTATGGATGATTTTTCTGTCTTTGGTGACTCATTTGATCAATGTTTACATCATTTGACAAAAGTTCTGCAGAGATGTATCGAGAAAAATTTAGTCTTGAATTAGAAGAAGTGCCATTTTATGGTAAAATAAGGTATAGTTCTCGGTGACATCATTTCATGCAAAAGTATTGAGGTTGACAAAGCTAAGGTGGATCTCATTTCCAATCTTCCTCCACCTAAAACAGTCAGAGAAGTAAGATCTTTTCTTGGGCATGCTGGTTTTTATAGACGTTTCATTAAGAATTTTTGCAAAGTTTCTAGACCCTTATAAAATTTACTTGCTAAGGATGTACATTTTATCTTTGATGATTCATGTCTTGTAACATTTGAAAAGCTAAAGCAATTATTGACGTCATCACCCATCATTCAGCCACCAAACTGGAGCTTACCATTCGAGCTCATGTGTGATGTATCTGATTATGCAGTAGGAGCAGTATTAGGACAAAGAGTTGATCGAATTTCCCATGTTATTTACTATGCTAGTATGACATTAAATGATGCACAGTTGAACTATTCAACTACTGAAAAAGAAATGCTGGCACTAGTGTTTGCATTAGAGAAATTTCGATCTTATCTCATTGGTTGTAAAATTATTGTGTTTACAGATCATGCTGCTTTGAAATATCTTCTCACAAAGAAAGATGCAAAAGCTAGATTAATTCGTTGGGTGTTACTTTTGCAGGAGTTTGACTTGGAATTTAAAGATAAGAAAGGGACAGAAAATGTTGTGGCTGACCATCTCTCCCGTCTCCATTCTGACATAATTGCAGAACCCTTAACATTGAATGAGTCATTTCCTGATGAACAATTAAAGAATGTAGAAGTATTACCTTGGTATGCTGATATTGTTAATTATCTTGTTATAGGTAAACTTCCAGAGCATTGGACCAAGCAGGACAAGGCTAAAGTTTTTGCGGAAATAAAGAATTTTTCTGGGATGACCCATATCTGTTCAAGTATTGTGCAGATCAAATTATTAGACAATGTGTCCTAGAAAATGAATTTCAGAACATCCTTTCATTCTGCCATGAACAAGTTTGTAGAGGCCATTTCAGTTCTAAGAAAACAGGGACTAAAGTTTTACAATGTGGTTTTTATTGGCCAACTATATTTTGAGATGCTTACACCTTTTGCTCTTCATGTGATAGGTATTAACGAATGGGGAGCATTACACGAAGGAACATGATGCCACTAAATCCAATTTTAGTGGTTGAGATTTTTGATGTGTAGGGTATCGACTTCATGGGACCCTTTCCCTCTTCTTTTGGCCATCAATACATATTGATTGCTGTTGACTATGTATCGAAATGGGTAGAAGCACTTCCATGCAGAACCAATGATCACAAAGTGGTAATAGAATTTTTGAAAAGCAATATTGTTTCACGCTTTGGATTCCTTCGCGTAATAATCAGTGATGGTGGTGCCCACTTTTACAACAAATCATTCAAAGCACTTTTGACAAAGTACTCCATCACTCATAAAGTGGCGATCCTGTATTATCCGTAAACCAGTGGCCAAGTTGAAATCTCCAATCGAGAAATAAAGCACATATTAGAAAAGACGGTGAGGCCGGGCAGAAAAGATTAGTCATTAAGACTTGATGACGCATTATAAGCATATAGAACGGCTTTCAAGACGCCGATTGGGATGTCACCCTACAGGCTAGTGTATAGAAAAGCTTGCCACCTACCTGTGGAACTCGAGCATAGTGCGTACTGGGCCATCAAGAAATTCAATTTTGATATGCAGCAAGTTGGCTCAGAAAGACGATTACAACTGGCAGAACTTGAAGAAATTCGTAACAATGCATACGAAAATGCCAAGGTTTACAAGCAGCGAATGAAAGTCTTTCATGATAAGCAGATGATGAGAAAATCTTTCACTCCAGGTCAGAAAGTGCTTTTATTCAATTCTCGCTTGTAATTATTCCCAGGTAAGTTGCGTTCTCGATGGTCTGGCCCCTTTGTTGTTCATACTGTTTTTCCACATAGGGCAATTGAAATTAAGGACTCAAAGAACGGTGTCACGTTTAAAGTTAATGGTCAAAGATTAAAGCCATATCTAGAGTACCAACCACATGGAGAAGATACCGAAATAAATTTGAGTAACCCACCACATTTGAATTGAGATTTTTCTGTCTTTTCGGTGATTTGATTTTTTTCTTTCTTTTTATTATTCTTTTGCTAATTGAAATTATTTGTGCATAAGTGTGTTTGTTTAACCATTAATTTTTCTTTTATCATTGTTAATCATGAGTGTTATAGCTAAACAGTTCCTCCTGGACATTCTTAAACTACTTCAACGTGTAAAATCTCATCTCAAAAGGCAGATTCGATTTTGTAAAACACATTGTATTTGGGCTCAGCAACCACCAGAGTTAGTATCCCACGTTGAGAATTTCGAAAGACAACTAAGAGACATTGAAGGAGGTATCTTCGACATCCAGTTGGAGCTAGAGGTAAATTCCATAAGAGGACGATTGTAATTTTCTTTGTGTGTTTTAGTTTGCCACCCCGGTGAAATGGCGAATAATGGTACTCCGTGACGATCAAGTCGGTTACTTTAGTTTCCCATAATAACTGATATTCTGAGGCGAAGGTATGGACAGAAACGAGATTCTAGCAGAGATTCTAGCAAAGCTTCTCAATCGATTCTCTTCACTTCCTTAAAATGCCCTTCTTACAATCTATAAAGCTCGGTCCGAACACATGAGATTGCTCATGAGGAATAACATAACTGTTGATATCCGCTGGTTAATCGAGGCTAAAGTACGAATGGCAGGTGAGTTGCCTCCCAAATTTATTGCATACATACTTGGTTGTGGTAAAGGAAATTTCACAAGAAAGTGAAGAGCTCGAAGAATTTCGGTTGCTTATCATAAGTGTGCCAGAATGCGATGCGATAAAAAACCATGTTCTTTAGGAATGATGTCTGATAACAGAGAAGATAAGATTCAATTCATTAGGAATAGCTTGAATAAGGAGTCATTGGATGATATCCTTTTCTCTCTTGAAACGCATCTCAGTGGATATGTGCAAGGAGCGATTCGCCAGTTATGGGCAGTATTCCAGAAAGAGCATGACGATATAGTCTCGAGAATCTGACTATAAACGACCCTGTTTGTCAGTTTATAAGAAAACTGGATGGGAAGCCTATCCTCGACCCATAGAGGGCGTTCAAGCTGTTTCTGGACGTAAAACCAGAGGAAGATATGAGCCACAGTCGCAACTACCTGTAAATATCCTTTTAATTCACTGTTATTTTATTTCACTGGTTTTTTACCATTTACATTATTGTCTTTAATAATTTTATTTTATCATTGTTTGCTTTTCCTTTTTACTATTTCCTTTTTGACTACCGAGCTATGTGTTTTACACGTTAATTGACACTGACATGCCACCTCATACACAGATGTGACCAACTGTCACCAAGATTTTTAAATATGATTTGTTTTGTTAAGAACTCATAAATTATTTTTGAAAAGTATCTCAATTGCAGCGACTCCCAATAAACAATTCAAAAACATTTGTGTGCTTTCTGGATTTAACTATGGCAAACATAAAGAGTTCGTTGAGGCAGCCATAGATCTTGGTCGAAGCATAGCAGAGAGAAAATTACACTTGGTGTATGGAGGAGGTAACCGAGGGTTATCAAAATTGGTCTCAGAAAATGCTTTTGTTAGAGGAAGCCAAGTGTTAGGCATCATTCCAAGTGCCTTAAAACCTTTGGGCAGTTTGTCTGACTCAACGACTGGAGAAGAGTTAGTCGTCTCAGGTATGCAAGAAAGAATAACTGAAATGCTTAATCATGCTGATGCTTTTATTTTTCTTACCAGGGGATCTTACAACTCTAGAGGCACTTATCACATTAGCATCTTGGGCCCATTTGCACATTCATCAGAAACCCATCGGTTTGTTAAATGTCAATAACTTTTATAATGACTTTATCACATTTCTTAACCATGCAATGAAAAACTATTTCATTCCTTCCACAGCGAAAAAACTTTTTATTTGTGCTTACACTGCTAATGAGCTACTTGATCTGTTACAGGCTTATAAACCGGAGTTAGACCCAAGGACCTTGGTGTTGCAGTATCCAAATAATGATGGTAACAGTAGCCGCAGTAAGAAGTACAAATTAGATTTAACTCTCCGCATGTAAATATTTTTTTCTATGTTGCACCACCCAGGTGATGTCTTCTAAACTCTATTTTTTTTCTTTAAAAAATTAAGGACAATGTTTCGTTCTGGTTGGGGGGAGGGAATAGTCGACAATTATAGAATATTGGTTAAGTTTTTACTAATTTTTTATTGTAGAAACTAACTGTTGCTAACTTTTTGTGTTGAAGATGGCTGAATATGGAGTGTAGTTACTCTAGAAACGCATCTTCTTCATTTAAAAAAAAAATTCCAGGCATTTTCTTTTTCTTTATTAAGCTTTGATATTCAAATTTTTTCTTCTTTTTAATTTCTCTTTTATAAATATACATTTTCAAATTTTTGAGTCGAAGATGGCTAAATATGGAGTGTAGTGCCTCTAGAAACGCATCTTCTTAGTAAAAAAAAAACCATTTTCTTTTTCTATCATTTTAAGTGTAACATTTCTAATTAGTTTTTCTGCATCATTTTCACATTTCTGCATGCATATTTTCCTTTCATGTTTAGAATAGGTTGGGGGTAGACAGTTGTTTAAAAAAAAAATGTGTGATTTGTTTTAACATTGGATAACATGATGAATTTTAAATTTTAGTATTTGTATTATCTTTGGTCTTAAGAGATGTTACGCCATGTTTGCTACTCTACATGTTGATGTCGGAGACAAATATGAGTTGCTTGAAGGAATGAACATGTCATAATAAGTACCAAGTGAGTTTTTGAGCTTATCATTTTTCTTGGAGCATAATCCTTTTGCCCATTCTTCATACAGCTTACCAATTTATTATTTTATACACGATCTCTAAATTTATTTTGAGTTAACCTTTAAAAAAAGTTATAAAAATAAAAAAAAAGAAGAAAAAATGTGTGTTGCTGCATCTGAAGGCCCATCTAACTAGCAAATATGGAAGAGTATTTAGAGCCCTAAAAGGCGATGGAAAGGTCATCTTTGACCCGTTTGAGCCTTTCTAGCATCTTTTTATGAAATACCCATAGTTAACCCTTTCGAGCCTTAAAAAAAAAACCATTTTCTTTGTCAAACTTATCATCTTGACCCACTTCGATTTGAAGTATTACCCGAAATCTTACAAGTTCCATCACTTATTTATGTTTGAGAAAAAAGTAAATAATTATTTTGTTCAGTTAAGTTATGCCAAACAAAAAAAAATTTGTTGTTAAAAAAAATATTGTTGTTTCAAAAAAAATTATTGTTTAAAAAAAAGAGAGAAAAAAAACATTAATAGGTAAAATCCACCTTGCAACTTCCAAAAAAAAAAATCTCTATATTTTTCTCAAGCATACACTTTGTTTTCGTTATTTCCCTCCCTTTGTTAGTCATGTCCCTAGCCTACGTTACGTCCTAATAAAAGTCTTTCTTGATTTTAGGGAACTATAGTCTAAAGTATCAGTTAGTTATATGGGTTAAAATGATGTAATGGTGCATAAAAAAAAAGAGAAAAAAATTAAATAAATAAATTGGGTTGATTAACATTTTGTTTGACTTGCGATCGTATTATTTATAAGTTGGGGGCATATTTCTTTCATCTTGGGGAGAGCGTGTGATATTACTTCTTTATTATTTTCCCTCAATTATCATTCATTGGAGTGACTATTTTTTTGGTTTAATTTCTTTGGAAGAGTGTCACTACTACTAGTGAGATTTTGGGGTTTGACATGTCATTCTTGAAAGCCGCTGTGACAGTCTACTGAGCTGATTCATGTAGGTGTGATGTTTCTTTAGACTGGAGATAATGCTTATACTTTTATTTGATTGCTATCATTAGTCTGATTGAATAAATACAATTGTTAAAAAAAAATCATTTTAGACTTGAATTTTGTTTTCACTTTATTTGCTAGGGACTAGCAATAAGCTGGTTGGGGGGTGTATTGAGTGATAGAAAGTGTATATTTATAAAGGAAAAAATCGTTATTTTATACTTCAAGTTTTACTAACATTCATACTTTTATGTATTTAAGCTTCTTGTGATTTAATTATGTGTGTTTTATTTTAATTAAGTATTTTATATATTTTAGGGGCATCATGGTCATTTCACAATGAACGAGAGATCAAACGGCAAAGCGGACATCACTTTTGAACTCAGGACAGTCGAAAACCTTAAGAAGAGCATAAAAGGAAAAATATCACTGTTCACATGTACGGTACTATTCACATGTACAATACTGTCAATGTTACTGTTTATGTCATTGTTCACACATACGGAACGATGACGTGGCATTGACTGATGAGATGTCACGATTCTATTAGACAAAATTTATATATACTGTTTATCGGTGACGTGGTAGCATGTTATTGGATAAAAAATTGCGTGTACGGTACATATATATACACAAGATTATTTTCAACCAAACTGCGTTACTATTCAAACCGCGTGGTCAAACCGTGTCACTGTACAAACCGTGCGGTCAAATCGCGTACTGTTGATTGATGATGTGGCACAATCCTGAGCGTTCGAACTGTTTTTAATCCGATGGCCATGATTTAACCAATGTATCTATAAAAAGGGGTCTCTCCCCCCTAATTTGATACCCCTGAATCCATTTTTGAGCTTAGTTTTCTGTAATTCTTTCTCTATCTTGTATTTTCTATGTATTATAATAAAATTTTTTTTTACCCTTAGTTCAATTATGTGTAGCTAATTTTCTTTCAAGCTTGGGTTGAAGGTGAAGTCTCAACATGTGTCATGGGCTTTATTTGGTAAATTTATTTTCTCTTCCCCTCTAATTTTTGTGGATGTTTTGACTTTTCATCGACAAATAATAATAATCTTATCTAGATACCGCCCTGGTTTAACCGGCTCCCTAATATAAGGTTATTATTATTTGGCACGATAAGCCCTTAGCACCATATTGATTAGAGTGTGGTTCATGAGGTGTGGATTCCCCCATCATGATATAATTAGTATTAATAAGGAATATTTAGCCAATGGTGCATGTTGATACAGATCTAGATACCCAAGTACTTTATTTTAATAGTTCTCAGTTTAACTTATTCTCGTCATTCCAATTTAAATTCTATCATAGTTTAAATTAATTTCTCCATAAATTTAATCTTACAATATTAATTCTACACCTAATTAAAATCCACCTTCTCGTAGGATCGACACTTGACACTATTGATATATTCTACAATAGATTCGTGCGCTTGCGAGTTCAACAAAATTTGCACAACAACTTCCACGAACACAAAGTGGGCACGATAGTGTTTGGGTGGTTATCGATCGACTTATAAAATCTACTTATTTTTTACCATTCAAGACGACCTACTCGATGGACAAGTTGAGAAGTATTTATGTGGCTGAGATAGTTTGAATTTATGGAGTACCTATGTCTATTGTCTCAGATAGAGATTCTAGTTTCACTTCTAAGTTCTAGACCAGCTTGCAAAAGACTTTAGGCACCAAGTTGAATTTTAGTATAGCTTTTCATCCACTGACTGATGGCCAGTCAGAGCATACTATTCAAACCTTGGAAGATATGTTGCGAGCTTGTGTTTTGGAGTTTAAGGGCAGCTGAGACATTTATTTACCCCTGATAGATTTTGCTTACAATAACAATTATCAAGCCAGTATCGAGATGGCACATTATTAGGCTTTGTATGGCAAAAAATGCAGAACTCCAATATGTTAGGATGAGGTTAGCGAGCAGAAGTTATTTGGTCCAGAATTGGTTCAAGATACTAATGAGAAGATACAACTTATTCAGGATAGATTAAAAGTGGCTCAAATTAGAAAAAAGAGCTATGCAAATAAGAGTGGGCGGGAACTTGAACTTGAAGTTGGTGATAGAGTTTTTGTTAGCCTAAAAGGCTACACATAATGTAATTTTGATGATAACAAATATGTGTCTAAAGTGATTTGATAAATATTGTATTTCACATTTTCACTAGTTCTTGAAGGATAATATTTATGCAAGTGAATCAAGTGAAATCAGGCTCAAGACATTCAACAGACAATAGCTTGATCAAGAACAAGTGTTAAGCTCAATAGAGTCATTATTGCGACAATTCTTGTAAATCCAGTGAGATTTAATATATGCATGATTTAGCATTTGAGAAGCTCAAGATTTTGTTTAACAAATCATCATTTTTTATAAAGCTAAGGTTTTGAAATTATAAGCCAGGTATTTTATGAAATTAGTTACTTTTCAAGATATAAACTAAAATAAAAAAGTTTTACAATCTTTGATTTTAATAAGTATTGTTTTGAATTTTGGATTTGGACGTATTTGCAAACATATAAAACATTTTAGGCCATATTCTAATTTATAAAAGTTTTAGGGCTAGAGTATAAATATTAAAAATAGACAGAGAGTTAGCGGCTAACAGCCTGAAGGCTAGCAGCTAGCCACCTAAGGCAAATTTTAAATTTTCAAATTTTGGATTAAAGTGAAAAAGTTTTGGAAACTTTGAAATAAATAAGTATTTTATTAAAATTATAAATACGAACCCTTTGAAAAATATTAAAAGCCTTGGGTCATAACAAAATTTCAAAAAGTTTTAAGAATAACGAGCATTATTTAGAAGTTCTAAAATTGGATCTATTTGCAAAGTGTTATGACTTTTTTGGCCATAATACAATTATAGAAAGTTTGGGCAGAAGTGTAATTTTAGTCAACAATGTTACTGTGGCAAAATTCAAATTACAACTGTAACTTTACTACTCTGAAGCAACGAGCTAGCTAATTAAGAGGCTAACCGCTTGCTTGCTAGAATTTGCTTATAATAGCCAGTTTTTGGGCTTAAATTATATAAATTCAAATCTAATTCATTTTTAAGAATTTTTGCAAGTATAAACAAGTGTAAACAACATATTTTGAACTTCCAATTTGTAAATAATCATATATTGAATCATTTTTATGCTATAATTTGTATATCCACTCTAAAAGAGAGTTTTTGTTGTAATATTTATTTTCTTATCAAATTTGTGAGTGTATAAGTGTGAGAAACACTTGGGTGAAGAGATTGGGAGATAATCTTTTGATTGTAAAGGTTTATTGACACCTTGGAAGTCAGTTGTAAAGAACTTGAAGTCTTGGAAGGCTTGGATAGTGAAATCCTCAAGTTTGGTTGGCTTGGAGGCGTGGACGTAGGCAGGGATTACCGAACCACATAAAAATCATTCTGTTTGCTCTTTCTTCTCTTACTCTTTTATTTTTTTACTTTATTAAATTTATTATTTTTTTATTTCATAAGGGCAATAGATTGAATTATTATGTGATTTGTTTAACTTAACCTTTAAAATCCCAATTCACCCCCTCTTGAGTTGCATAACTAGCATTTCAGTTTTTATACAGATATCTCCTTAGAAAGGGGTACTTCAATTTGGAAAGTGCGAGAAGCTAAGCCCACACTACATTGGGTTGTATGAGATCGTAGAGCGTGTTAGTCCGTTAGCTTATCGATTGGCTCTACCACGCGAGTTATCTAGAATCCATAATGTGTTTCATGTCTCAATGCTCTGAAAGTACATGTATGACTCCAGTCATGTGTTATCGAGGCAACCAATTGAGTTGAAAGAAAACTTGACTTACAAAGAGGAGCTAGTGGAGATATTAGAATGGAAACACCAAGTCTTGCGTTCTAAAACCATTCCCTTAGTAAAAGTGTTATGGAGGAATCACTTAAAGGAAGAGGCTACTTGGGAACGCAAAGACTTAATGCAAGCTAAATATCCCCACCTGTTCTCCTCATATATGTAAATTCTGAGGACTAAATTTTTATAAGGGAAGGATTGTAACATATGCACTTTAATTTTCTAATTAAGTGTATTTATTTTTCCTTCAATATAAAATTATTAAAGTTGTTGGATTTATTACAAATTGTCACTGATAGAATTTTTGGCGTGACTTGAATTTGACATGATGAATAAATGAATATGTGTTGTAAAATTTGACAGGTTCAATAAATGAATTGTGTTTTGAATAATTTAAATTTGTCACGACATTAAATCGAGACAATTGGAGTGCGATCCGATGGCAGTGTAGTCGGATTTTATTTTCAACACAGGACCGATATTAACTTAATTTGAATTAAGCTTAAAAAAAATGTATGTTTCTATAAATGGGGGAGAGAGAAAGTAAAGGAATGAAGTGAACCTAGTTTAACCCGCGAGCCCGACCTGACCCGCGAAATATCAATCTGAAGCTTGAAGGCTAGCCGTCGTTTCACTGTCGCCCTGCTAGAACGCCAAAGATTTAGCTCTTAAGAACCGCAGCTCAACCCGTCTTCATCGCCGTTAATCTCGCTGGAATTAGGCTACTCTACCACCTAGATCTTGTTCCTCAGCTCATCCTCATCGTTTTCTAACCAACCCCACATTCTGGAATGTTCAAATAGTTGCTGATCAACCGCAAAAAAGCTCACGGCTTTGAGAGCTTGATCCGTCGTCGTTGCCACGTGTGGGAGGTCACCACTGGCACCATTAAGCTCAACTTGGCCAGAAGTGTCTAACTTAAGCTTCCCGACCATCTTTTACTAAATTCTGGTCATCGTTGATTAGTATGGGTATTTTCGATAATTTCGTAACTTCAGGGATATTTCTGTAATTTTTAAATTAGTGGATAATTTGATAATTTCAGGTTGAGGGCAGTTTAGTAATTTGCCATTTTATGGGTAATTTGTGTTTCAAGTGTGTTTTGGTAATTTTATGAGATAAGGGTATTTTAGTAACTTCGTAGAGTCGGGAGTTGTAAGAGAGTAATAGATGACTGCTTCAAGTTTAATTGTATAGCATTGATTTCATTTCACATTTACGGAAAATGATTATGTCCTTTCCTTGACTTAGAAGGATCCTCGAACGAAAATCAACCCGCAAACGTGGACAATAGCTGAGTTTAACCGTCGTCACAGTAAGTGGAATATACAAAACCTAGTTTTATAGTTTATTATGATAGTAAAGAATGTTTGGGAAATAAGTATTTTAAATATTCGAATTTAATGATTTTCTCAAATGGATTTATTCACGCATTGATAAGTTATTTGAAAACGTTTGGTTAATGGTTTTCTGCATCGATTTTGAATAAAGCATGATGGTATTTTAAAAACAAGAAAAGTGGATTTGAATGTGTTAATAAAAAGAAAATTATGATTTAAAGTATAGTTAAAAGGTATGTGAACATGAGTATGAAGATTGTTTTTGAAATAATTAGACTATACCCATCCCTTCCAAATACAGTGATATAGATGAGATGAGAGGCTTTGAGGGCCCGTCTAACACACATAGAGGCTTTGAGAGACGTGTTTGGGTGCTTTTGCCTTTTGGGAGCTTATTCATGCAACATGATGATTACAGAGATACAAATAATACAAAAGACACATATGAGATATAGGCTTTTGGGGCTCGTCTGAATACACATAGAGGCTTTGAGTCGTGTACTTGGGTGCCCTTGTCTTTTAGGGACCAGTTTATGCATGCACAGACATGATGAGATATGAGATGACATTTCCTTATTTACCCATTGCAGCTCTGGAGCACGACGGTTCCCCGATTGCCCGTCGATCTAGGTCCAGGTATGATAAGATTATTTCCCTAGGTACTTGTTTAGTGACAGTTTTCATAATTCAATATTTGAGATTACAGTGTGTTATTATTTTCTTGATTTTTATGCAGTATTATATATTATGTTTATATCATTGTATGATTTATAATTAAATAAGTTATTTAAGTTTTCTTATCATAATTTGATAAAATTATTTACTAAAATGAAAAAATTATTTACTGAGTTTTATACTCACCCCATTTTCATTATATTTTCCCCCTCCCACAGGAGACTTGCAGGTACAATAGTTGACCCAGAAACGATAGTTATAATTGACATATGGCCACGTAATGGTGTTAGGAGTCGTAGATATTTCTGTTAGAATATTTCGATTTGTATAATTTGTTATACTTTGTGATTAAGGATAACCTATTGTATCTTGACATTAGAAATTTTGGATGATATTTGGTATTTTGATTGAGGAAGTTGGTTGTGGATGATGGTTGAATATCAAACTATTTTGGGGGTGCTTGTTTTATAATTTGCAGTTGTGGAAATGTCTTAATTATAGTAGAGATTCTGCTGAATTTTCAGTAGAATCCTTAGATATTGATTTATTATTAATTCGGTTAAACGAGTTTAGATAAACTCATCTTCGAGGGTCAAGGCGGGTCGTTTCAACAGTTAATAATATTATATAAATCATCTGACACCCTCAGTTGTGTGTTCCCTTTCAGAAGCAAAGTTCATACATCAATATTATGTCAATTTATATGTCCAATATTTACTTTGAAATATTGAACATGAATACTAACCACATAAAACAAAATTGCAAATTTCATGATAAGATATCTTATTAATCAAACTCATTTGGATTGAGACTATATACTAAAATCTAATTTTTTGTGTATGTGTACACATATATAACTCAAATCTATAATATCGTACATTACCATATATCCAATGGCCCAAGATCATGGTCCGGACTTTTCTTACACTCTCATTCGCAACATTAACATCAAATTTTTATTCCAATATTTATTTTATATTTAAAAGTAAAAATGGACAAATTAAACATTATATAAAAGCTAATTGAGTGATAAAACAATATAAATAAAATAGTTATATTAGTGTACATTGAATATGTCTCAGTGGGTGCTTAATTATACTATGATCATGAAAATTATATTAATAATTAAGTTTATTACTTCAACAAATATAGATCGATTTATAGGAAAAAGAGATCTATTTAATGCAATTGGCTTTTTGTACTAATGCTATTATTATTTTTAAACAAAAATTAAAGAGGTGGGAGACATACAAATTACATACAATACATATATTTAAAATTTTTATTATTTTTACGTCTTCTAATAATAGTCTAATTGGTTAATGTTTGGTATAAAAGCAACTGATTAGGAGTTTGAGTCCAATAAAATATGTTTTCAAAGAGTTTTTTAGTATTTAGTACTAATAAATAATGGCATTGGCGCGATCCCCCCCTGATGGTTGTCGAAGCTAGCAAAAAATAAAAATCTACTCTAAATAAATTGTGTATAGTGATTGAGCAGGGCCGTATCCACAAACATCGGTAATTATTTAAATCCTTTTAAAATATAAAATGCAAAATGGGGGGATTGTTGACAATAATAAAAATCAAATTAAAATAACAAGAATGCAAATTAAAATTGTAATTCAAATTGGGAAAAGCTCTGATTGAAAGAATTAACTAAGCTTGATTCGAATACTGATCATTGATTCAAATATAAATCATTACTACTTATGAATAGACCAGTTATAGCTACTGAGACCCTCTAATAGCCAATCTCTCCTTAACTAGTCGATAACCAAGGTACGACCATTGGTTATTTCCCTAATCAATAGACAACACTGGATACGATCATATGATTTAATCAATTGACAGCCTGAAAAACCAGAGAGACTCAAATCCTAATCAACAAACGCATACGATGATTCATTTAAATTAGATTGTTTATTCTCATAACACAACGCACTGCTATGCTATTTGTTACAAACATTAAAATCTTCATACGATGAATCTTTTAATTGACAATAGATTAAGTTGAAAATAATTAAATAGTGGCCAATTATCTAATTAACAAACATAATCATGACAATAATTTAGAGAATAAACAAATACCCAAAAAGCAATAAAACAATTCAAGCATGAGAAATATCTCACAGTAATGATGAATCAAAGCTTTATTAATCTTCAACCAGAATAATAAGTTTTTTTTCATAGAGAGAAGAGAAAAATTTTGATCTAGGGTTTTTCCTTCTTTATTCCTTTCCCCATTTTCTCCTCTAGAGTTCTTCCAAAAATCAAATACTAATATCTAAAATATTATCTAAATTTTAAATTCAAAATTACAAAAATAACCAAAAAGATAAAACACGTTAAAATAAAAATTGCAGATCCTTAGTTGACAGCACGCTCCCACGCTTTATCAACAAAGTTCTTCTGAAGCTCATAATTTATCTAAGAAAACAATCATCCTAAAAAATCATCTTGTAGCTTAATTTTAGCGCCAATCAATAGAATTGCATCTACAAAAATAAAACACAAGTAACTCAATATTATTAAGTGTAAAACATCGATATTAAAGAAAGTAAACAATGCAAAACTATTGCATAAATTGCACTCTAACAAATTCCCCCACACCAAGATAATGCTTGCCCTCAAGCATACAACTCAAGACTAATTGCAAATCCCCATTCAATTCTTATCTCAACTCATCCAAAAACAATCTTAAGCAAGTATACCTCAAGAATTTAAGCCAATCAACATTCAAGAGACAATGATTGTAAAGCATAGGATCTCATAAGCTAGTATAAAAACATTCAACCACCAAGAAAATCCATTCAAAATTCAAGTACAACAAGATTTAATAGCCCTCTCATTGACTTTACTCCATGCACTCAAAGTGTTTAGGGTATCATTTATGCACTCAAATCAAATCAAAGAATGCTATTACCATAAGCTTGCTCATATATCACATCTCATTCCACAAAACATGAATTAAATGAAAAAATCTAAGGGTCTTAGAAAGGTTGTAACGGGGTTAAATGGGTTCAATTAAAAAGAAAGGTTTATGAAAGAAAAAAAGATCAAAATGAGAAAAATGAACTCATTGAATGAACCTTATGATATCAAAATGCTTATTTTTACTCAAGTCGCCAATAATGTAAACACCTCTTTTTTTATTTTTTTATTTTTTGATTTTTTTATGATGAATCAAACAAAAGAAATGAATCTTGCACAATTTAATTCAAGCATAATGCTTGTTGATCTTTTTGAGAAACTTAATTCAAGGTAGCAAAAGCAACAGAATATATACAAAATATATCCAAATAATGAGTCCACAAATCTCCTTAAATTGAGGCTAAAAAAGAAGGAAAAATAGGGTAAGTAGATCGAGAGAATTTGATGGGTAAAATAAGTGAAGATAATGGTTAATGCTCAAACAAAAGTAACAAATAAAGGTCTTTAGGTGGAGAAAAAGAAGAAAAATACGAAAATAGAAAAATGGAAAGTGGTTTGCCCTTATCATTTTAATGCATAAAATCCCGTAATGTGGCTTCAACATGCATAATAAAGTAAGTCTAGAATAAACAAACTAAGATTGATATTCACATAACAAAAATAATTAGAGCAAAGTGGTTGCTCATAGGTGTTGTGCAAATTTTGTTGAACTCGCAAGCGCACGAATCTATTGTAGAATAGATTAATGGTGTTGAGTGTCGATCCCACGAGGAGGTGGATTTTAATTGTGTATAGAATTAACTTCGTAAGTAGGTGATTGGATTTGTGAGGAAATTGATTTAAACTATGCTAGAATTTAAATTGGAATGACGGAATTAAATTGAACTGGAAACTATTGAAATAAAGCACTTGGGTATCTGGATCCGTATCAACATGCACCATGGGCTTAATAATCCTTATTAATACCAATTAAATCATGAGGGGGGAATCCACACCTCATGAACCACACTCTAATCAATATGGTGTTAAGGGCTTATCGTGCCAAATAATAATAATTTTATACTAAGGTCTTAAAAACTGGGTGAACTGAATTCAGACAAGATTATTATTATTTGTCGACGAAAAGTCAAAACCTCCACAGAAATTAGAGGGGAAGAGAAAATAAATTTACCAAATAAAGCCCATGACACATGTTGAGACTTCACCTTCAACTCAAGCTTGAAAGAAAATTAGCCACTCATAATTGAACTAAGGGTAAAATGGGAATTTATTAAAATACGTAGAAAATACAAGATGGAGAAAGAATTACAGAAAACTAAGTTCAAAAATGGATTCAGGGGTCTCAAATTAGGGGGGCGAGGCCCCCTTTTTATAGATACATTGAGTGAATCATGGCCGTCGGATTAAAAATAGTTTGGATGCACAGGATTGCGCCACGTCATCGATGAACGAATACGGTTTGACCACGGGTTTGACCACGCGGTTTGAACAGTAACACGGTTTGCACACGGTTTGAACAGTAACGCGGTCTGAACAGTGTCGTGAACAATATCCATGAACAGTACCGTACATGTGAATAGTGCCGTACGTGTGAACAGTGCCATTTTCCTTTTATGCTCCTCTTAAGGTTTTCGACTGTCCTGAGTTCAAAAGTGACGTCCGTTTTGCTATCCGAAATCTCGTTCATTGTGAAATGACCATAATACCCCTAAAATACACAAAATACTTAATTAAAACAGAACACACATAATTAAATAACAAGAGACTTAAATTAAGAAAATTAAAGATGTTAGTAAAACTTGAAGTACAAAATGACGATTTTCTCCTTTATAAATATACACTTTCTAACACTCAACAATAGGCTCAAATCCTCACAAAGTTGGTAAATTTGCCATTAAATCATATACACTCTTCAAATGAATCTACCATCAATAGTGGTGTAGAATGAGAAGAAGGTATGAGTGATATATAAAAGGAAAGGTAAAAAGGATAATAAGCGAGAAAGATGTATGTAGTAATAGAAAAAGTGAAAGATAAAATTTGAGTGTGGAAAAAATGAAAGAGTATGATAAAATAAAAATAGATGTAAATAATTTGATATAGATGGGAAGAGTGGTGAGAACACACGAGATTGCTGGTGAGCGCAGGCTGGTTGCGGACGCTGGAGACTTGTGGTAGAAACGCTGGTGCACAACTGCTGGTTCTAGGGTTTTTGCGAGATGATGCAATGAAGAAGACGTAGTGATTTTATTTTATTTAATTTTATTATTCAGTTAAAACAATTTTTTTTTTGTGAACAGTGAAAAAAAAATAAACGAAACTAAGGGAACCATAAACGAAACCAAGGGATTTTTTTTTGCAAATAAAGTAATAAATAAATAAATAAATAAAACTTTTTATTTTCGGATTTTTTTAAACTAAAATCTAAAAGAGACAAAAAAAAAAAATACAGAAGTATTTTTTAAATTACCATATGGGCAAGCCTTAAAACCATTTTACTTTAAAGTCACAGAAGTACTTATTAGTTAAAACGTGGGCACGCCTAACCAAAAATTTTCTTCTGGCCAAAATAAACCAAAAACATTATTTAAACAATCTGAATCAAAATTAAAAACAAAAGATATAACAAAAACCAAAATAAATAAATTATTTGGGTTGCCACCTAAAAAGCGCTTTTGTTTTATGTCTTTAGCTAGACACATTCATGCATCAATCTCCATAAAGGGGACTCTCGAGAGCCACATCCTCCATAATATTCACCGAAAAACCTTCATAAAAAGGTTTTAAGCGATGACTATTAACCTTAAAAACTTTGTCAGAGGTCGGACTCCGAACCTCAACTATACCATAAAGAAAAACATTAGTAACAATAAAAGGTTCTACCCAGTGAGAACGTAATTTATCAGGAAAAAATTTAAGCTTAGAATGAAAAAGAAGAACCTTTTGACTGACAGAAAAATCCTTTCTTAAAATCATTCTGTCATGAAATGTCTTCGTCTTTTCCTTGTAAAATCGCGAACTCTCATAGGATTCGTTTCTAATATCCTCCAACTTTTGCAACTGCAACTAGGGGAGGGCAAAATACCCGACCCGACCAGAAAATTTTCGGGTTCGGGTCGGATCGGGTTGTGATTCAAACCCGATCGGGTGAGAATTGACAAACCCGATCGGGTTGTGATCGGGTCGGGTTTAACCCGACCCGATCCGAATACTCGATGGGTTAGGGAAAAAAAAACAGAACACATGTTACACATGCACACAGCTGACAGCACCAAACAGTCAAAACTCAAAAGTTTTGATTTTCAAACACGCAAACTGCACAGTGTGCACACATAGAGACAAAGTCACGAACCTGAACTCAACTCACGCTGTCACGCACACACAAAAAACACAAAACAAAATCAAGCACACGGCACACACAAAGCACGAACTCACGCACACTGTACACAAAAACACAGAACACAAAACACAGTCACACAGCCACACAACCCTCATGAACCCTCTTCAATCAATCCTCGTAAGAAACTGAAATCCAACAGCCAGCCACGATCCTGCGATCTGCTGCCGACTGCCGCGATCTGTTGCTCCATCTCTTTGCCGATTGCGGTGATTTGCTACCGCGAACTGCTCCATCTAAGGTATTTCGGTTTTTTTTTTTTTTGTGTGTGTGTGAGTCGTGACAGCGTGATACTGAGGCTGTAAGTTAGATTGTTGGATATGATACTGAGTTAGTAAGTTATTACTTATTAGTTATTACCGTCAAACATTTAATGTAATATTAAAAGAGACTATTAAAGCAAAAAAAAAAGTCATAGATTAAGGAAATAAACTTTCATTAATGTTAAAAGGCCATTCCAGTTTTGGGCAAACATTTAATATTGCCGTCAAACATTTAATATTACATTAAATGTTCTTCAGTATTTTTTGCATCATTGTTTTTTTAGATGCGCACTTGTGCAGTATAACTCAAACTATTTTTTAACAGGACAGCTGGGAAAAATTATTTTTTGTTTCCATGGTATAAAAGAAATGTAAAATAATATATGGTTTATTGAGTTCAAATTTTAAACTAAAATGCCATTTATTTTGAAAAGAATGTTAATTGGTGGAGTTGTTACTAAAAGAAATAAATCCGACTTTTTGTTGATCGATCTTTGATCATTTGCATTTGCAGCCAGTATATATCGATCTCCAAGAAAAATAATAGGCTCAAAAGCTCACTTGGTATTCATTATGACATGTCAATTCTTTCAAGCAACTCATATTTATCTCCGACATCAACATGTAGAGTAGCAAACATAGTGTAACATCACTCAAGGCCAAAGATAATACAAATACTAAAATTCGAAAATCATCATGTCATCCAAAAATAAAAAAAAAATCACACCATTTTTTTTTTAAACAACATTCTACCCCCAACCTATTCTAAACATGAAAGGAAAGTATGCATGCAGAAATGTGAAAATGATGCAGAAAAACTAATTGAAAATGTTACACTTAAAATGATAGAAAAATGATTTTTTTTTTTTAACTAAGAAGATGCGTTTCTAGAGGCACTACACTCTATATTCAGCCATCTTCGACTCAAAATTTGAAAATGCATATTTATAAAGGAGAAGTCAAAAAGTTAGAAAGATCACACGAAAAATAAGAAAATTTTTTTTCATTATTTTTTTCTTTTTTTTTTTAACTAAGAAGATGCGTTTCTAGAGTAACTACACTCCATATTCAGCCATCTTCAACACAAACAAGATTAGCAACATTAGTTTCTACAACAAAAAATTAGTAAAAACTTAACCAACATTCCACAATTGTCAACTATCCCCTCCCCCAACTGAACTAAACATTGTCCTCAATGTTTTAAAGGAAAAGAAGTAGAGTTTAGAAGACATCACCCGGGTGGTGCAACACGTAATAAAATATTTACAAAGGAGATTTAAATCTAATTTGTACTTCTTACTCACTGCTATTGTTACCATCGTTATTTGTACACTCCAACACCAAGGTTTTCGGATCTGGCTCTGGTCGATAAGCTTGTAATGATCAAGTAGCTCATTAGCAGTGTGAGCACAAATAAAAAGCTTTTTCACCGTAGAGGGAATGAAGTAGTTTTTTATTGCATGGTTAAGAAATGCGATAAAGCCATCATAAAAATTATTGACATTTAACAAACCGATGGGTTTCTGATGAATGTGCAGATGGGCCCAAGATGCTAAAGAGATAAGTGCCTCTAGAGTTGCAAGATCTCCTGGTAAGAAAATAAAAGCATCAGCATGATTAAGCATTTCAGTTATTCTTTCTTGCATACTTGAGACAACTAACTCTTCTCCAGTCGGTGAGTTAGACAAGCAGCCCAAAGGTTTTAGGGCTTGTGGTATGATGCCTAACACTTGACTTCCTCTGACAAAAGCAGTTTCTGAGACCAATTTTGATAGCCCTCGGTCACCTTCGCCGTATACTAAGTGTAATTTTCTCTCTGCTATGCATCGACCAAGATCAATGTCTGCCTCAAAGAACTCTTTATATTTGCCATAGTTAAATCCGGAAAGCACACAAATGTTCTTGAATTGTTTATTGGGAGTAGCTGCCATTATGATACTTCTCAAAAACAATTTGTGAGTGTAAACGAAAAGAATCATATTTAAGGATCTTGGCGCAATGGGTCACAGCTGTGAATGAGGTGTCATGTCTATGTCAATTAATCGTGTAATGCACATGGCTTGAGAGTCAAAAAGGAAACAGTAAAAAGGAAAAGCAAGTAATGACAAATATAAAATTATTAAAGACAATAATGCAAATGGTAAAACAACAGTGAAATAAAACAACAGTAAAGTAAAAGGATATTTACAAGTAGTTGTGACTGTGGCTCACATCTTCCTCTGGTTTTACGTCCAGAAACGGCTTCAACGCCCTCTATGGGTCGAGGATAAGCTTCCCATCCAGTTTTCTTATAAACTGGCAAACAGGGTCGTTTATAGTCAGATTCCCGAGACTGTATCGTGCATGCACTTTCTGGAATGATGGCCATAACTGGAGAATCGCTCCTTGCACATATCCATTGGGATGCGTTTTAAGAGACAAAAGGATATCATCCAATGACTCCTTATTCAAGCCATCCCTAATGAATTGAATCTTATCTTCTCTGTTATCAGACACCATTCCTAAATAACATCGTTTTTTATTGCATATCATTCTGGCACACTTATGACAAGCAACCGAAATCTTTCGAGCTCTTCGCTTTCGTGAGTAATTTCCTTTACCACAACCAGGCATGTATGCAATAAATTTAGGAGGCAACTCACCTGCCAAGCGTACTTTAGCCTCGATTAACCAAATGAATATCAGCAGGTATGTTATTCCTCATGAGCAATCGCATGCGTTCGGATCGAGCTTTATAGATTGTGAGGAGGGCATTCTGAGGAAGTGAAGGGAATCGATTGTGAAGCTTTGCCAAGATCTCATTTCTGTCCATACCTTCGCCTCAGAAGATCAGTAATTATGGGAAACTGAAGTAACCGACTTGATTGTCACGGAGTACCGTTATCCGCCACTTAACCGGGGTGACAAACTAAAACACAAAAACTAAAACACACAAACGGAATAACAAACAAATAAAAACACACAAAGAAAATCACAATCGTCCTCTTATAGAATTTACCTCAAGCTCCAACTGGATGTTGTAGACACTTATCTCAATGTCTCTGAGTTGGCTTTCTAAATCCTCAACGTGGGATATTAACTCCGGTGGTTGTAACTTCCAAATACGATGTGTTTTACAAAATCGTATCTGGCCTCTGAGATGAGATTGGACACGTTAAAGTCGTCTAAGGATGTTCAAGAGGAACTGTCTCATGATTAAAAGTGATAAAAGAAAGCTCAATGGTTAAACAAACACACTTATGCACAAACAATTTCAATTAGCAAAAGAATAGTAAAAAGAAAGAAAAAAAATCAAATCACAAAAAAAAAAAAATCTTAATTCAAATGTGGTGGGTCACTCAAATTTATTTCGGTGTCCTCTCCATGTGGTTGGTACTCTAGATATGGCTTTAATCTTTGACCATTAACTTTAAACGTGACACCGTTTTTTGGGTCCTTAATTTCAATTGCCCCATGTGGAAAAATAGTATGAACAATGAAGGGGCCAGACCATCGAAAGCGTAGCTTACCTGGGAATAAGTGCAAACGAGGATTGAATAAAAGTACTTTCTGACCTGGAGTGAAAGATTTTCTCATAATCTGCTTATCATGAAAGACTTTCATTCGCCGCTTGTAAACCTTGGCATTTTCGTATGCATCATTACGAATTTCTTCAAGTTCTGCCAGCTGTAATCGTCTTTCTGAGCCAGCTTGCTGCATGTCAAAATTGAATTTCTTGATGGCCCAGTACGCACAATGCTCGAGTTCCACAGGTAGGTGGCAAGCTTTTCCATACACTAGCCTGTAGGGTGACATCCCAATTGGGGTTTTGAACGCCGTTTTATATGCCCATAATGCATCATCAAGTCTTAATGACCAATCTTTTCTGTCTGGCCTCACGGTCTTTTCTAAGATGTGCTTTATTTCTCGATTGGAGATCTCAACTTGGCCACTGGTTTGCGGATGATACGGAGTCGCCACTTTATGAGTGATGGAGTACTTTGTCAAAAGTGCTTTGAATGATTTGTTGCAAAAGTGGGTACCACCATCACTAATTATTGTTCGAGGGAATCCAAAGCGTGAAACAATGTTGCTCTTTAAAAACCCTATCACCACTTTATGATCATTGGTTCTGCATGGAATTGCCTCTACCCATTTCGAAACATAGTCAACAGCAACCAATATGTATTGATGGCCAAAAGATGGGGGAAAGGGTCCCATGAAGTCGATACCCCATACATCAAAAATCTCAACCACTAAAATTGGATTTAGTGGCATCATGTTCCTTCGTGTAATGCTCCCCATTCTTTGACACCTATCACATGAAGAACAAAAGGTGTAAGCATCTCGAAATATAGTTGGCCAATAGAAACCACATTGTAGAACTTTAGTCCCTGTTTTCTTAGCGCTAAAGTGGCCTCCACAAGCTTGTTCATGGCAGAACGAAAGGATGTTATGAACTTCATTCTCTGGGACACATCGTCGAATAATTTGATCTGCGCACAATACTTGAACAGATAGGGTCATCCCGGAAAAATTCTTTATTTCCGCAAAGAATTTGGCCTTGTCTTGCTTGGTCCAATGCTCTGGAAGTTTACCTGTAACAAGATAATTAACTATATCAAAGATACCAAGGTAATACTTCCACACTCATTAATTGTTCATCCGGAAATGACTCATTCAATATTAAAGGTTCTACATTATTGTGTCAAAATGGAGACGAGAGAGATGGTCACCACAACATTTTCTCGTCCCTTTCTTATCTTTGAACTCTGTGTCAAACTCCCCGCAAAAGCAACACCCAACGAATTAGTCTAGCTTTTGCATCTTTCTTTGTGAGAAGATATTTCGAGCAAAGATGATCTGTGAATACAATTATTTTACAACCAATAAGATAAGACCGAAATTTTTCTAATGCAAACACTACTGCTAGCATTTCTTTTTCAGTAGTTGAATAGTTCAACTGTGCATCGTTTAATGTCATACTAGCATAGTAAATAACATGAGGAATTCGATCTACTCTTTGTCCTAATACTGCTCCTACTACATAATCAGATGCATCACACATGAGTTCGAATGGTAAGCTCCAGTTTGGTGGCTGAATGATGGGTGATGACGTCAACAAATGCTTTAGCTTTTCAAATGCTACAAGACATGAATCATCAAAGATAAATGTACATCCTTAGCAAGTAGATTGCATAAGGTCTAGAAACTTTGCTAAAATCTTTAATGAAACGTCTATAAAAACCAAAGATGCCCAAGGAAAGATCTTACTTCTCTGACTGTTTTAGGTGGAGGAAGATTAGAAATGAGATCCACCTTGGCTTTGTCAACCTCAATACCTTTGCTCGAAATTATGTGACCAAGAACAATACCTTGATTTATCATAAAATGGCACTTCTCCCAATTTAAGACCAAATTCTTCTCTATACATCTCTGTAAAACTTGTGTTAGATGATGTAAACATTGATCAAATGAGTCACCAAAGACAGAAAAGTCATCCATAAAGACTTCAAGGAATCGTTCAACCATATCAGAAAAAATGCTTAACATGCATCGTTGAAATGTAGCAGGTGCATTACATAATCCAAATGGCATCCTCCTATATGCAAAAGTGCCAAAAGGGCAAGTGAAAATGGTTTTCTCTTGATCTTTTGGTGCTATGGGAATCTGATTGTACCCTGAGTAGCCATCTAGAAAGCAATAAAATTCATGGCCTGCTAATCTATCAAGCATTTGATCAATAAATGGTAAAGGAAAATGGTCTTTACGTGTGACAGAATTTAACTTTCTATAATCAATGCATACACGCCATCTTGTAGTCACTCTAGTGGGTATCAATTCATTATCAGCATTGGTAACTACTGTGACTCCTAACTTTTTAGGGACAACTTGCACAGGACTGACCCATGAACTATCAGAAATTGGGTAAATGATACCTGCATCTAATAGCTTAAGGACTTCCGTTCTAACAACTTCTTTCATATTAGGATTTAACCGACGTTGCATTTCCCTAGTAGATTTAGCATTTTCATCAAGGTGAATGTAATGCATGCGATCTATTTGGGTTTATACCTTTTATGTCTGCTATGGTCCATCCTAATGCTCCTTTGTGCTCTTTTAAAATATCCAACAACTTACCTTTTTGCTCGTCATTTAGGGATGATGAGATGATTACTGGTAGAGTGCTTTCTTCTCCCAAGAATGCATATTCCAAAGTGTTGGGCAATGGTTTGAGCTCGAGTTTCGGTGGTGACTCTGATGATGAGATGATTTTCTTTTCTGATGGTGCTAGTTGTTCCACTTTTGACTTCCATTTATTAGTGTCCATGGATGGTGCTGAGTCAAGTAAGGCGTTGACCTCATCGACTGATCTGTCAACATCAAAATCCAAACCAAAGTGAGTTAAACATGTTTGTAAAGGGTCATCACTAAGGTTTGAAACAAAATTATTATCAACTAATGCTTCTATTAAATCCACATCAACAATTCCATCATCTGCATTGTGAGGTTGTTTGGCAATGTTGAAGATGTGAGCTCCATAGTCATATTGCCAAAAGACAACTGCATATTTCCAGTTCTGCATTGAATGTGAGCATCGGCAGTTGCCAAGAATGGTCGGCCTAGGATAATGGGGATGTGCTTCCTTGAATCCTGTATTGGTTGAGTGTCAATTACAATGAAATCAACAGGAAAATAAAACTTGTCTACCTGGATAAGCACGTCCTCCACAATACCACGAGGTATTTTCGTGGACCGATCTGCAAGCTGTAACACCACTGGAGTTGGGTGTAATTTTCCCAATCCAAGTTTCACAAATACTGAGTAAGGCAACATATTAACACTAGCTCCTAAATCCAACAAAGCATTCTCAATTGTGTGGTTCCCTATACTACATGAAATAGTGGGGGAGCCTGGGTCTTTACATTTTAGAGGAATTTTGTGTTGGAGTATAGAACTAACGTTTTCTGTTAAAAATGTCTTTTTCTGAACATGAATGTTTCTCTTTTTAGTGCAAAGGTCTTTAAGAAACTTGGCATAAGATGGAACTTACTTTATTGCATCAAGTAAAGGGATGTTAACACTTACCTGTTTGAAGACTTTAAGAATCTCACCTGTGGATTTTCCCTTCTTTCCTTTAGCTAACCTCTGAGGAAATGGAGCTTTAGGAACATACTCTCGTGGGTTGGTTTCTTCTTTCTCCTCCGGTGGTGAGTCCTCAGCATTTACAGGTACAATATGAGTTGATTTTGTCACTGGCATCTCCACTTTGTTGTCGACTTCTTTTCCTTTTCGCAAGGTCATAACGGCTTTGACCTCTCCATGCTGCTGCGGTGAACTGGTACTTGCTTCATGCACTCCTTTAGGATTAGGCACTGGTTGACTTGGAAACTTGCCTTTTTCAACAGTCATTGCCAAAGTTTGAACTGAAGAAGCAAGTTGTCCCACCATCTTCTCGAGGCTTGAAACTGATTGGGCTTGTGAGTTGAAGCCTGCTCTCATCTCATTCCGTAGTCCATCAATGGTGCGGTTTTGTTGTTCGATCATGGAGTTAGTAACATTCTTGACATTCTGGAATGCATCCTCCCATTGTCTCGGTTGAGAGTAGTTCTGGTTCTGATTGTATGGTCTAAATGGTGGCTGAGAGGCTTGAGGAACTTGAGGAATTGGTTGCATTGGTAGAGCTGGAGCTGCTGGTTTATTCTGTTGGAATCCTTGAGACCATGAAAAATTGGGGTGGTCTCTCCATCCAGGATTATATGTGTTGGAGTATGGGTTGTAATTTGATGGCTTCCTCATGACACCGATGACATTGGCTTGATCTGAATAAGAGTCATGGTCATGTGGCTCTGTTGATTTGGCAGTCGCCAACGATGCTATTTGTCGAGAAAGGCCTTCAACCATCTCTTTGACTTCTTTGATTCCCGAACCAGACTCGCCAATGTGAACCTTATTCACTCCTTTAATTCTTCTAGTATTCCTGAGTGATCGACTCCGCTGTTGGGAATTATCTGCTTGTCGCTGGAAGAAATCCCAAATCTCTGATGTACTTTTTGACATTAGCTCTCCTCCACTTATTGCCATTAGCCATTCTTGCACATTTGGCAATAATCCTTCCAAGAAGTATTGGCATTGGTGCCATTTCTCGTACCCATGATGTGGACACTTCAAAAGTAGCCCATTGAATCGCTCCCATGCTTCGAAAAACTGCTCGTCTTCTCTCTGGGTGAACTCTGAGATTTCCCTGCGAATAGCATTGGTTTTATGAACTGGGAAGTATTTATTTAAAAATTTCGTTACCATTTGTTCCCATGTTGTAATGCTATTAGCAGGCAATGTATTAAACCATGAACGAGCTCTATCCTTTAAAGAAAATGGGAATAGTCTAAGTTTAACATCATCTTCTGAAAAATTCTCATATTTAAAGGTTTGACAAATTGTATGAAAATCATTCAGATGATTATATGGGTCCTCATTTTCTAATCCATAAAACGTTGGGAGACAATTTAGCACACTAGGTTTTAACTCAAAACTCCTAGCAGGTACATTTGGGTATCTTATGCATGATGTGCTCAAATTAGCTAAGGGACTGAAGTAGTCCTTAAATGGTCTCTCCTGTGGTTCTGGTTGTTGCAAATCCATTTTAATTTTTTCTTTAAGTGCGATGTGTTTGTGTGTGCGAAGTGTTCTTTCTAATTCAAGGTCTATAGGTTCAAGATTAGGTGATAATGACCTACGACCATGCATGTAAAGAAAATAAAAATGAGAACAAAATAAATAAAAATAAAGAAGAAGGAGAAATTACGATACTAACCTTATTATTATTTATTCTGAAACCTTTCTATAAAAATAAAATACACTAAAACAAATACGTGAAATAAAATAAAAATAAATTAATGAGATAAATGAAAAATTACAAAGAAAAATAACTTGAAAATTAAATTGCAGAAATTTAAAGAAGAGAAAAAGAAATTCTTACCTAAAAATGTAGATTCACTTCTTTTTTTTTTAATTAATTAAGAAAAAAAAATACAAGGAAACAACTAAAATAATAATAATAATAACAATAACAATAATAATAATAATAAAATTATTTACAAAAAATTAATTCTACAAATTAAAATACTTACCTCCCTGGCAACGGCGCCAAAAACTTGTTGTGCAAATTTTGTTGAACTCATGGCCACGAATCTATTGTAGAATAGATTAATGGTGTTGAGTGTCGATCCCACGAGGAGGTGGATTTTAATTGTGTATAGAATTAACTTCGTAAGTAGGTGATTGGGTTTGTGAGGAAATTGATTTAAACTATGCTAGAATTTAAATTGGAATGACGGAATTAAATTGAACTGGAAACTATTGAAATAAAGCACTTGGGTATCTGGATCCGTATCAACATGCACCATGGGCTTAATAATCCTTATTAATACCAATTAAATCATGAGGGGGGAATTATTAATACCAATTAAATCATGAGGGGGGAATCCACACCTCATGAACCACACTCTAATCAATATGGTGTTAAGGGCTTATCGTGCCAAATAATAATAATCTTATACTATGGTGCCGGTAAAATCAGGGCGGTAACTAGACAAGATTATTATTATTTGTCGACGAAAAGTCAAAACCTCTATAGAAATTAGAGGGGAAGAGAAAATAAATTTACCAAATAAAGCCCATGACACATGTTGAGACTTCACCTTCAACCCAAGCTTGAAAGAAAATTAGCCACTCATAATTGAACTAAGGGTAAAATGGAAATTTATTAAAATACGTAGAAAATACAAGATGGAGAAAGAATTACAGAAAACTAAGCTCAAAAATGGATTCAGGGGTCTCAAATTAAGGGGGGGAGGCCCCCTTTTTATAGATACATTGAGTGAATCATGGCCGTCGGATTAAAAATAGTTTGGATGCACAGGATTGCGCCACGTCATCAGTGAACAATAACACGGTTTGACCACGGGTTTGACCACGCGGTTTGAACAGTAACACGGTTTGCACACGGTTTGAACAGTAACGCGGTCTGAACAGTGTCGTGAACAGTATCCATGAACGATGCATACATGTGAATAGTGCACGTGCGTGTGAACAAGCCATTTTTCCTTTTATGCTCCTCTTAAGGTTTTCGACTGTCCTGAGTTCAAAAGTGACGTCCGTTTTGCTATCCGAAATCTCGTTCATTGTGAAATGACCATAATACCCCTAAAATACACAAAATACTTAATTAAAACAGAACACACATAATTAAATAACACGAGACTTAAATTAAGAAAATTAAAGATGTTAGTAAAACTTGAAGTACAAAATGACGATTTTCTCCTTTATAAATATACACTTTCTAACACTCAACAATAGGCTCAAATCCTCACAAAGTTGGTAAATTTGTCATTAAATCATATACACTCTTCAAATGAATCAACCATCAATAGTGGTGTAGAATGAGAAGAAGGTATGAGTGATATATAAAAGGAAAGGTAAAAAGGATAATAAGCGAGAAAGATGTATGTAGTAATAGAAAAAGTGAAAGATAAAATTTGAGTGTGGAAAAAATGAAAGAGTATGATAAAATAAAAATAGATGTAAATAATTTGATATAGATGGGAAGAGTGGTGAGAACACACGAGATTCTTTGGTGGCCTTGAGCGTTGCAAGCATGACGGAGACTTGTGGTAGAAACGCTGGTGCACAACTGCTGGTTCTAGGGTTTTTGCGAGATGATGCAATGAAGAAGACGTAGTGATTTTATTTATTTAATTTTATTATTCAGTTAAAACAAATTTTTTTTTTGTGAACAATAAAAAAAAATAAACGAAACTAAGGGAACCATAAACGAAACCAAGGGATTTTTTTTTGCAAATAAAGTAATAAATAAATAAATAAAACTTTTTATTTTCGGATTTTTTTAAACTAAAATCTAAAAGAGACACAAAAAAAAAAATACAGAAGTATTTTTTAAATTACCATATGGGCAAGCCTTAAAACCATTTTACTTTAAAGTCACAGAAGTACTTATTAGTTAAAACGTGGGCACGCCTAACCAAAAATTTTCTTCTGGCCAAAATAAACCAAAAACATTATTTAAACAATCTGAATCAAAATTAAAAACAAAAGATATAACAAAAACCAAAATAAATAAATTATTTGGGTTGCCACCTAAAAAGCGCTTTTGTTTTATGTCTTTAGCTAGACACATTCATGCATCAATCTCCATAAATGGGACTCTCGAGAGCCACATCCTCCATAATATTCACCGAAAAACCTTCATAAAAAGGTTTTAAGCGATGACTATTAACCTTAAAAACTTTGTCAGAGGTCGGACTCCGAACCTCAACTATACCATAAAGAAAAACATTAGTAACAATAAAAGGTTCTACCCAGTGAGAACGTAATTTATCAGGAAAAAATTTAAGCTTAGAATGAAAAAGAAGAACCTTTTGACTGACAGAAAAATCCTTTCTTAAAATCATTCTGTCATGAAATGTCTTCGTCTTTTCCTTGTAAAATCGCGAACTCTCATAGGATTCGTTTCTAATATCCTCCAACTTTTGCAACTGCAACTAGGGGAGGGCAAAATACCCGACCCGACCAGAAAATTTTCGGGTTCGGGTCGGATCGGGTTGTGATTCAAACCCGATCGGGTTGTGATCGGGTCGGGTTAAACCCGACCCGATCTGAATACTCGATGGGTTAGGGAAAAAAAACAGAACACATGTTACACATGCACACAGCTGACAGCACCAAACAGTCAAAACTCAAAAGTTTTGATTTTCAAACACGCAAACTGCACAGTGTGCACACATAGAGACAAAGTCACGAACCTGAACTCAACTCACGCTGTCACACACACACAAAAAACACAAAACAAAATCAAGCACACGGCACACACAAAGCACGAACTCACGCACACTGTACACAAAAACACAGAACACAAAACACGCAGTCACACAGCCACACAACCCTCATGAACCCTCTTCAATCAATCCTCGTAAGAAACTGAAATCCAACAGCCAGCCACGATCCTGCGATCTGCTGCCGACTGCCGCGATCTGTTGCTCCATCTGCTGCCGATTGCGGTGATTTGCTACCGCGAACTGCTCCATCTAAGGTATTTCGGTTTTTTTTTTTTTTGTGTGTGTGTGAGTCGTGACAGCGTGATACTGAGGCTGTAAGTTAGATTGTTGGATATGATACTGAGTTAGTAAGTTATTACTTATTAGTTATTACCGTCAAACATTTAATGTAATATTAAAAGAGACTATTAAAGCAAAAAAAAAAGTCATAGATTAAGGAAATAAACTTTCATTAATGTTAAAAGGCCATTCCAGTTTTGGGCAAACATTTAATATTGCCGTCAAACATTTAATATTACATTAAATGTTCTTCAGTATTTTTTGCATCATTGTTTTTTTAGATGCGCACTTGTGCAGTATAACTCAAACTATTTTTTAACAGGACAGCTGGGAAAAATTATTTTTTGTTTCCATGGTATAAAAGAAATGTAAAATAATATATGGTTTATTGAGTTCAAATTTTAAACTAAAATGCCATTTATTTTGAAAAGAATGTTAATTGGTGGAGTTGTTACTAAAAGAAATAAATCCGACTTTTTGTTGATCGATCTTTGATCATTTGCATTTGCAGCCAGTAAATAGTATACTACATATGTTTAATTGGTTATTTATTATGTAATTGATTATTATTTGACTGTTTTAATCATTTATTTGTAAATGTTAGTAGTAAAATAAAAAAATTGATGTATTTATGATTTTGTTATGAATAAATTTTATTAATTGTTAATAAATGACATACATTTTGTTAATTATTAATAATCGAAATGATGTTAATGGATAATTGTTAATAATTGTTAATAACAATTAATAGTTGATTTTTTTATGAATAAATTAGGACATTATGAATTTATGAAGATTAAATATTAAAATTAAGTATTATGTTACATAAATGCATTTATTTTAGAATTATAATGTGTTATGTGATTATGTGCACTTGTGAAGTAGTTTTAACTTTTAACCATTCAATCTTAAAGAAATTAACTAATTCAATTAATATTTTATTGTATGTTAATTATCCATTAAGTCATTAAGTACAAGTAATTTGGGCTTGAAATTAAAGGGTTTATAATAAGAATTAAGACATAGATAGGCAAATAATATCATATTATTATGGGGAATGGGAATTTCGTAATTGGATATTATAAATTAATTAATTAATCATGAATTTCTTGCTTTTTATTTATGGAGTATGAACAATTTGAATTGAAATTACTAATTAGATTATGTTAATAATATTTTTGTGTGTTTGATTTTTGAATTAATGATTATTAATGATTATTTTGTATATTCAGATGCTTGGACACTCAAGATCGAATTCGATGAGTGACGATGAAGAACAAAGTGTACAAATGGAAGGAACCCAAAGAGGAAAGGAAAAGGCGAATCAGAAAAGGCCGCCAATGAAGAAAAGATCGCAAATATGGAATCATTTCACTTTACTCGAAGATAATCCAAACAAATGCATATGCAACTATTGTGGTAAACAATATCAATGTCATTCAAGGCTTGATGGGATTACAAATATGAAGAGGCATATACAGACATGTGAATTATACAAGACATTTTGGGAACAACAAAGTGGAAGTCAACAAAATTTGACATCTAAGGGCGGCGAAGAAAATGCAAGTAATTTGGTTTTGGGTAAAGGATGAAGTCAGGATGCGTGCCGAAGGGCAATAACTAAAATGATTATTATGGGTGAGTTACCGCTCAGTTTTGTAGACAACAAAGGATTTAGGCATTTCTGCAGTGTAGCTATCCCGCAGTTTGTTATGCCATCTCGGAGAACCGTTGGTAGAGATGTTATGGAGTTATTTTTGGAGGAAAAGGCAATGTTGAAGAGTTTGATTTGCAACACCAAGCAATGAGTGTCTCTTACAACTGATTTATGGACTTCTGTTCAAAACATGAGTTAATATGGTGATTACAGCTCATTTTATTGATAGCAATTGGTGTTTGAATATGAGGATTATTAGTTTTAGCGCAATCGAAGATCATAGAGGGAAGTCGATTGGCAAAATGATTGTGGCATGCTTACAGGACTGGGGGATTGAAAGATTGTTTGCAATAACTGTTGATAATACCACTACAAATGACATTGTTGTTGGTTATGTCACTATGCAGTTGCTTGCTTGGAGGAATGATGATGCACTTCTATTGGCGGGACAATATATGCATGTGCGTTGTTGTGCACACATATTGAATTTGATTGTTGTTTTAGGGTTGGGTGAGTTGCATGCTAGTGTTGCCGCTATTCGGAATGCTGTGAAGTATGTGAGATCTTCAACCACAAGGCTGCGGACATTTAAACAATGTGCTAAGCAGGTGAATTGTCCAAAGGGAATTGTTATTTTGGATATTCCTACCAGGTGGAATTCCAATTATTTGATGTTGATGACTGCGCTGAAATTTCAAGCAGCATTTGATAGAATGGCTGAAGTGGATAAACCGTATCAGACTTATTTTGCTGAGAAAGAGAATAATGTTAAAAGGGTGGGCCCACCTGGACCGGATGACTGGGAGAGTACTGAACGAATTGTGAAGTTTTTTAAGGTATTTTATGATGCCACATTGTTGTTTTCTGCCTCTTTGACTGTGACTTCTAATCTTTGTTATGATACTATTGGCTTAATTGAGAGTTCATTGACTGCACTACAAGAAAGTACAGATCCTTGGGTGTCCTCTATGGCTTATAGTATGAGGGAAAAATTTGATAAGTATTGGAAGTCCACGGGAAAGATAAACAAAATGTTGATTGTTGCCTCTATTCTTGATCCACGAGCCAAAATGGATTTTGCTAAGCACATTTTTGAGATTATTTTTGCCAATGATCATTTGATGGTTGAACAAATGACCATAGCAGTGAAGGACTTGTTGAATGAGTTTTATGATGCATATAGTGCATTCTCCGCTAGTTCCACACCATCGATGTATAATGAGAGTGGTCTTAGTGGCAGCCATGGAGGTACAAGTTCTTCTCAACGTTTTACAACTGAGGCTAATTTGGTGGATGTTGCTGGTGGTGAAGGCGATGACGCTTTTCGAGTTGCTCGCCCTTTTCTTGGATATGTTAGGAAGGTTTCTGTTCAGAATGAGAGTAGAAGAGTAGTATCTGAGGTGGAAAGGTACTTGAAGGATCCAGTTGAAGATCCCAGCAATCTTAAACTTAATATTTTGCTTTGGTGGAGGATGAATGGATTGAGGTATCCAATTCTGGAGAAAATTGCAAGGGATGTCCTCGCTGTTCCTGTTTCCACAGTTGCATCTGAGTCTGCCTTTAACACTGGGCGTCGTATTATTGATGAGTATAGGAGTTCTTTAACCCCGGCTATGGTTGAGGCATTGATAGGCACTGGAAATTGGCTGCATTCTAAACTTTTTGCCAATCCCGTCTACAACCTCCAAGAAGACATTAAGGAACAAATGTTTCATATGGAATTACAAGAAGGTAATGTTTTTAATTTTTTATCATACATTATATACATAATATATTTAAAATGCATAATAACTTTATATAGAATATTTACATGTAGTCATGTACTTGAGTTACTTACTAATTTTATTTTATTTTATTTTATAGAGCTTATAAGATGGCAAGCTTCAACAGTGGAAGCGGTGAGCGCCGACATTGGTGTTATGGATGTTTGAAAGGTAACTTTTAATATATATTATTATTCCTAATTTGATATTATAGTGTTATTAGGTTGTAATTTAAACTGTAATTATAGTTGTTATAGGTTTAAATTTTTAAGTCTAATTGTAGTTTATAAAATTATAAATTTGTAATTGTTTTCATTAGACAAGTTGAAGTTGATAGAATAGTATTATTGCCTAGTATTATTATTAACTTGATTTGGTAATAAATGCCATAAAATAAGCATGATTGACTTAATTTTTTTTATTATATATATAATCAAGTGTGTGTGTGTGTAATGAAAAATTTGCTAAACATATTAATATATTATATTTATTTGTAATTATAAATTTTTAATGAGATAATAGAAATTAGAAAGATTGTAACACCCCTTTAGCTCAATTAAAGATATTGGATTTATTTATTTATGTTGTGTTTGATGTGTAACCTTATGAATTTGGTTTATTTGCTCAATTTGTTTTATATGAATTGAGTTTATTCATTTGCAACATGACTTAAAGAAAATATTTATTGTACATTTCTTCAATCCTTCTCTAGACAATCGGCACTTGAACTTGGAGTTCAAGAATTTGAATGTAGAACTTGTCAAAGTGCTTGCGTGGAGCTGTGGAGGAACCAAGGTGGAGGAACCAAGGAAGCTTATTTAGTTTTTATGTTTGAACTTTGTGATTTGTGTTTCCAAACAATTTAATTATGTTTAAATTTTGTGACTTTATGAGTTTGTGTTTCAAACTTTCAAATACTAGTATTTGGAAATTGTGTTTTGAATGGCCTATTAGTCTTTGGAATTTTTAAGTTTATATTAATTTTAACTTTAATTAAGTTTGAATTTTGTTGGTTGAGCAAATAATAATCCTAGTCTTACCCTCCAAGGCAATACGCAAATAATCTAATTCTAGCATTTTAACTTTATTCATTTGATTTCATAATATTTTCTTTTATTTTTTTCATTTGAAAATTAGTGAAAATGACTACGATTAAGAAATATGTCTTAAAACCACCATAAAAACTACAAAAATAAGGGAAAAAATAGCTCAAATTTGTATTAAACGAAACTGACCCGAAATGACTCGAACTCAATCCGACCCATTTCAAATTCGAACCCGATTCTACCCGAATTCAACCCGAATTATTGACCAGACCCGAACCCGGTTTTGCCCACCCCTAGCTGCAACTTGCTCTGCTTTCCCGCTTCATCCATCCACATATTGCATTGCTTAACCGCCCAGTATGCTCTGTGCTCAAGCTCTACAGGTAAATGATAAGGTTTACCAAATATTAAACGATAAGGAGACATACCTATAGGAGTTTTGTACGCGGTGCGATACTCCCACGATGCATCATTTAATTGTAAGCTTTAATCCTTTCAATTTGGACTAACCGTCTTTTCAAGAATAGACTTGATTTCTTTGTTTGATATCTCAGCTTGTCCACTTGTCTGTGGATATGATAGGCGGTAGACACTCGGTGGGTAATATGATATCTCTTGAACAAGGTCTCCACCACCCGATTACAGAAATGAGTGCCTCTATCACTTATCACCGCTCTTGGAATACCAAACCTGGCAAAAATATTAGACTTGACAAAATCTACAACAACTTTAGCATTATCAGTCCGGATGGCCTTAGCCTCTACCCACTTAGAAATGTAATCCACTGCTAAAAGAATGTAAGCATTGCCAAAAGATGAGGGAAAAGGTCCCATAAAATCAATGCCCCATATATCGAATATTTAACACACAAGAATAGGGGTGAGTGGCATTTGATTCTTATGACTTAAATTACCAGTCTTTTGACAATTCTCACACGACTTACAAAACACGTATGAATCACGAAATAGAGTAGGCCAAAATAGACCACATTCTAACACCTTAGATGTTGTCTTTTTGGGACCAAAATGACCACCACATTCATATGAGCGGGAAAATTGAAGAATAGAAGGAATTTCAAACTCAGATACGCACATTCTGATGACTTGGTCAGAGCAATGTTTCTACAAGTAAGGGTCATTCCAAACATAGTACTTAGCATCGCTCTTAATCTTATCTTTTTGAGCCCTCGTCAGATCACTAGGGAGTGTTCTTGTAACTAAGTAATTAACAATGTCAGCGTACCAAGGAACTATACCTTGAGTTACAAAGAGATGCTCATCTAGAAAATCATCCTTCAAAGTTGTTGCTTCTTCACTCGTAGTCAATCTACTAAGGTGGTCTACAACCAAGTTTTCTGCTCATTTCTTGTCACGGATCACCAAGTTGAACTCTTGAAATAGTAGGATCTAGCGGATGAGTCTCGGTTTCCCTTCTTTCTTGGCGAGCAAATATCTGAGAGCTGCATGGTCAGAAAAAAAAATCACTTTAGTACCCAATAAATATGAACGAAATTTTTCTAAAGCAAAAATAATAGCCAAAAGTTCTTTTTCCGTTGTTGAGTAATTGCACTGAGCACTATCAAGTGTCCTTCATGCATAATATATCACATGAGTAGCTCTTCCAACCCTTTGTTCAAGAACAACACCAACAGAATAGTTACTGGCGTCGCACATTATCTCAAAAGGGAGGCTCCAGTTGGGTGGCTGTATAATTAGAGCTGAAGTTAATAACTCCTTGAGCTTATCAAATGCTACCTTGCATGCTTTATTAAAATCAAACGTCACATCTTTCTGAAGCAGCTTTCATAAAGGTTGAGCTATCTTCGAAAAATCCTTGATGAAACGTTGTTAGAAACCTGCGTGACCAAGGAAAGAACGAACTTTCCGCACACATGTGGGATAAGGTAAAGATTTAATAACATATATCTTAGCTTTATCTACCTCAATTCCTCTAGCAGAGACTATATGACCTAAAATAATGCCTTGATATACCATATAATGACATTTTTCATAATTCAAGACAAGGTTTGTTTCAATGCATCTTTCAAGCACTTTCTTCAAATTATAGAGACAATCATCAAAAGAATCAGCATAAACTGTGAAATCGTCGATAAATACCTCTATAATGTTCTCTACATAGTTTGAAAAAATACTGACCATGCACCTCTGAAAAGTGGCGGGAGCGTTACAAAGACCAAATGGCATACGTTGGTGCGCAAAGGTTCCAAAAGGACATGTGAATTTAGTCTTCTCCTGATCCTCAGGCGTAACTGGTATCTGATGAAAACCTAAATAGCCATCAAGACAACAAAAGTGAGATTTTCCTGCCAACCTTTCGAGCATCCGATCAATAAAAGGAATAAAAAAATGATCCTTCCTAGTGAGTGAATTAAGCTTTTTAAAATCAATATAAACCCTCCACCCATTCTGAACTCGGGTGGGTACCAACTTACCATAAGAATTCTCAACAATTGTTATACTAGTTTTCTTTGGTACCACTTGTACCAGACTTACCTATTTGCTATCCGGAATTGGATAGATTATACCTACATCAAGAAGTTTTAGAATTTCTTTCTTCACTACTTCTATCATGAGTGGATTCAAACGGCGTTGAGCTTGGATCGAAGGTTTGGCATCTTCCTCCAGCAGTATTCTATGCATGCAAGTGGACGGACTTATCCCTTTGATATTAGCAATTGTTTACCCAATAGCCTTTTTGTAATCCTTCAGCACTCTAATAAGCTTTTCTTCCTCTAAAGTACTAAGCTTTGAAGAGATGATCACCGGAAGTGTCTCACCATCTCCTAGAAACATGTACTTTAGATGACTTGGCAACGGTTTAAGCTTTATTTTCGGTGCCTAAAAAATAGATGGAAGAAGTTTTGCATGAAATGAAGGTAATTCAATATAAGATATATGATGAGTTAAAGTTCTCAAAGAATTTAATTCATAAATTGTCTCTTGTAATACAAAATTTAAAACAAACTCATTTTCATCCTTTTGCAATCCCTTGAGGCCCAAACTGTTATTTGAAATAGTTACCAATGAATTTTCAACATCCAAATAAAAAACTTCCTACACTAGGGTTAATGACATCCACGAAAAATACCGAATGTTCTTTACTAGGATATTTCATGGCATTATTCATATTGAACTCTATAACCTCTCCATCAAACTCCATAGTGAGAGTCCCTTTATGTACATCCATTTTAGTTCTAGCTGTCTTAAGAAAAGGTCTTCTTAGCAAAATTGAGACAGAATTAGAGGAGTTATCCTATTCCATATCAAGTACATAAAAATCAGCAGGAAAAACCAACTCATTAACTTGTACTAAGACATCTTTTAGTACCCCATCAGGACATGCATTAGACCTATCAACTAGTTGAATTATCTTGCCAGTTTCTTTTAATGCACTAACATTCAAAGATGAATAAATGGAACGAGGCATGACATGAATAGAAACTTCTAGATCTAACATAGCCTTCTCAACTTTAACACTACCAATTTTGCAAGGGATAGTAAACATACCTGAATCCTTGCACTTAGGAGGTAGTTTCTTTTGGAGAACTGCTGAAACATTCTGCCCCATATGAATTCTTTCATCTCCTCTTAATTTTCTCTTGGAGGTGAACAATTCCTTAAGGAATTTAGCATATCGAGCTATTTGTTTTATAGCATCTAATAAGCGAATATTTACCTCAACCTTGCGAAATGTCTTAAGGATGTCTTTATCTTGTTCCTCCTTCTTGGATTTTGCAAACCGGCTTGAAAAATGAGGAGGTATCACTATAGGTAGGGGTTTCGCTTTGGTGGGTTAAGCATCTTAAGATTTAGGCATCAATTCATTCTTCTCAAGCTCATCTTCTACATGCTTTATCATTTTCTTACTAGGCTCTTACAACTCCTTCCCACTTCTAAGGATGACAGCACTGGCGTTTTGCTTTGGATTCCCTTCAGATTGTGAAGGCAATCTCCCTGATACTTGAGACTCCAGATGGGTCACTGTAGTCGCCAATTGACTCACTTGGCTCTCCAAATTCTGAATACTTGTTGTAGTTATCTGCTGAGATTGTTGAGTTTTAGTTGCAAGTGATTTAACAATTTCTTGAAGAGATATACCTGACTTGGAGTTTGATTGTGGAGGGGCTGGTTGCCTTGGTGGGTATTGTTGTGGGAATCCTGACGGCCTAACTCCATAGCTGAAGTTGGGATGATCCTTGCATCCCGGATTGTATATTTGTGTATAAGGATCATACCTCCTCTAAGACATGCCTAGAAATCCTCTAACCGCATTGGCTTGTTCAACGGGTTCTTCTTGAAGTGTAGGACACATATCAGTTGAATGACCCACATTGGAACAAATGCCACAAATCTTTACCTGTTGCCCATTACCTACAACAAATTTTTCCACAAGAGAAGTAAGTTTATCTAAACGTTGATCAATAGAAGAAATTTTTACCTCATTCACCTTTCTTGAAGTGGGATCTTGCCTGCTGCCAAACTGTTGTGCATTGGTAGCCATATTTGAGATCAACTCCCTTGCTTGAGTAGGGGTCTTGTTCACCAATACACCTCCATTAGCAGCATCTATCATACTCCTATCCATCAATGACAGTCCTTCGTAAATCTGATGCTGAGGGCAGCTAGCACACAATTGTTTAAATCGCTCCCAATAATCATACAAAGTCTCCCCAGGAAGTTGTCTAATCCCACAAATGTCTTTTCTGATGTTGGCAGCTCTTGAAGCAGGAAAGTACTTCTCAAGGAACTGCTTCTTCAAACCATTCCACGTTGTAATCGATCCAGGAGGTAAATAGTACAACTAGTCTTTAGCTAGCCCATCTAAAGGGAAAGGAAAAGCATGCAGCTTAATCTGCTCTTCAGTCACGCCTTGTGGCCTCATACTTGAACACACAACATGAAACTCCTTGAGATGTTTATGAGGATCTTCACCTGCAAAACCATGAAACTTGGGTAATAAATGAATAAGACCAGACTTTAATTCAAAATTTACCTCCAAGTCTACATATTGAATGCAGAGTGGTTGCTGATTCAGGTCTTGTTCAGCTAACTCTCTAAGAGTTCTTTCTACAGGTGCAGCTCTATCCATCACCTGTTCTTTTGAATTGCTAGATGATTCAACCAAACCAGGCACTGTATCTGTTTCAGAAAGCAGAAGTGACGAGGATCGTTGCTTAGCTCACTTCGTCTGCGGTCTCAGCTGGCGAGCTATCTTCTCAATTTCAGGATAAAACGAAAGTGTACCTGTATGAGAAGAACAAACCATACACCAAGTAAAAACATAAAAAAGATTAAATAAACAACACCAATCCCCGACAACGGCGCCAAAATTTAATGGTTGTCGAAGCCATCAAAAAATAGAAACATATTCTAAATAAATTGTGTATAATGATTGAGTAGGGTCGTGTCCACAGAGATAGGTAATTATTTAAATTCTTTTAAAATGTAAAATGAAAAATGAGGGGATTGTTGACAATAATAAAAATCAAATTAAAATAACAAGAATACAAATTAAAATGTAATTCAAATCGGGAAAAGCTCTGGTTGAATGAATTAACTCAGCTTGATTCGAATACTAATCATTGATTCAAATATAAATCATTACTACTTATGAATAGACCGGTTATAGCTACTGAGACCCTCTAATAGCCAATCTCTCCTTAACTAGTCGATAACTAAGGTATGACCATTGGTTATTTCCCTAATCAATAGACAACCCTAGATACGATCATAGGATTTAATCAATTGACAGCCTGAAAAACCAGAGAGACCCAAATCCTAATCAACAAATACATACGATGGTTCATTTAAATTAGATTGTTTATTCTCATAACACAACACATTGCTATGCTATTTGTCACAATCATTAAATCTTCATACGATGAATCTTTTAATTGACAATAGATTAAGTTGATAATTAAATAGTGGCCAATTATCTAATTAACAAACATAATCATGACAATAATTTAGAGAATAAATAAATACCCAAAAAGCAATAAAACAATTAAAGTATAAGAAAGATCTCACAGTAATAATGAATCAAAGCTTTATTAACCTTCAATCGGATAATAAGTTTTTTTTTTCATAGAGAGAAGAGAAAATTTTTTATCTAGGGTTTTTCCTTCTTTATTCCTTCCCCCCTTTTCTTCTCTAGAGTTCTTCCAAAAATCAAATACTAATATCTAAAATATTATCTAAATATTAAATTTAAAATTACAAAAATAACCAAAAAGATAAAACACGTTAAAATAAAAATTACAGGTCCTTAGTTGACAGCACGCGCCTACACCTTATCAACAAAGTTTTTCTGAAGCTCATAATTTATCCAGGAAAACAATCATCCTAAAAAATCATCTTGTAGCTCAAGTTTAGCACCAATCAATAGAATTGCACCTACAAAAATAAAATACAAGTAAATCACTATTATTAAGTGCGAAACATCGATATTAAAGGAAGTAAACAATGCAAAACTAGTGCATAAATTGCACTCTAACACCCCCTCCCCCAAAACTATTCTTATTAAATTCATATTGTCTGCGATAAATTATCTGGCATAGCTATAAATATTAATGTATTTATGATAATGGATAAAAGTCATTGTAAATAGTGTTTTATTTCTACCACAAGTTTGGTAAGTTGAAAATGTTCATAACTCAAATTCTACAATCTAATGAACTATAATGATCATTTGTGACTACTTTGGTATTTGATAAAAAAGATACGGTATTTTCAATTAATAAAATCTTGCAATTGCAAATAACAGTGGCACCAATGTCTATCGCCAAACTTTACAAAATTTCACTATTTATTTCAACCAATTTTATATTTGGTTAAAATTAAACTTCTAGTATCAATTGTGGAACAGTGTGGTCATAAATGATCATGTATTTGTAACAAATTTAATGAAACCATTGAAGATATTGTTACATTTTCTGGTACAGAAAATATCGATCGACCGTAGGACAACTAAGAAGCTGCCAAAACTATAATTTTATTGAAACCTGGCTCTGGTATTAAAATTTTGAAGCAAACTTCTTTATTTATATATTCATAGGACATGATGTAGTAATAGTGCTGTAATAAATGAGAGAGCGATATAATGTTCACAGAATTTATAGAATTAATTTACAATTTTAAGCAGTTCTTTTCATCCAAAAAATCTAAAATTTTACATGAGATGCTATGTGGCTTAATTTGGAATCTCTTTGTTATTTTATGGCAAAAGTTCACGAAATTTTGGTCTACGAGATAACAAAACCAGGCCTTTGCTAACAAAAACTCGGGCTTTGGTACCCGAATATCTTTAGTCTTTTATACCAATTAATTATTTAAATTATGGATTATACATGGAAAATGATATATAAGAAAATCCTTTCAGACGGCGACAATCCATACAGCATACTCAAGAGATATTGGAAACCTGAGAAAACTGATGGGGATTCAGGAAAACCCAACCTCGATAGTAAAACCAAACTTATTTATTTGTAGACTAGAGTCAAGGAGCTCTATCCATTACAACAAAGTTGGATCCTTTTCATAGGCCTACTAAAGAATTCTACAATAGTACAATATAAAGTACCTTTATTTATTTATATACTAGTCTCAAGGAGCTCTGTCCATCACAAGACACTTGGATTTTTTTTTTGCTGGCTTACTGAAGGATCCAACAACAGTACGTTATTATTACCTTTATTTTTTAACAGACGAAACTCAAGGACTCTGCACACTAAAACACACTTGGATCCTTATTATCTAGGCGTACACAATACAGTAACATGCAACCATATCTAATCTTATACCAAGATCAGATTGCAAAATGTACCCATCATGTTTTCAATTCGAATACAAGTTCCAATACACTTGACCGTCAAAAGTAACTGGAGTCCCCGCACTAACTTCTCCACTATCCAATATATTCATGATACCAATCTGCAAAAGGAGAGAACCTCCAGACAGCACACGAGCATAATTTTTCAATTCATTCAATGCTATCACAGTTCTAATAGCATTCTGACCATCAGCGAAAAGAAATCCATTAGTAGAACCAGACGCAATAACATCAAGTAATTCTCCGGTGTCCATAAATTTTTCTGTCGCAGAAGGTAGATATTCTCTTCAATTATCCTCTCTAACGCTGGAAGCAAATACGACGGACCAAGAAACATTTGCAATCCAACTCCGGCCAAACAAACCAAAATCCATCTTATCGTAGCTCTTCAATTCATCAGGACCTGCATAACGTATAAAAACGTAATCTGATTTAGAACCTTCAATTTGCTCAGACAAGACAGCTTCTTCCGCTCAGACAAAGACGCCGCAGACGCCTTCACCGGCAAAGAGGCAGACGCCCTCAATGAAACAGATGCCGATGCCTTGACCGGAACAGACGCAGGCGCCATACATCCTGCAATTTAACGAAAAACAAGCACTCAGCAGCCCTTCGCACCTCGCTTCTATATTTTGAGTGTAGGCACCTGGTTCGGAATTCTGATTGACTCCTACTGCCGATTGTCATATCTATTTATATAAATACGTATAAAATAAACAATGATCTGATTTAAAACCTGTCAATTTGCGATAACCAGACACCTTCACCGGAACAGACGCAGATACATTCACTGGAACAGTTGCCATATGTAATATATCTTCTGCGATTATAATGAATGTTAAGAAGTCAATAAAATGGCTTCCAAATTCAAAATTGCAAGGTGTAGAATATTTGGCATTTGACAATCCTGCGCCGAATGTAGAAAAATGGAAAAGTTAACAAAATTTGTGAAATTGACAGGGATGAAGATTGACAAATTGCAGAGGGTTAGGTGGAATAGTGCAAGCTTGAAGTCTATAAATTGAAGCCATTTCTTCATTCTAAATCATCCCTAAATTTGTTAAACTTATAAGTTTCTAAACTTTTGAGAGAAGTGAGAGAAGTGTGCTTGAAGAATTTATATTTCCTGTAGTGTGAGAGTATTGAGTATATTTGGGTTTTTGGGAAGTGAGATTCATTACTCAAATATTGTACTCTAATAATTGTTAGTAATACAATTATTTTTCTCTTGCTCTCGTGGACATAGGTATATTGCTGAACCAAGTAAATTTTGTGTCCTTTTATTTTTTTATGATTATTTGGTGTGCTTGATTCTGTATTCCGCGCACAACAAGTTATATCAGAGTCGACGGTTCGTGCTTGGGGGATATGGTACTGTTCACACACGACACTGTTCATGAATACGGTGGAGATGTCCATTTGTACTTGGAGGACAGTCTATTGTAAGTAGTGTGAATTTTTTCATGTCTAGGAAAGTTTTGTTAACAAGGTAATAAGAGCCTAAGTAGTCTGGGTTTTAAGTAAGACTGTCGTGACCCCTCTATTCTCCTAGGAACTTTCTTGGTGCATTTATTCAGGCGAAATTAATATCATAGAGGCTGTTTTTCAAGTGGAAATAGTTCGTTGAGAAAATGGTAGAAGGTGAAACTTCCAGAATTGGGGAGAGATCTACTGAGACTATTTTAGGAGACACTTTAGGTGGGAGGCGATATTTGTCAAATCACTATTCAACACCTGTTATAGGAGGCCAAAAGATCGATGTTCAAAAATTTGAGGGGAAAATCAACTTCGGAATGTGGAGGCGTGAGGTTATGGATGCCCTTATTCAAATCGATCTCGATATTGTTCTTAAAAATAAAAGACACTTGTACGATGAAAAAATTTGAGATCGTATAAATGAGAAAGCCTGTGGTCAAATCAGATCTTGTTTGACCAAGGAGATAAAATATTTGGTGAAAAATGAAGAGTGTGCGATGACTTTATGGCGTACATTGGAGGAGAAATACTTGCAGAAAAGTCCTGAAAATCGCCTTCATGCAATAAGCCAAGTATATGGCTTTCGAAAAAAGCCTGGGGTGTCAATGCACGATCATGTCTCAAGATTTTAAAAGTTATTTGCTGATTTGAAGAATCTTGATAAAGATATTAAGGATGAAGTAGTTTAGATATGGCACTAAAGTTTTTTATAAACCTCCTATAAAATCCTGCATGTCCTAAAAAGGATCGCATATCTCTAACTATTTTTAGTTGTGGCAATTTAGATATGACTTCTATTTTTACTTTGTCAATTTCAATTCCTTTAATAGACACAATATGACCTAAAACAATTCCAGAAGTAACCATGTAGTGACATTTTTTCCAATTTAACACGAGTTCTTTTTCAACACATCTTTTTAAAGTTTTTTCCAAATTATTAAGGCAATCGTCAAAAGAATTCCCAAACACAGTCAAATCATCCATAAAGACCTCTAAATAATGCTCAACTATATCACAAAAAATGCTTAGCATACATCTTTGAAATATTGCAGGATCATTACAAAGCCTAAATGACATTCTTTTAAATACAAATGTTCCAAAAGGACATGTAGATGTGGTCTTTTCTTGGTTCTCAAGTGCTATAGGAATTTGATAATAACCTGAATATCTATCTAAAAAACAGTAGTAGGGATGTCCAACTACTCTTTCTAAGATTTGGTTAAGCAATGGTAATGGAAAATGATCTTTTCTAGTGACTTCATTTAACTTTCTATAATCAATGCACATGCTTCAACGCAAGTATTGCAAACTTCCTCTAAACATGACTTCATGTATTACAAACTTCCTCAAAATCTCTTAAATGCAAGTACGAATTCTTAGGGCCCATTTGGTATTGTTTTTGAATTTGTATTTTCTGAGAATAAAAATGAAAATGAAAATGGTGTTTTGCAGTTGTTGTATTTTGAATTTAAATATGCGTTTGGTATCATTTTATGTAACCTATATTTTGCAGTTGTTGTATTTTGAATTTAAATATGCGTTTGGTATCATTTTATGTATCCTATATTTTAAAACTGAAAACAGTAATATGAGTTTGGTAGACACAGTTGAAAATGATAAAAACAGAGAATATGCGTTTGGTAATACTTTTTTCAAAAATAATTTTTACTAAACATTTACATTATATTTACAGTCATAACTTAAACAAATTTATTATAGAAAAATTACATGATGATAAATTTTTATAATTAATATTAATTAAAAAAATTTGACATTGTCATTATTTTTACACTAAAATTAAGATGTTAACACAAATATTTCTTTAATATTGATTTTGATGATAACAAACTTGATGAAGATTGATTAATTCTTTAAAAGCTCAAAAAGTTTTTATACTCTTTCAAATCATAATTCTCATACCATAAAGGTTTTTATATTTTATGAAAAATGTTTAATAGTAATAGCATCAAATTGAAAAACCTTGAGAATTTTGAAAATAACAAGGATTTCTTACAATTTTGAAAATGGGAAATAACGGCTCGCCGACATTCCCCCATAACGGCTCGCCGATATCAAACAGAATTGAACATTAGTTTCTGGAAAATAACGGCTCGCCGACATTCTTGATAACAGCTCGCCGACATCAAACAGAACTGAAGTTATAACCAAATCAATATTAGTAAGTGGCCTGCTAATATCTCCTTCGTTGATAACCAAATCTTGCACATCAAAGACCTCAAATAACCTATTATTTACTTGCATTTTCTTGTCGTTGAATAGAATTTTTTTAAGCTTAATTATTTAAGCACATTATAATCAGTTTTAGCTTAGCAAAAATAAGAAAAATGCCACTAGAAATGAACACTAATCCGAGGCTAAATCTTCATCGAATTTGATCCTCTGGTGTACATAATGAAAATAACTAACCAAAAAAAAAAGGGAAGAGGAACAAAATTGATGATGAACAGAAACAAAATTCAAAAAGTTTTATTTATTTTCTCTACAATTCAATTACTCACTCGTACATGGAAAGAAACAAAGGAAGCAACACTTTTTATATACACAAGTTTGTATCTTAATGTTGCCTGCTTACTATAAGAATTGATGACATTCAAATCAAGTCACCAATTTAGCAAAATGTGTTTAATTTCTGTTGAGAAATTAACAAATAACACAAGCGTTTGGATTCTCCTCAATGCCTAGAACATGTTAATGAGTGGTCAAGTAAGGATTACAAGCTCTGTAAGCTTTAACAAGCTCTAAAACAAGATTCGGTGGTGGTACCGGTGCCGCTTCTTGCTTTTTCTCTTCCTCTTTCTTTTCTTCTTCTTTTTTGGGTTCTTCTTTTTTGGGCTTTTCTTTCTTAGCTTCTTCTTCTTTCTTTGGCTCTTCTTTCTTAGCTTCCTCTTTTTTCTTCGGATCTTATTTTCTCAATTTGCTTACAATGTTTATAGGATCAACGGTTCCTATCACTGTCAATTTCTTCTCCTTCATGTCCATGGCAATGGAATCGATCCCTTCTAAAATAGAAAATAATTATTGAGTATGGATTCTCAACATTCACCATTTTCCCAAGCAAATTAAAATCCAATGAATGCCAAATTCGATTGTACGCAAGCCTTAAAAAAGAAAAATATCAGCAACTCACATAACAAAGATGGAGCTGAGAGAGCAAAAGCAGTCAAGGTAGTTGGATGAAGCAGCAGTGGTTGCAGCGAGATGGCGCACCAGCAGCGTCGGCGATGAAGCGGCAGCGACGGCGATCAAGTGAAGTAGCAATGATGCCAGAGATAAAGTGCAGCAACCGAGATGGGCAAACTGAGAAATAGCAGATCTGGAGAGAAAAGGACAGAGAGCTTGCCGTTGTGTGTAAATCGGCAAAGATAAGGAGAGAGAGAGAGAGAGAGAGAGCTTCCTTGTGAGCAAATCAGGAAGGGAGGGACACTGTCAGTAGATCAGGAAAGGATGGAGAGAGAGCACCGTGAGTTCGTGAATTAAATTTTTTGTTGGCTTTTGTTTTTTAATTTGTTTTTGAGTTTGGTTTTGTAATAAGCAGAGAACATGTTAAACATGTTTTTACTTTACTAGTTATAAAAAGTGAATTTGAATTTCTTATTTTATAATTTGTTTTTGGATTCAATCAACCGAACGCATATTACGTAAGTACCCCGAAAATGAAAATGAAAACACTGGTCCAAAAACGCTACCAAACAGGCCCTTAGATTCTAAACTATGAAATATTGGTAAAAATTAGATAATAACTGATTTAAAGTTGAATCGAGATGCTTCTGAAGGAAATACTATACACGGTGGTGCTCCGGCTCTGGTTGGATTCATATAGTCACTCAGAGTTCTTGGTTGATTCTGATTATGTCCATGTTGAGAATGGTTGTCTCCCTGATCAATTTGAGGATTAGGTTCACCCAAAAGGTTTTCATCTTGGATCTCGTCCATGATTGGTGGTGGAGATTGAAATCTTCGAATTAACCTGCCACTTAAAGTTCGAGACCAACATCTCATGCAATGGTTATGTCACAAAGATAATATTCAAACAAATTAGTAATAAAAAAATAAATGAAAATTGCACCAAAAAAATGAAAATTAAATATGCAAATAATGTAAGTGTACAAAAAATAAAAAAAATTAAAAGTAAAATAAATTTACAATTTTGGTAGTTGAATCGACCAAACAAACTAAAAATATAAAATAAAGCATAAAATAAATACAAAATACTAAAAAACTGAAAATTAAATAACAACTTTGGTGGTTGAACCCACCAATTAAAATAAAAGAAATTGTGAAAAAAATAAAAAACTGAAATTAAATAACAATTTTGGTGGTTAAACCCACCAATATAAAAAATAAATAAGTAAATGCGAAATAAATAAAAACTAAAAATTAAATAACTAAAATTAAAAAAATAAAAATTAAGAGTTAGTAGTTAGAAAGTTAAGAGTTAGTAGTTAGTAAGTTAAGAATTAGTAGTTAGTTTGCTTGGTCCAAATTGAGTTAAAATTAAGTCCAAATAAGTCCAAGTCTTGATTATTGTGAGAAATCTCGTCTAGGGATCTTATTGCAAATTCTTTATAATTTTATGGCCACACCAAAATTTTTAGAAGTTTAGAATTGAGCCATGTAAGATGAAAGTGAAGATTCTGAAAAATGTTGGGTTCAGAAGAGAATTTAAGAAAGGAAAAAGGGTATAAATGAAACTTTACATAAAGAGAAAAATAAAAAACAGAAAAATAAAAACTTTTCCTCAACAATGGCGCCAAAAACTTGACACAATTTAAAAGTAATTTTTAACTCCCAAGTATAAGAGTCTCTTGTTGTATTATAACTCAATAAGTCCGAGGTCGATCAACAGAAAAAAAATTTAATTTGTTTATTTTATTTTATCTAAAAATTGAAATTAAAACTTAAATAGAAACAACTTAATTTAAATGAAACTATGAAATTGAACTAGTTAGGGTTGTGGATCTACTTTTAGTAGTAAATAAAATTTAATAATTTTTTTGCCTTTTTTTTAGATTTATTGCCCAAAAGATTAATTATATAAATTATTATTATTTTCCTTTTAATTTTATGATGGATTAAGTATTTATTGTGCCAAAATTTAATTTGTTTATAATAAGTCAAAATACCATTTTACCATACCTTATATTAAGATATTAAGGATTTATTGTGCCAAATTCCTAATATATTGAATAAACACAAATATAAATTATAACTTAAACACAAAATAATATTATTATCACTTGATAATTAAACAATTTTTAATACTAATCACTCTCCATCAAAACCAGACTTGGGAACTTGTAGAGTTAGTTACCAAAGGGGAAAAGCACTATTGACAATAAATGGGTCTACACCAAGAAACAAGGATTTGCAAATCAGACAACTCCTCGATACAAGGTAAGGCTCGTAGCAAAAGACTTTGCTCAGAAGGACGGTATTGATTATAATGAAGTATTCTCTCTAATTGTAAAACATACTTCCATTCGTATCCTACTTGCCTTGGTAGCTGAATATGAGTTAGAGTTGGCTCAATTGGATGTTAAGACGACATTCTTGCATGGAGATTTGTAGGAGGAAATCTATATGACTCAGCCTTATGGTTTCAAAGTTGTTGGAAAGGAGAATCATGTGTGCAGATTGATTAAATCTTTATACGGACTAAAACAGTCACCAAGGCAGTGGTACAAAAGATTTGATCAATTTATGCGAGGGCAGAAATTCACCAGAAGTGAACACGATCACTGTGTTTACTTTGGAAGACTACTAGATGTAGCTTATAGCTTCGAAAAACAGAGGAGAGATTGAACGATTAAAGAAGCAGCTGGCTTCTGAGTTCGAGATGAAAGACTTGGACAGAATGAAGCCTAAATGTAGAACTGAACTGCTATGGCTATTTTACGTGATTAAGAGTGTGATCTGAGCTGGAAGAATTCTTACAAATTTGATGACAGAGCTAAGTTATTTGTTGCATGAGTGTGTGATTAAAGTGTTAGCGTTGTTGTCATTACTTGAGGACAAGTAATGGTTTAAGTTTGGGGGTGTGATAACTCTATGAAATGAGAGTTATCATGTCACTTTTAGACTTAAATCAATAATACTTAGAGAGTAAATAATGTGCTTTCATTGCATTTTTATTATATTTTGCATAAACATTCATCTTAATTTATTCCTAATAAATTTTGTTTGATTTAGAATAAATTGTGTGCTCAATCATATACATAATTGTAGGTGTCCGGAAGCTCAAATTTCAAGGAAGGAATGCTGTTGTAATAGGCTTGCAAAAGATGGAAAAGAACTTGGCTACAGAAGAATTAAAACAAATCTGGAACAGTACAGTTGCTGTAGCAACCATGCCATTGCTGTTGCAATTTTGGAATGATGACAGAGAAAATTTTCAGAAAATTACAATCTGCAGTTTCCTCATCTGGAAGATACACGACCTAGGCTTCCTTTTACCCTAGTTTTCAACTATAAAAGGAGCGCACATCATAAGGAAAAGGGGAGCCGTCACCCAAGGAGAAAAAACACAAAGAAAAAAAAGAAAAATAAGATTCAAAAGAGAGATTAAGGGCTGCACAAGAGTAAAAATTGCAGAGATCAATTGGGAGCTCAATCCTTCTTATCCTTATCTTGTTTTCATGTTTTCTTTTTATTCACGGGGATGTGTTTGATGGCTGAAACCTTGTTCTTTATTTTTCTTTTGCAAATCATGAACTAAATTTATTTGTAGTTGAGTGATAAACAATCTTGATGGTTTATTGACTGAAAATATGAGTTCTTTGCATGTTTCTTTATGAAAGATTTGTTTTGATAGTATTTATTTTTATTCATTATTTCGGCTGATCACCTATTTAATGATATAAGCTAATGAAGAGCCACAAAAGGGACAATCTTAGTGGAACATATCAAAGCATACTTGATCTTAAATTGGGTTTCCCGGATTGAGTTTTACTTGAATCCCAAAAGGGCCATGCTTGATTTAAGATTAGTGATGAACTAGACATAGGGATTTACCTTGTAGGGTAAATAGACCCTAAGCGTGTAATGCTATATCTTATGTTGGCATAATAACTGATCACTATTAGGTTGCATATAGATATAAGATATTCAACATGTGACGACTGATGATACATAAGGATTCTGCCCAGTACTGTAGTAGATGCTGCAGCAACCGAGCCAATTATTAGAAAAATAGTCAAAACCATTAAGAGAGTTTATTCACTCAACTACTATATGTTCCCATTGGTTTTGTCCTTGAGTTTGACGTGACAGTTTACTTTGTTGCATTTTATTTATTGCGTTTTTATTTTAATTAGTGTATTAGTTTGATTAATTATTTTATCTTAATTTAGACACAAAATCTGTACTGTTAAGATTGCTGCATCAAATCTGATAATATCAATTCCTATGGAGATGATTTTGACTACTCATCACTTTATTATTTGTTGTGTACACTTGCACATTGACACCAATAGCATCTGAATTTATACACCAACAAGTTTTTGGTGCCGTTGCTGAGGATTGATTGTTTATTTTGATTGTGAAATTAGTCTTAACGGTGCTAATTTTTAATTTTATTTTGATTTGTTTATTTTGTTGATATAGGTGATCTAGCAACCCTTGCATGTGAAAATATAGATCTGTTGAATTTCAGTTTGATCCAGAAATTAAAAGAACTGCAAGGAGATTGAGAAGAGAGCATCAGGAATTACAAGCTATTGTAGCAATGGATGATTTACAAGATTTTAGAGATTTGAACCGCAGAGAGGAGATACAACCAGTCAATGTACATGAAGGTTTGAATGGACAATGTGTTCAAAGGCAACCAGGGAACAATAACATTATTCACATAACGAACGATAGAGATACAACCATTCGAGACTACGCAGTGTTGAGTCCTCAAGCCATATATCTAGGAATAGTTAGACCCGACGTTCAAGCTGACAATTTTGAGCTCAAGCCAGTGATGTTTCAGATGCTGTAAACAGTGGGGCAATTTAATGGTTTGCCATATGAAGATCCTCATCTACACCTTAAGTTGTTTTTGGAAATAAGTGATGCTTTCAAGATTACTGGAGCATCGCAGGAAGCATTAAGACTCAGACTTTTCCCATTTTCTTTGAGAGATCGAGCAAGAGCATGATTGAATTCTCTACCACCAGGTTTTATCACAACATGGAATGACTTGGCTAACAAATTTTTGATGAAATACTTCCCGCCAACCAAGAATGCAAAATTGAGGAACGAGATCACATTTTTCCATCAACTTGAAGATGAGAGTTTGTATGATGCATGGAAAAGATTTAATGAGTTACTCAGAAGATGTCCTCATCACGGTATTCCTTGCTGCATATAGTTGGAAACTTTTTATAATGGTCTTAACCTAAGCACTAGATTGATGGTGGACGCTTCAATAAATAGGGCCTTGTTATCTAAATCTTACATTGTGGCTTATGAAATTTTGGAGAGGATAGCCAACAATAACTATCAGTGGCCACTAACCAGACAAGTTGTAGCAAGAGGAACAGCAGGAGTTCATAGCGTAGATGCCTTGACAGTATTGTCAGCCCAAGTAACTTTTTTAACAAATATGGTGAAAGCTACGACCACTCCTCCAACAACTGTCAACCAAGTTGCCAAGGTGTCTTGTGTTTATTGTGGATAGAGACACTTATTTGATAATTGTCCTGGGAATCCAGCTTCAGTCAATTATGTGGGCAGCTTCAATCGATAGAACCAGAACAACCCATATTCAAACACTTACAATCTTGGGTGGAAGCAGCACCCAAATTTTTCATGGAGTCATCAGAACCAGAATGTTGTAGCACCCAATGAACAAACTAGACCTGCTTAGCCACTTGGGTTTTATCAGCAAAATCAAAAGCAAAGAAGCATCAACAATAATCAACTTAGCTCCCTTGAAGCTTGATTAAAGATTAAATTGTAAAGAATGAAGTGGTTGTCCAAAGTCATACTGCAACTTTAAGAAACCTAGAGAATCAAATTGGACAGCTTGCTACAGTATTAAGCAACAAACCTCAGGGCAGTTTACGCAACAACACAGAGAACCCAAGAAGAGAAGGGAAAGAGCACTGCAAAGTGATAAACCTGAGATCTGGAAAGGAGGTTAATAGTTTAATTGGTGTACCAAAAAGTAGAATTGAGTCCAACCAAGGCTGAAAAGACACTCAAGTAGAGAAGGAGTCACAGTTTTCCACTTTTTAGAATGCAAATCAATATAGTTCTACTACAGCATCTGCAGAAAGTGATGATCCAGCACTTGGTGGTGAGGAAGCTACAATACCAACAACAACAGACCCGAGTAGAGCAAAAGAGAAACAGTCTGCACAACCTGCTGCAGCACAACAGCTTATACATCCACCACCCTTTTCTTAAAGGTTTCTGAAGCAAAAACAAGACAAGCAGTTCAGTAAAATCTTGGGAGCTCTGAAATAGTTACATATCAATATCCATTTTGTGGAAGCTCTAGAGCAAATGCTAAAGTATGCAAAATTTTTAAAGGATATCTCGACAAAGAAAAGAAGACTTGGAGAGTTTGAAACAGTTGCTCTAACACAAGAATGCCGCCAAATGCTTTAGAATAAGATACCGTAGAAGATGAAATATCCAGGAAGCTTCACAATCCCATGCTCTATAGGTACTAAATACAGTGGCAAAGCACTTTGTGATATAAGGGCTAGCATCAATCTCATGCCTTTATCAGTGTTTAAGCAATTGAGAGTTGGTGAATGTAGACCAACAACAGTGACTTTACAACTTGCTGACATATCTCATGTATATCCAGAAGGGAAGATTAAAGATGTGTTGGTCAAGGTGGATAAATTTATTTTTCCGGTGGATTTCATTGTATTAGACTTTGAGGCAGGTAAAGAAGTGCCAATCATTCTAGAGAGACCTTTCTTAGCCACGGGAAAGACTTTAATTGATGTTCAAAAAGGAGAATTAACTATGAGGGTGAATGACTAGCAAGTTACATTCAATATGGTGGATGCAATAAAGAGTCCTATGAGATTGAAGATTGTAATTTTATCAGTGTTGTGGACTTTATTGTAGCAGAGAGATTACACAGTTGCTGCAGTAAAGAAGAAATCAGTGTTGTAACATTTGAAGAACTTGATGATAAAGACCGTGGAGCAGCTAACATAACATAGTCAGGGGAGAAAAAACCCTTCAGAATTGACGAGCAAATCTAGCAAAGAGAACTCACTCTAGACCAACAAGAATTCAAGGTTAATGGGCTGGATAGAAGTATTATATGAGAGCTGATGTGAACAACCTATAGAATGATCGATTCATGAAGGATCTAGGTTGAGAAAACAAAAAGGTCAGGCTGAAGGACCTAAAATCAAATGCTAATTGGGAGGCAACCCAATAAGGGAAGTTGTTTCAAGTTTTTAAGGCATTGAATTTAGTTTTTAAATTATTTAATTTTTCTTTTTGTTATTTTAAGTGTGCATTTAATTTTTTTTATCTTTGTGTTAAATTGCAGCAAAAAAAATGTGGGCAAAAAGAGCAGGAAGGAATTGTTGCAGCATCACTTACAGCATGACATATAACCAAAGATTCTCTAACAAAAAATGCATTTCTTGCTTTTGCAGCAGCACTGGATTGATCAGATTTTATGATAAGGAGCGTTTGAGAAGTGGATCAAAAAAGAAGTGACCCCGTTACAGCTTGTGCTGCAGCAGTGCTTCCAACAATAGGGGAGTACCTCTACCCGCTAGTTTATTTTACTTCTTTTTGTAAAACTTTTCTTTCATTTAGTTTTAATTTTTTGATTCATTCTGCATGTCCTTTTATTTAGTGTATGCATGTTTGTCTTGGTTTTAATTTGTGTGCTTGTGAGGACACAACACCTCTCAAGTTTTGGGAGGTTGTGTTATTATGTATTGCGTTTGTGAGTGCATGTGTTTGTGTTGTAAGTTATGTGAAGCTCTGTTATCTATTATTTGTGTATGGATTTGAAAACCTAATAAAGATAAATTGAGTGTTATTCAATAGTTGAGAATGCCAAGTAGGGATAGTTTATAGATGAAGGTTGAAATTCTGTCCCGACACTTAAACTTTGGTTGAGTTTTATGAGAATGCTATAGCAGAGTCAGGAAAGCCAAAAAGTGTAGAAAATATCTCAAGTTTGAGGGAAAATTTTTGTTGAACTATGCTTGTTATGAAATAAATTTTGCTCCAATAACTTAAGTTGCTGAGTAACCAGCGCTTAGTATGTACCCCATATGCAGACTTGAGTCCAAAGGCAACAAGAGTTATGAGTAATGTTACAGCAACTATATAAAAAAAAATGGTGATAAAGGAATAAAAAATAAAGAGGTCCGCTGCTTAGGATACTGAGTAACCTAGTATGGTCATGAGCCCCATGTTCAGCCTTGAGTCAAAGGCGTTCAAAGGTAAGACCTAGATACAGCATCCTAGATATGTTTGCTGCAGCAACTTTGACACGTACTTTGAGTGAGTAATTGGGTGTCGTCATTACAAGTGATAGGCATTCACATAAAAGCTCAATGTTGTATTGAAGGGTTTAACGAAAAAAAAAATTTTGGTAGTACAGTTCGAGTTTATTTATGAATTTTGCTCCCCCATATGTAAATATATTTATGTTCTACCTTTAAATTATATATGTCTGTGTAATGCTGTAGCAGCTCCAGAATTTGATCAAAGTGGCACACACACACTTTGGACAAAATGAAGCCTAAGTGTAGAACTGAACTGCTATGGCTAGTTTACGTGATTAAGAGTGTGATTTGAGGCTGGAAGAATTCTTGCAAATTTGATGACAGAGCTAAGTTATTTGTTGCATGAGTGTGTGATTGAAGTGTTAGCGTTGTTGTCATTACTTGAGGACAAGTAATGGTTTAAGTTTGGGGGTGTGATAACTCTATGAAATGAGAGTTATCATGTCACTTTTAGACTTAAATCAATAATACTTAGAGAGTAAATAATGTGTTTTCATTGCATTTTTATTATATTTTGCATAAACATTCATCTTAATTTATTCCTAATAAATTTTGTTTGATTTAGAATAAATTGTGTGCTAAATCATATGCATAATTGTAGGTGTCCGGAAGCTCAAATTTCAAGGAAGGAATGCTGTTGTAATAGGCTTGCAAAAGATGGAAAAGAACTTGGCTACAGAAGAATTAAAACAAATCTAGAACAGTACAGTTGCTGTAGCAATCGTTACTGTAGCAACCATGCCATTACTGTAGCAATTCTGGAACAGTGACAGAGAAAATTTTACAAAAAATTGTAATTTACAGTTTTCTAATTTAGAAGATACGCGACCTAGGCTTCCGTTTACCCTAGTTTTCAACTATAAAAGAAGCACACAACATAAGGAAAAGAGGACCCGTCACCCAAAGAGAAAAAGCACAAGCAAACAAAAGAAAAACAAGATTCAAAAGAGAGATTAAGAACTACACAAGAGCAAAAATTACAGAGATCAATTGGGAGCTCAATCCTTCTTATCCTTCTCTTATTTTCGTGTTTTCTTTTTATTCATAGGGATGTGTTTGATGGCTGAAACCTTGTTCTTTATTTTTCTTTTGCAAATCATGAACTAAATTTATTTGTAGTTGAGTGATAAACAATCTTGATGGTTTATTGACTGAAAATATGAGTTGCTGCATGTTTGCTGTAGCAGTTTGTTTTGATAGTATTTATTTTTATTCATTATTTCGACTGATCACCTATTTAATGATACAAGCTAATGAAGAGCCACAAAAGGGACAATCTTAGTGGAACATATCAAAGCATACTTGATCTTAAATTGGGTTTCCCGGATTGAGTTTTACTTGAATCCCAAAAGGGCCATGCTTGATTTAAGATTAGTGATGAACTAGACATAGGGATTTACCTTGTAGGGTAAATAGACCCTAAGTGTGTAATGCCATATCTTATGTTAGCATAACAACTAATCACTGTTAAGTTGCATATAGATATACGATATCCAACATGTGACGACTGATGATACATAAGGATTCTGCCCAGTGCTATAGTAGATGCTGCAGCAACCGAGCCAAACAGTAGAAAAATAGTCAAAATCATTAAGAGAGTTTATTCACTCAACTACTATATATTTCCATTGGTTTTATCCTTGAGTTTGACTTGACAATTTATTTTGTTGCATTTTATTTATTATGTTTTTATTTTAACGAGTATATTAGTTTCATTAATTATTTTATCTGAATTTAGACACAAAATTTACAATGTTAAGATTGCTGCAGCAAATCTGATAACATCAATCCCCATGGAGATGATCTTGATTACTCATCAATTTATTACTTGTTGTGTATACATGCATATTGACACCAATAACATCTGAATTTATACACCAACAGTGATGCACAGAGAATACTTAGGATGGAAATTCATATAGACAAGAAGAATGGGAGTGTATGGTTGGCTTAAAAGTCTTATTTGAAGAAAGTGTTAGAAAGATTTGGTATGGATGACAAAACTAAACCGGTATGTACGTCTCTAACTCCTCATTTCAAGTTAAGCTCTTCTTCATGTCCTTCATCATAAAATGAGTAAGAGTATATGGCTCATGTTCCATATGCTAGTACTGTGGGTAGTCTTATGTATGTTATGGTGTGCACAAGGCCTGATATATCTTAAGCCGTCAGTACGGTTAGTCGATACATGCATAATCCGGGTAAAGATCATTAGCTTGTGGTGAAGTGGATTCTCCAATATCTATATGGAACAGTAGATGTTGGGTTATTATTCAAGAAGGATTGTGGTTAACAATGTATTCGATATGGTGATTCTGATTTTCCTGGAGACTTAGATAAGCGAAGATCACCAACGAGCTACATATTTACATTAGGGGAGGTCCGGTTAGCTAGTGGTCGATTCTACAATCGACAATTGCTCTATCCACTACGGAAGTAGAGTACATGGCAGCAACTGAAGCTGTAAAGGAAGTTATCTGGTTGAAAGGCTTGTTGGATGATTTGGGAGTAATCTAAGAGAACATTAAAGTCTTTTGTAAGAACCAAAGTGCGATATTCCTCGCGAAGAATCCAACATATCACGCTCGGACAAAACACATAGATGTGAAATATCATTATGTGAGAGAGGTTATCGAGGGCGGTGATGTGTTATTGAAAAAGATCGATACCAAGGATAACCTATCAGATATGATGACGAAGGTAACTTCTAGAGTTAAGTTTCAACACTGCTTGAAACTAATTAAAATCATTCGATTGTGTTAAGTTATTTGTAACACCTGTGAGTGAAGCGGCTAAATTTTAAAAAAAGGGGGGGGGGGGAACTATAAAAGAAGGAAACTAGAAAACACGAAAACACATACGTGTGTGAGAGAGTGAGAGAAAAGCTGTCAACCCGACCCGGAAACCCAACCCGCTAGCACGACCCGGCTGTAAATCCTGATTTCGGCCATTACTCCGACCGAGCTTGGTACCAATCTGAAGCTTGTGAGACGCCAGTCATACCCCCACCGTCCTCGTTGCCAAAAAACAACCAGAACACCAGCGATTTAGCCCGAAAAGACCGCGGCTCCATCCGTTTTTGTCACCGTCGATCTCGTTGGATTTAAACCGCGCCATCGCTTGGATCTTGTTCCTCACGTCACCAGCAGCACTTTCTGACCGACCACGACCACCGGGGACTCTGTCTTGGCCGCAAACGACCCCCGAAAAACTCACGGCCTTTGGAGCTTTGATCCGCCGCCGTCGTTGCGCATGAGAACTCACCGCCGATACCATTGGACTACTAGATCCGAGCTTCACGTCGCCGTTGAATGGATTTCGGTCACCGTTGACCGATAGGGGTAATTCGGTAATTTCACAAACTTTAGGGATAAGTATATAATTTCTAGAATTATGGTTATTTTTTTAATCTGAATTGAGGGCAGCTTGGTAATTTAGGATATTGTGGATAAATAAGTATTTAATGCTTTTATTTAATGATTTCCACGAAATGGATTTTATACACGCATTGATATTAAATTAAAATGTTTGGTCAATGGTTTTCCGTATCGATTTTGAATGAAATATAATAGTATTTTAAAGATGAGAAAAGTGGATTTCGATGTGATATGATTTTATTATCATTTTTGGAATAAATGCATGATATTAGAATTGAGCGGATTTGAGATATGTTGAATAAATGAAAATGAGATTTCAGATATGATTATATGTTTATATATACACGAGTATAGAGATTGTTTTTAAAAGCATTAGATAGTATCCATTCCCTCCAGATACAGTGTTACAGATGTTGATATATAGACGAAATATGTTGATACCAATGATATGAGATGAGAGGCCTTTGGGGCCCGTCTGAACACACATAGAGGCTTTGGGCCGTGTGTTTGGGCGCTTTTGTCTTTTGGGGGCATATGCATACAATGTGATGATTACAGTGATACAGATATGAGATACAGACAGATATTGAGATATGATGAGATATGAGATGGCATTTTCCCGTCTATCCGTTGTAGCTCCGGGGCATGATGGTTCCTTGATTGCCCGTCCGTTGAGGTCCGGATTTGAGATTGTTCCCCTGGATACTTGTTTAGTGATGATTTTCAGATTTTTGTATTTTATATGATATGTGATATGATTTCCATGATTATTTAGTACGATATTATATATATATTTTTCTTGGTTAGAAGTATGATTTAAATGTTAAATGAGTTATTACTGTTTTCTTGCATATGATTTGATGAAATCGTGTTTGGAAATAATATGATTATTTATGTTTAAGTAAGAGTTATTTCTAAAAACTACTATCCACTCACTGACTTTCACTGAGTTTTATACTCATTCCGTTTTTATTATATTTCCCCTCTCACCAAGAGGTTGCAGGTACACCAGACCGATCCAGTGACTGTAGATATATTTTGAGTCTTGGCCACGTGATGGTGCTAGAGATATAGATGATTTTTGTTATGATATTTTGGTTATCTTGTTTTTTTTTGGGATTGTATAATTTTGTTTTATTATTCTTTTGGGATTAAGAATAAATTGAGGATGTTGATTACTGGAGTTTGTTGTATAGTGAATTATTTTGGGAGTGTATACTTTACATATTTGCAGATTGGGATTGTTACATTTATAAAGGAGACTCTGCCGAATTCTTGGTAGAATCTTTAATAATTAGCTTATTATCGATTCGATTAGACGGGGTTAGATAGACTCGTCCTGGGGGTGCGGGACGGGTCGTTTCAGTTGGTATCAGAGCATGGTTTTAGATTCTGTAGACTTTACTGTCTTTACAAGAATAAGTTATGTTTATTAAAGTTAGAATTTATATCTTGTAGGAACCATCATGCTTCGTCGTAGCAGTAAACGTGGCCGTGGCTGTACTAGACTAGTAGCTGGGTTGACTCCAGGAATGTGCCGAATATTAAGCAGTCATTTGATAGGCTGGCTCAGATTATGACTACAGTTGTGCAGAAACAGACTCAAGCGCATGTCGGTAACACAAACACTATTGAGCGAGTGAGGAGTTTAGGGGCGAAGAGCTTTAATGGCTCCGGAGAACCACCTGAGGCTGAGTCATGGTTGGTTAAGTTAGAGCGAATTTTTGACGTGATGAAGTGTCCGGAGGATGACAGACTATCCTTCGCCACTTTTCTGCTCGAGGATAGAGCCTACCATTGGTGGCAGACAGTGGAGAGACGATATCAGGGACATGCTGCGATTACCTGGGCCATTTTCCGTAACGAATTCTACGATCATTATTTTCCTGCTGTGTATCAAGATATTAAACGGAGTAAATTCCTTCGGTTGGTTTAGGGGTCTCTGACAGTTGAGGAGTATGAGTAGAAATTTTTAAACCTCTCTAGATTTGTTACATCTATAGTCGGTGATGAGAGAGAAAGAGATGCAGACGGTTTGAGGAGGGCCTTAGATTTGAGATTCGCACCACCGTGACTGTATCACGATACAACGAGTTTGGAGAGGTAGTTGAGGCAGCTAGAAGAGTATAGCACAGTATTTCAGAAGGACGCAGAGTTCACGCACTAAAGCAGAAGCGTAGCCAGAGCTGGGCAGAAGGTGACTCTAGTAGTAGGCCGCCTAAGAGAGGGGGTATCCCTACAAGTTATTCTGATACTACGCAGAGGAGTCGGGGTATAGGCTTCAGGGAAGACTCGAGACAAGCTGTTAGTCAAAGCTCAGTGCAGCCATTAGTGGGGAGTAATACCAGGAATCAGGGACAATACAACCGCAGTGGTGGGGGATATCGTGATGATTGTTTTAGGAGTGTCCAGCAGAATTCTTGCTCTTCATGTGGCAGGAATCATCAGGGCTAGTGTCGTGTTGGAGACAAAGTTTGCTATTTGTGTGGTCAACCTGGACATATCAGGAGATTCTGTCATACTTTATCTGAGGATGATAGCTCTACATGAGGGACAGCCTCACGGTATCGACCTTACTCTGGCCAGACTTAGGGTTAGAGAGGAGTGTAGACAGGAGATTCTACATCCACCTTTAGAGGTCAGGCGACTGCTTCAGGTCAGAGAGGTCAGCCTGGTCGACCCCATACTCAGGCTCGAGTTTTTGCTTTGACGCAGCAGGAGGCACGTGCTGCACCGGAAATTATTATGGGTATATTATCTATCCTTGGCCGCGAGGCTCACATTCTTATTGATCCTGGATCCACACACTCCTTTGTTTCTTGTACTTTTGCTATGCACATAGGGCGAGAGCCCGAAAAGCTAGATTGTGGTTTAGTTGTTCGTACACCTACCGGAGAGTCATTACTTGCTGAGGGTATGTATCTGAATTGTTTGATTGGAATGGGTGAACATAACTTTGAGGCGAATTTGATTTCCTTAGATATCCATGATTTCGATGCTATTTTGGGTATGGATTGGCTTGAATCTTATTATGCTACAGTGAATTGTTTCAAAAAAGAAGTTGTGTTTAAAAAACCAGGGAAAGCTGAGGTGAAATTCTGTGGGGAGCGCAAAGTTCTACCCTCATGTGTTATAACTGCCCTTAATGCAAGGCGGTTGTTAAGAAAATGATGCTCAACCTATTTAGCTCATGTGATAGATACAGAAGCTCGAAAATTGAGATTGGAGGATATTGTGGTAGTTAAAGAATTTTCAGATGTATTTCCAGATGAACTTCTAGGGATGCCACCTAGTAGAGAGATTGAGTTTTCTATTGATTTAGTCCCTGGGACGGCCCCTATATCCATGGAACCGTACAGGATGGCTCCAGCAGAATTAAAGGAACTGAAAGTTCAATTGCAAGAGTTGGTAGATAAATGGTTTATTAGACCTAGTGTATCCTCATGGGGAGCTCCAGTCTTGTTTGTTAAGAAAAAGGATGGGACTTTTTAGACTCTGTATTGATTATAGACAGTTGAACAAAGTTACGGTACGCAATAAGTATCCACTTTCGCATAGTAATGACTTATTTGATCAACTCCAGGGGGTGAAAGTATTTTCTAAGATCGATTTGCGCTTGGGGTACCATCAGCTTAGAATTAAAGGGGTCGATGTTCTGAAAACGGCATTTAGAACCCGTTATGGACATTATGAATTCTTAGTGATGCCATTCGGGTTGACAATAATCCAGCAGCTTTTATGGACCTCATGAATAGTGTATTTTGCCCGTACCTGGATCGGTTTGTGATTGTATTCATTGATGATATCTTGGTGTATTCCCGAAGCAATGAACTGCATGCAGAACATTTGCGGATTGTTTTGCAGTCTTGAAACAGAAGCAGTTGTATGCCAAATTCAGCAAGTGCGAGTTCTGGTTGGATAAAGTAGTATTTTTGGGCCATGTGATATCAGTTGAAGGCATTTATGTTGATCCACAAAAGATTGAAGCTGTTTTGAAATAAGAAAGGCTTACAAATGTCACAGAAGTTCGAAGTTTCCTTGGATTGGCCGGCTACTATCGTAGATTTGTGGAGGGATTCTCTAAGATTGCTACTCCTCTGACACGGTTAACCAGAAAGAATACCAAGTTCGAGTGGGATGATGATTGTGAAAAGAGTTTTCAAAAACTTAAGACAAATTTAACTTCAGCGCCAGTTCTTACACTTCCGTCTGGTAATGAAGGATTTGGGGTATACAGCGATGCCTCTAGGCAAGGATTGGGTTGTGTGCTAATGCAGCATGGGAAAGTGGTGGCTTATGCTTCTAGACAACTTAAAATGCATGAGCAAAACTACCCAACATATGACTTAGAGCTAGCAGCAGTAGTGTTTGCACTTAAGACATTGAGGCATTACTTATATGGGGCAACATGTCAGATATTCACCGATTATAAGAGTCTCAAGTATTTATTTACTCAGAAGGAGCTAAATTTGAGGCAGAGGAGATGGATCGAGCTGATTAAGGGCTACGATTGCACTATTGATTATCATTCGGGCAAAACGAATGTGGTAGCTAATGCGTTAAGTAGAAAGTCTTCCAGCTCTATAGCTCACTTGCGAGTGACATATATGCCTCTGTTGATCGAGTTGAGATCTTTGGGCATCAAGTTGAACGCTGACAATTGTGGAGCCTTAATAGCTAACTTTCGAGTAAATTTCATCCATTTTAATCCATAATTTTAATCCATCCATTTCTTAAAATCACAAAAGTAAATTTCATTATTCATTCATTATTCAATTGGAAAATAATTTCAATGAGCCAAATTCATATAAAATATAAAATATAGAATTAGATTCTCACTATCCTTAAATCTCCTATAAGTTAACACAACCCACTCCTTCAAAAAGCAAAGCAACATTATGTCAACATAAATTGAACAATATGTGATAGATGAACTGTACACCTAGACTAAGCATGAGCAAGATTAAATACAACACCTCATTAGGCTTTGCCATGAATTGTATCAGCTTTGCTTTACGAATGAATATAATAAGCTTCATATTCCTTCGCTCCTTATAGGTAAAAATGGCCTGCAACAATTAAAGTGCCAAGATTCATTCACACTTTTTATTAAACACTTGGAGGGAATACAAAGATAGTAACTATATCCTCAATTCGAAGATAGTGAGCATACAGCTACATGCAAGTAATTTGCCACGCTCTAGAACAAAGCCTATATCTGATTTTGTAGTTCTAAGGTTTGGTAATTTCAACAAATTAGTAATTTAACCAATGAAATTGAAAAAAAAAAAGACTTTGCATTACATTGAACGAATTTGAGAACTATCTATATATATAGTTCCATGCATCCACAAAAAGTGAAAAAAAAAATTAGTTATTAGAAAACCCAATGATAAAGCAGCCTAGACAATATCCCAACATCCATCATGATTAAATTGGCAAGGATATTTACAGCCTAAATGAAATTTAAGAATAAAGCTATAATAATCAAATTCCAAATAAATCAAATAAATGTTTAAAATTCCATAAATAAAGAAACATAGAAGACCAATCAAATAGATCCAAATCTAACAAGAGCACACCTAGGATTTTCAAGTTTTACATGTACAGGGTTCAAATTTGACAAGAAAACATATAGGCTTTTCAAGATTTAGGTGTGTAGGGTTCGAATTTGACAAGAACACATCTAGGGTTTTTACGTTTTACATATATAGGGTTGGAGTTTGACAAGAACATTAAAATTGAAATGGAATACAACACTAGAAATATTATTTACCTGTATTGATCAAACGGTTACGACAATGGGTGAGTGAGAGTTCTTAGTTAAGGTATTGAAATGCAATAGCAGCAGCACATGCGTTTGTTGGGTATTCCATATAGTTCTCAGTGAGAGCCAAAATTGATAGTAAAATACAAGAGAATGGCGGTAGTGGTTCAATGCCCATGCAAGGATTTTTGGCGAAAAGGGCTTTGTGAGTGTGAGATTTACGAGAGTCATTGAGCGAGAGACGAGAGTGGGAGTGCCAACACTTAAGGGAAAAAAATTCGATGAGTGAAAACTGAAGAGGGTTTTGTTTTTGTTTAATTTCAATCTAAACGTTGCCGTTTCCTGTTTAAAGAGAAACTTTTAATCCAAACGGTATTGTTTATTCTTCATTTATTTTTTTCATTAATTTTAAAATTTCAGTCAACCTTGTGAAATAAAGTCAAAATAAAAGAGTTACTTGATGACCCAAATTATATCACAAACTCGTCATTACTTCTTGATAACCAAATAATTTATCATCAGTGTATCATAAGTGCTTGATAGATGAATTCTATCACAAGTATGTCATAAATGAATGATAGAAAAAAAAATAATCATCCATCTGTCGTAGTAGCTCTCCAGACCAAAAACTGTCACACAGAGGACTGTCATGGTAGATCATTTTTCTTGTAGTGCATTTTTAAAAGACATATTACCACATTAGTACTTGATAATATTGATAGCTTATACCCAGTAGAGTTCATCACCGAGTACCGATCAAGCCCTAGACCAAAGATTTTAATGTTCCATGTATCTGCAAAGATTCAAGGAAAGGCTCAGAAAATACACTGACTGTGTGAACATACACTCCAAGAGGTCAAGGCTCTCCAACATATCTTATCTTAATAATTAAGAGCTCGATAGGACATGATAAGTCCTATCTTTAAGAAATCCAAGGTCGGGAAGAGCTGAAGAGATAATGCATTTATAGAAGACAATCCTCGTGGCAAAGCCATAAGCACAATTAGCAACATTTTCATAATTTCATGGTTGGTTTTATTCACAACCATGCTTGCTCATTTTCTTTCCATTACATCAAATTATTCAAAAATTTCACATTCTCTATAAATAAATTAAAAATGATTTCAAAAATATTTTCTTTACCGTACAATTTTACTAATTTACATTATAGGGTTATCTTTTTTATTATTATCAATCATTTATCAAATACATGTATTTTGCTAAGAATTTTGTTGTCGTGTTGCTTGATATATGTAATTTTTTTTATATGAATCGACATTCACACAAATAATGAAAGCAAATTTACAAATTAGCTTGGGCTGATCAAAAGTTCTGGGCTAGCCCCTACTTGCCAGTGTACAGTGTGGTAGGTATGATAATCTGTCTAACAAGATGCTAATTTGAGATAGTAGCATGAATCACTTGATCAGTTTTAATTTGTGACGAATTCACATTCTCTTTAATTCATCAACAATTGGCTTTACTTGGTCTATATATATGTGTGTGTGTTGATTAGTTGTTTGAATATCCATATATGTTTGCATTATAGTAACGAAATTATTAAAAAAATTGCATTTCGTTTTAAATCACTTAATTTCACCATCCAAAAGGAATTACGAAGGTTTTTATTGCTCCATATCTGCAAAGATATACAAGACTAAAAAATATCAATTCGGACTGTGTGAACACAAAAAGGCATTCAAGGCTCCTTAGGGCATCAGACTTGACCCCTCCTGAACTTTGAAATTTATTTGAATATATTATATTTGGTCCATTTAAAAATTTAATGTTTCTTCTAGACTTTCAAATTTTCCTTTGAAAATATTTTATATGTTTGGTTCATTTTTTAGTTTGTTATATATGTACTAGACTTGAAAGGAGTGTTTAGGTGATAATTTAATTGATTGACATAATTGTCATCTTATAACTTTAAATTTTTAAAAATATCAAGGAAAATGTCATTGGTTTTTAGCTTTTTAATTAGCCAACCGGTTTCATCACTCTTTCAAAAATAAAATTGCACGGTCTTTTTATACATTAAAAAAAATAAAGGAGTATTAAGATTTTCTCATATAAATTAAACACGACTAGTTGAGATAGAGTTATTTGTTCAACTAAATTTCTTACTATTCCTGGTAACCTTTTTTTTTTTTGACCTCAAATAATTATTCTAATTTAAGTCATTGCATGAAACAACAAAATTTTAAATTGTTGATTAAGTTGATAATGAAATTATTATAATATGTAATTTTTTTAAAACTGAAAATGAGTCAAGGATAGTCGTAAATGTGTTGAAAATTATTAATTCAATGAAGTTCAATAATTTGGCACTTGTTGTTTTTGTTTGAATTTTTTTTTTGGGTATTAAATCATTTGGTATCCAAGGACCACATTGAATCCCGACTAATTCAGATTCGAGCCGGGTAGGACCACTCAAATAATTATTTTTTTTAAATAATATTATACTAAGCCCCTCCTAGATAAAATTTCTGGGTCCACCCCATCAGTGGTCCAAAATTAGCCAAGATAGACACTGTTTGAGCTGGTAGCTATAGAACGAGAATCATGACAAAAATGGATGAAGCAACCTTCCGTTCTCACATGCAAAATTAATGAGGATTGTCGCTTTTATTAAATGTCGTAAAGGCAGAACCGAAATCGGCAGAAGACGATAAAACCACGTTTTGCACGGCCCTTCGTGGTATTATTAGTGATATTGGCACTTGGAACATGTATACCGAAAGATGACAAAACTCGGTCTAATTTACTCACTTAATTGGAAACAATTAAATAATTTCTATTATAATTGTGAAATTGGAGTTTTATTATATAATTGAATTTGATCTTCTTAAAATAATGACAAGACCTCTTTATTTATAATTGAAAAAAACCCACTTCCTTAAATTAACCTAAAATGGAAAATTAAATTACAATTATAATAGAAATAAAAGACTAAGATACATATCATAATTGACTCAAATTAAAATTAAAAATCCTAAAATAATAAATATTCTATAATCCTAAAGTAGCTAAAATAACATGAATTAACTTCTTACATCAATATGGGAGAATGATCGACTCTATGTGCATCAAATTATCTTAAAATTTACATTCTTCCCAGAAAAATTACGAGATATAGAAAGAGGATATATATAGAAGAACATAGAATTAGTCCTCTGCAAGTGGACAGCTACGTATTTATGATTAGACGAAAAGAATAATAATTAGTAAATAAAACATTAAGCTGAAAAAAAGATAAACTTGGTCTAATTATTCATTTAATTGGAAACACAACATTTTATCAAAGCTTTATGTCTTTATCATTTTTAAAAGACATATTACCATAGTAGTACTTGATAATACTGATAGTTCATACCCAGTAGATTTCATCACAGAGTACCGATCAAGCCCTAGACCAAAAGATTTTAATGTTCCATGTATCTGCAAAGATTCAAGGAAAGGCTCAGAACATTCACTTGACTGTGTGATAATACCCTCCAAGAGGTCAAGGCTCTCCAACATATCTTATCTTAATAATTAAGAGCTCGATAGGACATGATAAGTCCTATCTTTAAGAAATCCAAGGTTGGGAAGAACTGAAGAGATAATTCATTTATAGAAGACAATCCTCGTGGCAAAGCCATAACCACAATTAGCAACATTTTCATAATTTCATGGTTGGTTTCATTCACAACCATGCTTGCTCATTTTCTTTCCATTACATCAAATTATTCAAAAAATTTCATATTCTCTATAAATAAATTAAAAATGATTTCAAAAATATTTTCTTTACCGTACAATTTAATAATTTGCATTATAAGCTTATCTTTTGTATTATTGTCAATCATTTATCAAATACATATATTTTGCTAAGAATTCGTTGTCGTGTTGCTTGATATATGTAATTTTTTTATATGAATCGACATTCACACAAATAATGAAAGCAAATTTATAAATTAGCTTGGGCTGATCAAAAGTTCTGGGCTAGCCCCTACTTAAAAGTGTACAGCGTGGTAGGTATGATCATCTCAAAAGAAAATGCTAATTTTGAGATAGTAGCATGAATCACTTGATCAGTTTTAATTTGTGACCAATTCACATTTTCTCTAATTCATCAACAATTGGCTTTACTTGGTCTATATTTATTTGTGTGTTGATTAGTTGTTTGATTATCTATGTATGTTTGCATTATAGTAATGAAATTATTAAAAAAATTGCATTTCGTTTTAAGTCACTTAATTTTACCAACCAAAACGAATTACGAAGGTTTTTATTGCTCCATACCTGCAAAGATATACAAGGCTAAAAGATATTAATTCGAACTGTGAACACAAAAAGGCATCCAAGGCTCCTTGGACAAGCGCATCAGTGGTCCAAAATTAGCAGAGATAGACACTGTTTGAGCTGGTAGCTATAGAACGAGAATCTTGACAAAAATGGATGAAGTCAACCTTCCGTTCTCACTTGCAAAATTAATGAGGATTGTCGCTTTCATTAAATGTCGCACAGGCAGAACCACAATCGGTAGAAGATGATAAAACCACGTTTTGCACAACGCTTCTTGGTGTTATTAGTGATATTGGCACTTGGAACATAGATACCCAAAGATGATAAAACTTGGTCTAATTTACTCACTTAATTGGAAACACAGATTTTATCAAAGATTTATGTCTTTATCATTTTTAAAAAATATCATTAGCATAGGACTTTGTAACGCTGATCGCTTATACCCAAAGAGTTCATCACAGTACAAATCAAGCACTAGAAGAGAAGATTTTAATGTTCCCTGTATCTACAAAGATACAAGCCGAGGCTCGGAAAATATTATGACTATGCGAACGTACACGTCAAGTTTATGCGATACGGATAGTTAATCATGCCGAAACATCAAAATATGGATGGCTCGTTTACTAATTGTGTTGACTGTTTAACATATTTAATAAAAAATTTAAAATTAATTTAAAAAATAACAATATGTTAATATTATACTTTGCAATAGTCATAAATGAGTCAAAATTACATAAATAAATTTATAATGCAATATGAATATGACACCAGTGATTAATTTAGTATTTATTTTATATATCATTTATTTTTCAATAATATTACCATATATTTATGTGTATTCGTATCCTAAATGTGTAATTATGTTGAGATAATTCAATATGAGCATGATATAGGTTATTTATCGTGTTGCATTCTGTCAACTCATGTATTAACCATTCGCCACCTCTAGCTAGATAATACCCCATCGCCAAACACGTTTTTTACAGCCACCTTTCTTGTCATTATTAGTGATTTGTGTATTCGAGTTCCTCGTATGAATAGATGCGGAAATTTCTTGACAAAATGGATGAAACTGCAGTGGCGGATCTATGAGAAAAAACCATTTATATCCCTTATGTTTTTATTAATTTAGTAAAATAATAGAATTTTTATTTTTTCATATATATCCCTAAATCAATTACCCTTATAATTTCATCAATTTGGTATAATAATAGAGTTTTTATTTTATATTCAAATATGTCCCTAACTCAATTACCCTTATGTTTTCATCAATTTCATATAACAATAGAGTTTTTATTTTATTTTCAAATATGCCCCTAATTCAATTTTATTATTTTCAATTGAAATTAGTGACTTATTTTATATAATGATTAAATTATATATTTATTGAATAGATTGTAAATAATAGAGAGCTAAAATTTTATTACTGCTTTAATTTATTTTAAAAACTTCTAATTTAAAAAAAAGTATGTCAATGTAATATAACATCATCAATGGTATTAAAAATACTTATAAAATAACATATAGTAACAATTATCAACATTTTCAAAATTTTCAAAATTTTTTATATGAATTTTCAGACATAATTTTTAGTTCCATTAACTAGGAGGACAAGTTAAAAAATAAAAGTTGATTTAAGGAGCTTTTGATAGAAAGGTTATCAACATCTAGTTCTTTAAAAAGAGTTAGAGCACCTGACAAAGAAACAACTGCATCCAAGTATTTTTTTGCTAAATTGAGTTTAGTTTATTATTAAAATTTTTAACTAATAATACTTTTATAATTTGAATGGATGAATACATTTTAATTGTTTAATTTATTAAGCCTGGTAATTTAGTACTTGATTTCAAATATAAAAGTTTTACTTGTAATTTTTAATTGATTGTAATTACATATATTAATATATTTTAGTTTAGAATTCTTAATTGATTTCTTAATCCTTATAAAATTACATGTTATTATAGGTTGCAATGTCAGATTCCATAATTGAAAAATAATATTTTGATATTTAAATTATCTTTTATTTTCTACTCTTTTTTAATAATTATTTTTGTTTATAGTACATATTTATGGAGATATAGTTCTTAGTGTTCCCCTTATTTAACGTTAATGTCTTTTCTACTTATAAATTTTTTTGTTTGCTTTAAAATATAAATTTTAAAATTTAACCCTGGATAATAATAAGTCCTGGGTCCGCCTAACCGTTCTCATTTGCAAATAACCTGAGGATTGCCATTCGCCACTTTAATTTTCGCGAAGAGGACAAAACCACGTTTTTCACAACCACCCTTCTAATGAATAATTATTAATGAAATTGCTTGTATTCGAGTTCTTTTTTGTATAAATAGAGGTGCTTGTCAGTCAATCAGAAGGCAGAAAAAAATTCAAAGATATATTTTTAATTATAATCGCAGAAGATATATTACATATGGCGGCTGTTCCAGTGAATGTATCTGCGTCTGTTCCTGTGAAGGTGTCTGATCATCGCAAATTGACAGGTTTTAAATCAGATAATTTTTTTTTATTCGTATTTATATAAATAGATGTGACAAACTGTAGTAGGAGTCAATCAGAATTCTGAACCAAGTGCCTACGCTCAAAATATATAAGCAAGGCACGAAGGGCTGCTGAGTGCTTGTTTTTCGTTAAATTGCAGGATGTATGGCGTCTGCGTGTGTTCCATTGAAGGCGCCTACGTCTGTTTCGATGAGGGCATCGGCATCTGTTTCATTGAGGGCGTCTGCCTCTTTGCCAGTGAAGGCGTCTGCGGCGTCTCTGTCTGAGCAGAAGAAGTTGTCTGGTCATAGCAAATTGAAAGGTTCTAAATCAGATTACGTTTTTATACGTTATGCAGGTCCTGATGAATTGAAGAGCTACGATAAGATGGATTTGGTTTGTTTGGTCGGAGTTGGATTGCAAATATTTCTTGGTCCATCGTATTTGCTCCCGGCGTTAGAGATGATAATTGGAGAGAATATCTACCTTCTGCGACAGAAAATTTTATGGACACCGGAGAATTGCTTGATGTTATTGCCTCTGGTTCTACTAATGGAGTCTTTTTCGCTGATGGTCAGAGTGCTACTCATGCTATTAGAACTGTCATTCCATTGAATGAATTGAAAAATTATGCTCGTGTGCAGTCTGGAGGTTCCCTCCTTTTGCAGATTGGTCTCATGGATTTATTGGATAGTGGAGAAGTTAGTGCGTTGACTTCAGTTACTTTTAACGGTCTAGTGTATTGGAACTTGTATTCGAATTGAAAAACTTGATGGGTACATTTCGTAATCTGATCTTGGTATAAGATTAGATATGGTTGTATGTTACTGCATTATGTACGTCTAGGTAAAACTAGCAAGCTGTTGTAAGGATCCTTTGGTGTGACTTTAAAGAGGATCCAAGTGGGTTGTAACAGGCAGAGCTCCTTGAGTTTAGTCTGTTAATGAATAAAGGTACTAATAACGTACTGTATTGTTGGATCTTTTTACTTTTAGTATGCCAATAAAAAAGATCCAAGTGTCCTGTAATGGACAGAGCTCCTTGAGTCTAGTATATAAATAAATAAAGGCATTTTATGTTGTACTATTGTAGGATTCTTTAGTATGCCTATGAAAAGGATCCAAGTTTGTTGTAATGGACAGAGCTCCTTGACTCTAGTCTGTAAATGAATAAGTTTGCTTTTTTTTTTTTTTCAATACAAAGGGGCTCTTATAATAAGAAGACACTAAGCGAGGGTAAGCAACCCTACATATATCATGAAGAAGAAATGGGGAGACACTAGGCCAATTGGGAGGTCGGAAAATAAGTTTGCTTATAATATCGAAGTTGGGTTTTCCTGAATCCCCTTCAGTGTTCTCAGGTTTCCAATATGTCTTGAGTATGCTGTATGGATTGTCGCTATCTGAAAGGATTTTCTTATATATCATTTTGCATGTATAATTCATAAGTGTAAGTAATTAATTGATATAAAAGATTAAAGATATTCCAGTATCAAAGCCCGAGTTTTTGTTAGCAAGGGTATGGTTTTGTTAGCTCGTAGACAAAAATCTTCGTGAACTTTTGCCAAAAATCACAAAGAGATTCCAAATTAAGTTACATAACATCTCACTTAAAATTTTAAATTTTTTGGATGAAAAGAAATGCTTAAAATAAAAAATTAATTCTATAAGTTCTATGAACATTGTCTCTCTCATTTATTAAAGTAATATTTACTACATCATGTCCTATGGAAATATAAACAAAGAAGTTTGCTTCAAAATTTTAATGCCAGAGCCACGTCTCAATAAAATTATAGTTTTCACAGCTTCTCAGCGCGGTACGGTCGACCGATATTTCCCATATCAGAAAAGTGGTATACTAATTATTAGATCAATTTTCATGTATCAATATCATCCACAATCTATGATACCTCTAATTGATCAATTAGCTCGTATTAAAGAACAGAAGCGTGCCGATCGTTTAAATGGTTAGGATGAAGGCTAACTTATATTGTTTTCAATTAAAATGTAGATAAATAGTGGATATAAATAAATGATGGATCTCTCCGTTATTAATATTCTTTAATTTCTCTCCCCAAAATTTATTATTCTTTTTTTCTTTCTTTCTTCTACTATAATTTTTGCGCCAAAAGTCATTTTATTAATTTTGCTAAAAGAAATGTCCTAATTTACTGATCTAGAGATTCTGCCATTCTAATATAAGTTTATCTGTTGAGCTAGTTGGTTCTGCTTATTTTATATCAAGGAACTATAAAGACCACACTAGTGCAGAGTAAGAATATTACAAACCATAACGAATGGTGAAGGTGTCGGATTTCTTTTACCATCATACATATTTGTAGTGCATGAAGAACTTGTCACGATTATTGACTTCGAGTCCAGAGGGGTGAGTACCTGAAAAAGGCACTCCAACGCCCAATTTAGTATTTGATCAAGATTAAACAAAGAAGAAAGATAGAGAAAATGAGCTTTCGCTCTCTAAATATGAATATTGATTTTGGAGGCCAAAGACCTATTTTCTCTTACAGATGGGTCTCTATTTACAAATGATGAGTGATGTGGATTAGGGTTTTGCTTTGAACTCTCAATCTAAGAATATGTGTCACCCATCATTTCTGTACACGTGGAAGTGAATATGATCTAGGGAATTAATCTACCCTTGTGTGTTTCCTCACTCATATGATCTTTAGGCGTGATTTTCCTAGACTAATGGATTGCAGAACTAATTCCCCCCTCTTGCCATTTTTATAAGCTCCGAGAGAATTTTTCCTTAGGTGTTATCCCCTCATAATAGTTTGGGTGTTATTTATCCTAGAATAGCTTGGGTGTTATTTTCCCGTAATAACTTTTTTCATCTGACAGGATGGACACTTCACATGGTTTGATGCCTTTTAGAATATGACACATACAAATGGATACTGAAAGAAAAATTGAGATATGAAATTAATCTACAGAGAATTCAATAGGTTTTCAAACTATTGGACAATAATTTTGTGCTAACTTGATATAATGAACATTTTCCAAAATAAAATGATGTCTTTATCACCTTGCTTTTGTATATTCAAGCCAAATTTAATATCAATATATCATCAATGATCAAATTCATTTTTGCAATTGGTTGCCTTTAACTTTACTTTGTTTATCAAAGGTATTAAATAGAAATCATGTTGATGTTCTGACTATTCTAAAAAGAGCAATCAGGTTTGTAGTTTGAGAATATGATCTAGTTTTATTTATTTATTTCTTCAATTCAAAGGATAAATGGGGAAATAAACAAGAGGAAGATTGCATTCATATCCTATATCTCTGCATTAATTATAGGAGAGATATAAGTATAATATGGATTCTTTGGGTATGGTATGGATTCTCTGATATGTGTATAGGACAATTTGTAGAGGCAGTTCATTTAAGGGATATTGGAACTACTGTTGGCTTGATCCAAGATTTTGGGTACATAAGCAGTCAAAGCAACATAACCATTTTGGATCCTTAATGAAGGATTACTTTAGGGATATGACTTGTTGGTAGTCGGCTCAGATTTTGTAAAGTATGAGAAAAAAATAGGGAAAGGCGGCTTAAAAAAAATAAAAGGAAGCTTTGTGAATGTTTTAAACGAGGAAACATATTCATATATGAGAGAGAGAAAACTGCCGAAACCGACTCACGAACTCGACTCGACCATATCTCTGATTTTCGACCACCCCACCGGCCGTGGAAGGTAGCAAAAGAAAGCTCTTGAGCCAGCCTTCACTTTCCTGCTATCACCGTCGACAAAAATCTACCAAAACACTGTTATTTGAAGTGTGAATAGTCACGGCCAAAACCCATCATGACCGCCATTGAATCTACCAGAATTAGACCACTCCACTGGCTGGGTTTTTCTCCTCATATCACTACCTTTCATTTCTGACCACTCACTACCATTGGGGGAGTCTATTTGTCGTCGATCGACCGTTGGAGGATTTACAGTTGTTGAGTTAGATTCCTGCGCCGTCACTGCGCATTTAGAGCCCACCGCTGGCACCATTGAACTTAACTCAGCCAAAAGTGTCTAACTCGAGTTTCTCAGTCACCGTTGCTTGAATTTCGGTCGCGTTGACCACCGAGGACAATTCAGTAATTTCACATTTTGAGGGCAATTTTGTAATTTTTAATGTTGTATATATTTTAATAATTTTTAAAATTGGGGATATGTTGGTAATTATGATTCCGAGGGTAATTTGGTGATTTATGATTTCAGAGTATTTTAATGATGTACGGATTTGAGGGTATTTTTGTAATTTTATTGATAGGGAGTTGTAAATTATAGACATATGTTCGTTTCGAGCTTATTGGGTAAATTTAGTCCTATTTCACATTTACGAAAAATAATTATGTCGTTTCCTTGATTTAGTAGGATCCGTGACCAAGGCTCAGTCCGCAGGCATAAACGATAATAAAGTTTGAGCATCGTCACTGTGAGTGAAATATAAAAAACCTATTTTCATAATATTATGATTTTAAAGTATAATTAAACATGTTTGCGAATAAATGTTTAATGCACCAATTTAATGTTTTCTTAGAAATGAGTTTCATTTACATATTATTGTATTACTAAAAAGTGTGTGATTATCGGTTTCCCTATCGATTTTTAATAATACGTGATGGTAAATTTTAAAAAATAGATTTTAAGTATGTTAAATAGAAAAGAAATGAGATTTAGAGTATGATTATATGTTTAGGTATATGTGTTTAAAAACATTGTTTATAAAATCATTGAATAGTACCATTCCCTTCCAGTTATAGTGGCACAGATCTGATGAAAGGCATTTGGGACGCGTTTGAACACACATAGAAGCTTTAGGCTGTGAGTTTGGGCGCTTTTCCCTTTAGGGGGCTCATGTATGCAGTATGATGATAATATAGACATAGTTACTGAGATACAAATATGATATAAGCCTTTGGGGCCCATCTAAGCACACACATGTTTAGGTGCAATCCTAAGGAAGAGCAAGTATCATTTGTTGCTAGTAGATTAAGCATAAGTGCTTTAGAATGGTGGGATGAGTTGCGAATTTCTCAACTTGAACAAGGTAAATGCGAAATTCGATCATGGAATCGTATAAAGTGCATTTTGCGATCCAAGTTTATCCTTCTTGATTATTGTTTGGTACAAGATCCATTTCTTCTTATGCTTATGAGTTTGAACGATTTTATATTATTATGAGCCTGAAGAGAATATAGTTACAAGATTTATTAAAGGGCTTGATTTGCATATTTAAGAAAGGATGCCCACATACACTATCTACATTTTACAGCATGCAATTCATTTAGCCAAGAAAACCGAATCGCAAATTGAGTTGCAACGTCAAAGAAACCTTAATGATATGATTAAGAAACTTGACGAAGTCTAGAATTTAATCAAGGAATGGCGTGTCTCTATGAAAGTGCCTAGAGATGTACCAATGAGCTCTCCTATCATTGAGGAAAACTACTTGCATGAGATGTCAGAAGAAAAGGTAAAATTCATTATTGATTTAAAGTTTCAATCTGACAATTTGTACGAGATTGTGCATGATGTTTCCTTGGAAGACGAGAGCGAGAATTTGCATGATGTTTCCTCGGAGGACAAGATAAGTGTTGAAGATGATGAAATTTTTTATCTCTCTAGGATTTTTGACGAAGTAGAACAACCTACCATTGATTTCTACATTGAGCCTAACAATATGATCTAGGACGTGCCGCAAAATCAAGTTGAAGAAGTTGAAATGATTGAAATGATTCTACCTATTCACATTGAAGACATAAAGATTGTGCTTGAAGAAGATTTGATTGAACAGGTGAAATTTATTGGAGAGCGCATTGAGCGAGAATTGGGGAAGGGCAAGAGTTATTTGGTCGTTGTTCGTTCTTGGAAGTCGTCATCGACTCGAAGAATGTACAAGCAAAGGAAGTTGATAAAGTTTGGATACTTCAAAGTTTCGAGGAAGATTGATGAGAATGGCTATAAGTTTGAATTACAAGATGATTTGCTCCTACACTATAAGTTTCATCCTCCAGACTATATTCAAACTCGAGAATAAGTTTCTTTTAAAAGGGGGAGAATGATGTAGGAAGTTAATTTACATTATTTTAGCTACTTTAGGATTATAGAATATTTATTATTTTAGGATTTTTTATTTTAGTTTGAGTCAATTATAGTATGTATCTTAGTCTTTTATTTCCATTATAATTGTGATTTAGTTTCTCATTTTATGTTCACTTCGAGAAATAAGTTTCCTCTATTATAAATAGAGAGGCCTTGCCATTGTTTTGAGAAGTTCAGATTCAATTATTCAATAAAACTCCCCTTTTAAAATTCCCTCTGGGATTATCTATCAAAATTTCTCTTGTAGAGTCATTTGCATTAGAGCGTTATTTAATCTCGCTTTATGTGTTATAAAAAATCTCATTGAGTCATCTTGGTTAGAACAATATCTAATCACGTTTCGATTAGAACGTAAGCTAATCGCGTTGGCTTGGTCCAATACTAGAACGATATCTAGTGTTTTCTCTCCAATCAATCCCGCTTTCGCTACGCCTCGCTCCATCACATATTGAATGAGATAACTGTCCTATGCTTATAGGTGTCTGCGATGCCTGGGATTCCAAATTCCATAGAACAATCAAGACATATTTGTAGTGTTGAGAACCTAATTAAACAAGTCTTCTTTTGCTTGCTAGAGATCTTGTTCCACTAGATTTTGTGCCGATCTAAATGCTTTTGTAGTCTATCTTTTATGAATTTGTTAATTGTTTTAGCTTCAACTAGACTAAAAGTTTCTTCGTGAATATTTTTTGGCATTGTCTCTAGGGTTTCCATATATAATTATTTAGTTTTATCTCGAGTTTGGTAAATATTATTTGCAAATGGATTCTTAGCCTACAGTACTCGTAGGCTAACATTTGTCGCTGATTTGTTATAATTATAAGCAACCACCAAATATGAGAAAGATAAACCATATATAAGATTAGAGACTAAAGAATTTTTGTTCCAAAGATTTGTTTTACATTGCGAATCTCCACAACTTTACGGATGTTTAGCATCCATTTATTTGCTTTACTCGTGTTTCTAAAAGAATTTTTCATTGCGCACTGTAATTCATCTTATTGCTAGTCTGAATGGCAAGAATGCTATTGGATTTTAATAATGTTTAATGGAGGCTACAAAAGTCTGCAAATAGTCATTGCACATTATTCCCCATTGTAGTACATACAAATTCAATTTCTTGTGCTTAGATTCATAATATTTTCATATCTTATATTTTCGTTTTCGAGTGGGACTACTTTAACTTAAATTTTGACACAAATTTTGAGCACACATTTTAAATAATCCAGTGGTAAACATTAAATGTCAAAGTAGTATTTAATGATGCATATTCATCCACCCTCATATTTCTTATAATCAATAGTTCAAGGTATGTGTAAAAATTTTAAGTTGAAATAATCTAACCATATTATTTATAGAAAGCTATAATTTAAAGCGCCTAGTATCATGTACCATGAGAAAGCAGAACAGAGACTAAGAAAAATTTAAAATATAATATAATTTGTAAAAATTTAAAAATTAGCGGTAATGTCAAATTTTATAAAATCAACTGCAGCATTATCATAATTTTAAGATTTAGGTTAGACGCTTTTAGAAATTTTAACTATAATATTTTTTAAAAAAATAATATTTTGAAAATTTTCGCCGACTGGGGCCCGTGCACCAAGTAGTCCGATGCTGAATCCACGTATATATGGTATGATTTACATAGTCCTAATAATATTTTGAACCTATCTTTGCATATATGGGTGAAACATTAATATCATCTTCTCTAGGGCAATAGGGTTTGATTCGTATCCTGTGATGAATTTACTTGATTATTACCAAGTGTTACAAAGTGGTATGTTGTTCACCTGCATTTATCTGATAATGGCGCAGACTATGCACTCGCAAGGGACCAACTCTCATCTCTTGGGAAAAAAACAAAAAAAACATTCTTCATATTCTCTACTTTTTTGAAAAGAATATACATATGATGGTCGGTAAGCTCAAATTAATTTTTTGACCTCCCAGTTCTTTAAGACTTGAACTTGAGTGGTTAGCTAATGAAAACTATATTGAAAACCAATCGGTTTAACTTCTAATTGTAAAATGATTTGATGTACATAAAGAGTTGATCATTCCATAATTAAATAACTTCATATATTGATAATATGTTAATTAGTCAATTAATATATTTTCTTCTTCCTAGTGATAACATTCTATTGATATTCTAATGTGTTAATATTACTTTTTTTAATAGGATGCTATAAGCAAAGCATCAATTTAAGAAGTTGCTCGAACGATACGGTTATTGGCGTGTGTGCGGGCGCGCATACACATATGTAGTGGTTGTGTATAATTTATTGTAAAATATTTATTAAAAATTGCTTTGTTAATTTAAAATTCGAATTAAGCATGAGAGTAAGTATTGTAAATTTAATAAAAAAATAAATAAAATTAGCATTGTAGTATCACTTGACATTCTAGACTAATACAAGTAAAGTAATTGTGTCGTAACTTATAAAAACAAAGTATCGAGGGGACTAATCTTGTCATACCCGGACCTCAACAGACAAGCAATGACTTACTATCAAGATATCGCCATGCCCTGGAGCTACAATGGATAGAGCAATGAAATGTCCTCCTAAATCAAGGAAACGTTATAATTATTTTTTGTAAATGTGAAATAGGACTAAATTTACGTAATCAAGCTCGAAACGAACATTTGTCCCTAATTTATATCTCTTGTGTTGATAAAATTACTAAAATACCCTCAAATTCCTAAATTATTAAAATACTTTGAAATCATAAATCACGAAATTACACTCGGAATCATAATTACCAACCTATCCTCAATTTTTGAAAGTACTAAAATATCTACAAGGTTAGAAATTACAAAATTGTCCTCAAAATGATAAATTACTGAATTGCCCTCGCCCGTCAACGGTGACTAGAATTCAAACGAGGGTTATTGGGAAGCTTGGGTTAGACACTTCTGGCCGAGATGAGTTCAATGGTACTGGTAGTGAGCTCTCACACACGGCAACCAAGCAAGAATCTAGCTCGATAGCCGTGAATCGATCGACAGCAAATCGGCTCCCCCGGTGGGAATGGGTGGTCGAAAATGAAAAGTAGTGACCTGAAGAGTAAAACAGTTGGTGGTGTGGCCTAATTCTAGCAGAATCAACAGCAATCTTGAAGGGTTTGGGCGCGACTATTCGCGCTTCAAACGACATCGTTTTGGTCAGTTTTTTGCAATGGTGATGGCAGGAAAGAGAAGGTTGGCTCGAGAGCTTACGTTGGCTATAACTTCCACGGTCGGCGAAGTGGTTGGAAATCAGAGTTTTGGTCGAGTCGAGTTCGCAGGTTGGTTTTGACAATTTTCTCCCTCTCTCTCATTTATGAATATTGTTTCCCAATTTTAAAACATTTAATAAGCTTCCTTTTACTTTTTTTTTTAAATAGTCTTTCCTTTTTTTTTTCATACGTTACAATCCTCCCCACTTATAAAAATTTTGTTCTCGCAATTTACTTACTTGATAAGAAAAGGTAGGAATACTGAGTTTGCATTAAGTCCTCGCGTTTCGAGGTAGCCTCTTCCTTTGTCTAATTCCTCCACAGTACTTTCATTAAAGGAATGGTCTTAGAACACAGAACTTGGCATTTCCTTTCCAGTATCTCCACCAGTTCCTCTTTGTAAGTCAAGTCTTCTTTCAAGTGAATAGGTTGACACATAGCTCAAGTCATATATGTACTTCCAAAGTATTGAGACATGAAACACATCATGGATTCTAGATAACTCGAGTGGTAGAGCTAATCGGTAAGCTAACGGACTAATGCGCTCTCAGTGATGAAAGAACATTATTACATTGACAAAAAATAATAATGTCATTTCCTTGATTTAAGAGGATCTGCGAGGGAGAACCAGTCTGCGGGCGTGGATGATAGCCGAGTTTGGGCATCGTCACTATGAGTGGAATATACAAAACTTATTTTCATAATATTATGATTTTAAAGTATAGTAAACATGTTTGCGAATAAATGTTTAATGTTCCGATTTAATGTTTTCGTAGAAATTACTTTTATTTATGTATTTTTTTATTATTAAAAAGTGTGTGATTATCGGTTTCCTTATCAATTTTTAAGTAATGCATGATAGTATTTTAAAGAAAAGAAAATAGATTTGAAGTATGTTAAAAAGAAAAGTATGAGACAGTAGTATGATTATATGTTCAGGTATATGTGTACAAAACATTTTTTGCAAAATCTTTAGATAGTACATTTCTCTTCCAATTATGGTCATACAAATATGATAACAGGCCTTTGGGGCTCTTCTGAACACACATAAAGACTTTAGGCCGTGTGTTTGGGTATTTTCGCCTTTTAAGGACTTATGTGTGCAGTATGATGATAACAGAGATACAGTTACTAAGATACAGATGCGATATAAGCCTTTGGGGCCTGTCTGAGTACACACAGAGGCTTTGGACCGTGTGCTTGGGTGTTTTTGTCCTTTGAGGATTAACTCATACATGCAGAGATATAATGATGTATATGAGCTATATGAGATGACATTCCATTGATCTATTCATTGTAGCTTGGGTGTATGACGGTATCCTGATAGTACATCATTGCCTATCCGTTGAGGTCTGGGTATGACAAGATTATTCTCCTGGGTACTTGTTTAGTAAAAGCTTTCAGAATTCAGTATTTGAGATTACAATGTGTTTATAACTTTCTTAATTTTATGTGGACTTATGTCTTATGTTTATGTCAGTGTCTGATTTATAATTAAATGGGTTTATTTAAGTTTTCATATGATAATTTGGTAAAGTTATTTACTGAAATGATATAATTATTTTGAAGTAAGTTTATATTCAAAAACTACTATCCACTCACTGAGCTCACTGAGTTTACTTATCCAATTTTATTATATTCCCCCCTCCCCCCAATAGGAGGTAGGCACATCAAACCGACCCAGAAATTGTAGATATTTTGAAATTTGGTCATGTGATGGTGTTAGCTAAGCTGATTTTTGTTAGGACATCCTGATCATCCTTTTTTTTTTTTTAGATTGTATAATTTTGTTGTATTATTCTTTTGAGATTAAGAATAAACCAATGTATGTTAATATTAGTTGTAATATAATCTTTTGATACTTTGGAGATATCTTGAGTAAAAACTCAATATTTCGCCTGAGGATGTTGATATTTGGAGTTGGTTGTGTATTGAATTATTTTGGGAGTGCTTGTCTTACATATTTGCAGGTTGAGAGTGTTATATTTATAGAGGAGACATTGTTATATTTTTAATTAGATTATTATCAGTTTAGTTTTGATGAGACTTGATAGAGTCGCCCTAGGGGTTTAGGGCGAGTTTTTCAAATTTTGTCAAATCTTTGCCGAAGCGGAGAATTATTGAAAACTCATGCCCCTATAGTGCCATTCGATGGCCATTAAAATTGACAAATTGACATGCATGCATTTGTCAATTTTGTGACATGCATTTGGAGGTGGTCGGAATTGTTCAATAACAATCAAAGGATTTGGTGCGATAGTGCATCCATATTGCCTATAAATGGAAGGCACCTCATTCATTCTAATATATCCCAAAAATGTAGAAAGTTCAGGTAAAGATCTCTCTAAAAGATTGTAGAGAGAGTTCTATATAAGAATGTCTAGAGAAAGGGAGCATTTGCAAGTGAGCTCTTAGAAAGTTTGAGAGAGCGTTTCCTTGGGTGCTCAGTTGGGTTCTGCACTAGTTGTAGAACTGTAAGAGAATATGTGTGTTCGGGAAATTGTTTCCTTCAACAACTCTTTTATTTGTGCTGATTATCTTTGGGCCTGTTATCATTTGAACAAAAGAATCCATACTTTTGTGAATTTTTCTTTATGGTCTGTTTTTCACTCAGTGATTCATTATTGCCATAGAGGTTTTCAATGGATTATTTAGTATAGATGATACTTTTATCAATTGCTGGTTTGACAAATAGCTATCAACTTCTATTCTTGAGAGGGCCCTAATTACTCATTTTTTAATCTCAGCTGTAGGATATTAAATGTCGCAGATAATGGTAAATACAAGCTTCCCATCTTTTTTTTTTTAATGAATTTCCCTTCTCTACGCAAAGAGTTTGACGAGATTATTCTTCCTAAAGCTAATTGCCGTGATAAACTTATTTAATCCAAGGTTAGGATGGTGCTCCTATTCTTAAATCTTGTTATGATTTTCTATGGGTTTCTTTGCCTCAAAAACCTTGGTGTACTCAGATTTGGAAAAGTTTTATCCCATCTAAATTATCTATTATGTTTTGGTGTTGTCTACGGAACAAGTTGCCTACAAGCTACGGATGATTAGCTAAAACAATGAAGTATTTGTATGGTTTTTAGTTGCCTTTTATGTGATTCTCTCTCGAGTTTTGAAATAGCCAATCATCTGTCTTTCGATTGCTCTTTCGCCAAAAGGCTTTGGAGCTAATATTTCAGGACATTCAATATTCCACACCCTTTCATTGATTCAGTTAAGGTTCCTTTGGGATTCTATTGAATTAATCCTTGAGCCCACATTATTTAATATTTTGATTGCTTTTGCGTACATTTATTTTTTACTCCATTTGATAATGTCAAAATAGTCTTACATTGATGATTTAAAGTTAGCAATTCATAAAGCTCAAATGGATAGCATATCCCACGTTTATTATTTTGCATCTTTTTTCCTGGCTTTGTTTCTTTTTGGAAAGATAGAGATATGTTGAGCAGCCTATATTAGGCATTCCTCCTTCTCTTAGACAAGCTCATAAAATCTATATCCTCAATTGAAGGCCTCCTAATATTGGTTGGATTAAGGTAAATTTGGATGAGATATCTAACCCAGAGCCTTGAGTGGTAAAGGGATTTATAGAGATAATTCAAAATCTTTTTTAGGTTGGCGACATGTTTGGCTAGAGTGCAACTCTATGTTTGTTGTTTATCTTTTCTCTAATCCTTCCCTAAATCCTCCTTAATGCTTATGGAATCGATGATTAAATTGGTTTTTGTTAACAAAAATCTATGAATTTTTGGTTTTCTAGTACTTTCTGTAGTCAAACGATATTGTTGACATTATAGCTAATTTGAGATTACAATATTCTTCTCTCAATTAGTAGGATTCTTCCCCTCCTTCCACACTAAGCCTTATTTCAGGAGATGCCAATGGATTTCCAAGCTACAAATTCTTTTCAAATGTTTTTTGTTTTTCTGTTGGCCTAAAGGTCTTATAAGCCTTGATTTTGATGATGATAAATAAAATGATAAGGGTAGTATATGAAAAACATTTTTCAATCTCATTAGTTCTTGAAGGTCTAAGGTCATTCGTATGAGATCAAGCTTAAAGGGCTTACGGACATTTAAGTCAATACTCAAATGTGAATAATAATAGCTTAGGTAATGTTTCATTTTCATAATTCTTATAAGATCAGCTCGGTAGATTTATGCATTTTAAAGCATTTTAAAGCTCAAGATTTATAATTATCTTGACATTCAAATCTATCTTTGCTTTTAGAAGTTATGTTTCCTATATTTATGTTTAAAATTGAGGTTGAAACTTAGATAAGTTGCTTATTTCATAATTTTTGACAAAAATAATATTTGGTAAATTTTGTAAAAATTGCTTATTTCATAACTTTTTAAAAGTAGGTAAGGGGTTGCTTTTTATAAGCAGTCTATTAAATAAGCAATCACACCTTTTAAAAAATTTTATTATAACCTTAATATTAGAAAAAAATTAGTCCTATTTTTTCACAACCCTAATAGATGAATAATTAGATATCATATTACCATTGCAATCAAATTACTATAAAAAATATATACATCATTGCAACCGTGACATTGTACAATTTTACGAAGAGGCATGCACAACGTGATCTTCATTTTAAAACCATTGAAAATTATCTTAATTCAATCTTCAATGAAGGAATAAAAAGAGACAATGACATTCAAAAATTGCATTATGACAATAATAGCTTAGATCACAAGAATGTTATGCACATTTCTCTTTATTTTATTTGGATTATGTATTAGCATGATTTTTTAATCATAATTTGTGTAACAGAATATGAAGTTCATGAAATATTATTTTATTACTTTTTTACTTTATGTAATTTTATGTGCTTTAAAAAGAAAAAAAATGTATGTCTACATAATTTATTAAACATACCCTAAAAAATAAAAGAAAATTTAAACTTATGTCTATTTTGTCATTATATGATAAAACAACACTTTGTTATAAAATTTATCAAATGCATACATTCTCCTTTTCAAGCTCACAGTAACTGCAACAATACAGTTAACTAAACATCAAGTTATTTTTTATGTTAGTTGCTTATTTTATCTGTACAGTAGAAATAACTTATTTTATCAGCCACTTCAATCCTAAAGTAGTCTTTAAAGAAAGACGGAAGTTAAATATTTTATCTAAATGTATTTCTTTTAAGCATCTGAGCTGATTTGAAAAATTCTTGAAAAGTTTTGATATGTTGATGAATATAAAATGCTTATATGATCTTAGTGCTATTTCTGAAATTTTGGAATAGAACCTATTTGATAATGTTTCAAACTCTTGTTGAGAAATTTCATAATTATAGAAAAGTGTAGAAACATGGACCAAAACATAGAACTTTCAAAGTTAAGTTGAACTAAAGCAACTGAATCGATTTAACTAAATTGCTGAACTGGTTTATTATTATTTGTTGTCTAATGTGTAAATAGTGAACTGGTTAATTCAAAGTAGTGAAATAGTTGTTTGAAATCCTTCAATGGGAATTGGCCACATTAGCAAAGTGGTGAATCAGCTTCCCATAGATTTTTGTTTTATGTTCCTGATGATTAGTTTTTGCATATATCTATATAAACCTAACTCTAAATCATTTTTTAAGGTTGATCCGAGTAAAAACTTGATATTTCATTTTTTCATCTACATAAATTCATGCATACTTGAGATATCACCTGTTTATATACTCATATGAGGTTTTTTTTCCTTAATTGAGTTATTGCAAGTGTGGAAAATACTTGGGTGAAGAGGTCTGAGATGTAGAGGTTCTTTAACACTTTTGAAACCAATTGTACTTTTTAAAGCCTTAGGATGTATGACTTGTTTTAGTAGAATGCTTGGAGGCATGAACATAGGCTAGTTGCCGAACCATGTAAAAATTGAATGTGTTTATTTTCTCTATATCGTTATCTTTTAATTTATTTTTTGATTGTCATTGTTGTTGTCCGGTAGTAGTTTTTGGTAGTTCCCATTATATCTCCCGAATTTTGTTGGGCTTTCCTTTATTTAATAAAGTTTCCCCCCAATGAGTTTATTTAAAAAATAAAAATCATCAGGTGAGAAAGCAATGCACACGACACACACTTGTGGTCAAGATTACCCGGTATCTTGGTGGAGGCAATTATGAGTATTGGAGTTATAGATTAACAATATAGAATTTGTACGACACATCTCTTGAAGGGTTTTCGGCACTTGATTATAGAATTCTCTGGCCAGAGTGTGTCAACATATTTAGTATGTTGAAAATGATCATTAGAGAAAACCAGTAAGTATCAAGGAACAAGATGTAATTAAATCGATTGGACAGTTGAGATATCGATTTAATTAATAATGTGGTATAAAGGATTATGCAGTAAAGAAATCAATGTGGCTTGGGCGAATTATTATTCGAGCATACAATTATGGAGGTCAGTTCCAATCTTATAGTAGAGTAGAATTGGAATTAAATAATTATATTTGTTTAATTACAAATTTAATTATTGTAGCCACTATTGTATGTTCCCAAATGATCCCCGGGTTAGCTCATTTAATTGACAACACCATCACTGGACCCAAAAGCAAGAAAACTGGCGTATTAGGTGAAAATCATAATTATAATATTTGTTAAAGCCTAGTATGTTATATTCAAGTGTAAAAGGGGGGCTTGTGATATTTTACAAGGTGGTCCCCTAGTTAGTTACACATTCTCTCCACTTTTACGTAAGTGGAGAGATAGTATTTAATTTAAATATTTAAATATTTAAATTAAAAGAGGAATCCTATTTTAAATTAAAATAGGAATTCTAATCCTAACATACTAGGGTTTTTCATAAAATATTATAAAAGGGTACTTTTCTCCCAAATAGAGAGATGATAGAATTCCAGGGTTTTCGAGAAAAATATAGAAGACATCTGAGAGACGCCAGTTGCAATTGGGAGTGGTGAAACAGATGCCCACACGTCCAGTGTTGATCGATCTTGAGTCATAGCCTGGAAGATCTTTTGGAGACGGATCTACAACTCTCAATCGTTCGTCTTCTCAGATCATCAAAGATACGAATTTCTAGATTACTTAATTCTTATATGTTGTATGAGATCGGTCCAAAAATGTTTTAATTGAAAAATTGAAAAACCTAATTTTCTCCCTACAGTAAATTCATAACAGGATACGAATCAAAATCTATTGCCCTAGAGAAGATGATATTAATGTTTCACCCATATATGCAAAGATAGGTTCAATAAATTATTAGGACTATGTAAATCATACAATATATAGGCGGATTCAGCATCGGACTACTTGGTGCACGGGCCCCAGTAGGCAAAAATTTTCAAAATATTATTTTTAGAAAAAAATATTATTGTTAAAATTTCTAAAAGTGTCTAAGCTAAATCTTAAAATTATGATAATGCTGCAGTTGATTTTATAAAATTTGACATTACCGCTAATTTGTAAATTTTTACAAATTATATTATATTTTAAATTTTCCTTAGTCTCTCTTCTGCTTTCTCATGGTTCATGATACTAAGCACTTTGAATTATAGCTTTCTATAAATAATATGGTTAGATTATTTCAACTTAAAATTTTTACACACACCTTGAACTATTGATTATAAGAAATATGAGGGTGGATGAATATGCATCATTAAATACTACTTTGACATTTAATGCTTACCACTGGATTATTTAAAATGTGTGCTCAAAATTTGTGTCAAAATTTAAGTTAAAATAGTCCCACTCAAAAACGAAAATATAAGATATGAAAATATTATGAATCTAAGCACAAGAAATTGAATTTGTATGTACTACAATGGGGAATAATGTGGAATGACTATTTGCAGACTTTTGTAGCCTCCATTAAACATTATTAAAATCCAACAGCATTCTTGCCAATCAGACTAGCAATGGGATGAATTACAGTGCGCAATGAAAAATTCTTTTAGAAACACGTGTAAAGCAAATAAATGGATGCTAAACATCCGTAAAGTTGTGGAGATTCGCAACGGAAACAAATGCTGGAACAAAAATTCTTTCGTCTCTAATCTTATATATGGGTTATCTTTCTCATATTTGGTGGTTGCTTATAATTATAACAAATCAGCGACAAATGTTAGACTACGAGTACTTTAGGCTAAGAATCCATTTGCAAATAATATTTACCAAACTCGGGATACTTTTTTTGTCCCAAAATCTAATTCAATCTTGTATTAAACATAGTCTCCATGTTAGTACTGGAAAGCTAGAAACTGGAAGAAGTCATTATTACTCAAACAATTTAGACCACCATCAATTGAGAGAGGGCTCCAATAAATTTTAGAGAAGGCAAACGTCGATTTTATGGAGGGGATAATAAAATAAAAGAATTACACATGGAAACCCTAGAGACAATGCCAAAAAGTATTCACGAAGAAATTTTTAGTCTACTTGAAGCTAAAACAATTAAAAGATTCATAAAAGAAAAACTACAAAAAGATTTAGTTTAGCACAAAATCTAGTGGAACCAGATCTCTAGCAAGCAAAAGAAGACTTGTTTAATTAGGTTCACAACACTACAAATATGTCTTGATTGTTCTATGGAATTTGGAATCCCAGGGATCGCAGACACCTACAAGCATACGACAGTTATCTCATTAAATATGGGAGAATGATCGACTCTATATGCATCAAATTATCTTAAAATTTACTTTCTTCCCAGAAAAAATACGAGATATAAAAAGAGGATATATATAAAAGAACATAGAATTAGTCCTCTGCAAGTGGACAACTAGCTATGATGATTAGACGAAAAGAATAATAATTAGTAAATAAAACATTAAGCTGAAAAAAAGATAAACTTGGTCTAATTATTCTTTTAATTTGAAACACAACCTTTTATCAAAGCTATATGTCTTCACCATCACTACAAGAAAAATGACCTATTATGACAGGAAAAAACTGTCATTGTAGGGGTAGATGACGGTTATCCTTACTGTCATTATAGCCAACGTCAAGCAAAGATGACAGATAAAATCGCGTCACGAGTTGTGATAAATTTTACGTATCATAATTATGTCATACTACTTAGAAGAGGGAAATTATTTCTTATTTTTTATTTTCATTTTTTTGAAATTTTTGGATTGTATTTTTTTTTTGGATATCAATTATGTGTAAGACTAGTATTTTCTATCAAAATGTTTTTGAAAAAAATTGATTATTTATTTTATTTATTAATTAAAAATTAAAAATTTATGCAATTTTAGCTTCCTCAATTTAAATTATTAAAATTATATGAAAGAAAATAAATTACTAAATGCAATTAAATCCAAAACCAATGAACTAAATTAATGAACTTTATTAACCATAAAAATATCCAAAGTACTCTTAAATTCCCAAAACATGCAATTCAAACTTTACATTACATTAGTTAATCAATATTCCAAAGTCAAGCCAATAGGCAACAAAGGCCAATCCAAAACCAAGCAAAGTGCTCCGCATTCAGCAACATCCAACATCAAACCTATGCAAAATGTAATCTTCCAGCAGCAAAATTGCAAAATCTAGTCTTCCAGCAGCAAAATCCAGCAGCCCCAAAGCCACGACATGAAAATTCATCCAGCATCAAACCTATGCAAAATGTAGTACTCTGGCTATTCAATCCACAAACTAATTAATTAATTAATCAAACAAACTAACTTATGTAATTACACTGAAATGGAAGTAGCACACCAGATTAGCAAAGAATGAATGAGGTGAGGCAAAGAATTAAAGCCCAAACAGTAAGAAAGCCAGAAGCCACACCTTTAAGTTCTTTTGATCTTTTGTAGCTACTACTACTACTAATAATAATAATAAAAATAATAAAAACCATCATATTAATTTATACAAGTCCCAATATAAGTATATAGCTAAACATAGGATTCAAGAGTTCCATGTCTTAAAAGTTACGATCATAGAGACATTTCCATAATGGAAAAACGAAGATAAAGCTCATAAACAATAAATATACCTAGTGACAGCGCCAATTGAACGGCCTCATAAACCAATCATGGAGACATTTCCATCGGCCCGCAAGTAATCAATCATAGCTTCAGATTATCTTTCTGAAAAACAAGCCATCAACTTCAGATGGACCTTAATTACAAAAATAAAGTTCAACAAGATAGATAGTTGATCTCATAAGTGATTTTGTTCCCTTTAAAAGTTAAAATTTTGTTTAAAAAATTACTAGCTGTGTAATTTCTTCCCGCTAGTTAAACGACCACTTACTTCATTCGATCCTAGAGTAACATGCTCTCCTACAGAGAGCATAGATCCTGAAAAATCACGAGTGAAATAGTAATATTTGAAGGCAATAATATTATTGGAGCTTCACTAGCATTAGCCCTGCAACTACTGCCAAAGATCAAGATATATTGCTAATTAGTTTTCCATAGCCGATGCTCAAGTGAATCATTTGTAGATAAAAAGCAATGAGGTATGTTGAGTTCTTGAAATTATAATAAAGTTTACAATTCTTCTTCAAAGCACAAAGTTCTAAATTGTTACTAGGAAGAAATATGTATAATGCTTTTGAAATAATTTTAATCCATCCATTTCTTAAAATCACAAAAGTAAATTTCATTATTCATTCATTATTCAATTGGAAAATAATTTTAATGAGCCAAATTCATATAAAATACAGAATTAGATTATCAAGATCTTTAAATCTCCTATAAGTTAACACAACCCAGTCCTTCAAAAAGCAAAGCAACATTATGTCAACATAAATTGAACAATATGTGATAGATGAACCTTACACCTAGACTAAGCATGAGCAAGATTAAATACAACACCTCATCAGGCTTTGCCATGAATTTTATCAGCTTTGCTTTACGAATGAATATAATAAGCTTCATATTCCTTCGCTCCCCATAGGTAGAAATGGCCTGCAACAATTAAAGTGCCAATATTCATTCACACTTTTTATTAAACACTTGGAGGGAATACAAAGATAGTAACTATATCCTCAATTCGAAGATAGTAAGCATACAGCTACATGCAAGTAATTTGCCACGCTCAAGAACAAAGCCTATATCTGATTTTGTAGTTCTAAGGTTTGGTAATTTCAACGAATTAGTAATTTAAACAATGAAATTGAAAAAAAAAAGACTTTGCATCACAGTGAACGAATTTGAGAACTATCTATATATATAGTTCCATGCATCCACAAAAAGTGAAAAAAAAAAATTAGTTATTAGAAAACCGCAATGATAAAGCAGCCTAGACAATATCCCAACACCCATCACGATTAAATTGGCAAGTATATTTACAGCCTAAATGAAATTTAAGAATAAAACTATAATAATCAAATTTCAAATAAATCAAATAAATGTTTAAAATTCCATAAATAAAGAAACATAGAAGACCAATCAAATAGATCCAAATCTAACAAGAGCACACCCAGGATTTTCAAGTTTTACATGTACAGGGTTCAAATTTGACAAGAAAACATATAGGCTTTTCAAGATTTAGGTGTGTAGGGTTCGAATTTGACAAGAACACATCTAGGGTTTTTACGTTTTACATATATAGGGTTGGAGTTTGACAAGAACATTAAAATTGAAATGGAATACAACACTAGAAATATTATTTACCTGTATTGATCAAACGGTTACGACAGTGGGTGAGTGAGGGTTCTCAGTTAAGGCATTGAAATGAAATAGCAGCAGCTCATGCGTTTGTTGGGTATCCATATAGTTCTCAGTGAGAGCCAAAATTGATAGTGAAATACAAGAAAATGGCGGTAGTGGTTCAATGCCCATGCAAGGATTTTGAGCGAAAAGGGCTTTGTGAGTGTGAGATTTATGAGAGTTACTGAGCGAGATACGAGAGTGGGAGTGCCAACACTTAGGGGAGAAAAATTCGATGAGTGAAAACTAAAGAGGGTTTTGTTTTTGTTTAGTTTCAATCTAAACGGTGCCGTTTCTTGTTTAAAGAGAAACTTTTAATCCAAATGGTACCGTTTATTCTTTATTTATTTTTTTCATTCATTTTAAAATTTCAGTCAACCTTGTGAAATAAAGTCAAAATAAAAGAGTTACTTGATGACCCAAATTATATCACAAACTCATCATTATTTCTTGATAACCAAATAATGTATCATCAGTGTATCATAAGTGCTTGATAGATGAAATTTCTATCACAAGTATGTCATAAATGAATGATAGAAAAAAAAAATTATCATCTATCTGTCGTAGTAGCTCTCCAGACCAAAAACTGTCACATAGAGGACTGTCATGGTAGGTCATTTTTCTTGTAGTGCATTTTTAAAAGACATATTACCACAGTAGTACTTGATAATACTGATAGCTTATACCCAGTAGAGTTCATCACAGAGTACCGATCAAGCCCTAGACCAAAGATTTTAGTGTTCCATGTATCTGCAAAGATTCAAGGAAAGGCTCAGAAAATACACTGACTGTGTGAACATACACTCCAAGAGGTCAAGGCTCTCCAACATATCTTATCTTAATAATTAAGAGCTCGATAGGACATGATAAGTCCTATCTTTAAGAAATCCAAGGTCGGGAAGAGCTGAAGAGATAATGCATTTATAGAAGACAATCCGCGTGGCAAAGCAATAACCACAGTTAGCAACATTTTCATAATTTCATGGTTGGTTTCATTCACAACCATGCTTGCTCATTTTCTTTCCATTACATCAAATTATTCAAAAAATTCCACATTCTCTATAAATAAATTAAAAATGATTTCAAAAATATTTTCTTTACCGTACAATTTTACTAATTTACATTATAAGCTTATCTTTTTCATTATTATCAATCATTTATCAAATACATGTATTTTGCTAAGAATTTTGTTGTCGTGTTGCTTGATATATGTAATTTTTTTTATATGAATCGACATTCACACAAATAGTGAAAGCAAATTTACAAATTAGCTTGGGCTGATCAAAAGTTCTGGGCTAGCCCCTACTTGCCAGTGTACAGTGTGGTAGGTATGATAATCTGTCTAACAAGATGCTAATTTTGAGATAGTAGCATGAATCACTTGATCAGTTTTAATTTGTGACGAATTCACATTCTCTTTAATTCATCAACAATTGGCTTTACTTGGTCTATATATGTGTGTGTGTGTTGATTAGTTGTTTGAATATCCATATATGTTTGCATTATAGTAACGAAATTATTAAAAAAATTGCATTTCGTTTTAAGTCACTTAATTTCACCATCCAAAAGGAATTACGAAGGTTTTTATTGCTCCATATCTGCAAAGATATACAAGACTAAAAAATATCAATTCGGACTGTGTGAACAAAAAAAGGCATTCAAGGCTCCTTAGGGCATCAGACTTCAGCCCCTCCTGAACTTTGAAATTTATTTGAATATATTATATTTGGTCCATTTAAAAATTTAATGTTTCTTCTAGACTTTCAAATTTTCCTTTGAAAATATTTTATATGTTTGGTTCATTTTTTAGTTTGTTATATATGTACTAGACTTGAAAGGAGTGTTTAGGTGATAATTTAATTGATTGACATAATTGTCATCTTATAACTTTAAATTTTTCAAAATATCAAGGCAAAAGTCATTGGTTTTTAGCTTTTTAATTAGCCAACCGGTTTCATCACTCTTTCAAAAATAAAATTGCACGGTCTTTTTATACATTAAAAAAAATGAAGGAAGTATTAAGATTTTCTCATATAAATTAAACACGACTAGTTGAGATAGAGTTATTTGATCAACTAAATTTCTTACTATTCCTGGTAACCTTTTTTTTTTTTACCTCAAATAATTATTATAATTTAAGTCATTGCATGAAACAGCAAAATTTCAAATTGTTGATTAAGTTGATAATGAAATTATTATAATATGTAATTTTTTTAAAACTAAAAATGAGTCAAGGATAGTCGTAAATGTGTTGAAAATTATTAATTTAATGAAGTTCAATAATTTGGCACTTGTTGTTTTTGTTTGAATTTTTTTTCTGGATATTAAATCATTTGGTATCCAAGGACCACATTGAATCCCGACTAATTCAAATTCGACCCGGGTAAGACCACTAGGACAGTAAAAATCTCTCAAAAAGTATTTAGCGTATTTGCATTCTTACGTCTCGAACCGAGTATCTTAGTTCATTTAAAACAGTCCCATGCCGGTTCATATACGCACTTGTTGGTGAATTTTTTTTTTAAATTGTATTATACTAAACCCCTAGATAAAATTTCTGGGTCCGCCCCATCAGTGGTCCAAAATTAGCCAAGATAGACACTGTTTGAGCTGGTAGCTATAGAACGAGAATCATGACAAAAATGGATGAAGCCAACCTTCCGTTCTCACATGCAAAATTAATGAGGATTGTCGCTTTTATTAAATGTCGCAAAGGCAGAACCGAAATCGGTAGAAGACGATAAAACCACGTTTTGCACAGCCCTTCTTGGTATTATTAGTGATATTGGCACTTGGAACATGTGTACCCAAAGATGACAAAACTCGGTCTAATTTACTCACTTAATTGGAAACAACTAAATAATTTCTATTTTAATTGTGAAATTGAAGTTTTATTAAATAATTGAATCTGATCTTCTCAAAATAATGACAAGGCCTCTTTATTTATAATTGAAAAAACCCACTTCCTTAAATTAACCTAAAATGAGAAACTGAATTACAATTATAATAAAAATAAGATACATACCATAATTGAATTAAATTAAAACAAAAAATCCTAAAATAATAAATATTCTATAATCTTAAAGTAGCTAAAATAACATGAATTAATTTCTTACATCAATATGGGAGAATGATCGACTCTATGTGCATCAAATTATCTTAAAATTTACATTCTTTCCAGAAAAGTTACGAGATATAGAAAGAGGATATATATAGAACAACAGAGAATTAGTCATCTGCAAGTGGACAACTACGTATGATGATTAGACGAAAAGAATAATAATTAGTAAATAAAACATTAAGCTGAAAAAAAGATAAACTTGGTCTAATTATTCATTTAATTGGAAACACAACATTTTATCAAAGCTTTATGTCTTTATCATTTTTAAAAGAAATATTACCATAGTAGTACTTGATAATACTGATAGCTCATACCCAGTAGAGTTCATCACATTGTACCGATCAAGCCCTAGACCAATGGATTTTAATGTTCCATGTATCTGCAAAGATTCAAGGAAAGGCTCAGAACATACACTTGACTGTGTGATAATACACTCCAAGAGGTCAAGGCTCTCCAACATATCTTATCTTAATAATTAAGAGCTCGATAGGACATGATAAGTCCTATCTTTAAGAAATCCAAGGTTGGGAAGAACTGAAGAGATAATTCATGTATAGAAGACAATCCTCGTGGCAAAGCCATAACCACAATTAGCAACATTTTCATAATTTCATGGTTGGTTTCATTCACAACCATGCTTGCTCATTTTCTTTCCATTACATCAAATTATTCAAAAAATTCCACATTCTCTATAAATAAATTAAAAATGATTTCAAAAATATTTTCTTTACCGTACAATTTTACTAATTTACGTTATAAGCTTATCTTTTTCATTATTATCAATCATTTATCAAATACATGTATTTTGCTAAGAATTTTGTTGTCGTGTTGCTTGATATATGTAATTTTTTTTATATGAATCGACATTCACACAAATAGTGAAAGCAAATTTACAAATTAGCTTGGGCTGATCAAAAGTTCTGGGCTAGCCCCTACTTGCCAGTGTACAGTGTGGTAGGTATGATAATCTGTCTAACAAGATGCTAATTTTGAGATAGTAGCATGAATCACTTGATCAGTTTTAATTTGTGACGAATTCACATTCTCTTTAATTCATCAACAATTGGCTTTACTTGGTCTATATATATGTGTGTGTGTTGATTAGTTGTTTGAATATCCATATATGTTTGCATTATAGTAACGAAATTATTAAAAAAATTGCATTTCGTTTTAAATCACTTAATTTCACCATCCAAAAGGAATTACGAAGGTTTTTATTGCTCCATATCTGCAATGATATACAAGACTAAAAAATATCAATTCGGACTGTGTGAACACAAAAAGGCATTCAAGGCTCCTTAGGGCATCAGACTTCAGCCCCTCCTGAACTTTGAAATTTATTTGAATATATTATATTTGGTCCATTTAAAAATTTAATGTTTCTTCTAGACTTTCAAATTTTCCTTTGAAAATATTTTATATGTTTGGTTCATTTTTTAGTTTGTTATATATGTACTAGACTTGAAAGGAGTGTTTAGGTGATAATTTAATTGATTGACATAATTGTCATCTTATAACTTTAAATTTTTAAAAATATCAAGGAAAATGTCATTGGTTTTTAGCTTTTTAATTAGCCAACCGGTTTCATCACTCTTTCAAAAATAAAATTGCACGGTCTTTTTATACATTAAAAAAAATAAAGGAAGTATTAAGATTTTCTCATATAAATTAAACACGACTAGTTGAGATAGAGTTATTTGTTCAACTAAATTTCTTACTATTCCTGGTAACCTTTTTTTTTTTTTGACCTCAAATAATTATTCTAATTTAAGTCATTGCATGAAACAACAAAATTTTAAATTGTTGATTAAGTTGATAATGAAATTATTATAATATGTAATTTTTTTAAAACTGAAAATGAGTCAAGGATAGTCGTAAATGTGTTGAAAATTATTAATTCAATGAAGTTCAATAATTTGGCACTTGTTGCTTTTGTTTGAATTTTTTTCGGGTATTAAATCATTTGGTATCCAAGGACTACATTGAATCCCGACTAATTCAGATTCGAGTCGGGTAGGACCACTAGGACAGCAAAAATCTCTCCACGAGTGTATTTAGCGCAGTTACATTCTTACGTCTCCAACCGAGTACCTTAGTTCTTTTAAAACAACTCCATGCCGGTTCATATACGCACTTGTTGGTGAATTTTTTTTTAAATAATATTATACTAAACCCCTCCTGGATAAAATTTCTGGGTCCGCCCCATCAGTGGTCCAAAATTAGCCAAGATAGACACTGTTTGAGCTGGTAGCTATAGAACGAGAATCATGACAAAAATGGATGAAGCCAACCTTCCGTTCTCACATGCAAAATTAATGAGGATTGTCGCTTTTATTAAATGTCGCAAAGGCAGAACCGAAATCGGCAGAAGACGATAAAACCACGTTTTGCACGGCCCTTCGTGGTATTATTAGTGATATTGGCACTTGGAACATGTATACCCAAAGATGACAAAACTCGGTCTAATTTACTCACTTAATTGGAAACAATTAAATAATTTCTATTATAATTGTGAAATTGGAGTTTTATTATATAATTGAATTTGATCTTCCTAAAATAATGACAAGGCCTCTTTATTTATAATTGAGAAAACCCACTTCCTTAAATTAACCTAAAATGGGAAATTAAATTACAATTATAATAGAAATAAAAGACTAAAATACATATCATAATTGACTCAAATTAAAATTAAAAATCCTAAAATAATAAATATTCTATAATCCTAAAGTAGCTAAAATAACATGAATTAACTTCTTACATCAATATGGGAGAATGATCGACTCTATGTGCATCAAATTATCTTAAAATTTACATTCTTCCCAGAAAAATTACGAGATATAGAAAGAGGATATATATAGAAGAACATAGAATTAGTCCTCTGCAAGTGGACAGCTACGTACGATGATTAGACGAAAAGAATAATAATTAGTAAATAAAACATTAAGCTGAAAAAAAGATAAACTTGGTCTAATTATTCATTTAATTGGAAACACAACATTTTATCAAAGCTTTATGTCTTTATCATTTTTAAAAGACATATTACCATAGTAGTACTTGATAATACTGATAGTTCATACCCAGTAGATTTCATCACAGAGTACCGATCAAGCCCTAGACCAAAAGATTTTAATGTTCCATGTATCTGCAAAGATTCAAGGAAAGGCTCGAGAATATACACTTGACTGTGTGATAATACACTCCAAGAGGTCAAGGCTCTCCAACATATCTTATCTTAATAATTAAGAGCTCGATAGGACATGATAAGTCCTATCTTTAAGAAATCCAAGGTTGGGAAGAACTGAAGAGATAATTCATTTATAGAAGACAATCGTCGTGGCAAAGCCATAACCACAATTAGCAACATTTTCATAATTTCATGGTTGGTTTCATTCACAACCATGCTTGCTCATTTTCTTTCCATTACATCAAATTATTCAAAAAATTTCATATTCTCTATAAATAAATTAAAAATGATTTCAAAAATATTTTCTTTACCGTACAATTTAATAATTTGCATTATAAGCTTATCTTTTGTATTATTGTCAATCATTTATCAAATACATATATTTTGCTAAGAATTCGTTGTCGTGTTGCTTGATATATGTAATTTTTTTATATGAATCGACATTCACACAAATAATGAAAGCAAATTTATAAATTAGCTTGGGCTGATCAAAAGTTCTGGGCTAGCCCCTACTTAAAAGTGTACAGCGTGGTAGGTATGATCATCTGTCAAAGAAAATGCTAATTTTGAGATAGTAGCATGAATCACTTGATCAGTTTTAATTTGTGACCAATTCACATTTTCTCTAATTCATCAACAATTGGCTTTACTTGGTCTATATATATTTGTGTGTTGATTAGTTGTTTGATTATCTATGTATGTTTGCATTATAGTAATGAAATTATTAAAAAAATTGCATTTCGTTTTAAGTCACTTAATTTTACCAACCAAAACGAATTACGAAGGTTTTTATTGCTCCATACCTGCAAAGATATACAAGGCTAAAAGATATTAATTCGGACTGTGTGAGCACAAAAAGGCATCCAAGGCTCCTTGGACAAGCGCATCGTGGTCCAAAATTAGCAGAGATAGACACTGTTTGAGCTGGTAGCTATAGAACGAGAATCTTGACAAAAATGGATGAAGTCAACCTTCCGTTCTCACTTGCAAAATTAATGAGGATTGTCGCTTTCATTAAATGTCGCACAGGCAGAACCACAATCGGTAGAAGATGATAAAACCACGTTTTGCACAACGCTTCTTGGTGTTATTAGTGATATTGGCACTTGGAACATAGATACCCAAAGATGATAAAACTTGGTCTAATTTACTCACTTAATTGGAAACACAGCATTTTATCAAAGATTTATGTCTTTATCATTTTTAAAAAAAAATATCATTAGCATAGGACTTTGTAACGCTGATCGCTTATACCCAGTAGTTCATCACAGAGTACAAATCAAGCACTAGAAGAGAAGATTTTAATGTTCCCTGTATCTACAAAGATACAAGCTGAGGCTCGGAAAATATTATGACTATGCGAACGTACACGTCAAGTTTATGCAGATACGGATAGTTAATCATGCCGAAACATCAAAATATGGATGGCTCGTTTACTAATTGTGTTGACCTGTTTAACATATTTAATATAAAAAATTTAAAATTAATTTAAAAAATAACAATATGTTAATATTATACTTTGCAATAGTCATAAATGAGTCAAAATTACATAAATAAATTTATAATGCAATATGAATATGACACCAGTGATTAATTTAGTATTTATTTTATATATCATTTATTTCTCAATAATATTACCATATATTTATGTGTATTCGTATCCTAAATGTGTAATTATGTTGAGATAATTCAATATGAGCATGATATAGGTTATTTATCGTGTTGCATTGTGTCAACTCATGTATTAACCATTCGCCACCTCTAGCTAGATAATACCCCATCGCCAAACACGTTTTTTACAGCCACCTTTCTTGTCATTATTAGTGATTTGTGTATTCGAGTTCCTCGTATGAATAGATGCGGAAATTTCTTGACAAAATGGATGAAACTGCAGTGGCGGATCTATGAGAAAAAACCATTTATATCCCTTATGTTTTTATTAATTTAGTAAAATAATAGAATTTTTATTTTTTCATATATATCCCTAAATCAATTACCCTTATAATTTCATCAATTTTGTATAATAATAGAGTTTTTATTTTATATTCAAATATGTCCCTAACTCAATTACCCTTATGTTTTCATCAATTTCATATAACAATAGAGTTTTTATTTTATTTTCAAATATGCCCCTAATTCAATTTTATTATTTTCAATTGAAATTAGTGACTTATTTTATATAATGATTAAATTATATATTTATTGAATAGATTGTAAATAATAGAGAGCTAAAATTTTATTACTGCTTTAATTTATTTTAAAAACTTCTAATTTAAAAAAAAGTATGTCAATGTAATATAACATCATCAATGGTATTAAAAATACTTATAAAATAACATATAGTAACAATTATCAACATTTTCAAAATTTTTTATATGAATTTTCAGACATAATTTTTAGTTCCATTAACTAGGAGGACAAGTTAAAAAATAAAAGTTGATTTAAGGAGCTTTTGATAGAAAGGTTATCAACATCTAGTTCTTTAAAAAGAGTTAGAGCACCCGACAAAAAAAACAACTGCATCCAAGTATTTTTTTGCTAAATTGAGTTTAGTTTATTATTAAAATTTTTAACTAATAATACTTTTATAATTTGAATGGATGAATACATTTTAATTGTTTAATTTATTAAGCCTGGTAATTTAGTACTTGATTTCAAATATAAAAGTTTTACTTGTAATTTTTAATTGATTGTAATTACATATATTAATATATTTTAGTTTAGAATTCTTAATTGATTTCTTAATCCTTATAAAATTACATGTTATTATAGGTTGCAATGTCAGATTCCATAATTGAAAAATAATATTTTGATATTTAAATTATCTTTTATTTTCTACTCTTTTTTAATAATTATTTTTGTTTATAGTACATATTTATGGAGATATAGTTCTTAGTGTTCCTCTTATTTAATGTACTTCTTTCTACTTATAAATTTTTTTGTTTGCTTTAAAATATAAATTTTAAAATTTAACCCTGGATAATAATAAGTCCTGGGTCCGCCTAACCGTTCTCATTTGCAAATAACCTGAGGATTGCCATTCGCCACTTTAATTTTCGCGAAGAAGACAAAACCACGTTTTTCACAACCACCCTTCTAATGAATAATTATTAATGAAATTGCTTGTATTCGAGTTCTTTTTGTATAAATAGAGGTGCTTGTCAGTCAATCAGAAGGCAGAAAAAAATTCAAAGATATATTTTTCATTATAATCGCAGAAGATATATTACATATGGCGGCTGTTCCAGTGAATGTATCTGCGTCTGTTCCTGTGAAGGTGTCTGATCATCGCAAATTGACAGGTTTTAAATCAGATAATTTTTTTTTATTCGTATTTATATAAATAGATGTGACAAACTGTAGTAGGAGTCAATCAGAATTCTGAACCAAGTGCCTACGCTCAAAATATATAAGCAAGGCACGAAGGGCTGCTGAGTGCTTGTTTTTCGTTAAATTGCAGGATGTATGGCGTCTGCGTGTGTTCCATTGAAGGCGCCTACGTCTGTTTCGATGAGGGCATCGGCATCTGTTTCATTGAGGGCGTCTGCCTCTTTGCCAGTGAAGGCGTCTGCGGCGTCTCTGTCTGAGCAGAAGAAGTTGTCTGGTCATAGCAAATTGAAAGGTTCTAAATCAGATTACGTTTTTATACGTTATGCAGGTCCTGATGAATTGAAGAGCTACGATAAGATGGATTTTGGTTTGTTTGGTCGGAGTTGGATTGCAAATATTTCTTGGTCCATCGTATTTGCTCCCGGCGTTAGAGATGATAATTGGAGAGAATATCTACCTTCTGCGACAGAAAATTTTATGGACACCGGAGAATTGCTTGATGTTATTGCCTCTGGTTCTACTAATGGAGTTTTTTTCGCTGATGGTCAGAGTGCTACTCATGCTATTAGAACTGTCATTCCATTGAATGAATTGAAAAATTATGCTCGTGTGCAGTCTGGAGGTTCCCTCCTTTTGCAGATTGGTCTCATGGATTTATTGGATAGTGGAGAAGTTAGTGCGTTGACTTCAGTTACTTTTAACGGTCTAGTGTATTGGAACTTGTATTCGAATTGAAAAACTTGATGGGTACATTTCGTAATCTGATCTTGGTATAAGATTAGATATGGTTGTATGTTACTGCATTATGTACGTCTAGGTAAAACTAGCAAGCTGTTGTAAGGATCCTTTGGTGTGACTTTAAAGAGGATCCAAGTGGGTTGTAACAGGCAGAGCTCCTTGAGTTTAGTCTGTTAATGAATAAAGGTACTAATAACGTACTGTATTGTTGGATCTTTTTACTTTTAGTATGCCAATAAAAAAGATCCAAGTGTCCTGTAATGGACAGAGCTCCTTGAGTCTAGTATATAAATAAATAAAGGCATTTTATGTTGTACTATTGTAGGATTCTTTAGTATGCCTATGAAAAGGATCCAAGTTTGTTGTAATGGACAGAGCTCCTTGACTCTAGTCTGTAAATGAATAAGTTTGCTTTTTTTTTTTTTTTCAATACAAAGGGGCTCTTATAATAAGAAGACACTAAGCGAGGGTAAGCGACCCTACATATATCATGAAGAAGAAATGGGGAGACACTAGGCCAATTGGGAAGTCGGAAAATAAGTTTGCTTATAATATCGAAGTTGGGTTTTCCTGAATCCCCTTCAGTGTTCTCAGGTTTCCAATATGTCTTGAGTATGCTGTATGGATTGATATCTGAAAGGATTTTCTTATATATCATTTTGCATGTATAATTCATAAATGTAAGTAATTAATTGATATAAAAGATTAAAGATATTCCAGTATCAAAGCCCGAGTTTTTGTTAGCAAGGGTATGGTTTTGTTAGCTCGTAGACAAAAATCTTCATGAACTTTTGCCAAAAATCACAAAGAGATTCCAAATTAAGTTACATAACATCTCACTTAAAATTTTAAATTTTTTGGATGAAAAGAAATGCTTAAAATAAAAAATTAATTCTATAAGTTCTATGAACATTGTCTCTCTCATTTATTAAAGTAATATTTACTACATCATGTCCTATGGAAATATAAACAAAGAAGTTTGCTTCAAAATTTTAATGCCAGAGCCACGTCTCAATAAAATTATAGTTTTCACAGCTTCTCGGTATACAGTACGGTCGAATCGATATTTCCCATATCAGAAAAGTGGTATACTAATTATTAGATCAATTTTCATGTATCAATATCATCCACAATCTATGATACCTCTAATTGATCAATTAGCTCGTATTAAAGAACAGAAGCGTGCCGATCGTTTAAATGGTTAAGATGAAGGCTAACTTATATTGTTTTCAATTAAAATGTAGATAAATAGTGGATATAAATAAATGATGGATCTCTCCGTTATTAATATTCTTTAATTTCTCTCCCCAAAATTTATTATTCTTTTTTTCTTTCTTTCTTCTACTATAATTTTTGCGCCAAAAGTCATTTTATTAATTTTGCTAAAAGAAATTTCCTAATTTACTGATCTAGAGATTCCGCCATTCTAATATAAGTTTATCTGTTGAGCTAGTTGGTTCTGCTTATTTTATATCAAGAGAACTATAAAGACCACACTAGTGCAGAGTAAGAATATTACAAACCATAACGAATGGTGAAGGTGTTCGATTTTTTTTACCATCATACATATTTGTAGTGCATGAAGAACTTGTCACGATCATTGACATCGAGTCCAGAGGGGTGAGTACCTGAAAAAGGCACTCCAACGCCCAATTTAGTATTTGATTAAGATTAAACAAAGAAGAAAGATGGAGAAAATGAGCTTTCGCTCTCTAAATATGAATATTGATTTTGGAGGCCAAAGACCTCTTTTCTCTTACAGATGGGTCTCTATTTACAAATGATGAGTGATGTGGATTAGGGTTTTCCTTTGAACTCTCAATCCAAGAATATGTGTCACCCATCATTTCTGTACACGTGGAAGTGAATATGATCTAGGGAATTATTCTAGCCTTGTGTGTTTCCTCACTCATATGACCTTTAGGCGTGATTTTCCTAGACTAATGGATTGCGAAACTAATTCCCCCCTCTTGCCATTTTTACAAGCTCCGAGAGAATTTTTCCTTAGGTGTTATCCCCTCAGAATAGCTTGGGTGTTATTTTCTTGAAATAACTTTTTTCATTTGATAGGATGGACACTTGACATGGTTTGATGCCTTTTAGAATATTACACCTACAAATGGATACTGAAAGAAAAATAGATATGAAATTAATCACAGAGAGAATTCAATAGGTTTTCAAACTATTGGACAATAATTTTGTGCTAACTTGATATAATGAAAATTTTCCAAAATAAAATGATGTCTTTATCACCTTGCTTTTGTATATTCAAGCCAAATTTAATATCAATATATCATCAATGATCAAATTGATTTTTGCAATTGGTTGCCTTCAACTTTACTTTGTTTATCGAAGGTATTAAATAGAAATCATATTGATGTTCTGACTATTCTAAAAAGAGCAATCAGTTTGTAGTTTGAGAATATGATCTAGTTTTATTTATTTATTTCTTCAATTCAGAGGATAAATGGGGAAATAAACAAGAGGAAGATTGCATTCATATCCTATATCTCTACATTAATTGTAGGAGAGATATAAGTATAATATGGATTCTCTGGGTATGGTATGGATTCTCTGATATGTGTATAGGACAAATTGTAGAGGTAGTTCATTTAAGGGATATTGGAACTACTGTTGGCTTGATCCAAGATTTTGGGTACATAAGCAGTCAAAGCGACATAACCATTTTGGATCCTTAATGAATGATTACTTTAGGGATGTGACTTGTTGGTAGTCGGCTCAGATTTTGTAAAGTGTGAGAAAAAAATAGGGAAAGGAGGCTTAAAAAAAATAAAAGGAAGCTTTGTAAATGTTTTAAACGAGGAAACATATTCATATATGAGAGAGAGAAAACTGCCAAAATCGACTTACGAACTCGACTTGACCATATCTCTGATTTTCAACCACCCACCGGCCATGGAAGGTAGCAAACGAAAGCTCTTGAGCCGGCCTTCACTTTCCTGCTGTCACCGCAGACAAAAATCTACCAAAACACTGTTATTTGAAGTGTGAATAGTCGCAGCCAAAACCCATCATGACCGCCATTGAATCTACCAGAATTAGACCACTCCACTAGCTGGGTTTTACTCCTCACATCACTACCTTTCATTTCCGACCACCCACTACCATTGGGGGAGTCTATTTGTCGTCGATCGACCATTGGAGGATTCACAATTGTTGAGCTAGATTCCTGCGCCGTCTTTTTATTGATCGGGAGTTGTAAATTATGGACATATGTTCGTTTCGAGCTTATTGGGTAAATTTAGTCCTATTTCACATTTACGAAAAATAATTATGTCGCTTCCTTGATTTAGGAGGATCCGTGACCAAGACTCAGTCCGCGGGCGTAAACGATAATAGAGTCTGAGCGTCGTCACTATGAGTGAAATATAAAAAACCTATTTTCATAATATTATGATTTTAAAGTATAGTTAAACATGTTTGCGAATAAATGTTTAATGCACCAATTTAATGTTTTCTTCGAAATGAGTTTCATTTACATATTATTGTATTATTAAAAAGTGTGTGATTATCGGTTTCCCTATCGATTTTTGATAATGCGTGATGGTAAATTTTAAAAAATAGATTTTAAGTATGTTAAATAGAAAAGAAGTGAGATTTAGAGTATGATTATATGTTTAGGTATATGTGTATAAAAACATTGTTTGTAAAATCATTGAATAGTACCATTCCCTTCCAGTTATAGTGGCACATATCTGATGAAAGGCATTTGGGGCGCGTTTGAACACACATAGAAGCTTTAGGCTATGAGTTTGGGCGCTCTTCCCTTTTGGGGGCTTATGTATGCAGTATGATGATAGTATAGGCATAGTTACTGAGATACAAATATGATATAAGCCTTTGGGGCCCGTCTAAGCACACACAAGTTTAGGCGCAATCCTAAGGAAGAGCAAGTATTATTTGTTACTAGTAGATTAAGCATAAGTGCTTTAGAATGGTGGGATGAGTTGCGAATTTCTCAACTTGAACAAGGTAAATGCATAATTCGATCATGGAATCGTATGAAGTGCATTTTGCGATCCGAGTTTATCCCTCTTGATTATTATTTGGTACAGCAAGGTACAAGATCCATTTCTTCTTATGCTTATGAGTTTGAACGATTTTATATTATTATGAGCCTGAAGAGAATATAGTTACAAGATTTATTAAAGGGCTTGATTTGCATATTTAAGAAAGGATGCCCACATACACTATCTACATTTTACAGCATGCAATTCATTTAGCCAAGAAAACCGAATCGCAAATTGAGTTGCAATGTCAAAGAAACTTTAATGATGTGATTAAGAAACTTGACGAAGTCTAGAATTTAAGCAAGGAATGGCGTATCTCTATGAAAGTGCCTAGAGATGTACCAATGAGCTCTCCTATCATTGAGGAAAACGACTTGCATGAGATGTCGAAAGAAAAGGTAAAATTCATTATTGATTTAAAGTTTCAATCTGACAATTTGTACGAGAATGTGCATGATGTTTCCTTGGAAGACGAGAGCGAGAATTTGCATGGTGTTTCCTTAGAGGACAAGACAAGTGTTGAAGATGATGAAATTTTTTATCTCTCTGGGATTTTTGATGAAGTAGAACAATCTACCATTGATTTCTACATTGAACCTAACAATATGATCTAGGACGTGCCGCAAAATCAAGTTGAAGAAGTTGAAATGATTGAAATGATTCTACTTATTCACATTAAAGACATGAAGATTGTGCTTGAAGAAGATTTGATTGAACAAGTGAAATTTATTGGAGAGCCCATTGAGCGAGAATTGGGGAAGGGCAAGAGTTATTTGGTCATTGGTCGTTCTTGGAAGTCGTCATCGGCTCAAAGAATGTACAAGCAAAGGAAGTTGATGAAGTTTGGATACTTCAAAGTTTCGAGGAAGATTGATGAGAATGGCTATAAGTTTGAATTACAAGATGATTTGCTCCTACACTATAAGTTTCATCCTCCAGACTATATTCAAACTCGAGAATAAGTTTCTTTTAAGAGGGGGAGAATGATGTAGGAAGTTAATTTATGTTATTTTAGCTACTTTAGGATTATAGAATATTTATTATTTTAGAATTTTTTATTTTAGTTTGAGTCAATTATAGTATGTATCTTAGTCTTTTATTTCCATTATAATTGTGATTTAGTTTCTCATTTTATGTTAACTTAGGGAAATAAGTTTCCTCTATTATAAATAGAGAGGCCTTGCCATTGTTTTGAGAAGTTCAGATTCAATTATTCAATAAAACTCCCCTTTTAAAATTCCCTCTGGGATTATCTATCAAAGTTTCTCTTGTGGAGTCATTTGGATTAGAGCGTTATTTAATCTCGCTTTATGCGTTATAAAAAATCTCATTGAGTCATCCTAGTTAGAACAATATCTAATCACATTTCGATTAGAGCGTAAGCTAATCGCATTGGCTTGGTCCAATACTAGAACGATATCTAGTGTTTTCTATCCAATCAATCCCGCTTTCGCTACACCTCGTTCCATCACATATTGAATGACATAACTGTCCTATGCTTATAGGTGTTTGCTATGCCTAGGATTCCAAATTCCATCGAAAAATCAAGACATATTTGTAGTGTTGAGAACCTAATTAAACAAGTCTTCTTTTGCTTGCTAGAGATCTTGTTCCACTAGATTTTGTGTCGAACTAAATGCTTTTGTAGTCTATCTTTTATGAATTTGTTAATTGTTTTAGCTTCAACTAGACTAAAAATTTCTTCATGAATATTTTTTGGCATTGTCTCTAGGGTTTCCATATATAATTATTTAGTTTTTTCCCCGCATAAATTCGACGTTAGCCTTCTCTAAAATTTATTGGAGCCCTCTCTCAATTGATGGTGGTCTAAAGTATTTGAGTAATAATGACTTCTTCCAGTTTCTAGCTTTCCAATACTAACATGGAGACTATGTTTAATACAAGATTGAATTAGATTTTGGGACAAAAAAAGTATCCCGAGTTTGGTAAATATTATTTGCAAATGGATTCTTAGCCTACAGTACTCGTAGTCTAACATTTGTCGCTGATTTGTTATAATTATAAGCAACCACCAAATATGAGAAAGATAACCCATATATAAGATTAGAGACTAAAGAATTTTTGTTCCAGCATTTGTTTCCATTGCGAATCTCCACAACTTTACGGATGTTTAGCATCCATTTATTTGCTTTACACGTGTTTCTAAAAGAATTTTTCATTGCGCACTGTAATTCATCTCATTGCTAGTCTGATTGGCAAGAATGCTGTTGGGTTTTAATAGTGTTTAATGGAGGCTACAAAAGTCTGCAAATAGGCATTGCACATTATTCTCCATTGTAGTACATACAAATTCAATTTCTTGTGCTTAGATTCATAATATTTTCATATCTTATATTTTCGTTTTTGAGTGGGACTATTTTAACTTAAATTTTGACACAAATTTTGAGCACACATTTTAAATAATCTAGTGGTAAATATTAAATGTCAAAGTAGTATTTAATGATGCATATTCATCCACCCTCATATTTCTTATAATCAATAGTTCAAGGTATGTGTAAAAATTTTAAGTTGAAATAATCTAACCATATTATTTATAGAAAGCTATAATTCAAAGCGCCTAGTATCATGTACTATGAGAAAGCGAGAAGAGAGACTAAGAAAAATTTAAAATATAATATAATTTGTAAAAATTTAAAAATTAGCGGTAATGTCAAATTTTATAAAATCAACTGCAGCATTATCATACTTTTAAGATTTAGGTTAGACGCTTTTAGAAATTTTAACAATAATATTTTTTTCTAAAAATAATATTTTGAAAATTTTTGCCGACTGGGGCCCGTGCACCAAGTAGTCCGATGCTGAATCCACGTATATATGGTATGATTTACATATTCCTAATAATATTTTGAACCTATCTTTGCATATATGGGTGAAGCATTAATATCATCTTCTCTAGGGCAATAGGGTTTGATTCGTATCCTGTGATGAATTTACTTGATTATTACCAAGTGTTACAAAGTGGTATGTTGTTCACCTATATTTATTTCGTCATGGCATAGACTATGCACTCGCAAGGGACCAACTCTCATCTCTTGGGAAAAAAACAAAAAAAAAACATTCTTCATATTCTCTACTTTTTTGAAAAGAATATACATATGATGGTCGGTAAGCTCAAATTAATTTTTTGACCTCCCAGTTCTTTAAGACTTGAACTTAAGTGGTTAGCTAGTGAAAGCTATATTGAAAACCAATCGGTCTAACTTCCTTCTAATTGTAAAATGATTTGATGTACATAAAGAGTTGATCATTCCATAATTAAATAACTTCATATATTGATAATATATTAATTAGTCAATTAATATATTTTCTTCGTCCTAGTGATAACATTCTATTGATATTCTAATGTGTTAATATTACTTTTTTTTAAAAAGTTTATTGAGCAGTCTTTTAATAGGATGCTATAAGCAAAGCACCAATTTAAGAAGTTGCTAGAACGATACGGTTATTGGCGTGTGCGCGTGCGCGCATACACATATGTAGTGGTTGTGTGTGTGTGTGAGAGAGAGAGTAATGTATGTATAATTTATTGTAAAATATTTATTAAAAATTGCTTTGTTAATTTAAAATTAGAATTAAGCATGAGAGCAAGTATTGTAAATTTAATAAAAAAATAAATAAAATTAGCATTGTAGTATCACTTGACATTCTAGACTAATACAAGTAAATTAATTTTGTCGTAACTTATAAAAAAAAAGTATCGAGGGGACTAATCTTGTCATACCCACACCTCAACAGACAAGCAATGACTTACTATCAAGATATCGCCATGCCCTGGAGCTACAATGGATAGAGCAATGAAATGTCCTCCTAAATCAAGGAAACGTCATAATTATTTTTTGTAAATGTGAAATAGGACTAAATTTACATAATCAAGCTCGAAACGAATATTTGTCCCTAATTTATATCTCTTGTGTTGATGAAATTACTAAAATACCCTCGAATTCCTAAATTATTAAAATACTCTGAAATCATAAATCACGGAATTATACTCGGAATCATAGTTACCAACCTATCCTTAATTTATGAAAGTACTAAAATATCTACAGGGTTAGAAATTACAAAATTGCCCTTAAAATGATAAATTACTGAATTGCCCTCGCCCGTCAACGGTGACCAAAATTCAAACGAGGGTTATTGGAAGCTTGGGTTAGACACTTCTGGTCGAGATGAGTTCAATGGTACTGGTAGTGAGCTCTCACACGCGGCGATGAAGCAAGAATCTAGCTCGATAGCAGTGAATCGATCGACAGCAAATCGGCTCCCTCGGTGGGAATGGGTGGTCAAAATTGAAAGGTAGTGACTTGAAGAGTAAAACAGTTGGTGGCATGGCCTAATTCCAGCAAAATCAACAAAGCAATCTTGAAGGGTTTTGGCCGCGACTATTCGCGCTTCAAACGACATCGTTTTGGTCAGTTTTTTGCAATGGTGATGGCAAGAAAGAGAAGGTTGGCTCGAGAGCTTACGTTGGCTAACTTCCACAGTCGGCGAAGTGGTTGAAAATCAGAGTTTTGGTCGAGTCGAGTTCGCGGGTTGGTTTTGACAGTTTTCCCCCTCTCTCTCATTTATGAATATTGTTTCCCAATTTTAAAACATTTAATAAGCTTCCTTTTACTTTTTTTGTAAATAGTCTTTCCTTTTTTTTCTCATACGCTACAATCCTCCCCACTTATAAAAATTTTGTTCTCGAAATTTACTTACTTGATAAGAAAAGGTAGGGATACTGAGTTCGCATTAAGTCCTCGCGTTTCGAGGTAGCCTCTTCCTTTGTCTAATTCCTCCACAGTACTTTCATTAGAGGAATGGTCTTAGAATGAAAAACTTGGCATTTCCCTTCTAGGATCTCACCGGTTCCTCTTTGTAAGTCAAGTCTTCTTTCAAGTGAATAAGTTGACACATAGCTCGGGTCATATATGTACTTCCAAAGCATTGAGACATGAAACATATCATGGATTCTAGATAACTCGAGTGGTAGAGCTAATCGATAAGCTAATGGACTAATGCACTCTCAGTGATGAAAGAACCTATTTTTGCAACAGGATGTTTGCCGCAGCATTGGCTATATATGGGATCAAGCAGAACTTGCTACAACATATCATCCACAAACAAGTGATCAAGCAGAAGTGTCTAACAGGGAGATAAAAATTATTCTGGAGAAAATGGTGAATCTTAATAGAAGGGGTTGGTCCTTTAGATTAAATGAATTTTTATGGGCTTATGAAACAGCTTATAAAACCCCACTTGGCATGTCTCCATACAGAATTACTTGCAAGAAAGATTGCCATTTGCCTTATAAGTGAAGCATAAATCATATTGGCAATAAAACAATTGAACATGGATATGATTGTTGCAGCAGAGCAGAAGAAGTTACAGCTTTCTGAGTTAGAAGAATTATGGCTATTCTCCTATAAAAATGCAAGAATTTACAAGGAGAGGACCAAACAATGGCATAACAAGCAAATCCAGCAGATGTGGAGCTTATTCTAGGTTACCAAGTCTTGCTTTATAATTCACAACTAAAGTTCTTCCCTGGAAAATTAAAACTCAAAGTGAGTTCAAAGAGTAGATAGTAGTTTTGAAAATAGACTTATTTCAAAATAATTATACTATTTTAGTAAATAACTTTATCAAATTACCATAAGAAAACTTAAATAAACTCATTTAATTATAAATCATACACTGACATAAACATAAGATATAATACCACATAAAATCAAGGAAGTTATAAACATATTTTAATCTCAAATACTGAATTCTAAAAGTCGTCACTAAACAGGGGATTATCTTGTCATACCCGGACTTCAACGAACAAGCAATGACGTACTATGAGGTTACCGTCATGCCCCAGATCTACAACGGATAAAGCAACGGAATGTCATCTCATATAGCTCATATATCTCATTATATCTCTACATGTAAGAGTTATTCCCCAAAGGACAAAAATACCCAAGCACACGGCTTAATAAAAAGAATATTAACTTGAAATAATCACTTAATTGTTGGTAATTTTTAAATTTTGAAAAAAAAAAGAATCTACACTTTCAGATAAATATTTCTTTTCTTTTTTTATTTATTTCTGTAATTTAATTAATTAATTTATTTTATTTTTCTTTTTGGCATTTACTTTGTTTATATGTTTGGTTTACCACCTATTTAGTTATTTTAATTTTATTTAATTAATTTTCAGTTTATTTATTTTTGTCTTTACATTTTTCTTGTTTATTTAATTTTCATTTTGTTTTTAATTTGTGTAATTTTCATTTTCTTTTATGTTATTCATTTGTTTGTGTATCATCTTTCCAACATAATTTTGGTCTCGAACTTAAAGTAGCAGGTTAATTCGTAGATCTCAATCACCACCACTAATCATGAACGAGATCCAAGACGAAAATATTTTGGGCCAACTTAATCCCCAATTGATCAAGGAGACAACCAATCTCAACATGATCAGAATCAACCAAGAACTTTGAGAGACTACATGAATCCAACTTGAACTGGAGCACCGTCGTGTATAGTATTTCCTCTAGAAGCATCTCAATTCAACTTCAAATCAGGTATTATCCAACTTTTACCAACATTTCATAGTTTAAAACTTGAGAATCCATACTTGCATCTAAGAGATTTTGAGGAAGTTTGTAATACATACACAGACCAAAATTGTAGCATGAACATAATTAGATTAAAGTTTTTTCTTTTTCATTAAAAGATAAAGCTAAATTTAGCTATAAAACCTTAGCTCTGGATTAATAAGAACTTAGAATAACATGCAAGAATAATTTTTTAAAAAATTCTTTCCACCTCATAGAACCAATTCTTTTAAAAGACAAATCACTTCTTTCACTCAAAAAAATGAAGAAATATTATACCAATGTTGGGATAGATTTAAAGAATTGCTTAACATATGTCCCCACCATGGTTTGGAAACTTAGCGATTGGTCACTTATTTCTATGAAGGCTTAACACCCCAAAGTAGACAAGTTGTAGAAATAATGAGTAATGGTGAATTTAGAGATAAAAATCCTGAAGATGCACTAGATTACCTTGACCAATTAGATGAAAATGCACAACATTGGGATACTATTGAAACTTTTGAATTGACAAATAAACCACAATCATCTTTATCTAATGGAGGAATCTATAACCTTAGGGAAGATCATGATTTACAAGCAAAATTTGCATCCCTTGTTAGGAAGGTTGAGGCTTTGGAGAATAAGAAAAAGTCATCAAGTAATTGCATGTGATGTTTGTAGTTCTAATAATCATTTCAGTCAAGATTGCCCCCCTTTACCTGCACTTAAAGAATATTTGCATGATCAAGCTAATACCATTAACACTTTTAACAAGCCAAACCCATATTCACAGACTTATAATCCTGGTTAGAAATCATCCAAATTTTAGTTGGAGGAATAATAATAAGACACAATCTTCTCAAGCACCACCTCCATAAAATTTTCAAAGCGCTCAACCTTATGCACCATATGTTCCATCACCATGGAAAAATTTGAAAGATACAATGCATTCATTCATTAGGAAGCAAAATGTTATTAACAATCAAAATGCACAAATCTTTTTTTATTTGAAAGATACTCTTGTTAAAATTGCTTCTGCACTCACAATTCAAGAAAAAAGAAATTTTCTAGCTCAACCAAAAACAAATCCTAAGATTCAACAAAATTCACCCATGATCCAAGTTAAGTCAGTTATAACTCTTCGTAGTGGTAAGGTTATTGATCGACCTATTCCTGAACCTTGTGAAAATAAAGACAATGAAAATTCAAAGGGTAAGGAAATACTAAATAAACTTACACCTTGTAAAGAAATAACTATTGTTCCACCTGAACCACCATTTCCAAACACATTGAATAAACCAAGGAAATCAAACCACTCTTCTAAAATTTATGAAATCTTTAAGCAAGTGAAAGTTAACATTCCTCTGTTAGATGCAATCAAATAGGTACCTTCATATGCCAAATTTTTAAAGGACTTATTGATCATAAGAGGAAATTGAAGGTAAGAAAGAGTGCTTTCATGGCTGAATAGGTAAGTACCATTCTATCTATGAATAATAAATTGAAATATAAAGAACCTAGTTGTCTTACTATTTCTTGTATTATTGGAGATCACAAAATTGAGCATGCTTTGTTAGGCCTTGGTGCTAGTGTTAATTTGCTTCCATATTCAGTTTATCTTCAACTGAATCTTGGTCAGTTAGAGTCAGCTTCAACTACACTTTTGCTTGCCGATAGATCAGTTAAAGTATCAAAAGAAATAATGGAAGATGTTTTAGTACAATTTGATAAATTCATATACCCTGTGGATTTTATTGTTTTAGAAACTGAACCTATTGTGAATAATTATAAAACAATTCCTAATTTTGGGTCGACCATTTTTAACAACTGCTAATGCTTTGATTAATTGTAGGAATGGTTTAATAAATTTTTCATTTAAAAATATAACTTTGGAATTGAGTGTTTTCAACATGTGTAGGCAACATAATGAAGAAAATGACAATGAAGATGAGATTGATGAACAAAAGGAATTACTTGAATCTTGTATAGAGGAAAATATTCAAAAAGAGAATTTTTTTAAACTTAGTGATTTTTTGATTAATTCAATTGGAATTGAAACCTTTGCCAGAGGGATTAAAGTACGCTTATCTTAGAGAAGAACAAACTTATCCAGTTGTGATTTCTTCGACCTTATCAAGCGACCAAGAAGGTAAGTTACTATCTATTCTTAAAAAGTATAAAAATGCAATTTGATGGGCTTTAAATGATATTAAATGTATTAATCCTTTAATTTGCACACATAGAATCAATTGGGAAGAAAATGCTAAAACATGTCAACAACCTTAAAGAAGATTAAACCCGTACATGAAAGAAGTAGTAAAAACAGAAGTTCTTAAGTTACTTGATGTGAGAATTATTTACCCTCTCTTTGATAGTAAGTGGGTAAATCCTATATAAGTAGTGCCTAAAATATCTGAAATCACTGTTGTTAAAAATGAAAAAGGTGAATTAATTCCAACGCGAATTACATCTAGTTGGCGCATGCGGATTGATTATAGAAAGTTAAATGAAACCACTAGAAAAGATCATTTTCCATTAACATTTCTTGACCAAATCTTAGAAAGAGTTGTTGGACATCCCTACTACTGTTTTTTAGATGGATATTCAGGTTATTATTAAATTCTTACAGCACTTGAAGACCAAGAAAAGACCACATTTACATGTCCCTTTGGAACATTTGCATTTAAAAGAATGTCATTTGGACTTTGTAATGCTCCTGCAACATTTCACAGATGCATGCTCATTATTTTCAGTGATATGGTTGAACATTGTTTAGAGGTCTTTATGGATGATTTGACTGTATTTGAGAATTCTTTTGATAATTGCCTTGATAATTTAGAAAAAGTTTTAAAAAGATGTGTTGAAAAAGAACTCGTGTTAAATTGGGAAAAAGAACTCATGGTTACTTTTGGAATTATTTTGAGTCATGTTGTATCTGTTAAAGAAATTGAGGTTAACAAAGCAAAAATTGAAGTCAGTTAGAGATATGTGATTCTTTTTAGGACATCCAGGATCCTATAGGAGGTTTATAAAAAACTTTAATGTTATATCTAAACCATTTTGTAACCTCTTATTAAAAGACGCACCATTTGAATGGCCTGATGATTGTAAAAAATCTTTTGAGAAAATAATTTGTCTTTTGACATCTGCACTTATTATACAATCTCCTAATTGGTCTTTGCATTTTTAATTAATGTGTGATGCAAGTGACTTTGTTGTTGGTGTTATTTTAGGACAAAGAAAGGATGGTAAGCCATTTGTGATTTATTATGCGAGTAAGACTTTGGATGGTATTCAAATGAATTATTCGACAACTGAAAAAGAATTACTTGTTGTGGTGTTTGCATTAAACAAATTTCGTTCATATTTGCTTAGTTATAAAATTATTGTTTTTACTGATCACGCTGCTGTGAGATATTTAATGACTAAATAAGATGTCAAACCAAGACTAATTTGTTGGGTTTTGTTACTTTAAGAATTTGACCTTGCCATTAAAAATAAAAAGGGTGCCGAAAATGTCATTGCTGATCGTTTATTAAGAATCACATCTGAATTCTGCATTGATATAACACCCATCAATGTCTCATTCCCTGATGAATTTTTATTTTCTATTACCTAAATGCCATGGTATGCGAACATTGTTAATTTTCTTGTTGCAGATAAAATGCCTTAGCAATGGAATACTCAAGAGAAGAAGAAATTTTTTATTGAAGTAAAAAAATTTTATTGGGATGATCTTTACTTATTCAAATATTACCCTGATCAGATTTTTTAGCAATACATTCCTGATAATGAGTTAAGTAATGTCATTAATTTTTGTCATTCTAAAGCATGTAGTACACACTTTTCTTCAAGAAAAGCTACAGCTAAAATTTTACAATGTGAATTTTATTGGCCTACCTTATTCAAAGAGCACATGAATTTTGCAGAACTTGTGAAAACTGTCAAAAATTAGGATCAATTATTAAAAGAAATATGATGCCCTTAATTCCATACTTGAGATTGAAATATTTGACTGTTGGGGAACTGATTTCATAAGTCCATTTCTATTATCTTTTGGATTTGTGTGCATATTAGTTGCAGTTAATTATGTCTCAAAATGTATTGAAGCAATTTCTTATCAAAATAATGATAGTAAAACTGTGGTTAGATTTTTAAGAGAAAACATTCTAAGCCAATTTGGAATCCCTCTAGCCATTATTAGTGATGAAGGTAAGCATTTTTGTAATAAGTCATTTGAATCTTTAATGAAAAAATATGAAATTACATATAAAATTGCTATCCCTTATCATCCTTAAACAAATGGACAAGTTAAATTAGCAAATAAAGAAATAAAACAAATTTTAGAAAAGACAGTTAACCCAAACCGCAAAGATTGGTCTCTTCGACTGACCGATGCACTTTGGGCCTACCGTACTGCATTTAAGACGTCTTGAGGAATGTCGACTAGTTTATGGTAAACCCTATCACTTATCTGTTGAACTTGAGCATAAATCATTTTGGACTATTAAAGCTTTTAATTCTAATTTGGATGATATTGGTAATGTGCAGAAAATTGCAATTGAATGAACTTGAGGAACTAAGAAATTATGCATATGAAAATTCAAGAATTATTAAGGTAAGAACAAAAGTTTTTCATGATAAAAGAATTTTTCGAAAAGCATTTAAGATTGGTCAAAAATTGTTGCTTTATAATTCTCGCCTTCATTTATTTCCAAGAAAGTTAAAGTCAAAGTAGAGTGACCTATTTGTTGTAAAAAATGTATATCCATATAGGGCTGTAGAAATTGAGAATCCAAAGAACAGTATCAAATTTAAAGTTAATGGACAAAGAATAAAGCCCTATCTGGAATACCAACCGCGTAAAACAAGCACCGAAATAAATTTGAGTAACCCACCAAATCTTGATTAAGTTTTTAATGAGTGTTTTAACTTTTCACTATTGCTTTATTGTTTGAATTGTTTGACTATATATGCGTTATGATGTTTCTTGCTTAAGTGTGCTTAATAATTGTGTTTTTTTATCATTATACATCATGAGCACCTTAATAAAGAAGATTTTGTTCAAACATCTTAAAAACCTTTTGCAAGTGAAATTTCACTTGAGAGGCCTGATACAAAGTTGTAAATCATATTCAATTTGGGAACGGCAACCACCAACATTAGTGGCCTACATTGAGGATCTAGAAAAACAACTCAGAGAAATAGAGTGTGGTATATATGAATTTCAACTGGAGCTTGAGGTTAACGTAATAAAAGGACGAATGTAAGTTCGTTATCATTTTTACATTGTGTGTTTCTTTTTATTGTTTGCTTTCACATTTGATTCGATTTTGGTGTGTTTTAATTTATTTTCCCATATAAATGGCGGATAACGGTACACCGTGATTTCTTAAGTCGGTATCATCAGTTTCCTACAATAATTGAGACCCTAAAATCAATCATGGAAGAAATACAATAAAAATTACATAAGCATTTTCCTTCTTTCCCTCAAAATGCTCCCAAAAAAATTTACAAAGCTCGTTGTGAATGATTGCATTTGTTGATGATCAATGGAATTTTTGCTGATATTCGTTGATTAATTGAAGCAAAGGTTTGATTAGCTGGTGAGTTTACTGATCTATTTATTTCTTACGTGCCTGGTTTTGGGAAAAGCACATTTGCTAAAAAACAAAGAGCTAAAAAACTTGCCTTAGAATATCATAACTGTGTAAGATTTAGTTACAACCGAGAAATTTGTAAATCCTTAGGAACGGTTTCTGATAATCGAGGAGATAAAATTAAATTCGTTAAAGATGGCCTGAGTAAATAATCATTGGATGATATCTTACGATCTCTTGAGACGCTTCGGAGCGGACATATGCAATATGAGATTCACAGGTTATGGAGACTATTTTAAAATGAAAGTACACAGTTTAGTCTTAGAAACCTAACTAAAAAAAAATCTTGTTTGCCAATTTATAAGAAAACTGGATGGGAAGCTTATTCTCGACCCATAGAGGGCATTCAAGATGTTACTGGACATAAAATCATAGGAAGATGTGAGCTAAAATCACAAGTAACAAGATATCCTTTTATTTTTCTTTTATCATTTGCATTATTGCATTTAATAATGTGATTTTGTATTTAATCATTATTTGTTTTCTTTTACTTTTTTCTTTCTTTTCACTGTTTACTTTTCTTTTTAATGTTTGCTTTTGAATTATTGAGACATGAGCCTTACGTGTTATCTGAGAAATACACCAACCCATTTGCAGTTGTTTTTTATTTTTTCTATCACTAAGATCTTTAAATAAGAGCTCTTTTTCTAACCACTCACAACTTGTTTTTGAAGATTATTCTAATGGCAGCATCTTCGAGTAGACAATTCAAAAACATTTGTGTGCTTTCTAGATTTCATTATAGAAAATACAAGGAGTTCATTGAGGCATATAATTGAAAGGAAACTGCACCTTGTATATGGAGGAGGTGATCACAGGTTATCAAAACTTGTCTCAGAAGCTATCTTTATTAGAGGAAACCAGGTACTAGTTATCATTCCACATGCCTTAAAACCTCTGGGATGCCTGTCTGACATACCAATTAAAGAAGAGTTAATTGTCTTAAGTACCAATCTGAGTTGTTAAATCATGTTGACGCTTTCATTTTCTTACCAAGAGATCTTGCAACTTTAGAGGTACTGATTACATTTGCATCTTGAGCCCATTTAAACATTCATAAAAAACCCATCAGTTTACTAAATGTTAATAATTTTATGATGGCTTGCTCTCATTTATTAACCATGCAATTAAGAATCATTTTATTCCAATCTCAGCGAAAAAACTCTTTATTTGTGCTTCTACTGCTAATGAGTTACTTAATCTTTTACACGCTTACAAACCAGAGCCAGATCCTCGGACCTTGACATTGGAATGGTTAACTAATGATGGTAACCCTAGCCCTAGTAAGAAGTACAAGTTGGACTTAACTCTTTGGTTGTAACTATCTCCTTAGAGCGATTAGGTAATGTCTTCTAAACTCTACTCCATTCCTTTAAGCCATTGAGGACAATGTCTTGTTTAGGTTAGGTGGAGGGAATAGTTGACAGTTGTGAAATATGGCAAATCTTAGTAATATTTATAGTCTACTTGAAGCTAAAACAATTAAAAGATTCATAAAAGAAAAACTACAAAAAGATTTAGTTTAGCACAAAATCTAGTGGAACCAGATCTCTAGCAAGCAAAAGAAGACTTGTTTAATTAGGTTCACAACACTACAAATATGTCTTGATTGTTCTATGGAATTTGGAATCCCAGGGATCGCAGACACCTACAAGCATACGACAGTTATCTCATTAAATATGGGAGAATGATCGACTCTATATGCATCAAATTATCTTAAAATTTACTTTCTTCCCAGAAAAAATACGAGATATAAAAAGAGGATATATATAAAAGAACATAGAATTAGTCCTCTGCAAGTGGACAACTAGCTATGATGATTAGACGAAAAGAATAATAATTAGTAAATAAAACATTAAGCTGAAAAAAAGATAAACTTGGTCTAATTATTCTTTTAATTTGAAACACAACCTTTTATCAAAGCTATATGTCTTCACCATCACTACAAGAAAAATGACCTATTATGACAGGAAAAAAACTGTCATTGTAGGGGTAGATGACGGTTATCCTTCCTTCGTCATTATAGCCAACGTCAAGAAAAGATGATAGATAAAATCGCGTCATGGGTTATGATAAATTTTACCTATCATAATTATGTCATACTACTTAGAAGAGGAAAATTATTTTTTTATTTTATATTTTCATTTTTTTGAAATTTTTGGATTGTATTTTTTTTTTGGATATCAATTATGTGTAAGACTAGTATTTTCTATCAAAATGTTTTTGAAAAAATTGATTATTTATTTTATTTATTAATTAAAAATTAAAAATTTATGCAATTTTAGCTTCCTCAATTTAAATTATTAAAATTATATGAAAGAAAATAAATTACTAAATGCAATTAAATCCAAAACCAATGAACTAAATTAATGAACTTTATTACCATAAAAATATCCAAAGTACTCTTAAATTCCCAAAACATGCAATTCAAACTTTACATTACATTAGTTAATCAATATTCCAAAGTCAAGCCAATAGGCAACAAAGGCCAATCCAAAACCAAGCAAAGTGCTCCGCATTCAGCAACATCCAACATCAAACCTATGCAAAATGTAATCTTCCAGCAGCAAAATTGCAAAATCTAGTCTTCCAGCAGCAAAATCCAGCAGCCCCAAAGCCACGACATGAAAATTCATCCAGCATCAAACCTATGCAAAATGTAGTACTCTGGCTATTCAATCCACAAACTAATTAATTAATTAATCAAACAAACTAACTTATGTAATTACACTGAAATGGAAGTAGCACACCAGATTAGCAGCAATGACAGGTGAGGCAGCAATTAAAGCCCAAACAGTAAGAAAGCCAGAAGCCACACCTTTAAGTTCTTTTGATCTTTTGTAGCTACTACTACTACTAATAATAATAATAAAAATAATAAAAACCATCATATTAATTTATACAAGTCCCAATATAAGTATATAGCTAAACATAGGATTCAAGAGTTCCATGTCTTAAAAGTTACGATCATAGAGACATTTCCATAATGGAAAAACGAAGATAAAGCTCATAAACAATAAATATACCTAGTGACAATAGCCAATTGAACGGCCTCATAAACCAATCATGGAGACATTTCCATCGGCCCGCAAGTAATCAATCATAGCTTCAGATTATCTTTCTGAAAAACAAGCCATCAACTTCAGATGGACCTTAATTACAAAAATAAAGTTCAACAAGATAGATAGTTGATCTCATAAGTGATTTTGTTCCCTTTAAAAGTTAAAATTTTGTTTAAAAAATTACTAGCTGTGTAATTTCTTCCCGCTAGTTAAACGACCACTTACTTCATTCGATCCTAGAGTAACATGCTCTCCTACAGAGCATAGATCCTGAAAAATCACGAGTGAAATAGTAATATTTGAAGGCAATAATATTATTGGAGCTTCACTAGCATTAGCCCTGCAACTACTGCCAAAGATCAAGATATATTGCTAATTAGTTTTCCATAGCCGATGCTCAAGTGAATCATTTGTAGATAAAAAGCAATGAGGTATGTTGAGTTCTTGAAATTATAATAAAGTTTACAATTCTTCTTCAAAGCACAAAGTTCTAAATTGTTACTAGGAAGAAATATGTATAATGCTTTTGAAATAATTTTAATCCATCCATTTCTTAAAATCACAAAAGTAAATTTCATTATTCATTCATTATTCAATTGGAAAATAATTTTAATGAGCCAAATTCATATAAAATACAGAATTAGATTATCAAGATCTTTAAATCTCCTATAAGTTAACACAACCCAGTCCTTCAAAAAGCAAAGCAACATTATGTCAACATAAATTGAACAATATGTGATAGATGAACCTTACACCTAGACTAAGCATGAGCAAGATTAAATACAACACCTCATCAGGCTTTGCCATGAATTTTATCAGCTTTGCTTTACGAATGAATATAATAAGCTTCATATTCCTTCGCTCCCCATAGGTAGAAATGGCCTGCAACAATTAAAGTGCCAATATTCATTCACACTTTTTATTAAACACTTGGAGGGAATACAAAGATAGTAACTATATCCTCAATTCGAAGATAGTAAGCATACAGCTACATGCAAGTAATTTGCCACGCTCAAGAACAAAGCCTATATCTGATTTTGTAGTTCTAAGGTTTGGTAATTTCAACGAATTAGTAATTTAAACAATGAAATTGAAAAAAAAAAGACTTTGCATCACAGTGAACGAATTTGAGAACTATCTATATATATAGTTCCATGCATCCACAAAAAGTGAAAAAAAAAAATTAGTTATTAGAAAACCGCAATGATAAAGCAGCCTAGACAATATCCCAACACCCATCACGATTAAATTGGCAAGTATATTTACAGCCTAAATGAAATTTAAGAATAAAACTATAATAATCAAATTTCAAATAAATCAAATAAATGTTTAAAATTCCATAAATAAAGAAACATAGAAGACCAATCAAATAGATCCAAATCTAACAAGAGCACACCCAGGATTTTCAAGTTTTACATGTACAGGGTTCAAATTTGACAAGAAAACATATAGGCTTTTCAAGATTTAGGTGTGTAGGGTTTGAATTTGACAAGAACACATCTAGGGTTTTTAAGTTTTACATATATAGGGCTCGAGTTTGACAAGAACATTAAAATTGAAATGGAATACAACACTAGAAATATTATTTACCTGTATTGATCAAACTTCGACAAAGGGTGAGTGAGGGTTCTCAGTTAAGGCATTGAAATGAAATAGCAGCAGCTCATGCGTTTGTTGGGTATCCATATAGTTCTCAGTGAGAGCCAAAATTGATAGTGAAATACAAGAAAATGGCGGTAGTGGTTCAATGCCCATGCAAGGATTTTGAGCGAAAAGGGCTTTGTGAGTGTGAGATTTATGAGAGTTACTTGAGCGAGAGACGAGAGCGGGAGTGCCAACACTTAGGGGAGAAAAATTCGATGAGTGAAAACTAAAGAGGGTTTTGTTTTTGTTTAGTTTCAATCTAAACGGTGCCGTTTCTTGTTTAAAGAGAAACTTTTAATCCAAATGGTACCGTTTATTCTTTATTTATTTTTTTCATTCATTTTAAAATTTCAGTCAACCTTGTGAAATAAAGTCAAAATAAAAGAGTTACTTGATGACCCAAATTATATCACAAACTCATCATTATTTCTTGATAACCAAATAATGTATCATCAGTGTATCATAAGTGCTTGATAGATGAAATTTCTATCACAAGTATGTCATAAATGAATGATAGAAAAAAAAAATTATCATCTATCTGTCGTAGTAGCTCTCCGGACAAAAACTCACATAGAGGACTGTCATGGTAGGTCATTTTTCTTGTAGTGCATTTTTAAAAGACATATTACCACAGTAGTACTTGATAATACTGATAGCTTATACCCAGTAGAGTTCATCACAGAGTACCGATCAAGCCCTAGACCAAAGATTTTAGTGTTCCATGTATCTGCAAAGATTCAAGGAAAGGCTCAGAAAATACACCGATCAAGTGTGAACATACACTCCAAGAGGTCAAGGCTCTCCAACATATCTTATCTTAATAATTAAGAGCTCGATAGGACATGATAAGTCCTATCTTTAAGAAATCCAAGGTCGGGAAGAGCTGAAGAGATAATGCATTTATAGAAGACAATCCGCGTGGCAAAGCAATAACCACAGTTAGCAACATTTTCATAATTTCATGGTTGGTTTCATTCACAACCATGCTTGCTCATTTTCTTTCCATTACATCAAATTATTCAAAAAATTCCACATTCTCTATAAATAAATTAAAAATGATTTCAAAAATATTTTCTTTACCGTACAATTTTACTAATTTACATTATAAGCTTATCTTTTTCATTATTATCAATCATTTATCAAATACATGTATTTTGCTAAGAATTTTGTTGTCGTGTTGTGATATATGTAATTTTTTTTATATGAATCGACATTCACACAAATAGTGAAAGCAAATTTACAAATTAGCTTGGGCTGATCAAAAGTTCTGGGCTAGCCCCTACTTGCCAGTGTACAGTGTGGTAGGTATGATAATCTGTCTAACAAGATGCTAATTTTGAGATAGTAGCATGAATCACTTGATCAGTTTTAATTTGTGACGAATTCACATTCTCTTTAATTCATCAACAATTGGCTTTACTTGGTCTATATATGTGTGTGTGTGTTGATTAGTTGTTTGAATATCCATATATGTTTGCATTATAGTAACGAAATTATTAAAAAAATTGCATTTCGTTTTAAATCACTTAATTTCACCATCCAAAAGGAATTACGAAGGTTTTTATTGCTCCATATCTGCAAAGATATACAAGACTAAAAAATATCAATTCGGACTGTGTGAACAAAAAAAGGCATTCAAGGCTCCTTAGGGCATCAGACTTCAGCCCCTCCTGAACTTTGAAATTTATTTGAATATATTATATTTGGTCCATTTAAAAATTTAATGTTTCTTCTAGACTTTCAAATTTTCCTTTGAAAATATTTTATATGTTTGGTTCATTTTTTAGTTTGTTATATATGTACTAGACTTGAAAGGAGTGTTTAGGTGATAATTTAATTGATTGACATAATTGTCATCTTATAACTTTAAATTTTTCAAAATATCAAGGCAAAAGTCATTGGTTTTTAGCTTTTAATTAGCCAACCGGTTTCATCACTCTTTCAAAAATAAAATTGCACGGTCTTTTTATACATTAAAAAAAATGAAGGAAGTATTAAGATTTTCTCATATAAATTAAACACGACTAGTTGAGATAGAGTTATTTGATCAACTAAATTTCTTACTATTCCTGGTAACCTTTTTTTTTTTTACCTCAAATAATTATTATAATTTAAGTCATTGCATGAAACAGCAAAATTTCAAATTGTTGATTAAGTTGATAATGAAATTATTATAATATGTAATTTTTTTAAAACTAAAAATGAGTCAAGGATAGTCGTAAATGTGTTGAAAATTATTAATTTAATGAAGTTCAATAATTTGGCACTTGTTGTTTTTGTTTGAATTTTTTTTCTGGATATTAAATCATTTGGTATCCAAGGACCACATTGAATCCCGACTAATTCAAATTCGACCGGGTAAGACCACTAGGACAAGTAAAAATCTCTCAAAAAGTATTTAGCGTATTTGCATTCTTACGTCTCGAACCGAGTATCTTAGTTCATTTAAAACAGTCCCATGCCGGTTCATATACGCACTTGTTGGTGAATTTTTTTTTTAAATTGTATTATACTAAACCCCTAGATAAAATTTCTGGGTCCGCCCCATCAGTGGTCCAAAATTAGCCAAGATAGACACTGTTTGAGCTGGTAGCTATAGAACGAGAATCATGACAAAAATGGATGAAGCCAACCTTCCGTTCTCACATGCAAAATTAATGAGGATTGTCGCTTTTATTAAATGTCGCAAAGGCAGAACCGAAATCGGTAGAAGACGATAAAACCACGTTTTGCACAGCCCTTCTTGGTATTATTAGTGATATTGGCACTTGGAACATGTGTACCCAAAGATGACAAAACTCGGTCTAATTTACTCACTTAATTGGAAACAACTAAATAATTTCTATTTTAATTGTGAAATTGAAGTTTTATTAAATAATTGAATCTGATCTTCTCAAAATAATGACAAGGCCTCTTTATTTATAATTGAAAAAACCCACTTCCTTAAATTAACCTAAAATGAGAAACTGAATTACAATTATAATAAAAATAAGATACATACCATAATTGAATTAAATTAAAACAAAAAATCCTAAAATAATAAATATTCTATAATCTTAAAGTAGCTAAAATAACATGAATTAATTTCTTACATCAATATGGGAGAATGATCGACTCTATGTGCATCAAATTATCTTAAAATTTACATTCTTTCCAGAAAAGTTACGAGATATAGAAAGAGGATATATATAGAACAACAGAGAATTAGTCATCTGCAAGTGGACAACTACGTATGATGATTAGACGAAAAGAATAATAATTAGTAAATAAAACATTAAGCTGAAAAAAAGATAAACTTGGTCTAATTATTCATTTAATTGGAAACACAACATTTTATCAAAGCTTTATGTCTTTATCATTTTTAAAAGAAATATTACCATAGTAGTACTTGATAATACTGATAGCTCATACCCAGTAGAGTTCATCACATTGTACCGATCAAGCCCTAGACCAATGGATTTTAATGTTCCATGTATCTGCAAAGATTCAAGGAAAGGCTCAGAACATACACTTGACTGTGTGATAATACACTCCAAGAGGTCAAGGCTCTCCAACATATCTTATCTTAATAATTAAGAGCTCGATAGGACATGATAAGTCCTATCTTTAAGAAATCCAAGGTTGGGAAGAACTGAAGAGATAATTCATGTATAGAAGACAATCCTCGTGGCAAAGCCATAACCACAATTAGCAACATTTTCATAATTTCATGGTTGGTTTCATTCACAACCATGCTTGCTCATTTTCTTTCCATTACATCAAATTATTCAAAAAATTCCACATTCTCTATAAATAAATTAAAAATGATTTCAAAAATATTTTCTTTACCGTACAATTTTACTAATTTACGTTATAAGCTTATCTTTTTCATTATTATCAATCATTTATCAAATACATGTATTTTGCTAAGAATTTTGTTGTCGTGTTGCTTGATATATGTAATTTTTTTTATATGAATCGACATTCACACAAATAGTGAAAGCAAATTTACAAATTAGCTTGGGCTGATCAAAAGTTCTGGGCTAGCCCCTACTTGCCAGTGTACAGTGTGGTAGGTATGATAATCTGTCTAACAAGATGCTAATTTTGAGATAGTAGCATGAATCACTTGATCAGTTTTAATTTGTGACGAATTCACATTCTCTTTAATTCATCAACAATTGGCTTTACTTGGTCTATATATATGTGTGTGTGTGTTGATTAGTTGTTTGAATATCCATATATGTTTGCATTATAGTAACGAAATTATTAAAAAAATTGCATTTCGTTTTAAATCACTTAATTTCACCATCCAAAAGGAATTACGAAGGTTTTTATTGCTCCATATCTGCAATGATATACAAGACTAAAAAATATCAATTCGGACTGTGTGAACACAAAAAGGCATTCAAGGCTCCTTAGGGCATCAGACTTCAGCCCCTCCTGAACTTTGAAATTTATTTGAATATATTATATTTGGTCCATTTAAAAATTTAATGTTTCTTCTAGACTTTCAAATTTTCCTTTGAAAATATTTTATATGTTTGGTTCATTTTTTAGTTTGTTATATATGTACTAGACTTGAAAGGAGTGTTTAGGTGATAATTTAATTGATTGACATAATTGTCATCTTATAACTTTAAATTTTTAAAAATATCAAGGAAAATGTCATTGGTTTTTAGCTTTTTAATTAGCCAACCGGTTTCATCACTCTTTCAAAAATAAAATTGCACGGTCTTTTTATACATTAAAAAAAATAAAGGAAGTATTAAGATTTTCTCATATAAATTAAACACGACTAGTTGAGATAGAGTTATTTGTTCAACTAAATTTCTTACTATTCCTGGTAACCTTTTTTTTTTTTTGACCTCAAATAATTATTCTAATTTAAGTCATTGCATGAAACAACAAAATTTTAAATTGTTGATTAAGTTGATAATGAAATTATTATAATATGTAATTTTTTTAAAACTGAAAATGAGTCAAGGATAGTCGTAAATGTGTTGAAAATTATTAATTCAATGAAGTTCAATAATTTGGCACTTGTTGCTTTTGTTTGAATTTTTTTTCGGGGTATTAAATCATTTGGTATCCAAGGACTACATTGAATCCCGACTAATTCAGATTCGAGCCGGGTAGGACCACTAGGACAGCAAAAATCTCTCCACGAGTGTATTTAGCGCAGTTACATTCTTACGTCTCCAACCGAGTACCTTAGTTCTTTTAAAACAACTCCATGCCGGTTCATATACGCACTTGTTGGTGAATTTTTTTTTAAATAATATTATACTAAACCCCTCCTGGATAAAATTTCTGGGTCCGCCCCATCAGTGGTCCAAAATTAGCCAAGATAGACACTGTTTGAGCTGGTAGCTATAGAACGAGAATCATGACAAAAATGGATGAAGCCAACCTTCCGTTCTCACATGCAAAATTAATGAGGATTGTCGCTTTTATTAAATGTCGCAAAGGCAGAACCGAAATCGGCAGAAGACGATAAAACCACGTTTTGCACGGCCCTTCGTGGTATTATTAGTGATATTGGCACTTGGAACATGTATACCCAAAGATGACAAAACTCGGTCTAATTTACTCACTTAATTGGAAACAATTAAATAATTTCTATTATAATTGTGAAATTGGAGTTTTATTATATAATTGAATTTGATCTTCCTAAAATAATGACAAGGCCTCTTTATTTATAATTGAGAAAACCCACTTCCTTAAATTAACCTAAAATGGGAAATTAAATTACAATTATAATAGAAATAAAAGACTAAAATACATATCATAATTGACTCAAATTAAAATTAAAAATCCTAAAATAATAAATATTCTATAATCCTAAAGTAGCTAAAATAACATGAATTAACTTCTTACATCAATATGGGAGAATGATCGACTCTATGTGCACCAAATTATCTTAAAATTTACATTCTTCCCAGAAAAATTACGAGATATAGAAAGAGGATATATATAGAAGAACATAGAATTAGTCCTCTGCAAGTGGACAGCTACGTATGATGATTAGACGAAAAGAATAATAATTAGTAAATAAAACATTAAGCTGAAAAAAAGATAAACTTGGTCTAATTATTCATTTAATTGGAAACACAACATTTTATCAAAGCTTTATGTCTTTATCATTTTTAAAAGACATATTACCATAGTAGTACTTGATAATACTGATAGTTCATACCCAGTAGATTTCATCACAGAGTACCGATCAAGCCCTAGACCAAAAGATTTTAATGTTCCATGTATCTGCAAAGATTCAAGGAAAGGCTCAGAATATACACTTGACTGTGTGATAATACACTCCAAGAGGTCAAGGCTCTCCAACATATCTTATCTTAATAATTAAGAGCTCGATAGGACATGATAAGTCCTATCTTTAAGAAATCCAAGGTTGGGAAGAACTGAAGAGATAATTCATTTATAGAAGACAATCGTCGTGGCAAAGCCATAACCACAATTAGCAACATTTTCATAATTTCATGGTTGGTTTCATTCACAACCATGCTTGCTCATTTTCTTTCCATTACATCAAATTATTCAAAAAATTTCATATTCTCTATAAATAAATTAAAAATGATTTCAAAAATATTTTCTTTACCGTACAATTTAATAATTTGCATTATAAGCTTATCTTTTGTATTATTGTCAATCATTTATCAAATACATATATTTTGCTAAGAATTCGTTGTCGTGTTGCTTGATATATGTAATTTTTTTATATGAATCGACATTCACACAAATAATGAAAGCAAATTTATAAATTAGCTTGGGCTGATCAAAAGTTCTGGGCTAGCCCCTACTTAAAAGTGTACAAATATGGTAGGTATGATCATCTGTCAAAGAAAATGCTAATTTTGAGATAGTAGCATGAATCACTTGATCAGTTTTAATTTGTGACCAATTCACATTTTCTCTAATTCATCAACAATTGGCTTTACTTGGTCTATATATATTTGTGTGTTGATTAGTTGTTTGATTATCTATGTATGTTTGCATTATAGTAATGAAATTATTAAAAAAATTGCATTTCGTTTTAAGTCACTTAATTTTACCAACCAAAACGAATTACGAAGGTTTTTATTGCTCCATACCTGCAAAGATATACAAGGCTAAAAGATATTAATTCGGACTGTGTGAGCACAAAAAGGCATCCAAGGCTCCTTGGACAAGCGCATCAGTGGTCCAAAATTAGCAGAGATAGACACTGTTTGAGCTGGTAGCTATAGAACGAGAATCTTGACAAAAATGGATGAAGTCAACCTTCCGTTCTCACTTGCAAAATTAATGAGGATTGTCGCTTTCATTAAATGTCGCACAGGCAGAACCACAATCGGTAGAAGATGATAAAACCACGTTTTGCACAACGCTTCTTGGTGTTATTAGTGATATTGGCACTTGGAACATAGATACCCAAAGATGATAAAACTTGGTCTAATTTACTCACTTAATTGGAAACACAGCATTTTATCAAAGATTTATGTCTTTATCATTTTTAAAAAAAAATATCATTAGCATAGGACTTTGTAACGCTGATCGCTTATACCCAGTAGTTCATCACAGAGTACAAATCAAGCACTAGAAGAGAAGATTTTAATGTTCCCTGTATCTACAAAGATACAAGCTGAGGCTCGGAAAATATTATGACTATGCGAACGTACACGTCAAGTTTATGCAGATACGGATAGTTAATCATGCCGAAACATCAAAATATGGATGGCTCGTTTACTAATTGTGTTGACCTGTTTAACATATTTAATATAAAAAATTTAAAATTAATTTAAAAAATAACAATATGTTAATATTATACTTTGCAATAGTCATAAATGAGTCAAAATTACATAAATAAATTTATAATGCAATATGAATATGACACCAGTGATTAATTTAGTATTTATTTTATATATCATTTATTTCTCAATAATATTACCATATATTTATGTGTATTCGTATCCTAAATGTGTAATTATGTTGAGATAATTCAATATGAGCATGATATAGGTTATTTATCGTGTTGCATTGTGTCAACTCATGTATTAACCATTCGCCACCTCTAGCTAGATAATACCCCATCGCCAAACACGTTTTTTACAGCCACCTTTCTTGTCATTATTAGTGATTTGTGTATTCGAGTTCCTCGTATGAATAGATGCGGAAATTTCTTGACAAAATGGATGAAACTGCAGTGGCGGATCTATGAGAAAAAACCATTTATATCCCTTATGTTTTTATTAATTTAGTAAAATAATAGAATTTTTATTTTTTCATATATATCCCTAAATCAATTACCCTTATAATTTCATCAATTTTGTATAATAATAGAGTTTTTATTTTATATTCAAATATGTCCCTAACTCAATTACCCTTATGTTTTCATCAATTTCATATAACAATAGAGTTTTTATTTTATTTTCAAATATGCCCCTAATTCAATTTTATTATTTTCAATTGAAATTAGTGACTTATTTTATATAATGATTAAATTATATATTTATTGAATAGATTGTAAATAATAGAGAGCTAAAATTTTATTACTGCTTTAATTTATTTTAAAAACTTCTAATTTAAAAAAAAAGTATGTCAATGTAATATAACATCATCAATGGTATTAAAAATACTTATAAAATAACATATAGTAACAATTATCAACATTTTCAAAATTTTTTATATGAATTTTCAGACATAATTTTTAGTTCCATTAACTAGGAGGACAAGTTAAAAAATAAAAGTTGATTTAAGGAGCTTTTGATAGAAAGGTTATCAACATCTAGTTCTTTAAAAAGAGTTAGAGCACCTGACAAAGAAACAACTGCATCCAAGTATTTTTTTGCTAAATTGAGTTTAGTTTATTATTAAAATTTTTAACTAATAATACTTTTATAATTTGAATGGATGAATACATTTTAATTGTTTAATTTATTAAGCCTGGTAATTTAGTACTTGATTTCAAATATAAAAGTTTTACTTGTAATTTTTAATTGATTGTAATTACATATATTAATATATTTTAGTTTAGAATTCTTAATTGATTTCTTAATCCTTATAAAATTACATGTTATTATAGGTTGCAATGTCAGATTCCATAATTGAAAAATAATATTTTGATATTTAAATTATCTTTTATTTTCTACTCTTTTTTAATAATTATTTTTGTTTATAGTACATATTTATGGAGATATAGTTCTTAGTGTTCCTCTTATTTAATGTACTTCTTTCTACTTATAAATTTTTTTGTTTGCTTTAAAATATAAATTTTAAAATTTAACCCTGGATAATAATAAGTCCTGGGTCCGCCTAACCGTTCTCATTTGCAAATAACCTGAGGATTGCCATTCGCCACTTTAATTTTCGCGAAGAAGACAAAACCACGTTTTTCACAACCACCCTTCTAATGAATAATTATTAATGAAATTGCTTGTATTCGAGTTCTTTTTTGTATAAATAGAGGTGCTTGTCAGTCAATCAGAAGGCAGAAAAAAATTCAAAGATATATTTTTCATTATAATCGCAGAAGATATATTACATATGGCGGCTGTTCCAGTGAATGTATCTGCGTCTGTTCCTGTGAAGGTGTCTGATCATCGCAAATTGACAGGTTTTAAATCAGATAATTTTTTTTTATTCGTATTTATATAAATAGATGTGACAAACTGTAGTAGGAGTCAATCAGAATTCTGAACCAAGTGCCTACGCTCAAAATATATAAGCAAGGCACGAAGGGCTGCTGAGTGCTTGTTTTTCGTTAAATTGCAGGATGTATGGCGTCTGCGTGTGTTCCATTGAAGGCGCCTACGTCTGTTTCGATGAGGGCATCGGCATCTGTTTCATTGAGGGCGTCTGCCTCTTTGCCAGTGAAGGCGTCTGCGGCGTCTCTGTCTGAGCAGAAGAAGTTGTCTGGTCATAGCAAATTGAAAGGTTCTAAATCAGATTACGTTTTTATACGTTATGCAGGTCCTGATGAATTGAAGAGCTACGATAAGATGGATTTTGGTTTGTTTGGTCGGAGTTGGATTGCAAATATTTCTTGGTCCATCGTATTTGCTCCCGGCGTTAGAGATGATAATTGGAGAGAATATCTACCTTCTGCGACAGAAAATTTTATGGACACCGGAGAATTGCTTGATGTTATTGCCTCTGGTTCTACTAATGGAGTTTTTTTCGCTGATGGTCAGAGTGCTACTCATGCTATTAGAACTGTCATTCCATTGAATGAATTGAAAATTATGCTCGTGTGCAGTCTGGAGGTTCCCTCCTTTTGCAGATTGGTCTCATGGATTTATTGGATAGTGGAGAAGTTAGTGCGTTGACTTCAGTTACTTTTAACGGTCTAGTGTATTGGAACTTGTATTCGAATTGAAAAACTTGATGGGTACATTTCGTAATCTGATCTTGGTATAAGATTAGATATGGTTGTATGTTACTGCATTATGTACGTCTAGGTAAAACTAGCAAGCTGTTGTAAGGATCCTTTGGTGTGACTTTAAAGAGGATCCAAGTGGGTTGTAACAGGCAGAGCTCCTTGAGTTTAGTCTGTTAATGAATAAAGGTACTAATAACGTACTGTATTGTTGGATCTTTTTACTTTTAGTATGCCAATAAAAAGATCCAAGTGTCCTGTAATGGACAGAGCTCCTTGAGTCTAGTATATAAATAAATAAAGGCATTTTATGTTGTACTATTGTAGGATTCTTTAGTATGCCTATGAAAAGGATCCAAGTTTGTTGTAATGGACAGAGCTCCTTGACTCTAGTCTGTAAATGAATAAGTTTGCTTTTTTTTTTTTTTTCAATACAAAGGGGCTCTTATAATAAGAAGACACTAAGCGAGGGTAAGCGACCCTACATATATCATGAAGAAGAAATGGGGAGACACTAGGCCAATTGGGAAGTCGGAAAATAAGTTTGCTTATAATATCGAAGTTGGGTTTTCCTGAATCCCCTTCAGTGTTCTCAGGTTTCCAATATGTCTTGAGTATGCTGTATGGATTGTCGCTATCTGAAAGGATTTTCTTATATATCATTTTGCATGTATAATTCATAAATGTAAGTAATTAATTGATATAAAAGATTAAAGATATTCCAGTATCAAAGCCCGAGTTTTTGTTAGCAAGGGTATGGTTTTGTTAGCTCGTAGACAAAAATCTTCATGAACTTTTGCCAAAAATCACAAAGAGATTCCAAATTAAGTTACATAACATCTCACTTAAAATTTTAAATTTTTTGGATGAAAAGAAATGCTTAAAATAAAAAATTAATTCTATAAGTTCTATGAACATTGTCTCTCTCATTTATTAAAGTAATATTTACTACATCATGTCCTATGGAAATATAAACAAAGAAGTTTGCTTCAAAATTTTAATGCGAGCCACGTCTCAATAAAATTATAGTTTTCACAGCTTCTCAATTGTGATGCGTCGACCGATATTTCCCATATCAGAAAAGTGGTATACTAATTATTAGATCAATTTTCATGTATCAATATCATCCACAATCTATGATACCTCTAATTGATCAATTAGCTCGTATTAAAGAACAGAAGCGTGCCGATCGTTTAAATGGTTAAGATGAAGGCTAACTTATATTGTTTTCAATTAAAATGTAGATAAATAGTGGATATAAATAAATGATGGATCTCTCCGTTATTAATATTCTTTAATTTCTCTCCCCAAAATTTATTATTCTTTTTTCTTTCTTTCTTCTACTATAATTTTTGCGCCAAAAGTCATTTTATTAATTTTGCTAAAAGAAATTTCCTAATTTACTGATCTAGAGATTCCGCCATTCTAATATAAGTTTATCTGTTGAGCTAGTTGGTTCTGCTTATTTTATATCAAGAGAACTATAAAGACCACACTAGTGCAGAGTAAGAATATTACAAACCATAACGAATGGTGAAGGTGTTCGATTTTTTTTACCATCATACATATTTGTAGTGCATGAAGAACTTGTCACGATCATTGACATCGAGTCCAGAGGGGTGAGTACCTGAAAAAGGCACTCCAACGCCCAATTTAGTATTTGATTAAGATTAAACAAAGAAGAAAGATGGAGAAAATGAGCTTTCGCTCTCTAAATATGAATATTGATTTTGGAGGCCAAAGACCTCTTTTCTCTTACAGATGGGTCTCTATTTACAAATGATGAGTGATGTGGATTAGGGTTTTCCTTTGAACTCTCAATCCAAGAATATGTGTCACCCATCATTTCTGTACACGTGGAAGTGAATATGATCTAGGGAATTATTCTAGCCTTGTGTGTTTCCTCACTCATATGACCTTTAGGCGTGATTTTCCTAGACTAATGGATTGCAGAACTAATTCCCCCCTCTTGCCATTTTTACAAGCTCCGAGAGAATTTTTCCTTAGGTGTTATCCCCTCAGAATAGCTTGGGTGTTATTTTCTTGAAATAACTTTTTTCATTTGATAGGATGGACACTTGACATGGTTTGATGCCTTTTAGAATATTACACCTACAAATGGATACTGAAAGAAAAATAGATATGAAATTAATCTGCAGAGAATTCAATAGGTTTTCAAACTATTGGACAATAATTTTGTGCTAACTTGATATAATGAAAATTTTCCAAAATAAAATGATGTCTTTATCACCTTGCTTTTGTATATTCAAGCCAAATTTAATATCAATATATCATCAATGATCAAATTGATTTTTGCAATTGGTTGCCTTCAACTTTACTTTGTTTATCGAAGGTATTAAATAGAAATCATATTGATGTTCTGACTATTCTAAAAAGAGCAATCAGGTTTGTAGTTTGAGAATATGATCTAGTTTTATTTATTTATTTCTTCAATTCAGAGGATAAATGGGGAAATAAACAAGAGGAAGATTGCATTCATATCCTATATCTCTACATTAATTGTAGGAGAGATATAAGTATAATATGGATTCTCTGGGTATGGTATGGATTCTCTGATATGTGTATAGGACAAATTGTAGAGGTAGTTCATTTAAGGGATATTGGAACTACTGTTGGCTTGATCCAAGATTTTGGGTACATAAGCAGTCAAAGCGACATAACCATTTTGGATCCTTAATGAATGATTACTTTAGGGATGTGACTTGTTGGTAGTCGGCTCAGATTTTGTAAAGTGTGAGAAAAAAATAGGGAAAGGAGGCTTAAAAAAAATAAAAGGAAGCTTTGTAAATGTTTTAAACGAGGAAACATATTCATATATGAGAGAGAGAAAACTGCCAAAATCGACTTACGAACTCGACTTGACCATATCTCTGATTTTCAACCACCCACCGGCCATGGAAGGTAGCAAACGAAAGCTCTTGAGCCGGCCTTCACTTTCCTGCTGTCACCGCAGACAAAAATCTACCAAAACACTGTTATTTGAAGTGTGAATAGTCGCAGCCAAAACCCATCATGACCGCCATTGAATCTACCAGAATTAGACCACTCCACTAGCTGGGTTTTACTCCTCACATCACTACCTTTCATTTCCGACCACCCACTACCATTGGGGGAGTCTATTTGTCGTCGATCGACCATTGGAGGATTCACAATTGTTGAGCTAGATTCCTGCGCCGTCTTTTTATTGATCGGGAGTTGTAAATTATGGACATATGTTCGTTTCGAGCTTATTGGGTAAATTTAGTCCTATTTCACATTTACGAAAAATAATTATGTCGCTTCCTTGATTTAGGAGGATCCGTGACCAAGACTCAGTCATGGGGCGTAAACGATAATAGAGTCTGAGCGTCGTCACTATGAGTGAAATATAAAAAACCTATTTTCATAATATTATGATTTTAAAGTATAGTTAAACATGTTTGCGAATAAATGTTTAATGCACCAATTTAATGTTTTCTTCGAAATGAGTTTCATTTACATATTATTGTATTATTAAAAAGTGTGTGATTATCGGTTTCCTATCGATTTTTGATAATGCGTGATGGTAAATTTTAAAAAATAGATTTTAAGTATGTTAAATAGAAAAGAAGTGAGATTTAGAGTATGATTATATGTTTAGGTATATGTGTATAAAAACATTGTTTGTAAAATCATTGAATAGTACCATTCCCTTCCAGTTATAGTGGCACATATCTGATGAAAGGCATTTGGGGCGCGTTTGAACACACATAGAAGCTTTAGGCTATGAGTTTGGGCGCTCTTCCCTTTTGGGGGCTTATGTATGCAGTATGATGATAGTATAGGCATAGTTACTGAGATACAAATATGATATAAGCCTTTGGGGCCCGTCTAAGCACACACAAGTTTAGGCGCAATCCTAAGGAAGAGCAAGTATTATTTGTTACTAGTAGATTAAGCATAAGTGCTTTAGAATGGTGGGATGAGTTGCGAATTTCTCAACTTGAACAAGGTAAATGCATAATTCGATCATGGAATCGTATGAAGTGCATTTTGCGATCCGAGTTTATCCCTCTTGATTATTATTTGGTACAAAGAAGGTACAAGATCCATTTCTTCTTATGCTTATGAGTTTGAACGATTTTATATTATTATGAGCTTTGAAGAGAATATAGTTACAAGATTTATTAAAGGGCTTGATTTGCATATTTAAGAAAGGATGCCCACATACACTATCTACATTTTACAAAGATGCAATTCATTTAGCCAAGAAAACCGAATCGCAAATTGAGTTGCAATGTCAAAGAAACTTTAATGATGTGATTAAGAAACTTGACGAAGTCTAGAATTTAAGCAAGGAATGGCGTATCTCTATGAAAGTGCCTAGAGATGTACCAATGAGCTCTCCTATCATTGAGGAAAACGACTTGCATGAGATGTCGAAAGAAAAGGTAAAATTCATTATTGATTTAAAGTTTCAATCTGACAATTTGTACGAGAATGTGCATGATGTTTCCTTGGAAGATGAGAGCGAGAATTTGCATGGTGTTTCCTTAGAGGACAAGACAAGTGTTGAAGATGATGAAATTTTTTATCTCTCTGGGATTTTTGATGAAGTAGAACAATCTACCATTGATTTCTACATTGAACCTAACAATATGATCTAGGACGTGCCGCAAAATCAAGTTGAAGAAGTTGAAATGATTGAAATGATTCTACTTATTCACATTAAAGACATGAAGATTGTGCTTGAAGAAGATTTGATTGAACAAGTGAAATTTATTGGAGAGCCCATTGAGCGAGAATTGGGGAAGGGCAAGAGTTATTTGGTCATTGGTCGTTCTTGGAAGTCGTCATCGGCTCAAAGAATGTACAAGCAAAGGAAGTTGATGAAGTTTGGATACTTCAAAGTTTCGAGGAAGATTGATGAGAATGGCTATAAGTTTGAATTACAAGATGATTTGCTCCTACACTATAAGTTTCATCCTCCAGACTATATTCAAACTCGAGAATAAGTTTCTTTTAAGAGGGGGAGAATGATGTAGGAAGTTAATTTATGTTATTTTAGCTACTTTAGGATTATAGAATATTTATTATTTTAGAATTTTTTATTTTAGTTTGAGTCAATTATAGTATGTATCTTAGTCTTTTATTTCCATTATAATTGTGATTTAGTTTCTCATTTTATGTTAACTTAGGGAAATAAGTTTCCTCTATTATAAATAGAGAGGCCTTGCCATTGTTTTGAGAAGTTCAGATTCAATTATTCAATAAAACTCCCCTTTTAAAATTCCCTCTGGGATTATCTATCAAAGTTTCTCTTGTGGAGTCATTTGGATTAGAGCGTTATTTAATCTCGCTTTATGCGTTATAAAAAATCTCATTGAGTCATCCTAGTTAGAACAATATCTAATCACATTTCGATTAGAGCGTAAGCTAATCGCATTGGCTTGGTCCAATACTAGAACGATATCTAGTGTTTTCTATCCAATCAATCCCGCTTTCGCTACGCCTCGTTCCATCACATATTGAATGACATAACTGTCCTATGCTTATAGGTGTTTGCTATGCCTAGGATTCCAAATTCCATCGAAAAATCAAGACATATTTGTAGTGTTGAGAACCTAATTAAACAAGTCTTCTTTTGCTTGCTAGAGATCTTGTTCCACTAGATTTTGTGTCGAACTAAATGCTTTTGTAGTCTATCTTTTATGAATTTGTTAATTGTTTTAGCTTCAACTAGACTAAAAATTTCTTCATGAATATTTTTTGGCATTGTCTCTAGGGTTTCCATATATAATTATTTAGTTTTTTCCCCTGCATAAATTCGACGTTAGCCTTCTCTAAAATTTATTGGAGCCCTCTCTCAATTGATGGTGGTCTAAAGTATTTGAGTAATAATGACTTCTTCCAGTTTCTAGCTTTCCAATACTAACATGGAGACTATGTTTAATACAAGATTGAATTAGATTTTGGGACAAAAAAAGTATCCCGAGTTTGGTAAATATTATTTGCAAATGGATTCTTAGCCTACAGTACTCGTAGTCTAACATTTGTCGCTGATTTGTTATAATTATAAGCAACCACCAAATATGAGAAAGATAACCCATATATAAGATTAGAGACTAAAGAATTTTTGTTCCAGCATTTGTTTCCATTGCGAATCTCCACAACTTTACGGATGTTTAGCATCCATTTATTTGCTTTACGTGTTTCTAAAAGAATTTTTCATTGCGCACTGTAATTCATCTCATTGCTAGTCTGATTGGCAAGAATGCTGTTGGGTTTTAATAGTGTTTAATGGAGGCTACAAAAGTCTGCAAATAGGCATTGCACATTATTCTCCATTGTAGTACATACAAATTCAATTTCTTGTGCTTAGATTCATAATATTTTCATATCTTATATTTTCGTTTTTGAGTGGGACTATTTTAACTTAAATTTTGACACAAATTTTGAGCACACATTTTAAATAATCTAGTGGTAAATATTAAATGTCAAAGTAGTATTTAATGATGCATATTCATCCACCCTCATATTTCTTATAATCAATAGTTCAAGGTATGTGTAAAAATTTTAAGTTGAAATAATCTAACCATATTATTTATAGAAAGCTATAATTCAAAGCGCCTAGTATCATGTACTATGAGAAAGCAGAAGAGAGACTAAGAAAAATTTAAAATATAATATAATTTGTAAAAATTTAAAAATTAGCGGTAATGTCAAATTTTATAAAATCAACTGCAGCATTATCATACTTTTAAGATTTAGGTTAGACGCTTTTAGAAATTTTAACAATAATATTTTTTTCTAAAAATAATATTTTGAAAATTTTTGCCGACTGGGGCCCGTGCACCAAGTAGTCCGATGCTGAATCCACGTATATATGGTATGATTTACATATTCCTAATAATATTTTGAACCTATCTTTGCATATATGGGTGAAGCATTAATATCATCTTCTCTAGGGCAATAGGGTTTGATTCGTATCCTGTGATGAATTTACTTGATTATTACCAAGTGTTACAAAGTGGTATGTTGTTCACCTATATTTATTTCGTCATGGCATAGACTATGCACTCGAAGGACCAACTCTCATCTCTTGGGAAAAAAAAAAAAAAAACATTCTTCATATTCTCTACTTTTTTGAAAAGAATATACATATGATGGTCGGTAAGCTCAAATTAATTTTTTGACCTCCCAGTTCTTTAAGACTTGAACTTAAGTGGTTAGCTAGTGAAAGCTATATTGAAAACCAATCGGTCTAACTTCCTTCTAATTGTAAAATGATTTGATGTACATAAAGAGTTGATCATTCCATAATTAAATAACTTCATATATTGATAATATATTAATTAGTCAATTAATATATTTTCTTCGTCCTAGTGATAACATTCTATTGATATTCTAATGTGTTAATATTACTTTTTTTTAAAAAGTTTATTGAGCAGTCTTTTAATAGGATGCTATAAGCAAAGCACCAATTTAAGAAGTTGCTAGAACGATACGGTTATTGGCGTGTGCGCGTGCGCGCATACACATATGTAGTGGTTGTGTGTGTGTGTGAGAGAGAGAGTAATGTATGTATAATTTATTGTAAAATATTTATTAAAAATTGCTTTGTTAATTTAAAATTAGAATTAAGCATGAGAGCAAGTATTGTAAATTTAATAAAAAAATAAATAAAATTAGCATTGTAGTATCACTTGACATTCTAGACTAATACAAGTAAATTAATTTTGTCGTAACTTATAAAAAAAAAGTATCGAGGGGACTAATCTTGTCATACCCACACCTCAACAGACAAGCAATGACTTACTATCAAGATATCGCCATGCCCTGGAGCTACAATGGATAGAGCAATGAAATGTCCTCCTAAATCAAGGAAACGTCATAATTATTTTTTGTAAATGTGAAATAGGACTAAATTTACATAATCAAGCTCGAAACGAATATTTGTCCCTAATTTATATCTCTTGTGTTGATGAAATTACTAAAATACCCTCGAATTCCTAAATTATTAAAATACTCTGAAATCATAAATCACGGAATTATACTCGGAATCATAGTTACCAACCTATCCTTAATTTATGAAAGTACTAAAATATCTACAGGGTTAGAAATTACAAAATTGCCCTTAAAATGATAAATTACTGAATTGCCCTCGCCCGTCAACGGTGACCAAAATTCAAACGAGGGTTATTGGAAGCTTGGGTTAGACACTTCTGGTCGAGATGAGTTCAATGGTACTGGTAGTGAGCTCTCACACGCGGCGATGAAGCAAGAATCTAGCTCGATAGCAGTGAATCGATCGACAGCAAATCGGCTCCCTCGGTGGGAATGGGTGGTCAAAATTGAAAGGTAGTGACTTGAAGAGTAAAACAGTTGGTGGCATGGCCTAATTCCAGCAAAATCAACAGCAATCTTGAAGGGTTTTGGCCGCGACTATTCGCGCTTCAAACGACATCGTTTTGGTCAGTTTTTTGCAATGGTGATGGCAAGAAAGAGAAGGTTGGCTCGAGAGCTTACGTTGGCTAACTTCCACAGTCGGCGAAGTGGTTGAAAATCAGAGTTTTGGTCGAGTCGAGTTCGCGGGTTGGTTTTGACAGTTTTCCCCCTCTCTCTCATTTATGAATATTGTTTCCCAATTTTAAAACATTTAATAAGCTTCCTTTTACTTTTTTTGTAAATAGTCTTTCCTTTTTTTTCTCATACGCTACAATCCTCCCCACTTATAAAAATTTTGTTCTCGAAATTTACTTACTTGATAAGAAAAGGTAGGGATACTGAGTTCGCATTAAGTCCTCGCGTTTCGAGGTAGCCTCTTCCTTTGTCTAATTCCTCCACAGTACTTTCATTAGAGGAATGGTCTTAGAATGAAAAACTTGGCATTTCCCTTCTAGGATCTCACCGGTTCCTCTTTGTAAGTCAAGTCTTCTTTCAAGTGAATAAGTTGACACATAGCTCGGGTCATATATGTACTTCCAAAGCATTGAGACATGAAACATATCATGGATTCTAGATAACTCGAGTGGTAGAGCTAATCGATAAGCTAATGGACTAATGCACTCTCAGTGATGAAAGAACCTATTTTTGCAACAGGATGTTTGCCGCAGCATTGGCTATATATGGGATCAAGCAGAACTTGCTACAACATATCATCCACAAACAAGTGATCAAGCAGAAGTGTCTAACAGGGAGATAAAAATTATTCTGGAGAAAATGGTGAATCTTAATAGAAGGGGTTGGTCCTTTAGATTAAATGAATTTTTATGGGCTTATGAAACAGCTTATAAAACCCCACTTGGCATGTCTCCATACAGAATTACTTGCAAGAAAGATTGCCATTTGCCTTATAAGCTGAAGCATAAATCATATTGGCAATAAAACAATTGAACATGGATATGATTGTTGCAGCAGAGTAAAAGAAGCTACAGCTTTCTGAGCTAGAAAAGTTACAGTTATTCTCCTATGAAAATGCAAGAATCTACAAAGAGAGGACCAAACAATGGCATGACAAGCAAATCTAGCAGATGTGGAGCTTATTCTAGGTTACCAAGTCTTGCTTTATAATTCACAACTAAAGTTCTTCCCTGGAAAATTAAAACTCAGTGAGTTCAGTGAGTAGATAGTAGTTTTGAAAATAGACTTATTTCAAAATAATTATACTATTTTAGTAAATAACTTTATCAAATTACCATAAGAAAACTTAAATAAACTCATTTAATTATAAATCATACACTGACATAAACATAAGATATAATACCACATAAAATCAAGGAAGTTATAAACATATTTTAATCTCAAATACTGAATTCTAAAAGTCGTCACTAAACAGGGGATTATCTTGTCATACCCGGACTTCAACGAACAAGCAATGACGTACTATGAGGTTACCGTCATGCCCCAGATCTACAACGGATAAAGCAACGGAATGTCATCTCATATAGCTCATATATCTCATTATATCTCTACATGTAAGAGTTATTCCCCAAAGGACAAAAATACCCAAGCACACGGCTTAATAAAAGAATATTAACTTGAAATAATCACTTAATTGTTGGTAATTTTTAAATTTTGAAAAAAAAAAGAATCTACACTTTCAGATAAATATTTCTTTTCTTTTTTTATTTATTTCTGTAATTTAATTAATTAATTTATTTTATTTTTCTTTTGGCATTTACTTTGTTTATATGTTTGGTTTACCACCTATTTAGTTATTTTAATTTTATTTAATTAATTTTCAGTTTATTTATTTTTGTCTTTACATTTTTCTTGTTTATTTAATTTTCATTTTGTTTTTAATTTGTGTAATTTTCATTTTCTTTTATGTTATTCATTTGTTTGTGTATCATCTTTCCAACATAATTTTGGTCTCGAACTTAAAGTAGCAGGTTAATTCGTAGATCTCAATCACCACCACTAATCATGAACGAGATCCAAGACGAAAATATTTTGGGCCAACTTAATCCCCAATTGATCAAGGAGACAACCAATCTCAACATGATCAGAATCAACCAAGAACTTTGAGAGACTACATGAATCCAACTTGAACTGGAGCACCGTCGTGTATAGTATTTCCTCTAGAAGCATCTCAATTCAACTTCAAATCAGGTATTATCCAACTTTTACCAACATTTCATAGTTTAAAACTTGAGAATCCATACTTGCATCTAAGAGATTTTGAGGAAGTTTGTAATACATACACAGACCAAAATTGTAGCATGAACATAATTAGATTAAAGTTTTTTCTTTTTCATTAAAAGATAAAGCTAAATTTAGCTATAAAACCTTAGCTCTGGATTAATAAGAACTTAGAATAACATGCAAGAATAATTTTTTAAAAAATTCTTTCCACCTCATAGAACCAATTCTTTTAAAAGACAAATCACTTCTTTCACTCAAAAAATGAAGAAATATTATACCAATGTTGGGATAGATTTAAAGAATTGCTTAACATATGTCCCCACCATGGTTTGGAAACTTAGCGATTGGTCACTTATTTCTATGAAGGCTTAACACCCCAAAGTAGACAAGTTGTAGAAATAATGAGTAATGGTGAATTTAGAGATAAAAATCCTGAAGATGCACTAGATTACCTTGACCAATTAGATGAAAATGCACAACATTGGGATACTATTGAAACTTTTGAATTGACAAATAAACCACAATCATCTTTATCTAATGGAGGAATCTATAACCTTAGGGAAGATCATGATTTACAAGCAAAATTTGCATCCCTTGTTAGGAAGGTTGAGGCTTTGGAGAATAAGAAAAAGTCATCAAGTAATTGCATGTGATGTTTGTAGTTCTAATAATCATTTCAGTCAAGATTGCCCCCCTTACTGCCGCACTTAAAGAATATTTGCATGATCAAGCTAATACCATTAACACTTTTAACAAGCCAAACCCATATTCACAGACTTATAATCCTGGTTAGAAATCATCCAAATTTTAGTTGGAGGAATAATAATAAGACACAATCTTCTCAAGCACCACCTCCATAAAATTTTCAAAGCGCTCAACCTTATGCACCATATGTTCCATCACCATGGAAAAATTTGAAAGATACAATGCATTCATTCATTAGGAAGCAAAATGTTATTAACAATCAAAATGCACAAATCTTTTTTTATTTGAAAGATACTCTTGTTAAAATTGCTTCTGCACTCACAATTCAAGAAAAAAGAAATTTTCTAGCTCAACCAAAAACAAATCCTAAGATTCAACAAAATTCACCCATGATCCAAGTTAAGTCAGTTATAACTCTTCGTAGTGGTAAGGTTATTGATCGACCTATTCCTGAACCTTGTGAAAATAAAGACAATGAAAATTCAAAGGGTAAGGAAATACTAAATAAACTTACACCTTGTAAAGAAATAACTATTGTTCCACCTGAACCACCATTTCCAAACACATTGAATAAACCAAGGAAATCAAACCACTCTTCTAAAATTTATGAAATCTTTAAGCAAGTGAAAGTTAACATTCCTCTGTTAGATGCAATCAAATAGGTACCTTCATATGCCAAATTTTTAAAGGACTTATTGACTGTTAAGAGGAAATTGAAGGTAAGAAAGAGTGCTTTCATGGCTGAATAGGTAAGTACCATTCTATCTATGAATAATAAATTGAAATATAAAGAACCTAGTTGTCTTACTATTTCTTGTATTATTGGAGATCACAAAATTGAGCATGCTTTGTTAGGCCTTGGTGCTAGTGTTAATTTGCTTCCATATTCAGTTTATCTTCAACTGAATCTTGGTCAGTTAGAGTCAGCTTCAACTACACTTTTGCTTGCCGATAGATCAGTTAAAGTATCAAAAGAAATAATGGAAGATGTTTTAGTACAATTTGATAAATTCATATACCCTGTGGATTTTATTGTTTTAGAAACTGAACCTATTGTGAATAATTATAAAACAATTCCTGTAATTTTGGGTCGACCATTTTTAACAACTGCTAATGCTTTGATTAATTGTAGGAATGGTTTAATAAATTTTTCATTTAAAAATATAACTTTGGAATTGAGTGTTTTCAACATGTGTAGGCAACATAATGAAGAAAATGACAATGAAGATGAGATTGATGAACAAAAGGAATTACTTGAATCTTGTATAGAGGAAAATATTCAAAAAGAGAATTTTTTTAAACTTAGTGATATTTTTTTGATTAATTCAATTGGAATTGAAACCTTTGCCAGAGGGATTAAAGTACGCTTATCTTAGAGAAGAACAAACTTATCCAGTTGTGATTTCTTCGACCTTATCAAGCGACCAAGAAGGTAAGTTACTATCTATTCTTAAAAAGTATAAAAATGCAATTTGATGGGCTTTAAATGATATTAAATGTATTAATCCTTTAATTTGCACACATAGAATCAATTGGGAAGAAAATGCTAAAACATGTCAACAACCTTAAAGAAGATTAAACCCGTACATGAAAGAAGTAGTAAAAACAGAAGTTCTTAAGTTACTTGATGTGAGAATTATTTACCCTCTCTTTGATAGTAAGTGGGTAAATCCTATATAAGTAGTGCCTAAAATATCTGAAATCACTGTTGTTAAAAATGAAAAAGGTGAATTAATTCCAACGCGAATTACATCTAGTTGGCGCATGCGGATTGATTATAGAAAGTTAAATGAAACCACTAGAAAAGATCATTTTCCATTAACATTTCTTGACCAAATCTTAGAAAGAGTTGTTGGACATCCCTACTACTGTTTTTTAGATGGATATTCAGGTTATTATTAAATTCTTACAGCACTTGAAGACCAAGAAAAGACCACATTTACATGTCCCTTTGGAACATTTGCATTTAAAAGAATGTCATTTGGACTTTGTAATGCTCCTGCAACATTTCACAGATGCATGCTCATTATTTTCAGTGATATGGTTGAACATTGTTTAGAGGTCTTTATGGATGATTTGACTGTATTTGAGAATTCTTTTGATAATTGCCTTGATAATTTAGAAAAAGTTTTAAAAAGATGTGTTGAAAAAGAACTCGTGTTAAATTGGGAAAAAGAACTCATGGTTACTTTTGGAATTATTTTGAGTCATGTTGTATCTGTTAAAGAAATTGAGGTTAACAAAGCAAAAATTGAAGTCAGTTAGAGATATGTGATTCTTTTTAGGACATCCAGGATCCTATAGGAGGTTTATAAAAAACTTTAATGTTATATCTAAACCATTTTGTAACCTCTTATTAAAAGACGCACCATTTGAATGGCCTGATGATTGTAAAAAATCTTTTGAGAAAATAATTTGTCTTTTGACATCTGCACTTATTATACAATCTCCTAATTGGTCTTTGCATTTTTAATTAATGTGTGATGCAAGTGACTTTGTTGTTGGTGTTATTTTAGGACAAAGAAAGGATGGTAAGCCATTTGTGATTTATTATGCGAGTAAGACTTTGGATGGTATTCAAATGAATTATTCGACAACTGAAAAAGAATTACTTGTTGTGGTGTTTGCATTAAACAAATTTCGTTCATATTTGCTTAGTTATAAAATTATTGTTTTTACTGATCACGCTGCTGTGAGATATTTAATGACTAAATAAGATGTCAAACCAAGACTAATTTGTTGGGTTTTGTTACTTTAAGAATTTGACCTTGCCATTAAAAATAAAAAGGGTGCCGAAAATGTCATTGCTGATCGTTTATTAAGAATCACATCTGAATTCTGCATTGATATAACACCCATCAATGTCTCATTCCCTGATGAATTTTTATTTTCTATTACCTAAATGCCATGGTATGCGAACATTGTTAATTTTCTTGTTGCAGATAAAATGCCTTAGCAATGGAATACTCAAGAGAAGAAGAAATTTTTTATTGAAGTAAAAAAATTTTATTGGGATGATCTTTACTTATTCAAATATTACCCTGATCAGATTTTTTAGCAATACATTCCGATAATGAGTTAAGTAATGTCATTAATTTTTGTCATTCTAAAGCATGTAGTACACACTTTTCTTCAAGAAAAGCTACAGCTAAAATTTTACAATGTGAATTTTATTGGCCTACCTTATTCAAAGAGCACATGAATTTTGCAGAACTTGTGAAAACTGTCAAAAATTAGGATCAATTATTAAAAGAAATATGATGCCCTTAATTCCATACTTGAGATTGAAATATTTGACTGTTGGGGAACTGATTTCATAAGTCCATTTCTATTATCTTTTGGATTTGTGTGCATATTAGTTGCAGTTAATTATGTCTCAAAATGTATTGAAGCAATTTCTTATCAAAATAATGATAGTAAAACTGTGGTTAGATTTTTAAGAGAAAACATTCTAAGCCAATTTGGAATCCCTCTAGCCATTATTAGTGATGAAGGTAAGCATTTTTGTAATAAGTCATTTGAATCTTTAATGAAAAAATATGAAATTACATATAAAATTGCTATCCCTTATCATCCTTAAACAAATGGACAAGTTAAATTAGCAAATAAAGAAATAAAACAAATTTTAGAAAAGACAGTTAACCCAAACCGCAAAGATTGGTCTCTTCGACTGACCGATGCACTTTGGGCCTACCGTACTGCATTTAAGACGTCTTGAGGAATGTCGACTAGTTTATGGTAAACCCTATCACTTATCTGTTGAACTTGAGCATAAATCATTTTGGACTATTAAAGCTTTTAATTCTAATTTGGATGATATTGGTAATGTGCAGAAAATTGCAATTGAATGAACTTGAGGAACTAAGAAATTATGCATATGAAAATTCAAGAATTATTAAGGTAAGAACAAAAGTTTTTCATGATAAAAGAATTTTTCGAAAGCATTTAAGATTGGTCAAAAATTGTTGCTTTATAATTCTCGCCTTCATTTATTTCAAGAAAGCTAAAGTCAAAGTAGAGTGACCTATTTGTTGTAAAAAATGTATATCCATATAGGGCTGTAGAAATTGAGAATCCAAAGAACAGTATCAAATTTAAAGTTAATGGACAAAGAATAAAGCCCTATCTGGAATACCAACCGCGTAAAACAAGCACCGAAATAAATTTGAGTAACCCACCAAATCTTGATTAAGTTTTTAATGAGTGTTTTAACTTTTCACTATTGCTTTATTGTTTGAATTGTTTGACTATATATGCGTTATGATGTTTCTTGCTTAAGTGTGCTTAATAATTGTGTTTTTTTATCATTATACATCATGAGCACCTTAATAAAGAAGATTTTGTTCAAACATCTTAAAAACCTTTTGCAAGTGAAATTTCACTTGAGAGGCCTGATACAAAGTTGTAAATCATATTCAATTTGGGAACGGCAACCACCAACATTAGTGGCCTACATTGAGGATCTAGAAAAACAACTCAGAGAAATAGAGTGTGGTATATATGAATTTCAACTGGAGCTTGAGGTTAACGTAATAAAAGGACGAATGTAAGTTCGTTATCATTTTTACATTGTGTGTTTCTTTTTATTGTTTGCTTTCACATTTGATTCGATTTTGGTGTGTTTTAATTTATTTTCCCATATAAATGGCGGATAACGGTACACCGTGATTTCTTAAGTCGGTATCATCAGTTTCCTACAATAATTGAGACCCTAAAATCAATCATGGAAGAAATACAATAAAAATTACATAAGCATTTTCCTTCTTTCCCTCAAAATGCTCCCAAAAAAATTTACAAAGCTCGTTGTGAATGATTGCATTTGTTGATGATCAATGGAATTTTTGCTGATATTCGTTGATTAATTGAAGCAAAGGTTTGATTAGCTGGTGAGTTTACTGATCTATTTATTTCTTACGTGCCTGGTTTTGGGAAAAGCACATTTGCTAAAAAACAAAGAGCTAAAAAACTTGCCTTAGAATATCATAACTGTGTAAGATTTAGTTACAACCGAGAAATTTGTAAATCCTTAGGAACGGTTTCTGATAATCGAGGAGATAAAATTAAATTCGTTAAAGATGGCCTGAGTAAATAATCATTGGATGATATCTTACGATCTCTTGAGACGCTTCGGAGCGGACATATGCAATATGAGATTCACAGGTTATGGAGACTATTTTAAAATGAAAGTACACAGTTTAGTCTTAGAAACCTAACTAAAAAAAAATCTTGTTTGCCAATTTATAAGAAAACTGGATGGGAAGCTTATTCTCGACCCATAGAGGGCATTCAAGATGTTACTGGACATAAAATCATAGGAAGATGTGAGCTAAAATCACAAGTAACAGTAAATATCCTTTTATTTTTCTTTTATCATTTGCATTATTGCATTTAATAATGTGATTTTGTATTTAATCATTATTTGTTTTCTTTTACTTTTTTCTTTCTTTTCACTGTTTACTTTTCTTTTTAATGTTTGCTTTTGAATTATTGAGACATGAGCCTTACGTGTTATCTGAGAAATACACCAACCCATTTGCAGTTGTTTTTTATTTTTTCTATCACTAAGATCTTTAAATAAGAGCTCTTTTTCTAACCACTCACAACTTGTTTTTGAAGATTATTCTAATGGCAGCATCTTCGAGTAGACAATTCAAAAACATTTGTGTGCTTTCTAGATTTCATTATAGAAAATACAAGGAGTTCATTGAGGCATATAATTGAAAGGAAACTGCACCTTGTATATGGAGGAGGTGATCACAGGTTATCAAAACTTGTCTCAGAAGCTATCTTTATTAGAGGAAACCAGGTACTAGTTATCATTCCACATGCCTTAAAACCTCTGGGATGCCTGTCTGACATACCAATTAAAGAAGAGTTAATTGTCTTAAGTACCAATCTGAGTTGTTAAATCATGTTGACGCTTTCATTTTCTTACCAAGAGATCTTGCAACTTTAGAGGTACTGATTACATTTGCATCTTGAGCCCATTTAAACATTCATAAAAAACCCATCAGTTTACTAAATGTTAATAATTTTATGATGGCTTGCTCTCATTTATTAACCATGCAATTAAGAATCATTTTATTCCAATCTCAGCGAAAAAACTCTTTATTTGTGCTTCTACTGCTAATGAGTTACTTAATCTTTTACACGCTTACAAACCAGAGCCAGATCCTCGGACCTTGACATTGGAATGGTTAACTAATGATGGTAACCCTAGCCCTAGTAAGAAGTACAAGTTGGACTTAACTCTTTGGTTGTAACTATCTCCTTAGAGCGATTAGGTAATGTCTTCTAAACTCTACTCCATTCCTTTAAGCCATTGAGGACAATGTCTTGTTTAGGTTAGGTGGAGGGAATAGTTGACAGTTGTGAAATATGGCAAATCTTAGTAATATTTATGTCGAAGATGACTGAATATGGGGTAAAGCGACTCTAGAAATGCATCTTCAGCGGTCTGTTCAAGTGTGATCTTTACTATTTCTTCTTTTATTATTTATGTTTTCTTTATTTTTTTCGCCTTTTTACATGCATATTTTTAAATTATGAATAATGTTTAGATTAGGTTGGGAGGAATGCATAGTTGACGTAGACTGTAAATAGGTGGTTTTTTAAAAAAAAAACCCAAAAAACAAAAAACAACAAAATTTTTCTTGTCAGGATGACTGTAAAGAGTCATAACTTTTGAGACGCATCCTAATAGTCTTGTTATATTATTTTTTAATTTTAAAATTAATAGTAATTTTTTTCCTTTCTTTGAATTACTTCAAATTTTGAACTCTCCATTTGGTTATTAAGTCAATTTATTGTTTACTCATTTAACATGTATTATTAAATCATTCTTCACACACAAATATTATGACACATACTAGTGGGTTGTAAGTTAAAATTTTTGCATCATTTAGTTCTTTTGAATTATTAGGGATGATATCTAAGGTAGTAAAAGTGTATATTGCAAAACAATAAAAATGAATATGTTTAATTTTGTTATATCTAGAACACGAGTGGTATTTCAACACCTAGTGCCCTAAGGTCAACTGGTCTGGGAGTCACTGGCCTAAAACTCACTACATGGGTTGTAGATATATGGTTTGCTTATTTATTAAAAACTCGAGTAATTAAGTCTGTAGGGGTGTTTAAACACCGAGTGCCGTAAGGCCAACTAGTCTGGGAGTCACTGGCCTAAAGCTCACTACATGGGATAAAAATATAATTTTTTCTTTTTTATAAAAAATGTATGAATAACCTACTGCCTGAAGTTAAAATTTCTAATGAGTTTTAGAACAAAAATGTTGTTTTCTTTTAATAAAGCCCCATAAGTATTGTATTAACTACTTGAGCATGAAAAAGGTTTATGATATTCTGGAAAATGAGTGAACAACAAAAAGTTAAAGAAATTTTAGGAGAGTTTATTTATTTAGTAGTTTAAAGGATAGATTAACAACTATTAACTTGCATGTGAATTTTGTAAATCTTAATTTAATATAACACTTTAATTGCTCGGGACTAGCAATAAGCTAGTTGAGGGGTGTGATTAGTATTAAAAATTGTATGTTTATTAAGGGGTGAAAATGTTATTTTGTGCTATTAATGTAATTTATATTTGTAATTGTGTAACATATTGTGAATTTCTAATTATGTTTCTAAATATTTGATTTTGTTTATTTTTGTGTGTTTATTAGGTAAAAATAATAGGTTCATACAATTTGAGGTTCCAAACAAATGTACGGATGTCAAATTTGGGTTCCGGAGGTCCGAAAAATTATGTCATTGTCGAGGAGAATTTGAGACTTTTGTTGTAAAGTTTTAAGTTTTTACCACGGTAAATGTGGTAATTGTGAAATTATAAGTTTTGATTATGTTAGGTACGGTAATTATTAGTGGAATGTGTTGGATGTGCTTGAGTGGATTAAGTTAGGTTTATGTTTTATTAGTGGGATAAATGTAAGGCTAAGATGTAATTAATTTTATTTATTTATGTGTTGTGGATCAACCATGTATTAGTATAAGGGGGGTGGAGAACACATCTCTCCACACTTGCTCTTCTCTTATTTTCCCTCAAATTCTTCTTCTCATCTCTATTTGAAATATATTTTCAATAAATAAAATTAGTTTTATTTCAATTTTCAATCCATTTTTTTTAATTATGTATTTTTTAATTTTAATAATTTCCTTTATTTTAAATATGTTTAGCTAAATATTAGTATAGTTAGGGTGAGGTGAAACTCTTAGTAGAAAAATATAATTTAATCAAATTCTATTTTTAATTATATAAATTAAATTATTTTCTATTTAATTTTATCCATATTTTATATTTTGAAATTTTGATTTATTGTATGCAAACATGAGAGTTTGGCACAATGAATTCTTAATATCTCAGTATAAAGTATGATAAAATGGTATTTTGACTTATTGTAGACAAGCTAAGTTTTGGCACACTAAATTCTTAATCCATAATAAAATTAATGGGAAAATTATTTTGATTTATACAATTAATCTTTTGGCAAATAAAATAAAATAAAATAAAAAGAATTTGTTAAATTTTATTTTTTACTAGGAGTGGATCCATAATCCTAACTAATTCAATTTCATAATTCTTCTCAAATTAAATTGCATATTTTTTAATTTTATTTTCATTTTTTAAACTTAAATACACAAATTAAATATTTTCTCTGTGTATCGACCTCGGACTCGCTGAGTTATAATATAACAAGACACTCTTATACTTGGGAGTTAGAAATCACTTTTAAGTCGTGTCAATACACATAGGCCAATTGCCTAACCATGTAAAAATTTAGTGCGTTTATTTTCTCTCTACCCTTATATTTTTAGTTTAATTTTGATTTTGTGGTAGTTTTTTGTGGTGCCCATTGTGTCTCCCCGATTTTGGTTAGACTTCCCTCTATCTAATCGATCAAGTTTTTGCACAATGGGTTTATTTTTAAAAAGAAAAATCATCAATTGCGAAAGCAATACACTCAACTCCATACTGATGGCATTTCAATTCACATATAGAATAAAAGCCAGATTCGAACGTAATAGATGCGTATAGCTACTATTTAGACATAAAAATAACGCAAATAGTATTCTCACTTGACCAAATACTTAAAGGGAAAGGAAATTTACATCCATGAAATTTGAAAAAATGGCCACAAAAACCCTCAAATATTCAAAAAAAAAAACTTGAAGATCCTTTTTTTGACCATAATAACCATAATACCTTTTGAATTTAGTAATTGAAAATTTGACTAATAATAGTAAATTATTTTTAATATTTGAAATAATATTAGAATTTTAAATTATTATATTTATTTTAGTAATATATTTGTATTTTATAAAGATTTTAAATAAATTTTTGTGTTAATAAATTTTACAATTAACAAAACATATCCCTATTAGTACTATTAAAATTATTTTTTTACATAACATTAATAATAATTTTAACTTTAATTTATTTAATTTAATATTATGTTTGTATTTATTATTAAAAGTTACTTTTATATCATAAAATAAGTCTAACAGGCTGTAAAATATAAAAATATTTTTTAAATATTAAAATTATTTTAAAGTATATATTATTATATTTATTTTAATGTCATATTTCTATTTATTATAAAATTTTAGGGTTAATTTTTTTAGATTTACAAAGCCAAAAAATATTATGGTCAAAACAAGATCTTGGTGACCCTTATTGAAAGTTTAGAGATCTTTGCGACCATGTCCCAGGCCTTGGGAGGTAAATGTCCTTCTCCCAATACAAAAATATAATTTTCAATATCGACAGTGCTGTTCTGTGAATGTTCACATCTTTTCAGAAAATGGACAATGACTTAATTGCTACATGCCTAAAACCCTAAAACTTGTCCAGCTCCTCACTAATGAATTGTTTATAGTGTTCTGTAGTTGCTTTAAAAATTATTTACTTATAATTGTTTGATAAATAAAATTAGCGTAGTAGTATCACGTGACATTTTAGACTAATACAAGTAAATTAATTAATATATTGTCTTGGTCCTAGTGATAACAATTTATTAACATTCTAATGTGTTAATACTGTATTAGTTTTGTTTTTCAAAAATTTTATCGCATTCTTTTTAATAGGATGCCATAGGCAAGGTACCAATTAAAGTGGCATAATTGATTAATTAACATATTGTCAATTTAGAAAGTTATTTAATTATAGAATGATCAACTTTTTATGCACATCAAATCATTTTAAAATTAGAAGTTTGACCAAGTGGTTTTCTGAGTGGTTTTCAATATAGTTTTTACTTGCTAACCACGCAAGTTTAATTCCTAAAGAGGTGGGAGGTTAAAAATTTAATTTGAGCATGCTAACCCTTATATGTATATTCTTTTCGAAAAAGTAGTGAATACCAAGAAAAATGGGTTTTTTTTGGGGCTAGAGATAGAGTTGGTCTGTTGCGAGTGCATAGTTTGTTAGAAAATTGAGCTTCCTCCCAAGATCATTCCAAACAATTTGTCAAGCAACAAATTAACAAAAAAAATTAAATGGAGAATATACCAATCACACAACACAAGATTTACGTGGAAAACTCCAAATCCGGAGAAAAACCATGGCCATTGTCAATAGATAATCAGAGAAAAATATTCACTGTGTGGAAAATTATTACAACCACACTCTCAGAAATAATTTTCTCTCACCCAATTCCCAAATACATAATTTCGATAAATATCCCTTAACAAAGCAAACCCGTAATACCCATATTGAGGAGCCAAATGCTCATTCAATATAACTACATGCTTAAGAATATTTATCCCTCTCAATTTCTCACCAAAACTTGAATCGTTTCTTTGGGATTTGGATACCAAGCTCTCAAATGAGAGCTTCTTTTTTGTAGGCAAAATTTTGCCTAAAATCAAGCCAATTTTTCAACATTCAATAGCCACCATTTCAATAGTTTTGGCCACTTCCAATTGCTTGTCAAAGTTCTCGGCCACCTCAAATTTGAATTCAAATGATGTGTTCCAATTTGACTTTTCAACTCTTTTTTTCAATCAATTTTCAACATAGTTTATGCCATAATCGAATAAATACAAGCGAACAACATAGCACTTTGTAACACTTGCTAATAGCCAAGTAAATTCATCACAGGAGGTAAATCGAGCCCTATTGCCCTAGAGAAGAAGATTTTAATGTTTCACGCATATGTACAAAGATAGGTTCAAAACTATGTAAGTCATACGATATATAGGCAGATTCAGCAAAAGACAACCTGGCGCTAGGGGTGGGCAAAATCGGGTTCGGGTCGGGTTCGGATCACCGATCGGGTTTCGGGTTGGTCGGGTTGGATAAAAATCCATCCGAACTCCACTCGAACTTACAACCCGATCCAATCCAATCCGAATTTAATTCGGATCGGGTTAAAAAAATCGGGTTCGGATCGGATCGGATTAGATTCGGGTTATTCGGGTCAATTCGGGTCAAATAGGGTTCGAGTGAATTCGGGTCAATTCGGGTGTATGCAATTTTGAGCTAATTTTCTTTACTTCTAATATGAATCCCACCTAAGAATTCATTATAAACATTTAACAAATACCAATATGTTGTAGAGATTAGAGAATCTTTAATTTATCCAATGATAATAATAATGTTGACTAGTGAAATTTCAATTAAAATACTCTCTTGTTACCTTGCTAACAAAGGCCTTTCTCTCCCATATTCCTTGTCCTCCGGTCCCTTATTCATCCATTCATTTTAGTTTCACTTGTTCACCCCTTACCTAAAATTGCACATGACACAGAGGCTTTAGCCTAATTTTTATTTATAATGACCAATCACCCGAAACCTCTTCTTGACATTTTTACCAATTTTCAACCAACAAAAAAAAGAAAACTACTATAGAGTTAAATTCAAATGAATGAAAATTAAAAATTAAACAAAACATAAAATTAAAACTAACACAAAGTTTAAATTTAATGGTCTCTATCCAAAGCACAATGTCCAATTCTAAACATTAATCTTTAGAACACAAAGTCACAAAATTAAACATAACTAAATAGTTTCCATTTTCCAAAACACAAATGATAAAGTTCCAAAATCCAAAACACAACAAAGTTTATATGTAAATTTAGATCAACTTCCTCCATGGCTCCACCGTTCCTCGCAAGCACTTCGACAACTTTTAACTTCAACTTCTTCTACTCCAAGTTGAAGAATTGAACCATCTATTCCCTAGAGAAGAATTGAAAAAAATAATATATGATAATTATTTAATTACTTTCTTTAAGCCGCATTGCAAATAAAGGGACATTAAACACAAACACATATGCCCAATTCATGGCATTCATCACCAAGTAAAGTTAACAATAATCCTAAGTGTTGGAGTGAAATTTTTAGTGGAGAAGAATTTGTGGATGAAGATGAAAGTGGCCCGCAAGTGTTGGAGTAGTTCTTTTTTTAAAATGTTGGAACCTATCTTTGTACATATGCGTGAAACACTTAAGATTATTGTCCACCTTTGCCATTCTATCAAATGCCGCTTGAAACTTCAACGCAGTCATCAACATTAAGTAGGTAGAATTCCACCTAGTAGGGCAATCTAAAACAACCGTTCCATTTGGACATTTCACTTGTTGAGCACACTGTTTAAATGCCTGTAGCCTCGTAGTGGATGATCTCACATACTTCACAGCATTCCGGATGGCGGCAACACTAGCATGCAATTTATTCAACCCGGAAACAACAATCAAATTTAAAATATGTGCACAGCAGCGCACATGCATATACTGTCCCGCCAAAACAAGTGCATCATCATTCCTCCAAGCAAGCAATTGCATAGTCACATAATTAACAGCAACATCATTTGTAGTGGCATTATCAACGGTTATTGCAAACAACCTCTCTATCCCCCAATCTTGTAAACAAGCTACAATCTTTTTACCGATCAATTTCCCTTTATGATCTTCAATCACATTGAAACTAATAATCCTTCTGTTCAAACACTAGTCACTATCAATAAAATGAGCTGTGATCACCATGTAACTCATGTTTTGAACGGAAGTTCATAAATCAGTGGTAAGAGACACTCGCTACTTGTTGCCTTTTCTTCCAAAAATAAATCCATAACATCCCTACCAACAGTTCTCCGAGATGGCATAACAAACTGTGGAATGGCCACACTACAGAAATGCCCGAACCCTTTGTTATCCACAAAACTAAATGGCAACTCACCCATAATGATCATTTTGGTGACCGCCTTTCTACAAGCATCTTGACTCCACCCTTTAGCCAAAACCATATTCATTGCATTTCCTTCCCCACCCTCAGTTGTCAAGTTTTGTTGACTTCCCTCTTGTTGTTCCCGGAATGTCTTGTATGCAAGGCAAGTCTTTAGGTGATTTTTCATATTTGTAATCCCATCACGTCTTGAATGACATTGATATTGTCTACCACAATAGTTGCACTTGCATTTGTCTGGATTGTCCTCAAGTAAAGTGAAATGATTCCACGTCCTAGATCTTTTCTTTATCGGTGGTCTTTTCCGCTTTGCCTTATGAGTTCCTTCCATTTGAACACTTTGATTGTCATCATCACTTATTGAATTCGATCTTGAGTGTCCAGACATCTAAACATACAAACAAATAATTATTAATCATTAACTCAAAAATCAAAACATAAAAAGATTATTAAAAAAATCTACTTAATACTTAATAGTTAGTATTACACAATACATGTTGATTCAAATAATTATCAATTTAATTTTATGAAACTTTTTGAAATTGATATTTCCAATTTTCTATCATAATACTTATATATGATCAAGAATTCAAGATGCATATTCCATAAAAGAAAATCAAGAAATTAATGTAATTAATTAATTTATAACATCTAGTTATCCATTAGCCAAAATAATATAATATTAGTTGCATATATGTATCTTAATTCTTATTATAAAGTATAAACCCCTAAATTTTATTACTTATTGCTTATCATGCAATTAATTAAATTGATTAATTTTTAGTTGAAGTTGAAAGTTAAAACTACTGCAATTTTATGCCCACATTTTAATGCCCGATTTTTTTCATTTTATTGTTGAAATTTAACAATACATAATTATATATTATTAAGTATTACCATACCAAGTACCAACCGAATTACAAATTTACAATTAACATTTCACTTTCTCAATTCTCAATTTCTCATATATCATAATAACATATAACAAATTCTCAATTCTCATATAACATAATAACATATAAAAAATTCTCAATTCTCATATAACATATAACAAATTTATAATTTATAATTAATGCATATATAGTTATATTCCATCACAAATGTATATATGAGAATTGGGCATTAATGCATAATTTATAATTAATGCATATAGCCATATATACCATCACGAATATTCTCAACACTCAACAGCCAAAATCCAAAATTCCAAATGGGTTTGAACTTCGCGAATCAGCTGGTGGATCTTCAATCGGACCGGATGATGGTGGAGTGAAGGATTGAAGGCGTGGATCCGGTGCTTGGTAGCAACAGATCTGTAGATTGGGTTCGAACTTCGCGAATCAGTTTTGGTCGGCTTCATTCTCGGTGACGGTTGCTGCCTGACTGCGTGTGGGGGCTGGATGAAGCTAGCTCCGTGAACTTGCTTGTGTGCTTGACTGCTTGTGGTTGATTTGTTTGGATTTAGGAGTGGGTCGTGTATCTGTCACTTTGTTGCCTGTCGACTGTGGTGTTAACCTAAAGGGCTACACATAATGTAATTTTGATGATAACAAACATGTGTCTTTAGTAATAATAATAAATATTGTATTTCACATTTTCACTAGTTTTTGAAGGGTAATATTTATGGAAGTGAATAAAGTGAAATCAAGTTCAAGACACTCATCAGACAACGGCGAAATCAAGAATGAAGTTTAGAGCTCAACGGACGAATTATTGCGATAAATTCTTGTAAAGCCGGTATGATTTAATTAATGCATGATTTAGCATTTGTAAAGCTCAAAAGATTAATTCAATAATTATTTTTCATAAACAAAAAGGTTTTATATTTATAAGATAAAGTATTTTGGGGATTTGAGTAATTTGGACTTAAATGAAAAGTTTTGCAATCTTTGAGTTTGATAAATATTATTTTGAATTTCGACTTTGGACTCATTTGCAAAGTTTTGAAACGTTTTGGGCCATACTATAATTTATGAAAGTTTGAGGACCCGAATGAAATTCAATCACATGAAATCTAAAATTGGACAGAGAGGAAGCGGCTAACCGCCTGAGGCTAGCGGCTAGCCGCCTGAGGAAAATCTTGTATTTTCAAATTTTGGACTAAAATGAAAGGTTTTAAAAACTTTGAAAATTATAAGTATTACATTAAATTTTAAAAAGGACCTTTCCGAAAAATAATAATTTCTTTGGGGCCATATCATAATTTAAGAAATTGTTGGGATGATAAGTATTATTTGGAAATTCTAAAATTGGACCTATTTGTAAAGTTTTATGACGTTTAGGGTCATGATATAATTATAGAAAGTTTTGGGCTAAAGTGTAATTTTCCTAAACAGTGGTACTGTAGCAAACTTCAAAATTAACGGTAATATCACTGTTACAAGCGGCTAGCCGCTTGGTTGCTAGAATTTGTCTATAACGGCTAGTTTTCGGGCTTTAACTATAAAAACTCAATCCCAACTTCATCTTAAGGACTAATCCAAGCAAAAATAAGATCATACAACATATATTGAGCTTCCATTTCGCAAATTATCATTTATTGAATCATTATTGAGCTATAATTTGTTATCCACTCTTAAAGAGAGTTTCATTGTTGTGATTTTCATTACTCATCAAATTGTAAGTGTACAAGTGTGGGAAACACTTGGGGTGAAGAGATTGGGGTGATAATCTCTTGTTGTAAAGGTCCATTGACACCTTGGAAGTCAATTGTAAACATTTGAAGCCTTGGGAGGCTTGGATAGTGAAATCCTCAAGCCGGGTGAGCTTGGAGGCGTGGACGTAGGCGGGGATAGCCGAACCATGTAAAAATTCTTGTGTTTGCTTTATCTTCCCTTACTCTTTTAATATTGTGCTTGATTGAATTTATTGTTTTTGATTTGATTAAGGCAATAGATTAAATTGTTGTGCGAATTGTATTGCATATTTTTAAAAACCCAATTCACCCCCCTCTTGGGTTGCATAACTTGTATTTCATGTGGGATGCCAGATGGTTGTGGCTTTATACGTTGCCGCTCGCAAGTAGGCTGGCTGGCGGCTGCTTGTGCTTGAGTTGAGTGCTGGTTTGTGTGTGTATTTGTAGCCTATATGCTAACTTGCTAAGCGTTAATAGCACGGTAGAGGGTGGTGACTTGTAAGGGGCTGGCGGCTGAGGGCTGAGGCTGAGGCTTTGTGTTGTGAAATTTGTTCTTTGACTTGTGTTGTGCGGCTGTCCGTGTGTGTGTGTGTGAGTCACTGTAAAAAAAAAAAATTCGGGTTTGAGTTTTTTTTTTCATTTTATCTCAACCCGATCGGGTTGTCGGATCTCACGATCCGATCGGGTTGAGACAAATTCACCCGATTTGATCCGAACCCGAATTTTTTCGGATCAGGTTGGGTCGGATCGGGTCAGGTCGGATATTTTGCCCACCCCTACCTGGCGCGTGGAACTCAGTTAGCCCTTGAAAATTTTCAAAATATTACTTTAAGAAAAAAAATATTATTGTTAAAATTTCTAAAAGCGTCTCCTAAATCTTAAAATTATGATAATGCTACAATAGTAGATTTTATGAAATTTCACATCACCGCTAATTTTAAAATTTTTACAAATTACGTTATATTTTAAATTTTCCTTGGTCTCTCTATGTGCTTTCTCATGGTTCATGACATTAAAGGCTTTGAATTATGGCTTTCTCTACATAATGTATAGAGAAAGCGTTAGGTTATTTTAACTTAAAATTTTGACAGAAATCTTTAACTATTGATTTTAATAAATATAAATGTGGATGAATATGCGTCAATGAATACTACTTCGACTTTTAATGTCCGGATTATTTAAAATGTGTGGCCTAAAATTTATGTCAAAATTCTAAATAAAAAATTTAAGTTCAAATAATCCCACCCAAAATAAGAATATAAGATATAAAAATATTATGAATCTAAGCACAACAAAATGAAATTATACGTACTACAAAGGGGAACAATGTGCAATGACTATTTGTACACTTTTGTAGCCTCCATTAAACCTGATTAAAATCCAACAACATACTTGCCATTTAGACTAGCAATGAAATGAATTATAGTGTGTAGTGAAAAATTCTTTTAGAAACACGAGTGAAGCAAATAAATGGATGCTTAACACCCGTAAAGTGGTGGAGATTCGCAACAGAAACAAATGCTAGAGTAAAAAATCTTTACTCTCCAATCTTGTATATCATTTCTCCTTCTCATATTTGAAGGAAGGAATTGCGACAAGTGTTATATTACGAGTACCGTAAGATAAGAATCCATTTGCAAATAATATTTGCCAAAATTGGGATAATTTTTTTTGTCCCAAAATTTAAATCAATCTTGCATCAAACATGGTCTCCATGCTAGTACTGAAAAGCTTGAAACCGGAAAGATGTTATTATTAGTCAAATAATTTAGACCACCATCAATTCAAAGAAGGCTCCAATAAATTTTAGAGAAGCCTAACGTTGATTTTATGCCGGGGTGGGGGACACTAAAGAATTATATATGGAAACGCTAGAGACAATGTCAAAAAGCATTCACAAAGAAATTTTTAGTCTAGTTGAAGCTAAACCAATTAACAGATTCATAAAAGATAAACTACAAAAGCATTTAGTTCAGCACAAAATTTATTAAAATAAGATCGCCAGCAAGCAAAAGAAGACTTGTTCGAAATGTAAGTTATGCAACCCAAGAGGGGCTGAATTGGAATTTTAAAATTTATGCAATACAATTCACACAACAATTTAATCTATTACCTTAATCAAATCAAAAATAATAAATTTGATCAAGCACAATATTAAAAGAGTAAGGGAAGAGAAAACAAACACAAGGATTTTTACGTGGCTCAGTAATCCCCGCCTACGTCAACGGCTCCAAGCTCACACGGCTTGAGGATTTCACTATCCAAACCTCCCAAGGCTTCAAATGTTTACAATTGACTTCCAAGGTGTCAACGGACCTTTACAATAAAGAGATTCTCTCCCCAATCTCTTCACCCCATGTATTTCTCACACTTGTATACTCACAAATTTAATGAGAAAATGAAGATTACAACAAAAACTCTCTTTAAGAGTAGATATGCAAATAATAGCACAACAAGGATTTAATCTATGATGATTTTATGAATTGAAAGCTCAATATATGTTATATAATCTTGTTTATACTTGCATTAGTCTCTAAAATGAAGTTGGAGTTGGGGTTTTATAGTTAAAGCCCATAAACTAGCCATTATAGGCAAAATTCCACAACCAAGCGGCTAGCTGCTTGATTTATCTAGCTAGCTGCTCAGAACATTGATATTACCGTTAAATTTGAATTTTGCTACAGTAATACTGTTCATAAAATTATACTTTCACCTAAAAATTTCTATAATTATATTAGGGCCTAAAATGTTATAAAACCTTACAAATAGATCCAATCCCAAAACTTTCTAAAATTATGATATGACTTGAAATATATTAGTATTTTTCAAAGAGGTCCTATTCAAAATTTAACATAATACCCATAATTTTTAAAGTTCTCAAAACCTTTCATTTTAGTCCAAAATTTGAAAATATGAGATTTTCCTCAGGCAACTAGCAGTTATCCTTAGGCGGTTAGCCGTACAACCCGCCTCTAAGTGTATCCTGCCTTGAGTGTTAAGCGAGCCCATGTGCGTGAAGTAAGTTTTAAATGTTTGGATTACATTTCGGTCCTCAAACTTTCATAAATTATAGTATGACCTAAATATTTCAAATGTTTACAAATAGGTCCAATTTCGGAATTCGAATAATACTTATTAAATTCAAAGATTGCAAAACTTTTTATTGCAGTCCAAATTACTTAAATCCACAAATATTTTATCTTATAAATATAAAACCTTTTAGTTTATAAAAAGTAATTATTTAACTATAAACGTTATAGTTAAAGCCCATAAACTAGCCATTATAGCCCATAGAGCATATTGATGCATATCTAAATACCCAAGTACTTCAATTATAATAGTTTCCACTTTAATTAATTCTGCCATTCCCATTTAAATTTTAGGATAGTCTAAATTACTTTTACCATAAAATCCAACAACCCACCTAGAAAATTCACTCTACACACAATTAAAATCCATTTCCTCGTGGGAGCGACACACATCATCATTAATCTATTCTACAATAGATTCGTGTACTTGCGAGTTCAATAAAATTTGCATAAGTTTTTGACGTTGTGCCGGGGAAGTAAGTTATTTTAATTCGTAGAATTAATTTTTGTAAACAATTTCTTTTAGTCGTTTTCTTGTAATTTTTTTATTAAAAAAAGAGAAAAAAATAAATCTGCATTTAGAGGTAAGAATTTCTTTTCTTTTTCTCTTCTTTAAAATTCTGTAATTTAATTTTCAAGTTATTTTTCTTTTTAATTTTTCGTTTATCTTATTAATTTATTTTTTGTTAATTTATTTCACATATTTTTTTAGTGTGTTTTCATAGTAAGGTTGTAACAGCGCGATAAGGTTAGTACCGTAATTTCTCCTTTCTCTTTATTTTTTTATTTTGTTCTCATTTTTTTGCATTCTTTGCATGCATGGTCAAAAGTCACTATTACCTAATCTTGAGCTTATGGACCTTGAATTGGAGAAAATACTTTGCACACACAAACACGATGCAATTAAAAATAAAATTGAAATGGATTTGCAACAACAACAACAACAAGCACCACATGAGAGGCCATTTAAGGAATACTTTAGTCCCTTAGCCAACTTGAGCACATCATGGATAAGATATCCAAATGTAGCTGTTAGGAGTTTTGAGTTAAAACCTAGTGTGCTAAATTGTCTCCCAACATTCTATAGCCTAGAAAATGAGGACCCATATAATCATATTAATGATTTTCATACTGTTTGTCAAACTTTTAAATATGAGAATTTTTCAGACAATGATATTAAACTTAGATTATTCCCATTTTCATTAAAAGATAGAGCTCGATCATGATTCAATACATTGCCTGCTAATAGCATTACATCATCGGAATAAAAGGTAACAAAATTTTTGAATAAATACTTCCATTGCATAAAACGATTGCTATTCGTAAGGAAATTTTAGAGTTTACCCAGAGAAAAGATGAGCAATTTTTCGAAGTATGGAAGCGATTCAATGGTTTACTTTTGAAATGTCCACATCATGAGTACGAGAAATGGCACCAGTGCCAATACCTTTTGGAGGGATTGTTGCCACATGTGCAAGAATGGCTAATGACAATAAGTAGAGGAGAGTCAATGTCAAAAAGTACATCAGAGATTTGGGATTTCTTCAAGGGACAAGCAGATAATTCCCAACGACGGAGTTGATCACTCAGGAATACTAAAAGAATTAAAGGAGTGAATGATGTTCACATTGACAAGCCATGTTCAGAAATTAAAGAAGTCAAAGAGATAGCTGAAGGTCTTTCCCGACAAATAGAATCGTTAACGACTGCTAAATCAACAGAATCACATGATCATGACTCATACTCAGATCAAGCCAATGTCATAAGTGTAATGAGAAAGCCATCAAATTATAACCCATACTCCAACATATATAACCCTAGATGGAGAGACCACCCCAATTTTTTATAGTCTCAAGGATTCTAACAGAATGGACCAGTAAATCCAGCTCCACCATTGCAACCAATTTCTTAAGTTCCTCAAGCCTCTCAGCCACCATTTAGATCATACAATCAGAACCAGAATTACTCTTAACCCAAACCATGGGAGGATGCATTCCAGAATTTCAAAAATCTTACCCACTCTACGATTGAGCAATAAAACCGCCCATCGATGAACTACGGAATGAGATGAGAGCAGGTTTCAACTCAAAAGTCCAATCAGTTTCAAACCTCAAAAAAATGGTGGGACAACTTGCCTCTTCAATTCAAACTTTGGCAATGACTGCTGAGAAAGGTAAATTTCCAAGTCAACCAGTGTCTAATCCTAAAGGAGTGCATGAAGCAAGCCTAGTTCACCACAGCACCATGGAGAGGTCAAAGCTATCATGACTTTGCGAAATGGGAAAGAAGTCGACAATAATGTGGAGATACCAATGACAAAAACAACTTAGATTGTAACTGTAAACGCTGAGGACTCATCATCAGAGGAGAAAGAAGAAACCAACCCATGAGAAAACGTTCCTAAAGCTCCATTTCCTCAGAGGTTAGCTAAAGGAAAGAAGGAAAAATCCACAGGTGAGATTTTTGAGATCTTCAAACAGGTAAGTGTTAACATCCCATTGCTTGATGCTATAAAAAAGGTTACATCTTATTCCAAGTTTTTTAAAGACCTTTGTACTAAAAAGAGAAACATTCACGTTCAAAATAAGGTCTTTTTAATAGAAAACGTTAATTCTATACTCCAACACAAAATTCCTCTAAAATGTAAAGATTTAGGCTCCTCTATTATCTCACATAGTATAGGGAACCACATAATTAAGAATGCTTTGTTGGACTTATGAGCTAGTTTAAATATGTTGCCTTACTCAGTATTCGTGAAACTTGGACTAAGAGAATTACATCCAATTCCAGTAGTATTATAACTTGCAGATCGGTCCACAAAAATATCTCGTGGTATTATGGAGGACGTGCTTGGCCAAGTAGACAATTTTTATTTTCTTGTTGATTTAATTGTAATTGACACTCAACCAATCCAGGATTAAAGGAAGCACATCCCCATTATCCTAGGCTGACATTTCTTGGCAACTGCCGATGCTCACATTCAATGAAGGATTGAAAATATACAGTTGTCCTTTGACAACATGACTATGGAGCTAAACATCTTCAACATTGCCAAAAAACCTCATATTGCAGATGATGGAATTGTTGATGTGGATTTAATAGAAGAAATAGTTGATAATACTTTCCTTTTAAACCTTAGTGATAACCTTTTACAAACATGTTTAACTCACTTTGGTTTGGATTTTTATATTGACAGATTAGTTGATGAGGTTAACGCCCTACTTGACTAAGCACTATCCATGAACACTAATAAGTGGAAGTCAAGAGTTGAACAACTAGAACCATCAGAGAAGAAACTCAACCCATCATCTGAATCACCACCGAAACTCCAGCTAAAACTATTACCCAACACTTTGGAATATGAATTTTGAGGAGAAGAAAGCATTCTACTAGCAATCATCTCATCATCCCTAAATGACGAATAAAAAGGTAAGTTGTTGGAAGTTTTAAAATAGTACAAAGGAGCATTAGGATGGACCATAGCCGACATAAAAAAATATAAACCCAGTAGACTGCATGCATTACATTCATCTTGATGAAAATGCTAAACCTACTAGGGAAATACAACGTCGATTGAACCCTAACATAAATGAAGTTGTTAGAACTGAAGTCCTTAAACTATTAGATGTAGGTATCATTTACCCCATTTCTGATAATTCATGGGTCAGTCCTGTGGAAGTTGTCCTCGAAAAGTCAAAAGTTACAATAGTTACCAATGCTGATAATGAATTGATGCCCACTACAGTGACTACAGGATGGCGTGTATGCATTGATTGTAGAAAGTTGAATTCTGTCACATGTAAAGACCATTTTTCATTACCATTTATCGATCAAATGCTTGATAGATTAGCAGGACATTAATTTTATTACTTTCTAGATGACTACTCAGGATATAATTAAATTCTAATAGCACCAAAAGATCAAGAGAAAACTACTTTCACTTGCCCTTTTGACACTTTTGCATATAGAAGAATGTCATTTGGATTATGTAATGCATCTGCTACATTTCAATGATGCATGTTAAGTATTTTTTCTGATATGGTTGAACGATTCCTTGAAGTCTTTATGGATGATTTTTCTGTCTTTGGTGATTCATTCGATCAATGTTTACATCATCTAACACTAGTTTTGCAGAGATGTATAGAGAAGAACTTAGTCTTAAATTGGAAAAAATGTCATTTTATGGTAAAACAAGTTATTGTTCTTGGTCACATTATTTCGAGCAAAGGTATTGAGGTTGATAAAGCCAAAGTGGATCTCATTTCCAATCTTCCTCCACCTAAAATAGTCAAAGAAGCAAGATCTTTCCTTGGGCATGCTGGTTTTTATAGACGTTTCATTAAAGATTTTAGCAAAGTTTCTAGACCCTTATGCAATCTACTTGCTAAGGATGTTCCTTTTATCTTTAATGATTCATGTCTTATGGCATTTGAAAAACTAAAGCAGTTGTTGACATCATCACCCATTATTCAGCCCCCAAACTGGAACTTACCATTTGAGCTCATGTGTGATGCATCTGATTTCGCAGTAGGAGCAGTATTAGAACAAATAGTTGATTGAATTCCCTATGTTATTTACTATGCTAGTATGACATTGAATGATACACAGTTGAACTATTCAACCACTGAAAAAGAAATGTTAGCAGTAGTGTTTGCATTAGAGAAATTTCGATCTTATCTCATTGGTTGTAAAATAATTCTGTTTACAGATCATGATGCGCTTAAATATATGCTCACAAAGAAAAATGAAAAAGTTAGACTAATTCGTTAGGTGTTACTTTTGCATGAATTTGACTTAGAATTCAAAGATAAGAAAGGCACAAAAAATGTTGTGGCTGACCATCTCTCTCGTCTCAATTTTGACACAATTACAGAACCATTAACACTGAATGAGTCATTTCCAGATGAACAATTGATGAGCGTGGAAGTATTACCATAGTATGCTGATATAGTTAATTATGTTGTTACAAGTCAACTTCTAGAGCATTGGACTAAGCAAGACAAGGTGAAATTTTTTGCTGAAATAAAGAATTTCTTTTGGAATGACCCTTATCTGTTCAACTATTGTGCAGATCAAAGTGAAATTCAGAATATCCTTTCGTTCTGCCATGAATAAGCTTGTAGAGGCCATTTCAGTGCTAAGAAAACACCTACTAAAATTTTACAATGTGGTTTCTATTGGCGTATTGTATTTCGAGATGCTTACATTTTTTTCTTTTCATGTGATAGGTGTCAACGAATGGGGAGCATTACACGAAGGAATATGATGCCACTAAATCTAATTTTAGTGGTCGAGATTTTTTATGTATGGGGTATCGACTTCATGGGACCCTTTCTCCCTTCTTTTGGCCATCAATACATATTGGTTTCTGTTGACTACGTATCGAAATAGGTAGAAGCAATTCCATATAGAACCAATGATCATAAAGTGGTGATAGGATTTTTGAAAAGCAACATTGTTTCACGCTTTGGATTCCCTCAAGCAATAATTAGTGATGGTGGTACCCACTTTTGCAACAAATCATTCAAAATTCATTTGACAAAGTATTCCATCACAAAGTGGTAACCCCATATCATCCACAAAACAGTGGTCAAGTTGAGATCTTCAATCGAGAAATAAAGTACATATTAGAAAAGATGGTGAGGCAAGATAGAAAAGACTGGTCATTAAGACTCGATGATGCATTATGGGCATATAGAACGACTTTTGAGACCCTGATTGGGATGTCACCCTACAAGCTAGTGTATGGAAAAGCTTGCTAGCTATCTGTGGAGCTCGAGCATCGTGCGTACTGGGCTATCAAGAAATTCAACTTTGACATGCAGCTAGCTAGGTCAGAAAGAAGATTACAGCTGACAGAACTTGACGAAATTCACAATGATGCATACGAAAATGCCAAGATTTACAAGCAGCGAGTGAAAGTCTTTCATGAAAAGCAAAATTTGAGAAAATCCTTCACCCCAGGTCAGAAAGTGCTTTTATTTAATTCTCGCTTGCACCTATTCCCAGGTAAGTTACGCTTTCGATGGTCTGGCCCTTTATTGTTCACACTGTTTTTTCACATAGAGCAATTGAAATTAAGGACCCAAAGAACGATGTCACTTTTAAAGTTAATTGTTAAAGATTAAAGTCATATCTAGAGTACCAACCGCATGGAAAGGATACCAAAATAAATTTGAGTGACCTACCAAATTGGAATTGAGATTTTTCTTTCTTTTTGTTAATTTAATTTTTTTCTTTCTTTTTATTATTCTTTTGCTAATTAAAATTATTTTTGCATAAGTGTGTTTGTTTAACCATTAAGTTTTCTTTTATCATTGTTAATCATGAGTACTTTAGCTAAACAGATCCTCTTAGACCTTTTTAGACAACTTCAACGTGTAAAATCTCATCTCAGAAGCTAGATTTAATTTTGTAAAACACATCATATTCGGGATCTACAACCACCAGAGTTAGTATCCCATGTTGAATCTTTAGAAAGACAACTCAGAGACACTGAGGGAGGTATCTTTGACATCCAGTTGAGCTTGAGATAAATTTCATAAGAAGACAATTGTAATTTTCTTTGTTTGTTTTAGTTTGTTACTCTATTTGCGTGTTTTAGTTTGTTACCCCGGTTAAGTGGCGGATAACGGTACTCCGTGACAATCAAGTCGGTTACTTTAGTTTTTTTATAATAACTGATCTCCTGAGGTGAAAGTATGGACAGAAATGAGATTTTAGCATAGCTTCACAATCGATTCCCTTCACTTCCTCAAAATACCCTCCTTACAATCTATAAAGCTTAGTCCAAATGCATGCGATTGCTTATGAGGAATAACATACCTACTGACATCCGCTGGTTAATCGAGGCTAAAGTACAAATGGCAAGTGAGTTGCCTCCCAAATTTATTACATATATGCCTGGTTGTGGTAAAGAAAATTACACTAGAAAGCGAGGAGCTCGAAGTCTTTCTGTTGCTTGTCATAAGTGTGCCAGAATGAGATGCAATAAAAAAACCATGTTCTTCAGGAATGATATCTGATAATAGGGAAGACAAGATTCAATTCATTAGGGATGCTTTGAATAAGGAGTCATTGGATGATATCCTTTGGTCTCTTGAAACGCATCCCAGTGAATATGTACAAGGAGTAATTCTCCAGTTATGGCCATTATTTTAGAAAGAGCATGCACGATACAGTCTCGGGAATCTCATTATAAATGACCTTGTTTGCCAGTTTATAAGAAAACTGGATGGGAAGCCCATCCTCGACCCATAGAAGGCGTTCAAGCCATTTCTAGACGTAAAATCAGAGGAATAGGTGAGCCACAGTCACAATTACCTATAAATATCCTTTTACTTCACAGTTGTTTTATCATTTGCATTATTATCTTTAATTATTTATTTTATCATTGTTTTTTTTTCTTTTTACTGTTTCCCTTTTGACTCTCAGGCCATGTGTTTTACGCGTTCATTGACACAGACATGCTGCCTCATACACCGTTCTGACCCACTGTCACCAATTTTTTTATTAAATATAATTTTTTGTTAAGCACTTACAAATTATTTTTGAGAAGTATCCCAATGGCAGCTACTTCCAGTAAACAATTTAAAAAAATTTGTGTGCTTTTTGGATTTAACTATGGGAAACATAAAGAGTTCGTTGAGGCAGCCATAGATCTTGGTCGAAGCATAGTAGAGAGAAAATTACACTTGGTGTGTGGAAGAGGTAACTGACGGTTATCAAAATTGGTCTTAGAAGCTGCTTTTGTCAGAGGAAGCCAAGTGTTAGGTATCATCCCAAAAGCCCTAAAACATTTGGGCAGTTTGTCTGACTCACTGACTGGAGAAGAGTTAGTCGTCTCAGGTATGCAAAAGAGAATAACTGAATGTTAAATCATGCTGATGCTTTTGTTTTCCTACCAAGAGATTTTGCAACTCTAGAGGCACTTATTACATTAGCACCTTGGGCCTATCTAAACATTCACCAGAAACCCATCGGTTTGTTAAATGTTAATAACTTTTATGATAGCTTAATCGTATTTCTTAACCATACAATAAAAAACTATTTCATTCCTTCCACAACGAAAAAAATTTATATTTGTACTCACACTACTAATGAGCTACTTGATCTGTTACAAGCTTATAGACCAGAGCCAGACCTTAGAACCTTTCTGTTGGAGTCTTTAAATAATGATGGTAACAGTAGCCGCAGTAAGAAGTGCAAATTAGATTTAACTCTCCGCTTGTAAATATTTTATTCTGTATTGCAACACCTAGGTGATGTCTTCCAAACTCTACTTCTTTCTTTTAAAACATTGAGGACAATGTTTCGTTCTGGTTGGGGAGAGGGAATAGCTGACAATTATGGAATATTTTAATCTTGGTTAAGTTTTTACTAATTTTTTGTTGTAGAGACTAACTGTGGCTAACTTTTTGAGTTGAAGATTGATGTGCTCATAATTTATCTATTATTTTAATACTTCCATAACTTAATTTTATGTTAAATTATATTTTATTATATTAATTTTTATCTTAATTTTTATATTTTATCATTGTAGGAATATTGGGAATATTCATGAGAAAAGAAGCTTAAAGAAGAAATAAAAAGCCAAATTGAAGGAAGCTTTGAATTTTTGGTTGACAAATATGGCAAGCACGTGGGGGAGCATTAAAGAATTAATTGGCAAATGGCAATTTGAATGATTCACATGATGGGCTTTGGCTTTGCAAATTGGCCAATTAAATTTTACAAGTTAACGTGCATGGGCTTAAAGTGGGCTAGGTTTATTTTGCTTTAAAAAAAAAAAAAAAGCAAATCCTTTTGACGTGAGGATTCGTGGGCAGCAACAATATAAGGACGGAAGAGCAGCAGGCGCAGAGAACAGAAAATTTGCGAAAGAGCCAAGAACAGCAGCCGCACAAAAATTGAGAAAATTAGAGAGAAAACCGAGAGCAAGAAAAGAATAAGAAGAGAAGCCACTGCTGAAAAATCCGGAAGCAACAATTTGGAGAAGTCAATTGCAGAGATTAGAGAGAGACAACTTCTTGAGTTTTTCTTTTCCTCTTCTCTATTATTTTGGTTGAATGTTCCTAATTAAATTTATGGATTCTCTTTATATTCCCATGAACTAATTTATTTTACTAGGGCTACGATGTAGCCTAATTATGAAAATTTAATTCCATAAATCTGTGTTATTTTTAATTTATTATTCCATGGTTGAGTGTTCATTATTGTGTTTAATGCTTTTAAATATCTGGCCAATATTTAAATGATTTGAGAATACATAGTGAGACCGAGAGGAGATTTATGTATTTTTGCTCTGTGTAATGGATGCCATGAATTGAACGAAAGACAGAGATGTGCCAACGTGATTCGTGCAGTTTTTCTAAGAATTTCCATAGAGCTTAATGAATCTTTGCATATTTAAATTCACATAGAGATATAGTGGGTTAATATGTTAAGGTATTTTTGATATTACTCGAGAGAGGATGTTGAATAAATTAGGGAAATTCACTGTCAACATGGGTAATAACTTTTAATAGCATAGATGGAGGATTAAATTGGATTGGTTATGGTGAAATCGGATGTCCTAGTATTTTAATCTCTTGGTGATTTCTATTACTGCCTGCATATTTATTTAATTTTTAGTTAATTTATTTTATTTTTATTTTAATCTAAATTCGTCTATTCGATTATTCAAATAAATTAGGGTTAGAATAATTTCGGTAGCTAATAAGATATACAATCTCTGTGGGACGATACTCTACTCTTCATTATATTACTTGTGCCGACTAGTACACTTGCTAATTTACGCATCAAGTTTTTGGCGCCGTTGCCGGGGATTGTTTGGATTAGTATCGATACCAACTAACCTTAGTTTAATTTGAATTTTATTTTTATTGTTTTTATTTTTATTTTAATTTTTTTTTAATTTTATGAGACGTTCCAGAAGTTTTGATTTATTGCCTTTTGATCCAGAGATTGAACGCACATGTAGAAGGCTCAATAGAGAAAGGAGAAAAGCTTTACAAGAGCAACAACTAATCATGGCTGACGAAGCATTGCACGGAAATGAGGATGCGAGACCTTTAAGAGATTATATTGTTCCTACAGTTAATGGTGCTTGCTCAAGCATTGCACGTCCTGCTATTCAAGCCAATAATTTTGAAATTAAGCCAGCCATAATCCAGATGATTCAGACATCGCATACAATTTCTTTGGGATGCCGAATGATGATCCAAATGCTCATATTACAAATTTCTTGGAAATTTGTGACACATTTAAGCAAAATGGTGTTTCAGACAATGCTATCAGGCTAAGGCTTTTTCCGTTCTCACTAAGGGATAAAGCAAAAAAGTGGTTGAATTCACTCCCTGCTGGAACAATCACTACATGGGATGGATTAGCACAGAAGTTTTTAGCAAAGTACTTTCCTCCAGCAAAAACAGCCAAGTTGAGGAATGACATCACAACCTTTGCTCAGTTCGAGATGGAATCACTATATGAAGCATGGGAGAGATACAAAGACCTTCTAAGAAAATGCCCACATCACGGTCTACCAGTTTGGCTTCAGGTACAGACATTTTACAATGGTTTGGGATATAATACCAGGACTATGATTGATGCTGCAGCAGGAGGCACATTAATGGGAAAAACACCAGAAGCAGCTTATGAATTATTGGAGGAGATGGCCTCTAACAATTACCAGTGGTCTTCCGAGCGATCAATACCAAGGAAAATTTTAGGAGCCCATAATATTGATGTTGTCACTGCTTTATCTGCACAGATGGCTGCTTTATCTAATAAGCTGGAGCACCTAAATGTTAGTGCTATTCAAACTCAAATGTTTGAATTATGTGGAGGGAACCATACCAATGTCAACTGCCAAGTTGGAAGTCCTTTTGCGTCGTCATCTGCTGAACAAGCTCATTATGTGTCGAACTTCCAGAGGCAACAAAATAATCCGTATTCCAATACATACAATCCTGGCTGGAGAACCCACCCAAATTTATCATGGAACAACACTCAGAATGCATTGGCACCACCTCTAGGGTTCCAACCACAAGAAAAGAAGTCAAACTTAGAAGATGCTCTTACTCAGCTTACAACAAATATGTCTCAATTTATGACCAAAACAGAGACAACTTTTCAAAATCAAGCTGCATCAATCCGGAACCTTGAGGTGCAAGTGGGTCAGATTGCAAACTTGTTGTGCAGTAGACCACAAGGCTCTCTGCCGAGCAACACTGAGAAAAATCCAAAAGAGCAAGTTAATGCAATTATACTTCGAAGTGGTAAACAACTTGATGAGCCGCGAAAAGAAGTAAAGAAAGTTGATGCAGAACAAGCTGAAAACACCACGAAGGTTTCAAAAGCAAGTTCAGAAATACCACAACCTAAACCAGCAGCACCAGTCAAGGCCTATGTTCCTCTAATCCCTTTTCCTCAGCGTCTCCGGAAAAATAACATTGATAAGCAATTTTTGAAATTTCTTGATGTATTTAAGAAATTGCGTATTAACATTCCTTTTGCAGATGCTTTGGAACAAATGCCACTTTATGCCAAATTTATGAAAGAAATGTTGTCCAACAAGAGGAAACTTGAGGAGCATGAAACTGTAATGTTGACTGAGGATTGCACCGCCATCTTACAAAATAAATTGCCACCAAAGCTGAAAGATCCAAGGAGTTTTAATATTCCATGCACTATTGGAAATTGTTATTTTGATAAAGCTTTGTGTGATTTAGGTGCAAGCATTAATTTGATGCCTTTTTCTGTTTTCAAGAAATTAGGTTTGGGTGAACCTAAGGCAACAACTGTTACCCTACAATTGGCAGATAGATCCATAAAGTATCCAAGGGGCATAGTTGAGGATGTGCTTGTGAAGGTTGATAAGTTTATATTCCCTGCAGATTTCATTGTCTTGGATATGGCTGAAGATATAGAGTTACCTCTCATTCTAGGCCGAACATTCTTAGCTACAGGAAGAGCTTTGATTGATGTACAGGAAGGGAAATTGATTTTAAGAGTTCAAAATGAGCAAGCCATTTTCAATGTTTACACACCTATCAAGTATCCAACTGAACTCAAAGAATGTTTCCAAGAAGACACCATGGATAGAAAAATGGCCAAACCATTGAAGGATAAGCATTTATTTGACCCTCCTGACATTTATACAATACATAAGCAGTCTATTAATAAAGATCCATCACCTCAATTTCATGGGAAGAGGCATAATTGCAAGAACCTTGGGCAAGGTCCATCCAGATCATCTCCTTGCATCCACGAGCCTCCTTGAACGATCTCTCCAAAGACAGTCAGGCCAATGACTATAAATTAAGCGCTTCTTGGGAGGCAACCCAAGCTTTCTGAACTTTATTATTGTCATTTTTTTTTATTTTTCTTTATTTCTGTTGTCTTTTCTTTTACTTATTTTGTTTTGTTTTATTTAGGTTTTTGCACAAGTTTGGGGGTCGACAAAATCAATTTTTCACACGCGTTTCAACGACTCAACTGCAAGGTTAAATCTTCAAGTGCAAAACCAGGGGAGTTTCTCGTTTCTTTTTCCTTTTCTTTTTCTTTGCATTGAGGACAATGTTTATTTCAAGTTTGGGGGTGGGAATATTTATTTTCAAAAAAAAAAATTTTGATGCCTATGATGAGTTAATGGTTGAAAATGAATATGGTTCTTAGAAAGGGATGCATAATGTCTTAGTTTATACTTGATTCTTGTGTTAGTTTCGTCTTTATTGTGATTCTTTAAATATTTTGCGCACTTATATAGATTCTTTCAGAATTTTGACTTGAGATTTGAGATTGATACAGCCTGAGTTGAGAATTTTAGTTTGAGTAAATGACTGTTTGCCTTGATTCTACATTACTTAAGTTTACTCAGGCATCATAGTCAGAAATAGCTACCTATAACCCTTAAGAGTGAAGCTATCCTTGAGTAATTTGGGCCTATGTACCACCAGTATGTAGAGGATAATCTACCATGAGAAGAAGGCTACCTTAAGGAGTAGAGTGAAAGCTCCTGACTATCAAAAAAAAAAAAGAGAGAAAAAAAAGTGCTTCAAGAAAAATCAAAAGTAAATGCAAATTTATGCCTGTGAAAAAATCAAGATGACAAGGTTAGTTTGACCTACTCTGTTTATTATTCGAGACAAGGGCTGTTGATATCGAAGATTTTGAGAATAAATTTTGATTGAATTGATTCACACACTACACAGGAATCCAATTGAGATGAGGTTGACCATTGAATTAAAGTTAGAACTTTGCCAATATTTTTAATTTTCTTTGAGCTATATACTTTATGCAATCTTTGAGGCATTTTTGATGATGTTTGTGGGTATCATCGCTGGAAACCCTCACGAGACTATAACTCGTCCACTAGGGTCGCCTAGGGGTTTAAAGGCTTGTTGCATATGCTAAATGCTATCGCGATCACCTGCGAAAGTGGTTTAGTTAGGATTTTCTTTTTGTAGTTTTTATTTTAATTTTTGCTCGAGGACTAGCAAAATGTTAAGTTTGGGGGTATTTGATGTGCTCATAATTTATCTATTATTTTAATACTTCCATAACTTAATTTTATGTTAAATTATATTTTATTATATTAATTTTTATCTTAATTTTTATATTTTATCATTGTAGGAATATTAGGAATATTCATGAGAAAAGAAGCTTAAAGAAGAAATAAAAAGCCAAATTGAAGGAAGCTTTGAATTTTTGGTTGACAAATATGGCAAGCACGTGGGGGGAGCATTAAAGAATTAATTGGCAAATGGCAATTTGAATGATTCACATGATGGGCTTTGGCTTTGCAAATTGGCCAATTAAATTTTACAAGTTAACGTGCATGGGCTTAAAGTGGGCTAGGTTTATTTTGCTTTAAAAAAAAAAAAAAAGCAAATCCTTTTGACGTGAGGATTCGTGGGCAGCAACAATATAAGGACGGAAGAGCAGCAGCCGCAGAGAACAGAAAATTTGCGAAAGAGCCAAGAACAGCAGCCGCAAAAAAAATTGAGAAAATTAGAGAGAAAACCGAGAGCAAGAAAAGAATAAGAAGAGAAGTCACTGCTGAAAAATCCGGGAGCAACAATTTGGAGAAGTCAATTGCAGAGATTAGAGAGAGACAACTTCTTGAGTTTTTCTTTTCCTCTTCTCTATTATTTTGGTTGAATGTTCCTAATTAAATTTATGGATTCTCTTTATATTCCCATGAACTAATTTATTTTACTAGAGCTACGATGTAGCCTAACTATGAAAATTTAATTACATAAATCTGTGTTATTTTTAATTTATTATTCCATGGTTGAGTGTTCATTATTGTGTTTAATGCTTTTAAATATCTGCCCAATATTTGAATGATTTGAGAATACATAGTGAGACCGAGAGGAGATTTATGTATTTTTGCTGCAGTAATGGATGCCATGAATTGAACGAAAGACAGAGATGTGCCAACGTGATTCGTGCAGTTTTTCTAAGAATTTCCATAGAGCTTAATGAATCTTTGCATATTTAAATTCACATAGAGATATAGTGGGTTAATATGTTAAGGTATTTTTGATATTACTCGAGAGAGGATGTTGAATAAATTAGGGAAATTCACTGTCAACATGGGTAATAACTTTTAATAGCATAGATGGAGGATTAAATTGGATTGGTTATGGTGAAATCGGATGTCCTAGTATTTTAATCTCTTGGTGATTTCTATTACTGCCTGCATATTTATTTAATTTTTAGTTAATTTATTTTATTTTAATTTTAATCTAAATTCGTCTATTCGATTATTCAAATAAATTAGGGTTAGAATAATTTCGGTAGCTAATAAGATATACAATCTCTGTGGGACGATACTCTACTTTTCATTATATTACTTGTACCGACTAGTACACTTGCTAATTTACGCATCAAAGATAGCTAAATATAGAGTGTAGTGACTCTAGAAACATATCTTCTTAGTAAAAAAAAAATCTTATTTTAAGTGTGATCTTTCTAACTTTTTATTTATGACTTCTCCTTTATAAATATACATTTTCAAATTTTTGAGTCGAAGATGGCTGAATATGGAGTGTGGCTGAATATTTAATACTATAAATATGTAATAAATCCATTGTAAAAACCAACCTATCTTCAATAAAAAAAATTTGAGTTTTCTTGTTTCAAATTCTAATTCAGAATTTGTTATACCTTCTTCCCTTCGTGAGAATGCAAGTTAGAGTGAAATTTAGCAAAACGCTGTGTCAATCTCCATCAAAGTCTTCAACCCAATTGTTGTGAATGGCGACCAATTAACCACATATTAGGTAGTTATGGCTGCTTCTGCTCAGAATGAGTTGGGTAAACCAGCAGTCCTCAACCTAACTCTTATCCTTTGTGTAAGAGTTTTGTTCATCTGCTCCGCTACTCTATTTTATTAAGGAGTGTATGCCGCTGTGAACTATCTCTTACAGTATGCAAGAAACTCGCCATCTATATACTCTCCACCATATTCTGTCCTCAACTACTTAATCCTTTTTTTCCAGATTCAAGTTCTACCCACGCTTTATACTGCTTGAATGTGGGAAACACAACTGACTTTTTCTTGATTTGATACTCCCAATAGCTCATAGAATAATCATCAATAAAAGTCACCAAGTACTTTACATCTCCCATGGATATATCTGGTGATTCCTAAGTATCAAAATGAAACAAGTCTAGAATATATTTACTTTTGGCATGAGATTTACTGAATTTCAATCTATGTTACTTACTTGTCACACAATGCTTGCAAAATAGTAAGTTCACCAATTTGAGCCTCGTAAGCAACTTTTTCTCAAAGAGAATGTTTAAACCTTGTTATGACATGTGGGCAACTTTGAGGTGCCACATCACCGCTAACTCTTCTTCATTTTACGCGACATATGCATCAGCTTCCTGTAGTGTTTTTCCTTTAAGCATGAATAAATTATCACCGATCTTTTCCACCTTCATCAATACAAGTGTGCCTCTAGCAATCTTCATTATCCTATTTTCCAAATAAGTTTTGCACCCATAGCTATCTATTTGTCCTAATGAGAATAGATTCTTCTTCAAATCTTTAACATGTCATACCTACTCAATTATGCGAACAATACCATAAAAAAATTTTATTTTAATAGTATCAATACTAGCAATCTCCAAGGTATGATCATTACTCATATATACAGATCCTCCCACGAGGGGTTCATATTTGTAGAACCATTCTCTCCGAGAGATCATTTGCTAGGTAGCTCTAAATCTATAAACAAGATATCGGATAGCCATTTTCTGCGTTCTGAAATAATTGTTGCCTCACTACAGAGAATTTTGCCATCATTCGAGGTACTTGCTACACACCCCTAATTATTTGATGACTCAAGATCTTTACCCTTTCTCCTCTTTTGGTTGCTCTAACACTCTTTCTTGACGTGCTCTTTCTTACCACAGTTGTAGCATTTGACATTCTTTTTATTTCTTAATTTTGATTGTGACTCCTACTAATGCCACATTCCGTTAATCTCCCTCTCATCACTGATAGTGCTTTTGCTTGCTGTGAACTTGCTTGCCTATCTTCTTTATTTTTTCGCTTACTCTCTTTATTTAATATGGAGGCTGCAGCATCGTCAAAAACTAGAGTATCCATTTGATTATTGTTCATCAGACTGATGATGAGTTGATCATACGAATCTGGTAGACTTTGAAATAAAAGCTTTGCACGTTCATTTTCCTCCATTTTATGACCCAATGTTATGAGTCACCGATGTAGATTCTACCATTCAAATAGTATAGAGTCTCCTCTTTAAGAATATCTTATTGTGCAGCGATTTGGCCTAGTATAGCCTTGTGAGAATATCTTATATCTCCTTTACTGTCCTTTTCTCTACTACACTGGATAACACTTCATCCACAAGTTCCAAGTATAGATCGGCAATGGCACTGCCGTCCATATCATTCCATTTGTCATCATTAGTTATCTCCCTGGGCCTTTCTCTAATTGCTGCCAAGCAATTATTCTTCCTCAATACAACCTTCATCTTCAGTTTGCACAACGAGAAATTATTTCCCTTAAACTTCTCAATTTCATATTTTGCCACCATTCATCACGAACTACTTTCGCTAGAATTAACTCCCACAATTTTAAGTGAATAGTAAATGTATATGTGAACAATACCATATGTGTGAACAGTACTATATATGTAAACAATACCCCTAACTCTAGAAAAAAAGTACAACCAATAGCTCTGATACTACTATTGGAAAATTAGTGGGTGAAGCAGACATGCAACAAAAGTGAAGTTAAGAACTAATGAGGCAATAGAGTCATATAGGGACACCAGAAATTTACGTGGTTTGCCTTTTAACCTATGTACACAGGTGAAAATAGAAGGAAAATATTTCAATAGTGAAAAGAAGTTATAAATATTGTAGTATTTTGTCTCATACTCAAAACTCAAATACACCCAAACTGTCAAATCACTAAAACAAGAGATTAAATCTCTAATATTCTCAACTCTTTACTTTTCACTCTTAATTTTACACATACATAATAGGGTTTTTATTTTTGTTTTCAAGAAAATGTCTACATATCATGTACAAAGATAATGTCATATAAAATATATAATGAATTTACATGATGTTGTCTACCTTTTCCAGCACTAATAATGAATTTTACATCTCATGACAGATGCACAGGATTTAAAATTTGTAACCAACATCAATAAAATTGAAAAAGAATTTTCTTAATAATTTTTTTATGGTAAAAATTTAATAATTCATATTATATGCTTATTAATTTGCTGCATTGTTATCATTCTTTTATTATATGTGTTTTGCTAAGAGTTTAAAATATTAAATCTTTAATGATTTTGTCAAAATAATTTTTTACTTGAAATATATGTTAATATGATTTTTCACTTGTACAATAAAAAATTTATTATATCTTTAATGATTTTGTCAAAATTATTATTTAAAATTTATATTTACTACATATTATTGATTTTTATGTGATAATTATAGTTTTGTTTCCACAATAATTATAGCTTAAAAGATACAATACCTCAATCCCAAACAAAAATTAGATGTGGGTGCCAAAAGTTCGTAATATGAAGTCGTCAACTCGTGGGTGTGAAAGTTTGCACAAGACGTGATGAAATTGTGTGAGCATCACGTAATTTTGCACATGGATAAAATTGTAATTCCAAAGAAGGGGTTTCCTTAGGATATTAAAGGAGTGCTGATAGCATTAATCTTTTTATTCTTCTATCTCTGTCTCTTAAAAGCCCCAGCTCCGATATTCCCTCTATTTTGTTTTTAATGTAAATTTATTGAATTTTAATTATTATTTTTACAAATATCATAATCTTTTATAACTACTGATTTATTAAATATCCTAGCTTTAATTTTTTTATAGCAATTATAGTTATAGTATTGCACCTTAATATCAAAGATCAAAAATTTTTTAATATTAAAAAATATTTTAGAACAACTGTGAGGCTATAAAGATTTTATTTCTATTTTCTCTTTAAAAATAAAAATTTTTTTATTCCCATTTTTAGAATACAATTTAAACATTTCAATAACAGTCAGTACCAACCTGTCAAAACCTCTTACATAAAAAAGAACCCACAAAATATTTTGAAGAATCAAACAAGAAAATCAACGAATTAATTTACAGACCTAACAACAATGCCTTGGGAGCCAGCATCATCACCGTGAATGTTAACGTACAGTGATAAAATATACCACATGATAAAATATTTAAAAAATAATTATTTACCGACTATTTTTTAAACTTTTTAAAAAATATATAAATCTTAATTTTTTTTACAACACTCCACTTAAAGTTTATTTTTTAAAGGAAGAAATTTCATTAAGCAAAAGGAATTACAAACTGTTTAACAACCACAGAGGTGGAACAAAATTCCACTCCTGAGGATCTGACATAGAACCTGTTGCCCTTGCAACGGAATGAGCAGCTAGGTTCACAGATCGATGCACAAAGGAGAATTGCATTTCTCCTATAGACTTAGCTAAAGCTCGATATTCTTCAATAATTAAACCAAAACCATTTGGACCTGAAAACTTCTCAACCAAAGCTCGAAACACTTGTAGGCAATCCATCTTTATGATACACACAAGGGAATTGTAATCCTTTAACCCAACTAAGAGCTTCTCGGATGCCAAGAGCTTTAGCCTCCCTTGCTCCAAAATTTCCAGCCATACGAGCACCCCTTGCTGCCAAAAAACTTCCATCTGAATTTCGAAGCACACAGTCGAACCCAATCCTTCCTGAAGAAGTAAAAATAGTTGCGTCCACATTGCACCTTATCCAACCAAACTTAGGCTTCTCCCAACACACTGCCCCATGAACCAGCTTGTGAGCATCTTCATTAACATCAAACATTTGCTGCTTTGCTGCTTGCCACGAATAGAGAAACTGCTCAGCAGAGTTAAGAACATGATAAGCAGAGCTAGCTTTGTTGTTCCAAACTTTGTCGTTGCGATTAACCTAAATTCGCCAGCAAATCATCATAGCAATATTACACTCATCTTTACTGCAACGTGTAAAGATGTGATCAAGCCAATGTAAGAAAGAAGAGCAATAGCCAACAAAACCCACAGGGGAAGAAATCCAGCATGACTTAGAAAAGCTGCACTCAATCAAGGAATGTAGAACAGTCTCCTCATAGGCATTGCACACAGAACAAGTAAAGGGAATATCCACCCTTTTAGAGATTAAATTGATTGCAGTAGGCAAGACATTTTTTGTAGCTCTCCATACGAAATTCTTAACTTTGTTCGGCACATTCAAGCTCCACAATTTTCGCCACACACCCGCAAAGGGATCAGGAGTAGTAGAAGTTAAAACCTTGCAACAGCTACGAGCCGAATAGCAGCCTCATGGATCAGCCAACCAGCACCACACATCATCATCTCGGTGGGAACTAAGAGGAATTTGCAGAATCAACTCCTTATCTCTTGAATTGAAGATGTCTGAAACAATATCATAGTTCCATGCTCGTTGGTTAGGCATTATTAAGCTACTAATAGGTGCTGCAGCAAGCTCCTCATTAAGATTAGAAGAAACAAAACCATCATTGAGATCTAGAAGCCAAGGATCTTTACTAATGGAAAGTGTATATCCACTGCCAACTTGCACTCTGCTCCCTTTAATCACCACTTCCTTTGCAGCCAAAATAGAGTGACACACATAGCTGGGATTGTACCCTAAAGCCGCTCGAAAAACAGAAGTTCGCGGATAGTAACGAGCTTTGAGAATTTTAGCCATTAGAGAATTAGGCCACGTTAATAATTTCCACAAATGTTTTCTTAGCATCGCAATGTTAAAGAAGTGAAGTTGTTTAAAACCAAGGCCACCACAACCCTTTGGTTTGCACAAATATTCCCATTTAACCCAAGTAATTCCTTTCCCTCTACTGTGATTGCTACGCCACTAGAATAAATTCATCATCACTTCTAATTCTTTATACAACTCTTGTGGCAGCAAATAAATACTCATAGCATAATTAGGCATAGCAAAGGCCACTGTCTTTAATAAAATCTCTTTCTCGGCCCGAGAAAGCATCCGCGTACTCCACCCTTGAAGTCTTTTCCATAACTTGTCCCAAATATATTTGAAAACTTCTTTCTTTTTCCTACCAATGTATGATGGAAGACCAAGATAGGCCCCATGATTAGTGGTGGTGTTAACAGCAAGAATATCACACACCTCCCGAGTTACATTGTCAAGCACATTAGCACTAAATAAGATTGAAGACTTATTGAAATTAAGCACTTGGATAGAAGTTCAACCATATATTGCCAGCAAATGTTTAATTAGGTAGGCTTCATTGTTGTTTGCCCAAAAGAAAAGAAAGCTATCATCAGCAAAAAAACAAATGAGACACCGTCGGGGCTCCTCTCGCAATTCTGACTCTGTGAAGCAAGGCATTTCTTTCTTGCCTTCGAATTAATAACTTAAACCTTCCGCACAAATAATGAATAAATACGGAGATAATTGATCCGCTTGGCGAAGACCTCTACTAGGAAAAATTGGACCAATCTCCTTACCCTCACGGAGTATACAATATCGAACAGTAGATACACAGATCATAATTAAGTCCACCCACTTTGCATCAAACCCCATCTTAAGCATTGTAGCTTGAAGAAAGTTCCACTTTATCCTATCATACGCCTTGGACATATCGATTTTCAATGCAGCTACCCCATTTTTTCCTTATCGCTTTCGCTTCAAGAAATGCATAATCTCAGCCGAAATAATTATGTTATCCATGATAGTTCGCCCCAGAATAAAGGCGCTTTGAGAATTTGAAATAACCAAATCAAGAACTAATTTCATGAGGTTAGCTAACATTTTAGATATAATCTTATACAAAACATTGCATAGAGCAATTGGTCTCATATCTGATAAGAATTAAGGCCTATGCTTCTTCGGAATTAATACAATTGAAGTATCATTCAAGCCCATCGGAAAGGAAGCATCTTGAAGAAATTTTAAACAAGCCATGACCACATCCTCACCTACGATATACCAGAACTTTTGGTAAAAATTAGGGTTCATCCCGTCAGGACCTGGGGACTTATCTGAATGCATTTCAAAGACCGTTTCCTTTACTTCAATGGCAGAGAAAGAAGCTAAAAGCATTGAATTATGCTCACATGAGATTCTAGTATCCACACACTGAATAACTTCTGCAGTATGGCACCCTTCAGAAGTAAATAAGTTCTTAAAGTAATCAACAATCAACACATACACCTCATCAGAATTGAGCACCATTCTCCTTGATCGTTGCGAAGAGAACCAAAAGAATTCTGCCTTTTCTGCGCAGAGGCCGAAGCATGAAAGTAGCGAGTGTTCTTATCACCTTCTTTTAGCCAAAGGGACTTTACCCGCTGTTTTCAGAACACCTCGTGACTATGCAACTACTCATTATAACGATTCCTAGCCTCTGTAAACTCACCCACACCCTCACCGCCACGAGGACGTCGTAAAACAGCCATACGGTTCTTGCATTACAGAATGTGCTTACGAAAGTCTCGGGCTAAATGCCCGCCCCACTCCATTAAAGCAGACCCACAAGCCATAATTTTAGTCTGAATCGAATTACCAGTAGAAGAGAGCTAGCTATCGCGAATGACATTACTGCAATCAGCCTCACGCAACCAAATATTTTCAAACCGAAATCGTCTATGCTTTGTAATAGACTATGCCGGACTAGGATCCACTATAGGAAGGTGATCAGAACAAGAAGATTCTAAACTATATACCTTCGCCTTGTTAAAACGCTGAAGCCACTTTTTATAAGCAAAGGCTCTGCCAAGTCTTTCTTCAACCCATTTTTCAGTTCCCCTAACCCTCTTCCAAGTAAACTGATATCCCTCAGCATTAATATCAATCAAATTGCAATCTTCAATAGCTTTTTGGAAACCTACCAACAACTTCCAATTAGGATGAGCAATACTACCCCTTTTCTTCTTTGCTGCCAGTAGATCATTAAAATCACCTATGCACAACCATAGAAGTAAGGATGAAGTAGAAAGTAAACGGAGCAAATCCTACGATTCCCGTCGCCAGCTAGTCTCAGGATAACCGTAAAAACCAGTCAGCTTCTACTTTCCTAACTCAAGTACTACAACTTCAGCATCTATGAAATTAGTAACATACTTTAGAAGACTCACATAACTAGTTGCCTTCTATAAAAGCGCGAGCCCACCACTCCAGCCCATTCTTTCAACAAAAAAACAGCCCATCATAGACCAACTGAACTTTAATACTCTCTAATTTACTTCTACTACATAACGTTTCTATAAAGAAAATAAAAGAAGGTTTCTTGCTACGGGCCAATTCTGCTAACATTCGAACTGTCCATGGCTGGCCCAAACCACGACAGTTCCAGCTCAAGGTACTTATCGATCTCGATGGGCCTGAAAAACAGGTCCCACCGCTAGCCCGTTTTTTGGATCCACCACCATAGATTGCACATCTACCTCTGATTACCCTAAACCATCCAACACAATATCTGCCTGTCTCCTTTTAGCTTCTTTTAAAACGATCCATTTCTTTCTATAAATTTCAACTGCTTGAACAATGTCCAGCCCATTATCAAATGGAGCCACCTCTTTACCCTTATCAATCCGTTGACTATCAATTGCTTTGACAAATGGCAATGTCTTTGATATCGCCATATTTTCCATATGCTCACACCCATTACTTCTAAAATTGTTGGGAATTTTCATATTATTGGTAACTCCCAATTTTGAGGCATCTATGTCATTAATCTCTGCGCCACTTACGGATTTCGTGGAACTACCAAAAATAAACCCATAATCTTCCAGCGGTGCTTAGCGTAGCCACCTTTCACCAAAGGACATGGCATTCTGACTAGTTGGAGCCTTCATCTCTGGCCCATACGGCCTACCCATATTAGTAGCTGTACAATCATGCAGCTTCGGACATAGTTTTTCGATATGCCCAAGAAGCCCGCAGATGAAACAAAAAATGTTCAATTTTTCATATTTGAAGTCAACCAAAATCCATTCCCCTCATTCCTTCTTCAGACACAATCTTCGCTTCAAAGGTTTCCGGACATCAATGGATACTCTTATGCGTATATAATTCCTCCACACTCCCATTAGATTATTAGGATCTGAATATTGAAACTCACCAATATAGTTATCAATGTTTGTCAACACCTTCTTTGATAGAAATCCAATAGGTAAGTTATACACTTGAATCCAAAATGAAGTGTCGAACAACGGAACCCTATGTAGCTGATCATTCTCCCCCAACCTCTTTAGAATTAGAATATGTTAATCGAAGTTCCACGGTCCCGAGTCAATAACAAGCTTAAGATCAATTTTATGAAAAAATTAAAACAAGAAAATGGTAGGTGATAAATCTTTAATGCACACTCCCTTCCCTGGCTGCCATAATGCCGTTATTGTATTCTTCATTACTGGAAAATTAATCACCTTATCAGTTAAGAACTGTCCCACCAAGCAGAATCTAACATCAATCAAACCTTCCTGGTCAGTGACAATATCATCACTTTGGAATACAAGGCCATCCTCCTCTTCCTCCCCAATAGATAACGTATCATATACAGCATTCATCGCGGGCTCCATGGAATTAGTATTAGATGACATAATACTTATGGTGAATAGAAATAAATACCAACCCAAACGAATAAAAGAAGAACCTTAAGTTAGAACAAGCAAACTTGTCAGAAGGACAAGACAAAAGAAACTTGCCAAAGAGCAAGACAGCACATTTGTTTTTTAACAAAACATTATTTTGAGTATTTTAGACTTTTGAATAGCGTTTAGAAAATTTTCTTTAAGTAGCAGTTTTTTGACGAATTCTTCTCTTGATCATGGTCAAAGCCAATTTCGCTACATAACAACAGTAAGAAAAGGAAAACTAATCTTGAAGGGGGCCCGCCAAAACGATTAGAGAATGAGAACTTTTTTTATGAGTTTCGTGGACAAAACTTCCAAAATTTCAAATCTCCACTTAAAGTCAACATTCTCTTCATTCTTCCACAATATTGCCATTTCACATCAATAGAAAAAACGACATCGTTTTATGTAATAAAAAATTAGAAAAATAAAAAAGCAACATTGTGATTGGTAAAAAAAAGGTCAACCAAAAAAAAAGAATAAAATATATTAATCACTCTGTGCTAAGATCAAATAAATCCCAAATACGAAACACTAGTCACATCTCCTAAAAGAAATAAAAGAAATTAAAATTTAATATCTTATGAACCTTGGCCGACTAGAGCAACCAAAAGTAGTCGACACTGCACCTGGTGCTTTGGCTTAGTGGTAGGGCCAAAAAGGGAAAGAAGAAGACATACACCAAGCCCAGGAAGATCAAGCAGAAAAAGAAGGAGGTGAAGTTGGCTGTGTTGTAGTTTTACGGGGTTAATGATTCTGGGAAAGTGTAGAGGCTAAGGAAGGATTTGATTGAGAAAAAGCATTAGTTGCGGTGTCTATCCACATCCCTGGTTTCTTGTGAAAAAAATTATTTTGCTTGTACTGTTCAAGGCTCATGGATGGGAAAAATGTTTCGCAGGGTTTTTATGATGCCGTATTGAACATGGGAAATGTTAAATAATATTCTTATATTTTTGGCATTTATTTAAGACAAAAAAGTAATTTTACAATTAAGAAAAAGGTCATTTAATTAATATTCTGTTAAATCTATTAACTGCGTTATGATGAAAGTGGACAAGTGAAGAGAATGTTAACTTCAGGAGGAGTATTGCAAAAAGAAAAAACTAAGATTTGTGTATTTTTGAAAAATCTTAAAAAAATAGGTGGTTGGTAGATAATTGCCTTATATTAAGTTAGAATCTATACTTTTTTTTAGGGAAATTATCAATCGTATATCCTTATTTTATTTCGTTATCAAATTTAATACAACACTTTCAGGATATATCAGTCATCTACCCTAAGTTGATAAAATGTATCTGTCGTCCACCAACCCGTTAGTTACTGTTTAAATATGATGACATTAGAGGCATAATCTGGTCTTTTTATATGATATAAGTGATAATTTAAGGATATATAACTTATAATTAGAGATTTTAAGGGTATACAAGTGATAATTTTCAAGGGTCAAATCGTCAATTCGCTACAATTCCTTTAACTTTGAAACGGCAGTTAACTGTTTAGTGGTCGGTAGATAACTTTTATCAATTTAGGGTGGATGATGGATACACTCATAAAGTGTTGTAATATTTTTTATAAAAGTACAAATTTAAGATATACGAATAATAATTTTCTTTTTTTTAATCTTTTATCTCATCTCTAACTTAAATAATTAGGGATTATTATTATTATTATTATTATTATTATTATTAACAGCTAGGGGCCTGCCATTTATTTCCTCTCTTACTGGGATACCGGTCAGACCCCCTCAACTGGTGACCACATACTTCAAAATATTGCCCATTTATTCTTAGTAGACCTTTGATATCAACATGAGCATGATTTTCTTTAAACTTTTGACTCAATAAAATTTCCATGTTTAATGACTCCGCAGGGATGGTGATCGGTTTCAATTACTTGAAAATAAGGGATTTTGTTTCACATGTTCTATGGCCAACAGCTTTTTCAAAAAGATACATTCTTTATGGATTGTCGTGCCATGTCACAGTAAGCAATTGATGGGAAGAACAAGAAACAAAATGATACCAATTAACTTTGCGCCTCTCTGGTGTGAATCTGGCCAAAATAACCCAAATGACTTCATCTCCATTTTAATCTAGGCACTAGTGATGTAGGATGTGTGTGTATTATGAGTGGGGTATCTTCTAGAGGTCATAATTTGGGCTACAAATGTTCATTTTTGGCGTAGAATATACTATTTTAAAATTTGTAATCAGACGAATCTAAACCAAAATAGTATATGTCATTCAGTCCTGGGATCGGGCTGAAAATTATGCTTCTTTTCAAGTTATTTTTCAATTTTAAGATTTTTTCTTATTTTCTTATTCTTCTAGGATTTTTATTTTTTTTAGAAAATTAAAAATAGAATTTGATTAAATCATATTTATTTTCTAAAAGTTTCACCTTACCCTAACTAATATTATTTAGTTAAGCATAATTGAAATAAAAAAATATTAAAATTAAATTACTTATAATTAAAAGTAATAAAAACAACTAAAATTAAAATTGAAACTAAAACTAATTTTATTTATAAAAATAATTATACAAATTAACTTTAAATGTGACACCATTCTTTGGATTCTCAATTTCTATAGCCCCATATGAATATAAATTTTTTACAACAAATGGACCACACCATTTTGACTTTAACTTCCCTGGAAATAAATTAAGATGAGAATTATAAAGCAACACTTTTTGACCAATCTCAAATGTTTTTCGAAAAATTCTTTTATCATGAAATACTTTTGTTCTTGCCTTAATAATTCTTGAATTTTCATATGCATCATTCCTTAATTTCTCAAGTTCATTCAATTGCAATTTTCGCACATTACTAGCATCATCCAAATTTGAATTAAAAACTTTAATAGCCCAAAGTGATTTATGTTCAAGTTCAACAGGTAAATGACAAGGTTTATCATAAATTAATCGATATGGTGACATTCCTAATAACATTTTAAATACAGTACGGTAGGCCCAAAGTGCATTATTAAGTCTAAGAGACCAATCTTTTGGGTTTGGGTTACCATTTTTTCCAAAATTTATTTTATCTCCCTATTTGTTAATTCAACCTGATCATTTGTTTGAGGACGGTAAGGGATAACAATTTTATGTGTAATTCCATATTTCTTCATTAAAGACTCAAATGACTTATTACAAAAATGCTTACCTCCATCACTGATAATGGCTCGAGGGATTCCAAATCGACTTAAAATGTTCTCTTAAAAATTTAACCACAGTTTTACTATCATTATTTTGACAAGAAATTGCTTCAATCTATTTTGAAACATAATCAACTGCAACTAATAAATACACAAATCCAAAAGATGATGGAAATGAACCCATGAAATCAATTCCCCAACAATCAAATATTTCAATTTTAAGTATGAGATTTAAGGGCATCATGTTTCTTTTTGTAATTGATCCCAATTTTTGACTTTTTTCACAAGTTTTGCAAAATTCTTATGTGTCTTTGAATATGGTAGGCCAATAAAATCCACACTGTAAAATTTTAGCAGTAGTTTTTCTTGAAGAAAAGTGTCCACCACATGCTTTAGAATGACAAAAATTAATGACACTACTTACCTCATTATCAGGAATACATCGCCGAAACATTTGATCTGGGCAATAGTTGACAAGTAAGGGTCATCCCAATAAAATTTCTTTACTTTAACAAAAAAATTTCTTCTTCTCTTGAGCATTCTATTGCAAAGGCATTTAACCTGTAAGAAGGAAATTAACAATGTTAGCATACCATGGCATTGAAGTAACGGAAAATAAAAATTCATTAGGGAAAGAATCATTGATGGGTGTTATATCAGTGCAGAATTTTGATGTGAGTCTTGATAGATGATCAGCAACATCATTTTCAGCACCCTTTTTATCTTTGATGGTAAGGTCAAATTCTTGAATTAACAAAATCCAACGAATTAATCTCGGTTTGGAATCCTGTTTACTTATCAAATATCTCATAGCAGCGTGATCAATAAACACAACAGATTTAGGAGCCAAGTAAATATGAACGAAATTTGTTTAATGCAAATATGACAGCAAGTAATCCTTTTTCAGTTATAGAATAATTCATTCGAGCACTATCCAAAGTCTTACTCGCATAATAAATCACAAAAGGCTTACCATTCTTTCTTTGTCCTAAAACAGCACCAACAACAAAATCACTTGCATCACACATTAATTCAAAAGGCAAAGACCAATCATCATTCCATTCAAATGGTGCATTTTTTAATAAGAGGTTACAAAGTGGTTTAAATATGACACTAAAATTTTTTATAAACCTCCAATAAAATCCTGCACGTCCTAAAAAAGATCACACATCTCCAACTGTTTTTTGTTGTGGCAATTTAGACATGACTTTAATTTTTGCTTTGTCAACTTCACGTCCTTTAACAGAAACAACATGACCCAAAACAATTCTAGAAGAAACCATGTAGTGACATTTTTCCCATTTCAACACGAGTTCTTTTTCAACACATCTTTTCAAAACTTTCTCCAAATTATCAAGGCAATCATCAAAAGAATTCCCAAACACAGTCAAATCATCCATAAAGACCTCTAAACAATGTTCAATCATATTACAAAAAATGCATAGCATACATCTTTGAAATGTTGCAGTGGCATTACAAAGCCTAAATCGCATTCTTTCAAATGCAAATGTTCCAAAAGGACATGTAAATGTGGTCTTTTCTTGGTCTTCAAGTGCTATAGGAATTTGATAATAACTTGAATATCCATCGAAAAAGCAGTAGGATGGATGTTCGACTACTTTTTCTAAGATTTGGTCAAGGAATGGTAATGGAAAATGATCTTTTCTAGTAGCTTCATTTAACTTTCTATAATCAATGCACATGAGGCACCTAGATGTAATTCGTGTTGGAATTAATTCACCTTTTTCATTTTTAACAACAGTGATTCCAGACTTTTTAGGCACTACTTGTGTAGGACTTACCCACTTACTATCAGAAATAGGATAGATAATTCTCGTATCAAGCAATTTAAAGACTTCTGTTTTGACTGCCTATTTCATGTGTGGATTTAATCTTCTTTAAGGTTGTTGACATGTTTTAGCATTTTCTTCCAAATTAATTCTATGTATGCAGATTAAGGGATTAATGCCTTTAATATCATTTAAAGTCCATCCAATTGCATTTTTATGCTTTTTAAGAACAGTTAATAACTTACCTTCTTAGTCGCTTGTTAAAGTAGAAGAAATCACAACAGGATAAGTTTGTTCTTCTCCAAGAAAAGCATACTTCAATCCTTCAGGCAAAGGTTTCAATTCCAATTTAGGTGCTTCTGGTTGTTCTGTCTTTTCAATACTTCCAAGTTTCTCAAATTTTGGCTCATCATCATAATTTTGTGAAGTCTGCATAGAATCAAGCAACGAATTTATATTAGAAATATCAAGTTCAAGTTGCTTATTTGACTCAATTGAATTAACTAAACAAACATTAGAGAGTTCAGAAAAATCTTCTTTTTGAATATTTTCCTCAATACAAGATTCAAGTAATTCATTCTGTTCATCAGTATCATCTTCATTCTCATTTTCTTCATTAGGTTACCTGCACATGTTGAAAACATTCAATTCCAAAGTCATATTTCCAAAGGATAAATTCATTAAACCATTCCTACAATTACTCAAAGCATTAGCAGTTGCTAAAAATGGTCGACCTAAAATTACAGAAATTGGTTTATAATTATTCACGACAGGTTCAGTTTCCAAGACAATTCCACAGGATATATGAATTTATCAACTTTTACTAAAACATCTTCCACTATTTCTTTTGGTACTTTAACTGATCTATCGGCAAGCAAAAGTGTAGTTGAAATTGATTTTATCTCACCAAGATTAAGTTGAAGATAAACTGGATATGAAAGTAAATTAACACTAGCACCAAGATCCAGTAAAGCATGCTCAATTCTGTGATCACCAATAATACAAGAAATGGTAGGACAACCAGGATCTTTATATTTCAACTTATTATTAGTAGACAGAATTGTACTTACCTGCTCGGCCATGAAAGCACTCTTTTTTACCTTTAATTTCCTCTTAACAGTGCACAATTCCTTTAAAATTTTGGCATACGAGGGTACCTGATTGCATCTAATAGAGGAATGTTAACTTTCATTTGCTTAAAGATTTCATAAATTTTAGAAGAATGGTTTGATTTCCTTGGTTTATTCAATGCATGCGGAAATGGTGGTTCAAGTAGAACACTAGTTATTTCTTCATTAGGTGTAAGTTCATTTAATCCTTTCTTACCCTTTGAACTTTCATTATTTTCACAAGGTTCAGGTATAGGTCTATCAACAACCTTACCACTACAAAGAGTTATAACTGACTTGACTTGGTCCGTGGGTGGATTTTGTTGAATCTAAGGATTTGGTTGTGGTTGGGCTGGAAATTTTCCTTTTTCTTGAATGGTGAGTGCATAAGCAATTTTAGCAAGAGTATCTTTCAAATTAGAAAAATTTTGTGCATTTTGATTGTTAATAACATCTTGCTTTCTGATGAATGAATGCATTGTGTCGTCTAGATTTTTCCATGGTGGTGGAACATATGGTGCATAAGGCTGAGCATTTTGAAAATTTTGTGGAGGTGGTGCTTGTGAAGATTGTACATTATTATTATTCCTCCAACTGAAATTTGGATGATTTCTCCAACCAAGATTATAAGTCTGTGAATATGGGTTTGGTTTATTGAAAGTGTTAATGGCATTAGCTTTATCATTTAGATATTCTTTAAGTGCAGGCAGAGCGGGACAATCTTGAGGGAAATGATCATTTCGAACTACATATGTTACATGCAATTTCTTGAACAAATTTTACTTTATCACTCTTTTTATGCTCTAAAGCTTCAACTTTCTTAACTAGGGATGCAAATTTTGCTTGTAAATCATAATCTTCCCTAAGGTTATGGATTCCTCCACTAGATAGAGATGGTTGTTGTTTATTTGTCAATTGTTCCAACAGTATCCCAATGTTGTGCATTTTCAGCTAATTGGTCAAGGTAATCTAGTGCATCCTCAGGATTTTTATCCCTAAATTCACCATTACACATCATTTCAACAACCTGTCTACTTTGGGGTATTAAGCCCTCGTAGAAATAAGTGACCAATCACCAAGTTTCAAAACCATGGTGTGGGCATATGTTAAGCAACTCTTTAAACATATACCAACATTGATATAATGTTTCTCCACTTTTTTGAGTGAAAGAAGTGATTTGCCTTTTAAAAGAATTGATTCATGAAGTGGAAAGAATTTTTTCAAAAACTGTTCTTACATGTTATTCCAAGTTCTTATTGATCCAGATCTAAGGTTTTGTAGCCAAGTCTTAGCTTTATCTTTTAATGAAAAAGGAAAAAGTTTTAATTTAATTATGCTCATACTACAATTTTGGTCTGTGTATGTATTACAAACTTCCTCAAAATCTCTTAAATGGAAATACGAATACTCAGATTCTAAACCATGAAATGTTGGTAAAAGTTAGATAATACCTGGTTTGAAATTGAATCGAGATGCTTCTGGAGGAAATACTATACACGATGGTGCTCCGATTCTATTTGGATTCATGTAGTCTCTCAGAGTTCTTGATTGATTCTGATCATGTCCATGTTGAGAATGGTTGTCTCCTTGATCAATTTGAGGATTAAGTTCGCCCAAAAGATTTTCGTCTTGGATCTCGTCCATGATTGGTAGTGAAGATTGAGATCTACGAATTAACCTGCCACTTAAAGTTCGAGACCAATGTCTCATGCAATAGTTATATCACAAAAGTAATATTCAAACAAATTAATAAAAAAATAAAAAACTACATAAACATTACAAAATAAAAAAATTAAATATGCAAATAATATAAATATACAAAAGGAAATTAAAATTAAATAACAATTTTGGCGGTTGAACCCACCAATAACAAAATAAAGCAAAAATAAATAAATACAAAATAAAAAAATACTAAAAATTAAATAACTGAAAATAAAAATTAAGAGTTAGTAGTTAGTTTGGTGGTTGAACCCACCAATAAAGCAAAAATCAATAAATAAATAAATGCGAAATAAAATAAATACAAAAAATTAAATAACTGAAAAAAAAGTTAGGAGTTAGTAGTTAGTTTCTTCTAAATAAGTCCAAATATGTCCAAGATGTAAGTCCAAGTCTTGATTATTGTGAGAAATTTCGTTTAGGGATTTTATTGCAAATTATTTATAATTTTATAGTCACACTGTAATTTTTAGAAGTTTAGAATTAGCCATTTGGGATGAAAGTGAAACTTCTAAAAGATGTTGGGGTCAAAACATAATTATAACAAGAATGACCTAGATAATTGTTGAGGTGAAGCTAGAATTATGAAAGATGTGGGGATAAAAGAGAATTTAAGAAAAGGAAAAGGGGGCAAACGAAAATTTACATATAAGAGAAAAATAAAAACGGAAAAACAAAGAAAATACAAACTTTTCCCTGGCAACAGCACTAAAAAGTTAACATAACTTAAAAATAATTTTAAACTCCCAAGTATAAGAGTGTCTTATTGTATTATATCTCGATGAGTCCGAGGTCGATTAACAGAGAAAAGATTTAATTTTTTTATTTTATTTTATCTAAAACTTTAAAATAAAACTTGAATATAAACAACTCAATTTAAATAAAACTATGAAATTGAACTAGTTAGGGTTGTGGATCCACTCTTAGTAGTAAATAAAACTTATTAAAATCTTTTTGCCATTTTTTTAGATTTATTGCCGAGAAGATTAATTATATAAATTATTATTATATTCCCTATAATTTTATGATGGATAAGTATTTATTATACCAAAATTTAATTTGTCTATAATAAGTTAAAATATTATTTTACCATATCTTATATTAAGATCTTAAGAATTTATTGTGCCAAATTCATTTGTTTGTTTACAATAAATCAAAATTTCAAAATATAAAATATGTATAAAATTAAATAGAAAATAATTTAATTTATAAAATTAAAAATAGAATTTGATTAAATCATATTTATTTCCTAAGAGTTTCACCTTACCCTAACTAATATTATTTAGTTAAGCATAATTGAAATAAAAAGAAATATTAAAATTAAATTACTTATAATTAAAAATAATATAAACAACTAAAATTGAAACTAAAACTAATTTTATTTATAAAAATAATTATACAAAATATTAAAAACACACCTGAAAATCAAGATTACAGGGAGATGGAGAGAATTTGACAAGAAGAGAGTTGTCGAGATGATTAAAAACATAAAAATGAGGCTCTATTTATATAAAAATAAATTCATAATCCAGTGCTTTGTGGTCAATCATAAACTTCATGCATGTGCTCCTCACAACCTTTAGATCAAGATCCAATGGCTGGTCAAACTTTAAAAGTCAACATCACATGTGGCATCATTTGACTCGTCCGATTTGGCCAAAGAGCAGTTTAGATTTGTCGGGTTAATGGGTGGATCGGGTCGACCTGAATACAAAGATTCGGATCCTACAACTTGCTTCACCAACCACTGTCACGTGGCACAATCATGGCTATTGAATCATGAACGGTTGAGATTCAGTCAAAATTGCCAGCTATCCCATGCACTCATGTCTATTGTAAGCTCATTTCATCCTCCAATCAGTGCTCCGCCAACAGAAAAAGTCAACTCTTTTTGTACAAGCCCAATTTTAAGCTGATCTTGACTGATCCTAAGGTTTGCAGACCTCCGGAATCTAAATTTGACCTCAGTTTAACTATTTGGAGCTTCGATTTACGTGAAATTAATATTTTTCCGAATAAACACACAAAAATATACAAAATTAGATTATTTAAAACATAATTAATAATTTCTAATATATTACATAAACACAAATATAAATTATAAATTAAACACAAAATAACATTATTATCGCTTGATAATTAAATAATTTTTAATAATAATCAGTGAGTCACCACATATGTACCCTTCCCCATAGACTCTGCGCATGCATATTGAGAGTTAGGTTACTCTACCCATGCGAGATAGTTCAATTACGCCGGGTATTGAAAAGCTTTTCCCCACTCTACTCACATAATGATGATCTCGGCGAGTATTGAGAGTTATTTTCCGCTGGGTACTATTAGGTACAGCTTTTTCATGTATGTATGTACAAATTCCATGTTTGCTGATGTGTGATATTCAGTGTGGAGTTATCTCACATGATTAATTATAAACACTAGTTCATTACTTTAATATTATTATTATTTGTAATATATATAATTACATCTACTCACTGAGTTATAAGCTCACTATTTTCCTATTTACCCCTTTTCTCCCAGGATTTTATAGGATTTTGTGTAGATCAGTTCTAGACAATTGAGGCTAGGCCACGAGATGCATTGCTGAATCTCTTGCATTTTAAACACGTTTATGTTGCTTATGTTTATATATATATATATATATATATATTAGTGTGAGTATGTATAGTGAGACATGAACTGCGCAAGTTTTGAATGTATATTTTCGGATGAGACACAGAGGTTGTTATGTATTTATATTAGATACCATTTTTATATATATTTTCATAAATTAAATTTGTGCTATGCGTTTTATTTATGGGAGGGCCTAAGTTACGTTTAACGTAACTTACGACCCTCTCACAGCTACAGTACCAGATGGGGTCAGTGGTACTGTAGTTGTGACAAGCATAAGTTATATTAAACGTAACTTAACACCTGCCTTTACTTATTAGTCCACATGATTTGCCTCGGATCCGACATATAGGTTGGGGCGGGTCGTGTCATTTGTAGAGTACATTTTGTTGAACTAAAAGGAATTACAGGAGTCTTTTTGTTTGAAAATTTATTAGTCATCAAAGATGGAAGGTTGTATGATACAGGACAATGATCACAACATAAACAACTAAAAGATACACAGAATCTTCTCTCTTTGAAAGAGAGCTTATTAAGCGTCATACATTACAGTGAAGACTTTAAATAACTTCGAAGATAATTTTCATTGCCGCTAAAATCCGGTGACAGAGTTTCCTCCGTCAACACAAATAACCTGCCCAGTGACATATGAAGCGGCCGACAAGCATAGGAATGCTACCATGGATGAAACGTCATTAGGTTCTCCAGGACGGAGCATAGGAGTACGGAGTACCATGCGATTTGCATGTTCCAGAAAATTAGAATCTTTCTGAGATAACAAAAAAATTAACAGTTAATATAAGCAGTTAAGCACCATTTCTTCTAAATGCTGTAGGTTTACATACGCAGAAGATGTAAGCAAGTGACATAATGCGGTAATTTGTACTTCTATGTGAAATTTTTCTTTATACATATGCTTAGCTGGAAATAAAGGATTATGTGTGACATGATTCCCATAGTGATTGTATGCTAAAACTTAGAAGCATAATACTTTAATGGGTGTTTTTAACTAGATAGATGTGATGAGGAAAATAGAACATAAATATATAGCCATTCATGGAAAAGGGTGGAGGGAATGAGTCTACACTTCTACGGTATCAAGGAGTGGGGTTCTCATGACCCATGGTGCAACTGTATTCACACGAATTTTGTCTTTTGCCTACTCGCATGCCAAGTTCTTTGTGAGTTGATTCATCGCCCCTGAAGTACAGAAGACTATTCAGTCAGAAAATATTGAACTGTACCTTTACTCGATGCATAGATGGAACACATAGGTATAGCAATAACGCCTGCAACAGAGGATATAAATATGATGTTTCCATTTCCTGAAGCTTTTAAGAGGGGGTGTGCAAGTTGAGACAGACGATAAGCAGACTCGAAATTGGTAGTCATTAGAGTTGAGAAATCCTCCGCGGTAAATTCTGTTGTTTCCTTAGGTATAAAGGTTCCAGCATTGTTAACCTGAGGAAATGATCTTCACTAATAAAGCAGCTCTTAAGTTTGAAGAAGCCAAAGAGACAATAGAGTATCAATCTTATTGCTGATATAGGCAGAGAGAAACTTTGAAATTGAAGCAGTTTTTAGAAAAATATTATTACTACCTAAACCGTCTAAAGCATATTCTCATATGGTCCCCGGCTTTTAACAAATAATTTTGTTTCTGAATATGGCAGCTGCGCAGAACTTACAAGGACGTTGAGCTTGCCGTCAAACTGAGACGAGACGGTCTCCATCAGCTTCTCTCGCTGAGCTCTAATTTTCAGGTCACATACAGAGCCACTCACTTGAAGCTCCTTACTCTTCCATTCTTGAATTCTTTGATTGAGCTCTGTTTTGTTACGGGAACATGTATGAACTATTGCTCCAAATGCTGCTAGTTCTTCTACTACAGCACATCTGATCAATCAATTCATTAACAACTTGTATAGTAACAAAAACATAGAATAGAATTTGATTAATACAGGAAACTTGAGGCAAATAAGAGAGAGTACAAACCCGATGCCTTTGGTTCCACCTGTGACAAGGGCGGTCATACCCTTCAGAGACCATCTTTGCCCTCTAAAATCCGACATGTTTTTTTCCTATTGATTAATAGGAGGAAAAGCAACCATCCCTATCTTATCTAAAATACTTGGACACTTTTTCTGCAACTAACAGCAATAGAATGACAACCGATTTATATAAGCGCGCCGCGTGTGATTAAAAATAAAGATCAAGCGAGGAACCTAATTACTAACATTAATTTGTACCTAATTACTTCTGATAAGTTGTAAATAAAATGTAATCCAAAATCATATTTAATAAATGTAATCGTAACACATTTACTAGTAAGATCAAAATAGGCGCGCGCTTTCAGTTTGATACTGTTTATTAGCACTTTGCCCACCACATGTCTTCTTTGGTACTTGATCTGTTTGACCAAAGTCTTCAAATCCAATTACTTTAAAGGCCCGTTTAGGATCGGTGACAAGTTAGGAAAAAAAAAAGAAAAGAAAAGAGTTGATATTTGACGCCGTTATTTTTTTACCAACTTCAATCCCTCAATTAATACCATTATAAATTTTAAAATAATTTTTTCTCTCTCAATATAACTGCATATGTTACCGCTGTCAAGTCTCATTTATATCTCTCAACAGCCTCTGTTAGGTATTGGACCACATTTATATCTCTTAACAACCTCTGTTACTCAAATAACACCCATTATAAATTTTAAAATAATTTTCTATTTCTCGACATAACTCGACAATCCTATTATAGTCTTATCATCAATTTAATCCTTTTACACACACCACCTCAGCTTCTGTCAGCTCTATTTAATCCTATTATAGTCTTATCATCAATTTAATCCTCTTACACACACCACCTCCCTTTGTAATTTTTGACAACCATGGCTAACCCAACCATCATTTCTTCTGAAGTTAAGATTGTTGCATCAGTGAAAAAGAGTATTGGAATTGAATTTCTTGAAAGAATTTCAAAATTAAGCAATAACTGAATAACTGGATATTGTCTCTTGACCGCTCTTTGAGTAACTTTGACAGTTTGCTTTTCTGCAAAAACTCGTATCAAGATTTAGTCACAAAAGCTAAATCTCTGTGATCAAATGTCTAGGTTCAAGAACCACAAACAACAAACCCAATAACTTGTTAACGCCATTTTAGAATACTTGATTCTGCATTTTCATGCTTGGGTAATGGCTTTTGCTTGGATTAATTCCTTTCCAACAACTCCAGTCTTTTCAAACAACCGCCCGATTGAAGTCCGCATGCTCGATTGATGCTCATTTAGATTTTGAGCCCGGAGTTTAAAATGTGGGGTGCATGAAAAATAATAAAACTGATAAGAAGGCAAACTTGGAATTATGGTGAGAGAATAAAAGGAATTCAAATATCATCCCTCTTAAAAAAATACAGATAAGGCTTTGTTTACAACGGCTGCCAAGTTGCTAGGCTGACTCAATCGGAGGCCTAGTAAATTTTTTTCTCATATCGGACAACTGGTGTCCTTTTTATTACTTTTTAGAGTGGTGATATTTTTGCCCCCTAGATTATCTCAGCAACCTCCACTTTCAAGTTTACCTCATTTATTTTCCAAATTATCCTTAAAAAAATATTATTAATTTTATTATATATATATATTTTTTGGCAAATATCACCATCATCCCTTCCGTCATTCTTCATCTCTAATTCACCATCGCCCCCAAGGAATATAATTACGAAACACAATCTTTTTTAATTGTACTTAAAATCAATAATCAAATTAAGATTCCAAAATAATTAAATCCATGAAATCAATTTGATAATTATTATAAAACTAAAACCCAGATATTCCAAAGCCATAATCCATGATCCAAGGTCAGCAAGTTAAGATTCCAAATGCAAAACCCTCTAGCCATCTCCATTGTTCTACTTTTTAAGTTGTCTTGCGTTTAGATTGTGCTGCGTTGAAGTTCTTTTCGACTTATGCTTATGGATAATGAAAATGACTATAATCATCAAATTGAATTTAAATAATCTCAATGCAAAGTAAAATATTTATAAGAACAAATGAATCAATTTTGGATAGAAGTCATTTTATTACTTATAGTTTGATCAAAGTTTTCATTTAATCCTTATATTTTAAAAAATATCTCAAAACACTCATATCATTATTTATATTAGAGTTGAAAATTACTATTTGAGGGTAAAAGAATCTTTTAAACTAAACTAATTTACGATTAAAAAAATTTGCTACATTGTAAAAAATAATATTACCAATCAAAAAAAATAAATTCGAGGTAAATTAAAAAAAGGAAAGAAAATGCAACCTTAAATCTCACATTTCTCTAATCCAACTGCCCACCACATCCTAAATCAAACTCAATGACTTATCATCAAACTAGTTCGTAATTTCAAATTTATAAATCACCATTGAAACATTCTAAAGTTGTTCTTGAGACATCGAGAGAACCTTTAAAAGTATCTTTTTGTTTAGTTTAAACAAAAAAGAAAAGAAAAGGAAATAAGGTAATTTTATTAAGAATTGTTAGAATAATAATCTTTAGGTGAAAACCATTACTTATGATTCAGGAACATTCATGTTGTTTCACCAAGAATCAATTGTTAAATATGCAGAAGCATACCTGAATACATAATGCTTAATTACTCTCTAGAGTTGTGTGGTTAACATTCTAGATTAACATATTATCGTAGATAATCCTTAACTTTCTCACTGTACTCTCTCTAATGATGAGATGTTAAAATAGAATATTACTTGTGACCTAAGAACTATAACCATTTATATAAATAACTTTTCCTGTTAACTTTTTGTATTCCTATTTCAACCTGTCATAAAAATAAAAATTACATGTAAATCTCTGCACATTAAAAGTCCATACTCTATCAAATATATTAAAGTCCAAATTACCAAAAATATCAGTAGATCACTTTTAATTGAACTTAAACTTATATGATAGTCCGTAACATATAATCATTCACATGTAGCCTAAAGTTAGATTAAAGATCTAATAAGAATGGCCCGAAAAATGCTTCTTCAGAAAGGACAAGGAAAACACCTAGAGCTTCCATGTTGCTTCTATTCATGCCATCACTATCTCATGGCTTCATTATGCTGTGCTCCCATGCCACATTATGGTGATTAAGATGAAGTTGAAGTGAAAAAAAGAATCGTGATAGTGAAAAATTGAAAGAAATTATGCGTGGGGTGATTGAGAGCACATGTAATTGAAACAAATTCTTCCTTTTATTAAATTTTGTTGGTGGGGTTGAAATTTCTTTCTCAAAAATCATATTTTGAATTTCAATTTGTTTGTCTCCAGAAAATATCAATGAAATTGATTTTATTATTATTGTTTTTGTTTATGTGTATATATATTGAAAATTATCGCATAACTAAGATGATTTTGTTCTTTTCTTATTTGTCGCTAGTGGGACTATTTATTACATTAGTCAATATTTAAAGGGTAAAAAAGTAATAGTAACATAAAATTTTTTTAATTCTAATGGAGATAATAGTAAAGGTGTTGTGAGGTATTTTTTAAAATATAATGACCAAACAAACACTTTAATCAAATTATAAGAACTAAAAGAGCTTTACCCATCCATTTTTTAGAAAACAATGTATAGGTAGGCAACTTTATCACAAATTTAAGTTTTATAATTATAATTGATGGTGATGATGAATTTGGTGGTGATGTTTAGAAAGAGAGAGAAAAACAAAATGAGGAATATTTTTATCTTTCCTCAAGAATAAATTTGAAAACAAGTGAGACTAATTGAAAAGTGGGAGCCAATACCATAAATTAAATGAGTCAAATATCTCTAATCTCTTAACACCCTTTTAGTTAGTTTACAATTTTAACCTGTAATAAAGTACGAAAGGACAAGATTAAATCTAATTAAACCTGCAAATTGAACACAAAAAATTTTATTTTACTTAAAGCTCTTTACTCCCTTAAACAAATTAGGGAATTTTAATCCCACCCAAGATCTTACAAGCGAAAATATCAAACAAATGATAAATAGAAAAATAGGTGGAGAATAAAACCAATCACACAATACAAAAATTTATGTAGACAACTCCTATATAGAAGAAAACCACGGCTGCTAAGGACCATGAGAGAAAAATCCACTATGTGAAAAATTACAACCACTCTAGTATTTTTCCTCACACCCAAAATTTCAATAACACTTAATCTATCAATAAACCTACTATTTCTCTCACACTAGAAACTATTTACTTATAGAGAACTAATTGTTATGTTATACCAACAAGTGAATCCAACCTCCCTATATATGGTGATTATTTCTTGTAGAATAAATATTCTTTTCTTTTATTAGTTGTACTCCTCCTTGAATAAGTCAAATCTTAAAAGGGAAATTACTCATTCCTAAAATAGAAATCCTACTAAATAAGAAAATATAGTAGGAAATCCTTATTGATATTTCCTAATAATCTCTACCTTTGCTAATTTCTCAATTAGGTGACAAAACACGATCCATCGTTTATCCACACAACCATGTCATCTTCACCTTCTTTATCTATCCAAAACTGCACTCATATAAGGTTTATGAGAATAAAATCCACCATAGGTAAAATCTTGTCCTCTATCCAACAACTGCAATTTTCTACACCAAGAATTATTGTACTCCACCTTATTCAGAGTACACATATTTAACACACGTCTATCATCTTGTTGAAAAAACTACTCTCATGTTTGTCTCCATTGAGAGTTCTCAACCATCAACAAAAATATTCTACCACACACATTGTATAAATGTTAAACCATACCTCGTGTTCAAATCTTGTGGGCCCGCTAGCAGTAACACATCCTCTTTCATGGCACTAGCGACTTGTCATAAGGATGTCTTTATCATCTATTACAGGGGACCATAATCTCCCACAATGATGAGAGACTTTCCGTTAGCGATATTATCAGTATTTTCATATACTAACTTGAAGCAACTTGCCGAACTTGCTTCATGTACTTTTTGACAATCCTTTTTAAGATGCCCTAATTGTCCATACATCCAATGGACTCCTTTTTTCTTGGAGTTATTTTTCTTCCAATTACCAACTGTCAATGTCGAATCATCAGAAGTTTCATTACTTTCACCACTCAGCTTTTTTTCTTCTGAAAGTAGAGTACTAATAACTTCTTCAAGATCCACAGTCTCCTCTTCATTTATTAAAGTAGGCAACAAATGCTTGTAGGAAGTTGGAAGAGACCATAATAGCCTAAGCATCTTGCCCTTGTCTTCAATTTTAACTCAAATTGCTTTCAGTTTTGTCACGATGCCTTTGAGAACACTAAGATGGTCAAAAGTTTTTATACCTTCAATCATTCTGAGCTTGTGAAATCACTCCTTAACGTACAAACGATTAGAGATGCTCTTTGTCTGATACAAATTTTCTAATCTCTCCCAAAGTTGTTTTGTTGAAGGAATTTTTCCTCCATTTGCAAAAACATTCTTTGGTAGACATGATTGTATAGCACTTGCAGCTCTTTTATCCAATTCTTCCCAATCTTCATCACTCATAATAGATTCCCTAGAGTCACTACTAGAAGCAGGAGATGGTTTTCCCTTCAAAGCCTTATGTAGCCCATATTGAATCAATATATCCTTTACTTGAATTTGCCACAAGCCAAAATTGATTCTTCCATCAAACTTTTCAACCTCAATCCTTACAAGATTTAAAATTTGTTAGCACATATAATTTCTTTGCAGAACAACCTTTAGCTCTAATACCACTTGTTAGGGAATTGTAATCTCACTCAAGATCTTACAAATAAAAATATCATATAAATAGTAACTAGAAAAATAGGTAGAGAATAAAACTAATAACACAACACAAGAATTACGTGGAAAACTCCTATACTGAAGAAAATCTACAGCCATTAAGGACGACGAGAGAAAAATCACTATGTAAAATTATTGTAATCTCTCTAGTATTTTTCCTTACATAGAATCTCTCAATAAACCTACTGTTTATCTCACACTAGAAACCATCTATTTGCTTAGAACTTATTGATGTGTTATACCAACAAGCAAACCCTACCTCTTTATATATAGTGATTATTTCTTGTAAGAGAAGTATTTTTTTTATTCTAGTTGTACTCCTCCTTAGAGATAGCAAAATCCGGGTTTGGGTCTGGGTTTGGGTTCGGGTTTAGCTTTTCCGGTTCTAGACCTGGATGGTAATTTGTAATATCGGATCTAGAAGTAAACCCATATATTTTTACTCTGGATCCAGTCCGGGTTCAACCGGGCTCCCGGATTCTGGGTTTAGAACCCAGATGAGTGCTAAAGAGAGATGATTTTCTTTCTCTTTTCAGTGAATTCCTCCTTACATCTTTAATTTATTACCAATAATAATGAAAAATAATTCAAAATTAAATAACTGGAAATAAATTCAAAGGTAACATAGCATACAAAATTCAATTTTGAAACATAATGATGACAAATTTGGCGATGATGATGACAAATTGGGTTTTGTGGGGTTAAATCAAAAAAGGGGAAAAATGAGATTTGGTCTTTAAAATCATGTACGCTGTTCAAGCCATTGTTCTCATCTCCACTCTTGCTTTATTCTTCCTGTGCTGTGGCTGCCACTTCTAATCTCCTTTTCTTCTTTTTATTTTTGGTTTTTTTTTTTTATTTTTGTATTCTTTTATTGATTTTTTAATTTTTCTTCATCAATCTTCTTCGCTTCTAATGATGATGAATATGGACACAACAAAGGTGGCAAAACAATGACGAGTGGTGACGATGATTTAATGAAGAGAAGGGCTGAACAGAGAGGAAATGGTTTGGCTTGACGATGATTTGATGAATTGATGAAGAGAAGGGAGAGAGCGGAAATGTTTGGCAACGGCTATGAATTAAGGCAGGGCTGATTTCTTTTTAATTTTTCAATTTATATTAAAATAAAAATATCTGGTTCCGGTCCCGGAACCGAACCCAAATACATCTGGGTTGATAAAATTGAATTCGGATTTCAGATTTAATTTGCTCCGATACGGGTTGAACCCGGTCCGGATTTTCCTGGTTCGTGCAGGTTTGGGCCAGGTCTAAGTTGAATTGTCGTCCCTACTTCTCCTTGAATAAGTCAAATCTTAAAAGAGAAATTACTTATTTCTTAAATAGAAATCCTACTAAATAAGTATATATCCTACGAAATTCTTATTGAAAAATAAGAAATATTTCCTAATAAAACATGTATGAGCAAACATGTTTGGTTTAGAAAATCATCATGCATTTGTTCATGCAATGAAACCTCTGCTCATGGAATTATTACAATCCAACCATCACTGGAGATCTCACTATGAAGCCACCAAACATTTTTACAAATTGGTAATAATTAATGAAATGAGTAAGTTAATATATATGATTTTAAAGGCATAGCTTTTGTTTTTTGCTCTTTTTTCTTGAAAATCTAAGTATCGATGTCTATTGTTTCTATTTTAATAAATCACTCCGGGCTTTATCACCTATCTGGGGCATTAGGGATTTAGCTAAGCAAGCTTCAATGGAGAGAATGAAAGAGAAGAAGATGCGAAAAAAAAATCTAAAAGGGATGAAAGAATGAGAAGAGAAAGGGATAATATTAAAGGAGTTTATTCAAGAAGTTAAAGTTGTTATTGAAATTAAAAGGATTGTGTGGGGTTAATATGAAGTCGGCAATTTGTGGATAAGTTTATACAAGACAAGATGAAATTGTTCTAAGAGTTTCATGTAATTTTACACGTTGGATAAAATTGTAAGCCCAAAGAAAAGGTTTCACTAGTGATTTACTAAACATCTTAACTTTCTTTTTTTATGTTTACTAATGTCATATATTTTTTACAACTAGTGATTTATGAAACATCCTAACTCTTTTTTTTTTTATAGCTGTTGTGGTTACAGTACAAGATCTCAATACTAAATGGAGTCTAAAATGCCATTGGGCCCTTGGCCTGGTGGTTGGGCTGTTGCCCTTACGCTTGTGAGGGCAGCGGTTCAAGCCCCCACAAAAGCATTGTGGGGGCTAACCATTTATAAAAACTCTTCTCCCTTGCGAATGCGAGTGGAGTTGGGGCATCCCTCTTCTCAAAGGGTTATTTGTCTGGGCATATACTCTATAGAATTTAATGTAATACATAAGTCCCAGTTATGTATATCTGATTGTAAATATCAGTAACATGTCTACTATAAGAGCAGTTGTAAATATATGTGCAATGTAGTTGTTGGTCAATTTTAAACTCAATTGCTATTGATGCCAATGTGCAAGTGTACACAACAAGTAATAAAGTGATGAGTATTTAAGATCGTCTCCACAGGAATTGATATTACTATAAATGCTACAACACTCGCAACAACGCTTTCTATCTTGATTTCAAGATGAATAAATTTAAAGTTGTTTACTACTGAAATGAACAATTGTAAAGAAATAAAACAAATAACTGCAATAATAAAATAAACTACGTAAATCGCGTAAAAGAATCAATTGAGAATGAGGTAGTTGAATGATCAAACTCTCTTCATGGGCTGACTGCTTTTCATCAGATTAACACTAGTTGTTACAACAATTCTAATAGCATTGGGCAGAATTATTTTGCATCCTCAACTGTCGCGTGTTGGACTACCCATACCGTTAAGTATCCCAACAATGACCAGTTGTTATTCTACATGAGGCATGGCGTTCTAAGCATCTATTCTATTAACCCTGCAAGGTGAATGCTTTTCATCAGATTAACACCGATTCTTTACAACAATTCGACAAAGACGGGAATTATTTTGCATCTTCAGCTGTCACGTGTTAGACTACTCATACCGTTAAGTGTCCTAACAATGCCTAGTTGTTATTCTACATGAGGCATGACATTCTGAGCATCCATTCTATTAACCTTGCAAGGTGAACGACTATATCTAGTTCTTCACAAATCTTAACTTCAAGTATAGTCCTTATGGGATTCAAGCTAAACTTAATCTAGGAAACTCAAATTAAGATCAAGCATTACTCTAATAATATCCACTAAAACAGGCCCTTTTGCTGCTCTATCTTAACTTGAACCATTAAATAGGTGGTCAGCCGAAATAACAGTTATAATAATAGCTACTAGAGTAAAATACTATAGCAATCATACAGCAACTCATAAGAGCAGTAAAAAACCTATTCCGAGTGTTTGTCACTCAACTACAAGCAAGTTTAGTTCATACTTTGAAAAAGAAAAACAAACAGCAAATTAATGGTCACGAAATACATTGGTCTAATCAAAGAGTAGAGAAAAGAACAAGTAAAGGATGATAAAGATTAAATGCAAATAACTCTGCTGGATTCTTTACTGATGTAGACTCTGTTCCTTTGACTTCTAATTGTTTGTTTCTTTTCCTTTTGATTTCTCAATGTTAATTCCTTACCGTTGTTTCATGTGGTGCATTCCTCCTTTTATAACTGAAAATTAGAGTAAGCAAAAGCCTAGGGTGCGCGAGAGTCAGATTAGGAAACTGTAGATCGCAATCTTGCAGATTTCCCTTGCTAAGTTTTCCTAGCGTTGTTCCAGAATTGCTACAGCAATGGATGCTCCAGCAATGACTCTGACACTTTACTGTTTCAGATTTGGTTTCACTTCTTTTGTGACTTTTGTGACCATATTCTTTATCTTTTGTGCCAGCCTATTGCTTCCGCATTCTTTCTCTGAATCATAAGCTTCTGGAAACCTATGATTTTGCACACAATTTGATCATAAATTAATTTAAATCAAGCAAAACTTATTAAGACTAAACTAAAATGAATGTTTATACAAAATATAGAAAAATACAATAAAAACACATCATTTGCTCTCTAGGTGATCTTTTTTTAAGTTTAGAATTGTCGTATTAACTCTCATTTCGTAGAGTTATCACACCTTCAAACTTAAACCGTTACTTGTCCTCAAGTAATGACAACATACTAACACTTCATGCACACATAACTTAGCTCTGTCATCAAATTTGCAAGGATTCTTCCACCCTCAAATTACAATCTTAATCATACAACATAGCCACAGCAGTTCAGTTCTAGATTTAAGCTTCCTTCTGTCGAAATGTATGTGTGCCACTTTGATTGGATTTTAAAGGTGCTAGAAAAATAATACCAAGATATTGTATGTACTTCAGAGGCAGAATACAATTACATTCACATATGGGAAGGCAAAAATCACACATATACTCAAACTGTGCTCAGAACACTTAACCATCTTCACTACAACATTTATTTTTTCATGTGAATGTCAATCACTTATAATGATGACACCTAGTTACTCAATCAGTGCACAGATCGGAGTTGCTGTAGCGATATTGTAGCATTGTCTTATCTAAGGATATCTTTTAACTCAAGGCTGGCCATGGGGCTCATGAATAGACCTGGCTGTTCAATATCCTAGATAGAGGACCTGTCTTTTCTTTTCTTCATTCATTTTTTTTCATAGCATAAGTTGCTATAGTAATGCTCGTAACTTTTGTTGCTTTTAGACTCAAGTCTGCATATGGGGTGCATATGTAGCCTTGGTTACTCAGCAACTTAAGCCATTGGAGCTAATATTTATTTCATAATGAACGAGACAGTTATTGCAAAATTCTTCCCCAATTTGAATTATACTATTCATTTTTATGTTCTTGGCTTTACATCTCATAAAACTCAATCAGAGTCTAAGTGTTAGGACAGAATCTCAACCTCCATCTACAACTATATCTACTTGGCATTCTCACAGGTACTGAATAACACTCATTTTATCCCCATTGGTTTTTCAAATCCATACACAAAATATTAGATAACAGAGCTTCACATAACATAAACGTAAACACAACCCCCCCAAACTTAAGTGGTGCTGTGTCCTTACAAGCACATAAAACAAAACACATAAACCAAACATGCAAGCGTGAAATGAAGGAACATGCAGAATGAATCAGAAAATTAAAGCGAAATGGAAGAAAAGCTTTTCAGAAAGAAGTAAAAGAAACTAGCAGGTAAGGGTTACTCCCCTGCTGTTTGAGCACTGTTACAACATGGTGGAGTGACTTCAACACTTTTTGGATGCGCTTCGCAGCTGATCTTTAGGGGATTCTTGTGGTGAGGCAGCGAGCAATGGCTTCTTCTTCTTCGTTGGTGGGGCTGGTGGAAAAAGTGGCCGCCGGTGTAGCCTGCCAAGATGAAACAGATCTGGTCCTTTTAGGTTCTGGTGTGGCTGCTACAGCAAGGCCTACAAAGTTATCTCCCTTTCATTTGCTGGATCCCTTTGGACTAGTGATAGTAGATTTGCTGGGGGTTTGCTATAAAGGTACCGGAATTGAGGCCTCGGCTTTCTGTCCCTCAGCAGTGATTGCGGCAATGATGTAAGGTAGATGCTTTGCCTCTGCTAGTGTATGCGTGACTCTAGCTGCTACAGCTTCCAGCTCTATATCAATTGGCTCGGCTTCATCATTCGAGGCAGGAAGAGTGATTACTTTCTCTTTGATCTTCTTAGAAAGAACTGGAATAGGAGGTTCCTCTGCAAGTTTATTTTCCTCTTTTTGGATGATGTGCTTTTTTCTGGACTTGGAAGAGGTCCTGACTAGGGGTTTCTCAGGTTCTTTCTCAGGCTCTTCTTCTGCCTCTGTTAGGGAACTGTCCGTTACAGACTTGACATCTTCTTCTTCGGGCTGGTCTGACTTGTCATCAACATCTGTTTCCTCATCTGCTTGTTGATATACTGTAGCTTCTTCCTTTGGTTCATCTGTGTCAGTAGCTTCTACACTGACTTCTGCTGGAGCCTCTGCTGTGTGGGTGATGAAATTATATTGCTAGAGCAAAGAATCAAGGAAATTTCTCTGGTTGCTCTTCATGTATACAGCATGTTGGTGGAGATGGTTGTCCAGGTGCCGCAAATAGCTTCAGAACCTATTGTTTTCCCTTTGCTGATTCGCAGCATATTGAGTGATGCTGGTGCTCAGTGCTTGTATTCTTTGTTCTAGCCCAATAGCTCGTCTCACCCCTGTTACAGCAGCTGGTTCAGATGGGGCTCCAACAATTTCACCAACAATTCTCTCAATTATACGTGCAGTAAGGCACCATCATTCTTGACATGTTCATCTTTTGCATCAACACGAACTCCTGATACTACACATATGCTGGTGATGAGTGAAGAAAATAGCAAGGCAGCAACTTTATGGTTTTTCATGGCATAATCCCGAATTTTTTTTTCAATAATGCTTCCCACATTTATGAGAAGCCCTCTAACAATTACATACAACAGTACTAGCCTTTCTTGTGAGACAGTATTGGTGTGGGTGGTTGGCATAAGTTTGGATTTTAGAAATTTCACCCACACCTTAGCAATGGGTTTTAAATCTATCCTGTTAATAACACGTCCTTCCTTATTAGCCCACGATCCACCCTTTATTGTAAGTGTCGTGAAAATTTTGTTCCATCTTTGCAGTGTCAATTTGTCAAGCAACTTGGCATACTCACAATTAATATCAGTAGGTAAATTATAGAAAGCATTTATAACTCGAACGTCTAATGGAACAAGTGAGTTTCTTACCCAAATGTTGTGCTGACCAGGGCTTACCAAATTAGCGTAAAATTTTTTTACTACTGGCAACACAGGGTCTCGAGGGTGGGTGTAAAACTCCAACCACCCACGTGTTGTTGTAGCATTGTACAAGGATTGCATAATTCCTATAGGTTGAGGTGGGAATTGAAACCCTTTTTCTTCCAGAATTTTCTGCGGTTTAATGAATTCTTCATATTTTTCTTTTGCATGGTAGCTCTGGAAGCGTGGAGGGTTTTTTAGTCGGCTGGCTGTTCTTTTGTATCTTGGCATTGTTATAGCAGTAAGAATTAGATGGTAATATGCCTAAGAGTAAGATGAGAAGAAGGAGTTAAGAAGTATTGGAGTCGTGCCTGCAAAGGAGAGGAAAATATGGTGAGAGATCACTAAGCACAGTAACTCTCTTATATAGGTGAAATTATGAAAAGAGATCCAGTAAAGAGAGATAAATTAGGGAAGAATATATTTTAAATTCATTAAGCATATCTCATAAAAATAGGCAAGAAAAATTCGTGCATTAATTTAAGAAATTTTCTTCCTTAATTTCTATCTAAATCTATCCCTCTATCTGTCAAATATTATCTCCAACGGTAAGTGAGAGGCTCCATCTTTAAGTTACTGTAACGGTAATATTTACTGCTGCAGCACCCAATTGTTTGCTCTAGCAAGGGTTACATCTTCTTCTCCAATAGGTGCTGACGCATGGCCTGTCGCTGTTCTCTGTGAACAATACAACCCTAATTGTTAGTATGGAATCTATTTGTCATACACATGTCTCTTGAGAATTTAAAAAATAATTAAGATTAATCCGAAACTAAGACAAAACCAATCTTTAAAGACAACAAATAAAAGTTAAGTAATCCAAAATAAGGGAAGTGAAAATAACTAACGATGAAAATAACAAATAAAATAAAATAAAATAAAATAAGAAGAAAATCATTTAACAAAACCAAGGAGGATCCATCTCAGTTGAAATGATTGCCTCCGCAATGGGTTGCCTCCTACTGAGCGCTTAATTTAAGGTCCTTCAGCCTGACCTTCCTTGATTGCTCATAAACTTTGTTCTTTAATGAGTAGGACCTCCTTTGAACAATCTGCAGCTGAGTATATGTAGTGTTTAACACTATGCCCATTGACTTTGAATTCTTGGCCTCTCTTTTCATCTAAGAGATCCACAGCTCCACGAGGATAAATTCTGAGCAGCTTGAAAGGTCCAGACCATCGAGATTTTAGTTTCCCTGGAAATAGTCGTAGCCTCGTATTATGGAGCAGTATTAGTAGACCAGGGATTAATTTCCTGGGTTAGATATGTTTGTCATGCCATTGCTTTGTTCTCTCTTTATAAATTCTTGCATTTTCATATGAGAACATACGTAATTCATCAAACTCACATAGTTGAAGCTTCCTTTGTTCTGCTGCAGCATGTATATCCCAATTTAATTGCTTTAGTGCCCAGTAAACTTTATGCTCTAGCTCGATTGGTAAGTGACACGTTTTTCCATACACAATTCGGTAAGGAGATATGCCAAATGGTGTTTTGTATATTATTCTATAGGCCCATAAGGAGTCATGTAAGCGCAAGGACCAATCTTTCCTTGATGGATTCACCACTTTTTCTAAGATTTTCTTAATCTCTCTATTAGACATTTCTGCTTAGCTATTGGATTGTGGGTGGTATACTGTTACTACTTTATGCTTGACTCCATATCTTACCATAGCTGCAGCAAATATTTTGTTGCAAAAATGAGTACCCTTATCACTAAGAATTGCTTTTGGAGTGCCAAACTTGGAAAAAATATTTTTCTGAAGAAAGTCCACTGCTGCTTTAGCATCATTGGTAGGCAATGCTATAGCTTCTACCCATTTGGAGACATAATCCACAACAACAAGGATATATAAGTTCCCAAAGGATGGTGGAAAAGGACCCTTGAAATCTATTCCCCATACATCAAAGACTTCCATTTCCAGAATGTTTGTCAATGGCATTTCACGTCTTTGACTTTCCTGTCCTTTGACACCTATCACAACATTTAGCAAATTCATAAGCATCTTTAAAAATAGTAGGCTAGTAATAACCTGATTGTAGAACCTTAGCAATTGTTCTATGACCACCAAAATGTCCTCTATATGCTGCAGCATAGTATGATTCCAGTATGTAAAGAATCTCTTGCTCTGCAACACATTTTCGAATTACTTGATCTGAGCATAACTTATACAAATACGGGTCATCCTACTGGTAGCTTCTAACATCATGAAGAAATTTCTTTTTCTGCTGAGACTTCAATTCAGGTGGTAGCAATCTACTTACTAAGTAGTTAGCAAAATCTGCATACCATGGAGGTCCTGATTTCTGTAGCATCTGTGTTTGCTATTCTACTAACAACTGTTCATCAGGAAAAGTTTCAGTGATGTCCTTGCTTGTCAATGTGCTTGTGTCTGTTTCTAAACTCGACAGATGGTCTGCTACTTGATTCTCAGTCCCCTTTCTATCTTTAATTTCCAGATCAAACTCCTGAAGCAGTAAGGTCTATCTTATTAATCTTGGCTTAGCATCCTTCTTTGAGATTAAGTACTTGATAGCTACATGGTCTGTGTACACTGTCACTTTGGTACCAATTAAGTAAGCTTTAAATTTATCAAAAGCAAATACTACTGCTAGCAACTCTTTCTCTGTAGTGGTGTAATTAATATGAGTTTGAGTAAGAGTTTTGCTGGCATAGTATATAGAGTGAAAGATCTTATCATTCCTCTGTCCTAACACTGCCCTAATAGAATGGTCATTGGCATCACACATCAGTTCAAAAGGTAGAGTCCAATCTGGTGATATAACCACTGGTGCAGTGATTAAGACTTTCTTCAACTCTCCAAAGGCTTGAAGACAATCTTTATCAAAATGAAAAGGCTTATCACGTTATAACAATAAGTATAATGGTTTGGCTGCCTTAGAAAAGTCTTTAATGAATCTTCTGTAAAATCCAGCATGACCCAGAAAACTTCTAATTCCCTTGATTGAAATGGGAGGTGGCAGTTTATCTATCACTTCTATATTTTTTTTATCTACCTCAATACTATTCTTGGACACCTTATGACCGAACATTATGCCTTCTTGCACCATGAAATGGTATTTTCGGTTGCTAAGAAAGGTCTTCCAAGTATAATGGGTACTTCTTTATCAGCCTCAAAGTCTAAAACAACTGGTATTGTTCCCAGTTGAGTAATAAGTTGGTCATCTCACATCTTTTAAGAACTTCTTCCAAGTTGTGTAAACAATCAACATTTGTCTCTCCAAAAATTGAGAAATCATCTATGAAGACTTCCAATGTTTGCTCTACCATATCAGAAAAAATAGACATCAACCATCTCTGAAAAGTTGCTGGAGCATTGCACAAACTAAAGGGCATCCTTCTGAAGGCAGAAGTTTTATAAGGACAGGTAAATGTAGTCTTTTCCTGATCCTCTGGAGCTATAGCAATTTGATTGTACCCTGAATATCTATCTAAGAAACAATAGTACTGTTTTCCAGCAAGTCTTTCTAACATCTGATCTATGAATGGAAGTGGGAAGTGATCATTTCGAGTGGCTTTGTTGAGCTTCCTATAATCCATACATACCTTCCAACCAGTCATTGTCCATGTGGGAATAAATTTATTCTTCTCATTTGTTATCACTGTTATTCTTCATTTCTTTGGAACACATTGAACTGGGCTTACCAATGAACTGTCTGATATAGGGTATATGATTCCAGCATCTAACCATTTGATATTTTTTTCTCACAACTTCTTTCATAATAGGATTTAGCCTTCTCTGTTGCTCCACTGAATTACTGTAACAATGTCTTCTAACAAAATTTTATGCATGCATATGGATGGGCTGATCCCTTTGATGTCTGCCATAGTCTATCCAATTGCTTTTCTGTATTTCCCAAGCACATATACCAGGCTTTGTTCTTGACCTGCATCCAAAGTAAATGAAATGATTACAGAGAGGGTGTTATTTTGACCAAGATAAGCATATTTCAAATGTGAGGGTAACAATTTTAATTTAAGACTATGAGGTGATTCAATGGATGGTAAAGTTGTTTTTACTTCCCTGTCTGAAAGATTCAGATGCTCAACAAATCTGTTATGTCTATCAGTTTGCTTTCCTTCCATCCAGTCTATCTAGTTGGTTGCAACATCTTCTTCTTCAAAGCTCTCAAAGGTGGTAAGTTTGATGATCTCATTGCGCATCTGTTGATTCTGTCTGCTATAACAAAATCCACAACACTCAGGAAATTGTAATCTTCTGCCTCATCAGAGTTCTTTATAGCTTCTAACACATTGAATGTGACTTGTTGATCATTCACCCTTATTGTGAGCTCTCCTGTCTGCATATTTATCAGAGTATTTTCGGTTGCTAAGAAAGGTCTTCCAAGTATAATGGGTACCTCTTTATCAGCCTCAAAGTCTAAAACAATAAAGTCCACTGGAAAGATGAATTTGTCAACCTTCACTAGTACATCCTCAATTTTTCCTTCAAGATATGAATGGGATTTTTCAGCTAATTACAGAGTGACTGTTGTTGGCCTGCATTCTTCTACTCCCAACTGCTTAAATACAGATAATGGCATCAGATTAATACTGACTCCCAAATCACAGAGTGCTCTGCCATATACCTAGTTCCAATGAAACATGCTATTATGAAGCTTTCTGGATCCTTCAATTTTTTAGGAATCTTACTTTGGAGCATGTGATTACTTTCCTGTGTTAAAGCAACAATTTCAAATTCTCCCAATCTTCTCTTTCTTGCTAAAATGTTTTTAAAAAATTTCACATAATTAGGCATTTGCTCCAATACTTCAACAAAAAGGATGTTAATGTGTAATTGTTTCAGCACTTCGAAGAATTTACCAAACTGTTTGTCTTGCTTTTATTTCTGGAATCCTTGTGGGAAAGGAGGTGGATGCCTAAATTGCTGAGTAGTTTCAGGAGGTACTAATCTCTGCTCATTTGGTTTGTTGTAAGTTGTTACCACTGGCGTTGCAACTTCTTTCTCAGTATTTATTAGTTGATTCCCTTCCTTAGTTACTGCAGCTTGACCGCTAACATCAATATCTTAATGACTGAGTTGCTGTAACATAATCTCCTCTTGAGATAGTTATTGTGAAGAATTAAGTTCCACCCATTTTTTTAGTCACATTAACAAGAATATCAACATTCTTTCCAGATCTTAAGTTGATGCCCTTGCAGTGTTCCTTTCCCTCTCTTCTTGGATCTTCTGTGTTGCTGGGCAAACTTCCCTGCTATATGATACTCATTGTTGTGGCAAGCTGACCAATTTGGTTTTCCAGATTTCTTAGAGATACGGCTTGACTTTACACAATTGCTTCATTTTTTGTAATGTATTCCTTAATCAGTGTTTCTAATGAAATGAGAAGATTATAGCTGGTGTGTTTTTGCCTTTGATTCTGCTGATGAAACCCAAGTGGTTGAGCATTTCTGTTTTGTCCATTCAGTACTGGAGCATTTTGATTCTGATTACTCTACGAGAAATTTGGGTGTTGCTTCCATCTAGGGTTGTAGTTATTGAGTACGGGTTATTTTGAGGCTGTTGGTTATAATTACCCACATAGTTTACTGATGCTGGATTTCTAAGATAGTTATCAAATTCATGTTCTTCACCACAGTACACGCAGGACAGTTCAACAACTTGCTTTACTTCTACTGGGGCAGATGTCATGGCTTTTACCATGTTAGTCAATGAGGTTACTTGTGCTGATAAAACTGTAATTGCATCTATATTATGTACCCCTACTGCTCCTCTTACTGTTGGCTGTCTAGTTGATGGCCACTGATAATTATTGTTGGCAATTCTCTCTAAAATTTCATATGCTTCAGTGTAAGATTTGGATAACAAAGCTCTATTTGCTGAAGTATCAACCATCAATCTCGTACTTGGATTCAACCCGTTATAGAAAGTCTCCAACTGTATACAACAAGGAATGCCATGATGAGAACACCTTCTGAGCAGTTCTTTGAATCTTTCCCAAACCTCATACAAACTCTCATCTTCAAGTTGATGGAAGGAAATGATCTCATTTCGTAATTTTGCATTTTTAGTTGGTGGAAAATACTTCATTAAGAATTTATTAACAAACTCATTTCATGTAGTGATGGAATCAGATGGTAATGAATTCAACTATGCTCTTGCTCGATCTCTTAAGGAATGAGGAAAAAGCCTCAATATTAAAGTATCTTGTGTTACTTCAGCAATTTAAAAAACATCACTCACTTCCAAAAACAACTTAAGATGGAGGTGAAGATCTTCATTTGGAAGTCCATTGAATTAACTCACTTTTTGCAACATTTGAAACATCACTGGTTTCAGTTCAAAGTTTGCAGCTTCCACTTCAAGTCTGATTATCCCAGGGTGTACAACTTGAGGAGTTAACACAGCATAATCTCTGATTGCCCTATCTCTGTCATTTGCCATGTAGATGATATTATTGTTGTCTGGTTGTCTCTGATTAACGTGTTTGTTTTGCCCCTCTTGAACATTGACAGGTTCTAGTGGCCCGTGAGGATTCAAGTTTCCCCCATCTTGCAAATTATCCATTTTTGAAGCAGTGTTTAAATTTCTTTGCTCTCTTCGTAATCTCCTTACAGTCCTTTCAATCTCAGGATCAAATTGAAATTCAACAAATCTGTCCTTGCGCATGCAAGTCTTGATCTGTCAATAAAAAGAATGAATTAAATTAAATTAGCACAGTTAAAATTGATTTCACACTTCAAAGAAAAACAATCAATCCCCGGCAACGGCATCAAAAACTTGTTGGTCATTTTTGAACTCAATTGCTATTGATGCCAATGTGCAAGTGTACACAACAAGTAATAAAGTGATAAGTATTTAAGATTGTCTCCACATGGATTGATGTTACTAGAAATGCTACAGCAATCGCAACAGCGCTTTCTATCTTGATATCAAGATGAATAAATTTAAAGTTGTTTACTACTGAAATGAACAATTGTAAAGAAATAAAACAAATAACTGCAATAGTAAAATAAACTAAGTAAATCGCGTAAAAAAATCAATTGAGAATGAGGTAGTTGAATGATCAAACTCTCTTCATGGACTGACTGCTTTTTATCAGATTAACACCAGTTGTTACAACAATTCCTACAACACTGGGCAGAATTATTTTGCATCCTCAACTGTCATGTGTTGGACTACCCATACCTTTAAATATCCTAACAATGACCAATTGCTATTCTACATGAGGCATGACATTCTGAACATCTATTCTATTAACCCTACAAGGTGAATGACTATGTCTAGTTCTTCACAAATCTGAACTTCAAGTATAGTCCTTATGGGATTCAAGTTAAACTTAATCCAGGAAACTCAAATTAAGATAAAGTATTACTCTAATAATATCCACTAAGACAGGCGCTTTTGCGGCTCTATCTTAACTTGAACCATTAAATGAGTGGTCAACCGAAATAGAAGTTATAATAATAGCTACTACAGTAAAATGCTATAGTAATCATACAGCAACTCATAAGAACAGTCAAAAACCCATTCCGAGTGTTTGTTACTCAACTACAAGCAAGTTTAGTTCATACTTTGAAAAAGAAAAACAAACAGCCAATTAATGGTCACGAAATACAATTGTCCAATCAAAGAGTAGAGAAAAGAACAAGTGAAGGATGATAAAGAATGAATCCAAATAACTCTGCTGGATTCTTCACTGATGCAAACTTGGTTCCTTTGAATTCTAATTGTTTCCTTTTTTTCCTCTTTGATTTCTCAATGTTAATTCCTTGCCGCCGTTTCATGTGGTGCGATCCTCCTTTTATAACAGAAAATTAGGGTAAGCAAAAGCCTAGGGCGTGCGAGAGCCAGATTAGGAAATTGCATATCGCAATATTGCATATTTCCCGTGCTAAGTTTTCTCTATCGTTGTTCCAGAATTGCTACAGCAATGGCTGCTCCAGCAACGACTCTAGCACTTTACTGTTTCAGATTTGGTTTCACTTCTTTTGTGACTTTTGTGACCATATTCTTCATCTTTTGTGCCAGCCTATTGCTTCTGCATTCTTTACCTGAATCATAAGCTTCTGGAAACCTACGATTTTGCACACAATTTGATGACAAATTAATCTAAATCAAGAAAAACTTATTAAGACTAAACTAAAATGAATGTTTATACAAAATGTAACAAAAAATGCAATAAAAACACATCATTTGCTCTCTAGGTGATCTTGTTTTCAGTTTAGAATTGCCGTAATAACTCTCATTTCATAGAGTTATCAGCAGTAACCTGGTGCGTAACTAGTATTAAAAAAAATGGAGTCTAAAATATTTTTGACATTAAAAATATTTTTGGTTAGTTGAGAAGCCATACCAGTGTCATAATTTTCTACAACTAGTGATTTACCAAGCATCCTAACTTTCTCTTTTTATGACTGCTATGGCTATAATACAAGATCTCAATATTAAACGGAGTCTAAAAAATTTTTGACATTGAAGAGTATTTTTGGTTAGTTGAGAAGTCATACCAAAAAAACATTGACTGGGTTGGTTCGGTAATAGTGTTTTAAAACATTAATTATTTATTTGATTTGTTTGATAGAACTTGTTACTTATTTAATTAAAATGAAAATTATATATAGGAAAACATCATATAGCAATGATGATATGTTTATAAAGTATAAATACAAAATTTGTACTCGAAATGATGTTGGACATAACATTTTATTAATGAACTGATGTCTCAAAATTAACTCATCAATAATAACATAAAAATTCAATTATTATTAAACACATAGTAATTGTTGATCAACAATGTTGCACATCCTAAATTTTAGTCCCAAAACTCATCCCAAATGAAATGATCTTATTTGGCATCTTAGTTATAACTTTTTCTAAATCAAAAGGATTCCTTCTCAATCACGACATCAGGTATGTAATTTCTACCATATTATTTTACTGTCACTCAATAATCGCCAATAAGCATTTCTCAAGAAAAAAAAAAAAACTGCAGCAAGTTGTTGTAAAATTATATTTTTAAATTACTAGTCTTTATATCAGGTATTTCACCCACATTATTTTTTTTTCTTGCTATTGAGATGGCGAATCTGGGGTCCAAAAAATTATAGGATTCCCCCAAAAACATTACTGCTGAGATAAATTTTTATTTTATTTTATTTATATTTTTATATAACTTATATTAAGATGTTTAGCTTGTGTTGATTGATGATGAATTTAATTAGCTAATTGGACTTTTTGCTTAACTGAATCAGGTTGACAATGAGAATAATACAAGGAATGAACCAAATATAGAAGAAATTATTGAGTAAAAAATTGGCATAGCTTTTTGTACGGCTCTGGATTTGTTTGGGTTCTACAAAGTGTATGGAAGGATAATGGGATTTGAAACTATCACGATAATGGCTCTTTCATTTCTTTGTTGCAAAACCCTCAATTGAACATTTGATAATGAAAGGATAAGATTCAAAATAAATTATTCTAGAAGCGTCTATGTATTTTAATTTAGAAGAATATTATAAGTTGGACGTCCCACAGCATTGTTGATTATCAATTTGATAAGTTACACATCATTTATGATAACTCCAACTCTGTAACTTATAAGCATATGTTGCGAGTCAAGCCCTTAATTGAATTAGATTTGACTCACCACAATACTTCAGTAATCTTTCAAGAATCAAACAAGATTATCAAACCTAGAATTGAAAAATAAATTGAACAAGAAACGAATCAAAACACAGTAGATTTAAGAGGTGCAGCACCCGATTCTGGTGCCTAATGCCTACATCCACTGAGAAACAAATCTCAATGCATTCACTGTAATAAGAAGGATCGTTACAAGTCTAAAAGATGATTCTAGAGAATACAAAGAAGAAATTCCCTCTCTCTCTCTACGTTGCTTTCTCTTTCCTCAGTGAACTCTCTGTCTCTATGTTGCCTTATGAAAGGCTGTTTCTGGGTTTGTTGCTTGTCCAGCTGGTTTCCCTTCAAAATCGACAAACTAAACCGTCTCTAACGTGCTGCCCGTGTGGTCACTTAAGTGGCTGCTCAAAAGACTTCAAGCTTGTCGGTTTGCCGTTTTGCTCTAAGTTTGTTTTTGATATCACGTGATTCAGCACGTGACTTCCTTCAATTTGTTGGTTGAACTTGTCAAGCTTTGCAGATGACGTGGTAAACTTGATTCCTCAGAACGATATATTGGTCATTTGAGTTTGAGTTCACACCCAACACATATCATTTGCAGTGTGAATCCACAAAGTCACTAGCTACGATGAGCCACCCTGGACATCGGTTGCGAAGCGTGGTAATCACGTATGGGCTATATATAATGTAAGTATATATGACACTCTTCCCTTGTGATCCTTTTAAAAGTAGGTTCTAGCATGTGTTGATATCATTTCATTTATTTTGTTAGGTTTGCTCAATACTTTGATTATGATTGAATTTTAACCTACACTCAGGAACTTAAATGTTAAAACTTCCGATCGATATTTAATCATCGAACTTCATCAGTGCAAGTCTTTAGTTTGATTGAGGTAAGATTAGAGAAGCAACTGTATTAACAGGTGAATAAAAGCCAGCCTTCCTTTATAAATAAGTATGAATTAAGGTTCAATAAGTTTTATTTTCGCATCTGCGTCACTGATTAATTAGACTATCAATTAGATTATCAGATTTTCCGTGGTTCTATTTTTGCTTCATCTAGAATTTTATAAGACATGAAAATTTTATGATTTATATGATACTCAGCATACACAGTTCTTTAAGAAATCACAACAATAGAATACACAAAACTCTAGTTTCACCACAAACTGAAACCTTATTTAAAAAGCATAAAATACTCTATACATAGCTCTTGATTGACTTTTAGCATCGTAAAGTTCGATGGAGGACTTGATCTCTTCTAGTTAGTGGTTTGGCTAAATCCGCATGCAGTATATCCTCCATCAACGAAGATGACTTGCCCTGTTATATATGAAGCAGCAGGAAAACAAAGAAATGCTACCAGTGATGACACTTCATCAGTCTCTCCTGGCCGCAAGATTGGAGTTCGAGAGATTAAGTCATCATAACGTTTCTTGATTTTGGGATCTTGCTGCGGAGAGAAGAATTTCAGCATTAACGAATTAGCAATGTAAACTCTGATGGTTCATCTGTGAAGGCTGTTGTTTTTAGAAAAAAGAAATATTGCCAGTTCTCAAATTTACTAGACTTACGTGGTTCACCCATATTGGGGCTATATTTACGAAGTTGCTTTAGTTGAAATTTACGGCAAAAAATAAATTAAACTACTTATTTATCCTTAAATATATATGAAAAAATTTTAATGTTTGAAGGCTAAAATAGTTATTATAAATTATAATAAGTTTGTATTTTGTAGGATATTAAATTTATGGTCTTCTTATATTTTATTTTACTTAATTTTTTATTAATTATATTTTTGTAAATGAATTTATATTCAATTCAATTTATTATGGATTTGTTATAGGATAAATGAATAGTAAATGAATCCATATTTGGTTCGATTCATTTATTAATTATACTAAACGAATTAGACGAATCGAACCGAATATTCTTTTAATAAATTAATCGAATTCGAATCATGAGATGTGAATTCATTTAATAAACGAATTGAATACAAATTAGTAAAATTTTGATCTAATTCATTTATAATTCGATTCGAATATGGTTCATTTATTCGTTTTACCACCCTTAGACATAATTCTACAACGACGTGGAAAGCACTAAATTAATATTTACTACGTTTTAAAAGACTTCTGCAAGAAGTGACCGAAAATGATTGTGTAAAGCAGTTTCAAGTACTATGCAGAAATTGAAAAAGCTGGGAAAGGTTTATACCATCAGAGAATTTATATGATTAGTTCTGATGAGCCCTGGTGCAACAGCATTAACTCGAATTTTATCCTTCGCCCACTCACATGCCAAGTTCCTTGTAACTTGGTTAATCGCTCCTGAAAGCAAAATAACATTCAGTAGATACGTGCTATCTTGTAGTCATAAACCGTGCGGCTATATTAACTGAAAGTTACCTTTAGATGCTGAATAGATAGCAGAAAGAGAGATAGCCACAGCACTCAAGATGGAGGAATTAAATACAATGCTTCCATTTCCTGAGGCTTTCAACAAGGGATATGCAAGTTGACACAGATTGTAGCCAGACTCAAAATTTGTGACCATTATAGTTGAGATATCATCAGCAGTGAAGTCAACGGCTTCTTTATGGATAGCCATCCCGGCGTTATTGACCTGAGAAAATTTTATCAATTTGTTTATAAGAGCACTGTTATGTTTGAAAGGAAAATAAAACCAGAAAATTAAGCGTAGAATACAAAGCAATTGTTTTGCAGGGAAGAATAGCGAAATATGAATATTTAAAGAAAACTTAATCTTTTAGGTGAGAGTGATCGTACTTCAATTCAATAGGAAGTTTTTTATTTGGAAAATATGATTGAGAGTTGTATTCTTATGTTTCGGGTATGTAAATCAGATTTGTGCTGTGTCCAATAGACTTACTAAGATGTTGAGCTTCCCATGAAAGAGAGAGGAGACAGTTTCTATCAAATTTTCCCTTTGGTCACGGTGTAACAGGTCACATACTGATCCTGTCACCTTAAAACCCATGCTTTTCCAGACCTTTAAACATGAGTCAAGGTTTGTTTGGTCACGAGAACATGTGTGGACGACTGCACCAAGTCCCGCGAGTTCTTCTACTATTGCTTGCCTAACATCCAAATACAAAAACTATGAATTAGACAAGTAGATCAACAACTGTTGTAAACTTATTCAGCCAAAACATGGAATTAGATAAAAGGAAATGAAAGTTGAAGAAAATTTTGACGTTACCAACCCTATGCCTCGAGTTCCACCAGTCACTAAAGCAGTCATTCCATTGAGAGACCATCTTTTCCCTTTGCTATTGATCTCTGCTTCTCCCATGTTTATCTTTGCCAATTTTCAAATTTCTGAGAAAATGGCCTAAGTTATGAGGTAAAAAGTAGAATGCAACCCAAAAAACACGGCCACATTTGTAAATACGTTCCAACTTTTTTCGGAAGAGGGTTAGCATGGCATCCACGTGTCAAGCCTAAGAACACGTTAAGTATTGTTTGGTTGTCTGTTGTGCCGGTTTAGGAAGGATTCAGTACTTGAGTTTTTATTAGCATAAAATGGTTGATGATAAGAAGCAAAGCCAAAATTAGTTATGCTTTAATTGCATGGCTTATTTTAGATAGCGGTTTCCATTTTGTAACGGAGCAGTTGCAGGAAACAAGGGGAGTGAGGAAATTAAAAAAAAAATGTTTACTTCTGCAATTGGAAGAAAATAGCAAGTGAAGATGGAAAGAAATTTTAAAAGGTATCAATTTCAAATAATTAATATGAAAGGAATATAAAGGAAAAGTAAAGTATATATTTACTTGTGTTGAAATTACATTTTGAAATTGTCCAGTGAATTATAATCAAAGATATCTTACCCCCTTTAGACTATTTATTTATTTATTTATTTTGGTCTGAACCATTAGGTAATCCTGAGTGGGTTCCACCATGGGAGAAGACTTTAAGTTAAATCTGTAATCTAATTCCCACTTCCACTTGCACCGGTTCGGTTCGTAAGGGATAAAGTGTTGGCGAAAGTGGTGACTCCGTATGAGACTATTTATTTGCTCTAACTTGTGCTACATGGATACTTATCAAGTTCTTTGATATAGAGGGATATCTCGCCAAGATAACCAAATATATTATTATCTTTTTAGCAAAAGGAAAATGAATAAATTTTTTTATCTGAACATCAGACATCATATTTCCTGTTTAGTTATTGTGTTTATTCCACATTTAGCAGCTAATAGTCCACATAGGTAATTGATCGCTAGAGTTCATTTTTTGAACTCAAGGACTCAGAGGAAAAGATATAAAATAGGACAATGGTGACAACATAGACAAATAAAATTTGTAGCACACAAACTTTTATCGTTAACAGAGAGCTTACTAGAATGGCATCCATAACATGAAGACCTAAACTGAATTTGGAAGAACAGCCAGAAAATTTAGAAGATCATTTCGTGTCCGTAGGGCTAAAATCCAGTCACGGAGTATCCTCCATCAATACAAAAAACCTGTCCGGTGACGTATGAAGCGGCTGGCAAGCATAGGAATGCTACCACTGACGAAACCTCATTAGGTTCTCCTGGACGAGGTATAGGAGTACGGGGTATCAAACGACTAGCGTGTTCCATGACCCTTGGATCCTTCTGAAAGAAGAGGAAGCTAACAGTTAATATCAGCACCATTTCTTCCAATAGCAAATAGATTTACATGCATTCTCAGAAGATGTAAGCAAGTGGAATGCACTGACGTAGATGAGAAAAATGCTGCACAACCCATTTTGACATAATGATTTGTTTTCGATTTTCAATCCTGCAAATATCTTTCAATATACTTATTGTCTGAACTAAAGATGAGGAATTTTTGTGACCTGCTTTCTTATACTAATTGTATGCTAAAGGCTTATGACTATCTCCAGTAAGAACATTCAAGGCAGGTCTTTGAGATGGAATGAAGAAGACTAAATATAGCAATTCACAGAAAAGTGTGAAGGGATAAGTTGTACTTCTATGGAATCAATGAGAGAGGTTCTAATGATCCATGGAGCAACTGCATTCACGCGAATGTTGTCCTTTCCCCACTCACATGCCAAGTTCTTTGTCAGTTGATTCATTGCTCCTGAAGTCAAAAAGTTACTGAGCTTTTAAAAGACTTTCTTGTAACCAGATTTTAGTTTTGTTGCTTTCCAACAGAAATAAAAAAAAAATTGAAAAAAGGAAATTTGAAAGAAAATATTGAACTGGACCTTTAGTTGATGCATAGATGGAACTTAGAGGCACAGCTATAACACCCGTGACAGAGGAGATAAAAATGATGTTTCCATTTCCTGATGCTTTGAGTAGGGGGTATACAAGTTGGGACAGATGGTAAGCAGACTCGAAATTGGTGGTCATTATAGTCGAGAAATCCTCCATGGTAAATTCTGAGGCTTCCTTAGGAATGGTGGTTCCAGCATTGTTTACCTGATAAAATGATCCATTGAAATGTTCTGGATTTTGGAGTAGCAAAAGAGACTAAAAAGTTGCATTGTTAATGTGAAAAGAAGCCAAGAGAATTAGAAAAAGAAGCAATCTGTTGCATTGCCGTTTTTAAGAATGATTTTACCTCCAAAACTATCTGATAGTCCCCTGCCCAACTACAGAAGTCAACTTTATTTGTCTCTCTATCAAAACTATCTAATTAACTGGTTTTGATCCTAATTTTTGTCTTCTTGCTGCCATTTTATTTCTCAATAATGTCCTTATATTCCCGTTTTATGATCAGTTTTGCTTAAGTACTCAATTTAAATCACTGTACTCCTAATTACTCTGGACAATTCATGATCGCTGACAGATAATTTTGTCTATGAATATGTTTCAGCAATGAATTGAACCTCATGTTACCTCAATATATAGTTCACATTTACTGCTACCAGATATATCCCCACCAACCTAGTTTGTCATTAAGCCTTAGTTATTATCTAGGGACACTATTTTCTGGTTGGATTTTTGAGCTTCTCAGACATGACTAGCTCAAATGGTTACTTTGGCAGAAGAACTCACAAGGATGTTGAGCTTGCCATCAAATTCAGAACATACGGTCTCCATCAACTTTTGACGCTCAGCTCTAATTTTGAGGTCACATACTGAGCCGCTTACTTTAAGCCCCTTGCGCTTCCATTCTTGAATTCTTTCATTGAGCTCTGTTTCATTACGCGAACATGTATGCACTATTGCCCCAAATGCCGTTAGTTCGTCTACTATTGCATGTCTGATAAATCAATTATAAACGCAAAGTCTAAGATATTATCATTAAAAATATCAATATATAGGAAAGCCAAAGTAGTGGAAGCACAAACCCGATGCCTCTGGTTCCACCTGTAACAAGCGCGGTCATACCATTTAGAGACCACCTTTGTTCTCTGGATTCTGACATGTTTTTCTGGGTATCAGAAACTGCAATTATTCTTCTCTTATGAGGACAATAGCAATTTGTTGTATTTTTCTAGGAGAATCTTAATATTTTTGCAAATAGAGTGGGTGTTGTGCTCTAAAGTTTCTTTTAGTGTACCAAAATGGATCTATCTTGGATAGTGGTTCACTGTTATTAACAGCCACACAATCAAGGTTGCACGGATACTCACTACAAGAAAATAGGGTATATGTGAACCCTAATGTAACAGTAAAAGCAGCTTTACATATACCACTAACTTTCTTGTAACTGCCAGTGGCTTTCGTGCCAATTTATGTTACCTGTTACTAAGCACCTGACAGTGGACCGCTGTCACATCTGTTACTAACCACGTGACAGTAAATGGCCATTTAACATACTAATTTCGGGACTCCATATTTTGAAAACCTAATGACGTTGGAAGTTAATTTACGTTATTTTAGGTAATTTAGGATTTTAAAATATTTATTATTTTAAAATTTTTTATTTTAATTTGATTCGATTATGATATGTATCTTAATCTTTTATTTTTATTATAATTGTGCTTTAGTTTTTCATTTTAGGTTAATTTAGGAAAGTGGGTTTCCTCTATTATAAATAGAGAGGCCTTGTCATTGTTTTGAGAAGTTCAGATTCAATTATTCAATAAAACTCCCATTTTATAATTCTCTCTGGGATTATCTATTAAAATCTCTCTTATAGAGTCGTTTGGATTAGGGGGTCATTTAATTTCGCTTTATGAGTTATTAAAAATCTCATTGAGTCGTCTTGGTTATAACGATATATAATTACGCTTCGATTAGAGTGTAAGCTAATCGTGTTGGCTTGGTCCAATACTAGAACGATATTTATTGTTCTCTATCTAAACAATTCCGTTTCCGCTACGCTTCGCTCCATCACCTAACTCCCAAATTCTCTCTCGCATATGCCCAGCATCCTAAACCTAACTGGTTGATGGCGAAGAGAGATGGCCAGCCTGGCCGGATGTTACGTGGTTCAGTACGGGCACGACATGTGTCTATACAGCACAGTACTAGCACGTTTCAGTGGGGTACGCGGTACGACACGACATGCACGTGGGCTAGGCCGGACTTAAAATTTTAGGCACGCGGGCCTTAAAAGCACGACACTATTAGAGATTGGCTAAAGCATGGCATATGAAAAAGCCCGCAATAAGCACGTTTTATTTTTTAATGAAAGTAAATTTAAAATTTTATGATTTTACAAATAAATTGAAATTGAATCTTTTAATATATTTTATTAGTGCAATTTTTCTAAATTCATTTAATTCTTAGTTAAAAAATATTATAATTGATTTATGTTTATAATTTATTAAATAAATAATTGATACCATGATTTTAATAAATAAAATTATAAATATTATGACTTATAAACATTTATTAATATTATTATGAACTATAATTTATGACTCTATGTAAGTCTAAGTTAAAAATTAAGTTAACCCTTGAGAAAGATTTAATATTGTTGTTGTTGTTAAGTAGTAAAAACGAATTCCAATACCAAATGGTTAAATTTAATAATTAATATTACATTCTCTTACTATTATTAGCTTATTATTATTAAATATAGACTTGAATTTTGAATTTTTGATTTCATCAAATTTGAATAAAAGTGCATGGACCAAAAAAAGTACTAAAGCTTGAAAAAATATACCAACAATTTGGCATGCACTCTTAAAAAAAAAAAAAGCTTATTGGGCCTTTTTTCTTAGGCACGACACGTGTGCCAGGCTGGGCTTAAGCAAAAAAAAATTAGGCATAGCACGACATGAGCATGAGCACACATAGGTCTTCCTTTGATGGGTTGGGCTTGCACGACACATGTGTTATAGATCAATTGACCAAGTCAGCACATTTCTTATCAATAAAATGTACTGACAAGTTTTGGAAGCTGAAGCAACATTTTATAGATGAGATAGTGAGATTGCTTAGATGTCAGGTCCATTGTCTCAAATAGAGATCCACAATTCACCTCTAAATTTTCGTGTGGTTCACGGAAAGAATTTAAGATGAAGTTGAGGTTCAGCACTGCCTTTCATCTTCAAACCAATAGATAGTAAAAAAGGACTATCCAAACTCTTGAGGACATGGTACGAGCTTGTGAATTGAATTTAGAAGGTAATTGGAAAGAATATTTTCCATTAATGGAGTTTGCCTATAATAACAACTTTTACTCTAACATAGGCATGGCGCCTTTTAAAGCTTTATACGGGCAGAAGTGCAAGTAGCTTATTTGTTGGGATGAAGTTGACAAAAGGAAATTATTAGGGCCAAAATTAGTTAGGATTATTGCAGACAAAATTAAGTTGATAAAAAAGTGTCTCCCCACAGTTCAAAGTAGGTAGAAGAATTATGCTGATTGACATAGACGTAATCTAGAGTAAGCTGGAGATTATGTATTCTTGAAAGTCTCACCTTAAAAAGGAGTTTTCTGTTTCAGGAATAAAGGTAAGCTTAGGCCCAGGTTTATTAGGTCTTTTAAGATTCTAGAGAGAATTGGCACGGTGGCATATGGAGTGGCTTCACCACTGAGCCTTTCAAGGCTTCACAATGTATTTCATGTGTCGATATTGAGGAAGTACATGGCTGATCTTTCTTATATCTTAAATTACCAACCTATCAATATCTCAAATGATATATCATACAAGGAGAAACCAATAGACATCTTAGACACGAAGGAACAAGTTTTAATTATACCTTTAGTGAAAGTTTGCTAGCAAATTATTCTATAGAGGAAGCTACTTGGGAATGAGAGGCAGAGAAAAAGGAGAAGTACCCTCAATTTTTGAGGAATAAGGTGATGTTCTAAATTTTGAGGACGAAATTTCTCTTTAAAATGGGAGAAACTATAACACCCGTTGTTTTTGTTTTTATTATTATTGTTATATATAGAATATAGTATTTTAGACTAATGATGGGTGTTTTAAATTTTAAAAACACATAATTGTTTTTGCTATTTTATGTTTATTAAATACCCTATTAAAAAAGGAAATAAATTCCTTAATGCGTAAGGGTATTAAAAGACTTATAAAAGACCCCTTTTATGTTATTTCGTTTCTCAAAACCCTATAGGCTAATAAAGAAAGGAATAAAATAGCAAACATAACAGTAAAATCACGTTTTTGAATACGAAAAGGGGAAGATTTTGATTGCGTTTCCGTTTCCCATTAAAGAAGTTATTAAGTTTTAATTTTTTTTAAAGTAGGCAAGAATTTATAATCCTTCGAAATCCTAGTTTTATTTGTGATTTTATGTGATTGATTGGACGATTTTATGTGTTTTATATTGATAAAAATTGTGAAAGCATGATCATGTATTGATTTATTTTGTTATTGATTGGAAATGATGCTATTGTGTTATCCAAAAAGTATTTCTTTTGATTATGGGAAGAAGTTTGCTTGGGGTCTTTTACTTTACCTTGGGTTGGCTTTACTTTTGTGAGAAGGAGGCTAAGCTCTTGAGGTATTGTTTTTTTTAATCCATGAACATGTATTTTTTTATGCCGGTTGACTGATTGATTGATTGATAAATATTGCCACATATATTGATATGTTTCATGTTCAAAAACTCTTAAAGCGTGAATTGTTATGATTTTTCGAATTTGCTATACTGGTTCTAGGAAATTTTAACTTTCAACAGTATATCTGCATGTCTATTTTCAATACTGGTGCTAGGAAATATTGCCATATATGTTTCATGTTCAAAAACTCTTAACCTAAATAGCTTCTATAGATTATTAGAAATTTTATTACAATATGTATGCATCTCTATTTTTTGCATAGTTTATTTCGTTATTTTTAGCCTTTTAGAAAAAAATCAATGAAGATAGTAATTTTTGGCGCTGCATTTCTAAAGACTGTTTTTCCGAATTATAGAGGTTGATTTCAAAGTCAGTAGGGGTTATTTATTAAATGCCTTATGAATTTTAATACAAATTCCTTATAGTCTCCTCTATTTGTCAAAACTGGAATTTCTATTTTTGGATATGCGTGAACAAAGTGCAAAGATATGAATTTTTAAATTGGGCAATAGCAGATCTGGAAATTTTGGGCAGGTTTGTTATACCAAAAATAATAATTCTTTTAAATTAGTCTCATAAATCTATAAATTCTAAATTTTATGTATATCTTTATTGGGTATGTCCACTCTCATTAAAGCAAGATAAATGAATTTTCTGAGCCCTAATGAATATTTTGTGAATTTTTAAATTTGTAGACCTTTGTTTTGGTTATTGCTGAACAGTTTTGCAGTTTTGGTCAAAAGTCAGTTTTCGGAGATGCTCATCACTTGTGTTGATTCTTGTGAATTGTTACATATAATTTCATACCTGTTCACATTAGCTCCATAAAATTTCATGAATATCCGACATATATATACGTTGTTTAATATTAGCAAGTGTAAGATGGTTATGGTTATGTTTAATATGGTGAAATGCTATGTTAGTATTAGTATTTATGGATTGAGGACATTTTAGGTTATTTTAAGGTGGAACGGATATTTATTGACAAGAATTTTTCATGATGATTATAAGACGTAGGGAATGAGGTTCTCATCTTTCTTGTTACGGTTCGAGGTAAGCGGATTCATGCATAATATACTATGTAACACTCCAGCCAAAGTTCTGAGGGTAAATCTGACCACAACTCACATACAAATTTAAATAACTATTTACAACCAATAACAATTCAAGCCTCAAGTATATTAGACAACGAAATAATTTAAGAATTTGGCCAAACGATCTACCATCCTCAATTAAAGTCTTTTTTCTCACTCATTATGAATTAATCTTGACTTCTGAAAATTGAATTACAATAAATTATAATGAGTATAAAACTCAGTAAGCAAACTGGTTTTTCTTATACCAAAATACATACATACTTATACATAATATAAATGGATGATATGCCATGATCTTTTCAAAATACAGTGAAATGAATTCCTAACCCTAACCCCATTCTGATGCCAAAACGCCGAATCCTAACCTTAAGCCACATCCTCCAGCCGCGTAACCTTCAAATCTACCACCCCCAGCAACAACCTAGCTTCCTTCGCTGCACCCGACGCCAGGAAAGGCTCCCCCAGGCCATGAGTCCCCTTGGCTGACCTCCCTGCCTCCAAATCCGCCATGACTCGTCGCCCCTGGTTGTGCTAGACTAGCAGGTTTCAGCCCTCCGCCCTCTGTGTCGCCGCCGACCGTGGGTTCTGTACCACCAGATCTTTTTCCCACCACACTGTCGTGGCCCGTTGATATTGGCGGTGGTGGGTTAAGGTGGAGTTCTATCAATTTTAGCAACATGGCTTTAAGGGATGAAAATTGTTGTTGAACGATGTTAAATCGCTCGTCAATAGTAGCCTTGAGCGATCCAACCTCTGCTTTCAATTTCTCTTCAAGCATGTCCATCTTTTTTGCTGTCATTGTCCCAGGATTCTTGTTCTGATACCACTTTGATAGGACTTATGGGTAAATTATGACTGATTTTTATTGATTGAATCAAAAGAAAGAACAATTTTGACCTACAATTCAAGAGATAGGTCAATATCTCCCAAAACTCTTAATTATTCCTAACACTAGACAAAACTCAATAAAAACCCTAAATGACTCCTTAATTTCTTATTTATACCTAATCCATAATTAATAAATAAATAAAATTACTAAACTGCCCTTGCCCATAAAATTACTAAATTGTCTCTACCCCTTTATATTTGCGCCTGACATAAGTCTTATTGGTCTAACACTCTCATAATGGGAAAACCATTTTATTCTTTTTATACTAGGGTAAAAAGATCACTGAAAAATTAAAAAGACAAATACCCTTAGGAGAATTGAGGTATTACATTCTTACCCCCTTAAAGAATTTCGTCCTCGAAATTCGCTTTTAGTTATGTCAAAAACAAATTTGTACCTCAAAATCACTTATAACCAATAAATCCCTATAAAGACTTAAGCAAAAACATCACGCTTTCATTGCGCTACATTAATACTTCAATCATTTACTTCTTAGAAACAAAATCACAAAGCCTAAAGGTTTGACATAGACCTTATTTTGTTTATCTTTACAAAATCCTTCCCAAGCGATGCAGGATGTCACAAACATCCACACATTTTTAATTTGGAATCGCTCTGATACCATTTGTAACACTCCAACCTGAACTCCGAGGGCAAATCTAACCACAACTCACATATGAATTTAAATAACTCTTTACAATTGATAACAATTCAAGCCTCAAGTTTATTAGATAGCGAAATAATTTAAGAATTTATCCAAACCACCTACCATCCTCAATTAAAGTCATTTTTCTTACTCATTAAGAATTAATCTTGACTTCTGGAAATTGAATTATAATAAACTATAATGAGTATAAAACTCAGTAAGCAAACTAGTTTTTCTTATACCAAAATACATACATACTTATATATAATGCAAATGGATGATATGCTATAATTTTTTCAAAATACAGTTAAACGAATTCATTAAAACCTTTTTTTATCGCTTTTAAACTTTCACATTGTCTTTCAACAAAATACATATCTTGCAATGTGGCACTTTGCGCTATGCGTGGCACTTTGCACCATGCGTGGTACTTCGCGGCATGTCGGTCCTCGAGAGGTGGCCTCCACACAACTTCAAGAGGTGGCCCCTGATAACTCTATGAAATAAGAGTTATCATGATATTTTTATACTTAAATCAACATTACTTAGAGAGTAAATGACATGTTTTTACTGCATTTTAGTTTACTCTCAATAAATTTCGTTTGATTTTAAATAATTTGTGTGCTTAGTTCATATGCATAATAGAATGTGACTAGAAGCTTAAGATTCAAGGAATGAATGTTGCTGCAGTAGGCTTGTAAGGACAAGGAAAGAACATGGTTATAGAAGAATTAAAACAAGTCGTGCAGATGTTAAAGCCAATGTTGTAGCAATCCTGGAGCAACGGCAGAGAAGATTTTGCGTAAGATACTTAGAAGATTGCAATCTGTAGTTTTCAAAACTAGAAGATGTGCACCATAGGCTTCCGGTTGCCCTAATTCTAAGCTATAAAAGGAGCACACACGTAAAGAAAAAGAGAGGTTGTCATTAGAGAAAAAAATAGAGAAACAAATCAAAAGAAAACAAAGATCAAGAAAAAGAATTGAGGATGGTAACAAAGGATTCTAGAAGAACATCAAGTGAATCTTAACTTTTATTTCTTGTTCTCTTGTTTTTATCTCGTTATGATGGATTGTTTAATGGCTGAAACTATTTTGATTCTTGTTTTATCGCATATTATAAACTAAATTTACTCGTGGTTGAGTGATAGTTAATTAACTGATATTCTATGTTACTGCATGTTTGCTATAGCACATTGTTTTGATAATACTTATTTCGATTCACTATTTCGGCTGACCACCCATTTAGTGATATTACTTAAGAAAGAGCCTAAAAAAGGTCTGTCTTAGTGGAGCATATCAGAACAATACTTGGTTTAGATTAGATTTCTTGAATTGGGTTTAACTTGATTAAAAAATAGCCATGTTTAATCTAAAATTAATGATGAACTAGATATATGGATTTGTCTTGTAGGGTAATTAGAATCTAAAACGTGTAATGTTATATCTGATGTTACCATAACAATTGGTCACTGTTAAGTTGTATTTAAGTTTAAGGCATCCAACATGCGACAACTGAGAATACATAAGGATTCTACCCAGTGTTGTAGCAGATATTGTAGCAACCGAGCCAAACATAAAAAAAAGTCAAAACTATTAAGTAAGTTTAATCACTCAACTACTCAATTCTCCTTGGTTACATCTTTATATTTACCGTGATAATTTACTTAATTGCATTTTTCTTGTTGCATTTTTTTTTATCTTCATTAGTTCATTAGTTTAATAGTTTATTTTAATTCTAATTTAGAATAAAAATTGCATTGATAAAATTGTTGTAGCAATTCTTATAACAATAATCTCTATGGAGATGATCTTGAATACTTATCATTATATTACTTGTTGTGTACTGTTGGTGTATAGATTCAGATGCTATTGGTGTCAATGTGGAAGTGTACACAACAAGCAATAAAGTGATGAGTATTCAAGATCGTCTCCACAGGGATTGATGTTATTAGATTTGCTACAGCAATCTCAATAGTGCATATTTTATGTCTAAATTAAGATAAAACAATTAATGAAACTAATATACTAATTAAAATAAAAATGCAACAAAATAAATTATCACGTCTAAGTCAAAGGATAAAACTAATGGGAATATATAGTAGTTGAGTGAATAAACTCTCCTAATGGTTTTGACTATTTTTCTAATGTTTGGCTTGGTTGTCAAAAGATCTCTGCTCTGATCTTGGCGAAATCTTTATGTATCCTTAGCTGTCGCATGTTGGATAACTTTATATCTATATGCAACCTTACAATAATCAATCGTTATGCTAACATTAAATATAACATTACACGCTTAGATTCTAATTACCCTACAAGGTGAATCCCTATATCTAGTTCATCATTAATCTTAGATCAAGCATCACCCTTTTAGGACTTAAGTAAAACTCAATCCAGGAAACTCAATCTAAAACCAAGTATTGTTTTGATATATTCCACTAAGATGGACCCTTTTGCGGCTTTTCATTAGCTAGTATCATTAAATGAGTGATCAGCTAAAATAATAAATAAAAATAAATACTATCAAAATAAAATGCTACAGTAAATATACAACAACTCATATTTTCAGTCAATAAACCATCAAGATTGTTTATCACTCAACTACAAATAAGTCTAGTTTTTGATTTGCAAAAGAAAAATTAAGAACAAGGTTTCAGCCATCAAACACATCCCCATTAATAAAAAGTAAACAAGAAAACAAGAGAAAAATAAAAAGGACTGAGTTCCCATTTGATTTTTACAAATTCTCCTCTTGTGCAGCCCTCAATCTCTCTCTTGAATCTTGTTTTTCTTTTGTTTCTTTGTGTTTTTCTCCTTAGGTGACGGCTCCCATTTTCCTTATGATGTGTGCTTCTTTTATAGTTGAAAATTAGGGTAAACAAAAGCCTAGGTCGCGCATAAGTCAGATTAGGAACTACAGATCACAATATTCTGTAAAATTTTCTTTGTCATAGTTCCAGAATTGCTACAACAATGGCATCGTTCCAGAATTGCTACAACTGCACTATTCCAGATTTGTTTCAATTCTTTTGTAGCCATATTCTTTTCTATCTTTTGCAAGCCTATTGCATCAGCATTCCTTCCTTGAAATTTGGGTTTCCGGACACCTACAATTATGCATATGATTTAGCACACAAATTATTCTAAATCAAATAAAATTTATTACGAATAAAATAAGATGAATGTTTATACAAAATATAATAAAAATGCAACAAAAACACATTATTTACAAAAACACATTATTTACAAAAACACATTATTTACTCTCTAAGTATTATTGATTTAAATCTAAAATTGCCACGATAACTCTCATTTAATAAAGTTATCACACCCCCAAACTTAAACCATTACTTGTTCTCAAGTAATGACAACAGCTCTAACACTTCAATCACACAATCATGCAACAAATAACTTAGCTCTGTCATCAAATTTGCAAGAATTCTTCCACCCTTAGATCACACTCTTAATCATACAAAATTGTCATAGCAGTTCAAGGTTTAGACTTAGGTCTCATTCTGTCCAGAGTGTGTGTGTACCACTTTGATTCAATTTCAGAGGTGCTACAACATTACACAGACATATATAATTCAAAGATAGAACACAAATATATTCACATATGGGGGAGCAAAATTCACAAATAAACTCGAACTATTCTACAACAAAAATAATTTTTTTTTTTCAGTTAAACCCTTTAATGCAACATTGAACTTTCATGTGGATGCCTATCACTTGTAATGACGACCCCTAATTACTTATTTAAAGTACATGTTAGAGTTGCTACAGCAAACATATCTAGGATGCTATATTTAAGTCTTACATTTGGAAGCCTTTGACTTAAGGCTGAACATGGGGCTCATGAACAGATCAGGTTACTCAGTATCCTCGGCAGCAGACCCCTTTACTTTTTCATTTCTTCATCATTATTATATTTTTTTTTGTTTTTTTATATAGTTGCTGAAACATTGCTCATAGCTCTTATTGCTTTTGGACTCAAGTCTGCATATGGGGTACATACTCAGCCTTGGTTACTCAGCAACTTAAGCCATTGGAGCAAAATTTATTTCATAACAAGCACAGTTTAACAAAAAAATTTCCCCAGACTTGAGATATTTTCTACTCTTTTTTGGTTTTCCTGGCTTTGCTATAGCATTCTCATAAAACTCACCTAAAGTTTAAGTGTCGGGACAGAGTTTCAACCTTCATCTATAAACTATTCCTACTTGGCATTCTCAAATACTGAATAACACACAATTTATCTTCATTAGGTTTTCAAATCCATACACAAATAGTAGATAACAGAGCTTCCCATAACATACAACACAAAAACATGCACTCACAAACACAATACATAATAACACAACCCCCTCAAACTTGCGAGGTGCTGTGTCCTTACAAGCACACAACTTAAAATCAAAACAAACATGCACACATTAAAAAAAAGAACAAGCAGAATGAATCAGAAAATTGAAACTAAATGAAAGAAAAGTTTTGCAGAAAGTAGTAAAATAAACTAGCAGGTAAGGGGTACTCCCCTGTTGCTGGAAGCACTGCTACAGCACAAGCTATAAAGGGTCACTTCTTATTTGATCCACTTCTTAAACCCTTCTTATCATAAAATCTGATCAATACATTGCTGGTACAAAAGCAAGAAATGCCTTTGTTGTTTGAGAATCTTCGGTTATATGTCATGTTGTAAGTGATGCTACAACAATTTCTTCCTGCTCTTTTTGCCCACTTTTTTTTCACTTGCTGCAATTTAACACAAAGAAAAAAAAATTAGATGCACACTTAAAATAACAAAAGGAAAAATTAAATAATTTAAAAACTAAATTCAATTCCTTAAAAACTTGAAACAACTTCCTTTATTGGGTTGCCTCCCAATTAGCGTTTGATTTTAGGTCTTTCAACCTGATCTTTCTTGTTTTGCTTAACCTGGATCCTTCAAGAATGGATCATTCTATAGGCTGTTCACATCAGCTCCCATAGTGCTTCACTCTTGGCTCATTAACCTTGAATTCTTTTTGGTCTGGAGTGAGTTCCCTTTGCTGGATTTGCTCGTCAATTCTGAAGGGTTGCTTCTCCCCTAACCATGTTATGTTAGCTGTTCCACAATCTTCATCATTAAGTTCTTCAATTGTTACAACATTGATTTCTTCCTTACTGCAGCAACTGTATAATCTCTCTGCTACAATAAACTCCACAACACTGATAAAATTACAATCTTCAATCTCATCGGGACTCTTCATAGCATCCAGTACATTGAATGTAACTTGCTGGTCATTCACCCTCATGGTTAATTCTCTTTTTTGAACATCAATTAAAGTCTTTCCCATGGTTAAAAAAGGTCTTCCTAAAAAAATTTGTACTTCTTTGTCTGCCTTAAAGTCTAGCATAATGAAATCCACCGGAAAAATAAATTTATCCACCTTCACCAACACATCTTCAATCTTCCCTTCTAGATATGCATGAGATCTGTCAGCAAGTTGTAAAGTCACAATTGTTGGTCTACATTTACTAACTCCCAATTGCTTAAACACTGATAAAGGCATGAGATTGATGCTAGCCCCCAGGTCATAAAGTGCTTTGCCTCTGTATTTAGCGCCTATGAAGTATGGGATTGTGAAGCTTCATGGATCTTTCATCTTCTGTGATATCTTATTTTGAAGCATTCGGTTACACTCTTGTGTTAGAACAACTGTTTCAAACTCTCCAAGTCTTATTTTCTTTGTCAAAAATATCCTTAAAAAATTTCACATAATTTGGCATTTGCTCTAGAGCTTCCACAAAAGGGATATTGATATGTAACTATTTCAACACTCTCAAGATTTTACTGAACTGCTTATCTTGTTGCTGCTTCTAGAATCTTTGAGAGAAGGGTGGTGGGTGCCTAAACTGCTGTGTTGCAGCAGCTTGTGTAGACTGCTTCTCTTTTGCTCTACTAGGGTCTATTGTTATTGGTACTGTAGCTTCCTTACTACCAGGTACTGGATCATAGCTTTCTGTAGATGCTGTAGCAGAACTGTGTTGACTTGCATTCTGAAAAGTGGAAGATTGTGACTCCTTCTCTACTTGAGTGTCTTTTTGGCCTTTGTTGGAATCAATTCTTCTTTTTGGTATACCAAATGAACTATCAACATCCTTTCCAGATCTCAAGTTTATCACTTTGCAGTGCTCTTTCACTTCTCTTCTTGAGTTCTCTCTGTTGCTGGGTAAACTGCCTTGAGGTCTATTGCTTACGTTGTAGCAAGTTCTCTAATTTGATTTTCTGGGTTTCTTAAAGATGTAGCATGACTTTGGATAACCGCTTCATTCTTCACAATATAATCCTTAATTAAAGCTTCAAGGGAGCTGAGTTTATCATTGTTGATACTTTTTTGCTCTTGATTTTACTGATAAAATTTAGGTGGCTGAGCAAGTCTATTCAGTTCATTAGGTGCTGCAACAGTCTGGTTCTGATGACTCTATAAAAAATTTGGGTGCTTCTTCCATCCATGGTTGTAAGTATTGGAATCTGGGTTGTTTTGGTTCTATCGGTTGAAGCTGCCTATATAATTGACTGAAGCTGGATTCCTAGGGCAATTATCAAATAAGTGTCCCTCTCCATAATAAACACAAAAGACCTCGGTAACTTGGTTGACAGTTGCTAGAGCAGTGGTCATAGCTTTCACCATATTTGTTAATAAAGTTACTTGTGCTGATAATACTGTCAAGACATCTACATTATGTACTCCTGCTGCAGCTTGTCTAGTTGATGGCCATTGATAATTGTTGTTAGCAATCCTCTCCAAAATTTCATAAGTCTCATTGTAAGACTTAGATAATAATGCTCCATTTGCTGCAGCATCCACCATCAATCTGGTGTTTGGGTTAAGACCATTGTAGAAAGTTTCTAACTATATGCAACAAGGAATACCATGATGAGGACACCTTGTGAGTAATTCCTTAAATCTCTCCCATGTATCACACAATCTCTCGTCTTCAAGTTGATGGAAAGATGTGATCTCGTTCCTCAACTTTGCATTCTTGGTTAGCAGGAAGTATTTCATCAAAAATTTGTTAGCCAAGTCATTCCATGTAGTGATAGAATCCGGTGGTAGAGAATTCAACCATGCTCTTTCTTGATCTCTCAAAGAAAACGGGAAAAGTCTGAGTCTCAATGCTTCCTGCGATGCTCCAGCAATCTTAAAAGCATCACTTACTTCCAAAAATGGCTTAAGGTGTAGATAAGGATCTTCGGATGGCAAACCATAAAATTGCCCCACTGTTTGAAGCATCTAAAACATCACGGGTTTGAGTTCAAAATTGTCAGCTTGAACATCAAGTCTAACCATTCTTGGACGTATGGCTTAAGGAGTCAACACAGCATAGTCTCGAATGGCTCTATCTTTATCGTTCGCCATATGAATAACGTTGTTATTCCCTGGCTGTCTTTTATCATATTGTCCATTTAGACCTTCATGTACATTGATTGGTTGTATCTCATCTCTAGAGTTCAAGTTTCTCATATCTTGCAAGTCATCCATTGGTATAGCATCTTGTAATTCGCGATGCTATCTTCTTAATTTCCTTGCAGTTCTTTCAATTTCTAGATCAAGCTGAAATTCAACAAATTTATATTTGCACATGCAAGGGTTGATAGATCACTTATGTCCACAAAATAAATAAATTAAAATAAAAAATAATTAGCACCGTTAAAACTAATTTCACAAATCACAATGAACAATCAATCCCCAACAATGGCGCCAAAAACGTGTTGGTGTATAAATTCAGATATTATTGGTGTCAATGTACAAGTGTACACAACAAATAATAAAGTGATGAGTATTTAAGATCGTCTCCACATTGATTGATGTTATTAGATTTGCTACAACAATCTCAATAGTGCAGATTTTGTGTCTAAATTAAGATAAAATAATTAATGAAACTAATATACTAATTAAAATAAAAATGCAATAAATAAAATGCAACAAAGTAAATTATCACGTCTAACTCAAGGATAAAACCAATGGGAATATATAGTAGTTGAGTGAATAAACTCTCCTAATGGTTTTGACTATTTTTCTAATGTTTGACTCGATTACTCGGCATCAAGATTCTCAAAAGATCAAGCGTAATCCTTATGTATCCTCAGCTGTCGCATGTTGGATATCTTATATCTATATGCAACCTAACAATGATCAGTTGTTATGCTAATATTAGATATAGCATTACACGTTTAGGTTCTAACAATTCGTGATGCTATCTTCTTAATTTCCTTGCAGTTCTTTCAATTTTTGGATCAAGCTGAAATTCAACAGATTTATATTTGCACATGCAAGGGTTGATAGATCACCTGTGCCCACAAAATAAATAAATTAAAATAAAAAATAATTAGCACCGTTAAAACTAATTTCACAAATCACAATGAACAATCAATCCCCAGTAATGGTGCCAAAAACTTGTTGGTGTATAGATTCAGATATTATTGGTGTCAATGTGCAAGTGTACACAACAAGTAATAAAGTGATGAGTATTCAAGATTGTCTCCACATGGATTGATGTTATTAGATTTGCTACAACAATCTCAATAGTGCAGATTTTGTGTCTAAATTAAGATAAAATAATTAATTAAACTAATATACTAATTAAAATAAAAATACAATAAATAAAATGCAACAAAGTAAATTATCACGTCTAACTCAAGGATAAAACCAATGGGAATATATAGTAGTTGAGTGAATAAACTCTCCTAATGGTTTTGACTATTTTTCTAATATTTGACTCGACATCTTTGCATAAGATTCTTTCTGACACAAAGATCGGCAGAATCCTTATGTATCCTCAGTTGTCACATGTTGGATATCTTATATCTATATGCAACCTAACAATGATCAGTCGTTATGCTAACATTAGATATAACATTACACGTTTAGGTTCTAATTACCCTACATGTTGAATCTCTATATCTAGTTAATCACTAATCTTAGAACAAGCATGACCCTTTTAGGACTTGAGTAAAACTCAATCCAGGAAACTCAATCTAAGACCAAGTATTGTTCTGATATGTTCTACTAAGATAGGTCATTTTGCAGCTCTTCATTAGCTAGCATCATTAAATGGGTGATCAACCGAAATAATGAATAAAAATAAATATTATCAAAATGAAATGCTATAGCAAATATGCAGCAACTCATATTTTCAGTCAATAAACCATCAAGATTGTTTATCACTCAACTACAAATAAGTCTAGTTCATGATTTGCAAAAGAAAATAAAAAACAAGGTTTCAGCCATCAAACACATCCTCATGAATAAAAAGTAAACAAGAAAACAAGAGAAAAATAAGAAGGACTAAGTTCCTATTTGATTTCTACAAATTCTCCTCTTGTGCAGCCCTCAATCTCTCTCTTAAATATTGTTTTTCTTTTGTTTCTTTATGTTTTTCTCCTTGGGTGACAGCTCCCCTTTTCCTTATGATGTGTGCTTCTTTTATAGTTGAAAATTAAGGTAAACGGAAGCCTAGGCCGCGCATAAGTCAGATTAGAAAAATACATATCACAATATTCTGTAAAATTTTCTCTGTCATCGTTCTAGATTTGCTACAACAATGGCATGGTTGCTACAGCAACTGCACTGTTCAAGATTTGTTTCAATTCTTTTGTAGCCATGTTCTTTTCTATCTTTTGCAAGCCTATTGCATTAACATTCCTTCCTTGAAATTTGGGTTTCCAGATACCTATAATTATGCATATGATTTAGCACACAAATTATTCTAAATCAAACAGAATTTATTACGAATAAACTAAGAGGAATATTTATGCAAAATATAATAAAAATGCAACGAAAACACATTATTTACTCTTTAAGCATTATTGATTTAAATCTAAAAGTGTCACGATAACTCTCATTTCATAGAGTTTTCATGTACACTTGTACATTGACATCAATAGCATTAGAAAACCTACAACAACCCCCAATGCAAAATCTTATAAAGCAAACATTTCATTTGTTAAATTCTACTTTTTCATTCATAGAAAACTTAATCCATTCTCATGCTTATGCCAATGAAATTTTACACATACATAGGCTCATGTCTATAAACACACAACACATTATATCAATACATCATATAAACACATGGGCAGAACATATAAATCTATATCCGTATATATATCAAAATAGACTTTTCAAATATTTCAAACATATACATATTGTTTATTGTGATTCATTTAGAAATCTAGTTTACTTACCTCTTGGCACCCTCATGTAACAAATGTGTACTGATATCATTGACCTAAAAATCATAACAAAATTCTCATAAGATATAGGGTGCGTTTGGCATTGAGGTTAAGTAGCTGTAGTTTTTAAGCTACAACACTAAAGTGTTTGGTAAACATTAGTTGCTGTAGCTTGGAATCTATGTTACTATAAATTTTCACTTGTATAATAGAAAATCAATTATATCTTTAATAATTTTATCAAAATTATTATTTAAAATTTATATTTACTACATATTATTAATATTTGTTTCATAGTCACAACTTTTTTTCCACAGCAGCTGTAGCTTAAAAGTTAAAGCACCTCAATCCCAAACGCACCCATAATCAAGTCTCAATCATAAACACTAATGTTCTCAAATATTTCATTTTAAACAGCTCCTAAACTCAACCTCAAATGCCCTCAGTATTCGGTCCTCAAAACAGAACAATCCATGCTCTCTGATTTTTAATAAATTATTACCTTATTGGAAACATCTCAAATTTTACAGGGCATATGCTAACATATTGGGAATTCATTGGTAAAATTTTCATAGCTGAATTTCCTAAAAAACTATTAAAAATAATTTACGTTTCAGATACAATCAATTTTGTTAAACAGTTTTCTATTCTGGACATGCTTATTTTAAAAATACAAAACAATTTATTGTTTTACCATAAAATCATGAAAACTTCCAGAATCACACTAGACATATATAAATATCCGTGGTCCAAATTTCACAATGTTTGAAGAAGTCCAGCTATGGTAAAAATAATTTCGTACTTCACTAAAATCATAAATTTCCAGGTTTTCAGACTTGACCTTAAAAAAATCATAATTAATTGAAATCTTATCCGATTAACTTGGAGAAACTTTCAAAAAATTCTAGAAGATGTCTAGTTTAACATGTCCAAAATCAAGCATCAAAATCAATTTGTACAAATTACTATGATTTTCAAAATAACACACTATCAACATATTTTCTGCAAAATCTTAGGTTTCTAATTTTATTGCAAATATCTAATCATGCTTCTCCATAACAAATTAATGAAAATCAAGAATTAAAACTTACCTCCAATCTTCTCTCAACAATATCAAATTCAAATGACGCAACTTGATCTCATATATTGCTCATGGTAGAACCAAGAAGAAGACTTTCTTTTTCTTCTTCTCTTTTTTTTCTTTTCTCTTTTTTCTCTTCATCTCTTTTTTTCCCCTCTCTGTCCTTTTTTTTTCATCTTAGTGGATCTCTCTTTCTCTCTCTCTCTCTCTCTCTCATAATGGGAGAGCCATCTTATTCTGTTTATATTAGGGCAAAAAGATCACTAAAATTTTAAAAAGAGTTAAATATCCTTAGGAGAATTGAGGTATTACATACGATGTAATAAAAGATGTTTAGGATATAAGGATTATGTAATCGGAATGTAAAATCAACTTTTGGAAATATTTAATATAAAATATTCACTTAAATCAAAATATCTTTTACATGAGCTTTTAATGAATATTGTTAAGAAATTTCCTTTTAAAATAAATGTTTTCTAAAGGATTCTATCAAAAGATTTAAAGTATTAAAGAAAGATTAAAAATTATTTGAAGACTTTCAAATGTTACTTATAAAAAAATATGTAAGATGGATTCAAATATTTTGGTTCATTGTCTGTAATAATGTATATGACGTTGTGTTATATTATGGCCAGCTAGCTGGATGATGACGAAGTTGTGCACATATGATGTTAAGTTGTTAACAATGCGGGGTGCGGTATCTTAAATGATGACAAAAACCTCGAGGCATGAGTCAACTATGTTTTATGTTTACATGTTTTTAGAAAGATTTGATTATTTAAATGCTTATAATGAATCTGTCAGTTATGTCAAATGATAAAATGATTATTATAATATTTAATTGTTTATTATTAATAGTTTTTAATATTGTGAATGGATTGCTTACCGAGTTAACAATTTACCCCTCGTCTCTAATATTTCACAGACTGATTAGGGATGTAGCTTTTGCTCTTGGAAGATAGAAGTTTTGTTTAGAACCTTGGGGATTACCCTAGTTCATTTTGTATTTAAAGTTTTTTTTTTTTAGAGGGCTAATTGTTATGCTTATTATTTAAAGAATGTATAGTGATAAGTATGATGATGTGAGATTTCATTTCAAATTTCTCTTATGTTTTCATGAGTGAATTTGGGGTGTAACACCAAGTCCCGCCAGTTCTTCTACTATTGCTTGCCTAACACCCAAACACAAAAACTAGTATTTAGACAAATAGATCAACAACCATCGTAAACTTATTCTGCGAAAAGATGGAATTAGATAAAAGGAGATGAGAACTTACGAAAATTTGGAGGTTACCAACCCTATGCCTCGAGTTCCACCAGTCGCTAAGGCAGTCATTCCGTTGAGAGACCATCTATTTCCTTCGCTATTGATCTCGGCTTCTCCCATCTTTATCTTCGTCAATTTTCAAATTTCTGAGACAACAGCCTCAGATATGAGCTAAAAAGTAGAATGCAACCCACACAAACACAGCCACCTTTCAAAATGCGTTACAACTTTATTCAGAAAAGTGTCGGCAAGGCGTCAATATGTCAACCAAAGAACATGTCAAGTATTGTTTGGTTGTCTGTTGTGCCAGTCGAGGAAGGATTCAGTACGTAAGTGTTTATTACCATAAAATGGTTGATGATAACAAGCAAAGCCAAAATTAGTTACGCTTTAATTGCATGGATTATCTTATATGGTGATTTACATGTTGTAACGGATCAGTTGTAGGAAACAAAAGGAGAATGGAAATAAAAAGGAATGTTTACTTTCTGTACTTAAAGAAAATTATAAGTGAACGTGGGAAGAAATTTTTAAAGGTATTAATTTCAACTACTTAATATGATGTCCAAATTACATTTTGAAATTGTCCAATGAATTATAATCAAAGATATCTTACCTCCACTGTAGATTATTTATTTGATCTAAATTGTGGTACATAGGGATGGCAACCAAACCCGGACCCGGATCGGACCCGGATTGAACCCGGAAAATCCGGTCCGGGTTCAACCCGTACCGGAATAATTTTTATCCGGAATCCGGATTGACTTTTGAGAACCCGCATATTTCCGGGTCCGGATCCGGTTTTAGGTGAACCCGCAAATCCGGAACCCGGACCCGGATGTTATTTATTTTAATATTAATTTTTATACACAAATCCGTAAATATAAATACAAAAAATAAAAAAAAAACACAAAAATGAACCCTAAAAAAAAAATAAAAAAGCAATCCGGGTTCAAAACCCGGAATCCGGAAATCCGGATTTTTCCGGGTTAAACCCGGACCGGACCCGGATTAAAAAAAACCGGGTTTAATGCGGGTCCGGTTATGAGAATTTTATGTCCGGGTCCGGATCCGGAACAGCCAAACCCGGACCCGGACCCGGAAATTGCCATCCCTAGTGGTACACGACTACTTATCAAGTTCTCTGGGATGGATGGATATCTGGCCAAAATAACCAGATAAATTATTATCTCTTTTGCAAAAAGGAAAAAGATTAAACTTTTATCTGAACGTCAGACATCATATTAAACTTTTATCTGAACGTCTGACATCATATTTTCTATTAGTTATTGTGTTTATTCCACATTTAGTAGCTAATAGGCACTTATGAAGTTGATTTCTAGAGTTGATCATTTTTTGAACTATGGGATTCAGAGGGGTCTTTTAAGTTGGAAATTTATTATTTAACATATATGAAAAGATATAAAATATGCAGGACAATTGTGACAGCATAGACAACTAAAATACAATCCAGAAACTTTCTCGTTAACAGAGAGCTTATTAGAATGGCATCCATATCATGAAGCCCTGAACTGACTTTGGAAGAAGAGCCAGAAAATTTAGAAGATCATTTCATGTCCGTAGGGCTAAAATCCAGTCACGGAGTACCCTCCATCAATACAAATAACCTGTCCGGTGATGTATGATGCGGCTGGCAAGCACAGGAATGCTACCACTGATGAAACCTCATTAGGTTCTCCTGGACGGGGTATAGGAGTACGGGCTATCAAACGACTAGCATGCTCCATGACCCTTGGGTCTTTCTGAAATGAAAAGAAAGTTAAAACTTAATATTAGCACCATTTCTTCCAATTGCAAATAGATTTACATACATTCTCGGAGGATGTAAACAAGTGAATACACTGACGTAGATGAAAAAAAAGTTGCACAACCCATTTTGACTTAATGGGTTATTTTGGATTTTCAATCCTGCAATTATCTTTCAATATAATTATTGTCTGGATTAAAGATGAGGAATTGTTGTGACCTGCTTTATTATGCTAATTGCATGCTAAAGACTTATGACTATCTGCAGTAAGTACATTCAAGGCAGGTCTTTGATGTGGAATGAGGAAGACTAAATATAGCAATTCACAGAAAAGTGTGGAAGAGATAAGTTGTACTTCTATAGTATCAATGAGTGAGGTTCTAATGATCCATGGAGCAACTGCATTCACGCGAACGTTGTCCTTTCCCCACTCACAGGCCAAGTTCTTTGTCAGTTGATTCATTGCTCCTGAAGTCAAAATGTTACTGAACTTTTAAAAGACTTTCTTGTAACCAGATTTTAGTTTTGTTGCTTTCCAACAGAAAAACAAAATTTGAAAAAAGGAAATTTGAAAGAAAATATTGAACCGGACCTTTAGTTGATGCATAGATGGAACTTAGAGGCACAGCTATAACACCCGTGACAGAGGAGATAAAAATGATGTTTCCATTTCCTGATGCTTTGAGTAGGGGGTATGCAAGTTGGGACAGATGGTAAGCAGACTCGAAATTGGTGGTCATTATAGTCGAGAAATCCTCCATGGTAAATTCTGAGGCTTCCTTAGGAATGGTGGTTCCAGCATTGTTAACCTGATACAATGATCCATTGAAATGTTCTGGAGTTTGGAGTAACAAAAGCCACCAAAAAGTTGAATTCTTTTTGTGAAAAGAAGCCATGAGAATTAGAAAGTGAAGCAATCTGTTGCTTTGCCGTTTCTAAGAATATTTTTACCTCCTAAACAGTCTAATAGTCCCCAGCCCAAGTAAGGGCTTTATGAAGTCAACTCGATTTGTTTGTCTATTACAACTATATAATTAAATGGGTTTGATCCTAATTCTTGTCTTCTTACTGCCATTTTAGTTTGCGATATATAGTGTCCATATATTCCTATTATGTGATCATTTTTGCTTTAGTACTCAATTTAAATTGTACGCCTTATCACTCCGGACAATTCATGATCGCTGACAGATAATTTTGTCTGTGAATATGTTTCAGCAATGAATTGAACCTCATGTTACCTCAATATATATAGCTCATATTGCTATCAGATATATCCCCACCAACCTAGTTTGTCATTTAGCCTTCTGTTATTATCTAGGGACACTATTTTCTGGTTGGATTTTTGGGCTTCTCAGACATGAGTAGCTCAAACGGTTACTTTGGCAGAAGAACTTACAAGGATGTTGAGCTTGCCATCAAATTCAGAAGATACAGTCTCCATCAACTTCTCACGTTCAGCCCTAACTTTCAGGTCACATACAGAGCCACTTACTTTAAGCCCCTTACTCTTCCATTCTTGAATTCTTTCATTGAGCTCTGTTTCATTACGCGAACATGTGTGCACTATTGCTCCAAATGCCGTTAGTTCTTCTACAATTGCATATCTGATAAATCAACCATTAACGCAGAGTCTCAGATATTATCATTACAAATATCAATATGCAAGAAAACCAAACCAAAGAAGTGAAAGAACAAACCCGATGCCTCTGGTTCCACCTGTAACAAGGGCGGTCATACCCTTTAGAGCCCACCTTTGCTCTCTGGATTCTGACATGTTTCTCTGGGTATAGGTAACTGCTATTATTCTTCTCTTATCAGGTCTAGCAATTTGTTGTATTTGCTCGGAGAATCTTAATATTTTTCAACTATAGTTCGACAATGGTGCTTTGATATTGTCAAGCAAAGACAATGGAGAAGGTTAAATTTTTGGCCGGCCCTTTTTTCAACGGTTAATTATTATAGAGAAATTATATATATTAAAACAAATGATTTTTTGGCTTGATGACGTGTTGTGAGGGCCCTAGTTGGAAAATAAAGAGTGAGGACATCTAATTCCATTGACAATCATTTCTCCTTATACTCAAATAACCTGCCCTCTGATGTATCAAGAAGGTGGAAGGCAGACAAGCTGCGAATGATGAAATCTCACTAGGCTGGCCAGGGTGACAAATAGGTGTTCAACGCAATATCCTGCTAAGAGATTCCCTTACAGCAGGAACTTCCTGGAAAAGAGGGAATCAATCATTTGTCACCCAACATTAATTCGTAGACGGGGTGAAATCTAACACACTGGCATATAAAGTTTGAGAAGAAATTGTGCCAGAAAAGGAATTTGGTGTGGACGGTCTGCCTGAGCAGTTTATGTGCTACTGAAAGGAAAGAAATAGTACTTCTTTGGTTTCTTTTCAACGTGCTCTCATGGCAAATTACTTTTAACCATTATTTATATGTACTCCAGGAGAATTACAGAGCAACTGGAATTAGAAGAAACACAAAATGTGTGTGTGTTTTAATTGTATTCTTTATCTCACAAGGTGATTTCCAATTTGTGTAATGGAGTAGTTGTCGGAAACAACAGGAGTATGCGCTACGGAAATAAAAGAATGACGACAATTACTTTCTACACTTGAAAGAAAGAAAATAGTGAATCAAGAATGGAAGAAATTTGTAAGGGTAGCCTCCCAAAAAATTAAAGGAAAGTACAATACGTTTGCTCATGTTTAACTAAAATTTTGAAATATAATCAGAGATTTGGATACCTCCCCTGTTCTTCTCGGGAGAAAAAAGAAAAAGAAAAAAAGACTTTGTTTGCACTAAACTGTTGCAGTGTTGCAACATGATTACTTATGAATTCTCGGAGATGAATCTTACCAAAATAAAGCAAATAAATTATACTTTTCACTTTTTTGTTTTTCTGGGTGAAGAAAAAGGAAGAATCATTTATATCTGAGCATCAGATATTATATTTCTTGTTTAGTGATTGTGTTTCTTTGACATCTCAGCAACCAATAGTTCACATATCTCGTTGATTTATGGAGTTATTTTTTGAACTAAAGGACTCAGAGGAGTCTTTTAGTTTGGAATTCTTTTTTTAATTCATCTTTGATGGAAGGTTGTAAAATTCAGGGTAACAGTGATATCCGAACTGAAATTTGGAGAATATCAAGCAAGCAGTTTAGAATATCATTTTATGTTCGGTTTGGTGGTCTTGGGTCTCTCTTAACCCCAAAACCTAGCTCAATAGGTTTCCCTCACACTTACAAGTTCACCACCAGCACTTTACACAATCAATGCTTACATACATACAGAGGGAATACAGAGGGAATTGCAGCAGATATACCTTGATACTTTAAAAATTATCTCAATACCCTAAAACCAGAATTTGCCAAAATTTTCATGAATACCCTTTAAAAACTGATAGGAAATTACTAAATTATCCTCGTTTTAAAACACTTCAACTCAAACACCTCTGCTCAAACAAACAAACACTCATCCTCCATCCTTAATTCCCTCACCTCTGCAATTCCCTCACCAGCATTACCTCTAATCAAACAAACACTAATTCTCCATACGTGCTAAATCGAACATCAACACGAGCAAACTGAGCCTGAGAAGGGGAATATGCCACAACTGAGAAAGAGAAGCCTAGTTCGTCACTACACAATCGCCGGCAAAAGCTAATCCTTTACTGTAAAATTGTTAGAATGTAACTACTTGAGTTAAGTAATTCAATGTAATTAGTTTTCTTGTTGATATTTAGGGAAAAAAACAAAAATTTAGGGTTTATATTGAAAAAATAGATTAATTAGTTATGGGTCTCTCATAACATGTTCGAAAATAAATTTATAGTTATTTTGCTACATGCAAATTGTGAAAATTTGATGGATTGTGCCTATTATAATTTGGTTATATAATACATGATTTGGTCGCGTAAGGTTATATAAGATTCAAGGTTGTGTATTACATGACTTTCATGTATTGCATAATTACACAACCGTCATGTATTGCATGATTACACTACTTTCATGTATTACACGACTATTATAACTTTCATGTATTACACAACCTTCATGTATTACTTCTAAATAGCTGAGTATTGTTTTTTGAATTGATTAAGAGCTGTTTCTTGAGGTTTGATTTATTTTTATTATTTCTAAATAACTGAGTATTGTTTTTTTGAAATTTTATAAGCCTTAACTTTTTTGAAATTTTGATGAGATTTTGGCAACTCTCCATTTTTTAGGATGAAAGAAATTTTGTTTCCAGATTGAGGGGTAAAAAGTTCATCATCTCTCCAAGTGTGTTTTCTGTATATATATATATATATATATATATATATATATATATATATATTCTGTAATTTAATTTTCTATTTCTTGTCAATAGAATCTACACATTACATTTAGTTTAATTAAGCTCACAATTGGGGGCAATAAATTAGAATGGTGCAGATGCCTTTACCTTGTGGAACGTCTTTACTTAGAGAGATCTTAAATTTCCAATTATAAGCCATGTAAATCATGGTATGTCTAGTTATGAGTTCTTAGTGTGGAAACACTTTGATCATTGCAAATGGTGTTCTTCTGTGTATTTAATTGTAGTTAATTTCCTATAACTGATATGTTTTTTTCTTAATTGATTTCATGGAATTATTATATGCAGGCAGTCCTCATGTATGCATGTATGCTTGGGAAGAGGAAGAAAGCACTTTCAAGATCAATAAAAATAAAATAAAATGGTTGTAATCTGTTTAATTACGATGTTCATTAGTGTATTCTATCCAAATATGGAAAAATTTGTGCACTGATAACTTTGTTTATTTATACTAATGAATCTAATCATTTCTCGAATTGTCCGATGTGCAAATTTAGTGGACTTGCTGTAAATTATGAACCTAATTAACTGTGAGTACAGATTATACTATATAAAATACCATATATTTAACCGTTACTAAAAAATGTCTACATGCTTGCTCAGAACCAGTACTTATAAACTGACTAAACGAAAAAAACTTTTTAAATGAAATCAATTAAGTTTGATTTCCCTTTATTGAATACGAGGATAAACCAATATTAACATGATACATAAATTGGAATCTAGAAAAATTAAGTTCTTTCATAATGCAACAAATTTTAGTCAAAAAATTAAGTTATTTTATAATGCAACTATCTTCTCCACCAATTTGGCATATGTTGTTGATCATGGTATCATTATCCCTTTAGCCTTGGAACCTTGGAACCTTTGAACTTACACTCATCATTTTTCTTAATCCATTCACCATTGAAGAGAATAGGCGCATGTACCAAAATCATATCTAATGATACAATGAAAACAATAATATCAAATTTCATATACAAGTAACTACACGACCTACACGACTACATTACTTACATGACTTACACGACCTATATGACTATATTACTTACATGAACTACACAACTTATACGACTATATTACTTACATGACCTACACGATGTCCAAAGGAATTTACGACGCGAAATATTTTCACCATCAATAAATTATTGTTGAGTGTTAGAAAGTGTATATTTATAAAGGAGAAATTCATCATTTTACACTTTAAATCTCACTAACATCTCTAATTTTATTTATTTAAGTCCTTTGTTATTTAATTATATATGTTTTGTTTTTATTAAGTATTTTGTGTATTTTAGGGGTATCATGGTCATTTCACAATGAACGAGATTTCGGATAGCAAAACGGACGTCACTTTTGAACTGAGGACAGTCGAAAACCTTAAGAGGAGCATAAGAGGAAAAATGGCACTGTTCACACGTACGGCACTATTCACATGTACGCATCGTTCATGGATATCGCTTCATCGATGACGCGTGTGCAAACCGTGTTACTGTTCAAACCGCGTGGTCAAACCCGTGGTCAAACCGTGTCTTGTTCATCGATGACGTGGCGCAACTCGCATCCAAACTATTTTTAATCCGATGGCCATGATTCACTCAATGTATCTATAAAAGGGGGCCTCCCCCAATTTGACACCCCGAATCCATTTTTGAGCTTAGTTTTCTGTAATTCCTTCTCCATCTTGTATTTTCTACGTATTTTAATAAAATTCCCATTTTATCCCTAGTTCAATAATGAGTAGCTAATTTTCTTTCAAGCTTGGGTTGAAGGTGAAGTCTCAACATGTGTCATGGGCTTAATTTGGTAAATTTATTTTCTCTTCCCCTCTAATTTCTGTGGAGGTTTTGACTTTTAAATCGACAAATAATAATAATCTTGTCTAGTTACACGCCTGGTTTTACCTAAGACCCTAGTATAAGGTTATTATTATTTGGCACGATAAGCCCTTAGCACCATATTGATTGATTAGCGTGGTTCATGAGGTGTGGATTCCCCATGATTTAATTGGTATTAATAAGGAATATTTAGCCCATGGTGCATGTTGATACGGATCCAGATACCCAAGCACTCTATCTCAATAGTTTCCAATTTAATTATTTCTGCCAATCCAATTTAAATTCTAGCATCCTTTAAATCAATTTCCCCATAGATCCAACCACCCATTTACTTAATTAATTCTACATATAATTAAAATCCACCTCCTCGTGGGATCGACACTCGTCACCGTTAATCTATTCTACAATAGATTCGTGCGCTTGCGAGTTCAACAAAATTTGCACAACAAGTTTTTGGCGCCGTTGCCGGGGAGGTAAGTAATTTAATTTGTCATGAGGAAACCATCAAATTACAACCCATACTCCAACACATATAACCCTGGATGGAGAGACCACCCCAATTTTTCATGGTCTCAGGGATTCCAACAGAATGGACCAGCAGCTCCAGCTCCACCAATGCAACCAATTCCTCAAGTTCCTCAAGCCTCTCAGCCACCATTTAGACCATACAATCAGAACCAAAACTACTCTCAACCCAGACAATGGGAGGATGCATTCCAGAATGTCAAGAATGTTACTAACTCCATGATCGAGCAACAGAACCGCACCATTGATGGACTACGGAATGAGATGAGAGCAGGCTTCAACTCACAAGCCCAATCAGTTTCAAGCCTTGAGAAGATGGTGGGACAGCTTGCCTCTTCAGTGCAAACTTTGGCAATGACTGTTGAAAAAGGTAAATTTCCAAGTCAACCAGTGCCTAATCCTAAAGGAGTACATGAAGCAAGTACTAGTTCACCGCAACAAAGATGGAGAGGTCAAAGCCGTTATGACCTTACGAAAAGGAAAAGAAGTCGACAACAAAGTGGAGATGCCAATGACAAAATCAACTCGTTATTGTACACTAAATGCCGAGGACTCACCACCGAGGAGAAAGAAAAACCAACCCACGAGAGTATGTTCCTAAGGCTCCATTTCCTCGTAGGTTAGCTAAAGGAAAGAAGGAAAATCCACAGTGAGATTCTTGAAGTCTTCAAACAGGTAAGTGTTAACATCCCTTTACTTGATGCAATAAAACAAGTTCCATCTTATGCCAAGTTTCTTAAAGATCTTTGCACTAAAAAGAGAAACATTCATGTTCGAAAAAAGGCATTTTTAACACAAAATGTTAGTTCTATACTCCAACACAAAATTCCTCTAAAATGTAAAGACCTGGCTCCCCACTATTTCATGTAGTATAGGAACCACACAATTGAGAATGCTTTGTTGGATTTAGGAGCTAGTGTTAATCTTTTGCCTTACTCAGTATTTGTGAAACTTGGATTGGGAGAATTACACCCAACTCCAGTGGTGTTACAGCTTGCAGATCGATCCACGAAAATACCTACCTGGTATTGTGGAGGACGTGCTTATACAGGTAGATAAGTTTTATTTTCCTGTTGATTTCATTGTAATTGACACTCAACCAATACAGGATTCAAGGAAGCATATCCCCATTATCCTAGGCCGACCATTTTTGGCAACTGCCGATGCTCACATTCAATGCAGGACTGGAAATATGCAGCTTGTCTTTCTAAGAACATGACCATGGAGCTCAACATCTTCAACATTTCCAAACAACCTCACAATGCAGATGATGGAATTGTTGATGTGGATTTAATTGAAGCATTAATTGATGATACATTTATTTCAAACCTTAGTGATGACCCTTTACAAACATGTTTAACTCACTTTGGTTTGGATTTTGATGTTGACAGATCAGTCGATGAGGTCAACGCCCTACTTGACTCAACACCATCCATGGATACTAATAAATGGAAGTCAAGAGTTGAACAACTAGCACCATCAGAGAAGAAACTCATCCCATCATCAGAGTCACCACCGAAACTCGAGCTCAAACCATTACCCAACACTTTGGAATATGCGTTCTTAGGAGAAGAAAGCACTCTACCGGTAATCATCTCATCATCTCTAAATGACGAGCAAAAAGGTAAGTTGTTGGATGTTTTAAAAGAGCACAAAGGAGCATTAGGATGGACCATAGCAGACATAAAAGGTATAAACCAAAGAGATCGCATGCATTACATTCACCTTGATGAAAATGCTAAATCTACTAGGAAATGCAACGTCGGTTAAATCCTAATATGAAAGAAGTTGTTAGAACTAAGTCCTTAAGCTATTAGATGCGGTATCATTTACCCCATTTCGATAGTTCATGGGTCGATCTGTGCAAGTTGTCCCCAAAAAGTCAGAGTCACGCGTAGTTACCAATGCTGATAATGAATTGATATCCACTAGAGTAACTACAGGATGGCGTGTATGCATTGATTATAGAAAGTTAAATTCTGTCACACGCAAAGACCATTTTCCTTTACCATTTATTGATCAAATGCTTGATAGATTAGCAGGCCACGAATTTTATTGCTTTCTAGATGGCTATTCAGGATATAATCAGATTCCCATAGCACCAAAAGATCAAGAGAAAACCACTTTCACTTGCCCTTTTGGCACTTTTGCATATAGGAGAATGCCATTTGGATTATGTAATGCACCTGCTACATTTCAACGTTGTATGTTAAGTATTTTTTCTGATATGGTTGAACGGTTTCTTGAGGTCTTTATGGATGACTTTTCTGTTTTTGGAGATTCATTCGATCAATGTTTACATCATCTAACACAAGTTTTGCAGAGATGTATAGAGAAGAATTTGGTCTTAAATTGGGAGAAATGCCATTTTATGGTAAAACAAGGTATAGTTCTCGGTCACATCATTTCATGCAAAGGTATTGAGGTTGACAAAGCCAAGGTGGATCTCATTTCTAATCTTCCTCCACCTAAAACAGTCAGAGAAGTAAGATCTTTCCTTGGGCATGCTGGTTTTTATAGACGTTTCATTAAAGATTTTAGCAAAATTTCTAGACCTTTATGCAATTTACTTGCTAAGGATGTACATTTTGTCTTTGATGATTCATGTCGTGTAGCATTTGAAAAGTTAAAGCATTTGTTGACGTCATCACCCATCATTCAGCCACCAAACTGGAGCTTACCATTTGAGCTTATGTGTGATGCATCTGATTATGCGGAGGAGCAAGATAGGGACAAAGAGTAGATCGAATTCCCCATGTTATTTACTATGCTAGTATGACATTAAACGATGCACAGTTGAACTATTCAACTACTGAAAAAGAAATGCTAGCAGTAGTGTTTGCATTAGAAAAATTTCGATCTTATCTCATTGGTTGTAAAATTATTGTGTTCACAGATCATCCGCTCAAAATATCTTCTCACAAAGAAAGATGCAAAAGCTAGACTAATTCGTTGGGTGTTACTTTTGCAGGAATTTGACTTGGAATTCAAAGATAAGAAAGGGACCGAAAATGTTGTGGCTGACCATCTCTCTCGTCTCCACTTCGACACAATCACAGAACCCTTAATATTGAATGAGTCATTTCCAGATGAACAATTAATGAGTGTGGAAGTATTACCTTGGTATGCTGATATCGTTAATTATCTTGTTACGGAGTAAACTTCCGAGCATTGGACCAAGCAAGACAGGCCAAATTCTTTGCAGAAATAAAGAATTTTTCCGGATGACCCTATCTGTTTAAGTATTGTGCGGATCAAATTATTCGACGATGTGTCCCAGAGAATGAATTTCATAACATCCTTTCGTTCTGCCATGAACAAGCTTGTGGAGACCATTTCGGTAGCTAAGAAAACAGGGACTAAAGTTCTACAATGTGGCTTCTATTGGCCAACTATATTTCGAGATGCTTACACCTTTTGTTCTTCATGTGATAGGTGTCAAAGAATGGGAGCATTACACGAAGGAACATGATGCCACTAAATCCAATTTTAGTGGTTGAGATTTTTGATGTATGGGTATCGACTTCATGGGACCCTTTCCCCATCTTTTGCCATCAATACATATTGGTTCTTTGTTGACTATGTTTGAAATGGGTAGAGGCAATTCCATGCAGAACTATGATCATAAAGTGGTGATAGGATTTTTAAAGAGCAACATTGTTTCACGCTTTGGATTCCCTCGAACAATAATTAGTGATGGTGGTACCCACTTTTGCAACAAATCATTCAAAGCACTTTTGACAAAGTACTCCATCACTCATAAAGTGGCGACTCGTATCATCCGCAAAACCAAAGGCCAAGTTGAGATCTCCAATCGAGAAATAAAGCACATCTTAGAAAAGACCGTGAGGCCGACAAAAAAGATTGGTCATTAAGACTTGATGACGCGACATGGGCATATAGAACGGCTTTCAAAACCCCAATTGGGATGTCACCCTACAGGCTAGTGTATGGAAAAGCTTGCCACCTACCTGTGGAACTCGAGCATCGTGCGTACTGGGCCATCAAGAAATTCAATTTTGACATGCAAAGAAGTCGGCTCGGAAAGACGATTACAGTGGCGAACTTGAAGAAATTCGTAATGATGCATACGAAAATGCCAAGGTTTACAAGCAATGAATGAAAGTCTTTCATGATAAGCGATTATGCGAAAATCTTTCACCCAGGTGTCGAAAGTACTTTTATTCAATTCTCGCTTGCACTTATTCCCAGGTAAGCTACGCTCTCGATGGTCTGGCCCCTTTATTGTTCAAACTGTTTTTCCACATGGGGCAATTGAAATTAAGGACCCAAAAAATGGTGTCACGTTTAAAGTTAATGGTCAAAGATTAAAGCCATATCTAGAGTACCAACCACATGGAGAGGACACCGAAATAAATTTAAGTGACCCACCAGATTTGAATTAAGATTTTTGTGTCTTTTCGGTTATTTGATTTTTTTCTTTATTTATTTTCTTCTGCTAATTGAAATCATTTGTGCATAAGTGTGTTTGTTTAACCATTAAGTTTTCTTTTATCACTTTTAATCATGAGACAGTTCCTCTTGAACATCCTTAGAAGACTTCAACGTGTCCAATCTCATCTTAGAGGCCAGATACGATTTTGTAAAACACATCGTATTTGGAAGCTACAACCACCGGAGTTAATATCCCACGTTGAGGATTTAGAAAGCCAACTCAGAGACATTGAGAGCAGTGTCTACAACATCCAGTTGGAGCTTGAGGTAAATTCCATAAGAGGACGATTGTGATTTTCTTTGTGTGTTTTTGTTTGTTACTCTGTTTGTGTGTTTTAGTTTGTGTGTTTTAGTTTGTCACCCCGGTCAAGTGGCGGATAACGGTACTCCGTGACAATCAAGTCGGTTACTCCAGTTTCCCATAATTACTGATCTTCTGAGGCGAAGGTATGGATAGAAACGAGATCTTAGCAAAGCTTCATAGTCGATTCCCTTCACTTCCTCAGAATGCCCTCCTCACAATCTATAAAGCTCGATCCGAACGCATGCGATTGCTCATGAGGAATAACATACCTGCTGATATTCGCTGGCTAATCGAGGCTAAAGTACGCTTGGCAGGTGAGTTGCCTCCTAAATTTATTGCATACATGCCTGGTTGTGGTAAAGGAAATTATGCAAGAAAACGAAGAGCTCGAAAGATTTCGGTTGCGTGTCATAAGTGTGCCGAATGATATGCAATAAAAAGCGATGTTCTTTAGAATGGTGTCGATAACAGAGAAGATAAGATTCAATTCATTAGGGATGGCTTGAATAAGGAGTCATTGGATGATATCCTTTTGTCTCTTGAAACGCATCCCGATGGATATGTGCAAGGAGCGATTCTCCGCTTATGGCCATCATTCCGTAAAGAGCATGCACGATCTCTCGGAATCGACTATAAACGACCACGATTGCCGCTTTATAAGAAAACTGGATGGGAAGCTTATCCTCGACCCATAGAGGCGTTGAAGCCGTTTCGGACGTAAAACCGAGGAAGATGTGAGCCACAAATCGCAACTATCTAAATATCCTTTTACTTTACTTTGTTGTTTTATTTTTTACCGTTGTTTTACCATTTGCATTATTGTCTTTAATAATTTTATATTTGTCATTACTTGCTTTTCCTTTTTACTGTTTCCTTTTTGACTCTCAAGCCATGTGCATTTCACGATTAATTGACATAGACATGACACCTCATTCACAAACAGACCCATTGCCGCCAAGATCCTTAAATATGACTCTTTTCGTTTACACTCACAAATTGTTTTTGAGAAGTATCATAATGGCAGCTACTCCCAATAAACAATTCAAGAACATTTGTGTGCTTTCCGGATTTAACTATGGCAAATATAAAGAGTTCTTTGAGGCACCATTGATCTTGGTCGATGCATAGCAGAGAAAATTACACTTAGTATACGGCGGAGGTGACCGAGGGTTATCAAAATTGGTCTCAAACTGCTTTTGTCGAGAGAAGTCAAGTGTTAGGCATCATACCACAAACCCTAAAACCTTTAGGGTCGCTTGTCTAACTCACCGACCGGAGAAGAGTTAGTTGTCTCGGTATGCAAGAAAGAATAACCAAATGCTTAATCATGCCGATGCTTTTATTTTCTTACCGGAGATCTTGCAACTCTGAGGCACTTATCACTTTAGCATCTTGGGCCCATCTGCACATTCATCGAAACCCATCGGTTTGTTAAATGTCAATAATTTTTATGATGGCTTTATCGCATTTCTTAACCATGCAATAAAAACTACTTCATTCCTCTACGGTGAAAAAGCTTTTTATTTGTGCTCACACCGCTAATGAGCTACTTGATCTGCTTACAAGCTTATCGACTGAGCGATCCCAAGACCTTGGTGTTGGAGTGTACAAATAACGATGGTAACAATAGCAGAGCAGTAAGAAGTACAAATTAGATTTAAATCTCCGCCTGTAAATATTTTATTCTGTGTTACACCATCCAAGTTATGTCTTCTAAACTCTACTTCTTTCCTTTAAAACATTGAGGACAATGTTTTGTTCTGGTTAGGGGGAGGGGATAGTTGACAATTGTGGAATGTTGGTTAAGTTTTTACTAATTTTTTGTTGTAGAAACTAACCATTAATCAAGCTTTGTGTTGAAGATGGTGAATATGGAGTGTAGTTACTCTAGAAACGCATCTTCTCGCTTAAAAAAAAAAAAAAAAAAAAAAGAAAAAAAAAAATTTCTTATTTTTCGTGTGATCTTTGTAACTTTTTGACTTCTCCTTTATAAATATGCATTTTCAAATTTTGAGTCAAAGATGGCTGAATATAGAGTGTAGTGTCTCTAGAAACGCATCTTCTTAGTTAAAAAAAAAAAAATCATCATTTTTCTATCATTTTAAGTGCAACATTTTCAATTAGTTTTTCTGCATCATTTTCACATTTCTGCATGCATATTCTCCTTTCATGTTAGAATCGGTTGGGGGGTAGAATGTTGTTAAAAAAAAAATAGTGTGATTTTGTTTTTATTTTTGGATGACATGATGATTTTCGAATTTTAGTATTTGTATTATCTTTGGTTTTGAGTGATGTTACACTATGTTTGCTACTCTACATGTTGATGTCGGAGATAAATATGAGTTGCTTGAAAGAATTGACATGTCATAATGAATACCAAGTGAGCTTTTGAGCCTATTATTTTTCTTGGAGAGTAACCCTTTTTGCCCATTCTTTATACAGCTTAGCAGTATTATTATTTTATACATGATCTTTAGATTTCCTTGGAGTCAACCCTTTAAAAAAAAAAAAAAGTTAAAAAAAAAAAGTTAAAAAAAAAAAAATGCGTTGCTACATCTAAAGGTCCATTTAACTAGTAGATATGGAGGATTATCTAGAGCCCTAAAAGATGATGGAAAGGCCGTCTTTGACCCGTTTGAGCCTTTCTAGCCATCCCTTATGTGAAATATCCATAGTTAGCCCTTTTGAGCCTTTTATTAAAAAAAAAAAAAAAAAAAAAAAAAAAAATTTCTTTGTCAACTTATCATCTTGACCCACTCCAATTTAGAGTATTACCCGATATCTTACAAAGTTCCATCACCTATTCATGTTTGAGAAAAATATAAATAATTAGTTTGTTTAGTAAAGTTGTAAAATAACAAAAAAAAAAAGAGAGAAAAAAAAAAGAAAAGAAAAAATTCTCAAAAAAAAAAAAAAAAAAAAAAAAAAAAAAAAAGAGAGAGAGATATATAATTCAATAAGTGAAATGCATTTTTTTTTTTTTCTCCAAAAGATATTATTTTTCTCAAACATGTATTTTGTTTTCTCTATTTTCCTTTCTTTGTTAGCCATGTCCCTAGCCTACGTTACATCCTAATAAAAGTCCTTCTTGATTTTAGGGAACTATAGTCTGAAGTAGAAGCTAGTTATATGGGCCAAAAGATGTAGTAATGCATAATAAAAAAAAAAAAAAAAAAGAGAAAAAAAAAATAAGTAAATAAATTGGGTTGACTAGCATTTTGTTTGACTTGAGATCATGTTATTTCTAAGTTGTGGGCATATTCTTTTCATCTTGGTGAGAGTGTGTGATAATGCATGTTTATTATTTTCTCTCAATTTATCATTCATAGAAGTGACAATTTATATTGGGTTTAATTTTTTTGTGAGAGTGTCACTATTACCGGTGAGATGTTGGGGTTTGACATGTCATTTTTGAAAGTAGCTGTATTTACTTGGTTGATTCATGTGGATGGTTGATGTGAGTGTGATGTTTCTTTAGACTGGAGATAATGCTTATACTTTTATTTGATTGCTATCATTAGTCTGATTGAATAAACAAGTTGGTTTAAAAAAAAAAACAAAACAAAAAAAAAAAAAAAATTTTTTTGGTTTGAATTTTTTTTTCGCTTTATTTGCTAGGGACTAGCAATAAGCTGGTTGGGGGGTGTGTTGAGTGTTAGAAAGTGTATATTTATAAAGGAGAAATTCATCATTTTACACTTTAAATCTCACTAACATCTCTAATTTTATTTATTTAAGTCCTTTGTTATTTAATTATATATGTTTTGTTTTTATTAAGTATTTTGTGTATTTTAGGGGTATCATGGTCATTTCACAATGAACGAGATTTCGGATAGCAAAACGGACGTCACTTTTGAACTCGGAGACAATCGAAAACCTTAAGAGGAGCATAAGAGGAAAAATGGCACTTTGTTCACACGTGCGGCACTATTCACATGTGCAGTGCATCGTTCATGGATGATCGTTTCATCGATGACGTGTGCAAACCGTGTTATCTTGTTCAAACCGCGTGGTCAAACCCGTGGTCAAACCGTGTTATCGTTTCACTGATGACGTGGCGCAATCCTGTGCATCCAAACTATTTTTAATCCGATGGCCATGATTCACTCAATGTATCTATAAAAAGGGGGCCTCCCCCAATTTGACACCCCTGAATCCATTTTTGAGCTTAGTTTTCTGTAATTCCTTCTCCATCTTGTATTTTCTACGTATTTTAATAAAATTCCCATTTTATCCCTAGTTCAATAATGAGTAGCTAATTTTCTTTCAAGCTTGGGTTGAAGGTGAAGTCTCAACATGTGTCATGGGCTTAATTTGGTAAATTTATTTTCTCTTCCCCTCTAATTTCTGTGGAGGTTTTGACTTTTCGTCGACAAATAATAATAATCTTGTCTAGTTACCGCCCTGGTTTTACCGGCACCCTAGTATAAGGTTATTATTATTTGGCACGATAAGCCCTTAGCACCATATTGATTAGAGCGTGGTTCATGAGGTGTGGATTCCCCCCTCATGATTTAATTGGTATTAATAAGGAATATTTAGCCCATGGTGCATGTTGATACGGATCCAGATACCCAAGCACTCTATCTCAATAGTTTCCAATTTAATTATTTCTGCCAATCCAATTTAAATTCTAGCATCCTTTAAATCAATTTCCCCATAGATCCAACCACCCATTTACTTAATTAATTCTACATATAATTAAAATCCACCTCCTCGTGGGATCGACACTCGTCACCGTTAATCTATTCTACAATAGATTCGTGCGCTTGCGAGTTCAACAAAATTTGCACAACAATTATATTGCTGAAAAAATAATTAAGCAGCCTACATTGCATATATTTCTACATATAAGAAAAAATGGTGAAAATAATTGAAAATAAAACATTATAATGTGAGGAAAATTTCTAAATTTTCCTAAAAATTAAAAAACTTAAAATCCAACAACATTAACATACCTTATTGGGTTGTTTAATAAGTAATGCACCTCCTTTCAGTTAAAAAAAGAGTGGCGGTTAAAGAAATGAATACATAATTGTATTTGTGTAAGAAGTTATGAGAAATTTTGATAGATTTTAGGAGATTTTGAGAGAATTTCGGTGGTAAGAAGAGATGTCGGTGAAAAAAAATATGAAGATAGTGAAGTTGAGTGAATTTAATGCATTTATTAAGGGCATTTCAGACTTTACTCACATTTGTTAGGGTATCCATGAAACCAAAAAGAGAGGGGGTATTTAAATAAATTTACAACTATTAAAGGGTATTTAATTAAAAACCCCATACATATATGCATAATTTCAAAATTCAGGACAATGGTGGCAACGTATACAACTAAAATATACGTAACACATCAAACTTTTCTATTTAATAGAGCTTATTAGAAAAGCATCCATAACAGTGATGCCCAAAATTAAATTTGAAGAATTATAATATCAATTTATGTCGCAAGCAATTTAGAACACTATTTATGTCCTTTCAAGTGGTTTTGGGCCTCTCTCAACCCAAACGCTAGCTTAAGAAAATAAGGTTTTCACCTAAGCTGTTGGACTGAGATTATTGGTGAATCTAGGCTTTAATACTAGTGTGAGGTGGTCCTGGATGTTAAGTGGTCTTGAACCACCGAAAAGTTAGCTCAAGGAGTGAGGTTTTACCTCACACTTAAAAACTCACCACTAATCCCTTCCACAACTGATGTTGATAACCCGATATACCCGCAGGGCTAAAATCCTGTCACATAGAATCCTCCATCAATACAAATAACCTGTCCGGTGATGTACGAAGCAGCTGACAAGCATAGGATGTTAGGAAAATAATTGGTGAAGCAGACACTCAGCTAAAGTGAAATTGAAAAATATTAAGACAACAAAATCACACAAGGACACCAGAAATTACGTGGTTCGGCTTTTAGCATACATCCACGAGTAAAGACAGAAGGAAAATATTTTACTAGCGAAAATGAGTTACAAGTATTGTAGTATTTTAGCTCACTACCTAAAACCCCAATACACCCAACTCTCAAATCACTAAAACAAGTCATTTTATTATTTAAGCTCTACAAAACTCTCTCCTCTCTTAAATGTAGGAATTACTTCTCTCATTGAATGAATTTGCTCTTTCTCTTCATTTCTATTTATAGAGAAAGTTTTGACATTATTCATCAATTATATATTATTTTTATTATTTTATTAATTTTTTTGCCCTTTTCGATCCGTTTTCTTCTTTCTCCTTTTTTTTCTTTTGTTCCAGTCAAAGAAGGAAGCAATGCCTTCTTTTTCAAAATGGGCGGGCCCAACTTCTAGAAGAGTTGTGCCCGTATGCAATATTTTTGTCATTCTCCCACTTAAAGATTTGATTGATAACCAATTAATGTCCACACCATACTTTCTGCTTCACCACTGTCATGTTGCTTACGTTTCTGCTAAGTCACAAGAGGATCTACTCCAGATAAACTTGTCAACATTGATTAGCTTGGTCAAAACATCTGCTAGGTTCTCCTTGGTATGGATTTTCTACAAATCCACACTTCCATTTTCTACTACTTCTCGAATAAGGTGATATTGTACCCCTATATGCTTTGTCCTGGAATGAAAGATTGGATTCCTTGCAATATGCAAGGCACTCTGACTGTCACAAAACACTTGAATTTTCTGTTGTTTGTGCCTGAGCTCCTCTAATAACCTTTGTATCCAAATAGCTTCCTTGCAAGCTTGTGTAGCTACCATGTATTTTGCTTCTGTTGTAAATAAGGCCACAACGGTCTGCAGTTTTGAAACCCAGCTTACAGCTGCTCCCGTAAGTATAAACACATAGCCAGTAGTGGATTTCCTTTTATCAAGGTCTCCTGTAAAATTTGAATCCACATAGCCCCTAATAGTAAACTCTGATCCTCCATAACATAATGCAACATTTGAGGTTCCTCTGATATATCTCAGGATCCTCTTCACAGCTATCCAATGTTCTCCATCAGGATTTGCCATGTATCGACTAACTGCTCCCACTGCTTGTGCAATTTCTGGTCTTATACAAATCATAACGAAAATTAAACTTGTCATTGTTGATGCATATGGTACTCGAGACATTTCCTTCCTCTCTACTTCATTGTTAGGACACATACTTGAGGATAATTTAAAATTAATAGGAAGTGGGGTAGAAATTGGCTTACAATCTTGCACGTTGAATCGCCGCAATATTTTCTTCAAGTAATTCTTCTGAGAAAGCCAAATCTTTCTGTTATTTCTGTCTCGATGAATTTGCATCTCTAGAATCTTTTTTGCTGGTCCCAAGTCCTTTATTTCAAACTTCCTAACCAACTATGCCTTTAATTCTTAGACTCGATCTTTGTTAGAGCCTGCAACCAACATGTCATCTACGTACAACAGCAAAATGATGAAATCATTATCCTTAAACTCTGAACTGAGTCTGTTGTACCCAAGGCTCATGATGAAGGAATCAAATCTCTTATACCAACACCTCGGCGCTTGTTTGAGACCGTATAGAGATTTGTTCAACCTGCAAACCAAGTTCTATTTTCCCTTTTCAGCAAAACCTTCTAGTTGGAGTATATAAATTTCTTCTTCAAGTTCTCCATGAAGAAATGCAGTCTTCACATCTAACTGCTCTAGATGTAGGTTAAATGTAGCACACATCGCCAAGACTACTCTGACTATTGTGAGTTGAACCACCAGAAAATATCTCGTTGAAGTCAATGCGTTCTTTTTGAGTATATCCTTTCACCACCAATCTTGCCCAATACTGCTCCACTTGGTCATTACCATCACGCTTGATCTTATAGACCCCTTTGTTACTAATAACTTTTCTTATATGTGGTAGTGGTATAAGTTTCCATGTCTTATTCTTGTATAGAGCCTCAATTTCTTCATGCATTGTTGTCATCCACAAAGTAACATCTGAGCCGTTTAAAGTTTCATAAAAAGTTGATGGCTCTCCATCCTCTGTTAGAAGATAGCATGCAACATTGATCTTTGTGACATACTTCGAGTGCCACGCTGGCGGTCGTCTCTCACGAGTTGACCGATGAACTTCTGGAGCCTCGGACTCGACTGGTCCTTGTTCCTGGTGCTCTGGTGCTGCTTCAGAAGAATCTGAATATTCTGGATTATTTTTGACATATACCGGCACAGTCTCTGACTTTTCTTTTATAGTGTTATCATCCCATATCTTCTTTGCAGTTGATTTTCTATAAAGATAACATCTCCACTGATGATGATCTTGTGGGCAGTGAGGTCCCACAGATGATACCCCCTTGCTCCATCAGCATATCCCAAGAAGATATATCTTCTAGATTTTGGATCCAGCTTTACTCTTTCTTGAGCATTGTACATCACGTATGCAGGACATCCGAATGCATATAGATGAGAGTAATCTGCTAGCTTTCTAGTCTACGTCTTCATCGAAGTCTTCAACCCAATTGCCGTAGAGGGCGACCGATTTACTATATAACGGGCAGTTTTGGCTGCTTCTGCCAAGAATGAGTTGGGTAGACCAACAGTCCTCAACATAGCTCTTATTCTTTCTGTAAGAATCCTGTTAATCCGCTCCGCCACTCCATTTTGTAGAGGTATGCCATCGTGAACTGCCTCTGAATACATTCTTGCTTACAGAAAGCAAGAAACTCGTCGTCTGTATACTCTCCACCATTATATGTCCTCAAGGACTTGATCCTTTTCCCGGATTCAAGTTCAACCTTAGCTTTGTACTATTTGAACACTGGAAATACATCTGACTTTTTCTTGATTAGATACGCCCAACATCTTCTGGAATAATCATTAATGAAAGTCACATCAGACTGAATCAAGTCAAAAATGCATTTACTTCTAACAATAGATCTACTGAACTTTAATCTATGCTGCTTACTTGTAACACAATGCTCGCAAAATGGTAAACTTACCAATTTGAGCCCTGAAAGTAATTTTCGCTCAGAGAGAATCTTCAAACCTTGTTCCGACATGTGGCTAAGTTTGAGATGCCACATCATCGTTGACTCTCCTCCATTTGACGCGACACACGCATCAGCTTCCTGTAGTGTTTCTCCTTTAAGCATGAATAGATTAGCATTAATCTTTTCTACCTTCATTAACACAAGCGCGCATTTAGAAATTTTCATGATCTCATTTTTAACATGAGTTTTACACCAATGACTATCTATTTGTCTCAAAGACAATAGATTTTTCTTCAGGCCGTTGACATATCGTACCTCTCTAATTGTGAACAGTATCGTATACGTGAACAGTACCGTATATGTGAACAATACCCCGACTCTAAAAAAATACAACCAATAGCTCTGATACCACTGTTAGAAAATTTATGGGTGAAGCAGATACACAGCTAAATTGAAATTGAGAAATATTGAGAAAACAAAATCACACAAGGACACCTGAAATTACGTGATTCAGCTTTTAGTCTATGTCCATGAGCGAAGACAAAAAAAAAATATTTTATTTGTGAAAATGAGTTACAAGTATTATAGTATTTTAACTCATTGGCCAAAACTCCAATACAACAAACTCTCAAATCACTAAAACAAGACCTTTTATTATTTAAGCTTTACAAAACTCTCTGCTCTCTTAAATACAGGAATTACTTCTCTCATCTCACTAGAATGAATTTGCTCCTTCTCTTCGTTTCTATTTATAGAGAAAGTTTTGGTACTATTGGTCAATTATATATTATTTTTATTATTTTATTAATTTTTTTCTTTGCCCGTTTCCTTCCTTGTCCTTTTTTTTTTCTTTTGTTCCACTAAAAAAAAAAAGGAGGCACGGCCTTCTTTTTCAAAATGGACGGGCCCACTTTTTAGAAGAGTGGTGCCCGCATGCTATATTTTTGTCATAGGAATGCTACTACCGATGAAACTTCATTAGGTTCTCCCAGGCGGGGGATAGGAGTACGGGCTATCAAGCGATTTGCATGTTCCCTGACCCTGGCATCTTTCTGCAAGAAGAGGAGGTTAACAGTTAATGTGAGCACGATTTCATGCAAATGAAATAGACTTATCCTCCATCATATTGAAGTTTTTTTTAATTTAATTGTAATCAGAAATAAAGAAAAAGAATTTTATGCAACATGCTTTCTGCAGTAATTTGATGCTGATTGTCTGCTGTAAATACATTAAAGATGGATCATAGCGATTCACAGAAAAGTGTGAGGGGATAAATTATACTTCTATGGTATCAATGTGTGAGGTTTTGATGATCCATGGTGCAACCGCATTCACCCGAATTTTGTCCTTTCCCCATTCGCATGCCAAGTTGTTTGTGAGTTGATTCATTGCTTCTGAAGTCCAGAAAATGACTGAGCAGTTAAAGGACTTTCTTGGAATCAGACTTTAGTTTGTTGCTTTCCAATGGAAATGAGAAAACGAAATTTAGAAGGAAATATTGAACTTTACCTTTGGTTGATGCATAGATGGAACATTGAGGTACAGCTATAACACCTAAGGAGACAAATATGATGTTTCCATTTTCTGATGCTTTTAGGAGGGTGTATGCAAATTGAGACAGATGGTAAGCTTACTCGAAATTGGTAGTCATTATAGTTGAGAAATCATCCATGGTATATTCCGTGGTTGGCTTAGGTATAGAGGTTCCAGCATTGTTTACCTGAGAAATTGATCTTCATCTTTTAGTTAATTATTTCACAACTCTATTTTCTAGCTGGGATTTTTAGCACGTCAGACAGAAGTAGCTCATATTATGATTGTTGGCTGATGGCTGTAGAGCTTACATGGATGTTGAGCTTGCCATCATATACCGAAGAGACAGTCTCCATCAACTTCTCCCTCTGATCTCTAATTTTCAGGTCACGTACTGAGCCGGTTACTTTAAGCCCCGTGCTATTCCATTCTTTAATTCTTTGATTGAGCTCTGTTTCGTTATGGGAACATGTATGAATGAACTTTGCTCCAAACGCTATTAGTTCTTCCACCATACCATGTCTGATAATATAATTCACCCACGAAGGAGCAAAACAAAAAGAAGTGTTGGTCGAAATAATTTAATTAACAGATGTGTATATAGAAAACAAATGAAGATAGGGCATAAACCCTATCCCTCTTGTTTCCACCAGTGACAAGGGCGGTCATACCCTTTAGAGACCACCTTTGCGCTCTGAGTTCTGAAGTGTATTCCAAGTATAGGTGAATGAAGCTACTCTTCTCTTAACAGGTAAATAACAATTTGTTGCGTGAGTTGGAACCTTTAAATATTTGCAACTAGGATTCACAAAGAAACTTTGTTATCGACAGCCAGCATTGTACACTGAGGAGACCTGGATTGCAAGACAAAACAGTGGGAAGTGGTTGCAGGCCCCTGTTTATAAGTATTAATTATCATCAAATAAGGTTTACTCCTTGCTGAATCATAGCCTTTGATTCTATCGTCTATATTTTTTTTATTCCCATTCCTGTAAGTTTTCATTGGTCGCTTTGTTTGGTCGGCTGACTGCATCGAATTTCCTAGAGTCTTCAATGATGGAAGTTATGAAGCCATGATTTACCAGCTACTCTGTTTCTTATCTGAGGCAACTGACAAACAGAGCCCCCCATAAATATTGAAGATTACTCAATAAAGTTTTTACTTCTTAAACTAGGTAGCCTAAATACAGGCCTTACGGTTATGCTTTTCCAGTGAATAACAACTTGTAGTATTTACCTGGAAACTCTGGACACTTGCAACCAAACTTTGATATGGTCAGGCATCACCGCGCACTTAAATCTTGGCTTGCAAGAAAAGACAGTGGGAAATGGCTAAGTATCTAATTGCCGGCCATTTTTTGAGCTATTAATTATAGCCTTTAATTACAGGATGATAATTTGACCGTTCCTGATGAATGGCTCACCTAAGACAAAACCAGAAGATATGTATTTTTCTTTCGTCATAAAGGATTCAAATCCCTTTGCATCAACCTTGGTAGGGATTAATTTAATTTACGTAAGGGTGCTTGTAACAAAATAAAAATAATAATAAACATATTTAATGGCCAGTAATAATTATTGAACCGCTACAGCAAGGCAACATTTGATTCGGAGAGAAAAGAAAAGGCACGAATTGGATAAAAAATATCATTTGATCTGTCGATCCTCAGAAAAAAAAAATGTCAAAATGAAATCGATTTGATAAAAAAAAGGAATCTCATGTTACCGCTGCTCTCAGCGATAATTGGTAGGGATGACAGGATTTGAATCTGTGACATTTTGTACCCAAAACAAACGTTTTTATTTTATTTTCTATTTTTTGAAAGGTTAATAAGAGAGGTAATATCTATCCCTAAATATTAATCTGTCTTGTCTAGGAATCTCAATAACCAATAATTGATAATTAACGTGGTACGGTGAGGAACCAGACAATATGACTTGACATACATATTTGGCCCTTCTTACCAAGCATATTTATTGATTATGAAATCTAAATCTCCGTTGCCAGCAATCATGTTACTAAATTTATATATATGTTAAAATTGATACAATAAATTAAAATGATTTACATGTTAAAATTGATACAATAAATTAAAATGATTTATATGTTAAAATTGATACAATAAATTAAAATGATTGAAATTGCAAGGTGAGGGGAGGGCAGAGATGGGGCATAATAGCTAGTAACAAGCATGTATTTGTATTTGTTTAATTGAACCAACATGAGGTTGTGAAGAAGCAAGAAGACATTGTCGAAATGAAAACACAAACTTCATGACTTAATAACATCCGCTTGCTGGTTTTTAACCATGGTGATAATGCCCAGCATCTGGTACAGGGGATCTCAGCATATAAGTAATCTGCCTGAGGCTCTGCCGGATGAAACGTTCTGTCATACTCTGACGGAGTAAACTTCCTGTCATTCAGAGTCCGAGACAGAAACAAAATTGATATTGAAAGGCCAAAAAAAGAGGGGGAAAAAAAAAGCCATGGAAGCACACTGCATCACATGAATCTGAAAAATAAAGCTGTAAAGATACGTACCTTGAATTGCCCAAAATTTGGGATCCTTGCTTCTATCAATAGAGGCCATGAACTCATTGATAAGATTTTGCAGGCTACAATCAAAGCAGAGACACAGGCATTTCTGTGACACTTTAACATTCTGCTGCACTACAAATATGTTCCCATATATGCCAAATAAGTGAAATGAGTCTATTACTTTAAAATTTTATTTGATTACGGCTAAAATCACACCTCTAATGTAGAGATTACAGTTAAAGAGATAATGCAGCATGCAGAAATCAGAATGGAGAAATGCCTCACTATGTATAATAAACTTATAATAAACTTTTTCATCATTTTGGTTGATGACTTTCTTACATACTAGAGAGTCAATAGTACCGAGAGGGAAGAAAAATCAACATTCGGATTTTGAACATCCAAGCCAAAGAAAAGAAAATGCACTTTATTTCATAAATATTTTTGTTAAATTCATTTTCCTGAGCTACAATGTGAACTCAAATCTTAGCTTCAGTTAACTATTCAACCAACCAAAATTGCTCTTTTTTCTTTGTTAGCACCCAGAATGTGTGACACAGGACACAATAGATGAGAAGAACACAATGTCACACACCCAAGAAATCACAAGCTCACCACCACAGCAAACAACTAAAGGTTACAGAAAAAATTCACCACCTAAAGTTGTTAAGCTAAAGATACAGGGCTTAAAATACTCACCACTCAATGGAATCCACCAAAGAGATACAGAATTTGATAATAACTCAAAGTTCATTCAATCCCCAAAATTAATTCTCTCCTTTGGTTACAACTACATGAGCTTAAAAAACTTTCTTGGAACAATCCTCCAAGCATAGATATACTACAAAGAAACCCTTCAAATGACTTGACTTCAAAGACCAACATTAAAGCTAGACATTAATAAAACATTGGTATGCTTAAAACACAGCAAAGAGCATTAAAAAAAATCCAAGTCCAGAAATATTCTTCTTGACTCAAAACTGAACAGCCTGCACTTAACTGATCATAACTTACTGTAGAAAGCTCCAAATTTAGATTAGTAAAATTCATTGGAAAGCTAACACAAATATCTTTCCGATGATGTATGGCTCGAAAATTAATTCAATCTCATGCAGTACAGTTTAATTCTCAAAGATCCCCCTTCTGCACAGAAATTCTGCTCACTTGATTAATGTAAGAACTTGAAGTGCATGTGGTATAACTTGAATACCAAATATTTCAAACACCCCCGTGTTAATGTGCCATCTACAAGACAGCAATTTACAATCCTTTGGCCCACTGGCAAAAAAATTCAAAGAATACTGAAAGAAGATCTAACTGCTGCTGCACATTATTTCCCTTTCCTTGATGGTTTTAGGAGCGCTGAAATGTCTACAAAATGAAACAAAATACTGCTGGTCTGCCTACGCATTTATGCACGACAGTAGTAGAAATTTGCACATAATTTTAGAGAGAATGAGCTGATGACAATTAGAGACAATATAAAATATATATATATATATATATATATATCTTTAAACGTCATAAAAAAGGCTTATTATGTGAGTATTAAAACTCAAAAATTCGGCTATATGAGTGCAATCTGGAGATTTTTATTTGTCATGCTAACTGACCCACTTAGTTCAAAATATTCTAAAACAAGTATCATCAGTCCTTTAATTAAGTCATCCAACTGGGTGATGGAAAGGAAACTTGGGTGCGTACACTAATGGCATTGAATAATCACACAAATAGTCTGATATACAGGAAACTAAGGTCTTGATCCCACAAACAAGGGTAAACGAAACAGTTTAGTAAATGAGGTGCTGTATACAGAAATAGCGACGGCAGAAGCAGTCTAAATAACACAAAAAACAAAAAAAGTTTAAATAACATAAAACCTGCTGAATGTATTATAGAAATTTACATCCTAGAGTTTCTTTTGATCAACCAAGACAACCCAACTATTTCAGAAGCAATAGTTTCCACACAGCTGAGAGAAAGAGTGAGATGTATTTATGAATGTACTTGTAAGCACAGCACATTTTTGAACTTCTAAGGATTTTAAAATATTACCTTTTGCATCTTGAGTCATACATGACCAAATTACCTTCTGCTGATTGCTGAAGACTCTCTGGACATAATGTTCCTCCATTTATCCTTGAGATCAGATGGAGTACGAGTAGGATCAAAAACATCACAACCAAATTCCAAAACTTTCTTCCAAGGAAGATTTTTATTTACTTTAGTTGAAAATTTTTCCACTCCTTCCTGCAATATAAGAGTAGATATCAACAAGCCAGCAAATTAAATCTTGAATAGAGTCTAATTCACTAATTCATCTTGAATATTTAAGACTGAATCACAACAACAATTCAGCTTTTAAGAATCTAGCTCTTACTCTTACTTGCATATAGAAACATGAAAACAATGTACAATATGAGATGCATTATACATACATACATACATATACTTATATATATATATATATATATATATATATATATTCTCATAATTCAATTTTAAAGCAGTAGTGAAGGCAAAGCTTCTAAATTCTAGAAATGCATTACCGAATTGACATGTAAGAAAGATTTTAAGGAATCAAACAATATTAGTTAAAGGTGGAAAACCCTTTCAGAGACAGAATAATTTCAACAATGCATTAAATGAAATTGAATCAATTGTCAATCTCATACAGATTCAAATATTTCATTAAGTTAAATCAGTATCATGATTTATAGTAGATGTCAAAAACAAAGGACATTATTTGGAAACACAAGCACAGTGATTTGGGCTGAAAGCAAACAGTAGCAATGACCATGAATCCATACCTTCAGCATTTCTTCTTCTTCAGCTGTCCAATGTAATCTCCTACGTTTTTCAGAAGCAAATGTGAAGTTTGTGCTGCAATGTGAAATGGAACAATAAATTCCAAATCAGTATAAGAAGCATATACAAATACCACAACTAACTCCTATTTTGCAACCAAATTGGAATATTTCCAACATGAAATCCTATGAGAGAGTATAAACTTTCCAATATACTGCACATGCTGACTCACAATTTTCCACCGGAAACTTGTGTAGACTTTTTGGAGGCAGTTGATTTCTCATTTCGAGCCTGAGCTATTTTCTCTGAATTAGCACCTTTTGGTGGGGATAACTTTTTTGATGAGTCAACATTCTGAGATTTTGTTTTCTTTGGGTTGGCACCCTTTGATGAGCGCAACTTTCTTGGTGAATCAACACCCTGAGATTGTGCCTTCTTACTACTCCCTGCAACACACCTCGGGCGCATCGACATTGGCTCTATATCAGAATCAGACATTTCGGTTCTCAATGTTCTGGGGTCTACATTCTCTTCTTCTTCTCGCCTTTCTTCCTTCAATTTTTCATTGTCAGGTATATCCCCTTTCCATAAATTAAGTAAAATATCAACGACATTTTCTTCTCCAACACAACAAGCAGTGTAAGGCTCTTCTTGCAGTTGGTCTTCAACAATCTTCTCATGTCCACTGCCATCAACGCATCCTAAATCTTCCAATGGTATCCCTTCTCCATCTTCTAAAAGTTCAAGCTCATGAGTTTCAGAGACATTTTTCTTATGTCCACTGTCATCATCGCATCCTAAATCTTCCAATGGTATCCCTTCTCCATCTTCTAAAAGTTCAAGCTCATGAGTTTCGCAGACATTTTCCTCATTGGGCCTTTCTTTGCTGGTATAATTCACAAGTGATTCAATCCCAGGTGTTTTCTCTCGACTATGATTTATCTTGTCCCCAGTATGAGAATGAACAGCCAGAGTGTTACGCTGATCCTCAAGTGCCCTCTTAAATTTGTAACAGGAATCAGCTGTCTTTTTATTGTCCCCATCATTCTCTAGCTCTCCCTCCACTTCCTCACTTAGACTCTCAACTTGAACATCATCCGTTCGATCCTCACAACCACCATCACTGTAATTTCTCTCTTGATGAAGAGATGACATATTCAGCTCATTTCCTTTATCTGTTCTACAATTCTCCTTCTTTTTGTCACCACTAAAATCAATAAAACGTGCCAACTGTTTCTTTGTTTCCATAGCCTTCTTCCACAACTCCTTTGTCCTCGTCAATTCACGTTTATACCAGCAATAGGGACAGTAAAAGTTTCCCATATCATCAGATTTAACTCCACAGCTCAGGCAGTTTTCATGTACAGAAATTGGGCATCCAGATTGACTACAAACCAACAGGTTCTCACCATGTCTATTACACTGAATACAAGGCTCTTCCTCCAACAAATCAACATCCATAAAATCTCCACTCCGCCCCGAACCACTATGATTTTCTATGCGAATACCCATCTCATCATCATTACATGCAGAAGCCATATCTACATCGCCATTCATTTTGCTTAATGTTTCTCCATTTGCTTCATCCTTTGTAAAGATCCAACTAAAAATTTTCAGAAGTTGTCACTTCAAAAGTTTCTTAATTAAAAGTTAAAATTAAAATATAATATCATCAAGTAATGTTTTGTATTCAAAAAGCAATGTATCATTTTAGAGACTTCCCCTGATCTTTGAAAATAATCACGGAAAGAAAATGATCATATTGAATCATTTATTTTATTAAAAAAAAAGGCCACATTTGCATGAACAGTTGCAAGCTAGCATCTTTAGTTAGCCATTTTGTTAAAAAAAGAAATGGTTAACTAAGCAGAAGGAAAAGCTCTCGTGAATCAAACAGAGAAAGATGAAGAGACAGAGAGAAAATACCAGTTCATGTTCGTGATTGAAGAAACGAAGTGACTGACTTGTTGAAGTTCTACTTGGTGAGGCGGATTTAGGGACTCCAGTACTGCCACCGCGCGTTTTTGTCCTCATTTCCTTGCTAGCTGCTACTACGATTCTCCGAGTGGCACCGCGGGTTTTATAATTTTATTACAATCAAAACGCTGCGTTTAATAAATAGCAGCTGCTGGGACAAATACGGCTCGCAGACATTTTCCCTGGCCTTCGTACACATTTACCCTTTTCACTTTCTAAATACACCGCACCGCAAGTTTAGTGATCATCCGAAACGACATCGCATAGACATAGAATCGATTCAATTTTCAGCTTAAAATCAAACTGAGATGAGAACAGCGGATCGCGCATCAATTTAATTTTGAAGAGCTTGGGTTCGGGTTTGAGCTGAGCAATGAGAGAGGACAATCGTTTTCATCTCGGAAATATCAGATTTTATCCACATGATCGGAGGACAAGGCGTTACTCGCCTTACGTACGGACGTAGAAGCGGCCGCTCGCTTGGACTCCAAACTGCCACCGGAAGTTCATTGAAGCGGCCAAAGAGTGGGGTGGCTTCGATAACGTCACGGCATTTTCGGTTTGGGAGATCATGAAGGCGGAGGTTGACGGTGTCAGTCCCACGTTAAATGACGCTTCGAGTGTTCTGGGTATGTTGCAGTTTATGTTCCGGGAGTACACGGTCAGTCCGCTTCGAGTGTTCTGGGTTCTTATGAAGCAATGGTGAGTTATTTTGGGAAATTGAAATTGGCCCCAGGACTGAATCGAGTACCTGTGACACAATGGTCAATGAATTTGGGAAATTTAATATTTAGGATCAGGATTAACTGCACATTATTGGGCTTGTTTAGTGTGAACTTTGTAATGTATATATATGCTTTTGTTGATTAATATAACAATATGCTTGGGTACTTTTCGTTCGCTTATTCTGTTATGAATGAGGCTGGGAATTGCCTTTTACATTCCATGAATTGCCGGGACACTCTGCCATCCCTTCAAAGAAAGGAAGGATTCCAATGAAGCTATCTTATTTTAATAGTTGAATCGATGTGTGATATTTTGAATTTGTTCAGAATTTCAACTTGAATTCCAACTAATTATGGATAGCCAAAACAGTTCAGCTCATTTGTTAGGATCATCCTTATTATTAGCAATTAATGAGAAATTGCACCTTAAGGAGTGAAAAGGGTTTTTTTTCTTTTTTTTCTTTTTTTCCTTTCAATCATAGCAAATGAACACACAAGTCAAATGATGGCGAGAATGCCCCAAGTCAGAATGGCTATTGTTAAATTCCTTAATTTTCTCATTTATGTTTTATCGTTGCTTTCAATGCAATTCAATTGCCCTACATCAAACCATTCGTGCCTAATAACAAATTTCTTCATTTAGGCACCTATGAGAAAATAATCCAACCATTGACTTTCAAACTCGAATACTTTAACGTAAAAAAGTTTTCTACTTTCTTGGAAGCTTGCCTAGTTGTATCACTTTGATGGGTTTAAATATCTGGCGCATATTTCGTGTGGGAATTTAACATTAGTTTAATATTTGTACATGGGATGTTTGTGGAGTACAAGATCGAGGAGTAATATGGAGCTGTTGGTCTACAATAAAATGGCTAATAGCAGAAGCAACATTGATGAGAAACTGTTGCTAGCTCGAATCAATCCACAGAAGCAACATTGATCGAGGAGTAATCTTGAAGGTCTCCTGATTTTTCACAAAAGGGTATTTTTTGTTATGTTGATGGGATCATTGGAATACAGAGCAATGCTTGAGATGGAACATGAGAGCCCAGTGAATCCAGGTTCAATAGTGGTAAAGAAACCTTCATTTAAGTTGTCCAATGGCAGTTTAGATGTTAGCAGCGGTCAAAATGCATATGTGACCAGGAGTTGTAATGGGGTCATTGAGAGCATCAAGGTTGTTGTATTCCCTACAACACCAAACATATTGATTATTTTTGGCCTGTAGCAATTGTTGTCGATAAAACTTCTGGTTCTCATTAGAGTTTCTGTTTGGTTTTTTCTTTTCTTTTTTTTTGCCAATGTGTTTGTTTGTTCAAGAAGCTTGAAGATTGCGTTTCTTTTTACTGTTGATTTTGATTTCCTCGTGTGAATTTTCAGGGTTGGGTTTTTCTTCTGAGCATGTTGGGGATCATTCCTCTGGCTGAGCATCTTGGCTTTTGTAACTGAGTAAGTTTCCTTTGCATTTTATCTGTATAATTCTCCATATGAAATTTCATTTACATGAATTTTCAGACTCCAGATTATGAAATCAGAATATACCAAAATTTGGTTATGCTTCCATTCGAGTATATCAATATTGAAAGGATAAATGATTTCATTAGTACCTAATTTGCAGCTTGTGCTTAATTTCATGTTGGCAGCTGGCTTTCTCTACAGGACCTACAGGTACTTTTATTGTTCATAATGAAGTTTTGGTTTGACATAATTTCCATAAGTTTTTAATTTCTTCCACCCACCAAGCTCCTCTGTTCTTCAAGCTTCCAAATTCACAACAAGCTTTTATGTTTATTTCTCTCAAAAAAATTTGGTGAAAAATATGTTTGAGCGTCAATTCGTTTACTGGTATTACTCAATGATAAAATATCTTCTTAATGCCATTTGCAGTTGGAGGTCTACTAAATACTTCTTTCAGAAATCTAACAGAATTGATAATATCAATTTAAGCATAAAAAAGGGACATGATGCTTGTAGTTCAACAATCATTACTCGGTTCTATTTTATCAAACATGTTGCTGGTGCTAGGCTCTGCTTTCTTCCATGGGAAACTTGTGAATGCAAAGAGGGAGCAAGTGTTTAGTAAGGTCTGTTAGCATTTTGATCACATTTGCTATCTTAAACCAAGGGAATAATTCTTTGTTGTCCTTTAACTCTTTATGTCCATTACTAAGTTTGTTTATCTTATGTCCATCTATAAGTTTATTTATCATATATCCATTTGTACAAGTTTGTCAACAGAGAGGTTAAAACTGTTCTAATTTTATTGATAGGCAGTGGCTTCAGTGAACTCTGGATTGCTGCTGATGGCAGTAATGGGTTTATTGTTCCCTGCTGTTCTCCATGCTACACACACAGAGCTGCATTTTGGGAAGTCTGAATTGGCCATCTCAAGATTTAGTAGCTATATCATGCTTGTGGGCTTGTGGCTTATGCTGCCTATCTATATTTTCAGCTAAACAGCCAGCGGCAACTGCATGATCAGGTTAGTCACGCACATGTGGTTCTGTAGGGGATAAGAGCCACAAGCATGGTGACTAGAGGTTAATGCATGTAGTGGAATATGATTAAAGGCCTAAAGCTTAAGTCCATTTTAGACACGAGGAAAGGTTTTTTCAGAGAGCTTCCTATAAACTCAGTTTTCTTAAACAGATGGTTCCATAAGGTTGATCCACAGAAGCTTTAGGTGTATTTGTTACTGTAAACCTTTCAAAGTAAAATATCCCCCATTTTACCAGTTCCAAATTTAAGGATCTTATTCCTTACCGTAAATTTTACCGAGGCTGCTATTGCATACTTTCTTGTGCCTAGCCACTTTGATACGGGCAGAGCGAAAATGGCTTGATGAAGGCTCCAACTCTCGCATGAAATGCAGATATTAAGAATCAATATAAGTAAACTACGCTGAAACTGCAATGATATTTTGACATCTCCTACACACCATGTAAACAATGAGGAATCAGTAAATTTGACTCAGTTCTCTGCGGTCAGATAAGGATTATATGTACATGATGGTTGGTGTCTGTGTGTACTAAGAAAACAAGAAAAGCATAAAAGCAAATGCAGATGGTAAATTAAGAAAGCCAAAACCAGCCTCATCAAGCAAAAGATAATCAAGAAGAGTAAGAATACTACTAAAGAGTAAAGAGCCAGGCAAATCACTTGTTGGTTGAGTGGTAGACACTGACTACATTGGTTGAAATTCTTCAAACTAGAAGAAATATATTTATTACATTGAGAATACGAGTATGGTTGAAACACTATAGGTTTTTCTTAAGAGCCCATTTATGATCAAAAAAAAAAAAAAAACACTATAGGTTATTAACTATTCAATTAATGTTCTAACACATATAATTATAAATAGCAAATTGTTGCAAGCTCGCTCCATGAACGTGAGTACTTATCGGTTGTTTGGAAGCTGTTAAAGAGGGTGGCTTGGCTTATTTCCTAGAATATAATTCCGTATAGTGTTTGTTGCAAAAAGTAATGTGTGGATAAAACCGTTTCAGCTCATTAATTAATCCTGTAATAATGACTTTGACAGCTAATGATTATGCTACTCCTAATTTATACACGGTACATAACTGTCAATTCCACTCCCCGGCATCTATGAATTAATAAAAACCACGATACCTCAATGCTAAATCTAGTTTACAGCTAACTCTCAAGAATTATATAATGTTGAATTATATAATATTCCAAAAACTGATGAATCTTCTCGGAAATTAATAACCTTGCACAATGTAACGTACGTGATTATGGGTGCGTTTGGGATTGAGGTGTTATAACTTTTAAAAATTTCACAAATTCTTTGTGGAAAAAAAAACTCAGAACTATTAAACAAACATTAATAATATTTAGTAAATATAAATTTTAAATAATAATTCTGATAAAATTATTAAAGATATAATAGATTTTCTATTATACAAGTGAAAATTTATAGTAACATAACTTCCAAACTACAACAGTTAGTGTTTACCAAACACTTTAGTGCTGTAACTTCTACCCAACGTTAATACCAAACGCATCCTATATATCTATACAATATGATATCGATCGTATACGTTAAGTAAACACAACAAAAACATTGACTATAATCAGCTCTGCGATCTTGCTAAAATATTTGATGTTAAACGAGTAGTGAAGATCGAAAGAAGCTTCAAGTTAATTTATATAAATATAATATATTTTCCTTGGACGGCATCCAATTACTAAGTACATGCGGTACTTATTAGGCCTGTAAACTGAAGTTGTTTCAATATTATTAATCTAAGGAAAAAGAAAAATGGAACAATTGGTAGTAAATTTACCGAATAAGAGTTTGAACAGATTCTTTAGTGCATAGTGCTACTTTGCAAAGTTTTGATTGCAATTTCAATTCTATCAATGATAGCTTTTGCATGTGTGGATCTTCCTCCTCCTCAAGGAGAAGAGTAAAATAAGAACGAGGAAAAAGAAAAACGCCAAGTTGAGATTGACATGGGAGCGGCAGGAGAGGCGGCCGTACAGGCGGTAGGTTGTTGCGGCTGTGGAGGAGGTGGCGGCGATGGAGGGGGCTGTGGTGTTTGCGGAGGTGATTGAAGACCCACCATCCATGCAACCGTGCATGGCTTCCTTTCTACTTACATATATTCTGATTCATATTCCAGGAGCTCATTAGCTAGAAAATGTATGCGGATGATTGATAAATGATTGATACATGTACTATACCTAAAATTAATTTCTGGTTTTGTGCTTAATTTCCACTATAGAAATTTTGATAGATTTATAACGTGTGTTGTAATTATTTATCTTAATAAACATTCTCACTTTGAATTAAACTTTATAATTCAAATGAAGCACTGTCTGTCCAACCCTCATGATTCTTATTCTTTTATTTAATTTTTTTTTTCATAATCCTCCGCATTAAAATTTTAACCAAAGACAACATTAAAAAATGTAAAATGTGACTTTTTTTATTATTTTTATTTTTATATCAATGCATATGCCAAAATATCATATTTACTCATAAAAATTATTCTTTCTCATTATGTTGACGGTTGATTTGCGAGGGCAATTTTAATTCATTTGTGCTGAAGGGGTGGCAATATGTGTCATGATTCGTTTATTCAATTCGATTCGATGCGAACTAAATAAATTTGGGTTTGAAAAAATTGATTCGTTTAATAAATAGACAAATTTGATTCAATTTGTTAATTAAACGAATCGAATCCGAGTTTGAGGAGATTGATTCACTTATTCGTTTAGGATTCATTCAATAAATATGTCATAAGCAAATCAAATCCAATCCATTCATTTATTATTCCTTTAACTAAACTTATTTATCCTAAATATGTACAAAAAAATTTTAAAGTTTAAAGGCTAATATAGTATTTATAAATGATAATAATTTATATTTTGTAAGATTTTTTTTTTGAAAAGTAATTTCATTAAGCAAAAGCAATTATAAATTGTTTAATAACCAAAAAGGTGGAGTTAGGCTCCACACTCTAGAATCTGGCATAGAACTTCCTGCCCTCGCAACAGCATCAGCAGCAAAATTTGCAGATCGACGAACAAACGAGAATTTCACTTCTTCTATATATATTACTAACACCCTACACTCCTCAATGATGAAACCAAAGCCATTAGGGCCTGAAAAATCCTCAGTCAAAGCTTGAAAAACTTGAAGGCAGTCCATCTCCACAATAACACATGGAAGCTGCAACTCTTTTAGCCAGCTAAGAGCCTCCTGAATACCAAGAGCCTCTGCCTCCCTTGCTCTAAAACTTCCAGGTCTGCCAGCACACCTTGCTGGCAAGAAACAGCCATCTGAGTTACGAAGAACACAACCAAGCCCAATCCTTCTCTTTGATTCAAAAACATCTGCATCTACATTGCACTTCACCCAGCCAAACTTAGGCCTTTCCCAGCTCACTGCCCCATGAGCCAGCCTATGCACATCATCATCAACATAGTACACTTGCTTCTTAGCTACTTGCCATTGATAGAGAATCTGCCCAGCAGAATTTAAAACCGGCTGGACAGAGCCAATTTTGTTGTTCCAGATTATGTCATTCCGATGAATCCAGATTCGCCAGCAAATCATCATAGCTATATTGCAATCCTCCCTACTGCAATGTGAAAAAATATGTTCAAGCCACCCCAAAAAAGAAGTGCAGTGGCGTATTTTGTAAGATGTTAAATTTGTGGTTTCTTTACATTTTATTCTGCTTAATTTTTGTTTATTAATTATATTTTTGTAAATGAATCCATAATCAACTCGATTCATTATAAAATAAACAAGTAGTGAATAAATTTAGATTTGATTCGTTTATTAATTCTAATAAATAAATTGAACTGAATATTCATTTAATAAACAAATCGAATCAGAATCAACAGACTTTTGACCTAATTTGTTTAGGATTTGATTTGAACCCGATTTGTTTATATGTTTTACCACCCCCATAATAAAGATTTATTGGTTCTGACTTATTTATGCATGATCCTTTTATTAATTTTGCTTTTGACGAGTGCTTTTTACTGGACCTCACATAGCTTGTACTTAAGAAGTAAGGTTAATTTTGTCCCATCTGATTCGTTTTACTCTTTCTTTTTATTTAATAAAGGCTTACTTGTTTTGTCATTGTTTACCAAGTAACAAAATATTCTTGTTTTCATTAACCTTTTAACAAAATTGACAAAATAAGATATTAACATTTATAAATAACCCAAGTGGTAGAAAAAATTTGCGAGACCAAATATTAAGTGTTATTCTGATATTCTCCCTTGAAAATACATGTAGTAAGTGCACAAATGGACAATTTCTTACTTTTAGGTAGGCTTAATTAGGAGTGTCTTGGACATTGATTTTTATCACTAATACGTATGTTATAATAAAAAATCTACTGCACGCAAGTATCCCAGATCAAGCCTATTATAATACAATTCAGATTTTATCCTCTTCTTTTCAGACATTAATCATCTTGTTACCCGGATGCCTCTGGTTCCATCGGTAACAAGGGCTACCCTGTAGAGACCACCTTTGCTTTCTGTACCTTCACATGTTTTCCCAATTTTATTTAACAGCTGGCTGCTGCTATTTTCGTCTTATCATATAAGTAACAGTTGGTGGTATTTATTGGGAAACATTTTACTTTGTCGCACAGACTTGAACTATAAGGAAACTTGGATTGCAAGTAAAGTCACTGTAAATTCAAACTGTTACCCTTTTCAAACTTTGAATAACCATTTAATACAAAATAATATTTCTCTGGTGACTTGACTCATTGGGTTTTTGGAAGATGAAATTGTACGCTGCATTGGCTTCATAATGAAAACTATCATGATTAAAAGACACAACTTTATTATACAAGAAATATTTCAGTACAGCTTCTGGCACTAAAAAAAAAGAAAAGGAAAAAGAAAAAAGAAACCTTGACTGACTGGAAATACCGGCTAGAACAAAGAGGATGTGTCTAATTTCCAGTTGAACGTAATCCATTCACATTCAAAGTCACAGTCACCCCTCCATCGACACAAATAATCTGCCCTGTGATATATGAAGCAGCTGGAAGGCAAAGGAATGCCACCAATGAAGAAACCTCATCAGGCTCTCCAGCTCGACTGATAGGTGTTTGACGTGCTATTCCATCCAGAAATTCACGTCCTGCAGGACCTTCCTGAGAAAAGAGGGAATCAATCAGTTTCACCCGTAAGAAAAATACATAATTGTAGATACGATGAAATCCAACACTAGGTACATAAGGGTGAGAAAAACTTGTGCCCAGAAAAGGAATTGTGTGCTGCAGCAACTATTTTTTGACGCTCTGGAACACACTTCAGAGGCATTGTGGATAGCATAACTTTACACAGATACAAGCTTTATTTATTTATTCTTTTTCATGACAGTGACACTTTTCAGTTTATATGCTGCATGCTAGATGCTGTATTTTTGTTTCAACATGCTCTCATGGTAAAGTATTTAAGTTGTTATTTACATGCTCTAGAAGAAGTACAGCACGATTGAATTAGAAGGAATGGCAAATTAGCAAAATGTGTTTTTTTCTTCATTTTACTGTCTTCCCTTGATGCCAACAGATAATACCTCAAAAGGTTTCGTCAGTGAGGTTTTAATAACCCAGGGTGCAACTGTATTAGTACGGATGTTATCCTTTGCCCACTCGCATGCCAAATGCTTCGTTAGTTGATTGATGGCTCCTGCAAGTAAAGTGTATAACGGATTTTATTAGAAGATATATGCACCATATTTGTTGGAAGTTGGAATCTTACAGAATTTTCTAGAAGAAGAAATAAAACCGATTCGCACCTTTGTATGCACCATACAGAGAAACAGAAGGTATTCCTCTAACGCCCCCAACAGAGGAAATAAATACGATACTTCCATTCCCTGATGCTTTTAACAGAGGATGTGCTAGTTGAGACAGATGAAAAACAGACTCGAAATTTGTGCTGCTTACAGTTGACATGTCCTCAGCTGTAATATCCAGAGTTGGTTTTGCGAAAGCTATTGCAGCATTGTTTATCTGAAGAAAATTTTAATCACATAAACTCATATCTGATATGTAAAACTAAATGTTTTGTAGGAGCTTGGAAACTAGACTTACAAGAATGTTGAGCTTCCCCTGAAAGATGGAGGTGACAGTCTCTATTAGCTTCTCACGCTGTTCGCGGGATGACTGGTCACATACTGACCCCGTTACTTTGAACCCTTTGTTTTCCCATTCGTGTAAACGTGCATCAAGCTCAATTTGGTTACGCGAACATGTGTGAATAATTGCTCCAAATCTTGCTAATTCTTCTACGGTGGCATGCCTAATCACAATCAATGAATTTCCAGCAAATACGTTCAGTTCCAAATATGCTTGGAAAAAAAAGAAAAAAAAAATCAAACAGAAGAAAGAAAAAGAGAGTAAAACTTACCCTATGCCTCGGGTTCCTCCAGTGACTAAAGCAGTCATTCCGTCGAGAGACCATCTTTTGTTTCCGCTAACGAACTCTCGTTCTCCCATGCTTGTCTTCAAATTTTGCTGAAAGCCTTTTCAACTATTTGTTACTTCTTTTTGAGGAACATAATAGCCACCTTATCAAAAACACCGAAACATAATCTGTTTATTTCACAACCACACAGAGGTTTGGACCAACGCATGATTGCCAATGCGCCAGTGGCTGGGGACCGCTCTTTAGTAATGTTTGTGGTTACCTCAATTAGTGGTTCCAATACTGTTCGCCTACTTGAGTGATCAAAAATAGTTGCCATCTTTGCACGCATTATTATTTCAATACTAATTCTTGTTTACATGCATCGCCAGCAACTGTTTATTTATTTATTTATTTATTGCCCTTTTGTCCTTTATTGACTGCTCTGGAGCCCAATTAAAATCACTCTGTTTAGTAATCATGGTATTCAATATTGACTTATTGAGGTTTTGGTTTGGTTGAGAGATAAGGATCACGAATACGTGGTACACTAATGATCTAAATTAAGATCTTTATTATTCTTTTTTTTTTTGGTTCCAAGATCTTTATTATTCAACCCAAATGACATGTTATTCCAAAAAAAAAAATGTGCATAGTCCTCAATGGAAGTTCAGTTAGTTCAGGTAGTTTAGGCCAAGCAGTAGGACTTTAAAAAAATTGTTTTGTAGCTCATTTTCTTGGGAATCTCATAAAACATAGAACAATGCGGCATTACTAACAGTTTAAGAAAATGACACCAAACAACCTTGGTTTTTTTATTACTTATAACATTTAGGGAAAGATAGAAATGCCTACCAGAATACAAAGAGATTGTTCCTCGTTCTTAGTTGGGTTAAATCCATTCACAGTCATTCCTCCATCCACACAAATAACTTGCCCTGTGATATTTGAAGCAGCTGGGAAACAAAGGAATGCTACCAACGAGGAAACCTTGTCCGGCTCTCCAGGACGGCGGATAGGTGTGTGAGATACCAAGCCTTCCACAATTTTGTTTTTGGCAGGATCGTGCTGAGAAAATAGGGAGTTAATCAGTATAGTCAGCCGATAATGAAGTGGAAATATGAAAGAGATAACATCATTAAAGTTTCACAGAACATAGATATTTATACCCGTATAGCATCGCTCAAAGAGGTTCTGATAACCCTGGGGCAATCGAATTAGCACGAATATAGTCCTTTCCACTCACAAGCCAAGTTCTTCGTAAGTTGATTCATGGCTCCTCTAAAGACAAATGTGCGTAGAAAGTGTTTATATGCATATGTGCAATTTCATATTTGTTCCAATAATAGAAAACTTCCAAGTAGAATGACTCGTACCTTTGTCTGGACCATACAGAGAAGTAAGAGGAGCAGCTGTAACTCCTGCTGTCCCGCAACTAAGGAGATAAATACAATGCTTCCATTTCCTGATGCTTGTAACGAAGGATGTGCAAGTTGAGACAGATGAAAAACGGACTCAAAATCTGTGCTTCTTAGAGTTGACATGTCCTCAGCTGTAATGTCTAGTGCTTCTTTTGGCACAGCTACCGCGGCATTGTTAACCTGAACAAAATTTTCACGTTATATACCAAAATCTGATCTGAACAAAAGTTCATTAGCACATGCAACCTCTTTATCGAAACAGAATCAGATAGCATATTAAGAGTTACATTATTAAGCTCTAAAAGAGGCTACACATACAAGTATGTTAAGCTTCCCCTGGAAGATGGAGGAGACAGTCTCCATTGACTTCTCACGCTGCTCGCCGGATGACAGGTCACATACTGAACCTGTCACTTTGAGACCTTTGAGTTGCCATTTCTGTAAACATTCGTTAAGCTCAGTTTGGTTACGTGAACATGTGTGGATAATTGCTCCAAATCCTGCTATTTCTTCGACAATGGCATGCCTAATTGCAATCAATCAATTTCCAGCAAATAAGCTCAAACCAAATATGCTGATAATAACCAAATAGAAAGAAATAAATAAAAATATCATCAGAGTAGAACTTACCCTATGCCTCGCGTCCCTCCGGTGACTAAAGCATCCTTTCCATCGAGAGACCATCTTTTAATTCTGCCAATGAACTTTTGTTCCCCCATGATTTTCTTCACGGTTTACTGAAAGCTTCAACTAAAGAAGTTTAAATGCAAAAAGCTTATGACAACAGCTAGCTAGGCTTCTTTAACTCTTGATTGATTTGATTCTTCAGTTACTTTCTGGAAAAGGATAAAACATTTTTAATTTTCTGCAATAGAGGTAAGAGCTGGAAACTTTTTAGAACGACAGATCCCAAGTAATCGAACTTACTGAAATAACTTTGTGCATTCGACCACCACACATAGCTGATACACCACACGAATGATGGAACACGGCATTAGTTTTGAAGAGATTATCTTTTACCTATACATTCTCTTTGGCAGTTGGTACTGATTATAGTTGAGTAACTCTTCTGGAAATGCTTGAGGTTACCTTAATTACTGGTTAGATGATCAACAGTAGGTGCCATTTTTTGTCTCTGATGCTCAACTCTTCTTCTCCCATGTGTTGTGTCCATTATTTATTCAAGTCCTTAACCCAACTAATTCTGTCCTCAATGCACTCTTCATTAACATCCAATGATAGAAATTTAGATACCCACTTCATTATAATGAGAATCATGAAGCTTAATAGCTTATCTTATCCAAAAAGCATAGAAACACAACGATTCAATATTTCATAGCCACACGAGTAAATTGGGACTAATTTAAAAAATGTCTCTGTTTTTGTCTTTGCATTTACAGAAGTGGCGCCCCTTGTGAATTTTACATTGTGATTTTAATTATCAGCTGAAAAAACAAAAATAATCTCGCAAAGTTCAAGATCTTATTATTAAACAATCATATTGTGACAATTTAGCTTAAAATGTTACAGCACCCGAAACAACATATTGCATAGAATGTGTGTTCCCTCCCCTTAACATATGACAATAAGTTAATTCTTAGCTCAATTGCCTGCTGTATATCCCCCATCAATCGAAATAACCTGCCCGGTGATGTATGAAGCGGCAGGCAAGCAGAGAAATGCCACCAGAGGCGAAATCTCGTTAGGTTCTGCAATGCGTGCGAAAGGAGTTTTTGCTATTAGCTTAACATATTCCTGAACAAGAGGATCATTCAAATCCTGAAACAAAGAGTAGCTCAAAATGTAACCGTGCAACTCCCAAATATCGTCAGTATATGTGCAGAATTATTTAACATATTAAAATTATGGGAGAATAGTACAGGCGGTGAAATCTGAGTGTTGACAGCCCAAGGTGAAACAGCATTTACACGAATGCTGTCAGTTGCCCATTCACATGCCAAGTTCTTTGTAAGTTGGTTGATTGCTCCTGAAACAGAATCGCACAGTGATAAAATTATTAATTTGTGACTGAGCATTGGCATTCAAAGCTCAAAATTCATGACACGTTACATACCTTTGGATGCAGCGTAGGCGGATAATCTTGGTATACTTATCGCGCCAGCAACTGAAGACATGAAAACAATACTTGCATTTCCTGATGCTTTCAAGAGGGGATGTGCAAGTTGACAGAGATGATAAGAAGACTCGACATTCGTGCTCATTACACTCGAGTACTCTTCCAGAGTATACTCCGTAGCCCTTTTCATCACAACTAGTGCAGCATTGTTCACCTGAAGCAACATAACCAGCCGCAGAAATCCCATCAGAGTTTTCGAAAAGAAAGAACCAATCTAATTCATATCTTGTAATCCAAGTTAGACTAATTTTTACTCCAATCTTGCAATTTCTTTAGTTATGTAGGAACCGTACATATCAGTCAAAAACAGAAATACTAGTAAGATCCTGAAGCTGTGACGCTTACAAGGATGTTAAGCTTGCCATCAAAAACAGAAGAGACAGTCTCAATAAGCTTCTCCCTCTGGTCTCCGAATGAAAGGTCACATACAGAGCCAGTTACTTTAAACCCTTTGCTTTCCCACTCTTGTATCCTCTCATTGATCATGTTCTGATCGCGGCCACATGCATGCACCGATGCTCCAAATCGTGCCAGTTCTTCAACAATGGCATATCTGATACAAAGTTAACATAATCAATCAATCCAAATAAGCAGAAAAACAACTAGAGATTGAACCAGAACTTCTGAATTTGGAGAAAGTTACTATTACTAACCCAATGCCTCTGGTACCGCCAGTGACCAGTGCGGTCATGCCCTTCAGTGACCATTTTTTGTCGCCGGAAACGGGCTCTGCAGCTTCTGCCATGATTGTTTCAATGTTCTTAAATTACTAGTATTCTAATTACTTCGGCTTAAAGTTTGGCTAAAAGGCTTTAAACACATTCAATTTACTTGATAAAAATATTTTGATATAATTGTCAAGGTCGTATAAGAGAATGCAAATAAAACAAATCAGAAACCTCGAAAAGAATCAAAAGACCGGCCTTCCAGAGAAATCCTAGCGTAAGAATTTGTATTTTCCAGTTTCCTTCAATTTTTTTTTCTCTTTTATTTTACTCCGCCACAGTAGCGAGACTTGAAACTTTTTTCTACCAACCAGCTCAACTGAAAAATTATCAACTAGTTTCCATGATCACGTTTAAAACTCTGGAAGCGGGACAAACGCATTTTCAGGTGCATTCAATAGAACTTTTACCATAAAATCTTAAGTGGGACAATCATGTTTCGTGTCATTAACATGATTGAGAATTTGAAGCCGGCCAAAAACCAGGCCTTCATATCATCACCTCCATCGTCATCAATTGATGGTGACAGAAAATGATATTTTGAGGAATCAATTTCTAAGATGGTGTGCAGCCTGGCTGGTGGATATGGACTTTGGATTTATACAAACCTCGGTGTCGTTTATGGATGAAAAGACGAGTCTTATTTTGTTAATTTATCTAGTGATTGCATTGAAAATATACTTACTACTTATAATTGAGGGATAATGACACCCTATACTTGCTTAAATGTACATTTAAATTTATTGTTATTATTATTATACTCTTTAATGATAGGAATCCCATAAATGTGACTTTAAAGCATAAATAATATAATACAACTATAATAATATAATAAAAAATAATATACATTCTCTAAAATATGTTGAATATTAAAGGAAATAATTTAAAAATTTTAATATACTAGACATATTTTACTAGCATTAGATTTGTTTACCCAAAGATTTATTTTAAATTTTTTTAATAATACAAATATAAATATCAAATAAATATAATGAATAAAAGAATTTAGTCCTGCAAATTATTTTTTTATATTATGTAAAACTTTAAAATTAATCTTTTCGTTAGTATAATCAAAGGATATAATAATCAATGTAAGGGTTTGCACGATGATTTATGAAACTTGAGAGGTCTACATACACATTTGAACAAGTCTCGAATGTCTAGATATCTTTCTCTATGAATAATTAGAGTTACAAACAATTGTGCAAACAATTGTATACAAAGTAATGTAGCAAGATATGAATGATTGATAGGAATATAAAAATTTAAAAACAAATCACGCAAGTCCCGTCATATTTTTAAGTCAAACTATTTATCAAAGTGATGTAACTTAATCAGAAAATGAGAGATATAGTTCTTGTTTGTTTGTTTTATCTTATTTTAAACCATGCACCTTACCCTTTCTCACCTTAGATTAAATGTATTTCCTTAGACCTGCTTATTTTTTTACTAAAGACGAAATATGATTCAATTTCAATTAATAAATTCTGTAAAATGTTCTTTTCAATTTAAGACTAAAAAGTATTTATAAATAAAATTAACTTTTTTTTATTTATCTCTAAGATCAAAATGCATTTCATCTAATCCTATTTAGATTTTAATCAAATTCATTTCTATTTACATTTTAGATGAAAAACAAATGCTATCACATTTTTTCACTCACCATCACACGCTTAAATATACAGAAAGAGTATTCTCTCACAACACAAATAGACTTGAGTCCTCAACTTCAATAATTGATTAATCTTTATTAATAATGAATTTCGTTTAAAAGAAAAAAAAAATGATATGCGAAATTGGACTAAATATACTTGGGACCATTAATTTGAATGGTATTTTTTTTTTTTTTGAGATGGATTATTGGCAACCTTTGAAAAACTCTTATAATCTCTTTGAGCATTTTACAATTTTAGACTTTATAGAAATTATATTGAAGGACAAAAAAATCAAATTAAACCTACGTAAAACCATTTCTCTTGTTTGAGATAAAGTCAAAATCAAAAACCAACACCTGGTAATTTATGTAATTGGGTAGCCTGGAACGAAAGAGGCGTGCAACTAAGTTAGAATTTTTACTGATTTTAGGGAGATAGTCAGTTCGCCAGTTCTTCAATGAATTTATTAGAGAGTAATAGCTCATTTCTTGTTCCCTACTCTTGTATCTTTGAGATTCCAATCATTGCACATTATTATTTATGGGTGCATAGTTGTGTGATGTCAATATATTCAACAATGTTTGATAATTGAAAAATAAGAAAAAAAAATTAAAGAACGCCTTTTCATCTGGAATAATTTTGATAAAGGTTACTTTTGCCATTCATGGTGGTCTTATTTGATAATTATAATATTTTAGAAATTCTATTATGATAAAATCAGAAAAGAAGTTTTAAAAGTTTACTGGAAGTAAGGGTGTTAAATTAGAGGTGATAAAATGAGTTACGATATAATTACACGATATGGATACAATACAATTTTTTACATGTTTGTTAACAAATATTGACATGAGTAGTAAATGGATTAACACAACAAGACACAATAAATAATCACATCATATCCATGTCAAAGCACTTCAAATTATATGTTTATGGCACAAATATTAATTAGTATGTATTAATATTATTAAAAAAAAACTAATATACATGTGTGCGCGCACACACACACACAAAAAACATTAAATTAATTAGTACTGTCATATCCATATCATATTTATGTCATGTTAACTTATTTATGTCCTACTTTTAAGAATAATATTGACATACTTTTTATTTTTTAAATTAATTTTTTGCATTAAATATTTAAATTCAACATGATTAATAAACGAGTGTCATATCCGCATTTGATGTTTCAACACAGTTAATAAATGGGTCATATCCGAACTTATTTAAATTTAATATAACACATATTAGACACGACATAACTACACAAATTGACAACTGTATATTCATTGGTTTAAATCCAACAGATTTTATCAAATACAAGTCCAATTCATTATATATTTGATTTTACATTTTGAATCCAATTTGATCCAATCACTTATTGGAATTCAATATAATCCAAACCAATAAAAAGTCAAGTCTAATTCATCCGATCTTGTTAGCCTGACTAATTAAAATAAAATTTACAAATAAAAATTGTCAAAAATTGTCCAAAATTTTAATTAGTAATAATTTAAAAATAAAATATCAACTCCTCTAATATTTCATGATTCATTTGCTTTATTATTATATGGGTGAAAAAAAAATGAATTTGAATATTGAAAGAAAGTGTTGGTTGTAGTTTGTACTTTGTACTCTATATTATTATTATATATTTATAGTTATACAAAATTAAGTTTATTAATTTTAGGAAAATTAATTTTTTTTAACAAGTTAAATATAAAAGCGCAATGTAGCCTTTTTAAAAAATAAAGAAAGAAAATGAGAATTAGTTGGTTAGAATAGTTTATATTGGATTTTAACACATAGATTTATTTACCAATATAATAATAGTTTTAGGCAGATTTTAAGTGTAAAGGAAAAGAGAAAAACCTATTTAGAACAATAAATTTATTTTATGGGGAAACCAGGGTACCTCACTAGGTCATTGTGTGCAATATTTTTAAGGTTCGAATAAGGCAAGGAGGGTGAAGGCTGATGATGGCAGCGAAAGGTCAGAATCTGGAAGAGAAGTCAACTAAGATAAGCTTCAAGTCTGCAAAACAATGAAAATGAGGTTAGAAGTGAAGCCGGGGTGTGCCGGCGTTCATACTTCGACGCTCAAGTTAGCAACTCAAGCTTTTTAATGGTGACAAGAGCTTGTCAGCCCTCTAAAATCGTGGTTTAAGGTTGAAGAAGGCTTTTTTTGTAGAGTGTGTGTGATCATGAATCATGAAAATAGAACTTGGACGCCTTTATATATGGTGTACCCTAACTGCCATGTGGCGCATTTATGATGATTATTAGTTGTCCTTTTTCAAGCCTTTTCTATTAATTTACCTTTTTCATGATTTTTGAGCCGTTTGGAGCTTGCTTGGGGAGTAAAAAGGGCTTCATGGTGTATTTTATCCTTTTGGATACGTGACGTAGGCTGGAGAGTGGTTGAAGTTACCTTAACATAGGTTGTCTGGTAAGGAGGCTGAGGACCACTGTCTTAGAGGCAGCGTCTTTCACTTTTTGGCAGTGGTGACAGTCGACTGTCACCACTTTTTTGACATAATATTATGATATCTGATTTTCACAAAATTAAATATTGTCTTTTAGGCTATAAAGACGTTTCTCGTGACCAACTTTTTAGATACTTTTCTTTAATTGTTTCGCATCTAATTTGTTAGTTACTCCAGGTACCGAGTTATAGGAGGTAAGTCAAGTACCCCAGGTACCGAATTTTGTGGGGTAGGCTACGTACCACGGGTACCAAATTATAGGGGTAAGTCGGATACCCCAGAGGCGTACAGTGATCGTCATGACTTTTCATCGACATATGGGGTTCTACTATAATTTTTTTTTGTTTCTCTCCAAACAATAACATTAGATTTTCTATTTTGCAATCCAATTTAATCTAATTAAAAAGTCAGTCCGATAAAATTAGATTAATTTAGATTGGATTAATTGGTTTGATTGAGTTGAATTGAACTGTATCTTGAATAACCCAGATTGGAAGGGTGTCAGTAGTCTAGCCCTTTGCATTGTTTAAGGGATTTGGAATATTGGATGGCATATCATTTGCCCGAACTTCTACAGAGTTGGACCTAATAAATATCTTCGACCATTTGAGGCTCATTGAGGAGCCCAATTGGCCCATTAAGGAGCCCAATTATTTGATTCTACGATGATTATTCAAATAATTCAATGCGAAATTCATCTTTAATAAAGTTTGGCAAGTTCCCAGTGCTTAAACATTGCTACCGTTGTAACGAGTGGAGATACAAAGAAATCTACTCAAAACCTTTTTAGTTAATAAGTTAATGTTTATATAATAAGTGTGAAATAGTACTTACAAATATTGGTTTTATTGACTTGGCAATCACCCATTAGTAAGGTAGTAGATTCTCTTATGCGTATGTGTAATTAAAACTTCCTTCGAAGTATTAGAGACAAAATCTTATTGCCTCACAAAAAAACTATCAAGACAAAACCACAACAAATTTCAGACTACAAATATTAGTAATTTTTTAGTTAAATGTTAATTGTGCAAGGGAAGTTTATTAAAGTAAAGTGGAAAAAAACATTTAAATAGGAGGAGTATATAATGATCCTAGTTACCTTATAGAGAGAGAGAGAGAGAAATAAAACTAGTATATAAAATGCAAACAATACAAACAGGAAAAACTAAGATGAATGCTGACGGTATATAATTATCCTAATTACTTTCTTATCCTTTATGGTTGTGAATGACAACCACAAAGCAGAAAGTACACTCCCCATAGTCACATAGCACAAGCACTCTTCCAAAATCACCCAAACCACCACACCACAGCCATTGCCACTGCCACTGCCACTGCCACTGCCTATAGCCATCACGCGACAACCACAGCCACTTGCAAAGCGGCACCCCAAAATCAACCGTCGCCACTGCTACTTTTTCTTTCACATCCCAAACTGAGGCTTAGCAACTTTTTCTTTCACATCTTCATTGTTATCAAATTCGGTCTCCTCGACTTACTCAATATTTTCTTATAAATCAGGCTCCTCTAATGCGTCCAATTCCTCCAATTCTTTAACTTCATCCACTTGTTCCAAATTCTCCATTACTATATCAAAATTAAAAATAAAAATTCATATTTAAAATAACTACTGCAAAATAACAACATAAAAGTATGCAATGTTCTTGGTTTTATTAATTAATTATCCCAGTTATTTTATAAGCACAAGAAACTTCTCTTGAACTCCCATGTGGTTTCTTATGCTGATAACACTCTGAATTAGTCTATAATAAATTCAATCATAAAATTCCAGAAAATATTCGAAATCCCAAGTTCAACTTACACGAGCAGCAGTGGCTAGAACAGCTACGCACAGACACTTTAAACGTCGTGGCTTGACTATGACTGCTCGCAATGGTACAGTGGGATTCGTGGCTTAGCTATGGTTACTCGCAGCAGTATAATGAGTTTTGTTGCTTTTGAATTGTGTTAAGGAAAATGAGCTTTTGTTTTTTTTTTTTTTTTTTAATTTCTATAGAGATCTAAACTAAAATTGTGTTGTAATTTTTATAAAAAATGTGTCATTAGGTAATGTTCGGGGTTTGACTCAGGGTTAGTATCAGCACCCTTGTTGGGAAGGCTGCAAAAGGGTGTTACTCCTCTAGGTTAAAGAAGCGCAAATTAAGACTAACATTAGCCATCGAATCCATAATACATTTATTTTTCCAAAAATAATTTTGTTAAAAATATTGGTGGATTTTTTTTTCCTCCGAAATCTCAATAGGAAGAGGGAAATTTGTAAAAAAATTGTAAAACTTGTCAAGTTACCCATCAAAAGAAACATATGATCAGACTATCAAAGTGTAAACTTGAATATTATTAGATTTTAATATAATATGTTAAAAAAATAAAAATACAAATGGTCTGCAACAAAAAGTAGCTGTAACGTAGAAGTAATATATGTGTGTGAGCAGTAGCGGAGCTGCGGCAAAACTACTAGGTGCCATGGCACCTGCTGCTGGTCTTAGAAAAAATAAATTAGTTTAGATATATGATAAATTTAGAAATTTAGCTTTTAAAAGAGATTTTTTTTTATATATAATTTAACCTATACAGGTTTAATATTTCAACAGTTTAACCCAATAATTAAATACATTTTTTTAACTCTTCAAAATTTTGTCATATAGAATTGGTCCCTAAGATTGTAATGCGAGCTCCGCTCCTGTGTGAACGTCTTCCATTTGCATGAAGACTATTCGTTGAGTAACACATCCCATTTATAGAGTGTGTATCTAGAAACCGACAAACCCAAAATTAATTCATCACAGATGGAGAGTTTGAATGTTAAATAATAATATTTAAATTAAAAAAAAAAAAGAAAATTTCTGTGCCGTGTTAGTTACCCTCGGACGGAAAGAATTAATACCTGCTTTTCAAATTATCAATATCAGACACAGCTTTTCTCCATGACTCAAGATTCTGATAATGTTGCCCCTCCAGTAAATTATATTTATAATAACTTGATTGTGATATCTAACCAAATTCCTGAAACATATTTTGTTTCTTTCTTTTGGGTTAATAGTCTTCTGTTTTAGGGTTAAAATTTGAGTTGGAAATTCTTTGCCAGTCAAAGTATGAACCGAGGTCTTGCTAAAAATCCTAGAGTAATGAACTTAATTGGTCCAAAAATAATAGTAATAAAAAAAAAAAAAAGTCCCATCGTTCGTGTATAATTGCATGGACGCTACATGCTAAGCAAAGTGTTTGATGGGAAAGATTTATCATTTAACAATCAACGACCAATAACGAATGTAACTTCAAAAAATTATTGTTAATACAACGCACGCGTCCTTAATTTATAGACCTTTGAACAAAAATTGAACAATTATATAACTCTCAATCAATATACCTAAACCAAATCTGGACCACCACAAAACAGAAGAAGGCAAAATAAACTTCGCATCTTTAGTTAGCTTGAAAAAGGAAAGCTAAAGAGGGAAGGGGGGAGGAGGGGGGGGGGGCGGAAGCGGGGGTTGTTGGGGATTCTAAGTTTAAATTAAGAACTAACTGACCATAATCTCCCACTTGGCTTAACAAGAAAAAAATAACTAAATAAGAAAAATTTTAGTTGAAATTTCGAATATTCAACTTAAAAGATTAATCTACAAATCTGTATATTAATCAGTAGTGAAGAATTGATCTTGCTTTTATCATTTATACTCTGCTAGTTCACCGTTTTACAATAATATGAAGATTGATTTTGATATATTACTCTTATCAATTAGGATCTTAGAATAGAAACTAAAAATTTAATAAATATATCAACTAGTGTATCCACCTTTAGACCTCTGTTTTAGACTCATTTGAGTCAACAAATCTTTGGATAGTATTAACAAGCAGTATGTAATATCTTGCGATTATTATAACAATGAAAGAAACATGTATATGAAAGTTGCAATAAATTATAAGTACCACTGGCAACTAATATTTGTCCTTATTCTGTTTAAAAACTCATTTTAAGGTACTAAGACAATGACCTTACCGACACTTCTTCCCCCAACATATAATAATTATATTATTAAATAAACCCGAAAAGTACTTGACAATTATCAATAACTTTAATGGCACAAGAGAAACAAATAAATAAATACATAAAAACCGAATTCAATTATAGAGGAGTGATAGTTATCCCAATGAACTCTCACTTCAAAAATGATAGAAGGATATATTTAAATTCTTATAATTTTGAATTTAAAATAAGTTTTGAAAGGTATAAATGGAAATGAAAAATTTCACCCACTAAAATTAAAATACCAATATTTATTATTATTATTACTCGAACTCAGTTGATCGTAAACGCAAAGCGCATGCACAACTAATTAAGATTTGTTCAAGGGTTAAGAATATAAAGAGAAAAACTTTATATAGGACAGTCTCACCATCTCTAACATACTGTGATGGTAGGATAATTTAATAAAACTCTGCCAAGTGAGGAAGTCAGTAGAATCTACTGTTGGTCTATTTTAAGACCTGTTATTCAGTCACACCACAAAACATTACTGGACCATCTCACCGCCTTAACATGACCCCCCGCAAGTTTCTCTCCAAAATAAAAGGAAGGTTGCAATGGTATAGGACTTCTTTGCTTGCAATGAAAAGTGGGAGTTATCAATTTGCTACTGTTTCCAGGTCACCCAGTGTCGAGTCAGTAGTCACAACCAATACTATCAACCCGCGGTCCCAATTTTGAATTTTGAACTCCTTGTCGTCTTTGTCAATAAAGATTATATAAGTTGAGAATAGTGACATTTTATTTGGAATCTTCGAGGATAAAATAATCTTACTGGGTATTTTACTAATACCCAGAGTCTTCATTACATTTTTCTAATATTAAGGACGGTTGTAGGTCCTTTCTCTTTTTGTCTAGTTTTTTAGAATTAATTGATAATTGTATTCTTAATTAGGAGAGTTTCTTTAATCCATTTTCGATACTTATTAATTAAATTCAAGAGTGTGATTAAGAACATTTTTTTACATCACCACATGTAATTTAAATAACTACAAATATTAAGATTAACATTTTTTACACATAATATTAAAATTCAAATTAAAACTCAAATGTTGAGATCCCTTGTAAATATTGATTTACTCTTATGTTTACTTATTTTATTTCACATATTTAATTATAATAAATAAGAAGTTCCAAATAAGTTATTGTTTAATTGATCATACTCAAAATTAATTCCAGCCTCAATAATTGGGCCATATGGCAATCATAAAATAGCATTACACAAGTTTGTACAAAAAAAAGGTGTATTTTAGCGCTAATTTATTCCAAAACTTTATTCTTCCAAGAAACAACTCTCAAAATCGAATAATTGACGCCCTAAATCAAGCAGAAAGAGGAAGAGGGAAAGCAATAGCAGGGCCCTCTGCACAGTACACGACAGTCAGATGGACAAAACATACGTAATGGTTTAAGCAAAAATTGTAGGCAATAATTTATATAGAAAATAGTAAAATTTGGTTTAAGTGTTCATTCTCTTTAAATTATTTTTTTAATGTTAATTTAATTCTTTTTATTTAAAAGGTAAGAGAAATAAATACTGAATTTTTAAACAATAATGAGAAAAAAATATAATATTTAAGAATTTAAAATAATTAATTTACTAGGAATTAAATCCTAAAAAAAAATACAATCTCTGATTTGTAGAAGTGAAATTCGTTACCATTGACTACTAATTACTATCGAGATGCATGGATCCCAAATTGAAGACCTTTTTACAAACTCCAAAAATATTAAGTAGAGAGCAATTTTATATTAATTGAAAGGTTCAGCGGATAAGCAACCTTTTTTTAATTAATTAATTTATTTATTTATTTCACTCCCCAAATCCTTCGTGGGTATTAGGAGAATGATTGAAAGCTTCACATGAAAACATGCAATCCCGGTCAAATTTGTGGGGTACATATTGCAATTGTCTCTTTACGACTAAAATGAAGTTAGTTCTCTCTTCAAGCAGGATTCATGTGAATATGTGATAATCAGTGGAGCCATATCTTACAATGTACTATATTTTGTCGTGTCAAATTAATTAATGGCTCTAGAACATATAATTAAAAGTATTGCATTTTTTTAATATAATAAAATTCAATTGATATATTTATAATTAGAATTTAATCGAGACTTACTTGCATCGATATTATTATAAAATAGTAATTTAGAATTTAATTCCCATAAATTTGGAGAGATTAACAGTCCTTCAAATAAATGGTGAAAAATCAACACCCATCAAATTATATATAATTTAAAAGAGAAGGAAAATCTTGACTCAACGGTGTGACTCTATGTGACTCTAACGCAAATTCTCAAATTAAATTTTTGGGAGGTTGGAACGATTGAGGCCAAGGGCTTAGTGGCAATTAAAAGTTGTACATTTTGAATACGTTAATTAGCATATTTAACCAGAGATACTAAGGTGTATGCAATACGTGATAAGATTTTAAGGGATGGCATCTAGGAAGAGTGAGATCTTTAACCTTAAGTGTCTTGCTCATGGCTTAAATGGAATGGTTATGTGCTTTCTTAACGTAAGTTGAAAAGTATAGTAACCGTGCTATTTTAAGCACAATAGCCAATAGAAACGGCTCGAAAGCATTAGTAATTGGTTAAATTTGTTAAAGAGAAAGAGATAAATATAATGAAACTTTGATCTCTTTTAAAATTTGTTTTTACCACTAAAATTTCTGATAAATTTTAACACTTTATTTCATTTTTATATTATAATAATAACGCAAAAATACACTATAGAAAGATGAAGGTATGTAATATTTTTACGTAGAAATGAAAAAGTTATAAACCTGAGCAAGCTATGTCATAACATTTATAAAATTATAGGCCAATAATGGGGAATAATGGATAAATCATAAGATTTAGTAGGCTATAATAAAATTATGTAATTAACAAAGGGCCAAACATAAACTTAGCAAATTTTCAATTTTATATTTATTATTTTTACCTCCTAAAATTCCATATTGTAATCACCAACATCTTGATTCGCCCACTACTTTCCCATATAGTTTTTGAGTTTATATACCACTTATTATTCTTTATAATGTTTATAAAAATGAGGTTATTTACACTCTCTAATATTTAAGAACACTCTATTTTTGTAAAACCGTATATTATTAAAATAATGTAATATAATTTACCAATTATGGGAAAGTTGATAAAACTAAATAAAATATTATTATTTTGGGGACTCAACGAACATTTGCACAGTAATCCCTCCTCATATTTTAATTTTTTTTCTGTCAACTGATCTGAAAAAAGACATCAAAACACAATCTCTTAGTGTTTCTAAGTAGAATAAATATTGAAAGGAAAACAGTGAATTGCATGAATAATTAAGAAAAAAATTGATTTGGCCCTCTTAACTTTCTTTGAATCCTACGATCCCCACTCATCCAAAATCCATGAATAATTATTGGGAAAATAGGCACATGCGCACACATTCTGTAAAGCTTTATAATATTCACGTTTTTTAAATTAAATACAAAAAGAATAAAAAAACGATGAGGAGAAAGACGCAGGAGAAAAATTTAGCGAAAATGAGAAAAGAATGTAAGTTTCTAAATGAGTTCGACTGATTTTTTTTTTTAGGTTTGATAAATATTTTATGGTTGTAAAGAGAGAAATATTTATTGCATTAGATAATGGAGGACAATTTTGGTATTTGAAAGAGAGTGTAGAGTGAAAAATAATTGTTAATATGAGTGTACAAAATAAAAGAGTGTTTTGAGTAAATTTTGAAATATAAATAACCCCATCCTTTTTATAATACTCTGCTAGCCCATGATGGCAAAGTTGCATATAAAACTCATTCCATGCCAAAATAAACCATTTTTTCCTTTTATTAAAATTTTGATATTAATAATGAGTTAATAGGATATTATGAAAATTATAAAGGTTAAGTGGTAAAACTATAAAACTACAAAGGAAAAATGTCATCCTTCTTGAAACTAATTAATTTGCTTGTAGAACTATCACATTTACCTTTTAACCGTATTTTTTTTTCCTATTATTGTTTTACTACCAAGGATTGAATGAGATATAAAAATTGGTCAGTTGCCCAAGTGAAAAAATAATTTATAAGAGGGATCAAAGTATAATTTTGGAACAAAAGAAAAAAAAACTTAGTTGTAATTTACGATAGATTTTAATTAATGAGTTGGAAAATAAAAAGAAAATGGGATTAAAAAAATAAAGAAAGTACAATATGATGCGGTATACATATGACATGATACAAATAATTAAATTAATGTATTATATCAAGTTGATCCCTTGAGAATCACTCAGAACACAGCCAGAGAGCACAAAGGACATGGGTGAACCTAACTCTTTTAGGACAGATTTAAGCAGCACAACATGCTTTCTTTCTCTACGTAAATGTATTTAACAATATTAATTATTGATGATACATATATATATAAGATGAATTTAAAAAGTGGTAATTGTACATTTTAAAAATTTTCAAGAGTTGTCGTATTTGTCGTGTCCTTAATGATCATGAAAATGATGAACACTCCCTCCACTATTTCTCTTTCCACTTAATTGTTTTAATACGTCTCTTGGAAGATACAAGAGCTACACTCCACCGAGGTTCTTTGGAGTCTTTACTTCTATATATCATTAGTAGACTTCATCATCAACTTCTAGTCGTACGTTCAGACACAAATTAAGCAACATAATTAATTAGCTAATACAATGGGCATTGAACACGGTGTATATTTTAAGGTTAAAGGTCTTAATAATTCGTCAGAGAAAAATATTTTAAAAATAAAAAAATTTAATTTGAATTTTCCTAACAAAGCAAATATTCCTTAAGAACGGACCTACGCATTTAATTAAACTTTAGCTCATGCGTTCCCATTTTTCCTCCATAAGTTGGAGGCTCATTTTATTGTCGTCTTGTAAGAAAATGTACACCACTTGCTTCATATTCCTGTATTTTGCTAAATTATAGCCTTCATTGGAATTGGTCACAGTGACATATAAAGCACATTAATCGGGTACAATTAATCTGTAGGGATGGGCAATTTAATTTTTCTTTTTCGTTTGCTTTTGCAGATATCGTAAGATTAATTGACAACTTTGACACCATCCTGCGGCAAATAGCACTTCTAAAATATGGCTTTGGATTCTCAGATCCGATCATCCGAATGTTAATTTCTTTGATCATCTCTGCATCAAAAAGGAAAAATACAAACCTTTCAAAATTTACAATTAGCAGGCAAATTGGAGAATACATGTATTACTGCATGCCCATTTGCACGTGTCTCATATATATTAAGCTAATTATTTAACAAAAATGTACAAGTATGTGACTTCTGGGCCATGTGCTCTGCTAAATGGCGTGCTTTTGTATACAAGTGAGCAAGTGTCTTTGCTGTCAGTTCACAAGCTACTTAACACTATTAGCACATTTACAGAAAAATCTCTCTTCAAAAGATTCGAAATCAAAATTGAAAAAGAAAAAAAAAATCAGTTCGCGTTAACTAACTTATTCGGCTTATTGGCCACGACGAGTAACGCCAGTATTTGGTAATGTATTATTATTATTATTATTAATTTTTTTTTGGTCTTATCCACGAGATATCCCGGGTAGGGCCCCAACTGTAGGAGACACCTTTAAGCCCATACCACAACCCAAACTAGAAGTTCCCGCTCGAATCGGGAGGCATAGGTTCTCCCAACAAAGACGACTTCCCTGCGACTCGAACTGGGGAGCAAACCCAGTTAAGCTACTTAAGGAGAATCTATTGCCAGTGGAGCCAACACTTTATTGGTAATGTATTATTAATATACATCATTCCATATTTATATTCTCCGTGGTTTATAATTTGAAATGAATATAATCATCCTTATTATGCTATTCTAAGTTAATGTAGTAAGCATATTAACGTGGTAATTTTCAAAGCAAATTCTGTATACCAATTTTCTTGTTCATTTATATAACTGATTTTGATTGTCAATGTCTTAAATATGGCAGTCTTTTTTTTTTCTTTTGAATATTCGGATGAAGATGGCAAACAGCACCCACTAAACACCAATCTTTTCTTACATTCACGCCAGTTGAGCTAGTCCAGAGATTAAATATGACATAATAAGATATTATATTACTAATTTGTGTAATAATAGCTTGTTATTAATTCCATACGTACGTAACGACAGTAAAGTAATAATTTAATTTAAAATGTCAATTTAGTTTAATGCAGGGCAGATTATTATCAATGTAAATGAATAGAAGAATTTATTATAACAAAACATGATGCAACAAAATAATCCGGAGTTCCATTTTATTGAAGAAAATTGCTGGAGAGCCCCTAATAAGTTCCATTTTGCATATCCCAACTCGACTTTACAATTTTAAGTGATAATGTGGAGTATATTCATGTTGAATGGTAGATGGAGTATTAAATAAATTTTCAAGTAATGAAATTGGTTATTCAACCGATGATTGGTATGTACGTAGCATGTGCTTAGAAATATTAGGATATAACTTAGAAAAACTAGTAGTTAATTATTCGAAGTAAATTCTTCCAAGTGTAGGGACTATGGAGGGAGTCCATAATTGCCAATTGCCATAGAGTCAGGGTTTAAGAATGAACTTACCATTTTGAAATAGTGAAGGCAAACGGGTCATATATAAGACAAAACAAAATGAAAACTAATTAAAGTCTACACATTGATATATTGTAGAAATGAAGAAGGTATAAATCCTAATGTCACATATTAAGGATGAAATGTGTAAATTTAAATCATTATGTCACATGAACTGAAAAATCTTTCTTAGGAGATTTCAGTCAGATTATCACAGTTTGTCTGTAAGCCGCTACACTACAGCGATGCACTCTCATATGGACCCACGGTTGTAATTTTCTATACCACTAGCTTCCTCCTCTCAATCTCAAAGAAAATGAGAAAAATTAAAGAAATATTGATTAAAAGCATTAATCACAGTTGCTAATTTTAAGCTGAAAACCAGATATATACAACAGTACTTTGGTAGACAAGGTAGAGTACCCACCAACACAGCTTCCTTAACCAAGCAATCAATATTCCTAACCCTTTTTATTATTCTTTACAATTTCCACATCAAGTCTCCAACTTATAGACTCTCGCTATGATTAATTTCCATCTCAATTCATGTTACCTTCCCACTTCGAGCCTTTGTTAAATGCCCTTTTTCATATAGAAGAAGAACTCATCAGCTTAGTGTAATGGAGCAAGCAGGGTATTGCTGGATGTGGAATAAGCGAAAACATGATTTGAATTCTCATTTTCCATCGACAAATTCATACGATGATTCATGGGAAGAACAAGCTTTTGCTGAAGATGCAGCAGGGCCTCTAGGTGGGTGCATATGGCCTCCGAGATCTTATTCTTGCAGCTTTTGTAGGAGGGAATTCAGGTCAGCTCAAGCTCTTGGTGGTCATATGAATGTCCATAGGAGGGATAGAGCAAGACTAAAGCAGTCTTCTTCTTCAAATCCCCAAAATGAAATTCATCATCGTGATCATCAGTTTCAAAATAACAACAACGATCATCACCTTCAAAATAATAATCATCCTTTTGCATCTTTGGGGTTTCATCAATACCCATCTCAGCAGCTTTGTAACTTTGTTTATAACCCTAGCCCTAATTTCGATCCTGTTGTTATTGCATCATCATCTTCACCTTCTAGGGTGGTTTCATCTCATCCATCTACTCAAAAGACTCGTCCAGACAAGACCTTTGTTATTCCTTCTTTATCTTCTCCGATTGCTCAAGAGCAACAACACAAGAGGTCTCCTATTTCTTCCCCTAAATCTTGTTCAAATTCGGTGGCTGACAAGAATAATTCCACAATCGTAAAATCAGCATGTAGGGTTAAGGCAGATTATGTTAAAACAGATTTGTCTGTGAGCTTGAATTTGGTTGTTCGACGAACACGCCCAACTTTATCTGCTGGCAAGGAGGCAGCTGTTGGATGCAAGAGAAGGAGAACTGAAGCATCATCACTACCTTTCTTTCTGAAGCCATGTTCCATTGATCATGATAAAGATCATCTTCAATCAGAAGAACACAAAATACTTAACCCTAGCTCAATTGAGGACTTGGATCTTGAGCTCAGGCTTGGCGACCCGCCGCCTAAGGTAAACTAATATATAGAAACAAGAGTGCCTCATAATAGTTTCTGTTCATTTGTGCTTTCCTTTTCGTATTTCTTCTTTGATCCTGAGGTTACAGAGCCTCATGCTTTCACATATATCAATTTGCTCTCTCCAGTCATGAATTTCAAGCGTGCAAAAATAACACAAAGTTCCTTTTTCAGCCTTTCTTCAAAGAAACACGTCACAGTCAACACATCTGAGCGTTGCTCTTTCAATTCTCTATATGTAGATAACATAGTAGTTTCCGGTTTCATCGATATACACTAAAATATTTGAACCATAATAAATTGAGATTGATAAATCCTATGCATTCCTTCTTTTCGTTATGTTAATTTTTGATATTATGCTTCAGTTATGCTGCTCATTGGCTGTGTGTTAATTTCATAGAAGCAAAATAGCATGTACGCTCACGATACAGAAAGTCGCTATGTCCAATTTTATCTCTTTGTCAAGCATGCTCTTATTGCCAAGGGCATGATCCCACACCGGCTGACAATAGATTTGGACAACCTAAACTCATGAGCAGAATTTTGAGTATGAGTTAGCTGCATAAGCTTTTATACAGAATTGATTTTTTATGCTTGTGTAGTCAGAGAGATTTAAGAGTTTTTGGGTGATTATGTAATTAGGATATTTGTGTAGAATTCGTTGTTTGTGCATGTGTAGCAGAGAGCGATTTAAGAGTTTTTGGTTGATTATGTAATTAGGGTATTTGAGTTGTGGGAAGTGAAGGGCGAAGAAACTGACTAAAAACTGCATGGAATAGCGTGAGCTAGCCCTTTTCCCCATTCAGTACTTCACTGACACTAATTCTATATCAGACACAACTAAACTAAACCCACAACACACAGACATGGATTTTTTCAAGACATATAAGCCAGATACATCAAAACATTGATTCCCTTTTTTTTCTTGTGTATATTATTATTATCATATTTACATCTGTTGCAGATAACACTATCATATCCTACGCAACTCCATTTGCTCGTGTTCTCTTCTCTCACTTTTGCTGCAAAATCCATCCAAAATAGCACCAACTCCGGAGAACAAGTCCGTTTTAGTATTCCACTGGATATAATAATGCCCAATTTTTTATTCCGAAAGAGAATATTATCACACATCACCATAACAAGCGCTATATACGCATCTTTTGTTTCTTTCTGTACGTATAATTAGTTATACACACCCTCTCATTAACAAATTCTAAATCCCCAAAAGTTTGAATAAAGTATAAATCATAAATCTCTCTAAACAAACCCTAATCCTAACCCAAGATTACACACACACACACACACATGTAGTTAAGTCCGAGACTTTTAAGTCATATCCATTACCAAACACAACTAATAGCATGTGATAGAGATATGGAAGGATAAAAACCTAAAGGGGAAGGTGAGGTTATTTGCATTGGAATTTACGAATCTACTATATATGTGTAAGAGATATTTATTTTGATTGGTTAGGGTTTGTCAGCATTAGGGTTTGTGAGTTGGATAGGTTTGCGTAATAACAGCTAGCGAGGTGTGATTCTGATTTATACTCAGAGGGTTTTGCAGTGAAGTTTTTCGGAGGCAGTGGGCAGAAATGCACATGGGATGATATGTCGTGTTTCTGTTCTTTTATTTTTAATGGAATTGAGTGAGGGGTGATGGCATGTTAGCATGTTAGTCTCGGCTCTCGTGCATTTCTAAGTTTAGGGCATTTTGTAATTCCAAATTATTGTTTAAAGAATGAGAATTTTCAGGAATCAATTCCAGAGTAACTGGGTTGGTTGTTTGGACGTAGCTTTGTTTACAATTTTTGTGACAACTAAGAGTATATTTGCATGGGAGCTAGGTCCTCTGTAATTCACGAGCACACTCTAAGCTCTCTCTACCATTAAAATATTTGGAGCACAATCAATTAACTCTTACCCTAGAAGCATGCAATTAATATACTAGAAGGTGTTTTCTGAAGCAAATTAATTATGCTCTGGTGCAGTGTACCAAAATCCATATGGATCATTGATATTGTACCATATTAATAGAGACCCGTTTCATAAACAAAAAAGATAATATTTATCCGACCTTTTTATATGAGAATCCAAGCAAAGAATCTCGTGAATATGATAGTATAATGAATATAAAAGTTGAATGTTATAAGAAGAATATATAGATTTATGACAACTACGAAAAATGAATATCTAATCATGCCTCATGTACATTTGACAATTTCAATCTTTTACTCCTCCCAAAATAAGAAAGATAAATATATTTTACGTAAAAATTTTAAATTATAATTAGTTGCTTGTAGTTTTACTTTAAATGTTAAACCATGTATATGATCTATAAGAAAGTGATTTCGAATTGTGCAAACTTAACCAAATGCATGTAGTATATCACATTAATCAGCATCCATTCTTAATCAAAGTTCTCCTACTTTTAAAGATTTTGAATTTGTCTATTACTATTATAGTATGGTCGAGATTGAGCTATATTTGTATTCTAATCATGATATATCTTACTAATATTGAACTGTATAACCATCATTTGATTCCTATCATATACAAAATAATTTACCTATTTATCTATACATATATAGAGATAGGATATGGAGCCCTCTTTTTATGAAATAATAATGTACACAAAATCTTAACCTTTCAACATCAATAAAACAACGGATCAAATTAAATGCTGATTTCTATTCATATTAAGAACAAAACTAAAAATTAATTGGGCCTCGCGACATATTTTTTATTATTTTTTCTTTTCTTTCCTCCTATTGTCTCTCCTATATCTTTCATCAACTTTAAATAGCTCTCTTCTAAACAATATCTCTTCCTTTTCACCCTTAAAATTTAATAAATTTTCTTTTTCTCTCTCACTTTATGTATTTTTCTTCATCTTTGTAAGTGTTAATTAATTAGCTGGTGAATATTGAAAAAGGACTTGAGTAATTTTTGTTTGTAACTGCTCGCAAAAAAAAAAAAAAGGACAAGAAAAAGAATTGTTATGTATAGTGGATTGAGCTACCCCATTTTTTGCTAGGCAATTGAAAAAAAGAAATTTTAAACAACATGAACATATCGAAGAAAATGCAACCCACAACACAAGCTTGGCTAAAAAGCGTGAAAATGTTAGTATTGAATATTTTTAGATTTTATTTTACTTTGTGAGACAAGAGGGATTGTGTTTTACTTATGTACCATCATAGTTGATTAATGAATTTTTCAGTTGTATTTTTTTTTCTTCGTAATCTTTTCTGTTTATAAATTTTTAACGGCTTTGAACATAAACCAATTTGGTAGGAAGGAATGCTATAGAATACGGAATGTTATAGAATACAAATAACTTCGGCTATAGAAAAGTTTATCAAGGAAAGAAATCAATGTTGTTCATTTAACCCTCTCATTTTAGTGATATAGTTCACAAATCATCTTTCATATTTGGCTTTAATAGCCACAAGACTTGTGTGATACTATTGTTGTTTTATACCATGATCATCCATTTATATAATGCGAATACCTGGATAGATGTAGCCCAATTTTTTATATTAAGGGTTGTCTGTCTTTTGTTTAAAGTCTAAATTTTAGTTATTTTTAGATATTTCCTAGGGATGGCAACGAGGTGGGGATGGGAAGACCTACCCCATTCCCCATCCCGTCCCCAAATAAATTTAGTAGGGTCGGAATGAAGAATCCCGTGTGGGGGATGATTTCTCCATCCCCAACTTATTCCCCATTTACTTATTTTATAACAGGTATGAATAAATGATTTCAATAAATTAATAATTACAGACATAAATAAAACCATTACATATTATAAAGTATTTGAATTATTTAAAAAAAAATCTCTAAAAGATTGAAACAATATCTAGAAATAATATTAAAAATAAAAAATATTTGAAAAGCAGTACCTTGAGAGAGAAGAAAACATAACAATGTTTTAGGATTGAATAAGAATTATAATGTAGGGTTTTCTTTTAATTATAACATATTTATATTAGGTAAAATAAAATGAAAATTTATTAATTAGCATTATTGAACAAAAGTTAATAAAATTTATATATAACAGGGATTGGGTGGGGATGAGGTGGGGAGTACAAAACTAAATCCACCCCATTAAGAATTTAGGTATTATGTTTCCCCCATTTTCCACCCCATTTCTCAAAATTATTCGAAATTCACCTCATTTTGGATGGGCCATATGGGGTTTCAAACTCGTGGAGGATTATGTCATCCCTAACATTTCTAGTTTCTAATTCGTTAGTTTTCTATCATTTATATCTGATTATAAGATATTTAAGACTCTTTCTAAATAGAAAAAGTTAAATATTCTGACTTTTATCTGAATGGAACTTTAATATTCTTTCTCATTAATACCCCTATTAAATAAATTATCTTTTTATTATTTTTTACTTATCCTCCCTTTTTTTATATGCATGTATTCAACTTTTTTTGTTGGTTGAATGAGAATCTTAAACATAATAAAAATTTAGGTGAGTGTGTTTTACAATAGGTCTATCTCTTTATATTTATATTTACAATTTTTATAGTAGATTTTAAATTTTATTTAATACATTAATTTTAATTCAAATGATTAAAGAATTCTTGATTGGCTTATGTAATTAACAAGAAAAAAAATATCAACATAATATCCTAAAAATAACATTATAAATATCATATATTAATGTAAAAAAAAAACCATTGAACGTCTATTTATTATAGATATTTATCTTATTTTTCATGCTTTGTTAAGGGAAACATTATCTATTTTTTTACTAATCAAATAATTTATTTATAACTTGTCATGTGTTTAATGAATAAAATATAAGTATTATTAATATTTATGAGGTTATATATGTCAAATATTACATTTCAAATGTTTTATTAAAGATTTTTTAATAATTTGTAACAAGCTAATTCATTCAAATTCTGATTCTAAGACAAAGTAAATATATTAATGGTAATCCAACTCATTCTGATTTCGATTCCTACAGTTCAAGTAAACAATTTATTCTAATTTCAATTCCCTATTCTCATTCTAATTCATTCTTATTCATGTCCATTTGAATTCCAACCTATTTTGATTTCAATTTAAGTTATCCATATCTACATGAATTTTAAGTTTAGATACCCCTTTTTTACATAATTTGATTATAACCTACTATATTTTAGGATTCCTCAATATGTCCCCCTCTAGTGACTCCTTAATATTAATGATATAATGTTGCAGCCTACTATAGTTTTGGTTTTCTTCTTTATGGCCCCTACTGATTTAAGGATGGCAATGGAGAGGGGAGGGGAGGGGAGGGGAGGGGACCAATCTTCTCGTACCCATCTCCGATATTTTACGTATGTCCCCGTCCCCGTCAGAATTACTTGAGAAAATCTTCATCCTCTCCCCGAATAATAACAGGGGATCCCCGAGGGTCCCCGATCCCCGAATAACTAATACATTTTTTTTTAATTTTGAGTTAATCATATTAAAATAAAAAAATTAGTAAGTAACGAAGCATGTAAGGGATACAAACTTCTTTTACAAACTATCGTGAACAAATTAATAGTCTAATACAAAATTGTTGAAAGTAAAATGGAATTTATATTCAAAATTAACTTTTTCAATGGTGGCGTGGGCACTTTATAAATGTGGACTTTTCCTTACATCACAATAGTTAAGTCGGAGCAAATCAATAGCAAATATTAGATTACATTAGATTACATTAGATATTAAAATTGTGATTTGTTGTGGACAATTATAACATCTAAAAATAAATAAATAAATAGATTTAAGTTTAAAATATTTAATGAATATTAAAATTAAAACAAAATTTTTGGGCTAATAGAATCTACCTAGTCTTTTTAATGTCCTAAATAAAAATTTAAGACTTTAATTAGTTAATTAGGCCTAAAAGTTTAATAATATAAATAGTTTGATATTTGTTATTTTAACTAATTTTTATAATTTTATAATTCAAATTTTATAATTTATTTTTATTTTAACTAATATTTATAATTTTATAATTCAAATTTTATTATTTATTTACTAGTAATTTTAAAAAATAAAAATTAAATTAAAACTTAAAATGGGGAAATGGGTAGGGGATGGGGATGGGGATTCCACCTCATCCCTGTCCCCTCCCCGAATAAGAAATTAGATAAAAAAATTTTCTCGTCCCTTCCCCGAATAAGAAATTGGGTATGAAATTATCTCTATATCCTCCCCGAATGGGAAAAATCCCTGAGGGCACCCGTCCCTGTAGGGATTTTTGCCATCCCTCTGCTGAACCGAAATCTTGCGTACATCCCAGATCATTTAGTATTAATATTAGTTTAATAATACTAATCTACGCTGGAAAATAAATTAAACATCAGTTGTAAAAATTGTGTCACTAAAGGTTGTTGGGGCCAAAATTATTTTTGTCACGTAAAATAATATGTCTTTGTGTCTAAAATATTTATCTCAAATTTAAGTTAAATACCTAAGAAATTATATTGAAAATCATCAATTTAGAGTTTTAAAATGCAATCAGTGACACTAAATCATATGGCCTTAAATTACGTCTAAGGAGACTTATTAAAATTAAAATTTAATTTTTAATACTAATGTTATGTTACGTACCAAACATAGAAAGCTTTTTGATCTAGTTCGTTAACAAATATGATTATACTTGAAAAAAAAACTTTAATTAAGGACAGATGCTAGAGTGTGGTTTGCTAGTTGAAAAAAACCATCAAATTTGTATTTCATATATGTCATCTTAAAGAATCAAGATAAGTACAAGCACTAGATCACTCCAGTCTCTACATTTTTTTTGCCCCCCTCCAGTCCTTGTGAGACTTTTGGAGTACATGACAAACTGTAACGTGACTGTACGTACACCTTGATGTCAACTTACAACAGCAATTAGCTTAATTATCTGAAAATTAAGTTGATCTACAAATTATAGAAAATAAAATATCTTAATACACTTTCATAAATAAATTAATGTGACTGCCGGTCGGTCCGGCACAACTTTATCCACGTGTCAAAACGCTTTCAAAGGTGATGAAACTGTCGGTTACAATATCAATGTAATGGGCGTCCTACAGTCACCGGCGGCCGCATGATCCTTCTAATATATTGTTAAGTCATCAGTTTGGACGGTGATGGAGGCACTGCATGGATAACAACAGACATCTAGCCAGCCACTCTTTTTGAAGTGTCGTTATCGAGTGTGGCGTCATGGCATCATGCCCAATGCTTAGTCGGATTAAATGTTGCCACGTCATGGAGCTGTTAGGCCCCACGTAAGCTCCTAACAGCAAGTGATGTCGGACGTAGGTCTTAGAAATCAAAATAAGTAAATGTCAATTCATTCATTGCTCATCTTAAGGTTCATTAATTATAATTTAATTTTGATTTTAAGCTAAAAAAATTATTTACTTGGCCACCCATCCTTTGTTGAATGAGCTTAATTCGATGCATGTTTCTATTGTTTATAATCAAGCTTTTGACTTGCTTAAATTTAAATAAAATCCATTAAAGAATAAAAGAAATTATAATTATTTTGCATAGTCAAAATGTCCTTGAAGCATGTTAAGATGTATGTATAGCCTTTGGGCTGCATGAAATGACAATTACACCCCTTGAATTGCACAAAAGGCTAGGAGTTTGGAAGTCAATTGAGTGAGTTGCTATTGAGCCGTCGCAGTTCCTGTTTCGGGAACGCTTCAATTTGCCTGATGAACAATTCAGTATCAGAAAAGATTAAAAAACAGTTCAGTAAAACAAACACGAAACACAATTTGACCTTTTAGCCTTTTCTCTTTGATCCAATAACAATAATTCTTCAAATACGCTACTTTCAAAATAATAATTATGCAACCTTGGTCTGTCTCTGAAGTTTGTTAGAATCTCTTAAATAAATTATATGATGGTGCGGTCTAGATATCTGCGCCTAGATTTAGATGAATATTTTTATATATTTAGAATAAATTTAGGCTTGTAATGCAAAGTGGAGGATTCAAACACTTGACCTAAAGAATGAGGCGAAGAGATATTTGCGATAATCAAGAACTTTAACTTTTCACATAGCTTTAAACTTGTGATAAAAGTTTCATAAGGATTCATACTCTTTTTTTTTTCCTCTTTAAGTCATAAAGGTATCTCAATTTTCTTCAAATTCATATAAGCTGATTCCAAACATGAGATATATTCTACCCATTAATTAAGACCCTGTTTGCATTTACAGTTGATAGTTGTAATTTAAAAGGTTTAACACTAAAATTTTTTATAAACACTAGCTAGTGTATCTTGAAAGTTAAGTTGATTTGATTTTACACTTATATAATGAAAAATCTAATATATCTTTAATAATAAAATTATTACTTAAAAACTATATTTATTACCTACTTAACTCTAGTTTTATAATTATATCTTTTTTATAACAACTGTACTTTCTCAATACCAAACAAGACTTACAAGTACCCTGACTTTTTGCTTACACATATAGCTGTTAAATTTCTAGAGTTGCTAGATATGAGCATAATTAACTTTCCTCCACGGTATAACCAGTTAGCATCACTGCACGCTCTAATATGCCATTGCTTTGCCTGTCATTACTGACTGGTTAGAACAAATGTATTATCAACGATTTTTCTTTTCTTTTTTTCTTTTTGAGAAGTATTATTACTGAGTTTAATAATCAAAACGTGCGCTACTAGCATGAATAATGTGTACATGTACTACGTCAAGAATTTAAATGTTTGACCTTTATAAGGCTATTTCAGTCATTTTACAAACAGGTGACAAATAAATTATTTATTCATGCATATATATAAATGTGGTACTAGAAACCAAAGCAGGCCTGATATATTACAACCGACAAGTTGACTATCTCTACTTTCCCATCTCTCAATCTCTTTCTCCTCTTCAAAAACAATAAGGAAACTTGAAAATGGAAACAAACTCCCAAGCATCAAGCATCGAAAAGTCTAGCCAAATATTATGGAGCTCTGATGATTTGGATAGTTCAGATTCGGGCCATGTCAAGTCTTATACTTGTGCCTTCTGCAAGAGAGGCTTCTCAAACGCACAAGCACTTGGAGGTCATATGAACATTCACAGGAAAGATAGGGCCAAACTTAGACAATTTTCTGAGGAAAATCTGCTTTCTTTGGACATTGCAAAGGCAGCAAATCCAAATATTGAAGCTCCTACTATTGTTTCTGAAGATAGAGGTGCAGTCATATTAGAATCTAGTGTTCAAGAGAAAATTTGCACTCCGAAAAGCAAAGAAGAGAAGATGACGAAGCAGTTGGGTGAGAGTTCATCTTCATCATCACATATTGACCAGTACTTAGACCTAGAGCTTCGTTTAGGGCCGGAGCCTCGGGAGGCATCAGCCAGCAGGATCACCAAAGATCTTTATCGATCTTCTAGCCACTGAATTTCATGCTAGTTAAGATCCGATAATTAGAGAGGTTTTTTCCCCCCCTTATCCGACCTCTTCAACTTTCTCTCATTAAGGGTACTATTAATGATCTTGTTAAGGATATATATCATGCTTTATTAGCTCTCGGCACCTGATTGTTTGCAGAACTAAGGTTGATTTTGTATTTAGTTCATTTTAATTTCTTATAAAAATGTTTTCCATTAAGCTCCCATCCTTCCTTTTACATTTTTGGATAGCCTGCAATGATTTAATTATCATTTTTTCAGTAATCCCAGTTGTATTCTGTACTTGAATATTTTAGACATGGATAGCTAAATCAGCAAAAGCGAAGGCACAAATGTAAAAGATTCCTTTTTCATCTCCCATGATTGTGCTTCTAAAATCTCCAAATTAAATTCTATTATACTATATAAACCCTATATATCTAACGCACAGTTCTTTTCGGTATAGGTCGTGGATCTTTACTTGGTTTGTGACTGATGCAGATTGATATTAGACATCACTAGATATTTGATATATCTGACACCATATCTTCTACTACTTTAGGAGATAATAGATTATTATTATTAATGCAGTTACTTTTTGACTCTTGGATTTTGCCATGTTGCTAGCTCTCATTTGATAGTTAGTTGTAACTTTTTGTTCTTTTCTCTTTTATGAGGTGCTTTTGTTGCTATTGCAGAAGATTTGAAGGGTAAGGCCCTATCCCCTCACTATGTAGTTGTTGTTTTTTCTTTGTTCTTATTATAAAAATCCCTCGAATACACAGCATATCCTTCTGTCCTTTTTATCAGGTATCCTAGCTACATAAATAGCTATATAAATAGGGCTGTGTAATTTTTCCGGAGTGTATATACATATATATATATTAGGGTTTCTTCTCAACGTGAAGCATGTGTGAATCAGACCATTCTAATAAGCTATGTTTCCGTGAAAAGCATAAATTTCATATGCATTTTACTTAGACATCAGTGATAAAGTGTTCCTGGAAAAGTAAAATACTTAAGACTCAGTCGGCTTACATTGTTAAATTAATGGTTCTTTTGGTTCAGGTGCATGAGGGCCAGTAGGGCTCTTGAAGTGCCCTACTGGATAACTAGAAGATACTAGTTGGCTGAATTGGTGGAACCTCTTGCAATGGTATAAATTTTTGGAGCTTAAATCCAGCTCCCATAGGTCAGGTTTCGTTTCCATTCATTCAAAAAGATAGAGGGGATGAAAACACTGCCATTGATATAATTCAGTTGAAGGTCATGAAATTTCCAAATTCAAAAGGCTTGTTCCTGAGAAAGCATTCAATTATTAGCAATTAATGGCCAAGAGTCAAAAGAGTTATTTCACATGAGCAAACCTGAGGTTTTAAAAACTCAAATTCAGCTAGGGGATCTGCCTTCATGCACAAAGTGCGAATAATAAATTCCTGCAAATTTATGCATACAGTATGTCCTTGCAATTGCATTATATGCAGAGCAATAAAGAAAGCTCATTAATTTATGACGTCATCATTTGTGTTCTCTCTTCTCTCATGGAACCTTCATGAGTAAATTAAATATGCATACTCATTGGCATGAGACTTGTCACGATGGATATAACTTCTCGCTGATAGTACAAGATCTCATAAATTACCATGCGGTTTAAAATATGCCCAACGAATTTCAGTAGATTAGTCAAGTGCATGGATGCAAATTTTGAGTGGCGGACACCTCGTCGTCTTACTCTTGAGATTAAGTTTTTGAGTCATTCTATTGCATTTATTAATTTTCTTTTAAGTAGTTGAGAGTTGATCTAATCAAACCCCTTTTTTACTAAACATCAGTAATTTAGAAGGAAAAAAAAAAAAGAAAGAAATAAAAGAATGGAGCTAAGTGCACCCCGTTTTTTTCTTATCATACCCCTTTATTACTTTTTACGTTTCTTATGAAAGTAATAAAGTGGATAAGTAATCTTCTCTCATGCACACATCTCTAGCTTATCATGTAAACAACCCAATAGTTTGCTTTAATTTGATAAAAAAAAATTTGAGTTTTTTTTTTTTTTTTTTGGTGACAGATTTTTTCTAATGATATATGAAATTATAAAATCGAACGAATTACTATAGGAAAAATAAATGAATTTGATCACTTTTCCGGTCTTTGATTAGACCGTTCTTTGACAAGAAAGAACCGAAAAAGTTGAACTTTTTTTTTTTTTTTGTCTCAATTCACTAAAAAAATGGCTTAATGCCTACATTAATTCCGCACCCAATTAAAGAAAAAATCAACAAATACAAGTATCATTTTGATCTCTCTATAAACTTGTTGCTTTTTTTTTTCTTTACAAACAAAGGTAACAAACTTATTACAACTCAAATGTATAACAGTATAACATTCACAGTATAAGTCAAGGGTCATCATTAATTAGTTAGAATTATTAAGTAAAACCTCTACAGAATAATACTACTAAAACTAAGAAGAAATATTGTTTTAGCGAAGTTATTTATTTATCGGGAAATAAATAATTTATTAATTTATTAATAAATGAATATTTATTAACTTAAGAGAGATTTCTTATTATGAGAAGAGTTTTGTTAGTATATGTTCATATTTACATATAAATAGTACAAATTGTGCTTTCTCAAGTTAATAGTATTTTCTCCAACGGCTATTATCCATAATAGTACAGCTTAATTAGGAAACTTGCACTTTTATAATATCTTTTTGTTTAATGAATTTGCGTAATCAAGTACTATATATCACTATTGTGTAAACCTTTGATATTAAGAAATATAAATACAAAAATATTCTCAAGTTTCATTCAATTATTTTTTTAATATTTTTGTCTTAAATAATTAGAATTTTCACATCTTTCTCTTTTATAGCTTCTCTTTTGAAATGAATGAAAAAAATCTATATTGACTGATGAGATAAGGAAAGCGTTGTGTGAGTATAAAGATGAGCAAAGAACAAAAAAACAACTCTAATGCATATTTTACAAAGAGTTTAATTTAGATAATTAAAGTTATAAGAAAAAAAGCTCCGTAATGTTATGAATTTTAAATTTTATTTATTATTAATTTTATATTCTGTTAATTATTCATTTATATCTATATTGGACCCTAAAGGATTAAAAAAAAAATCATTATCTTATGCATTTAGTAAAATTATTAATTTATTGCACTAGTCAAGTTGGGATCGAAGGATTTTATTACTTAATCAATTTTTTTTCATTTATCAAACATTTGTTCATTGAGGATTTATTGCGTCAAATAAGTTAGGACAAAATTAGCACAAAAAAATATAAAATAATATTTCAACATAATGTGTTTGATGCAGGTTGCAAACGTACCCTTGATCCAAAAGAGACTATACAGTAATCTATTGCAACAAAAAATAACCATTATAGTTTGTTGTCATACAGGGAATAAAAATCATGCACCCTAGGTAACAATAAAAGATACCTCCACTCAACATGCACTCAACAAATTCAAGCTCTAATCGGAGGATCTTTGACTTCAAATCTAAAAGTAAAAGATCTTTTAGCCTAGAAAAAACCAAAAAAAAAAAAAAATCACCTTACCTAGGTGGAGAAAACAATTCATAAGTCAATAATCATAGAAACATCTTGATCTCGGTCTAGAAAGGATAGAAAACTTAATCAACAAACAAATAAATAAATAAATAAATGTAAATTCTATTGAGAGCGCCCTCTCCGCTCAATAGAGAAAGAAAAGAGAGTTGGATTTGCAGAAAGTTTGAAAGAAAGTCAGAGTATTCCAGAGCTAAGCTCGTTATTCATGTGAGTCAGCATGTTTTAATATTAATTGCTAAATGGAAAAAATGGCAATTACAATTTGTAAACATAAGTTAGTGTAGACATGTTATTATTTGAAATGATTTGTGGCTATAGTACTTTCAACATACAACACGTGCCAATGGGATAGCTAGATCCATTGAGCAAAATACTACCATATGCTGCGATCATAAGGTTTACGGCCCAAAGCAACTCCCACTCAACATCGAATTTGGGCCATAATGGTATCTAGGCCATGCACCTATACTGTCAATATATATACTCATTAAAAAAAATTTAAAATATAGAAAAGTAAAGATGAGTATGCTATCCAAACCTCACTTTTTGTCATCTCAAAATTATTAAGAAAAGAAATAAACTTATTGTTGTTGCAGTAAACCCTTGTTAGATTTTTTTTCTTTTTTTCGTTTTACACTTTTGTCTGTAAACATACTACTACATGAGGGCAAACAACATAGGATGATTATTCGAGCTTAATTTGTTAATATTTAAGTAAATAAAAATTCTACTTATCAGTGGATTATTAATGAAAATCTTCTATCTAAGGGTTTGTAGGTCCCCACCCCTTAGGCCCCAATTCTTTTGCTCGTGGTTATATTGAATATTGGTGAGTTTAGCCTTTCATTATGAGTTATGTCTATTCATTCCTTGCTAAGAAAAAAAGTGTTTCATACTAATAACTTTAGAAAGTGAATTGCAAAATAACCGCATGATTTGTGATGTGTGCAGCACACCTCTTTAAATATATTGTGAGTTGTGCGTCACACTAATTAATTCATAAGGTGTTATCCACATAACACCTCATGCATAAAACTTAAGATTCAAAAAGTGAATTGTTAAATACACGAAGATTATGGGCCTGTTCAGTATTGTTTTTGAATTTATATTTTCTGAGAATAAAAATAGTGCTTTGCAGTTAATATATTTCGAATTTAAGTATGCGTTTGGTATCTTTTTGGTATCATGTATTTTAAAACTGAAAACGGTAATATGCATTCGCTAGACACAATTGAAAATGATAAAAATAGTGAATATATATTCGGTAGTACCATTTTCAAAAACAGTTTTTACTAACATTCAAGTCATACTTAGAGTTAGAAAATAATTGTTTAACTAATACATACACAAGCATAACATAAATAATTTAAACAAAATAATTATAAAAAAATACATGATGATAAAGTTTTAGTATTAGCATTAATAAAAAAAAGTTTTACATTGTCATTGTTTCTACATTATAATTAAGATATATATTACAACACATATAATTTAAACAAAATAATTATAAAAATTACATGATAGACACCATACATTATGTCTCCTCGACAGAAATACTTGAAGTCAAGCAACAAAAATCTCCTCCACCCCACTGAGATCCTTAACAAATTGTGCTTTTGATTCCAAATATATGAACTGGTTGGACTTACTAGTTAAATGTGATAAGCTAACTCTTCCCTAGCGCCTAACGTAGTTGGCTGCAGCCTTCATCTCTTCCTGTGAGATGTATATGTATTTTCGTTTATCATCAATAACACCAGACCCTATTTAAAGAGCAAATTCAGAGTTAAATTTCTTAGCGAGCATTTTATAGAACATAGCTCCATATCATAAATCACTGTTGTGCAAATTTTGTTGAACTCGCAAGTGCACGAATCTATTGTAGAATAGATCAATGGTGTCGAGTGTCGATCCCACGAGGAGGTGGATTTTAATTAGGTGTAGAATTAATTTTGTAAGTGGCTGATTGGATTTATGGGGGAATTGATTTAAACTATGCTAGAATTTAAATTGGAATAACGGAATTAAATTGAACTGAAAACTATTATAATAAAGTGCTTGAGTATCTGGATCCGTATCAACATGCATCATGGGCTAAATATTCTTTATTAATACCAATTAAATCATGAAGGAGGAATCCACACCTCATGAACCACACTCTAATCAATATGGTGCTAAGGGCTTATCGTGCCAAATAATAATAACCTTATACTAGGGTGCCGGTGAAACTAGAGCGGTAACTAGACAAGATTATTATTATTTGTCGACGAAAAGTCAAAACCTCCACAGAAATTAGAGTGGAATAGAAAATAAATTTACCAAATAAAGCCCATGACACATGTTGAGACTTCACGTTCAACCCAAGCTTGAAAGAAAATTAGCTACTCATAATTGAACTAAAGGTAAAATGGAAATTTATTAAAATACGTAGAAAATACAAGATGGAGAAAGAATTACAGAAAACTGAGCTCAAAAATGGATTCAGGGGTGTCGAAATAGGAGGGAGAGCCCACTTTTTATAGATACATTGAATAAATCATGGCCATCGGATTAAAAACAATTCGGACGTTCAGGATTGCGCCATGTCATCAGTCAACAGTACGTGGTTTGACCAAGGATTTAACCCCGCAGTTTGACCAAGGATTTGACCACGCGGTTTGAACAATAACACGGTTTGCACACGGTTTGAACAGTGACGCGGTATGAGCAGTATCATGAATAGTACCGTACATGTGAACAATGCCGTATGTGTGAACAATGCCATTTTTCTCTTATGCTCCTCCTAAGATTTTTGACCGTCCTGAATTCAAAAGTGATGTCTGTTTTGCTATCCGATCTCTCGTTTATTGTGAAATGACCATGATACCCCTAAAATACATAAAATACTTTATTAAAATAAAACACACATAATTAAATCACAAGAAGCTTAAATTGATAAAAGTAGAAATGTTAGTAAAACTTGAAGTGTAAAATGACAATTTTCTCCTTTATAAATACACACTTTCTAACACTCAACAACCACCAATAGAATGAAAGAACCACTCAAGTTTATCTATGACAAGGTAAAAACATAATCAAAATTACCAAGGATTAGAGATAAAACCTAAACTAAGGTCAACCGAAAGGAAATACAATGACATTCCATTAATCAAGAAGGGCTGCTAATGGCTTCAAGGATAAGAAATTCTAAAGCAAAAAATACATATCGATACAAGACATCTTAGAAAAATGGGAAATCGAGAGCTTAAATACAAAAAGTCGCAGCAATGAGCCATAATTTAGTTAAAACAACATATTCATTAAAATAAATAAATAAATATAAGAAATGGAAGAACAAATACCCATATTTTCAAGAGAGGTAATCCAATTAATACACTCTTATGCCGACCAAAAGTTATAACGCAACATTAGGAAGTAATATATTGTTCAAAACTATGAAACAATGACATGATTAACCACATAATAGATACTACAAAAACATCGGCTTCTTAAACTTACTAATCAAAATAACAAATAAAGTTCTATATGCACGTTGGTAGTCACAATTTAAGAATACTCCATCATTGCAACCAGCTGGTGAGATAAGAAGGAAATATTTTTGTTTACACAGAAAAAATATGACAAACAAAATAAATGGGTTTGGAAAAATTTACAATCAATGCTATTGTATTATAATCAATTAATCAAATTGGTAAAATGGGTTCTTATTTTTTGTTCATCAGTCCTACAAGCTACAGGTTGTTGAAGTGAATTCCATCAAAAGCAAAGCTTTGAAAAATCTCTAATTCTCTCTAACAAGAAAAGCTCAATTTGCCTGACTCATTTTCTTTCTAATAAAACAAAATTTTTGGATTGACAGACTACAAACTCAATGTCCTGGTTCATGCTATGAAAGTATGAACAAATAATCAATTCCAAAATCTTGGCATGAACTGAGAGAATCCAAAATATAACATACTTAAAAGCAGTTACTCAAAATTATTCAAATAATCTGTCAAATAATTACTCAAAATTTGCTAAAATAAAACAAATATCAGCAAGAGGCAAAGCAGAGAAAGCAGCAACAATCTAGGCGATCTAGACAGAACAGCAGCTACTCTGAGACGGAGCAATAGCAGCTATGCGGAGATTGAGCAGCAACGACCATAGTGGAGATGGAGCTACAACGGTGGTTGAGATGAAGTTGTAGTAGTGGCAGAAACAAAGGACAGCAACTGGTACACCGTGAGAGAGTATATCGAGAAAGATAAAGGGAGAGAGTGTGTTGTTAGGTGAAGATAAGGAGAGAGAGGACGAAGATTTATCGTAAGATCAAGAAAGATAGGGGGAGGAGAGTGATTGACAAAGAGAAAAAAGATGATGAGATACGGTCACAAGCTAATGGTTTTTTTAAATTTATTTTTAAGTTTAGGCTTGTAATATTTGGAGAATATGTTTAACATGTTTTCATAATTGTAGTTATAAAAGTGTGATATGGATTTCTTATTTTGTAATATGTTTTCTGAATTTAATGCACCGAACATCTATTATATTTGCATTCTGAAAATGAAAACAGAAATGAGCGGTGAAAAAGGGTACCGAACAGGCCTTAATATGCTTCACTGGTTATAAATAGTCAACACCATTTGTAATTAAATAATATTAAAGATCGAAAAATGAAATAAAGAACATAAGAAGATCTTCTAGTAATAATTCTCTTATTGGCTTTGCTTATTATCATTTTGCTTCTTTTAGCGTCATATTATTCATATTATTCTTTTGAATAATTCCAATTTGATCCGCAACTCTTTAATTAATTAAATAGAATCTTTTATTATTTGGCCGCTATAGCTTTAACAATTTAAGATAGACTTTATCATGCATTATTTTTAATTTCAAACTTTAACCCTAGAAATTTATATAGTTAGACTCTTAGTATTTATACTTGTTTGAGGAGAAATCTGGCTGATGATATAGGCCAATATCTCTGTAATACCTCAAATTCACCCAAAAACTGAAGAGAAATTTGGAATGAAACCTTATAACATTAATCTTATAACTAATCCTAAATAAAGTGAATGTCGTCCATAGACAAAGCATATTCTCTAAAATACTAAATGCCTCAATAATCCTCCAAAATAAAAACTAGCTCTAAGCAATAATAAAAATAGCCATAATTAATTCATCTACAAAATAGCAAAGTTTTTTAGTTAATAAATCCTCTTTGTTAGACCAAAAGTCCACATCTCTAAAATCAATCTGCAAATTATTAGAGACGAAGGATGAGTCGTCAACTCGATAAGCAAACTCATGCATAAGGTTACTAATATGAAAAGGTATATAATCATTATTATGAAGTACTATAAGTTAAGAAAAAAGTAATCATTTAATAATCATATGTAACTAATAATCAGTTAAGTCATAACGTAAAAATTATTTTCAATAAATAATCGCGTAAAAAATATTTTATCAATAAAACCTTTCTTTCGTTCAATTTGCTCATGCCACATGGTGTCACTTGTATTTCCAGTGACATGGTCAATAGTTCAATTTGTCACCTGTACTCCCAGTGACTCGGCCAATAGTTCAATCAAGGTACTATATCCACAATAATCATCAATAGGTGCGCACAACACGGCTAGTTGTTCAATAATTTCAATAACGATAACTACGGACAATGAACCAAAACCTTATAAATAGTTTCTAATCTTTCAATATCAATTATTCAGTAATATTTTGATAAAACGCTTATAAGACATTGAATTGGCAAAGCTTTAAAAATATTTTTAAGGAAATCATTTTATGGAAAAACAAGTACTTTAAAGTTATTGTTAAAACAATGTTAAGAAAAAAGTTTTAAAATAATCCCAAAACCATAACATGTCAATCCATTTGAACAAAATTATTCTATTCATAAATATTTACATCTATACTTATAATAAACATTATGCATGAATTCACTTACCTCAATCCAATGCAATCAACAATAACCACAATCACACGAGCTCACTCTTGGCCTATAATCATCAAGAAAAAATTCTTATTAATATGTTATTCAATTCTGACCTAAATAGGAAAACCCAAAAATCCTTAAACTATGTACTCTTACTTAAGCACATCAATTCACTAATTGTACTAGACCATCATAAAAAAGATCATTTCTGTCAAGCTATAAACATGTCAGAAAATCATAAATATCACAAAAAGCTACTGTAAATATGTTGCCATTCAATATAAAATTTAACAATATTAACTAGAGTTCATAATCATCTCTAAAAACTGATTTTCCACAAAAACATCAAAACTCTTCAGTGACGATGCAAATAGAGGACTGCTGATTCAAAAATTCATAACTTTAGTGTTATATGTTCAAAAATAGTAATTCAAACTTTGATGATCAGAGGAGACAACAAAGAATCAGAATTAAAAACTTATAGGGCATTTAGTGATGAAAAAGTAACCCAAAATCACTTTAATATCAGCCCTCCCAATTTTAGAAAACAGTTTCGAGGATTGCAGTAGCCCAACTCTATGATTTTTTAGTGATTTTTATATAAAGCCAAAAATTACAAAATCAAAAATACTGAAACTAGACATATATGCGGGCAGTAATAAAAATTTCCAGAAGTTTCAGAAGTCGTTTGGATTATGAAATAAATTATAGAATTGAGAATTACTGCTGAAAATTGAAATTTTCTAGTATCAGTTTTCGAACTTCGAAAAATTAAAACAATTTATATAAAATGAGTTTTTGAAAAATAAATATATGAATAGAAAGATAAAGATATCTGAGTTAATAATCTATAAATTTTTATGCACGAAACTCAATGAAAATAGCAGTCATATAAAGTCTATATTGTTCATAGTTTCCAGGATAATATAACAGCACTACTTCTACTCAATAACACATAAATCAATATATGATCATATTTTTCACAATTTTATAAATAAAATACAAACAAAATCATTTAATAAATCACATAAAATCACAATCAAAATCATAAGTTCAAAGGCTTATAAATTTGTTCCTACCTTTAAGACAAAATCCAAGCTCAAGAACTCCTTGAATGGAAAACAAGAACACAATCAAAATTTTCCCATTTTCTTATTCAAAAACATGAATTCACTCTTATGTTGGCTATTGTATTCTTTTCTTTATTAGCCTCTAGGGTTTTAAAAAATAAAATAACGTAAAGGACATTTTTATAGGCCAAGCCTTTTTAAAACCCTTACCCATTAAAGAATGTATTCCCTTTTTAAATAAGGTATTTAATAAATAAAAAAAATAAATGATTTGAGATTTAAAAGAAATAAAATAAAATACCCTTGAATACATTAACCCAAAATATTATATTCTATAAAACATATATATAATAATAATAATATAACAAAAATAACGAGTGTTACAATCTCGACGATACGTAACAAGAACATTCAACTAAGGAAAGTCAATTTATTTGACTGGACGGCAGTATAGCTCATAAAGAAGAGATAAACTCCCCGAAGAAAACGATAGTTTCGGTAAATATACTCAATGTTAAGGGTATTATCGAAACCTAAATAATAGTGGTTAAGGCCAACACATGAACAGTGCACAACATTATGAGAGAAAACAATAAGAGTGAAGATTCTCTAGACAAGCAATAAGAAAAGGCCATATCCACTATCCTTTACTACCCTCTGAAAAGCAGCAGGACCACAAGGGTAAAAGTTTGCAATGTGTTAGTTGTGGAGGCAAAAAGGTGGCTGAAGGTTTCTTTACCTCCTAAGCTCATGAGTATCATCATCACCGGACCACAAGACCTAATTACTAAAAAATCCTCACTTCAGGCAGGTCGGCCATTAAATGATACCACATATCCAAAATGACCAAAGCATCTTAAAGAACACTCTTATAAAGCTCAATGGTTTTTCTAAAAATGAAACTTTATTATTCAAAACAAGAGACTCATGTTCTTCTTCCTAAGAGCAAAAGCACCATTGTTAAAACTTCAAAGTTCCTTGAACCTTGAGGCCACTATTTTATTATCCAAAATCTTACTTGAGATAAAGATATATCTCTTTTTTTGTTCTATCCAACTGTAAGAGCAAGATTTGATTTCTTGAAAAGCTATTTCATCTTTTTTTGCCTTCATTTTTATACCTCCATGGAAGATTTTAGCCATCTCATCTCTTAAATAAACTCTTCCATTATTCTTCTATTAGAAAACTCTCTAGTACTACAAGAATAATGGTCTTTACTAACACTCGTCTTGTGACACTTATATTAAAAAATATCAATAATTACATGTGTTTGGGTCATTTTCCATATTTAACAGATAAGTATCACAAATTTCCAATACTATAGTATCTGTAAATTAAGTATCACAAATATGTGACATTAAGGTATCAGTAATTAATTTTTTTTTTTAATTTTGTATCCAATAGGAGTCGAACCGCGAACTTCTGAACTCTAGCTTTTTAATTTTAAACGTTAAGCCATCACACCACAAGTTGCATTTTAACTTAATAAAGAATAATTATTAAAAATTAAATTAAATTATCTAAAAACTATGTCGTTTTAATGAGGTGTACATAGAAACCTAAAATCTAAAAAGTTTGACGAGCAAAAAATCTATCCCCACCGCCACTTTCTTCTTTGAACCGAAGCTCTCTTCTCTCTCCCCCCCCCCCCTCTTTCTCTACCTCTCTCTCTCTAACAACGGTCTACCTCACAAGGCGCTGCTATAAAGCTTCAAAAGCCGCCATCCTTGAGCTAAAATACCCCTGGGAAAAAGCCTAGAAAGTGTTTGTGAAGAACTTGACCAAAGTTAGGGTTCGAAAGTCAGATTCAAAAAATTAGGGCTTTTTTTTGTTAAGGGTATTGTATTAAATGATAGTTAACATGTCTCATTTGTAGGGCACACAACGTGCTTGAACAGGATGCTGAAACTCCCTCTGAAATTAAAATGCTTTTTTTTAACTTTTTATTCCATTCACTTCATGCATACAGTTTTATGTGATTGTTACATACCAATTAATTAAGTTGTAAATTAATGAATAGCTATCACCTCCACAATTTGATCTGAATATTTCTACTTTTATCACTTTTCAGATAAATTCTATAAAATTGTTACCCAAAGAAATAACTCTGGTAATGTGCAGCATTTTGTTGTTGGAATTGTTCCACTTGTGGTAGTCCCCGATTAGTTTTATGTGTGAATGAGAATCCTTTAACCATAGTGACGCTGGTATTAAAAGCTCTTGGTTCATGTGAAATTGTCAGCATAGCTAATGCATTATATGTTTCTTTATCCTCAGTCATGTAGTTATAGAGTAACACTACACATACAATATGGCACGATTTTTCAGTTTTTTCTAATGTATAATATATCACTTTGCTCTGCTTTTATTTTCAGTTTGAATTTGTGATTTGCATTGCATTGAGTGAATAGACTTAAAAGTATGTATGTATTTGAATTATGCGATGCAGTGTACTGCATGAGCTATTTTTATTATCTTGATAAAACTTTGTTGAATGATTTATGTATATTTAGTAAAGATACAAATATCCACAAGCTTACTAGGTTCGGTTTCCTATTCTAAAAAACTTGGAATCCAACTGCCACTGTTTCCAGTTGAAGATATGTGGGACATAATGGTTTAAGCACAGAAATTAGCCAAAGACAAAAATATGACAAAAGTTTATTTCTGTTAACCATTGTTTCTCTAATGGTTGGAAATTGACAGGCAATTTTAAAATTTTTCCTTTTTCCATGTATTCATATGCAGATTTGATCAATATGTTTGAAGTGTTTCTTCCTTAACTTCACTTGTATCTTAACCCATCCATTATTGAAGGGAGAATGAAAGAGCTGGTGGTGTGATAACTCAATTGCACTACTTATGTTGAAAGAGTGAAGACAATCATCCTTCTCATTTTAGTTTTTAGAAATGTTAAATTTAGCTACAACTTGTAGGAATGTGATTGGATGGTAAAATTTTTTATGTATTTAATTTAGATTATTTAGTTATAGGGTGGATTATCTCATATCTTGTTTCTTGAAGTACTTGGAATTTGTAATATGTAATAATAATATTTAAATATGAAATGAAAGATTTTATAATACAAATCGAGTTTCTTTTTGGTTATTTTGCGGTGCCTTTTAATTTTATTAATAAATCAATAAGCAATAAGCCAATTCAAATTTTAATTTTTTTAAATAAATTAAACAGTGATACTATAGTAATAATAATCTTAGACACTAATATGATATCAATAATTACTAACACCATAGTGTCATAAAATTGTTGATACTATAGTAATAATAATCACTGACACCACATGCAAGTGTCACTATTTTTCTGACTGCCAGATTACTAACACAATTAACAAGTGTCACTGAAAATAACTATTGACACTATTCTAATGTCAGTAAAGACCATTTTTCTAGTAGTGTAGTCTCTATAAGACCCACATCTCCCTCATGTTATTATCCACCATAAACAACCTTTAATAAGGTTTTGTTCATATACTTCACATACATAGTGGATTGGAGATGATTATTTCGGTGGATGTAGGCTAAAAGGCTAAACCACTTAATATATTTTATGTTCTTTACTTTTTTATTCTTATTTTTCTTTATTATGATGGTTTTGATGCCTAGTTTGCATTTCATATATGAGCTCATCTAAGTTCTCCTACGACCTCTATTGAGGTCCCTAGATTATCTCTCTAGAGTTATCTTTAAGTTCGCCAAAGCTATTCCTTAAGCTCTCTTGAGCTCTATTTATCAACTTTCTAAATTAACTCCTACAAGTTCTATTGAGCTCTCCATAATGTTCGAACCACATATCACCTCAACTCACCTCCCAAATAAACACAGCTCATCTCCTAGATCACTTCAGTTATACCTTCTGCCCTAAATGTCTAAAAAACATATCTCAACCTAAACTTAGCCCATTCTCCCCCTAATTTATAAATTTTATTTGTTTTAATTGGATTTGAATTAGATTTGGTGAGAAAAACCACTTACTGGTTCGGATTAGATCCTAGCACGATTTTGAGTAAAACAATACTCTTGGGCATAGACCAATCAAATATCAAGTACGTTAAATTATTATGTCTTTTTATTTTATGTGATAATCTTTTTTTTTCTCGATATATATCTTCTTAATGCTATTTTGATATTACATGTTTACAAGATAATAGGGGAGAGTGAAAATCTCGACTAAGAATTGTACTAAATCTCTAGTAGAGACCTTATTTTTCTTTATTTTTTACCTATTCTCCTGGCCCTCTTAGTCATAACATAAGTTCACACCTAATAACACATCTATTGGGATAAAAAATTTTATTCTAACTTTGTAAATATCGCATTACTCCAAAAAGTAGCATAAACTATTTTAATTATTATGAAGAATCATTTTTTACTATTTTATGAGTGTCAAATCACATTTAGGATGAATCTTTTGGGATGAGTTCTAGATATGAGATTACTATTATTACCAATTATAGTGATATATCAAAATAAAAAATAAATTAAGAATCTAAAATATTTATTTTAATTATCAATTATTATAGGTATCTGATAAAAAAATATTTTATATACTTGTTTATAAATGATTAAATAAATTTTATTCAATATTATATCTAATTTAAGTATTTACATTATTACAACAGTTTAATAGTAAGATTTACCAAGTATAGACGATTACTTTTAAAACTAAAAGAACTTTTAGAACTAAATTTTACTAAATATTTCATTGATATTCTTCATAGCTATTATTTTAACAGCATGACTAACAATTATTTTAAAAGTTATAGTATTACTAAATTGACTTTAAATTGCATAGTGGCTTGTGAATTTTGTCATTGATTCCATATTTCCATGTTTAAAAATATGATTTATAGGTATTTCATGGTAAAAAGTAAATTACTAATTTTTAATTTCTTTCTGAATTTTTCTTGTTTAAACATGTGCTCTAACCTCTAAGTGCATGTGCTAACCTAAGATAAACGGTAAGTAATAAATGCGATCTTACCACTTATAAATGTGACCATATATATTGAAATTTTGATACTTTCACATATTTATTTTTTCGCAGTAAATTTACATTTCTTGCTTATGATTTTCTTAATAACAATACAACCCTTTTTCAAATTAAATAATTTCTAGATGATTGGATCATAATAATAGATAAATAATTGATACATAAAAATAATTTTAAATCAATTAAAGTAACCAGTTCCTAATAATTTCTTTTCCAAAATTCTTAAATTTTGTTACATATTACAAAAGTATGTGTATTGGCGTGAATAGTAACTAACTTAAATTTTGATTACAAATTTTTATTTTTATTCGTATACTATGATAATATCTACGCCGCTAAAACGAAATCCCACAATAACTATTCCTTCAAGCATCCTTAATAATATCCTCCTAGCTAGCAAAAAATAGATTAAAAAATCTATAAATTCTTTAAATGTCAATATATTTTATTCATTATATACCATATTGGAACCCAAAACGGCCGGAAAGTGGGAACAATGTTATTCTCATTCTTAATAAGGAAACAAATTCAAAAGCAAAGCGAGGTGTAATATTTTATTTTGAATGAAAACATAATGACACGCCATGATGAGTTTGACTTTTCCAGGAAACAAATTGACAACATAATCCCCCACAAATTCAATTTGCCGCATTGCAAGGGAACTTTCCTTCTCCTTTGGTATAAATCATGATAATGAAAGAGAAATTTCATTGAAGGGAAAAAAGAAAAAAAAATTGTCATACATTATTTCACGTCTCTCTCTCATGCTTTTAAGAATAAGAAGAAGAAGAGACGTTCAAAGGAGGAACTGGAGAAAATAATGCTGATCATCAAGTGATCATCAATCTGCAACTCTCTAGGGATCATAATTTGATTTCTATTCAGAAACCATTTCCTCAAAATTCATTTTTCATTTTTCAGAAACGCATTTCTTTCTGGTGGGGTTATTTTGTTATCGTCCTCCTTAAACCAGGCCCACATGTCTCATTCTTCACGAGAAAATCACATTCAGAATCCATTCAAAACGTGGAAGTTCCTTGTTTCTCCATTAATAAAACCAATGGACATAGTTTCTCTCTTCACGAAGTCTGCCCTTTTCATCTTCACTGTGATTTCAATTTACCTCTTGTTCTTCTACGCCTTATCCAACAAATTACATTACAGTACCTCTAATTGCCCTCAATCTCAATGTGACACCAACAGAATATTAAGCAGCCAGCAGAAATTACTCACCCGACAGAACACAACCCTTAACAATGAACCTAAAACAAACGTATCCCACATAGTATTCGGCATTGGTGGGTCCGCCAAGACATGGGACGATCGGCGACATTATTGCGAGCTCTGGTGGAAGCCGGGCCTCACGCGTGGCTTCGTTTGGCTGGACGAGAAGCCTAACAAAACGTGGCCGGCCACGTCACCGCCGTATAAGGTCTCCAAGGACACGTCTAGGTTTCAGTACACGAGCTGGTACGGTACGAGATCAGCGATACGTATCGCACGCATCGTTAAGGAAACGTTTCGGCTAGGGGTAGGCGACGTCCGTTGGTTCGTTCTGGGAGATGATGACACCGTTTTTTTCTTAGAGAATTTGGTTACAGTTTTAGGGAGATACGATCATAATCAGATGTATTACATCGGCGGCAATAGCGAAAGCGTTGAACAAGACGTCATTCATTCATACACCATGGCTTACGGCGGTGGCGGCTTCGCCATTAGTTACCCTTTAGCCGCCGAGCTGGTTAGGGTTTTAGATGGTTGCATTGACCGATATGCTTCGTTTTACGGATCCGATCAGAAAGTCCAAGGTTGCATGGCTGAAATCGGTGTCCCCGTCACCAAAGAACTTGGTTTCCATCAGGTATTGTGATGTTCAAGGCAGAAAAATTTGACAGAATTTCATTGAACTGATTATATTTCATTTGATTAATTCTGGTTAATTATTGATATAGGTTGATATACGGGGGGATCCGTATGGGTTACTAGCGGCGCACCCATTGGCACCAATTGTGTCGTTGCATCATCTGGACTACGTGCTGCCGATATTTCCGAATATGTCACAAATCGAATCGCTGAAAAAGCTCATGGGGGCGTATAAAACGGATCCGAATCGGGCGGTGCAGCAGAGTTTCTGTTATGATTTGAGTCGAAACTGGACCGTTTCCGTCTCTTGGGGTTACACCGTACAGTTGTATCCCTCTTTGGAGACGGCTAAGAGGTTGGAAACGGCGTATTTGACGTTCAAGTCTTGGAGGAGTTGGTCGGATGAGCCGTTTACTTTTAACACCCAATACTTCAGCCCGAACCCGTGTGAAAGACCCATTATTTATTTCTTGGACCGGGTTCAGAAAGTGGGTAACGGTAAAGACCAAACGTTGACCACGTATGAAAGAGATAAAAGCGAACATGACAAAGATTGTGACAACAAAGCCTATGCTCCGGCTTTGGCCGTCAAACGTTTCGAAGTCTCAGCTTCCACTTTGGATCCAGACCATTGGAAATTGGTAAGATTAATCTCTCTCTTTTGTCTTCATACGTTTGTTTTCCTTGAAACATATCATACGTTATTTGACTCACAGGGCATCATTGCATCCATCGATTTTATGATTCCAAAGTTCGTTAATTTACTAGGAATATGGTCACTTGACCTTAAAGAAAAGTGACCCATTTAGGTAAAATATTGAAAATAGTGTAGCAACGTTAACTGCGAGACCTAATTGTTACAATTTTATTGGTCAGGAATAGGCCAACTTGCAAAAGGGGTTTTGATTAGTATAAGCAACAATTTACGCGCAATTCGTGCAGGACACGATAAGCTTGAATATCTATGTACATAGCGTCTAACATGTTTGATGATGATTGGACGTGCAGGCGCCACGTAGGCAGTGTTGTGAGGTGATCAACGATGGAGGAAGTAGAAACAGTGGCGTCCGGATCAAGATCAGAGAATGCAAGCCCTTTGAGAGTGTGACGCCACCGTAGAAGAGCACAAACGGCAATCTCATAGACTATACTCGTAGAGGTTTCATTGAGAAACAGTGTCAATGATTGTAAAGTTTAACTAATACGACGCCCGTTAGTCAGCCGTGCGGCCTGGTTAGGCTGATGAAAGCACCAAATTGCTTCTTCCTTGTACTTTCGATGCTGCCGTTGCTGGCCATGCGATTTTTTAATTAATTCTATCTTGCCCGTGACCATGAGAGAACATTCTTAATACAATTTTTTTTTCTATCATTATATAATGGAACTTAACATGCGGACAGTTGGCACTCCTCCCAAATTTTCTTAAAAATTCTTTTTCAATTATATTTTATTTAATACCAAAAATACCCTTCTTTGTAAACCCTCCTAAGATACTCCATTTGAAAGTTAATAAAATTGCAAACTCTCTTTTGCTTTTTTTTTTTTTAATTGTTCTGAGTTATGATTTGTTTAATGGTTTTATATTTATTTATTTTCATATTTAATGTATTTTTTATTATTAATTTGTGATTCAAAAGCTTATTTAAAAGGCTTCCAGCCTAAAAATTTAAAAAAAAATAAAGGAAGAACAAGAGAACGTCCTCATTTTTAGGAGTATTTATACTCTAAAAATTATTTAGACAATTGAATTAACAAATGAAATTTCCTCATCCATGGTGCAGTGTCATGGCTTCTCAGCCAATTTATCACAGATGGCGCCAAAGACATTCAAGAATCCGAGTACAGAAAAGATGAAATTATACCTGCTTGTGCAGTTAAAATGAATTTTCTCTCTTGTTTTTGAGTATCTTCACAAACTAGACTTGAACGTGTACATGTAAATATACTCTAATGCTTTTGTCAGTATATGTTTCATAATTCTATAAATCTAAAATCCGGATTTCTCTTAGTCAGGTGAGAAATTAGCCAAAAAGTCCGTTCTCAATCATTTTAGCATGTATTTATATATAGATAAAAAAGAGTGGAATTGATAGGATATTTGATTTCAAAACTAAATCTCGACCATTCATCCTTTTATTTTATTTGACGCTGTTAGGTTTGTTAAACATTTTGTCTATATTTGAAATTTCAACTCTTGATCCTATAATAATTATTTGCTATTTATTGTTGATGTTTCAGATTGCATAAGTGATTTTTTTTTTTTAGGCCTAATATAAGTTGCCATATGGTTCCCTATTATTGTCAAGTGTCATCGTTCCTTTACCCAAACCTGGAGTAACATGAAAATATTTCTATCATCTGTTTTTATTTTATTTTCTAGACACTTGGCACAGTACAAATGATTATAATTTTAGGCACTAACACTAATATTATTTTCATCGAACTTAAAATTGTAGATGCAAAAATGAGGGATTATTTAAATTTTTTAATTTTTTGTACTATTATTTATATTTATTTTTAAATATAATTTTGATAAATGAAATTTTATAAGATTGATGAAGAGGTGCTAATAGTACAACACTGTTATCTTGATACAACCTTCTCAAGTGGTCAATACATAGAGAATTTTTCTCTTTGACAAAGTATCATTAGTCAACACAGTGATTGTTGAAAGATAATAATTTATAGATTAAACAAATCATTTTGGATACATCCATGAAGTTTGTTAGGAAAGAGGATGTTGTGCTCCAGGACATATACGTAAGTTTTGACGTGATAGTGGAAACGAGGTAATGAACATAATAATAAAGGATATTACTGGTAAAATACACGTAATCTATCTTAAGACTCTCTTCACTTGGAATACATAAATTAAAATGGAAAATGGTGGGTTATTTGTACTTTAAAAATTATTTTGAACACTTTGATTTAGTAAAAAAATTTATTACAAAAATCATATCATGTGAATTACTGTTAAGGATAATTTATTATAAGTTACTATTTCATCATTACTTTGATATGTGTTTACTAATTAGTAATTTGAATGAACTCGAATCGGAATATAGTGGAATCAGAATATGCTGGAATTGGAATAGAGAATGGGAATCAAAATAAATTATTTACTTTAGCTGTGGAAATCATAATTGAAACAAGCTGTATTGTCATTGATAAGTTAACTTTATCTTAGAATCAGAATGGATTGTTACAAGTTACTAAACTGACCTTAGTTGATTATTATTATCATTATTATCATTATTATTATTAACAATAATTATGGTTAATAATTATTATTATAGTAATTTTATTATTAATAATAATTATAATGATTAATAATTATAATAGTATTATGATAAATAATTACAACTATAATAATAATAATAATAATAATAATAATAATAATAATAATAATAATAATAATAATAATAATAAAGGATAAAATAAGAATTTTAAGATTTAAGTAGGGATAATATGGTCACTTTATAGAATGAGATTCTCATTTCCACCTTTTCCATGGGAATGGGAATTCTAGTAATTATTTCTAAGTTCAGGTGAGGCCCACCACTTTGGCTCACATCCCACCTTTCATTTAAATAAGTAAACACATCATTTATTTTCATTCCCTTATTCTTATTCCCATTCCTAAGTAATAAACACACTATGAGTTGATCATGTAGCACACTCATTATTTAATGTATAATTCTTATGTCATATGCCCTAAAATTTTTATTTTTAAAATTTTAATAAATGCTTAGATGGACAACGAAGAAATCATATTTCAAAAAGAATTTGACTACTAAGTATGTGGAATACTTACTTTTTTAAAAAGAATGAAATTTAAAAAAAGTACTATGAAACTACCATATATTTTTTGTCTTTTGACCATTCTTTTTCTTCTTGGTCTTCTTCTTCTTCTTCTCCATCTTTTTCTTCTTCTTTTTTGTAGTATTTACAGAATACTTTCATTGTGAGTAATTTTGGATGCAAAATTTAATATTAAACAAAAATTAATTAAAAATTAGTAACTAAAATTGTCTTAAATAATTTATTCACAACTTGTTTGATTACATTATTATAAATACATACTAAATCTCTTAAAATTTAGGGTGCTGAATAGTTTTATTAATGTTTTAAGTAAATAAATTTAATTAATTTAAATAGTCTGAGTGATGATTAATTATTTTTAAATTTTAAAGAGTGTACAAAACACAAGTTAATTTTCAAAAACTAGTACAAAGTGCGCAAAATAATTTTTAGAGTATAAATGGCCCCACCAAAAGAAAAATAAAAGGAAACTACAAAGATTTTTTAATTTAATTTTTATGTTTTGAAAGGACCATAAGGGAAAGATGAAAATAACTTTTTAGCTACTAAAAATATATTTGCAAAATCATTCTATCAAAATAATAAAGATGGTTATTTTGTGGTTTGCTTGTTTGCAAATAATGATAGGCATCCCAACATGTTAATCCTACTAGGAGTCATTCATCTATTTAATGGTTAAGTAATTTTATAAGTTGTAAAATTCATCATATAATAGATGAGTGATGCATAACATTAGAACTCAAGTTGCGACTCAAATGCTCGATACCTAATATTGTTATTTGCAATAAACGCGCATTCTATTGTTATTAATTTTTTTTTCTTTTGCTCATAAATTGTTAGAATTACTTGTAGAACTATGTCGATGTATAATACCAGGAAGTTCTAATCCCCTGCCTAATTTATTATGCTCTATATTTCTTTCGATGTTTTCTATTGAATATTAATATTTAAATAAGAAAATTAAACAAAAGAAAGGTGGAATTAACTGTAATACCATATGCTGTTGAAAGAATAATAATAATAATAATAATTAAAAAAAAAAGTAATAATGCAGTTCATTCAATCATCGCTCTGTCATCGTTTAGTTCTTTTAGTATTTTCTCTCCATTGATTGGACTAAGTCTTAAAAGGAAAGAAAATTACGCGGGAACCTTGAAAGATGAGCTTACTGGGCTTCAAATTTCTTACGATGGCAACCGAGTATTATACGGCATTGCATTGTATAGCAGAAAATATAGCATTCATAAAACATTTTCTTCAACATAGCTTCTATTTCGCATTTTTGTTATCTTCCAACTTTTGGGCCGGTCAAAGTCTTCTGTTTGACCCCTATGTATCATTATTATTAATCACAACTAGAATTCAGAAACCAATATGCAAATTCGGTCAAATGAACAAATGACAGATTTTACCCGAAAGTTTCACCGATTGAAATTAGATTTCTACGATCTCAATGGGAAAAGGCAGAAAATTAAAGAATCAAAAAACACGGATTCATGGCTTAGGAGACTTGACTTATTTTTTTTTCTTTTTCTTTGTTTTGATAATTGAAAGACTTGACTTAATAGAACCAAACAAATAACGTCACTATGTTAGGACTTTAATTGGACCAAGTAGAAACCACTTTGAGAAATCAGGACACTTTTTAGTGCTATAGAGACGTGGGTCATAGAGATATGTCTTAATCTTGACTCTCGAGGCAATGCAAGCTAAACAAATATTAGCACGTAAAAATATATATATATAAATGAGTCTTCTCGATGAATAATCTTTTAAATGTTTGGTTTATGTCACATACATGTAAAAAATGAAGTACCTTTGGAACGAGAATTCAACGAAAAATCGAATCAAGATTTTCTTCGCTTCGAAAGAAAAAGGTCACATCCAATTATTTCTTATATATGTTCACACAAGACACGCTCGATAATTCAAATAATTACAAATGGCCAAAATAATATTTGATCTTGAATGAATGTTCAAGTAGAATAATTAAAGTAGTGATTCTAATTTTTAATCAATGAATCTAACTAGCTAGCCGTTTTCATAATTCCATATTGATAGGATATATACAAATTAACTTTAGTAAAAAAATTTTACATACAAACTGATGTCTCTCACATAATTGGCTGTATAAAATTATAGAATTCAATGTAATCACTAAGGAAATAAGCATATGCAAAATCATCTAACCAATAGTTGTTGATATACATCTTTGTGTGTGAAAAATATTGAATGGATGTTCAAGTAGAATAATAATAATAATACATCTCCTTTATTTTTAATTATGATTTAATTATTAAGTGATTTTCAGGTAATTAGGGGGACCCACCTTCTCATTGAATCATTGACGTGGCAATGATTTGAACGAGACGTCCTGTCCTAAAATTCTAAGGGACTGATGTGTGTGCAACAGACACACACACAAAGCATTCACACCCTGAATTTCCAACTGTCATAACTAGAATAATAATTAAAAAAAAAAACAAAACGCTTACGTGGCTGGATTCTAAGTCCGGTTCTGTCTCTAATCCAGCCCTCTTCCTACTAATAAAACGCGTCAATTAAGAAGAAGAAGCTTGGAAATGTCTGTCCCTCTTTATCTCCACACACCATTTATATACGATCCTATTATTAGAATCAGACCATCTTCTTCATCCAAACAAAATTCTGGAAAAGGACAAGTTATCAGAGCCCTAACCCCGTCCCGTCACTGCCGCCGATGGTCATGCAAACCACCAAGGCTTGGCTCTCCGGTGCAAGCACCAAAACAACCCACATTAACACCCGCAATCTCTTCTGCCTTGACAAGTCCTCCTCCCCCTCTTCTGTAACCCTTGGCATCCTCTCTTTTGAGACGGCCAGAACCATGTCTCATCTCGTCCATCTTTACAGGTCACTTTCCAACGATGAGTTCTCGGAGCTTTGCGAAGGCGCCATGAAATCTCAAGGCGTCGCGTTCTTGAACTCCAGCGACGAGCGGTTCCTTCTCAGCCTCGCTTGCGCCGAGAAGCTCGAAGAACTCAACCGAGCCGTTAGCACCGTCACCCGCTTGGGACGAAAGTGCACGGACGCCAGCTTGAACCGGTTCGATCAATCCTACGCCGAAATGTGTCTCGGAGTTCGAGATTTCTGCAAGTTGGAGTACGCGACGAAGAGCGTCGAGAAACTCGTTGAGAAAATGGATAAATACGTGAAGGCGACGTCCAACTTGCACGCTGCCTTGGAATGTCTCGCCGAGTTGGAAATATCGGAGCGGAAAATCAAGAAATGGAAGCAAAATCTCGGCCCGAAGCAAGCCAACAAAGCCAACACCGATTACTTCGATGAGAAAATCGCTTATCAAAGAAAACAAGTGAAGCATTACAGAGACGTTTCGCTGTGGAACCAAACGTTCGATCAGAGCGTCGTTCTTATGACACGTGTAATCACGATCATATACGCAAGAATCTGTCTACTCTTCGGGCCGTACGTATCAGACCTCCCTCGCCCTTCAAAAATTACAAAACCTACGTCCCAACGCATTCGTGTCCACCCAGATACAAATTTCATGCACTTCACGTCAAAATCGGGTCCGATTGCTAAATCATCACAGAAATTCGGAACAATCCGGATTGCCAAATCGGGCCCTTTACCGAAATCTGAAGACAAAGTGATTGGAAAAAGAATCCCTCTTGATATTGTCAAGAACAAAAAGGTTATGGAATTAGCAACGGAGTCCACGGTGGGTGGCGCGGGACTGTCACTGCGATACGCAAACATAATCATATATGCGGAGAGATACTTATACGCGCCTACGTGCATCAACGACGAGGCGCGTGGGTATCTCTACGAGTTGTTGCCGGAGAATTTAAAGACAACGGTGAGGGGGAAGCTGTGGGGACACTGGTGTACGAGGGCACATGAGGGAAGTGGCGGTTCACACTCGCTGGCCGAAGGTTGGAGGGAAGCGTTGGAGGAGATGATGTCGTGGTTGGCCCCCGTGGCTCATGACACCGTGAAGTGGCAGCAGGAGAGGTACTTAGAGAAGCAAAGGTTTGATGCTAAGCCGACGGTGATGTTGTTTCAGACATTGCATTTTGCGGATTTGGAGAAGACAGAAGTTGCCATTGTAGAGGTTCTGGTCGGGTTGAGTTGTATATATAGGTATGAAAATAAAAGGCTTGGCGGGCGGCCATCTGGGGATGGGTGTAGATGACAAGTATATAATAATTTTCCAGAAATCTTTTAAGTATTTTATATATATATATATTACTAAGTAAGTATATATCAATGAAATTAATTAGCGTCTTTAAATCAAAGCTTCTATGTTGCAGTACTTCTAGTTTGGTCTTTTTCTAAATGCTTTTGTGGTTTCGGTCGTTTGAAAATTGAATTGCATGTTTGAGTTAATGGGGATCTTAAGCTTGCAGAGTAAATTTACAAATGATTAAGCTAGGTTTCATTTGGGTAAACTAGTGAAGCCAGATAACAATTTTTATAGCCTTTTAGTTTGTGATTTTCATGGGAAGAGATATAGTTAACTTAGGATGAGGCAGGGTGTAGGGTATATACCTATTGGTTCGACTGTGAAAATGGGTGTAAAAGTTACTACAAACAAAAGAAATATATCGGTTATTATCTATGTTTGGTGGATGTTGAAAACCAAGTTATTTTATTGATAGTTTGATTGACAAATTAAATAATTTATAATCCATGTCGATAGAGTTAAAGTTATCATTTTCTTGCGGAAGCTAAGCTATGTGAGTGTTCACCAAACACTTAGACACTTAATTTGGGCGACACTTAATTTGGGCGACACAATTGTAAAATAATTAAAACAATGCGCTATCGGATTGCTAAAATAAATGAAGCCCTCGCTTGTTGGATAATTTTTTCCCCACCTTTAAAAAGAAGATAAGGATTCTGAAAATCATTGAGTCAAGTTTAGGCAACTAATTTGTTGAATATTTGAGGGTAAAATCTCGTTTCATCCCTATATTTTAAGATTAGTGCCCATTTAATTCCTATATTTTTAAAAATGTCTCAAAACATCCCTACCCTTAAATTATTGACATCCATGCTATTACTTTTTGTTTCTTTTAACTTACGTATAAAATATTACCCTTTTACAATAATGTTTCTTTTTATGAAATTAATAAAAAGAAAAAAATTAAATTATCAATTTAACCCCAAAATAAAATAAAAACAAAAAGAATATATATTAATTTTTGTGAAAGCTTACATGTGTCTAAAAAAAATTATTGTAAAAATAATTAAATTACCTTTTTTTTTGGGACATTAGTAATAAAAAAATTAATATATTAACTCCTCAGCAGTGTGTTCTAAAAAAGTAACATCTATTAATTTTGTTTCTATTTTATTTTTTTAGATTAAATTGATAATTATTTTTTTTTACTAATGTCCCAAAAAAATTAGTGTAAGAGGGTAATATTGTAAAACTTAAGCCAAAAACAACAAAATGTAAGAGGAAATGTGCTAATAATTTAACACCGGGAATGTTTTGAAGTATTTTTAAAAATATAAGGATTAAACATGTATTAACCTCAAAATATAGGGACTAAACAAGATTTTACCCAATATTTAACTATTTAGATCTTTATTTTATTATTTTTATGCGTGTCTCTATAAAATGATAAATGATTCAAAGTACAAACCACTTTTTAGTCTATATGGACTATCTCATCATATCATTTTTAAGTTGAGGGTTTAAGCCGGACAAATGTATTGCGAAAGTTGATTTTCTTCTAAATATTAAGAAGTATATTATGTCCGTTCAAAGCCTATATGTCTAGACTGTGCCATCATAGGGTTGATTTAAGAAGTTCTAGAAAATTTCTAATTGCAAGAATCATCAAGCTTGATATAAATAAATAAAAAGAAATGAAAATTAATTATTGAAAGTTATTGTTTATTTCATATTGAGTAATGCTCCACATCCCAAATTTTTTATCCCAAAAAATTGTCCCAAATGACATAGTATTCATCAATTGGTTAGTGAGAATAATACAATTAATTCATTTGGATCTTGTAATGAATTACCAACCAATAAATGAATGATATATCATTTAAGATGAAATTTGGGATAAAAAATTTGAGGTATCTATTATTACTCTTTTATATTATCTCCAAAGGATAACAATATTTCTCTCCCTTTTTTTTTTTTGTATAACCACCTCACTTTTTTTTTACATTATAATGCTATCCTTTAGTGAATTAATTAATATAAATAAATAAATAAATTATTATATTTTTTTATTAGATCCTTTCTTAAATTAAGAAAAATTATTTCATATGCATAACATTTGAATTGATGAAGGGAGATATTATTTAATGGAAAGAATTTAAGAAGACAAATAAAGCAAGTTTTATTTTAATTTTATAATTTTTTACAAAAAACAATTTACTCACATTTTTATGTAACGAAAATGTTATTAATTGCTCATTCGACAATTGTCAAATATTATACTTATGTACATAATCCATATATATGAAATGACAAACTTGATTTTTTTTCTAACAAATAACTAAATCTGAAAAACAAAATAAAAAAGAAATATTATAAATATTAAATTAGTGTGGTTATTATTAGGGGTGAGCACCAACCCGCTCAACCCATGAAACCAATCCCGCATGATTTTTTACAATTTGGGTTGGGTCGGTGAAATATACAGATTGGGCTGGGTTGTGAAATTCTCAGCCCAATTTTCAGCCCAACCCACCATATGGGTGTATGCGCGTACAATTTTGATATTTTATATAAAAATTAGAAAAACAAAATATAAATCTAAAAGGATAAGAAAGCCTTTCACAACAGCCACAACTTTCTCAATACCAGGAACCCTAAAGCAAATTCCTTTGGTTCAAAATATAGCCACTCACACATAGAACACAATAAAACATCACAACTCGGAAGCCTTTTTGAATAGCAACCCAACCACAAAAGGTTCTTAGTTCTTTCTAATTTACTAATTGAGTTATGTTTTGAAACAAATTTGTCAACTTTTTATTGTTAAGAATCGATTTGGATTATAGTATTAGGTGCTTTATAATATTTTTTTATGAAACAAATTGATCAATTTTTGGTTGTTAAATGTCGAGAACAAGCTCAATTGGATTGGCATAAATATACTAATTATTATTATTATCATCTTTGGGGAAAAAAAGGCTTTTTTAACAAATATCAAGTGGGCAATATTCTGCAGCAATATTTTCAGCAAAACTTCTTACTCTAAAAAAGTAAAAATGGGCCTTTTTCAAAAGCGCAACCCAATCAACCCAACCTAACCCCACCCGCAGTTTTACAAGTTGGGTTGATCGGGTTCAGATATATTATACATTAGGTTAGACTGTGTTGATTTCTTTCAATTTATACTATGTGTAGGTTGGGTTGGGTCGGGTCGGGTCGTATACTATTTGAAGGATAGATCTACGAAACATATATTGTTTTTAATAGTAGGGCTATTTGAACCTATTAAACTATTTACTCTTTACAAATCGAAGTTGATCGAGCCTTCAGCAGCTTATGGATTTTTTTATATCATTATGAGGTAATTTCGAGATAGTTGACTAGTCAGGCCAATAACAATTTCTACATTGGGGGCTTGCTCCTGCACCTATTTATTGTCCATTTTGTCACTATTTTTCAACAACGTCAGCTTCCGTTCATTTATCTTAGGTGCCCAGTATTTACGAGGTGTCTAAAGATTTCGCATTCTGATGATACGATCTGAAAAGTTCAGGATAAGATCTTAGGTTAGGCCAACAAATTACTTTTTCTCTATGGGAAGCTAGTGCTTATTCAACATGTACTGTCTATTATGCCATTGTATCTGTTTCATGTTCGTTGCCCACCTATGGCTATGGTCTAGCACTTAAAGAGACTTTTTATTTGGTTTTTATGAGTGATTCTGAGACGAGGTGACGAATTCATTAGTGTAGATGCTTGATGGTTTGTTATCCAGTTGACAAATATGGCTTGAGTATCCGGTCTTTTGATAATATGGTTGAGGCTTTTGAACTTAAGTTTTGGTGGCGTTTATGGGAGTAGAATTCATTATAAGCTTTCTATATAAAGTATAAGTATAATAGAGCTACACATCCGAGTCTGGATCAATTTTGATATCCTGCCTCTTTTCTCTAGGGATGTATTTGCTCAACTCATTGTGTTGCTAGGCCTCATATACGTTGGTTGGTTAGTCAATCATGAAGAGTGTAGTTTTTTGAATGATTGTTCGCTGGACTCTTGTCCTTTTGTCATTTATAATCCTACAATGACTTTAATGATGTCGTTTTCTTTTTATTGACAGTGTACAGTCTGGGATAAGGGTAAGCTCTAGGATATGTTGCCTTTTGTTATTGGTACACATGTCATTTTGGTTCTTATTTCTAGTGAGGAGCTGTATTTAATTTGGTAAGATCTTGCCCTTGATGGCACTTTTTACTTATGGATAGCTTGGGAGCTTGTGCGATGTGCTAGACTAAGGGATAAGGCTTTTTTGGTTATTTAGTAGCAACATATCACTTCTCAAGTTTCTTTTTTTCTTTGGCGGTTATTGTATGGGTTTTTAGCTACTAATGATGCTTTGTGCTCGATGAGATTTTGCATGGTCTCTCGATGTATTTATAGCCCCGCTATTGAGACTTCTCAGTACTTATTTATTAATTGATCGTCGGTTAACCAAGTTTAGGTTCACTTTCAGCAGATTGTAGGTATGCGAGATGTCATTTTTTTTACCCTTATGCTTTGTTTCATCATTGGCAGCGATGTGTCCTTCTCATAGTCATCTTCGAGTCCTTCTTCTTTGTATTATTCTGTGACAAGTTTGGAAGGCTCGTAATGCTTTCAAGTTTGATTTGCAGTTTTTCTTAATTGATGCAATTATCTATCAGATGGTAGATCTTAGGCTTGCCAGCTTCACCTTTAGTTTTAAGCCTTCTCAATTGAGAGGAGTCTTGAGTTCTTGGATTGCAGAGGGTTTATGAGTCATAGCTTCACTCATGAGGTCGATTCGATTATTTTTTTAGATGAGGTTACCTCCTGGGGTTACGAAGCTGATTGTGGGTGGTTGCTCTAGAGGCAATCTTGGGACAACTATTTTGAGTGGCATTCTTCGTAATCATCAAGATGCAGTTTTGGCTATTTTTGGATCCTTTCTTGGCCGCCAGTTGATACTTTATGCTGAGCTTATGGCTGTTTATGAAGGGTTAGAGCCTGTTATTTAACTCAGTTACTCTATGCTTGAGGTAGAGTTAGACTCAGCCACTGTAGTTTCTTAAATTCATTCCTAGGGTCCTATTCGCTAGGATTATGCTTATTCATTGCATGGAGTGTGTGCTTTGACATTTTTCTTTTTATATTTTGGTTAGGCATATGCTTCGAGAGGCCACTTCTACTTTTGATTTTCTAGCCAATTAGGCTCGCACTCACCGGTTAGCTGATATTTCTTGTATTCTCAGGATCTTCCTGTAGGCTTGTCTAGTATTCTCAATTTAGATGTGCAGGCTATTCCTTTTGTTAGACGATAGGACTAATGGCTTTATTATTTCGTTTGATGATTTTATATTTCTCTTCTTATTCTTAAGCACCTACATTTGCTTTAGGAGGTTTGATTTATATCCCTCTCCTTATATATTTACTTTGCTATTGATTTATATTCAGGTAGGGGTTCCGTCTAACCCCTCACCTTCTTGGTGGTTTCTCGAAAAAAAAATTATTATTAAAGTACTCACTAAACCTATATATTAAATAAATCCACTCTCAAATTTTCAAATTTTAAATTTTACTCAACAAACCCCTTAAATATCCAATATACCCTTACTAACCTAATTTGAATAATAATAGTGTTTTTACTCATTAAATTCATTTACAACCTTTAATAAATGTTCAGATTTATTAAACGAACAACTAACATATTTCAAATATTTTTACACCTAAAATAAAAAATATTCTCCATTACCTCTCGAGGCTATCCAGTAACTTAGCCAGCTTATTGCTATCTAGAATATCTTCAATGATTTCATTGAATTTCTCATGTAGTTATTCAAGTTCTAGAATATAGATCTAAATTTTTCATGTTGATGAAGCAATACCATAATGGAAGAGAAAGCAAAAATGAAAATATAGAAATATAAAAATATTTTAAAAGTTTCTAATAGTGATTTATGAGTTTAAAATATTTTATGTTTCCTCATAATGGCTTGCCAAAATTAAGGAAATTAAATAAATTTTAGAAAAATAAAAATGCATAAATGTAAAAAATATTTCAAAAGTTTCAACACTCATTTTAGCTTTCTTCTTAATGGTATGCCAAAGTTACGGCAGTAAAATAACAAATAAATATCTAAACAATATTACAGAGTTAATTGTCTAGAATTATTCTATTTGTAGTAGTCACCTTAGGACATATAATTTTACTAAGAGTAATGATATAGCCACAAACTCTTGTACAAATTTATTTTGTACAAACTAATGTGGCATCAATTCATTGGTTGCATTAAATATCTCTTAGCCCACATGATTTATTTATATTATTTTATATTTTCATTCAACCAATGAATTAATGCCACATCTGTTTGTATAAGATAAGTTTGTACAAGAGTTTGTGGTTGTATCATCACTCTTTTTCTAAAATGTTGTATTTGAGATGTTTGTAAATAATGTGATGATATGCACCCCAATTAGGTGTTACAAGTAGAACATAATAACCTGACAGTAAAAATAGTTGTAAAAGCTTATAATTAATAAGCGTAAATTAAAATAGAACATAAACTAAATTAATAAAATAATAAGCTATACCTCAACAAAATGATTGCCAAATATATAGCCAAGAGCAATAATTCTACGAGATAGTATATGCAATAACTTTTATCTAAAAGGTAAAAATGTAAGGCATTGGATAAGTGGGATAAGATAAGGTTATAGCACGATGCTATAAGATGACCCATTTCAAGCATAGTCATCTATTGGTCATATGCTAACTAATTCTCATAATGTGAAAGGATGTAAATAAGCTCACTTATAATTTCAGGTCCATATAATTTTTCATAATCATTTAAGTAAGAGTACAACTCATTCAATAAATCTATCCTCACTTGTAGCCATGCATCCTCACTCAAGCTTATTAAGTCAGCTCTCACTCTAAAACCATGGTTACCATCAGCTGTAACATCTTAAGATGATGAATATATGGCTGAAATCCAATTGAAAATTCATCAATATATGTCAAAAAAAAAACCAAAAAGTAAAATGTAAATGAAAGAAATTAATACCTCTTTGGGATTAAAATTATCATCAACATTGTTTTGGTCCTCCATAAAATCAATATGAATCACTTTATACATGTTCTAAGATTAATAAAAAAAAATATAGAATATCAATTTGGAATTTAAAAAAGTACGTTGAATGTTAGGATGGGTTCAAAGAGTTTGTTCTCATTTTTTTTCTTGTTTCCCATATTTTAATGTCAGTAATTGTAATTTAATTTAGGAAAATTTTAATCATTAAAATTATTTTCCAACGTGGGTTTAATGACCCAAATTTTAATTATTTAAAGGGTGGATTTACCAAATATATTTCCTTCATGATCCATATCTTCATCTTCACATAAGTGGAAGAAAGATTATAGGGAAAGGTTCTGACATTAAAGATTTTTATTTTTATTCTACAGGGTTATTTATTAAAAGCTGCGCAAAAAATTCAGTCCAGCACCGGACCTAATCAGTGTGAATAAGTGGGGTTGCTTTAGGTGGCCGGAAGTATTACCATCAATTCCAAAGTTGTTCAGTTATCAGTTTCTGTGGAAATTGATACCCTCTACAGGCAGAGTTGTCTACAGTCAAGCTGTTTAGGCCCCGAGGCCCAAAATCACATTTACATCACAAAGGCCCATAAAGATTTGTTTGTGAATGAGCAAGACAAAATAGAGTCCTACAGAACAGTGTGGACTCCGGAATTACAACTTCACAATTCACAAGCAAACGTGAACTGAAAGCAACGTTTTGCTTATACTGGGATTGGATTTTCATTTTCGAGCAAATGGACCACTCAAAAGGTCAAGGCCAGTACTGGATCACTCCACTAATTGCTCCCAAGACAAGAGGCTGCCAAAATGAGATTTCTTGAACGTCTGACACACTTACACTTCAAAACATGATATGTAGAAAAGTATGTGCGTGGGTCTGCATTTTTAACTCATGCATGGCTATTGGCGATTTAACTTCGAGATTTAGTCATCAGAAAACGACAGGCCTTCAATGGCGACAATTATTATCACTACACCAGAAGTTTCTGGGTTAGTGTTTTTCAGCGAGAATGATTCAAATCTTCGACGACCAAATTATCATAGAAAATTTGGTTAAAATCCTTTAATTTATACTTTGTCGACATAATTGCTTTATATATTTATATAACTGTTTAGTTATATAAGGAGTATCAACATAATTTTTTTGTTTGAATTTATGTTCCAAAGATAAGCTTAAAATGGCTTGGTAAAGGCAAATATTGTGTATATCTAGTGGGGTTCATTTTGCAAGAATATGAATCATGTAGAGAAAGAAGAAGATTGACGCACATACCGAAAAGTTATAAAAGATAATAAAGGATTAGTAACTTCGGAGATTTTATGCACAAACCAAGCATTTTAATTATTATTGGAGATTTCTGCAGTGGCCAAGTTGGAATTTTAATTATTTTGACGAGGCTGACTGGAGTCACTGTTCCGCTGATTTTGGAGTTGAAAGAAGTAAAATTTGAATAATATTTCGACAGTCACAAATGAAAGAAACAACAAATTCCACAATGGAGAAATAATAAATTTGAGAGAAGGATAACGTAAAAGCAAAATTAAATTTCAACTGAAACCTTTTCATTTTTTCTTCGAGATGTGTCATAGTTTTATTTAGAAGTAGTAACATAGATCATAGATATGACATGATTTTTTTTTTATTCAGATGAACATAAATCAACACAATTATTAAAAGAATTGACACAACATGATACGAGTGATAATAATACCGTATTTTTGTCTTGTTTACCTCAATACATTTACTTGTTTTGACACAAATATCAAATTATTAACATAAGGTAATATTATTAAAAAAACCACTAATATATATATATACTTAACTTAAACATTTATTTTGTATCATAAATATATTCGTATAATGTCAACTCATTCATGTCCTATTTAATAATAGTATTGACATATTTATCATATTCTAAATTCATGTTTAACTTCTATGATATTTAGTATGTTAAATAAGTTAACATGACATAATAAAATGGATCATATTTGTATTTTGATGTAATAATAAATGAGTCATGTTATACATATTAATAGAGAGGCAAAAATTAAAAAAATAAAATAAAATAAAATAAAAAATAATGGAATTATTCAAATTTTAGTGGTGAAGAAAGAAGCTAAAACCCAAACCTCATGATGGGCAAGTTTCGGGAAGCCTCTATTTTTGTTTGCAAGCAATTGACAATGAGCCCATTGAAAGCTTGAAACGTCCACCTCACCAACTAATGCCACGTAATAAATAAGAAGAAAAGAGAACAAAAAAAAATCTCTCAAATTGTGTGGCCGTTAGCAATTCGTAAGCCAATCCATTGTATTTTCATTTTCCCATATAATATTTATAAATCGCTCTCTCCATCTGTATAAATAAGTCCACACCCGAGCCCCTCACTGGCTCACTCCCTGGCCAATTGTATTGTACGTTGTAAAACAGCAATCCATTTCGTCTTCTTGTCTTAAAATAAACCACTTCATCTCAACCGTTGGTTCAAATGGCTGCTGTTGTCTCCACCGTCGGAGCTGTTAACAACGCAATACCGGTATCATGTTTTTCCCGCCCTTTTTTATATTTCACTATGATTTCATCTCTTTTTTTTTTTCTTTTGGGTCGTAGTTATTGCCAAACTTGCTCTTTTAATCTGCTCTTTTAAGCTTGTTTCTTCATTGTTTTAATCGTCTCACTTAACTTCCTCATCTGTAGGAACACAAGATTGATCTCCCAATCTACTTTTGTAGTTCCCTTTTGTTGTTAGTAAAAAATTGTTACTTGTGTTATCATGTTTGATATTAAAATTGTGTGTACGGATTGGCTTAACTAGAAAACCCGGCTCACATGGGTGGTGAGAGAATTGGGTTGAAAAGAGTATTGCATATCGATGTTGATTTATGGACGTTTCTCAATATGGGGGTTTGCTTAGGAATTCAGTTGAGATATCGGATCTTTGGTTTTCTTTACAATCTTGTAGTTCATTGAGTGTTGAGCAGAAGGTATCTTTGGTGCAGTTGAAAATAAATGGATCTAGTAGTTTTTCTTTGGTGCCGAGCTCAGCATTTTTGGGGAAGAGCTTGAAGAAGGTGAGCTCGAAGGTCAGCCAGCAGAGGATTTTGTCGAGGAGTTTCAAGGTTGTGAGCGAATATGATGAGGAGAAGCAGACTTCTCAAGACAGATGGGCAGGCCTTGCATACGACATATCGGATGACCAACAGGACATTACTAGAGGAAAGGGGATGGTGGACACACTCTTCCAAGCTCCCATGGAGAGCGGAACTCACTATGCGGTCATGAGCTCCCATGATTACATCAGCCAAGGTCTTCGCCAGTAAGTAGCTGTAGAAATTGAAAATAATGAAATGGGCTTGAGCTTCTGCTTCATAGATTGGACTTGAATTTTGAACTTGAATCTTGATCATAGGTTGCTTTTCAATTGCCTTTAGGTACAACTTGGACAACACTCTGGATGGTTTATATATTGCCCCTGCATTTATGGATAAGGTCGTTGTTCACATCACCAAGAATTTCTTGAATCTCCCAAACATTAAGGTGGGTTAGCTGAGCTTTTCTTAGAAAAATTTTTTTTTTTTCAAAACATTGGTGCTTATTCAGAGATGAAGAAAATTTTAATGATTCATGAATGATCATGACAGGTTCCTCTCATCTTGGGTATTTGGGGAGGCAAAGGTCAAGGAAAGTCATTCCAGTGTGAGCTCGTCTTTGCCAAGATGGGAATCAAGTGAGTTAATTCTATTCCCGTCACTTTCGATATGTAGTTTCTTTCTTTTGGATAAATGAAATTTTATTAATTAATCAAAAATGGATCACAGACTGCTCATAGATTAAGTATATGAATGCCAAGTGATGCAATAAAGCTAAATCCCCCAACTATAAACAAATATCTTGGTTCAAGAGATTATCAAGTCAAGAATTCTTCGAAAGCCTGTAGCTCTGTTTTATTCTTGCTCAATCTTTGTGAATCTTAACTTGCAGCCCCATTATGATGAGCGCTGGTGAATTGGAAAGTGGAAATGCTGGAGAGCCTGCAAAATTAATTAGGCAAAGGTATCGTGAAGCAGCAGACATCATCAAAAAGGGAAAGATGTGCTGCCTTTTCATCAATGATCTTGATGCAGGAGCTGGTAGGATGGGTGGGACTACCCAATACACAGTCAACAATCAAATGGTGAATGCCACACTCATGAACATTGCTGACAACCCAACCAACGTCCAGCTCCCTGGTATGTACAACCAGGAAGAGAATCCCCGTGTTCCCATCATAGTCACTGGTAATGACTTCTCCACATTGTATGCTCCTCTCATCCGTGATGGTCGTATGGAAAAGTTTTACTGGGCCCCTACTCGGGAAGACAGGATTGGTGTCTGCTCTGGTATCTTCCGTACTGACAATGTTCCCAAGGAGGATATTGTCAAGCTTGTTGACACTTTCCCTGGACAATCTATTGGTAAGTTTTATGTTTTAAATCTCTAATACGATTTCTAAAATTATGTTCAACCACAGTTTGGTAACAAGTCTTCAACATACGTATGAAATTGATAACTGAAAGAAGTTCTTGGCTCACCGAGAAACAAACTGAACAAGAAACTGAACGAATTACATCACATGGATATGTAGATAAGAGAACACTAGCAACTTGGATTTTGAAACCTACTTTTTGGTCTGCAAAACACTGCATAACCAGTATAATGTGGAATAAGGGACATGAAGTGATACAAAATCAATTATAAAAAACATACTAATTGTCAATATTTCTGTTGCAGACTTCTTTGGTGCCCTCAGGGCAAGAGTGTACGATGATGAGGTGAGGAAGTGGATCTCAGAAATTGGAATAGAAAGAATTGGCAAGAGGCTTGTGAACTCAAAAGAGGGACCCCCAACTTTTGAGCAACCAAAAATGACTCTTGACAAGCTTCTTGAGTACGGAAGAATGCTTGTCCAAGAGCAGGAGAATGTGAAGAGAGTCCAACTGGCCGACAAGTACTTGAGCGAGGCAGCCCTTGGAGATGCTAATGACGATGCTATCAAGAATGGAAGTTTTTATGGTTAGGCCTCAGTCCTAAAGGCCTTGATGGAGTTTTGCATCTGGATTTAGGATTTTGATGGAACAATAAATGGTACCAATTTACTCAAAAAAACTTAATCATTTGTTTTGATACAGGTAAAGCAGCACAACAGGTTAAAGTTCCTGTCCCTGAAGGCTGTACCGATCCAGCTGCAGCAAATTATGATCCAACTGCTAGGAGCGACGATGGCAGCTGCAATTACCAATTTTAGTTTGTATTAGCCATTTAGGTATGTTACAAAGAAAAAACATGTCTAATCTTGCAATTGTGTAAATAATGTAAACTTTTTCATCTTTGTTTCTTGGTCCTGGAAGATGCTTTGTTTCAATCATTCATTGCAGTTGCAAAACTTCAGTTTTGTTGTGTTTATGGTTTTGTAATTATACAATGAATGGCAACAGCAGTCCACCTAAACAGACTCGAGGGTAGGGTTGGTAATGGAACAGGATGGAATGAGATTCACCAATTTCAGTTCCGTCCTGTATATGTAAATGAGATAAAAAAAGTCTCACTCTCATCCTTTTATTTTTTTTTGGATAAAAATATGTTTCGATTCCGTCCCAAAAGGTAGGATTCCATCCCAATTGAAAAAAATTTTATTATTAGTTGACAATGAGACAGGATGGGACGGAATTTGTCAATTCTACTCCCGTTCCATATATACAAGTGGGATAAAAAATGTCTCACTCTCATCCTTAAATTTTTTTATGGGATAAAAATATGTCAAAATCTCGTCTTAAATGAGATGGGATCTAGTAAGATCCTATTCCATCGGGAAAAATTATCATCCCTACTTGAAGGTCTATGTTTAAGAGCTTTTGAATAAGTTGTGGAATTGGATTTGATTTGATTTTGGGACTAAGAAAATAATTTAATCTAAAAATATGTTTAGTTATGTCGACTAATAAAGTAAACTAAAATTTAGTTCAAATTAATGGGATTATTGATCTTTATTTTTATATGAGTTTAGGTTGAATAAAATTAAATGAAAAATTAATGTTCTCTTTTATCCCTTTTTTTTCATTTAACTTAATATTTTAATAAAATTTAAACATAGAAGTTCATTTCATAATTTTTTAACCTATAATTTTATATTATGGAGAATATCAAAATTTTATTCAATAATTTATTTTAAATTATATTTAATTTAAGATTAAATATCAAAATTTTATTCTTTGATTTATCTAAACTAGTATTGAATATTAAAGATAAAAATAATCAATTATTTTTTTTAAAAGTAATAGTGAATATTAGATATTAAAATCAGTAGTTATCAATATAATTTAAAAGTATAATATTATTTAAATAGTTGTTTAACTTTATTAAATTAACTTAACATACTCATTTCTGATATCATACCAACCAAAAGTAATACTATATATAATTTAATTTAATCTGCACTCTAAACGAAACCAAAATGTTGTTAAGAGTTTAGTATTTCGTCCACTCACTCCTAACTCAGGACTCAGCCCACAGATTTCTATATTTTTAATGTTTTGCTCCAAAAACTTTAAGCATGGTTATAATCATAATGCGTCATTGGTTTATTTTATAACATTATTATCACCAAAGCTTTAACTAACCTCCACCGGTTCTGAAGAAAATCACATGGCGATTTCCAATAGGGTCAGAATGGTCCAACGAGTATTTGCACTCAAGTGTGTCAGCCCGGTCACCACTTTTCAATACTTTAGAATTTTTTAAGAAACCCTAACAGCAGCATTCTGTGGCCCTATGCAACAAGCCCACAGCATGTCCAACCAAAGCTACAATATATTTTGGTGACTGTTTTTGACTACTTGGTTTTAGCAAGTAATTAAAATGCTTTGAGATTCTCAAAGTCCAAGATTGTTTTAACTTTGAAGTTTGAAAGCTGGAACCTTTGATACCAATCATTCCAGTCCCCAGGGATTTTAGTTTTCAAATAAAAGGAATCACAAAGTAGGTAGGCATTTTCATACAAGTGAATCAGAGTGGCGTGTGCATGATTTAATGGCAGCTGGAAATGCATCATTACTAGTGACATTAGTTTAATCCCTAAAGATAAGCACTGCCTGGAGTGTAATATTATTGCATAGCCTCGAGTTTAGGCCCCAAGTCAATTTGCATGCTGCATACGTTTCAATTTTTAATGGAAGTGGTGGGTATCAACTTTGAACTTTGACAGTGAGCCCCTTATCTACGATCAATTTTCAAAGAGTCAGTTAAAACTTAACAGAGGTGGAAAGTGATGCAATATATTGCAACTGAAGACCATTTCGTATTAAAATTCTCTCCTTACTTATTGCTGGTGAGAAGTCAAGAAACAGTACGGGATTGCTCAATCTTGGACAAACCAGCATTCCATTCCCATTAGCAATTAGCTAAAAGCTAATAGGAAAAGAACAACTTGGCTTTATTATGACAGCCATTTCATCAACTAGTATCCTTTAATTATTTTTTGTTATTAGGCACATTCTGCTTTCCATAATCATTGCATCACAAAGGAGAAAAGAGAACAAATGAGTCCTTTCCTTTTGAATTTTGGTTGCTGGTAAGATTTTGTAACAAGGTTTTTTTACAAGTAAATTTGGTGAGACCTAGAGTCTTGAAGATAACTCTACTTAGCCAACGAGCCACATTATTTAAAATTATGGATCTTTTTACTCATTTCTTCTTTTTTTTTTTTTTTTTTGGGGGAGGAGATGATTACTCATTTGAATTTAGTAGGCCGCGTTTTCAATTAAAAAAAAAGAGCCTGCTTGAACCAAAAGGTAGGTTAGATTCATGCCACGAAAAAAACTTTAAGCCTTGTGATTAGCCTTTGGTGGAGACAGGTGAGCTTCAGCACTGAGATATTGATAAATTTTTTAAATTGAAAAGCGAGCCAATAGTGTAACTTGGGCGGCTCCACCATTGTTTCACAACCCAGTTTCTGTTGAATTGTTTGACAAGTTAGTGCCCGAAAGTGGATTAAAAGAAGAGCAAGTGCCATTTTCAGATTCACGTATACATCAGATATTCTTCTTCTTCACTGTGTAATTGAACAGAGCTTTTTATAGACTTTCAATGGTGGTGGCTTTGCTAGTTGGAAAGTTCATATAAGGATTCATTATACTGCATTGATTTTTTTTTTTTTGGTTCTAACTCTTTGGTCTGTCTTTCACCGTATGCTTACCTTTTAGCCCCATGTGAAAAATAGATGCTTTCTGTCATTGCTTAGAAACCGACTAGCCACCTGCTTTAACAGATCTGCTTACAATTTCTTTCATGTCCAAATTCCAACCACACCAACCCACCAACCTATTCAAAATCTAAGCCCTTTTTGATACAAACCCCTTCGTTTTATTTTCCCTTTTGCGCCTAGCATGGCCACTTTCCTCAGAATTTTCTCTGCTCTAATCTTTCTCTTCATCCCAGTTTCATCTCAGCTTGATGAACTCTTCTTCCCAGGCTTCAAAGATTTGAACAACAATCTAACCTTGCAAGGGATTGCAAAGATTGAAAACAACGGCATTCTTCAGCTAACAAATGATACAAGTAGAAAGATGGGTCAAGCATTTTATTCATCAAAACTTCGGTTCAAGAACTCATCAAACAGCAACGTTTTTTCTTTTTCCACCTCATTCGCTATTGTAATTGTCCCTGAGTATCCAAGACTTGGTGGCCATGGCCTTGCTTTCACGATCTCGCCGTCGAATGATCTCAACGGCCTTCCAAGTCAATATCTAGGCCTGCTAAATTCTACTGATATTGGAAACTTCTCAAATCATTTGTTTGCTGTTGAGTTTGATACGGTTCAGGATTTTGAGTTCCAGGACATCAATGATAATCATATTGGCATTGATATCAACAGTATGAAGTCTAATGCCTCTGTTGAAGCTGCTTACTACACCGACAATTCAACAAAACAAGATTTGAGCCTCAAGGGTGGAAAGGCAATCCTAGCTTGGGTTGATTATGATTCAGCTCAAAATATTCTCAATGTCACAGTATCTCCAAATTCTTCCAAACCAAAAATTCCCATCTTGTCGTTTCGCGTAGATCTTTCACCAATCTTTAATGAATTCATGTATGTTGGCTTCTCTGCTTCAACAGGTTTACTTGCAAGTTCACATAACGTTTTAGGCTGGAGCTTTAAAATCAATGGACCAGCTCGAGCTCTTGATCTATCTTCTCTTCCTTCACTTCCAGGCCCCAAGAAGAAGCATCATACTGGTGCCATTGTAGGTGTTTCAATAGCATCAGTAGTTCTTGCAATATGTATATTATCTTTAGCCTTTATTTACATCATTAAGAAAATAAAAAACGCGGAAGTTATTGAGGATTGGGAGCTGGAGGTTGGACCACAAAGATATTCATATCAAGAACTTAAGCAGGCGACTAATAATTTCAGTGCCAAGCAGCTACTTGGACATGGTGGATTTGGTCAAGTTTACAAAGGAACACTGCACAATTCAAAGACAGAAGTTGCCGTTAAGCGAATTTCGAATGAATCAAAACAAGGTGTCCGTGAATTTGTATCTGAGATTGCTACTATCGGCAGACTTCGCCACCGGAACTTGGTACAGTTAGTAGGTTGGTGCAGGAGAAAAGGTAATCTTCTTCTTGTGTATGACTTCATGGCTAATGGCAGCTTAGATAATTTCTTGTTTGATGAGCCAAAAGCAGTTCTTAATTGGGAGCAAAGGTTTAAAATCATAAAGGGTGTTGCTTCTGGGCTGCTTTACTTACACGAAGGGTATGAACAAGTTGTGATTCATAGAGATGTTAAGGCTAGTAACGTGTTACTAGACAGTGAATTAAATGGAAAATTGGGTGATTTTGGTCTTGCAAAATTGTACGAACACGGTACGAATCCTGCCACAACACGTGTGGTTGGCACGTTAGGCTACCTAGCACCAGAGACGCCCAGAACTGGGAAGTCCTCGGCAAGTTCAGATGTGTTTGCATTTGGTGCACTTTTGTTGGAAGTTGCATGTGGCCGCAGGCCTATTGAGACAAAGGCATTGCCTGAAGAGCTAGTGTTGGTTGATTGGGTGTGGGGTAAGTATAGAGAAGGCAGAGTCCTTGAAGTCATTGATCCTAAGCTAAATGGTGAATATGATGAAAGTCAAGTGTTGATGGTGCTGAAATTAGGGCTATTGTGTTCAAACAATTCACCTGCGGCACGGCCTAGTATGCGTCAAGTTGTGAGGTGCTTAGAGGGAGAGCTTGAGTTGCCTGACACTTTGAGAGGACCAAGATCATCTGATGGTGATAAAGCTGCTGAAGGGTTTGATGATCTGTTGAACTCTTTTGCGTCTTCATCTTTTGATAAAACCACATCTTGTTCGTACGTTGAAAATGGTGTGAGCTATCCTTCTCTATCTACTTCTCCAATTACTCTTGTTTATGGAAGAGACTAGAGGTTGGATCTCGAAACAAAAATTTTGAATTTTTTTTTTCCTTTTTGAGTGTCATGATTTCTCGGTTGTATTATGTCCAAACTTGTAAGAAAGGATTTCCAAAAGAGAAAAGAAATGAAAAACCATGTGCTATAGAACATAATTTATCTTGAATGTCAAGCTTTTGTCAAGTTGCATTGTTAATCTCGATTTTTATGAGTTTTGTCTCTTTCATCAACCTTATTCCCTCAATAGGATAGTAACTACATCATGTGCTTGCAAGCCTAAAATACGAGGCATTGTCATTTGGCTTCCCCTTTGAGCAAATGAGTCATCAATATCGATTTAGAACAGTTTGCTTTAGAGAGAAAAGGTGATTGCTTCAAGAATAACAGATAACAAAGGATAAGGTCAAGGTGAGGTGGGGTTTATTAAATTCATATGATAGTAACTGATGCTAATGTTTGACATCTCTTCGTCAAGCATTTTTTTTTTTAAGGAATAATAGTCAATTGATATTTAACATTTATCCTGCAATAACATTTCCCAAATCAATTGCAAGATCTCTAGGCATTTAAAGATTTGGTTTCTGGGTCAGAATTAAAATGTTAGAAAAGGCGGTAGATAGAATGGATTGTCTAAAACGTAATGAACTTGAGCTGGGAATGACTTGAGGCAAAAAGCCAAGCGGTATTATTACTTCACATGATGAAAAGATGGACCAAAAAGAATATAATAATGCGTTTGCATTAAAATATGTTCCCTCATTGGCTGCCTTTGCGTACAAAACGCTAAAGCAATGTCAACCAAGGCGTTCTTGTAGTCATATTACATGTTGCTGGCTTTGGAGGGAATCTCTCCACTTTCAATAACAAAAACATGGAACGATATTTTAATGGGTCCTGATCTGATGCGCACGGTCGTGCACTATGTTCGTATTTAATTTTTCAGATTTTATACTCATTTTTTAAAAGTTACAGTCAAAATTGTTTTTGAAAATCAATCCAACAACAAGACAAGATATTCCCAGAACAAGAATGGGCTGTCTGACAGCCCTAAGCAAGAGATTAATTTAACAGGGCACTGAAGCTGCAAGATCTACTCATGCACACAAATACACTGAATGGTTATTCAAATACCATATGGTCCATTCACTAATATGAAAGCACTGTGCCTGAATTTTCTGATATAACATATGCATGAAGAGAGCAAATGATAATGGAAGAAGTAACACATTTAACAAGCAGACAAAACTTCACAAACAGAGACCCTTGAGAAATTTGAAATTTCAAGGGGCTGAGAACATGCATGAATGCATACATACACACACACATACATATATGTATGTATTAGCCAACGCTTGGGGGCCTCTCAACTTTTCCAGAGGAGTCAACATATAATCGAACTCGATTGTGTCTGAAATCCATGGTGACAAAGCTGTTCGGTGGAACCACCTGCACTTGAGCCCCTGGCCTCTCTTCCTTTATCTTCTTTTCTGCCTCTTCCGCAGTCAAGCCCACTAATCCAGGCCATGTCTTTATAGAGGCCGCGTTTGGTCCTAGTAATTGTCCATAAGTTCCTGTGTCAAGCTCAAGCATCATCACCGTGTTCATTAGCAAAGGACGAGTAAGTTTCCAATCCGGAAATCTTTCAACTTTACTAAATTTTAAAACAAATTTATAACCTCGTAAAATTTCATCATTTACAGTGTTATAAATATGTTCCAAATCTTAATACAATACTAAGATTTCTGAATTAAAAAATTTTCGAGCAAAGGACCTACCATATCTGATCCAACAACACTAATAAAAAAAAAAATTAATAAATTTACTTACAAAAGTTATAGACTCTGCAAATTGGTCTAATTTTTTAATCAAATCGATGATCAACTAAATAAATTTATTTAAAAAACCACCAGAACATACCCCAATCATCACAAATTGAGAAAAGAAAATTAAGTTACTTGGTAAAGTCGGTGTTGATTCACTAGGTTGAGCCCGCTGGGGTTGGGGCGGGGCCTCGATGGGTTTCTTCTCCTCAGACATAACGAATATCGAGATGATTTACTGGTCCTTCCTGAAAGACAATAATCTTCCCTGTATTTGATATAAAGCTAAAACACATAGTATAATAATATCATCAACTTTAATTTAATTAAAGAATGAAAGGGTGTTGCTTCGAAATCTCCAATTCCAGCTTTGGTTTTGCCATGTGCAGAAGGTTCCAGGCAAGCCAGGACATGGATTTTGGAAACTCCCATGCGCTACAATAATTATATTTTTCTTGTTTGGCCGGCCCGCTACAGGCCATCGGATCGGCCCGGTGATATTAGAGCCGAGCCCCGGTTTCTTTAGGTTCGGACCGGGCCATTTAACCACCATTGCGCTCCACTCCGTTCAAAATCCTTTTTTAAATACGCTCAATGAAATGTATTAAAAATTATAGAGTGCGGATATTCAAACCCATTAAAGAACCATTTGCAGACATCTCTAAAAAAATATTTTTGTTACGAATATACCCCAAATTTAGATTACGATTTTAGACATTAGACAAGACAATAAAACAAAAAGAAAATAATTTAATTCATATGGCATCTTCTTTCAAGTTTCAAAAGCCGCTTATACTAAGCCTTCAATCTCGACTCATGAAGCCAAACAGAAGAATAATGTTTGTTGTTATACACTTCGAGACAAGCTTCAATGCAGAAGAATTAAGCATCAAGTAGATTGCAAATTGAAACTTGTTTGCGAAATAATCTTTCCACGAAGACAAGATGATGTCTAGTTACAAAGTATATGAAACCAACAAAAAATCATTTCCAGCAGAGTTTTTTTTTAAAGAATATTTTAGTAGATTGTATTTACTTTTTATCTTTCTATAAAAATATTTACTTTTTACAAGTTTTTTTATTTTGATTCTAGTTCTGATTTGTTATAACGCAATCAAATTGACAATGACTGGAGGCATGCATACATGCAATTTTATATTGATAAATTGGTTTGTATTTGAAGGAAATCAATGGGTGTATTAGATGGTATGTTTATGCATTTAAAATAATCTGAGTGCATGTTTGGTTTTAAGGTGGATGAATAGAGTTAAATCTTAATTTTTATATTTTAGTAGTGAGTTTTTTTAGTAAATGGGTTTATAAAATATTTTAGAGGGTTCAAATAGTGTCGTCCAAAATTATATTATTTCTAAAAATATCCATTTTTATTTCACAATTAGTCTTCAATCTTATTTATCAGAAAATAATAAAATTTGGGGGGGGGGGGGGAGAAAAAAAAACTCTTCGTGTAGATATTGTTACAATAATCATAAGAAATCTTCATAGACATGATTAACAAGAATGATGATGGTATGCAACTTTGGATTTCAAAATTTTAAATTATCTTTCTATTTTGCATCAAATATACCTTTTATTTGAATAAAAAAATACTTATTAATAGAAATGTTCTAATCAAGAATTCTTAATGATATTGAAGTTGGGAAAGAACTAAAAAATAAAAAGTTATAGACTCTAATGTATTATATTTATCCTATATTATATTGGATCCTTTTTTTTACCCTTCTACCTTATCTCTGACTTTGATATGATTAGAAATACCTAATTATAAGACCACCCACTAATTCATCAAATATCAAAACTCCCAAAAAAAAAAAAAAAAGATTCGACACAATTCATTAAAAATGAGTTATTTAATAACAAACTTGAATTTGAGTATAACGTTTTAAAGTTTATTTTACCATCTCTTCAAATGACTTTGTCACTAATTTCATTTTCATTGATGAAGTCTCTCTCTATTCTTTTATTTATGTATTTTATCTAACTAGTTAGATGTTGATCTTGCAACATCAACACACAGGCAATAGCTGTGTTTTTATCATACATGAAAATTAAAAACCAACAAAACCCCAATAGAGAGAGGGAAGGGGTGTATAATCCGACATCAGGATTAAAACTGCAAACACAAATAAAAAGAGGTCTTATGAGGTATTTGGAGGGGGTGCTAGTATAGCATCAGTACTCTAAATATAATTAACAATAATATAATAAGAATTTTGATTAAGTTTGTGACCATGAGAACTTTATAGTATGTGATTGCATACCTGGTGATTTATTATTGGAGGAGCTGTGTTGTGTGGGACCTACTTTAAACGCTAGACCGGAACTCATATTATAAAATCCATAAGACGAAACCAGTAAGCAGTAAGCACATTTAGAGCAAGATAAAGTGGGCGCAAGTGCAGTAGCTCGAGGCAGGTAGTAAAAGTAGAGGCGGGCGCATGGGCATCTAAATCGCTATCCCATCTTAAAAACAGCATGTATACGAGCAATAAGATGAAGCACGAGCCAATGTTTCTGAAAGTTAAATAAAAGGCCAAAAGTAGGCTGCGCAGTGAGACGGTAGTTTGATCATAAGTCAAATGGATTCATCATCACGAGACGAACCCGGTGGCGGAATTTATACACAAAAAATTGTATCATATGGACTTTATTGATAGAACTGTTTCCTGAAAAATACATCACTATCTAATATCTAATGATATTTTAAGGAAAAGGCCATGCATACTCCCCAGTTTAAAGTTTAAACGATGACATAGATCCCTTCAGTTTCAAAAATAGCCATATGGACCCCTTTTTTTTACTGTTTCACCCCTTGATTACAATAAAACATTTTATAATGCATAGAATTGAAATAGAATACCAAGATAAAAATAATAAATAAAATAACTTATAATCACAAATAAAATACAAAAATAAATATAACTAATAAAATAACATATGTACGTCAAGCTAGTTATTTCAATATTAATCTTTTATGAGTATGTCTTGACATAGTTTATTAATACTTAAATTCATTAATCAGACAATTAACTTTAATATTTAAGCCAATAAAGACATGATTTTTCAAGTCATTTCGAATGTTAAATACAGTTATTTTTATATAATTAATCTATGAAACTATTTTATTAACAATAAAAGACATATGATAGGTTGATAATATTAAAATAATCTTTTATTATTCAAATTGATTTTATAAATTTACATTATTTTATATATTGGACTACTTAATATTATTATGTATTTATTGTAGAATTTTATTTGAAGTCGATTTTTGAATTATTATAATTAAAGGGTATAATCATTAAAAATAAGTCTATATGGCCATTTATAAAATTAAAAGGGTCTACGTGATTATTTAAATAAACTCTAAGGGTGAGATTAGCCTTTTTTCTAATATTTAAATTAAATTTTTGAACCAACCAAACAACACGGAAGTTTCTTTCTTTGGAAGGAAGGTGACTGTATTTCTTGTCTTATTGTCAGTTTATTATTTATTCTGTTGAATATATTTAATTAATTATATTTATTAACTTGATTTAACTAACTCTAGTGCAACAAATCACGCCGTTGCTTAAGACTTTTAGGAATTTTGAACATTTTTGCTTCCACATCAAGGCTTCTTATTATGAAAAAAAAATTAATGCAAATTTTCAATGCACAAAGATTGCATCGTATGGATTTTATTGATAAAAGTGGTTCCCAGAAAATACAACCAAATTCAATGATATTTAAAAATTAATTTTTCCACCCAACCAAACAATACAGTTTTCTTTCGCTGGAAGCAAGGCGACTGCAATTTTCTTTGGTCTTATTGTCAATTTATTATTTAGTATGTTGAATCCATCCAACTGTAATTAGTTAATTGCATCGATTAACTTAATTTTTAATTAAGGTCTTATTTGATATTGAGTTGTTGCAACAGTTGTTTTAGAAAAATAATTATAATTATAAAATAAATATTAATATTAATATTATATAATAAATATAAATTTTAAATAATAATTTTGATAAAATTAATAAAGACATAATAAATTTTTTTATTATACGAATATAAAATTAAATTAAATTAATTTTTAAATTATAATAATTAATATTTATTAAATACTGACCGCTATAATTCTTAAGATTCAGTAGTTCTACCTCAATTACAAACAGGCCCACGTCTAGTACAACAAATCGTACCATTGCTTAAGACTTTGGAGAATTGTGAAGATTTTTGCTTCCACACCGAGGCGTCTCATTATAAGAAAGAAGCAAAATTTCAATTTCTCAGTCCTCATGGACATGGACCACTGTCCACTGGTGCATTCATGGTGCACACGTGGCTGACTCTAGCATCAACCCACATTCATGAATTTCAACTTCCGATGGCCCAGAGGCTGCCATTTTTTATGTGAGCGCCCGTAGAGATTACAAAATACATTACAGGGTTGGGTCCCATGAGACTCCTGAAATAAATTTTGAATGATTTTTAAAAAATGAAATGGGAAATAAAGAAAAAATAATTCTTAAATTTTTAATGAGATGAGATATAATTTTGTACTCTTCACCCCACCTCCACCCCAATTCCTATTATATATAAAAAAAAATTCTAATTTTTGTTTTATCAATTACAATATTAGTTAATAATTTTTTTTACTTGATATAAATGGAGTACAACTAAAAGAAAACCTTAAAATATAATTTTTATACAATCTTAAAACATTGTTATGGTTTCCTTTCTCTCTTAACATACTCCTCTCTTCAAATATTTTTCAATTTTGATATTATTTTAAGATATTATTTCAAATATTTAAAAAAAATTTAAATAATATAAATATTTTATGATATGATAATGATTTTATTTAAATCTTTAATTGTTAATTATTGAAATCATGTACCTACATATCTAATATAAAATAAATAAACGAAAAATAAGGTGAGGATGAGAAAATCATTTCTCACATGGAGATTCTCTATTCCTACCCTACTAAATTTATTAAAAAATAGAAATAAAATTTTGAATAAAATAAAAAATAAAATAAACCTTCTCACTCCCACCGCATCCCACCCCGTTGTCATCCTAACTGTCCTTCCATAGCCATTAAGTTAAAATGATCGAAGTCGCCGAAATTTAAAATATATCCCAATCTATCTACTATTTATCGCCTGTCCGCGCATGCACACATGACAAAGATATTCCCACCAAAACGGTGCAAGCATGGCAACGAGAAGCAAGCAATAACGCAGTGTGCGTGCACGGCAGTACACAAACAGTAGTCTCATGTGCCACACATTAAATGTGATTAGAATCCTCTCATGGTGTTTTTCTCTTTTAGTCCCTCCTAATCTTTCAAATTTAATGAAAAAAATCGGTTTAATTGTAAAAAAAATAAATAAAGTTGATTTAATTGTTAATATAAAAATTTAAAATTCAATTTTAGCCACTTGTTTCATTTGGAGAGACTAGGAGGGAAACTACACGAGAGTATCCTTGTCCTTTCAAATGTGGGGCAAATATTTACTATTCAGAGGGAGACTTCCGAGTAGTCGAGAGTTTGACGTTTGCAGCCTGGCGGCTGTCTGTATTAGTTGTATTGGTCCTGTCATTATTTGGACTCATTTTTCCAATTTAATTTCCTATTTACATAGATGCTGCACACGCATGATTAGGCATCGAGCAAGAGACAAGCCATGGCCTTCAAGCTTCCAATACTACTGGTGTCTCTCCTGACCATCATAATCATCATCATCACTAGCTCAGCAGCAACGGCAGTAGTTGCCCAAGATAAAAATCCAAGTTTCATCTACAACGGATTCCGTTCAGCCAACCTAAGCCTGGACGGGATAGCACAATTCACCCCCAATGGACTCCTGAAGCTAACCAACGAGACCAAACAACAAATTGGCCATGCCTTTTACCCTGAACCAATACCCTTCAAAAACAACAACAGCAACTCATCAACAGCAAACGGCACCGTTTTCTCCTTCTCCACCACCTTCGTTTTCAGCATCCGCTCCGAGTACCATAGTCTCAGCGGCCACGGCATCGCCTTCGTTATAGCTCCAACAAGAGGCCTCCCTGGTGCCGGTCCCAGTCAGTACCTTGGCCTTTTCAACGAGACCAATCTTGGCAACGAAACCAACCATGTTTTCGCCGTTGAACTCGACACAATCGAGAGCCGCGAGTTCTTTGACATCAATGACAATCACGTAGGCATCGATATCAACAGTCTAAAATCTGAGAGATCAGAGCCAGCTGGTTACCATGGTGATCATTTTGTCAACTTGACTCTTATCAGCGGTCGCCCAATGCAAGTATGGGTTGAATACGATGGCTTGGAGAAGCGAACCAATGTTACTTTAGCTCCAATCAATATTCCCAAGCCAAGGTTACCGCTTTTGTCTCTGTCCCGTGATCTTTCCTCTGTTCTTAATGACGTCATGTACGTTGGATTCTCATCCTCCACCGGCTCAGTCTTAGTGTCTCATTATATTTTGGGTTGGAGTTTTAAGATCAACGGCCAAGCGCAGGAGCTCAATCTCTCTCAACTTCCCAAGCTTCCCCGTGTAGGGCCTAAGAAAAGATCAAAGTTTTTGACAATTGGGTTGCCCGTAATTTGTGTGAGCTTAATTTTAGCCGCTGTTTCGGGTGTGGTTTATGTGATAAGAAGGAAAAGGAAGTTCGCCGAAGAGCTCGAAGATTGGGAGCTTGATTATGGCCCTCACAGGTTCAGGTACAAAGATCTTTACATTGCCACTAAAGGGTTCAGAGAGAAAGAACTGCTAGGCAGCGGCGGATTTGGGAGAGTGTATAGGGGTACACTGACCAAATCCAAAATTGAGATTGCAGTGAAGAAGATTTCTCACCAATCAAGACAGGGGATGAAGGAATTCGTTGCGGAGATTGTGAGCATCGGTCGCCTCAGGCACCGGAATTTAGTGCAACTCTTGGGATATTGCCGGCGTAAAGGGGAGCTGCTTTTGGTCTATGATTACATGCCTAATGGAAGCTTAGACAAATACCTCTATGACCAGCCAAAGGTCACACTAAACTGGAGGCAAAGATTTCGAGTCATCAAAGGCGTCGCATTAGGCCTGTTTTATTTGCACGAAGAATGGGAACAAGTTGTGATTCACAGAGATGTTAAGGCAAGTAACGTCTTGCTTGATGCTGAATTAAACGGAAGATTGGGAGATTTCGGCCTGGCAAGATTATACGACCACGGAACAGATCCACAAACGACGCACGTTGTTGGAACACTTGGGTACCTTGCCCCTGAGCACACTAGGACAGGCAAGGCCACCACGAGCGCTGATGTGTTTTCATTTGGGGCATTTTTGCTTGAAGTTGCTTGCGGGAGAAGGCCAATTGAGAGACAAGGGCCAGAAGAGAATTTAATTTTGGTTGATTGGGTGTTCGACTTTTGGAACAGAGGTGAACTTCTCGAAGCTAGGGATCCAAATTTGGGAACGGAGTATGTGGCTGAGGAATTGGAGTTGGCTTTGAAACTTGGGTTGCTGTGCTCTCATTCGGACCCAATGGCAAGGCCGAGCATGCGCCAAGTTGTGCAAATTTTGGAAAGGGATGTGGCTCTGCCTGCGATTTCAGCTCTTGGGCTTTCAGCAAGTGGGATTAAGTACCAGGAGGGTTTTGAGGATTTTGCTGTGTCGTATTCGTCTTCTATGGGCTTCACTCACCCATCGTCTGTTGCAGAGTCACTGCTTTCAGGTGGCCGATGAGATGATGCTTCAAAACTCTTAATCTGTGAAAAATTTGATGGATAATCTATTTGTATGGATGGTACTTATAATTAAACGCCGAGTGATTTGTATTAAACCTCGTATCACCATGATAAGTGCATGAAATATTATAATATTTGATGTTGATCAACATTACAACCTTCTTAAATCTCAATATTCTCGAAGTCTTAAAATATTTTTCTTTCGATTTAATTGAGTTGGTTCGGTGGGTTTGGTGTAAGCTCCATTTATAATTTGATTGAAAAATTCAACATAAGTATGTGAATTCCTTGTAGATTATAATTATTACGGTTTAAATCTACGTAATTTGATCAGTATAATTTATTTACGTTTCGTGAGAGTCTAAATTCATACACATATTGCAAGTTAAAGATTAATTAAGTTTAGTTTGAAAATTTGTATCAACTAAAGACAATATCTTTAGCTGAACAAAATTGAAGACATTATTTCGCCATAAATTACGCCCTTAATGACGCCCACTTGAATTCAAAGTTATACTTTTATATTATTTTTTTATAAGACCAATAATAAACATACGTGCAAAATGATTTTGAGCTTGTTTTTGACATTATTTTGTAACTTTATGATTTTATGACATTTGAATATAAAAAATCAAGTGGACGTTGGTACAAACATAAAATACTTTTTTTATTTATGTAATTGTGCTTATTAGTACAAGCACAAATATGCTTCGTCCACACATGTAAGGATGGGCTGTGAAATTGTTATTATCAAGGCCGGAAATGTATTATTATTACAATCCCAATGAAAATTATAGGAACGCCATTTTGGCATCATATAATTTGGTTGTAGAATCATGTATAGAAGTGGGGATACAAATAAAGTAATTTCTTCAATTAAAATTAAGGACTTGAGTCACTTGACATCTTTATTTTTGGGCCACTTTGTGGGCCGAACTTCCGACCCTAAACGGGTCGGATCCGGACGAGGTTCTTAATTTGGACATTTTCACTTCAATCAAAACCACAAGATTCTCCAACAAATTTGTGGAAGTGGGTTTTTTTTTTTTTTAAAAAAAAAAAGTCAAATCAATCAAGAAATGCCAGTGAGAGTTGCAGAGAGCTCAGCACCTTCTCAAGTTTCAGGTATCATTTTCTCAGATTATCGTCCGTTTCACTGAAATGCGCTTAATCTAGAAACGTAATCAGTCCGCAATGATAATATTAGGGCATAAAAATGCTTTATTTTATATTTCAATTGCTACATACTTGTCAAAGTCTTTGCTTTGTAAGCTTAATAACATATTTCCTGAACTTTTTAGGTGATGATTCTTCAAGTCTTTGCTTTGTAAGCTTAATAACATATTTCCTGAACTTTTTTAGGTGCTCATTCTGAAGAATCATCACCACCTATTTGCTCACTTTTGACTGTTGGACAGGTAAATTATTAGTCTATACTAATTGTGCATAATTTTCTTTCTAGAAATAACTGAGATTAATCATTTTGAATTTTTTAGTTTTTTTTTTGGTTAGATTTGCTTTTTTTTTTTTTTTTTTGCATGGGTGATTAGTTAGCTAGCAGCTTAAGTAAGATTTCAGTACTTGGACAGTCAATGCAAAATGGTCCAGTTATTTGAATGGAGAAAAATATATGACAATATGCATGTCACTATGTTGCTTACATAGCGAACTTGATGCTGGAGAGTTGCTTTCAACCATTATTGCATTTTGAATAAATCACACTTCTGCTTTCTGAATTCAGCGTTCATTGAATGACTTTCCATGATTTTATGCTCCATGTCGATTAGATGATTCGCTGCCTTACTTTTGTTTTTACCTGTAATATCTATGATCTGCATCATTGGAGGTGGTATGTCATGTTATGCATTACTTTAAAATGTTTCGAATAATAGTGGCATGTTTTTGTTGTAGGCCTTCTCAGGTACTCAAAATGTTTCTAATCTGCAAAAGGAGGAAGCATGGAGAGTTAACGTCCGGATACAAGGATGTGACCTGGAACATGGATATCTTTGTGGCACCATGGAAGCTCTAAATGTCCCTATGGCAGACACTCCGGTAACTGGTTTTTCCTCTGATTCTTTTCTATATACAAAGCTTTGCTATTGAAAGATATGAAACCATCTTTAATTGAATACTGTCAACTTTATTTATTAATTCTGGATGCGACATGCATATCTTTCTAGTTTTCCCCTTCTCTATATATGGAGCTTTGCTATTGAAAAATATGAAACTATCTTTATTCGAATACCGCTAACCTTATATATTGATTATTCATGCGATATCCACGTCTTTCTTTTTTTCCCATAGGCTTAACCAGCCAATTGTTCAATGTTCTGTTTCTTACCACTACTTAGCTTTTAATAGATAAATGTTATGTATCCTACTTTTTATATGATTACCTATGTTACTAGGCATGGCAGGCCATTGTAGCACAGAGATAGAAAATTTCTTTTGCATGCTTATCTATGAACTGTTGTTAGATTCAAATAAAACAAAAGTTGGGATTGTTTTTGTCCCATTTTAAACAAATTCATTAAGTTACAGGATCCGTATTCTCTCTCTCTCTCTCTCTATATATATATATATCATTGTGCATGCACATTTACGTGAATAAGCATTTACGTGCATGCATATTAAAAGGCCGGCTATTTCGGTCCTGTATTTATTTGGAAATTTGGCGAACGTAATTTCTTGTAAATTCATTGAATATTTAAATTGTCCTTTTGTGATGTATTCCAGGTGGTAACCTTCTGGGAGGGAGAGATTGTTGATGCAAAAAATTATACCTTCTACACTGGCAAATGGGAAGCAACGTATTGTTCTATCTGTTTTTCCCCTCTCTTTCTTTTAGTTGAGCATTAATCACTTAATCTGTTAGCTTGCCGGTGATTGTGAACAATGATTCACTACTTTCTGGTCAATAAGAAGTGATATGAACTCCTGTAAGAACATAAGATGCAATTAACATGAAGCTCCTTCCCATCTTAATTTGTTTATAAAACTTTTTTACAGGCCAGAGGATGATATAAGGCACTGGACTAAGTTTCCATCTTTTGCGCCCCTTCTGGTAAGGAGTTAAGATATTAAACCTTTTAATACTGTTTTTGAAGAGTTACAACTTCTTCCGTATATGCAGAATCTGTTCTCATTTGATCAAGTCTAAATTCTTTTCAGAGTCGAGTGGAGGCTGATGGTGGCAAATCTTTGGACCTGAGTAACTACCCGCACATATTTATGGTAATTTTGTTTGAGTCTTTTCATTAAGAGAAACAATGTAGTTTAGATTTTGTAAGGTATGCCGTATTGTAGAAAGCTTTGCACAATCTAATTGACAGGTGGATCACGTTTACTGTCGCACCTTTTTTTTTAAATAATTCAATATAAATTTCTTTTAAGATCTAGCATTATTATATAAATTTATGGAAGAAGTCATATACGTCAAGTAATATAACCTTCCATTTTCTAATTTTCCGTTGCAGAGATGGAAAGAGCAATACTTTGTGAATGTTGGAACAGACTGTGGGCTAACTATAGCAGGATTTTACTATGTTTGCTTCTCTTGTAGTGATGGCTCTATTAATGGCTTCTATTATGATCCCAATAGCAGGTACTTCTTTGCTTGCAATTCATTTTTGACTTATTATTGATCAGTGTTGCATAATTTTTTTTTTTTTTTCAAAAGGACTTCTTTGTTTTAGTTTTCGCTAGTGTGCTTGAGATTGAGTTGCTGTGGTTTTTATTCGAAAGCTGCTATGAAATAGAATCACTAGTTGTCAAATAAAAGTGAGTTTATTGTTGGTAAACATCAATGGCAAAAATTAAAGCGGGTTTATGCTAGTTCTGCCTTACAGGAACTCTCTTTTCTGTAAATAGCACGTCAATGGTTGTTTCTTAAATAAACTAGATCACCCATCAGGCTGCTCTTGTACTTCAGTCTTTGTTATTACTCTCCAGCCTTTCCATTTTAAAGTTATTGATGACATGCTCTTGAATCAACTTGCAGCCCCTTTCAGAAACTTGAGCTGAAATGTGCGAATGAGGGGAGATCAGGATTTAGTTTTTCATCATATGAGTTACAGTGAGACAAAAACAAGAAGCTAATGAGGCCACCAGCAACACGGATTTGACGTCTCTGGTCCTGCAGATTCCCTCATCAGTTATTGGAGACAGGAGAATTTTCAATAGTACATTTGTACAAGGACTCCATGTCTCCAATGCACGTATATGTTCTGATGAGTCCATTGATGAGATACGCTTTAACATACATTTCCTATATTTATCTGAAATCAACTTTTTAAGCAATATTTAGTCATTGTTAAAAAAAGGGAAATGAATAGTCAATCAGGGTCAGAAAGTTTTGACATGCATGCATTTTTGCAACAAGTTAATTATGGTGTTGGGCAGTACAATCTGATTATTTTCATCTCTTTCATTACAACCCTTTAATTAATTAGTAATTATCATTGGAACATGTATTCTAACTAATCACATCCTCATTAGAATGCATTATGTATGCTTATAAAGAATAGATGGACAATTTTCCATTTTCCCGCATAAGAAAACAATCCCAAGTGGCCAAAAGAAGACTAAAATGAGTGGCTGGGTGTTTGGGGGAATTGAAGTGTCTCGTGGACGGTAAAAGCATAATGATACAGGCACTCTGATTGGTTGAAACAGCAGTTACCGTCCTCATGATCGTCAATCAATTCATTGATGCTGATGCTCAAAACGTGGTGCGGGCCCATAATAGCAACTGTCGCAGAGCAACCTTAAGTGACAAAATGAAAACCAACCCAGCACCCCCCACATATTATATCCTACTCTTTCGGTGCTTAATCATCAACACTTAAAACAGTGGTCTTTAGCCTTTCCCACTACTGAAGGGCAAACAATGCACATTTATGCAACACGCAATAGCGATATGCTTTATATCCCATGCATCCTCGTGTGCTCACGCAATTGGTCAAAATAACATCCACGCAGCTGTAGCATTTACCCCGTTTCATGAGGGACGTGTCCTCCTTTTTATGAGAATTTTTGCACTCACAAGTCATTAACCAACCACCCCCCTCATTATCTCTTATAACTAGCGAACTATACGTGCCACTAACCCCACCCCCTTTACCACACGCCTCTTTCATTGGCCGGTTTCGAAGGACCAAAAAGAATATAATAATGCGTTTGCATTAAAATATGTTTCTTCATTGGCTGCCTTTGTGTACAAAACACTGAAGCAGTGTCGACCAAGGCGTTCTTGTAGTCATATTACATATAGCTGGCTGGCTTTGGAGGGAATCTCTCCACTTTCAATAACAAAAACATGGAACGATATTTTAATGGGTCCTGATCTGATGCGCACGGTCGTGCACTATGTTCGTATTTAATTTTTTAGATTTTATACTCATTTTTTAAAAGTTACAGTCAAAATTGTTTTTGAAAATCAATCCAAGAAGAAGACAAGATATTACCAGAACAAGAATGGGCTGTCTGACATCCCTAGGTAAGAGATTAATTTAACAGGGTACTGAAACTGCAAGATCTACTCACGCACACTAATATACTGAATGGTTATTCAATCGGAGCTTATTACCTTATATTATTACGATTATCTAAAGTATAATTTTTTTTTTACACAACCGTTTGATGAAAATTCAACGGTTATGGGAATATATGGTAATAAAATCATATTATTTTTACAATCGTTGAATTTTCATCAAACGACTGTGGAAGAGTTATATATCTTACATTATTACGTAAGGTAACTAACGTCTATTTAAATACTATATGGTCCATTTCTCTTAAGAGAAAGCCCTGTGTCTGAATTTTCTGATATAACATATACAATGAAGAGAGCAAATGAAAATGGGAGAAGTAACACACCTAACAAGCAGAAAAAAACTTCATAAATAGAGAGACCCATGAGAAATTTGAAATTTCAAGGGGCTGAGAACATCCATACGTAAATATATGTATTAGCCAATGCTTGGAGGCCTCTCAACTTTTCCAGAGGAATCAACATATAATCGAACTCGATTGTTTCTGAAATCCATGGTGACAAAGCTGTTTGGTGGAACCACCTGCACATGAGCCCCTGGCCTCTCTTTCTTTATCTTCTTTTCTGCCTCTGCCGCTGTCAAGCCCACTAACTCGGGCCATGTCTTCATAGAGGCCGCGTTCGGTCCTAGTAATTGTCCATCATAAGTTCCTGTGTCAAGCTCAATGTATCATCGCCACGTTCATTAACAAAAGCACGAGCTGAGCCTCCAATCCGGAAATCTTCGACTTTAATAAAATTTAAAACAAATTTATAACGTTGCAAATTCGTCTTTTTCATCATTTACAATGTTATAGATATGTTCCAAATTTTAATACAATACCAGGATTGCTGAATTAAAAAATTTTCGAGCAAAGGACTTATCATATATGATCTAACAACACTAATAAGAAGATTAATAAATTTACCTACAAAAGTTATAGACTGTGCAAATTGGTTTGATTTTTTTATCAAATTTGTACTATTTAAATTCCGATGATCAACTAAATAAATTTATTTAAAAGCCACCAGATCGTACCCCAATCGTCACAAATTAAGAAAAGAAAATAAGTTACTTGGTAAAGTCGGTGTTGATTCACTGGGTTGCTCCTGCTGGGGCTGAGGGCTAAGGCTGGGCCTCGGTGGGTTTCTTCTCCTCAGACGTAACGAATATCGAGACAAGAATCTTCCTGTATTTGATGTAAAACTAGAACATATGGTATAATAATATCATCAACTTTAATTTAATTAAAGAATGGAAGGGTGTTACTTCGAAGGATTCTCTTACCATACATGCATCTAAGATAAAGATTACCTACTTAGAAATCTTCAATTCCAGCTTTGGTCTTTCCACGTACAGAAGGTTCCAGGCAAGCCAAGACATGGATTTTGGTAACTCCCATGCACTACAATAATAACCTTTCTTTCCTTGCTTGGTTAGACAAAGTGGTCACTGGGCTTTAGAGGATCGGCCCGGTGATGTGAGAGCGGGGCCCCGGTTTTAAATGTTTAGGTTCGGACCGGGCCATTGAATCACTATATTTATGAACAATAATAATTAGAGTGGAACTGCTAGCACTCCGTTCAAAATCTTTTTAAATACACCCAATTAAATATATAAAAAATGATAGAGTGCGGATATTTGACCCTATTAAAGAACTATTTACACTTATATCTTAAAAAATATTTTTGTTACTATTATACCCCAAATGTAAATTACGGTTTTAGACATTAGACAAGACAATGACACTAAAGAAAATAATTTAATTCATATGATCTTCTTTCAAGTTTCAAAAGCCGCTTATACTATGCCTTCAATCTTAATTCATGAAGCCAAACAAAAGAATAATGTTTATTGCTATACACTTTGAGACAAGCTTCAATGCAGAAGAATTAAGCATCAAGTAGATTACAAATTAAAGCTTGTCTGCAGAATAAACTTTCCACGGAGGCAAGATGATGTCTAGTTACAAAGTATATGAAACCAAAAAAAAAAAAAATTCATTTCCAGCAAAGATTATTTTTTTATTAACTATGATATTTTCTTTTTACAGGTTTTTTATTTTGATTTTGGTTCTGATTTGTTATAACACAAACAAATTGACAATGACTAGAGGCATGTATATAGACAATTTATTTAATCGTCTGGATGTATTGCAACATTTACAACAGGCGATAGATATATCTTTATTATACGTGAAAATTAAAAACCAATAAAAACCCAATAGAGCGAGAAGGGGTATGTAATCCAACATACATGATTAAAACTGCGAACACAAATAAAAAGAGGTCTTATGAGGTGTTTGGAGGGGGTGCTAATAGCATCACTCTATATATAATTAACAATAATATTATAAGAATTTTGATTAATGTTGTGTTTACTTTTTGGAGGGGGTGCTAATAGCATCACTCTATATATAATTAACAATAATATTATAAGAATTTTGATTAATGTTGTGTTTACTTTCTGGAATGGGAATGTGGTGGAATGGGAATAAGCTGGGAATGAAAATGAAAAATATGAATGAGATTTCAATGTTTACTTGGCAAAACAAAATGGGAATTGGAATGTGCTGGAATGTCATTGATGTGTTTACTTAGCAAAATAAATGAGAATGAGGAATGATAATGAGAATCAATTTACCAAAATACCCATAGTATTAATAATTAATAAAAATAATTAATTTATCATTATTAACAATATTATCATTATTGTTATTATTATTATTATTATTATTAATAAAAAATATTATCATTATTAACATTTATTATTATTATTATTATTATAATATTTTATAAACTTTATTATTTTAGTTATTATTAATTACTGTTAATATTATTTTTATTAATATTATCATTATTATCATTTTATTATTATTATTATTATTATTATTATTATTATTATTATTATTATTTTAGTTATTATCACTTACTGTTAATATTATTTTTATTAATATTATCATTATTAACATTTATTATTTTTATTATTTTATTTTATTAACTTTATTATTTTAGTTATTATTAATTGTTATTAATATTATTTTTATTAATATTGTCATTATTAACGTTTATTATTATTATTATTATTATTATTAACTTTATTATGTTAGTTATTATCAATTACTGTTAATATTATTTTTATTAATATTATCATTATTATCATTTATTATTATTATTAGCTTTATTATTTTAGTTATTATCACTTACTGTTAATATTATTTTTATTAATATTATCATTATTAACATTTATTATTATTATTTTTTATTATTATTGTTGTTGTTGTTGTTGTTGTTTTTTAATTAATATCATTTTTATAATAATATTTATACATGTATCTAGATAATGAAAATTGCATTATTATTATTATTATTAAATTTTATTAACTTTATTATTTTAGTTATTATTAATTATTGTTATTATTATTTTTATTAATAATAATACTAATAATAATAATAATAACAACAACAACAACAACAACAACAATAATGATAATATTGTTAATAATGATACATTAATTATTTTTATCATTATTTTTATTGTTAATAATGATAATACTAATAAAAATAACAATAACTAATAATAACTAAAATAATAAAGTTAATAAAATTTAATAATAATAATAATAATAATTAATGACATTTAAAATAATAAATTATTTGTAATTTGAACAAGGGTAATTTAGGAAATATGAAAAAATTAGAAGGATATAAAAATAAATATATATTTCATTCTCATTCCCACATTTTTATTCCCAACCCCCCATGGGAATGAGATTCACATTCCTTATTCCCAAATTGTGTGGGACCCACACATTTTATTCTCATTCCCAAATTACATTTTGCCAAGTAAACATAGGTTTCATTCTCATTCCTCAAACCCACAAGTAAACACACCATAAGTTTGTGACTATGAGAACCTTATAGTGTGGGATTGCATACGTGGTGACTTATTATTGGCGGAACTGTATTGCGAGACCTACTTTGCACACTAGATCAGAAGTCGGAGCTCATATTATAAAATCTACAAGATGAAAGCATTAAGCACATTGAGCTTGATTTGGCTCGGAAAACTATATCCGTACTGCCGGGGAAGAAGGATGCTTTACCTGTTGTCTCTAACTAAGTGATCTATAGAGGCATAGTCGCATAGAGCAAGATAAAGTATGCGCAAGTGCAATAGCTCGAGGCAGGTATTAAAAGTAAAGGCAAGCGCATGGGCATCTAAATCGCTATCTTAAAATAGCATGTATACGAGAAAGATGCGCACGAGCCGCCCTTTCTGAAAGTTAAGCAAAGGCCAAAGTGTGTTAGGTAGTGAGACGATAATTTGATCATAAGTAAAATTGATTCATCATGAGACGAACCCAGTGGTGGAATTATGCACAAAAAATTACATCATATGGATTTTATTGATAAAAGTGTTTCCTGAAAAATACATCAATATCTAATATCTAATGATATTTTAAGGAAAAAAGCCATGCATAATACTCCCCAGTTTAAATGATGACATAGATACTTTCACTACAAGAAAACTGACAATAGATGACAGACATTTTATGACGGATTTAACGTTTATCATTATAGTATGACCGAATCATGATAGAATTTTGGTTTGTCATGAATTGATGATGGTTTTGTGATAGAATTATTGTCTATTAATAATTTATGATAGAATTGTGATTGAAAATTTTGCTATCAAGAAATTATGATAGAAATATTAATTTGACCGTATTTGACCAAAATTTTGGTATGATATTTTATTAAAAGAAAAAGAAAACAGTGTGTTATAATTTTATTAATAATCTAAATCATGTAAAAAATTAAATGAAGGAATTGAAATGGTGAGTTTTAGCAAAATACTACAAAATATTCTAAGTTAAAAAACCTCACTCAACACATTAATCATTCTCAACCACTAGGCCTTAGCCCAGTGGTCAGGACCCTGCACTCATAATTGTAAGTTCAGCGGTTCGAGCCCCCACAACCCATGTATGAGCTTATTTCTTTCCTTAATTATGGTACATAATTAAGCGAATGCAGTCTTCTCCCTTTCGAAATGTGAGTGGAGTAGACACCCCTCGAATATTATAGAGGGTAAAAATCTGGGCAGTGCTATATAAGAATTAATATAAACTAGTCCCAGTAATTGTCTGATTGTAAATATCAGTTGTAAATCTCATATAATATGAGTTGTAATCTGAGTATTAGTCTCATGTAATTTAAAAAAAAAAACACATTCATCATTCCCTCTCTTAACCTAAGAAATTGAAACCCTAGAAGCTCAAACCCTCTTCACTCACGATCAAATAAAATTCCTACATTCACAACCAATTAACCCAAGTAAAAGAGTTGACCTTCGAATCCCACCCATAGGCTACAAGTCAACGTCTTGCTAGAGGTTCTCTTCGATTCGCGAGCATTTGATCAAAAATAACGAAAGAGCTAGTGTTGATTTTTTGCTTCAATTCCAATGAAAGGGGAAGGGGCTGGAAGAGGGAGGTAACCAGATAGATACAACTAATGACGAGTAATGTGTTGTTGATGGTGGTTGGTGAATCGCGCTGGAAGATAGTGAATGATGGTGAAGGTTTTCGTTATTGTTTGGTTGTCGTGTTTGGTGATTCTTGTAGCAAATCGATGGTATTTACGGCTAGGATTTGATGGGCGAGTCTTTATGGTTCTGATGGTGGTGGAGATCAACATAAAATATTAAAAGCAGTGGCGACAGTGGCTATTGTGTGGTGGCTGGAACATGAGCTAGATTTTTTAGCCTAGGTAGCATTTTTTCACTTTTTTATTTCATTTTTATTATTTTTAGTTTTGAATCAATAATTTTGATTTCATTAGTGTAGCTATATATTTATCTCTGTTTTCAATTTTGTGTTTCATTCTGAAAAAGAAAATAAAAGGATAAAAAAATTAATTTTTTTAAATAAAATTATATATTATCTTTGTTTGTGAATATGACACCTTTGATTTTAAACTAAAAAGAAGATGAAGAGAATTTTAAGTTCAATAACAAGTGCTATTCCTAATTAATCATGGTTGTTCTTCACTAATCAACATGGATAACAAATCTCCGTCACCAAGGTCATTTGTTTAATTATTCACTCTGTTGACTTAATTATCACTAGTGGCTTCCCTGTGATTCTGGAGATTGCAACTATATACACATGCATGACCCAACAATCAAGTGATCAACATAAAAAATAATAATATCAATAATCATGAAATAGCTGGGATTTAGTTACTAAGAAGTAATATGCCATAATATAAGAAACTTTGCATCTTACAACTTTTCCAGCCTTTGGTGATGCAAATTTTTCTAAAAATTTAGTTGCAATTCAATATTTCCTCATCTGATTATTTATTGGACAAAAAGGAATTTAAAAAAAAACTTTTAGTGATCTTAAAAGAATTAAACAAACCACCAACTCTCTTTTTAGAAGCAGTAATTTTATGAGGGCTGTTTTTTTCACTTTTCTGTAGTGGAAAAAGCCCCTGGTAAACTATAAGGGTTGTTTTTTTTTTCATTTTTCTACTGTAAAAAAAGCCCCTAGTAAATTGCAGGGGCTGTTTTCATTGCAGAACAGCAGCAAGACAGCCCTTATAGATTTTGAGGGGCTATTTTGCTACTATTCTAAAGCCAAACTGCTCCTAGAAGTTTTTTTGGGCTATTTTGTTTTGAAAACATTTTTAAAGATTGTTGAGGAAAGAGGGGAATGATAGCATCTGTAGAAGGCTTGATGATGAGTTTCATAAATTTGATAAATGGACTAAAGTGAAAGAAGTTTATGTTGAGGTTGAAATTTTATAGCTAATGCATGTTTTGATTGCTTTCAGGATATAAACTAACAAATTGGAAGGAGTTCTACTGAATTCTATACATTCGAGCATAAAGAACAAAAGCATGAAAGCAGTTCGATGTTTAAACTTCTTCTACAATATATACATCTTTAATCGCAGACGTTGTTTGTTAATGAACAATGTAAGTTGATGATGAGATATCTTAACTTTCTTTTATTCTATATCTGTGGCATTATTTTTAAAGTTTGACAGTATTAATCTTGTGATTAACATTTTAATGGAAAGAAATAACACTTTAATGGAAAGAAAGCATATACTTAGGATGAACTCGATGAGGTTGCTTTGGGGTGGGCTAACCATTTTTTCGACATCTTTGTCGCATCAACAAAATGGTTGGTATGAGTATGAAACTATAGATGCACCTTGTTATTAGTTGTTACAATTTGTTGAAATTAAAGTTGTGGTGTCAAACTATAATGGTTGTTCTTAAGGATTGTAGTGTAGATGTTATGCATTTGATAACATTAGGTATTTTGATTAATTTTGCATAGATTGGGTTACTGGATATAGGTTAGAGTGTTGTTATGTATATGGTTGGAATTAAAGTGCTACTAGAAGATGCTAGGTTGCTGCATATGAGTTGGACTAATAGTTGGAGTGTTGCGGGGTATGTGGCTGGAATTAGAGTGCTCTTGGAAGATTGGATTGCTGCTAGAAGTTTTACTGCAAGTCTTGTTGTTGGAATACTTGAATTAATCAAGTCTTGTTGTTGGAATACTTGAGTTAATCCAAGTCTTGTTGTTGGAATACTTGAGTTAACCCAAGTCTTGTTGTTGGGATACTTGAATTAATCTTTGAAAGTTTTGTTAAGTAACTTGGCTTGGTGGCTAGAATTTTAATTGCTTTTCTTGAAGGTTGATCAGAATTTAACTGTTTTTTTATACTTTAGGATGATTTTTTTCCAATTTGGGATATTTTATTATTTATTAATGGTGATTTCATTGAATATTAGATGTATTTATTTTGAAATTAGTTTATTGGATTGGTTTTTCAGACTAAGTTTTCTTTCTCTGGAAGCAAGGTGACTGTAATTATTTTGTCTTATTGTCAATTTATTATTTAGTGTGTTGAATCCATTCAATTGTAAATTTGTAACTAGTTAATTGCATCGATTAATTTAATTTATAATCAAGGTTCTACTTAGTATTGAGGTTAAAATTACAGCTATTTTGAAAAAAAAAACTATAATTATAAAATAAATATTATTAGTGTGTAGTAAATACAAATTTTAAATAATAATTTTAACAAAATTAATAAAGACATAATAGATTTTTTTATTATACAAGTGTAAAATCAAATCAAATTAATTTTCAAACTCAATACTTTAGTATTATAACTTTTACGTAGGGATGGCAACATAATCCGACTTGGTTAGGAACGGGATTTAATTTTTAAACCAGGACATATCAGGGTTCCAGATTTAGGTGAACTCGTATGTTCGAAACCCGCACCCGGATATCTTTATTTTAATATTAATTTTTAATATAAATATAAAAGAAAGAAAGGAAAGAAGAGCCCTAGCACAGCCGGCACTAATTTGCAATTCACATTTCCTCTGTCAAACCTCATATCCGCGGGCTGCTAACCATATTTCATCTTCTCTTCATCAAATCAAATCATCATTGTCATTGCTTCAGCCATTTCCTCTTCTCTACGTTCATTATCAACATCATCAGCCGTTGTGTTCATCATCATCAGTCACTTTGTTCCTCTTCTCTGCGTTGTCGCGACATCTAACCCTTCTCTATCGTTCAACTGCTGCAAAATTGAGTGGCCTAGCTTCCACCTCTAAGCCCACCTCTGCTTTTCTCTTGTCATCTCTTAAAAAATACTAAGTTTGACTCTATGTCTCTATGGAAGTAGAATTCTTTTTTAGTACTTAACAACAACAATAATAATAATTTTTTTTAAGAGGCGAACGTAATTATTAACTTGGAATTATGTACAGTCATTTATTATAATTTATAATAATATTAATACATATTTATAAAATCATGATATTTATAATTTTATTTATTAAAATCATGATATCAATTATTCATTTAATAAATTATAAACATAAATCAATTATAATTTTCTTGAAACTAAGAATTAAATAAATTTAAAAAATTGAGCTAATAAAATATATTAAAAGATTCATTTTCAAGTTATTTATAAAATCATAAAACTTTAAGTTTACTTTCATTCAAAAATGAAACGTGTTTATTACGTGCTTTTTCACGTGTCGTGTTTTGACCTATCTCTAATTGTGCCGTGCTTTTAAGACTCACGTATTTAAAATTATAAGTCCGATCCGACCAAAGTGCGTGTTGTGCCGCGCCGCGCCGCGTACTCTACTGAAACGTGTCTGTACCGTGCCATCTAGCCTGTTGGCCACCTCCACGTGCACGGCAGTACACAAGCAGTAGAACCCCATGCAACACAGGGCAAATATTTACTGTTCAAAGGGAGACTTCTGAGTAGTAGAGAGTTTGACGTTTGCAGCCTGGCGGCCTGTATGTATGTGTTAGTTGTATTGGTTCAGTCATTAATTGGACTAATTTTTCCAATTTAATTTTCTATTTACATAGATGTTGGACGTGCATGATTAGGCATCGAGCAAAGAAACAAGCCATGGTCTTCAAGCTTGCAATACTACTGGTGTCTCTCCTGACCATCATAGTCATCATCATCACTGGCTCAGCAGCAGCAGCAGCAGCCCAAGATGAAAATCCAAGTTTCATCTACAACGGATTCCGTTCAGCCAACCTAAGCCTGGACGGGATAGCACAATTCACCTCCAATGGACTCCTGAAACTAACCAACGAGACCAAATCACAAATTGGCCATGCCTTTTACCCTGAACCAATACCCTTCAAAAACAACAACAGCAACTCATCAACAGCAAACGGCACCGTTTTCTCTACCTTCGTTTTCAGCATCCTCTCCGATTACCAGAGTCTCAGTGCCAGCGGCCACGGCATCGCCTTCGTTATAGCTCCAACAAGAGGCCTCCCTGGTGCCCGTCCCAGTCAGTACCTTGGCCTTTTCAACGACACCAATCTTGGCAACGAAATCAACCATGTTTTCGCCGTTGAACTCGACACAATCAAGAGCCACGGGTTCTTAGACATCAACGACAATCACGTAGGCATCGATATCAACAGTCTAAAGTCTGAGTTATCAGCTCCAGCTGGTTACTATGGTGATAATTTTGTCAACTTGACTCTTATTAGCGGTCGCCCAATGCAAGTATGGGTTGAATACGATAGCTTGGAGAAGCGAACCAATGTTACTTTAGCTCCAATCAATCTTCCCAAGCCAAGATTACCGCTTTTGTCTCTGTCCCGTGATCTTTCCTCTGTTCTTAATGACGCCATGTACGTTGGATTCTCATCCTCTACCGGCTCAGTCTTAGCGTCTCATTATATTTTGGGTTGGAGTTTTAAGATCAACGGCCAAGCGGAGGAGCTCAATCTCTCTCAACTTCCCAAGCTTCCCCGTGTAGGGCCTAAGAAAAGATCAAAGTTTTTGACAATTGGGTTGCCCGTAATTTGTGTGAGCTTAATTTTAGCCGCCGTTTCGGGTGTGGTTTATGTGATAAGGAAAAGGAAGTTCGCCGAAGAGCTTGAAGATTGGGAGCTTGATTATGGCCCTCACAGGTTCAGGTACAAAGAGCTTTACATTGCCACTAAAGGGTTCAGAGAGAAAGAACTGCTAGGCCGCGGCGGATTTGGGAGAGTGTATAGGGGTACACTGCCCAAATCCAAAATTGAGATTGCAGTGAAGAAGATTTCTCACCAATCAAGACAGGGGATGAAGGAATTCGTTGCGGAGATTGTGAGCATCGGTCGCCTCAGGCACCGAAATTTAGTGCAACTGTTGGGATATTGCCGGCGCAAAGGCGAGCTGCTTTTGGTCTATGATTACATGCCTAATGGAAGCTTAGACAAATACCTCTATGACCGACCAAAGGTCACGCTAAACTGGATACAAAGATTTCGAGTCATCAAAGGTGTCGCATTAGGCCTGTTTTATTTACACGAAGAGTGGGAACAAGTTGTGATTCACAGAGATGTTAAGGCAAGTAACGTGTTGCTTGATGGTGAATTAAACGGAAGATTGGGAGATTTCGGCCTGGCAAGATTATACGACCACGGAACAGATCCACAAACGACACATGTTGTGGGAACACTTGGGTACCTTGCCCCTGAGCACACTAGGACAGGCAAGGCCACCACGAGCGCTGATGTGTTTTCATTTGGGGCATTTTTGCTTGAAGTTGCTTGCGGGAGGAGGCCAATTCAGAGACAAGGGCCATCAGAGATTTTAATTTTGGTTGATTGGGTGTTTGACTTTTGGAACAGAGGTGAACTTCTTGAAGCTAGGGATCCAATTTTGGGAACGGAGTATGTGGCTGAGGAATTGGAGTTGGTTTTGAGACTTGGGTTGCTGTGCTCTCATTCGAACCCAACGGCAAGGCCGAGCATGCGCCAAGTTGTGCAAATTTTGGAAAGGGATGTGGCTCTGCCTGAGATTTCAGCTCTTGGGCTTTCAGCAAGTGGGATTACGTACCAGGAGGGTTTTGATGATCTTGCTGTGTCGAATCCGTCTTCTATGGGCTGCACTCACCCATCGTCTGTTGCAGAGTCACTGCTTTCGGGTGGCCGATGAGATGATGCCTCAAAACTTTTAATCTGTGAAAAATTTTATGGATGATCTATTTGTATAGATGGTAATTATAATTATATACTGAGTGCTTTGTATTAAACTTCGTATCACCATGATAAGTGCATGAAATAATATAATCTTTGATATTGATCAACATTATAACCTTCTTAAGTCTCAATTCTCGGAGTCTTAAAATATTTTTCTTTCGATTTAATTGAGTTGGTTTGGTGGGTTTGGTTATCAGTATAATTTGATTGAATTTTAATCTAAATTCATACATATGTTGTAATTCAAAAATGTATTAAATTTTGTTCGAAAATTTGTGTCAACTAAAGATAATATCTTTAGTTGAACAAAATTGTAAGGCACCATCTCACTATAAACTACGTTTTAATGGCACCCTAAATTCGATGTGTTATTTTTTTATTAGACCAATAATAAAAGTACAAATGATTTAGAGCTTGTTTTTGTCATTATTTTGTAACTTTATCATTTTGTATCATTTGAATAAAAAAAAAATCAAGTGGACGTTGGTACCAACATAAAATACTTTTTATTTATATAATTGTGCTTATTAGTACAAGCACAAATATGCTTATTATCAAGGCCAGAAATTTATTATTATTACAATCCCAATGAAAATTATAGGAACACCGCAACGGATTTGAGTAGAGATGGTAATAGACACTGCTCGCAACGGATTTGTTATTACCAAACTCGCACTCACACAAAATTTAAATTATTAAACCCTTTAATTTTTTAAGAAAACCCACCCACTGTGAGTTTTGACAGTTATTAAAACCCGCAATGGTACCTGACGAATTTTTTGCGGGTTCTCACATTTAAAATTATAAATTTTCAATATGTAAATTTATATTATTAAGCTAAAATTCCACATAAAATACTCAATTTTAAATTTAATCAATGTAAATAGAAAATTAAAATTTCAACATTAATCCAACACAAATTCTCAAATTTAAACATAAAATATATAAATCCATTAAATAAAACCACAAATGCCATGAAAAATTTATGGGTGTGCGGATGCAGCTCACAGGTGAAAGGGAAATGAGAGTGCGGCTGCTGTTCATGGGTGAAAGAGAAATAATTTAGAATGTTAAGTTTTACGGGTGCTGCTCACAGGTGAAAAGGAAATAATTTAGGTGTCATTTAAGTTAAGTTATTAGTTATAATTTGTACACACCACATGTGAAATGTTTGTATTTTACATTTATTTAATTTATATATTTAATTATTTTTAATTAAAATTACATTAGAAATATTTGGAAAAAAAAATTATAAGTTTGGCAGAAATCCATGTGGGTATCAATCGTATATTTAACTAATAACTAATTCATCTGGAACGTTATGCGAGTTTCAATTTCAAATGCCAAACTCACCTCCAACTTGCAAAATTACCCGTAACGAGCGGTTTTCCCTAGACTTAGTCTCTTGACATCTTTATTTTGGGCCACTTTGTGGGATTAACTTCCGACCCATTTAGGGTCGGATCCGAACCACGTTCTTAATTCGGACATTTTCACTTCAATCAAAACCACAAGGATAAAAGATTCTCCAACAAATTTGTTTGAGAGGGATTTTTTTTTTAAAACCAAATCAATCAAGAAATGCCAGTGAGAGTTGCAGAGAGCTCAGCACCTTCTCAAATTTCAGGTATCATTTTCTCAGATTATCGTCCGTTTCACTGAAATGGGCTTAATCTAGAAACGTCATCAGTCCGTAATGATAATATTAGGGCATAAAAAATGCTTTATTTTATATTTCAAATGCTACATACTTGTCAAAGTCTTTGCTTTGTAAGCTTAATAACATATTTCCTGAACTTTTTAGGTGATGATTCTTCAAGTCTTTGCTTTTTAAGCTTAATTACATATTTCCTGAACTTTTTTAGGTGCTCATTCTGAAGAATCATCACCCCCTATTTGCTCACTTTTGACTGTTGGACAGGTAAATTATTAGTCTATACTAGTTGTGCATAATTTTCTTTTACAAATAATTGAGATTAATCATTTTGAATTCTTTAGGTTTGGTTGGTTGGAATTGCAATTTTTGCAAGGGTGATTGGTTACCTAGCAACTTAAGTAAGATTTCAGTACTTGGACAGTCAATGCAAAATGGTCCAGTTATTTGAATGGAGAAAAATATATGACAATGTGCCTGTCACTATGTTTCTTACATAGCAAACTTGATGCTGGAGAGTTGCTTGCTACCGTGATTGCGTTTTGAGTGAACCGCACTTCTGCTTTCTGAATTCGATGTTAATTGAACACTTTCTTTGATTTTATGCTCCATGTCGTTTAGATGATTTGCTGCCTTACTTTTGTTTTTACTTGTAATATCTATAATCTACATCATTGGAGGTGGTATGTCGTGTTATGCATTACTATAAAAAGTTTCGAATAATAGTGGCATGTTTTTGTTGTAGGCCTTCTCGGTTACTCAAAATGTTTCTAATCTGCAAAAGGAGGAAGCATGGAGAGATAACGTCCGGATACAAGGATGTGACCTGGAACATGGATATCTTTGTGGCACCATGGAAGCTCTAAATGTTCCCATGGCAGACACTCCGGTAACTGGTTTTTCCTCTGATTCTTTTCTATATACAAAGTTTTGCTATTGAAAGATATGAAACCATCTTTAATTGAATACTGTCAACCTTATTTATTAATTGTGGATGCGACGTGCATATCTTTCTAGTTTTCCCCTTTTCTATATATGGAGCTTTGCTATTGAAAGATATGAAACTATCTTTATTTGAATACCGCTAACCTTATATCTTGATTATTCATGCGATATCCACGTCTTTCTTTTTTTCCCGTAGGCTTAACCAGCCAATTATTCAATGTTCTGTTTCTTACCTCTACTTAACTTTTCATTGATAAATGTAATATATCCAACTTTTTATATGATTACCTATGTTACCAGGCATGGCAGACCATTGTAGTGCAGAGATAGAAAATTTCTTTTGCATGCTTAACTATGAACTGTTGTTAGATTCAAATAAAACAAAAGTTGGGACTGTTTTTGTCCCATTTTAAACAAATTTATTAAGTTACAGGATCCGTATTCTATATATATATATATATCTGTGTATGCACATTTACGTGAATAAGCATTTACCTGCATGCATATTAAAAGGCTGGCAATTTCGGTCTTGTATTTATTTGAAATTTGGTCAATGTAATTTCTTGTAAACTCATTGAATGTTTAAATTGTCCTTTTGTGATGTATTTCAGGTGGTAACCTTCTGGGAGGGAGAGATTGTTGATGCAAAAAATTATACCTTTTACACTGGCAAATGGGAAGCAACGTATTGTTCTATCTGTTTTTCCTCTCTCTTTCTTTTAGTTGCGCATTAATCATTTAATCTGTTAGCCTGCCGGTGATAGTGAACAATGATTCATTACTTTCTGGTCAATAAGAAAAGATATGAACTCCTGTAAGAAAATAAGACGCAATTAACCTGAAGCTTCTTCCCATCTTAATTTGTTTATAAAACTTTTTACAGGCTAGAGGATGATATAAGGCACTGGACTAAGTTTCCATCTTTTGCGCCCCTTTTGGCAAGGAGTTAAAATATTAAACCTTTTAACACTATTCTTTTCAGAGTTGAGTGGAGGCTGATGGTGGCAAATCTTTGGACCTGACTAACTACCCATACATATTTATGGTAATTTTGTTTGAGTCTTTTCATTAAGAGAAACAATTTAGTTAGAATTTTGTAAGGTAGTTTATGTCAATGCCATATTGTAGAAAGCTTTGCACAATCTAATTGACAGGTGGATCACATTTAATTTTTGACATATTAAAACTAATAAGTTTGTGACTGGCTGACCTGGTAAATGCCATGTTCACTGTCGCACCATTTTTTTTTTCCAATAATTCAATATAAATTTCTTTAAGATCTAGCATTATTCTATAAATTTATGGAAGAAGTCATATACGTCAAGTAATATAACTTTCCATTTTCTAATTTTCCATTGCAGAGATGGAAAGAGCAATACTTTGTGAATGTTGGAACAGACTGTGGGCTAACTATAGCAGGATTTTACTATGTTTGCTTCTCTTGTAGTGATGGTTCTATTAATGGCTTCTATTATGATCCCAATAGCAGGTACTTCTTTGCTTGCAATACATTTTCGACTTATTATTGATCAGTGTTGCATAATTTATTTATTTATTTATTTTTCAAAAGGACTTCTTTGTTTTAGTTTTCGCTAGTGTACTTAAGATTGAGTTGCTGTGGTTTTATTCGAAAGCTGCTATGAAATAGAATCACAGGTTGTCAAATAAAAGTGAGTTTATTGTTGGTAAACATCAATGGAAAAAATTGAAGCGGGTTTATGCTAGTTCTGCCTTACAGGAACTCTCTTTTCTGTAAATAGCACGTCCATGGTTGTTTTGTAAATAAACTAGATCACCCATCAGGCTGCTCTTGTACTTCAGTCTTTGTTATTACTCTCCAGCCTTTCCATTTTAAAGTTATTGATGACATGCTCTGGAATCAGCTTGCAGCCCCTTTCAGAAGCTCGAGCTGAAATGTGCGAATGAGGGGAGATCAGGATTCAGTTTTTCATCATATGAGTTACAGTAAGACAAAAACAACAAGCTAATGAGGCCGCCAGCAACACGGATTTGACGACTCTGGTCCTGCAGATTCCCTCATCAGTGATTGCGGACAGGAGAATTTTCAATAGTTCATCCTACAAGGACTCCAAGTCTCCAATGCACGTATATGTTTTGATGAGTCCATTGATGACATTGATGAGATACGCGTCAACATACATTTCCTATATTTATCTGAAATCAACTTTTTAAGCAATATTTATTCATTGTTAAAAAAGGGAAAATGAATAGTCAATCAGGGTCAGAAAGTTTTGACATGCATGCATCATTGCAACAAGTTAATTATAGTGTTGGGCAATGCGATCTGATTATTTTCATCTCTTTCATTATTATCCTTTAATTAATTAGTAATTATCATTTGAACATGTATTCTAACTAATCATATCCTCATTACAACGCATATGTATGCTTATAAACAATAGATGGATAATTTTCCATTTTCCCGCATAAGAAAACAATCCCAAGTGGCCAAAAGAAGACTGAAATTGAATGGCTGGGTGTTTGGGGGAATTGAAGTGTCTCGTGGACGGTAAAAGCATAATGATACAGGCACTCTGATTGGTTGAAACAGCAGTTACTGCCCTCATGATCGTCAATCAATTCATTGATGCAGATGCTCAAAACGTGGTGGGGGCCCATTATCGCAACTGTCGCAGAGCAACCTTACGTGACGAAATGAAAACCAACCCAGCACCCCCCACATATTATCTCCTACTCATTCGGTGCTTAACCATCAACACTTAAAAACAGTACTGTTTCCCACTACTGAAGGGCAAGCACTGCACATTTATACAACACGCAATAGCTATATGCTTTATATCCCATGCATCCTCGTGTGCTCACGCAATTGGCCAAAATAACATCCGCGCAGCTGTAGCATTTACCCCGTTTCATGAGGGACGTGTCCTCCTTTTTATGAGAATTTTTGCACTCACAAGTCATTAACCAACCACCCCCCTCATTATCTCTTATAACTAACGAACTATACGTGCCACTAACCCCACTCTCTTTACTACACGACTCTTTCATTTTTCACCGTAGCAGTCTTCTATTATTGTTGAGCACAAGAGATTCTTGTGTCAGAGAACATTTTTCTTGTCTTTATCTTGACTCTCTCTAGTTTTTGCTTCTATAAGTATTATTTTGTAGCTCTATTTGTTTTATGGTTTTGCCTGGCTGCACGTAGAACTGCAGTATGAATACGGAGAGTTTGCTTTGTGATGAGTTGTGGCTTTCAGACCCTACCAGCACTGCTGATTGCTATTCTGATCAAGAACCCAAACAATGCAATATTTTGGAGAGCTGTGAATGCGAATGTGATGGTACTTCTTTTTACAAGAATAAGGAAGAATGTGGAGAGGCTACTATTATCTGCCTTGATAAGGAGCTGAGTTATATGCCTGAACCAGGATATGTGGAGTATCTTGATCAGTCGAATAATTTGCCACACTTTAGATTCAGAGCTATTCAATGGCTTAACAAGGTTCCTATTCCTTATGTTTTAATATCCTACTCTTTACTTTTTTTTTTCCCCACCAACAGAGTTGACATTAAAAAATCCGTATGTGTCACTTGTGTTCTCAGTCCCGCAGTAGGTTAAATCTCTCTTTCGGAACTTTTTTCAATGCTGCAAATTACCTTGATCGATTCATATCCATGCATCAATTCCATGTAAGAAATGAATCTTTCAATCAATATATGTGTGTGTGTGTGTGTGTGTGCTTTTGTTTGTTACACTCTCTCTTAATTTCTAACTTAATTTCAGGAATGGAAATATTGGATGGTGGAACTAGTATCAGTGGCATGTTTATCCATTGCATCCAAGTTTAATGATACCTCCTCGCCTTCATTGCATGAAATTCAGGTGACTATTGTTTTTACAATTAATATTAGTTGATTGTTTATTATATATGAAATTAATAACCCCAGCTATCGATTGTATATGTGTTCATTGAAGACGGAGGAGCTTGATTATTCATTTCAATCAAGCACAATTCGGAGGATGGAATTGACAATATTACAGTCTTTGGGGTGGCGCCTTGGTTGCATTACAACTTACTCTTATGTAGAGCTCCTGCTTACGAATTTTGATTCTCTTCAATCTCACCTTCACAATGAGTTAACTACTTTGTTGACAAAGTTGCTTCTTGGAGCTGTATTAGGTACCTTTTTTTTTTTTAATTAATTTTCTATTCAGATTTGCCCATCTGAAAACGATTTTTTTGACCAAAAGCACCACAAAACTGTGATAAAGAATCTTGTCCTTCTCTGAATTCTGAGAATTTTTTTTTTAAGTGCAATCATTAAATAATTTCTCAGAATTCACAACATAATCGGTTTTATCACGCCTTTGTTCAACTATCATTTGTCCCTTCTTCATAAGAACGCATATTAACCAAACCAGTGCAGATGTCAGATTGTTGAAATATCAACCAAGTGTTGTTGCAGTATCTGCTTTATGGTGCAGTTTAGATGAGTTGATTGCATCATCTTGTGCCCACATTGCCTTCATCACAAGGCTCTTTAATCAAGAGCAAAAGGTATATACCTATGTACAAGTACCATTAAAACCCTAATTCCTCATCTTGAATTTATTAAACATTATAATTAAGAATTAGGATTCTCTTCTAATTTTTAGTCTTTTGAGTTTTAATGATCTCATACCACGAGTATTAATTAGTAATAGTAGAAGATTAGAATTTATTGTTTTTATATATTTTTATATGATATCCACGACTTACCATTTTGTACTTTACTAATAGAGAAATTTATATGAGGAGAGAATCTTACTGCTAATGTTATATTCTGATTAATTATAGATTCATTTTGGACTTTTTTTTTTTTCCTGTAGGATGATGTTGTTAAGTGCAATATGATCATGAAATCAAGATTAGTGGACCCATTGTCAAACTTGATTGTCTGTGGGCAACCTTATTCCAATTGGCCATCAAGTCCAGTGACAGTTCTGTTAAGGGAGCGGATTGATATTTATGATTGCCAAGTTGATCTCTCGATTTTCAACCGGATGCAGTTGCAGATGCCTGGTTCCAATATCATCAACAATCTTGAATCTTTTAAGAAGAGAAGGAAGGAATAAAGCTCATGATATATTTGTAATTTGTTCTAAAACCATCATTAATTATAATTTCACTTCTTGTTTTTGTTGTACCCAACATTGATCAAGGCTTATATACTTTAAAAAAAAACACACACACAAATAAAAAATATACATATACATATATATATATATATATATATATATATATATGGGGACGGATCAAGAGCCCTCTAAAATTACACTTAATTTTACACTAATTTTAAATCTTTAGATTTAAAACATATCAATGGTAAAGATTTAATAGATTAAATGACATTAATCTTTTTACTTTTTATCATTAATGCACGCTTTCTCTCTCCTCTCATCCATCTTCTTCCCCAACGCTTTGTCCCCCTCTCATCCAAAGCTATTCTCAAATTAATGAGTTTATGAGCTTTTTCCACCGTTTTATTGCCCAAGTAATATCAAGAACAAAATTTTATCAATTGTAACGCACATGATAAGAACTTATCAATTTATTGCCCAAGTAATATCAAGAACAAAATATACATATGTTTTAAATCTAAAGGTTTAAAATTAGTGTAAAATTACCTTGATCCGCCCTATATATATATATATATGTGTGTGTGTATGTTTTGTTCGTCAATATCTTGTATCCGTAAATCTTTGGGAATTGGGAGAAAGTGAATGTATTACTGTATTCACTTGCATGCGTAGTTATGAATTTATCATGCACTTCTCTTTCAAGCAATACACAATTAATTGGTAACTAATTAAATTAATTCTCTTTTGGGGGAATTTGAACCTAGACCTTTCGTAATCAACTCAACAGGTAGAAGAGCACTCAAAAGAAGGTATGACAAAATTTGTCTCGTGAGAATTATTCTAAGAAATAAAGTGATGTATCTAATCATTAAACTTCAAAATTTGAAAACAAATATTGGGTTTTTACTGCATATAAATATTACGGATAATGTCACACTTAAAATCATTTTACATATGTATTTACTTTATAATCTCTGAAATATATCATAATGTAATGCCAATTTTAATATGAAAATTTATTTTAGAACAGTAGGTTTACCTTTGAGGCAATCCTCTTATCGTTTTTTTAACTAACGTGGCCACATATTATTGGATGCGGATCTGAAACGCAAACCAGACAATCTCTTTTGGGGGATGGCAATAATAAAAGACATCCACAAGCTCTTCCGAGCGGGGCCCCCGCACGCGAATTGATTTCGTTTGCATGATGAAGTAGATAATGTGGAAACCAATGAACGAAGCTCAACTTTTGAAAGGAAAAACTAAAGCAGTCATGGCCTCTTCATCACTCATCTCATCATCTCTCCTGCCCGCAAAATCTCTAACAATCCATCGCCAGAGCCAGCAACTCTCGCTCTTCAACAACCATAGCAGCAAGATTGATACAGCCTCCACAAGGCTACCCACTTTCAGAGTCCAAGCTGCAAAGATTCCTTCTGGGGTATCTCTTCTCTTGCTTGCTTTGCGCTCTCTATTGCTTCCATTTGATTTGCCATAATCTTGCAAATTTATTTGGAAAGTTTTAATATCTTAGGTGGATTTGCCAAGAGTGCAACCAAAGTTCCAAGCCCCATTTCTTGGATTTACCAAGACTGCTGAGATATGGAATTCTAGAGCTTGTATGATTGGCATTGTTGGTACTTTCATTGTTGAATTGGTAAGTATCTTTTTTATAAAGGGGACTTGCTTCTTAAAATATTTGTAAACATTGCTTAATAGTTGGCATTTTGTTTTGTTTTCCTCCAGATTTTGAACAAAGGAATTCTTCAGGTTATTGGGGTGGAAGTTGGGCAAGGTCTTGATCTTCCTCTATGAAGATTTTATTGGGTATATTTCAATATACATGCATGCAACTTACTCTGATTTGATGGAGAACGAGTCTTGTAACTGCATTTGTAATTCTGAATTTTGACTCTTTCGTTATACCACTAAACCACTGCATGAGTACACATGAAAAAATCTTACATAACATCGTTGTTCGGCAGCTATTTACAGTTTCAATTTAGTTTGTAACTGTTTGCTTGGATCTCCTTAATTGATTTCAGAAGCATCTAATAGCTCAAGTTTAAGGTGGAATTATTAAAATTCACATCTCATAAGCATTATGAGTAAGGCACAGAGCTGTGCATCGATGGTTATAGCAAAATATTAACAGTATTATTATTATCCAACATGAACCCATCAACTCAGCAAGAATTTATCCGGTGACTTCACAAAAACTGGATCTAAATCTACTCATTGTGAATATTACAAATTCTGACGTCTCTAGCTAACACAATTATCTGACAGAACCTACAGGTGCAATTTATGTGCATCCATTCTCATATTTCAAAAAAAAAAAATACATGAATAAACAATACATAGATTCACGACACAAACAGGAAAGATGATGCGCCGTGGTTCAGGAGCAAATTCTCACGTTGCATCGTGATGTACTGCCGAGGGTTTTGAAATGCTTCTGTAGAACCTGGTAGAGTGTTGAACTAGGGTTTTGAAATGCTTCTGTAGAACCTGGTAGAGTGTTGAACTCTGAGCTTGTGCAGCCAAGGCACGAGTTAACCATTGCTGCATAACCTGGAACGAGATGATTACATGGTCCGGCTGGTTCGAGCATCAACAACCAGCGGTTTGTTAGATGGCTCTGAGAAGTTCAGCGCCTCAGCTAGTGACACACGGCGGTTTCTCCATGCAGCCTCTGCCCATCTTTTCATTCTCTCACCTTCATCCTTTCTGTTCTGTTGAACACAAAGTGCTTCTGCATATCCCCCTACACAATCAACAAGCAGGATAAATGCAAAAGACTTTCCTAAAAGCCAACCTTAAGAAGGAGCAGAAACAAGAAGCTGTAATGAATGTAGGCACATGCTGAGACATCCCTGAAAATTAATTACATATAGTTCTTGAGAAGCATCATGCTAATTAGATTATGTGCGTCTTATATGCTACAAATGACACACATTCATCAATCAGTACAGCGTCCAAAAAGATTTAGACTCAATAATAGTATCAATTGTGAAAGCAGAATGTTGTCAAAACTAATAGAACCAGAATAATGCCATAAAGACACCAAGACTTCATAGCTGGAAATATGTTCTTTTAGATGATGTAACAAGCAAGAGGTGCAGGAAGTGAAGGGGCCAGGTCTAGTGCTGGGGTACGATGTGTGTATCATGATAGGCCTAATGAAACCAGAATCACAATCAGTTTAAATCAAGATCACTGTCATCACAGAGTCGAAATCACTTCATATGGATATGAGGCTATCCGAAGAATCAAGAAATACACTACAGTTTTTAAGTATACCTCTGGCAAGGGCAACTATATCAGTTCTATCTACTTTTGTCTCCGCACCTGTGCCATAAAAAAAAGAAAAAAAAAGTTATTCAAATGTTGCATATGGGGAGGGGTAAAAGGTTAAGACTTTCCATGTACCTTCAGATTCCAATGGTGGAGCTTTCAGAAATTCTAACGCCCTTCTATAGAGACCCTGAAAGAAATATATTGTTAAAACCATTGCAACGGAAAAATCCTAATCTCACTACAACAGGACACACCATAAACCAACTAGATTAAAACCTATAAACTTGTATGACTAATAATTTTATCAGGACATTGTAAGTCATAATACAACTTCGTAAATAGACAAATGTTTAACCCACAACTTGAAAGCATAATTAATGGGTCTGTGTTTCAACTGTCAATGTTTGTGAGAATCTAGAATATATTTAGACCACTTCCTTTTAAACCAAAAAATCCCTCTGACCTTCCTACACCAGACCCTACAACCTTGGTAGTCAATAAACGCATGGGATATACAAATATCCCAGGTAGGGGTACGAAGGGGATCTGAACCATTGAACTCTTAGTTGAATCCAAGATCTTTACCCTTCACTCCCCTTGGGATTTATGTTTTGACCAATTTAGCCAAATGACAAGAATGAACTAATTACGAGACTGAAAAGTGTACTCTGACCAAGCTAATTTACTCTTGCGGTAACAGTGTGCTGCGATCTCGGGTCACTGAAGTTAAGCATCAATATTTGCAGAAGATGCCTATGAAATTTGGCTTTCTAGATGCTAAAATTTTAGGGAGATTTGGAAGTTCTAACCTCTTGAATTAGAAGAGCACTTGAATGCTCCTGCATTGCTTTATTCCGAAACATGAGAGCTAAGCAGGTTAAGACAACTCCAACCTTGGGATGGTGAGAGCCTACAAAACAATAAAACATCTGCTCAAAACCCACATATTGTCCACAGTTAGACTACGAGAATTGCTACGAAGTATCTACAGGAATGATAAAACAAAACAAATCAATGGCAACAAACCAAAGAGTTCCTCTGTTTTAGTTAGTGTCCTGGTAAGTATCTCCTCGGCTTCACCAAAATTCCTGAATTCAAGGATATGGAGATGTGGCGTCAGAAGATGATATCAGAATAAGCAATGATTAAAGGGCACTTTCCAAGAATTTTAAGCCTTACCCCATGTGAGCCTCAAGCTGTCCTAAAGCAAAGGTTGCTGCCAAAGCAACTTCCTGTAAAGCCATATTACATGATCCTAAGGTATTCATGTCACTAAAATCTTTTTGTTCTGCCAGCACTTCAACCACCTTCTGGTAAAACTTCTTTGCCAACAAAAAGTTCCGCGTTCCATGCAAGTATTCTCCATATGATAAAGCAGCACTGCCTATATAAAATAACTTTAATGCATTGAACAACAATGCGTTCCAAAACGACGAGTAACAAAAATTGACCTCACCAGTACAACCCTCCTCCTCTTGTAAGCCTTTAAAGAAAGATTCAGCTGCATTAATACAAATCAAGTTTTATTACCAAAAAAAAAATATGACCCAATATATATATATATATATATTTTCAGAATAACAAAACACAATTTGGCAAAATTGGGTTAGCAGTACCTGATTCAAGATTACCATGGGCGAGCTCAACCAACCCTTTTACTGCATTAGCACGAGAATTGACAGCCTCGTATGTCTTATCATTTTCAGGTTTGTGCTTTTCACAAAGTTGTAAGCATTTATCTGCGACCACTGATGAAGTATCATCCTATATAAGGGGAATCATCTCCAGATAAATTCTGAATTTGATACACATATTGAATAAAATCAAAACACCAATTTAATTATTGGTCACAACTAACCTGCCCAAGCTGTAAATAGAGACCAGCAAGAGCTTCCATGGCAGCAACTACGAAAAAATCCAAAAGAGAACCACGAGTGAATACCCTTTTCATCATAAAACCAAACAGAATAAACTGAAACCAAAATGCAAAACTTTTTAATAGGCAAAACTGACCTCTAACTCCCAAAATAGAGTTCTTAAAATTTTCAACTTTCTGAAGCTTCTCTATTGCCTCCACATATTTTCCTCTAATTGGAACATCAAAATTCAAAAATAAATTTTTTTTTGGATTTTTCAAGCAGCATAAAATAAATTAGTAAAAAAAAAAAGATAAAACCTTTCATATAATAAAGTAGACATAGCAAGTAGCGAAATTCCCCTCCAACTTTCAGCAAGCTGCCCGTCACTTGGCTGAGTAGAGAGACACTGCTCCAGCACTAACATCCCCTGTGAGTAAGATTCATCTACAAACGCATGACACGCGTCACAATATTAATTGAAATTTACTTTTCTTCTTCATTAAAATTGATTAAAATGGGAAATGAAATTGAAAGTAACCTGACTTTTGAGACCTGGCATGAGAGAGAGCATAATTGATCATCTGAAGGACAACTGGGTTTGAATTTAGGCCGTTGATTCTGTTTCCATTTCCGTTTGCATCATGGACTAATCTTCTCAGCGGTGGTAACGTTGATGCAGAGAGAAGGCAGGGCTCGTGGGAGGTGGGTTCCGGTAATCGATTGATTCGGGAGACAGTAGTCGCTAATCTTGATAACTTAAATACGGTGTGCATCGTCCCTAGTTCTGATTTTCAATTCTTCCTTCTTCTGCGTTTGTTTCCTTTTGCAGGAAAATCGGCAAAACGCAAAACCCTTGGGTTTTAGAAGTCACAGTTACCTTTGACGGTTAAAAAAAAAAAAATCACAGTAACAGATGGAGAGCAGAGAAGCGTTTTCTATTTTCTCAGTTAAACGATGCGCCGGTTTGAGATTGTAGAGTTTATGAAATATATTATTCTTGTACAGATAAAATAAGTTATTGGTTAAAAAAATAAAAAAATAATTTATTTTGTTATGTTAAAAAAAAAGTATAAAAATTAAAAAAATAATTTAGTAAATTATTCTATTGCGGTTATTTCTAGGAAGTTGTGTCACGATCTATTTAAACCACCTCCAACTGTGCGACTATCATTCTTTGAATCAAGAAGCGGCTGAAGTTAAGGAATATAAAACCGTCCAAGGAGTTTAAAAAGTAAAGTATATGTATTTAGTAAATTTTTTTATAAAAATGCTGTTGTATTAAGCAATAATCAAAATAAACATGCGTTTTAATTATTTTTTTATTTTTTTAATAAATTCTTAGACATATTTTTTTAAAAAAAACTCAATTACGAAAATTTTGAAAAACTTCATAATCTATTACCTAAAATATGATAAAAATTTATATTTTTACATAATCTAAATAAAAAAAAGTAATATGTATTATATTCACAATAAATTTTTTGTAATAAAATTGTGCCAATAATATAATACCTAATGATTTATATATTAAAGTTTATGGATAAGTACGATATAATTGTCTTTTTATCAAAATACTAAGGTTATAATAGGTATTTCAAACAGGCAAAATAGCTTATTGAATAAGCTGTTTATGAAAAATAACTATCTACCTGCTTTTAAAAGTTGCTGACGAAATGGAAAATTGTGAAATAAGCTGCTTTTACAAAATTTACCAAATAATATTTTTATCAAAAATTATAAAATAAGCAGTTTATTGAGTTTCAATCTCAATCTTAAACGGAACCGATGTGTGATTTAATGATATCCTAAAATTTTCAATTACTATAAGAAATATTATAGTGTGTTTTATTTATTGGAAATGAGAATGGAAGTTAAGAAATGAGAATAAATGATATCTTTACTTACTGAAATAATAGGTGAAACGAAAATCAAACGTGGTGGGCTCATTTAAAATTTTCATTTCCATAGAAGGAGGTAGTAATGGAAATTTCATTTTCTAAAGTGATCATATTACCCTACTTAGATGTTAAAAATTCTCATTTATAATAATAATAATAATAATAATAATAATAATAATAATAATAATAATAATAATAATAATAATAATAATAATCAGGATTAAGATTCTCTCATGATCTGATCCCTTCCTGAGTAAAAATATATGTGGGTGATTGATAGTTAATAAATAAAGAAAATAAAGAAGTTAAATTCTACCCAAACACCATCACTTAAAAACACATAGCATAAGATTTTTTAAAACTCATGAGAACTCATATAAGTCGGGGATCTTTATCCAATAAGGATAATAAGGATGATGATAATAATAATAATAAGGCTCTTATTACCTTACATAATTTAAGGTATATAATTATCTCATAACTATTTGATGAAAATCTAACGGCTGTGAAAAAAATAAGATTCTGCTATCTTATATTTCTATAGTCGTTAGATTTTCATCAAACGATTGTGAGACAGTTATGTACCTTATATTATTATGTAAGGTAATAAGTGCCTAATAATAATAATAATCTTATTATTATTATTATTATTATTATTATTATTATTAAATAACGACAATAATCAAGTAAGGTCAGTTTAGTAACTTATAACAATCAGTTTCGATTCTCTTAATTAAAGTAAATAATTATTCTGATTCTCATTCGTCATTCTGATTTCAATTAATTTCGATTTAACTCTATTTCAATTCCAATCCATTTTGATTATTGATTAGTAAATACAATAATGGGTTGGATTGAGCAAAGCCGAAATTTATTTTTAGCCCCTTAACTTTCTCAATATTCGAATTATGCTAATTAGTCAAATAAAATTACTTAAAACCCACCCAATCAGATTTGGAGCAAATTTGATTACCATTATAAATATCCAGATTACCAAAATAAAGTTACAATATATATTTCCTTTTTCCTTTTTCCTTTTTTTCAAATATGATAAGCTTTTGAAGCTTTAAAATAGTACTTGATCATATATTTATCTGGCTTTGATCAAACATAGAATTATGCTTCTTAGACACAAAAGTAAGAGCTTACGCGGCCTCGTACAGCAAAGTGAGAAGCATAATCATGTCACCTCAGCTCACTTAACCTTTATCTTTACAAATGATTCTGTTTAATCATATTTTTTCTTCGCATCACATGATATTAGATTACCTACATAAGTTTCTTAATAACAAAAGAAGAATCCATTGTTAATTTAATGAACATAATCTAAGTGATAAAAAGAAAAGAAACCCCCAATTGGAAGAAATGCATATACGCCCTACATTAGGAAAGTTAAAGTTGAAAGAATAACAATATTGGATAAAAATAGAAAAAAATGAATAAAGAAAGAAATCAAAAGTGATCAAGTGGCAACAACCGTTACTACAAGTTTAAAAAGCTAGCGGTTATCTCAACCTAAACTTGTGCCTCCATGTTTGGTACCTCGAGTTCCCACTGAGCATTACTCTCTTCACTACTCATTTTATAGGCAGCATGTTCCAAAAACAATTCAGAAACTCAACTGCAACAATGCCAACTTATTCAATTTTCTCCCCTCTTCTCTTTCATCTCTTGATCTCCTTCTCCATTACAGGTACTAGTTCGTTCAACTGGCAGAACGTATTTGATGGGGTTTAATCCCCGCTAGTGAATTACTGATTGTGTTTATACATGTTGATATTTTTGTCTTGCAGATGGGGCTCAACTCATACTCGTGAACAACTGTCAGGAAAATTTGTGGCCTGGAATACTTGGCGGTGCAGGTCATCCGACCCCGAACAATGGTGGTTTCAAGCTTAGCAGTGGGGAGGAAGTAGTCCTTGATGTGCCTGAAAAGTGGTCGGGAAGGATATGGGGAAGGCAAGGTTGTCGTTTTGACAGTAACGGGAAAGGCTCGTGTGATACCGGAGACTGCTCTGGGCAGCTTCATTGCCAAGGCACTGGTGGTGCTCCCCCGGCTACTGTGGTTGAAATGACACTTGGTTCATCTTCTTCACCTTTGCATTTCTACGATGTGAGTTTAGTTGATGGCTTTAACTTACCTGTGTCGATGAAACCTGTTGGTGGTGGAATTGGCTGTGGTGTTGCTTCGTGTGATGTTGATTTGAACATTTGCTGCCCATCAGCATTGGAAGTCAAGGTAGGAGGCAAGGTGGTTGGTTGCAAAAGTGCCTGCTTGGCTATGCAATCGGCTAAGTATTGCTGCACAGGGCAGTACGCAAATCCGAAGACTTGCAAGCCTACACTTTTTGCAAATCTATTCAAGGCTATATGCCCAAAGGCTTATAGTTATGCATTTGATGACTCTTCCAGTCTCAACAAATGCAGAGCTTCAAGATATGTCATCACTTTCTGCCCTCCCAAATGACACAAGGGAAAGTAAGAAACTTGTCATGGCTTTGCACCTGCAAGGAAGTACAAAAGCATAAGGCAGTTCTCCAGGAATTTTAGTTGAAATTTGGATTGTTTCCAGTTTAAATTTCTCTGTAGTAGATGATACTATGATAGGTTTATCATGGCCTTTTAGGGTAATGTACTCTATTAATAGATGGAGTGTGATCTAGTTTCTTATTACCTTTTGGTACATAGCATTTCTCTCTATTGTGTGATTCAAAATGATAGTGACCCAAAATTACAACATACGTTTGATATTATCATCATACAACCTGCATCAACCGGTTTCCTGTTTAAGATCTTCAGTCAGAGTTTTATTAAGCACTGGTAATATTCTAAAAGAGGGACCCATTATTTTACGGTAATAGAGTACAAAATGAGAATGATTGCAAGAAATTATCTTCTCAGACTTGACCCAAACGCCAAGAACAGAACACACAGCTACTGAAACCAAAGCTGAGATTAGATGAGCTCCAAAATATTAAAACAAAGGCAGCAGAGCAAAGCTTGAAAGCATCAAAACACTAAATTAGGTTTGAAAACGAAAGGTGTTCTCCTTGGTGTTTCCGGCCAAGTGCCAATCAAAGTTAGAGGACGCTTAAATTAGAAAAATTTTACATATTAAACTAATATATTATGCATCTGAAAATCTAATTTAAACAAGGAAAACGGTTCCAAATGTTGTACTTGGAGGGAATCTTGAATTGAGGAAATAACAAGATCCCTTTAGCTAACAAATAAAGTCTCTGATCACAGGCTTGTAGTATGAGTATGAGTACCGCCTGGTTCAATACGAGGTAATAGAAGCAACAATCCTTAAGACATGGGTTCAATCACAGATGACAGCATAATAGCAAATGTGGATGCACCCACTTATGCGCCATCTGTACCTGTACCGAATGTTCAAGAAATGGTAAAGAAGGACCCTTTGCATGTTCCTGAAAGATATGTTAGAAACCAAGAAGATGGACCCCTAATGAATGACATGTCACATCTTTCTTCCGAGATTCCTGTCATAGATCTATCACTGCTCTCAGCTGGCAACATCGAGGAACTGAACAAACTGGATCTTGCTTGCAAAGAGTGGGGCTTCTTTCAGGTACAAAAGAAAGAAGCTTATTATTGGACAATTGCATACCGATACCATCTTTGCATAAATTTTAATAACGCTAGTTCCTTTTCAGGTTGTGAATCATGGAGTGGCCAAAGAAGTTTTGCAGAATATGAAGAATGCTGCCTCTGCATTTTTTGAGCTTCCATTAGAAGAGAAGAACAAGTATGCAATGCCTGCCAATGACATTCAAGGAAATGGGCATGCATATGTGGTCTCCGAGGAGCAGACACTCGATTGGTCAGATGCTCTGATTCTTGTTGTTTACCCTACTCAATATCGGAAGTTCAAGTTTTGGCCAAGCACCCCGGAGGGATTCAAGTAAGTCACTTTAGCAAAGTTATATAAAACTACTTCCCATCCGTTAATCAAATCATTGGTTTACTGCAGAGAGATCATTGATGCACATTCAAAGGGAGTTAAAAGTGCTGGAGAAAAGATCTTACGTTCAGTTTCTACAATCACGGCGATGGATGAGGATGCCTTCCTGGGACTGTACAATGAACTGCAGGCTCAGCGCGTGAACTACTATCCTGCATGCTGCAGGCCAGATAACGTACTGGGAATTAGTCCACACTCGGACACAAGCACCATAACCATTCTTATGCAAGAAGAAGACATAAAGGGGTTACAGATCAAGCACAATGGATTTTGGGTGCCAGTCAAGCCAGTTACAGATGCTCTAGTTGTGAATGTTGGGGATGTTATTGAGGTATTTTTTTTTTCCTAAGGCCAAACTTGAATGAAATTGTAATGCAAAAGCCATTTCAAAAAACTTATCTCCATACAGAACTGACAGATTTTGAGCAGCGTGAAGAACAAGAGCATTGAGCACAGGGCCGTGACAAATGAATACAAGGTGTTGATGCGAGATTCTGGCCTCTGCTCGACTACAACCAGGATCCCTCCTCAACAGTCGAACTCGCAACCCCCAACGTACTCTCCTCGCGTCTCCTTCCAACTGAGCAGAGCAATGCCCCGTATGACCGTCGTTCCCTGCGCACACAAAAACAGGTCAGAGCACGCCGGGTGTTTTCTCGGCGTAAACCCTCCGACGGTCAAGTCAGTGATTTGGGTTTCATCCTTTTCTTTGGGAAACACGGCCACTTATCCCCGGGCTCTCAAATAATCTCTTCTTTCAAGTTCTAATCTCCAAAAGTCCAACCCTCTTACCTTCGTTGGTTACCTTTTTATAGCTATCCTCCGGATTCAGCCTCCCACGATCCACGTTCACCATTTCCCCCTGTTCACGGAGTGGGTGGTTGAATAACGTGGTTGTCGGTTGAATGGGTTTCGTGCCTAGATTCTCGGTTAAGGGTGTGCTTCTCGCTAACTACTATTTGACTGGGTCTGTCAGCCCCGATCTCTAGCAGGAAAGGCTCTTGGGCCCTCAGGAGGAATCCACTTCGCACTGTAACCTCAAGGGGGTCATCCTCGCGAATGAGCAGAAGGTACCTGCTCACAAGTTCCTGTTACCAGGTTTCGCTTATCTGCTCGCCTATAAGCAAGCTGGCTCTTCGTCTGGGGGATGGCTGGTCCCATCGCTAAATATCTCCACAACACAAGGCAAGAATTTCTTATGCATCATTTATTTGTCCTCTCGATGACGTGGGGATTGAGCCATTAGAACATCTTCTAGATTCTAAGAAGCCCCAAAAATGTACGAGAAAGTGAGGTATGGAGATTATCTAAGGAGCTCCATGAAGAGAAAAATGGACGGAAAGGCTCATACAGAGATGGCAAAGGTTGAAGCTTAGCACACATTTCTAAATTCCAGTTTTATAAATGGTTCTTTTCCATTTGTGGGGCTCTTACACTCTTTCTGAACGTATATTATGTGATGTAGAAGATAAATCATGTCACTTCCTTCAGCCCGTTTCAACCCAAATCTAACGCATATACTCCTTGTCCTCGTTATATTCTACTCTTTTTTTTTTTTTTTGACCAAGTAATAGTGCTGTTAATCAAGTCCATATAGACTCTCATTAGTACAGTATAAATTCAGAACCAAAAGCATAGAAAATCTTACAGGCAAGACTCGAAATGAAAGCCATGCGTTAAAACTGACGACCGTTTCTGAGGCTAAGGTTCGTCCGATATTGAAATGCTACTACTTTAATCCACAGCAGCACGCGAGATATAATTACTCGTTGTCAATCCACGCACACACACCCCCTCAAGGAGTATTTAAAAACAAAGCTTGAAGTGCTTGGAAAATGTCTTAGTTGTTAGAGAGACAATGCAGTAATTCAATTAACCATGACGTCCAAAAAGCAAAATTTAGACTTTTAACATCATGCAGCATGCTGCATGCATCAGTACTCAGTTATACAAAGGAGAAATGAACAGTTAAAGAACATTCCTAATCCAGGAGCCAAGTCTTTTTTAGATGAACGTTTTCTATGCTTGAGATCTTCAGCCAAAACATACTTAATTAGCTGTTTATTTTTACCAACAAGCAACTTCTTTTAAGGGTGTCCCATGTTAGATTTGTGTGAAATGCCAACAGTTCCCATTTGCAGGTTCGTTGTTAGTACACGATATTGAAAATGACGAGAAAAATTCCTAGAAGATGCAAGATATTTTCGTTTCAGACTTTACACAAATGAAAAGAACACAGAACAATGACCAAGATTAACGAGGTTCCAAGATAAGCTCCAAGATAAAGCATATTCAACAAATTGATCTGGTAAACTAATGTATTATGTAGAACAGGAAGCACGGTCCACATTTTCTACAGTTTTTCTTTTTCTTTAATTGAAAAAATATCAGGGTTTTTTTTAGGCGATCAAAGGTCAGTAGAGCACCACATTATAAATAAGAGTACCTAGTGCTGGTTTCAAGAAACAGAACCGACAACATTAATCGGGAAGAGGTGGCTTCAAATTCTGGTGAGACCATCACCGAAAATGCTGATGGACCAATTTATGCACCATCTCTGCCTGTACCAAATGTTCAAGAAATCGTGAGGATGGACCCTTTGCAGATTTATGAAAGATACGTAAGAAACCAAGAAGACAGACCCCTGTTGAATGGCATGTCTGATCTTTCTTCTCAGGTTCCTGTCATCGATTTGTCACGGCTCACAACGGGAGGCCTGAAGGAGCAGAACAAACTGGATCTTGCTCGCAAAGAGTGGGGATTCTTTCGGGTATATGAGAAAGATTTTGATCTTGTGAAAATTGCATACCATCTTTGTACAAAGTTTAATAAATGAAATTCCTTTGCAGGTTGTGAACAGTGGAGTTGCGAAGGAAGTGTAGCAGAATATGAAGAAAGCTACCACTGAGTTTTTGGAGCTACCATTAGAACAGAAGAACAAGTATGCAGTGCCAGCTGATGACGTTCATGGATACGGGCATGCATATGTCGTCTCTGAGCAGCAGATACTAGACTGGTTAGACCTTAGACGCACTAATTCTTTTTGTATGCCCAACCGATTTCCGGAAACTCAAGTTCTGGCCAAATATACAAAAGGGCTTCGGGTAATTATTTATTAATGACAGCATATACGAAAACTTTTTATCTGATTTTTTGTTAGTGTAAACTAAACCCCTCTCCAGCTTTGTTATATATGGGATCGGAATCCCAAACTTCTATACAAACCCAAGAGATCTTATTAGTAAAAATGATAATCCCTCCTACAGATTTCTCAAGTACTTTATATCTTAAAATTAGAATGCTGCATTGATACAGTGAGATTATTGATGCATATTCAAAGGAAATGAAAATTTTTGGAGAGGATCTCTTAAGTTCAATTTCTACAATCATGGGGATAGACAAGCAGGCCCTCCTCGAACGGCACTGCAGCATACATGCTCCACGTGTGAACTATTATCCTGCATGCTGCCAGCCAGACGATGTACTGGGGATAAGTCCACGCTCAGACACGAGTGCCATAATCATTCTTATGCAACAAGATGATGCAAGCGGGTTACAGATCAAGCACAGCAGACCTTGGGTGCCAGTTAAACCAGTTGCAGATGCTCTAGTTGTGAACATTGGAGATGTTATCCAGGTACTTGGACTGCCATATCAGCAACTTTTTACATATCAATACTGGATAAGATGTAAAAACGAGAATCTAAAAAATTTGCTCCAACTCAATGCCGTCGCGCCAGATTTCGAGCAACGGGAAGTACAGGAGCATTGAGCACAGAACCGTAACAGACGAGAACAGGACAAGAGTTACGTATGGATGGGTCATTTCTCCGTCCACTTGACAATGTAGAAATTAGGCATTAGATCATTTAATAGAGAGGGTACAAATCTAAACAGTCTTATATAAGACTTGTAAATTAATTTTAATAATTATCTTATTATAAATATCAATCTACTAATTTCATGAAATATGAATTATATGAGTTATAATCTAAGTGTAATTCAAAATATATATACATATATACATATATTAGAATCCACACAAAAACGAAAACATACAGTACCCCTAGGGTTTAGAGGATTGTGCCAAAAACCAAGAGTAAGCTGCCAAGATAACAAAAAGAATCAAATCTATTATGCAGTAAAGGCAAATATTTCTTTTCTTTTCATTTGTTTCTTAATAAGAAAAACAAATCCACGTGCTAATTTAATAAGCATAAAATAGTTTAAGCTGCACCACAGCTTCATCAGGAGGCATTTGTCTGACCGTTAGCATCTGCTCCAGTCATTGAGGTGTCCCGATTACTTGTGGCCTCAGATGAAGGCCCTGGACCTAAGAGCAGGGGAGTTTCCTTCTGTTCAACACTTGACTTCTTGGAGGCAGGATTTGCTGCCCAAGCTCTAAGAGGAGGTTCAAAATGCTGACTGGCAACATCAGGGGGAGGTGCATCTTCCCCTGGAAGGACAAGGAGACCCTTGTCTCGAAGGGAAGATGGTTCGTTGTAGCAGGCATTCCAGAGGGAATCTACAAGATGCCTTTCCTCCCTTGCTGCCCCCAGATCTTCGGGTGACATCAAGCTAATGCCTTTGATTCTTTCATCAAGTAGTTGCTTCAATTGTTCGTTATCTTCACCTAATTTAACAGCACTACCATCCGCCTTTTCACGAACAAGCTCTAGAAGGCCCCTTAGAGCAGCTTCACGTACATCTGGATCTTCACTGGAGGCAAGGTGCAACATTATGCGGGGAAATCCTAGCTCATCCACCACATTGCAGTCTGAAGCATTCTCATTGAGTAGATATTGAATCAAGTTAAGAGCTTTCCTGAAAAATGATTAGATTTTATGAGAAAATTATGAAGTCCAAAAACTAAATAAAGAACAAAAATCCAGTAACTATATGAGCACATCATAAAAGAGAGAAGACTAAGCTTCTAGGATAACCTTTGAAACTTCACACTCTCAGATCCCAATGCATCTCTTAAGGCTGCATAACCATTTGCTAGGCGAAAGGCTGCAATACCAGGTTTGTTGTGCCGGATTAAAGCTGAAAGTCAACCAAAAGAACATCACATCAAAATCATTCCAAACCCAGCAAAGTTAGGGCATAAACAACAAAATAACAGTACTCACAGGATATTGCACCAAGTGCTTTAGTTCGAACAGTTACATCAGGGTCTGAGGCAAAATTAGAAAGAAGAGGTTCTAAGCCATTTGCTTCCATGACCAGTTGTTGACTCCGGGGATTGTTCTGGACAATAGTGGTCACAACCTCTGCAGCTTTAGCGCGAATATTGGCATGTGAATTCTTTAGATAGCCAAGAAGAGGAGCTAGGCCACCAATTGAGTGAAGATCTGTCCACATATGAGCATAGAGTCAACAAGATAACTCATCCCTCTTACTGAATGGCATAAAATGAGCAGACATACTGACAAATTGGTGAGGAAAGAAGGCTATACACGTGTAATAGGTGCATTTTCAGACTGTCGCACACAATAAATGATTGCAGTATAAACCAAAATGGCCAACAACTATCAATTGACAGCAGCTATGCAGTGCACTCAAGCATAAATAAGTGTTATTCCTATTATCGCTAATTGTTCCTTGCCTCTGAAAATATTCCTACTCCCAAATATTTTACTAAGAGTAATGATACAGCCACAAACTCTTGTACAAACTTATTTTGTACAAACTGATATTGCATCAATTCATTGGTTGAATGAAAATACAAAATAATGAAAATAAATTATATAGGCCAAGAGATATTTAATTTAACCAATTTTATCATGCCACATCAGTTTGTACAAGATAAATTTGTATAAAAGTTTGTAGCTATGTCTTTACTCTTTTACTAATAACTCAAGATAAACCATTAAACCTGTGTGACAGGAGTAACATTAGAAACTAAAGAAGTTGCTGCCATATTAAAATTACATATTTGCTTTGTGCTTAATGTGCTCAATATCATGCACGTGAATCCATTTCCACTTGCGCTGACCAATAATCCTAAATCACACCGAAAAGGAGACACAAAAATACAACTATTACAAAAGCAAGCTACTTCCCACGAACGTAAAAGAAAAATCACCCGGCCAAAGAATAATAAGACATCCGTACTGAATTAAAAAGCATACTAATAAAGTCTCGTTTTGTGATACAGACTTCTAGCATGCCTATTCAGGAACGCGCGGTTCATGAAACATAAAGAACTAACCATTAGCCATGTCAATCGACTCCACATGCTCTTGCAATTCATCCAACATATCTGCCAGCCAATACAAAAATCACCAACCCAATAATTACTTGATAATTCAGGTTACAAAAATAATAATTTTTTTACCCAAAAAAATACTGAAACAGTTACCTTCAATATCCTGAGGAGTAACACCTTGAGACTCCAAAACTTGCTCAGGTGTTTGCATAACAAGTGTTATCTCTTTCATACGCTTGATTACATCAACAGTCTGCGATTGCATCGCTTCCATAAACCATCTCCGATCCTCCTCACTTAACACAATCAACTTAAAATCCATTAACTAATCGCTCTTGATCACAAAATTAATAATAAAAAAATAATAATCAATGTTGGTACCTTAAATTGCGAGTTGAACGAGTGCCATCAGAATGGGCGAGGCTCCACTTGAGCAATCCGTCCCAATTCGGTCCGTCTTTCGCCATTATTTTGCTCGTCTTGGCTTGGACAAAAATTGAACAGAACCCTAGCTTTTTCAAACGAGATAGTTATAACTTACGACAAAGAGTTTAGTTAGAAGAAGCTTTAGAATGAGAGATTTAGGCTCGACAGTCGATATATAGCAAATTAAGCAAAAGACTAGAAAAATCTCTATAATTCCAGAAACAATGGAGAGAGAAACAGAAGAGATCGGTGAGTATGAAGCTGGATAGTCCTGCGGCCATTGTCTGTTCGTTGGTCTGGGCTAAATCAGACGTCTCAGGCCCAATATCTTTTTCTGAGCCTACAATTTGGCCCAATAAATAATTTCAATTTTTAATTTTTCAATCATAACCAAACTCCAAAACCAGCTTGTTTTGATTGTTAATTTCACAAAATTAACAAAAGTGGGCTTTTATGCTAAATCCTCCGCACTAATGAAATTTGGACAACAAAATTCTATTACAAGAAAATCTTCTTTACATACCACAAATGGAACTATCTTTTTTTTTTTTTTTTTGGGGAAAAAAAGTAGGCGGGTAGACAAAATTCAAATAATTTTTTTTTTGGTTGGAAAAAAATAGAAGGGAGGACAAAACTTAAAATAATTTTTCTGAACCCATTTCTATCTCAAAATTTGAATTTGAGTAATTAGTCAAATAAAACTGTTTGAAAATTACTCAGCCAATTTTTGTTACGATCAACACACAAGAAACTTGAATGCTTTTGATGCCATATTTATATGTATGGAAGACCAATGAGTGAGTTCTGTAAATAATAAAATACTTGTGCATGATTCTGTTATTGTGCAAATTTTGTAAAGTTTCAAGTCTTGTTTTTATTTGATTATATTTAAATATACAAATGTCTCAAGTTTTTGTTTACCTAAAAAAGAATTTGTAATTTTTTTTGAACGGACCTGTTTGCATTCTAAATATTACTTTGGATACTCTATTACTCTACATGATCATACACTAATTATAAAAAAAGGAACTAAGTTTTACTTTATATACTCTTTAATATTTTAAAAATATCCTTATTTAAATTACTTAAATTTATGTACTTAAAACTCTAATAAAAATATTCAACACATTAAGTTTCAGATATTTAACATATACTTACAACAATATAACTAAGTGAAGTTGTAAATAAATTATTTAATATAATTTTGATGACTAATTTTTTATTCATTTATGTTCGATCATGAATTTTGCATACAAAATAACTTGCAATTGGAACATAAAAATTTTAAAAAATCCATAAAATACTGTCGTTGATAGTAATTCACGTAATGGAAATTTTTGTAATTTGAATTTTTATTCATACTTTCTCCACCCCCTTCTTTTTATTTTTATGGTAGGCAGTTGGTGCATATTGCATAGCTAGCAGACCGTGTAACACATTACATGAGCTTGGGGTGTATGCAGAAAAGCTTCGACGGTGACTCCCAATTCTCGTTTCATGTTATGGGCCTATTTCGTTGGAGCTTATTTCATAAAGGGTGGAGAGCTTCTGACACCCCTATAAAACTCTTAAGAAACTATCTGTAGCTTTATGTAACGAAATTATAAAAGAGAACATAAAATTACAATAGAGTTTTAATTGGATTTTACTATCATTTAGAGTAAACTAACTAAAAATTATAAACGTATTATTTCATGATAAAAATAATTATTAAATTATTTTGATTTTATCAATAAAATTAATCTAGCATATATTAGGATTGAAAAATAGTTAGGGTTCATAACTGATAAAGATACTTTAATTTAATTAAATTCATATTTTTTTTCTTTTATGTATTTTCTAATAACAATAGAACTATACTATTATAAGGATATTAAATGGGTGTGAAAAGCATGATTGTTTCATAAAAGACCCACAAATATTTGATTAATCTAATTGCACACCTTTTTTTCATTTTTTTATTTTTTGCTTATCTACGATCACTTCGTTTGAACCGTACATGTCAAGTTAATGCTTAAGTCTATGAATGTATCACAAATCTATGACCGACAACAACGAACAACCTTGGCGATTTCTCTTATTATTATCACTCTCTTTTTTCTTTTTCTTTTTTTTTATTTTTTGAGTTTCCTAGTTATTGTTTCATCTAAAATTACTTATTTTTTTATATTATTTTTTTTTAATAATAATATAAGCATAAATTTTTGTACAAACTGACGTGATATAATAAAATTAATTGAATTAAATATATTTTGTCTCATATAATTTATTTTTATTATTTTATATTTTTATTTAATTAATAAATTAAGATTATATTAATTTATATAAAATAAATTTATACAAATATTAATGATTGTATTATCATTTTTTTTAACAATACATTATCTAAAAATTAAATTTGAAAAATCTAAAGATGATTTGGCCAGCTTTAGTGTCCACGATATAATGAACACTCGGCAACGCGGCAGTGGCTCCTTGTAAATATTGTTTGAATTGTGGATTAACCTGAGAAAGAGAAATGCTCAGGCCATCATTGCTCGTGAAAATCCCTCCGTTCAATTAACTGCTGTAATAATTATTACCTGCTATTTATTAGATATAATAATTACGGTACTGACTCTAATCATCGTACTCGTAGCCAACGCAGACTCCATGACTAGTCATTCTGAAACTGTAAAAAAATTTAATAGAACGCGGTAAAATCTTCGCAGTAATTCAGTTTTATTGATATTTTCAAATTTCAAATTTCGGCTTCCTTAAAAAAAAAAAAAAAAAATTCCAAGAGCACTCATAAAACCAGCGTGGTAGGCTGTTAGCCAGGATTCTGCTACTTGGACGGGGGTGATCGTGACCTGAAGCGACATCACAGCTTTACCGTATAAGCATCTTTTTCACACCCGCAAGCATTTTCCCCTTCATCAAACATTTTTTTATTAATCAATTTGATTCCAATTTTTAAATTCAATAAATCATATGAAGTTATTAAAAAAAAAAAATTCAAATCAGTTAGAGCCGATTTTTTTCCTCACAATTCAGAGAGTGACAGTCTCCCTCCCCTTCTAGAAAAGAAGAAAAAAATTATTAAATTAAAAAAAAAGATTCTATTGGCGCTTCATTGGCGATAGACATCGCACCCCGACACGCATGTTTTAAATTTTTTTTTTTTAAAGGAAAAACTATTACAATAAATAGATTCATCGCTTTCACTGAGATTCGGTATCGTTCACACGGAGGCGCATGTTAGCCTTTGTTGGAAGCTAGTGAGCGCCAGCTCACGACACCAATAATTTGTCACCCCGCAGAAAAAATAATTAAAAAAATTAAAACAATATTGAAAATTAAAATTAAAAGTAATTTAAAAAAAGGTGGAATATTCTGGTCCTCACATAAAGATCTAATTTTGTCCGTCGGCGGGTGGCTTATTCCGGTTTCACACTAAAGGCAAAAACAGAGTAACAGACAGATAATTTCGCGGCTCGCAGGCGACGGTGAAGTTTTGGCAATTTTTTTTTTTTTGGCGCGTAGTAGTAGCAGATGGGTGAGGAGAGTGGTTTGTTGGGGGCGAGGCAGCGGTTAATAATAGGTCACACGTGGCGGTCTAACGGTGGAATATTGTCTTTCAAAGATATTGTTTTTATTATTTTTTTTTTTCACTTCGAAACGTTGATCTGCGGACACGTCTTTTTTCTCGTCCGTTCATGCGCCAGACGGCACACCGTGGTAGCGCTGTTTATTGTTTGGATTAATTACAGTTGGGTCTAACTAATTTGTAAATGTTGAGCACAAGTCCTTAACAAATAACAATTTAAAAAAAAGTCATGCTACTGCTGAATATCCTAAAATTTCATATTAAACAATATAAAAGAATTATTAATTTCTTAATAAATAACACACGTTATTTAGAATGCAATTTAAAATAAAATTTTTTAAACATCTATTATTTTTATAAAAAAGAAAGATCTGTTATTACTAACACAAGAATTTTTAAAAAGATAATAGGATAATATTTTTCAATATTTTAAACTCACAACTCGGCTTAAATAATTATTTCATCAATATTTCGAACTGAAATTAATCACATGATATTCACTTTAATTGTCTATTTTTTAAAAATTGTTGTCAGTGATAGGATCATGGACCTAAAAAATAAGTAACAGTTGATTTAAAGTAATATAATTATTAAACATGCCAAATTTATTTCACTCATTTACTATTCATCTTATGTTCAAATTTATAGTTTCGAACTTATGTAGAGGAAACTATTCAATTAATCATTTTTTTAACTTATCATACTATATTTCTTTTCAAACAAAAAAAAAACTGTATTTTCCATAATTGAAAAATAAAAATGGTAAAATTTAAACTAAAATTAACTGAATTTCAAGTAGATAACATTGCCAATATCCAATAGTTTAGAAATCAAAGTAACTTAAATGGATGTTAAAACTGTGACCTAATTAATAAACATATCGAATTTATGTTTGACTTAAATTTAAAATGCCATTGATTTAGAATAAGATGTGTCAAAACTAAACCAAATTGTCACCAAAAAAATTTAAGGACTTGTTATACAACATTATGAACTCACTTGTCTTTTCTCAACTTTATTTTTATTTAGTTTTACTAGTGAAAGTTCTATACTTTACTCTTTAATTTCATTAGTGTGTCTGCTTTGTTCTTGCAAATAATGAATACTAATGACCAGTAAATATTAATAAACAGTGACTTGAAAACTATAAATAAAACACTTAATAGTTGGTAAATATTACACATGAATTGAATGAAAAATGACAAAGACTTACTGCCTTAGCTTATTTATTCTTTATATTCGCTCAACTTCTTTCTTATCTAACTTGTAGGTACTTCCCAATCCCATCCAGACGCATAACAAATAACACATCATTTTGAGACGTTGGATATGATTTATAGAAAAAGGAAGGACCTATCTGTATTTGGCTCTTGTTCTGTTTTGTTTCTCTTGGAAGGAAGGCGAGGCGTGCTATTCACGCTTCATTGACTTCAGCAGTCAGAGTCAAAAAAAAAAAAAAAAAAAAAAGAACGTTCAGCAGTGACGCGCTTTCACCGCTGAGTCTTCCTTACCACGCTTTAAAATTCCCAATCTTTCTTATTTCATCACTTCACCGCTTCTCTCTCTATGCCCCTTTCTCTCTCTAAAATTTAGGGTTTTTGAAATTGCTGATTCTTTTGTTCAAGTCTATGAAAATTGAACATTAGATCTGAAGGGCTTATCATTCCTGAGTGAAGAAAAGAAATATCATTCCTGAGTGAAAGAAAGAAACTTTATTTCGTTTTTTAATCAATGGCTTCAATCGGATTCTCGTACTGGTGCTACCGCTGCAACCGGATCATCCGGATTGGGGCCCGGACCGAAGAAGTAATCGTGTGCCCCGATTGCCATACCGGCTTCATCGAACAGATTGAATCCATTCACCGACCTTCGAACCAGAGATATCCCGCTGCCGAAATGTACTTAGACGACGCCCAAAACCCGGAGACATTCCCGACCACGAGGTTTGGTCGGACTCGGAGAAATGGCGGAGACCGATCCCCTTTCAACCCCGTCATCGTCCTCCGTGGGCCCCAGCCCCCTGATTCAGGCGGTGGAAATGAAGGAACTGCCATGGAGAGAGGAAACTTCGAGCTTTATTATGACGACGCTACCGGGGCGGGTCTCAGGCCATTACCTGCGAGCATGTCGGACTTTTTGATGGGTTCGGGTTTTGACCGGGTCCTCGACCAGTTAACACAGTTAGATTTTAACGGGGTGACGAGGTTCGTGAACCCTCCGGCTTCAAAGGCCGCGATCGAGTCAATGCCGGTGGTCACAATTGCAGAAAGCCACGTGGCGAAGGAATCGCACTGTGCCGTTTGTAAAGAGCCATTCCAGCTCAATTCGGAGGCTCGTGAGATGCCGTGTAAGCACATTTATCATGGTGAATGTATTCTCCCTTGGCTTTCGATGCGCAACTCGTGCCCATTGTGCCGGCGCGAGTTGCCGAATGAAGCAAATGACAGAGGCAGAAATGTAGGAGGTGGCCCCGATGAGACGCTGGGGTTAACAATTTGGAGGTTGCCCGGTGGCGGGTTCGCTGTAGGGAGGTTCAATGGCAGCAGAAGAGCTGCCGAGAGAGAGCTACCCGTTGTTTTCACTGAAATGGATGGTGGGTTCAATGCTCCAATCGGGGCTCCACGGAGGATTTCATGGGTGCCCAGTAGAAGAAGGGCAAGGGAGGGCAATGGATTTGCTCGTGCTTTTAGGGGTTTTACTTCACTTTTGGGAAGGATTAGGCTTCCCACTTCGCGGGCAACTGCAGAGTTTAATCGGAGAAGTCCGTTTTTGGATGTCATCTATGGTAGGTCCAGTGAGACCGCCACTGCCAATTACTTTAGTCAGTTTCATGTGGGTGGTCGGAGGTTGTATTAGCTTTTGTTGCTTGTTTAGGGTTTATAGTATGCCTTTTGGTTGGCTTTCTCCACTCAACCGAATGATACTTTTGTAAAGTGTATGATTAAGGTATTGTAAATAATGACACTTTGAGGAACGGTTAAGGATTCAGGTCATCAACGTTAATGTTCAACTTATGTGAACTGGTAGGACTGTAGGAGATAGCTTGATTTGATAAGGACAAGGAAGAAGTAGGCTATGCAATTAGAGAGAAAGCTTGAGAGGTACAATTGAGATACAAATCCTCATGTTATTCTAATTGTGCAAGCGGTTTTAGTTACATTAGTTTATGCAATTTTGATCTGTGGAATTCATCTCATGTTACATCTCTTTTGTGGCCTTGGATTTCTCTGCATCTACTTGGCTGGGGTTTGTCTTTGTTTTATTTTCTTTGACCATGTGATTGGTTCTCTGAATTGAGAATGCATATTTGGCTATTGATTGCAACACAGAATCTTATGGTTGGAATGGGCCACTGTCATTAATGCGCATTGTGGGAAGATGAAGATTATTGTCTATTCTTCTGAATCTTGTGGTCAAATTCAAAACTTTTTACATCCAGTTAGTAAATGAATTCATACTTGAAGCTTGTTGCTCTGTATGGTCAATTGAGTCCATAAGACATTGTTAAGCTGTATATATATATATAATATGGTGTCAACTGATGATTAAATTTCAGTTGTATCTTTGAGGAAATTCAACTTGGATTATGAGTCGGATGAATCCACTTCCCAGTTCACCATATGATTTTAGTTGTATCTTTTTGGTATTGAGCTTAATGTTTATGTTGAATAGTTTGCAAATCCTGTATTAGTTTTCACTTGGTTTATTTCTTTTCTGTATTTGATCTTTTAGGGGAAACACTTTGTGCATTTATCTTCACCTACTCATTTAGAATTTTACTTTATTCATATCATTGAACATGGCCAATCTGTGTGTCTCACTGATCATGTTTTGTTGCTTTTGTCTGTACTCATTCAAAATGCCATTCTTCTAAGAAAAGCCGGTCTACAGCTCTACATTGCTGGGGCTGCAAAGTCAGGTGGTCCATCATTGAAAAGGAACTCTTGGTTGGGAATTAGGGCCGTGTTCACTGATGTAGGCATAATCAAACTTGTGTTACATGATCCAAATTTTCATTATCTTGAATTTGTGATTGGAGTTGAAAACAGATGCAATCTGCAAGCCAGTTATTAATTGTTTTACTTGTTTCCCTTATCAACGAGTAATCTCAATCTTCATTCTATTTAGGTTACCGATTATTTGCATTTGTTCCATATTTTCTGGCATGAAGAGCTCCAATTAATTGGCTGTGGCAAAATCTGGTTTTCTCATATATTTTGGGGGAAAGTAGTTAGCTGTAAATTATTGATCAGTCATTCATTTCCGTTCTCATGTTTGTTTGAAACTCCGTTTCGGGTTTATTAGTCAATTGTTAAGTTTGTCTATTGTGGGGGCTAACTGTTAATTAGATGTTTAGGTGCCCTGTATCACGCATATAGGGCAAGATTTCTTCCTTAACTGATTGTATTTGTCTAGTTTATAAGAAAGCCGTTTGTTTGGTTCACAGGTGCCATGCAAATGACCTGTGGGATTAAAATTTAAAAAGCTAGCATTTTTTAGTATGAAAATAAGATGGAAATAAACACTTAATGAATGATGGGTAATTTGGCAAATTTAGCATAAATCAAGTATTAGCGCCGAATCTTGCCAGGCTGTTTGCAGTTTGCTTGTTTGCAAGGGTCACTCTCCGCAGTTCTAATGAGACTGCATTATACTTCCTTGGTGGCATAATTTTCATAGAATCCTAAGCAAGACCCTGGGAACTCACCAGGCAAATTTGGATGTGATATAATTGATCTTTGGATTTAAATAAATGGCAACAAGCTTTAGAGGCTGCTCAGTGCTCAGAGAGCCAATGCCAAGTCAGAATTTGGTTTGATTACATTAGTGAAGCTCTTGGGGTAACTTGGGTTTGAGCCTGTAAGACTTTGGGTCCACGCTTATCCGGAATATCGCATGAATCTTCAAAATCCTGACGTGGCTCTTATCCATGTTGTAGCAAGCAGATCCACAAACTATGTTACAAAACCTTGTGTGCGTGCGTGTGACTTCAGTATCAAACAAATCAAAACCCCCGTCCATCCTGATTTCTCAGAACTAGTAAAAGATGGCATCAATAGTCCCACTTCAGAGTGTTTACGCTAGTAGCACAACGAAGAATTTGGATGTAGCCAGGAGCCCTTCTGTCTCTAGCATCTTTGCTGTACCAAGACCGATAAACAGAACCCAGAAGAACAAGAAAAGATCATTGACGGTGGTTGCAGCCGCCGGTGACGTCTCGGCTGATGGCACCACTTACCTGATTGCCGGTGCAGCTGCAGTTGCCTTGCTTGGAACTGCCTTCCCAATCCTCTTCTCCCGCAAGGACATGTAATTATCATACCATACTGAGCCTCTTTTCTTTCTTTTTCTTTTTTTTGGTTTGTACACACATACGTAAAATGTCATTTTGTTAGAGCTAACCGTAATAATGCTTGTGCTGCGATGTGGCTGCCACAGGTGCCCTGAATGCGATGGAGCTGGTTTTGTTCGCAAGTCAGGGGCGACCCTCAGGGCAAATGCAGCACGAAAAGACGAGGTTCAGATTGTATGTGCTCGTTGCAATGGCCTCGGCAAGCTCAACCAAATTGATAAATGAAAATCCTGTGCGCACTTCTGTCTGTTCTGCAACTTTAATCTTCCCTTGCTGTAATTTCAACACTGTAAAGTAACTTTCTCTAACACTGTTACATCAAATTATCCCTGTGTGATCACCAAGACAATATATTTGCTTGCGTTTTAGTAAAGTTTACATTGTATTATATTTGGGCTATTGATTTCATATTTCCTAATCATGTGAATTGAGTGGTACGTGTAATACTTCATTTATATTTGTAAGTCAAGTGATGTGACGTGTAATGTGGCATATATCGAGTCACGGAAAAATGAAGAGGGAATATTAATTAATTAATTAATTAATCTCCGAAGCTTGATGGGATTTCTAACCACGAGTGAAGCCGCATATAAATATGAAGGGAAGTAAGTTTTAATCCATTACGATAATCTTGAAATGTAAATAAAATATTTCTTGAGAAGTACTCTACAATCATATTTGAATAGATTAAACGCTAATTTGCTTATTAATGCAGCAAAAATGTTATTTCTCTAAGTGATTAATCAGCATATGTTGATCTCAAAACACATCAATAAATTGTATACAACTCCACTCATAAGATGATAAGTTAGACGAAGAGTTTTAAGCTTATCATTAACTCTCCTAATTGAGCACCAATCCTGATGCCTGACTCTATGGCATGACAAAGTCTTACGCGAGACAATCTCTGTAGGACTGTCCAATAGCTAAATGTCATCTGTTGTTTTAAATTTACTGTGGTAAAAATTTTTATTGAATGAATGCACGGAATGACCACATCTCCTATTTTAAAATTTTTATTTTCTTTTTCTTGATTTGCATGTGGTTGATATTAATATTCGGTCATTAATTCTCTAGAAAAACTGCCACTAATATGACACGTTTTTATGAGTAAGCAAGATCAAGGCAGCTTCTTGTATCTTAAGGCTTACATAAATGCACGCTATCTCCTACAAGCCCGGATTCACAAATCACAAGTTGACGAAACCCAAGATAATTTATCCGAATTTGCATTATCGCCATTTTTAGAAGTTTTGCAAGTGTAAGTTCTCAATCTTGCAAACGTTTACTTTACATGATCTTGATACTTGGGGTGCAAGAAAAGTTGCATTGGCGGGTTGTTTTATTATTGTTTGTGCTTTTCTTGTTCGTGTTTTGCTGGTGATCATTGAGTCAGCAAGAAGCGGAAGAAGATGAAGATGCAAGACGAGGATTTGGGCCGAGAGCGCCAGGATGAAACATTGACGGATGATGAAGAAAATCAGGCGGATAGCATGGGTGAAATCCAGGATGATTCAGGATCTGAAAGCTCATCAACGCACTCCACTCCCACAAGAAATCCTTCTAATGGCATCGACATTCAACCCACTTGGCCCCAGAGCTACCGGTATGTCTATATTTCTGTTATCAACCTTGTCAGTGATCTATAATGGTATGTTTTAGGAACCTGTTACTGAATCATTTGATTGCTCAGTTAGTCACATCCCACATCACTATCGAAGGAAGGCCTTGGGTTCTCTTAACTATTTAGAACACAAACTTGTGAGCGATGTTACATATGGCATCAAGGTGGCTTGACCCTAACATTTTGCCATTGGAATTGTAAAATAAAGGGGTGAAATTGAAGTTTCTGCCATTGGTGAACTGAATCCATGGTCGCGGAGTGGCCTTTTGGTTTTCTCGGCTTTATTGTGCCTCGTCATATGAAATGCATCTTCAATTGGTCAAACGTGTCATGGGTCTCAGGTGCTCTAGTGAATGCTAGCAGGCTTAAACATCACTCATCAGGACTTATGTTTCTATTGCACTGATGGCAGAATTTCCTTAATGACTGATAATCGTAGCAGTGAATCAATTGTAGTTGTCAAAGATTGGTATAGAAGAAGAATAAATAGAATATGTTACTATTCGCTTGACCTCTGTCTGTTGAATGTATGTATGCAGGCAATCAATGGACATTTATTCAACTGTCACCTCTCCTTCGCTTGGTTTCCTTAAACCGTCAAGTCTGTCAGCATTAAGCGGTTCCATGTCTTCCTTATACAAGAGAAGTCAACCGGCTTCTTATTTGGAATCTTCCCTTAGTAAACCACTTATTTCTGATTTAGAAAAAGAAGAAGTGCTTTCCCCTAGAGTACATTGGAACGTACCTTCCCGTTCAAGATTATCAAATATCAGCGACATGCCACGTTCAAGAATGTCATCTATTAGTGATTCATTACCACCGGCAAGGAAGTGTTCACTTGCTCAATCATGTCTTAATGGTAAAAATCTATACCCTTCCTCTGAAAATTTGGAATAAAGAAATCAAAGATGATATCAACTTTTTCAGTTTTATCTAGTTTAAAGGCATGAATATTTTCATTTGTCAAAGTCTTGGCATTGTGTTATTAATTTCTTTCTAGAGTTTATGATTTCTCTATATCTTTTAAAACTTCTAGTCACAGTTTTCCTATCTTTCAGGAATCAATGTTCTCTGTGGAGCAGGACTACTTGCGACTCCTTACGCAATCAAAGAAGGAGGGTGGTCTAGTCTCTCATTGCTCTTCATCTTTGGCATCATTGCTTTCTATACGGGGATTTTATTGCAGGAATGTTTAGATAGTGCTCCTGGACTTACAACTTACCCTGATGTTGGGCAGGCTGCTTTCGGCATTACCGGTCGCTTGATTGTAGCTGTGAGTCCAAATTATATGGCAATACTCTAATGTTAATAAGCATGTCTATAGCTTTGTTTGAATCAGCACAAGTTAATTAACATCCTTGCTTCAAAATGACGCTGATAGCTGTGTTTTTGGTGAAATGCAGATAGTTTTATATTTGGAATTATACGTAAGTGCTATATTTCTTACCTGTATGCTTTTTCAGTATTATCTCATTATTTTTGGTGCCCTGTTCTTATCATGAGCTAAAAGTCGAACTACTGTTTTCTGTAGGCCGCTAGTATTGAATACCTGATTATGATGAGTGATAACTTATCATCATTGTTTCCACACACCAGCATGAATTTTGGTGGACTACATCTGGATTGTCATAAAATCTTTTCCATAACAGCAACCCTTGTTGTACTTCCAACTGTTTGGCTTCGAGATCTTACTTTACTCTCATATATCTCAGGTTTCTTATCTTTGGTGCTCGTAATAGCTCATGCATCATCATTTTGTTAGCATCCATTGCTGAAATTATATCTTGCTGATTTTTTAAAATTATGTGTTCAGTTGGAGGAGTGATTGCAACAGGTGTGGTGGTTCTTTGCTTGTTATGGATTGGTGCGGTGGATGCAGTTGGATTTCATCCCTATGGAACAGCTCTAGACCTTTCAAATCTGCCTGTCACAATTGGTTTATATGGATTTGCCTATGCCGGCCATTCAGTTTTTCCAAATATATATTCTTCAATGCAAGAACCCAAAAAATTTCCATTTGTTCTTATGATCAGGTAAAACATTCTTTGCTGTTCAGTAACTTAGCTAAGCTCCTTCAGTTTATTTGGCAAAAATATTAAACATATCTATAAATACCCACGTTTACCAAACAGTTGAACATTTGCCTTGGTTCACAAGTACTTATAATCTACTTTTCCGTATAACATCACAAATTAGAGAAAATATTGTGGACATGACAATATATGTTAATTCCAATGCAGCTTTGTTTTCTGTTGCCTTCTGAATGCCGGGGTAGGAATCTGTGGCTACCTGATGTTTGGTGATTCAATTCAGTCTCAATTCACTTTAAATTTTCCCAAAGAATTCGGAGCTTCCAAAGTTGCAATCTGGACAACGGTATGATAAAATAACTCAACTCCGCATTCTCTTTACCTTTCTGTATAGCCACAGATTAAGTGATTTGGACTAGCAAAATAGTTACCAGCTCAAACATTACAGAGATGCTGCTATTAAGATCAGTTTCTATTACTCCTATCATGTTTTTTCTTTTCTCCTTGTATTTTTCAGGTTTTGATCCCAATGTCAAAGTATGCCATGACGCTTACACCAATTGCATTAAGTTTAGAGGAACTCATGCCTTCAAAGGAGCTTCAATCTTACAGTGTATCAGTAATCATCAGAACAATTTTAGCTATTTCAACATTAGTTGTAGCCCTCACACTTCCTTACTTCGGTAGGTACATTTTATACTTAATGTTGGAATCTTTTTAACTGTTGTTTTGATTAATGAGTGTGCATCAGTAGGTAAGATTATATTTCCAATCAGCAAATGCAAAAAATATAACATGAGAAATGCTTCGTCTGCAATTGGACTGCAGGTATAGTGATGTCACTAATCGGATCTTTACTCGCAATGCTAATTGTAAGTTTGCTCTCCATAGATAAAATACAGACTTTATGTATTTGAGCTATTTGAAAATGTGCTTATGCATCGGTTTCTCTCATTGTTTTACTACAGACTCTTATATTCCCATGTGTATTTTACCTCAAAATACTCCAGCGTAAAATAAGTAAGTTGAAGGTGAGAATACTTAACTTCTCCAGGCTATTCAAAACTCTGCTTATTCGCGAAAATTGTTTCTGAGAAAGCAACACCTTAGTCGTTCTTTTCAAAGATTTGCTGATTAACATTTTTCTTTTCCTGATCAGATTGCATTTTGCATTTTCAATGCAATTTTGGGAGTATTTTGTGCTTGCATTGGCACATATTCAGCACTTTCAAGAATAGCCACCAGGGTCTGAGAGCCAGAAGAAGGACAGATGTCTGAGGTGCACTTCACATAAATAGCCTTTGTTGCAGCCGATGAAATTTTCTGTAAATTCTCATTCTCCGGCAGCTGCAGCTATTGCTAACAATCAAATGAGCCTGGTAAGAGAGAGCATTTGAAGATAGTCTCACATCACAGACGAATGTTTCAGGAAAATCTCCCAGTGTGTCAGCACAACATAACCGCAGAATTTGTGATACTTTATTTTTTTCACCTTTTAGCTTTTCCCAATTCAGCAAAATTGCTTTTAGATTTAGCCAAAAGCATCTGTTACTACTACGATTACTATACTACACTTACTATAAATGATGGAAATGCATGTCATGTGCATTACTAACGGTGTTTATAGTGCATTGAAATTCTGATATATGAAGTGTTACCACATTTTGGCTTCAGCTGAAGACCATTTGCTATGTGTAATTAGTAAGGTGGCCTATCAATTTCATTGATCCCACAGAATTGGCATTGCTGATGGGGCAACTCAAATAATCTATGTAAGAGACTCCACTTTTGCTTTTTAAATGTGAAGCACAAAACATTTTTCAGAGAAATGGGAATCAATCATCAGTGAAAGCCATTTTACTAAAATGGTCACAACCACAATCTGTGTCCCCAAAGCATTCAATACAGCATGTGCAAATGCAACCACCTGCCTGTGCCTGTTGTGTCTTTTTAACACCAGGGAGACTGAATTTTGATATTAAAAATCTAATACAAACAGATCACGTGAATGTCTTATAATTTTTGGCCATCTTGTTTATTATTATGATATGTTTGTTTCACTCAGTATACGTGCATTAACTTCATGCTAGTGTAAATATATAATGTAAAAGCAAAAGGACACTCAGACCCCTGAATCCCCCGAAACTTCTCCTAATGTACATGCAGCAGATGCTTATGGTTTTTAAAATGCAATGATTTTGCTCTATGAGTATATGTGGCACAATGTGCACCACAAAAAATTCCCAATGATTAAATTATAGTAACGTAAAGAACAAAATATATCGATCATTTATTATTTTGGGAGAAAATGTGATGTGTTCTCCTCAAGTTTAAAGTCAATTTTAAATATTAATTTGAGTTTTTTTTTAAACATTGGGTTACAATCTATAAATATTTATAATTTGAAATTTAGTAAGCCTAGATTTATATACTTTATAATTTAATCAAAACATCTACCAACCGGTGCCTACTAAAAAGTGAAATATCTAGTCCAATATATGAGGATATATATATAGACCTCATAAATAAATAAATAAATATATCAAATCATTTACCCTAATATGTAAAGACATATGTGAGAGAAGATACCTAAATTGAGTCTCGCCATTAGGATTCAAATCAAGACTCTCACCAAAAGTAAAGAGTATATTGATAACTATAATAATAACAATGGATAAATTATCCATTACCCAACTTAACTGATTATGGCATTGTTTTAAAGTTATAATACTAAAGTGTTCAATAAATATATATAGTTATAACTTAAAAATTAAGATATAATTTAATCTCACACTTATATAAAAAAAAATTTATATTATTTTTTTATTAAAATGATTATTTAAAAATTATATTTAATATACATTATATATTTTATAATTGTAATTTTTTTCATAATAAATGTGAGCTTAAAAACATCCCAATACTCAAAGTGGACCTACATTAATGGCGAGGCGTGTGGATAAATATTTGCAAAGATATGGATTAGATCACTCTCGGGTTTTCTAATTGCAGACGAGAAGCAACCCTAATCTGAATTAATTACTTGTTGATTTTTCTCATCAAATCATGGAGGCGAATGTCAAAGGGTTAGATAACATCATAAATAAGCATTTAATGACATCTGCTTTTCCTTCAACCAAAATAAAATAAAGATTAAGATTTTCTCATGTTTATTGGTAATTAATAAATAAAAGAAAATGACATATGACACAAAATTTTTAAAAGTTTTTCAGAGGATTTTTACCTGTAAAATAAACGTAAGCAAGAATGACGGGCGAATCTTTTAGTAGCATAAACCTAAAAGATGGAAGTAGTCCATTCAATTCAAGGAAAAAAAGAAAAAGCATCATGATTTTTAGATGGAGTCTCAATTAAAAGCAGCATATGAAAAGCCACTTTGATAAGTCGATAATGACCTCGTCTTGTTCAATGCATTGTGCAAGAAATTTTAAAATATATTAAAAATACATAACTTGTAATTATATATTAATTCTTTAAAATAATTACATATATTAATATATATACTATAAAATTATTTATTTATTATATAACTAATATGATATCTCATAAATATATTCTATAATTTCTCTGATTATAGATTACTCATTGCCCAATACTACAGGCTGAGAGAGGGAGACCCACAAACTACAAAGCCCCAATAAGAACCCAAAAATCTTATAATTAAAAAAAAAAAAAAAAAGCAGAACAAAAAATGGAAGACAAACAGTGAAAAAATAACAAAGGAGAAAAAGAATATAAGCCAGTGGGGGACTGGGCTTTGCTTCAAATTCTCGTTAAAGTGACTTTAAGCACATGCCTCCGTGCCATACCAGAAGTAGCCGCAACTTTGGTTCTAAGTACCAAAGCTTACAGAAAGTAACACACTCTCTTACCTCTAATGACATGACAGTAACTCTTTTTAGGAGTTAGATCCAGGCCTAAATAGCTGGAAAAGAGCCGTCATTATCACTAATATCATTATTTGCACAAACTTGACAACGACACAAAAGCAAACAAAAACAGGTTGTTCGTACTAGTTAGTAGTTACCAAACGTTGCTGTCTCAAAATCTTTCAAACGACGCCGTCTCCAAATCCAAAAATCTCACTCTCAAGATGCAAGAATAGAAAGCTTCCAACTCTCGGACTCCAACTCCTTTGATTTCAGTCCAGTGTATTTTCCAGATTCTCTGTGTTTCTATTGCAATACCCTAAAACAGAAGCAGTTTCATTACGATGAAAGATTACGTTTTTGGGTACAGTTTCTTGAACCCATTTCTAAAATCTCCGCATTTTTCACTCCTTCACGTTCTTTTGATCCAAATCCAGCTCACCTTTTCTTCGCCGGATGTGCTAATACTGCCCCTCAAGACTCAAGAACTTCCATCCGGGTCCTTCCCCAGACCGCCAAACAAGCTTCCTTTTCATCACAATGTGAGCCTCACAGTCTCCTTAACAGTGGGCACGCCTCCGCAGAACGTCTCAATGGTCTTGGACACCGGCAGCGAGCTCACTTGGCTTCACTGTAACAATACCCGATATTCTTACCCGAATGCTTTTGACCCCAACCTGTCCTCCTCTTATAAACCGGTTGCTTGTTCTTCACCCACCTGCGTCAACCGGACCAGAGACTTCACCATTCCGGTTTCTTGCGACAACAACAGCCTCTGCCACGCCACACTCGCCTACGCAGACGCTTCTTCATCAGAAGGAAATCTCGCCTCCGATCAGTTTTTTATCGGGTCTTCCGAGATTTCGGGTCTGGTTTTCGGGTGTATGGACTCGGTATTCAGCTCCAACTTGGATGACGACGCGAAGAACACTGGCTTAATGGGCATGAACCGTGGGTCGTTATCTTTTATATCTCAAATGGGTTTCCCAAAATTCTCTTACTGCATATCGGGAGCCGATTTTTCGGGGCTGTTATTACTCGGTGATGCCAACTTGCCTTGGCTCCTCCCGTTGAATTACACGCCATTAATCCAAATGACAACCCCATTACCGTATTTTGATCGAGTTGCTTACACGGTTCAGCTTGAAGGAATCAAAGTCTCGGATAAATTACTTCCCATACCGAGATCCGTCTTTGTACCGGACCACACCGGGGCGGGTCAAACGATGGTGGATTCAGGTACCCAATTCACTTTTTTACTCGGCCCAGCTTACGCTGCTTTGAGAACCGAGTTCTTGAACCAAACCGCAAGTATTTTAAAAGTTTTGGAGGATCAAAATTTCGTTTTCCAAGGAGCAATGGATTTGTGCTACCGAGTCCCACAAAATCAACCGAGGCTGCCCCAGTTACCAACAGTGAGTCTCGTGTTTCGGGGCGCCGAAATGAGTGTGTCGGGCGACCGTCTCTTGTATCGGGCACCGGGTGAAGTGAGGGGAAGTGATTCGGTGTACTGTTTCACATTTGGGAATTCTGATTTATTAGGAGTGGAGGCCTACGTGATTGGACACCATCATCAACAAAACGTGTGGATGGAATTTGATCTTGAAAGATCAAGAATCGGATTGGCCCAAGTACGGTGTGATCTGGCTGGTCAGAGATTTGGTGTGGGTCTTTAGGTGCAGGTCCCACAAAAAAAATATTTCTTTGATTAGAACACGTGTAATTAATGATAAATAATATTTAATTATGACCATATTGAAATTCACCTACAATATAAATTTGAATTACACACCTAAAATGATAAGTATATTTTTTTTATTATAACTCATTATTTATCATTTTATGTGTATAATTGGGATTCTTATTCTACCATTAGTGAATTTTAATATAACTGAACCTATAATATTTTTGTTTAGAATTATTGTGTAATTTAAGGTTATCAATTATTCGTTCATTCAAGTCCCGTGAATTAGTCATAGTGGTAGCAAATTATACTTTCACTCTGCTCATCAATAATCTTGGAAAATTCTTCTTTTGTCCATTATTTAAGTGGCTTTATAATAATCGTTTACTTAAATGTAAAGGGTTTATCACGGTACGTTATTATATACCATACATCATCAACTATACAATTTCTACCAGTAACACACGTATAATTTTTGTTTGTTCTACTTTCCACTACTGGTAGTAATTATAGAATTGATATATGCCGCATGATAATAATGTACCTTAACAATTTCCTAAAAACAATGGGTGTTTAGATTTGAGAACTTCACCATATATGGAGGAATTATTTATGTGGAATTTGTCTTTCCATATTTTGATATACTTTTAGAGGGGAAATTTTTGTGACCAATGCTTTGGCAAATTTGTTGTGTGATCGTTATATTATTTGGTGGGATTTATAGGCCGCCTGCTAGTATTCTTCAACGTTTGCATGGGGATTATTCATTGTGATTTGTGACATTTATTAATTTGTGACACTTATTAATCTCACGTATTTATCAAAAAAATATAATAACATACATGATAAAATCTTTTGGATCTGTTTGGTAAACCAAATAAGATAAAATAAGATGGTATTAGATACAATATAGGATTGAACTATAAATGATCTTATATTGCGTTTGGTATGCCATTAGAGTAGATAGTCACTAATATTATTTATACATTAATTTAATCAAAGTTATCTTACTAATTTATTTTATATACTAATCTAACCAAAATTATCTTAAATTAATTGTTACACTACAATTTTGAAAGTAAATTTGCTCCACCATAAACTCATATTTTCATGTTAAGTATCAAAATTTTACATTTGGTTGACACGGAGATATAAGTCATGTTATACTGTTGAAGACGTTGAAAATAGCTAAAAAAAATTATGAAATAATATAAATATAATCTAAATTAAACCAATTTATTGGTAAATATAAGCATTGAAAAAAAAGAACCTTCCTTTATTTATTTTTATTTAAAACCTATTTATAATTTTTAAATAAGATTTTATGCAATGATTCATCATAGAAAATAATAAGAAAATTTTTCTATAGATACGAAAATCTATTATACAATAATGTCTTTAGTCCATGTCTATAAAGATATTACACATCATTAACATTCAAGAATTTAGGAATTTAGTTTTGATTTTCTTATCAGTCATCTCGTGCCTTACGTTATGATAAATATTTTAACTTTAACACTTCTATCCCAAGGATTTCCTTGCAATATATATTTTTTAATTATTCACTTCACTAATCAGTCGGCCTAGAATTATTTTTTCCTAATGTTACTTTTACACCAAACTAAGGATTGATATTATTATCCTAAAGTAACACAATCCCAACATATTTAATTATCACAAAACAGCCCCTTGGAGTAATTCTAGAGCTAAATTTTTTTTAACACAATATTTTATACAAATTAATGTGACGCAATAATATTGATTATTAATAGGATAAAGAAAACAATTTTATGAAAATAAATTACTTAAAACTATTCGCATGGTCACCTTATTTTATGAAAATTGTTAGGGGCCGGAAACCCATCATATATCGTATTGACACTAATGACGATTGAAGCCCAACACCATTGAACTTGGCACCTTGAGCCCAAGTAAACAATGTTTTCCAGAAATTTTTGGGTCAACTTTTGGAATACGGCCCAACTTAATAATCAAGTTTTGTGGTCAAATGAGGATCACATCAAGCACCCGACCTCTCTAATCTTACAATGTTCACGAAGCCTTTTCGGTAATTAACTTTTTGCCTTCTCCTTTTTGGCGACGGCAAGGATTGTAGTTGGTACAACTACAAATTCTGGTCCTGTAAGCTTTAAGGCTGCAGCATGAACAATTATGATCACTGCTGGGACCTCATTGCCTGCATTTTAATCAAGCTTCATTAACGTGGAGTTATGCCATCTTTTGTTTTTAATTTCATGTGTGATTTCAATTGATCCACACAACCGTTTGACCCTTTTTTCACTTGCGTAAAAACTCTTTAAAGCTCGATTAATTCTTCACCCGACGGAAGGTTCTCTCAACTCGTCCTGTTCCCCATCTTTTTCATGAAAATGAAAAAGCTCTTGTTGATGCAAGACTTTATAACAACTGCTTGATTGGAACTTGTCCCGAAGCTGACTTACTTCATCACCAAGTATTACAACTGATATTATTGTTGCATGAAAACACTGTTTGCCATGCTTATCACTTTAGTTTTTTTTTTTTTTGGGCTAATTTGTTGCACCTGCTAAAAAGAAACCATGACCCAGAAGCTTGGTTTTTAACAACTCCATTAACTGAGTCCCTCATTGGTGTCATCACTAAGTTAACCTTGTCATGTGAACTTATAAGTGCTTTAATTTCTCTGCTGGTTATTTAGGATGAGTTTAATAAATACGTTGGTATTACAGCGATATTTCTTAAAAATGCCCAAATTGGTATTAGAGCAGATATTCCTTAGAAAGGACCCTCGTTATCGACAGAGTGAATGAAAGAAGTTGCTTCTTGATGCGTGCGAGATCCTTGATCATTCTATAAGAGAGTAGGATTGTAAAGAAACCTCTAATTTAAAGTTTATCATGTGGCCTTATAAGCACTTGAGCTCCCACACCTACAAATCGGAGTTCTACCCATTCTATTTCTATAGGTGCATAATCAGATCTTAACATTTCCATGCGTCATTTGCCCTGATTGTGTGAATGTAATACAGGCAGCCTTTCATTATGCATGATTTTAATTTGCATCAGGGGGATTTGAACATAAAATGTTTAGGTCGAATCTGCTCTAGTACCATATTGAGAACATAAAATTAAAGCTTATATGATGTTAACGCTGTCCTTGGGTATAAGGCTCGTTTGGGCTATAGTATAATACCCTGTTGAAAAATCACATTGCCTGAAAACTTTACCTTAAAGGTAAGAACCCAATAACATTTAACATTTAAGCTTGTTTAATTGGAACAACTAGCCTATATTGGCCTGTATAGCGATAATTCATCAAATTAAAAAAAAAAATCACTTAACATTCAAGGTTGTTTAATTGCACCAACTAGCCTATATTGTCCTATATAGTAATAATTCATCAGATATTCTTGGAGGAAAAAAAAATTAATCTTGTTTAATTGCATTAGCTAGCCAGCGTTTATTAGCCTACGTAAAAATAATTCATCAAGTATTCCGAAAAATCCGTGTGGGCGCTGCATTGTTTATTTGAGGAAAAAGTAGTAATTAATTACTGTATAATTACGTGAGAAAAAATCCCAAAAGGGTAAACCGGGCCCACTTTCATGAATTAGTAATCAGTTCAAGATCAGAGCTAATTGTTTTGAAAACCAAACATAATTATCATCATGATTAAGAAAATATTTGTCGCGAAGACAAATAATGGTCACACACGAATAGATTGTCTTTGACAACACTCTAGAGTTGTTCAAACCAGAACTTGTCTTGTCAAAACATTGCCAGAAGCTTTGCGACGTCCACAAAATTTCGACCATCTTTGTCACCTAATCGACCAAACACCTTTCATTCAACCCCATATATAAATACACACATTCTAGTAAGCTCTAAACTGCAAAAACAATATAAACTTATCTTCAGCTTACTGAAAATGGGTGCTTCTCTTCTTCCGTCATCCCTAGCAATTTTGTGCGTTTGGTTTCTCCTTCCTGCTGGCCTTGCTGTAGCCAGCATTACCAGGCACTACAAGTTTGATGTACGTGTCACGTAGCCTAATTAATTTGCTGGAAATGTTGGGATTAATTCATTCTTTATTCAAGGCAATTCTCAATGCATGCATTCATTAATTTTTGTCTTCATTTTTGTAGATTAAGATGCAAAATGCAACACGACTGTGCCACACCAAAAGCATAATCACAGTAAATGGACGGTTTCCAGGGCCCCGCATTGTTGCCAGAGAGGGTGATCGTCTTATCATCAAAGTGGTTAATCATGTCCCAAACAACATCTCAATCCATTGGTATGTTTTTTGTAATTAACAACAACAAGTTTTCTCAATCAAATTCCTACAAGAAGTTAATTGCTTGTTTGACTCTCTTTTTGGGGGTCTAGGCATGGGATTCGACAGCTACAGAGTGGATGGGCTGATGGGCCTGCATACGTAACTCAATGCCCTATACAGACTGGCCAGAGTTATGTATACAACTTCACAATTACGGGACAAAGAGGAACCCTGTTTTGGCATGCTCATATATCTTGGATACGAGCTACTGTGTATGGCCCCATTGTCATTTTCCCAAAGCGCGGAGTGCCATATCCGTTTCCCAAACCATACAAAGAAGTTCCTATCATCTTTGGTACCTGCTCATTATTAACACAAATTAATTGATAAATTCAGACGTCAAAGTTACTAACGTATGCTTAAAAAAATCGCAGGAGAGTGGTTTAATGCAGATACCGAAGCAATCATCAACCAGTCTCTACAAACAGGTGCAGGGCCGAATGTTTCTGATGCTTATACCATCAATGGTCTCCCAGGGCCTTTGTATAATTGCTCAGCCAAAGGTATCGCTTGTTTTATTTAAGCAGCTTGCTTATCACTCTTTGACACTTTATATATGGAGTCATTCTCAGGCATAGATGTCTGCAATTGCAGATTTGGCATTTTACAACTTTATAAAAGTGTTTTGCAGCATTGCAAAATTAATAAATTCACACTTTATAAAGTACAGGTTTTCGCACCTAAAAATAATTATATAAATATAAACGTACACGTATAACACGATCATTTGGTTGTATGCAGATACATTCAAGCTAAAGGTGAAGCCTGGAAAAACTTACCTTCTGCGACTGATCAACGCAGCACTCAATGATGAACTATTCTTCAGTATTGCAAATCACACCGTAACAGTTGTCGACGTGGACGCCATTTACATTAAGCCTTTTCGAACTGACATACTTCTCATAACCCCAGGACAGACCACAAACATTCTTCTAAAAGCAAAACCCTCTTACCCAAATGCCACTTTCTTAATGTCAGCTAGGCCTTATGCAACTGGCCAGGGCACATTCGACAACTCCACTGTCGCTGGCATCCTCGAATATGAAGCACCCACAAAATTTCCCCGTTCCAGAACAGTCTCAATTAAAAAATTACCACTTATGAAACCAACATTACCTGCTCTTAACGACACTGCTTTTGCTTTCAATTACACAACCAGGCTTCGCAGCCTGGCAAACGCTCAATTCCCAGCTAACGTTCCGCAGACTGTTGATAAGCGATTCTTCTTCACAGTTGGCCTTGGAACAAACCCTTGTCCAAAAAACCAAACCTGCCAAGGACCAAATAATTCAACTAAATTTGCAGCTTCTGTGAACAACTTCTCCTTCATTCTACCATCCACTGCCCTCCTCCAAGCTCACTTCTTCGGACAAAATGGCGTTTACACTACGGATTTTCCGAGCACTCCATTGATAAAATTCAACTACACGGGCACGCCGCCCAATAATACAAGCGTGATGAATGGAACAAAAGTGGTCGTTCTTCCCTTCAATACGACTGTGGAGCTGGTGATGCAGGACACCAGCATTCTTGGTGCTGAGAGTCACCCTCTTCATTTGCATGGCTTTAATTTCTTTGTTGTCGGACAAGGTTTCGGAAACTATGACCCCAGCAAGGACCCTAAAAACTTCAATCTTGTTGACCCCGTCGAGAGAAACACCGTTGGCGTGCCATCTGGCGGCTGGGTTGCCATTCGTTTCCGAGCCGACAATCCAGGTGATTAAGAACAACAAATCCAATAAAATCTTTTCACATATACAGTTATCTTAAGTAAAATGCTAAAGGGATAGAGCTAACAGGTTTTCAGTGAAGCGAGTAATTAAACTGGCATCGACTTTATCTTATCTCTTTCAACATCAACTTATTATGTTATTTTTATAATTTTTTTTATTTTTACAGGGGTGTGGTTCATGCATTGCCATTTGGAGGTGCATATAAGCTGGGGTTTGAAAATGGCTTGGATTGTGTTAGATGGAAATCTTCCGAATCAGAAGCTGCCTCCGCCACCGGCGGATCTCCCCAAGTGTTGATTTAGTTTTGGTCGCTCGTACGTTTGCATGCATGGATTCAAGTGTCCTTGCAGAGATTAATTTCTTCCCATCAATTGTAACTTATTTCAGCTTTGTGGCACGGTTTGTTTTGCCTCTTTCCTGTGGAGTGAAGTTATCAAAATTGATTTTTTTTTTGTCTTTCTTTTTTTAAACATTTTGTTGTAAGCTTGTAATAATATATTCACGTTCACAACTAATCGAATATTTTGGCCTCAATCGTGTCTTTCGATGCCTTGAATAGAAGGGAGTTATTATTGATAATATATTTGAGTAACTTAGAAAACAAATGGAGGCAATAATATCTCATGAATATATCTTAAATAAATATTTTTTTTTTTTTTACAATCTGGGGCCGTTTCAGGCATTCTAAAGATTGTTATATTAGTATGGAAAAGGTTTGCCTTGGTGAATAGAGGGAGAGGGGAGCTCGATTGCTATTTCTCTCCTATTACAGTCACCATCTATTACTTATTCTCTAATATTTTTATAATACCCAATTACTTTCTAGTATAAAAAATTTAAAGAAAAAAGATATGTAAATGAATCAATTATTTGATATTTGCTCTTAGAAATATATAAAATACGCATCTATTATAAGAAAAAATATTCAAAGAACGTTTTGCTGCAATCTACACGAAAAGCAAATATGTATTTAAAATTTGAATTTTGTTAAAAAATTATTTATTATTTAATAGCGTTTCAGTATACAAATAACAAGAAAAGATTAAAATAAAAAATAAGAATTAAAATAAATAAAAAATAAGAATAATTTTTTTTAATTTTATGATTTAACATTTTTAAATTTTAATTACACCATATTCACACTTATGGTGTGAGGGAGAATATTTGATATTACGAAAACAGTGAAAATTATGGGTTAGATATTAATTTCAGTAGTCCAGAAACTATCAATAATCAATCTCCCGTGGATATAGTGTCTGTGCATGTGAGCTAAATTGATTGTTTAAAAATGTCCGATTCTTTTATTTCATTACTATTAATCTATTATTATTTTTAAAACAAAAAGAGATCAAAATTCAATTGAGTAATATTAAAAGTAAAAGAAGGAACATGTACCATGCGAGCGGTGGTGTTGATGCGTGAGTGATCAAGTCTTTCGATGGGATTAACAGTAATTTACTCGGGATTCGCTGAACGGAAGCTAACTCTAGCACTAGAACAGTGAAACAAGAAACAAGGAAGAGGCAGCCAAGCTGATTGAACCTATACTTTTGAAGCTTTTGAATATCGCTAAAAAAGGATGCTGCCAGTAATTAAAATGATTACAATGAAGCCCCAAGTCACTAAAACAATCAGCGGCACTATTATTCTCCTAGAAGGTATATATGAGAGCATCTGTAAAGCATCCTGCAAACCATGTCTTGCAATTCAACCAGTTACGAAGAGTCTATGGAGGATTGATATCACCTTTATTCAAATACCGTGCCAGTTATTAGTTTAGATTCTTTCGTAAGTGAGATGAAAAACTTCTGATCTTAATAAAAATTTATTGACATTTTGATGTTCACAAGGATCAAATATGAAATGCTGAATGATACAATTATAATGAAATATAGCATCAAACAACATTTACTAATTGAATTCAAAAAAGAGTCTGAAGAAGTTTTTCACTCCTGTAATTTTTATATATCGAATTGAAAGATTCATGAAATGAATCTTGATACACACAGATACCAATGGTCCAATAATAATAAGAATTTCCAAGAGCACTTGAAACATTTTGTTTTTCAAATATGCAAAAGCACTCCTTGCTCCAAAAAATAACATCAATTTTTTGCTTCAAATTTTGATACAAACTTTGAACTATCAACATCAAGTAATTTAATGGTAGATATTAAAAGTCAAAAGTGACATTTTATAATTGTTATTCATCCACCATTAGATTGCTTGAAATTTGTGACTCCAAATTTGTATCAAAATTTCAAGTAAAGAATTTAAATTGAAATAAAGTCCATCCTTAACCTGATATCCAAATATCTGTTTTCTTTATTTAGCTATGGATGCCACTGAGTGTCAAACTGTTACAGTACTATTATTTTAATTTCTAAGCCAACAACACTATTTGGACAAAAAAATATGGGTTACAAAATTTTGATAAAAAAATATAAAAAGAATAAATTATGAGGACAATTCTAAACAACTTACCTTTTTATTAAGACAATTTGATCTTTTCATTTTTTCATCAAAATTTTATAATCTAAATTTTTGTGAAACTAGCATTTTAAAAAAAAAAAACCAAAAAATGACTCCCAAGACTGAAGACAAAAAGAAAATAGCCAATAATTTCAATAATTAATATGCCTTTATCGTTAAGAATATGCGGTATGAGTAATGATAGATATCTCAAATTTTTTTAATCTGAAATTTCATCCTAAATGATGTGTCCTTAATTGAATAGTTGATAAAAAATTTAAGAATGATACATCATTTAAGATAAATTTTTAGGAAAAAAAATTTAGAACGCATAGCACTACCCCATGGGGTATATATCCTACACTTTCGATTTTATTAATGGTTTTCAACTTATTTCTATTTTAAAATCTCCGTTTCTCATATCTCAATACGGGTTCCCCTGATTGCTAATGAACAAATTTCGTCAAATCGACAACAACTTGCAAGCTTTTCTCAAATGGTCTAAACGTTTTAGGCCAAAATGATATAAGAAAATGATCAAAAACGTTGTTGCTGGCGCTTAGGCATGATAATTATTGCTAGAAGTAGGATTTTATCCAATCAACAAGCAAAACCAAAAGGTTAACATCAAAATCTGTTAGAGGCATGTACAGTGATTAAAGAACAACCGACAATAGCTAACAAAGATGGTGCAACACCTTCCTTAAATTTTTTGCCTTGATTATCAAGTATCAACGGTTGGAGATAGTTACTTCTATCAAGCAACCATGCCCGCATTTTCCATAATTACTCTCAAATTAATCCCTTTCCATCACTAATTAACTTGTCTGTAAGAAGCTTGTTTTAATTTGCCACTCATCAATTGATGTTATCTTTTATTTAATCGGAGAAAGTTGCCTCCTTTCAATGACAATTACATGCTCAGTTTACCTTCAATTTAATAATGGATTGGAAACATCTAAGTCCCCAAGTTTGATCAAATTGGTCATTATGATAAACTAGTGATATATATATATAACAATAGGAAGTATGCCAAAATCGGCCTCAATAGTTCCATTATATACGATGAAACCAAATTATATGCGAGCAGAATAAGCTAAATATGCTTGATATAATTAGTAAAAGAAAAATCTTACGCATGAGGAGATTTGAACTATTTCTCATTACTTTTTAGTGTTATTAATTATTAGGTAGATTTATATATGTACTCTGCCATTGTGATGTCAAAGTTCAATATCATAAACGCAAACTAAGTTGGTTATTTTAATACAAGTTACAAGTAGTTAGGGATATACTTGATATAAATTAATGTACAAAATATGTTTTCATTTTATAAAAGCTTAAATCTAGCATAGGGCCCTAGCTAGATAATATTACCAATTGTATTATATAATAATTATAACCACTAACTAGCTTCAACCGAGGCCACCGAACTAGGCTGACCCTGACTTAGTGCCATTGTTTGCATGTGTCAATCACAATCATGTTGATTCCATTACCGTTAAAATTTTTATCAAAGATAATATTATCTGGCTTGGATAGTACTCTAAAGTAATACATGAACCGCTGCTAGTATGACCAAATTTGCAATTTGTTGCTCAATCCATTAGCTGTCTGCAAAAATCAATCTTCTGTCACCTAATTAATTAACAAACCCACCATTTGGTTTCTTACTATATAAACACACCCTTTTCGCTCTCTTTCTCGTCAATCAATCATCTTTTGTTTCATTCGAAATTTCGAACTATAAAACTCCTTGTCCTTTTTGCTATCAGTTTCTCCATCAATAGCATCAGAAATTAATTAAAGAAACTAATTAAAGAAAGCCAGATGGGTCGTAGCCATCTTCTGCCTTCTGCCATCTTGAAGGCGATGTTTCTTGCGTTGTTTGCTATGTGGATTTTGCCGGAGCCGGCATTGGCAAAGCATGCACGCGTTACTAGGCACTATAAGTTTAATGTATGTTGTGCATTTGAGTTTAAGCTCATGATGTTGATAGTTACTAACATTTGTGACTCATTGTACATGTTCATATTCTATTGCAGATTGGGATGAAAAATGTTACAAGATTGTGTCAAACTAAGAGCATTGTGACCGTCAATGGCCAATTTCCGGGACCTCGAATCATCGCGAGGGAAGGTGATCGCCTCTTGATCAAAGTGGTTAACCATGTCAAGTACAATGTCACCCTTCATTGGTACGAAATGTCGACCTTCTTTCTCTCTTAATTTGTCTTTAATTATGATGATCCGTTTCAGAATTCTTTAAGAATTTTATCATTGAAATATGTTGTTAAATATGGCTTGATGGCAAAACAGGCATGGAGTCCGGCAGCTGAGAAGTGGATGGGCAGATGGACCTGCATATATCACACAGTGTCCTATTCAAACAGGACAGTCCTATGTATACAACTTCACTGTCACTGGCCAAAGAGGGACTTTGTTTTGGCACGCTCACATCTCGTGGCTTAGAGCAACTCTCTATGGTCCAATTGTTATCCTCCCCAAGCGACACGCCTCTTATCCATTTCCCCAGCCCTTCGAAGAAGTTCCCATCATTTTTGGTACATCATAACTTATAACAGTATAGTTGAAATCATATATGTAGTATTCATTTTTGTCATCCTTTGGTTAATCTAAAAACATTAATTAATGAGCTCATATTTGCCTTGAATTATTGTAGGAGAATGGTGGAAAGCAGACACAGAAACAATCATCAACCAAGCTTTGCAAACAGGAGCAGCACCAAATATTTCTGATGCTTTCACCATCAATGGTCTCCCTGGTCCATTGTATAATTGCTCAGCCAAAGGTACAATCAAAGCCACTAAACATACAACTAAATATACAGGAGCTCCTTCTATCTTAGTTATTTCCCCAAAAAAAATGTAGGTAGTTGGTTGAATAGACAAATGATGTCACTAATTAATGGAGGACACAGCCAGTACGATTGGGGGGGGGGGGGTTTAATTGTTGAATAATTAACTCATATTTGTTCTTTTCTTTAAAAATAATAATAATAAAATAAACAACAGTGGAACTCTTACCCCTTATAGATCTTAACCGGGTCTGTCCTATCACTAATATATGGAATACATTAAAAAAAAAAGTTTCGAAAAGTCAGATCATAAGAAAATAACATTTTGGAAGCATTATTTAATAAAAATTGTAAATTAATTTAATTAAACTAAGTGCATTTTCATGCATGCAGACACATTTAAACTGAAGGTGAAGCCTGGGAAAACTTATCTCCTCAGAATGATCAATGCTGCACTCAACGACGAGCTTTTCTTCAGCATCGCCAATCACACATTAACAGTAGTCGAAACCGACGCCGTTTACGTGAAGCCCATAAAAACAAAAGTAGTACTCATCACTCCTGGCCAAACCACCAATGTCCTTCTCAAGGCCAAACACAAAGCCCCTAACGCCGGCTTCCTCATCTCCGCCAGGCCTTACGCCACCGGCCCCGCATCCTTCGACAACACCACCACCGCCGGCGTTCTCGAATACGAGCAACCTAATAATGCCAACAAAAACAAGAAACTCCCTCTCCTCAAACCGGCGCTGCCAAAGTTCAATGACACAAACTTTGCCATGCAATTTAGCAAGAAAATCCGTAGCTTGGCCAGCGCAAAATTCCCGGCCAAAGTTCCCAGGAAAGTTGACAGACGCTTCTTCTTCACTGTAGGGCTAGGGTTGAGCCCCTGCATGCAGAATCAAACTTGCCAAGGACCCAACAACACCAAGCTTGCAGCTTCTGTCAACAATGTGTCCTTCGCGCAGCCGAATGTAGCTCTACTTCAAGCTCACTTCTTTAACAAATCCAAAGGCGTGTACACAACCGACTTTCCCGCCAACCCGCCGTTCAAGTTCAACTACACGGGCAAGCCGCCCAGCAACATTATTGTGAGCAGCGGCACGAGAGTTGTGGCGCTGCCGTTCAACGCGAGCGTCGAGGTTGTGATGCAGGACACGAGCATCATTGTTGCTGAGAGCCACCCTCTTCATCTTCATGGCTTCAACTTCTTTGTCGTTGGTCAAGGCTTTGGCAACTTTGACCCCAGCAAGGACCCTGCTAAATTCAACCTCGTTGACCCCGCCGAACGGAACACTGTGGGCGTGCCATCTGGCGGGTGGGTCGCCATTCGCTTTCTCGCTGACAATCCAGGTGGGTTTGGTAAACTACTTGAGCAATTAATTAATTATGAAAAGTACGGCACACTGGTTAGCTGCTAAGCTTGATTGGGTACGACGTTTGATCAAATCTTTCGGCGGGGCCACTCTTTGTTTTCTCAGGGGCTTGGTTCATGCATTGCCATCTGGAAGTACACACCAGCTGGGGCTTGAAGATGGCGTGGATTGTGAGTGATGGAAAGGGGCCCAAGCAGAAGCTGCCACCTCCACCGTCCGATCTTCCAAAATGTTAAAAATTGATTTTTTTTTTTTTTAATATTTCCTAGTTCTTTGAATTCTTGATATTGGGCAAAGAGGGCATCTAGCTCCATAGCGGTTTAATAGAGTTACGATGAATGTTTTCATTTTCACTGCTATATATGTTCCCGCATCCATTTAAGAAGGTGGGTGGGGATATTAAGTAATACGTGCGTAGGGTGCCTTGTATTGTAATTATCATTCAACTAAGCTATTTGAATGAAAGAAAATTTTTTCTATATGCTTGTAGCGGTCTGTTAATTTCTTTTACTTTCTCTGCTCTCGCACTAATAAATCCTACTAACGAAATTGCAGCATTTGGATTATTGACATTTGAGCAGCAAATCAAATGACAATGGAAGAGATAGGAGATCTTAAGTTGTGGAATTGAGAGACTTTATCAAATAAATTAATAATAATTCTTGTAATATTCTCTCAGGCAATTAAATTCTAATAAAAATGTATTAGGTAATAAAATGTGAAATACCTTATCAGAAAAATACTCTATATAGATATAAAGAAAACAACCAAGTTTTAGGTTGATCCTTAAACTTTTTTGTACTCTGTTATTTATAATTATAATAGATTTAATCTTTTTAAATATAATTTTTTATTTTTTAAAAAATGGATGGAGATGAGAAACTTGAATCACTAAAGTCCAAACACTAACTCTAACCCTTTATTATTAATCGAGCTCCATGATAGCAGACGTAAAACACTTTCACAACAAGTGAAGCTGCTCCCTAAGGCAAATATGTGAAACACATTGAATAATATAAAATTGATTATGTTTAAGTCTAGTTGCTAATTTTATACTTTATTGGTTGGTTATAATTTTAAGAGTGGAGTTAGTTGAACCCCTAAAGCGCTCTATTTGGTTAGTAATATTGTAGCGTTTAAAATAATGACTGTTAATTATTTTATATAAATAATCAGATGTGAAAATAATCAGTTAAACGTTTGGTGAAATTTATTACTGTGAGTTTTAAAAACATGCATATATGTTTGATAACTTCACGGTTAAACTTCTGTAAGAATATAAATGACCGAATTAGATATAATTTTGAATAAAATTTATTCACGCATTTATAAACATGTATGTAAAATATTTTTTTTATTGTGTATATATAATAATTGATGACTAAAGTAACTATTTTATACTTTTAATTTTATTTTTTATTTTTTATTTTTTCAATTCAATATAATTGTTAATACTGATAATCTTTTTAAAGTTAATGATTTTATTTTTTAATTAATAAGGATGATTTTATTTTGTTGTAATAGAATTGTATTAAGTATAAAAATGATTCTCAAAATCTGATTTTGAATAGCTATTCTTTCCCCGCTTTTCAAAATTTATTATATGACAGGGTAATTTTACCAAAAGTGATTTCTAAAAAAATTTACGAAATAGTAAAATTAGCTTTCAACTTTTCAAAATTACTTTTAAAACTCCCAAAATCAATGACAATCTCACAGTCAGAAAGAACAATATTAATTAATATAAATATAGTGGTGTGAATTGGCTTCGAGAAAAAATTTATAAATTTTTAATTTTACAGCAAATAAATTGACATGACCCGCCTCAACCTATGTGTCAGATCCAAGACAAATCATGCGGTCTAATAATTAAAACTCGTGGCACAAATTTAATACATGAATATATAAAAATGGCCTCCACTATAAGCACATAACAACCTCTGTGCCTCATCTGAAAATATATATTCAAATCTTGTATCGTTTATGTCTCATTATACATACTTACACTACAGATATATACATAAAAACATAAACAACATAAACGTGCTCAAAATGCAAGTCATGCAACAATGCGTCTCGTAGCCCAACCTCAATTGACTAGAACTGATGTGCATGAAATCTTACAGAATCTTAGGAGAAAAGGGATAAATAGGAAAATAATGAGCTTGCAGCTCAGTGAGCAGATGTAATTTATACATGAAAAAAATAAAGTAGCGTACTAGTTAGGGTATATATATAATCATGTGACATAACTTCACACTAAATGTAATGCATTAGCAAACATGGAAATTATACGTACATGACAAAACTGCAGAAAATAAAACCCAGGAGAAATAACTTTCAATACTCGCCGGAATCATCATCGCACGAGTAGAGTGAGGGCAAAACCTCTAAGGTAGCGTTTACTTTTTGGATTGGAGTGGGAATCCTAGGATTGAGAGTATGAAGTGAGAGTGAGAGTAGGTTGTTTACTTACACTAGAATGGAAGAATGGAATGGATATCAGAATCCAATTTATGTGTTTACTTTGTCTTGGATTGAGAGTAAATAGTTTCAAATTACAATTTTATCCTTATTTAAAGGATTATAGTTTTTAATTACAAAGCTAATAAAAAATATATTTAATGAATAAACATTTATTTTATTATATTTGTAAATTTATAATAATTATTAATATTCTTAATTATGAACATCGCAATTTTTTATTAATTTTAATTTTAATATAAAATGAAACGTTAATTTATTTTATTTAATATAATTATATTAAATTTATTATATAAAATAATAATATAATATTATTTAGTACAAAAATAATATTTTCTTATAATAAAATATTTATTATTATTTATTAATATTAAATAAATATAGTACTATTATTTTTAAAATAAATATAATAATATTATATTTATTAATTCTCTATTAATATAATAATATTATTTTTAAATAGTTTTAACTTAAAATCAATGTAAATTATTATTTTGTTAAATATAATAATAATATTATTCAAATAAATATAATATTATTTATTTTATTTTATTAATTATAAAACATTAAATTCAATTAAATTATAAAAGAAAGGGTAAAAAAAGGGGACTCCAAAAATTGGAGGGGAGGCCATGGAGTGGGATTCCCAATCCCTCCCCAATTTAGTGAAGTAAACACTGCAGTGGGAGGAATCCGCACTCCTAACTCCCACTCCAAAAAGTAAACACAGTTTAAATACCTAGTGGAATTTAAACTACATCGCACAGGTAGAGTAACCTAACTCTAAATATACATGCGCATAACCTAAGGGGAAGGGTACATATATAGTGACTGACAATCACATCTCATAACTCAATCAAATATATAATATGCGTAAATGTAATCATAACATGATATCAAATTATACTATCAAACATAATTGCCTCATGGAATACATAATAGTAATAATAATATCCATTCACATATCTTGTTTCACTCCAAAATTCGTTGGGGTTGGTGTGGGTTTTTGGATTCACGGATTTCTCTTAAAAGATAGAGTTCAAAAATTAACTGTTAGAACTTATATAAAAACTTATATGTATGATGTAATAAATTATAACTACTTAAATGTCATAAATCTGTTACCCATTAATCTAACGAATATAATTCTAACTGTCCAATTACAGTTGTTGTAACTTTGTTATTTATTTTTTCTTTTCCTTTAAGTAGTTATAACTTATAAAGTTACAGTTGTTGTAACTTTCTTTTCCTTTACAGTTATTGATGTAATAAATTATAACTACTTAAATTTCATAAATCTATTACCCATTAATCCAACAAATATAATTCTAACTATCCAATTACAGTTGTTGTAACTTTGTTATTTATTTTTTCTTTTCCTTTACTCTCGGCCTCTCTTTCTTTCTTCTTATTTCCTTTTTTCTCTTCTTTTTCCTAACATGCATGCGGCAAGCAAAGAGGTAAAGCAAGCATGTGAAGAAGTGGTGAAGTAGGCAGCTGGCCACTTAATTTACTAAGGCACGTGTGGCTTTTTTTTTTTTTCTCTCTCCCCAAGTGGTGCATGACATAAACATTAATATGTCAAATTGCGGCAATTTTTTTTTATTGATTACACATCAGATTATTGTATTACACATATATTTACAACTGCTATTATAATAAACATTACACTGATATTTACAATCAGATATACATAACTGAGACTTACATTATTACATTAAATCTATGAAGTACATGCTCAGACAAGTAACTATCACAGACAAGGGATATCTTTGTTTCACTCATATTTCGTAACGAAGAAAGACTTACAAATAAACTCCACACAATCATACATAATGCTTAATTGAGAGAGTTTTGAGTTCATGAAGACTTGAACCCCTACTTTCACAATCCTTTTTTACTGTGAGAGTAGGGGTTCACCACTAGGCCAAAGGCCAATTGGCAAATTGCGGCAGTTAAATTAAGATAGTGTTTAGTATTCCTACCATAATTAAGCTTCTGACATAAAAGCTTTCAACTACCAATTGAAATTTCAATATTGGATACAATTTGTTTGTATGAAAATTATGTAAATGATAATCAAATAAAAAATTAGGTTTCATATAAAATGGGTTTGGAGAGAAATTTTATTACATTTGATTTATAGTTTGTCTTTAGTGATCCATTGCTTAATGGGTATTTAATAATATAAAATTTAATTGAAAAATAGGTTTGAAGAGAAGTTTAGTGGGTTCGAGTTCCAATAATTATTTAAACTCACTTTTCCTCCCAATTTAATTGGATACAAATAAATTTCTCTTCTAGTATTATGGGAAGAATACACACACACAGAGTATTTTAGTGAGAGTAAAAATATATATCGTGCCATAGTGGACTTATTAAAGACAATTCTAATCAAGTTTTAATTGTATAAATGAGACTACATTATATTTAAGCTTTAATTTATTTGCAATCAAGAATTTTATTAATTCTTGGGAAATTATCATTTTACAACCAAAGTTTTACTGATATATCATGTCAGTACTAAAGTTTGTCGAAAAGTGTATTTTACTACTAAAGTTTTGCATCGTTATCAATTCACTACCATTCTGTTAATAAAAAGTTAATGTTTAACGGAAATTGAGTTAAAAGTCAATTTTACCCCCAAAAGTTTGGTAATAAAATGATAATTCCCCTAAAAGTTCGGTAGTAAAATGATAATTTATCTATCAAATTAATAGACAATTTTACTCTTACAGTTGAAAATGTCTTTGATGACCTTATGACATCAGTAAATTTTTAACGTTGTTAACGGAATTGTAGTGAATTGATAACGGCGCAAAACTTTAGTAGTAAAATGTATTTTTCGATAAATTTTAATACTGACATAATATGTCAATAAAACTTTAGTAGTAAAATGATAATATTCCTTAATTCTTTGGTGGTGGAAGTGGATGTATTCGTGAGGAATTTAGTTAGAGGTTACTTATCAAACAAGTGTCATAATCGTTTCGCATTTATATCTCTCTCTCTCTCCAAAATTTTTTCCTAATTAATAATCCAAAAAAGTGCAATTTATTATTTGTAACTAAGATACTACTGACTACTTTTAATTAGTTCATATCCAATCATTAGATTTGGATCATTAAACTTTTTAAACTTTTTAATGATGTACCTTCTGTGAAATTGGAAATAAAACTCATGTATGGACAAATAAGAAATAAATCGGATAAATAAGAAATAAATCATACAAATGAAACCATAAGCTTAGATTTCATAACTTATTTCATGCCCGCTAAGTAAATAATAAAATTGTGCGTCAAAAATAGTCATTTCATAAAAAGTGAAAATGAAAATTAATTTCCATTCAATATATATATTCTTACATGAACTAATTGCAAACTCAAGAGTTAGTGGTCAAAGTGGTATTTTCATTCTAAATTTGGATCTTTCGTAAAATTGTAAAACTTGAAGTCCTTCAAGCTAAAACTCCGAACCTACGTCACTCGGTCACCGCACCATCTAGAATAGTACAGACCCGTCACCAGCTTTTGAACATCTCCATTCATAAAACGAAATAAAAAAAACACACGGAGACGCCGTCGTTTTATAACGCCGGTGCCTCCGCTGCCGTCACCGTAAAATTCGTCAAAGACAATGTCGAAGGGTTTCACCTTCTCGCTTCCCGTAAGCGTCGTCGTTTTGGCCATCTTTTACATTTACTTTACCACCGTCTTCATTTTCATTGACCGTTGGTTCGGTCTCATGTCCTCTCCTGGTTTAATGAACGCCATTGTTTTCACCGCCGTGGCTCTCATGTGTGTATTCAGTTACAGTGTCGCTATCTTAAGGGATCCGGGTCGGGTCCCCGCTGATTACATGCCGGATGTTGAAGATGACCAAAACCCTATGCACGAGATCAAGCGTAAGGTACATTAAAATTGTTATAGAAATTCACATTATATTTGTTAAAATTTTGTATCTGTTTGGTTGCATGCGATAGTGGTTTGGTTTGGTTTGGTTGTGCGTTAAAAGGAATGATTTTTATTGGAGTAATGACTGGTTATGTGATTATTGCTTTTATATGAGCTGATCTGGAGTGAGACACGTGAAGAGAAGGTATTAAATAATGATTCGGTTCCATTTGGTAAAATTTTCGTAAAATTTTCGTAGTTCATAAGATTCTTAGAGATGGGTAATTGGCTAATTTAGCATTTGTTGGAAATGAGAGACGGATAATTTCTTGATTGTATGGAATTTATGACAACAAGATATGCTTTAATCAACCCTTTATTCCAGAGGATTTTTAGTAATCACGTGGCGGAGACTGGGGAGTAACTCTCATTGATCATAAGTGAACCAATGAACCAATGCCAAGAGTGTATTACATTTGCATCGGGATTTTGTGTTGTTTGTTTCGATCGAATGAAATTTGTTATTTTGTCTCGCTGGCACTAACTAGATTGATGCTCTAAGGTATTAATATTATAACTAGATGGATGGTAGTGTAACTAGCAATGATTACATTGTCGTTTTGAGGGTCTTAGAGTTGCACCCATCTGGCATCAGTGTTGTAGTTTCCTTACTTGACAAATGGATAGATCGAAAAGGATGTATTGAGATAATGATCCATTACGTTTGATCTTCCATGTGCATGTTGACATGTGAAAGCTTAAACAAATAAGAAATATTAGTTTTTAGAAGTCAATATTATTTGTTAATGAAATGTAGTTTTTGTCGTTTCCTAGGGGTTCCCTTTGAATTTGCCTATTCAGACAGTTTAAATGCTTTGCACAAAGTCCATGTGTCATGAAGTGCATGTCCCCATGTGATTTTAGCCCGCTTTTCTCATTCTTACCTTATTAAATGTATCAATGACAATGAAATGATGTTTTTTGATTCTTACAACCTAATATACTTATCATCCGAAATCATCATGCTTAATGATAATTATTAATGTTTGAAGCACACATTTCCTTTGGTGGGATATTGGAACGTTGCATCTAGGGGTTTGGTTACATTGACCTGCTGAGTCAATAAAGTTATTGCCCCTTGTGTCTTTCCTCAATCCTCTACTGGCATAGTCTTTTCTGGCTAAAGTTAGTTTTGCACGTTCTGATTTTGTTTATTGTGTTAGTTAAATGAAAAGAAAGGAATAGGAGTAAGGCGTTGTGGTCGCTGGGTTTTGTTTGTTGTTGTGCATTAAATCAGCCATGAGCATGATTAGCCTCCAAACTTATCCCTTTTCCTTTGTCAATACAAAAAATTACCCTCATGTCAATGAGTTAACTCATGACTTTGATATTGTTACCTGACATCTTGATGAACCAAAACGAATTGGAACTTCTTGCCGTACTCTCTGTCAAAACCAATAAGGTTATGAGGAATCTTTTTGTAGCTTTCTGGATCAGCTAAAAGGTTATGCTGTTGTTCTCGTCTTTTGAAGAGTTCATGTACACCTTAGTTGCTTGGAGAATGAGACTTGTGTAATGAGGAAATGCTTGCTTCTTAGTGGTCCTCCTTGTATTTGTATTAAGTTAATGTGAATAGGTGCACGGAAGAAAATTAATGTTGCAGTCAACTGGTTTCTCCTTTAAGCATATTGGTTAAATTGATTATTTGGAATTAGAGAAAGATGACTTTTTGAAGTTTGGATTAACTTTTTATATATGTTATGTTCTCTCTATCGAGAGCTTAACTCCTGGCTTATCAGACATGCAATTTTTGGGATCTTTTGCCAGGGAGGAGACTTGAGGTACTGTCAAAAGTGTTCTCACTATAAACCTCCTCGTGCACATCATTGCCGTGTTTGCAAAAGATGTGTTTTGCGAATGGTACGTATGTTCTATGTTATCACTGCTGCCTTTTATCTCAAATGTCCTGGATAATGTGTTAAAGTGATACCTCTTGATTGTAAGGATCACCACTGCATTTGGATAAGTAATTGCGTCGGCCATGCAAACTATAAGGTCTTCTTCATCTTTGTTTTGTATGCTGTGGTTGCATGCATCTACTCCATGGTATGTTGAGATTCTTTTATAATCATAAAATTTGCACATTTACCTTTGTAATTCCTGAATGCTTTTTTTGTTATGCTGTTACAAAGTGTATTTGACTTTCTGGGTTCTGATTTCTTTTATTTTTGTGGAATTGTAACCTTTTTACTTGTATTTTGTACTTGTATTTTGCACTTCGCTCTGTTCTTTCTTATTTAGGATAGTTGAACTAAGGCCGTAATTTTTATTTTCCTTTACCACTTAAATTTTCAGGTTTTGCTTGTGGGTAGTCTAACTAATGATTCTCTGGAGGACGAGCTGCAAACTGGAGGATCTTTCAGAACCGCTTATGTAATGTCAATGACCGTTTGTTTGGTTTGAGTTAAAACCTAGCATATTTTTTAATTTTGCTAATTGTCTCTCATTTTCAGGTAATCTCTGGACTGTTGCTAGTCCCCTTGAGTGTGGCTTTGAGTGTTCTTCTAGGTTGGCATATCTACCTCATTTTTCACAACAAAACGACAATAGAGGTTATTAGAATTATTCCTACTGTGATTTTCTTATGCTTGATGGACATTTTTCTTTTAAATTTCGATCAGCATTGTTGTAAATCGCATTTTTTCTCTCTGTTAACATTTCTTTCAGTACCATGAAGGAGTGAGAGCTTTGTGGCTTGCAGAGAAAGGTGGGACTGTTTATAAGCATCCATATGATCTAGGCATCTATGAAAATCTGACTACAGTGAGTACCTTTCTTCTTAGGTGACAGATCTAAGATTTGCCGTTCTTGAAAGCTTAGATTTACTGTTACATTGCATTGTTGGTTAATATTATTAAGATCGGCAGGATGAACTAATTATATGTTGAGCACTACCCGATGGTTACATACCATGTCAGGCCAATTAAGTGCTTACCTGGTTAACTTCCCAAGATGTTTTGCTTGCTGTTTTAATGCTCTGTCTGGGCCATGTGGCTCGGCTACTATGCTTGGAGCACATCAGTCTAAATGTAGCATGACCAGATTGGCTTGCCCAAACTTGGTCCTACTTGGAAAGTTATTCTTTCTGCCCCTCCTCTCTTCGCTCTTTCTATTCTTTTAGTTGAAGTTAAACAATCGATCAAGAGACAAATGTTACATATTCCTGAGGGTCAAACTTGCTGTTGAAACATTTGTGTCTTTTTGACCAACTTTGTATACGCTTTCTTTTATGCACGCTCGTTTATGGTGCACATCCATAATATGAACTGGTTTGAATGACTCTTCAGGTACTTGGTCCAAATATCTTCAGTTGGATATGTCCCTCATCAAGGCATATTGGTTCAGGTCTCAACTTCCGCACAGCCTATCATAATGCTGTTGGTGCATCAATGTCAAAATAGATTTCTGGAGTTTGTTTGGTGATGGCATCTCATTGCAAATAACACAATCTTCAACCTTAACCGTCAACGGATGGATAGAAATTGATCTATTGGCAGTATCGCGTAGCTTTTTTTTCAAGTGCGGTTTGCATAAGGCTATTCTCTTTTGGGGTAATTTAGCCAGATGAAAAAGTTGATCATGCATCACTTACCTGCAATAGCGCTGCCAGTCTGGAAAGCTCGAAGCTGTTAGTTAAAAGATGAGCTGAGAGGGAGACATTGTGATAAATTGTCAATAGCTGAAGTAAATCATTTTTTGGAACCATTAGAACTAGGACCGTTGTTTTCTTTTCATTTTGTTCTCGATTTTGTTTTCCAAATTTGGAGCTCGCTCACAAGCGGCTACATTAGCGCACACAATGTACAAAGAGTGAAAGAGAGAACCAAAATCCCAACTGAAGAATGAAAAATATGATGTAAAAGCGATGACAAAAGCCCACAGAAACAAACTGTTCTCGATGTAACCAAAGTTGTCCTTGTAACTCAAGTGTAACGAAACATTCCTCTTTAGCTTTTCTGCATAATTTTCTTTTCCTTGTTTCTTTAATTGAACTCTGCTTGTAACCGTTAGAAAATTAGTGTAAAATATACACTGAAAATGGTCCATGGAAACCGAAACTTATAATGTTTCCCAACTCGATAACACATATTTATGATGGCAAAACAGGTGACGTGTCCTTTCAATGCAGGGGAGGACAGCGCCGGCCCCCACCCGACCCCACTCCCCCCACCCCCCACCCCCAAAACAACCACAAAACAACGCAAAAGAAAAAAAAAATTCCTTTCTTTTTCCTTTTCAGATTCAACGAATTGGCTTAATGGAGAGTGTAGCTCATGCTCTTTTGGACTGCAAGATAGCAAAGAAAGTTTGGAAGAATTCTTCAACAGCAAAAGGGGCTTGATGGTGAGTTAGTTGCTTCACTCCTGTGGGTTATATGGCATGCTAGAAATAAAATGTTGTTTAAAGGGGGTTAATGAGGATCTAGCGAGGTTGGTAACCAGAGCATTTTCTGTTGCTAATTCTGTCAAAAGAATCAAGACACCAGAAAATGACTTTTGTGCAGAAATGGCCACTACAAAGCAACAACAGTGGTGTCCACCAGGAGAGGGACGGGTTAAAATCAATGTGATGTTGCAGTGGATGGGGAAAACAGGTTAGCTGGGCTGGGGGTTGTAATCAGAAACTTCAGAGGAGAAGTCATTGCCGCTGTTGTTAAAACAGAGAAGAATGCTGATGATAATGTGGAGATGGCAGAAGCAAAGGCTGTTTTGTGGGGATTGCTGGTAGCTCTCATGACTGGAGCAGTTTCTGTGATTATAGAATCTGGCTCGAAGGGAGTGATAGAGTTAATTAACATCCAAATGGGTACTTTGACAGAAATTTATTGGATAATCTTTGACATTTTGGAAACCAAGAAGAGTTTTCAAAATTTCAAAGCTCAACATGCATCTAAAAGTTGTAATATCTTAGCTCACTTTATGGCCAAGTTAGTCTTAAGGAAACTAGACTCTTTTGTATGGCTGAATTTTCAGTTGATGTTTTGCATTTATTCTCTTTATGAGTAATGAAAGGTATACTTTCTTTGAAAAAAGAAAAAAAAGATTTAACGAACTAGCATTAAAAGGTTCAAATAGAGTCATGTTGTGATCAAATACAGGACTTAGGGGCCGTTTATTTTGTTAACTTAATGACCTAATTTAATCAGATAGGTTATCAAGTTTTTTTTGTTTTTTCGACTTAATGAAAATTTTAAGCCATTAAGTTATTAAACTAATTTTTTTTAACTTTTTACTTAATCTAAAAAATTATAATGACGTCATTAAAAAATGTTCTCCAAAATATTCTTATCTAATTAATGAACTTTCATCATTACCTAAATAAAATTTAATAATTAGCATTATTACCCATCTCTATATAGCTTATGATAATATATAGAGATAGATTATTATTTTTGTGTTTTTATTTTTCTTCAAATTAGCATTATTTATCTTCATAATTTTTTATGAATATTTTTCATATAAAAACATCATAAACTATAATAAAATTGATTAACATATGTAATATAGAATATTAAAGATAATTTATTATCTTATTTATATTCTTTGAGATGTTTATTATTTATTTAACATTTATAATTTGTAAGGATATAAATGTAAAAATATTAGTTTTTAGATTTTTTTAAGTTAAAAAAACAAAGAACTTAATATTTATTTTTAGCGACTCAGATAAGAAAGCAAGCACATCATTTAAATTCAGACATTCAGCTCTATTTATAATTCAAATTAATTGAGGTCTATTCAGATTTCAAATAAAAAAACAAATACAACTTTACTTCCCTGTAGAAAAAGTTAATACTTGAGTATTAATTATGGTGAAAATTATCAATCGTATATTCTTAGTTTACTCCGTTATCAAATTTATTATAACACTTTCAGGATATATCAGTCGTCCACCCTAAGTTGACAAAATATATCTGTCGTCCACCAAACCGTTAGTTGCCGTTTAAATATGATAACATCAGAGAAATAATCTGATATTTTCATATTATACAAGTGATTATTTTAGGGTATATAAGTAATACTAAGAGATTTTATTGGTATACAAGTAATAATTTTTAAGGGTAAAATTATCAATTCGCTACCGTTCCATTAACTTTCAAATAGCAGCTAACGGTTTAGTGGTTGGCAGATAATTTTTGTCAATTTAGGTTGGGCGATTGATACACCCTTAAAGTGTTATAATATTTTTGATAAACGGACAAATTTAAGGTATACGAATAATAATTTTCCTTAATTATGACACCATCTAACATCTTACAAAATAATATAAAAATTGATTGCGTATACTACAAATTCTTTGAAATTGAAAGCGAAAATGGCCATCTCATAAAAGGTTGAAAATTTGTTTGGGTCTATCTTAATTTGCATATTTAAGTTATTGTACGTGGAGACCATATTCGATTTCAAAAAGGAAAATCATTATAGTGCCCTTTAATATATAACACAACATCTATTGTCACTGTATCTGAATAAAAATGTTTAAATTTAATATCAGTGACTTTACTGAACCTATAAAATATTTAAAAAATTGAAGATAAAATTAAAAAAACCTACAAAAAATTATTCTTATAAGGTGATTCACTAGATAACCTATGAGATGAGCCAACATCTCATGCCATCAAAACCTTGACGCACTACCTGATTAAGGTTATGGTTATCTTAGAGTTGCTCTAAGATAGAGCACGAATCACAATCACACACATAAAATGATAAATAATAAAAAAATTATTATAATTTTAATTATATAGTTATAAAAAAAATACTCTATCTTAGAGCGGTCCAACACAGCTGGACCGTGATTAATTATGATCACCTAAGAAATTAAGGACTGATTAATATAAGTTATATAAATAGATTAAGGGTGTAAGAATCGCATACTGGCATTGAATCCAAAGATTAAATTTAGTTAATAATTATTATTAGAACTGAATTTAACAATTGATAAAATCAGAAGATCTGTATAATCCGTGTGTACACAGTTTTATCGATAGGTTAATTATGCCCCACGGGCGTTATCTATGAAAAGTCAAAAGCCAGGGATGTCGAGGAAAATTTTCCAGATTAACATAAGTTGGGGCCCCCGTGTGCCACCTCGGAATAACTCACGTGGTCTCGTATGGTCGTCTGTCCTAAATTCCTAATCATCAACTTACGCGCGCTAATCAATCCCCAGCTTAACACAAGGCGAAGCCTCCTAATATTATTAGCAAGTGTGTCACACGCTACTCAAAAGAGCTTCAACTCGATATCGAAACAGGGAAAAAGGCAGGTGATTTAATTTAATCTCGATATCCTCGAACCGGGGCTCCATCATCTCCTGGGTTTTCACTTTTGCTTTCAGCACCTCCCTCTCTTCCAGAAAATGGAAGTGGATAACGTCAGCCCATCTGAGCTCAACAGGTTTTACTTCAACTTCTCTAATTTATTTCCACTTTAGTCCTTGTGCTTCACGATCTGTATTGTATATAGCTCAATCTTTGTTGTGGTTGCTTTTGTCATAAAAAATGAAATCTTTTGATTTTGTGATGTACCCACATGGTTGAGCCAGGAACTGTACTGTTAGCTTAATCATCTGAAATTCGCTAAGTTGTAAACTGCGACGTATTTCTTTTTGTCATGTAATGTTTTGGTACTAAAATATATGTGGTAGTAGGAAGTGAACTTGGTGGGCTTGATTGAAGTTTGATATTGTGCATAAACCACCCGATCTTTTAATCAAGCTTATTTCTTTTTTCAGGTTGAAAGTTTGCTTTTTTGGGTTATTTTCAGTTAGAACCCAACTTCGTGTTTTCTGTTATTATCTATGAAATTGGTGGCAGAGGTCTATCCTTTAAGAAGCATTTTGCGAAAGCAAGTTACTGATGAGGCTGTAGCCAGCTAGTGAGCAAAAACACTTTTTTTTTTTCCTTTTTTTGGGTCCTTTCATCAATCCTCACCACACCCAACGTTTCATCGAATATGCTTGAGAACTTGGACTTTTATTTTTGTTGGCATTAAATGGCATTGCAAGACATCAACAAAAGTTTGGTACGATGCTTGCAATTTTGCATGCAATTTCTGATAATCATTTTTACATGTTCCTCCAGAAGACCCTATAGAAGGCTCCATTTTTCAATAAATCTTCACTTTGACTTGAATAGTACGAAGTGTAAGATATTGATCTTAGTTCAGACATTGCTTAAACTTGATCGGCAGCTCCACCTTGGCCTTCATGTCTATAGTATTCTCAATAGTCTTAATCTTTTGAAGAAGTTTCTCATCAATAACTTCCCACACAAAGTGAAAGCGTAATAGATTGGGTTCTTTGCTGAGTAAATGACATTTTGTCATGGATTTTGATGCTACTAAAGTCAAGGTGGAGATTTGTTGAAAAATGACATCTTGAATAGTGTTTTCGAGGAATATCAATTAATGGTAAAAATTATATCGATCATTAAATGCCACATAAAAATGAAATTATAAGTTTTCAAGCTATTTTGGTAGTTGTGAGATTTGATTGCTATGATTTTGTCCATTTTTGTTGGCATTCCAACCTATAAATAGAGCTCTTTGTTTTGAGAGATATTATCCACAAAATTGAGTTGTAATCTAAGGGAACCTCTTAAGAGAGTTTTTTGTGAGAGTTGCTTTTGAATGAAATTTGAGATCCCATAGTCCCCTTTGTTAGTAAAATTCTCTTCCTCTTGCTTTGCTCTTAGATGCCTACTGAAAAGCTGAACTACATAAATTATTGTGTTATTCTTGCACTTGTTTTGCCATTTTTATTTCTCTACAATTGATGTTACAATAATACTATGATTATTCAACTCAGCTTCTGCAACATCAACTTCACTTTTGGTTGAGAACAAGAGTTCCACTCCATTTTTAGTTCTAAGATAATTAGTTGGAGTTGGATAAATCTCCACATGTTCAAAGACCAAAGTACTGCCTCTATGATTCCTTCTGTTATTAACTTGGGCATTATTATGCTCCACTAGGAGGATATAAAGACAAGTAATTATTTGTGAACTACCAAAATTGAATTTTATTGAACTACAATATATTGAATTAGATATTAAAAATCTCTTATTTAGCTATATATTGCAAAGTGCAGATTCTTATAAGCTGTATATTATTTTTATCCTTTTCCTATCACTACTTTCAGCTTCCTTATCAATGAAATACGGAGGGCCGATGTTATTGACTTGAACAAGAAAAGAAAGTTACAGGCTGAGCACTTGGGCTTGCCTATAGCAAAGCTTAAATGCTCAGATGGAAGCTTTCGATCTAAATCCCTCTCCACACTCGATGAAATCTCAGAAGTTGAGAACTTACAAACAAATATAATTAAGGGAGGAGCCACCATTGATGGATTTGAACAAGAATCAGCTAATAGCAATAGATATGCAGAGGGTTATGATTCTTCTATATCTGTGCATGGTAAATCTAGATTTCAGGCAGAGATTGGAGAATCATTACCATATGATAGGCCTTCATCTTCTTCTCTAAATTGGGCCTCCAGCAGTTTCGAGAGCCACAGCTACTCTTCAAACAGTGCAGCTAAAACAGAAGGAGGTTCTGGTAAAGAGCAGTTTAATTTTGTGGGCGATGAGCACCAGCCATCCTATCAATTTGATGGTCTTAATGAGCATCTAACTGAATTTGGTAGCCATGCTGAATATCTTTACTCAGGATTGGATCATTTTGCCACTGACCATTTCACAGAAAAGGAAATCGGAGAAACTCCCGACTCCAGAGAGGGGAATCCAAATGTTTATGTGCTTTCTTCTGGAAGATGGAGCTACAACCAAGGTAATTTTTTTTCACAAATAGATTGTGAGGCCTATGAATCCCATTTCGATTAATCATTCTCCTTGAATGTATAATATGCAACCACATTGGACCTTTTAATTTTATTTTCATTTGCTGAATTGTGTTTTTCATTTTTTCTTTTTTGTTCTCAATTCAGAGACTCAAAGTGGCAAGAGGAAGCCAACCATTGATCAAGAATTTGAGCAGTACTTCTCCTCACTCATGCTGTAGTGTAGAGTGACAGAACATGAAGTCGTAAAATGTATATATGAATGATTTCTTGCTATTTCTTGTAATTGACTCACGTGACTGCAAGTTAATGTGTGGAAATTACTTGTTTCTGTTTATCCCAAATAATAATGTTGGCTAATTTTATCGAGCGTGGCCTCCTTTTGGCCAACTTAATCTTTGCTTGTATACATCTTTTATGACTACTTGGGTTCAATGCATTTATTGTTTTACGCGCACACATGATTTGTAACAAGAAAGAAAATAAGTTATCGTCAATCAAGCATATAGTAATGTAGAAAGATGATTAATCCATGTGACGTACACTTCAACTCTTGGTCCCTCCTCAACCAACACAATCAAATGCGAGACGGCGGTAAACAAGCACACAGAAAAGGATCATAGATATTAAGTTAAAAAAAGGAAGGGAAAAATACAGGAGCACTCAAAAAAATTGCCAAATCGGAACAATAATCTCCCTCATTTGGCAGTCAAGATGATCAACACTTGGGTAGATCAGACGGTGGAGGTGGTAACGTCTGATTCGGTTGTGCCCCATTTTGTACTATCCATGCCATCCTTAATCCCCAGCTTGTGTGTACATCCAAATGACAATGCATAAACCACACTCCTGTTAAAGAAAATCAAATACTAATATAAGATAATCTTTTACTTGACGGCTAATGATTCTATTTCATAGTTGCTCACCTGGGTTGTCGGCGAAGAAGCGAATGGCAATCCAACCTCCGGCAGGAACACCGATGGTATTCCTTTCCATTGGATCCACTAAGTTGAAGTTCATGGGATCTTTATCAGGGTCATAGTTTCCGAAACCAAGTCCAACAACAAAGAAATTGAATCCATGCAAATGAAGAGGGTGGCTCTCAGCGCCAAGAATGCTAGTGTCCTGCATCACCAGCTCCACGCTCGTATTAAACGGCAACAATACTGTCCGCGTGCCATTGCTCACATTAGTATTATTCGGCGGCGTCCCCGTATAATTAAACGGCATTGGTGGCTTAACGGGAAAGTCTGTAGTATAAACTCCGTTATTTTGTCCAAAGAAGTATGATTGCAGAATAGCTGTTGAAGGCAAAACAAATGACACATTGTTTACCGAAGCTGAAAATTTAGTCCCATTTGGTCCTTGGCAAGTTGTATTTTTCGGACAGGGATTCGAACCAAGCCCAACAGTGAAGAAAAATTTCCTGTCAACTATTTGTGGAACATTGGCAGGGTACTTAACACTGGCCAGGCTCCGAAATTTCCTGGTGAAATTTACTGCGAAGCTGGTGTCATTTATCGAAGGGAGAGTTGGCTTATACAACTGAAGCTTTTTAGAGGATATCGAGTGGTTTGATGGGTGCTTGTATTCGAGGATACCGGCAGTGGTCGAGTTGTCGATTGTGCCCATGCCTGAGAAGTAAGGCCTGGCTTGCATGAAGAATGTGGCATTGGGGAAGTAGGGTTTTGTTCTGAGAAGGATGTTTGTGGTTTGGCCTGGACTGATGAGGAGCTTGTCAGTGTCGAAAGGCTTGACGTAAACGGCATCAGCTTCGATAACCGTGAGTGTGTGATTGGCTATGCTGAAGAAGAGCTCGTCGTTGAGTGCAGCGTTGATTAGTCTCAAGAGGTAGGTCTTTCCTGGCTTCACCTTCAGCTTGTATGTATCTACCAAAGGGTCAACAAATTCGTTATCGTGCTTTCAAAATTAAGCTGAAACAGATAAATTTTTTTCACCTTTAGAAGAGCAGTTGTAGAGTGGCCCTGGGAGACCATTGATGGTGTACGCATCCGAAACATTTGGTCCGGCGCCAGTCTGAAGAGCTTGGCTGATGATAGCTTCAGGGTCTACATTGAACCATTCTCCTGCAGATGCAAATACCGTTAGCTGATGCACATGATTCTGATTCTTTATTTGTATATCGAAATTTCTCAAGTTTCGAGTAGGTGAAATTTTGCTTCTTACCAAAAAGTATGGGGATTTCCTTGTGGGGTTTTTGGAAAGGGTAAGATTCATTGAGCTTTGGGAGAATGATGATGGGTCCATAAAGAGTTGATCTAAGCCACGAAATATGAGCGTGCCATAAGAGAGTCCCTCTCTGTCCAGTGATTGTAAAATTATAAGTGTATGATTGGCCTGTTTGTATGGGACATTGTGTGACGTAAGCAGGTCCATCTGCCCACCCACTTGTTATCTGCCTAACCCCATGCCTGTGTTTTCACACAAAACATGCACGCTGTTGAGAATTAGGCACTTAAAAAAAAAGTCATGTGTACTGAAATTAGCTTGCATTTTCATGATAAATCCATACCAATGAATGGTAACATTGTTTGACACATGATTAGTCACTTTAATGAGGACACGGTCGCCTTCCCTCGCCACCAGCCTAGGCCCTGGGAACTGTCCATTGACACTGATAATGTTCCTTGTGTGGCACAATCTTGTCACGTTGTGGTACTTAATCTTAATTACATCCAACAAGCAGCCAAAAATCAGAACTGGGAAATTAAACATTATTGAGAATATGAACACAAAGTTAGTTTGCTACTCAAAAGTAATAGTAATTAACATACATCGAATGTGTAATGCCTTGTCATGCCTGCTGCAAACTCCGGCAACAGAGATAGAAAGCAAAGACCAAGGAACAGAACCAACATTGAAGCAAATGAAGGAAGATGAAAGTTACCCATTTTTGCAGGCTTAGTGCTCAAGAGCGCTATAGACTAAGGATGGCGATTAGGGCTTAATATAAGGGGGGATTAGGTATCATCATTAACATCGTACAAGAGTTAATGGGAGTTCGTTTTCATGGCTTCACAAATTACCACGTAAAAGGCTAAGTTTTGTTTTTGGTCGAGCTTAATTTTAGAGTGTTGATAAAGTAAGATTGTCCACTAACCATCTCAATAAAATTCGTCGAGTACTGGAACGACCCTTGTCATTTGGTTAACTTCAACAATTCAATTAAGCGAATTAGAGTAATACCCACAACAAAATAATTAGCTTTGAATTACCAAATTAAAAGTCACGACTGGTCAATGAATAAAAGAGGTCAAGAATAGGGCTTTAAACTGGCCACACCCATGGGGCCAAGAGAACACTCGCAAGCAAACATATTGCAAGATGTGTTTTTAATTGCTCAACAATAATTAAAAAGAAAACAAATATGAAGTTAAAAGCCAAGATTCAGAAAAAGATTAAAATTAAAAGACAGCAAGTTTACAGTTTATACAACACTTTCACCAATTTTTTTTTTTTTTCGTTAGTTTATAAGTTTCCAATTTCGGTATGCAGTCACTGTAGGTTTTACTGTTACTGCTAATTAATTCACACCTAATTAGCTTAACTGATTCTCAATTACACGACATCGTTTTTACGTAACTTTGGCTGATCCTGCTACTTTGCAACAGAAGTTCGGCACTCCTCTTTTGTTACTTAGTGATTTAATTATTAATGATGCGTTTAATTCATGAAATGAGAATAAGTTGTAATAAGAATGAAAATGGACTGAAATGTGAATGAGGAATGAGAATGAGATTCTAATGTTTATTTGGTAAAAATAAATAAAAATGAAAATGTGTTAGAATGTCATTGATGTATTTATTTAGCAAAATAAATGGGAACAAAAAATGAAAATGAGAATTAATTTACCAAAATACCCATAATATTAATAGTTAATAAAAATAATTAATTTATTATTATTAACAACATTATCATTATTGTTGTTGTTGTTGTTATTATTATTATTATTAATAAAATTATAATAACAATAATTAATAATAACTAAAATAATAAATTTAATAAAATTTAATAATAATAATGATAATAACATTGTTAATAATGATAAATTAGTTATTTTTATTAATTATTATTTTTATCATTATTTTTATTGTTAATAATGATAATATTAATAAAAATAATAATAAAAATAATTAATAATGACTAAAATAATAAAGTTAATAAGATTTAATCATAATAATAATTATTATTAATTAATAATATTAATTATTATTATTATTAACTAATAATATTATTATTATTATTAATGACATTTAAAATAATAAAATTAATTGTGATTTGAATGAGGATAATTTGAGAAATACGAAAAAATTAAAGGGTTAAAAAAGTAAACATATATTTCATTCTCATTCCCTCATTTTCATTCTCAACCCCTCCCATGAGATTGAGATTCTCATTCCTTATTCCCAAATTATATAAAATCTATACATTTTATTCTCATTTTCAAATTACATTTTATCAAATAAATATAAATTTCATTCCCATTTTCTAAACCCTTAAATAAACCCACCGTAAATCTAACCAAAAGAGTTGCACAACGGCCCACGAGCCCAGCTGTGTTTGAATGGTTATTAACATTGCTATCCCTGATATTTACAAAAAAATTAGAAAAGGAAAAGGTTTCTAGATGTTGACATATATGTCCAGATTGCTTCAAAACTTTTTACACGTAAACCCAACGACCTAGTTTTGACTGTTAGAATGAGTATTAATGTATAGACAATAATGCAATTTCATGTAAAATTTTCAAAATGCACAAAAAATGAATATGTGTTAATAGAAATTTTGATAACATAATATCTATTTAATATACAATAATTTATTTGTATATGTCAATTAAAAAATACATAATAAAATATATTAATTTGTTATTAATAATAATAATAATACATGACCAAAATGAACATGTATATGCCTAAATTGAATCTTTCCAATAATATTATTAATGAATAATGGTGCATAATTCCTAAAGTATATTTAATTAAATATCTTTTATTTTAATATTAATACCTTCATTTGTATGATAACCGAATTTCATTTATATTCTTTCTTTATTCTTGATTAACAGTTTAGTACCTGTGAATTTTATCATCTATTTTTTTCTTTTTTTCATAAACTCAAACCTAATAAAATTGTTTTAATTAGAACTATCATATTTTAGAAATAGATTTTTTTTCATCGACAATAATCCTACTATTGATTCTTTGGTCTACATATTAGTGGGATTTTAAAATATTATTATTATTTCATAGATGCTATTAAATAAAGGTTTATGGCTCTTAAGATTTTATTATTTATAAAACTTACCATTCATGTTCCCTAAAAATCTTGAACTAAACCTTTTCTTGGGAACTTTTTTTTTTAATTTATACAAATGACTATTTTTATGTTAAATAAAAGACAACATAGGTAGAGAATTAATGGTTGTACATTATAGATGTTTATCCTTTGTCCTTAATAGTAATTTAATGAATGGGTATTTTTATAATATAGATGATTTAATTATAGTATAAAGTAATTTGAACCCACCAAATTACTATGGACACCCAATTACTCAAAAAGCCCATAGCCTAAATTTAAAAATTAAAATTTGACCATGTACATGTCATAATATTGAAAATAACCCCAATTTAATTTATTTTTTTGAGTAATAAAATATTCTCTTCTGCTTTTTTTTAATTAAAATTAATCTTTTATGGATTGGATAATCTTACAAAGTGTGGACAATGAAGCTAAATAAAAAAGTGCTCTTTATTATTCATATTTTACTTGTAATGGAAAAGAATTGCTTCGCAATTTTGTTTTCTGTTGCAAACTTACAACAATCAAACGGGGACTAGTTCTAACTATTAAGTAAGGATGCTCATATCTTGTTTTTTTTTTTTTTTTTAGTGCTATTTGCCTTTGGTTTTACCACTAATTCATGATCATTGTGCAATTCTTCATATATATACAATTTTAGTGTTTATGAAATTTTTAAATATTCCTCCATTGAAGGATTCCATAAAAGCCTAGATCATGCCCCGTGAAATTAATGCTAAAACTTGGATAAATCGAAGGTCTCCCAACAACAAATGTAGGTGGTAATTCAATTTTATTCCTTTGTTCCATTACTTTTTTACACCAGTTCTGTTTTTTCTTTTTGAATGAATATTATTTGTTAACAATGAAATTATGTTTAGCCTAAAATAAAATTTGAATTTAAATTAGGATATAAAAATATAATTGATTAAGTATATATTTTGTCCTTAATAGTAAATTATTTCATAGGTATTTTAGTAATTGAAATTTTAAATAAAAAAATAGATGTAAAAAGTGTTTTGAATTTGAATAGCCTATTTTTATGATTTAAATATCAACAACCCATAATTTATTTTTTTGTAAGGGTAAAATTAAAATGAATAGGATTTGAGTGGCAAAATTTAGAATACTATTTAGTTTTTCTTTTTTTAATTTTTAACAATACATAGACTGTAGTGCAATTAAATGAAAAAGGACAAAGCAAGGGGTTACTTATCCTATTGGTAACCTAATTTTGCCTGATTTGATAATGGAAAAGAGACTGGAAAAGAATTGTGCAATCCATGAATTGGATAAGAGGAAAAAAAAAGTAAAAAGAGTTGGACAATATATTTTGGTACTGAGTTCTCCAGCTTTATTTGGGTTAGATGAGCTCTATTCAAAATGCAGCGTTATCAATTTATTTTAAATAAATCTCATTCCTCAAATCTAACGGTCTAAAAATAATGTTAAATGGAGAAATCAAGGTGATTATAGAGGAGAGGTGAAGAAGAATGGAAAAATAAAATTATCGTTGTACTTATAATTAAATTGTAAATAAGAAAGAATGCAAGGGATTCAATAAAAAAAAAAAAAAAGAGGGGGTGCGGCGTCACTGAGGTAACTAAGCTTTGTCCTGTAGTATTACCAACATTGGTCCTCAGAAGAAGCCACATGAGAAAATTGTCAAAATATTTCTGCCTGAGGATCAGAAAGCTTCCTAAAAGAATTCACTGTTTCTTCTTAATCCCCTGGGAATCCAAGTAGTGAAGATTGAAACTGGCAACAAAAAGTATAAATTTTCCTTTTCATCTCTAGAGTTAAGTATCAAATTCTCAGTTGATTCCCATGTTTTAAAAATTGACCCAGATCATCTCTACCGTAATTTTTTAATCTCATAATTAACGACGCGAATATTCACCACCCTCATCCAAAAGTTTTTTTGACCCTTAAAAAGCAACATTTAAGATGAAGAGAAGAGAAGTATTAGCACACGTGTTTTGAAATTTTTTTTTCCCCTTTCTAAATACGAGGTCCAATTGAGAACGGGTGCCTATCCCTAGTGGTTGTGGGGAAATTTACTCTACCAAAAAATTATGAATATATATGAGGAATGAAGTAGAATAATTAAGAATTGTATTAAAAAAAAAAAAGAAAAAAAAAGAAAATTCGCGTCGTAAAAGTTTTATATGGGTAGTTGCAGATATGACACCATGTTACCGTATGGTCTAAGTATCTCCTATGTGTGCTACTTCCCTTAATATGTACTCATTTCAAGGTTTTAACCCTCTATTGGGTTTTCCCCAGCTATTTGGTCTTCGAAGCTAAGTATTGATTTTCATCTCCACCACATTCATCCAGTAGAAAAGTAAATTACATGATTTTCATGCAGGCAACAACGTCCCTTCTTCATTAGTTCCTTTTGATGATTCAACGGGTGTCTTCATTTAGACTTTTGAAATTTGAAAGCCCAATAACTTATTCTGATCAAAAGAAAGCGTGGAAACTGGGATTCAAACTGGAGGATGTGTTCAAAGATGATCACAAACAAAGACAACCATTGGGTGTGTAGAATTTTTTTATTCATTAGTTGATCGCATTAATATTCCTTGTCACCAAACTTCTTAGAAGAGAGTGATGTAGCATCCGATTGATCCCACCTCGTGGTGTGGTGACTGTGCTTCTCTGATCCTTAGGGTCAAGAGGACTGGAAATGGAATGTTCAGGTGTTCGAATATCATTTTCTTTTCTTTTTTATATGGTTAAAATATCATTATTAAAACCTCTGATCAATCGTCGTCAACTGCTTGTGTAATTGAGAAAAGCATGCAGTCGATTGGTCAAAACCTAAAATCTAAGAAATATTGATTGATGACAGAATGTACAGAACAAAAGAACATGTTCGTACTAGATTGCATTAGTGAAAATGTTAACAAATATGAAAATGTAGAGAGTGACTACATGCGAAATTTTTGCCAATAGATGTCTTCCTTAAAATTTAATCAAAATAAACCTTCTTTCTCAAACTGATAGAATCTATGTTATTAAACTCAAAGGATCCGCAAGTATCTTCTAGAATCTAGGCTTAAAGTTAGGGTCTACTTGGTTATTTGGTTAGGTAGCTTTAAAATATTTGATAAATAATTCTAGCTATAACTTATAAGTAATTAACATTGACGAACTCATGGTCTTTTAAGGAGTCGAGTTAAATTATAAATTTTTTAATAATATTAATTTATCCACATTTATTGTTAAAAAGATTAATATTCTTGTAATATAAATAGCAACAAAATTAGGATACAACATAGTGGGAAAATAAATTAAATAAATTTTATCTCGCTATAAATAATTTTTTAAGAATGCTCAAATTAATTATTGCACCCAAAGTTTATATGTACGATGTAATTGTATTAGACCCATAAAATATTTATTATTTTCTAAGATTTTTCTTACTTTTTCTTTTAGATATTTTTCTTTAGAAATTAAATAATAAAAAAAATTTGAAGAGAGGAATTTAATTATTAAGACCGAAAGAGTAAGAAAGTTATTAGAAATTATAAAATTTATAAATAAAAATAGTGTTTATTTAGGAAAAAAATATTTTTGCCTTTAAATAGAATATAATTAAAAAAAGGAGTTTTAGGAGTTTGGAAAGTGCTAACAGCCTGACTCTAAATTAAGTTGTGTCATTTTATCTAAATAATCAATTAAAGTTTACCATAAATTTATTGCATATATACTTATGTGAATGTTGATGCATATAAAAGAATTTAAAAAAAAAAAACTTATATGTAACACAACATCAAAAATATTAAACAAAAATAAATTTTTAATTCCAATTAAAATGACGAATTACTCTTTTAATATTGAAATTTCACATATCCCAATGTAGGAACAACTTTAGTATTTCAATTATCTTAATAAAATATGGTTTGGGAATTAGAATTATACTTTCGAATAATATAAACACTCTATTCTCATCTAAATATTTTTTTTTAAAAAAAAAATATAGCCAAGATCAAGCCCTAAATACAGCTAGTGGTTTTAAAACATTCTTAGTAATACATTTATAATCACGAACAATGGAGGAGAAATTTTAAAATATATCGGTCATATAATAAATAAATAATAATAAAACACATATGCATTTATAATAAAAAATTATCATATAATTTATAATTATATTAAATTTAATTACATATGTCGTATATATTAATTAATTATATAATTTCTAATGTATAGTAAAATTGCCACAAGATGAGATTCTTTACGGTGCATTATTTGATCATTGGAAACTGAAATATATATACACAACAGAAACTTAACCTAAGTTGCTTAAACTGTGTTGCATTTTTATTGGATTCCTTTTTTTTTTCTGACAATGGAGAGAGAGGGAAATAATGCTACAGTATCATCAGGTTAAAGCCAATATTTACCCATTTCACACAGCTGTGCCCAGCTAATCATAATATTCTTCTCTTCCCTCTTCCCCGTGTGGAAACTGAAAAATCTTGGCCTCACTGTCACTGGCAACATCATCAACAGCAGCCACAACAACAACAACAACAGAATCTCGCAACACTTTCAGAAAACGGAAAAATAAAAAAATAAAAACCACAGGAACAGAGAAGACAAGTGAACTAATCTTTGGATAACAAATTGCTTCCCATTTTGGGTCTAATTAGCTGATAATTAAAAAAAAAAAAAGATTATTCCAACAATATTTACATTGGAAAGTAAAAGAAAGCAGCTAGAATCCGAAAGAAAAAAAAAAACTAAACTAAACTAAACTAAGCGCAAGCTTCGCGCCTAAGAGGCAAGGCGAAAAAGGCATCGAGATCGGGCGCCTGGAAATAACCGTTCTTCGGTGGGTCCCGTTTTAGAGCGGCGAGCGATTTCTTCTTGGGAGGCGGAGGACAGACCGACGCCACGGGCATGATCCTGTGCTTCGGCGTCGTACACCCTTCCTCTTCCATATTCTCAGCCGTCCGATTAAAAATGATTTTTTAGGGGTAAAAAATTAAAAAAAAAAAAAAACTGGAAACGGCGAGGCGTGGAGGGTGTTAAATAGATTAGAAGAAGAAGAAGTTTTTTCAGGGGGTGGTGGGTTTTGAAATTTTGAAAAATTGAAAAACTGGGGGGAAAATGTACAGTGGAGGTGAGGAGAGGCGGTGGGCTGGAGCTGCGTTGGCGTGTTGTGATTTTTAAGATCGTGTGGTGGACTGGTAGGTGACAGCTGTGGTGGGGCAATTTGATTGGTTGACGCGGCGGCTCCTGAACGGTTGATTTCTTCGTTACGCTGTTTGGACCCCGTTTCTTTTTTTTTTTTTTGCGGTTCAAATGTGGCGGCGCCAAAGAGGTCGGTGTTTGCGCGGGAAAAATTGTTGGGCTTGAATACGGTAAACTTTTGGGCTTAATTTGGGCTTATGAGAGTGCACTTCTTCTTACATCTTGTAAACAAACACCTCCTTGAATGGCCAATAAGCTTGGGCTTATGAGATCAACAGTGTGCACTCCTGGGCCTTCAATTGAACTCAAATAAAAGCCCAAGACCTTATAAATTCAACCCCTCTGTTTCCATTTCTTCATTATCTAATAGATATGGACTCATGGATTATCCAATTACTTATGATGAGGCTACCACCAAAACACAGCCATTTGTGAAGGTGATTTGATATATTACAATTAGAGTATCACTAATATTTGATAATTACACATCAATCGGGACTCTATTTTAATAATTTTATTATGACATAATATGAAGATCCTCATTGAATGCTGGAGGGAAATCTATTATATCCCTAATGTGGGAAGACAAATAAACTTTTATCAAGAGACCCATACACCTAAGGTTTTATTAAGGATGGCAATGGGGAGGGGAGGGGAGGGGACCAATCTCCCTGTATCCATCCCCGATATTTTACGTATGTCCCCGTTCCCATCAGAATTACTTGAGAGAATTCTCATCCCCTCCCCGAATAATAACAAGGGATCCCCAAGGGTTCTCGATCGCCGAATAACTAATACATTTTTTTTTAATTTTGAGTTAATCATATTAAAATAAAAAAATTAGTAAGTAACGCAGCATGTAAGGGATACAAACTTCTTTTATAAACTATCGTGAACAAATTAATAGTCTAATACAAAATTGTTGCAAATAAAATCGAATTTAAACTCAAAATTAACTTTTTCAATGGTGGCGTGGGCACTCTATAAATGTAGACTTTCCCTTTACAACACAATAGTTAAGTCGGAGCAAATCAAGAGCAAATATTAGATTAGATTAGATTAGATATTAAAATTGTGATTTGTTGTGGGCAATTATAACATCTAAAAATAAAATAAAAAATGGATTTAAGTTTAAAATATTTAATGAATATTAAAATTAAAATAAAATTTTTAGGCTAATAGAATCTACCCGGTCTTTTTAATGTCCTAAATAAAAATTTATGACTTTAATTAGTTAATTAGGCCTAAAAGTTTAATACTATAAATATTTTAATATTTGTTATTGTAACTAATATTTATAATTTTATAATTCAAATTTTATTATTTATTTACTATTAATTTTTAAAAATAAAAATAAAAATAAAAATAAAAATTAAAATAGGGAAATGGGTAGGGGATGGGGATTCCATCTCATCTCCGTCCTGTCCCTGAATAAGAAATTTGATAAAAAAAATTTCCCATCTCTTCCCCAAATAAGAAATTGGCTATAAAAATATCCTCATACCCTCCCCGAATGAGAAAAATTTCCGAGGGTACCTATCCTCATGGGAATTTTTGCCATCTCTAGGTTTTATGGGTGCATGGGATGCCAATGGGCTACGAGCTTATTGGCCATTCAAGGAGGTGTTTGTTTACAAGATGTAAGAAGAAATCAAGTTTGGAAATTAAAAAGTCTAAAGTTGGAGCTACCTTGACTCTATGGGTGTAAAAGAGCGAGGATAATGGGGACTTCAGTTCTGATAAATTTTGTGGGATATGAAAAGACTAAAGGCCTATTTGTTTTTTTTTTTTTTTGAATTTGTATTTTTTGAAAACAAAAATGAGAATGAAAATGGTGTTTTTGCATCAGTGGTATGTCAAGTTTAAGTATGTGTCTGATATCATTTTTTATATCTTATATTTTTAATTTGAAAATAGTAATATGCGCTCGGTAGACAAAAATTAAAAATGATAAAAATAGTGAATATGTATTCGATAGTATCGTTTTCAGCAACAATTTTTACTAAACGTTTAAATCATACTTATAATTAAAAAATAATTGTTTAACTAGTATATACACAAATATACCATAAATAATTTAAACAAAATGATTATAAAAAATTACATGATTCTAAAGTTTTAGAATTAGCATTAATAAAAAAGTATTACATTGTCATTGTTTTCACACTACAACTAAGATATATATTACAACACAAATGATTTAGATAAAATAATTATAAAAAAATTACATGATAGACATCATGTATTATGTGTGTAATAATGCCACATAGAAGTTACAATTCTATCTTTTATAACATTCATCTTTGTAGCACTTGTTACTTGTTAGAGATAAATTAATATTAGTAAGTGGCCTACTAGTATCTTCTTCTTCATTGGTAACTATATCTTGCATATCGAAGTCCTCAAATAACTTATTACTTGTATTTTGAAATTAATCAAATTTAACATAACATGAAAGTCATTTCAGCAACATGCATAAATTAAAATTTGAATGTTACTAAAAAAGAAAAAAGAAAAAAGTAACATATATGAAATATTAATCAAATTAAACTGATCCAATACATACATAGCTTAAACTTTTAGAATTAATCAAATTTAACATAGCATGAAATCCATTTCCACATATCATAGATTAAAAATTGAACATATCAAAATCAAATATTTTCTACTACAAATTGACTAATTTAAATTGAGACCAAGCTCTTATCAATTTTTTAAACTCATTTTTTCATAGCACAACAAAAAATTAAGAACGATGAAATCATATGAATTCAAGGCAATGGACAGTAAACCAATCGCATCTACATGAATGCAATATGATATTATTATGATGAATTCATGTTTATCTCCATAATTTTTGCATTAATATGCTTTGGGTCCCTAATATAAATAAAATGATAATGGAATTAGACAAGGCAACCAGTGTTTTTAATGACTCACAACCCCCACATGCTTTGATGTGAAACTTAGCATCAAAATGGTAGATAGCATGCATTTGCATGATTTTCCACCACAAAAAGATAGCCAATTCCAAATAAGAACAACAAAATCATATTTACAAAAGAAATAATAATTACTAAAAATGTACTCAAATAAAAAAAATACCAGCAATTCACAATAATAGAGACGGAGCTAAAAGAGTAGCAACAACAGTTGAGACGGATCAGCAGTGGCAATGACAAAGATAGAATACAACAGCTGATTTGGGCACACCGAGAGAGAGTAATAGGCACTATGTATAGATTTAGGAGAAAATGAGAGAGTCAACGTTGTTGCATGAAGAGATAAGGTTAAGAGCTTTTGGATTTCGTTTTTTAATTTATTTTTTAGTTTAGTTTTGTAATACGTGGAGAGCACGTTAAACATGTTCTCACTTTTATAGTTATTAAAGCGAACCTGAATTTCTTATTTTGTAAAATGTTTTTTGAATTCAGCCTACCAAATATATATTATATCTATACTCTCAAAACGAAAATGAAAACAAAAGCCCAAAAATAGTACCGAACATGCCCTAAGTAATTGCAAAAAAAATAGTGAATGTTAACGATATTTGTGTAGAAGTAATCAAACTTTAAATTCAGATGAATTATTGGATATGATAACATGACAAAATAAATTTCGAATCATATACATATAGAGAAAAAAAATAGTTGAAATTATTTAATTTTTTTGTAAGATACTTGTTTAATTTGTTAGGTTTGTTACTGAAAACATATGCAATTGAGATAGTATTTTAAGAACTCTATTGTTATTTCTTTGGACCAACAATTGAGGCGTTGATGTGAAGTGATAAATTAAAACTTTGAACCTAATTTTTAAAAAACACTAAAATGGAGGTGGCCACTCAATAGTTGTGTCTTTTTAAAATAATTTTATTTAAAAAATAATTAAAATTAAAAATTATCTTAGGGGTCTGATAAGATACATATGCGGGTTTAATAGAATCACTCTCTGGCCCTTTTCTTAACAATGCTCACAATCTCGCAACTCAACATTTCATGTCTCACTCGTTGATTTTATAATTAATAACAAGAAGAAGAAAAAGAATTCTACAAATTCAAATTTTCAATTCTTTTCCTTTTTCATTTTTGAAAGACCAACTATTTTAAGGTTTGATCTCAACGAATTGAACATCAACAAATTTTGAGTTTTACTTAGATCTTTTTTTTTTTAAAAAAAAATGGAATGTGGGTATGACTTTCCCAAATTCCAAATGATCAGATTCTTGAACACTCTTGGTGTTTGACTCATAATCAAGATAAAATTAAGAGTAAATTGAGAAGTGATTGAATGATAAATCACCTTCTTCTTACATTTGAATCTTCTCATGCCATTTTTTCAGAAGGAATTTCTCACGAATATTTAGATATAAAGCTAACGTATAATTTCTTTTAATAAGTATCATCACATGATAATCAACATGATTTTTTAGTTTTTGGATTTCGTTTTTTGGATAAAACTGTGGTACCACAAACAGTATGGCAGTCAAAGTTTTATCCGGTAGTTGGATCTAGTTCAGAATAACTATCGATTTGGATCCATCATTTGATCCAAATTGTGATGCCGTGCAACTGTGGTACCACAACTGGATCCTCGTTTTTTAATTTATTTTTGAGTTTAGTTTTGTAATACATGGAGAACATATTAAACATATTCTCACTTTTATAGTTATAAAAGTAAATATAAACTTCTTGTTTTGTAATTTATTTTTTGAATCCAGCCCACCGAACATATATTATATATGTACTCTCATAATAAAAATGAAAACAAGACCCCAAAAATGGTACTGAATAGGCCTTAAGTATTTACAAAATAAAATAGAGAATGTTAAAGATAATTATGCAAAAGTAATCAAACTTTAAATCCATATGAATTACTGAATATGATGACATGACAAAATAAATTTCAAATCATATACATATAGAGAAAAAAATAGTTTAAATTTTTAGTATGATACTTGTCTAGTTGGTTAGGTTTGTTACTGAAAACATATGCAATTGAGATAGTATTTTAAGAACTCTATTGTTATTTCTTTGGACCAATAACTAAGGTGTCAATATAAAGTGATAAATTAAGGCTTTGAACCTAATTTTAAAAAAAAAATACTAAAATGGAGGTGGCCACTCAGTAGTTGGTGCCTGTTTTTTTATAATTTTATTTAAAATAATAATTAAAATTACAAAATTATCTTAGGGGTCTAATAAGATAAATAGCAGGGTCTAATAGAACCGCCCTTGGGCCTTCTTGACAATGCTCGCAATCTCGCAGCTCAGCATTTCATGTCCCAGTTGTTGATTTTATTATATCTTTTTTTTTTTCACAAATTATGACCAAGAAGAAGAAAAAGAATTCTACAAATTCAAAGTTTTAATTCTTTTCCTTTTTCTTGTTTGAAGGACCAACTATTTTGAGGTTTGGCCTCGAAGGATTGAACATTAACAAATTTCGAGTTTCACTTAGATTTTTTTTTTTTAAAATGGAATGTGGGAATAGCTTTCCAAAATTCCAAATGATCAGATTCTTGTACACTCTTGATGTTCGACTCATAATCAAGATAAAATTAAGGATAAATTGAGGAGTGATTGAATGATAAATCACTTTTCAATTTAGATATAAATTTAACGTATAATTTCTTTTAACAGGTGTCATCACATGATAATAAACATGATTTCTTTTTTTAAAAGGTAAGAAATAAAGAAACTTATGTTTTTTTAGAATTTAATCTTCTTAGATCAATTTAAAAAATTATTTAAAAATCACCCAATTAAACAAACACAAATTGTTCATTGTTGTTGACATCACCCTCTATGTAGGGTCCCAACGAGGCTTGACTTTTTGGTGTGAGCTTAACTAAGATGGGTTTTGTGGCACCGTCAATTCTGGGATCTTAAGACCGTTCTTCTTCCCATCTCCAATGGCCTGTGACCTATGCAGTCAGGAAGGGGACAGATCAAACGACTCCATTCTCCACACGTGAAACTTAACCACGAGAGTGGGTCCACAATATCTCACGTGTCACCGAATGTGAGGCAATTCTTGACCCCACGTAATAAAGGGTTGACTTTTGAGAAAACGTCCATTTTTGATCTCAAAAGAAGTTTCGCTTCGCTAGCCGACGCACGCTGCAGCTAAACCTAAGCCCACTCTGACAGTCAACCCCAACCCAACCCAAGCCGAAGCCCACCCCCCACCCCCACTGTCTTTGTCTTAACCTTCGTTGAGAGTCTAGGTTTCAAAAAAGTCAAACCCGCATGCAAACAAAGCTTCCCTCACTTTGAAGCAACTACTCGATGCCCGTCGAGATAAAATTTCTAATAGAACATCAATCAGACGGGTCATTTGTCTCTGGATTTAATTTCCTTTGTCCCTTTCTTCACATGCATTTCATCAGTTAATCAGTCTCCCAATTTGATCCATTCTTTCTTCCCTCAAAAATTTTCACCCATTTGTTTATTATTATTTTCTTTTGTGGCTATTAGATGATGATAAATGCTTATTGGTATTTTGGTGAAGTACTCTATGTTAATTTTGGTATGATAAGATAAAACTAATATGAATCTTACCTAACCTGGTTTTGGTGAAGGTATTTGTCAAAAAACTGTAGCGAAGCATAGTTAATAAGTTGCCTAAATTTATCAATTTCTTTTCGTGATTCTATGGAGTGACTATATATTTAGACTCTATTTGAGGGTATGTGCATTGTTACAGCTGCAACGCTACAATTGGTTTGAAAATAAAAACAAATTTAAGTTGGAAACGAGCTAAACTTCCGAAATATATTAAATATTCGCCTGGACTTCAAATTGGTGCAGCAAATAGTCATTTTGTCATATAATTGAAGGATGAGATCAGCTAAAGCAAACTATTTAATAATTTTGCTTTGGAAGCACAATTGTTAAAAGAAAAAAGAATACCAAGTAGAGCACTAATCTCCCAACCGCAGCCACTACAAATGCATATTAACTTTTAATAAGTACCATGCATTGGGCTAATAATGCATCCTCAACTGCCTTAAGGTATAATTTAGAAGGGAATGATACTAATAAGATAGTGACACAGAGACTTAAAAAGAAAATAATTAAACAGCTATATAAATTAAATTTATACATTCTTCAGTGGTTGACTCTAGCTTTAGTTGAAATGGGGTCACTTGTCAGGTAGGATTTGGTCCACCTCTGTTGCAACAATCCCATCAGGAAACAATGTCAACAGAGCAAAAATCATCAACAAAAGTAAGAGATAATAACACAAGTACTGTAAAAATAAAAATAAAAAACTTAAACAAAAGCATCAAAAACAGTCCGTTGCCTTTCTGTGAATCGAAATAATAGATGCGGACATGCTGTGCGTGATTGAATAATAAGAAAGTTACGAGGGTGCCCCGGTGCTGCAGTTAACGAAAAACGTACAAGACGTTGACAATATCACAAAGGTCAAAGTGTACGTATATAAGCTATTGCTACGCAACGCAACAGCGCAGTAAGCAATAAGTACTAGTAGTCTCTTGTTAATATGTAACGTGATTTATTGTGAAGAGGGTAACACTAGCTAGTTAACGCACGTACACGTCACAACTTCCTCTCTTCATCATCTGCTCCACTACTCTCTCTCTCTCTCTCTCTCTCAACTAATTTACCCCTTCGGATTCATTCATTCTTTAAAAATATCTTCTTCAGTTTCTTAATCTGTGTACGTGCCACTTAACTAATGGAGAAAGAAAATGATTCTTGGTTCGAAGACTACGAGCTTGTGAGGGAGCTGCTTGATGACGAGACTCCATTCTTTGTGTTACCGGAAGAACCAACGGACGAAGCCAGCAAGTACTCGAGCCCTTCAAATAATGAAGATCAGGCTACATTGAAAATGGTCACTTCATCAGCTGTATATTCAGGGCCAACTATTGAAGATATTGATAACGCCTTATCGGTTGCAGATGGTAAAGAGCAATATTCACAGGCAATTTCAAAAGCCAGGTTCATTCTTCTTCTTTTCTTTTCTTTTCTTTTTTTTTTTTAACCTAATTATCTTATATATATATATATATATATGATTCTTGGTCTTTCTTACTTTATAAGATTAATGACCTACAATCTTCTTTCTGCAGAATCTCATTGTTTGAAGGCGGTTTAGGCAAGATCGAGAACAAGTATACTCTGAAAATCAAGAGCTGGGGCAGCGGCATGGCCGATGATGGATATAAATGGAGGAAATATGGCCAAAAATCTATCAAGAATAGCCCCAATCCCCGGTACATTAATTCTTCATTTTCTTGAAATTTTGATCTCTTTTTTTTTTTTGGGTGGGGGGTGAAGAATTATTAAATGAACATTCTTTTGGTAGTTCCTTAGAACCAAAATTTAGAATGGGCTTTAATGGTTGGTAAGTAGATGTGTTATGTATTATTTTGGACCTGAGCTTAATCACTAATGCTTAAATGTCATTTTCTTCATTTAATTATTTGCTGCTTTTGCTAATTACCATCTCTTATCATAATTAGTGACTTAATTATAGTCACCAATCCTTTTGTTTTTTTGCTGAAAACAGAAGCTACTACAAGTGCACAAACCCAAGATGTAGTGCCAAGAAGCAAGTCGAGAGATCTTGTGACGACCCAGATACACTAATCATCACATACGAAGGGCTCCATCTCCACTTTGCTTACCCGTATTTTCTACTGAACCAACCCCAACCGCAAGCCAGCCCACCAACAACGAAGCGGAAACGGACCAACCCACAAGCCGAAGAAACCAAAGAACAAATACTTGACGTGCAGCAAAACTCAAACCCGTCAAGCTTTTCCAACAACAATACCGAATGCCCATCAGCTTCGGAAGCAATGAGCCCACAAGGGTTGCTCGAAGATGTGGTGCCCTTGATGATTCGGAATCCCACAGGCAATAGCGGCTACCAGACCAATGTTTCTTCAAATACTTCTTCTTGTTCGTCTTATCGGTCGCCTCCTACTTCACCTTCTTCATTATCATGGTCACCTAACTATAGCCTTTCTTGTTTTGATATGGGTATTAACACTATCATTGATTAGGTGAATTCATGTATATTTTTAGTGTGTTTGCTACAAAAACAAAAGTTACAAATCCCTGTGCTTTTTTTTTTTTTCCTTTCCTTGAGAACTAGTAAAATGGTGATTTAAGTTGACGTGAAGAATGGAAATTATAGTATAATTCGTGAAGCAAAACGATGCTTCAAAGTGTATAATAATTTTAGGGATACAAAATAATTTTTATTTGAAGATATATGTTAGCAACTCGTGTGTTGTGTAGGTGAAAAAGAAAAAAATTGTATTGACGAAATCAATTCAGGTTTGATTTTAGATTCTTTGAACCGAATCGATTTTAATATGGTTTAGTCCTTAGGTCACAATAAGTAGACAATAAAATAATTTAAATATTAAATAATACCATTTATATTTAATTGTAAATGTAAAAAAAAATCAATTTATTGATTTTTATCAATAAATGATAATTAAAATTAAACTAATATTAAATTATATGAAAAATGATTTAATAAATAAGTAATTTAAATATCTCATTCATAATATAACTTTTACTAAATTTATATCACACATAAAATACTTTAAAATATTCCATTACTTAAATTATATAATAATATATACTAACAAATTAACACGTGCTAATGTAACATAATTAAATTAAAATCAGTTTAGTTCAAATAATTCAATCGGTTAATAGTACGCCACGTGTTCTGCGTGTTAAATGTATAAACGACATGTCATATCAGTTCCTTATACTCATCGACATGGCATATATATGATTTACTGATTGTTAGAAATCAGCAAGCCCACGAGGTTACATAAGTAATGTCATCTATTTTCTTAATTTATAAACGCCATGGCATTCATAAAATTTAAATAGAATTTTTATTCATTACATTTACTATTATAAATAAAATAATTTTAAAAATCTAATAATAAATAAACTAACATAGGTATATTTAACTTTTTTCTAAGTTAATTTATTTAGTAAAGTTTAATCCTATCGAGATGGAAACACTTTACAATTTATAATTCTCAAAATAATCGAATTTGTTGTACCAAACTTGTCCCTTATATATTTTAATAAAGGAAAATTATCATTGCACCACCTCTGTTTTACTTTATATTCGTTCAATTACCACAAATTCTAACATGTTCTCTGCACCACATTTCTTTTTAAATTTATATCAATTAATCATTTTTACACTAACACCGTTAAATAATTTAAACGAAATGGTAATTTTACTTCTAAATAAATTAATAGACCAATTTATCTTATAAAAGCTTTGAAAAATAAAAAATTATAATTATAAAAATACTCCTAATTTTAATAAAAAATAAATCCAAAATATAGGCGCTTAGCTGATTTTTATTATATTTAGATTTTGTGAAATTTTAATAATTATTTTTATTAAAAATTATAATTTGTAAAATTTTAATAAAAATAACAGAATTTAGTTATTAAAAAAATAAATTTAGGGGATTTTTATTATATAAAAAAATTTTACAATTATTTTTATAATTAAATTTTTTATTAAAATAGTTTTTATTAAAAAAATAATTTGGAGATTTATTTTTTATTAAATTTAGGGTATTTTATAATTATAATTTTTTATTTTTTAAAGTTTTTATAAAATAAAATAATATTTTAATTTATTTAGGGATAAAATTATCATTTCGTTTAAATTATTTAACGGTGTTAGTGTAAGAATGACTAATTGATATAAATTTAAAAAGAAAAATGGTTCAAAGAATATATTAAAATTTTATGATGATTGAATGAACATATGAGAAAATAGAGATGGTGCAATAATAATTTTTCTTTAATAAATTTTATGAAAAGTGATGTATTCATTTATTAAACAACAAAACAGTTAATTTTGGTTGCTTGATAACGAATCTCACGAGATATTATTTATTTATCATTTTTAAAGTAATTAAGATTAAAAATAGAACAAAGGAAACGAACAAAATCCGGTAAAAGAGGAAAAACACAAAAAAAAAAAACTAGTAATTACTGATAAATGGAGTTAAACTGACCAAACTGACCTAACTACTAGCCTACGAGTACCGAAATACGCCGCAGCAGTTGAAGCTCAAAAGGGTAAATTTGTCTTTTGAAGAAGGCGGTTTCCAATTTCAGATACACAACAGAGTCCTAATTTAGCACCCAAATTCTGATCTCGCAAAATGGCAAAGTCCATGTTAAAAAAAAAAATCATTATTCCTCTCTTTCTTTTTCCCTCGCTGAATTTCATTTTTTCTCATCAACCAAGCAAACAAACTCATAAAACTTTCTAGGGTTTTGGAATCAATAAATAATAATCACTTTCATGTTACAAATTAACTATCGCCAATTAAAATGATTTTCTCAAGAATCGGTCGCTCACTCTGTCGCTCCGCTCGATCCTCCACCTTTCAAAAAGTATCAACACTGATTTTTCTTCAATCCTCATCTCTCCCCCCTCGCTCGCTCTGTTTTATTTTTATTTTTTTATAATTTTTTTACTTTAAAGTTTTTGATTACTGTTGAATTTAATTATATATTTAGTTATTCTGTTGGTTTTGTAGAATGTGGTGTCCGGCGACTACAATGCAAGGGCTGCCTTATTAATCGAACCGATATTCCCGACGACGCCGTGCATTTCACGCGTTGATGGAGGGTTGGGTTTTTTTAGAAGCTTTTTAACCTCTGCTGGAGCTGGAAAGCAGCTAGTTTCGTTGAACAAGTGCTCGTCGAATTTCAATTCGATTGTTGCAAACCCTAGGGCTCGACAATTTTGCTCTGGCCAGTCACCTAAGAAAAGCAGTGAGTCAAAATTTTCTTTTTTTAATTTTTTTATTTATTTCAAATTTTTCTATGATATGTAATTTTTTATTTTATTTTTTGAACTTTTAATAAATGTAGAATATGAGAATTATTACCCAAAGAATAAGAAAGAAATCCCGAAAGCAAATGAGCAGAAATCCGAGTCCAAAGGTATGCCGTCTCCACATTGTTATGTGTGTTTGTTTGAATGTATTTATTTGAAGAATTAAATTTCTGTTTGAGGACAATATATGCTGGGTTAAGTTAGTGATATTTGTTTATTTTTGTTATTATTATTAATTTTTTTTTTTTACTTTATCAGTTGTCATTGCTGTTTAAAGACTAGCTTTACGAAATGGTGATTGTGTCATTGGTGGGGGATGTCTCTTTTGTGGGATTTTCCATTCTTCATCACTATAACTAAAATTCCATGATTGCTTAGTTTGTTGACCTTTGGAATTTCCTATTTGTATGTCACATTTATTGATTGAAGTGGCTTAAGATGCTCAGAATGGCCTATTAGTTTGCCCTCTGAATGAACTAGATGCTGGGTAGACTCTAAAATACATTAATTAGGGCCTAATGGAGTTTATTAAGCTAGAACATGTGATTTGGTTGGTCATGTATGAGCTTATGGCTTGTGTATCATCTTTCAACAGGAGAAAATGTCCTCTGGAATGGTTATAAACTAGTTCTAGTCTACGAGTACATTTTCAGGGATAAGTCCCCTGCTCCTCTTTTGTCTCTTTTGTGACAATTTTAATGCATTTTACTATTTAATTTGTGTATTGTGGTACCAATTTAGGATGCACGTCAAACTAATTTCGTAGAGATGTTTTAATCACTGTTCATTTCTTTGATGGAATCAGAGCATATTCTTAATTTTTTTCCCCCTTTTTTGTGCCTTTACAGGGGACTCGGGTACTGGTGACCATGGGAATTTCCAGAACTTCACTAGGCAGTTTTCAAATTTTTTGAGTCCTTTATTGTTTTTTGGATTTGTGTTGTCATCAATGCTTTTATCTCCAAAACAGCAGAAGGAGGTCAGCAATTTATTTCCCTGCTCTTTCCACAATTAATTTTCTGGTTTTCAGAAGATACAGTTATTGTCTCAGTCACCACTGATGGGAATCTGCAGTTGGAATACATTCATCTAGTATTTTAAACTTTCAGAAGATACAGATATTGTCTCAGTCACCACTGATGGGAATCTGCAGTTGGAATACATTCATCTAGTATTTTAAACTTTTTGACAAATACTGACTTTGTTTCGCCAGATAAGACCTTGATGTCAAATATCTTCACTCAGTACTTTCTGCACATTTTCTACACATTCCAGATTTAAATCAAGTTCTTCTCCTGTTATGAAACAAATGAACCCTTACATGATCATGGAGTATGTCTAACTATGTTTAACCATATCCAAATTGTTGTGAGACAATAAGATCAGCTATGTAATACACAATTAGGTGTAAACAAAGGGCCCACACATTTTTGGTTGTACGGTGAAGAATTGTTGGTGGGTGACCTAGTTTCTTTTACTGTTATTCGCTTCTAACACATTTTATGTGCCTCAGATATGGTGCTTTAAGTCGTCCGTTTGTAATGCATTGTTAAACATTTCCATGGTTACTAGTGCTCTTTTTCCTTTTCCAATTTTATGTTCTTTAATTGTTTTTTTAACTTGTTTTACGTTTTCCCAGATTAGTTTCCAAGAATTCAAAAACAAGCTACTTGAACCTGGTCTGGTGGATAGAATTGTTGTTACAAACAAATCTGTCGCCAAAGTGTTTGTGAAAAGCACCCCACGCGGCGCAAGTGAAACGAATGATGATTTTACTCGGAGCCCTGTTAATGGTAGCCCTGACAAAAGAAATTTAAGCCAGTGCAAATACTATTTTAACATAGGAAGTGTTGAATCTTTTGAGGAGAAATTGGAGGAAGCCCAAGAAGCACTAGGGATAGATCCTCATGACTATATTCCAGTAACATATGAGAATGAAGTGAACTGGTACCAAGAATTGATGAGGTTTGCACCAACAGCCTTGCTTTTTGGAGCCCTCTGGTTCATGGGTCGAAAAATGCAGAGTGGACTAGGTGTTGGAGGTCCTGGTGGACGGGGTGGCCGTGGAATATTTAATATAGGAAAAGCAACTATTACGAAGATGGATAAGAATGCCAAAGAGAAGGTTAGAAATAACTAAATATTTGCTTTATATCGTTTATTGCTGCTGTTTTATTACATTTGCCATTGAAGTGAAAAAACTTGGATATGTAAGGTCATCTCCTTAACTAGCAATTTCAATGTTCTATTTGGTAAACTAGGTGTTTTTTAAAGATGTAGCTGGCTGTGATGAGGCTAAGCAAGAAATTATGGAGTTTGTACACTTCCTGAAGAACCCAAAAAAGTATGAGGAGCTGGGAGCGAAAATTCCAAAAGGTGCACTTCTTGTAGGCCCTCCTGGCACAGGGAAGACACTTCTTGCAAAGGCAACTGCTGGTGAGTCAGGTGTGCCTTTCCTCAGTATGTCTGGGTCAGATTTTATGGAAATGTTTGTTGGAGTTGGGCCATCTAGAGTACGGAGCTTGTTTCAAGAAGCAAGACAGTGTGCACCTAGTATTGTATTCATTGATGAGATAGATGCAATTGGTCGAGCAAGGGGTCGTGGAGGCTTTTCTGGTGGCAATGATGAGCGTGAAAGTACTCTTAATCAGTTGCTTGTAGAGATGGATGGATTTGGAACCACCGCTGGAGTTGTTGTACTTGCTGGCACAAACAGACCAGATATTTTAGACAAAGCCCTATTGAGACCTGGTCGATTTGATCGTCAGATAACAATCGACAAACCTGACATCAAAGGTCGTGACCAGATTTTTCAAATCTATTTAAAGAAGCTGAAACTTGATAATGAGCCATCATTTTACTCCCAGAGACTTGCTGCACTCACTCCTGGATTTGCTGGAGCAGACATTGCAAATGTCTGCAACGAAGCTGCTTTAATTGCAGCAAGGAATGAGAGTGCACAGATCACTATGCAACATTTTGAGGCAGCCATAGATAGGGTCATTGGTGGTCTGGAGAAAAAGAATAAGGTATTTTGTTTCTTTATTGTGCGGTATTACTTCTGGGTGTTACTGTTTTTGTGGTGTTAGTTATTTATTTTTTTCTTCTTCTTCTTTCTTTTAATATAAACCAAGCCCCCCCTCAATCTGGTGTGAGTGGAATTTGATCCCAAGGCCTCTTCTACAGCCCCAAGGGTGTTTTCTGGTTTGTTTGAAAGTGCTTTAAGTATTATAAAAAGTGCTGCCAAATAGCCTAAGCATACTAATTTTTTTTAGGAAGAAAAGTACTTTTAAAGCTCTTAAAAATAACATTTCCAGGTGTACCGCAAAAAGCTTCTTTCAGTAGAAGCTTTGCTTTTATCATGCCTGAGAGTACAATGATATCTTAATCTTTCAAAATATTAGCTCTTGATTTGTGAACGGATGGTTAAATGTTCTGTTTGTGGCATCACTAACTATGTGGATGGACTTGAGTGGTGCTTGCTGGAAACTTCTGACGGAACATTTGGGAATATGCTTTTTTTGATTTTTGATTTTTTAAAACACTGAATTGAACTGTTCCTGTTCCTTCACTAGGTCATAAGCAAGCTGGAAAGACGGACTGTTGCTTACCATGAATCAGGTCATGCTGTTGCTGGTTGGTTCTTGGAACATGCAGAACCCTTGCTGAAGGTAACTATTGTCCCTCGTGGTACTGCAGCTCTTGGGTTTGCCCAGTATGTGCCCAATGAAAATCTTCTGATGACCAAAGAGCAGCTGTTTGATATGACATGCATGACACTTGGTGGTCGAGCTGCTGAGCAGGTGACTTTACAGACCACTCTCTCCCTTGCAGATCCCTCTCCCCGTTTTCTCTTTACTTCCTATATTCCTGGATATATGATAGTAGACATATTCCTGGAAATGCATATTGACTTAAAAATTATAAAATGCACGTAATTACTTAATTTAGCCTAAGGACTAGGCTTTGAATGTTCCGTGTGTAGTCATGGAATAAGCTGATACATGTTTTTTACTCCAAATTCACCTGATTCATCTGAATTGTAATTCTCTTATATCTGCATCAAGCGCAATGGCCCTAGCTTTGCGAGGTTGTTATATTGGATGCCTCTCTCCATGGTTTTGTTTGTACTTAATCTGATACTAAAATGCTGAATGGTTGAAAGTGTAAGCGTCTAGTTTTGTAAGGTTGTAAAGTGTAAGAGCCCTATAATTGCTCTATTATTTTCGCTTACTCGTTTTTATTATGCTGTTCTGATTTTTCTTGGGAGCAGGTTTTGCTGGGGAAAATATCCACTGGAGCCCAAAATGATTTGGAGAAAGTGACTAAGATGACGTATGCTCAAGTGGCGGTATATGGTTTCAGTGACAAGGTGGGTCTTCTTTCCTTCCCTCAGAGAGAGGATGCGTTTGAGATGACCAAGCCCTATAGCAGTAAGACTGGTGCAATTATTGACAACGAAGTGAGAGAATGGGTGGGTAAGGCATATGATCACACTGTCAAGTTGATAGAAGAGCACAAAGAGCATGTGGCACAGATTGCAGAAGAGTTGCTTGAGAAGGAAGTCTTACATCAAGATGACTTGGTTCGGGTATTGGGAGAACGCCCTTTCAAACATAGTGAACCCACTAATTATGATAGATTTAAGAAAGGATTTATAGAAGATGACAAGGAGTCAAAAGAGACAAAAGAGGGTGGGACTGCTGAAGATGACAATTCGTCATCACCCTTGGAGCATGAGGTTGTGCCTACATAGCGGTTGAATAAAGGTTAGTGAATGTAAATGGAACTTTGTTAGGTTAGTTTGTTCACTTCACTTCATTTTTCAAATAAATCATAAAATGTAAAAATCATGGAATGAGTAAATGAATCAATTTCCCCCCATTAGCAAATTCTGCATTTGATGGTCTCGATGACTCTAGCTTAATTCAATGTATAAAGCTTATGCCAGCACGGTGATGTTGGATTTACGGAACTTTTGGTTGCCTTTCAGAAAAGATTTTTTGTATCCATTCATCTTCGGGTGAGTTTTATTCCTTTTCCCGCAGTCAAGGTAACTTTCATTATTTCTAAGAAATGATAGGAAATAGACGAACGGGATTAACCCGGAGACGATGGCAATTGGGGAATTATGGTAAGTATTTAGTACTAAAATGGAATTGAATCAAAGGTTTTTTTTAAAAAAAAAAAAAATTTAAATTAATAATTGCCCACAAGCCAGAATCTAGCAGGGGATGAGCGACGCCCACATCCTTTTTCGTTCCTCTGGAGTCACACTTCATTTCATGCCTGTGGTGTGGTGTGAATTAAGCCTCCAGACAAATGGCAAAATGCAAATTAAGTCGCTCTAAAGGGCAAATAAACTCTGTGTAAAGGTTAAAAAACTAAAGAGGCTTGTTAATACATATCTGGTGTGTTTACTTACTAACAATGAGAATAGAAATTTTGGAATTGGAATTAATGATGTATTTACGGAATGAAAATAGTATTGTTCCCACAAATTTAGGAATTATTATCAAAGTTCTAATTCCGAAGAGGTTTGGAAATCAGAACTCCATTCCTATAAATGACATTTTTACCTATAACTAGACTTCCTAATACTCAGTTTATCTCTGATTTAAATAATAATTAAAAATTAAAAGATAATAAAATTAATAATAATAATAAATTAATAAATTATAACTATAAAAATATTTTAATAAACAACAACAACAACAATAATAATAATAATAATAATAATGACGATGATGATGATAATAGCAACATTATTATTTTTATTATTAATGTCATTATTTATTATTATTACTACTACCACCACCACCACAAATTGACGATAATTAACAAAAGACATTTTAATAAATTATGATGTTTCTAAGATAAAGTAAACACATCAATGAAAATAAATTACATTCGGTTTCGATTCCTACAATTCAAGTAAATAACTTATTCTAATTTCTATTCCTGATTCTGATTCAAGTTCATTCTAATTTTAAATTATTTTAATTATTGATTAGTAAATACACCAATCATGTGGTGTGTGGCATTGGTAACAGTGCCACATAAGGAGTTCTCTCAGATGGTGGAAGCATTTTGTTCTGATCTACGTGGGACAACAAAGCACAAAATCACATTGTCTAAATCGCACTACATCTTCATGGTGTTCATAATTTTGAAAAATATTGACGGTGTTTCACACATTGTGGGTTTGTATTTATCTAGAATTAAAGGCTGAAAATGAACTATTTCTGAGTGGGAAAAGAGGTGGCACAATGGCAGTCTGACACGAAAACCTATCTTTGGTGAAATCCAATAACAATCTATCAACCACATACGTTTGACAGAGATGCTGCCATGCACCACATTATCCTCACGACAAGTTACAAGATTTGTATATGCAATGACAGATGTGACCCCATAAGGACAACGGGAGTTGTTTTAATTGTAAATTTTGTAAATTTTGAAGAATTTGGTTATGTTAGAATTATTTTAAAATAGAATATATATTTTTAACTACATAATTAAAGTTATAATATTTTTTTTTTATTATTTATCACTTTGTGAATGCGATTCTGATTTGTACTAAACCTCCAAAAAGCTCTAAAATAGCCATTACCGATTTTAAATTATTTCTCTCTCAATTGATTATTTTCATATAATTCATTGATCATGAGTGTTTTTGCTTTTGAATTATCCCTCAAAATTTGGCTAGAATGATTCCCCGCTTCCCTATAGGTTGGGCTCTTTGTAATTAGAACTAGGCCATGGATTAATAATGAAGCTCAGTGGAGTATTTGAGAAATCATTCTAATGGACAAAATATATTGCTTTTGAGCATTAAAAAGTTGCCCATAATTCTAAACATAATGATAATGGCCTCCTTGTTGGAAAGCAAACAATTTAGGATTGAATTGAGATTCTCTCCAATAATTCATCACCAATCATTAGCATATTGTACAATGAGACAATGATGGTGTAAAAGAAGAAGAATTCTGAATGGTGTGAAATGGAGAGATCCTATTTCATATTCTGTAGCTGCGGCTGTGTACAAAATCTTTGCTGCCAATAACCCAACAAATATAAATAATAATTCTAATTAAATTAATCTTCAAGTTGAGTACTTCTCTTAATCACTATTGGTTCGCAAAAGTAATGGGATTGTGTCTTCTTTTCAAAGTGTCCCTTTTTGTTTAAGAGATGCTTCTATTTGTTTAATCGAGTCACCATTTCGTGCTTAGTGAGTTGTTAAATGTGCATATGACTCGCTTGAATACTAAATTAGCCATACATAAAGTACAGATTATGGGTGATTAATTTATCCTTAAAACAATACAAAAGTATAGCCACCCCCTTTGCTCCCTGCCAAAAATAACATTAAAAATTCCATGTACCATTCAACGCAAAATCACATTTCATATATTTTCTTTTTGATGAACTTGGTTTCCCTGAATCTTCTCAAATTGAAGAAAGGGGTGAAAAAAAAAAGATATTGGGTTCATTTTCGTTGTGAAAACAGTTGGCTCCCACGGGAAGATGAGCCTAAACTTGGGTGAAAAATAAATGCATACCAGCTACATATTTATGTATAACGATTGTGCTTAACTTTGAAAGCTATAGTGTCTTTAAAGGTGTATATTAATTTGTGCCTTGTGAACTGCATTATTGCTCTCGCAGTACCAAAACCGTGCACTTTCGGCTGATCATTTTTCACTACCAATACCCGTAGTAGATATTTTCGGAAGATGCTTGCATCATTGGAACTGCTAATTTAGCTTTTGTATTTGGCAATCAACCAAACACATATTAACTTATAAATCTTCCTAATAGAACAAATTACAAAGTGCAACCAAGACCACCAAAAATCTAATGCAAAGTCCATTGTCTTTTTCCGACTGCGCTGATCATGATGGGCGCTGGTCAAGTAAAATATTCACAACACGTAGAAAATTCTCATGCTCTAATCATTGATCAATTTGCCAGATGAATCTAGGACGTCCGTTGATGTAGCTTTCCTAGTCCACCTCACCGGATCACAAAACCCAAATGCCCCAATAATATGGTCATATAATTATTTGTTTTAGCAAAGATTATATATATGTAGGGGAGTCTTAGTCATAGCCAGCCTTGGTGGTTGAAATTTTGAAATTATTGAGGGGAAAGAGTTGGAAACGATGCTTTCAAAATGAGATAGTCCACCACCATTATATTGTTTTCATCAAACACGTAACCATCCTTGCCTATAATTTAAGGATTTGTGAATAAGATTGAATAATAAACAAAGGGTCTCTCCATTTTCCCTTTTAAGCCCCTTTTTCATCTTCTCCTCTTGTACTTTTGCTTGCCATGCAATCTTAGGCCTCCAATTATTTGCTCCAACAAACATTAAATTAAAACAAATAGGTTCATTTTCTGGTCTAATTTTGGGTTAGTCATTTTCACAAACGATAGCCTGGCGGCATGGGATCCAAATCTTGCAATTCAAAATTTAATTTCATGGTCACATACCGACATACAGATTAAATTAATTTTTCGCAGCAACCCAACTCAGGAAACAGTTTAGTGTTGTCATGAATCATTTTTATATCCTATTGTTGGAAGCAATTAATATTAGGGTTGGCTATATTTGTAAAGGGTGGCAATATGTCATGCATCACCACCATGTACCGTGTCAAATTAATTTGGTCAAAATAGATCGACCCATTTAAATCGTGTTAAAGATTTAAAACACTAATTCGATGCGCCGATTAATTGTGCCACGTATATGTATAACTAAACAATTTTTAGTACGTTCTCCAAAATATTTGTGGTACTATCTACTCAAAACTCTAATCAATTTTGATTTAAATATATCTCAATAGTTTTTAAGAATATAATAAAATATAATATAGCTTTTTTATTAGATTAAAAATGAATTGATACGATATCATTAATTGAATAATATATTATTTTCATAAATGGATTTACAAGACGGAAATTTTAAACCTAATCCTGACATGATCAATAGACGAATGACATACATTTTAAGCCAATTTAAACTGTGTCATATTTACGTTAGATCGACAAATATGACACACATTGCCACCACTAACCAATATGATAGATAAAAAATATTGCACTCAGCCACTCACAACAGCAGATCGATGTTAGCAGCAGAAATTTTCGTTTATAAAGGACCATTTGGATACGTGTGGCTTAAGAATCGATCAATTATTGACTCCAATAGGGAATGATGTGTATCAAAGAGTTTTCATTATCTATAATTATATAAATAAAAAAACAGACGTGAGTCGTTTGTCTTTCTCCGTTCAATAATAGAGATGATTAATACCCTCATTCAAACACTCAAAATGTTAAAAAAAAAAAAAAATGAACACAATCATCATGCGGGCATTTTAAAGATGTCTTGTGTTGAATGGTAATTAACTAAAAAGTTTCATATTGGTGATACCTATACGTACAAAAGTGATTTTTTTTTTAAAAAAAAAAAAGTCAAATGGGTTATAAAGAAAGAGCTTTTGCCTGTGAAAAGGGTCACTTTATAGGAGAGCCAACTCATATGTAAATATAAAAAAAAATTTAATTTAATTGCATGCAGTGCATCATGATTCATGTGTCCAGAATCGTCCAGATGTTTAGGTTTGGTTTGTTTGGAACCAATCAACCAAATATTGGCATCTTTCTTACTTGACCAAAACGCCCACCAAATGAAAGTGATTATTATTTTTTTTTTGGCCCTTTTTTTAACAAATTAGGATCTGGGGGAAGCTTTACTCGCTTTCATCACTTTTTCTATGAACCTTATTAATTAGCAATTAAAATAGAACTCATAAATATATGAATGATCTCTGGTCAGCGACTTTGTCCACACAGACAACTGTGCATACTGAAATGTGGCCAGATTTTGTTCATATCATTGTGATGCAAAATGTCTGCTAAATCAACCTTTATTTTATTTTTATGAAATAATTATAATTATGTGGATATTCACCAAATCTACTTTTTTTGTGGCTCCATAATAAATCTTCATCTCCTGTAATTTTCACTATATATATCTATGTATTATTCATTTATATAGTTATACAACCCAAAAAAAAAAAAAAAAAAGCCTCGTCTCCTTGTTTGTACACATTTCATAAAGGAGCACTTTTCTAGACTATTGTGTTGTGTCTTAATCTATCCCTTTCTCTTATTATATGTGCTTATTGTGCTCTAGGTTGATAAATTATTTAAGATTATTTTTATTTAATTATTTCTCAAAGTAAATTAGGACCTCATAAGATGGACGATTCCTTTTGATCTCTTTTTTTATCTGCATGCAATTTATAAACAATAAGCAAATAACGACTCATAAAACAAGAATGATATATGGTGAGCAATATCGTCCACCTATTTGCTGTGTGAGACAGTTCAGTTAATTTAATTATACTAGCGTACAAGGTACAACTGTAAACCACTGGAAGATTTTTTTTTTTTTTCATATGCATGAATTTAGTAACCAAATATTGGTATCTTTCTTACTTGACCAAAATACCATCTAAATCAAGTAAATCACTTTTCTTTTTTTCTTTTTTTTTGTTGGGGTAAGAAATAAAGTTGGGATATGTGAAGCTTGATACTTTTGATCTCTTCTGGTAACAGCCACTTTTGAGAATATGCTTTGCTAATTACATGAGACTATTGTTTAAATTATAATTTATATTACATGAGGCTATAATTGGTATTTATAAATTAAACTATTACTATGACCAACTTATATAAATACTTATGGAGCTCTATTCAGATTTTAATCGTCACTAATATTTGAGAGATATCTACTCCACTCACACATAGGTAAGGAAGAAGATTACATTCACTCAATTATAGATATCTACTCCACTCACACATTGACCACACATGGATAAAGAATAAGATTACATTCACAAATATCTACTTCATTCAAGAAATATCTACTCCACTCACACATAGATAAGGAAGAAGATTACATTCACTCAATTATAGATCTCTACTCCATTCGAGAGATATCTACTCCACTCACACATGGATAAGGAAGAAGATTACATTCACTTAATTATAGATATCTACTCCACTCACACATGGGTAAGGAAAAAGATTACATTCAATCAATTATATAATATAATTAAAGAAAAAAATATCCTCACATTACGCTTGTGAATGTTTGAACTGCTGTCCTTCAAAAACAACCCTAATCACTCGAGTGGCTAATAGTGATACAATATTTATCATGTTAATGCAAGCTATTTTAAATTACTTGATAATGAGATAATATAATTAATTTATTGAAAAATTTACTTATTGTTTATTAATCTTTTCGTGTTTACAGTTAAAAAGTGAGCGTGGGCAACACCGTTTATTACATTTGAAGGGTTCCGTCACGTTAAGAAAGACATTTGTTGGAAGACAACAACATGATAGAAAGACAATTTTCATTCTTATAAGACACTTTTTAGAGTATTTTATTGGGATAATCATAAACCTAAAGATAACGAATGAAAATCCCATATCTTCAATTGAGTACTGCAATAAAATTGGAATGATTTTTGGGTGCAGATTCTGGGCAGTTCTGGATAGATTAATACAGTTAAAAGAGAAGGGTAAATTTGTACCATAAAATAAATTGTTAACTTGTTCTAGACAAAACTGGAAAAATAAAATTCTCAAGAGAGAGAGAGAGCGAAAAAAAAAAAAAAATAGAGTCCAGGAAGTAAAACGTTAACTTGTTCCTTCCTTTTACTTTTCTCTCAACTACTTTTCAAAATTATTTTTTCTTTACCGTAAAACATTAAAATAATAAAATAATTAATTTACAAAAAAAAAAAAAAAGGAAATTGCAGCAGACGCAACGGTTCCATTTCTCTATATAAACCCACCTCTGCTTTCCTTCTTCCTCCCCTCTCGCTTCTTCTTCTTCTTCACCTGCATCTTCATTATCTTTGCATTGCTTCAAATTCGCTCAAACAAAGCTCTCTTTCATTCATACCAGTCATTCTTTTTCTGGTGGGATATTTTTCTTTGGTTCTAAATCCCCTGTTGCTTCAATTTATTTACTTGTTTTTCTTTCTTTGACATATATATGTTATTGTTATTGATCATCATCGCATTGAGTTTTGAAGATAATTTGGTTACCAAATGTACATTTGTGGATGACCCTTTAAGAGATGAACTAATGGAACCCTTTGTGGCCTTTTTCCTTTTGTCTAAATATTTTTTTATGGTCTATATCATTTCACCTTGGCCTGTTAGTTCGTTCATTTTATTTTATTTTATTTTATTTGCAGTTTGTGGTAGTGTTTTGTTTACGCACTCATGAACTTATAAAGCCCTTGTCCCAACTCCCAACTACATGATATTGATATTGGCCGAAAGATTGTCCACACATTTAGGGAGATTTTCTCTTGCTTAATTATTATAGCAGCAAATGAACACCAGTAGTTTGAGAATTAAAATGAACTTAAATGTTGATATGGGTGGTTTCAAGTTTTGTTGGAGCGTTGTGCTAACGTGTTTTGATCACTTGCTGAAGGTCTTTTGAATCAAAATGGAGTACGAAGGCCGTTACCGTATGGCTGCTACAAAATATGATTGCCTTCTGTTTGGTAAGTTCTGATCCTACTCGTACATTTGGCTTGAAAATTCGATTAGTTGTTGTAAATAGAAAGCACGTAACATTTTTTTATGTTTGCTTTTGTATCTGCAGATCTAGATGATACCCTGTATCCCTATAGTTCTGGTATTGCTGCGGCATGCGGACAGAACATCAAAGGTATTGATACTTCTTGGCTTTTCTTTGTATTTGCAACTGTTTTATATGTTTCACATTTTACAGTTTTTCTTTTTGAAATTGTAAAATGAATGCTTGTTTTCATTTTTCTAGATTATATGGTTGAAAATCTTGGCATTGAGAGGAGCAAAATTGAGGACTTGGGTAACTTGTTGTACAAGAATTACGGGACAACAATGGCTGGACTCAGGGTACATATTGTGACTTTGAAAACTCTTCTTTTCAGTATCTTCTATAATGGTCAAAGTTAGAATATGTTTGATTGATTTTGTGGGCTGGGGTTTCTTGTTTTGCAGGCTATTGGCTATGACTTTGACTATGATGACTATCACAGGTATGTTACATCTCAAATGTTTATGTTGGCAACCCCTTATGACTTACTTGCATTTGGTGATTGTGATTGACTTTTCACTTTCGTATGTAACAGTTTTGTGCATGGGAGGTTGCCTTATGGGAACTTGAAACCAGATCCTGTTTTGAGGAGTCTTTTGCTGAGCCTGCCTCTAAGGAAAATTGTAAGCATTTATTTATTTTTCAATAATTTAGTAACCTCTTATTGGTTATATTCGTTGGTGTGTATTCTCATGGTTTGTGTATCTTGTGTGGGAAAAAAAAAAATACAGATCTTCACAAATGCGGACAAAGTTCATGCTGTTAAAGTTCTCAGCAGGCTCGGATTGGAAGACTGTTTTGAAGGGATTATATGCTTTGAGACTCTGAATCCGACTCACAAGAACACTGTTTCTGATGATGAGGATGACATTGCGTTTGTGGAATCAGCTGCTTCCACCACAACTAGCGCCAATGGCCCTCAAATTTTCGACATAATTGGTCATTTTGCTCAACCAAACCCAAGTTTGGTTGCATTGCCTAAAACTCCCATTGTGTGCAAACCATCCGAATTAGCCATTGAAAAGGCCCTCAAGATTGCCAGCATTAACCCTCAGAGAACGGTATGTTCATCTTTATCAGGCCCTGTCTTCCCATGTCCTTTTCGAATCTTTGATCATTCGTATACAGAGACCGTATAAAGTAGTTAAATTTGCTGATGTTTTTCGTCATTGTATTTTTGCTCTTTCAGTTGTTCTTTGAAGATAGCGTCCGAAACATTCAGGCGGGAAAGCGTGTGGGACTTGACACTGTGCTGGTAAGTCTTTGTGAGGACGTACCAAAAATATTGTGTCACATTACTTGTTCATACTAACAATAAAATGATGCCATACTACACAAGGACGGCCGCTGATTGACTGTTTGTTGAATTACAATGTGTTGTTCAGATTGGCAAATCACAGAGGGTTAAAGGTGCAGATTATGCATTTGAAAGCATCCACAACATCAAGGAAGCAATACCAGAGCTCTGGGAATCTGATATGAAATCGGAAGTCGGGTACCCCGGCAAGGTTGCTGTGGAGACACCCGTGACAGCTTAGATACTATGTTATGATCATATCATCACCTAGAAATGTCAATCATGCTCTTCTGGGGGTCTCATTGTGTCCCCATTCCCTATCACTGTGTTCAAATGATGTAGATGTCTTTGTTCAGATCAATCAATTAAAAAAAAAAAAAAAAAAGGCATCAGTTCAATATTTACTTACATACCACAGTGCAATGTCTATCAGTTGTGTCACAATCCATAATCAATCATATATGATGCGTGGGAGGCCGTGCTAATCACGATGATTATATAAAATAATTCTGTCATTAGGTGTAATTCAATCCATTCTCATATAATAGAGAGGAATTATAATATATATATATTAATATATTCCAGATGTGATAGCTGATTTGGTGCATGAAAATTGGAAGGACAAGACTCTTGTCTATTAATCTATCATTCTGGACTACAGGTGTAATATAATTTAAGCTTTTAGCACAGCATAGAAGATAGGCATAAAGCATTTCAAACTCAAAACTCAATTATTAGTTGAAGCTAAAGCTACTTATGACTTAGGCTTGTTCTTGAGTCCCCACCAATTTGCATAAATGATGCATGCGTATGGTCCATTTGATGATTGATTGTATGCGGCCAAAAGAAACTTTAGCATTATTTTTGCCTTTTTTTCTGCAGCTCTCCTGGCAAAGTGGCGTATCTGGGTACCATTATGTGTGTGCAACTGTGCATGCATGAATGATGCATTGTTGCTTTTCGAAATTTGATTGGTGTGCGTATGTATACATAAATATCTTGGCATCAGAAAGTTTTAAAGATGCTACAGTTCCATTAATGAAGCTCCAAAATTTTTGATCCCACATGTTTTGCACATGCCCAGATGCAAATGGAGTTTTGGGCATGGCTTTTCTTGGATATTGACTTCTCGGCGAATTTAGATGTACGAAGGAATCTAAAGTTTGGTTTTATGAGCTGTTGTTGGCCATTGCCATCTGTATTCATCTTTAAAAACAAGAAGCGTTTACTTGACTGGTGAATGGCGATTGCTTCATTTTCATCACAAAGGACTGTCCTTTTTCTTTTTTTTGTTTTTTTTCTTTCTATTCAGTGTTAATAGATACTTCAAAGTATTGAGGCTTCCACTAGTGGTTACGCTCCCACTACTGGTTACTGGGTCAGAATGTAAAAGTAACCAAATCATTAATATAAATTATAGTTCCTACAAACGTGGCACAAAATTTTTCAAATTTTAGGACTAATTGGGCTAACGTTAAATTCAAATTCAATTATCGAGGTTTATTGTGGAGAGGTAGACCTCACATCAACAGAATTGGAGAATTCTTATTAATCTTTTCAATTTTTGAGATTTATAAAATATGCAACTTTGATGGTAGATCTATGGTGTTGGAGGTTCCACTGTTGGTGATAGCTACTGCTTTCTTGCATAGATCTGACAACAAGGATTTGAGCATACCAAATTTTAATTCAAACTACATTGGGAGGTCGGGGTCAGTGGGGGCAGGTCGGTGAGTAATTTCTATTTTAATAGTCAATTTAATATATAATATTATTAATTCAATATAAATACTAACATAAAATAATTTTATATATAATATAATCTACATTATGTTTTAGTTTAACGTATACAACATAATACAATATTATTAATTTGATATACACAATTGTGTTAATTTTTGTCAACAATGGAGTTGAAAATGACTTAGGGATTCAAGTCCCTATGTAGATTTAAAAAAAAAAAGGTAACCGACAAAAAATAAGTAGGTTTGTTGGCATGCAATTTGAACCACGCCATTAAATATGTCCATCATAAAGTTATAATCTAGAAACATAAAATCTAATGTGTTGAAAATAAAAAGTTTGAAATTTGAACCTGCTTGTGTGAAGAGGAGATTGAGTTATCGTTATGCTAAATTATAATAATAATAACAATAATAATAATATTATAATCTAAGCAAGTCTGTTATTGTTTACATATGTGAATTGTTGCTTTCTCAACAAGTGGTGGATGTAGACACTTAATTGGGAAGGCTTTGTTAAAAAAAAATAATTTAATTTGGAGTACCTATTATGTTTTTATTGTTAATTTAAGTACATTTCAAATCTCAAAAAACTCAAATTGTATTATTTTTCTTAAATTTTAAAAAATAATGTAATAAGTTAATTATTTTAAATGTTAGACCTTATTGTGATCACATTTGTGAAAGTATTCTTTTTCTAAGCAATCCCTACCAAATATAAGTTGTGAAAGTATGCTTCTTTTAAGTATTCTCTACCATATTAGGGATGGCAAAAATCCCACAAGAACGGAGACCCTCAGAGATTTTTCTTATTCGGGGAGGGTATGAGGATGATTTTATACCAAATTATTTATTCGGGGAAGGGATAAGGATAATTTTTTTACCAAGTTTCTCATTCGAGGAAGTAGGCTTGGCAAAATCCGGGTCTGGTCCGGGTTTTGGTGTTGCCCGGGACCGGACCGGATGCTTGAAACACAAGACCGGACCCGGGTTAAAACCCGGGTTTTCCGGGTCCGGTCCGGGCTCAAGACCGGCACCCCCGGGTCCGGGTTTTTGGATCCGGGCTTCTAAGCCCGCATGTAATAATTTTAATTTTTTTTCTTCTAATTTTTTTCTTTCATTTCTCTAACAATGCTTACTTTTTTAAAAAAAATAGTCAAATAAACTCATTCAATCTCATGCTTTAAAAAAAAATAGTCAAATACAAATATATAACATACTAACAATGTAAATTTTACACAAATAATAAATAAAAATTATTTCAATCTACTTTCTAATACTTAAATTCATCCAATTTCTAACCTAAACTCATTCAATCTATATAAAAAAAATAAATTAAATTTAATTTAACAACACAATAATCACACAATAAATCTAAATAACATCCAACATATCATAAATTCATAATTATATATTTATGTATAATAAATTTATATATATTTTTTGTTAATTTATTAAAAAACCGGGTCCGGATCCGGGTTCCGGGTTTTTGGTGTTAAGCCCGGACCCGGACCCGGAAATGTCCGGGTTTGAAATTCTCAAACCCGGATCCGGGTTTTTATGAGTGCGGTCCGGGTTTTGCCCGGACCGGATCACCCGGGTCCGGGCCGGGTCCGGTCCGGGCGGGCTTTTTTGACACCCCTACGAGGAAGGCACGGGGATGAGGTGGAGTCCCATCCCCTACCCATTCTCCATTTCCTCGTATTAATTTTTAATTTTAATTTTAGAATTATTAATAAATAAATAATAAAATTTGAATTATATTAAATATTTGTATAAATAACAAATATCAGAATATTTATACATATCTACTATAAAAATTTTGAGCATACTTAACTAGTTGTAGTTTTAAATTACTATTTGACCAAACCTTATTCTAAAGGTTTTGGCCCAAAACTGTTTTAGATTATGAGTCATATTGCTTATATTATTTTTATTATTTTATATTTGAAACCTAATAGTATCTCTCAATTTGTCACATTTCGCAATGAAGAACATGAGGAATATGAGATGTAAGAGTAAATGCTTTTATTAAAAATATTAATTTCAGTATCTATGCCCATTTCATTTATTTCATTATTGATATAAAAGTAATTTCTTTTTATTATAAGATCATGAAGATTAACGAAGATAATTATTCTGATGATTTCTATTTTGTAGTCTAATTTTTGTAATGGATTAATATTAGTGTAAGATATATTGTCAAACCTTACTTTGGTTTAAATTTTTATTTTAATATGATTAAATCAAGTTCAAAATTTAAATTTAAAAATGTATCAGTTATTCGGGGATTGGAAATCCTCGGGGATTTCCTCTTATTATTCGAGAAGGGGACGGGGATCCCCTCAGGCAATTCTAATGGGGACAGGGATATACGTAGAATATCGGGGATGGGTACGGGGATGTCAGTCCCCTCCCCTCCCCTCCCTTCCCCATTGTCATCCCTACACCAAATATTTAAAAAAATAAAATTATATAGTTATTGGGATTTAAACCAAGTTTTCAAAACTACTAAATAATACTCTTACTACTAAACTATAAGTATTTTATCATATAAAAGATGTACTTACTATCATAAATTTAAATCCAAAAACCTTTTCAATAAGTACAACCTTTGGTACATATGTGGAGTCACCAATTAATTAAAACAATAAAAATTTCAACAGAAGCAAGCTTGAGCTAATTGATAAGTTTGCTTCTAGAACAAAAATGAATTATAATATTATTAGCAAAGGAAAAGTAATATATAGATATTAGCGGGAAGAACACTTATATTTCTTAATAATATAAGAACATTAATGGGGAGAACGCTTTCATTTGTGAATAATAAGGCTCTGTTCGGTATTATTTTTAAAATGGTGTTTTCTGAAAACAAAAATGAGAATAAAAATGGTGTTTTGTAATCACTGAATTTTGAGTTTAAGTATGCGTTTGATATCATTTCTTATATCCTGTATTTTAGAACTGAAAACAATCATATGTGTTTGGTGGACACATCTGAAAATGGTAAAACAATGAGTATGTGTTCGGTAATATCATTTTCAGCAACAGTTTTTACTAAATATTTAATTAATATTTATAGTTAGGGATATTATCATTTTACTACCAAAGTTTTACTGACATATCATGTCAGTATCAAGGTTTTCCGAAAAGTGCATTTTACTATTAAAGTTTTGCGCTGTTATCAATACACTACCGTTCCATTAACAACGTTAAAAATTTACTGATGTCATAAGGGCATCAAAGACATTTATAGCTGTAATAGTAAAATTGTCTATTAATTTGATAGATAAATTATCATTTTACTACCGAATTTTTAGGGAAATTATCATTTTACTACCGAACTTTTAGGGGAATTATCATTTTACTACCAAACTCTTAGGGGTAAAATTGACTTTTAACTCAATTTCCGTTAAACATTAAGTTTTTATTAATGGAATGGTAGTGAATTGATAACGGTGCAAAACTTTGGTAGTAAAATATACTTTTCGGTAAACCTTGGTACTAGCATGATATATCAGTAAAACTTTGGTAGTAAAATAATAATTTCTCTTATAGTTAAAAAGTACAACATGCAACGTTCATTATCCCTTGTAACAACGCAAGCAAATGATATCATAAAGCAACCATAAAAGCATTTACCAATACCAAATCCCAGGATTGCTTTGAATTGATCTTTGGCACATCGACTCAATAAAATGATTAACTACACCTATTTTAAGAACCAACATTGTCAATCAGTCATCCAGTGGTAACATTTTCACATCTAAAATACATACTAGTTAAGATTATAACTTATTTCTACATGTACACAACTTTGATATAATCCTGCATTTGCTTGGGTGTAGAGCGTCTCCAAATTCCTGCTAAGACGCTTCCAAAGATTGAATGACAAGCATTGGAAACTACACATTGTACTGTTATCACCGGGTTTCCAAAGTACTAAGAGGTAAGAACAACTCCAAGCACCGAGTTCTGATACATGAAAGCATTAGAATAAGACTTGATGATAATTAAATAAGAATAAAAGAGGCTAGCTCCTCTATGAAAGTGTTATATGATTTAACTAAGAATGATTGATAGCAGGCCTAAGAACCATGATTAAAAAAATAGGAGATCATTTTGCTTTCAATACTTAACTATATGCATTTGCTTGTCTACATTCAATTATTGATGTAGAACGCTGTGGGGAATCACTTTTAGATGAAATAAGGAGCTTTTTTGTCTTAGAAGTTGACCTATACATAATAACAATTATTTGCATGCCAACCTCAATAAAGATGGTTTGACAAGATGCCAGATCAATCCCAAACATCCTTGCAAGTACATATCCAAAGAAAAATCCAGATGCATGAAGAAAAAATATTGTTAGCATCACTTGCGGACCAGACATAAGGATTCAAGAAGCAATATGAGCAATTGCATTGCCATAAAGAATTGCAATAGTTCTCGTAGCAATAGTAACATTAAGGGAGTGAAAAACTTAACCAAGCTTTGGAAATATTGATTTAAAAATACACCACCTAGTACAGGAAGAAGCACAGGACATAGCACAATTAATGCAAACAGTTTAGCAAACAAGAACATTTAGAAAACAGTACTGCAATAGGAGATCTCACCTACAACGTGGACATTAACAAACTCATAACATTGACTACAACATATTGTCCATAATGTTTAAGTTCTGTAACTACCAAAGTTATGTTTAAGTCTATAATTACGTTGCAAACAACTATTTAACTTAAAAAACAATTTAGGCTCAATACTTTCTGAATTTATCTCAAAGAGAAATGAAATCACAACAAATAAAGAAAAGAACAAATAAAATCAATCAACAATCATATGAACAAAACTCAAAAAAACAAAATCATTTAACAATCATATGAACAAACCCAGAAAAACAAAATCAATTACAATCATATGAACAAAGCACAGAAAAATAAAATCAATTAACAATTATATGAGCAAAACCTAGAAAAAAAAAATAGATTAACAATCATATGAACAAAATAGACGTAACAAAAGTTATCCAAATAAATGCCGCAGTAGTAGCACCAATAGCACCAGCTGAATAAAAAAAGAGACGAGCACCACCACCACACAGAGCCAAGATGCTGTAGTGGTAGCAACAGATTTCTCTCTCAACCTAGCCATAGCCGTTGATCCTCAATTACAGCAGCAACAGAGCAAAGATGCTGTAACAACACCATACCGAGCCGAGACGTAGCAGTAGCAACTTTCTCTCTCAACACAGTAGCTGATTCTGCTTAAAGAACAATGACAGAGAGAGAGATGTGACTGTCAATTATGGATGAAGAAGAAGAGTATTGACGAAGTGAGAGAGTTGCGAATTTAAATCTGGATTATCAGAGCGTGGTTTAAGAAGTAGAGAATTTTGTTTTATAATTTATTTTGTAATATAATTTGTGATTCATTGAGAACGTGTTTAACACGTTCTCAGTCTTATAACTATAAACTAAAATATGAATTCTTTGTTTTATAATTTGTTTTCTAAATCTAATTGACCGAACAAGTATTACATCTGTATTTCCAAAACAAAAATGAAAACAAGCTTATGAAAATGGTACCGAACATGCCCTAAAAGAACATAAATGGAGGGAGCACTTCTATTTAGTGGAATTCACATCTATGATCCATGATTTACAACACGCCTTGGATTTACCATTTAATTATTACATGTGCTTAATACTGCCTCATTAAAACCTTGCTAGTAAATCCTAATGGAACAAAACCTAATCGAAAGAAAAAGAGTACAATGAACGTTAAAAAATGACTATATAATTCTTTTCTTCAAAATATGCTCCCGTTGATGATGTTGGTTGTGCTTTAAATTATGGTTCTTCTCTTATAAGATTGCGCTCCTCCTGAGAGTGCTCTTGCTGATGAGTACTTCTCTTGATGGTAACATGTATTAATCTAATAGTTTGTTGAAGCGACGCATGTCGATACCATATATAATTTTCACAAATGTAGATGTTGGTAAATCTTTTGTAAATATGTCAGCTAAATTATTCTTTGAGCGTATATATTTGATATCAATCTTCTTGTTCTGTTGAAACTCATAAATATAGAAGAATTTAGGTGGAATATGTTTTAATCTATCCCTTTTAATATATCCTTTTATAAGTTGAGTTATACATCCAGTATTATCTTTATATATCACTATTAGGATATTTGAATATGAAGATATTCTACAAATACCTCAAATATGATGGATTACAGATCATAACTATATGTATTCTCGACTAGCTTCATATATTGCAAGAATTTTAGAGTGATTGGAGGATGTTACAACAGAAGTCTATTTTATAGACTTCCATGAAATTGTTGTACCATTAAACATAAACGTGCTCTATCATGTATTGTACCCATAACGGGCTGAAACAAAAGGCCGCATTATGGGCCTTACGAAGGAAGGCCCACTCGAGATTGGGCTCAATCAGAAACCATTAGCAAGGGGTTAAAGCAATTGGGCTTTAATAGCATATTATAGACTTGGCCAACCGCAGAAGTCTGTAAAATTGAACAAAAATCAAATGAATTTCTTAAAATTCAACTCGATTACTTAAACGCCTAATTAGAGTAAATTTTGGCATCAAAATCTAATGCAACCAAATCTTTTTTGTTTTTTTTTTTTGAATGGCTAATGCTACCAAATCAATTATATTAATCTTCAATCAAATGGTGTTAATCATTAATGACTGACGAACTACTACTATTCAAAAAAAAAAAAAAACAAAGTAATACGAATATAATCAACGTTGAGCAGTCTTAATTAGTCAGATTATCTAAGACTCTGGAGCAGCGCGTGGTAAAAAATGGTGAGTGGAAAAAACTTACGACAAGAGATAAGGTGACATCAGAGAGAAGAGGATAAGAAAATCAATGCAACAACCAACCAACCAAGCAACCAACCTGGTTGATTAACGGCTACGAAGGGAAAAGGAGGGGCAGTCTCGCAATTGCGCGTCGCTGGTCACAGTTTCGCTTCTCTGATTAACTGACGGCCGGATGGACAAGTAAGCTAATTCTTGATCAATGGCTACGCTTACACGCGTCCCATTAATTTCCGCATCGTCACCACCAGGCAGCATTGGTCACTCTCGTAATAAATGCCGTCAGGTGGCGTCATCAATACCATTCCTCAACTGCCTTCCAGAATTTTCTTCTCACGCTTTGCACGCTCGCTATTCTCCTTCTTCACTAGCATCACTTGCGAGTACGAGATACCGAAGGAGTTGCGTCAGTAACACCGAAGCAGTCAAAGTTTTATCGATGGCCAAGAGTACCGTTCTTGTGACCGGCGCTGGTGGTCGAACCGGTAATTTTTTACCTTCTTTTGTTTTTCTTAATTATGTGATTATCCAAATTAATTATCGTTTTTTAAGCTTGCTATAAAATCCTATATGCCGTGATCATTTTTCGCTGGCGTCAGAGTGCGTAAGCTTTTCTTAATTCTAAATTTTAAAATCTGATGAATACTATTGAGTTGATGAATTAGGAGCCTAATTGTTATGTTTAATAGTCTGTTTAGTACATCGCTGCAAAACAGTGACTAAGCAAAACTGTTTCCATCAATTGAAATTTAGCCAACATGAGCTTGTTAGTTACCTACTCAACACTATGAGATTTTTTGTTTTTTTTTTCCCTTTTTGTTGATTCTGTGCTGATTTTTTGATGAGGTAAAATTACAATTAGGCTCTAAATACGAAGGCAGGTTACAGGCCTAGAATTGGTGCTGTTGGTTGAGATAAGCTTGTCAAAGTTGGTTGTTTGGTTTGCATTTCATTGGTTGATTAGATCTGGATGCCATCTCTCTTTCTACGACTTTGAGATCTATATTTGTCTCCTCATGCTGGCTTATTGTTGTGGCTCCCTTTGCATAGCTTGCTGATTTTGATTGAATTCCCATTCAACTAACGTAATTTTAATCCCTTCAGTATGTACATTTTGCTCATTCCATAGAAGTGAAGTCAGTTTAAATGATTAACAAGCTTGTTACATGGTGAATTTTAAGGGATTGAAAAAAAAAAAAAAAACTACGTATTCTTGCAATTTTACATTTTTCTATCAGATATCCAATAGGTGACATAAGATTGCCTGATGCCTTTTTATTAGATGGAATTGATTTCATTGTACCAAATGGCAAATAGACATTTGACAAATGACAATGCTTTAGTTTTGTTGTCTATCTGGGACTTTCTGTTAATTCACTAGATTATTGCGGTGTAGTAATCATCGATCTGTGGTATGTTCTCTGATTATAACATGAATACTAGTTTCGCTAACACTTAAATTATTCTGGTATTATATATAGTTGCTTTCTCTGCAGAAATGAAAAGCATAAAGACATATATAGTTCCTTGTTGTCTTATGGATCATCAATTTATCATTTCTTTTTCTTTTCTTTTCATTTTTCTCTATTGACATCTTCCCATTGCGGACTTCGGCAGGTCAAATAGTTTATAAGAAATTAAAGGAGAGGTCAGAGCAATATGCTGCTAGAGGCTTGGTCAGAACTGAGGACAGCAAGCAGAAAATTGGCGGAGCTGATGATCTTTTTATTGGTGACATAAGGGACTCTAATAGCATCATTCCTGCAATCCAAGGAATCGATGCTCTCATAATTCTCACAAGTGCAGTACCAAAGATGAAACCTGATTTTGATCCTGCCAAAGGTGGAAGGCCTGAGTTCTACTTTGAAGAGGGTGCATATCCTGAACAGGTAATATTTATGCGTATTCTAGTTTGAGAATTCTGACATTTATCTTTTTCTCCTTGTTTTCTTCCTTACTTTAATGAGATATTTTTGCTTCTTAGGTTGATTGGATTGGTCAGAAAAATCAAATTGATGCTGGTGAGTATCTTTTTGCTTTCTTTTCATTAATTCAAAATACTTCGTTTGACCTTTTTCTCGCAAAATTAAATAGAAGATGTATTAAACAATTTTCATGAACAGCTAAGGCTGCCGGAGTGAAGCAAATTGTGTTGGTTGGATCGATGGGAGGAACAAATCTTAATCATCCCTTGAACAGTTTGGGCAATGGCAATATATTAGTTCGTAATCTTTTCTTATATATTTTTAGATTAATGCCTTGTAGATATTTAGTCTATGTTTTGTTAGAGTCATTCCTTGTTTGTTGTAGAATCTATCTTTTAGTTTTTCCCCTTTGTTGTTATGCCTATCTTTCTTTTTAAGAGGGGGTAAACAATTTTCAAAGAGAACCGCTGTTTTAATTTCGCTCTGTATACAGGTTTGGAAAAGAAAGGCTGAGCAGTATTTGGCTGACTCTGGTGTTCCATACACAATTATAAGGTACTCAAATTATAATTCATGTTTATTTTCATAATAGCTTTATTTTTCAAGAAAATTAATAAAATTTGAAAAATGTATCGATGGTAAAAAGACATATTCAGATAGACAACTAGAAAATTATAACTTCAATGTAATATTAAAACATTACTTAAAAATAGAAAAAAAAAAGCAATTATAATGAAATCACACAAATAGTTCTATGAATTTTCTTTTCTATTATTCTTGTAGGACCAAAACATAGAAAGAATAATTTGTTTTCTTGATAAGGTGGGACCGATAAATTTTTGTGTTTTGCATTTGTAAAGAAAAAGTGAAAAAAAAAATGAATACTACTAATTTTCATATAAAAACAGAATTTATTCAAAAGTCTGCTGAACAGGTTTCACTCTTTCATGTTTGTCAAAGAATTAGTAAAACAGTACTTAGACTTCATGTAACTGCCTCTCCAATAAGTTATTAGTTATTTAATTTTAGACCTCTGAGACTCTTCTGTTTATTGTCTAGGGCCGGAGGCCTTCAGGATAAAGAAGGTGGTATCCGAGAATTGCTTGTTGGCAAGGATGATGAACTTCTCCAGACAGAAACAAGGACAATTGCCAGGGCTGACGTTGCTGAAGTCTGCATTCAGGTATGGACATAAGAATTATGCTAATGCAAGAATGCACATTAATTCATTTCAAGATAATCTCAATCTTTTTAGAGTAATGTGAGTGGTTATTGACATGAGCTTTTTGTTCTCCCTCAACAGGCACTACAGTTTGAGGAGGCCAAATTTAAGGCATTTGATTTGGCCTCAAAGCCCGAGGGAACTGGCACACCCACAAAGGATTTTAAAGCTCTCTTTTCTCAAATTACTACTCGTTTCTGATTCTCAGTCGCCATTCTCCTTCTGAGTTTTTATGTTAGAAAACTGTAATGCCTTGTATTAAAAAGGGGAATGAATAAATGAATGCTGAAGATTTCTAAAGGCTGGTGTAAAACAATTTTAAGCGAAAGATATTCGCCGCACTTGCATCCGATAGTTGTCTATTGGTATTGGAGTCAATTTGAATCAGTATTTCATTAGCCCTTTACTATTATTATTCTTAACATTATTAGAGGAGGACTATTGCCACCTCTCTCTCTAAGTATCTCTCAACACTTTTTTCTTAATTAATTTCATTAAAATATTTAAAAAAATTATAAATTTTTTTTAACACTTTCATCAATGATAAAAATACCCTTTTAAGTAAAACTTATTCTGTATACTCTATTTTTTTTTTTAACTTTTATTACGAACTTCATTTTATTTAAAAAAAATAATAATGGATTTTCATTCTCTCTATTATAATTGTTGGTAAATTTTTTAATAAAAAATTAGAGAACAAGACAACCTTTTTAAAATTAAAAAAAAATCTAATTTTTAAGTGGAGATTTAATTAGAAATTATTTTATTATATAATTTTAATTTTGTTAAAGTTACAAAATAATTAAAGTAGTTTTAAGATGTCAATAGTCCCATTCTATTCATAATCCAATTCCAAAGACCGCCAAGTGTAAAGTGCTTTTGTGGCGATTAAACATAGCTTGGAAAATATGACAACGTGACATCTTATGTATAAATTTATTCGGAATTTTTCACATGGATGAATAGAGTGGGTTTAGTTGATTTTCAAGCTTCTCCTATGGTAAGATCAAATATAAAATATAATAAGCGTTGAAAAAGGACTTCTTTTTTTTAATAATTCACTCATTAAAATTCGAATCCATGAGTTGAGACTAGAACGGCCGTTGGAGCGATATGTAAACGTCACACATCAGTTTGATTTGATACTCGGGTGCTCGCTTCTTTGAATTTTTGTTTTGAAGTTTTCTAAGTTACGTAAACGCCGTCGTTTCATCCAAAAAAAGAAAAACTAAAAAACGGTCAATCAGTTAATTGCAAACCGAGCGCGCAAACGAGCTCAACGGAAGACTTGGACGGTTGAAATGGCGGTTTCACTTAACTGCCATAACAAACCCTTATCCACCTCGCTTCATTTCCAGAACCCTAATTTCGGTTCATCCAAATATCACTGTAAAAACCAAAACCATATTTCCGCTTTTCGCCTTCCCGCGAAAACCAAAACGCACCGTATCGTAACCGTCCGTGGATTGGGCACTGACTCGGATCCGAACACTCCACAAGAAGGTCTGAGGTCCCCCTCACTCTCTCTTCTCTCGACAGAAAAAAAAAGGAAAAAAAATCAATATTTTAACTTCTTGACTCTGAAATTTGATGGGTTTTTGATTTTTAATTAGATGATAAAGAGGTCAATAGTTTGGGAGTCAGAGCTGCACTATCTATGCTGAGCTTTTACAAAAGTAAGTCCCTTTCACTTTTTATCTCGTTAATTTTTGAATTTTTGGTGAATTCTATCAAATCATTGAAATGGGTATTGGTGGAAACAGGGGAAATCTCGCCACTGATGCCAAGGAGTTGTAGATACGTACCAACATGTAGTGAGTACTCAATGCAAGCGTACAAGAAATATGGAGTTGTAAAGGGCACTGTCTTGACTGCCTGGCGTCTCTGTCGCTGCAATCCTCTTGGTAATTCAGTTGCTTTATTGTCCTTTCGTGAAATTCATTTTTGGAACCCTTTTGTTTGTTGTTTACTTTGGTTTGTTTAGAATAATAGCTGCTCGGATTTAACTTTTTGATAACAAATAATAAATAGCAAAATAGGTCGTATTCAAAACCATCTAATTCTTTCTTTAGTCTAATTCATAACTACTATCATTTTGTTTGTGTTTGTGCATTTGTGTCTCTTTATGTTTGGCCTAGGTTTAAAATTCAGCAGTTCCAAGATTCTGCCAACTTTACACTTGGAATTGCTTATTGGATTCATAAAAGAGACAAATTCATGATATAGGCTACATCAATGCTCCAAACATGGTACAAGAGTGTTGCTTCTAGGGGTTTTAGCTTGCTTCTTAATTTCTTGTTAAATCTATCATGGAAAAAAGCATTAATAACAAAGTGAAAATACATGACGTTAGCAGAATCACTCCTTTCTCCGGCTCAACGGCTGAGTTTTCTTTCCCTCTAACTTTATTTGGTACATATTGGTTCAAGTTCTATCCTATAGAACGCCTCTTATTCTGTCAGATCACTGATTTAACGGCTGATTTTTTCCACTCAGTAATTTTCCCCAAGCTTAAGCACTTTCTTTCTATTACTCTTCTTCACTATCTCCCTCTTGCCGGTAGTCTCATGTGGCCCTCAGATGCCGCAAAACCAGCCATCTACTGCTTCCCAAAGACGGTGTTTCTCACAGTTGCTGAGTCTAACACCGACTTCAATTATCTCTGTGGAAATGCAATTCATGAAGCTGTTCAATTTCTTCCCTTGACACCCCAATTGTCAACCTCTGACGATAAAGCAGTGGTAATTGCTATCCAAATAATGATGTTTCCAAATGAAGGGTTTTGCATTGGCATTTCAACTCACCATATTATATTCGATGGAAGAAGTTCAGTAATTTTTATGAAGTCTTGGGCTTCTTAATGCAAACAAGATGAAGAAAACCCCTCTTTATCACCAGAACTGACTCCATCTTTTGACCGGACTGTCATCAGAGATCCAACGGGGATTGACATGGTGTTCGTTAACAATTGGTTAGCTTTTACTGGGTCAGATACCAATCCCAACAAACGAAGCTTGAAGAGTTTGCCAAGCTTTCTTGATTTGGATGATTTGGTTCAAGCTACATTTGTTTTGACATGTGAACATATTAAGAAACTTAGGGATAACATATTGTCTGTTTTGGATAAGGTTAATGGAAATGAAGTGAAAAAATTGGACAAACTACATTTATCAACATTTGTGCTGACAGGTGCTTATGTATACTCTTGCATGGTTAAAGCCAAAGGAGGAGAAAACAATAGAGCTGTTTTATTTGGGTTCACAGCAGATTATAGGAAGTGTTTGGATCTCCCAATCCCAATGAATTATTTTGGTAATTGTGTTGGTACTCGTGCCATGGTTGCAACAGCTGCAGATTTCATGGAGAAAACTGGAGTTTTATTTGTTGCAGAGAAGTTAAGTGATATGGTCAAAGAGTTAGAGGATGGATTAACTCTAGAAGGATTTGAGGAAAAGCTTGCGAAGTTAATGCCCATGATGAAATCAGTAGCACAAGGCGCACAAGGGCTTGGGGTTATTGGCTCCAACCGCTTAGATGCTTACAAATCTGATTTTGGGTGGGGAAGGCCAAAGAAGGTGGAAATTTTGACAGTATTCAGTGCAGGAACTATCTCTTTGGTGGAGAGTGGAGATGGTCCTGGGGTGTTGAGATTGATTTGGTCTTAGAGAAGCAAGAGATAGATATTTTTGCTTGCTTCTTTATTTGAGCAGGAGCTAAAAGACCTTATTTAAGTTAGAAAACTATTTTTAGTAGCCAGATTGCAAGTCTATAAACATTTGAACTACTGGTTGGTATTTTTGGAGTGAGTTTTGTATGGTACAAAAGTCCTACTTTCTTTGATGATGTAAGACACCACTTCAGATGCACATAATTAGGCTCCCAATGTCAGAGTTATTAAGCACATAATGTCATTTTGAAGCTTTTGACAAGATCCAAAAAACTCTTATTTTCTCATCATACTTAATAAAGTTTCATCTAGAACTTTTGTTCTCAATCTCTTTTGCTTTCATTTTGCCATTCAATTAAAAACAAAGACATCAAGTTTTGTGCTTTAGTTCCTAATGGTCCATAATTAATATCCTCCATATGGTTTTTTTAGGTGCTCTTTCTTGACTTGAGTCTTTTTCTTTTTGTGTGTGGTTAGGAGATCCATCAGATTTTGAACTGTTCATTCCCTTGAAGCTTAAAAGTATTCAACTCCCATTAAAACTCGTAACATCTGTCGTTTTTTCATTCTTTAAAATATTTATTAAACACAGACTACTATCATATAATGAATCACACCATGAGCTATAGAGCTAAGGACATTTATGTTAATTTTCCAATGGTTTCTCTGAATATGATGTATATCTCCTCTTTTACCTTAAACTGGTATTCCTTTCTCTTCCCACATTATTGATTCCTTTTACCCTAAGAAATATTTTATTTTGAGGTGAGCTAAAGGAATCTTTCAATAAAATTTCAAACTTGTCCCTTTTCTAACTTGTTGGCTAGGGCAAGCCAATAACTAGAGGGCCATATGTCAATAAAGAAGAAAGAAGTACAATTTAGTGGTGAAATGAAGTTGGATGTTGCAAATAATGAACTAAATATTGCTCTAGATTATGCTAGCGTGTGCTTTTTTTTTTATAATATGATATTTTTGAATTAGCTTGAGATCGCAATAGACTTAAATGTCTAATATATGGAAAAATATGTTTTTCTTTTTAAGATCTAAATATAAGTCTTAAGTTGTTTGTCTTTCTAAAATTAAAAAAAAAATGGAGAAATATGGAAACCAATTCTTACACATCTTTGCCCTTATGAATTTTAACAATTATACTGAATGGATAGTTCTTTCTAGCCAAGGTTGACATTTTTTCCAATTCCTTACTATATAAGCTTTTCCATATTACTTCTGAAATAATTCATTTTTCTTTAGGTGGGTCTGGATTTGATCCTCCTCGGTGGTTTGATGAGGAAAGTCCACCTGAAGTATGAGAACGTACGGTCTAATAACTGCCAAGCAAAATGGTACTTTTCACAGTCTTGAGGCTAAAGGTTCAGAGAACAATTTTGGTTATTTGGCCAAGTAAGTGGTCGGCATGCAGATAAAGTACTTACATTGCATTGATTCTTGTTTCAGTCTGTGTCCCAAGATTGTAAATTACACTTTCGTACTCAAGAATACTATGCAGAGTCCCTGCTTAATTATGAGTTTTTCTTAATATACAAGTATAGTGGTTAACCATCAGATTTTATGTGTTAATTTTCAAGGCTTTTGGCTAGAACAGCTACAGTTTGCTGGTCTCTCGGTCTTTTGTTTTGCAAATTTATGAAAACTTCAATCCTGGTCCCTGAAGCCTCGACAGCTTGGTAGAAAATAGTTATTAATGTAATTAGCCACAGTCTTCTTTATTCGCTCATATCAGAGAATTAGTATGTTGTTGTCACAGACTTGAGCTTTAAAGGAATTACTAGATTTGTAAATCAAAATACCAAGATATAGTGAGAAACTAGACTTGGTGGTGTGTGATTTCTGAACTGATGTTTGGTCCTCTGAAAGATCTCTCTTTTATATTGTGGTCCTTGTCTATGTATTCTGTTCAAAATATGGTTGTATCAGAGTTTTCATTTGTATTTATAGCCAAAAAAAGAAAGAATAACTTTTCATATGGAACAGCTCTTGCCATGGAACTTGTATACTAGAGGCTAAACAACTTTAGACAAATATTTATCTACCAAATATTCTGGAGAACTTGTTTAGAAAAGCGAACTTCCAAAAGTGTAGTTGACCTTCGTGCCTGAATTATCTTTCTTTCCTTTGTATCTTCTTTATATTCATGTAAACTCTGTTCTTGTTTTCGCTTACCTTAAGTTTTATACTTGTTGTACAAAATGTGTAAAAGTCAACAAAGTAATGTGTGGGAATAATGAAGTTGCAAAGTCATGCCTCCCAAGAGTGGGGAGTAGGAGTCCTACTCCCTAAGAGCAGGAGCTAGCAGAAACCGTATTCCCCAAGAATGGTGACTAACAGCTATGCTCCTCAAGAGTGGAGACTAGGAGCCATGCTCCCTAAGAGTGGGTACCACAGCCATATTTTGTTATCCCCTGCTCTCGGGGTGCATGAATTTTGGTCTCCACACTTGGTGGAGCACAATCTCTAGTCTTCACTTCTTAGGGAGCATGACTCTTGCTCCACACTCTTGAGGAGCATGACTCTACTCTTGGGAGTATGGCTGCTGGTCTCTATTCTTGGCTACTAGTCTTCATTCTTGGAGAGTGTGGCTCCTACTCCCCACTCTTAAGGGGTATGGCTACTAGTCCCAATTCTTGGTTGTTGACCATTGCTGATCTCCATTCTTAGGAGCGTGGCTCATTCTCCCCACTCTTAGGGGGCATGATTGTTATTCCCTACTCTTGGGAAGCATGACTTCTGCTGGTCCCCACTGTTGGAAAGTATGGTTTCTGCTAGTCTCCATTCTTGGGGAGTATGGCTCCTACTTCCCGTTCTTGGTGAGCATGACGTTTTAGCTTCACCATTCCCGCACACTCCTTTATTGACTTTTTACACATTTTGTACAATAACTACTCCCCAGCTCTTAATTTTTAGCTCTACCATAACCAGAAGCATAAAAGCTTAAGTCATGTCTTTCTTCATGCCATCTATATAAACTATCTTTTAAACAATCTGTCGACATCGTTGAGTTTTCATCTCTTTGGCTTTCACTTTCCCTGGTGAGTATATTTTGTTTTTTCTTTTAAAATTTTCAATGTCTTCAAATTATAAGGATAATTCTAACTCATTCTACCATGACTACTTTGATGATGATTATTATCCTGTATCAACCAACCAACCACCTCCTATTGTATATTTTATTGTCTCATTATATCCCTGCTAACCAAACTAACTTCTAGTCCAACTTTAATTGGTCCATCGATAAGGTGGGGAACAAGACATTTGAAAAATTCACCTCATCCTTTTTAGTCAAATATGAGATCTCAAATTCAATTGAATTTAGAAAAACACAAATTAGTGAGCTTACCAATTAGCTTCCTTCTAGGGCTGTCGTTTTTCACCTTAACTTTTTTCTGATATGGCGTTCGGTTACCATTATACCTTTTTTTAAGGTACATATTTATCTGCCTCAACTGTGCTCCGACATAATTTTGTCCCAATGATTGGTGCACCGTGATTGCTATGTGTGTCGCATGAAAATTAAGAGGGTTCTCTGGCCCTAATGGACATGTGATCATTTTTTCATATGATTAAATTCTTATTATCATTTGTCCATATAAAATTTTTTTTATTACACATATTTAGAGTAAAATTATGTCATCAGGTTTTGATCGGCTTTCTTACACAAGCAATCGCCTCAGTTGCTAGAAAAGCAAGCTAAGATGAGACAATAGAGAGAGAATTAGATACTATATACATTCTCATGGAACATTTATAAATATGTCACCTTGACTGGGTCAAGATGAGGTTTATGTATAATAAATATAAAACCGACCTTGATATACCTAATAATCATGGAAACCTTATAAAAGCCAGATGTTAGTCTTTAATTTGGCGCTTTAGATAAGCGAGCTTATTAAAAACTCATGTTAGGCGCTTGAGTAGCGACTGAACTAAGATCTGTACAGTAAAATAATTTAGACATACTCTCTCAGAAAAGAGAATTTACTGTAGCACGTATTTCATACAACGTGTGCTTTAATGACCAAATAAAGGAAAATGAGAAAATTTCCTTTATTTCTCATTCTGTTAAGTTTCTTTGAGGTATTATAAACTTCAATAGGTGTCCTTACATACTATCAGCTATATTTTGAGTTGATAGATTAGTGTTTGCTACTCTTAAATTTTTTTTTTAAAGCTATGATATTATTCGGTTTATGAAACAAGTCTAGGAAAGCATTTAATCTAAAACTAAGAAATATGAGAATGATGGGAAGATTTATTACTTACATCTACCTTATGTTTTTTACTGGTACCGATTGTATAATATAGGATTGATACAATTGTGATTACATAGAGTGTATATTGTCAAGCATAGCTTTTGATATGGGACTTAGTATGCTTGAATTTGATGTAATAATATGGAATCTAGGATACATAATTAACAGCTCTTTTATATAGTAGTTCCGATTTTAGATCATAGACCACCCAAAAAGGCAAAGTCCAAGTAGAGGAGCTGTTATTGTATTAAGGCCAACTAAATAAAACTCAACAATTAAAGAATATTGCTTGGTTCAGAAGTAGAATAGATGAGACTTGACACAAATAGAATTAGTAAGAAGATAAAGAATAGCTTGTTATTAGAATCTTAAATGATAGAGGACTACTAGGATGAGTTTCAATTAGACATGGATCCTATTTGTAGAGAGCTATAAAGAAAGGATCTATCTTAATATGGGGAACAAGTATTGAAAAAAATTAAGGAAGAGCGTGAAAGTTTAATTGTAATTGCGATCCTAATAAAAGATTTATTTTCACTACCTATTGATGTAAGCCAAGAATCGAATCACGTTAATTCTTTGTGTCTTTTTATTATATCGCCTCCACCTAAATTAATGATGATTGAATAGTGAGAATTGGAAAGGCCTAAATATTTAACCCGCTTATAAGAAAACGAAACATTTTGGGCATTGTACACATCGATATATTTTTAAAACCAAGAGATATGTGATGGTTGGCATCTTGTACTGATGGTTGTTATCGTCATTTGTCGTAGAAATAAGTTGGTGGTCTCTTGCTATGAGCAAACATTAGATTATCATAATAGTCTTAATTCTCTTTCACTAGTTCTTTCAGTCGATGCTTAGGTTTCTTATGCCTCTTTGTAGAATCATGAGGTGTGAAATCATAAACAACCGCAAAATATAAGTGGTTTGTGTGGTATAACTCCGGCTCTGAACTGGCCAATCATCGGATTTTTCCAGCTCTAAATTCCTTTTCAACATCTTCTTCCTTTTCTTATTCGCCATATTGCTTTCGTTATTTCTAGTGAGATTCCCTTGACAAATTTTAGATTTTGCAGTTTGTATCTTTGTGTGATGTATTTGTACAATGGAATGAATTATTTCTGTGCCTCCCATGTATTTATGGGTTCTTATGAATCTTATCCACAGACCTTGTTTTAAGGCAACTAAGGATCTGCTTAGAACTCTGTTATAGTAAAAAAAAAAATAAAGGAAAATTTATTGGATTTCTTCTCCAAAAAGAATATTATTACTAGGGTATAGTCGTCATTAGTTATATCTATCCCCATTTTTCGTTGTAAACCCTTAATTCTCGACTACATCATTAAATCTTTCGTTAGTTATATGCATGTACAATGATAAAATTTGGGATGTAACCGAAAACTTGGGATTTACAACTAGAAGTGCAGTGGCGCCCTAACTTACTGTGCTGGTAAGTGTAGCTGTAGCCCATTGAACGACAACTTGTTAAACAAAATTTGACCCCATTCCACTAGAATCCTATCCTACCTTCTTATTTGCAACGGTTGACGTCCTTGTCGCTGCTGTCTCATCCAATATTATCGTCTCTAACTTGAGAAAAGAAAAAAGAGATAATGACCATGAATCTGAGAGTAAAAGAGTTGGACATTTTGCAATTATTATAGTGGTAACCGATCCCCACTGAAAAAGCAAGAAGCTTAGGCTAAGGTTCCGGGACCATGTAATTGGTTGCCTCTGTTGGACGAATCAATCCCAAATTTTAATAGTGGGTATCGACTTCATTCTCGAGAATAAATATCCATCTTACAGGACCACTAGTCCACTATTGGCTCCAACCTCAACTACAGGTCTCTCTGGAACTTAGGTGCCATTTTTCAATACAACCAATACTTGATTTAAGTAATGGCAAGTGTTAGTTTGATGGGTTTTCTAGGATGTGGATGAGTTAGTAGATAATCTGGAATGTTAATTTTGTAACCTTGTAGTGGCTAGACTTTGTTTATATTTTTGTTTTGTCGTATGTGGTTATATGACATATTGGTAGGCCTGAGAATGCCTTAGTTGATTACGCTCTCTCTCTCTCTTGCAGTGGAAGCAAAAGGTTTAAAAATCAAATCCTACACGCACCATGTATGGAGGTTTAAGTAATTTGCATATGGTACAAAAAGAGAGGAGAATAAAGACCGCATGCTACTGAAACAAGAAGTTGAAAGCATTGCTGGTGGACAAATTCACATTAGGCGATTGGAACTTGTATAGAATATTAAGAGGATCAAGAAGATGCTGATTGAAACTCTGGAAGCTCTCTCTCTCTGTGTCTCTTTCTGTCTCTGTATGAATATGATCTGTTTGGTGGATATTGAAAGCTCAGTTTTGGCTTCTATGAATTTGATTTGCGTACAACCAAAATTGAACCAATCATCAAACTTGGAAGGAGCAAATTAGACATTCATTACCATATGGGCACAAATACGAAAAACAAATAGAGCTTGCAACGAAAAAGGTCCATTAATAACATGCACATTGCACATTATAGCAGCACAGCTAGCCTATAGAGCAATCAGTATTGCTTAAAATTCAAGAATGATAATGAAGCTGAACTCTCACACGCATACTGTTTTCTGGAACAACTGACGAAAAGTTTGAGCTTCATGTTGAACCGTAAATTTTCGACAGTTCCATCCACATGTTAATTTTTGACACAATAAATATATTTTAGCCTGTCAAAATACGGATGGAACAATAAGAACTCAACCAGAATACAACATCTGTAAAGATATTATACATGTTCTGGTTCTCCATTCTAGTTGAACCAAGAAACTTCATTTGTCAATACTTCGCTACCATATATACCTGCCATGTTGGGAAACATGTCACTGGCCTTGCTTAACAGTAACAACATATAAAGAGATCAAGGCTAATGAAAACCGAAGAAAAGTCTTACATTTGCAATACTATATCCCCAAGTGCGATCTAAGGGGTCAGGACAACAATCAGATTCTAACAAGCATGATTTTCAAGCTACACAGGTTTCCAAGCTGAAAGAGCATAGATGATCCGTCCCTTCCATCCCTGCAACAGCCACCGGTTATCTTCATCAATAACGAAGTCCTTGTGGTAACCTGACCTCACTCGATCAGTTGCCTTCTTCACTAGATCTCGGTCTAAAGGAAGCTGAACAAACCCAGCCCTGAGGTTACGGACCTGCCACTGCTTGTACGTCTCTGGCCTCTCCACTCTTTCCCAGCCCTCACAAGCTACAACATTCAAGGCCTCCCTGCCAAAGATGTCTTTCTCGATCACCATCCTCTCACGATCTTCACGAGGTACAATTGTTTCAAGCATATCAAACATTGCAGAGAAGTGAAACAGAGCCTCTCGGAACCGGGTGACAAAGAAGGGTGCATTGTAGGCTCCATTTGTAATCCCATGAATAAACATATGAGGATTAATCTTCCTTATAAAATTGAGAAAAATATTTCTTGAACTATCCACTGCAATAGTTTCATCAAGCAAGTTCTTGGCTCGATACAAGCAATTAACAACCAGGACTTCATCTCTGTCAATTTTGAGTTCTTCAAGTTGAATGGCATCCCACCTTTTTGCTATGGCATTGTACTCAAAAGGCACATTGAAATCCTTTGCGTAATCTGCCAAGCGACGGCCTGTTTCCTCAACTCGCTCCGCCGGCCGGAAACCAGGTTGGGGAAATTCTATTCCGGTAATTCGTAGCTTCGGAGGTCCACCTGTTCTCATTGAGATTCGCTGAATAAAGGTGGGCCACTGGAAACCATATAGGATACCAAAGTCTATGATATGAAGTCTCATTGAATTTTGTGCCAAGCTCATTATTGTCTTGTTTGCAGTAAAATTAGACAACTTTCTGAAAGGGCATGCCGCAAGATATAGCTGATAAGCTTTCAAGATATCAGCAGCTGACGTTCTCTTATTAACAAAGCCTTTGTAGATCTGGCTACCTGTACCAGCCAAGCGTGCCTCAAGGCCATCAGCGAAGCATTGAGCCAATCTCTGATTTCCATCCCCAAAAGGAGAAGAATGCTGCCTTATCTGCTTCAAAAATTCATGTGCACTTCTTCGATCATCAGCGGCAACAGCTTGTGCACAATGAATCAAGAGACTTCTCAAATCCACCACCTCTTTTTTCCCACTTTGCTTCTTGCCACGACCCTTTGCACCGTTAGATCCTTTTGATTGTCCTTTCTGCTGCACAGTTTTGCTAGATGCATTTTTCAAGGCCTCACGAAGAGCAACAGTAGGAGACTGACCTCCTGAACAGAGCAATACCATATCAAACATCTCTGTCCGCAGTGGGGATTCTGAATAAACTGCTGCCTGCTTGCTACTTCTTTCTTCTTCTAAATCTACGTCCTCTCTGTAAGGATTCTTCCTTCCCCTTGATCCATTAGATGAAACATCTTCCACCTCTTCTTTCTCCTCCTTCACCGCAACCTCGTTAGTCTCTCCCTTCGGCACCCATGATAACAATCGATTAGCCTCCAAATTGACAAACAACTCATTTTCACTGGGTAGGAATTTATTAGCCTCCTCAACTCCCTTCCTGAACTGCCATATAGATTGGCTCTCATTATTCCAATCAGGAAGCTGAAGAGAACTGCTTGGAGAGTCCACCAGTCCATCCACACTTGTAATTACACTATTTGAAGAGCTATAAGATGATTGAGGCATGGTAGAAAGCGGAAGAGATTGTAATTGAGAATTAAAATACTCCCCTGAATTCTGGATGAAATTATTATCAATTAAATAACTACTCACATCACTGCCACCATAAATGTAACCGTGCAAATTTCTAGAGGTATCACCATCTGGGATCTCCCCATTTTGATGAAAATAAGTCAAACTATGATCAGGGGAAGGAGGGTACTTCTTGCCAAGAACGTCATAGAATGATTTCTCAGCAGCTTGAAGGTCCAAAGACTCTTGAAGCATGCAATTCTTCTCCTCTATATCCTCTTCCATAAGCATCTGGTTTATGTATCTCAGAACTGCATCTGAAAAATCACAATCTTCTGGAGAATCCTCTTCGTGATTCACAGTTGAGCTTGAGACAACATTGATTGGTGTCGGATCAGGTTGATGGTACCTACAGTCCCTAAACCTTTGATCTAGAAAAATGTTCTCAAATCTTCCTGCAACAAGGTTCTGATTTGGGAAAACTGACCCAGGTTGATTACTCAATTGGATCCCATTTCCAGAACCTGAAAATCCCCTCAACCTTGGATCCATAATCACCAACTTCTAAAACCAACCCAATAAATCTAGAACCTCCAACAGCAAGCATCCAATCCCCAGTCAATCAAACAACCAAAATTCCTTCAATAAGTTAGCTTCCTGCTCTCAAAATCTACAAACTCCAACAGCAAGCATCCAATCCCCAGGCAATCAAACAACCAAAATTCCTTCAATAAGTTAGCTTCCTGCTCTCAAAAATCCCAACTTTGTAGACCCTTAATAAACAAGCATTAAACCTTTTCAGATTCCCACTTTTAGAATTTATCACAAGAAACTTGCATATAGAGAAAACACATCAACAATCCTGATTCATGAAACAAAATTAACTCTTTCAAGTTTTTAACAGTCAACATTTAGAAACAAAGAAAATACCCAAAAACTTAAACATGATCAAATTCTAATAAGTTAATATTAAACATTCAAAATAAAATAAAATGAACATACCTCAGTTGAAACCGAGGTGGTGATAGAGAGAGAGAAGAAACTGAAGACTTAAGTGGGGAACTTGAGACTTGCTTGGAACTGAGAGACTTCAGCCTTCAGGTAGTTATGTTTGTGTTGTGTCTTAAAAGGGGTGTAAGACTCTGAGTGAAAAAGAAAAGTGGTCTGCTAGGTTAATCACGGCCGTTGAATTTTAGCCGCTTTCCCAAATCTTGAGACGCAATGAGCCTCTAATAATTTACTAATTTACCCACTCAAATATGAACACGTGTTTTTCGACCAGTACGTTTTTGGTTTATCTGCACTGAACGCTGAACAATCTCAGTCGAGCACTCTCGCTGTCAACTTTGCAGTAAGTCAATTGCCTTTTTTGCCCTCTAAGTCCATGCGCGTGTGTAGGGAAAATGATGAGGCTCAAGTGTGTGGATGACACGTGGGGAGATGGCCTTTTTTTGGCACCAACGTGAGTAAAGACGTTCGAGTGAAAACGAAAAACTATTGAAGTGCGCGCCTTTCGTAGGTTGACCCGTTATTTTCGGTGGGATCTGACGTGTCATGCTGAGTTGGCACTTCTCTTTTCTTTTTAAATTTAATTAGGTTGCTTTCCTATTGTCCAGTTTCTAGTACGTGACGTGGCCCCCACCTCACCTCCCTCGTATTTAATTTTATAGTTTAGAGTTTAGGAACTCAATTTAGTTTCTTTGCTTCCGTGGGGTTCTTTTGAACCCTTCAATCTCTTTTCTGCACATTTTTTAATTAAAAATTTTATCATTTAAATAATTTTTTAAAAATGATTTATTTCCCTTTCTCTTGTCAATTTTATAAATATTAAAATTTACCGGGTTCGAAGCCCTACCCCATCAGAGCTATCGTTTGTTGATAAAATATAACCCATTAAAAAAAAAAAAAAAGATTATCGGACGCCATTGGCTATCTGAGACCCACATCAATTTATGTTAACATGATTCCACGTCCCCCACATTTAAAGTTTTCTACATTATGACCCAAAAGAAATGTTATCATATTCTTAGTATCCATTGTAATGTATACAGAAAAGTTTAACATCTTTTCTAATTTTTTATATTTTTTTCCCTTCCTGCTGTTGTTGGATGGCAGATCCAAATTCCATTTCAAATCACAGAATATTTTTTGTAACATTGATTCTTTTTCACTTTTTTTTTCCCTCTCTTTCTCCCGGGATATAATTAATATACTTTGATTCTGCAGAATGGGGAAAGCATATTATGAATTAACAGAGCACTTGTTATTGAAAATAATGTGTGAAGCACAGAACATTAATATTCAAAGAATAAAAGGCTTACATAACTATCACTTACAGTGAAGCGGATTACTAGGCATCTGACATAATTTTCATTTACATAATATTTATATGCTGGAATGTGAATCTTTACATGGTGATAACAGTGAGAAAGGATGTAATCACTAACCCTGCCCATTTTCTTATTCGACAAGAGGAAGATGGGGAAGCGTTAAACGGCTACTTTGACCTGCGACTGGGCTTGCAGTTGAGACCAGAATGCATAGGCAACAAGGACCCTGTCTAAGAGCTGCTGTGGTACAGGCTCTCCTCTCCTTTTCTGTGGGGAGATTCTAGCCATGTGCACCAAACTCTTACATTTATCCTCTGGCAGCCGAATGAGCTAAGGATTATTTTGAGAATTGCTAGCCGTAGGGAGAAGATGACATATGAAAAACAGCATATGATTTTTGAGTTATTGATGCTTGCTAGTATAGTACTAAATCGATTACTCACCTTGAGATCTACACATGTACTATGCTTTGCACTGTCAAAAGCACGCAATTTAACATCACACCATATATAAAACAAAACAAGAAAAAATTTGAACAAATCACTCAGTGCAACTTAGCATCCTAAATGAAGTGAAAGGGTAAACATGAAATGGACCTTCCAGTTCCAAGTTTCTCAACTGCTTGTACTAGTGCTTTGAATTCTAAAACAGAGAAAGGTCTTCTAGTTCGGTGCCGCACAAATTCATGATGCTTAGATTTTTTATGAAATGGAACTATGGCCAATGTCTCCATGGCAACTGCTGGAACAGCAACCAGAGGTTGGGAATCTGGCATGATATTATTGATGAAAATGTCATCGCTAGACTGAACGGCAGTAGAGTAATTATCACTGACCACCTGTTTTCATCAGTTGAGGAAAGAGAAGTAACATCAGAAGGCACCGGTTGCACAGACATTGATATCATATGCCTGATCATTGAACAAATTCACATAAGTTTGTTCCTACCATAGAAAACTAGTAGACAAGCCCCAAAGAACACTCTTCACCCTCTAAAACACCAATATAGACAATCAAAATAGAGGGATAACCGACAAATTGCCTCGAGCGAGGGAAGTCTCTAGATACTGTAGCAAATAGCCTCCACTCGAATTTGTGCCACTCACTGAGGGAAACTTATCAACAAAACAGATTCTCTGGCTGATCAAAATTTTTTGATATTGTATTGGCATCAAAACTAAAAATTTTGCCAGCATGTGACAATTCCTTCACTGTGTAGGTTTGATGGTGCCCTCGCAACCCATGCATATGGGGAAAGCTATTCTCCTTGAAAGTTTCCTGTTCAAGAGGCTCAATCTTCAATAATTTTCCCTCGTCCTATTTTTCCCATTCAACATTGTTATTCTGATCATCCCCACACACAATATTAGGAGCAGAACTATCAGTGTCTTGCAACAATTCACCAGCTATACTAGCTAGAATTTCAAAAGCACGAACTTGATTGTCCTCATGTGTCTTCGTAATTGGTACCTTCCCCCGCCATCAGTAATAAAAAATTCAGAAATAAGGACACAAATTATTAATACACAAAAGATAAAACAAAGGCATCTTGAAGCAGAAGCAATTGTTTACCCTGGCTGATCTAGCTGCATGAGGAAATATAGGTGCCTCATAGCAACCATGATATAACTTCCTCGGCAACACCATAAACTAAGAAAATCATTAAAGCCCGGTAGCTTGAGTCACACACCTAGAATACTCCCTGATAACAAAGCATTGTTGAATATGATCAGCAGCTTTCCAATGAATAACACTTATAACTTCAGAGGAAAGATACCTTTTGCAAACACAGCGAAGATGACACGTAAATTTGGCCAGTTGAAATTAAGATAACAAGAAGACCAAGTTTGGCAGTCCGGTCCCATGAAAAGGGAAAATGTGAAAAAACAAGCAAAGGAAATAACATCTCATCAGATAACAAGCACTACTTCTTTGAGAAGTAACACAAGAGGCGAATTCAATTGTCGAAATCCAGGATTGATTCTAGTAGATGCTGCAAAAATCATTCCAAATTCTATAGTTTGATTATTGTTATATCACATTCCCTCAGTCCAAATAAACAATTTCACAAGCACTCATGTTTTACCAAATCAGGTTCAGAAAATGCAGCAATCTCAATTTTCTTAATTGTCACTCTCTAAGAATAAATAATTCATCAAAATTTTAAGCAGGAAGACTGTAAAATCTTATCAGTATTCTGCAATTGTCAACTATGGCTATAATAAAAATTACTTTCTATATATATAAAAAAAAAAATGAATGTAGTGGTAGAGACAAAGATGCTTACAGTCAAAAGGGCATTGAAGAAAATTCACCTCGTACACTATAGGTTTCAGTTCTTGCATTATTTTAAACAAGTCAATGAACTTTCATTACGATCGAACTGTACCTCTCAGACATCAAAAAGTACCAATTTAAAATAGAATATTTTCTTGAAAACAGACAGCCTTCAGCAAAATCAAACACGTTAAACCTTATCTAAACAGTTGATTCGGCTATACATTTAGTCATTTACCGTTATTTTCTGTCTGACTGATCAACCAAAAACCTCCTGAAAAACACCCATCTGTTTTTTCTTAAACCCACTAAAAAACTCTTGCCACATTTAAATTAAAACTTTGTGAGCTTTCTTTGACCCATGAAGCTTTTGACTGGAATAACCGGTGGCAGCATATGAGTTTAACGCTAGTTAAGGTTGAGACATAACAGTTGACCATTTCCTTCCGTTCGGGATGATTAAATCCTCGTTCTACAGTTGACACGTGGTGGCCTTTCCTTGCGTCGGATTTAATCTTATCTCATTCACATAAAAACCCACATTTTTTTTTGTGGAGAACATTGCCGTCAATTTAAGCCTTTTTGTGCCTTTTTTTTGGACAAGTGAAATGCTTTCAAGTTACAACTTACGTTATTACAACATTGAATGATATTTTGATGTTATTAAGGTGATCGGGAAAAGAACTTGCTTCCCATGTTTTTTTTTCCCCTCTCTCTATGTCCATCAATTAAAACAATATTTCTTTTTTCCTTATTAAAGTTCTTAATTTGGTATACACAAAATGTGTCCAATTTTGCCAGTTAAAACTATATTGAACCGTTTATTTAATCAACCCAAGCTTAATCCTCACTGAATCATCCAAGAATCTTGGTTGCTGAAGAATATTAGGTGGTCGAGATTTATGCGACAGTTAAAATCAAATTTCATAAGGTCACTCTTAATATTGACACAAAACTTGTGTCCAAAATAATAGTGCGTTTACTTTTTGGATTAAGGAATTGAAATCTAAAATTTAAATAATTAATTATTTTTACTTCATAAAATGGAAGCATGAATCAGAATCTAAATCATCAAACCCACCACAATTTCAAAATGAAGAATGAGAACTTGATTCCAATGGACAATTAAGAATGAGTCTCTCATTCCCTAGACTTTCAATTCTACCCCCATTTACATTTCAATATTTCCAAGATATCCCAATTAATAATAATAATAATGTCATTATTATTATTTTAATATTACTTTATTCAATTTATTAATTTTAATTTATTATTATAATAATAATGACATTTTTGTTAGTATTATTAACTATTGTTATTATTATTAATTTTATTATTTTCTATTTTTATTGTTGCCATTTTAATTAATATTATTATCATTATTATTAGGAACTTTTTAATAATTTATAGCAATCTAATCATTCTACTTTCGATTCTAAGACAAAGTAAATATATTAATAACTTATCAAACATATTAATGATATCATTCCGATTCATATAATTTAAATAAACAATTTATTTCAATTTTCATTATGTCCATTCTAATTTAGTAAATACACCATAAAAAGACGACAACCAAAATACAATAAACAAGATCATCACACCACGTGGCTCACAGATTTTCTACTCGCTATACAAAAAACGATTTACATATATCAAAATTCGCGTGACAATTATAATTTTAACAGTCCCTTCCACGTGAAGCCTTTGGATAAGTCAGTCCAACTCAATTAGCCAAGAACCCAACACAAGAACTAAACAATAAAATAATTTCATCGATAGGAAAACAATTTTAATTATTTCTAAGACAATTATCCACCGATCACTTATTTTTTCAGACTTTTTCAATAATACACAATTCTTTTTTTTAGGTTAAATTTCACTTAAAGTTACATTTCTTTACACCTATCCACTTCCGTTTTGAAATTGTTATAACATTACTGACGTCATAAGAGCAAATTGATCATTTCACCGGTGCAACCCCCCAAAAGGACGCCATTTTGCAACTTTGATTCGAAAACAAGGAAAAGAAAAAGACAAAGTGGTCAAGAGTAGGGCAAACAACGAGAATAGCCATTGTTTGTTCACACATTAGGTGACCCACCACCATGCATGAAGAACCAACAAAGAATCATAATTTTTCATTTTAGGGGCAAAACAGTCATTTGCTCAAGATTCCATTAGTTTTCTTTAACATTCTCTAGACAGAAGTAGACAGGATCAAAGAAATGTAACTTCAGATGAAATTCAGCCCAAAAAACAAACTATGTATTTTTCAAAAAGCTCGAAAAAATAAGTGGTCGATAGATCATTACCTTAATTAAAAAAAAGAAAAAAGAAAAAAGGAAAAAGTATGAATACAACCTAGACAGACTGCGGCAACCTAGACAGATTGCAGGACTAGCAAAACTGTTGCTAGCAACTTCCAAATATAAAGGTAGAATGATGTGATTGAAGTTGCATGCAATGTCGACAAAACACCAAACTCCATTTTCAGATTTAAAAGATTCTATCACAATTGAAACTAGGTAACACAATAATAATAATGCTGCATAAAGAATCAAATAATGCATAAAATACATCATAGGAAATCATTGCGTGATTTACTCATTCAGCAGCCGAGTCTTCATATTGCCACGGGTTGAATTCGGTTGCCTCAGGGTTAATCTCTCCAAGGCTTTCTGAATTATCTAGAGTTGCCCGAACTTCAGCATACTTGCCATTGTACCGGTACACTTCCAAGTCACCCCAAGGAGTAGGGGTGACTTCATCACTAAGGTCAAACCATTTTGGAGTAAACATATCACCTTTGGCCTCACGGATTCTTTTTTCAGCCCTCTGTCTCTCCTCCAATCTATAACAGCATCAACAAAATAAAGACACAAGTTCTTCATTCATTATTCTTAAATCAAATGTAAAAAAGAAATCAATTTTTCCATATTAGAGACATTTCTCTTTATGAAGATAAATTTAGTGCGTGCATGTGTGAGTGCGCGTCCGTGTGTGTGTGAAAGAGGGAGACCTGCTCTTCTCGGAACCAGCTTTGGAAAGGTCACCCTTCTCCAGTGCATATCTATCAGGACGTAAACGAGAATCTGATGGCAACAACTTCTTAGGAGCAGTGTCAAAGCTGTTTAACTTGTGTGTAAAATACGTGTACTGGTATTTGTCATCTTCAGGAGCATCAGCCACTCTCCAAACCTGCAGAACATTTCAAATTAGCTTAATTAAGAAAATAAGAGTTTCACAGTCTGATGATTTAACACCATAAAACTTCGCCAAAAGAGGGAACAAACAACCAAAGAAACTCAAAATAACCAAACTGACCTCCTTCAATTCGGTACCTGGGAGTGGCTCCCCCTCTGAGTCACAGGGCTGGTAACTCATTGATTCATTCCATTTCCCAGTCATCAATATCTTGGGTTGTTCGGCAGCATCATATACATATCCATCCACTTCATAGCGACCAGCTCTGAAAAAGACATGTTAACTTTAAAAGCCAACATAACATAATTATGATCTAAAGCTACCTTGGAATAAATTCGGAAAAGAAATCACAACTTGAGCTATTTTAATATTCCTTTCTTTTCATATACAAACCTGCAGGATCTAGTCATATGCTTTTGAAACATTATGAGATACATATCACCACTAAACATTACTTATGCCAAAAAATTGACACTGCTGGTATTTGCTAAAATCAGCGAGCATGTATAATATCCAATTACTAGCTGAGGAGCTCAATATTAACAAGGAATAAGAAATAGTACCCAAACCATCCGCATGGTTGAAAATATAACACAACTTTGTCGCCTGTGGTCAAGTTTGTCATGACCATATCCCCCGGCGAATCAATCCAAGTTCGTCCAAAAATTAAATTGTGAACCTTTGTGGGAGGGGGTACCAAATCGAGAACCACTCCATCTCTTTTAAGTGTCACGCGTGTCCTGCACAAAAGAATTACTCCAGAAACTAAGTACATAAACAACATTCGAAGTCTTCTTACACATGAACAAAGATACAGACAGATAATCTTGCAAGTTAAAAATTTAATTAATTGTGAATTTCATTTACACACAGAGAGGAATTTCACAACATGGGAATCATAATCTTGCAAGCTAAAATGTACTAGGTCATCAATTTCATTCAGTACACAGAAAGGACTCACAAATAGGGGAAAAATATATTTCAAAACAGCATGCTTGTGAGAGCAGAATATTATGCCCGGTTCCTGCCTATGTGAATGCACTCAAAGAACTCCTTTGCCCTTTGGATCTATCAGAGGATTGTGCCAAATCAGCAGAAGCAAACTGGGTCTCAAGATTAAACAACTCCCATGTTGGACAACTCTAATTCAAGTGTGGGTAAAATGGCAAAAAATCATACATTTATAGAAACTAGGGCATAGAAACGTCACTTCTCTAAGCATATCAATTGTAAGCTACATTTAAGCATCTTCAAACCAAAATCAATAATTGCAACTTAGAGAGACAGACAGACAGATAGACAGATTAATCACAATTACACTTACAATGTTTGATGCTAATAAGATGAAAGCCTCCTGACTGTTGTCATCAAACAAAACGTACTTCCAAAAACACAAAAATATATATATATATTGGGACCTTTATTTTTATGAAATAAAAACTAGAAACTAGAGAACAAAAACAAGTTCAAATTTACAATGTGACACACATTAACATCAAGAACTTCATTGAGATTTTAAAGATATTATAAGATATCAGCAAAAATCTAGACCTAGAAATTAACAAACAATATTTGTATTACCTTCCAACTGGATAAACATCAATCGAGTTTCCTAAAAATTTTGTTCTCAACTTTGAAGTCACATCATAAATGAAGTGCTCATTTTCGGCATGACCAGCGCTCATTGGGGGGTGATGACTAACCTGAAACAGATATATTAATTAGAGGGACTCAAAAGCACGAATGACTTTAATAAATAAATAATGGGAGCGGAGGGGGGTGAGGTGGGGAAGTCTAGGAATACTAACTTTTTTTTAAAGATAACTCCACTAAAATCTAAGCTATATACAAAAGGGAATAAAAGCCCATTGCCATAAAAAATCACCCGGAATAAAGAAAAATGATTAGAGAATTATGTCCAAGAAAACTCACTTGTTCAGCGACAAATGTAACGCCACCATGATTAACCATTTCAAAAGTTTCACCAAGAACTGGATTAAACGGCTTCCAGGCCCGTCGATAGGCAAAGTAGATTGATAAAGCCCATGATGCTGCAATCAGCAACTGTGAGTCCCACAACTTATGAAATGCATATATATAGTCCTCTCCAAGACATCCACATTTTCTTACAATCTGAACCAAGATTTATTTGTACAAACAATTGCTAAAGGAATAAAAAGAATATTCAACTTATTTGCGTATAGAGTTGCATCATCATTGAAATTGACAATTTTTTGTCTTTAACAATTCTTGGTACGAAGAATTGTTTGTCCAGAATTTACAAAAATGTGGACACAGCATTGAGAGGTAGACCCAAACAGACAGGGGTTGAGTATAATTCTTACAAGCATACACCAATCTCATGTATGGATCCTCGCATTCATCTGCCAGATCCAGAAGGTGGGAGTACTCCATCAACTGGCAAAACAACATAAATTTTACAAAATTCTATGGGCATAAAAACTCAAAATAAAAGAACAACTAAATTGCAGAACTGTTGCAATTCAGAAAACACAAACCTCTGCCATTCTCTGCAGCACTGAATTTGGCTCTGAAATAAATACAGGAAGAGTCACCAACGATTGAACATCAGCACCTATATACTTTTGCATCATCTTCCAGTAATTGTCCCTTTCCTGGAAAATAAAAGAATCTAGAAATGAAGATGCAGCCAAAGAAAAATCATTTTCTGCCAGATATAGGTACAGATGCATTTGAACATCATAATTACTGTTCTATCAGTGTATGCTATGTCACTGTTAAATAAATGTGGCACATCACAGGAGAACAAAAACTTTGATTCTCCAACTAAAAAATGCACACAATACATTTGCACAGAACCTCGGCAATTGCCTTATGTTTTTCTTGCGAAGACTGATACAAGACAAGGACTCAAGATTATGGCAAAATCATGATCCTAGGGCGTATAATAAAATCATAAACTTTGGAAATAAAACAAGAGGTAAAGTAATCTGCTCCTCACCTCCTGTTTCCATCTTCCTCTTCTTGCTTCCTCTTCAGCATCTTCCGTGCCCCCTTCAGGATTAACAACTTCCAGCCCTTCATAGCCCAATAAACTAAAGAACAGAAACACCATATCATCAAGTAACCATTTGAGAAAGAAGTGACAGAAAGACCAAATGATAGGTATCCTACACTAAAGAAACTCATAAGATGATAAGGATAATATGTAAAAGCAAATGATTGACCTAATTTCTTCACCAGCTCAATTATTCAAAAGAACAAGTGCTATACCACAACTGTCTATTTTAGCAGAAGTAATAGTTACAGCTAATCGAGTTACATGATTAATTCAAACTAAGCATATATATTTGGAACAATTGTGCTTCTGCTTAACTTCGAAAGCACAACAGCTATAGTGATTTCATTTCAAAGCAACTTAATCTCAAATTTACCCTAAATAAGGTCGATCTATGAGCGTACTTCGAGCACAAGCCAAAATGACTATGGTTATAATAACAATAACATTAGTTACAGCATCAATTACAAGATCAAGCAACTAATTGGAGCAAATAAAGCCGAAATACGAATCTCATGAAGCAAAATCAACGTACAATTTCTATATACAACTTTAGCATGCTAAAATTAGAAGCTGAAGCAGTGAAAGTCAAAATCAAATCAGCCGATAGATATCAAATCGAAATCGGAATCGGAATATGAATATATACCCGTTGACCGATTTACTCATGGCGGAGCCGAAAGTCGACAAACCAGCGGCGATGGAGGCGAAGAAACCGCCGCTTTGCTTAGATCCATCGGAAGCCATGTCTCAATTAACAATCTCAGGTGAAAATACTCGCAGCTATCGAATGAATACGTAGCTTAGAGAAAATAGAGAGAGAGAGACGTTTTAATGGGGGCGCCTGATTTTTTAAGATATGGGGAATTTTTTTAATTATTATTATTTTATAGATCAACAGCTTGGACTGGCAAATATGCTCGTTGGCGGTTCTTTGATTTCAAGTCAAAAAGGAGACCTCTCCAAGCGCGTGGCTTCCCATTTCTAGAAATTCGTTCACGCGTTTATTGGAGAGCGTGGGATATATAACTCTCGTTGCAAATATCTAGGGGAGTAATAACATCCAGATCCCTAATGTTTTTTAGGCTTTCTCTAATAATTAGATAGATCGTCTTTTCTTCTTTTTTATTTTTATATCACAAGTACAGAGTATACAAATTTATAAATAGATACATCAAAAAATTTAACTAGACTTGTAGTTTAGGTTAATCTCCTTCAGGAGCTATATTTGATATATTATAGTTAAAGTTAAGTATAGATATTTAAAAGCTTCACTGTATCCTTTAACTTAATGTTTTTTAAAATCTGTCTCGATATATTATAGTTAAAGTCCAATTTGAATATTAAAGAGTTCTATTGTATTGTAGTTAAAATATTACCTACATATTCATACTACCAAAGGAATAAAAAAATTAGTCTCACATAGCATGAAGAGAAGATTCAAACTATTAACTTCAGTTAAAAAATAATGAGGTATCTACCATCAGACTAAAAAATAGTTGCTAATTATATACATTGTCAATTAGATTAAATAAGCCCTTAATTCCTATGGACATTAACTATTAAATTCCCATGGACATTAACTATTAAATTTATTGAGTTTTGCTCACATTAAGCATATGGCTCTTTCAATAAAATGATGAACTCTCAATAGTCTAGTGTAGAGGTGCGCAATTCGATTAGGTTAGCTTGAACCAAATCAGAGCTTAAATTTATTTTGGATTAGGTTCAATTTGGGTTGACCGTTATTTTTCAAATGGGTTGCAAATTAATATCCAATCAATATAAAAAAAAAAGTCAAAATCCTTAAAGTTTAATCTAATCAAATAATAAATCGACACACGCACCCACCAAGAACCAGCCATAGGGGTGGGCAAAATATCCGACCCGACCCGATCCGTTCCGATCCGAAAAAATTCGGATTCGGATCGGATCGGATCTTGAATGAAACCCGATCGGATGAATTTGTTGAAACCCGATCGGATCATGATCGGATCGGGTGAAACCCGATCCGATCCGAAAATCCGATCGGGTTGAGACAAAATGAAAAAAAAAAAAAACAGCGGCTCTCTCTCACACACACACACACACGCACAGTAAAATCACAAACACACACACGGACTCAAAGACTCAAAGTCTCAAACACAGAATTACAGAAACACTCAGGGTCAGTCAACGGCTCAAGCAAGCTCAACCCCTCACAAATTTCACAAACCCTCTGCCGACAGTCACACACAAACCAAACCAACACTCAACTCAAGCACAAGCAGCTGCCAGCCAGCCCACTTGCGACCGGCAACGTACGCGGCCACACCCATTCGGCATCCACGGCATCCCTCTGCCGACAGGCAACAGACACACGGAGTTAGCTTCATCCAGCCACCACACGCAGCAACCGCCGCCGAGAACGAAGTCGACCGAAGCTGATTCGCGAAGTTCGAACCCAATCTACAGATCTGCCGCTACCAAGCACCGGATCGGCGGATCCACTTCCACGCCTTCATCCCTCTGTTCACGTTGCTCTAATCTAAACTTGTGAAGTCTAGTTTTGGATTTTGGTTTTGGAAGCCGGTCGAAACTTAAGTCATGGTATATATTATATATGCATTAATTATAAATTATTAATTTGTTAATTGTTATATGTTATATAAGAATTGAGAATTTGTTATGTGTTGTACGAAAATTGAGAATGTTATATGTTAATTGTAATTCGGTTGGTATGATAAATTGATAATAATATATAATTATGTATTGTTAAATTTCAACAATAAATTGAAAAAAAAACCCTAATCTGATCCGATCCGAACTCCACCCGATTTTTTTACCCGATCCGATCCGATCCGAATTAAATTCGGATCGGATCGGATCGGGTTATAAGTTCGGGTGGAGTTCGGATGAATTTTTATCCAACCCGACCAACCCGAAACCCGATCGGGTTGATCCGAACCCGACCCGAACCCGAAGTTGCCCACCCCTAACCAGCCACACACACTCACCCATTGAGACCATTAGGTTAATAAAGCCACCCAGTCGCTACCTTTTCCTTCGTTCAGGTGCACTAGTGCTCCTAACCATTATAGTCACTATTGCCAAACTGAAACCAGATATCGTATGTAACTTCTCTGCCTATGTTCGAATGCTCTTGTACCTGCCTCAATCTCCATTCATCCATCATTAATTGTGAAAGCCACAAGGTAAGGTTATTGGTAATAATCCTAATTGTACTATTAAATTTTACTTTCTATTTTTATGGTGTATAATTTTGAGGATATTGTTCACAAGTTTACTTTTTTTACTTCAATAGCAGTTTTTTATGTTAAATATGTGTTCTTATTCACATGAACTACAATCTTGAGACATATGCAAAATCATATGTGTTTTATGTCTAACTTCATAATATCTTGGTGACAATATATTTTATAAAAATCTTCTAAATTGTACAGTTCATTTCTAGAACTTAACCTATTTGTCATGGGTGTTAATTGAAATGGATTACTAATCTTATTGTCATTTGGAGGATTTGTAAGTTAAGTAGTTTGCTACTTTGGGGTGTGTGTGTGTGTGTGTGTGTGTGTGTGTGTGTGTGTGTATGTGTGTGTGTGTACACTTCAATATTTACTTCATTGGACTATTCAAATATTTGACTTTAGAATTCAGATTTTATAACTAAATTTTATATTCATTTTGTTCATTATTGAGGCTAAATTTGAAATCTAATTTGGAACTTTAGGCTGTAACCCGAATTGCAACCCAAACCAAGTTTGCAACCTAAAGTAAATATTCAATCCAATCTAAATGCTAACCCGAACATACAATCTAAACCGAATCAAAATTAGAACTGCTTCAAATTAAATTTTGTTTGGTTCTATTTGGGTTCATGTTTACAATTCAATTTTGAATTCCCCAATCCAAATGGGTTGCAACCCAAATTAAAACTCAAACAACGTAAATCGAAACCTAATTTGTCCACCCTTTTAGTGGCAAAACTATTTTGAGTCTCTATATATATTAATGCGGATTGATCATTCTGACTCTAGAGATTTAAGTTAAAAAATCGCAAAACTATTCTAAACGTGTTCTCATAGATTCATAAATGTAAATATATCCATACTTTTTGTGTAATGTTCAAAAGAAAAATAAGGGTCAGAGACTTGTTTGATTAAATAGAGAAATTATGTCTTTATTCGAAAATTACAGAATGGTTAAGGAGCTAAACATTACTACGCTAATATCCACTTTATGTTTGCTTCGTGGAAATTTTCCTAACGAGGCCAACTCACAAGTGTACGAGTTGCAGTGCCGGCTACATTCGGCCAGGTACGGTGTGATGCACCTTCGCCGCCTTCAAAAGAGATTACGTGGACTCGTCAATCCAGGATTTATTTTTATGTGATCGTTTCTCAGTTGATGGAATCCTAACCGTTCAATCTAAATACCGTTCAAACGCGGTGATCTGTCCCTACGTTTCCTTTATTTTAAGCGAAGTGGGGAAGTGAATGATTCAAAAAGCGATTATCATATGAGTGACAACGCAGTAATCTCGTACTTTAATGACCAGTTATAGAATAATTCAAAGAAAAATTCAAAAATCTACCGTTCATAGAAGCTTTTATTTCCCAATTTATGTGACATATAAATTCATAGACAAGTAAATAAATAATAAATAATGTATAATTTATAAAGGCAATAATAACACAAAAAATCTACTAATTCATATGAATATTTATAAATGTATTACCTTATACTCCGGTACGATTGCACAATAAAAATACAAAATAAATAGAATCAATTATCTTAAATAAATTGTAAATTTTTGCATAAATTTGTCTTAAATAAATTGATTTGACATAAATTAATTGATTAAATAAAAATATAAAATAATAAAAAATAAATTCAATTAATCTAATTAACTAAATTATGTCAGATAATTTATTAAAAACATATTTACATAAAAAATTTTAACTTTATTATTACTACTGCATTATTAGATACTTTCAGATATTTTAAAATTAAATAGAAACCATAAAGTTATGGGCTTTTGGACCTTGATAATTTATTAATGTAAATCATGACGATTATTTCTATTTGAAACTTTCCGATTTGGAGCATAGTCAATTAGCCATTGTCACCACATCGATCGATCTTTCATATCTTTATGACGTAACAGGAAACAACTTGACCTTTTTTTCCACAATATAAAACACAACCAAAATCTTGGCACATTTGCACTATTCATGTTCGGGAGATGATGACAATGGTGCTCACGTGTCTTGATGTAATGAACTTTGAGACAACTTTTCTTTTGAATTAATTTTCCCTGTTCAGACACAAAAATAGTGCAATAATAATAATTCCAAATTTCATGACCAAGCAATCTTTTACGTAACACAAAAGAAAAAATAATTTGTCAAAATCTATTTAATTGGATTAGGAATTGAAGCAGGTGCAAATGATTTAGTTGGTAAGGCCGTTGACTTACCGCCAATTTTCTGTCTCTGTGTGCACATTTGACGCCAATTTAGCGGCTTCTGCGCAAAAATTTTGGTCAGTCCTGTTGCTCAAATTTTATTCCAATGGCTGCGAGAGAGTCTCCACCGGGGATCCAAATCAAGGTGAATTCAAAGGGCGGCGGTGGCAGCGGCAACACAGTACACCCAGAAGAAGAAATAGACCGGCCGCAAGTAGTCTCAGCACCACCGGAGGCTGTTTACGGAGAGATCAAGCATTTTAAGAAATGGGTCACTTGGTTAATCCCTTGTTTTGTGGTTGCGAATATTGCCATGTTCGTCATCACCATGTACGTCAACAATTGTCCCAAGAACTCGGTTTCTTGTGTTGCAAGATTTTTGGGTCGATTCTCGTTTCAGCCCTTCAAGGAGAATCCTCTTCTTGGTCCCTCTTCGATTACGTAAGCACAATTTTTTCAAAGTATGTTCGTGTATGTAGTGTTCGACTTAATTTTGAAAACACTGCAGCTAAAGCAAACTAGTTGTCTGTTTATTGGTTTAGGTTGCAGAAGATGGGGGCTTTAGATGTGAGTAAAGTGGTTGACAAACACCAGGGGTGGCGGCTTATCACTTGCAATTGGTTACATGGAGGAGTTTTTCATATACTGGCAAATATGTTGAGTCTTTTAGTTATTGGAATTCGGCTTGAGCAAGAATTTGGGTTCAGTATGTATTTCCAGCCTATGCATTTCTTACGAAACTGGCACTTACTAATATGAATTTCAGAGAATTGACGGCTTGCTTCTAGTTCAAATTGTTGACCTTGTGTGAGTTATCTGGTTGCATCCATTATGCTTGCTGAAATTTCTGATTCTTATTGATACCCATCTTTGTCCAAACCTATTGTTTTACAGTTCGCGTTGGGTTGTTATATATCATCTCTGGGTTTGGTGGGAGTTTGCTTTCAGCTCTGTTTATACAGTCAAATATCTCCGTTGGTGCTTCCGGTGCACTTTTTGGCTTACTTGGAAGCATGCTTTCTGAACTCATCACTAACTGGACAATATATACTAATAAGGTACTCACTGCAAGGGCTTTCTATTGACTATGTCAGTGAAGTTAAACTGTTCGTTCAATAATGTGCAATCTCCTGTGGCATGTTCAGATAGCAGCATTTTTTACTCTCGTGGTCATCATTGCAATCAATTTAGCTGTTGGAATCCTCCCGCATGTTGACAACTTTGCTCATATTGGAGGATTTATTTCTGGGTTTCTTCTCGGGTTTGTGTTTCTTATTCGCCCCCAGTTTGGATGGGTTGAACAGAGATATGCTCTGTCTGGTTATTCAGCTTTGTCTAGACGAAAATTCAAGACATATCAGTGCATACTCTGGATAGTTTCTGTGGTCCTTATAATTGTTGGGTAAGCATTTGAAAACATTTTTTTCCATCCTTTGATTAAATTGCATTTAAAAGACTGTTAAAAGAAGTTTGATTACTAAAAGTTACATTTGAAACTAGATAAGTTTGCTAAAGTACCCTGATGTAGACTTTTCTGGTAATATCTCTTTTAGTCTCTAGCCTCTAGACTCTAATCTACTTTCAGTGTAGATTGTCTGAAGTGAAGTAAAGAATTTGTTGCTCAATTCTCTTCTCATTTCTGCGTCTTTGATATTTATGGAGCAATTAACTCCTCATCTTTGTCCTTACTGAAACCTGAGCAAATTGTTTTCCACAACACTTCATCAAATATTTCCATTGTAAATTTCCCTTATTGGCTGGTAATTTATCCTTGGTTTTGCTTGTTGTGAACATAGAGTTGATTATAGCTGATTTGGTATAATCACAGTCCACAGCTGTAATTAATATTCAGCTGCGTAGTTTTCACCCATTGCTTTACGTCTCATCGCTGGAACTTTGAGTGTCTCATCACTGGAACTTTGAGTATCATATCGATATAGCTGGTGTTGTAAAATCTGAGTTGCTTTTAAATTACGAAGATGCGCTAACTTTGCAGGTTAACTCTCGGCTTGGTTATGCTTCTTCGAGGAGTTGATGCAAATGATCATTGTTCCTGGTGTCATTATTTGTCCTGTGTCCCTACTTCAAGATGGAGCTGTAGAACAGAACCTGCGTTCTGCTCGGTAACTATACTAATACTCTCTTTTCACTTCTGTTGTTTTCTTGGTGTACTTTGATCATTTTAAAAATTGAAATAAAATTTTAAAGCATCCCTTGTTGATTGGAGTGATTCATCTAAATGGGTAGTTAATTTTCCCTAGAGTTAAAGGTTAAGGAAATGATGAGATGGTGGGTATGCAAATGCAAACATAATCAAGCAAGGTATCTGCAAGTCATTGTAAATGATGAAATTTATTGAACAAAATGAGAGCAAATCTGTTCCAAGTTTCTGTCAATATGTAAGATTGATTTGTCTTTGCCAATGCACATTTGGAACAGAAGAGAAGAGACTTGTTTCTGAAATTGTTGTCTCTAATTAATTATGCGTGTCATGTTTTGATTTGTGTAAATATTACTGCAGACCACCCAAGACGGCAACCAGCTAAATGTAACGTGCTCGAGCAATGGAAAATCCAACCTTTACGGTTTGTCAAATCCAAGCAAATCCCAGATCCAAAGTTTGTGCACTGAGCTTTGCAGCTGATGTTGTGTGGTAAAGACACAAGACTGATATAGAAGTTGACAGCAGTTGTTTAGAGTGTACACAAAAAGCTACAATTCTATTTACCCAGATACCATTTTAGTTCACATTATACAGGCTCTGTCCCCTTCTTGTATTGTTATTATTTTGTAAATTTACTTTACTGTTTTCATATGTTTTACACAATGTTCAATTTCTTATAGCCTGTGAATGTTGGCAGATCAGAATCTTTTTGTGATTGATGGGGTGTACACAGTCTACACGTCGAGTGTATTCAGTGTTCGAAAAATAACTAATAGGCCCAATTAGTCGCAGTCTTACCCAAAATAGTAAAAATTAAATAAAAATCTTATTATTATTATTATTATTATTATTATTGTTATACGCTCTTACAGCGCCTATCAAGTAGTGTCGTCGTTGGCTTCGGTCTTTTTACTCATAAACTAAATCCTCATGGATTATCTGCTCATCGCCTTATACGAGCAGCACTAACAATTTTTTTTTCCCCTTCTATCGTTTCCTTCTTTTCACTCAATTCATGAACTGCAATTTCATTAACCGACGATGATGGCCGTTAGAGCCGTTAACTCTTGCTCCATCTTTCGCTCCGCTGCATGTCCTCCTCTCGTTTCGTTCAAAATTCAATGCTGTTATTACCATTTCCGGTCTTTGCAACTTCGCCGCAAGTCCAATTTAGGGTTTCGGCTCCCGGCATGTCGCTCCGAGCGACAGTTTTTGAACCGTTCCGGTTCCCAGAGCTGTTCGGTTCACAGTCTTGTTGATAGTGTCATGCAAGAACTCGTAGCAATCCGTAAACGCTTGAGAGTTTTCGCTAAGTATGTTTAATCTTTTTTCTTTTGAAATATTGAAATAATATAACTTGTTATTATTCTTTGTTGATGTTATGTTGTTCAACTATGAATGTGGAGGAATTTTGAGGACGCCCTGTTTAGTATCTAATAGATTGTATTTTGGACGAAAGAAATTATGATCAATATAAGCATGGTTTTAATATTCTGCTCGATGTTATGAAGCGTCTGTTATGCGGTTTCAAATTAGAGCTTATTAAGTGGATTGCTGATACTTGATATGAAGAAGTTCAATTGAGTATCTCTTTTTGCTTCATTTTGATTTGAAATGTAGAAAATGGCCTCTGGTTAGGCTGTTGGAAGAAACTGTTGCTCCTATTTTGCATGTGGCATTAGTGAACCTGAAGTGATAATTTTGGGCTGCATTATTGATGAAAAAATGAACTTATCCCCTTGGTGGTTCTAGACATTTTTCATCTTTTACACTGTCTTTTACCTCTGAAGACCCTGTAATTTCGCCTTTCTTTTGGAGGAAATCAATGGAATGCAATGTATTTTCTGCCTTTTGTTTAAGATAAAGAATTCCTGACTTCTACTTTTAGGAAGAGGCTGAAGCATGAGTCCCAAATGGCTTGGGGGAATTGGAAAAGCTATCGCACAATCATGCACTTTTTTTTTTCAGAGTACAAGTTTGCTTGATACATGTGACATGATAGTTAATTGGCTTTGCAGGGTGAAGGTATCAAGTGGTGAACTTCTTGAAGATAAGCTTGAAAACCAAGTACTGCAGAAAGGATTGCTGCTGGAGTTCAAGAAAGACACTGATAGGGTATTGCTCGCTGTTGCACAGCGACCTGATGGCAAAAAGAACTGGATGGTGTATGATCAGGTTCTAGTAGAAACACCTAATGCGGCATGTTCTCTAGGTTGCTAGGTGTTGGAACTTTACTGTTTATTTCCTTATTCTGAGCAGTTCTGGGGTTTGCAGCTAAGTGAAATGTTTCTTGATCTTTTTGTGCAGAATGGTGTCTCATGCTCCATTAAACCACAACAAGTTACATTTATTGTTCCAGGTGTTGAAAAGTTTGACCACAAAGATATTTCAAACTTCCTTCAGAAAGCTCAGGATAATCTGGTTGGTTTCTCTTTCATTATGCAAAATATTAACTGTTGTGTGGTTTTCCAATCTGGTTGATTGGTATTTATATTTTTGATGCAGGACCCAGCACTGCTTGAGTTTGCTTGGGTTGAGCTTCTTGAAAAGAATAAGTCGGTCACTCCTGAAGAATTAGCAGAGGTACTCTTTTTTTTAGTTAACAGAGAGCTGTCCTGTCACTCCTTTTGATGATCGTAGCATACTCTGCAGATGATTTTTGGTAGTGCGGAGCCACTGGAGAGCTATTGTGCCCATCTTCTGCTATCTAAAGATGAAATATATTTCAGTGTGCAGGCCACTAATGGCTCTCGCTCTATCTATGCACCCCGAACCACTGTGCAGGTAACTTTCTAGTATTTTTGAAATTTTAATAAGTGTGGTTCACTAGAGGTTGGGTTGTTAGGATTCACAGTCACAGTCACACAAGGCCTCCTCGGCTTGGGCTTAACTGGAAAATCTGATCTTAAAGGGTTTCCTATATTCGGTGCTTCTAGAGTTAGGTTTGTTTCTCCACATCAAGTAAAATTCCCTCTCCAGTTAATAGCTTTGCTGACGAAGGCAAGTTGCTCCAATAGGATTATTTTTTATTGAGCAATGGTCAATATCCTTCTCCAGTAGGGTGATTGGGGTCCCATACTAGAACTGCCAATGAGTGGAGTTTTGGCTGGGTAATTTGGTCTTACTTACTATTGCACACTGCAGACTCTTGGAATCTAATCAGTCTAATTTTATTCAGAATCTATTTACTATCTTAACCAGCTAGAATAACGAATTTTTAGTGCTGGTTCAGTTCTGTTTAAGCACACTTACGAACATCTAGCAGTGCTTAATCTTCTCAGTCTAGCTTGGGGAGGTTGGCAGATTCTGTTCAGTGTGTTATCTTCTTGTGTTAAGCTATTTTCTTTACCGTCTATTACTTTGTGAGCGAAATCTTTTGATTTTCTGCTTCATTGTTTTCTTAATTAGGTGCAGTGTGTAGAAATTAAATTTTCCATGAAGCTAATGTTGTTTTATGGCATATTTCATAATTTGGCACATGCCTTAACTTTATAGAAGCTCGATTACTTAGCAGATCAGTGTTTTATATCTTAATTTTTTATTACCGCTATCTGTTCAATGAGCACATACTATTCCATTTGTGTAAAAACTAGGTAGAAGAGCTTTTACGTAGGAAGCTTGCCAAGGAGGCCGCAGAGAAAGAATTTCAGGAGTTTTTGCAATTGCTGAAATCTGCTAAGGCAATGCCTTCACATGCTAAACCTCTCAAATCTTCATGGATGGCAGAAGAAAAAGTCCAACATAAAATTGAGTCTTTGGAAGCATATGCTATTGATGCATGTAAAGATGTTGATCAAAAGAAAACTGCAGGAATGGTAGCTTGTCTTACTTGACTGGATTTTTTTTTATTTGATATAGGAATAAGTGTCCTCGATTATATAATGACAAAGATGAACTTCTTATAGCATTATTTGTGTAATCCATGCATATCAATTGTATTCCTTACTTCTGGACCTCTGATTAATATTTCCTTTTTCCTTCTTGTCAGATACTTAAGGAATTGGGACTAGCAAGAACAGCATCTTCAGCATTAAACCTCCTTATTGATATTGGGTATTTTCCTGTACATGTTAACCTGGACATTTTAAAGTTCAACATTCGCACAGATCATTCTGAAGAGGTTACATCAGCTGCTGAAAGTCTTCTGGCGGATTTGTCTGACCCAGATGAGGTGAGCTTTCTTCCTGATGCATGCAATTTTGAGAAATTTACATGAATACCTGATCAGATGGTAGTATATCTCTTATAATAATTATTTTATGATTAACCTATTAAAACTTTTCTAGAGTTCAATATACCTATTTTCCCTTACTTTTGACCTTTTCCTCTCCAAGATAGAGAAAACATAATTAATCTTTAAATTCTCACTTTGGTAGGAAAAAAAACCACCAGAAAGAAAAGAGGGCAAAAGTGAATAGTTGTCATTGGGAAATATCCTGTAATTTACAGACAGTGGGGCTACTGCAGAGAGTGAGATGTCACGTCTTTTGATAAAATGTCATATAAATTGGATAGTTTTTGGATATGGTAAATGCCTCAATGCTGCAAGCAAAATATGATATTAAATTTTGATACTGCATTGTTTTTTTTTTATGATATCTTTGGAACTCACGTTGCTACATGCTTACTCCGTGTTCCTTGTGTTCAGCTAAACAGAAAAGATCATACTCATTTGAAAGTTTATGCCATTGATGTTGACGAGGCTGATGAGGTAATTTTCACTAAAGTTGTCTGAGGTTGGTGCTTCAATTCATTGATGTTGTGATCTTGAACTGATTTGGTGCATTGTTATGTAGCTTGATGACGCCCTGAGTGCCATGAGGCTGCAGGATGGAAGGATTAAAGTTTACATACATGTTGCTGATCCAACTAAATATATTGAACCTGGGAGTTTATTAGACAAGTATCCTTGCAAATCCATAGTGCATTTGGAGTGAAAATGAATTCTGAGTATCTTAAATCATTTGATACATTTTATGATTGTAGGGATGCAATGAGAAGAGGAACTTCTGTTTTCTTGCCCACTGCCACTTATCCCATGTTTCCAGAGAAACTTGCTATGGAGGGAATGAGTTTGAGACAAGGAGAAGTTTGCAATGCTGTTACCGTGTCTGTTGTTCTGCATTCTGATGGCAGGTAAATTTTAATCTCAAGTCAATGTGCTTATTTAAGTTTGTGCTTACAATGCCATATTTGGAATTTTTGAATGTTTGAGATGTGTTGTCTTTCGCATTAGAGGATCTGTGGAGCGCCCTTTACATCCTAGAAATTATATACTATGATGACTATGGGTTGTCGAGTTTTAGGAGGTTCTGAAGTTTAGTCAGTTGTTTCCTATATTTCTGAGCTTTGACGCTTTCGGTTGTGGTTTTTATATTACTTAAATGATTCTGTGTTAATTACTTGAGCTATGTTAAATTGGATCTTCTAGGTATTTAGTTTATAACCTCTTTGCTATGTCACCATAACATTGTAGTTGTCTATAAAATGACATTTCCAACCACCCTTAAAGTGAGAATAAATAGAATTCAAAACCACCAAACTGATTATTGTTAAGAACTCCTAGAATGGGTATGATTTCACAGGATAGTTATTTTTTCCAATTGTCGGATAAATATGATTGATAAGAACAGTATGTGAAAATTTCATGATATTCAATTTTGTGAACTTTGATGGAGAGTATTTATCTGAAGTATCATGATTGCATTTAGTTACTGTTATAATCATGGATAGTCCTCTTCACTCACTGATAGCCCATACATAACATGCTCATATCTTAAGTGTAAAGATGAAATTTTCATTAATGAAGAAAATGTTGCAACCACTATACTATAGCATTGCAGAATACTCGGTGGATAACTCCATTATCAAACCAACCTACATGCTAACATATGAGAGTGCAACTGAGTTGCTTCATCTAAATTTAGAAGAGGAGGCTGAACTAAAGATTCTATCCGAGGCAGCTGCTCTCCGGTTACAATGGCGTCTCCAACAGGTTGTACCTTATTTGTAGATCAATTTAGACTTCAAATAGTGTAAAGTGTGATTTCTGAGTTCCAACTTGTTTTGACATCTTATGCTTATTAACTATGGGTTTTGCAGGGTGCAGTTGACACAGCAACGTTAGAGACTCGCATCAAGGTAGTTAACCCAGAAGATCCAGAACCGATAATCAATCTGTATGTTGAAGACCAAGCTGACCCGGCAATGCGACTTGTTTCTGAGATGATGATACTCTGTGGGGAAGCTATAGCTACCTATGGCTCATTCAATAACCTTCCTTTACCCTATAGAGGCCAGCCTCAATCAAATATTGATGTATCCGCATTTGCACATCTTCCTGAAGGACCCGTTCGGAGCTCTGCTATTGTAAAAATAATGCGTGCTGCTGAAATTGATTTTAGGAAACCTGTACGCCATGGAGTTCTGGGGCTTCCTGGTTATGTGCAATTTACTTCTCCTATTCGTAGGTATATGGATCTCCTTGCTCATTATCAGGTTAGTTTCTTCTTCTTTTCCCTTTCTTTTTTCTTAATGCATTTATGTGATAATGGATTATGGACGTTATAGTTGCTGAGTGTTATTCCCGAACTGCAACTGTTTTATACAGTCTTTTCATTTAATTAGCTTGTTTCATGGCCCTACACAAATTGCCATTAAGTGTGCTTGGCATGACTGCTGGCATCAAGTAGATGGACCGAACATAGCTAGCGCATGTAGTCTTTTCATGCAAGTGCCCTGGTTTCCTAGGTTTTACATTTTTTTTCTTTCTCTAAAACAAATAACTAAGTTAAATGAAAAATGAAAAAAGAAGAAGAAGAAGATGGATTTGGTGGTTTTGTTAGTAATGTGACCATTGATTGATCACCAGACAACTACCTCCACTGAACCCTGTCCTGCTTTAGCAAATTGGTAACTCATTAATGGGAGTGGAGAAATAGACCAAATTCTTTCTATGAAACTTATATATATCTCTTAACATGTGTAGGTAAAAGCATGTCTTAAAGGTGAATCTCCTCCCTTCTCTGCTGGCCAGCTTGAAGGGATGGCATCTATAGTGAACATGCAGACTAGAATTGCAAGGAGGCTCAGCAACACTAGTCTTCGGTATTGGATAATAGAATTTTTGAGAAGACAACCGAAAGAGAGGCGATATCGTGCATTGATCCTTAGATTTATCAAAGACCGTACTGCAGCCTTGTTATTGGTTGAGGTAATTCAGAATGTATCGGTTACTTGCTATCCATGCTAACTTGATCTACATGCTGTGTTCTGGTGTTCTGGAACAACAAATAAAATCCTGATCTCAAGGCAGCCTGCTATACTGAGAGATCTTTACTGATGTTGTAAGATAGTAACCAGTAGCCTCAGAATGTCTGCTTTCAACTTCATTAACTTATTCGGACTCAGTTGGACCACTTCCTTTCTGGTTTAATCTAGTTGTTGAGTCATTGCTGTTCATCATATTTCTCAAACCATTGAAGGGCTCATCTCCTGTTAATTACTCTAGACCATTTAATCATGCCTGGAACCGAAAACTCTTTATATCATGTGGTTACCAACCTCACAAACTCTTTATGATTCTTGTTATTTTCAAAGCAATTTCCATTAACTAGGCATTTATTTCTGAAATTAGAAGGATGGGCTTACAATTTCTTGTCCTACACCATAATGTTGCAGTTATAGGATAGGATGTGTCAGGAATTTCTCAAAAATTACATGCAGTATGCATAAATAGTTTTCCTGTATTAAATAGCCCCTTCTTTTCCGGTAACTGTAGAATTGAAAAATATCTGGTCTTTTGGATCATCATGATTGGACAACAATGGGGTTTTATTAAATCGTAAATGTTTGTATTTTGTAATAGCTAATATGCTCGCGAGCATATTACACTCAACTGTATGGAGGACTAAAGTGTTAACCACTAAATGTTTGCAGGTGGGACTTCAAGCCACTGCATGGGTATCTGTGGGAGCACAAATTGGAGATGAGGTAGAAGTTAAGGTGGAAGAAGCTCATCCGCGCGATGATATTATTTATCTCAAGGAGGTTGTTAGGTAGTAAAAAGTAAAGTCTCTGGAATAACTTATAATCAAGAAGACATTCGAATACGCTCCTGTGAATTGAAATGGGTAAGGAGCATTCTGTTATTCAGCTAACTTCAAAAATAGTTTCTCTCAATGACCTTCATAGAATGATTAGGTTTTCTGTTACTTGCAGCTTATCCGTTGAACTCCTCCAGAATCTCAGATGATTAGACAAGTCAACAATCATTGCTTTCAAGATATATATATCTCTTTAAGCACCATCATTTTTCAAAAGTGTCACAGCTGAAGCTGTGTAGATCACAAGCACACATTCTTTCAGATTGCTCTTTTCTCCAACCATGCCATGGAAACCTGAATTCTGCTGACACGCACATTCTGGGTTTGGAGATTTTGTTCAATAAATGGCTGACATGTATAGATCACTCATCATATGGTTAGCCTTCTGTCTTGATTCACAGAGTAGAAAGTTAAATTGTAAGTTCTGAAACCAAAGAAATGCAGTCTATCTCATTTAATAGGTGCTAGTATTGGTTGATGTAGCAAAATCCAGTTAAAATTTGTAATCTACGAGTAATTTGATTTGTTTTCCCTCACTAGTTGATTGAACAATATCGCAGTTACTCAGTATTTCTGCTGGTGGATTACATCCCTTTTTGTTGGATTCCTACTATGTGCATTTATTTGGTGAACCCGATTCAGCAAAACAGCCGTGTAAATTTGTGCTTGAACTGTTTGTTGTGCATATTCTAAAATCTTGGAATGTCGGGAAAGTGCGAAACCATAATGAATGTTTCCAAAGTTTTCACGGGATTTCTTTCACAAGATCTTTACCAATAAGCATGTCTCAGTAAATAATTCTCTAGGGTTTCACATGAATTATAAACTGTATGGGGAAGTTGCATCAACTGGTAGGGACTGAATCTGAAATTAGGGTTTCTGTAACGAAGCATTATGCATGTGGGGTGTGTGCTTGCAATTAAAGGTAACATTACTAAAAGCATGATCCTAGCGACCAATGACTACAGTACTTTGTCACCCTTTTTGATGGCTAACCTTTTGCTTTTGAGCCCTTTTGGGCATTCATAAGTAGGTTGAATGGAGGAATTCGGCTACGGTGCAATTGTGGTATGTTACAGTTGCACCAGTCGTTGGATCCATTCAAATAGGTGAGGTCCACCCATGTGAGTAGGAATCCAACGGTTGAATTTAATAGTGGCACGATATTATAGTTACACCATAATTTTATTCTGAATAGAAAACAAAAAAGACTATCACATAGACTGGTGGTGGTGCGTGGCCTTTTATAAATTGCTGACCAACAATCCTAAACCCTATTCGCTTGCTTAAAAAGAATTGCAAAAATGTGAATTGAGAAGAAAGAGAAAAATATCGCTTTCCCAATTTCATCATCTGGGAGAAATCGACATTTAACCGACATGTCTTTTACATGACTAGAAGAGAACCGACATAACGATTTGTAGAAAATAAAGATTGTTGGTTGGTCTAAACTGAAATTGAGTTCGAACTTTGGAAGTGTCCCAATCTGAGTCTGTAAGCAAAATTAGCATGTGAAAGTTCGGCACCGTAGTAGATTGAAAACATCATAAAGCAACCATGATATGGAAAGTAAAGCGTGCCTCGACTCTTCTGACTGTGAAAGTATAAGTACAATGCTGACCATGCTGGCTACATTGAGCAACTCTAGTGCTATCACCGTTGCAACATTGTCGTCCCATTAGATTATAGGTTAGGTGTATGAACTATGAAGCCCTTAAAAGTAAGGCACAATTTAAAGTAAACCATTAGCCAATTCTGTACATGGATATAACTTATTCTTAAAAATTGGCTTATAAGGTGGTGTAATGAATCGAAATGCTTTAAAGTTCACAAGTCAAATCTTAATTTAGTGATGTGAAACTCGAAAAGAGTCATAACAATCCACTCCTCTTTTAGAAATGACGATCATGAGGGCTCATATGTTGGGCTGGGTGAGATCCTAGGCATACCAAGCAGCATCCCTCCCCAGTTTACTCCGTCTGTGATGAGGGGATTCCATAAGAAATGCCTACTCTAATGCCAATTGTTAAATGCAAACAGTGAACTCATCCTCTGAAAACGACTTGAAAGAAGAAGGAGCCCAAGTGTTCACAAGCTCATATATCAAGTTTTAACCTGGTGAAATAAAACCCAATTAGACTTTATTCCATTTACTATAGAATTATTGTCGTTGCTCTTCTTTTTGTTCGTAATTATTGATGGAAATGGTTGAGAAAATGAATAGTGTATATCAATATTCTTCTTTTAGATTTCATAATTGTACAACACGAAGGAAACTTCTTCGCAAGATGAATAATTACTCAACCAACTCCTTGATTTGCGTAATAGAGGAAAAAAATTCTGAGGGTACGCTCCAAATATGCTCGTACAATAAATCTCTAGTCATGTTCGTTAAATTTTTTCTACATGATATATAATAGAAAATTTACAACCCCCAAATCTCGAACCTTAATTACTCAAAAAGCTAGCCTGATATAAAAACATATACAACACCTAGCTTGATGTAAAAACATATACAACACTCATATAATTGATATAAGTAATCAATAGTGGGGGACCATGGAAGATTCAAAGATTGCATCAGAGGTTTCCTATACATGACAAAGAACATGCCATGGGCACTACTCTCAATTCCTTCACAAAATGTCTTATAAATTTTTCTTCATATATCATTAATGATCCGATATACTAGATATTATTGTGGCTTGTGGCTCCCTCATAAATTTAATGCATACTCAAAATTCAGGCCACAAGAATGCTCATCAAAGAAGAAAAGAAAAATGTACTCTTCAATGGGTGAAAGAGACAAATCAACTTGATCCTTTTGAATGAGTTGTGCCAATAGAAGATCACTAAAAATATTCCAATATCGACTTGAAAGATTCAGTGGGATTAAAAATTTGTTTGAAGTGAGCAAGATGAGAGGTCAGGAAAAATGCTGGGCTACCAAACATATCAAGGAGATGCAATATTTGTGCCTATCTGTTTTGGGCGACCCATCTCAAGTTTGGACCAGTTTCAATAAATTCTGAATGTTAATAGTTATATGAGTATTCTTTTTTAAATTTGAATAATATAATAATTTTGAGGAAATTAATGAGCTTTTTTTTTTCTTTTTTTTTAAAGGTAGGGTAGGTACATGTTATTTTGATTTTTTAACCCTGACCTCTTTCAAGATTCTGACTTGGTTAGCCAATTAAAAAAACTGCTTGAAAATCAGTCAACCGCGCTCTTGAGATAATAAGTGTTTAAACATGAATAATACCAAAAATAGAAGCTCTTATGCATACAATATTTGTATAAATTGAGGGGCCATATTAAAGCATCTCCAAAAGGCCATTTACTAATATTTTTCAAATGTCTATTTACTTACTTTTTAAATAAAAATAAGTTTATATTAGTTTAATAGAAAAATTTCTTCTAAAAAAAATATTATAGCACTTAACTCTCTTCAATAATGATTATATAAAAACCAAGATAGGGAGAATGTAACTCTTCAAAATTAAAGAGAGATAAGGACAACCGCATTTAAAGAATATTATTTTTTTAACAACCTTTTAGAACTTTATTGTTGATATAGCTCTTCAAATGAGATTTATATAGCTTTAACTGAAAAGTAAAATCTTCGTTAAAGAGCATTTTAGAAGTGCTCTTAAGATATTGCCACACGTTCTAAATTATATATTTATTTTATTTTATTCTCTTGAAAATGAGATACGCGACAATGATACAAATTACTAATTTGTAATTTTGTACAAATAAAAGGCTCTAGAACCTACATTTTGTTTATCACATTTTTTTTTACCGGTTTTCAAATTACGCTTTTCAATTTTGATGGTTTTTAATTCAAAAACATGTTTTCGAAACAGTATTGATCTAAAAGATATTTATATATATATATACACACGTCTCTAGACGAATAGTCAAAGATAAAATGTTAAAAAGATTGGAAACACTATTTTATCATTTTTCAACTTTCCTCACTAAAAATGAAAAAAAAAAGCGCAGGATTCGTTTTCCATAAGTTATTTTAGGAGAAGAGCTTACCACACATGTTTGTGTCTTTTTTTTTTTGAATTCGACGAAAAAAATAATATTTGAAAAATGTATGGGTAAATTTCAAACCACCCCTTGTGAAATGAGATTTTTCAAAATGTTATCAAATTATTGTAAATCTAAACTTATCTCTTTTCCTGTTCAAAAAATAAGAACAAAACCAAATTAATGAAAAAATCTTTATCTTCTTAACGAAAAAAAAAAAAGAAAAGTATGTTGAAAATTGCAATAAGTTGAAGAATATTTTTAATTGTCATTGTTTAAGGAGGTAATCTAAAATTAACCCAAAAACTACCAAACAAGATTTTAAAAATGCATTTTTTATTGATTACTTCTACCCAAAAAAAAAAAATAAAGTGACTCTTTAGAGACACATGGTGTCTATTATTTGTAAGAACAAAGTATTATCTCAAATTTTAAAAAAGAAGCTCTATCTAACAAAACTATACTATTAAAAAGATAGTAAACACGTTCTACATCCAAATCCCAAATCATTTAAAATGCTTTCAAATGATTACACACTGAGAATTGTGATGAGGTTTGCATAGTCGGGCACCTTACCTTATGGCTAGCTTAGCTTCTATTTAGAGAACATCCATAGCCCTCCAATGGGAACTTACACAAAATCGCGCACCTGGTGATCGACCTTTCGTTAAGTAGTAGACCATTGCGAGAACCAAAAATTCAAGTCCCTTGGCAATTCAATATTTCTTTCCCTACCAATGGGCCTTTGGTCCAGTGGGAGAGTCCTTGCACTTACAATGTTGAGAATAAAGGTTCGAGCCTCCATAAAAGCATTTATGGGGTTAGTTTCAATCCTCCCTCAATTATCATATAATTGAGTGGAGACACAGTCCCCTCAAATATTTGAGAAGGTGGAAGAATCTGGGCCGCATAATCAGGGGAGGACATGCCACGACGAAGGTCCCAGTTGTATAATCTGTTTGTAAATATTAATTGTAATACTTGATATGATATCAGTAACAATCCTGTATAACAGTATTTCAAAAAAAAAAATATTTCTTTCCCTAATTCTATGATTAGGTGAACATTGACATCTCCTCGAGTTATTAGAGCAAATACCATTTGATTATTAGTTTGAGTAGAAATTTAGGCCATACTTATTATATTTGATTTATAGGTACCCTCCAACAGAGTGGAAAAATATGTCCTCTGGTTCTTAGAGCATATATCATTTGATTATTAATGAGAGTAGAAGCTTTGACATACTTATTAGATTTGATCGATACGTATCGTCCAACAGAGTGGAAAAATCTAGACCGTACTTAATAGACTTGATCAAAAGATAGTCTCAACAAATGTCTTACTGTAATTATCGTTAGTGTTCTAATTATTATAATATATTTAATTATTAAAAAAAACTCTGCTAAGAGATTTTTATATTTATCTATGATTGAAATTTACTTTTAAAAAAATATTGATGGCCAAAACTGACGACATATAATTAAAAGGGAAACCAACAAATAAAATAAAATAACATAACTATTGGAAGGTCTAGATTGTGTGGCCCTTCCTTATACGTACATTATGTTTCCTAAAATTAAATGTTAACAATAACATGCAATTCAATTTGATGCTTTTGAATTGAATAATAACATAACTACTGAAATTTGACCATTACACTAAGGGGTTTGAAGGTTTCAATGTATAATTTTTAACTAGTTTGATTTGGTTGATTATTTAAATTCAAATCTTAAAAAAATTACTTTGCCAACTCCCTATCAAATAATACGATTTTAGTGATAAATTTGCTTCAAAATCATCATTGTAGTGTCGTTTTCGCCAGGCCCAATGCCCCAATGAAATTCGACAAATCAAGTGGATGCGGGGGAGAGGGAAGCTCACATGGATATACAAACAAATCTAATGGGCATTAATATTGATGGGTCAATCAAAAAAATAAAAAATAGATGTCCAAAATAGTGCGCATGTCTTGTCGCTATCTTTTAAAAAGTGCAAGGATAAATTTTGAATTATTTCTTAAATTATTTATTTTCAAATTATTTTTTTTATTTTAAATTATTTTTATTTTTATTTAAAAAATAAAGAAAAAATATAAGTGAAGTAATAATTTTTTTCTTCTTAAGAAAAATAAACGGTAAATTAAAAGTTTTATGAGTAAGGAGAATAATTTTAAAATAATAAGAGGGGTAATCCGAAATGAACTCAAAACTGAAAAGCTTGCAACCCACATGCTTGCTTGTATAATTTCTCAGCCCCCACGCTCTCTTGCTTCTATTTCTCTTGACAATCCTTTCTCTTTCGCTTTCCTGTGAGAATAATTTTTCTTTCAAAATTTTCGGCTTCAATTATATGATTTTTTTTTTTAACTATGTAGTCTGTGCTTGAATTAAGGCCATGAAGTCTTTAATGTCTCATGTCTCATGTGCTTGTGTTTTCCATTTTTTTTTTTCCTATCGACCATGTGATGTCCAAATGCAAATGCCTAAATTACTATTATTTGTAATGTAGATTTGCCCTTTTGATACCAACCGGATTTTGTTTCTTATAGGTTAAGGTATTTCATATCATATGTTTCCTTCTTATGACTGTCATGAACCTTCCATATAAAGCGTGTAAATAAGTTTACAGGACACTGTTAGGTTTTTTTTTTTTTTTTACTAAAATTAATATGCAGGACTGATTTTTTTTATTGTTTTCATAATAGTTAATAACCCTCATGCTAATATAATTTCATAGTATTATTCTTTTTTCCAAATACAATTTTATTTATACTTATTATAAAATAAATAAATCATATCAGTGGAAATTAAAATAAAAATTTTAAGTACTAAAAATAAGAAAATAAATGTTTCAGTGTGAATCAAAATTAATAAAAATTAATAATAATATATTTTTATTATACTCTTTGTTATTTTTTAATTATTTTATTTTTTATATTTTCAAGATAAATTATCGAGTAAATTACTTATTTATCCCTCTTTTCCTTTAAATTTTTAGTACTAGGAGCCTTTTGGATATTATGAAAAGTATAAGGAGATAAGTGGTATCTTAATTATATTTTAGTAAGAAGAAAATTGACAATCTCCCATAAGTTCACATTAAACCATTAATTTGATATCAAATTTGAGATTTTTCTTAAAAAGTATTGGAAAATAATTGAAATGTGATGGCGCCCATTAAGGAAATATATCAACCTATGGCTTTATTGAGAATAGTTTAAAAATTTATGCCTACTAGAAAGCAAGATCTCTATTCTAATAGATAAGGAAATATATCTGCTTCTACTCATAAATGTGGGAGAAAATATTAAATTGAGTCCCCAAATAGAGACTTGAACCACAAATCTCATCTTTATTGAGAGCATTTTTTTTTTTTTTTGGTACCAATTAACCAAAGGCTTGAGTCGCATTTTAGATATCTCATTCTCAAAGTGTCATGAAATCGAATGGGCACATTAACACATTAATCTCAGTTCTAAATTAATTTTTAAGAATTAAAAAAAAAAAGCGCGGGAAAGAATTGAGATGTAAATTATTTTGGAAAATCAAAACAGGAAAAAGAATAGCAATTACTTTTTCAACAGTAAGTTTCAAATCTTCTAAAAGTGCAAGGGACATGAGCATGAGTGAGTCAAAAGTCACAACTCACAAGTGGAAGTTAACTTTTTGTTTATGGGTTCCATATTCTAAGCTTATTGGGGCGGGGGGAGGGAAGAAATTACAATTGCTTATTTGCCAGATGAATAATTAATGTTATTAACCTAAATGTCAATTGGATCTGCAACATTGCTTAGTCAAATCCTAGAAACGTAAAAGTCAACAGGGAAAGAACAGATGCACGTTGTAATATTCCATGAATTTTAAAAACCAATGCAATTATTTAATGTGTGTTTATAATCTAAACAGCTAATTCACCGACAATTTAATACGGTATTGACTCTTAATTAGTAATTAACCTCACAATTCTCAAGTGGTACGGAACCTTGCTTAGAGATGAGTCAATCAAAAGTTCTTATTTTATAAATTTAAAATTATTATTCTTCATGTGTACTGTAACATTCTATTTGGAAATTGGAACCCTAAACCACTAAAGAAATGAAGCACCGCGTTGGAAAATTGAAACAACCCAAGCTCGTTGATTATCCCAAAATATAAAAATAACGACGCAGTCAATTAACATATGTTGAATTTGTCATAAGCAAGCTGGGATATGAAATTGAATTATTTAATAAACCCTAATCCAATGTTCAAGCAAAAATGATTGGACTCATAACATGGGTTTCCTGTTACATTACATGAAGAAATTAAATATAATCCCATGTGACGCTTTCATGGCTAAAATTTCTTTTGTATCTCATTAATAGTTTGACTTCTTCATTAGTTTATCATATTTAAACACATATATTGAAAGCACTTGTACAAGAAGTTTAAATAATTCATTTGAAATGCACCATCGACTTATATGCATGTTTTTGGTTACTTTTCTACGTAACAATACGGAATATATATATACGCACAAACATAGGAATATGCAAATATGTCAATTGTAACAGTTGTGAAAGCTGACCAAAAGTGCCAATTAGCTCTCTTAAGAATAGTTAGTGGGCGTTGCATGCATGTGCTTGCATGGGAGAGGGCTACCTTCTGATTACTGTAAAGAATTTCTCACATGAATAGTCTTTAACATGTGGCCCATGTGGAACCCACAACTAAGTTTGTGAGTGGGCTGTTACTTACAGCGTCTGTAACGTAGCAAGGTCCGCTTGCATGTACTAGTTTTGGAAGCTTATAAAAGGTCTTTATTTGCTTAATTTACAAGCAAAACAATGAGTTTTGAGAAGTAGATTTCCAAATTTTTATCCTTTCTTTTTTCCTCTCTCTCTCTCTCTCTCTCTCTCTTATTCACCTTCATTGATGAGTTGTACTCAAATAACAAATAGAAATCAAGTTAGATTTGACTTATAATTAATGTAAAATAACTTTATTAGTAGTTAATTAAAACAATCTAAAAATACATTTTTTTCCTTTTTTTAAAGATATTTAAAAACAGAAGTAAGAGTTAGTATAAATCATGTTCTGTTATTAATAAAATTTTAGATATTTTTATGTTTAATTATCAATTGGTCATTTAAGTTGTATCCTATATTAACTAGAAAAATGAAGTTAATGGTTGTGTGTAGTCATTTTCTAGTATGGATGTCTTTATTTTTTTTTTTTATATATATAGACATACTTTTAATAAGCTGTGTGGTTTAATAGAGTCAAATTTTTTTATTATTAAATTACGAAATAACTCTATTAAAATTATTAACATGTCCGCATTAAAAAAAAAAGAGCATCCGTACATGGAAATGATTATATATATATATATATTGATTGATAGCCACTTCACAAAAAAAAAAAATTGTTAATTTTTTGGGTTGACAACCAAGATCGGAGAACCTCTACCAAATGGTATCGGATCTAGACTTTGGTACATAGTTGAAATATGATGGTTTTAAAATATCACTCAAAAAGAGAGGATAGATCTCAAGGGCACTGCAACGACAATGACTGGTTTATAGTTCAATTAGAATGGACGTCAACCAAGTTAATTCAGGTTATGGTTACTATACAATTCATGTAACAAAAATTTTGGGAGATATAGCATAAATTTGGAGAGACACTCCAAATATGACATAAATTCCTAATTACATCCTTTATGATACACGATTTGATCTACCCTAACATTTCACCTTCTTCTGATCGAACCCAGCTGCTATACAAATGTTTTCCATGCAACAACTGTAGAACTTAGCTAGCAATTAAGAAGTCCTTAACAATCCCCCCCTCCCCAAAAGAAAGCACTTATGAGTTTTGACATTTCAATGGCCTTTTAATAAATATTTGGGCACAAATAGTACAACCGTGAGCATAATTATTAGTAGATAAGCAATTGAACGTGAAAAGAGAAAGGAGCGAAATCTGAGCAAATATTGAATATTTATTGATGGCACTTGGCACCTTCACATGTCTCGGCAATGCATGTGGGCTCATGGGGTTGGTGATGTGTTGGTGGAGTTCACTTCAATTCACACCCATGACGTGGCCGATTCGCTAGATCTGGTTGGTCGTCGGTGATACTGTTTTTTTTTTTGGATTCGGGGATGATACCATTTGGGTCCCTTCATTCTTAGTTTTTACAAAGGAGGATTATAGTTCGTCCATTTATATCAAATAGGCCTTCGACTCTTTGTGAAATGAGTAAAATACCTATTAGCTAGTATTTTGTTATATATTACGTATGAACACTAAGTATGACTCAATTTTACTCAATGATGAGTCATTCTAAATGCATTTGTTTGACAACTTAACGCTAAAAACTTGATAAGTTACATATAGATAAACATAATTGATTCATATAAGAGTCATATTTTAATCTTATTAGATTCTTATACATCTTTTCTTATTGGTAATATTCATAAAGTTAAATATGTAAAATCAATTTTTAATTTTAAGATATTTGAATCAAGCGCTTAAAAAAATAAACAGTTTATTTAGATTGATATATACTTATGTATGTCGATTCTGTCAAATTAATTCATATTAATTTATGATTTAGATTAAAAAAAATATTATCTTGTGCTGTTATGGTTAAAGATAAGAATCGGAGACCTATTTGATATAAATAGACATAAGTGTCTTTATTTTTAAGAACATAAGATGGTAGGGATCCAAACGTTACTGTTGATATGAGATATCTGCAACTTACGCAGCATCTTTGATTTCAATTAATGAACACCAAACACCAAAGGCACCGTTGGTGAGACTGATCAATAGTTCAACGAGAAATTGAGAATGTTACAGCACAATATTAATTGTTGCAGATGAGAGCAACATATTGCCCCATGAGCTAAATCGATTTTCTTTTTTTAACACTAAAGAGGATTTTTTTTTTTTTGAGGCTGGTTATGCACCAAATTACTGCATTGCACAGATATTTACAACTGCTATTGTAGCAGACATTACAATGATATTTACTATATTACAATGATATTTACTATTAAGACCTGTTTACATCAATTCTGATATGGCACCGCTCAGATTTTTAACCATGCTATTATAGCAGACATTACAATGATATTTACTACTGAGACCTGTTTACATCAATTCTGATATGCACAAGACCGCCGATTTTTAACCCTCTAGCAGACATTACAATGATATTTACTACTGAGACCTGTTTACATCAATTCTGATATGGCACCGCTCAGATTTTTAACCCTCTCAAATAGCAGACATTACAATGATATTTACTACTGAGACCTGTTTACATCAATTCTGATATGGCACCGCTCAGATTTTTAACCCTCTCCTGGGAGAATGACTACCTTCACTTTAAGCTCTGGGGCTCAAAGGAAGGAAATTTAAATTAAACCTCTACAATGCGATTGCGGAGGCTCGAACCCTTTCCCTCACATTTGTTAGGGAGGGGCTCTAGCCACTTGGGCTAAGTCCAAGTGGTTAACACTAAAGAGAATTTAGATGTGTTTTAAAACAGACGAAAATTTTGATTAATTTTATCAAATAATAAGGGAATTTTACTTTCTTTTTTTTTCAACACATAAATTATAAATTTAGAGAGTTCGTAAGATCTTGTAGTTGTAAGATAATCTTATCGTAAGAGTGTTGTTTTCTCGAGTGCGATATAGCAACTATACTTGACAGATTGGTGTAAACTATCAAAATTTGCAACTCCTTTCCCCATTGGTTCTTTATTATAGAATGATATTCACCTGAATTGTTGGTTTCATTTCATATATATGAATGAACGATCCAATAAGCATTGAAGAAGTCTTAACAATCTTGCTCATTCCACTAAATAACAAAGAAAAGGATGGATAAGAAACCCAATAAATAATAATAGTAGCTCCAAAATAAAAGATATACAAGATATTCTTAAATGTTTTATTCATAAACGATCATTAACTAACAATATACAATTTCCCTTTTTCTTTTTTTAAAACATTATCCACGACACATGCATGAGTACACGAGAGATGAGACAATTATAAGATATCTTATTTTAAGGATGGAACTTATAAAGTATATGTTAATGTATTGAAAATATATTTTAAATTGGAGGAAATAAAATTAAAAATAATATAAAGGAATTAGTGAGGGCATATGGAGGTGGGTTCTTTAGATTGGGGAGGAGAAGTTTGGGGGAAGAAAGAAGAAATCAAAACAATAATTCGATTCACATGCATTTGAGATTTTGGACCCTTTTTTTCCCCCCCAATTAAATTATCATATATATATATATATATATATATATATTAGAAATATGACCGTTTGGAAATTCCTCCTTTGGCCTTTTTGGCTCACCGGGGTAAGGGATGAGGGAGAGGCCACATGGCCCTTTTTGTCTTTGTTGTGACCCTTCCCGTATGCAAAAGTATACTCATCACTATACGCAAGGATATACATCACAAAATTTTATTTTCAAACTATTAATGTTTATCAACTACCGAATAATTTTTTTTTAGTTATAACTTAGTGACATTCAATTTCTTCTTTTTTCACTTGAGTAGAATTTGAACCCTATATTTTTTATTTTCATTTAAGAGATTTTATCAATTGAATTAATTAGCAACCATAACTACTGAATCGATTCATTTTACATAACGAGCAAATTTATACGGCTGTTGTTATAAATCAAACTACCCCTAACTTTGATACTAAACTTAACCATAGTCTTGTTTGTTTTTCATCTACACAAAATTTTATTTTTCAAACTACATCACTCTTGCATGTAACATGAATTTTGGTCCGATATTGTAACAATTTTTATATTTATAGTCATTGGCAAATTGTATAAGTCGACAATATAAAATATAATTACAAATGAAATGTCTATCAATTGAGGATACAAGAAAAACCGAGGACTCTTAAACTTTGATTTAGTGACCCGATAAATTTCAAAGGCAAGACTATCTTACCCCTATTGCACCAAACACTATTTTGGTATTTTTTTAGCAATCCCTGTAGTGTTTTGTAAATAATAAAAATTATAGGTTTTAAAAATTTTATACAATAAGCCCCAATTAAAATATAATAATTTTAAATTTCTAAAAAGTTTATTTTCTTTTTTCTTCAATAATCCCTGTTATTTTCTGTAAATAATAAAAAATAAGTTTTAATAATTTTACCTAATAAACCCAATTAAAATATAATAATTTTAAAATTGTAAAAAATTAATTCTCTCCATCTCCTTCTCAATCAATTTTAAATTTAAGTTTCATTCTTTATAATTTTAAATTTAAGTAATAGAATAAATATTATATAATTTATTTTTTTCATATTAAATAAATAATTGATCGGATTCACACGTGGGATAAAGTATAAGCAATTTTACATAATCTCAAATTTACATATAGAAATTTATTATTTTGAAAATATTATTTATAAACTCTATAATTAATTTAAATGACTATCCAAGCATTTATTTAATATTTATTTATTTTTCATTTTAATATTGTCAAAATTTATATAAAACCTTATCCAATTTTGTGTTAAACTAAATACAAAATAGTATTATTAAAATATAATTGGTATTTTAAGTAAATGGAAGTGGAGAGTATTTTAGCAAGTTAAAATAATTCATCTACATTTTTAATATATAAATATGTTCGTTTACTAAATTACCTTTGATGTGTTCGTTTACTAAATTACCTTTGATGATAAAATATTTAACGGACTGATGTGTTGAAATTTTGAAATTTAATATTTTCTTATTCTTTTAATAAACATAAGGGACCACATAGTTAATAACCAAATGATAACATCTAAGCCGTTGGAATACCTTTGCAATTCTCGGATTGGATACAATGGTTAAATCACAAAAAGACAAAAAAAAGGGTATAAAACAACATTTGCATTGTAGCTGGACCCAAATTTAAATTGGTATGTACAACTAAAATAAGAATAAATGAAATAAATTGAATTTCACAATAGGATTAAAATATTAAACCATCAGGAAATCTAATGAAAAAAGTAGAGGAAATTTTTTTATATATTTTATTTTTCATGATCACAATATATGAAATTTGTCACTGTCAATGCAATTCTCAAATTCTATGTTGAAAATAATGTTTGGTAACAAAGGGAGAGGAATTATGGCTTTGATGTAAATATTGAATAGGGTTAATGCCAATATGCGACCGCCCATCAAAGTGACTCTTCAAAATGCTTGTGAAAATTTAAAAACAAAAAAAAAAATAAGCTGGAGATTAGTGTTTCTTATTGAGTTTTAAGAACATATTTATTATTCTCACTCATAAATGGAAGCAGTTTTTCTATGGCTCAAATTCTATGTTCAGATTTTATGAATGCGTGAATTAATTTGAAAAAAAAAAAAGAACATCTGAATTATTCTCACTAATAATTTTATGCACCCATCAAAATTTATTCCCCTTCATTGCCGTTTTCACAAATTTGTTATAAACTCGTTGAATTTTAAATTCATAAAATGAAGCTTTTTTAATGACCAAAATCCCACCGAAAAAAGTAAGACGTGGCTCGCCCTCGTCCGTTCGGCCTTTACTTAGATAGAGTTGCTATAAATAATTTATTAAATTCTGTAAAATAGTGAAATAAATAAATAAATAAATAAACAATTATTTTTTTATTCAGAAAAAGCCTGAACGGAAAAAGAATGGGGAAGCGAGTGGCCGCGTGAAAAGTGTACGCGGGTCCCACATAGCGTGAGGGGCACCAGAGCAACAAGCAAAATACCAAATACGAACATGGTCTCTGTTGGTTTTGTTATGTTACTGCAAGGAAAGGACAAAATGGTCCCCACAATTTACGCGGTTTTCTCTATTTGGGCTTTTTTTCTTTTTTTATTTTTCATCCAAACTTGGCGAGTAACTTTTTTCATTGGGGTCCCTTGACATGGCCTTTAGTTTTCATTTAAAAGGTCATTGTTAAAAATAAATATTGGAAAATAATAAAAATTAAGATAAAAGCCAAAAAAAAAAAAAAATTGAAACAAGGCCAAACAAGTGATGAAATCCCAACCGTGAAATAATAGCGCGCTTGGAAATGAAGTAAAGTGGGCTCAAGTTGGCTTTGATTAAATGATATGCAACAGTGCATGTCGTAAGCTGCCTAATATGTTCAATATTTCTATTTAAAGAATTCAAATCAACTTATCTTCTTAACAAAATATTTATCTTAAAAGGATAAAATTCATTACTTACCATTTTCAACATTCTTACTTATCTCGCATGTTCCCACTATATTATCTTAATTATTATCAGCTTAAAATTAACTTTATTCTCTTTTTATCATTACTACTATTACTTGAATTCAGATGACTGTAAGCGAAAAATACATTCACAAAGAATTAAACTATTCCCTCGGATCATTTTAAATTAACTTTAATATATCAACAATGATAATTATTTATCATCATTAAATAAATTAAATTTTTTAGTTATTTATTTTTTATTGGTTGAGCACTTGAGTTTGAGCCCAAAACAAAAAAAAAAGAAAAAAGAAAAAAAAAGGAGGGCCAACTAAACTAATCCGAATCTCAACTTTACCATCTTTTTACTCACAACACCAGTCATAAAAAGTAGAACATATTCACTCAACAATCCATAGAATATATTCAACGCAACGGATGATAGAAAAGTCAAAGTAATGAAACTAAAAGTATTACCATCTAACGACGCTTAAACTCGCATCAAGTGTGAACACGAAGAAACAAAAGGCCCCGTGTTTCAATCAACCAGCACATGCCAGTGCCATCCATTTGATCGCCCTACCCCCAAACCCAATACGTGGGTAACATGTAAATGTAATCCCTATTGGCCCACTAAAAAAATAATAATAATTAAAATTAAAAAAGAATAGATCTGAAGAGACGACTAAGACTAGCAGTAATAAACGGGGGCATTAAAATTACATTCACTCTCGAGTGTCGATTCACATTCACTAACCCTTCTTTTTTCACTCTTTAACCCTAACGTACCCCTTTAAGTACCCCCACTTCCTTCCCGCTTTCTCCATTCGCCACCCCCACGGCAACACACGCTCGCTCACTCACTCACTCACTCAACTCTCTCTCTCTCTCTCTCTCTTCAACTCCAACAATGGCTCTTTTCAGAATGCTCTGCTTTCTCTCACTGGCACTCTCCTTATTTGCGACGGCTAACGCCAAGATTCCCGGTGTCTACACCGGCGGGGCCTGGCAATCCGCCCACGCCACTTTCTACGGTGGCAGCGACGCTTCCGGCACCATGGGTATACGTTATTTCTATCTCCATACATCTCTCCATTTCTCATTTCTCTTTTTCCTTAAAGAACTTTTATAATGGTGATATACGTTTATATTTTTTTGTGCAGGTGGTGCTTGTGGGTACGGGAATCTGTACAGCCAGGGCTACGGAGTGAACACGGCGGCTCTCAGCACGGCGCTGTTCAACAACGGCTTGAGCTGCGGCGCGTGCTTCGAGATGAAGTGCGGCAGCGACCCGCAATGGTGTAATCCGGGTAACCCGTCCATTCTGATCACGGCAACCAACTTTTGCCCCCCGAACTTCGCTCAGCCCTCCGATAATGGCGGGTGGTGCAACCCTCCTCGCCCTCATTTCGATCTGGCCATGCCTATGTTCCTCAAGCTCGCCCAGTACCGCGCTGGTATCGTCCCCGTTTCTTACCGCAGGTGAGTGTTAAGAGTTACTGTCAATTTTACTCAAATGCCCCTTCTAAAAGTTTGCATTTTTATTTAATATTTGGTTTCTTTTCTTTGTCTCGAAGTTTTGTTTGAATGTTTTCCTTGGAAGAAATACGGGAAACCCGGGAAAAAGTCGGGCGGTTTAACGTGTGTTTTTATTTTAATATTTTTCCTTTTCTTTTATTCGCAAACAAACAGAACATGGAAATAAGTTTACTGATCAGTAGTTTATGTCGTTTATCGCAACATACCCAACGGCAAACCGTTCAGCCCATTTGTCCTTTTTACCCTTCTACTTTTCGGTGTTGTATAAATTATAATTATTTTTATAACAAAAATATGCTCGCACGTTTGTAATTGTTTACTTTCTGCAAGGACATTGTCGTCAAATAAAATAAGGGTGCTTTAGTAATTTTACGTTTCTCAAATATTTACCGGAAAATCAGGATTGGGTGGTGGTTCTAAGTCAGAAAATCTGGGCACAGTTCACGTTCTCCAACGCGTGTGTTCACAATTTTTTTTGGGACCCTGTACCTAATTACTGAAATATGTTTTTTTTTCATTTTTTATTTATTTTAACCGGTCAATATTTTAGTCTTCAACTGCCCCTTAAAATTTGCCCTTAAACGGTAGGGTACTATTAGGGCAAGTCTTAACTGCGACGTTACCCATTTTTTTAATTAATAATATTATTCTTTGTTGCTGCAGGGTGCCGTGCAGAAAGCGAGGCGGAATCAGATTCACAATTAACGGTTTCCGTTACTTCAACTTGGTCTTGGTCAGCAACGTCGCGGGTGCAGGGGATATCGTGCGCGTGAGCGTGAAAGGGACCCACACCCAATGGCTGAGCATGAGCCGCAACTGGGGGCAAAACTGGCAATCCAACGCTCAGCTCGTGGGCCAGGCACTTTCGTTTAGAGTCACGGGCAGTGACAGAAGGACCTCAACCTCTTGGAACGTGGCACCAGCGAATTGGCAGTTCGGTCAAACCTTTTCGGGAAAGAATTTCCGCGTCTAGTGATTTTTAATCTTTTTTCAACATTTTCATGTTTCCCGCCTTCGAGGATTTTTTTCTCCTTTATTTTCCCGGAAAAAAAAAATTGAAGCGAAGGAAAAGGGGTTATGGGGGTCGTGTTAGGATTTTAAAGTAAAAGTGGGTCAAAATCAAAAAAATCAAAATGATGGTGATCGGTAGTAGAAAAGGGCAACAAAGTATGCAGTGTGTGGGTGGGGGTGGGGGTAACTTCTGTTTATTTTCAATTTTTACTGTTTTTGTTTTGTTTGACTTGTTTACCGGGGCCGGTGGTAATAGTAAAAAAACCAGTCTCGTGGTGAAAGTGTAGCAGCGGCTGAAGTGGCTGCAGGAACAAACTAAAAAACATGTAGCCCGCAGCTGATATGATTTACACTATATATATATATATATGTGGTATAATTAATCTTCAATGTCTGAATTGTCTACTGTTAAGTAATAATGCTAATCTTGTTATGCTTTGAAGCAATGTATTTTTTTTTTTTTTAATTTCTGTTGAATATTATCATATTAACTATAATAATTTCACCAACAAGCTCAGTACAAGTCAAATAATTAAATTACCAGACAAGAAGAGTGGAAGCAAGTTGAAAGTTGTTGAAGGCAACAACCATCTTGAAATGGGCAAAATGCAAACAGAGCCCACTCATTTGTCGGTAGATGTGTTCAGAGAACCATGTGCGGTTGGTCTGAGCTTTAACTTTTTTTTTTTTTTGGCATCATAAATGCATGCATTTTTAATCATACTTCATCGCTTCAAAATCGAGCATAATGTGAATGGTCTGTTCATTAAAAGAAAATCTTGAAAGCAGAAATAATAAATTTGAGAAATCTTGCCTCATGTGCCCACTTTGTGTTTTTAGAATGTTAATGTGCTATACGATACAAACAGTTTTGGGGCAATCAAATCAGAACTAAGAGAAGGGGTGTTACTCTTACAATAAAATTTGTGGGGCTTTTTTTTTTTGGCAGCAAAGTCCCACATTTTTGATGTAATTATAAACAATGCTATAATACATGATACCATCTGCTTACAAAAACAACAAGATCACATCACACGTGACATTTTGTTTTTGGGGGGGCCCTAGAAATAAGGAAGGAACGTCTCATCACCAAAATATTTATGCGGCATGATACTGACATTTCAAGCCTATACATGAAATGTAACTTAGGCAACTCCTATACATGATTACCATCCAAGTTTCAAGTACTTTTCGTATTCAGATTTTACTTTAAGGGAAAATAAAAAATAAAAAAAGGTGACGGTTTGGTAAACAATAGGCCGGTGGTAGGTTCTGTTAGGATAAGTGCGTGCTCCAAACGAGGGACAGAGATTTAAAAAAGAAAGAGAAAAAGAAAAAGGAAAAAAAAGAAAAAAGAAATCCCGTCTGCTTGTACAGAAAGAAAAGTATATACATGTATAAAATATCGGGCATTTATACCCTTATCAAATATGTCATTGATAAAGAACCTTCGGTATGAAAAAAAAAAAAAACAATAGGTAATATCAAATATGGACCCAATTCACATTTTGATTTCAGAAGCCTAAAGGCATAGCAACAAAATTCTGTTAGGATATATATGTTCTATCTTCCTATTTGCTGGTACACTTGACGCAAAATTCTTGTCGTGGTCGGCCAATTTTATTATAAATTGAAGAGATAATTAGAGGCCCAAGATTGAGAACCATCTAACAGATGGGCTTGTGGGGTTTATATTTATAGGGACAGTGAACAAAGGAACTTGAATATATACCAAGGTGATGATGATCCTTTCGTTTTGTTGGAAAGTCAGGAATCCTAGCCAGCAATTGTCCGCTACAACTTGAACTTGCAAGTGCAATTTTATGTTGAAGTTTTGTATTTTCTGGTTTGCATGAGCACAAAAAATTATGTATTTAGCCCACTAACCATGAGACGGGTTACCAATGAGGCTTGGGCCGAATGTGATTAGTCCCAAAGTAGAGCTTCCAACATTCGTTTAAAACTCTTATGGTGCGTTTCGCACCTCGTATTATAATATATTCTATTGCATTAAAGTATTATTTTTATATAATGATGCTTGATGTTAAAGCAGTTAGGACTCAAATCAAATTAATTTTTGTCTATCTATATGCCTTTCATTCTCATACAAAGATAAGCAAAAAAAATATAATAGAGGAAAATATTGACTTTCTTTTTGTAAAATTCCTTATTTTAAATTTATATCTCCAAAAATTTGATAACTGGTTTGACCATTGAAGGGTTTATGCAGGTAAAGCTAGTCTCTAATAAATTGTAGAATATCATTTGATAAATCCGTCTTCATCATCTAAGGAAGTTGTACTCATAGGAAAAATCTATAAACCCATTAAGACTTGTCCAAAGAAGAAATTCATCATTATCTGATTCAATAAAAAGGAAGCTTAGTCCTAAGAAGACCATCATTTGCTGTAATCACTATGTAATAACTTGGGACAAAATTGACAATAATAAGAATAATAAATTTTTCTGGTTCATAAAATAAAATTTATAAAATTGAAGAGGCTGATAGTGGGAGTATAATGAAAAAGCAGTGTTTTAGTCCAATTGTTTTTCTTTTGGAAGTCGAATTACCATTGTAATTGCTACACTCTTACTCATTCTAAAGATAATGTATTTCATTGAATTCGAAAGTTTAAAATTGCATTATTCTAAAGTTGGTTACTTTTTTTTTTCTTTTATTACGAATTGACATTACTTTTTTTTTTTAAAAATTACAAATCAACACTATTTTTATTCTCCCTTTTAATACGAACATTACCACTGGACTTTTTTTTTTTTTTTTTAAATGAAAAACGCCAAAAAGCCTTTTATCGGATCTAAATCAATGACTTGCGCCTAACCATAGAGTTAATGAATCACTGAGTTAAAAAAGGAGCCACTAGGTGGATAAGATAGATTTATTTCTATCCATCCATGTATATATATATATATATATATATATGTATATATGAATATGCAGCTAAGCGGATAAGATAGGTCTATGCCTATGTACGTACGCACGTTTGTTATAAGTGTATGCAGTAGACTCATAGCGACTAATGGCCTCTAAGGGAACGAGAATTTGGATTTAATTAATAAGTATCTGTTATTGTTAACTAGGATTTATTGATACTGGATTTGATAAATATCACTGATATGAATTTATTATAAAGAAACTCTTGTCCGCTTGTTGTAGCGTCCTCACATTCAAGTGAAATGAACATGGTTGAGACGGTGTTTTTGGTCCCTTTGCAAAGCGGAATGTGGTGGGGCATATTGCAATAATAAGAAGTTTAAAGACGAATTTGGATTGAAATAAAGTTTATATTTACGCGTTTGTGCTGCATTCTTGGTGTTACCTAAACAAATACAAATTATACCCACAATTATAACTACGATAGTAAAGGCAATTAATTCACACCGTAGGCTTTCAAAAATGAGAAACAACATATGGGCCTTTTTTTTTTTTAACCCAAAAAAAAAAAAAGAACAAGAAACAAATATGGGCTAGAAATCAGGGTTATGGGCCGAATACAATGAGGGGGCAGGAAATAAACTGAAATACGCCGTCTGTGGGAATCGAACCCGCGACCACATGGTTAAAAGCCATGCGCTCTACCGGCTGAGCTAAGACGGCCGGGTGTGCCGCTTCGTCTCTAGAAGAAATTATATATCATATTATTGCTTCACATGCACGAACACAGCGCCGCTGCCAAGACAAGCTTTGAGGATGCAATTACACAGAGCAATGGCAATTGAATTAAGTCCATATATTCTCAAATCACACAACTTTGTAATTTTATTGATATTGAGAGCTCAGAAAGCAAAGACTTGATAATCCATCTGATTTCGTTAAATAAATCAGATGATCTTTACTGATTACATTTGAATTAATTGTGTAAACTCAGATTCAAAGGGAACAATAGACGACACGTATAAATAAATCATTTGTGATCTTTTTGCTTATACAGATAGATGACGCACATCCGCTAGCACAGTTTGCCTGTTCTGTCAACGGTCATTCTGCTAGACGAGAGAGCCTAGGCAATTGAGAGCCTGCTATAATCTTCATTTTAACTTTGTACCAATGCGGTAACAGAACTTGTTTTGAGTTCAAGATAAACAAATATACTACCTCAGAACTCTGTTTGTGCTAAGAACAAAGTTTTCTTCACCGGCAACTGTGGATTGCAGCCTTCCTGCTGCCCAACCATTGTTCATTACACGAACCACGGCCTGGGCAGGATCCCCAGTTACACGGCTTCCATCAATTTGTTTATCGAATTCTGGAAGACCACTTGCCTTTCTCTCTCTCCTTCCCTTCCTTTCCTCATCTCTTTCCTTCCTCAGCCAACTCTCCACTGTTCTCTGCAAGTTATGCAATTTTAACTAAGAAAGTAAGCACAGAATCCAAATTAAAATAAGCTAAGAAAAGCCATCTCAATCAACGATGAAAAGGCGAGGGCAGAAAGTCAAGATTCCATGTTTAGATATGGAAAGCTAACCATTAGTGACAACTTGCTAGCCTCTTTAACTTCATCCATCGGCATTGCTAATTGCAACTTCCCATGAGCCACATACACCTGAGGATAATGCAAGAGTTTTGACGGTGAGAAGTATATATAATAACCCATATTTAAAAGATATTATTACAATACTAGATATTTTTTGAAAACGAGAAACCAAGACATACAATATGTGATGGCCAGTTCTCCAGACCATCAAATATGTGGGTTGCGTAGATAATTGTGGCACCACGCTCTTCACATTCTTTTCTCAGAAACCTGAGGAGGTCAGCTCTTGCTAGCACATCAAGATCAACAGTTATCTCATCCAGAAGAAGAACCTAGGTAAGAGGAAGGTACATGAATAAATTCTTAAGAGCATAAAGATTCTAAAGAATTCCACAAAGCAAGAAAATGAAAGCATGAGGAATGAACCAAATATAGCTGATACAATTGAAGTATTGAAAGAAGGAAATACCTTGAATGGCTTGAGGAGGCCCATGCAAATTTGAACACGTCTTCTCTGACCATCAGACACCTTGTGCATCCTCCACGATAGATCAATGCCTAACACCTAAACAATCAAGAAAACAAGATGCATATATTTTCTTTTCCTTTTAAATACTGGCAAAGCCCCAGAAATCAATAGAGGTTAGCAGCTACGATTAAAAGAGAAGTCATAAGATTTTCACCTTGATCAGTTCAGCTCTTCTCTGTGGATCAATTCCTGCAACTCCAAAAATCATTTTTTCCACCGACACATCCATTTGAATCGGAACCTCAAACCCAGCAAATGCAACCTCTCGCCTCCACTGCAAAAACATAGCTATATTTGGTTTAATTATCATGCTTCCACTTAACTTTGAAATCACAACCATTAAAGAGTTTGCTAGACATTCTTTAGCTAACAGTTAGCCACAAATGATTCCATTTCAATGTTCACAGCAGTCGTGGATTAAAAACCATGAAACCTAAATCTCAAACAAACGCTAGCTCAATATGATATAGCCGCAACAAAATATAGTCACATTCATCCAATGCAAGTCAAGATTCACTTTGGATCACTGAATTTCTATTTTAGTAAGAATTTCAAATAAACTTTTTTTTTTTTGGGTTAAAACTTAAAAGATAAAATAAAGATAACCAACCTCTCCTCCAAGATAGGAGAGATCACCAGATGAAGTCAAAGCGGTGTCGTGGAAAGCAGACCTTCCCAGTACTTTCACCATTTCTGGTTCTACCATGTGCTTCCCTCCAATTATCTTTAATATCGTTGTTTTTCCTGCATTTAATTGATTAAATAAATAATTATCATTTTTTTTCAGTTTATGACAAACAATTAAAGTACAAGAAGAGGAAAAATGGAATAAACCAGCGCCGTTGGATCCGACGAGGAGGCAGCGGTCTCCAGCATAGAGAGTGAGAGTGAAATCGTCGATTAATGGAGTGGACCCCGGCGGCGGATGACCATCGATTCCCGGGTACGTGAACTTCAGTGCGTTGATCTCCACCGTTGGTTTTGAATTCTCCATCACAGCCATCTTTCTTTCTTCTTCTTCTTCTTCAGTTTTGTGAAATGGAGTAATGTCTGCTATACAAGTCATCGCAAGCTCACCTAACCAGGTGCCGTCTTAGTTATGAATAAATAAATAAATGAGCAAAATAAAATAAAATAACACACGTCTTTTGTCTGACGGTTCTTCAGAAACCACAAAGTGAGAAAACGCTGCGTATTGAGGCCAGATTTAAAAGCCTTTTTCTACGTGGCCCTATGACAACCGTCTGTTAATAATTTATGCACTTTTGTTCTAATAAATGAGGATAAAAAGACATAAGGTAATTATCATTTTCATCGTTACAGTCGCCCGTTTGCTAAGGCAACCAATTCGTCTTCAAATTTAACACTAATCTCAAATTTGTGTATAAAACAAAGATTACCACACTTACGGAGGGATGCGGTCCTAAGAGATTTTTCTCATTTGAAGAGGGTATAGAGATAATTTTATATTTAATTTTTTATTTGGAGGAGGGAGAACATAATTTTTTTTATATCTAATTTCTTATTCGGTGAAAGAGCGAGAATAAGTTGGAATCCTCATTCTTGTCCCATCTTTCCTTTTCCCCATTTTAGTTTTTTATTTTAATTTTATTTTTGTAGAATTATGGAATAAATAATAAAATTTAAATAGTAAAATATATAGATATTGGGGTAAATAACAAATATCAAAATATTTATATAAATAATATAAATATTAGTTAATATAAAGACTTTAATGTAATTTAAGCTTAACCACAGCCCAAAGTCCACAACCTCGCAAGTCCATAATCTACAAATCAAGCTGTAAGCCACTCTCTCAGGGTCTCACTTATCATTTCCAAATTATTTGCACTGCCGCATCATATCTTAGTGGCACATCACATCATTAGAGGCAAAACAACCTAGCTCGCGGTGTTTGTCATGCCTTAGTCGGTGACCAAGAGGTATCATTGCTCACGGATAACATTCACATCAATATTATATAAAAATCACATTATTTGAATTTTGCTTTGAAAAGCATTATTTGAATATTATATATACCAAAAGTTTGATGAAGTATAATTAAATAAGACCTATTCATGATTGTTCTCATTTTATTTTGAACGTTTTTAGATTAAATGAAGTTAAGAAGCTAAAAAAAATATATATCAACTACTTGGTGATCTAGGACTCTCGGAACCCCATATTATTATTTAGAACCCCCATCCCATCCCCGCAGGTAATTCTGACAGGAACGGGGAGGGGATGGGAACATATGTGGGATATCGGGGATAGATAACAAAATGTCGGTCCCCTTCTCTCAGCTCCCTTCCCTATTTCCATCCCTAAATATACTCAAGTCAAGTGTGTCTTAAGGAAAAAGAGTTAGTATTGAGCTGAGTACTAAATTAACGGTTATTTTGTAAGAGAAATAAAAAAATAAAAGTAAAAAATAAATCTTAATATTGATTCTTTGTTTGGCAAAAACAAAGCTCGGCATTGAATTCTAATCTACGTTTGAGTCATTTTTTATTTTATGAGAACAAAAATTAATAAAACTTGGTTCATCATTTTCTATGAGAATGTGAAAGAACAAATAATTTTTGTTTGAATTATTATCTATTAAATATTTTAAAAATTATACAATATCAAATGATTACTATATCTTTGGAAAACCTTTTTATTTTACAATGTTTTTATTAACACAAAGCAAATAATCCAACGCTGATGTCATGCTAACATTATAGGTAAAAGTATACTTACATTCAAAACCAAGATATAATTGTATGTACTTTAAAATTACAAGGGCAGTATGGTTATTATTGGTTAAAAAACAAGGAAAAAAAGAAAAAGGATTACGTGAGTCCTAAATATCTAGTGTCATCATCTTCTTCTTAAAATTTTTTAATGGGTACAAGCCATGCATTGACATTGATGAGTGTCATTTAAAAGAAGAATTGGAGGAATTTTGATGATAGTCATGGTGTGGAATTTCTTTATTTTTTTTGATAATTTATCTCTAGGGATACGTGATAAATTTGGAAGTGTATTTCACATATTATTTTTTTGAGATTTGTTTTTCAATTGATTATTTTGATTTGGTTATGGAATGATGGTTTTATTATTATGAGTTTAAAGGATTCTGACAAAATAGAAATTAAGATTGATAAAAGCATATTGACCTTCAAGCTTTAATGGCAATTTCAATTTGCTATCTTCGAGCTTTAATAACGGTTTCAATTTGATATTTTGATGAGAGCAAGATTGGCAATTTAGCACAGAAGGAAGATAATCAATCTCACGCTTTCTTCAGCTGGGTTTGATTTTTTATTTTTGTTTTCTTAGACTTTTATTTAATTAAAAATTTAATTAATTTTTAAAGCAAGGGATAAACATTAGTAAAATAAAAATATTTTACGAAGATATAATAGTAAAGTAATAAACACTAATACTTTTTATAACTTTGTGTTAGTGAAAAATCACACTTGTGGAGACTCCAACTTATCATTTTACTTTTGACACCTTAGTTATCCTATACCTTTTACAATCCGAACATGTAAGTGAGTTGGTTGATAAGTCACTTATATCCACTGGTGGTTTTAATTATAGACTAAATAGGCGGTTATTTAGCATCTTATATTTTAGAAATATTTAATTTTTTAGTATTTTTCTAATAATATTCGAATCAAAATTTTTTTAAAGTCATATATAATAGAAAAATCTATTTTCTAAATATTTCTCTAATTAATAATCATCCTATAATTAAGATTTTTTCAATGAATTCTATATTCGATAATCTTAATGTTAAAAGAGGTATAATTAATAATATTTTTTAACCATTAATTTATTCATTATTAGTTTTTTAAGAAAAAAATTAAATTCTTTATCTTTATATATTTTTTAAAAGGATGTAATTGACAATAAAAATCCTCCCCCCCCCCCCCCCCCAAAAAAAAAGACACAAAAAAGTTCAAGTTGGTCAAAGTAAAAAAGCCTCATAAAAAATTTTGCCTAAGGGCCGGCCTTGGTCAATTTGGGTTGACCTGAAAATTTCAACTTTGACCCAAATTTAAGAGTTTAGGATCGGGCTAACATTCCAGATATCAAGGCCCAATTATGTTTTAATCAATGTTCGAGGCTTCGAGCCCTACCAAAAAGTCCTGACGCAACGATTGACTCTTAAATTAATTTTTAAATTAAAAAAATAAAAAACACAACACTTAACACATTACACACACAGTTCACGTGCGTCTTAAGTGTATTTGTCTCTACTTTATATTAATTTAATTATTTTGTAATTGATTTATTTCCTTCTTTTTAATTTGGTTAAGTTGTTACAAAATGTTACATTGTTGTTAAAGCTAAATAATCTATTAAATCTCTTACAACCAAATTTTACATACAAATAGAAAGTATTATTACTAAAGAATCAAGAATAGGAGTTTAATTTTAAAACAATATCTAAAAATAAAAAGAAGTGGTCAAATCTTGACTTGATAAGGGCCGCTCTTGGCCTAACCTTGCAAACTAAGAGTTGGATTTTTTAAGGGCTCAAACCCTTCATTTCGGTCATAGGATCAGCCTAAAGTTTGGACAATCCTTAGCCCGACCCGATCTATTGGCATCCTTATTTATGTGTTAACTGCATATGTTTTTCTCCGATATTGTTATGTTACATATATAATTATGTAACAGTCATTGGGTAAAAATTTAAATTTAACGATTATAAAAATATAAAATAATAAAATTATATTATTTCTATAATTATTAAATTTTTATTTAATAATTATTAAATAATCATGTCACATACATGATTATTTAACATAACAAAAACTGTTTTTCTTTTATGTTATGTCCAAAAAGAACAATGATTATGTACAAACTATTTTATACAAAGATATAGCATCATATAAGTGGTTGGATGAAGACATACAATTCTTTTAATTATTTTATATTTCCATTCAACTAATTATATAATATATGATCAGTTTATACAAAAATAATTTATACAACAATTTATAACTATACTATTCCTCATCCAAAATCACCTCTTTTAATCATTTGTGCTTAAATATTGCCAGTATTTTTTGTCAAGTAACATATTTTAGAAAACACAAAAAATCTTTTAAATTAACCATCACGAAATAAGTTTTTAATTTTAAGAAAAAAATCCATTTAAAAAACAATACCAAACGCCTAATCCACGGGGACTAATTTGTTAATAATTAAAAAGTTACAAAGACCTTTTTACTCCCTTCTTCTTCTTCTTGCTTCCAAGTTAATAGATTCAGAAAAAAAAAAGCGTTTTCCGATGGCGGCAATTTATAGCCTTTACATCATCAACAAATCCGGCGGCTTGATTTTCCATAAGGTACCATCTCTTTTCTCTCTTTTATCAGCTTCACTTATAGAAAATCAAGAGTACTTTAATTGAAAATATATATATAATTTTTTTTTTTCTGAAAAAATAAGGATTATGGATCTGCTGGGCGAATGGATACGAATGACAGCTTGAGAGTGGCGAGTTTATGGCATTCGATGCACGCGATCTCTCAACAGTTATCGCCAACCACAGGCTGCTCTGGCATCGAACTCCTTGAAGCTGACACTTTTGATCTCCATTGCTTCCAATCTCTCACTGGTATTTTTTTTCCCTTTCATTAATTGCTTTTTTTTTTTTTTTGAATAGATAGGCTTTCTTGCATTGTAGAGCTAATTCTATTCACAAGAGAATTCGAATGGAAATTATGAAAGGGAAATTTAGAGAAGAGAATGCAATTCTAAGTTCAATCATGATTGGTAAAATGTACTCTCGCATTGCCATTTGTTTTATGAAGGGAAATTTTGGCTTCAAATGTCATTTATGTACATTGCCCTTTTAACTACAACCCTAAATAGACTTGAATTCATGCCAACTGTTAGGATCACTTTAACCTCAACCTTGTGCAAAGGGAGTGAACTCAAAATTATAGAAGTAAATTAAAAAAGGAAAGGAAAGAAAGAAAGAAAGAAAAAGTATGTATCAAATAGGCCTATTGCATTTGAGGTATGTGAGCTAAGAACTCTCGGAATGTATAAGTTATTATACCCATGGTTAAATGTAGAGTATGTTAGGAAGTAAAATGCTTTCATACAGTTGGAATCCTTTATATATATTTTGTAGTATTTGGATGGTATAGACTAAGATGTTTCTGATTAAAAAGCATTTGAAGTTATTTTTGGTTTAACGCACATGATATTCACTTTTAAGATGGTACTCATTGAATTATAAAACCGATTGGAATGGTTTCTGGAGAAGCTTTTGATATGTGCTTCTTAGTTTTATGTTTGCAAGTACTCTCACACCTCAAAAGGCTTGTTCTGGCCTTTCTTTTGGTGTTGATTCTTGTGTCTTTTCACCTTTGCAGACTCTTAGTATTGATGTAAATGCTTTGTTTGGTGTGGGGGAATTTTTGACATGACCTGCTTACACAAGGCAAAGTAACAGGTTTGGTTTGGCTAAAATTGACGTGATTATTAAAGGGTTGTTTTTCATCACCTGTTTAATAATCATGTTGGGTTTGGGTTTAGAATTTCCCAGAGAATGACCCATTTATGACGCAATTAGCAATTTAATTAATCAAATTATTTGACGTATTTTTCTCCAATGAAACTATGTTGAATTTGTCATATTTTAAACAAAATTGATTAGAGCTTGAGTAGGTTGTAATATAAATATTTTGGACGATATGTTGAATGAGTATTTTTGAAAGAAAATAAAATTAAAAACTATGTTAAATTGTTGATACGATAATGAACAGATTCGGTTCGGGTCGACTCAAATTTCACATGACATGATTACAAATATTGTCGCGCTAGGTTTAGAAACATTTGATTAATCATTGAGAGTTGAGATAGTTATAACATAATTGTTTTTATTGTGATGTAATGCTGGCATTCTTCACTTACAAATGATTAATTTACAACATCTTTGTTTTTCATTTCAACATGCAGGGACAAAGTTCTTTGTGGTGTGTGAACCTGGGACTCAGCAAATGGAATCTCTATTGAAAGTTATCTATGAATTATACACGGATTATGTATTGAAGAATCCCTTTTATGAGATGGAGATGCCTATACGATGTGAACTCTTTGACATCAATCTATCACAGGCAGTACAGAAGGATCGTGTTGCCTTGTTGGGGCGATAAACTCCTCTGAAACATACATCATACTAAATTGTATTTGTTATGCTGTCTTGATTTGTATCTTTGCATTCGTGCTATAGAAGGTTAACTGGTTGTAGTTTGTGTACGAACATTTGACCGATCTTTGACAAAATCTGGTGTTTGGTCATCGATTCAGAAATCATGTAAGATGCTAGGTATTTTTGTTTTTGTTTCCACCAGATGATCCATGACTTTATAATTAAGTAGCTGAATCGGGTTCAATTGAAAATTCATCTCATGATTAGCGTATATATTGGGGAAAAAAAACCCAAAAATATATACACAAAGTTTAAAAACAAGATTGGGAAATAAAATACTCTGATTGTATCAGAGATCCATACATCCAATATTGCTAAATATACAATCATATGGTTGCATAATCAATCCAAAAACAAAGGAAAGGTACTCAAATGAGCTCAATTACATCTTCATGTAATGTTGTTGTATTGTTGAGCTCAATTACATTTTCTCGTAATCTTGTACACATTTCCTCTCTGATTTCAAGTGTAACACATAATTGGAGTACTCTTAGACTGCTTTCTTGCATGCTCAAAAACCTGAATTAGACCAGAAAACATTCACTGCATAAATAGAGTATCCTAAACTAGAACTGTACACGGCTCAATCATAGATATATATAACACGTGTTACGAACTCTTAGCCTTCAGGCATGAAATCTTTTTTTTTTTTTTTTTAAAGAAAAAAGAATCCTGCACCCAAATTACTTTCCTCTAAATACGAAGTGGGGAAGCAGAAGGCCTTGGATAAGTAGTTGCTCGACCCTTGAAATGAACGTGACCTTTTGCATGGTGTTCTTTTTGGGGACGTTTGTGCATATTTCTCAACTCCTGAAGCTGTTCTAACTCTTTTACCACTTCATCCATGTCTGGTCTTAATTTGGGTTCTACAGATAGACATTGAAGTGCAAGGCTGGCTGCCTTTTGTGCCTGAGGCAGTGAGAACTGGCCTTCTAGACGGGGATCTAGAACACGAAATATTCTGCGTTTGCTGGTCAGGTAAGGTTTTGCCCAATCCACAAGATTGTGTTCTCCAGTTGGCCGGTTTTTGTCTATAGCTCGTCTGCCAGATAACATTTCAAGAAGAACAACTCCAAAGCTGTATATGTCGCTCTTGGCAGTCAGATGACCTTCTCAATAAGAAAATGAAATTAGCGAGCAGGACATCTATACATTTCCATTCAGTATATTCCAACAATAAAGGATGATTAAATACAGTTCAGAACAACAGCAGAGATAAACGAGGAAAAATCAATCTTTCATCTACCAGGAAGGCTGGTTGTGGATTAATTATCCAACAATATATCGGACAGTTCTGAAAAGAATGTTAATATTAATAAATAAAGAACATTTATAAGGATAAAAGGCATTAAAACTAATTCTAACAGCAAAAGAAGCAGGTATAGGAATGTAGGATTCATGGAACAAGCAATAGAGGTAAGCAGCACCTGTTGCTAAATACTCAGGAGCAGCATATCCATAGGTACCCATGACCCTAGTAGATACATGGCTCTTGTCACCAGTTGGTCCATCCCGTGCCAACCCAAAATCAGAAAGTTTTGCATTGTAGTTCTGGAAAACATAGACAAGCAAATCAGCAGCAGAACAAAGAAGCCCAACTGAACCATAAATCTGAAGGAATTCAACCATTTAAAAACATCATTCAAAGGTGTAGATTAAGCTATACCGAATCAAGCAGGATATTAGAAGCCTTGAAGTCACGATATATAACTTTTGGTTCAGCACTGTGAAGGAAGGCCAGGCCATTTGCAGCACCAAGGGCAATTTTCATCCGGAGGCTCCAAGAAAGAGGCTGGAAGTATGACCCCCCTGTTCCAATATCAATGACAAGGCTTCAATTACAATTTAAAATATTATTAGAGGCAGTACTATTGGAATATGCTTCCTCTCCCACCACCGAAAAAAAAAAGAAAAAAGAAAAAAGAATTAATGCTTAGGATGTAAGAAACTTACTCCTAAATAGATGATTTTCCACGCTACCTCGAGGCATGAACTCATAAACCAGAAGCCGGTGATCATCCTCTAAACAGTAACCAACCAGCTTCACAAGATTAGGATGATGCAACTGCCCAAGATAGTTAATTTCTGTCTGTATGTCAAAAAATATGATAGAGAATCAATAACATGCTGTAAGAGATGTACTTAAAAGCAGTTAAATTAATGGCTTCTATAACTTAACATCACCATTTCCTAAAAAAGGCACTAAAATATAATGGCCATGTCACTTGGAATAGTTGATTATAAAGGCTGTACCATGCAGAGGCTGTATCATGCAAAGGCAACTTAGAAAAATTAATAATAAGAACTCATTTCATATAAAATCCTAGGTTCTCCTAATTTGCTAAGAGATGTGAAACTCTGGTGTAACTTTAACGCAAGGAGTACTCCGGATAATAAGTTGATGCCGGTCATGGAAAATAAATGTGAAGATATTAGAGGGGCCATGTTTAAAACTTACTAGCCATTCCTTGTGACCCTGGAAACCTTCTTGGTTAAGCCTCTTCACAGCAATTAACATGCCAGTACCAGGCCTCGTAGAAGTAAGCGAATGCTCGTCAACCCATCCTTTGAAGACAGAACCAAAGCCACCTTCTCCCAAAACACTATCAGGGCGGAAGTTTCTGGTAGCTGTCTTAAGGTCGCTGTAGCTGAAATTCTTTATATTCGATGACTGCAAGATCTCACCCTCACTCCGTGGTGTTTGAGGCAGGGAAAATGAAGAGGCCTTACCACTGGAACTGCTTAAACTCTTTGCATCTCTGCTAGAATATTTTGAATTCACGTCTACAAAAGAACAGACGCAAGGATTAATTTTTTCCAGAGAAAAGCAATCCAACATCATAAATCATTCGACCTAATGTTTGGAACTGCATTTCATTTCGGTTATAAAGGAAAAATCTGTAGTGAACAAGGCTCGAGGCTTAGAAAATCCTAAGTATTTTATTCGAACCTATTCTGACATTGTATTTCTGTTCTTAAGACAGTATATTATTGGCTTTTTTGTCCCTAAAGGAAAGGTTTACTTTCCTCTCAAATAATAATAATAATAATAATAATAATAATAATAATAATAATAATGACTCATTACAACAACAATGACTAGCAATTATATTGCAGGAAATCTTCTAATAAAGTCTCAAACAACAAAATTCCACTGCATTAAACTTCAATTCCAATGAAAACAAAAGGCTTGTACTACCTAAAAACAAAATTCATTACAATAGCCCAATAGACTCACAAAAGGACGTGTTACAGAAAATTAAAACATTCTTAAACAAACCCATCAACCCCATATACAAAAACAATCACTATAGAAGTATGTATTAATCTCAATCAATAGAAACAGTCTCCAAAATAGAAGCTTTCGGCAATCCAGATCAATACAACTAACCAAAAAAAAAAAAAACACATTTATTTAACAATCATCAATTAAACAGTTAACAACACAAACATAGAAGTAGGAAACTACCAGTATGAGAAGGAGTCTCAGCCTTAATCCTGTTGCTACAGCAAGCTCCCATCCAGACCAAACAAAATACCCAGATCTTATTTAAAGAAAATTTTTTCCTTTTTGGTTTTGTTTTGTACTCTCTCTTTCTATCCTCAATGAAACAAACAGAACCCAGAACTTCAACTCTACAAATGATGATAAATAGATTTTGGGTTGTGATCTTTTTCGCTTTTAGGGTGGGATTTGGGTTCAATTCTGGATAAAAAAGCACCCAAATGAGACGTTTTAAAAAAAAAAAGGTCTTTGCTATTGTTGATTACTTGTTTGCTTTTCCCCTATTTTTGTTAAACCTTTTTAGACTTCGCCAACCAAAGACGGTTGACTTGCCTCTTAGCTTCCTTGTCTTTTCTCAGTCCAATAAACAACCATTAACAGGGAAAAAAAAATATTAATAACATATGACCCCTTATATTTTTATCTTTTTACAAATGAAATATAATTTTATTAATTGTACAAAAAAGTCCACAACTCCTTTTTGCAGAGGTGCTGATGTGGGGACCTATTTGATTCAAATGGAAAACGTATGCCTTAATAAGAAATTGGAGCTCCCATGTTATTATTTCCTCTAATATTTCATTTTTGGATTGATGAGAGAGTTTATGTCACTAGTTACGTGATTAATGAGTAATGACAGTCTTACCATTATCTGATTGATTATTTGATTTTGGCTGCGGTGATTCGTGGCCGTTGGATTCTATTTTAAACGATTATTAGGCTTGTAGTTAGATCCGTCATCCCTCAATGATTAGTCAAAATTGATTACTCGCCTTTTTGGTCACAATAGAAAACGTGACAAAAAAATTGGTCCGCTCTAGCATGTGCAGTCTCTATCTACCGTTGGATATCATAAACTTTTTGGAGATCTATGATTTCAATTTTAAAATTCAGAATATCTTTGATTTTTCTTCTAACTATTTTGTAAGAAGGGCACTGACCTTATAGGGGGGAAAAAAAACTAAAAATAAAATCTTATACGCGAAATATTCCCCAAAAAAAAATTTGGGTTATAATAAATTTATATTATGATTTTAGTTATTTTAATATATAAAAGTGCATAAAAAATTCGTTAGAACTCTTTTATAACTAGCATGAATATTTAAATTTTGAATTTTTTTCTTAATTTAATTAGGTAAATATCTTTCGGTGGTGAAATTGATATTCCTGTCACGGTAGAAATTTTAATTATGGTGTTTAAACTTGACATCAATATTTTTTTAATTATAAATATCAATAAATTTTTGATTGTAATATAATTAAAAAATAATAGGGACTAAAAAATAAAGATCTACCTAAATTACAATAGTTATACCGTACCACATTTTTTACAAAATACAACAGTTAGACCATATTCAATAATATTTTACTTATTATTAAAATTTTTTTTTTGTTATGTTACATAACAGCAGTTGGATCTCATCTAATGATTATAAAAATATAAGATGAAAAAAATAATATTATTTTCATAATTATTGGATAAAAATCAACCGATTGTTACATCATCATGTAACATAACAACCTCCTTTTAAAAAAAAAAAAGATGTGATTACATATTTTAAAATTTCCAAGGACAGGGGTCAATGATGATGCCGGTGTTGGCTGGGAATGCAATCCATGCAATAAGAACAGCATTCATCATTCTTTCATTATAGAATTAAACGACCGACATATTTAAATTAACAAGATCATAAAATAGTTTAATTTAATATGACTCAAAGAAAAAGTAGTCGTCATGTATAATCACACTAATATAGGTAGGTTCCAATGCATGTATCAATGACCACGCCATGCAACAAACTAAATTTTATCTAATTTGACCGTAGTTTTTTTTTTTTTTTTCTTGAAGAGAAAGAAAAAGTTGACCATAAATTTGGGCACGTCTCATGTCTCATTAAGCAACCACTATGCAAAATTTTGGGTTCCCACGTTGGGCACAAATTGTTACATTCATCCTTCAATTCCAATCATTTGGAGAATCAGCTGATAAAGGATCTAAAAGTTATATAAATTAATCATTTAAATTAAGAACTACAGCTACGTCCATATTGATTGTTGAATCATGATTTTGGTTCGATAAGGAAATAATGAAAAATCATAAACTTAAATAGACAATAATATAAAATCTATAAAATTGAAAGGGGTATGATAAACTTGGCGGAGAGATTTCCCCCTATTAGTAATTACTCATTTAAAACTCTACAAAAATCCTTAAAATTGTTAAGAATTTATTAAAATAAATGTGGATATTTATAACATATATTTCTTAGTCTCACCACTATCTCCCATTAGCAAATCTTTGGCTTCTCTATAACTCCCACTATCTCACAAGGAATTATGATCTATAATGTTTCCATTAATTTCATGGAGTGATTATGTAACTATAAAATGGGAGCTCATCTATTTGTTTTGTACAATTTTGAAATAAATAAAATTACTCTATAATATTTTGCTCTCTCATTTTATTCTTTATCATGTGTTACTTTTTTATTTTGTGTTGCTAGCTAATAGCTTTTCTAACAACAATCATATTATTTTGTAAATAAATCCCACTTATTACCAATTTACCCTTACCGTAACTAATTTTCTTCATTACTTTTAATCTCCACGGGCATCCTTTTCAAGTTGTAAAAAGAAGTCAAGTACACAAGAAAACTATAATTGAAGCAATTGACTGCTACTATCAATTTATTTTGAACAAATATGCAATTGACTACCATTGTCAATTTATCATGAACAAATATGCAATTGACACTGAAATATTGGCTCACAAATAAACCCAAATTATTCATGTTGATTTTTCTAAATCAATCACACAATTTATTTTATCAAACCAAAGTCATACCTTGTTGGTTGATGTGGAAACAAATCGTCATGAATCTACAAGTATAAATAATAAAATCCCTCAACTCTCCAAGAATGGATTGTTAAGAACTTTCACAAATGGATTGTATTAAGAGCTTTTACGAATGGATTGTATTAAGAACTTTCACGAATGGATTGTAACAAACTTATGCCAATGATGTTGATTTTTTAATCTAGCATTGTTCAATCTTTAATCCAACGTTGGGTTTCTATGTGAATAATTATGTGTTGCGAACTATCATATAGAATTAAGCCTAATTAAAAGTGAATTATTACGGTTTTCGGTAACTTGGGCTTTAATGTATCTAATAGGGTGTGAACCTTTAGAAACTTAAGGGTAATTTCTATGATGGACTGAAATAGGAATACTTAAAGACAATAGGAAAAGTTGTCTATATAACTGGTCATAGTCCTCAGGTCGCATGTATTTTCTATTCTTTCTGACATCCCATCATTGGAGAGAAAACACAAGAGAAAATTAAAGAATTCTCTAAGAGAGTATGTTGATCTAGAAGGCCAACCACACGAATTTACAGAGTAATTCGGCGTTACAAATTTAGGTACGTTTCCGTACAATTTATTATTGATTTTTAGTGATGCAACATGAATGTTTCTGGATTATAGGTGATGGTTTTTACCAAAAAGATTTCTTGTTTTAATAAGTGGTGTCAGAGCCTTTTTATGTTGCATCATTGAATTGAATTTATTTTGATTAATGATTCAATTTTTGGTACTCTCAAAATTTGGCATCATTGAATTTGAGAGAGATTGAGATTGTTTTTTTTAAAGATTAATTAGCTAAAAAAATTTGATTTTTTTTAGAGAATTCAAGCCTACGACAACCTAGCCACCACTGGCGTCTGGGTAAGGCATGACTGTTGGGCCACGTCGTCAAGCAAGCGGTGGCCTGATCAAGTTAGCATCAAGAAACTGAAAAAAAAGTTCATTTTTTTAAGGATTATAACCGGTGGCACGACAGCCTTCTTCGGCATTCAGGAAAGGCATGGCCGAACGACCGTGTCATCAAGCAAGTGGCCGCAGCAGATCAAGTTAAAAAAAAATGAAGTGGCTGTCTTTTCGGCTGGTAAAGGTGTGGCCAACTGGCCATCAGGCCGCGACAACTTTGGTTAGAGGAATGGAGAATTAAAAAAAAAATTAGGGTTAGGGTTTTTGATTTTTGATTTGGCGCTGGTTTAGGTTGACTCGAATCAGTTTAGCCTCGAATAGGTCAATGGTTGATTGGTCAACCGTCAACCTTTAACTTTTAAGATTAACCATTGACCGGTCTTTGAGCCAAATTTTTTTATTTTTTGGTAATTTTTGGTGCAATTTTAAATTCAAATATTAATAGTTTTATATATATTTAAGATAAATTAATTGAAGCAACATCTCGCCATAGTGACCTCTCTTATAAAACTTAATTTATTTTCAAATATAAACCGTTCTGTATATGTAATTTTTGTAAATATCGATCGACCCAAAAGAAGGTCCACGTTGAGTAGAATTACAGATGCACTTGTGGTAATAAACACGTGATAATTATTCGGTTGTACATGTGAACAATAGAACGACCCAAAGGAAGATTTATTGTTTGACACGTTCTTATTATCATTGTTTGATTACTATATCAAGATATCACTTACAAGTTAATATTTTGTCCAGAAATGAAATATTAATAGAGTGTCCAGTATCTTGAATGAGGTTTACATTTATTTGAATTTATTTTTGTTTTAAGACTTATAAGAGCTTGTTTTGTTTATTTGTTGTTCTCTATCAGTTATGTCTGTTACTAATATTATTGTCAACATCAATTCTATTCCTATGCTAAATGCTTCTAACTTCAAGTCATGGTAAGAGAATTTTTTAATATTTTTCGTAGTTATGGATCTTGACCTTGAGTTAAGGATTGATTCTCCCCTATCTTTTACAGATGAAAGTACCCCTGATGATAAAAGGGAAATAGAAAGGTGGGAGAGATCAAATCGTATATGTATCATGATAATAAAGAGGCAATTCTGAAAGCATTTAGGCCTTAATGTCTGAAAAAGCAACTACAACTAAAGAGTTCATTACAAAAATTGAACAGAGATTTGTCAAGAATGAAAAGGCTGAAATTGGTACGCTCTTGACAAGCCCAATTTCAATAAGGTATAAGGGCAAGCACAAGGGAAAAAAAAGAAACAAAGATAAGGAAGCTGCAAATACAACACCTCAATAGAAACAACAAAAGAAATTGGATAATCTGAAAGGTATTGGTTGTTTCTTTTGCAAAACTAAAAGCCATGGTTTGGTTTGTTTTGAGGTTAGCTTAACTTTGGCACTTAGACACATGTGGTGGATACATTTTGGTGTAACAACTCACATAGTATGTCTATTCAGGGTTGCTTGAATTGCTAAAATCCTAATAATGATAAAAGATACATGTATGTTAGCGATGAGAAGATAGTTAAAGTTGAAGTAATTGGAAAATATAGATTATTATTAAAGACTAGATTTTTTTTGGATCTTGATAAAACATTTATTGTTCTATCTTTTAAGTGGAATTTGATTTTCATTTTCACTTTAGACAAATCTAGTTATTCTTGTTCATTTAGAAATGAAAAAGTCAGTTTATTTTATGATTCAAAACTGGTTGGTTTTGGTTTTTTATCAAGCAATGACAATCTTTATCTGTTTTAGTACACGAGGTTTAAAGAGAAAATTAACCAATGAGAATTCAGCTGTGCTATGACACATGAAATTAGGTCATATCTCCATATGGAGGATAAAGAGACTTATGTCGGATGAAATTCTCGACTTTTTAGATTTTATAAATTTTAATATTTGTGTTAACTGTATTAATAAGAAAGATGGATGTCTTAGAACTCATACATACAGACATTTGTGAGTCATTTTCTACGGCTGCTTAGAATGGTCAATAATATTTTATAACGCTCATAGACATTTTCTAGATATAGATATATATATCTCATCTATGAAAAGTCACAGTCTTTAGATATGTTCAAAAATTTTAAGGCTGAAGTTGAAAACCAACTCGGTAAAAGAATTAAAAGCGTCAGATCTGACTGTGGGATGCCATGGTAAATATGACAGTTCAAACGAACAACGTCTAGGACCATTTGCTAAATGTATAGAGGAATATGGTATCGTCACAGTACACTATGCTGGTTCACCCATTATGAATGGTGTTGCTGAAAAACGAAATATGATGCTTAAAAACATGGTGAAGAGTATGATTCTTCATTCTACCTTACTAGAATCATTCTAAAGAGAAGCACTTAAGAATATAGCGTATATCCTTAACAAGGTTTCAACTGAAGCAACTGTCAAAACCCTTTATGAGCTTTGGATACGTAAGAAGCCTAGTCTAAAACACTTGTGTGTTTGGAAATGTTCAATTGAGGCAACGTCTTATAGGCCTAATGAGAATAAACTAGACTCAAGGACGGTGAGTTGCTATTTTGTTAGATATTAAGAACAATCCAGGGGTACAAGTTTTATGATCCCATGACTAAGTTGATTTTTAAGTCAAGAAATGCTTGGTTTTTTGAGGATGTTGAGTTTGCGGGGGGAGATAAAGTTAGAGACTTTGTCTTTGAAGAGGAATATGTTGATATTCCTATTAGTGTTATTGGCATTGATTAAGGTCGTATTCCTAACTTTGATTAAGACACAATAGATCAAGACAATATTGGAGAACTTTCTATACAAGAAGTTACTCCAAAAGAACAAACTCTACTACCTTAAAAACATATGCCATTAAGGAGATCCACTAGAGAAAGGAGAAGTGCAGTGCCAGATGACTTTATTGTATTTCTCTAAGAACATGAGGTAGAAATTTGAGTGATATCAAGCCATAGAAAGTTCTAATTCTCAGAAGTGGATAGATGTTATGAATGAAGAGATGAAGTCTATGAAGGACAATGACGTATGAGATCTTGTCCCATTGCCAGAAGCTACAAAACTTATTGGTTGCAAATAGATATTCAAGATCAAGAAGGATTCAAAAGGCAATGTAGAGAGGTACAAGGTATGTCTTGTCGCAAAGAGTTTTACACAAAAAGAAGGTATCGATTATAAGGAGACTTTCTCTCCGGTTTCTTCAAAAGACTCTTTCAGGATTATAATGGCACATTTCGATCTTGAGTTACATTAGATGAATGTGAAGACAGTGTTTTCTCAATAGTGACATTGATAAGACTATCTATATGGTACATGTAGAAAACTTTGTGTTAGGAGACCCAAAAAATATTGTTTGCAAACTTAAGAAATCTATCTATAGACTCAAGTAAGCATCTTAACAATAGTATTTCAAGTTTCATCAAGTGATTATCTCATTTGGTTTTTGAGAGGAATATGGTCGATGATTGCATACATCATAAGTTCTATAGCAACAAGTATATTTTTCTGGTTTTATATATCGATGATATTTTGCTTGTTTATATGCTTATTGCACGACAGCAAGAGATTTCTAACTTAGAATTTTGAGATGAAAGATTTTAGTAATGCCTTTTTTGTATTAAGCACATATATATACCAGGATCGCTCCCAGAGTATTCTTAGATTATCACAAAAGAACTATATCAAAACAGTTTTTAACAGATATAGTATATAAGATTGCAAACTAGGTGATACTCCCGTGGCTAAGGAAGATAGGTTTAGTCTCAATCAGTGCCCAAAGAATGATTTTTAGGAGAAAGAAATGCAGAAGAATCCTTATGCGTTAGCAGTAAGAAGTTTGATGTATGCTCAGATTTATATGCGACTAGTTATTGCATGCATTACTAGGATGTTGGGCATGTATTTAAGCAATCCAAGAGTAGACCATTAGAAAGCAGTTAAATGAGTTTTGTGATACTTCCAGAGAAAATGACAACATGCTCATATATCGGAGGTCAAACCAGCTTGAGATTGTTGGTTATACTTATTCTAATTTTTCTAGATACCAAGATAATATGAAATCCACTTCGGGTAAAATCTATCTGTTAGCTGGGGGTGTTGTCTTTTAGAAGAGAGCTAAATAGTCTTCTGTAGCCTCTTCTATGATGGCAGCACAGTTAATAGTATGTTATGCGACATCCCATCATGGAATATGGCTACAAAATTTTATCATGGGGCTATGTATAGTAAATGGTGTTAATAGACCACTCAAGTCGTTTTGTCACAATAAGTTAGTAGTACTGTATTTTAGTAACGACAAGAGCTCGACGACGTCGAAATATATGGACATCAAGTTCGTAGTTGTTAAAGTAAGAGTTGAGAGTGGACAGTTTTCTATAGAGCACATTAGCAAAACTGCATGATTGCGGATCTATTTACTAAGTGATTGCCATCTAAGATGTTTAATGAGCATACTATTGTATGGGTGTCATGGCATTTAAAGATATTTAGTTTTAGTAGTTTGTGATTTTAGATGTTCTTATATTATAGACGTTTTCAATTATTTCAGTTTATGGATTTTAAAGGTTATTTTCTGTAGAAATAAAGTTTTAGTTTATTCACACTCTAATTTTAGTATGGTTTGATCTCACCAAGGTTTAAGGTGGACCAGTTGAAAATAGGCATGTTAAGATTACATTGCATGAAATTTCTATGCTACACATCCATATCATAATCCATGTCATTCAATTATATTAGCATAGTGACATTGATAGGTCGAGTTACGATAGTGTTAACGAAGGCCGCTTTGATCCTATGTTAGTATGATTGATGGACCGAATTGGTTATAGATATATTTTGGTAATGACAATAAAGTTGAACTCATTCGGTTATTTTTGCAAAGCATAATTATAAGGTTACACATATAGCCCATGTAGGAGATTGTTGGGTTTTTTAATCTAGCATTGTTGGATCCTTATCTAATGTTGGACTTGTATGTGAATACTTATGTGTTATGGATTGTCTTAAAAGTTTAAGCTAAATTAAAAGTGATCTATTATAATTTTCGGTAATATGGGCTTTAGGGGTAATTTCTATTTTTATGATGGGATGAAATATGAATACTTAAACACAACAGAAAAAATTGTCTATATAAGTGGTCATGATCCCTAGGTCATACGTATCTTTCTATTCTTTTTAACATCTCATCATCAGGAAGAGAGCATAAAAGAAATTAAAAGATTCTTCAGGAGAACGTGTTGATCTACAAGACCAAACACACGACTCTAGAGAGTTATTCAGTGTTATGAATTCAGGTACGTTTGTGTATAATTTGTTATTGATTCTTGGTGATACAACATGAATATTCCTGAATTATATGTGATGGTTTTTACCAAAAGGATTTGTTGTTGTAAAAACTGATGGTCAGAGAATAATCACGGGGTTGGAAAATTCTATTAATTCACGAAACAAGAACCCACTACCTTGTTTTTCCCTTTCTCTCTCACTATTCTTATGATGTGACTCTTATAAGAATCCTAGATGAGTTATGTAATATTAAACTTACCTCTCATGCTGGATAAGATCAGTCCATTATGAGCGCTTAAATCTAACAATTCAATTTTACTTGACACTGCATTTTGTAATTTAGTTTGCAGCCATAATACTCATTTTCCAGGTTTTTATAACTGAATACTAATAGAAGATGCTTTAATTCATTTTACTTTTGTAAATTTCTTTTAATTTTTTGATAGAATTTTTTGTGCCTGTTTTATTGTGTTGTTGATTAGAAAAAAAATGAAGGGCCTGAAAAAAGCAAAAAGGAAAAAGAAATAAAGAAAGGAAAGCACGCCTAATGGAAGAATGGAGGGCGTGGCCATGATGGCATTTCTTTGAAGGCTAAGAACGAGAATCATGTTTTTTGAAGGATTTAACTATAGTTATAAAAAACTTAGTAAATACGGGTGTTATCACAAAAGAAAAGGGAAAACATCACCACCTTATATATAATTGGTAAATTTTAATTCAATCATTCCCTTTGAAATTATTTTTTATTCGAGGCAAAAGCCTCGGCCTCTGTACAGTTTCTCCCCTAATAATACTTGCAAACAAAATGGTTATAGGTTATAGGGAGAGGTTATTTCAATTAAATATGAATATTAAATACAAACTTACGACAAATAAAAAAAATAATATTTTATTGCAGTTATTGAACTTCATGTGGATCCTAATTGGTTTAAACCCAAAATGTTTTTAGCACAAGAGGTCTATAATTTGAAATATGCTCATATTGGTGAATATCTAATAAGTTATTGATATTTTAATGATGTAACAATTTATTGATAATTACTATAAAAAATCTGTTGGAACCTCTTAAATCAACTCCAGGGAACACAATTTGAATATTTGGGCCTAAAGTATGTTTAGTCTACTTTTAAATATTAAAAAAAAAATTATCATTCGTAATAAATATTGGATTAATGGACTTCAATAATGAAATATGGTGATAACATCACTTGACCAAAGAGTACTTTACCCAAAAAAAGCATAATAAAAAAGCCAAAAGAGTAGGTCTCTTGATACTCCATCAAAACTCCTTATAACACTACTTGTTTAACTCAAATATAATTTAATTCATTTCTTTTTTATGAGAATTCAATTAAATATTTAAATAAATTATTCTTTTAAAAAAATTTTTCACCCACCCCATTTTGCAATTTATATTTATATTTATATTTTAATTTTAACAAAGAAAATATATTTCAAGAAATTGTAGGAGTTTAAAATTATAAAAAATAAAAATATATAATAAGAAAAATAATTTTAAATTTTAGAATTTGTTGGTAATTTATAAATAAAAACTTTAAAAATCTATATTTTTTAGGGCAAAAAATTTGTCTGGGAAGATGGTTAATTTTAATATATATGCTTGTATTTTGTAAATTAAACTAGGGTGTTTTTGAAAATATAATTTAAAAGGGGTGTTATAAGCATTTAGAGGGGTCTTAAAAGCTCCATTTGAAGCAAAAAGAAAAAATCGTTGAACATTTAAATCTCAAGGCTTTTAACTTTGAGTTGTGATATTTGACCTCTCATTTATTTTACCAACTCTTATTTCTCAGTTAGCCCTGTTCAAATTTTAGCCCTACTCAAATTTTAAAATAGTCTTGATCTCTCAATATACCCCATTTGATCCCTACTTTACTCTTATTATGATTTTTATTATTTTTCCATACATCCCAATGTATAAAACTTAAAAAATCTTCATACAATGGAAAATAAACTATAATAATTTTTCTCTTTTTCTTTGTATTATCGGTGCCTCTTAGAAAAAGATTTATCATAGTGAAAGTGGTTTAGGCGTGGGTTTTCCGGTTGAAAATTTTCTGACACAATTTTAATTAGAGCTATATATTGATTAAATTTGTGAGGTTTAAAGAATGAATGGATTTGCCCCGAGATGAAAGAGCGGTAGCTGTAAATTTATCTAGGATTTCATCTTTGATAAATTGTAGTTTTCAGATAATGTATAAGCTTAAATGCTTAAAGATTGAGTAAGAAAATTGAGGGATAAAAAATTTAAACTAATGACTTCATCTTCCTCTATTAGGTTTTGGAAACTATTTGCATGAGTATATAATATTTGAGTAGAAATAACCATTAAAGATATTAAAAGAAATAAAGGCTTGTAAAATTAAATTATGTAAATTAGATAATAATAGAAGCTAATTATCATGTGGGTGTATCTAAAAGCTATTTATTCTTTTAAGTAATTTCACAAAAAAGATAAAATGAGCATTAACATAAAAATGATTAGTAAGGATTAATGATATAAGATAAGAGGTTAAATATCACCGTTCTCTCACTTTATAGGCCATTAAGTCTTAGTTTTTATTGGATTAGATATCCAATAATATGCTTTGGACCAAGCAATAAAATCTTTATTTATTCAGCTTACTGGTTCATAAGTATTAATCGAAGAGTTGGACCATTGGCACCCTGGCACTCAATAAATCTTTTAATACCTCTTTTATTTATATATACCATTTTAATATTTTTAAAAATATGAATTTGTTATAACACCACCATAATGATAAAAATAACCTTATTTTAAACTATTTTTCATGAAATAATGTAATAACAATTTCCCTCTTCAAACCGTAAATCAACGGGATCATCATTTCTCTTGCTTGCAATTTTTGTTCTTTTTTATCACTGCTCTTATTTTTTTATTCTTACTTTCTCACTCTTGTTTAAAATAAATTTATTATCATTTTTATTATTTATAATTTTGAACTCTGGAGAGGAATGAAAAATCCTTTACAATATAGCAATTTAATTTTTTGCTCACCTGAAAATATGAGAAACAAAAAACTTAATCAAAAGTATTGTTAATACAAAGGATTTGGCCATGTAGGAAAAATTAAGAAAGAGTTGTTTTATTTAGGGAATGAGCTGTAAGAGAGCTTGATGTCATTAGAATTGCCATTGTTAAAAGTAAAGAACTTGATAGTTGAAATCTTATATAACAATAACCTATCAGGGGTTGTCGGGGGTGTTATCAACATAGAGCTTTTGATATTTAAGTAAGAGAATGAGAATGATATGATAACAAATTTTGTTGAACTCGCAAGCGCACAAATTTATTGTGGAATAGATCAATGGTATCGAGTGTCGATCCCACGAGGAGGTGGATTTTAATTAGGTGTAGAATTAATTTTGTAAGTGGGTGATTGTATTTGTGGGGAAATTGATTTAAACAATGCTAGAATTTAAATTGGAATGAGGGAATTAAATTGAACTGGAAACTATTATAATAAAGTGCTTGGGTATCTAGATCTGTATCAACATTCACCATGGGTTAAATATTCCTTATTAATACCAATTAAATCATGAAGGGGATTTCCACACCTCATGAACCACGCTCTAATCAATATAGTGCTAAGGGCTTATCGTGCCAAATAATAATAACCTTGTACTAAGGAGCCGGTTAAACCAGAGCGGTATCTAGACAAGAATATTACTATCTGTCGACGAAAAGTCAAAATCTCCACAAAAATTGAGGGAAAGAGAAAGTAAATTACCAAATAAAGCCCATGATACATGTTGAGACTTCACCTTCAACCCAAACTTGAAAGAAAATTAGCTACTCATAATTGAACTAAGGGTAAAATAGAAATTTATTAAAATACGTAGAAAATACAAGATGAAGAAAAAATTACAGAAAACTGGAGCCTAAAATTGGATTCTGGGATGTCGAAATAGGGGGAGAGCCCTTTTTTTATAGATACACTAAATAAATCATGGCCATTGGATTAAAAACAATTTGGACGCTCAGGATTACGCCACATCATCAGTCAATAGTACGCGGTTTGACCACGCAGTTTAAACAATAACATGGTTTGCACACAATTTGAACAGTGACGCGGTATGAACAGTATCATGAACTGTACCATGAATAATACCGTACATGTGAACAGTGCCGTATGTGTGAACAATGTCATTTTTTCTTTTATGCTCTTCCTAAGGTTTTCGACCGTCATGAGTTCAAAAGTGATATCCGTTTTGCTATCCGATCTCTCGTTCATTATAAAATGACCATGATGCCCCTAAAATATATAAAATACTTAATTAAAACAAAACACACATAATTAAATAATAAGAGACTTAAATATATAAAAGTAGGGATGTTAGTGAGAATTGAAGTGTAAAATGACAATTTTCTCCTTTATAAATATATACTTTCTAACACTCAACACCCCCTCCCAGCCAGCTTATTGCTAGTCCCTAGCAAATAAAGCGAAAACAAAATTCAAATTCAAAATGATTTTTTTTAAAACAATTATGTTTATTCAATCAGACTAATGATAGCAATCAAATTAAAGTATAAACATTATCTCCAGTCTAAAGAAACATCACACCCACATCAACCATTTATATGAATCAACCCAGTAGACTTTGTCATAACTGCTTTCAAGAATGACATGTCAAACCCCAAAATCTCACTGGTAGTAGTGACACTCTCACAAAGAAATTAAACCCAAAAAATAGTCACTCCAATGAATGGTAATTGAGAGAAAATAATAAAGAAGTAATATCACACGCTCTCCCCAAGATGAAAGAAATATGCCCTCAGCTTAGAAATAATACGATCTCAAGTCAAACAAAATGCTAGTCAACCTAATTTATTTATTTCTTTTTTTTATGCACCATTATATTTTTTAGCCCATATATCTAGCTTCTACTTCAGACTATAGTTCCCTAAAATCAAGAAGGACTTTTATGAGGATGTAACGTAGGCTAGGGACATGGCTAACAAATAAATATCTTTTGGAAATTAAAAGGTGCATTTCACTTATTTATTATTATTGTATATTCCTCTTTTTTTTTAAAAAAAAAGAACTTTGCTTTTTTTTTTTTGGGTATTGCACAACTTTACTAAACAAAACAATTTATTTATATTTTTCTCAAACATGAATAGGTGATAGAACTTGTAAGATATCAGGTAATACTCCAAATCCGAATGGGTCAAGATGATAAGTTGAAAAAGAACTTTTTTTTTATAAAAGGATCAAAAGGGCTAACTATGGATATTTCATAAAAGGGATGGCTAGAAAGGCTCAAACGGGTCAAAAATGGTCTTTCCATCGCCTTTTAGAGCTCCAAATAATCTTCTATATCTACTAGTTAGATGGGCCTCCAGATGTAACAACACACATTTTTTTCTTTTAACTCTTTTTTTTAGAGGATTGACTCAAAGAAAATGTAGAGATCATGTATAAAATAATAAACTGCTCAGCTGTATGAAGAATGGGCAAAAAGGGTTACTCTCCAAGAAAAATGATAGGCTCAAAAACTCACTTGGTACTTATTATGATATGTTCATTCCTTCAAGCAACTCATATTTGTCTCCGACATCAACATGTAGAGTAGCAAACATGTCGTAATATCTCTTAAGACCAAAGATAATTCAAATATTAAAATTTGAAATTCATCATGTCATCCAATGTTAAAATAAATCACACAATTTTTTTTTTAAATAACATTCTACCCCCTAACCTATTCTAAACATGAAAGGAAAATATGCATGCAGGAATGTGAAAATGATGTAGAAAAACTAAGTAGAAAGGTTACAATTAAAATGATGGAAACAGAAAATGTCTGAATTTTTTTTTTTACTAAGAAGATGCGTTTCTAGAGGCACTACACTCCATATTCAGCCATCTTCGACTCAAAAATTTGAAAATGTATATTTATAAAGGAGAAATTAAAAAGAAGAAAGAAAAAAATGAATATCAAAGCTTAATAAAGAAAAAGAAAATACCTGGAATTTTTTTTGTTTTTTCTAAATGAAGAAGATGCGTTTCTAGAGTAACTACACTCCATATTCAGCCATCTTCAACACAAAAAATTAGCAACAGTTAGTTTCTACAACAGAAAATTAGTAAAAACTTAACCAAGATTCCACAATTGTTGACTATTCCCTCCCCCCAACCAGAATGAAACATTGTCATCAATATTTTAAAGAAAAGAAGTAGAGTTTAGAAGACATCACCTGAGTGGTGTAACACAGAAGAAAATATTTACAGGCGAAGAGTTAAATTTAATTTGTACTTCTTCTTCATGCTCTTTACTATCGATTTGGATACTCCAACACCAAGGTCCTGGGATCTGGCTCTAGTCTATAAGCTTGTAATAGATCAAGTAACTCATTAGCAGTGTGAGCACAAATAAAAATCTTTTTCGCTGTGGAAAGAATGAAATAGTTTTTTATTGCATGGTTAAGAAATGCGATAAAGCCATCATAAAAGTTATTGACATTTAACAAACCGATGGGTTTCTGATGAATGTGCAGATAGGCTCAAGATGCTAATGCGATAAGTGCCTCTAGAGTTGTAAGATCCCCTGGTAAGAAAATAAAAGCATCAGCATGATTAAGCATTTCAGTTATTCTTTCTTGCATACCTGAGACAACTAACTCTTCTCCATTCGGTGAGTCAGACAAATAGCTTAAAGATTTTAGGGTTGTTGGGATAATTCCTAACACTTGACTCCCTCTGACATAAGCAGCTTCTGAGACCAGTTTTGATAACCCTCGGTCACCTCCATCATATACCAAGTGTAATTTCCTTGCTACTATGATTCGACCAAGATCAATGGCTGCCTCAATGAACTCTTTATATTTGCCATAGTTAACTCTAGAAAGTACACAAATGTTCTTTAATTGTTTATTGGGAGTAGCTGCCATTGAGATATTTCTCAAAAATAATTTGTGAGTGCAAATAAAAAGAATCATATTTAAGGATCTTGGCAGCAGTGGGTCACAGCTGTGAATGAGGTATCATGTATATGTCAATTAACGTATAAAGTACATGGCTCGAGAGTAAAAAAGGAAACAATAAAAAGGAAAAGCAAGCAATGATAAAATAAAATTATTAAAGACAATAATGTAAATGGTAAAACAACAGTGAAATAAAATAACAGTGAAGTAAAAGGATATTTACAGGTAGTTGCGACTGTGGCTCACATCTTCCTCTGGTTTTACGTCCAGAAACGGCTTCAACGCCCTCTATGGGTAGAGGATAGGCTTCCCATCCAGTTTTCTTATAAACTGACAAACAAGGTCGTTTATAGTCAGGTTCTCGAGACTGTATCGTGCATGCTCTTTCTGGAATGATGGCCATAACTGGAGAATCGCTCCTTGCACATATCTACTGGGATGCGTTTCAATAAACAAAAGGATATTATCCAATGACTCCTTATTCAAGTCATCCCTAATGAATTAAATTTTATCTTTTCTGTTATCAGATACTATTCCTAAAGAGTATGGTTTTTTATCACATCTCATTTTGGCACACTTATGACAAGCAACCGAAATTTTTCGAGCTCTTCACTTTCTTGCGTAATTTCCTTTTCCATAACCAGGCATGTATGCAATAAATTTGTACTTTAGCCTCGATTAACCAACGGATGTCTGCAGGTATGTTATTCTTTATAAACAATCGCATGCGTTCAGACCAAGCTTTATAGATTGTAAGGAGGGCATTCTGAGAAAGTAAAGGGAATCTACTGTGAAGCTTTGTCCATATCTTCGCCTCAGAAGATCAGTAATTATGGGAAACTGAAGTAACCGACTTGATTGTCACGGAGTACCGTTATCCGCCACTTAACCGGGGTAACAAACTAAAACGCGCAAACGTAGTAACAAACTAAAACACACGAAGAAAATTACAATAGTCTTCTTATTAAATATACCTCAAGCTCCAGTTGGATGTCGTAGATACTTCTCTCAATTTCTCTGAGTTGGCTTTCTAAATCCTCAATATGGGATATTAACTCTGGTAGTTGTAGCTTCCAAATACGATGTGTTTTACAAAATCGTATCTGGCCTCTAAGATGAGATTGGACAAGTTGAAGTCGTCTAAGAATATTCAAGAGGATCTGGGAATAGGTGCAAGCGAGAATTGAATAAAAGCACTTTCTGAACTGGAGTGAAAGATTTTCTCATAATCTGCTTATTATGAAAGAATTTCATTCGTTACTTGTAAATCTTGGCATTTTCGTATGCATCATTGCGAATTTCTTCAAGTTTTGCCAGCTGTAATCTTCTTTCTGAGCTAGCTTGCTGCATGTCAAAATTGAATTTCTTGATGGCCCAGTACGCACGATGCTCGAGTTCCACAGGTAGGTGACAAGCTTTTTCATACACTAGCCTGTAGGGTGACATTCCAATCAGGGTCTTGAAAGCCGTTCTATATGTCCATAACACGTCATCAAGTCTTAATGACCAATCTTTTCTGTCCGGCCTTACCGTCTTTTCTAATATGTGCTTTATTTCTCGATTGGATATCTCAACTTGGCCACTAGTTTACAGATGATACGGCGTCGCCACTTTATGAGTGATAAAATACTTTGTCAAAAGTACTTTGAATGATTTATTGTAAAAGTAGGCACCATCATCACTGATTATGGCTCGAGGGAATTCAAAGCGTGAAATAATGTTGCTTTTCAAAAATCCTATCACCACTTTATGATCATTGGTTCTGCATGGAATTGCCTCTACCCATTTCGATATATGGTCAATAGCAACCAATATGTATTGATGGCCAAAAGAAGTGGGAAAGTGTCCCATAAAATCGAAACCCCACACATCAAAAATCTCAACCTTTAAAATTGAATTTAATGGCATTATGTTCCTTCGTGTAATGCTCCCTATTCGTTGACACCTATCACATAGAGAGTAAAAGCTGTAAGCATCTCGAAATATAGTTGGCCAATAGAAACCACATTGTAGAATTTTAGTCGCTGTTTTCTTAGCACTGAAATGGCCTCCACAAGCTTGTTCATGACAAAAAGAAAGGATGTTCTGAATTTCATTCTTTGGGATACATCATCTAATAATTTGATTTGCACAATATTTGAACAGATAGGGGTCATCCCAAAAAAAATTTTTTATTTCCGTAAAAAATTTGGCCTTGTCTTACTTTGTCCAATGCTCTGGAAGTTTACCTGTATCAAGATAACTAACGATATCAGCATACCAAGGTAATACTTCCACACTCATTAATTGTTCATCTGGAAATGACTCATTCAATAGTAATGGTTCCATTATTGTGTCAAAATGGAGACGAGAGAGATGGTCAGCCACAACATTTTCTGTCCCTTTTTTATCTTTGAATTCAAAGTCAAACTCCTGCAAAAGCAACACCCAACGAATTAGTCTAGCTTTTGCATCTTTATTTGTGAGAAGATATTTAAGAGTAGCATGATCTTTGAATATAATTATTTTACATCTAATAAGATAAGATCGAAACTTCTCTAATGTATACACTACTGCTAGCATTTCTTTTTCAGTAATTGAATAGTTTAACTGTGCATCATTTAATGTCATACTAGCATAGTAAATAACATGAGAAATTCGATCAACTTTTTGTCATAATACTGCTCCTACTGCATAATCAGATGCATCACATATGAGCTCGAATGGTAAGCTCCAGTTTGGTGGCTGAATGATGGGTGATGACGTCAACAATTGCTTTAGCTTTTTAAATGCTACAAGACATGAATCATCAAAGACAAAATGTACATTCTAAGCAAGTAAATTGTATAAGGGTTTAGAAACTTTGCTAAAATCTTTAATAAAACGTCTATAAAAATCAGCATGCCCAAGGAAAGATCTTACTTCTCTGACTGTTTTAGGTGGAGGAAGATTGGAAATGAGATCCACCTTGGCTTTGTCAACCTCAATACCTTTGCATGAAGTGATGTGACCGAGAACTATACCTTATTTTACCATAAAATGACACTTCTCCCAATTTAAGATCAAATTTTCCTCGATACATCTTTGCAGAACTTTTATCAAATGATGTAAACATTGATCAAATGAATCTTCAAAAATAGAAAAATCATCCATAAAGACCTCAAGAAATCGTTCAACCATATCAGAAAAAATGTTTAACATACAACGTTGAAATGTAGCAGGTGCGTTACATAATCCAAATGGAATCCTCCTATATGCAAAAATGCCAAAAGGGCAAGTGAAAGTGGTTTTCTCTTGATCTTTTGGTGTTATGGGAATCTGATTGTATCCTAAGTAGCCATTTAGAAAGTAATAAAATTCATAGCCTGCTAATCTATCAAGCATTTGATCAATAAATGGTAAAGGAAAATGGTCTTTACATATGACAGAATTTAATTTTATATAATCAATGCATACACGTCATCCTGTAGTTACTCTAGTTGGTATCAATTCATTATCAGCGTTGGTAACTACTATGACTCCTGACTTTTTAGGGACAACTTGCATAGGACTGACCCATGAACTATCAGAAATTGGGTAAATGATACCTGTATCTAACAGTTCAAGGACTTCAGTTCTAACAATTTCTTTTATATTAGGATTTAACCGACGTTGCATTTCCCTAGTAGATTTAGTATTTCCATTAAGGTGAATGTAATGCATACAGTCTGCTGGGTTTATACCTTTTATGTCAGCTATGGTCCATTATAATGCTCCTTTGTGCTCTTTTGAAACATTCAACAACTTACCTTTTTTGTTCATCATTTAAGGATGATGAGATAATTACCGGTAAAGTATTTTCTTCTCCCAAAAATACATATTCCAAAGTGTTGGGTAATGGTTTGAGCTCGAGTTTCGGTGGTGATTCTGATGATGGGATGATTTTCTTCTCTGATGGTGCTAGTTGTTCAACTCTTGACTTCCATTTATTAGTGTCTATGGCTGGTGCTGAGTCCGTTGACCTCATCGACTGATCTGCCAATATCAAAATCCAAACCAAAGTGAGTTAAACATGTTTGTAAAGGGTTGAGTTAAACATGTTTGTAAAGGGTCATCACTAAAGTTTGAAACAAAAGTATTATCAACTAATACTTATATTAAATCCACATCAACAATTCCATCACTTGTATTGTAAGGTTATTTGCCAATGTTAAAGATGTTTAGCTCCATAGTCATATCGCCGAAGGACAACTGCATATTTTCAGTCCTACATTGAATGTGAGCATCGGCAGTTGCCAAGAAAGGTCGGCCTAAGATAATGGGGATATGCTTTCTTGAATCTTGGATAGGTTGAGTGTCAATTACAATGAAATCAATAGGAAAATAAAACTTGTCTACCTGGATAAATTCGTCCTCCACAATACCACGAGGTATTTTTTTGTACCGATCTGTAACACCACTAGAGTTAGGTGTAATTCTCTAAGTCTAAGTTTTACAAATACTAAATAAGGCAACAGATTTACACTATCTCCTAAATCCAACAAAGCATTCTCAATTGTGTGGTTTCCTACACTACATGAAATAGTGGGGGAGCCTGGGTCTTTACATTTCAGAGAAATTTTGTGTTGGAGTATAGAACTAAAGTTTTATGTTAAAAAAGGTCTTCTTTTGAACATGAATGTTTATCTTTTTAGTATAAAGGTCTTTAAGAAACTTGGCATAAGATGGAACTTGTTTTATAGTATTAAGCAAAGGGATGTTAACACTTACCTATTTGAAGATTTCAAGAATCTTACCTGTGGATTTTTCCTTCTTTCCTTTAGCTAACCTCTGAGGAAATGGAGCTTTAGGAACGTATTCTCGTGGGTTGGTTTCTTCTTTCTCCTCTGACAGTGAGTCTTCAACATTCACAGGTACAATTTGATTTTCTTTTGACGCTGGCATCTCCACTTTATTGTCGACTTCTTTTCCTTTACGCAAGGTCATAACGGCTTTGACCTCTCCATGCTGCTGTGGTGAACTGGTACTGACTTCATGTACTCCTTTAGGATTAGGTACTGGTTGACTTGGAAACTTGCCTTTCTCAACAGTCATTGCCAAGTTTTGCACTGAAGAGGCAAGTTGTCCCACCATCTTCTTAAGGCTTGAAACCGATTGGGCTTGTGAGTTGAAGTCTGCTCTCATCTCATTTCTTAGTCCATCAATGGTATGGTTTTGCTGCTCGATCATGGAGTTAGTAACATTCTTGACATTCTGGAATGCATCATCCCATGGTCTGGGTTGAGAGTAGTTCTGGTTATAATTGTATGGTCTAAATGGTGGCTGAAAGGCTTGAGGAACTTGAGGGATTGGTTGCATTGGTGGAGCTGGAGCTGCTGGTCCATTCTGTTGGAATCCTTGAGACCATAAAAAATTGGGGTGGTCTCTCCATCCAGGGTTATATGTGTTAGAGTATGAGTTGTAATTTGATGGTTTTCTCATGACACCGATGGCATTGGCGTGATCTGAGTATGAGTCATGGTCATGTGGCTTTGTTGATTTAGCAGTTGTCAGCGATGCTATTTGTCAGAAAAGACCTTCAACCATCTCTTTGACTTCTTTAATTCCTGAACTTGACTCGTCAATGTGAACCTCATTCACTCTCTTAATTCTTTAAGTATTCCTGAGTGATCGACACCGTTGTTGGGAATTATCCGCTTGTCGCTGGAAGAATTCCCAAATCTCTTATGCACTTTTTGATATTAGCTCTCCTCCACTTGTTGTCATTAGCCATTCTTGCACTTGTGGTAATAATCTCTTCAAAAAGTTTGGCATTGGTGCCATTTTTTGTACCCATGACGTGGACACTTCAAAAGTAGTCCATTGAATTGCTCCCATGCTTCGAAAAACTGCTTGTCTTCTCTCTGGGTAAACTCTGAAATTTCCCTATGAATAATATTGGTTTTATGTACTGAGAAATATTTATTTAAAAATTTTGTTACCATTTGTTCTCATGTTGTAATGCTATTAGCAGACAATGTATTGAACCATGAACGAGCTCTATCCTTTAAAGAAAATGGGAATAATCTAAGTTTAACATCATCTTCTGAAAAATTCTCGTATTTAAAAGTTTGACAAATAGTATGAAAATCATTCAGATGATTATATGGGTCCTCATTTTCTAAGCCATAAAATGTTGGGAGACAATTTAGCACACTATGTTTTAGTTCAAAACTCATAACAGCTACATTTGGGTATCTTATACATGATGTGCTCAAATTAACTAAAGGACTGAAGTAGTCCTTAAATGGCCTCTCTTGTGGTGGTGGTTGTTGTTGCAAATCCATTTCAATTTTATCTTTAAGTGCAACGTGTTTGTGTGTGTGAAGTATTTTTTCAAGTTCAAGATCTATAGGTTCAAGATTAGGTAATAATGACCTTCGACGATGCATGCAAAGAACAGAAAAAAAATGAGAACAAAAAAATAAAAATAAATAAGAAGGAGAAATTACGGTACTAACCTTGTCACACTGTTACAATCTTATTATGAAAACACAAAAAAAATACGTGAAATAAAATAAATAAAATAAAAATAAATTAAGAAGATAAAAAAATTACAAAGAAAAATAACTTGAAAATTAAATTACAGAAATTTAAAGAAGAGAAAAAGAAATAAAATTCTAATCTTCAAATGCAGATTCACTTTTTTTCTTTTTTTATTAATAAAAAAATTATAATAAAATAACTAAAAGAAATTATTTACAAAAAAAATAATTCTATAAATTAAAATAACTTACCTCCACGGCAACGGTGCCAAAAACTTATTGTACAAATTTTGTTGAACTCGTAAGCGCACGAATCTATTGTAAAATAGATCAATGGTGTCGAGTGTCAATCCCATGAGGATGTGGATTTTAATTAGGTGTAGAATTAATTTTGTAAGTGGGTGATTGGATTTGTGGGGAAATTGATTTAAACTATGCTAGAATTTAAATTGAAATGACGGAATTAAATTGAACTGGAAACTATTATAATAAAGTGTTTGAGTATCTGGATCTGTATCAACATGCACTATTGGCTAAATATTCCTTATTAATATCAATTAAATCATGAGGGGGATTTTCATACCTCATGAACCACGCTCTAATCAATATAGTGCTAAGGGCTTATCGTCCTAAATAGTAATAACCTTGTACTAGGGAGCCGGTTAAACCAGAGTGATATCTAGACAATAATATAACTATTTATCGATGAAAAGTCAAAACCTCCACAAAAATTAGAGGGAAGAGAAAGTAAATTTACCAAATAAAGCCCATGACACATGTTGAGACTTCACCTTCAACCCAAACTTGAAAGAAAGTTAGCTACTCATAATTGCACTAAAGGTAAAATGAAAATTTATTAAAATACATAGAAAATACAAGATAGAGAAAGAATTACAGAAAACTGGAGCCTAAAAATGGATTCAGGGATGTCGAAATAGGGGGGAGAGCCCCCTTTTTATAGATACACTGAATAAATCATGGCCATCGATTAAAAACAATTCGGACGCTCAGGATTGCGACACGTCATCAGTCAATAGTACGCGGTTTGACTACAGGTTTGACCACGCGGTTTGAATAGTAATACGGTTTGAACAGTGACGCGATATGAACAATGTCGTGAACAATACCGTACATGTGAATAGTGTTATTTTTTCTTTTATGCTCCTCTTAAGGTTTTCGACCGTCTTGAGTTCAAAAGTGATGTCCGTTTTGCTATCTGATCTCTCGTTCATTATGAAATGACCATGATGCCCCTAAAATACATAAAATACTTAATTAAAACAAAACACATATAATTGAATAACAAGGGACTTAAATATATAAAAGTAGGGATGTTAGTGAGACTTGAAGTGTAAAATGATAATTTTCTCCTTTATAAATATACACTTTCTAACACTTAACACTCCCCTATACCTTTAGGTGGGGGCAACTTTATATAAGAGAAATAAGTAAAAGTATAATTAAGTTAGGAAACTTATCTCATATCCTGTAGGATTTGAATTTTGTAATGTTATTTACGACATGTTATTGGATGTAAGTCATTGGGCTCAAGAGCTCATTTGCTTATGTCATTGGATAGGTTTTGTTAAAAATATGGGTATAAAAATTATTAATTATTAGTTAAGATTAACCTTAATTAAAACTATTCCTAAATGTTTCGTTTCATAAACAAATTGATGTAATCTTTTTGATTGCTACTAGCTAATGATTTTGAAACGTATTACAAATGTTGCCCTTCATGGAATAATTTATTTTATTGCACTAAAAATATCGATTAAAACTTCAATTAACGCTAATGAAAACTTACAGGAGCAATGAAAAGAGATAAATAGTTGCTTTAAAAAGTTCGAACAAAACTTGTCAGATATTTGTACTTTTATGTAATTTCGATGATGGTTAAAAGTAAAATAAAGATGGTAAAAACTTGGGTCTGGTCTAAGTTTGGATTTGGCTGGGATCGACTCAAATTGATTCAGCAACTACTTAAACCTGAGTTTATGCCCTACATGTCCACACATGGGCAGGTCAAGCGCAACACCTCCAGGACACAAGCTTTAGTTTTAGGCTTCAACTATCTTGATAAGTGAATTAAAAAAAAAAAAAAGAAACTGAATCAATGTTGATCAATCTAACTGGTTGAGATCAAACATGATGACATTACAAATTAAAATCAACTCTTCCTATTACATATGTTTATTATTATTAAAAATAATCATATGTACTTTTAAGAAAAACAAAAAGGATAATCGAATTAAATAAATCAAATAGATATTCTAACAACAACAACAATTGTTGATGCATGATTTTTTCCTACCTAGGGTCGAACCCAATGCAACAAATAGAGGTATACCTATGCACACATTAACAAAAAAAAGCAGTGAAATGGGACCAGAAAAGGGGGTTTCTGGTGATCCCACTTCGATACTTAAGTCATTGGCTGGAAAATTTGAGTTAAATCATAAAATATTAGAGCTATAATGAACTTACCTCTCCTTTGAGAGAGAAGTTGGATATTTATACTATGTCACATTTTTAGGTGAGCAGTTATTGGCCTCATCTATTATGGGAATGAAGTGCTATATGGTGGTTATGACTTCAACTCTTTTATTTTAAGAGGTTGTGGGATGGTAGAGTAACTAGCATAATTCGATCTTGGGGTGATGGAAGAAAAAAGTGGGGCATGTTTTTATGCGGGTTCGTGCTCCTCTTTTTTGGATGTGTGTTGGCCTTGTAACCAACTTCCTTGCTCACTTTCTTTGTGTCTCATGAACTTTACACACCTTTCTTAACAATCACCATGTTGAATAAAGTGAAATTAGATGATCTCAGGGAGGCCTCGCCATTTAAAGGATCCTAACCTATATAATGGGTAATTACTGCCGAATGAGTAGAGTACAAATAAGCACGATAAATACTACTTGCGAGGCATAAATTTGGCGTCCTTCACCAAGTTTTCAATAGTTAATTTTTCTTTAGGCACTGCATTTGATTATTTTATAGCACTTTTCATTTTTGCCTAGTTATTTTGTCTCATGGAAATTTTGTATTAATGTTTCTTTCTTTCTTTGCTTAGCTCATGTGTGTGTACTTTGCTATGAAAACATTTCTCATCGATCATGTAATGAGGTTTCAGGATAAAACTTATAATTTACTGCATTTGGGGTCATAATTGACTTTTGATCTTCAATGTGGGCCTGCGTGATGCTAGATCTTTCCTAAAGGTATAATTTTGTGTAAGAACAAATCATTCCTTTACTAAAGAATATATGCTTTCTAAAAAGTAATATGTGTCATATAGCTAACATGATAATTAATTTTGTATTTCCATGTAAACAATAAGTATAATATGCATATAACACTCCCTGAACTATACAAGCTTATTCTTTCATCGACTGAGATTACATGACTCAGGTGATGATTATTCCATAAAAAGTAGATATTTCAAAATGACTTCCAAGTTAGGTAGTAAGCATGTAGATTTCTCAAGCTTGGATCTCATTAGGACTTATAAGTTTAGTCATGCTAGAGTTATATTTTGTTGATTTCCATGTCTTTTTTTTTAATGTTAATAGTTTTCGAGATTTGATATATTTGAAGGGTTCCATTTCTGAGTCATGAACAATTTATTGCAATATTCTCCTGTGATCTCATTTTTGTCTGACTTGTTGCAGGGTGGAAACTACGACTATTGAGGTATGATGAAATTTGATGATGGAATTTTTCTCAATAAAGATGTATAAGCTCTGTTGTTGTTGTCTCAACTTTGTAATAGAGGCAATCATTATGGACTTCTAGTTCTAAGTTTCAGGTAGAGCTTTTTTTTATCGTTCTCATCTACATTTTAATTGCTTGTAATAAATATCCAATGCTTGGAGAAATCATTTTTCCTCCTTCTATGAAGTATCTTATCTTAGCAGTATACCATGTTGGCCTTTGCTTAGATAAAACACGTTATTTGTACCTGTGCTTTTTTTATTCCTTAATAGTGGAAGATTATTCTATCAAACAAATGTCAGTGATATATAAAATATATGATTTTGATAATACTCACATTTGCATACCAGATGCAACTCCGTGTTTTCTGCCCTCAATCAGTGCTTGAAATTGAGTGAATATCAAGGTAAGTTAGAATGCTTTTAAGCAAACAAATAAGTTTTAATATTCCTTCTTTAATGCTCTCATGTCAGATGGACAATAACAATAACGTATACTGCAATTGGAGATCTTAAAATTTTTAGCGTGAGATTTACTCTTATAGGTAGTTAACCCCGTTGGGTTTTCCAAATGGTTAAGAGCTAAGTTCTTACTCCACTTCAATCAGTGGTTATAATCCCTTAATTCTTTCAATATCTATGAATTATTCACATTTGAAATTGAAAATGGCTTTACATGGACATTTTTTCACCCTTGAGTAGATAATTTGCTCTTCTAAAAACTAGGCTTAACAACGCATATGCAAAATAAATATTGGTGATAATGATTTCTCAACTACATTGTAGGTTAGCAATTTCTAACCCTTTTAGCATTAGTTTGGCTACTATATCAAGTATAGAAATATCATATCTTTACCACATAAGGTGTTAAGAAGTCACACTTCAACAAGTAAGGTGTTAAAATATCACACTTCAGTAAGAAGCAAACTTTTTACTTGTTGAGAGTGCCTTAACATTTATCTCATAAATCTAACTTTTGAGCTGAACTTTTAAATTTAAGATGGCATGCATTATGCATTTGATAGGGAGGTTATCGTAGTCCTTTATATATTAAGATTCTTCATGCAATGAAAATTCCTGACTTGAAGCAATAAAATATAGGTAGTGAGCATTGTAATGCATATTATTTATGTAAATAAAAGGCATACCAATGATGGTTACTTTAATTCTTCTTTTTTAGTTATCCTTTGATTAGTTGTGTATCTTTGAGGTATGCCTGTGAACCAGCTAACCAGGCATAGAATTTTGTTGACCACTGAGGAGGTTATGATACTTAGCTTTCCAACGCAAAGCTTAGCTGTGTGGTAAAGTTACTTGACTGGTGTATTTTTATTTCTCCTTATAAATTTAAGGTTGTAATATTATATGCTCTCGAATGGCTTCAAGTGTGTCTTTTACTTTCTTGAATATTCATGTTGAAATCTCTTATTGTCTTCAAACTTTTGCTTTTCTCGATTTGAGTGTTTATTTTATGCGTTTATTCACAGCTAAGTTTGTTTAGGCAAATATATTTTTTAGGCCTCTAGATTGGTAGTCTATTCTCTTTAATCTTATTGGAATTTGGTAAAGTTCAGGACGATTTATGTCTCGAAAGACCTTATCAAGTAAAAAATGAATCGCTATGCAGAAATTGATGATTGATTGGATCGTAATTAATAATTGTGTTGGTGTAAGCTCTCCTTTTAGTGCCAACTATTGCGCCTAATTTTTTTTTTTTTTACTTGGGGTCGAACTAAGTGCAATAGACAAAGGTAAACCAAACACACAGTAACAAACAAAAAGCAGTGAAATGGGGCTTGAAAAAAATGGTTTCTAATAATCCCACTTTGATGCTTAAGCTAACGGTTGGAGAATTTGTGTTAAATCATAAAACATTAGAGTTCTAGTGAACTTACTTCTCTTTCGAGAGAAGAGTTGGGTATTTATACTATACCACATTTTTATGTGAGTGGGTCCCCTTATTTAGGTGAGTATGAGTAGTTATTCTCCTCATACATTGTGGGAATAAAGTGCTACATGGCTGTTATGGCTTCATCTCCTTTATTTTAGGAGGTTGTGAGATGGTGGAGTAGTTGGCGTAATCCAACCCTAGTAGTGATGAAAGAAGAAAGTGGAGCATATTTTTAAGAGTAGGACTTCTGCTTCTTATTTTTTGGGTGTGTGTTGGCCTTGTAACCAACTTCCTTACTTTCTTTGTGTTCTTATGATTCTTTCTTAATGATAAACATTATCCCGATATTTTAGCCTTGTTGAGTCGTTGTTTTTGACCAAATTAAAGCCTTAATTGAGAGTTCCTTACTTTCCACCTCGAGAAGTCTTCAATTCTCACATGATGATTTGTGATTCTACCTTCAAGGGATATAACTTTCCCTCCTGAAGATTGTAACCCCTTCGAGGTGGTATGAGTAATTAAATTCCATATCAACAACATCAACATTAGCAACAACGACAACAACAACAACAATTTCATTATTTTTTTAAATAAGCTGGGAAAATTGTATGAAATGGAAATAAAAATTAAGAATTCAAAAAATCAATACCATGAGTTGTGATGGTGGGGTGATGGCAATAGAGCCAGTTGCTGAGAAGGTGGTTGTTGCACGAATGTGTGGGGCTGTAGGTTATGTTATGTGATAGTGACAATGGAGATTAGAGTAAAGTTGTGTGCAAAGACCAGTAACATTTAGAGTTATGCTGCACATGAAGGCTAGCAGGCAGCAATTTCAGCTGCTAAGAAATGAGGAAGGATATCGAAGCTGTCGGTTGTTGTATAATGATTCTGTAGGTTGATTGCAGCACATGGGTGTTATGTAAAACAGAGTTTTCTCAAGATTCTCTAAACAAGAATGACCCACTCAAGAACTTAGAACCAACAATTATAAGAACAAAAAATAAGAAAAAAAGAAATAGAGGAACAAAAGAAAGATATACACAAGCAAAATAACATGGTTCAGCTCCACAAAAGAACCTACATCAACGACTGAAAATGCCAGCTGGGGCTGAAGCTTTATTGATCAAGAATGGTTGATTACAAAGACAACCCCACAATACAGATTAAAACCTCTCTCTACTAAGCGTTTCTCTATCTGGAATTCAAGTTGTTAAGCACCCTTTTAACGCAACAAGATTCACACGTGTGCTTCCAATAACAGAAATAAGATGTTAATATTAACTACTTATTCCCTTAGACCCCACTAGTGCCAACACATCAGCCACCTCAGCAACCTCATAACAAAATATAACTAATTTCTGCTTTACAAATCTCCACCTTAGTTCTATTTTGTCTAAACTTCTCCCTACACTAAATCAGCAACAATAAGCTTGGATCACAAGCTAACACGTCCAATCAAGTTCAGCAGGTTTTTGAACTTGACTGATGGCAACAGTTTTGTTAGCATATTAGCTGGATTGTCCTCAGAAGGTACCTTGACCACATTCACCACTCTTCTACCAATTTCATCATTTATAAAGTGCATTCTAATATCAATATGCTTGGTCTTTTCGTGATACTTGGGATATTTACTTAATTGAATGGCACTAGAACTATCACAGGTAACTGCAACCATTTCTTGTTTAAACCCCAATTCAAAGACCAGTCCCTTTAACCAGATTGCTTCTTTAACAGTTTTTGTGAGTTCAATAAATTCAGCTTCTGTTGTAGAGAGAGCAACTACTAACTGAAGAGAGGATTTCAAGCTCACTGCATACCAACACAAAGTAAATACAAACCCTGTAATAGACTTTCTTCTGTCAAACCCAGTTACTTCAAATGATGCTCCATCTCTTCTCCAAAATATAATGCCAGTATCATCAGACCCTTTAAGATATTTCAGAACCCATTTCACCCCACTCCAGTGATCTTTACCCAGATTCCCCACAAACCTACTGATAACTCCAACACCATGAGCCAAGTCAGGTCTAGTGCAAACTATGGCATACATTATGTTGCCAACTGCACTAGAATATGGAATCTTCTTTATATAGTTAATGTTAGCATTAGTTACAGGTTCCAGTGACTTAGATAACTTGAAGTGTGTTGACAGGGGTGTTGAAGCATGTTTTGAATCTTTCATAGAGAACTTGGGTAGAAACTTTTTCACATAGTTAGCTTGAGAAAGAAATAGAATCATTGAGTGTCTGTCCCGTATGATCTGCATACCCAAGATTTTTGTAGTTGCGCCCAAATTCTTCATTTCAAATTCAGAGTTGAGTTCTACCTTAAGCTCCTCTATTTCTTCCTTTTCCTTACATGCTATAAGCATGTCATCAACATAAAGGAGTAAGTAAATACTAACACTAGTGGCTAAGTATCTGTAATAAACATAGTTGTCAAATTGACTCCTGCAGTACTCATTTTTCATCATGAATTCATCAAACTTCAAATACCACTACCTTGGGGATTGTTTGAGTCCATACAAGCTCTTTTTAAGCAAACACACCTTGTCTTCTATTCCTCTCTCAATAAACCCTTCTGGTTGAGCTATGAAGATATCTTCATCAAGACTGCCATGTAAGAAGGCAGTTTTAACATCTATCTACTCTAATTTCAGGTCATAGTATGCAGAGAGAGCCAACAATAACCTTATAGAGTTGTATTTAACTACAGGTGAGAACACTTCATTGAAGTCAACTCCTTCCTTTTGTGTAAATCCCTTTACCACAAGTCTAGCCTTGTGCCTAGGTAGTTCCTTATCCTTGGATTCCAGAGCATTTTTGACATCTTTCAACGTGAGAGTCTATCTTTCATAAAGGAGAGTGTCCACAAAATGTTTATAAGAGTCTAGAAGGGAACTTAGTAAAATAAGTGCCCTGTCTTCATCTTCAAGAACTAAATTAATGACACAACTTAAAAGTAATTTTAAACTCCCAAGTATAAGAGTGTCTTGTTGTATTATAACTCGGTGAGTCTGAGGTCGATCCACAGAGAAAAGATTAAATTTGTTTATTTTATTTTATCTAAAAATTGAAATTAAAACTTGAATATAAACAACTTAATTTAAATAAAACTATGAAGTTGAACTAGTTAGGGTTATGGATCCACTCTTAGTAGTAAATAAAACTTAATAAATTCTTTTTGCCATTTTTTTTAGATTTATTGCCCAAAAGATTAATTATATAAATTATTATTATTTTCCCTTTAATTTTATGATGGATTGAGTATTTATTGTGCCAAAATTTAATTTGTCTACAATAAGTCGAAATACCATTTTACCATATCTGATATTAAGATATTAAGAATTTATTATGCCAAATTTATTTGTTTGTCTACAATAAATCAAAATTTTAAAATATAAATATGTATAAATTAAATAGAAAATAATTTAATTTATAAAATTAAAAATAGAATTTGATTAAATCATATTTATTTCCTAAGAGTTTCACCTTCCCCTAACTAATATTATTTAGTTAAGTATAATTGAAATAAAAAGAAATATTAAAATTAAATTACTTATAATTAAAAGTAATAAAAACAACTAAAATTAAAAATAAAACTAATTTTATTTATAAAAATAATTATACAAAATATTAAAAACACACCTGAGAATCAAGATTACAGGGAGATGTAGAGAATTTGAGAGGAAGAGAATTATAGAGAGATGATTAAAAACATAAAAATGAGGCTCTATTTATAGAAAAATAAATTCATAATTCAGTGCTTTGCGGTCCATCATAAGCTTCATGCATATGCTCCTCAAAACCTTTAGATTAAGATCCAATGGCTAGTCAAACTTCAAAAGTCAACATCACACGTGGCATTATTTGACTCGTCCGATTTGGCCAAAAAATGGTTGAGATTTGGCGGGTTAATGGGTGGATCGGGTCAACCCGAATACAAAGATTCGGATCCTACAATTTGCTTCACCAACCACTGTCACGTGGCACAATCATAGCCATTAAATCATGAACGATTGAGATTCAGTCAAAATTGCCAGTTATCCCATGCACTCATATCTATTGTAAGCTCATTTCATCATCTAATCAATGCTTGGTCAACAAGAAAAGTCAACTCTTTTTGCACAAGCCCAATATTAAACCGATCTTAAGATTTTCGGACCTCCGAAATACAAATTTGACCTCGGTTTAACTGTTTGGAGCCTCGATTTATGTGAAATTAATATTTTTCCTAATAAACACACAAAAATACATAAAATTAGATATATTTAAAACATAATTAATAATTTCTAATATATTACATAAACACAAATATAAATTATAAATTAAACACAAAATAATATGATTATCGCTTGATAATTGAACAATTTTTAACACTAATCAATTAACACTCTCAAGATCAAGAATAAGTTTATTAAACTCATCCAAATGGTCTTTTACAACTACTCCATCTTTCATTGAGAATGTGTACAATCTCTTCTTCATATACAACCTTTTTGCTAAAGATTTCTTCAGATATAATTCTTCAAGTTTAGATGAAGATTTTTCTTTTGCCACCTCTCTCAACACTTCACCAGAAAGATGCAAGATAATTGTGATATGGGTCTTGTTGTTAATGGCTCTCTGGTCACCACCAAGACTTGAAGAACCTTCCCCCTTTTCCTTCTTGGCCATAGGATCTTCTTCATCATCAAGAGCACTATCAAGTCCTTGCTAAATCAGAATTGCTCTCATCTTTACACTCCAGAGATAGAAGTCGTTTTCTCCATTAAAATTTTCAAGATCAAACCTGGTGCTTGCCATTTTAGAATTCGATCCCAACTAACACCAAGCTCTGATACCAATTTGTTATGTAAAACAGATTCTCTAAACAAGAATGACCGACTCACGAACTCAGAATCAACAATTATAAGAAAAAAAAATAAGAAAGAAAGAAACAGAGGAACAAAGGAAAGACACACACAAGAAAAATAACGTGGTTCAGCTCCACAAAGGAACCTATATCCACGGCTGAAAATGCCAGCTGGGGCTGAAGCTTTATTGATCAAGAATGGCTTATTACAAAGACAACTCTACAATACAGATTAAAACCTCTCTCTACTAAGCGTTTCTCTATTTATAATTCAAGTTGTTAAGCACCATTCTAACACAACAAGAAACAACACATATATATGCTTTACACACGTGTGCTTCCAATAACAGAAATAAGATGTTAATACTAACTACTTATTCCCTTGGACCCCATCAGTGCCAACACAGCAGCCACCTCAACAACCTCATAACAGAATATAACTAATTTCGGCTTCACAATGGGCCGCCATTTTTGCGAGTTTAGGCATTGTGGGTGGTGGTTGCTAGCTTAGAGTTGGTTTGTGGGTGGTGGCTTGTATTGTGCAATGTGCATATAATGTTTTTCAGTGTGTTTAGTTATGTCGAGGATTCGTGTGAGTTAATGTTTTTATAATATTTTTTAATTTTATTTATTAAAATTAAAAAAATATTTCCAAGCACAAATCCGAATTTTAGTTTTTTTTATCACGCTTGAACCGATGCCCGAGAAGAGTAACCAAAATCGATTTTTCTCTTAGCACAGACAGTTTTACGCAAATCGCATAGACTAGATTTTATCTAAATCTAGATTAAATATGTATTCTTACCAAACCTAAATTAAAAAATTATTAAAAAGGATTTTAAAATATTTCTTAAGGGTGCCGATGGTCCACCTCTTAACTTTAAAGATATAGCTAATGCACTTAAAACAATTTGAACATTTTGATTATTGATAATTCAATCTGACCTTCAATCAAACCAATTCACCAGGATTTCACGATTATGATAATGCAGACATTCAAGATTTTTACGTTTATATATCATTCATTAATATATTTTTTATTTTTTATTTTTATAATTTATGTGGACATTGTTGTGATTTCAAAAAGATCAATTTAAAGTGTCAACAATCAAACACCCCCGACTTTAAAAAGTTCCCTGCAATTGGACGGACCTATGCCTTTCTTTTCAGGGGGTCGCCTTGACACTTAGCAGCCTTATAAATGCAGAGGTTCAATGGATGTTTCCCTTTCACCGAACCCGGCTGGTGAAATGGTGAGGTTAATAGACCAGAATGGCTCAGAGCCTAGTCAGATCAGACCCATCTGAGGTTCAGGCTCTACGAGAAGACTCCAGAGCCACAGGGGTCCGATTTTTAAACCCAATTTTGTCCCCCCACGGCACCGATCCCCATAAAACCCTGCTAGGCGTCGGCTTTTCTTCTTTTTAATTTTTTGGAGGGTTTCAGAAAAACGGTGTCATGTTAGTGTGACAGTGCATTGGGGGATTCCATAAAGGCCTTGTCTTTTCAAGAGTGTGTGACGATCAGAGTAGGAAGATTGGGGAAGAGGATCTCCCTCAATTTTAACAATTGCGTTGACGTGTCAAATCACCTTTTTTATTCCCAAAGATACCCCCATCTTGTGTGTCACTGTGTTGTGACGTATCATTCTTTTCCACTTTTAGCTCGGCAATCCTTCGCTTCATTTTTTCCTTTTAGCCACGGCTCTGATTCATAAACTCCCCACAAGATGGTCAATAAATGCAACTACGCGTCAGTGAAGTCGCTGGGGTCAAATGCAATTTCCCTGTAGTTTCAGTCCTGTTGAGTTATTAACCCAAGAATCAATCAGAGAACCGAGGGCGTATGCGGAAAAAACTGATGTAACGTATCACTGACAATCTGTGAGGAGGAGCAGAAGGTCGCGTCCCAATCTGAGTCGTCTCCTTGTGCCGTGAAACGCGGACTACAGTCCCCCCACAACATCACCCCCTTACTTTGTCAGTCATCCCCTGACTTCTGGGTCCCACCTCTTACGTGGCTGCCTTTTCCTGAGTAATCCCCCCGCCTAATCATAGCTCCGAATTATTTACGTACGTCACGTCCCATCGCCTCTCCCTCTCTTCTCTGTGAATAAAAAGCTATTTTTTCCTTTTTATTTAATGAATTTTCCATTTTAAACTTTTATTATTTTTTTTCCCGATTTCGGATTGCTGGAGATCTGCAAAGGGATGGGCATTTATTCCCGCATCATTTAAGCTGCGTTTGAAAGCCTCACTTGGATTAAATTAACTTATAAGATTAGATTAAATTAGATTAAATTAAATATATTATAAATTAATAATAATAATAATACATCTAAATTCTTTATTCAAATATATGAACATTTGTGAGGATTTAATATCATTTAGATCTAGAATATTTGAATTTTTATTTGAATATGAATTGGTGAAAATCAATTTTAATGGAAATTCAAATGCACGTATATTTATATCCACATCAAAAAAATTTTATACAAAATTCACAATAGTAGTTTTCTTTTATTCAGTTGAAAAATAGGTTATATGAAACTGCCACATTAGATTATGTACACCCAAATCCTCATCCAGAAATTCTTATGCAAAATTCACATTAGTCTTTTTTATTAATTCTCTTGAAAAACAGGTCATATAAAATTGCCACGTTGGTTTCTTATATAATTTTTTTTACAAGAGTATAGTGGCATTGTTATTATTATTATTATTTTCTTTTTCCAGATTGCCAATTGTAATAGAATTATTTGCAATTGATATTAAGGGTAAAAGACAATATATATATATATATATATATATATATATATATATAAAATAAAAGACTAAAAATATATCGTTTACATTGAGCGTAAGCATTCCCCTTTTTATGCAAACATTATAGACGCTGGGATAGGGGAGCTTACTACGGTACAGACTCTGTAACTTACAGATTCTGCTTTAGCCGGCTACCAAACAAAAATATTTACATTTTTTTCTCCATATACAGGGACAAGTGTGGTGCATGCATTGGGTGCGTTTGTTACGCAACATAGTCACCTCCCTGGGATGGACCTTAGTCTTTTGTAGACTGTGATTGACTGAGCAATTAACCACTGTGGTCCCTGTAACTGTGACGTAATCGAATCAGAATTTTCTTGGGACACATTAACATAGAAGGTTTCCTAAATTTCCATGATCGAGCCTCAAATATATTTTTTTTAAATTTCAAATGGACGGTCTGATTTTAACGTGGGTAAGTTAAAATAGCATCATCATTACTTTCATCAGCATTTCTCTCTAATGTCACATCTGCGCGGCAATTCACCCAGTCAGTGACAGCCCAACTTTCAATGACATTTGCTATTGTGCGCCGAAATTCTCACTTATTTATTTCGATTTGACTATCATTGACCAGCAATTTTTTTTTTTGATTAAATCATGGACTGATAACGTGATTATGTAAGTAATTTGGCAAGAAGGTTAAGGTTAGATTGGAAAATTACTGTGAGGGGACTGGCTAAGGGGACCACGAGTGCGTGGGCCAGAAGATGACACGTGCGAGATGTGTCCAACGTCCCAATAATGCAATTCACTTTGTAAGTCAGATCCCCTGATATTCCAGGTGTAATACCTTCTAGTAAAATGGAAAGTTACCAGGTCAAAAATTGACCGGGAGAAAATTTCTCAATTATTGATGGCTCTGATTTACCAGTAGTGTCCATTTATCCTCACAATGGGGTAAGCAGGTGTCCTAATAATCGCTAATTTGGCCGTACGGTAACTGCTCGGTTTAGAGAATGAAATCAAATTTAATATGGTTTTGATTTATAACTTCTTCTGGTTTGATTTGTAAAATTGAACTTAAATAAATAAAAATACATTTTAAATATCTAAATTAAAAATACTTCAAAATCGGAACTAAACTAAAATCAATCGATTTCTTAAAATCAAATAATTTTTTTAAAAATAAAATCTCAAAATTAAAAATTTTAATTTAGTTTAATTTAGTTCATAATCCACCCCCATAATATGTGTGGGTTAAAATAATATTTAATAGTTATATTAAATAAAATTATATTTGGCTACGTACAGTTTGGACGTAGTAGTTTTTTCTGTTCTCTTTCTCTTGGGTGAAAACAATGAGCAGGGAGGAAAAAAAAGAAAAAGAAAAAAGGGATCCCGCGAGGCCGCGACATAACCATGACGGAGGGTGCGCACTTTAACCGCTGAAATCGAGTCGTACGCCTCTTCTTCGCAAATTTGTATGCTTCATTAAAAAATAAATCAACGAAGAGAGTAGTAGTAGTAGTAGTGTCAAATGTCTTAAGCGAGGGTTCACTTAAACTTGAGATACAGCAGCTGTGCTGTGCATCCCAATTCCCATACAGCCGCATTTTTATTATTATCATACAGCTACACTCATTTTAAGTAATATCAAACTAATTAATTTAAACTAAAAAACTATCAAAGACCCCCTCAACTTTACATGGAAATATATTTAAAATATATGACTTCTATGCTAATGAGAGCGACATTTGAATATATTTCAATAAAATTGATTATAATTTAATTAAATTATTTTTAATATCATATTAAATTATTTATTAATATTTTAAATTAATTAGAGTATTTTTAATATTACATTATAAATTTTATGATATCTTGCCAAAAAAAAAAGTTTTATTGAAATATTTTTATCAATTTTTTGATGGTACATTGTAGTGTGAATATCTAAACCCATATGCTGAATAACTTTTTTAATTTCAAAATATTTGAAAAAAATTAGTCTCACAATGTACATAGAATCACTCAAGCCTTTACCTACCAACTACCAAGGGCAATGTTTATCAAAATATTGAATAATCATCAAATAATTATCTTGTTGACAATGCAAGACGTTATAATTACCCATAGCTGTTATTGTTTTTATTTTAAAATTTATTAATACTAGTGACCACTACCAATATGTTATATGTACACTCTAAAAAATATTTTTTTTTATATTAGACGAATATAAAATGTCTAATGTTTGATTTTTTTTTAAAGCAATATTCACAAACAATCTTTTATGCGTTAATTTACACAAAGTTAATTAGACGAATATAAAATGTCTAATGTTTGATTTTTTTTAAAGCAATATTCACAAACAATCTTTTATGCGTTAATTTACACAAACTTAAATGAAGTTATTTCCTTTATTTATTCTTTTATGTTTTATTATTTTTATGGACATTTATTTGCTGTTTTCAATCACAACAATTTCTATAAATACTTATAATGGACACTTTTACATCTAATGTTAATCACAATTAATTTAATATCCTCACATTGTGGAATATAAATCCGAAGGGATGAAGAATTTAAATTGAAAAAAATGAAAATTTTAAAATTACCCTTGTCAATTTCCTATTGATTAGTTTGATTGTTATCATAAAGTATTTAAAATTTTATTTTATCATTTACATTATTGATAATCCTTTTTTATGTTGATTAAAGTATTAATTAAATGCAAAAATACAACAATTTACCGGTACACCATCGGACTGCCGCTAGATTGCTGCTGCTGCTGCACAACTAGTGCCGGTAGCTTCACCATCGATTGAATGACAAATTTTTTGAGCTCAGTAGTTTTTGAGCATTTTTGTGCAAGTTATCGACCAAAATGAGGTGATCTTCAGGTTGTCAAGGGTTGTCGATAAATGATTCCGATCACTTTGTTTTCATTTTTTAAAAATAAAATTTAAAATTCAAAACTAATTTAAGCAGATTAAGAAAATATTTTAATTAAATAAAACTAATTAAAAACAAATTAAATAAATTGTATTGGTTAAATTAATTGTAAAATAAAATTGTGTTAAACGTTTTAAACAAAAGATAATTAAAGTATAAATATAAGTATAATTTAAAATAGTCAATTTATTAGTTGTTTATTTAATATACTAAATTACATCAAAGCTTAGTTTTTCAATTATGTGGAAATATTTGCACTTTAAAAGTTATTTCGAACACACATTTTTATAAAAATTTTGTATCACAAAAATGCCCATCGGTTAATTTACCATTTGAGACAGTCTTACGAAAGTAAAAATAAATACTAACATTAGTAATATCACAAATGTAATAACAACAAGAAGAAAAACAACAACAACAACATGACTTTTGTTTCAAGTGAGGAGATTAAAGAAATTATTTTGAAAAGAAAATATATGGATAAAAAATTATGAGAATTTAAAAAATTATTATTGATATGATTGATCTATGATAATAAATAAGTACGGTTAATTAAAATGATAAAATGGACATAACATCCATAAAGATAAAAAAAAACTTAATTATAAATAAAATTAAGTTTAAAAAATCTTCTAAAGTCAAGTGATTCAAAAAAAAAAGTCTCAATAAAAATAGATTAATTAAGTTTTTTGTCAAAAAAAAAAAGTTTAACTAAGTTTTTACTCTTCGTATATTTATCATAATGTAAATAAAATGAAAAAGATTGGAGATCATAATAATATTTTTCATTATTTTGAGGAAGTTGATATTTTATAAAATAAAAGGAGTTTCAAATATATTTCACCCTCTCAATATTATTGTTATTTTTAAAATAATAATAAAAAATTGAAACATCAACATAAAATGTTGAAATTTGACAAAAAAAAAGGGGAAAACATGGAAACTAGAATTGATGGTTAATTAGTTAGAATTTTAGAGCGTATATATAAGAAAGTTTAACTAAAACTGAAGACTTATTTATAATGGAATCTAACTTAAAAAAAAAAAAGAACATAAAACTCAAAACTAGTTTTCAATTAGTTAAAACTGTTAAATTTAAAATAAGAAAGTTTTTTTTTTGAAGAGTAAAATAAGAAAGTTTAACCATAATTAGATACTTATCCATGATGTGGAATTTTAAAAGGAAAATATAATTGAAACCCAAAATTGATCATTAAATTAATTGAAACTTAAGTTTTATCCAAAACTAGAGAATGTATCTATAATATTGAAATTTGTTCAATAAAGAAGAACATGAAACCCACACCTAGTTGTTAAGCTAGTTGGAATTTGACAAAAAATAGGAACATAAAATTCAATACTAGTGATTAATTAATTAGAGCATTAAAACCAAAAAATGAGAAATTTTAACTAAAATTATAGACTTAGCTATAATGCTAGAATTTAATTAAAAAAATAAAAATTTAAAACCTATATAAAACAAGTGATTGATTAGTTGAAATTTTGGAACTCATGAAGGAAAAAAAAAAAACAAAAATAAGATGTTAATAATGGAACCAACTTGAAACAACCGCCCAACATATTACTATTTAACTAGAAGTATAAGAAATCGATTATTTTGAAATTTTTTCACAATTTATCATATTATGTTTAAAATAAAATTTATTAAAATATTTTTGTACCATTCAACATTTTTTATATTTAATTTTATCTTTTGTTTAATAATTATTTAGGTAGTAAAAGCCGCTGTAGGAGAGACGGCCGCTGCACTGGCGGATGACCCACGCATAAAGCTCCGGCGAAGCTGACGAAACAACATTCCCTGAACCACGTCATCTCTTATTTTTTTCCCCTTTTTTTGGTTGCCTTTTCTTCCCTGCCATTCGCGTGCACTCTTTTTACTCCCCCTTGTCAGATTTCCTTGTTTTAATATTCACTCTTGTCTCTTTGTCTGTTACACTGTTACCTCATTAAAAAAAAAAAATATTTTACTGGTTCTTATTTATTAGCATTTTGGTCCTGCCTTTATTGCCTAGTCTGGGTTTTGTTTGTGCTCTTCTTTTCCTGTTCTCAGCAGTTTCGTTTGTTTGTTTGTTTGTTTTTTCTTTCTTTCTTTCTCTCTCTCTTGCTTTCTGTTTCATTGAAGAAGCTAGGGCTGCTGGATATGCAAAGAAGAACAAGTTGGGTTTTTTAACACTTGAAGTTAAGAAATGTAAGCTTTGTTTTTCTATGATGTTTCTTTGGTTTGTGATATAATGTTATATATAAGTTTTGTGCTTAAAGAATTCTTTTTGCTTTTTTGAAAACTGTCTATGTTTGGTTGCTAGAAAAATGTAAAAATTTTGAGATTCTTTTGGGTTTGATTCTCAGCCATATTAGTGGTTGTTGTGTGATTATGGAAACTGGGCCTTTTTTTTTTTCAGCTAGAGTAAAAGAGTCACATATATAATTACTTTCAGGGAAAGCTTTTTCCCTACAAATTCTTAGTAAATGCTTTTTTTTTCAATTTTTTTTATTTCTTTAAAACAACTCTTTGCAAAAGTTGTCGTGATTTATGCATCATGGTGCTGTACCGTACCTGGATTTGATTATTACAAAATTCTTGAAAGCACGTGTTTTTTTCTTGTGGGATTATTAATTAATTCAGCAACTAAAGATATTACTTTTGGGGTTTTTTTTTAATGTGACCATTATATTTGCACAGCAGGTTACCGGTTTTTAGATCTAGCCCTGGAATCATGTTGTATGAAAGAGATCCTTTTTGCAATTCTGGAATGACCGTTTATCAGTTTGTTCTGATTCGATGAAGTTGAGTTTAATTGATACCAAGTTATTTCAGTATATGGACCAATATTGATTCGAACATGTACAGAAAGTCATAATGCGCATCTGCATTTTCATTTACTGTCTCTAATCTATGTAGCCTTAATTTTGTGCTATAGACTCTTTTAAACAGAGGATATTCTTTCTTATCTAAACTTGTTTCTAAATTTCCTTCTATGGCTTTGGTGGATTTTAAGTTTCTTATTGGATTAGTTGGAATTTTAATATTAAACTCAAGTCAATTGTTTGACGTGCTGTTTTGTCGCAGTGTGACCAAAATAGTTTATTTCTCTACATCATTTGTTACTTGTTTTAACAATTTGATTGAAACATAACTAGCATTGAGGCTGTTCTGGTGTTGCTGATTAACTTTCTGCATGTTTGTTCACAAATGATTGAGGTCTGAGAATCATCTCTCAGCTGTAATGGAGATCATTTGACTGGGTACAGGGAGCATGGCATGGCATTTGTCACTTCAATTTTAAGTTTTTACGGCTTGGCTGGATCCTTTTTCTCATTAAGGAGTCCATTGCAAAAATAATCTTGTTGTTCATTTAGCTTATCACCCATTAACATTTTGTTACTTCTCTTTCTGTTTTTCACTGCTACTAAGTTAATTGTATCCGATTGTTGGGCCAACTTATTTTCTTCGAGTCTTTTCTGTAGGGTTATGTATATATATTAATGGTTGTAGACTACTCACATAACAGTAATATCTTGGCCTTTGACTATATTCAGATACAGCATGAAGAATTTTACACAATGGACAGCGGTGTTTACTCCTGGAAATGAAGGAGAGACAGCGTTGGAGAGCTGAAGAGGATGCTTTATTACTTGCATATGTGAAACAATATGGCCCAAGGGAGTGGAGTCTTGTATCACAGCGCATGAACACACCCCTGAACAGGGATGCAAAATCTTGCTTAGAAAGGTGGAAGAACTACCTCAAACCAGGCATCAAGAAAGGAACCCTTACTGAAGAGGAGCAGCATCTTGTCATCCATCTCCAAGCAAAACACGGCAACAAGTGGAAGAAAATTGCAGCTGAAGTTCCTGGTCGAACTGCTAAGAGACTGGGCAAGTGGTGGGAAGTGTTCAATGAGAAGCAGCAGAGAGAACAGAAGGATTCCATAAGAATAGTTGATCCAATTGATGAGCGCAAGTACGATCCGATTCTAGAGACTTTTGCAGAGAAGCTAGCTAACAATTATTCATTTGTCATGGCCACTTCTAATGGAGGTTTTCTTCATACTGACCCAGCTACCCCTCCAAATCTGCTTCCACCATGGCTTTCAAATTCGAATGCGAACTCCAATATCAGGGCACCATCTCCTTCTGTAACCTTGAGTCTTTCTCCCTCAACAGTTGCAGCAGCTCCTCCAATCCCATGGCTGCAACCTGAGAGAGGGTCAGATAACACCCTTGTTCTAGGAAATATGCCACCACATGGCTCTGTCCCTATATGTGGAGAGAACCTGCTGGTATCTGAGCTGATGGAGTGCTGTAGAGAATTGGAAGAAGGGCACCGTGCTTGGGCAGCACATAAGAAAGAAGCAGCATGGAGATTGAGAAGGGTAGAGTTGCAGCTGGAATCAGAGAAAGCATGCCGGAGGAGGGAGAAAATGGAGGAGATAGAGGCTAAGGTGAAAGCTCTTAGGGATGAGCAGAGGGCTACTTTGGATAGGATCGAAGCAGAATACAGGGAACAGATTGCTGGACTAAGAAGGGATGCTGAAGCCAAGGAGCAGAAACTGGCTGAGCAATGGTCTGCAAGGCACTTGCGTCTTAACAAGTTTCTTGAGCAGATGGGGTGCAGGCCGAGGCTCTCTGAGTCCAATGGCCGTTGAGGACATCAGTAATACACAATCGGCAATGCTGTACATGGTCTGGCCTTTTGGTTTGAATTTTGTGTGTCGTTAAAGTAATCTTCTATGTCTGAACAGGTTCCCACTGGCAGTATGCCTGGAATTCTGCTATAGATATTTTATCTATAATTACTGTAATGGTCTTTACTACTTGCTTGAACTGGTTGAAATGCAAGCTCCTTGGTGTTACCTAAACCTGTTCTATTTTGCCTTCTACCGCAAGAAATATACAGGTAGTGTCATGAATATATTGCCAATTGCCTTGTTATTATTATTTTTGCTTTAAAATGCGGTTATTATTATTTTTGCTTTAAAATGCAATTCTCTTCTGTGAATTAATTAGAAAACCATTAGTCTAATTCATCTGATCCTAGTCCAATTCATCAGCTTTAGCTAGGTTTTGATTGGAATGTTTTAGTGACTCTAGTTATCTTGTTCCCGCAGAGATAATGAATTGCTAAGGGTCTGCTTTGCATTCTTTTCGGTTGAGAATCATTCAAAAGATTTCATTTTATTTGAGAACAGGTTTTACCCAGATGGTCCTGAAATACTAGTCATGTAACTTAAAGAGTGGGGTGAATTGAATTTTTTTAAAAACAAACTAAGCAAAGCACACAATATTTAATCTAATGCCTTAAGTAAATAAAAAATAAAATAATTTAATCTAAGATCTACCTATATTACAACAGTTACACCATACTACACTTTTTTATCTCAATTTGATAGAGCCATTGGATGCTTTATTGTTCAATCTAATGGCTGTAAATATTTTTTTTTAAAATCGAACAACCACTCGTCAATGGTGCAGTTGCTTTATACAATTAGGGTTCTTGCCTTGCTGCCGCCATGGAGATGGGTGAATCAATAGCCACCAGGCACTAAATTCATGACCAATCAATGGCCAACAAGCACCAAATTAATGCTAAGCACACCAACGACCACCGATTAATGGCAAGTTTAGTGTTTTGAAGTTTAAAATTTGGAGGAGCACTTGGTACTGTATCCAGGTATCAAATCATCAAAAACCAATTTGGTCACTTTCACTTTCGGTTGCTTGCACATGAGAGACCATGTTCTTAGTCATGATCGGAATTGTTGAACTAATTTTACAATTCTCTTGTATCAATTTTTAGCATATATGTTGCCTCAATAAGTAAAGATCAATGTTGGAATCATTTTCAGTTTACAGTTGCCTCAAGTATCCATGTCTGTCAAATCTTATCTGTGTTAAAGCAATCGCCTAAACTGCTAACCAGTGGCTGTTTGATTTTTTTTAAAAAATTTTTTTGCAGCCGTTAGATTGAACAATAAAGTATCTAACGGCTCTGCCAAATAGAAACAAAAAGTGTGGTATGGAGTAACTATTGTAACATAGGTGGATCCTTTAATCTAATGCCTTAATGAAATAAAAAACAATAAATTTAACAATGCTCAAAAGTAAAAAGAGTAAGGGAGGAGAGATCAAACACAAATATTTTACGTGATTCAGTAATTCCCGTCGGCAATCTTTGGCTACGTCTATGCCTCTAAGCAACCAAGCTTGAAGATTTCACTATCCAAGTCTCTTAAGGTTTCAAATTTTTACAATTGACTTTCAAGGTGTCAATAAACCTTTACAACAAGAGATTATCCCTAATCTCTTAACCCAAATGTATCTTAACACTTACAACCTCTAAAGGATAAAGATTACAAAAGTGTTTTTCTCTCTCACAAATATATGATTACAAATCTATGCTCAATGTGTGAATAAATAAAACAAGAACGAATTTGAAGCTCAATGAATATTGTACTCTCGAATACAAGCTGAATAATAACGTTGTGATCAACCTTTGTTTGAATTTGATTGAACTTATTATTGACTTTCTACACACCATTAGATCGCCATTTTGACTTTGGTAAGTTACCTTTGTGCCGAAATTCAAATTGTCGGATCATTGTTTATAGGAAGTGGGATTATCGTTATCGTTCCAGAAACTGGCTCAGAGATGTCGGTTATCCGTTTGACATAAATAGTTTATCGTTTGAAAGATGATCGCTCTCTGGAATGTTATCAGTTTATCGTTATCAATAAACGGTATGCCGTTATCTAAGTTTTACTCTCTAGAATGCAGTCGGATTACCGTTATTCATAAACGATTTATCGTTATATGAGATTTGCTCTTTGGAATGTATTCGATTTACCGTTATCCGTTAACAGTTTACCGTTATTTGTTAATGGTTTGCCGATATCTGAATTTTGCTCTATGGAATGCTTTCAGTGTACCGTTAGCCATAAATGGTTAATGCAATTGGTTTACCGTTTTATATAATCAGTTTACCGTTTTCTGAAAATTTACTCTTTGGAATGTAATCGGTTTGCCATTTATTTCCAGAATTTTTTTTTTGCTCTGAATATTATACAGCTTAAAAAATTGATCCAATTAACAACAAAATTTTAAAACTTATCAATTGAAAACATATTTGTTATCATCAAAATCATTATTATAAAAACAAAAGAGTTAACGGGCCGACTAACCTTCTTTAAACAAGTTACGTGGAACTTTGAATCTTTTATTCATCCTAACTCATGGATCTGGGGCTCTTTAGCTTTCTGTATGCCTAACAATTTAAGTAGAGGCAAAGAACAACTACATTATTAAGATTATAGGGAACATTCTTAAGAGTAGGAAAATGGTCATGAAAATCCTTAAATTTTTAAAAAGAGATATTAAGACTCTATTTTAATCATAATATTATATGAATGTTGTAATTAAAAATTGATTTTAAAATATTTTTAATAAATATAGATAATATAATTTATCTAATTTATTAAAATAATATTAAATAGTTTTTAATATTTAAAAATTTTAAATATATAAATTATTATATTTATTTTAATAATATATTATACTTATTATAAAGATTTTATATAAATCTTTGGGTTAAATAGATCGTAATAAAATATCTCACGTATTGATAATATTAAAATAATTTAAATTTTAATATTATATTTCTATTTATTATAAAATATACTTTAATATAATAAATATATATCTAACAAATTGTTGGATATTTTACAACAAATTATTAAATAATATTATTAACCAAGTTCATAATATTATTTTAAAATTTTAATAATATATTATTTATATAATAAGAAAAAGATTATTATAATATATATGCCGAGCAGCTTCAACAACATTTGTAAAATATTATAATTATTAAAATATCATTATTAATCAAGTTCTTTTTCTTTTTCTTTGGTTTATATTTGCATGTATGGTATACAATATTATTTGAGTGCCACTAACTAGCCATAAGGAAGAAAGAAGGACAACAGAAACGGTAGCATGTGCTATTGTTTCATGTGTCCTTCTCTCTCCTTTTGTGACCCACACAAATTATTAAAGCAAATATCAAAAAGAATGAGCCAAAAGTAATGCAAAAAATAAAAAATAAAAAAAGCGCCCATTTGGTAGCATTCTTATCACCAAGTGCGAACGCGAGATCTGCATTTGTTCTTCTCGCCTTTGCTCTACTGTACGTTCGTAAGTATGCAGCTAGCTACTGTTGCCACTACTTTATTGTGCCTCCAATCTCGGTGCCGATGACGACGACCACACTATCAAAAGAGGCAGCTTTGCAGTTGCTGAAATTGTTGCTGGTTACTTGGTAACTTTGTCTCTCCTATTGTATTCAAATAAAATTAGTTTCTGGATGTGATTTATATATTTAAATTGTTAGAATTTTTTTAATTTAATTCGTTAGAAAGTAATGGATTAAATTTTTACTGGACAAAAATCTTATAAAAAATTTTAGTTACTTATACTTAATACAAATGTCAATTATTTTTTAGAAATTGAGAATTTAGAAAAGGAGCATGCATTTAAAGAGTTACAAGAAATAGGGGCCAACAATAAAGTTGAAAATATGTAATCGAAAAAATATGAATCAACTCTTGAGTTGTTATTTGATAGTCATGAAGAAATGTTTGCATTTTACAAAACCTATCGTAAACATGATGGTTTTCTCGTGAAAGTGCATGCTACTAAGAAAGGGAGTGATGGAATAAATTTGCTAATACGCCGAAACTGAAACTTAAATATAAAAGGTTGTGATGCTAAAATTGGAGATTGTCTAAATAATGATGGAAAATTGGTTCTTTGAATTTTAAATCTTTAACACAATGATGGATTGAGTCCAAAAATAGCTAGGTAATTCCCTTGCAACCGCTTCTCAAAAAAAAAAAAAAATCCCTTGCAACCACAGAATTAGTGCAGGTGCAAAAAAATGAATTGAAATGAATGATTTATATGAATTAAAATTGCCCAAAATTTTAATTTACTGTTGTTGAAGTTGCTCGGTATGAAAATGTTTCATTTTTAAAAAAAGAAAACAATTGTAGAAATCTTGTTGACAAAGTAAGGCGACTCCAACTTGGAGAAAGAGATACTTGGCGATTTTAAATTACTTTAAAAAAAAGCGAGTAGAATATGAAGGTTTTTTTTCCAACATTGATTTAGATGAGCAGAATCAATTAAAGAATGTATTTTGGGCAAAATTCCAAAGAGTAGGGCAGCTTATAAATATTTTGGAGATATCATCACATTTGACATTACATATCTTATAAAAAAGTATAAAATGTCATTCGCTCTATTTGTAGATAGTTAATCATCATGGCCAATTTACTTTGTTAGGGTGTGGATTGATTTTACATGAGGATACAAAAATATTTATGTGGTTATTTGAGGCGTGGCTATGATGCATGTCCGATTTTCCTCCTCTTGGTATCATTATAGACTGAGACAAAGCAATGCAAAAGAACGTTGAAAATATTTTTCCTAACATTAGGCATCGATGATGTTTGTGGCATATAATGAAGAAGATACTTGAGAAGTTAGAGGCTTTTAAAGAAAGTGAATGTATTATTTCTTTGTTGTTTTCTGTAGTTTATGATTTGCTGAGCTCTACTGCATTTGAGGAAGCTTCGCATGACATAATTACATAATATGATTTATGAGATAATAATTGGATAAATGATTTATAAAATAAAAGGTATCATTAGGTTCCATGCTATTTGAAAGACATGTTTTGGTTAGGAATGTCAACAATTGACCGAAGTAGAAGCATGTATGCATTTTTTGATGGTTTGGTCGACTCAAAAACATGTGATATGACTCATACTTGCATTTGCCGACTGAGTTGCATTTGCCGACTAATAGAGGTCCCAGTCAAAGCGCAAGTGATTGAATTTATTTGTGCTTAGTGTGAGAAATAAGACAACAGGATATTTGATTTGTGAATAATACTCAATGCCTTTATTCATCTGTTAGAGCTTATTTATACTTGAAACGACTTAGCCAAGCAATCTAACTATCACTCGAGATTGTAGGCAGTACGTAAGCTAACAACTTGACTTATTCTCTTATCTTAGCTAAACAACAGAATATGAATTAAACCAAATAACAAATCCATAAAATCAGCAAGTGATCCCATGTAGACCGAATCAACCCATGATCCATGTAGACTGCTCCAAAGACCATTCTTCCAACGCGCTGCATGTAGCATGTAACGTATGCATGAGTCATGAGCCATGTGACCGTTCGACTTCCAAGCATCCATGCATAGTTCAAATGCACCCAACATACTTGTTGCTAGGCCTTGGAACCCTTGCCGACCTCCGCGGCGTATCCCGACTGAGTTGGTGCTGATGCAGGACATTCAAGACCTCGCTTCCCTTCCCGACACTCGCTGGCAAAAAGACCAGGAGGGTATTTCCCATACAGGTTAATGTAGCTGAACATGGTTGTAGCGCAGTCTGTCGTCAAGTCATTAATCTGATCTGCATAAGGACAAGCAAATTCCTTAAAAGCTCTACAGCATTTGTCAGGTGGAAACTGGGGTCCTTTGCATTTGCTTGTGATGATTGTGTAGTTCAGAAACTCGAAATTCACAGGGCATGCTGCGGATAAGGCAAGCCAATGTATCATTATTCAAATGTGCTCAATCAATTAAGAGAGCGACATACATTAATTAACTATGTTATGTTCTCCGTAATAAAAGGGAATGGAAAAGATCACATAAATGAAAGACAAGCAAGCAGTCATCAGATTAGGACCATATTTTCTTTCTTTCTCATAACAGAGTCCTTGATCTGAAGGATTAACGAACAATGCAAATTATAGCTAATCAGAGCAGGCAAAAGGTGTGCAAAATAAGTGCTTCACGTTGGCTAAAATTTTAAACTGACCCTAGGCATACCTTTCACCTTTTCTTCCATAAAATCAATACAATCATTTTATGTTATTCTCATCTTTGCTCTTTCTTTCTCCTTATATGCTTCATAGGATTACATGTGCATACATGCAGCTAAGGAACTCTTCAGAACAGAACTAATCGATAATTGCAATGTCGACCAGCAAAGATATTGAAAATCAAGTCCAAAGGTTGTGAGAACAATGGTTTTGCTTAAAATTTGCATCAGTTTAGCGTTTAGCTTATGTCTTATTGACTCACTATTGCCTTTAGGAGACTGTTAAGTTATTTCATCATTTCATCTTAGTCAATCAAATTATTGACAAAGAATCCCAAAAGTACTTTCTAGTATATTACTACTTGCTGTAAAGCAGTTGATAAATTCAGATAAGCCGTAAAGTAATGTGCCAGTGTTATCTTTAGAATTGAGTCAACCTTGTGGTTCACTCAAAATCTAACAATCAGGTTATTCTAAACAGCTGAAGCAATTTCATACAGGTAATATCAACATGTCAATTTTCAATGTCATTCACTAGCTTAAATTGGCAGGTTTTATAACCAAGAACAATGAGACATATATGTTTATCACTCTGTTATTATCGTAATGCAGTTGTATGAAGAAAATCATAGCAACCGTATGCAAAATCATAGCAACTGATTAAGCAAGATTAAAAACTAAGATGGCAGGAAATCCCAATAATAACAGAGAATTTTGCTTCTTCCAGCACTCTATTTAATATCTTGTTTCTGCTTTTGCCATGGTTCACTAAAACTCCTATCTTCCTCCATAACAGAATTAATTGAATGAAAAAAAAAGACCATTTGGGCAAATGACAGAAATATGCATCACAAATTATGGCAAAAAGTTAATCAAAAGAAAAACAATTAATCAGGATATATGAAATCAACAAAAATCAAACCTTTCTTAGCCTTGAGAAGATTTCGGCCAGTAAAAGCATGAGATTCAAAGATACCATCTGCATCCAACTCAAGAACATATATTTCACTACCAAACAAAGTCCCAAGTAGCATAAATATAACTTTAAGAAAAAGAAAAAAAAAACTTCAATTACCTGAAATGAAAGTTGCAGAAGACAGACCCATCAAAATATACAAAAGAAAAATAGATAAAAACCCTCTGTTGAACTCCACCATTTCACTCACAGGACCAGAAAAGATCCAATTTTTTGAGTGTTTCGACCTATTCTCTCCAAAAAAGAAAGAATCTTTTTACACGCTTGTACAAAACCAGTATGCAACAGACAGCGACGGAGCAGATTTGAATGAGTTTAAAGTTTTATAACATGTAATAATGATTTTGTAATAAAAAGATAAGGAGCAGTCGTCTTAGTAGTAGTTGCTGCCTTGCTGGCTTTTGGATTACAACCCATAAAAACGCGGAAACTGGGATTTTTTTAAATTTAATTTTTATTTTTCTTTTGAGTTTTTGTTACTGTCATTAATTTTTCTTTTTTCTTTTCTTGGTTTTTGGCTACAGAAACTGTTGTGACTGGTGACTATTACTGTTACTTTAACCCTGTTATCAGTTACCGTTATGTAATGCAGTCTGCAAAGCAAAGACACAACACTTTACCGTTAATATCGGTTTTTAACCGCTCCAATTTTCACCCGAGATATTTTTTTGTTTTTAATTTTATTTCGATTTCTCGTTAAAGGTTCTATCAAATAAATTTGGGCTAATGTTTCCAAAAAAAAAAAAAAGTAAAAAAGAAAAAATGGGCTGCCTTCTTGGGTGTGGATGAAAATTGTACACAATTTGTTTTTTCTTTGAGAAAAAAATACTAATATTACAATCTATTGACAAATTATAACATTATTCAATCTTTTCTTAAAATGGATTGGCTTGTGCAAGAGATTCTTCCTTGACCTGGTAAGTTATTGGTTTAACAGCTAGGATTTGCCTGTCAAAGAAATTGAAGACGGGAGGCTGCTGTTGTCTGATTGATGAAGTCTATTAATAAATGTAACTTAACATTACAAGAGCAATATTTTATTTGTTATAGCTTTGTGGACAATCTCATTACGAGATTGTACGATTAGATAAATACAAAAGTGTCGACAAAATTTTAAATTCTTAATTGGGTATTTTTTTCTTTCTATTAGTCTTGGATGCCGCGTCTTTTGAAGACTTGGAGGCCACGTTCGAAGGTACTACAGACTTTGTATATTGCTATCTTCCCTGCAATTGACCACCACATGAGTTGTTTATTCCTAAACATTTTTTTTAGCATCTTCCCTTGTCATTTCTTCTGAACATTTTATGTAAATATTATTGCTCTATTAAAGCCTCCCTAATTTCATCAAATAATGGATCAGTAGGATCAAGAATGTAAGTACGGCACCACCGAGGATTACCATCAATAGTGTTCCTATAGGAACAAGAAAATTGAAAACTTAAGCTATGGATAAACCATATATGGAAAAAGGAAAAACACCAACAAGGGGATAAAGAACAAACCTTCATATGATCTAGTCTGATGCATCATAAATGATGAAAACAAATCAACATAATAAAAGTTGACGTCCATCTAAGTCATACATTTTAACACGGATATTCTGTTCACCGTATGAAATAATACAATAGTAAGATGAATGATATTTATAAATCAAGAAATGAAATACCAGTCTCCAAGTTGCGTAATATTTACTAAAGGAAAAGTCTTCTTTAACCATATATCAGAATTTATTTAACTATTTATACCTCAATGATTCCAAAAATTATCATAAATCAGAGAATTTAAATATTTTATTTTTAATTATTTGACAAAAGATTGATTATGTACGAGTGAGAGAGAAAGAGAGTTAAATGGGACCTTTGGCGATGACAGTTTTGGCATGGTGACTGTGGCTCTATTGGCTACGTGATGTGTCGGCATGGTGGTAGTGACTCTATTGGCTTCGTTATAGGTTGGTGTGGTAGTGGCAGCTCTGTTGATTGCAAGGTTGTGGCTTTTGTTCTTTTTTGGATAAGAGATCGTTAGCACTCGGATCGGAAAATGGTCGGTTTTCTTTTCAATAGAATGAATGTGGATGTACAGAGCTTTGGGCAATGGCTCTGGTAAATGGAGAGGATAATGTTTAACGATAAGAAGAGATTTCCTTATTTTTTGCATTCTTTTTCAATTATTATTTTGATACTTCTCGTGGGCCAAACGGAAGAAAGAGAAGGACGCATGAAACAGCAGCACATGCTGCCATTTCTGTCCTCTTCTTTCTTCCTTTTGGCTAGTTAGCATTTTCTTATTGGGAGAGCATAAGTAACATTCAATGTCCCTTACACTCAACTATAAGAACCACATAAATTATGGGATCACACAATTTATGTGATTCTTACAGTTTAATGTAAGGTACATTAAATGTACCTTAACATTTACCTTTCTTATTTAGTTAGGAAAGTTGTACTTTTTTTTTTTTTTGTTTACAGATTTTTTCAAGTGGAGAAGCATTCATTGAATTGACACGTGATGTTGGAAAGAGAAATGGACTTGTTATTGTGATCGAAAGATTTTATGCAACTGTAAATAGTAGAAAACCAAGAATAATTTTCACGTGTGAAGGAGTGGTGCTTGCATGCATAGACATCATTGAGGTTTCAAGTCAAAACGGCTAAAGGCAACCAGAGCAAAGAAACGTAATTGTCCATTTAAACTAGAAGGCCAAAAAATGACAAATAATGATGACTGGGCATTGATAGTGATATATTGGTTCCATAACCATTCTGCTACACATTATCTTCAAGGTCAGTCATTTGTTATAGGAGTGTTCAGAATCCAATTCGTTCGATCCATTTGATATGTAGAAATTCAATTTGCGGATTAATGGATTGGATTGAAAATTTGATAATTCGCAATCGGTGGATTGGATACGGATTTATTTCTGTAAATCCATAAAAATCCGCGAATCCGTAAAAAAATAAAAAGTATTTATTTAATTAAAAAATAAAACTTGTAAATATGACATTAATACTTACTAGTAAATAAATAAGTTAAAATATAGTTACATTAATACTATATTATATCTCATTTGATAATAATATAAAATAAAAATAATTAAATAAACAAATATAACTTCTTAAATAGTTAATTTTCATATATTGATCTAAACAAATAATATTTTTTTTCTTTTTGATGTGTTATATTTTGAAATTTTAAATGTATTTTCTAATTTTATTTAAACAATTAATTTATTTAAATCTTATTTAATTTAAATTTGATCGGTAGTAAAATTATTTTTATATTAATTTTTTTATTTAGTTAGTTCGTGTATTGTACATAATTAAAAATTTTCAGTCTGTAAAACAATCCGTAAAATGGTGGATTGGATATGAATTGGGTCAAATTCACATCCGATCTGTGGATTTGGATTGAATTTCACCAATCCGTGGATTTGATTGAATTGAAAATTTATAATTCGCAAAATCGTGGATCGAATATGGATTGAAATCCAATCCGTAAAATCCGATCCGCGAACACCCCTAATTTGTTAGTAGTCTACCAGTCTTAATAAAGTGTAAAGCAATTCATTGGTTAATATGTTGAAGAACAATGTCAGGCCAATAGATACATTCTATGTTTTAAATAATAGAAATTTGCATAATGCCACTACAATGCAAACAATCTAAAAAAATTAAAATATAAGGTGAAAGAATAAGTTGGGCGTTCGTAAATGCAACTTAGTCATGAGAAAACTGGCTAAGCACTAATATATTGAGTGGCATAGAAGTGATATGGATGCAGACTGTATTGGATATTTATTTTTAACACACCCCTCTACAATAGAATTATTGCGAGCTTTCCCGCGAGTGTTGATTATGGATTACACTTGCACATACAAAACCAATGGATATAATTTGCTATTGCTAGAGATAGTTGGTGTTACATTAACCGATTTAAAATTTTCAGTTTGCCGTGTATATCTTGAATTCGAGCGGGAGGATAACTATATCTAGGTATTGGAAAGACTAAAGTGTTATTATGAAAGAGAATATGTTAAAAAGTGTTATTGTGATAAGTAGAGGACTAGCTTTAATGAATGCTAAAAAAAAATTCCATGTGCAAGCAAGCACCCTTCTTTGTAGATAGCATGCATAAAAAAATGTATTGACTAATTGTAAGAATTTATTTGAATCTACTAGTCGTATCTGCATCAGAGGAAGATTTTACATAACAGTTAAATGTGCGGAGGCAGCAGGTGACTTTACTGAAAACAAGGAAGGGAAATATCACCAAGCACTTACTTTATATGAATTTTATGTTTGGCCGCCTTAGATTTCATATAATTTTGTTATGACCTATTAAACTTTATAGTTCATCTTCTATAATCTCACTATTGACTACTCACCTCTTTAATTTCGTAAATTTTATGTTATCACTATGTCAAATTTATGGTTTCATTTTGGTCCATTCAAACTAAAATCATGGTTTTGCTACTCCTCCCCTCAAAAGGTGATTTTTCTTTTTTAAATAAAAGAAACAAAGAAACATACACTTTTATATAATTGCAATAGATGGTCAATGGGCTGTGCTGTGGCGGTCTGGCCTATCAAAGGAAGGCCCATGCGTACTTGTGCTCGTGCTGTGCTGTGCCTATTATATGTTTCGTGTCATGCCTAATTTTTTTTGCTTAAGCCTAACTCAGTACATGTGTCATGCCCACACATGCCATGCGGTGGGCCATGCTTAAGAAAAAAACTTGATAAGCTTTTTTCTTTTTCTTTTTTATTTTATTTTATTAAAAGCGCATGCCAAGTTGTTGATGTATTTTTTCAAGCTTTTGTACTTTTTTAGGTCCATGTGCTTTTATTCAAATTTGATAAAATAAAAAATTTAGAACTCAAGTCAATATTCAATACTAATAAACTAATAATAGTAAGAGAATGTAATATTAATTATTAAGTTTGATAATATGGTATTAGAATTCTTTTTTAATACTGAACAACAACAATAATAATAAAATTTTCTTAAGGGTTAACTTAATTGTTAACTCGGACTTACATAGAGCTATAGATTATAATTTATAATAGTATTAATACATATTTATAAATCGTAATATTTATAATTTTACTTATTAAAATCATGATATCAATTATTTATTCAATAAATTATAAACATAAATCAACTATAATATTTTTTTAACTAAGAATTAAATGAATTTAGAAAAATTGCACTAATAAAATATAATAAAAGATTCAATTTCAAGTTATTTATAAAATCATAAAATTTTAAGTTTCCTTTCATTAAAAAATGAAATGTGCTTATTCCGAGCTTTTTCTTGTGCAGTGTTTTAACCCATCTCTAATCGTTCCGTACTTTTAAGACCCACGTGCCTAAAATTCTAAACCCAACCCAGCCTATGTGCGTATTGTGCCATGCTGCGTACTCTACTGAAACATCCTCGTGCCATGCCATGCTGTACAGGCACGTGCAGTACCCACACTGTGTCACGTACCGTCTGACCTGTTGGCCATCTCTAATATTTGCCTACTCAAACTTAACAGTGTTCAGATGGTGGCACAGGAGGTGCGAGGCCAAATGAATCTCTTTCCTTAGATGATTTTGTTGTTCGGTTTCTAAATTTACAAAGAAATCTGAATTAGAGCAGAGCTTTCCACACCCCTTCAAAATCCTTACAAAACCTCATTTTTTGTGTTTATGGTTATGTTGTCACACAAAATTACACAAAAGAAAATTATGAATTTAACTAAATAAAAATATTTTTTTTCACCTGCAAACTATAAAGCTTCCCACCTTTAAAACCTAATTTGCGATATAATTAAATTTTGAAATAAACTCAAAATAATTTCGAGACTATCAAGTAATAAATTACCTAATTTTATTACGAAAAGTATGTTTATAATTTAATTAACTCTATTATTGTAACTTTAGCAAATGTAGGTGTAATAAAAATAACTGTTGGGATAACAGTTTTATGGGGTGTTACTAACACCGTGTTAGGAGCTCTCAACTCTTTGAACTACATCGGCCTTTGATCAGAGCACTACGGACTACCGCCCAGTTTCAATGGTAAGACAGCAGGATCAATATGTACACAGCGGCATTAGAAAAGTTTATAATGCAAAAATAAAATTATTCTGTCTGATAAAAGGGTACTTATAACCAATTGTACACACCCCATCTCCACACAAACAAAATTTAAAAAAATTTCTCTTGCAAGGCTGGTATGGTTCTTGCTCTTTCATGATGACAAATTCAGTACAAGCTGCAAAAACACAATTAAAAAAAAAAAAAAAGAGTATATCACACACCGAGATTTATCTCATTAACACATTGGAAACAAAAAGAAATGAAAAGGAAAAAAAAATGATTTTTGGTAGGTTAAGCTGCTAAGGGCACCAGTGAAAATACACGCCAAATTACCTTATTTTATTGAGATCTAGATTCTTCAGCTTACCGGTCTCGGCATCAGCGAAACCCCATGTGATTTCTCTTCTTCTCCTGGTATCTATACTCCTCTTCTTCCTAGGAAGGTTGCTACCAGAATCCTGCATGCATGCATAAATAGTAAAAAGTTAAGCAACAAATTAAATAGAAACCAAAACTGAGCTTATTGATTTTGACTCTCACATTGGTGGGGTCAATAGCCGGTGGAGACTGAAGCTCCTGATGATCATTTCTGATGATTTCTCCTCTTTGCTTGGCAGCAATACTCCTCTTTTTCTTAGGTATATTGCTCCCACAATCCTTCATGCGAGCATAAACACAGTAAAAAATTAAACAACAAATTAAATATAAGACAACCAAGATTTGATTTTGTAGGTTCACTCACACAAGCAAGATCAACCACTTGTGGTGTCTCAGGATTATGCCTATGATCTTCTGGTAATGCCGGAGGAGTAGTCAGCTGAATTTTTTTTTGCTTGGACTCCAAGTGCTTGTTAACTTCTTTAATTGACCTAAATTGCTTGTTTGTACCTGGTTCATAATAAAACTGCACATTTGAAACACTTACAGTCAGTCAAACTGGCACCTACATTTACCTTCATCCCATATGCTTTCAATATGTAATTATGTAGTAATTGGATCTGTTAATTGAAAGCACAATCAAAAAAAATTATAATAACCTGACCATAATCATTTTTTGATAACAAAAATATGCCCACAGAATTAATTTTGGACCAACAATGGAGAAAAATTGAAGAAATAATCTCTTAGTTACATGGAAAGTCCTCAATAATAAAAATGAAAGTACCTACAAACTGCGTGTGTGTGTTTCTGTTTTCTCTTTTTGAACGAAACGTCTTACAAGGGCAACTCTATTAAAAAAAAACAAACTACCACATACACTTAGGGAGGACATAGTGAGCCTTACCTTAACAATCTGCAAGAAATAGAAAAAAAAAAAAAAATCTCAAAACAATAAAGCCTGACTTAACAGAAGAAAAGCAAAAAACTGAATCTTATTAAAAAAGCTACGAGAAGCAATATACTGGGAAAATCAGTATAACATTGGAAAGCAGCTTAACAACTGGCAAAGGCATACCCCATAAATTTACTTTAGTAGGGGCAATTTCCAATTTAGCCAAACAACAACTGTTGTATACTTGATATAACAAAGGAACTGCCTATGTAATATGTTGTTAAACACAACAATATAACCACCTGTATAATACTAAAGAAATCCAAAGTTAAAAGAGAAAAAAATAACCTGGATCAGATAAAAACATTTTGAGAAACATAATGTGATCTAACCTAAAAACAATCTCAAGAAAATTCTAGGGTCACGCATATAGCTACTTCTATAGAGGTTAATTTTGGATTATCCCCTCGTAAAATGGAAATCTTTAGAATAACCCGAACTATTGTAAACTTCAACTTACCCCCATTTCTGTTAAGAAGGGAAATTTTTTTTCATATATATATATATATATATATATATATAATGGGTAAATTTTGGATTACGCTATTGTGGAATAACAATCTTCAAAATACACCCAAACTGTTGTATAACTCGGGTTAACCCTTCTTTCTGTTTAGCAGACAAAAATTTTTCACCAACCCACCCCCACTTTTCCCTTTACATTTTGAACAAAAATTGGATAATTTAAAGTTTACAATAGTTTGGAGGATATCTTGAAGATTGTCATTTCACAAGGGAATAATTCAAAATTTACCCAGTATATATATAAGACCCATATACAAAGGAAGCTCAGATTTCTCACCAAAATCCAAGCAATATGAACAACATGCAAAGCAAAATTTGTAATCTTTATACCAACTTTCAAAGCAATAAAAAGCCAAATAGATCAAAAGAAATCGAATGATGAAACAACCTGGTCAATTTTCCCAATATACTTGACACTGGTTCTTGGCCGCTGCTCATAATACCATCCATCTGGTAAACCAATTTTTTTGCCATCTAAGAATGGACCTTTAGCCTTTCTGCCCCTTCTTCGAGTTGAACTGCTAGCTCCCTCCATTTTCGCTTCTGCAAATTCAAAGAAAACCCACAAGCACAATAGAGTTCAATAGAAATCTGAATTAAAAAGGTGGTAGAAGTGAAGAGATAAAAGAGAGAGCGAGAATCTTTCTTTGTGTCAGATACATGCAACCAGATGCATGTTGACACGTAGTGTTTGCGGACGAAAGAAACGGCTTTGCAGATTTTGGACAGAAGAAATAATTGTTGTTCTTTCCTATTGGATTTTGCATATATTAATTATTTTACCCAAAATAGTGTAGGCTCTTATCTTAGACAACTTAGGCGGTTGCCGAGGGACCCACATAAAAAAAAGCTCAAAAAATAAAATGTTTATAATTTATATATTAAAAGACGTTAATATTTGTTTTGTATCTAAAAAGCAAATATATTTTCCTAATCAATAACCTTACATGTATGTACAAAATTTGAAAATAATTATAATAATTTTTTTTTATAGAAATTATGTTATAATTTGAAAATAAACTGTTTCCTGAGTTGTTATCATTTCCCAAGCAAACTACCTTAATTATTTATCTTTTTTAAACAAATTCCACATAATCATTCTAAAACTCTATTAACAGCCATGATTTTGGTTTTAATGAAAATAACGCTTTTCTTTTTTCCTATTCTTGCTATTACAGTAATTTTTTTTTTAACTTTATGTTTCTTGATATCCGCTATTTCAGTAAGTAAATTTTCGTATAAAAGACCTGTAGACATTAGCATCACAATCTTTACTGTTATTCTAACTATTCTCTTATTACCTAGCAACCTGTTATTCCAGCTATTCTCTTATTAATTAGAAAACTATTGTTATTTGTATCTGAAGTTTTATTTTATTAAAAATAGTGTGTTCCTCTTTGTTTCTAGTTTAATAAATTTCCATCTCAAAAACTAGTTAGAAGATTTTTATAAGATGAATAAATTCTATATAAATAATTTATGAGATCAATAAATTTTAAAGAAATAATTTTATGATGAAGGCCTAAAAAATAAAAAAAAATCTCTATACACCAAAACTTACAGGAGCTGTAACCAAACTTACAGGAGAAATTGATCAAAACCCCCTCTTTTTTGCATCAAGAAGAGCAGACAGATACACTAAGACTCCACCAAAGTTTAATAATTTTTATGATGAAGTAATCCAAGTGTTTAATTTTTCTATAAACCTTATAAAAGTTAAATTTCTACTATGTGCTTCAGAAAATACAAAGATTTCTCTGCATTAAAATCAGTTTCTTGAATGCACATGGAGGGCCAAAATTCACACTAGGACTATTAAACCAACAAGTTTCCCAAAATGCTAGCAGATCATACTTAGATCTGCTAAAAATTAATACAATACAAAACCAGTAGGTGGGAGGCCAAGTCTACAAAGAATAGCCATTAGTTACCTTATGGTTCATCAAACCCTCCTTCCACACTATCCGGTAGAAGACAAAACATTTAAAAAATCTCACCAAAACTGAAAAAGCGATAAGTCAAGCACTTATCTTACAAGAAAGAAAAATCTAGCATGGATGGTGTTGCATAAAATAAAACTGTTTCCCTATGTCACCTGGCTTTGTGGTCGTTCCAACAATTAATAAAACAATCACCATCCATTGCCAATTTGAGAGTTTCAGTAATAGCCTGAAGCATTGAATAAAATAAAACTCTTGTTAATTAACAGCCAAGTGAACATTATCATAAATCAGATATATGATTAAAGGAACGGAAAATAAGCTTAGCTCCCTCACTGTTGTATGTGTCCTTTTCTTCTGAATCTGATTCACATTCTATAGCTTCCTCACTGATATCACTACCTCCAAATCCATCCACCTCAGAAAAGGTAGATTCTTTATTAGGTGGTTTCATTGGAAAAAACTTATGGAAAAATTTCAAAACAAACAATATCAACATCTGAACTCAAGAACGATAGATAATAAATTACAGCATTCCTTTGTTCAAGAAAAATCCAAAGAAAAAGAATAAAGATAAAAATCTACTAGATTTTATTTGGTCATCGACTTAATTTTACCACAACCCGATCATTAAAAAAACCACACTTGAGCGCACAGAAAATATACATATTTAGCATCATAATATCCTCAACAAAGAGTTTTGTGGTCAATAAGCTCCAGAGCAACCCGAAAAATGAAAACAAAATTTCATGCTCTCTTTGGCTTTCAAGAAACCCATAAAACGAATTGAAACAAGATCACCAATAAAACTAAAGCTATGTGATGGCATTCTTTTCCGTCATGAATAGGAAGAATTCTAGAAAACATTAAAGGTAATACAATCAATTAATGCATGTATGACATGTATAGTTGAATCTTATATAACTACCACTTGGATACTGATTTTTCAAAATAAATGCATATATGCCATAATATTATTTATTTATTGTATGACTGACATGGTACCTCAAACACTATCTTGTAATGTGATTTTCTCTAAGATTTTATATTTCAATTTTCTTTTCATTTCCTGCGTCATCATTGAAAATAAAAACAGAAATATAAGTATACTAATACATAAACAACTAACTACCAAGAGTATAAATTATTAATCCAAAGCCACAAAGGCATAACACTCAAATCTTTGCATTTTTTTTCCATTTTCTACGCAACCAAGCAGATAATTAACACAAAAACAATAAACACAAACAAAACCTCAGTTTCTCTCTCGGTAATCAAACAGACCAAATAACTAAAAAATAAAAAGGCAATCATCAAATTTTTTGACCAAAATCAAGCTAGCCCACTGGAATTGAAACTGAAATCTTAGATATATGAGAAATCAACCAAAAATTGGAACAATAAAAATTACGAGCGAATGAAAAATGCATACCGTGCAAGTGGCTGTTCAAGCATCATGCTGCCGACTCGAGACTTTTCCCCTCGCCGGAAATATTCACATCGCCGACAATGGCTTCTGTTTAGAAAGCGAACGGGGAAATTTGGCAAGGAGCGGACGGGGCAGGAATTTACCATTCGGTATTTATCTGGTTATACCCCCATTTTATTTTGTGATGTGTAAGGACTGAAATACCCTTAAATAAAATATGGAATCACTAATTTACAGGATCTAGAATTGATAAAATTTCACACAACTCAATTATCCGACACGAATAAATGGGTATGAATCGTAAAATTGATACGATTATTAAATAGATCAGGTCTGAGTCAACACAATTGTTTTCCATGTCAGGTTAAAGTTAGAGTTTTGACCCATTTATCCGACCAACGACATAATTATTTTTTTCTAAATTAATTTCTAAGTTTTTGATACTGAAAATAAGTATTGAATATGATTCTCTCTTTTGAATTCTTTTTTTAAGGATAAATATATACTCAATGCTTTATTTATAAAATTATATATATATTTATAATTTTAATAGTGTAAATCTATAGAATATTGGAACACATGTATGTTTTATGATATTAATATACAATATTATTTACATATATAATTAAAACTTTAATAATGTAAATGTGCGATATTTTAGGATATGTGTATATACGTGTGTAATATTTATTAAATATATAAATATTAAACAAGTTATTGAGTAATCTATTTATTTTCTGTATCGGATATGGATCTCAATATTTTAATATAATTATTAAATAAATTGTATTTAAATAGATTTAAATTAATAAAATACGAAACTAATACGATACGAACACGACTGGTGACTCATTTTACCAACTCTAAATCAGAACCCCATTGAATCCTCAACACAAGTTCTACTTATTACTGTCATTGTATTTCCTCATCGGATATACTTTCAGCAAAATTACCCTTGTCAGTCTTTCAAACAAAATAGAGAAAATACCGTTATTAACCCTCATAATTTCTTTCTTGTCAGCTGGCGGCATTCTCAGCAACTGCCGCATCTTTCTCGATTGTAAAGTTTTAACTAAAATCGGATCATTTTTTTCTGTTGTTCTTAAATACAGTAATTCTATGAATGACTTCTTGAAGATTTTATTGAGTTAAAAAAAGTAATTGTTTATAAAATAGTTTAATGAAATTATGAACGACAGGTGTTCGATAAAATGTCTCTTTGGGTTTTGATTACAACTATACGTGTTTTCTGTTGATTTTTTTTTTCTAATTTCTGACGGATAGCATTCAGCTTTTTTAATTCGTTTGGTTTATACAATGCAATATGCATTGACTTGCATTTTATGCAGCATGAGTCATGAGAGGCCTAGTTGTCTAGGGAAGACGATCATTTTGTAAACAACAATGTTGGCCTTATATGATTCACTCCTTAATTTAGTATTGGATGCTTACTTGACCATTCTATAAAATTGTGATATTGTCTTGTATAATTTGGATGCTGTTAAGCTTAATATTACCATAATGGGCTACATTTTCATTTATTGTGGAGTTGTGAAAATTCGGGTCTTTAATGTGCTTTCAGTCCATTTCAAAAGAGGGAAATATGAGATCGATTGTTAATATAGTAGCTGAATACAAAGTGTACTTTTTGTCAAATTGCTCGACTCTAATCGTGTAATTAATACCATACTTCTTCATTCAGTAAAATTGGATGCTTACTGGACCATTCTATAAATTTCTTATATTGACTTGTATAAATTGGATGTTTGTGTAAGGGAAATAACAGTTTTTTTTCTTTTTATAAAACTTTTTAGGATTGATCTCATACAATATATAAGAATTCTTAATCTAGAAATCATACCTTAAAAATCTGAGAAGATAAACAATCTTCGTTTTTTCTGCTGAAGTGAATTGACCTCCCAGATCACGATCCGTCACCATTACGCTTGATAGATCATGATTCGTCACCAATGATCTTCCAGGTTATGACTCAGGTTTGATCTGCACTTGACGTGTGTGCGCCTTTATCACTACCAATAGTAACTAGCAAGAGAAAATTTTTCTCTCAAAATTAGAGAGAAAAAATATTTTTATCTGATCTGTATAAAGTGGCTGCCTCCCTTTTCTTAGGAGAAAATAAGCTTTTTTATATTCCTCTTTAGTGGAAATCCTAGGCTCCATTTTTATATTATTTAATTCTATTAAATCAAGTTTGATTTGAATTAAAAATAATAAATCAAAAGTAACGTTACTTATTTCTTGTCATAGGAGCCCATCTTGTAAAATAACACAAGACTCCTTAGACACAAATACATTACATAGAGCCTCTTACTAAATAATATATTTAGGTTTTTAACCCAAATAGCTAGTTATCTTACTTATTAATCCAGTAGTGGTGCAGTCAATTAAATGAGCTAACTTGGGGATTATTTGGGAACATACAATAGTGGCTACAACAATTAAGCCTGTAATTAAACAAGCCCAATCATTTAATTCTAACTCTACTCTACTATAAGATTGGAACTGACCTCCATAATTTTATGCTCGAATAATAATTCGTCCTAAGCCACATTGATTTCTTTACTATACAATCCTTTGTACTACATCGTTAATTAAATTGATATCTCAACTGTCCAATCAATTTAATAACATCTTGTTCTTTGATACTTACTGGTTTTCTCTAATGATCATTTTCAACATACTAAATGTGTTGACACACTCTGCCCAGAGAATTCTGTAATCAAGTATCGAAAACCCATCAAGAGATGTGTTGTACAAATTCTATATTGTTAATCTATAACTCTAGTACTCATAAATGCTTCCACTAAGATACCGGGTAATCTCGACCATAAGTGTGTGTCGTGCCCATTGGTAACTCAAATGAAACAATAATTACAGTCATGAAATCATAATTAACTCAAGATTAAGATTACAGTAAAATCAATGCCTATGAGATTTAATAAGTCTGACAGTCATTTCAAGGTTAATTAAATCTCATATGTGATCCAACTCAATGTAGTCAAACTACATCAGTAAATTCATACATGATTAAGACAAATCATTCAATGAATTTACTACAGTCTAAACATAAATAACGCATCCAAGTCTATTTATCAACTGCGAACTTAATTTATTTAATCATAAGATAACTTGTATTTATGTCCTCTGTGAATCCATAGGATGATCACATAAATACATATAATATGATTAAACGGACCTTTTTCAATATATTTATGCAATTGAAAATATCTCAATTATTTTATTAATCAGAAAATAAATTAATATGCTTTAAAAGAGCACATAATCCCAACAATCTCCCACTAGCTCTTAAAGCATATCTGGCATATAGCACATGCTCTAGGGATCTAAGTGCAGGTTATAAAGGTTTCTTACTGATGGCCATTGTAATAAGATTTTCCATATGGCATCTAATGCTATTTGGGTTACTATCATATAACCTTTCTACACTATTCTCCTGTAAAATGATACTTCCTCTCAATATGTTTTTGTTTCTCGTGGTTCCTTGGTTCCTTAAATTGAGCTACTGCACTACTATTATCACAAAAAAGTTGAAGGGGTGCAGTTACTATAGGTACCACCTCAAGATCTTTTTAGGAACTTGCAGAGTCATATAGCTTCTTTTGCAGCTTCAGATGCAGCCACATATTCAGCTTCAGCTGTGGAGTCTGTGATACAAAATTGTTTCACACTCCTCCAACTAATAGCTCCATTTCGTAATGTAAACACATAATCGAAAGTTAATTTTCTGCAATCCTTACCTGACATAAAGTCAGAATTAGTATAACCCACTGGAATAAGTTCATCACCCGATTACACAAACATATAATTTTTAGTTCTTTTCAGATGCTTCATTATATGCTCGACCGCAGTCCAGTGTTTAGGTTCAGGATTAGATTGATATCTGCTAACCATCCCTACCGCAAAACAGATGTCTGGCCTAGTGCAAAGTATGACATACATGAGACTTCCCACAACTTCTGCATGGGGAACTCGTCTCATTTTCTTTATCTCTTTAGATGTTTTAGGTGACTGATCTTTAGAGAATACAATTCCATGTCTGAATGGTAATAAACCAGTCTTGGAATTTTCCATGCTAAATTTAGCCAATATCTTGTCGATATAGACTGCTTAAGATAAAGGTAAAGTTTTATTCTTCCGGTCTCGTAGTAATTTGATACCAAGAATATAACTTGCCAGTCCCAAGTCTTTTATATCAAATTATTTTGCTAATCAACTCTTTATTGTAGTCAATACTCCTATATCGTTTCTAATCAGGAGAATATCGTCTACATAAAGAACTAGAAAGGCTACAGATTTTCCTTGAATTTTCTTATACACATATGGTTCATTAATATTCTGAATAAATCCAAACGATTTAATTGCGTGATCAAATCTGATGTTCCATGACCTAGATGCTTGCTTCAATCCATAAATGGATCTCTGCAACTTACATACCATGTGTTCTTGGCCTTTTTATACGAATCTATCTGGTTGCTGCATGTAGATGTCTTCTTCAAAATGCCTGTTAAGAAAGGCTGTCTTGACATCCATTTGCCAAATTTCATAATTTAGCACTGCAGAAATGGAGAGCAGAACCTTGATGGATTTAAGCATAGCAACGAAAGAAAAAATTTTTCCTCATAATCGATACATCTTTTTGAGTAAACTATTTAACTACTAATCTTGCTTTAAATATATCCACCATTTCCTCTACTCCTCTTTTTCTCTTGTAGAGTCACTTGCATAGGCTTTACTCCATTTGATGCCTCCACAAGTTCCCAGACTTTATTGGAATACATAGATTCCAATTCTTGATTCATGACCTTTTTCCAAAATTCAACATCTCTGTCTATTAGAGCTTCGTTGTAGCTAGTGAGATCTTGTACATGTTCAACTGAGATCGCCGTATAGGTTTCTCTCAATAACATGTATCTCGCAGGTAACCTAGTTACCCTCCCATTACGAGGAGGTTCTAAAAGTGATGGTTGTTTAGGGATAATCCTATGCTGATCAGTTGGTTATTACTATTCTTCCTGTTCTATAACAGGTGTTGAAAGCTGAGCATTAACCTGATCTCTTTTATTTCTCTAGTTTTTCCTTACTCTTAGGTTATAAGTCATTATATAGTCTTCCTCAAAGAAAGTAAAGAATATGTCTATAAATACATTCCTATCTTGAGAACTATAATTCAGACTTTCCCTTATTCCTTTAAGATACCTAAAACATGCAAGCTTCTGAACACAAATCCATCTTTTCTGCCTCTGATTCTAGTATAAATACTAGTAAACTCCAAATTCGACTGTGTCTCAAAATATGTTTGTGACTTTTTCATAATTTCTTGGAGTAATTGACACCGAGGTAGACGAAACTAAGTTCAATAAACTTTGCAATTTTAAATACTGGCATCTGGAATCAAAAAGGCAAATGATAAACCACTTAGGATACATCTTGTTTTATCCAAAAGAATCTTATTTCTTCATTTAATTACACTATTGTATCATAGTGTTAATTATATGTGGGATATTATCCCATTTGACAGTCAAATAGAGCTTGAATTCTCCAGAGAGATATTCTTTGTTTCGATTATATCGAAGTTCTTTTATGTTCTTGTCTAATTACTTCTGTTTTATCCATGTACCCTTTTGAATTTTAAGAGCAATGGAATCACGACGCATTTAGAAAAATATAAATGAAATGAATATTCATCATCAAGATTGATAGAATACTCATAACCTCTTACCACATGTAAACTGATTAGTCCGTATACATTTGTATGCGCTAAATCATCCAATATAATGTTATGCTTTTAGCTTTAAAAGAGCATCCTCGTCATATTACTTTTCTAAATAAGATTTATAGAATTGCAATGATCAATCTTAATAAGCTAACAAGCCTATCATTAATCATTTTCTTAAAATCTTATTATACTTTATATGACTTAAGCATAAATATCAGAGGTTAATTTGGTCAGAAGAAACATTTCTTTTCTTAGATAAAAGCATATACTATTTATCATTATATCTTACTTTGAATAAATCAATGGACTTATATGATATAAATTGTCTTTATAAATAACCAAAATAAGTAATAAACAGAGGATCCAAAAATAACAGTGTACTCCTGTTTATTAAAACAAGCCATCGAAATTAAATTCCTCTAATATTTGGAAAAATAAAAACAAATATCAAAACTAAAGTCTTGTAAAATTGATCTAGCCTTTCAATTGATATAAACTAGCATGTCCTCAACTGCAGTTTAAAGCTTTCTTCACTTAATCTCTACGTTTCTTGAAAACCAAATAAATGAATTACAAATAAAATTAGTTACCTCGGATCTTGTGGAACATGTTGAGTTGTATCGTGACCAGATGATGATTAAAGGAGTGGGTGACAATGCTATGTGCCGGATGTTCCCGCATACCCTCACCGGACCAGCCAAGTCATGGTTCCGATCATTGAAGGCAGGTAGTGTATCCTCCTTAGACCAGCTCCTAAAAGACTTTGTTCATGAGTTTGGTTATGCATCCGCCCAAGATATAACGTCTTCTAAGCTTGCTTTCATCAAGCAAGGGGATTCGGAGTCTTTAGCCGAGTACGTAACCCGCTTCCACCAAGAGGTGTTGCGTACCGGTACATTTGGTCACCAACATACTCTCACTCATTTTGAAAAGAATTTGCGTTTAGGGAAGTTATGGCGGTCATTTCAGAAGCACCGCCCTCTTTCGTATGAGGAAGCTCGTTCTCGGGCTCTGCAACAAATAGAAATGGACGAGAAGTGTAACTTAAAGCGGGAGGAAGAAAGAGTTGAAGCCATTAGAAACAAAGAGAAGCCCAAGAGAGCCGAGGTACCTCAGGTACCCTCTCGAGCACCTCGGTTACACAGCCCGCCTCGTCCAATCCCACGCGGAAGAGGGTTGAATATTCCTGGTGTACCCCGGGTACCCCAACATATTAAGCCGCTACCGCCAGAACAACGGGAAGCGCCACCAAAACCCTGATATGATTCTTTTCATTCTTTGAATCAATCTCCAGAGCAGATTTTTTACCATATTAGGGATACGGGAATGCTTCGTCCACCTAAGCCAATTCGGAAATACCCCAATATGAAGCGAAGCTTGAAATATTGTGAGTTTCATGAAGATTTCGGTCATAACACCGCCGAATGCTTTCATTTGAGGGAAGAGATTGAGTCATTGATCTTGAGTGGGTACCTTAAGGAGTTTGTGGCTGATATGCGGGAGGCGAGGAAATTTTCGGAGCAAGATAAGGGTAAACAGATGGCTAATCCTAGTCCTGAGGTCGAGGTACCCCAGGGCTCGAAGAAAGGTGTTTATGTTCGAATGATAGAAGGAGGTCCTACCCTCGTGGGGGAATCTAGACGGGCCATCAAACGTTACAGCAAGTCACTAATTTTTGATCGCCCTGGAAAAGAAGTGAACTTTGCTGGTCGAAATCAGTTTGGGGTACCCCGGGTGCCCGACCATCCGGTCCCTATTCTATTTACAGAGAAAGATGCGGAAGGTGTCTCATACCCCCATGGCGATGCTCTGGTTATAACATTAAAAGTCGCCACTGGTAAAGTCATGCGGACTCTGGTGGACACCGGCAGTTCCGTGGATATTATCTTTAAAAGCGCCTTAGATCAGTTGTTGATTGAATCGCCAAGGATTACTCCATGTGACACACCACTCATCAGTTTTGCAGGAGACATGGTTATTCCTAGGGGTATCATTACCTTACCCGTTACGATCGGCAAGGTACCCCACCGGGTCATTCACATGATCAACTTTCTTATTGTTGATCACCCCGGCGCATATAATATCATCTTGGAAAGACCGTTTTTAGCCACAACCAAAGCGATCATCTCCATGCATTATCTCACCATGAAGATTCCAATAGCCGGGGAAATTATCACCATCAAAGGGGATCAGCAGTCGGCTCGAGGGTGCTACTCCGTTGCCTCAAGAACGAGTTATCGAATTACCACCAATTTGTCACTGAAGAGGTATCCCGTCAGTGTCAGGCCACCTCTCAGCCTGTCCAAGCGTGCACTGGCCAGACGCCGGAGAGTAGCACGTAAGAAAGCTCAACGGTCCACGAACCCCCAGCTACCCCAAGCGCCATATGAAGCTCCACTAATGGAAGTAGATATAGTAGCTCCTGGGGCATCTCAGGTACCCTAAAGTCCCAGTTCAGCATCAATGGGTGAGGTCGAGGTACCCCTAGATCCCCGAATGTCAAGAGATGAGAAGCGAGGAGAATCAGTTAAGGATCTTGTCTCCATTTCGATATGCAACAACGACCCAACCAAGATGGTTAAGGTTGGTTCCAACCTCCCTGACCAACACCGGGAGCAGCTTATTGAGTTCTTAAAGGAAAACCTTGATGTGTTTGCTTGGTCTCACGCCGACATGCCAGGTATCCCACCTTCTATTGCCTGTCACAAGCTCAATGTCGATCCACATTATAGGCCTATCAAGCAAAAACGTCGAACCTTCAACCAGGAGCGCTATGATGCCATTGAACAAGAAGTGGACCGATTGCTAGCGGCGGGGTTTATTAGGGAGGCGGTATACCCCGACTAGGTGTCAAATGTTGTATTGGTTAAGAAGTCCAGCGGCAAATGGCGCATGTGTGTAGATTTCACAGATTTAAAAAAGTCTTGCCCTAATGATAGCTTCCCACTTCCCCGTGTAGACAAGTTGGTCGATGCTACGGCGGGACATGAGATGCTTAGTTTCATGGATGCTTTCTCCGGGTACAACCAAATTCCAATGAACGAGCCGGATCAAGATAAAACGGCCTTCATCACCAACCGTGGGTTATACTGCTACAAGGTTATGCCTTTTGGTTTGAAGAATGCGGGCGCCACCTATCAGCGTTTGGTGAATAAGGTCTTCAAACAGCAAATCGGTAGCACTATGGAGGTGTACATCGATGATATGATAACAAAGTCGGTGTACACCAGTGATCATGCGGGCACCTCAGAGACACCTTTAATGTTTTGAGAGAACATCAGATGCGCCTGAATCCTGAGAAATGTGCATTCGGGGTAACTTCGGGTAAATTCCTCGGATTTATGGTGCAACAGCAGGGAATTGAGGCTAACCCCGAAAAAATCCGTGCGGTTCTTGGGATGAAGTCACCAAGTACTATAAAAGAAATTCAGAGCTTAGCCGGTCGGATAGCCGCCTTGAGTCGTTTTATCTCCAAGGCTACCGATCAGTGTAAGCCATTTTTTAAAGCTTTAAAAGCGGGGAAGAAGCTTCAATGGACCACCGAGTGCGAAGAGGCTTTCCAAAAGCTAAAAGAGTACCTCGTTAAACCAAAGCCCGGAGAAGTGCTTTTGTTGTACCTCGCCGTTTCCGAGCATGCCACCAGCTCTGTCTTACTTAGAGAGGACGAGGATGGGGTACAACGGCCTATATATTACACTAGCAAGGCGATGGTGGATGCAAAAAAGAGGTACCCCGCCGCAGAAAAGTTGGTTTTGGCTTTAGTTATTTCTGCAAGGAAGCTCCGGCCGTACTTTCAGGCCCACACCATTGCCGTCGTAACAAACCTTCCCCTTCGACAAATCCTTCAAAAGTTGGACATGTCTGGAAGACTTCTTCGCTGGTCTCTTGAATTGAGCGAGTTTGATGTCATCTTCAAGCTACGCTCAGCTATCAAAGCCCAAGCCATTGTTGATTTTATTGCAGAATTCACCAATGACTCCGGGGGTGAGAAGATTCCGGGGTACTTGGGCGAAACTGCATTAGCTGTTGAAGAAGAACATGTTTGGGAAATTTATGTAGATGGTTCCTCCAACTCGCACGGAAGCTGTGCGGGAGTAATAATTATCGATCCGGATAAGGTGAAACTGTGTTACGCCTTGCAATTCGGGTTCAAAGCCTCAAACAACAACGCCGAGTACGAAGCTATGATTGCGGGGCTAAGGATGTCAAAAGCCTTAGGTGCAAAAAGGGTCCACATCAAAAGTGACTCTCAATTGGTGGTCGGTCAGATCAACTCTGAGTATCAGGCTAAGGAAGAAAATATAAAGGGGTACCTCGGGAGAATTAGAGAATTAATGTCCCAATTTGCTGAGGTTAAGGTGGAAAGAGTTCCGCGGTCAGAAAATGGTGAAGCCGACAATCTTGCCAAAATGGCTTCCTTCGGCGCATCTCAGTCGCTTGGTCCAATTAATGCTGAGTTTATACCTACACCCAGTGTTAACCTACCTGAGCAAAATGAAGTAAGGTCGCTAATTACTGGGGAACCCTGGATGCAACCAATCATAAAATATCTTAGGAATAGGGATCTACCCTCGGACAAGGGTGAAGCAAGGAGGTTTAAGTATAAAGCTGCGCGGTATTCTCTCATCGAGGATACCCTATACAGAAGAGGGTTTACCCTCCTTTACTTAAAGTGCTTGGGAGATGAATAAGCCGAATATGTCATGAGAGAGATACACGAAGGAATTTGCGGTAACCACTATGGAGCACAATCATTGGCACAAAAGGCCCTTCGTCAAGGATTTTATTGGCCTACGATGCGGGAGGATGCTAAAAACATGGTCAAGAGTTGTGACAAGCGCCAGAGATTTTCCAAGGTACCCCACCTTCCCCCAGAAAAGTTAACTGTCATGTCTTCTCTGTGGCAATTCGCTGTTTGGGGTATAGATCTTATTGGCTCATTACCAACTGGGAGAGGGCAAGCTAAGTATGCAATTGTAGCCGTTGACTATTTCACAAAGTGGGCAGAAGCGGAACCATTGACTATATATGTAATGTGGTAAAGCTATGAAAAGTACCTAGGGTACCCCACATGCGCAAGTGAAATTTTCAATTCCCTAAGTCCCAGAGATATGGGTATCTATACAGTATCCTATTCTCGTTCGGACAATGAGTCAGTCTTATGTAATGTTCTCTTTTTGATCACCGAATATGATTATGTTGGAATTTTCGCCATTAATGTGACTCCATCTTATTACACCATTTCGAGATAATCAGGGGAACCTGAGGTCAACGCCAATAAGAAAGAGTACAACAAATTTAAAGAGGGAGGGTCAGAGAAGACCCGAGGGTGAGGTAAAGCAGCATACCCTAACGTCATGAGGTTCTATTAAGGTATGCACACGCCCACACCTCCATTCTTTTACTTAACTAAGTAAAGAATAGACAAATGGCAATCATAGGAGTTGAATGCCTAAAAAAAAAAAAATGAGGTAGCATGCAAGCACCTCTATTTATATTGATTAGAAGCGGATGGCAAAACAAGCATGTTTTTGACCATTTCTACAAGAAACCAAAAAAAAAAGGGGGGGATGGGTACCTGGGGTACCCGAGAAACTCCACAAATCTATTTGAGGTACGCCACAATCTTTGTTACATACTAATTGCGCCAATTATGAATTTTATTTTGTGTTATGATGATGCTCGGATTATTAAATTATTTAAGATACGCCATGATCTTTATTGAGATAGGCAACAAGCACATCTATAGAAATCACCATACAAGCGCCAAAAACATATCGAGAAATACCTAGGGTACCCGAGGTATCCCACGAGGCTACATAAATCTATCCAAAGTAAGGAATTCAACGGTATGCCAAATCAAGTCTATCATGAAAAGTTTAATGTGAATAGTAGCAAGATTACCGAGGCAACCTTTTAAAGGGTAAATACCCAGTACATCAAAAGCTACAACGGTAAAGAGAGAAGGCTACTGAAATGTCCGGGATAAACTCTAAATGACAAAAGCAAGGAGGATCATGCAGAAAGGGGGATATTTTCTCCACTAACGGTGGCATCAACAGGGACATCTGCGGCCAAAGAACTGCTACCCTCATGAACAACGCTAGTAGAAGGGAGATCCGCTGGGGGTACCTGGGGTACCCCCAGGTACCCCAGAAGATCGTTGGGGGCTGTGAGATGGTGGAGCCTGGAATACCCTCTTGTCTTCTATCGCTTTTAGGATGGCCGACTTGTCCACCCACTTCTCCACCCGAGGTACCACCAGCTCTGGGTCGACACTCCAAACCTCCGTCATAATAAGAGTGAAAGCTCTGTCCATCATCTCCTGCTGGCGTGAGAGTAGCTCGCCATGATCAGACTCAACCTCATCTAGCTTCTTGGATATACGAGTGTTCTCCTGAGTTTGGTCGTCCAAACGCCTCTGTAAAGCACTAACCTCCTCTGTGAGCTTCTCCTCTCGGGATCGGCCAAGTCTGAGCTCTCTTTTCAACTTCTCCACCTCTGCCTGTGCAGCTGAGACGCCATTAAAGTCGCGAAAATTATGGCTGAAGTAGAAGGCCACCTACAAAAAAGAAAATATATAAATAATAAAAATAATAATAATAAAGAGAAGAAAATAGAGTCAGGATGATATATATATATATATATATATATATATATATATATATATATATATATATATATATATATATATATAAAGAAGAGAGAAGAAAGAAGAGAGTAGGAGGCGCTCACCTCATGACAAGCTTTGAGCGCTCGACTATAGCGCTCATTTAAATCCAATCTATCCGCCTCCGCGGCCATGCCTGCAGAAATGTGCTCGGAAGAATGAAGAAAGCAATCGGCCAGATGAGATATCCGTTTGTTTGCCATTGGGTCTAGCTCGCCTTCCATACACTTCCTCTTGTGGGTAGCCAGGGTACCCCGAGATCCCCCAAAGGAGGAGACAGGCAATTTACCCTTGCTGCTCGGAATGATGGGAGGTCGATTGTCCTTTACTGAGGTAGCCAAGGTACCAGAGGAGCTGCCACTCATGCAACTAAAAAAGGCATCGAAATCTTCAGCAAAAGGATCCATGCCTGTCCGACATCAAGCAAACAAAGAAAGGTCAAAATTGTTTCAAACAAAAAGGCACATTAAGAAAAAATAAGAGATGGCCGCCAAAAAAAAAGGAAGAAAAAAGAAGAAAAGTTTGTTCAGTTGATGGGGCACCCCACAAAAAAAAATCAGTGAAGGTGGGGTACCCCGGCAACACCACATATCCATACGTGAATCACCCCCCGAAGAAGTCGGAAGATCCTCCTCAGTCAAACCAGCTCTCGCCAGCCGGATAGTGCTCAGAACGTCACCTTCACTCTGCAGCAGCTGGAACTTCTCTATAACACCACTCACTTTCCTCCCCACTTCAGAAACTGGGCATGTTCCCTTGGCCCAAATGATGTCTGCAAAATTCCAAGAAACAATGAATAAGAAGAAAATTCATGCAGGAAATCTGTATATACATAAAAAGAAGAGAGGATGAAAGAAACACATACTATCTTCATTGAAAAAGTTCCGAACTTGCATGACTTCATCCCTCACTGTGATACTCCTCCCCCATTCGCCCTCAGCAACAAACCACCCATATCTGTAGCCCTTTTTCAGCAAAGGGTCCGGTCTCACCAAGTTCCCATGAACCCCCCAAGTAGCAAAATAAGCTACAGATAAACCAACCAGCTTCTTCAACTGATAAAGCCCCCTCAGATCTCCATAGGAAATATCCTCCCCAAAAACATCCAGCCACAAAACCTCCAAACCCGTGAGCAATATCCAGCGGGGTAAAGACAACTGTCCGGAAGCTATCTTCATCTCAGTAAACATTTTTCTAAAAAATGGCTGAAGAGGCAAACAGAGAACTAAGTCAAAAAGGTCAATATGAAGGGCAACACCATCAGAGTCGGGGTGCTCAGGGCGCTCACCCTTGTGGGGTATCCTAAGGTGGACAGAAGGGTGTATATGGTATTTGGCTCTAATTCTTTCTAAATCTCTTGGGGTAGCTGGCCTACCCCCTAATGCGTAAAGCCTACGAGCTAAAGAGACAGAAGGGGAAATCACAGGAGGTTCAGGAATGTTCACAGGAGTGGGAGATTTTGGTCTGAAAATTTTTGCACGAGTTTTTCTAAGATTTAGCTTGGTTGATTGTTTGCCCTTAATATTTGATTTTCTACTAGGGTTGGCTTGAGGTGGCTTGGGGCTTGCTGGAGGAGACTCGTCATCGTCACTTAAGGATATATGAGGAGCTGAATCTGAAAGGGGAGCCTGCTCACTGGACTCTCCTGACTCCCTGGCCACATAACCCCCCATTTTTCTCGCCATTTTTCTCCCTATCTTGTTCCCCTAAATACACAAGACACAAGTTGAAAAAGACAGCCTCCACATCAAAACATGCCCCCCACAATTCCAGCCCTTATCCATCACAAGCCAAACACCAATAATCCACCAATAAAAACATAAACAGAAAAGAAAAGCACCAACATTCTACATAAAATCCATAACAAAGCCACAACAACATTTTTCAAAATAAAGAAGCCAAAAATAAATATAAAAATTCAAACTTGAACTTTACCGAGAGCAGCAATTTTTAATCACCAGAAACGCAAAGTTTGGAGAGGAAGAAGTTGCAAGTCGCCAAGAGAAACTGTCGATCGCCAGAAATTACGTAGAAAGTGAAACTGTCCAGAAGCTGCCATGTACACAATTAAACACGTTAGGAATTTGGAAAAAAAAAAAGAGAGAGAGGGTGCTAGATGTGTAAAAAAAAAAAGAGGGTGCTGGATGTGTAAAAAAAAAAGAAGAAGAAAAACGAAGACTGGCGGCATAGGTGGAAGCATCGCAGTGATCGGAATGCCGCTGGCCACCGTTCGGGTCTGACGCCGGCTACCGCGGCTACAACCACCAAGACCAGCAGTTTGAAACTGCAAAGGAGAAAGCCAGTGGAAATAAAAAAAAAGAAAAAAAGAAAGGAGAGTTAATCAAAAGAAGAAGAAAGAAAAAAGAAAAAGGAAAAGAAGAAAGCCAGAGAGAAAGGGAGGTATAAAAAAAAAGAGAGAGAGATCCCAAGAAAACGCAGTAGAAGAATAAAAAAAAAGGGTCACGTAAAAAAAAGGAAGAAAAAAAAAGGAGAGTTAATCGAAAGAAGAAGAAAGAAAAGAGAAAAAGGAAAAGAAGAAAGCCAGGGAGAAGGAGAGGCATAAAAAAAAAAAAGAAAGATCCCAAGAAAACGCAGTAGAAGAAAAAAAAAGGATGGTGGGCCAAAACAAAAAAAAAAAGAGAAGAAGAAAGATTACCTGGACGTGAGATGCTAATGGAGCCTAGAAGAAGACGAACTAGTGAAAAAGACGAGAAGCTAAAAGGGCATGAGAGACAAAGTTAAGGAAAAGATAAAAAGCCAGGGGGCAAGGAGAAGTTACGGGAAGCAGTTAATTTTGATGGGAGATGTTTTGGGATTTTTCAAATAAAGTGGTAATATAAAAAGGAGTGGAAAAGGGGGTAAGGAGAAGTTACGGGAAGCAATTAATTTTGATGGGAGATGTTTTGAGATTTTTCAAATAAAGTGGTAATACAAAAAGGAGTGGAAAAGGGGGCAAGGAGAAGTTACGGGAAGTAATTAATTTTGATGGAAGATGTTTTGGGATTTTTCAAATAAAGTGGTAATATAAAGGAGTGGAAAAGAGATGAAGGTTTGCATAATGATTAATGGTGAGGAAGAGAAAAAGTTATTCTTTTGGGATTGCAAAATGAAAGAGAGTAAAGTAAAGGGGAAATAAAAACATGTAGAAGACGGTTTGTCAGAAGATATGACACAAAGTCTGCAGCAGAAAAGATTGAACTGGTTTTAGAATTCAAACAGCCAGAGTAAGAGGTAGCATTGATGACAAACATGTTTTTCTCCCGCTTAAATTTTTATTTGAGTTATTGGAACGCCACTTGTTAAAAAAAAAAATTAAATATCGCCACGTGTCACGCATAGTTCTTCTAAAGAGTTTCTTATGCCTCAATTATATTCACCACAAAGAAACTAAGGGGTTGTTGTTTGGGAAGAAAATATGAGGCCAATGATGAAGCGCCACGTGTCGATATTTAAGAGATTAGTTTATTTTGGGTACCTCGGATACCCCGGGTACTCCAGCTATCCTAGGTACTCCAAGGGTACCTCGGGTACACTATACAAAGATACAAAATGTCTTCGTAAAAATGTGAAAATGTATGTGGGCCCCCGAACCTCAAAAGATCGGTTTAATACGTGTCAAAAAATGAGGAATCGGCCGAGAAATCTCGTGCCGCCAAAGAGGAGACAACCGCCTGTCACGCCAGCGAATCTTCCAAAAGTTGGTATTATGACAGTTGGGACCACCAGCTTTTTCTGCTGCACCTGCAAAATTACAACGGAATTGCAGAGGTACGCGGGACCACTCCACTACACCCAACACGTGAATACGCTACAAACTTACTCTCCACGCATATTTTTGAAACGCCTAAGCCGCCACACACATAAAAATAAGAATATTCCTGACATGACAACTGGAAACGCCATTAAAATAGCGCCAGGTGGCACGGCTACCGGACCATATAAATACTCAGGTTTGATTTTTTATGAGGTAAGTTAAAAAAGTAAACACACTCACCACTGAAAAACTAGGGTTTCTTCAACCCAAAAACCTCCATTACCGAGAGCTTGCTAGCTCTCTAACCTAAGATAACCCAACTCTGACTTGAGTGTCGGAGTGTGGTCGCCGGCCATCCCCGGCTCCACCTCTGACCTCTTTTTTGGTTGTTTCGTAGGTTGAAGGCGAGTTTCACCAGCCCTCTGCACCTGAAGTCAGACCCGCTCCGTATCCACCGTCACCTCAATCCTCCTCTACTCTGTACAAAGCCTAAACAACCTACACGTGCCGAACAAGCGAGGCACCCCGCTCCCCAACAAAATATAAATTTATTGTTCTTAGGTTTGGTTTGGTGGTTTTGTTATTCCTTGATCCAAAATCAGCCGCAAACACAAATCATAGAGTATTATGTCCAATTTCTCGATTAGAGTCGAGTAAATTGATAAATACACAATTGTAGTTGAGTTAAAAAAAATTAATGTGTTGTTTGATTGGGGTAACAGTGAAATACTTGCTTGGTTTGGCCACACGTGGCCATGGGTTTGCTTGACATAGCTGTGTGCGGCCATGGGCTTGCTTGGAATTCCTTCGCGAGGCTATGGATCTCCTGGGCAATGAACATGACTTTTGCTTGGTTAATTTGGATTTAAAAGTGGTTGTTGAGTTGTTAAATGAGTGAAAGTGGAAAGGAAAAAAAACGAACGAAGTAGAAGATGAACAAGGAATGGATTGAAGAAGATGAAGAAGAAAGAAGAATAGAGAAAGAAAAAATTTTCTTTTTCTATAAATTTATAGATTTTTATTTCAAAATTTTAATTTTTGTTTAAATTTAAGAATCTTCATATATTAGGAGTGGGATTTTCTTTATAATTGTGTGTAGAAGGAGACTTTTGGGTTGTTTTGGGTTGGGTCGACATGAAATATTCTTATTGTATTCAATATTACTATCGAGGCTTTGTGTTATTTTCTAAAACAGAGATTTGAAGGTGATTTTTGGTTTTGATGCACGTAAACTTTGAGTTAATTTTATTTTAGAATAGTAGGGGCATGGGGGGCATGAAAGATATATCTCTTTAACATAAGTATAAAAGTAAGATAACATATTCTATAATTAATAAGGGTATTATCGTACTTTAGTGAGTCATTGTCGATCAATGGTTAAATTTAATAGATTTTATAGGGTAAGTTAAAGTTTTCATACTTTTGGAGAGTAATTTGAAGTATGTCAATTTAATAAAACGGCAAGATGAAATTTACCCTTTATTTTAGAGGAGTAAAACACCATGCTGGTCTTGATTCACCTTAAAGATCTGACTATTGATAAAATAAAGGCTCTGGCATTAAAGATCATTAGAGTATATGGGTTAGATGATGTTGGAAAAATCCAATTAAATGTTATGAATCCAGATAACTAAATGAAGGTTTTGTTAGATTTGGATTTTGGGTTGAAATGCTTAATTGGAATACATAGCTCAATTTTGGGATTTTGAAGCAGATGAAGATCTTAAATCTTCGTCATAATGACTTCAACGACAGAATATTACCATATTTGGATATATTAACTTCACTTACCACTTTGATTCTCCGTTGGAATAGAATTGAAGGTTCCCAAATAAGCAAGGTATAAACAATTAAGGCAAGCAGATATACATGCCACACAACTTAATCTCCGAACTAATATATGTCTATTTATTTGCGCGTGTGCATGTGCATGTCTGTGCGCATGTGCATGTGCATGTCTGTGTGCGTGTGCATGTGCATGCATGCGTGTAGGGGGGGAGTGGGCATGTGCAAGTGCGTGGGTGCATGCACGCGTGTGTGCTTGTGTGCGTATGTGCGTGTGAGTATGTGTGCACTCGTGCATGGGTGGGTGCGTATTTGTGTGTGTGTGCATGGCTATGTATGTGTGTGCGTGGGCATGTGTGTGTGTTTGTCTCTATGTGTGCGAGTGGGTGTGTCTCTCTGTGCGTGCGTGTGTTTGGAATTTATTGACTTAATTCTTCTATGCCTTTTTTCCAAAATAAATAAAATAAAGCAAGATTAGCCAATTACTCAAAATAATATAAGCTTATCTGTAACATTGCCAAGTAATATTTGAATTTTCATAAATAGTTTACCTATTTTAAAAATGCTACATCTTTAACATCGTTTCTTCGTTCTTGGTGCAAGATTGGCTAAATTGAAGAACTTAAAGCATCGTATTTGAGTTTTAACAATATAAACAATTATTTAGAAAGACAAGGTAAAATTTTTACATTTATAAATGTAGACAGTTATTTCATTGAAACGTGATAATTTTGAATATTTACAGTAATGATATATACCCCAATTTCTAGCGACTTGTTTGTTGGTCAAACTGGTTACTTGGAAGACAAAATTATAAAGACAAGTTTTTTCCCTTTTAATTAATATTACCTTTTCAATGACAACTTTGTTAATTGTACTTTTAGACCATTTATTATTTAAAAAAACAACTCAAAAAGCTAGATGAGTAGAAAAGTCTTTTAGTTGAATCCTAGAGGAAATAATATTGGGGGTCATCTTTCTAATTGTCTCAAAACCTTATCCCACCTCACGGTTCTTGATATTTCTTACAATCAGTTAAGTGGCAGTTTACCTTCTACTATCACCAGCCTCACATCACTTGAACATTTTAGATCTTTCTGACAACAACTTTGAAGGAACTTCCTTTCAGTTCACTGGTTAATCATTCAAAGATTGAGGTCTTGCTACTTTCATCAAGAACCAATATGTTGCCAGTAAAAACTGAAAACTTCCTCCCTATATCTCAATTGAAACTCCTAGGTTAGCCGACTGTAACTTAAATATAATTGCTACTTTTCATCTTCATTATAATGACTTAAAATACCTTGATCCCTCTCACAATAATTTAGTTGGCGATTTTTCATCTCAGGTGTTACAACACAACACCAAGTTAGAAGTCTTGTTTCTTTTTACAAGCAATTTAGTCACAAAGAATATCTAACTGCCTATCACCGAACATGATTTTCTTCATCATTTAGATGCTTCTAGCAACAACTTCACTAGTAAACTTCCACAAGATATGGGAATTATCCTTTAGAAATTGTTGTTTTTGATTATGTCCAACAGTCGTTTTGAAGGCAATATTCCTTGTTCTATTGGTGAGATAAAAGGACTCGAATTTCTACACTTGTCAAAAAATAATTTTTTAGAAGAATTATCAACACCATTTCTACACATGTACGGTACTGTTCATGGGTACTGTCACGACACTGTTCATACCACGTCACAGTTCAAATCGTGTGCAAATCGTGTTACTGTTCAAACCGCGTACTGTTGACTGATGATGTGGCGCAATCCTATGCGTCCAAACTGTTTTTAATCCGATGGCCATGATTTACTCAATATATCTATAAAAAGAGGGCCTCTCCCTTTTAATTGGATACCCCTGAATTCATTTTTGAACATAATTTTTTGTAATTCTTTCTCCATCTTGTATTTTTTTATGTATTTTAATAAATTTATATTTTACCCTTAGTTCAATTATGAGTAGCTAATTTTCTTTCAAGCTTGGGTTGAAGGTGAAGTCTCAACATGTGTCATGGGCTTTATTTGGTAAATTTATTTTCTCTTCCACTCTAATTTCTGTAGAGGTTTTGGCTTTTCATCGACAAATAATAATAATCTTGTCTAGTTACCGTCCTGGTTTCACCGGCACCCTAGTATAAGGTTATTATTATTTGGCACGATAAGCCCTTAGCACCATATTGATTAGAGCGTGGTTCATGAGGTGTGGATTCCCCCCTCATGATTTAATTGGTATTAATAAGGAATATTTAGCCCATGGTGCATGTTGATACGGATCCAGATACCCAAGCACTTTATTATAATAGTTTCCAGTTCAATTTAATTCCGCTATTCCAATTTAAATTCTGGTATAATTTAAATCAATTTCTCTATAAATCTAATCACCCATTTACAAAATTAATTCTACACCTAATTAAAATCCACCTCCTCGTGGGATCGACACTCGACACCATTGATCTATTTTACAATAGATTCGTCCGCTTGCGAGTTCAACAAAATTTGCACAATAAGTTTTTGGCGCCGTTGCCGGGGAGGTAAGTATTTTAATTTGTAGAATTAATTTTTTTTGTAAATAATTTATTATTATTATTAGTTTAGTTGTTTCCTTGTAATTTTTTTTAAAAAAAGAGAAGTAAATTTACATTTTCTAAGTAACAATTTCTTTTCTCTCTTCTTTAAATTTCTGTAATTTAATTTTCATATTATTTTTTTCTTTGTAATTTTTCGTTTATTTTGTTAATTTATTTCTTAAATTATTTTTAGTTAATTTATTTTACGTATTTGTTATAGTGTTTTTTTTATAGAAAGGTTGTAACAGCGCAATAAGGTTAGTATTGTAATTTCTCTTTCTTCTTTATTTTTATTTATTTTGTTCTCTTTTTTATTTTCTTTGCATGCATGGTCTTAGGTCATTATTACCTAATCTTGAACCAATAGACCTTGAATTAGAAAGAACACTTTGCACACACAAACACATTGCACTTAAAGATAAAATTGAAATGGATTTGCAACAACCAGAACCACAGAAGAGACCATTTAAGGACTACTTCAGTCCCTTAGTTAATTTGAGCATATCATGCATAAGATACCCAAATGTAGCTGCTAGGAGTTTTGAGTTAAAAGCTAGTGTGCTAAATTATCTCCCAACATTTTATGGCCTAGAAAATGAGGACCCATATAATCATCTGAATGATTTTCATACAATTTGTCAAACTTTTAAATATGAGAATTTTTCAGACGAAGATGTTAAAATTAGACTATTCCTATTTTCTTTGAAGGATAGAGCTCGTTCATGGTTCAATACATTGCCTGCTAATAGCATTACAACATGGGAACAAATGGTAACAAAATTTTTGAATAAATATTTCCCAATGCATAAAACCAACGCTATTCGTAGGGAAATCTCAGAGTTTACCCAGAGAGAAGATGAGCAATTTTTCGAAGCATAGGAGCGATTCAATGAGCTACTCTTGAAGTGTCCACATCATGTGTATGAGAAGTGGCACCAATGCCAATACTTCTTGGAGGGATTATTGCCAAATGTGCAAGAATGACTAATGGCAACAAGTGGAGGAGAGCTAATGTCAAAAAGTGCATCAGAGATTTGGGATTTCTTCCAGCGACAAGCAGATAATTCCCAACAACGGAGTCGATCTCTCAGGAATACTAGAAGAATTAAAGGAGTGAATAAGGTTCACATTGGCGAGTCAAGTTCGGGGAATTAAAGAAGTCAAAGAGATAATTGAAGGTCTCTCTCGACAAATAGCATCGTTGACGACTGCTAAATCATCAGAGCAACAAGACGATGACTCATACTCAGATCAAGCCAATGCCACTGGTGTCATGAGAAAGCCATCAAATTACAACCCATACTCCAACACATATAACCCTGGATGGAGAGACCACCTCAATTTTTCTTGGTCTCAAGGATTCCAACAGAATGGACCAGCAGCTCCAGCTCTACCAATGCAACCAATTCTTCAAGTTCCTCAAGCCTCTCAACCACCATTTAGACCATACAATCAGAACCAGAATTACTCATAACCTAAACCATGGGAGGATGCATTTCAGAATTTCAAGAATGTTACTCACTCTACGATTGCGCAACAGAACCGCACCATTGATGGACTACGGAATGAGATGAGAGCAGGCTTCAACTTACAGGCCCAATCAGTTTCAAGCCTCGAGAAGATAGCGGGACAACTTGCCTCTTCAGTGCAAACTTTGGCAATGACTGTTGAAAAAGGCAAGTTTCCAAGTCAACCAATGCCTAATCCTAAAGGAGTGCATGAAGCAAGTACTAGTTCACCACAGCAGCATGGAGAGGTCAAAGCCGTTATGACCTTGCGAAAAAAAAAGAAGTCGACAACAAAGTGGAGATGCCAGTGACAAAATCAACTCAGATTGTACCTGTAAATGCTGAGGACTCATCAACAGAGGAGAAAGAAGAAACCAATCCACGAGAATACGTTCCTAAAGCTCCATTTCCTCAGAGGTTAGCTAAAGGAAAGAAGGAAAAATCCACAGGTGAGATTCTTGAAGTCTTCAAATAGTTAAGTGTTAACATCCCTTTACTTAAGAAACATTCATGTTCAGAAAAAGACCTTTTTAACTGAAAATGTTAGTTCTATACTCCAACAAAAAATTCCTCTAAAATGTAAAGACCCATGCTCCCCCACTATCTCATGTAGTATAGGGAACCACACAATTGAGAATGCTTTGTTGGATTTAGGAGCTAGTGTTAATCTGTTGCCTTACTCAGTATTTGTGAAACTTAGATTGGGAGAATTACACCCAACTCCAATGGTGTTACAGTTTGCAGATCGGTCCATGAAAATACCCCGTGGTATTGTGGAGGACGTTCTTATCCAGGTAGACAAGTTTTATTTTCCTGTTGATTTTATTGTAATCGACACTCAATCAATCCAGGATTCAATGAAGCACATCCCCATTATCCTAGGCCGACCTTTCTTAGCAATTACGGATGCTCACATCCAATGCAGGACTGGAAATACGCAGTTATCTTTCGGCAATATGACCTTGGGCTCAACATCTTCAACATTGCCAAACTACCTCACAATACAGATGATGGAATTATTGATGTGGATTTAATAGAAGCATTAGTTGATAATACTTTTGTTTCAAACCTTAGTAATGACCCTTTACAAACATGTTTAACTCACTTTTGTTTGGATTTTCATATTGACAGATCAGTCGATGAGGTCAACGCCTTACTTGACTCAGCACCATCCATATACACTAATAAATGGAAGTCAAGAGTTGAACAACTAGCACCATCAGAGAAGAAACTTTGCCCATCATCACAATCACCACCAAAACACGAGCTTAAACCATTACCCAACACTTTGGAATATGCGTTCTTGGGAGAAGAAAGCACTCTACTGGTAATCATCTGCATGCATTACATTCACCTTGATGAAAATGCTAAATCTTCTAGGGAAATGCAACGTCGATTAAATCCTAACATGAAAGAAGTTGTTAGAACTGAAGTCCTTAAGCTATTAGATGCATGTATCATTTACCCTATTTCTGATAGTTCATGGGTCAGTCCTGTGCAAGTGGTCCCCAAAAAGTCAAGAGTCACAGTAGTTATCAATGTTGATAATGAATTGATACCCACTAGAGTAACTACAGGATGCCGTGTATGCATTGATTATAGAAAGTTAAATTCTGTCACACGTAAAGACCATTTTCCTTTACCATTTATTGATCAAATGCTTGATAGATTAGCAGGCCATGAATTTTATTGCTTTCTATATGGTTATTTAGGATACAATCAGATTCCCATAGCACCAAAAGATCAAGAGAAAACCACTTTCACTTGCCCTTTTGACATTTTTACATATAGGAGGATGCCATTTGGATTATTTAATGTACTTGCTACATTTCAACGATGCATGTTAAGCATTTTTTCTGATATGGTTGAACGATTCCTTGAAGTCTTTATGGATGATTTTTCTGTCTTTGGTGACTCATTTGATCAATGTTTATATCATCTAACACAAGTTTTGCAGAGATGTATAGAGAAGAATTTGGTCTTAAATTGGGTAAAATGCCATTTTATGGTAAAGCAAGGTATTGTTCTTGGTCACATCATTTCGAGCAAAGGTATTGCGGTTGATAAAGCCAAGGTGGATCTCATTTCTAATCTTCCTCCGCCTAAATCAGTCAAAGAAGTAAGATCTTTCCTTGGGCATGCTGGTTTTTATAGACGTTTCATTAAGAATTTTAGCAAAGTTTCTAGACCCTTATGCAATTTACTTACTAAGGATGTACATTTTGTCTTTGATGATTCATGTCTTGTAGCATTTGAAAAGTTAAAGCGATTTTTGACGTCATCACCCATAATTCAGCCGCCAAACTGTAGCTTACCATTCGAGCTCATGTGTGATGCATCTGATTTTGTAGTAGGAGCAGTATTAGGACAAAGAGTAGATCGAATTCCTCATGTTATTTACTATGCTAGTATGACATTGAACGATGCACAATTGAACTATTCAACTATTGAAAAAGAAATGCTAGCAGTAGTGTTTGCATTAGAGAAGTTTCGAACTTATCTTATTGGTTGTAAAATAATTGTATTCACAGATCATGCTGCTCTTAAATTTCTCCTTACAAAGAAAGATGCAAAAGCTAGACTAATTCGCTGGGTGTTACTTTTGCAGGAGTTTGACTTGGAATTCAATGATAAGAAAGGCTCTGAAAATGTTGTGGCTGACCATTCTCTCGTCTCCATTTTGACACAATAACAGAACCTTTAATATTGAATGAGTCATTTCCGGATGAGCAATTAATGAGTGTGGAAGTATTACCTTGCTATGCTGATATCGTTAATTATCTTGTTACAGGTAAACTTCCAGAGCATTGGGCCAAGCAGGACAAGGCTAAATTTTTTGCGGAAATAAAAAATTTTTTCTGGGATGACCTCTATCTGTTTAAGTATTGTGCAGATCAAATTATTAGACGATGTGTCCCAGAAAATAAATTTCAGAACATCCTTTCGTTCTGTCATGAACAAGCTTGTGGCGGCTATTTCAACACTAAGACAACAGAGACAAAAGTTCTACAATGTGGTTTTTATTGGCCAACTATAATTCGAGATGCTTATAGCTTTTGCTCTTCATGTGATAGGTGTCAAAGAATGGGGAGCATTACACGAAGGAACATGATGCCACTAAATCCAATTTTAATGGTTGAGATTTTTGATGTGTGGGGTATCGAATTCATAATTTTCTCTGCGTGTTTTTGTTTGTTACTCCGTTTGTGTGTTTTAGTTTGTCACCCCCGTCAAGTGGCGGATAACGGTACTCCGTGACAATCAAGTCGGTTACTTCAGTTTCCTATAATAACTGATATTCTGAGACGAAAGAATAGACAACAACGAGATTTTAGCAAAGCTTCACAATCGATTCTCTTCACTTTCTCAGAATGCCCTCCTTACAATCTATAAAGCTCGGTCCGAACACATGCAATTGCTTATGAAGAATAACATACCTGCTGATATCCGCTGGTTAATCGAGGCCAAAGTACGCTTGGCAGGTGAGTTGCCTCCTAAATTTATTACATACATGCCTGGTTGTGGTAAAGGAAATTACGTAAGAAAGCGAAGAGCTCGGAGAATTTCTGTTGCTTGTCATAAGTGTGTCCGAATTATATGCGATAAAAAACGATATTCTTTAGGAATAGTGTCTGATAACAGAGAAGATAAAATTCAATTCATTAGGGATGGCTTGAATAATGAGTCATTGGATGATATCCTTTTGTCTCTTGAAACGCATCCCAGTGGATACGTGCAAGGAGCGATTCTCTAATTATGGCCATCATTCCAGAAAGAGCATGCACGATACAGTCTCGGGAATTTGACTATAAACGACCCTGTTTGTCAGTTTATAAGAAAACTGAATGGGAAGCCTATCCTCGACCCATAGAGGGCGTTGAAGCCGTTTCTGGACGTAAAACCACAGCAAGATGCGAGCCACAGTCGCAACTACCTGTAAATATCCTTTTACTTCACTGTTATTTTATTTAACTGTTGTTTTACCATTTGTATTATTGTCTTTAATAATTTTATTTTATCATTGTTTGTTTTTTCTTTTTACTATTTCCTTTTTGACTCTCGAGCCATGTGCTTTACACGTTAATTGACATAGACATGATACCTCATTCATAACTGTGACCCACTGCCGCCAAGATCCTTAAATATGATTTTTTTCATTTGCACTCACAAATTATTTTTTAGAAGCATCCCAATGGCAGCTACTCCCAATAAACAATTCAAGAACATTTGTGTGCTTTCTGGATTTAACTATGGCAAATATAAAGAGTTCTTTGAGGCAGCCATTGATCTTGGTCGAAGCATAGCAGAGAGAAAATTACACTTGGTTTATGGCGGAGTTGACCGAGGGTTATCAAAACTGGTCTCAGAAGCTGCTTATGTTAGAGGGAGCCAAGTGTTAGGCATCATCCCAACAACCCTAAAACCTTTAGGCTGTTTGTCTGACTCACCGACTGGAGAATAGTTAGTTGTCTCAGGTATGCAAGAAAGAATAACTGAAATGCTTAATCATGCTGATGCTTTTATTTTCTTACCAGGAGATCTTGTAACTCTAGAGGCACTTATCACATTAGCATCTTGGCCCCATCTGCATATTCATCAGAAACCTATCGATTTGTTAAACATCAATAACTTTTATGATGGTTTTATCGCATTTCTTAACCACGCAATAAAAAATTACTTCATTCCTTCCACAGCGAAAAAACATTTTATTTGTGCTCACACTGCTAATGAGCTACTTGATCTGTTACAAGCTTATCGACCAGAGCCAGATCCCAGGACTTTGATGTTGGAGTGTACAAATAACGATTGTAACAGTAGCTGCAGTAAGAAGTACAAATTAGATTTAACTCTCCGCCTATAAATATTTTCTTCTGTGCTGCACCATCCAGGTGATGTCTTCTAAACTCTACTTCTTTTCTTTAAATCATTGAGGATAATGTTTCGTTCTGGTTGGGGGGAGGGGATAGTTGACAATTGTGGAATGTTGGTTAAGTTTTTACTAATTTTTGTTGTAGAGACTAACCGTGGCTAAATTTTTGAGTAGAAGATGGCTGAATATGGAGTATAGTGACTCTAGAAACGCATCTTCTTAGTTTGGAAGTTAAAAAAAATTTGTGATTTTTCTAACTTTTTCTTTTTGACTTCTCCTTTATAAATATGCATTTTCAAATTTTTGAGTCAAAGATGGCTGAATATAGAGTGTAGTGCCTCTAGAAACGCATCTTCTTAGTTAAAAAGAAAACCATTTTCTTTTTCTATCATTTTAAGTGTAACTTTTCCAATTAGTTTTTCTGCATCATTTTTACATTTCTGCATGCATATTTTCCTTTCATGTTTAGAATAGGTTGGGGGGGGTAGAATGTTGTTTAAAAAAAATAGTATGATTTTATTTTTATTTTTGGATGACATTATGACTTTTGAATTTTAGTATTTGTATTATCTTTGGTCTTGAGTGATATTACACTATGTTTGCTACTCTACATGTTAATGTCGGAGATAAATATGAGTTGCTTGAAAGAATTGATATGTCATAACAAATACCAAGTGAGCTTTTGAGCCTATTATTTTTCTTGCAGAGTAACCCTTTTTTCATACAACTTAGCAGTTCACTATTTTATATACGATCTCTATATTCTTTTGAATCAACCCTCTAAAAAAAATTACTTTAAAAAAAGAAAAAAAAGAAAAAGTGCGTTGCTACATCTGAATGTTGATTTAACTAGTAGATATGGAGGGCTATCTAGAGCCCTAAAAGATGATGGAAAGGCCATCTTTGACCCGTTTGAGCCTTTCTAGTCATCCCTCATGTGAAATATCCATAGTTATCCCTTTTGAGCCTTTTATTAAGAAAAAAATTTCTTTGTCAACTTATCATCTTGATCCACTCCAATTTGGAGTATCACCCAATATCTTACAAGTCCATCACCTATTCATGTTTGAGAAAAATATAAATAATTGTTTTGTTTAGTAAAGTTGTGTAATACCAAAAAAAAAAAGAAGAAAAAAAAAGAAAACAAAGTTCTTTAAAAAAAAAAGGAGAAAAGCACAAAAAAAGAGAGAGATATAATTCAATAATAAATAAGTGAAATGCACTTTTTAGTTTCCAAAAAATATTATTTTTCTCAAACATATATTTTGTTTTCTCTATTTTCCTTTCTTTGTTAGCCATGTCTCTAACCTACGTTACATCCTAATAAAAATCCTTCTTGATTTTAAGGAACTATAGTCTGAAGTAGAAGCTAGTTATATGAGCTAAAAAGATGTAGTGATGCATTAAAAAAATAAAAAAAATAAGTAAATAAATTGGGTTGACTAGCATTTTGTTTGACTTAAGATCGTGCTATTTCTAAGTTGTGGGCATATTCTTTTCATCTTGGTGAGATTGTGTAATATTATTTCTTTATTATCTTCACTCAATTTATTATTCATTGAAGTAACAATTTTTATTAGGTTTAATTTCCTTGTGAGAGTGCCACTATTACCGGTGAGATTTTGGGGTTTGACATGTCATTCTTGAAAGTGGCTTGATTACTATAGCTGTGACAAAGTCTGCTGGAATGATACGTGTGGATGGTTGATATGAGTATGATGCTTCTTTAGACTGGTGATAATGCTTATACTTTCATTTGGTTGCTATCATTAGTCTGATAAAATAAACAAGTTTGTTTAAAAAAAAATTATTTTGGGTTTAAACTTTTTTTCGCTTTATTTGCTAGGGACTAGCAATAAGCTGGTTGGGGGGTGTGTAGAGTATTAGAAAGTATATATTTATAAAGGAGAAAATCGTTATTTTATACTTTAAGTTTTACTAACATCTCTAATTTTATTTATTTAAGTTCCTTGTTATTTAATTATGAGTGTTTTGTTTTAATTAAGTATTTTATGTATTTTAGGGACATCATGGTCATTTCACAATGAACAAGATATCGGATAGCAAAACGGATGTCACTTTTGAACTCAGGACAATCGAAAACCTTAAAAGGAGCATAAAAGGAAAAATGGCACTGTTCACATGTAAAGTACTGTTCATGGGTACTGTCACGACACTGTTCATACCGCGTCACTGTTCAAACCGTATGCAAACCGTGTTACTGTTCAAACCACGTGGTCAAACCTGTGGTCAAACCGCATACTATTGACTGATGACGTGGCGCAATCTTGTGCGTCCAAACTGTTTTTAATCCGATGGCCATGATTTACTCAATATATCTATAAAAATGGGGCCTCTCCCTTTTAATTGGATACCCCTGAATCCATTTTTGAACATAATTTTTTGTAATTCTTTCTCCATCTTGTATTTTTTATGTATTTTAATAAATTTATATTTTACCCTTAGTTCAATTATGAGTAGCTAATTTTCTTTCAAGCTTGGGTTGAAGGTGAAGTCTCAACATGTGTCATGGGCTTTCTTTGGAAAATTTATTTTCTCTTCCACTCTAATTTCTGTAGAGGTTTTGGCTTTTCATCGACAAATAATAATAATCTTGTCTAGTTACCGTCCTGGTTTCACCGGCACCCTAGTATAAGGTTATTATTATTTGGCACGATAAGCCCTTAGCACCATATTGATTAGAGTGTGGTTCATGAGGTGTGGATTCCCCCCTCATGATTTAATTGGTATTAATAAGGAATATTTAGCCCATGGTGCATGTTGATACGGATCCAGATACCCAAGCACTTTATTATAATAGTTTCCAGTTCAATTTAATTCCGCTATTCCAATTTAAATTCTAGCATAATTTAAATCAATTTCTCCATAAATCCAATCACCCACTTACAAAATTAATTCTACACCTAATTAAAATTCTCCTCCTCGTGGGATCGACACTCGACACCATTGATCTATTGTACAATAGATTCGTGCGCTTGCGAGTTCAACAAAAATTTGCACAACACATCTCACTGGGGCTTTTAGACCTATCTATTAACAATTTCCAAGGCCAATTTTTTTCCAAATATATGAATTTGATTTGGTTGATGTATTTATTTTTGGAGAATGATAAGTTTGGTTGGAAAATTGAGGAGGGGTTATCGAACTCCAATGAATTAAGAGAGTTAGACATATCCAACAATTTGTTGTCTGGTTATATTCCTTACTGGATCAGTAACTTCCCATCAGATCTTTGGGTTCTTTTAATGTCCAAAATTTTTTTGGAAGGTATATACTTGTGCAACTCCTAAATCATGGAATCCTTCATCTTTTACGTGTCTGGAAAAATTATTTGTTTGGGTCTATGACATCTTCCTTCAATCTCTTTTCACTCAATCACCTTTATGTAAAAAGGAATGATTTAAGTGGGCCAATTCAGAATGCATTGGGTGCGTGCGTGCGTGCGTGCATACATGTGCGTGTGTGTGCAAGTGTGTGTGTGTGTGTGTGCGCACGCATGGGGATGTATATGTGTGTGTGTTTGTGCGTACATGTGTACACGCACGCATGTGTGTGTGTGTGTGTGTGTGTCGTGCGCACATGCGTGCGTGCATGCATGTGTCGTGCACGCATGTGTGTGTGTATACGTGCATGGGTGGGTACATATGTGTGTGCGTGTGTGGAGGGGTGTCAGTTCACAATTAACAAATTTAAGATACCTACCACTGTTGATTCTAAGCTACAACCACAATGTAATTAGTGGCTCTTTAACACAATATAACTAGTGGCTCTTTAACAAGGCTAGGTAGGCTACTAAGATGATTACCAAGTTAGCACATTAATCACAATCTTTTACAAATAATTTTGAAGTAATATTTTATTTTTTATTGATTTAGGATTGACAAATTTGACAAACTTGAAAACATTGGATCTTTATGTTTGTGGAATAACTACATTTCAAGGTACACCGTAATAATTCTTAGTTTTTTTTTTTGGGTAATATTATGGCATTTCACTTTCAATTTTTTTGAGTATGAAAATAATTTCTCCCTTTATTTCAATTGAAAATCATTGACTTAGCCAACTGCAACTTAAAAGTCATGCCAAGTTTTCTTCTTAACCAGCACGACTTAAAATTGCTTGATCTCTCTAAGAATCATTTGGTTGATGATTTCCCAACGTGGATGTTACAAAACAACACAAAGTTAGAAGTTTGTCAAATTTTCTTGATCTCTCTAAGAATCATTAGCAAGACATCTCCAACTGCCTAATTCTAAACATTATTTTCTCCATCATCTAGATGCTTCCATAAAAAACTTCATTGTTAAGCTCCTGCAGGATATGGGTGTTATACTTTAGAAATTAGTGTATATGGATATGTCGAACAATCATTTTGAAGGCAATATTCCATCTTCAATTGGTGAGATCAAAGAACTTGAATTACTAGTGTTATCAAAAAAATAATTTTGTAGGAGAATTATTGACACAACTTCTCGCTAGTTACTTCTCATTAAAGTTGTTGATCCAGTCAGATAACAATTTCTACCGCCAAATTTTTCCTAAATATTTGAACTTGACTCAATTGCGGTATTTATATTTGGACAATAAATTTAATAGGAAAATTAAGGACGGGTTGTTGGAATCCTATGGATTAGGTCAGTTAGAAAATAATTTTTTTGTTTAGTCACATTCCTCATTAGATTGGTAACTTCTCATCAGAACTTTGCGTTCTTTTAATATCCCAAAATTTTTTTAAAAGTAATATACCTATGCAGCTCCTAAATCATAGTAATCTTCATTTTTAAGTGTCTCAGAAAATTGTTTGTTTGGGTCCACGACATCTTTCTTCAATCTCTCTTCACTGAAGCACCTTTATATGAAAAAGAATACTCTGAGTGGGCCAATTCCGAGTGCATTGTTCAAAAGCTCCAAATTAATGACTTTAAATTTGAGGGATAATAGATTCTTTGGCAGAATTCCCCATCAAATTAATGAGAACTCAAATCTACGTGTTCTTCTTTTGAGAGGGAACAATCTACAACTCTAGTCTTGACTTGAGGATGTCTAAAGGAGCGAGATATTTATGCATTTCCTAAGCTCGCAAAAGTAGAATTTGTGACAAAGAATAGATATCAACTTTACAATGGTAGCAATCTTAATTATATGGTTGTATTTGATTTGTCATGCAACCAATTAATTGGAGAAATGCCACCAAAAATTGGAGGGCTTCAAAAGTTCATAGATTCAACTTGTCTCACAATTGCTTGTCAGGATCTATACCAGGGAGCTTCTCCAATCTAAAAATGATAGAGAGCCTAAACCTTTCCCACAACAGATTAAGTAGCTAAATTCCTCCTAAACTAACTGAGCTCAGCTTTTTATTGAATTTAACGTGTCATACAACAACTTGTCTGGTCTAATGGCAAACAAAGGCAAATTCGTCGCATTTGGTGAAGGCAATTACAAAGATAATCTCCTTCTTTGTGGTCCAGTAATTAATAAGAGTTGCAACAGTGTACAGGAAATACCAACAACAGATTCCAATCGAGAAGAAGACGGAGATGCTTCTACAATTGATATGGCATCATTGTGTTGGAGTTTTGGTGCATCTTATATGATATTGTTATTGGGGTTTTTTGCAATCTCTTGGATAAACTCATACTGGCACAGACAATGGTTCTATTTCACTGATGATTGTATTCATTCATGTTATTATTGGCTTTACAGATATGTGTTCAGTAAGAAATCGTGCTAGATCATCATAAGCAGTGATGTGGTGTACTGGCTTTTCTTCAAAAACCGGTCTATAATAAATGTGTGTTAATTCAATTTGGTTAAAAACTATGCTCAACTTTTCAATATGTTTCAGGTGGTTTCTCTATAATTATGAATTTCTTTTCAAATTTTGTACATACCCTTGATTTGGAGTTTTTGCACAGCATTAAAAATTGAGAGCATGATCATCACTTTGTAAACATGTATAATAACTTGATTCATACACTCATAATAACTAGCATGATAACTTATACAAATTAGCAATAATTCATAGATAACTAGTGATGAACTCAAAACCCTCTCCTTGTTTGGGATGACAAAAAAGTTCGATTTCATACACTAATTCTTAATGAATTATTATATATATACTGATTTTCCTAAAATTAGGAAATTTAACTTCTGTTTTCCTAGTAGCTTATTTTTTATTTCTATTAGGTGTGTGACCCTTTCGATTCTTTGTTATAAGGTAGTAGAACTATTTTAATGATAACTCTTTATTCATTAAATGATGCTAAACTCTTTAGCCATCAATTAGAACTTTTCTAATAACCTTAAGATGCATTGCTAATACGCTTTACCAATAATGATCTTAAGGTTTCTATAAATCATGAGTGACAACTAGCAGTATTTCACAACCATCTAAATAACAAGAATTGTTGGATTTATAGAACCTATTCCATTGTTTCTCAATGTCTTGGTCTCTTCATTATCCATGTCCAGAGATAAGCACAGCTTATGGTTTAGTGTGTTAAGCATTTATGTTTTATCTAAAAAATAAATCTAAATAAACTTAGCATAAAAAATATAATTTGAACTCGTTTCAGTTGGTATCAGAGCATGGTTTTAGATTCTGTAGACTTTATTGTCTTAATAAGAATGAGTTTTATTTTTATTAAAGTTAGAATTTATATCTTGCAGGCACCATCAAGCTTCGTCGTAGCAATAGACATGGCTGTAGCCGTACTAGGCCAATAGCTGGGTTAACTTCTGGTAGTGTACTTGTAGGGGAAGTGAACATGTGAATGAGGGGGTAGTTGAATCCTCCACGCATAAAATTGAACAACAGGCACCAGGGAATATCCTGAATATTGAGTAGTCATTTGATAGGTTGGCTCAAATCATGACAACAGTTGTGCAGAATCAAACTCAAGCACATATCGGTAACTCAAACACTATTGAGCAAGTGAGGAGTTTAGAGGCGAGGACCTTTAATGGTTTCAGAGAACCACCAGAGGCTGAGTTATGGTTTGTTAAGTTAAAGCATATTTTTTACGTGATGAAGTGTTCAGAGGATAACAGACTATCCTTCGCCACTTTCCTGCTTGAGGATAGAGCTTACCATTATTGGCAGACAGTGGAGAGACGATATCAGGGGCATGCTGCAATTACTTAGGCCATTTTCCGTAAAGAATTCTACGATCATTATTTTCTAGCTGGTATCAAGATATTAAACTGATTAAATTCCATTAGTTGGTTCAAGGATCTCTGACAGTTGAAGAGCATGAGAAGAAATTTTTAGACCTCTCTAGATTTGCTACATTTGTTGTCGGTGATGAGAGAGAGAGATGCAAATGGTATGGGAAGGGCCTCAGATTTGAGATTCACACCACCGTGACTGTATCATAATACACTAAGTTTGGAGAGGTAGTTGAGGCAGCCAGAAGAGTAGAGGATAGTATTTCAGAGGGACACTGAGTTCATACATTGAAGCAAAAGCGTAGCTAGAGCTGGGCAGAGGGTGGCTCTAGTAGTAGGCCGCCTAAGAGAAGGGGCATTCTTACGAGTTATTATGATATTACGCAAATAAGTCAGGGTACAGGCTTCAGGGGAGACTCGAGACAAACTGTCAGTCATAACTCAGTGCAGCCATTAGCGGGAAGTAATACCATGAATCAGGGACAGAACGACCGCAGTGGTGGGGGATATCGTGATGATCGTTCTAGGAGTGTCCAACAGACTTCTTGCTCTTCATGTGGTAGAAATCATTAGGGCCAGTGTCGCATTGGAGACAAAGTTTATTATATGTGGTCAGTCTGGACACATCAAAAGATTTTGCCCTACTTTATCTCACGGTGATAGTTCTGTAAGAAGGAAAGCCTCACAATATTAGCCTTACTCTGGCCAAACTCAAGGTCAGAGAAGAGTATACACAGGAGGTTCTACATCTACCTTTAGAGTCAGACGACTGCTTCAGGTCAGAGATGTCAGCCTGATCGACCTCATACTCAGGCTCGAGTCTTTGCTTTGACAGAGTAGATGGCACGTGCTGCACCAAAAGTTATTATGGGTATATTATCTATCCTTGGCCGCGAGGCTCATATTCTTATTGATCATGGATCCACACACTTCTTTGTTTCCCGTACTTTTGCTATGCACATAGGGCGAGAGCCCGAACTGCTAGATTGTGGTTTAGTTGTTCGTACACCTACTGGAGAGTCATTACTTACTGAGAGTGTGTATCGAGATTGTATGATTGGAATGGGTGAACATGAATTTTAGGCGAATTTGATTTCCTTAGACATTCATGACTTCGATACAATTTTGGGCATGGATTGGTGCATTGTTTCAAAAAGGAAGTAATGTTTAAAAAACTAGTAAAATTCTTTGGGGAGCGCAAAGTTCTACTCTCATATGTTATATCTACTAGTAGTGCAAGGCGGTTGCTAAGAAAAGGATGCCGAACTTAATTAGCTCATGTGATATATATACAGAAGTTCGAGAATTGAGATTGGAGGATACTGCAGTAGTCAAAGAATTTCCAAATGTATTTCTGGATGAACTTCTTGGGATGCCACCTAACAGGGAAGTTAAGTTTCCTATTGACTCAGTCCCTGGAACATCTCCTATATCTGTGGCACCGTACAAGATGGCTCCAACAGAATTGAAGGAACTGAAAATTCAATTGCAAGAGTTGGTGGATAACAGGTTTATTAGACTTAGTGTGTCCTCGTGGGGAGCTCTAGTCTTGTTTGTTAAGAAAAAGGATGGGACTTGGCCATGTGATGGTGTTAGAAGCTATAGATGATTTTTGTTACGACATCCTAGTTATTTCGTTATTTTGGGATTGTAAATTTTTGTTATATTATTCTTTTGGTATTAAGAATAAACTGAGGTATATTAATATTAGTTATAATATTATCTTTTAAGACTCTAGAGATATCTTGAGGAAAACTCAATATTTTGGTTGAGGATATTGTTCATTGGAGTTTGTTGTATATTGAATTATTTTGAGAGTGCTTGTTTTACATATTTTCAGATTGGGAGTGTTATATTTATAAAGGAGACTCTTCCAAATTTTTTGCAGAATCCTTACCAATTAGATTATTATCAATCCAGTTTGGATAAAGTTTGATAGACTCACCCTGGGGTTCGGGGCGGGTCGTTTCAATAAGTGTCATGAAAAAGAGTAAACCAATAAAATCACACTGTAAAATCTTTGTAGCTATGTTTTTGGCACTAAAATGGCCTCCACAACCTTGTTCATGGAAAAAAAAGATGACATTTTGAAATTCATTCTCTGGAACATATCTCTTAATAATTTGATCAGCACAATATTTGAATAAATAGGGTTTATCCCAAAAGAAACTCTTCACTTCAGCTACGAACTTTGTACTATCTTGCTTGATCCAGTATTCTGGGATTCACTGTAAGAATAATAATATTTTATTACAAAAAGATTAGTCACTAAAAGTAATAAATTAGTCACTTCATATTTTTTTTGACAAAAAATACACAGTCGCACATTAATAGTAAAAAGACCATCTTAAAAAGTTCTAGCGACGAAAATTATTTTCGTCATGTTAAAAAAATATGTTTTGTTGACAAATATAATTGTCTTAAAATTAACTTAAAACTATCACAAATGATATTCAAAATAGTCAAATTAGAGATTAAAAAAAAGCAATCAATGACACTTAATATCTGTCACAATATGTAATTTATAGTGACTATAATATTTGTCTTAAGATTATGTAAATATAGTTGCAACAATTACTAAAAATTGTCATTTTAGAGGTTCAAAGGTGCAACAATTACTAAAAATTGTCATAGTTGCTTGTAGTTCTATAATGTCGCATACGTAAACTTCAACAAATATATATATATACTTTCATTTTAAATGACAAGCAATATAGTCTCACATTATTTTTAAGATCTAGCATGAGGGACAAATTTTAAATGTTTGAAATGTATATATAAAAAATAAGATCTAGTTTTTAAAACTATACATTCACCTAAATTCACTTTACACTTTGCAGCAGAATTAGTAACAAATCAATAGCAACAATCAGTATAATTCAATCCTTAGTTCGCCTTCCACCATTGATCCCAAATGTTTTCATGACAACCTATATATATAAATAAGATGATAAGATATGAGAGACTGAAAATTTGGAATAGTGAACTAAGGTATAGAGCATCTAAATAAAGAGATGGAAATGCAATAAAATAAAATAAAATAAGGGCCAAAATCTTGCCTTAGTCATATGCCATACAAATTTACCCCAATTGTATAGTATATCTTGCAATTTAAATTAGTTACAACAAATCAATCAAATCACGAAGGTGCTTCACTTTTACTTTCTATACAAGGAATGATAATCTAATTAAATATTGCATAACTAGGATGCTAGGCTAAATATATATAGGAAAAACCAATAGTCTACTTATTGCTAAATATCTTTAACAAACTTACATAGTTATGATCTTTTTATATCACTATTGATTTCATTTGTTGTTGAATTCAAATAATGAACAACCATTGATGATAAGTTGATCACATGCAAGATTCAAGGACAATTATTAAAAAATTAAGAAAGAGTTAGAAAAAAATTATAAAAAAAAACTAAGCTTTAATAGATTGGAACTTAAGAAAAGAGCAAATAATATATTTTTCAAAAAACACAGAAACAGAAAAAATATAAGTACTTTTCGTTGTTCATTCCAAGAATTATGGAGCTACTAACAACTTAAGAGATTAAATCGCGACTAAAAATAGAGAAGAACAAAAGCATGACTTGTTTCTTGATTTCTGTTGAAGAAGACAAAACTAGTTAAATAAAATTTAGTCCAAGACAATAAATTAACTAGTTACTGAAATGATTTAAACAATACATTGATGAAGTAATAAATTTCAGATGTAGCAAAACAACATATACAGTATGATGAAATTTTAAAAGCAAAATTGGGGGTTGAAACCATTAACCAAAACAATATAGATCTAAATTTTGAGAATTTTAGTTTTGCCTACTTTAGGTCAAACTCAATCACTCAGCAAGTGACAAAGAAAAGAAGCAGCTGAAAAATGAGAGTGACATCGCATAGAATTGATAGTGAAATGTCATTTTCTTAATGTTAATTTATTCCATTTATATTTAGAATGACAGATGCAAGCGAAAAGCAACACTTGCTGACACAAAGATATATAAATAACCTTAAATCAAAACACAGTCACACAGTGAACATTAGCTCATTCTAGTAAGATTAAAGCTACAAGTTTAAAATGTAATAAAATCATACGCCTATAATCGAAAGAAAAGAACCCGTCCTTACACATATTTATATAAGATGTTTATACATTTATCAGCTCTTTTGTGTTATTAAAAAAAAAACAATTTCTATCAAGATAAGTAGTAAAAGAAAGACAAGTTTCTTACAATATGACATTGTGCAACAAGGCAATCCATACTCAAACTTTTTAAGCAACTCTGTATGAAATCTGCAAAAAGCATCAAGATGAATATATGTGATATTAATAACTAGTTATTCTATTGATGCCATTTTAGAAGCTTCACACCAATATCAAATGGACATATCTGAACTAAGTTGTGAAAAACATATTAAAGGAGTTGAATTTCTTTATTAAGTTATCTACTGAGATAGCATTTCAGGACAATCAACAAACATAGACAAAAGTATGTTTAAAAATCAAGGATGTGCATTCATCAACTATATATTCAGCCATTTCAACTGCTGACAGAAGAACATTACTGGCATCAACATCTATTTTATTATTGTGTCCACATCCAAAAGCCTTCTTATTAAGATAGCAATAATTGAACATATAACAATATAAGTAATCTTTTAAAGAGACATTTCATCAAACATGTAATATGTATTCAAATAATAGAACACGATCAGACTCCAAAGTCATTTCAACAAGATGTAATCTACTTGAAGAGAAGAAAGGAAATAATTTCTTAGGTCACCTAAATAATAAATTAATAAAAAATTAAAGAGGAGTGCGGTAACAAAAGATAAAATAAATTAATTATTTCGAAATTGAGAATGAAAGATTAAATTATTTGTATGTTCGTCGTCTTTCGAATAGGAACAGAGATGATACTAAAAAATCAAAATCAACTGAATCAAAAACTAAATTGATAAAAAAAAAAAACAATTATACCAAAGCTCCTTTTTAAAATGCTTGGCCACCGAATCCTTCATCAATTCCAAACGAATCCTTTTTGAATTCTAATTGAAATCCTTTTCCAATTTTAAAATAAATCTTCGAAATTAATGCGACCATCAGCCATAAATTTGTTTCCACTTTTGAAGTTGAAACTCTTGCTCGTACACTCCAACTGGCAATTAGCAAAATTAAATATTTTAATTATTCAATATTCCTGAATTGGATTAATTAATTGCTTTGATATCTTTTGTTCGCATTCCATTGATTCTTCGCTGTATTTTTGTCTTCCAATTTAATCTTTTTTGCTTCCCAATTTGAACTTCTTCACGCTTTTTTTATCCATAATCTCCAATTAATTTCCTATTCAATAAAATAATTCAATTAATTAAAAATAACAAATAATAATAATTAATAATTATATAATTAAGGGTAAAACATGTATATATTATATGCTCATCAATAGCCTACCCCTATCCCAAACTGTTCCCTACCAAAAGAATGACATAGGAACTATAAAAGATGCTGCAGGGTTAAAATTGTAAAGAGGCATATAGCCAAACCAATGATCATACCAGAAACTCCTGTTTCCATATCTAATTAGCCAACGTATATAAGTCTTAACAACACAATGGATGGAGCATGGGCATCGCCAAATTAGGGAAGCAAGATAGCGAAATTGGATTATATTTGGATGTTTGGTTCTACAATATTTGGACTTCATGAATGAAGCCCAAAGAGATTGGCGATCCCGAAACCCTCTGAATGAACATATTTAACAGAAAAGAATTCCCTTCCAAAGTGATAAGACTGTAGTTAAGATCTATCCCAATGCAGCCTACAAGCACCAATTAGAATTGTCTATGATGTGAAAATAAACATTATTGAGAATGAGACTTCAACATTAACTAGAGACAAGCTTAAATAAAAAACGATATAGGAAATTAGCAAGAAAATATCTTTGTCAACCCATCCAATTAAATGTCATAAACAATATTACAAATCAAAAACATAGAAGTCAAAGAGAAAAACTAAGCCTTTAATTCCAAGAATATAATCCAAGTCAACTTTTCAATACTCTGTCTCGTTCATATGAGCCATCCTATTTATGTTTTGCATTCACCAAACCATGTCAACTTCAAGAGAATAATCAAAATGAAGTAGAACAATAAGAGAACTATAAAGTATTTTTAGAAAAGGCAAGCAGAACTCCGACCTTTATTCTCTCTACCAATAAAACAACTTGTGCCTCACCAACAAGATCAGTCTAACAGCAACATGAATAAGCAGATTAGTTGGCCGATAGAAAAATATGACATGTAAAGTAGAGCATTTTATCACACCCTAGATTCTAGAGTAGCCAGTATACAAATAATTCTTGAATGCAATTAAAATCACATCATAAACATAAGAAAGCTCTTCTGACGGGATTTATCATTCAACCGATTGACTGGACACATCCCATTAGAAATTGGAGGGCTTCAAAAATATTCATGGATTGAATTTGTCACACAATTGCTTGTCAGCATCTATACCGGGGATCATATCCAATTTGAAAAATGGTTAAGAGAACCTAAACCTTTCCCACAACACATTAAGTGTCCAAATTCCTCCTCAATTGATTGAGCTCCACTTTTTATCTGACTTTAATATGTTAATAGAAAATAAGAGGGATTCAAGAGGCCATACCTTTTTTTAAGCACCAGAAATAATTAAATGTTGGATCATGTTAATGGTCGAAAAGAAATCACAAGCGGAAATATTTTTCTGATCACAGTATAGATGCTCTTTCTCTAATGATTTGTTCAATGTTCTTATTTGATTTTGATGACGAAGAGAAGAAGATAAAGATTTACTCTCCAGCATGTACTCTCTGCATTATTGCTTTTTTCTAGGAGTTATAACCAAAGTGGGAAGTTGATATTATATCAACTTCCTTCTTAACTTCCAAACCGCACATGTTAACTGTTTTGCAGTTACCAAGTACGGATCGAGTCAGGTCGGCCCATCATGGAGACCCATCTATCCACATGTGTCATACAACTTGTCCGGCCTAATCCCAAACAAATTGAAGTTTGCCACATTTGACGAAATAATTTATAGAGGTGACCTCCACCATTGTGGTCCAACAATTAATAAGAGTTACAATAGTATAAAGGAATTACCAGCAACAACATCCAATCGAGGAGAAGAAGATGAATTTGTAATTGATACGGTGTCATTCAATTAGAGTTTTGGTACATCTTATGCCACATCCTGGGGTTATTTGCGATCTTTTGGAATATTGTGTCAAATAAAGTGGTCATCTAGATGGTCAACACCAACTTTGTTTAAAGAAGAAAAAAATGGAGAAGGTGCAGCAAAGTTTGAAGGAAAATTGAGGCAGACGGCTTTGACAAGAAAGAAGGAAGAAGAATAAAGAAAAATCAAATACGGTTAAAAAAATAATATTTTAATAGCCAATTTTCTCTATAAAAAGGGAGCTACCCATTTGGTTTTGGCATCCAAGATTTGAGAGAAGCAATCCCATTTTATGAGAGAAGAAAAATTAAGAGTTGTGTGAGAGATTAAGAGTTCAATACTCTTGCGTAATTAGTAAGTGGGAGATTGAGTGTGCTGGAGTTTTGGGAAGTGAGCCAAAATATTACAATACTTATAATCCTCATTTCACTAGTAAAATATTTTCCTTCTGTCTTAGCCCGTGGACGTAGGCTAAAAGTCGAACCATGTAATTTTCTAGTGTTCTCTTTGTGCTTGTTCTTTATTTTCTTTCAATTTCATTTTAGTTGGGGCTCTGCTTCACCCATAAAATTTCTAATAGTGGTATCAGAGCTATTACTTGTATTTTTTAGAGTCAGGGGTACTGTTCACGTATATTGTACTGTTTATGTATGTGGCATTATTTCCGTGTACGGCACTGCTTATACATACGGTTACTGTTCATGTGAAATGGTGGAAGTCGATCCTAGCAAAGTTAGTTCGTGGTGAAAAGCAATGGCTGCAAAATACGAAATTAAGAAGTTCAACAAAAATAATTTTTTTTTTGTAGAAAATGAAGATGAAAGCTGTATTGAGGAAAAATAATTGCTTCGACAATTGGAGAAAAGCCCATGGAGATAACTGATGACAAGTGAAACGAGATAGACAACAATGCCATTGCTGATCTACACTTGACACTTACAGATGAAGTATTATCCAATGTGGTAGAGAAAAAGGCAGCAAAGGAAATATGAGATACTCTCACAAAATTGTATGAGGCCAAATCACTGTACAACAAGATCTTCTTAAAAATGAGACTTTGTACTCTTCGAATGGCAGAATGTACATTGGTGATCGACCACATCAACACTTTGAAGACTATATTTTCACAACTCATAACGTTGGGTCATAAAATAGAGGAAAATGAACGTGCAGAGCTTCTAAAATGAACGTGCAGAGCTTTTACTTCAAAGCCTACCAGATTCATATGATCAACTCATCATCAATCTGGCGAACAACAGCCTTCCGTATTAAATGAGGAGAACAGGTGAAAAAAATAAGAAAGACAGACAAGCAAGTTCACAACAAGTAAAAACACTATCGGTTAGGGAGATCAACAAAGCGTGTTCCCAATGGGAGTCACAATCATGGTAGATTAAAATCAAGAAGTACGAAATATGTCAAATGTTACAACTGTGGTAAAAAATGGCATGTCAAGAAAGAGTGTGGGAATAAGTAGAGGAGAAGAGAAGGTAAAGATCCTAAGTCATCAAATGTTCAGGGGTGTGTAGCAAGTACCTCGAATAACGGCAAAATTCTCTACAATGAGGCAACAACTATTTCAGAAAATGTTGTGCAAATTTTATTGAACTTGCAAGTACACGAATCTATTATATAATAGATCAATGGTGATGAGTGTCGTTCCCACGAGGAAGTGGATTTTTTAATTATGTGTCGAGTTAATTTTCTTAGTGGGTGGTTGGATTTGTGGTAAAATTAATTTAGATTATGTTAGAATTTAAATTGAAATGGCGGGAATAAATTAAATTAGAAACTTTTGAAATAAAGCACTTGGGTATCTGGATGTGCATCAACATGCTCCATGGGCTAAATATTCCATATTAATGTCAATTAAATCATGAGCAGGATTTCCACTCCTCATGAACCACACTCAAATAAATATGGCGCTAAGGGCTTATCGTGCCAAATAGTAATAACCTTGTACTAGGGAGCCGGTTATACCAGTGCAGTATCTAAACATGATTATTATTATCTATCGATGAAAAGTCAAAACATCCACATATATTAGAGGGGAAGAGAAAGTAAATTTACCAAATTAAGCCCATGGAACATGTTGAGACTTCACCTTCAACTCAAGCTTGAAAGAAAATTAGTTACTAATAATTGAACTAGGGGTAAAATAGAAATTTATTAAAATACGTAGAAAATATAAGATAGAGAAGGAATTACAGAAAATAAAACTCAAAAATGAATTCAGGGGTCTCAAATTAAGGGGGGGAGCCTTCTTTTTATAAATATACTATGTAAATTGTGGCCATCGGATTAAAAATAATTTAGACGTTCAGGATTGCGCCACGTCATTGGATAACAGTACACAGTTTGACCACACGGTTTGAATAGTGACACGGTTTGAATAGTGACGTAATTTAGTTGAAAATAATTCCGTGTATATGCATGTACCGTACGTACGATTTTTGGTCCACTAATATGCTGCCAGATCAACGATCAACATCATATAAGAATTTTAGTCCAATAGGATCGTGACACATCATCGATCAACGCCAACTCATCAGTCAACACCACATAAGCAGTTAATGCCACATCATCGATCGATGCCACGTCATCGGACCATATATGTGAACAGTGTCATGAATAGTACCATGAACAATACCGTACATGTGAACAATATCTTTTTCCTTTTTATACTCCTCCTAAGGTTTTCGACCATCCTGAGTTCAAAAGTGATGTCCGTTTTGCTGTCTGATCTCTCGTTCATTGTGAAATGATTATGATGCCCCTAAAATATATAAAATACATAATTAAAACAAAACACACATAATTAAATTATAAGGAACTTAAATATATAAAAGTAAGGATGGTAGTGAAACTTGAAATGTAAAATGACGATTTTCTCATTTATAAATATACACTTTCTAACACTAAACGCACCCCCTAACCAGCTTTTTGCCATTCTTTAGCAAATAAAGCGAAGACAAAATTCAAATCAAAATGATTTTTTTTTTTAAAAATTGTGTTTATTCAATCAGACTAATGATAGCAATCAAATAAAAGTATAAGCATTATCTCCAGGCTAAAGAAATATAACGCTTATATCAACTATCCACATGCATCAGTCCAACAGACTTTGTCATATCTATAGTAATCAAGCTACTTTCGAGAATGACATGTCAAACCTCAAAATCTCACCGGTAATAATGACACTCTCACAAGAAAATTAAACCTAAAAAAAATCGTCACTTCAATGAATGATAAATTGAGTGAAGATAAGAAAAAAGTAATATCACACACTCTTACCAAGATCCACAGCTTAGAAATAACACGATCTTAAGTCAAACAAAATGCTAGTCAACCTAATGTAATTATTTTTTATTTTTGATTTATTTTTTCTTATGCATCACTACATCTTTTTAGCCCATATAACTAGCTTCTATTTCAGATTATAGATCCCTAAAATCAAGAATTACTTTTATTAGGACGTAATGTAGGCTAGGGACATTGCTAACAAAGAAGGAGAAATATGGAAAACAAAATATATGTTTGAGAAAAAATAGAGATCTTTTAGAAATTACAAGGTGCATTTCGCTTATTTATTATTATTGAATATCTTTTTTTTCCTTCTCTTTTTTTTTCCTTTTTTTAACTAATTTTTTTTAATAGCACAACTTTACTAAATAAAATGATTATTTACATTTTTTCTCAAATATGAATAGGTGATGGAATTTGTAAGATATCGGGTAATACTCCAAATCAGAGTGGGTTAAGATGATAAGTTGACAAAGAAAATTTTTTTTTAAAAATAAAATGCTCAAAAGGGATAACTATGGATATTTCACAAAAAGAATGACTAGAAAGGCTCAAACGAGCCAAAGATGGCTTTTTCATCGTCTTTTAGGGCTCTAAATAATCTTCCATATCTACTAGTTAAATGGACCTCAGATGTAGTAACACATTTTTTTCTTCTTTTCTATTTAATTTTTTTTTTAGAGGAATGACTCAAAGGAAATCTAGAGATCATGTATAAAATAATAAACTGCTAAGCTGTATGAAGAATGGACAAAAAATGTTACTCTCCAAGAAAAATAACAGACTCAAAAACTCACTTGGTATTCATTATGACATGTGCATTCCTTCAAGCAACTAATATTTGTCTTCGACATCAACATGTAAAGTAGTAAATGTAGTGTAACATTACTCAAGACCAAAGATAATACAAATACTAAAATTTGAAAGTCATCATGTCATCCAATGTTAAAAGATCACACAAAATTATCAATTTTTTTTTAATGACATTCTACCCCCCAACCTATTCTAAACATTAAAAAAAAAATCCATGCAGAAAGGTGAAAATGATGCAGAAAAACTAGTTAGAAAAGTTACACTTAAAATGATAGAAAAATAAAATGTCTGGAATTTTTTTTTTTACTAAGAAGATACGTTTCTGGAGTCACTACACTCCATATTCAGTCATCTTCGACTTAAAAATTTAAAAATGTATATTTATAAAAGAGAAGTCAAAAAGAAAAAGTTAGAAAGATCACACGTAAAATAAGATAATTTTTTTTTTAACTTCCAAACTAAGAAGTTGTCTTTCTAGAGTCACTACACTCCGTACATGTGAACAGTACCATTTTCCTTTTTATACTCTCCCTAAGGTTTTCAATCGTCCTGAGTTCAAAAGTGATGTCCGTTTTGCTGTCTGATCTCTCATTCATTCTGAAATGATCGTGATGCCCTTAAAATATATAAAATACTTAATTAAAACAAAACACACATAATTAAATCACAAGGGACTTAAATATATAAAAGTAGGGATGTTAATAAGACTTGAAGTGTAAAATGGCGATTTCCTCCTTTATAAATATACACTTTCTAACACTAAACAGAAGGCAAAGAAGGGTTATCTGACGTCTGGCTTATAGATTCAGGAGCTACTTGGCACATGACCTCTCGAAGAGAATGGTTCCATACATATGAACCTATCTCAGAAGGATCTATATACATGGGTAATGATCATGCTTTAGAGATTGCTGATATTGGTATTATCAAAATAAAAATATTTGATGGTACAATTTGCACAATTGAAGAAGTACAACATATCAAAGGCTTGAAGAAGAATATATTGTCTTTAAGACAAATAGAGAATCTTGGGTGTAAAACCTATATTGAAAATGGGATTATAAAGATTGTTAAAAGGGCACTTATATTGATGAAGGTAGAAAAGATCGATATTAATCTATTCATGCTTAAAGGAGAAACACTATAATGTCGCATTAAATAGAGAAGAGTCGGCGATGGTGTGGTATCTCAAACTTGGCCATATGTTGAAACAAGGTTTAAAGATTCTCTCTGAGCGAAAATTGCTTTCAGAGCTCAAATTGATAAACTTATTATTTTGCGATCATTATGTTACAAGTAAGCAGCATAGATTGAAGTTCAGCAGATATGTTGCCAAAAGTAAATGCATTCTAGACTTGGTTCATTATGATACTTAAGAATCATCAGACATATCTATGGGAGGTGCAAAGTACATGGTGACATTCATTGATAATTATTTAAGGAGATGTTAGGTGTATCCAATCAAGAAAAAATCAAATGTGTTTCCAGTGTTTAAGGAATATAAAGCGCGAGTAGAACTTGAATCCGGCAAAAGGATCAAATACTTGAGGATACATAAAGGTAGAAAGCATACAGACGGTAAAGTTTCTTGCTGTCTGAAAACAAAAAGGTCTTCAAAGACAGTTCACAGTGGCATACGCTCCTCAACAAAATGAAGTGGCGAAGCAGATGAACATGACTCTTACAAAAAGAATAAAAGTTATGTTGAGGACTGCTGGTCTACCCAACTCATTCTGGGCAGAAGCAGCCAAAACTGTCTGCTATATAGTAAATTAGTCGCCATCCCAACAATTGAGTTGAAAACACCAATGAAGATATGGACTGGAAAGTCAGTTGATTACTCATATCTACATGCATTTGGATGTCCTATGTATGTAATATACAATGCCCAAGAAAGAACAAAACTAGATCTAAAATCTAAGAAGTGTATCTTCTTAGGGTATGCTGATAGAGTAAAGGGATATTGTTTGTAGAACCCGACTGACCACATGTTTATCATCAGCAGAGATATTATCTTTGTAAAAGATCAACTGCAAAGGAGAGATGAGGATAATAGCACTTTAAAAGAAAAGTCAGAGACTGTACCAATATATGTGAAAAAATAATCTGCAAAAAGAAGATTCAAATTCTTCTAAAGTAGCACCAGAGCATGAAGAACAGGAACTAGTCGAGTCCGAGGCTCTAGAAGTTCGTTGGTCAACTCATGAAAGACAATCACTAACGTGGCACTCAGAGTATGTCATAGAGATTAATGTTGCATACTGTCTTTTAACAGAGGATAGGGGCCTACTTTCCATTAAACTTTAAACAGTTCAAATGTTACTTTGTGGATAACAGAAATGTAGGAAGAAATTGAAGCTCTACACTAGAATAAGATACGGGAACTTGTACCACTACCATATGGAAGAAAAGCTATTGGAAACAAATGGGTCTACAAGATCAAACGTGATGGCAATGACCAAGTAGAGCGGTATCGTGCAAGATTAGTGATGAAAGAATATGCTCAGAAAGAAGGTATTGACTTCAACGAGATATTTTCTCCGGTGGTTCGAGTTATAACAGTCAGAATAGTCTTGATAATGTGTGCTACATTTGACCTACATCTAGAGCAGTTAGATGTAAAAACTCCATTTCTTCATGGAAAACTTAAAGAAGAAATTTATATGCTCCAACCAGAAAGTTTTGTTGAAATAAGAAAAGAGAACTTGGTTTCCAGGTTGAACAAATCTCTATACGGTCTCAAACAAGCGCCGAGGTGTTGGCATAAGAGATTTAATTCCTTCATTATAAGCCTTGGATACAACAGACTCAATTCAGACAATTGTGTATATTACAAGAGGTTTGAAGATAATGATTTCATCATTTTGTTGTTGTATATGGATGACATATTGGTAGCAGGCCCCAACAAAGATCGAGTCTAAGAATTAAAGGCACAGTTAGTTAGGGAGTTTTAAAAAAAGGACTTCAGACCAGTAAAGAAGATTCTAGGGATACAAATATACCGAGACAGAAATAATAAGAAGATTTGGCTTTCTTAAAAGAACTACTTAAAAAAAACTTACAGTGCTTCAATATGCAAGATTGTAAGCTAATTTCTACCCTTTTTTTATTAATTTCAAGTTATCCTCAAGTATATGTCCTAGTGTTGTGCAAATTTTGTTGAACTCGCAAGCGCACGAATCTATTGTAGAATAGATCAATGGTGTCGAGTGTCGATCCCACGAGGAGGTGGATTTTAATTAGGTGTAGAATTAATTTTGTAAGTGGGTGATTGGATTTATGGGAAAATTGATTTAAACTATGCTAGATTTAAATTGGAATAACGGTATTAAATTGAATTGGAAACTATTATAATAAAGTGCTTGGGTATCTGGATCCGTATCAACATGCACCATGGGCTAAATATTCTTTATTAATACCAATTAAATCATGAGGGGGGAATCCACACCTCATGAACCACACTCTAATCAATATGGTGCTAAGGGCTTATCGTGCCAAATAATAATAACCTTATACTAGGGTGTCGGTGAAACCAAGGCGGTAACTAGACAAGATTATTATTATTTGTCGACGAAAAGTCAAAACCTCCACAGAAATTAGAGAGGAAGAGAAAATAAATTTACCAAATAAAGCTCATGACACATGTTGAGACTTCACCTTCAACCCAAGTTTAAAAAAAAATTAGCTACTCATAATTGAACTAAGGGTAAAATGAAAATTTATTAAAATACGTAGAAAATACAAGATGGAGAAAGAATTACAGAAAACTAAACTCAAAAATGGATTCAGGGTGTCAAAATAGGGGGGAGAGCCCCTTTTTTATAGATACATTGAATAAATCATGGTCATCGGATTAAAAACAATTCGGACGCTCAGGATTGCGCCACGTCATCAATCAACAGTACCGTACATGTGAACAGTGCTGTATGTGTGAGCAGTATCATTTTTTTATGCTCCTTTTAAGGTTTTCGACTGTCCTGAGTTCAAAAGTGATATCCGTTTTGCCGTCTGATCTCTCGTTTATTGTGAAATGACTACGATGCCCCTAAAATACATAAAATACTTAATTAAAATAAAACACACATAATTAAATCACAAAAAATTTAAATACATAAAAATAAAAATGTTAGTAAAACTTAAAGTACAAAATGACGATTTTCTCCTTTATAAATATACATTTTCTAACACTCAACACCTAGCAATGAAGCAGAGAGGAAGGAGATGCCTCGAGTACCATATGCATCAGTAGTGGAAAGTTTGATGTTCGCTATGATTTCTACAAGACTAGACATTACACAAGCAGTGGAAGCAGTCAGTCAATACATGGCGAATCCTAATAGAGAGCATTAGAAAACTGTGAAGAGGATTCTAAGATACATCAAAGGAACCTTAGATGTTGCATTATATTACAGTGGATCAGAGTTTATTGTCAAGGGCTATATGGATTTAGATTTTGCAAGAGACTTTGATAAAAGAAAATTCACTACTGGCTATGTGTTTACACTCATAGAAGGAGCTATAAGCTGGGTTTCGAAACTACAGACCGTTGTGGTTTTATCTACAACAGCAGCAGAATACATGGCAGCTATGTAAGCTTGCAAGGAAGTTATTTAGATACAAAGGTTAATGGAGGAGCTCAGGCACAAATAATAGAAAATTCCTGTATTTTGTGACAATCAAAATGCATTGCACATTGCAAAGAATCCAGCCTTTCATTCCAAGACAAAGCAGATAAGAGTTCAGTACCACTTTGTTCAAGAAGTAGTGGAAGACGGAAGCGTGGATTTACACAAAATCCATACGAAGGAGAACCTAGCAGATGTTATGACCCAACCAATCAATACTGACAAGTTTGCATGGAGTAGATCCTCGTGTGGCCTAGGAGAGACACAAAGCAATATGACAATGGCAAAGCAGAATGTTTGGTGTGGAGATTGATTGGTTCTCAATCAAATCTCCAAGTGGGAGAAATATCAAATAAAGTGGCCATCTAGATGGTCAGCACCAACTTTGTTTGAAGAAAAAAAAAATAGAGAAGTTGCAGCAAAGTTTGAAGGAAAATAGAGGCAAACGGCTTAGACAAGAAATAAGGAAGAAGAATAAAGAAAAATTAAAGGCTGGTAAAAAAATAATATTTTAATAGCCAATTTTGGCTATAAAAAAGGAGCTGCTGATTTGGTTTTGGCATCCAAGATTTGAGAAAAGCAATCCTATTTTGTGAGAGAGAAAAAATTAGGAGTTGTGTGAGAGATTAAGAGTTCTAATACTCTTGTGTAATTAGTAAGTGAGAGATTGAGTGTATTGGGGTTTTGAAAAGTTTGCCAAAATATTATAATACTTATAATCTTCATTTCAGTAGTAAAATATTTTCCTTCTGCCTTCGTCTGTTCACCCGTAGACGTAGGCTAGAAGTCAAACTACATAATTTTCCGATGTTCTCTTTATACTTGTTCTTTATTTTCTTATAATTTTATTTTAGCTGTGGTCTTGCTTCACCCATAAAATTCCTAACATATTGGCACTGGCTATGGTTTCGTTTCATTGCTACACTTATTGATTCATGTTACAGTTGGCTCTACAAATATGTATTCGTTTAGTGATGTTGTAATCTACAAGCTTTTCTTCAAAAATGGTTTATAATAAATGTGTGTTAATTCCGTTAGCTTAAAACTATACTCCTCTTTTCAATATGTTTCAGGTGGCTTGTCTATAATTATGCATTTCTTTTCTTCAGTATTTGTTGGTCACAAATATGGGCTTTGATTAATTTAATGACTTCATGTCTTTTCAACAAGTGGTGTTTTTTTTTTTTTTTGGAGTTGGACTATTGGCACCCCTTCATTGATCTTGTAAAACCTCTATGATATTATAATTACATTTAAGGATAAATATAAATAGAATTAATCTCATTTATATTTTTTTTCTCTCTTCAATTTCATTTTGCTTGCACAATATAAATTTTTGTAATCATTAAAAAAATCTGAATTTAAGAAGCAATCTATAAATTTTTTTTAATCATAAAAATAATCTAAATTTAAGAAGCAATTTTTTAAGCCAAAATAATACTCTTGTAATATATGTTGCAACAAAATTAGGATACAATATTATGAAAAAATAAATTAAATAAAATTTTATCTCACTAAAAATAATTTTTTAAGGATTCTCAAACTAATTATTGCACCAAAAATTTATATGTATGATAAAATTGTATTAGACCCATAAAATATACAATATTTTATAAGGTTTTTCTTACTTTTTCTTTTAGATTTTTTTTAGAAATTAAATAATAAAGAAAGTTTGAAGAGAGGAATGCAATTGTTAAGACTGAAAAAGTGAGAAAATTATTAGAAATTGCAAGATTTATAAATGAAAATAGTGTTTATTCAGAAAAAAATCTTTTGGCATTAAATAGAATATAATTAAAAAAAAGGGTTTCAAAAGGATTTTGAAGAGGTAATAATAGTCCGACTCTTTTTTTTTCCCTTCATACATTATACAATCTGCAAGCCCATTAGAAATAATAAAAAGCCTAAGGTAAAAAAATCCAAATAATGTTTACACTAAGAGATTGTTTATTAAATGTCTTAAGTCTGAAATTTTATTAATTTAAGATATTTTTTAAAATTTACTTGTTTGTTTTTTGGAACTTATGTCTGATTTTCAGATATTTACATGTCAATAGAAAAAGTAAACTTTCTTAACTTTTATCTGAATGGAAAAATATCTTAATGACAAGTAAATATTATATTCCAAAAATATCTCTGTAAAATAACTTATTTCCTAAAATTACAAAATCTAATCCTCTTTTTTTGTTTTAATTTACAAGGACATAAATGTCAAACAACTAAATTTAAGATTTTTTTTATTGTAAAAACAAACAAAATGCCACTCATATTCAGATATTAAAAAAAGAAAAACAAACATGTCATTCGAATTTTTATATTCAGATCTATTCAAACTTTAAAAAAATTCAGACCCATTTAGATTTCAGACAAAAAAACAAACGCTACCTAACCCAAATATAAACAAGAGGGAAGCTCCTTACACTTTTTTAGAACTCTTATGAAACCCCACTTATAATATATGTAACTCTCATTTTGATAAAAATTACATAAAAGGATAATAGGTTACAACAAAGTTTAATTAAAGATTAAGCATAATTTTTTTCATAATAAAATCTTGTCATTATATAATTTAGGGATATTATCATTTTACTACCAAAGTTTTACTGACATATCATATCAGTACCAAGGTTTGCCGAAAAGTGCATTTTACTACCAAGGTTTTGCGCCGTTATCAATTCACTACCATTCCGTTAATAACGTTAAAAATTTGTTGATGTCATGAGGGCATCAAAAATATTTCCAACTGTAAGAGTAAAATTGCTTGTTAATTTGATAGATAAATTATAATTTTACTACTAAGCTTTTAGGGGAATTATCATTTTACTACCAAACTCTTGGGGGTAAAATCGACTTTTAATTCAATTTCCGTTAAACATTAGCTTTTTCTTAACGGAATGGTAGTGAATTGATAACGGCGCAAAACTTTGGTAGTAAAATGCACTTTTCGACAAACCTTTCCGTTAAATATTAACTTATGTCAGTAAAACTTTAGTAGTGAATTGATAATTTTCCTATAATTTATTACTTTATTGCCTCAAAATTATTTTTAATTTGAGAAAAATTATTTATGTGAATTAAAGATGGGAGGGTTCATGATCAATAATGCTGAAATATGAACTCAAATGTCACGACCGACATGCAGGATGCAATATGTATGAGTGTATAATATGTTGTCTGTCTAGTAATTAAGCTTGCAAACGACAGAACCATATTGTCATACAGTGGCATAAGTAACACACATGCAAAGCACGTGTTCTAATCTCAGAAGGTTTAGTTCAAAACGGCAATCCATACTGGCGTTTTGGAAAACTTAAAGAGGCACGCTGGTTGCACGTGTGTGAGGCTGTTACAGTCGTTGGTTTTGGCGGGAATCCAAGAAAGGGTAACAAACCCAGAATACAGAGGATATATGAGCTGTTTTTTCTGGAATCATAAGAGTGTGACCATAGAGAAAGATAAGGGAGTGACGAGAGAGAAAGTGTAACACATTTGTATTCTCTGTAACTGCTTCCAATCTCTTGTAAGCTTTGATCTCATTTCTAGTGAAAGCTCAGTGCTTGTTTTCTCAGTGGATGTAGGCACCAGTCTTTGGTGCTGAACCACTTAAGTTCTGTGTTCTTGATTTCTGGTTGTGTTTACTTCTTGATCAGATTGAGTTGAGTGTGCGTGAGTCTTGTTCCTTGGATCTGAATCAGGTCTTGAGGTGATTTTTGGTCTGACTTGTTTGGACCGAAATTGCAACAAATTGGTATTAGAGCCTTAGGTTCTTATTCAAGGCTCAAGAGATGGGTACTAAAGTGGATCTTGAAAAGTTCACTGGGCAGAACGACTTCCATATGTGGAGGATCAAGATGGAGGCCTTGTTAATCACACAAGGTTTGGGTGATGCTATTGAACCAGCCACCAAGATTGAGGATTCAGAAGCTTCTTCTTCAAGAACACCTGAACAAATGGCTGAGATTGATAAGAAGGCAAAAAGTACCATTATCCTCAGTCTTGGTGACTCTGTGATAAGAGAAGTTGCCAGAGAGAAGACTGTTGCAGGACTCTGGGCAAAACTGGAACAATTGTATATGACAAAGTCTCTTACAAATCGGCTTTATATCAAGAAGAAAATGTTTTCTTTAAAGATGGTTGAGGGAGCTTCACTAGATGGTCATATAGATGAGTTTAACAAGGTCTGTGATGATCTTGAGACAATTGATGAAGAGTTGAGTGATGAAAGTAAAGCACTCTTACTACTCAGCTCTTTACCGAAATCATATGAACATTTTGTGGATGCACTTTTGTATGAAAGACAAATTCTTTCCTTGGAAGAGGTTAAGTCAGCTCTCGGAACCAAGAAGCTGAAAGACAAACAAGAGAGTGCATAAACTGAATCCAGTGAAGGTTTAATGGCAAGGGGCAGATCGGAGAAGAGGGAAGGTAGAGGAAAGAAGCAAGGGAGGTCAAAGTCCAAGAAAAAGCATTTAAAATGCTTTCACTGTTACAAGGAAGGGCATTTCAAAAGAGATTGCCCTGAAAGGAAGACCAAGGTCAAAGATCCAAAAGAAAAAGCAGGAAATGCAGCTATTGCCACAGAGGAGGATGGTTTTGAAACTGCTGATGTCCTTATAGCTTCGAAGGATAAGACTCAAGGTCAGTGGGTCCTTGACTCAGGCTGTTCATTTCATATGTGTCCAAGTACAGATTACTTTGATTCATATCAGTTAATAGATTGTGGTATGGTGCTAATGGGAAATAATTCCATGTGCAAAGTAATTGGTATTGGAACTATCAGTCTTAAGATGTTTGATGGTATAGTTAAGGAACTAAATCAAGTCAGACATGTCCCTGACCTGAAGAGAAATTTAATTTCTATTGGTATGTTAGACCAAATAGGGTGTACAATTAAGGCTGAAGGTGGAGTCTTGAGGGTTATTAAGGGCACAATGGTGATCATAAAGGGTAGGAAAGTCAATGGTCTGTATGTAATGGAAGGACAAACAGCTATTGGCGAGGCCAGTGTGACTGTCAGTGGTATGAACAAAACCAGATTGTGGCACTTAAGATTAGGGCACATGAGTGAGAAGGAGCTAAAGGAGCTTCAAAAACAAGGAGTGTTTGGAAATGACAAGCTTGATAATTTGGGATTCTGTGAAGACTGCATTCTAGGGAAGGCTTCCAGGTTAAAGTTTGAGTCTGCAGCTCATACTACCAAAGACAAGCTCGGTTACATACACTCTGACTTATGGGGCCCTGCACAGGTGATATCTTTAGGGGGTTGTAAGTATTTTCTGACCTTCATTGATGATTCTACAAGAATGGTTTGGGTGTATGTGCTCAAAAGCAAAGATGAAGTTCTTGAGAAGTTCAAAAATTGGAAGACTCTAGCTGAAAACCAAACAAACCTGAAAGTGAAAGTTCTAAGAACTGATAATGGACTGGAATATTGTAAATAAGTCAAGTTTGAGATTATCAGAGAAGAATGGCATTTTGAGACACAAAACAGCCACATACACACCTCAACAGAATGGACTTGCTGAGAGGATAAACAGAACCCTAATGGAGAAGGTGAGGTGCTTGTTGATTCACTCAAAACTGCCTAAGACACTATGGGCAGAAGCTTTGAACACTGCCTGTTACTTGGTAAATAGGAGTCCATCAACAGCAATAGGTTGTAAAACACCAGTTGAGCTGTGGTCAGGGAGAATGGCTGACTACTCTAAGCTTAGAATATTTGGTTGTGAAGCCTATGCACATGTGAAGCAAGGGAAATTAGAAGCTAGAGCTCTGAGATGCAAGTTTCTAGGGTATCCTGAAGGTGTAAAAGCTTATAGACTGTGGTGTGTTGATGTTAAACCTCTTCAGTGCATAATAAGCAGGGATGTCACCTTTAATGAAGCAGAAATGTTGAACAAATCCAGAAATTCTGAAGCTATTGAAAAAAAACAAAATGCAGAACATGAAATAATACAATTTGAAGTGGAGTCTGGAGGAAATCAGAAGACTGAATCACCTGATACTGGAAGATCAAGAAATACTCAGGAAGAATCTGATGTTGGAAAAGAACTAGAATCAATTGAGAGTGAAGATGATACCTATCAGCTAGCAAGGGATAGGGAAAGAAGAAGAATTAGACCACCTAGAAGATATCTTTGCTCGACTTAATTGCTTATGCTTTATCAGCTGCTCATGAAATAAACAGTGATGAACCTAGAACTTATCAGGAAGCAATGACAAGCAAGAATACGCTACACTGGAAAAAGGCTGTGGATGAAGAGATTGAATCTCTAATGAAGAATAAGACTTGGGAACTGGCCGAAAACCGAGAAAGAAGAACAGTAAGTCTGCAAGTGGATCTTCAAAATAAAGGAGGAATACCGTGTCTTTAAATGAAGGTTCAAAGCCAGATTGGTGGCCAGGGGCTTCACACAAAGAGAAGGGATTGACTTCAATGAAGTCTTCTCTCCAGTAGTAAGACATGCATCTATAAGGATTATTTTGGCAATTGTTGCTTCTCAAGATATGTTTCTTGAACAATTGGATGTCAAAACAGCCTTTCTGCATGGAGAACTACAAGAGGAAATCATAATGCAGCAACCAGAAGGGTATGTGATGCCTGGGAAAGAAGATTATGTGTGCTTACTAAGGAAATCTCTCTATAGTTTGAAGCAATCACCTAGGCAGTGGTATCTAAGGTTTGACAGCTTCATGATCAGCCATGCCTATAACAGATGCAGTTATAATTACTGTGTATATTTCAAGAAGATTAGTGATGGGATTATGGTCTATCTCTTACTGTATGTGGATGATATGCTGATAGCATGTCAAGACATGGAGGAGATCGATCATTTAAAGTGTTTATTGAGCAGTGAATTTGAGATGAAAGATCTTGGAGCTGCAAGGAAGATTTTGGGGATGGAGATTGTCAGAAATAGGGATAAGAAGACTATGTTGCTGACACAACAGAGCTATCTGAAGAAGGTTTTACACAGGTTTGGCATGTATGACTCCAAACCAGTTCAAACACCATTGGCAAGCCATTTCAAGCTGTCTGCAGCACAGTGTCCCCAAACAAATGCAGATCAGCAAGAAATGACTAAGATTCCTTACTTCAATGCAGTGGGGGGCCTCATGTATGCCATGATGCTCACCAGGCCAGACATCTCACATGTCGTAAGTGTGGTGAGCAGATACATGACCAATCCAGGGTTAGATCATTGGAGAGCAGTGAAATTTATTATGAGATACTTAAGAGGAACTTTGGAGTATGGGCTGATATATGGTGGGTTGAATGAAGGAAGAAATGTCTTGGTTGGCTATGTTGATTCTGACTTTGCTGGAGATCTTGACAGAAGGAGATCACAAACTGGTTATCTGTTTGCCTTGGGTGGCTGTACTGTGAGCTGGAAAGCAACACTTCAGAGCATAGTTACTTTATCAACCACAGAAGCTGAATACACAGCAACTGCAGAGGCATTCAAAGAGGCTATCTGGCTCAGGGGAATGGTTGCAGAATTAGGAGTGAAACAAGACTCAACAACTGTGTATTGTGACAGCCAAAGCGCTATACATCTCAGCAAAAATCAGACACATCATGAGAAGACTAAACACATTGATGTGAGACTGCATTTTGTAAGGCTTGAGGTGTCTAAGGGTGCTGTAAAATTACTGAAGATAAATACAGAAGAAAACCCAGCTGATATGCTAACAAAGGCAGTGCCATATGCTAAGTTCAGTCTCTGTATGAACTTAGCAAGGATCTGTAGGCATTAAACAACTGCAGATGTTGAGATAGAAAGCACTGAGGAGTATCAAGAGATTTGAGTTCAAGGTGGAGATTGCTGAAATATGAACTCAAATGTCACGACCGACATGCAGGATGCAATATGTATGAGTGTATGATATATCGTCCGTCTAGTAATTAAGCTTGCAAACGACAGAACCATATTGTCATACAGTGGCATAAGTAACACACATGCAAAGCACGTGATCTAATCTCAGAAGGTTTAGTTCAAAACGGCAATCCATACTGGCGTTTTGGAAAACTTAAAGAGGCACGCTGGTTGCACGTGTGTGAGGCTGTTACAATCGTTGGTTTTGGCGAGAATCCAAGAAAGGGTAACAAACCCAGAAAACAGAGGATATATGAGCTGTTTTTCTGGAATCATAAGAGTGTGACCATAGAGAGAGATAAAGGAGTGACGAGAGAGAAAGTGTAACACATTTGTATTCTCTGTAACTGCTTCCAATCTCTTGTAAGCTTTGATCTCATTTCTAGTGAAAGCTCAGTGCTTGTTTTCTCAGTGGATGTAGGCACCAGTCTTTGGTGCTGAACCACTTAAGTTCTGTGTTCTTGGTTTCTGGTTTTGTTTACTTCTTGATCAGATTGAGTTGAGTGTGCGTGAGTCTTGTTCCTTGGATCTGAATCAGGTCTTGCGGTGATTTTTGTTCTGACTTGTTTGGACCGAGATTGCAACAAGTAAGCATAAAAATTTTAATTTATTTAAATTCATTTTTGTGTTTTATGTAATTTCCTTTAAAAATAGAACTATCATTACAAATTTAGGGTTTTATAAGGATTTTAAAGGCATGTCATAAGTACTATTCTATGAATAAGTCTAAATAAAGTTTAACAAAAAAAAAGATTAACTTTAGCAATCATCAAAGAAACTTGAAACCTCCACCTTAAAATTAAGGAAACAAGATACCGATCTACCCAACCAAGTTATTATTTGCACGAAGACGTTACATTGATTTATGCAGGCTATGAGTTATAATAACTCCCTTTCGATTTCTTTGAAATTGTCTTATGTTAATGGGATGTGCCATTGATTACCACACTCCTTTGGACTTGTATCATGTATATAAATTACATGACGCTAAGGCGTACGCGTTAATTACTTTACAATTCACCGTCGAAAAATTCAACCACGTGATGGAGAAAACTGAAAAGTGGGATCATATCTTGGACCTGTTTTTGGTTAAAATTTAAAATATAAATAGAAATTATGAGATGGTGAGGTGTAAAATATTTTTAATTAAATAAAAAAATATTAACTTTTTTTTATTATTTAGATAATTTCAAATAAAAAGTAAACTTATGAAAAATTTTGAGGGATGTTAAAAGACCACTCTTTATTAATTCATATAAAATAACAAAGCCCAACATTTGTAAACTCAAATAAAGCCTAAACTTTGCCCAAATGTAAATAAGCCCAAATGAAGCCAACATGTAAAATCAACTATGAGGATAATTGACAGACTTGAATACTCTATCTATTAAGAAGAGGAGATGACAATCATCGCAATCAAGAGATTATTGGCACGAAAAAATACATGTTAATTTTCATATGTTATATTAACTTCATTTTTATTTTTTAAAAATTGTCTTATGTTTTATATTGTATTTCCTTTTTTTTTTTTTGGTTGCTCTAAGCTATATTTTCAATTTGGGGGAAAAAAATTTGTTTACAATATTTTTTATTAGTTATAATTCTTTTAGAATTCGTGAATGCTAGAGATATAGCATCTACATTAACGGGATTTGTCATTGATAATTCATCTGGCTTTAAGATGGATAATTCTGCGATTGATATGGTGGCAATAAGAATGAGTTCTGCAGCATCCTATGTGACAGTGATTTTGGTATGGTTGCAGTCCTCTGGATAAACTCATTTTGGCGCAGATTGTGGTTCTTGTTCACTGATAATGTATTGACACATGCTACTATTGGCCAAAAGCAGTGATGTGCTTAAATGCTTTTCTGCAAAAAAAAAAAATTCATAAATGTGCGTTAACTCGGTTTGATTCTAATACTTTACTCAACATTTTCACCATATTTCTGGTGATTTCACTAAAATTATGCATATCTTTTCTTCAGGCTTTTGCAGTCACGATCACAAATCTGGATTTTGGGTTAATTTCATGACTTTTTCTAGTTTCACCAAGAGGCAGGTGTTGATTAATGCAGTCTATGAACTATTTCAACTTCATTCGACGGGCAAGGGGAAGTCAATTACATCATAAATAACTACCAGAATAGCTTACACCAGTTAGCATTAATCCATAAATAACTAGGCACAGTAGCTCATACCAGTTAGCATTACTTCATAAATAACTGTTGAGTATGCAGTGAAGCAAATCAAATGAGAATGAAACGACAATGATTATGCACGTTTTGTGATGACCAACAACTCAAGCAAAAACGACATGAAGAAACTGCGTTCCATTAAGCAAAGTCATTGCTTGGTAGAACGACAGTCAACCCTGACGTTTTTGGAGTTAATGAAGCACAAGCAAAACACGTGATATGAGGAGGTTGTTAAGAAGCCGTTACAGCACGTGACCGTCATAAGCGTTTCTGGGAATCTCAGGGTTTGTAGTTAAAAAGCTGTTATGCACAGCAAAATCGAGAAGGAGTTGAGAAGAGATTAAGAGCATTATAGAGAGAAAGAAATCGAGTGTCAAAAAGCTTTTTTCTTGTTCCTATTGAGTGCTTGGTAATCTCTGTAAAGGACTTGATCAAATCAATGAAGCTGATGAATTTGTTCCCCCGTGGATGTAAGTCAATGCAAATTGACTGAACCACGTTAGCTTGCTGTGTTCTGTGTTTTCTTGCATTCAATTCAATTCTTTGTTGCTTCTGTATACAATCATCATCTTAGTTAATTGTGGGTTACTGATTAAGCTTTTCAAGATTGGTTAGTGAGGCATCTTGTTGAATCTTATCTAAGATCTTGGGGAGTATTCTGTAAAGCTTGCTGTTATAGGCTTTTCAGAACCTTCAATTGGTATCAGAGCTAGATTGAAAGATCAGATCCAAGTATGGCTGCTCCGAGAATTGATCTAGAAAAGTTTAACGGCAAGAACGATTTCAATATGTGGAAAGTGAAAATGGAAGCATTGTTGATTACACAGGGGTTGGGTGATGCCATTGAACCAGCAACCAAGAAAGAGGGAAAAAAGGTGTCTTCATCACATACTCCTGAGCAAGCTGCAGAAATCGATAAAAAGGCCAAAAGCACAATAATACTGAGTCTCAGCGATTCAGTTATTAGAGAAGTGGCTAAGGAGAAAACAGTGGCAGAGTTATGGGCAAAACTTGAGAGTCTATACATGACTAAATCACTGGCTAATAGACTATACATCAAGAAGAGGATGTTTACACTCAAAATGGTTGAGGGATCTTCTCTTGATGAGCACATTGATGAGTTTAACAAGGTTTGTGATACCTTGGAAACTATTGATGAAGGGCTAAATGATGAAGGCAAAGCTCTACTCTTGATAAGCTCTTTACCTCCATCATACTCAAACTTTGTTGATGCTCTCATGTACGGCAGACAGTCTTTATCCTTGGATGAGGTTAAAGCTGCTTTAAATACAAGAGGGTTACAAGAAAAACAAGTAAATGGAGTTCATGGAGAAGGGCTGACTGTGAAAGGAAAAATTGACAAGAATGATGGAAAGAAAAAGAAGCAAGGGAAGTCAAAGAATAAAAACAAGAATTTGAAGTGTTTCAAATGTCATAAAGAGGGACATTTCAAGAAAGACTGCCCAGAGAAGAATTTCAAGAAAAAAGAACAGAATGGTGATGCTGCTATTGTTGAAGAAGAGGGATATGAGTCGGCTGATGTGTGTGTGGCATCAGAAGAAGTGCAGAAGGGTAAGTGGATCCTTGACTCTGGATGCACCTTTCATATGAGTCCCTGTAAAAACTACTTTTCTGAATATCATACATTTGATGGGGGAAAGGTTATGATGGGGAATAATGCAGTGTGTAAAGTCATTGGGATAGGAAATGTGAGCCTTAAACTACATAATGGAACCATTAGAGAATTCAAGCAGGTGAGACATGTACCAGGCCTTAAAAGAAACTTAATCTCTTTAGGGGAACTTGACCAAGCTGGTTGTAGTGTCAGGCTTGAACATGGAGTAATAAAAGTCTACAATGGAACAACACTGGTTATGAAAGGGAATAGGAAAAATGGTGTATACGTTTTACATGGTGAAGTGATAACTAGAGAGTCCAGTGTAACCACAAAGATTAGCTTGGATGCAACCAGGTTATGGCATCTAAGACTTGGGCACATGAGCATAAAGGGTCTAAAAGAATTAGAAAAACAGGGTGTTCTGGGTAATTACAAGATTGATGAATTAGTTTTTTGTGAAGACTGTGTCCTAGGGAAGTCTACAAGAGCTAGTTTTAAGAAATCTCAGCACAAGACCAGGGACATTCTGGAATACATTCACTCAGATCTGTGGTGGCCATCTCAGGTTCCATCTTTGGGGGAAAATAGGTTCTTTATGTCTATAATTGATGATTTTTCGAGGAAAGTTTGGGTATATGTTCTTAGAACTAAGGATCAAGTGTTTGGGAAATTCAAGGATTGGAAAGCTTTAGTTGAGAACCAAACAGGGAAAAAGGTTAAGAAACTAAGAACAGACAATGGACTTGAATATTGCAATCAGATGTTTGATGACTTCTGTGCTAGAGAGGGGATTGCTAGACATAAAACAGTGAGAATGACTCCTCAGCAAAATGGACTTGCTGAAAGGATGAATAGGACTTTAATGAATAAAGTCAGGTGCATGATGATACAGTCTAAGCTGCCAAAAGGGCTCTGGGCAGAAACCTTATTAACAGCTTGCTTACTGGTGAATCTAAGTCCTTCAGCAGCCATTGAGTTTGTGACCCCTTATGAAAAATGGTCTGGAAAACCTGCAAACTACAGCAATCTAAAAGTATTTGGATGCACAGCCTATGCACATACAAACCAAGGAAAATTAGCACCCAGAGCCTTAAAGGGACAGTTTATAGGTTATCCAGATGGAGTAAAGGGTTACAAGCTGTGGTGTCCAGACCTAACCCCACCCAGATGCATAACAAGCAGGGATGTAGTGTTCAATGAGGAAGTTGTGTTGTCTGCTAGTAATCCAGCTGAGGTTGCTGAATCACAAGACAAAGGTACTGATAGTATCCAGTTTGAGGTGGAGCACTCAGTTCATAAATCTTCAAATGAAGCTGCAGATTCAAATGAAGAAAATTCTGACTCAGAAGATCACACTACAGACATCAGCAACATCAGAATCAAACTCAGCTAGAAGATTATCAGTTGGCTAAGGACAGAGAGAGAAGAACCATAAGACCCCCAAGGAGATATGGCTATGCAGATTTGATAGCTTATGCACTTGCCACATCACATGAAATAGATGAAACAGAACCAAAAAGCTATAAAGAAGCAGTTAACAGTACAAACAAGGCTGAATGGCAGAAAGCCATGGAAGAAGAAATAGCATCTCTTTACAAAAACAATACATGGGAGCTGGTGAGAAAGCCTGAAAACAGAAGGCTAGTGGGATGCAAATGGATTTATAGAATCAAAGATGGGGTGACAGCTACAGAACCTAGGAGGTTTAAGGCTAGGCTGGTAGCAAAAGGATACACACAGAAGGAAGGCATTGATTACAAGGAAGTATTCTCACCTGTGGTTAGACATGCATCAATAAGAGTCTTCACATCGCCCTCACAAAACTGCCTCTATGACATGGAACTTGATCAACTCGATGTCAAAACAGCTTTCTTGCACGGAAACCTACAAGAAGAGATCTTCATGACACAACCAGAAGGATATACAGACCAGATGAAGCCAGACCATGTGTGTTTACTGAAAAAGTCATTGTATGGGTTAAAACAATCACCCAGGCAGTGGTACCTCAGGTTCGATGAATTCATAACATCCCATGGATTCAACAAGTGCAGCTTTGATTGTTGTGTGTACTACAAGATAACAAAGACAGATCACCATATATATTTGCTTCTATATGTGGACGATATGTTAATAGCTTGCAGACAAAGAGATGAAATTGAAGCTTTGAAGTTGCTGCTCAGCTCAGAATTTGATATGAAAGACTTAGGGCATGCCAAGAAGATTTTGGGCATGGAAATAAGGAGAAATAGGAGTGAAGGCAAAATATTTCTCACACAAGAGAAATACTTAGCCAAGGTACTTGACACCTTTGGGATGCAAAGCTGTAAACCTGTTATGACACCACTAGCATCACATTTCAGACTCTCAAATCAACAGTGCCCTCAGACTGATGAAGAGAAAGCTGAAATGATTAAGGTCCCATATGCAAATGCTGTCGGGTGTATGATGTATGCAATGGTATTGACCAGACCAGACCTTGCATATGCTTTAAGCATTGTGAGCAGATACATGACAACACCTGGAAAAGAGCATTGGCAGGCAGTGAAATGGATCATGAGGTACTTAAAGGGCACCTTGGGGCTTGGACTGCAATATGGAAAGTCAAAGGGCATAGATGGTGGATTATGGGGATATGTTGACTCAGACTTTGCTGGGGATAATGACAGGAGAAGATCATTAACAGGCTACATGTTCATACTAAATGGTTGCTTAATAAGCTGGAAAGCTAGCCTTCAACACATTGTAGCTTTGTCAACAACAGAGGCTGAATACACTGCAGCTACAGAGGCTGTTAAAGAGGCATTGTGGCTCAGGGGTATGCTAGCTGAATTGGGCATGAAGCAGCAGTCTGTTGAAATCCATTGTGATAGCTCGAGTGCAATTTATCTGAGCAAGAATCCAGCACATCATGAAAGAACTAAACACATCGATGTGAAGCTACACTTTATTAGGAATGAAGTGTCTAAAGGAGTTATCAAACTGGTCAAAGTTCACACTGACAGTAACCCAGCTGACATGCTTACAAAGGTGGTACCTACAGCCAAATTTGACCTCTGCTTAGATTTGGCTGGAGTGTGCAGCTCCTGACAAGTGCACACTGAAATGGGGAGAAAGTTCATCAGGGAGATTTGCTTCAAGGTGGAGTTTTGTTGAGTATGCAGTGAAGCAAATCAAATGAGAATGAAACGACAATGATTATGCACGTTTTGTGATGACCAACAACTCAAGCAAAAACGACATGAAGAAACTGCGTTCCATTAAGCAAAGTCATTGCTTGGTAGAACGACAGTCAACCCTGCCGTTTTTGGAGTTAATGAAGCACAAGCAAAACACGTGATATGAGGAGGTTGTTAAGAAGCCGTTACAGCACGTGACCGTCATAAGCGTTTCTGGGAATCTCAGGGTTTGTAGTTTAAAAGCTGTTATGCACAGCAAACAAAAAAGAGAGAGTTGAGAAGAGATTAAGCAGCATTATAGAGAGAAAGAAATCGAGAGTAAAAAAAAAAAGCTTTTTCTTGTTCCTATTGAGTGCTTGGTAATCTCTGTAAAGGACTTGATCAAATCAATGAAGCTGATGAATTTGTTCCCCCGTGGATGTAAGTCAATGCAAATTGACTGAACCACGTTAGCTAGCTGTGTTCTGTGTTTTCTTGCATTCAATTCAATTCTTTGTTGCTTCTGTATACAATCATCATCTTAGTTAATTGTGGGTTACTGATTAAGCTTTTTCAAGATTGGTTAGTGAGGCATCTTGTTGAATCTTATCTAAGATCTTGGGGAGTGTTCTGTAAAGCTTGCTGTTATAGGCTTTTCAGAACCTTCAATAACTAACTATGAACTCGATCCTTTTTCTCCTACACACCACGCGTCCTCTGTCACAAGGAACAAAAAAAAGATGCAGCCAAATGACTACTAATTACCTAGAGTGATTGTTCTAATTTTTTGTCCTGCTCAGGATTGAGGTGCTGTAATTTTTAAACGACGGCTGCTGTAGAAAAAATACTGTAACTATGAAATAAAAATTTATAATAGGTAGTAAATATAAATTTTAAATAATAATTTTGATAAATTATTAAAGATATAATAAATTTTTTATCATATAAATGAAAAATGATATCTATATAGTTTACAAGCTACAGTAGCTAGTGTTTACCAAATGTTATACTATTATAAATTTTAAGTGCCCTACCTAATGAGCATATAATACATACATATTTTACTCTTAATTATATAATTGTTAGTTATTTTTATTTGTTATTTTTAATTAATTAAATTATTTTATTGAATAAGAAATTAATTGGAGATTATAGATGAAAAATGCATAAAAAATAACAATTAGACAGCATTGAAGATCAAGTCAATTTGTGGAAGCAATTGAGCAGATGTGTATGAAATTCAATCCGAAGAAGCCGAAGCCAATAAATTGAATTCTCCATGCTATTGTAAACAAAGAAGAAATTTAAAGCTAAAGTGGCCAGCACGTGAGAAGCAATTGCATGGCGTTAAAAAGGATTGAAAATTCCAAGTGGAGTGCACGTGCAAAACCAAGTCAAATTAAAAGGCCAAACCTTTTTGGCTTTAGAATTGGAAAAGTCGGTGGGACCCATTTTAAAGATTAATGCTGCGTTTACTAAACTGAAATCGGAATGGCTTGAAATCAGAATGGACAGAAATGGGAATGAGATGAAATAAGAATAAGGAATGAGAATTAAATTAAGTTGTTTACTTAAACTATAGGAATCGAAATGGGAATGAACTGAATTGCCATTAATGTGTTTACTTTATTTTGAATCGGAATTGGAATGAGTTAGATTGTAACAAATTACTAAAAAGTACTTAATGGATTATTGTCATAATAATAATTATTATTAACTAATATATTAATTAATTGTAAAATTTTATTAATTAATTATTATAATTATATTAACAATTATTATAAAAATATATTAACTAATAATATTAATATTAATTAATTATAATAATATATTAATTATTGTGATTATTCATTCAAAAATTATAATTATTAATAATTATTGTTAAAAATATATTAATATATTAATTAGTAGTAATAATTATATTATTTAATTAATAATATATATATATATGAATTAATTATAATAATAATATATTAATTAATTAATTAAAACAATAATACATTAATTATTGTGATTATTTACTCGAGAACTATAATTATTAATAAATTATTGTTAATAATATATTATTATATTATTTAATAATAATATATGAATTAATTATAATAATTATATTAATAATTATTACAACAGTATATTAATTAATTAATTATAATAACAATAACAATAAATTAATTATTGTGATTGTTTATTTAAAAACTATAATTATTGTTTAATATGTTAATATATTAATTAATAGTAATAATTATATTAATTAATTAATAATAATATATGAATTAATTTTAATAATTATATTAATAATTATAACAACAATAACAATAAATTAATTATTGTGATTATTTATTCAAAAATTATAATTATTTATAATTATATGTTAATATATTAATTAAAGTAATAATTATATTAATTAATTGATAATAATATATGAATTAATTATAGTAATAATATTAATAATTACTATAATAACATATTAATTAATAAACTATAATAATAATATATTAATTATTGTGATTATTTGTTCAAGAACTATAATTATTAATAATTATATTTAATATTATATTAATATATTAATTAATCATAATAAGTAATTAATTAATTAATTATAATAATATATTAATTAAATAGAACTTAGGACAAAATGGGCATTTTTTGTTTTGGTGAGGGTAAAATGAGAATTCCCGGAAATGGGAGATTGATTCCCACCTCCTCCCATGGGAATCAATCTCTCATTTCTCATTCCTAATTCCCAAATGTGGGCCCCACCATTTCGATTCCGATTTCTGCTTCATTTTTGCGAAGTAAACGCGTCAATCATTCCGATTCCGGATTCTGATTCCCCAATCTGGTAAGTAAACGCACCATAAATATAAAAGCAAGCCTTTGGTTTTGGAGAGGAGGCAGCCGCCAGAGGAAGCAAGGTGCCAGATGCAAAAGAAGAGAGACGCAGACTTCGGCAGAGAGCAGCAGCAATATTTCGGCTTCCCATAGTTGATTTTATTTCTTTTCTTGTTCTATTTAAGTATATTTAATTAATTTTCTTATATTAAGGTTAAGGATGAAATTTTATTTAATGAAATAATTATCTTTTTATTTAATTAATTCTCTACATGTGTGCTTTAATACTTATGTTTTTTTCTTCATATAATTAGTTGGATGTTATTAAATATTTTCATCAATTCTATCATGCATTATTAATTATTATGATTAATATTTGATTAAATCTATACTTGGATTTATAAAGTTTATATATGATTATCTTTGATTCTATGTCTTTCATTAAATTGTTTACACAAAGTACTTAGGAAAACTTTGACTCTTTGTTATTTAATATATTTTTATGAGATTCTTAGATATCATACTATTAAGCAGAGAAAGAACTTACATTAGATTTAATTACTTGGGCTTAATTGTTATATCCATGAGATAACATAGATTGATTTCTAGTTGTCACTCTAAAATTGGATATTAATTAATAATTAGATGATTACTATTTGAATAGTGGTGGATTCTGAAACCTTAATAATTTTTGTCTTATTGAATTCTCATTTATTTTAATTGTTTTCTTAGTTTAATTTCTCTTCAATCTCAATTTGCTCAACTAGGTTAGAATTAATATTAATTTTAGATTTAAATTAGACTTTTCAATTTATAAAAATCCATGTGGGATTGACCTCGTTGCCACTATTCTATCTCTAGATTCGTGCGCTTGCAAGTATATTAAAGTTTTCACAACAAGTTTTTGGCACCGTTGCCGGGGATTGTGCCGGAAAGTCAGTTTAATCTAGGTTGATTTGATTCTTCCACTAATTATAAATTTTTTTAATTATTATTATTTTTTACTTTAAATTCGTTGTTTGGTTGTTTGATTTCTTTTATTTTAATTTTGTTTATTTTTATTATTGTTGTTTTATTTTTCTTTATTTGTCTAGTTAGTTTATGAGTGTTTGGGAACACGATGATCCTCTCTCTCAACCATCTTACATTGTGTTGCCATAAACTACAACAACACACTTTGAACTTAAGCCCTCTGTCATTCAGCTTTTACCATCTTTCCATGGGTTAGAGAGAGAGGATCCATATTTGCACATTAAGGAATTCCTTGACATATGTTCTACTTTCCGTTTTCAAAATTTTAATGATGAGTCAATTAGGCTTCGTATGTTCCCTTTCTCATTAAAAGACAAAGCGAAAGCTTGGTTGAATTCACTTCTTGCTGGGTCTATTACTACGTGGGATGAATTGAGTAATAAGTTCCTCACCAAGTTTTCCCTATGTCTAAAACAAATGCCCTTAGGAGAGAGATAAGTGATTTTTATCAAAGAGAATGTGAGTAATTTTATGAGTATTGGGAAAGATTCAATGATTTACTCCTCAAGTGTCCCCACTATGGTTTTGAGAAATGGAGACTTATACAATGCTTTTATAATGGTTTAACCATGTCGAATCGTCATATGATAGAGTCTATGAATGGTGGGAGATTTTTTAACCTACATGAAGGGGCTGCTTGGGATTTCTTTAATTTGCTTTCTAAGAATTCTCAACAGTGGGATTTTTCAAATCAAAGAGAGAAATTATCTCAAGTTTTTAGAAAAGGTCTATATGAAGTTAAAGATGATTTTAATGTGAAAGCCACTCTAGCTACTCTTTCTAGGAAAGTAGATGCCTTAACTATGAGTCAATCAATGAATCATCATCCTAGTGTAGCTAATGAGGTTTGTGCTCTTTGTTCTAACTCATCTCACACAGCACAAAATTGTCCTTCATTACCAGCCTATCAAGAGACTTATTCTAAGCAGGTACATGCCTTACAATCATATGAGAAAACATTCAATAGTCCATATTCATCCACATATAATTCTAATTGGAGGAATCACCCTAATTTTTCTCGGAAACAAAATCAACCTTTGTCAAACCAAGGAGGGCAACAATTTAGCATGCCCAATCAACAATTTGTCCCTCCTAACCAAGTATATCCCCCTGCCCAACAGCCTATGTCTCAATTTGTTGCACCCCAACAAAGAAAGCCTTATTTAGAGTCAAAGTTTCATTCAGTCAACCCAACAAGCCTTTCAGTCAAACACTCAAGCTATTTTAAAGCTTGAACATCAATTAGGTCAATTAGCAACTACTGTAGCTGAAAGAGAAAAAGAAAAATTTCCAAGTCAACCGGTTCCTAATCCCAAAGGAGTACATGAGGTTGGATTGAGTTTAAGCCATTAACGTGAAGAAACAAAATCAATTATGACCTTGAGAAGAGGAAATTTGTTTGACAACAAAGTGGAGGTTCAAACAAGAAAGACATCTGAACCTACTACTTCAGATCCAATTCCATCACAAGACTCATCACCAAATGATCAAGAAGAAAGTGGCCCACCAGCATACATTCTTAAGGCTCATTTTCCTCAAAGGTTAGCAAAGGTAAAGAAAGGGACTTCAACAAATGAGATTATAAAAATATTCAAGCATGTAAGTATAAACATCCCTTTACTCGATGCTATTAAGCAAGTTCCTTCTTATGCCAAGTTTTTGAAAGATTTATGCACTAAAAAGAGAAATTTGCATGTCACCAAAAAGGTATTTTTAACTGAACAAACTAGCAATTTACTTCAATGTAAAATGCCACCAAAATTTAAGGATCCAAGTTCTCCTACGATCTCATTTGTTATATGGAACCAATTGTTGGATAAAGCATTATTGGATTTAAGTGCTAATGTTAATCTTCTGCCTTATTCTGTTTACATGCAGCTTGGACTAGGTGAGTTAAAGTCAACTTCTATTATTTTGCAACTTGCTGATAAGTCAATGAAAATACCTCGTGGAATTATAGAGGATGTGTTGATACAGATTGACAAATTTTATTATTATGTTGGCTTTATTGTTATTGATACTCAACATGTACATGATCCTAAGAAACACACCCCAGTTATTCTAGGTCGTCCTTTATTTGCTACAGCTAATGCTCTTATTAATTGCAGGAATGGAAACATGTAGTTATCTTTTGGTAATATGACCATGGAATTGAATATTTTCAATGTTCCTAAGCAGCCATAAGAAGAAGATGAATTTTTTGAAGCAAACATGATAGAGAAATTAGTAGAAGATTCATTCATTTCTAACCACAATGATGATCTATTAGAGGCATGTTTAACTCATTTTGATTTATCTTTTAATGATGACAGTGTGATTGCAGAAGTCAATGCCTTACTTGATGCACCTCCAATTATGGACACAACTAAATGGAAGACAAAGTCAGAACCACTTGCTCACTCTGAGAAAAAGATTAACCCATCTGCGGAGACACCACCAAAATTGGAACTCAAAGCACTACATGACATTCTGGAGTATGCATTCTTAGGAGAATCTGACACTCTACTTGTTATTATTTCTTCTTCCTTTGATCTTGAGCAAAAAGGTAAGTTGTTGGGTACTCTGAGAGAGCATAAGGAGGCAATAAGATGGACCATCGCTGATATTAAAGGTATTAATCCAGTAGATTGCATGCATCGTATTCATCTTAAAGAAAATGCTAAACCTATTAGAGAGATGCAACCTAGGCTAAATCCTAACATGAAAAAAGTTGTAAGAGCCGAGGTAATTAAATTATTAGATGCAGGAATTATTTATCCTATTTCAGATAGCTCTTGAGTTAGCCCTGTGCAAGTTGTTCCTAAGAAATCTGGTGTTACACTAGTTATTAATGCTAATAATGAATTAATTCCCACTAGAGTAACTACAGGTTGGTGTGTTTGCATTGATTATAGAAAATTGAATTCAGTCACAAGAAATGATCATTTTCCTCTTCCATTTATTGATCAAATGCTTGATAGACTTACAGGTCATGACTTTTATTGTTTTCTAGATGGATATTCAGGTTATAATCAGATCCCTATAGCTCCAGAGGACCAGGAAAAAACTACTTTTACTTGTCTTTTTGGAACTTTTGCATATAGGAGAATGCCATTTGGTTTATGCAATGCACCTGCTACCTTTCAAATATGCATGCTTAGTATTTTTTCTAATATGGTTGAGAGATTTCTTGAAGTGTTCATGGATGATTTTTCTGTTTATGGAGATTCTTTTGATGAATGTTTGTAGCATCTAACGTTAGTTTTGCAGAGATATAAGGAAAAGAACTTAGTTCTAAATTGGGAAAAGTGTCACTTCATGGTAAAACAAGATATTGTTCTCGGTCATATAATTTCTAACAGAGGTATAGAAGTCTACAAAGCCAAGGTGGATTTAATTTCTAATCTTCCACATCCCAAATCTGTAAAAGAAGTAAGATCTTTCCTTCGACATGCTGGTTTTTATAGAAGATTCATTAAAGATTTTAGTAAAATTTCTGGACCTTTATACAATTTACTTGTTAAGGATTCACCTTTTATCTTTGATGATTCTTGTCTTAATGATTTTGAAAAGCTTAAGAAATTGTTGACTTCTTCACCTATCATTCAGCCACCTAATTGGGATTTGCTTTTGAAATTATGTGTGATGTATCTGATTATGCTGTAGGAGCAGTTTTAGGACAAAGATTAGATCGTGTGCCTTATGTCATTTATTATACTAGTATGGCACTCAATGATGCGCAGTTGAACTATTCAACTACAAAAAAAGAAATGTTAGTTGTAGTATTTGCACTTGATAAATAGGTTGTAAAGTGATTATTTTTACTGATCATGCTGCTTTGAAATATTTGCTTACTAAGAAAGATGCTAAGGCGAGATTGATTCGTTGGGTATTGCTTTTACAGGAATTTGACATTGAATTTAGAGATAAAAAAGATTTTGAAAATGTTGTGGCGGATCACTTGTCTCGCCTTGATCTTAAATTTATTCAAGAATCTTTACCTTTGAATGAGCTTTTCCCAAATGAGCAACTTATGAGTGTAAATGTTGTACTATGGTTTGTTGATATAGTTAATTATCTTGCCACAGGTCAAATCCCAGAGCACTGAACTAAGCAAGATAGAACAAAGTTCTTATCCGAAGTGAAGAATTTCTTTTGGGACGATCCCTATTTATTCAAATATTGTGCTAATCAGATTATTAGGAGGTGTGGTCCAGAGAATGAAATTCAAAGTGTTATCTTTTTTTGCCATGAACAAGCTTGTGGAGGCCATTTTAGTGCTAAAAAGACAACAACAAAAATTTTATAGTGTGGTTTTTATTGCCTATTCTTTTTCATGACGTTTATATTTTCTATTATTTGTGTGATAGGTGCCAACATATGGGTAGCATTTCAAAAAGGAATATGATGCCACTCAATCATATTCTTGTGGTTGAGATCTTTGATGTGTGGGGTATTGATTTCATGAGACATTTTCTTCCATTTTTTGGTTATCAATATATATTGGTTGAAGTGGACTATGTGTCGAAGTGGGTTGAAGCTATTCCATGCAAAATCAATAATCATAGGGTTGTAGTGAAATCCTTAAAGAGTCATATTCTATCTCCTTTTTGGTTTTTCTAGAACAATCATTAGTGATGGTGGTACCCATTTTTGCAATAAACCTTTCAAAACTCTTTTGATCAAATATTACATTACACATAAAGTTGCCACCCCATACCCTCCTCAAACCAGTGGCCAAGTAGGGATTTCTAATAGAGAAATCAAGCAAATTTTGGAAAAGACAGTTAGGCCAGATAGAAAGGATTGGTCTTTGAGACTTGATGATACATTATAGGCATATAGGACTGCTTTCAAAACACCAATTGGGATGTCGCCTTACAGACTTGTGTATGAAAAAGCGTGTCATCTGCTAGTAGAGTTGGAGCATCGTGCATATTGGGCTATCAAGAAATTCAATTTTTACATGCAACAGGCTGGTTCTAAGAGAAGATTACAACTAGCAGAACTTGAAGAGATCAGAAATGATGCTTATGAGAATGCCAAGGTTTATAAGCAGTGTATAAAAGTATTTCATGACAAGTACATTTTGAGAAAATCCTTTACACCAGGTCAGAAAGTACTTTTATATAATTCCCAATTGCATCTCTTTGCAGGTAAGTTACGTTCTTGATGGTCTGATCCTTTTATAGTTCGTACTGTCTTTCCTTATAGAGCAGTTGAGATTGAAAATCCTAAAAATGGTGATTTAATTAAAGTCAATAGTCAAAGATTAAAACCACTTTTAGAGTTTAAAACACCAAAAGTTGAGGAGATACTTTTAGATGATCCTGTTTATCAGGATTAATTAAGTCCATGTTTTACATTCTTGTTTTATGTAAATAGTAAGTTTTCTTTTCTTTATTTGTTTTTTTTTCTAGTATTTTTCTTTTCTAATGTCTTCTTTTTATTTGGCAATTTCTTTGAAGCTTTCCCCAACCCATCCAGGTGTGTTCTCTCTAACTTTTTCTTTTATTATTTATTTTTTTAATTTTTTTCTTTTTGCATGCATCTCTTTCATTTATGAAACATTGAGGACGATGTTCCAAATATGTTTGGGGGTGGGAATAGTGTTTGTGTGTGTGTTTTTTTATTTTGTTTTTTGTGAAAAACCAATGATAAAAACTTGATTCACAATGAATATGGTTCTTAGAAATGGTTGAATATTGTCTTAGTTTATACTTGATTCTTGTGTTAGTTCCTCTTTATTGAGATTCTTTAAATACTATGAGCATAAATAATAGTTCTTTCATAATTTTGACTCGAAATTTGAGATTGACGCAGCCTGGGTTGAGAATTTTAGATAGAGTAAATGACTGTTTACCTTGTGTTAAGTGTTAGAAAGTGTATATTTATAAAGGAGAAAATCGTCATTTTACACTTTAAGTCTCACTAACATCTATAATTTTATTTATTTAAGTCCCTTATTATTTAATTATGAGTGTTTTGTTTTAATTAAGTATTTTATGTATTTTAGCGGCATCATGTTTATTTCACAATGAACGAGATATCGGATAGCGAAACGGACGTCACTTTTGAACTCAGAACAGTCGAAAACCTTAAGAGGAGCATAAAAAGAAAAATGGCACTGTTCACACGATCACACTATTCACATACCGTGTCACTGTTCAAACCGTATGCAAACCGTGTTACTGTTCAAACCACGTGGTCAAACCCGTGGTTAAACCGCATACTGTTGACCGATTATGTAGCGAAATCCTGTGCGTCCAAACTGTTTTTAATCCGATGGCCATGATTTACTCAATGTATCTATAAAAAGGGGGCCTCTCCCCCCTAATTTGATACCTCTGAATCCATTTTTGAGCTTAGTTTTCTGTAATTCTTTCTCCATTTTGTATTTTTTAGGTATTTTAATAAATTTCTATTTTACCCTTAGTTTAATTATGAATATCTAATCTTCTTTAAAGCTTGGGTTAAAGGTGAAGTCTCAACATGTGTAATGGGCTTTATTTTGTAAATTTATTTTCTCTTCCCCTTTAATTTCTGTAGAGGTTTTGACTTTTCGTCGACAAATAATAATAATCTTATCTAGTTACCGTGCTGGTTTCACCGGCACCCTAGTATAAGGTTATTATTATTTGGTACGATAAACCCTTAGCACCATATTGATTAGAGTGTGGTTCATGAGGTGTGGATTCCCCCCTCATGATTTAATTGGTATTAATAAGAAATATTTAACCCATGGTGCATGTTGATACGGATCCAGATACTCAAGCACTTTATTATAATAGTTTCCAGTTCAATTTAATTCCGCTATTCCAATTTAAATTCCAGCATAATTTAAATTAATTTTCTCCATAAATCAAATCACCCACTTACAAAATTAATTCTACACCTAATTAAAATCCACTTGCTCGTGGGATCGACACTCGAAACCATTGATCTATTCTACAATAGATTCGTGCGCTTGCGAGCTCAACAAAATTTGCACAACAAGTTTTTGGCGCCGTTGTCGGGGAGGTAAGTATTTTAATTTGTAGAATTAATTTTTTTGTAAATAATTTATTATTATTATTTTAGTTGTTTCCTTGTAATTTTTTTCTATTAAAAAAAAAGAAGTGAATTTGTTAACATTTATGTTAACATAATGTTGATTTTGATGATAACAAATAAAATTAAGAATAATTAAGTTTTTGAAAGCTGAATTTACATTTTTAGATAAGAATTTTTTTTTCTCTTCTTTAAATTTCTGCAATTTAATTTTCAAGTTATTCTTCTTTATAAGTTTTCATTTATCTTGTTAATTTATTTTAATTTTAGTTAATTTCACATAGTTTTTTTTGTGTTTTTATAGTAAAGTTGTAACAGCGCAATAAGGTTAGTATCGTAATTTCTCCTTCTTCTTTATTTTTATTTATTTTTTTCTCATTTTTATTTTCTTTGCATGCATGGTCGTAGGTCATTATTACCTAATCTTGAACCTATAGACCTTAAATTAGAAAGAACACTTCGCACACACAAACACATTGCACTTAAAGAAAAAATTAAATTGGATTTGCAACAACCAGAACCACAGGAGAGGCCATTTAAGGACTACTTCAGTCCCTTAGCTAACTTGAGCACATCATGCATACAATACCCAAATGTAGCTCTAGGAGTTTTGAGTTAAAACCTAGCGTGCTAAATTATCTCCCAACATTCTATGGCTTAAAAAATGAAGACCTATATAATCATCTGAATAATTTTCATACTATTTGTCAAATTTTTAAATATTAGAATTTTTCAGAAGATGATGTTAAACTTAGACTATTCCTATTTTCTTTAAAGGATAGAGCTTGTTCATGGTTCAATACATTGCTTCTTAATAGCATTACAACATGGGAACAAATGGTAACAAAATTTTTAAATAAATATTTTCCAGTGCATAAAACCAATGCTATTCGCAGGGAAATTTTAGAGTTCACTCAGAGAGAAGACGAGCAGTTTTTCGAAGCATGGAGCGATTTAATGGGCTACTCTTGAAGTGTCCACATCATGGGTACGAGAAATGGCACCAATGCCAATACTTCTTGGAGGAATTATTGCCAAATGTGCAAGAATGGCTAAGGGCAACAAGTGGAGGAGAGCTAATGTCAAAAAGTGCATCAGAGATTTGGGATTTCTTCCAGTGACAAGCAGATAATTTCCAACAACAGAGTCGATCTCTCACGAATACTAGAAGAATTAAAGAAGTGAATGAGGTTCACATTAGCGAGTCAAGTTCGGAAATTAAAGAAGTTAAAGAGATAATTAAAGGTTTCTCTCGACAAATAGCATCATTAACGACTGCTAAATCATCAGAGCAACAAGACCATGACTCATATTCAGATCAAGCCAATGCCATAGGTGTAATGAGAAAACTATCAAATTACAACCCATACTCCAACACATATAATTCTGGATAGAGAGACCACCCCAATTTTTCATGGTCTCAAGGATTCCAACAGAATGGACCAACAGCTCCAGCTCCACCAATGCAACAAATTCCTCAAGTTCCTTAAGCCTCTCAGCCACCATTTAGACCATACAATCAGAACCAGAATTACTCTCAATCCAGACAATGGGAGGATGCATTCCAGAATGTTAAGAATGTTACTAACTCCACGATCCAGCAAAAAAACCGAACCATTGATGGACTACGAAATGAGATGAGAGCAGGCTTCAACTCACAAGCCCAATCAGTTTCAAGCCTCGAGAAGATGGTGGGACAACTTGCCTCTTCAGTGTAAACTTTGGCAATGACTGTTGAAAAAGGCAAGTTTCCAAGTCAACCAGTGCCTAATCCTAAAGGAGTGCATGAAGCAAGTATCAGTTCACCACAGCTGAATAGAGAGGTCAAAGCCGTTATGACCTTACGAAAAGGAAAAAAAGTCGACAACAAAGTGGAGATGCCGGTGATAAAAGAAAATCAAATTGTACTTGTGAATGTTGAAGACTCACCACCGGAAGAGAAAGAAGAAACCAACCCACGAGAATATGTTCCTAAAGCTCCATTTCCTCAGAGATTAGCTAAAGGAAAGAAGGGAAAATTCACAAGTGAGATTTTTGAAATCTTTAAACAGGTAAGTGTTAACATCCTTTTACTTGATGCTATAAAACAAGTTCTATTTTATGCCAAGTTTCTTAAAAACCTTTGCACTAAAAAGAGAAACATTCATGTTTAGAAAAAGGCATTTGTAACAGAAAACGTTAGTTCTATACTCCAACACAAAATTCCTCTAAAATGTAAAGACCCAGACTCCCCCATTATCTCATGTAGTATAGGGAACCACACAATTGAGAATGCTTTATTGGATTTAGGAGCTAGTGTAAATCTATTGTCTTACTTAGTATTCGTGAAATTTAGATTGAGAGAATTACACCCAACTCCAGTGGTGTTACAGCTTGCAGATCGGTCCACGAAAATACCTCGTGGTGTTGTGGAAGACATGCTTATCCAGGTAGACAAGTTTTATTTTCCAATTGATTTTGTTGTAATTGACACTCAACCAATACAGGATTCAAAGAAGCACATTCCCAATATCTTAGGCCGACCTTTCTTGGCAACTACGGATGCTCACATTCAATGCAAAACTGGAAATATACAGTTGTCCTTTAGAAACATGACTATGGAGCTCAACATCTTCAACATTGCCAAACAACCTCATAATGTAGATGATGGAATTGTTGATGTGGATTTAATTGAAGCATTAGTTGCTGATACTTTTCTTTCAAACCTTAGTGATGACCCTTACAAACATGTTTAACTCACTTTGGTTTGGATTTTGATCTTGACAGATCAGTCGATGAGATTAACGCCCTACTTGACTCAGCACCAGCCATAGACACTAATAAATAGAAGTCAAGAGTTGAACAACTAGTACCATCAGAGAAGAAAATCATCCCATCATCAGAATCACCACCGAAACTCGAGCTCAAACTATTACCCAACACTTTGAAATATGCGTTCTTGAGAGAAGAAAGCACTCTACCGGTAATCATCTCATCATCCCTAAATGACGAACAAAAAGGTAAGTTATTGGATGTTTTAAAAGAGCACAGAGGAGCATTAGGATGGACCATAGCAGACATAAAAGGTATAAACCCAGTAGACTGCATGCATTACATTCATCTTGATGAAAATGCTAAATCAACAAGGGAAATGCAACATCGGTTAAATCCTAACATGAAAGAAGTTGTCAGAACGAAAGTCCTTAAACTATTAGATACAGGTATAATTTACCCAATTTCTAATAGTTCATGGACCAGTCCTGTGCAAGTTGTCACTAAAAAGTCAGGAGTCACAGTAGTTACCAATTCTGATAATGAATTGATACCCACTAGAGTGACTACATGATGGCGTGTATACATTGATTATAGAAAATTGAATTCTGTCACACGTAAAGATCATTTTCTTTTACCATTTATTGATCAAATGCTTGATAGATTAGCAGGCCATGAATTTTATTACTTATTAGATGGCTATTCAGGATACAATCAGATTCCCATAGCACCAAAAGATCAAGAGAAAATCACTTTCACTTGCCCTTTTGGATATAGGAGAATACCGTTTGGATTATGTAATGCACCTGCTATATTTCAACGATGCATGTTAAGCATTTTTTCTGATATAGTTGAACGATTTCTTGAAGTCTTTATGGATGACTTTTTTTGTCTTTGGTGACTCATTTGATCAATGTTTACATCATCTAACACAAGTTTTACAGAGATGTATCGAGAAAAATTTAGTCTTAAATTAGGAAAAGTGTCATTTTATGGTAAAACAAGGTATAGTTCTCGTTCACATCATTTCATGCAAAGGTATTGAGGTTGACAAAGCCAAGGTGGATCTCATTTTCAATCTTCCTCTACCTAACACAGTCAGAGAAGTAAGATCTTTTCTTAGGCATGTTAGTTTTTATAGACGTTTCATTAAGGATTTTAATAAAGTTTCTAGACCCTTATACAATTTACTTGCTAAGGATGTACATTTTGTCTTTGATGATTCATGTTTTGTAGCATTTTAAAAGTTAAAGCGATTGTTGATGTCATCACCCATTATTCAGCCACCAAACTGGAGCTTACCCATTCGAACCCATGTGTGCTGCATCTAATTATGCAGTAGGAGTAGTATTAAGACAAATAATTGATCAAATTCCCCATGCTATTTACTATGCTAGTATGACATTAAATGATGCACAGTTGAACTATTCAACTACTGAAAAAGAAATGCTAGCAGATCATGCTGCTCTTAAATTTCTTCTCACAAAGAAAGATGCAAAAGTTAGACTAATTTGTTGGGTGTTGCTTTTGCAGGAGTTTGACTTGGAATTCAAAGATAAGAAAGGGACGGAAAATGTTGTGGCTGACCATCTCTCTCGTCTCCATTTTGACACAATAACAGAACCTTTAATATTGAACGAGTCATTTCCGGATGAGCAATTAATGAGTGTGGAAGTATTACCTTGGTATGCTGATATCGTTAATTATCTTGTTACAGGTAAACTTCCAGAGAATTGGACCAAGCAAGACAGGGCCAAATTCTTTGCGGAAATAAAGAATTTTTTCTGGGATGACCCCTATCTGTTCAAGTATTATGCAGATCAAATTATTAGACGATGTGTCACAGAAAATGAATTTCAGAACATCATTTCATTCTGCCATGAATAAGCTTGCGGAGGCCATTTCATCGCTAAGAAAACAGCGACAAAAGTTCTACAATGTGGTTTTTATTGGCCAACTATATTTCGAGATGCTTATAACTTTTGCTCTTCATGTGATAGGTGTCAACGAATGGGGAGTATTACACGAAGGAATATGATGCCACTAAATCCAATTTTAGTGATTGAGATTTTTGATGTGTAGGGTATCGACTTCATAGGACCCTTTCCCGCTTCTTTTGGCCATCAATACATATTGATTGCTGTTGACTATGTATCGAAATGGGTAGAGGCAATTCCATGCAGAACCAATGATCATAAAGTCGTGATAGGGTTTTTGAAAAGTAACATTATTTCACGCTTTGGATTCCCTCGAGCAATAATCAGTGATGATTGTACCCACTTTTGCAACAAATCATTCAAAGTACTTTTGACAAAGTATTCTATCACTCATAAAGTGGCGACCCCATATCATTCCCAAACCGGTGGCCAAGTTGAGATCTCCAATCGAGAAATAAAGCACATATTAGAAAAAACAGTGAGGCCAGACAGAAAAGATTGGTCATTAAGACTCTATGATGCATTATGTGCATATAGAACGGCTTTCAAGACCCCAATTGGGATGTCACCCTACAGGCTAGTATATGAAAAAGCTTGCCACCTATCTGTGGAACTCGAGCATCGTGCGTACTGGGCCATCAAGAAATTCAATTTTGACATGCAAAGAAGTCGGCTCGAAAGACGATTACAGCTGCCAGAACTTGAAGAAATTCACAACGATGTATACGAAAATGCCAAGGTTTACAAGCAGCGAATGAAAGTCTTTCATTATAAGCAGATTATGAGAAAATCTTTCACTCCAGGTCAGAAAGTACTTTTATTCAATTCTCGCTTGCACCTCTTCCCAGGTAAGCTACTCTCTCTATGGTCTGACCCATTCATTGTTCATACTGTTTTTCCATATGGGGCAATTGAAATTAAGGACCCAAAGAACGGTGTCACGTTTAAAGTTAATAGTCAAAGATTAAAGCCATATCTAGAGTACCAACCACATAGAAAGGACACCGAAATAAATTTGAGTGACCCACCACATTTGAATTGAGATTTTTTTGTCTTTTCGGTGATTTGATTTTTTCTTTCTTTTTACTATTTTTCTGCTAATTGAAATTATTTATTCATAAGTGTGTTTGTTTAACTATTAAATTTTCTTTTATCACTTTTAATCATGAGACAGATCCTCTTGAACATCCTGAGAAGATTTCAACGTGTCCAATCTCATCTCAGAGGCCAGATACGATTTTATAAAACACATCGTATTTGGATGCTACAACCACCAGAGTAAATATCCCACGTTGAAGATTTAGAAAGCCAACTTAGAGACATTGAGAGAAGTGTCTACAACATCCAGTTGGAGCTTGAGGTAAATTCCATAAGAGAACGATTGTGATTTTCTTTGTGTGTTTTTGTTTGTTACTCCGTTTGTGTGTTTTAGTTTGTCACCCTCCGTGACAATCAAGTTGGTTACTTCAGTTTCCCACAATTACGGATCTTCTGAGGTGAAGGTATGGACAGAAATGAGATCTTGGCAAAGCTTCACAATCAATTCCCTTCACTTCCTCAGAATGCCCTCTTTACAATCTATAAAGCTCGGTCCGAATGCATGCGATTGCTCATGAGGAATAACATACCTACTAATATACGTTGGTTAATCGAGGCCAAAGTACGCTTAGCAGGTGAGTTGCCTCCTAAAGTTATTGCATACATGCCTGGTTGTGGTAAAGGAAATTACGCAAGAAAGTAAAGAGCTTGGAGAATTTCTGTTGCTTGTCATAAGTGTGCTAGAATGATATGCGATAAAAAACAATGTTCTTTAGTAATGGTGTCTGATAACAGAGAAGATAAGATTTAATTTATTAGGGATGACTTGAATAAGGAGTCATTGGATGATATCCTTTTGTCTCTTGAAACGCATCCTAATGGATATGTGCAAGGAGCGATTCTCCAATTATGGCCATCATTCCAGAAAGAGCATGCACGATACAGTATCAGAAATCTGACTATAAACGACCTTGTTTGCCAGTTTATAAGAAAACTGGATGGGAAGCCTATTCTCGACCCATAAAGGGCGTTGAAGCCGTTTCTGGACGTAAAACCAGAGGAATATGTGAGCCACAGTCGCAACTACCTGTAAATATCCTTTTACTTCACTGTTATTTTATTTCACCGTTGTTTTACCATTTGCATTATTGTCTTTAATAATTTTATTTTATCATTGCTTACTTTTCCTTTTTACTGTTTCCTTTTTTACTCTCGAGCCATGTGTATTACACGATTAATTGACATAAAAATGATACCTCATTCACAACTGTGACCCACTGCCGCCAAGATCCTTAAATATGATTCTTTTCATTTACACTCACAAATTATTTTTGAGAAGTATCTCAATGGCAGCTACTCCCAATAAACAATTCAAGAACATTTGTGTGCTTTCTGGATTTAACTATGGCAAATATAAAGAGTTCGTTGAGGCAACCATAGAGAAAATTAATTTTAATAGCAGAGAGAAAATTACACTTGGTGTATGGAGGAGGTAACTGAGGGTTATCAAAATTGGTCTCAGAAGCTGCTTTTGTCAGAGAAAGTCAAGTGTTATGAATCATACCACAAGCCCTAAAACCTTTAGACTGTTTGTCTGACTCACCAACTGGAGAAGAGTTAGTTGTCTTAGGTATGCAAGAAAGAATAACTGAAATGCTTAATCATGCTGATGCTTTTATTTTCTTACCAAGAGATCTTGCAACTCTAGAGGCACTTATCACTTTAACATCTTAGGCCCATCTGCACATTCATCAGAAACCTATCGGTTTGTTAAATGCCAATAACTTTTATGATGGCTTTATCATATTTCTTAACCATGAAATAAAAAATTACTTCATTCTTTCCACAACGAAAAAGCTTTTTATTTGTGCTCACACTGCTAATGAGCTACTTGATCTGTTACAAGCTTATCGACCAGAGCCAGATCTCAGGACCGTGATATTGGAGTGTACAAATAATAATGGTAACAGTAGCCACAGTAAGAAGTATAAATTAGATTTAACTCTCTGCCTGTAAATATTTTATTCTTTGTTGCACCACCCAAGTGATGTCTTCTAAACTCTACTTCTTTCCTTTAAAACATTGAGGACAATGTTTCGTTCTGGTTGGGGGGAGGGGATAGTTGACAATTGTGGAATGTTGGCTAAGTTTTTACTAATTTTTTGTTGTAGAGACTAACCGTGGCTAAATTTTTGAGTAGAAGATGGCTGAATATGGAGTGTAGTGACTCTAGAAACGCATTTTCTTAGTTTGGAAGTTAAAAAAAAAAATTGGGATCTTTCTAACTTTTTCTTTTTGACTTCTCCTTTATAAATATGCATTTTCAAATTTTTGAGTCGAAGATGGCTGAATATAGAGTGTAGTGCCTCTAGAAACGCATCTTCTTAAAAAAAAAATATTTGCTTTTTTTATCATTTTAAGTGTAACTTTTTCAATTAGCTTTTCTGCATCATTTTCACATTTCTGCATGCATATTTTCCTTTTATGTTTAGAATAGGTTGGGGGGTAAAATATTATTTAAAAAAAATAGTGTGATTTTGTTTTTATTTTTGGATGACATGATGACTTTCGAATTTTAGTATTTGTATTATCTTTGGTCTTGAGAGATGTTACACTATGTTTGCTACTCTACATGTTGATGTCGGAGATAAATATGAGTTACTTGAAAGAATTGACATGTCATAATGAATACCAAGTGAGCTTTTGAGCCTATTATTTTTCTTAGAGAGTAACCCTTTTTGCCCATTTTTCATACAACTTAGCAGTTTACTATTTTATATACGATCTCTATATTCTTTTAAATCAACCCTCTAAAAAAAATTGCTTTAAAAAAAAGTATGTTGCTACATCTGAATGTCCATTTAACTAGTAGATATGGAAGATTATCTAGAGCTCTAAAAGATGATGGAAAGGCCATCTTTGACCCATTTGAGCCTTTCTAACCATCCCTTATGTGAAATATCCATAGTCAGCCCTTTTGAGCCTTTTATTAAAAAAAAAATTTCTTTATCAACTTATCATTTTGACCCACTCCAATTTAGAGTATTACTCGATATCTTACAAGTTCCATCACCTATTCATGTTTGAGAAAAATATAAATAATTATTTTGTTTAGTAAAGTTGTGCAATAACAAAAAAAGAAAAAAAAGAAAAAAAGAAAAAAAGTTCTTTAAAAAAGAAAAAGAGAAAAGAACAAAAAAGAGAGAGATATAATACAATAATAAATAAGTGAAATGCACTTTTTAGTTTCCAAAAGATATTATTTTTCTCAAACATATATTTTGTTTTCTCTATTTTTCTTTCTTTGTTAGCCATGTCCCTGGCCTACGTTACATCCTAATAAAAGTCCTTCTTGATTTTAGGGAACTATAGTATGAAGTAGAAGCTAGTTATATAGGCTAAAAAGATGTAGTGGTGCATAAAAAAAAAGAGAAAAAAATAAGTAAATAAATTGGGTTGACTAGCATTTTGTTTCACTTGAGATCGTGTTATTTCTAAGTTGTGGGCATATTTCTTTCATTTTGGTGAGAGTGTGTGATATTACTTCCTTATTATTTTTCTCTCAATTTACCATTCATTAGAGTGACTATTTTTCTTGGGTTTAATTTCTTTGTGAGAGTGTCACTACTACTGGTGAGATTTCGGGGTTTGAAATGTCATTTTTGAAAATAGCTGTGACAAAATCTACTAGGTTGATTCATGTGGATGGTTGATATGGGTGTGATGTTTCTTTAGACTGAAGATAATGCTTATACTTTTATTTGATTGTTATCATTAGTCTGATTGAATAAACACGATTGTTTTAAAAAAAAAATCATTTCGGATTTGAATTTTGTTTTCACTTTATTTACTAGGGATTAGCAATAAGCTGGTTGGGGGTGTGTTGAGTGTTAGAAAGTGTATATTTATAAAGGAGAAAATCATCATTTTACACTTCAAGTCTCACGAACATCTCTAATTTTATTTATTTAAGTCCCTTCTTATTTAATTATGAGTGTTTTGTTTTAATTAAATATTTTATATATTTTAAGAGTATCATGGTCATTTCACAATAAACGAGATATCAGATAGCAAAACGAACGTCACTATTAGATTTAAAAAAGAATAAAAATTCAAGTGGAGTGCACGTACAAAACCAAGTCAAATTAAAAGGCCAAACCTTTCGGCTTTAGAATTGGAAAAGTCAGTGGGGCCCATTTTAAAGACTAAATAAAAAAGCAAGCCTTGGGCTTTTGGAGAGGAGGCAGCTGCCAGAGGAAGCAAGGAGCCAGACGCAAAAGAAGAGAGACGCAGACTTCGGCAGAGTAGCAGCAATATTTCGACTTCCCGTGGCTGATTTTATTTCTTTTATTGCTCTCAATTTAAATGTCTAATTAATTTTTTTATACTAAAGTTAAGAATGAAATTATATTTAATGAAATAATTATCTTTTTATTTAATTAATTTCCTACATGTGTGCTTTAATGTTTATGATTTTTGTTTCACATAATTAGTTGGATGTTATTAAATTTTTTTATCAATTCTGTCGTGCATTATTGATTGTTATGATTAATATTCAATTAAATCTATACTTGGATTTATAAAGTTTATATATGATTATCTTTGATTCTGTGTCTTTCATTAAATTGTTTACACAGAGTGCTTAGGAAAACTTTGACTCTTTGTTATTCAATATGTTTTCATGGGATTTTTAGATATCATACTATTAAGCAGAGAAAAAACCTACGTTAGATTTAATTACTTGAGCTTAATTGTTATATCCATGAGATGACATAGATTGATTTCGAGTTGTCACTCTAAAATTGGGGATTAATTAATAATTAGATGATTAACAGTTGAATAGTGGTGATTCTGAAACCTTAGTAATTTTTGTCTTATTGAATTCTCATTTATTTTAATTGTTTCCTTAGTTTAATTAGTTTAATTTCTCTTAAATCTCAATTTGCTCAACTAGGTTAGAATTAATATTAATTTTAGATTTAAATTAGACTTTTCAATTTATAACAATCCCTGTGGGATCGACCTTGTTACTATTATTCTATTTCTACATTCGTGCATTTACGAGTATATTAAAATTTTCACAACACTACCTTAATCCCAAATGCACTTTTAGTCAATCACTACAACGATTATTGTCAATCAATAAGATCGATTGAGACAAAGATTGATTGTCTATTTTTTTTATTTTTTTAATGAGAAAATCTATGCTTAAATGTATTATTTGATATATAAAATCAATGTAAACCCAATCATACTCTTAAGTTCTTTTTATAATTTCTCAATATCGGTCTTTGATTTTAATTCACATTTTGATTAAAATTAATGCAAGGATACAAAAGGACTCAAGAGCTTCAGATATCGTTTATGTGTTGTTATTTCAGTGTAAACCACAATTTTATGAGTAATTTACTAAAATGTCAAGACAAGAAAATTAGTTCTGAAAATTAGTTGATTATTGATTTTCATAAATTTCAATATACAAAACATCCTATCGAATTATTAATTCTAAAGCACATTGTTTAAGAATATCAATACTGGAAAAAATTATTTGATAATTTCAAACCTTTAATTCTTGGAAAAAAGATATCTGCACCCCTAAGGTTTGGGAAAATGGTCACCAACACCCCCAAGTTTTCAAAGAGGATACCAAGACCCCCTTTTGACTATTATACCCTTTATCTCTATTATTTTAAAAATTGAATTTAAAATTTTTAGTAAATAAAAATACCATATAAATAACATAATCTATGCAGTAAAATATTAAAATATTTTGAAATTTTAATATGTAAATTATTATCTTTATTTAAATAATATATTTTTATTTATCGTAGAAATTTTAAATAAATATTTGCATTAAATACATTCTGCAATTAGAAACAATATCACATACTTATATTGTTAAAATTATTTTTTTACATAATATTTAAAATAATTTAAATATTTAATACATTTATTTTAATATTATGATTCTATTTATCATAAAATTTACTTTAATATAATAAAATATATATAATAGATTGTAAAATATTAAAATATTTTTTAAATATTGAAATTATTTTAAAATTTATATATTATTACATTTATTTTAATATTATATTTCTATTTATTGTAAAATAATATGGCTAATATTTTTTGGGATGATAAAGGTAAAAGGTATAATGGTCAAAAGGAGGTCTTGGTGTCCCTCTTTAAAAATTTAGGGTGTTAGTGAGTATTTCTCCAAACTTTGAGATGTAAATATCCTTTTCAATTAATTCTTTAAATTATATCAACCAGCTTTTATTTTATTGGTTGACTATCTCCATCACCAGTTGGAAAAAATAAAATTGATGACCACTTGTATGTTGGCTTAATTTGAAAGTCAGTCAACATTTATTTTCCATGGACAATTAATTAAGCGTTTTTACTCATTACTCCAACATCCCAACATGTGAAATTTCAAACTTACAATTCTTCATTTGTTACAGAAACCAAAACTAATTGTCTTCTTACTCTGTGCCAATCACCATAAAAATTGATTGTCAATCAATCTCAAAATCGGTTGTCATTCCCGTGCACACCACATTTTATGAGTAATTTACTAAAATGTCTAAACGTGCATCAAAATTTGTTGATTATTGATTTTCACAAATTTCAATATATCAAACATCCTACCGAATTATTAAACTCCAAAGCAGTTTTTTAAGGATCAATACTAGAATAAATTATTTGATAATTTTAAACTCAAACCTACGCTTAAATTCTTTAAATTATCCCAATCAACTTTTATTTTATTGTTGACCATCTCCATCAACTGTTGGAAAAAATAGAATTGACGACCACTTGTCCGTTGGCTTAATTTGAAAGACAGTCAATATTTATTTTCCACAGCGTATTAATGAAGCATTTTCCCCCATTGGTCGAGCCTTATAAGTCTTCGTTAGCCATTATAAAAACCAAAACTAATTGTCTTAATATGTACCAATCAATATAAAGATTGATTTTATCTCCACTTATTCAACAGTGGGTCCAACCCAACCCATGTCCAACCCTAACTTATATTCATTGTCACTAAAATAATAATCATCTTTCCCTCAGCTTTTGTTGGTCGCAAATCCGGAATTTGATTCATTTTATTACTTTATGTAGATTTACCAAGGGGCTTGTGTTGATTGATGCAGTTTATAAATTATTTTTATTCATCGAGCAAGGGGAACTTAATCACAATTAAATCATCCACTGATTAATTCATAAATAACCAGCAGAATAGCTTGTAGAAAAAAAGATAATAACAATGGTCTGCATCATGAATTCAACTCTGATAAACACTAAGCAAAGTAGCTCATTCCAGTTAACATTAATTCATAAATAATGTATAAAAGCATCACAGGGATGTGAATAAAATCAGTAGAAGACATGAGATTCATAAAGCTAAACCCGATCATAAGGACACGATGATCTGCCTCATAAGTCGTAAGCCTTCTCAAAGGACGTGTTATGTAGACCGGGCCAATCTTTGTGAAATTCTATAACAACCATCCTAATTCTTGAACCCTCTCCTAGTCAACTTGGATCAATCCAGTTTCTCCTACACACCGCTCATCCTCTGTGACAAGCATCAAAACAAAGATGAGAACAAAGACAATTAATTACCGAGAGTGATTATCCCAATTTTTGTTAATCACTACAGAGATTCATTACCAATCAATAAAACCGATTGACAAAAAGATTGAGTGTACCTTTTTTTTATGAGAAAATCAATGCTTGAATGTATTATTTGATATACAAATCAATATAAACCCAATCATACTCTTAAGTCCATTATATAAATTCTAAACATGTATGAAAATTAGTTAATTATTGATTTTCACAAATTAGAAAAATTCTATAATGTCGTGACTATAATTATGACATCAATGCTATAATCAAAATAAAGTTTTTAAATTATATATTAGACTAGTAAATAGAAGGTAAAATAAGTAAGTTAATATAAAAACAGTAGATTTGTATTTTGAAAATTATAACAATTCTCTTTTTTAAATAATGATGAGATAAAAAAAAATATAATACTAATTGAATAAGTGAGAAGGAATTTGAAGACTCTATTCTAACTTCATGGATGGCTGATGATGATGAAATGTATTTGGTAATGTTTCTAATTAATTAATGGATGTATTGACACATGCTGCTGAAATACTAGCTTTGCAACCCAAGAAGGGGGTGAATTGAGTTTTTAAAATTTATACAGTACTTGAATAGAAATTAATGCAAATATAAAATAAATTTAAAATAATAATTAATAAATGAAGCAATCAAAATATAAAGAGAGAAGGGAAGAAGGAATTCAATACAAAGATTTTTACGTGGTTCGGCCCAACCCTGCAATGTCCACACCTCCAAGCTCACCAGGCTTGAGGATTCCACTACCAAGCCTCCAAGCTCTAAAAACTCTTACAATTGACTTCATAGGTATCAATCAGCCTTTATAACAAGAGATTATCATAAATCTCTTAACCCAAGTGTTTCTTACACTAACGATCACTCAACTTTGATTTTAAGATAAAGATTACAAAGAATTTCCCTCACACAATGTATGAGTTTATAAGTGAAAGCTCAAAGTATGATTTAATGAAACAATGACAAGTTTAAAACTCAAGAGAGATTGAATACTCAATAGTAAGCTCAATGATAATTGTTGAATCACTTATAATTTGAATTTGATTGAGCTTTTTTATTGTTAGAGAAGAAAACTATCCGTTGTTGACTTTCCGGGAAAAATTGGATCGCCGTTAAATTTTGTCGGATCACCATTTTGACTTGTGCAAGTTACCGTTAAGCTAAAATTTGAATAGTCAATTTACTGTTTATTTCCTGAGACTTGCAAAACAGTATGGGCTAGCCTTTTGTGCTAAACAGTTCACTAATTACAAACTTATTGTTCTTTAAATTTTATCGGTTAACCGTTTTCAATAAACGGTTCATCGTTATTTTCTAGAATCAAAACCAAGTAACTTCCTTACAAAAATGGTGGTCCGATGAAATTAATGGTTATCTATCTATTTCCAAATTCTTAAACTTACCCAAATTATCATACAACTTTAAGACCTTAATTAATTTTAATAACTCCAACGTTTTAACCTAGTTTGTTAATATCAAAATCAATGTTGTGAAAATATATGTGTTACACCTACTATTGGCTTTACAAATTTATATTCCATCAATGATTGTGCTGCCATAAGAAGTAAGGTATTGTATTGGTTTTTCTTCGAGAAACCCAATATATGTGTGTGTGTGTGTGTAATCATTCTCAGGTGCGGACGCATGCATTTTTTTTTAATGCAGATGCACTTTTAAACCGTACAGTTTAAAAGAGTTAGTTACTGAATGAACTATAAAACCTCATGGTTTTAAAGAGTTAAAAACTAACTCTCTTAAATCATGCGGTTTTAAAGTATATCCGCATAAAAAATAAATGAGGACGTCCGCACTAGAGAAGGAATATATATATATATATATGTATATACTTATTTGTAATAAATGTGAGTTAATTTAGTTTGGTTAAAACTAGACTCGACTTTTCAAAATCTTGAAGATGACTTCTTTAAGATCTTGTTTGATTTTGAAGTTGGGCACCTGCACCTTAAAGACTACATCATTAAATTATTTGTTAAACAATATCTATTTTTGGCATAGAAGTTAAGTTGATTTAATTTACTATTTATATAATAAAAATCTATAATATCTTTATTATTTTTATCAAAATTTTTATCTAAGAATTAAATTTACTAAACACAAATAATTTTACTTCAAATTTTTAATTTTTAATTTCCAAACTGTATTTCAAAGTTATAACATCTTGCATAAATTAAATTTTGTATATTTTTCCTTCAGTTTTTGTTGGTCACAAAGTCTGGACTTTGATTAGTTTCATGACTCTGATTATGTTTGTTTCAGCAAGAGGCATGTGTTGACTTGCTACAGGTTACTTAAATCGTCGAGTTCAATCATCCAGTATGGAACAGATGCTGTCCTTTCAATTAACCCCAAACACCAGCAATTCGATCCGGTTAGCTCATACCAATGAGCATTATTAATTCATAGATAACTAGCGGAATAGCATATAGAAAATCATAGGGGCTGTGAATAAAGTCACTAGAAATACCTGCTATCAAATAAATTCAATAGAATGGAAACATAAGATTCATGAAGCTAAACCCGATACTTTGTAAGGTTAATGCTGATCAGTGATCCTCTTGAATGAAAACTTAAGATTCATAAGCTTAATTTCTCAAAGGACATGGCATAGCTGTTGTATAACACGAGTCAATCCTCGTGGAATTCTACAACAGGGTATCCTGAATGGCCTTGAAACTTTCACAAGCAATTAACTCTTTGCGTAATTGCTAGTCAACTTGGATCCACTTTCTCCTACAGAACCCCCGTCCTTATGACGACGATAAAAGCAAAGATATAGACAAACACTATTAATTAGCAAGAGTAATTATCCCTAATTTATTAATCACTTCAAAGATTATTCATTGTCAATAAACATTAAGACCGAGTCACAAAGAAACTAAATGTCCATTTTTTCTTTTTGAGGATATCAATGCTTGAATATGTTATTTGATATGCAAGCCCAATAATACTCTTAACATATTTATATAAATTCTCAATATCCATTTTTTATTTTAATTTGATTTAAATTAATGCAAGGATACAAAGGGAATCAAGAGGTTCAGATATCCTTCATGTGTTTTGTCATGTCAGTGTAAACCCCGCGCTTATGAGTAATTTACTAAACATGTACGAAAATTTAGTTGATTATTGATTTTTTTTTAAAAAAAATTAATATAACAAACATCTAATCGCTTTATTAATTCCAAATTAAGTAAATTTTTTAAGAATCAATAATAGAATAAATTAATTATTTGATAATTCGATTGAAACCCAAACTTACGCTTGACTTCTTTAAATTCTCTCAATCAGCTTTTATTTTATTAGTTAACTATCTCGATCAAGTGTTGGGAAAAATAGAATTGATGACAACTCGTAAGTTAGCTTAATTCCACGGAATATTAATGACGCCTTTTTCCTCATTGGTCCAACATGGCCATCTGTATAATTTAAAAATTTCAAGCTTACCAGTCTTTCTTCGCTGCAGACAGATTTCAAGATGGCGGTGTATTGATAATATTTTTTCTTTAACAAATCTCAAAAATAAAATTAAGTGCATCTCGCGTGGTCATAAAAATTCCAACTTCTCATAGTCAGCAATTCTTTGTATATAAGAATTAAATTAAAAAAGGAGAAAAACAATTAGTCACCAAGACTGATTGTCTCAATTTTTACAAATCATGATAAAGATTGAATATCAATTAATATTAAGATCAATGGGCACAAAAATTGATTGTCCAATAACATCAAGATTGATTAAATCAATCTTTGTAAATCAATTAAGTTCTCAATTACAATGGTTGTAGCATTTTTTCATATTTTTAATTTTTATAAAAATTGAACTTTCATGCTCATGGTTCATAAATTAATAAAAGTAAAAAAATTTGATCTTAATTTAAGTTTAATTTGGACAATTTTCAACTCTTCAACTAAATTTTAAATATGATTACATCCAAATGCTATCTAGTAGGAAATATTAATTCACCACAACAAGCTTTCCACCATGTTAGACTAATAAAAGACATATCAAGGTCCGCGTTCATAGTTCAAAAGTCAGTCAGCTCTAATGTTCATGCATTTGAAGCTAATTTTGCTACTGATCCCATGGCCAAAATTACAATTACAATATTACTGATATTTTATAATTAGGTATCTGCAGCAAATCCCAAAACAAAATTAAGATAATCAATTTTTATAGGCACTTTATATCCCTGAATAATCATAATTTAATGATATTTCTTTTTATTTTTGGTTCAGTATTTTTTTTAATTACAATTACAATACTACTACTATTTTAAAGGGGTAAATGTTTATTTAATTCCTATATTTTAGGTTAAGTGCTCGTTTAATCCATATATTTAAAAAAAAAACTTAGGACACCCCTACTATTAAATATGTTACACTTCTAACCATACCTTTTCTTTCTTTTGATAATAATATCCTTGCAAAAATATTCTTGGGAATATTAATAAAAAGCAAAAATGATAATTTAACAAATTAACCTTAAAAGTAACATAAAAATTTATACAAACTTTTATATTATTACTTTTATTTTCAGGATAAATTTGGTTCATTTATTTTTTATAAAATAATTATTACTAAAATTGTTGTAAGGATATCAAACATTGCTTTAAGTTGGCTAATATTTATTTATTGGTAAATAATTATTATTAAGATTGTTGCACATGTATAAAAAATACTAATTCTTTCATATTGATATTTATTGGTTAATTTGCTAATTAATGTTTTTATAGATAAATTAATTAATGTCAAGAATATTGTTGGTAAAGATATAATTGTAAAAGAAAAGAAAGAGTTAGGGTAAGAATGTAATATTTTTAATTATAGGAGTGTTTTGAGGTATTTTAAAAATATAAGGACTAAATCAAAATATAAGAACTAAACGAGTGTTTACCCATATTTTAGAAATTATTTAGACAAATCAACATCATTTCAATTATGGTATAATATAGGAGGAATCAACTCCGTATTTTAAGGAGAACGCTATTAAAAAATATTTCTTATTGATGGGTTGAGCGGGTTGGAAATCCCCATCCAATCAAAATATTTCGACATTGCACATGTAATTTTAAGGGCAAGTTAACCAAACGAAAAGTTGCTAAGCAATGGAAAGTACTTCCTCTATTATTAAATCGTCATTACTATCACTGATAATGATTATTGTTTTGAATCAAATGCATGGATACAAAGCTTGCTTGGAAACAGAGAGGACTGCTCTGTTGGAACTCAAAAGCTTTCTTATATCAGGCCATGATGGTGAATTCGAAGACTCTATTCTAACTTCGTGGGTTGATGATGATGGAATGTCGTCTGATTGTTGTGATTGGGAGCGAGTTAATTGCAACGCCGCCACACGACGGGTAACGGAACTCTTGCTCAATTGGACACGTGATGGATCTTCGCTTCTGAATATGTCACTATTTCATCCTTTTGAAGAATTGCAAAGCCTTGACTTGTCTTTTAATTACTTTGAAGGGTTCTATGAGAGTAAAGGTGTGTGTACATAAAACTATTATATATATATATATTTCATAATTCATAGCTATTCATAGTTGATACTTAAATGCGTGAGAATGATTTTGAAGGCTTCTATGAAAATAAAAGTGCATGTGTAAAAATTTGTGTAACAAAAGAGGGACTGCTGATCCTATCCATGTACAGGATATATCTGTTTCTCGTCCATACTTATTTTGTCAGCGACTGATGATAATTCATATGCATTTGCAGCTTCCGATAGCTTTGGGAGTTTGAAGCAGTTGAAGAACTTAAATCTGGGTGTTAATAGATTCAACAACAGCATATTGCCATATTTAAATACATTAACTTCACTGACCACTTTGATTCTTCGTTCCAATTACATCGAAGGTTGGAGAACCAAGCAAGGTATATATGTTGCAGAGCAGCAGATATGTGAGGCAACTTAATTTATCTCTTAAAATTTATATGTATATTGTCTTGGTCAAAATTAATGTTTCTGAGCAGGATTAGCAAATTTGAAAAATCTACAAGTGCTGGATTTAAGCTACTGCGCTATAACCGGTAGCTCTTTACTAAGTCTAGGTAAGCTTATGAGAGATAAGAAGCAAACTAAGAATTAATGTTTATTAAGCGCCCTGATGATGACATACAATGCTTTTTAAAAGTAAAAGTTTCTTTTGTTATCGGTGCATGTAGGATTGGCAAATTTGACAAACTTGAAAACATTGGATCTTCGTGCATGCGGAATAACTACACTTCAAGGTACACAGCAGCAATTCACTTTCTTATTTTTCTTGTATATTATGGCGTTGATTTTTACATATATATAATGTCAAATTTAAACCAATTTCTGACCAGCAAACTTGACAAACTTGAAAACATTGGAATAAGAACAATTGGTTGGGCAAATATTTAGTTTCTAATTTCCATCTAAAGTTTTAAAAAATAAAATAAAATAAAAACATTTATTGAGTTTATGATCAACTTAATCAAATCTTAATCATAAGCCTTATTACCACAATTATTTAATCTAACTTTGAAATTTATTTGAATTCAAAAAAAAAAAACTTTGAAATTTATTTCTTAATTCTTTTGTTTCTTTTTTTTTTCCCTTAAAGTTGATTAATAAGATTTTTCTTCTTTCTTGCTGCAGGTTTAGCTAAATTTAAAAAGTTGGAAGCATTGGATTTGAGTTCTAATTATATAAATGGTTCTTTAGAAGGTAAATTTTTTAATTAAATAAATTAAACAGTTATTTTTCGTGGAATATTTAACATAATTAATCTATTGACATAACTCTCATTGTCAGGATAACTAATCTCTTAAAATGTCGATATGGTCTTGATCAAAACCATTTTTTTTTTAAACAGGGTTAGTAAATTTGAGAAACCTGCGGCTATTGGATTTAAGCTATAACAACAATATCACTAGTGGCTTATTAATAAGGCTCGGTAAGCTACCAAGATATTTAAGAAGCTAACAACCAATTTTATCAAGCGCACTGATCGAATACAATGCTTTTAAAAGTAATATTTTATTTTATTTTTTCTGAATAGGTTTGGCAAATTTGACATTTTGTTAATTATTTAGCTTAATGGCAACTCAAATCCCTCTTCACACGTGTGAGTGAGATTCAAAATCCAGACCTTCTGTTTTTAAGATGATAAATTTATCATTTTAATTAAATGGCAACTATAAAATTGACATATTTAAAAAAAAAAAATGGCATCAGAGGTATTGTGGAATAACCATAATTCAAGGTATATTGCCGCAGAAATTAACTTTCTATTCATATCAACTTTCAAAAACAAAAATATTTCAATAGTGATTTTGAAATGCTATTGATAAGTGTATATAACACAACTAAGGGTCAGTTTAGGAATGTTGTAACTTATAAAATAATTTTTGTTAGCTGTGCTGTAAAAATAATCAGGTATGAAGAGAATCAGTTAGATATTTAGTAAATTTTTTTTTTCAGAAATACTGTGATTTTTGAAAGCAGTTATGCACGCTTAATAAATTTTACTGTTAAACTGTTGAGAGAAAACAAATAATTAAAATGTACATAATGTAGGATAAAATTTACTTATACATATAAAAACGTGTAATATTTTTAATTGTGTATTATAATAATTTTTACCAAAAATAAAATTTATAATATATTGATTTATTTTTTATTTTTATCTTAAAACAATTAATAATTAAATTTATAATATAATGAAACAAATTTAATAATAATTTGACCAACAAATTGATATTAATAAATTTATATTGATGAATTATAATAAAAAATTATTCAAATATTAATATTGATTCCAATTTGCATAAGAATTATTTTGGGTTTAGGTAATAATTTTAAGGATATTTATGAAATTGTATTAAAGGATAAAATTGATTCTCAAAATAAGAATCTAAAACTATTCCTTTCCAACTTTTCGAGGGGTTGATTTTGATAAAAGTAATTTTAATTTTTTCTTACTAAATACTAAAATTAGTTTTTAGATTTTCAAAGTCACTTTTAAGTCTCCCAAAAGCAATCTCAAACGAACCCTAAGAGATTGAGATTATAAATTAATTTTTCTAATTTGTTGACTTAATTCTTCTATGTCTCTCTTTTTTTTTTTTTTTAATTTGAACAGGATTAGCAAATTTGACCAACTTGGAAGTCTTGAATCTAAGTGGAAATAGGATAAGCTTATCCGTAACATGGCTAGGTAATATTTGAATCTTGGTAAATAGTCTACCTATCTTAAAAAGGCTGCATCATTTTAACATCATTTCTTCTTTCTTAGTGCAGGGTTGGCTAAATTGAAAAACTTGGAAGCGTTGGATTTGAGTGATAACAGTATAAACGGTTCTTTAGAAAGCCATGGTAAGATTTTTAAATAAATTTACACAGCTTTTTTTTTCTTTGAAATGGGATTATTTTGATATTTATGTTAATGATACCCCAATTTCTAGCGACTAGTTTGTTGGTCAAATTACTTGCAAGACAAAATTATAAAGACCAGTTTTTTTTCCCCTTGAATTAATACGTTTAAAAAGCTAGTTGTTTATTTGTATTAATAACTGTTATGAGAGGAAATATATAAAATTTCAAGATTAATTGATTGTATTTTAGACCATTTATTATTTAAGAAAACAATTCAAAAATTAGAGAGCCAATATAATGTCCAATGAACACCGACGTAATTAATATGCCCTAGGCAATTATGACGAACAAGAAGTACCGGAATCTTTTTTAGATTATGTGAAATGCTTTAGAAATTAATGAACATCAAAATATAGGAGAATAAATCAAATTGATTTCTAGGAATAATTTTACAGGGTTTCTGACGGAATTCACAGTAATTAGAAAACTATGAGGTTATTTCTTTTCATGAAATTTGATCTTTTTATTTTCACTTTCAGGAATATGTGAGTTGAAGAATCTTTTTGAGTTAAATCTTGGAAGAAACAATATTGAGGGTCATCTTCCTGATTGTCTCAACAATTTGACCCATCTCAAAGTTTTTGATATTTCCTACAATCAGTTAAGTGGGAGCTTACCATTTGCTTTTGCGAACCTCACGTCATTTGAATATTTGGCTCTTTCTGACAACAACTTTGAAGGCATTTTTCCCCTCAGTTTATTGGCTAATCATTCAAATCTGAAGGTCTTGCTACTTTCAACAAGAAACAATAAGTTACGAGTGAAAACGGAAAACTTTCTCCCTACACTTCAATTGAAGGATTTAGATCCGGTACTGACCTGAGTTTTTGCTCAACTTTCAAGAATCTTATTACACTTGTCTACTATAGCTATCAATGGCTAAGATTTGTTCCCTTTTTTATTTTTTCCACTTTTCCAAAAATACGTTGTACCTATATAAAATCTTAATTATAAAACATCCCGCTTTTTTCTTCCCGCTTATTTATCATCGTTCTCATCGTGCCCAATTGAAACACGTTTGATTTCCATCATCATCATAATTTTTATTGAAGAAAGTTCGGAAAGAGCAAATTCAAAAAGGTTAGTTTTATCTTTTTGTGCATGATTTTTTTGTTGATTAAAATGGCAGCATTAGAGACTATCGATCAAGAAATTTCAATTGATTCAGCCTTTAAACCGAGACAAGGCATGGAGTTTAATTCAGAAGAAGCAGCGTATAAATTCTATAACAAATATGCCTTAAGTATGGGCTTTAGCATTAGAAAAGATACCCACGCTAAGAATAAGCGCACTGGTGAAATTACATCGAGAGTACTTGTTTGTTGCAAACAAGGTTATCGATTAAAAGCCAAAACAAATCTTCCGAAAGTAAAATATAGAGCAGAGACAAGAACCGGGTGTGATGCTGGATTATTTATCAAGCTAAATAGGAAAAAGAACAATTGGTTTGTTAATCATTTTATTGAGTCTCATAACCATCCGCTTGTAATGCAAGAGTGTGCCCGTATGCTACCTTCTCAAAGAAAAATAACAGCTTCAAGCATTGGAAGTAGACTTGGTAGAAGAATCTGGGATTTCACTTAAATCCGCATATGAGTTAATGGGTAGGCAAGTGGGAGGGTGAGAATCTCTTGGATACACAAAACTAGATCAGAAGAATTATCTTAAAACAAAGAGACAGAAAGATTTAGCGTATGGAGAAGTAGGGTATTTATTGAAATATTTTTCTGATGAAACTTTAAAATATCCATCATTTTTCTACTGTATGCAGCTAGATAATGAGGAACAGATTACTAATATATTTTGGGCAGGTGCGAAGATGATTATTGATTATGGTCAATTTGGAGATGTTGTAAGTTTTGATACAACTTACAAAGTAAATAAAGACAATCGACCATTCGCAACTTTTGTGGGATTTAATCATCATCGAGTGACAGTTATTTTTAGGGCAACTTTGATGTATGATGAGACTGCTGATTCATTTATATGGTTGTTTGAGACATTTTTGAAGGCAATGTGTGGGAAATCACCAAAACCATCTTTACTGAGATCGATCTTTGCGATGGCTAAAGCTATTTCTCATGTAATGCCTAACACAAACCACGGGCTTTGTACATGGCATATAATGCAAAATGCCTTGAAGCATGTAAACAAGTTTTTAAAGGACCTGGAGGGGTAAAAAGTGCATTATCTATGTTCATGGAGTCCATTGAAGAGGAAGATGAGTTTTGAGTGCTTGGAATGCAATGCTTGAGGAGTATGATGTGCATGATAATAATTGGTTGAAAAGTATATTTGAGTTAAGAGAGAAATGGGCTTATGCATATAACAAGCAAGCATGGTCAGCTGGAATCAATAGTACTCAACTTAGTGAAAGTTTTAATGCTAGCTTAAAAGATTACCTTAAGTCGACCTCGATCGCACAATTTTTTATGCATTTCGAGAGGGTAGTTAATGATAAAAGGTATAAGGAGTTGGAAGCTGAGTACGATTTATGCTATAGGCTAGTTCACATGAAAATGTTCTAAAATGCTTGTACAAGCAAGAGAAGTTTATACAAAAATAATATTTCAAGAGTTTCAAGATGAGCTTGAAGAAGCTATTGATTTGTCTATACAAAATTATGCTTTGTAGAAGGTGAATGTTTCCTTTACACAATTAGCATGGATAGGCACTCTAAAAAAGCGCTGTAAAAAGGGAGATTGACGGCACATTATCTTGCGGTTGTATGATGTTTGAGAGGAAAGGGATTTTATGTAGTCATATGATTAAGATTCTTAGAGATGTCATGGATATCAAAGAATTTCTTCCCACCCAAAAGATATCTTAAAAAGATGGACAAAACAAGCAAGAGCTGAAGCCATTCAAGACATACATGGGTGTGAAATTCAAAGACCAAGTCAGCAGCAGAGACATGCAGATCTGAGCTTTGTGTTCCACGTTCACTAAGATTTCAAGTAGAGCTTCGAGAGTGAAAAAACGTACAAGCTAGCGAATGAACATGCAATTAAATTGGCAAAGTTGATTGAAGACCTTCTGAGCTTAGAAATGGATGGCAATAAAAATGAAAAAATTCAGAACTCTCCTCTTGTGAAACCCGCAAGAAGTATTGAAATGGATGGTCAACAAAATGAGATTATTACCAAAGGAAGAGGGCTGAAAAGAAAGAGTCGTCTCGAGGAAGACGTAGATTTAAGAGTGGTTTGGAGATTGCGTTAGCAAAGAAGAGGAAATTATCTAATCGTCAGTTGCACTCTCAAATGTCTCAGGTGATATAGTTATCTTATTCATCAAACCAATTGTTTAAAATATTTTTTCAAATAAATAATGAAAATGAATGATTAATTGAGTTATATGCTTGTAGGCGCATATTTCATCTGTTCATGCGATTAATAGCACTCTTCCTCCATCAATGGTCCTTCATCCATATTCAGTAAGTACTTTTGATCCTTTTTTGATATTGAATATTGATATTTATTTAATTTTGTAACAAATTATGAGATTTTTTTATACTGTTCTTCTAGGTGGAGCAGCTGCCACAAGGTTATAACGTGCCTAATTTGGTGCCATGTCTCCCTTATGAACCATCTCAGCAGACCAGCTTTCAGGATTTGCTTCAACAAAACTTAACAGGATGTTCTTTTACAGTTCAAGACTCTCGAGCTTCAAATAGCAATGCTTTGTTTTAATGAAATGTCATAAATGAATGACATATTGTTTCTTTTTCTAGTACTGAATTTTTATTTTTAAAGATTAATTGAGAAAAATTATTATGAGGAATACAGTTGCTGTTGCAGCATGGTATTCAAGATAAAGTTTCTGCACCAATTTCACTTTCTGCATATTATGTTTTAATTGCTGAGTTAATTGATTTAAAGTTTTGTTTGCTTGAATTCATATACTATGTATATTGACAGATGCTAAATTTTATTTAGGTTTTAAACTTCATAGATGTGCATTCTTACATTTGATGCCCTCATGAAATTTCACATTTTATTGTTTTGAACAAGCACAACTCAGCTCTATTGAAATCTATTTCAGAAACAGAACATTTCAGAAACAGAACAAACCTCATATAGAAATTGAACTTCAGATGTCAATAAACATCTAAAATAGTTTTATTACTCGATTATAGTTGTACACAATAAAAATCATAACAATTTCTCTTTATTATATGTATTCTATACAATGAGAATGACAAACATGGCATGTACATAACGTCACCAGCCAAAGCCAAAACCAGCAGCAACATGTACATAACGTCCTCAGCCAAAGCCAAAACCAGCAGCAACATGTACATAACGTCCCCAGCCAAAGCCAAAAACCAGCAGCAACATGTGCATAACGTCCCCAGCCAAAGCCAAAAACCAACAGCAACTAAGAACACATCAGCAATATTTGACAAACATGCCTTGTCTTCTCTTTGGATTCACTATCTCTAAAAATACCTCGGCAATATTTGAGGTACCAATTGCTTCATCCAAAACAATCTCCTCAATCAATGCTTCTCTTCGTCAACAATCTCATTTTGCAACACTTCATATGACCTGAATCAAAATAAGTATTAAAATTATGGCTCACTCTTTTTTTTTTTTCCAGTGAGGACTTTTATCAAACATGTGGCAAGCATGAAATACATATGAAAATTTTTGAAGCATAAATGAACGTTAAGACCACAAAAATTGATCATGAAATCAACTTTAAAGTTGCAGAACCATGAAATGGATAATTAAATTGAAGAATTGAACAGAAAAAAATAACAAACAATGAGATTTCGAGATAGTAACATCAACACCAAATGATCAATTTACAAAAAAAAAAACGCAGATGCTGTAAATAGTTCATGAAAAGAAAAGTTAGAAAAAAAAAGAAAAGAAATTAGATGTTAAATCAATTTGTTTGGACCTAAGTTTTGTGCATCAAGCGAGGAAATAAACGAAAAGTTATAAAAAGCGCGTTTTATTAGGTAAGAATAAATTTGGAAAAAGAAAAGAAAAAGTGGAAAATAATCCTAACCGTTGGTAGTGAAAGTGTACAGATGTAACAAGATTCTTGAAAGTTGAGCAAAAACTCAGGTCAGTACCGGATCTGGATCCTCAATTGAAAGTCCTTGGGTTACCAAATTGCAACTTAAACGTCATTCCTACTTTTCTTCTTCACCAGTATGACTTAAAATATATTGACCTCTCTCACAATAATTTGTTTGGTGGCTTCCCAACTTGGTTGTTACAAAACAACACAAAGTTAGAAGCCTTGTTTTTGAGAAACAACTCATTCACAGGGAATCTCCAACTGCCCAATTCCAAATATGATTTTCTTCATCATCTAGATATTTCTAGCAATAACTTCACAGGTAAGCTCCCGCAAGATATGGGTATCAACCTTCAGAAATTGTTGTATGTAGATATGTCGAACAATCATTTTGAAGGTAATATTCCCCCTTCATTTGCTGAGATGCAAGAACTCCGTTTACTCCATTTGTCTAAAAATAATTTTTCTGGAGAATTATCAGCAAAACGTCTCCCTGGTGGCTTCTGTCTATGGTTCTTGGACCTGTCGCATAACAATTTCTACGGCCAAATTTTTCCCAAATCTATGAACTTTAATGGGTTGGGGTACTTATATTTAGAGAACAATAAGTTTAGTGGAAAAATTGAGGACGGGTTGTTGAACGCCAGTGGATTAACGGAGTTAGACATATCCAACAACATGCTGTCTGGTCATATTCCTCACTGGATTGCTAACTTCTCATCATATCTTGAGGTACTTTTAATGTCTAAAAATTTTTTTGAAGGTACCATACCTATCCAACTCTTGAATCATGAAACGCTTAAACTTTTAAGTGTCTCTGAAAATTGTTTGTCTGGGTCCATGACATCCTTCAATCTCTCTTCACTAGAGCATCTTTATCTGCAAAAGAATGCTCTTAGTGGGTCAATTCTGAATGCATTCTTTAGAAGCTCCGAAATAATGACTCTAGACTTGAGGGATAATGGATTTTCTGGTATGATTCCCCATCAGATTAATGAGCGTTCAAATCTACGTGTTCTTCTATTGAGAGAGAATCATCTAGAAGGACAAATTCCAAATCAATTCTGTCAATTAAAGAGATTAGGAGTAATGGATCTTTCTCATAATAGAATTAATGGATCAATACCTTCTTGCTTTACTAATATGTTGTTGTGGAGAACAGAAAATGTTGATTTGTACGGAACCCAACTACTTCCGACTCTTAGTGATATAGGTGTTGGTTCCATTGGTACTTACTATAAATCAACTCTTGACATGGGGCAATCTGAAAGAGAGAAGTATACGGGATTTCCTCAACTAGTAACAGTACAATTTATGACAAAGAATAGATATGAACTTTACAACGGTAGCAATGTCAACTATATGGTTGGACTGGATTTGTCATGCAACCTATTGACTGGACATATCCCATCAGAAATTGGAAAGCTTCAAAATATTCGTGGTTTGAATTTGTCTTATAATTCCTTATCAGGATCTATACCGGGGAGCTTATCTAATCTAAAAATGATAGAGAGCCTAGACCTTTCAAACAATAGATTAAGTGGCCAAATTCCTCATCAATTAATTGAGCTCAACTTTTTATCCAACTTCAACTTGTCATACAACAACTTGTCCGGCCTAATCCCAGACAAAGGCCAGTTCGCCACATTTGATGAAAGCAGTTACAGAGGTGATCTCCATCTTTGTGGTCCAACAATTAATAAGAGTTGCAACAGTGCAGAGGAAATACCAGCAACAGAACCCAATCAAGAAGAAGACGAAGATGATTCTGCAATTGACATGGTGTCATTGTATTGGAGTTTTGGTGCCTCTTATGTGACAGTGATATTGGGATTGTGTGCGATCCTTTGGATCAACTTCTATTGGCGCAGACAATGGTTCTATTTCATTGATGCCTGTATTGATTTATGTTACTATTGGCTTTACAAATATGTATTTCATCAGTGATCGGGCTAGGCCATAAGTATTGATGTATCGTACAATTGGCTTCTCGATCTGCAAAATTTGGTGTAAAAATAAATGTTTGATAATTCAATTTGGTTCTAAAACTATACTCAGCTGTTATACATATCTTTTCTTCGGTTTTTGTTTATTTCAAATCTGGAAGCTCACTAATTTAATGACTTCATGTTCTTTCACGAAGAAGGCTTGTGGGTTGATTCGTGCAGGTTGTGTTTTATATATTACTTTGAAATCGTCATATAGTGAGCCTATTTTACATGTTCCCTGCCATTCAGCTTATTCAGCTTACCGATTGCGCTTAAGAATCGGAATGCCCGCACTTGAAAAAAAAAATTACAATCCTTTTGAACTTAATTATTTTAGAATTTGTGGATATTCATAAAGGGCGGCTTTCATCATCAGTCCAAATTAGTAATCAATTCTCTTAGTGAGGTGAGTTAGCATGCCAAGTTGCGGCATAAAAGGCGACTTTTACTTCCCTTACTGCATTGTCTTGGTTAGGTGAGTTACCAGCCCAAGCCTCCCAATTCTCTTAAACGGGCCCTAAATTAGTAATCAATTCTCTTAAATCTTAAAAGGTAGGAAATTGGAAAGTAGCCACTGCTAGATTTATGGAAAATTAAGTATCAATCACAAGTAATATCAGAACCAAAAGTAAATCAGGAGATGGACAATAAATTAACAAAGTTCCCTATCTAGATTATTGTTTACTTTACAGTTCATCACTTGCTATCAATTGGCAAATTAACTCTCACTATTTGGCAGCAAAACGTCAACATAAGCCTGTTGTCGCTCAATCAGACAGCGAGAAAAATTGTTCCCTTTGGCTTAAAACTAATCACCTAGAAAGATTGTTTCCCTATTTCAAGAGACAATCCAGAGTAATTCACCTTAATTTGCACCTTCCAAATGCATTGAGTTTTACATCTGTCTTGATCTCTGCAGTATTTTAATCAGATGATGCTCCATTCTTTTCCCTTTCTTTTAATTTCTGTCTAAAAAACCAAGTCTCTGATTTACCGTCCACCTGTTTGATGAAATGCCACTAAGACATTAGGGTGATTCCACTATATTGAGCCGCCATGGATGCCTTTATGAGTGATATGGCTGCGTTCTTCGCCCGCTACAAACAACTTCTTGACTCCTCAACCACTACTAATCTGCAACCTACACCTACACCCATACCGGCTTCCCCTAATCCCGATTGTTTGCAATCGACTAAAAAGCCCACCTTTGCCTTCCTATTTGCTAAGCCTAATGATATTTCCAAGTTTTCTGATCAATTGCCTATTCCCATTCAACGTGGTGACGTAGTTACGGTTGAACCAGAAATTCACGGAAAAGAGGTTGAGTCTTGCAAAACCAATCTAATTGGTCGCATCATGTTTACGCCCCGTTCAAAGCAACAAAACTTGACGAGGTAAAAATCTCTTTACATAACGTCTAGCAACCTGTAAGTGATTGCAAACTTACTCCTTTAGCCTGAGGATTCTTCGACACCAACTTCATGGATAGAACTGATATGAGAATAATTTGGGGGGCTGGTGATTGTTCTCTGCTGCAAGGAGTCTTCAGGTTATGCCAGTGGCAGCCTAATTTCAATCCATATGATCCAAAAATTCAATCTCATGCACAAGTTTGGATTAGGATTTATGGTTTGAGTCTTGAGTATTGGCATCCGAGGATTTTACTAACCGTGGCTAGGTGAGTTGGTACCCCTTTCCAAATTGTTCAAGCCACTTTCGACAAGAAATATGGCCTCTATGCACGAATACTTGTGGAAGTCAACACCAGACTTCATTACTGTAGAGTTGCCAGATTATGGTTTCAATATAGAAATCCATTATGAGAACTTGCCTTCAAAGTGCTTGGGTTGTAAAAGGTTTGTTTGGTCACTCTGTAAACAACTGTCGGATTTCCAAAAGGGAAGCAAAAGTCTGAGGGGTCCATGAATCCTAAGAAAGCTTCCAGGAAATAGGTTTTTAGACCTCTCAATAAAACTTAATTGAATGAACAAGGGGCTTCAACTTCTGATTCTCAGAATAAAAACCATCAATGGTTCTTTCATTAGGAGAAATTCTAGAATACATCAGTGGTATCATGTCAGCCATACAATAAGTAAATGATACTATGACATGTGTGTATTTATTTTGAAAAACCATCATGCAACTAGTGATTATATTAAATTTAATTACACATGTTATGCATGCATCAATTGGTTGTAATACATCAAAAGAATTCTAAAATTTCTCTTTCATTAGATGGTGAAGGCGTAGAACTTATTACAAACATTTTAGGAACTGACAATTTAATTTGCGGTGTTGGTGGTCTATACATCAATGGAGGTTGTTATTGATTGACAATGGTGATTTTGATTAAAAAAAGGGCAGGAATTTCCATCCTTTCGCTTGATATGAGTGATGAGGTCTTGCGAAAGATTTCATTGCCTTGTTTAAAGAAAGGATAGGTTACAGGCTTATCGTGTGGAACGAATCTCTTCCAAACAATTGCAAGATTTGAATGTAAGTTAACACTCACAAGCAGTTACTATCACGCAGAAAAGTATCTAACATAGTGAGATTTTTTTTTCTGACATTTTCAGATTATATTCCTCACCATCTAATGAAAGAACAATTGTACGAATTTTTTTATCAATCCATTAAACTTCTTAACGACCTTCATTTTTAATGCTTTTATGCGTAAGAGAGGAATTCATTTTTCCCTTCAGTTTGCAAATGAGTTTGCCTGATGCTTGTAAGCCAAAATTAACATGCAGTTCACCAATCTGTCCTGGGGATAAATGACCAGAAGTAATTGGTGATTGATTAAATTGGTGCTATATAGTATTAGAAAATTATCCAGTTTCATTTGCAACATTACTGTACAGTTCAATACCTTCATGCTTTGTAGTTGTTCTGGAGAGTAGGAAATGATAATCTTTATGGATATTCTTGGGGTTCAAGTGTTTATCTTTTGGTACTTGCTATAATTCTACTTTTGACTTAAAGTTGTATGGGTAAATAAATACAAATTTGTGACAAAATAAATATGAAATTTTCAATGGTAGTAATCTTATCTATATGACAAGACTGGATTTGTAATGCAACGAATTGACTTGGCAAAGTCCTACTAGAAATCACACCAACAGCGGCATGTTAGGTGAAATAGAAGAAGATGAATCTGCAATTGTTATTTGCTGCATTATTTCACATTGATATTGGGGTTCCTATGTCTCATATTGGTGTAGACTGAGGTTACTGAAATTCATGTTACTGTTGGCTTTTTATTTATGTATTTTATCGGTGATCGTGTGTTAGGCCTATCGTCTTTTAGGCCATAACAGCACAATTCGCCCTGACCTCTCTATCTCTATTACTCATTTCATCCTTATATCTAAGCTCATAAAATTGGCCTCGAGCATCTACTACAAACATATAAAGAGCCTTTGTGCCTCAAGTAAAAGTATATTCAAAACATGCATGTTTTATATCTCACTGGACATATGTACATCTCAAATTAATACATAAGAACATAAATGTGCTCAAATTACAAGTTATGCAGCAATTGATTTCGTGGCCTAATCTCAAGTTATGGTAAAATTGAGCTATACGAAATCATGTGAAAACCTAGGATAAATAAGGTAAATAAAAAATAACTCCATACTGAACATAATACATAAACAAACATGAAATCATACAAAACTTACTTGCTAGAAACATCATCGTATAAGTAGAGCGGGGAAAATCGTGGTCATACTCAATGGAAATAATATCACCGCATGGGCAGAGAAAACTACTTGTCAATACGCATGCGCAAAACACCTAATGGGGAGGGTGCACATCTAGTTACATGCAATCACATCTCATGGCTCAAATCAATCATATAATATGTATACATATAATCACAATATGTTACAAAACTATACTATCAAACATAAATGCTGCATGGAATACATAATGGTAATAATAATAATCCACTGACATATCCTAGTTCACTTGTGGATTCTTTGGAGCTCTTGTGAATTTCTTGGAATGTGGATTTTTCCTAAAATATAGGGTTTAGAAAAATAATCGTTAGAACTGATCTGAAAACTAATAAATATCATGAAAACTTTAGAACTAATATAAGAACTAATACTTATCATGAAAACTGTAACATAATTGTTTAAAATTCATAAATCTATTACCTACTAATTTACTGAATATAAACCTAATTACCCAATTTTATTTCTTGTAACTTTTCAACTTTGACATTCCTTTTCCACTTCTTTCTCACTCTCAACTTTCAATTTCCTCTTACTTCTTTCCTTTTCTTTTTTCCTTTCTCTAATCGTTTGTCTTTTTCTTTCTCTCATTTTCTTTCTTTTCTTCTGTTTTCCTTTCTATTTGATTCTTAAGCCATATCTTTTCATTACCTTTCAAGTTTTGTATTGATTTATAATATAATTTTTATTTGTTTTGTTCTTTAATATTACATTATATAGTACGATACAGATTATAGATTGGTATAGGAGATTATAATTTTTCTGAGTCATCTAAAAGGATATTCTGTTGAGGTTTACATGTGCAGTGACATAGGAGATTATAATTTGACAAAGAATGAGATAAATGTCTCTGATATAGGGTGCGTTTGGGAGTGAAGTGCCGTAACTTTTAAGCTGCAGCTGCTGTGAAGTAAAAGCTATAGCTGTGGAGTAGAAGCTGATGGTGTTTGATAAAGGTGCTGTAGCTTTTAAGCTGTAGCTACTGATTGTGTTTGGTAAAGGTGCTGTAGTTTTTAAGCTGCAGTTATTGATGGTGTTTGGTAAATTTTAATAGCTGTGAGTGGATGAATATTTGTAATAATTAATTTTAAATTAAAATTTATTACTTTACAAATTAAAATTAAAATGTGATAATAACATACCTTGAAAATTACACAATCATTTTATTTTATTGTGAAATTTCTTATACTCAATAGCCTGAACATTAAATTTAATCAATAAAAATTAATAAAATTTTTAATCAATAAAAATTAATATATTTTGACTATCTCTTAGTGTTAAACTATAGAATAAAATACCTTGAAAATACGGTAGTCATAGCATTTACTTTAAACAAATTATAGAAAATTAATTTACATGTATTTTGAAAATACAAATTTGATAATCTAAAATTACTCTTCACATAACTATCTATTTACGATTAGCTAGGTTGCTGGTTGTAATTGGTCAAAAATGAGTCACATCTGACATTTGACATTGCATACAAATAAATTTTACAAATTAACCTTTAAATTTTACAAACTCATACAACAAAACGTAATAAAATGAAAATGTAATTAATTACAAAATTCATATAAATATTTCTATTGGTGTGCCTCCATTAAACTCGCAACAATGCCATCTCTCAAGATTATTATATCTTGAGCCGTGCTATCAATTGTTTCATAACTTTCGCTAATACTATGACTTGGCTCATCCGTTATTTCATCAAAATGATCATGATTTTGTGAATATCTTATGATATAATTATGTAAGGCCATGGTAGCAATAACTATTTTCACATGCTTCTTGAATGGATAGCTTGGCATACTTCGTAAAATCTTCCATGTATTCTTCCAAACCCCAAAAGTATGCTCAATAACACTTCTTAAGGAAGAGTGCTTGTAGTTGAACAACTATTTATAACCCATTGGTTGGCTCCTTCTACGAAATTCAGGAAGGTGATGTATTTCACCCTTATATGGTCCTAAGTACCCACATAACTCAGGATATCCTGGATCTACTAAATAGTATTTTCCTAAAAATAAAAAAAAAACAAAAATAAATAACACAATCTAATCAATTGAATAAGTATATAAAAAAAAAATTAGAAACACAAACCTAGAGGAGGGTTTGGAAAATTGAATGCAGGATTCGTAATAGTTGTTTGAAATACCCTTGCATTATGGGCACTGCCTTCCCAACTAGCCATTGTAAATATGAATTGCATATCAAAGCTACATACAGCCATTACATTTTGAGTTGGTGTCCTTTTTCTACCAATAAATGGAAATTGATCCTCGGGAGATATTGAGGATTTTTCTTTATTTTCTTTTCCCACAATTCCTCACTTGCCTCAATTGTCCTCAACCTATGATTCCATCCTAAACCAGTTTCCTTGCCAATCAAATTCTTCCACAATTTCCAATCAGTTGTAAGAGAATCTCATTTATTTTTCATTTGAGTTTTGTTGTAATCTAATCCAGTTTCTTCAGTGAACTCCTTAATCAAATTTTCATATCCTTGGGAAGTTAAATGAGTCCCAGGACGATGTCTAGTATCCACCTTTTTAATGCATAAGTCACAAAATACATCTAAAGTCTGGGGGTTCCAGGTAGCCTTACTAGTTGAGTTACTAGACATAATTTCATACACTTAAATTTATCAAAAAAAATATTTCTTTGTCAAACAACAATACAGGAAAAATAAGAATATAGAAGTTCAGAAAATTACTAGAATCTTGTTATGGATGGTGGAAGGAAAAATAATTCAATATTAAAAAAATTGAAAAAATAAAGAAAAACTAGAACAAGTTACTTTACTTGTTACTTTACTTTACTTTACTTAAAATGCTTTTAATCAAACACTTAGTTTACTTGAAATACTTTTCCAGCAAACAATAATGATCATAGCCCACGAATAGAAACAATTACAAGCAATTCAATAAAGCAACAAAAGACAAACTAGACAAGGAAACAAAGAAATTCAACTAAACAATCATCATAACCAAGAAATACATCTAAAGTCTGAGTTTTGCCATGATATAAAGAACTGGAAACTTAAATCAAAATTACAGGATTTGAGGCAAATGAACACAACCCAGATAATAGTTATCATAAACTCAAACTTTAAGAAAACAACCTATACCACTCATAAGTGCATAATATATATCAGGGCATGAACTCTGCTCAAATAAGTTTGAGATGGATTTTTATTAGGGGAATTTCATCAAACAGGGGTTGTGCATGTTTGCAAAAAGCAATTACAAAAATAAAAACTATAATAAAAATAGTGGTTACAAGCAAATAAATCACGCATGACCCATGACCCATCACCCATCAATTTATTCTAAACAAAAGCCCCCAACAAATTATGAACAAAAAGGAAGAAAATGAAAAATTGCATGCAATAGAGAAAGGAGCACTCAAAAATGAACAATGGGTAAAGGAAAACGCACCACTGACGGAAGCGTATGAGAGTGGTTGGTGTCGGAATCGCGTCGATGAGAATTATCGGTGTCGGAATTGCGTCGATGAGAACCGCCACAGTCGGAATCACAGGCGTTTAGGGTTTGTTTCACAAAAAAAAAATCGATATGAAATAAATAGGGATGGCAAAATCCGGGTCTGGATTCGAATTGATATTTTTGTATTTGGATCCGCATCCAGATCCACAAAAAAAAAAGCGGATCCGGATGGGGGTAAAATCCCCACGGATTGCGGGTGGATATTCCGGATGTCCGGATCTGCAAAAATTAAAATTTAATAATTTAAAATTCAACAATTTACCTCATAATATTAAATAAAATCCAATCATAATTCAACAATCAACAATTTAATATTTAAAATAACATACAATGCCATAAAGTCACAAATAAAAATACCACAATATAAATCAAACATCAAGAATAACATAAATTCAAATCTAACATCACCATAAATTCACAAACAAAATTATAAAATAAACCATAAATCCACATAAAATAATGTGGATCCCAATATATTTCTTAATTTAATTTAACTTCGATATTTTTTAATTAATCCTATTATGTTTTTTCATTTAACTTATATATTTTTTAGTTAATTTTAACGTAATAAATAATTTAATTAAAAAATAAAGTAGATCCCAACAATTTCTTAATTTAATTTAACTTCTATATTTTTTAATTCCTATTATTTTTTTATTTAATATATATTTTTTCATTTAATTTTAATTTAATAATTAAATTAAAAAATAATATGGATTCTATTATATTTTTAATTTAATTTAACTTCTATTTTTTTTTAATTAGTCCTAATATGTTTTTTTCATTTTACTTATATATTTTTTCATTTAATTTTAATTTAATAAATTATTTAATTAAAAAATAATGTGGATCTGGATATCTAGTTTTCCGGATGCATTGGCATCCGGATCCGCACGGATCTTAGTTTTAAGGATCCGATCCGCATTTTTTAATATGCGGATCTGAATTTTTTCGGATCCGAATCTTCTGGATCTTTACAGATCCGGATAGTTTTCCCAACCCTAGAAATGAAGTTTAAAAATGAGGAGGATAAAATTGTAATTGAATAATATATAAGGCTAATTTAGTAATTTAACCTACAGCTAGGAAAAAAAATCTACTAAGCTGTAAAAGCCTAGCTACAAGTGTTACCAAACACTTTAATAACTGGGTTTTAACAGTCCAGCTACCTCACCACACTCCCAAATGGGCCCATAGTTTCAGCTGCATCTGCACGTGTCAGATATGGGCTGGTAATGAGACAGCCTCCATTTGTAATGCTCTAATACATCACTACAAGAATATTGATCTTTAGCGACGAAAAAAAACTTTTGTCGCTAAAATCATACTAGAAAAAATAATATTTAATTATTACTTTTAGCGACGAAACATTCGTCGCTAAAGAGTACATATAGCGACCAAAAATTAGTTTCGTGCCAAAAAAATTAAGCGGCTAAAAAATATATTGGCGCCAATACCTTTAGCGATGAAAATTTAATATATTGCGACGAATAGTTTTCGTCGCTAAAAATAGTTTTAGCGACCACATTTTTTCATCGCCAAAAGTAGTTTTGGCGACGAAAATATATTTCGTCGCTAAAAATAGCTTTAGCGACGAAATTTTTTCATCGCTAAAACTCTTTGCATGCCGAAAGAGCTTGTTTTGGCGACGAAACTATATTTCGCCGCTAAAAATAGCCTTAGCGACGAATAAATTTCGTCGCTAAAACTCTTTGCATGCCGAAAGAGCTTGTTTTGGAGACGAAAATATATTTCGTCGCTAAAAATAGCTTTAGCGACGAAATTTTTTCGTCGCTAAAAGTTGTGAAATTTTTAAAAAATTTTGGCGGCTGATTTTGCATGCCGAAAGAGCTTGTTTTGGTGACGAAAATATATTTCGTCGCTAAAAATAGCTTTAGCGACGAAATTTTTTCGTCCCTAAATGTTGTGAAATTTTAAAAAATTTTGGCGGCTGATTTTGCGCCAAAATTTAAGAACTTTAGCGATGAAATTGAATTTCATCGCTGAATGAGTGCTTTTAGCGACGAAAATCACTTTTGGCGACCGAATATTTCGTCGCTAAAAAATGTCAAAATTGAAAAATTTTCCCGGGTTATTTTCCGCCAATATTAAGTTTTAGGGACGAATTTTTAATTTCGTCGCTAAAAACTCCTATAACCTATTTATATACAATTTACTTCATTTTTTTTCATTCTTTCTTTCATTCCCACATTCTCTCATTCTCTCATTCCTTTACTTTTATTCTTTAATTCTCTCATCTTTAAATGTATAATTCTCATTTTCTAATTTAATCTCTACTTCTTTTCTCTTTTATTTTGAACTTGGTGTAATTTTTTTTTACTAATCTTATTTATTCTAACTTATATCATTATTAAATTTGTGTTTATTATGTTAACTAATTATTGTGTGTTTATTTGTAGGAAATATTGAAGACCAATTACATCAAGATGAAGAAAACTAAGAAATTTTTATTCATTTGTAACAATTTTCTTTCAAAAAAGAGATATTAAATTTTGTAATTATTTTTGTATTGTTCATCAATAATAATAATTTTTTTTAAATTAATTAATTCTGTTTTTATCATTATGGTGTTAATTGTCATTGTAATTTAATATTAAAAATAATAATATTTTAACAATAGTAACAATAAATAAATGAAAGAAAAATGATACCTTTTAGGGACGAAATAGTTTTCGTCGCTAAAAGTACTTTTAGGTACGAAGACTAATATCGTCGCTAAAAGTTCTTTTGGCGACGAAACATGATTCGTCGTGAAAAGTTCTTTTGGCGACGAAACATGATTCGTCGCGAAAAGTACTTTTGGCGACGAAACATGATTCGTCGCGAAAAGTACTTTTGGCGACGAAACATGTTTCGTCGCGAAAAGTATTTTTAGCGACAAAATTTGAAAATTCGACGCCAAAGACCTAACACGACGCTCCTATGGCGACGAAATTGCGACGAAAATTTTTTGGTTGCTATAACCTTTAGCGACGAAAATTGCATGTTTTAGCGACGAAACGGTTCGTCGCTAAAGCCCTTTTTTGTTGTAGTGCATGTAGCCTTATTTTTTCATTACCTTTATGTTTAGCTTAGCAGTCCAATTTCACTTCCGTTTGGCATTGCATTTGCCTGATAACTTGGAAGCCGAACTGCCTTAGTTACCATTGAATTTACCAGTACATTGTCGTAGTGAAAATGTGATCAACTACATTTTTTGTAACGTATACTTGTATCTTTAATAGTGCGTAAAGGTAGTATCCAACAGATTGTGATTTAAGTCAATAATCTTGCACAGGTTAATGAGAAGGCATTTGGTGCTACAGAAGCTTTACTTCTCATCTATTCGCTACTTCCCACATTTATATGTATTTCATTATGATTGGTTGAAACATACACATATCAAAGAATGAATGGAAAATAAGAAATGATTTAGTATCATCTAAGAAATAATCTAAGTCTAGAGCAACTTTCAATTAATGGGGTAGCTTTTAAGACAAATTAGGCCCATTGACTAATATATATATATTTACCTCGAACATAAATGTTTTATTTGCCGGTTTTATATATCGTTGGTTTATGTTAGCAAGTGTGCTTTAGTGGCTTTGAGAAGATCGTTCATATATCTAGAATCTCCTGTGAAGTCTTGTATTCACATTTTTATGGTCATTTTCGCTTTATTACTTTGCACGAGGGATTGCACAACGACTACTTATGATTCCATATCTTTTCTTGTGAGGTTAGCTGGTGAATCAAACTCATCAGCTCTAAACGGTGGCGTGTTGTCAATTATAAGAGCACTTAAAAGTCACGGGAAAAGCACGTGCGTTGTTACTTATGTTTTGAGCTTGAAACGGCAGTTCAATTGTGTCGTTTAGGGAAGGACTTAAGTAATGCACGTGATAGCGGTGTGAAGCAGCTTGTTTCAGTTCGTTAAGTTTGTTATGCTACGTGTATTTTAAAAGGGGGCTTGTGATATTTTACAAGGTGGTCCCCTAATTAGTTACACATTCTCTCCACTTTTACGTAAGTGGAGAGATAGTATTTAATTTAAATATTTAAATATTTAAAGAGGAATCCTATTTTAAATTAAAATAGGAATCCTAATCCTAATATATTAGGGTTTTTCATAAGATATTATAAAATGGGTACTTTTCTCCCAAGAAGAGAAAGAATAGAATTCCAGGGTTTTCAAGAAAAATGTAGAAGATATCTAAGAGACGCCAGTTGCAATTGGGAGTGGTGAAACAGACGCCCACACATCCAGTGTTGATCGATCTTGAGTCATAGTCTTGAAGATCGTTTGGAGACGGATCTACAACTCTCAATCGTTCGTCTTCTCAGATCATCAAAGGTACGAATTTATAGATTACTTAATTCTTATATGTTGTATGAGATCAGTCCAAAAAGGTTTTAATTGAAAAATTGAAAAACCTGATTTTCTCCCTACAATTGGTATCAGAGCCATCTCATATTAATATATAAGAATTTTGTATAAAATTAATCTTGATATTTATGTATTAGAGTGGCACAATTTATTCAGATATATATTATTTGTTTAATATATGAATAAAGCATGTTGTGGTTTGTCTTAATTCATGGTTAGATTCTCTCTTGTATTTTTCGTTTGGATCTGTAATAAGAGGGGTGGTCTTTTATTACCATATTTCCCTCTTGATTTATTTTACAGTAACAAAAATTTTGTAAGCCAAAATTGGCCTAGGATAATTGTAGATCACTGGAAAATTGCGGAAACTTGCTGGAAACTGCGGCAACGAACCAGCGCACGCAGCAGCAAGCAGCCAGCAGCACGCGACCACCAGCAACACGCTGCCAGCAGCGCGCGCAGCCCAGCGGCACACGCTGCCAGCAGCGCGCGCAGCCCAGCGGCACACGCTGCCAGCAGCGCGCGCAGCCCAGCGGCACACGCTGCCCAGCAGCAGGCCGCAAGCAGTGTGTGCTGCAACAGCAGGCCGCAAGCAACGTTGTCAACAGCGCGCGCAGCCCAGCAGCACACGCTGCCAGCAGCGCGCGAGGCAGCAGCAGGCCGCAAGCAGCGTGCGCTGCAACAGCAGGCCGCAAGCAACGCTGTCAGCAGCGCGGGCAAGTACTGGCCTCATGCGTGCGCAGGCAGCTGGCGGAGGGCGTTGGTTGGCGACTTTCCGACGTATGGGCGACGGCAAACTTGGCGTTGATGGCGGCTGTCCGGTGAGAAAGGTCTGAACAGCGGCTGGTTTTTTGGAGAGAGCGGCTGGGGAAGAAGGAGAACGAAAAATATGATTTTAGGGTTTCATGGTTTTTATCATGAAGGTCCCTATAGTTTTACAGTTGTTCGTTTGGGCGGAACGTTTTAAATTTTTTGCATTTAAGTTCAAAAATAGTTTTGGGCTTAATGAATTCTAGTTTTAAACCCTATTAAAATTTGGGTTTAATGGATTAAAATGCATAGATAAAATTGAACACATTAAATTTATTTTTGGTCCAAAAGTTTTATTTAAAAAAAATTATTTAATTATTTGTTTATTTCCTTTCAATATTAAAATTGGACCAATAATCAAATTTAAAGCCCAACTTCCCTACCCATTAATTAACAAAGTCAAGCTTATGGAAGATGGACATTGACAAGAAGCCCAATGAAGATTAGGCTTAGGTTTATTGTAATTTTTCATTTTAGAAAAGTCATGAATTACGATTATTTAATTATTTTTCTATATGTTATGTTTTGGATGATAACATTCTATGATAACATGTCATATAGAATAGGTAGTGCCACTCTATGCATAATGATATATGTTATTCATATAACATGAATTTATGTATATTGTTTGAAATTTGCAAATGCTTGATAATATGAAATATCATTTAGATAATATTATAGGAAGCATGCAATTAACAATATATGTATGTTTTAAAAGGAAAAACCAATTTTAAAATATTGAGTGGGAGAGGGAAAATTTAAGATAATTTTCCCACGGGCTCCATTGTTAGTTCAATAATAAAATTATATATATACCTCGACTCCATGATACGGTGATGCTCCCTACGGAGAGTATATATATTAGACATTTTATTTGATGAACTTCTTTAAAGATAAGATCGAAATATTTTTCAATCTGTTGATCACCCTAACGGTGGTTGCATGATATGAGAAATACGTAGATTGAAACAATGGTTATACACTCAACAAAATTTGTTATTAACCTTCCCAACAAAGCTTTGCTAACAAATTTTGCCCCAAAAAGATAACGATAGTTATTTATCATGTTACGACATGAAAGAAAATAATCTAATGGTTAATTGGGTCTAGTAAGTGGCGGCATGACTTGCCCAACGGATAGCTTACTAAAGCGGTACTAGATTATCATTACAATAAAATAAAATGCATTTACGGTTTTTTGCATTTTAGATTTTTATTGTGAATATTACTTGTTTCAATGTATTAATGCATGGATATTTTATTTTTCAGAAATGTCTTCCTTAAGCCCACTTACTATTATTCTGAATCAAAACAAACTCACAGGCGAGAATTATATAGATTGGAAAAGAAATCTATATATTGTCCTGATTGCTGAAAATTATAAATATGTCTTAACCCAGGCATGCCCCCCAGTACCACCAGAAAATACTCATAGAAATGAGAGGAGGCTTTATGAGAAATGGCAAAAAGCCAATGAAATGGCTAAATGCTATATTTTAGCCTCAATTTCTAATATTCTGCAGACCAAACGGCAGAATTTGGAAACTGCCACTGAAATAATGGATAGTCTCCAAGAGATGTTTGGGCAGAGTACTCACTCTGCGAGACAAGCAGTATTGAAGGGTGTTATGAATAGCAAAATGGGGAAGGGCACAAGAGTTCGTGATCATGTCCTCAAAATGATGGACTATTTGAATGAGGCTGAGATTCAGGGTGCACAAATTGATGAAAACTCAAAAATTGATATGGTGCTAGAATCTCTGCCAGATACATTCAAAAAGTTTAAGGTCAATTATAACATGAACAAAAGAAATATGACCTTAACTGAATTGATGAACGAACTCCATTCTGCTGAAGAGATCTATCATACTGAGAAATCTCTAGGAAGCATAAATATTGCTGAAAAAGGTTCTTCTTCTAGGCCTAAGCCAAAAGGCAAGGGTAAGAAGAAAGCTGGGAAAAAGAAATCGTCTACCAAGTAAGATGGCAAGCCGAAAGGCAAATGCTTCAAGTGTGGACAGAAAGGTCACTGGAAAAAGGATTGCCCTAAGATTATAAAATCAGGTATGGGAAATCTTTTTGTAATAGAGGCTTGTTTAGTTCAGAATCCTATTGACACTTGGGTGTTGGATTCAGGAGCAAATAATCATATTTGTAATTCACTTTATTGGTTTCAGGAAACCAGGAAAATAAGTGAAGGAAGCGTCAAGCTGCAGTTAGGGACAGGACAGTTTGTGTCAGCAGTGAAGACTGGATCTGTTTTATTATCTTTTCAGTAGCTTGACTTTAGTTTTGAATAATTTTCTTTATGTTCCAGACATTAAGAGGAATTTAATTTCAGTAGCTTGTTTGTCAAAATAAGGGTACACTGTAAATTTTGGATCCTCTGTTTCTATTTTTCATAATAAGAGACTTATTTGTTCTGGTACATTAGAAGATAATTTATATCATTTAAGTCCTATGATCCATTCTATGCATGACACAGTGATCAATAATGATGAGCATACACATTTATTTAAGAAAAGAAATATTTCTTCCAACCAATGTTACCTCTGACATTTACGCTTGGGTCATATAAACCAAAATAGGATACAGAGAATGATCAAAGATGGGCTCTTGGGTCCACTGGAAAATGAATCATTGCCACTCTGTGAATCCTGTTTAGAAGGGAAAATGACCAAAAGGTCATTCTCGGCCAAAGGTGTACGTGCAACAGTACCACTTGAATTGGTACATACAGATGTATGTGGACCAATCAATTTACAAGCTCGAGGAGCTTATGAGTATTTCATCACTTTCACTGATGATTACTCGAGATACGGTTATGTTTATCTAATGCGTCATAAGTCTGAAGCTCTTGAGAAATTCAAAGAGTATAAGGCTGAGATAGAAAAATAATTAGATAAGAACATAAAGAAACTTCGATCTGATCGAGGTGGTGAATATCTCTCCGGAATTTCAAAGAGTATCTGGTTGAAAATGAGATTATATCTCAGTTGATTGCCCCAGGAACACCACAACAAAATGGGGTAGTTGAAAGGAGAAATAGAACTCTTTTGGATATGGTGAGATCTATGCTAAGTTATTCGTCAATACCTATCTCTTTTTGGGGACTAGCACTAGAAACTGCAGTTTACCTTTTAAACTTAATTCCATCTAAGTCAGTGCCTAAAACCCCAATAGAATTATGGTCAGGTCGAAAACCAAGTTTACGACATGTCCGTATTTGGGGATCACCAGCATATGTGCTGAAACCAAAGGCAGATAAGATGGATTCACGTTCTGAGGTTTGCATGTTTGTGTGGTATCCCAAAGGAATAAGGGGAGGTTTATTTTATAGTCCTTAAGATAGGAAGGTAATTGTGAGCACACATTTTACTTCCCTCGAGGAAGACTATGTGAAGAACTTCAGACCTAAGAGTAAGGTAATACTTGAAGAACTGTCAAGTGATCAAATTGATACTTAGCTTTCAACACCTGTTTTAGAACAGAATGAAGAGCAACAATCTGATCAACAAAGGATTATCCCTGAACAACCATCATTTTTAGAACCTCGTCGTAGTGGGAGGGTAACTAGGTTACCAGCAAGATATATGTTATTGGGAGAAACCTATACGGCTATCTCAGATGAACATGTACAAGATCCCACTAGTTACAATGAAGCTCTAATAGATAGTGATGTTGAACATTAGAAAAGGGTTATGAATCAAGAAATGGAATCAATGTATTCCAATAAAGTCTGGGAACTTGTAGAGGCACCAAATGGGATAAAACCCATTGGATGCAAGTGGATCTACAAGAGGAAAAGAGGAGTAGATGGAAGGGTAGAAACATTTAAAGCAAATTAGTAGCCAAAGGGTTCACTCAAAAAGACGGAATCGATTATGAGGAAACATTTTCTCCGGTTACTATGCTTAAATCCATCAGAATTCTGCTCTCTATTGTTGTAGTGCTAGATTACGAAATTTGGCAAATGGATGTCAAGACTGCCTTTCTTAATGGGTTCATACAAAAAGGCCAAGAACACTTGGTATGCAAGTTGCAGAGATCCATCTATGGATTGACGCAAGCATCCCGGTCATGGAATATCAGATTTGATCAAGCGATAAAATTGTTTGGATTCGTTCAGAATATTGAGGAACCATGTGTGTACAAGAAAATTCAGGAAAAATCTATAGCCTTCCTAATTCTTTATGTAGATGATATTCTCCTTATCGGAAACGATGTATGAGTATTAACTACAATAAAGAGTTGGCTAGCGAAACAATTTGATATGAAAGATCTGGGAAAAGCTAGTTATATTCTTGGTATCAAGTTGCTACGAGACCGGAAGAATAAAACGATAGCTTTATCTCAAGCGGTCTATATCGATAAGATATTGGCTAGATTTAGCATGGAAAATTTCAAGACTGGTTTGTTACCATTCAGACATGGAATTTCATTCTCTAAGGATCAATCACCCAAAACATCTGAGGAGATAGAGAAAATGAGACGAGTTCCCTATGCGGAAGTTGTGGGAAGCCTCATGTATGCCATGCTTTGTACTAGACCAGACATCTGTTTTGCGGTTGGGATGGTTAGCAGACATCAATCTAATCCTGGACCTGAGCACTGGACTGCTGTCAAGCATATAATGAAGTATCTGAAAAGAACTAAGGATTATATACTTGTGTATTCTGGTGATGAACTTATTCCAGTGGGTTATACTGATTCTGACTTTATGTCAGATAAGGATTCTAGAAAGTCTACTTCTGGCTATGTGTTTACATTAGGAAGTGGAGCTATTAGTTGGAGGAGTGTGAAACAATCTTGTATCGCAGACTCCACAAATGTGTGAATATGTGGTTGCATCTGAGGCTGCAAAAGAAGCTGTATGGCTCCGCAAGTTCCTACAAGATCTTGAGGTGGTACCTGCTGTAACTGCACCCCTTAAACTATTTTGTGATAATAGTGGTGCGGCAGCTCAATCAAAAGAACCAAGAAACCACAAGAAACAAAAACACATTGAGAGGAAGTATCATCTCATAAGGGATATAGTGCAGAGAGGTGATGTAGAAGTTACTCAGATTGCGTTACAGTAAAACTTGGCAGATCCTTTTACTAAGGCCATACCTGGGAAACTTTTTGACTTGCACTTAGAGTCCATGGGCATACGCGAGATGCCAAATATGCTTTGAGAGCTAGTGGGAGATTGTTGGAAAAATATGCTCTTTAAAGCATATTTATATATTTATTGTAATAAACAATTTTTCTGATTAATAAAATAAATGAGGTATTTTATTCAAGTATCTTAATTGCATAAATATTTTGAGTAAAGTCCATTTGATCATATTATATGTATTTATGTGATCACCATGTGGATTCACAGAAGACATAAATACAAGTTATCTTATGATTAAATAAATTATGTTCGCAGTTGATAAATAAAGTTGGGCACCTTATTTAGGTATAGACTGTAATAAATTCATTGAATGGTTTGTCTTAATCATGTATGAATTTATTGATGTAGTACGACTACATTGAACAGGATCACATATGAGATTTAATTAACCTTAAAGTGACTGTCAGACTTAGTAAATCTCATAGCCATTGATTTTACTGTAATCTTAATCTTGAGTTAATTATGATTTCATAATTGTAATTGTTATTCTATTTGAGTTACCAATGGGCACGACACAAACTTGTGGTCAAGATTACACAGTATCTTGGTGGAGACAATTATGAGTATTGGAGTTATAGATTAACAATATAGAATTTGTACGACACATCTCTTGATGGGTTTTCGGCACTTGATCATAGAATTCTCACGGCAGAGAGTGTGTCAACATATTTAGTATGTTGAAAATGATCATTAGAGAAAACCAGTAAGTATCAAGGAACAAGATGTAATTAAATCGATTGGACAGTTGAGATATCGATTTAATTAATGATGTGGTATAAAGGATTATGCAATAAAGAAATCAATGTGACTTGGGCGAATTATTATTCGAGCATACAATTATGGAGGTCAGTTCCAATCTTATAGTAGAGTAGAATTAGAATTAAATAATTATATTTGTTTAATTACAAATTTAATTATTGTAGCCACTATTGTATGTTCCCAAATGATCCCCGGGTTAGCTCATTTAATTGACAACACCATAACTGGACCCAAAAGCAAGAAAACTGGCGTATTAGGTGAAAATTATAATTATAATATTTGTTAAAGCCTAGTATATTATATTCAAGTGTAAAAGGAGGCTTGTGATATTTTACAAGGTGGTCCCCTAATTAGTTACACATTCTCTCCACTTTTAAGTAAGTGGAGAGATAGTATTTAATTTAAATATTTAAATATTTAAAGAGGAATCCTATTTTAAATTAAAATAGGAATCCTAATCCTAATATACTAGGGTTTTTTCATAAGATATTATAAAAGGGGTACTTTTCTCCCAAGAAGAGAAAGAATAGAATTCCAGGGTTTTCAAGAAAAATATAGAAGACATCTAAGAGACGCCAGTTGCAATTGGGAGTGGTGAAACAGACGCCCACACATCCAGTGTTGATCGATCTTGAGTCATAGCCTGGAAGATCGTTTGGAGACGGATCTACAACTCTCAATCGTTCGTCTTCTCAGATCATCAAAGGTACGAATTTCTAGATTACTTAATTCTTATATGTTGTATGAGATTGATCCAAAAAGGTTTTAATTGAAAAATTGAAAAAGCTGATTTTCTCCCTACAGTAATCAATCTCTGTAAAAGAGGGATCCTCCATTGTTGATTAATAAGAGCTCTGCAGAAAGCTTCTCCCGTGGATGTAGGTCGTGCCTTTGGTGCAACTGAACCACGTAATTGATTCTTGTGTTGTCTGTGTTTGTTTCTTTTCTTTTTCTGCTCACTTAGTTCTTTTGTTACATTGGTTCTTTTCTTGATTGTTTTTCAATTCGTGCATCTTGGGTAGTTTTGTATCAAAGGTTCTGGGAGGTGATTTTGTCTTGCAGAATAACAGAGCAGATTCAATCACCACATTTCTTAATGAATTTGTTTCGATCTACAAATCAATATTATAATTTAGGATCTATCCAGAATTCGAATTTATATATTATAGAACAATCCAGAGTCTAGTATTGAGCGTACTTCGAAAATTTATGCCAACGAAAGATTAGATTCCTATACGAGGAGACGCAAACAAGTGCCTTCAATATTGAGGCAACCAGCCTACTGACTGCCACCAGTGGTTATGATTTCGTCATTAAATCAAGTATATATCGGTCCCAAACTAGCCTACATACTCTAGTACCAGTAGTAACTCAATTGATTGATGACGTTAAGGATGAAATGGATGATGAATTAAGAAAATTAAAGACATAATTAGGTAGTAAAAATAAAAAACGTTGGGCCTAAGTGTCTCTACATAAACTCAGTCAACCTATATCGGCTCTCCGCATAGGTTATTTTTAGATTTAAAATTTGAAATGCCAGTCACTCGACGCCACTTAATTATTTGCAAAATTGTGGATTTGTGGTTGTTAATCTTCTTTCTTTCTTGAAGTTCATTTATTTTATTTTTAACTTGAGTACAGCACCAAATTTATAAATTTTTAAGCTTTTACTAATGTAAAACAATTATAATCTTAAAAATTATAAAATTAAGATAAATTTTTTGGTAAAAAATTTCAATCATCCAGACTATTTATTATTATTATTTTTTTGTTAATTCAATTTCAACTAAATGATTGAAGAAAATTCTCCTCTTTTTCTTTTCTAATTAAGCCAATATTTTGAAGGGTGAGGCTATTTGAGTCCATAAAAATATTCTCTCCACTCGATTTCTCAATTCACCCATTGTGAAGTTTTAAAAATCAGATTTTTGCTTTAAAGACCCATTAAATTTTAAATGTAATTCCAATTTACTCCTCTATTCATATTTCTTCTTTCTTCTCAAACTATAAACGTTTGTGAGAGGAGAAGAAATATGTCTGTCTCTTGTATAACTCACGGCTGTTCATATATATATCTACACCAAAATCAAAGATAGCTACAAGATAGCTACGAAAACCCTAAATATGCTCCTTCTAGTTTTATCTAATAGCTTTCCTAATATAATACAACATTTATACAAAGACACGTTAGTTGTTGCACATGCACATGCACACGTTCCCAATACTCCCCCTCAAGTTGGGGCATGAAGATCACGAATGCCCAACTTGCGAAAGATATTCTCAAACTGGTGTCGACCAAGCGGTTTTGCGAAAATGTCTGCAAGTTGCTCAGAAGTACGAACATGAGAAGCAGTAATATGGCCAGCATGGATTTGGTCCCGCACATAGTGGCAATCAATTTCAATGTGCTTAGTGCGCTCATGAAAAACAGGATTGGCAGCAATATGAAGCGCTGCCTGACTATCACAGTAAAGACGTGTAGGTAGAGAAAGTGAAACACCAATAGATTTTAGCAAAGCCTTCAACCAAGTTAATTCACAACAAGTGAAAGCCATAGTCCGATATTCTGCTTCAGCCGAATAACGAGAGACGATATGTTGTTTCTTTGTCTTCCAGGAATGGGAGAACCACCCAAAAAAATGAAATAATCAATAAGAGAACGACGGGTAAGAGGACAAGCACCCCAATCTGAGTCATAATAGGCAATAAGTTGAAGGGTACTATCTCATCGTAAGAAAATATCTTGACCGGGATGACCTTTTAGATAGCGCAAGACACGAATAGCGGCCTCCCAATGAATCTCACGAGGACATTGCATAAATTCAGCCAAAACATAAACTGAATAACAAAGCTCAGGACGAGTAATGGTCAAATAAATTAAGCGACCAATAAGTTTACGATACTGTACAGGATTAGAATACAGAGGACCATCATCAAGAACAAGACGATGATTTTGGTCAATAGGAGATGGAGCTGGTTTTGCACCAAGAAGACCGGTTTCAGTCAAAATATCCAACATGTATTTACGCTGAGATAAGAACATGCCAGTGGGTCCGCGAGAGATCTCGATGCCCAGAAAATACTTTAGAACACCCAAATCCTTCATGTGAAAACAACGGCTTAAATAAGCTTTAAAAGTAGAGATAGCAGTAGTATTATTCCCCACAATAATTAAGTCATCAACATAAACAAGCACATGAATAGAAATATCATGACGCTCAAATGTAAAAAGAGAGTAATCTGCATGTGATTGGACAAATCCAAAAGATTTCAAGGCACCAGTGAGCTTAGCAAACCAATTGCGAGGAGCTTGACGAAAACCCTATAAAGACTTACGAAGACGACATACTTTACTAGAAGAGGTAGTCGAAAATCCTGGAGGAAGTTGCATGTACACTTTCTCATCAAGATCACCATGAAAAAATACGTTATTTACATTCATCTGATGTAACTCCCAATCTCGAGCAACGGCAACAGCTAAAAGAGTTCGAACAGAAACCATTTTAGCAACTGGTGCAAATGTTTCATTATAATCCACCTCTTCAATCTGGTTATTACCAAGGATAACTAGTCGAGCTTTGCACCTCTCAATACTTCCATCTGAATGGTACTTGATGTGGTAGATCCATTTGCAACCAATAGCCTTTTTGCCCGGAGGAAGATCGGCTAGTGTCCAAGTCTCATTTTTTTCGAGAGCATCAATCTCCTTGGCCATGGCTTTACGCCAACGGGGATCTTGTCCAGCCTCAGAATACCTAGTGGGCTCAGTAAGAGTAGTAATAGCCACTAGGAAACGAGAATAATTTGCAGAAAAATTAGTACAAGTCATAAAATTAGCTATGGGATAAGGTGTACCTGAGGAAAGTGGTGGTGCCGGGATAAAGAGGCGGGGTCTATAACTCGGGCTGTATGACACACAAAATTACCTAGACGAGTGTTGGAAATTTTCGACTATGTACTCCGACGAACAGAGATACCAATATTCTCTTCAACAGATGATGACAAAGAGAGTGAAACATCAGAAGAAGAGCTCCCCCTGTCATGTAGGGTAGCTAAATCAGAGGATAAATTGGACACTACATGATGGGAGGTTGGGCTCCCCCTATCATTTAAATTAGGTTCCTCCCGAGCTTCATTGGAGGAAACGTCTCTGTTACTACCAAGGAAATGAAGAGGAGACTCAACATGTTGCACCCGTAAAGGATCACGTGTGACGTAAAGATCATGAGCAGGAGAGCAATCCAATGAGATATCATGATATGGAAATATATCTTCAAAAAATACCACATCACGGGACATAAAAAATTCATTGGTTTCCAAATTAAAGACTCTCTAACCTTTCTTTCCATGGGGATAGCCGACAAATATACACCGCGTACTTCTAGGATTGAATTTATTCTTGTCACGAGGAATATAACGAGCATTGCATAAACACCCAAAAATACGAAAATGAGCATACGGAGGAGGCTTACCATGCAATAATTCATAAGGAGTTTTTCCATCAAGTAAAGAAGTAAGAGTGCGATTAATTATATAAGCAGCACTTAAAATACATTCTCCCCAAAAATTAAGGGGCAAGTTGGCTTGAAACCTTAAGGCACGCCCAACATTAAGAAGATGTCGATATTTTGCTGAGGCGTATCCACACAAGAAGCTTGAAATTCAATGCCATTTTCAGCAAATAAAGAATGCAAAACTTTAAATTCTATACCGTTATCACTTCGTACCATTTTAACTTGTCGATTGAATTGAGTCTTGGCCATAGCACAAAAATTTTTGAAAAGTTGAGCTACCTCAGATTTATGTGCCATCAAATAAACCCAAACTCCTCGTGAATAATCATCAACAATGGAAAGAAAATAATGAGCACCACAAGAAGATGGAATTCGATAAGCACCCCACACATCACAATGCACTAGAGCAAACATATCATTGGCTTTATTCATACTAATAGGAAAAACATCTCGAGTTTGTTTTGCTTTAAAACAAATATCACACGGTTCATCACGAAATTTCTGACCTTCCATTTTGCTAACACTAGGAAGTAAAGAAATAATCTTATTAGCAGCATGACCTAACCGCCGATGCCACAGATAATAATTTCCTTCTGCAGAGACACGACACGCCTTTGCTGATGTCGGACTCCAAAAAATATAGACCCCGTCTTCTTGCTCGCCCACACCAATCAAAGTCCTCGTAGTGCGGTCCTGTATCACACACAGTTTGTCAGTTAAAGTGACAAGGCACTGCAAATCATTAATCAAGCAAGCCAAAGAAATTAAATTGTAATTAAAATCAGGTACATATAGAACATGATTCAATCTCAAATTGTTTCCAAACTCAACAGTGCCCTCGCACTGAGCATGAGAGCATGTGCCGTTTGGAAAACCTATGGGCGAAGGCCCAATATTTTACAGATCAGTCATTAATTCTCTGCTTCCTTTCATATGTCTCGAAGCCCCCGTATCCAGAATCCACTTACCAGAAAGCTTCTCTTTTACAATATCCTTATTTTGTGAATTAAGCATATTCACCATAGTTGCCCATTGATCATCCGTGAGAGTAGCTGCAAAGGCAGCCCGATCTTGTGCTGACAGAGTCGCACTAGCCTAGTTTCCTCCTCCACCAGTAGGCATAAGAGCAGCGTTAGCCACAGCAGCATTCGATTTAATACGCCCAGCAGAATTATTTGTCTGCCCTCGTCCGCCTGAGTTACCCTTTCCACAATTAGCAGTCCACCACTCCGGATATCCAATAATTTTGAAGTAAGATGACTTCTCATGACCTGATTTGCCACAGTGTTTACATACTGATTTTTCTCCATTCGTATTATTCGAAAAAGACGCAACAGCTCCTTGTTGTGCCTTGGGTGCTTGGACAGCAAAGCTCACGGCTTCGACACACACATCACGTGTCCTTGTAATGGTTTGATGCCTTTCCTCTTGTACCACCAAGGCATAAGCACGACTTTGTGAGGGAAGAGGATCTTGAGCAATAATATTAGAATGAACAGTCCCATAAATCGTATCTTCAAGTCCCATCAAGAATTGGTGAACACGTTCTTCTTCCCTTTGTTTTTCCCACTGTGTCAACAGATTACAGGTGCAGTTGCCGTAAGAGCAAACAGGAGGTTGAACATAGTTGCTGAGTTCATCCCATAAAATCTTGAGACGTCCAAAATAGGCTGTTACTGTCTGCCCATCTTGTCTACATTTGGCCAGATCGGATCGCAACTGCAGCACCCGTGGTCCATTCTCAATTGAGAATCTCTGTTTCAGTTTATCCCAGAGTTCTTTAACAGTATCATAGTAGGTGATTGTTGAACGAATATGCGATTCAAAGGATGTAAATATCCATCCTACAAGCATTGAATTCACACTCCACCAATCTTCAATTTTAGGAGCATCTTCGGCAGGTTTCTCAATCTTGCCATTCAAAAACGATTGTTTTCTCCTTGCCCAAAATGCATTACCCATCGAGCGTGACCACTCTTCATAATTCTCACCATTTAATTTCACCGGGGATATGATCATGCTTGTATGATCAGAGGGATGAAGATAATAAGGTGAAGATGAATCTATCATGTTTCGGATTTCCTTTTCCCTTCCAGCCATGACGCTTTGCTTCGGCACCAGTTATGGAAAAATTTTGATTTATTAGAGGTTCAGTTCAAGGCTCTGATACCATGTAAACGTTTGTGAGAGGAGAAGAAATATGTCTGTCTCTTGTATAACTCACGGCTGTTCATATATACATATACACCAAAATCAAAGATAGCTACAAGATAGCTACGAAAACCCTAAATATGCTCCTTCTAGTTTTATCTAATAGCTTTCCTAATGGAATACAACAGTTATACAAAGACACGTTAGTTGCTGCACATGCACATGCACACGTTAATTGCTTCACATGCACATGCACAGCACATGCACACGTTTCCAATACAAACCCACGCATGAAAAATTATTTTTCCCCTTGCCATTAAGACAAATTACTGTTTACGAAAAGTTAGAAGTAAAAATGGTCATAAAACTTTTTCAAATCATCTGAAAATTCAACAGAACTTTGAGTTGCTTGCCATCATTTGATTGAAGAGAAAAAAAAAAGAAAGGAAAAATAAAATTCATGTCGAGCTGCACAATAGCAAGATTTGAACAGGAAACAACAGTGATGTGATGTAAATATATATTTTTTTTTGATAAAATGTGATGGAATATTGAAAAAGAGAAAATTAGTTCTTTATCAACCCATGTATAAATTTTGTAACTTTAAAAGTATGGAAAGATCAAAGGACTGTATTTGCGTAGCCTTTCCTCCTGCATCTATATCTTTACACCAAATGCACAATTAGAGGCACTAATTATCAGTAACTAGTTACCAGAAACGCAAAGATTACACTTGAATACATAATTAATTAGCAAGTTTAATATCATGAAACTTTCTCTCTTACTTTGAATACAAATTTATAAAAAGAAAATAGGCAGATTTATGAATCGTGATAGGTTGGGTGTATATATTATTTTAATCTATTTTGTCCTTTTAACTTTTGAGTAATTTCACTTAAGGCTATTAAAGTAATAAAAAAAATTATAGAAACATGAGTGTCAAAAATACTATTGTGGGTTCAAATAACCTCACCCTCAAATAGGAAATTGATGACAATACGTTGTGGCATATTAGAAAAATATAATTTATCATTTCATTAATTGAACCTTATTTTTTGATTGGTTGACTCTTTCAATGGTATTAATTTTTGTAGCCCTTGATATTTGTAGGAAGAAATTGAAAGACCATAATTTTCAAAATACATTAGTATTTTCAAATTCGAATGTGTTCCGCTAAGTCGCCTGAATTAACCGTATTTTAGTTGGTGGTTTAAACTTGGTGTTACCCTTGTTTATTAAAAATATTTTTTTACCATATTAAAACTGTAATTGTCTGTTCAATAATTGCAATAAATTTATAGCCGCAAAAAATTTGGATTTTTTTTCATTGTTTCGTACTCTCCTAAACACATAATTTCTCCATTTTCAAGTGTCTTTTCAACTCTTTTCGTTAATAAATTTATTTGCACTCTTAATTGAGACTAAATATTGGGATTTGGTCTCATAATTTTAATTTCACGCGAAGAGGATCGTGTTAATTCATGGTTGTTATAACTTCCTTTTGATTTCTTTAAGACTGTCATATTTCTATATTTTACATTTTTTTCGCGTAAGCTGGACTTTTTTTAGCTTATTGTTCATTTTACCTGTCATTCAGCTAATTGGTTGCCCCTTAAGGATCGAACAACCTACACCTTTTTGTTTTTTTTTAAAAAAAAAAGTTTAAAATTTTATTCAACCTTTTTTTTCTTTCAGAGTACGCGGATATTCGTTTGCAGTGAGCACGCCTCCACTTCGAAATTGCCGTTTTTATTTGAGATTCATAAAGTTCTTGGCTTTGGTCTGGTTCATGGAATTTTGTAGTGATAGTTTTTATTTTTCTTTTTCTTTTTTTTTTAATATTTACTCCAGATTTTTTGGTTTTAATATGCAGGTTTTATTCCATTGCATTTCATGCATTGCTGTTTTATTGTTTTTAATTAGGTGTCATTTTCTCTTTTCTTTACTTAATTAAATTCTCCCTTAGGGTTTACATAAAAAAAGAAATACTTGAATATACATAGATGCTAGTTGGCTCAATTAATAAAATCTCTTAGATCATGTTCACATGTCACTTGTGGGTGCGAAAGGGATATGATTACACCATCATGCAAGCTACAAAGAATATCACTCAATTGAATTGCCGTTTGATTTTGTATTGTACTGTACAATTTTTCGAAGAATCTGAGATGTTTTTTTTTTGGATTAGGTTACATCCCCATACTAGGTAGGTGTCATTTTCTCTTTTCTTTATTTATTAAAATTTTCCCTCATACTGAAAAAGTTTACAAAAAAAAAAAATATGAATATACAGAGATGATAGTTGGTTCAACTAATAAAATCTCTTAATCATGTTCACACGTCTCATGTGATTAAAACCATTATGCATGCTACGAAAATATCAATTAATTGAGTTGCCATCTGATTTTGCATTGTTTTGTACAATTTTTCCAAGAATGTTAATCATTTTCAAAGATTGCGAATGGACCAAAACAATGACTATTTATGATTCCATATCTTTTCTTAATGAACTTGTTTCAATCTACAAATTTATATTTTAATAGGGGATCTATTGGGAGCAGGGTTGGTAAATTGTAAGATTTAGTTGGACTTTTTTAAGTACAGGCCTAAGTTCATATTATTAGTAGTAAGCTCAGGTCCTTTAAAAATCCATCTAAATTTGACCTAGGCCGGGCCTGCACTAAACTTGAACTGGACGTAGGCTTTTCTTATTTATTAAATAAATTTTTATTTTACACAAGTTCAGTCACTCTCACTCGGTCTCATTTTGGGAACCGACCAAGCAGAAGCAACTGAGTTTATAATAACCAAGACTGCTTTTTTACAAAGGAACAAAATTTAGTTGAAGGAAAATCCAGTAATCTATTGTACATAAATAATTTTCAGATTTACATACTCATCAATCGCTGCTGCTGCTGCATTCTCGTGGCTGCTACGTCGCTGGCTGCTGGTGCTGGCTGTTCGATCGGCATTTGGTGATGAGTGGATCGATCGGTGATTGCTGCAATTGTGGGTGGGTGTCGGCTGACGGTGATTGATGGAATACAGAGATTTTGCAAAGATGACTCAGTTCATGGAGATGAACGATCAAAACTCCTCCGCGATCAACCGTCACCTCAACATTGCAACATAATTACCAACCAGCATAATTTACAATTTTTCTATGTTTTCTTTGTTTCAATAGTTTGTTAAAATCTTTTGCTTATAGATATGAAAGAGCTACCATCGATTATTGGGAAGGGCTCCAATTCCAAAGAGATTTCACATGACGTTCGCCTCACCATGGGGCTGTTGGCTTTACTTATTGCTTGTGTTTAATTTAGGGATTGGTGCTAGGTTCGATCGTGTTTTTTTCCTTTTTTATTTGTTTTTATTTTAATTAATAGAGCCCCCGGGGTTTTTTCAAAAGCCTTTATCCAGCCTTGTTCACAGTAGGCCTTGAAAATTTCGGCCTATGTCCATGATCACATCATGAGGGCTGAGCCTAAAGTCGATGGGCCTAGACTGGGCTAGTTTGAACTTGGGCCAGCCTAAGTTTTTTTACCAACACTAATTGGGAATTTGAATTTAAACATTATAGTACAGTTTAGAGATTTAGTACTAAATATTGAGTTTTATTGCCAACACTAATTGGGAGTTTGAATTTAAACATTATAGAACAGTTTAGAGATCTAGTATTAAATATACTTGCAAATTTATACCAACAAAAGATGAGTCTCTTACGCAAGGAGACTCTAACTAATGCTTTTAATATTGAGGGCAACAGCCTACCACTGGTTAATTCTGTTGGTGGTTATGATTCCATAATTAAATACAAGTACATATCAGTTCCAAACTAGTTGACGTACTTTTAGTAGCAAGTCATTTCATTGATAACGTACTCTAGAGTATGTTATCTCTTGTGGTCTCATACTACTTGTGTGCAAATACGAAATCAATATGCACCAAATATATACAGAAAAATAGAGGATTCAAGATTTGACGTGGTTCAACAATAATATTTATGTACACGGAGGAAAGAGAGAATAATTGTCTTATTAACAATTAATAGAGTACAAATAATAAAACCTTATTTTCTAAATATCCAAATATATCCAATACTCTGACACACTCTCAAGAAAATAATTTTTCCAAGACAGACATTCTCTCACATCGCTATAAAATAGTGCAAAACCTAAATGAGCACCCAAAGAGACACTTTCCCAAACTTTCTAAGAGCTTACTTGCAGATTCTCCTTTTCTCTGAAAACTCTCACAGAAAACTCTCTCTGTACTCTCTCAAAGAGCACATCACTTTAGCTCTCACACTTTTTATTTTAGGGATGATTTTCAAATAAGAATTGCTTCTCTATTCATACCTGAACCTTAACACGAATGCACTTAATTATCATAATAAAAGTCTAAGAAATCAACAATTAATTTCTTCCTTTTTGAGAAATGGCTCCAACTTTTTAAAATTGCCAACATATGGCGCAAACTTTTGTTCCTTTTGTCAAGAAAGGCATGCGAATTTTGGTGCACTCAAAAAATATAAGCCCTTTTTTACTTTTGACTTCTCAATAATTTTCCATCTCGGCTAGAGATTTTTCTAATTATGAGCCTATTACCAATGAGCCATCATCCCTAAAATGATCCTAATTAAGGATCCGAAAGGGCTATGTCGCTTCGAGTACCTACATATCTAGCTACTAGGATCAAGCCGATAATAGTTCACAATTTCTAAAGGAAATGCCTTCATAAGTTGTCCCATACAAATATCTGAGAATCCATATCATCACAAGCCAGTGAATTTTAATTGGATTTACTAACCATGCTCACTACTTGAGATATGCCAAGCATTCTACACACTATCATATTTATAAGACTACCCATAGCACAAGATTACGAAACATGGGTCATATTGAAATTCTAGTTATGCAGCCCAAGAGGGGGGATAAATTGGGATTCTAAAAATTATTCAATTTTTTTAAAAAACTCGATGCAAACTCAATTTTAAAAAAAAAACTCAATGCAAATCTAAAACGAATTTAAAGTAATAACAAATAAATCAACCACAATATAAAAAGATAAGGGAAGAGAGATTCAAACATAGAGATTTTTACGTGGTTCGGCCAACCTCGCTTACGTCTATGCCTCTAAGCATACCGAGCTTGAAGATTTCACTATCCAAGCCTCCCAAGGCTTCAATCGCTTACAATTGACTTATAAGGTGTTAATGGACCTTTACAACAAGAAATTATCCCCAATCTCTTAACCCAAGTGTATCCCAACACTTACAACCTCTTAAGGATAAAATTACAAATGAATTTTTTCTCATACAATGTGTTTGATTACAAATGAATGCTCAATGTGTGAATCAAAGAAATAAAAATAAGTTTAAAGCTCAACAATGATAATATCATTAATAGCAAGCTCAATGATAACTCTTAAATCTTCTCTTGTTTGAATTTGATTGAGCTATTTTATAGTCCGAGTTGAAAACTAGCCATTATTGACTTTTTACTCACTGTCGGATCGCCGTTAACTAGATGTCGGATCTCCGTTTTGACTTTGAGCAAGTTACCGTTGGATAGATTTTCAAATTGTCGGATCGTCGTTTTGAAGATATCGGATCACCGTTAGTATCTAGAGACTAATCTTTCAATTCTGTTCAATGTTGATTAGTCGTTATCAGGATGTCAGATCGCCATTAGTGTCTAGAAGCTAATCTTCAATTCTGTTCGATGTCGGTTAGCCATTATCAGGATGTCGGATCGTCGTTAGTGTCCAGAAGCTAATCTTCAATTCTGTTCGATGTCAGAGAGCCGTTTGCTATAGTAACTACTACAGTGAACTATTTTTGTAAAATTATAATTTGGCTCCAAAATTTTTTATAACTATATTATGACCCAAAATGTTATAAATTTTGTAAATAAGTTCAATTTTAGAATTTTTAAATAATGCTTCCTATTACCAAAACTTTTTAAAATTATGATATAGCCCACAATGCTATGAAACTTTTCAAATAAATCATTCTCCAGAATTTCAAGCAATACTTATTGATTTCAAAGTTTTCAAAACACTTTCAATTAGACCATAAACTTAAAAACCAACCAATTTCATAAAATCGTTTTTCCATTAAATATAAAACCTTTATAATGTGAAAGTAATGATTTATTTAAAATGTATAAAAAATAATTTGAGCTTTTCAAAACTTAATCATTATTAATTTTATTTGTTATCATCAAAATCAACATTATAGACACATAAATGCTAACAACAACCACTTGATTGGGCACATCCTATCATAAATTGGTGATTGATGGATTGAATTTGTCTCACAATTGCTTGTCAGCATTTATACCAGAGAATTTTTCCAATCTAAAAATGATAGGGAGCCTAGACCTTTCCTATAGTAAATGAAGTGATCAAATTTCTCAACTGACTGAGCTAAGTTTTTTTTTTCAACTTCAACCTCTCTTACAGAAACTTGTATGGCTAAATCCTAGACAAAGCGTAGTTTACCTTTGATGAAATATCGACAATTCATAAAACTATCTTATTCCCAAATTTATCAGTGACAATAACGATTTTGTTTAATAAGGCCATATTTAAGTGAGTGACTATCATGGCACTGTTTCTCAAACATAATAGAAAAGGATGCCACTAACAAAAGTCGTGTAAGACTTTTAAATATTATCATGGAGCAACCTTTTGTGAAATATACAAAATGTGATGAAACTTATTATGATGCGTTTACTAATCAGCAATTAGAATCGGCTGAAATTGGAATAGAGTATAATTAGAATGGGATGTAATCAGAATGGGAATGAGAATCAGAATAAATTGTTTACTTTAGCTATGAGAATGAGAATTATAATGAGCTGTATTGCCATTGTTTATTTTAGGGAATGGGATACCCATTCCCACCTCTCTTGATGGGAATCTGAATTCTAAAAATCATTCCCAATTTTAAGTGGGGCTTGCCACTTTGATTCCATTCCACCCTCTATTTAAGCAAGTAAATACATTCTTTGATTCTCATTCTCATTCTTATTCCCAATAAGTAAACACACCATTAGTTCATTGTTTGATTTTTTAAAAAATAATTTAACTATATCACATAATTTTCAATGCACATTATTTAAGAATTAGTGCTAGGGTAGATTAACCAATACTTCTAGGGCAGAGATCTATTGCACTAAAATACAAATTACAAAGTGGTAGCAAATGCATGTTACTTGCCTTCATTTATGGAGACAGTGTTATAGATTGATTTGGGATGGGCATCGATTTATGGAGCCCCAGTGATTGAGCTAGACTACATATAGACATAATATAATTTCCAGGTCCCCAATGCTTCCTGTTAGACTTAATGTTATTATTATACTCTTAAAGCATGAGTTGTAATAACATTTTCTATTTTTAATAAAACATATTTATCATATTTCATATTGAGCATATATTATTAGCCCTTATTTATAAAATATGTGATTTATGTATTGGACATATGTGTTAACATTACATGTCTATAATATTGATTTTGATGATAACAAACTTTATGTAATGTTATAGCTCTCTTTAATAAACAATTCTTAAAAGCCATATAATATTTCTAGTTATGCTCATGAAATTTGGATAAAGGTTAACTTAAATAAGAAAATCATTCTCTGCGAAAATCTATAAAAATGCTAATTTTGAAAAATAACGATGAACCGTTTATTGAAAATGGTTAACCGATAATTTCCAAAAAGGTATCAACCCTTAACCTTGAACCGTTTAGCAAGAACGGATAAGTATGATTTTTTTTTTGCAGGTTTTTGGAAATAAACGGCGAACCGTTAATATCAAACGGTTAACTAATAATTTCCAGAATGGAAATACACGCTAACCTTGTACTGTTTAGCAAGAACGATCAAGCCAGATTTATTTTGCAAGATTCTGAAAAATACCGGCAAATTGATTATTCCAAATGGTTAACTGATTATTTGAAATTCAGCTCAACGGTCATTTGGACTAGTCAAAACGGTTAACCGATAGTAGTTAACGGCGATATGATTTTGTTCAGAAAGTTAATAACGACTAGTTTTCAGCTCCAACTATAAAATGACTCAATCAAATTCAAATAAGAAGTGATCCAAGAGTGATTATTGAGCTTGCTATTAATAATAATACAACCTTCTTTGAGCCTTAACTTGTTCTTATTTTATTTATTCACAATTTAAGCATTCATTTCTAATCATTTACATTGTGTGAGAGAAAATTCATTTGTAATCTCTGTTTTTGAGTGATTGTAAGTGTTGGGATAAACTTGGGTTAAGAGATTGGGGATAACCTCTTGTTGTAAAGGTCTATTGACACCTTGGAAGTTAGTTGTAAGAGTTGTTGAAACCTTGAAGGCTCGCTTAGTGAAATCCTTAAGCCCGGTGAGCTTAGAGGCGTGGACGTAGGTAGAAATTGCCGAACCACGTAAAAATCATTTTGTTTGCTCTCTCTTCCCTTACTCTTTTATTATTGTGCTTTATTAAATTTATTGTTTTTTATTTCATTAAGGCAATAGATTAAATTATTGTGTGGTTTGTTTAGCTTAAGTTTTAAAATTCAAATTCACCCCCGCTCTTAGGTTGCATAACTAGCATTTCAATATGATGTCAATAATAGAAGATATAAATCACAGGTTCCTTAAAAATAAAAGATTGTTCATAGCTATTAATGAAATGGACATTTCATTATGTAAGGTTGCAACTTTTGTACTTCTATTGTGAGTGATTTATCTTGATCACTGAAGTAGAAACGTCAAGTAGAATAGTTAATATGTGTATGTGATATGCATATTGAACTGCATTATAGTGAATTATGATCTAGTTTAAAAAATGTATTGATCATAATTCACATAAGCTTTAATAAGCTTAATTGACCTTAATCCTGAGTGAGAAATGAACTTGCATTCATGTATTATGTCTTTTGAGTTATCACGAAATGAGATCCATATAGACGATCGAAACCTTGATAGCTTGGAGATGTGATTTCTTGGATCGTGGGAATATATACAAATGATGCTTGCCTAAGCTGTTTGTGGTACTTGATCATTTAAATCTGTGGCTGCAGTTTATTCAAAAAATAATTTATTGAATAATAATATTTGTTTGTAAATTTATTTACAAATATAAATGTAATAAATGTGATCATTTGAACAAATAGTGACGTAGAGATAAATATATAATTAACAGAAGCACAACATTACTAAGTGTCTATTATTGGTCTAAGACTAAGCATAAAATTAATTAAAAGGAGTTTTAATTAATTGAGCTTTTATTTATTTAGATGGGTTACTAGAGTGCAACTTTGGGCTTTTAGTGGGATAGCCTGGCGGTAGTTTAGTAGTTTTGGTGTGTCATGAGATGACTGGGCCTTAACTATTAAGTTGGAGCTAGAATGCCCGTGGGTCAGCAGCCTCTCTGCTAGCTCAATTCCTAGTCAAACTCTGATTCTAATAAGTGTCTACTTAAAAGAAAGGAAATTATAATAGGAAATAACCTTACGTATAATTTTTCTTAAATAAGAAAAAATATAGTTCTAGGGTTTCCATCTCCTACACAAAAAATTAGGGTTCTTTACACACCCACTTATGTGATGGAGATTGTTGAGGATAGCAGAGAAGATCGCAACAACCTTCTTTAGTTCTTCAACAGGAAATCAAGGTGTTTCTCTTACCTCGTGCATGTATACATGATCAAGAAAAGTTCCTGACTTCTTCTGATTTTATAAAATAAGAAATTTTTTTTCTAGATATATGATTTACCAACACTTCCATTGATGGGCTTTAAATTAAAGTAGAAATAAAAAAATCGGCTGTTAAAAGAAAGATTAACCAATATTTCTCATTATTAAGTTCTCATTAAAATCACTAATTTGGATTATTGTTTTGAATGAAATGCATGGATACGAAGCATGCATGGAAACAGAAAAGACCGCTCTGTCAGAAGTCAAGGGTTTCTTTCTATTAATAAGTGACAAGGAATATGATGGATATCTATTCTTACTTCATAGGTTGATGTTGATAATAATGATGATAATGGCTTTTGATTGTTGTCGTAAGGAGCGAGTTAAGTCCAATGCCATCACAAGAAGTGCGATGGAATTCTCACTCAATTCAACAAAGGAATTCAGCTTCCTTTGATGGAGTTATCTGACAATTCAAAGCCTCGACTTATCTGACAATTGGTTGAGAGCTTCTATGAGAATAAAAGGCATGTAATGTATATCTGTACATATATATCTATTTCTCAGGACATCTATACGATTTGCATTCACATTTGCAATATGTAAAGAATATTAAAAAAAATAAATAAAAACCAATGAGCTACTAATTAATGGTGCATGAACATTTGTAGCTTATGATGGCATTGTGAGTTTAAGGCAGTTGGAGATGTTAAATCTTGATGAAAATCACTTCAAAGACAGCGTATTTAATATTTGAATACACAACTTCACTTCCCACTTTGATTTTAATTTGAATAGATTTTTATTTTAAGACAATAATCTGTTAAAATATGTTTATCGTCTTGATCAAAATTAATGTTTTATCAGAAGGATTCGCAAATTTTAAAGGACCTGAAAGTCTTGGATCTAAGAAGAAATAGTATAAGTGTATCGCTAACATGTGTAATAATTGAATTTTCATGAAGCTGTCTACCTATTTAAGAAATTCGGCATCTTATAACATTATTTCTTCTCTCGATGCGAGATTAGCTAAATTGAAAAACTTGGAAGCATTGGATTTGAGCTTTAATAATATAAATAGTTCTTTAAAATGCCAAGGTAAATTTTAGAAACAATTACACGGTTATTTTTAATTTGAAAACATGATAATTTTAGTTCTAAGATAAGTTTGGTGTATTGTAGACAATTTATTATATAAGAAAAGAATTTCTCTGTATAATAATTTCCAATATATATATAGAATTTCTTTGTATAATAATTTCCAATATATATATTCAGAGAGAACCAATGTAAAAATAAACAAGTAATAAATTGAATTCACTATAACTAGATAACTATATACTACATTTTTTTTATGATGAATTTGCAAAATTTTATTGCCATTTTTTAGGAATATGAGAGTTGAAGAATCTTCTTAGGTTGGATCTCATTAGTAATGATTTTGAAGGTCAACTTCCTTGTGTCTGAGCAGCTTGAACAACCTCAAGGCTCTTGATATTTCTTCCAATCAATTGAGGGAGAGCTAACCTTCTATTATCGCTAGCCTTACATGTCTCGAATTATTACCTCTTTTTGACATCTTCATATTCCCCCTCAGTTCATCAGCTAATCGTTTAAATCTCAAGGTCTTCCCACTTTCAGCAAGAAACAACAATATATTACAAGTGAAGATGGAAAACTTTGTGCCTACACTTCAATTGCAATTCTTGAGGTTACCCAAATGCAACTTAAATGTCATTCCTATTATTGAGAGGAAAGAAGTGAAAATCCTAAACCAGTTTGTCTGATTTTAAAAAATAAATGAAAAATGTTAGATTTTTTGATCTAGCATTGTTGGATCTTTAATCAAACTTTGGGCTTATATGTTAATAATTATGTACTGTAGGTTGTCATATAAGGTTAAGTACAATTAAAAGTGATCAATTAAAGTTTTTGATATTATGAGCTTTAATATATCTAATAGGGTGTGGGCCTTTAACGTGTAGAGACCTAATGATATTCGAATTCTATGATGGGCAGAATTAGGAATACCTAATGAAAACAGGAAAAAGTTGTCTATAGAAGTTGTTGTGATCCTTAGGTCGCACTTATCTTTTTATTCTTTCTCATATCCCATCATCAGAGAGAGAACAATGATAAACTTAAAAAATTTTCTAGGAGAACGTGTTAGATCTAAAGATATAAACATATGATTGGTATAAGTCATGCTTGTGTTATGTGGATTTATATAGTTTTAAAAAGGTGTCGTTTATATTGTTGGAGAATTTTAGAAAATCGAATACTTAAATTTAAGCACTCTTTTGTTTTTCTAAGAACATTCCTCAAATACTACAACTATTATTTTTTCATCATCTGCAACTAAGAGATGTTATTGCTTCTCTTGATGTTGAAACTGAATACATGAGGGGTATTTATACATGTTATAAATCAATCACAACCATTTTTATTCAACTACCACACAATCCTCATTATTCATCAAAACCTACCATTCACTTACTTCACCAACCACACCAAACTTACCTACCACAAAAAGCTTCTATGAATTTTGCTTGGGCTTTTTAAAGTTAGATTAAGTTTATCATCCAACACCCCTCTTTAAACTCTATGACCCTAAGCAAATTTCTAGATTTTATAAAGTCTTCTTGCTTAAGTGGCTTGATGAAAATATCAGTTGCTTGATCTGGTAATTTCACGTACTTCACTTGCACTTTTTTTCTTATTATACTCTCCATTATGAAATAATAGTGAGTGTTGATATGCTTACGTCGGTCATGGAATACTGGATTCTTAGCCAAAGCAATTATTGATTTATTGTCGACAAAAATCTAGGTTGGTTCTTCTTGTGGAAAATTAAACTCTTTTAACAAATTTCTAAGCCAAACTGCATGACAAACACTTGATGTGGCAGCTACATACTCTGCTTCATAAGTTGAGAGTGTAACAAACGGTTGCTTCTTCGACATCCATGTGAAAATGGTATCTTTAATGAAGAACAGAAATCCCATAGTGCTCTTTTGATCATCTGTATCTCCACCCCAATCGCTATATCCAACAAGCTTATAGTAATTGGAGAATGAGTATAAAAAGCCGAGATTAATTATACATTTGATGTGGCAAAGGATTCTTTTTACAACTTTAAATGGACTGGCCTTTGGATTTTCTATGTATCGACTCATAAGTCTAACAACATAAAGGATATCTGGACTTATGCATGTCAAATAGCATAAGTTTTCAACTGAACTCTTAAAGAATGATGGATCTATAACTTTGCCTTTTTTATGTTTGGATAACTTAACTCTGTTAAGGTTATGGGGCGCCAACAATTCTTCTGTGCGCTTGTGAGTGTAACATCCTTATGTGTAATTCCATTGAGGTAGCAGTAAGGTTACCTAGGGTGTAACTGCTGGCCCGTTGGTACAATTACAAATGTGTGCAGCCCCTCATGTCTATCCACCGCTTAGTGTGCGGCTATGTATTTCCATTGTATAAGGAAATAAAGTTGCACCTTGGCTATCGGCTTTAGTTTTTAGCCCAATGGTAAGCGCTTGATCCTAACAGACTCTATATTCCACAAGCATACTTATGGTCTTGCAATCATTCATCTTGAATTTCTTGAGAATCTCTTTTACATAACTTTCTTGAGAAATAAATATGTCTTTTTCCATTTGTTTAACTTCAGCACCGAGATTATACCCATAAGTTAGATATCAGTTATCTCGAACTCTTTGGTCATTATTCTCGTAAACTCTTAAAATAAGCTTAGATTACTTCTAGTGAAGACGAGAGCATCCACATATAGACAAACAATCAAAATGTCTCTATTTTTACTTTTAACATAGAGAGCATGTGCATATGAGCATTTGGTGCAATCGTTCTCTTGAAAATACTTGTCAATTCTGTTATTCTATGGCCTTATTGCTTATTTAACCCATAAAGAACTTTCTTTAATCTTAAAATTTCATCTTAATGTCCTTTCACCAAATAACCTAATAGTTGTTCGATGTAGATTTCTTCTTCGAGGAATCTATTCAAGAAAGCAAACTTCATATCTATTTGAAAAATCTTCTATTTTTTTAGCAGCCAAAGAAATAATAAGTTTTGTAGTTTCAAGTTGGGCTATAGGAGCAACTACTTCATCGTAGTCTATGCCGGTCTTTTGACTATAGCCTTTCACGATTAGCTTCGTTTTTCGCTTTTTAATTTCTCTTTTGGAATTTCTCTTCACCTTGTACACCCATTTGACACTAATTGTCTTGTGACATTTGGGAAGAGTAGTAAGTTCTTAAGTGCCATTCTTTATTATGGTTTTGATTTCTTCATCCACTGAGATTCTCTATTTCTCATATCACATTGCTTCTTAGAAGTTGACTGGTTCACAATCAGCAAAAAGGTAAAAAAGAGTAAGATTATCAAGTCTCTTAATTACCTTAAAGAGATCTTGTAACCTTCTCATGCGTGCCACATCTCTCACTTCTAAAAATGATGGTGGTAAGTCTCCATGAGTACATGTCATTTGTGAAGTAATAGAGTTATAAGTTCTTATAGTGCTCCTGCTTACTCCTTCAATGTCTACTTATCTTTTTCAAAGGGATACAAGTTGAAGTATTCTACATTAGAGCTAAAATCACATTCTCCTTCTTTATAAAAAATTACATCTTGGCAAATCATAATCTTTCTATTGTTTGGATTGTATAGTTTGTATCCTTTAGAATTGTTATCATAGACGATGAAGATGAACTTCTCACCTTTATTTTCCAGGTTGGCTATGTATATGAGCTATGCTTCCAAAAACTCTTAGATGGGAGATGCCTAACTTTCTGCCACACCATGCTTTTTGTGGTGTCTTGCCCCATACATTTTTTGTTGGAGATCTACTAGATAGGTAGACAACACATGCAATAGCTTCTATCCAAAACTTTTCGAGAAATCTCTTGCTTTTGAACATGCTTCTTGCCATGTTGAGGCTGGTTCTATTCTTCCTTTCTGCTATACCATTTTTTTTTATTGTAGAACAGTCAAAGAACATCGAATTCCATTTGCTTCACAAAACTTTTGGAATTCTTTAGAAGTGAATTCTTTTCCTTAATTAGATCTTATGGCTTTAATTTGGTGCCCGCTTTCTTTCTTTATTACAACTTTGAACTTCTTGTTACAACTTTGAACTTCTTGTTACAACTTTGAACTTCTTGAAAGCTTCAAAAGCTCTTGACTTCTACTTCAAAAAGTATACTTAAGTGTTTCTTAAAAAATCATCTATGAATAGAAGGAAGTTACCAAGGAAGTGTGGCTTGATTGGTCCATATACATTAGTATGAATAAGCTCAAGTGAATGGATGGCAATTGTCCTGTAAACCCGCAAACCAGCTCAAACACGCCTGTTAAAACCTGTCCGCTATGGATAATTTTACAGTTGCGGACGAGTTTGGTATTATAAATTAAAACCTGCACTTAGATGCGGGTGGGTTTGGTATTATCTCAATATCTGGCGGATACCCGCATGGATATCTGCTAGACTCGTAATTTTTTTAAATATTTTAAATTTAATTTCAGTTGAAAAAATTTAAATCTAAAAAATATATATAGAAAATAATGCAATTACACAAAGTGCCAACTAACCAAAGTGATTTTACATAGTCTATTTTTCTTTAACTTAATATATGAATTATTTCATTATTATAATTTTTTTGGATTAATATTTGAAAAGTATTATTCTTTGAAAAATATTAATCTTAATCAATATTGTAAGCATCATGTTGGATGAGTGCTAATGATGGTGAATAAAATGAAGATCTTCTCTTAGAGATTGTGTTAAATGACAATATGAAATGTAATTGTTATTTTTAGATACTAGTTTGTAGTTTTTTTTAATGGATTTATGTATTTTATACTTACATTTGAGAATTTGTGTTGGATTGATGTTGAAATTTTAATTTTTCATTTATATTGGTTAAATTTAAAAGGGAAAATATCCACCGACCACCCATTTTTTTCTGGTTTTTCAAAAATACACATATCTTTATTTTTTTGGCTGAGTTCCACTTAAAGTTGTATTTTTTTACTCTCATCCACTTTCGTTATTAAGCTGTTAGAATTTTATTGATGTCATAGGGATAAATTTGTAATTCGACCTGAGCAACTAAACACGACATCGTTTTTAGCTTCTTCCTACCTCTGAAAAGCTTGATTTTGGCTTCTTTTTATTTTTTTGCTTCATGGTGAACCTCTTCTCCTTTCTCTTCTTCACCTCAAAAGGCCCTGACAAATGATAATGATATAATATCAAACACATTCATTAATACTATCTCCAGTATCTTCTCCTTAAGCATGAATTTATTATTATCAACTACCCCTAACTCAAAATAGTCGCTTTCTTGCCGTGTCTTTTTCTGTTGCAATGATTTCAAGAACCAAGAAATGTTCATAATCTTCTCTATGCTCATTCTTGTCTTTGGATTCGAATTAAGGAGCTGATAAATAAGTGATCTTGCCGGCTTTGACAGAAAGATGGGAACTGATAATCTCTCCGATTAATCTTCTTATATATAGCCAAAAGATTGCTATCATCAAACAGCAGGTAACCTACAAGCAACATAAACAATATCACCCCACTGGACCACGCATTGGCCATGGCTCCGTTGTCCCTGCGGCAAGCCACCAGTAGCTTCCCCAATCCCACAACATCGCCCTTTCCTTTCTCCACTATGTAACCCTCCTATCACCAATAATTTCCTTCACTTTCTCCGCCACCAGTAGCTCGATCTCAATGGACAATCGCGCCACCAGCAATTTGAGCCTTGAAGATCGACTGTCCGTCATCGAGGTCATCTAGCCACAACCGGCCAGCCGCAACTTCTGATTTTCCTTTTTTTTCATTTATTCTAGGTAAATTTGTAATTATTTATTTGAGGATAAAAAAGTCATTTAATCAATTTACCGTTAATTCTCTTAACAGCTTAATAACGGAAGTGGATGAGAGTAAAAAAATACAACTTTAAGTGGAACTCAGCCAAAAAAATAAAGATATGTGTATTTTTAAAAAACCCGAAAAAAATGAGTGGTCGGTAGATATTTTTCCAATTTAAAATTGAGTATGTTATGTGAAATCTGAGATTATTATTGTAAATTTATATATTGAATATTTTTCATTTTAAATGTACAAACCCGTAAAAAATTCGCCGGATACTATTGTGAGGTACAATTTTCTCACTTAAATACAATAGAATTTATTTTAAGCTAATAAGTCCTTTAATTATTTTAATAATAATAATAATAATATAAAATATTTAAGTAATAATGACATAAGTAATAACATAAGAAATGATAACATAAGTAATGACATAAGTGATGATGTAAAAGAAGTTTGTAGAGATCATTAAGAATTCTAGAATTTAGTAAGATATTTATGAAGATTAATCCCATCTTTATTTAGATATTTAATTCCAAGTGAAGATGACATAAGCAATGACATAAGTAATGATAACATAAGTAATGACATAAGTGATGATGTAAGAGAAGTTTATAGAGAAAGATAAGAATTATAGAGAAAGATAAGTTTATAGTGATAATCTCAATCATTGATCATGAGTTATGGTGGCAAAATCCCACCCATCCATTAGCCTTGAGAAATCCTATAAATACCCCCTACCCCCTTTTATTTTCAATCCAACCTAGAAACTTCACCCTTTTCTATTCTAAATCATAACATTAAGAATAGAGAAATCCTCAATTTAGAAACGTTTAGAGAAGTCAAGGTTAACAGGTAAGTAACACTTCAACTGTAATGTAAGGACAAAATCATTTTTATACTTAACTTTAGTTTTAACCATTGCTTTATGTTATAATGGCTATTATGTTGTGTTTAGTTATAATTCTTAGATGGTCGGCTTTGTCGCCTAATCGATGATACTTAGTTACGTTATGGTCGGTTCTGCCGCCTAATCTATGATACTTAGTTACGTTATGGTCGGCTCTGCCGCTTAATCTATGATACTTAGTTACGTTATGGTCAGCTCTGCCGCCTAATCTATGATACTTGGTTATGTTATAGTCGGCTCTGCCGCCAAATCTGTGATACTTATACTTAATTATGCTATGGTCGGCTATGCCGCCTATATTAAAAAATCTTGTTCTTAAATAGTATTATGTGTTGATTCTATTATGCATCTAGAAACTTCAAATGTTATGACATAAGTTGCATTAGATACATGCATATCATAGATTAGATTATAAAGAAGATGTTTCAGAAAATGAATTTTTGAAAAATAGGTGGTTATACTACCAGGTGGTAAAGTTTTTAAGGAGGGCATGCCCTCAAAACTAAGTAAAAAGAAATCTTTTGGGGACGACGATACGTAACACCCAAAAGATTGACTAATGAAGCCCAAGGGCATATTGTTTAAAGAGTAAAAGTGCCAGCCTTGTAATGCAATATACCTAGGGCCCTAATGAAGTTGTTGTCTTTTCTAAGCCTAATATGGTCATCCATATGCATCATAATCTATACATGCATAAAAGTGTTATCTTACTGGGTATTAGCTCATAAGTCCTTACATTGCAGGTAACATTGAGTAGGGCAAACTGGCGCCAAGTCCTAACCAAGATGAAGTGCATATGGGCATAAAAAACCTTGGGATTTTATGACGGGTTCAGCTTTGTTTCAATTAAAAGTAAATATATTAGCTTTATGTAATAATAAAAGTTTTGAAATAAACTTTGAAATCTCTGTATGACTCTTAGTTTTTGTAAAATGTTTTGTTAAACTTTTAGAATTCGTATTTATATCAAAAGGTACAACGTTTTAAACATTTTTAAAAAATAGATATTTAAGTGGAGTGTTACAACTATTGCAAATTTGGTAATTGTCAAAACCCGCAGCGGGTGGGTTTGGTAATTTAAATTTTGTGTGGGTTTGGGTTTGGTAATGGCAAACCTGCTGCGGTCAGTACCCATTGCCATCCCTACTCAAGTGGCTTATGAGCTTTTGAGTTTGACTCCTTTGAAAAGCTCTTCCAAAACCACTTGCCAAGTAAACATCCTTCAAAAAGTTTATTAGGATGATTAATTAAAGATATGCCTTTCATCATGTTCTTCTTTAATAGTAATTCTAGTTCTCCAAAGTTGAGATGTCTATATCAAAGATGCTAAATTCAGGTTAGATCTTTATGACAAGTTTCGAGACACTTTACAACATCATTTTGGATATTTAAAGGAATCATTTTATTCTTCGACACTTTGACCTTTGTAATTAAGTTTCCTCTCTCATCTTTTAAAAAAACGACTATAATCTTTTAAGTGAATACCATAGCCTTTTTCTAAAAGAAACTGAGGATGTTGCTTTAAATATTAGGCACATAGTAAACATTTGAAATTAATTAGTAGCTACCATCTTTTACACGAAGAAGAATGTTACCTCTACCTTTCGCTGGTACTTTTGAATCATCTCCAAAAGGGACATTGTCATTCACAGCTTTATTTAGCTCAACAAATATGCTTCTATTTCCACTCATGTGATTGTTAGTACCCATGTCAAGAGGCCATGTGTTTCTTGTCCTCTACTAGTGTCATCGCATGCTAATAAAAGTGTACTATCTTCACCATTCTTGTTTTCAATATAATTCACTATCTCATCAATTAGTACAATCATAGCACTATACTTGAGATTTATTGTACCTCGATCTTGGATTGTCTCTATGTTGTCCTCTAGTTGAGCTTTCTCTTTTTCTATAATTGGAGTTTTTTTTTTATTGAAGTTCCAACCTCATTTATGATCGTGGCCTCTTCCTCGTTCTCGATCTCTATCTGGAACATATTGTCTTCTGTCGTTGTCGGAGCTTTCTTCTTTTTTTATTAGATTAACATCCATCTTGAGGAGTTGTTTTTTGATCCCATACTCCTTTTATTTTTCTTCATAGGCTTGCAACCTTCCTTGGAGTTACTCTATCGTCACACCCTCCAAATTTTTTGTTTCCTCAATTGTCATGACAATATGGTCAAACTTTGAATCCACCGAAAGGAGTATTTTTTTAATGATCTCTACTTTATTTATCACTTCACCATTTCTTTTTAATTCATTAGTAACAGTCCCAACTTGAGTAAAATAATTTAAAATAGATTCAGATACCTCCATATTTAAGGATTTAAATTCTCCTCTTAATGTTCGATGACGAACCGTCTTAACCTATTATAATGCTTCGTAAGTGGTCTCTACCTTCTCTCATGCTTCCTTTGAGGAGGTTGCGCCAACATTGTTTTCAAAAGCATCTCATCTAATGATTGAAAGATGAGATATCTCATTTAAATATTTCAAATTCTCTTTTTGTGTTGCAGTTAAAGTTGTTTCATTTTTTGGTACACTAAAGCCTTTTTCTACGACTATCCATACATCATGTGCATCCAACAAAGCTTTCATTTTGATACTCTAGTTGTCAAGCTTACTTTCTTTTAATTATGGAACTTCAAATGACATCATAACACTATTTACCATAATTTACAGATTAATTAAGAATTTGGAGATTCTAAATGTACGGATGAATATGAAACATCAAAAAATCTTATGAGAGACTTGGACCAAAAATTGAACATTTTTGGTTAAAGTCAATAGTCAAACTTTGTCTCGATCAACAATCAATGGATCGACAGAATGGTTAATGGATGTGGCTCGGCGGCTAGTCAAAATAACTTTGGCTCGATCAACAAAAATTGGCTTGGCTTGTTTAATTTGACTCTGGCTTGGCTCAACTCGCTGAGTTGACTCAAATTAACTGCAAAAGCTTCTGTCGACAATTAACGGCACATTTGGACTTCGATCAAGTTAATTTTTACAGTGTCGCTTTCCTCTCGTCGAGCTCTTTGATTTGATATGCTACCTTGTTATATGGAGCACCGATTACTAACTATGATACTATTTTGTTGGTGAATTTTAGAAAATCAAATACTTAAAAATAAACAATCTTTTATTTTTTCAAGAGCACCCAAGTACTACAACTCTTATTTTTTCACTTTCTCTTACAAAGATTTTGTTGCTTTTCTTGATGGTTAAACTAAATACATGAGGGGGTATTATACATATTACAAATTAATCACAAACATTCATTTTTTCTACTGCCACACAATCCTCATCATTCATCAAAACTTACCACTCAACTACTTCAACAACCACACTAACTTTACCTCCCACAAGAAGCTTCTATGAATTAGAAGTTTTGATTTCTTCAAGCTGAATCAAGTTTATGATCCAATATAAATTAGTAGTAATTTTTTATTAAATGTTTAAATTATTTTTAAAAAAAATGCTAAAACAATGATGCCATTTAGATTAGATGACACTAATTTTATAAATCCTAAAAGTTATCAACACCAAAATTTTCTAACCATTGAAGAAATCAACAAATACCCCTCTCTCTCAAACGAATCCCTCTTTATAACGCTACATGGAACCCTAACTGTAAGCCTCACATCCACCGCCAATGAAGCCGAGCAAGTTCATTGTAAATCAAAATCACCATCTCACTCATTCAAACATACACTTTGCTATTTCACTTCTGAAACCCTCATTGTTGCTCTTACTTAAGCCTTCATTTAACTGAGTCCTAGTCTTGGAACAAAGGTTACAAACAGAAACCCCAAACTCAAAAATGAAACTTGCCACTAGAGCTTGATTCCTACTACCTCGCTAATTGTCAAGTATACTAATCCAACCTCTAAGAGCCACCAGTCATTCCTCAGCCATCTTTTTCACTGAAAAAAGACCAAAGCCCACTGTACGAAGCAAAAGGGTCACGGCAATTGTTGCCACTGATTGATGTTGATTTTGCCAGATTTGTGACATATTGTCGCCTGAGTAGTGTCCCTCATAATACCCTCTTCGGAACCTGTCCGGTAACCGTTGCCAAAAATAGCCAAATCGCACCGATCAACCATTAAAGTTTCACAAATGTCGAAGCTCGATTCGTTGCCGTGGCCATGCGACGAACCACAATACCATTACTATTGGATTCAGTGCAACATGAAGCTTCTGCCCCGACATTCCCAGTCATTGTCACACGAATTCCAATCATCGTTGGTCTGTGAGGGCATTTCGATAAATTTGGACTCCGAGTGTAATTTCGATCTTCATCATTTTTTAATATTACTTAATACTTAGTTTGATGGATATATTTCAATATATTATCATTAATAATGTGCATTTGAATTTCAATTCAATATAATTTCTTTGTGTTGAAATTTAAAGGATGTACAAATCTTAATTAAGTGCATATTTTATTGGGATTTTTCAGCAATTAATTTTTTCCTTCTTTTAAGGAGTTTGTGTCCAATTACATATTGAAACATAATTCAATTTGTGTCATGGCATTTGAAAGCACTTAACGAATGCTATTGTTATATAGCTGACATTTTCACTTTTGTTACTGTTATTACATAGGAAAACTTGGTACCATGTTTTACTAATTTGTTGGATAACAATTGTTGCATCTTCAATATAATAGAGTCTTACAAATAGGGAGTACAGCAATACTTGCTAAATTTCTAGTATAATACAGTCATACACTAATTATGCGAATGTACAATTTTCTTGTTTTTGTTGTATCTAAGCGGCAACAAAAAATATTCACATAGTAATTGGTGTTTTGTGCTCTGTATAGCTCATTTTTGAAATTTTTGTCATGGAATTTCTAGGAGTTTATGTGAATATGTATGTGATTTGAAAGTAAAGTGAGTTATTATTTGTCTTGTTTTGATTGAAATTTAAGGTAAAATTATTTGGTTGTAATTCTTTTTGGTCTAATGAAAAGTGACGAGTTAAGTACCTATGGAATCTACTGATGCGAGGAGTGGTGTTTAGCTATAATCAGGTGTAGGTTTCGGTTTTTTGGAAATACAAGATACTAAAAGTGTAAAAACCTTATTTGAATTTTGCTTGTGAATTTTTTTAATATTTATTTTCTCTATATTGAAGAGATGAGACATCATATGTGCTTTGGCGAAATATCTTATCACTTTAGTACTATATAATGAAAACTGCATTTAAAAGTTAAATAAAGGTAAAGGTTAATCACAAAATAGCTTAGCCTTTATCTTGATTAATAAGTTGCTAGGCTTATATTTGTTACTGGTTTCAAATTTGTATACTTTTTGCTTAATTTGGTTTGGAAAGATGTTGTCATGTTAATGAGTTGTTTACTTATTGGATTGATTGAGTTTCACGAAGTTTGAGTGTATATTTCATGAATGTTTTACTTTTTGTTAACTGTTTTATGTACTTTTGTCGAGGACTTAGTAATGATTGAGTTTCGTGAGTTGTAATTGTTGAAGTTGTGATATGATTGAGTTGCGGGAGTTAAGTACTTATCATTTTTTTTTTTTGCAAGTGTTGCTAATCATTTTTTTGAGTTTCTAGGTTCATTGAGTTGCTGGACATGATTTGCTTGTGTTGATTGAGTTGCAGGACATGATTCTAGGTGTTGATATTGTTGACTAGCTAGATTGATTCAAGGAACTATATTAGTTGCTATTTTTTTGTGTTTTTGGATTGATTGCTCGGTTAAGTAGTTATGACCAATGATCATAACTGTATTTTTTTTTATTGATACATTGTATGGTGAGATGAATGTATCATGATATTACTTGGATCTTAATGATAATTGTCTATACTTGTTGGCCAACTATAGTTCTTTTTATCATATTATATATATAATATAATATAATATTTATTCCCATCAAAATTAAGAAGAATAGTAGTAAATTGGTAAAAAAATTATCCCAGCTAAATTAATAATAATATTAATAATTGCCGCCAAAAAAATAAAAACTAATATCAATTCCCAGGATTTTTTTTTAAGCGAATACCACTCATTGATAGGGGGTTAGGCGTCCTTACCTATCATTTAGAACAGATAATGAAAAATACATATGGAGGGGGACATAAATCAAAACCTTCAATCAAGAAAAATAAATACAACAGTAGAGGAAATGATTAAGATATATCTTAATGTAAGAAGCATAATAAAATGACTAATGTAGACGGTGATGATATCTCTTACGATACTTGAGGCCGGCAAGTAATTTAATGCCATTTCTTGAATGACCGACAATGCTAAAATCGGGGCTATAGTCAATTCTCTCAGAATTCTCAGGTGCAGATAGAAAGTGGTCATTATTCGCTAGGTGCTCGTCAGAACTATCATCATTATCAGTATGAGAATTGTAATGCCTAAAATTTGTGCTAGATGCTCGATGAAGATGTGGATTATACTCACCAGGTTCTTGAATCCTAGAATCATGAATCGTGACATCCTAGCCAATCGGCTCCTGAATCGGAGTAGATTTTGTAGTGTTAGCTCAGTTCTCCGTAGGTAAGACAATCGGAGACCTCGCATCTGCAATCTGCCTAGTGATGGAAGGCTCAGGTTGTGGAGTATCTAATGGTTGTGGAGTATCTGACGCCAGAACTTCTGACTTCTTATTATCTATTCTAGTCTGCTAGTTCCCACTGGGCCACTGGGGATGGAGCCCCGGATTGGCCACGTAACATGTCTCAATGGTATGGCCAAGGCGCTTGCAAGAAGCACAGTAGAGTAGGATTTTCTCAAAAATTACACTATGCCAAAATCTAGAATCTCCCACACCGATTCGTATCCGTAGCAATGGAGGTTGAGTGACATCATACTCCATTAATACCCTAGCCACAAAAGGCCAAGCTAAAGAGGCAGCAGCGCAATGACTTACCAATAGCTGATGCAATAGAAAATAATGCTTCCTTACAGTGCATAAAGTGGACAGGCAAGTAAGGAAATGATATCCATACTGGGATTATAGGGGACTCCTCGGAACATTGAAAATCAATGGTCTATTTAAAAATTCTCATGGCACTCCCATTGATGTACCATGTCTACCTAACCCATAGGTAGGAGTACGCCTCAACATCTAATTGAATTAACACATGTCGATTATCTAAAAGGGACACCTTGGAAATTCCCTTCAATCTCAAAATAGTAAAAAATTTACTAATTAATTCTATAGTGGGTCTGTTGTAAGAAAATTTATCTACCAATGTCAGCTTGAAAGGAATAGCCATCGTTTGAATTTCCGCAGTGGAAAATTGAACGTTAGGCTCTCCCTCGAATAAAGTGATGGTCTTGATAGGAATCGTCGAGTTGGTTGAACCGTTTATAATATCCGCAGAAGATTTTTTTAGTGGGTTTATTTTGATTCAGATTAGGGACGGAATTCAAAACCGAGGCATAAAAGGGTGCGGAGGTGGGCTAAGAGGTATTTTGAATCAACGGATCATTTTGGGGGTTATTAAAAACGAGTGTGGAGGGCACTCGGGAGGGCTGGGTGTTGAGATTTAATTCGGAAATGGATTGGGCTGGAGTTTGACTAGTAGGAAAGGCTAGTGGCACATTGGAAATGCTAGTGGGGGACACACATAGGGGACACAATTAATGTGCTGCCAAAAGTGGCTCATGAGCATGGGGATTGCCGCATGCATGCAGACTTCTGGGCTGGTCTTGGTTGGATATTTGCTGACCTTGACTGGGTTCGGTGGTGGTTGCATGCAGCCGACATTCGATGGTTAACAGCTGTAGCTGGCGGTGAGCACTGTCCCGAGTGCTTGCTTGTGATTTGCATAGGATTTTTTGGCGTGTGGGGGTTGTTTGTGTGGGTGGTGATTGTGGCTGACTGGTGGTTGCATCTTGAACCGGTTCTTGAAACAAATGGCCATAGGCACGGGCTGGTTTTGAGAGTGCATAGGGGCTGTGACATCTGGATGTGCATCTCCCGAGTGGTCACGTGTGGCTTGTGTTGTCTGCAGGCTAGAGGCTTGTGGCTGGTTGGCTTGAGATGACAACCCATTCACCAAGTCCGGTGATCAAAGCTTGGAGTTGGCTGTTGAATGGATGACGATCACGGTTGGAGTTGGCTGTTGAAGGGATGACGATGACGGTTGATTGGCTGTGTTTGCGGAAGTTGGGGGCTGTTGGGGTTGGGTAGCTGGCGATTGACTCCTGTACTTTGAGCGGGTTTGCCTTTGCTTCTAAGAAATGAGGTTCATTTCTGGAAGTGAGGGGAGGAGCCGGTGGTGGCTGGCTGCCCTTACCGTCAGCCGGTGAGATGAGAGCCGGCTCGTCTCTAGCACTGCTTCCTTCCCCTTCTTCTGATGAATGGAGGGGTGATTGATTTGCTACCTCACGGCAGCATTCATAGTCATTGATGCCACCATTAATTGACATTTCTTTTTGTTCACTTACGGCATTAGGTGTGGTTGAAGGTTGCTGAAGTTTCGAGAGGATAGAGGCAGTGGATGTTGGTGGTTGGTTTGCATGCGGTTGGATTTAAGATGGAGGGTTTGCATGGGAGTGGTTTGGAGAGATATGTGGTGGTTGTGTGGATGGATTGTGGGCAGTTTGCCGCTAGAGCAGTTTGACTCGCGATTGTGGCATCTAGATGTCAGGCGGTGGGTCATTGGTGAATTTTGGGGGTCGTCTAAATGATTTCTTAGGAGGGTTCAAACTCAAGTTAATTCGTTTTTTGGCGGAGAGGGTGGAGACCGGTGATGGCTGGTTGCCATCACCGGCGGCCGGAGAGGCCATTAAGGCCGTTTAAGGCTATTGGGTGGGGGTGGGGAGAATAGTGTTTTCTCACATCATAGTGGGAATCATAGTGGGAGTTATATTCTTTAGGGTTTTTTTTAAAATAAAATTTAATTTCCGTCAATTTAAATATTTATCATTTTAAATGGCTTAATATTTTTTAATATTAATTTTTAATTAAATATTTAATTTTATATGATAGATTTTAATCATGCACGGATAATAATATGATAGAATTTTTTTATGTGTACATGACAAATTCATGACAGATAATACATCATAAGATTGAAGACATATAAATTATTATATAAAATCTCTTGACACAAGCTTTGACACAAGCTTCAATGACGGTTGAGAACCGTCATCTAGTAATCTAGTAGGGTGCATGACAAAAAAAAATCATCATTTTTTAGCTTTTTTCTAGTAGTGTCGTGGAATTGAGATGTCAGGGAAATCATGAGAATTTTCTTCATGACTAGAGGAGGCATCACTCACGGTGGTAATGTTTGATGATTCACTCGCTATGGATTTGTTTTGATTATCTGTTAAGACTCTCAGTTTCATTGGATTGCTGCTCGAGGAGCTTGTTATCATGCTGCTCGTGAGACTATTAATGATTCACTGGTTCGTCGTTCATTGCAAGGATCAGGAAGTTCAGTACGGCTTACTGGCATAGAAAAAATTTTCTAACTTGGTGGATCGATTTCAGGGAAGTTCAATTATTTGGCAGCTATCCAGTCATCACAGGTAGGAAAAGTTGTCAGAACACTTTGCTCCTGCAATGTTGTCGATGAGGTAGCTGTATTAGAAAAGGTAAAGGTGTTCTCACCAAACACTACATTCCCAGAAATACAAATTCTATTAGTTTTAGGATTCAAGCATCTATAACCCTTGTGTAGGGAACTATAAACAATGAAGACATAAGGATATGTCTTCATGTCAAACTTGTTTTTGTTATTGTCTCCTAGATAAGGGAAACATTTACATCCTAAGACTTTTAATCCTCTATATTCTGGCGTTCTATTAAAAAGCTTTTGATAAAGACCGTTCATCCCAAGTGTTGTTGACGGCATCCTGTTGATAAGAAAGACAGCTGTTAAGGATAACATCAACCCAATATCTTAAACGAATTAAAGCTTGAAATATCGATTTTAGGGTTGTTTCTGTTACATGGCGGTGTTTCTTTCAGCCACTCCATTTTGTTCAGCTGTATATGGGTAAGAAATTTTGTCGAATGATGCTCTGTGTAGCTCAAGATATTTGATGAAAATATGACACCTGAGCTTGCCTCCTCCATCAGATTAGAAAATTTTTATTTCCCTTTCAAATTGATTTCAGCCTTTTGTTTTTGCAACTTTCGGCCTGTTTTTGAAACTTTGGAAAACAAGCAAAAAAGTCAGCCTTTTGTTTTAAAGGAAATAGCCAAGAAAATTTCGTACAATCATCTATAAACAAGGCGTAATACCGAAAATTTTGATTAGATTTTAGAGGTGCAAGACCCAACAAATCACAATAAATTTTTTGTAAAGGGAACTCTGATACTTTTTTGGAATCATCCGAGGGAAGCTTGCATCTTTTGCCTAGTTGGCATGAAACACGGAGACTTAATATCTTAGACCAAGTAGGAAAATTAATTTTCCCATGATTCTTCAGTGATTGAAGTATTATAGGACTTGGATGATCAAGTCTTTTGTGCCCTCTTGCCAGTATCATGTTCCCCTGATTCTTAACAATAAAACCATGTGAGTCAAAAATAAAAGAACATTGTGAATCAGTAGTAAGTTGTCCAGTTGATTTTTCTTCAAATTGTCACTACTAAAATGTTTTTAAATTGAGATTTTCGTTCTCAGTTTTGATAACATGTGAGATTTATAGTCCTTGTCCGTTACCAAGACAGATTTTATCATGCCCTCTGTAGAGAGTGATTTGTGCAAGTTTACCAGCATTGTTGGTCATGTGAGCCATGGCTCCTGAATCAGCATAGAATTAGTAATCTGTAGCTTCAAGTTTCATGGTGGCTTGAGGATTCGTTGCAAAATCATACCTGAACTACAGCAGCTGCACTATGATTAAGCTTACCACAAATTTAACATATGACAACATCGTGATTTGTCCCTTTCTTTACTTTTGTTTCATTTCCGTTTTGTGAAGTTGAGTTCTTTGATTATGTTCTGTTGTTGTTTTCTCTTCATCCTTTTGAATAATGACTGTTTGCTTATGATTTTGAAGAGCAAGAACGAACTGTTTTAGATTCGGGTAAAGGGGTTTTGTAAGCATCGCCATTTTGAAACCAACATAATTTAGACCAAGAGCACTAACAAGTTGAAATACTTTGTCATCATTCGGGATCGATTTCATAATGGATGATAGTTTGTCACAGATTTCATTGAATTGTTTTAGAAATTGTTCTAATTTTGAAGATCCCTTTTTGAGAGAATAGAAGCTGTCTTTCAACCAGCTTTCTTGTTCTTTGGTTGACGGAAGCATTGTTTCTTCAATGGATATCCAAACCTCATGAGCAGTTTTTCCTCAACAATTGTGCTCAGGACTTCTTCATTCATCATCCCTCGAAGCAATGTCATCAGTAATCCATCGTTGTTTCTCTTATAGCAAGCTTTGGATTAATGATCTCTTTCCCTTCTATTGGGTCCATCTCACTTCAGTGGACCAAAAAGTTTAAAATTCAAAATAACTTACTTAATGTGTAATTATTGTAAAATTTTGGATTTAAGTGAAATTAACCAAAAAAATAAAGGAAATAAGTGAAGAATCGCGAGAGCTGTATCATTTTGCGAATTGGGAAGAGCTGCGAGAGAGAAAGACCGAGGTATTTTTCTTTAGGTTTTCAATTTTTGATTAGACGATCGAAAGGTAATTTTAAATTTGATTTCTCTCAAATTTAGAGTTAAGTTCCTGACATCACTCTCTATATTTTTATTGGTGTTGATCTGTACTATGTTATTTAAGATACTCACTTATTAAAAAAATAAATATTAAATCTATTATTGTAAGTCAAGATTGTTGAAAATTTTGATGTTGTTAGGCTCATTAATTTTTATGTTTATTTATTAAGGTTTTAGTATAATAGTAATTTGAAAGAAATAAAGTAATAATTGTTTTTGCCTAAACAAAGTAATAAACGAGAGGATATTAAATTATTTTGCTATTTAAGGCAAGGACCAAACAACAAATTAAGGAAGGTCTAATATGGTACAAAAGCCAAGCAATCTTTTTGTGGATATGGGTGGATAGCATTTGTATTCATTGATAAATTTTCATAATTATTTCTTTTTCCGAAACGGAAGAAATTGCAAAAGCCTTTTATTTTTCTTTTATTTTTATTTTTATTTTTTGAAATGGCCCAAATAAGGTTAACAAAGTAATGCATGGATGCTAATTGTCAAGTGGGACTAAATAACGGGTAAATAGTAAATTATGTCATAAAGGAATTAGCCTCTAATGATATGTAATTTTGGCCAAGATATTTTTCGAATGTTATGCATTTAAATGCTTGTCAAAATCTATTCAAAACAAATATAGATATTTTTTTAATTAATTATTGATAGAATTTTTACAATATGAATGTCATAAGGAGTTGAATATATATATTAATTCTTTATGTTTTGTAAATTAGACTACATACGCAAAATTGGTGGTAATGAGATTTAATTAGTTACTAATAGCCTAAATTAAAAAATTATTTACTTAATATTTATTCATCTCATAAGTTATTTATAATAAACTAGTATTTGAGATGGAAAAATATAAAACTAGATACAAACAAGAACACGCTATTTTTAATAAAATAAAAACTTCACATAAAAATAAGAGTACTTCACTAATTTTTAAGAGAACAGTAGGATAACAATAAAGATTATGATACCAACTTCTGCAGGTCTTTTATATGAAATTAACTTACTCAGAACGCAGATTTCAAGGGAGAAAACAAAATTGCTGTGATAGCAAAGAATAGGAAAAAAGAAAAGCATAATTTTTTTTAAAAAATCAAAATGGTGGCTTTTATTAGAGTTTTAGAATGACTAAGTAATTTTTTAGTGGTACAATTTATTAGAATTTGTTTAAGAAAAGATTAATTATTAAGGTAGTTTGCTTGGGATAAAGAACAACAACTCATGTAACATTTTAAATATCAAATTACAATATAATTCCTATAAAAAAGATTAATATAATTCCTATAAAAAAAGTTAATATAATTATTTACATATTTTAATTTATATACATGTAAGATTATTGGTTATGAAAATATATTTATTTTTACATAATTATAAACAATTTATTTGTGGGACGTCTTTCTACGTAGGTCCATTGACAACCGCCTAAACTATCTAAAGATACGATCTGAAACTATTTGGATAAAATAATTAAGATATGCAAAATCCAATAATAAATGACGACAATTATTTCTTCTATCCAAATTTTGCAAAGCCATTTCTTTCATCCGCAAACAATATGTGTCAACCTGAGTTTTGTTGCATGTATCTGACACAGAGAAAGATTCTCTCTTTCATTTCCTCACTTCTACCAACTTAATAATTTAGATTTCTATTAAATTCATATGGATCTTTTGGGCTTTCTTTGACTTTGCAAAAGCAAAACTGGAGGAAACCAGCAGTTCAACTCCAAATCGAGGAAAAATGGCTAAAGAACCATTCATAGATGGCAAAAAAATTGGATTACTAGATGGATGGTATCATGCGCAGTGGCCAAGAACCAGTGTCAAGTATATTGGGAAATTTGACCAGGTTGTTCCACCATTCAATTTCTTTTGATCTATTTAGGTTTTTATTGCTTTGAAAGTTATCATAAGATTACAAATTTTCTTCGCATGCTGTTCATATTGCTCGGATTTTGGTTAAACTATTAAGCTTCATTTATATATGGGTTTATCTATCTGTTTGTCTATCTATCTATATATAGAGAGAGAAATGTTCAAATCTAAAATTTTAAAGTGCGGGAACGTTCAGAAAAACACATCTATATATATAGAGAGAGAGAAATGTTCCAATCCAAAATTTTAAAGTGCGGGAACGTTCGGAAAAACACATAAACCGTGCGATTCAAGAGCCTTAAGTTTTAAGCCTTTAAAACCCCGCACTTTTAAAGTTTTCCTGAACGTTTCCCGCACTTTATGATCCCGAACTATAAAAGTACTATATATATTGATATAGATATTTGCTAACTATGTGACACTAGAATTTTCTTCAGATTTTTTTAGATTACATTACGTTATTTTTCCCAATTTTTTTTTTTATCTAGGTTCTTGTTTTCCCCTCTTTTAACTTTAGATTTCTTTTAGTATCATACATATAGTTTGATTGTCGTTAGTAACAACATATTACATAGGTTGTTCCTTTATTAAAAATATTTATATGAGCCAATCTTCTGACTCTGCCCCTGGATATAGGTAAATCTAGCTCGTGCTATTGGCAAGAAAGCTGTGAAAAAGAAGAGAAGATAAAGATTTGCCTCAACTTCGGATTTTTTGAGGAACCCTTGAGGGATGTAATGAAATTCTTAGAGGAATGTTGCAAGCATCTACCGAGTAGTTTTTAAAGTGCTCCAATGAGAGATTCGAGAAAAACAGGAAGAACACAACACAGCAGCGACCTCTGTCCAAAAAGGCCATCAAACCAAATGCTGCATTACTATTTTAAGGCAATAAATATGCACGGTAATTCATTTTTCTATGTTCTAAAAAATTGTTTTCTGATTAAATACTCTTTTAGTCCCTAGGTTTTGAGTCCATCTACCTCACTCTTATCGATTTTTCTACTACTACGTGTTTGTCTTATTATGAGATTTTAGCTCTATAATTGTTGAAATTTTAACTTTTAAAGGGCAAAATAAAATTTTAGCTGTTTACGACAGACATTAATGTTTTGATTAAATTTTTAAAAATACCTCATTGCATAATAAGCGGAAACTCTTGAGACTAAAAAACACTTTACCCCAATATCAATTATTAGGATATTTCAATCTTGATGTGTGTGTGTGTGTGTGTGTGTGTGTGTGTGTGTGTGTGTGTGTGTGTGTGTGTGTTATCTTCTTTCTCAGTTCAGATCTATACTTGGCCTTCATCCAATTCTTCCACAGCTTCAGGTGATGAATCTGCGGCCCAATAAGTTAATGGGATCATGTCTCCCTTCTTTAAGGAATCAAACATGTTAGGTAACTAATTTAGTGTCTTTTCCACACTTGTTGCTTTTTATTTCATCTGTTATTTTCTTGAGCTTGTTATATACATGCTTACTTGTTTCTCTCTGCTAGAAATATACTTAGCAAGTAAGGGGTAAGCTCTGAGCGTGCGAGAAATTTCTCTGACTCATTGAAAGACAATAGGTTTGATAATTCTTTAGGCCTAGTTAAGTTCAATGACGTCACACGTAGCTTCCGTGGGTATCCAAATTTCCAAGGTAATTAATCTCCACTAATTATTGTTGATCAGGCTTTGTCTTTATTTATGCTATTGTCAATTTTTTAGGCAAAAATAATTGGTTACAATATATACAATATTTTGATTTTTATTTAGTTATGTGTTATTTGTTATCTTAATTTCTATGTTTTCTCTAGTCTCAGCCCGTAAAAAAGATGGTAACGAAGGAGGATACAAGAGTCTCAAGTGATTCTGCTGGAGCTATTTTTGATGAACCTACGGAAATTTAAAGAAGTTTGATGAGCTCCTTTATAGTTTCTACGAGATAGCAAATTTGCTAGGTTGCTTTCTGCTTCTATGTTTCTTCTCTTAATCGGCTAATACAATATTTTGTTAATGATAAATATATTTAGTTTTTTTTTCTTCTCTATTAGATATATATATATATTTGATAATCCACCAAGAAGGTGGGGAGTTAGGCCGGACCCCTACCTGTAAATAAATCAATCACTGAGAGAACATAAGGAGGGGGACATAAACCAAACCTCCCAGGAAAAGTAAATAATTTAGAATCAAATAAAACTAATACAAATAAAGGTGATTAATGCCGAATGTATAGAATTTCAAGAGTATCTAAATGAAGAATGCCTGATAAACCGATTGGAAGATCACTAGGATTGAAAAATCGTTGACAAGTCTGATGAGAACAAGCCCAATTGGCCATAAAGTCAACAGCAGATGTAGATTCTCGAAAAATATGCATGATATTAATGGATGACCTAGAAGCCAAGGCCCGAATACGCCAAGGATGTAAGTGAAATCCCATCGTATGAAACTACTTGAAGTGGCCCAAGAAACTACAGTGGCTGAATCAGATTCAACCTCAAGATCAGAAAAACCAAGCTGAGCAGCAAGTTCTAAACATTCTAACAAAGCCATTAATTCAGCAAAAAGAATAGATTGATGCCCCAAAAAGGAACCAAAAGCAGCTAATATCACGCCTTGATGATCTCGCACAACACCACCAGTAGCAGCCATGCCTGGGTTTCCCCTAGAACAACCATCCACACTCAACTTCACCACCCTCGATGGCGGTTTCATCCAAAAAACCAATTGAGGTGGTCTACGGGGAGGCATGATAATCCTCAAACCCTCCCCAATCTGAGTGTCCAAAATGTCCCCCAATTAAGATGTCTTGAAACCAAATGCATATACTTTGCATGTAAAATGATGGAAACCGAGGAGTTAATGGAAAAAGATAATGAGAAGTGTGTATGGACTCCAAAAGAAGAGATGAAAGAAGCCTAGCAGCAGCTTCATCACCAAATCATGTTGCTGAACAATAAAAACACATCTTGACATAGATTAGAACTTGTAAGACTGTAGAGATTAGATGAGAAAATCCCTTGCACAAAGGGCAGAGGAATTGATAACTCCATTAATTAATTGCATTTATATGTGTCTGTTAGTATCCTTTGTTATTAAAATCCATAGGAATGTAATTTTGTGCATAACTTTATTTGAACCTAAAGGGTGGAGGAGAACTGATGGGTGCAATTGTGTGATCATATTAGCACTAATACTCTGATCCCTTTAGAATTCCATAGTTAAACAAGATATTTTATTTTATCGTATATTGAAATTTATGTTTTTCTTATCTTTTAATGGATTTCCTATTTTAAAAATGTATGAGATCCCTTATTAGAATATTATTAATATATTCTACATAGGCATGTAGGGAAGGAGTTGAGTTAACAATAAGTTGTAACTTTTTTTTTTAAAAAAAAAGGTGTATGTATATATGTATGTTTTTAAAGCCATATGTTTTAAAATGAATTTTCTTACTATAAAATAATATTGTTGGGATTAATAAAAAATTATAACATTAGTGAAAATTTTCATTTATCAATAAATGAATAATTTTTTAATTTATAATTTTTTATTAAAAGAATATTTATTAATTTAGAGAGAGATTTTTTTGTTTAAAGAAGAGTTTTGTTGATGGATGTCCATACTTATAAAAGAGTAAAATTCATGCTTCCCCAAATCAATCGTATGTGCTCCAACGGCTACTATCCATAATAGCATAGCTTAGTTAGGAACCTTGTAATTATATGGTATCTGCTTTGCTTATTCACTTTGTGTAATCAAGTGCATGTATGTGTCCATATCTGGTGAGGCTCCGTACTTTATTAAAGAATTTCTAGTACATATATATCACTACTGAGTAAGCGTTTGATATTAAAAAATATGAACACAAAAATATTCTCAATTTTCATTCAACTATATTTTAATTTCTAGTCTCAAATCATTAGACATTTCATATCTTTCTCATTCACGGCTTCTCACTTAAAAGGACTGAAAGGATCTATATTGACTGATGAGATAAGGAAAGCATTTTGTGGGATAAATATGAGTAAAGAAAAAACAACTTTAGATGTATATTTTGTAAAGAGCTGAATTCAGATAATCGAAGTTGTAAGAAGAAAAAACTCCTAAATTTTTTGAATTTTATATTTAATTTATTATTAATTTTTACATTTATTTATTAAGGTTTTACAGTAATAGAAATCTTAAAGAAGCAAAGGAATAGTTGTTTTTGCCTAAATATCCTTTTATATATATATATATATATATATATATATATATATATATGTATGTATGTATGTATGTATGTATGTATACACACACACACATATTTTGCTATACAAGGGAAGGACCGCACAACAAATTAAGGGAGGTCTAATATGGTATAAAAGCCAACCAATTTTTATTGTGGATATGGGTGGATAAGATTTGCTAAATTCAATAATAAATTTCAATAACTATTTCTTTTGTCCAAAAAGGAAGAAATTGCAAAGTCTTTTTTTTTTTAAAAAAAAAAAAAAGCTGCCCAAATAAGGTTAATAAGGTAATGCATGAACGCTAATTACCAAGTGGGACTTAATAATGCGCAAATGGTAAATTATGTCACGGGAAATAGCCTTTAGTGGAATGTAATTTTGGCCAAGATATTTTTGGATGTTTTGTATTTAATGTTTGTTAAAATCTATTTAAATCAGGTATAGATTTTTTTAATTAATTATAGTTAGAATTTTGATAATATGAATGATATCCGAACTTGAAAAAATATATATTAACCCTTTATGTTTTGTAAATTATACTACATATGCAAAATAGGTGAGAAGGAGATTTTACCAGTAGCCTAAATTTAGAAAGAAAAAGTACTATAATATAAATTAAAGGGTTATTATCATTTTACTACTTTAGGAATTGTCAAATATCAAATGACTACAAAAAGTATTATCTCCTATCATTTTACTCTTATATCTTTATAAAAATATCATTTTACTACTTTTCCGTTATAACCGTTAGTTGACTGTTAGTTGACTAACACAATACTAATTTTACCTTTCATGATTAAAAAAAAAGATAAATTTGTAATTCATATATATCATAATTCTAGCAAAAAAAATTATGTTGGTATTTTATATCCATTTTAATAAATATATTACAAATTTATTTTGTAAATAAGCTTTAAATATTTTTTTTAATCATAAAGGGTGAAATTGGTATTTTGTTAGTCAACTAACTAGTCAACTAACGGTCAACTAGCGGTTATCTAACGGTCAACTAACGGTTGTAACGAAAAAGTAGTAAAATGATATTTTTATAAAGATATTGTAGTAAAATGATAGGAGACAATACTTCTTGTAGTCATTTGATATTTGACAATTTTTAAAATAGTAAAATGATAATAACCCTAAATTAAAATTTCAATTGAATACTAATATTAATATATAGATAACACAAAATCTTTTAACGTTGAGGAGAAAAATCTTAATTAATTCTTTGTATCTATTTACACTGCCAAGAAAAATATTTGACAATTTATATATTGACAAATAAATAAAATTACTTACAAGAGGATACTTGGACCAGAGCCGCGAAAGCAGCCGTTGTTTTCTCCGCCACCTTTCATTGCCAAATGTGCTTAATGTTGCAGGCAGTAAATGTATTTATTCACTCTGCTTTCCGCTCCTTCACTCACTCGCTCTCTCTCTCTCATCTCTTCGTCACTCTCTCCTGTTCTTTCTCAATTTCTAATGCTAGCAATGATAGACAATTTAAAAGACTTCAACATGGCGGCCTCATCGGTGCCGCCAGTGGTTTCTCAACAAAATATGGATACGGTAATTAATTTAGTTTATAATGTCCTTGCTGCTATATTTTTATCCCATCAGATCATCAAAAAATTTGATGGCTTGAGGCACAGATCTGATATTATTTTGCTTAATTAACATTTTATAGTTCAACAAATGTACAGTTTGTAAAAGTTTGGGAATTAACCTAATGAGATCATCAGTTGGTGGAGAAAAGATTTAAAATTAGGGTTTATTAAGAAGAAATTCTAAAATTATTACCGTGCAATATTTATGTAAGCTTTATGTGATTGTTATTCATTAAGTATCTTCATAGCCACAGTGATTTTCTGTTTCTCATTTTCAAATATTTTCTAACTTAAATCCTTTTGTAACTTATTGAACGCTATAATATCTCTTGATGCAAATCTCCTTATTTTCGATTCACCTTCAGGTAATTAGTTTATTATTGTAGACTTATTTAGCTTCACAGGTATACTAATTAAATTATAATTGTCAATTGCAGCCTCGTCCATCAAGTGTAGCAAGAGATGGAGCTCGCGATGCGGTATGTTGTTGTTGTCTCAGCAATTATTCCTAATTTTTAATAGTCAAGAAAAGATTTTGAGTTCCATGTACGATGTTTTTATAATTAAAATTTTCAAGAATATAGTAATTGCACTAAGAAAAAAATTGTAGTTTCAAATTTCGTTGGGAGACTAGGATCTCAAGTGCCTTTTCGATTGGGGGTTTCGGGTAGAGCTAGCATTACTCATATTCTTTCAAAAACTGTTCAGCAACAGTAACCTTTTAGAGAAATATATTACCAACAGAAAAGAACGAAATAAAAGTAGAGCACAAGAGAGTGGTGCCGAAGAACAAACGACTAAGGAATAAAAATGTTTATTTATTTTTTCACTTTTATTCTCACCTTGATTACTCAGTTATTTCAGTGCTTACATATTTTCTTTGCATTTTGCAGAAGAACAAAATAAAGGAAGGTTACAGCCCAGTTAAACCTATTGAGCTTCTGATCATCAAAGTTGTGCCTTTGACAGTGGTGCCTGCCCTTGGTTATCCAAAGCCCAAAAGGCGAAAAAGGGGTAGAGATCCTCTCTTGGACAGCAGGAAGTTGGATCACCTAATGGCTGGATGTATGAGCAGAGGGAAAGAGCCAATGTCAAATACGTTGACAAAGTTGACCAGGTTGTTTTAACATTCGATTTCCTTTCATCAAATTATTTTAACATTTATCGTTTAGAAGCATATGGACATGAAGGTATAAATATATAATATATATAATATAACATATTATATATATATAAATTTTTTAATTATTTTAAAGTGTGGGAAAGTTTTAAAACTCTGTAATTTTATAGTGTTAATTTTATATATTTTAAAATTGTGCGGTTTTGAAAATTTTTAAAATTTTCTCATATTTTAAAATTCTTGACCAAAAAACTATCATATATATATATATATATATATATATATATATACACGCTCGTACGTATATATGTAGGTGCAAGTACTGTGACTAATTATAAATGTTTCACAGGTGCAGTTTTATTATGAACGGGACAAACAAGCAGTTTAGGTCAATTAAAGAAATTGACAAGCAATTCGAATTAAAGGAGAAAAAAATTCAATCAATTACTCCTCAAGCACTACAAGAAAATGATCGGCAGAAGCTTGCTCATGTGAGTGAACCTGCAAAAGCAAATCTCTATTTTGGCTTCTACTTAATTTGTTGTTTAATTTTTTTTTTTCATTTTTATGCCCATATGCAGGATTCTGGGAGCAACATGCCTAAGAAGAAGAGGAGTATTGCCAACAAGCGAAGAAGAAGAGAAATCACGGGAAACGATCATCAGAAGCTTGAGTCTCCACTAGTAATTGACCTCACTAATGTGAGTGTTAAATCAATAATTAGCGCGGTTTAGGGTTCAATTTAATATATATTTTTTAAATTTTTTACTGTTGTATGCACATAGGTATACAGGATTTTGGTATCAACCAACCTAAGAAGAAGAGGAAAAATAAACAGAAGCTTGAGATACCACCGATAGTTGACTCTACTAATTATATAAAAGCGAGCCTGCAAAATCAGTAAGCTCAGTTTTGGCTTCTATTTGATTTTTTCCTTTTAATTAATTGTTTTATGGACGCATGAATGCATGCAGCTGGATGGTGCAGCAGGGAGCTTTACCCGGAATCAAGCAACAAATCTAGGAAGGAAAAGTGGAAGAGGAAGAAAGCTGCTACAAAGCAAATTAATTTTGACTTTATAGAATGACCTACAGAAATTACATGGTCTGTTGCTGATGTCAAGACCGACCAGCGGACCTCGTATATGGGACATGTCAAAGTTTAAGATAAGCTTGATGGGTAAAAGTTTATTTAGTTCTTATATTTTAAGATTAGTGTCTATTTAGTTTCTGTATTTTTAAAAATATCTCAAAATATCCCTGCCGTTAAAGTATTGATACCCCTACCATTATTTTTTATTTCTCTTGGCTTATTTTTACAATATTACCCTTTTATAATAATTTTTTATTTGAAAATTAATAAAAAGAAAATAATTAAATTACCAATTTAACCCTAAAAAATAAAAAATATATTATTTTTTTTGCAAGCACCATTTGCACACTCGGTAGTTTGCATACAATTTTTTACAATTTAATTTTTGACAATTAAAAATTAATATTTTTTAGGGTTAAATTGGTAATTAAATTAATTTGTTTTAATTAATGTCCAAACCAAAAAAATTATTATAAAAGGGTGCTTGTAAAAAAATTAATATAATTATTTTATTTTTATTTTTAGGGTTAAATTGGTAATTTAATTATTTTTTTTATTAATGTCCAAAAAAATTATTATAAAAAGGGTAATATTGTAAAAGTAGCTCAAAAGAAATAAAATGTAACGGTAGGGGTATCAATACTTTAACAGCAGGGATGTTTCGAGACATTTTTAAAAATATAAGGACTAAATGGATACTAATCTTAAAATGCAGAAACTAAATGGGCTTTTACCCCAAGCTTGATCGATATTGGGTTAATGCTTTTAAGAAGATCAGTAGTCCCAAAAATTAAGATCATAACCAAAAAAGAGCTACTGATTAATAGTTTGGCCTATGATTTTCATTGTATCCAAGGTGTTCATGAACACCTTCATGAGATAAATCTTGTTGTGTGATACTTTTTCTTTGATTTTTATATTTTTCAGTTCATCGTTCTGATTTTGTCACTCGAAGGATAAAAACCATAGAATACTGAAAGGCTAAGAGTGTTCTTGGTTTGAAATCTGAGGAAGAAACTCGCAGGAAAAACTTTATTTATTTGCAGTTACTTTAGTATAGTAAAAAGAAGTAGCAATCCCTTAGTTGATTTGATTGACACCTCTTTCCCCCAACTCAAAGTTGGCGGATTCGAGTCTCTAGTAGCTTTAAGATTATTTTACTTGATTTCTTATACTGAGCTTTAGTGGCCTTTAGTTAATTTTATGCTAGGCATTGATTTAGCATTTATATAAATATATTGTATATAAATATCCAAAAAAATCAAGTTAAAATTAAAGAAAGGGATGATGTTGTGATTTTTGTTAATTGGAAAACTACTTTAAATTATTTTTCATATTTGCAGTTAGCCACTACAGGAAAATAAATAATAGATGACGGAAAATAATTATCATAAAAGAAAATATATGACAAACAATTTATCCGTCATTTATGTCACTGTCATTAATTTATAACAATATATTTTCCATCATAAATTCATGATGGTAACTCACAATCATATATTCGTCACATAATATTTTAATATAAAAAATAATTAAATTTAAATTTAAATTTATTTAAATTTTCACACCTTTTTTTTTTGCAGGAAATTCAATTATCATTTAGAAATTTAATATTCAATTATGGTGGAAAAATTTTTATGATAAACTTTATGATGGATATTTCCCGTCATAAAGTTATATATTTTTTAAAAAAATTATACTGTAATTATAATTTATTGATGAATTTCAGTTTACAAATTTAATTAATTAATAAAATGAATATCATGAAAAAATTAAAAAAAATTAGTAGTAATTAACATTCATTCGATCCGACGAATTGATTTTAAAACGGATACATCTAGTATCTAATGTAATCACCACCAATACATAATAAAACATTTCAAATTAAAAAAAATACCATCCAAAAATATAAAACAACAGTTAAATTCCAATTAAACTCCAAGAAAAGCATTTAAAATTCTAGCCACCAAGCCAAGTTACCTAACAAAACTTTAAAAGATTAATGGAAATATTCCAACAACAAGACTTCCAGCAGCAATACCATCTTTCAGCGGAAATACTTTAACAGCTACATACCCAGCAACACTCCAACCAATACCCAGCAACACTCCAACCAATACCCAGCAATCCACCATCTTCACTAGCACTCTAGAGCCTGCAGTATCCAACTAAACAACACCCACAGACCGTTTGCGGAATCCTTGATAGGTCCTCTTCACAACGCCTTCACTTTCATTCCATTCAGCAATAAATGATTCCCTATCTTTACTTGTCCCGCATGAAAAGAGCCTGCAGTATCCACCCACCAATATAGTAAGGGGAATGACATAAAAACAAAGCCGTTCAAGCATTAGCCCATGCAACAACAAATAGCATAATACTGGAGACACAGGTAGAATGTACCATCAGCACTGTAGGCCATTGTTGTGTACCAGTGGCCAGGAGCTTCGTAATCAACTCGAGATCCCAAATTTTCATACAACCAAGCTTTAATCTTTCCATCAAGTGCCGTTGAAAAGATGAACTGAACATAAAATCAAAAATAGAGGATCAAGAACTACAAAACATAGGACAAAAATAGACACAACAGGCAAATATAAGCAAGAAAATCTCCAACAATGAAACCAAGACAATGAAGCAAAAATATAACACAGCTACCTGGATATTTTCCTTGTGATGAGGGCCGACAGAATAAACAGGAGCCTCGTGGCCTTTAAATATATACTGCTTCAGACCATTAGTAGCATCCCACACCTAAATTTACAGACCAAATCAGCAAGGAATAGCAACTTATATTCCACAAATAAACATGAAGAAATAATCATATAAAAAAAAATCTTTATAGTTTTGTCGTCACCACAGGTTATCACACAAAGTTGCTTATTTCGATGCGAGAAAGCAATATCATTTACTCCACCAACGTGAGCATCAATCTGGATAACAAAATTTAGAATCATTTGCATTTGGGAAACTCAAATAAAATAACAGACAGGTCGAAAAATTGGACACGCATACAACTTAACAATGAACACATACCTTCAAGTGCTGTCGAACTTCATCTGCCCCATGATATGAATAGATTTGGACAATGTGCCTTGAGTATGCAACTCCTGTCAATTACATCGAATGGACATCAATTAATGATCTATTCCACCAAACTTAGTGTGGAATCCAAAGTCCAAAATCCTCAAGCTTACCAAATAAACTACCATTCGGGCTCCATACGACACGGTTAACAGACACACCAGGATCTTTGACTAGAGCTGCCTGGATTCCATCAATATTCAGATTTAGCCACTCCAATATTAAATGTATTAATCATAGGGCATGGACATAACTAGTGCCTTTAATTGATAAGGAAAGAGGTGGCACACCTGGAGAGGCATTGAACATGTGCCAAGATCCCATCCAGTGCATAAAATTATGTCACAACTTTTTATTCAAAACTCCAAAGGTATTACATTGTCCAAGCGGATGATCACTTAACAGCATAAAAGCATATCATCTAGTGCATAAACAGTAAATTAACAAAGCAGAAAACAGAACCCATTAATCGATTGCCAACAAGATGTATTAACCTTGACAAAACAGGTAATTACGTATTGCACTTACCCAAGCAGATTATAAGCAAAAAGCTACAGCAGCAAGCTGATAAAGCTCATTTGTCTGGACAGGTGAAAAGAAATCAAAATGAGCTAATAAAGGACCAGAAATTCATCAAAATCAAGGCACAAAAACAAAATATATGTACAAAACTCACTTGAGATGACAGCTGTATCATGAGCTTTAGAAAGCAGGGAACAAAAGACCAGGATAAAATAGATGTAACAGTGAGATAAATGGACAAAACTAGCAGCCTGAAGTTAATAAAAGAAAAATGTCACCATTCAACAAATAATGTTTGCACAAGGGCACCGGTCAACAACAGCAAGGAAACATTGTTAAAAAAGAAAAGGAAAACAGCAAGAGCAATCACATTAAAATCTAAATTTAAAGATCTCAAATGAACTTACAACTTCGCCATTGAAACCATTCCTTGTAGAAGGCCATTGTTACCACCCAAGATTGGAAGCAAAGCAAATAGTAACCCAAAGCACAATCCTGAAATAACCCAAGGTCAAGAAACGACTAAATATGCTTCAAAACCTGAATCTTACTAGTCCGTGTCCATAAATTGTAAGCGAATATCATTAATATATTTTTAAACAGTACCTGTAAAATAAGTGTTCCAACTGTAACTTGACCATGAAGAACGTTATTGTTGTTCTGTTCTACCAAAAATTTCACTACCTAGCACAGGAAACAGGAAAAGCATGAACTAGATAGAAATTCACAAGTGGAAGCCAAGATGAAAAGAGGAATTCGATTGTCAAAAAAATTGTGTAGAAGAATACCACTGCAGTTGATGACATTTATTACTGGTTTTTTACATGTTAACAAATATTACTGGTTTTTTTTTTTTTTTTTTTTGCAAAGAGGCTTTATAATGTATATATAAAAAAAATTGAAATAGAAAAAAACTATAAAATCAAAAACAAAGCAAAATAAAACAACCAAAAACCTAAATCCCCAAATAACCAAATTGCCTCCCTCAGCCGCCATCTCTCTCACGCCAAGCAACAGCCAAAATCCTAAATCTCCAAAATCACTCACCCTACCATCCGTGAAGCAACAACAAACACAGCCGACAGCCACACCTTCACTGCCTCACACACCTAAACAACAATTACAGCCATCACCCATCAACAACCCAGCCGCACGCGATGCAGTAACAACCCAACAGCATCAGCAGCGCGACGTAGCAGCAGCCACTCCCACGCAACGTAGAAGCAGCCACTCGAACCCCGCGCGACACAGCAGCAAAAAACCCAGCATTTTAATACTACTAGCAAAATGGTGCCGACAGCAACGGGCTACAATTTTTAAACAACATTGCCAGCATAGTTACAATATACTTGAATGGCGGCAAAAGGATGGTGTTCTGCTCGATCGATTGAGTTCAAGGTTGATTTCTAGGGTTTGGTCGTGAGAGAGTGATAAGTGTTTGGGTGTGAGTGTTAGTGATTTTGGGCCTTGGTGGGTCAAGACAGTAGTGTTTTTCTTTTTTCTATTTTTCATTTTTAAATTATTAAAATGCACCCTTTTGTTTTTTTAAATAAAATAATATATTAAACTTTAGGTCAACCATAGTCAAAGTAAACTTTTTATCATAATTTCTTGATAGAGAAAATTTTTATCACGATTCTATCATAAATTTATGATAAACAGTAATTATATCACAAAATCATCATAAATTTATGATAAAAAATATTATTGTCACAAAATCATCATTAATTCATGATAGATTGAAAATTCTATCACTGGTCTGTCATACTATTATGACATAAGTTAAATCTGTCATAAACTGTCTGCCATCTATTGCCTGTTTTCTTGTAGTGAGCCTGCAAGGGGTGGACCAACTATTTCTTAAGCAGTTTTTTTTATCTGACCAATCGAGCTAGAAAGAGGTTAAAAAATTGATTTTACCTTTGCCTATCCTCCATTCTTTTAAAAGGATAAAAAAAATGAAAAACTCTTATTTATGCCCCTTGTGTTAGGAAATTAATGGGTGAAATAGAGTTACAACTAAAATAAAATTAGAGAAAAATAAAGAATAAGGATACATAGAGGACACTCGAAATTACATGTTTCAACTTTTCACGTACATCCATGCACGAAGATAGAAGGAAAAAAATTTTACTAGTGATGTGGAGCATGTAAGTATTGAAATATTTTGTCTCGCACCCTAAGAACCTAATACCTAATACTCTCACTCACTAAACTCTAAAAAGCTTTAATTATTTTAAGCCCTCTAAATCTCTCTCACAATTCTCGACTCTCACTTCACAAAGAAAAAGGATTAATGCTCTTAATTTGAGATGAGATGCCAACCTCTCAAATGAGAGCTTCCTTTTGTAGGCAACATTTACCTGAAAGTTCCACAATTATGGGCCTTATAAAATTAGATAAATTCGATGCTGCTTGTATTGAGAAACGTTGTCGGCTTTTGTTGAGCTACTAACTTTGACATTCTCTCACTTGAAGATATGATTGAGAATCAATCATATCTCCACACTATCCTTTGTACTTCGCCATTGTCATGCTGCTTCTTCGCTAGGCTGCAAAACTATCTATTTCATACAAACTTATCAGCGTTGATTAGCTTGGTCAAAGCATCTACTAGGTTCTCCCTAGTGTGAATTTTCTGCATATCCACACATCCATCTTCCACTACTTCTCGAACAAAGTGGTATTGTACCCCTTATATGCTTTGTCATGAAGTGAAAGGCTAGATTCCTTGCAATGTGCAAGGCACTTTAACTGTTACAAAACATAAGAATTTTCTCTTGTTTATACCTCAACCCTACAATAGCTTTTGTACCGAAATAACATCTTTGCAAGCTTGTATAGCTGGCATATATTATACTTTTATCATAGATAACATCGTAATAGTCTGTAGTTTTAAAACCCAACTTATGGCTCCTCCCAAAAGTGTAACGCATAGCCAGTGGTAGATTTTCTATTGTCAAAGTCTCACACAATATCGAAATCCACTCAGCCCCTTCTAGTAAATTCTGATCCTCCATAATATAATATAACATTTGAGGTTCCTTTGATGTGTCATAGAATCCTCTTCACAGTTTTTCAATGCTCTTCAACAAGATTCACCATATATCTGCTAACCACTCTTATCAGTTGTATAATATTTGATGTAGTACATATCATAGCGAACATTAGACTTCCTACTATTGATGCATACAATACTCGAGACATCTCTTTCATCATATTCATTGCATGATATCTGTTAGTATCCTTTGTTATTAAAATCCATGGGAAGGTAATTTTTTGCATAACTTTATTTGAACAAAAAGAGTGGAGGAGAATTAATGGGTGCGATTGTGTGATCATATTAGCATGAGCACTGTGATACCTTTAGAATTCTGTGGTTAAACAATATATTTTTCCTTTTGTTGTATTGGAGTTTTTTTTTTCTTATCTTTTAAGGGATTCCTTACTTTAATAAATTATGGGATCCTTCTTTGGACATTATTAATATATATGTACATAGGCATGCAGTGGTTGTTGGCTAATTTAGTTGATAAAATCTATTAAGTGGAAACAAGAAGTCTAGCATTCAAGGTAGTTTACTTAGGTGGGGAAGGAATTGAGTTACAATAAGTTATAATTTCAAAAATAAAATTTAAAAAGTGTATGTATATATGTATTTTTTAAAGCTAAATGTTTTAGAATAAATCTATTTTATTGATAAATATTTTACAACCAATTGAATATTTATACAGTAAAAACTGCATAAAATAATATTATTGGGATTAAGAAAAAATATTATTTTAGCAAAGTTTTTTATTTATTAATAAATAAATAATTTGCTAATTTATTGATAAAAGAATATTTATAAATTTAGAGAGGTTGGAGAATATAATTAATTACCTTGATGCACTGCAGATTTTCCTCTCAATTACCGGACATTATGTTTTCTAATTTTATTTACTTTTCTACTTTTATTTCTTTAATTTAGGGATTGTACAGCTTTGCATTTAGTTGCTTTCCTTTATTAGTCTTTAGAAGTCAACTAGAATTTTGTATATAATTCCTTGTATTTTATGATGTAACGTCAGTAAGATATGATAGCATTTTCCAGAGCTTTCATTTTCATCATGGTATCAGAGCGATAATTCTTATTGCTATTCATTTCCCCTCTTTTTCAAACTTTGGATACCAGTCATCATGACTGAAAAATCGAATGGCACAAAGGATAGCAAAAATGCTGCCTTCACTTTACATCCTTCCGATAATCCTGGAACCATTTTGGTTTCCTTCCATTAAATGGAGAAAATTACACCATGTGGAGTAGGGCCATGATCAAAGCACTAAGTGCCAAAAACAAATATGGTTTTATCAATGGTGTAATAAAAAAGCTCTCTACTTCGGATTCAAACTTCGAATTGTGGAAACAATGTGACGACATGGTAGCCTCTTAGATCGTGAATGCTATTACTCCAGAACTTGCAGGAGATACTATTTATGTAGAGATAGCTCATGATTTATGGGTAGATCTTCAAGAAAAGTTTTCTCAAATTAACAGGCCACGTATTTTTGAACTACAAAAAAGAATCAGTTCTATATCCCAAGGTTTGGACTCCATTACAGCCTATTACTCTAAGCTGAAAGGTTTATGGGATGAATTAAATATATATTCTCCCATGCCTACTTGTACATGTGATTCTAGCAAGACCTTTGAAGCATATAGAGATATAGATCGTACCATGCAATTTCTTATGGGCTTAAATGAAACATACACAGTCGTGAGAGGCCAAATTTTACTGATGAATCCAATTCCACCAGTTGGGAAAGTCTTCTCCTTAGTTCTCCAAGAGGAGCGACAATGCGGCATCATTAGTACGCAAACTGCACAGACACAAGAATTTGCTGCTTTGGCTGCCAAAGGAAATAATGTTTTAGGTAAATTTTCAAGGCAGGATACATCCAATTATAATAAACCAACTTGTGATTTTTGTAGAAAGGTGGGACATGTGAAAGAAAAATGCTACAAATTGTATGGATATCCTCCTGGCCATAAGTTGTATAAGGGCCAAAATTAGCTTGCTGCCAATCAAACTTCTATGAGTCCTTCAGCATTGCAAGCTTCTCCTTTCATGCCAGAACAATATCAACAGATCTTGGCATTAATCAACACTCAACCAAGATCAAATCTAGTGAGTAATAGTGTTTCACAAAGTACTTTGACAGGTATTTCCCTCAATGTTGTTCATTTACCACACTCTACTTCTTGGATTATTGATTCTGGAGCTACTGATCATATGGTCAGTTCTCCCTCAATTCTTTCACATATCACATCTTACTATTCAAGGATAGTTAAACTGCCTAATGGGGTAAATGCCCCAATCACTCATATTGGTACAATTCAATTGACACCAAATATTGTTTTGAATAATGTTCTTTGTGCTCCCAGCTTCCAATTTAATTTAATTTCAGTTGGAAAACTTACTCATGATGCAAGTTGCATTGTAACTTTCTTACCCAATTCTTGTCTTATACAGGACCAGTCCTCGAGGAAGGTGATTGGAGTGGGTAAATTACATGATGGCCTTTTCTTATTTCAATTACCAATCACTCATCCAAAATGTCTACAATATATGTCTTCTTCTAATTTGTGGCACCAATGCTTGGGACATCCAAGCCATCAGTGTCTTCAGTTACTTTCTAATTATATTTTTGAGTTAGATGTTTCTACTTTAAATCAAGTTTGTGAAGTCTGTCCATTAGCTAAACAAACTCGTCTTCCTTTTGCTTTAAGTAATAAAAATTCTCTGGAGCCTTTTGATTTAATCCATTGTGACATATGGAAAAGCAATGACAAATTGTGTTAAAATTCACAAATGGGCAAAAGATGTTGGATAAATTGCTTAATTTACAAAAGTGTGTGTTTGACAAAGGACCTATTGGTTATAAGCCAAATTTGAAACAAAAATATTATAAGAGTTATTTTGTTAAAACTACCTCCATTAATGATCAAATTGTATGTCATTATTGCAATCAAAATGGTCACATGAAACTTAGATGTCCAGTTAAAAGGAATGCATATTATGAAGCAACATGTATTTGGGTTCCAAAAGAAACCATTGCTAACACTCAAGGATCCAAGAATATTTGGGTATCAAAGAGCACAACTTGAATTTTTTTTGTAGGTACCACAGACAAGGAATGGTGGAGAGTTCCTTGATGAAGCTTGTGAGGATAATCACCTGATCATGATCCAAGCAAAAATAAATAGGCAAATGATTTAATTATTTTAGTAACAATTATTGCCTTATTGATTATAAGTGATAGTCTTTTAATCTTAGTAGGTATTTCATATCTTATCATAACATTAAATGCATTAACATGATGTGGATAAGCTTATCTTGCCTATTTATTATGTTGAGTGGATCATGATAAATGGATAATAGATTGAATTTGCAAAAGTATGCTTGTATGTTTACATGATGAAATTATCATTGTGTATAACATTGAGTGGCTTATTATAACGTCTTTGTTTGATTTTGATGATTGTATGGTCTTTGATTTCATCTTCTTAATTATCTATCATCATTGTCCATCACTTATGTATGTGTGAATTCATATGTCATTTATTGTATTATATTATCATTCATTAAATTGACGTATGTAAGCATTTGTAATAATGGATTTGATCATTTGTTCTTTACTTATAATGATGGCTTTTCTTAATAGGTATGTTGATTTTGATGATCTATATATTGCCATATGTTGATGATCTATATATTGTCATTATGTACCTATGCTTTACTTAAGTTTTGATGATAAAGAATGTGCTTTGGTGATTACATTGTAATTGATGAAGTTTTGATCTTATACAATCTATGATTGGTGACTGGATGCATTTTTTGTACTTTATCGATATATTGTTGAATATGCACTATTTATTTTAAATGATATCGAAAGGGGAGAAAAACATATACTTCAAGATTTTGATGATTAATGATTATATGTGTGTTGCTTGATGAATTGATGAAGTTGTTGGTTTGTTATAATTGTTTTAGCTTATATGGAAGTGTTTTTAACCATTTTGTGTTTTTGAGGATTTGTTCATTTTTAAGGGGAGACTTTGCCGAAATTTTTTTTACTCGCACAAAATGAGTAATATCTTCATTGAATTATTTTTTTTATGATCTTGTTTAGATTGCATCTACTTATTTTTTTTTTATGATGAAGGGGGAGATAAATATGATATGTTTTTGGATAAAATCATTTTAGTTAAAATTTTAAATTGGCCGTGTATTTAGGGGGAGCATACAATATGATTTTGGATAATATGCTTTTTGAATTTTTTTGTTATCCAAATGGGGAGACAAAGTGATATATCTTTTTAATGTTGTCAAAAGAAGGAGAATAATATGCACTTTGAGTATTGTTTTGATGAATGATATGTGCTTATGGTGATGATTTTGAGATATGGTGATGATTTGATTACATGGTTTTTATATGATGATTTTATGTTATGAGTTGTTGACTCGGTAATTAATGGAATAATGGTTCATGATATTTTGGTATGATGATTTGTGTATAGAGTTGGCTTGTATCATGATTTATAATAATATGAGAGTAATATTACTAAACTTGTATTTGCGGTGATGCTTGTTGTTAAGGGGGAGATTCTATCAAAATTTCTAGTTGGATAACATGGATAACAAATTTGCTACTATTATTCTTTTCCTTTAAGTTTTTTTTTTTTTGATGATTAAGGGGGAGAAGAATACATGTTTTTAAATTTACAAAATTTGCTACTCTTTTTCTTTGTCAATTAAGTTTTCTTTTTGATGATGAAGGGGGAAAATAATGCATGTATTTAAATTTAGCTAATTGGCAAATTGTAAGAGGAGCTTACATTTAGGGGGAGTAATTTGTGCAATTATTCTTTAAATACATGAAAGGTTTGTCATCATAAAAAAGGAGGAGATTGTTAGCATATATGTTTCTATAATGTTGATTTTGATGATAACAAACAAAATTAAGAATGATTAAGTGTTTGAAAGCTTAAATTATTTTTCATACATTTTAAATAAATCATTATTTTCACATTATAAAGGTTTTATATTTAATGGAAAAATAATTTTATGAAATTAGATTGTTTTTCAAGATGTGGAATAAAATGAAAGAGTTTTGTCATCTATGATTTTAATGAATATTGTTTTGAATTTCGGATTTAGACATATTTGACAATATTTAAATATTTTTTGCCATAATATAATTTCAAATATTTGGATCATATCATAATTTTAAAAAATTTTGGGATTAACAAAGTATTACTTAGAAATTCTGAAATTGGACCTATTTACAATGTTTCGTAACATTTTAGGTCATAGTATCATTTTATAAAGTTTTGGGGCCAAGTTGTAATTTTATAAAATAGTTCACTTTAGCAGTCAATGTACAAACGGCAATCCAACATTTAGATAATGGCGATTGGACAGTGAGCAAAATTGAAGATTAGCCTCTAAATACTAACGGCGATTCGATATCTTGGATAACGGCGATCCGACAATTTGAAAATTCAGCCCAACAATCATATTGACTAGTCAAAACGACAATCCGACATCGAGTTAACGGTGATCTGACAGTGAGCAGAAAGTTAAGAACAGTTAGTTTTCAGTTGCAACTATAAATAAGCTCATTCAAATTCAAACAAGAGTAGATCTAAGAGTTATCATTGAGCTTGCTACTAAGCATACATCTATTATTGAGTTGCAAACTTGTTTTTATTTCTTTAATTCACACATTGAGCATTCATTTGTAATTAAACACATTGTGTGAGAGAAAAATCATTTGTAATCTTTATCCTTGAGAGGTTGTAAGTGTTGGGATATACTTAGGTTAAGAGATTGGGGATAATCTCTTGTTGTGAAGGTCCATTGACCCCTTGGAAGTCAATTGTAAACATTTCAAGCCTTGGAGGCTTGTTTAGTGAAATCCTCAAGCCCAGTGATCTTGGAGGCATGGACGTAGGCAGGGATTACCGAATCACGTAAAAATCCTTGTGTTTGTTCTTTCTTACCCCATCTCTTTACTTTTCATTGCGCATTAATTTATTTATTTCGAATTTGGTTGCTTAGTTTATATTGCATTAAGTTTTAGTTGCTTAAATTTTTAAAATCACAATTCACTCTCCTTCTTGGGTTGCCTAGTTAGTATTTCAATAATAATATAACAGATTTATGATGGAATTTTCAATTTGTCATAGATTGATGATTGCTTTGTGATAGAATTATTTTTTATCATGAATTTATCATGGTTTTATGATAAAATTATTGTTTATTACGAATTTATGATAGAATCATGATAGAAATTTAATCTATCAAGATATTATGATAGAAAAATGATTTTGATCATGGTTGACCCAAATTTAATATATTATTTTATTTAAACACAACACAGTACAGTTTAATAATTAAAAAAAAAAAAGAGAAAACGCTATCGTTTTACCACTAGCAAAATGCTACAGTTTTTGGTACTTATTAAACTTCTTTTTCTAAATGACAAACTTAAAAATAATTACAAAACCAAAAGCAAAACTCATCGTTTTACCACTTTATAAAACACTCGCTGGAAAAAAAAAAAAAACACAACAAATTTTTCTCAGTGTTAAAACCCCCAGCTGATACTCTCAACCTCTCGAACCTTTCGAAGAAAACCCTCACTGCATCCAACGAAATCCCTTTTTGCTGCTGCTCAATGAAAACCCTAGCCGTCATGCTCACCCATCTCCGTCGCTTAGTGCCATGGTCACTGCTGACTTTCATTGTCATTCTTTGATTTCGAAAATCAATCATTTAACTCCTCAAAAACCACCTTGCCGCCTCGTCGGAGAAACTATGGCTGAGAAATTAGTCATTTGTTGTCGTGCTGGAGAAACCATAACTTCTTATTGAAACAACAACCATTGAGTAATTCCAAAACATGTGATTATCCCTAACCCTAGCTTTAATTTTTTTCTTGTTATGTTCTTAGGGACCAAAACATATATTAATTAGTTGATTAATACATATAAATTTATCTCTATTTTGCTTTTGCATAACTTTGATCTTCTACGAGAGGTGAGTTTTCTCTCTTCGCAACTCATGTGAATTAACTAATTAAATTTTGAAATTGTGTTATCTTATTTTTGGGATTTTATTAGATTAGGTTCAATGGGTTTTTTACAATGATTAAGTTTCTGTTGAATTAAATCTTTAGAGATTTAGGAATTGTATGAATAGTTTGATTAGAATGAACAAGTTTAGTTTATATATTTTTTTAATTTGAAACACTAAAAGATTAAAGTGAAATTTGTTTTTGATAATGAATTATAAATTTGCTGGGAGTTAATTACGGGAATGAAGTATGTTGAAAAACAATTTTTTGTATTCTATTAGTTTGTTTACCATTTGTTAAGTAATAAATTCTTGCTGCATTTTTATATGAAACATTTTTATATGCTTCTTTTTACAGGAAATTCGCCCCCCCCCCCGACAGACATGATGGCAGTGATGCAGATTGGTTCTCTCTTGCAGAATGGTATTAAGGCTTAATGCTCGATATGTATGACTTCATGAATGATATCTGGTTATGTCACTCATTTAGTGTGAATTGCTAAACTTTATAGTTTTTTAAAGTGAAAAAGATTCTTGAAACTCCAATATTTTTTTAGAATTTGAAAAATTGAGATAAACATTTCTTGCTTAACTTCTAGAATGCCATCACTTAATCTATAATCTGAATTTTCAGCAACCTGCTATAAATGTTTTCCTAACTTAATGTTGCAAACTAATATGTCCTATTAATATTCCTAATTTGACAATTCAATATTCCTAGAATTGTGTCCATCAGTGGCTTGTTTCTAACCATGTTGATCATGTTTTGAGAAATCGCATCGAGTGTGGTACCCTTCGAGTGACTTGGGTCTGAGTTTTAGTAAGTGTTGTCTTCTTGTTTGTATCTACTAGGTTGAGTTATAAGTACCTTCTGATACTTTTCTTTTTGGCCTTTAAGAGTTGGAGTATTCAGGATATTGAAATTTTAGGAAGGATTCTTCTTTATTTAGTCTTTTCTTTTTCCTTTTATTTTCTTTTCGTTTTCACTTTTTTATTTTGTAGATTGAACCAATCCCAAGCGGAAATCTACCTCCTGGTTTTGATCCAAATACTTGCTGCAATGTGTAAGTGTTGGCCTAGACTTTTTTCTTCTTATTTTTGTTTCCCTTGTTTCTTTCCTTCTTTTTTTTTTTTTTTTCATGTTTTGGTTTGTTGTTTCTTGCTTGCTTATACAACTATCACCCTTATCCTTATTTCCATTTATTTTTTTTTCGTGTGTGTGTGTGTGTATTTTTTTTTTTATCTTTTAACTTATGAAAAGCATTTAAAAATGCTAATTGCATTGAGTTTAGAATCTGCTAGTACTTTTTTTTTTGGTTATGTCTATTTTCTTACCATGCCACTTTTAACAACTAGAGTGTTACATATCGTTTTATTTTTTTGTTTTCTTTCTAAAACATTTCATTTCTATATTTTTGAAAAAATGCAGGAATGTTGGAAACATCCGTACATAGGTGAGAAAACCTCTTCTCCAGGAGGTCTTTTCAAGTATTGGCAGTTGAAGACTGCTAGCTTATTAGGAAGGACAAAGTAAAATTTTCAATTCTATCTAGCATTGCCATTGAGATTTGTGGAGTTCTATCTTTTGCAATTTGTTCCCCTTTATTTTTGGTATTACTGTTATATCTTTGACATATCTGTTTTATTTGTTTTGTAATCATAATAAGGATTTATTCACTACTTTTTTTGCAGATCAACTGTTATGGCTACACTTTCTCATAATGGAAGGCATCTCTAAGTAGAATTCTCATTGAGACAATGACTTTTTGTTTCTTTTGTGCACACTTTTACATAATCTTATCTAATTTGCAGATTTGGGTAGCCTATCAAAGTTAATTAGGCATATGCCAGTGGTCAGAGGAAGGATACATCAGGTTGGTTGGTGTTTGTGCTTGTGATGCCATATCTGAAATTTATAGTGTACTAGAAATTGTTAGATTGGATTGTGTATGAACCATGATTAATGACATGTAGGTCATTTCAATATTTTTGTTGGTGATCTGAGCCAGAAGTTACTGATGCTGCATTGTTTGCATGCTTTTCTGTATAGATTGGTTTGCTAGGTTTGGGTTGGAATGTTGCTAGGTATATGGCTGGAATTACAATGCTGTTGGACGATGGTGGGTTGCTGGGTATGGGTTGGAGTGTTATTGGCTATGTGGCTGTTGGAGTATTGCCTCTGGAAGAGGGTATTGCTGCTAGAAGTCTTGCTGTTGGAATATTTCCATTAAATCTTTAGAATTTTTTGTTGGGTAACTTGGCTTGGTGGCTGGAATTTGAATAGCTTTTGTTGGAGTTTAATTGGGATTTAACTATTGTTTTATATTTTGTTTTTTTTTTATTTGGGATGTTTATTATGTATTGGTGATGACGACATTGAATACTAGATGTATTTGTTTTGAAATTAATTTGTTGGATTGAATGGAGGTTTTGAAATTAATTTGTTGGATTGAATGGAGGTTAATTAATATTAATTGCTTTTAGTTTTTTTGACTTTATTTATTTTTATTAATTAATTAAATTTGTAATGAGGAATTCACAAATAAATTATAATCATAATATAATCTTTTTAAAAAAATTAACTTTATGATGGGAAATACCCATCATAACGTTTGTCATAAAAAATTTCCGTCAAAATTGAATAATAAATTTACAAATGATAATTTAATTTTCCGTCAAAAATTTAAAAAATAGCTTAAAAATTAAAATAAATTTAAATTTAAATTTAATTATTTTTCACATTAAAATATTGTGTGACGGATATATGATTGTAAAATATTATTATAAATTTATGACAAAAAATATTTTGTCATAAATTAATAACAGTGATATAGATGACGGATGAACTGTCTGTCATGCATTTTCTTTTATGACAGTTATTTTTTATCATTTATTACTTTTTTTTTTTGTAGTGTGAAGTTTTTCATTTTTCAATAAATGAATAATTTACTAATTTATTGATAAAAAAATATTTATTAATTTAGAGAGAGAATTTTTGTTTTAAGAAGAGTTTTGTTGATGAATGTCCATACTTATAAAACAGTAAATATCATGCTTCCCCAATTTAATCGTATATCTTTCGGCGGCTACCATCCATAATAAAGTGCATATATGAGTCTTTATCTGGTGAGGCTCTTGTACTATCTTAAAAAATTTCTAGTACATATATATCATCACTGAGTAAGCCTTTGATATTAAGAAATACGAACACAAAACTATTCACAATTTTCATTCAACTATACTTTAATTTCTAGTCTCAAATTAATAGAGTTTTCATATCTTTCACCTTGGCTTCACTTAAAAGGAGTGAAAGCATCTATATTTTGACTTATGAGATAAGGAGAGTATTTTGTGGGATAAAGATGAGCAAAGATAAAACAAGCAACTTTAGATGTATATTCTGTAAAGAGCTGAATTCCGATAATTAAAGTTGTAAGAAGAAAAAACTCCTTGATTTTATAAATTTTATATTTCATTTGTTATTAATTTATTAAGGTTTTACGGTAATAGAAATCTTTGCCTAAATATCCTCTTTTATATATATATATATATATATATATAAGGATAATAAATTATTTTGCTGTACAAGGGAAGGACCACACAACAAATTAAGGAAGGTCTGACATGGTATAAAAGCCAAGCAATCTTTATTGTAGATATGGGTGGATAAAATTTGTTAATTCAATAATAAATTTCGATAATTATTTCTTTTGTCCAAAAAGGAAGAAATTGCAAAAACCCTTTTTTTTAATTTTAAAAAGATACCCCAAATAAGGTTAATAAAGTAATGCATGGACGCTAAATATCAAGTGGGACTAAATAATGCGTGAATGGTAAATTATGTCATGGGAAATGGCCTCTAATGGAATGTAATTTTGGCCAAGATATTTTTAGATGTTTTGCATTTAATGCTTGTTAAAATTTATTTAATCAAGTATAGATAGTTTTTTAATTAATTATAGTTAGAATTTTGATAATATGAATGGTATACGAAGTTGAAAAAATATTTTAATCCTTTATGTTTTGTAAATTATACTAGGTGAGAAGGAGATTTTACCAATAGCCTATTTTTTTTTTTAAACGTACTATAATATAAATTAAAATCTCAATTGAATATTAATATACCGATAACACAAATCTTTTAAAGTTGAGGGGGAAAATATTAATTAATTCTTTGTCATTATCTATTTACACTGGCAAGAAAAATCTTTGACAATTTATATATTTAAAAATAAATAAAATTACTTACAAGAGGATACTTGGACTAGAGCGATGAAAGCAGCCGTTGCTTTCTCCGCCACCTTTCATTGCCAAGTGTGCTTAATGTTGCAGGCAGTCAACATATTTATTCACTCTACTTTCCGCTCCTTCACTCTCTCTATCTCATCTTTTCGTCACTCTCTCCTGTTCTTTCTCAATTTTTAATGGTAGAAATGATAGACAATTTAAAAGACTTCAACATGGCGGCCTTATCGGTGCCGCCATTGGCTTCTCAACAAAATATGGATACGGTAATTAATTTAGCTTATAATATCATCAACAAATTTGATGGCTTGAGGCAGAGATCTGATATTATTTTGCTTAATTAACATTTTGTAGTTCAACAAATGTACAGTTTGTAAAAGTTTGGGAATTAGCCTAATGAGATTATCATTTGATGGAGAAAAGATTTAAAATTAAGGTATATTAAGAAAAAATTCTAAAATTATTAGCGTGCAATATTTATATAAGCTTTATATAGTTGTTATTCATTAAGTATCTTCATAGTCTTAGTGATTTTCTGTTTCTCATTTTCATACATTTTCTAACTTAAATGCTTTTGGAGCTCACGATGCGGTGCGTTGTTGTTGTCTCAGCAATTATTCCTAATTTTTAGTATTCCAGAAAAGATTTTGAGCTCTATATACGATGTTTTTATAATTAAATTTTTCAAGAATATAGTGCTTGCACTAAGAAAAGAAATGTAGTTTGAAATTTCGTTAGGAGACTAGAACCTTAAGTGCCTTCTCGATTGGAGGTTTCCGGTAGAGCTAGCATTACTTATATACTTTCAAAAAAGTGTTCAGCAACAGTAACCTCTTAGAGAAAAATATTATCAACAGAAAAGAACGAAAAAAAAGTAGAGCACAAGAGAGAGGTGCCGAAGAACAAACGACTAAGGAATAAAAATTTTTATTTTTTTCACTTTCATTCTCACCTTGATTACTCAGTTATTTCAGAACTTACGTATTTTCTTTGCATTTTGCAGAAGAACAAAATAAAGGAAGGTTACAGCTCAGCTCAACCTATTGAGCTTCTGATCATCAATGTTGTGCCTTTGACAGAGGTGCCTCCCCTTGCTTATCAAAAGCCTAAAAGGCTTTTATGGAGATCAGTAGTCCCAAGAATCCAGATCGCAACAAAAAAAGAGCTACTGATTAATAGTTTGGCGTATGATTTTCCTTGGACACTGATTAATAGTTTGGCCTATAATTTTCATTGTATCCAAGATGTTCATGAACACTATCATGAAATAAATCATTGTCTGTGATACTTTTTCTTTTATTTTTAATTTTTTCACTTTGGCCTATGATTTTCATTGTATCCAAGGTGTTCATGAACCCTATCATGAGATAATAATTTGGCCTGCCCTTGGCCTGTGATAAATCTTGGTCAGTTCATCGTTCTGAGTTTGTCACTTAAAAGGATCAAAATCCATGGAATAAAAGGCTAAGAGGGTTCTTACTCTGAACTCTGAAGAAAAATTCGTAGGAAAAACTTTATTTATTTACAGTTACTTTAGTACAATAGAAAGAAGTAACAATCCATGTTTGGTTTGATTGACACCACTTTCCCCTAACCCAAAGTTGGGGATTCTCTACAGTTGATTTGAGATTATTTTACTTGATTTCTTATACTAGACTTTAGTAGGCTTCAGTTAATTTTATGCTAGGCTTTGATTTAACATTTATATGAATATATTGTATATAAATATTAAAAAAATCCAGTCGAAATAATAAAAAAAAGATGCTGTAATTTTTGTTAATTGGAAAACTACATTTAAATTATTTTTCATATTTGCAGTCTCTTTTTTAGGTTAGCCTACAAGGGTTGACCAACTAATTCTTATGCAGCTTTCTTTATCTAACCAATCAATTTAGTAAGAGATTAGAAAATTACTAAATTGATTGGACCGTTGCGTATCCTCCAATATGTAAAAAGATTAAAAAATGAAAAATTCTTATTTATACCCCTTGTGTTAGGAAATTGATGGGTAAAGTAGAATCATAACTAAAATGAAATTGAAGAAAAATGAAGAATAAAGATACAGAGAGGACACCTGAAGTTATGTGGCTCAAAATTTCTCCTACATCCATGAGCGAAGATAGATGGATAATATTTTTACTAGTGATGTAGAGTATACAAGTATTGAAATATTTTTTCTCACAACCCAAGGCTCCAATATACCCACTGCTCTCACTCGTTAAACTATCAAAAGCTTTAAATTATTTTAAGCTCTCTAAATCTCTCTAACAATTCTCGGCTCACTTCTCAAGGAAAATGGTATTAATGCTCTCAATTTGAGATGAGATGCCAAGCTCTCAAAGGAGAGCTTCCTTTTGTAGGCAACATTTGCCTCAAAATTCCACGATTGTGGGCTTTATAAAACCAGATAAATTCGGTGCCGCTTTTATTGAGCAAAGTTGTTGGCTTTTGTTGAGCCGCTGACTTTTTCATTCTTTCGCTTCGAGATATGATTGAGAATCAATCATGTCTCCACACTATCCTTTCTAGCTACTTCACCATTGTCATGTTGCTTACATCTATGCTAGACCACAAAATGATCTACTCCATATGAACTTATCAGTATTGGTTGGCTTGGTCAAAGTATCTGCCATGTTCTCCTTGGTGTGAATTTTTTGCATATCCATATATCCGTCTTCCACTACTTCTCAAATAAAGTGGTACTGTACCCTTATATGCTTTGTCTAAAAAGGCTAGATTTCTTACAATGTGCAAGACATTCTGACTGTCACAAAACATATGAATTTTTTCTTGTTTGCACCTGAGCTCCTACAATAACCTTTGTACCTAAATAGCTTCTTTGCAAGCTTAAGTAGCTGCCATAAATTCTTTTTCTGTCATAGATAACCCTATAACAGTCTGTAGTTTTAAAACCTAACTTACACCTCCTCCCACATGTGTAACTCATAACCAATATTAGATTTTCTTTTATCAAAATCTCTAACAAAATATGAATCTAGTAACCCCTTACAATAAATTATGATCCTCCATAATATAATACAATATCTGACGTTCTTTTGATGTGTCATAGAATGCTTTTCCAATGCTTTTTGCCAAGATTCGCCATATATCTACTAATCGCTCCGATCAATTGTACAATATCTGAGCTAGTACATATCATAGTGAACATTAGACTTCTTATTATTAATGCATACAGCACTTGAGATATCTTTTTCCTCTCTGCTTCATTGCTAGGATACATATTTAAAGATAATTTGAAATTATCAAGAAGTAGGGTAAAAATTAGCTTAAAATTTTGTATGTTGAAGCACCGCAAGATTTTCTTCAAATAATTCTTCTAATAAAGCCAAATCTTCCTATTATTTCTTTTTTGGTGAATTTACATCCCTAAAATCTTTTTTGCGGTCACAAGTCTTTCATCTCAAACTCTCTAACCAACTATGCCTTCAATTCATGGACTCTATCTTTATTGGACCTATTACCAGCATGTCATCCACATACAACAGTAAAATGATTAAATCATTATCTTCAAACCTCTTGTGATATACACAATGGTCTGAACTGAGCATATTGAATCCAAGGCTTATGATGAAGGAATTAAATCTCTTATACTAATACCTCAGTACCTATTTGAGATTGTATAAAGATTTGTTCAACTTGCAAACAAAGTTCTCTTTACCCGTTTCAGGAAAACCTTCTGGTTGGAGTATGTAAATATCTTCTTCAAGTTCTTTATGAAGAAATGTAGTTTCACATCTAATTACTCTAGAAATATGTCAAATATAGCATATATAGCCGAGATTATTCTGACAGTTGTAAGTCGAACCACTGGACAAAATATCTGATTGAAGTCAATGCATTTTTTTAAGCATAACATTTCACCACCAATCTTGCATGATGCTGCTCCACTTGATTATTGGCATAAATCTTGATATTATAGACCCATTTATTACCAATGGCATTTTTACCATTTATTAGTAGTACAGGTTCATAAGTTTTATTCTTATGTAAAGGTTTAGTTTCTTCCTGTATTACTGTTATTCACAAAGCAACATCTTGATTATTTAAAGCTTTATGCAAAGTTGATGGCTCTTCATCCTCTATTAGAAGACAGTATGTAACATCAATCTCCTTAATATACTCTAAGTGCCTTATTGGTAGTCATCTCTTACAAGTTAGCTGACAAACATCTAAAGCCTCGGACTCGACTGGTTCTTGTTCTTTATGCTCTGGTGTTTTTTTAGAAGAATTTGAATCTTCATTTTCCTGATCATTTTCCACATACACCAATACAGTCGCTGACTTTTTTTTTTCTTTTATAGTGCTACCATCCCATTTTTCTTTGTAGTTGACCTTCTATAAACATCTCTATTAATGATAACCTTGTGGGCATTGGGGTCCCATAGATGATATCCTTTCACTCCACAATATATCCCAAGAAGACACATATCCTAAATTTTGGATCCAGCTTTATTTTTCTTTTAGGCATTGTACATCGCATACATAGGATATCCAAATGCATGCAAATAAGAGTAATTAAATGGCTTCCTAGTCCACATTTTCATGGGAGTTTTCAACTCAATTTCAGTACATGGTGATCGGTTTCCTCAAAATAGCCTTTATCTTCATTTTCCACAATGAGAAATTATTTCTATTGAACTTATCAATTTCATATTTTGCCGCCATCGCTTCTTACCACAAATTTTATTTGTTAGGATTGGTTTCCACTATTTCACGTAAAACAGTAATAGTATATATAAATAGTACCATACATGTGAATAATACTTATACAACCAAAAGCTCTAGTAATACTATTAGGAAATTGATGGGTGATGTTGGAAAATTAATAAATTAAACATTAAAAAACCCACTATTTTATTTCTTCAACAATACTCCTCACCAATTACAACTCTTATAATTTATTTTTCACTCTCTACACCTTAGAGATTTTGTTACTTCACTTGATGCATAAACCAAAGGGGAGAGTGGGTATTTATACATGAAACAAACTAATCACAACTATTCATTTATTCAACTACTACACAAATCCTCATCATTTATTAAAACCTACCAGTCACCTACTTCACCAACCACACCTAACACACCTACCACAAGAAGCTTCTATGTATTTGGGCTTGAAGTTATTCATCTTGGATCAAGTTTATGATCCAACACCCCCTCTTAAACTTGATCCTATGACACCAACAAACTTTTGAATTTTACGAAGTCTTCTTGGATAAGCAGATTGGTGAAGATATCAGCTGCTTGATCTTGTGATTTTACATACTTGATTTGCACTTCTTTTCTTGCAATACACTTGCTTATGAAATGATAGCGAGTATCTATGTGTTTACTTCGATTATGAAAGACTGAATTCTTAGATAAGGCAATTGCTGATTTATTATCAATACAAATCTCGCTTGGCTCTTCTTGTGGCAAACCAAACTCCTTCAGCAAATTTCTGAGCCAAATTGCATGACAAACACTTGATGTGGCAGCTATATACTCTACTTCACAGGTGGATAGCGTGACAATTGGTTGCTTTTTTGACATCCATGTGAAAGCAGTATCTCCCATGAAGAACACAAATCCTGTGGTGTTCTTTCGATCATTTACATCTTCACCCCAATCGCTATCGCTATATCCAACAAGCTTGTAGTCATTAGAAAATGAGTATAACAAGCCGAAATTAATTGTACCTTTGATATAGCGAAGGATTCTTTTTGCAGCTTTAAAATGAGTGGGCTTTGGATTCTCTATGTATTGACTCACAAGTTCAATAGCATAAATGATATATGGTCTTGTACATGTCAAATAACGTTGGCTTCCGACTAAACTTTTAAAGAATGTTGGATCTATATCTTTGCCATCATCATGTTTGGATAACTTGACTCTGCATTCCACTGGCGTGCTTATAGGCTTGCAATCATTCATCTTGAACCTTTGAGAATCTCTTTTGCATAGCTTTCTTGGGAGATAAATATGCCTTCTTCCTTTTGCTTAACTTCAATGCCGAGGTAATAAGCCATCAGTCCGATGTCAGTCATCTCGAACTCTTCGATCATCATTCTCTTGAACTCTTCAAATAAACTTGGATCACTTTTAGTGAAGATGAGATCATCCACATACAGGCACACAATCAAAATGTCTCTATCTTTTTCTTTGACGTAGAGAGCATGTTCATATGGGCATTTAGTGAAGTCGTTCTCTTGAAAATACTTGTCAATTCTGCTATTCCATGCCCTTGGAGCTTGCTTTAACCCATAAAGAGCTTTCTTTAATCTCAAAACTTTGTCTTCATGTCCTTTCACCACATAGCCTAATGGTTGTTCGATGTAAACTTCTTCTTCAAGAAATCCATTTAAGAAAGCAGACTTTACATCCATTTGAAAAATCCTCCATTTGTTCTGAGCAGCTAAAGAAATAATAAGTCTAATAGTTTCAAGTCGAGCTACAGTAGCAAATACCTTGTCGTAGTCTATGTCAGCTTTTTGACTATAGCCTTTTGCAACTGGCCTCGCCTTGTGCCTTTCAATTTATCCCTTCGCATTTCTTTTTGTTTTGTACACTCATTTGACACCGATCGCTTTGTGACCTTTGGGAAGAGTAGTAAGCTCCCAAGTATCATTCTTCACAATAGCTTTGATTTCTTCATCCATTGCAATTCTCTACATATAATCTAGTGCAACTTTTTAAAAGTTGACTAGCTCACAATCAGCAAAGATGCAAAAGAAAGTGAGATTATCATGTCTCTCAGTTACCTCATAGAGATCTTGAAGACTCCTTGTACGTTCTTCGGTTTTTTTCATTTAAGAAAGATGGCGATGAATCTCCGCATGTGGTTGATACTGGTGAGATAGATGGAGTAGCTAGCTCTTGTTGTTTGTCTACTTATTTTATCTGTGTATGATCATCTTCTTCAATGGGAAAGAAGTTTAAGTCATCCACACCAGAGCAAAAATCTCATTCTCCTTTTTAATCAAAAACTACATCTCGACTTATCACGATCTTCCCGTTATTTGGATTGTAAAGCTTGTATCCTTTGAAGTTGTTGTTATAGCCGATAAAGATGAACTTCTCACTTTTGTCATCCAGCTTGGCTCTACTTTCGTCTGGTATATATACATGGGCAATGCTTCTGAAAACTCTTAGATGGGTGATGCTAGGATTTCTTCCACCCCAAGCTTATTGTGGCGTCTTTCCCCCACACACTTCTTATTGGAGATTAATTGGATAAGTAGACTGCACATGCAACAGCTTCAGCCCAAAATTCTTTAGGTAGCCTCTTACTCTTAAACATACTTCTTGTCATGTCGAGGATGGTTCTGTTCTTTCTTTCTGCAACACCATTTTATTGGGGGGATCTTGGAACTGTCAAAGGGCGTCAAATTCCATTTGCTTCACAAACTCTACAAATTCTTTGGAAGTGAACTCTCCACCTCGATTAGATCTCATGGCTTTAATCTGGTATCCACTTTCTTTTTCCACTGCAACTTTAAACTTCTTAAAAGCTTCAAAGACTTCTGATTTCTGCTTCAAAAAATACACCCAAGTTTTTCTTGAAAAATCATCTATGAAGAGAAGGAAGTAGTTACTTTTACCAAGGGAGCTTTACTTGAATGGACTGCACACATCAATATGAATGAGCTCAAATGGCTTCTGAGCTCTTGAGTTTGACTCCTTTGGAAAGCTCTTTCTGAACTACTTGCCAAGTAAGCATCCTTCACAAAGTTGATCATAGTGATTGATGTATTGTAAGCCTTTCACCATGTTCTTCTTGGATAGTAGCTCTAGTCCTCCAAAGTTGAAATGCCCATATCAAAAATGCCAAATCTAGGATAAATCATTGTGACAGGTTTTGAGACATTTTGCAACATCATTTTGAATATTTAAAGGAAACATTCTATTCTTCGACATTTTCATCTTTGTGATTAGATTTCCTTTGTTATCTTTTAGGAAAAGACTACAATCTTTTAAGTGAATATCATAGCCTTTTTTCAAGAGTTGACTCAAACTAATGATGTTGCTTTTCATATTGAGCACATAGTAAACATTCGAAATTATTTGGTGGCTACCATCTTTTGCACGAAAAAGAATGTTACATCTACCCTTCACTGGTATTTTTGAATCATCTCCAAAAGCGACACTACCATTCACAGAGTCACTTAGTTCCACGAACATGCTTTTGTTTCCACTTATATGATTGCTAGCACCTGTGTCAAGATACCATATATTTTCTCGACCTCCACTTGTGTCATTGCGTGCTAGTAAAAGGGTGCCATCTTCACCATTTTTCTCTTCAACATAATTCACTCTCTCATCATTTCTAGTGCTTGGAGCTCTGTATTTGAAGCATAATGCCCAAACTTTTGACAATTGTAGCATTGTACTTGTGATTTGTCATACATCGATCTTGGATTACCTCTGCCTCGTTCTCTGGTTGAGCTTTCTTCTTTGACATAATTAGAGTTGTTGTTGTTGAAATTCCAACCTCGTCCACGACCACGACCACGACCTCTACCTTTACCTCGAACATAATGCCTTCTCTCATTGTCGGGGCTTTCTTCTCTTTTTTTTTTGGATTGACCTCCATCTTGAGAAGTTGTTCTTCGATTCTTTGCTTCATTTTTAGTTTTTCTTAATAGGCTTGCAACTTTCCTTCAAGTTGCTCGATCGTCATATCCTTTAAATCTTTTATTTCCTCAATTGTCACAACAATATGGTCAAACTTCAAGTCTACTGATCGAAGTATCTTTTCAATGATCCTTACCTCTTTTAACTCTTCGCCATTTCTTTTTAATTCATTAGAAACGGTCACAACCCGAGTAAAGTAGTCAAAAATTGACTCCGATGCCTTCATGTGTAAGGACTCAAATTTTTCCCGTAATGTTTGGAGATGAACCTTCTTAACTTGCTCCAGTCCTTTGTAAGAGGTCTCTACCTTATCCCATGCTTCTTTTGAGGAGGTTGCACCAACAATCTTTTCAAAAGTATCTTTATCTAATGATTGAAAGATCAGATACTTTGCTTTATTCTTTTTCTTCCTTAAGTCTTTTAAATTCTCCTTTTGCGCCGCAGTTAAAGTGGCTTCATTTTCTGGCACAATAAAGCCTTTCTCCACAATATCCCATACGTCATGTGAACCTAATAGAGCATTCATTTTAATACTCTAGTTGTCAAACTTACTTCCCTTTAATTGTGGAACTTGAAATGACATCATATCACTATTTGCCATAACTCATAAATTGAGTGAGAATTTAGAGATTTTGAATGCACGAATGGATTTGGCACATCGAAAAACCTTGGGAGAGACTCAAGTCAACTTTTAGTCAACGGTCAACATTGGTCAATGGTTAGTTGACTTGGTTCGATCTAGTTTGGTTCAGCTCGAGTTGGCTCGATTCGACTCGATTCAGTTCAGATCAGCTCGACTTGGCCTGGTTCGGTTCAGCTTGGTTCGGTTCGGTTCGACTTAGTTCAACTCGGTGGATTGACTCAACTTCAGGACAGAAAACTTCCAGCAGCGTGTGTGGGCACATTCGGCCTCCGATCGGGATGATTTTTGCGGCGTCGCGTTCCTCTCGTCAAGCTCTTTGATTTGATATGCTATATGGCTATATATAAGATCGAGCACTAGCTCTAATACCACTTTGTTGGAAAATTAACAAATTAAACACTAAAAAAACCCACTATTTTATTTCTTCAACAACACTCCTCACCAATTACAACTCTTATTTTTCACTCTCTACACCTTAGAGATTTTGCTACTTCACTTGATGCATAAACCAAAGGGGAGATGCGGTATTTATATATGAAACAAACTAATCACAACTATTCATTTATTCAACTACTACATAAATCCTCACAATTCATTTAAACCTACCACTTACCTACTTCACCAACCACACATAACACACCTACCACAAGAAGCTTCTATGTATTTGAGCTTGAATATATTCATCTTGGATTAAGTTTATGATCCAACAGGTGAAGCATGGCTACAGTTAAAATGAAATTAGACAAAAAATAAAGAATAAGCACACAAAGAGGACACCCAAAATTATGTGATTTGACTTTTCGTTTATGTCCATGAGCAAAGACAGAAGGATAATATTTTTTACTAGTGATGTGAAGTACACAAGTATTGAAATATTTTGTCTTACAAGCTAACAAGACTTAAAACTGTTTAATTTACTTTTAAATATAAAAGTGTCGAGTTATAATATAGCTTGATGAGTCCCAGGCCGTTCCACAGAGAGATTTAATTTGTTTATTTTAATTTATCTAAGAAATGAAAATGGAATTTAAATGTATGCAACTTAATTTAAGTGAAACTATGAAATTAAATTAGTTAGAGTTATAGATCCACTCTTAGTAGTAAATATAATTTAATAAATTCTTTCATTTTTATTTTATTGCCCAAAAGATTAATTGTTTGAATTACAATTATTTTTCCATTAATTTTATTATAGATTTAGTACATAGTGTGCCAAAATTTAACTTGTCTACAATAAGTCAAAATACTATTTTACCATTCTTTACACTAAGACATTAAGAATTTAGTGTGTCAAACTCTCATGTTTATCTACAATAAATTAAAATTTAAAAATAAAAAATATGGAAAAAATTTGATAAAAAATCATTTAATTTATATAATTAAAATTGATTTAATCATATTTTCTTTTTACTAAAAGTTTCACCTTACCCCAACTATTAGTATTATCTAAGCATTATTGAAGTAAAAGTAACTATTAAAATTAAATTATATATAATTAAAAAAATGGTATTTGAAAATTGAAAATAAAATTTATTGAAAATATATTACAAAATATTAAAATATAATTAAGATAGAGAGAAGAGGAGAAGAATTTGGAGAGAAAGAAGTGAAGAAAGGTGTGTAGGGAGGTTTATTCCCCCCACTCTATTTATATTAATTTATGATCAATCCACACCACACACATAAATAAAGTCAACTACATCATGGCTATATATTTGTTCCACTAGCCAAACATAAACCTAATTCAATCTACTCAAGTACATCCAACTCATTCTACTAAAAATTACTATACCTAATATAATAAAAACTTATAATTTCACAAATACCACATTTAATGTGGTAAAAACTTATAATTTCACAATAAAAGTTGTGGATCTTTCTCGACAATGACCTAATTTCTCAGACCTCGAAACCTAAATTTGACATCTGTACATTTGTTCGGAGCCTCGAATTACGTGAAATTATTATTTTTACCTAATAAACACACAAAAATACACAAGATCAAATATTTAAAAACATAATTAGAAATTCACAATGTATTACATAAGTACAAATGTAAATTACAAGACAAGTAGAAAATAACATTTTTATCCTTTAATGAACATATAATTTTTAACACTAATCACAAGCCAAGATTCCAAGACAACCAATACTCTTACTCATTAAACTCTCAAAAACTTTATTATTTTAAGCTCTTAAATCTCTCTCACAACTCTCGGCTCCCTTTTCACAAAGAAAAGGGATTAATGCTCTCAAATTGAGATGCTATGCTCTCACATGAGAGCTTTCTTTTGTAGGCAAAATTTGCCTAAAAATTCCACAATTGTGGGCTTTATAAAATTAAATAATGCGGCACTGAATGCCATGCCGCTTTTGTTAAGCAAAGGGCGGCCGACTTTGACACCTTAAGTAAGAGATTTACAAATCGGTCCTCCTATATCAACCTTGGAAGAGAAATTAAAGCAAGGGGTTCACAAATTGATTCTCCTATATTAATCTTGTAAGAGAAATTATTTAAATTATGCTTATATGGTGACGGAGTGTGTATGTGGTAAAAGGAATTTAAAAAATAAAACGTCATTTTGATTATGTACATAAGATCTTTCATATTTTACTAGGATCACCAAATCAGAGATATATTTGTAAAAATTAAACAGATTCTATTCTTAGAAGAAATTTTATTAAAAATTATGGATTCTATCTATATTTCATTTCAAAGCTTATAAGAATTTTAATGGTGTTAAAATGGCCTATAAAAAGCAAAATTTTATTTTCAAACCTTGACAAAAATAGCTAGTATAGCGTCGTTGTATTGGACAACAAAGAAAATGCATGGCTGCCACTTGTCAGGTAGGATTATAGGTCAGTTTGATATCAAGATGCTACGTGGAGTGTTCGGTAAATCACTGTTAGGTGGTGTTTGGATTTAGACAAAAAAACAAGAGAAGAGGGGAAAAAAGGAGAGGAGTGGAGAGATGTAAAAATTAATTGTTCTTATTTGGTTTTATATTAAATTTGAAAGAAAAATAAATTATATATTTTTTATTTGAAAAAATATATCCATTATCTTTATATTAATATTATTAATAAATAAACAAATTAAACTATGAATTAATTTAATCTAGAAAATAACTTAATAAAGAATTTTAATTTTATATTATATTTTTAATTAATTCATTATTATTTTATAATCAAAATAAGTAACATTGCATAGCTAGTTATATGCTTAATTTAGTTTTTAAATATTTATAATTATTGAAAACAATAACATGTTAACCTATTGAAATTACATAGTTAAATAGAAATTTTTATTTTTTAATATAAAAATTACACCGACGTTGACCCGTGTTGACCACTTTCGTTGACCGATGTTGACCATCATCTTTTATTGCGTTAAATACATAATAATGATAAAAAATAAACGAGTTACTCATTAGAAGTGTTAATTTTTCAAAAAATACACAATAGCTAGAGTTAAAATTTTCCCAAACATTTAAACAAGATTTGAGGTAAATAACAATGTATATTAGCATTTCTAACTCAATAGAGTTGTGGATCGGCTCATGAGGATTCCATTGGTATCGGTTTTGATGGTGAAATACATCTCTGTCAAAACTCCGGTGACGGTCCGGTGATTCGCCTTAATGGTTTTTTTTAAAAATAAATTATCCTATTAATTTAAGAAAATAAATATAAATTATTTACACTTTAACTTATTTAAAATTAATTTTATTTAGAGGATAATAGTGGAATTTTTGTATTCCAATAGATGAGGAATTTGAAATCCTTACCAATTGATAAGGAATACAAATTCTTCAATTTGATGGAAATTGAATTTTAATGGAAATTCAATTATAAATGAGTGATACTTTGCCATCCCTTAAAAGTTCTTACAAAACTATGGTAATAAGTATTTACGCATTTAATCTTGATTGAAATTATAAGAACTCTTCACACCTCTATAATTTTAAGAGGAATGAATTATTTAAAAAAGAAAAAGAAAAAAAAACGAATTTTGAACCATAAAACAATAAGCCTATGCTTTGTTTAGATCAATTAGAGGCTTGTGGAAAAGCTTTTCGTTTCTTTGAGTAAGAAAGCGTTATCCATGTTTAATAAATGAATGAAAAATAAATAAACAATGAATCGAGGAAGCATGTAGGTTTATTGGTCATTATGGCTTCTTCTCTAAAGTTTATTTATTGCTTATGGAAAATTATGTTTATAGTCTTCTATATCTAGTCAAATGTTGTTACTGGTCATTATCTATATATATTTTTTATTTTTTTTTAAAGTTCAATGAGAAAAAAGAAGATAGGGTTATTTAACGATTTAAAAATGGGGTTATTAGAAAAAAGAGTAATTTTAGTTCTTAAACTAATAGGAGCATTCAGAATAAAGGTCTTATGAAGTTATTAGAGGGTGTTAATGGCTCTACTCATAATAAAAGTTTGTTAAATAATTTCATATTTATAGCATTTTAAGTGAAATAATATTAAATTTATATTTACTCAATAACATAGTCGAGGATACGTTTCAAAACCCGGTTGACTTGTTGGGCTTAGCTAACCAAGCAGCTAGGTTTTTGGCAGCCAAGTTGCTTAGTCGTACAGATGGCAAAAACTCGGGCTAGTCCCGCATTCGGCATTGCCTGGATTCAGCCCAGAATGTTTTTTCGTTGGCCGGTTTTTATTCGGGCTGTATTTTATATATATATATATATTATTTATTTATTTTATAATTTTGTGGTTTTTAAATTAAGTTGAAAAATATAAATTTTAAATATATAAAATTTAAGTATATGTAATTGGCGGATCAAATAAATAAAATTATTTAGAATAGTATATATTCTCTAATTTTTTTAATAAAATTTGTGTCCAGAACCGAACCTCGGGCTTATCAACTGAAATCCAGTTCCGTCCGGCATTGCCTGTATATTTTTGACGTTCCTACTTGGTAGCTAAGTCAAAGGGGGCTTAACTTTAGCGTAAATGCTTGTTTTGGCCCGTATGTTTTAACGCATGTAGTACTTATACTTTAAAAATAGCATAAGACATCTATGTTATTAAATATATTACATTATTGCTCTTGCTTTTCTTTGTTTTTATAATAATATTCTTATAACAATGCTCTTAAAATTAATTAATTTATCTATAAAAAAATTAATTACCAAATTAATCCTAAAAGTAATTAAAATAATAACATAAAAATTTAACTTTTTTTTCCTTTTAACTTTGAAGGCCAATTTGATAAAAACTAATTTTTTTTCTACTTTTCATTAATATCCCCAAGAATATTGTTGTAAGCGCATTATTGTAAAACGTAAAAACAAGTAACGGATTTAATAGTAAGGGCGTCTTGAAGTATTTTTTATAAATATAAGGACTAACCGAGTTCTTATGGTAAAGTATAGAGACTTAACAAGTATTTATTCCTTAAAATTACATATTAACCGTAATTACATTAATATTAAAAATAAGCCTGCCAAGGAAATAGTCTCTGGTGGTATAATTTTGGCCAAGATATTTTTGTATCTTATGTATTAGTGGCAAAAATTACTAAAAATCTTAATAAAATTATAGATAAAATTAAAATTTTGTATGAAGTATACGAAGTTGAATAGACAGATAAGATAATATTAAATACAATTTAAGAGTGATAATGCTATACAGTCCTAAAATTTATTCCAGAAATTTATTCTTAAATGAGGTCAATATACCAAATACTGCAATTGCTTTTTACTCTCGTCTAAATTTATCACATGAAAGGAAATAAGATAGAATTGGAATTCTTATTTGATAGAGTTTACAATGGAGAAATTATGTAAAAATATGAAGAGGAACATGAAAACTCTAAATTTAAAGGGTTAAAATGCATGTGACATTTAATATAAATTTGGTAAAATCTTATACTATATCCTTTATGATTTTTTCTTAAAAAATGAGAACAGCCTACGTAAACTAGTAGGGTCACTTTATGGTACTGTTATAAAAATTACAGCATCAATATTAGTATAAATATGCATCGTTAAATTTAATCAATAATCCATAAGATTAAAAATTAGATAGGATAATATTTTAATTTTAATTATTTAAAATTTAAACTTACTAATTATCAAATATATTAAACATGCATTTTAAAGATTTAACACTAAAAAAGAAACAAGCATAGTATATTGAAACTTCTATATATTTCCTTTTAAAATATATGAATTTTAATATTAGCACAACTCAATCTTAGTTTATCCTCTAATTATTATCTCTTGTTCAACAAAAAAAAATGCTAGATTAATAAATATTGCAACAATTAATTCAACTCAATCTTAGACAATGAGTGATTTCAACTAAAAAAAAAAAACAGACAATGAACAAAACTAATTTATTTACACATAAATTAATTTGTATATTTACATATTCAATTTTCAATTTTGTTAGCGATTTAGAAAATATCTATCAAATTATAAAAAAAAAAATTATATCCATGAACTTGAATATTATCTTAATTATTGAGTAACTAGTTAGTTATCAACTAAATTAAATCAAGGATGAAGATTAAAACATTTAAATTCAAGGGTCCACAATGACCCCATTATCAATACTCTTACCGCATGCTAAAAAATCCAATTAATCTATAATAACATATTACATAGATTTGGACTGTAGTCTGGTGAGATAAGGGTAACCGTTGGTTTTAGCAAATTTTCTCAGCTGATTATCCGCCAACTTTACTCACCAAACGTGCAAATGGTGCCATGTTTTGAGCTCAATAAAATGACACCACTCACTAGCATTTCCTCTCCCACTCTTTCAGTCTCTCTCTTTTAACCCTCTCCTTCTTTTTCTTATTTCTAGGGTTAGCATAGTAATGCTAGACAATTCAGATAGGCCGATGTTGACTCTCAACAGATGGATGAGGTAATTTACCTTGTGTCCTTTCTATACATTTTCTTTGATCCTCTAAGATCATCAACAAATTTGATGCCTCGATCATGAAGCGTACACCTGATCTTTTTTTTTTTTAAGAGACTCATTTGTTTTCACCTCATTCCTTTTAATGAGGCTCGAATCTAAGACCAAGACTCTAGAAAGGTTGCAGTCTTACCTCTTAAACTGGAACTTCGCCAGATCTAATAAAATTTTGCTTGGCAAATATTTTGTTATTCGTCAATCTTTCTCTTTCACCGTCTCTCTCTTTTTCTTTCATAATTTCTAGGTTAGAATACGGTTCAAATAATCAGTGCCGCCATTGGCTTCTCAACAAATGGATCGGGTAATTTAGCTTGTAAGCTTGCTATTTTAGTTATCCTCTAAGACCATCAATAAATTTGATTGCTTCAATCACTGATCTGATAATAGTTTTGCTTAATTCAAATTTTTAATTCAACAAGTTTACTACTTAATTGTAAAAGTTTACGAATGAGAACAATTGATGGAGAAAGAGACTTAATTTAATATCTCTTGATCCAAATTTCATTCTCGATTCAACTCATCTTCATGTAATTAAGTGATCCCTTGATCTATTTGTCTCTACTTCTTTTGCGTTTGAATATTAATTCAATGATAATAGTGCATTGCAGCACTTCAAAGTAGGATCCTTTCCTGAATATTTAAAGTTCTTGTGTCTTTTAGTGTTAATATATGACTAAGATTTAATTATTTTTATTTATTAATTTATTAATCACCAATCATATGAATTTTTTTTTTCATAAACATATCAGATCTTAAAACGATCCTGAGCAACATATGAATGGGGTGAATGTCCTTGAACAGGATTTTGTATGTTGTTTCTCTCTCCACAACTATATATATCTTTTATAGTTTTTTTTAATAGACAATGAGTTATAGTTTTCTAGGTAAGATATGACAGTTTTTGCTATTTTTTTCTTAAATACTTAGTCTATAATTTAAGACATCAAAAAATAATCACTCTTTATTCTTACATTTTTTTTTTGGCAAACCTAGGTAGAATGAGGAGAAATGAATTAAATTTCACTGTTTTCTCAAACATATACACATACCACCAAATAAATGACGCATTCAATATTTAATAAAATTCCCTTGATACTCAGTTTTCTCGTATTTATGTGTTTTCTTGAAATTTTATAGAAGACAAAAATTGAGAAAGCTAACAAGTCAATGTCCATCTAAAGAGCTTCATATGACGGGGCACTATTGAATCGCATCAAATCCTCCCCGTACATTTCGTACACTTAAATTCCTCTTCAATAGATGTTCCCAAATGAATTTAGGGAGGGAAGTACTCCAGAATAACTCTCCAATTCAAGTTCCGAAAGACCCTAACTCAATCTGGAAAAATCCCAAATCATGAAAACTTTCCAATTGTCTTCTTCTCATGCCCGTGAGCTTTTGCAAATGAAAAGTGCTTCTTTTACTTTTTATAGTAGGGTATTAGCGTTACTAAGGGTTGGGAAAAAACCAAATTACTGTTACTCTAATAAAATGACTAAAATAACCTAGAAGAATTGAGGATATTACAAATATTTTATTTCTTAGTTGATTGTCCTTCGACACCTCTCTCTTGCACTTTACTTTTCCCTGTTCATAATACTCTTGGAGAACTTTTTTTGAAAAAAATAAATAAATGAATAATGGTTGCTCTATCTTCAACTCTCAACCTAAAAGAAAACTTGAAATCTCCTAATGAAATTGCTACCTGCAATTTTTTTATCTCTCATTGCAGGTACCCCATTCTGGAAAAATTAGATTACAAAAACATCACATATAAAGCTGAAAAACTTCTCTTGACAATAAAAAAATTGAAATAGTTATAGAGACCGTAACAACATACCGGCATCCTTCAAGGATAATGGTGGGGGCCCTTCCTAATAAAAATCCAAGAAGGGTTAAAAAAAAGAAGGTTAGAGGTCTCATGATTTATAACACTAAAATTGAATTGCTTAACGACGGCATGTTAGAGGGAGAAAACCAATGTCAACTATACTGGGAAAATTTTATATATCTGTTTGTTTCATCATGCCATTTCTTTTTATCCATATTCATTTTTATTGCTTGCTTTGAAAGTTATACAGATTACAATTTTTGCTCCAGGTACCGTTCATCTAACTTGGGGTTTTTTGTCATGGGATTTCTTTGAAAGTTCATACATAGAGTGTAGCATTGGTAATTTCTCGTGATTGTTTTCAGATTAGATGATTTTTTATTTCTCACAGTGTAGATCTAAAATTTCTTTGTAGATCTCTTCTATTAATTTTAAATTAAAAAAATTGAATTCTACTTGCATGCTCCTTAAAATGCTAAAAAAGTCCTTGTTTAAATATTCTAAATTAATTATCTTTATTTACTCTATACTCTCAAAAAAATTTAATTATTAATTATTTATTAGATAATCAATTATTATACTACTACCAAAAAAAAAAGATCAATATACTTGCCTCAACTACTGCGCATGAATTAATCAATATAATAAAAATGGTTGGCTCCAATGATTTCAAATCAACCAAATGTTAGTCACCATATATCCAGTTGCTGGTTTTGGCATGAGCATCAAGTTCAGGTTCGATTAGTTTCACCCGAAAAGTTATTATTAATTATCAATACCAGCAGCTGAAAATACCCAACAAAGTTTAAAGGAATTGATCAATTAATGGCTTGGAGACACATCAAGTTCAATCCTTGTAGTTTTTTTTTTTTTTTTTCCTGTATACAAATCTTGGCAAAGCTTAAACAGGAGAGCCAAGAGAGCAAACCTGTCAAATGAAACAATTAGACCAAAAAAAAAAAAAAAAAGGCACGAAAGTAATATCGAAAATTATAAATAATTGTACTTTCTACATTGCAGCATAGAAAATACAAGTAAATTATAAAGTAAAAAATATTTTAGACATATGAAGCTAAAATTTTTAGACACATTGAGTTTAGAACGTTGAATAAAATAAATTAATTTGATTGCTTTTGCTGTAACTTGTTCTCAATTTTTTTTAAAGAATATGAAATAACAAACGTAGCCATCTCCATGATGGTACGTGAACTTTGTCTCTAACCTCTCCCATTTTTTTTCCTTCAATTATTGATATTTTCTAAATATTTGTTTAAGTTGTTGGGAAGAAAATATATAGGGTTTAAAGTTAAGAGAATTGAATGTTGATTGAGTGTACTAAATTGATTAATTTTCTGATTAATAATGTTATAGTTAATCATAATAAATTGTCTTTAATAATAATTTAAATTATGGGTATTTTTGTAATATTTTTTTATAAAAATATTAATATACAAAGTAATTATTAAAATGCAAATAATCTCAACGATAATAATTATATGGGCAAGCGTTGAAAAATATTAGAACAAGAAACACTTACATTATTGGGCTTTTAAAACAGCTAGTGTTATCAACATTGTTGAGATAGAAGTGTGTAAAATTACAGCCAAAATTCATTGTTGGGCTTTACAATGTTTTAAAATGCAATTCTTGGTATACTTTTGATAGGAATGCAAGCATTAAACACGATCAAGATTTGCCAAAATCAAGCAATGGCCCGTAAATCATGCTTCAAATCACGCTGTATTAACAGAACTTCCTTTTATCTGTATAGAAATTGCAATACATAAAGTCTTGTAGCCTCTTGTAAAAATATAAATGAATATAATACTTTTCAAATATAAAACCTTTGGTTTCTATATGGTATTAAAGTTATGGCTGAAAAAGACCAAATTGAGCCAAAATTAACCTTTGAGACCTTTTATCATTATGCTAGCCTCATCTCTATTAAGCTTTCTTCTCATAATTACATTCTCCGGAAATCCCAAGTTCAACCACTCATTAGAAGCCTAGGCTTAGGACATCACATTGAAAATGTAGGGATTCCATCCAAACTCATAACTATAGAAGGTGTTGGGAAAGGGACTCACAAAAGCAGCTGCAAATTAAGCGAAAATAAAACTCTTTCCCTCTTTATATAATAAAAATAGGATGTGCACTATAAACAAATAGGTAAAAAAATAAACCAACAAATCTAAAGTAATAAATCAACCATAAAAAACACCGATTTGTATATGGAAAACCCACACTATAAGAAAAAGTACCTACTATGACAGGCAAAACTTGTCATAGTAAGAGATGGATAACAGTTGTTCATACCGTCATTGTAGCCAGCGTCAAGAATTAATAATAGAATAATACCAATCATAACCTATGATAGATATAATCAGTCACACAACCAGCATAACTTTAATTAGAGTGATATATAATAATTTTGAATTTAGGTTGCCTTTTTGAATTTCGCGCGCTATTTTTATAATTTTGGTAGGAAATGTTAAATTTTCAGCAAAAATAGAAATTATAATTAATTGATTTTTTTAATTATTTGGAAAATTGAAATTATAATTAATAAAAATAAATATTTTGTTTGTACCATGAAATTATTATCATTTTAATAAAAATCCTGCAATTTGATTTAGAAATTAATATTTCATAATTTAGCTAATTAATTAGATTATTAAAATTAATTGCAATTAAAAATTCATTGACAAAGAAAACAAAATAAATAACATTGACTAATTATTGATAATTGTGAACAAACATAATTTATCCAAATACAAGTGACAAGTCAAATATAAATAGAAGAGTAAATTAACAACATAAAAACTAAATTCCTGCAACATGTACAAGACTAATGAACCATGATCAGCTCATTTCTAGCAACACAAGGAAGCCAACAACATAGTCATTTCCAGCAACACCAAGAAAGCCAATACACAATTCATTTCCAGCAACACAAGAGGAAGCCAACAACACTGATCAGACTAAGAAAATCCATTCTAGCAGTTTTGGTGAAGCATTCAACAAATACCAATCTAAGAAAAAGCTAAATGTGCAAAGTTGCATCAATATTCAAGACCTGTTTTTGCATCAAATAAAAAAAGTAGCAAACTCCAGCAGTACCCACCATCTTCATCAAATTCCAACATAGCAAGTGTAAGAAGCTAGGTAACTGCACAAGTAAAATATAACAAATTCAAAGTCCATGACAACTCATATAGATTAGAATACTAGGCAATAGAATAATAGCTAGCAAAGTTTGTATTCAATGAACAAAAGTTTGGTAAATTAATTTGTTTCATCAATGAACTCACCATAACAACATAATAGGTAAGGCTTACCTCACATAGTAGCAAGTAATTCAGAAACATGGTTTTGCCCACTCAATACGAACTTTATCTAATTCAGCATCAGAATATGTTGTCTTTCTATTGAACTGTAAAAAAGTATCTATGAACTATGTAAGTGAACTACAAAAACAAAATATTAGTTGCCCAAAGTTACCTACCTAAATCACAAGCTTTAACTTTGTAGCCTGTTAAAGCTTTCTGCCAACTTCTCAAGTATTAACCTCAGCCTTAGAATTACCAAAAAGCCTACTCAAAACATAAAAGATCAAAGAAATAATAATCAATCACACTAGCATTAAACAAAGTCAGAAGAGGTTATTGAGAAATCGAGGGGTTTTACCTAAAAACAAGAGGAAGCCCATTGTCTTATGCTACTTTCTTTAGCTTCAACCAGATTTTTATCCCCCACACCAGGTTCTACTCTCCCTAAATCATAAAAGGAGAAAAATCAGTGGTTGGACTACAATGGTGAGTCAAGAGTTCTGAGATAGCATAAGAATAGCTCACAATGACTTCAAACTTACACCAACTATAGAAAGGAGAGTAAATTAACATACATATAAAGCAATTTAAGGTAGACTTAGAATTTTGATGGATTTAAGGCTGCCAAGCTTGGATAATTTAACATGCAAGAATGGTTCTAAAGCCTTGGCAAGATATGTTTCAAATTGACACTGAAACTAAAGAAATTGAAGCTCAATTGGTGAAATCAGAAAAGCTTTTTAAACTTTGTATCAGGTTCTGTTTCTTTTTCTCAAATGGTGGATGGTGGCAATGTCTTTTGCCTCCATTTCTTACACATGAGAATGACAAGCAAACATATTGTTTAAGCTATTTAGTTAAGTAATAAAGAAAATAGGCATTTAAAAATGGCTAAATATATAATGATTGGGCTTAAACTTAAGAGTTAATAAAATCACAATTAAAGGAATATGGGATGTTACAGTTAACATAGGCACATTCTACATCAAACTACAAGACAATGACAAGTGGTACTCTCTAGACTCACTTTTCATCCCCTTCTATCTGATGGATAAATGTATTATCAAAAAAAAAAAAAATTGAACTGGATAATGTAATCATCTGATTTGTGCATCAACCATTTAACAAGTTAATTTATAAACCCAGAAATCTGAATAACTTGGATTAATGTAAGCTCAAGAAGTATTATGCACTTACAGGTCTAATCAACACCCAACAGACAGCTACCTAATCACTTACAAGTTTTCAAATTTTCAGCTCAAACAATGCACAGATCAACTACAACAATTGAATTCTTAAGCTTGTATTTTCTGTCAATCTCTCAATTGATTATTTCCCAAAGAATGAATCAATGTTAAAAGTAGCACCGTGCTTGAGTTGTTAAACTAACAACTAAACATATAATGACCAAAAGACAGGCTACCTATTAGCATAAAAAGAACAAATATTAAAGCTTCTGCTTACTTCATGGTTCTTGCATTCTTCAAGCTCTCCTTAAGTTCTTCAAACCATATATCATCGCCACCAAAAACAACAACAAATTCAATTAAAAACGAATTGAATTCACAAAATAACCTTATAAAAAGAACAAGAATCTGGTTTATGAAGAATCAGCTCTTTCTTAAAAATGGCATAAATTTCTTGATCTTTATTCTAAATGTCCAATAGAGATCAGACCTCAAAGTAATTAAACAAATACTTCCACATATTTACTCGCATCTTCCTCAAAAGTCAAGTCCCCAACAAATGCTCCTAAATTGAAAATATTTTTCGAAGTCTCATTTTTATACAAACATACAAACACAGAAAACCAGCAAAAATAAACAAAAATTAAAGGTAATGATGAATTTCATATCAATGAACTGATGATTTCACAGTAAAAAAGAAATCAATTCTTCAGTTAGGGCTGTGCTGGCGAAATAGATTGGTAGAATAGAAATTGTTAGAGTTTATCAGTAAATCCGAAGCAGAAGCAATGATAATGGCAGAAACTGGGATTTCAAATATCTCTGGCGCAAGGTAGAAATTGCGTTCAAACGAAAGGGTGAAATCTTTGACAAAAGCAGGTTTCGGGCATAGCTCGAACGACGAATGAGTGAGAATGCCAGATGAACGGCGTCGAAAATAGCGGCGAGAATGGCAGTCAATGAGAATGGCTTTGAATGATTATGGTTTGTTGTGGGTTTGTCGTGGGTTTCTTCGTTTTCTCTTAATTTGTCTTAAGTCTTTTGTGTGTTCTGAGTGTGAGAGGTTGTTTGTTAAATGTCTGAAGTTTGAAATTTTATTAATTTCAGTCATTTTCTAAAATATGTTTGTTTGTTTTTTGGAATTTATATCTGATTTTCAGACATTTACGTCTGAATAGAAAAAGTAAACTTTTGTGACTTTTATCTGAATGAAAAAAGGTCTGAATGACAACTAAATATTATATTCCAAAAATATCTATGTAAAATAATTTATTTCCTAAACTATAAAATCTAATCTTACTTTTTTGTTTCAATTTATAAGGACATAAATGTCAAATAACCAAATTTAAGATATTTTTTATTGTAAAAACAAACGAGATGCCACTTAAATTCAGATATTTAAAAAAGAAAAACAAACATGTCATTTAGATTTTCGTATTCAGACCCATTCAGACTTTAGAAAAATTCAGACCCATTTAGATTTCATACAAAAAAACAAACACTACCTGAGTGAATTTCTCACACTTAAAATGAGTTATCTCTTTAAAACTCTGCATCTTATGTTTTTTTTTTTCAAAAGTCACGACTTTTATTTAGAATTATAAATTTTATATCCGAAAAAGAGACGTTGTCGTTTTGCTTGCAAAAGAAACGACTGCGTTTCCTTTTAATATTAATTTTCGGTAATAAAATAATTTTAAAAAATACAGTCAAACCCGAATAACTGAAGTCAAAATTAAATGGCAGTCGTAAATTCTTGATAGTTAAAAAATCTATCATGAGTCTATGTAAGTTTTTGATAGATGAATTTTATATTATAATTATGTCATAATTGCATGATAGAAATAAAATTTAACATAAATTTGTTATTGTAGTTCTTCAGATAAAAAATTGTCACACAAGGAACTGTCATTATAAGTCTTTTTTTCTTGTAGTGCTAAATTAAGAAAAATTACGGGACTGTAGTTTGATATAAACTTCCACTATATCAATGAGATTACAACATAAATTTTTCTCCAAATAATAAATAATATAAAATTCATAACATTAAGGATTTTTTTTCTTTTACAACATCAATTATCAGAATTTAATTCTTTGCAAAATACATCTTAAGTTCTTTGTTTTTTTCTTTCCTCACCTTTATCCCACAAAATGCTCCCCTTATCTTATCAGTCAATGTAGATTTTTTCACTCATTTAAATAAGAAGTCGTGATGGAGAAAGATAAGATAACTCTAATGATTTGAGACTGAAAATTAAAAAATAGTTGAATGAAAATTGAGAATAATTCTATCGTACTTTTTAATATCAAAGGTTTGCACAGTAGTTATATATATGTACTAGAAATATTTCAATGAAGTGCGGGAATCTCAATAGATAAGGACTCGTATATGTACTGGATTACATAAATTGAATAAACAAAGAAGACATAATATAATTACAAGTTTTCTGACTAAGCTATACCATTACAGATAGTAGCTGTCACAGGGTACATGATTGACTTTGGGAAGCATGATTTGTGCTCTTTTATAAGTATGGGCATGTACCAACAAAACTCTTCTTAAAACAAAAAATCTCTCACTAAACTAATAAATATTCTTTTATTCGTAAATTAGTAAATCATTTATTTATTGATAAATGAAAAACTTGGCTAAAATAATATTTTTTCTTAATCCCAATAATATTATTTTTTTAAATATTCGATTGGTTGTAAAATATTTATCAATAAACTAGATTCATTTTAAAACATTCAGCTTTAAAAAATACATACACACATACACTTTTTTTTTTATTTTTAAAATTATAACATATTAGCAACCCTATTCCTTCCCCACCAATGTAAACTAGGTCGAATGCCAGGCCTCTTGTTTCTACTTAGGGCGTGTTTACTTACCGTGAATCGGAATGGGAATGCTGGAATCGGAATGATTAACATGTTTACTTACAAATTTTTCCATTGGAATCGGAATGAAATTCGCGCGGGCCCCACAATTTTAGGATTCATTACCGGGTTTCTGATTCCCAAGGGAGGGGTTGGGAATCAGAATCCCATTCCCGTGATTGACAAATATACCCCGTTCTAATTCATAAAATCTTACTTTGCCCCCAAAATCGATCCGGCAGCATCCAAAATCGATCCGGCAGCACCCAAACCAAAAATGACGACCGGTTTTAGCAACTCGTCTCCGTCGCTCGTCACGCTGCAGCCCACCGTCGTTGCCGTTGTCTGCGTCGCATCGTCGTCAGCTGCCCCGCATCGTGTTCTGCTGCCTTGCGTCGTCAACTGCCTTAGTCACGCAGCTTCGATTCCGATTCATCTCTGTTGGTCACAATCTGCTGCTGCTGATGATGATTGATGATGTAATTGTGGTGTAATGATGAAGATGATGTACTTGTGATGACGATGATGATGATGATGACGATGATGATGATGAAACGGAATTTTGATGTTGGCGAAGAAGAGGAAACGAAGAAACGAAGAAATTGCAGGCGAGAGAGAAAGAAAGAAAGAGAAGAAAAAGAAGAAGAAAGGAAAAAAAAGAAGAGAGAAAAAATAATAATAAAAAATTAAAGAGGAAATAATAATAATAATAATAATAATAATAATAATAATAATTATTATTATTATTATTCCTTTTATTATTATTATTATTGTTGTTGTTGTTGTTGTTGTAGTAGTTGTTATTTAATTTCATTATTATCATTAATTATTACTATTATTTATTTATTTATAATGTTATTATTAAATTTATTATTATTAATACTAAAGAACAATTATTCTTATTATTATTATTATTATTAACAAATAAGGGCATTTTAGTAACTTAAACAACTTAACTTATTCCGATTCCGATTCTTAGATAAAGTAAACACATCAATGGAGTTCTAACTCATTCTGATTCCGATTCCTATAGTTCAAGTAAACAACCTATTCTGATTCCCATTCATTATTCCCATTCCAGCTCATTCCGATTCCAACTCATTCCGATTCCAGTCCATTCCGATTACTGGCAAGTAAACGCACCATTAATAGATTTGTTAACTAAATTAGCTAGCAAACACTACATGCCTATATAAATATATATTAATAATACTCCAAAAAGGGATCCCATGCTTTATTAAAGTAAGAAATCCCTTAAAAGATAAGAGAAACAAAAACTCAAATACTAGATAAGACAAAATGAACTGTTTAACTACAAAATTCTAAAGGTATCAAAGTGTTAATGCTAATATAACCACAAGATCGTATCCATCAGTTCTCTCCACTCTTTATGTTCAAATAAAGTTATGCACAAAATTACATTCTCATGGATTTTAATAACGAAGGATACTAACAAACATCATGTAATTAATTAATAGAGTTATCAATCCCTCCACCCTTTGATGTGCAAGGGATTTTCTCATTAATTAATAGAGTTATCGATCCCTCTACCCTTTGATGTGCAAGGGATTTTCTCATCTCAAGTCTACATTCTTAGAAGTTCGAATTTATGTTATGATGTGTTTTATTGTTCAGAAACATGGTTTTAGTGATGAAGCTATTGCTACGGCTTCTTTCATCTCTTCTTTTGGAGTCGATACACACTTCTTATTATCTTCTTCCTGATAGGCACTACTAGAACAATGAGCTATCATGACAGAGAATATCTGTTATCTAACCCCCCCTTATGGCACAGTTTCTATGTGTCATTGTAGCCCATGTGATAAATGTATGACATTATTTTATCTATCACATCTTTCATGACAGTATATATCTATCACACATATGTCATGAACCATGCGACGTAGTTTTACAAGATTTTGAAATTAATCGAAAATTTTAGTGCTAATTTAAATTGTTTTGAATCTGGTGGGTTTCTTCAAAATGTCATATATTAATGATTTGTATTTTCTGTCATGAGATTTAAGGTTTAAAAAAAATAAAATTATTATTTATAATTTTAAAATTATAATAATACTAATTATTATTATTTAAATTCCAAAATTTTGAAATAGAAATAATAAAATCACATTTTAAAACTTGAATTAACTAAAATAAAAATTACATTCAAATTCATAAAAACTATTAAACATCAAATAACATCATATATTCAATAACTGGAAACTTCCAACAATAGCATCATCAAAATACATGGTGAATCAAATCCATAATAATATCGAACTCCATACAAGCATTCTCGAAGAAGTCGTTACTGCCAAAGGAGCAATTTGGCTTCAGTCAACTTAAATTGGAATCATAAAACTACAACAGTACTATGAATGTATTATAATACAAACTAGTGATATCCCAAAAATAACTAAATAAATAAATAAAACCAGCATTATCAACACAAGCATCAAATAATTATTATAATACAAACTACCTGTACTTCAGCGTTTTAAGTTCACCATGATGTGTTGTAGCTATTGTCAATAAAGAACCACTTTTAGCAAATGCTTCCAGCAGTGACATCCCAAGCGCTGTGCCTTCAAGCGGATTTGTCCCCGCATCAATCTAGTAATACAAAATTGATTGTCTTAATATGAAGTTTTGCAATCATAATATTATTGTTCTTTTTCACCTGCAAGTCATACCTTCTATTTATATTGGCATAAGTCATTTAGGCCATAAAATGAAGCAAGACAAAATAAGCCAAGAAAAATTAAGGAAGCACAATTCAAAACGTACTTCATCAAGTAGCACCAACGATTGGCTTGTAGACTATGATAATATGTTCTACAAGTGAACTGATTAAATTAGAAAAGATAAAAACAAATGATAATGAAAAGGAGATATCACCCATGACAGTCAAGAATCCTTAAATTGAATGAGCTACTTCCTTTTCAATTGAGAGATATAATGCTTGTATTTATACTATTTCTACCAGGATGAAATTGCCCTCAAGAAATCTCAACACTTATTTGATCAAATTCATTTACGTGCATGCACCACTTAAATAATTATATTAACTGAATTGATCTTATAGAATCCCCTCACAACCAGGCACAACGATTAAATTATCACAGTTGTGCTCTACCACTCGGCTAATAGCCTGTCACGTGGGCCTCTTGCTGGGGGCCTACTACGCCAAAATCAAGACAAAACCCCATCCCTCTCTTTCCTTTTTACATTCTTAGGTCCCTGCCATGCGGCGACAGAGGGCGTAAAAGGGAATGAATTCACAACTTAGAGGCAGTCATAAGTGATTCAGGACTGAAAATATAGTAACTAAACTTAGGAATTCACGAGATCCATCACTGACACAAGTTGCAAATCGTATCAAGTACATCCCAACAGGAGCTTGTGCCTTTTCTTGTTAAATGTCTTAATAATTTATAAGAAAACAAAATTATCTGCAAAGAATCAAAGCAGTTTATAAAGATTGTTGACAGAATACAAAAATGAGAAAGAATGGTGTTGAAAAAGGGGCATTTGTTTCAAACAAACTTGATTAACTGCAATGAGCTGAGATGTTCTGAAAGGTAAATATCCTTACACCTATTTGTTTCAAGTGGCCAGAGAAGGTAGATAAAGATTGTGACAAGGACTGTTCATCACTAATATCAGCAAGAACTGAATCAAACCAAGGAACCTTTGCATATTTTGAAGATAAGACGTGAAGGCCTGCATATTGAGTAACCCAGTGCAGGTTATATAATAGCAGAATAATCACTTATATGAATAGCAATCAAATCGATCAAAATAAACGGCGCATAGATCACAGAAAATCAAATCAAATCAAAATAATATAATATAAGAAAAAGAGGAAGTAAAGACCTAGCTGAACTTGAGCGTGTTGTTCATCGGCAAGTAGTAGCAGCAGCAGATCGAAGAGTAAGGACGTAGACGAAGAGTAGAAATTTGTTGTCATCAAACAGCATAATAGAGACCAATTTTTTTGTCGGCACGTGATTTTGTTTTTGTGTGTGATTTGGAAATTAGGGTTTGCCATTTGAAGTCAAAGGAGAGTCTACCACTTATAAATTTTTTTTTTGTTTTTGTTTCAAGATACAGTGTTGTTCTACGCCTAAATTAATCCATTCAAAACTCAGCGTTTCATTAAATATTAATATGTTATCATGTGTATGTGATAGATAAATAAGCTATCACAAATCTATCACGCCTTTATGATATATAAAAATTCTATCACGAATCTATCATATTTTTGTGATAAATGACTAATTTTTAAATATCTATTACAAAAATTCTGTCATAATAGCTTATTTTTCTAGAAGTGAGGAGATTGATAGTGAAACAGGACCACAGCTAAAATCTAATTGGAAGAAAACTGAAAAATAAGCACACAAAGACACTAGAAATTACGCGTTTTGCTTTTTAGCCTACATCCACGGACAAAGATAGAAGAATAAAACTTTTTGTGTTGTAATTAAAGTTGTTTCATTTTCTGGCATACTAAAGCCTTTTTCCACGACTATCCATACATCAAGTGCACCCAACAAAGCCTTTATTTTGATACTTTAGTTATCAAGCTTGCTTTCCTTTAATTGTGCAACTTGAAATGACATTATAACACCATTTACCATAATTTACAAATTGATTGAGAATTTGGAGATTCTAAATGTACGGATGAATCTGAAACATAAAAAAATCTTAAGAGACACTTAAATAAAAAATTAAACTTTTTTTGTTAAAGTCAATAGTCAAACTTTGTCTCGATCAATAGTCAATGGCTTGACAGCATGGTTAACTAGATGTGGCTCGGCGGCTAGTCAAACTAACTTCGGCTTGATCAACAAAAATAGGTTGAGCTTGCTTAACTCACTCTGGCTTGGCTCAACTCGGTGAGTTGACTTAAATTAACTGCATAAACTTCTGACAACGATTAATGGCGCGTTTGGGCTCCAATCAGGCTGATTTTTACAGCGTTGCGTTCCTCTCATTGAGCTTTTTGATTTGATGTGCTACTTTGCTATATGGAGCACCAATTACTAACTCTGATACTATTTTGTTGGTGAATTTTAGAAAATTAAATACTTAAAATAAACAATCTTTTATTTTTTCAAGAACACTCCTCAAGTACTACAACTATTATTTTTTCACTCGCTGTAACTTAGAGATTTTGCTGCTTTTCTTGATGGTTAAACTAAATACATGAGGGGGTATTATACATATTACAAATTAATCACAACCATTCATTTATTTAACTGCCACACAATCCTCATCATTCATCAAAACCTACTACTCAACTATTTCAACAACCACACCAACTTTACATACCACAAGAAGCTTCTATGAATTAGAAGTTTGGATTTCTTCAAGCTGGATCAAGTTTATAATCCAACATAAATTAGTACTAATCTTTTTTATTAAATGTTTAAATTATTTTTAAAAAATAATGCTAAAACAACGATGCCATTTATATTAGATGGCACCAGTTTTATAAAACCTAAAAGGTATCAATGTTGTGCAAATTTTATTGAACTCGCAAGCGCACGAATCTATTGTAGAATAGATCAATGGTGATGAGTGTCAATCCCATGAGGAGGTGAATTTTAATTGTGTGTAGAATTAATTTTTGAAGTGGGTAGTTGGTTGGATTTGTGGTGGAAGTGATTTAAATTATCCGAGAACTTAAATGCGAATGACGGAATTAAATTAAAGTGAAAACTATTATAATTGAAATGTTTGGGTATCTGGATCCGTATCAACATGCACCATGGGCTAAATATTATTTATTAGTGCCAATTAAATCATAGAGGGGGAATCCACACCTCATGACCTACACTTTAATCAATATGGTGCTAAGGGCTTATCGTGACAAATAATAACCTTGTACTAGGGAGCCGGTGAAATCAGTGCGATATCTAGACAAGATTATTATTATTTGTCGACGAATAGTCAAAACATCCATAAAAATTAGAGGGGAAGAGAAAATAGATTTACTAAATAAAGCCCATGACACATGTTGAGACTTCCCCTTTAACCTAAACTTGAAAGAAAATTAGCTACTCATAATTGAACTAGGGGTAAAATAAGAATTTCTTAAAATACATAGAAAATATAAGATGGAGAAGGAATTACAAAAAATGGAGCTCAAAAATGAGTTCAGAGATATCAAATTAGGGGGGAGAGGTCCCCTTTTTATAGATACATTTAGTAAATCATGACCATCGGATTAAAAACACTTTGGACGCTCAGGATTGCGCCATGTCATCAGTCAACAGTACGCGGTTTGAACAGTGACACGGTTTGACCACGCGGTTTGAACAGTCAACTGGTTTGAATAGTGGCGCGGTTTGGTTGAAAATAATCTTGTGTATATGCATGTACCATACGCGCAATTTTTGGTCCACTAATTTGCTGCCATATCACCGATCAACAATGCATAAGAATTTTGTCCAATAGAATCGTGACACTTCATCAGTCAATGCCACATCATCGGTAAATGCCACGTCATCATTCCGTATGTGTAAACAGTGTCACGAACATTAACATGGACAGTACCGTACATGTGAACAGTGACATTTTTCTTTTTATACTCCTCCTAAGGTTTTCGACTGTCCTAAGTTTAAAAGTGATGTCTGTTTTGCCGTCTGATCTCTCGTTCATTGTAAAATGACCATGATGCCCCTAAAATACATAAAATACTTAATTAAAATAAAACACATATAATTAAATCACAAGAAGCTTAAATACATAAAAGTAGGAATGTTAGTAAAACTTGAAATGTAAAATGACGATTTTCTTCTTTATAAATATATACTTTCTAACACTCAACACACCCCCCAACCAGGTTATTGCTTGTCCCTAGCAAATAAAGCGAAAACAAAATTCAAATCCAAAATGATTTTTTTTTAAACAATTGTGTTTATTCAATCAAACTAATGATAGCAATCAAGTAAAAGTATAAGCATTATCTCCAGTCTAAAGAAACATCACACCCACATCAACCATCCACATGAATCACTCCAGTAGATTTTTGTCACAGCTACTTTCAAGAATGACATGTCAAACCCCAAAATTTCATTAGTAGTAGTGACACTCTCACAAAGAAATTGAACCCAATAAAAATAGTCACTCTAATGAATGGTAAATTGAGAGAAGAATAATAAGGAAGTAATATCACACACTCTCACCAAAATGAAAGAAATATGCCCACAACTTAGAAATAACACGATCTCAAGTCAAATAAAATGCTAGTCAACCCAATTTATTTATTTATTTTTTTCTCTCTCTTTTTTCTTTTTTTAATTTTTTATGTACCACTACATCTTTTTAACCCATATAACTAACTTCTACTTCAGACTATAGTTCCCTAAAATCAAGGCTTTTATTACGACGTAATGTAGGTTAGGGATATGGCTAATAAAAGAGGGGAAATAAGGAAAGCAAAGTGTCTATTTGAGAAAAACATAGAGATTTTTTTTTTTGGAGGTTGCAAGGTGGATTTCATTTATTATTGTTAAAAAAAAATTTCTCTTTTTTTTTTCCTTGAAACAACAATTTTTTTTTTGGTTTTTTGTTTTTGTTTTTTTTGGCACAACTTCTCTGAACAAAATAATTATTTACATTTTTCTCAAACATAAATAGGTAATGGAACTTGTAAGATATCGGATAATACTCCAAATCAGAGTGGGTCAAGATGATAAGTTTGACAAAGAAAAGTTTTTTTTAAAGGTTCAAAAGGGTTAACTATGGATATTTCATAAAAGGGATAGCTAGAAAAGTTCAAACGGGTCAAAGATGACCTTTCCATCGTCTTTTAGGGCTCTAAATAATCTTCCATATTTACTAGTTAGGTGGACCTCCAGATGTAGCAACACATATTTTTCTCTCTTTTTTTAATTTTATTTAATTTTACAACTTTTTTTTAAGGGTTAACTCAAAAGAAATCTAGAGATCGTGTGCAAAATAATAAACTGCTAAGCTGTATGAAGAATGGGCAAAAGGGTTACTCTCCAAAAAAAATGATAGGCTCAAAAACTCACTTGGTACTTATTATGACATATTCATTCCTTCGAGCAACTCATATTTGTCTCCAACATCAACATGTAGAGTAGCAAACATGGCGTAACATCTTTTAAGAGCAAAAATAATATAAATACTAAAATTTGAAATTCATCATGTCATTCAATGTTAAAACAAATAACACAATTTTTTTTTTCAAAACATTCTAGCCCCCAACCTATTCTAAGCATGAAAGGAAAATATGGATGCAGGAATGTGAAAATGATGCAGAAAAACTAATTAGAAAAGTTACACTTAAAATAAAAAGAAAATGATTTTTTTTTTACTAAGAAGATGTGTTTCTAGAGGCATTACACTCTATATTCAGCCATCTTCGACTTAAAAATTTAAAAATATATATTTATAAAGGAGAAATTAAAAAAAAGAAAGAAAAAAAATGAATATCAAAGCTTAATAAAGAAAAAGAAAATGTTTGGAATTTTTTTTAAACGAAGAAGATGTATTTCTAGAGTAACTACACTCCATATTCAACCATCTTCAATATAAAAAGTTAGCAACAGTTAGTTTCTACAATAAAAAATTAATAAAAATTTAACCAAGATTCCATAATTGTCGACTATTCCCTCTCCCAACCAGAACGAAACATTGTCCTCAATGTTTTAAAGGAAAGAAGTAGAGTTTAGAAGACATCACATGGGTGGTGCAACACAGAAGAAAATATTTACAAGCGGAGAGTTAAATATAACTTGTACTTCTTACTGCAGTTACTATTACCATCATTATTTGGATACTCCAATACCAAGGTCCTGGGGTCTGGGTTTGGCTCTGATTTATAAGCTTGTAACAGATCAAGTAGCTCATTAGCAGTATGATCACAAATAAAAAGCTTTTTCGCTGTGGAAGGAATAAAATAGTTTTTTATTGCATGGTTAAGAAATACGATAAGGCTATCATAAAAGTTACTGATATTTAACAAACCGATGGGTTTCTGATGAATATGCAGATGGGCCCAAGATGCTAATATGATAAGTGCCTCTAGAGTTGCAAGATCTCCTGGTAAGAAAATAAAAACATCAACATGATTAAACATTTCAGTTATTCTTTCTTGCATACCTGAGACGACTAACTCTTCTCTAGTCAGTGAGTCAGACAAACTGCCGAAAGGTTTTAGGGCTCTTGGAATCATGCCTAACACTTGGCTTCTTTTGACAAAAGTAGCTTCTGAGACCAATTTTAATAACCCTCGTTTATCTCTTCCATACACCAAGTGTAATTTTCTCTTTGCTATACTTCGACCAAGATCTATGGCTGCCTCAATGAACTCTTTATGTTTGCCATAGTTAAATCCAGAAAGCACACAAATGTTCTTGAATTGTTTATTGGGAGTAGCTGCAATTGAGATACCTCTTAAAAATTATTTGTGAGTGCTTAACAAAACAAATCATATTTAAAAATCTTGGTGACAATAGTCACAACTGTGTATGAGGTAGCATGTTAGTGTCAATTAACACTTAAAGCACATGGCTCGATAGTTAAAAAGCAAACAATAAAAAAAAAGAGACCATAATAAAATAAAATTATTAAAGACAATAATGCAAATGATAAAACAACAGTGAAATAAAATAACAGTGAAGTAAAAGGATATTTACAGGTAGTTGCGACTGTGGCTCACATCTTCCTCTGGTTTTACATCCAGAAACGGCTTGAACGCCATCTATGGGTCGAAGATAGGCTTCCTATCCAGTTTTCTTATAAACTGGCAAACAGGGTCGTTTATAGTCAGATTCCCGAGACTATATCGTGCATGCTCTTTCTGGAATAATGGCCATAACTGGAGAATCACTCTTTGCACATATCCATTGGGATGCGTTTCAAGAGAGAAAAGGATATCATTCAATGACTCCTTATTCAAGTCATCCCTAATGAATTGAATCTTATCTTCCCTGTTATCAGACACCATTCCTAAAGAATATGGCTTTTTATCGCATCTTATTCTGGCACACTTATGACAAGCAACTGAAATTCTTCGAGCTCTTCGCTTTCTTGCATAATTTCCTAAACCACAACCAGGCATGTGTGCAATAAATTTTGGAGGTAACTCACCTATCAATCGTACTTTAGCCTCAATTAACCAACGGATGTCAGTAGATATGTTATTCCTTATGAGCAATCGCATGCGTTCAGACCGAGCTTTATAGATTGTAAGGAGGACATTCTCAGGAAGTGAAGGGAATCGATTGCGAAGCTTTGCTAGAATCTCGTTTCTATCCATACTTTCGCCTCAGAATATCAGTTATTATGGGAAACTGATGTAACCGACTTGATTGTCACGGAGTACCATTATTCGCCACTTGACCGAGGTGACAAACTAAAACACACAATCGGAGTAACAAATAAAAACACACAAAGAAAATTACAATCATCCTCTTATGGAATTTACCTCTAGCTCCAACTGGATATCGAATATACCTCCCTCAATGTCTCTTAGTTTTCTTTCTATATCCTCAACATGGGATACTAACTCTGGTGGTTGCAAAGCCCAAATACGATGTGTTTTACAAAATCGAATATGCATTTTGAGATGAGATTTTACACGTTGAAGTGGTCTAAGAATGTCCAGGAGGAGCTGTTTAGTTATGACACTTATGATTAACAATGATAAAAGAAAACTTAATGGTTAAACAATCACACTTATGCACAAATAATTTCAATTAGCAAAAGAATAATAAAAAGAAAGAAAAAATCAAATCACCGAAAAGACAGAAAAATCTCAATTTAAATGTGGTGGGTCACTCAAATTTATTTCAGTGTCCTCTCTATGTGGCTGGTACTCTAGATATGGCTTTAATCTTTGACCATTAACTTTAAACGTGACACCGTTCTTTGGGTCCTTAATTTCAATTGCCCCTTGTGGAAAAACAGTATAAATAATAAAGGAGCCAGACCATTGAGAGCGTAGCTTACCTGGGAATAGGTGCAAGCGAGAATTGAATAAAAGCACTTTCTGACCTGGAGTGAAAGATTTTCTCATAATCTGCTTATCATTAAAAACTTTCATTCGTTGCTTGTAAATCTTGGCATTTTCGTATGCATCATTGTAAATTTCTTCAAGTTCTGCCAGCTGTAATCTTCTTTTTGAGCTAGCTTGCTGTATGTCAAAGTTGAATTTCTTGATGGCCCAGTACGCACGATGCTCGAGTTCCACAGGTAGGCGGTAAACTTTTCCATACACTAGCCTGTAGAGTGACATCCTAATTGGGGTCTTGAAAGTCGTTCTATATGCCCATAATGCATCATCGAGTCTTAATGACCAATCTTTTCTGTCTAGTCTCACCGTTTGTTCTAATATGTGCTTTATTTCTCGATTGGAGATCTTAACTTGGCCATTGGTTTGCGGATGATATGGGGTCGCCACTTTATGAGTGATGAAGTACTTTGTCAAAAGTGCCTTTAATGATTTGTAGCAAAAGTGGGCACCACCATCATTGATTATTGCTCAAGGGAACCTAAAGCGTGAAACAATGTTGCTTTTCAAAAATCCTATCACCACTTTGTGATCATTGGTTCTGCATGGAATTGCTTCTACCTATTTCGATACATAGTCAACATCAACCAATATGTATTGATGGCCAAAAGAAGGGAGAAAGGGTCCCATGAAGTCGATGCCCCACACATAAAAAATCTCAACCACTAAAATTGGATTTAGTGGCATCATGTTCCTTCGTGTAATGCTCCCCATTCGTTGACATCTATGACATGAAGAGGAAAATGTGTAAGCATCTCAAAATATAGTTGGCCAATAAAAACCACATTGAGAAGATATCCCATAAAAAATTCTTTATTTCCGCAAAAATTTTAGCCTTGTCCTGCTTGGTCCAATGCTCTGGAAGTTTATCTGTAATAAGATAATTAACTATATCAGCATACCATGGTAATACTTCTACACTCATCAATTGCTCATCCGAAAATGACTCATTCAATGTTAAAAGTTCTGTAATTATGTCAAAATAGAGACGAGAGAAATGGTCAGCCACAACATTTTCTGTCCTTTTCTTATCTTTCAATTCCAAGTCAAACTTCTGTAAAAGCAACACCCAACGAATTAGTCTACCTTTTGTATCTTTCTTTATGAGAAGATATTTAAGAGCAGCATTATCTGTGAATACAATTATTTTACAACCAATGAGATAAGATCGAAATTTCTCTAATGCATACACTATTGCTAGTATTTCTTTTTCAGTGGTTGAATAGTTAATTGTGCATCATTCAATGTCATACTAGCATAGTAAATGACATAGGAAATTCGATCTACTCTTTGTCCTAATACTACTCCTACTGCGAAATTAGATGCATCACACATGAGCTCGAATGGTAAGCTCCAGTTTGGGGGCTGAATGATAGGTGATGTTGTTAACAAATGCTTCAGTTTTTCAAACGCCACAAGACATGAATCATTAAAGACAAAAGGTACATCCTTAGCAAGTAGATTGCATAAGGGTCTAGAAACTTTGCTAAAATCTTTAATGAAACGTCTATAAAAACCAGCATGCCCAAGGACACATCTTCCTTCTCTAACTGTTTTAGGTGGAGGAAGATTGAAAATGAGATCCACCTTAGCTTTATCGACCTCAATACCTTTGCTCAAAATGATGTGACCAAGAACGATACCTTGGTTTACCATAAAATGACATTTCTCCCAATTTAAAATCAAATTCTTCTCTGTACATCTTTGCAGAGTTTTTGTCAAATGATGTAAACATTGATCAAAAGAATAACTAACAACAGAAAAATCATCCATAAAGATCTCAAGGAATCGTTCAACTATATCAGAAAAAATGCTTAACATGCATCGTTGAAATGTAGCAGGTGCATTACATAATCCAAATGGCATCCTCCTATATGCAAAAGTGTCAAAAGGGTAAGTGAAAGTTATTTTCTCTTGATCTTTTAGTGTTATAGGAATCTGATTGTATCATGAGTAGCCATCTAGAAAGCAATTAAATTCATGCCTGCTAATCTATCAAGCATTTGATCAATAAATGGTAAAGGAAAATGGTCTTTACGTGTGACAAAATTTAACTTTCTACAATCAATGCATACACACCATCCTTAGTCACTCTAGTGAGTATCAATTCATTATCTGCATTGGTAACTACTGTGACTCCTGACTTTTTAGGGACAACTTGCACAGGACTGACCTATGAACTATCAAAAATTGGGTAAATGATACATGCACCTAATAGTTTAAGGACTTCAGTTCTAACAACTTCTTTCATGTTATGATTTAACCGACGTTATATTTCCCTAATAGATTTAGTATTTTCATCAAGGTGAATGTAATACATGCAGTCTGCTGGGTTTATACCTTTTATGTCAGCTATGGTCCGTCCTAATACTCATTTGTGCTCTTTTAAAACATCCAACAACTTACATTTTTGTTCGTCATTTAGAGATGATGAAATGATTACTGGCAGAGTGCTTTCTTCTCCCAAGAACGCATATTCTAAAGTGTTGGGTAATGGTTTGAGCTCGAGTTTTAGTGGTGATTCTGATGATGGGCTGACTTTCTTCTCTGATGGTACTAGTTTTTCAGCTCTTGACTTCCATTTATTAGTGTCTATGGATGGTGCTGAGTCAAGTAGGGCGTTGACCTCATTGAATGATCTGTCAATATCAAATTCCAAACCAAAATGAGTTAAACATGTTTGTAAAGGGTCATCACTAAGGTTTGAAAGAAAAGTATTATCAACTATTGTTTTTATTAAATCAACATCAACAATTTCATCATCTGTATTGTGAGATTGTTTGGTAATGTTGAAGATGTTTAGCTCCATAGTCATATTGCCAAAGGACAACTGCATATTTCCAGTACTGAATTGAATGTGAGCATCCGCAGTTGCCAAGAAAAGTCGACCGAGGATAATAGGGATGTGCTTCCTTGAATCCTGAATTGGTTGAGTGTCAATTACAATGAAATCAACGGGAAAATAAAACTTCTCTACCTGGATAAGCACGTCCTCCACAATACTACGAGGTATTTTTGTGGACCGATCTGTAAGCTGTAACACTACTGAAGTTGGGTGTAATTCTCCAGTACAAGTTTCACGAATACAGAGTAAGGCAACAAATTTATACTAGCTCCTAAATCCAACAAAACATTCTCAATTGTGTGGTTCTTTATACTACATGAGATAGTAGGGGAGCTTAGATCTTTACATTTTAGAGGAATTTTGTGTTGGAGTATAAAACTAACGTTTTCTGTTAAAAATGCCTTCTTTTGAACATGAATATTTATTTTTTTAGTACAAACGCCTTTAAGAAACTTGGCATAAGATGACACTTATTTTATAGCATCAAGTAAAGGGATGTTAACACTTACCTGTTTGAAGATCTAAAAAATCTCACATGTGAATTTTTTCTTCTTTCCTTTAGCCAACCTCTGAGGAAATGGAGCTTTAGGAACATATTCTCATGGTTTGGTTTCTTCTTACTTCTCTGGTGATGAGTCTTCAACATTTACAGTTACAATTTGAGTTATTTTTGTCACTGGCATCTCCACCTTATTGTCGACTTCTTTCTCTTTTCGCAAGGTCATGACAGCTTTGACCTCTCCATACTGCTGTGGTAAACTGGTATTTACTTCATGCACTTATTTAGGATTAGGCACTGGTTGACTTGGAAACTTGCCTTTCTCAACAGTCATTGCCAACATTTGAACTGAAGAAGCAAGCTATCCCACCATCTTCTCGAGGCTTGAAACTGATTGGGCTTGTGAGTTGAAGCCTGCTCTCATCTCATTTCGTAGTCCATCAATGGTGCGCTTCTGTTGCTTAATCGTGGAGTGAGTAACATTCTTGAAATTCTGGAGTGCATCCTCCCATTGTCTGGGCTGAGAGTAATTCTGGTTCTGATTGTATGGTCTAAATGGTGGCTGAGAGGCTTAAAGAATTTAAGGAATTGATTGCACTGGTGGAGCTGGAGTTGCTGGTCCATTCTGTTGGAATCCTTGAGACCATGCAAAATTTGAGTGATCTCTCCATCCAGGGTTTTATGTGTTGGAGTATGAGTTGTAATTTGATGGTTTTCTCATGACATCGATGACATTAGCTTGATCTGAGTATGAGTCATGGTCATGTGGCTCTGTTAATTTAGCAGTCGTCAACGATGTTATTTGTTAGGAAAGACCTTCAACCATCTATTTGACTTCTTTAATTCCTGAACTTGACTCACCAATATGAACCTCATTCACTTCCTTAATTCTTTTAGTATTTCTGAGCGATCGACTCCGTTGTTGGGAATTATCCGCTTGTCGCTGGAAGAAATGCCAAATCTCTGATTTACTTTTTGACATTAGCTCTCTTCCATTTGTTGCCATTAGCCATTTTTGCACTTGTGGCACTAATCCCTCAAAAAAGTATTAGCATTGGTGTCATTTCTCGTACCCATGATGTGGACACTTCAAGAGTAGCCCATTGAATCACTCATATACTTCGAAAAACTGCTCGTCTTCTCTCTAAGTAAACTCTGAAATTTTCATGCGAATAATATTGGTTTTATGCATTGGGAAATATTTATTCAAAAATTTTGTTACCATTTGTTCCTATGATATAATGCTATTAACAGGCAATGTATTAAATCATGAACGAGCTCTATCCTTTAAAGAAAATGGGAATAGTTTAAGTTTAACATCATCTTCTGAAAAATTCTCATATTTAAAAGTTTGACAAATAGTATAAAAATTATTCAGATGATTATATGGGTCTTTATTTTCTAGGCCATAGAATATTGGGAGATAATTTAGTACACTAGGTTTTAACTCAAAACTCATACCAGCTACATTTGGATATCTTATGCATGATGTGCTCAAATTAGCTAAGGGACTACAGTAATCTTTAAATGGCCTCTCTTGCGGTTCTGGTTGTTAGTGTTGCAAATACATTTCAATTTTATTTTTAAATGCAGCGTGTTTGTGTGTGCGAAGTGTTTTTTCTAATTTAAGGTCTATAGGCTCAAGATTGGGTAATAATGACAATCGACCATGCATCCAAAGAATACAAAAAAAAATAAAAACAAAACTTAATAAAAATAAAGAAGAGAGAGAAATTAAGATACTAACCATGTCACGCTATTACAATCTTACTATAAAAACACACAAAAAAATACGTAAAATAAAATAAAAATATATTAATAAGATAAATGAAAAATTATAAAGAAAAATAACTTGAAAATTAAATTACATAAATTTAAAGAAGAGAAAAAGAAATGAAATTCTAACCTTAAAATGCAAATTCACTTTTTTTCTTTTTTTAATAAAAAATTATAATAAAATAACTAAATGAAATCATGTCACCGTTCACATTTACGGTACTGTCCATGTTACTGTTCATGACACTGTTCACATATACGAAACGATGACGTGGCATTGATCGATGATGTGGCATTGACTGATGATGTGTCACGATTCTATTGGATAAAATTTTTATGCACTGTGATCGATGATGCGGTAGCATGTTAGTAGACCAAAAAATGCGCGTACGGTACATGCATATACACAGGAGTATTTTCAACCAAACCGCGTCACTGTTCAAGCAAGTTGACTGTTCAAATCGCGTGGTCAAACCGTGTCACTGTTCAAACCGCGTGGTCAAACCGCATACTGTTGACTGATGACGTGGCGCAATCCTAAGCGTCCAAACTGTTTTTAATCCGATGGTCATGATTTAAAAAAAAAAGAAAAAAAATGAATCTGCATTTTAAGGTTAGAATTTCATTTATTTTTTTAATAAAAAAATTAAAATAAAATAACTAAAAGAAATTATTTACAAAAAATAATTTTACAAATTAAAATAACTTGCCTCTTTGGCAACGGCGCCAAAAACTTGTTATGTAATTTTATTAAACTCGCAAGCGCACGAATCTATTGTAAAATAGATCAATGGTGACGAGTGTCGATCCCATGAGGAGGTGAATTTTAATTGTATGTAGAATTAATTTTTGAAGTGGGTAGTTGGTTGGATATTTGGTGGAAGTGATTTAAATTATCTGAGAACTTAAATGGGAATGGCAGAATTAAATTAAAGTGAAAACTATTATAATTGAAATGCTTGGGTATCTGGATCCGTATCAACATGCACCATGGGCTAAATATTACTTATTAGTGCCAATTAAATCATGAGGGGGAATCCACACCTCATGACCCACACTTTAATCAATATGGTGCTAAGGGCTTATCGTGACAAATAATAATAACCTTGTACTAGGGAGCCGGTGAAATCAGGGCGGTATCTAGACAAGATTATTATTATTTGTCGACGAAAAATCAAAACATCCATAAAAATTAGAGGGGAAGAGAAAATAGATTTACTAAATAAAGCCCATAACACATGTTGAGACTTCCCCTTCAATCCAAGCTTGAAAGAAAATTAGCTACTCATAATTGAACTAGGGGTAAAATAGAAATTTATTAAAATACATAGAAAATACAAGATGGAGAAGGAATTACAAAAAATGGAGCTAAAAAATGAGTTCAGAGATATCAAATTAGGGGGGAAAGGTCCCATTTTTATAGATATATTTTGTAAATCATGGCCATCGGATTAAAAACAGTTTGGACGCTCAGGATTGCGCCATGTCATCAATCAACAGTACGCGGTTTGACCACGCGGTTTGAACAGTGATACAGTTTGACCACGCGGTTTGAACAGTGATACAGTTTGACCACGCGGTTTGAACAATCAACCGACTTGAATAGTGACGCGGTTTGGTTGAAAATAATCTTGTGTATATGAATGTACCGTACGCGTCATTTTTGGTCTACTAACATGCTGCCATGTCACTGATCAACAGTGTATGAGAATTTTATCCAATAAAATCGTGACACCTCATCAGTCAATGCCACATCATCATTCATTGCCACTTCATCGTTCCGTATGTGTGAACAGTGTCATGAACATTAACATGGACAGTACCGCATATGTGTACAGTGATATTTTTTCTTTTATGCTCTTCCTAAAGTTTTCGACTATCCTGAGTTCAAAAGTGATGTCCATTTTACAGCCTGATCTCTCGTTCATTGTGAAATGACCACGATACCCCTAAAATACGTAAAATACTTAATTAAAATAAAACACACATAATTAAATCACAAGTAAAACTTAAAATGTAAAATTACGATTTTCTCCTTTATAAATATACACTTTCTAACACTCAACAATCAACACCAAAATTTTCTAACCAGTGAAGAAATTAACAAATTCCTCTCTCTCTCAAACAAATCCTTCCTTATAACACTACATGGAACCACCCTAACCCTGAGCCTCACATCCATCGCCAACGAAGCTGAGCAAGTTCACTACAAATCAAAATCACCATCTCACTCATTGAAACATACACTTTGTTTTTTCACTTCTGAAACGCTCATTGTTGCTCTCACTTAAGCCTTCATTTAACTAAGTCCTAGTCTTGGAACAAAGGTTACAAACATAAACCCCAAACTCGAAAATGAAAACCGCCACTAGAGCTCGATTCCTGCTACCTCACTAGCTATCGAGTGTGCTAATCGAACCTCCAAGAGCCATCGGTCATTCCTCAGCCATCTTTGTCACTTCACAAAGACTAAAGCCCACTGTACAAAGTAGAAAGGTCACTACAATTGCTGCCACTGATCGATGTTGATTTTGATAGATTTGTGGCATGTTGTCGCCTGAGTTCTATCCCTCATAACACCCTCTTCAAAACCTGATCGGTAACCGTTACCAAAATTATCCAAATTGCGCCGATCAACCATTAAATTTTCACAAATGTCAAAACTAGATTCGTCACCGTGGCTATGCGACAGACCACAACACCATTACTATTAGGTTCAGCGCAGCATGAAGCTTTTGCCCTGACATTCCCAGTCACTGTCACACAAATTCCAATCATAATGGGTCTACAAGGGCATTTCGATAAATTTGGACTCCGAGTGTAATTTTGACCTTCATCATTTTTTAATATTTCTTAATACTTAGTTTGATGGATATATTTCAATATATTTATCATTAATAATGTGCATTTGAATTTCAATTCAGTATAATTTCTTTGTGTTGAAATTTAAAGGATATACAATTCTTAATTAAATGCATAATCTATTGGGATTTTCCGGCAATTAAAATTTGTTTTTCCTTCTTCTAAGGAGTTTGTGTTCAATTACATATTGAAACACAATTCAATTTGTGTCATAGCATTTGAAAGCACTTAACAAATGCTATTGTTATATAGCTGACATTTTCACTTTTGTTACCATTATTATATGGGAAAACTTGGTACCTTGTTTTACTAATTTGTTGGATAACAGTTGTTGCATCTTTTGCATGATAGAGGCTTAAAAATAGGGAGCACAACAATATTTGCTAAATTTCTAGTATAATTCGGTCATACACTAATTATACGAATGTACAATTTTCTTTTTTTTGTTGTATCTAAGCGGCAGCAAAAAATATTAGGAAATTTTCTTAAATAGCCACTTTCCAAAATTCAATATCAAAATTAGCCATAGAACAAAAAGTCTTACAATAATAGTCACAAACATCCTTTATAGACTAAATTACCTTCTCTCCAAATTTCCCTCCTCAAAATCGCATAAGGCTTGTTATTGCCCATCTCGCATTGCCATCATTGCCCAACATCACCCAACATCGCCCATCATCGCCCGTTACCTCGAAATTTCTTTCTACAACCCCATCATCACAATCTCCCTAGCAAAAAGTTGTACATTGTCAAATGGTATTAGAATTCGACCTAAAGGTATGCCTCCCTTACACTTTTACAGTAAGTTTTAATTGATTAGTGGTTTATTAATGATAGAAAAACACATTAGGATGTGTATTGGCATGAACAATTCATCGATTTTTAAAGATTAGTGTTTGCAAATATAAGCACATTAGGTGTTCGTTAAAATGTCTCTAAGAAAAAAATTTCAATTATCTCAATAAATTTGCTGAACTAGTTCTTAGTAATCTACTCTTTAATACCAAAACTACTTACTACTATGAAGTTTACACTTATTTCATAAGTTTTGTTTTAATTTTTTTTTATTTATGTTGGGTTCAGGCACCCATCGCCTGGGCATGTTGCGGGCGATGGGTGCTTGTTGTGGGCGATGGCACCACATTGCCCGCAGCATCAGCATGGGCGGGCGATGGCGCCTATCGGCCGCAGCATGTGCGGGCGATGGCGCCCATTGCCCGTAGCGCTCGCATTGTTATGAAATGAATTTTTTTAAATACTAATTTAATATTTCTCGTATTTAACTTTCAGATATGTCCTGCAATAAAATGCTGCCTTGGACTTTTAAGATACCAACTGAAGATCACTTCCCAGGTGTTCTAACAAATTTAACGAAAATGAAGCGAGTGATTAGCCTTATGGAATCAAAGTTGACTGAAAAACAACAAAATTGTTCAAAAAATAAATATTCGGGCATTTTACCAATATGAAGGAAATTGGATTTAGTGGCATGCTTGTGCATAATTTATTACTTAGACAAGTAGTTCAAGAAGTTGATATATATCAAATGTAGTTTCGATTTGGCAATGAGTTGTTGCGCTTTCGATTCGAGAATGGTGCCTTATAACAAGACTTAAATGTGGTGAATTGCAAGATTTAGAAAAGTTCAAAAAAATTTGTGGTAGTTGGCAAATACATGATGCCTATTTCGATGGCAATGATGAGTTTCAGCTTCAATAATTAGATACAAGGTTTGATGCTTTTGATTTTACCTAAATCAATGACAAGGATGCATTGAGAATTGCCTTGTTCTACTTTGCGGATAGAGTTTTGTGTACGAGACCTAATGAGAGGTCCATTTATAAATTTATACTATATGCCGTCGCAGATTTGAAATGTTTTAACAACTTTTCTTTGGGAATATATTCGTGCAATATTGTTTATGATCAAATGAGTACTTCATTGAATGGGAAGACTGAAAAATTTAGGAAAGAAGCCAGTAACAAGCACAGACATGAGACTTATAATTTTTATGGCTTTTGTTATGGAGTGCAGATGCGTAAAATATAAATACAAGTATGTATATGCATAAATATAATATAGTGTTTAATGTATTTTTTTTCATTGTAAGCCTATATTTTTGAAGCAGTTGGAGGAATCGCATTAAAGTATGGCACCCTAACAAATGTGAATTGTCCTCAAATCTTTAAATAGATGGTCTCAAAGAACATACCGCATTCAGAACTATTAGGAAAAAAAATTTAGAGCACCTGCTGTAAGTGCATGCAAAGCATGTAATTTTGTGTATATATTTGTATACAATTATGAAACCTTAATTTTTTCAGTTGCTCATAGAGATGGAGTTGAAGCAAGTTTTGAAAAAGACTAGTAATAAGAACAAAGAACCATACTATCAATCTGTGAGGAGATACTGCACTACGATTCCGACTTGGGTCGATGAGGTGAGAAGATTTTACAATTTTGTCTACTTGTCATGCATTTCGTTGAACTGAAAACTGTATATTACTTTGTGCAGTTTAAGCAATTTGTAGAAAAAGAAAAGCATGGTGACACCACATTGCCATCAGATGACCACCATCGATATCCTATAAATGGTTTTAAGCCATCCGACCTGCCTAAAAGTTTCTACGAACCAGAGGACGTGGATACCATCGAGGTTAGATTTGTCTGGTATTTTAAGTTCAATCTAGAGTCACGAATAACTTAGGAATTTCCTACTAGAGTTAATTTTTTTCTTCAGTCGAGATCGGAGAATCGATATAATTATGTCGTCCATAAACTGAATAAGCTTGAGGTTGATGTTGCTGAAATCAAGACGGAAATGGCTGAAATCAAGATGGCAGTAGTTGAAGATCGGAAGGTGTTTGGAGAGGGCAAGACCGAATTTAATGAGATGAAACATGCAGTCATGAAATTTATCACATCACACACTAATTCCACATTTCCGCAATCATATGGTGAATTCTCATATCAGCGCTCACACTCAGTATGCAAGTTATACATGCATCAAAATAAACTTCTTATTTAATATTTTTACTCCACATTCCAACACTTATATATTTGGACCATATTTGACAGGTGCCTCCGAGTTTTGGACAATCGGACAATCCTGATATTAAACCATTGGAATATGATGCGAGTGACAAAGGAAAAGCTCTAATATACGACTGGGAGAGGGACCTCCATAATGAAAGTGTTTGTTTATTGACAAAGCCACCAGGCGTGAGTTTGTTTGGACGTCAATTGAAGAAGACGCATCTACTAAGTAGTCCATACACAATTCCCCCACCTAAAAGACGGAAATCTCATAATGTTGAAAATCTTCTCGCAACTGAAGTTATACATGTCGATGACGAGGTACGTGTTGATATAGATCCATTAAAAGGGCTTGATAATCCAATATTATTTTCTGATTTCAAGCAGTGGTATCATGGCAAAATCACTGTAAGTAGGCCCATTGCATTTACAAAAGACTATTTTGAGATAATTTTGCGTGACAATAAGAGCGGTCCACGCAGATGGCTGAGAGATGAGGTAAGCATCCTTAATCATTATACTATCTTGATCATTGAACCTATTGAATCTATTATTATCTAACATTCTACCACTGATTCACAGCATATCATGCTTACTTACGCTATTATTATCTAACATTCTACCACTGATTCACAGCATATCATGCTTACTTACGCTATTATTATCTAACATTCTACCACTGATTCACAGCATATCATGCTTACTTACTCTATTATTATCTAACATTTGTTGAGTGTTAGAAAGTGTATATTTATAAAGGAGAAATTCATCATTTTACACTTCAAATCTCACTAACATCTCTAATTTTATTTATTTAAGTCCCTTGTTATTTAATTATATATGTTTTGTTTTAATTAAGTATTTTGTGTATTTTAGGGGTATCATAGTCAGTTCACAATGAACGAGATTTCGGATAGCAAAACGGACGTCACTTTTGAACTCAGGACAGTCGAAAACCTTAAGAGGAGCATAAAAGGAAAAATGGCACTGTTCACACGTACGGTACTATTCACATGTACGCATCGCATTTTATGGATATCTGTCGACGACACTGCTCGCATCAGCGTTACTGTTCAACCGTATGCAAACCGTGTTACTGTTCAAACCGCGTGGTCAAACCCGTGGTCAAACCGTATTACTGTTCACTGATGACGTGGCGCAATCCTGTGCATCCAAACTATTTTTAATCCGATGGCCATGATTCACTCAATGTATCTATAAAAAGGGGGTCTCCCTCCCCTAATTTGATACCCCTGAATCCATTTTTGAGCTTAGTTTTCTGTAATTCTTTCTCCATCTTGTATTTTTTACGTATTTTAATAAATTCCCATTTTACCCTTAGTTCAATTATGAGTAGCTAATTTTCTTTTAAGCTTGGGTTGAAGGTGAAGTCTCAACATGTGTCATGGGCTTTATTTGGTAAATTTATTTTCTCTTCCCCTCTAATTTCTGTGGAGGTTTTGACTTTTAAATGCGACAAATAATAATAATCTTGTTTAGTTACCGCCCGGTTTTTCCTAAAGACCCTAGTATAAGGTTATTATTATTTGGCACGATAAGCCCTTAACACCATATTGATTAGAGCGTGGTTCATGAGGTGTGGATTCCCCCCTCATGATTTAATTGGTATTAATAAGGAATATTTAGCCCATGGTGCATGTTGATACGGATCCAGATACCCAAGCACTCTATTTCAATAGTTCCTAATTCAATTTAATTCCGCTATTTCAATTTAAATTCTAGCATCCTTTAAATCAATTTTCCCATTCTAGCATCCATTAAATCAATTTCCCCATAAATCCAATCACCCATTTACATAATTAATTCTACACACAATTAAAATCCATCTCCTCGTGGGATCGACACTCGTCACCGTTAATCTAATCTACAATAGATTCGTGCGCTTGCGAGTTCAACAAAATTTGCACAACAAGTTTTTGGCGCCGTTGCCGGAGAGGTAAGTATTTTGATTTATAGAATTAATTTTTTGTAAATAATTTTATTATTATTATTATTATTATTATTATTATTATTATTATTATTATTTTAGTTGTTTCCTTGTATTTTTTTTCTTAATTAATTAAAAAAAAGTGAATTTATATTTTAGGTAAGAATTTCTTTTTCTCTTCTTTAAATTTCTGCAATTTAATTTTCAAGTTATTTTTCTTTGTAATTTTTCATTTATCTCATTAATTTATTTTTATTTTATTTCACGTATTTGTTTTAGTGTATTTTGTTTTTATAGAAAGGTTGTAACAGCGCAATAAGGTTAGTATTGTAATTTCTCCTTCTTCTTTATTATTATTTAATTTGTTCTCATTTTTATTTTCTTTGCATGCATGGTCGTAGGTCATTATTACCTAATCTTGAGCCTATAGACCTTGAATTAGAAAGAACACTTCGCACACACAAACACATTGCACTTAAAGAAAAAATTGAAATGGATTTACAACAACCAGAACCACAAGAGAGGCCATTTAAGGACTACTTCAGTCCCTTAGCTAATTTGAGCACATCTTGCATAAGATACCCTAATGTAGCCGCTAGGAGTTTTAAACTAAAACCTAGTGTGCTAAATTGTCTCCCAACATTCTATGGCTTAGAAAATGAGGACCCATATAATCATCTGAATGATTTTCATACAATTTGTCAAACATTTAAATATGAGAATTTTTCAGAAGATGATGTTAAACTTAGACTATTCCCATTTTCTTTAAAGGATAGAGCTCGTTCATGGTTCAATACATTGCCTGCTACTAGCATTACAACATGGCAACAAATGGTAACAAAATTTTTAAATAAATATTTCCCAGTACATAAAACCAATGCTATTCGTAGGAAAATTTCAGAGTTCACATAGAGAGAAGACGAGCAGTTTTTCGAAGCATGGGAGCGATTCAATGGGCTACTTTTGAAGTGTCCACATCATGGGTACGAGAAATGGCACCAATGCCAATACTTCTTGGAGGGATTATTGCCAAATGTGCAAGAATGGCTAATGGCGACAAGTGGAGGAGAGCTAATGTCAAAAAGTGCATCAGAGATTTGGGATTTCTTCCAACGACAAGCGGATAATTCCCAACAACGGAGTCGATCTCTTAGGAATACTAGAAGAATTAAAGGAGTGAATGAGTTTCACATTGGCGAGTCAAGTTCAGAAATCAAAGAAGTCAAAGAGATGGTTGAAGGCCTTTCTCGACAAATAGCATCTTTGACAACTGCTAAATCATCAGAGCAACAAGACCATGACTCATACTCAGATCAAGCCAATGCCATAGGTGTCATGAGAAAGCCATCAAATTACAACCCATACTCCAACACATATAATCCTGGATGGAGAGACCACCCCAATTTTTCATGGTCTCAGGGATTCCAACAGAATGGACCAACAGCTCCAGCTCCAGCTCCACCAATGCAACCAATTCATCAAGTTCCTCAAGCCTCTCAGCCACCATTTAGACCATACAATCAGAACCAAAACTACTCTCAACCCAGACAATGGGAGGATGCATTCCAGAATGTCAAGAATGTTACTAACTCCATGATCGAACAACAAAACTGCACCATTGATGGACTACGGAATGAGATGAGAGCAGACTTCAACTCACAAGCCCAATCAGTTTCAAGCCTCGAGAAAATGGTGGGACAACTTGCTTCTTCAGTTCAGACTTTGGCAATGACTGTTGAGAAAGGTAAATTTCCAAGTCAACCAGTGCCTAATCCTAAAAGAGTGCATGAAGCAAGTACTAGTTCACCACAACAGCATGGAGAGGTCAAAGCTGTTATGACCTTACGAAAAGGAAAAGAAGTCGACAACAAAGTGGAGATGCCAGCGACCAAAGAAAATCAAATTGTACTTGTGAATGTTGAAGACTCACCACCGGAGAAGAAAGAAGAAACCAACCCACGAGAGTATGTTCCTAAAGCTCCATTCCCTCAGAGGTTAGCTAAAGGAAAGAAGGGAAAATCCACAGGTGAGATTCTTGAAGTCTTCAAACAGGTAAGTGTTAACATCCCTTTACTTGATGCAATAAAGCAAGTTCCATCTCATGCCAAGTTTCTTAAAGACCTTTGCACTAAAAAGAGAAACATTCATGTTTAGAAAAAGGCATTTTTAACTGAAAATGTTAGTTCTATACTCCAACACAAAATTCCTCTAAAATGTAAAGACCCAGGCTCCCCCACTATCTCATGTAGTATAGGGAACCACACAATTGAGAATGCTTTGTTAGATTTAGGAGCTAGTGTTAATCTTTTGCCTTACTCAGTATTTGTGAAACTTGGATTGGGAGAATTACACCCAACTCCAGTGGTGTTACAGCTTGCAGATCGGTCCACGAAAATCCCTCGTGGTATTGTGGAGGACGTGCGTATACAGGTAGACAAGTTTTATTTTCCTGTTGATTTCATTGTAATTGACACTCAACCAATACAGGATTCAAGGAAGCATATCCCCATTATCCTAGGTCGACCATTCTTGGCAACTGCCGATGCTCACATTCAATGCAGGACTGGAAATATGCAATTGTCCTTTGGCAATATGACCATGGAGCTCAACATCTTCAACATTGCCAAACAACCTCACAATGCAGATGATGGAATTGTTGATGTGGATTTAATTGAAGCATTAATTGATGATACTTTTATTTCAAACCTTAGTGATGACCCTTTACAAACATGTTTAACTCACTTTGGTTTAGATTTTGATGTTGACAGATCAGTCGATGAGGTCAACGCCTTACTTGACTCAGCACCATCCTTGGACACTAATAAATGGAAGTCAAGAGTTGAACAACTAGCACCATCAGAGAAGAAACTCATCCCATCATCAGAGTCACCACCGAAACTCGAGCTCAAACCATTACCCAACACTTTGGAATATGCATTCTTGGGAGAAGAAAGCACTCTACCGGTAATCATCTCATCATCCCTAAATGACGAGCAAAAAGGTAAGTTGTTGGATATTTTAAAAGAGCACAAAGAAGCATTAGGATGGACCATAGCAGACATAAAAGGTATAAACCCAGCAGACTGCATGCATTACATTCACCTTGATGAAAATGCTAAATCTACTAGGGAAATGCGACGTCGGTTAAATCCTAATATGAAAGAAGTTGTTAGAACGGAAGTGCTTAAACTATTAGATGCAGGTATCATTTACCCCATTTCTGATAGTTCATGGGTCAGTCCTGTGCAAGTGGTCCCCAAAAAGTCAGGAGTCACAGTAGTTACCAATGCTGATCTTCATGTGATAGGTGTCAACGAATGGGGAGCATTACACGAAGGAACATGATGCCACTAAATCTAATTTTAGTGGTTGAGATTTTTGATGTGTGGGGTATTGACTTCATGGGACCCTTTCACGCGTCTTTTGGCCATCATTACATATTGGTTGCTGTTGACTATGTATCAAAATGGGTAGAGGCAATTCCATGCAGGACCAATGACCATAAAGTGGTGATAGGGTTTTTGAAGAGCAACATTGTTTCACGCTTTGGATTCCCTCGAGCAATAATCAGTGATGGTGGTACCCACTTTTGCAACAAATCATTCAAAGCACTTTTGACAAAGTACTCCATCACTCATAAAGTGGCGACCCCGTATCATCCGCAAACCAGTGGCCAAGTTGAGATCTCCAATCGAGAAATAAAGCACATCTTAGAAAAGACCGTGAGCCCAGACTGAAAAGATTGGTCATTAAGACTCGATGATGCATTATGGGCATATAGAACGGCTTTCAAGACCCCAATTGGGATGTCACCCTACAAAGGCTAGTGTATGGAAAAGCTTGCCACCTACCTGGGAACTCGAGCATCGTGCGTCTTTGGGCCATCAAGAAATTCAATTTTGACATGCAAAGCAAGTCGGCTCGAAGACGATTACAAATGGCGAGACTTGAAGAAATTCGTAACGATGCATACGAAAATGCCAAGGTTTACAAGCAGCGAATGAAAGTCTTTCATGATAAGCCGATTATGAGAAAATCTTTCACTCAGTCGAAAAGTACTTTTATTCAATTCTCGCTTGCACCTATTCCCAGGTAAGCTACGCTCTCGATGGTCCGGCCCCTTTATTGTTCAAACTGTTTTTCCACATGGGGCAATTGAAATTAAGGACTCAAAGAACGGTGTCACGTTTAAAGTTAATGGTCAAAGATTAAAGCCATATCTAGAGTACCAACCACATGGAGAGGACACCGAAATAAATTTGAGTGACCCACCACATTTGAATTAAGATTTTCTTTTTTTTTTCGTGATTTGATTTTTTTCTTTTTACTATTCTTTTGCTAATTGAAATTGTTTGTACATAAGTGTGTTTGTTTAACCATTAAGTTTTCTTTTATCACTTTTAATCATGAGACAGTTCCTCTTGAACATCCTTAGACGACTTCAACGTGTTCAATCTCATCTCAGAGGCCAGATACGATTTTGTAAAACACATCGTATTTGGAAGCTACAACCACCGGAGTTAATATCCCACGTTGAGGATTTAGAAAGCCAACTCAGAGACATTGAGATAAGTGTCTACAACATCCAGTTGGAGCTTGAGGTAAATTCTATAAGAGGACGATTGTGATTTTCTTTGTGTGTTTTTATTTGTTACTTCGTTTGTGTGTTTTAGTTTGTCACCCCGGTTAAGTGGCGGATAACGGTACTCCGTGACAATCAAGTCGGTTACTTCAGTTTCCCATAATTACTGATCTTCTGAGGCGAAGGTATGGATAGAAACGAGATCTTAGCAAAGCTTCATAGTCGATTCCCTTCACTTCCTCAGAATGCCCTCCTCACAATCTATAAAGCTCGATCCGAACGCATGCGATTGCTCATGAGGAATAACATACCTGCTGATATCCGTTGGTTAATCGAAGCTAAAGTATGAACAGCAGGTGAGTTACCTCCCAAATTTATTGCATACATGCCTGGTTGTGGTAAAGGAAATTACGCACGAAAACGAAGAGCTCGAAAAATTTCGGTTGCTTGTCATAAGTGTGCCAGAATGATATGCGATAAAAAACGATGTTCTTTAGGAATGGTGTCTGATAATAGAGAAGATAAGATTCAATTCATTAGAGATGGCTTGAATAAAGAGTCATTGGATGATATCCTTTTGTCTCTTGAAACGCATCCCAGTGGATATGTACAAGGAGCGATTCTCCAGTTATGGCCATCATTCCAGAAAGAGCATGCACGATACTGATCTCGAATCGACTATAAATGACCCTGTTTGCCAGTTTATAAGAAAACTGGATGGGAAGCCTATCCTCGACCCATAGAGGGCGTTGAAGCCGTTTCTGGACGTAAAACCAAAGGAAGACGTGAGCCACAGTCGCAACTACCTGTAAATATCCTTTTACTTTACTGTTGTTTTACCATTTGCATTATTGTCTTTAATAATTTTATATTTGTCATTACTTGCTTTTCCTTTTCTTACTTTTCCTTTTTGACTCTCAAGCCATGTGCATTACACGATTAATTGACATAGACATGACACCTCATTCACAGCTGTGACCCATTGCCGCCAAGATCCTTAAATATGATTCTTTTCGTTTACACTCACAAATTATTTTTGAGAATTATCCTAATGGCAGCTACTCCCAATAAACAATTCAAGAACATTTGTGTGCTTTCTGGATTTAACTATGGCAAATATAAAGAGTTTTTTGAGGCAGCCATTGATCTTGGTCGAAACATAGCAGAGAGAAAATTACACTTGGTGTACGGCGGAGGTGACCGAGGGTTATCAAAATTGGTTTCAGAAGCTGCTTTTGTCCGAGGAAGTCAAGTGTTAGGCATCATACCACAAACCCTAAAACCTTTAGGCTGCTTGTCTAACTCACCGACTAGAGAAGAGTTAGTTGTCTCAGGTATGCAAGAAAGAATAATCGAAATGCTTAATCATGCTGATGCTTTTATTTTCTTACCAGGAGATCTTGCAACTCTAGAGGCACTTATCACTTTAGCATCTTGGGCCCATCTGCACATTCATCAAAAACCCATCGGTTTGTTAAATGTCAATAATTTTTATGATGGCTTTATCGCATTTCTTAACCATGCAATAAAAAACTACTTCATTCCCTCTACGGTGAAAAAGCTTTTTATTTGTGCTCACACTGCTAATGAGCTACTTGATCTGTTACAAGCTTATCGACCAGAGTCAGATCCCAAGACCTTGGTGTTGGAGTGTACAAATAACGATGGTAACAATAGCAGCAGTAAAAAGTACAAATTAAATTTAAATCTCCGCCTGTAAATATTTTATTCTGTGTTGCACCACCTAGGTGATGTCTTCTAAACTCTACTTCTTTCCTTTAAAACATTGAGGACAATGTTTAGTTCTGGTTGGGGGGAGGGGATAGTTGACAATTGTAGAATGTTGGTTAAGTTTTTACTAATTTTTTGTTTTGAAACTAATTGTTGCTAACTGTTTGTGTTGAAGATGGCTGAATATGGAGTGTAGTTACTCTAGAAACACATCTTCTTAGTTAAAAAAAAAAGAAAAAAATAATGAAAAAAAATTTCTTATTTTTCATGTGATCTTTCTAACTTTTTGACTTCTCCTTTATAAATATGCATTTTCAAATTTTGAGTCGAAGATGCCTGAATATAGAGTGTATTGCCTCTAGAAACGCATCTTCTTAGTTAAAAAAAAAAATCATTTTTCTATCATTTTAAGTGTAACATTTTCAATTAGTTTTTCTGCATCATTTTCACATTTCTGCATGCATACTTTCCTTTCATGTTTAGAATAGGTTGGGGGGTAGAATGTTATTTAAAAAAAAAATGGTGTGATTTTGTTTTTATTTTTGGATGACATGATGATTTTCGAATTTTAGTATTTGTATTATCTTTGGTCTTGAGTGATGTTACACTATGTTTGCTACTCTACATGTTGATGTCGGAGATAAATATGAGTTGCTTGAAAGAATTGACATGTCATAATGAATACCAAGTAAGCTTTTGAGCCTATTATTTTTCTTGGAGAGTAACTCTTTTTGCCCATTCTTCATACAGCTTAGCAGTATTATTATTTTATACATGATCTTTAGATTTCCTTGGAGTCAACCCTTTAAAAAAAAAAGAGTTAAAAAAAAAATGTGTTGCTACATCTAAAGGTCCATTTAACTAGTAGATATGGAGGAGTATCTAGAGCCCTAAAAGATGATGGAAAGGCCATCTTTGACCCGTTTGAGCCTTTCTAGCCATCCCTTATATCAAATATCCATAGTTAGCCCTTTTGAGCCTTTTATTAAAAAAAAAAAACCTTTTCTTTGTCAACTTATCGTCTTCACCCACTCCAATTTGGAGTATTACCCGAAATCTTACAAGTTCCATCACCTATTCATGTTTGAGAAAAATATAAATAATTATTTTGTTTAGTAAAGTTGTGCAGTACCCGAAAAAAAAAAGAAAAAAAAAAGAGAAAGCAAAGAAAAAAAAATCTCTAAAAAAAAGAAAAAAAAAAAGAAAAAAAGAGAGAGAGATATAATACAATAATAAATAAGTGAAATGCATTTTTTTTAATTTCCAAAAGATATTATTTTTCTCAAACATATATTTTGTTTCCTCTATTTTCCTTTCTTTGTTAGCCATGTCCCTAACCTACGTTACATCCTAATAAAAGTCCTTCTTGATTTTAGGGAACTATAGTCTGAAGTAGAAGCTAGTTATATGGGCTAAAAGGATGTAGTGATGAATAAAAAAAAAGAAAAAAAAAGTAAATAAATTGGGTTGACTAGCATTTTGTTTGATTTGAGATCGTGTTATTTCTAAGTTATGGGCATATTTCCTTCATCTTGGTGAGAGTGTGTGATATTATTTCTTTACTATCTTCACTCCATTTATCATTCATTGAAGTGACAATTTTTATTGGGTTTAATTTCCTTGTGAGAGTGTCACTATTACCGGTGAGATTTTGGGGTTTGACATGTCATTTTTTAAAGTAGTTGTATTTACTTGGTTGATTCATGTGGATGGTTGATGTGGGTGTGATGTTTCTTTAGACTGGAGATAATGCTTATACTTTTATTTGATTGCTATCATTAGTCTGATTGAATAAACAAGTTTGTTTAAAAAAAAAAAAAAATTTTTTTGGGTATGAATTTTATTTTCGCTTTATTTGCTAGGGACTAGCAATAAGCTGGTTGGGGGGTGTGTTGAGTGTTAGAAAGTGTATATTTATAAAGGAGAAATTCATCATTTTACACTTCAAATCTTACTAACATCTCTAATTTTATTTATTTAAGTCCCTTGTTATTTAATTATATATGTTTTGTTTTAATTAAGTATTTTGTGTATTTTAGGGGTATCATGGTCATTTCACAATGAACGAGATTTCGGATAGCAAAACGGACGTCACTTTTGAACTCAGGACAGTCGAAAACCTTAAGAGGAGCATAAAAGGAAAAAATGGCACTGTTCACACGTACGGTACTATTCACATGTACGGTATTGTTCATGGATACTGTTCACGACACTGTTCAGACCGCGTTACTGTTCAAACCGTGTGCAAACCGTGTTACTGTTCAAACCGCGTGGTCAAACCCGTGGTCAAACCGTGTTACTGTTCACTGATGACGTGGCGCAATCCTGTGCATCCAAACTATTTTTAATCCGATAGCCATGATTCACTCAATGTATCTATAAAAAGGGGGCCTCCCTCCCCTAATTTGATACCCCTGAATCCATTTTTGAGCTTAGTTTTCTGTAATTCTTTCTCCATCTTGTATTTTCTACGTATTTTAATAAATTCCCATTTTACCCTTAGTTCAATTATGAGTAGCTAATTTTCTTTTAAGCTTGGGTTGAAGGTGAAGTCTCAACATGTGTCATAGGCTTTATTTGGTAAATTTATTTTCTCTTCCCCTCTAATTTCTGTGGAGGTTTTGACTTTTCGTCGACAAAGTTCTCCTCCCCATTGGGAAGCACACATAGGTTTTTAGAAAACACGCGAGGAAAAACGACCTAATGCATGTTGGCTATTGAAGCGATGGAAAGCTTTGCCGTAACAAGTTCCTGGCAGTGGCGATTGTGGAGTGTTCATGCTACTGTATATGTCTTATTTAATGTTATACTGTACACCTACTTTTAACAGTGACCTTGCAGAATTCTTTAGAAAGAAGATTGTTTTAGATCTTTTTTTGGGAGATATTATGTAAAAAAGCTTTGTGTTGAACATTACTAGAGTATTCATCATATATAGATTGTCTAATTTTCTGCTTTCATATATTATTTAATATTCTGTGAAAAAAAAGGCCACGTCCAAGGCCACGGCGCGTACCAGAGTGACTGTCGCGTTTCAAGCCGAATTTTTGCACGGTGGTAGGAAAAAATGTAAGGATACGGGAAATATTGACCGGTTTTTGATTTGGGGCCCGCAAGTATTTTTTTAGTATTTTTTACCTTCAAAAATTACGAAAATAAAATAAAATATCCAAACATGTCGGAATGAGTTTAAGCTTCTCAGAGGGGCATCGGAGGCCCCAAAATGAATTTAGGACCCATAAAACGCGAAATAGAACAGTAAAAAATCGAAGAGTTGCGGCAAACTGTGTTTTTCTGCAAAAAAAAAACCCACGTCCATAGGCTGCGTGGCCAAGCCCAAGGTACGTACCAGAGTGACCGTTGCGTTTTGAGCTGAATTTTTGTACGGTGGTAGGAAAAAATGTAAGGATACCGGAAATATTGATCGGTTTTTGAATCGAGCCCCACAAGTATTTTTTTAATATTTTTTACCCTCAGAAATTGTGAAAATAAAAAGAAAATATGCATACATTTATAATGGTATGCGATAACAAGTTCCAAAATTAATACATTATCAATCGTATACGATTACAAGTTGCAAAAACAAAACAAATAATTAGCTAGTGGCCATACAAAAACAAATCAAAGACTAATGTTGATTCGCTGAAATAGGATTCTTACATGTCTTGTTGTTATGGCCACGTTCCCCACATCAACAACAAATTACAGTTTTTTGAGGTGCATCCTCGCCTCTGGATGGTATTCTTCTTATTTTTCGACGGCCAGGGAAAGATGGTACATCTGGTGGATTTAGTTGCATCACTTGGATGTTTTCCGGAATCTTCCATTTTGCCATCTCATTAAGGGGAATAACGGGTTCTGAATATGCCGTCAGCAATGCTTCAGTTGTATAGTAATGAGAACAAAGACTTATTGGATCAACTGAAAGCTATAGCAAAATAGCAATTGCATGAGCACAAACAAATTGATCGAGTTGAAATACTCTACAACTGCATGTCTTGTCCATTATATTAACAAGATCCTCCTTCATACCGCCTTCTTTAACCTGAAATTGATGGTCAGAGACATTGCAAACACGCATTTTACTAGCAATATCTTTTCTATGATTGTATATTTTTTGTGCCCATGTTGTAAGCTGAGTTGTCATCAACTCAGCTGCTTTCTTTCTATCATAAAACCATCGTTGCATTATAAATCTAAAGTATTCAACCAATTGAGTAATAGGAAATTTTCTCGGTTTTTTCATTAAAGCGTTCATGCTCTCTGTAATGTTTGTTGTCAGAATGCTATATCTTCGACCCTCAAAATGAGATCGAGCCCAATAATTGAAGCCTATGTCCTCCAAATACTTTGCTGCACTTGCATGCATACTCCACAACCCCTCCATTTACTTTTCAAACTCCAAGGGATCATACATTTTCACTGCTTGTGGAAAAGCTGGTCTAAAAGAATACTTCCACAGTTTCCCAAGATTCTTAAAATGTGACTTTAGATTACCTTCCAAATGATAAAAACAAAGGTCATGTAGTACAGTAGGAAATACCTTATAAACTGCTCTACAGATTGATGTACAATGATCGGATATAAATGCCAACTCTAGCATGTCTCCAATGATTTCATGCAACCTCATCATGAACCATTCCCAAGAGGCATTGTTTTCCGAATCTACAATCCCAATAGCTATAGGATACATTTGATTATTCCCATCCAAGCATGTTGTAATCAACAAGGTTTCTCCATATTTACCTTTTAGATGAGACCCGTCTACCGCGATCACTCGTCTAATTGACTGCATAAAACCTTTTATGCAAGATCTGAGAGCAACAAATAATAAGAAAAGTTATTATCATCATCCACTGCAAGTCGAATTATTGTACCGCCATTTAGCTCTTGCAAGATATGAGAATATTTGGGAAGTAAATTATATGACTCTCCCGGGTCTCCTCGTATCGACTTCAAAACTTTTTCCTTACTCCGATATGCTTGCTGGTATGATAAATTAATTCCATAATCATTCTTCATATCTTAAATGATATCCTTTGGAGTGTATATTCGCTTGGCAACAACAAACTTTTGCTTGATAATTTCACTAACAACCCGGCTGTTTGCTTGACGATCACCATTGTGGAAAATATCATTTTGACAAGCATGCCCCGTGTCATATCTCTTCACTAGCTATTGCACATTCTCCTTGTCATTCGCCCTCGTTACTAGAAGTTGCCATTTACATGTCTTCACAGCACAACAAGCCTCCCAACGTATATTTGTGGACCTATCCACCTTGAACTCAAACTTATCTTTAATGGCAACAATGCTAAGCTCCGTGTATAACTGTTCCTTCGTGCTGAATAGCTGCCCAACATAAATACCAATTGAACTAGAACTTCCAACTGTAAGTGTATCCGAAGCTATCCAATCTGATGGCATAACTAGAACCTTCAATTGTAGCGGGTCAATTGTACTTGATACTGGAGGCCGACTTCGGCTATATGAATTATTATCTTCCTGAAACTGAGGCATTGCTTTCATATCATCCAATGGATGATCGCAATCTACGTCATCGCAGTCACAGAATGGAGAGTAGTTTTCCGTAATTGGAAACTTTTGTTCTTCAGTATTGGGGAAGAAATCATTACCATGGTTTGGCGTGGATCTATAGCCAAATGTGCTTTCTGTAGTTGGAAACTTTTGTTCTTCAGTATCAGGGAAGAAGCCATTACCATAGTTTGGCGTGAATCTGTAGTCAAATGTGCACTCAAAGGCTGAAGATTGGGTTGATGGCATCAAAGGAGCTGATTTTTATTGAGATGGTATTAAATGAGCTTTAATTGTAACTTTAGGCGATGTAGTTACAAAAATAAGAGTCCTACCATAATTTATTGGATCAGAGTTCATACGTATAATAACGTTTACCATTTCATCATCTAGTATATCCATTGGTAAAGAAACAATGGGCTGCATGGGACAGTTTGTGCCCCAAACTATTTTCTCTGTCATAGAATATTCATCTGAACTTAACTTCAGCACTTGATATATCCTAGCAATAAATTGTTCGAAAGTTGCATCATTTCAAAGTAAAAATGCTTTAACTTTTCCATTCTTGTATTCCATACGACCATCAGCAAACGTTTCCCATAATCCATCATAACACATCTTAAGCACAATTGTTGATTCCATTAAATCTGAAGCAAATTAAAATAAATATAATTAAAATACTAAAACAATAAATTTATTTCTATAAAAATATCATTGAAAATAAACAATTAACATTTAATAAATTTAAACAAGTGAAAAGTGGAGACGAAGGGTTCCATCGCCCGGGCGAAGGTTGCCTTCGCCTGCGCTTCCTTCTGGTATCACCCGCGGGAAGTGCGAGTGAAGGGTGCCATCGACCGGGCGATGCATGCCTTCGCCCGCACTTTCCGTTGGTATCGCTTGCGGGAAGTGCGGGCGAAGGGTGCCATTGACCGAGCAATGGCATCCATCGCCCGCACTTAGCCCATGAGTAGGGAGGGCGATGGATGCCATCGCCCAGTCGATGGCAACCTTCGCCCGCGATCGGATTTTCTCCAAGAAGTTATAGAAATACATAATTTACCAGACTTTTCCTAATTTTTGGATTCACATAAGCAAATATCTACCCACATTGTAATAAAAAATAATAAAGATATTTCTTTCTTCAAATATCTACAAAACCCATACATAAAACTTAATTAATCTTACAATCTAAATTTCACAAAACACCAACCTTAATGAGCTTTTTTTTTCCTTCTTTGGCTTGATTGATTTTGTCTTCAATGCTAGTTAAAAATTGTTGTTTGATGCATATGAAATTGGAGTAGTTTTGTGTTTAGTTGTTGGAGGGAATTTGAGAAGTGAAATGAGAGTAGTTTTCTAGAGTTAATGTTTAATTGTTGTTGAGGTGAAATAAGAGAGGAGCTTTGGGGGGTAATGTAGTCCATAAAAGGTGTGTGTGGCTATTATTGTAAGAATTTTTGTTCTATGGCTAGTTTTGATTTTGAGTTTTGAAAAGTGGCTATTTAAGAAAATTTCCCAAAAATATTCACATAGTAATTGGTTTTTTATGCTCTATAGAGCTCATTTTTGAAAATTTTTATCATGGAATTTCTAGGACTTTTTGTGAATATGTATGTGATTTGAAAGTATAAAGTTAATTTAAAGATCAGTATACTTTGTTTATGTTTAGAGTTTCCAAAAAAAAAGGGTAAAGTTCGTCCCAAGCTAATTTTTGTATTATAAATATGAAAATTAAATTATTGAGGGTGAAATATGAATTTTTTAGCATAACATATAATTTTGGCTTGAGGGTATTATGGTAATTCTCTTCTTACAAGTATGGATTCAAGAGTTGTAGATTTCATGATAAAGTGACTGGTTGAATTATGCCACAAAACACTAGTTAAGTTTTCTCATATTTATAAAATCATTATATAGTCTCCTTGATTTAGGGGAGCTAGGAACGTGAATCAATCTATGAACATCAAAGCTTGAGCGTCCTCGTTGTGAGTGGAGTATACTAAATTTATATTTTATATTTTTCTTATGATTTTAATTTTAGTAAAATAGAGGTTGTTTAGGAGTAACATTTAATGCTTCGATTACATTTTCTACGAATAGATTTCATTATGGGTATAAAGTTTACTAATCATTGGAGATATTGGGTGATTATTTGATGAGATGATTTAACCATATTTCTTTTATAACGTGTACTATTATGGTTGAGGAGGTTGATTGATGAAGCTGGTTGAATATTGGGTTATTTTGAGAGTGCTTATTCTACAAATTTGTAAGTTGGAAATGTCAATAATATTGGGGAAACTCTGCCGAATTTATGCAAGACCCTTATTAGTGATTTTATCTAGTCATATCATGTGAAACTAGATAGACTGACCCTTGGAGTTCAGGGGATTGTTTCAATATTTCATTTGCCACCTTGATAACTCAGTTTTCATGTATTCGTGTGTTTTCTTCGTATTTTGCAGAAGACAAAAATGGAGGAAGCTAACTATTCAGCTAAATATAATGAGCTTCAGATCATCAACACTGTGCCATTAACAGTGGTACGTGCCTCCTTCTAATTATCAAAAGCCAAGAAGGGAATCTAGAGTTCCTTTCATATATGGCACAGAAATTGGATACCTGCTGGCTGGATGTATGAGCAGAGGGAAAGAACCGGTGTCAACTAAGTTAGAAACATTGACCAATTTGTTTCAACGTCTGATATCTTTTCATCTAGCTATTTGTTTTTTGTAGCTTTCAAAATTAGGTCTCGAAAAAATAACAAAGTCTGCTCTCATGTTGTTCATAATACTAGCATTTTGATCAGAATCAAAATATTTATTTATATATAGTTTTTATATATTTTGTGCTATGAGTGTGTAATATTAGTAGTTGACATTGATTCTTTCTCTTTGCTCATACATCTAGCCGTTTGGTAATCAAATTTAGTGTCATCTATCATATAACTATCTAACCTCTTTGACCTTCTTAGCTTTTAATTTGGAAGAGGTGCCACTATCAAATGAATGAGATAAGAATCACTTAAAGATTTTTCTTAACCAAGGCTGCTATGATATGTATAGATGGCATGAATCAATACCATTACTTATATGATCATGTATGACAATGATCAACACCGTTATGTGATGCACAAATAATAGTGACAAAAACTATTATTCATGCACGTATGGCATAAATCATCATCATCATGTGATGCACAGATAGCAAAGATTAAGAAAGTTGTTGATGCGATTCAATAGTGCCCCGTCATATGAAGCTCTTTAGATGGACATTGACTTGTTAGCTTTCTCAATTTTTGTCTTCTATAAAATTTCAAGAAAACACATAAATACGAGAAAACTGAGTATCAAGGGAATTTTATTAAATATTGAATGCGTCATTTATTTGGTGGGTTTGTGTATATGTTTGAGAAAAACAGTGAAATTTAATTCATTTTCCCTCATTCTACCTAGGCTCCCCAAAACAAAAGAAAAAATGTAAGAATAAAGAGTGATTGTTTTTTGATGTCTTATATTATAGACTGTAAGTATTTGAGAAAAAAAATAGCAAAAACTGTCATATCTTACATAAAAAATAAAAAAATATAACTCATTGTCTATTTAAAAAAACTATAAAAGGTATATATAATTGTAGAGAGAGAAACAACATACAACATCCTCTTCAACGACATTCACCCCATTCATATGTTGCTCTAGATCATTTTAAGATCTGACATACCCCTGAAAATTTTTTTTTTTCACGTGATTGGTGATTAATAAATTAATAAATAAAAGCAGTTAAATCTTAGTCATATATTAGTACTAAAAAACACAAGATCTTTAAAAGTTCAGGAAAGAATTCTACTTTGAAGTGCTGCAATGCACTGTTATCATTGAATTAATATTCAAAAGCAAAAGAAGGAGAGACAAATAGATCAAGGGATCACTTAATTAATTGAAGATGAGTTGAATCGAGAGTGAAATTTGGATCAAGAGATAGTATATAAAGTCTCTTGCTCCATCAATTGTTCTCATTCATAAACTTTTACAATTAAGTAGTAAAGTTGTTGAATTAGAAATTTGAATTAAGCAAAACTATTATCAGATCAGTGATTGAAGCAATCAAATTTATTGATGGTCTTAGAGGATAACTAAAATAGCAAGCATATAAGCTAAATTACCCGATCGATTTGTTGAGAAGCCAATGGCGGCACTGATTATTTGAACCATATTCTGACCTAGAAATTATGAAAGAAAAAAAGAGAGACGGTGAAAGAGAAATATTGACGAATAACAAAATATTTGCCAAGAAAAATTTTATTAGATCTGGCGAAGTCCTAGTTTAAGAGGTAAGACTGCAACCTTTCTAGAATCTTGGTCTTAGATTCGAGCCTCATTAAAAGGAATGAGGAGAAACAAATGAGTCTCTTTAAAAAAAAAAAAAAAAGATCAGGTATACGCTTCATGATCAAGACACCAAATTTGTTGATGATCTTAGAGGATAAAAGAAAATGTATAGAAAGGACACGAGCTAAATTACCTCATCCATCTGTTGAGAGTCAACATCGGCCTATCTGAATTGTCTAGCATTACTATGCTAACCCTAGAAATAAGAAAAAGAAGGAGAGGGTTAAAAGAGAGAGGCTGAAGAGTGAGAGAGGAAATGCTAGTGAGTAGTCTCATTTTATTGAGCTCAAAACATGGCACCATTTGGCATTTGCACATTTGGTAAATAAAGTTGGCGACGGTTACCCTTATCTCACCAGACTACAGTCCAAATCTATTTAATATGTTATTATAGATTCATTGGATTTTTTAGCATGCGGTATGAGTATTGATAATGGGGTCATTATGGACCCTTGAATTTAAATGTTTTAATCTTCATCCTTGATTTAATTTAGTTGATAAATAACTAGTTACTTAATAATTAAGATAATATTCAAGTTCATGGATATACTTTTATTTTCTTATAATTTAATAGATATATTCTGAATCACTAACGAAATTGAAAATTGAATATGCAAATGTACAAATTAATTTATGTGTAAATAAATTAGTTTTGTTCATTGTCTTTTTTTTTTTTTTGAAATCACTCATTGGTTAAGATAGAGTTGAATTAATTGTTGCAATATTTATTAATCTAGCATTTTTTTTTTGGTTGAAGAAGGAATAATAATAGGAGGATAAACTAAGATTGAGTTGTGCTAATATTAAAATTCATATATTTTAAAAGGAAATATGTAGAAGTTTCAATATACTATGCTTGTTTCTTTTTTATGAGTGATGATACAGCCACAAACTCTTGTATAAATTTATCTTGTACAAACTGATGTAGCATTAATTCATTGGTTGAATAAAAATATAAAATAATAAAAACAAATCATGTGGGCTATGTAATATTTAATTCAACCAATCTTATTATGCCACATCAGTTTGTACAAAATAAATTTATACAAGAGTTTGTAGCTATATCATTACTCCTTTTTTATTATTAAATCTTTAAAATGCATCTTTAATATATTTGATAATTAGTAAGTTTAAATTTTAACTAATTAAAATTAAAACAATATCCTAACTAATTGTTAATTTTATGGACTATTGATTAAATTTAACAATGCATATTTATACTACTATTGATGTTGTAATTTTTATAACAGTACCATAGTGTGATCCTACTAGTTTATGTAGGTTGTTCTCATTTTTTAAGATAAAATCATAGAGGATATAGTATAAGATTTTACCAAATTTATATTAAATGTCACATGCATTTTAACCCTTTAAATTTAGAGTTTTCACGTTCCTCTTCATATGTTTACATAATTTCTCGATTGTAAACTCTATCAAATAAGAATTCCAATTCTATCTTATTTCTTTTTCATGTGATAAATTTAGACGAGAGTCAAAAGCAATTGCAGTATATTGACTTCATTTAAGAATAAATTTCTGGAATAAATTTTAGGACTGTATAGCATTATCACTCTAATTTTGTATTTAATATTATCTTATCTGCCTATTCAACTTCTTATACTTCATACAAAATTTTAATTTTATTTATAATTTTATTAAGATTTTTAGTAATTTTTGCCACTAATACATAAGATACAAAAATTTCTTATCAGGCTTATCTTTAATATTAATGTAATTACAATTAATATGTAATTTTAAGGGATAAATACTTGTTAAGTCTCTATACTTTACCATAAGAGCTCGTTTAGTCCTTATATTTATAAAAAATTACTTTAAGACGCTCTTACTATTAAATATGTTACTTTTTCTTACATTTTACAACAATACACTTGCAACAATATTCTTGGGGATATTAATGAAAAGTAGAAAAAATAATTTTTATCAAATTGGCCTTCAAAGTTATAAAGAAAAAAAGTTAAAATTTTTATGTTATTATTTTAATTACTTTTAGGATAATTTGGTAATTAATTTTTTATAGATAAATTAATCAATTTTAAGACCATTGCTATAAGAATATCATTATAAAAGCAAAGAAAAGCAAGAGCAATAATGTAATATATTTACTAACATGGCTATCTTGTGCCATTTTTTAAAGTATAAGTACTACACGAGTACTTTGTTATAACATAAGGGCCAAAACAAGCATTTACCCTAAATTTAAGCCCCCTTTGACTTAGCTACCAAGTAGGAATGTCAAAAATAAATTGGTGATGCCGATGGAACTGGATTTCACTTGATAAGCCCGGGGTTTCGCCTTGGACACAAATTTTATTAAAAAAATTATAGAATATATATTATTCTAAATAATTATATTTATTTGAGCCACCAATAACATATATTTAAAATTTTATTTATTTAAAGTTTATATTTTTCAACCTAATTTCATTAAAATAAAATTTAAAAACCAAAAAATTATGAAATAAATTAATATATATATATATATATAATATTATAAAATATAGCCCGAATAAAAACCGGCCAAGGTGTCGAAAAAACATGTCTAGGCTGGATCCAGGCATTGCCGTACGCGGGACCAGCCCGAGTTTTTGCCGTCTGCACGACTAGGCAACTTGGCTGCCAAAAACCTAGCCGCTTGGTTAGCTAAGCCAAACAAGTCAACTAGGTTTTGAAAGGTATCCCCAACTAGTTTTTAAGTAAATATAAATTTAATATTATTTCACTTAAAATGCTATAAATATGAAATTATTTGATAAACTTTTATAATGAGTAGAGCCATTAAAATCCTCTAATAATTTCATAAGACCTTTATTCTGAATGCTCCCATTAGCTAAAGAACTAAAATTACTCTTTTTTTCTAATAACCCCATTTTTAAATCATTAAATAACCCTATCTTCTTTTTTCTCATTGAACTTTAAATATATGTATATATATATAATGACCAGTAACAACATTCGACTAGATATAGAAGACTATAAACATAATTTTCCATAAGCAATAAATAAACTTTAGAACAGAAGCCGTAATGACTAATAAACCTACATGCTTCCTCGATTCATTGTTTACTTATTTTTCATTCATTTATTAAACATGGATAAAGCTTTCTTACTCAAAGAAACGAAAAGCTTTTCCACGAGCCTCTAATTGATCTAACCAAAGCATAGGCTTATTGTTTTAGGCTCAAAATTCATTTTTTTCTTTTTCTTTTTTAAATAATTCGTTCCTCTTCAAAATATAGAGCTGTGAAGAGTTCTTATAATTTCAATCAAGATTAGATGCGTAAATACTTATTACCATAGTTTTATAAGAACTATTAAGGGATGGCAAATGTATCACTCATTTATAATAATGCAAACAAATATTATCAGTTTTTAGGATATAACAGTGATTTACCGAACACTCCATGTAGCATCTTGATATCAAACTGACCTATAATCATACCTGGCAAGTGGCAGCCATGCACTTTGTTGTCCAATACAACGGCGCGAAACTATTTTTGTCAAGGTTTTGAAAATAAAATTTTGTTTTTTGTCAAGGCCAGTTTAACACCATTAAAATTCTTATAAGCTTTGAAATGAAAATATAGATAAAATCCATAATTTTTAATAAAATTTCTACTAAGAATAGAATTTGTTTAATTTTTACAAATATATCTCTGATCTGGTGATCCTAGTAAAATATGAAAGATCTTATGTACATAATCACAATGACTTTTTATTTTTTTAATTCCTTTTACCACATACACACCCCGTCACTATATAAGCATAATTTAAATAATTTCTCTTACAAGATTAATATAGGAGAATCAATTTGTGAGCCTCTTGCTTTAATTTCTCTTCCAAGGTTTATATAGGAGAACCGATTTGTAAATCTCTTACTTAAGGTGTCAAAGTCGGTGGCCCTTTGCTTAACAAAAGCGGCACGGAATTAAGTGCGGCATTGTTTAATTTTATAAAGCCCACAATTGTGGAAAGGCAAATTTTGCCTACAAAAGGAAGCTCTCGTTTGAGAGCATAGCATCTCAAATTGAGATCATTAATCCCTTTTCTTTGTGAAAAGAGAGCTGAGAGTTGTGACAGAGATTCAAAAATAATAAAGCTTTTGAGAGTTTAATGAATAAGAGTGTTGGGTGTATTGGAGTTTTGACTTGTGATTAGTGTTAAAAATTATATGTTCATTAAGGGATAAAAATGTTATTTTGTGCTTATATTTTAATTTACATTTGTATTTATGTGACATATTGTGAATTTCTAATAATGTTTCTAAATATTTGATCTTGTGTATTTTTTTGGGTTTATTAGGTAAAAATAATAATTTCACGCAATTCGAGGCTCCAAACAAATATAGAGATGTCAAATTTGGATTTCGAGGTCTGAGAAGTTAGGTCATTATCGAGAAGGATCTGCGACTTTTGTTGTGAAATTATAAGTTTTTACCACATTAAGTGTGGCAATTATGAAATTATAAGTTTTATTACATTAGGTATAGTAATTCGTAGTGGAGTAAGTTGGATGTGCTTGAGCAGATTGAGTTATGTTTATGTTTGGTTAGTGGAACAAATGTATGGCCATGATGTAATTGGCTTTATTTATGTGTATGGTGTGGATTGATCATAAATTAATATAAATAGAGTGCGGGGAATAAACCTCCCTACACACCTTGCTTCACTTCTTTCTCTCCAAATTCTTCTCCTCTTCTCTCTATCTTAATTATGTTTTAATATTTTGTAATATATTTTCAATAAATAAAATTAGTTTTATTTCTAATTTTCAAGTACCATTTTTTAATTATATATAATTTAATTTAATAGTTACTTTTATTTCAATTATGCTTAGATAAATATTAATAGTTAGGGTAAGGTGTAACTCTTAGTAAAAAAATGATTAAATCAATTTTAATTATATAAATAAAATTATTTTCTATCTAATTTTATCCATATTTTGTATTTTTAAATTTTAATTTATTGTAGACAAACATGGGAGTTTGGCACAATAAATTCTTAATATCTTAGTGTAAAGTATGGTAAAATGGTATTTTGACTTATTGTAGACAAGTTAAATTTTGGCACACTAAGTACTTAATCTATAATAAAATTATGGAAAAATAATTGTAATTTAAACAATTAATCTTTTGGGCAATAAAATAAAAATGAAAAAAAATTTATTAAATTATATTTACTACTAAGAGTGGATCCATAACCTTAACTAATTTAATTTCATAGTTTCACTTAAATTAAGTTGCATATATTTAAATTCTATTTTCATTTCTTAGATAAATTAAAATAAACAAATTAAATCTCTCTGTAGATCGGCCTCGAACTCATGGAGTTATATTATAACTCGACACTCTGATACTTGGGAGTAAATTAAATAGTTTTGAGTCTTGTCAGCTTGTAAGACAAAATATTTCTATACTTGTATACTTCACATCACTAGTAAAAAATATTATCCTTTTGTCTTTACTCGTGGACATAAGCGAAAAGTCGAACTACATAATTTTGGATGTCCTCTTTGTGTTTGATAGGATAAAAGATCAATGAACAGTTCTGTCAAAAGAAGTTACTGCAGAGGCAGCAGAGTTTGAAAAATTATTAAAAATAAATTACAAGTTCAATTGAAATAAAATTTGATTAAACGTATAGTCTAACTCTGTTAGACTATACGTTTGCAATATCAAACATGGTACATATGTAATTTCTAATAAAATTGGACAACAACCAACCATATTGAGAAATCCATTCAAAATCAAATATAAACCCAATTCATTCCAAAATTTCTAGAACTAAAATGTTCTCATTTAAACTTAGTTTAATCAAACTTTCAAATCAATTGAAAGTCATTTAGTCAAGTTCGGAAATAACCAAGTTCACAACAACAGTCTATCAATCCTTAAATTTTCAGCATAATTTCGTAAACTATTAATTAATCTTTCACCTCAAAATCAAGTGTCTAGCAACTCGAATATCATCAATCCCCATGTTTAAAGTAAAATTAGACATAAAAGCAAATAATAACCTTACTTTTCACAATAACCAGCTAACTAATGAGTTTTGAACGATTGATATGGCGGTTTCATAATAAGTTTTGGGTTGTTAGCTAGAAAGAGGAGAGAGAGAGAGAGAGAGACTGATGGGCTTATAGGTCGTGAGGGAGAACTGAATTTTTTTTAAAGAAAATTTTAGGTTTTGGGTTTTCATACACACCATTAAACGAAATATATAATACATACTAAACCCATGATTGTCGATTGCCATTATTCTTTTAATTAACAAATTGCATACAACCTAAATCCATAATTACCGATTGTTATAATTCTTTCACTTAATAAACTGAATTCCACCTATAATAAAGCTGTGTTTTATTTATTTTATTAAATAATAAATTAGATTATAAGCAACAAAAACCCTAGATGGCTAGATTTCCAAACAAGTGCAAGCTCTCATTTGCACTCAATAAACATCAATCAATTAATAGATAAATACTTAAACAATGAGAATAGAGAATGAGACAAAGACTTACGACAACACTGATTCGGACTTTCAAACCTTAGCTTTGCCCAAATTCTTCACACACTTTCTAGGTTCTTTTCAGGGATATTTAAGCTTAAGGACGGCGGCTTTCAAGGTGTTGACGGAGGCGGCTTTCAAGGTAGATCATTGTTAGAGAGAGGAAGAGAGTGAGAGAGAGGGAAGGAGAGAGAAGGAAGAAAGCTTCGGTGGCCGTGAGATAGATTTTTGACTCAACAAAAATTTTTAGGTTTTACATTTCACACAGACCATAAATGAAAAATTTTTAGGTTTTAGGTTTTAAGTTTTAATATTTATTTATTTATTAATTTATAAGTTCAAAAATGCATTTTGTGGCCGAGTGCTATAGCGGTTAAAATCAAAAGGTTATGGCTTAGGGGTCTTCGGTTCGATTATTACTAGCTACAAAATTAAAATTTTATTTTTTAACTACTAATAATCTGTGATATTTAATTTACTGACACTATAGTATTAGCAATTTGTGATACTTATCTATTAAACACGGAAAATGCCCCAAATACATGTAATTATTGATACTTTATAATAAAGTGTCACAAAAGACCATTTTTCTAGTAGTGTAATTACCTTGGAAATTTGTATGCTCATGGAAGCCACACGTAAAGTCATTAAACTTAAGTGAGGCTAAAGAATTATCAACCCTACTATCTATCTTCGGGTCCGAGAAAACTCTGGCATGCTCAGACCTCACCCTCTTACTTGCCAAGTATATTTCTAGCGGAGAGACAAGATAAACATATGCAAAGAAGCTCAAGATAGTTAAAAAAAAATAAAAGAAAACGAAATAAGAAACAGTAAGTGTGGAAGAGGCAATAAATTAATTATCTAACATTTTTGCTTCCTCAAAGCAGCGATACATGATCCCATCGACCTTTCGGACCGCATATTCATCGCTTGAAGCCGTGGAAGAGCTGGATGAAGGTTGTGCACCCTCAGTCCTCAACTTTTACACTCTAATTAGTATAGATCTGACCAGGGATATATATATATATATTATAAATATCATGATTGAAAGATTCTACATATTCATATTTTTTAAGAAGATAAAGTCATTTTCAGTCTCCACTTATTATCTAATTAGTCTCAGTACTTTTAAAAAAAGTGCTCTGAACATTTGTCTGTCAATGCAAAAGTATTTTCTTGCTCTTTAAAAATTGAATCGAACATTTGCAGAGACAAAATCTTAGCAAGTTAGATATGTGTGCAGCAATTAAAAAATAGATAATAGACATATGCATGCAGCAACTAGAAAATACCTAATAGTGCGATCGATTCACTTAAACCCTAAGAAATAGAAGAGCATTTAGGCAAGAAAATACTTGTCGGAACATGCAAGAATGAATTGAAATACCTTGCATATTTATTTTCTTAAAAGAGTGACACAACATTTGATTCAGTTCTCTGGCCATGGCTTTGTTGGCCTTTTTGGTTAGAGATTGCTGCTGTGCTGTACTCTTCCTATTTTTCTTAAATCTCTTATCGGAGTACTTTTCAAAACTGCTCCGTAGATGCTCGCAACATTCCTTTGAGAATTTCATTACATCTCTTAAGTGCTCTGCAGAAAATTCGTACTTCAAGCAAATCTTTACTTTCTTTGTCACAACTCTCTTACCACTACCACGAGCTTGATTTTCCTGTGTGCAAGGGCAAAAACCAGAAAACTGGATCATATAAATTGTTGATGGAAAATAGAAATCAATTATGTGTGTTTATTGGGACAATTAATTACATGTAACTAAACTATAAACGTAATTTCGTGAAAATATCTTAAAAAATTATAAAAAGGATAATGGAAAATAAAAGTTTACTGGAATCAATTACTTGATGTTGGCTCTAAGTGGATCCGCCTCTACCTGCGTCCTCTCCGCCATCTCTGGCTCCTGTGACATTGATGCAAGAGTAATAATAGTAATATAAATTTGTTACCCATGCCAACTAAATGAGTGTCAATAAAATTATCGATAATTAATAACAATTTTAAAGTTTCGTCGATGTTTGTTTAAAATAATAACAATAATAATAATTTAATACTCACTGAAGATTTATCTTCTTCTAGGGTCTTCTTCTTTGTCTTCATCAGCTCCCGTGGAACAATCTCATAGAGGATAAAATTAACTACTTCAACGGCTGATCTAAGCAGCTCGTCTGAAGTTTGATGAATGAAATACTACATGGAATATTCCATTAATGCAGTAATTTAACCGCAATTAATAGACAATAAAACTATGAGATTATAATAATTAAGTATCCATTTATTCTATATTTATCAACAACAATTTAATTAAATTCCTCTTACTAACCCTAACTGATATAAGTTGAGTTCAAGCAGCAAACCTATAGTATAAGTTTACTTCACTATAAGTATAGTCACATTTGACAGTAACAAAAGAGTTTAGATTATTTGCTTCATACATTCCATTAACTAGTTGATGACTCAAAACATCAAGTTTGAAAAATTGCATGATAGACTTTTGCTTTAACCCAAAAAAAAAAAAAAAATGAGGAGGCTAGAATGAAATTCACAAAATAAGGGGTACCAAAACATAACCATTTCGCAGAAATGGATAAAATTTTAATTTGGACCCCTAACTTCATGCCTCGACTGTAAGGTTAAACCCATAACAATTAAGGGAGAGTTCATCAACGAGATCGAAACATAAAACCAATCTAAATCAAATTACCATATCACAATTTTGCCAATTTGAGCGCAGTTTCCGCTCAATCCTCCAATATGCCATTCGTTGCATGAAAGAAAAACTACTATTGCTGCGCTTGACCTCTGGCTTTAACCGATCTGATAGATAGGCAGTCACCGGGAGCTGTAGACATCAAATCCAATTGCAATCACTAATATTTTTAACAATGTTATAATATGCGTATTCTAATTAAAGCTGCCGTATATACCTTGTCCAGGTCTAAATCAAGAACAGGATAGTCTTCTGGAAGTTGAAAGGATGCATATATTTTACCGACCAAGACAGCATTTTTAGTTTTATTTTTGTGCAGCGAAATGCATCTAATATAAGATAAATAGTGGCAGTGAAGATCAGTCTATGTGCATGACTACTTTATATATGTTCATGGCATGCAATATATTGAAGCAAGAAATTAAATAGAATCAGCATCTATAGCCATGAAAATTCAAAAGAACTTATTTTCGATAGGGTTAGAGAAGCAATCCAATGACCAATTACCGCTTTTGAGGATGAACTTCCAGCATCATTATCTTCTGGCACACTAAGGGCTTTTGCAGGCACTGCAGGTACTTGACAATTTTGTTTAAGTTCCTTCGTTGCTTGCTGTAACAAAGATAAATACATATTAAATGATAATGATTGGTGTAATTAAAGGTTGAAATTAAAGTATGTGATACGTTTGAATTTAAGAAGAAGAAGAAGAGGAGAAAGAAGATGATTTGGTTTTCTTAATTTCCTTCCAATGCCCCATTACAAGTCCACTAAGATAATTTAAATAGACATGTACACCTTGAAAACTAGAAAAGAGGAAAAAACGCGTGCAAGTCCAGCAAGCACAACCCTTGAAACTAGGAACATGAACACACTAAAATGGAAACGTGCACAACCGCCACTAAATACATGCAGCCACTACTATTTTTTTATTCTAAGACAAACTTGAGCCCATATCATTCCCCACCTCTCAAAATCACCTTGTCCACAAGGTCAAAGTGCCCTATTCACTTAACCCGTATCGAGTGGTGTGAATGGTGGGGGATCTTCAATCATGAACAGCTGTGGCATTTGGCAAAGATGGCCAGGAACGAATTTCTCATCACAATAATAACATAGCCCTTTTTCACGTCGAGCCCGTGCTTCTTGGTTAGTCAACCGCTGGGTAGGAGAAGTGGTGGCATTGGCGGTTTGGTTTGCCTTAGGAGGGGGGCCTAAGACCCCAACAAAACTATTTGGGATGGCTTGTTGCATCACGGAAATATGTGGTGGTTGAGAAAAATGTTTGGTGCAGCAATAGAGAGAATTCCGCTCCTCAATCAAGCGCGCAACTCCGATCGTGTCTGACAAAGTTTTTGGTTGTTTCACCTTGACATCTAGTCGGATGTCGTCTTGCAATCCAGCAATAAAACACCCTACTAGAAACCGCTCAGGGAGGTTATCAATGCTATGAGAGAGTTTTTCGAAGGCTTCTTGATAGGCTGCCACTGTTGAAGTTTGTTTGAGACGTGTTAAAGCTTCGGATGGGTCTTCATAATCTGTTGGTCCGAATCGTAGAAGCACCGCCTTGGTAAATTCTGCCCAAGTCAGTGGACCACGAATTTTCATTAACCATCTATGCCATTGAAGAGCAATCCCCTCCAAATGGAATGAGGCTAACTGTATTTGTTGTTCCGGGGCTACATTCTTAAATTCAAAAAATTGTTCTGCCTTATAGATCCAACCAGTCGGATCCTCGCCATTGAAATTTGGAAAGGTTAGTTTGAGATGGTGGTGGTGGTTAGGAAGGTTTGAGGGGGTAGTTTTTACGGCTTGGTGAGAGGATGAAGTGGGAGCAAAAGGATTAACTTCAGAGGCATTTACAGAGGAGGCTTGGGAGGCACGAAGAGATTGGAGCTCCGATAATACAGTCTGCAGAGTGGCATGAACTTGGTCTAGGCTAGACTCGTGACGACCTAAGATTTCTTGAACCTCATTTCTAAACTCAGCGTTTGATTGATTTCGGGTAGCCATTTTTTTTTTTTTCCGGAAAACCGGCTCTGATACCACTGATACGTTTGAATTTAAGAAGAAGAAGAAGAGGAGAAAGAAGATGATTTGGTTTTCTTAATTTCCTTCCAATGCCCCATTACAAGTCCACTAAGATAATTTAAATAGACATGTACACCTTGAAAACTAGAAAAGAGGAAAAAACGCGTGCAAGTCCAGCAAGCACAACCCTTGAAACTAGGAACATGAACACACTAAAATGGAAAAACGTGCACAACCGCCACTAAATACATGCAGCCACTACTATTTTTTTATTCTAAGACAAACTTGAGCCCATATCAGTATGTAACCGCGAATGATAGCTCAGCTAGTTTGGTCTTTTACAGTGAAATGAAATGTGGAAACTGTAAGAGAAAATGAATAAGCAATAGTTTGACTTACATCCGCCAATCCTTTCAAAAAGTTGGTGAGCTGGTGCAGCACTTCGTCTTGATGTATTTTTTCACCTTCAAATCCCATTGCATTCTGCATTGTATTTTTAACATGCAACACACTCAATTGTTAGACAAAATAAAAAATAATAGTTAAATAAATTGCCATATCTTATAAAGTATACAGATATTAAAAAACTCTATTAATACTATTTGTTTGGATATATCAGTTCAAATAAATAATCCATACCTTTGTTTTATAAAAAAACTCGTGAATGAGAAGAATCGTGTTGCAGGATTTAGTAACAACCACATAAAACTTAAATTAATGTTGCACGCTATTTATTTTTAAAAAATTTCTCTTACTATACTTCAATTTTAAATCTTTCTTCATCAGTTGTTGATCTCATTAGGGTTATAATTCACAAAATTTTATTATCAGTAAATTTTTTTTTGAATTATAAAATGTTTATGACACTTAACTTTCAAAGCTATAAAACTAAACTAACCAGATAAAAGAAATCACCTGGTCAATATTTGGATCATTTGTTCTCCTTCTAGGATTTTGATCACCAGGAGGGCGCACCATCCTCAAAGGCATGGGGTTGATGATATATAGGACTCATTAGGTGGAGTAGAATTGTTTGCTTCCTCCATTTTTGTCTGCTACAAAATGCCCCCAAAAAAAAAAATGAATAGACACAAATAAAAATGAAGTTAAAGAGAAAACTGAGTATCAAACGTGGTAATAGAACATAAAATTAATTTATCCTCTATTAAAAAAAAATCTTTGGCTTAACTATGCAATGACTTTGAAGGAAAATAAAAGTTTTTATACATTTAAGCACAAAGTGAACCATCAATGAACTTCTCTTTGCGTTGACAAGGTTTATCCAAGAAAAAGAAGGACAAAGTGAACCTATCATCTAGAAATTCATGCACATCAAATAGACGTTTATGAAAACTACATGACTAAGAGTAAATGATAAACGACTACGTACCTTACATATCTAACGTCCTATTGTTTAACTATCTTATCAAATCATAATTAACATAATATAATTTTTAACTAACTTGCCATATCATAATTATTCACAATGAATATAATCCACATGTACACATATAATTAATGAGTATTGACATGATAATATTCAAGGTTAGATTAATGGTAAAGAATACCATATTTATAGCTGTCAAAATAAAACTCCCTTTTTTCAGAGAATTATATGAACCAATCTTGACCAATTTATTTTATGGTAACTATTTTAGATCATGCAACCTACGTGGACAAGTAGTAAGGCACGGAATCTATTTATTTTTTAGTTATTTGCCATCTGGTATCTCTCTATTATATTTTACTTTTCTTAATGATATATCTCCCTAGGAGATTACTCATTGGGACTTTTGGGGAAAATGGCGTGAAATCCATATATTTCTTAATTGATTGCTATTCAATATCTTGCTCTTTACTTGTGAGTATCAACAATATATCTCTCTAGGAAGCTGCTCTTTAGGATTAAAAAGATAATGTGCGAAATCGTATTTCTGCTTTTGCTTCCCTACCTGCAACGCGCAACCCCAAAGAAAGTTTAGGATTCTTACTCTGTTCTTGAATCTTTTTCTAGTTTATTAGAGAAAAGTGAAGTATAAGAGAGATATAACGGATGACAAGCAACTAAAATATAAATAAATTCCATGTCTGACTAATTGTTCAGATAGGTTGCATGATCTAAAATAGTTACCATAAAATAAATTGATCAAGATTAGTTCATATAATTCTTTTTAAAAAATCGTGTTTTATTATGATAGCTTCAAATATGGTATTGTTTAGCGTTAATCTAACCCTGAATATTATCATGTCAATACTCATTAACTATACATGTAGATGTAGATTATATATAATCGGAAATAATTATGATATGGCAAGCTAGTTAAAAATTATATCATGTAAAATACATGGTATATAAGTTGACTGTTTATCGCGCCTTTTTTTTCCTTGAATAGTCCCTAAGAGTTTTCTATTAGAGAGATATATTATCAAAATAGGAAAAGATTCAATAGGAGGGTACGATCTCTAGGAGATCACTCATAGGGACTATTTGAAAAAAAAGGCGCGAAAACCATCAATTGACTGTTATTCAATATCTCACTCTTTTGCTTAGCTTGTCAATATTAATAATATATATCTCTAGGAGGTTACTCTTTGGGATAAGAAAATGTGTGAAATCGCATTTTTGCTTTGCTTCCGTACCTTCAACCCCCAACTCGAAAGAAAGTTTTATGCTGCGTTTACTAAACTGGAATCGGAATGGGCTGGAATCGGAATGGACAGAAATGGGAATGAGCTGGAATGGGAATAGGGAATGGGAATCAAATTAAGTTGTTTACTTGAATTGTAGGAATCGAAATCGGAATGAGCTGGATTGCCATTAATGTGTTTACTTTGTCTTGAATCGGAATCGGAATGAGTTAGATTGTAACAAATTACCAAAAAGTACTTAATGGATTATTGTTATAATTATTATTATTAACTAATATATTAATTAATTGTAAAATTTTATTAATTAATTATTATAATTATATTAACAATTATTATAAAATATATATTAACTAATAATATTAATATTAATTAATTAATTATAATAATATATTAATTATTGTGATTATTCATTCAAAAATTATAATCATTAATAATTATTGTTAAAAATATATTAATATATTAATTTGTAGTAATAATTATAGTATTTAATTAATTAATAATAATATATTAATTATAAATAATTATTATTATATTAATATATTAATTAATTAATTAATTACAATAATAATATATTAATTATTCTGATTATTTACTCGAGAACTATAATTATTGATATATTATTGTTAATAATATATTATTATATTATTTAATAATTATTATTATATTAATTAATAATAATATATTAATTAATTATAATAATTATATTAATAATAATTATAATTATATTAATAATTATTATAATAATATATTAATTAATTAATTAATTAAAATAATAATATATTAATTATTGTGATTATTTACTCGAGAACTATAATTATTAATATATTATTGTTAATAATATATTATTTAATAATTATTATTATATTAATTAATAATAATATATGAATTAATTATAATAATTATATTAATAATTATTAATAATTATTGTTAATAATATATTAATTAGTAGTAATAATTATATTATTTAATTAATTATAATATATGAATTAATTATAATTATTATATTAGTAATTATTATAACAGTATATTAATTAATTAATTAATTATAATAACAATAAATTAATTATTGTGATTGTTTATTCAAAGACTATAATTATTAATAATTATTGTTTAATATGTTAATATATTAATTAATAGTAATAATTATATTAATTAATTAATTAATAATAATATATGAATTAATTATAATAATTATATTAATAATTATTATAACAGTTAATTCATTAATTATAACAACAATAACAATAAATTAATTATTGTGATTATTTATTCAAAAATTATAATTATTTATAATTATATTTTAATATATTAATTAAAGTAATAATTATATTAATTAATTAATAATAATATATGAATTAATTATAGTAATAATATTAATAATTACTATAATAACATATTAATTAATAAACTATAATAATAATATATTAATTATTGTGATTATTTGTTCAAGAACTATAATTATTAATAATTATATTTAATATTATATTAATATATTAATTAATCATAATAAGTAATTAATTAATTTTAATAATATATTAATTAATCATAATAATTAATTAATTATAATAATATATTAATTAAATAGAATTTAGGACAAAGTAGGCATTTTTTGTTTTGGGGAGGGTAAAATGGGAAATCCAAGGAATGGGAGATTGATTCCCACCTCCCCCCATGGGAATCAATCTCCCATTCCTCATTCCCAAATTGTTGTGGGCCCCACCATTCCGATTCCGATTCCCGCTTCATTTTTGCGAAGTAAACGCGTCAATCATTCCGATTCCGGATTCCGATTCCCCAATCCGGTAAGTAAACGCACCATTAGATTATTCTTACTCTCCTCTTGAATCTTTTTCTATTTTAATAATATATCTCTCTAAGAGAATACTTTTAGGGACTATTCAAGGGGAAAAAAGGGCGCGAAATTCGTTTATTTCTTTTTTTTTATCATTTAACAAATATTTTAAAAAAAGGCGCGAAATCACATTTATGCTTCCTCCACACTCAACCCCCAACCTAAAAAAAAAATTGAGATCCTTAATCTCCAAATGAAATTTTGACCTCCAAATTTTTAACTTAGTACTGCATATTTTTTTGACTGTAAAAAATTGATAGTTATACTGACAGCAGCAACATACCACATCTTTACTATGGACATCCGCTTCATCGATTGCAGCACTTAATGAATGAGGCTGCAGATACACTATTAAACTTTAAGTAATTCGTGCTCGTGAAGCTACAGTAGTCTGTACAATAAAATTCAGGGATCACTTGATTACCTGAAGATGAATAAAACTGAGAATGAAATTTTGGTCAAGAGAGATTATGACATTCAGAAAGTTAAAAGAATGGTCTATGAAAATGAGAAAGATCGGAAAATCACTGAGATTATAGCAAGCATAAATCAACCTTGCAAGACTGAATTTTTTTTTTCTTTTTTAACTCTTCAAAGAAATCGTCCATTTCCCACTTCGTATTTCTTCTTAAACGGTATCTATATGAGTACTTCGAAAAAGTGATTGAAATGCCGCAATATTTACCCTAATATGTTTGCTGCAAGTTATTATTTTTTCAATTTTGCTCTTTACATACCTCAATTTAAGCCTCTTTCCATCGAGTGATCCAATTAGGGTTTACAAACTTTTGCAAGTGGTCAAATTGTGGCAATGTAATATGTAAAGCAAAATTATATAAGATCTGTGCGTCAAGCCATCAACTTTGTTGATGATCTGAGAGGGATCTGAAATAAGCAAAGGAAAATAAGCTAAATTACCCCATTACTCTGTCCGAAATTTTCATTCTAGTTAATCATCTGGTTGTGTTGTGTAGCCACCGATGAAGATGAGGCTTGGCCAATGAAATGAACCATATTTGCTAACCCTAAAAATTAAGAAAACAAGAGGCAGATCACAGTGAAAGAGAAAGAGAGTGAGAGTGAGAAAGTGAGAGCGAGTGAGAAAGTGAGAGCGAGTGAGAGGAAGAGTGATAGTGTGAAGTTGGCAAAATAAGGTTTGGCCTTTTATGCATGCAAAAGTTGGTACATTATGCACATTTGGCAAGAAAAGGTAGTTATGAGTCAGGTGACTAAATTTGCTAAAACAAAGTCTGCTTTCATCGTCCAAAGTAATTACCCCTTGTTTATATTTAGTAATTTTATGTATACTAAATTATTAACTATAAATTGTCAATGATTTTCCCGGCACTTGAAATGGATTTTGATTAAGAAATAAGTGAAACGACCCGCCCCGAACTCCAGGGTGAGTCTATCTAACCTCATCCAAACTGGATTAATAATAATCTAATTAGTAAATATTCTGCCGAAAATTCGGCAGAGTCTCCTTTGTAAATATAACACTCTCAGTCTGAAAACATGTAAAACAAACACTCTCAAAATAATTCATTATACAACAAACTCCAGTAATCAACATCCTCAACCTAAATGCTAAATTTTACTCAAGATATCTCCATAATCTCAAAAGATAATGTTATAACTAATATTAATATACCTCAATTTATCTTAATCCCAAAAGAATAATATAACAAAATTGTACAATCCCAAAAGAACAAGATAACCAAAGTATCCTAACAAAAATCATCTATATCTCCAGCACCGTCATGTGGCCAAGACTCAAAATATATCTACAGTCGCTGGGTCGGTCTGGTGTACCTGCAATCTCCTGGTGAGGGGGGGAGGGGAATATAATAAAAACGAGATGAGTATAAAACTCAGTGAAAATCAGTGAGTGGATAGTAATTTGTTTGAAAATTAATTCTTACTTTAAAAGAAATAATCATATCATTTCCAAACACGATTTTATCAAATTCTATGCAAGAAACCAGTAATAAATTATTTAACATTTAAATTAGATCACTAATTATGGAAAACATATATAATATTGTACCAAATAACCAAGGAAATCATATCACTATATCATGTAGAATACACAAATCTGAAAATCATCACCAAACAAGTACCCAGGGGAATAATCTCGTCATATCCGGACCTCAACGGACAGGCATTGACTTACTATCTGGGTACCGTCACACCTCGGAGCTACACAGATAGACAGGAAAAAGCTTTCTCATCATATCCGAACCTCAACGGACGGGCAATAACGTACTATTTGGGTACCATCATACTCCGGAGCTACAACGGATAGACGGAGAAATATCATCTCATATCTCATGTGTCTCATATGTATCATCATATCTCATCTGTATCTCAATATCTGTCTATATCTCAACATCTATAACACTGTATCTGGAGTGGATGGGTACTGTCTAATGCTTTTAAAAATAATCTCTTATGCACATGTACATAAACATATAATCACATCTGAAATTGGATTTTCTTTATATTTAACATATCTCAAATCCACTCAATTCTATTATTATACTTTTACTCAAAAACGATAAACAAATCATTAATCAAACTTATCCTTAAAAATATTAAATATCATCACGTAGACAAAAATTCATTTTCCAGAAAAATTATTAAATCAAAGCATCAAATACTTATTTATCAAAACATTTTGTACTGTATCGTAAAATCATCATTAAATCTGAACATTCAAAATACTTATTTGGTAAACATGCTTTACTATCATAATCACTATGAAAATAGGTTTTGTATATTCCACTCACCGTGACGGTGTTCACGTTCGGTTATCGTCCACGTCCGCGGATCGGTTTTCGCTCGCGGATCCTCCTAAATCAAGAAAACGACATAATTATTTTTCCTAAATCAAAATTACGACTAAATTTATACAATAAACTCGAAACAAACGTCTATCTAAAATTTTCAACTCTCGTATCGATAGAATTACCAAAATACCCTCGAATCCGTAAATTATTAAATACTCTGAAATCATAAATTACTGAATTACCCTCGGAATTGTAATTACAGCCAATCCTCAATTTCAAGAATTACTAAAATATCCACAGGCTTAGAAATTACAAAATCAACCCTAAAATGTGAAATTACCGAATTGCCCTCGTCGGTCAACGGTCACCGAAATTTAGTCAACGGTAGCCGGGAAGCTCAAGTCTGAAAGTTCCAATCACGCTGAGTCTAATAGTACCAGTGGTGAGCTCCCACGCACGGCAATGATGCCGGAATCTAGCTCGCCAACCGTGAATTTCCAACAATTGACCGGCGACAAAACAATGACTCCTGGTGTCTGTGGATGGTCAGGAATTGAAAAGGGAGTCATAGGGAACAAAACTGAGGTGGTGGCGTGGTCTAATTCCAGTGAAATCGACGACGGTGGCAATGGGTTTTGGCCGCGATTTCTCAAGTTCGAGACATCGGCAATCCCGTCGGTTTTCAACGACAATGACGGCTAGGGTATGACCAGCGTCTCACAAGCTTTCGATTGATACCTTGCTCGACCGGAGGGGTGGCCGGAAATTAGAGATATGGTCGGGTCACGTTTGTGGGTTGGGTTGGGTTTTTCAGGTCGGTTTTGACAGCTTCTCTCTCACTCTCTCAGACGTGTAAATGATTCCCCTCTTTTCCAGCTTCCCCTCTTTCTTTTATGTACATTTTAACCACCTCACCCTTTTCTCTTTTATTTATTTTCACATATGTTACAATAAGATACTCTTTTTATGTCGTGCATGTACTAACATTATTACAAGTATATATTTGAGATTTGTCTTTCATATACACACGCACAACCCCCAAAACACACACATGTGTACACACGTATGTATGTATGTATGTATTATTGTTATTATATTTTATTTCTCTGCTGAAAATATAAGACTTGTGACAACTATATAATACAATCATAATAACTTGCTTGTGTAGAGTTTATACATGGATTAGTGTTTTCGGTTTTCCATAAAATATATATAAATCGAGCTACCACAACTCATGTCTATCCAGTTGAATGTAATGACTGTATAATTGAAACTTTACCAATTTTAGTAAATGTCAAATTTTATCCCTTCAATTTACCATTTTTATGTTCTGGCCTATCCAAATTTGAGTTTCTCTATTAAACAAAAGTTCTAATTCTGCCATCTTATTTCTTATTCATGTGATAATTTTGCATTAGTAATAGTAGTGTTAAAAGAAATTGCAATATATTAGGATATAAAATCTCAACTGGGATAAATCTCTTTTGGAATAAAATTTGGGATATGCGTATTGCTCTAACTTTTATATATCCTAGTTTATATATGTAGTAGTTTACCCAAAAATAAAAGTATATATATATTATTCAACTTGGTATGCTTTATAAACATTACTATATTTTAATCTACATTGAATTGGTATAGGCATTAAATACGTCTATCCAGAGATATCTCGGCCCAAAATCCATACCATTAAAGACGCTTTATAATTAATTCAGTTACCATCAATGCGTAACTTAATTAATTTACCTTTTCTACCTTATTTGGAAGGTATGTAAACTTGACAGTTGGCAGCCATGCATTGCTTTATTTATTTTTATATGGATAATACATCAAAACCTCTCCGTAGTGATATTGTATATAGAAATAATCTCTTTAGAATGATAATAAATTCTATTTCCAATTTAAGTCAGTTACAAATAAGAATAAATTTCACATTATAATAGGTTATAATATTTATAGATCTTATCTAAAGGAGCATGTCTCCATATGGTAATAATTATTTGTATATTGTAAAAATTATATGTTGTGTTACATTAGAGATTTAAATGAAATAAAGTATTTTTCTAAAGTTATTTGAGACAATAATTTATTCTTTAAAATTTTAAGATAACTTTTTATACTTACAACATTACATAAATTCATGTACTAATACTTTTAAATTATATCTATCTATATTATGAATTTTTGTGTGCTAGATTTTACATAATCCATGGACTAATTATTAGTGTAGCACGTGTTTTATATATCACTTGTACTAAGGATAATTAAGTCAAAACAATAATTTTGTAACTACACCTCTATAAGAAGATAAAGTCATCTAGTTGTGTTGTGTTGTGTGTGTGTGTGTGTATATGTATGAAAGAAAAATCTCAAATATCTACTTGCAATCATATTATTACATGCATGCCATAAAAAGAGCATCTTATTTCTTAATTAATATCTATTTCAAGTGCCAGGAAAATCATTGACAATTTATAGATAGTAATTTAATATAGATAAAATTACTTAATATAAACCATAGTTAATTATTTTGGACAATGCAATGATGAAAGCAGCCGTTGCTTTAGCAAATTTTAGTCACCTGATTCCTCACCACCTTTCCTTGCCAAATGTGCACAACATACCAACTTTTGCATGCATAAAAGGCCAACCTTATCTTGCCAACTTCACATTATCACTCTTACTCTCACTCTCTCTCTCTCGCTCTCTCTCTCTCTCTCTCTCGCTCTCTTTCTCTTTCACTGTGGTTTGCCTTTTGTTTTCTTAATTTTTAGGGTTAGCAAATATTGATCATTTCATTGACCAAGCCTCGTCTTCATCCGTGCCTATACAACACAACCAGATGATTAACTACAATGAAAATTTCGGACAGAGCAATGGGGTAATTTCGCTTTTTTTCCTTTGCTTATTTGAGATCCCTCTCGGACCTTCATCAAAATTGATAGTTGAGGCACAGATCTTATATAATTTTGCTTTGCATTTTCATTTCCACGATTTTACCACATACAAAAGTCCCTATGAGTAATCTCCTACAGATCTTACTCTCTTATTTAATCTTTTTCTATTTTAATAATATATCTCCCTACGAGAACATTCTTAGGGACTATTCAAGGAGAAAAAAAAAGCGAGATAAGCGGTCAACTTATACACCATATATTTAAACATGATATAATTTTTAACTAACTTGCCCTATCATAATTATTCATGATTATATATAATCTACATTTACACATACAGTTAATGAGTATTGACATGATAATATTCAGGAAATATAAAATGCAAAGCAAAATTATATAAGATCTGTGCCTCAAGCCATCAACTTTGATGATGGTCCGAGAGGGATCTAAAATAAGCAAAGGAAAATAAGTTAAATTACCCCATTACTCTGTCCGATATTTTCATTGTAGTTAATCATCTGGTTGTGTTGTATAGGCACTGATGAAGACGAGGCTTGGTCAATGAAATGATCCATATTTGCTAACCCTAAAAATTAAGAAAACAAGAGGCAAATCACAGTGAAAGAGAAAGAGAGCGAGAGTGAGAGAGAGAAAGAGAGAGAGCTAGTGAGAGGAAGAATGATAATGTGAAGTTGGCAAGATAAGGTTGGCCTTTTATGCATGCAAAAGTTGGTAAGTTATGCACATTTGGCAAGCAAAGGTAGTGATGAATCAGGTGACTAAAATTCATCACAGTATTGTCCAGATTAATTACCTCTGGTTTATATTAAGTAATTTTATCTATATTAAATTATTAACTATAAATTGTCAATGATTTTCTTGGCACTTGAAATAGATATTGATTAAGAAATAAGATACTCTTTTTATGGCATGCATGTAATAATATGATTGCAAGTATATATTTGAGATTTGTCTCTCATATATATGTATGTATGTATGTATGTATATGTATATGTATATAAATTTATATATATACTACGAGAAAAATGAGATTTTATTTCAAAGAATATTGGTCACTTTATATTTTTTATAACAAAAAATAAATAGTCACACGTTAATTGTAGACAAACCGCCTTAAAAAATTCTACCAACGAAAATTATTTTCGTCACTTTAAAAATATGGTTTTATTACAAGCATAATTATCTTAAAATTAAGTTAAAATTGTCACAAATGGTATCTAGAATTGTCAAACTAGAGATTCAAAAATGCAATCAATGACACTTCATATTGATCATAATACGTGGTTTATAATGACTCTAATAGTTGTCTCAAAAGTATATAAATATGTTATTCGATGACATTTAATTTCGTTTCAAATGACAAGCAGTATATTCCCACATTATTTTTAACCACAATATATTTTATTATTTGACGACCGTTTATATCGTATCCAAAAAGTTAAAATGACTATTATAAATTGTCATAAAAAAGAAAACATTCATAACGACACATTATAGTCACATAAATTGATATATTTTGATTCAAAAAATGTTATTTCAATCTCACATTATTTTAAATCACAATATATTTTACTATTTAATGACTATTTATAGGGAAATTATCAGCCATATACTCTTAAATGACACATGTATTAAACGTGCTACAACACTTTTCACGTATATCACTCGTACATCCTAAGTTGACAAAACACTTCTGTCGTCCACCAATCCGTTAACTGTCGTTAGAAAGTTAACATAATTGTGGCAAATTGACTATTTCGCCTTTAAAACTCAAAATGAGGTAAAAAGATAAATTTACCCTAAAAATTATTGCAAATTTTCAATACACAATTTTTTTATTTTGTTATTAAAAATACATTTTTTGATTAAAAAATATGAATTATTAATGGTACATATTATTAACAATTACCTGTAAAAAAATCCATATTATACCATAAAAAATTATTAACAACATATTATTTACAATTATACATATTAATATATTATACCATAAAAACTTCCAATTGGAGCTTGGAGGAGTAGATCTTCAAAATTTTAGGTTAAATTTTGGAGGAGTAGATTCGGTTGTAAAGTATCTTTTTTATAGCAATTATTAATAATTATTCGATAAATGGGATGACATGTCATTTTTATCAATACATATCATATGACATCTCATTTTTTACTAGGTAAATGGGATGACATGTCTTTTTTTAATCAAAGTTTAAAAGACTAGATTACCCTTATGATGTCAGCGCTTGCAAACGGCAGTTAATGGATTTGTGGATGATAGAAGTGTTTTGTCAACTTAGGGTATACAAGTGATATACATGAAAAGTATTATAGCACGGTTAATACAGATGTTATTTAAGGGTATATAACTGATAATTTCCCTTATTTATATCATATCCGAAGTGTTAAAGTGACTACTCCAAATTATCATTAAAAGAAAGCATTCATGACGACATATTGTAGTCACATAAATTGATATTTAATGACTAAAAATTTTGGATTCAAAAAAGATTATTCAATGACAATTACCTTCGTTTTAAATAACAAGCAATATTGCCTCACATTATTCTTAAGGACGATATAATTTACTATATTGCAACTAATTATATTGTACTAGAAAAGCTAGTGTGATTATTAAAAATAGTTGTAGTCATTAACAATCAAACCCACAACAATGAGAGTAACATAAGAAAGACTTTGAAATATTTATTCATAATCCAAAGGATTCAAACACAAAGCATGACATTGAAATCCAAACAAATATGGTTCTTGGCAAATAAATGTAAATATAAAAGTCACAAATCACTATCAATGACCTAAAAGTAAGATTTCATAATAGATATATTTACAAATGTCCCATTAGGATTGAGAATCAAATAATGCAGGATCAACTGAAGGTGTAAGTGAAAATGATGGCTGCTTTTTCACGAATTTTATGAAATCTTCAACTACCTGTAGTCTATTATCTTGTTCCTCAATCTTTTTTGCTTGCTCCTTAATCGTCTTTGCAATTTCTTGATTTTGTTAGGACAATGCTACATTGGATGCTAACTTTGAAGGACTTATCATTTTCTTCACAAAATTAGATTTCTTCCCCATACAATTTCACAAATTTGATTATCAGTTAATGGCTCAATATTTTCCTCAGTATTGGAGTTTTCCTTCAGGTCTATCATTTGGTCTTGCATATTATTAGAAGTTAAATAATTTCTAAGCTTTTAAAAATAATACTAAACACATCTACAAAAGAAAGTGAATCAAACAAGCTTATTGAATAATGAGTTCCATTGGCTAAGAATAAACAAATAATAAATAGCAAGATCGATAACACTTGAAAAAAATATGAGTAAAATGATAAGAAAATGCAAGAATAAAACATTAATTAAATTTTTTAAGCAGACATGTCCTCAATCCCAAATATACTTCCAACTGCAAGTAAACGTAAATAATTTGAAATAACTTACGTATTTAGCTTTTGCTTCCATAGTACTCCATCCTTTGGCTTCACTCTAGAACATCTTTCGGAACAAAGCAATCAAACCAAGAGACTCTCCAAGCGTTTCCGTCTTCCTAATATGGAAGAAGAAAAGTATTTTAATATTTATAAAATGATAAAAGTACATAACAAAAAAAGTTAAAACAAAGTCTCCATCATTTCAAGTACCATTTCATTCAAATGCTGTGCATGAGACTTCGATCCACCACGATGCACGAAAGACACTTTACTACATTCTGTTTTTTTTTATCGTACTTGTTATTAATTTTGTTAGAACATGTTATTAAGCATTAAATTACTTAACAGAATTACAATTATTACATGAAAACTATGTCAACATGTTAAGTGGATAAGCTATCCTAGGTTCCAATAAGTCATTAAAGACATTAAAATTGATTTTACCTACAAGCCATTTTATGTGTGATGTCAACCAACAAATCTAGCAAATAAATGAATCTTCATTCAGTTGCATGTATAATTGCACAGCTTTATAATAGCAAAAAACATCCATAACATATTACAATATAATAGAAAAAATTGCCCACCATAAAAGAAACAGAAAATGTAGTTAACAAAAAGTTTACAATAATGTACAACACCTAAGTTTGCCATAAACTTCAATTTTCTTAAGCGCTTTAATATTTTCATGGAATATGGTTCATGGAAAGAATCCTCGGGGATATATTTTCTTATAAAAATTAATAATAAATGGGTTTCAAACCAATCTAATTAAAATGATTGATATATGCAAACCCAAACCTACTATAGAAAGATTGAATTCAAAAACTCAGACATGATGATAATCATTTGAAAAAGACCAATTACTATGAAATTTATTGTGAATAAATATGTTTTTTCATTTCAAGTAATTTTAGTTCACAAAATTCAATCAATTAGCTAGGTAGTAATCACATTTTAATTTTCTTCAAACTTGTTTTTTCAAGTTTTGAAAATTAATTAAATCATATTTCATCATCATATATTGGGTCATATCAGAAGTTTTATACTCAGTGTAGTGTTCTTTTCTCATAAATCAAACAAAATTCGACCTCCATTTAACAACTCTCATAAATCAAACAAAATTCGACCTCCATTTAACAACTATAAGTCAGTGTAATAAATTTATCATCAACTTTCTATTTTTGCTAAGACCATTTAGGTTTAAGCTATGTAGCCTAACTTAAATTGCATGATTCAAAGTTCATCATCAAATAATCCTAGTAAGTACAAGTCACTATTATTGCCATTTTTCTCCATCACTTCACAAATTTTATTGGTCCCTTCTTCACACTAATTCCATATGCCACTCAGACATCAATTATTTGAACATGTTAACCCCTTTCTAACTTTTTCTCAAAATCTAATTTTTTCTTCAAATATAAAAAGAGGAAAAAATATAACTAATTCCTAAACATTGTATAAGATTTCTTTTAAAAGTAAATTTCAATATGCTTCCCTCAGAAAATGAAGTTACAAAGAGATTTCAATAATCTACAAAGCCTAACATATAAATTAAGGCATAGATGTAATATGAAAGAGTAAAGAATATTAATAGTATTAGCAGCCATGCAAAAGGAGAGAATGAGTACATATACCAATATCAGTATATAAATCAATTAGCTTTGGCTTTTGGCTTTGGCCTATTCAAACTCTAAAATTATCCATATATATTTAAGGCATTATATTGAACTATTTTTTTTTTTCTAAAAAGTTGGCATGAGTTCGCAAACTTTTTAAAGTCAATCCACCTATTAAAGATTTAAGGTGCATGGTGTATTACTAGGAGATAAAGAAAAAGATATTTTCAAATATTAAAGATTTAAAGTTAAAAAGAGACTCAAATTGTTCCTCTTTCATTTTTTTTTAAATTTTTTTATCTTAAAAGGTGGCAAATGAGTTTTATATCACTTTTTGGTGGTTATCCAAGGCTCTGCGTACTAAAAACTAGATAATAGAAATATCTAGAGTTACCATCATGTCTCTAAACATGTGGACCTAGACTTTAGTGCAAAAATGTAGAGAAACCAACAATCTATAATAATTAACTATAGTGCAAAGATTGTAGAACAACTGTAAAAATAGTGTAGAAAAATAGTGCCAATAAATAGAAATCACAAGGAAGAATTCCACCAGCAATTAGCACTTGATATATTAAAACTCCTGTCTCGCATCGAAAGAACAGTTCAAAATCACGACAATTCTTAAATGCCTCACTTGAAAATAATCACAAAGACTTTCTTTTAAAGAACCTAAAGGAGCATGAGTCATATATTCCGCAGTAGGATATTGCTTTTTCAAACTCTTTCTTGAAACCGGTGGGACCCCTTAAAATTCTTAAACCTTATCATAAGTAGTTTCTAATGATTGGATTATGGACATCAATGACAAATTTGTGAAAAAATACCACAAATGTTAAATGCCAACAAAATAATCACAAAGAATTTGTAGAAAAAACTGAAAGACTAAACCTTATCATAAGTAGTTTCTAATGATTGGATTATGAACTATCAATGACAAATTTGTGAAAAATACATGAAATGAAATAAAATATTACTGCAATATCATCTATCATTAATATCCTTTAAGATTCTGGCACATCTTTCCATTTATTTGCCACTAATGAAGTAATTTTTCTTAGAACGACACCAATATCAGAAGTTAGCGTTGTCGCATTAGCACTAATAGGCACGTTCATTGTTTCTCAAAACTCAAGTAGCAATGGTGCCTGAGACTGGTGAATGAGCTGGTCAAGTTTTAAGTCTTTTAACTTGGACATCTTGTTTTTCTTAGCATTAGCAGCTACCAAAATAATAATAATAATAATATGACTAGATAAAATACCAAGAATGGCATTAGAGCTAGAATTAGACAATTAATTAGTTAGTGCAGCTAATTCATTACGTGCTTGTGCCACTGCTACTGACGTGATCAACGAGAACCTCCAGAAGCCATGATCCAGTATCCTATAATTTAACAAAACATAATTAAATCATCCATAATTTTTTTAAAATATACAATAGATATATACTAACATAAGCAAACAATTTAAAATAAATCATACATAATAATGCACATAAAAAAGAAGGTTACCAAATTGTATTGCATGCATTATTAATTGACATCACTATCATTATCTTTTAATGAAATATTTTCTTTATCACTATAATAATTTTCAATTGTTTCATCTTCTTCCACAATATCAGAAGCCTCATTTTCAAGCATTAGTTCCTCATTATGTATTCCATCATTGTCAACTTCTTCAGGACCCATATCATGCCAATGGAATTGGCTACCATCTAAACATTCTTCTTTGATGGCCAATTGAATATCAGATGATTCATTCTCTTGATAAATATTATCTACACCTTCAAAGATTTCTTCTATGTCATCTATTTCTATGACATCCCACACATGTTAGTGTTGGATCTTGTTTACCACTTTCCAATTTGATCCTAGCTTATAGTCATCAACATAGAATACTTGCCGGACTTGAATTGCTAACACAAAAAGATTATTCTCGTACCACATTCTGCTTACATTAATGCTTATGAGATGATAATCCTTTTGTTTTCTCTTTTTGTTAAAATCAGTATCAAACTAATCGCATTTAAATAAGATAAGCTGATTTCCAAAAATATAATTTAGCTCTATAACACTAGATAAAATACCATAAAAGTAAACATCAACGCTATCGTGTTGACCTAGTACCATAACCATACTAGTGTTTAGATTCTTATCACGAGTGTGAACATGATATCGAACTCTGTTGACATTACGTCCAGAGTACGAGTACACAACAGGATATGAACCACAAGGCAATGAATAAAATTGGTCAGTGGCTTTTATCAACCCTTCGCAACACATAGCATCATCTACAAAGAAAAAATGAAAAAGTAATTTAATCCTAAAGTTGGTTAATGTATATTATTAAATTACTAAATGACATTAATTACAAACTTGATTTTTAAACCATGTAAAGAATTATTTTTCTTGTCTTTTAGATATATTAGAAAGACTTTATACCTCCAACTCTGTAGCATGCTCACTATATAAATTTTTTTATTAAAATCAGAAATTAAAAAAAAATCATATAAACAACATTTGTCTTTGTCTATGTTCAAAAGATTATAATATACTTACTTCAAGTAAGGTTGTAATTCCTCACAATTGTTCAAGATATACCAATGAGCTTTTTTTATATGTTCCTAAGGTAGTTGTATTTCTTCCCTTTTACCAAATTACCTAGCACGTTGTTGTATTTCTTCCCTTTTACCAAACTACCTAGCACGTTGTTGAATACTGATAAACCAAACTTTTCTTCATTTTGTCTATCATCATTTCGCTCATGTCCGTTAAACCTTGTTTCGACTCCACTAAGGTACATCGAGCAAAATGTTAGTGCTTCTTCTACAATATATGCCTTAGTAATAGAACCTTCTGGTCTAGCTTTATTTCTCACATATTTTTTCAATTCCCCTAAGTACTTTTCAAATGAATACATCCACCTAAATGCAACAAGACCAGCAAGGTTTGTATCTAATGGCAAATGTACTGCCAAAGGAACCATAATGTCAAAGAAAGTAGGTGAAAATATCCTCTCCAATTTACAATGAATTAGGAAAATTTCTTTGGAAAATTTATTCAAATCACTAACATACAGTTTTTGCACATATTTGTTTAAAGAAGCTTGACTCTACAAGTATTGTACAAACATCTTCTCACAAATATGGTCGTATACTGAAACGATCCGCCTCGAGCTCAACAGGGCGAATCTTACTGGAGCTCAAATACCTATACTTCAAAATAGAAATAATAATAAAAAAAATCCTTATACAATCCATAGAAATCATGGCCTCAAAATACAAATATATTACGAACTGCAGCGGAAGAGTCTATATAAACTCGTCTAATCAAATCGATAATAAATTTAATATTTAAGAATTTTTACAAAGATTTGATAGAGTCTCCCTTATAAATTTAACATTCTCAAACCTGCAATTTACAAAATAACACTCCCAAAATAATTCAATATCCAATCATCCTCCATAACCAACTTCTCAAATCAACATACCAAATATCACCCAAATCATTCTAATATTAAAACACAATGGTTATCCTTAATTACAAAATATAACAAATAATACAATTCGTGATATCCCGAGTACAAAAGAAATTTACGACTCCTAGCATCATCACGTGGCCATAATATCTAAATAACTATCGTTGCTAGGCCGATCTGGTGTACCTGCAACCTCCTAGTGGGGGGAACAAATATAATAAAAACAGGATAAGTATAAAACTCAGTGAGATCAATGAGTGGATAGTAGTTTTTGAAAATTAATTCTTACTTTAAAAGAAATAATCATATCATTTCCAAACACGATTTTATCAAACCATATGCGAGAAACCAGTAATAAATCATTTAACATTTAAATCATATTTCTAACCATGAAAAGCATATATATAATATCGTACCAAATAATCATAGAAATCATATCACAATATCATATAGAATACACAAATCTGAAAATCATCACCAAACAAGTACCCAGGGGAATAATCTCATATCCGGACGTCAACGGACAAGCAATCAGGGAACCATCATGCCCCGGAGCTACAACGGATAGACGGGGAAATACCATCTCATATCTCATCATATCTATGCATGAATAACTGGTCCACAAAAGACAAAGCACCCAAGCACACGACCCAAAGCCTCTGTGTGTACTCAGACAGGCCCCAAAGGCCTATATCACATCTGTATCATCATATCTTATCTGTATTACCATATTTCATCTGTATCATCATATCTCAATATCTGTCTGTATTTCATATCTGTATTTCTGTAATTATTGGTATGTCAATATCTGTCTGTATCTCATATCTGTATTTTTGTAATCATTGGTATACCAATATCTGTCTGTATCTCATATCTGTATCACTATAATCATCAGTATCTCAATATCTGTCTGTATCTCATATCTGTATCACTGTAATCATCACACTGCATGCATATGCCCCCAAAAGGTAAAAGCGCCCAAACACACGGCCCAAAGTCTCTATGTGTGTTCAGACGGGCCCAAAAAGCCTCTCATCTCATATCATCTGTATCACTGTATCTGGAGGGGATGGGTACTGTCTAATGCATTTAAAAACAATCCGTTATACATATGTACATAAACATATAATCACATCTGAAATTTCATTTTCTTTTTATTCAACATATCTGAAATCTACTCGATTCTAATATCATGCATTTACTCAAAAATGATAATAAAATTATTAATCACATCTAAATCCACTTTTCTCATCTTTAAAATACTATCATATTTTATTCAAACTCGATACGAAAAGCCATTGACCAAACATGCTTTACTATCGTAATCACTATGAAAATAGGTTTTGTATATTCCACTCATACTGACAACGTCCAGACTCGGTATCAACAACGTCCGCGGTTTGATTCTCGTTCGCGGGTCCTCCTAATAAAGTAAACGACATAATCATTATTCGTAAATGTGAAATACAACTAATTTTACGCATTAGAGCTCGAAACAAATATTCATTCATAATCAAATATTCCCTTATGCCACAAATTACCAAAATACCCCTACATGTCAAAATTACCAAAATGCCCCCAACACCAATATTTATCAAATTTTCCTCAAAATCTTCAATTACCAAAATTTCCTCAATTCAGATCACAAAAATAACCATAATGTAGAATTTACGAAATTACCCTCGGAGTGTAAAATTTCTAAATTATCCTTAACAACATAAATTACTAAATTACCCCCAAAATCTCAAATTATCTCACTGCCCTAATCTGGAATTACCAAATTACCCACCATTTCCATAAATTACAAAATTTTCATAAAATTTTATGAAATTATCTAATTGCCCCTGCCGGTCAACGATGACCAAACTTCAGTCAACGGCGATGGGAAGCTCAAGTGTAATAGTTCTGACCTCGGTGAGTCCAACGGTACCAGCGGTGACCTCCCACGCACTGCGACGGCGGCGAATCGATGCTAAAAAATCTGTGAGTTTCCTGGAAGTCGTTCGCGGCCAAGACATCATCCTCGGTGGTTGTGGTCTGTCAGAAAGTGATAAGTGTGAGTTGAGGAACAAGATCCAAGTGGTGGCGTAGCCAAAATCCGACGAGATCGACGGCGACAAAAAAAGTGTAGAGCCACAGTCTTTTCGAGCTAAATCGCCGGTGATTTGGTCGTTTTCTGGCGATAAGGATGGTAGGGATACGTTGCTCGTCTCTCAAGCTTCAAATCAGTACCTGGATCGGGTCAAAATCGGGTCAACGATTTGGTTTCTCTTTCTCGCACGCCTTCTCTCTTTTCTTTCTTGGAAACCGGCTCCCTTTCCATTTATAGAAACTACCTTCCTCATTTTTTTTTAACTTACTTCGAATTAAGTAAATGTCAGACTCGTGTTGAAATAAAATCCAATTACCCAAACTTTTAATTGCACTCGATTTGTCGCGATTTAATGCCACGACAATTTTAAAATAATTCAAACATGATCTAATTAATAAACGTGTCAAAATTACTCGTAACAAGTTGTAACCAATTTAATGACTTAAAGGGAATGTCAGAATAAAAACTATAATACACTCAATTAAAGAAATCGAGGTGCATATATTACAATCCTCCCCCCTTATAAAAATTTCGTCCTCAAAATTTACACATCTAATAGGAATAGGCGGGGCTATTGAGCTCGCATTCAGTCTTCGCGTTCCCAGGTAGCCTATTCTCTTGTGTGAATCATCCATAATACTTTTACGAAAAGAATGATTTTAGAACACAAGACTTGGTGTTTCCGTTTCAGTATCTCCATTGGGTCCTTTTAATAAGTCAAGTATTCTCTCAACTCAATTGGTTGCCTCAATACACATAACTATAATTATACATATACCTTCAGAGCATCTAGACATGAATCACATCGTGGATTCTGGATAACTCAGGTGGTACAGTTAATCGGTAAACCAACAGACAAACACGCCCTACGAATCTTACTCGGGCTCAATTATCTATAAAAAAAATAAAGATAATAATAATAATCCTTTAACAATCCACAAAATTTATAGTGTCCAGATACAAATATATTTCGCAAACTGCAGTGGAAGAGCTTAAAATTTATACCAAACCATCTATTTCCTCCATTCAAGTTCTCCTCGTCACTCATCACAAATCAATCTTGATCTCTGAAAACTGAATCATAATAAACTATAATGCAAATGGATGACGTGTCATGGTATTAAAAAACATCGTAAAACAAATCATTGAAATCTCATTCTACCATTCTCAAACTTTCACATTCTCTTTCAAATCACTTACTTCAACTTGAGCTACCTTCATTCAATTACCGCTTAGTAGGACGCTTCATTAACTTTCATAACTTTCATAACTTTCATACACTTTCATACACTTTGGGCTTCTCGCAAACGCGTCCCTCGCCCACTTATCTCATAAACGATAATATAACATCCGGAGTATCATCCACTAAGCCAGTAACGAATTCAAGTATCCACGCCAAAACTGTAAAACAATATTTCTTTCTACAAATTCTGCTTTTCTAAAATTCACTTTCTCGTTTTACAGAAAACATAATCCATTTTTGTGCTCATGCCAATGAAATTCCACACATACGAATGCCCATGTTCATAAATACACATCACATAACACATCATATCAATACATCACATAAATACATGGGCAGAACATATAAATCCATATCCGTATATATCAAAATATACTTTTCAGGTATTTCAAACATATATATCGTTTATTGTGATTTGTTTAGAAATCTAGTTTACTTACCTCTTGGTATCCTCGAGTAATAAACGCATATCGATATCATCGGCCTAAAATCAACAAAAACTCTCATAAGAATAAATTTAAACCATAATCATAAACTCTAACATTCTCAAATTCCTCAATATAATCACATTCCATACTTAGCCTCAAATAATCTCAATTTAAATCATAAATCACCAAAATACTGATAATTCCTGACTCATTGATATCCTGAACTAATTCGGGACCAAATAAGCTATTTCGATACTAGCTTGAAAATTGTTATTGTAAGCAAACTCCATCAAAGGTAAATAAATGTTCCAATTACCCTTAAACTCCAAATCACAAGTTCGCAAAATTTCCTCCAATGTCTGAATAGTACACTCTAACTGTCCATCAGTCTGAAGATGAAAAGCTGTACTAAAAGTCAACTTGGTGCCAAAAGTTTTCTGCAAGCTAGTCCAGAACTTAGAAGTAAACCGAGAATCTCTATCTGATATGATAGACACAGATCCTCCGTGAAATCGAATTGTCTCAGCCATAAAAATATTTACTAACTTATCCATCGAATAGGCTGAACAATAAACTTTTTCCATGATTTCCTTTTTCAGTTCCTTAATATCGGGTACGCAGAGTCGATTACCCATAACTAAAACTCCATCATCTCCACCGCAAAATCAGTTCGTAAGCCTTTCTGCACATCCTCTCTCAACTTCAATAATTATAATTCCCGATCTTGCATCTGATGGACTTTGTTAATCAAAGTTGGCCTAACTCGAAAATTAGCTATCAAAGCTCTGTAATTATCAACTTTCAACTCAATTCTCAAAGATCTCAACTCAATCAATAAAGGCATATATGTTATTCGTAAATGAGCTATAGAGTTGGAAGATTTCCTACTTAGCACATCAGCTACCACATTCGCTTTGCCTGGATGGTAATCAGTAGTACAATCGTAGTCTTTAATCAGCTCAATCCATGGAAACTCCTAACCTCAATAACATTTATAGATTGTTCCCAATTTGTAATTGTTTCGATCTTTTGAGGATCGACATAAATTCCTTCAGTTAACATCACATGGCCTAGAAATACCACTTTGTCTAACCAGAACACACATTTATTGAATTTGGCATACAATTACTTTTGCCTTAAAGTCTGCAAAACAGTCCGCAAATACTCTACATGTTCCTCCTGATTCCAAGAATATATTAAAATATCATCAATGAACACAATCACAAATAAATCTAGATAATGTCGAAATGCTATATTCATAAGATCCATAAAAGCTATTGGACCATTAGTCAACCCAAATGGTATAACCAAGAACTCATAGTGTCCATAACAGGTTCTGAATGTTGTTTTTAGGAATCATCGGCCTCTTTACTCTTAAACTAAAGATATCTCAATCGTAAATTGATCTTAGAAAACACTTTCTCTCCCTAAAGTTTATCAAACAAGTCATCAATACGTGGAAGTGGATACTTGTTACGTACTATAACTTTATTCAACTGCCTGTAATCAATGCAGAGTCTAAGAGTACCATCTTTTTCCTTAACAAACAAAATTGGAGCTCCCCACGGATACACTAGGTTTAAAAGTCCTTTATCCACCAATTCTTGCAGTTGACCCTTTAGTTACTTTAGTTCAGCGGGAGTCATTCTATAAGGTAAACGATAGAAAACTCAATCTCTCTGTTAGGTGGCATCCCTCGAAGTTTATCTAAAAATACATCTGGAAACTCATAGACTACTAGGATATCCTCCAATCTCAACTCCCGAATTTCAGTGTCTATCACATGCGCGAAATAGGCTAAGTAACTATTTTTTAATAATCGTCTAACACCAATGGTCAATATAACACTTGAGGGCAAAATTCTATGCTCACCACAAGATTTCACCTCAAGCTTTCCCTGGCTTATTGAATACAACTTCATTTCTAAAACAATCCATATTAGCCTGGTGAGATGCAAGCCAATTCATGCTCAAAATAGCATCGAAATCTCAAACGTCTAGAGGAACCAAATCCGCCCCAAATTCATGTTCACACAATCTAATTATACAATCTCGATGTACACTCTCGACAAGCAGTGACCCCCCGTAGGTGTATTAACAATTAAATAATAATTCAGTGGTTCAGGCTCTCTTTCTACATGCATAGCAAAAATACAAGAAACCAAAAGAATGCATGGATCTAGGATCAATAGGAATATAGGCCTAAGTAATTGCAACATATGTCTTCATATTGACGTTCTACTGTTTGCACCAATGATAAGCTCTATCCGCGAGTAAAAAAATGACATAGGAAAGTCTATTTTCCACCAAGCATTTCATCACATCAAAATTAAGCTCGATTTTAACAAACTACAACTCAGCCTCAGGTGGCTCTCTAAAACTATTAAAACTCTTTACTCTTAAACCTCTCACACATTCAATAATATTTGCATGACCAACATATACATGAGTCTGATTATGTAACACTGTAGTCATAATCTAGACTTGTCTATCAATTAACTGCTCAATGTTCGAAGCATTTCAAGGTCCTCATTGTGTAACCTCATGCATTGAAGACTCAACTACTCCCTCATTTACAGGACTATTTTCCCCCGTAAGGTACATCTCCTAGAGTCAACCCAGCTACTGATCTAGTACGGCTATGGCCACGCCTATTGCTACAACGAATCATGATGGTGCAAACAAAATATCAATTCTGGCTTTCACATCAAAACTTAATCTAATCACAACAATAAAGTCTACAGAATCTGAAACCATGCTCTGATACCAACTGAAACGACCTGCCCCAAGCTCTACAGGGCGAATCTTACTGGAGCTCAAATATCTATATTTCAAAATAGAAATAATAATAAAAATAATCCTTATACAATCCATAGAAATCATGGCCTCAAAATACAAATATATTACGAACTACAGTGGAAGAGCCTATCTAAACTCGTGTAATCAAATCGATAATAAATCTAATATCTAAGAATTTTTACCAAAAATTTGACAGAGTCTCCCTTACAAATTTAACATTCTCAAACCTACAATTTACAAAATAAAACTTCTAAAATAATTCAATATCCAATCATCCTCCATAATCAACTTCTCAAATCAACATACCAAATATCACCCAAATCATTCTAATATTAAAACACAATGGTTATCCTTAATTACAAAATATAACAAATAATACAATTCGCGATATCCCGAATACAAAAGAAATTTACGACTCCTAACATCATCACGTGGCCATAATATCTAAATAACTATTATTGCTGGGTCGATTTGGTGTACCTGCAACCTCTTAGTGGGAGGAAAAAATATAATAAAAACAGGATGAGTATAAAATTCAATGAGATCAGTGAGTGGATAATAATTTTTGAAAATTAATTCTTACTTTAAAAGAAATAATCATATCATTTCCAAACATGATTTTATCAAACCATATGTGAGAAACTAGTAATAAATCATTTAACATTTAAATCATATTTCTAACCATGAAAAGCATATATATAATATCATACCAAATAATCATATAAATCATATCACAATATCATATAGAATACACAAATCTGAAAATCATCACCAAACAAGTACCCAGGGGAATAATCTCATATCCGGACGTCAACGGACAGGCAATCAGGGAACCATCATGCCCCGGAGCTACAACGGATAGACGGGGAAATACCATCTCATATCTCATCATATCTATGCATGAATAACTGGTCCACAAAAGACAAAGCGCCCAAGCACACGGCCCAAAGCCTCTGTGTGTACTCAGACAGGCCCCAAAGGCCTATATCACATCTGTATCATCATATCTTATCTGTATTACCATATTTCATTTGTATCATCATATCTCAATATCTGTCTGTATCTCATATCTGTATTTCTGTAATCATTGGTATGTCAATATCTGTCTGTATCTCATATCTGTATTTCTGTAATCATTGGTATCTCAATATCTGTCTGTATCTCATATCTGTATCACTGTAATCATTAGTATCTCAATATCTGTCTGTATCTCATATCTGTGTCACTGTAATCATCACACTGCATGTATATGCCCCCAAAAGGCAAAGCGTCCAAACACACGGCCCAAAGCCTTTATGTGTGTTCAGACGGGCCCCAAAGGCCTCTCATCTCATATTATTTGTATCACTGTATCTGGAAGGGATAGGTATTGTCTAATACATTTAAAAACAATCTCTTATACACATGTATATAAACATATAATCACATCTGAGATCTCATTTTCTTTTTATTCAACATATATCAAATCCACTCGATTCTAATATCATGCATTTACTCAAAAATGATAATAAAATCATTAATCACATCTAAATCCACTTTTCTCATCTTTAAAATACTATCATATTTCATTCAAACTCGATACGAAAAACCATTGACCAAACATTTTAAAGTAATATCAATGCGTGTATAAAATCTATTTCGGGAAATCATTAAATCGAAACATTCAAAATACTTATTCCGCAAACATGCTTTACTGTCGTAATCACTATGAAAATAGGTTTTGCATATTCCACTCATAGTGACAACGTCCAGACTCGGTATCAACAACGTCCGCAGTTTGATTCTCGTTTGCGGATCCTCCTGATAAAGTAAACGACATAATCATTATCCGTAAATGTGAAATACAACTAATTTTACGCATTAGAGCTCGAAACAACCTTATTCCACAAATTAACAAAATACCCCTACATGCCAAAATTACCAAAATGGCCCCAACACCAATATTTATCAAGTTGTCCTCAAAATCTTCAATTACCAAATTGTCCTCAATTCAGATCACAAAAATAACCACAATGCAGAAATTACGAAATTACCCTCGAAGTGTAAAATTTCTAAATTGTCCTTAACAACATAAATTACTAAATTACCCCCAAAATCTCAAATTATCTCACTGCTCTAATCTGGAATTACCAAATTACCCACCATTTCCATAAATTACAAAATTTTCCTAAAATTTTATGAAATTATCTAATTGCCCCTGCCGGTCAACGATGACCAGACTTTAGTCAACGGCGATGGAAAGCTCAAGTGTAATAGTTCTGAACTCGGAGAGTCCAACGGTACCAGCGGTGACCTCCCACGCACAGCGACGGCGGCGAATCGAAACTCAAAAATCTGTGAGTTTCCGGGAAGTCGTTCGCGGCCAAGACAGCGTCCCCGGTGGTTGTGGTCGGTCGGAAAGTGATTAGTGTGAGTTGAGGAATAAGATCCAAGTGGTGGCACAGCCAAAATCCGGTGAGATCGACGGGGACAAAAATGTGTGGAGTCGCGGTCTTTTCGAGCTAAATCGCTGGCGATCTGGTCGTTTTCTGGCGATAAAGATGGTAGGGATACGTTGCTCGTCTCTCAAGCTTCAAATCGGTACCTCGATCGACCGGAGTGGTGGCCGGAATCGAAGCCTGGAGTCAGTCAATGAGGCGGGTTTTCGGGTCAGATCCGGGTCAAAATCAAGTCAACGATTTTCTTTCTCTCTCGCGCGCGCCTTCTCTCTTTTCTTTCTTGGAAACCGGTTCCCTTTCCATTTATAGAAACTAGCTTCCTCTTTTTTTTTTTTAACTTACTTCCAATTAAGTAAATGTCAGACTCGTGTTGAAATAAAATCCAACTACCCAAACTTTTAATCGCACTCGATTTGTCGCAATTTAATGCCGCGACAATTTTAAAATAATTCAAACATGATCTAATTAATAAACGTGTCAAAATTACTCGTAACAAGTTGTAACCAATTTAATGACTTAAAGGGAATGTCGGAATAAAAACTATAATACACTCAATTAAAGAAATCGAGGTGCATATGTTACATATACCAATTGGATGCAACTGCTATAATAACACATGACAAAAACATATTTCAAAAATCGATAAAATATTTTCTTTCAGCTAAAGCAAGCGTATAACATGCATGAGGTTTTAAAACTCTTGGCCCATTAGATATTAAATGTAACTCAGTTTTAATATTCATTTTTTTCTAAATCTTTTCTAGCCTTGATAGTGTCTTTTGTTTTCCCTTCGATATTCAACAATGTCCCTACAATGCTATCATGCATATTCTTCTCTATGTGTATTACATTAAGATTATGACGTAACTTTAGTTTGGACCAATATTCTAACTAAAAAAAGATACTTTTTTTTTTGTCCAATTCAAGTCCTTAAATGAATGCTTTCTTTTCCGACTAGAACACTTTGGACTTTTACTGAATTGTACATAGTCAATACACTTAAGTTGTTTCAAAATCTCATCTCTTGACAACACCTTAAGTGCTGGATTTTTTTGGTTTCCCATTAAATGCTAAACTATTTCGCCAACGGTGACGTGACGGTAAAAACCGACGATGAGCCATGTAACAAATTTTATTTATCAAAGGTTGTGATGTATCTTTGTTATATACTGGACCTGCTTTGTCGCCTTTGGTACTATAACCTGATAAGTTACCATAAGCTGGAAAGTCATTCACTGTCCACAAAACGTATGCATGTAGACGAACAGTTTCCTTTTTAGATACATCATAAGTATCAATACCATCTGTCCATAGTTTTTTTAATTATTTTATCAAATGTTGTAAATATAGATCAATATCTCTCCCAGGTGCTTTTGGACTAGGAATAAGAAGCGACATTATTGTAAATGGGATTTTCATGCATTTCCAAGGTGGTAGATTATAAGGAACAAGTATTACTGGCTATGTGCTATGGGCATTGCTTATATCACCAAATGGATTGAAACCATTTGTTGCAAGACCCAATCTAACAGTACGTGGATCTTGAGCAAAATGAGGATATTGGTTATCAAAGTCCTTCCAACCTTCAGAATTAGTGGATGCCTTAAAATACCCTCTGTTTCAACACATTTATCCTTATGCCACCTCATAGAAGAAGTTGTATGTCTTGACATAAACAACCTCTGTAGTCTAAGTTTTAATGAAAAATAACGTAAGACCTTTTTTAGGATCTTTTTGCCTTTTCCATTATCAAATTTATATCTAGACTAATCTCAAATATGATATTTATCAGCGTCAACGTTCTCTTTTTAAAATAGAACAAAATCATTTTCACATGCATGAATTGATTTATACCTCAATCTTAAGCCACACAACAATTTCTTAGCCTCATAGTATGATGTTGGAATGTTTGAACCTTCAGTAAGCAAATCCTTCAAGAATTGGAGCAACATATCAAATGATTTATCACTCTAGTGATTAAGTACTTTAATGTGCATTAACTTGATAATACAAGTTAAAGTTGAATACTTAAAACAGCCTGGATATGCTTCCTGTTTAGTAGCATTAAATAAATTTTCAAATTCATGGAAGATATTTCTAGCTTCCGCACTCTTTGATTTCGCTAGACCTGTGTCAATATTCATAATTGTTTCCCCACACATGTCGGACAACATCTCAAGACATCCATCATTATTGTCATCATTATCATCATCATCACCTATTTGATTTGTGTCCTCATTCAAATTAGCACTACCACTACCAATTTCAGGTTGTTCTCCATAAAAAGTCCTTTTTTTTTTAAGAGAATCCTTTTAGGATCAAATGGGTTGCAACAGTTTTTAAATTGAATGATCGGGTATTTAGACAATCTCAACAAGGACACCGTGTTTTACCATCTTAGTCTAAATTTTTTCAACAATTTTAATGAAAGACTTAACACCGTCACGAAACTCCTTAGAAAGTCTATTTGACAACCACATCCAATTCTAATCCATCATTAAAGTCCTGTTACAGCAAACAATCTATTAGTCTATTAATTATGTACTTTGATTCTTATTCTTTTTCCTAATCCACATTGGTGAGTTTATGAAAATTAAATCTATATATATTTTAATCATTAAAATGAGTGTAATTTTTGCAAGGAACATTTTATAATTATATGATAATGGTGATGAACTAGTATTTCAAGGAGTTGATTCTTTATATTTTATTCTTGTTCTACAGTTTGTTATACAAAGTCTAGGTGATGCAGAGCAACAAATTGAAGAAATCCTAATTAGATTGAAATTTAGAATATTTAGAAATATTTTAATTAATTTGTATTCCAGTTTAATTTGGTTTCCTATTTAGAGTCTTATTATTTAGGCGTTACTTATTTGAGTAATATTCATAATTTAGATATAAGTCTTATTAAAATAGTTTTTCTAGTCAAATTAGGATAAATCTTAGTTAGTATAAATAAGTGTCTTTTGTAGCTTTTACAAGTAGAGAGAAAAAGATTTTTTAGTTCAATAATATTTCAGTTTTCAAAACTCTGTGTGAGTATTTGAATTTAGTTAATTCTCGGTATTCTAAGGAATCAACGAGTCTTAACCCCTAAATTCGCTGCATTCTTTTGAATCAACGTGCATTTAATTGTTCTTTTATTCTGGTATTCTCTAGAATCAACGAAATATTTTGAACATTAAACTTCCACTGCATCAGCTTGGTATCAGAGCTAAAAGCCTGGTTCTAAACTATCCTTAATACCTACCTTTTCTCCTTTAAACTCGTAGCTCACAAAAAAAAAATGTTTGCAGCTCGAAGCACCGTAGCAGCAGCCGTCTACAGCTGTCGGCGAAACTTTTCGATCACCATTCCGTCCATCGCCACCATCATCCGAGTCAGAATAATCCGGGCATTAGATTTCGCCTCGTACTCTGCCATTCCGCCACTAAAATCACCAGAAAATAGCCAAAACAGGCACGAAGGCTGGCCGCCAGTAGTTTGCTTCTGCCTTCAGCCACGATCGCCAAAGACTATCATCACCAATCCACTCCTTGCCATCAGCTCAACCTTTCTCACCCTTTCCCGCCGCCGATCGACTAACCTGCCGCCGGAATCGAAACCAACAACAAAACCACTGCCTTTACCACTAAATTCCGGCCAAAAAAACCAACTATTCTGACAAACCATTTCCACCATCATACTCACTGACCTAAAAATCTTTCAGATCGACGCACCGTTGTCCAAATTTTCGATCACCGTCGCCGATAACCCTATTGTTTGCTTGTTCATAGTTTTGGCCCAGTACTTTCTTCTATTTCAGTGTTGCCCTATAATTTTCTGATCTTAGCAAAAAAATCCCAAACAAACACCAAGAAAAAGGTGGAAAAGAAATAAAAAAAATTTCATCATGAAACCACAACATTGGTGTGAAGATTTCATCTTGAGAGATGTTTTAATTAAGATGTTGAGGATTTTGCATTTGATTTCTCAAGATTTAGAGAAACTCCGAGATAGAAAATCTCTACATATAAAGCAGGCCTATGGATTTCATGAAGTTGTTCGTGAAATATGTTATGAGGATAATGAGGAAAATAATAAGTTTATTTCACTCGACAATATTATTTCTGCCGAGAAGAATATTAATTGGTCATTCACGTCTATAATAAATTCTCCACATACATACATTGATTTGGATCAACCACCAAAATTTGATGACTATAGTGATTTTGTGAAACAAGATGAAGTAGCAATTGATACAGTCTCATATTATTCACTCGATTCAAATGGGGAGAGGTATCACAAGATTTTTCAACAAGTGAAAAATTTTAAGAAGCACTATTTTGTTATTGGTTTTTCTGATAAGGTATTCTTAGAAAAAATTGTTGATTGAAGATTTTATCTCGCGTTGTTCAACAGATTGGATGGATATAGTCACCAAGGTTGGAAAGTTCAGGGTTATTCATCAGCATCGACGTTGTAATTTAAAGATTAATGTCAAGGCAAATAAAGATTATCTTGAAGACTACAACATACAAAATTCGAGGACGAATTTTCTCCACCCTGGCGGGAATGATGCAGAGCAACAAATTGAAGAAATCTTAATTAGATTGAAATTTAGAATATTTAGAAATATTTTAATTAATTTGTATTCTAGTTTAATTTGGTTTCCTATTTAGAGTCTTATTATTTAGGCGTTACTTATTTGAGTAATATTCATAATTTAGATATAAGTCTTATTAAAATAGTTTTTCTAGTCAAATTAGGATAAATCTTAGTTAGTATAAATAAGTGTCTTTTGTAACTTTTACAAGTAGAGAGAGAAAGATTTTTGAGTTCAATAATATTTCAGTTTTCAAAACTCTGTGTGAGTATTTGAATTTAGTTAATTCTCGGTATTCTAAGGAATCAACGAGTCTTAACCCCTAAATTCGTTGCATTCTTTTGAATCAACGTGCATTTAATTGTTCTTTTATTCCGGTATTCTCTAGAATCAACGAAATATTTTGAACATTAAACTTCCGCTGCATCACTAGGTCATAACAATATATTTAATGATTATTTTGCAGTATTGAAAAAAAAGTAAACATACGTTGAACCTATTAACTATTAAAGTATAAAATATTAAATATTTCAAATATTAATTATTAAAATATTAAATATTTATATTTATATTTATACGATGACGATGATGAACCAATATAAAACCATTCCTAGCAATAAAGAAGAACAAAAAATATAGAAAAAACCATTCCTGCAATAATATTTTATTAACTTGCAAGATATTAACTTGCACTGCTAGCAAGTTAAACCATTCATACAAGTTAAAGCTGAACCTTCAGGAATGTTTGATTCTTTATATTTTATTGTTTTATGAAATTTGTTATATGAAGTCTAGGTTATACTAATTATTTAATGATCATTTTGCAGTATTAAAAAAAATCAATAGTACATGTAACCTATTAATTCTTAAAGTATAAATACTAAAAGTCAACAATACATGGCTCCTAAAACTGTCAATTATTAAAATATTAAATATTTTTATTTATTAAATATGTATTTCAAATATTTCTATGATAATGTTTTAATGGTGATGAAATAATATTTGAGGGAGTTGATTCTTTATATTTTATTGTTTTTCTACAGTATGTTATACAAAGTCTAGGTTATAATAATATATTTTGTGATCATTTTGCAGTATTGAAAAAAATCAACGGTAAACATATCTTGAACCTATTAATTATTAAAGTATAAATATTAAAAAGTCAACAATACATGGCTCCTGAAACTCTTAATTATTAAAATATTAAATATTTTTATTTATTAAATATATATTTCAAATATTTCTATGATTAATCATTTAATGGTGATGAACCAATATTTCAAGGAGTTGATTCCTTATATTTTATTGTTTTTCTACAGTTTGTTATACAAAGTCTAGGTTATGCTAATATCTTTAGTGATCATTTTATAGTATTAAAAAAATCAACAGTACATATAAGCTATTAGTTATTAAAGTATAAATATTAAAAAATCAATCATACATAGCGCATGAAAATGTTAATTATTAAAAAATAAATCAGCATAATAATGAAAGTTGAATATGTTATAAAACAAAAAAATAACCAATCCTTGGTAAATGGAGGATGGTTGGAGAATCCTTAGGAAAACTTGATGGATGGATGAGAAAAGGAGCAAAAGCTGCTGGATGAAAATCCCTAAACAAAAATTGCAATATGATATTTGTCAATAAGTATACTTGCTCTTTCAATCATACGTGGCTGATGAACCAATTAATCATTAAAATATTAAATCACTATAATAATGAATGCAGAATATTATATTAAAATAATATAAAACAAAAAAAAATCAAACCTTGGTGAGTAGAGAATGGAGAATCCTTAGGAAAACTTGATGGATGAGAAAAAGGAGGAAAAGCTGCTGGATGAAAATCCCTAAACAAAAGATGCAATAAAAAATATAAATGTCATTAAGTGTACTTATATAAAAAATACATATGTCATTAAGTGTACTTGCTATTTTGAGGGAGAAAAAGAAATGCGCACAGTTACAATACAAATAAAATAAACTAATAATAAAATAACCTAATAGAAACCTTTGGAAAAAAATTATGTCACTTTGTTTCTTTGACAAGCGTGAAACACAGAGACAGTGGGGAAGTGGCGGGGTATGGAAGTAATTTGCACTGAAAACCTTATAAAGTTGGGTTTAGAGATGTGATTAAAGCAAGAGGTACCTAGGTGAGTTAAACTAGTCCATGTGGCAATTTATGAAAGGCTGTCATAATAGATGTGTGTTGCTAAACAAATTAATAAATTGATGTGGCGAGACATCTATCTCATGTCGCCAAAATTAAGTATTTTAACTAATTAAATTTAACTAAAAGAATAAACTTTATAATCTGTAAAATAATAATTAATTTTTGTGTCTTTCAAAACATAAGTAGGCTGCCCCAAAGAGACTACTTCAATTTTTTTTTCATTTATAATTTGGAAGTTGCCATAAGGAAATCTTTTTACTAAAACAAAATAAAACTATCACTAGAATCATTGAAATACAACACATCTTCCATAACAACCGTAAAAGCATAGTAATAAAACTGTACCAAAAAATTCCCTACTTGGTTGCTCTTGTTAATGTTTCGCTTGTCTTAGCATTACGAATGAGCCAATCATGCTGCAAACCATTTTTTCTAAATGCACTAACCCAAGTTCGTACATTTACAGCCTCATTCCTGCACGAGAGACATAAATCAGGCAATTAGTCTTTAATAAACTTTTTCTTTCTTTTGTTTTTCAGTTAAGTGATATATGACTCAAAAGCACAACAACAAAGAAATGTCCGACAAAAATAATATACCAGAGAACACCAACACAAATAAAAATTTTAAAAAAATACTAACCCAAAATCTAAAGATCTCAGGCATAAAACTTGGGCTTGGATGAAGAAAAAAATAGAATTACAAGATTAATCCTTTCGAGCCTCATCCCAAAAACCATGATGCTCCGCAAAACTAAGACATACAGTTATCATAGAATAGACCTTTTTCAGCCTCATCTAATACAGACCATTACAATAGTACTCCTAAGCATTGGGCAACTAGTCTTTAACTTCAGAATATATAGTCCAAAAGTAAAAGGTGAAAAAACAAATCCCTGAATTCTTAAAATGTAGTAATTGATCATTGTATAGTAGTAACCTTTAAAGCTACTTATTCCACAGTGGGAAATACATAATTGTGATAAGAGCTGACATATTGAGCATAAAGCCTCTAGATATATCCATGGGCTAACTTCTACAGCATCTTATAAAAAATTTGCAGATGTAACTTAATAACCAAGTCAATTCTTTGCACCAAGGTAAGTTTCATCAATTTCACACAATAAGAACCACCATTCCAACCATATCATAATAGCCAAATGCTAACCAGTAAATCACATGATTAAATGATTAGGTTTTCGGTTCTCAATAAATTGTTCCAAGAATTTTAACATATAGTGTTAAATAAATACAAATTTGTATGAGACCATAATGAGCATGCTAATTGTTTTACATCTAAATGAATACAACTTTGAGATTATTCTTGTAAAATAATTAAAAGCTGATCGAGATAAGATATTCCAACAACGATAGAAACCCACTCTGTAAACTATCAACAAATGTTCAACAACCACAAATGTTTTCCAAGAGTGTTATGCTAGTTTAATCTCTCTTGTTTTCTGTTTCTCTAGTTAAATTATTTATTCCTGTGGACAAGTGATCCTATTAGTTTTATAGATTACACTCTCTGAGAGAAACTAACCATGATGGATGATAAATGTTAGAAAAGACTTGAAAAATGTTACCCAAATGATGATACTTCATGAACTAACCATGATGGATGATACAGGGGCAATCTATCTTCACCTCATTTATTCATATGGTTTAATTGCCAAAAGTTAACATGTATTCATATTGATGACTACGTGCTTTGGAGTTTATTTCTTCATTGGATAAATACATAAGAAAGCCATACATCATCAAACTAGCTTCACTCAACAATCTATTGCATCACTAATAAGAAAGTTGAAAAGCGTGATTGCAATACCCTATATTCAAATATTTTTGCAGAATTTACAATTAATTATGGATCTGATGTTGGCTCATCACTATTCTCGAAACTCTAATTAATAAGTATATTATAAAGAATTAATGAAGGGGTTGTCCAAAGCCAAGCCATTTCTTTAAGAAATTTAGAAAATCAGATTGGATAGTTTGCTACAGCATTGAATAACAGACCTCTGGGCAGTTTATCCAGCAATACAAAAGATCCAAGGAGAGAAGGAAAAGAGCATTGCAAGGTGATTAACTTAAGGTCTGGAAAGGATATTCATATTCTAGTTGATGTACCAAAAGAAGAGTGGAACATGTTTCAACCCAAGAGGAAACCCAAAAGTGAAGAATAGCCACAACAACCCATTTTTCAGTCCACTGATATGAACAGCCAAGCTACAACATAATCAGAAAATAATGAACCAGTAATTGCGAAATGAGATGCTGCAGTACCAACAACAACTACCAGAGTAGAGCAAAAGAGAAGTAGTTTGTACAACCTACTGCAGCACGGCAGCTAAGACACCCACCACCTTTCCCTCAAAGATTTTAGAAGCAAAAAAAAGACATGCAATTTGGCAAGTTTTTAAAGACATTCTAGCAAGGAAAATGAGGTTTGGAGAGTTGCAAATAGTTGCTCTAACACAAGAATGCAGCCATATGCTTCAGAACAAAATACCTCAAAAGTTTAAGGATCCAGGGAGCTTTATAATTCTATGTTCTATTATAACTAAATACAGTGGTAAAGCACTTTGTGATTTGGGGGCAAACATCAATTTTATGCCTTTATCAGTGTTCAAGCAATTGGGAGTTAGGCCAACAACAGTGACTTTGCAACTTGCTAATGGATCTCATGTTTATTCAATAAAATAAAAAATCGTCTATAATATAAAATTATAAAAATATGAGGGTAATTGAGCTAGGCATATATATGAAAATAAAATAAAAATTCTATTATTACATAAAATTGATAAGAACATAAGCGGTATAAATGATTTTTCTAGATCAAGATCAGGCTACAACTTGGCATAGCCCAACTATAGGTCTGCACTGGTGCGCACTGCTTTATCTATTTATATGGATAATATGTAAAACTTCTCAGTAGCGATACTATATATAAAAATAAACTCCTTATAGTGATAACAAATTCTAATCTCAATTTAGGCTAGTTATAAATAAGAATAAACTCCACATTGTAATAAATTATAATATTTTTAAATCATATATAAAGGAACATGCCTCCATAAATTTTTAAGGATAAAAGCTAATTTAGTCCCTATATTTTGAGGTTAGTGCTCGTTTAATCCCTATATTTTTAAAAATATGTCAAGACATCCCTATTGTTAAACTATTAACGCCCCTGTCGTTATTTTTTATTTTCTTTTATCTTACTTTTACAATATTCCCTCTTACAATAAAGTTTTTTTTTCTTTAGACATTGACTGCAAAGAGCTTTTACTATATAATGCAATAAATTACAAGAAGCCAATAAGTTGATAATATTATAAGGACTTAAAATATTACTACATCCATTTTTTAAAATAAGATTCATAAATACCTAAAAATCATATAATGTTAAAATATCTTAATTGCATTAAAGATGAGTTTTTTTGTTAAAATAATTGTTTCATATTTACTAGATTAATCACGTTTCTTTAGATCTTATAGTTAAAGAACCTCACGTTTTACTATTGCTGGTGAAAATTATGATTGGGGAATTCTGATACATTAGTAGAAGCTAATCAAGGAAAAAAATATTATTATTAGGAATGATTAATCAATTGTTCAAAAAAACAATTGTTTATTCTTTCTTAAAAAAATTATTAATGTATTTGGCTTTATCATTTACCCCTAACATTTTCAACATAAGCCAGATGACGAAAGGGGAGGAATGACGATGTAGAAGATCATAACATGAGTGATTTGGTAGATTTAGATCCCCATATATCCATTAATATGGCACTTCGTTAAATGCTATTGTGGTACCTTGTTATATGATACACACACACACACACACACACACATATATATATATATGTAATCCCTCTGTAGAGATATCATCATCTACACCTAGAAAGTTGTATGCTTTGGAAGAAGCTTCTATGATTTGGGAAGGGGTTTTGATTTATCAAAAACATGAATCTACTTCAACCAATATGCCCTTAGGTATGGCCATAAATTTTGTATTACCCATTGGTAGTTGATGTAAAATTTTTACGAGAAAAATTCATCCCAACTGTAAAATAAATCTAAATTTGTTAACATTTTAAAATTTTGACAAAAGAATTGCGAAAACAAAGATAAAAATTCAACAGTGAGTTGATTTTTTGCTGGATATTGAATTAATAATTGTTTGATAAGAGAAATAAAAAATAAAATAAAATTATGAAAACAGATTTAGTGTTCGCTACAAAATCAGCTCAACAATAAATCATATTATAAACTATAAAGGGAAGTGACGAATAGTCATTACTTCTGATGGCAAAATGGCAACCTCTTGTTCATTAAAAAGCAAAATTATAAAGGAAAAAACAAAAAAAAACACAATACAATAAATACTAGACAAGGTTAATGTTAATATTATGAGGGTTGCATGTACAAAAGATAATACTACGAGGTTAAATAAATTAAGTAGTTCACAATATTAATTTTCAGCCTAAATGTTATAGTGGTACTCATTTATCGGATGATCAAGTTCATAATTTGTAGAAGTATTTGTTAATTTATCATACCATCCGATGAATATCACTTTACTTAGGTGTGATAATATGAATCCTTAAGCTTTCTGTTAGAATTTATTCTTGTTGTGTTAAGAATTATTCCTTTGATTAACTTTTTTTTTTTTTAATTTTCTGCATTAGTCTAGGATTCCTTTCTACATTATTTCCTTAAAATTGCTATAAATGGTAAAGTTTTGAAGATTTATTCTCAGGCAATAAACTAAATTTTAGTCTTTAGCAAATTTTGAGGACGATCCCCCCAAACTCTTGGTATTTGAGATGCCTAAAGAAAAGCTTATGAAACAACTTAGATTAGGATGTATAGTATTATTTTACAAATTTATCTTGTTAACAAAATGATATAGTTTGCTTAAAATAATTCATAAATTTTTAAGTAGAAAATATTGGATTTTTGTTTTAATTCGTTTTTTAGCTATAACAATTTTATCCTATGATTTTTTTTTTCATTTCTTTAACCAATATAGTAATAAGGTCAGATTTATTTGTGTGGTTGTTAAAATTTAGAAGGTAAAAATCATGTTTTGAAAGTTTATAAACTAAAATGCATTAAAATTAAACTTCGGGATGATAAATTACTAGTTTTGATAATGAATTTATAAAAATGACTAGATAGGTAAATTTCTTATAAGAATGATTGTGCCTTTAAAAAGTCATTAGAATAACATATATTTAAAAACAAATTGTATTAAAATTCATTGATTTAAGAGCTCTGATCATTCGATAACCTGCTTCAAAATGTATCCATTTATCTTCTCAAACTTCAAAGTTTGTTTATGTTTATGATCGTAGATCAATTATCTCTTAATTTACTCATATAATAATGTAATCTAAGCAAACATGTTGTATTTGCTCTGAAATATTCTTCTTAAAAGAGTCAACTATGACAACTATGCACACACAAGAACTCAAACTCCAACCATATAAAGGGAGTGATTCATTACAAGCTAATGAGTAAAGAATAATGATATAACTATAATCATTTTATATAAATATGTGTGTATAAATTGTGGGATGATGAGATTGATTGTATAAAACAAAAATGAGTCCACACAATAAAAAAGTAATTGTTATGCCTTTTCATCTAATTTTTTAACGCTATATCAATTTGTACACACTATTTTCTACAAAGACGTTTTAACTCTTATCATTATTTATGAGCAAAAGTAACATAAAGTAGTCCAACCATTTTGAAGTTTTTTTTCGTGCATTTCCCGCTCAAGAGTTCGTGTGGAAAGCTACCTTCATTTAACACACACCAATGTGAAAGCCCAAAACCAAGCCCAACACAATTTGAGATAAAACAAGGGCCACATTACTATTGGGCCACATGTGGGCCTGCCATTACAAAATAAACTTACTGTCACCGACTATGAGAAAATGAACACCAAAATGCAAGTTAAAAGTGTACAACAAAAAAGCAAGATACTGCAAGATGAGGAGGTGGCGGAACAAGCGTGAAACGAATGACTTAAAAATAATTCTATTTAATTAATTACACAACTTTAAAGAATTATCCGAAAATGAAAATTAGTCAGAAATAATATTACCAAAAAATGAAAAAATTGCGCAACCGAACACAATCAAAGAGTATTCGAGACAAAAGCGTGAGCCGCCTTAATAATAATAATAATAATTAAACAACTGAGGATAGGAGGGTGAGATAGGTAGAGAGATAAAGACTGGAAAGGCGAATAACAAAATTCAAGTCGTAATTTATTAATGCGTATGTATTATATTATCCTTAGTGTTAATGGTGATGCAGATGTTTCGGCAATTAGGGTTTTGAAGAAGTGAAATGAAATCGTGATATTGAAAGCAAAGCTGGGAAGTGGAAGCTCTCAATTAAGGGAGTGTTTGGGGTCTTGTGGCGACTGGCTTTTACGTTACTGGCGTTCTGCTTCTGATTCTTCTTCTGAAACTGAAACCGACATTATGGAAATCGATCCTCCTCCTGATTTCAGTCCCCCTAAGCCTCGTGATCGAATTGTACGGGTACGATTTTCATTTCAATTTCTTCGTTTTCTAACTTTTTTTTTTTGGAGTAATCAATTAATCCGTGATATTGTTATAGAATGTTATATGTGGAAATAAAGAAATGGCACTCATTCCAGGCTCTAATATGTGCATTTCTATTTATAAAAACAGAGGCTGATAAATATTGGAGTTCTGGAGGAGTTCCTTGATTATTCTGGAATTGTTAATTTTGCGAAGAATGATCGGTCACGGATACCAGAGCTGGTATCTACTATCTTGCCTCCAGATGAGGAGGTGGCAGAAGTTATACAAGATGCCAAGGCCAAGAATAAAAAAATCTCGGTGGGGCTAAATATGAAAGGGAGATTTCGTGAGAGCATGTTATGGTTACAATGGTTAATGTTTGAGCGCGAACCTGAGAAAGTTTTGAGGAAGCTATCAAAAATTGGGCAGCGCGGTGTTTGTGGGGCTGTTTGGGGAAATAATGATATAGCATATAGGTGCAGGACGTGTGAGCATGACCCGACTTGTGCTATTTGTGTTCCTTGTTTTCAGAATGGGAACCACAAGGAGCATGATTATTCGATAATTTATACTGGTGGGGGATGCTGTGATTGTGGGGATGTCACAGCGTGGAAACGTGAAGGCTTCTGCTCAAGACATAAAGGTGCAGAGCAGATACAACCCCTTCCAGAGAAGTATGCTAACTCAGCTGTACCGGTTCTTGATGCCCTTTTCATTTATTGGGAAAACAAGCTCTCATCGGCAGAATCTGTAGGTCAAGAAAACCCTAGAGCGAGTGATCATGTTGCAGAGCGTAGGAAGCTTGCGAATGAACTGACGTTTGCAGTGGTTGAGATGCTTTTAGAGTTTTGCAAGAATAGTGAGAGTTTGCTCAGTTTTGTTTCCAAGAGGGTGATCTCCGTCGTTGGTTTACTGGATATTCTGGTCAGGGCAGAGAGGTTCTTGAATGATGTGGTTGTCAGGAAACTGCATGAGTTGCTCTTAAAACTGCTGGGAGAACCAATCTTCAAATATGAGTTTGCTAAAGTATTTTTATCTTACTATCCAGTTTTTGTGAAGGATGCTATTAGAGAGCACAGTGATGATACTATAAAGAAGTATCCACTGCTGTCTACATTCTCTGTGCAAATCTTCACAGTGCCAACTCTCACTCCCCGTCTTGTTAAAGAGATGAACCTACTGGAAATGCTCTTGGAATGCTTGAGAGAAATTTTTGATTCTTGTGCTGGAGATAATAGTTGTTTACAGGTAATCTCCCCCCCGCGGGGGTAATTGCAAGAATCATCATATGTATATGCATGTCCAATCCTTAAGATGACGTTGGTGTGGACTCTATATATTTTGAGGTTTATCGCATTTATAGGGTTTTCCATAACAGGCATTTACTATAAATTTTTATGAGACTTTGCTATTTAAATATTATCAGATCTTCTAAAGGGAGAAACAGCCTTATGTGTATTTTATCTTTTGTAATTTTTCTCTAGAGCAAAGGAAAGACCTACATGATCAATAACACCAATTTTTACAAAAATTATAACACATGAATGAGTTTAATTTGAATAGTTGAGATTTGAAATGCATCAATTCCTAAGGTGTATTAATTATGCCTGTGGCATTGTTTCACCTAGTCTATTGTGGAACTCATTGGAGGAAACAAATTGCATAGTTTTCAGTGGATAGGAGTATTCCTGTAAATTTCTGAGATGGATGTCTTGAAATATTTGTTTTATTAGGGTTCTCTTTCTTTTAAGTATAATATTTCTATTCACTATTGGTTTTTCTGGAAGTTTTAGATTTCATTTTTCCCCCTTATTTCTTGGTCTTAGCATGGGTAGGTGATTTGTAAAGGTATATGAGTATAAGAAAATACAGAAATCTTTAGGTCTTAGATACATTTTTGCGATTATGCTGATTGAATTGTCAAGCTACTAAGATATTGGAGGATTTTCTGTTGTATGAGTTGTTGTGTATAATATCTTATTGAATTGGTTTTAAATGTGGAAGGCATTCACTTTGTTATGTTTATTTGTTTTTCTTCCAGTCTGTTGCCCGTAAATATATTGTCCCATTTATTAATGATTGTTGGTTTTACCTACTGACATGAAATATTTATATGTTGTTGACGTTAGTTGTTTGATTGTATAGGTATCCATGCATTGTATCCGCACATGTTGTGCGGAGTGCATTTTAACAGTTGGAAATTTGAGGAAGAAAATAAATTTTTTACCTACTGCGGTTATATGCATAGATAGATGGGGGAAACTGTTGATTCACCTCCTTTTTCATTGTTTGTTTCTTCATGAATTATGGTCCCTTATCTGCTTCGTTGTTTGAGTGTACGTATTTGGTATCCCGACTACTCATATTTAAGTTATCTATTATTTGGAAGAGGGTTGGGAGGAAAGGTGGAAGTGGAGTACTTTTAGGTTCTGATCACACCTCTCCGTCTTTCTGCATCTAATTGGAACTTAGTAGCGGGTGCTGCTTTGTACTGTCGTTAACTAGTATTCTGTTCTGGAGTTATTGGATGAATCAAATTGTATCATTTAGCTTATATCATGGTTTTTATCTTAACTTTGGTTCCTGTAATGTGGCACCACTTTTGGAATTTCTTATCAACATTTTATCTGTGTAGTAAGTACAATATGCTTAGACTTGTAGAATTCCTTGGTGGTCCATGGGCTGGCCTTAATTTGCTTGAACTTGATTTTAGACCCTTAATTAATCCAAATGAAGTCTGACTGGTAGAATTTATGTTGCAATTGCATAATTTATCGATTTTAACTTTGTAAGTCTTCTTAAGTATTAAGAGCATTGGTCTGACTTTTTTCTTTTGGTTCTTTCTTTTTCATGGTTTGCCCTGTTTATTTCAGCAAATTTGTGAAACGTAGGTATTTATGTGTATATGCCAAGGGTGGCATAAGGCAAATGTCATATTGTACTGAGTTTTGTATACACAGTATTTCTTCTGTGAATTTCTAGTTTGGTTTATAATTAAAATTTTAGGAAAGAAAGTAGCTCATCAATCAGCTTACTATTTAGGACCATATTCAATGGAAATGCTGATAGATTCTCTGGCATTTGTTTTATTTATGCATTTTTTCCTCTCTGTCAACGTGTCTGTTTCAGCTGTCATTTCAGTTTGATGTTGCATTTTTTGGTTTGATGTGACGAAGTTCGTGGTATGCATTTTGCAGGTTGCAAAGGGGGCAAATTTGTATGAGACCACTAATCGCGTGATTGGAGATATTCGATTTGTTATGAGCCATGCGGCAGTTTCTAAATATGCGACGCATGAGCAGTTAGATATCTCAAAAACTTGGTTGAAACTCCTAACATTTGTGCAAGGAATGAACCCTCAGAAGAGGGAAACTGGCATCCCTATAAGAGAAGAAACTGAGTATATGCATCTACCGTTAGTTTTAGATCATTCTATTGCAAACATTCAACCTCTTCTGGTAGATGGAGCATTTTCTTCTGCTGTTGCTGAAGAGACATGTTATGATTTTAGCATGTACAAACAAGATATTGGTGATGGGGACAGCCTAAGGCATGCCAAAGTTGGACGCCTTTCCCAGGAAAGCTCTGTATGTGGTGCGATGGGGAGGAGCAGTTTATCTGCTTCCACATTAAAGGCTGATGATGTCATAGTTGATGCTATTTCTGATGTTTTACTTCCTCATTCTGTTACATGGATAGCACATGAGTGCTTGAGGGCCATGGAGAATTGGTTGGGAGTCAATGATAGATCTGTTTCTGTTAATGATATAGTATCTCCAAATGCCAGCAGAATTTCAGGTAGTAACTTTGTTGCATTGAAGAAAACATTATCTAAGATTAAAAAAGGTAAGTCAATTTTTAGTAGACTTGCTGGTTCAAGTGAAGTGACAGCTGGTATTCAGGAAAGTGGTGACCTGGATAATGCTACAAGTATGGGGAAGGAGAGTAAAATAACAATCAGTGGTGAAAGAGATACGGCTTCCTGGAGGTCTGCTGGTTTTAATGATAGTCAAATGGAAGGAGAATGTGCCACAGAATTAGATAACTTACATGTTCTGAGTCTGTGTTATTGGCCTGACATAATGTATGATGTTAGTTCACAAGATGTATCTGTTCACATTCCATTACATCGATTACTTTCCTTGATTATACAAAAAGCATTAAGAAGATGTTATGGTGAATCTGCTGCTTCAGAGAGTGCTGATACTGGTGCTGAAAATCCATTATCAGCAGTCTCGTTGGACTTCTTTGGGCATGTCCTAGGAGGATGCCACCCATATGGGTTTTCTGCTTTTGTTATGGAGCATCCTCTACGAATTCGGGTATTTTGTGCCCAGGTTCATGCTGGAATGTGGCGGAGGAATGGAGATGCTGCCCTGTCATCTTGTGAGTGGTACCGTGCTGTTCGTTGGTATGTAATTGTGCTTTGTATATGTTGTATTTTACTTTTAAAAAGATAACTTCATTGTATTGTCCTTCCTTTTCTTTGAAAAGTAGGCTGGGGTTTTGCTTATAAGATTTCTGATGGTTCTCTGTCTTTATTTTTATTTTTATTCTTTCCAGGTCTGAACAGGGTTTAGAGCTTGATCTGTTTTTGTTGCAATGCTGTGCTGCATTGGCCCCAGCTGATCAGTATGTCAATAGAATTATAGAGCGCTTTGGGCTGTCAAACTATCTTTCTCTGAATCTTGAACGGCCTAGCGAGTATGTGCCATTCTACAATCAGCCTCATATCATCATATGTTTTGAACTAGTTATCTAGCTGTTATTATATCTAATCGGAATGACATTTTCAAGGTTGGGATACAAAGTTTGCATCCCAGCTAATGTGGCACCAATAGAATTTAACTATTTGGATGAGAAATGATAAGACCTAATAACAAATTATTACTTGAACCTATTAGATTAGGGTCGCATCATTTGCCACATCAGTTGCAGTGCAAACATTGTATCCTGTCTTTGTAAGCCTATCGTTATTGTTTATTTAGATGTCCCTTTCTTTTGGTGGTTGCAGCTTCTGTATTTTACTGTGGTTTTGGATAGGAATCCGATATGTTATTTATTAAACAATATTGATGCTATGTTAAAGATCTCGATGTTTTCAGGTATGAACCAATTCTGGTTCAGGAGATGCTCACTCTTATCATACAGATACTCCAAGAAAGGCGATTCTGTGGGTTAACAACAGCTGAAAGTTTGAAAAGAGAGTTGGTTCATAGGTTAGCCATTGGAGATACCACTCATAGTCAATTGGTGAAATCTTTGCCACGTGATCTCTCCAAGTTCGATCGGCTTCAGGAGATTTTGGATGCAGTTGCTATGTACTCACATCCTTCTGGTTTTAATCAGGTTTGTTTTGTGTCTCAATTATCCAATTATTTTTTCTCTGTTGACCTTTTTTTCAATGGGACATCCTAATTTTTTCTTTTTGGACATCATAGGGTATGTATTCATTGCGATGGTCATATTGGAAAGAACTAGATATTTACCACCCTCGTTGGAGCTCACGAGATTTGCAAGTTGCTGAAGAAAGATACTTGCGTTTTTGCAGTGTCTCTGCATTGACCTCTCAGCTGCCTAGGTGGACAAAGATATATTTTCCTCTTGAGAGCATAGCTGGCATAGCTACATGTAAAGTAGTCCTTCAAGTAATTCATGCGGTGCTATTTTATGCTGTTTTCACTGATAAACCAACTGATTCTCGCGCCCCCTATGGAGCTCTTTTAACTGCATTGCACTTACTTGCATTAGCGTTAGACGTCTGTTTTCAGAAAAAGAAGTCTGGTGATCAGTCATGTGACATTGGAGGTTCAACTCCCATATTAGATTTTGCTAGTGACGAAATTGCTGAGGGATTAAATAATGGTGCTGGGAAACAGAGCTTGTTGTCACTTCTTGTTTTCTTGATGGGGATGTATAAGAAAGATGGCGCGGCCAACTTTCTGGAAGCAGGCAATTGCAATCTTTCTTCTTTGATTGAAAGTTTACTTAAAAAGTTTGCTGAGATTGATTCTAGATGCATGACCAAACTGCAACAACTTGCACCTGAAATTGTCAGTCATTTGTCACAATCTCTTCCAAGAGATGATACTAGTGGATCATTTTCAGCTTCTGATAGTGAGAAACGCAAGGCAAAAGCTCGAGAGAGACAGGCTGCAATATTGGTGAGATATTTTGTGTCTTTGTATTCTACTGTTTTTGAGTTCTGCTTAAATCAATTAAACAAAAAAAAGGCCAAAGAAATCTTGGAAGAGAAATGATATTTAGTTTGCGGTTTTTTTTTCATCTAAAATCTGAATGAGTCTGAATTTTTCGTAAATTTGAGTTGATCTAGATACAAAAGTTTGAATGGCATTTTTTTTAAATATCTGAATATAAGTGACATTATGCTTATTTTTATTAAGAAAAAAATGAAACATAATTATTTGATGTTTATAACGTTATAACTCAAAACAGAAAAAGGATTAGGTTTTATAGTTTAGGAAATAAATATATTTAATAATGATATTTTTAGAATAAAATATTTACTTCTCATTAAAAACTTTTCTCATTCAGATCAAAGTTATAAAAGTTTACTTTTTCTATTCAAATGTAAATGTCTGAAGACCAAACATAACTAACAAAAAACAACAAACAAATTTAGAAAAAAAAAATCTGAAATTAGTAAAATTTCTTACTTCAGATGTTTAACAATCAAGTTCTTAGTTTGAACTAGTCCTTCTAGGATGGAACATTCGGATGAGTAGGGTGCTTTTATTCTTTGTTAATTTGAATCTTTAGAATTAAAATCGCAGGGGTGGATGCATTATTTAAAACACACACACACACACACACACGTGTGAAGCATTGTTGGTCTTGCTGGTCCATACTTTCTCACTTTGGCCATTAATCAACCTGAGGTGAATGACAAACTTGAATTAAACTGGGTTTTATTTTGGCTGGCTAGATTCCTTTGACCCAGGTAAAAATTATCTTCTTATCTTTATTTGATATGATATGCAGGAAAAAATGAAAGCTGAGCAGTTCAAATTTTTGTCAAGCATTAGTTCCAATATAGAAGATGCTCCAAAATCTGCTCCAGAGGTAACTAACTATGATGCTGAACATGTGTCAGAAGAGTCTGTACAAGATGTGTGTGCCCTTTGCCATGATCCTAATTCCAGAACTCCTGTCTCATACCTGATTCTTCTCCAGGTAAGTAACTACTTTGTGCATCTGCTGTCATATGAGCTCGTCAATGGACCTTCCTTGTTGAAGGATTTTGTATTGCTCAATTGCAGTAACTGATTTCTTATTTTCCTTTTTTCCCTATGAAATAGAAATCTAGGCTTTTGAGCTTTGTTGACAGAGGTTCCCCATCATGGGATCAAGATCAGTGGTTGGGCAAGGAATGTGGCGCTATTAGTGCAAACAATATGGTCAATCAATTTGGGACAAACACTCCTTCTAGTGGTTTGGGAGTAATTTCATCATGTCAGCTGGCCCAAGTTGCTGAGGAAGCAGTCAATCAGTTTGCCTACAATGGGAAACCTGAAGAAGTGAATGCTGTTCTTGAATTTGTCAAGGCTCAGTTCCCTTCATTGAGAAACATCCAAATACCTTTTACATTCAGCAATGGAAGGAAGTGTACTGCTTCTAGCATGGAGGTGTTTGAACAAGATCTATACTTATCTATTTGCAGAGAAATGCGTAAGAATATGACATGTCCAGATTTAATGAAGGAGGATGAAGAATGCTCAGTTGCTGAAGGTGGTTTAAAAAACAGAGGGAATTCTGATTCTGTCTTGCTTGGAAAATATGTAGCTAGTATTTCAAAGGAGATGAGAGAAAATCCTTCGGCTTCTGAAGTTTCTCATGGTGATAGAATAGCAGCAGAATCTTTGGTTTATGATGGATTTGGCCCCATAGATTGTGATGGAATTCATCTTTCATCCTGTGGACATGCTGTGCATCAGGGATGTTTGGATCGCTATGTTTCATCATTAAAGGAAAGGCAAGTTCTCCCGACAACTAAAGGAAATTTGATTTTGTTGTTAAATGCCACAGATTTATTAATCACCTGGCTTTTTAGCATTTCTCAAGATGATCTACTTGAGAATGTTGATAAGGTTCTAGAGTGGGCCATCTTGACAGGTTTTGCCCTCTTATGTTTCTTATTTGAGAGTTTTCACCAAGCAATGCAGCTGCATCTATAAATCTACCTGCAGCTGTTATGTGTTTTGTGTGTTTGTATGCATGCATGTCGAGAGAAAAGGGTTAATATATTTTCTTATATTGCTTTCGTAGATATAACAGAAGAATTATTTTTGAAGGAGGACATATTGTGGATCCAGATCAGGTACAAGTTTATATGTTGTTAATGCCATTGAGTATTATTATTATTGTGGCCTTTTTATTTTCATTTTTTTAGTAGTCAACAATCAATGTTGTCCCCTGCTCCTGCCTCTGCCCCTACGACAAAAGCATTTGATCTAATTTACATTTCTTTCTGTCAGGGGGAATTTCTTTGCCCTGTATGTCGACAATTAGCGAATTCTGTCTTGCCTGCATTGCCATGGGATCTCCAGAGGATTAACGAGCAACCTACTCTTTCTGGTGTTGGTTTGTCGCTAGATTCAAACTCGTCATTTACACCGAGGGAAGAGAATACTTCTCTTCAGCTTCAGCAAGCTGCATCTCTCTTACAATCTGCTTCCAATGTAGTTGGAAAGGCTGATGTAATTGAATCTTTTCCCCTAATGAAGAATGAAATTATGGCGTCAAATGTTGAAGGTGTCTCTCGTCGGATGTGTAAAATGTATTTTCAAAACAAACTGGATAAGTTTTTCGGATCTGCTAGGGTAAACCCCTCATTGATCATGTGGGATGCTCTCAAGTACTCACTCATGTCAATGGAAATTGCTGCTCGTAGCGAAAAGACTTCCATGACACCAATCTACGATGTTAATGCCCTGGATAAGGAACTCAAATCTTCCAGTGGATTTGTGTTGTCCTTGCTACTAAAAGTCGTCCAAAGCATGCGAAGTAAGAATTCTCTTCATGTGCTTCAAAGATTTAGAGGTATTCAACTTTTTGCAGAGTCAATTTGCTCTGGTACTTCCATTGATAATCCTGGTGGCAGATGCAAACGAGGAGGTACATGTCCTGTTACTTCTATTCCTTTGCATGTGATGTTTTTAAGAGTGGTGCTTTATGTACCCTGTAAGCTTTCATTTTTCAGCAAAATATTTATTGCTTTTGCACTTAACCAAATTTGTCCAACTATTTCATTTTTTAGCGGTTACCTTGCACCCCACCCTACCCCAAGTTAAAGATATCCCTTTAGGTTTGAATTCATGATCTCCTGCTTCCATAGCAAGAGGCAATCCATTGGGCTATCCTTTGGGATCAAAATTGACCAATTTTAAATCTGTGAAGGTTCACAATTATTTCTGAAATAGTCAGGGAAATTTCACCAGATTCTTGCTTAGAATGGAGGAAGTTTCTTTTTTAAATAGGAAACACAGAAAATTTTATAGAAAATTCAAAGGGAATAAAGATTAGAATTGTGAACCAGAGGTCTACAAACTACAATCTTCTGTACAGTGTGGAACAACAAAAACTTAGAAAAATGAAAACCTTGAAACCCTAGACACAGGAGTAAAAAGTCCAAACCATCAAAATTAATCCAAAACTTAGGATGGAAGAAGTTATTGCTCACATAATGGAGGATAATGTAGTGGGTGATGTACAAAAGAAAGTTTGACATTAAGAGAGTTATCATAACCTGGGTATTGTAGATTATTAGCATGTTTGGTCATGGGCCCTAGTTTATAGTACATTCAAGAAATCTGTTTAACGGTCAGGACTGCTTAATAGGGAAGATCTTGCTGGATCCTTGAAATAAAGATTTCTTTCCTGACAAATATGCTTTTGAAGCAGGAGTTTAAAAGAAAAGTGACAGTCCATAAACGAGACAGAGATTTTGTAGAAATATGATTGGATATCTGCTTCGGTTTTAACTAATTTTGAAAAAAAGAATTCTATTTGTTCAAAATTGATCTCACACGTCCTGTGCTGCACAGGTAATATGTTAAGTATCTTGAAGCATGCTGATGTCGAAGTGTCATATCCTGACATACAGTTTTGGAATCGGGCATCTGATCCGGTCCTTGCTCGTGATCCATTTTCATCATTGATGTGGGTTCTCTTTTGTCTTCCATGTCAATTTATATTATGCAAGGAATCCTTATTATCCCTTGTGCATGTCTTCTATGCTGTGACACTATCTCAGGTGTGTTACCATCTCTCAGTTCTCAATATTAGTAATTTCAGTGTTCTCTTGGAAGCATATATTTTTCTTATTCCAATAAGTTGTAATGCAGGCAGTATTATCATGTTGTGGGAAACTTCAATCCAAGGTTAATGAGTTAGGTTTTTCCGATAGCCTGATTAGTGACATCTCCAAACTTTTAGGAGAATTTGGTTCTGCTCAGGAGTATTTTGTTTCGAACTACATTGACCCTTCTTGTGATATCAAGGATATGATTCGTAGATTGAGTTTCCCTTACCTACGGAGGTGTGCATTGCTTTGGAAATTACTGAATTCTACTGTCCCACCTCCTTTCTCTGATAGAGATCATGTTTTGGCTCGATCATCTCATGGTATCAGTGACATGATGGATAGCAGTGATGATGCTTTATCAGATCTCAAAGAAATACAGGAAGTGGAAAAAATGTTTAAGATTCCCTCATTGGATGTTATTCTCAAGGACAAAGTGCTACGTTCTTTAGTGTTGAAATGGTTTCATCATTTTTTCAAGGAGTTTGAAGTTCATCGGTCTCAACGTGTTTTATACTCCACCCCTGCAGTTCCATTTAAGTTATTGCGTCTACCTCATCTCTACCAGGATCTTTTGCAGAGGTTTGTTAAAAGAGTTTTTCATTTGATATGCTATTGATACTTGCTTAAGAATTTTCACTCATTAAAAAGATGTTGTTTGTCAGGTATATAAAGCAGTGTTGCCCCGATTGCAACTCTGTTCTTGATGAACCTGCTTTGTGCCTGTTATGTGGTAGATTATGTTCCCCTAGCTGGAAGCCATGCTGCAGGTATGCTGTCCATCCATCTTCACTTGGATTTATTAAGATAATGTGGTTACAGCACACACAACCAGACCTATTCAATATTAATTTATTCTTTGATAGTATTATGTTTAAGGTGAACAACTATATTCCTATTTTTACAAATCCTCAATTGCTTATTTTTACCTTGAAGGGAAAGCAGTTGTCAAAGCCATGCAATGGCCTGTGGTGCTGGTACTGGTGTATTCCTTTTGATCAGGGTATGCTCTGCTCCTAGCTTCAACAGGAAGCTTAATATAATTGTGTTATGTGTTTACTGTTGTGCTTGTTGTTTACTTGCTTAGATTACTAATAATCTTTTTTTCTAATAGAGAACAACAATTCTGCTTCAACGATGTGCTCGTCAGGCCCCCTGGCCATCTCCATATTTGGATGCATTTGGTGAAGAGGTAATTTATTTAAACTTGTTTTTGTGTGTGTGTGCACAGTTGTAAATGCTTGTTTAATGTGTATTCTGTTGCTATTCAGTCGGTATTTTCTCTTTTATTTACCATGAAAACAATAAAGGACCAACAGACGTTTGAACTATACCATTTTCTCCTTTCTTATTATGTCTCTCCCTTAGTAGTAAAAACTTTCTTGGAAATAATTAATTAAAGGTCAAAACTGAAACCTCTCTTTGATTTGTCTTGAGAAAACTTTTGCCTACGCAACATGAGACATTTGGAGCTGCTTCCATGGTTTATCCGAACTGAGTATAAATTTTAATGCTGAAATCTTGTATCAGATTTCATTCGAGTTGCACGTAATCTGGTGCTTTTTTGTCATTACTATAGCTACTGTTTGATATTGTGTACTGTTCCTATGCTTTGTTTCTTTCTTTGGGTGTGCAGAATTGTATGGTTTTATGGCCATTGTGCATTATACTTTAAATCTTCTGTTGCAGGATATTGAGATGCATAGAGGAAAACCATTGTACTTGAATGAAGAACGCTATGCTGCTCTGACGTACATGGTACTGAGAGTATTTGCTGATTTTTTTTCAATTCTTTTTGTTTCTTCAAATGAAATTCTGTATCTAATATCATCAATACTATGCTTATGTGGAACTCTTATATGCTGTATTGGAGATTATTTTTATTTTTTTCTTTTTCTTTTGTAATATGGTATTAACCATGTTTTATAGGTTGCTTCTCATGGCCTCGATCGGAGTTCCAAAGTGCTCAGCCAAACTACCATTGGTGGTTTCTTCTTGGTTTAGTTTGGGATTCACATGTTCCAGTGTAAGGTCCTTGGGAATATCATTACTGGCACTCCTTGTTTTTCCACATTCACTCAACTATTTCACAAGTTCCCATCATTTACTTATGCTGAACATTTCATCTAAATTTTCTCAGGGGAAAAAAATGGTATTGCGAAATCCCAAGATTGCCAAGTTACTTGTATTTAATTTTATGGAGAATAAGTTGAGGATCTTGGATGCAGGGGTAGAATCTTATGAAGCGTTCAGCATATATAGGTCTGTTCATTGAACTTCTATTATTATTGTTTTCGGTGTCTGGAAACAAACTCTTTTGTGGCATTCTGGCTAGGGAGAGCATTTGCACTTGCATATATACTCCTAAAGTAATCCTATTATTATGCAAGCTAGTGTCCTCTTCACACAATTGGCTAATTATTAGTTACTCTATAAACTTTGGAGAAAGCAATATTGCAGTTTTGTTTTTTTTTTGACCCTCTTGGAAGACAGTTTATTTTAGGCATCCAATTTGGGAGCATACAGTGATGAAACATTAAGAGAGATACAATCTCTGATCGAGCAAATGGATATTTGGTTGATGAACCTGTAGGTACCAGGGCTTCCGATTATGCCTTCTTTATTGTTTCCCCCACTTTTTATGACAAATTATTGAATATGCTATGATTCTTAAGTTTAAATTGACTGTTGTACCGAAGCTAAAGCTTTGCATCTGCTATTTCTATCAAAGCTTTTTGAGCTCAAATTTCTTTTAAGCATAAACTTGTTTTGGTTACTTAACGCGGTAATAGAACTAGGTCATGTTTTGTGTTGTCCACGTGTTTACATGTATGTATTTGCATTTATTGGATGCTTATTAGTTTAGGTCAACTGAACAAAAGCATTCCCTGAAATTTGTGATTGATGGATGAAATCATAGTCCTAAAGTGAGCAAGTTGCTGTTTGGAGAAAGGAAGAGAGTAAGTTCTTTGAAATATAAGCTTCTATAAAATGCAATGGAAGTGGGCGAATCTCAGTGTAGAGGTTGTTGGCTTATCTACTACCTATGAAACAGGATGAACAACTTTGAAGAGATGCACAAAAGCCTCTTAATGATGCCTAAAAATCATAGGTCATTTTTAGATGTGAGAAGAAAGCTCTCTGTGATTATTTGTAGCAGGCCAGACACAACCACCAAGCAATTGTCTGCTTTGAGTTTTACGCATGTGTCTTTTGCCTGAAACATAACTGCTAAATATAGAGAATCCAAGACTTGTAAACTCTACAACGCTAGCCTTTGCTTGTGATGTTAGATGTGACAGTCTCCACATTTGGGATCATCTGTACCAAAGAGGGTAAATTATTACGTACCAATTGGTTTCAGGCAGCTCTGGTGCCATCTATAATATAGTCTGTGCCAATAACCACACGTTAAAAGAGTAGCGTTTGTTTATCAGTTGAACAAAAATAACTTTAGACTGACGAACAGAGAGGATGGAAAGAGTACGGGTTTGATGCATAGAATCTGTTTGTTTGACTGAAACATTTCATAGTTCTCATCTATTACTAATAAAAAATACTGAATGGAGTCGGATGGTACAATTACACTGCTGCTTACCCATTATATTGTAGTCTGAACATGCTCTTTCCACATTTTATTGCTGACATCTGTGTGAAAATAAAGATCGCTTTATTTTGTCATGAGCTGCTTGTAGAAGTTTATGCCGTCAGTAGAACATTTCTTTCTGATAATCAAACAAAAATTATGAATAGATTTTTGGTGTTCTTGGCTTGGTGAATGGTTTTCCTTTGTCATGTGTTCGAACGATTTTGAATAACTTATTAATTTATGTGAATTTGCAGGCACTTCAGATTTTCGTCAGCTTGAATTTGAATGAATTTGGTGTACATCGACAGTCTGCTGCTGGCAAGTACACCTCCTCGGCTCCTCTCAATGGTTGTACAGTCATCTGTAAAGCTTGAAGAAACCGCCGCTGCATTTATATTTTGCAGTACTTCACTGGATTTCAGTCCATCATAACGCTGGGTGTATGTCATTTGTTTAATTGGGAGTCCTTGTTTTAGGGACGCAATTGTTTATTGTGGCGTTGGTTCTTCTTGAATCAACACACCTTCAGTTAAGAGTTAAGAAGTGCAAATGGCCGGGGTAGTTCAACTTGTAAACATCCCTCTCGTTCACCCCGCCCGGGGCGGCGCGGCCCCACCCAAAAATATTTTCCTCACTTATGTAGCATGTCTTGTATATTATTATTAATGCTTTTGTTGCTTGACAGACAGGTTTTCAAGAAAATCTGTTGATTACTGGGATATAGTTTAAGCCAATGATAAGTTTCCCTTTAAACCAGGTGATTGGAAGTAATCTGGTAAATACTAACTGTAGGTTTGATCAAAATGAAGTGTCCCCACGGTCGGGGGTGGACCGAGAACTTCTCATCAGCCTGGGCATACAATAAATTTTGTGCGAATGTTGGTGTATATAAAGGAGTTACATGATACATATATCAATTAACGGGATCCGCTTATGTTGCCAATGTTGTAACATACAGCAGCTCATCTTTTGTGACTGGTTATTGTAACATCTTACTGAGCCCTTTTCACTCTAATTTATTTATAATTTATTTATAAATATTATGATATTTTTTGTTTACCTAAACCACTAAAATTTAATTTTTCACCTCACATTATTTTTTATTTACCATTATTTATAAGTATTAAAGAAATTTTCATTTACAACCACAGCACATTAATCCATATAATACACTAATATCAATAAAAAGACAATATCCTTAAATAAGTACTAAAAAAATTCCTTTTTTCTCTTAAAAGAATCATGACAGCTCATCTTCCATCACTTATCATTAATAAAATTTTCAAGGATATAATCTATCATCTTCTTTACAATATCATCTTATAATAATTAATATTTTAATGATAAAAGAGTTAATTAATTTTCTTTGAATCCATTCTTCTTCACTATTAATTTATCTTCATCAACAACTTTTATCGATAATTCATCAGAGAGAGAGAGAGAGAGAGAGTAAGGGAGGAGAAGAAGAAACAAAAAAAAAAATATATGAAAATTTATAGTACGTTTACTAAATAAGAGTCGGAATGAACTAAAATCAAAATAAGTTGAAATCAAAATGAACTAAAATCCAAATGAGAAATTATAATTAGAATAAATTATTTATTTGAACTATAGAAATAGTAATCATAATGAGTTATATTATAATTGATATATTTATTTTATTTTAAAATCAAAATCAAAATAAATTAAGTTGTAACAAACTATTCTAAAATCTTTAATTAATTATTATCATAATTATTACTTTGTATTTTAATTATTGTAATTATTATTATTCAAAAATTTAATTATCATTAATTATTGTTAATATATTAATTAATTATAAAACTTTTATAGTTAATAATAATATTATTATTAATAATAATGTTAATAATAATCCATTTAAAAAAAATAAAAGTAATAATCAAAATCATCGTCGTCACCATTAACGGCAACAAAAAATCGCAATTAGTGGCGGCATCATCATCCACAACGTCGACATCATCGTCATCATCGTCATCATCATCTTGAAGACGGCCAGTAAAGACGAAGACGACGACGAGAAGGAGAGGTGGAGAGGTGGAGATTTGCAGACGGTAATGAGATGGTTACCTGCAGCGGGCCAAATCATGGACGGTGAAGAGATGATCAGCGAACTAGAACCCGATCCTAGTGTTGTGCTTCCTCTTGGCTGTGATGGAGGCGTCAATGGGTCGAAACGTTGGCTGTGTTTGCTATTTTTTTAATTTTGTTGTACAAAAGACAAAAGCTGTTGTAACGTACAACAGTGGCAACATATTAAGACCCCAATTTAACGCGAATTGACATGATATGAAAACTCTCATAATACGCTTGATGAATTGTATTGTGCAACATTATCGGTGGGTCTAGCATTCAACTAAAATGAAATCTGTGTGGGGGCAAAAGAAATGGGGTGCATATTACTCGAAGGCTTTGTACGGGTTTTCCTGTATGAATTAAACCCGCAATTCCCCTCGGGTTAACATGGGGATGCATCACTCTATTTTAAAGTCACCTTTTTTCTAATTGTTTGTTGAATTTATTTATAATTATTTCATAAAGCAATACATTTGAACGGTAGCAAATCAACCGCCATCGGTAACTTTATTCACCGTTTCACTAATGTTTGCCGCCGTAATTCGATGTCGTTTCAGTTCACGATTTGATTTATATTTTAAGTTAATCAAGAAATTAACTAAGTTAAAAGGTAACGGCTTTTGAATTATCTGCTCCATTGTCATGCGTAAGTTTGCAATACAACTTATAAAATAGCCAGAGCAAAGCTCTGATACTACGACTTAAATTGTTGCAGTCGGTATTTCTTCATAGATAATTAATTCGGGGATTTTATCAGTGCTGCTGTACAAATACAAGGAGCCAACTGCCACCGGACTTCATTTTCGATGGTTCGAAGAATTTCTCGTGTATCTATCTCATTGCAAGTGATGTAGCCATGTTGGCAAAATAATAGCGTTCAGGTCCAAAGATATGAGAGCCGATAGGTGTGACTTTCTTCACTATTGAATATTTGCAGAGAGAGAATTCAGTTGCCATTCCATAGAAGACCGTTTGTGAATCAAGAATGTCTCCGGTCCTGTATCAACACAAGTATGATAAAACTTCAATTGAAAGTCGAGTAAAAGAAAAAGCATTTGCTAATTTTTAATACTGATGCAAATTGGATATAAAAATATATAATCCAAATTTGAATAGGAAACAACGTAATTCGGAGTGGAGGTAGAAGAGAGCCTGCATGGAGCATTTTAGATTCACACTTGGTTCTAGGTAAATAGATCCAACTCTAATAAGCCTATATCACGGAGTTGCTTCAGCTACCACCACGAGGGCAGGACGACGACGACGTGCTGACTACTGATTCTTTAACAGACACCATTCCCCAATGTTGTTCTTTCACAAGAAAACACTTCCTAGCTGACTCTTTCTTTTATTCCATGTCCTCTACAGTCCGACGCCGCATTGTGGAAATTATCTGGAGGAAACCAGTCAAACATCTACACTTAATACACCTTACTTTAAAGTAGTTGAAGTATCTTCCTAATGCATGCATTAAGTAATTGTGACGAGAACTGGACAGAATTGGGGAAAAACAAATAGTTTGATCTCAGCAGTAATGTTGAACTAAAGTAGGCAAAATGTTATCCTTGCTTATGCCCAGTTTCTCAACCATTCATAAACCATAATCCAACAATTCAAATTACTACTATTGATAGCAGCTTGAACAAGAAATAAGCATGCAGAATCTAGAACATAACAGTTAGAACTAATACGTGCAGCTTCTGCTCTAGGTCACCCCCTTTTTTGTTAGAATTGGATTAAAAATTTATATTCCACAAAATTATAAATTAATGTCTAACCCATAAAATTCAATCCGCCAACACTCCTACTATTTATCAGACATGAATGTTTCTCTGCAGTCAAATATTTTTACCAGTCCTTTTTAACAAGTACATTATATATGGCCCACGATGTGCTAGATGAACTTATATCATTAAGAAAAATAAAAATGATACCTCCCAGGTAGAACCTTAGCAATTTCAGCCCATTTGTTCCCATGGATCCGATGGGCATTCATAAGTGCTAATTCCTACTCGAGAGGCCACGCATCCTTTTTCATATCTGGATTCAAATGATTGTGCCATCTGCAGAAGTTGATCTTAATAAGCAGATTTTCCTCTTTACAAGGATAACCAAACTTGGGAAATCCAATCAGCAGGAATAAATAATGAAAAATATATAATATTAATCACGTTCGTCCTGTGGAATTATGACGAGTGAATTAACCACATATGGCACAAAAACGAAATGGAGAACAGCCATTTTAAGCATGCTGACAACTATCACCAGTATATTTTGCCAACACGCAGTTAGATATAATTGTGTTTTTTTTTTTTTTTTAATTTAAATAGTTAAATTACAAAGGGCTTTAACTCGTTCCAACACTTAGCAAAATTTAAGTGTTGAAACGTTCTTTCCAAGGCAAAGCCAAACGATTGTGTTTTGTTTTGTTTTTTTTTTTTTAATTAGTTAAGCAATCTTGTAAATAAATTAAGTAAAGAAATATTTTTAAATAATTAAAAATAGTAAATTTGCAATATTTAAAATTTTATAAATAAATCAATTATATTAAAATAAATAATTTTTAAATAATTCATTTTAGTCCATGACAAGTTTGTGCCATGCAGATCAAACAATTTAAACGGCATGCCGTTTTGAAAATTTAAAAATTTAAATTAATCAACCATGACATTTATCCATCATCAGTTTATGTCTGTTGTCTATCAGTCGCAAATACATCAAGAAGGCATGATATATGTTATATATCATGAAAGTCTCATTACTGCATGATAAAGTCATAACATATCCGTATCTATCATAGAAAATCTATTGTAGATTAGTGCTTTTTTAATAGTGTGTTTTCAATCTATTCAATAAATATATAATTTAATCATTTTATAAAATAAGTCACTAATTTCAATTTTCTTTTGATGATCATATTGAGCTCGGCGCTATCAAACTGACTAATTATATGCAGCAACATGAGTATAAAATGGGTGTTGATGCGAGACAGAGGCTAAAGTCGGACATGTGTTTAAGATGCTACTCATTTCAGAGAGATATTACATGAGGTGATAATTAAGAAAGGGTTTGCCATCAAAACAGTATATAGTGAGCCAAGAGGATTTGTGGGTACTTGTAAAAAGGCTGGCTGTCCATGGTATGTGCAAATTTGTTATGCAAATTTTGTTGAACTCGCAAGCGCACGAATCTATTGTAGAATAGATCAATGGTGTCAAGTGTCGATCCCACGAGGAGGTGGATTTTAATTAGGTGTAGAATTAATTTTGTAAGTGGGTGATTGGATTTGTGGGGAAATTGATTTAAACTATGCTAAAATTTAAATTGGAATGGTAAGAATAAATTAAACTGGGAACTATTGAAATAAAGTGCTTGAGTATATGGTTCTGTATCAACATGCACCATGGGCTAAATATTCCTTATTAATACCAATTAAATCATGAGAGGGATTTCCACACCTCATGAACCACGCTCTAATCAATATGGTGCTAAGGGCTTATCGTGCCAAATAGTAATAACCTTGTACTAGGAAGCTGGTTAAACCAAAGCGGTATCTAGACAAGAATATTATTATCTGTTGATTAAAAGTCAAAACCTCCACAAAAATTAGAGGGGAAGAGAAAGTAAATTTACCAAATAAAGCCCATGACACATGTTGAGGCTTTACCTTCAACCCAAACTTAAAAGAAAATTAGCTACTCATAATTGAACTAAGGATAAAATAGAAATTTATTAAAATATATAGAAAATACAAGATGATGAAAGAATTACAAAAAACTAAGCTAAAAAAAGGATTCAGGGGTGTCGAAATTGGAGGGGAGAGCCCCTCTCCCCCCTTTTTATAGATACACTAAATAAATCATGGTCATCGGATTAAAAACAATTCGGACGCTCAGGATTGCGCCACGTCATCAGTCAACAGTACGCGGTTTGACCACGGGTTTGAACAGTAACACGGTTTGCACATAGTTTGAATAGTGACGCGATATGAACAGTGTCGTGAACAATACCATAAACAGTACCGTACGTGTGAGCAGTGCCATTTTCTCTTTTATGCTCCTCCTAAGGTTTTTGACCGTCTTGAGTTCAAAAGTGATGTCCACTTTGCTACCCGATTCTCATTCATTGTGAAATGACCATGACGCCCCTAAAATACATAAAATACTTAATTAAAACAAAACACACATAATTAAATAACAAGGAACTTAAATATATAAAAGTAGGGATGTTAGTGAGACTTAAAGTGTAAAATGACAATTTTCTCCTTTATAAATATACACTTTCTAACATTCAACAATGTGGCTAGCATAAAACTAAATGATAGAGCTGGTTTCATATAGCAAGAATACAATAAGAAGTATAAGTGCAGACTTAGTAACAACACAGTGAAAGTTACTACTTGGGTTGCTACTAAAATAAAAAGTCAAGTTGTTGTTAACCCTAATTTGAATATTGATCTTTTGAAGAATTATATACAAGAAACTTATCCTTTAAAGTTTGAAAAGATGACACTATATTGGGCTAGAGAAAAGGCACAACTGGAGGTATTTGGGGATCCTTCGAAGGGATATCAGAAATTATTTGAGTATGCTGCAGCATTCACAAAGCTAATCCAGAAGCATTATGCAAGGTGTTGCGTGATGCTGTTTTTATACCTGACAAGGTATTATTTCAAAGATTTTTTGTTGCCTTTCCTGCATAAAGAAATTCATTTCTTAATGGTTGTAGACCTTTTATTGAAGTATATGGATGTTATTTAAAGGGTAAATATGGTAGAGTATTGTTAGCCACTGGCATAGATGGCAATAATAGGATTGTCCTATTAGTAGTATGTATTTGTGAGATTTAGAATACGAAGTCATATGGATGGTTTATAGAGCGCTTACATAGTTATGTGGATGATGGAAGGCAGGTGACTTTTATCGGTGATAGACAGAAGGGGCTGGTTAATGCAATTTCGAACATATGGCCTACTGCTTATCATATGGCATGTTCTAGGCATGTTTATGCTAATTTTTCCAACTCATATGCTAGTGCACAATTGAAACAACTGTTTTGGAAAGCTACAAAGAGCTATAACAAGCATGATTTAAAGGAGGCAATGGCAGAGATAAAAGCTATAAAAGAAGCTATATTTAAGTGGTTAGAAATAAAACTACATGGTTATAATTGGTCGATGCACACATATGACAGAAATTACATGGTAGACTATGATGACAACAATGCATTGGAGTGCTTCAACAGTTGGATATTATCTTACCAAGATAGACCTTGCCTGAGAATGCTTGAAGAAATCAGATGTAGACTAATGAAAAGGTTTACAAAGAGAAAAAATGAGGCAGGCACTTGGAAAGGACAGTTGACACCTAAAGTTTTAAGAAAGTTGGATAAAAAAAAATGAGATTGCACAGAAAATGATTGTACAAGCTTCTAGTGATCTGAATTTTCAAGTCGTGGATAGAGCCTATAATCCACCTAGGAGGTTTATGGTGAAGTTAGAGACCAGAACATGTGATTGTTGTTATTGGAAAATAGTCGACCTCTCTTATCAATCTGCGATTGCTGCCATTGGATATGCAAGACATGCAATTGAGAAGTATGTTTCAACATGGTTTTCTATACAAGCTTACCTTAATACATGTTCAGTGATGTTTAGACCCCTTTCGAATCAACGTACATGGGAGCGTATAGGAAGACTGTTAATCGATCAACCAATTGTGCAAAAGAAGGTTAGAAGGCCTAAGAAATACAGAAAATGAGTAGAAAATGAGCCTCAGAAAGAAAAAAGAAAATTCTTTATTATTTGCTCATTCTGTGGTGGCTCTAATCCTAATGTGAGGTCCTGTCTTTTAAGGTCATCTATTGCAAAAGCAAATAGAGCTCGAAACAATAATTCTCGGGTATATTTAATGTACTACTACTATTTTTTTAATAGTTTATTATTATACATTATATGCAACTATTATTATTTTATTATATGTGTACTATCATCGAATAACAGGTATCATGTTTTGTTGGCATCAATTACTTCAAGTCAGCCATTAAATGTTTCACAACAAGTAATAAAGAGAAGAATACATGTGTTGGCTTGCATGTATATTTCATTTTTTGTGGCTATCGAGTTTGTTTTATGCATAACATAGCATTCATTTATAAATTAATATGTTTAATAAGCATCGGCATAACATAGCATTCATTTATAAATTAATATGTTTAATAAGCATCAGCAGGGAAGTCAATTGCTCCAGAAGTTGTTGCATCACAGACAACAAGAAAGGTGGTATCTTCATTGCATGTTCGTATATTTTTATTCTTTTTGTTTAAGTTCTTAAACCAACATAACATATATTTAGATACCAAGTGGTCTAAGTTAGAGTTCTAACACTGGAACAAGGAAAATAAGGACGCAAGCTGGTTATGGGGATGCTGGAACAAGAAAAAGACAATCAAGTCTGAGACAGACACAATACCAAAATCCATCTCAAGCTTCAAATGTGACAGGTTCTTTGTAATAATGAATGGGAACAAACTAAACTTATTTAAACTTGGTATTTTGGTTGTTATTTTGGAATATCGTTGGTTATTTTGGAATTATTGTTGATTTTGGCTATATTTTCAATAATTATGTGGCTGTTATTTGTTATTTGAGATTGCATTTTGATGGTATTATTAATGGTTATTTTGGATATTTATTGGATAATTAGATATGTTATTTTTTATTTATTATGGTTGAAGATATATTATTTATGATGTACTTAAGCATAATCAAGTCTAGGACAATTAGGACATAATTAAGCTAATTTCATTCATGCATATTTTGTAGGTTATATTACATTTTAGTAAACACAATTGCACAGATACGTACTAGCATAATTATTATAAATTTAAGTTCTCCTTCAATAATCCTTAGCCTTTTCTTTATCTTTACCATATCATCAGCTCCAAAGTTAACTGCATTCAGCTCTAAATTTTGATTATCTACTATCTAGTCACTACTATTTAGGTATACGAGAGCTTAGGTAGTAAACCATTGTCAAAACTTGCATTTATTGAACCTACATTACCAAAACATTGCATTATGATTCTGTGGTGCAGTGGAAACCATAGCACATGACGGCACACCACACCAACAGTGAATGGGAGTGCATTTAACTTTTCTATGAGGCTGTCCACTGGCTGTAGAACTTGAATTATAACTCGATGTCATTTCGAATGTGTGGATGATGTGTTTGAATGAATGGTTAAGTAGGTGATATGTGGATGATGGTTGAGCTGGTGTTATCTTTAAATGAATAAATAGTTGAGCGATTACGATGTTTAAATGTGGAGATAATGAATTTGAATGAATGGTACAGTTGTTAGCTTGAATCTGCAGATGATGGGTTATGGATTGCATGAACAGATTTTAGATTGTATGAGCAAGTTTATATGGATGATTGTGAGCTATAGTTGTTATGAGCAGCTTGTATAGTTGGTTGAATGGCTTGAAATTTTGTTTCATGCATGCTGGTACCTGGATTCATTGGTTTATATGCCCCAAATTATAGTCGTTAGGAGGTAACAACTACAATGTTAAATGTAATTCTTTTTGGCTTTTATTTAGGTTGAAAATGTAGTTTTACATTTGGGGTAAAGAAGTCATTTAAACAATATTCCATTAGTCCTCTTAACAGTTTGAAAACGAAAGTGGACAAGTGCAAAACAATATAACTTCAAGTGAAGTTCAGCGAAAAAAAATTAAAAAATTTTGTATTTTTGAAAAAATGCAAAAAAATAGGTGGTTGGTGGATTATTTCTATATATATATGTACATAAATATATATATACATATATATATATATATATGATCTTTTATTATTTAAGTTAAATTGTTAATTTATCTTGTTAAATAATTTTGAATTAATCTTTTTCAGGAAAATGGACCCAAGCCAAAGTAATTCAACCTATACAATTAATGATTCTAGTGTTGGAGATGATGATGTAAATGACATAATCGAAATGGAAGAAAAGATTGAAAAAGGATTAAGGCCAACGAAACAAAAAGGACTATGACAAAGGAAACTAACTTCGAAAGTTTGGTCATTATTCTGTAAGGTTCTAGGGGATAAGTGTCCAGATAACAAACCAAAAGCAATATGTAAAAAATATGGTATTGAGTATATGGCTTTGCGCAATTCTAGTACAGGTAATTTGAAAAGGCATTATGACACTTGTGCAAAATTTAAAATGCATGATTTTGCACAAATGATGCTAGATCGTAGTGATAGACTGTCAAGTCGTGTTCCTAAGTTTAAAGCTTATGTGTTTCGTGAATTATTGTCTTATGCCATTATTATGCATGATTTTTCATTTTAATTTGTTTAATATGGGGAATTAGAAGAATTTGGAATTATTTGTGTGATGAAGTGCCCAACATCTGTAGGAATAATACGAAGTTAAAAATGCATAAAAGGGAAAAGGTAAAAATTAGAAGCATGTTAGGAGAAGCTCCTAGTAGAATATGTATTACTATTGATTTATGGACTTCTATAACTACATATAGTTATTTGTGTCTCACTACACATTTCATTGATAAGAGATGGAATTTACAGAAAAAAAATATTGAAATTTTATGAAATGCTAACTCCACACACTGGGGTTGGTTTGGCTGAAAAAATATTGTCATTGTTATGTGAATGGAAAAGGATTTTTTTCATTGATTGTAGACAATGCTTCAAGTAATTATGTTTGTGTTGTAATCTTAAAAAGTCAATTAAGATTAAGGAATGTTTTAGTGTGTGATGGTGATTTCTTTCGTATTCGATGTTGTGCTGATATTATTAATTTGATTGTTCAAAAAGGATTGAAAGCAATTGAGAAAGAAATAGAAAACGCTTGTGAAAGTGTGAAATATGTCAAGAGGTCACAAATGAGAAAAAGAAAATTCTTAGTGTATGTTAAGCAAGTATCTCTAGATGACAAGTAAGGATTAAAACAAGATGTTCCTACAAGATGGAATTCAACTTTTCTCATACTTGATAGTGTTGTGTATTACAAAAATGCTTTCTCTCATTTATAATTGAGTGATTCTAATTACAAGAATTGTCCTTCTAAAGAAGAATAGGATAAAATAGAAAAGATTGGTAAATTCTTGTCTATGTTTTATATGATCATATGCATTTTTTCTAGGTCAAAATACCCCACTTCAAATTTGTATTTTCCTACGATGTTTGCGGCTAATTGTTTTGGATTAATTATTGTATAGTGAGGATTTGTACATGAAAACTATGGCATAGAAAATGATCAAAAAATTTGAGAAGTATTGGTCTGATTTTTGTACCATTTTGGCAATAGCAGTCATTTTGGATCCTCGATACAAGATGACATTCATTGAGTTTGCCAATAACAAGGCTTATGGTCAAAATTCGGAGGATTTGAAACATGTTCGAGATAAGTTGTTTTCAATTTTTGGTGAGTAGAATTTGATCAGACCATCTTCCTTCACTACATCCGTACTCACTCAAATGAGTGATGTTAGTTCAAGTGTGAAACGTAATGACAATAGTCATAGTACACTTAACCAAAGGACCGTGGATATGTTCAAGGTATATTTATGATTTTCTTATTTGTTCATTGTAAAAATTTATAATTTCCTTACTTGTTTTGGATTTTAAGTATTCTTATTTCTTAATTATTCTGTAGGAGTTTGATGATTTTGATAGCATGGATTGCAGTGCTTATGTTAGAACATTTGAAGTGGATCTTTATTTGGATGAGCCAAGAATTGATAGAAAGATTGATTTAGACATTCTAATTTTTTGGAAAGGAAATGGATTTCGTTATTCTAGCCTTTCTTCCATGGCTCGTGATATATTGAGCATGCTTATATCCACTGTTGCATCTGAATCAGCTTTTAGTGTTGGTGGTCGAGTTCTTGATCAATTGCGAAGTGTATTGAAGCTAGAGACAGTCCAAGCAATTATTACTACTGGAGATTGGATGTTTAAAGAGATTGGTAAAACTTGCTCATAAAATTTATTTTTTTCTTTTATAATATTATATGCAATTGTTTCTAATTAAGATTTATTTTTATAAAATTATCTTAGAAAATTTTGATGTTACTGTGGACTAACTTAAAACATTATGAACATGAGCACTAATTGTTCTCTGTTTGTAGAGAATGCCTTCCAATGATCCAAATGACAGTGTGTGAGTTTGATAGGTTAAGTTTTATCTTGTTTATTTTTCTTGGCTTTGTAAATTTAATTATTATTTGCTTAACAATACTAAAAATTTGCTATATATTTGATATTCTAAAATTTTACAATGACTATTATCAATATTGCAGCATGTTAATACTATTTTACTTACTTTTTGGTGTGGCATTTTTGTTTTCAAGATAACAAAGAAAAAATGAAGAGAATTAAAGGAATCACCATGCTTTATAATTTGAATTTGAATTATTTTTATTTGTATTATTAGGAATTTGAAATTTGAAATTTGAATGACTATATAATTAATCCTAGGATATGGTTTGGATTATTTGTATTTTGTTGTAGGATATTAAATTTGTGGCTTTTTATATTTTTTTTTGTTTAATTTTGTGTATTAATTATATTTTTCAAAATTAATTGTAAACGAATCCTAATCCGATTTGATTCAATTCGATTTGTTATGGGTTTGTAATAGAATAAACGAATAATAAACAAATATGGATTTAATTCGATTCGTTTATTAATTCTACTAAATAAATTGAACGAATCAAAACGAATATTTGTTTAATAAATGAATCGGATCCGAATCTTGAGATGTCAATTTTTTTAATAAAACGAATCAAATCTGAATTAGTAGAATTTAAACCCAATTCGTTTACAATTCAATTCGAATTCGATTAATTTATTCGTTTTGCCACCCCTACCTTCAATTATACTCGACAGTATAGCCTGTTTATCAATATAAAAATCCACACAATAGAGAAATGGATTGTAGAGACCACCGATGGCAAACTTCATCCATACATACAATGTAAACTTTACTCAGTAATATTGGTGTGCTGAATATTTTTATTGGTGTTTTGAGTAAATTAATTTAAATGATTTAAAGAGGGATTTTTTGACATTTTAAAGAGTGTACATGGTAAAATTTAATTTTTTAAATTTAGTATATAAGTGCATAGAGTAATAGAATATTCAAAATAATTTTTAAAGTGCAGATAACTCCATCCTTCCTTTAGCCTCCACTATCTTTTCTATTATTAGCCACTTGCCAATTGCTTATTCAAGAAAAATATGGTAAATTTTCAAAGTACAACTTTTTTATTTGTCCATGTTATTATTAAAAATTGATGTTAGATGCAATAACCTAGTCTAGCCCATAAACAAGTCTTCAAGAGTTCAGAAAAAAAAAATACTTACGATTTTCCTATAGTAAATTACTCAATAAAGTTGAAGCTTCTAGGTTCAGACATATAATGTGTTACTTGCCTCTTACAGTTCGTGCAAAACATTACCTGATTAAAACATGCGAGGTCTGCATGGGGTTTGGTCAGGCTAGACCTTCAGGACATTTAGTGGCAATGCCAGAGATTGTCGATAGTATTAGACATCTAGAAAAAAAAATAATGCCCATGACAATAAAATATTGTGAAGTTGTGGCAATAAAATATTGCCTACCACATTTGGCAAAACAATTGTTTTGTTAAAGCCAACCAAAGTTGACACTTTTAGCTTGGCTTGCTTTATAAATTGGAGAGGCGAGAGCATGTGAATGGTGTCACATTTGAGAGTGAGAAAGTTGAGAGTTGAGAGATTGAGAGTGTCTTTAGAAATTTAAGTTCTTAGTTTAGTGAATTTAGAGTTTGGGTGCATTGGAATTTTAAGTTGTGAGACAAAATATTACAGTGTTTTTGGAAGTGTGTTTGCTTCACCCATCAATTTACCAACACTAATATCATAGTTACTGACTGTATTTTTTAAAGTCAGCGGTATTATTCATGCATACAATACTATTAACGTGTATGATACTATTCACATGAAATAGTAGAAGCGATATAAGGATTTTGTAGTGAAAAGCAGGAGATTGTGTGGCGAATGGACCGTATGGTTCTGCACATGTTTACAAAAGTTTTGTCATAAAGGTAATAAGAGCCTAACGAATCAGGTTTTAAGTGTGACTATTGTGACCCCTCCAGTATTTTTGGAAATTTTCTTGATGTGCATTTTCATACATACGAGCATTCTCAACTATTCAAAGTAGCACACTACCTTGTAAATAGTATTCATCCACAATATCTATTATCATTTAAAGTTCAAGTTCACTGTTCAATAAAATAGTAGCCAATGTCAAAGTTGCAAAAAGAGCTTATTTACATCATATCAATGCCTGAATACGCTTTTAAACCTTACTCTTAGAACTCATAATAGAATCAGGCAGATCGCAGACGACTTAACCTGAATTTTCATTTAAGCCTAATTCTCTTTCAATCGAGAATGAATCTATCCTTATGATACGTGGGTTGGTGAAATTCCCACCTTAAACACTTCATAAGTATTTTCTCAAAGGAATTTTGATAACTTCTTCTTTCTCTAAATACAATTGCGCATACGAAAGAAAGTAGCTGCACATATTTATTGCAATTAAATTCATTTAAAGTGGCATACAAAATTAGTTGTAAGAATCCAATTGGCATTTCTTCTTGTTGTTGCCAAATTAATGTATGAATGTGATGGAATAAAAGATCATAAATTATATGTGTTAGTCGAAGACTACTAGTTGAGTAGTTGCGATTTTTTTTTTTTTAGTAATAGCACACTCTTTCTTCTTTCCCACCATTTATTTGAATTAATTATCAAAATTTTAAAAAATAAAATTTGGTGTCCGACCATTTTAATTTCTAATCTTTATGGAAGGGCAGGTATTCAATATTGATCGGATTTATAATAAAAAGAGATTCAAATTATTGTTTTGTGATATTATTATTATTGTTGTTGTTGTTGTTGTTGTTGTTGTTGTTGTTGTTGTTGTTGTTGTTGTTGTTGTTGTTGTTGTTGTTGTTGTTGTTTCATTCTTTTTTTTTAGCATGAAATCTTAATATATTTGAATTTGTTCAAACTCTAAATAGGTCAGAATAGATAAATCAAATCACATTTTTCTAATGACTAATTATAAGTGTTAAGTTTTTTTAAAAAAAATAATGGGAAGATATGAAAATTAGTGTTTACGTATTTAGGTTAAAATTTTCTAAAAACTATGTGTACACACACACTTAAAATTTTCTAAAAACTATATGTATACACACATGCACACTCATAAAACTATAACATAATAGAGAAATGGTCTGTAAAGACCATCAATGGCAAACTTCATCCCAACATACAATGTAAACGTTACAATGCAAACTCCATTTTAACAAATAATGTAAACTTTACTCAACAATATCAGTTATCAATGTAAACTTTACAGTGTAAACTTTACAATGCAAACTTCATCCCAACATACAATGTAAACTTTACTCAACAATATCAGTTAGCAACATAAAAATTCATAAAATAGAACCATATGTATCATAGAGACCGTTGAAAGGCAAACTTCATCCTAAGAGACAAACTAGAGGCCGACAATGCAGTCGTCAATTTCTTTATAGCATAGGTTTTAGCCCAACAGAATTGCTACTTTTCTGTATCCTATTAGATGTTAACACTAGTAAGTAAGGTCAAAAGATGGTCTTAAGTTCTAAACATATCCATTTGTCCAATCTAAAACTACCAGAAACGGGTTCATCCACACACCAAAACTTGAACTAGTTCATCCGCCGTACATACTCTAACATAAGCTTCACTTTTCTATGATGTGCATGTCCAAACCCTTAAAGCGATAATCCTTGTGACCTTCTCGAACAGTCATATCGACTTCAACAACATCCATTTTAACTTCCTTTTCTCCCCCTTTCTGCAATAATCAAAGAACAAATAAATAAATAACTCATTAGGAAAAAAAATGAAATAACAAAAGTGGACGATACTTACTATTAGTATTTCAATGGGACTATCAAATATAAGTTGTTTCCTTACTACCAGAGGCATAAACCCTTTTGAGCACTAAATTTGGCCAATTTCTATAAAAGATTGACACCTAATAACAGTATTGGGTGGCCACCACTTCAATATCTTGCAATAATAGTTATTGTCGTTACAAACAGTGCACTGCAAAGTAACATAAAAAGCTGTAGAACTAGAAACTCAAGAATAACCAACCAAGGATATAGTAATCAACTTTACAAGATGTCAACCCTTTTTTTCACTTTTTTTATTGCATTATAAGTGCATTCTATCTTAGTCACTAATGTGGAGCATAGGTTCTTCCATTAATATTTGATGAAAATAAACATGCACGAACATAAATAAGAACCTAATGCCTAAATATACCATATAATTCCAATAAACTAGAGATGGAACAGCCTAAAGTAATACAAAGGAAATATACAAAATGAAAAGCCTACAAAAATATGCAAGATATTGACTTTTTTTTTTATCTTTTTTAATAATGAAGTTACATTCAAACAACAAATACTTGTGTAGCTAAAGGTAGTACTATAGAATTCTATATGTGCATTCTGTCCAATCAGTAACGTGACACGTCAAATTTGATGAACCCCAAGTTCTTCCATTAATTTGATAAAAATGAACATGCACAAACCTAAACAAAAAACCAATGCCTAAATATACCATACGATTTCGATGAAGCAGGTATGAAATAGCCGATAACTATTACAAAGGAGATATGCAAAATGAAAAGCTTATTAAAATATTTAAGATGTTGACTCTTTTTTTACTTGTTTTTTTAATTATGACATTATATTCAAATGGTAAATACTTGTGTAACCAGAGACGGTAATAGATAATTTGATAAGTGCATTCGATCTCAATCATTAACACGGAGGATAAATTAAAATTTAATAAAAATGAACATACACAAACATACACAAGAAACCAATACCTAAATATAACATACAATTCCGACAAAGCAGAGATCAAACAGCCCATCGCCATTACAAAGGAGATATGCAAAATGAAAAACCTATTAAATTATGCAATATGCCTAACACGACTTAAAATTGTTTAATATACTCCCAAGTATAAGAGTGCCTAATTATACTATATCTCGGTGAATCCAAGGTCGATCCACAGATAAATGATTTAATTTGTTTATATAAGTTTATCTAAAAAAAATGAAAATCAAATTTAAATATATGCAATTTAATTTGAGAAAAACTATGAAATTGAATTAGTTAGGGTTATGGATCCACTCTTAGTAAAAAAAATATAATTTAATAAATTCTCTTTTTATTTTTATTTTATTGTCCAAAAGATTAATTGTATAAATTAAAATTGTTTTCCCATTAACTTTATTATGGATTAAATACTTAATGTGCCAAAACTTAACTTGCTACAATAAGTTAAAATATCATTTTACCATACTTTATACTAAGATATTAAGAATTTATTGTGCCAAACTCTTATGTTTGTCTGCAATAAATCAAAATTTTAAAATATAAAATATGGATAAAATTAAATAGAAAATAATTTAGGTGCTATTTATAAGAAAAATATGTATAATTTGCTTTTTTTTTTTAAGTAATGGAGCTAACACAAACAATTTAAGAAAGAAGAAATTAGCTACACTTATGGATTGGTTCCATAATATACAAGTAGTTTTTGGTTTAATGAAGTTTATATAATATGGTTCAAGAACTAATCATGAAAAATCCTTAAGACGTGAAACTTATGTGCTTGATTTATTCACAAATAGGAAAATTATTTACCAATCAGTTTATGCTAATGACGCAACTCGCATAGCCTTGTTGAAATAAATACGAGCTTTATCCCCTTAATGTTGCATTTCCGAGTAAACACATGCATTAGGTAAAATTTTGAGATTTACCTTAATTAGTCATGAATCTAAACTTGGAAGCTTATTATGGAGCTTTTACTGAGTTGCTACAGCCTTGATCTAGCTCTTAAATTCTTGCTTCCTTCACTTCAGCTCAAGATTCGGGCTTTTCTCAAAATTTATTGCACACGCACACACAAAAGAGGAAATGACTGCACTCATGCCACAAATTCGTGAACAGTAAAATTTCAATGGGTTGAAGTCACTTAAAAATTGTGGCTGAGCACAGGGACCCCTTATGTGTTAGTACAAAATTGGTCATCCCATTTTGAGCTAAAATAACACAATTAAAGATTAAAATCGTCCATAATATATTACTATATATATATAGGGTATGATAAAATCAGACTCATTAACATAATATTTGATCACTTAATAAATGAGTCTGTCAAAATTGCTCTTTAATATTTGACATTAGTCACGTATTAATTCGGTAAATATAAGAAATAATTAGAATAATTTATGCTAGTCCACAAAATGTGAGAAATAAATCTAACAAGCCTAACTTAGACTAGATAAGCATGCTTTTACAAATCTATACACTAGGATTGAATCACTAGAAAGATCAATATTGAGTGTTAAAACCTCATAACAGTGGAATGCATAGAGGCAAGAATGCATGGAGGCAAATTGAGGTTAGCAGATGTATAATTAATAGACAGCAAATTGATAAATGACATGAAAACTACTTAGAAACCACTCAGATTTTCATTTCATTTTCTAGATTATGGATATAATACTCATTTTTATTGTTTTGAGATATCGTTTTATTTTATTATCTCTTGATACTTTTGAAACTATATTGACATTGTTATTTTGTTTGGTATCTTTCTAAATGATTGAATATAACATGGTGGATTTATTTTATTGCTTGTGGTGAACTTTTGATATCTTTCTGATGGTGGAATAGATGAGGCTTTATGTGACAGCTGTTGGTGAAATGGATGGTTGCATATTTATGTTACTGCTTCTTTCTTCTTCTTTTTTCGTTGCTTTGCTTTTGTTACTACTGTTGTACTCTATAGTTTTTGTTGCTAATTTGCTACTGTTTTGCTATTGGCTAGACTTTTACTGTTTATTTTTGTTTTAACAGTTAAATGGCATCAGAACCTTCAAAATCAAGATTTTGGAATTCAAAAGAAGATATTAAGCTCGTGAAATCTCTCTTAGATTTGTATCATGATAAGAAATTTTGTACTAACAATAATTTTCAAAGTGTCTTCTTGAGTTTTGGAGACTACTTTGGAAGAAAAAAAAATACCTAGATGGGGTACAAAAGTTAAACCACACATTGAATTTCGCATAAAAACTTTAAAGATGCAATTCCAAACTGTACATGAGATGTTAATTGGACCGAATTCCAGCAGTTTTAGAGGGGATCCAAAAAAGAAAATTGCAACTGTAGAGAAGGCTATATGGAATGCTTATATTCAGGTATGTAAACTTTTCAATTGAAATGACCTTATTATGATGATTCTAGGTTATTTGAGTTTTATGCTACTATTTATTGTTGCTTTTTTGTTGATTTTTTTTTGTTTTATTTTCTTTTTTTTTTAGCATCTGTTGTTATTTTACTTGTTATTTGTAGTTATTTTACTCGTTAGTTGCTATTATTTTTTAGTATTGTTTTCTGTTGATTTTTACTATTTATTACTATAGGTTGCTCTGTTTATTACTATTGTTAGTCTTTACCTCTCCTTTCTTTTCTTTTCTTCTCTTCTCTTCTCTTTTCCTCCCCTTTCTTGTAACCAAACATGGCCTTAGTACTGAATACAAAATTAGTGAAGCCTTTTGGAATTAGCACTTTACAGATTGTCAAATACTTGTTTCTTTTCCCTAATTTTTTCTTCTATAAGCCTAAAACTACGAAGAATTTTGTGATAAGATCAGTTCATGAGTTGGGATTTGAAAGGAAATCTCATATGTGTTTCTTTCAACTTCTACAGAGAGCAGTCTAGTAATAATATTTCTCTTTAGATGACTGAGTCTCACCATATGAATATTAATAATAATAGTCACATTTTACTTCATTACAATTGCAGATCTCTTGCAGACTTGCACATTGAACTCTGTAGTGTCGTCGCTCCTCCACCTGAGGAGAAGAAGAAAGGCCACGGTGACGATGGCGTTGTTAATTATCGTATGAGGCCAAAATTCAATCTTTAATCATCTGCATTTCAAGGGGTTAAAAAAAGCACGTGGAGATGTATTTTTTTGTCTACACCAATTCTGTAATTTGTTCAAGTTACCTGGTATAAAATTAACTTGTGTTTTTCTTCTTTTGTGGGTAATTAGAATTTTGATTTTAAACCAAAGAATTTTACAATTTATCAAAGAATCCTGTTTTAATATTTTCATGTAATGCCAAAAGAGAATTATGGTGTGTTTACTTATATGGAATGAGAATGAAAATTAATGAATGGGAATGAATGATGTGTTTATTAATTTAAATGAGAAGTTGAACGAAAATTAAAGTGGTGGGCTCCACCTAAAATTGAAAATGATTACTATATTTAACAGATACATTGACATGCATAAAAAATATGTCATTATGATAAATTCGTAATCTGTACACTTTTCTAATAAGGGGATTAATCGAGGGAAGAAGAAAAAAAATACAAAGAAAAAAGTAAAAGAAGGGCTAATTTCACCTTATTATTATTATTATTATTATTATTATTATTATTATTATTATTATTATTATTATTATTATTATTATTATTATTATTATTATTATTACGACGACAACGACAATGATAACTAAGGTCAGTTTAATAATTTGTAATTATTTATTCTAAGATAAAGTAAATAGATAAATGACAATACATTTAATTCTAATTTCAATTTCCATAATTAAAGTAAATAATTTATTTTAATTCCTATTATTCATTCTAATTTCAGTTTATTCCGATTCCACTTTATTCTGATACTAGTTTATTCCGATTACTGGTTAATATGCACACCATTAATGTAATATAGATTATAAGGGGCTGGGAACATAAGGTGAATGGGCCAATATCACCACTTTTATTTTTCTCTTAAACACAAAAATGAAAACATTTTCTATAACTTATGAAATTATTATTTAACTATTTTCATTTAATTAATGAATCTTGCAACATTTCCGATGATTCGATGAAAGTTATTATGATTTTATTGAAAAGCGTGGCGTAAAAAGAATCTACAAATTGTGTTTTTTTTTTCCCCCGCGTAGTGATCAATAGTTGGATCGTGCTCTTCCAATTATTTTTCATAGCGGAAGCTGGCACGGGGGAACGCGGTTGTAATATTTATTTCTATCTCATCACTGGCAACAGCGTGAACTTTATTATATTAAATTGAAAAAATAACATCTACATTCTCAAGGTTCAATATAATAAAATTGAAAAAATAACATCTACATCTTCAAGGCTTAAAGAGGGGATTAAGTAAATTCTCAAGTTTTAAAAAAGAGACACTAAAATTTCTTTTTAATTATAATATCCATTAAACACAGTAACTAAAAAATTGACTTTATATTTTTAATAAATATGAACATAATATAAATAATATAATTTGTCTAACAAACTAACAGTATTAAAATATTTTAATAAAATTTAGGTATGTAAATTATTGTATTTATTTTAATAATATTTGCATTTATTGTAGAGATTTTAAATAAATATTTGGGTTAAATACATTTTGCAATTAAAGAAAATCTGACATATTAATAATGTTAAAATTATTATTTTACATAATATTCAAAGTAATTTAAATTTTAATACATTTATTTTAATATTATTTTTCTATTTGTTATAACATTTTAGTTTAATATAATAAAATATGCCTAATAAATCGTAAAATATCATTATATTTTAAATATTGAAATTATATTTAAATTTCTATATTATTATATTTATTTTAACATTATATTTTTATTTATTAAAAAAAATTAGAGTAAATTTTCTTGAGTTAATAAAACTAAAGGATATTACCGTATTATGGTTAAAAGAAGATTTTAATGTCTCATTTTAAAAATCTGAAATTCTTCATTATTATTTTCCCAAATCTTGAGATGCGGGTGTAATTTTCCATATTAAATTTCCATCAGGCTGCGATTCCCTTCAGATTAGTGTGGGTATGCATTAATCTATTGTAAATTCTTTTTTTTCTCTTTGTTGAATTTACATATAATTATTTCATAAAGTACATTTGACCAGTAGCAAATCAACCACCGTCAGTTAATTCATTCATCGTTTTACCCACATTTGCCGCCGTATTGGGATGTCGTTTAAACTAAAAGTTGACATCATTCGAATCCATGTAATCGAATAAAGACAATCGTGCAAATATTACTTGTCAAGAAACTTTCGTTCGTTGTATATTGACGGTCAAAATATTTAGATCTAAAACTTTAACTATAGAGCTACTGCTAACAAAGGCTTCGTTACAAATATTAATTACATTATTGCATAGGCAGAATGACGAGGATTCTAATGGTATTAAACTATTGTTCAAAAGATACAAAAGAGTCCAATGGATAGCAGTGGTGAATGCCATGGTGGTGGTTGGACCGCTGATGAATTGTTTTATTTTTGTTTACAATTTTTTATATAATTAACAACATAAAACTATAATCTCTTAATAAGTATAAATAATATTAATTTGATATAAATAATAAATTAATAATACAAATATTATTATATATAATACAGTACAATATAACACCAAACGTAATGCAACATTAACATAATAAAATATTAATGTAATATATCCTGCATTAAATAATGCAATATGTTATAATGCACACTATATGCCAAACACACCCTTACGAAAATTTATATATTTAATAGCAAAAATGACAACAATACATTAGATAAGCTTATAATATAAATTTGACATTGTGTAATAAAAAACATTATGAAACTTTTTTTTTATTTTATTGATTGAGAAGGTAAGTATTTAAATAATTTAATATAGTGAAACGAAAAAAGTAAGTATGATTGTGACGAAAAAAACTTAAGGAATTATTGAAAAATTGTTCTTTCTAATACTATTGACAATATTAGAGTATACTGACATACTTTTCTTTGAATTAGATAAAATCATTGCATTTTTATAATAAGTAAAAGCAGTAATAATATTTCACCCTAACAATGTCAATCTATTCAATACATATATAATTTAATTAATTTATGACTTAAGTCTCTAACTCCAATCATTAAAAAGAGAGAGAGAGAGAGAATTGAATCAGGTAAATATATGAAAATGCAATAAAAACTCTATTCACTGTCCACTTTTTTTTAAAAAAAATAAACCTCAAAAGAGGTAAAAATTTATTAAATGAAAAAGAAGGTACAGAGTCCATTTAAAAGCAATAAAGATAAAAAGAACTTTAAAAACAATGCAAGACCATAATGGAATTAAGAAAATCAATACTTAGGAATCCCACAAGTATCATCAAGCATAGATTTTTTAATTTATGAGGGAGGAGAATCCCACCAAGTGAAATCGGAGAAACCTAAGCCAATGCTGGCTAAAATGTCAGCAACACTATTGTCTTCTCTATGGATATGAGAACAATGAAAGTGCATAGACTTTATCATAATTAGGCAATTGAGCCATCTAATGCGAAGCTGCCAAAGAGGAGAGAAGATGTCACTTTTTAGGCAAGAATAAGCAGTCATCGAATCACATTCTAACCACAATGAATGTCAACTCTTATGGTAAGCAAATTCGGTAGCACAAATAATAGCATAAAGTTCAGCATAAAAGAAAGTTTGATTCCCAATTGACATTGCGAAGCAGCCCAAAAGCGTTCCATAAGAACCTCTAAAAATAGCACCACAAGAAGCTGGACTTTGATTTTCTTTAGATAGACCGTCAGTATTAACTTTAACCCATAAAAAGATGGGAGGATACCATAGAATTGTATGGATCTTTAGAGAAGTGCGGAGAGGCTTGCTCAAGCTAAGTAAGTTATAAATAGGAAAAAAGTCAAGAAGACTTACAAAGCCTGGGCATATCTTACTCAAGTAAAAGATATAGCTCAAACATTGATGCTTAATACGAGCAATTGAAGGACGAATATTTTCAAACTTCAGCTTATTCCTAGCCTTCCAAATATGGTACAATAGAGATGTATGAGAGGAAAACTGTTTGCTTAAAATAAAATTCTGAAGATTGCAAACATTGTCAAGTGGAGGGGGACAGGTGTTAAACAATAATGAAAGCCAATCCCAAAGTTCTTTAGCAAAATGACAGTTGAAAAAAAGAAGGCTAATAGTTTCGTCACACTGCATAGTTGTACAAAGTTGGCAGGCAAAAACAATGCACATACTTCTAAGACGGAGATTGTCTTCCGTAGAAAGCCTTTCATGGAAGAGCTTCCAAGCTAAGATGGAAAATTTGGGACGAATATACTTGCTCCATAAGGCTGCATTCCACTGATAAGCAGAAGATTCACCAAGAAAAGAGTTGTAGCAATTAGTAAAAGTTAACATACCATTGCTAGAGTGCTCCCATATTAGGACATCATCCACAGGTTCAAGAGGAAGAGGAACTGCAAGAATTTGTGTTGTCAAAGTTGGAAAATATTGTTGAAAAGCCTCAGGAATTGACCAAGAATTTGCAGCAATCAAAGATGACACTTTAGATTTAAGATGTGAAGCATTAATATTAATAGGAAAGGTGCTCGCTATTGGAGCAAGAAGCCACTTATCAAGCCAAAGATTCACTGAATTACCACTACCAATAATCCATTTGCAGCTTTGGAAAAGTTTAGGAATAACAAGTTTCAAACCGGGCCATACTGATGAGCTTTTATAAGTACTAGACATGCTACCAAGGGAGAGATTAAACCGGCCTTTGAAGAAGATGCTCTAGGGAGAGGAATGTGAGAAGATGTTCCAAGCCGTTTTTAGTAAAGCTGCAAAATTCAGATGATTAAAATCTTGCAGACCCAAACCACCTATATTTTTCGGAGAGCAAACTGTGGGCCAAGAAACTGTAAACGGGCGCCTCCTGTCACAGCAACCTGTCCAAATAAAGTTTCGAGTCCAACATGAGATTTCATTAATAAGAGACTTTGGCCATCTATAAATCATGAAGCTGTGAAGAAGCATGGCCTGAATAACTGATTGCACTAGATGGACCCTTCCAGCCATGGACAACAACTTACCCATCCAAGACTCAAGTTTAGATTTTACTTTATCGGCAAGACTTTGAAAATATATTCGTTTTGGGTGACCTTTAAAGATAGGAACTCCCAAATAATTGAAAGGAAATGAGCCTTCTTAGAATCCCAGATAGATTGGATGATATCTTTTTTTTGAATGGCATGAGAGCCATAGTAAAAGAAACGTTTGTCTTTATTGATGTATTGTCCAGGATCTACTGTAGCAATCCAAAAAACACATTAAATTGTTAAGAGATCTCACGTCCCCTCTTGTAAAAACAAAAACATCATCTGCATACAGACAGTGAGATGGCCGAGTGCAATTCCTCGGAAAAGAAATAGGCTTAACCAAACCTCTGGTGTGAAGATTTGTCAAACCTCTACTGTCCACTTTCTAAAGTAGAGCCTATCTAGTGTATGGAATGATATTTATGAGTGGGGGAAAAAAAAAAAAAACGAGTCACTGAGTTTGAATTTTAAATCGGTTTCTAAATAGTGAAAAAAAAAGGGTCGGTTAAAAAGAAAGCCAAAAACTAAAAAAAAAAAAAAGAAAAATACAAAAGACATAATTGAAAAAATCAAAAACCTCGTTAAATCCCAATTCAGTTCAGTTCGATTTGTTTTATATTTTTTAAAAAAAATTAATTCAGTTTAACTAAATTAGTAAAAAAATTCGAACCAAACTATATTAAGGTAACGTTTACTTTTTGGATTAGAGTGAGAATCCTAAAGAGTGAGAATCTTAGGATTGGGAGTGTAGAATGGGAGTGGGAGTAGGTTGTTTACTTACACTAGAATAGAAGCATAAAATAGAGATTATAATTCAATTTATGTGTTTACTTTTATCTTGATTGGGAGTAAATAGTTTCAAATTACAATTTTATTCTTATTTAAAAAATTATAGTTTTTAATTACTAAGTTAATAAAAATATATATTTAATGAATAAAAATTTATTTTATTATATTTGTAAATTTATAATAATTATTAATATTCTTAATAATGTACATCACAATTTTTTATCAATTTTAATTTTAATTATATAAATTAAAAATTATTGATAAGGGGCAATATAAATGAAACATTTTTACTATTAACATAGTACGAAATTAATATTATCTTAGAATAAACTATTTATTAGTATTAATTATTAATACTAACTAAATATATTACTATTATTTTAAATAAATATAATAATATTATATTTTCAAATAAAGATAGTATATAGTAATATTATTAATTCTCTATTAATATAATAATATTATTTTTAAGTAATTTAAACTTAGAATCAAACCAAATTATTATTTAGTTAAATATAATAATAATATTATTTAGATAAATATAATATTATTTAAATATTTATTAAATATAATTATAGTAAATTTAATAAAAGGAGGCTAAAAAAGAAGGGTAAAATATAAAATGAAACATTATTTTATTTTATTTAATATAATTATATTAAATTTAAATATTATTATATTAAATTTATTATTATATAAAATAATAATATAATTTTATTTAGTACAAAATTAATATTTTCTTAGAATAAACTATTTATTATTATTAATTATTAATATTAAATAAATATAGTACTATTATTTTTAAAATAAATATAATAATATTATATTTTCAAATGAAGATAGTATATAGTAATATTTATTAATTCTCTATTACTATAATAATATTATTTTTAAGTAATTTTAACTTAGAATTAATGTAAATTATTATTTAAATAAATATAATATTATTATTCAAATAAATATAATATTATTTATTTTATTTTATTAAATATTAAATATCAAATTAAATAAGAAAAATGGTGGAAATGATGAAATTAATGGAACCCACAGAATAAAATTCTCGGTCCTTACTAAAATTGATGAAATAAACACTAGAGTGGTAGGAATCCACACTCCCACTCCAGAAAGTAAACATAACCTAATATTAGGCTTAATAATGAAACCTTTATTGACATAACAACTTAGTTAAAAGGTAATTGCTTTTGAATTATATGCTCCAATGTCAATATGTCATGAGCATGCTTGCAATATAAATTTTAAAATATGTCTACCGCAAAACAATCCATCTAGGCGTTGCAAAGTCAAATCATGAATCAAATAATGGACATTGCAAAAAGAATCCTATGAAGTAATCTATATTTTCTGTTCAAAGGAGATCATACATCAGAAAAAAGTACTACCCAAAATAAATCAAGACCTAAGTTTCACATTCAGTGTGACAGGGGAGAGAATAATGTAAGACGTAAGACCTTGTGAGTTGTGATGAAGGATTTCTTCTCAGGCAATTCTGTACAAAATTGTTACAGTCAGTATTTCTTCACAAATAATTAATTCGGGATTTTATTAGTTCTATTGTACAAAGACAAGGAGCCTACTGCTACCGAACTTCATTTTCAATGGTTCGAAAAATTTCTCGTATGCCTCATTGCAAGTGATGTAGCCATGTTGGCAAAATAATAGCGTGCAGGTCCAAGGATTTGAGATACAACCGATAAGTGTGACTTCTTCACTATTGAATATTTGCAGACACAGAATTCAGTTGCCATTCCATGGAGACCGTTCGTGAATCAAGAATATATCTGGTCCTGTATCATCACAAATATAATGAACCATCAATTAAAAAGTAAGAAAAAGAAAAAGCATTTGTAAATTTTTCATACTGATGCAGTGTAGATACAAAAATATATAATTCAAAGAAGTACAACAGGCTAGCCCTAATATTCAGAACTCATACGTGTTTCCAGAAAAAAAAAAAGAAAAATACGGGTCCAAATTTCAATAAAAAAACAATGTAATTCACAGTGGAGGTAGAAGAGGGCCTGTATGGAGCATTTTAGATTCATACTTGGCTCTAGATAAACAGACCCAACTCTAACAAGCCTATATCACTAAGTTGCTTCAGCTAACACTACAAGGGCAGGACGAGGACGTGCATTCCCAAATGTTGTTCTTTCACAAGAAAACACTTCCTAGCTGACTTCTTTTATTTCATGTCCTCTGCAGTCCAATGCCGCATTGTGGAAATTATCTGGAGGAAACCAGTCAAACATCTACACTTAATACACCTTACTTTAAGATAGTTGAAGTATCTTCCTCATGTATGCATTATGTAATTGTGACGAGAACTGAACAGAATTGAAGAAAAATAATAATAAGTTTAATCTCAGTAGCAATGTTGAACTAAAGTAGGCAAAATGTTATCCTTGCTTATGCCCAGTTTCTAGACCATTCATAAACCATAATAAAACAATTCAAATTACTATTATTGATAGTAGCTTGAAAAAGAAATAAGCATACAGAATCTAGAACATAACAATTCGAATTAATACTTACAGCTTCTGCTCCGGGTCACCCCCCTTTTTGTTGCATGAAAACAATCTTCAGTATCAGTGAGAAGTTCCTTTCACAGACAGTTTCACAGGGTTGGCATTACGATCACCCTTCTCTTTGTTGGAAGTGAACTCAAGTTGCCTCTCCACAGACTTGAAAACAGCAGTGCGTTTGGATCTTAACCGGTATGGAGGTGATGCATTAAAGGTCATTCCAGTGGGCTCAATAGAGCCACTAGGGCTTGCTTCTTGAAACCGAGAATTTTTGGAATTGTTCTGATTGCTTTCCTGTTTACCAGATAAGCAAAACCTGTCACTTCCAGACTCTCCATCTACCTTCCCTATTTTATTGGCATCCAACTGCGCTTGAGATACTGGCTTTCGCTTTCGAAATATGGAAGGAGTATAAGGGAAGGTCTTAGCAGCGATTTTCAAAATAGATTCAGGACTTGGCGAACTTAAACCACTGCCCTTCACACAAGGTGGAGTGAAGAAACTAATAGGTGATGTAATGGGACTAGAGTTGTAGTCATGATTCATAGAATACCTATTTGAAGTATCATTATCTAACAGAATAAAGCTTTTTAACTCAGGAGGCACATAGTATAAAGAACCATAAGTTGGAGTTCCAACTTGCTTCTGTGTCCCAGTAACTCTGTCTTCAACAAATTCACAGTTGACTGTACAATTCTCAAGCCTTGGCATTGACTCTGAGCAAGTAAGGTCTATATTAGGTGACTCTGGATTACATTCTAGACCTTCAGAATCCACAGACTCATTTGGACGGACACTTGATGATGTAGCCATATCTGGAACAAGGGCTGAGGGCTCTAACCGATCCTTGCCCCCTTCTTCATCTGGCTTACCTATGTCCGTAGTTCCTGATGAAGTTTGTGCAGCTGAATCTGAGTCTTTATTTGAACAAACAAGATTTTCAGTAGCAGTAGGTTGACTTGTATCCTTGGTGCCATTTTGTAGGCTACTTTTTGCAACTGGTGGAAGTTTCCCAGTAGCCAAATAGAAATCCAATTTTTTCTTCAAAGAACTATTCCAATGATTCTTTATGGAGTTGTCCGTCCTGCATAAAGAAAATCACGTGTTCTGTGACCATTGATCATTATAATACTCTGAAAATTCTATCAGACTGGTTCATAGAGTAATAAGAAAAATCACACCAGAAGTCATCATTAGAATTTTAAAATGTAAACTAATACACTTCCCAAGTCGCAATTCTTAATTGCTACTCCCATGAATCTCTGGTCAATCTGAAGATGATATTATCTGGTACACAATCATTCAAACCTTTAATACAAGTCTCCTAATGAAACAATTGTGTCTTTTGATAAGTACTTGGCAATAAAATTCAATTTTACTGGGACTAGTTCTTTGGATCCTCAATTGATCCTAGTCATAATATGTCTGTAAGAATATGAATCATTAATTCAGCAATTGATTCATCGAATAAGAAACAACCTATTGTATTAATGGCTTTGCTGTGCACCACTATTTATCAGACATGAATGTTTCTCCACGGTCAAATATTTTTACCATTCCTTTTTAACAAGTACATTATATATAGCCCACAATGTGCTAGATTAATTTTTATCATCAAGGAAAATAAAAATGATACCTTCCAGGTAGAACCTTAGCAATTTCAGCCCATTTGTTCCCATTTATCCGGTGGGCATTCATAAGTGCTAATTCCTCCTCAAGAGTCCACGCATCCTTTTTTATATCTGGATTCAAATGATTGTGCCATCTGCAAAAGATGATCTTAATAAGCAGATTTTCTCTTTACAAGGATAACCAAACTTAGGAAATCCAATCAGCAGGAATAAATAATGAAAAATATATAATATTAATCATGTTCGTCCTGCAGAGTTATGATGAGTGAATTAACCAAACATAGCACAAAAACGAAATCGAGAACAGCCATTTTAAGCATGCTTACAACTATCACTAGTATATTTTGACAACATGAATGGACAAACAATCTAAACTTATAATCATTTTCAGAAGCTACCTCTCTCGGCATTGTTTCCCAATGCGGCCAGGCAAAGACTTTGCAATGACAGACCATTTTGTAGGCCCATATTTTGATACCAGTTCAGTAATTTTATCATCCTCCTACAAGAAAAAAAAATGAGGAAACAGAAGTTAACTCAAGCCCAAATAAAAAGAGTGGAGCAAGTTAAAGTTATATAGCAGATAGGTTCCAACCTCTTGAGTCCAAGGTCCTTTAACAAGGTCCGGATTAAGAACTTTCTGCCATCGATGCAAACATTGCACTTCTGATCTATCAGGAAAAAACTCAGCTGCATGGACATTGTATTCAATGTAAGACAACTTTCCTTAGTCAATGATGCAAAATCCAAATTGAGCATCCACTCATTTTTTTGGTTAAAATAATAGACTTACAACATATATTAAACACTGTAAACAGCACCAATATATTTCAAACAAAACCAGCAAATCATTACTCTATTTATCTGCATCAGTCTTCCTAAATTATTTGGTAGTTTCAATCTCCATCCAACTTCAGTTTCACTTTTAGAATATCAACAACTATAGTAAATTTGATGCATGCTACAGATCTACCCCCCACACTCCAGAATACACCTAAGAGGAAGAGTTCGTATAATGAACTATCTGTATGCACCACAAGCATTGGGTTCCCCCTCTAATTTTCAAGAGATGAAAGAGCTTCAAAAGATTGAGGCTCCTATTGTCTTCTATATTGTTAAACCCAAAAGAAAAGTTTTCTTAATCTCGATCTGTTTTGATTTTTCTTTTTCGTTCTACCAAAAGAAAGGTTCTTTTTATACTTTATCGTTTCAATATAATTTCTTCTAAGGTGAGACATGGCCTCTAGAGGTTCGTAATTATGAAAATTGAGACCTACTGTATTTAGAATAGAACCTGATCAAATAAAGCAGTCCATTTTTTTAATACATAAAGCAGCCAATTAACAATAAATATCAGAATAATTTCTACAAAAGAAACAAACCAATTTTCTTCCAACTCTTCCCCTTAAAAGTTGCCACAGCATTTCTTAACGTCTCGTCCTGTAACAAACTGCAGATGGTCAATAATAAGCCAAAGAGGTACCTAAAAAGCAAGCAGCAAACAGAAAAGCAACCGGGAATCCTGAACACATAATATATGTGAGCTGCAAACACTTGAGAATTAAGAGCACAATGTTTCGTAGCTATAATTATCAAAATGAGCTGCAAAACCACTAACCAAATATGGCTTAACTTTTTCCATGTCAGAATACTCAACAACGTGCCTAACGACGTCCCTCTCTAATAAGGTTAGCTGAATAATAATTAGTATACACCAAACAACTTTTGGCTAGCTACTGCTCACACATACAAGTTAAAAAATGTAAACGATTGAAAAAAGGCTTACCTCCTCTGGAGTCCAACCACCTTTTGCACGCCTGATTGGTCCAGTTGTCCTCCTGCAAATTAATCCCAAAATATTCATTGCAACAATCAAACCAATACAAAGTAAGCACCGCTAGCCATTAATAATCTTTTCATCAGCTTACAGAGCAATTTGCAACAACTACAACCAAATGCAACGAGCCAAAAAAAAAAAAAAAGAAGAAGAAGAAGGTAACATCACCGAAAATTACCTATGAGTGGGTGATGTTGTTGCAGGGCTAGATACCCCAGGAGACTTAAGAATAGCACTACTACTACCTTCAGACAAAGACGAGCTCGAAGCAGCCGTTAATTGTTTATTCTCAAGACAACACTCCTCCTCTAATTTCACTTCTGCCATCTTCTTCTACACATCATCTCCAAAACCCAAAATCTTGGTCAACAACCAAATAAACAAAGAAGAAAATAACACAAAACCCTCGATAGATTTCTCAAATTAACGCATCATAATCAGTTAAAACCCTAAAAATTTATAATTTTGAACAAAATTCCCCAAACCAAACCACCGCCACATGTATAAAGACAAAATTCAGATCTTAAAATTCAGTAATCAAATAAAAAACCAATAAAAAAAGACCAAAAATATCACAGACGATTCTAGGGTTTTTGATAAAAAATATCCAAAAAAATCAATTTTTAGCCAATCACAGCTACTTGCGGCTCAAAAAATAACGGTAACTTGATCGCAAAACAGTTGGAGATAAGAAAAAAAACAAAAACAAAAAAAAGCTTTTTCATTCCCGAAACTAAAAAAACTTACCAAGAAATGGCGGGAATCGAACTAGAACTCATCAAAAGAAACCCTTTCCGTTGAATCAAAGAGAAAATAAAAACGTTTTCTGAAAACAACCGAAGTGCTTTTTTGTTTCGAAAAATCCTCGGCCGTTGAAGAGAGAAGTAAAAGAAAAATATTTAATTAATTAAAACAAAATGAAAGAAGTCTAACGAATATATTGGCACCGACGTCTCCGTTACCTGCTGCCGTTAAAAGCCAATGTGTTTTTATTTTTGTCAAGGGTTTTTGAAACCCTAAGGTTAACAGTCGTTAGCTGTGAGCAAGTTAACGTTGGGGTCAAAAGTTTGAACCTCAAACGGCACTCAAGTTGGTAGAATTATAGAAGGCTCTTCGCGTTAAATGTCGAACAGGTATTTGCCGAGGTGATAGGTTCGCGGGTTATTTTCAGCCGTTGGATTGGAATAAATGGTCGGGTTTTTAAATGGAAAGATGCGTTTCAACTGATTATTGGGGGTTTAGATTATTAATGTTGACTTAGACTTCAGATCGAGGGAAATCAACGGTTCATACTTCATGGAGCATTAACAGTTAGGTGATATTTTAATTTAATATGTACCGTTGGATTGAGGGAAGTAAACCAAAAAACGAAAAAGCTTTTGTAGCGGATTTCATTTTAGTTGCTCCCTCTTATAACGTATACTTTACATAAAAAAAATTAAAAATTAAAATTGCATTTGAATTATAATTAAAAATTAGTTTTAAAAAGGTTCATAAATTAAAAAACTTTGTGAATTGTAAACTTAATTACCATTTTTATTACGGTTGGACGTTGATAGTATGTAAGCAAAAGAACTAAACACATTGTTTTAACGTAAAATTTAAATAGAATAAATCTTATAGAGTGCTGATACATTCATCGAATGAGTCCCAATTTGGGCCAAAGAAAGTAAAAGAATTTGAAAATATTAAGAGGTATACTAATAGTTTAGAGACAACTTTTATTTATTTTTAAGTATATACAAATAAAGAGATAAATCCTCCATTTATAGTCATATAACCATACAAATTAAGTGAATGTTTAATAAGTGGGTAGTTCATTAGTTGTAAGTTCTTATAAGATAGTGGAAGTTATTGGAGATGAAGGGTTGTTTGGTGAAAAGTTATAGGAGATGAAGAGTCCTAAATAAATGATTAGTTCATGTATACATATTTGAAATTCATTTTCTAATTGATATATTATGTCTCTCTAGAAGCAACATATTCAATAATTTAATTATAGATAAAATATTTTGTTGTACAGACAAACATGGTTTCTTTAGGAGCACCAAATTATTTCATATATTTTTCATATCATCTTCTCGAAAAATTAGTTGTTTGTACCAATTGATTTATTACATGCTTCAAGCATTCATATATTATTCATATCACTCATCCTTCAAGGACATCAACCCATGTTAGGATATTTTCTACATGTGATTTTAATCACTTCTCTAATCAATAAGTTCATCCAATAATTGATCAACAAAGTGCATTGTACAATGATTCTTTTGAACTTTAAGTTCAAACTAATTTTCATAAATATTAAGATGTGATAAAATGATACATACCAATATCATAAAATCAAGTCATCCATCATATATACTTTTCCTACCACTAGTGATGGGATGATTTTTTTCATAAAATATGTGCAAAATATTTAAGTATAAATAATGGTGAATTATTTAAAAAGAGAGAATTATGTCTAATATTTGAGTTTTAATGAAAAGAATGTAAAAATTAATTTAAAAGAAAAAATATGATCATGTCATTCTTAGGGTAAATGGGTCAAAAGCTTTAATCCTAACCCGACATGGAAAAAATCGTATCAACCCAGACCTGGTTCATTTAATAATCATTCTAAATTTAATGACTCATATTCATTTATTCGCGTCGTGTTCATGTCGAGTAACTGGATCATGTTAAATTTTGTCAATTTTAGTGGCAACGGATGTCCATAGTGGCAAGATCTATTATAGGGCTGCTATTAGAAACCATGAGGGTTTGATTACGTTGGCTAGAGCTGATTTTGGGATTTATTCTGATGATGTAGCTGTTGTTGAGGTAGAGGCATTGCGTTTTGGTATTTGACTTGCTAAGGAGATTGGTTTGTCTCTTTTGGTGGGAGAGTTAGACTCGTTGTATGTCATTCAATTGGTCCAGGAAAAGCACTATACTCATATAGAGCTTTTATAGATAATTGTCCAAGTGCAACTATTGTTGCTATCAGAACATAACTTCAGGATTCAGCTTATATTGAGGTGTTGTAATCAAGCTGCTCTAGTTAAGTTTGCTTTTTGTAAATGTTTATCTTTTGTATTGCTAGAAGATTGTCCACAATCATTAAGTTGTTATCTTTGAGTATTTTCCTGATTTAATGAGAATTAGTTATTCAAAAAAAAAAAATCATTAGCCCCATTTGCTAATTTACTATTGCAACTTCGACATTTCAAATTATGCAAGAAACTCTAGACTTATTGAACTTCTAGTTCACCACAAATTATTTCAATTTCTAATTTGGTCCATTTCAGATGGGTGCAATCTATATACTGCAATCATTAATAGTTAAAATGGTGATCATTGTAATATCCATAACTCTAGTCATGGCACTTCTAGCACTACTCACACAATTATCAAATAAACATTCACTTCAAGGAATGTAAATTCATTATGAGTAAGATGAGACCAATTATTTACACCAAAAACGTAATATTTTGTTCATATATAAAGAGAAACAATGGCTTTGCCATACATATTGACAATCTCAGTTTGATACTAGGAGCATAAATAAGCCATAAAATTTTTACACATATCACATTTTCTCTTTATATATGTATTCTCAATGATTTTCTCCTCATATATAAAAGCTAGAAAATCATGAGCTTTTGGTGAATCTTTTGGTCGCCACATATTTCTTTTTAAGTTTTTCAAAGAAACAAATTATCCATTTGGATATTCGATTTTCACTCCTTCAAGGAATAAAATCAATCACCACTTAATTCAATCCTCGAACTTTTCCATATTATTCTATTTTTCCATCACATTTTTCAAGGAATAAATTCATTTCTCATGAAATATTTAAACTTTAATTTCCTCCTTCAGGGAGATGATATATGATGAAGGAAATTATGATTTTCTAAATTTAAATTTGTATTCATCAAGAGTAATTAAGATGATGAGTAATATATATCACAATTTCAATATTGGCATAGTTCTTTAGGATCTTTAATAGATGCATTCTTAATTTTCTTTCATTCTAATTTACAGTTAAATGTGAAATTTTTAATTCCAAGAATAAAATTGTGAAAATTGAGTATATATAATTCAAAGCAATTTTATACTTTTGGAAGAGAAAACTCTAGCATTGAAAGACGGCTACGATTTTGTTCAAGTTGGATCTTCGGAGCACTGGAGGCATGGTTTATTTGGCTTCTCTGTCGCCTTTATCGAAGATGTAAGCACGATACAATGTTGGAAACTAGATTCGACCATTAAATTATCACCATTACAAATCATTTTACATGTCAACTTAGTTAAAACAAATACAGGATCAGCAGCAATAAAAGTAAGAAAATAATCATTAAGGGTAATTAGATATGTTCTTGTTTGGTATTGATATAAAATGCAAGCAATGCTTTGAAAAACAAAGATAGAATATTTTGCTTGTAATGATAGAGTCTCGTGCTGATACTATGTTAAATTTTTTTATTAATTAGGAACACATAAAATACAAGAGAGAGAAAATAAGAGGCACAATAATAGTTTAGTGACAAATAGGTAGATCTTCCCTTTTATATACATATAACCATACAAATGAAGTAAATGATTAGTAAATAGATCATTAGTCATAAATTCTTATGAGATAATGAAAGTTATAGGAGATGAAGAGTTGTCTGGTGGGGATTAAGGGTTTGAATTTGTCTTTTACATCAACCTTTAAAGTGGGATTAGAATGTGGATTGGATAGGATTAGATAGAGTGCATGATAATTAAAAAAAATGTACAAAAAAAGAGTAATGATAGAAATGCAATTGTTTGTATAGATTTATTTTATACAAACTAATTTGATATAAATTTATTGGTTGGATGAAAATATAAAATAAAAAAAAATTATATGAACGAATAGGTATGAAAGCAAACCAATTGAATTGTATCATATCAGTTAAATGATTATAACTCTATTACTACTCAAAAAGAATTTATGGAATGATTATATTTAGAGTAAGGCTATTTGCACTTTAAAAATTACTCTAAACACTCTAATTTTAATAAAAATTTTAAATAAAAATACACATCATATGAATTATTATTAAAGACAATTTATTATAAGTTAATATTACATGATTACTTTGAATTAATATTACATGATTACTTTGAACACTCAAATAATATACTCATTATTCAATGCACATAATTCTCATACTTTAATTTTTATTTCCAACATCTTAATCAATACTTGATGAATAATGATTAAATCAATATTTTTATTTTTTTATTTTTGCACTCATTATTTATGGAACATTTCTTAGTATTATTATCATCTCGTTACAAGTTGTTTTGGGTGCAAAATTTAATATTGTACATAAATAAACAAAAAAAGTTAATAAATATATTTTTGTTGAATAATTTATTCATAACGGGACATGATTACATTTTTGTAAAAATTTATTAAAATCTCTTGAAATTAGTTGTATTAAATAACTTTATTGGTGTTTTAAGTAAAGAAAGTTAATTAATTTAAATAGTTTGAGTAAGGATTTTTTTGGAATTTTAAAGAGTGTAAAGGTAAAACTTAATTTTTTAAAATTTATAAATAAGTATACAAAATAATATAGTTTTTAAGTAATTTTTAAAGTGTAAATAGCCACACCCTTATATTTATCATGAATGTTTAAGGATATGGTGGACATAAAATGGCAATTTTGGCAAATAGGGCAAGTCCAAGAGATCTCTATTGCGAATAGAACGTTCATTACATAATAATGTTCTTCAGTTACTGCTTTTAGGTTGGAAGATTATCACATGGATTTGAACGCCATAAAAAATTAGAGAAAGATATTATTAATTAATAACAATCAAAAGTATCAAAGCGGTACCTTTTTAATGTATGTTTCTTCGTTGCCGGCAACAACTTGTTGCTATTTCTTTCCAATTTTCTCAATTCCCATCAATGGTACTCGCCTAAAATGGGGTTTTTATTGTCACCATAAACATTTTGTATTTTAAAACGGAATACAAATATTAAGATTTAATGCCATTTGGACCCAAATTTGATGTCAATAATACTTAAAGAATTGGGATAAAAATAAATTTGGTATATGAATATGTAAAAATTACATGATATTATTGCATAATGAGATCTAGTTCATTTTTCTTTTCTTTTCTAACCTTATAGTTTATATGATAGTTTATTATTAAATCTTACTATTTTATATTCGTATGCTACCTTAGTATTGGGGTCATAATAATTAGAATACCTTTAACATAAATGGATACATCGTTGCCTTAACATAAATTAACACCATAACAATATGTTACCTTAACATAAATCAAACTGGTAGAGTTAACTTTGATTGCGAATATTTCAGAAATACACACACATATATATATACATATATGAAGGAAGAAATGGTTTTGTATCATTTACCTTTCAGATGAAACTTTGTGTCAATTTGTACGAATCAACCATAATTGGTAAACTAGTAACCCATCAATCAATTTACTGCAAATAGTCTCATTTAGTAACTTCTAATAAAAGTTTGCCACTTTATTTCTTCGGTTCAAGTGATGTCTTCTGACTTGGGAAAATGAGGATCATTGAATGGCGATTCACGTGCATAATATATTAATATGCCCGTCGTGGGGAAGCTGCGTTAGTACCATAGTGTATACGCAAGCAAATTGTAAAGTAAAATTTCACAAGGGGCTACTTTTGGATTGGGATCCCTAATTAAATAAGTTGCTTCTATTATGTAGATGAAATAAGTTGTTGATTAAAAAAAAAGTTATCATTCGTATATTTTAAATTTATATTTTTATTAAAAAAATAGTACAATACTTTAAGGGTATATCATTAGTCCATCTTAAATTGATAAAAATTATTTGTCGACCACTAAACCGTTAGCTGTCGTTTGAAAGTTAATATAACTATAGGTGGATTGACGATTTTACCCTTAAAAATTATCACTTGTATATCCTTAAAATCTATTATTATCACTTAGATACCCTTAAATTGTCTCTTGTATCATATGAAAATACTATATTACCTCTCTGACGTCATCATATTTAAACGGCAACTAACGGTTTAGTAGACGACATATATATTTTGTCAATCTAGGATGGACGACTGATATACCCTGAAAGTATTGTAGTAAATTTGATAACAAAGTAAACTAAGGGTATATAATTGATAACTTTCCTTAAAAAAATAACTTAGTGTTTAGTAAAATATGTTGTTGTGATTACTGGGAGTTTGAAAAGTAGAGAGTACATGCATTCGGTAAATTTTATAACGAAAGTGCTTTTTTTTATGTCTTTTATGTTTTAAATTATGTACATGCCTTTTTTATTTCCAAAAAAAGTAAAATTACATGAAGCTGTGGTTAGTTTTCATATGAAATTATTCATAACTTAGAAAAATTTTATGTAATAATATGGAAGTCTTATTTATTAATTCTTATAATAGAAAATAAAAGTAAAATACAAAAAAAAAATATGAGCTTACTGGATCAAAAATTTGATAATAGACAAAACGTGCATTAGTTGTGATAATAATATGATATTTAGTGGTTTATATATTAGGATTTATAGATAAATAAATCATAATATCTTTTTGTTAAAATATTAAGGTTACAAAAAAGTTAAGATTATCATAGAAACTTTAAAAAGGTATAGTAACTTATTTAATAAACTACTTATAAAAAGTAACCCTTATGTCAAAATGAAGAAAATTATAAATAAGCAGTTTTTATAAAATTTAACAGATATTATATTTATAAAAAATTATGAAATAAGTAGTTTATTAAGTTTTAACCTCAATTTCAAATGAGATCTAAATCAACATTGATGAAACAAACCTAAATGCTAAAATAAAAAAATTTTGACAAGAGTAATGACATAAGTAATTTAAAGATTGGACAGTTTTATCTTGATAATTAAAAAATATGAATTGACTTAGTCTATACATTATTTTTACCAATGCTCTATAATCTTCAGTGTCTTTAACATTTTTCATAACTGAATATGTAGTGTCATTGTTACTTTGCCAGGTCATTTATAAATTATTTTATTATATTGAAAATGGGAGGTAATATTTTAGAGTGGAAAGCAACAGCATCATGGATGATGCGCAGCAGCAACACTTGAAAGGCACTCCAAGCGGGCCCGGCAAAAACCCAACCGTCCAACGGCATCACGAAATTCAAATGAAACGCACAAAAATTGTCCCAACGGTCAAATCCTTTTTTAAATTTGCCAACAAGCATAAACAGAGTCTCTGTCTCTAAGTTGCCATTTTCATCATCTTCATTCAGAGACACAAATCACTCTCTCAAACAAATTCACCCCCAGAATCTGCGCTTTCTCTTAACTTAAAAATCCTCAACTCACAACCTCTGATGGAAACTAAGTACGTGTCGTCGTCATTCAACACGCCTTCAAAATCAACGATCCCAAATTCGACCTCGACCTCCTCCAAGGTCAGAGTAATCGTCAGGGTTCGCCCTTTTCTTTCTCAAGAAATCGCAGCAAAAAATGGAAACTCAATCTGTTGTATTTCAGTTCTTGATCGAGATTCCCTGTCTTGCAATGAAGAAGTTGCTGTTTATCTTAAGGATCCTGACACCATGTCAGTACTACTGCAATTGTTTTTTAATTTCTTGATGGAATTTAGATTTTAATTATATTTTTTTCTCCTTTCTTTGCGGTTTTAGTCGAAGCGAGTGCTATCAGTTGGATTCGTTCTTTGACCAAGAGGATGACAGCGTGAGCAAAATATTTTACAGTGAAGTGAATCCTCTGATTCCAGGGATCTTTCATGGCTGCAACGCTACCGTTTTTGCCTACGGGGCTACTGGCAGCGGCAAAACTTATACCATGCAGGTACGCTGCTATTAAGAGAAGGGTACCCATTTGTATTTGCTGAAATTCTGTTTGGTTAGAAGGAAAATTGAATGATTCAGAGTGGCTGGAAATTCGAGGAATTTACCTACCTAAGTGAGTAAAATGGCTGGACTAGTATCACTGTGGTTAATTTTGTATACACTGTAAGAGAAAATTGAAGCGTCAGTTGATAGTTTCATCTATTATAGAACAAATTTGATAAGTTCGATGGTTGAATTGTGAAAAAATCAACTCTTCTTGAGAGTCTTATACTCTTATTATTGATTTCTTTTGGCCATAAGTTACAAATTTTATTCCCAAGTAGTGGAAAACTCAAAGAGATCATCGTCTCTGGGTTCATTTGGCTTGGCTACTTCAAGTAGACTGGAGTAAGTTTGGGATTAATACACAGATGCTATGAGATGAATCATTAACTGTCAAGTACAAATGTGCCGGTGGGGGTGGTAATCATTAGATTCCAAGCAAAAATGAGTGCTTATCAAACGCTAAAGTTGAAATCACAACAATCCAAAAAATACCTGTAAATGGATTAATTTATCTAGTGTAGTATCTTCTATTCACATTTAAATAACGAACATAACTTTAATGTTTCTTAGAATTCATTGTTTATAGTATCATGTAAACTAACTTTATGACGGTGATTGGTGTTTCAGGGTAGTGAAGAGAGGCCAGGCCTAATGGCATTGGCTATGTCCAAAATTCTATCTATTTGTCAGAGCACAGGAAGCACAGCAGAGATTTCATACTATGAAGTCTACATGGACAGGTGTTATGATCTTTTGGAAGTCAAAACCAAGGAAATTTCAATTTTGGATGATAAGGATGGGCAACTCCATCTCAAGGGACTCTCTCGAGTTCCTGTTAACTCAATGACAGAATTTCAAGAGATATTCTCCCGTGGAATCCAAAGAAGAAAGGTGGCACACACGGGACTGAATGATGTATCTAGTAGGAGCCATGGTGTGTTTGTGATTTCGGTTTCTACCCTTCTAGGTGATGATTCCAAGGCTGCATTAACTGGGAAGCTGAACCTTATAGATTTAGCAGGTCATTTCTGCTCTTTCTAAGTAGCTTAACTCTTTCTGAATATCTAATTGTTTTATGTACGTGGCTTAGCTTGTGGCTTGTAGCCTCCTATTTTCTTTCTGAGTTTATCATTTTTAAACAGGCAATGAAGATAATAGAAGGACCTGCAATGAAGGAATTCGTCTGCTTGAGAGTGCCAAGATCAATCAGTCCTTGTTTGCATTGTCAAATGTGATACATGCACTGAATAACAACAAACCCCGAGTCCCATACAGAGAAAGCAAATTGACCCGTATATTGCAAGATTCTCTTGGAGGGACAAGCCACGCTTTGATGGTTGCTTGTCTGGTAAGAATTTTGTATTAGATCACTCATCTTTTCATCTTGGTCTACCATCAATAAATCTATCAGAATTCAATTCAAATAAACTTTTTTTGTTAAACAGAATCCAGGAGAGTACCAAGAATCTGTTCACACCGTTAGCTTGGCTGCTAGATCACGCCATATTTCAAACACTGTTCCTTCAGCCCAGAAAGTTCAGACTCCAATGGTTAAAATTGATATGGAAGCAAAACTGCGAGCATGGCTTGAATCTAAAGGCAAGACAAAGAGTGCACAAAGAATGGCAGTACGTGGTACTCCAATTGTGAGCAAAACTCCTACTTCTGTATGTTCAGTCAAGAAAACCATTAATCACAGCTGCAGAAAAGTCAAGTTTTCTCCCAAACAGGATGTTTCTAATGCTGAAGACAGGTATAGGAAGAGAGTAGTAACTTCTTTGTCATGCAGCATGATCATCTGGTTACCAAAACTTAGTGCTTTACTTTTATGCAGGGCTTTATGTGTCCCCTTTAGGAACTTATTAATTGATGATGAAGGTCTTGGTGATTCTTGCTCAGAGGTAAGTTCTAGAACTAAAGTAACACATGCTTGTTTAGTAACGTCTATATAAATCCATGATCAAATCATCCTACATAATACAATTTGAATAATGAAGGGTGCATGATACCGTAGTAGAAAATTGACTCTTATGACCTAGCAGGAGGTATTTTAAAAGGATTATTGTTTACCAATGATTAGGATAAAATTTAAAGGCTATATGAGATTTTATTGTTTTGAATTTATTGATCATTGCAGAGTCACCACATGGTTGCCAACGGTACAGAAGAAATAACTTCCGGTGAAGATGGAATTATCTCCATATCATCACCTAGACACTTACCTGGTATGGTGCTTCTACATTTTTTTTTTCCTCAAAGATTTGTTATAATAAATTTGATGTTTTACGTATTAAAATGGATCCCATTTCAATTGGTTGGATAATTTCTGGTCATTATATGGAGTACTCTGAGATTTCAAATGTGATGCAGATGAGCAATCAGAAGAGAAGGCAACTTTCATGAACTCTCAGGCATCACCAGTTTTTGAGAGGAAAAATGCGACGCAAAGTCCGCTCAGAAAAGCACTCTCCCCTATCAATTTCAATGCAAATACAAAGCCCCACGAGAAACTATCAGACACAGATCAACATTGTCCATTGCTTGACCCAAAGACTCCGAGAACACCCTTTACCGCAACACGTGCATCCAACAAATTCCAACCAATCGGCACTCCACTTGATAAATTCAGTGCACGAAGCATTAGCTTGAAGGTATAAGAGATAGAACTAAAGCTTGATAGTTATTTCTTTTAAATACCTTTTGTGGTTCTTGTATTTAAAAATTTTGACGTACACAGAACTCTCTTGCGCAAGAATACATTGATTTCTTGAATACAGCCGGCAGGTATAACTCTGTTTCCATTGCTGTTTTTTGCACATCTTAAATGCCTTTTTATTAACGCACACTAAAAATCGCAAATGGTTTTTTTCTATATTTACAGAGAAGAGCTCGTGGAGTTAAAGGTACAACAAGGCTAATCGACCAGTTGTGGGAATGCTGATAAATCATTTTTTGAGTAAACCAACATAATTTTCATTGACATTCCAGTGTCTGTCGTGCAGGGGATAGGACAGAGATTGGCGGATTACATATGTGAACTTAGACAATCAAGCCCCGTAAAATCTGTAAGTCACATAACTCTGGAGATAAAAGAATTTTCGAGTTAGTTTGGATGCAGTAACAGTAATTAACAGTGAATTCCGAACCATTTACAGCTCGGTGATTTAGAGAAAATTGGGCTCTCAACGAAGCAGGTAACAAATTAACAATATTTGTTGACTCCCCTTATGATTTCAAGCCTTGAAAGAGAACGAGAATGATCAAAAACACACATCTGACAACAAAAATTACCCACAGGTTTACAACTTGTTTAGTAAAGCCGCAAAAGGAATTTTCGAGAGACCAGAGAGCGCAACTCCCAGTTGACAAGAAACTTCGTAGGTCACATAACAGTTTCATAAGGTTGGATTCGGTTGTGTGGTTTTCATTAATTGCCGTATCATATGTTCTAACGGGTAGCTGTAGATCGTGTGAATTGATCGAAAAATTGTGAAATCCTGCTATCAACTCGCAGATTTGCACTTTGCAATGTAAACAATATGTTGTTAATTAGCATGTGTTTTGTTTAGTAGAACTCTATAAACTTCAACCGAAAAAGAAACAATTGGACACTTCGATCAGAACAGGAAAAGAAAAATAGTATTCATTCATATAAATATATATAACTACATAACTCAAAGCAGAAACTCAAAAGTAATTTATAACTCACGCATAAAACAGTAGTCTGCTTCTATATTCTACAAACTTTCGCTAGAAAGCCATTGAAGCACACTTTCAACATAGGTCTAGATTCTATATTAGTTCTTATTTAAAAAAGTTCCATATATCTGCTCTTAAACAGGCAGCTGGTTAATTAATTCCATAGCCCGCATGGTGCATCTGTCCCTCATTTGCAGTTGCATGGGTTGCAAGTGCATGGGTTGCACTTGCAGCCGCCGTTCTCGACTCCCTCGTTCCTGCAACCATCCACACGAGTCCACAAAATCACTCATTTATAGAAAACTAATTCATTCGAATCGAAATAAGATATATGTATACGTATGTCTGTATGTCTCTCTCTCTCTCTCTCTCTCTCTCTCTATATATATATATATAGGAGATATTAGTGAATCGAAAAAATTAAGAGATTAGTAAATCCGGATCTTAAAATACGAAAATATTCCAAAAAAAAATCTTTAAAACCGTAGAATTTAAGAGATTTAAAACTTAAAAGGCTTAAATCGCGCGGTTTAAATATTTTCATATATATATAGGAGATATTAGTAAATCGAAAAAATTAAGATATTAGTAAATCCGGATCTTAAAATACCAAAAAATTCGAAAAAAAATCTTTAAAACCATAGAATTTAAGAGATTTAAAACTTAAAAAGGCTTAAATCGCGCGGTTTAAACATTTTCCTGAATTTTCCCAAGCTTTAAAATTTTGTTCCCAAGCTTTAAAATTTTGGATTGAAATATTTCTGTATATGTATATATATGTTCTGGCCATATTAAAAACAAAAGACACGTACACTTTCTCCGGTGCAACTTCAGGAACTGGGCTCTCGACGATAACATTCTTCTTGTCCCTGCAACGTCACCATATGAATTTTTTTAGCAAATCAAAAGCTTAAAAAAATTAAAAACAAAATATAACAGAAAAGTTTTATGAACATAAATAGTTACCCTTCATAGGAAATATTAGTAGCCTGAGCAGGAACACTTCCACTGCGGTCAGCCATTTTCGTATTCTTATGAAAGATTGGAACAAACACTTGATTATATGATGCTTGATGTACGGAGCAAAACCACTGAATCGTTATGATAGGAAAATATCCCCTGGAGTTGGAATTTATAGTGGGGAAAGGCGGTTGCTGACCATACACGTGTCAAGATTTTGAACCATGTTTATCTATAAGGATTACGTCCAAAAACCAAAAATTAAAATCTATTACCTCCTTCCAGATATGCATCATTCACGCATTTGTCCCCGGTCGGTCCTCTTTATATTTGTTGACTGAGTCTTCCTTGTTTGGTGCGTCATCCGTTTTTCCCTGACCGTCCAATAGAAGTTGATCGTGATCAAGATGGATCAAATGTGGACCCCTCTTGTAGAGTTACGTTCGTAGAAATCTCGGGGCCACGTTTGTGCCATTTAACAAATTCCAACCAATCGGCACCCCTCTTGACTGGTGAACTCTTCCACTAAAAGGGGAACAAGTGTGGTCTCTCTCTCTATATATATAATTATTTATGAATTATTTATATGACTTTACTGTAGTAATCTAAGTCATCACAGAAGGGTCTAGAAAATATCGCATTATATTATCAAATCATTGTCATTGAATTTCCTACTTGCTTGATCATGACAGGATGAATTAAGGATATAGCGTAGTTGTCCACACTGTAAACTACGTGAAGACGCCGGTCTCTCTACGTACATGTGTTGCGCGTTTGTATGGAAAATGTGAAAAGCCACGGTTACATTCAATGTGTGAATTAAAAGCCAAGTTTTGTTACAAGGAGAAGGCTACAGGAGAACAGGAGAAGGCTACGTTACAGATTCTGTAAGTAACAGCAGTCAATGGGAAACTTCCACAACCTGCATTTGCACGGTTTCTCTCTCTCCTCAGGACACGTGTGCTGCTTCCCATTGGATGCGTACCTTACAGAATCTGTAACGTAGCCTTCTCCGAACAAATATGGTCGCTTAGAATTACTGGTGGTGATGTTTTGCCGCAAATAAAATGCTGAAACGTAACATCCCTTTCTTGCTTTTTAGACAATGCGTGGTGGGCATTATGTGTACGTAGAATAGGAGAGAGCCAGGTGGAGGGTGAAATTGAAGCGGCCTGAAAAAAGTTTGGGGTTGAAAACGTCACCAGTGATGAAAGCTTCTCCTGATAAATCCAATCCATTGATTAAAGGCGAGTCACCACCATGGCACGACCCATAAGCTTGCTTTCTACCAAAGCAAACTGATGGGTCAGTTAAAACTTTGTATGTTTTCTTCGTTTTGTTTAAAATCTAGTGGGTCACTGACATAGGCCAGGATCCAGAAAGCCCATCAAACAAAAAACGATTGGGCTCAATTGTGCAGAACGGAGGAATGATTTCGTGATGAGAAAGGAAAAAAGTTAAAAAAGGCCGCCCACCGTGGGGCTCGAACCCACGACCACAAGGTTAAGAGCCTTGCGCTCTACCGACTGAGCTAGACGGGCTTTGTTTTATCTAGCCGCACAATATCATATAATAATCTCTCTAGTATTTGAATCTTTTGGGACGAATATTTACACATTTCAAAATGCTAGGAGCCAAGAACCTTTTAGCCGGACAGGGATTCTCACCTAGTTTTTTCTTCTCTCCTACTCTCCTCTAGTAAATTAAGTGATCAAAATTTAAAATTTAAATTTTAATGTTGACAATCAAACTGACTTTATTTATTTTATTTACAATTAAACCAATTTTTTTCATTAAATTTGAAATATTATGACAAACTAGGGGAAAAAAACACTAAGAAAGGATTCTAATCATTTTTAACCATATATTCACCGCATAGAAGGTTTCAGGAGCATATAGATAGTTTCTTTTCATTAATGAGGACAAAGAATCCACCGTCTGACAAATTCCCAATTTTATTTCCTTTCCAAAACGGCAAGTTTTTTTTTTTTTTTTAGTTAATATACAGGTCAAAATACATATTTCTAATTATACAATATGTATGTATGTATGTGTATGTATGTATCACTATTAAACAGATACATATTCTCCTTCCTATCTCTTCTGTGTTCTATCTATGGTATTTAATGGACAATATTAATTACAGAGTAACTCAAAAGGGCAAAATTTTGTGAGAAAGGTGAAGAAGGAACCTTAGGAAGCCACCTCCTGATCCTCAGCGACAGACTCCTGAAAAGATTACTTCCTCCAAAAGATCCTCAAAGATTAAGTCCTCCACCTCAAGTGCCACACACTCGGAGTTGAATTGCAGGTTCATCCACCCGTTGTCCTTTGATAAATCGCTACTCGTGATATAGTCCAATGACTGATCAAGTTCAGGTCTCAAGCTCAGGTACCTGCTTATATTTCTCCAGACCTCCTTAAGAACACGGTTTCCTGCTGGCATTTGAGGGATGCAACATTGGGAAGACAAGGGCTTGGGATAGTAGCTGTATGATCTCTCGTATATCTCCATCAATACCTCATTGATTAAATCAAAGAAAAGCACATGATTACAATTACCACCTTCATTTCCAGAACAGTCAGGATCAAGGAGAATGCAGCCTCCCACTTCTTCATATACAGAAGGATCTACTGGCTGATTATCAGAGTGCCAAGTCCCAAGAGACTCAGTCCCACTGAAGCCGGTCAGATCCAGTATGTATTTTACATAATCAAATTTATCTTTGTCTTTTGCATCCACTTGAACATGGGGAATGTCAACATCTAGATGCTTGCTCAGAAAATGTACTTTCTCAAACTCACTTCTATGAGTCACTAGAGAGGCATCGATGCTGGATTCATGTTGATGGCCAGTCAAAGTATCGTGTACACCAGGAATTAGAAATTCTAGCATCTCTTGTGACTCTGCATCATGCAACACACATTCATAAAGCATCAGTTTCACACGTTAAAATACAATTGTTAGTGAACAAAGGCAAGCAAACTTCCAAGAATCAATCAACGGAAATAAAATTAAATTAGCAAGAGAGCTTCATTCAGTTGTATTTGTTCATGAAAAAGAATATTTTAAAGATGATGCTCTGAAAGCTAAAATTTGTCAGACACCTAACCTAAAGAATGTCAGAAGATTAGGATCTTTCAGGTCACAGATGATTCAGTTTAAGTAGTCAAAGTTGGTAATCATCTTCAGAATTATTTTCCTATCTAAATCAGAAAATGTATTGCTGTGATCAATGAGTCAAATCAAGTTATCCTCTACTATAACTTTGTCTTGATCAAGTTATCTCTCTCTTGCCAGAAAGTGTGAGATTGTATATTTAGGCGAGTGCCATGTGGTGTAAGGCAATAAAATAAGTTGCAAAAGTAACATACCTTCTGAAAAAGAAAATTCTGCAGTGCTTTCTCTGAACTCTTGAGAATTGAAGTCAAACACTGTGACAGGACTTGGTTCGGTTGCTTTAGCCTCAAGATCCAACTCGCCATCTGATGCACTGTCCCTTGTCGTCAAGGTGATCAGATCATCACTGAGTTTATCCACCTCCATAATACTGCCCACAATGGATGTTGAACCCACTTGATCTCCAGCTCCAGAGTCTGTTTCGCTAACCTCTACCAAGTTTTGAATTTGACTTTCTACAGGAGTATCTAATTGGGAGCAGTATTCTGAAGCCATAGGCCCATCTGTGCTATTTTGTTCACCTACACTAGGTAGGCTTCCAGTTTCTTCATCCGAAATCCTGACTGGCATCCAAGAAGGATAGGCATCGGAAAAATCCTCATTCTGGTAATAATAAGATTTAATCTCAGGTAAGGAGAAAATCCTTCCCAGAGATTTGGTAGTATTCCTAGAAGGCGATGCCTCCTCGTCTCTTCTTAATTTTAATTTCTCAGAGACAGGCTGTTTGGCTTCCCTGTTGAATGTAGACTCATACAATTGACAGTATCTATCGAGTGTTTCATTTACAGATGATGTCCTTCTCATACGGTGATGTCTACTTGAACGACTGCATTTACTGTCACACATGAGAGAAGGGTCCTTTAGCTGATCAAGAGTTTCATTATTCAAGTCTTTGGAGAACCCATGGTTACGAGGTAGTTTATGAAGGATTGCATCCATGGTGATTCGATGCCTTTCATTTTTGCTCTCTTTAATTGCATGTTTTATCTTCTGTTTGAGATCCTTGAAATGCTTAATCGCCACTTGAGTCCTGCCAGGATTATTAAAATGGTGGGCTGAACCTGAAGAAGAACTATTGGCAATGCCCGCTGCTTCTTGGTTTAGTTTTTGGATTCCGTCTTCTCTGTACTCAACTTCTGTTGATTGGATTGACTTCTTACAGATGTCTTCTTCCTTTTCACAAGAGCTATTGACATCCTGCTTTCGCTTGAGTCTGCTTGGCCTAGGAACTCTTCTGCCTAATAAGCCAGGTAAAGGGAAACTCTCAGACTTAGTTAATCCCATTCGAGTGTTGAGTGCCTGTTGATTGTGGTAGTGATGAGCAAACAGAGAGCTTGGGTCACGCAAAACTTTCTGAAAGAATTCTCTATTGAAATTTATTGTATCTAGAGCATCCAGAAACTCCTTTGACCGATGAAGTGAAGCATCTGTAGTAGGCTCCTTGCTTATCAAGTTCCGCTTCACGGAAGCTTGCTTTTCGTTCTCATCAACCCAGCAGTTTTCACCTGTTTCTCCATTGGCGAATGGCTCGTCAAAAGACTTTTCGAGAAGTGAATCCATTGAGCTAATTTTGTTGGATTCTTTATTTCCTTTATAAGCAATTTTGAGACTTCCATCATTTGATGTTATTACAGAAAGGAAATCCTCATGTGAAGCTTTTAAATGATGAATGGAATTAGTGCGTGTCAATCGTGATCGTACAGGGTAGGTTGAAGTTCGGTGATGTTGGTCCTTCCTCTTAGAAAACTCTTCGTTGACCAGAGATTTTATCCGAGCTTTGACCGAATTTTTCTTTGTTGGAGTCGTCTGTCTCACTTCCTGAACCTGGAAAATACAGACTAGATCTTAATTTTCTGTACATTTAGTCTATAGGTCAAAATCCCAGATGGGGGAACCAGAACCAAAGACAAATATGCTAATGAAGATCATTATCGAAGAACTTACATGAAAGCTGTTCACTTGGTCATTGTTGGTTTCTTGCAACTTATCCACATTTGGGATCTTTTTGTCTCTTGGGTTTTCATCCCCTGCAAGCCAAAACTTGCTTGTTAACATGTATGCATTCAAAGAGTTAATTCTTGGCAAATGTCAAGTACTATGTAACAAGAAAAGTCCATGAGATTGCTATATACTACTTAATGAAATCAAAGGCAGCTGCAAATGGTTACTGTCATTCAGCAGGATAAATCTGTTTTTAACTCATCAATGGGTGCTCATGAAATTTGGCATTGCATAGAAGCCAAGAAGAGACAGACTCGATGGTAATAAATTTTAAATCCAGTGCACCATGTTTAGTATGATAAGATCAATTAGAAAGATAGTTAAGTCTATAACAAACCAGGTCTCTCACAGATACATGGTATTTGCACTGCCAGAGCAGCTAAAGAACTGAGCAATTACAACATTTGAATGGAAAGTTTTCGAGATAAATGGTGATTCAAGTTATCTCACCTGGGGCCCGTTTATTACCACCATGCTTCCTATGTGGAAGTCTTTTCTTCACATAATGCCAGTCAGGGTACCTAACCACATGAAGTATAAGACCCCATACGCATCCAGGATGACCACCCGGAACACAAATGTGAGGATGTTTCTTCTGTATATGCTTTCCCATAAGTCACAATGCGCACCCTTAAATCTTGAGCCTACTTGATTGAGAAATAACTTCAGCTACAAGCTTGTTGAACCTGATCAAAATTACAGATTAATATAAAGATGTTAACAAGGTATTTTATCGTCCGTCATTGGATAGAAATATATTTAAACTAGTAAAATACACAAAGGAAACGCACACTGAATTCTTAGACTGCCTATTGATGTAAAACGACTTTTTAATTTGACATCTACAGAAACACTCAATGTAAAATGAAAAAACTGTAGCCCATACAATTTCAACAGATATTATTCTCTTGGACATTTTAGCATCAACTATCCATTTCAACAAGGCCCCATTCCAACAAGGCCCCTCAAGAAACTACAGATACCATATCATCCATCCAATAATATCTTCATATGTACATTTATCTCTTCTAACACAAAAAGCATTTTTTTCCAGAAAACCAAATAAAACTTAAAAATAAAAAATAAAAAACTACATATTCGAATCAATTCATTGTCTATAAACAGATAAGCTGCTGACACAAATAAAGAAAATGAAGATATTCAACGAAAGCATGCAAGCAAAAGAATGAGGAACAAAAATAATCATGCCTTTGGATAGAGAATCAAAGTGCTGGAGCTTGTCCTTAGCCATATATGGCAAGAATTAAGAAAGAAACAAAAAAAAGAAAGAAAGAAAGGAATCAAGCAAAGGTGAATGCATCCCACATTAATAACGCTAAAGAATGTTGTGTTCGTTTTGTTTTGGTTTTCTGTTTTTTGTTTTTTGTTTTTTCGGTTTTGGGTTTTGATTCTGAGATTCAAAAATCAAAAGAGAAAGAGTACCCGTAGTTTGTCTGAATTAACGCATTTGCTTTTTGTCTGGCCCTTGATGTCGTTTCTTTTATTAGTTACTACCCGCCATTTTCTCTCTCTCTTTTATTGATAGTTTATTTAATATTAGGGTTCTAACAATCTTCCATTAAACAAATTTTAGAATGTATGAAAATTATTTTATCAGTTATATAATAAATAAATAATATTATATTATATATTTATTTATTTTAAAATATTAATATATAAGTAATAGTTGTAATAAATTTAATTACATATGTCATACATATAATAATTGATTGTATTACCTTTGACACATTATAAACTTTCTTTTGACTGTAACAACTTTAAAAGAATTTAAAAAAGAAAATTTAGAGAATATTTTTTTATTGTTATAGAAAAAAGATTGCAACAGTTTGATTATTTAAAATGGTTATAGAGATTCTCTTGTTTTCAATAATATTCGCACAAATTTTTTTCAAAATACACTGACCCTTTTGTAATAATAATAATATAAATATCTATACTATATTATAAAGATTTTACTGTAAAACTCTAATTTTAATTCGAAGGATTTATAGAATTTATTCATTCAAATATAAGCATGACTCTATAAGTCGATACGAGAAAATATTTTTTTCATTAGGTATAAAGATAGTTACATGGACAATCCTACAATACGGTATGGGAATAAGAAGGCTCTAAGCCTCTAACCTCGTACCTATTCAATGTAGCTCGTATAGCTTTTGATTCTTTAAAAATAATGAAATGAAAATCAAACTAAAGATATTAAATATTTAGCATATTTTGAAAAGGAATAAAAATAGATTTTATTGTGAATCGAAAAAAACAATTTAATTGAATCTGCTAGCTAACTTTTGTTATTTATTTTCTTTTTTTTTTTAATTCAGCTTTTGTAATTTTCAAGGATGGACCACACCATATCAATGTCCCTTTCTTTCGAATTCGCTCATTGTATGAGGATTACAAAAAGCCATATAAGCTCATCCAGAAGATGAAGATTGCTTCCGTCGGTTTCATCGTTTTCACTTTTCATTCCAATGTCAGTATCTCAAAATTCAAAGTGAAGAGGGCTTCCATGAGGAAATGGGCCTGCTTAATATTCTATGTTGTCTTTAGTGTGTCCAAGAATTCTTTCAATTGAATGAATCTTTTCTTGCTTCTGAAAAGGCCACACTCTAATTACGGTACAAAATTTGTGTTTTTCACCTATACGAAAATATAATATGGCAACATTAAAAACTGTCAAATATTAAGTTAAACAATAGCCTTCAAATTTAAAATGGAGTGGACTTCTCTACTTAATATCTAATATTATTTTTACGTGGGCACAAGAATTCCTATAATCTTTTTTAGCTTTTCATGAATATGAATCGAAAAACAACATTTTTATGAAGCTAAAATATAAAATTTTATATTAACAACATATGTGATAGATAACATGACACTTTTTGGGGTTACCATGCACCTTAGTAGTGCATAATGATCAAGTCAAACAATGCGTTATTTGAACGCACAATTTTTTTTTACCCTTATCGGCTAGGGGATGGATAAAGTCCAAATCAATTTTCTCCCATGATTCAAATTTAACGGCTAACTAATAAAATTACTTAAAAATTACTAGATCAGACCTCTTGGAACAAATAATTTTTGACCCCCTACTTCCCCACGATTCAAATTCAAATGACATGCCAATAAAGTTACTTAAAAACTGAGAAGCCCTTGAGAGCATTAATTGAAACACAAAATTTAATAAATGTAAAATTTTATTTATCAACTTTTTATATGTAACATCATTCCTTCTTAACTAAGCAAACTATATTAAGAATAATACTAAACTTTGTAATTATTTTTCTAATTTGTATTCAAACTATTTTTATCTAAAGGAAGAGTACATTCATCAATTATGGATCAAGTAAATTTTTTATTTTATTTTATAAGTAAGAGAATTTATCATCCATCCAGCAAATAAATATCACCTCAATCTTTTAGATGAAATCATAAATACCCTACTCGGAGTCTTGTGTCACTCAATAGAACTATGCACTATCAATGATTTATAGTATATATATCTGCAGTTATAACTTCCCACTCTCTATTGGAAAACTCTAAACTTTTACTTACACCATCAAGTTTTTATTATTATCTCCAACTTATGATGTTGTGTGTTAAAAATTTAAATTTTCAATTGAGAATAACATCCTATCTAACAAATTAGAGGCTTTATTTGATATCTAACGACTTTTAATCCTAAACAAAAAACCTCCACAGCACATTAACTTGTATAAACTCCCTTATGTTTATTAAGGTAGTTGTGTCAGCCAAGATTGAATAAGTGCCCCCTAAAAAATAAAAATAGAAAGTAGCCAAAAAATCTAGGAACAGCTAATGAAATTGAAATATACCTTGGGTCACAACTTCTGTTATGCACCCACGTAGAGGTGGTAATCAATTCAAGGATTTAAGGATGTTGCAAGACCGAGATGCTTCGGTGAGGGCAGAGTCTCCTCTTGGAACTCAGTTGTTATCCTCTCCCACATTTGTGGGAAGAGGAATATTTATCTTCCAACATATTAGTTTGAGACCTCGCCTCTTTTTTTTGTGTAAATTTTCAATGTATACTCGACAGAGCTTTGGAACGTATGATAAATTATATTAATTCAAATTTTCAATAGATTTGAAGTTGTAAGCATATGCAGATGGTTATCAGAAAAGACGTTGTAAGCAAATGTAGGCTTATTAGTTTACCTTATCAAATTGAAGATGTAGGGGCTGGATCTAGTAAAAGAAGAAAGTCTATAGTACATCAGCGATAATACAATCAACAATTGAATGTGTGACATATGTAATTAAATATAATAAAACTACCACTTGTATGTGAGTTTTTCAAAATAAATGAATACATGGCATAATATCATTTATTGTTGTATAGTTGACATAAAACTTCTGATATACTCTAAAATTTCTTGGACAGAACTTGAAGAAAAGAAAGAAGTATCTAATCCTTTACAGAGCATGTCCGGAACCACTTCTCGAGGCATTTCAGCCAGGAGTTTAAGTAGGTATCAATAATCTCCTCAACAAAAGTTTCGCCAAATAGGGGACTTATAAAATCATTGCAGAGGCTATGGCTATTAGAATTAATGAGGCCAATCTTGGACAAAATTATGTATACATATATCAGAATCAAAGTGCATTTGTTACCCTTTAAGATTGATAACAGATAATATATATTATTATTGGGTAGGAATGCCTACATAAAATTAGGTGCAAAAAGATAGGAAAATAACTTAAATTAAAAGGCCGATGAAGTGGACACCTGGCGGCTCTCCATCTAAAGAACATTAGCTACCCTCCCTCATCATCAACAGATTCCTCAGGAGTCAGGATTTTGGAAATTTGTTTGGAGAGCAATACATAACATCTTACCCAAATGCTAGGCCTTGATATACTCCATCAGGTGCAATCTACATTCGCTAGCTACAATAACAATTTTTTTTTTTGGTTAATGGTAATAATATTACTATTCCAATTTTTTTAAAGTACACGGAAAAAAAAACATAAATTATATACAATAAAAAAATTGTTAGTAATAATAAAAAAAATTGTTTGAGATGTAGATTCGTCTAAGAGTGAAGATTTGATTTTGAAGAAGATAGATACCCTTCATGCATTGATAAGCTGCAAGGCAGCAAGAAGCTAGGGTTTCGAAATTATCTACAGTGTCAGTGTTGTAATGGATATTCCCCATGCAGATTTTGATCGTTTAGAGTCAATTTAAGTACACTTCTAAAAGTTGTAATAAAAACTCTTTTCGTTATGTGCCATTTTGGGTTCCTTGGTTCAACATGCCCATGATAGAAAGGCGTCTCCCCGAAAAAGGAACTAAAAAATTTTTAGAATATTATTGATAGTGGCCGCTAACATGATGCCATTTCTTTTAAGAAAAATGAATTCAACAAAAAAAAATTGAAAAATAAGTTTTGGCAATGGCTTGAAGATAGAAATATAGCTAAGTTATATGTTTATTATTATTATTTGGGGGAATATACGTGTGCAAATACTAGCAAGAAGAATATTTTAAAGGGCGGCACCAATTCACAGTATCGGTTTTATAATTGATTTAACCCGTTCAAAATTAGGAAGAGGGCACACCAGAATTGTCCGATTATTTCAAAGTTTGAACTTATCAACTACGCTGGCTATTATTTTTGGGAAATTTTTGAAAAAAAGATAAACTTTATTCCAAAGAAAAAAAATTAAAAAAATAAAAATGAGAGAGAGAGAGAGATTTCATATCGTTTGTATTGAGGTTGTTGAAGAAAATTCGTTCAAACCATTAAGGAACATGTGGGATCGCAATAAATCGTGATCAATTTTATTTTTTAAAAAATGAACAAAATCTTTGATATTTGTGTATAAGTCATTGATAAAATCATCAAATGATATATTTTTTTTCATTTATTTTATTTACATAAAATAAACCAATTTGTTCTAGAATCATCAAATGATATATTTTTTAATTTGAATTTTATTTTATAATAGAACTCATTAATTCTTTATAATAATAATGCTACAATTCTGTTATCTAAATTTATATAATAAAATTTGAACAGGTATAAAATCATGCATATATTATACCGTATTACTTTATCATAAGTAAATGTTACGCTACTTAAAGATAGAAAATTTTATATTTATAATCAATTGTGTGATTAGACCTAAGTCTTCTGAGTATGAGTAAGTATCATCTCCTAATTTGCGCTCTTCTAAGTTTTTAAAAAATTAGTTGTTGATGTAGAAATCTAGTCGTCTGTAATGCTGACCAGGTCATCTCGTCAACGTTTATACTAACTCTAGTTGGAGCACAACACTTCTCATATCTTTGCCGATTAAGTGAATCCAGCAACTTGAATCAACCTCTCTCCTTCCTCGTAACCTGCGCTCATATAAATATATTAGAGGTGGCGGTGGTTTTTCGGGCGAAAACCCTACGATGCTGAAGTCAATATGCGGGGTTTCGGGAAAAAAGTTGAATATTAGATTGGTGCAAGATAGTAATTGCTCCGTGAAAGAAAAGTATTTAGAAGGTTTTTTGTGGGAATGGATTCTGAATTCAAAATGGTAGAGTTTTCCCCTTTTTTTTTCTCTCACCTTCTTTTTCTGTCTTTTTTTGGGTTTTGTAGGCAACCACTCCTTGCCTCTAGAACATTCTCCTACGCCCTCTATACTCGAGTGATCATGGATCCTCATGGACCGCGAAAAACGTGCGTATGTTATCGTGCTTCCCTAAAAGGTTTGGACGTGAAGAAACTACCGCGTTGATGTGGGATCGTGCCCACCTTTTAAGTAACATATCTCTGCACTCTAGAGAGTGCTTTGGCGCTAGGATATCTACTAATAGCTTGTTAAGTTGAGGAGATTCTTCCTCGGCCAGATAACAAGGAATGTGTGGCTGGTGCTCCTTTAATCACCCAAACATTAGTACTATCCATCTCTTAAATAAAAATATATATACTAGCGTACCTAAAAAATTGAATCTGCATGAACAAATTTTTTTTCCAACATAAAATGCGAAGAAACAATGATGCCTATATTCTACTTCTGAGTTTTATCTAAAAATCATGGCTTTATCTTTTAAGAGAAAGGCAACAAAATACCAACAAACGCATAGATCAATTAGCATGAAATTGTTTTAACTCAATTAAAGTTATCAGTTCGAAGATTGGGAATACAGTTGCGTTGAATACTCTTAGTATCTTTGGATACCGAATGATTTAATATACAAAAAAAAGGAAACAAAATATTTAAATTATGAAAGGCTAAAATATGATTTTAGATATTTATTTTGTTTTCGTTAATAATGTGTTTAATAGATTCCTTCGATTGGGCTTTTGTTTAGTGGATTTTATTAATGTGTTTACTTTAAATTTTATAGTCGGGCTAAAAATAATAAATAGATGAGATATTCTTAAAAGTATGTGGGCACTATTCGTGATAAGCACATTTATAATAAAATAATAAAATAATTAACCTCATAAGCACATTTATAATTCATTTGAACATGATAAAATATATCTTTATAAATTGTTAAATGGATCCCTCTATCGTACATACATATAAGATATATTCTCCTCACATGAACAGTATGTAGGCACTATTCATATGAAAGAAATATATCTTACATGCACGTAAGATAAGAATTACCTTATTAAATTATTAACCATTAATTATCACTTGAAATTTTTATGCGAAAGAAGCTCAAATTGGAAGCAGCCCTTAAGCATCAGTCTATCAAGATCGGGTTGATTTAATTCGTGCAAAAAAAAATAATAAAAACAAAACAAAGAAGTTGCCAAGTGGATGGCAACACTTAGGATTTTCGATGCTGATAAGATAGGAATCCTTAATTTTTAAGTTTTTAAAGGGGCAATAACATTCAGATCCCTAAAGATACAGTTTATTTTTATTTTTTTATCAAACTGAAATTTAACAAATAAATCCCATGATACTTACTAAAATGACCAAATTATCCTTATGATGAGCTTGAACTCATTAGGTTTTGACTTTTGGGATGCGCAGATCGTTTAATATCGATTTCCCTCCAAAACCCCCCACGCGCTTCCCTATTAAAAAAGTCAACTCTCCTATAAAATAATAAAAGAAAATTTTAAATAACATTTCAAAAAAAAAAGTAAGAAACAAACAAACAAACGAATTAACTCAAAAGTCAACTCCTTCTCTCTCTCTGCCGTATTTCTTCACTTCTCCCTCTGAAACACAAGTACATATTAAACTCAAAACACATGCTATGAAATGAAACCACTCTAGTAATTGGCTCCTTACCCAAGCAAACCCCCCCCCCCCCACACAAAAAGAAAAACACACTCACACAAGTTCTTTTTTGTTATTTGTTTCTTCAAATTCTGTAATTTCTGTTATGGGTAACGGAATCGGGAAATTTGGCCACTGCTTTGTAGGTGAAGTAACGAGCCGTCACGAGATCGCCGTCATTATGGGGGACCCGCTGCGGGAGGGTCTGGGTCATTCCTTTTGCTACGTCCGACCAGACCCGCCCCGTCTCTCGGCCTCATCATCGTCCAAAGTCCATACAGAGTATCATCATCCCACCACCGCCGCGGCCACCACAACCAACACTGTTGTCAAAACGGCGACGTTTTTCAGCTCAATATCCGGCGCCTCCGTCAGCGCCAACACGTCGACGCAGACTCTATCGACGGCCTTGATCGACTACTCCTGGCCGTACAGCAGCAACAGCGCCACCTTCGAGAGCTCCGATTCCTTCGCTTCTATCCCTCTTCAGCCGGTCCCGCGCCGGTCGTTTCAGTCCGGGTCGGGTTCTTCTACCTCCGGTCCGATCGAGCGAGGCTTCTTGTCGGGTCCCATCGAGCGTGGTTTCCTATCCGGACCCATTGATCGTGGGTTGTATTCGGGTCCAATCACTGATAAGTTGCAGAGAAGCTCATCTCAAGATGGAATAAACAGTAAAAGCAAGTCCAAAAAACAGGGCTTGGTGAAGATTTTCAAGCGGGCGATATCAAAAACAATTTCTCGTGGAAAGATGATTAATAATAATAAGTCTTCTAAACGGGCAAAAGATTTGGAATCCGAGAGAAATAATAATGAGACAGGTAGTGACCGTTTGAGCAGCCGTGCGAGCTTAAACAATGAAAACGGTGTCGTAGTGACTGATGATGATGATGGCGAGTTCTGTTCTATGAAGAGTCAAAATCTGCAATGGGCACAAGGCAAAGCTGGGGAGGATCGGATGCAAATCGTTGTTTCTGAAGAACGTGGGTGGGTTTTTGTTGGGATTTATGATGGGTTTAACGGTCCTGATGCCCCTGATTACTTGATCAACAATTTGTACCCTGCTGTTCATAAAGAGCTCAAAGGGCTTCTTTGGAATGATAAGCTGGAATCGAGTTCATCTGATGAAACCCAGAAAGAAATTTTCCCATTGGATGACGATTCGAAGAGAAAAATGAAAGGTAACAGTAACAAAGGAATTGTTAAGAAATGTGTTGATTTTGCTTGGGACAGGGAAAAATTAGAGCTTGAGAGGAAGTTGAATTGTGAGGGACCGAATGGGGTGAATGATATTCATTCGGATGTGTTGAAGGCGTTATCACAGGCGTTGAAGAAAACAGAGGACTCGTATTTGGAGGTTGCGGATAAGATGGTAATGGAGAATCCTGAGTTGGCTTTGATGGGTTCTTGTGTTTTGGTGATGTTGATGAAAGGTGAGGATGTGTATTTGCTGAATGTTGGGGACAGCCGGGCGGTTTTAGCTAGGAAATTTGAGCCCAATATCGGGTTAGGGAAGGCGGGGAGGGATTTGAAACGAATCAACGAGGAAACTATGCATGATCACGAGGCGTTCGATGGTGATGACTTGGATAGATTCAATAACTTGACATCACTTCAGCTCACTACGGATCACAGCACTTATGAGGAAGAGGTGATTTGCTTTACCGGATACTCTATTTGAGTCGTTGCTCATGTTATTGTTCGATATGAACTAATGGGCCTTTTGAATTGCAGGAAGTTAGGAGAATTAAGAACGAACATCCAGATGATGATTCTGCTGTAATGAATGACAGAGTTAAAGGTTACTTGAAGGTCACTCGAGCTTTTGGCGCTGGATTTCTCAAACAGGTAATTTAACATTTTAAGCTCATTATCTTGTATGCATAATCTAAACAACCCTGCAAGCTATATTACTAAGTTAGGTGTGCCTAATTATTCAAAGTTCAATTTAGCTTCCTCTGTTATGATGATCCCAAGTCCTCTGTCTTTTAAATTTTGTAGCCAAAATGGAATGATGTTTTGCTAGAGATGTTCAGAATCAATTACATTGGCACCTTGCCATACATCACTTGCAATCCTTCAGTCTATCATCACAGAATCAGTCCAAGGGACAAGTTTTTGATCTTGTCCTCGGATGGACTCTATCAGTACTTCACCAGCGAAGAAGCTGTCTCTGAAGTTGAATCCTTCCTTGCTGCATTCCCCGAAGGAGATCCAGCACAGCATCTCATCGAAGAAGTACTATTTCGCGCGGCTAAAAAAGCCGGTAAGACCATTTTTAACAGCTAAAAACATAGCAAAACAAGCTTATCCAATCTAATCTATGCCTAAGCTAGTTCACTAATCTTGAATTTTGATTACAAAAATGCAGGAATAGACTTCCATGAATTGCTTGATATCCCACAAGGAGATCGCCGGAGATACCATGATGATGTCTCTGTAATTATCATTTCACTTGAGGGGAGAATCTGGCGTTCATCGGTGTAAATACAAAATATTATTCAAAAATAGTAATCCATATACAGGTTTATAAATACTTTCTCCCCTTCTTATTCTTTTTTTCATCATGTTTATAATATACAAATTAAGCTCACGAAAACGCTTATCGAGTACGTTTTAACTGTTGTGCTTCAGCTCAATTCTTAAACTTAAATTAAAAGTTACAGTACTTCAATTTCAAACGAATCTTCATTTTTTTTTTTTTACATTAATTTTATGATCTTACTTTGTGTAAATCTAACATCAAAACAGTGTAAGCAAGAAAAAAGAACAGATTTGAAAACATGTAAACTTATGTAATATGCAAAATTTGAAATGAGGCTCTCAACGGTGCATAATTGTTTGGAGAGAGGAATGATGTCAGTGTGTACATAAATTTGTTACCAAATCTAGTAAACTACAAAAACTCTCAACTGCTTCAGTTTTTTGTTTCGTGTATTTCATCATTGACCCATGACTTTCGGTTATTATCGGCGCGATCACTTCTTGTCATAATAAAAAAATAAAAATTCAGATTAAAAATCATTATCTAATTGAATTATTTTCTTAATTAATCAAGTGGGTTCTCCACCAAACATGGCTTACGCGCATTAAACACCTCCTTACATGATATTAGGTATGATTAAATTAAAATGTCTTTTAAAAAATTATCTTCTAGAAACATGAATTTGAGTTCAATCAAACTAGTTCACTCAATTTAAAAGTATATTGTAAGATATGCAGTTGGAGACGAAAGTGATAGTCAAAAGTCAAAACTCTACCACCATTTAGCTGTTATGTATAATTCTGGCTTACCAATAACAAACCATTTTGTTTTGTGAAGACTCATGGGCTGGGACTTTCTGTGGTATTAGAAAATTTAAAACTCTTCATTCACATTCAAAATTACAATGGGTTGGAAAAAAAAAAAAAAAGGACTTTTATCCCTATTAGAATTTGGTTTATCAATTGGGTCCTCACAAACTTTCAATACCATAGTTGAGGTTTTATTTATAATATTTTATATATATTCCCCAAAAAGTGTTAAAGTTATACAAACAAACAAGCATTATTTTAAAATTTTACGCGACAACTACACCCAATTTGCTCACTAATGCCCTACACGATTGGTTGTGCTCGATTAGTGGCAAGGCCGAGTCACATTGGGCCAATTAAGGACAGATTGTAGCCGCCCTTTATATTGAAACATCTTTTCCATTGCTTCCTGTAATTTTAAGATTTTCCACACTATCCTCCATTAATTATAAAAATGTCCAAATTACTCCTTATGAAGTATGAACGTTGTGACTTATTTTGCTAGTGAAATTATACCGAGTTTTTCATCCCTACATGAGGGTGTTCTAGTAATTGCATACCATTTTGAGCTTTATTTTATAATTATAATTATAACCTAATTTCAGGCCTCTTGTTTCTAAATTTCAATTAAGCACTCAATGTTGCGTTTAATTCCGTATTCCCGTACTCTGAGAGTTGAGAGCACACTTTGTTATAAATTACTCTATCAAAATCATCTCATCTATCTTTATCTACAAATTTGAATGTTATATTTTATAATGCTTTTTTAATTAAAAAAAATCAAAACGAATAGTTTAAAAAAAAAAACTTTGAAAGCCCTTCCAAAATAAAGTTGTTGGAGGCTTATGGTCAGGACGAGATAAGCGGCATGCAGTGTTTGGCAAACCCAAATTAAATTCAAGACAGTTGACAGTGGTTTAGGCCTCTAGCATCTCGTGACATGTCAACTACTATGAATTAATAAAAGGGAAAATAGAAAAAGTAAAACCCGTTTTAATTTTGGAGCTTGTCACCATCATATCAGTACCTAAAGGGTCCTCTTAAAGAAACCCAAAAAATCTCATCAGTAAATTCGAAGGTTTGAGTACTTCAAAGCAAAATCTATTGGGCCAGTGCTTCCATTGTCATGTGATTGTTAATTGTTTGATTTGAAATTCAAGATTTGACTTTGAGTGGTAACACATCAGTTAATTTTTTCTTTTTCAAAATTCCAGTCTAATGCCAGTTTTGAGGATATTGAATGTGAGAGGAGGGACCAATTCACCATTTATAAAGTCATGGTCCAGCCTTGGAGAGAAGTTACATCGACAACCGGTTTTACTTGCTCTTAAAGTCAACTTAATCCTTCAATAAAGAAATTAACACAAAGTCAATATCATCCTCTTCTTTCAGCCAAAGAGGATAGAGAAAGTAGCCAATAGCCTTTAGTTTAATAACTAGAACTCAAATCTTATAATTGTGAAAGCCATGAATTTAAGCCCCTATAATGAATTGTGAAAGTTTATTTTTTTTTAATTTAAGAAAAGACAATCTTCTCCTTTTAAAATGAGAGTAGAGTAGACGTTCTTCAAATATTAAAAAAGGTAAAAATTTGAATTGTTTTTCATAAGAATTGATATAAACTAGTCTCAGTAATAGTCTAATTTGTAAATATCAGTCATAATCTCAAGTAATATGAGTTGTACTCTTAAGCAATAGTCTCATACAATAATAAAAAAAAAAGACGATAGAAAAAGTGGGGGTAAAATGGACAAAGATATTAAAATCCTCTTATAATCTGAGCTTTAATTTGAATAAATACATGTTAATGATTGATTGATTGTTAACAACATATAACATTACAAAATACAGTAAAACCTCTATATAATTATATTGTTGGGATTAGAGAAATTTATTCTTATAAAGAGGTTATAACTCAATAGAGGTATATTACAAAAATTATTGTCTTTGCTTAATTATCCCTTATGCAAGTGACATAGAGGAAAATTATGTCATGTATTAATAAATTAATAAGTGAGTCAAGTTCAATGTATAAACATTAATAAATTAATTATTTTTTAACAAATTATTAAGTGCCTATGTTGACCCACTAATACAAACCTTCAAGTTGAAAGATGTAGTTGTAACTTTAAAGAACAAACCATTGTCACAAGCAACTTTAGAAAAGATATTATGTTCCATCTTAATTATTTAATGTAACATGACATATAATTTTTAAAATATTATTACTATGTGAAGATAAGTTTATTAAGACCAAACCTATAAAAAATATAACTTATTACAATGTGAAGAAGGGGTGTTCGCAGATTGAATTTTACGAATTAGACATAAATTCATATTCGATCCACGATTTTACGGATTATAAATTTTTAATCTAATTCAATCCACAGATTGGTGAAGTTCAATCCAAATCCAATCTATACATCTGCAGACCGGATGCGGATTTGATTTAATCCACCATTTTACGGATTGGTTCGTGGGCTAAAAATTTTTAATTATATCATATCCATGAACTAACTAAATAAAAAAAAAGTAATAGAAAAATGATTTTACTGCCGATCAAATTCAAAATTAAATAAAATTTAAATAAATTAATTATTTAAATAAAACTAGAAATACATTCAAAGTTTCAAAATATAACACACTAAAAAGGAAAAAAATCTCATTTGTTTAGATCAATACATGAAATTAATTGCTTAAGAAGTTATATTTGTTTATTTAATTATTTTTTATTTTAGATTATTATCAAATAAGATATAATATAGTGTTATGTAACTATATTTTAACTTATTTATTTATTAGTAAGTACTAATGTCATATTTACAAGTTTAGTTTTTTATTTTTTTTGCAGATTTATGAATTTTTACAAATTTACAAAAGTAAATTCATATCCAATCTATTGACTATGAATTTTTAAATTTTCGATCCAATCTAATTCATCAATCCACATATTGGATTTTTACGAATTGAATTTCTATAAATTAAACGGATTAAGCGGATTAGATTCTGAACACCCCTAACGTGGAGTTTATTTTTAATTATAACTGATTCCAAGTTAAGACCATAATTTTTTATTATTATAAAGAGATTATTCATATACAGAGTATTATTATTTGGAGATTCTTCTGTAATAGTATCTTTGACCATACACTCTAATGAAATGGGGTCAGGTGAGGACTTTTAGGGCTAAAACACCTAATCTAAGCTCGCTCCGTAAAAAAAAAAAAAAGTTAAATTTCGGACTATCTCTCCGTGAATCAACTATTTTTTAATTGTCCTTCTTAATTTTTAAAATCTCAGGTTATCTCTTTTTCATTCAAAGGATAAGGGATAAATGAGGAAGATTGATGATTTTTTTTAATCTTTTTTAAAACAAGAGAGCAGATTGAAGTTTTTAAAAATATAAGAGGATTATTTCAAGATAGTCAATTTACAAGAGGCCAATCCGAAATTAACCCAAAGAAAAAAGGAAAAAAAAAAGTGAAACTGAAATCAACATGGAGAATTAAATTTATCATACAGAGTATACAGAGCATTTCATGACTTTTCTTTGTTGAGTTAAATATGGACCCCAACTGCTGGAGCAGTAGATTAAAGAATATCTTTACCTCCTACCTGTTACAGGACATAAACTACAAGCATTATTTTAAATGCCGTTTTTCAGAATCCAGTATCCCGCTTTGGATGTAGAGAGGAAGAAATTCAACCAACGTATCGTGAGAAATCAAAGTTGTGGAATCAGAGTAGCTCATTGTAGAAATCATACCAGTAACGTGCTTTATCAATGTCGTGTAAAATCCATGTTATAACAAGTGGGATTGCATGGATAAGGGCAGTCCATTAGCTTCACCGCTCCACGGTTGAAGTACCAATCACCAACTGACTCTGCAATGGTCTGATCCAAGAGCCGTCAGTGCAATGAAACTGTTAAGAAAGATGACTTGAATCCAAACGAAAAGCAAATATCAACAACAAGCTTCAATTTGCACAAGCAGTCAAACTTAACCTACCTAGACGCATACCACCAGACACTATTCTAATCTATATGCTATTCAACCATAGCATGGAATTTTAGGAGAGCACACTGAACTAGACTATGAAGTCCAAAAATTGACAAGCCTGGAAGGAAACCTTAAATATCACGACATTGCACTCCAGAGGTATCCCACGTATCTTATGAGACAGTGACGATGAGAAAAAGTGAAAGTTCTGAGGCTAAATAAGCACCTGATATTGCACAGATAAAATGATTAAAATATTTTTGTACCTTGGAGTTGATTCTTGGGGAACTGGGTGAATGCCATGTCTCAGCCATCCAAGTCTGACAATGAATATAGCACGAATTTATAAACATCCCCGCTTCGTTCTTTTGCTGGAATTCACTTAGAGCGTTTAGCAGAGAATTACGGAAACCTGTTTGGATAAGCACCCAAGTCAAACAGGCCACAACATCAAAACAGTATAAAATGTAAATGATAAAATCAAAACCAACACTACATCTCCCACCACCTATCTAAACAGTCACTGCACAGATGCGCGAACCCCATAAACCCAAATGGTATGGGGCAACAGGGTCTATATGAGAAGAGGGTTAAGCGAATTTGCTTTCAGTCCGCACGACTCCCATGAGAGAGAAAAAGAGAGAGAGAGAGCATCTAGACTTTAACCAGAAACTTGACTTAACCAGGAACAAAAGTCAGGTTTCTATGTCAGCTTCTATATGGGCTTAACCATTCAGGTGACTCAACTTTAGCAAATTCTAGCAGCAAACAACTCAAAATAATGACTCTATCAATCCCACTGACCAAATTTTCTGGGTGGTATAATATAAAGGCCACTGTCCACCATGCATCCTTAACCAGATGATTAGACTGGCCCATTTTCAATCATGATATCATTGAAATAGTAGTTCGTAACTGATGGCTTTAAAAAACTTGAAAGCTAATCTTTGCAAAACATATGCTCATCTTAAGGATTTTATTGAACTTGCAGGCAAATACAACTCTCTAACAAAATAAAAAGCAACAACTACCTTTTAGTATTTCCAACTGGTTAGGATTACAGCTATGAATGTTCAGTCTGCATGTTTGCCAGTAGCCCTGAGGATCTGATACATCTGGTACCAAGATGTTACGTATCTAAATATTCTCCAATTAGTTATTAATCTTGGAAAATAAATCATGCAGGAAAAAATTAACAATAATATGATCAATAGATGTAAGATGTTCTTTAAGGAAAAGTTACCTGCCAAAAATCATAAGCTGGGTTAACAATGAACACTGGGGTCTTTATGTTTTTGATAAATTCTCGAGGAAAGAGACACTGCAATGCAATTCAGTATTAACAGTAGTCACTGAATTGCAATTAAGCAGCAAAAATGTAATATCTCAAACTTGCTCTGTGATACGATGTGACCCAAAGAAGGATAAGACAAGAAAAATAAAGCATACACTAGAATTTCCCACTCTTGAAAGACAATTCTTGTCCAAACTTTTTGCCACACCCTGAAAGAACAAGTAACCAAGAAATGTCAATAACTTAAGAATTGTTTTTCTCTTTTTAAACCGCTATTGCTGCACAACTGTATAGCTTGTAGCTATAACACTAAGCAATACAGACATAAGCCATCAATTATTTTGTAATTAAATAGTACTCCAGACTGATTAAAGTGTTGTACGTCACATATCAAAATAGATTTAGTTGATCAATCAAACAGTAAGTTAATATCCTTTTGGATTCCCCTTCCCCCACCCCCCACCCCCTTTTTGGCCAGGGTCCAAGTAACCATGCAGGTAACCACTTCTAAATAAAATAGATTAACATGAAGATAGAGAGAAATATATAGTCTGGCATGGTTTAAACTAAGCAGAACCTGAAGGTGGAAAACGTCATCATAGAAAGATCTCATGGTACGATTTCCTTGAACATCAGACCTGAAAGTAAGGAACCACGCTGCGCTTAATATTGTCCATAGTTGTACTGAAGGCATAAAGGCTAGACTAGCAAACATGATATGGGTATTGCTGCCCCAACAGTAATTTATATGGCACAACAAAAGTCACTAAACAGTAATAAACATTTCTGCAGTGAAATCAGGTCTCACTAGAAATATCTGATCAAAATGTCTAAAATACAATACTCTGAAATGGGTAAGTAGATCTTATAAAATATACTAGCTCAAGTAATTGGTGCAAAAGATGTTGATATGTCTGCAGAAACGTACTCATCAAGGAAAAAACTTGCATCAGCAAGACACTTGACAGTTGCATGCTGGGGCAGATGCTCATGAAAGTCATCACAATGTATAAGAGCAGCAAGTCCTCCAGCAGAGCATCCTGTAAGAAATGCCTGCAACAAATTAACTAATGAAATGTACAACTCTGTCACAAGAATCGGAAAATGACTAGCAGATCAACATTCATGTACTTCAATAGAAAAACAATATTCCTCCCAAGGTTCATAGACTCATAAGATTTAGCTCCTCGCTACTCGTATTGCAGCCATTATATCCTAATGATCTGAAATTTGATAAATGCTGATGCAATCGGTAAACTCAGGATGAGAGTCAATAGGCAAGTGAGAAGAAACAAAAAAACAATTAATTTTACCTCCACCATTAGTTGTTGAAGCCAAACTGTCAAAAAGATTACTTTTGTCTCGAAGTTCTCGGTTTTAAGATCACATTTTCACAATATCTTGAAGAAGTCACATTGTATTAATGAACAAGAATATACCTGTTCGGCATTGGACATTCCAACTGATAAGAGTTCATCCATAAGTGCTTCCCAGATGAGCTGGCCTCTAAAGAAAAGATTCGTTCCGTTCTATGGCACAAATAGTAACCCACAGTAGTAATGATAAAAGGATCACAAAATTGCTCACTAAAAATAGCTTTCCAAGACCAAATAACCAACTTACCTTGAACTCACTTTCAGGACGACCAGCAAAAGATGCACCATCACAATAACGTATCTTAACTTTGTTCCAGCTGAAGAAATCTGACGAATGTACAAACACGTTCATTCCGATACATTTAGACTAATTACATATTTCTGAATATTTGATGCCGCACCAGGAGGGCATCATAAAATATCAAAAAGATAGAGACCGTTAGAAAATTTACCAGGATTTTGAGATGGGTCGGAGCTTAAAATTCCCGAAAAGCTAACTTGTCGTTCCATAAAGTTTGAGGATCCTAACGCTGTCGTTTTACGGATTGAACATGATTCTATTGCATTGCACCAACCTCCACCCTAAATTTCCATTAAAACAAATAACTAAAAAAAACTACTCAAAAATTAATAATAAATAAATAAATAAACCCCACAAAAAAGAGAGAGAGAGATAAAAAGTGATGAAGAACCTCAATGTGAAGAAGCCAATTGTTAGAGCCAGATCCAAATCCTTTCTGAAAATGGTAGCCAGGTAAGCTCCCATCTAAACAAACTGCAATGAATACATTAAAAAAAAATATTTAAATGGGCATTCGAAAATTTTTAAATTGGAAGAATCAAAATGAATTTTTTCAGTTAGAAGAATTTGTTACGGGCGCCTCTATCTTTGGCGTTGTGGAGCAAAGTCAGGTCAACGAGATCGCTGGCGGGGAGATTAACGGAAGAGGCTGCTCCATCGGTAGAACTGGAATCGAAGAAGAAAGTGAGAACGAAGATGATGATTGTGAATCCGACGGCTGCGATTGCCCAGTCGGCCCATTTTGTCCACCTAAGCAAAGCGCGAAGTCTTTGATTCGCCATTCAAACTGCTATGAATTCGCCTGATAGCTTCTGTAAGCTCGCCACCGATGGGCCAGTGCCACCAAGGCACCAAGCTAACAAACAAACTTGAAAGGCGCCTTTTGTAAAATGTAAAACAATTAATTATGAATCTAATTATTTGTAATAACTAGAAGTATTTATGTTACATTTACTGTAGTGAGGCTATTTATTTTTGGAGTAGGAGGTGGAATTCTACTTCATGAATCATGAGAGAGGTGGAAGTGCCTTTTTTTCTTTTTTATTATTTTTTTAAATTTAATAAAATAAAATAAAAAATATTATATTTATTTGAATAATATTATTATGCTATTTTATAAATTACATTTATTAAAAATAATAATATTAAACTTATTTAAATATAATATTATTACATTTAGTTAAAAACAATAATTTATACTGATTCTAAGTTAAAATTACTTTAAAATAATAATATAATATTCATAGAGAATAAATAATATTTTTATATACTATCTTCATTTGAAAATATAATATTATTAATATTTATTTAATATTAATAATTAATAATAATAAATTGTTTACTCCAAGAAAGTATTAATTTTATACTATATTATTAATAATAATATTTCATTTGTTTTGTTCGCATTAATAATTTTTAATTTACATAATTAAAATTAAAAAATATGATTTACATAATTAATAATATTATTAAATTACAAATATGATAAAATAAATATTTTATTTTTCAAATATATTTTTTATTAATTTTGTAATTAAAAACTACAATTCTTTAAATAATAGGAAAACTATAATTTAAAATCATTTACTCTCAATACAAGACAAACTAAACACATAAAATAAATTTTGATTTTGATTCCATATTCTCGTTTCAGTACAAATAAACAGCTTACTCCCACTCTCACTCAACACTCTCAATCCTAAAATTCTCACTCCAATTCAAAATATAAAAGCTACCTTAATTAATTCACTAAATCTAATTAATTGTGTTTTTTTTCTTTCCTTGGTGGATATTGAGGGTCAATAATTGAATCTGAATTTGAAAAAATTGAATCATATAATAAATGAGTCGATTCAAAATTTTAAGATTATGTTTGTAATTAATTGAGAATAAGAAGAAAAATGAGAATATTGTTATTATTTGATATTTTTTTATTTTATTATTTTATTATTAATTATTAGTATTACGATATATAAATATAATTGTAGATATATTAAATTTAAACAAAACCAAATACATTAATTTACTAATTCCATTAACAAATCAAAACAATATTCGTTTCGTTCAAATTTTAACTCAATTCAATCAAGATTTGACACGAATTCAATTTGTCATCCAATTTGCAAAATTAAATAATCTAATTAAACTTGATAGTAGGTCATTTATCCCTAAGTTAAATGACCAAATCATATTTGTAACATTATAAACTTTGCTTTCCTCCCAAGGGTATGCCAATAATAATTTCAAAAAGCCCGGGATCTGTTTGATACAAATTGGTAAACTATATCCTCACTTTGAAAAATGACAATAAACTAGAGACCCAGATGTTATTATCCTATTCCAATGAAAATAAACCGTCGCAAAAGCAAAGCCATTCATGATTAGCAATAGCATGCCTTAAAAATAAAAAATTCGACCAAGCAGCCAATGGGATGCACGCTCTCATCTCATGCGAAAGAAACCAAGAAGGCGCAGAGGCCAACAACACCAATGATTCATTTCTTTGAGACAGCACAGCACTGAACTGAATTATAATGTTTGGCCCCAAACATTATACGTGAAGTGAAACCATCAATTAATATGAATACTAGAGCTATATATGTACTAATCCAATTTCTTGATTGGCGATTTCTCAATCAACAATTTCACTAACTAATGTTTCAATATTATTTCCTCTAATTTTTTTAATTTTTTTTTTCAAGCACAAGTTATTCCAAAATACATTTATTTACCTATCTTTCACGGATCAAGTAGTCAACCAACATCTCCATCTCATGAACGCCATAAGCAGCATCCAAGACTCCCAAGTAAAGATGTCGTAAAAGTTGTAACATTAACACTAAAATATTTGTTAGCGAACTTGCATCAGTTGCAGGTTGTCGTGTGTCACATTAAAATAAACCTCTACGCCATTTTTTTTAATAAGAAAGTAAAATTTTCATTAATTTAACGAAGCGAATAAAAGAATAATTTTGAAGGGAAATTCTTTGCCCAAAAAAAGATTCAGTTTTCTATGAAGCTGTCTTAGCTAAGAAATGGACACAAGCATTAAAAGATCTAAGGTGGTGTTTGGTTTTAACAAAGGGAAGGAGAGGGAAGGAGAAAAAAATGAGAGGAATGGAGAGGTGATCAGGGGAAAAGAGTGTAAGAATTAATTGTTATTGTTTGGTTTCACGTTAAATTTAAAAGGAAAACAAATTATGTATTTTTTATTTGGATAAATATACCCACTATCTTTAATGTTAATATTGTTAATAAATTAAAAAATAATAAAACTATGAATTAATTTAATCTAGAATTTACCTAATTAAATAAAAAATTTAATTTTTTTAAATTACAGCATTTGGCCGTGGACAGCCACCGTTGACTGGCGCCATTGGGCTTCGTTGACCGCCATTTTCATCGTGTCAAATGTATAATAATGATCAGAAATTGATGATTTACTCATTGAAAATGTTAATTTTGTAGAAAATACACTATATAGTTGAAAATATGAGAGTTAAAATTTTTCCAAGCATTTAAATAATAAAATTTTTTCAAGCATTTAAATAAGACTTGAGGTAAATAACAACGTATATTAGCATTTCTAACCCCCATAGAGTTGTAGATCGACTCATGAGGATTCCATCGGTACCGATTTTGATAGTAAAGCGCGTCTCTGACGAAACTCCGGCGAGTCTCCGGTGACTTTCTGGCGAGTCACTTTACTATTTTTTTAAAAATAAATTTATCCTATTAATTTAAGAAAATAACTATATTATAAATTATTTGAACTTTAATTTATTTAAAATTGATTTTGTTTAGAGTATAATATTGTTTTGTGTTTAAATAGATAAGAAATTTGAAATCCTTAGTCATTGATAAGGAATACAAATTCTTCAAATTGATGAAAATTAAATTTCAATAGAAATTCAATTCTATTAAACTTGGTCCAACCAAACAATGGAAAATAGAAAAGAAATCAAATTCTTTTCCTCTCCCCACTTCTCTACCCCCAAAGCAAACATGGCCTAAGTACATATTTCGCTTCAAAGCACCTGAAATCCTTCTTTAGAGCTTGGATTTCCGAAATAATCCAGTAGATATCTGTTATATTGCCTTCTTTGTTGTTAACCAAATCTGCTACCACTTGAGATTCGGCTTCCAAAATTATTGATTGCAGACTTGCTTCCTTTGCAATTTGAATACTCCACTCAGCTGCTTCTGCTGCCACACAAGATACACCTCCCTGAAACTTGGAGATTTTTATGGCTGCTGCTATGCACTTTCCTATGAAATCTCTAAATTGTGAGAGTGACGAACAAAGTGAGAGTGAGAAAACAGATTAAACAATTAATTTCTCCTCTAGTATTATAGTTGTTGAAGCGAGACCCATGAAAAAGGTTGTCTAGTGTCATTTTCAGGTTACGAAACAGAATGATATTTAAAAGAAGCAATGAGAAATTTCATAAAACTATCAAGAAAGTATCAATTTCTAGGGTGGCAATCTAGATTAGGATTCATTTACTCGATTCAATTCGATGTGAATTAAATGAGTTTAGGATTAAAAGAATTGATTCATTTAATAAATGGGTAAATTCGATTCAATTTATTAAATAAACGAATCGAATTCGAATTCGAATTTGAGGACATGGATTCGTTTATTCGTTTATGATTTATTTAATAAATAGGTCATAAACAAATCGAACTATGATCCATTCGTTTAACATTCATTTAATTAAATTACTTATTTATCCTTAAACTTATTTAACATTAATTAAAATTTTGAAGGCTAGTATACTAATTTACAAATACAATAATACAAAGTATATAAATGAAACAAAAATTAGGACATAGTTGGCCCTAATTTTTGTTCTTCATCGTTTCCAATTCCACTCTTTCTTTCCCTTCTCTCAGCTCTCTCTTCCCTCTATAGCCGACCAAAGCCATTTTGTTTTGATTTCTCTGCAATTTAGCTAGCTAGCAGCCATTTCACTTTGATCTCCACCATCTTACTCTCACGGTCTCACCTAATGCACAGTAAGCTCCTATTCTTTTTTTTAAAAAAAAAATAATTGAGCCATGGGTTTATTCTTCTTTTTTAGTTTTGTTGGGTGCCTTTTCATATCTCTCGTATTTGAAATTCGCGGTGATCTAAAATTCTCAAGCATGCACGTTCTGCTTCTGCACACAATCTTGACCCATTATCTGTGGCACCCACATTCACCACTAGTGCTATAAAGCATTTTGCAATTGGTTTTAAAATAATTTGGATGTTTTTAATTACCCCTTTTAATAGTTAATTGCTATGGTATATATCTCAAATGCTCCATAATCTGTCTTCTCAACTCTTTACATTTGTGAAATTCCAATCTCTCTCTCTTACTCTCTCTCTCTCTCTCTATATATATATATTAAAAATTGTATTTTCACTGAGGGGTGAAAACATTATTTTGTACTTTTATTATAATTTATATTTGTATTTATGTAATATATTATGAATTATTAATTATGTTTTTAAATATTTGATTTTATATTTTTTTTGCGCTTATTAGGTAAAATAATAATTTCATATAATTTGAGACTCCAAACAGATAAACTGATGTCAAATTTGAATTAAAAAGATTGACGAGGTGAATCCACACCTTTTATTGTGAAAATAGAAATTATTTACCATGTTAGATGTAAGAATTGCTAGTGGAATAAGTTAGGTATACTTAAGCGGATTTAATTAGGCTTGTGTTTGGATAGTGGAACAAATGTATGGCCATAAAATAATTGACTTTGTTTATGTATGTGGTGTGGATTGATAATGAGTTAGTATAAATATATGCAATTGCCATCCCTTTCTCTACATCTTTTTTCACTTCTTTCTCTCCAAGTTCTTCTCCTCATCTCTTCTAAATACTCTTCTTTGATATTTTGCAAATTATTTTCATAATAAATTTAGTTTTATTTTCAAGTTTAGTTTTTTATTTTTAATTATGTGTAATTTAATTTTAACAATTATTTTTATTTTTATTTTAATTATGCTTAACTAACAAATAATAGTTAGGATAAAGTAAAACTCTTAGTAGAAAAATATGATTTAAATAAATTTTATTTTTAATTATATAAATCAAATTATTTTCTATTAATTTTATATTTTGAAATATTGATTCATTGTAGACAAATAAGTGAGTTTGGCACAATAAATTCTTAATATCTTGATATAAAATATGTTAAAATGGTATTTTAACTTATTTTAGACAAATTGAGCTTTGGCACACTAAGTACTCAATCCAGAATAAAATTAATGAAAAATTAATGATAATTTATCAAATTAATCTTTTATGCAATAAATTTAAAAAAATGATAAAAATAATTTATTAAATTATATTTACTATTATCAGTGGATTCATAATCCTAACTAATTATTTTAATATTTTCACATTAATTAAATCGCGTGTGTTTAAATTATATTTCTAGTTCTTAGATTATTTAAAGGAAATTAACAAATCAAATTTTTTTCCATGTGGATCAATCTTAGACTCACAAAGTTATATTATAACAAAAACTTTTATACTTAAAAGTTAAAAATTACATTTCAGTCATGTCAAGTTTCTGGCGTCGTTATCGGGAAAAGTTATTAATTTTGTTTATTTTTATTTTTTGCTTTATTTTTTTGTAAATTTTTATATGCCCCTTTCTTCTTTTCTTAAACTTTGCCTTGTCCACCTAAATTTTCAAAAATTTTACTTTCATCCCATACTTTTTTGCTCTATACTTCTAAAAACTACCGTTTGACTACAAAAGTTTGGAAAGCATTCAAATAGGTCCCTAGCCAAAATTTCCCAAACAATAAGATTTGGACCTACAACTTGTACTTATTTGGACTGAATAGACTAGATTATAGGGGTGTTCGCGGATTGAATTTTACGGATTGGACATCAATCCATATCCGATCCATAATTTTACGAATTATAAATTTTCAATCCAATCCAATCCAATCCACGGATTAGTGAAACTCAATTCAAATCCAATTCATATATCTACAGATCGGATGCAGATTTGAACCTATCCATATCCAATCCACCATTTGGCGGATTGATTTGCGAATTAAAATTTTTTAATTTTGTCCTATCTACAAAGTAATTAAATTAAAAAAATTAATGTAAAAATGATTTTACTGCCAATGAAATTCAAAATTGAACAAGATTTAAATAAATTAATTATTTAAATAAAGATAGAATAATACATTTAAATTTTCAAAATACAACACACCAAAAAAAAAATTCATTTGTTTAGATCAATACATGAAAATTCACTAAAATTATAAATTTAAATGTTGAAACTTGAGAGCTTGGATATGACAGGAAGAAATTAAGAAACTTGAAGAGTTTGAAAAGAAAGTAAGAAATTAAGCATAATTATCTCAAATGGTGAAGTAAAATAGTGATGGCTTGTGTGTGCAGTGGGGTAGAGATTTGGTGTTATTTGCCAAAATGTTTTGTTTGGCTTAGAGTTTTTGTTTTGCTTAAGAATTTTCTTATTTAATTATTTTTATTTTATATTGTTATCAAATAAGATATAATATTGCGTTAATTTAGCTATATTTTAATTTATTTATTAGTAAGTAACATTGCTACATTTATGAGTTTTATTTTTTAATTAAATAAATACTTTTTTATTTTTTTTTTGCGGATTCACCGATTTTTGCGGATTTAGAGAAGTACATTCATATCCAATCCATCGACTGCAGATTTTTAAATTATCAATCTAATTCGATCCACCAATCCACGGATTGGATTGAGCGGATCGGATTTGATTCTAAACACCCCTAGACTAAAATATTGACTTTAAAATTACAACAAAGGCCTAATAATTTAAATTAATCACTAATTGGCTGATAATTTTTAAAATTAAAAAACAAAAAGAGTCCGCACCTTAAGGTAACATTCCTTTCTTTCTCTCTTCTCTAAATTTCAGCAATTTAATTTTCGCATTATTTTATTTTCCGTTGCAATTTTTTGGCATTTATTTTATTTTGTTAATTTATATGGTCAGTTCAACTGCCTAAATTGTTATTTAATTTTTTAATATATTATTATTTTGTTAATATGTTTAGTTTAATTAATTTGTTATATGGCTAGTTTAACTGCTTATTAAGTTATTTAATTTTAATTTTAATTTTATTTATTTATTATTTTTTAATTTTAGTACATTATTATTATTATTATTATTATTATTATTATTATTGACATTTATATTACTTGCTTATTTAAGTTTCCGTTTGATTATTTTTAATTTCATTTTTGTAAATTTTCATTAGTTTCCATATGTTACCCATTTGTTTGTGTATCATTTAATTTCACACACGCACACACATTATCAATATTACATGAGACGTTGGTCCCAAACTTCAAGTGGTATGTCAATTTGTATATCTTAATCACTACCACCAATCATAGAAGAGATCTAAGAAAATAATCTTTTGGATAAACTTAATCCTCAAATTTGAGGATTGGTCAAGGAGACTACATGAATCCAACCAGAACTAAAGCACTCGCAAGTACAATATTTCCTTTAAAAAGTATCTCAATTCAACTTCAAACTAGATGTTATCAACTTTTACCAACATTTCATGGTTTAGAATATAAGAATTCATGCTTGCATTTAAGAGATTTTAAGGAAGTTTGTAATACATATACAGACCAAGATTGTAGTATGAACATAATTAAATTAAAGCTTTTTCCCTTTTCAATAAAAAATAAAGCTAAAACTTGGTTATAAAATCTCAGATTCAGATCGATAAATTTTGGAATAACATGAAAGAATAATTTTTGAAAAAAAAATTCCACTTCACAAAACAAATTCTTTTAAAAAAAAAATCACCACTTTCACTCAAAAGGCAGGAGTGACTCTTTCTTTTGAGTGAAAGTGATGATTTATTTTTTGAAAGAATTTATTCTGTAAAGTAGAATTTTTTTTTTCAAAAATTATTCTTTCATGTTATTTCAAAATTTATTGATCCGGATATGAAGTTTTGTAACCAAGTTTTAGCTTTATTTTTTAATGAAAAGGGGAAAAAGCTTTAATCTAATATGTTCATACTACAATTTTGGTCTATGTGTGTATTACAAACTTCTTCAAAATCTCTTAAATACAAATATAGATTCTTAGATTTTAAATCATCAAATGTTGGTAAAAGTTAAATAATACATGGTTTGAAGTTGATCGAGATGCTTTTCGAGGAAATATTGTACACAAGGATGCTCCAGTTCTGGTTGAATTCATGTAGTCTCTCAAAGTTCTTGGTTGATTCTGATCATGTGCATTATATTGAAATGGTTGTCTCCTTGATCAATTGAGAATTAAGTTGATCCAAAAGGTTTTGTTCTTGAATCTCTTTCATGATTGGTGGCAGTAATTGAGATCTATGAATTAACGTACCATTTGAAGTTCGGTACCACATCTCATGCAATGTTGATAAAGTGTGTGAAATCAAATGATACATAAACAAATGAGTAACGTGTCAAAAACTAATGAAAATTTGCAAAAATAAAAATAAAAATAAATAGAAAGAAATTTAAATAAGCAAGTAACATAGATGTCAAAAAAAAAAATAATATAAATGTATAAGAATTAAAAATAAAAATAAATAAATGTGAAATAAAAATAAATTAATTAAAAATTAAAATTAAATAACTTGATAGGCGGTTCAACCAGTCATATAACAAATTAATTAAAATAAAAGTAATAATAGAATAATAATATATTAACTAAAATTAAATAACAATTTAGGTGGCTGAACCGACTATATAAATTGACAAAATAAAATAAATGCCACAAAAATTGCAAAGGAAAATAAAATAATGCAAAACTTAAATTGTAGAAATTTAAATAAGAGAGAAAGAGAACGAATACTTATCTCAATATGCGGACTCCATTTTGTTCAAATTTTAAAAGTTATCAGCCAATTAGATGATTAATTCAAATTACCAGGCCTTTGTTGTAACTTGAAGCCAATAGTCTTGCCTATTCAGTCCAGTCCAAATAAAGTTCAACTTGTAGGTCCGAATCTTATTGTGCGGGAAATTTCAGTCAGGGATCTATTTGAAAATATTTCAAACTTTTGTGGTCATATTGTAATTTTAAAACGTATAGAACAAGTGTGGCACGATAGTGAAATTTTCTAAATTTTTTGTGGGTAGAGCAAAGTTTAAGAAAAGAAGAAAAGGGCAAATGAAAATTTACAAACAGAGAAATAAAAAAATGAAAATAAAAAAAATAAATACTTTTCCCGGCGTAAAAAACTTAACACAACTCAAAAGTGATTTAAAACTCTTAAGTATAAAAGTGTCTTATTATAATATAGCTTAATGAATCCAAGGTCAATCTATAATGAAAAATTTTAATTTGTTAATTTTCTTTAAATTGTCTTAGAACTAGAAATATAATTTAAATACACCCTATTTAATTAAAGTGAAAATATGGAAATAAATTAATTAAGATTATGCATCCACTTTTAATAGTAAATATAATATAATAAATTATTTTTATCATTTTTATTTAAATTTATTGTACAAAAGAATAATTAAATAAATTATCATTATTTTCTCATAAATTTTATCCTGAATTAATTACTTAGTGTGCCAAAATTTAACTTATCTACAAGAAGTCAAAATACTATTTTACCATATTTTATAGTAAGATATTAAGAATTTATTGTGCTAAACTCACTTATTTGTTTACAATAAATCCAAATTTTAAAATATAAAATTTAGATAAAATTAAATAAAAAATAATTTAATTTATATAATTAAAAATAAAATGTAATTAATTTATATTTTTGTACTAAGAGTTTCGCCTTACCCTAATTATTATTATTTAGTTAAGCATAATTGAACTAAAAATAATTGTTAAAATTAAATTACACATAATTAAAAGTAAAATAACTAAAATTGAAAATAAACTAAAATTATTATGAAAATAATTTAAAAAAATATTAAAGAAGAGTATTTAGAAGAGATGAGGAGAAGAATTTGGAGAGAAATAAGTGAAGAAAAGTGTAGAGAAAGAGATAGCACCTACATACATTTATACTAGCTCATGAATAATAATCAATTCACACTACACACATAAACAAAGCCAATTATTTCATGACCAAACATTTGTTCCACTAACCAAATATAAACTTAACTCAATTCACTCAAGCATATAAACTCAATTCCACTAACTTATTCCACTAATAATTCTCACACCTAACTTGTTAAATAAGTTTACTTTCGTAACAAAAGGCGCAGATCCACCTCGATGACCTCCTGTTTATCTGTTAGAGTATGAAATTACATGAAATTATTATTTTACCTAATAAATACTCAAAATATAGAAAATCAAAATTTTAAAAATATTATTAATAATTCATAATAAAGACATAAATATAAATATAAATTATAATAAAAAAATAAAATAACATTTTTACCTCTTAAAAAACATATAATTTTTAACACTAATCACCCTACCTATTTCTAATGACAAAAAAAATTCGATCAAAGAAGTTTGGAGAATACACCGTAACGTTCATTTGGTGAAATATGAGCAAACAATCAATGGGCTAAAAACTAAAATATCAAAAGTACGTGCAATGTTAAAAAATTTACTAGCATTTTGGGTTCTTATTTCCATGGAGTTGAAAAAAATTAAGTTTTTGTTTGGTAAAACTTATCCAATAATTATTTATTTAATCTCATAAGTTCTTCTTAAAATTTTTATTGTTATTTGGTTATTTTTGTAATAGAGCTTTTAAAGATTAAATAAGTTATTTTATCTCAACTATAAAAAAATTCAAATTTTAGATTTTTTGAGAGTAGGGGTTGAAAAGCTTTCTTTACATATTAAAATTTTTAAAATATTTTTTTACTTATTTGACAATCTTACTTCATTCTTTTTATAATAATATTTTAAAATATGTCTATAAAATTCATTTTATAATTTTTAATAAAAACTATCATTGAGAACCAAAAAATTTATTTGTAAAAACTTTACTAGATAAAAATTTTATTTAAACAAACTATATTTCAAAAGTTATAACTATAAAGATTCTAACAATATAGTCTCTCAAAATAACAAACAGATCACTCACATTTTCATCTGTCTTAAATGATTCATCAAAGCTGTTTACGTGAATACCCAAGTCAGGTTTGCGTAGATAGCTTCCATGATCACCATCACCCAAGGGATCAAGATTGACAAAGGATCGCGACAGATTAAATTTATAGCCATCCAAGAACAAGCAACGAGCAACAGCCATGCTTGCGGTGTAAGTTGACTTCAGACAGAGGGCAATGCAGCTCAAAACTACCATCAGAGATCGTCTGGCGAAATAGCCACCACGCCGTTCGCTTCTTTTGAGTGAGATCCATGGCTGCAAATAGCATTCCCAAAATCGTTACATACTCGACCGCCCGTCCAATAGGCGTATGGGGTTTCACGTGGCATTCGCTTACGTAGGGATGCCGCAGCAATGACCTGTGTCGGGTTAACAGGGAACGTAGATCAATTTAGTGATTGTATCCGCTGCGTTTACGGCGCCGAGTTGTTGAACGGCAAATGCGAAGCCGATTGGAATCGCAGTCGACTTATGGCCTCCGGGCCTTCCGAGAGTGTGCGTGGAGTGCAGAGACGCGAGATGGGAAATTACCAAATTGCGGAGCTTCAGATAGGTCGTGACGCAAGCACCTTAAGCTAAAGTGTGGGCGGTTTCTGAAATCCAATTCGAAACGGTTGGATCCAAATCTGGGAGCCAAAAGTTGTTTTTATCGAAGTAGAGTCGAAGATGTTAAGAATATATGGTGACCGTTAAGTTCGTTAATTTAGTTATAGCGACGTGGCAATCCAATAAGCAAAAAGTTGTTAGTGTTTGTTAGTTTGTTATTTAGTTTCTAAGAAGGTTGTAATACACGTGAACTTGATGTATGTATTTAGAAAGTTCTGGATGGCAGTATATAAGCTTGTAATCTCATTTGTTAATCAATCTAATGAAATGAATTTTCTCAGCTAAATTTTCTCTGGTTTTCACTCAAACTTTCTCAGCAACCAAACACTCTAAAACAACTAAATAAACTTTGATTTAGTATCAAAGCCTTGAATCACAATACATTCATGGCTTCTTCAAGTCTTAGCACAAACCTTTCTTCATCAATTTCAACATTTACATTCACAACACTGATCAAGCTTGATAGATCGAATTATATTATATGGAAATCACATATCCTTTCAACTATTCGAGCAAATGAGCTAGAAGGCTTTCTTGATGGATCACGTGCTTGTCCAAATCAATTGCTATATGGTGAATCAACAAGCACAAATGATGTTGTCTCAGAAAATCCTGTATATACTGCTTGGAAAAGGCAAGATCATATGTTCTTGAGTTAGCTTCCATCATCAATCAGTGTGGAGATCTTAAGCCTAGTGGTAAACTCTAAAACTTCTCGTGAACTTTGGATAAGCCTAGAAGAACAGTTGTTGTGTAAATTTTGTTGAACTCGCAAGCGCACGAATCAATTGTAGAATAGATCAATGGTGTTGAGTGTCGATCCCACGAGGAGGTGGATTTTAATTATATGTAGAATTAATTTTATAAGTGGATGGTTGGATTTGTAGAGAAATTGATTTAAAGGATGCTAGAATTTAAATTGGAATAGCGGAATTAAATTGAATTGGGAACTATTGAAATAAAGTGCTTAGGTATCTGGATCCGTATCAACATGCACCATAGGCTAAATATTCCTTATTAATGCCAATTAAATCATGAGGGGGGAAATCCATACCTCATGAACCACATTCTAATTAATATGGTGCTAAGGGCTTATCGTGTCAAATAATAATAACCTTATACTAAGATGCCGGTAAAACCAGGACTGTAACTAGACAAGATTATTATTATTTGTCGACAAAAAGTCAAAACCTCCACAGAAATTAGAGGGGAAGAAAAAATAAATTTACCAAATAAAGCCCATGACACATGTTGAGACTTCACCTTCAACCCAAGCTTGAAAGAAAATTAGCTACTCATAATTGATCTAAGGGTAAAATGTAAATTTATTAAAATACGTAGAAAATACAAGATGGAGGAAGAATTACAGAAAACTAAACTCAAAAATAGATTCAAGGGTCTCAAATTAGGGGGGGAGAGGCCCCTTTTTTTTATAGATACATTGAGTAAATCATGGCCATCGGATTAAAAAAAGTTTCGACGCACAGGATTGTGCCACATCATCAGTCAACAGTACGCAGTTTGACCACGTGGTTTGAACAGTAACACAGTTTGCACACGATTTGAACAGTGACACGGTATGAACAAATGTAAGTCGTGAAGAACGATCCATGAACAAGATCGTATATGTGAAAGGCGACGCGTGTGTGAACAATGTTATTTTTCCTTTTATGCTCCTCTTAAGGTTTTCGACTGTCTTGAGTTCAAAAGTGACGTCCGTTTTGCTATCCGATATCTCGTTCATTGTGAAATGACCATGATGCCCCTAAAATACATAAAATACCTAATTAAAACAAAACACTTATAATTAAATAATAAGATACTTAAATAAATAAAATTAGAAATGTTAGTAAAACTTGAAGTACAAAATGACGATTTTCTCTTTTATAAATATACACTTTCTAACACTCAACAACAATTTGGTTCTAAAACTGCAGCTAAGAAAGTGCATTTAAAGATGTTCCTAAATAATCTTAAGAAAGGATCCATGTCAATTACTGAATATTTTTGTAAGCTGAGATCAGTAACTGATGAATTAGCAATGGTTAGGAGCCCAGTTAGCTCTTTTGACTTCATCACACATTTAATCTCTGGCCTAGGACAACCTTACTATCCTGTTGTGGTGTATATTGAGGTAAATTTTCTTAAAATGAGCATTAATGAGAAATGAGCATTAATGAGGCTTACTCTATGCTATTATCTCACGAAGTTAGGCTTGAGAGTAATCATTATAATGCAGCTGAGGAAACTAAGTTAAAATTTGCTGCTAATACGGCTCAGGCTGGTAATAATTAGAAGAAGTCAGGGAATAATGCTAATTGGAATATTAATAATCATGAAAATTGGAATGGAAATTTTGTGAATAGAAATGGAAATGGTTTCTACAATAACAAAGGAGGTTATGGATCTGGTAGAGGCGACTATATGGAACCAAATTCAGGAAGAGGGTGGTTTGGAAATCAAGGAAGAGGTGTAAACTCTGGTGGATTTAATGGAAATAGTCGTTTTAACGGTGGAAATATTGGATTCTCTGATGGCTTTGGTAGAGGAAGTGGCAGAGGAACCATACTTGCCAAATTTGTTTTGAGCCAAATTACTCTGCTGCTAATTGCAGAAACAAGTTCAACATGAATTTTGTTCTAAATCTTCCAATGCAGAATCAAGGGCCGAGAATTGCTTATATGGCTACCTCAAAAGGGATTGTTGATCAGGGGTGGTACCTGGACAGTGGAGCCACTCATCAACTTACCAATAATGTGTAGAATCTAACTGAAGGTAAACTTTATAATGGCACTCAATTATTATTTGTTGGAAATGATCAAGGTCTCACTATCACATATATTGGCTGCACTTGCCTCTCTACTTCTTTAGGCACTATCCTTAACTAATACTTTGTGTGTTCCTAAAATAACCAAAAACTTCATCAGTATATCTAAACTTCTCCTGGATAATAACATAATCATTGAATTTTGTTCCACCATATATTTTATTAAGGACAAGAAAGAGGGAACCTTGCTGGCATAGGGGATTATTGAAAGTGTTCTTTACAAGCTACTGTCACTTGATGACTCATCTCTTCACTCTACAGATTGCAATTCAAATCTCTCCAAGCCAAGTTCCATTTGTCAATTTTTCTTGATAACAAAGTTGTAAACTCTCTACAGAAGTCTAATAACCATGTGTCTGTTTTGAACAATATACATGCTTTTGAAGCCTATCCTTGTTCTGTTTCTGAAAATTTTTTTCTAGAACTGAAAATATATCAGTTCAGTTGTTGCATAATAGATATGGTGATCCTAATAAATATGCTTTATTAGTTTAGTTATAGTGACGTGGCAGTCCAGTCAGCAAAAAGTTGTTAGTGTTTGTTAGTTTGATATTTCATTTCTAAGAAGGTTGTAATACATGAAACTTGATGTATGTATTTAGAAAGTTCTGGATGGCAGTATATAAGCTTGTAATCTCATTTCTTAATCAATCTAATGAAATGAGTTTCCTTAGCTAAATTTTCTCCCGTTTTCACTCAAACTTTCTCAGCAACCAAACACTCTAAAACAACTAAACAAACTTTGATTAAAGAAACCTCGAGGGGTGTGGTGAAAGCCGTTGAATTCGGCCAGCGCAAGAGCCCGAGCATGCTTTCATTATTCAAGTTTGCTGTAAATTCTAAATTTTCATTTTCATTCGGTGCTTGTTCTGCTGCCATTGTTAGTTCGCTAATGTGAGAATCAATCAAGAAGGAGGGTTTTAGGATGTTTGTATGGGAGGGGAAGAAAAAGGGGAAAGAAATGAAGACGAAAGAGGTTAAACTATTCTGTTTATTTGCCACGTGTCATGCTTGAACTCATCCATCTTTTCCAAATTTGACTTGTTGGGATGTGTACGGTTTAATGGAGAAGTCTGAGGGGAAGAAGTGCATATGTCCATTTCAAAAAATAAGGGGTGCATTTATACTTTTTGCAAAATTTTGTGGGTCTATATGTTCTTTTTTCTAAATTTTTTTAAAAAATATCTAAATGGGTGGACTTATTATTTTTTTATAAATCCACCCCCCTTCTAAAAAATAATTATAACAAGCTCAAAATATTTTTAAAAAATACAAATCAATAAAAATATTGCATCTCCAAAGATCTCTAACTACATAGGCCTATGCCAAACATGAATACCCCTAGAAGCCACAGGTAGAACACCGGTATAGAGGCCCAATTTTAAGTGAAATAAATAATGCAGCTTTGATCTTTTTCAACAAAATCCTCATGTAGTAAATCAACAAATCCTAAGGTTATGTCTCTTTCCCCTCAAGTTTAACTACTACTGTATTGGCGTGAATATAATTTCTACCAAACAGATGCAAAGCTTTAGCTAGTATATGGAAGTGTGTACCATGATTCTTCTATCTATCAATAATTGCAGGAATTACACAGTGGATGTGAAGTCTTTATTTGAAAATTTTTAAAAATAATGTACACTTTTTACAATTATTTTCAATGGATTTACAAAATCAATGAAGTGGAGGAATCATCACCAAATCTAAATCTAATTAATTTTTTATTCTTTCATATTTTGAATTGACGACTAAACTTTTCCATGGTATTGCTAAAATAAAATTACGGACTATTGTTTATCAAACCCAAATTTACTTTTATTCTTTTGAATTCAATGTGCCCTTTGGAAATGGGAGTCAAATGACCAAGTATTCTTCATCAGTTTGAACTTTAGCCAGGAATGGGATCAATTATTTAATTTATTTCCCAAGGGTCGGGGGCCTAGTCGATACAAATAGACAAATTATGACCTCGCTTGAAATATGATAATAAAAGAGCGAAACTGATGTTATTTTTCCAGTTAGCCAAAGGCAACTACCGTACATTGTTGCAAAACCATTCACGATTAGCAATAATAGCTTTGCCGTTCCATCATAAAAAGGATTAAGCAACCATGGGATGCACCGTCATGTGAAAAATGTGCACAAGCTAACATGATTCATGATTCAGCTTTCTCAGCCACAACAAGCATGAAATGGCTACAATATTTGGTCCCAAAATTCCAAGATGTTAGTATTTGCATGATCCAATGATTGAATCCCCAAAAGTGATGAGGTTTTGTTTCATCAATTCAAAAATCAAAGAAAGATCAGTGGGAAATCTGAGCCAGCAAAGAAATTGAAAATTACTTCCACGATTAGCACTTGTTCTCCTTTTCGTTTTGAGTATTTTCTTTTGCATTTCTATACTCTTACCATATAAATCTCTGAATCCCAGGTTCGTGGTCCCAATGAAATGGCCTAAACAAGAACATCATCAATGTGAAGATGTTGAGGGCCATATAAAGAACCCCCATGAGGAGCCAATGTCGATTATCAGTACTATCGGAATGAAGAATCAATAAATAAAATGGAATTGTGTAGTATCTGAACTCGATTAGTGGAGCAGGAACAAGAGTTGCAGCAGTTGCCAAGAAATATGCCAACACCCAGATCTTCCTTTGAGTTTTCCCTGCAGATGAAAGATTTAAATAAGGCGTCATGGTAGTTGAAAAGAAAGACAGACGTGAAACAATTGCTACAATTATTTTACTAACCCAATATACTGAAAATTGAGAACCAGGAATAAACATAGAGCGGAACCAGAAGAAATTTCATTGACCAATGAGCTTTTATGACCTTCCTCCAGAGATAAAAAGGATAGTGCCGATTGTCAGCAAGAAGATAGGGATGAGCAATGCTGCATCAATTCATTGAACTATGTGATTAAACAAGAACAAAAGTTCCAAACATAACCGTGCATGCATCGCAAAATCAAAAGTTTTAAACTTTATAATGGAAATTTGCTGAAAGAAAAGGAATATTAACACATTAGGATGGGAAGGAAACAGAAACTTGTGTTATATCTGGAAATGCAAACAATAAAAAAAAGTGACCTAGGGATTACATCGCAAACACAATTTATGCGTACAAGTTTCAAAGCAATTCTAACAATTCACTGCACAAAACAAAAACACTTTCTAATAGTTTTGGAAAACTAATTAATAAGACAATTTGCTCTGCACCCAAATTAGCTGAACTGACCTGAAAAAGTGCACGGCGAGGAGTCCAACAGTAAGGGCAAAGAGCCATTGAAAGAAACTACGAGGCCTGTTGTTCCAGAATGACTGAAGCAAAGTTGCAACTTGTCCAAAGGTGATGTGCAGAGGAGGTGACAAAAGAACAGAAAAGAGACTGACATACATTATCTGTGCAAAATGTGGAGAAACAGCATGAGCTTCTTTTGCACCTGCAATATTTGAGAAATGGCAAGAAGTTAACGAAACACAACAAAATAAACAGATCTAGTACTGGCTGAAAAAGGGCATGACGAGATGACCGGTACCAAGAACTACACTTCCATTCCAGTGAATGAAAGCAATAAAAGCCAACAATGCCAACAGGAAAGGGCTAAATGAGACCAAAATCCCCCACTTCATATGCCATGAATTCAAAATAATATCCTGAATCTCACCAAGAAGCCCTGCATGATAATGGCACAAAGACATATTTATAAGCATCACAAACAAACAAAATTAATCAATGATGTGCCAAGAGAAACCAATTTTGAGAAGCTTCCAGGTTAGCTAGCTAATTTACTAACATCCTAGGATATGGAGAGCTTGTAATGTCAATGCAAAAACTGTTCACCGAAACAAGGCTTCAAAATTTACAAAACTATCAAAATTTAATCAAACATCTGAAACAGAACCTGATGTTTGAGTTGCTGAAAAGCTACTTGTACTAGGGATAGAAATATCATCCTTGTCTACGGCCTTGCCAGACTTTCTTTTTCTCAAGTTTGAGCCCACACTGATGCTACTGGTGGAAGTTATGAAATCGTTTTTCCTCTCTGACACATGATTTTCATTCACTTCCGCACCAATTCTTCTATGGGCCAGAGTAATATTTATGACCCCGACACATGCAACAAAAATCATCCATATTATATTTGTTTGACGAATGAGAACTGCGAACGCGCCAAGCTGATTAGAAACCAGAAGACAATTCAACGCTTGCATATCAAAAGAATAAGACAATCAAATTCTCTCCCCAATTTGTTAAAGTAATCATTCATAGACTAGAAGCTTTAAGCAACACACCCTTCTGTTCACAGCTAACTGAACAAAAAACATATTTGTCTTATCACTGAGGAACAAACTTTCCCATTCTGGAAATCCCTTGATTGGTGATTGCTCATCAACAGTTTCACTTAAGTGTTCTTAATATTTTATTGCTTACTGTCCAAAAAACAACTTAAGAAATCAAACACTTCTGGTTTTTCAGAATTTTGCTTGAAAGGAAAAGTACCATTTATGTTTTGACATCAACCTGTCATAAAACAAAATAATAAAACAACATGTCAACTTGTCATAAAACAAAATAATGAAACAACTTTTGAGTGTTTTTAACCATTTCATGATATACCTTAGCAAGATGCAAATATGGTGATGACTGATGAACTATCACCACAACTTTTGGGAATCCAAAACAACAAGTGAACCTTTATGGCATCACAAAAAAAAAAAAAAAAAAAAAAAAGTGTCTCCAACAGAGTTGAAAATCAGTCGATGATGAGGCTTCAACAGTTGCTAAAGAAAGGTTCAGAACATTGAGATGTACGTGAGGTTGTCAAGCAAAGGTTTTCCAATTAAGTTGTTTTAAGTTTCCGCTACTAGTGTTTCAATAGGAGATACCACAAGATAGACAAATTGAGGAGAGAAATAATGAAAATTACATGTCACATGACTAGTTGGCAAAAAAAAGAAAAAAATTCCGGAAACATTAGAACTATATTGAAAATATAAACTAGATAGTCGAATTGAACCTTACCAATGCACTAAACAGGTATTTCTTCTTCAAACATGCAAGGTACATTGCAAGCACAGAGGTAAGTGATGCAACATCTGTATAGTAAAGAAAAGAGAAGAACCAATGGAGGGGATACAAGGCTAGGACCACAGCCTGAAGTGTTGCTTTTCTATCGTCAAGAGCTGGTCTCAGATAGGTGATTATTTCATATAACATAATGCTGCACAATACTGCCAAGACACCATTTGTAGAGCGAAGAACAGCAGTAGAGCAAACATCAAAAAATGAGACCGCTTTCACAGCGAACATGCCTGGAAACAAAGAAGCAACATAGGCAAGTGAAAGATAGTACCTGCAAAAGTTGTAAACTGCACGAATCAACTTCCTTAAAAATATATTACACTAATGAGGTTTGAAGTTGCATTCCAAAACTCACAAACAATTAAAGCAGACCCTACAATGTATATCGATAGACAATTGGAGAAAATACTCAGAGCACGATAACAGAAGCATATCTTTCATTTGTTGCAACTGTCCCCAACTCAACCCAAAGTACCTTCATTTATGTACTATTCCACAAATCAACCAACAGCATTCAAGTAAAAATGTTGTAATAAAGCACGAAAACATATAATTCCATTTTGTAACATTGACACTAAAAACCAGATAGTGAATAAAAAATCTTCAGAGAGAAAAAAAAAATGAAAGAGACTGAGAGCATACAGGCCAGGTGGGGTGGTGATCATGGGATCCCAACTCTTGAAATTGCCTTTGCAGTACCGCTGAGCTTGAGGTACGTGAAATATCTCATCCTGCACATTATCACTAGTCATTAAAGCAGCAACTCTTGTAAGGTTCAGGAACAATTCGATTTTGGCACAAATATTAACAAAAAGGGGGTTTCCATTATTACCATGTAAGGTTCAGGAACAATTCGATTAACAAGTATTGAAATGGGAATGACCCAAAAGCTCACAATTGCTGCCACAGCTATTCTACCCATATCTCTCGCTCTGCCAAAAGTTCGATTATCGAAAACCAACTTCGAGAAGTTGACTTGAATCTGCCGTAATCAATCGATCTGTGACGTTTTTTTTCTGCTGATACTAGCGATGCTTAGCTTTTGCAGTATTGAATCGTAAATCCATTTGGCTTGATGTGGCTCTTTAGCACTTCGAATAAACAAAACCAACCGTCAAACAATCGGGGGCTGTAATCGAACTCAAATTTCGATGGACTTTAACGAACCACCCTTGGTCGCTAATTTTCTGTATGGTTATTTCCAGTCTGCCCCAAACTGTTTGATTTTTTCCTCCGCGTATCCAAATTGTTTTGACTCCTGCCACCTCGCACCCAAAACCGTCAAATCTGCTGTTATGTTGATGGTAGAAAAGGTAGAACGGTCTTTATATATAAAATTCAAGTAAATATATAAAAAATAATTGTCATATTTTGGGCTTTCATTCGTCTTCTCTTCTCTTCTTTTTTTTCTTCATCATTTTTTTCTTCCTTTTTTTTTTAAATTCCTCTTTGATACAATCATTTGTTTAAATATTTTTGTTTTTTTTAATTTTTTGTATTAATTATCCAAATATTGTAAGATATTATCTAGTAGTAGTATAGGTTAGCTATGGGTGATGTAGTTGGAATTATTTGTGGGGATTGCGGTTAATTAGTTGCTTATATTCAAGGGATAGTTGTGTTAAGATATGCTATATAAAAATCCCTATTTCATAACAAATATAAGTGGAATGAATATTATTTTATTACAACTTAATTTGTACTAAGAGATTATTAATTTCTCAAACAATCAATATTCTTCTTTTAGATTTGGTTTTCTCAATTTAACCCCATCTATCATCTATTTTTACTAGTTCATTTGATTTTTTTGGTTACAAACATTTATGTTTGTATCATTTTTGGAGGTCCTACAATAAATATTTATTGGAATGTTTAAATCTCCTAGAATTAACTTGTTTATGTTATTTTCTTTCTTTTTTGTTTTGTTTTTCGTTGTAGACAATTTATGTCTATAGCATTTGGTATTAGAAACGAATTTCAAATAACGAAACATGTATTTTTCTAACTACTCTTGTAAAATTTAGTGAAGTCTACTCTTGAAAATTTTGGTTTGAATTTAATTTTTTAAAATAAGTAATAAACTATCATTATAGTAAATTTTTATTTTTATAACTTAATATTTATAAGGAATATTTTGGTCGTAGATATTCAATTCAATGTACTGGTTTTCTAGTTTATGTAATTACTAAAAAGGCTCATTAAATTCAAATTAATGGTCAATATTTTAATTAAACATTTTCAGCCGGCACCGTTATAGTTAACAGCAGAATTGACAGTTTTGGGTGCGCGGTGAAAGAAGTCAAAACCATTGGGCGTTCAGCTGAGAATGTCAAAACATTTGGGGCAGCGAGGAAATAACTCTTGTCTGTGTAATATCGTAGCAGGCCTTTTGATTGTACATTTTCGACAACTCCCCTAACCATCTAAAAGATTTTGCAAATCCGCCTTGTGAAATTTTCAAGATTGTATTATGTTTTCAATTTACCACTCCCACGCAAAATTTGAAGCAACTTCAGAAGATCAATTCAGAACATACTCATCTAGAAAATCCATAACTAGTCCAATTATATAATAATCTTAGCATGGATAAGAGAGACTCAGGATAAGAGGGCTGGATGAGTAAACAAAACGCCATCACTAATCATTTCTTTATTGGGGATTGAATCTGAAAGCATATTTGATTTTTGTATAATTAAAATACTACTTTTAGGCGTATAATCCTCTAACTTAAATGAAAGACCTTAATTTTTAAAAAACCCGATTCTTTAGGAGTCTCAACCGTCGTCAAGCTAGAGTTCGATTCTCGCTTTTTTTTAGTCTGGTTATTATTTTTTAAAAATTTTATCATTATTATTTTTTTTGGTAATATTTGGTACCCGACTAATATACATAATATATTAACCCAAAATGTAAGCAATTTATAAATAATCACCCATCAATTAAAATAGTAAAAATAAACATGTAGGTTTTTATTTCTAACATCATGTTTTGAATCTTTTATTTCTAACATCAAGCATTTTTAGAATGACATGATGAGGCCCATGATCGGGTTTGATGCACAAATGAACTGAATTCAGGGGCAGATCTATTAAGGGACAAGCATGGGTCATGGCACCTGTAAACAAAAAAAAAAATTAATACTCAATATTTTATATTATATTAATAATTACTTATTTACATTAAAAATTTTATGGATCCAACTGTGGTCTGCATAAATTTTGCGTGTCTGCAAAATGGATCCAATCATTAGATTCAGTTCATAATTGTTATTAGAACTGGATCCAACGATTGAATCTAACTGTGATACCATACAACTGTGGTACCACAATTTTGTCAAATTTTATTTAATTTTTTTGAAAAAATTCTTTGACGCCCAAGCCAAGGTTGACTTGTTCCACCCCTGACTGAACTTATCAAGATTGAGTACATATAGAATTATTGAATGGATTCCTATTGCATGGCAGTTTGTGCAGGTGCAGCAAGTGAGCAGTGGCTCAAGACTCTCTCCTTGTCTCTGGTGCAACGCAACGCTGGTGTGGTAATGTGGCTGGTTGGCTAATTGACAATGGTGGTTACTGATTGTTTTGGAGGTGAAAGTTAGTTGTGCAAGACAAATGAGTATGAGATTTCAGGATGATAGATGAGTATAGAAAAGAACTGAGATGGTGTTTGGTTTGAAGAAAGGGGATGTGAGGAGATAAGAGGACTGGAAGGGAAGGGAGAAGAAAGGGGAGAAAAGAAATAGGGAAATTAAATTTCAGTATTTGATTTAACATAAAATTTTATGGGGAGAGGAATTTAAATTTTTATTTTTGGAAAAATTTACCCTTTACTGGAAATACTATATTATTAATATTAGTAATTAAATATAATTTAATATCAATACTAAACTTTTGTTAATTTATAAATTATTTTTTTAAATGTCAGAATATCTTAAAAAAAATTCATGATTTATTGTTGTTATTGTTATTATACACACACACACACACACACCTATATTGTTATGTTTTGGAACATAACCTTATAAAATTTAAATGCTTCTAAATTTTGACAATAAATTAAAAAAATCAAAATAAAAATATGCAGAAAATGAGTATATCAAAACAATAATAAGTCTAAAATGAGTTATAAATTCCATAAATAATAGTAAGCTTAAAATGAGTACATCAAAACAATAGTAAGTCTAAAATAATTGCATCAAAACAATAATAAATCTAACATAAGTCATCAAAATAGTAATAAGCCTAAAATTACGTAAATTCACCATTAAGGGAAAGTTTAACCCACGCTTCTCGCTCCTCATCACAAAGACTATAAAAAATATTGAGTGCAGTATTGTCACTAAAGATGGCCAATGGGACAGACGGCATGTGGTACGGCACGAGGACGTTTTGGTGGGGCACGAGGCACGACACGACAGGCACGTGGGCCAGGCCGGGCCTAGAATTTTAGGCACGCGGACCCTAAAAGCACTGCATGATTAGAGATGGACCAAAGCACGGCACGCAAAAAGGCACGTAATAAGCACGGTTTATTGGTGAAATTTAAGACGCGACTCGTGGTAATCAATAAAGACGTGGTAAAATATATTTAAGTAAATTTTTTTAATGAAAAGTAAATATAAAATGTTATGAAATTAAAATAAATATCTTGAAATTAAATGTTTAATATTTTTTAATGAAAAGTAAATATAAAATGTTATGAAATTAAAATAAATATCTTGAAATTAAATGTTTAATATATTTTTTAGCATAGACTTTTAAAAATTAATTTAAATCTTAGTTTAAATAAATATTTTAATTTTTGTTATGTTTATAATTTATTAAATGAATAAGTAGATATCATGATTTTAATAATTAAAATCAGGATATTTAGTAAATGAATAATGTTATTTATGATATTTGATTTAATTATGAAATTTATTTAATTAATTTTTTTATGTTCATAATTTATTAAATGAATAAGTAAATCATGATTTTAATAAATAAAATTATAAATATCATAAATTTATAAATGATAAATAAAAAATAAAATATTTTACAACATTAATAATAATTTTTCATATGAAATATTTTTCATATTAATATCAAATCATAACTTAATTAATATTTAATAGAGATATGTTTCATTTGTGAATGAAATATTTTTCATATTTATACACACAAAAAATTATAAACGAAATATTTTATGATAAATTAAAATGTTAATCACTCTCTTAATAAAAATTAATATGATTATGAATATGAATTTATTATTATTATTATTATTATTATTATTATTATTATTATTATTATTATTATTATTATTATTATTATTATTATTATTATTATTATTATTATTATTATTATGATGTTGGTGGGTTTAAAAAAGTACGCCGGACACGTGGGTTTGAATAAAGTACGTCAGGTACGTGGGCTTTTTAGGCACGCTGGGCTTTAAAAAAAAAGTTGGTGGGCAGCACGGCACGAGCAGGCTCGTGCTGTGGGCCGTGCTGGGCTCAGTTGAAAAAAATTTGGGCACAGCCCACGAGCCCTTGTGGGCCGAGTATTGATGGGCCGGCACGGCCCATTGGCCATACTTAATTGTCACGAGCGATTAAAGTGGTGGTTCTGAAGCGTTCTACCATTGTAAGAGTATCAATTTTCTTCAACTCAATCCTACTTGTTTCTCATTAATTTCTTGCCCTAGAACTCGACTCAAGCGACTGGAAGTTTCTTTCATTTCCGTGACAAAAAGATATGTTAGCTCTTTAAATGACTCTCTACTCTTTTTTGAATCATTAGTTCATCGCCTTTTTCTTGATGAGCTATTTGAAGTTGTTGGGCGCTCATTTGGAGCATGTGAAATAGATATGCTATCATCCATGTCATCCTGCACACCTTCAAAATTCAAATTCTCTCCTTCAGCTTCTTTACACACTCTTGTCCTCTCAATTTTCTCTATAGCATCTGCAGGGGCTTCTACATTTTTTCCACTTGCATGATCTTACCATAAATCAAACACAAATCCTCATAAAATGGGAATGCTTTATGCTTGAAATTTACTGCCTCTTTATGATTCTGCAATTATTTAAAATGATCAATCTTTATAAAAAAGTTTCACATCATCTCAAATATAAGTTCACACTTCAACAAACATTTACATATACTAGTTAAGATATTAACTACATTAAAGCAGAACACATCATTTTGAACTTTTAGATCTCAATCTGCTGCCATTGAGGATTATAATATAAAATGGAATTGATCTACCATTCGACCTTCATTTTTTCTTTAATGACCAAATATTTCTCATATGACAATATCAAAATGATATTCTTAACCAATAGTATGATGCAATAATAGGTTAACACTTGTAGGACAAATAAGGCCAAAGATGGATGCATGATTAGCCCCTACTATTGGATAGAATAATATGAATTACATATACAAGCAAAATAATATTAGCATAAGCCCCAACAAGCAAGCAAAAAATAAAAAATAAAAAAATACCTGAATATAAGCATTTCACACTGCCTTCTCAGCGGTCAGAATTTTCTTGTCTGGGTCCCAACCAAAGCCACTATAATTCACTCCAGTTAACATCTCATGTACAGTTCAAAATTGCATCTTTAAAGTCTTTATGCGTGATTCAATATGTGGCTTAGCTTTTATACCACATCCAGGTAATTTTGTGTCCAAAGCAATCTCAAGAACCTTCAAGTATCCACTTCTGAAGTTGTTATTAGAGTAAATTCTCCCATCATAATACAAATCCAGAAGCGACTACACAAGTATGATATCTTCATCTTTGCTTTTGGAACTTGTGGTGCTTGTCGATCCATTTAGCTATTGAACAAAAATCAGACATTAATTAGAAAACCAAGCCATCAAAACCAGTAGCTCAAGCAAATCTCAATTGAGGCAAAATAGAAACAAAAATAGAAATTAACAGTGAACAACACCAAATCTCAATTGAGGCAAAATAGAAACAGAGTTGTGGATAAATATGCAAAACAGAATAGCAGTAAGCTCGTAGGGAGTGAAAACTTCAAACAGAAGTAGAAAAAGTTAAAAATAAAAGTCAGAGACAAATCCATAACAACAATAATTCCAAAGATCATCATAAAAGTAAGACAGCACAATGGAATGGCCCATAAGGTTCCACAAGCATATGACGTAGCATCTTGAGTAAATTAACAAATATAAACTAAAGTAATTTCGAAAATTCAGTATGATGAAAAAAAAATTACTTGATTTATCATATGAAATGTACATCATCATGTTTAAGCAGATGAGAGGATCTGAGAAGTCAATATACAAATGGGTAAGTGGAAAAAGGCCAATGCAATAATAGAATTGGTGTTACAGGCTTGGCACAACTAAGAATCATATACATCAAAATATGTTTAAGAAGGACAAAAGTTATTAAAAGATTTCAGTTTACCGAAAATCAGAGGCAAAACTAAGATGCTAGGTATGCAAGGAAACTTGCGAGGCAAAAAAGCACGTAACAAGCCTTTTTGGATTTTCCAATCAACTGGATTTAGAGCAGTTGCTTCAAGATTAAACAAAACTTCATCTTTGTTTGGGTAGGAACAGGCATTTACTGGTTTTATATTGCTAGTTTAGATATAAAAAAAAATATATGAAATTAAAGCAAATCCAAATTTTTAGGGGCAAAGGTTGTATATTTATTTGATAACAATAATAATACATTCACCAATATTCATTAAAGTCAGTAAAAATTCAGCAGTCACCAATAACTGCAAAAAAATCTAAAATTGAAGTGAATCTAATTTTTTAGGGGCAAAGATTACAGATTTATTTGATAACAATAATAATATATTCACCCATATTCATTAAAGTTATCAGACTTAACTATAAAAAAACGGAAACTGAAGCAAATCTAATTTTTTTAAATAATCTCAAAAGTTACCCAAATAAAACAAAATCCTCAAATTTAGAAACATGAATAGTACATCTACAATCCATTGATTAAAAAAAAATTTCCAAGGAGTGTTCATGTGCTCTACCTACTTGCTCTTCATTGATTATATATCTCTTGTGCTAAATGTGTCCTTCATGTATTCCACTCTTTTGAGGTTTCTATACTAGTTTTCGTGCTATCTTCAAGTGATTCCACCTCATTTACAACATCAAATGCTTCCTCAAAAGGATCACATGGCATCTCCCTCCTAATGAAATCGTGTAGTAAGCAACTAGCCAATATAATTATATTTTGTGTCTTGATAGGATAGAATGAAGAACTTTTTAGAATTGCCCGCCCGATTTTGAAGAACACCAAAACATCTCTCAATAACATTCCTAGCAGTTGAATGCTTCATGTTAAAAAAATCTTGTATTGATAATTTTTCCTCCAGTCATTAAGGTGGTATCGTTGTCTACAATAAGGAGTAAGAAATCTTCGACAATTAGCATATCCAACATCTACTAAATAGTAGTAACCTATATCATAAATAAATATTCAGATTTCAATTAGTAAAACTTTATACCTCAGAATTTGTTTATTTCTTGTATATGACTTGTCATTTGGGACATTTAAATCATTTGTTTTATATATAGCGTCACGAAGAACCCTACCATCAGCCGCTGACCCTTCCCAACTGTTGTGCAAATTTTGTTGAACTCGCAAGCGCACGAATCTATTGTAGAATAGATTAATGGTGTTGAGTGTCGATCCCACGAGGAGGTGGATTTTAATTATATGTAGAATTAATTATGTAAATGGGTGGTTGGATTTGTGTGGAAGTGATTTAGATGATGCTGGAATTTAAATTGGATTGGCAGAAATAATTAAATTGGAAACTATTGAGATAAAGCACTTGGGTATCTGGATCCGTATCAACATGTACCATGGACTAAATAATTCTTATTAATACCAATTAAATCATGAGGGGGGAATCCACACCTCATGAACCACGCTCTAATCAATATGGTGCTAAGGGCTTATCGTGCCAAATAATAATAACCTTATACTAGGGTGCCGGTAAAACCAGGGCGGTAACTAGACAAGATTATTATTATTTGTCGACGAAAAGTCAAAACCTCCACAGAAATTAGAGGGGAAGAGAAAATAAATTTACCAAATAAAGCCCATGACACATGTTGAGACTTCACCTTCAACCCAAGCTTAAAAGAAAATTAGCTACTCATAATTGAACTAAGGGTAAAATGGGAATTTATTAAAATACGTAGAAAAAACAAGATGGAGAGAGAATTACAGAAAACTAAGCTCAAAAATGGATTCAGGGGTATCAAATTAAGGGGGGAGACCCCCTTTTTATAGATACATTGAATGAATCATGGCCATCGGATTAAAAATAGTTTGGACGCACAGGATTGCGCCACGTCATCAGTGAACAGGAACACGGTTTGACCACGCGGTATGAACAGTAACACGGTTTGACCACGCGGTTTGAATAGTAACACGGTTTGCACACGGTTTGAACGATGCTGCATGCGAACCGTGTCGTGAAACGATACCATGAAACGATCAGATCGTATATGTGAATAGTGCCGTACGTGTGAACAGTGTCATTTTCCTTTTATGCTCCTCTTAAGGTTTTTGACTGTCCTGAGTTCAAAAGTGACGTCCGTTTTGCTATCCGATATCTCGTTCGTTGTGAAATGACCATGATGCCCCTAAAATACATAAAATACTTAATTAAAACAAAACTCACATAATTAAATAACAATAGACTTAAATAAATAAAATTACAGATGTTAGTAAAACTTGAAGTACAAAATGACGATTTTCTCCTTTATAAATATACACTTTCTAACACTCAACACCAACCAGTTAAAACATAAATGAATTGCATGTCTTGGGAGCAAACTCCCAAAACATTAGTAGCAATCTCTTCCTTTCGATTTCGATACCTAGGTTTATCCGTTGCAGGCACCCTCACCCTAATGTATGTACCATCTGGTGCTCCTAAGCAGTTCTATCATCAATGTAGGAAAAACTAATAGTAATTAGCGACCACTAAATTTTTGATATAATACCAAATATAATCATAATAAATATGGCTAGAAGAAGTACCTTAAACCATTTCCTAAGCAGTTCTATCATCAAAGAATTATCCATGTCTTATTTTTTTTTAAAAAAAGTCATACATACATACTCAATTAGAATAATAAGGTTAAAAGTTGCGCATAATAATTGCAAAAGTTTACTTGAACAGGGAAAAACAATTAAAAAAGCATATGAACTAAGTAAAAAATTAATTTTAATTTTAAAGGTACCACAAATGAATTGCTCACTTACTTCTGAAAGTAAATTTAAGAAGTCACAAATCTTCGCAATATCTCCGGGTAGTTATGATCCCTTCTAGTGATTGTATATCAACTTATATCTAAAAAGAAAAGAAGTTAAAGCAAGTCAATGTCAATCAAATCCTACTACTAGCTTACCAATTCAATGCCAGTCCACAGCTTTCGATTACATTGCATTATAATTCAAATATAATCATTTCCATTTTCAGTTACAAATCAGTTAACATCTAGAAACATAAAGAATAGAAAACAACCAAAAAAAGACAGAAAATAATCTCCAAAAAAAAGCAATTATGCAGAATTTGCTATTCATTTCTCTTATCATTCCTATGAGTCATTTTGAACAAAAACAAACGAACTGAGTTAAATATATATTCACTATGTGAGAAGGGAAAAAAATCAACTACGATGTAGATTTTATTTTTATTTTAAGAATAAAATAAATAAATTGCTAAATGGGAGTAGAAAAAGTACCAGCTTAATAAACTCTCCTGGTCCTATTAGCTTCTTCATGCGAGTTTCTTCTTACTAGCTCTGCCTGGTGCTATTTTTTAATAATCTCAATAACAATTAATTAATCAAAGCTAGTTCAATAAATAAACAAAACAAAAATAACTAACCCATAATTTTCTCAGCAACCAAACAAAATCATAAACCCACTAAACAAACGAATCAAGGCTAGTTAAATAAACTCAGCAATAATTAATTAATCAAGGAAATAATCAAGTCTAGTTCGATAAACAAACAAAACAAAAATAAATTGGCCATAATTTTCTCAGCAACCAAACAGAATCATAAACTCAACAAATAAAAAAAAATTAACATATCAACAACTAAATAAATATATAAAATCATAAAACTTTACCGTTGTTTTCGTCTTGTTCTTCTTATTTTAAGATAAATTTATGGCAACAGCTGATTTGAATTGATCGCAGTGGCTGGGAAAATGGATTAAAATCAAAGAGGGCGCTACTAGTTAGAGAGAAATCGTGAGATAAAGTACATTTAGGTTTTCATCTTTAAAATTTTAACTAAGGCCAAAATTGAAAATTTTTAAATGTTATAGGGTTACAAATAACTATTTGGTTATTTTTAAGTCAGGGAATTAGAATTTCTACCTTTCAAAGAAGAATCTGAATTCCTTATTACAATAGATATTAAATTTCTATAGAAATTAATTTATTGTTAGTTTATTCCAACCAAACAAAAGAAATTATTAAAAATTTTAAATTCTTCTCTTTTCCCACCTCCTCTCCTTTCAACCAAACATGGCCTGAGGGATTAAGGATTGATTTGTTTGTATATTTTGTGTGTGTTTAATTGCAGTATGCATTTATATATTATTATTCGTATAAATAAAATAAAATTTCAAAGATTATATGCAAAGTAAACAATAACACGTATACTTATTGATCACTAACACGTATACTTAAACATTAATGTTAGAATCATAAATACTTTAATATTTTTTTTGCAAGTTTATTAAAAGTCTTATAAATATATAATACTCAAGCTTTATTTGTTTAGTTGCAGTATGCATGAAATAAGAATCAAAAACCTTGTGCAAGTAACAAATGATGGGTTACGAAGACTTAAAAGGAATATCGAGAGTAATTACACAAGCCCAAAGCCGGCCACTGTATTGCTAACTAATTTTAATCTTTTTTTGGTTTACTTGTAGCATGCATGAAATAGAATTCAAAAATCTTGTGCATGTAACGTATGACGGCTTATGGAGGCTTAAAGCAAACGTAGAGAGTAATTACAGCCCCAAGTCAGTCGCTCTTCAGCTTATTTCCATTGATTCAGGCAAAGATAAATGTGGAATCGCCATTTGGGATGAAACCAAGGAACAAATCGAAGGAATTAGATCCATGAAGATAGAAAAAATAAATTGGACTCTTCACAGGATGATTACAGAACATATTTTGGAGAGTGAAGATATTCTGAAAATGACGAATGAGATTGTAGAGAGTGAGGAGAAGGATGATCAAACTAACAAGAAGATGTTTGGATTAGTTATTGGCCTTTGTTATGGTTATGAAGGCGACACAGAGGGATGGGATCAAGAGCATATAAAGTAACTTATTGAGAGGTTGGACTCAAACGACTCCTTTCATGGAGTCCCTTTCTGCTTCATAAATGAATATAGCTCTTCTGGTAAGGTACAAGCCATATGTAAACAGTAGAAGGCTCAATGGGATATACCGAATAGGAGAAAAGAATCTGTGTTGGGCCTATGGATGATGTTTTTAGATTCTAGATTTGCAAGGACATGGAAGCTGCTCACATAATTATGATGACATTTGTTGAGAAGGTGAGGTTCGGTTCCAAGGTCGGGCTAGGGTATTTTGATAAGGCATAGCTGTCACCGCTATAAGTCATGGAGGTTGCCACATCCTTATGATGAGCCTTGTTGGCAATAGCCCTGGTGCGAATAAAATTGGACCCTTATATCTTGGGCTTAAACCAACCCTAAGCTTCTAAACTTCGGGCCTTAATCCAAATTTTTTGGGGTCGGGCCATTTATCTCTACTTTACTTTAATAGATTAAAAAAAATTGACTACTACCTTCATCACTGTTGAAGAATTCATCTTTTAAGTAAAGTTCTAGGTTCATCTTCTTCTCAGTTATAATCAAGTGGCGGAGAACAATTCACCTTTTTTCAAGAGTTCTCAAAATATGAGGTTGGGCTGAACTTGTCCAAGCTTAGGCCCAAGCCCATATTATTGATAAGAAGTCTTAACCTTTCAAAAGTTCATCCAAACGAGGATTGGCTGGATTGGACTTTTATTTTAAATATAAAATAATTTTTAATAAAGTAAAAAAAAATTAAAGTAAAGATAATTATCAAATACATAATCGAATAATAATCCAATACATAAAATATTAACAGCACAACATAAATCACAAATACTAATATAAAAAAATATTTTAATTTAATATTTTAATTTTTTACTTAAATTTAATTTTTTTTTGTAAATTAAAAAATCCAGACTCTTTTTTCCAAGACCCTTATCCAAGCCCAATTTATGCAAGTCTTAAATTTTTTAGCCCATATCCAAACCCAACCCATGCAGACCAGACTTTAAACCCACAAACTAAGCTAGCCCAAACCTTTTAGCCAACCCTACAAAGAAGATAAAATTTTATTTTATTTGTTATAGGGTTACAAATGACTATTTGGTTATTTTTAAGTCAGAGAATTAGAATTTCTACCTTTCAAAGAAGAATCTGAATTCCTTATTACAATAGATATTAAATTTCTATATAAATTAATTTCTTGTTAGTTTATTCCAACCAAACAAAAGAAATTATTAAAAATTTTAAATTCATCTCTTTTCCCACCTCCTCTCCTGTCAACCAAACATGGCCTGAGGGATTAAGGATTGATTTGTTTGTATATTTTGTGTGTGTTTAATTGCAGTATGCATTTATATATTATTATTCGTATAAATAAAATAAAATTTCAAAGATTATATGCAAAATAAACAATAACACGTATACTAATTGATCACTAACACGTATACTTAAACATTAATGTTAGAATCATAAATACTTTGATTTTTTTTTTTGCAAGTTTATTAAAAGTCTTATAAATATATAATACTCAAGCTTTATTTGTTTAGTTGCAGTATGCATGAAATAAGAATCAAAAACCTTGTGCAAGTAACAAATGATGGGTTACGAAGACTTAAAAGGAATATCGAGAGTAATTACACAAGCCCAAAGCCGGCCACTGTATTGCTAACTAATTTTAATCTTTTTTTGGTTTACTTGCAGCATGCATGAAATAGAATTCAAAAATCTTGTGCATGTAATGTATGACGGCTTATGGAGGCTTAAAGCAAATGTAGAGAGTAATTACAGCCCCAAGTCAGTCGCTCTTCAGCTTATTTCCATTGATTCAGGCAAAGATAAATGTGGAATCGCCATTTGGGATGAAACCAAGGAATAAATCGAAGGAATTAGATCCATGAAGATAGAAAAAATAAATTGGACTATTCACAGGATGATTACAGAACATATTTTGGAGAGTGAAGATATTCTGAAAATGACGAATGAGATTGTAGAGAGTGAGGAGAAGGATGATTAGACTAACAAGAAGATATTTAGATTAGTTATTGGCCTTCGTTGTGGTTACAAAGGCGACACAGAGGGATGGGATTAAGAGCATATAAAGCAACTTATTGAGAGGTTGGACTCCAACGACTCCTTTCATTGAGTCCCTTTCTGCTTCATAAATGAATATAGCTCTTCTGGTAAGGTACAAGCCATATGTAAACAGAAGAAGGCTCAATGGGACATACCGAATGGGAGAAAAGAATCTGTGTTGGGCCTATGGGTAATGTTTTTAGATTCTAGATTTGCAAGGACATGGAAGCTGCTGACATAATTATGATGACATTTGTTAAGAAGGTGAGACTCGGTTCCAAGGTCGGGCTAGGGTATTTTGATAAGGCATAGCTATCACCGCTATGAGTCATGGGGGTTGCCACATCTTTATGATGAGTATAGCAAAATTATAGCAGAATGTAATATGAAAATATCAACACAATGCTCAATAGTTTACGTGCTTCGGTGCCACGGAAGCAACCTACATGCACGGGAGAAGAGTGGAGGATATATTTCTTATTCATGTTGGAAAGTTACTAACAATCCAGTATATAAAGCAATTACATGAATCAAAAAATGGAAAGTAGTAACGGCCCATTGCAACAAGAATGGGAGCTGGCAATCACTGTCAATCTTCCATGATATTTGGGCAATCACAATCAATCTTCCATAATAGCAAATCAATCACTCCTTGATTTCCTCTTCTCTACCAACACTCCCCTTCAAGTTGGTGCGAAAATATCAATGGAGCCCAACTTGAACAATATCTCTTAAAATCTGGATGCTTTTAAGCCTTTTGTAAAGATATCGGCTAGAAGCAATGTGTATTCCTTTTAAGTCTACTTCAATGTGCTTTGTTCGCTCATGAAAAACTGGATTAGAAGCAATGTGTATAGCAGCTTGATTATCACAGAATAATCTAGTTGATTCTGTTGTAGGGAAGTTTAAGTCCTTCAATAAGGCTCTCAACCAAATAATTTCACTAGTAGTAGTAGACATAGCACGATATTCTGCTTCCGCACTAGACTTAGCCACAACATTTTGCTTCTTACTCTTCCATGTGACCAAATTTCCTCCAACAAAAATACAATATCTTGTTGTAGATCGACGGCCAATTGGACATCCTGCCCAATCAGCATCGGTATAAGCAGAGATAGAAGTGTGGCCATTCTTGCGCATCCATATTCTCCTTCCTGGTGAGCCTTTTAGATAACGCAAGATTCTGTTTACTGCATCCATGTGTTGAACCTTAGGTGCATGCATGAATCGACTAACCAAGCTTACAGCATAGGAAATATCTGGGCGAGTAATTGTCAAATAAATTAATTTGCCAACCAATCTTTGATATTGAACAACATTAGGAAATGATTCCCCTTCATCATCAGGCTTACCTCCAGTCTCTATGGGTGTCTCTGCTGGTTTTACCCCTAATTTTCCGCAATCTTGTAATAAATCTAGCACATACTTTCGTTGATTAAGAAAAATTCCTTTGGTTGAGTAAGCAACTTCGATCCCCAAAAAATACTTCAACTTGCCAAGATCTTTAATAGCAAACTTTCTGTGCAAAAGTGCTTTGAGCTTTGATATTTCTTCATGGTCATTTCCTGTAATTACAATATCATCAACATAGACCAAAACAATTGTAATGCCAGAGATGCCCTTTTTTACAAATAATGAAGAATCTCCAACACTCCTTTGTAATCCATTCATCATGAGAACTGAACTCAACTTTGCATACCAAGCTCGTGGTGATTGTTTTAGCCCATATAATGCTTTGTTTAATTTGCATACAAACCCAGGTTCTGATTCTTTTGGATGGCCAGGAGGTAATCTCATATAAACTTCCTCTTCAAGCTCTCCATGAAGGAAAGCATTTTTTACGTCCATTTGGTATAGTCTCCAGTTTTCATTCACTGCAAGAGATACGAGCACTCGAAAAGTATTCAATTTTGCAACTGGAGCAAAGGTTTCTTTATAATCTTCTCCATAAGTTTGAGTAAATCCTCTAGCAACCAATCTTGCTTCATGTCTTTCAATGGTCCCATCACTTTTGTACTTTATTTTGTATATCCAACGACAGCCAACAGTTTTCTTTCCATGTGGTAGCTTAACAATGTTCCATGTCTTGTTCTCGTTAAGGGCTTGTAGCTCTTCGTGCATTGCTTGTCTCCAAATGGAATTGGTGTTAGCTTCTTTAAAAGTTTTGGGCTCTCGATTATTGGATATTGCTGCAAGAAAGATTGAATGAGAAGACTTCATCCTGTCATATGTCAAGTAAGCCTGCATGGGATAAGAGATCACATGGTAGGTGAAAAAATCCTTCATTTTTCCTGGTGGACGAATCTGTCTTTTTGATCTGCGCTGGGGCTGTTGAGATGGAGGTAAGACTGTATTATCTGTGGTAGATAAAGGGGCTGTAGCAGCAGGTGCTGAACTCGTAGATTCTTCAATTTGTTGACCATGGTTACTCAAATAAGGACTTTGTTGAGCTTCATTATTTAAACAAGTGTAATCACTTGTAATTGTTGGTAGTGGAACCAAATTAGATAAGCACTCCCCCTGAGATTGAATTTTGTTATCATCTTGTGGTTGAAAAAATGACTCTGACTCAACAAATTTTACATCCCGGGAAATAATAAGCTTTCGAGTGGTCATATTATAGCACATGTAGCCCTTTTTTATTGAAGAGTATCCAAAGAATACACAGCGAATTGCTCGAGGATCCAATTTATCACGATTTATAGCCTGTTGATGAACACAGCAGACACAGCCAAATACTCGCAAATGGGAAATATTTGGCTTCTGATTTTTTTAAGACTTCCAAAGGAGACTTAAATTCAAGAACTCGACTAGGAAGACGATTAATCAAATATTTTACCGTTAGAACACCATGTGACCAATACTTCTTTGGAACATTCATTTGAAACATCAAAGCCCTTGCAGTTTCTAGAATATGTCTGTTTTTCCTTTCGGCCACGCCATTCTGTTGTGGCGTACCTACACAACTAGTTTCATGAAGAATCCCATGGTTGCGAAGATATTTAGAGAACGGACCACTGGTATATTCAGTTCCATTATCAGTCCTGAAAGATTTTATCTTGGCATCAAATTGGTTAATCACCATGTTATGGAATTCTTGAAAAATAGAGAACACCTCTGTCTTTGATTTTAGTAAATATAACCAAGTGGCACGAGATTTATCATCAATAAACAGGACAAAATATTTATATCCATCATAAGAATCAACAGGTGCAGTGCCCCATAAATCAGAATGAATCAGCTCAAATGACTTAGATGACACAGATAAAGATTTATTAAAAGGTAAACTAGTTTGTTTTGAAAATTGGCAAACATCACAAGCACTAGAAGTAATAGAAATAGAAGGAAAAATGCTTGATAAAATGCGATCAGAAGGGTGTCCAAGTCGTTTATGTAAGATATGGCCTTCTTCCTTTTTTGTATGACAAGCTTTATCGGTTGTGTTTAGTAAATACAGCCCATGTGAATAAATTCCCTCACCAATCGTCTTCTTCGTTTTTCGATCTTGAAATATAACGGATGATGGAGAAAAAATAACATCGCAATTCAAAGAGTTAGTGATTTTTCCAACTGATAAAAGTTGTACTGGAAATGAAGGAACAACAAGAACTTTGGAGGTGGAACTTTGGGGAAAAAATTTTATTTGTCCATTTCCAGATACTGGAACAGTAGCTCCATTTGCAATAGACACCTCATGTTTATGATTTATAAGAGTAAAGTCATGCACAAGACTAGAATTATTGGTCATGTGATCTGTGGCTCCGGAATCAATTATCCAAGAATTTGTATTGTAGGAAGAAGTAAGATAAGCTTGTAGATTACCTGAAACATTAGTCGAAGTGGTCTGATTAATTTCAGATGACATGGACTTACTAATTTGTTGAAGGATATGACTGAGCTGATTCATTGAGATTGAGGTATCTGCAACAGCAGCATGATCCTTCTTATTTTTATCTGGACCAGTCTTAAGGTGTGTGAAATACAAGTTATGCAACCCAAGAGGGGGGGTGAATTGGGATTTTAAAAGTATGTAATACAATTCGCACAACAATTTAATCTATTGCCTTAATCAAATCAAAAACAATAAATTCAATCAAGCACAATATTAAAAGAGTAAGGGAAGAGAAAGCAAACACAAGAATTTTTACGTGGTTCAGCTATCCCCGCCTACGTCCACGCCTCCAAGCTCACCCGGCTTGAGGATTTCACTATCCAAACCTCCCAAGGCTTCAAATGTTTACAATTGACTTCCAAGGTGTCAATGGAACTTTACAATAAGAGATTATCTCCCCAATCTCTTCACCCCAAGTGTTTCCCACACTTGTACACTCACAATTTGATGAGTAATGAAAATCACAACAATGAAACTCTCTTTAAGAGTGAATAACAAATTATAGCTCAATAATGATTCAATAAATGATGATTTGCGAAATGGAAGCTCAATATATGTTGTATGATCTTATTTATGCTTGGATTAGTCCTTAAAATGAAGTTGGGATTGAGTTTTTATAGTTAAAGCCCGAAAACTAAATTAGTTATAGACAAATTCCAGCAACCAAGCGGTTAGCCGCTTGATTTATCCGGCTAGCCGCTTGTAACAGTGATATTACCGTTATTTTTAATTTTGCTACAGTAACACTGTTCACCAAAATTATACTTTAGCCTAAAACTTTATATAATTATACTATGACCCTAAACTTTATAAAACTTTACAAATAGGTCCAATTTCAGAATTTCCAAATAACATTGTATTTCAAAACTTTCTAAAATTATGATATGGCCCCAAATATATTATTATTACTCAAAGAGACCCTTTTCAAAATTTAATATAATACCCATAATTTTTAAAGTTTTCAAAACCTTTCACTTTAGTCCAAAATTTGAAAATATAAGATTTTCCTCAGGCGGCTAGCCGCTAGCCTTAGGCGGTTAGCCGCTTACTCTCGGTCCAATTTTGGATTTCATGTGATTGAATTTCATTCGGGTCCTCAAACTTTCATAAATTATAGTATGGCCCAAAACGTTTCAAAACTTTGCAAATAAGTCCAAATCCGAAATTCAAAATAATATTTATCAAACTCAAAGATTGCAAATCTTTTCATTTAAGTCCAAATTACTCAAATCCACAAAATACTTTATCTTATAAATATAAAACCTTTTAGTTTATGAAAAATAATTATTAAATTAATCTTTTGAGCTTCTCAAATGCTAAATCATGCATTAATTAAATCATACCGGCTTTACAAGAATTTATCGCAATAATTCATCCGTTGAGCTCTAAACTTCATTCTTGATTTCGCCGTTGTCCGTGGAGTGTCTTGAACTTGATTTCACTTGATTCACTTGCATAAATATTACCCTTCAAAAACTAGTGAACTTGTGAAATACAATATTTATTAAATCACTTAAGACACATGTTTGTTATCATCAAAATTACATTATGTGTAGCCCTTTAGGCTAACAGTGTGGATACAAATCCCAGCATCGATCCTTTGTATGTCCATTTTTCCCGCAATGGTCACAATGGTAACTTTCCCTTTTTCCTTTATTGCGATTGCTCTTCCCGTGCTTCTCCTTTCTGTCATTTTTTTCAGCCACAAGTGCATGTGATTCTGGTTTTTCAGAAGTAACTTTCACATCTGCATTCATGGTCTTCTTACGAGTTTCTTCTCGTTGAATAGTTTGGCAAACAATAGAGAAAGAAGGAAGCTTTGGGTCCATGAGAATGTTGCTTCTTAGATTTTCATACTCTGGCTTCAAACTGCTAAGTAAGGAAAAAATTTTGTCTTCTTCCACTCTTTGCTGCAGCACTATAGGGTCAGCAGTAAATGGACGATACATATTTAGTTCATCCCACAACTTTTTAAGATAACCCAAGTGCTCACTAAAGGTTTTATCACCTTGTTCAGCTACAGCAATTTCACATTTTAATTCAAAAACAAGTGCACTGTTATTGTTGCTACCATACAATTCAGATATAGAATCCCACAATTCTTTTAAGGAATTAGAAAATGTGAAAATTTCTGCAATATGAGGCTCCATGGAATTAAGAATCCAGGATCTAACAAGTTGGTCATTAGCAATCCAATCTGCATATTTTGGATCTTTAGAATCCGGACAAACAAAGTTACCATTAGTGTAACCTAATTTTCTTTTTCCTCCAAGAGACAAAGTAACAACCCTTGACCAAGGAACATAATTCAAACCATTTAAAGCAACTGAGGAGAGTTTCAAACTAGGATTTGGATCGCTTTCAGCCATGAGACCAACAGATAAAAAAAAGAAAACTTACCTCAATTTGCCTACTCTGATACCATATAGCAAAATTATAGCAGAATGTAATATGAAAATAGCAACACAATGCTCAATAGTTTACGTGCTTCGGTGCCACGGAAGCAACCTACATGCACGGGAGAAGAGTGGAGGATATGTTTCTTATTCATGTTGGAAAGTTACTAACAATCCAGTATATAAAGCAATTACATGAATCAAAAAATGGAAGGTAGTAACGGCCCATTGCAACAAGAATGGGAGCTGGCAATCACTGTCAATCTTCCATGATATTTGGGCAATCACAATCAATCTTCCATAATAGCAAATCAATCACTCCTTGATTTCCTCTTTTCTACTAACAATGAGCCTTGGTGGCAATAACCCTGGTGCGAATAAGATTAGACCCTTATATCTTGGGCTTAAACTAACCCTAAGCTTCTAAACTTCGGGCCTTAATCCGAATTTTTTTGGGTCGGGCCATTTATCTCTACTTTACTTTAATAGATTAAAAAAAAATTTGACTACTACCTTCATCACTGTTGAAGAATTCATCTTTTATGTAAAGTTCTAGGTTCATCTTCTTCTCAGTTACAATCAAGTGGCGAAGAACAATTCACCTTTTTTCAAGAGTTCTCAAATCTAGGGTCGGCAAAATATAAGGCTGGATTGAACTTGTCCAAGCTTAGACCCAATCCCATATTATTGATAAGAAGCCTTAACCTTTTAAAAGTTCATCCAAATTTGGATAGGTTGGATTGGACTTTTGTATTAAATATAAAATAATTTTTTAATAAAGTAAAAAAGTATTTAAAGTCAAGATAATTATCAAATACATAATGGAATAATAATCCAATACACAAAATATTAATAGCACAACATAATAAATCACAAATACTAATAAAAAAATATTTTAATTTAATATTTTAATTTTTTATTTAAATTTAATATTTTTTTGTAAATTAAAAAATTCAGACTCTTTTTTCCAAAACCCTTATCCAAACCCAATTTATGCAGGCCTTTAATTTTTTAACCCATATCCAAACCCAACCTATGTAGACCAGACTTTAAACCCACGGACTAAGCTAGCCTAAACCTTTTAGCCAACCCTACTCCAAACTTATCGATGAGTTTCATTAATTACGTAAATAATCCGCTCAAACTAGTCTACAAATGGATAAAGAAAATTATGTACTTCGCAATTTGATGAGACACGACAAACATCGCATATAGTACCATATTTTACACATACATAGAATGAACATTTTTCTCAACTCGCTGTTAGCCGTCATCATCCGTCTATTATGGCCTAATTAGCCGTAACAGCAACTAGATGTGGAAGCACAAATATTATTCATTTTAAAGAGAAACACTACTTATCCGTAAATCCAGTAGAGCTTCAATAAAGTAAACAGTTTGAAAAAAAAAAAAGGAATAAAAAGACAGAATTAACATTTCCCACAATATTGGATGGGTAACAATTTATCACTACTGAGAAAAAGGGATAAAAATTTGGAAATAGTACAGCAACGATTACGTTCTTTCCAGGTTGTTGTCCACACGTTGAAATGAAGAATGCCAAGAAAGGCAATAAAATGAATGAAAATGCAAGCAGCATTTTGGTTTTAAAATAGAAAATGCAAGCAGCATTTTGGTTTTAAAATAGCACCATGCTCCAGTCCATATTTGCTCCTGATCAGAAGCATTTCCTGTGCACTATTGAAGGACCAGACTCATCATACTCAGATTTGGCAATCCACATCTGCACTCAAAATGAAATAAGTAGTCCTCCCATGAGGAACTTTCTTGAAAGAATAATGAAATCACCAATTAATCTCAAGCATTTAAAAAGAAAGAAAGAAAGAAAGAAAAGCATACTTGCTGGAAAGTGCTGAGGGATGCCAAAATGGATCCGCCTATCCAGACACTATATTTCCTCTCAGGAGGAGCAACCACCTTAATCTTCATGCTGCTTGGTGCTAATGCACTGATTTCTTTGCTCATTCTATCAGCAATACCAGGGAACATGGTGGAACCGCCACTAAGTACAATGTTCCCGTACAGGTCCTTCCTAATATCAACATCACATTTCATTATGGAGTTGTAAGTTGTTTCATGAATACCAGCAGACTCCATTCCGATCATTGATGGTTGGAAAAGGACTTCTGGGCATCTAAAACGCTCAGCACCAATAGTGATCACCTGACCATCTGGTAACTCGTAGCTCTTTTCAACAGCAGAGCTGGTCTTGGCGGTTTCTAGTTCTTGTTCATAATCAAGGGCAATGTATGCCAATTTCTCCTTCATATCCCTCACAATTTCACGTTCGGCTGTGGTGGTAAATGAGTAGCCACGCTCAGTCAAGATTTTCATCAAGGCATCAGTGAGATCACGACCGGCAAGGTCAAGACGCAAGATTGCATGTGGAAGAGCATACCCCTCATAGATTGGGACTGTGTGGCTGACACCATCTCCGGAGTCAAGCACAATACCTGCAGAATTGAGCATTGAACACACATTGTCATCATTTCCATAGAAATTACTCAAGATCAGAGAATAATTAAAATATAATTTAATGTCATAAACAAGCAAAACATCCCAAATTACTTTAAAAAATCATGTATAAATTTGGCATAATATATTGAATAATCCAAAAGGAAAACAGTGGTTTCTTTCTTCTTAAAGCACACTCATTTCATAACTCAAAATTTTTCTCTAGGTATCACAAAATCTCTACAAAACAACTGCAAAATGCCATTCTACTAATACCTAATATTTAAGGTAAAGAAGGCAAAGTTCAGTGAAGGCATTGAAGACAATTAAAACTACTAACTACTAACAGGGAAAAGGTCGATAGAAAAAGAAATAAGAATCCAATTTAGAAGCAATTAAGCTTTCATATGATGACTAACGATCAAATAAAAAGAAAAGGAAGGACAAAGTTTCCTAATTGATAACTTAGCTTCTTCATGAACAGACCATATTAGTTGAAAGATCAGGTGATTTTGAAAGTGAACTCAAGTCCAAAATGCTAAATTAAATGAACAAAAATATTTGTACAAATTAATTAAACAACTTACCAGTAGTACGACCACTGGCATAGAGTGAAAGAACAGCCTGGATGGCAACATACATAGCTGGAGCATTGAAAGTTTCAAACATGATCTGGGTCATCTTCTCACGATTGGCCTTTGGGTTGAGTGGTGCTTCAGTGAGGAGAATAGGATGTTCTTCTGGAGCAACGCGAAGTTCATTGTAAAAAGTGTGATGCCAAATTTTCTCCATATCATCCCAATTGCTAACAATTCCATGCTCAATTGGATACTTCAAAGTCAAAATACCACGCTTAGACTGAGCTTCATCACCAACGTATGCATCTTTCTGCCCCATGCCAACCATGACTCCAGTATGACGAGGCCGGCCAACAATGCTAGGGAACACAGCCCTTGGAGCATCATCTCCAGCAAATCCAGCCTCCAACAGTTTTCGAATTATATCAGTCAAAATTCTATAATAATATTCAGCAACAGCTTTCAAAATATTCATAAGATAGGGGTTATAACAGCTTAGCTTAAGCATTGATATTCTGTCTCCATTTCTCATGGACAAAGAACATTGTCTCATACCTTAACCATTCCTGTTCCATTGTCGCAGACAAGAGGCTGAATATCCTCAGTATCTGCCATCTTCTAGTGACTGCTAGAGAATACACTGTAAACATTTGGAATTAAATTTTATTTATGAAAAACATATAAATGGATCAACAACATTTACAGCAATGACTGAAAGCAGCCTTCTGTCATTAACTATCATAGCACTAGTTTTTTAATGAGCTAATATCTAGCAATGCCACCAATCATTCCACAGGAAAACTATGGACAGCTATAACATATTACACACCTCAACGAAAATGTATAACAACGAAAACACAAAGAGAGATCGACCATTTTATCAGCAATTACAATTCAAATTCTATGTAGGTGCAAAATCTAGGGCATAACTTGGAAAGATACACTTAAATAGAACTTCTCCCACGCCGCACCTTGCAATTATAATGCAAACCAAGATTGTACATTAAGCATTAAATTACCAACTTCCCTATTTAGATCAGTTTGCTTTTGCAAACTGACTATCGCTATGGGATAGAATTTTCATATATCCATACGAGACGTTCAATCACAAAATCTCGTTGACCTCTAAACAGAGTAACCTCAGCAAAAATAGCGGTGATAAACAATTAACCCAAAGGATCAAAAACAAAGCAACTCAACTCTAAACCATACATTTCCATAAATTTCTGGCAAAATGGCTAACAGTGCCAGAGGCAACGAAAAAAAATATTAATTAAAAAAACATAAATGGAAGCGATTCCACCATGCACCAGCATCAATTAAAAAAAAAAAGACAAAAACAAAATTAAAAAACGCATAAAATTTGAAAATCAGAGCAGATAATGAGAGAACAAAGAATATACCTTATCGAAACACTAGAACTCACGTTCTCTGAGATGGTCTCGGCTTACCCGCGCAGCTCTCACAGCCTTACGTTGGGTCCGAATTGGCAACAAAAATAAAAATACAAATACAAATAAAACACAAAATACAAAATACAAAATACAAATGAAATCAGAAATGAAATGCGTGTTAAATGCCACTAAATGCTATTTGGTTGTCGTTTTTAAGTACTGAATCCACGGTCCACACGACGCGTCAATCTGATCTGGCGGCCGTTGTGCATCCAGCTGGCCGTTCGCTTTCCGCCCCTTTTGCGGTTCTTTATTATTATTATTTTTTTCTATTTGACGGTTTTGTGCTTGGCTTTTATAATTATTTACTCAAGAGTCCCGTTTGCACGTGGTGGAAATTATTTGCTTCGGTCGCTCCGTACCTACGGCACACCCAGACCAAAGCTGGACTTTTAAAGCAGGTAATTAAATAATAACTAACTAATAAATTAATATGGAAAATAGCATAGTGATTATATTTCGAGATTTATAATTTGTTATGAGGATGAATTTTTAGGTTTTTTTTTTTATGTGGACATACCAGTAAATAATATGATTTTATAGTTAATTACATATTAATTTTATTAAATTATATAGTTTAATAGTAAATTAAACATTAATTTTATTAATCTATATTAGGACGGAGTTCGATCCGATCTAAAAAAAACGAGTTAAGATTAGATCGGATTTGGTTATCAATCCGATTGGATGGCTTTTTGCCAACCTGATTGAATTGTGATCGAAAACTCGATCCAATCCAAAAAATCGATCTTAAAAAAATGAAATAAAAAATAAGTGAAAGTAAGTAACAGTACACAACCGTTACTTACTGATCCGAAAAAAATCGAGTTAGGATTGGATCGGATGGCTTTTTGCCAATCCAAAAAACTAATCGGATTGGCTTAAAAAAAGAAATAAAAAAAAATAAGTGAAAGTAAGTAACAGTACACAACCACACACCACACACCACACACGTATTGTTTCTCTTCAAGAACAATACACACATAGAGCCTTAACTCACACCTTCACGGCCTAACCCTCAAGCCTCAAGGCCGCAACTCACGAATCACACAGTCACATATAGAAACAGTCTTCATGCCTCACACCTCATGGTTTTAGTTTTCACACACACACACACACACACAGGAAAAGCAAGCTGCACCGATGCAAACGCAAGCATACAGTTCAACCCGCAATCATCGACGCAGCCTGCAATCACCGAAGACGTTGATAAGATTTGTTGCTCTTGATTGGATTTGTTGCTACCAGATCTACTGGTCCGTTGCTCCATGCCTTTAGCATCACCAGGTTTCTCTAACTCCAAGCACCACTCACTCAAACTTGGCAACCCGAATTTCCTTTTAATGGTATAAACTATATAGTAACAATATATATATTATGTATGATATGTTAAATTGCTATTTGTTAATTATTAATTGTTAATAATTCAAACACAGTTTCAATCTTCAGGTATTGTTTCTCTTCCAAAACAATGTCTAATCCGAATTTGATCCGATTCGAAGTTAATCCAATTTTTTGTTAATATAAATATTTCTTTAATATTGATTTTGATGATAACAAACTTGATTAAGAGTATTTTAAAGGCTCAAAACTATTTTTTCATATATTTTCATTTTATAAAAGTTTTATACTCAATGAAAAGTAATTTTATGGTTTTCATGTTAAATGATTAAAATTGAAAATGTTTTGAGATCTTTGAAATTGGCAAATGTTACTTAAAATTCTGAAAATGAACTTATTTGACAAGTTTATAAAATTTTGGGCTATAGTATAATTTTATGAAGTTTGGGACTATATTGTAATTTTGCACAAAAGTTCACTGTAGCAGTTTTTGTAGATAACGACAATCCGACATCTTGATAATGGCTCGCCAACATCAAACAGAATTGAAAATTTGCATCTGGACACTAACGCGCGATCCGACATCTAGATAATGGTGATCCGACATTGAACATAATTGAATATTTGTATCTGGACACTAACGTACGATCCGACATCTAGATAACGGCGATTTGACATTGAACAAAATTGAAAGATTAGCCTCTGAACACTAACAGCGATCCGATAATTTGAAAATTCAGCCTAACGGTCATATTGACCAGTCAAACAGCAATCCGACATTGAGTTAACAGCGGTCCGACAGTGAGCAAAAAGTGAATAACGGCTAGCTTTCGGCTCCAACTATTAATAAGCTCATTTAAATTCAAACAAAGGTTGATCACAACATCATCATTAAGCTTATATTCGAGAATACAATCTTCAAAGAGTTTGAACCACTTTTATTCTTCATCTATTCACACATTAGGTATTGATTTGTAATCTTAAATATTGTGTGAGAGAAAACCAATTTGTAATCTTTTGCTTTGACTGATTGTGAGTGTTGGGATATACTTGGGTGAAGAAATTGGGGATAATCTCATGTTGTAAAGGTTTATTGACACCTTGGAAGTCAATTGTAAGTATTTGAAGACTTGAAGGCTTGCTTAGTGAAATCTTCAAGCCCAGAAAGTTTGGAGGTATGGACGTAGGCAATGTTAGCCGAACCACGTAAAAATTCCCGTGTTTGAATCTCTCTTTCCTTATATTTTTATATTGTAATTGATTTATCTGTTATTGATTTAAATTCGTTTAGATTTACATTGAGTTTTGTTTTAAAATTGAATAATTTTTAGAATCCCAATTCACCCTCCTCTTGGGTTGCATAACTAGAATTTTATTTTTTTAACCCAATTCGATTCAAATATATTGGAATTGGATCGGATGGGGTTACAGGCTCAACTTGAGTTCGGATGAAATTTTTCCCTATCTGATCAACCCGAAATTCGATCGGATTGATACAAACCCTGTCCAATTTTGATTTTGTCTAGTCCTAATCTATATAACTTAACAATGTGTACATATAAAAAAATGAGAACACTAGCATAAGAGAAGAACTCTTGCTATTGGTTATTATCTAATGGGAATGGATATGGGAATGTCTAAAACGGAAAAGACTTGCTTTATTATTCATACTCATTCAAAGATTATCCTTTTGTGAAATGGTAAATTTTAAAAAAATTTTAAATTTTTGTAAACTTTAATTCACTCATTTTCATTTAAAAGATAAAGAAAAAATAGCGATAGATTGATAAATAAATAAAAAAATTCTTTACAGAAAATATATATTAGTTGAGATTTACAATAATTTAGAAATAATTTTAAAGATTATCATTTTGAGGGAGTAAGTGGTTAATGAAAAAAAGAAATGATTGGAACATCTATTATCGCTCATTTGGTCCCTTAACTTTATGAAATACAAGATTAAATAACATTATCGAGCTTGTGGTACCATCAACATCAACTTAAACTTTTATATTAAGTATTTTTTTATTATGATATCAAAACAATTTGATGCAGAGAAGTTGGTTCGAAAATCCCCCTCGAGATGGAGTAAATGGGCTATCTTTATTGGATTCACCAACAAAACCAATTCTCCATCATAACATTTAAATATATCCATTGGTGATGCATTTATTAATTGATAATTAAAATTGATTAGAACGTAAATAAGTAATGAGAAATAAAGTAAGTTTTTCTGCATAATAGTCAACTCCAATCTCACCAGATTTGGTTTATTTGCCCCCATCTTCTAGGCATGTCATGTCTCTCTCTTCCCTTCTGGCCAATGAAAGCATTTCAATGACAATTTTTCATTTGAATTATAGAAATTAAAATTAGAATTAATTATATTTTTATTAATATATTTATTTTATCTTAAAATTAGAATAAATTATTATAAGTTATTAAAATGCTCTAAGTTTATTATTGCCATTATTTTTATTATTTATTATAATAATTGTGATAGTTATTATTCAAAAAATTATTATTTAAAAAAATTATCATTAACAATAACAACAACAGCATTACAATCACAATAATATTATTCTCTCTCTTTTGTCCTTTTCCCCCCTTTTTCTCCCCTTCTCCTTCGGTTGCTCTTCTATTTTTTTTTTCTTCTCTTTTTTCTTTTTTATTTTTTATATTTATCTTCTTTATTTTCTTCTTCTTTTCAGTCTATTCTTCATCTTCAACTCAACAAGTGAAAAACACCGTTAATGCTGCACAATGACCGGCGAAGCTATTTCGACAATGTTGTGCGACGAGATCGACATATGTTGTTCTGATTTGTGCTAAAGTAACTTTAGTTGCTGGATGAAATAGATTTTGAGTTTCAAATTGCTCTGATTTTCAATTATTTTTGTATTTTATATTTTTTTTAAAAATTGAATAAAAGATAAAATTATAATGATGAAATGTGGGTGAGGGTATTTTAGTCAGCTTTGGAAATGTGAGTCAGATTCCCTACCCCCATGAAAATTATACTCTTATGCCTATTCCCAATTTGGTGTAAGATCCATCCAAACGATTCTCACTTCTCCCGTCAGTTTTTTTTTTTTAATACTGTTATACATGATTGTTGCTGATATCATATCAGGTATTACAATTAATATTTACAAACAGATTATACAACTGAGACTTTCATCGTGGCATGTCCTCCCCTAAAGCGTGGCCCAGATTCTAATGCCTGAATTCGGGACGTAAATGCACCATCAGAGCGGAATGGGCGATGTACTGTTGGATTTATTTGAAAACCCAAATAAGCCTTCCACTTGAGAATGTTGAATACACTTAATTACTGTTTTTTTAATCTTGTTGTATTCATGGATGTCACCCGGCCACTGCTTATATGGAGCATAACTGATATATTAATAACATGATAAATGAGCCAAAAGCCAATTTCAAGAAAACTTTTAGCACGTCTAGAGCGAAATATATACAGAAATTAATTAAGAAAATAAATTAAATATGCGCATGAATGCCCGATTGGATAATTAGTTTGGACGGCTTTGTTTGGTATCCAAACCAAACATTCATCATGCATGTCTTAAAGTGGACACACTGACTAGCAATATAAAATAATTTTTTTTTTATAAAATAAAATAAAGAAACGATTTTATAAAATAATTTTTTTTTTAAGAAAAATGTCGGATTCTAAGATAAATACAATTACAATCCGTCCATAGTGTGGTTGGAAATTTTTTTTTTTTAAATTCATATTGAAGAAAGAAAAAAGAGTTAAGAGATCTAAATTCAAGTTAATAAGGTCATGAACTTTACGTCTGGTTATTCAAGATCATAAAATCCGTAACAACGTAACGTTGGGTAGCTGCTTTGGCATGGATGGCCAATTTTATAATCATAGCTTCATGATCTCAAGACTCTTAACTCAAGTAAGCTCCTAGATCTTCTCGTAATGGAAATAACTCGATTATAGGCATTTTCTAGGTACAACTTTTTGTCTGTTTTAACCTGCCGTTATTTTGGGTACACTCCAACTCAAATGAGCGCTATTTATAATAGAACAAATAAGAAGTAAAAACATACTAGCTTTTACAGATATTTAATTTAAATTTTCTTCCTTGGAGCCTTAGAGCTTGAGTGAAGGCAGTCTTTTTCCTAAAATAGGAGTTTGACGTCCCTCGAATATTTGAGAGGGTTAAAAATTTGGGCGGTACTATATAAGATTTAATGTAAGCTAATCCCAGTAATTGTTGTATATATCAGTTATAGTCTCATGTATATGAGTTGTAATCTTGAGCAATAGTCTGATGTAATAAAAAAAAAAACATACTAGCTTTTATAACAGTAAGAAAATAAAAACATCATATCATTCAAGTAATGTGCGAATGATAGATAGTCGAATGTGTGCCAAATTAGTTGGGATGTACTGCAAATTGTAGTGATACAAATTGTGCCATATTTTATTTTATTTGTAATTTGTAGCTTTTCATTTCATAAAAATAAATTTGATTTCATTTGCCTCTCAAATGATGTTTATTTTACTTTAATTAGTTGGTTAATATTTCTTTGTTTTTATAATTGAGTAATATTTCTATCTATTCTTTAAAATTTAAACTATTAGTATTCGTGAGAATGTTACTAATTTTTTTAAAAAACTGTGAAATTAGAAATTTTAAATGAAATTTAAAATTTAATTTTTATTTCTCTATAACAAAAAAAAGACAAAAATAATTTAAAAATAATAACTTGTATAAAATTCGATTGTTGACTTAAAATGTGGCATAATATGATTGGTTGTGATGATAAACCAACTTCATCACTTGCTTTTTATGTTGACCCACATGATCGGGCAGGCATGGAGTCTTTCTTAATTTAAATTCTGAAAATCTTAACATTCAAGTGTAACGCGAACATTAATTATTATTTATGTATAGTCATAATTCATATAAAGATCAAGTGTCACGTGATAAACTCAGACTTTATACATTATTGTGACAGTTAAAAATCATTGACAGAAATGCTACAAGAAATCATAATGATATATAAAAATATAAAAGAGAATAAAAGGGGAGCAGCAAAGAGCTAACAAAAACAGTAGCGTATCAAAAATGTGGTGGGGTTAATTTTCCCTGAGAGAAACAGAGTCACCAACAAAGTGACGACACAAGATAGTGGAAAACCTGCATGCATGAATCATGAGACGAATTAATGACCTTGTACTCTTAAGGAACTTTTTCTTTTAAGTTCTTGGCTAAGTTATAAGTCTATCTTACAAAAGTGAAGGAATCAATATTACTGGAAAGTAATAAAGAGAGTCTCTGGTCCCAGATCCCCATTTTTTATACATACACGTGGGTTGCAAATTTGCAATTTGGTACAGGCATGGATAATATAAATCTCTACGGGGATCAATTAATTTCTAATCAAATAATGTTAAGATTTGTACGCATGAGTGATAGGGATGGTAAAAATTCTGACGAGAACAAGTATTTTTGGGAATTTTTTTCATTTGGGGGATATGGGAATAATTTTATATCCGATTTCTTATTCGGGAAAATGATGGGAAAATTTTTTTATCCAATTTTTTATTCGGGGAAGGGATGAAAATGAGGTGAAATCCCCATCCCCTCCCCATTAATTTAAAAATTACTAGTAAATAAATAATAAAATTTGAATTATATTATAAAATTATAAATATTTGTAAAAATAAAAAATATCAAAATATTTATATTATTAAACTTTTAGGCCTAATTAATTAATTAAAGTCTTAAAATTTTATTTAGGACATTAAAAAGGCCAGGTAGATCCTATTAACCCAAAAATTTTATTTTTATTTTTATTTTATTTTATTAAAAATATTAATTAAGTATCTACATTGATTTATTTATTTATTTTATTGTCGATATAAAAGTAAATTCTTTTTCTTTTTATTATAGGATTATGAAGATTGACAAAGATAATTATTTTGATAATTTGTATTTTACATGTGACTTTTGTAATGAATCAATGTTAATGTAAGATATATTTCAAATTTTACTTTTATTTGAATTTTTTACTTTAATATAATTAACTCAAAATCGAAAAAAAAAATATATATTAGTTATTTGGGGATCGGGAACTCTCGGGGATCCCCTGTTATTATTCAAGAAAGGGATGGAGATTCGTTCCAGCAATTTTGACGGGAACATACGCAAAATATAGAGGATGGGTACAGAGAGATTGGTCCCATCCTCTCTCCTCTCCATTACCATCCCTAATGATTGATCATTATATGTATATACGTATTGATCTTGATCGATGAGAAATTTTTGCATGCTCACCGCACGTTCGTTATCCTTTGCCGGCCTAGGCTCAATAACTCGGCAGCCATCGATCAAGAGAGACTTGTGTGTGTATATATAATACAAGAGCGTACGTGCCATGTGTTTTGCATTAGCCAAGTTTAGAAATTAACATGCATTGTGATAATTTCTCCAACTCTATATGATCTTTTCACATTAAGGATTTAGTATATAAGTTATCGTCTTTTGAACTAAATTTTAATGTCAATAACCTCTTGTTTGGGTCGTGGGCACCTCTCTCCACTGTTATTCAGGCAAAACATATTCAAATTTCTTTCTTCTCCTCAATTAAAAGTGTAGTTATGCTAATTGAGACTCTGCTTCGTCAAGACTCCGAATCCTTCAAGTGCGATGAGATCGATTAAGCGAGAGTAAACTTATTCCTTTATTTCATCAACCTTGCGCTTGATTACGATAGATCATTGACCGATGGTAAATTCTCATAAAAAATAAAAAGGAATTGCTTGATTATATGCCTTATGCGTGTAATTACTTATAAATTAAATGATCAATTTCATTTTTTTTTCTATGTAATGTGTGAAATGGATTCTATATTGACATTACTATTAATTGCATGTTGAATCACCAATCATTGTGCGGATTGAAAAGCTTATTCATTCAAACACTAATCTTTTCTTCGAATTCTTAAAATTTTGCTAATTAATAAAAAAAAAAGTTGATAAGAAGATCTTTTTCTTTTTTTTTTCAGTCTTTAACAACATAATGGTGGTAACAAATTTATTTTTTAACACTACTTTTTTAGAATTCGAACTCAAGTAGCTAGTTAAGAAAAGGGGTTTGAAAACATTCAATCAAGCTTAGGACAATTTTTTTGATGAGAATATCTTAATAGCACATCAAAATTAAGATAATCTAAACTAAACCGAATCTCTGGCCTCCACACAGTTGCAATGCAATGACTAACAAAGGGTACCAATTTGCAGCCTTGTTAGAAGGTAATTATGAGAGTAGCCCAAAGTCCAGTGGAGATTTGTGGCGCTAACAGACAAAAGGAGTTGAAATTGTGAGGAATTGATCATGGATGATTCATGATTACGAGACATGGGATCTATTTGACATGATGCTCGTCAATGGCACCAAAGTCATGAACTACGTGTATCATCAAACTTGCAATTATGCCCGCATGAGACTCTGCGTGTGTGTGCTACTACTGTTCCTTCCACTAATCTTCTCATTATACAAATCAAAAAAATTTGACTAATTAATTACTCGATTTGTACTTAATCTAGAAAGCCCAAAAAAGCGTCGTCGCCCGTCCGCAAGTCTAATGGAGCAAACATCCATTTCATGCCCTGCTGGCGCTAATGAGTGTGTGCGTGCATTCCACGCGTTTAGAAAAGCGCGTGGGACGGTTTACAAAAGTGGCGTTCGCTTTTTGATGATGAAAACCATGCACCCGCTTCTAACTTCGGTTCACCGCTTTGTACTCAAAGCATGATTCACGTTTCTCGTCTCGTCAATGTGTCATCTCACGGTAAATTCACGTTTCTTTTTCTATTTCTTTCTTTTTCCCCCCTTTGATTTCGCTAATTAATGGGTAAACGAAGATAGATTAACTAATAAATGGAGGATTAAGCGACTGATGTGAGGAGTTGGTTGAATCTGGAAGCTTACCAAATCTCAACAGCTTCCATTTTCAGTGGAGGAATCCAAAGCTACTAATACCAGGAAGGCAGGAACGGTGCGTCTCACTTACTCAATCCACCGCAAGAAATTTTGCCCTAGGGACCATACATATTCTAGAAATATGATTATCATTCACTATAATAATTACTATTATAAGTAATTATAAAAATCAGAATCCTTCAATCTTCTTTGCTTTCAATTGTGTCTCGTGACGAAGTGGTTGATTTCATTTAGAACTAATTATTGAAAGGATAAGCTTACCGTTCAAGTTGGTTTTGTAGCTTTGATTTTCAATTAATGCAGCTAACACATTTTGATGAAAATTCTTTAAGGTACACAATAAAAACTATAAGGATTGGGTGATTTTGGACGGTGAGCGGTGAAGTGGGGGTAGATTTTTCATTGATGATTTTGCTTTGAAGACATCGTTGTGGTTGTGCCATCCGTTAGGATTTAATATGTACATACACAGTAGTAATTACACAAAAATTATAATGTAGCTAATCAATTAAAGCATGGCAGAAAAATTAAGAGAAAGCCTTTAATACATTATAAATAACATGACCAACTAATGATTATTCAACATGTTATTTAAATTTTATATAATTACTGCTTGTATGGTAATTTTTAAAATAAATATATATATACACGACAGAAAATTCTTTGAAATATTTATAAAATTTCTTGAAAATTAGATATTAATGAAATGAAAACTAATGTGACGATACATGCCCGTGATTGAATTCGGAGTCAATGCCCATGAATAACCAGAAAAATGACGCGCATGAAACTCAGAAAGAAAATTTTGGAGCTGGCAAATTTATAATTCAAAGTCAAATAATTTGTTGCTTACTTGTAACGTAGAAAATAAAAAATAAAAAAAAGAGGCATCTGAGGTATCCTTAAATATCACGAGATGATAAAGAAGCAATAAATAACATTAGAGAGGTAATCAAAAATGGTCCCCATGAAGCAAAGCACGTGCACGGATGCATCAAAGTTCGTAGAGAGAGTAGGAGAGATGATATCAAAATTTCTGAAGAAGAAATAAAGAGAAAAAAAAACTAAATGCCAAACAAAAAGATATTATTATTGTTATTATTATTCTAATCTATAAATGTTAATTAAATTCTCAGGAGATGGAAAGACGAGTGAATGTGCTGGGAGGGTTTCAAAGCCCTCGGCGAAGGATCCGATGCACGCATCATCAATCTTCTCATTCATTCTTCTCATCTCAAGCTGTTAAAACCGTTTTAATTCTTTTTTTGTTTTTCATTTCTCTCTCTCTCTCACAAACCCCATCAATCAAATCACTAAAGAAACGAAAAACATTGGTGATTTGAGATGATTTAGTCAATATACACATGCCATTGTTTTCATGCATGTTCTCAGAATTGGACCAAAAAATTTCTTGCTGTGATAGCGAGCATGTCAAATTCGGAGCTTTTTCTCCTCAAAGATGATGACCAAGAAGGAGTAGTGCTGGAATTCGATATTCTGAAGACCCACGACGTTACGGCTGCGGCTGCCTCCTCAAATGATCAAGAATCGTCATCGACGTCAACGGCTGATGAAAATATTGCAGTTGTTAAGGATGGTGGTCGAGACATAATAAAACAAGGCATGTGTCGGCCGCAGAAGCCGAGAAGACTAAGCGAATTCCATGCTGCAGCGGATGATGATGATGATGATGATTCGGGATTCAAGACTCCAACATCAATCGATAATCAAATCCCAGAGATCAAACAGTGCCCACCTGCACCAAGAAAGCCGAAGCCGCCTCCAATTACTGCCACTTCAACGAAAAGAAAATTATCATCTTCTTCATCGTCAGCGTCATCAGTTTCATCGAACGCACGCAGACGACGGCTGGATCTATCAGAGGAGGTGAATTCTTTGTTCCCAAAGCCCATTCTTGATGATTTACACCGGAAGATCAAGAAAGCTCGAAGAGATCATCACCATCGCGATCAACAACATCAAGAAGACAAGGAAAATTAATCAGTCAGGTTTTACTAGCTATAATAATTAATTAGTTAGTTAATTAATTAATTAAAATTCTTGTATCCTATTGCATTCGCAATGCATGTTCATGATAATCTGCCGGATATCGGTCTAAGGACAATATGATATGATGGTGTAAAGTTAAAGTTGGGGGGCAAAAAAAGAAGAAGATCAAATGTCAAGTACAGACCAAGAAAAAGATTGCCGCTGCACTCAGCTTCTTTTGTACTCAAGGCGTTATCATGCTAATGCTAGCTAGCTATGTAGCTTCATGTTCAATTTTAAAGAAGGGAATTTGTTGTCAAAGTGAGATGTGGAATTAATAAGACTGAATATGAAGCTTCCATCTTTCCATAGATTAGTACTATATTAAAGCTTCGAGTTTATACTTTATTCTCTCTTGTTTGTTCTTAATGTCGTGTGTTTAGTTGTATTCTCTTTGGATTCCATTACGGAGGATTTGTCAGAGGAATAACAAGGGTCAAGGAGGGCAGCAATAGCAGGAGTTGCGGGTCATCTGCGTAGTTCACACTTGGTTCCTTGTGGTGAAATTACTATATCACCCTTGCAAGGAAGCCATTTGTTTGGAGGTACCAACGTCTGGGTCGCTTGAGTTTTTACATATCTATTTTCATGTGCAAGGAGATAGATTGTCCTTTTGTAGCCGATGTGTCTCCGGCTAGTGGCTTACTTGTGAATGGTAGTGACTTCAACTTGTAATATTGGAATTTGACACAATGTTATTATAGTCATTTCAATCAAGATGTAGGATTTATTTTAGGATCAAAACTTGTTGAGTCTCGATATTTGATAAAAAATATATCAAAACATCTTTCTTTAAAATTGTTGATATCCATATCATTATTTTTTATTTCTTTTACCTAGCTTTTACAATATTATCATCTTACAATAATATTTCTTATTTTTGGACATCAATAAAAAAAATTATCAATTTAACCCTAAAAAATAAAATAGAGACAAAAAGTATATATATTAATTTTTGTGAAACATTTTGCTAACAAGTTAATAAAGTAATTTTTTAATGTCCAAAAAAATTAATAATTTAATTTTTTTTACAATATTAATTTTTTTTGGACGTACGTGAGCTTCCACAAAAATTAATATATATTCTATTTTTATTTTATTTTTGGGTTAAATTGATAATTTAATTTTTATTTTTATTAATATTCGAAAAAATTGTTGTAGGGGAGTAATACTATAGAAACATGTTAGGAGGAACAAAAAATAACAATAGAAGTGTCAATAATTTAACTACAAATATGTTTTGAGATACTTTTAAAAATATAAAAACTAAAATAGGCAATAATCTCATAATATAAGACTCCCTCATTTTATACAAAAATATTGACATCCGAATTGAAAATTATATGGTGTTACAGTATAAGTAAAAAATTAACAATATTTTTCAAATAACACAATAACAATATAAAATTCATTACCATCTTACTTTATACAAATAGAAGGATTATGTCATTGACCCCGTTATTTGTTGAAAGTAAGAAGTGAAGGAGGACTACTTATTCTTAATATATTTTAAGTGAAAATGTAATTTTGGTGTGGGAGCCTTTGAATATCATATTTTGTTGTGACCAAATCCCTATAACTCCTTTCTACTTATAGGATATCCCTTATATTTTTGTACGTACGCACTTAGGTTTCCAAGAGAGGCAAACATCCCTCGTGATGAGTTCTTTCAAATAGTGAGTGTAATAGGAATATATAAAAGATATTGTAAACGAATATTTATGGGAACTCTTAACCTAGTGTCTCCTATACGAAGGGCCATGCATGAGTTTCTGAACCGAAGAGGATCTAAAACCTATGCTTCTCGAGATGTATTAATTCTTTTATTATTTTTTTTGCACTAATAAAGTTATTATATTTCCAAATAAAAAAGAAAAATGTTATAAAAACTATAGAAATTGATCTCAATACTCTTTAATTTAATCGAAGTACAATACACACAAGCACGCATCTATATATGGTTAGGCTATTCTAAGTTTAATTTATAATATTGAATTTTTAATATTATAAATTATAATCGAAGTACAATACACTTGAATTTTTAATTTATAATATTGACGTAAATTTTGAGTCATTGGTTTCAAGAAACAAAGGTGGATGAATAGTCATCGTTAAATACTACTTTGACAACATTCAACTACGAATATCTGTATGAAATTTCATCATTAAATACAACATTGCAAAAGAGTTTACAATATTATAAAAGTTTTTTAGACCCTCGTGAGTGGTGGGACCAAATTTTTAATTTGGGGATTGCCAAAATGCACTTGGTTAGAGGTTATTTCGCAACAAAAATTTGGAATTTAAATTGTATTGTATTTGTTTGAATAGGAACAATAAAAATAAAATACTATTATTTAAATCTTAAAATATATGAAATAAACTCAAAATAATTAAATAAAAGATGAAGGAGCTAGGCCTTCACTTTTGAAGAGATGAAGTAGATTAAACCCTTCATAATTAGGGGTTGCTTAATTCTTAGAGTGGTTCTGATTTTTTCTTTTTACCTAATATGATAGCGGTTGCTTGGGCCACCCTAGGCATTAAGGTGGTTTCATCTTCGCGCAAAGATGCATATTTACTTGAAATTTCACGCAAAAATTCACAGCTGAACATGAATATGTATATGCATTACAATTATAAAACAAATCTCCCATCAATAGGCGTGCTTTAAAATAAAGAAATTTTTTAGTTTATCATAGTAATACATAAATACTGAGTTTAAAAACTACAAAATCATTGTAGAAACTAACATTACGTATAAATGGGTTCTATAGCAATATTTGATTATGCATGAATTTTAGGTTATTTATTTTATAGCATTTAGGACGAGAATAAAACAAATTCTAGGCATCAAGGCTCAACAATATCTGATCTAAAATATCTGTTCCAATTCATACACGCATGTAAAATATTGTCTTTTTAAATATCTTCAATTTTGAAAATCTCTCATGACTATCATTTCTGAAATTCTATAAAACATCAAGGTCGAGGATAGTTGAAGAGTCTCTTGCGACCTAATTTGCCCAAAAATGTCCTCGCAACTAGTATTTTATTCTATTTTTAATTAAAACCAAAGGCACATAGGTAGATCTTCAGAGATTCATTAAAAGGCATTAATAATCGCTGATATGCTTCGTAGAATTTTCTTATATTTCTTTTATTGATCCAACTTGTTGCCTATCAATAACTAAATCACCTCAAAAATTAAAAATAAGACGTGCAAATGCGTTATGAAGAATCTGAAATAAAAATATAATGAAAAAAAATCATCAAACAAATCCATCAATGATTGGTTTTGGACTAGACCCGGGCCAAGCCCAAATGCTATATGGGCCCATGAGCTGGTATGAAACCAAAACAGAACAATATGAATAATGATGGGCCCACTAGAGTTGCAAGCAATGACGCTGCAATGAGGAGAGCGGCGAATTCATGTAGACACACATCCGATTCAATAATTGGACGACCAAAGACGTGAAGGCATGTAATAACGACCCCGTTGACCGTTTCTCTTCCCCCCAGAGACAAAAACACAAAAACAGATAACGGTAACCAACCCCAAAACCACCCGCCAGCGCCCTCGTTTTTCTCTCTTCCTTCCAAAAACACAAAAAAAAAAAAAAAACATAATTCAGAAAACACTTCCAAAAAAAAAAAACTTTTTTTTCTTTTTCTTATCCTTTTCACGTTAATAATAAAAAATCAATACCAAATCAAAACCAGCAACCAGAAAAAAAAAAGGGAAAATGGAAAAAATGGAACGCAAGCGAACGCTTACAATGACGTGGGACGGCCTTGCCGACGTGGACGACGACGACGGGAGATTTTTCGAAACCTTCGAGCGAATCTCCACCGCCGTGCCTCTCGACTTGGCATCTTCCGACGACGACGACGAAGACTTCGAAGACTCCCGCATGTCGTTTGCCTCCGCGGTGTCGTCCGCTACTCATCTTCATAAGCATACTACCAAAAAAGAGTTTCAAAACTTCGCCAGGTCAGCACCCGGTTCAATGTCCCCGGATTACGACGTCTGGATGCTGGCCCCCGGTTCGATCACCGAACGGCGGAAGAGACTCTTCCAGGACATGGGATTGTCTCGAGACAGGGAGCTTCTCAGCTTTAAAGTTGACGACAACAATATCAATAACAACAACAATACTAACAGCCATCATCAAGCCCCTGCAAGCGTGTCAAAAAATAAAAATAATAATAATTGTAATATCAAAGAGAGTGAAGAGTCAAAACGGCATAATTCAAATTTGAATTCAATAACACAATCACATTCAGAGTCTCCGGTTAAAAGAGAAAATTCTCCGACGCAAGAAAATTCTCCGGAGATGACGGTGGTGCTGGTACGGTCAAGATCAGACGGGGATATTGAATCTTTATGCATAGACAAAAAGAGAAAAGAGGAAATGATTGGCTTGATCTCGAAGCAGAGATTGACAAGAACGTCATCAATGATGCTGCTGCAGCATGCAAAGGTGTGTCCGTATCAAGAATCCGTAAGGGTGGCATCTAAGGACTCGTCAGGTAATAGCGTTCGTTCTGTCCGTAGGAGTGGGAATTTTGCGTCGATTTTATCGAGTAGTAGATTAGGTGCATTTTTCTTGATAAAGAATTTGGATACTGGGAAAGAGTTTATTGTTAATGAGTTTAATGAAAATGGGATGTGGAATAAGCTTAGTGATTTGCAAACTGGGAAGCAATTAACAATGGAGGAGTTTGAGAAATCTGTTGGCCATTCCCCCGTTGTTAAGGAACTAATGAGGAGGGAAAATGTGAATAGGATCAATGATTCTGTGAGAAAATTTAGTGCAAATTCGTATCTTTCCAAGAGTTTGAGGATGAGCAAGAGAAGGGGAGCTGCATTGTTGAAGAATATTAAAGGGGTGGCTCATTCTATGAGTGTCAAGGGAGATAAAGAATGCATTAATCCTAATCCATTGCTTGGAGACCAGAGGGAGCAGAAACACAGCAAGAATGTTTCTAATAAATGGGTTAAAGTTAGGCAGTCTGGGAAATCTTTCAAGGACTTGAGTGCTTTGCATTTGTGTCAAGAGATTCAGGCTCACGAGGGGTCTATATGGACAATTAAGTTCAGTTTGGATGCACGGTTTCTTGCTAGTGCAGGTGAAGATAGGGTAATTCGTGTGTGGGAAGTGCAAGAATGTGAAGTTATGTCTATGAATGAAGGGAATTTGACACCAATTCATCCTTCGTTGTGCAATTCATCAGATAAAGCAAGTTCATTGGATGGCTCGTCGCCAAATCCTCCACCGGAGAGGAAGAAGAAGGGGAAGCATTCTTCCCCTGATTATGTTCATGTGCCAGATACTGTGTTTTCGCTATCTGATAAGCCTTTTTGCTCTTTCATAGGTCATTTAGATGATGTTTTGGATCTCTCCTGGTCTAGATCTCATGTTAGTTTCTCAACTCTGTTACGATTTCTTATTAGTCAGACCATTAATTTTGACACAAGTTATAGGCCAATTTCGATGGTTTTGCAGCTGCTGCTTTCATCTTCAATGGATAAAACTGTCAGGTTATGGGACATGGAAACAAAGAGCTGTCTAAAGTTGTTTGCACACAATGATTATGGTAAGGTGTTGTATTTTCCTTTTCGGACAAGCATTAGTAATATCAATTCAGCAATATAATTTCCATCTTTTTAGTCATTTCTGATGTGTGTTTTTGTTGCAGTAACTTGCATTCAATTCAATCCTATGGATGATGATTATTTCATAAGTGGTTCACTTGATGCAAAGGTGAGAATCTGGAGCATATCTGATCGGCTTGTCGTTGATTGGACAGATCTTCATGAAATGGTCACAGCTGCTTGTTACACTCCTGATGGCCAGGTTCATATACATTACTTTTTCAGTCTGCATTTTGCTTGAATTTACTTAGGGTGCGTTTGGCACACTGTATTGTATTATGCTGTATTGCATTATTTTAATGCTGGTGTATTGTATTATGCTGTATTGTATTATAATAATACTGTACAATATTTGGTGCTACACTGTATTATATTATTTTTTTTATAATTAATTTAAATTAAATATTATATTTTATTAATATTTTATATTATATTAATATATTTAAATTGTATTAATATTTATATTATTATTAATTTTAAATTAATATTATTGTAATTTATTCATATTTAAATATTTTTTTATTAGTTATAATAAGTTATAAATTTATTAATAAATTATAATGTAAAAATAAAAAATAATATAATATTATTAAATAATAAATTATTTGTTTATTAATTTATATTAATAATTGTAATAAAAAACCAAAAAAATAAAAATATTATATAATATTATATTAAATTAAAAATTATATTTATTATTATTATTAATATTATTATTATAAAACAAAAGGAAAATTATTATATTTTATTAAATTATATATTTTATTATATTAATATTTTATATTATTATTTATATTCTTATTAATTTTAAATTAATATTATTCAAATTTATTTATATCTAAATATTTATTATTAGTTATATTATATTATAAATTTATTAATAAATTATAATATAAAAATAAAATTATAATATAAAAATAAAAATAAAAATATAATATAATATTATTGAATAATAAATTATATATTTATTAATTTATATTAAATTATAATATAAAAATAAAAATATTATATAAGATTATATTAAATTAAAAAGTTATATTTATATATTTTTTATTATAAGTAAAAGCAAAAGGCAAATGCAAAAGTAAAAAAAAAAAAAAAACACAAACTGCAAACAAGGAAAAGAGGAGAAAAAAAATTTATATAATAATGTAATATTATATTATATTATATTATTTAAGTATTATTTAATTATTTATTATTAGTTATATTAACTTATTAAAAATTAATCAATTATATATATTAATTAATATAATTTTACATATTAATTAATATAATATAATTAAATAATACATTATTTAGTTGTACATTTACTATAATAAAAATGAAAATATAATATAATATTATTAAACAATAAATTTATTAATTTATATTAAAATTATAATATAAAAATTATATAATATAATATTAAATTAAAAATTATATTCATTTATTATTATTACAAAGTAAAAAAAAAAAGAAAAAACGAAGCCAAAGCTAATGCGTCCACTGGACGCATTAGCTAAACCCAACTATATGTTGGGTTTAGCTAATGCGCCCAATGGCTGCATTAGGGTGCATTATAACGCACCCTAATGCAGTCATTTGGTACCCCAAACATGGGGCTGCATTTGCTAATGCAATGCAATCCCATGTAATGAGGGGTACCAAACACCCCCTTAGTGTAATGCTTTTGTACTGGAAGAAAGCTCAGTTCTGTTAAACTAAGTCGTAGTCTGTTCTCAAGTTCAACATCTCAATTCTGTTTTGATCTTATTTTATATTTGATGTTTCATGTTTCAACAATGAAGAATGCTCTCATTGGTTCGCATAAAGGAAGTTGTCGAATATACAGCATAGAGGGTACGAGTTTCTCTGAGTGTTTTCTTTCTTGTTGCAATGTATTTTAGTTTTAAAATGAACGTCACGTAAATGCGCATTTTATTTTGGAGAACAGATGGCAAACTACATCAATTAAATCAGGTTGATTTCCAGACCAAGAAGAAGTCTAGTACCAGAAAGATCACTGGTTTCCAGGTAATTCTTCTTTTTGCCTCCAATTTATCTTATTATTGTTTCTATTCATCTCCAAGGGATAAAGGCTATAAGTTTATATCTGAACAGTTCTCCCCAAGCAATCCATCTGAAGTTCTGGTCACTTCTGCTGATTCCCGTATTCGAATTTTGGATGGTTTAGACATTGTTCATAAATTCAGAGGTATCTTTTCAGAAATTGGAAGTACATGCTTGTTTTCTCTAATACATGGATGCAGTGTTTGGTCTCTTTCCCGGTTAACAATATGACGCATACATTGTATCAAAACAGGTTTCCGAAATACCAGCAGTCAAATTTCAGCTGCATTCAATGCAGATGGAAAATATATTATAAGTGCAAGTGAAGATTCTCAAGTATATGTCTGGAAGCGTGGAGAACATCGAAATGCAAGCACAGGAAAAAGAGCTATAATCACTACCAGAAATCATGAACACTTCCAGTGCAAAGATGTGTCAGTAGCAATACCTTGGCCTGGTACGGTGAAGGGTGAGCCGCCACCAACGCCAGTCCAAACCAAAAAGCACACAAAACGTATCAGCTCAAATCCTACTTCTGCTACTAGTTCACCAACCAAGGAAGGGAGCCCTGCAGGTCACAGTAGGCGACTATTGCCGCCTCTTCCAAAGAAAACCAACAAAGTAGAGCGAGTTCCAAGTCCGCCAGAAGAAGAACTCTCTTTAATTTCTCATGATCCTGGGATTAGTGAATCATTCACTTCAAATTCTTCTTCAATAAGATCTGGTGATTCACCTTCCATATCCACTGCCTCGGAAGCAAACTCAAATTCTTACTCCCTGAGGCAGGATGACCCAGCTTCCATTTCTTCTAGCACAGATAGGAATTCTTCCTCATTTACAAATTGGTCTTCTTGGTTTGATGTTGGTAGTCATTCAAGCCATACAGTTCAAGCAACGGCTTGGGGCTTGGTAATTGTGACAGCCACTCTAGGAGGTGAAATCAAGACTTACCAAAATTTTGGAATACCCCGTAGGTTAGGCCGTCTGTGATACATTGTAATATTTACATGAGTAGGAATTGAGACAATTGCGGTAACTGCAGAAGTCTTACTTACATTTTGTAAATGCGAAATTTGCTTATCAGACTTTCTCTAGATTATGCAGCTAATCTATCATCTAGTTTGAATGTAAACTAAAATTTTCTTTTGCCATCATGAACTGCAGCTGCATGAAATTCTGTTAATAAAAAAACTTACCAACACTTGTCTGTTGATCAAACAAACTGGAAAAATTGATGGAAAAAGAAAATAGAAATGCTAAGAAGTACTCAGGCAGATGTTTATTCACTTATTTTAGATTTCAGCCAATGATTACAATATCTAACAGTTTATCTTACACGTCTACAATAATCATTTTGAAACTGGTGATAAAAAAAAAAAAAATTCCTGAAATCAAGTACTATATTTACTATAGTTAAATAAAACAGAAAAAGCATACAGCAGTATATAATTATAAAGGTAGGAGTACATTGTTTTTCTTTTGAATGACAGTAACCTTCAAATATCAAATTTTGCAAGTTGATTCAGTTGAAATTCCAGCTTTTCCTTGCTTTTCACAAAAATGGAGGTAGGATTACCCATTGTTTTGGACATTTTGGCAGACCTTCCTTCCCATCAACAAGCTGCAGATCAAGATGCATTCGAAATGAGGAAGGAGAAAACGCAACTCCAAAAAGAAAATGGTATAGATAAAGGAAAAAAAAAAATGGGATGTTTTATTGCAAGCAATCACTCGCGGAATGCAGCATTTGGTTAAATAGAAGACATATCAACTACGAGACTCTGGCACAACATTGTTAACACCAGCTGACTGGCATGCTGAAGCTGCATTCCTGCAGTTAGCTTCTTTAATTGAGGCAAATGAATAGGCAGGAAAGAGTTTAATCTTCTTGAAGCTTTATCATAACACCAAGCAATGACCATACACTAATTTAAAGCATTTCAGCTAATCGAACCAAAAGTAAAGAGTAAATAGAATTGATATGGACATTTAGTTTATGTGAACAAGACAGCATAAACATTACCTTCTTCAGGTGGCAGTGCTTTGCTGGGACCAATTTATCATTACAAGACTGGAGAATAGAAGGAAAAAAACAACCCACAATTGTTTGTGTTGCAACGTTGAAACCCACCCATTGATAAACCTGAGTGCGTAATTAGCACAAGTCACAAAATCAAACAAAAGCCCACTTGGAATTCAGTATCCTCCACTTCCATCAGGACCGAGAAGATTTTTTCAGGATGAGATGGCAGTACAAGTTTGAAATTTGACAAAACAGCCGAAATACAAACCGTGTCTTCTTCTGCAAGTCATTCGCCGGGGTATAAAATGGGTGGTTCACATAATAAGCAATCAATGCCCCAAAAGTCCAAGAATATGCAGAGTCTTGGAAACCATAGGACAGAGGTCAAGTTGCACGGCTGAAACTATGAACAAAGAATGCTCCCATAATACGCTTGAAATAATGGAAACACCAGTAGGACAAGACAATTGTTTGGACCGGATGGATCACGCGTTGGCACATATAGCCAAAGAACTGATACACCGGAAAGTAATAGAATATGGGATAGATCACTAGAGGTCCAAAATACTCCCAGAAGGAGAATGTACTGTAGTAAACTTGTTGGGCAAGGTCTTTGAATATAACAGTAAAGTTATCCAAGTTTCCAGCATTGTAATCATGGAGCTTCTTCTTTGGGTTAAGGACGATAGCCGTTGCTTTGGATCCAGGTTGAAGAGGCAGAGTAAAACGTTGCCTTGAAGGGTAGAGTTTCTTGCCTGTTGAATGACAGGCTGCCAAATCATATCAAGGAAAAAAGATTTCAAGCTTCATATATACCCATAAAAGATGTTGATAGAAGACAAACAAATATGTGACTGGTAGCATTTCGGATAATCAAACTAAATCAGAAACAAGTACATGCTTTCATTAGTTGATCAGCACAAGAACAGAGAAAGTGTTCAACATCAGGAAATTTTAAATGAACGAAAAATTCTTTCTTAGGTGCGGACGTTTCTACTAGTTACTTGCAATGAACTAGCAAGCTACATATTGGAGTTCGTTAGTTCATAACATTCTCTCAATTTTGTAGTCAGTTCCAATATTTAGTTGCAATCCCCATTTTATAAAATATGGATATTGACAGCTGAGAAGTACTAGTAAGAAGTTAAACCCTTGCATCGCCGACGTACGGCCTCCCGCCAATCACTGCACTGTAGCCCGCAATGTAAAAGTAAAAAAAAAACCCAATTCATCAAATGTCGAGCAGAATCTTTTCAAGTAATCAGATTTAGGTTAGCAAGTGTACCGAATCTCGAAGCTGAAGCCCACCCTTGATAATTTAATAATCGGAAGGGGGAGTTTGGTCAGAGTTGGGCAAAGCCAATGTTGCCCACCTCGGATGTGCTTGTATATGGCGGGAATTTGTGGGCATATGATAGGGGACCCTGCTCGTTTGATTGTTTTTTTTTTTAAAATAAAAATGGCTTATTATGAAGGTACCAAAATACCCTTGATAACCGAGACAAGATTCAGTCGAATCAGGAAATTTCCTACTTTAACTTGGTGCATCCATATAATTACGTTTGCTTGGACAAATGGACATATCTAATAATTATGTTTGCTTGGACAAATGGACATATCTAATAATTATGTTTGCTTGGACATATCTAAGATATATTAAAATGAAAAAAAAAATGACCCAAAAAGAAAAATGACAATTTTGTTTATAATAGAACTGCATTAATCAATGTAATACTTTGCTAAAGACTGATAGTGTGCATATCGGCTATGTAATTGGGATATATAATTTGTGAAATGACTTATGAAGTGTTATCATTTGATAGATAAATAGATATATGATGTTATATTATTAGATTAATTAATAGCGACGGAAAATAAAATCAATTAACACCTACCTTATGTTAAGTAATGATTAGTAACACATCACTTGAGATGCAGACTATATAAAAATTCAATATTTCTCACATATCAATATTATTTACATATCAATATTGTTTTATATAAATATACATATACATACATACATATACATACATACATACATATATATATATATATATAGAGAGAGAGAGAGAGAGAGAGAGAGAGAGAGAGAGCATTAGTAAGAATCCTGGATAACGATTTTCACATATCAATATTATTTTGTTCTGAATTATCACTTAATATAAAATTTTCAAAATTATATTTGGAGTATCTGTATAAAACTTGGCCTTGGTATTCAACATCTTAGCACAGCAAAAGAGATGTAGCAGTACTATTTTGTTAAGGTCCATTGATTTTGCTTCTTCACAATTCAATTTAGCTCAACATCCATTTATTATCTCTTACTTTTAGACATTTTTCTTAGCAATTAATTAATTCACTAGAATAACCAATAGGAAGAATTAAAAAGAAATAATGGCATTAAGATTTTTAAGGAGTAAGATTAACCATAGCTCAAGAGCACGTTGTTTGTCCTGATTTTTCTGGTATTGCTACCATAAGACTTCAAGATCTTTTTCTCTTCCTACTTCAAATAATAATTTTTTAAATTTTTTATTTTAACTGAATTTTCAAAAATCTCTCTAACGTGACTAGGCAGTAGAAAGAAGTTATGATGCGTTTATTTCATGAAATAAAAATGGAGTAGAATGGAAATGAGATTCCAATGTTTATTTGGTAAAAATAAATAAGAATGAAATATACTGGAATGTCATTAATGTATTTACTTGGCAAAATAAATGAGAATGAGAAATGAGAATAAGAATCAATTTACTAAAATACCCATAGTATTAAATAATGTAATTTTCATTAACTAGATACATGTATAAATATTATTATAAAAATGATATTAATTAAAAATAAATTTAATAATAATAAATGCTAATAATGATAATATTAATAAAAATAATAATAACTAAATTAATAAAGTTAATAAAATTTAATAATAATAATAATAATAATAACAATAATAATGACATTTGAAATAATAAAATTAATTATGATTTGAACAAGGGTAATTCGGAAAATATGAAAAAATTAAAGGAATACAAAAGTCAGTTCAGGAAATGAGAATTCCCATTCCCAACACCCCATGTAGGGGTGTTCACAGATCAGATTTTACGAATTAGACATCAATCCATATTTGATCCACGATTTTACAAATTATAATTTTTCAATTCAATCTAATCCACGGATTGATTAATTTAAATCACAATCCAAATCCAATCCATATATTTGCGGATCGAATGCGGATTTAACTCAATCCATATCCAATCCATACGTCTACAAATCTAACTTAATCCATATCCAATCCACCATTTTGCGCATTAATTTCCGAGTTAAAAATTTTTAGTTATCTCTAATCCATGAACTAATCAAATAAAAAAAATCTAATATAAAATAATTTTACTACCGATTAAATTTAAAATTGAATAAAATTTAAACAAATTAATTGTTTAAATAAAGATAAAATAATACATTCATAGTTTTAAAATATAACACATCGAGATTAATTCTTCAAATAAGACTATAATAATATGTTTAAAGTTTTAAAATATAACACACTAAGATTAATTGTTCAAATAAAGTTACAATAATAAATTAATAATAACACCGAAATTAATTGTTCAAATAAAGCCACAATTAATTGAAATGACGAAGTTTCTAAAACCAAACATAGTCTGATCCTTCACCAGGGTTGTTGTGCATGTCGAAAAGTGGTGATTACGAAACCGTCAATGATGGGAATCAGGAGAAGCCGTACGGGCGGCGATCTTGAAGGTTGTGATGGTGCAATTGTTTGATTGGAACCAGTGATTGTGAAGTGGTTAGATGGACTCGGGGAAGAAGATGGCTTGCTCTGGCTGAAATTGCGCGGCCGATGTCCTTCAAATCGGTGTTGAGGGTGTGTCAAATCAGTATTGGGTGTTGGTAGTGCGTGTGACGGTGGGAAAACTTAGGGTTTTTTATTTGCAAATTGTTGGTGACTTGACGTTATATTACTTTACTTTTGGGTGACTTTACAAATTGTTGGTAACTTGGCATTATATTAGGTTGCTTTTGCTAGTGTGTGTGACTTTGCTTTTATTTTGTTTTACAATTTTTATAAGTTATATTTGTATATTTGTATATTTGATTATTTAATTATTTTTTATTTTATATTATTATTGGATAATGGCTAAGAAATGTTATAGTGCTTATGTAACTATGTAATGTCACATTTACAATATTTTTTTAATTAAATTTATAATAATTTTTTAACTAAATAAATAAATTTTTTTTTTTGCGGATTCACGGATTTTTGTAGATTTACAGAAGTAAATCCATATCCAATTCATCAACTGCGGATTTTTAAATTTTCAATCCATATCTAATTCACCAATCCACAGATTGGATTTATACGGATCGAATTTTCACGGATCAGATGGATTGACCTGATCGGATTGGATTTTGAACACTCCTACCCCCATGAGAATAAGATTCTCATTCCTTATTCCCAAATTGTATGGGACTCATACATTTTATTCACATTCCCAAATTATATTTTATCAAATAAACATGAGTTTTATTCATATTCTTTCATTCTCATTCCCTAAACTCTCTAGTAAACACACCATTAGTGTTTTGAGATTAATTAAAAAAAAAACGAAGGCAAAGAAATGAGGAAACTAGTGAAGAGCTGAATGAACAATTGAACATAAAGCTGTGCTTGATGTGGAATTGCAAAGTTTAATAGCGGGGACCTATTTGTAGGATTTTAGAAACTCATGCCATTTTTACCATATTTTTCTCCAAATTGGCGAACCCTTTGTTATTATCCCAATTTGATCTGAAGCATCATTTAGGCGTTCTCCCCCCAAAATTCAAATTCTTAATTTAAAAATAAGCCGAGTCCACTTGCCGCCTTGGGCCCTTTGACCTCACTCCTCACCAGTCTCACTGTCTCTCTAATGACATCACCAATCCCCTTCTCAATCGACGACAAAGACCTAGACGACGCCGCATTATGGGCCGTAATCGACTCCGCCGCCGCAGCAGCCTCCGTCTCACGCTCCTCAGCCTCCGCCTCCAAATCACGCAAGCCCCTCGCCATCAGATACCCCAGCTACCGTTCCCCCCCGACGCCAATCTCCCACCCTTCTCCACCGCCAAACCCCAAACACCACCACCACCGGCAGCAGAAATTACAACACTCCCCGAACTCCGACTCTCGTGGAGAGATCGTCAACGATCGGCCGCTCAAGGTGGCAAGAACGTGCTCCTCAGAAGCCAGCGAGAGCAGTCCAATGGCTTTAGCTCACCGAACTCCGCCGAGTCCAGTGGCGTATGCGTCGCCGGAGGCGTATTTAACGCCGGGAATTAATGGGAGGAGTGAGGGACACGAGCAGGATGTTACGAGGCACAGTTTGTCTGGTAGGTTTCCTACAGTTTCGCTGTTCAAGGAATACCAGAACGCAGCTATGGCGGTAATTATTTTAACCTTGATTTTCAACTTTATTGATTGATTCAGTGGTTAATCTCTTAATTTGCCTTTATCTCTTGTTATTTTGAAACTTTTTTTGGTGGGGCGGGGGGAGGAGCAAGAAAGGTGTTTGATACAAAGTCCGTTAGTAGATTTGACTATGTGAATAACTCTCAATTAAGCCCTTAAATTTGTAAAAAAGGTTTGTTAGAGACTGAGATGTGTTGAGGCTTATACATGGGTAATTGGTAAATGTAAGCTAGCCCTTTAGAGCTTGTGCATTGAAAATTAAGCAGAGGATATGAGTTACAAACATACCCCTAAACGCTCCAGATTTTTCGTAACATCCGAATTACTTGGTATGTTTATTGTGTCTTGTCTTGTTGAATGAACAGATTTTGGAGAAGTCTGATTACACTATGATTTCTGGGAGCCCTTTTATTAAAAAATCGGGTATGTAATTCAGGGTTCGGCAGCCTTATGCCTGTTTGTATTGAAAGGAATTGTTGTACGTAACATAGGGGATGTTTATGTTGTATAGGTTGGAGGAAGATATCATTTTACTTCAATGTATCCTATGAGATCAAAGACAAGAGCATTGAATTTGATGAAAACCGCAATGTTCAGAGGGCTGAATTTGTGGTTCGGGCATATATGCAGTAAGTTCTCTTGGCAATAAAGCGGAGCGTTGTGAAACAAATTGGCAGCACATTTGTTACAGTTTTGTAATGGTTGTTATCTTCTACTTGTCTTTGTTGTTACTAGGGGAGGTAGGTTTTCAGATGGATGGGGTTCATGCGAACGGCGTGAGAAGAGATTTCTAAAACCAAATCATGATATCCCTAGTACAGCAGAAACCAGAGCAAAAAACAAAGCATGTCAGGTTAATCTTCTCCCCAAAGGTTCATTCCAAAATATTCTATTTGTGACTTGACTTTCTTATGAATTACTCCTTGGTTCTGTAGTTGAATTATACATGTCTCTTTATGCACGTGCACACACTTAGACAAGACACCAATCTCCCAAAGAGTTAGGTGATTCTGTTAGGCGAAACCTAACATCTAATTTAATGGTGATGCGTCAATGAATTAAACGTCTCCTGAGCTAAACAAGGTAAGGCTAGGGCTAGGTCAGGTAATTATTGCCATTTCAGAATGATAAATTTTGTTTTGGATTGGTGGCTCTCAGCTATAAAAAATGTGAAGCTTGACAATTGAACAATCCTTGTTTGCTATATATATATATATATTTTAACCCAGGTCCCTATTCTTGTCATTTTCATTAGCTTTTAAGGCATGAATTATATTGTTAGATCTTTGTGCATTCTTGTTGGTCCCTCTATTAGCCATTAGTACCATTTATCACAACACTGTTTGCATAGAATTCAATGTCCTGATGTTTATCACATATATCACCAATTAGTTTTTTTTCTTTCTAAAAGTGAAAATATATATTTACATTACAGGACCTACTTGGAATTGGAGAGTATAGACCCGGTGTGAGCCATTGCCAGCGATGATAGTTTCTCAAAGAATCCCAACTTGGCTATTCTGGTTGTCTAAAATATTCTTTGAATTACATGATAGCCTACAAGGCAATATAACACGGGAATTTCTTATTAACTTGTGAGCAAATTTGAGGGACAAGAAAAGAACGAAACATAGAATGCTTCGTGTATTTTTCTTTAACCATCTAAATGACTGTAAATCTGAACTGTAGTTATCTCCTTTTACCTGCTTTGTCATTTTTATTTGTGTACATTACTTTTTTATGTTCCTTGCTTACATTTGGTGACACCGGGATGGGATCAATTAGATGATTATCTCAAAAGGGAACGTGGGGAATGTTTGGCGCTTCATTATTGTTCAATTATTTAAAAATTAAACAGGATTGAATTACAATGTACAAAAATAGTGAACAAAGCTTTGTGGTCCAAGACCAAAAGGAAAAGGCTTTCCTCGAAGTACAGGACGAAACAGTTGATATACAACAAGGCATATCTGCTTCCTTTTGGATTTTTAAGTCCTTTTCTTTAACGGTCCACGTCCTTCACTATTATAATAACTAGCATATTTACAATGACAATTAAGCCCAGTGCCTTTTTCGGAAGTTGCTAGCAAGTCCCAAATGAGTTTTATCTTCCTCTTTTTTTTTTTTTTTCAGTTTTAAGTAACACATAAGCTATTGGTTGGAATTTCTTTTGACCTTCCTACTCCGGCTACCTTTAAGCGATGCTTTTACCTGAATAAACCTTCTTCTATTCACATAACTAGAGATGGCTAATGAATCAGAGGGCACGTGGTGGTATAACACAGTATGATATGAGTATGTTTCGGTGGAATACACGGCATGGCACAATACTCACATGGGTTAGACTGAATTTAGAATTTTAGACACAATTAAAGATGGGCTAAGTATGGCACGATGAAAAAATCGATAATAAACATATTTTATTTTCTAATAAAAGTAAACTTAAAATTTTATGATTTTACAAATAGCTTGAAATTGAATTTTTTAAATTCATTTCATTCTTAGTTTTAAAAAAAATACTATAATTGATTTATATTTATAATTTATTAAATAAATAATTAATATCAGGATTTTAATAAGTACAATTATAAATATCATGATCTTATAAATATGCATTAATATCATTCTGAATTTTGATTTATAACTTTATGTAAGTCTAAATTAATAATTAAGTTAAATTTTTAAAAAAAGTTTATTATTATATTGTTGTTAAGTATTAAAACAATTCTAATATTATAAGGTTAAATTTAGTAATTAATATTATATTATCTTACTATTATTAGTTTATTATTATTGAATATGGACTTGAGTCTTGAATTTTTTATTCTATTAAATTTGAATAAAAGTATAGATTTAAAAAAGTACATAAACTTAAAAAAAAAAAATACACCAATCGTTTGACATGCACTCTTAATTTTTTTTTAAAAAGAAAAAAATTTATTAAGTTCTTTTTTCTTAAGCACGACACGTGTGGGTAAGGTACAAGTGGACACGGTATGTGTGTCGGGCCAGACCTAAATAAAAAAAATTAGACCAAACATGGCCCGTGGGCATCTCGACAGATAACAATTGACATTATTGATTGCCTGATTTTTATCAACAATGATCATCTTAATGTGCTCTCAAAATCTCAAACTTTGTTTCTGAATTTGAGTCGACTTAACAATTATTGTGATTTATAATCCTCCCCTAATTCAATTAGGTAAGGATAGTAGTGGAGCCGCTGAGAGATAAATGAGGGTTGCGACTTCTGTCCAGTCTAAAACCTACAAAACCTCTAAATATTTATTATTTATGGGAGCGAAGTCCCATCAGTCATTTTTAATTTTTATTGTGATTTGATATTATACGAAAAAAGGACAAAAAAAAATGAAAATGTTGGACGGTTGAAAGTACGGGGATAACATTGTCATATTAGAAAAAGCTGTGGGCTTGAATCCTTGACGTTCCATATTCCCCTTTTCTCTCGCCCGGTACAAAATGATTCCACTTCCTCTCCTTCCTTGTGTCTGCTGACTGAACCAGATATGCCCCAAAGAGCTGGTAACACGTCACTCTCACAATCGTTCTTTGCGTTGTAGTGTTTCGAGCTCTGCTCAGTGCTCAGATTGCTGTTGCATGTGAGAGATTTCTGACTCATTTTAAATGATTGTTATTCTCTGTAACGCTGTTTGCATTTCACTTTTCTTGATGCTAGAAATGACTGTTCCTTTGTGTGCAGCACCTTCACTGTTCTCTTAGTCAAATCAAACTCCTCCAAGTTCATGGCTCAACAGGTAAGCATCATATTCTTTTCTTTTAGTTTGAAGGTTTATGAGTTTAAGGCTAAAACCCATTTGTTGTTTTTATTATTATATTTTTAATGTAGGAGGATGGGTGGCCCCTTGGCCTGAGGCCACTTAATGCAAGAGTTGGGTTGGTGAGAAATCGCAATTTATCTGGTTCGGTTTCTTTCAACACTTTGCTTACTGGCTCTCCAAGCCCCTCTACACTTTCTTCTTCAGATCTTGATACAGAGGTCACTTCTTTCTTCTCATTTGATGCCTCTGTTTTATTACTATGCATTTAAAATTTTTTACCATGAAAGCGTAGATGCATTATATTAGTCCAGACATACAATTATTTCTTTGAGTAATACTATGCATGCATAGCTAGGATAACAATATAATATTTAAACTTGTGCGATCAGTTAAATAAAATCGTGTAAAATCCTCTTGGGCAAGTCATCGAGCAGTTTGAATAGACTTTATTTGTACACCATTAATGCATTGTTATTCAAGTACTAGCTTTGGGTATGATGAGTACCAGATTCATTTCCTTATCTTTTGATTTTGTTTTCTTTAATCTTTAGTTAATTTCACGGAACAACAAAAGCAACTTCAAAACCCACTTTACTCTTTCCACATGGGCCGTCATGATGGTATTTTTTACTGCACTTGTTGCTCCCACTAAACCCTTTTAAAGATTGCAGATCTCTTTGTTTGAGTTAAAATACACAAATATGGTTGTTCTCACACTCAATGAGGTTCCATGAACTGAAAACAAGAAGAAGATACCCACTACCTCTTGGATCTCTCACTGATTAGAATGTTGAAAAAGGTTTCTTGTCAGGCATGCAAGTGAACCTAGGGTCCCAGAACATAGGCTAACAGACAGACAGACCAATGAAACTGTTATTGCCATTAATCTCTAATTAGTCTTCCTTTGTGCCTAAACTTTTGTTAATCAATTCAGATACAACACATTCATAAAATACTTATTTTGTTTGATATCAGTCCACTGGTTCTTTTTTCCATGACAAGAGCATCACACTTGGGAGCCTTATTGGTGTTTCTAACATTCTGGAGCTCTCGCGAAGATCTGCTAGGAGAAGACCAACGGATACCTTGAGAGACCAGAAGAATTACAAGCCTAGGCCTTGGTTGTTTTCGCTGTGCTCAAAACTAACTACGGATGCTGTGACCACTAACAACACGCCCTCTCTTGGTCACTTTCTTGAAGCCGAAAGGAGAGCTGCCAGCATTTACAGGAGGAATCATAACCCAGCAATCTATGGACCTAATGATTTTTCACCAGTTCTTCCAGTTACAAATCCAAATCCTTTATTTGTCGGTGACCAGGTTGCCCCTCATTCAAGTGCTTCAGTAAGTGCAGATGGTGAGAGAAGATCTAATAGAGAACTACTGGAACACCGCGATGGATTTGGAGCTCCATTGTTGCTTTCATGTATGTGTGGTCAACTCATTAAATGATGCGTTTTCATTGAATATACTACACTCTTTCAGGAGAAGAATGTATTGCGTGGTTAAAATTTATAGATATCTTCGTTCATTTGTTTCATAGGGGCCAATTTTGCCAAACATTATGCCTTGAAACCTTCCTGATTAATATAGGCTTTTAAGCAATAATAAATTATTACTAAACTCAAAAATCTCTCATTCAAGATTTTTTTTCGCATTCCAAAGATTCTTGGTGTTCTCTCTCTCTCTCCAATTCAAACTAATCCAGGTGTCTATTTTCTAATGCAGTAGCCACCTTAAGCAATTACATAAATGAAAGTAAACTTCTTCCCATCTATCCTTGTGTAACTGGGATCCCAAACCCCAGAACTCTGGAACCTCAAAAAATCTTACTGGTTTAACCAACTAGTACTCACATGACACGGCAAAAAAGATTTGCCTCCTATTCCAAAAAACAATGTTTTCTGATACAATAGAAAGAAGGCAAATGTAGCTTAAGCTATTTTGATAAGCTAATATGGCAACATTATTTTGTAACCAAGTAGTTCTAAGATTTATTAGTCATAATGCGATAGGTTCCAAGTTGAGGCAGAACAAATGTGCACTTTTCAAATAGCGATTATATGTAATGAAATTAAAAGAAATGGCACAGATAGCAGTTTTGCTTATAAAATCTAAAATGATATTAAGAGCAGATTTCTTCTGCTTCGTCCACTAGAAATAGTGGATAAAAAAGCATACTTTTTCCCCTTATCTTTCTTCGTTCTTTTCCTTCCTTTTTAATAGAGGAAATGGACCATACTTAAACATGGTTGAACACCTATTGAACATTTGGCTTCATTATTCTGTATAAACGTGTGGAATTGAAGCAGGAAAAACCTAAAACATTGCTGCTTCTTCAATCTAAAGAGCAGCATACTAGATTGACAGGATTCCACTGGAAAAAACTTGCACAAGGACATTTTACTTGACTCTTGTATCTCATATGCTTAATATTCAAATGGAGGAGGGTTGACTTGTATCTCATTTGCTTAATATTCAAAGGGAGGAGGGTTGAAAAAGTTACCCAAATGAGCCATTTAAAGCAATCTGAATGTTGCAACACTGCTGGTTCATCAACTAACATGGCAAGAGGGAGAATCCCTGGCATCCATGTGTAAAAGCTTATCACTTGCTTCATTGCATTCAGCTGCAACCCTTCCTGAACTTCTGCCAGCTATCTTCACAAATGAGCCCATGGCTGATAAACCCTTGAAGCTGCTGCTGCTTCCTTCGCTGGAATTCCAGGACTTCCTTGATATCCTGGGTTTTGAGGGACTAACGTCCAGTTCGGTAGCAGAGTTGATAATTCTAGCAGCAACTAGGTTGGCAATGCTGCTGCGGCAGAAGGGGCAAGCAGGAACCTCTGGGACAGCTGTAATGATGTCAGGCTTCTTGTGGCAACACAGGGCTAGGGTGCAATGAGCACACATTTGATGCCCACATGGTTTTATCTCAATTGTGCAGAGATTTTCAAAGCATATGCAGCATAGCTCAACGTCACTTGCCTGTTTGAGAAAAAAATTCCAGTAAATACAAATGAAAAGATGAACATGCCAATATTTTAATGAGATCAGTAGTCTATGGTTTCCACAAATCAGGGCCTTGAGGTTCAGTTACTGTCACATTTTATCTCAACTTGATAGGGGAAAAAAAATCATTTTTTTAAAGTCATATCCTGGATCATTTCTATTACTATTAGACATATTTCACAATTCATACTTCAGAATACATAAGTTCAAATGGATAATTTAAACTTAAAAGAATATCACCTCAGAGGTATTGTCATCCATCTCAGCACCAGAAGGTGAAGTTGATGGAACTGAGGAGATTGTCTCATTCAAAATGGCTTTCTCCCTCTCCTCATTTCTCTCCATTAAGGCCTTCTCCAGCAGCTCTTTGGCCTCTGGATTAAGATCAGTCATGTTCCGTAATTGCAATGGCCAGACAAGAGGCTCTGCAGATGAAGGGTTCAGCAAGGCTGCACATGCTTGATGTTTGTACTTGAGAGCAATTGCATATGGTATTCTCCTGAAACACATCATTTTTAGCAGAAATCAATACAAGATTTCTGAAGCCATCACATAAACTTTCTCAAAAAAAAAAAAAAAGCCATCACATAAACAATACCACTAACATTTCAGGATTGATAGCAAAACTTACAACATTTTTATTTTACCAAAAACAGGAAGACAGAAGACAAAGTGCCAAGAAAAATAAAGTTTCCTAATTTGCAATTCAAATTAGTTCTTCCAAAAATAGACTTGCAAACTCTACCATGGAAACAAGATACCAAAATGCAAAATTACACCAAAGGTCTTTCACTTAGACCCATCTTACATAACTAATGGCAAAGTAAACGGCTTTCTATTTCTTGCTGGGAAGACTCACCCAAATGCATCTGGCTGAACCCTCTCAGCTCCCCAAGCAAGCAATTCCCGTGTACACTCCAATGAACCTCCCCGAGCAGCAAAATGAAGTGGTGTGCTCCCTGGATATCTATATATATGCCTCCCGTCAATCTAAATGAAGAAGTCACTCAACAAATAAATTAGACCTTATGATTGAAAAGTACCCATTTCCACCAGTTGATGAACAAGCAAGAGCTCCATTGTCTAAGAGGGTATGAACACATTCAGACCATCCTTGACGGGCAGCCAAGTGCAGTGGGGTTGCACCACTTTCATCTCTTATGTTAACAAATCTTGAAAATCCCCTGCAACAGCCCTCATTCAGTCACACGATAATTATTGAGATTCAAGTTTACACACCAGAACAAGAAAGAGACCAAGTATTTGCTACAGGGCTTGTGCGGGCAGCAGTAAGTAATGCTTGCAGGCAATCTGAATGGCCATAGTAGGCAGCATAGTGTAGGCAAGTTCTTCCTTGAAGAGAATCAAAATTCAGAATCTAGTAATTTACAGCACACCAAATGATCAGTTTCATCGAAAATAATTGAAAAAGCAAAGCCAAAGTCAACATAAATCATTAAGAAGAAAACATACAAATGCTCCGCTTTCAATGAGCTTTTTCACACAAGATAACTTCCCATGCATTGCAGCCACCATTAATGGGGTCTAAATAGGCCAATCACCAGCACATCAATCCAAAACACAAGTAAAGCATACAATGTCAGAGACTAAAATGCATAACCAGTAAGAACAGCAAGTAAAATGAAGATTTAACAACCGACACAAACATATAGAAAAGCCAAGAATATTACCTGTTTATAGCGATTCAAGGTATCTGTATTGGTATATAAAAAGAACTGATCCAACAGCATTGACAGAACCTACCCATGATCCAGAAAAGCCAATAAAAAAAAACCCAGAAAATCCCATTAATATTTTCCCAAGAAAATTATAAAGAAACCACAAAAACAAGGAAATCAACCAAGTAAAGCAACAAACTCCAAAACTCACCTCGATCTGGCCATAAGCAGCAGCCAAATGCAACGCAGATTGCTTTCCATATCCACTAGTCATTCCCAAGACAGTTGGATCAGCTTCCACCATAGCCTCAATCATCTGCAAGTCCCCATTCTCCACGGCAACGAACAATGCACTTTCACTTCGTTCCCTGCAACTCATTCTCTGACCCATGACCTCTCTTTTGCTCAATATCTTGCACTAAAGAAATGAGAGCTGCCCGGAGACTTTATTCACGCGCCACCACCACCTAACGTCCGGCTCCCACAGTGTGGCTGCTGCTTAATCTTATTGTAGTGGTGGCACTGAGCCAAAAGACTGAATCTTTTCGAATGTGAAATGCTATCTATTTAAGTGTGTACATAATTCAACCACATTTGTTCTGTAGTTTGGTCCCGCGCCCGCCGAAATTTCGGCAAATAATCAAATCCTTTATTGCCATAATCATTAATAATGCAATCCCGTGTTTAGATTCTTCCTTACAATTTGATATTTTGTGTATTTTTTTTTCAAAGGTAATATCAAATCTTTCGGTCGGAGCAATTTGATGATCAACTTTTACTTTTTCTTTTTTCCTTCCTCGTTCACTCCAAAATTTAACGAAGGGGGGAAAAAATAAAAAAAAAGGTAACCTTTTAATTTAATCCCTTCCTTGTGGGACAGGAAATTGTATTCCTTGGACTTTCTACTTATTGCTACAATCCAAGTCATCAACATGGATAGCTTTTTTGTCTCTTTTCTTCATTCGTCAACTAATTACAACTAAAAAGAAAAAACAATACAAAAAAACAAAGAAAATATTTTTGAGTCTAAATGCTTACCGTCACGGACGAGTCAAGTTCAACACAATGTAACAACAATTCAAAGTTCAAAAAATAAATAAAATGTTCTAGCTTGTTTTTATATAAAAAAAAAAAATTCTAATGTGATTGGCTCGGATACTTAGAGATAATTTGAAAATCTGTGGCAATCAGAGGTGAGACCTCTACCAAGTTTTCGAGAGGGGATTTAAACATTAAGTTTATGGAGACTTCAACTCAAATGAGATCAGCATCAGCCCACCTCTAGATAGTGTAAGGCTAAAGTGGCAAACGGCAATAAGAGTCAATTTGAAAGTGAAATAAATTAGAACATTAAGTCCCAGTCAAAGTATATTTATCTCATCAAAACTTTTTAACACATATTTTCGAGAGAAATTTAAAAACTAAGGCACACAGTGAGTAATCTTCACATGCAAAAAACTTTTTTGTTTTTAAATTGAGATTGGTGGCTTGTCTTGAACTGCGAGTTTCTTTTCTTAATTACTGGATTCAGTTGTAGTGACTTACAGAATCTGCAGCTTACTGGTACTTCCAGCAATTGATTTGTTTTTGTCCATGAATGTTAGCAAATGATCTTGCCTTTGCTGATTGCACTTATATCAACTGGTTTGTATACCGAGGTAGAGGCCGAGATATCTGTTGGGTTTGCCAACAAAAATAATATCTTGCATGCAAAGAGCACTGCATACTAATATTGAATTTTGCAAATGTGAAAGTCGAATAAGTTGTTAAGAAGTGCTCCATGTTTGAAGACTCTCAACATTTTGTAGATATTGGTGTAACAAGACGTGTCCCATAAATTATTTTAAATAATGTCGAATAATAATATTCAGCCTAAAGGATGACACATGGGTGACATAAATAGCAATCCTACCCACGCCTTTTTGACATTCTTGTGTTTAAGTTAAAAGCAATAGGAGTGTTAAAAAAGGGTACCATCATCATGAGGTGTTGTTAATTAATATCGCCTTTGTATTGAGCTGTTTTACCATATGATGTTTCTTGTCTATTAAATATGCTGGAGTCCACTAGGTCGTATTGTTTAAATGATCAAGATTGTAATGTTTGTGAAGTGATATTTCGAACTATATGGGTTTTACCCATATCCCACTATTATAACTACTTTGTTTTGCAGTGATTGATTGATATGTTGATGTTTGTCAAGCTACTAATTCTTGTGGCTTCGGGTGGTATATTTTTGGACAAGAAGAATTGTGCAGTCAATTATGGTTCTATAGAGTGCCAATGTGCCATTGTTGCAGCATTATATACACGATAAGAAGATTGTGCGAGAAAGTTCAGGATTCCAGCCGTCATAATTGCATTATAAACTCTCCGGGTTGGTTGCTGAATCCACTTGTGAGGCTACCAACTTGGGGGAATTGGAATTTTTGCATTATAAATGTTTTTATTTTTATTCAAAAGATTACAAGAGCTCGAAAAAATGATGTTGTTATCGGTATTAATTTGACATAGTAACACGACCATTTCATTTACGGAAACCAAAAGCACAAATTCAATCAAAATTCATATTCTTTTAAAGTTCCAGCTGTACTTGTAGCAATAACATCTGCTTTCTCCAATATTTACTTCCACAAAGTAAAAACATGGCTTCTCTTTAGCATCGCTTCCTGTTCTCTCTCCACCTTCATCCAATTGAACCTCTTGGGATGAACTTTTTTTGCCACCAGCCTCCCACCGCTTAAGCCAGCTCCCTTTTGTTACTGCTACGTACACGTGGCAGTGTTTTAGCGGCCACCTTGTCATTTCACGGCCTGTAATATAGGCGAAGGGCAACATAGGTGGTGACCCTTCCTCAGCTTTTATGCTCATTTATATGGTTTTGGACAATTATATAATATTTATGTGTGTTCTTTTGTTGGATCTACTCGTTAAAGTTTCGGAAAATCAGTTTTCATTAAGGTGATGAGCTAAATCATTTGAAATAATTTGGTTTGTTTATCTTGCTTAATAGATGGTTATTATTATGATCTTTTCGGAAGTATTCATGCCATTCAAGGACTCACAATCTCCCGAATGAAATATAATGAATGCCAGTGCCACTCTGTTTGTTTCTGGTACCTTGTTGTATGTCTCCATTGATAATTCAGTTTTCATACCAGAATGAATTGTCAGTACGCGGAAAGAAAATGGTGAATTTATTCAGATTTAAAAAAAAAATAGATAAAATTTTTTTTGAAGCAAATTAATATTTTTGTAGATAATAAGATTTCCACATTTAACTAATACCTGCCACAGCTCAGGCAGCAGACTTTGGCAGTGTTCTTCAACCTCATCAGCAGACTTTGGCATCTTTATCAAATTTAACTCCACCTCATTGGCAGTATCATTATCAACTTTATCCAGTTACTACGTAAATCTATTCTTCTTAAGCATCTTGGAGGTGTTCTTGGTATTAGTTGGCATTCTTATCTGACTTTTTTAAAAATACCCTAATATCTTATATTAATTTTTTTCTATGGAAATAAATTCACTCTAAGAAATTTTAATAAGAACATTATTTTATTGTTCCTTTAATCAACTAAACTCTGAAAAGAAAAATCATTTGAGGCCTAAATATATGTAATTTAACATAAATATGGTTAATTATTCATTTGTTTGATATGAATGTTTAAAACTTAAACGTTAGTTGTGAGTCTATAATGTCACACTCTTTTGATTTTGTTATATCTGTCTAAACAGATTTGGTCACTTGAATATCTTTACAGCCATATATAGTCGTTTGAGTCCATTTTAAACATACTAAAATTAATTGGGTGAAGTTGCATTTTCAGAGTCAAGAAACTAATATTTGTCACAAAAAATAACTATTGTATTTTAAGCTGTTTTTCTATTATAAATTGTAATTCAATTTAGTAAGGTTGGTTAATTAAGAAAATGCAATTTTTGTTATAAGCTTTCTTTAGTTTTGTGGTGTTGTATCTTTGTTGCTGCAAGGAGTGAAATAAATTCAATTATATTTGATAAATATGATTTTTAAAATTGTAATTTTCAAAAATGTTATATTGATAAACAAGTTCTTTCATTAAAACGAAAAACATTACTGAATAAAATTAAGAAAAAGTTAATATCAAACAAAACTTCAGCTTTTGGATCAAGATCTTTAATAAAGAAAGTGTCATAGGTAAAAAGTCTTGCATTCAAACAAAATGTACTTACTAGCAGGAATGGATTAGCTATCGTTCCCAAATAATCATGTTGTGTGTGAAAATTACTTTTTTTTAAAAAAAGTTAAGAATAAAAGATTATTACATTCAATTAGAATCCTATTATATGAATTTGTATAAAAATTTTAAGTTAAAGTAACTTCACCCTCTTCTTACTCTTATTTGTTCTATTTACCTCTAATTATCACTTAGAACTAGAATTTAAAGGGGGGGAAAAAAAGGTGGCGCTATCTATTAGCCGGTAAAACCTCATTTTTTTTTTTATTTCTCTTATGAATTCTTGTTTCAAGTGATAACATCAATAGTATTACTAGTAATGCATAAAAATCAATTTAGAAACTGTTTTTCAAAGGAAATAAAGATAATAATAAAATGAATTTTAATGAGTTATAATTTTTTTTTATTACTAGTAATGTTTGAATATAAATTTTAAAAAACTGCTTCTCGCATGTAAATAGGGATGATACATATATAACCTTCAGGTTTTATCTTAACGGAAGCTAACTTGTAATTACGGGCATTGCTAATCATCTCTTTAAGTGAAATTTTTCTCCTTTAGTTTTGTGGCAATATATCATATTTTCTGCAATAATCACACGAGAGTAATAACATTTATCTCCTCTCCCTCAAACCCCCACTCTTCAATTTATTTTATTATTTTTTAGAATTACCTTTATAAAAAAAAATAAAAATTATTCTCCTCCCACCTGCCCCTCTCCCACATAACCGCTACCCCTATCATCTATCTTCTTTAGCATCAATCCATCACCTCCACTAACATATGATGAGTTTTCATATTGGATTTTGTTAAATATTATAAAATAAAGTAGGTTTGGTTTTTATTGATGATATTGGTTTTACTTTGTACGATAATTTAAGTTTTTTTTTTTTCAATTTGAGATTTGATTAAGAGTTAGTATTTGGTTCAAATTTGAATCAACTTTATAAAAAAAAAAAGAGAGAAATAAGAAGTTAATTTATTGAGAGATTGAAAAAGAAAAAAATTATTTTTTATTTTTGAATAAAAAATTATAAAATAATAATATTATTAAGTAAAAAAATAGAAACAGACGAGATAAATTTGATGGAGTTAAGAGCCCGTTTGGTATTGTTTCTGAATTTATATTTTTTGAGAACAAAAATGAAAATGAAAATAATGTTTTACAAATACTGTATTTCGAATTTAAATATACGTTTGGTATTATTTTCTGTATTCTGTATTTTAAAATTGAAAACAGTAATATGCGTTTGGTAGACATAATTAAAAATGATAAAAATAATGAATGCGTGTTTGGTAGTACCATTTTCAAAAACAGTTTTTGCTAAACACTTAATTCATATACTTATACTTAGAAAATTATTGTTTTAACTAATACATAGACAATCATACCATAAATAATTTAAAACAAAATAATTATAAAAAAATACATGATCATAAAGTTTTAGTATTAACATTAATGAAAAAATATTTTACATTGTCATTATCTTTACACTATAATTAAGATACATATTACAATACATATGTTTTAAACAAAATAATTATAAACATTATATGATAGACATCATGCATTATGTGTCTCCTCCACAAAAATACTTGAAGTCAAGCAACAGAAATCTCCTCCACACCACTGAGATCCTCAACAAATTGTGCTTTTGACAGAAAGCCCTATTCAAAGAGCAAATTCACGGTAAAATTCCTTAGCGAGAATTTTACAGAACATAGCTCCACATCATAAACCACCAATAGAATAAAAGGACCATTCTAGTTTATCCATGACAAGGTAAAAATGTAATCAAAATTACCAAGGATTAGAGACAAAACCTAAATTAAGGTCAACCATAAGGAAATACAATGGCCAAACAACACAAACTGGGAAGATCTAACATATCAACATTAGTGACTCAACAAGCACCAAAGTGAATTCAAAGTTCATTATCAGAATGACCACAGCAATGGAACTTAAACTAATGAAAATTAGTAAAATATTTAGCCCTCCACAGGTGAAATCAAACACCATTTAAATATTTCTCTTTCACACTATTATTTTTTAGCAATGAATAGAAAGTGAGCAAGAAGCAGCACTGCACCATGAAGAGATTGAGGCAATTTAACTCTAACAAAGCATGACCAGAGCACACAGAGGGGGGGGGGGGAAAGCATAACCAAAGCAATTAGCCCTTGCTAATTAAAATGTGAAAATGGAGTGTACGCACAGAAAAAAGAACAATAAAAGGCATATCAATTACGTAAACCATACTCACTTGACATAAGAATAATAACACAGCTTTTAAGAACATCATCCAATCCTTCAACAAGATCAGAGGGGCTTATCATTCCAGGCAATCCATCAATAGACAAGACAGCCTGAACAACAGTTAGATCATCATCGTGAAGCTGATGCAAAATAGCATCTTGAATTGTCACAAGACTCTGACAACAAGATAAATGAGAAAAATTAAAAAATCAGAAAATCTCAAATAAGAAAACTTGCGGTCTGGTATATATGATATTTAGTATGTCAATATGAATTAACACAGAAAAATGCACGCACATAACATGTTGTCCAGCTAATCTCACACAGCCTCCACACCAGTACTATAACACAGAATCTTGGCAAAGCAGTCAATATTGGCTTTATAAAGCCAGGAATAGTTCAATAAAAAATAAAAAATCAGCAACTCGCAATAGCAGAGACGGAGCCGACAGAGCAGTAGCAGTCGAGGCAGTCGAGACGGAGCAGAGCGGTGGAGACAAAGCAACAATGGTGGCGGAGATGGAGGAACAGCAGTGGCCCAATGAAGCGGCTGCGTCGGCGAAGATAGAGTACAGCAGCCGATTTGGGCACATCGAGAGAGAGTAAGTGCTGTGAGTGGATCACGAGAGAGAGTCGAAGAGGTAAAGCACACCGAGAGGGAGGAAGCGCTGTGAGTAGATCGGGAGAGAGAGTCAAAGAGATAAGCCCGAAGAGACAAGAACGAAGGAGTTTGTTTTTTAATTTATTTTTTAGTTTAGTTTTAGAATACGTGGAGAACATGTTAAACATGTTCTCACTTTCATAGTTATAAAAGTGAATCCAAATTATTTGTTTTATAATTTATTTTTGGAAATCCTGCCACCGAACACGTACTAACTTAAATTTAGAAAAGGAAAATGAAAACAGGACTTATAAAACGATACCAAACGGGCCCTAAGTATCTCCATTCATCTCACAATCATCTCTAAGACTCGCATGCACGTGGATCATTAAATTGTCGCATGAAATGAAGAGACCAGCCAAGCTCAAATGTCCAAACCCAGCACCAAATTAGGCCCAAGTTGATGGGCCTCCATCTCCAATTGTTAAGGTTTTGTTTTGATTTTTGACCAATCCACAATGAGTGAAATAAACCAGGCCTATGAAAAGTGGGATATGATTGGCACTGTAACTGAAATTAAGTGGCTGTATCTCTAAACTATTACACTTAAAAGTATTTTATAAACATTAATTATTATAATTTAAAAATTAAGTTGATTATCTTATAATTATGATAAGAAAAATATATTACACTTTTATTATTTTTAATAATATTAATATATAAAAATCTCATTTACCGTACACTAACGTTGTTAATTCGTAGTTACAACTTTTTTTTATTTCTTTTTCTTTCGCAATTTTAGAAGTTGGGGCTTAAGGGTATATGAATAATTCCAATTTTAAACCCTAATAAACTATAAAACCCCAGAGAAAAAGTCGAAGTTGCTAAGACTGAACTGAAGGATTGGGGGAAAACGGAAGATGATGATTCGCAATCAAAGCCGTCTGATATCAACCGGATCATATCTCGTGAGGCAATTATGTAGCACGTCAACGGAAACAGTTTCGCAAAGGATAGCGGCGCCGTTTCCGACTGGAAATGAAGATAAACTGTACAAGAGGCTGTCGGCTCTCGGAGCCACCGGAGGCAGCGTGACCGGGGCGTTAAATGCGTACATAATGGAGGGTAAAACCGTCAGAAAAGGTGCACTCGAATATTGCGTCAGGAGCCTCCGCAAATATGGCCGCTACCGTCATGCACTTGAGGTCTTCCATTCCTTCCTTGTCCTCGATAATATATTTTTCTTTTTCTAACATTTGTATTCTTTTTCTTGTTTTTTCTCAGAATTTAATGCCTTAGCGGAAAGATTCTATCTTTTATATGAATGTATTGTGTACTGGTATATTTTGTGTTGTATAATTTGTTTTGATGATTGTGTTTAATTTTTTTTTTTTTAATTTTTTTTAACAACAATGCAGGTCATGGAGTGGATGGAGAGTCGGAAAATAAATTTCTCTTACGCTGACTTTTCAGTATATCTAGATCTTATAGCAAAAACCAAAGGGATAGCTGCTGCTGAAAAGTACTTCAATGGGCTCTCAGAATCTGCAAAGAATAGATACACTTATGGAGCACTTCTGAATTGCTATTGCAAGGAACTTATGACGGAAAGGGCACTGGCTCTGTTTGAGAAGATGGATGAACTGAAGTTTCTGGAAAATACTGTAGCTTTTAATAATCTCGGCACTATGTATTTGAGATTGGGCCAGCCAGAGAAGGTGCCTCCTCTGGTGGACCAATTGAAGCAAAGGAACATTCCTCTAGACAACCTTACTTATATTGCCTGGATGCAGAGCTGCTCTCATTTAAATGACATTGATGGGGTAGAGAGAGTTTTTGATAAAATGTGCAACGAATGCCAAGATAAATGCTGTTGGACGAGATATAGTAACTTGGCGTCAATTTATGTCAAGGCTGAACTTTTTGAGAAAGCTGAGCTAGCTCTCAAGAAACTAGAGGAGATGAAGCCTCGAGATCGTAAAGCTTATCATTTTCTAATTAGTTTGTATTGTAATACTTCTAATCTTGATGCGGTCAATCGTGTATGGGGCATCCTGAAGTCGACTTTTCCCCCGACAAATGCGAGCTATCTGGTCCTGCTTCAGGCTCTTGCTAAACTCAATGCTATCGACATCTTGAAACAATGCTTTGAGGAGTGGGAGTCCAGTTGCTCCAGTTATGATATGAGGTTAGCAGATGTCATTATACGTGCTTACTTGCAAAAGGATATGTATGATGAAGCTGCATTGATCTTTAATAATGCTAAGAAAAGGGCTAATGCCAGCACCCGCTTTTTCAAGACTCGGGAGTCTTTCATGATTTACTATCTGAGGTCCCGTCAGCTGGATTTGGCTCTAAATGAAATGGAAGCTGCTTTGTCTGAAGCCAAGGAACATCACTGGCGCCCAATGCAAGTAACAGTTAATACATTTTTTAGGTTCTTTGAGGAAGAGAAAGATGTTGATGGAGCAGAGGAGTTCTGCAAGGTCTTAAAGTCACTTAATTGCCTTGATTTCAGAGCCTACAGTTTGTTGATAAAGACTTATATAGCTGCTGGAAAGTTGGCCTCAGACATGCGACAGAGGTTGGAGGATGATGATATTGCAATAACTGATGAGCTTGAGGACTTGCTCGTTGAGGTATGCCCTCCTTAGATTTGGAGTGTGAGCGAAATCCCTAAAATTCGATCTATTGTTATTTGATGTGTATTCTACGTTCAACAATTTCATCATTTAATTGTTAACTAGCAATTGGAAACCGACCATGTCTTACACACGCAAATTAAGGCTGTGTTAGCGAAAGTTTCATCAATTCACTTTTTATTACTCTACTAGGGTGTGCTAGTAATATTCAATTTATCTTCCAAAAATATGAAAACCTCAAAATAAAAGGGCAAACGTAGAGCGTGTTGATGAATTTTTTGTCTTTTTAACCGTAAATGGAGATAAACGGATGTTTTTAGTTTGTAAACTGACCATACTAATTCTAAGTAGGGGTCAATTAAAGTTCACCCTAAAGCAAATACAATGCATCGGGTAACAGAATAATCTGAACGGCTGCAGTGCATTGTTCAACTAGAAATTTAATCGTCCCATTGAAGGCATGGTACTGATGAGTTAAAACCTTATATTGGGAATGTGAGAAAACTGAGGTCAAGTACAATACTGGTAGCGGCCAAGCAGAGTCTCCAAAGTGCCTGACTTTTGAGAAAACTAAACGTGTGCGTGTATTCAAACAAAGATAGATCATCAATGATTACCATAACAACTTACGACTGGTAAATCAGTCGTTAAAACACAGATTCCTTCTTTTATCGTATACGCCACATGAAAATTCCATGTAATCAGTCATACAACATATAATTAGATTATAGCGAAGCCTTCAAAGTAGAAATTTGAAACAAAAAAGGCGAACTGGTAACCATATGGTATCAGATAAATTCCACATGAGCTTGGACCAATAAGCAAGTGGCTGCTGCAAAATGATGCCCGGTGCCCACATAACCTGTTCAAAATGTCCCTTTCACAAGTTTGGCTGATATACAAGAGCAATCATGTGGAGTGAAAGAATCAACAAACGTAGAAAAGCTTTTCATCAAGTCTGTCACCTCTATATTTTCGGTTTCAGAATCAAGAAATGTAGAAAAGCTTCTCATTTAGATCTGGCATTGGTGCAGTTGTGATGTAAAGTTCAAATCTTTGGTTGTAATGTTTTCTTCTTGTGGTCCAATCTTCAATACTGTCCAGCTTATCGATATCCTCTGCTTGAATCACATGGTCCTTTATAATACAAGCGAAAAAGCATTCCCCTGACACTACTGCATTGTAAAACAGCAAAATAACAAACTTCAAAAAAAATTATTTGTAGTACTAAAAAATTCTGAAATTTAAAATAGAGATTGATATATGTGTCTAGTATTCCTAGTTTTAATTTCATAATTTTCGGATTAATTTCTGATTTTATAAAAATTTCAGAACTCGTTCTGTTCAGTTAAGGCACTGTGAAACAGTTTCAAATTTGTCAAGAAACAAATAGTTTTGAAAATATTTTTGGATCTTCTTGAAAATTTTACATGAGATATACATGGATGTCTAGAATAGTTCTGTAAAATATTATGTCATTCTGATTTTTAGATTAAAAGTTAAAGTTTTAAAAATCAGACTTGTACGGTTATGAATTAGAAAATCAAGTTATTAGAATAAGTTCTTAATAGTTACATCTTATATTTGTTTAAGGTGTTTGGAGGCGGTTGACGCTCTTAGAGGCTTAGAGGTGTGTCATATCAATTCTTTTATCAAGTTAAATATAAAAATAATGTTATTTCTATTTTTATTTTTTTAAAAAATTATAAATAATTTTAAATATGTAATTTATTTTGTTACATGATTACCTTCTATGATTTTGATTATAAAATATATCTTTTGTTAGTTTATAATAAACTAACAAAATATGAGCTAATAAAAATATATATTTTATAAAAAAAATCATAAAAGGTGATCATGTAACAAAATAAATTACTTTTTAAAAATATTTTTAATATTTTGTTAAAAAAAAACATAACGTAATTTTTTAGATTTGAAAACATTTGCATAAACTACTTTTGTTATGAAAATTAATTAATCTGTTAAGTAGTATAAAAATACTTATAATAATATCAAAATAATTATACACATCCAGTACATTAGCAATGAAGTTACTTATCTTGATAAAAGGATTGATCTAACACACTTTTAAGTCTCTATGAGCCTCAACCACCTCTAATAGCTTAAACAAATACAAGATATAACTATTGAGAATTTATTCTAAGAACTTGATTTTCTAATTTATACCCGTACAAGTCTGATTCTTAGAATTTTAACTCTTAATCTAAAATTCAGAATGACATAACATTCTACAGAATCATTCTAGACATCCATGGGTATCTCATACAAAATTTTCAAGAAGATCCAATGCCAAAAATATTTTCAAAACTATTTGTTTCGTGACAAATTTGAAACTGTTTCACAGTACCTTAACTAAACAGAATGGATTCCAAAATTTTTATAAAATCAGAAATTAATCAAAAAATTATGAAATTAAAACTAGGAATACTAGACACATATATCAATCTCTATTTAAAATTTCAGAATTTTTTGAATTCATTCGGTACTACAAATAATTTTTTGAATTTTGTTATTTTGTTGAAGTCACAGTTTTATAATGCAGCAGTGTCTGTTTCGAAAATACATATAAAATTGAAAATGATAGATTTAATCTATCTTTTGAGATTAAAACTATCTATTAATTAATTCCTTATTCATGGCCATTAAATTACAAAGTTTAATCCATGATGAACCTACAGCTCCAACAGCTGAAAAGTTAATTAGAAAATTAACTTCCTATGCTCTGGCCATACTTAAAATTAAAAGGTCGATCCTTGATCAGCCTAAAAGCTTAGTCTCAAAATTTATAAGCTGGTACCTATAATCAAAGATTGAGCACAAAAATCAAGCCAGCAAGATTAACAAAGACCTGAATCCAAAGATGCTGAAATTGGAATAGAAGCTACAGTAGAAGGAAAAACCTCAGCTTGAGCAGCTTCGATATTCAGAGGAGCAATTGATGAAGATTTTTCTGATATCATCTCTTTTTCTTTTAATTTTGAAACTTCATAATCTGCCTTCTCAGAAGAATTCTCTGACCATTGAGATTTACGCTTGTGGCGAGCTGTGTGATAATCATTTTCATGCATTTTGTTTCGACTTCTTGTTCAATTTTCATCATCTTTATCGAAATTATTAAGGTAGCATCTACTTTTTGGATTGGAGTGGAAATTTTGAGAAGTGAGAATCCTAGGATAGGGAGTGTGGAGTGGGAGTGACAGTAGGTTATTTACTTACACTGGAATGGAAGCATAAAATGGATATCATAATCTAATTTATGTGTTTACTTTGTCTTAAATTGAGAGTAAAAAATTTCAAATTATAATTTTACCCTTATATAAAGAATTATAGTTTTTAATTATAAAGTTAATAAAAAATTTATTTAATGAATAAACATTTATTTTATTATATTTATAAATTTATAATAATTATTAATATTCTTAATTATGAACATCACAATTTTTTATTAATTTTAATTTTAATTATATAAATTAAAAATTATTGATAAGGGCAATATAAATGAAGTATTTTTACTATTAACATAGTATGAAATTAATATTTTCTTCGAATAAACTATTTATTAGTATTAATTATTAATATTAAATAAATATAATATTATTATTTTTAAATAAATATAATAATATTACATTTTCAAATAAAGATGATATATAGTAATATTATTAATTCTATATTAATATAATAATATTATTTTTAAGTAAATTAAACTTAGAATCAAATCCAATTATTATTTAGTTAAATATAATAAAATTATTTAAATATTTATTAAATATAATCATAGTAAATTTAATAAAAAGAAGGGTAAATATAAAATGAAACATTATTTTATTTTATATAATTATATTAAATTTATTAATATAATATTATTTAGTACAAAATTAATATTTTCTTAGAATAAACTATTTATTATTATTAATTATTAATATTAAATAAATATAGTACTATTATTTTTAGAATAAATATAATAATATTATATTATTAAATAAAGATAGTATATATTTATTAATTCTCTATTAATATAATAATATTATTTTTAATTAATTTTAACTTATAATCAATGTAAATTATTATTTAAACAAATATAATATAATATTATTTTGTTAAATATTAAATTAAATTAAAAACAACCTCTGCCCATGGGAGTCCCACTCCCACTCCCCACTCTAAAAATGAGTGGGACCCACAGAGTGAGATTCTCAATCCCTCCCCATTTTATTGAAGTAAATACTAGAGTGGGAGGAATTCACACTCCTCATTCCTACTCCAAAAAGTAAACACTGCCTAAATCTTTTAAGATAATTACGATGACTATCCTCTTTTTCCTTGATTATGTTTATGTTTATTAATATTTAACTATTTTCTTTGATATATCTCTGTAGCATCAAAATCTCTATTTAGATTAAAAAAGGGGGTTATTTAAATATGTAAAACCATAAGAGATGCATGCTCAAATGCCCTAAGATGTTGACACATATGTTAGCAAGTGTCTAACTAAAAGCTAAATCACATTAAACATTGTATTATATTTTATTTTAAAATATAAGATAATGAGGCGCTTACTGTTAGTGAAAAAATTTGATGTGTTTAAATTGAGGTTATTATTTGTAATTTTAATGGATAATATGTATTTGTTGATGATAAGATTAATGATGCAAGGATTAAAATCTGACAGGTGTAATTTAACAAGATATTGATACCTATAAAAGATATAAAAGAGACAAAGATTGTAACAATAAGAAGGTGGCAAAAAACGGAGAACAGCAGAAGAAAATCAAAGCAAAGCCAATCTGCATGGCTGCATAACAGGAAATTGAAGGAAAAAAGCAAGAAAGAAACCAAGCAGCAAAAAAGCTAAAGAAGCCAAGCGACAAAGACACTAAAGAAGGCAAGCCGCATAGAAGCCAAGTCAGCAAAGAGGTTAAAGAAGCCAAAAGAGATGCCGAAGAACACAAACAGAGGAAATGCAAGATGAGAAAAAGTCTAGGAAAAAGAAGACAGCAAGCTTATTTGTTTACATCAACAAGAGTTATTTGAGGAGGGTTGTTATGCCATTGGAAGTGTTGTTAAATAGTTATAAGAGATTGGTGGTGAAAGATCCTGCTGTGAATGCGATTTGTTATGCGGCGAAGTTGATGATTCCGGGGTTGTGCTTATGACCACTAAAGGGGAAGCCATTGCACTGGGGATTGCAGAAATGACTACTGTGGTGATGGCAACCTGTGATCATGGTGTTTTGGCAGAGATTAAGAGGTTGTGATGGATAGATATACTTATCCGCGGAAATGGGGTTTGGCGCCAAGAGCGTCAATGCAGAGGAGGCTGATTGCAGAGGGGAAAGCATGGAAAACCGAATGAGAATACTCCACATGATCGGTTGAGGAATGTAGTTTTTCCAACTGGCGGACATTCTATGGTTGCATGTTTAATTAGATACCGTGCTGTCTGGTTTTATGTCTTTTAAGTGCTTTTGAAGAAGGGACATCTAAGATGTTGTCTGAGTAGTCATGTAAAAGCTGTACTATTGTTTCCCCTCATTACCTAAGGACCTAACTCTCTAGAGGTTTCGTTTTCTCGGATAAAGCAGGACATGCACGGATGTTGTGATCTTTATGAATCGAATGTTTGAGAAATCATATCTACATTTTATCAGATTCATTATATCTGCAATGTGGATTAATTTCAATGTTTTAGGCTGCAACTTCCCAAAATTACAAGTTGGACTGGTTTCATACCTGTTTAGTTTTTCCGCAGCTTTAGACCATTCTGTGGAATTTGCTTTGCACTCTGATGCAAGTTCACTATAAATGAAGTCAGCTGTCAGCATCGGATTGTGGAAAATTATCAGAGCACTGCATTATCTGGTAAATTATTTTTGTTCATAGATTTTTTTTTCTTTATATGATATCTGATAAATTTTGCTTCGTATTCTAAGTTGTGTTCATATAAGTTTATTTGTAGGAGAGGTTATCTACCCATCCAATTATGTAATCTTGTTGAGAGAGTAGGTTATCTCTCGGGCTATGGCAGCTTGAGTGGCGCCCGATATTATGCAGCTATATATTTGCTTCTTGTCTTGATTTTTCAGTACATCTTGAACACTGGTTTATGTGCTGCTAAACTTTACACTAGCATCTTGAGAATGCGTGAATGTAATCTTCAGGTATTATCCACCAGAAGCTAATTTGTAAATTATGGGCATTGCTCCTTATCTCCTTAAGTGAGAATTTTCTCCATTAGTTTTATGGCAATATTATCCTATCTCCTGCAACAGTCACGTAAGAATAATGATAATTGTCCTCTCAAATTGCCTCACTACCCCTCACTTTTTAATACCTTTTATTATTTTCTAAAATTATCCTCATTAAAAATTTTAAAAATTATTTTTATTATTTTATTCTTTCTCCCCCCACACCTCCCTCTCTCTATCATTATCAATCCTAATATCCCACCGCCTATCTTTTTCATCATCAATCCATCACCTCCACCAACATATGATGAGTTTTCATATCGGGTTTTGTTAAATTTTATGAACAAGTGGTAAGTTTTGTTGTTATTGATAATATTGGTTTTGTTTTGTAGGATAATTTAAGAAGTTTGGTTTTGTTTTGTGTGATAATCTAAGAATTTTTTTTTAATTTTAATTTGGGATTTGATTAAGAGTAGTTGGTATTTGATTTATATTTTGAATTAGTTTAATAAAAAAATTGAGAGAGATGAGAAGTTAATTTATTCAGAAATTGAGAGAGAAAAAAAAAATTTATCTTTTATTTTCAATAAAAATTTTTAAAGTAAATAATATTAATTGAAAAGTGAGCTCTAATGTGATAAATTGATAGGATTAAATATTACCATTCGTCACACAATCTTCTCTGTGACGTGCAATGCATCTGGATCAGTATGTTGTCCCGTGAAATGAAGAGACCAGCTAAGCCCAAATGCTTATACCCAGAACTAAATTAGGCCCAAGTTGATGGGCCTCGATTTCCAATTGTTAATGATTTTTATTTTTTTATTGTTTTTCAACTAATAAAGCTTATTCTGTGAATGAATGGAAGAAACCAAACTATGAAAATTGGGATATGATCCGGGATGGCAAAACAGTTGGATCAAAATTTTGGCTTAATTGACTTGATCCAAAATTTTCCGATTTTGACCCGAATTTAAGGGTTGAAATTTGTGCTCGGACTTAAAAATGAAAGTCTGACTAAGTTTGGGTTATGGTTTGTGCCTTGTATTAATCCGACCCGAAACGAATTTGACAAAAAATTAAAAAAAAAATTACACACTGACAACACAACAGTGACACGCATGCTGTACGCATAAAACACACACACGTAATACACAAAACACACACACACACACACGAACTGACAGACACATTCCCATTTCCCATTCTAAATCTCAATCATAACCCTAATGCAACGCATAGAGAAAATAGCTGTTTGCCGCTCACCGGTCACAGCTGCTGCAACCCTCCAACTCCAACTCTCCAAGCCGCCACCTGCGCACCACCAAACCTCACTGTGCGCAGCTGCTTGCCGCACAAAATCCTCGCCACGACAGCCGCGAAGTCGCCAACGAAGCAGTCACGAGTTGCGCAACAGTCACCCACGAGAGAGGCTTCCATCAACGGCACAGCTTCCTGTCGCGCTAGCCACCGCGCCACAATACATCAACGTCACTGAAAATTTACCTCATTGTATTTGTATATTTGCCCTCAATGATTTTGTGCCAGCCACATGCATAATCATATCTTGGATTATTTGTTCATGATCATGTAATATGAATTTGTAATTTTTTTAATTTTAATCTCAAAATAAGCTTTTGTGATTTTTGATTGTTGGAGCCATGTTCTTGGGCGGCTGTTTCTTGGAATGAAACACAAAATTATTTTTCTAACTTCTAGCTTAGCCTTTTCTTTTCAACCTAGAGCTCATCCTTTTTTATTCCTGCATATGTTAGGGGAGCAAAATTTAAATTATTTAAATACTAAAAATTCATAAAACTATGTGGTTGGGCTCGAATAAAGCCCAAGCCTAGCCCTGACTCAACTTGGGTGTGAAATTTTCGGATTTTTTTGGGGCTTGTGCCAAACTGAAGCCCGACCCAATAAATTGTCATTTTTAATCCTAACCTTCAGCTCTCTTAGTGCTATGGTAAGGTAGTTATTTCTTTAAGTTATAATATTGAAGTGTTTAATAAATACTTACTACTCTAATAGGAAAGCTAAATTGATTATCCCATATTTATATTAAAAAAATTATAATTTATTTATTATTTTTGTAAAAATTAACATATAAAATTTACATTTTCCATGCACCATCATCATTTATTTCATAGTTATAATGTTTTTATGGGCAATTACAAGTTTTGACTCAAAAGGTACAATACTTCAATATCAAACATAGTCTGAGATTTGTTCCATTTTCCAAATTCTTTTTAAAAAAATGGTATAAATGAAAAATGCATGTACATAGGCGATGGAATCTAAGGCAAAATTTCTTCTACCGAAAACCCATTAACTTCTCTAGTCCTTCAATAAGAGAAAATTTTAATTTGAAAGAAGAAAAACGTCGGCAACTTTTAATGAATATAGCTGCATCAGCAACAACGACCTAGCACTAAGATTATGATAAGCAAGTCATTTTCTTCATGGCTAAGTTTGATGCATAACTTTTATGACCAAAATAATTAGGGGTCCACTCTTTGTATAACTTTACTCAAATCAACACATAATACAGGTGCTGCTGCTGTAACATTACAGCTTATTAAACTTGATTTAGAATTTTAGATGGGCCTGCTTTTCCTATTGTTAGTGGTTTTTATTTTTATTTTTCACTAAGAATTCACCTAAGAGTGCTTCCAGTTTCCGAATTTTTAAAAAGGAGATAAAAAAAAAGGGGGTCTAATGAAAAAAGCACATACCCACACCACACATATGGGCAACGAAACCTCGGGCAAATTACTATTGGCTAGAGACCCATTAACTTCTCCTGTCTTCCAATAGCTTGGCTAGTTTGGTAAGAGAAAATTTCGGTAGAAAAAAAAAAAAAAACGTTTGCAATTTCGTCTGACGATAGCTGCATCGGCAATAATAACCTAACATTAGGAGTCTAGCATATGACACGAGCAAGTCATTTTCTTCACGGCCAAGGTCGATGCATTAGTTAATTCATAATAAGTACAGCTGCTGTAATGCTACAGCTTATTAATCTGATATTTGAATGAAGGAAATACTAACAAAAGATAAACGAAAATACATTCCAAATAACGTCAGTTTAGGTTCGTCTATTTACTTATCTTTTAAAAATACTCATGGTGACGTCATTTTAGGTACCTCTTTTTTATCACCTTTTTGTCATTTTTCTAACTTAAGACAGATAATGTCAAAAATGTAATGACACTTGGTTGAGTAATTGTATCATTAGCAGAGCCGTTTGGAAAAAGAACAGTCGTGTATTGTGTAGGAAGAGAGAGCTTTCTGTTGTTGACTGTATACTTGCATCATTACAATAAGGTGTCCATCTGCAGGAGTGAGAATGGGGCCATTTTTGATAGCGTATTCTCCGCTCTCCTGCTTAGCAATAGGCTCCTCTTTTGCTCATCTTTATAGAAAAATCTGCGTCATGCAGATTGGTCAAAGAAATTTTCTGTTCTTAATTTGTACCAGCAATTTGGCTTATAAGCGTCTAATCATAACAACTAAAGAACATGAGTGGGAAGGAAAAAAAAAAAAAAAAGACAAATCCTGAGTGTTTGCTCACGCAAGCATCCATAATTCCATATCCATTGCATGCATACATACGCATAGATCAGAGAAAACAACAAAAATTTACACAATCGAGACCCGATATCTGTCAATCAATGAGAAACTGACAAGAGTTTATAATCAACTTATAATAAAATGCAACAAAAATAAAATAAAATTATGATTTGTGATTGACAAAACGCATTCAAGAATTAAAATATTATTCTATCAAAAAAAAGGAATTAAAATTTTATTTTGCATGAAGAATATGGCAGACCACTTTGCTTAGCTGCTACAAGAGCGCACAATGATTCATCTTTCATTTCTTTTTTATTTTTTAGATAAAACAAGTGCCACAGGAACCCCCTTGGCCATTGCATGGCAACATTAATCTTTACTACTTTATAATAATAATAATAATAATAATAATAAATACACAAACACATACGCACACCCCATCCGCACCCAAATGAATATAAGAAGAGCTTTAGAAATAGAGTATATATAGTGCCAGATATAATGCCAATATTAAATGTCAAAGCATGATTTCAAGCACATGATTCAAATAAGAATCAAGCTATATATGTCAAAGAATCAAATACTCAAGTTCGGAATTCAAATCACATCATTACACTAATTAACTGTGGTTTGTACATATATTCACACACGTGCATATGTGACACATTATTAATATAATATAGTATTTACGAAGGCATCTATTATGTTGTATGTTGTAACCCAGTAAGTACCTTATTGATTAAGAATTAAGACCCAATAATTCATCTTTGAAAATTGCATCCATTTTCTTATCCAACGACTGATATTATGCCAGCACACATGATGTCTCATACATAGTTCATCTTTATGGTCAAATCTCAAGTGGGCACATGAAAAAGTGACATCATAGGATGCTACTCATCATAAAAGTAATGTCTTGAAATTTTGATCAGTCCATTCAGTAGCTGCTAGCCTGCTAGGCCCAGCCACCACAAAATAAACACATTTCGATGGAGGATAAACTGAGGCTCTTGTAGCCATCTTTGAAAACGACAACGCAGAAGTCCACTTAAGGCCATGATTTTGTTGAATGATTGTGTTTTAAACAGCCTAGTTAAGGAAACTGCAGTTGGAAATTTTAACCTCATTAAGGAAACTGCAGTTGCAAATTTTAACCTCATTAAGGAAACTAAAAGCTATTACTTCAATAGAGGGTATGTTCGACAGTTTGAAACTGTTGTGATTCAACTTAGCTTTCAAAATTATGCGGTCAAAGCAATAATTATTGGTAAACATTAATTTTAAGTTGGCAGCTAACTTTTACCAACAGCAACAAAATGTAGTATATTTACGTTGTTGTTTAGCAACCGTTGCTTTTAAGCCATAATTCCACAAAATCAAACCTAAACTTAGTGACAGCTAAATCCAAAGAATGATGATATTTAGCCCAAATCCATGCAGATTATCAACATAAACAATATTACTGCATGGTGCAGTACGTTGTTTTGGTACAGCTCATTGACACTATGCACTATCTATAGTGTCAGGGAGATTGCCAGTTTTCTTCCACTGAAATCAAATATATATCATTTACTCTCTATTATTTTCATAAAACCCAATAATTTTCCTGATATAAAAAATTTAAAGATAAAAAAAGTGAATAGATCATTTGCTTGATATTTGATCTTGAGAATTTAAAATATATTGTTATTATAAGGGAAATGTTTAAAAAAAAAAAATCAATGAGTGCAAGAAAATGTAGTATATGTATGTTGTTGTTTAGCTTAACTTTGTTAGCACATCAATCAAAGTATTTGCAAACTAACTTTACTTGGGAGCAAATTTTCAATGCCAACTCTTTAATACATGATATTTTAGGCTCTGTAATTTAGAAGTTAATTTGATTTTGATTAGCATATCTTTAATAAAAAAGGGTTTATACGATCCTATTATTTTTAACTATAAAAATCATATTTACCATTGTTATCAACTTTTATTTTATTAACTATAAAAGGGTATATTATTAACTATAAAAATCATATTTACCATTGTTATCAACTTTTATTTTATATATACTTATAGTTTATAGTTGAATTTGGCCGTTACTTTTTAACCCAAACACTTCAAAACTAAAACTAAACCTAACCTTCGTAACATTTTAATTAAAAGAAAGGTGATATTATTTGACTCAAACCCTGATAAATAAATAACATAAACTAAGTTACTGTGCGTGCACAACGTTGTTTTGATGCACCTCAATGAAACTGTACACTAGTATGTAACATTACTGTTTCTATCGCCCCTTTATCATTATTTGGACCAAATATCATTACTCAAATCCAAAACACAGCAAGAGTCAAGTGGGGTCGTGGAATTTTGTAAGAAAAATGACTAAAAGAATCTTTTAAAAAAAATTCAGGAACGTGTATGATTAAAATCAGAACATGTGGGAGAACGTGAGAACTGAGAAGAGGTTGGAATCTCAGTCTCTTACTTTCTTTCTCCATTTGTTGATAATTAACAAGGACGTTAGAAAAGTGAAAGCTGCAGTGCTAGAATTGCACAAATATTCATGTGGGCACATCAATATGAACTACTCATTGAACATTATTTGAGTAATATTATGCGTAAGATATGGTATGCATGCAGCTTAGATTTGGCTTGGATTTCCGAGCCCCAGTCGTTTTGCTTCGATTCCTCTTCTTACTCGTACTTGCTATGTTTCTTTATAGAAGTTAATAAGGCAGAAGAAGATGCTCGAATTTACATAAATTTTTGGGATCACTGTATATATAACATGTTATCTTTGATCAATGTGCTTTGAAGGTGACTCACTGACCGACCAAAACTGTGTGATTATTATTATTTCTTGCTATCAAAATAGGGCTGTTTTCAAGAGAGAGAGTGTGCGTATGTGCCTTTCTTTTACGGTTTTGAATGTGCTTTATTCGTTCTTGGTAAGCAGCCTTGGTTCTTGCAAAAGCAAATCCAAGCTAACAGATTCCTTTCTTTCAAGATGGCCAATCCCAGTTGGAATATATTAATATATGTTTAATTAATTGTAACCTTAAAACAACATTATTAATTATTAGGAAGCTTCTTTTAAGACAGGTTTTTATTTTTGTTTTTGTTTTTTGTTTTATTGGCAAACCACTGCTCATTGACGGGCTGTTAATCATCTCCTCAGCTCATATTTAAATCGAGATTTCAAGTCATTTCATCTTTGTGGGAGTTAATTTTCTCATTATATGAGAGTTGATTTGATACACCAGTTTTTTAAATGAGATTTCAGTTACAATACAACAAGACAAATTCCAGTAGAGAGTTGATTTCATACGAAGATCAATTATAATACACTAAAGTAGGTTTTCGTAGAATTTTGATGCACCTATCATTACATTTGTTGTGTATTGTGCACTATAATATTTAAAGAAGAAAAAAAGGATATTTTCTTCCCTAGTTTCCACCCAATAGATCATTAGACCATACTGCTGAAAATTTGTCTTACTTTAGACGAACATCTTACACTAATTTCTCAGCTAACAACCTTAATCCATTAGTGCATGCAATTAAAGAGCGTATGAAAATACGGAATCCTAATTTAAAGACCAAACAAAAGTAAGAAGCATCAAGAAAATGTAATATGATTCTAAGTATAACGTGGAAGAAAATTTCATCTTCTTTGTGACTTTGACATCTAAATCAAAAGTGCACTAATCATTTTCTGTTTTGGGTGAGAATAATTCAAAAGTCGGCACAAGATAATATTCTCCTGTCATGTAATGATATAGTAAAAGACAAAAACTCATAAACAAGTCAGCATAATTAATCTATTTCATAATTTAAACAAGTCGGCATGCATAGACTTAATAAATAACGTTATGCCGTTGTTATGGTAGGTACAAGTTTAGTAAATAATGTTATTTAGGTTATGACGAAACTATCATGTGACGCCGTTCTATGGTATTTTTGAGAGGAGTGAGCCCTAAAATGAAGCGGGAGCCAAGTCAAGTCGGTTTGTATTAGTTTGGACCAAACGCAGAATTGTGTCAGTAAAATCTGTTTGATGACCAAATGAGAAGAAAACGAACTGCCCAAGTGTTAGCAAAAAAGCAAAGCAAAGAGTCGCAAAATCTGTCGCTGTTGTCGTTGTGTAATGAAATTTTTGCAAGCTCCTCCTACGCACGCTGCAGTGTAACGCGTGAAGTGTGAGATGACATTCGACGCGGAGCCGCTGTCAGGTCCACGTACTGACAAACCAGTGGTTTGTCGCCTAGTGAGTCGTGAAATAACACGCGCTCACGCGCGTCAATCAGGCGAAATGGTCAGACATTCTTCATACACTGTGAGTAAATGAGTGTTAGTGAGACCTCTCTCTCTTTGAGCCTTTGACCCCCTATACGCAGTCTTTCTTTACGTATTATTATTATTATTATTTCGGCAACAAACTTCGAGAATTCTTCTCTCTAAACTGTTTTTATTTAAAAACACTAAGTTGATTTTTAGTTTTGGAATTTATGGGCAATTTTGGAGTCTTTTGAGACTCTTGTCGATATAATATTATTACACTGACTATTCTTAATTTTCTCCTTAATGATGAGAATCGTGGCCTATGGGTGACTGAGTGAGAGTGACCTCACTCTCATAAATCACGTACTATTATTAATTATTGCTAAATCATTCACTTTACCCTTCGCTGTCTCACTCCTCCACCTAACTAACATGTTATTCAATTGTTGATGTTATGGTCACGAAAGGGAATATTTTATGGCAACGTTATCTCTATCTATCATTTAACGAAGGGATTTTAAAATACTTTTATTATATTATACCCACTTAATATATGTATGACAAACATATATTTATTTTAAAAATTTATCACGTAATTATTAGTTATATTTAATTTACGTACATATATTATACATTCATTAAATTAGCGTAATGCAACAAAGATACTTTAAAATCTCTCAATGGCACGATCTTCATAATTAATAATGATCACATAGAGAAATGCATTGCAAAGAATTGGTTTAATTGATCAATATTGTTAGATGTCACTAAAACTCTAGGTGTGCATAGTGCATGGATCGATTCTCTTTACTTAGCATCATTTTATTTAGGAAAATGGAGAAGACACACAGGTTAAGTAAGTTAAAAGCTTAATTGGAAGAATTTTTTATTTTTTTTAAAAAAAAAACTCTTCTCTTTTCTCTCATTCACTACGTGTGTTATAATAACGGTGGCACACAAAAGATAATTTTCATTTAAAGGACTTCATTTAAGTCAGCCATGGCTGCACAAGATGGAAGAATTAATTGGTATCCTCTTTTTTGGTAAAGCAAAAAAGTTTATTTCTCCACATCGAATAGTGTCCATTTATTTGGACAATGTATTACAATCGTAACCTTTTTGGTCTTCACATAAGGATGAAAATAATTACATATCTACTAAGCTATTGCATCGTTCTTTGTCAATTGAGCTGTATTCGAACTATAAAGTATAAACTAGTCATTCTAAACGTGGAGCTAAATTTCTTAATCATTTTTCTAGTTGGATATAACCTCAGATAAAATTCAATGTTGAAGTAATCACAAAAGCAAGCAACATCTAAGTTTTCTGAAAGTTAGGAGCTAATTAGCTAGCAGCCAGTTGGTTGTTGAAACTTAACCACAACTTTTTGATTCCATTTTACGCACCAAACATAGTTTTACCATAATATTTCAGTCCAAAAATGATGATAAAATAAATATTAAACTAAAGGTCATTCTTTCGACAGATGGATTAGAGAGGCTAACCTTTAATTAAGACTTTATGTTCATACATAGTTTTTTTTTTTTTAAGAAAAGAAAAAATTTCCAAGTTGGTGAGGTGATTTCGACTAAGATTGCAAAAGATCCTGAACATTAATTACTACTTGGTAGGTATCAACATCACAACATGCTCCTTTAAATGTTGAAAGCAGCTTCCATTTTAGTTTGGAATATAATAATCAATGTGAAGACTCAAATGAATTAACAAAATAACTGCCAAGTGGAAAGCTGAAGCCAAAATGCATTTAATTTCAGGATGGCATCCAAATCAACAAAAGGAGATTCAAATATTTTAATAAGATTTTTCTAAAGTGCTAATTACACATTCAAGCTTAAATCTAAGATAATTAAAATGAAACCTTAATAGGTCTAATTAACTCTTTTACCCAAAAAAAAAGGTAGTTTTTTAGTTTGAAATTTTAAAGTGCGGGAAAAATTCTGAAAAGTTTTAATATTATGGGGTTTAAGAGGCTTAAAACTTAAAGCGTAAAAACCACGGTTTATGTTTTTTCTTAAACTTTCCCGCACATTAAACTTCTAATTGGAACATTTATCTCTCTCCCTCTCTCATATGTATGTATGTATATATGTATATACATAAGCTTCTCTAATGGGGATGTCCTTATTTTTTTTCATACCGACACGTTTTTAAAATGTGCTGTGCGGTATAAGGGAGTTAGTTTTTAATACTATTAATACTACATGGCTTTAAACTTCATTAAAAAATAAACTTATTAAAACTCATAGCTTAACATGTCTATATTTAAAAAAAAATGAGAATGCCCGTATATATCATCACATGAGTATCATTTACTACAAAATGAATCTTAAGACGATTTCATGAATTCAATGAAATCGAAATGAGCTCGTTATAGCTGGACATGAATCCAATATGCAATTCAAGATTTTGATCTGCTTTCAACATTTGCCATCGTATGTAGAGAAAATTAAGGCGATGATTAAGATTTTTGAGCACATAGCAACAAAGAATTTCAAAAGATCAGTGCACATATATATCATCAACAAGATGTCTCATACAAACCTCCATTAATTTCTCATACTCTCCACTGAAAAACATGCACATACATTGCAGCCTAAACTACCTTAAAAATGAAAATAAACAAGGGAACGAAAGAAAAAAAGGAAAAAAAAAAGATCAACCTACCAATTAATTCTAGGGTTTTAAACTAAAGCCCTGATCAACCTCCATCTTGGACGACTAGGTCTTCAAACTTCCATGCTATGGAGTTGAATCTTGAAAAGCAAGTAAGTTTGTGCTTGATTTTTCTTTAACTGAAGCTACACTAACCAAATAAAAAAATAATAATGATAACAGAAGCTTCCCCGTTTAGTAATACTTCCCAGTTCCCACACATGCTAGCAGCAGAAAGCCAGAAATCTCTATAAAGGATTGCTAGTGGAAGAAGAGCTAAAGCTAGAAAGATCTGTCCAACCAGCTGCAGCTGCAGCACCAGCAGCAGTTGTACTGCTCCAGTACTGATGTTCATTTCCTTGCATCCCCAAAAACTGCCTTGACAAATTCATCTCCTGCTGCTGCTGCTGATGATGATGACTACTCTCCTCCATTTTCACGGGAGCCGCCGCGGCCGCCAATTGACTAACAATCCCAGTACTTGAAATCTTTGGCCGTATCTGACCCGCACTGCCACCGACACCGTAACCAGATGCCTCAACTCCACCCTCAAACGGGTACAGTCCTGATGGAGAAGAAGAAGAATCCAAACCACCCAAAAAGGGAAACTGCTGGTGATGATGAGCTTGCTGTTGCAGCCGCCACTGATCTAAACCACTCAGCGATGAAAAAAGAGAGCCACCAAAATTCAACTCATTTGCCACTGGAGGCGCTGTAAGTGACCCATAGTTCAACCCAATATCCCCGCTTGGGAATTCACTTGTGAAATGATGCAAATTAGGTGTCATGAATCTCAGCTGCGGAATTTGTGGTCCAAGGCCTAAAATATCACTAGCTCCGCCGCTACTATTACAAGACATTGTGCTTGTGGAATTATTACCAGAAGCTGTTTGGCGATCAGTGCTATTGACAGGAGACTTTGATGAGCCACTGCTTCCACCTTTGCTCCGTTTATTCCTCCTGCATCCACCCCCAACGGGGACATTTCTAAGGGCACCCCCTCGAGTCCAGTACCTCCTGCAAGTCTTGCAAAAGTGGCGAGGCTGAGAGAGGCTGTAGTTGTTGAAGTAGCAAAACTTTGTGTTGGTTGATTCACATCGAGGGCATTTCAGTGCTGCTTCTGGCATAGGTATGTTGGCCATCCGGGCTCGATCGGCCATTGAACCCGGCCTGATTGAGCCCGCACCACCTCCGCCGCTTCCGTGAGGCTGTGGAGGTGGCGGTGGTGGTGCCTGAGGTTGAGCAAACTGTGTACTTAAACCGGTACTAGCTCCGGTTTGAGGATTTGGTTGCTATAAAAATAAAGCAAATGAAAAAAAAAAAAAAGCGTAGCAAAAGAAAAATCAAATATCTGGTATATTCAAACTGCTAGATATATAACAAAAGTTACACGAATATTTATCTTTTGAATTTTTGCTTTTTCGGCAAAGAAAGAAAGAAAGAAACACTGAACAGAAAAATGAAAATATAAAGGAAAAGAAAAGAAAAAAAAACAACAACACTTACTTGTTGCCAGTTGGCTGGATCAAGATAAGCTGGAATTGAAGAAAAAACCATGGTGCCTAGCTTATTGATTTTTTTCCTTTTTTGTAAAAGTTTGATGGGTTTTTATATTTTTGTGAGATTATAGTGGAGAATCACATCAACACAAGAGAGAGTTTTCAGAGAAAGGAGAAGAAGAGAAAGATAAAGAAAGAAGAGGATATGTGGAATGAGGAGCAGAAATAAAGGAGGTGGGCTGCTTTATATATATAATATAATTATTTATGTATATAATATTAAATTAAGTTTTATTGTTCCTTCTCACTTGACTCTTTTTGTTTTATTACTTTTTAGGGTTCAGAGAAGGCGATGCTTCAGTTTCTTAACTTATAAGCTTTGCTCTGTGCTTACAAAAAAGTTATTAGTGGCTCTCCTCTTGCATGAAAAAAGTAGCTTAATTGGCTAACCTAGAGTGATGGTGAGTGTGTTAATTTGAGAGTGCAAACCAGCTTATATTAGTTTGTTCTAAATATGCAATAATACTTTGCATAAAGTTTTTATTTTTTTATTTTTTTTATTATGCTTATGATTATGGATAATTTATATCATTTCTAAAACAGAATCAGTTAAGGTAATTTTACATAAAGTTTTTATTTTTTATTATGCTTATGCTTATGATTAATTTATATGATTGTTAAAATAAAATTGGTTAAGGGTAATTAAAAATTAAAAGTTAGTTCCTATGCTTTGGTGAGTACAATCACGATAAGTCGAAGTGTCCCGACCGAATGAACCTTTTCCCGGTCCGGTATGTTCCCTTGCCCACCCCCTTTATTTTTGCATGGGAATACATAAGATTTGAGCGCTAGTGTTCACGCTCCCTTTCGGCGCGTTGAGGCACTCTCGCTCGTGACGCGCAACAGAGAGGTTCGTCATGGGATTGGACTCTGTAAAGTGTTAAAAGTCTGAAGCAGCGTCATTTCCCCAGCGCTACGAATAATTGAGCTTCGCCTGAAAATCCGAGGCTAGACCCAATGTCTATAGCCCATGGTCACCACAAAATGCTGATAATGCCTAAGAATGTACACTAGGCCCAATAAGTATTTAATGGACCAGAGCCACTATTTAAGACACCATTTACGACCCTTGTGGACCATGATCTGGAAAGCATGGATGTATAATAATAAGAAGATCAAAATCGCATCGAATGTTAGGCTAAGCCCATAAGCATCTTAGCCTAGAAGAAATTACCTTGTGATATTGGTTGATGTAAAACCAATAATCCTATAAAACTATATAAATTTATAGGTATAGTATAGGCTCATACCTTGACTTTTAAGTCGTATAAGCCCACAGGCGGCATATTCCCATATCTTAGCTTCTAAAAAAAAAATTCTCTCCTATAAATAGTATTAACTTGTCTAAACTACTTAATCCACATTATAGCCTTTGCATGTTTAAAATAGATGACTCAAAGGCTAATTAGTTCGCATGAGATACTTATTACAAGATAAAAACCTAACCTACCTTAAAATGGAAAATAATCTCTTCCCTATAAATTAGAGAAGGCATTTTATGCTTAGTCAAAACTATAGTATTTGCGGAGCCATGAAAAGCACTCTAGACCCTTCGTCTTGGATATAAAAAACCATAATTAACAGTAACATAAAGAGACACTAGTAATTACCATTTTGAAGTTATTCATTCATCATTCAATCCCTCCAAAGCCCTTACAAACCTTAAGATAGAGCCTTGGTCACCAAGAAACAAGAGACTGCTATCTTGTGTTTCTTTAATCAAACTTTATTCAAACTAGGAACCAGCCATCCCATGATCCTAAACACCTTCAAATCGAATTTTCTAGAGCTCCAAGCCTCAAATTCTATTGTCATTGAGAACCACAAATTAGGGTTTCCCTTAGCACTATGAACATAATCTCTACGGCACCAGCATTACTTGGATCTCGGGAAATCTTGAAAACTCCATAAATAGTGCTAATAATTTTTTTTTCTTGTTATGATTTGCTCCTACAAATAAACCCGTTATTTAGATCTTCTCAAATAGCCTACTTTTCAACAGTTAAAAGTGCCATTTAAAGTTAGAAGTTAGAACACATAAATCATATTTCGGTAGATCAACATAATAGATCATCATCATTTAGCAAGCCGGCCTAAAGTCCAATTCAAGTGATCAAAATTGTTTTTAACTAGTCAACATAGGACACGTAGAACGGTTGAAATCCAGCCCCAATTATAACTAGTAACGAATTTGAAGATTTTTGAAATTATATTCCTATAAGCCACCTACGTAAAAAAAAAATGACAATATAGATGTTATTTAATGGTTTTGCCAAAGATGTCATGTCTATCATCATGTTAACCTTCGACATAGTAAAAACCTTTTTGTGAACTCTAAACAGTGATTTACACTTGTGAAAATACTATAATGTCCCTTGCCTTAACTTAAGTTGAAGCTACATTAACCAAATAAAGAAATTACCTTGTGATATTGGTTGGTGTAAAACTAATAATTCTATAAGTCGGTCCCCGACGGGGGGCGGTCGGTCGGGGGCGGGCGCGGGGCCCCGGCGGGCTAGTGAAGACACTGACACGGACCAGCCCCAAAGAGGGGGCCATAACTCATGATCCGGGGTTGCGATTGCGGTTCCGTTTGGACCGGCGGGACCGTGAGGCGGGGGGCAACGCGATGGGGGGGTGGGGAGCCGGCGGTTTTACGGCCGAAAAATGGGCAAGTTTATGGCCGAACGCCCGATTTTCCCATTTTCGGCCCTCGAGAGCAATCGGTGGCGGCGGGGGCCCTCGGGCGTCGGTCCCAGCCCCCATGGGGTAGGCCGGTCGGGGTCGGGCTGGCGCGGCCCGGGGGGGCCGGTGGGCTATAGCACACTGGCCGTGAGGACGTTTCTACTAAAAAATGGGCAAGTTTTATGGCGGCAATAAGGGGGTAACTCATGATCCGGCTGCGATTGCGGTTCCGTTTGGGCCAAGCGGGGCCGTGAGGCGGGGGCAACGCGATGGGGGTTGGGATCCCGGTTTTACTACCAAAAATGGGCAAGTTTATGGCCGAACGCCCGATTTTCCTGTTTCGGCCCTGGGCGGTCGGTGGGGTCGGCGGGGACCCTGGGCGTCGGTCCCCGGCGGGGGAGGCCGGTCGGGCCCGGGCGGGCACGGCCCCCGGCGGGGGCCTTGGTGGGCTATAGCACACACGCCGTGAGTGACGGTTTTACGGCCGAAAAATGGGAAGTTTTATGGCCGGGCAATGAAGGGGCCGTAACTCATGATCCGGGGCCACGATTGCGGTTCCGTTTGGACAGGCGGGACCGTGAGGCGGGGGACAACGCGATGGGGGGGTTGGGAGCCAGCGGTTTTACGGCCGAAAAATGGGCAAATTTATGGCCGAACGCCCGATATTCCAGTTTTCGGCCCCTCGGGGGGCGGTCGGTGGCCGGCGGGGGTCCTCGGGCGCTCGGTCCCAGCGGGTAGGCCGGTCGGGGTCGGGCTGGCGCGGCCCCGACGGGGCCGGGTGGCTATAGCACACGGCCGTGACGGTTTTACGGCCGATTTTCCCGTTTCGGCCCCTCGGGCTGGTCGGTGGCGGCGGGGGACCCTCGGGGGGCGTCGGGCCCGGGCGGGCACGGCCCCCGGCGGGGGTCTTGGTGGGCTATAGCACACGGCCGGCGGACGGTTTTACGGCCGAAAAATGGGCAAGTTTTGGCTGTATAAATCCGTAGGTGGTATAGGCTTATATCTTGATTTCGGGTCGTATAAGCCCATAGGTGGCATATTCCCATAACTTAGCTTCTAGAAAAGTTCTCTCCCATCAACTCTATTTTAACTTGCCTAAATAGCTTAATCCACATGTTTAAAATAGATTACTTAAAGGCTAAAGGCTAATTAGTTCGCATAAGATACATTTTAGACCATAAAAACCTATCTTAAAATGGAAAATAATCTCTTCCCTACAAAATAGAGAAGGCATTTGCGAAGCCCATAAATAGCATTCCAGACCATGGTCTTAGATACTAAAATCCAAAACAAACAACAACAAGCTGAGACCAGTCGCTTTCAACTATTAATTACCAATCCTTCTAAAGTACTTCATTCACCATTCACCATTCAGTCCTTGCAAACCCTAATATAGAGCCTTGGTCACCAAGAAACCAATGATTTTTATCTTCTGTTTTTTTAATCAAACTTTATTCAAATCAAGAACCAGCCATCCCTCATCCCAGACACCTCCCAATCGAATTTTCTAAAGCTAAGACTCATATTCAATTGTTATTGAGAACCACAACTTAGGGTTTCCCTTAGCATATGACCATATATCCACGACGCCACCATTACTTGGATCTCAAGAAATCTTGGAAAATGCAATAAATAGTGCTAATAATTGGTTCTCTATTTTTATACAAACCCTAACCAACCTGGTTTAATCATTGACCTCTTGCTTCTAGGACAAAAGACCAACCAACTGAGCTATCATTAGATTAATAGGAAGCTAGCACTTTTCAATCATTATCCAAAATCCTATCCCAATAAGTGTGATGTGGCAATGAGTGCCACCTAAATCCTATCCCAATAAGTGTGATTTGGCTGTGAGTGCCACCTTACTTGTTAAGATTATAATTGAGAAGTTAGCATTACTCAGTATAAGAACAACCGAAACAAAAAAAAAAAAAAAAGAAATTTGTAGTTTGAATTAATCATATAATGAAAATTGAAAATCTTCCCTCAAATAGGGTGCCATGATATCGGTGTCCTCCCAAATGTAGAAGAAATTTTCCCACCCTCATCATCCGAATAACATTTTGTATTAAGAGATAATTAATTATTTCATTATTAATTAGCAAACCTTACTTAGGCCTATCTAGTATCTACTTGCCCATGAACAAGTCTTAACAGCTAGAGTTCCAATGAAATTAAACCACTGATAAGATTAAAGAGTCCAATCCATGCAATTAAAATACATGCATGTAACTGGGGCCTAATCGACCAATCCATTAATTAATCATCTGGCATAATTTAGCTGCATAGTTAAATGCAGCCAAGTTCACCCTCGCACTGCAGCATTCATCTTCATATACAAACATAAAAGGGATAGGAAAATTTCTTTATCAGAGCTTCTTCAAAATTTCAAATGCAAGAACTTGGAGAGATGTGCCTCGTTTTTTACTGCAGTGATTATGTGGTTTGGCTGGTACCCTAAATCCACAGATGAAATGGATCAGGCTGAGATTTCAATTACAATGGAGTAATGTTTACAATGAAGATGAGATTCCAAGGAACAAATCATATTATTATAAAGCTCTCTCAAAACTCTGAATTTACAGAAAGTTATATGCATTACAAGCTGCTTTACTCTCGATTTAATTCTTTGATATTACAGTATGATATGTAGCCTCCCACGTACATCATTGTTAACTGCCACTTCTAATCTAATTTCATCAAGTACTTGAATTAAAACAATACAGTAATTACAGAACAATTTTTGACTATTTACAATAATAGAGAAAATCTACCCTTCTCACAAAGTTGGGCAATAATTGAAATTCCAAAATTTGAGACCAAAAGCCCAAAATTATCATTTCCCTTCCTAATAATTTTAAAATTCGCGGGTCAGCGGCCACTACTTCACATGATATCCACATTTTGGGATTGAAAAACAATTGGAAAAGGGGGAAAAAAAAATGCAATGAAGCATTACAAAACTATTTACACTGTTTTGACCTAAAAGTTACTGGATCAAGAAGTTTAACGATTAGTTTCTCTAACCTCTTAGAATTTACACTTGGTTTAACAGCATAAGGATTTCCATAGACTAAACAGGGGTCTTTACCAAAAGCAGAGTTGCCAACACACCAGCCTCCAGGAGTAAACCGGTTATTTGATCTCTTCAAGAGCTTCTCATCGATATTGTTCAGAACCGGATCATCCTTGGCAAACTTGCGAGCAAAAGGGGCACCGCTTTGAACCATGTCATCGAAATGTTTCAATGTTAGATTCATCGGATGCTGCTTCGGAGGGTTATCCCACCTTATATAATGCAAGTCGTGGTTTACTGTTGTGTTTTGGTAGTCTTTGTGGTTGCAGATGACTGAGTGGAAGTATCCTTCTGGGGATGACAAGAAATTCGTGTAGTACATGAGGAGAGTACGAGGGAGATTATCCCATCCCCAAATACAGAATTCTAGAAATGATCTCGTCAGCACCACCCATGCCGACCCTGGAAGTAGTCATTTTAAAGTTTAAATACTGAGTATGATATAATAAATATAAAACAAATAGAATATTAAAATGAGATGTTAACACAACCCACTGTATGTAATTCTGTAATTTTGAAACGGCATTTTATCTCCCTATTTAACATGAGGAATAAAAAAAATAGGATGCCCAAAGAAATAGAGATGATGTTATATTTTACTTTGAAGCATTGAAAGAATACAAGGCAATACTCCCTACAAACTAACATAACAAAACATGAAAGGTCAACAAAGAAGTATGCTTAAGTGCAGTCTTCTATGAGTCAAAAGCATACACCAGGCAAAAGAAATCATTAAGCATAACTCATGGGGATAAAGGTGAGTTTTATTTAAGTGGCATTTGCATGCAAGGTAAGAAGGATCTCTCAAGAAAACTAAAAATCTAGAAGAAAATATGAAAATCTTGTACTTTCATAGTAGCATGTGCTCCAGGCTTACAATTCTAGAAAGGTCAGCATCATTATTTTGTTGTCATCATATATAAACTGTAAAGCAGGCGGTATATGTAAAAGCAAATTCTTCAACTATAGTCAGTGGTGGTTATAGCTTTCCTTATAGGCTTATACAGATAAGAGAAATTATACATAGAACAAGTGATAATCCGGACTGAAATCGAAGCTAATGTAAGAACAATACCCATGAACAACTTGAAAGAAGCAGGCATGGATCTTTTCTCTTTGGCCCAAAATACGCCAGATTTTTTTGGATGGTACAACCCTGGATCGATGATGATGGGCCTTGCTCTTTGATACCTGCAGATATAGATAAGGTCAATATGCATAAAATCTAATCAGCAGATGTAAGACCCACTAAGTGATCATTTCAATAGAAAGCACTGGATCCTCACTCTTTCCAACCAATACTACTCGTGTGCTCAAGGAAGTTCAGATACTTAGGCAAGTATGAGAAAATGTGCAGAATATCTGAATCAAAAAGCAAAATAATAAGTCAGAACAACTGATAAAAGTACGCAAATTAAACACAATGCACTTCTTACTACTAAAGTCAATCAAACACTACACTACTCCGTTAGACGAATGTTAGTTCACATTCCTCTAGTCAATATATACCTCAATTTCCCCGGTCCAACTGCATATAAACACACTTAAATGGGTAAAGGTATTATAGTCATCAGGTGCTAACATACTTTTGGAATCTGTTCCTTTCCTAATATTAGTGAAGTTAATACCACAAAGAGTCCTTCAATAAGTGGGATAAAAATACCTATGTCCTTGGTGTCCTACTTACACCATATGCTTCAGAAAAGTTCCCATCCAGTTCCATCTGTAACTTACACAGCATGTATTTCACACTGACATTCCAGCCATTCTGGAAGCTATGAAATATTCTACCCAATTTCCAGTATCTCAAACAACAACATGCCAGTTCTGTTTTCGATAGGAAAGAGAATGCACAATTACCATGGAATCAAGGATCACCCCCGCTCGAATAAAATATTACAGAACCCACGAAACCAAGGGTATCTTTGGGATTAAGGTTTGTTTGTGACTTTTAGTCCACAGAGATGCCAAATACAATCACTAGTTGTCTACGGATGACTATGAGTTGATGAATAGTTGGTAAACATTAGCTATCAACTAAAATTGGGTGTTTATAGAACACTTCAGTATGTGCATTCAAAATTTACCAAAAATACAACAATTAGAAACATACCTTAAAAGGCCATTTCAAAATATCCTTTCACTATGCACACTTTTACAACCATAATACTATCATAAATTCACAATTCAACAAATAAATAAATCATCATTTAGCAAAGTAAAACCAATAAATACCATCTTGTGACATGAGAGGATAATCAGAAGCACTCAAATTAATAAACCAATCCCAATCCTTAGCTTGCTTCAACAAAATCGCGACCGCGTGAAGCGTAGCAGCAATCATCGTAGGCCCCTTATACGTGACCAAATCAGCCTTACCAATAACCATAACATTTTTAAAATCCCTAATCACATTCTCCGATTTCACATACTTGGCAAGCTCGAGCCTCTCGCCATCCGAAGCTTCTAGATCAAGATGCAGCACATAGTAATTCATCGGATGGTACGCTGCTTGAAGCACGCGCTTGACGCGCGCACCGTCACCTTTGGTCCCCGATATCAAGTACGCAAGTCTCGGCAGCGCCGGTTGCCCAAATCGGTTGACCAAAATCTGGTCGGAGACGGTAAAATCAGAAGATGAGGAAGAGGATTTACTGTGGCTAAAAGTTACTGTGAGGATAATTAAAAGTGAGAGTAGGGAGATTGAGATGAGAGGGGGTAGCCATGTACGATCTAGAGAACTCGAAATGTGAGGTTTTTTCATTTAGAGTTAATTTTTTTTTGAATAATGATTTGAAAATTCGGACAAGGGAGCTGAAATTTTGGGCAAAACTGGCGGTTTCGGTTTGTGTTGCGTCGGGTGGTTGGATTTGAGATGGCGGCAGGTGAAGTGTTATTGTCGGCGGGGTGGTTCGAATTTGGTAGTGTGTTGGTAGTGCGTGGCTGTGGCTGGCGAGGGAAGGGGAAATTTTTAATTTTGAATTCAGAGACCATGAGACGTCCATTGGTAGAATTTGGCCGGGGTGTGTATGCATTTATATGTAGCCAATAAGATTCGAGATGCGCAATGTGGGGCCGTTAAATGATATTTTTGTCACTTGTTCTAAGAGCTTGGTAACTTACAGATTCTGTAAGTGATAGCTCACTCACAAATTTTGGTTGTGGATCCCACACAGGTCTTCAGCCAAGCACTATTTTTATTTTTAATCTGTAAGATAGCCCTCTCCCTTGTTCTAATGTCCCCTGAGTTCTTGACTTTTGGTAAGGGAGAGAAAAATGAATGTATATATATGGATCACCTAAATAAATTTTTAACCTCTTTTATAATTATATTTTTTAAGAGTTGAAATAAGGTGATTAAAGGTGCGTTTATGATTGAGGTGTTGTATCTTAAAAGTTATAACTGTTGTGAAAAAAAATTTATAACTATAAAATAAAAATTAGTAATATATAATAAATATAAATTTTAAATAATAATTTTGATAAAATTATTAAAGATATAATAGATTTTCTATTATACAAATGAAAAATCATTTTAACATAATTTCCAAACTATAACAGCTAGTGTTTACCAAACAAAATATTTTAGTACTGTAGCTTTTAAGATACAGCTGCGCAACCTTAATTCCAAATGTACCCTAATTAAAGAGGAGGGTTTGAAGTCACTCGATTGAGCTTTCGAGATTAGAGATGGCAACATGACAATTCATTATAGGATTGATAAATTTTAATTTATCTAAACAGTTGTGCTAAACAGTCAAAACCACGATAAATGGACGATAGAAACGGCATCAGTTATGTGTGAGTAGGCAAAACTGATATATGCATTTTAGCTGTTTAACACAACTGATATATGCATTTTCATAGCACTCGGCGCTCTAACTCTGCATTTGCTCGATTTTAATAACAAAAAAAAGGGCCATAAGGAAGAAGGGAGAGAAATCAGATTTGGATTTGTTCAATAGCAAAAAAAAAAAAAAAAAAAGGGAAACAAAACCAACGACAATAGATTTGCAAATAGAGGCAACTTGATAAAATTGTTGCTGATTAATTGGTAAGGAGGTCTCTTCCATTACATTCAAATGAAATTAGTTTTTGTTGTGTTCTATATATTTAAATGGTTAGAATTTTTTTAAAATTTAAATTGTTAGAAAGTGATGGATTAAATTTGTAAAAATTCGTAGGTTTGTACATTTTATATATTTTAATTGTTAGGATTTTTTTTTTACTTTGAATTGATAGGAAGTAATGGATTAAATTTGTAAAAAAAAATTTGATGCGTTTTATATATTTAAATTGTTAGAATATTTTAATTTAAATTGTTAGAAAGTAATGGATTAAATTTATAGTAATTTATGGATGCGTCCTATATATTTAAATTGTTAGGATTTTTTGTTACTGGACAAAAATGTTATAAAAGTTTCTAATTACTTATTCTTAATACAAATGTTAATTATTTTGTAGAAATGGAGAATTTGGAAAATGAGCATGCATTTGAAGAGTTACAAGAAACATGAGCCAATAATGTAATTGAAATATAAGCCAACTCTTAGAATGTCATTTGATAGTTATGAAGAAATGGTTGCATTTTACAATGCCTATGGTAAAAAAGTGGGGTTTTCTGTGAATGTTTGAACTACTAAGAAAGGGACTGATGGAATTGCAAAATATGCGGCATTTGCATGTAGCCGTAGCGAGAAGTCAGAAAGTAAGTCCGCTAATGCATTAAAGCCGAAACGTAATGTGAAAAATAGTTGCGATGCAAAAATTGGCGGTTGTCTAAATGAAGATAGAAAATGGGTTCTTTAAATTTTAAATCTTCAACACAATCATGGATTGAGTCTAGACAAAGCTAGGTATTCCCATGCAATTGTAGAATTAGTGCAAGTGCTAAAAAGCGAATTGAAATGAATGATTGTTTAGGAATTAAAATTGTCCAAAATTTCAATTCTATTGTTGTTGAAGCTGGTGGGCATGAAAATGTCTCATTTTTAGAAAAAAGATTGTAGAAATTTTGTTGAAAAAACAAGGCGATTACAACTTAGGGAAGAAGATATTATGACACTTTTAAAGTACTTCCAGAAAAAGCAAGTAGAATGAAAGAAGCTTTTTTTTTTTTTAGTATTGATTTGGATGAGGAGGATCGATTAAAGAATGTATTTTGGCCAGATTTGAGGAGTAGGTAGCTTACAAATATTTTGGAGACCTCATCACATTTGACACTGCATATCTAACCAACAAGTATGACATGTCATTGGCTCCCTTTATCGAAATTAATCATCATAGGCAGTCTATTTTGTGAAGATGCAGATTGATTTCACTTGAGAATACAGAGACATTTATATGGTTATTTAAGGCGTGGCTATCATGCATGTCCGATTCTCCTCCCTTGTTATCATTATAGACCAAGACAAGGTAATACAAAATCCAATAGAAAACATTTTTCTTATTACTAGGCATCGATAGTGTTTATGGCATATAATGAAGGAAGTATCTAAGAGGTTAAAGGCTTATAAAGAATGCGATTGTATTATTTCTTCTTTACTTTCTACTGTTTTATTGTAATTGGATGTTTAGGCCATTTCCATATCTAACGAATCTTCCTACACCTGTCTGCTCTCTCGGCCATCTTCTTAAATTCAATTCATGTATAAATTATTGTTTTTTTGCGCATTAAATCTCTAATATACTTTTTCCACAAAAACAATATATTTGCTCATTATATTATATAAAAAAAAACTTAATATGTATCAGTCTTCACATTTATTTGTGAAGTTTTTCTTTTATTATTTTCTTTATACTTGTACAGTTGTATATGTAGTTCTTTTATATAAATGAATTTTCTCTATAGTTCTTTTTGTATAAATGAATTTTCTTTATCTCTCTAATTTATTCAAAAATATCAGTTTGCCCATAAATTTTCTCATATTTTTGTTCTTTTTAATTTTTATTTTAAATAATTATTTATAGGGTTAGCGGATATTCTATAGTCCTAGTTTAATGTAAATTGTTGATATTTTTATCATTATGAAGTAGTTGTAGTAGGGAGTAGTTGCAACTATTTCGCTATTTTTCAAAATTTAAACATTATACTTTTTGCTATTTATTCCAAGCCATTAATGAATAAAAATATAGAGAAGTTTGATTTTAGTAATTAAGTTACTAGAGGCCAAAGGTTCACCAATTGACCTGCAAATTTCATTTGCTTCATTTTTTTTTCCCAATAGGTTCCAAGTTTCCAATAAACAAAAGAGGAAAAGAATTGTTCAATGAAGGCGAGAAAGAGACAATTCTAGAAGCGCGAGACAATTATAATTGTAGAAATAGGTTTGTTTGATATTAAGGTGCTTTAACTTTTAAGTTATAACTGCTGTGGAAAAAAAAGTATTTATAAAATAAAAGTTAATTGTGTGTAGTATATATGATTTTTAACTTTTAAGTTATAGCTACAGCAAATAAAATATTTATGAAATAAAAGTTAATTGTGTAGTAAAGATGACTTTTAAATAATAATTTTAACAAAAACAATAAAAATATTATAAGTTATTTTATAAAAGTGAAGGATCAAAACAACTTAGTTTTCAAGTCACAACAACTAATGTTTACTAACCACTATAATAGTATATCTTTTAAGTTACATTTGCTAAACTTCAATATGAAACAAGGCAACAAACCACCATACATCATTGAGAAATGATCACAAAAATGAGAACAGGACAATAATAATTAATACATTTTACAAAAAAAGTTATTCTAAAGATAAAAGAATTTGTTTAAAAGAATTATTTTCTAAAAAAATGCAAGAAGAAATATTGATGTCCCTCGGTCACTGCAGTTATGGAAATATGTGTAAATAAATTATGGCTTTTAGGTTAACGAGGAGCAATCACATGAACGACGTCGCTCACTGGATCAAGCACTTAGGTTGAATTATACAAGAATTGAACATACAGTATAATATCTACAAATTAATACTCAATAAATCGATAACTTTAGGCTTATAAGTTAAATTAATAGTTTCAATAAATTAATAAGAGAATTTTTTTAAAAGCCTCCTGTAACTATGAGTCGTCATTCATAGTGTAAATTAATAATTTGCTAAAATTACGAATATAGTTGTTATGATATTTAATCAAAAAATTATGACTATATTTCTACTTGCTTTTTCTTGAAATCGAAATATAATTGGATTATATCAGTATGACTATAGCTACAAAATTATCTCTAATTTTTTTATTGCATTTAGGAATTAGGGGGTTGAATAGTGTTGGCAGAAATACCCGCGGGGCCCCGATTAATTTGGGGTGGGTATGGGGCCTCAAAAAAGTTGAAAATAAATTTGGGTTTATTTCGGGTATAGGTTTAGGCCCCAAAAAGTTTTCGGGTTTGAGTTTGGGGATTTGTCGAGTCCTCTAACCCGACTCGAAGATAAAAACAAAAAAAAATTATCTAATATTTTTAAAGTTGTAAATTAGAAACTCTAATACCTATTCCCTTGGATCATCGAATCGATTTTTATTCCCCAAAAGAAACCCTAGCAAAGCCGTCATCACTAATAACCCGATCACCGTTTTGCCGTTTGTCATCACTGACCATCACTTATCTGCGCCTGTCGATTCTCCTGCCGCAAGGTTTTTGCTTTTTATTTTTCTTTATTTATTTATTTGTTTCAAATTGCATCTGGTTTCATTGATTTGAGTCTATTTTACATTTTATATGTTTTCATTCATCTTCTTTTGATTTCATTTTCATTCATATAGTACTGAAGCACAGACTATAGCCTTGGACAGCTGACTGAAGTAGAGGTCGCAACCTTGATTTGAGTTACCGACAGCCATGATTTGGGCCTAATAAAGGTGAGATTTCATTTATATGCTTAAATGTTGGCAGCTGATTATTGTTGCTTCTCTTATTAATTTCACCCATACAACCATTTTGTCACTAACTTTAAAAAAATTATTTGTTACTTTATGTAATCCCGCACACCCAGATACTAGCTATTAGTTTTTTTTTTTGTAATTTAATGAATTAGCTTTTAATTATCCCTTGAAGTTATTATGTAACCTCTTGCATATTATGAGTTGTTTGCGTGACAATGGTGACATAAGAATGAAGAAAAGTGAGGTCCTTCTAGTGAATGCTGTTGTGCAAATTTTGTTGAACTCGCAAGCGCACGAATCTATTGTAGAATAGATCAATAGTGTTGAGTGTTGATCCCACGAGGAGGTGGATTTTAATTAGGTGTAGAATTAATTTTGTAAGTGGGTGATTGGATTTGTGGGAAAATTGATTTAAATTATGCAAGAATTTAAATTGGAATGGGAAGAACAAATTAAACTGGGAACTATTGAAATAAAGTGCTTGGATATCTAGATCCGTATCAATATGCACCATGGGCTAAATATTCCTTATTAATGCCAATTAAATCATGAGGAGGGAATCCACACCTCATGAACCACACTCTAATCAATATGGTGCTAAGGGCTTATCGTACCAAATAATAATAACCTTGTACTAAGGAGCCAATTAAACCAGAGCGGTATCTAGACAAGAATATTACTATCTGTGGACAAAAAGTCAAAACCTCCACAAAAATTAGAGGGGAAGAGAAAGTAAATTTACCAAATAAAGCCCATGACACATGTGAGACTTCACCTTCAACCCAAGTTTAAAAGAAAATTAGCTACTCATAATTGAACTAAGGGTAAAATGGAAATTTATTAAAATATGTAGAAAATACAAGATGGAGAAAGAATTACAGAAAACTAATTTAAAAAATAGATTCAGAGGTGTCGAAATAGAGGGGGGAGAGCTCCCTTTTTATAGATATACTGAATAAATCATGGCCATCAGATTAAAAACAATTCGGACGCTCAGGATTGCGCCACGTCATCAGTTAACAGTACACGGTTTGACCACGGGTTTGACCACGCGGTATAAATAGTGTCGTGAACAGTATTATGAACAGTACCGTACATGTGAATAGCGCCGTATGTGTGAACAATGTCATTTTTTTTATGCTCCTCCTAAGGTTTTCGACCGTCCTGAGTTAAAAAATGATGTCTGTTTTGCTATCCGATCTCTCGTTCATTGTGAAATGGCCATGATGCCCCTAAAATACGTAAAATACTTAATTAAAACAAAACACACATAATTAGTGAGACTTGAAGTGTAAAATGACAATTTTCTCCTTTATAAATATACACTTTCTAACACTCAACATACCCCCCAACTAATTTATTGCTAGTCTCTAACAAATAAAGTGAAAACAAAATTCAAATCCAAAATAATTTTTTTAAAAAATAATTGTGTTTATTCAATCAGACTAATGATAGCAATCAAATAAAAATATAAACATTATCTCAAGTCTAAAGAAATATCACACCCACATCAACCATCCACATGAATAAGCCCAGTAGACTTTGTCACAATTGCTTTCAAGAATGACATGTCAAACCCCAAAATCTCACTGGTAGTAGTGACACTCTCACAAAGAAATTAAACCCAAAAAATAGTCACTCCAATGAATGGTAATTGAGAGAAAATAATAAAGAAGTAATATCACACGCTCTCCCCAAGATGAAAGAAATATGCCTTCAGCTTAGAAATAATACAATCTCAAGTCAAACAAAATGCTAGTGAACCCAATTTATTTATTTTTTTTCTTTTTTTTATGCACCACTACATTTTTTTAACCCATATATCTAGCTTCTACTTCAGACTATAGTTCCCTAAAATCAAGAAAGACTTTTATTATAACCTAACGTAGGTTAGGAATATGACTAACAAAGAAAAGGAAATAGAGAAAACAAAATATATGTTTGAAAAAAATAAATATCTTTTGGAAATTGAAAGGTGCATTTACTTATTTATTATTATTGTATATCCCTCTTTTTTTCTTTTTTTTAAAAGAACTTTGTTTTCTTTTTTTTTTTGGGTATTGCACAACTTTACTAAACAAAATAATTTATTTATATTTTTCTCAAACATGAATAGGTGATGGAACTTGTAAGATATTGGGTAATACTCTAAATCGGAGTGGGTCAAGATGATAAGTTGACAAAGAATAATTTTTTTTTAATAAAAGGCCCAAAATGGCTAACTATGGATATTTCATAAAAGGGATGGTTAGAAAGACTCAAACAGGTCAAAGATAGCCTTTCCATCGTCTTTTAGGGCTCTACATAATTTTCCATATCTACTAGTTAGATGAACCTCCAGATGTAGCAACACACATTTTTTTTATTTAACTCTTTTTTTTAGAGGGTTGACTCAAAAGAAATCTAAAGATCATGTATAAAATAATAAACTGCTAAGTTGTATGAAGAATGGGAAAAAAAGATTACTCTCCAAGAAAAATGATAGGCTCAAAAACTCACTTGGTGCTTATTATGACATGTTCATTCCTTCAAGAAACTCATATTTGTCTCCGACATCAACATGTAGAGTAGCAAACATATCGTGACATCTCTTAAGACCAAAGATATTACAAATACTAAAATTTGAAATTCATCATGTCATCCAATGTTACAAAAAAATTTTTTAAACAACATTCTACCCCCCAACCTATTCTAAATATGAAAGGAAAATATACATGCAGGAATGTGAAAATGATGCAGAAAAACTAAGTAGAAAGGTTACAATTAAAATGATGGAAAAACAAAATGTCTGAATTTTTTTTTTACTAAGAAGATGCGTTTCTAGAGGCACTACACTCCATATTCAGCCATCTTCGACTCAAAAATTTGAAAATGTATATTTATAAAGGAGAAATTAAAAAGAATAAAGAAAAAATGAATATCAAAGCTTAATAAAGAAAAAGAAAATGCCTGAAAGTTTTTTTTTTAAACGAAGAAGATGCGTTTCTAGAGTAACTACATCCCATATTCAACCATCTTCAACACAAAAAGTTAGCAACAGTTAGCTTCTACAACAAAAAATTAGTAAAAACTTAACAAAGATTCCACAATTATTAACTATCGCCTCCCCCCAACCAGAACGAAACATTGTCTTCAATGTTTTAAAGGAAAGAAGTAAAGTTTAGAAGACATCACCTGGGTGGTGCAACACATAAGAAAATATTTACAGGCGGAGAGTTAAATCTAATTTGTACTTCTTACTGCGACTACTGTTACCATCATTATTTGGATACTTTAATACCAAGGTCTTAGGGTCTGACTCTGGTTTATAAGCTTGTACCAGATCAAGTAACTCATTAGTAGTGTGAGCACAAATAAAAAGCTTTTTCGTTGTGGAATGAATGAAATAGTTCTTTATTGCATGGTTAAGAAATGCGATGAAACCATCATAAAAGTTATTTACATTTAACAAACCGATGGGTTTCTGATGAATGTGCAGATGGGCCTAAGATTCTAATGTGAAAGTGCCTCTAGAGTTACAAGATCTCCTGGTAAGAAAATAAAAGCATCAGCATGATTAAGTATTTCATTTATTTTTTCTTGCATACCTGAGACAACTAACTCTTCTCCAGTCGGTGAGTTAGACAAACAGCCCAAAAGTTTTATGGTTATTAGGATGATGCCTAACACTTGGCTCATTCTGACATAAGCAGCTTCTGAGACTAGTTTTGATAACCCTCGGTCACCTCCGCCATATACCAAGTGTAATTTCCTTGCTGCTATGCTTCGATCAAGATCAATGGCTGCCTCAATGAACTCTTTATATTTGCCATAGTTAAATCCAGAAAGTACACAAATGTTCTTGAATTATTTATTGGGAGTATCTGCCATTGGGAGACTTCTCAAAAATAATTTGCGAGTGCAAACAAAAAGAATCATATTTAAGAATCTTGGCAGCAGTAGGTCACAACTGTGAATGAGGTATCATGTCTATGTCAATTAACGTGTAAAGCACATGGCTCGAAAGTAAAAAAGAAAACAGTAAAAAGGAAAAGCAAAAAATGATAAAATAAAATTATTAAAGACAATAATGCAAAGGGTAAAACAACAGTGAAATAAAATAATAGTGAAGTAAAAAGATATTTACAGGTAGTTGCGACTGTAGCTCACATCTTCTTCTGGTTTTACGTCCAGAAATGGCTTCAACCCCTTCAATGGGTCGAGAATAGGCTTCCCATCCAGTTTTTTTATAAACTGGCAAACAAGGTCGTTTATAGTCAGATTCCCGAGACTGTATTGTGCACGCTCTTTCTGGAATGATGACACACTTCTGGAATGATGACCATAACTGGAGAATCGCTCCTTGCACATATCCATTATGATGCGTTTCAAGAAGTAAAATGATATCATCCAATGACTCATTATTTAAGCAATCCCTAATGAATTCAATCTTATCTTGTCTGTTATCAGACACCATTCCTAAAGAACATGATTTTTTATCGCATCTCATTCTGGCACACTTATGGCAAGCAACCAAAATTTTTCGAGCTCTTCGCTTTCTTGCGTAATTTTCTTTTCCACAACCAGGCATGTATGCAATAAATTTACGAGACAACTCACCTGTCAAGCGTACTTTGACCTCGATTAACCAGCGGATATCAGCAGGTATGTTATTCCTCATGAGCAATCGCATGCGTTTGAACCGAGCTTTATAGATTGTAAGGAGGGCATTCTGAGGAAGTGAAGGGAATCGATTGTGAAGCTTTACTAAAATCTCATTGTTGTCCATTCCTTTGTCTCAGAATATCAGTTATTATGGGAAACTGAAGTAACCGACTTGATTATCACGGAGTACCATTATCCGCCACTTGACCGGGGTGACAAACTAAAGCACACAAACAGAATAACAAACAAAAACACACAAAGAAAATCACAATCGTTCTCTTATGGAATTTACCTCTAGCTCCAATTAGATGTCGAAGATACCTCTCTTAATTTCTCTGAGTTGTCTTTTTAAATCCTCAACGTGTGATACTAACTCTGGTGGTTGTAGCTTCCAAATAAGATGTGTTTTACAAAATCGAATCTGTCTTTTAAGATGAGATTTTACACGTTGAAGTGGTCTAAGAATATCCAGGAGGAACTGTTTAGCTATGACACTCATGATTAACAATGATAAGAGAAAACTTAATGGTTAAACAAACACATTTATGCACAAATAATTTTAATTAGCAAAAGAATAGTAAAAAGAAAGAAAAAAATTAAATCACCGAAAAGACAGAAAAATCTCAATTCAAATGTGGTGGGTCACTCAAATTTATTTCGGTGTCCTTTCTATGTGGTTGGTATTCTAGATATGACTTTAATATTTGACCATTAACTTTAAACGTGACACCGTTCTTTGGATCCTTAATTTCAATTGCCCCATGTGGAAAAACAGTATGAACAATAAAGGGGTCAGACCATCGAGAACACAACTTACCTGGGAATAGGTGTAAACGAGAATTGAATAAAAGTACTTTCTGACCTGGAGTGAAAGATTTTCTCATAATCTGCTTATCATGAAAGACTTTCATTCGTTGCTTGTAAACCTTGACATTTTCGTATGCATCGTTGCAAATTTCTTCAAGTTCTGCCAGCTGTAATCTTCTTTCTGAGCTAGCTTGCTGCATGTCAAAATTAAATTTCTTGATGGCCCAGTACGCACGATGCTCGAGTTCCACAGGTAGGTGGCAAGCTTTTCTATACACTAACCTGTACGGTAACATCCCAATTGGGGTCTTGAAAGCCGTTTTATATACTCATAACGCGTTATCAAGTCTTAATGACCAATTTTTTTTGTCTGGCCTCACCGCTTTTTCTAATATGTGCTTTATTTCTCGATTGGAGATCTCAACTTGGCCACTGGTTTGCGGATGATACGGGGTCGCCACTTTATGAGTGATAGAGTACTTTGTCAAAAGTGTTTTGAATGATTTGTTATAAAAATGGGTACCACCATCACTAATTATTGTTCGAGGGAATCCAAAGCGTGAAATAATGTTGCTTTTCAAAAACTCTATCACCACTTTATGATAATTGGTTTTGCATGGAATTGTCTCTACCCATTTTGATACATAGTCAACAGCAACCAATATGTATTGATGGCCAAAAGAAGCAGGAAATGGTCCCATGAAGTCGATACTCCAGACATAAAAAATCTCAACCACTAAAATTGGATTTAGTGGCATCATGTTCCTTCGTGTAATGCTCCCCATTCGTTGACACCTATCACATAAAGAGCAAAAGGTGTAAGCATCTTGAAATATAGTTGGCCAATAGAAACCACATTGTAGAACTTTTGTCATTTTTTTTAGCAATTTGAAATGGCCTCCGCAAGCTTGTTCATGGCAAAACGAAAGGATGTTCTGAAATTCATTTTCTGGGACACATCGTCTAATAATTTGATCTGCACAATACTTTAACAGATAGGGGTCGTTCCAGAAAAAATTCTTTATTTCCGCAAAAAAACTAGCCTTATCCTGCTTGGCCCAATGCTCTGGAAGTTTACCTATAACAAGATAATTAACGATATCAGCTTACCAAGGTAATACTTCTACACTCATTAAGTGTTCATCTGGAAATGACTCATTCAATGTTAAGGGTTTTGTAATTGTGTCAAAATGGAGACAAAAGAGATGGTCAGCCACAACATTTACTATCCCTTTCTTATCTTTGAATTCCAAGTCAAACTCCTGCAAAAGCAACACCCAACGAATTAATTTAGCTTTTGTATCTTTCTTTGTGAGAAGATATTTCAGAGCAACATGATCTGTAAACACAATAATTTTACAACTAATGAGATAAGATCGAATTTTTTCTAATGCAAACACTACTGCCAGTATTTTTTTTCAGTAGTTGAATAGTTCAACTGTGCATCATTTAATGTCATACTAGTATAGTAAATAACATGGAGAATTCGATAAACTCTTTATCCTAATACTGCTCCTACTGCATAATCAGATGCATCACACATGAGCTCGAATGGTAAGCTCTAGTTTGGTGGCTGAATGATGGGTGATGACGTCAACAATTGCTTTAGCTTTTTAAATGCTACAAGACATAAATCATCAAAGACAAAATGTACATCCTTAACAAGTAAATTGCATAAAGGTCTAGAAATTTTGCTAAAATTCTTAATGAAACGTCTATAAAAACCAGCATGCCCAAGGAAAGATCTTACTTCTCTGACTGTTTTAAGTGGAGGAAGATTGGAAATGAGATCCACCATGGTTTTGTCAACCTCAATACCTTTGCATGAAATGATGTGACCGAGAACTATACATTGTTTTACCATAAAATGACACTTTTCCCAATTTAAGACCAAATTTTTTTTCGATACATCTCTGCAGAACTTTTATCAAATGATGTAAACATTGATCAAATGAATCTCTAAAAATAAAAAAATCATCCATAAAGACCTCAAGAAATTGTTCAACCATATCATAAAAAATGCTTAACATACAACGTTAAAATGTAGCAGGTATATTACATAATCCAAATGGCATCCTCCTATATACAAAAGTGCCAAAAGAGCAAGTGAAAGTAGTTTTCTCTTGATCTTTTGGTGCTATAGGAATCTGATTGTATCCTGAGCAGCTATCTAGAAAGCAATAAAATTCATGGCCTGCTAATCTATCAAGTATTTGATCAATAAATGGTAAAGCAAAATAGTCTTTTACGTGTGACAGAATTTAACTTTCTACAATCAATGCATACACGTCATCCTGTAGTTACTCTAGTTGGTATCAATTCATTATCAGCGTTGGTAACTACTATGACTCCTGACTTTTTGGAGGATAACTTGCACAGGATTGACCCATGAACTATCATAAATTGGGTAAATGATACCTGCATCTAACACTTTAAGGACTTCAGTTCTAACAACTTCTTTCATGTTAGGATTTAACCGACGTTACATTTCCTTAGTAGGTTTAGCATTTTCATCATGGTGAATATAATGCATGCAGTCTGCTGGGTTTATACTTTTTTTGTCGGCTATAGTCCATTCTAATGCTCCTTTGTGCTTTTTTAAAACATCCAACAACTTACTTTTTTATTTATCATTTAAGGATGATGAGATGATTACCGGTAGAGTGCTTTCTTCTCTCAAAAATGCATATTCCAAAGTGTTGGGTAATGATTTGAGCTCGGGTTTCGGTGGTGATTCTAATGATGGGATGATTTTCTTCTATGATGGTGCTAGTTGTTCAGCTCTTGACTTTCATTTATTAGTGTCCATGGATGGTGTTGAGTCAAGAAGAGCGTTGACCTCATCGACTGATCTGTCAATATCAAAATGCAAATCAAAGTGAGTTAAAAATGTTTGTAAAGGGTCATCACTAAGGTTTGAAACAAAAGTATTATTAACTAATGCTTCAATTAAATCCACATCAACAATTTCATCATCTGCATTGTGAGGTTGTTTGGCAATGTTGAAGATGTTGAGCTCCATGGTCATATTGCGGAAGGACAACTGCATATTTTCAGTCCTGCATTGAATGTGAGCATCGACAGTTGCCAAGAAAGGTCGACCTAGGATAATAGGGATGTGCTTCCATGAATTCTGGATTGGTTGAGTGTCAATTACAATGAAATCAACAGGAAAATAAAACTTGTCTACCTGGATAAGCACATCCTCCACAATACCATGAGGTATTTTTGTGGACCGATCTGCAAGTTGTAACACCACTGGAGTTAGGTGTAATTCTTTCAATCCAAGTTTCACAAATACTGAATAAGGCAATAGATTTACACTAGTTCCTAAATCCAACAAAGCATTCTCAATTATGTGATTCCCTATACTATATGAGATAGTAGGGGAGCCTAGGTCTTTACATTTTAGAGGATTTTTGTGTCGGAGTATAGAACTAACGTTTTCTGTTAAAAAAGCCTTATTTTGAACGTGAATATTTCTCTTTTTAGTACAAAGGTCTTGAAGAAACTTGGCATAAGATGATACTTATTTTATAGCATCAAGTAAAGGGATGTTAACACTTACCTGTTTGAGGATCTCAAAAATCTCACCTGTGGATTTTTCCTTCTTTCTTTTAGCTAACCTCTGAGGAAATGGAGCTTTAGGAACTTATTCTCGTGGGTTGGTTTCTTCTTTCTCCTCTGATGGTAAGTCTTCAACATTCACAGGTACAATTTGCTTTTCTTTTGTCACCGGCATTTCCACTTTGTTGTCGACTTCTTGTTCTTTTCACAAGGTCATGACTGCTTTGACCTCTCCATGCTGTTGTGGTGAACTGGTACTTACTTCATGCACTCATTTGGAGTTAGACACAGGTTGACTTAGGAATTTGTCTTTCTCAACAGTCATTGTCAAAGTCTGAACTGAAGAAGTAAGCTGTCCCACCATCTTCTCAAGGTTTGAAACTGATTGGGCTTGTGAGTTGAAGCCTGCTATCATCTCATTTCGTAGTCCATCAATGGTGCGGTTCTGTTGCTCGATCATGGGGTTAGTAACATTCTTGACATTCTGAAATACATCCTCCTATGGTCTGAGTTGAGAGTAATTCTGGTTCTGATTGTATGGTCTAAATGGTGGCTGAGAGGCTTGAGGAACTTAAGGAATTTCTTGCATTGGTGGAGCTGGAGCTGCTGGTCCATTCTGTTGGAATTCTTGAGACCATGAAAAATTGGGGTGGTCTCTCCATCCAGGGTTATAGGTGTTGGAGTATGGGTTGTAATTTGATGGATTTCTGATGACACCGATGGCATTGACTTGATCTGAGTATGAGTCATGGTCATGCGGTTTTATTGAATTAGCAGTTGTTAACGATGCTATTTGTCGGGAAAGACCTTTAATTATCTCTTTGACTTCTTTAATTCCTGAACTTGACTCGCCAATATGAACCTCATTTACTCCTATAATTCTTCTAGTATTCCTGAGAGATCGACTCCACTGTTGGGAATCATCCGCTTGTCACTGGAAGAACTCCCAAATCTTTAATGCACTTTTTTGACATTAGCTCTCCTCCACTTGTTGCCATTAGCCATTCTTGTACTTGTGGCAATAATCCCTCCAAAAATGTATTGGCATTGGTGTCATTTCTTGTATCCATGATGTGGACACTTCAAAAGTAGCCAAGTGAATCGCTCCCATGCTTCGAAAAACTGCTCGTCTTCTCTCTGGTTAAACTCTGAAATTTCCCTGCGAATGGCATTGGTTTTATGCACTGAGAAGTATTTGTTAAAAAATTTTGTTACCATTTGTTCCTATGATGTAATGCTATTAGCAGGCAATGTATTAAACCATGAACGAGCTCTATCCTTTAGAGAAAATGGGAATAGTCTAAATTTAACATCATCGTCTGAAAATTTCTCATATTTAAAAGTTTGACAAATAATATGAAAGTCATTCAGATGATTATATGAGTCTTCATTTTCTAGGTCATAAAATGTTGGGAGATAATTTAGCACACAAGTTTTTAGTTCAAAACTCCTAGCAACTATATTTGGGTATCTTATGCATGATGTGCTCAAATTAACTAAGGGACTGAAGTAGTTCTTAAATGGCCTCTCCTGTGGTGCTTGTTGTTGGTGTTGCAAATTCATTTCAATTTTATTTTTAAATTCAATGTGTTTGTGTGTGCGAAGTATTTTTTTCTATTTCAAGGTTTATAGGCTCAAGATTAGGTAATAATGACCTTTGACCATGCATGCAAATAATACAAAAAAAATGAAAACAAAACTTAATAAAAATAAAGAAGAGAGAGAAATTACGATACTAACTTTGTCGCGATGTTACAATCTTATTATGAAAACACACAAAAAATACGTGAAATAAAATAAATAAAATACAAATAAATTAACAAGATAAATGAAAAATTATAAAGAAAAATAACTTAAAAATTAAATTACAGAAATTTAAAGAAGAGAAAAAGAAATGAAATTCTAATCTTAAAATGCAGATTTTTTTTCTTTTTTTAATAAAAAAATTACAATAAAATAACTAAAGGAAATTATTTACAAAAAAATAATTCTACAAATTAAAATAACTTACCTCCCTAGCAACGGCGCCAAAAACTTATTGTGCAAATTTTGTTGAACTCATAAGCGCACGAATCTATTGTAGAATAGATCAATAGTGTTGAGTGTCGATCCCACGAGAAGGTGGATTTTAATTAGGTGTAGAATTAATTTTGTAAGTGGGTGATTCGATTTGTGGAGAAATTGATTTAAACTATGCTAGAATTTAAATTGCAATGGGAAGAATAAATTAAACTGAGAACTATTGAAATAAAGTGCTTAGGTATCTGGATCCGTATCAACATGCACCATGAGTTAAATATTCCTTAATAATGCCAATTAAATCATGAGGGGGAATCCACACCTCATGAACCACACTCTAATCAATATGGTGCTAAGGGCTTATCGTACCAAATAATAATAACCTTGTACTAAGGAGCCAATTAAAATCAGGGCAGTAACTAGACAAGATTAGAGGGGAAGAGAAAATAAATTTACTAAATAAAGCTCATGACACATGTTGAGACTTCACCTTCAACCCAAGTTTGAAAGAAAATTAGCTACTCATAATTGAACTAAGGGTAAAATAAAAATTTATTAAAATACGTAGAAAATACAAGATTGAGAAAGAATTACAGAAAACTAAGTTCAAAAATAAATTCAGAGGTGTCGAAATAGGGGGGAAGAGCCCCCTTTTTATAGATACACTGAATAAATCATGGCCATCGGATTAAAAATAATTCGGACGCTCAGGATTGCGTCACGTCATCAGTCAACAATACGCCGTTTGATCACGGGTTTGACCACGCGGTATGAACAGTGTCGTGAACGGTACCATAAATAGTGTCATACATATGAATAGTGCCGTATATGTGAACAGTGCCGTATTTTCTTTTATACTCCTCCTAAGGTTTTCGACCGTCCTGAGTTCAAAAGTGATGTCCGTTTTGCTATCCGATCTCTCGTTCATTGTAAAATGACCATGATACCCCTAAAATATATAAAATACTTAATTAAAACAAAACACACATAATTAAATAACAAGAGACTTAAATATATAAAAGTACAGATGTTAGTGAGACTTGAAGTATAAAATAACAATTTTCTTCTTTATAAATATATACTTTCTAGCACTCAACAAATGCGTACAATTCCTACTATTACTCCTTTAAGGTTTCCCTTTAAAAGCTTCCATTTAAGAACATTAAAAGTAACACGGTTGATACTTGGTGTCATTAGAATAAGTTAAGTAAAGTAGTATATCTTTTAAAGTTTACTTTTTAGTTGAAATGATGTTTATTTGCTACAGGTATACCAATTGATAAGGTGGCACAACTAAACCAGGAAACTTGAAATTATGTTGGGAAAAAGTTGCTAGAACTCACTTTCATGGAGCTTTTTGTCTTCCAGTTCATGCATACATGTTTTCTATTTCTCCACACCTTTTTTTCTAATTATTTTCTGCTTGGCGTTTGATTGCATCAAGGTGAATCAGCTGCTAGTGTTAGTAATTGTGGGTTGCGACACAGAGGAAGGTTGTCAATTGTGTGGGAGCATTTTGAGAAGAAAAAAATTAATGGGATTGATAAGGCTGTGTGTAATTATTGCAAAAATGCATTGGTAGCAAGAATACTGATGGAACAAAGCACTTGTTGAAGAATCTTAGAATGTGCATCAATGATGATGGCTACTAAGAAGCAATTGCAAGTTTATGTTGAAGGCTTAAAATTATTTTGATTTGTCATATAAAATTCAATCATTTGTAATTATGTTGAAGGTTTAAAATTATTATGTTTTTATTTACGTAGAGGTTACTAAAATTTGATCATTTGTAATTTTATTTCTAAATTTGGAGGTTTTTAGAATTATTAATTTAAAGAAAAAAGGTGACTATAATATTTAGAAATTATTATTAAAAAAAAAGGGTTCGAATCTCCGTTTAATCCCCACTCAATTCAGGGATTTTTGGGGACATACCCAAATAGTCCCCAACTACAATTTTTCGGGTTTGGGACAAGTTCGGGGAGTAGCTTCCAAATCGGGTTCAGGTTCGAGTTCGTGGATCCCCACCCCAAACCCGCCCCATTGACATCACTAGAGTTGAATTCTTACAATAATTTGGAATTTATTTTTTGATTAATTTAATGTAAATTTTGTGGATTAATTTATATTTAATTGATTAAATATATATTCATTAATGTTGTTGTTGTTATTGTTGTTATTATTATTATTGTTTGAGCAGTAATTAATATCTTGCCTTGAAACGTCTCCCTGTCTAGTCTTGTACAATATATACGGACGACAAGCCCATGCCTGTGTCCAAAACTTTAACACTTACCCACGCAATTTCCGTTGTTATGGTACTGAAAAAAAAAAAGAAGAGGGAATAAAATTTTTTTTTTCTTAATACTCTAATATTTCCCCAACTCTATACGATTACGTCTCTCTTTTACTTAATTCCCCCACACCCCCCCCCCCCCCCAAACACAAAAAAATAAAACAAAAATCTCTCCCTTGTTTTAATTTCTATGCCCATCGAATTTTTGGTTAATATTTCTTAAGGAATAGATTCAGATAAATGCTTCTAATTTTATTTTGTGTTTAATTAAATCACGGAACTCATAACCGTGCGATGAAAATTTGAACGGCGGCCCAAAGAAAGCCCAAAGCGAAATCCGAGCAAAAATATCTGAGTCAGAGGAGAAAAAGTACACACCGTGATTGGACACGTGTACGCACCTGATTCCAACTCAGAAGCTGCCAAATGTCTCGCGATTGATTTGATCCCTTGACCCGCACGATTCCCCAACCTTTTGTATAAAAGCTCTCATCCAAATCCTCCCTTTCGTATAAATCCGCTTCTCAAATGTCTCTCATTTCCAGCTCTCACTTTTCCGTCAGCCGATGGCTTATCCCTTAACGCTTTGATCCAAACAGTCTCTCGATTCGTGGCAACAAAAGCGCTGTCGTTTCTCTTAGATTTACTTTTATAGATCGATCATTTGTTCTCCAAATTACGATAAAAAAGGAGAAAATAGTTAGGGTTTTAGCGAATTAGGGTTTCGAAGAGCATCGATATAATGCCTTTGGTGCCCAAAGATCCGTTAATTCCTTCGGTGAGACGTTTCAATAGTGGATTGTCTCCTCATCGTCTGAAACATCTCGAGAAAAGTGATCGGCGTGGTAATCTTAGTTAACATTTGCTCTTTTTTTTTGGTTTTAATCCCCTATTTCTTTTGTCCTTTTTATCTTTGAATTTGTCTTGGCATTCTTTTCCAAATTTCTCCTTGATCTCGTCGTCCGTACGATATTTTGAGGTTCGATTGACTCCGAAACGTCGACCTTTTTGGAGCATTTTTGTTGGCTTTGACATCTTAGAAGGTGTGTAATTTTTTTTAAAATTCTTTTGAGCTGTTTAATTTTATAATTCATATTTTTGTTGTTATTTCAATTTTTTGTTTATTCTTGATCTGGATTGGTGGTTAGATTATGTTACGTTTTTTGATTTAAATCTGTAAATTAAAATTATTATGTATGTTATCATCTTTGGGAGATTATTCTGGGTGCAAATTTTCTAATCTTATTGCAAAATGTGATTAAAAAAATAATGATTTTGCATTTTATAGTCCAAAACCTAGATAATGTTTTTATAATTTGAAGTTTGAATTTATGTCTTGTGACGAGAAGATGATATTGGTGCTATTTGTGTCTCGTGTATTTAACTCTCTTGAATCCTTGCTTGGCAGTTCTGATTTGAAATTGTAGCCTTCCTATTGTAATCTATGGACATTGGCTCTCCTGCTGATAAGGCAATATCTAAGGCATTATCTGGAGGTCTAGTAAATGCCCTTGATGGAAACAGTGATGAGGTTTTGAGCATTAAGGATTCGAGTGAATGTAATACATCTGATGGGGGCGTGGTGAGAGATTTGGAGGAAGGATTTGAAGACCTTAAATTAGAGGACGTTAGACCTGGTCAGAAGAGCTTGTGCAAGTATGCTACATTCCCCCCCACTGCTAAGATATCACCTTCTGCTAATGTGAATGAGCAAGATGAAGATGATGAACTTAAGACAGGCTTAGAGCGAATGTTTTCTGATGACCCTGTGCCCTTGCGCTGCTCTCGCTCAATATCTTTGCCTGTGAGTCATCTTGTGATATATGATGGTTTGTGGGTGTTTATATTGTTGAGCTGCGGTTTTAGTTTCATCTTTTAATGTATGGGGTATTCAGATTACTTCTGTCCAAAAGTGTCTGGTCTGGATTAAGAGACTAGACTTTCAAGATTATTTCTCCTATGTCTGTTGGTGATTAAAGAGATTTGACGTGTCTTTCAGTTTCTCTTGAGCTGTGTCGCATTGGTCTGCTTGTGGTTTGCTTACTTGTGCACTTGTGGTTTACTTGACCCTGCTTTTTGAAATGGATCATAATTGTGACCTTTTATGGTGCGCCTCCTTATGATTATTGGAATGCTTGTGATTACCATGAGCTAAGCCTGTTTCCTCATTTTTTTAGGATTCATGGTGATATCTTAAATGTGTCTTTAATGGTTGTCATATTCTTTTGGTAGCGTCTGTTTTGGAGCTACTATGTGGAAGCATGAAATTACCTCCTCGTGTCAGGACAGATAACACTTCTGCATCTGTTGGTTCATGCACCTTAGTGCAAGTAATTCAGCATGCAATTACTTACATTTTTGGCTTTCAGCATTGAAATTAGTTTGAACTAGCTTTTGACTGTTGTTATTCAACACAGGTGATGAAACCATCTTTAATGTGCACTGCTGGAGCCTATAGTGGTTTGGGACTTGTTTAGCCATTTAATACACTACTAAAGAAATGATTTCAGGCTTATTTGTCATGATTCGTATACTTCATTTGTTAGTTTGGCTTCTCTAATTTCACGTCCGTCCATGCTTTTCTCTCTCAGATTCCTTTGAAGCTTGTGTCTGCTATGAAAGGTAGCCGCGAGAGACAAGGTGCATCACCGAGGAAGCTGTCTGTGAAGTGGGCCCCTGACGTGTATGATCCGCCTCCAACAATAGTGTCTCACACTGTTAATAGAAGCAAAAAGCAGCAGAAGTCAAGAGAGGATAGAAATTATAAACAGAAGAAAGGAAAGAAGGGGCGTAAGGGCAACTCTTCTCATAGTGGCAGCAAAGACAAGAAGCAATTCCGCAAAATTGGAGGGAGTAGTTCTGACAAGTGTTACAAATTAATGGATGCTCGTGATGGAGTAGTTCAGCTCCCTGATGGCCTCAATGACTTTGAGGTTGCTGGTCCAGACTCTTGTGGCAGTAGTTTCCTTAAAGAATCGCTTGGCAAGGTGCATTACTCAGTCGCAGAGGCATTATGAGCTCAATTTCCATTCATTATCCATATCGTATTTTCATGCAATGTGTATAAATAAGTAATATGTTTTTGTTCAAGACAAATCTGTTACCGTATCTTGAAATCTGTTGTGATGTTAGTGTGTGTGGGTGGAACCTATCAAAGATCCAGACTGCTTGCTCTGCAATGTTTGTGTAAAGAGCTGTATTAGCTCCTGCTTTGTACATAGATATTGTAAGGATTGCGTTTCTTTTGCATTACATACGTTATTCTTCGTCCCAATTTCAAATTTGTTTATTTGGAAATGGGAGGCAGGAGAGGATTCTTTTACGACGAGGTTAAGTTATACAATAATGTGACTTATATTATCAACTTGAGTTGTACCCAATAACCAAAGAATGCGTTGATAATAGAGTTTATTTACCGTTCGTACCGAAGGTTACTCGTACACGATCGAGTGGAACTAATTTTTGTTGTACACAAATAATTCTTGGTCAAGGGAAAAAATTTCAAGCATGCCTTTTGGTCGTCCATGCATTTTGCATTCACTTGGAACAAAGTGATCATAAGAGGAAAGAGTTGATAGTTTCGAGTGATACCTAGAAAAAAATATCATCTGTTGTCATCTGCAGCAATGAAGGAAGTTCGAAATTGTACCAAAATCTTGCAAACTACATGATAAAAAAATTCATCACAAGATGTCTCCTAAATAAAATTGAAGAAGATATCTTCTATGTGGTGTACTCTGCATTAATTTTGACATAATCATAACTTAAGTCGCAGCCCCATGCTTGGCCACTCCCAGGTCCATCACCTATTGGGAACAAAGAGGAGGTCCAATGAAATTGGATGCATTTGGATCAGTGAAGTGAAAGAAAACTTGCATATATATGGTGCATAAAATCTGCATCTTACCAACAGATATGTCGATGATAACTGTACCGTGGGTCTCACCAGCCTTCCTGAGATAGTTACCAGCTGCAGCCCTGAAAAACCTCCGCTGTTGCTTAGAGATCATAAATTGAAAGATAAAACTCATGTTCTGCAGCAATGATTTGGTAAAGCGATACAGAAGAGAAATGGCATATACTCCAACCCTCTCTAAACTATGATTTGGTAAAGCGATACAGAAGAGAAATGGCATATACCCCAACCCTCTCTAAACTAGTCAAAATTTCCCAAAACCTATGATGCACATGTTACTAGTAATCCATTTCAGAAATCAGTCTTCACAGGTTGGAAGAGGATTTCCTTTCATTGGTTGCATCAGAATACTAGATGTGTGACATGAGTCATCACATGAATATAGCAGAACCCTTATAAAAAATGATGTGTAGAATAATAATTGTGCTATTTACAACATTTGATTATATGAAAGCATCAACTTCACCTGTCAAATGGGAGTGGTTGCCCACCATCCATGAGCAAACTATCTCCAAGCAATATGCGGAGCTTGTTTTGGTAGAAAGAAACCCCTGCATATCCAGCAGCTGCAGCAATGCGACCCCAGTTCGGATCTCTGCCGTATACAGCTGCCTGAGATCATCAACAACAATGATCAATTAGACTTTCTTAAATTGAAGCACTAAATGAGTGTCATAAGTTGTGATGTCATGCCTTGACAAGTGAAGAAGATGCCACTGAGCGGGCGATTTTGGCTGCCTCAGCCTCACTGTTAGCACCGGTCACTCTGACCTGCAGATGGAAGTTAGAATTAGTTGAGACTCTTTAGTGTCTCTAAACAAACTAGCAAAGACCTTAATTTTAAGATCCCATGTAAATCAAACTTCATGCAGTTAGCTGGATAAACAGAATCTATATTTGATTAACTGTTTTGAGAGAGTTATTTCTAAAATGTACAACTGGAATCACAGGGAGAGATGAATTTCCATGCTCAGCAATCACAAGAAGAATGGAATGGTTACATAAAGTTAGTGGGGCTGAAGATTACAAAGAGATAATTGTTGATATTTGTAGAAAGAAAACTAAAAGGGAAAATAAGTTTTATCACAACTATATTACAAAACTAAAGCAATAATCCCACTTTCCTGTTCTTACCTGCACAAAACTATAACTTTGAAGTGAGATATGTTAAAAAGTCAGTTTCAAATATGCAATATTCAGTGCCAGTTTAAAATTGAACTTGAGAAAAAAATGTGGTTTTGGGTGTTTTACTGGTTTTAGGGATCTAAGCAAACAGTTTAAAATTATGTGCAGTAGATGAGAACTTTAAATGAGTTGCATACCTCAATTAAGCAAGTTGCTCCTTCTCCATCCCAAGCTATAGACTTGGCAAGACCTTGCATTACCTGAAAGGAAATGTGTCAAATCTTAACAGAATAAATCCAAGATCTAGCCTAAATGAACCCATAGATGACTATAATTCTAAATCATGGAAAAACTCATGCGTAACGTTTGTGACAAGAAGACTAAACATGACAATCAAATGGAAGCACTTGCCTGAATAACAAAGCTACTTTAAAACAGTTAGAATGCAGAACAGGTTTAGAATGATAAACCTTACTATTTGGCTAAATTACAAATCTACTTGAGAAGAGTAGAATGCAGAACAAGTAAACTTATGTAAAACTACTTGGCTGAATAACAAAGCTACTTTGAAGAATGCAACCAAACTTACCACATCAAGGCATGCTTGAAGTTGCTTGGCTTCGTTACAGTCAACAGAAGATATCCTGCTTGATCTAGATAACCCACTAGCCAAAGCTATGACAGTATCATTGGTACTAGTATCTCCATCTACCTACAGCAGAACATATAACTAGTGGCTTGTATAACTACAGCAATAATCCGAAGGAGAAATTTCATAAATCGTTGCACTATACAAATGGCTAGTAAAGAGTGAATCTATAAATAGTGGAAATAAAATAAGAGAGGCACTGAGCAGTCAACTTCCAATTTGCCTCAGTGGGTTGTGAATCATTGAGACCTTTTCGTGCATGAACAAAAGAAATTTTGAATGCAAAAAGTACAAGAAAAGTACAACTTCTGGTGGCTTGTAGAATTATTGAAGATTTATGGCTCACCATAAATCATGAGAAAAATAAATCAAAAGTCTACTGGCGATAAAACCTGTATCTTCAATAAATTGTCTGTATGCAAGTAATCAGATAACTTTCCACAGGTAGAGGCAGAATTTTGTAACAAATCACAAAAGAATAATAAACTTGTTTATGTGAGTTATTGAAATGTATTCTCTTCAATCGAAATGGCTTGCAAACACCTCCTTGTGCTTTGCAATGAAGCAAGCTAACTGAAATAAGTATCAGAAACAGGTGGAATAAAAATAAGTAATACACTCACAGTTATTTGGTTAAAACTTCGGTTTACAGCAACCTTTACCATCTTTCTCCATACGTCAGATTCAACCGATGCATCAGTTGTAACTACCTGGAAAACAAATCAGAATTGAAGAATGCAATGAAAAATATGCTTATAATCAAATTTCAAGCAAAAAGCAGTTTAGAAGAGCCGTACACCAAGCATGGTAGCCATATTTGGGTGAATCATCCCAGAACCCTTCGCCATTCCTCCAACTCTTATATATGTGCCTCCAACCTGTTCGGTTTACTAGCTAGCATTAGGGACTTCCTTTGTTCTATGTTGAGGAGTTTCAGTTCTAAAGAATCCAAATCTTGTGAGATAATGTTCTTGAGAACTAGAAAGAATATGTCTGTATACAATAATATTAATGGCGAAACAGAAGCAGAAGCAAATATCCACTGCTTGACAGAAAAGTAACTATAATATTATCATAGTCACTTCAAAAGCAGAAGAACAAATCGATTCTCTCAACAAAATTGAACCATTTGAATGTAGCATTAAGCATCCCAGCATTCCAGTAAACGAAATTAAATTTAAGTTAACCAGTGCGATTGCTGCCCCTGCTTTCTAGAGCACCAACCACGACCGCACAATGAGGTGAAGCGTATAATGCATATTTATCAATATCAAATTTCAGGTTAGTGTTATTGCTACTAATACCTAAAATGAGGGCGTACACTCACTGAGATCCAAAAACAAGTTTCACCCACCTGAGACTCAACTGCCACACTCTTGCTCACAAGGTCAGTCGTTGTGATAGCTACTGCTGCAGAATCTGCCCTGCAGAGTCACTGATAAGAGATTCAGGAATGTCTCGACAGATAAGGATGCGTAAGGAGACAAAAAAACCTAGATTATTTGCAAAAAAGAAAATGATAACAATAACAATAACAATGACAACAACAATAATCAAAAGCAATTAAAACACAAAGAGTAAGATCTTGGGTGAATAAGAAGCAAGACTGTCCCTAAACAAAATGAAAGCACGCCATTTAGCCAAGGTATGAGTTGAATGACGCGAATACCCCTCAGTTGAAGATGAAAGTGAATTGACTAGTTTTGGCAACGAGTTAAGAAGTGCATCCTGCATACAACAAAATAATAGAAGTAGAAATTCTGCAGAACTATACGACATTAAAAGTAATTCACTATATTAAATAGAATGTTTGGTTAGAAAAATACAACAGAAAACTGTAAATTTTCAAGAACGCATGATGCCCTCTAACACAATTAACATAACTTATAGGACATGACGTAATGATGTCTACCTTCTTTATTCTTCGACCAATTACACCAGTGGATTCAATTAATACTTCCTCTGACCGCATCTTAAGTAGCTGCAGTATAGTAATTATATTAGTAGCAAATTTGAATCTAGCATATACAAAACTTATTTCAAGATGGAGTTCAAACAATCCAAAGGCAACACACCGTAGCAACAGTGTTGGCACAATCTTCGACATCCTGGTAACCTGCATCACCCTGAAGAGCATCAATAGGTCCGTTAGCCATGCAACACAAGTGGACTCAGCTCAATCTCATTATAACTGCTAAGTGTGAGGGTGAGTTACAGAACCAAGTATTTTATGATCCATAAAATACCAGACAAACAAACAAGAAGTTTCCTATTTTTCTTAGATAAAAGAGCAAGAACACAGTGTATGGATGAGAAAGATATGTGAAACATCTTGCTACCGTGACACAGCTTACCGTTGCTGCATTGGCTTGACCAGCATTTATTAACACTGCACGGGCCTGTGGCAAGCAATGTACAGTATTAGCAGACAATTTGACAAAGATTAACAAATTTTAAAGAATCTAAACTGCAACAAGAATATTAAGACATTATTTTCCCCATCTATCAATATATCCAATATGTTGGTTGACATACTCATGATTATCTTGACAGCCATCAGCAAATTCATGTTGAAAGTCACGCAATGGCAATACAGCCACATTTTAAAGAAAACAATGGCAGAAAGAGGAGGTCAGCATTTAGAGGATTTGGAGCTAAGAAATCTTGAGCATGAACATCACTAATCCAATATATCTCATTTGGATGAAAGGGACAACATTTATGGTTGCGTAGCTATGAACTGTTGCACCGTTTAAAAAGTTAAAGTAATACTCATTTAAAGAACGTTTCTCCTCTTTCTGACTATCATTAATTGGTCCAATATAGATCCCCAACATACCGTTTTTGAAGAATCTAACGTCTTTTTACAGTATACTACTGGTGCAGCAGCAACCACATTGGTAGTGAATGCCCCTGAATGACACAACATAGAAATAATCAATTAAATAAGCCAAATGACTTCATCATAATAAACACATATCTTCAACTGGATATTCAAACAGCTGCATACTCTTCAAAACAAATGCAATGCAAAAACAAGTTTTGAATACTTTTCAACTGCATTGCTGGAAGGCATGTAATATCCACCAAAACGAAAGCTAACCTGCAGCCGCTGCATCGACGTCGCAAAGAACAAGAGCAAGATCAGGTTTCTCTCCTTTGGCACGCAAGCCAGCATAAATACCTGCCGCCTTAAATCCCCCCGCTGCCGTAACTCCACCAGGAATCTGCAGAGTCAAAATTTGGTCAAACTCATCATATTAAAAAGAATAATTTTTTTTTTTATCATAATTATTTATTATATACAGGATCTTCACTATCACTCACTTGCTTCCATGGACCTTCAGGGAGAAAAATCGGAGCTGCGGGTATGTAATTTGAAGCCTCTTTTAAACTCGAGGTAACAGCTAACACTTTAAAATCTCGCCGAGAAGAAACAAACGAGCGAGTAATCTGCAGTTACAATTTTTTTTTTAATTTTTCATTTATAATTATTTGGTAATGAAATAAAATTAGCGTAAATTATACGCCGATTAATGATAATAAATAACTAACCTTTGAAGAGAATAATTCAGGGAGCTTAATTGAGACACCATGTGTGTGAGCAATGCATGTATACATCTCTTCTCTCTGTTTTTTTTTTTTTTTTTAGTTTTCTGAAAATTCAGCAAAAGCTTACTTGGTGGTGGCTGCTACTGCGACTGCGAGGGTTTATGTTTATGAAATTTGGAGGCGTACGTATTTGTTTTGTTTATTCACGGGAAAGAAATTAACGCCATTAAAATAATTTCGCGTATTATTTCTTCAAGAATCTTTGTCGCGCCATTTAATAGAAAGAGTAATGCAATCACTCAGCCAAGCTGAAGTAACTTTCCGTCCCATTGATGTGATGTGAGAAATTTGCTCATATGATGAGGATAAAATTGTCATTTGACTTTAATACTAAAATTTCTCTCTTTTTCCTCTTTCTCCTCCTTATGCTGAGATTAATGTGTCAAAGGCTCCCATCTAAATAAAATTAAGAGAAATTATCACCATATACTTTTAGATTATTATACTATTAAAAATATTATAAAAAATTATAATTTATTTAATTTTTACCTTAAGTTTATAATTTGTATTAATTGTCTATCAAAATATTAACACTGATAAAATCTAAATAAAATGGCTATTTGATCCTTGAATTTAAGGAAAATTATTCTGCTAAATTTATCTATATTTAAATAATCATTTTATTTAGATTCTATAAATGTTCCAATAGTATTAACATTTTGATAAATGGTTGATATATAAATTAAAATTTTAGGATGGAAAATTGAATAAATTTAAATTTTTATAATACTTTTATAACAAAATAAACTTAAAGTAAATGACTATTAATTTTTTAATATTTAGCATGTTAAATATTTAAATTATCCTTGTAATGTCATTAATTTTGAACTGCAGTTATTGTTTTAGTAAACAGTTGATACAAATTATAAACTTAAGATTGAAAAATGAACAAATCAATAATTTTATAGTATTTTTGACATATCAGGTAATTTCAGTAAAATTAATATTTTTGATATTTCAGGTAATTTCAGTGAAATTAACTAACTTTTCTTAAATGATGTGATAATAAAAATTCAGATTTGGTAAATTGAGCACTAACGGACGGCATGAATTCTTCTTTTTTTTAATATTTTAATTTCTATTAAATAAATGCGTAATTAGAATATATCACAAACCAAAGAGTCCACATTTAACAGACTACTAAATACAATTAACCCGCGGCTAATATAAACCAGAAACAGATCAAGAATAATTAACGTGAAGGCATTTGCTGGTTGATTTCAGCCCAAATAAATCTCAATAAACTATTGAATAATAATAATATCTCGTGTTCAGTGATTCAGCTTGCTCGTAGCTGAAAGCCTAAGAAGGTTTACAGGCTTAAAGATTGAAAATAATCAAGCGCCTGAAATATCACCCGGACCAACCGACGGTCTTGTTTGTTCTGAAACCCATTTCAGAAGGTTGCTGTTCTGGGTAAGGTGGTGGTGGTGGAGGTCTGGCCTCCCTTGATTTGGCAGGGTCAACAAAAATAACCCATCCGTCTAAGTACTTCGCATTCATTCCTTCTCTAGCCCTCTCAGCTTCTTCTATGCTGGTATATGAAACAAAACCAAACCCCTTTGACCTTCCAGTAGCTCTGTCCGTTATGACTTTTGCTGCATCTCATCATCAAGGCAGTAGATAAGAACAAAGTCACAATGACGAAGAACTTAGAAAATAAATTTCAACTTACAATAGACAAGCTGGCCAAATGGAGAAAATGCCTCCTTCAGCTTTTCATCAGTCGTAAGTCTCGATAGGCCTGTTCATAGTCACATGATGAGTGTCGGTCACAACTCAAATAAGAAACTCAGCAATAGATAATTTTCAATATTGCTTGAACACAAGTGTTTTCCATGCATAATGTACAGATCAGTATATTTAAGGGTACGCAAGGAAAAGGATTAAAAAAGGTTCGGTGTAAACCAGCCTAGGGGGTTGTATCTTTGTGGTGCATACTATTTGAAACTAGGATTACAAGCAGACGGAACTGAGTTCAGATTTTTGTTGGCCAACTAAAATATTGATAAACTGCGGCATTTTCTAAAAGAGAAATTATTGCACTCTTATGTGTTTGACCAAGTCACCAACGTCTCAAACACTTTAGAGCTATCAAAATTAGGGATGGCAATGGGGAGGGGAGGGGAGGGGACCAATCTCCCCGTACCAATCCCCGATATTTTATGTATGTCCCCGTCCCCTCCCCGTCTCCATCATAATTATTTGAGAGAATCCCCATCCCCTCCCCGAATAATAACAGGGGATCCCCGAGGGTCCCCGATCCCCGAATAACTAATATTTTTATTTATTTTGAGTTAATCATATTAAAATAAAAAATTCAAATAAAAATAAAGTTCGAAATATATCTTACATTAATATCCATTACAAAAGTCACATCCATTAAATTAGTCGAAGAACGCAAAGACATAAGAGATACAAACTTCTTTTATAAACTATCATGAACAAATTAATAGTTTAATACAAAATTGTTAAAAAAATCGAATTTAGATTCAAAATTAACTTTTTCAATGGTGGCGTGGACACTTTATAAATGTAAACTACTCCCTTTACATCATAATAGTTAAGTCAGAGCAAATCAAGAGGAAATATTAGATTATATTATATTAGATATTAAAATTGTGATTCGCGACAATTATAACATCTAAAAATAAATAAAAAATATATTTAAGTTTAAAATATTTAATGAATATTAAAATTAAAATAAAATTTTTGGACTAATAGAATCTACCCTATTTTTTTAATGTCCTAAATAAAAATTTAGGACTTTAATTAGTTAATTAGACCTAAAAGTTTAATAATATAAATATTTTGATATTTGTTATTTTTAACAATATCTATAATTTTATAATTCAAATTTTATTATTTATTTAATAGTAATTTTAAAAAATAAAATTAAAATTAAAAATTAAAATGGGGAAATGGGTAGGGGATGGGGATTCCACCTCATCCCCGTCCCTTCCCCGAATAAGAAATTGGGTAAAAAAATTTCCCCGTCCCTTCCCCGAATAAGAAATTGGGTAAAAAAATTTCCCCGTCCCTTCCCCGAATAAGAAATTGGGTATGAAATTATCCCCATACCCTCCCCGAATGGGTAAAATCCCCGAGGGTACCCGTCCCCGTGGGGATTTTTGCCATCCCTAATCAAAATCCTCAGTATAAATATAAATAGGTATCCACTATACATATATTAACAACATAATCCATTTTGCAGAAACAGATGGCCACCAAGTGCTTCCAAACACATAATGTTGTGGATCGTGGTCTTAAGATCTAGCTAGTTGAGCCTTCTTTGCCCACTTCCTTCCCCACCCCAACCCTGCCCCCTCTTTATTGGCCATTGGCCAGCCTTCAGCCATTAACCTCTCCCTTTGTTAAGCGTGTAAAGCCAGGAATGGACCCCCACTCAAGAAGCAAGCAGCGCACAGTTTACATGAACACTAAAGAGGTGTGAAACCCCAGACACCTGACGAAATCCTTCACAAACTCCAGTAGGCAATTGGTATTCACCATTGTAGTCGTGTCTGTTACTTTATGAAACAATTTCCAGGTCAAACTACTACTTGACTTTGTTTTTGCTCCGAGGAAGGAAAAACCACTTTAAGACATAGGATATCCTAATCCTAGATAAAATGTGGTTAGAAGAAGAGGTTCTAATGAGCATCCAAAAGGGTTCCTAGCTATTCATCTCGAATCATTGCACATCCTTTCATTTCCAATATTATAAGAACAAGCACGGGACCAAAAACCATGCTACTTACATTAGTAATATACTAATATTCTTTGCCTTTCGTCTAACCACACCAGAGAGGCAGAGACTAGATTCAGTGTTACCTACCTCGAATTTTCTCATCCCTAATCTTAGCCACTCACCGAAAAACAACCAAAAAATTAGATGATATTTCTAAAGGCGTACAAATAATAAGAAACAGGGTGAGTAACACAGGCCCAAGTTCACACTTGGATGTTGACATGAAACACAGTAACTCAAGAAACAAATGAACGTTCACAAAACCATGACTTTACCAGCAAACATGCAAGAAGAAATTCATCATTCATATCATCTGACGTTGAAGGATAACCACATTAAATTTTCAACACCCAAACCAGGCAATAGTTGCAACTTGCAACAACGCACATAGAATACATCACAAAATCAGAGTCACAAAAAATAAAAATAAAAATAAAAATCAGTTTTTTTTTTTAATCAAACCACAATAGAAGAAACGATTTTATTTTTTCTATTCATTTCCACTTATCAATCATGACCTCTAGCTCATTTTTCTCAATAATTATATACATCAGTTGTACATTATATGTTCACCAAATATTAATTTTTAAAAATCGTCTGGCTGTTCACTGAAAACGAGAAGGAAAGTTCAAAAATTAAGATTTTGATATAATAACGATTAACAAATCAGAGAATAGAAAAGAGAATGAGAAACAAACTACAAAAAGCGGAGCTAGTTCCGATTACCGCTGACGAATAGTCTAGGGGAAGTGAGAGTTGAATTATAACGAATCGAACTCAATTGCGATTTCAAAATCGAAGAACCAGAACTGAGGGCGCGACGGAAGCTGGAAGCAAACGCCATCGTATTAAGTTCAGATGGTTTCTAACCCGGAGAAATGACAATGTGAGCTCGGTTAGGGTTTAGAGTTTTTGCGAATTAAACCAAACCCCAGTTTATAATGAAGCCGTGGAGGCTTGCGTGAGAATGAGGGGATATGCTACGTGCACGCCCATGAAGCACCGCGTAAAGCAGAGTAGTATAAGCGTTGATAGGTCCTCACAGTTTCCGTTTTCTTTTTCGTGCGCATGGATGCGCGGGATTTTATGATAAATTAGCAAATTTGAGACATGCTATGACCCAATTGTATAATTTACACTCCCAAGTCCCAAAATATGTGGTAAAAATAAATCTCATTTTTATTCGGCAAAATAAATCCCCTAAGATATGTTATAATTATAAGAATAATATATGCTCATAATACAAATTTATATCTCAAACGTCGCGCCATCTAACACCAAACAACAATCATTATACATTGTAAAATCTCGAAAAATAATTATTGCATATAGTCAAATTTCGTTAAGTTCATAGCATTAAGACTCAAAATAAATTTATCAATTAAATAAATATTAACTAATCGTATTATATAATTCAGCATACCGAGTCAGGATTAGCGAAACATTTATTGGAAATTTCACTATATTTCATATGCAAGGCAATAGAGGAAAAGAGGCTTACCGTCAAACCGTGAATGTAAGTCAAACATGCTGAAACAATAAATCATGTAATTATCGGTATAGTTTACTTTTTATATAGTCTCACACATTTAATATTTACACAATAGATTTAATGTAACGCGATAAACTAAATCTTCATCCATCAATACGAAGATATACAGCGTTCGTGTGTCATAATCAGGACGTTTGCAGAAAGTGAAGACGCGACCCAGTGGTGGTACCTGGCTCCCTGCTTGCAGGTCACAGGAGACACCATACATATCCTTAGGGAAGTGTTTATAAATATAATCTAAACAAGATATAACATTATTATGATTTCCTAGTTGAAATTGCACCAGAAACAGTATGCAGGCCAGCTACTGCGTTTCCACATGCACAGAAACTACAAATTTACCATTTTAAGTACAGTCGTGGCTTCGAAAGGAAATAAAAGGAGAAAGATGAAGAAGACAGACAAGCATCAACCTCGGACACAGTAACAGTCTATCTAAGTTGGAACTCCAGATATGACCAAAATGCAGTAGGCAGATCTAAATAATTTTTTTTTTCTATGAAGCGTTCACCTAGACATCGGCTGATTCTTTATACACATTCAAGCAAAGCAACCGAATATGGTCAAAATTTTTTCCTTGCCCCATGCATGCATTATAAAAGGTCAGCATGCACCAATTCTCTGTACAGTTACTCTTCATCCCCACGCCCAGTTCCCCTCACATTTTAATTCTAGATTATTTTACAAGAACAAAACAAACAACAGTCAATCTGTTAACTGCTCTCGAGTCATTAACCCCAACCACAAAGAGAAAGAAAAATTAAGAAATAAATAAAATAAACAAAATAAACTGGAGGCAACATTATAGGAAAGAAAAAAACACCGAGCATAGCATTGTCTCCGATAAGAATGTGTCATAAATGTTATTCCGGTAGACACTGCACCTTCTTCTCTAGCATTGATGTTCCCTTGAAAATCGTTAGCTGGAAATCTCTTTGGTACTTCAACAACTGCAAGATACAATAATTCATTAGTGCTGCCTCCGCAATCACCAATTGAAGACAATTAAGATTACAACCCATAATATAATCTCTAGAAATGAGCAAATGAAAGTTTTTGTGCTTTCTTTGTTTTCACTTGGTGCTAAATCGTTCGTTTGCCAACAGACTTGATTTCATATGGTATTCAGCACAACTTAAAATCATTGAAGCTCATATTTCCCTTGAAATGTATTTCACTGGACAACAATCCAACGGTAAAAGGACACTCACAGCTCTAAATAACCATCCAGTCCATCGCAATCCCTCTCTCAGTGGAAAGAAATTGCACTCAGACTAAGACCAAAAATCCCATTTTTTAAATTATTTGACAAAATTTATAGCATCAGATAGATTTACAATCCAAAACACAGTGAAATTGCCAGTCATTTATAGATGGGGCAAGACAACTCTCTGTTTCGGTTCATAAATGCCTATAGGTTCAAGTAATTCAGGGTAAGTTGCAGTAGACAGAAAAAAAGAAATTGACCAGCTCATCCAAATACTAGGTTATGTCAATCAGAATCTTCTACAATAGCCAAGACACTATATTAAGCGAAAACGAAAGAGACCAATTGGCAGCAATTCATAATACTCGGTAAGACAAGTATTCATTGAGTCACACAGAATTTCCCTATGTACAAATGACTTTACATGAGCTTGTTGATAAAAGACCAGGAACTACTTTGTAATGAAAGACTAGGGGCTAATTAGGGAAGATCTTAAGTTAAGAAGATGCCCTTACCCGCTCCTTGCTCATCTTCCTGAATCCAAATTTCTTTGTCCAAATGGACTCAGCTTTCTCAGCCGCAGGGAGTACCAGATTTTCCACATTCAGGGAACACAGCAACCTCTCAATACATGAGAATAATGCTTGAAAGCAACCCTAAATAAAAATTATCAAGACAGTGTTAAGGTTTACGTAAGCCTGGGCAACTTAGAGAACAAGAAAAAATAAATATAATTAACAGATAAATCAGTGCTTGTCTCATATAAGATGCTGAATGCATACTTTTCCTTGATATTCTCTACAAGTAGCCACCAGAGGGAGCTCAGCAACCTCCCGACCAAAAATCCTAAGAAGACCAGCAGATACTACAACAGACCTGTGCATTTATGATAAAATAAAGTGATCAAAAGGATTAAAAAAAAAAAAAATCAAAGTACATTAGTAATGACACCTCCTCTTACAATCTACAAGTCTCTTTACAATAATAATAATAAAAAAACAATGCCAAGACTTAAGATGCAGAAAAAGACAAAGATAGAAACTTACTTCACGGTCAAAATGACGGAATACATTCCCCCAAACTCTTGACCAGAGATGTTTCTCCTGCAACAAGTTCAAAGACCAATGATCACACTAGAAATTGGTATAATGGAAAGCTTCCAATGACAAGTCAAGAGAAACAAAAACATGAGACGACGAACAAACAAATGAAACATCACAATCATAAATATCACAAAACTGAATTAGGAGGAACAATTCAATCCAATGAGTAACAAAAACAACAAAACTACCTATTTTATGTATATTACCAATGGAAAAAACGTAACACCTCAACACATGGCTTGAGAAGTGAAGCAATGAAGCAAGATATAAGTTTGTCTCACAGAAATGCAGTAAAAAAGAAAATGGAAGAAAACATTAAAAAAAAGGGTCAACTATGAGGCCAAAAAATTATCGCCTTCACAAATGTACCGTGAATTATTCCATGATTGTACTTAATCGATGTCAAACACTTACTAAACTAACCACAGGATAAACTATTGGTTTTGGTAGACTAAATGCCCATTATTATAGAGGCTTGCATCAATTTGTTTAAATAGAGCTAAAAGAAACACATAGACTTAGCCGTTCTCAGATGTAATACACAGATTCAATATGCAGCAAGTAATGGAATCAGATGAAAAGATCTAAATACCCTCCCAAAAAACCCCCCAAAAAAAAAAATATATTCACAGTAGAGCAATGATGCTGCCAATAAATTTGACATGGAATAACTTGAGGGCTTACCCATAGACCATAACAGGTATCAGATCACGCCCACATTCAGCAATGATTGGATCGAAACATTCCTACCATAAGACAGCAGAAGCAATTAGAAGAAACAAGATAGCAGATACAACACTAAACTAACTATACTATACATGCAAGATAATCAACTTGTCCAGACAGATGATATGCAATGTTTCATAACCCCGTGTGTCATCACTACAATAATATATGTTATTTCCATGACTAGAGAAGATACAAAAAGGCATCAAAAGAACTTTACTCGAAATATAGCAGTAGCACTAGAAAGCAGTGATTTTTCTTTTTCTTCAAAACATTGAGCTTTCTTTAGAATTTGCCATTGAACATCATTCATGGTCCCATCAAAAAGAATTCCTTTCTCTACATGCTTCCTGTTTATTGTACTTAATGATGAAGCTGGTATTGTCTGTGCTCTGTTAGAAACAAAATCTTGTAAAGCCGCATGAATCCGATTGCAGTCATCACAACAGAACCACTTATCCTTCGGGATTTCCTGCAGAGCGATACAAAAAAAGAAATAATAAATAAGTTCTCTCATCTAAAAACACCATTCAATTTACTATCATATGGTTACTAGACTTACCTTTAAATCACATAGCCCATTCTTTCGCAAGCAACCAACATGAAACTCCTTCTCACACTGACAAAGATATAAGAGTAAGTTAAAATGAAAGAAAAACAATCAAATTTCAAAGAATATATTACCAAAATTCCTGAACAAAAAACTGCACACATACTTGATCACAGTAAATAACCGTTCGATCATCAAAAGTAGCAGCACTGAAATCATGACTCCTGATAAAAGACAAAAATAGTAAGAAAAGCAGTTAATGCAGTTAATAAGCAGTAAAAAATCAAATAAATAAGAAGATACAAAAGATACAAGTATGGTATACCAATAAGCAATTAGAGGTGTTAAGTAGTACGGAGCCTTTAGACTCCAGGTAGCTTGGAATTTCATATTCTGACTGATTTGAACACTCCAAAAAAACTTTAAAGTCTAACCATTAAGTTGACCTAACTGATCCTCCAATTAGTTATTATTTTCTCAAAATTACCCCTTTCAAAATTGTTCCTTGCGGTTATAACACAAGTAAAGAAGATGAGGTCCAAGCACAATAAAAGAAAACAAACCGGCACAACCTTATATCGAAATTTTCCAAAGGGTATAACCTGAAAACAATTGCCCGATACTATCACCATTTTTCTTTTCAGTTACCACACACCCCACTCATCTCACCCCAAACTAAATCTACCCTCCAAGGGGCAAACCAACTGGGCTGTCCCATTGGGGATGAAAATTAGAATTTTTAAGAGTCTAATCTTGATACTATCACTACCTAAGTAGTGCATAATAATAATAACAATAATAATAATAGCTTTTGAAAGTTTAGAGATGAGTCATTCAACCTCTAAAACCGATATATGGGCTTCAATCACATTCTACTCTTTGGAGCATCATTATCTTGTATTCTTGTTCTTTCCAATTACATAAAAAAGTTCTTACAGAGTCACAAAAATACATACACAAAAATAACCCTTCTTAGTGATTGCATTAAAAAGTTAAAACCGAATTTACAAGAGGAACCAACCTGCAAATAACACAACCACCAACTTCAGCTCCTGGTGCTTCAAGCCCTCCCTTTAAATCCACAGATCTGGACATACTTGAAGAGTGTCCCCGTCTACAATTAGGACAATGCCAACCACTTTCAGGGATCAATTGCGGATCCAAGCATGCTGCAAGACAAACAGAGCAAGCTGACTTATTAAAGAAACAAAATTGCCAGGAAATGAACAAGTAAAATCATACCTATAATCTATAAGTACATTCTTTTAGCATGCTCTCCGAAACAAAAACATAAGAAGGCAGATAAATCCAACATGTATGTCCGCTATTTTCTTACTTCAGGAAACATTTCATAGTAATGAAACCGAGAGGGAAGGTAAGAAACATAAGAACAAGCCAAATTATTAAAGTGTTCTTTTCTTTCTGCATTAATAGAAAAGCCAATTTAAGCAAGGTCAACAAAGCTGGTGGAAACAAATGTTATCATGCAGTCCATAAAAGCACAAGCGAAGAAGAGGGGGAAAAAAAAAAAAAAACAGAGTTTTTTCTATGCTGTAAGAAAATAAACTTGCACCCGTATGTGTAGGCATGATCCTTCAGCTAAAAGTGATATTTTTCATCATTTAAAACAGCAACACATCAAAGAAGCAATAACATCATTTAGAAAACAGTAAGTACAAGATCAAATACAAAATTCCCACCTGCATGAAAAGCAAGAGGACAACCATTACAAAGAAGTAGATTCTCTCCATCTCCACATACATGGCACATATCATCACTGCCACCAGTAGTGCGCCTTTGCCCCATTGCCAAGGAAATGGCAATATCATGAAGTGTCATTCCATTAGAAGTATAGATATGACGATAGCTGAAAAATGCATACAAAATTATTTCAAACAATGGAGAAAACACAACAACTAGAAACTAAATTACTTCTATGGACTACTCACGGTTGACGCCTGGCTGCCATTCCAGCATGAGCTTCAAATTGAGAAGGGCTAATCTGATCATCAGGAAAGGAATAACCAACAGTGAGACAGAGCGAGGGAGGGAAATCAGTGTTGTTGAAACAAATGAAGAATTTTATGCCATTGTAACCATAGAGTTTGAATTTACCTCTTTGTTACAGCAATCACAGACTATACCATTACCCTGCTTGCAGCCGAAACGCAATCTCTAGAGAAAAGAAAAATCAGAACAATTTTAAATTTGCATTAGATACAAACCAATACATGAACCAATCATCAATTTGCATATACATCCAATCTAGCACCTGTCCTTTGACAATGTAGGTCAATCTTTCCCCATCTGGGAGGCCATTAGGTAGAAAGAGCAATCGGTGTAGATCATTATCCCTGCAAAAAAATTGAAGGAATTTGGAAGACTTCAATAAAAGCTGGAATTCTCATAATCGATGGATAATTCAATTAAAAGGACAAATGAGGGAAGAAACATGAGAAAACAAAATTACCGTTTCTTGGTACCCCCTTCAGCGGTTCTCTTTTGATAAGTGAAAGGTCTGCACAGGAGATGCAATAACAATTCATTAGAGAGGGAAAAAAAATGAATAAAACGCGCACGCGCATACAGAGTATCCAGTATGGCCAAAAGTCTAAGAAAATGAGCAGAGAAAGACTACCTCTTCACTCCACGTTTTCGCTCCTCAAGCATCTCCTTCATGTATGTTTGCTCCCTACCAGTGTCCTGCACAAAGGAACATGAAGTAGGGCTAATGCTTTCGTCTAATGCTAGACTGGAGCAGCTGCAAGTTCAGAACAGCAAAATTGTAGCAAATTAATATCAAATAAGAGTTCAATTGTCATGCATACTGATATATATTAGGACTCGAGGCATATATAAATTTCCAGATAATTCTAAAGTTTGCAGTTTGTCAACCCGGTATCACTGAATTACAGAATCCGCCTATTAAAAACAACTTTTGACAGTTAAAATTCACCAGTTGATTTTCAGAATCTTTGCACAGCAGAATATGCCAACACAATCTAAACAATCTAGTTCCCCCTCTCACTCCGTCTGTAAGATATGACCCAACCAATTCAAACAACAAATTATAAAAAATGAAACATTGATTTTAGCATACGTATGAAGATAAAAGCTGTAATACATTCCTTTCAATTAGCCTACAATATCATTTTAAAGAATCCCTGTCTCGTTTTCCACATCCTTATTTTTTTTTTCCCTCTAGTGATATGCAAAATAATTAGATACTGTCTTAGAACAAATACACTTATTAGATTGGACCAAAAACCATTTACCCAATAGATCATAGTCTTTTTTCCTTTTTTTTCTTTTTTTCTCTTTTGGGGTGCTGGGTTGAAGGGAAGTGGGAAGGATCAGCTTAGTCAATACATGAAAGTTATCCAAGTACTATTGTCAAATTAAACAACCAAGAAATACTCCCAAAAAAATAAAATGAAAGAAGAATACAATTAGATACAACACCAATTATAAAGGCAAAAATGATTAGATACAACACCAATGCTACCAACTTGTTAAGAAATCAGCCTTCAATGTTAATTAACACAGATCTGGCATATTTTTTCAGACCAGAAGTCATTACTTGTCAAAAACACTATGCAGGGGAGAATGGAGAAGAAAAACCCTAGAAAGAGGAAGACAGAGAAAAGGGAGGAAGCCTTATAACTAGCAAAGACAAAGAAAAGCGAAAAGTAGGAACCAGAGAGAGAAAAAAGTTCCTTCTTGCCTAGAGTTTATCGATTCAAATAGACACCTCACACCTGTTTGTTTATACAAATGCCTTGGTCAAGGAGTTAGCATAAAGATGTCCATATTAGAATAGCTGGCCCTAAATTCCCGCTAACTTTGCTCTGTGCATTTAAAATTAAAATCTCCTTTGCTTCCAGAAAAGGAACGTAGGAGGAAAATTTTGCCAATTATAACCAGTAATAAATACTACCCTTAAGAATTTTATTATCGTGTACCGAACTTCATTTAAATATTATTGGTCAAAATAGTTTTTCTTTTCTCAGTAGAAGTTGAAAGAAAATGAAAATAAGTCCATGAATTTCTTGAAATGTTCGTTTTGCTAATAAATTTCTCCCGCAAATAATCTACAATTACCCTTATACATAATGAGCTATAAAAAATGAAGTGTCAGATTGAAAGAAACGTTGCCACAGAGGAAGGGGGAGTGTGGAGGAATAATAGTAAGCTCCAGTTCCACCACACCACCCTCCCCCTCTCTCTCTCTGTGCCAGAAGCCCATTGCATCATAAATGAATTTCTATCTGATATTAAGCACATACTCTGCCACCACATACTTCCAAAAGCAAAACATAAACGTAATGTCTTATTAACATGATAACCAAAAGCACCTTATCAACATTCGAAACTACTGAATATATTAATTCAATATCCCAGTAAAGCAAACATGGAAAGCAAAGATTAGTTTCTACGATGCAATGGATAGTTTTTGGGATCTCAGGTTCCTCTCAATTTGTAAATCCCACACAAATCAATTGGTTACTTTAGCTTAGCCATATTTTGTGTGTTACCAATTATTTCAACAGAAAATTTAAAAAAGACAATGCAGATAAATTCTCAAAGAGCCAAAAATAACGAAAGGAAAAATGTCTCTTCTGTTAGCTTATTAACACCTATATGTTGAGCAGTTAGCCTTGAATGCAGAGGGAAATTACTCAAAGCCGAAATTATTGTACCTTACGAAGGAATGAGGCAGACTAGGAAGCTTCATGTTATGCTTTTCATCTTGTTCAACCATTCCCTTGTGCAGATGATGACTAGCTGCAAATATCAAGCATGTCAAAGTAAGTAAAATGTAGAATGGACAGTGTCTCTGGAATTATACTTCATGAAGCACAAATCTCTTGATTATCTCAGGCAGTACATCTCTACACGGAGTTCGGTATAATATTAAGAAGTATTTAATGTTAATCTAAAATTTCCTTATAATTTTCTTTTGCCTTCTCAGGATATTTAGGGTAACCGCATGATTAAACCAATAATCCACAAACACAAGCATTCCCTCAAACGGCATAACTTTCATGCCAATTAAAGACAGTAACCGCATGCACACCCTAAATGTCTCAAGAAGACATTAAAATCAAAAACAACATCACCTTTCCAAACTTGAAAAGACCCTTCATTAAAAGATGAACCAGCCACATTTTTTACCACTTCTTCAAGTATGCCCAGGGGAGCAGTCTTTAATTCTTGAATGATACTATAAATTGGCTTCCCGTTCTCCAAATATATGTGATTGTTTGGGTGCCTGGTCTTGGCACCAGCATGTTGCTCAAACTCATGTGCACTCACAACCTGCTTTTATGAATACAATAAGTTAATCATCACTAAAAGCATAAACACCGCGGTGACCAACAACAGTACAAACTGAAAACTGAAATGACTTACTTTTGAGAAATTACATAAAGGACAGCCACACAAATATCCACCACCATTTACAATTCCATCTAACTGCCTCTACAATCAGAAATAGTAAACCAATAAACAAACAACTCAAGAACCAATATAAACACGTCACTAGCAAGTCCAACAACAAAACAACTATGCTAAAAGTTTACCTCCCGCGATGTAGAAATATACTTCACGCATGCTCCATTGAGGATACCAGTTGATAACAACTTCTTAACATTCGTGGGGTATTCATTAGGAACAACCTTCTTAGACATCTTTATTTCCATGTTTCGAGCACACAATACCCCATCATTCGCTCCACTTGAACCCAAATCATCATAGACAGTGTAATTTCTACCTTCTTCATAAGCTACAGGGGCTACATAATCTTCCTTCCTTTTACTAAACTTAAATGTAATTTTTCTAATTCCAGATGATGAACTAACATGTCTAGGTATTTCCAATACAACGTGAGATTTCGAAACATCACCAGAATTGTTGTCATTTCGAGAAGTCTCAGCAATGGAACTTTCAGTAAGTTCATCTCCATCACTTAAAGTCTCCTCTGAACTCAAATTCCCCGTACTCGTCGTGGACAGGACCTGATTACAGATCTCTGTAACTAATTTGGTTTCTTGGCTAGTGATATCTTGAAAACTCGATGTAAACTCTTTAGGTGAAACTACCGGATTCGAAACTTCCGATTTAATGTCGTCATTTAAAGCTTCTTCTTTCGCGTGCTTCTCGTTGGGAAATGAGTCTGATTCAACATGATCTGTTAACAACTCATGGTCCTGCATCAATTCAGTTCTTGAAGAACATTCCACATCCATTTCTCCATCTGCTGGAACTTCCAAACAAACAGCACTTTCTCCCATTGAATTCAATAATCACGTCATTCAAGAGCAACGAGAACCAGAAATGAAGCCCTAAATTCTTCGAAATTATCTCCAAAACCTCACAAATTCCGGAATCAAATCTGAAAATTTACTATTTGAATTGGTACCAAAAAGATGGAAGAGAAAAACTAAAACAGCATTCTTCAAATCATTCAAATGCCAAAAACAAGAACCTAACTGAAACAAGAAACAATAAGAAACCAATTCAAACTAACTATTTTCAGTTATCAATAACTAACTGCTAAACCGTTACTTCTTCAACCTGAAAGTTTAAATACGTATTCTTGCCACGTGTAAAAACTCCGCCAAAATAAATACAAATCTACACGGAAACCAACCAAAGGAATCTCTAGATCCGACGAAGCGTGGGAATCTTGTAGACGTGAAGGACGACACGAAAACGAGTAAAAGCGTGGGATTATAAATCGCTCAGATCTTGAATTTGATTAGAGTTAGAATTTAGGAATCTTGATTGAAGAAAAAGTTGAATTTGAAATTTGAAAAGCTTAGGGCTAGGGTTTTGGATGCGAAAATAATTTTCAGAGGGAACGTGGAGAGCGGCAACAAACCAGAACGAAAAGCTTGGTCCGCGGTCGAGATTTTACTTCTACAAAAAGAATGAAGATAGAGTACGACTAAAGGGATAAAAAGAAATATATGGATACTTCATATATTTAAAAAATTCAAAAAAATGGAAAACAAAAGCGTTGTTTGTTACTGACGTCGGCAATTGGAAGATACGAGAAGGACTAAGGAGGGACAAGTGGATAAGTTGATGGGACCCGTAAAATAGGATGGGGCCTTTTTCGAATCGTAGATCTCACCACGTGGCAAAAGCAGCTGTACTGCGCCGTGAAACAGCTGAGACAAATTTGGATGAAGTTGGAGCCTCACATCTTCGAGGACACGCGCGGAGATGAGATATTTGATGGTCAATTTGGAAAATAACATACTAGTCCCTATATCCATTTGTACCAAATTGTAGTGCCTGATCCACCCAATTGTGGGCGGTTGCTTAAACAACTTTTTAGTGCACATCGAATACCCATGATGACTCATGACATTTTTATGAGATTAGACATTTTTATGAGATTAGCTACGGTCACCAATATTTATCTATATAATATTATAAAATTATAAATTGATGTCGTAAAATATGATTGATTGACTAAACATATGAAAATAATTAAAAATAATTATATGAATTTTATCATATTTTTAATTAAATATTATATATATTGTTGAGAGGCCAAACTAAATACTCGTATTTAGCTGTTTTGAATAATTGAAAAACTGCAGCTATTATTAAAGCAAAATTTTAAGATTGTTTGTGTATCTAGAAATCGTAATAAAATAGTTAATGTCTTGGCTAGTTTCATGTTTAGCAGTTATCAGAATCTTGTATAGGCGGAAGATTTTCCACAACATTTAACTCGTTCTCTTTGAATTTTATCGTGGAATACTAAGAATTTATTTTTAAAAAATATTACATCAAATTATACGATATTTTTACATAAAATTGTATCATTATTCTTCTTATAATCGTCTACAAAATATGGACCATGAATATATTTTATCAGTGGGAGTATATCCCACATTCACGTTCAATCAGTGTAAATGTTCGAACAACCTTTAATAAACCTCTAGGATGTACTATAGTGTACGTATCCAAGTTCTCAGCATGCCATAAATTTTAAATTAATATATCTACGTATTGCAACAATTTTGAGATAAAATTCCTTGCTCTGACGATCCCTACGAAAATGACTAATTACCATAAATGATAGAACTTAAAATTGAAGTGTATCTTAGTTATTTCCAAATATGGATGACAAAAATCTTCACGGGAACGGAGACTCTTAAGGATTTTTCCTATTCGGAAAAGATATGAAGATAATTTTTTACTCAAATTTTTATTTGGAGAAGGGACGGAGATGAGGTGAAATCCCCATCCCCTACTCATTTCTCCATTTTCTCATATTAATTTTTCATTTTGATTTTATTTTTTAGAATTATTAATAAATTAATAATAAAATTTAAATTATAAAATGTTAAATATTAGTATAAATAACAAATATTAAAATATTTATACAAATCTACTGTAAAAATTTCAAGCCTAATTAACTAATTGTAGTCCTAAATTATTATTTGACTAGACCTTATTTCAAATGTCTTGGCTCAAAACTATTTTAAATTATAAGTCATGTTACTTATATTATTTTTATTATTTTAAATTTGAAACCTGATGCTATCTCTCAATTTCTCACATTCCTTGAGAAAGAATAGAATGAGTATGAGATATAAGAGTAAATGTTTTTATTAAAAATATTAATTTCAATATCTATACACATTTCATTTATTTCATTATTAATATAAGAGTAATTTCCTTTTATTATAGGATTGTGAAAGTTGACGAAGATACTTATTCTAATGATTTGTATTTTGTAGTGTAATTTTAATAATGGATTAATCTTAATCTAAGATATATTGTCAAACTTTACCTTTGTTTAAATTTTTATTTTAATATGATTAAATCAAGTTTAGAAATTAAAAATGTATCAGTTATTTGGGGATCGGGGACCCCTCGGGAATCTTCTTTTATTATTCGGGAAGGGGACGGAGACAGGGATCCCCTCAAACAATTTTGATGGGAATGGAGATATATAAAGAATATCGAGAATGGGTTCGGGGATGTCGGTCCCCTCCCCTTCCCTCCCTATTGCCATCCCTATTTCCAAAAATATTACTGCATTAGTCACTTATTTAATACAAACGGATAAACTAATTCTTATGTTGAAAATGTAAGACTATAGGGACTTGTACGTTATTGTCCCATAGTTGGTCTTAATTTTTGTAAATCATTATAAACTTCGGATTGCTTTATTAAACGTGTCCAAAATCTTATTAATTTCATATTTTTAAATTTTATTTTTTTAACACTGATTTTTAGATATTTATATTTAAATAAAAAAATAATTTTTTATGGTTTTTATATAAATAAGAAAAGATTTGAATAAAATAAATCTTATATTATAAAAATTCATCTATTAAATATTCTTATTTCTTAAACTATAAAATTTAATCTTATTTCTTGTTTTGATTTATAAGAATATAAATATCAAATAATTATATTTAATTTTTTTATTTATAAACATAAATAAGATGTCATTTATATTCATATTTTAAAAAAATAAACATATCATTTAAATATTTATATTGAAACTCATTGTAACTTAAAAAAAAATTCAGATCTATTTAAATTTCAAAACAAAAAACAAACCCTACCTTAAGTAGGAAATGTTGAACATAAGGTCCATAAGAGACTTTTAGATCAAATTACAATCAGCCAGTCAACTACAGCAAATAACTGGCGAAAATTATTGAAGACAAACCAGTGAATAACGATGAACTAGGGCAGCGGATATCTTCTCATAATATCTCCGCCGCACGTGCACATCATAGTTAATCTTAATTATTTAAAAAGCAAACATGGGCCCGAATAAACATTTTCTGGGTGGGCTCTTTCTAAAATGTGCAACTAATTGTTGCACCGGGCCCGTGGAGTGCTTCCATTCTGCAGACAATTGTTTAGAGGAATCCATTTCATAAAAGATAAATTATCTACTATACACCTTTAAATGATATTAATATTAAATATATGTAAATACTTTTTAAATATATTACTTATATATTTTAAGTTAACAAAATACTTCTGCCGTCCACCAATCCATTAATTTTTGTTAGAAAGTTAACAGAATTATGATAAATTGACTATTTCTTCCTTGAAACTCAAAATAAGGTAAAAAATATAAATTTACCCCAAAAATTAATGTAAATTTTCAATACATAATTTTTTTATTTTGTTATTAACAATACATTTTTTGATTAAAAATGAATCATTAATGGTATATATTATTAACAATTATCCGTAAAAAATATCCATATTATACCATAAAAAATTATTAACAACATATTATTTACAATTATACATATTATACCATAAAAAATTTCAGTTGGAGCTTGGAGGAGTAGATCTTCAAAAATTTAGGTTAAATTTTGGAGGAGTAGATTCGATTGTAAAGTAGTTTTTTTTAGCAATTATTAACAATTATTGGATAAATAAAAATGAGATGTTATTTTTATCAATATATATCAAATGACATGTCATTTGTTACTAGGTAAATGGAATGACATGACTTTTTAAAAAAAAGACTAGATTACCCTTATGATGTCTGCGCTTGCAAACGGTAGTTAACGAATTGGTGGATGACAGAAGTGTTTTGTCAACTTAGGGTATATGAGTGATACATTTGAAAAGTGTTCACACATATTTGATATTAGTGTCATTTAAGGGTATATAGTTGATAATTTCCCTTCATAAAATTACAGTAAGAATTTTTTGTTTCTCTCACATACTAATTTTTGATCATTCACTTTTCTCTCTAATATGTGTTTTATTACTTAAGAACCCCTTCGGCATTGCCTGACTAATCAGTAATTTACTTTGCACTTATTATTGTATGAGTTTGAATAATAAAAGGTAAGAATTCTTTAATGTATAAAGTTTCTTTCTGTTAGAAACGTAGAATCAATTTTTATCTAGTTAAGGTGCATTTGAGATTGAGGTTGGGTAACTGTAGTTTTTAAATTACAGCACTAAAGTGTTTGGTAAATATTAGTTACTGTATTTTAAAAGTTATATTGAAATGATTTTTCACTTCTATGATAAAAAAATCTATTATATCATTAATAATTTTATCAAAATTATTATTTAAAAATTGAGTTATAATAGAGCTACAAATTTTTGTACAAACTTATCTTATACAAACTGATGTGACATTAATTCATTAGTTGAATAAAAATACAAAATAATAAAAATAAATTATGGAGGCCAAGAGATATTTAATTCAACCAATTTTATCATGTCATATTAATTTATACAAGATAAATTTGTTACTATATCATTACTCTTAAAAATTATATTTATTATGTACTATTAATTTTTATTTTATAATTATATATTTTTTTACGACAGTTGTAATTTAAAAATTACAATATCTCAATATTAAATAGGCTTTTTAGTCACTTAGAGTGAGTTTAAAGTAGGGGTGTTCAGAATCCAATCCAATCCGATCCGCTCAATCCGTCTGATCCGTGAAAATCCGATCCGTGGATCCGTGGATTAGATATGGATTTACTTCTGTAAATCAGTAAAAATCCGCGAATCCGCAAAAAAAAAAAATATATATATATATATTTTTAGTTAAAAAATTATTATAAATGTGATATTATATAGTTACATAAGTACTATAATATATCTTACCCATTACCCAATAATAATATAAAATAAAAAAATAATTAAATAAATAAATAATCAAATTTACAAATATAACTTGTAAAAATTGTAAAACAAAATAAAAACAAAGTCACACGCACTAGCAAAAGCAAAGTAACATAACACCAAGTTACCAACAATTTGCAAAGTCACTCAAAAGTAAAGTAACATAACGAAAAGTCGCCAACAATTTGCAAACAAAAAACTCTAAGCTTCTCGGCTGTCACACGCACTAACAACTGGGGTTGGCAATAAGACGGGATAGGATGAGATTTTTCAATCCCAATCCGGCCCCGTATATGCAAGTGGGATGAAAAAACATCACACTCCCGTCTCTTTATTTTTTTGGGACAAAAATATATCCCGATCTCGTCCCAAAAGAGATGGGATCCGCATCCAATTGGAAAAATTTCTTTTCTTAGTCGGCAATGAGATAGGATGGGACGGAATTTGACAATTCCCCTCCCGTTTCGTATATGCAAATGGGATAAAAAAAATGTCTCACTTCAGTCCCTAAATTTTTTTATGGAACAAAAATATGTCTCAATCTCATCCCATCCCATCGAGAAAAATTGTCATCCCTACTAGCAACACCCAATACTGATTCGATACACTATCGACACCGATTTGAAGGACGTCGGCTGCGCGATTCCAACGAGAGTAAACCTTCTTCTTCCTCGAGTCCATTAAGCCACTTCACAATCACTAGTTCAAGCCAAACAATTGCACTATCACAACCTTCAAGATCGCCACCCGTACTTTTCTTGGTTCCCATCGGTGACGGCTCCGTAATCATCACTTTTCGACAAGTGTAACAGCCTTGGTGAAGGATCAGCCTGTGTTTGGTTTCAAAAATTTCGTCATTTCAATTAATTGTGGCTTTATTTGAGCAATTAATTTCAGTGTTATATTAATGTATTATTATAACTTTAGTTGAACAATTAATCTTAGTGTGTTATATTTAGAAACTTTAAATGTATTATTGCAGCTTTATTTAAATAATTAATCTCAATGTGCTATATTTTGAAATTTTGAATGTATTATTTTAGTTTTATTTAAACGATTAATTTGTTTAAAATTTATTCAATTTTAAATTTAATTAGTAGTAAAATTATTTTTATATTAGATTTTTTTATTTTATTAGTTCATGGATTGGGGAGAATTAAAAATTTTTAATTCAAAAACTGATGTACAAAATAGTGGATTGGATATGGATTAAGTTAAATCCGCATCCGATCCGCAGATGTATGGATTAGATATGGATTGAGTCAAATCCGTATTCGATCCGCAGATATATGGATTGGATTTGGATTGAGTTTAATCAATCCGTAAATTGGATTGGATTGAAAAATTATAATCCGTAAAATTATGAATCAGATATGAATTAATGTTCAATCCGTAAAATCCGATCCACGAACACCCTCAGTTTAAAGAGTCGCTTAAACTCCAGCCCACTACCATATAGGTCCTCTTATAAAGAGTCACATAATTCATGAGAGGAATTTATGGCACGATAGTTTTTCTATGTTTTGAAACCGCGTGATAACTTTTTATAGTAATTTTCACGTTTAAAAATAACATTATTTATAATAAAATATAATAACAACGACAGCTACTCTTTTGTTTTGTTGTCTACTGGAAATCAGGACTATGCTTTAAAATTTTACTCCCAATAATATTATACAAGAGAATTTATTATTATTTTATATTTTACAGAAAACATAAAGAGCTAACGTAGGGACTGCAACTACCACCATTGATCCATGCGCCCTTAACACAACAAATACTTAAGTCTTTTTTAAGGTATAATTATAAAAAAATTAATATTATGTAATAAATATAAATTTTAAATAATAATTATGATAAAATTATTAAAAATATAATAGATTTTCAGTGGACAGAAAAAAAGTTCCATAGGATTATTATGTACATCACTGAGAGCACCAATGATTAAGTACATCGACGTCGAGAATCTATATCAATAGTTGTTTTTAGCCAATCTATAAGAATCATTGAAATAAGAAAAAAAAAAGCATCTTATAATAAATCAGATCTAAGTTCAATATTATTTTATTATTTATGCAATGAATCAATTCTTGAGATTCTATTACCATTCAAAATTACGATAGTGTATACTGCGTGTCTTTGTGGTAGATAGACTAAATTAATGTAAGACGAGCATAGGAAGTCTTTGAGTTTATTTTATTTTTTCTCATTTTATTAGATGATGTTGTATTTTTTTATTTTATAAATTTTCTTATTTAATTTTATCATCTAGCTCATTTTTGTTGTTTATAAGTACTTTTATTCCATTTTTATACTCAATACTTATGTTTTCACAAATCAGTTTTCAGATTTCATGTATACATTCAACTTCCAAATAGGCGCATTGATTAATGATTACTTCAAATGGCAAAATATTCAATTCCCCTTTGGGGAATCACTAGTGATTATGATTTTAATAATTTTCTCTCGATTAATGTTAGACATTTGTAAAATTACATCTTAATTAATTGATGTGATATTAAATATTGTAATTAATGCGTTTCAAATTTTAAAATATTATCAACCACTTAATAAAACATACACCACACATCATATTATTTAAGATAAAATTTTAGGATATTGGTTATTACTATTTTCTCTCGGTCATCTACTTTAATAATTGTTATTATCATATTCTATTTACAATTTATATTTAAAATTTTATATACCGAGTTGAGGTGAAGTCGCCTGAAAATTTCTCTCGGTGCATTAAATGAAGAGTGACAATGCAGATTTTTACGCTAATATACAAAAACCAAATTGCAAATTACGAGGAAATTCAGATATGTATAAGCTTGTATGTCAAGCCTTACCTAAACGATGTTAAAATTAATTAGAGAATTCATCTCTTTTTTAAGGACCTTGCTACGTTACAGACGCTGTAAGTAACAGCCCACTCACAAACTTGGTTGTGGGTTCCACATGGACCCACAGCCAAACACTATTCATGTGAGGGCTGTTACTTACACAAACTGTAAGGTAGCCCTCTCCCTTTTTTAGTACCAAGATTTACTATGACGGTATTGGGCTCTTGATTTAGTGGTTGGGTTGCTGCAACGGTTTAAATTTTCACAAAAATATTATGGAAACTAAATATTTATAAAAAAATTTTTTTTTTTGTAAAATACGAGTGGAGTAGGGACATTCCTCTTTTATGAGGGTTATTTGTTTGGACATGTAAGTTCTAATTATGTATATTTAATTATAAATATTAGTGTAATGTCTGCTATAATAGCAGTTGTAAATATCTGTGTAATGCAGTAATATGGTGCATAACCAGTCTAAAAAAAAAGATCTACTGTGACACACTAATGTCACAGTCACGAAGCCCGAACCAACCGCAACAAAGGTATTCTCTAAATAAAGAACTTGCTCTAATACCAATTATTATGCACGTTGAATTAATTTATTTTGAAAAACAAGCTTGCGAAGAGAGAGGCTAAGTGCTTATCAAACCATTTTCCAAACCTTAAATTACGGATATAAGACTTAATTAGAATCACTACAACAATCCAGACACGTCTTTGCACAAACTTACATGCCTCACCATTTCTTTTGTGAGTGGCTTGTCGTAATTTGGTCTTACAAGAAGATCATAAAAGTTTTCAATATGAAGATAACCATTTATCCCGTTCAATTTTTTTTTTTTTAAAGTTAAATGGTTCTCAAAGTGTAATGGCAGAATTGATTATTTATCAAAAAAAGGAACGGCTTAAAACAAAAATAAATGTGTAACTCATTAGAAACAAATACAACAATAAAAAAATAAAATAAAATTGTTGTATAAATCTAAAGTAAAATTTTCAAGGACATAAAAAGAGATAAAAAGGTAAACTTTTCACCTACTCTCTTTCTATTTTTTTTAATATAAATCGAAATCTAATTAGACTAATTTGTTACTTGGGTCACAGTGAAAATCGGAATAATATCAATATTCTTTTGTTCATATTTAGTATTTAATCTTCTTCGAAAATTTAAAAATCACGAAGATATATTTAGCATTAGTACTTAGTATTTTTCTTGTAGAGTTCTAGGTACACTTTCATAAAAAATTAAAATTTTTTCATTTTAAACTGTTAATTATTTCAAAAACTTTTATGTATGTAATGGAATGTTTTGTTTATATGAGTAATGGTATATTCAAATTTCCTTTATATAAATTAATGTGATATAACAAGATTCATTGAATTAAAATGTAAGATATAAAAATAAATCATATCGGTCATGTGATATTTTTATCCAACCATTTTTATTATGCCATATTAGTTTTTAATTTTTTTGTATAAATATTTTTTAATTGCTATTACTTTTTAAGTACAATGAATTATATCCAAGTAAGAATGATAGGTTAACTAATCGATTCTCCCTTCCATCAACTTTGAAGGAGAAAGTTCTTTAATTTTTATTTGTGCATTGAGTAGATATCAAAATTTACGAGGGTATGTAACAAGTAGAATAAGTTAAAAAAATAAAATAACTACACAAATACATTCAATTATAAAATCAACACTAATTAAAAAAAATTAGAATAGATATTCTTTCAATATTAATAAGGATAAAAATTTAAACCATGTAATAATAGATTACAGTAAATTTCTAATGGAATATTAACACAAATCTCATTATCATTGATAACGACTTTTCCCCTCTTTGTTGACTCTTCTCCAAATCTATTCGGCGCGGATCTCCCTCTTTGCTGGTGACCCACCTTTTCTTAATTTCTTTGTTTTTTTTTTTTTTTTCCTTTGAGGAAAGCTAGCTTTATACATTGATATTCAAATCCACTATGAAATGAAATTATATTTCTTTTTGTCAAAATAAATAAATAAATGAATGTGCAAGTGTTTAAACAAAACACAACAAAATTAGAAGGGCAGTAGTGTCCTTATACATAAATTAATATATTGTAATTGAGTAATACTAAATCGCGGAAATTAATGCAAAGCGCATAAATCTAGGAATTGGATAATCAATCACAAGTCACGACCTAACTAATTTCCGACAATTAAAAAATAGTCAACACCCACGGCTTCAAATCTGATTCACTCACTCAAATCCATTTCTTTTTTCTTTATATAATAACTCAAATCTCACCATACACTCTCCCATACATTTGCCTGTCTTCTTCTTCTTCTCACAAAGCTTCCTCCTCTCTCTCCGTCTGTCTGTCTGTCTTTTCACTTTTGTTTTGTCCAAAAAAGGGAAAAAAATGTCAGAAAAATCAAGCCGCCATCAAAGGAGGCCATCACAAGGCGTGTTCATCAACTTTGATGATCTCTCATCACCCATCTCCGATAATGTTGCTGGCGCCCCTGATCAGCCTCAGGCTCAGCCATCCGATGACCACCAGATTCGTGACCCTCTCCCTCCATCGTCAGCGCCGGCGCCGGGAAGTGTAATTGTAAAAGATGATGACAGAGAGAAACCCACAGATGTGAAGAACTAATGGGTTCCTGTTTGTTTGTTTGTTTGTTTGTTGTATTTTCAATTCTATACCAAATGCAACTTGTGTGCGCTAGTTTCTCAGCATCAAAATGAAAATTAATATCATTTAGTTTTTTATTTTAGTTTTGATCTTCGATTTCGTACAGTGCAGCTAAATTTTCACTCAACGTTGAATTGGTTAGGCAACATAAATAAAAAAAAAAAAGAAAAAGAAAAAAATCACTAATTTAATATTCACCAAAAACTTAATTTTTTGGCATACGGATTCTCGCTCATAAAACTTGAATGTTTTGTCGTCTGCAATGCACTAATTACTCATGGTAGATTTACGTATTGAAGAGAAGTTAATTTCATATTATCTTTTTTATAAATTGATTATTTTTAAATAATCATTTTTTAAATCTTAATTTATCATATATTTTCATTAAAAAGATTAAAAAAAAAATTTACCTACTCAGTTCTTGTTTTTTTCTCATCATTTGAGAAAAAAAAAAACGAAGGTAATAGATTCTTGAAAATAAGAGACATAATTTAAAAATAATTTATTCACGAGAGAAAAATTTTAAATTTATTCTTTACAAAGAAAATTATTGTGATCTAGATGAATGGCTGATCCAATACCAATAAGAACAAAACATAAGCTTTTACTTGAGCTGGGCTGCAATAATGATATGGCCATTCAAATTTTGGAGTCACAATATATATATATATATATATTTGTAACAATTGAAGTTGATTGATTGTTATTCTCGTCAACCCTTCTTAAAAGTGTCTTCCCTCGCATTTAATTTGATTGATTTTAGTTATAAGCTATTGATTTTCTCGATGACATAATATTTTCAGAGAACTTCATGTATCAATAGTAGATAACTAATTATGGTAGTTGTTGGTTGGCTTGAATATGACTTTGTCACCCTTCTAAGTTCTAACTTTGGTGAACCAAATTCTTGAACACATTTCTTGTAGAGTAGTTATTGACTCGTTTTGTGGACAGGTTCTGGACCTTGATTTAATTCTTTAAAACAACTGTATTAAAGGCGTGGGCTTTAAGTTACATGCCTTAATTTCTCAAAATTTATTATGGTAATTATCTCTTCGTGTATTTATGAGAGTATACTATTGAGTTAATATTCGACAGATTTTTTTTTTCAGCAAGAATACTTAGTGCATGTAATTAGACTCTGGATAAATTTTAGATCATCTGTATCTATATCAGATTATAACAATTTAAAAAAAAAAAAAAAAGGAAGTCTGTTTAGTTTTGAACTCCATCGTCCGTTCCATATAACCTGCCGCGTTCCGTGTTATAATACATGCATATTAGCGAATTATAATTTGCATGTGCTTTGACTTAGACAGTGGGAACACCACGTCTGGTGCAATTCGTAAATGCGTGTATTTTAAAATTAAATGAGTTTTTTTTTTTTTTAAATCTCTCGTAACATTACTAGTACTAACTAGCAAGGACCGGTATCTTGCATCATAACTGGCTGGCCTCAATTAGTCAAACATGTGAATTTTTTTCGCCAATTATTGACTGAGTAGTTGATTATTAAACAACCATTACAAGATTTGGATGTGTTTGTAAATATGAGAAATTAATTCAAAAAAAAAAAGTTCGAATGTCAAAGTCATTAATTTTTATAAATGGATCAGTGGTCTCCCGATTTTTGCTGATGAGGGACGAAATTTTCAACTATAAGTTCACTCCCAATTTAGAAGAATCTTATCAAAGTGTGACGTGTTAAAGATGTGAATTGAACTCTCTCTCCCTCTCAAATGTTTGGAGAAGGTGAATTACCAAGTGACAGTTCTTAATTGTTAAGATTGGTGCGTTCATCTTTCACAAATTTTTCTTTTGAAGATGGGAAGCGATCCACCCAATGATATACTTATTTACTCATTATTAGCAATTTATAGTTTTATTTTGTGATTGATCAGTTCCAAAAGTTTTTTTTTTGTTTTTTGATACAGTCCTATCTTATTATTTACTTAATTGAGGATCGCAGAATATATAAGATTAAAAACAAGATAGGTTAAAAGGAAGGTGTTTTAGTCTTATTTTGGTCCACTCCAAAATCATTATGAGAGCCTCACTTGAACACGTGGTTTTGGCAATGGTGAATATTGAGTCGACTATAAACAACTTTCTAGGGAAAGTTGTGATTGAGACGAGCTTGAAATAAAATAAAACAGCAATTAGAGGCGATGCTGGTTGTGATCAGTGATGCCAATCCAACGGGCGAGTCAATTAGAGGTTAAAGGAGAGGAAGGGTTTCAGAGAAACCCTTGAATATAAAAAAATTGAGTGTTTGTGCATGTGAGTGAACTTGTTTCTTTGTGAGACTAACCTGACCTTATAAAGTAGAGTGTCCCTGAAGGAATTTTTGTGCCCGTTTAGACATGTAGCAGACCGCTATTGTTGTAAGGTAGGGATTTAAGAGTAGCTTAGCCTTTCTTGTTGAGGTTCTCTGACTTTCTAAGCCTAGACAACTATCTTTTGAAAGATTATTCTGTTTGGCAGTGTGTCCTCAGCCTTGATTGACTGATTTCTAATTAGATTGAGAAACATTTGATTTCATTGATAATGGAACAAACGATTATGTCTGTGGTCCCGATTTCTCATATTTAATTTCACGTGATCTACAGTGAGATATTTTAAAGATAATTCATGTGGGGACTTAAACTGTGATGATGTGTTATAGCCTCATTGGTGAAGCTGTCACTGTCTAGTAGTCCCACGTCAACATGATGCAGTTTTGTGTGATGAGGGAGATATTCTCTGCAGTTCCCAGTCGGTTTGGATGGCTGAAGCTCATTTTTTGGGACCTTTCATTTTCTAAGACCTCTTATTATGCCCTTGTCCTTTTAGTTTCTTTTTTTTTTTTTTTAGGGTTTTAAGGGCCATGAGAAATATTTACCGTGCTATATCCTAAGGGAATATCTTTTTTTTTTACTTAATTAATCAGTTAAGTCATTAAGTTCATTTATTTTTACAACTTAATGAAAATTTTTAGTCATTAAGTTATTAAGTCAATTTTTTTAATCTTTTTACTTAATTTAAAATGTCTTAATGATATTATTAAAAGATATTCTTCAAAATATCCCTATCTAATTTAATTAATTTTCATCCTTACGTAAATAAAATTTAATAATTATAATTATTATCCATCTTTATAACTTGTAATAATATACTGGTAGACTATTATTATTGTTATCTTTTTATTTTTTTCAAATTAGCATTATTTATCTTCACAATTTTTATAAATACTTTTTATATAAAAACATCGTAAACTACAATCAAATTTATTAACATATACTAATTTAGAATATAAAGGGTTTTATTCAATTGAACATAATTTATATTAGATAATATATTATTTTATTTAAATTCTTTGTGATGTTTAGTATTTGTTTAATATTTATAATTTGTAAGGGCACAAATGTAAAAAAAAAACTAGTTTTTAGATATTTTAGTTAAAAAAAACAACTTAATCTTTGTTTTTAGCAATTTAGACAAAAAAGACAAACATATCATTCAAATTCAGATACTTAATTTTATTCAAAAGTCAAATTAATTTAGATCTATTCAAACTTCAGATTAAAAAAGAAAAAGTCACCTATTTATTTCTTACTCAAACTTTACCACCAAGTGAGTTAATGTATTATGTAAAAGGACTCCTCAAGTAATGTAAATGACCTTTGTGAAGATGAATGATTTTATCAAACTAGACTTTTAACAAATTAATTATTTGCAACATAGGCAACACAAGAGGATGAATTTGGCGGTAAATAATTGTAGGTGTCATACTTCAGAGGCACCAAACTACACCACGTGTCCATAAAAAAAGAAACTATTCTAGAAAAAAATGACATCCAATTTATTCCTGGGGAATAACACTTAAGATAAAATTCCCCAGAAAGTTATGAAAATGACAAGAGGGAGAAAACTCTTTCTGATTCTAAATTCCATGGTTATAAGAAAAAAAACTATTTTGGAAAAAAATAACATTCAATTTATTCTGGGGGAATAACACTCAAGATAAAATTCTTCAGGAACTTATGAAAATGACAAGAGGGAGAAAACTCTTTCTAATTTAGAATTCCATGGTCTAAGGAAACCATGCCCAAAGTCATAATAATGAAGAAACATATAGTTTATGGAATAAATATGTTTGTTTCCATGCAATCAAATTCATATCCACATGCACAATAATGATGGGTGATAACTGTTGTTAGAAAGAGAGCACAAGAAGAAAACCCTAAGTCTACATCACCTATCATCTATAAATAGAGGTCACTTCTATGAGAAAGGGGTCTCTTGACACAAAAAGTCATCATTCACTCTAGAAAGAAAAAATTCATCTTCTTCATCTTTCTTCTTTCTTTAAACTTTAATCAAACACTAAATTTGGTGTTAGAGTGACTTTTTCAGGTACTCACCTTGTTAGAATGAAGGCTAACAAGTGTCATAAGTTCTCTATAAGCTACAATATGTGTGAAGGTAAAAATCTAGACCTTTTTAATGGCGCCGTTCGTGGGGTACTTGCCAAAAAATTCTTCTTTTTTACTTAAAACCCACACAAACATTACTCTACCATCATCTTTAGGTAGATTTGGTTGTGTATAGTTGAAAAAAGAGGTGAATACTCACATATATCCATTAAAAATGGGTTCATGTGTGTAAATGTGCCATACTTCTGAGGCACCAAACTACGCCACATGTCCATAAGAAAAGAAATTATTGCGGAGTAAATAACATCTAATCTATTTTGAGAGAATAGAAACCCAAGGTAAAATTCTTCAGGAGCTTATAAAAATGACAAGAAGAGAAAAACCTAATTTTGACTTTGAATTCCATGGTCTAAGGAAACCATACCCAAAGTCATAAGATAAGAAAACATGTAGCTATAGAATATATGTGTTTGTTTCCTTACAATTAAATTCACATTTACGTACACAATAATAATGACATTGTTATTCAGAATAAAGCTTAAGGCAAAACCTTAAATCCACATCAATCTATAAATAAAGGCCACCTCAATAAGAAAGGGGTCTCTTGGCCAAGAGAATATCTCATTTACTCTAGAGAAAGAAAGCCCATATTCTTCATTTTTCTTTATTTAAACTTTTAATCAAACACTAACTTGAGCATCAGAGTGCCTTTTTCAGGTACCTACCTCGCTAGAATAAAGGTTAAAGAGCGTTACAAGTTTTTCACAAAATACAAATACATGTGAAGGTAAAAGTCTAACCCCTTCATTGACAATATTTGTAGGGATCGAACCCACGACCACGTGGTTTAGCACTTACAACAAGCTGTCAACATGGCGAACATAATCGAATTGACCAATGTGTCTTAAATAGTGACACGAAGCCAAGTCCATAACACAAGGGAAATCTTTGCCCTAAAGTTTTTGTTGAAGAAATGAAGCTCAAATCTGGACCTGGGAATTTGTATAATGTGTCATCTGTTTATCATATGGTGTAATGACATGTCGAGCATTGAAGTTCAGAAGAGCTGTATGAATAAAACGCAATGTCGGTTGGTTATGTTGGTCATGCACATGATATATCACGTGCTTCACTAATTCAAATGACAGCCTTACTTGCGTTTTGAAGTATCAGATCTTATGAGCTTTTGACAAGTGTCCCTGAGCTAATTCAAGAAGCTGTTAATTCACGCGGGAAGCAGCTGAGGTTGTTTTGGCTGGGAACCCAGAAGCGAGAGCTGGTTGTTAGGGGTTATTCTGGATATTTCTAGTTGAAATATAAAAGGCTCTACGATCTGTTATTGGGGATCTATTAATTCAGTTACATTTGCTCTACATTTTTGTATCTTAAATCTTGGAAATCAGAAAAAGCTTGCTTCTCTTTTCACAGTGGATGTAGGCAAGAAAATGACCGAACCACTATAAACCTTGTTGTGTTGTATGATATGTTTTCTCTTTCTTTGATTCAAGTTATCTAGTTCAATTTCTCTCCAAACTTAGGTAGCGTTTGTTTTTTTGTCTGAAATCTAAATGGGTTTGAATTTTTCTAAAGTCTGAATGGGTCTGAATACGAAAATTTGAATGACATGTTTGTTTTTCTTTTTTAAATATCTGAATTTAAGTGGCATCTTGTTTGTTTTTACAATAAAAAACATCTTAAATTAGATTATTTGACATTTATGTCCTTATAAATTAAAACAAAAAAGGAAGATTATATTTTATAGTTTAGGAAATAAATTATTTTACATAGATATTTTTGGAATATAATATTTAGTTATCATTCAGACCTTTTTTCATTCAGATAAAAGTCACAAAAGTTTACTTTTTCTATTCAGACGTAAATGTCTGAAAAATCGATATGTAAGTTCTAAAAAACAAACAAACATATTTTAGAAAATGACTGAAATTAACAAAATTTCAGACTTCAGACATTTAACAAACAACCTCTTAGTTTAGTGTCTAAGCTACTAATTGATCAAGTTGATTAGAGTGGATCTTGGGGGTTCCAAGTTGATCTTGGTGATTAATTTGATTCCAACAGATTCTTTTCCACGTAAGCGCTACCGAGCACCTCGCAAAGACGAGTCGACAATAGGCCCAACTAATTAAAAAAAAGGGGTAAGTAAGGGATAGGTAAGACAAATAATGAAACTATAGGAATCAACATATTTTCATAATAAAGCCAAAAGGAGAAGAAACTCACGATGGCTTTTCTGAAAGATAAAGCTCAGCACATAAAATTTTATATGTTCCCTCCTACAACAATAGCCCGTAACAATCAAGGACAACTGTGCGTCCGCTCTCTAAAGTGGTCCTTCTTTGTTACAGTACGAATTTTATAGAAAACCCCTTATCATTAAACCTTATGGTGGAATATATTGAGTCCTTCTCCTCCTTGGAGCCATGATTTAATTTATGCTTTATAATAGATTAAGAAGTCATACAATGAAAGAAAACAGAAGAAGAAATTTTGAACATATGAGAAAGAAGAAGAAATGGCGGTAACCTAGGGGAGACAAAATAATTTTTTAAATAAATCCCTAAAAAGGTCTAAAGACCAAGTAACAAGTCACCAAATTCGCCTAAAAAGGGATGCTTGATGACCACCTCAGCAGATAACCCATGAAATAAGTTGAAAATATTTATACGTAGCGCAAAAAAAAAAAGAAAAAATTTTTATCTCCAGAGGTGAAACTCAAAGTTGGTAGGCCTAAAACAATGAGGAGAAGAGATCTAGGGGAGCAATAAGAGAAAAGAAAGGCCAGGCAAAAATTTAGAAATTGTGGAAATTTAGGTCATAATAAAAGATCATGAAAAAAATACATTTGTCACTACAAATGATCAAGTTATGTGCTGATTGCATTTATATCTTTATATTTCATGTATAAGCTTGTTCAGTGTCCACTCATCAATAGCTTGTATTATCAAATGCACTTACAGGGCCCTGTACCAGAAAATACAAATGCATGAGAGAGAATATTTGCTTCCGAAAATGTTCAGCACATAATAGGTAAGCTTAAAATTCTCTTTACCTACTTTATGGTTCTCATCTTTACTAATTAATCGTACAGTAATTGATAATGCAACAATAACGACACAAGCTATAAGAGGAAGATCTAAACAAGCTAGTCACCAATGTTGTCATACAAATTTGTCAACTTTAAGTAAAATCTCAAAAAGAAATTTGCCAGTTCAAAGCAATATCTCAAGAAGACATGTTTAACTTTTACAATCTATTATGAACCGTGATATTCCATCTTCAAGTCAGCATCAGCATTGGCCTTCTTCAAATCAGTATTAGTATAACCATTTCTTTAAGTCAACATCAGCAGCACACCCCTTAAGTAAGCATGAGCCCAACAAAATCAACAATAACCTTATTCAAGTCAACAACAAAGATGGATGTGATTCCATTGGACATCAGGACAAGGTAAATATTAAACAATATCCCTTATTTAGAAGTATGTTAGGAGGAATTTTTTTTTATAAAATATTTGATGATTTCGAGATATTAATTATTTTTATTCTTCGTCTTTGCTGCAGTCGTTGGCATAACTTCTCAATTATTTTTTTTTTCTTGTCAAGCATAGATCCCTGAAAATCTCACGAAGTTTGTTAATCGCAATGATGAACATGGCTTAAAAAAAAAATTGTTTAAGATAAATTATGGATTTGTATCCTTTTGATGGAAAAGATTATGTTTTTTACAAGGTACTTTTGTTTTGTTTTGTTTGTTTTTTTTCTAGAATGAATCACGACAACTCCTGCTATTATGCGTTAGCACCAATTAACAAATTATGATTTTTGTTATTGCTAGTAGCAATTGACAAATTGTTGGCCTTTTTACTAAATCTAATCAAATATGTCCCTTGCTTCTAGATAAAAGGTAAATTAGGCAAATGGTAAGCAAAATTGATTACCTATTTCAAAATTTATTATTACAAAGGGATTATTCATAATTTAAAGTGAATAATTTGAGTAAAAGATAATTACATCATAATTTTAAGTTTTAAATAAATATGTAGTTATTGATTTCATTATGTATGTCACCGACGACATGTTTTAAGTTAATATATTAATTTATTTATTATAAGGGCATTATAATAATTATAAATTAAAAATAAATTTATATTAAAACAATTGGAGTCCACTAACAAAAAAAGATTATGTTTTTTTTAGAACATTAAGCACGTATCGTCTTTTTCCTGAGTTTTATTGCTGCCCCGTAAAAAACTGACTATATGTGTTTGATTCAGATTTGAACCGAGAAACGTATCGGTTCATTTATTTAGCATTAACAATCATATTAATTAAAAAAATATAAAAATACACGAAACATTAAAATCTAAACACTCAAAACTCTTTGTCGATTCTCATTCAAAGAAAAACTCTTTGTCGAATGACTCTTTCACACTAACACACACCAATTCCCCAGCCGTCAGTTGAAAACCGTCTTCTTCCGCCGTTCGGCTCGCGGTCGTCATCGTCGCTTTAGCCCATCGCACTCGTGTCGTCGTACTTCGCTTCAGCCAAACATTGTTGTTGCGTATTGTGTTATTTCTCTCTCTTTTTTCCCTTAAAATATTTTTTCTTAATTAGATTTTTCGCGAGTTGGGATTAATAGATTATGGTTTAATTTTTTCAGATGTTAAAATGGCTTGTGAGTTGGGATTCAGGTTTGACATCTCAGATCCATTGCTTTGGAATGTCCAATTGTGAGTAACTTAGAGGCTAAACATTTGCCGCCGTGAGGCTTTGTTTTGTACTAAAAACAATCAAAATATATATTCAAACAATTAAATTAAGGATTATGGAGTAATACATTGGGCAATTGTTGATTGGATGAAATTTTGGATAGGTTCCCAAAATTTATTTCGGATTCACTTCGATTAAGATTAACATATAAAATCTGAATGGGTTGAAAATTGCAACCCAATCCTTTTTAATTTCGGTCCGGGTTAAGTGAACCGAATCTAAAATCCGATCGAGTTGGGCCTTTTAAAAAAAAATAATAGAGTTGGACTATTAGCACCCCTCCAAAATTCTTCTGAAACTACTTTTTCAATAATGCTAAGCTTAATGTTAAAAATACCCTTATTTCTAAATAAACACATTTAATTTATGAATTTTTTTAATTTTCTATTATTTTCTCGCTCCTCACAAACAAACTTTTATAGGTGATAAATTTCTTGATAAAAATCAATTAATTAAATAAAATATCTATAAGATTATGATGTAAAAAATTTTATTATGAGCATTAAAAAAGATAAATAATTTTGTTAGAATGTATTTTGTTTATTATCAATAGATTATTTTAATAATTGAAGAAAAATTTATAGAGAATTTGAGAAAAAAATTATATGTGTGAGTTTGATAGCAGAAAAAATATAAGCTTTTTTTTTTAAAGAAAGAAATTACAAAAGTTTAAAGTGAGATAAAATAGATGTGAGATATATTAGAGTATTTGTTCTTAAACGTAAATATAACAGAAGAGGGGTCTTAAACAAATTTTGGAGGGGTGCCAATAGTCAACTCAAAATAATATCTATATTTATAAATGTCTCTCACAGCTGATGCACGCCCAATTCCAATTTCAAAACCTTCGACAATCCCCTTTTCTCATCTTCTTCCACAACAGCAGCACAGCCCTCGTAGCGCAGCCTACAGCCGTCCAGCCGACGCCCACGCTCCGGCTCACTCACCTCACGGCTGACTCACTCCGCCGGCAGCCGTTTGCTTCCGATCCAGCTGTTATCGCTTCCATCTCTGCTATCACCTCTAACCCCTTCCAATCCATCTCTGCCGTCAGTACTCAGTAGGTTACTTATTATTATTTTTATTATTGTTATTATAAACAATCGCCGCATGTTCCTGGTTCATGCTTTCTTCTTTTGTGTTCATGTTCCTGGTTCACACGTCTGGTGAGCTTGCCTAGTGTGTGTTAGTTGGATAAAAATTGTTACAAATGTTACATGGCAAGGAAGTTTAAAAGGTTAAACCCGAATGAACCCGAATTATCAAACCAAACCAATCCGAATCGTGAATCCAAACCGAAATAGTTTTGTTTTGGTTCAGTTTGGGTTCACATTTTCAACCCGATTGGGTTCAATTCTCAATCCAAACCGAAACCCGAACAACCCAAACCAAAATCCGATTTGCCCACCCCTATTTTTGTAGAATTGATTCGAGTAAACTGGCTCTGTTTTTTTTTTTTTGATAGGGGCTCTGGTTTTATTTTAAAACTATTTTCTTTTTCAAGTTTCAATAATTCAACAATCTTTGAATGCTTTTGTTTCTTATCTCTCTTTTTTCGATGTGGTTTGCTTCTGTTCCTGAGACCTTCCATTTCGAGGATTTTGTTTCTATGGGTTTGGTCTCTGCCCTTGTGAATGTGGAATGGATAAGAATTATTGTTGGATTTTGATTTGTTTTCATAATTATATATTGATTTGGAATTAAGATCAATCACATTTATTAGGCGTGGTCTGTATATATTTTGAGTTGCACATGTGAAATGAAAATAAGTAACATGCTTTGTTGCTTTTAATGTGATTTCCTGAATCTGCTTGGCTGAATTAGTTGGACGACTTTCCAGTAATTTATTTGTTTAATTTCATCGTATTGGATCCCAAGTTTTAGTTGTATTTTATAAATTTTAATTCAGTTTTCCTGTTCTCTTGTGTTTTTCTTTTCTTCTTATTCTTCTTGTGTTGTCTGAACATTTGCTTTAGTGATTTTGGAAAGTAATTTGATTGTATCACAGACTTGTACGATGAATTTACTATTGTTGATAAAATTATTTTTCTAAAGTCATATTTATGATACATTAGGAACTTTTATTTCATAACTACATTTTTTTTTTGGTGGCACGTATAAATTTTTAGCCACATTTCAGATATAAATATTAATCATATTTAGTATGACTGCACTTCTCTTGCAAACAATGACTTGAAAATACTGTGAATTTTCAAGTAAATAACCTTTTTTTAGCTCATTCTTTTCATTGATACAGGAGACCATGAAGCTGACTGTACAATGACTTGAAATTTAGATTCTTGAGATGTAGAAGAATAGATGATACGACCTAGTTTATGTAAAAAAGCGTTATTGATTTTCATTTTGGGGAGATAGTTCAAATTTTTGTTTTTTCCCCCCGACAGTGTTGTCTTGCATCGTAGTGATGAAATTACTAAGAGATTGTCCTTTTCTACCCAATTTTCCTTTTCTATCCAATACTGTGAATTTTCATGAAGTAGATAACCTCTTTTTAGCTTATTCTTTTCATTGATACAGGAGACCATGAAGCTGACGGTGCTAGCCAGATCTATTTGTTCCCTTCCGTTTCTGCCCAGAATAACTGGGCCTTTGCAGTTTCGTTTATTACAGCATGATTTTGTTCCAAGAGATCCTAAATCTAAGCCCATTAAGTACAAATATCCGGCATTCTATAATCCATATGGCCCGAGACCCCCACCCTCAGATAAAGTTGTTCAACTTGCTGAACGCATTGCTTCCCTAACCCCTGAGGAACGCAGGCAAATTTCTCTCACACTCTTTAAAAGGTTTAATCTTCCAAAGTTGCAGCCGGTTTCAACAGAAGGCTTGGACTTAGGTCCACAAGGAGGCGCCCCTGCTGGATCCGCAAAAGTTGAGGAAAAGAAGGAAAAGATAACCTTTGATGTTAAATTGGAGAAGTTTGAAGCCGCTGCAAAACTGAAAATTGTTAAAGAAGTCAAGACATTTTTTGATTTAGGAATGAAGGAAGCCAAAGAATTGGTTGAGAAGGCACCTGTTGTACTTAAACAAGGGCTGACCAAAGAGGAGGCGAGTAACATAATAGAGAAGATAAAAGCTGCTGGGGGAGCTGCCATTATGGAATGAACATCTCTGGATCAGATTGTACCATTGATTGTTAATTATGCTGTAAAAGGTTGGTTTCATTGTCTGGAAAATGGTGGAACTCAGACCTTTTACTGAATTTTGTTATGTTGATGGATAGCAATCATTTTCAGAGTTTTGAAGGAAATAATTAGTTTCACATTTCCATCCAATCTCACTGTATGAATCGTGTGACCGTGGCAGTAACATGTGTTGTTCTTGTTGTTAGTCTCAGAAGTTCTATTTTTCTCAAGGCAAACGTTCTGGTTGTTGCACAACTGTTCAGGGTTTTTTTTTTTTTTTGAGATTTTTAATATTATTGACAAAACAATTGATGGGGTCCTTGTAAGAGGAAAACTCAAGATAAGCCCGAATTCTTCCTGGCTAAACTATTGGGCCACAGTAGGAGCTCCGCTCTTGCTTTATCTAAAGATCCCGGTCGGACCGTCTCCTGCAACCTGTTGGGTACTATTTTCAGGGCTTTGTTATCATTTTTGTTTTAGTAGTACAGATATAATCATGTTCTCAATGAATTACAAACTAAATTTTAAAATAAATTACAAACAAAATCTAAAAGCAATCCTTCTGCCTCTTAAAATCTTATCCTAATCTAAATTGTGCACAAAACTCTCTCTTTCCCTCTCTCCTTATCTTTAGTTTTAAGCATCCCTTTTATTTTTAAAAATTTCAATTTATCATATATTTTGTTTAAAAGACTAAAAACATTTATCAGCACACTCTTATTTTTCAAAAACTTAAGGTTCTTAAAACATAGAAGACAATTTAAAGATAATTAATTTACGATACGCTAATCTAAAATTTATCCTTTAAAGAGAAAATTGTTGTGAACTGGCTAATCTAACAATAATGAAGAGCAAATCAGAAGCTTTTACTTGAAAACTTCAACTTATCATATATTTTTGTTGAAATACACAAAAAAAAAAAAATAATCCACTCCCATTTTCTATTTATCTTTTGAAAAAAAAATGAAAGTAATTTAAGGCTTTTAAAAATAAAGAAGGTAGGGATGTCAAAAAATCCCAAATCTCATTCGGGATTTGGGATCCCGAACTATTTGGGACGGTATTGGTCCATATTTTAGGATTGAATTTTAAAAGCGCGCGGGATTTGGGACTAAAAAAAAATTCAGTTTACTGTATGACACGAGATTGGGATCTAAGTCGAGATCCCGTTTATACCATTTGTCCCATTTAATTTTTGGAAGAAATACTATATTAATAAAATTAAAAGCAAGTAAAATTAAACTAATGGTTAATAAATAGTGATTCAAATAGCATTATAACAATATACATTAGGCCCAAGTAACAAACACAAGTCCATTTGTTGTATTATTTTTAGTTTAGTTAAATAAATCTAAAACAAAAATATTAAACTGAAAACCTAAAAATATTTTAACTTACAACGAAAACACAACCGCTTGTAGCTCATCCCTAATTTTGCTCGCCTTCGGCCACCTCATCTAGCATTTCGATAAGTTTTCATTTTACTTCTCATTCTTTATATTTGAATTTAATTGTATTGGATTTTTTATTATTTTCCAAATAGATTCATTGGATTAAATACTTTTTAATATTTTAATAAAAATTATAGTATTTATTAAATGGGACATTCGGACCCATTTGGTGGGATTTTTAATGATCCAAGATTGGTCTAATTTTCTCTCTCATTTAACTATTCGAGACGGGATTCGGTTCGTATTAAAATCCTATTTTACTATTTGGGACGGGACTGAGATTGTCAAATCCCGGACCATTGCCATCTCTAGAAAGTAATTTATATATAATTAATTTGCAATGGAAAAATTCGAAATTTACATTTAAAGAGAAAATTATTGTGATCTGCTGATCCAACACCAACGAGAACAAAATAGGAACTTTTATTTGGGCTGGGCTGTGAGAATGACTTGGGCCATTCGATTTTTGAAGTCAAGTTGATTTTTTTTTTGGCCAAACCATTTTTAAAGTGATTTCCCTCAGCCACTCGACGCTGCTGCTCTCACATACAACAGCTCCAGTCCCGAGGAACTCAATTCCTCCCTCAATTAAAAAGAATAATTGAATAGACAAAATTTTTTCTCATTTAAAATATGAGTGGAGTAAATATTTTTTAAATATTAGTAATGATAAAAAATTTAGGTAGTACTTTATAGGATTTAATGTAAACTCTTCTTAATAATTATATGATTATAAATATTAGTATTAAAAAAGTAGCTTCTTTCTCACATTTAATTTGATTGATTTTAATTATAAGTTATTGGTTTTCTTGATTCCGTAATATTTTTAGAAAACATTATGTATCATTAGCAAATAACTAATTATGGTAGTTCTTGGTTGGCTTGTAACTTTGCTCAACCAAATTCTTGAACACATTTAGGGTGCATTTGAGATTGAAGTTAGACAGCTATAGCTTAAAAGGTACAACACTAAAATATTTGGTAAACACTAACTGTTGTAGATTTGAAGCTATATTGATATAGTTTTTCACTTGTATCATAGAAAATTTATTATATCTTTAATAATTTTGTCAAAATTATTATTTAAAATTTATATTTACTATATATTACTAACTTTTGTTTTATAATTACAGTTTTTTTTTTCACAGTAACTGTAGATTAAAAGTTACAGCACCTCAATTCCAAACGCACCCATAATTCTTTAAAACAAAGCAACTGTTGCCAAGTGCTGATATGCGCCCCTCAACAACTATATTCAAGGGTTGCGTGCAAGTTGTAAGCCTTAGTTTCTCAAAATTATTAAAGTAATTATCTATTCGCGTATTTGTGAGAATAGACTATTAAGTTAATATTTAATAGATTTTGTTAGCTAGAATACATAACATATGTAATTAAGTTTTCCGTAAATTTCAGATCGTATGTATCTATTATAACAACTTAAGGGAAAAAAAAAACTTTGAAACGAAACATATTTAGTTTTTAACTCCACGGTCCGTCGAATGTAACCTGCCACATTCTCTATGATACACATTAGCTAATTATAATTTGCATATGCTTTGATTTAAATAGAGGGAACACCATGTCTGGTGCAATTCGTAAATGCATGTGTGTTTAAATTTAAATGAGTTTTATTTTTCATTTTGTTTGTTTTTATCTCTAGTAATATTACTGGTACTAACTATTAAGTACCTATATCTTGCATCATAACTGGCTGGCCACGATTAATCAAACATGTGAATTTTTTTTTTTCAATTATTGATTAAGTATTAGGTTACTAAATATTCATTAATGAGTGACAACAATTTCAACTATAAGTTCGCTCATAGTTAAAATGTCAATTGAACTCTCTCTTTCTCTTTCACGTTTGGATGAGGACTTGTGTGGAATATTGAAATGATACTTTCGAGTAGTTAATATGTTTGTCAAATAATATTTTTTAACTTTTAAATTGGTGCGCTAATTCCATAATTTTATATTGTGATTTATCAGTTTCAAAAACTTTTTATTTGTTTTTGTTCAATTTTATCTTATTATTTACTAATTGATGATCACATAATATATACGATTAGAAAGAAGATGAATCTAGGTTAAAAAAGGTGGTAATTTATTATGTCAAAGGACTCCTCATGTAATGTAAATTGCCTTTACGAAGATCAACTATTTTACCAAACTTAACTTTTAACAAGTCAATCATTCGCAACATAGGCAGCACAAGAGGATGAATTTTGTAGTAAATAATCAAATCAAAAAGTAATGGCAATATCGCAGTAGCATTAGATCGACGCACAGACAGAGAGAGAATCTCGATGGACCCAATCCAATAAGTAGTTATTGACCCTTTAATATGAACTTACGTTAATGGTCTTATTGAAAGATCCAAACTCTCCATTATTAATCCAACACCACTTAATAAAAAAAACAAAATTAGAAAAACTGCATTTTGTCGGCTAACAAGTATCTATGACGTGTACACCAATTACAAACCAGCCAGCCGAACAACCACCTCAATAACTCATTTATTTATATCAAACAACCCCCTCAATAATGTACGAACTATAAAGTTCGTTGCTAAATAACGGCAGCGATAGGAAAATGAAAAGATGAAAAGGAGTTATGAAAAAGAATAACAAGGCGCTTGAAATTGTCAGAAAGAAAACAAATGGGTGACAACGATCATTTGGTCGAATACGAAATGACGAGAATCAATCCGTCAATCAGTTTGGAATGCGAACCAGTGTGCATTGCATCGATGACTAAGCTTGAGCGTTCGATGAGTTCATGGTGATGTCCTAAAGAGAAAATAAACATTAGATTTATTTCATAGCAACATACAATATCTTTAATTTGAAAATTAATAAAATTCAAGAACTTAAAAATTATCACCTCCTTTTCGTATGTATAATAGAATATGTTGATATCCGTGCATATTAAACATTTCTTCAATTTAAGAGAGATCCAAACCGTATCTTTTAATTGCCAAATGCGAGATTAGATCACAACGAAATTATGTCATTGTTAATTAAAAGAAAATTCTCGTGCCACTGTATGCTTGTGGTTAGAAGATAATCATTCTCATGTCATTGTATGCTTGTGGTCGAAAGATAATCATAGAAAAAAATTCCCTCACATGACGTTGCAGGAGTTTATGTTGAAAAAATAGTATATCAATACGTTATTTTGAGTGGGTCTCACTTATCGAAAGTGAAAAATTTTGTGAGGCATTTATTTACTCAAAATGATGCATGAGTGAATGAGAAATTGTCTCTCAAAATAGCACCCTTGATGTTGGAAATTTGAAAGGAAATGAGACTTGACCCACATGGGAAAAATAAGCCAAGGGATTTGTGTTTATATACAAACACTTAACCATGCATGAGTAAGAATTTTAAGGCTAAAGACTCTCTCCACACACGCGTGCGTGTGGGGGTGCGAATCTAAGACCGAATCGGTCGAACCCGCGTGTCCTGCGTACGTGAATGTCAGCCCAAAATCACCCAAGCTTGCATGGCACGTTTTTTATTTCCTTTTAAATTTTTTTTTGTAACAGTTTTGCGATTTTGAATTTAAAAAATTTGTAACAATTTCATCAATTATTGTTGTTGAATTCAATTGGCTGAATTGGATTGTTTAAATCAATTGGCTGTTACAGCAATTAAATAGCAAATATTGAATTCGAAAATTCAATACTTTGCTGCTGTTACATCCTCACGTGTGTATAAAAAGGCAGTTCCCTCTTCTGTTTTTGACACTAAAAAACTAGCACACAGAGCACTTCACAAACTCTCTTCTTCTTCTTCTTCTACGTTCTGCTTTTTTGATTGAGTTTTGCTCTTGTGGTTCGCCGGAGTTATCTGTTTGTGCTTGACAGATAATTCGTACCCGTTGTATCCTAGAAAACAGATACCAGCAAACCTAAAGCACTGCAGTATGTGGTAAATCTGTTTTAAGGACACTGTAATACAGGCCTCGAGTTCATTTTCCTGTTTTGTTAATTTCCTCTCCTGCTGTTTTCAGTTGTTGTTGCTGCTGCTGTTTAATTTCAGTTATTGTCTTGCTATATTTTAATTTCGTTTCCAGCTTATTTCGTGTTTATTGGTTTTTGTTTTTAATAGTAAACTCACTGTTATTTTTCTTACATTCTTAAAACAGATTTAGATCGTTGAGATGGCAACTGAAACCAATGATGCAGTTCCGTATGCCCCTGTTCCAGCATCTGTTGTTGGACCATCTGTTGTGAATGAACCAACTTCTGTGGCGATTCTTGTGAATCGTGCGGAAAAGCCTGAAAAATTCAATGGCTAGCATTTTAAACATTGGCAGCAAAGATGTTCTTTTATCTGACCTCATTGAACCTTGCAAGATTCCTGACGGAGGATGCTCCTAAACCCAACGAGGGTGAAACAGATGTTCAAGTTGCAAGTGTAATTGATGCATGGCACTATTCTGATTTTTTATGTAAAAATTATGTAATGAATGGCCTTAGTGATTCTTTGTATAACATATACATAGGAAAAAGAACAGCTACGGAGCTTTGGGAATCCTTAGACCGAAAATATAAAATTGAGGATGCGAGTACTAAAAAATTTATTGTTGGCCGCTTCTTATAGTATAAAATAGTGGATTCCAAAGCTGTAATGAGTCAAGTACAAGAACTCCAGATTATATTATCTTAAATCCTTGCAGAAGGGATGATGCTAAGTGAAACTTTTCAAGTGGCTGTAATTATTGAAAAATTGCCTCCTGCGTGAAAAGATTTCAAGAGTTACTTGAAGCATAAACGCAAGGAAATGAATATTAATAGGCTGGTTGTTAAGCTCTAAATTGAGGAAGATAATAGAAACGCAGAAAAAAGAGGGGCTATCTTTGTAGCTAAGGCTAATGTTGTTGAATATGGGCCTCAAAATAAGAAAAATAAAAAATTGGGTCCGAAAGGAGGGATTCCAAAAAACAAACAAAGTTTCAAGAAAAATGTTTTAACTGTGATAAGATAGGTCACAAGGCTTCAGATTGCAGGTTGCCTAAAAAGAAGCGAGAGGCAAATGTGGTGGAAAACATCACTCAACATGTTTCAGATATAAACCTCTTTGCAGTGGTTTCTGAAGTGAATCTGGTTGGTTCTAATCCGAGAGAATGGTGGATTGATACATGAGCAACTAGACATGTATGCTCGGATAGAGGATTGTTCACTTCATTTGAAGCTGTTAGTAATGGAGAAAAGCTATTCATGGGGAATTTTGCTACGCCTGAGATTGAGGGTCAAGGGAAGGTAATTTTAAAGACGACTTCTGGAAAAGAGCTGGCTCTGAATGATGTGCTTTATGTGCCAGAAATTCAGAAGAGCTTGCTATCTAGATCGCACTGAACAAACATGGTTTCCGAATGATGTTTTAGTCAGATAAGGTAGTTTTGTCAAAGAATGGGATGTATGTGGGAAAGGGTCATGTTAATGATGGGCTGTGTAAGCTCAATGTAATGTTCTCGAAACCAAAAATTAATAATGAAGCTAGTACTTCTACTTATTTGCTTGAGTTTTCTAATCTTTGGCATGGTAGATTAGGACATGTTAATTTTAATTCATTGCGTAAATTAATTAACATGAAACATATTCCCAATTTTCAAATTGATTTGAAACATAAGTGTGAAACTTGTGTTGAGACAAAAGTAATTAGGTCATCTTTCCAAACAATAAAAAGAATCACTGAACCACTTCGTTTAATAAATAGTGATATTTGTGATTTTAAATCCATTCAAATAAGAGGTGGTAATAAATATTTTATTACCTTTATGATGATTGCACAAAATATTGCTATGTATGTTTGTTGATTCTTTATAAAGTAAAGATGAAGCTTTAGAAAAGTTTATTCTTTATAAAAATGAAGTTGAGAATTAACTTAATAAGAAAATCAAAGAATTAAGGAGTGACCGTGGTGGTGAGTATGTTGTTCTGTTTGAGTCACTATGTGAACAAAATGGAATCATGCATCAAGTCACGACTCCATATTCACCTCAATCTAATAGGATTGTAGAACGAAAGAATCGAACTTTAAAGGAAATGATGAATGTAATGTTGATAAGTTTTGGGTTACCCCAAAATATGTAGGGAGAAGCTGTTTTGTCAGCTAATTATTTATTAAATAAGATACCCCGAAAATAAAAAGATAAAACCCCGTATGAGTTGTGGAAAGGTAGAGCACATTCCTATAAATACTTACGAGTGTGGGGGTGCCTTGCTAAAGTGGTGGTTCCTTTAAACAAAAAAGTGAAAATAAGACCAAAAACTGTTGATTGCATTTGCATTGGTTATGCACAGAACAATAGTGCTTATCGATTTCTGGTGCATGAGTCAAAAGTTCTATATGTCCACAAAAATACGATAATAGAATTAAAGAATACATCGTTTTTCGAACATGTGTTTCCTTGCAATTCTAGAGTGGAATCGAGTGAACTACGACAATTTCATGAAACAATAATTGAAAATGAAGAGAACGATGAAGCTCCAGAAGAAGAAGAAGAGGAATAAGAAATTGAGGTTAGACGTAGCAAAAGAGCTAGAATAGAAAAGTCTTTTGGTCTAGACATTCTAACGTTTTTGCTAGAAAATGAACCTCAAAGCTTCAAGGAAGCTGTAACTTCACTGGATGGTGCTTTATGGAAAGAAGCCATTAACAGTGAAGTTGAATCCATTTGACAAAATCATACTTGGGAGCTAGTAGATCTTCCTCCAGGATGTAAACCTTTAGGGTATAAGCGGATTTTCAAAAGAAAATAAAAGCTGATGGATCAATCAATAAATACAAGGCTAGACTTGTAATTAAAGGTTATAGGCAACAAGAAGGCCTTGATTACTTTGATACTTATTCTTCTGTTACGAGAATAAATTCCATTCGGATGATAATAGCAATTGCAACTTTGCGCAATCTCGAGATACATCAAATGGATGTAAAGACAGCTTTTCGAAATGGAGATTTAGATGAAGAAACCTACATAGAGCAACCTGAAGGTTTTGTAGCTCCAGGACAAGAAAAGAAAGTCTGTAAATTGGTAAAGTCATTATATGGCTTGAAACAAGCACCAAAACAGTGGCATGAAAAATTTGATCATATAATGATCACAAGTGGCTTTAAGATCAACGAGTGTGACAAATGTATTTATATCAAAGAAACAAAAAATGACTATGTCATTTTATGTTTATATGTTGATGACATGCTAATTGTTATGAGTAATGATGACATGATTAAATCTACCAAGAATTTGTTGAGATCTAAGTTTGACATGAAAAATATGGGTCTTGCAGATGTCATTTTGGGGATTAAAATCTCAAGGGCTTCTAATGGACTTATTCTAAATCAAACTCATTATGTAGATAAAATTCTTGGGAAATTTAATAAAGATGATAATATTGTGTCTAAAACTCCATTAGATACGAGTATACATCTTTCGAAAAATAGAGGAGAGGATATTTCTCAAGTAAAATACGCTAAAATAATAGGCTATCTGATGTACTTAACAAATTGTACCAGACTAGATTTAGCCTATACAGTAAGCAAACTTAGTAGATATACTAGTAATCCAGGAACTAATCACTGGAAAGCTATCGTAAGAGTACTCAGGTATCTTCAATACACTCGTAATTATGAACTGCACTATACTAGGTATCCAGAAGTATTAGAAGGATATAGTGATGCTAACTGGATATCTGATGTAAAAGACTCAAAATTCGCTAGTGGCTATGTGTTTACATTAGCAGGTGCAGCTGTATCATGGAGGTCTTCTAAACAGACAGTAATTGCCAGATCTACAATGGAATCTGAATTCATTGCATTAGATAAATGTGGTGAGGAAGCATAATGGTTACACAATTTTTTAGAAGGTATTCCAAAGTGACCAAAGCCTGTGCCTACAATATGCATACATTGTGATAGCCAATCAACTATCGGTAGAGCATAGAGCAATATTGATAATGTTAAGTCTAGACATATACGTCGCAGACATAATACCATTAGACAACTTATTTCTACTGGAGTTACTTCTATTGACTATGTGAGGTCAAAGGATAGCATCGTAGATCTGCTAACCAAAGGGTTAAATAGAGAGCTAGTAGAAAAATCATCGAGGGGAATGAGATTAAAACCCTTAGAATGATTTGTCAATAACGAAGGAAAACCCAACATAGTTGACTGGAGATCCCAAGATCTAGGTTCAATGGGACAACCTAATCGTTAATTTCCTTTTAAATTTTTTTTGTAACAGTTTTCCGATTTTGAATTCAAAAGATTTGTAGCAGCTTCATCAATTATTGTTTAGCTGTTATTTAATTTAATTCTTGAATTCAATTGGTTGAATTGAATTGTTTAAATCAATTAGTTGTTACAACAATTAAATAGTAAATATTGAATTTGAAAATTCAATACTTTGCTGCTGTTACATCCTCACATGTGTTTAAAAAGGCAGCTCCCTCTTCTATTTTTGACACTGAAAAACCAGCACACAGAGCACTTCATAAACTCTTTTCTTCTTTTTCTACGTTCTGTTTTTTTGATCGAGTTCCGCTGTTGTGGTTCGCCGGAGTTATCTGTTTGTGCTTGAAAGATAATTCGTACCCGTTGTATCTTGGGAAAAAGATACCAACAAACTTAAAGCACTGCAGTAGGTGATAAATCTATTTTAAGGACACTGTGATACAAGTCTCGGGTTCATTTTCCTGTTTCGTTAATTTCCTCTCCTGCTATTTTCAGTTGTTATTGCTACTGCTGTTTAATTTTAGTTGCTGTCTTGCTGTATTTTAATTTCGTTTCCAGGTTATTTCGTATTTATTGGTTTTTGTTTCTAATAGTAAATTCACTGTTGTTTTTCTTACAATTTACTTACTTGACATTGCAAAAGTTCACTGACTTTTCTTTATTTTGACACACCCAAACCTTTGTTAAGCTTCTTTGTATTTTTTTAATAATTTCTACGTGATTCCCATGTTCCTCCCATACCTTTTTCAGATATAATTGGTGTGTTTAAGTAAAAGCTCGTGAGAGTCATAAAAGTCAACCAAAAGATTTTATAATTTTTAAAATCTAATTAGACTTATAACAATTATTAGATATAAGATAGGCATATTTATATAGAAGCTCATAAGAGTTATAGAAGTCAACAGAATTTTTTTATTCTTTATATTGGGGTGATCCAACCCATCATGGATATCAATTTCTACTAAGTAAAATTAAATATTATTCTGCATAAACATATCAAAAGAAAAGAGCAAATAATTTATCCCATGATTGAGGTTATTTTTTACAATTAAATTAAAATATATGATAATTTATTTATCATGAAATTCGCCATTTCTGTACAAATAACTTTCTTTTCTCTAAATTTCAATCTTAAAAAAAATCTACATTTTTAAAATTTTTTTATTTCAAAAATTGGGCAAACGATGTCGTTCCTCTTAACAACTTCATCCATATACACTTGTTTTAACTTTTAAAGCCAACTGCCCAGCCGCATTCTACAAGTCAAACCAGAGGCAGTGGCCCGGGTGACATTGACAGAACGTGCACTTTACAATTCTAAACTCGACGTGGCACCACACGATTAGACCATTTTCACTCACACACTAGTAAAATAATACATTACTCCCAAGATATTAATTCTCCCCAGATAGAGAGCGCTAATATAAGGTTGCTTCAAACATCTGAAGCTTGGCCTCGTCAATCATCGAAGGACACTCAATTCTTTTCATATTCTTTCCTTCTTAATCGTTGATCCCAATCTCACACTCGACGTCTTTTTTACAAGACCGCCGGAAAAAATAGTGAGCTTTTTTTCCCTAGCCACTGTATGTTTCGCTCTAATACTGTTTACTTCACCTTATCTTTTGTTTGGTTATTGAGAAAATTGTTTTCAAAATGGAGGAAAATTCAAAAACTTATTATAGATTGCTGCTTTTGTTTTGTTATTCTGACTATGTTGAGTTGAGCTCTTTGATGTTAGATCTTAATTTTGAGTCCTAAATTCGTATGATTTAAGAAATCGAAATGGATTCACTGATTGTAGCACATTATATGTGGTTTGTTAGGTAGCAGATCTAATTTGATTGTATCTGAATAAATCTGTGAATCATATCTATTGAAAGTATAATCAGATAGATTTATTGTTATTCTGATGGATAAAATTTGATGTTTGGTTATTGTGAAGAATCAGATTATGTGTTTGGGGGGTTAAATGAAAAGAGTTAAGACTTCTATGGTCTTTGTGTAGATTGACTACAGCTTGGGGGTTAATTTGTAATTACGTTGCTGACGTGGCAAGAATTCGTTATGTTTGTTGAGCTGCTTCTTGAAAATTTCCAGAACAAGCTTTATAAGCAGAGCTGGTGCGTGACGTCTGATGCCACTTACTTTTCTCTTTCATTTTTTGTCCAAATTCTGTGATTCTAGTTTCTTTGTAAAGCTTGTAATTTCCTTTACAAGATTGAACAGATTGTAATCACCTTGAGTAATAAAAGAGTGCCAATTTTTCCCTTGAATTATGTTGACTGGTGTTGCTATTGGTTCTCTGTTCTTGATCCAATCTTGAAGGATCTTTGGCTTGTGTTGTGTAAGAACTCAACAGTTATTTTAGGTTTTCTTGTAACTCTATCAATGGCAGTCCTCTCACTATATAATTCTCTAATTTTTGGATGAAGTCGTTACTAAACTATGAGCTAACATTGATGTGATGGGTAACTTTGTAAGATTTTGTGAATGTAACAACCTCTTGGATCCTATTTTTGACTGATACAAAAATGTGTGGAAAATGCCTTACTATTCTTTCATAGAGGAAAAACTTCCAAAGCTCCAATTTGCTGTGTCTTAGTTGATTTGCTTCGAGGTTTCAATTTTATAGGAAGAATGCTTCAAGTTTAGTTTCCAACGTTTGTGTACATCCTCAATATTTCAGCATGTGTGCTTACTATGGATCCACCAGTGAAGCATACACTATTTAAGATCAATATGCAGTTTTGACTGACAATGTTCATGTTGTGTGCACACTGTTGCGACACCGGTCTTATGGTATATCAATTATTGATGGGTTGGAATTGTAGGCCAACACAGCATCTGGTATAGCTGTGCATGATGACTGCAAATTAAAGTTTTTGCAGCTCAAGGCAAAAAGAACCTATCGGTTCATTGTTTTTAAGATCGACGAGAAGCATAAATAGGTTGTTGTGGAGAAGCTTGGTAAGCCGGCTCAAAGCTATGAGGATTTTGTGGCAGCACTTCCAGCTAATGAATGCCATTATGCTGTCTATGATTTTGATTTTATCACTGCAGAGAATTGTCAAAGAAGCAGGATCTTCTTCATTGCATGGTAATGCCAATTTCCTTTATATTTTAAAGCTTAAACTATTTGCTGTTGATTTTGAGAATCTCCACCGCCTCCTCAACTTATAGTTTGTGCTGTTCTTTGAAAGCCTCCTGATACATCAAGGGTCAGAAGCAAGATAATTTATGCAAGCTCCAAAGACAGATTTAAGAGAGAACTTGATAGAGTTCAGGTAGAATTGCAAGCGACTGATCCTACTAAGATAGGCCTTGATGTTATTAGAAGCCGTGCCAACTGAATTTGAATGGCCTTACCATGTGGAAATTCTTCTATTCAGCCGTCTTTACTTGAGTGAAATGTTTATATTGGATGGTAAACTTGGCTAATTATGTTATCAATTTCCAAGTTTTGCCATAGTCTTATGTTAGTCTTCTGTTCATCTTAGATATGCTTCGCTGGGTTCTGGTATATTTTGTGATTTGTTATTTATAAAACCTGTGTGTTTGGTGTCTTGTCGTATGATCTCTACAAGCTAATATGTAACTGTTTTGCGAGGGATTAGATATCTCACCCTTAGTTTGGTTTCAAATTTTAACGTCTGACCCTTGTCATTCTGCATTGGGAGTGTTGAAGGGGCCTGCTCTTATTACCAGTTTGGTTGCTTATTGACTTAACTCATTTTGTACGATTGAGAAAAATATATGAAGAGAGCAAATTACTTCTTCTGAAGTACCATGAGCAATGAAAAGCAATGATTATTTGCAGTGAGTGTACTCAGAGTGTGGAAGGATGCTTTGGAAAGGTCCATACAACTTCATGAATATTAGCCTCTAGTATTTTAAAGTGGTAATACATACAGCCAATTGATCAATTTATGATATGTGTAATTAAATTTAACATAACAACCACTTGCACAATGGTTTTTCAAAGTAAATGCATACATATCATAATGATATTTATTTTTTATATGGTTGACATGGTATTTTTGATATATTTGAAAATTTCTTTGGTGCTGGAGGCTTATAAGTTCATATTAATTCGTTATAGCTTAACTAGCTTGTAAACAAGACTAGAGTATTGTGTGCACGGTATTTTTAATATATTGTAAAATTTCTTTCGTGCTAAAGGCTCATAAGTTCCTATCGATTCGCTATAGCTTAACCAGCTTGTAAACCGGACGGGAGTATCGTGTGCACAATGCAATCTAGGTGTTATTGATAAGAGCAAAACTTTTGCAAGTAAATACAAGCAGATGCACATTCAATGCAGCGTTTGCTAACTGCTTAATGTTTGGTGCGTTGGAAAGGGAAAGGACTACGTTTATTCTAGTACAGTGTGTGAAGCGAATTTTTGTTAATCTCGCGCGGCCTTCCAATACATATTCGTTGGTGCCCGAAGTTATGACTGTTTAATTAATTATAACTACGCAATTCAATTTCTATGTACTTCGTTTCCTCAACATTCCAGTTGTCTATTTGATAAGATTATGTTGACTCATATGTCTATCGATAAGAATTCATTTCAATAATATATTAGGGGTCTCAGTATTTGAATTTTAACTCTTATGCGGAGCTCTAACTCTTATACAGAGTGCAAACTCTTGAATTTCAACTTATGTGACAATCAATGTAATTAATAAATAATTTAGTGTAATTTCTACAATTACTCTAAGATATATTTTTAGATTTTACGGGATATGAAATGAGAAAAGTATAAATGTACTATAATCTTAATAAATTAATAGTATTAAGACCATGAAAAATTTATTAATTTAATAAATATTAACATTCCGATAAATTAATAATATTTTAATATTTGAAGATAATATCAGACTCATACTCATAATAGAGGCTTTTATCAAGTATGATAGTATAAGTTACCCTTGGCCTCTCCCACGACAACCCCTCCGCCCTCTCTCCCAAACCCACCACCATTTCTTTTGCCTCCACACAACACCATGACCATCAGCAACTCACCTTGCAATCATCTTCATCTTCCACTTTCTGTCGTCAACTCCCTCCCAATTTCACTTCAACTCAACTCCTCCACGCTCTCCGTCGCCAACGCGACGAGTCCTCAGCACTCCGCTTGTTCACTTGGGCCTCTAAGAAGCCCAATTTCGCACCCAATTCCTCTCTCTACGAAGAACTACTGACCAAACTGGGAAAGGTCGGCGCTTTTGATTCCATGAGACGCATTTTAGAAGATATGAAGCTCTCTGGCTGTCAAATTCATACAGGTACTTTCTTGATTTTCGTAGAAAGTTATGCTGAATTTGACGTGTACGATGAGATTTTAGAAGTAACCCAGTTGATGAAGGACGAGTATGGATTAGAACCGAACACCCACTTTTATAATCACTTGTTGAATGTTCTTGTTGATGGGAATAAGTTAAAACTAGTTGAAAGTGCCCATGCTGATATGGTTAGTAGAGGGATTAAGCCTGATGTTTCTACGTTTAATATATTGATTAAGGCTTTATGTAAGGCTCATCAAATTAGGCCTGCTATTTTGTTGATGGAAGAGATGCCTAGCTATGGTTTGGCACCTGATGAGAGAACGTTTACAACCTTAATGCAAGGATTGATTGAGGAAGGTAATTTGGATGGTGCGTTGAGGATTAGAGAGCAGATGGTGGAACACGGATGTCCGGTTACTAATGTGACTGTTAATGTTTTAGTTCATGGGTTTTGTAAAGAGGGAAGGATTGAGGATGCGATAAGTTTTATACAAGAGATGGTGAGTGAAGGATTTAATCCTGATCAGCTTACCTTCAATACTTTGGTGAATGGTTTGTGCAAAGTGGGACGTGTCAAGCAAGTGTTGGAGGTCATGGACATGATGCTTCAAGAGGGGTTTGATCCTGACGTTTTTACATATAATTCTTTGATTTCTGGATTGTGTAAATTGGGTTAAGTTGAGGAGGCAGTGGAGATTCTCAATCAGATGATTTTGAGGGATTGTTCGCCTAATACCGTTACTTATAATACTCTGATTAGCACCTTGTGCAAGGAGAACCAAGTTGAAGAAGCTACGGAACTTGCTTGTGTCCTCACAAGCAAGGGAATTTTTCCTGATGTTTGTACATTCAATTCCCTGATACAAGTTCTCTGCTTGAGCAGTAATTTTGATGTTGCAATGGAATTGTTTCAGGAGATGAAGACTAAAGGGTGCCAACCAGATGAATTTACTTACAATATGTTGATAGACAGCCTTTGTTCTAGAGGGATGCTGGAGGAAGCTCTAAAACTGTTAAAAGAAATGGAATCAAGTAGCTGCACAAGGAATGTGGTGACATATGATACTTTGATTGATGGGTTTTGCAAACTCAAAAGAATTGAAGCAGAGGAGATCTTTGATGAGATGGAAATCCAAGGGATTTCATGAAATTCTGTGACCTACAACACCCTTATCGATGGTCTTTGTAAGAGCAGGAGGGTGGAGGATACTGCTCAGCTTATGGACCAGATGATAATGGAAGGGTTAAAACCTGATAAGTTTACCTACAATTCCATTCTTACCTACTACTGTCGGGCGGGAGACATAAAAAAGGCTGCAGATATTGTCCAAAATATGACTTCAAATGGGTGCGAACCAGATATTGTTATGTATGGTACCTTAATTGGAGGGCTGTGTAAGGCTGCTAGAGTTGAGGTTGCAAGTAAACTCTTGAGGTCAATTCAGATGAAAGGAATTGTTTTGATTCCACAAGCTTATAACCCTGTAATTCATGCTCTCTTTAGATGAAAAAGAACAACCGAAGCTATGAGGCTTTTCCAAGAAATGATAGAGAAGGCTGATCCTCCAGATGCTCTTACCTACAAGCATGTTTTCCGTGGGCGTTGATTTTGTGATAGAGATGTTAGAGAGAGGATTTCTCCCGGAGTTCTCATGATTCTACATGTTGGCTGAAGGACTTGTTTCTTTAGGGAAGGAGGAAACTTTGGTTGAGCTTATTGATATGGTTATGGATGAAGCAAAATAATCAGACCGAGAAACTTCAATGGTAAGGGGTTTCTCAAAATCCGGAAGTTTCAAGATGCATTGGCCACTTTCGGTGATATCTTGGATAGTCGGATGCCCAGGAAAACTTCCCAGTCAAGATCAAAATATTTTTAGTATTGACTGACTTACTAGTAAAATGGATTGAAGCCACATATTTTCCTCGTTACTTATATGAAGTTTGGTATTGAACATGAGAAAGTACTCTCGGGATTTTGATGCGGAGCAGACATAACGAAAGAAATGAAGAAATTTTTGAGTTTCCTATGCTCAATTGGTGCTTGGGGCGTGACCTTCACTGTGGGAGTGTTGGTGTTGTTTTTATTTCTGGCTGTAAGCTCAGAACGGGTATTACAATTTAATAACTTATTATTAATGTAATACATTACAATTTAATAACTTATTAATATGATGAAATTTCTTCTCTATAATGTAATGCGTTAATAAATTTCGTCATTACGTTAATATGTTATAATTAAATTTATTAACGTATTAATGTAATACGTTACAAGCCACTCATTGTCTGTGTATTTGCTCTTCTAACTTAATCCATGAGAAGAAGAGATTTTTAAATTGTATTCTGGAGTAAAAATTTGTAGCGTATTAACGTACTACGATATAATTTAATAACGTATTAATATAATAACGTTAATACGTTACAAATTTCTTCTTTAACTTAATATGTTATAAATTTCTTCTCCATCATCACAGGGTTGTTTGTCTGTGTATTTGCTCTTCTAACTTAATACAAATTAAAAAGTCATTCATTGGTTTGAGTGTTGAGTAACTCCTCACTTTATTTTTTAAGTATGCTTTAACAATTACATTTACGATGAAATCCTTTTTTTTTCCTTTAACATATCTACCTTCATTTTTATTAATGAGTTGCAGTAATTTTCACCTCTTTGTAAAAAATATTTAAAAGAAATCAATTTTTCTTTGCACGTATAAAGCATTAATAAAAGATCAAAAAAAAAAAAAAATGGAAGCAAAGGATAAGTATCAAGGCTTGATTCCTCGGCCAGCTCAGTTACATTTTCTGTGATGAAAGCAACGAATTTAATAACAGCAGAAACTACGCATACTACAATTATTGTTTGTTATTTACTGGCTATTATTTGCCATTTGCTATCACTATCCTATTTCAATATTTCTTTGTTATGCTTGTGTGATTAATTCACGGTTTCGAAAATTAAAGGGTCAAAATAAGTTGGCACATTATGAGAAGGCCATTTGACTTTGCAAAGCCATATTTATGGTTGTTCGCAGTTTCTATATATACTAAAAATAAATATACAAATTAGAATTATATGACCATTAGCTTTTCCTTCAGAATGTCAATTATTGGTTATATTGTCACTGGGCAATTATGACAATTGAGTTGAAAGGTTAGTGGAAAAAGAAAAGGATAAAACAAAATTCATGGGTCTATGATGATTGTTTTCTTTTTTAACATGCTAATATTATTATGTTATATGCAAAGGTCATTAAGAAATTCTCTAAATACCTTGTCATTGTCAAAAAAAATTTATTGACAAATTAATTTTAGCTAATTCGTAATTTAACTTCAATTCATAACAATAACCGAACTGAATAGATAGACTAGCTAGCAAGGTACTAGCCTTGTAACTGTCTCCATTTAATGCTAATTAAGCAAAACTTAAACAAGCTACTGTTGATGATCACGATAATGTCCAAAACCCGAGCTGTAAAAATTAGGAAGAGCATCATTGGAAGAAGTAGGAATTCCAAGAGGTAATTTGCTTTGATGATGATGAGGATTAATATTTTGATTATTCACACCAAAAAATGGTGAAGGGTTATTTTTGGAATCGATCAAAATCTTGTTAGCTTGTTGTTCCACATTCTTCTTTAGCTCTTCCATCGCTGTCTTCAATTGTTCAAGTTCATGCAATCCTAATTCGTTTATAGGAGCTTCCCACCAACATTGGTGGCGGCTTGCTTTCCTCATCTCACTCAGCACTTCACCATGTTTCTTCTCAACTTCTAATTGATGAAGCACTTGTGTTAGTTGCATGTTGAGCTCTCCAATGTTAGTATTTTGATGAGTTTCGATAAGCCTATCTGTGCCAAACTCTAAAGGCAGGTTACGGTTTCGGGCAAGATAAAGATCAATGATCGAATCAACATTAGGGTGGCCGAAAGAGAAGGCTTTGTTGGCAGGAGAGAAGACTATTAGGGCAATATTAACACCACAAAGTGTGCTAAGTTCGCTGGCTTTTTTGAATACGCTGGCACGACGTTTGGAGAAGGTTACTTGAAGATGATTTTTCTTTGGTATTTTTAAAATTGTAATCTTTTGGCGACCCGCACAAGGCTTCTTCATCTCTATTGCTAAAAATTAAAATTAAAGAATACTAAAAAAAATTATAAAATGTTCGTTTACTTTTCTCTCTTATATATACATGTATTTGTTTTGTTGTGGTAGCTGTTGAGGAAACACAATAGTATTTATAGGATTAATCTACTTAAAGTTTGCCTTGTAACTTAATTATGTGATTAATTGAAGATTTGTCAGTTACCAAATTTTATTCTTTAATGCATGATTAGTGAGAACTAATTATCTTTACTAATTAGCCTTCATAAGATAAAAATTTCATCTATGAGGTAATCTGGTTAAGTTGATTAACCATATTCGTTACTATTAATTTCGATGTAGAAAAGTCATAACTGAATTCTTTCTTTACTTTTTCTAATTAATATCTTTCTTCCAATTATAATTACTTACTTTCTAATAGCACAATAAAATAGCTAATTAAATTCACATATGCATTAAACCTATGTAACAGTATTAATATATTATTTAAACAATTACAGAAAGGTATTATGTATTCTCTATTGGTTTCAATAATTATAAATTAACCTATTGTGTTATTTGGGTATTCATGCTTACGATAGCATGCAGCTTTAAGACGCGTTTGGGGCAGCTGCGCGGTGGCAGCGCAGCTGCCCCAAACGCACTATTAGTGCCCAATCCATATTAATTCCTTGCATTTTAATAAAACAAGGATAAATCAAGTTCAAGAAGGCAAATCATATGTATCCTCTCTTCAAGATTTTGTTTCAGTTACATATTTCTCTAATAGGAACATCATACTCTATGATTGATAAAAGGGAGGGGTTATTTACACTCTAAAATTTACTTAGGACACTCATTTTTTCAAAATTTATATTTATTAAATTTAAAAATTAATATATTAGTTAATTAATCCATCAAAATACCAAAATTACCCTCAATTTCTTCATCTTCTTCCTTTTCTTTGTTCACACTCTACACTCAAAATTTTCACAGCACTCTTAAAATACTGGCGGATAAGATTTAATCTCCTCCGATGTATAGTTTTTAGAAGTAAAGTCGTTGAGATCTGAACTATAATAACAAAGGCAAATAATTAATTACCTCCATTCGAAAAGAAAAAAAATGGTTTGCTTTAAGGAATTGATTTTTTGCAACCAATTACCGGTAAACCGTAGTATTCCATAACTCAATTTCTTGAATCTTGAGGGTTTTGTACAACGTGTTTGTTTGTATCTATGATAACAAAATTATAATTTCATAAGTTTTTATTCTATTCGTCCATGAAGAAAAACCAATCGATTATCAGCAATAATGAATATGATTTGATTACTTTTCATGGCCAAATTATAAAACATAGAAGTTATAAATATGAAGAAAGGGCGTGTAGAGAAATTATGTTTAATATGATTACAGTGGATTGTCTTTAACAGTAAATTACCCTTAATATATTTTAATAATAAAAAATAATTAAAAAATTGAGTGTTCAAAATACATTTTAGATTGCAAATAGTCTCACCCTTAATAAAATATCTCTACATGGTTGATAGATTTGTTTCAGTCGCTACAATACTTTTATCCCATATTATTTTTTCCTGTTTGCTCAAAGGCAGGCAAATGCTTCATTCGTTGTGTGACGTGCGCTAAGATTCGTATTTTACAACATTATTTTTCGAGTAAATCACTATAAGGAAAGAATGATTATCCTTCGGCGAGATAATGAGTCCTCTTGTCAAAATATTCATGCACATATAGCAATACTCATGCATCATTATTGGATAAAACAAGAATATGTGTGCAAAAAAAAAATAAAATAAAATAAAAATTATGCAAACGCAACAAAATTTATATTTTGGAAATATAATTATCAATATCTTAGAAAAAAAAAAAAATCGAATCTCATTAAGGAATCTTGCCATGTGATCATGAATAACTGATCTGTGAAATTATCTTTCTATTACAATGAATGTTGAGATTTAAATGAGATAATAGATATGAGAATATAGTAGAGCTTTGTTTGGTATTATATATGATGCAAGGGTAAGCTTATATATAAACTATTTTTGCAGTATGGAAAACAACTAATTGTGCGCCGCTAAAGTATGCTATTGAGATATATTAGAGCTCTGTTAGGGTTTATTCTCGAAGCGCTGGATTGGGCTCTTCAAGAAGGCAAGTGAACTCACAACTTGACTTTGGCGTTGAGAATCTATTACAATGAATGTTGACATTTAAATGAGATAATAGCTATGAGAATATATTAGAGCTCTGTTTCGTATTATATATGATGCAAGGGTAAGCTTATATATAAACTATTGTTGCAGTATGGAAAACAACTAATTCAACGTCGGCATCCAACAGCTGCATTGGGGCTCTGTTAGGGTTTATTCTCATATCTATCATCTCATTTAAATGTCAATATTCATTGTAATAGAAAGATAATTTCACATGTCAATTACTCATGATCAAATGGTAAGATTCCCTAATGAGGTTCGATTTTTTTTTTTTCTAAGATATTGATAATCATATTTCCAAAATATAAATTTTGTTGCGTTTGCATTTTTTTTTTTTTTGTGCACACATATTCTTGTTTTATCCAATAGTGATGCATGAGTATTGCTATATGTGCATGAATATTTTGACAGGAAGACTCATTATCTCGCCCCAAGGATAATCATTCTTTCCTTATAGTGATTTAATCGAAAAATAATGCTGTGAAATATGAATCTTAGCGCACATCAAACAACAGATGAAGCCTTTGCCTGCCTGTGAGCAAACAGGAAAAAAGAATATGGGATAAAAGTATTTTAGGGACTGAAACAAATCTATCAACAACGTAGAGATATTTTATTTATCATATAATATGATGTTCCGATTAGAGAAATATGTAACTGAAAAAGATCCTAAAGAGATGATACATATGATTTGCATTCTTGAACTTGATTTCTTCTTGTTTCATTAAAATGCAAGGAATTAATATGGATTAGGCACTGAAGCTGCTGGCTATAGTAAGCACGAATGCGCAAATAACACAATAAGTTAATTAATAATTATTGAAACCAAATAGAGAATGTATAATGCCTTTCTGTAACTGTTTAAATAATATATTGCTACTGTTACATAGGTTTAATGCATATGTGAACTTAATTAGCTATTCTACTGTGCTATTAGAAAGTAAGTAATTATAATTGGAAGAAAGATATTAATTAAAAAATATAATGAAAGAATTCGATTATGACTTTTCTATATCGAAATTAATACTAACGAATATGGTTAATCAACTTAACCCAATTACCTCATAGATGAAATTGTTATCTTCTGAAGGCTAATTAGTAAAGATAATTAGTTCTCATTAATCATGCATTAAAGAATAAAATTTGGTAACTGGCAAATCTTCAATCAATAACATAATTAAGTTACAAGACAAATTTCAAGTAGATTAACCCTATAAATATTATTGTGTTTCCCCAACGTCTACCACAACAAAACAAACATATCTATCTATCTATATATATATATAAAGTTGGGGTTTCAAGAGGTGATGTGGCATCACCATTTCTCATCTTTGTATATTTTCTTTTATCTAATAAATAGATAAATTTTCTTTCAAATTTGGCTTTTCATCTTCTCATAATTAATTTGATTGTTATTACAATATAACAATTATGTAAAGGTTTTAATGAGGTATATTCTTTGTAATGAACATCTAAGGGAGAGTGTTATAAATTTATTAAAATAAATGTGGATGTTCATAACATATATCTCTTAGTCTACTCACTATCTTCCATTAGCAACCTTTAACTTCCCTATAACTCCCACTATCTCACAAGAAATTATGATCCATAATTTTTCATTAATTTCATTGAGTGATTATGTAACTATAAAAGGAGAGCTCATCTTTTTGTTTTGTACACACACAATTGGAATGAATAAAATCACTCTATAATATATTCTCTCATTTATTGATGAAAATGTTGTGTACACTTAACTATATATATATATATATATATATATATATAAAGTTGGGGCTTCAAGAGGTGATGTGACATCACCATTTTTCATCTTTATATATTTTCTATTATCTAATAAATAGAGAATTTTTCTTTCAATTTTGATTTTTCATCTTTTCATAATTAATTTGATTGTTATTACACAATAACAATTATGTAAAGGTTTTAATGAGGCATATTTTTTTGTAATGAACATGGGGGAGTATTATAAATTTATTAAAATAAATGTGGATGTTCATAACATATATCTTTTAGTCTCCCCACTATCTCCCATTAGATACCTTTAGCTTCCCTATAACTCCCACTATCTCACAAGGAATTATGATCCATAATTTTTCATTAATTTCATGGAGTGATTATGTAACTATAAAAGGAGAGTTCATCTTTTTGTTTTGTACACACACAATTGGAATGAATAAAATTACTCTATAGTATATTCTCTCATTTTATATTATGTGATGTGGCATTACCATTTCTCATCTTTGTATATTTTCTATTATCTAATAAATAGAGAAGTTTTCTTTCAAATTTGGCTTTTCATCTTCTCATAATTAATTTGATTATTATTACACAATAACAATTATGTAAAGGTTTTAATGAGGCATATTTTTTGTAATGAACATCCAAGGGAGAGTGTTATAAATTTATTAAAATAAATGTGGATGTTCATAACATATATCTTTTAGTCTCCTCACTATCTCCCATTAGCAACCTTTAACTTCCCTATAACTCCCACTATCTCACAAGGAATTATGATCCATAATTTTTCATTAATTTCATTGAGTGATTATGTAATTATAAAAGGAGAGTTCATCTTTTTGTTTTGTACACACACAATTGGAATGAATAAAATCATTCTATAATATATTCTCTCATTTTATATTATTATTATAATAATATATTCTCTCATTTATTGATGAAAAGGTTGTGTACATTTAACTATACATATTATACATATTAATAAATATATTTAAAGTTAACAAACAAATAATTAACTTTCATAAATAACATTAATTTTATAAGGCTGCTTCATTTTTAAAAAAATCAATTTATATTTTTTATTAGTTTCATCAAGGGTAAAGTAAGAAAAAAAGATAGTACTAAATTATTTTTTCAAAGCCGCGTGAAGCGCGGTTCTATTTCCTAGTAAATAAATAAATATAGAACAAAGACGGGTACGCTCTCGTATTTTATTGAACTGTGGTGCCTAGTGGATAAAAAAAAATAATGGTCAAAGAAGTCAAATAGCCTCGGGAAGGATCTTTCTTTACTTTTTCTTGGTTTTGTCCTTTTCAAATTCAATCATTTTTTTTTAATCTTTTTGTTCTTGTCGAGATGGAAAAATAAAAATAAAAAGCCTTTAACCACCTCTGAAAATTTTACCCAAAAAAGTTACTTCAACTGTTCAACATAAAAATTAAAAAAGAAAAATTCTTGAAAGAAAATAATTGGGAGGAGAAATAGTCGTACTCAACTAAGTTACTTCCCGCCGGTAATTTTATTTTTCTTTTACTTAAAACAACTTCGTCCTGTCGAAGTTAAAAAAAAAAAAAAATATCAACGACTTTTGGATAACTTTTGAAATGGAAAGTGTCTTTGTAAAACAAAGATGGTATGTGTGTTCAACCTTTTCTCACCTTCTTAGAGATCAATATTCTTAAAATCATTTTCGTTACTTGCGGAAAAGCAGTTGAGGCTACAAGTGGTATTTATACATGTATTAACGCAATTAAATTGAATTATCATGTTAGTGTATTATTAGTTTATGTTAGTGGTATTTATACATGTATTAATTCAATTAAATTGACTTATCATGTTAGCGTATTATTAGTTAATATTGATTGATTACTGAAGGAAACTTGTTCTGTACCCAAATGGCAATAAGAGCAAGAATGTAACAGATCACATTTCACTATGCTTAGGACTTGTTTGTAATTGATGTTAGATAGCTGTAATTTAAAATATACAACATTAAAGTGTTTAATAAATATCAACTGTTGTATATTAAAAGGTAAATTGATTTAATTTTACACTTATATGTTAAAAAATCTACTATATTTTTATTAATTAAAAATTATATTTAATACATATTGTTAATTTTTTTATTATAATTATATTTTTTTTTTATGTAGCAATCATAACTTAGAAGTTACAACATCTCAATATCAAATAGGACCTTAGTAATTTGCAGACATAAGTTCACTTATTTTCGATGAAAATCTATACATTTTTTTCATGAGTTTTTACTTTATCAAAACCAAAAAGATTTACATTCACTATGCTAGGAAATTGAATAGTTTCAGTTAAACCTTTATCATATTTTCTAATAAGTTTCTACATTTTATAATTTTGACGATATATTAGGGAAAAAATTACTCATACGTTCAAAGTATGCTTAAGTGGTCACATAGACCCCATTACTTTCATAAATAGTCATATGAACTATTTATTATTATTATACCGTTTGATTATTGTCACAATAAATACAAATATATATATATATATATATATATATGTATATATATATATATATATATATATATACACACACACACACACACATATATATATATATTATATAATACAAATAAAATATTACAATATGTATAATTAATAATTTTTTTGTGTATGTGTATAAAGAATATCATTTTTAGTATTAAGCTGTTATCAAGAGTCCCGACTGATTTTCATTAATACCAAAATCCATTAATAAAAAAGTTGACTTTAAGATTTATACTAATACTTACATAACTAAGAAAATATTGTAAATAAAATAAATAAATATTGTAAATTATTTTGAATGTTAAATGTAATCAATTTAAAATTATTTGTCAAATTGTTATTATTATTATTAAACAATATATGACAGATAAAAAATATTTAAAATAATTTATAGATTTTTATTATTTTATGTATTATATATTCTCATCTTTCTCATCTTTATATATTCTCTATTATCTAATAAATAGAGAATTTTTCTTTTGAATTTAGTTTTTCATCTTCTCATAATTAATTTGATTGTTATTACACAATAACAATTATGTAAAGGTTTAATTGAGGCATATTCTTTGTAATGAATATCCAAGGGGGAATGTTATACATTTATTAAAATAAATGTAGATATTCATAACATACATCTCTTAGTCTCCTCACTATCTAGCAACCTTTAACTTCCCTATAACTCCCACTATCTCACAAGAAATTATGATCCATAATTTTTCATTAATTTCATGGAGTGATTATGTAACTATAAAAGGAGAGCTCATCTTTTTGTACACACACAATTGTTATTGAGGAATGTAAAAAAGTTGTCATTTAGTTCATTTTAAGAGAATATTTATCAAATTGTGTGAAACACATCAATATTAAATTGTGTGAGTCGTCAGTGAGTGTTGTCCAGAACTCTATCAACAGTGCAGATTGCCAACACAACACTTCTCCTCTTCATATGAAAAATTGAGGCAAATATTTAATTATGAATTATTTATACGACTGGTTTTGAGAGAAAGGTGTGTAAATGGCCCCAGCAAATTTTATTTGGTGCCATTACCAAAAGTTTTGCTTTGCAGGCAGCAAAGCAAATGGCCGCTCACGTGACATTTTACCTTCCGTATGGTTGACCGTGCTCAATTTTATTTATTATTGTTATTATTTTAAAGTGATATGTGAGAGCAATTCTCTTTTTTTTTTTTTTTAACTTACTTCCAACCTTAAATCTCTTGTAACATCTTAAGTAAGGACGAATGTATTTAAATATAAGATGACTATATATTCACAATGATCTAAAATATATTAATTGATTCATGTAGATCTAACAAAGTCTCTATTGCAAAACTTGAATTCTTTTTCCTTTTCTTATGTAGTGGGTTTCAAGTCACAATTCACGTGAAGTGAAAGCTCTAAATATTTAAAGAAAAAAAAACATAGAAGAAAGTTTGATAAATACCAATAATTGTCAAATAAAATTACTTATCATCACTTTTATAGTTATAAAAAATAATTAGTTGTCCACCAAAGCCAAACTATAGGTGTTTGCCTTAGCATCTTTGCAACTTTACCTCTGCCGACTTCCCCCATCCGAAAGTTAAAAAAAAAATCATAATAATTAAAATGGTGTCTAATAACAGCTAAAGATTTAATTGGTTGAATTAACTAGCAACGTAACTATGTATTTTTATTTAAGAGAGCTTAAGGAATTTTAAGACAACATGCTCACCATCTTATCATAAGAAAAAGTTATTAATAATTAAAAAAGCTTAAGGAATCTTAATTTTAATTGTAAATTAACCAACTAGATAAATTTTTTACTGACTTTAATATTAATTTTGATTGGAATGATCGTTGTTGACAATGTGACCACGATTTATTACTTTAAACAGTTTTTGAATACCCGGCCGCCCGGATGATTAATACAAATTAAAAGTCACAATCCCATTCCCTAAATAATATTAAAATAATACTATTAGTTTAACTTTTTTAAGTGTAGTTTGTGCATTTTCTAGAAATTCTAATCCGTTTTAAAAAAAATAATTATTATCGTTTTGTGATTTTAAAGCTAGGACTTGGGGAGATGATGTGGCATCACCATTTCTCATCTTTATATATTCTCTATTATCTAATAAACTAGGAAATAGAACCGCGCTTCGCGCGGCTTTGAAAAAAGAATTTTAATATTATCCCTTTTTTCTTATTCTACTTTTAACTATTTTTTTTATTCGATTAAGAGGCAATACATTAAAAAAAACATGAATAAAATAAAGCAAAGCTAAAATCAAAAGGATTTTTTAATTATTTAAAATTGCATTAGCTAAATTAACACCACGGAAATAGAAATGCCATAGATGCACCTTTATGTTGTGTTTATATCTACGTGAGATATCATATTTTTTGTTGCTATTTATAAATTAAGGTGAGGTAGAGGAGAAGAGTGATTTAAATTGTTTATAAATTATTTCTTAATTTATGATCAAGAAGATTTCAATTAGAGAAGATAGTGGGTCTTTTGATGAACTGTTACATATTGATTGTGTAATTATAATCAAATTAATTATGAGAAGATGAAAAGCCAAATCTGAAGGAAAATTTCTTTATTTATTAAATAATAGAGAATATACAAAGATGAGAAATGGTGATGCCACATCACCTCTTGTATCCCCAACTTTATATAAATTAGAAATTAAAACCGCACTTCGCGCGACTTTGAAAAATGAATTTAGTATTATCATTTTTTCTTCCTTTACACTCGATGAAACTGATAAAAAATATAAATTAATTTTTTTTAAAAATGAGATAGCCTTATAAAACTAATGTTATTTATGAAAGTTAACTATTTTTTTTGTTAACTTTAAAAAAATATATTAACGTGTATAGTTTAAGTGTACAGACCTTATACCTTTTGTAGTTGTTGATAAGTTCCAAATTAAATTTTGTAATCGAGGATCCTTAGCAATGCGTTGAATTATAAAAGAAATAGGTAAAATACATATAAAGGCTTTTGTAAATTACTTTGCATCGTTTGTAGCTGAGTAGGTGAGCAGTTGTTTATATCAAGCTTGCAGCTATAGCAAGTTCCAATGGGGATCAGCAACACCTAGTGCCAAAATGTTCTTTATCTGTATATAAACCATGTCTCCAAGGATTAGAGAGAATGAAAGGAGAAACAGTTGATGTAAAAATGAATGCTTTTTCACTTACTATGTTCTTTGGCGATTAGATCCTCCATAACAACTTGGAAAACTCAACCAGACTACCATTTTGCTGTCTCGATAGCTTCTTTGATTTATTCATTAGTCTCCTGAATAATTGAAACACATAATGAAAATCATTATTATAGGGTGAAGTAAGAGCTTGCAATGTATAATTTAAATTTTAAAATATTATCTAAAAATGTGATACCTTGATTTTGTGAGCTGATACGTGAATATTTTGAAATACTTCTTTATAGACAATGTTTTTTATGAAGGTTCGGTCTTCTACCTCTTGATCGGCATTTAGTATGGTCAATCCTTCTCTTGTGGTAACTCAAGACACGGCGACATATAATTGACCATGTGTGAATACTTGCTTAGGGAGATACAAGCCAACATGTTTAAGAGATTGTCCTTGGCTTTTGTTGATCGTCATGGCAAAACATGGTGCCAAAGGAAGTTGTCGTCTGTTAAGCTTGAATGGCCATCTTGATTCATTAGGAGACATAATAATTCTTGGAATTGTGACGTTTTGTCCAATATTTGTTCCAGAAATGATGTCGCCTCTAATGGACCATTTACCAAGACGAGTGACAATCAATCTTGTGCCGTTGCATAGGCCTTCTATTTGATTTAGATTTCTGAGAAGCATTACGGGAGCTCCTTCTTTAAGTCGTATGTCATGATTAGGGATGCCATTGAATTTCAAACTATTCAAAAATTCAGTTGGATATAGAACATCTTCATCATTTGTGTTTGCGCTTGCTTTGCATATACTGTCTGAGCTAAAATATGTTCTCCCTTGACCAGGTATTATATTCATAATCATCTCGTTCAATTCATGCACTATTTCATTTTTTGGCGTTAATATTGTTCTTTCTTTCAAATATGTTGGATCATTGTAGTTATGCAGAATTGATGGGTAGACAGCGTCGACTATCGATTTCATTGGATTTTCTGATGGTTTCTTATAGATATCAGAAGGTAGTTTAACTAAATCTCTATCAATGTCATCATATAATGAACCATCTCCAATTTGCAACAACCATCTGTCAAAAGAAGCTATTTTAGCAGCCTCAGAGCCACTCACACTTCCATTATAGAGCCTCATATTTTGTTTGAGCTCATAAATTTTGAAAAATGGCCATAAGTAAGATGAGTTAAGTGAAGCGTCAACAATGTCTGCTCTTGTTCCCTTTGGCACAACTGGCAATATTTGACGGAAATCACCACCACATACTATTGTAAGTCCTCCAAAAGGTTTGATAGAACTATTTTCATACCTTGTTCTTAGAATATCTCTCAAGGTCTTATCCAAAGCTTCAAAGCAGAACTTATGTGCCATAGGCGCTTCATCCCAAATGATCAAAGAAGTTTTCATAAGAAGTTCAGCTAATAAGGTGCCTTGTCGGATTTCACAAGTGGACTCTGCTGTCACATCCAAAGGAATATGAAATCGCGAATGAGCTGTCCTACCATTAGGCAATAACAAAGCTGCTATACCTGAAGTTGCAACAGGCAAGACTATTTTGGAATGTGATCTGAGCTTTGCAATAATTGTATTCCACAAAAATGTTTTACCAGTACCACCGTGTCCATTAATAAAAAATAAACATCCTTCTTCATTCTCAACAGAATGTATTATTGCTTCATAGGCTGATTTTTGGCAAGCATTTAGAGCAGCAAACGATTTCTCATGCAACTTTTTTAATTGATCACGATCATAATCAAGCTCTTCATTGACCAATCGGTTACCTGAATCTCTTATCAAAGAAGAATTAGGAAGTGGCATTCCATCTATGTTTCTCAAACTTATTCCCATTTTCAACATGATAGTTTCAATCTCCAACAATGTGTATGCTTCAACTTGTTGCTCGGTTAACTGAAGATCTTTCAATCTGAATCTTTTCCTTTGCAATGAAGTTATGTCTTCTGATAAAGTAGTATAATTAGATTTCCAAAGTTGGGATGCATCAGAAACCTGACAATGAATGAGTATCGTGACAAAAAGATGTCTCAATTCATTTCCAGTCGCCCATATTGCAGCTTCAGTTAAGCAGTCAATCCATTCTTTGTCATCATCTAATAATCCCAAAGCATAGCATGCAGCTTTAAAAGTTGGATATGTCACTCCATTTACTGTTCTAATACTTTCGAATGAAGTGCTTCCTTTTACAAAATTGAGCAATATTCTCATATAAAATCGTTCTCCACTTGAAGGATGTGCAAAGTAAATTCTTCCGATTGCCAGGCCATTTTTTCTCCTAGTCCAGGTTTTGTCTTTTGAATTCCATACCCAACATGTAGGGAAATCAGAATAAGTTAGCTCTCGTGCATCATCATAATTCTTGTTTGCCTCCATCCATTCTGTGAACTTTGTTTTTTCTATTCCAGGTTTGGTAAGCACATTTTCTAAGCACTTGGATTCTTCGAATATTACTGTATGCTCTCCCGGTAAATGAAACGGCAATCTTTCAACTGCCGGCTTTCTGTAATGTATGTCAAATTGGAAGATTCGCCAGCAAGCTTCGGTTGCTGATATATATCTGCAGTCCAAATATGTTTTGATCTCGTCCAATTCTTGGGTAGTGTCAATAGATTCCATTGTTGCAGTTGTTCTATCAGACCCTTTATGGACATACTTGAAGAGATATTTAACTGATCTCGAGTAATTACAAATCTCAACATTAATATGTGCATCAAATTTGACAATCAAATTCCTGTGATAAGGGACTACATATCGATTATCTAAGAAGACACCTTTCTTTTCGACATGAATACCTGTATTTCTCCTTTTATAGACTGGAAAGCCATCTGTATCCACTGTTGTCTGATCATTGAATTTTTTTGGAAAATGTTTTGTGCACTTCTCTTGCATCATACATGGAGAGTGAGAATTGTGTTTTCCACACGGTCCATGAATCATAAATTTGTTAACTGCATTATAACCATCAGGATCAACATTTAAGTCGGGGATTTCTGCACTTACTATTTTATCAATATGGTCTGCAGAAGGATTTTTCACTGTTGGATGCAAAAAAAGCAATATGTGTGCATGGGGCAAGCCTCTTTTTTGAAACTCAATTGTATATAGACCTGCCACAAAGTGGAGTAAAATTTAAAAGTTAGAAATATTGATTTCAATTGTGAAATTATTGTTCTTATCTGTACTTTTGAATAACAAATGAGTTGAATTTGTTATGGATACGAATTTGAAGTGAACTTACATGCGATTATTTTTCCAAACGGTTGATCTTTTTTCAGATCTTGCATTAGTTGGAATAATTTTATCTCGAAAACTCTGCATATGATATCAACTCGATTGTCATCATCCTTTTGTCCAATTAATCCGAGCATGTTATTTATTTCTGGCCACTTTGGGTTGCAAGTGAAAGTAAGAAATAAATCAGGATATCCTGCCCATTTACAAATTGCCATAGCATCTTGATAATTTTGTATTCTATATCGTGGTCCCCCAGTGTGTGATGAAGGTAGAATAATCGATTTTCCTACTTTTGAACAATCAAAATCACCTCGATGAACAGCATCCATCAAACCAGAGAAAAGGTCTGATCTAAGTTTTTGTTGATTATTCCGGATCCAACGAAATCTTTCTTCTTCAATTGCCATGTAACAATCAACTATATATTGTTGGAATAGTCTACCAGCTTGAAGTAGAGTGTGTCCCTCGTTCAATCTTTGTTGCAACCTAAAGCAATAATATTGCCTCATTGTCAGCTTTTGCCTCTTAAAAGGGCTATCAGTTGCGCCTTTTAAAGATATGTCAGGTCTGTATCCATCTTCACCATAAGGATATATTAATGGGTATGTCATGGGCATGAAACTTGGATGCAAATCTGTGATTCTCTGAAGTCCTTTTGTACGATGCTCTATAATAACATCGCGTTGAAAGTTCACTTCACTGAAATCACCAACTATTAAGCCTGCAACTTCCGAAACTGTTGGCATGTTGTATCGACGGCCATCTCTTATCCTACTATTAAGGAGTCGTAAACGAAATGTAGATTCTGGTTGTGCTTTATATCTATCCCTCGCCATTCTAAAAGATTTGGCCAAATTATTATGTTGGTCTAACATTTTAGATAGTTGACGAACAATTTCATGATCAATTTCTGTCTTCATTCCATGTTTTAGTAAAGTGTTGATTCTGTTGGCTGTCTCATTTTCAGTATCATAGATATAGAGCTGAGCAAACTGTGGTTTTTTCCCAACTTCTGGCAACAAAGAACCAATGTAATGATAATTCTGACCGCTCATCCTGAAAACATAAGGACCTTTTGATCGATTGATTGATACATCAACTCGACCTCCCATAGATGTGAAAGCAAACATGGAGTTATAAGCCCTGATATTTTTTCGAAATTTTGAACCCTTTTGTCCAGAATCTGCCCCGAGAAGATACTTGAGTAAAGGAGGTGTTTCTTTCATTAATGGAATCTGTACACGTCCTTCCATACAACAAAATGTGAATTTAGGATGTGAGACCCTTTTGGTTTTCTTGTTCCGTTCCTCGTACCATAAAATAGCACCACAATATTGACATGTGTATGTAGGCGGTCCAAAATTCCAAGGCGTTGTGTAATGAACTGTCAAATTCAACAAATAATAATATTGTAACAAAGTATCTTATTTCGTCTAAGTGAATACGGTAAGAAAAAATATTACTAAATATATTAATATTTTCAGTGTACATGTAGTTTCATGTAAATATGTACCTTTGTTTGAGATTACACCATCCAATGGAAAGCTTGCAGACTTATCTATATTTTCATCAAAAGAGAGACACACTCTTTTTAGTTGTCCATGTTCAACTGGATATTTTTAAAGTTCCAAAAGCAATGAATAAGTTATTAGTTTCAAGTATTACAAGCATGACGAATAACTAATAGAGCTCGATAAATGTAAATATATACGTACCTGCGTGAAGAAGGCGCTTTCCTCTATTTGTTTGACTCTTTGGGTTTATATATGATGATGTTTTATTATTATCATATCCAGCTTTACCACGAGATTGGAGGACATTTCCAACTGAAATATGTTAGAAATATATTTATATTTGTTAATATATATTAACATAAATAATTTAAATTATATAGGGATAATTTTATCAATTTGTATAGTAGGAATAAAAATCATATTTTCAAGAATTACATACCGTTTGACTGAAGCAATTTATTGTCACTTCTAATGTTGTCCACCTTCATAAATTTTGTGTAAAAATTCACAATTTGTTGCATCAAAATGATTCTCCTTTTTAAATCATGTTTGTATATATTATGAATAATCATAATTTTCCGCTTAAATCTTGCATGCTTGAATATGGCCTTCTGCACGACAGCATATCCACTGTTTATTGTGTCACACTGGAAATTTGATGCATATTTCCTAAGCTTTAATTTCAGAATCATTTCATGTCGAGCTAAAGATGAAAGTTGATGCCGCAAGAGACAAACTTCTGGCAGAATATTCCTTGAGTCACCGAAATCATTAATAGTTGCATAAATCAATTCCATTTACTCTGTTGAACAATAAAGTGAATTCAATATCACAAAATATTCTAAAATTAACAAAACTTTTTATTACAAATCATAACAAGAGAAACCGAAAATATAAAATGTTTTTTCAAAAGAGATTAAAAAAATCTATTTCAATTATTGAAATAAGAATTGCAATGAATTTTTCGAACAAATACATACCATATGTTAGAAAGAACAAAAAAAAATCACTAAAAACAAAAAAAAAAGGATTTAATTTAACCAATTCAATTTAATTTTAAACTCATGCAAGTGTCACATTGGCATTAATTTCCGTTGCACTTATAGCCACGAAAAGAGGCTTTCAGATTACTTCTTTATTAGTTATTATTCTTCGAATTTGCTAGGTACATTGTGAGCTTTTACAGTTGTGATATTATCAAATCAATCCATGCAAAATATTTATAAATGTAATGCTTTTGTTATCTTCAAATCGAGAAATAATTATGAATTGTTTCCATAATTGTGTATTTAAAAACAACGTTAACACATTTTTTCATAACAAACTTCTAAATTTGATTGATTTTAGGTCTAATTACGATACCGTAAATTAATATAAAAAGTCAACAAAAATCCACTTTAACAATTCTAATGTAAATTTGAAGGCAATTAATTTAGAGTAAATGTGAACTAAAACAAAACTTGAACAAAATCTAAATTTATGTATAATATTAAGGTAGCCACATTGCATTTGAAAATGTCAATTAGTGGGATCTAAATAAAATAATCACTTTGGAATTTTTTAATGGTAGTAGGAGTTAATATTACAATACACAAACTGTCATCTTTCTTGTACAAATTTAGATCAAAGATCTCCCCCAACTTTTTCTATAAAGTAATCTTTGATGTCACCGAGCTATCTATAAAAATTACCGCAAGTGAATAATGTAAAGAGCAAAACTTATTATAAGGATATTGTATTATTATTAAATTCAAAAGTTTCGAATTACATTATTATACAATTGGATACTTTTTTTTATTCCAAATCACCAATATTATTATTCCCTATTTCAATACGAATATTACCAATATGAAGAGGTGGGGTGTGAGGAAAAGAAAAAAAAATATTTTTCTTAAGAATTAGAACAAATAATTAGGCAATAATTTGAGGAATAAAGGATTTCATTCTACATTCCATTTGTATTTAGAGTGATTTTCATTAATTTTTTCTTTTACATTAATTATGGTAACTGCTAAGTACTGTTTATTCTACGTTTGTGAGAAGATGCTTGGGCTGTCTAGAACATATTTTCTAATTAAATTTTCTTGTGAATACATTGAATAATCACTAAGGGCTATATCCTTTTTCATTTTACTATAATGGTTTTTCTTCAACAAATATTGGATGTATTCAGTGAAAAAGAAAATTAAAAATTAGGTAATAATTAATAAGATTAGTGAAGTCAAACTGTAAATCAATTCTTATAATAAAACAATAACTAAAAAATATATAGTCATAGTTTTCTTGATTATATTCGACTTATTAATGTGTTAAAACTTTTATATATCTTTTTTTCCAACGTTCCCATTTGGTGAACTGTAAAAATGATATGTTTTTTTCCTCCCTTTGTCTCAATCTTTTTTCACTCACAAAGAGTTAATAGTTATTAATTAATAAATATTTTTGTTTGCATAAGAATTAACAATATTACATACATGTATTGTGAAATAATTGTTTGTTCATAATTAATTTTTACATTTTTGTTAGAAGTCAATAGTCAAATTAATGAGATTGAATTAAGACATTTCAAAGTTTGCTATTTTGTGCTTTTAAGATTTCCTAGAAATGCTTGCAAATGGAAGGCATTAATTTTTCTGTTTACTTTATCAAATTTCATAAATTCAATTCAAACCAAAAATTTGAAGGTTAGAAAAGCAGTTAGATAGTTTCATAAAATTATTATTTTATCATTTAAAAGATATGTACCACATCAATTAGGACTAAATATTAGAATCATTAGCATTGTTCCAATCACACAGACAAAATCTATCACTCTTATAGTCAAGTACGTTGTACAATGTAGTCAAGAATGACTTAAGCATTTAGTTAAACCTTTTCTATCTATTTATTTCCACAAAACACCAAATATCCGGGTAGACACTAGATCCTCCGAGTCAAATATGGCTAGTTCATGTCCAGAAAAGACGCCGTCTCTTTTAATTGTACCTCCTGCATGCAAATTATATGTCAATTAAATAAAACTACACCAGAGATTAATTGGTCAATAAATATAAACATGAGCTAAAACATGTGTCTACTAATAATTTTTAAACGGGTCTAAGCTTTCAAAGCATGCATTGAAAAATTAAAGTGGCAATCTTTAATACCTCCACATGTAAATCGCATAAATTAGACAACCAAAGATTATTCAAAGATTTTTCTTTCTTACCTTATGCTTTTTCACAAACAAGTAGATAGCAGCAAATGTAAAGACAAGTAAGTCATGTCTGTTAAAACAAAGTAATCCAATGTTAGTGAAAATAAGAACAACATATTATGTTTAAAACTAAGTTTTCATAATAATGAAATCGAGTAAACTTATTCGATAAGGATAAACAAATAGAACACATTGACAAATTGGCGTCAAATTAAATTAATCCAGAGAAATTGAGATATATACTAAAATTTGATTACGTACACATTGGTTTTCAAATAATTAATCCACACATTGTTTTATTCCTCGAACATCTTTAAACACAGGAGGCAACACTTTCACTCTTATATATTACTGTCATAGCAACGTGAACTTGGTGATCAGCTTTTTAATTGATTTGCAATAGCTCACAATTAATTAAGCTTGATCATCAGTAGCTAGTATTAATCATAAAAATATTTGTTTACTTTACAATTTAAAGTTACGCTCCATACTCTATATATGTGAATTATATATTTGCATTATCACCATTAACATTATAAAATAAACTATGCAATAAGACGCTCTTGGAGTATTTTATTTACATCACAAAATATATTAAAATTATATTAGGCAGTGAATATATCTAACACTTTCTAAACACTAATATATAATAGCTTCTACAAAATTATGAAACATCTGTAATAAAATACCAAAAATAAAATTATATATAGCCCAATTAGAATCAATAATCAAACATCAAACTTGCCATACTCTAAAGAAATCAAAGCATGATCGTCTATGTGTTTTCCATATTCAACTAAATGTTTGATGAGAATATGTGATTGTTAACAGCCAACAATGGTTTCTTTAACAGCTCAACTCAACTTAGCAAAACCACAACCAATTACATTTACCAACTCAACTCCTCACTTCCCCAATTTCCAACATTCTCCTCATATTTACAAATGGTAGGTGGTCCTATAAATCCCATTCAAGAATGAATAATTTTTTTCAGTTCTTAGTAGGTGAAGTTTCTTCCACGTTTACAGAAATTTCGACAGCATCTCCCCATAGTTCTCTAAGTACACGACCTAGATTTATGCATTCATCTAGTATGTACCCAGAGAACATAAGGAGCAGCTATTGGAATTTCCTTTTACGTGAAATAAAACTTCACCTACTTGGAACTAAAAAAAATTATGCATTCCCAAACTGTCCAAGTCGGGACAATTCAAGAATTATTAACAAACATATGATCCTCTTGTCATCCTAAGATGACACTGATAAAGCATATGTCTACTAATAATTCTTAAACGGGTCTAAGCTTTCAAAGCATGCATTGAAAAAAACATAAATCAATATACATATAGTTGAGTTTATTAATATTACCTGAGTTTAGCGGAGAAAATTTGAAGAAGAAAAAGTAGTTTAGGCAAAAATCAGAGGGTTTTGATTTTCATTATTGATCAATTGAAACAGTAGAGTAGTGGACCTTCTCAGCTAGTTCCATAGATGTTAATAAATCTAAAACTTGTTAGCACTTAACATTTGCTAAAGAAACCGTTTTAAGTTTCAATTCTTTAAATTAATGTTAATTAAATTTGACATTAAAGATTAATTATTCACTGAGGCTTATCATATTTAAAAAACAAATATAAAAGGTTGCATAATTAAATATGAAATTATGGCATTAAAATTAAGCCCTAGTAGTGGTATTGGTGAGGGAAGATGAAGGAACCTTCCTTCCTATATTAATTAGTTAATGTATTTTAAGGCACTAAAGTTTAATTGTTGGCTTAATAAAATAAATGAAATTTTCAAGATTGATAGCCTAAGTCTAAACGTTTTTTAATTAATTGAAAATGATATAATGATTAATTAATTGTTGATAATAAAACCAATTTAATACGGCGTCTCCCCATTTCTTTCTTTATTTCTTTTAAACCTCAATCATTGTCAAAACCGTTAATGGGTTGCAATTAAACACTTCATAATTAAACACTTAATAAATCTTAAATTTGTTGTTAGCAATTAACATTTGCTAAAGGAACCGTCTTACATTTCTATTCTTTAAATTAATGTTAATTAGATTTAAGACTAAAAATTAATTATTCACTAAGGCTTATCTATATATAAACAGTAGATACAAAAGGTTGTATAATTAAATATGAAATTATGGCATTAAAATTAGGCCTTTTGTAGTGGCATTATTGAGGGAAGATGAAAAAACCTTTATTCTTATATTAATTAAATTATATGCTATGACGTGAAGAAATAAACAGTCCATTTTTGTATTTTATATTTTGTGAAGATTTGAAACAATGTGCTTTCTTTTCGGAGTGATAATAATTGGATCCATTGCTTTTTCTTTTTTATGTTTTATAAACATATATTGTCTATTTGCATCAAATAGACACCCAATCTCTTTTACAATCACTAATAAAACACCTTTCAATCATTAAACTATAAATATGTGTCATTCAAAATCCAATTTTGTTGAATCTAGATTAAGTGTTAATCTTTTTTATTTATTTTTTGATAAGTGTATATTTATAATAATATATGATTAAAATTTAGTTTTATCTATATTGTTATTTAAAAACTATTAATCAAACGACAAACCTTTATAAAATTCAACACAAAAATTAGATCATTGAATCTTTATTCAATCTCGGTTAGGAACTTATTTGATATAAATTGATAAATAATATCCTTATTTGATAAAATAAGAAATATAGGGATATCAATATCATTATTATCTAGGTTTCTTTTTGGCTCCTTTTCAATACTATTTTTAGATTTTATACGTTATCATCTTTTCCTTCACTTTTTTATTCTTGAATACAGCAGCTGTAAAAAACTAACGGTTCAAAGGAGTTTTCTTTGTGTTTGAATTTTCAAAGTTCCCACTTATTTTATTTATTATTGGAGGAAAAAAATGTTTTCTTAGGCAACTAAAATGTAAATTAAGTTAAAAATTCCTCCCAAATTTGTTTTAGGTAACTTTGGAATTTGAGGCTAGTAACATGTTGGATGTTAATATATCAGAAACAGAGCAAAACGTAAAGTTTTCAGGTACCCAATTCATTAGTTTCATCATTTAAGTCCTCGCGCGGGGACTTGAGTCACTTAATTTGACCAAGTTGATGGCTGGTTAAAACGGTTACAAAGAGCAAGAGAGGACAACAAATGAACGAAAAAACGATTTTCAGTTTTGTATTGCAAACTTTAATTTTAGAAAGCCGATCAACAACAGACTTCGAGAGATTGATTTGTAACGGAAGATATAGAATTTAGGGATAATAAAAAAAATAAAAATAAAAATAAAAAGTAATAAAAATAAAAATAACTTGAAATTTTTAAAAATAATAAAGTAATTTAAAAATAATCAATTTGGAATAATTCAAAATGTACCCAAGAGATTATTCACAATATCAATCAATGAATTAGAAACATTATGTGTTAAGTGGTATAAGCATACATATAACTATTATTTTTGACTTATTGATCTCAATCTTGAGCTTTCAAATTAGATCTTTGGGGTTTCATTTTTAGATTTCGGTGACTGAAAGTCTGAAACTTAAAAGTAAAAAAAAATTGTTGATTACGAAAATTAAATTTATATTTTATCACAAGTGAAGTGTAGAGATTAATCCAATTATTTGCGCCTAGCATTTCTTCGTGTTGTTGTCACTCTTGTTGATGATGATAAGACTTTTTTGGCATTGTCACTACCAATTTATTATTTACATTCATCTGTAGAACGGAGCAAGATGCCAAGAAAGAAATATAACACAAGAAAAATAAGTTCTCCCAATCATTCAAAACAAATACATAGATAGACAGAAAAATAAGACATATCATACCACACTTAAATATTACCACTCTAAAAAGAAAAACGTCAAAAGACAAACACATATGCAGAAAGACGGCCAACAACAACACTAAACATGTTTTGTGTATTGAATACTCCCACCATTACTAACTTCATCATCATCAATAATTTGGTTTTTTCTCTTTCTATTCTTAACAACATTAGTAACATGAAAATCTCCCACCGACTCTTCCAAATTATTTGATAAGATACCGCGAGGATCCTGTGATTTTTCAATCAAGAAAATTATAATTATGAGTAAATTGAACATGCTAATTTTAATCATAAAGGAAAACAACTGGGAAATAAGAGTAAATAAAATTACCATTTCTTGGGAATGTCCTTCCTTTCTTGCATATATTTCCACATTTTCATGATCTGTGTTGTTTTTTTCCTAAAAAAAAAATTTAATAGTTTCTTAACATTACATATATTGCCTACAAATTGAACTTAGCATAGGTAGATAATACCTTTTTGTCCTTCTTCAATTCTTGTTCTAGTTCCAATTTCTCATCAGGGGTGAAAAGCTTTGACACAGTAAAATTCTCAAGTCCCTCTTTCAAATTGTAATCATTCAATTTCAATTTGTAAACGAAATCTTTTCCACAAAGGCTTTGAATTTCTGTAGGGACATCCCTACTGTATAAAGGTAGTCTATTAAACAATTTGTAGGCTGATGTATCAAGTAACTTCTCAAATTTACATGATTGAATAAGACAAAAGTTGTCTCTGAGCTTTTATCCATGACTTTTATATGTATTTTGTACCTACATTAGAATAATGAATTAGAGTGAAAAACTAACAACATAATAAGCAATTTAAAAAAATTAATATTTTTTTCTTACATCACAAGAGGATAGTCACATTCCTTTTTGCAAGTGCCACACATATAAATACCATTTGTAGGTATGACCTTTTTTATGCATGTTTTGCACGAAACATAGTACCATCCAAATGAGTTGTCTATTTCTCTAATCTTGCCCCGCACAGTAACAATATATTCCTACAATTAAACAATAAGCATTTTCAAAAATAATAAGGACATTCCAACATTTAGAAACAAATAACACAAATGGATAAGAGGGAAAAAAGAAAAAAAGAAAAACCACCTTCACTTCAGAACTCCAATCAGCCTTCAACAATTCTTTAATGCTCATCCTATTGAGGAACATCTCTTCCTCAAAAGTAATCTTATTCACATTCGAACTTTCAATAATATGCACAACGTTGGAGATGGTAGAAAATCTTTCAATTAATGATGCTACATAATCTATTTGAAGATTTATGTAGATTTTGCTTGCACTTGTGGTAGAGAAACTAACCTCACCTGTTTAGAGTAAATGTAAACTAAAACGAAACTTGAACAAAATCCAAATTTGTGTATAATATTAAGATAGCGACATTGCATTTGAAAATGTTAATTAGTGGGATCTAAATAAAAAAAAATAACCTTGGAAAGTTTTAATGGTTGTAGAAGTTACTATCACAATACAAGGACCTTCGTCTTTCTTGTACAAGCTTGGATCAAACATCTCCCCTAACTTTCCCCATAAAGTAATCTTTGTTGTTACCGAGCTATCCATAAAAATTAACAAAAGTTAATAATGTAAAGAGAAACAATAACTAAAAAAAACATAAATAACTAAAAAATATATAGACATAGTTTTCTTAATTATATTGAACTTACTAATCTGTTAGAACTTTTATATCTCTTTTCTTCCAACCAGCTCCAATGATCTGAATATCACCCACACCACATAAACTTCCGACAACATTTGTAATATTATTGAAAAATAACATAAACATGTTAAACATAAGGTTTAATAATTTCTAATATACACTTAAAGATTAACAAAAATTAATAATTAAAAAATACCTGAGAGGATTGTGTTATCATTCATACGTAAATCAATCAAATTCGGAGATACAAATTGGAATCCATTGACCGGAATCTTAACAGTTCCTTCTTCTAACCTCTTAAGAGAAGTTATAACCAAGAAAATAATCTTATACTGATTTGAAAGTGGTCTAAACTCGCCTGTAGTTGAAACAACTTTCAAATTCTTGATACTGTACAAACAACCCTCACTCAAAATGTGCTTAAACCTTGTCACTAAATTTTTCCTAATTGTTGCATGCATTAGATTTTCCTACAAAAAAAAAAAAACACATGCTACATTAAGTGTAAAACAATTGAGAAAAAAATTAGAGAAAATAATGAGAGAATGAATTTTTTATACAACCTTTTCATCAATAAAAATCATGTCCACACTAATCAATTCTCCATTCTTCTTAGTATTAGTAGACTCCCACATCCTACAAAGCCTAACCCTTATCATCCAACTATCTTTATCATTATTCAACTCATGAAGAAAAGAGTACTCCATGAAGCATACAATACCAAAAATTAAAATAAATCAAACAATAGAAATACAAGAATTTTTGTAAAAAGGATGTTGGTTAAATTTAAAAAAAAAACAAACATAAAGATGAGCTCTCCTTTTATAGTTACATAATCACTCCATGAAATTAATGAAAAATTATAGATCATAATTTCTTGTGAGATAATGGGAGTTATAGGGAAGTTAAAGGTTGCTAATAGGAGATAGTGGGGAGACTAATAGATATATGTTATGAATATCCACATTTATTTTAATAAATTTATAACACTCCCCATATTCATTACAAAGAATATGTCTCATTAAAACCTTTACATAATTGTTATTGTGTAATAACAATTACATAATCACTCCATGAAGTTAATAAAAAATTATGGATCATAATTCCTTGTGAGATAGTGGGAGTTATAGGAAAGTTAAAAGTTGCTAATGGGAGATAGTGGGGAGACTAAGAGATATATGTTATGAACATCCACATTTATTTTAATAAATTTATAACACTCCCCCATGAATGTTCATTACAAAAAATATGTCTCATTAAAACCATTATATAATTGTTATTGTATCATAACAATCAAATTAATTATGAGAAGATGAAAAACTAAATTTGAAAGAAAATTTCTCTATTTATTAGATAATAGAAAATATATAAAGATGAGAAATGGTGATGCCACATCACCTCCCCAAATCCTAGCTTTATATATATATATAGATAGATAGAGAATTTTTCTTTTGAATTTAGTTTTTCATCTTCTCATAATTAATTTAATTGTTATTACACAATAACAATTATGTAAAGGTTTAATTGAGGTATATTCTTTGTAATGAACATCCAAGGGGGAATGTTATACATTTATTAAAATAAATGTAGATGTTCATAACATATATCTCTTAATATTCTTTGTAAATTGATGGTAGGTTTAATAACATATTTTTTTTGAATTTAGATGTTCATCTTTATAAGATTGTACACCCACAATTGGAATGAATAAAATCACTCTATAATATATCTTTATCTTGCGTTACTTCTTTATTTGTATTGTTAGCTAATAGCTTTTTTTTTTTATTTTTTATAAAGCTGTCTCATCTTAAAAAAAACAATTTATATTTTTTATCAGTTTCATCAAGTTTAAAGTAAGAAAAAATGATAATACTAATTTTTTTTTTCAAAGCCGCGTGAAACGCGGTTCCATTTTCTAGTGTATATATAAGAGAAAAGTAAACGAACATTTTATAATTTTTTTAGTATTCTTTAATTTTAATTTCTAGCAATGGAGATGAAGAAGCCTTGAGCAGGTCGCCAAAAGATTGCAATTTTAAAAATACCAAAGAAAAATCATCTTCAAGTAACCTTCTCCAAACGTCGTGCCGCGTGTTCAAAAAAGTCAGTGAACTTAGCACACTTTGTGGTGTTGATATTGCCCTAATAGTTTTCTCTCCTGCCAACAAAGCCTTCTCTTTCGGCCACCCTAATGTTGATTCGATTATTGATCTTTATCTTGCCCGAAACCCTAACCCGCCTTTAGAGTTTGGCACAGATAGGCCTATCGAAGCTCATCGAAATGCTAACATTCGAGGGCTAAACATGCAATTAACACAAGTGCTTCATCAATTAGAAGTTGAGAAGAAGCATGGTGAAGAGCTGAGTGAGATAAGGAAAGCAAGTCGCAGCCAATGTCGGTGGAAAGCTCCTATAAACGAATTAGGATTGCATGAACTTGAACAATTGAGACGGCGATGGAAGAGCTAACGAAGAATGTGGAACAACAAGCTAACAAGATTTTGATCGATTCCAAAAATAACCCTTCACCATTTTTTGGTGTGAATAATCAAAATATTAATCCTCATCATCATCAAAGCAAATTACCTCTTGGGATTCCTGTTTCTTCCAATGATGCTCTTTCTAATTTTTACAGCTGGGGTTTTGGACATTATCATTATCATCAGCAATAGCTTCTTTGAGTTTTGCTTAATTAGCATTAGATAGAGACAGTTACAAGGCTAGTACCTTGCTAGCTAGTCTGTCTGTTCATTTTGGTTATTGCTGTGGATTGAAGTTAAATTATGAATTAGTTAAAATTAATTTGTCAATAAAATTTTTTGGACAATGACAAGGTATTTGAGAATTTCTTATTGACCTTTGCATATAACATAATAATATTAGCATGTTAAAAAAGAAAACAATCATCATAGACCCATGATTTTTTCTTTTTGTTTTTTCTTTTTCACTAACTTTTCAACTCAATTAGCATAATTGCCCAGCGATAATATAACCAATAATTGACATTCTGAAGGAAAAGCTAATGGTCATATAATTCTAATTTGTATATTTATTTTTAGTATATATAGAAACTGCGAACAACCATAAATATGGCTTTGCAAAGTCAAATGGCCTTCTCATAATATGCCAACCAACAAATACAAATCATAATGATGATATATTAAGAATTTATTTTGACCCTTTAGTTACTTCCAAACCGTGAATTAATCACACAAGCATAACAAAGAAATATTGAAATAGGATAATGATAGCAAATGGCAAATAATAGCCAGTAACTGACAAACAATAATTGTAGTCTGTGTAGTTTCTACTGTTATTAAAGCCTTGATACTTATCCTTTGCTTCCATTTTTTTTATACTTTATTAATGCTTTATACGTGCAAAGAAAAATTGATTTCTTTTAAATATTTTTCACAAAGAGGTGAAATTACTGCAACTCATTAATAAAAATGAAGGTAGATATATTAAGGGAAGAAAAAGGGAATTTCACCATAAATGTAATTGTTAAGGCATACTTCAAAAATAAAGTGAGGAGTTACTCAACACTCAACCAATGAGTGGCTTTTTAATTTGTATTAAGCTAGAAGAGCAAATATACAGACAAACAACCCTGTGATGATAGAGAAGAAATTTATAATGTATTAAGTTAGAGAAGAAATTTGTAATGTATTAATGTTATTATATTAATACATTATTAAATTACAACTTATTACATTAATACGTTACAAATTTTTACTTACAGACAATGAGTGGCTTGTAACGTTAATACGTTAATAAATTTAATTGTAACGTATTAACGTAGTGAAGAAATTTATTAACGTATTAACGTAATATGTTACAATTTAATAACGTATCAATATGATGAAATCAAATTTATAACGTACATGAGAAGAAATTTTTAGCTGATTTAATTGTTATTATATGATCAAAACATACCTTGCTTTGTCATTGATCTTCTGAAACCGAATCCCACCTTTGTATGTGTATTGGTGGGCTATTGATGATGGATTCACCATCCTGCCCTCAATACCCGTTTCTTTAGCCGTGCGCTTCATTGTGTCCCGAAGCAAATTTGTTAAAAGAAAATGCCCTGCAAAAGTAATATTTAAAGTTGAATACTAATTTAGCTAATCAATTAATAACAACCAATACAGCTTCAAATTAAAGTATTCATCAATATGATTTGTTGCAAATTGCATCTCTATTCCATCTTCGGAAATCTGGTAGGGACAGAATATGATTCCAGGATTGTTTCTGCATTAAATTAACTTTTGCATGTTACAGTGTGCTTTTATTGTTTCTCGGAAACATCAGTAGATTGTTATGTAATATTTCGAGAAAGAGAGGCGAGTAAAATTAAATTAAGATGTTAAGGGGAAGTTTAAGAGCAATGAAGTTTTGAGCAAAATCTTTAATGGAAGCAATGGAGGATGGAGGAAAGATCAAGTTTCAGAGTATCAACACGAGCAGTGTCATCTTCTTTTACAATTAGCTGTTTTGCTTCATTTGCAGCTGCCATGTTTCTTGCAGCAATAATAACATGAGCTTTACGAAGAGTCAAGACCCTTGCTGTCTCCAAGCCAATTCCACTTGCCCCTCCTGCAATCATTTTCCTTCATCCATTAATTATCCCGAAATATATATCTTAATTGTGTTCAAATATTTTTACGAGTCGTTATCTTTTTACTGCTTAGGTGCACTAATGACTATACCATAACACTTTACTACTAAATAAATATAAATTTAATTATAACGATTAGTTAACCGTTAATTAATCGCATACATCATGTAGATGTAGTTGGGGTAAAGTAAAACCAAAACAACAATTTCATTGAATATAAAGGGTAAAATTATTAATTATAAATATATTACGATCGGTATTGATAAAAAAAAAATGTTAATATACTTTATATTAATGTTTTGTAAATTCATCAATATTCTTTGTATGCTTTTCAAAGCAAGGGCAAAATTAGTATTTTAAAGGTTAACTAACAATTTTAATAGAAAAATAATAAAATTTAAGATTTTACAATTCTTTAATAGTAAATGTTATGGAACAATACTTGTTGCACTTATATTTCCCAATAACTTAAGCAATAAAAAGATAAGAACGGTTTTTATTTATACATAAATTCTCTTTTATATAAAAAAAAAAGTTCTAGTGCTCTCTTTCTTGACAGAGAGAGAAAATGAGCGCAATTCTTAGAGCAAATAGCAATATGAAGAGCTGAAGAAGATTTACAAAAGCATGCTATCAATATATATTATGAACATGAAAAAACATGAGGATTTAAAAGAAAGAGAGGACAAAAAGCATAACCAGGTCCATTTTTCGCTCTCTCTCTCTCTCTCATTTTTTGTTTTTTGTTTTTTCCCCCTCTTTTTCTAAGTGTCTACAGTTAAGACACGATTTGCATACAAAAATTCTTACTTTTGGAAAAAAAAAAAGAATAATTTAGAAATCACATTGGGTTATAATTATTTTTAAAATGAGTTTTTAAAAAAACGTTTATTATATTTTGGTTAATTTCTGATCAAACCCGGACTAATGAAAAAATGTCATTAATGAAAAAATGTTATTTTCCCCTTATTATAAAACAAACTATATGGATGGCAAAATCTTCCATGGGTTTGGGGTCCCATAGAGCTCAAACCCAAATAAAGTAAATTTTAAATAATTTTTGGGGAATGGAGAAAAAATAATTTTCAAATTCTTAATCAAGTAGGGTTTGATTTTGTGCTTTTCACCCCACTCCCACCCCAATCCCCATTATATATAAATATTTTTCTAATTTTTATTTAATAATTTTTTTATGAATTACAATGTTAGTTAATAAATTTTATTTTTATTTTTTTGTATATAAATAGACTATAACTAAAAGAAAACCCTATAATATAATTTTTATTCAACTATAAAACATTGTTATTTTTTTTTCTTTTAAGATACTATTCTCTTCAAACATTTTTTAATTTTGATATCATTTCAAGATGTTATTTCAAATATTTAGAGATTGTTTAAATAATTTAAATATTTTATAATATGGTAATAATTTTATTTAAGTTTTTAATTTTTAATTTATTAAAATAATGTATATATATTTACTATAAAATAAATAAATGGAGAATGAAATGAGGATGGAGATAGAAAAATCATTTATCCACATAGGGATTTTTCGTCTCCATCCCACTAAAATTATTGAAAAATATGGTGGAAAATAAAGACGAAATTTTTAATAAAACGAAGAATAAAGTAGGCCTCTCAACACTCACCCCACTCCACACCACCCTATTACTATCCCTAACAAACCACTCAACATATTTTTAATTTAAAAGATGTCACATCAAGAATGTCATTTCTTTCTTTAAAAAATAATATATAAAACATCAATTAAAAAATAGAAAAAGTTTTAGCCTATCCCAAAATAAATTGACATTATGAACCATGCACTCAATAAAATTAACTCGTTGCACCGCGCCCTCAATTCCCTCAATTCCGTTATATATTTAGGTAAGTTTAATGGTGCAGGGTTAAAATCGGAAGTTCAAGCCTTAAATCAATTTTAGTGGAAACTCTTTATTTTTTTTGCTCCTCTTTATTTCGTCCTTTCCTTCTTCTGTCTATTTCTTCTCCATTTCTTTTTCTTCTTCTTTGTTTCTTCTCCTTCTCCATTTCTTTTTCTTCATCTTCTTTTCTGTTTCTTCTCCTTTTTCTTCTCCATTACTTGTCTTCTTCTTCTTCTCCATTTCCTTTTCATCTTCTGCTCTATTTCTTCTTAAATCTTCATTCTACCAAATATAGAACATCAACTACCGTGATTGCCACCACGCGCCTCTGGAGCATCAACTGCTTCCTTTGGCCGCCACCGCTTAATTCTTTTTAGGCTTAGTATTATGGATTTAGGGTTTCATTAGTTATTATTTGGGTTGTTTTGAATTATGATTTAGGGGCTTGTATTTTGAAACCCTAAATCAAGTAATCAAAATCAAATGCGTCAATTAATGATTCATAGGTAATTTTGCTGATTGGGTTTAAGAGTATGGTGGCGGATAAGGAATTAGTGGTGATGAAAATGGTTGTGGAAGGGACTGAATTTAATTATAATTAAATTATATTAATGGTGCGTTTACTTCGGGAATGAGCTGGAATGGTAATGAAATTTCAATATTTACTTAGTAAAAATAAATGAGAATAAGAATGTGTTGGAATGTCATTCATGTGTTTATTTGGCAAAATAAATAGGAATGAGGAATGGGAATGAGAATCAATTTATCAAAATACTCATAGTATTAATAATTAATAAAAATAATTAATTTATCATTATTAACAATATTATCATTAGTATTGCTTTTATTATTATTAAAAATAATATTAACAATAATTAATAATAAATGAAATAATAAAGTTAATAAAATTCAATAATATGATTATTATCAAATTTTATTAACTTTATTATTTTAGTTATTATTAATTATTGTTATTAATATTTTTAATAATAATAATAACAACAACAACAACAACAAAAATAATGATAATATTGTTAATAATGATAAATTAATTATTTTTATTAATTATTATTTTATCATTATTTTTATTGTTAATAATGATAATATTAATAAAAATAATAAGAGCAATAATTAATAATAACTAAAATAATAAAGTTGATAAAATTTAATAGTAATTATTATTATTAATGACATTTAAAATAATAAATAATTTGTGATTTAAACAAGGGTAATTTAAGAAACATGAAAAAATTAGAAAGATAGAAAAGTAAATATATGTTTCATTCTTATTCCCAAATTTTTATTCCCAAGTCCCGACCCCCATGGAAATGGGATTCCCATTTTTTACTCCCAAATTGTGTGGGACCTGCACATTTTATTCTCATTTCTAAATTACATTTTGGCAAGTAAATATAAGTTTCATTTTCATTCCCCAAACTCACAAGTAAACGCACCATGAATGTGTTGTGGTCTTTTTAATTTTTTATTTATTATTCTTTATCTTCATATTTCTTTGTATTCGTTTGTTAAATTTTTTTTGGTGGCTGTATATTTTATATAATCTGATAAGATTTTTTTTGGGGGAAAAAATTGGTGATAATGTACATGTAATAAGATTTTTTTTTTTGCAATTAAAATAAAATCCTTTGCTTGAAACAAAAATAATAGCTAGGCTCGTTAGAAACAGAGAAGAAGAAGAGGCATTTTTGTGTAATCAAACTTAAAGGGGTATTTTTGTCATTAAATCAAAAGTTAGACGGAGCTGTTAGAAATAACTAAAAAAACTAACGAAATTAGGGGTGTGGTGCAACATGTCAATTTTAGTGGGTGCGGAGTGTAAAATGTCAATTTATTTAGAGGTAGGTTAAAAATTTCCCAAAAAAATAATACCAATCACACCCAATTTCTAAAAATTACTTTTGAATCATAAATTTGATTGACAACTTAAGGGTGCATTTGACATTATTTTTCAAATGGTGTTTTTGTATTTTTTTAATAATAAAAAATTACTAATTTTTGGTGAATATAAAAACACGATTTAGTAACTCGTTTTAAAAGCAGTGTTTAAACTAAAAATTGTAAAATTATACTTGGTAGTTTGTGTGAAGCAATTATAAAATAAAAGATATTTGGACCCATATATTCCTTTTCTAATTACTGTGAAATTTTAAATAAAAAACGAAGACATATGGGGTCATTGCAATATGATGAAGTAAAACCAAAATGTTTGTGGAGCCTTTGTGCAATTTCCGATGCAATAAAATTGAAACGACAATTAATCCTCGTCTGCTTTTCTCAACAAAAAGTAGAAAATGCGTACCATCAATTTCTATCAAATGAAAAACGATGTGTAGAAAGTGTTCTACAGAACATGTTTTTCATTTTATTATTTTAGCAAAACAGAAAATGATCGGCCAAAGACAATGACGAAACAAGCCTAATATTTCTCCCTCTCTTTTATTCTTTACCCGTTAATGGCCTTTTCTTATATTTGAAAAATTCAATCAAAATACTAAGGGCCAGTTTGGTAATATTGTACCTTTTAAAATAATTGCTGTTAGTTGTGCTGTAAAAATAATCGGTTGTGAAGAAAATCAGTTAAGTGTTTGATAAATTTTATTTTCAAAAGTACTGTGAATTTTGAAAGCAGTTATGAGTGTTTAGTAAATCTTATTGTTAAATTATTGTAAGAAAATAAATGACTAAAATGTACATAATGTAGGATGAAATTTACTTACACATATAAAAATGTACACATACAATATCTTTAATTGTGTATTATAATAATTTTAACTAAAAATAAAATTTATGGATTTTTATAAATCTTAAAACAATTGATATTTAAAAAATCAACTATTATTTTCATTAAATAACATCAAGCAAAATATAACTAGGTATTTCAAGAATAAACTTCAAAAAATGTAATGAGCTACAAAAACTCAAAACGAAAATAAATTATAGATTGTCATGCAATATAATATACGCATTAAACTTACAGCAATATTATAATAAAAAAAAGTGTGTGAATTATAATAAAAAATTGTTAAAATATTAATTTTGTTTCAATTTAAATAAGGATAATTTCGGGCTTAAGTAATAATTGTAAGGATATTTATGGAATTATATTAAAAGATAAAATTGATTCTCAAAATCAAAATCTAAAAACTACTCTTTCCCTACTTTTCAAAATCAGCTGTAGGAGGAGTTTTCTCGCAAAAGTGATTTTGATTTTTTTTTTACCAAACACCAAAATTAACTTTTAGATTTTTAAAATCATGTTTAACCCTCCCGAAAGCAATCCCAAATGGGGCCTAAAACTTATATTAATAAACATTTGCTTACATAAATTCTTAAATTATACTTCTTCTAATAAATTCCTAAATAAAATATGAAAAGGAGACATTTATCCCCTTGTGCATGAGAACGTAATGTAAACGATTATATATTTTTATTTTTGGCACATAACGATTGATTTTTCATGTGAAGAAACAAGAAAGGAAAGCTTTAAACTACAATTTTAATTTAAAAATTTTATTTTCACAAATAAATAAATAAAACCCTAATGCATAGTTTCCCCAAAGACCTCAAGTAACGTAGTAGAGCCGGCATTACAAATTAGTTGAATAAAAGTTCCATATTCTTTACCACAAAAAAAGATTTAACAATAAAGAAAACAATAAGTTGATTGAAAGATGCACACAAAGAGTCACATGTGTCCAAGAAACCACCAAATACCATAATGTTGAACTTTTGAATGATAAAGCTATAAGCGAAGCTAACCTGTGATGATAGCAGTCAGATTGGTTGCATCAATCCCATCAGTAACCTGCTCAGCAGTTGAAGCTGAACCAAACCCACTTGAGCCAGGCCTTCCTGTTATCAAACCCGTCTGGTTAGATCACTCAGATACAACAAAACGGAAAAATATATTTTAATAAATATAAACTCAAACTCTAGCTAGCTCACAAAGGGAAAAAAAAGTGACAAAAGAATTAATCCGCGTTTGTTTTGTTTCGTTTTGCTAAAGTTGGTGTAAGGTTAATAAATAGAAGGGGGAATGCATTAGGGATTTATGAGAGTGTTTAGAGGTTTGTAGGTGGGGACTTGGGGAAAATAGAAAGCTTCTTGTGCAATGCGGAGGTGGCTGCATTAATGAATTCTCACTGGCGAAGAGCTGTTAATAGCTTCAACTACCTTTCAACTGGTCACACTTGTGCCATTATCGTGGGGTCATCTCAGAGAATGTAAACTGTTGAAAAAATAGCATGTTAATAAGTTATTTTGAGGGCACATTTTGAGTGGATCCCACTTATCGAAAGTGAAAAATCTTGAGAAGTACGGATTCTACTCCGTGAATACTTCAAAAATATATATTTGTTTACTCAAAATGGTGCATGGGTGAATGAGAAATTGTCTCACAAAGTGCACCTTTGATATTGGAAATTTAAAAGGGAATGAGGCTTATCCTACATGGGAAAAATAAGCCAAGGGGTTTGTGTTTATACGTAAACACTTAACCATGCAAAAGCAAGAATCTTAAGGATAAAGGCTCTCTCCACACGCGCTTGTGCAAGAGGGGAGCAAATCCAAGATCGAATCGATTGAACTCGTCTGCGTACACGAATGTCAGCCCAAAGTCGTCCAAGCTTGTATGGCACGTTTTTAATTCCCTTTTAATTTTTTTTTAATAACAATTTGCAGTTTTGAATTCTGTATCCTGGGAAACAGATAAATCTGTTTTAAGGAAACTGAGCTACAAGCCTCGTCTTCTTCTGTTTCGTTCATCTTTTCTATTGCTGCTGTTACTTAATGCAAGTTTCTGCTTTTGTTGCATCTCAATTTCAGTTTCAACTTATTTGTATCTATTGGTTTCTGTTTCTAATAGATAATTAACCAAATTATTTTTCTAACATAAACAGTGTTACTTGGATGATGCCGAGTTTTTTTTTATTATTACATGAGACTATTACTCAAGAGTACAACTCATATTATATGAGATTATAACTGATATTTACAAATCAGACTATTATTGAGACTAGTTTACATTGATTCTTATGAAGCACACCCAGTTTTTACCCTCTCTAATATTCGAAAGAAATCTACTCCACTCATATTTCGAAAAAGAGAAGACTGTCTTCACTCAAATTGAAAAAGAAAATTAAACCACCACAATGTGTTGTGGCGGTTCGAACTGCCTTTTATACACTCAAATTGGATGATGCCGAGTATAATACAACTGCCTTTTATACACACACACATATTCCTATTTTCTAATTCAATAGAGATTTAATATGGTGGTGCGAGGAGGTTCTTATAGACCTATGGCCGTGGTTTTTGTGTAGGCTCTTTGAAGAAATATTTTCTAGGAATGACTTCTATATGGTTTATTGTGTTTTATGTTCATTTTATTATAATTTTTTTTTAAAATTTTGTTTTAATACTTTTCTTCTGTTAAATAAAGTTATTGAGTTCTTCATCTGAGATCTCCTTCCAGATCTTAAATTACAGTGACATTTTGTGATGTTTTCTAGTACACTATGAAGAATTAATTCTGTCTCTAATTTGAATCAAGTCCTTACCTTCGATAGTTGAGGTTAGGCCCGACGTGCTAAAGTTAGGCAAAACTCGAAAAAGTTCTTCAAGTGTGAGTAGTAAATCCTTGTACTGAATGAATGAGTTATTTTTGTTATGAGGACTAGTTAGTAAATGGAGTGTCTCTTCTAGTTTCCTCTCATTATATGTTAATTAAATTAGTAAAATTTATTGAGCGAAAACAAGAGGTATTAAGTTCAGACCGGTGCTCATAGATAGTGAAGAAATTGATTTGTTATTAGGCTATTAACATTGTTAAAATTTATTATTTCTATATAGTCTGCTGCATTATTTATACATGTGGCAGCACGATGCCACTCCCACTGTTATTTGGATCTAATATTTTCCGATGAAAAGTATATGATAGAAATTACGGGATGGAGAGATAAGAGGAGAGGCATCATTTTTTCATTTTTATTTTCGTACTTGTGTTTTAAAAAGTTTTTATCTTTCAATTATTTTTCTTTTTCTTTTTCTTTTTTCGGTCCAAGAAGGGCTCTTAAAAGAGCTATGAAAGAACTGAACGAGGGTAAGCTACCCCATACATATCATTGCGAAGAAATGGAATGACACTAGTCGGGGGAATACTAAAATTATGGAGGCTACGGGAAAGGTTCGAAGCATAATTCGCAAGGTGTTCAGCTGCGAAATTCGCCTCCCTGTAGATATGGTTTACAGTGATGTGCCAACTTCGTCGCATAAGCTCCTTGATTATCCTTATTAACTGAGAAAATTCATTAGCCATCTCTGCTGAGTTATTCAGCATCTGAACAATACAAAAACTGTCAACCTCGAGCAACTAGCGAACACCATAGTTCCAAGCCAAGACCAGCCCTTGGTATAAGCCCCATAGTTCAGAAACCATGATCGAGCAATGTCCTATGTTCATTGCAAAACCGTTAATCCATCTCCTACAAGAGTCTCGAATAAGACCACCAGCAGTAGCGAACCCATTGCTCTTAACTGCACCATCAGAATTAACCTTGCACCACGGCCATGCAGAAGGCAGCCACCCAATCCATTCCTCCAGCTTTCTTCCTTTACTAGTGAGACTAGACTTGTTCATACAAGAAATCTCCTCAGCTCGCGTAACAACATCCAGCAGCATCCTCCCGACGCACGTGGTTAACTTGTTAAAATGGAACTGATTTCGCCATAACCAAAGTCTCCATATTGCGACCCAAAAACACAAGGCCACTCCAGGCCCTTCTTTATAACTCGGTTGCTGCTTAAATTTAGAGAAATCCAATCTCCAAGATTAAGTGAATAGAATTGCTTTTTCAAGTGAACTGACTGCACAATCTTCTAGCCATAAAACAATCACGAGTGCAGTGTAGTCTCCATTGTAATTATTTTTCTTTTTCTCTCTCATTTGTGACAAACAATAATAAATTAAAAGGGGAATTGTTATACTAAAGGTGCTCTAACTTAAAGTATCTCCTATAACCATTAGATCTAAAGTTGAAATGAGTATTAGTTCTTTTAACTTTAGATCCAATGGTTGTAATGGAAGCTCTACGTTAGAGCATATCCAACATAATTAGACTCAATTAGAAGTCTATTTTTCCTTATTGAGGTAGGGGTTGGAGTGACAATCATCCTTTCTCCACTTTAGCACCAGGTAGTGGGGCTGTTTTTAAAAGCAATTTATGATATGATTTACTAGGATAATTGTATTTGATGCATATTTCTAGTTAACTAGAGAAATAGATAAGTGGGGCGATATAATAAATGAGACAAAGAGAATTTATATGATTCAGTATTTAACCTACTTTCATAGGTAACAATATTTTTTTAAGCTATTTACTCATATTCCTCCTATGCATCCAAAACTTTCTATTTATAATATATTTTAGAAAATTCGAATTTAGGATAACTCCTCGTTATAATGATCTTTAACATTTAATTAGAGTTTTATCTGATATCAACATTTATCTCCAACACTTAGCTAATTCTCAAACTCATGCAACTTTTGGAGCTTCTAGATTCTTTTATTTTAATAATCATAAATGAAACTTTATCGGGTTTAAAGAAGGATTCACCAGCTAGGATTATTTAATTAAACTTATCTCTCATAGCTATGCTCTCTTGTAGTTGTACTTTCCTATAATCATGTTTATTTGACTTATTAAGCTTTCAGGTACTAAGCTCTCATGCTATCATGCTCTCCTATAGTTGTATTCTCCTACAGTCGTGCTTATTTAACTTATTAAGCTTCTAGCTATAAATCTCTCATGCTACTGTGCTCTTCTATAGCTGTGCTCTCCTACCGTCATGCTTATTTAACTAAGTTGTCCTGTAGTTTTCTTGACTTATTCAAGTTTCTAGCTATTGAGCTCCCTTGCTACCGTGCTTTTTTGTGGTTGTGCTCTCCTACAGTTGTGCTTTTTTAACTTATTCAAACTTCCAACTATTGAACTCTCCTATAGTTGTGCTATCCTACAGTCATGCTTATTTAACTTATTCAAGTTTCTAGTTATTGAATTCTCTTACTATCATGCTCTCTTGTAGGTGTGCTCTTCTACAATTGTGCTTATTTTGAGTTTTCACATTTCTTATTACAACAACTATAACCACTAAATTATCAATTACATGATATATCCATATATATGGTCATTAACATATTTCTATGAATTATAAAGTTCAAAGAATTTTCAATTGGTGGTTTAACTTTCCATATTATGCAAAATTGAGTGTTAGAAAAATTTTTAAAAAATGTGTGTGAGCAATTTATTCTTTGTTTCTTATGGTCATTATATCATATCAAAGCACTTTAATAACTAAATGCATACAAAAAGTTTCTAACACTTATAGCACCTTTAATAATAAAATTAACCAAACTCCTAATTGTTTTATGGTATAATTGATTATTTACATAAATATTAATGACCATTAGATAAATCATAGTAAACAAATACTTAATCTCCAAAACTCCTCTCAAAGTACAACTAGACAATACAAAAAAAATAATTTAAAAAGAGGTTTAAGAATTACATAATCACTTATGACTTACATGTGCTTAATAAGAATCTTCTCTTGTAATTATGAGCAATGATAAATATACTTTCTCCAATATTATCAGAAGCATTTATATTTTCTTAAATATAAGGGTGAAGGGGCCTCGTGTCTAGTAAACATAAATTTTCCAATTATACTCATATTTAATTTGTAATAAAAGTACATGTATTTAAACTATTAGTAGACTGGTTTAACTACCCTACAATTGTTGTATAATACCCTTTTTTTTGTGTTTGTGTTGTCACCGTCAAATTCTACGGAATAGTCTTCTCAAAAAAAAAAAAATCTACGGAATAGTACTTTTAACGAGTGGATGTGTTAAATTGGTTATTAACATTACAGCCCTTGTTGTGTACTAAAGTTATAAATAATAAAACGTTTCAAAATTTTGTCACATAAATTTGGATTGTTTCAAATTAGTAAATAATTAGATAATTAAAAATAGGATGAGATTATTTGCATCCTACAAAATACTCTGCAAAATTACAAAATACCCAAATGTGATTTACAATTAAGGGTATTGCATTTTTTTTTAAATGTTGACGCTAATTTCTAAACAACTAGAGAATTAAATAATGGGATGATATGAGAAAAAAATAGAGAATTTATGTGGTTTTACACTTGCCTACATCCATGGGTATAGAAAGAGCAATGTTCGCTATTAAATAAGAATTATAATGAAGCTCTTTTTTTGTTTGGGTCTAACTACTTGCTCTTATACCTTTATGCATTAAGGATTCTCTATTTATAATAAAATTTATATCCTGAGTCCTCGATAATTCCTCGTGTTGATCTTTATCACTTAGACTTTTATCTAATGTCAATGTTTATCTCCTTCTTACATTGAGTTTTGTCTGATATCAATATTTATCTCTAGCATTTATCTCTTTTTTTTAATCTCACTTTGTGCTTCAGAAGCTTCTAGATTCTTTTACTGGGCTTTGATAATGTTTCCAACTATTGGTGCCTAGTTATTAGATTCAGCAGTTGAGCTTTTTTAGTTGAACTCATCTCCCATGGTAGCGCTCTCATGCTATTATGCTCTCTTACAACTACAATCTCCCACGATCATACTTTTTTGACTTATTAAAGGTTACCACAATGCTCTGTTGCAATCATGCTCTCCAATAGTTGTGCTTATTTTGTTAACATTTATGTATCCATAATGTTGATTTTGATGATAACAAACAAAATTAAGAATGATTAAGTTTTTAAAAGCTTAAATTATTTTTCATACATTTTAAATAAATCATTATTTTCACATTATAAAGATTTTATATTTAATGAAAAATGATTTTATGAAATTGGTTGTTTTTGCAAGTTTATGGTCTAATTGAAAGAGTTTTGAAAACTTTGAAATCCACAAGTTTTGCTTGAAATTCTAGAGAATGACTTATTTGAAAAGTTTCATAGCATTTTGGGTCATATTATAACTTTAAAAAGTTTTGGTAATAGTAAGCATTATTTAGAAATTCTAAAATTAGACATATTTGTAAAATTTATAATGTTTTAGGTCATAATATAGTCATAGAACGTTTTGGAATAAAACTTTAATTTTAAAAAATAATTCACTACAGCAGTCACTGTAGCAAGCGGCTAACCAGATTTTGACAAGCGGTAGACCGAATTTTGGGCAGTAGCTTATTGGAATGAAAGTGGCTAACCAGATTCTGTAAGCGGTATGACGGATGTGCAAAATTCAAAAATATGCTGTAACGATAACATAAAAGCGGCTAACCGGATTCCAAAAGCAGTAAGCCGGTTATCACCAAAAAGTGGATAACGACTAGTTTTTGAGCTCAAACTATATAAACTCAAATCCAATTCATTTTTATCGATCTTTGCAAGTATAAACAAGTGTACAAAACATATATTGAGCTTCAATTTCGTAAATAATCATTTATTGAATCATCATTGTGCTATCATTTGTATATCCACTCTAAAAGAGAGTTGTTTATTGTAATTTTTATTTCTCATCAAACTATGAGTGTACAAATTTGAGAAACACTTGAGGTGAAGAGATTAGAGAGATAATCTCTTGATTGTAAAAGTCCATTGACACCTTGAAAACCAATTATAAAGAATTTGAAGTCTTGGGAGGCTTAGATAGTGAAATCCTCAAGACCGGTGTACTTAGAGGCATGGACGTATGCGGAAATTGCTAAACCATATAAAAATCATTGTGTTTGTTTTCTCTTCCCTTACGCTTTTATTATTGTGATTTATTCAATTTATTGTTTTCGATTACATTAAGTCATTAAATGGAATTGTTTTGTGGTTTGCTTAGATTAAGTTTTAAAATTCCAATTCACCCATGTTGAGTGTTAGAAGTGTATATTTATAAAGGAGAAAATCGTCATTTTATATTTCAAGTTTTACTAACATCTCTAATTTTATTTATTTAAGTCCCTTGTTATTTAATTATGAGTGTTTTGTTTTAATTAAGTATTTTATGTATTTTAGGGGTATCATGGTCATTTCACAATGAACGAGATATCGGATAGCGAAACGGACGTCACTTTTGAACTCAGGACAGTCGAAAACCTTAAGAAGAGTATAAAAGAAAAAATGGCACTGTTCACATGTACGGCACTATTCACATGTGCATGATGCGATCACATGTCGCATGCTTGATCGCTTCATGAGTACTGTTCACGACATTGTTCCTACCGCGTTACTATTCAAACCGTGTGCAAACCGTGTTACTGTTCAAATCACGTGGTCAAACCCGTGGTCAAACCGCGTACTGTTGACTGATGACATGGCGCAATCTTGTGCGTCCAAACTGTTTTTAATCCGATGGCCATGATTTACTCGATGTATCTATAAAAAGGGGGTCTCTCCCCCCTAATTTGAGATCCCTGAATCCATTTTTTAGCTTAGTTTTCTGTAATTCCTTCTCCATCTTGTATTTTCTACGTATTTTAATAAATTTCCATTTTACCCTTAGTTCAATTATGAGTAGCTAATTTTCTTTCAAACTTGGGTTAAAGGTGAAGTCTCAACATGTGTCATGAGCTTTATTTGGTAAATTTATTTTCTCTTCCCCTCTAATTTCTGTGGAGGTTTTGACTTTTCATCGACAAATAATAATAATCTTGTCTAGTTACCGCCCTGCTTTTACCGGCACCCTAGTATAAGGTTATTATTATTTGGCACGATAAGCCCTTAGCACCATATTGATTAGAGCGTGGTTCGTGAGGTGTGGATTCCCCCTCATGATTTAATTAGTATTAATAAGGATTATTTAGCCCATGATACATGTTGATACGGATTCAGATACCCAAATGCTTTATCTCAATGGTTTCCAGTTTAATTATTTCTGCCAATCCAATTTAAATTCCAGCATAATCTAAATCACTTCCAAACAAATCTAACCACCTATTTACATAATTAATTCTACATAAAATTAAAATCCACCTCCTCGTGGGATCGACACTCAACACCATTGATCTATTCTACAATAGATTCGTGCGCTTGCGAGTTCAACAAAATTTGCACAACAAGTTTTTGACGTCGTTACCGGGGAGGTAAGTATTTTAATTTGTAGAATTAATTTTTTTTGTAAATAATTTATTATTATTATTATTATTTTAGTTGTTTCCTTGTAATTTTTTTTAATTAATTAAAAAAAGCGAATCTACATTTTTAGGTAAGAATTTCTTTTTATCTTCTTTAAATTTCTGCAATTTAATTCTCAAGTTATTTTTCTTTATAATTTTTTATTTATCTTGTTAATTTATTTTAATCTTAGTTAATTTCACCTTTTTTTAGTGTGTTTTTATAGTAAGGTTGTAACAGCGCAATAAGGTTAGTATCGTAATTTCTCCTTCTTCTTTATTTTTATTTATTTTATTCTCATTTTTATTTTCTTTGCATGCATGGTCGTAGGTCATTATTACCTAATCTTGAACCTATAGACCTTGAATTAGAAAGAACACTTCGCACACACAAACACATTGCACTTAAAGAAAAAATTGAAATGGATTTGCAACAACCAGAACCACAGGAGAGGCCATTTAAGGACTACTTCAGTCCCTTAGCTAATTTGAGCACATCTTGCATAAGATACCCAAATGTAGCTGCTAGGAGTTTTGAACTAAAACTTAGTGTGCTAAATTGTCTCCCAACATTCTATAGCCTAGAAAATGAGGACCCATATGATCATATGAATGATTTTCATACAATTTGTCAAACTTTTAAATATGAGAATTTTTCAGAAGATGATGTTAAACTTAGACTATTCCCATTTTCTTTAAAGGATAGAGCTCGTTCATGGTTCAATACATTACCTGCTAATAGCATTACAACATGGGAACAAATGGTAACAAAATTTTTGAATAAATATTTCCCAGTGCATAAAACCAATGCTATTCGCAGGGAAATTTCAGAGTTCACACAGAGAGAAGACGAGCAGTTTTTCGAAGCATGGGAGCGATTCAATGGGCTACTCTTGAAGTGTCCACATCATGGGTACGAGAAATGGCACCAATGCCAATACTTTTTGGAGGAATTATTGCCAAATGTGCAAGAATGGCTAATGGCAACAAGCGGAGGAGAGCTAATGTCAAAAAGTGCATAAAAGATTTGGGATTTCTTCCAGCAACAAGTAGATAATTCCCAACAGCAGAGTCGATCTCTCAGGAATACTAGAAGAATTAAAGGAGCGAATGAGGTTTACATTGGCGAGTCCAGTTCGGGAATCAAAGAAGTTAAAGAGATGGTTGAAGGTCTTTCTCGACAAATAGCATCGTTGACGACTGCTAAATCAACAGAGCCACATGACCATGAGTCATATTCAGATCAAGCCAATGCCATCGGTGTCATGAGGAAGCCATCAAATTACAACCCATACTCCAATACATATAATCCTGGATGGAGAGACCACCCCAATTTTTCATGGTCTCAAGGATTCCAATAGAATGGACCAGTAGCTCCAGCTCCACCAATGCAACCAATTCCTCAAGTTCCTCAAGCCTCTCAACCACCATTTAGACCATACAATCAGAACTAGAATTACTCTCAACCCAGACAATGGGAGGATGCATTTCAGAATTTCAAGAATGTTACTCACTCCACGATTGAGCAACAAAACCGAACCATTGATGGACTACGAAATGAGATGAGAGCAGGCTTCAACTCACAAGCCCAATCAGTTTCAAGCCTCGAGAAGATGGTGGGACAGCTTGCCTCTTCAGTGCAAACTTTGGCAATGACTGTTGAAAAAGGCAAGTTTCCAAGTCAACCAGTGCCTAATCCTAAAAGAGTGCATGAAGCAAGTACCAGTTCACAATAACAGCATGGAGAGGTCAAAGCCGTTATGACCTTGTGAAAAGGAAAAGAAGTCGACAACAAAGTGGAGATGCAGTGACAAAATCAACTCAGATTGTACCTGTAAATGCTGAGGACTTACCACCGGAGGAGAAAGAAGAAACCAACCCAAGAGAGTATGTTCTTAAAGCTCCATTTCCTCAAAGGTTAGTTAAAGGAAAGAAGGGAAAATCCACATGTGAGATTCTTGAAATCTTCAAACAGGTAAGTGTTAACATCCCTTTACTTGATGCAATAAAACAAGTTCCATTTTATGCCAAGTTTCTTAAAGATCTTTGTACTAAAAAGAGAAACATTCACGTTCAAAAGAAGATCTTTTTAACTGAAAATGTTAGTTCTATACTCCAACACAAAATTCCTCTAAAATGTAAAGACCCAGACTCCCCCACTATTTCATGTAGTATAGAGAACCACACAATTGAGAATGCTTTGTTGGATTTAGGAGCTAGTGTTAATCTTTTGCCTTAATCAGTATTTGTGAAACTTGGATTGGGAGAATTACACCCAACTCCAGTGGTGTTACAGCTTGCAGATCGGTCCACGAAAATACCTTGTGGTATTGTGGAGGACGTGCTTATCCAGGTAGACAAGTTTTATTTTTCTGTTGATTTCATTGTAATTGACACTCAACCAATACAGGATTCAAGGAAGCACATCCCCATTATCCTAGGCCGACCATTCTTGGCAACTGCCGATGCTCACATTCAATACAGGACTGGAAATATGCAGTTGTCTTTCGGCAATATGACCATGGAGCTTAACATCTTCAACATTGCCAAACAACCTCACAATGCAGATGATGGAATTGTTGATGTGGATTTAATTGAAGCATTAGTTGATGATACTTTTATTTCAAACCTTAGTGATGACCCTTTACAAACATGTTTAACTCACTTTGGTTTGGATTTTGATATTGACAGATCAGTCGATGAGGTCAACGCCTTCCTTGACTCAGCACCAGCCATTGACACTAATAAATGGAAGTCAAGAGTTGAACAACTTGCACCATCAAAGAAGAAAATCATCTCATCATCAGAATCACCACCGAAACTCGAGCTCAAACCATTACCCAATACTTTGGAATATGCATTCTTGGGAGAAGAAAGCACTCTACCGGTAATCATCTCATCATCCCTAAATGACGAACAAAAAGGTAAGTTATTGGATGTTTTAAAAGAACACAAAGGAGCATTAGGATGGACCATAGCAGACATATAATGTATAAACCCAGTAGATTGCATGCATTACATTCACCTTGATGAAAATGCTAAATCTACTAGGGAAATGCAACGTCAGTTAAATCCTAATATAAAAGAAGTTGTTAGAACGGAAGTCCTTAAGCTATTAGATGCATGTATCATTTACCCCATTTCTGATAGTTTATGGGTCAGTTCTGTGCAAGTTGTCCCTAAAAAGTCAGGAGTCACTGTAGTTATCAATGCTGATAATGAATTGATACCCACTAGAGTGACTACAGGATGACGTGTATGCATTGATTATAGAAAGTTAAATTCTGTCACACATAAAGACCATTTTCCTTTACCATTTATTGATTAAATGCTTGACAGATTAGCAGGCCATAAATTTTATTGCTTTCTAGATGGCTACTCAGGATACAATCAGATTCCCATAGCACCAAAAGATCAAGAGAAAACCACTTTCACTTGCCCTTTTGGCACTTTTGCATATAGGAGAATGTCGTTTGAATTATGTAATGCACCTGCTACATTTCAACGTTGTATGTTAAGTATTTTTTCTGATATGGTTGAACGATTTCTTGAGGTCTTTATGGATGATTTTTTTATTTTTGGAGATTCATTTGATCAATGTATACATCATTTGACTAAAGTTCTGCAAAGATGTATCGAGAAAAATTTGGTCTTAAATTGGGCGAAGTGTCATTTTATGGTAAAAGAATGTATAGTTCTCGGTCACATCATTTCATGCAAAGATATTGAGGTTGACAAAGTCAAGGTGGATCTCATTTCCAATCTTCCTCCACCTAAAACAATCAAGGAAGTAAGATCTTTCCTTAGGCATGCTGGTTTTTATAAACGTTTCATTAAGGATTTTAGCAAAGTTTCTAGACCCTTATGCAATTTACTTGCTAAGAATGTACATTTTGTCTTTGATGATTCATGTCTTGTAGAATTTGAAAAGTTAAAGCGATTGTTAACGTCATCACCCATCATGCAGCCACCACACTGGAGCTTACCATTCGAACTCATGTGTGATGCATCTGATTATGCAGTAAGAGCAGTATTAGGGCAAAGAATTGATCGAATTCCCCATGTTATTTACTATGCTAGTATGACATTAAATGATGCACAGTTGAACTATTCAACTACTGAAAAAGAAATGCTAGCAGTAGTATTTGCATTAGAAAAATTTCGATCTTATCTCATTGGTTGTAAAATTATTGTGTTAACCGATCATGCTGCTCTAAAATATCTTCTCACAAAGAAAGATGCAAAAGCTAGATTAATTTGTTGGGTGTTGCTTTTGTAAGAGTTTGACTTGGAATTCAAAGATAAGAAAGGCTCTGAAAATGTTGTGGCTGACCATCTCTCTCGTCTACATTTTGACACAATAACAGAACCCTTAATATTAAATAAGTCATTTCCGGATGAGCAATTAATGAGTGTGGAAGTATTACCTTGGTATGCTGATATCGTTAATTATCTTGTTACAGGTAAACTTCCAGAGCATTGGACCAAGCAAGACAGGGCAAAATTCTTTACGGAAATAAAGAATTTTTTCTGGGATGACCCCTATCTGTTCAAGTATTGTGCAGATCAAATTATTAGACGATGTGTCCCAGAAAATGAATTTCAGAACATCCTTTCGTTTTGCAATGAACAAGCCTGCGGAGGCCATTTCAGCGCTAAGAAAACAGCGACAAAAGTTCTACAATGTGGTTTCTATTGGCCGACTATATTTCGAGATGCTTACAGCTTACAGTTTTTGCTCTTCATGTGATAGGTGTTAACAAATGGGGAGCATTACACGAAGGAACATGATGCCACTAAATCCAATTTTAGTAGTTGAAATTTTTTATGTGTGGGGTATCGACTTCATGGGACCCTTTCCCGCTTCTTTTGGCCATCATTACATATTGGTTGCTGTTGACTATGTATCAAAATGGGTAGAGGCAATTCCATGCAGAACCAATGATCATAAAGTGGTGATAGGGTTTTTGAAAAGCAACATTGTTTCACGCTTTGGATTCCCTCGAGCGATAATCAGTGATGGTGGTACCCACTTTTGCAATAAATCATTCAAAACACTTTTGACAAAGTACTCTATCACTCATAAAGTGGCGACCCCGTATCATCCGCAAACCAGTGGCCAAGTTGAGATCTCCAATCAAGAAATAAAGCACATATTAGAAAAGATGGTGAGGCCAGACAGAAAAGATTGGTCATTAAGACTCGATGATGCATTATGGGTATATAGAACGGCGTTCAAGACCCCAATTGGGATGTCACCCTACAGGCTAGTGTATGGAAAAGCTTGCCATCTACCTGTGGAACTCGAGCATCGTGCGTACTGGGCCATCAAGAAATTCAATTTTGACATGCAGCAAGCTGGCTCAGAAAGACAATTACAGCTGGCAGAACTTGAAGAAATTCGTAATGATGCATACGAAAATGCCAAGGTTTACAAGCAGCGAATGAAAGTCTTTCATGATAAGCAGATTATGAGACAATCTTTCACTCCAGGTCAGAAAGTACTTTTATTCAATTCTCGCTTGCACTTATTCCCAGGTAAGCTACGTTCTCGATGGTCTGGCCCCTTTATTGTTCATACTGTTTTTCCACATGGGGCAATTGAAATTAAGGACCCAAAGAATGGTGTCACGTTTAAAGTTAATGGTCAAAGATTAAAGCCATATCTAGAGTACCAACCACATGGAGAGGACACCGAAATAAATTTGAGTGACCCACCAGATTTAAATTGAGATCTTTCTTTTCGGTGATTTGATTTATTTATTTTTTTCTTTTTACTATTCTTTTGCTAATTGAAATCATTTGTGCATAAGTGTGTTTGTTTAACCATTAATTTTTCTTTTATCACTTTTAATCATGAGACAGATCCTCTTGAACATCCTTAGACGACTTCAACGTGTCCAATTTCATCTCAGAGGCCAGATACGATTTTGTAAAACACATCATATTTGGAAGCTACAACCACCAGAGTTAATATCTCACGTTGAGGATTTAGAAAGCCAACTCAGAGACATTGAGAGAAGTGTCTACAACATCCAGTTAGAGCTTGAGGTAAATTTCATAACAGGACGATTGTGATTTTCTTTGTGTGTTTTTGTTTGTTACTCTGTTTGTGTGTTTTACTTTGTCACCCCGGTCAAGTGGCGGATAACGGTACTCCGTGACAATCAAGCCGGTTACTTCAGTTTCCCATAATTACTGATCTTCTGAGGCAAAGGTATGGACAGAAATGAGATCTTGGCAAAGCTTCACAATTGATTCCCTTCACTTCCTCAGAATGCCCTTCTTACAATCTATAAAGCTCGGTCCGAACGCATGCGATTGCTCATGAGGAATAACATACCTGCTGATATCCGCCGGTTAATCGAGGCTAAAGTACGCTTGGCTGGTGAGTTGCCTCCTAAATTTATTGCATACATGCCTGGTTGTGGAAAAGGAAATTACGCACGAAAGCGAAGAGCTCGAAGAATTTCTATTGCTTGTCATAAGTGTGCCAGAATGATATGCGATAAAAAACGATGTTCTTTAGGAATGGTGTCTGATAACAGAGAAGATAAGATTCAATTCATTAGGGATGGCTTGAATAATGAGTCATTGGATGATATCCTTTTGTCTCTTGAAACGCATCCCAGCGGATATGTGCAAGGAGCGATTCTCCAGTTATGGCCATCATTCCAGAAAGAGCATGCACGATACAGTCTCGGGAATCTGACTATAAACGACCTTGTTTGTCAGTTTATAAGAAAACTGGATGGGAAGCCTATCCTCGACCCATAGAAGGCGTTGAAGTCGTTTCTGGACGTAAAACCAGAGGAAGATGTGAGCCACAGTCACAACTACCTGTAAATATCTTTTTACTTCCCTGTTATTTTACCATTCGCATTATTGTCTTTAATAATTTTATTTTATCATTGTTTGCTTTTCCTTTTTTTTTTACTGTTTCCTTTTTGACTCTCGAGCCATGTGCATTACACGATTAATTGACATAGACATAATACCTCATTCACAGCTGTGACCCACTGTTACCAAGATCCTTAAATATGATTCTTTTCATTTGTACTCACAAATTATTTTTTGAGAAGTATCCCAATGGCAGCTACTCCCAATAAACAATTCAAGAATATTTGTGTGCTTTCTGGATTTAACTATGGCAAATATAAAGAGTTCGTTGAGGCAGCCATTGATCTTGGTCGAAGCATAACAGTAAGGAAATTACACTTGGTATATGGCGGAGGTGACCGAGGGTTATAAAAAATGGTCTCAGAAACTGCTTATGTCAGAGGGAGCCAAGTGTTAGGCACCATCCCAACAACCCTAAAACCTTTGGGCTGTTTGTCTGACTCACCGACTGGAGAAGAGTTAGTTGTCTCAGGTATGCAAGAAAGAATAACTAAAATGTTTAATCATGCTGATGCTTTTATTTTCTTACCAGGAGATCTTGCAACTCTAGAGGCACTTATCACATTAGCATTTTGGACCCATCTGCACATTCATCATAAACCCATCGGTTTGTTAAATGTCAATAATTTTTATGATGGCTTTATCGCATTTCTTAACCATGCAATAAAAAACTATTTCATTCCTTCCACAGCGAAAAAGCTTTTTATTTGTGCTCACACTGCTAATGAGCTACTTGATCTGTTACAAGCTTATTGACCAGAGCCAGATCCTAGGACCTTGGTGTTGGAGTGTACAAATAATGATGGTAACAGTAGTCGTAGTAAGAAGTACAAATTAGATTTAACTCTCCGCCTGTAAATATTTTATTATGTGTTGCACCACTCAGGTGATGTCTTCTAAACTCTACTTCTTTCCTTTAAAACATTAAGGACAATGTTTCGTCCTGGTTGGGGGGAGGGGATAGTTGACAATTGTGGAATCTTGGTTAAGTTTTTACTAATTTTTTGTTGTAGAAACTAACTGTTGCTAACTTTTTGTGTTGAACATGGCTGAATATGGAGTGTAGTTACTCTAGAAACGAATCTTCTTAGTTTAAAATAATAATAATAAAAAAAAATTATCTTATTTTTTGTGTGATCTTTCTAACTTTTTCTTTTCGACTTCTCTTTTATAAATATGCATTTTTAAATGTTTGAGTCAAAGATAGCTGAATATAGAGTGTAGTGCCTCTAGAAACGCATCTTCTTAGTTAAAAAAAAATCATTTTCTTTTTGAATCATTTTAAGTGTAACTTTTCCAATTAATTTTTCTGCATCATTTTCACATTTCTACATGCATATTTTCGTTTCATGTTTAGAATAGGTTGGGGGGTAGAATGTTGTTTAAAAAAAAAATAAAATAAAATAGTGTGATTTTATTTTTATTTTTTTGATGACATGATGACTTTTGAATTTTAGTGCTTGTATTATCTTTGGTCTTGAGTGATGTTACACTATGTTTGCTACTCTATATGTTGATGTCGGAGATAAATATGAGTTGCTTGAAAGAATTGACATGTTATAATGAATACCAAGTGAGCTTTCGAGCCTATTATTTTTCTTAGAGAGTAGCCATTTTTTACCCATTTTTCATACAACTTAGCAGTTTACTATTTTATATACGATCTCTATATTCTTTTGAATCAACCCTTTAAAAAAAATTACTTAAAAAAAAAAGAGAAAAAGTGTGTTGCTACATCTGAATGTCCATTTAACTAGTAGATATAGAAGATTATCTAGAGCTCTAAAAAATGATGGAAATGCCATTTTTGACCTGTTTGAGCCTTTCTAACCATCTCTTATGTGAAATATTCATAGTTAGCCCTTTTGAGCCTTTTTCTTAAAAAAAAAAATTTTCTTTGTCAACTTATCATCTTGACCCACTCCAATTTGGAGTATTACCCGATATCTTACAAGTTCCATCACCTATTCATGTTTAAGAAAAATATAAATAATTATTTTATTTAGTAAAGTTGTGCAATACCAAAAAAAAAAGAATAAATGAAAAAAAAAGAAAACAAAATTCTTTAAAAAAAAAGAAAAAAGAGAGAGAGAGATATATATAATTCAATAAGTGAAATGCACTTTTTAGTTTCCAAAAGATATTATTTTTCTCAAACATATATTTTGTTTTCTCTATTTTCCTTTCTTTGTTAGCCATGTCTCTAGCCTACGTTACATCCTAATAAAAGTCCTTCTTGATTTTAGGAAACTATAGTTTAAAGTAGAAGATAGTTATATGGGTTAAAAAGATGTAGTGGTGCATAAAAAAAATAAAAAAAAAGAAAAAAATAAGTAAATAAATTGGGTTGACTAGCATTTTGTTTGACTTAAGATCGTGTTATTTCTAAGTTGTGGGCATATTCTTTTCATCTTGGTAAGAGTGTGTAATATTATTTCTTTACTATCTTCACTTAATTTATCATTCATTGAAGTGACAAATTTTATTGGGTTTAATTTCCTTGTGAGAGTGTCACTATTACCGGTAAGATTTTGGGGTTTGACATGTCATTCTTGAAAGTGGCTTGATTACTATAGTTGTGACAAAGTTTGCTGGACTGATGCATGTGGATGGTTGATGTGAGTGTGATGTTTCTTTAGACTAGAGATAATGCTTATACTTTTATTTGATTGCTATCATTAGTTTGATTGAATAAACAAGTTTGTTTAAAAAAAAAAAAATTTTTTGGTTTGAATTTTATTTTCGCTTTATTTGCTAGGGACCAACAATAAACTGGTTTGGGGGTGTGTTGAGTATTAGAAAGTGTATATTTATAAAGGAGAAAATCGTCATTTTGTACTTTAAGTTTTACTAACATCTCTAATTTTATTTATTTAAGTCTCTTCTTATTAATTATGAGTGTTTTGTTTTAATTAAGTATTTTATGTATTTTAGGGGTATCATGGTCATTTCAAAATGAACGAGATATCGGATAGCAAAACGGACGTCACTTTTGAACTCAGGACAGTCGAAAACCTTAAGAGGAGTATAAAAGGAAAAATGGCACTGTTCACATGTACGGCACTGTTCACATGTACGTATTTTTTCACATGTATGGCATCGATCGTTCACATGTATGCGACCTTTTTCACATGTGCGGCACTATTCACATGTGCGGTACTGTTCATGAGTACTGTTTACAATACTGTTCATACGGTGTTACTGTTTAAACCGTGTGCAAACCGTGTTACTGTTCAAACCGCATGGTCAAACCCGTGGTCAAACCGCGTACTGTTGACTGATGACGTGGCGCAATCTTGTGCGTCCAAACTGTTTTTAATCCGATGGCCATGATTTATTCAATGTATCTATAAAAAGGGGGCCTCTCCCCCCTAATTTGAGATCCCTGAATCCATTTTTGAGCTTAGTTTTCTGTAATTCCTTCTCCATCTTGTATTTTCTACGTATTTTAATAAATTTCCATTTTACCCTTAGTTCAATTATGAGTAGCTAATTTTCTTTCAAACTTGGGTTAAAGGTGAAGTCTCAACATGTGTCATGAGCTTTATTTGGTAAATTTATTTTCTCTTCCCCTCTAATTTCTGTGGAGGTTTTGACTTTTCATCGACAAATAATAATAATCTTGTCTAGTTACCGCCCTGCTTTTACCGGCACCCTAGTATAAGGTTATTATTATTTGGCACGATAAGCCCTTAGTACCATATTGATTAGAGCATGATTCGTGAGGTGTGGATTCCCCCCTCATGATTTAATTGGTATTAATAAGGATTATTTAGCCCATGGTACATGTTGATACGGATCCAGATACCCAAGTGCTTTATCTCAATAGTTTCCAGTTTAATTTTTTCTTCCAATCCAATTTAAATTCCAGTATAATCTAAATCACTTCCACATAAATCCAACCACCCATTTATATAATTAATTCTACATAAAATTAAAATCCACCTCCTCGTGGGATCGACACTCAACACCATTAATCTATTTTACAATAGATTCGTGCGCTTGCGAGTTCAACAAAATTTGCACAACAACCCCCCCTCTTGGGTCGCTTAGTTAATATTTCACATTTGACTTTATGCTCTCATTTAACTGAGCTTAATTGACTTATTAAGCTTCTTACTGAGCTTGCATACTCTCATGTAACTGTGTTTAATTGACTTATTAAGCTTCCTACATAGTGTAGTTGTGCTTAATTGACTCATTAAGCTTTTTACTGAGTTTGTATGCTCCCCGTACATGCTCACGTGCTCTCATGATCTCATGGTCACATGCTTTCATGCTCACGTGCTCTCATGGTCTCATGCTTTCATGTAACATGCTTAATTGATTTATTAGTTTCCTACTAAACTTGCATGCTCTCATGCTAACATTTTTTCATTATCTCATGATCACATGCTCTCATGCTCTTACATAACTATGTTTAATTGACTTATTAAATTTTTTGCTGAACTAGCATGCTCTCATGCTCGCATTTTCACATGCTCAAGTGCTGTCATGCTCTCATGCTCATATGCTTCCATGCTCACATGCCCTCATGCTCACAAACCTGCTTTTTTTTTTTTGCAAATAATTAATTTGTTGAATTTTTTCTTTTTCTTTTTCTTTTTTTGCTCACGTGCTTAAATGTTCTCACGATCTCATGCTCACATGCTTTCATGCTCTCGTTATTTGACTTGCACATTTTTCCTTACAATAGAAAAAATTCAACAAATTAATTATTTGCAAAAAAAAAAAGTAGTTTTGCAGTTAAAGTAGAAATAAAAGAAAAAGAATATAAAAAAGAAGCAACAATATCAGTGAGAGAAAATAGCATGGTGCAATTTTTTTTTAAAAAAAAGGGAAATTAAGGGGTAAAATAAAAAATCGATCGATCGCTAGAAGAATTGTGTTGTGGGCCCTTTTTTTGTTGTGTTGGGGGGGAGGGATAGGTGGGGGCAAAACATAAGTTTGAGCAAATGGCTACCAGAGAAAAAGACTGGAGAAAAATGGGCTTGATCTAGAAAACTAAAACAAAAAATCATAATAGTTTTCTCAACAACTCTGAACGAAGACATTTTGTAGATTAATAAATGTGCTAACATAGGAATTAGCTAAATGTTTGATAAGTCTTTTTATGGACGTGTGAAAAAAAAAATAGTCTTATTTAGCTAAGGTCAATTTTGGTATTAACAGTGTTGTTAATAAATGTGTCAACATAAAAATTAGCTAGATATGTTTAAATACTTTTATAGGTGTTAAAAGAAAAAAAATGTCTTATTTAGGTAATGTCAATTTTGGCATTAATAATGTTGTACGGAGTAAAAATAAATTTTAATGATCAAGCTCTTGCAATTAAGGGAACGAACCAATAGTTGCAAAGAAGTTGGCTGTTGTTAATTATAATTGGTTGATTAATATTTTTTTTTATCATAAGAAGTTCATCACTAGTGGTTGATTAATGATTAAACAGACGAAATTGGGTAGAATATGAAGAAGAAGGAAGAAGAATGGAAAAATAAAATTATCATTGTACTTATAAATAAATTGTAAATAAGAAAGAAAATAAGGGGTTGAATCATAGAAAATAAAAGAGGATTATGATACCATGATTATAACATAATTTTACCCTCAGTATACCCCATGTATTTAAAAAAAATGAAATTTTTGCATTCCGAAATTAAAAAATTGAATTCAATCAAGGGTGGAGTTATTGTCACCTTCAAAATCCCTTCTTTATATTTACGACTCAAGTCATGATTAAAAACATAGAAAAGAATAACAATCATCTCTTTAATGCTGACTATGTTTTTTGCAAAAACCAAGAACATCTAATAATTCATTATAAAATCAACAAGTTTACTTACTCTAATATTTAGTTCCTAGTTAACTGGTTAATAATTTTTCTATAACCACTCCACTTTTTATCATTAGGAAAATTACTCATAATATTTTCATAAAAAAACTTTTTCAAATTATAGACGATAATATGGGTTTATTTTCAAATTTTAATGAATTTTTTTAATAAATAAAATTCGAAAGAAAGAAGACCATATTATGATATTGCACACTTATACAACGAAAATGTGGGATTTTATTAAAGAAGAAAATGAAAACAAGGGTATTTAAGTAATAAAAATAGGTGTAAACAAAAAGTTTAATTTATTCTAATTATGAAATGGGTGGCGTTAAGAAAAGAATTTTAAGAAGTTATTAAGGTACCATCTACATTTTGGATTGGAGTGAGAATCCTGAAGAGTGAGAATCTTGGGACTAGGAGTGTGGAATGAGAGTGGGAGTAGGTTGTTTACTTGCACTGGAGTGGGAATATAAAATTGTCTTGGATTGGGATTTAATGATTTTCAACTACAATTTTATCCTTATTTAAAGAACTATAATTTTTAATTATAAAATTAATAAAAAATATATTTGAAAAAAATATTTATTATATTATATTTATAAATTAATAATAATTAATAATATTCTTAATTATGTAAATCATAATTTTTTATTAATTTTAATTTGAATTATGTAAATAAAAATTATTAATAATAGCAGCACAAATGAAACATTATCATTGATAATATAGTACAAAATTAATATTTTTCTTAAAATAAAATATTTATTATTATTAATTAAATAAATATAATAATATTATATTTTCAAATAAAGATATAATATAGTAATATTATTAATTCTCTATGAGTATTATAATATTATTTTTAAGTAATTTTAACTTAGAATCAATGTAAATTATTATTTTTAACTAAATATAATAATATTATATTTAAATATGTTTATTATTATTATTTTTAATAAATGTAATTTATAATATTATATAATAATATTATTTAAATAAATATGATATTATTTATTTTATTTTATTAAATATTATTTATTTTATTTTAAATATAATGATAAAAAGAGAATAGGGAAGAGTTGATTCCCACTCCCACCTCCACATGGGAGTAAGAACCCCACTCCCCACTCCAAAATTAGGTAGGTTCACGAAGTAAGAATCCTATTTTTCCTTTAAAAATTATAAGTAAATATTAGAGTAGTAGGAGTCAACACTCTTCACTGACATTCAAACTCTAGAAAATAAACACTACATAAAGGGGTGCCAATAATTTCAAACTCTTCAATCAATTGAAATCTAACAATGAGAAATTTAGATTTTTTGGATGGCAGAGAAGAGCCAAATTTATGAAAAATGATAATCTTTTATGACGAAAGAGGCATGTAACCTGATTGCCGGGGTGGGTCATCAATGTGGGCAATGTGATAAGTCCTTCGTATTTATACCGACACGCACTCACGCATACGTGGAGAGACCGTTCCAGAGACATCGAGTTTTGCAAAATGCGGTCAATACGTTCCCAATTGCTTATAGGTTTCCGTATTCCAGCCAAAAATTTCTTAATAGAAAATTAGAAAACGGTTAATAACATTGGATCATTATTTTTTTTTCAAATTAGTCCACTAACTTCTCAATTTAAATGAATATTGATAATGTAAGACTATGACAAAATTATTACAAAGTAAAGAGCATTTAGATACTTCTCAAATGGGGTTAGGGCCTTCATCTCTTTTTTCTCGTAAAAAAATTAAGGGTTAAGAGAGCAATCCAATAACCTAATAGTAAATTAATTCTCTTTCCATAAAGTTTGAGTCTACTTATGTGTATTTACGAGGTTAATTTTCTTTTAATCATTCAAAAATAGGTTCCATTTATTCTAAATCCAAACTTAATATTTAAATTTTGCCATTATAGAATTGATTAAGAGATTGTGGTAATGTGATATTAAAAGAAGAAGAACAAAACAAAACTTGGGAGGAATCATGGACCTATTTGATATAATTGGACGAGCTACATCCGCACTTGAAAAATAACATTGGAAACTACTGAACCGAAATGTTCTTATCCCAAAATTACTTCAATAAAATTTTCTTCTAAAAAAATTACATATTGTTTTTTTGATGATTGCTTAAACAACGTGATTTTATTGAACGGTAGTAAAAATAAATAGAAGCTTTATGTATACTCTCGGCAAGACATATATGTTCATATCCAAAGAAATATTGTATTGTAGGAATAGTTAGATAAAAGTTCTATTAAATGATCAACATATGCAAAATTGTGTGTACCAAAAGACTTTTCCATGCCAATGATATGATGATGATGCATTAGCCAGGGCCAAGAGGCCCAAGCGGAAAAATCCCTTTAACATGAATAATAAAAACTTTCAAGGGCGAACATTGTGGAACTTGATGGTGGCAATAAACGTTAAAGAATGAATTGGATGGGTTTCATGCCCCATACCTTATAGCATCAATGGCCAATGTATTATTGCATGGGCAGTGGGTACCATACTACCACTACAAATATCATTATTGGTTACCAATTTGGTGAAAATCATCAATCATGCGGTGGGTATTTAATGCTATTGATAACCTTATTTCAATTTTCAATTACAGCAATTGCTGCAGCGAGCGGCAAAGCAACATGACATAGAAAATAAATACAATTAAAATAAACTGTTGCTGTAAACATAGAGTAACAAGAATATGTCAGTCAAACATCCATTGAGATAATTTATAACTCAACCACAATCAAATTCAATTCATTATTTACAAAAGAAAAATAAATAAAATAGTTTTAGCTATCAAATACATTCCCATGAATAAATAGAAAACAAGAAAACAATAAGAATGATTGATTTTCAATGGATCTCTACGTTTTCTCCTTTGGTGTAGCCTCAATCTCTCTCTTTAATTCTATTTTTCTTTTGTTTCCTTGCGGTTTTTCTGCTAGGGTGACGGCTCTCTTCTTTTCTTTGTGTGTGTGCTCATTTTATAGCTTAGAATTAGGGTAGGCAGAGGTCTAGGGTGCATATCTTCCATTTTAGGAAACTCCATATCGCAATCTTCTGAGTATCTTATGCGAAATCTTTAATTATGCTCTAGAATTACTATAGCAAAGATGCTACAGCAACAGTGCTACAACAATGGCTTTAGCACCTCCACTGTTCCAAGCTTATTTCAATTCTTCTATAACCATTTTCTTTCCTTATTTTTGCAAGCCTATTGCAGCAACATTCCTCCCTTAAAATTTGAGCTTCAGGTCACCTACAATTATGCATACGATCTAAGCACACAAATTATTCTAAAACAATGCAATTCATTTAAAATAAACTAAAATAGATATTCATGCAAAATATAACTAAAATGTAATAAAAACATGCCATTTACTCTCTAAGTAATCTTGATTTAAGTCTAATAATGCTATGATAACTCTTATTTCATAGAGTTATCAGCAAGGTATTTTTGATATATTCTAAAATTTCGTACCAATTCATTACAACTTAATTTACAGACGGGAGTATCTTGTGCACAGTGCAGTCTAGATGTTATTGATAAGAGCAAAACTTTTGCAAGTAAACACAAGCATATGCACATTTAAAGTAGTGTTTGCTAACTGCTTAATGTTTGGTGCATTGGAAAAGGAAAGGACTATATTTATTTTAGCACGGTATGGGAAGCAAAATTTTGTTAATCTCGCACGGCCTTCCAAAACATATTCGTTGGTTCCTAAAGTTATGGCTGTTTAATTAATTATAACTACGCAATTCGATTTCTATGTACTTGGTTTCCTCAACATTCTAGTTCTCTATTTGATAAGATTATGTTGACTCACATGTCCATCGATTTCCAGTAATATGTTAGGGGTCTCAGTATTTCAGTCTTAACTCTTATGCGAAGTCCAAACTCTTGAATTTCAATTTATGTGACAACCGATGTGATTAATAAATAATGTAGTGCGATTTCTACAATTACTCTTAAGATACTTTTTTTAGATTTTGCAGGATATGATAAGAGAAAAGTATAAATACGCTATAACCTCATAAATTGATAGTCTTAAAACCATGAAAAATTTGTTAATTTAGTAAATATTAATATATCAATAAATTAATAATATTTTAATATTTAAAGATAATATTAGGCTCATAATAGAAGTTTTTATCAAGTATGATAGTATAATTAGATAATATAGTGATTCTGTCAAACTATATGATATGATTTTGATTTGATCTTAATTGAAAGAATCAATCATATGATATTCTTTTTGCTAGATTGCATGACTGGATCACAATTATACAGTAACTCATTAGAGAAGATTTTTTGGAGGTGATATATTCACTAATCTCTCTCTTATTTTTCTTAACATAGCGCATAGAATACAACAATAACCAATGAAATATGTGAAGCATTATGTCATTATAACAAAGAAAATCATAAACATATACATATTTATTTTCAAATTAATTAATTATTAATTTTTATATTAATTGGGTCTTATAGAAAAATAAGATTTTTTTAATAAATTTATTATATAATAAATTTATCAAATTATTAATTATCACATTGGCTTGGGATCGACAAAATTATTATTTATATCGAGATTATGGATTATTGAGTATTAATTTATTAAAATTCTACTGTACTATAACTTCAAACAGGGACACAGGGTGTGACTCAATTCGACTGGGAGGAACCTCTACAAGATGTGAAAATGTTTAACATTGGGTTGGATATGGGCCCAATAACTGACGGTGGGTGCCGGGGGTTAGTTGGACACAAATTATGGGCCAGGAGGATTAAACGGTCCAAAATAGTTCAACCATCGCCCCTGGAAACAAACGTAGCGTTTTGGTTGGTGGACTTTTAAAACACCGCTAACGACGTCGTCGGCATCTCCTCTGCCGCCTAAGTTAAGGATTGCGGTTGGCAGAAAACGCCCGGAAACGACCTTTAAGGGGAAAAAAAAAAGGGGGAAATCCAGTTCTTTTCCCTCCAGCTGCAGCTCACTAGCTCATTCCTGAAAGAAACAAACTTTCTTTTCCAAATTTTCATGTTCAATCTCCGTCAAATCCCCTGAAATGTCATTCTCTTCGTGTCTCAAGAGTCACCCTTGGCCTCTCCCACGACAACCCCTCCTCCCTTTCTCTTCCAAACCCGCCACCATTTCTTTTGCCTCCACACAACACCATGACCATCAGCAACTCACCTCGCAATCATCTTCATCTTCCACTTTCTCTCGTCAACTCCCTCCCAATTTCACTTCAACTCAACTCCTCCACGCTCTCCGTCGCCAACGCGACGAGTCCTCAGCACTCCGCTTGTTCACTTGGGCCTCTAAGCAGCCCAATTTCGCACCCAATTCCTCTCTCTACGAAGAACTACTGACCAAACTCGGAAAGGTCGGCGCTTTTGATTCCATGAGACGCATTTTAGAAGATATGAAGCTCTCCGGCTGTCAAATTCGTACAGGTACTTTCTTGATTTTCGTAGAAAGTTATGCTAAATTTGACATGTACGATGAGATTTTAGAAGTAACCCAGTTGATGAAGGATGAGTTTGGTTTAGAACCCAACACCCGGTTTTTTAATCACTTGTTGAATGTTCTTGTTGATGGGAATAAGTTAAAACTAGTTGAAACTGCTCATGCTGATATGGTTAGTAGAGGGATTAAGCCTGATGTTTCTACATTTAATATATTGATTAAGGCTTTATGTAAGGCTCATCAAATTAGGCCTGGTATTTTGATGATGGAAGAGATGCCTAGCTATGGTTTGGCACCAGATGAGAGAACGTTTACGACGTTAATGCAAGGGTTGATTGAGGAAGGTAATTTGGATGGTGCGTTGAGGATTAGAGGGCAAATGGTGGAACATGGATGCCCGGTTACTAATGTGACTGTTAATGTTTTAGTTCATGGGTTTTGTAAAGAGGGAAGGATTGAGGATGCATTAAGTTTCACACAAGAGATGGTGAGTGAAGGATTTAATCCTGATCAGTTTACGTACAATACTTTGGTGAATGGTTTGTGCAAAGTGGGACATGTCAAGCAAGCATTGGAGGTCATGGACATGATGCTTCAAGAGGGGTTTGATCCTGATGTTTTTACATATAATTCTTTAATTTCTGGATTGTGTAAATTGGGTGAAGTTGAGGAGGCGGTGGAGATTCTCAATCAGATGATTTTGAGGGATTGTTCGCCTAATACCGTTACTTATAATACTTTGATTAGCACCTTGTGCAAGGAGAACCAAGTTGAAGAAGCTACGGAACTTGCTCTTGTCCTCACTAGCAAGGGAATTTTGCCTGATGTTTGTACATTCAATTCTCTGATACAAGGTCTCTGCTTGAGCAGTAATTTTGATGTTGCAATGGAATTGTTTCAGGAGATGAAGACTAAAGGGTGCCAACCTGATGAATTTACTTACAATATGTTGATAGACAGCCTTTGTTCTAGGGGGATGCTAGAGGAAGCTCTAAAACTGTTAAAAGAAATGGAATCAAGTGGCTGCGCAAGGAATGTGGTGACATATAATACTTTGATTGATGGGTTTTGCAAACTCAAAAGAATTAAAGAAGCAGAGGAGATCTTTGATGAGATGGAAATCCAAGGCATTTCACGAAATTCTGTGACCTACAACACGCTTATTGATGGTCTTTGTAAGAGCAGGAGGGTGGAGGATGCTGCTCAGCTTATGGACCAGATGATAATGGAAGGGTTAAAACCTGATAAATTTACCTACAATTCCATTCTTACCTACTACTCTCGGGCGGGCGACATAAAAAAGGCTGCAGATATTGTCCAAAATATGACTTCAAATGGGTGTGAACCAGATATTGTTACGTATGGAACCTTAATTGGGGGGCTGTGTAAGGCTGGTAGAGTTGAGGTTGCAAGTAAACTCTTGAGGTCAATTCAGATGAAAGGAATTTTTTTGACTCCCCAAGCTTATAACCCTGTAATTCAAGCTCTCTTTAGACGAAAAAGAACAACTGAAGCTATGAGGCTTTTCCGAGAAATGATGGAGAAGGCTGATCCTCCAGATGCTCTTACCTACAAGCATGTTTTCCGTGGGCTCTGTAATGGTGGAGGACCAATTGGAGAAGCCGTTGATTTTGTGATAGAGATGTTAGAGAGAGGATTTCTCCCAGAGTTCTCATCATTCTACATGTTGGCTGAAGGACTTGTTTCTTTAGGGAAGGAGGAAACTTTGGTTGAGCTTATTGATATGGTTATGGATAGAGCAAAATTCTCAGACCGAGAAACTTCAATGGTAAGGGGATTTCTCAAAATCCGAAAGTTTCAAGATGCATTGGCCACCTTCGGTGACATCTTGGATAGTCGGATGCCCAGAAAAACTTTCCGGTCAAGATCAAAATATTTTTAGTATTGACTGACTTACTAGTGGAATGGACGGAAGCCACATATTTTCCTCCCTCGTAACCTATATGAAGTTTGGTATTGAACATTTTCTCAAAGAGAACTCTCGGGATGTTGATGCAGAGCAGACATAATGAAAGAAATGAAAAAATTCTTGAGATTCCTCTGCTCAATTGGTGCTTGGGGCATGACCTGCACACCGTGGTACTGTTGGTGTTGTTTATATTTCTGGCTTTAAGCTCAGAACGGTATTTATTTCTGTATCCAATTTCTGTTGCTGATGTCAATTTTCCAATCTCTAGAAATGTAAGGTAGGCTATTTGGCTTATTAGATTTATTGATATAATTGGCAGGCTTGACCATGAATCATAGCTTTTAAATCACTATTCTTGATTAGGTAAAAAATCCTGAAATCAGGGAGGCATCCTGTTCTTTTTAAATTAAATTTTATTCCAGTAAAAGTCAAATTTATATCTGTACTAATTTGACCCTTCAAAAAAAGGGAGAAAAAATGTAACCAGATAATTTGATTGGAGATGGCCTCATCATGTGTACTCATTCATATTCATTCACATTTTTCTTTTGAAAAATTATTTCTATACCATCTTTATTTTGTAATAGGTATATTTAATTATCATAAAATTTTAATATATTTTTACACTATTTTTATTTTTAAATTTATATCAATCAATTATTTTAACACCAATAATCTAAATAAAATAATCATTTTATTTTTAAATGAATTAAAGATTATTTTATCCTATAAAATTTTGAAAATAAAAAATTATAACTATAATTTAATTAGTTGATAAAATATCTTGAAAAATGGGACGTGTGAGTGCCATTTAATTAATTGATAAAATATATATTTTTTTAATCCTTTTGACCTTAAAAACGTGCTATACTCATATAAAATATATTTTTTTCTTTTTAATCAATCATACAATCACAATTATCAATCGATTTTCATTGTTTAAATTAATCACCAAAGTAATAATAGTCTAAACTAAACCAAAGTAATAATAGTCTAAACTAACTTTGAATAATAAAAAAATATAATTTCAAAAGTTATGATTTAAAAATTATAATTATAAAAATTAACATCATAAATTTTTTATATTTACCTTAAATTTAGAGGTATTCTTGTGATTATGATTTTTTTATTTTTAAAAATTTTATAAGATAAAACGATTTTTTAATTCATGTAGAAGTAAAATAGTTATTTTATTTAATTTTTTAGTGTTAAGTGGTTGAATAATATAAGTTTAAAAATAAAAATAGTGCGCAAAATATATAAAATTTTTATAATAATTAGATATATGTATAATAAAATAAAAATATAATATATATAGATACATATTTTTTTTTAGGTCAAAGGTTGCCTTCACCAAATAAATATCTTCAAACTTGGAAATTAAACTATTATTATTAGGCAAATGATCATAGAACGGCCATAAATCTCTGAAAATGACCCAAAAAAAAAAAAAAAGGAATCAATTGCGTATCGCTTGGTTTCAACGAGGGCCAAATCAGATTCCAGAATCAAGAGATTCAAGAAAATATCATGGCACCAAAAGAAACAATAATTCATAATTTATTTTATTTTATTTTAATATAAATATTTACATTTAAAAAATAAAAAACGACCGTCATCGTTTTCTTGACCGTCGGTTGTTACGCTTAAAAACACTTTCCACGCTTCGATTATGTCAAAGCCTCCACCTCCCTCCCTCCCTCCTCCGTTTGATTCCCAAATAATCCTTCCAAAATTCAAAAACAACAACATTTAATCAGTCATTTAAAAATCCGATGAACTTATTTTATCGCTGAACCGATTTAATCAGTCATTTAAAAAATCCGATGAACTTATTTAATTTCTGAACCAAAACTCTTTTACATGTCTTGTAGTTCACAAGATTCTAGCCGGCACTCGCCGTGTTTTTGGTCCCACTCGTTTGTACTACCTTCACTCACTTCTCGTATATATTATGTAGCGATTTGGCCATCAGATTGATCTCGAAACTCCCAGCAAAAAAAGGGGGGGAAAAAAGAAAAAAAATGGAGTCCGTAGATTCTCGCGATGAAGAAGCACCTCTTGTTGCTGATAGCTTGCAAGTTCTTACTCCAAAGAACTACACGCGTGATGTTCACATCCTCAGCTGCGCGTTTCTTTTGATTTTTCTCGCTTATGGAGCTGCTCAGAATTTAGAGACTACTGTTAATATCGTTGAGTAGCTGCCCCTGCACCTGCCCCTGCCCCTGGCCGCTTTCTAGTTTTTGAGCTGACAATTGGTTTTTTATTTGTTGCAGGAGGGGAACTTGGGAACGATTTCGCTGGGGATATTGTACACGTCGTTCACGTGTTTCTCTTTAATTGCTTCATTGGTGGTTCGAGTGTTGGGTTCCAAGAACTCCCTGATCCTTGGGACTACTGGCTATTGGTTATTCGTGGCTGCCAATTTGTTCCCTTCGTGGTACTCTACACTCACCTCACATCTGAGTTCAATTTAGAATTTGGATCTAATACTGAGCTGACCTCTGCCGTACTGAGCGATGAATCCAAATCGTTTGATTAAATTTTGTTGTAGTTAAAATGTTATTTAGGACAATGTTCGTAACTGTTGTGCTTCTGCTTAACTTTGAAACCACACCGGCTAATAAATTTAGTTCAACACTCACTTTTACTTCCCAGTCCCCCAAAAAAAAAAAAAAAAAATTTATTTATTTATTTTTTCTGTAGGTACACTATGGTGCCGGCATCGTTGTATCTTGGATTTGCTGCTTCTATAATATGGGTTGGAGAGGTGTGGATGCTGTTTTTGGATTCTCTTATTGAATAATATTTTCAAATGGGAATTATCTATGAAGTTACTAAAGTCATAGAAATTTGTTATGGTCTATTAGGGAACATATCTCACTTCCGCTGCACTCAGTCATGCAAGCAATCACAAGTTGCATGAAGGAACGGTGATTGGCAGCTTCAATGGAGAATTTTGGGGAATGTTTGCCAGCCACCAGGTGCTCTTTCAGTCAAAATGCATTTTCTTTAATTGATGATTTTTATGTTGTCATCGCTGTTCTCAATGTTGGATACCATTTTCCTCCCAATTTTGGCAGTTTGTTGGAAATCTTATCACACTTGCAGTGCTCAAAGATGATAAGGTATGTGCTGCCTTTCTAGCTAAGCTTTTGGTTTTGGACAATAGAAGATGATATTCTGAGTAACATAGAGGAAATTCATGTTAGCATTTGAATATAATTGTGTACAGCTGATTCAGGAAAATGTTTAATTTAGACAGACATTCTGGCACATAATTTGCTAGATGATTAACTTTTTAAGCCTGACATTGCAACTTATTTTATTTCCTTTGTAAACTGCTTCCTATTAATTTTCTATTACATACTGCAGGGGGAAAGCACCAGTGGCATCACTTTATTGTTCATTGTGTTTCTTGGCACTATGACATTGGGCACCATACTTATGTGCTTCTTACGTAAAGAGGAAGATAAAGGAGAAAAGGAAACAGCAGATGCTTCTGTAAATTTCTATTCGTACTTAGTGTCTTTATCGAAGTCAATTACCACTCTTCTGGCTGACCTACGGATGCTACTGATCATTCCCCTTTTTGCATATTCAGGATTACAACAAGCATTTGTATGGTAATAATCAGTTAACCTTCATATCTGTTCTTTATATTGCCTTTTCATTAACATTTTTATTCTTTATAGTTCAATTATCTAATTTAGTTTCTCCAATAATCGCACTATGTCTTCTTTTGTAGGGCCGAATTTACAAAGGAGATTGTAACTCCAGCACTTGGTGTTTCTGGTGTAGGTGGTGCAATGGCAGTTTATGGAGCTTTTGATGCAATAGTAAGTATTAGACTGCAGAAATCAACAATTTCATGCAATGAACAGCTTGCCAATTTTTGTGTTCCAAAGGAATCTTTTTCTCATTGCCAATTGTTTATGCCTTGTGCTGTGCTATATGCTCTTGTTTTGGTCATTGCGTCTTCAGAACACTGTCTTGAGTGGCCTTGCAATCACAAACCTTCACCTGCAACCAATTGATTGACTGTGAATATATATTTTAAACACAAAATATAGCTTCTTGATGCTCGAAGCAATTGTTCCAAGATTCTGTTTTCGGTAAAGCTGAGTATTGTCATACTTCCATTGGCTGTATATTGGAAGTAATTTAATGTTTACGCTGAAGTACTGTTTGCATTTCTGTTTGAGTCAATTTGGAAAATAAATATCCATTAATTGGATTCACTCTTTGCTTGGTTTCGCCGCTTTTTTCAGTGTTCACTCGCTGCTGGTCGACTTACCACTGGTCTTCCATCTATCACTTTTATAGTTTCTGTTGGAGCTATTGCTCAGGTGGTTGTATTTCTCTGGATTCTGATAGGTTACAGGTTAGTGTTGTGTACTCCTGTTACATTGAAGTTTTTCAGAACTTGAAGGTTTTGTAGTAGTGTGAGCTTGAATGTATTAATATTTTTCCATCTCCTTGATTCACTGTCTTCCTATAGTGTAACTAGTGGAGTACTTGGCACTCTATATCCACTTATCATGGCAGCTTTGTTGGGCATTGGTGATGGAGTGCTTAATACACAGCTTAGTGCTTTGCTTGGGATACTCTTTAAGCACGATACGGTAACAGCTAATCCTACTTTCATAAGACAAATATTTGTTTGGTAGGTGACTATGAATATGAATTTCCTTTTAGTAAGTCAGTCTACCTCATATTCTTCAGGAACACCCAAGGATACGATGGCAATGATGAAACTAGTAATATCAGCAATATTCTGCATCAAACTTGCTTATTTTATTTTACCTGGCAAATCATATTCTATTAGGTTCATATTTTTTCATATCTAATCATAAAGGGTAAAAAATGTAAAAAAATGAAAATTCCACGAACTGCATTAGATGGTTGCTTTGTATATAGGTCTAGAATTCTTGCAAGATGGAGGAGAGACTTTTCTTTTGTGTTATAAATTAGCCAATTAGCTACTATATTGGTTGGCATCCTCACTTAACAGATTACGGATTAGTTTACACATGATTCTTTTTATTCTGATTAGTAAAAGAAGCCTAAATTAGGTCATTGTTTTCTCTTTATTTAATTTGTAATCTCTCCTATAAGTTCTTGTTATTGTGATTTCAATATCTAATTATGAGAGATATTGCTTCTGTGAACAGGAAGGAGCATTTGCACAGCTCAAGGTCTGGCAGTGTGCTGCAATTGCAGTTGTCTTCTTTATCGGTCCCTATATCTCATTGCAGGCGATGCTGATTGTTATGGTTGTGGGTATCTGTGTCTCATTGGTTGGCTTTCTGTTTCTTACCATTCAGGTAGAGAAAGCATTCTACTCCCCAAGATCGTGATAATTTAGCAAGCCTATATGAAATTATGAAATCAGTGTTGCCATGAGAACTCATGTGCTACGTTTGTTTGTTTTGCTGTGTTGTTGTATCTCTGGCTCTGTGTGTAAAGTCAGTTCAATCACAAATCTGGTTTCTGTAAAATTTTCATTAAGTAAATTATAGCTTGAAAATCCATGGTGATTTGATCATCCATGTTGGAAATATGCTTTCATCAAATTGCAGTGGCTTGCTGGGACCTGTTTCTCCAATCACCAATGTGAATATCTCTTCTTTTTGTAGGCATCAAATTCAAGTACCCGAATATCCCTGAGGTTTCAACTGAAGTCTGGCTGGACTGCACCTGAATTCCTTTTTAGAATTAGAAAAACAGAACATTAAAACAAAATTAGAACATCCGAAAACATGAAAAATGAACTCACGAGTCTTTTGTAACGGTTGTGTTTCGGTATCACTTTAAAGAGTAATTTTGCATTTTCTAGTATCGCAGCAACCGTTACAATCATAACATTTATCCACTCGATGCTGAGATAGAATTAAAAAAAAAAAAAAAAGGAAAAACATTACTTGCACATGTGACCGTTCAAATCAAATCCTAAATCGTCATTTTATTGAGATTCAGGTCCATTGGAGATTGGGGTTAGTTTAAAATTTAAATAGTGTGGTAGAGCTGTCCAGCGGTTCGAACTAGCCATAGTAATTAAGATTTAACAATCTAAAATTATAGGCAGTGTCATATAAGATTTAACAATGTAAAATTAGCTATAGTAATTGTTTAATTATAAATATATTAGTATTATTCTCATGTAATGTAAGTTGTAATTTGAGCAATAGTCTTATTTAATTTTTTAAAAAAACCCCATTTAGAATTAAGGTAATATTCAATTTAATTTTTGTCAAAAATAATGTTTGTTAAACTTTGTAAAGGCTACTTATTTCATACTTTTCTTTATTTCTATAGCAGTTTTTTAAAACAGTTGAAAGGTTGTTTTTCAGAAGCAACTTATTAAATTAAAAATTTGAGAATTATTATTCTGACAAGTTTAATGTAAACATAATGCATACTACTTTTATGTTATTTGGACTATGAGTTAGTATGAATTTTTATCATATTTTATGTAATAAATTATGAAATTCATTATATTTTATTTAATTGAGTCTTTCACTTTATGTAATTTTATTTGTTATAAAAAGAAAAAAAACATGTTGTCTCAATTTATTAAACATGCTCTAAAAAATAAAAGGCAATTTAAATTTATATTTATTTTTGTCATTATATAATAAAACAACACTTTTGTCATAAAATTTACAAAATACATATACTTTTTTTTAAAACTCAGAGCTACATAGCTGACCAAATACTAAATTATTTTTTAACTCAATTATTTTTTTTTATCCACATAACACAAACAACTTATTTTATCAACCACCACTATCTTAGATTCACTCTAAATTTTATCTCTGCCGTTATATTTAGCAATCATTAAAATAATGACAATGACATCAATGAAATTTGAAAGTTGAAACAATCTCATTAGAGAGAGTTTTGCATTTTGTAGTACATTATCTAGGATAAAATTTATATGCTTAAAATTAGTCCATTAGTTAATGCATATAAAAATGTTAATTTGTAATCTGAGTTGTTGTATATATCTTAAAATTTTCCCTTCATATTTATTAATCGTAGGGTGGAATAATATAATTAATTTACTTAAAAATTATTAAACATATATTAACAACTCAATAAATGATATGCCACATGCCGGCTAAAGTTTTTGCAATGTGTTTATCATTACTCTTTGCAATTTACCCGTAGGCTGTAACTCCCCTAACAGTTATCTGAAACGCCAACTATTAACAAAACGACACGTGTCCCAATGCCCCCCGCTACCGGTCATAGAGTCGTTGAAGCAACTAGCAGGTGACCAACAAAACTCACGTCGTTCCACGGCTCATCAGTCAAGCCACATTATATCACTCAATCAGTAGTTGAAGATTAGGTCCCCTTCCACTCCCCTTTGTTTTTCATTTAAAGCCGCCCCCTTAGCGTTTTGGTTTTTCTCGGATTGGACAACAAATGACGATGTCTCTGTCTTTCTTTACTTCCCTGTTTCACAAGTTCACATCACGGTGGCCCCTCTTCCTCTACGCTGCCGCGTGGACGGCTCTCCTGACAGCAACCGTCGCCGCGGCGTCGTTTTGGCCGGAGGTCACATTTGTCTGGTCGATATCTCCCTCGTCTTCATTTTCGAAAGAGTGCGAGGGCGCTGCTGGTGAGGCGTCCGTTACCGTCAGGGTTCCGTTGGACCTGCCGGGAGAGATCCTCTGCCTGCCGGCCCACCTGTTCAGGAGATCCAAAATTGATTTGCTTGTCCCTCCGGTTTTTGCGGCCGTTGTCGTGGCTGGGTCCGCTTGGGTGGTCCGAGCGTTAGGCTTGTTTGAGAACGACGACTCCTCTTGACTCTTTGATGAGTAAGTTTTAGGTTCTTTTTTAAAAAAAAAAAAAAATTAATTTCCACCTTAGATAGCAGCCACGTGCAATTTCGTCGTAAACAATTAATTTTGTTGAAAAAAAAAAGAAAAGAAAAAAGAAGCTTGTACATGATACATCGTCTCTTATGACATGAATTTGATTTTATTGTAACAAAATAGAACCTTGCTACAAAATAATCAAACACTTGCATTTTACGTTATAAAGGGTATGTCTGGAATCATAAAATAAGTGATTTGATAAGTATAAGCTGATTTAACGTTGTGACTACGCCATTCCGATGGCCTGTATTTGCACCGTCAGATAATTATATTTTATTGACTTTCTGATCATCAGTACACACTAATGGGTACCGTGGAGGAGAAGCAAAATGCAGGTTCATAGATTGTGACTATCGTCGATCACAAGCAACATGCTTATGCGATTGACACCAATCAACTTCTCAAAGCCACTTATGCTTCCATACATAACTAAGCAATTCATTCGCACGGCACCCACTTCCATCCCAATTGGTTCCATATATAAATATTAGAATTAGCCAGCACTTGAGTCTCTAATTTCCTAATTTCACGCGTAGTAAGTCTTATGCTGAGGTTTTTGAAGCCGAGTTAATCATTTTGTTGCTGAAGTCCCACAGTTTTTTAGCCAGCGTTTCATCTCTAGCAAGTGCACTTGGTGGCATCTCATTGCAGTCCAGGAAATATTTTCCAGTTACGCCTCTCATATTTGGATGTAGAGCTACATAGCACGTTGTGGCTGCCCCCTAGAGCCATTAATTTCAAAGGTAATGTTAGTTAGCTAATAATCAACTGACAAAATTCACTTATCAGCTTTTAGGAAATTAAGCACCTGAGGTACATTTTTCCACAGGAAGAATGAGAAAATTTTGAAAATTCCTGCACAAATAAAGATAGTAAGAAAACAAACATCTTATGTTTTTGCTTTCTGGGAATATAAGATAAGAGCATACTCATCACAACAGCAGAATGCTTGAAAAGATTCGTCATTATTAGCCCCGGATGGACTGAATTTGCTGTGATATTCACTCCCTCTTCCTGTAACCAAGTTAGAAAAATTATTATGTGATAAAAGAGTCCTGAGATACTGTTTGGTATACTGTCATTTTTAAGATATAGTTACTGTAAATATTACTTTTAAATAATAATTTTGAAAAAAAAAGTAATGATATTAGAGGTTATTTATTAATTATACAAGTCGTGGATCAAATTATCTTAAGTTCAAAATCATAATAGTTAATGTTTAATAAACATTTTATTGTAGAAAATACTGCTACTCAACTTTAAAACCAAACAGGATCTAACTCAACAGACGATTGATCATCAAATTTTTTAGTACGATTACCTGAAATCGTCGCGAGAGCTCATTGGCGTGTAATATGTTGGCTAATTTAGATTGCCCATAAGCCTTTTTGTCAGAGTAACTGAATCAAAATTTATGACGTACATGAGAAGAAATTTTTCGCTGATTTAATTGTTATTAAATGATCAAAACATACCTTGCTTTGTCATTGATCTTCTGAAACCGAATCCCAGCTTTGTATGTGTATTGGTGGGCTATTGATGATAGATTCACTATCCGGCCCTCAATACCAGTTTCTTTAGCCGTGCACTTCATTGTTTCCAGAAGCAAATTTGTTAAAAGAAAATGCCCTGCAAAAGTAAATATTTAAACTTGAATACTAATTTAGCTAATCAATTAATAACAACCGTTTAATACAGCTTCAAATTAAAGTATTCACCAATATGATTTGTTGCAAATTGCATCTCTATTCCATCTTCAGAAATCTGGTAGGGACAGAACATGACTCCAGCATTGTTTCTGCATTAAATTAATTTTGGCATGTTATAATATGCTTTTATTGTCTCTCGGAAATATCAGTAGATTGCTATGTGATATTTCGAGAAAGAGGGGCGGGTAAAATTACATTAAGATGTTGAGGGGAAGATTAAGAGCAATGAAGTTTTGGGCAAAATCTTTAATAGAAGCAATAGAGGAAAGATCAAGTTTCAGAGTATCAACACGAGCAGTGACGTCTTCTTTCAGAATAAGCTGTTTTGCTTCATTTGCAGCTGCCATGTTTCTTGCAGCAATAATAACATGAGCTTTACGTAGAGCCAAGACCCTGGCTGTCTCCAAGCCAATTCCACTTGCCCCTCCTGCAATCATTTTCCTTCATCAATTAATTATCCCTAAATATATATCTTAATTGTGTTCAAATATTTTTATTTGAGTTGTTATCTTTTTACTGCTTACTGCTTAGGTACACTAATTACTATACTATAACACTTTACTACTAAATAATTATAAATTTAATTATAACGATTAGTTAACTGTTAATTGATTGCATACATCATGTTGATGTAATAGGAGTAAAGTAAAATCAAAACAACAATTTCATTGAATTAAAAGGGTAAAATTATTATTAGAACATATTACCATTGGTATCGATAAAAAGAAAGATGATAATATACTTTGTATTAATGTTTTGTAAATTCATTAATATTCTTTGTATTTTTTCAAAGTAAGGTAAAATTAATATTTTAAAAGTTAACTAATGATTAACTAACAATTTTAATGGAAAAATAATAAAATCTAAGATTTTACAATTCCGTAGTAGTAAAATATTATGAAACAATACTTATTGCACTTATATCTTATATTTCTCAATAACTTAAGCAATAAAAAGATAATAACCTTTTTCATTCTTACAGGAGAGAGAAAATGAGCGCAATTCTTAAAGCAAATAGCAATATGAAGAACTGAAGAAGATTTACAAAAGCATGCTATCAATATATATTATGAACATGAAAAACATGAGAGTATTTAAAAGAAAGAGAGAACAAAAAGCATAACCAGGTCCATTTCTCTCTCTCTCTCTGTTTTGTTTTTTGTTTTTCCCCCTCTACAGTTAAGACACGATTTGCATACAATAATTCTTAATTTTTGGAAACAAAAAAATAAAAAAAAAAGAATAATTTAGAAATCACATAGGGTTTAATTATTTTCAAAATGAATTTTTAAAAAATGTTTGTTAGTATTTTGGTTAATTTCTAATCCAACCCATACTAATAAAAAAAAAATCATTTTTTCCCCTCATCATGAAACAAACTCTCAACATATTTTTTATTTAATAAATGTCACGTCGAAAACCTCATTTTCTTTTTTCTAAAAGTAGGATATAAAACACCAATTGAAAAAAATAATATCAAACACACTCAATTTTTAAAAATTACTTTTGAATCATAAATCTAATTGTTAAGTTAAGAGTGTATTTTGCATTATTTTTCAAATGGTGTTTTTATATTTTTTAATAATAAAAAATTATTAATTTTTAGTAAATATAAAAACGCGTTTAGTAACTCGTTTTAAAAGTAGTGTTTGAAATAAGAATTGTAAAATTGTACTTGGTAGTTTGTATGAAGCAATTATTAAAAAAAAAAAAAGATATCTGGGATCATTTTTTTTCTAATTGCTGTGAAATTTTAAATAAAAAATGGAAACATATGGGGTCATAGTAATTATGATGAAGTAAAACCAAAAAGTTTGTGAAGCCTTTGTGCAATTTCCGATGCAGTAAAATTGAAACGACAACAAATCCTTGTCTACTTTTCTCAACAAAAACTGGAAAATGGATACCATCAATTTCTATCAAATGAAAAACGATGTGTATAAAAGTGTTCCACCAAACGTGTTTTTCATTTTATTATTTTCGCAAAACAAAAAATGATTGGCCAAAAACAATGACGAAACAAGGCTAATATATCTCTTCTCCCCGTCTTTTATTCTTTACTCGTTTAGTCGTTTGTGTTAACGGGTTAGTTTGGGGTCGGGAGGTATTAGACAAACGTCAGCGGGATATGGATCCAAATTTGCATGCACGGCTAAAAGCCCCGGCAAGTAAGGGCCGTAGCCGATAAAATTAAAGACCCCATTTTCATACATTTAAAAGATTCAATCAAAATACTAAAACTTATATTAATAAATATTTGCTCATATAAGTTCTTAAATTATACTTCTTTTAGTAAATTCCTAGTAAAATATGAAAATGAGACATTTATCTCTTTGCGAATCATATGTAATTCTGAATATGAGAATGTAATGTTAACGATTATATACTTTTAGCACATAACGATTGATTTTTCATGTGAAGAAGCAAGAAAGGAAAACTTGAAACTACAATTTTAATTCAAAAAAATTTATTTTGACAAATAAATAAATAAGACCCTAATGTTTAATTTCCCCAAAGGCCTCAAGTAACGTAGTAGAGCCGGCATTACAAATTAGTTGAATAAAAGTTCCATTTTCTTCACCAAAAAAAAAAAAAGATTTAGCAATAAAGCAAACAAGTTGATTAAAAGATGCACACAACGAGTCATATATATATATCAAAGAAACCACCAAATACGATAATGTTGAACTTTTGAATGATAAAGCTATATATAAGCGAAGCTAACCTGTGATGATAGCAGTGAGATTGGTTGCATCAATCCCATCAGTAACCTGCTCAGCAGTTGAAGCTGAACCAAAACCACTTGAGCCAGGCCTTCCTGTTATCAAAGAGACGATACCCATCTGCTTAGATCACTCAGATACAACAAAAAGGAAAAATATGTTTTAATAAATATAACCTCAAACTTCCTCTTTAGCTGGCTCACAAAGGAAAAAACAAAACGAAAAAAAGAATAATCAGTGTTTGTTTTGTTTCGTTTTGCTAAAGATGGTGTCAGGTTAATAAATAGGAGGGGGAATGCATTAGGGATTTATGAGAGTGTTTGGAGGTTTGTAGGTGGGGTATCGGGGAAGATAGAAAGCTTCATGTGCAATGCGGAGGTGGCTGCATTAATTAATTCTCGCTGGTGAAGAGCTGTTAATAGCTTCAACGACCTTTCACTAGTCACACTTGTACCATTATTGTGGGGTTATCTCAGAGAATATAAACACTGTTACTTGGATGATGCCGAGTTATTAGACTTTTACAGTGCATAATACAGCTGCCTTTTACACACACACACACACACTCACATATTCCTATTTTCTAAATCAATAGAGTTTTGGTATGGTGGTGCGAGGAGGCTCTTATAGACCTATGGCCGTGGTTTTTGTGTAGGCTCTTTGACGAAATATTTTCTAAGAATGACTTCTATATGGTTTATTGTGTTTTATGTTCACTTTATTATGAGTTTTTTTTTAATTTTGTTTTAGTACTTTTCTTCTGCTAAATAAAGTTATTGGGTTTTTTTATCTGAGATCTCCTTCTAAATATTAAATTACAGTGACATTTTGTGATGTTTTCTATTACACTATGAAGAATTAATTCTATCTCTAATTTGAATCAAGTCTTTACCTTCGGTAGTTGAGGCAGGTTAGGCCCGAAGTGCTAAAGTTAGGCAAAACTCGAAAAAGTTCTTCAAGTATGATAGTAAATCCTTGTAGTGAATGAAGGAGTTATTTTTGTTACGAGGACTAGTTAGTAAATGGAGCGTGTCCTCTCGTTTCCTCTCATTATATGTTAATTAAATTAGTAAAATTTGACCGGTGCTCATAGATAGTGAAGAAATTGATTTGCTATTAGGTTATTAACAATGTTAAAATTTATTATTTCTATATAATCTGCTTCATTATTTATACATGTGGCAGCATGGTGCCGCTCGCACTGTTAATTAGAACTAATATTTTTCAGTGAAAAGTATATGATAGGAATTACGGGATGAAGAGATAAGAGGAGAGGCATCATTTTTTAATTTTTACTTTCGTACTTTTTGTGCTTTAAAAAGTTCTTACCTTTCAATTATTTTTCTTTTTCTCTTTCATTTGTGACAAACAATAATAAATTAGAAGTCTATTTTTCCTTATTGCGGTAGGTGTTGCAGTGACAATCATCCTTCCTCTATGTTGGCACCAGGGAGTGGGGTTGCTTTTAAAAGCAATTTATGATATGATTGACTAGCATAATTGTACTTTATGCATATTTCTAGTCACTTCGAGAAATAGCTTAATAAATGAGACACAGAAAATTTATGCGGTTAAGTATTTAGCTTACGTCCACATATAACAATATATATAGTTTTTAGAGCTATTTGTTCATTTTGAAACTCACTAAGCTTTTGGAGCTTCTAGATTCTTTTATTTTAATAACCATGAATGAAATTTTATTGGGCTTAAAAGAAGGATTCACCAGCTGAGACTATTTAATTAAACTTATCACCCATAGTTATACTCTACTGTAGTTGTACTCTCCTATAATCATGCTTATTTGACTTATTAAGTTTTCAGATACTAAACTCTCTGCTATCATACTCTCCTGTAACAGTGCTCACCTACAGTTGTGCTTATTTGACTTATTAAGCTTCCAGCTATAGATCTCTCATGCTACTGTGCTCCTCTATGGTTGTACTCTCCTGCCGTCATGCTTATTTAACTGAGCTCTCCTGTAGTTATCTTGATTTATTCAAGTTTTTAGCTATTGAGCTCTCTTGTTATCATGCTTTCTTATAGATGTGCTCTCTGCAGTTGTACTAATTTAACTTATTCAAGCTTCCAACTACTGAACTCTCATGTGGTTGTGCTATCTTTCAGTCATGCTTTTTTGACTTTTTCAAGTTTCTAGTTATTGAATTCTCTTGCTATCGTGCTCTCTTCTTGGTGTGCTCTCCTACAATCATGCTTATTTTAACTTTTCACATTTCTTATTACAACAATTATAACCATTAAATTATCAATTACATGATATAGTCATATATATGTTCATTAAAATATTTCAAAGAATTATAAAGTTCAAAGAAATTTTTATTAGTGGTTTAATTTTTCATTTTGTGCAAAATTGAGTGTTAGAAAAATTTATAAAAAAAAATGCATGTGAGCAATTTATTCTTTGTTTCTTATGGTCATTATATCATATCAAAGCACTTTAATAACTAAATGCATGCAAAATGTTTTTGACACTTATAACACCTTTAAAAATAAAATTAACCAAACTCCTAATTGTTGTATGGTATAATTGAGTATTTTTTCATCAAAGCACAAATAGATTATTCTTTAAATTACAACAATTCCAAACATGCCATCAATCTTCTTTATTTTAAAAGTATGTGATGCAGAGTTCTAAGGCTAAGTACTAATTTTGTTACTTGATGCCAATATTATAAAATAGTTAAGGCAAGTGGTAAACACTAAACAGACATTCTGTACTCCCAAAATTTTTTGTATTTTCTTTTATTGTTTACGCACTGAATTTTTGCCAATTTGCGAAAAGGGCAAATATCCAAGGTCCTGTTTGAGATTGAGATATTGTAACTTTTAAGTTGCAACTGCTGTGGAAAAAAACTATAATTATGAAATAAAAGTTAATATTACATAGTAAATATAATTTTTAAATAATAATTTTGACAAAATTAGTAAAAATATAATAAATTTTTCATTATAAAAATGTAAAATCAAATTAATTTAATTTACAAATTAAGTAGTTAGCTTTTACTAAACACTTTAGTGCTAACCTCAATCCCAAATAAACTACAAAAAACCAATCATAAATACGCGACAATACAAGCGCATTAATTAAAATTAATTTTTTAATTTTAGTCGTTCTCATTAATCATACCCACTTCCCCTCACCGATTATTTACACCATCCAATTTGTTCCAGCTTAAATATATGAATTGACTTTGATTGTCATCAAACCTCATGATCTGCATGTTTCAGTTGATATTTCCACGCTACTAAGGCTTCCCTTTCAGTTCAAAGTTTCTTAAAAATTAGAGTTTTTATTAAAATTTTTTAAATTATTTAGCTATCAATGAGAATTTTTATTAAAAATTATAAAAGATTATTTTCAATTGATAAGTTTTCTAACGTTATATTATAAAATAAATGAAATAATATTGTGTAACAAACAAAGAATAGTTTAGACAATTTAACTATTAAAAAATGCTCTTCAACATACACTTCCAAAAGCTCAGAATTTGAGTTGTTAATAGAGGTAGAGTAGCTTATATAGGCATTTTTTAGTATAAATTTTCAAATAGAGGTTATTTAAAGCTTTTATAAATAAAGTTTTTGCCCTTTTTTTGGTTGTTAACAAAAGCTTTCATTGAAATTATAAAATTATTTTAATTGGTAAGCTTTTTTAAAAATATGTTATGAAAGGAATAAAATATGATTGACAAATAAGTAAATGACATTTTAGATATTTTAACATTTTAAAAAAGAGGCTAAACTATATTACATATAATTTAAAAAGAAAATTTATCATCTACTCTCAAAAATCTAAAATTTAAGTTCAATATAGCTCATTTAATTTTCAAAAGCTCTATTAAAAAAAATCAAATAACGATGAAAATTTTAAAAAGAGCTAGTGGAATTATATAAGTATTTATGATCATTAGATAAATCATAGCAAATAACTACTTAATCTCTAAAACTCCTCTCAAAGTACAGCTAAACAATACAAAAAAAAAAATAGAAGAGCTTTAGGAATTACATAATCACTTATAATCATTAAATAAATCATATCAAACATGCACTTAATAAGAAAATTTCTCCTGTAATTATGAGCAATAGTAAATATACTTTCTCAAATATTATTAGAAGCATTTATATTTTCTTAAATAAAAAGGTGAAACAGCGTGTTTAAACATAAATTTTCCAATTATACTCATATTTAATTTATAATAAAAGTACATGTATTTAAATTATTAGTCAACCAATCTAACTACCCTACAACTGTTGTGTAATACCCTTATTGTTTTTTTGTGTTTGTGTTGTCGCCATTAAGGATGACAATGGGAGGGGAGGGGAGGGGACCAATCTTCTCGTACCCATCCCCGATATTTTACATATGTTCCCGTCCCCTCCCTGTCCCCGTTAGAATTACTTGAGAGAATCCCCATCCTCTCCCCGAATAATAACAAGGGATCCCCGAGAGTCCCGATCCCTGAATAACTAATATTTTTTTATTTTGAGTTAATCATATTAAAATAAAAAAATTAGTAATTAACACAGCATGTAAGGGATACAAACTTCTTTTACAAGCTATCGTGAACAAATTAATAGTTTAATACAGAATTGTTGCAAATAAAATCGAATTTAGATTAAAAATTAACTTTTTCAACGGTGGTGTGGGCACTTTATAAATGCAGATTTTTCCTTTATAACACAATAGTTAAGTTGGAGCAAATCAAGAGTAAATATTAGATTAGATTAGATATTAAAATTGCGATTCGTTGTGGGTAATTATAACATCTAAAAATAAATAAAAATAGATTTAAGTTTAAAATATTTAATGAATTTAAAATTAAAATAAAATTTTTGGGCTAATAGAACCTACCCGGTCTTTTTAATGTCCTAAATAAAAATTTAGGACTATAATTAGTAAATTAGGCCTAAAAGTTTAATAATATAAATATTTTGATATTTGTTATTGTAACCAATATTTATAATTTTATAATTCAAATTTTATTATTTATTTACTAGTAATTTGAAAAAATAAAATTAAAATGGGAAAATTGGTAGGGGATGGGGATTCCACCTCATCCCCGTCCCCTCCCCGAATAAGAAATTGGGTAAAAAATTTTCCTCATCCCTTCCCCGAATAAGAAATTGGGTATGAAATTATCCTCATACCCTCCCTGAATGGGGAAAATCTCCGAGGGTACCCGTCCGCGTAGGGATTTTTGCTATCCCTAGTCGCCATCAGATTTTATGAAAGAGTGGTTTTAACAGGTGAATGTGTTAAATTGGTTATTAACACTGCAGCCCTTGTTGTGTACTGAAATTATAAATAATAAAACATTTCAAAATTTTGTCACATAAATCTGGATTGTTTCAAATTAGTACATAATTAGATAATTAAAAATAGGATGAGAGTATTTGCACCCTACAAAATACTCTACAAATTGATATTTTATCAAAATTTTTAATTACAAAATACTGAAATGTGATTTACAATTAATGGCATTGCATTTTTTTTTTAAATGTTGAAGGTAATTTGTAATCAACTAGAGAATTAAATAATGAGACGATATAAGAAAAAAAAAACAGTGAATTTACGTGGTTTAACACTTGGTTATATCCATGGGTATAGAAAGAGTAATGTTCACTATTAAATAAGAATTACAATGAAGCTCTTTTTTTTTTTTTTGGTCTAACTATTTGCTCATATATCTCTATGCATCAAGGATTCTCTATTTGTAATAAAATTTATATCCCGAGTCCTCGATAATTTCTCATGTTGATCATCTTTATCACTTAGACTTTTATCTGATGTCAATATTTTTCTCCTTCTTAAATTGAGTTTTGTCTAATATCAACGCCTATCTTCAACATTTATCTCTTTTTTTTTTAATCTCGCTTTGTGCTTCAAGAGCCTCTAGATTCTTTCACTGTCTTTGATAATGTCTCCAATTATTGGTGCCTCGTTATTAGATTCAACAGCTGGGCTTTTTTAGTTAAACTCATCTGCCATGGTAGCACTCTCGTGCTATTATGCTCTCCTACAGCCGCAATCCCTTGCAATCATACTTTTTTTACTTATTAAGTGTTACCACAATGCTTTGTTGCAATCATGCTCTCTGACAATTGTGCTCATTTGACTTTATGCTCTCATTTAATTGAGCTTAATTGACTCATTAAGTTTCTTACTGAGCTTGCATACTCTCGTGTAATTGTGCTTAATTGACTTCTTAAGTTTCCTTCTGAGCTTGCATGCTCTCATTTAACTATACTTAATTGACTTATTAAGCTTTCTACAGAGCTTGTATGCTCTCATTCTCCTTTACATGCTCATGTGCTTTCATGTAACACGGCCTCATGCTCACATATTCTCATGCCTTCATGTAATGTGCTTAATTGATTTATTAAGTTTCCTACTAAGCTTGCATGCTCTCATGCTAACATGCTCTCATTATTTCATGATCACAAGCTCTAATGCTCTTATATAGCTATGTTTAATTGATTTATTAAACTTTCTACTGAACTAGTATGCTCTCATGCTTGCATGTTCACATGCTTACGTGCTGTCATACTTATATGCTCTCATATCTCATGCTAACATGCTCTCGTGCTCATATGCTCTTATGCTCACGTGCCCTCATGCTCGCGTGCTTAAATGTTCTCATGGTCTCATGCTCACATGCTTTTCATGCTCTGGTTATTTGACTTGCCACATTTTTCCTTACAATAAAAAAATTCAACAAATTAATTATTTGCAAAAAAAGCACGTTTTACAGTTAAAGTAGAAATAAAAGAAAAAGAACATAAAAAAAGAAGCAACAATATCACTGAAAGAAAATAGCATGGTGCAATTAAAAAAGGAAATTAAGGGTTATAATAAAAAATCAATCGATCGTTAGAAGAATTGAGTTGTGGGCCTTTTTTTTTTTAATTTGGTGGGTGCAAAACATAAGTATGAGCGAATGGCTATTAGAGAAAAAGACTAGAGAAAAATGGGTTTGGTTTAGAAAACTAAAACAAAAAACCATAATAGTTTTCTCAACTACTCTAAACGAAGAAATTTTGTGATTAATAAATGTGTTAGCAGAGGAATACTTGATAAGAATTTTTATGGATGTTTGAAAAAAAAAAGCCTTATTTAGCTAAGGTCAATTTTGGTATTAACAGTGTTGTTAATAAATGTGTCAACATAAAAATTAGCTAGATATGTTTAAATACTTTTGTAGACGTTAAAAGAAAAAAAAATAGTCTTATTTAGCTAAGGTCAATTTTGGCATTAACAATGTTGTACGGAGTAAAAATAAATTTTAATGATTAAGCTCTTGCAATTGAGGGAACCAACCAATAGTTGCAAAGAAGTTGGCTGTTGTTAATTATAATTGGTTGATTAATAATATATATATATATATATATATATATATATATATATATATATATATATATATATATATATATATATATATATATATATATATCATAAGAGGTTCATCACTAGCAGTTGATTAATGATTAAACAGAGAAAATTGGGTCACATGGAGAAGAGGAAGAAGAATGGAAAAATAAAATTATCAGTGTACTTATAAGAAAGAAAATAAGGGTTGAATCATAGAAAATTAAAGAGGATTACAATACCATGATTATAGCAAAATTTTATTGTTAGTATACCCCATGTGTTTTGAAAAAAAAAAAAAGGAAATTTTTGCATTCCGTGATCAAAATATTGAATTCAATCAAGAATGGAGTTATTGTCACCCTTAAAAATCCCTTCTCTATATTTACTACTTAAGTCATGATTAAAAGCATATAAAAGAATAACAATCATCTTTCTAATGTTGATTATGTTTTTTGCAAAAACCAAGAACATCTAATAATTCATTATAAAATCAACAAGTTTACTTACTTCAATATTTAGTTCCAAGTTAACTGGTTAATAAATTGTCTATAACCACTCCACCTTTTATCATTAGGAAAATTACTCATAATATTTTCATAATTTTTTTTTTAAATCACATGGGTTTAAGTAGTGAAAAAAAATATAGACAGACAAATTATAGACGATAATATGGGTTTATTTTCAAATTTTAATGATTTTTTTTAATAAATAAAATTCTAAAAAAAGAAGACCATATTCTGGTATTGCACACTTATACAACGAAAATGTGGGATCTTATTGAAAAAGAAAATGAAAATAGAGGTATTTAAGAAATAAAAATAAGTGTAAACAAAAAGTTTAATTTATTCTAATTATTAAATGGGTGCCGTTAAGAAAAGGGTTTTAAGAAGTTACTAAAGGGGATCCAATAGTTTCAAACTCTTCAATCAATTTATGAAGAATTGATCATCTTTTATGATGAAAGAGGCATGCAAGTAACCTTATTGTCAGGATGGGTCATCAATGTGGGCAATGTGACAAGTCCTTCGTATTTATACCGACACGCACTCACGCGTACGCGGAGAGGGTCCATTCAAGAGTCAATGAGTTTTGCAAATTGTGGTCAATATATCCCCAATTGCTTATAGAGCCGAAAATTTTCTTAATAAAATATTGAAAAACGGTTAATAACATTGGATCCCAAATTTTTTTTTCAAATTATTTCACCATCTTCTCCTTTTGAATATTGTGAATGTAAGACTATGCAAAATATTACAAATTAAAGAGTATTTAGATATTTTAAATGGGGTTAGGGCCTTCATCTCCTTTTTCTTCTTGAAAAAGTTAAGGATTAAGGGAACCATCTAATAACCTAACAATAAATTAATTCTCCTTCTACGAAATTTGAGTTTACTTATGTGTATTTATCAGGTTAACTTTCCTTTAATCATTTAAAAATAGGTTCCATTCATTCTAGATCCAAACTAAATATCTAAATTTGGCCATCATAAAATTGATTTAAGAGAATATGGCAAGGTGATATTAAAAGAAGAAGAACGAAACAAAACTTGGGAGAAATCATGGACCCATTTGATATAATTGGACGAGCCACATCCGTACTTGAAAAATAACATTGGAAACTGCTGAACCGAAGTGCTGTTATCCCAAAATTATTCCAATAAAATTTTCTTTTAAAAAAATAACATATTATTTTTTTGATGATTGTATAAATAGCATGATTTTATTGAATGGTAGTAAAAATAAGGGTAAAAGTCTATTTAGTCCCTGTATTTTAAGATTAGTATGTATTTAGTCCCTGTATTTTTAAAAATACCTCAAAATATCCATGCCGTTAAAATATTTATACCCCTACCGTTGCTTTTTATTTTTTTGGGCTTACTTTTATAATATTTTTTTGTTTGGACATTAATAAAAAGAAAATAATTGAATTACCAATTTAACCCTAAAAATAAAAAATTTATATTAATTTTTTATTCTCAAAAATTGTATGCAAACTACCAAGTGTGCAAATGATGCTTGCAAAAAAATTGATATTAATTTTGTTATTTTTATTTTTTAGGTTTAAATTAGTAATTTAATTAATTTCTTTTTATTAATGTCCAAAAAAATTATTTTAAAAGGACAATATTATAAAAGTAAGCTAAACAAAATAAAAAGTAACGGTAGAAGTATCAATACTTTAACGGCAGGGATGTTTTGAGGTATTTTTAAAACTATAAAGACTAAATGAATATTAATCTTAAAATATGGGGACTAAATGAATTTTTACCCTAAAAATAAAGAGAAGCTTTGTGTATACTCTCGGCAAGACATTTATGTTCACACATAAAGAAATATTGTATCGCACGAATAGTTAGATATAATGGTTAAAGTTCTATTAAATGATCGACATATCCAAAATTGTGCGTACCAAAAGACTTCTCCATGCCGATGATTTGATGATGATGTACTAGCTAGGGCCAAGAGGCCCAAGCGGAACAATCCCTTTAACATGAATAATAAAAACTTTCAAGGGCGAACGTTGTGGAATTTGACGGTGGCAATAAATGTTGAAGAAGGTGAAGGGGAGATGATAAACGCAGGACACGTGAATGAATGAGTTGGGATGGGCTTCATCCCCCATACCTCGTAGCATCAATGGCCAGCGTGCTATTGCATGGGCAGCGGGTACCATACTACCATTGCAGATTTGCAATATCATTATTGGTTACCAGTTGCGGTGAAAACCAGCAATCATGCGGTGCGTATTTAATGCCATTGATAACCTTATTTCAATTTTTAATTACAGCAACTGCTGTAGCGAGTTGGACAGCAACATAACATAGAAAATAAATAATATGTATAATTAGTGTTGCAACAGCACTCCAAAATGGGGTCCATAGCTCAGTGGTAGAGCATTTGACTGCAGATCAAGAGGTCACCGGTTCGAACCCGGTTGGGCCCTTTCTAAATACTTTTGGCATAAATTTTTGGTAATGCAAATGTTGCTAGACCAAGGCGGAAGAGTTCTAGACAACTAACATTATTACCATCATTCAGATGCAATTGTACTTTTTTGACTCGTACTATTCTGTAGGATTGGAGGTCGGTGTGTGTAGGAACTTGAGGGGGACCAGCAATTTTGCAGGCAAGTTTTTGGAGAAATTTTATTAATGGAGAGAGCACATTCTAGAGGCTCTGCGACACCACACGAGGTATTTGAACCAATCGATTTTATAACATATAAATATTGATTATAAATATTTAGTTAGTGAGTTCATCATATGAAGTTTAATTTTGAGTGTGTGTGTGTATATATTCTTTTTTTAAAAAAATTAAAATACAAATTTAAAGACAATTATCGTCGTTTAGCTTTAATACATTTTTATACCATAGAATCTTGATAAATTAATAAATTTAGGACCAGCAATTTTGCAGGCAAGTTTTTGGAGAAATTTTATTAATGGAGAGAGCACATTCTAGAGGCTCTGCGACACCACACGAGGTATTTGAACCAATCGATTTTATAACATATAAATATTGATTATAAATATTTAGTTAGTGAGTTCATCATATGAAGTTTAATTTTGAGTGTGTGTGTGTATATATTCTTTTTTTAAAAAAATTAAAATACAAATTTAAAGACAATTATCGTCGTTTAGCTTTAATACATTTTTATACCATAGAATCTTGATAAATTAATAAATTTAGGACTATGAAAATTTTATAGATTTAGCGGACATTAATATATTCATTATTATTGATTTATCGATAAACTAATAATCATTAATTTATATAGATGATATTAGATGCATAATATGAATTTTTATGAAGTATGGAGGCAATATAATTAAAAAAAAAAGTAGTAATTTTGACAAGGTGTGTGATACAATTCTGATTTGATCGTAATTTAGTGAATCAGTCACTTAATAATTCTTTAACTAGATTACATTAGTTAGATCGTGGTTACATGATGGCTCATTAGAAAAGACTTTTTTAGAGGTAATATATTAAGTCAATCTCCCCCTTATTTCTCAAAACATAGCATATAAAATATAACAATGATCGAAGAAATAAATATATCATTATGCTAGTACAACAAAGATATTCATAGACATCATATATACTTAGTTTCAAATTAATTAATTAATTATTTATTTATTTGTATATTATTTGGGTCCTATAGAAAAATAGGATTTTGAAAAAGATTATTATCTAATAAATTTATTAAATTACTAATTTACCACATTCAAATCTTTTGGAGAAGATCTTTAATGTTTCTCTAAAAAAGATCCCTAATATTGCTTTAGGGACGATCTGTGGGATTTTTCCAGAGAAAATCCTTTCTAAACATCCTTATGGTGATTACTCCTCTCCCAATTATCCTCTAAACGTCCAAAGTGTGTCATTCAAGGAACTTTAAGATTGTCTCAACTCACCCTTTTCATTTGATACGTTCTCAAATTTATTGCTTTGACCAAATTTATTCACCAACAGGTACTTATGAGAATATGATTCAAACTTTAAATGAGGATTGAACCCCAAATCTCTCATATCATTTCAATAAGTTTTACCAATTAAACAAAGGACTACAACGCAAACCTACCCTTGCTAATTAGGTTGAAATAAATAATTTGAAAATTGAAAGTGAATAAGGGTAACCACTACCCAAAAAGCGAGGGACGTCTATCGTCAATCATTTCAATTTTTCTTTCAAAAACGCATACAAAGCACCTCACTGCTAAATTGATGCAGTCCTTTCATAAATAAGGATGATTAGGGTCCATAAGGTTCACCCAAGTTTCACCAATCAAGGCCCACAAACGTTCGGCTATGAACTTCAAAATCCATGGGCCTTACAAGCACTTAAGCAAAAATGAACCTCAGAAATTGGGCCGTAGTTCTTTAAACAACGCAAGTCCTCGTTTGTTTGTCTCCCATGCCCATGCTCAAGTTCATGCACACTGCGGGTACCGACATATTTTTCATAAGCTCTTTGAATGCCGCAAATAGATTACTTCTAAATTCTATTAAATATTTTTACCCCAACATAATTTATCCAGCCCTCTTTTTCTTTTTTTTCTTTTTTCCTTGGAATTGTAATCATAATAATTATAGTATGATACTCCTATGCAAGGAGAAAGTAAATAGCCACTAAGGTCGTGTTTGGTTAGAAGGAGGGAATGGAGAAGAGGAAAGTAATTTAAATTTCTTTTTTCTTTTTCTTTCGTTGTTTGATTTGACATAACTTGTAAGAATTTAATTTATATTAGAAATTAATATCCATTATAATGTGGAATTTGAATTCAACATCAAGAAGTGAAGAATTCAAATTCCCCTTATATTGGAAACCAAAACTTCCAAACATACCCTTTCAGCTTTTTAACTTGTTTAATGTAATCACATAATTATTATTTATAATTTTATTTTATCAATTCAATATTATAGATAATTTTAAATTAATTAACTTAAAATAATGATTTAAAAAGCTTAATAAAATAAATTTATTTATTTTATTTAATATGAAAATATTAAATATTAAATAAACCGTCCCTGGATCGTAGGACCTCGACCGCCATCGGTGTCATTGGCGCGTGTTACTTACCGCCACTACCATTAGACTTGCCGATCAACGATCAATATTACTGTGTCATCATCGAGATAAAAAAATGCTTGCATGTTGTTCAAATCCGGTTAAAAAATTTTAGAAACTTTTTAACTTCCACAGATTCGACTGATTGGCGATGATTTGGTAGTTGCTGGTGGCTATGGATGGTCGGAAATGGAAGTGGCAGCCTTGATGGACAAAACCAAGGCGACGCGCGTGACAAGAAAAAGGTGAAAACTCACCGATTTGAGGTGACAATATCCGCGGCTTTTCACGCTTCAATCGAAGGCTTTCCGGCAGTATTTGGTGCTGCGGAAGGATGGGGAATGACGGCCAGCTCTTGAGGTTTCGATCAGTACCTTCCATTGCCGGTGATGTTGTGGGAATCAGAAACGACTGCCAGGTAGGGTTCTCAAGTTCGGGTTGACATGTTTCTCTCCTGTGACCCGACTCTCTCTCTAACATTTGCTGTTTAATTTTTTTTAATTATATTTATGATAAATATTGAAAACTTAACACTTATTGATGTTAAAATTATCTAAGTAAAAAATTAGAGATTTTCTTTCTTTACATAATTATGTAACAAACCAAACATTAAAAAAGTTTTTCACTCTCTCTTTTCCTCCACTTTCCTCTCCTCTTATCTTCTCACTTTTTTTTCAAACCAAGCATCACCTTACTTTAAGGAAAAAATTATTAATTATCGATAAAAAATTAAAAATTAATTTACCTCTTAAAAGTTATTTTAATGCCTGATATCGGACTAGTGGAGTTTACACGTTCTTTCATGCCCTTCCAGTCCAACACATGACATGCCAAGAGAATGATGACTCAAGTAATTTATTTGTTATGTTATATTTCCAGAAACGGAAAGATCCGCGTAAGCACAGATATGCTAAGTGCTGGATCTTAACTGGCAGAAAGCGCACGCGCCACATCATCAGCTGGTACTGCAAACAAACAAAAAACTGGAACCCAACAGACTACCCACTGCACCTTTCTTTCAAACGACGTCGGTGACCCCTTTATATTCCCTGCATAGTCAATTTTCTTAAAAAATAAAAAAATAGTTAAAAAAAATTATCACATTTTTCTTTTTCTTTTTTCCCTCTAATTTTTATACCTTATTGTCATCCATTTGCCTTTCCCTCTAATCAGATACAACTCATTTTTTCTTCCCCGTCGATTCGAATTTGAGTGAATCCGATTCAGACCGATCGGATCGGACCGTAAAAAATGGCGGCAACGAGGCGATTACGAGATCTCCAATCACAGCCAGGTAACAAGATCTGCGTCGATTGCGCCCAAAAGAATCCTCAATGGGCCTCTGTTTCCTACGGCGTCTTCATGTGCTTAGAGTGCTCCGGCAAGCACCGCGGCCTCGGTGTCCACATCTCCTTTGTCCGATCCGTTACCATGGACTCCTGGTCCGAGATCCAGATCAAGAAAATGGAAGCTGGCGGCAACGAACGCCTCAACACGTTCCTCTCCCAATACGGGATCCCTAAAGAAACCGATATCGTGACCAAATACAACACAAATGCCGCCAGCATTTATCGCGACAGAATCCAAGCTATAGCCGAGGGCCGCCCCTGGCGGGACCCACCCGTGGTCAAAGAAACTTTGAACGCTGGGAAAAGTAGTAGTAGGCCTCCGCTGGCTCAGAGTGCTTCTGTCGGTGGCGTTGGCAGGAATGGTAATTATGGCAATCACGGAGGGTGGGATAGTTGGGACAACGACGATTTTAGATCTTCGAATGATATGAGAAGGAACCAATCGGTTTCCGATTTTAGAGGCGGGAGTGGTGGCATGGGAAGCATGCCCGCTGCCAGATCAAAATCGACTGAAGATATTTACACACGTGCGCAATTGGAGGCGTCTGCTGCTAATAAGGAGAGCTTTTTCTCGCAAAAAATTGCTGAGAATGAGGCTCGGCCCGAGGGGCTCCCGCCTTCCCAAGGGGGGAAATATGTCGGGTTTGGATCCACACCCCCGCCTACACAGAGGAATACAAATTCGCAGGGAGATGTTCTCTCTGCTGTTTCTCAGGTCATTGATGGGGATTTAGTGATTGATTCAGTTTCATTTGTTTTATTTGATTTTGGTTGATTGATTGATTGTCTGATTGTGTATATGTGTATGTGATTGTTTAGGGGTTTGGTAGGTTATCTTTGGTGGCGGCATCTGCAGCTCAGTCTGCTGCGACTGTTGTTCAAGCGGGCACAAGGGAGTTCACTTCTAAGGTAATTTTGGGTTTTGATCGTGAATGCTGATAAATTTATTTTCTGCATTGCAACTTTGTGATTTCTAGTTTGTGGTATTGTCCTTGTTTTGATTGCAGCCGTTAGATTTATGTTATTGCACTTCTTTTGCTATCTAATGCATTTGACTAATATGTGAATGGTTTTATTTATTCTATCATCAGAAATTCATTGTGTAAGATATTTGTTTGGGAAATATTATGATTAATGCTTGGGAAGGTAGTCTGTTTCGCTTGCAATAATGTTGTATTGTTGAATTTCTCATTTCAAACATCATAGAAAGGACTTATATTTAGGTGGGGTAGCCCATATCTCAGCTTTATATAGTGATGTTAGAACTGCTCTCCAAATTTAGTCATCTTGAATCCCATATCTAAGTTTTACTAAGTGATATAGAATTACCATCCAAATTTAGTCATCGTGAATTTTGACACTAGCAAAGTTAGATGGAGAAATTTTCTCATAGTTAACTTTTCTATTGGATTCATGGTTTTTAGTTGTTTTTTCGGAAGAAGAATCCATGTGGTTGACTCGCTAGGTGAAACTACTATTTTCAGAAACAAGCTATTTCTGTTGTCACTAAAGCTGTGGCATTGAACATGAATGTTATTCATTGTATGTCACGCCCCAAATCCAAAAGGTGTCCAAGGGTGATCATTTTATCGAACAATATCTCAAAAGTGTGGAAAACTTAAACAATTACCCAACACTTTTTGTACTTCAATGATAAAAGCCACCTAAAAATCTTTGGCCACTGCTTTTGATTTCCTAATGGCCGACCAAGAGGAGGTAAAAAAAAAAATTATTCTTTTCTCTTCAATTTCTATTTTCATACGTAAGGTTTAGCTAATGGGTTTAGGGAAAAAAGACTCAAATGGGCTTGAATTGAAACATGGCATTAAGCGCAGTGACATATTATAGGCCCAAAGAATTAATAAAATGAAACTAAGCCCAATGACCTCCCAATAATAAAAAAAATAATAACATAAAAAAATTAACAATCAATTAAGAAAATAACCAATAATCATAGCAATTAAAAAATACTAAGTAGTCACTTGATTCATATGCATTACAACCCTCTCCTCTCAAATGAATTTCATCCTCGAAATTCAATAATTTATCTCTCAAACAATTGGGGGTATTTCGTACACATTTCCTCCTCTCTTTCTCAAGTTGCCTCTTCATTCGAATGATTCCGTCATAGAATCTTCAACAAAGATATCTTCCTAGTAGGCAAAGCTTGTTCCTTCCGATTGTATAGGCATCTCCTCATAAGAGAGATCATCACTAAGTTGGAGTGGCTGAAAACTAAGCACATGAGATGAGTTAGGAACATACTTGAGTGGCATAGATACATGAAATATTCCATGAACTCCGGATAATCATAGAGGAAGAGCAAGTTGAAATGCCACATCTACTACCCTCGCAAGAATCTCAAAAAGGCCAATAAACCTGGGGCTTAACTTTCCCTTCTATTTCTACTCAAAAATATAAATTGAAGAGAAAAGAAGCTTTATTTTTTCTAACTCCTCTTGGTTGGCCATTAGAGCATCAAGAAAAGTGGCCAAAGCTTTTTAGGTGACTTTTATCATCGAAGTATAGAGGTGTTGTATAATTGTCTAAATTGTCTCATCAGTAAATTGTTTTCTTCACTTTCGAGACATTGTTTGATAGAAAGATCAACCTGGATCCTTTTGAGGTTTGGGGCCTGACACTGACTTACCAAAACCCTCTCTTTAGAAGTCTTTATTATTGCGGTTCTTTCATCAAATGTTACAGTGGGACATAGCCACATAGGAAGTGGAACGGGTGAGTGAGATTGGTTTGTAATTTATAGTTCTGTTATTTTGATTGCTTAGAAGGCCCGAAAATTGGTTTGGTTTTTGGTATCAATGGCTGAAAATGTTAGTAGTAGCAAGTTGGGATTGCTAAAAATCAAGAAGGATGTGGCTGCGAAAATTGATTGTCAACAACTTTGATAAGTTATGGTGGTTATGATTTGGTGAAGGGGTTCGTAATTGGTTTTGGGTGGTAGATGATAACTGCAGTGGGAGAAATATTATTATGATTGTTGAGGTAAATGTTGATGTGGAGTTGCTAAGTGAGAGGTGGTATTAATTGCCATGAAAGTGGTCTTATTTAGGGATTTTTCAGTGGGTTCATGGTTATCTCTAATGGTTTTGAGTGGTTGTGAAGTCAGAATCGCTACAGAAGTAGGAAATTCTAAGTGATCAGGTGGTTGACGGGCAAGTTTCATCTGTATAGGTTTCTATTTTTGATATTTTGGCTTGAAGTTTCGAATTGAATGTGGTGGTTTGTGATGATCTGCAGATTGAGAGTAGTCTATTGTAAACCTATGATTCTAGTGCTTGGAAGGGAATGATGTTTATTTTTGTAATTTTGGCAGGGTTTTATTCGACATTCAGAATATGTGGGTTGGTTAAGATTGAATTTAATGGCTTGTTTGGTGCAACAATTCTTGTGGGCCCCCCGGTCAAAACTTGGAGCTATCAGTCGCTCAAGTAATATATACAAAGTTGAAGCCCCTTTGCTCTGGCATGCTTGTCTCTCTCTTGATTCCTGTTATCTGGATTACCTAATGGGAAGGTTCTGCTTATCATGAGCTTTGTGTCTGTGTCAGTTGTCCATCTTGGGATCTATATCCATTAGTGTGTTTAGATACTGGGTCTTTTGTGTGATTCACATTCTTGTATTCTCAGCAACAAGAGCTTCCATTATCTTATTCTTTTTTAGCTATTCCATCAACCTTTTTCAGCTGCTGCTCATGTTCAGTTTCTGCACGTGTAACCTTTTTAGCTTTCTGGTAAACGTTTTGTATGTTTCTCTCGCATTGATCTATTATTGGAAAGACATCGGTATCTATTAAAAGTGACTGCGTGGAACATAACAATAACTGGTATCTAAAAATGAATTTGAAATGGATATGTGAATTCTCGAGAACTCTCAGAACTTTTGTTAAAAGGGAAGGTTAGACTTTATGTTTTAACATCTGCAAAGACTAGTATTCCTTATGCCTTGAGGAGGCAAAAACATTTTTCTTGAATGGATGAAGACAGGTTTTTAAAATTTGAGTTCCTTTAATAAGTGGAAGTACATCATATGTTTTGGTAAGTTTGTTTTAGTTTCATTTCTTCTCTCGATGACTCTTTTAATTAGCGAGTGAATGTTTTACTCTCACACGCAATGAACATTTCATGTCTCTGTCTGTTTTTGGTTCTTGAGTTTCTGTCATTGTGTTTGGGCTTAAGTTTGTATATGTTGGTCTTTTCAATTTGTAAATTTGGTCTCTGTTGCATAACTGTATGAAATGTATTAAAAGGAAGCTTTCATTATGGTGGATATAATTGTGTGATTCTTATCTTTGATACTGCTTGATTATTAGAATTACCATAATTTGAAATTATATAATATGCATGAAATAACCTTTATTGCAGGTGAGGGATGGTGGCTATGATCACAAAGTTAATGAAACCGTCAATGTTGTCACTGCAAAGACATCAGAGATTGGACAAAGGACATGGGGCATCATGAAGGGAGTCATGGCAATGGCTTCCCAGAAGGTTGAGGAGTACACTAAAGAAGGCTGGAACAATGATAACTGGCAACGAAATGAAAGTGAGAGTAATGGATATTATCAGGAGTTTAACCATGGTAACAAAGGTCGGGATTCTCCTGCTGGTGGTGGGCAGTACTCGGCTGGGCATCATAATTCTTATGGCTCAAGTTCTTGGGATGATTGGGACCAAAAAGACAAGAAGGAAGATACTCCCAAAGGGACAGGGTCCAGTAACAATGACGGCTGGGCTGGCTGGGATGATGCCAAAGATGATGGATACGATAATTTCTACCAAAGCGCATCTGATAAGAAAGCCTTGGGTCACAATGGGAAGTCAGATGCCACATGGACAGGAGGAGGCTTTCTCTAGTGTGAGTATATATTGTGCAACTCTAGGCTTCTAATATCTTGACATGCGTAGCCTTGCATTTGATTTTCTTTTCAAATTGTTTTAAATTATTGTTTTAATATTGGATGCTTCATTTTGATTTTATCATTATGTTCAGTTTGTCTCATTTGTTTGATTTGTAGTTTCTAAATGGTACGATTTGTAAGTGGCCAGGTAGAATGATAATCACTCTTGCAAAACCGTTCTTATTGCAGAAGTGGTGATTAGTTTCATGAATTGGTGGCTGGCTGGGATGCTGAAGATGGTGGTTATGACAAAATCTACCATAGTACAAATGATAAGAAAGTTGTTTGGATAAAATTGGATCCGCAAATGTATGCGGGTTGCTTTTGTGAAGGTTAGTCTATGTTTTAGTCCTTTCTCTCTTTTCTTGTTTCAAAACTTTACATGACCACTTCGTGAGGTCTTTGTGTCTTGAAGTAGTTTATATATGTACACGACTATTAAGCGGGGTAGATTGCCCCATCCAAAGAAGGACCGCTGTTTCGTGTGAGGAAACATTATTTGTGACTTTGAAAATTCAAAGTTGTTTCGGATCTGCAAGGGCTTGTTCAATTATTATTCATTCATGTTTCATTTTTTGCCTCACATTAATTTCCCCATTATAGTCTCTTATTTTGCAATTAGTTCTTGATATCAATCATGTATTCTTCTTGTATAGATCTGTACGATCTCTCAATCCATTATTTATGCTGCTAGCCTCTCTTTCTTTTTCTTTTTGTTTTTTTTAATTTTAAAATTCTGCTATGGGCTTAAGTTTTTCCATCATCAGTAAAATTCTTTTTGAATGCAGACCAAGATAATTAAATTAAGTCACGTCCTCAAATATTTTTGCTCTTGAGCCAATTAAGCCGGACCACTCTAGTGAAAATCAATCAATTTATCTTTAGAAGGAAAAATTGTGTATCATACATAAAAACAATTTTAAAATTTTAAGTCTTTCAAGTAAAAAATTTAAGTTAAATAGTTTCATCCTATTATTATGGGCATATTATTTATGTTGTATTATTATGTATGAGAAGTACATGACGTATATAGTGTTTCCCCACTCTCCTGCTGATGTTTTTGTTTATAACAAAATGCAAATATCCAATTTCAGCCTTTGGATTCAATAAATACTATAAGTTTCCGATGAACTTCTGCCATGCAACCCACTCGTTAGTTGAAAAAATTAATAAATTCTTTCTTTTTGACTAAAGATGGCCGGACCGGGTTCAACCGGCCCGAGTGCAGACCATATGAGGAATCTGGCATCCATGGCCCGTGGGTTTCAAAAACCGAAGTTTCAATTTTAGAACGTATCAATAAACAACTAATTTTTATTTTAAATTATAATTATAAAAGCAACAAAAAAAAAAAATGAAAATCCGAGCTTTGTTTCTTTTTCTTTCCCACCAGGCCTACAACATAAGGAGCGATGATGCAGCCACAAATTCTTATATAAATTTATCTTGTACAAACTGATTTGTCATCAATTCATTGGTTGAATGAAAATGCAAAATAATAAAAATAGATCATGTGGGCCAAGAGATATTTAATTTAACTAATTTTATCGTGCCACATTAGTTTGTACAAAATAAATTTGCACTAGAGTTTGTGGCTATATTATTACTCAAACATAAAATACCCTTAGATAAAATAAATATATAAACATTTTAAAAGAAATAGAGAAATTTACCCATTTGTCCACTTTCCAACTTTCAATATTAAAAAAGACCACACTCTAATTTTTCTTATAATAGCAATCATTTATAAGGTTTTTAGACCAAAATATCCCTAAAACTAAACAAACAAACTCTTAACTCCCAAGCAACAGCCGAGCATCTCCACAGACCCCCAAAACACTCCTCATCCTCCCTTTTACCTATCTTGCATTCATCAAACTAACATATTTATCCAAGTATTGAAGACAAAATCAAGCAACAAACTAAAGATCAATAAGAAGTTAAAGTTAGTTTATCTTCAATCTTTATCTTTTATTTTTGGGAAATTATCATTCGTATACTTTTAGTTTACTCTGTTATCAAAAATACTATAATACTTTGAGGGTGTATCAATTGTCCACCATCAGTTGACAATGTATTAGCCGACCACCAAACTGTTAGTTGCCGTTTAAATATGATCACGTCAGAGGGGTAATCTGGTCTTTTCATAGGATACAAGTGATAATTTAAGGGTATAGAAGTGATAAAAAGAGAATTTAAGGGTATACAAGTGAAAATTTTGCTTTACTTTAATTTATGTTTCAAGGGTAAAATTGTCAATTCACTATAATTCCGTTAACTTTCAAACGACAACTAACAGTTTAGTGGTTGGTTGATACATTTTGTCAACTTAGGATGGATGATTGATACACCCTTAAAGTGTTGTAGTATTTTTGATAACAGAGCAAATATATAGCATACAAATGATAATTTCCCTTTATTTTTTTAGTTCGGTTGCATACAAAAGATCGATTGCTCATTTTATTATAATGTGGGTACATTAAATAGTTAATGTGAGATCATAGATTCATAAATTAGTAAAATTCTAGCAAAATCCGACGAAAATGGGTTTTGAACGATGTTGAAGACGAAACTCAGAATCCAAGCGACAAATACCTCTCGCCCTGGTGACAAAACTACCTCACAAGCTTATAATGACTTGTTGCTTGAGCGACAGATATGTGTCGCCTGAATTTTGGTATTCATCACCCGGGTGAGGGCGCTTGTTGCTCGGATGATAGAATATTGCATGTTAGGTGATTAGTGCTCGCATTGCCCAATATACAGTCGCATGTAATTCGAGCGATTTTATCTGTCACCTGGGCGATAGCGCTGTCGCCCGGATCACCCGAATTTGTTGATAATTAGTCATTTAATTAATATAGTAATATTATTGTTTTCAGTGTTTTTAATAAAGTCTTATTATTATTATTATTATTATTATTATTATTATTATTATTATTATTATTATTATTATTATTATTATTATTATTATTATTATTATTATTATTATTATTATTATTTTGCATCAGGTTAATGGAGTCGGTAGTTTTTAAGATGTATTTTGATAGAGTATGGGAGACTTTGAAGGATAGTCATTTGCAGTATGAGAATAGAAATGTTACTGCATTTTGTTTCCAAAAAGATGCAGCACTTGAACAATTTATTGCAAAGTTGTATTGAATTCTGAAGAAAAGTTTGAATGCATATTCCCTCACAGTAAAGACAAATGTGAATAATTTACTACAAGACATACAGTCGTAGAGTATTTCAAATAGATCAATTTGTTTGTGCTCATGCAATTGCAGTTTGTCTAAATCTTCGAGTAGATCTTATAAGCTTTTGTTCTCGTTACTACACAAAGGAAATATTGGTGATGGCATATTCCGAACCTATTATTCCAATTGGTGATATAGCTAATTGAAAAATTACATAAGATGTCCAAACATTGCAAGTGAACCCACCAGATGTACCATCATCTTTTGGTTGTTGGAAAACACGAAGAATACCATCCAGAGGTGAGGTTATCCCTCGGTCTACTATAACTTGTGGTTGGTGCGGGGAGTATGGCCATAACAACAAGACGTGTAAGAATCCCGTTAATGATGTTTTAGTGTGTTTGAAGATATATTTAATTTTGCAAATTGTATTATCTAATTTGGAATGACTTTATCATGTAATACTTATTGGAGGAACTTATTTTGATTAATCTTGTATTATCTAAATTTGGAATGACTTTATTTTGTTGATTAATTATGGTGTCATGTTATTGATTACAATCAAGCAATTGACAACTTTTGGAAAAACAAGGGGACATGCTGTGTTGCTCGGGCGACAGCCTATGTCACACGCATAAAATAACTGACAAACTGTACGACGACAAGCTCTTCGCCCGGGCGACATAGCATGTCGCCTGATTTTCCTAAAGTTGTTCATTTCTTGATTTTATCAAGCAATATTTAACCCTCTGGAAAATCAAGCGACAGGTAGTGTCGCTTGGGTGACAGCTTAGGTCACATGCGTAAAGTTGGCGACAGACTGTGTGGTGACACGTGCATCGCTCAAACGACGCAATCTATCACTTAATTTTTTAAAGAGCTGTCCATTACTTGATTTTGTCAAGCATTATGCAACTCTTGAGAAAATTGGGCGGCAGGCTGTGTCACCAGGGAGACGTGCCTGTCGCACGCCTATTTTACTCGTGTGACAGGCATGTCGCCCTAGCGACACAACTTATTGCCTGATTTTCCAGAGTGTTGCATATTGCTCGAATTTGGTGGTTGCTAAAAATGTCAATTGATAATAGGCTGGGGGACGCAAGCGTGTCGCCCAAGCTTGACATGGCCAAATTTTAGGTAACACGAGCAACCACCCACGTTCTTGATTGGCTAGCACACCAACCTTGTCTTTAACCTTAAAATAATTTCAAGTTTAGATCACTAATTTCTTAAAGATATTTTAACAAACACTTGGTGTACAATTTATTAGATATCTTAATCTTAAGAAAACTCTAATATTTTCATACCCAATACACATCTTAATTATTAACTATGATCAATGATGGAGCAACCAGGCAATTTAAACAAAAATTTATCCTAAATTAATGAAAAAAATCGAGAAAGTACCTAAGCCGCTGAAACCGTAAGTGAAGGAACTTGCTGGAACCAAACTATAACTCACACAAATTGCCATTGGAAGTGAAGAAAATCACAGCTGGAAGTGAAGGAACTCGGCGGAACTCAAGAAACACCGGAAGTGAAGGAACTCCCGTGAGCGTAGTTGGGGTGAGAGGAGATGTTTTTAGGTGAAAAGTAGGCGAAATGTTTTGTTTGTTTTGTTTTGAGAATTTAGGGGTATTTTGGTCCAATAGCTTTATAAGTGGTTGATATTATAAGAAAAATTGAAGTGTGGTCTTTTTTTTTATATTGAACGTTGGAAAGTGATCAAATGAGTAAATTTGGCGAAGAAATATGTGCATGCTTATTATGATATTAAATGTAATACTATGTACGAAATATGTGCATGTTTATTATGATATTAAATGTAAGACTATGTACGAGTCATCATCAACTCATCCTCAAGCATCGGATAATTGCTAAACAGTGAAAAATCATTTCTCCTCCATTTGTAATTCATCCCTCTTTTAAAGAAAAACAACTGCTGTAAATGGAGCTTGACGAATCATTTTCTAGGTCCATTAGCTTTTCCCTTTCTGCTGCTCTCGCTGCGCCGCTTATGGTACGTTAAACTTTTTTTTTCCTCTCTTTTCAGAATATGTTTAGTCGAAAGAAATGGAAGGAGAGAAGAAGAGAAGAAAAAAGAAAGACGAAAAAAAATATGGGAAAAAGAAATGAATTTTATATTAAACTAAATAATGAACTTGAGACTGACATTTTTTTTCCCTCCCTCTCTCTTTTTTTCATTCCTATTCTCTCATTTCATTTCTTTCAACTAAACACAGGAATTTTGTAAGTTGATGTGATTATTGAGGTTTTTATAAATGGTTATGGATTAGCTCTTCAAGATAACGGTATGAAGTGAGGCTTGGGACATGGTTGTGAGTGCAAATCTCTTCATTTTGGGGGCGGAAAAAAAAATTTCAGTTTAAGATATTTTTCCTTTTAAAATTAGACACATATAGTACATTATCGAGTTAAACAATGTTGATGGATTTGGGTATAAATGTGATTTTTATTTGTTTATTTGTAAAATTACTTTGTGAGAACTGAAATTTAGTAAAACACAATTGAGATCCCAGGAAATAAGAGATAAAGATTTTGGTTTTACAAATTAAGGGTGGAGTCCCTTCCTACTCTCCATGTGTATTGAGAGAGTGTGTTTTATTGTGTGTTCTGAGAGAGTGTTCACAATTTGATAAAGGAAACACATAATATTTTTTATAGAAACTCTAATTGACGGGTCCTTATAATTAATACATGTAAAAAGTAAAGTAAAGAATACACGTGTTATGACATGAGACTAAGGGCTATCCAAGTAAAATATTTTAGAAGTGTGTTTTGAGGAAGAGTGTGCACAATATGATAAAGAAACACATAGTATTTTTTTAAATAAACTCTAATTTAAGGGCACTTATAACTAGTACATGTATTGCCAAACAAAAATGCCAATAAAGATTACACGTGTCAAGTAAAATATTTTTTAAAATTACACATACATATAAATACACATATATTTGAAATAAACTCTTAACTGAAGGGCTCATATAGTTTGATTTTAGGAATCCTCATCCCTCATCAGATGCATGCGTATGGTGTGATTCTTGGCCGAAAACATATTTCACACGGTAGCCTCATGTATGTCAGCTTCATTACGTTGTTGGATCACAAGCACAGATGCCAAAATGCCGTGGTCTGATGAAGCCAGAATGTTTCCGATTGGTCCCAAACCCACATTTTCAGGCTGATGGTCTGCAAGTTCTGCTTCTGCAGTTGATGGGAACCTTCCTTTCCCAGCTACAACAAGCTCATAATCCCGGCTTTGCCCTATCTTTAGCACTTCGTTTTTCACGGTGCCCATCACCTTCTCTTCATACTTCACTGACCCATCGCACTTCCTCATGAAGTCGTCCACCGCAGCCTCATCCAGGCTAAAGCCATTCTCTGTACTTATGTCTGATGTTGCCCTTTCAGCAATGCCCCCCGTTGCCGCCCCACTAGCTTGATCGACGAACCTTACGAGAGTCACCTTAACACCTGAATTTTCCGCCATCCTTCCACCTAAATCCAGAGCTCTGCGATCATCTGGTCCCCCGAAGAACACAATGCATACCCTTTTCGGCACGGTAGCAGCTGGTTCTGCCACCGTCTGATGAGCCCCACGACCGAAACGGCGGTCCACAAGCACAGCCACCGAGCATGGTGCATTCAGTAGCACCGTCCGATTGACCTCTCTCCAGCCATGGCTAACACTATCTATCTCCTCTTCACCCTCTCCTCTCCATTTTTTGTGGAAGGGTAAGACGATCATTGCCACCCTCTTCTCCTCCGCGACATGAAAGATATCCTCATGCATGGTTGACAGCGCCGAGATTGCTGTTGAATGACGAATAGTGACTCTTCGCAGCTGGTTGTATGCTTCTAATGAGGCGACAATTTGATCATGTGACATGCCAGCTCGGCGGAACCGATTAACGAATGGAAGGCCATTCTTTCGAGTTTTTTGAACCGTAAGGATGGAAGACGGGCGATCAGTGAGTTCAACAAGTCGCATGACATAAAGTTTGAGTGTCGATTCCTCGGTAGTCCTGATTAATTCAGTGAGGTTGATGAGTGAAGGCACATTTTCAGGACCATGTACGCATGCTTGGATTCGAAATTCATCGTTTGAGTTCTTGGCAGCGGGCGATTGTCGCTCTAATTCTCGTTGATTCGGAGTCGTGAGTCGACGCAAGGGTTTGTAAATGGCCATTACCATTGGAGTTGTCATGAAAGTTGTGAAGAGCGCCATCAGGACCAAAATTGCAAACATCTCATCGTTTAAAACCTGCAAGTCAAGCAAATGCAGTCACCTTAGTTAAATTTTCCCACCTTTAGATTTATTGTTGATCCTTTATGTTTCATCACCTTCGTTAGCAGTTTATCATTTCCATTATCCAGAGCTTCGAATATGATTCCTTTGTCCACCTTTGAGCACGCACATAGCATTTTACCTAAGCTTTATATATATATATATATATATTCGTTACGGTCCTTCTAGAAATCTATTTATTTATTTATTTCTTTTCTCAACAAACTCCATGTACAAGTTTCCCTTTTCAATTATTATTTTTTATCCTACTAAACAAGGATGAAGATAAAACAAGAACATTGCTTTCTTCAATAACACATTTTATATTTATAGCTATTGATGTCGACTTTCACTATTATAAAATAATGTAAACTTCAATGAATGGCTGATTATTGATTTAGAGCTTAATAGTAATGATGAAACTGACAGGACACCGAAAGAATAATAATATAATGAGCCACAATACAAAGTTAAAATCTCAACAATCATAATAAAGATGCGCATACAATCATATCCAATTCCGAATATGTGCTGGGGTTATTGCTTACAAACGATAAAAGGCCATTTTGTGACGTGCATTCTAAATGTTTTGACTCGTTGCACCAAGCACTCGACGTTAGTTAGCCCGTTAACTCAAACGATAAAAGGGCATGTCTTATATTAACTGGAAAAAGGTTTTCTCATTAAATTTTCTTTTTTTATTTTCCTAGATAAATTTTAAAATATATAAAAAAAATTATATTAGTCATACAACAAACAAATAATATTATACTATATATATTTATTTTAAAAAATCACTACATAAGTAGTGGTTATATTAAATTTAATTACACATGTTATACATGCACTAATTAATTATATTACTTCTTATGTATTATATAATTCCTCATTCCTTGTGTTTGAAATTTAAAATTGATTTGATTTTGATTTTGGCAAAAAGGGAACAGGAGTCGCTTGCGCTATGGTCTTGCGGCGATTATGAAATTAAAGGAGTAAGGGGTATTTCTGTTTAATTTCAAATAGTTGTTTAAAAGTTATTGCTAAATTAACCGATATAAGTGTGCACTATAAATTGCCATTCAATGTTTATAGTAGTGAAAGCCGATGTCAACAGCTATAAATATAAATTTTTTTATTTATCAAAGCAATGCTCTTGTTTTAACTTCATCCCCTTTAGTAGGAAAAAACAAAAAAGTTTGTAGTTTAAATGATGAGTTAAATATTAATGACAGAAACATGTTGTTAGTTAATGTGATAGTTACAGCATCCAAACACATCAGTTGCCACAACATTTATGATATGAATTTTATATTCTAACTTTATATAGATATGACACTATTATTTATTTAAATTTGAGAAAAATATTTTAATATTTTTATAGTTTGATATTGGTACCTCATTATTTATTTATAAGAAATTTATAAATTTTATTTACTGAAATCAATATATATTACTTACCCTCTTATAGTTTTTATAATAACCAAAAACTCCCTTATCACAAAAGATTTAAAGAAAAAAGGGATAAATTAATTTTTTTACTTGATGATTTAACTTAGAAATACAAAATATATATTGATTATAAGAAAAGCATTTAAAATAGTAATAAAAAGTATAAGAAAAATATCATATTATTAATTTTTTATTCACTCCAAAAATATATATTTTCTTATTTTTAGTATGTAGATTTTTTATTTTAATTTCCATCAATATGATTTATTTTAATTTAAAATAAATATGAATAAAAATATATTTAAAACAAGGATAATACTGTAAAAATTTACTATTAAAGAGATTATTAACTATTATAAAAATTATAAGAGAATAACTAACATATATTGATTTGAGTTGGGAGAAAATTTACGGTCTCCCTTTATTTATTTACCTACTCTAACTCCAATCTAATTTCTTCCCCCACCCATATAAACAGATATAAAGAATAGCAAGAACAGTGAGTTCTTATAAATAAATTTAGTGTAAAAAAGAAAACGAGTGGGTTGCTATTTTCTTTTTCTTAAAATAAGAATTAACAAGAAATTTACCCTTAAAACTTTCAAAAGAAAAAGAAGCGATAAAGGTTATAGGAGGGCGGAACAGAAACTCACCTTCTTCTCCCTGCCAATGTTAAGAACAATGAGCTCAACCAAGCCCTTAGTATTCATCAAAACTCCAAGCGCTAAAGACTCTCTCACTGGAATCGTACACAGCAGTGCCATTACAAAAGTTCCCAAAATCTTCCCAGCACACGCCGTTGATATAACCAAAACCAATAGGCCCCACGCCTCGACGCCCTGGATCTTTGCCACGTCCGTTTTTAGCCCGCTTGATGCAAAGTAAAGCGGCAGGAGCAAACCTGACACAAAATCCTGAATCTTCCTCATCAGTCTCACTGCAAATTCGCCACCTTTTGGAATCGTCAGCCCAAAAACAAAAGCTCCAAATATTGCATGGATCCCTATAAGGTCAGTTAAAAATCCTGACACCATAACACCAACTAAAGTTAAACAAATGTACAAATCATCAACTAAATCGTTATCAGATGAGCATTGGCGAGCAACCCAGCCCATAATCGGGCGTACAACAATTAGCATGAAAGCTAGAAAGGCGACTCCAGAAATGAGAACCCAAATGGATATTAATGAACTCTGATGATGGGAGCCAGAGCCATTGCCTGCGAGGGCAACGGCTAGGGCTAAAAGAATCCATGCAGCAACGTCGTTGAAGGCTGCTGCAGCCATGGCGGTTTGACCCACTGGGGTGGTTAGGAGTTTGAGGTCTGCTAAAATGCGGGCGAGTACAGGGAAAGCTGTGATGGAAAGAGAGACGCCTATGAAGATGATGAATTGGCCGTAGCCTACTTTGTTCTCTCCGTGGACGGCTTTTTGGAGAAATAAAGAGACTCCTGCTCCGAAGAGGAAGGGGAGTGTGATTCCTGCAAGTGCTATTTTAAAAGCCCTTCTGCCGTTCCGACTGATTGAGCTCAAGTCGAGCTCAAGGCCTACAAGGAAAAGAAAGAAGAGCAGGCCAATGCTTGCTACTGATTCAAGTATGGGAGTGCTCCATGAAGGAAACACTAGGTGCAGATACTCTTTGTTTCTTCCTAGAGCTGATGGGCCAAGCAAAACTCCACCCTGAGAAAGAGAGAGAGAAAAAAAAAAGACCACAAAAATAATATATGAGTGAAAATTCTCCAGTGCGGACAGTCCTAAATTTGAATCGAGAACTCTCCAAAACAAGAAAATCTTTTGTAAATCGAACATATATACAACCAACCAATAATGATTTGACTATTAACGTATATATCTGTTAAGTTTTTAACATAAATGCACACATAATATAATGTTACTGGGTAGTAGTACGAGTTGATGTGGTATTTTTAATAAAGAACGTTAGGATTTTACTTATCAATTCTTTGACAGTTTTGCAAATTTTAAGTTTTTTTTTTAATAATTCTATGGACAAAGAGTTATTAATCAGACGTCGGCAGAGAGAAATACTATTCTATATAATGATTATTGTGATGAGTGGAGATGGAAACGTACAAGAATTTCAGCGATGACTTTGGGTTGTCTAAGGGGTTTGATGAGAAAGGCAAGACAGCGGCTGGTGAGTAGAACTAAAGTGGTTTGTATGATCAGCAATGGGAAGGCGAAATTGAGAGGATTATCGCCTTGCCATGCACCGTCTGATGAGGTTTTGATGCTAGTTATGTTGGGAGACAACATGATTGCTTAAAACCTGGATTTTGTTTTTGAAAGTTAAATGCAGGAGATGCCTAGGACTTTATAGACGAAAGGGTTGGTGTGTTACCATATTTTTGGTAACTTTTTCTATTATGAATGGAGTCCACTTTTAGTGGATCTCTTTATTTAAAGAGCCATTATGTAATATGATATTATTATTGCAAGCGCATATATATATGTATATTATTGATTAAACCCCAGGAGCTATCTAATAAACTTAAACAAGTTTATAAATCATCTTTTTGGGAAGCACTTACTGCTTGCAGGTAGCAAAGTCAAACTCAAATCTGTGCTCTGTACATGCGAACAAAAACTGAACCACAGAAATGCAAGATAATTGCTTCCCCCACAATGGATTCATAAATCTTCCAGTATTTAATTTGATCAGAAACAGTTTACTTGAATTAATTTTAAGAAAAAAATACATGGACGAGATTGCAGGCGAGGTGTCAAATTTAAATTGATTGAAGCAAACTTTGCGGTCGTGGGAGTAAAAATTACGCAAGGTATCAATATTAATGCCCTAATATTGGTATATGGAGAATGATGCCTGGTTATTATTCTGAGAGGCGCTGACAAAATGCAACAGTTCAAATGAATATGGCATTGGAGAGTTTTGTTTAAAGAATCTTTGAAATGAAGTTATAAGATCATATATATTTGTGGTTGTATATGAGTGGTCATTCACTAAAAAGGAGATACCCAATGAAAGCTTCTCTCTTAGAGATTTGAAATCAATTTGATACGATTACTATATTATCCAAAGAATTTTGGGATTCTAAATTTATTTTATTGATAAATCCCATCTTGTTGGTAGATTCGTCAGGTGAATATTGATCGATGAATAAATTGCTCAGTGATAAGATTATGGAAATTAATTTTAGGGGTGTTCGCAGATTGGATTTTACGGATTGGACATCAATCCATATCCGATCCATGATTTTGTGGATTATAAATTTTTTATTTAATCCAATTCACGGATTAGAAAAACTCAATACAAATCTAATCCATATGTCTGCAGATCGGATGTGGATTTGATCCAATCCATATCGAATCCACTATTTGGCGGATTGATTTGCGAATTAAATTTTTTTAATTTTGTCCAATCTAACAAATAATTAAATTAAAAAAATTAATATAAAAATAATTTATTACATTAAAAAAATAATGTAAAAATAATTTTACTACCAATTAAATTCAAAATTGAACAAGATTTAAATAAATTAATTTTTTAAATAAGCTAGAATAATAAATTCAAAATTTTAAAATACAACAAACCAAAAAAAATTTCATTTTTTTAGATCAATACATGAAAATTAACTAAAATTATAAATTTAAATGTTGAAACTTGAAAAATTGGATGTAATAGGAAGAAATTAAGACACTTGAAGAGCTTAAATAAGAAATTAAGTTTAATTACCTCAAGTGATGAAGTGAAACAGTGATCGCTTGTGCATGCGGTGGGGTAGAGATTTGGTGTTATATGCCAAAATGTTTTGTTTGGCTTAGGGTTTTTATTTTGTTTTAGAATTTTTAATGTTTAGGAAGCTATATTTGTTTATTTAATTATTCAAATATTTAATTATTTTTTATTTTATATTGTTATCCAATAAGATATGATATTGTGTTAATTTAGCTATACTTTAATTAATTAATTAATTAATTTATTAGTAAGTAGCATTGCTACATTTATGAGTTTTATTTTTTTAATTAAATAAATACTTTTTTTTTTGCGGATTCACGGATTTTTGTCAGAAACAAATCCATATCCAATCCATCGACTGCAGATTTTTAAATTTTCAATCCAATCCGATCCACTAATCCACAGATCGAATTTTTGCGGATCGGATTGGATTCCGAACACCCCTAGAAATTATATAATTCAGGAGCATATAAAATCATCATATGATTCTTTTTTCGGTTGATCGTGATAGAATATGTAACTTTATATGATTAATTCCTCTTTATGAACATGCCCCTTTAGAATTTATTCTCCATTTGGGCGGGCATTCAAATCTTAATGGGATGTTAGTTTCACTTTTGAATGTGCGAATCGCTAAAAGGGTAAAGAAGAAACACTGACTTCACTATTACCAGAAGAAGCTATTGAAACAATCAAAGATCAAGCTTCGATACTAAATTGAGATTTATAAAATACTTCGTAATCTTAACAAATTTTGTGTGGGAAATAATTATAACTTTATCAAACTGCCTCTAATTAGCAACCTGCTAAGTCATCAATGGAAAAAAAAAACACAATTTGTTGGTATAGTTGCCCCGTCACCAAGAGTAATCAACTACTTTAAATTCTACAATTGATATAAAGCAAACTAAATATAAAATACAATCAAATCCAAAAAACTTAAAATATTGATAGTATATTGTTTTCCAAACAAAATCTCAAATGCATTAAACCAATCGGTGTACTAAAAAGTAGTGAAATTACATCAACAAAATGACATTTTGTAATCACCATTCAAATTCAATTTGAAACCCAACTTTTCCATTAACCTCAAGAATACAAGCAGTCAGTCATACTACAAGTTTAGTAACTCTAACTGTTATTCCTTTTTAGATAAAAGAAGTAAAAAGAAATAAGTAAGAAAATTCAAACTATACCATTAACTATCATTGAGGAATGATGCATTAAAAAGGCTTAAACTTTTAACAATGGCTTACATTTGTCATTTCATTTTTTAAGAAACTAGATGATATATAATGATATTTTGATAATATTTAAGGTTTGAAAAATAATTATAAATCACAAATTCACAGTAAATATTGTTGAGATATAATTAATTATCTAGTAAATTGAGCAAGAAGTTTGAAGGGTTGTATGGTTTGATTTAAACATGAATTAAAGAGTAGCATTTATGCTTGTAATATGGCTTGGGAATTTAAAGCATGATTAATATAATCTCTAGAGTTTGCTACTGCATAAAAATATGAACTCTACTTGTACTAAAAAAATAACAAAGAAGAATTAAGCAATGAAGTAAAAGCTTTTCAGCAACAAACTCTGTTCTTAAATAAAATTTCTTCTATACTTCTGCTTGCACCCAACAAGTTTGGTATCAAAGCTTTTACAAAACACCCTTAAAATGGCATCAAATTCCTTGCCCACATTATTTTCATATGCTCCTAGTCAAGTTCCAATATTTGAAAAAGTAATTTTTGAATATTGAAGTAGTCAAAGAGAACCTTTTTTCCCTCTAAAATTTTATGGACGATGTTGAAGATAGATATGCTAAACCACTAGAATCTAGGAGTTCTTCAAATTGGACTCAAGTCCATCAATAGCAATGCAAAGAAAACATATAAAGAAATGCCATAACACTTCAATATATTCAGCAAGGTGTTAGTAAGTCAATATTTCCTAGAATTTTCAGTGTCAAAAAGGCCAAAAATGCTTGGGAAATTCTAAAAGAAAATTTTCAAGGTTCCAAAATGGCAGTCACCATCAAGGTGCAAACTTTGTGGAAAGAGTTTGATAATTTATCAATGAAAGACTGTGAATGGGTTCGAGATTTTTGTAACAAAGTAATGGAGATTGTGCACTAGATCAAAGATTGCAGGGACACCATTGAAGACAAGAAGGTGAATGAAAATGTGTTGAGATGACTTCCTTCCAAGTTTGATCATGTAGTATTAATCATTGAAGAATCAAGGGATCAGTCCAAAATGACTTTTTCAGGTTTGTCAAGATCATTACAGTCTCATGTGCAAAGAATCAGTTGATCTTCAAGTCAGCCTATGGAGCAAGCTTTTTAGTCCGAGCCTAATAAGCCATATCAAAATAGAAGTGGCAAGAAAGACTAGAAGAATGGAGGCTTATCTCAAAGAAATGGAAAATGTGGCAAAGGGCAAAGAGAATAGAACGACAATCGTAACAAGTGGAAAAATGATAAAGCGAACTCATAGCAAAATTTTGATTCTCGATGCATTATTTGTAGTCGATCTAATCATGAATTAAAAGATTGTTATTAAAAATGCATAAGGTGTCGTATTCCTAACCATTTTCAAAGGGATTACTAGTATCAAAATAAAAAAAAAGGCAAAAATGAGGCAAATTTTACAAAGAAAGGTGATGGAAATTACTTGTTTTATTTAAGTAAAGATGCTGAACGTGAATCACAAAATTTATGGTACTTGGATAGTGGCTGCAGTAGCCATATGACTAGAGAATGTGACATTTTCATCGGTCTTGGCCAAAGTTTTAATTATCAAATGAAGCTTGGAGATGGAAAGATGCAGAAAGTTGTGGAAAAAGGCGCTTTGGTTGTCCATACAAAAAAAGGTACAAAAAGCTCATTTTTTTATGTTCTTTATATTCCAAATTTAACTCAAGATCTCTTAAGTTGTGGGGCAGCTAATTTAAAAAAGTTTTTCAATTTATTTTAATGATGAAAAATACAAAAGTTTTGATAAAACTAACAATTGAATAGTGGTTGTTGTTGAAATGTCACATAATAAGGTTTTTTTTGTTACCATGTCACTTAACGAGAATGTTTCTTTCAAAGTTGAAAAATCAGATTTGTCAATTTTATGGCATCTCAGATATGATCATTTAAACTACAAAGGGCTGAATTTTCCCAAGCAAAAGAACATGGTGATTAGCTTACCTGATGTTGGAAGAAATGAAAAAGTTTGTTAGGGCTATGTATATAGAAAAATGCATAGACTGCCAATCCCTAAAACTTCGTGTGAAGCCAAAGATCCTTTAGAATTGGTGCATGTTGATATTTGCAGTCTCATAAGGACTCTTTCTCTCAATAATATGAGATATTTTATTCTTTTGGTTGATAGTGGATTTATTTTTTAAATGAAAAATCTGAAGCTTTTTAAACTTTTCTCTAATTTAAAGCTCTTTTAAAAAGGCAAACTGGAAGCAAAATAAAGACCTTGAGAACTTATCGTAGTGGTGAATTTATCTATACTCCACTCATGAAATTATTGCAAGGATAATAGGATTTAAAGGTAACTTATTGTCAACCGAAGTCCACAACAAAACAAAGTGGCAAAATGGAAAGACAATACAATTGTAAAGATAATGAGATGCATGTTGAAAGGTAAAGGCATTCCTAACAACTTATAGGTAGAAGCATGACATATAGTTGTGTACATTTTTAACAGGTCCTCTGCAAAAGCTGTAAAAAACAAAACTCTATTTGAAGATTGGTACAATTGAAAGCCAATTGTTGATCATCTAGAGATTTTTGCGAGTATTGCTTATACTTTTATTCCAGCTTAAAAAAGGGAAAAGTTTGATGAAAAAGGTGAAAAGTGTTTGTTCATTAGCTATATGACAAGTCTGAAGGGTATTGGTTGTTGAATCTTACAACAAATAAACTTGTTATCTTCAGAGATATTGTATTTGATGAGGCAGTAGCTTCGCAGTGGGAAAAAGATGAATCTCAAGCATCTAGCTGTTTTGAAGCTCTTACATCCCCACCAAATTCTTCACAGTAAAATAATTTAAAACAATATTCTCCGAATTCGGCAGCGAAAAGTTCTTCAGATGATGAAAGCCCTTCAAAGAAGATAAAGTCATTAAGAGAAATTTTTAAGTCATGTGAAACTGCTTTATTTTCATATGAGCCTTAAGACTTTGAAGAGGCTTGAAAAAAATGAAAATTGGATTAATGCAATGAACGAGGAAATGACCACTATTTTGAAAAATAAAACTTGGCAGCTGGTTTATTTGCCACATGGAAAAAAAAACAATTAGGGCTAAAATGGATCTTCAAAATCAAGTGCAATTAAGATGGTTCAATTAAAAAAATACAAGGCGTGGCTTGTTGCAAAAGACTACTCTCAGCTATCTGGAGTTGATTTACAGAAACGGTTGCTTCCATAGCCCAAATAAAGACTATTCAAACTATTTTTACCGTGGCTGCCCAAATGGAATTGAATGCATTTTAGTTAGATGTAAAATATGCATTTTTGAATTGTGAAATTGAAGAAGAGGTCTATATATAACAGCCTAAAGGATATGAAGTAAAAAGTGAAGAAAACAAAGTCTATTGACTTCGAAAAACATTTATGTTCTTTATATTCTCTTATGTAGAAAAGGAAAGTACTGATTTTCTTGTTTGCTTATATGTTGATGATCTAATTTATTGTGCCACTAATCTAAAATTGGCAGAAAAGTTTAAAAAAAACATGTTGGATCAATTTGAGATAACAGACTTAGGCTTAATGAAGTATTTTTTAGGTATTTAAGTGAAGCAAGTTAACATAAAAATCTTCTTTTGTCAAGAAAAAAAACATAGAAGATTTGTTAGAGAAATTTTACATGTTCAAATGCAAAGTAGCACATACACCTATAGGTTTGAATGAAAAATTGAAACATGATGAAAAAGAGAAAAAGGCAGATGCAAGAATATATAAAAGCTTGGTTGATTCGTTGATTTATCTTACCAACTCAAGTCCTGACATTATGCACTCAGTTAGTGTTCTTTCCAGATTCATGAATGATCCAAGGAAGTCCTATTATATTGCAGTAAAAAGAATCTTAAGGTATCTTTAAGGAATAAAAAAGTATGGGATTATATATGGAAAAGAAGACAATTACAAGATTGTTAGTTTTACTGATCGTGACTGGGCTAGTTCCCTTGATGATAGGAAAAGCACATCAGGATATTTATTTTTTCCTGGCACAAATATTATTTTATGGAGCTCAAGAAAGCAAAAGTTAGTATCGTTGTCCTCAACTAAGATAGAGTACATTGTAGCAACTAAATCATCTTGTTAAGCTATTTGGCTTAGAAGAATTCTCAAGGATTTATAATTTGACTAAGAAGCAGCAACAACAATTAATTGCGACAAAATGTTAGTCGTTGCTATGATAAAGAACCATATTTTTCATGCTAAGTCTAGGCACATTGAGTTGCATTATCACTATGTTCGTGACTTAGTAAACAAAAGAGAAGTTAATGTTGAGTCTATTAGCACTAATGAGCCACCAGCACATTTTTTGACCAAAGCAATCATCATTGAGAAATTTAAAAAATTCAAGAATCAATTGAAGATTACTAATTAAAAAGGGGTGTCGAGATGTAATTAGTAATCTAGTAAATTGACAAGAAGTTTAAAGGGTTCTATGGTTTGTTTTCAACATGAATTAAAGACTAGCATTTATGCATGTAATATGGCTTGGGAAACATAAAGCATGAATAATTTAATCTCTAGAGTCACCCTACACTATAACAAATTTGCAATATAATGGCATGTGAAAAGTGCTACTAAAAGTAAATGGTAGTATTTTTATATGTGGTATAATAGCCCACGTTACTAAAAGCATACCCCTTTAGTAGCAATTTTGGATTGCTATCCTTTTACATTTTGTAACACTTGAAAATTGTCGCTTGTAGCGTGGGAAAAACACTACATATTAAAGTCTTATAGCAGTTTAAAAATGCTAGCAAATTGCCTATCACAAGATAGTAAACATGCTGCGATTTTGAATGATTTGTAACATTTTGAAGATGCTACAAATTGTATGATAATTATAAATAAATTACTAAATAGCCTTGAACAAATGCTAGAGAAATACAATATTATTTTTAGATAAAAATACAAAACTTTCTCATATAAAAACTTATAATCCATATGAACAAAAATACACAATATATTATATATATCGATGTTTTATCAATGTCAGAATGTGTGAATTTCATGATTTGAAGATAAATATCAATTACAAATAAAATTATGCTTATCTATAAAAAAAATAGTGCCATTTTTTTAGAAGGCAATCTTTAAACAAAAAATATTGTTTCATCTTCAAATCGCACCCAAACATCCTTTACAAGTAGTATATATTATCATAACCTGTAATATAAATTGAAAGAAAAAATATGAGTACAATCACAAAAAAGAAACAAACAAAGTGATTTAGTTTGTGTAAGTATAGTGTTTAGTAAAATAAAGTTAGTATCATGATTTTTTTAATTTAAGAATTTTCATCATAATGCATAGATAATTGTAAATGTTGGTCTCATAAAGTTTCTTTCAAACTTATATGGACCATCATAGTTTAAAGTGGTGAAAATTCAAATATGCAACTGAATGATAAAATGAAGTATGGAAATTGGCAATTCAAAGTTGTGAACTAAAGGCCAAAATCCAAAATGGGAAAAAATTCATCCACTTGAAAGCACAAGCTATGAAAAAGAATGTAAATTTATGGAAACACACCATAGAAAAGTAAAGTAGATCTAGTACTTATTATTTCTCATATAAAATAAACAAGAACAAAAAGGGTTATCAAGGCTAATACTATTGGGAATAAATATTTTTCTCTTCAAATTATACAAAATTTATGTTAACTAGCTAAACTCATAGGTTATTAAGATCAAATAGAGAATAGATTAGAAGCTATATAACTTGACAAATTCATAATAACATCCAACAAAACCAACTAATAAACATCAAATAAACAAAAAAGTAATAGATCAAAGTTTATAAATGAACAAAACAAATGACAATGCAAACTTGAAAATAAAAAATAACAAACCTAGTAGTCAGGGAGGCTGGAGTAAGCCATTATGCAATTGGCCATGCAAACTAGAGTTGCAAGTTGGCTGGGTCTTCTTCAACTTAGAGGAACTATTTGAATATCAAAACAACGCAAAATATCAACCAAAGTTACTTTTGGCAAGCATAAAATATAATAAATCTTAGTAACAAATAAAAAAGTTAGCTACATGTAGTGGATTTCACATCTTATTCCTTTCAAGTGACCAGACCAGCTTTTATTGTGCAACTTAACTCCTGCCTTATCACGAAGTGGCATTCACTTGAGCTAGGAAGCCAAGTAGTCATACTAACAACTTGAATTCGTTTTTTGAAGGCTTGCTTCTGTCCTCCAACCAGCAAAAGTTGCAAAGCCAATTAATTGACTTTCATATACCATTCTCTCAAATCATAATGGAGAAATTACATGAAATTTTCCACCATTTATGCCTAAATCTAAACGATGTCTCATAGATGTATTTTGGTTAAACATGAAATAGAAGTTTTCAATAATTATTTAAAGTAACAAGCTTCACAATAATTCAACACATAAAGCTAATTTCATGGCATTGAAACATTTTAATAGATAAATGATAAATTGAAAAAAAAATAAGAGCACTTTGTTTAGATTAACAAAAGTTAATGATCTAATTGCACACCTTATGATTGCCTAATAGGAAAAGGATAAATTAATAAGTCATAAATTGAAATGTTGGCAATTGTAAATTGCACAAAACACTTGCAATGTAATCAAGAATAAGAGCAAAACATCATCCAGCAAAGTTAATTGATACTTAATAAATTTCTCAACTTTAACCCAACATCAACTATCATAATAATTGATAATATCTTCAATCACTTTCTCTAAGAATCAGAACCATTGTCAATCTAATGGACATACTAATCTCCTTCCAAAAATTTGCAAACTCTTCATCACTCTTAAATCTGTTCAAAATTACACCTTTTTTCCAAGCAACTTCACATCATCCTCAGTATCAATAACAAAAATTAACAAACATAAAAGTAAAACCCATAAATTACCTCTATCACATTCAAGCCATATTTGGGGAAATCAAGACCCATCAATTTCTTCTATCAAACTCATGCCATTTGAGGATGCAATTGCTCATCAATTTAAAGAGGCCTAGTTGGGTTAAATGATTCCCAGAGAAATTACAGGAGATAAGGATTTTAGGTTTCAAAATCTAGTAGAAAAGCCTCAAAGGAGAGAAGAAGACTGAGAGTTTTGATTTTAGGTTTGACACAGAAAATTAGAGATTATAGGCTAAAGATAATTAAAATTATTTTTGAAGATTTATTTTTTCATTGGGCAGTTGACAAAATTTTCCCCGCTTCTTCCCCCCCCTTCTTTGATAACTTTTATATATTGCCAGTTGCCACTGAATTGAAATTATTTTTGTAGCATTTCTAAAATGCTATGTTATTAACTAATATATGTAGCACGTATGAATATGCTACCATACAACAATTATTAAATGTAATATTAGTTTGTAGCATATTTAAAGTGCTACGGTATTAAAAATGAAATGCACACTAACAATATACTACAAATTGAATGTAAAATATAATAGAAAATAAAGTAATATTATTGAATAGTCAATTGTAGCATTTTTTAATAAGTGTTACTATAGAATGACATTTGGTAACAGTAAAAGAAAAAAGGTACAGTGAAATGCTACAATATCTTATATTTGTTGTAGTGCTAGTTGTACTAAAAAAACATCAGAGAAGAATTAAGCAATGAAGAAAAAGTAACAACAATCTCTGTTCTTAAATAAAATTTCTTCTACACTTTCGCTTGCACCTAACAAATATAAATGAAAGGATTCTTCAATACTCACAAAAACTTATAGATCATCCTGCTCTAAAAAGTGAAATAAATATCTATCGGTTTTTTAAAATTAAATTTCTTAATTCCCATGGCAAAGATTAGTGCAAAATCTATTGCAAGCCCAACAACAACTACAGTAATAATTCCAACAAAATTAAGCCTGAAATTAAAATAACTTAGCAAAAAATATCAAACTATTTCACCTATCTCAAGCCTATCATGCATATCTCTATAGTGTAATGCAAAAATTCATAATATTGGATATGCCCAATCTCTACCATATTCTATAATCACATGAATTGAAAAATGGAAGGACAAAATTTAATCGTTTTAATTTATATGCTTAAAGTAAGGCTGACATTTTAATTTAATGGATAATGGGTGATGCAAGGTGGAGGCGATACTATATTTCGTTCTAACATACGTTCTTGAAAACTCAAGGAGAAGACTTCCATAAAGGAGAAAATATCTCAATTGAGAAATATTGATTATTATTGATGAGAAGCTTGTGTAAAGAAACAAATATAACAAGCCTATTTATACTAGTTAGGATTATCCTATTCCTAATAAAATTATGATTCTTTATAAGTAAAGGAATATGACTTAAACAAGAAAAATATAAAATAAATCCTATTCAAACTAGAAAAAAGAAAACTAAATTTATACTCCTACTATAACTAGATTTGTTCTACATCAGTCTCCTCTTCGAAAAATACTAATCCTTGAGTTTTGCTGAAAACAAAAGACAATATGAAGGATGAAACTTGTAGTGGAGTAGCAATGAATCTTGGAATCCAAACTCATAGTCTTTCTCGTTAATCTTCCTTGAAACTCGAAATGTTTCATACTTCATCTTAGGGATGGTAATGGGGCATATATGGGTTGGATCTATTCTGCTCCATATCCAAATTCATAATAAAAATAAAGATCTGTATATGCTTCAGATCCGTAATGAATCCATATTTTTCACTCCATATCCAGATCTAAAAAAGAAATAAATATCTATATCTACTCCAAATCTGAAAAAAAAATTAAAATTAAAATCTGCTTTAGATCCGTCATGAATTTTAAAACTCAGTAATAAAAAAGTAATAATTTTTTAGAATGAAAATTGAAGGCTAAAATGTATTGATAACAAATAAATTATATAATTTTTCTCAAAAATATAATAAATATTGTAGCTTATACTTTTACACTAAAATAACAAATAAGAAAGATAATAAAATATCATTCAAAAGTAATTACAGGAATAAGATCAATCTAATATTCTATTGTCTCCTTTATCATTCTAATATCCACAACACACCTACCCTTATTCGTACAATATTAAATAATGATATATAAATTAAATATGAGTTATATTCAGTCCTTTATTATTTTTATTATGACCATATTTGACTAAGTATATGAATAACTATATTCTTTAAAAATTATTTGGCCAATATAATAAAATAAATTGCCAGGTTGTATTACTTGGCTTGCAATTTGAATATTGTATATACATGCTTTGGGGTTGGCTGACCTTTAAATTTACAAAGCTAACTTTTAAATTTTAAGAGTTTAAATGCATGTAAATACCACTAATATGCTATGAATAAAATTTATTAACATTATAATTCCACAATTGTTAAGAAACTTTTAAAATGAAATAAAATTAAGAAATGAGTGGATATGGATATGAGTGAATAAAATTAAGATAGATCCAGACCTGCTCCATATCCATCTTAGATCCGCACATCGATATCTAAATTTGATTCAAATTCATTTTAAACCCAAATCTGATCCGATTGAATTTAGATCACATGGATCTTGGGTCAGATCCAATCCATTGCCATCCCTACTTCACCTTGTTCTTAATCTTATTAGCCACTTTATGAAAATGTGAGGTTCTATACGAACGAATAACTTCTAAGCCTCTCAAGTCTTTTGTCAAATCTCGCTCAATGTTCTCACCAGTTAACTCTATATTGGTAGTCATATCTTATTCGAGAATATCTTTCTTTTCTCCACTATAAATACGTAAAACTATATCAATTATTTTTGGGTCTTCTTGAATAATTGGTTTGGCTTCAACTTCAAAATCAATTATTTTTAGGTCTTTAAGAACAATTTGCTTAGTTTCACGAATAATTGGCAAAATCATATCAACTATATCATCGTTAAGAACAATTGGTGTCTCTTCAACTTGAGTTTTTTGCATAGTTTTAACCATATCGCTTAAATCAAGAATAAATTGTCCCTCTTTAGTGGAAACATTATGTTCATTTGAAATCTTTTCTAAAGAAGCTTTTGTAACATTCTTCTCTGCTAATGATGACACTAGTAGCACTTGTACTTCCACAGATACATCTTCAACTTCAAAATCTTGGATAAATTCTCTGTCATTGATAAGTGTACTGTTGAATCATGATTAATTAACACATCTTCAGTAACTTTAGAATCTTCAAGCACAATGTCTTCTTCCATTGGTGAGTTATGATCTTTATTAGCATATGAAGGTTGCTTTTCAACATTAGAATCCTTCGGCGATGAGAAGTCCATGATAGGATCTTGTTTTGATAACAAACTCTCATGTTGTAGTTTCGGTGGAATAAATCTATTGAACTCTAGATCTTTTCTTTTTTGGCTCTCATGTTGCTTTTAAAACACTCGTTCAAATCTTTTCATTGCTTGTCTTCTCTCTCTTGATTTACAATTCAACTTCTAAAACATTTTTAACGACATCCCAATATTCATAAGTAGTGACAAATTGTGATAAAACTCGCTCCTTAATATCAACACGTAATCCTTTCACAAATCTTGAAATTGTATCTTCATCGTCTTCAAAAGATTTACACAACAATGATAGTTCCAAAGTTGAGATTTATAGAATCGAACAAAATTCGTACCTTGCTGACACTTATCAAATTTATGATGTATCATCTGAAAATATTCAGGAGGAATAAAATAAGCTTTTATTTTCCTTTTCATGCTATGCTAAGCTCGAATCTTGTCTCTTCTTTGTCCAATTCGTGTTGCTTGTAAGTTTATCCACCATTGTAACGCATGTCCCATTAATTTAGAAGACATGTACTTGACATGTTTATATTTTGGAATATCTTCAAGAGTATCTTCTATTTTGAAAATCCAATCAAAAATATCCTCAAGATTAGTAAAACTATCATAATAGAAAAGATCATCATCATCTTCCCTATATCTCATTATACCACTCTTCTTCTTTTTTTTTTTTCTTTGCTTTGGTTTTTTTAAAGAAAATAGAAAATTATAGGGCAATAATATAATTTAAGAGAAGTTAATGGACCAGAATTATACATAAGCAAAAGTTGTGTTGTCGAAGACGGTGATCGAAAAATTGGACTAAGATAGGTGGATCTAGAAGATTTGATGGTGATGAGTGTGAAGATTGTGGTGGTTTGACTAAAATCTTTGTGGATTGATTAGAAAATTGAATCGAAATTGTGGTTAGAGGTTTGGGGTTGTTCTAACTTAACCAAACTCCTTGGTTCGAGACTTGGGAGTACAACTGCGTTAAATACTTGTTGTGAGAGCTTTACTACTCTAGTGGTCCTATCCGCCTCGAATTTGGATTATTCAAGGTCCAATGTGATCTCACATACCAGATGGTTTAAATACCAAAAAAGCTTTAGTTATTTGAACCAAGATCACAATTAAAAAACTATAGAATATGCTGCACGCCATGAATTTGATAAGAGTGGTTGAATTTTCCTGGAGTCCCAGGGAGGCTTCTTTTCTTCTTAGGTTGCTGCTAGCTGCAGCCGTCGAGCTACAGCCATTGCTATTGGTGGCCACGGATGACATAGATGGCATAGTCTACGGCCAAAATTAATAATAGTAGTAGTAGGAAACAAAAAAAAAAAAAAATTAAGAAGAAATAAAGGAAATCGTTTGAATTTGGTCTTTTGAATCGTACTGGAAATGATAAGGAATTTTGAACTCAAGAAGGCAATCAAGGAAATCGTTTCAAGCTAAAGCCCATGTTTTTCATCTTCAAGGATATAAGGTCCCTATTGTAACCGTAGTTATTAACATTTCAAGACAAATATGACCTTTAAAATCATTTTTAACCAATTTCTTAAAACTTCTACATATACGTGAATTAGAAAATATACATATGGATGCCGTTGGACTAACAAAGGAAATCATTTTTAATTATTTTAATTAAAAATAGTGAGTGTAAAAAAGAAATTATTGAGTTTAACTATCCTCTCCCTTTGCTTTTTAGATATCTTTTATGCCTATTTACACTTGTAATATGTACGTAAACTTAGGAAAAATAGTAAAAAAATCGAACACTATGCATGACAGTAACAACGTACAAAGGATATATATATATATATATATTTTACTATGTTAATCAATATTTTTCAATTTACATATTAAATCAAGCTTTATGAATAATTATTTTTAACAGTGCTATGTCGAATTTTTCTGTCTAAACACTGTCGCTATATATGTGTGTGAAGACAGAATTGTCCTGCCAGGACCCATTGCCATTATAAGCACTGAAAATAAAAAATGAAGTCACCATATTACGACCATAATAAAAAATCCCAAATTTTAGAGACCATAAAGCCGGTAACAACAGCATATACAATTTGCATGGACACAAGTTATACATGTATAAGTATATATATATGTCTATCTATATATATATATATAAGTACAATTACACAGCGTTTGAAATCTCTCCTGCACCTGAGGACTCATCAGCTTTGAATTTCTCACACTCACCGTGCACAATCTTTGCCACCGGCGTCTCTTCAGCATGAGCCACGTCATGCTGTTGAACAACAAGCACAGAAGACACGACCCCCTTCCCCGACGACGCCAATATGTCCCCGATTGGCCCCAATTCCGCGTGCTCAGCCTGCCGGTCGGCCAGCTCTGCCACCATTTTCGACGGAAATCTACTTTTGCCGACAATTATAAGATCATAATCGCCACTCCGCCCAAGAGTCAGCACCCCCTCAACAATGCTGCTAGTCACTTTGTCTATGTAATCTGCCACACCATTCCACTTGCTCCTAAATTCCGCTAATATAGTTTCGTCTAGCTCCTGAATCACAATAAAATTTTATTTTAGTTTCACAGTATCATAAATTTACTTTCTTGTTACCTCACGCACCCATTTAAGCTGGAATCCAAATCTAAGCCTAACCATTTAAGCTTGAATCCAGCCAGACCTGAGGCTAGAAAGTATGGAATTATAAGAGTACATAGAAATGAAGTTGCCAACTTGCCTTTTCTTTTTCTCGGTTCATTTCGGCAGTGGAGAAGCTGTAATTCTTTTCACTGCACCTAGATGGTGACGGCCGTAACATAACGCCGTCACTCTCCAACCCTTCTTTCTCAACGAACCTGAAAACGGTCACTTTAACTGCCGGATGTTCAGCCATCATGCCACCTAATTCAAGGGCCTCACGATCATCGGGCCCACCGAAGAATATTATACAGATCCTCTGTGCGACGGTGGCAGTGGGCCCTGGAGTCTGGGACCCACTACCTAATCCACGGTCCACAAGCACTCCCACGGAGCACGGCGCGTGCTTCAACACCCTCTGATTAACCCCTCTCCAACCGTGGCCCACATTCTCCATTGACTCATCGTCCGCTCCGCTCCATTGTTTATGGAAGGGCAAAATAATCATCGTCACCCCCTTATCCTCCGCTACGTGGCAGATGTCTTGATGCATCGTTGACAAAGGAGAAATGGACGTAGTGGGACGAACAGAGACTTGGCCGAGTTGACTGTAGGCTTGAAAAGCGCCAGAGACTCGGTCGTGCCACTCGCCGCGCCGGAAGCGATTAATGAACGGGAAGCCGTTCTTTCTGGCGCGCTGGACCATGATGATCGAAGAAGATCGCTCGGTGAGCTCGACGAGGTGCATGATGAAGAGCTTGAGCTGTTTCTTTGTGCTTCTTGTTGCTTCAACCAGGCTGATGATTGAGGATACATTGCCTGGACCGTGGAAGCAAGCGAGGATTCTGAACGTGTCCTTTGAGCCAGCAGCTTCACTGGTGGCCGAAACATCACGTAGCTTGCGGTGTGCCCGAACTGCGCCGCCGCCGCCGCGGCGAGCTGGCTTGTAGATGGCCATGACTGTTGGGGTTGTGATGAAGGTGGTGAACAACGCCATGAGTACTAGAATTGCAAAGCACTCATCGTTTAGCACCTGTTGCACAATATTTTGCAGGATAAGAAACTTCAGCATATTACTTTAGTCCATAAAATCTCTTACATGGAAATAAGAGGTTTGGAGTTTGAATCTGCTCAGATAAGGTTACTGTATTGTTTTTTTGGTTTTTTATTACATGTGCTCTGATAATAGTGTACAATTAAAATTGAATTATTTTTATTTTCTTATCTAATAATCATTAATTATAGGTTACATAAAAAAACTCTTGATCCTTTATTATTTTAATTGAATTTCGAAATCACAATAATTAAAACTGTATGGTGTATTCACCCTTAATTTGAACTCTATTATCTGCCCATTCCACTTGCTAGATGCATGCTTTGATCGGTCTCATCACTTATTGCACCATGTTGATTAATTATGTACTCAAGTCATACAAATATTCTTAACTAATCAGCTAAATTCAAAGCTGGCAATGCCGCTGAATTCAAAGGAAGGATCTGGACGGTGTTTTGATGAGGTGAGGTGTGAAATAATTAAGTCAAGCCAGCGATGAATCATATGAAAATTTTAGGGAGAAGCAATTTCAGCATTATGCTTTTACACTTCAAATGCAACCGAGCCGTCTAGACATATATATTTAAATAAAGTTTTGATTAGTCAAGCCAGCTGAGAATTTCCTATATGTTTAAAACTTTTTGTTCCTATTGGTGCACGTTATCTTTGAAGAAGAACAAAGGGCGATAAGACAATAATTGTCAACACAGGTTGCAAAATCCTGGGTCTTTGGGATGGCGGCACGTGGGGGTTTTGTTTCTAATATTTATTAGTTTATAGGTATTTAAAGAAAATCAAAGGAGAAGGTCCTAGTTTATTCATTTATCGTTTGCAAAGTGCGCATACATATTATAAATAGTTGAAGTATATACTTAAAAAATAAAGGCAAAAACTAGTGCTCTCTAGTGGAAAGTGAAAAAGGAAAAGCTAAAATTGGTACATATGGCAACAATTTAGCGGCTATAATTGACAAGGAGGTTAGACTTTTCAGTTATTGGAATGAAATAATTACAATTAACCCGACTCCGATTTTGTTTTACTTTAAAAATTCACAATTTGACTTTTGATAAAATTATATTGATATAGAAACTTATAAATACATAAAATAGAACTCATCTCATCCGCAAATTAATTACATAGATACGAGTTAAGTAACCCAAAACTTACAATTTTAATTCATCTTCATATTCTTTTTTTTTTTAACCATTAAATCGTCTATTAATTTCGATTCATTATGATATCCAAAAAAAAAAATTTCGATTCATTATGATAGATTTTTTTTTTTAAAAAGAAAAATGTTAAATTATGATGCAATGTTTCTATAATCTTCAAGCAATTGTCACTAAGAGACAATATTAACTAACATACAAGACATTCCAAGTGATCTCCAGCAAGACAAACTTAAGCTACAATCAGCCATATATTTTTTTCCCTTCCTATGTTAGCAAACCCTCATTGTTATAACACAAGCCATATAAATTGGAGATGTTAACGAGGAAGAAGAAACTAGAGAATTAACATAATATTAAATCACTAATCAATATCTATACGTGCACGTGGATATTAGGAATTTTCGCAAAACCTTGTTTCTAGAGAGCCACAAACTATATTTCCTATGCAATATATGTGCATGTGAAACGATCTAAATAGAACTAAATATAAATTTTTTATAATTATTATTATCTCCCGAGTGTTTTTCAAATCTTGTTCAATAAGGCATACGCAATACACCCTCAGCCACCTACATCTTTCACGTGCATAATTCCAGGGTAGCCAAGTATGACTCGTAATTTGGCAAATCTAACTCTGGCAAGATAGCAGTTGCTTTAACGCGATCAATTGCTCGAAGAAAAATATAAGAATTAATAATTAAATTGGACGATATATTATTCTCCTATAATTACCTTAGAAATTTAGGTAGTATGGTTTTGCAGTTTATTAGTTTCGCTGTTATAGTCAAACCAACCCATTGCCTTTGGGATTTGACCTAGCTACACTGCATGTTAAATGAAGCTCTGAGGAACAAGAAAAGAGAGAAGCCATAAAATTGCTTCCAAAAGAACAAACAAATTAAAGCAAAGACAGAAAAATAGAAGCTGACCTTTTTCTCCTTGCCAATGTTAAGAACAATGAGCTCCACGAGTCCTTTTGTATTCATCAACACGCCCAGCGTTATGGACTCTCTCGCCGGTATCATAAACATCATGGCCACAGCAAATGTTCCGAGAATCTTGCCCGCACATGCTGTTGTTATCACAAGCACCAAGAGCCCCCACGACTTGGCGCCGCGTATAGTGGCCACGTCAGTCTTTAATCCACTCGACGCAAAGTAAAGCGGAAGCAGCAAGCCCGACACGAAATCTTCAATCCTCTCAATCAATCTCTCCGCAAAATCTCCTCCTTTCGGAATCGTTAGTCCGAAAACAAATGCCCCAAATATAGAATGGATTCCTATGAAGTCAGTCATGAATCCGGATACCAAGACGCCTGCTAACGTTAAGCAAATATAAGCTTCGTCTACGACGTCGTGTTCCCGGGAGCAACGGCGGGCGACCCATTTCATGGCGGGTCGGATGACTGTCATCATGAAGATAACAAAAGCGATGCCGGAGAGGAGTACCCATATGGCAATAACTGGGCTTTTCTTGTCTTCACCGGAAACGGCTCCATCTCCGGCTATGGCAACGGCTAGGGCTAGGAGGATCCACGCTGCTACGTCGTTGAATGCTGCGGCGGACATGGCTGTTTCGCCTACTTGAGTTGTGAGGAGTTTGAGCTCTGCTAATATACGGGCGAGTACAGGGAAGGCTGTGATGGAGAGAGCGACGCCCATGAAGACCAAGAATGGGCCGTAGCCAACTTGGTCAAGGCCGTCAATGGTTTTTCTGAGAACGTACGCGACGCCGATGCCGCAGACGAAAGGCAGAGAGATTCCGGAAAGGGCTATGCCGAAGGCCCTTTTGCCGCTCCGGCGAATCGAGTTCAAGTCAAGCTCAAGGCCAACAAGAAAAAGGAAGAAGAGAAGACCTATGCTTGCCACTGACTCGAGCGTCGGAGTACTCCATTTTGGAAACACGTGGTGCATGTACTCTTTGTTTCGGCCAAAAGCTGACGGCCCCAGCACAATTCCCCCCTGAAAAAAAAAAATCACAACATAAGAAAAAAAGTTAAATGAACAAAAGTAACAATTTGATTATTTAAGATTAGGGCTATTATTACTATTATTATTTTCTTTAAAATACGTACAACAATTTCAGCAATGACTTTGGGCTGGCGAAGGGGTTTGAAGAGGAAAGCGAGGAAGCGGCTAACAATAAGGATTAGAGTTGTTTGAACAATCAGTAATGGAAAGGCAAAATCTAAAGGATTATCGCCTTGCCATACTCCATTTGAAGAGGTTTTAATGGAAGTAATATTGAAAGCCATGTTTTCTCTTTTTCTCAATTTTGACTTGATTAATATAATAATTTGAGGCTGTGTATTGATGAGTATAATTATTGACTATACTGTATTGCTATCATTATTATCATGAATGGGAAAAGATTTGTAGGGGGAAGGGTGTGGAGAGAGTTAGAAACAAGTGGAAAATGAAGAGGAAGTTTGAGCTATTTATAGAGAGGCAGCTGGCTGTGAGCGTGCTAATTTTCTGTGTTTCGATAAAGGTTTTGGTGCTTTTGTTGCACTGTTTGGGTGTTTGTCTTTTCTTTCACATAAATTGTCTTTTCTTTCACATAAAAGTCTTCAGTTAGCTATAGTAATGTGAAAAATGTGTCCCGAATTTTTTGTGTGCAAAATTCCTAATGTTTGGTTCAGTAGGTTTTTAAGTAATTTTTTTTTAATTAGTCACCAGCCACCAGGTACAAGATCTTGAGAGAGAGATAAAGGTAAACAATTGATTTGTATTTTGTACGCCTCATAAGAAACCAAAAATGACAATTACATGAGGGGATTAATCAATTTTTTTTATGCAACTTCTTAGAAATTTGGCAAAACAGTTCTTGTGTATTACATTATTATGGAATAATTAATTTGCTAGTGAAATGCCGTCAAGGTACGACTTTCTTCCAATTCCAAGCAAGCAATTGAGAAATGGAAGTAATTGGACCGGTTCCAACTCCAAGACGCCTCTCATAGTCTTATAAAATGATTATAAGCAGATTTCACAAAATAATAATAATAATACTTGATGCAGGTCACGTTTAATGGTCAAACTTAATTTAGAATACAAAAGTATCAATAATTTAAAAAAAAAAAAAAAGATTCCTCGCCGACTAAGCTAATGAAACAAAACTTTGACGGGACACGTTATTACTTATTACTATCTCTGAGTTAATGCTCTGGGCCGCGTGTCAAATTCAGTCATGATGAAGCTTGAGGGTAACAATGTAATTTCAGTCGGAAACGTGGCAGTGGAGTTTGACGCGGTGGGGAAGTGGCGTGGGATGCGCGGGCACTCACGGAAGTTAAAAGAGCTTGAAAATTGAACTATTATGAAGGTAAATTATCAATTTGCTACCCAAATTTTTATTAATATTTGAAAATATCCTAATTTTTTTTTATTGAATTACAATCCATTTAGATTATTATCGATATTTATAAATTAAATTACTGTTAATATTTATTAATAGATTATTACCATTACAAATATTCAAAATAAGTTTACTTTACTTATATTTTGACCTCCACTTAATTATTCTATTAAGAACGAAAATTAAATTTTCATATTTTAATATGGGGACTCGAATCCATATTGTGAGAATATGAACTCTACCACTCACCTAAAAGTTTAAAATTTATTCAGGGCTGCATTTGAACTTTACAAATTGCAATAATTTTCTATTTTTTCGTTAACCGTGTGAAAAAGTCTTAACAAATAATTATTTTTTTCTTGAAGTGATATAACAATGAGTGGAGAAGTAGTACTTTTTGTAATTAGGGGGGGGTGAAAAAGTGATTCTTCTTTTTTACAGTCATTGGTTCAAAAATTATTACTTTTTTCAAATATTAAAATGTTAAATTTTAAATTATCCTTCTGACATCGAAAAACCAAAGCATGGCGACCAATTACGTCTATAAACTAATACATTTTGTAAAGTTTGAATAGACTTGATCAAATTCAAAATTTTAAGGTATTTTTGAACGTTAAAAAAAATTTCTAGGTGGACAAATGGTTATTTTTAAATTATGAATTATTTTCATTCATTCAAGTTTCTCAATAATTTGCAAGTTGTAAAGTAGAAAACATGAACTTTGTGTGAAGTCATGAGAATTGAAGAGTTGGCACTTGCCGCAATGATCGTCGTGTGTGTTTCAGGAAAATGTGGCTGGATAAGGTTCCGGATAAAATAATCTATTTTGTGACAAGAAAATAAAGCTAAGTAAAATCTGGCAAAAAAAAAAAAAAATGTCAACGTGATGATAAGAACATGTTCTCCAAATTAATTTTCAAAGTAGTCATCTTTTTTGTATTTTCATATAAGCTTTCCTCAATTTACTACTGTCTATGACTATACGTAAGGGCTGTAAATTATTTAAAATTCTCAAGTAATAACATCCGTATTTTATGAAATATATATTTCTAGCAACATGATGTTATAATAGAACAATTTTGTACTACTCAAAATTGAAAAGAAATACTAAAAGAGTATTATGATTTTTTTTTTGAATTATGAATATGTGTAGAAGTCATTTTGTCGCATTTGAAAGCTTGATTTACTTCCGTAGCTATGAAACTAGTTAACTAATTATAACGAAATTAAAGTCAAAATATAATTTAAGCTCCACTAAAGTAATATATTTTTATTGTGTGAAATGAGATGGGGATGCATGGTAGTTTACCACCGATTAATTTTTTAGATTATAGGCAGTTAAGGTGTTCAAAAGAAGAGTAACCTTATGCTTACCAGGGATAATTAGATTATATCTCAATTGATAGTTATCACACGTGTCATCTATTAATTATTATTATATACATGATAATAAATAATTTGTATCACATCAGTTATAATAAAAATAAAGTATTTCAATAGAATTAGTATAATATTATTATAAAAATAAAATGTTAACATCTGAATTTAAGAATAGTTAATTAAAGGGATTAGTGTTATAATTTATTTCCTTAAGGAAAAAAAAACACTAATGAAGATTTGAATTTTTTAAGAGATGCAATATTCACTTTTTCGGACGAAATCACCGACCTCCACCACAATTCCTAAATCCACTGATGAGCTGGACAAAATCATCCGTGTTGAATTTTTATTCAACAAGGTGTATTAATTAACCTATGTAATAAATTTCTCACTGAACAAACAATCACGAGATCCTTGCAGACAAGTTTCTCAAAGTAAGCCCTCTCTCTTTTTGTTGCCTTCCCTGGTTGATCAGATTTGGCATCACGTAGCCATTCCATTCTCATATACACATCTTGTTACTACGCTGAAATCAATGTGATATTAAGATGATAAGATCGTTTCTTACTGTCAAATCACCTCAAACCCTCAGTTGGGTTCAGTTCTTAGCTCCTATCTTGAGCGCAGATATCGACTCATTAATGGATATATACTACTCAACTTATGCATATATTGTACTTTAATGTTTGAGAACTGAGGACGTTCGTATGTTTTACGATGCGACTTTAAAGTTAGATAGCATTGCAACGTATGTATTCGAGGTCACATTTTAAAACATCAGAGAGCTGATCATGAGTTTTAATTATCTCAACAAACTAGCTACCGTGGTTTACCTAGAGGATAATTTGCGCGCATGTGTTTGACAAGTGATAAGTTTCTTCTCCTCTTGTTTTTGCTTGAGAAAAAATTGGAGCAAAAACAAATAATTATCTCTTGATTTCTAATAAGAATATCATGAAGAATCAATTAATCATGGTGAAAATCTTTTCTATCGAGATAGCTACTGAAGATTGATATGATTTATGAGTCAAGATTGCTGCCATTATTATTATTCGTTGTTTTTTAGAAGGTTTGAGGGGGTGGGTAAAGTTTATCTCAATTTTTTACTCCCTACTTCTCTCAGGATTTGAATTCGAGTGTCAATTAAATAAATTAAACTACTTGAAAACTACTCGGCCATGCTAATGGGGGAACCATTATTTTTAACATGCACATACAAAAAGTGTTATTGCCATTGTGACATGTGTACGTATAAGGTAAATAACACGACTATTATTGATGATACGGAAACATCAAAGATTGATTGATAAGAGAAACTAAATTTCTGAATAACAAAAGTTTTTTAGAAAAGTTTGAATGAACAAAACTATGATTTTGGGCCCGTTTTACATTGACCCCAAATATCATGAATTTATCAAAAATAGACAAATTTAAAATATTATTTTATAATAAAATTCTCCTAACCTAAATAAGGAAAGCAAAACAAATGGCACCCAAATCTGATATGTAAAAAAAAATAAAAATCTAGGAATTAATAAGAAAAATAAAAAAATAACTTAAAATTGAAAAATAATTAAGAAAGAAGTGGAATTTTCGGCTAGACCACGAGGCAGAATGATAAAAGCAGTTTTGTTCTAGGTTTTTTTTGTCTCGTCGCAAGTTTTGAAATAATATATTATATGCTCAAAATAGAGATTACGACCTCTAGAAGGTATCCTACTCATTCTACATAAGCAACCATCTTATGTCAGTTATGGAATGCAAATATAAAGGAAATGACCAAATTAAGTTGATTGATTAAGTTTGTTTATTCCAGCTTTTAGTCACAGAATCAGCCATCATTTTTGCTCCTTCATGAAGTCGGAAAGCCACAGAGAGCCAGTGGATTTGCATGCGCATTTGTTATTATGCACACAAAGTTGTCGAAAGTGGAAACTATTTTCGGGGTCCTGACTGTTGGAAGGAAATGGAAAATTTAATTTCACAAACTATTGCATAACTTGATACATCATCATCAGTGGGTCCTTGTCGCGCGAGCATTTGGGGCTTTCAGTTTCAATTGGTCGTCAAGTCCGATATACTTGGCGTTAGGGTTATGAATTGTCAGCGGCAACAAGCTTTTTATTTAATTCCACTCAGATCAAGAGCAAACGCAAGTTGCCCGTGAGTCAAAACATCATCAACTAGCAAGCTACAGCAATATTAATTTTTATATTAGCAGAAAAGAAGTCACAATAGCGTTTTCGTTTTCATTTCCATTAATTTTCCAATTGTGCTATACATTTGGAAGTACGATGAATCCATCGTACACCACAAATTTTATTTTCTTTTTCTTTTTCATGAAAAGTATAGAAATCTAGTTGCGCTTCACAGAAATCACTTACTAACAATTAATTAAGCAGCTTTATGTATATTCAACTGCCCCTAAGAAAAGGATTCAAAGCCACAAACAATTAATTACACTATTTTTTTTATTTTTTATTTTTTGTGTGTTTTCTTTTTTGCATCAATTACATGACAGATTGGTTTTGGTGGGAGGAAATATTTAGTGCTCGGCAAACACGCCATAACATCGATCGAAATTCTAATGGATGATCATAAGAAGTTTGAATCATGGAGAATCCACCAACATTTACATTCGGATGAAGTTCAAAGGCAGCCATCCCTATCAAGAAAATTCAAGGCCGAAAACATTTTGCTAGTCCTTTTTCTAGAGAATACAAATCTTGGATTAATTGATTAAAAGTTTTTATTGCGGCTGGATCACTCTCCATATACGTATAGCTGTTTTCTACTGAATTGATGATGAATTAAAGACCCAAATATCACTTGTTGTATCATCTGGCTGTTTTTGTTTCATTGATTATTATGTATCAGAAAAAATGCGGAGAAAGATTTTGAAAGAAAAGATGACAATGACCTTTCATTTTTAGCTAAGGCTCATTCCTTTCTACGCCATTCTGAATAAGCAGGACAAGAATGACTACTTGCTGATGATCTAATCTAAAACTTTGCATAAGCCAATTATAAAGAACAAAGCGTAATAAAATATATAAAAGATGAGCATAATTGAAAGATCATGACGGTTGGTCTTTAGAAAGATATAAATGATCAGTAATAATTGCTAATCCAATCTTTCTTAGGTAAGGTGAAGTTGTTCCTTTCCTTCTTTGTCAGCATCTCTTATATTCAATGTGAAGAGTTATCGACAATCATTGAATATTAAGCTTCAATTACCACTATATATATGTCATGTGTCATGACATATGTCAACCGTGTTATCACTTTCGTACGATTATCATCGATCATACTGCAAATATTGTTTTCACAAAGTCTTTGGTATTAACTCTTCACATGCTGGAACGAATCATCAACAACTTTGTGAGTCCGATCAATCATCTTCATACAAATGTCAATGGGGAGTAGATGGTTGAAATTATATTTAATTGTATAAAATATTCAGACACGATTAATCTTACATGTGGATATGCATACCAATACACGCGAAGTTAAACAATGAAATTTGTTTTAGTTATCTAATATAAGCCGTTCATCATGATAGCATCATGATGCTATATAAATTATATTCCCTATCAAATTATTTTAAAGCATAACATAATCACTAATTCTGAAGTACTGCACAACTACATATGTAGGCTTTTTGTTCATCATTTAGGGAAATGCGAGCGAAACCCTCTTACTATTTAGCAAAATTAATCCAAACTTTTGTAATATTTTAAAACACATCCAAACCCTCCTAAAAGTTAACTTTTTTTTTCTGATCTTACCATCTTATCCATGGTGGTTGTTTGATGCTGGGAATATAAATATCTTTAATTATTTAATTAATTGAATATTTTTAATATTAATTAATTGAAAAATTATGCGAAAAAGTATGAGATTGCCACAACTTTTAAAATTTTTTAGCATTAATTGAAAAATTATGAATCCCTTTACTTTTTTTATCATTTTTCATTTAATATTTCAATTAATTATGAAAAATTTCAACAGATTAAATAACTAAAGTTATTCTTATTCCTTATATCAAACAACTATCTATATATCTATATAAAGTTGGGTCTACAAGAGGTGATGTGGCATCACCATTTCTCATCTTTGTATATTTTTTATTATCTAATAAATAAAGAAATTTTCTTTCAAATTTGGCTTTTCATCTTCTCATAATTAATTTGATTATTGTTACACAATAATAATTATGTAAAGATTTTAATGAGACATATTCTTTTTAATGAACATGGAGTGTTATAAATTTATTAAAATAAATGTGGATGTTCATAACATATATCTCTTAGTCTCCCCACTATCTCCCATTAGCAACCTTTAGCTTCCCTATAACTCCCACTATCTCACAAGGAATTATGATCCATAATTTTTCGTTAATTTCATTGAGTGATTATGTAATTATAAAAGGAGAGCTCATCTTTTTGTTTTGTACACACATAATTGGAATGAATAAAATCACTCTATAATATATTCTCTCATTTATTGATGAAAAGGTTGTGTAAACTTAACTATACACACACACACACACACACATATATATATATTTAAAGTTAACAAACAAATAATTAACCTTCATAAATAACATTAATTTTATAAGGCTGTCTCATCTTAAAAAAAATTAATTCATATTTTTTATCAGTTTCATCAAGGATAAAATAAGAAAAAAGAATAATACTAAATTATTTTTTCAAAACCGCGTGAAGTGCGGTTCTATTTTTTAATTTTTAATAAAGTGCGATTCCACGGATGTTTTCCTTTGAGTAATATCTGGAAAGCACATTAAAAATTATTTACGATATCTATACATTGAATTGCTTTGGTGATTAATGGGAAGATATCTCCAACACATTAAGATATCTTCACATTAAATTGCTTTAGTAATTACATTTTTTTTTATTAAAAAAAAAGGAAACATTACCCAAACACAATTATACGTACACTTAGTAATTAATTTATTAAATTTTTTTATTTTTTAACGAAAACCTTTATCACTAAATATTTCAAGATGTGTACTGTAACCATCCCAATCATTCAGTCAAAATGTCCTCCTCACTTCCTTCGCTGAGAAAAGAAGTATTTGCAGAATTGTAGACAAGCCAACCACTCATAGCCAAAAAGGATTGAGAAATGACAGATGTATGCTGTCCCTTTGACAAATCTGATTCAACAACCATACCAAATCTTTGATCTTTTCATCTTATAGAAATCAACAGCCATTGGCTGAATGAAGTTTTGTATGATGAGCAAACATTTTCGAATTATATACACCTTGAAATTATGTTATATTATTCTTGGTTGACCCTAAATGTAACACAAGTAAATTGTAAGAAAGAAAAAGAAAAAGAGCATACATCTTATCAGTTCCCAAAAAGCCATTGCATTAAACTCAATTCAAGAGAACATGGAAATTTCACATAACTTTGGGACAAATGACAAAGTAAAAATTAAAATTGAAAAAAAAAAGGGTTAAAATGTATACATTGGTGGTTTTATTTAATATTGGCGCCAGCTACTCTCTGTACACAAATAATAGTAGTTAAAACGATCCTAGAAGTTATCCTTTGCTTGACGAATGACACCTAAGGCTTCTGAATCATCTGCAGTGTCTGGAATCCGCAATGACTGCCGGATTTCTGGACTTGACATGCGAAGAAATGGATTACATGACTTCTCCATCTTTATTGTTGTTGGAATCTGGGTAGACACACAAGTAAACAATTATTGCCAAAAAAAAATGATAGAAAAAGAGTGACATGTTGCAGTAAGAGAAAGCAAGCGTTGCTCCTTGAATGAAAATGAACTTGATAGATAGTTATATAAGCTTATCAAAGACTAACTGGAATCAGGTGTTGTAACAAGCCACAATTGATACGTTCCTAACATACAAATGATCATATGTGAGGGGCGCTAAAAATTTACAAGGACTGCTTATGCCCTTAGCTAACCTAATAGTATCATGTGACGAATTCAAGATAATCGTGCTTTCAAGTGCAAAGAATTTCCAACCAAACTAAGACTTAACAATTGTAAAACTGAAAGATAGCTATCCAAAGAGAGTCAAGGAACTAAATCCAAACAAACAAAGTCCAAGCAATTACCGTGGGCACACCCTTGCTTCGAAGGTGGGCTATGTGCGCTGCATATGATTGAAGGGCCTCATTGTTGGGTTCTATGGACAATGCAAATTTTGAATTACTCTGTACAATTTTTTCAATCACAGTTAGGGTTCCAAAAGTTTTAGCTTGAAACAATTGCAAATTGCTGAAATGGGAAAAAGAAAATAGTTACATACCAGTGTATATTCATGACCGCAATATACATTTGTATCATCTGGCAGAGACATTATCTTCTGAAGGGAAGAAAACATCTGTAACATAGACAATCAACTGTTGATAAACAAATCATATCAAAACGGTGAGCTAACGTAGTTTTTATATTTTTTACTGAGAAAGAGATGCATTTCGTGCGGTGTATTAAACATCTTCGTAGACACAACCATTAACCAGTGTATATTTATTGCATATAGTATTTCTCTAACGGCCAATACCTAAAAGGGTATATATACCCATTAACAGGAAAATGAGCTTCTTTCTTATATTATTCTCTTTACACTCTATCATGCTATCTTCTCAATTTCTTTTTAAATATGAATATATAAATCTCATCATGGAAATAAAACTATGTTTTCACGCTTTTAGAAGCCTTGTTTTCGATTAGCAACTAAGAGCAAAAAGCTAAAATCTTCTCAAAATTGGACTAGCTATGGACTTCTCAATTGGACCTCCATATAGCTATAACAATTATTCAAGAATGACACAACAATAGCTCTGTTTTCAACTTAAATATCCCAAATCTTCTCACTAATGACAAATCAATATTTCTACTTGAACTAATATAGATGGCAACAATTTTAATCTCTTTAGGTCTTCTCCAAGAAAATTCTCTCCTCCCCAAACACATAAATGAGCACTAAATAGCAGGTTATTCTTTTTACCTTTTAGATAAGACTGATGAACAATTAAAATAACCTTTCAATTCAAAATAACATCATCCGCATGCCATAATTATAACAAAAAGTTCCAACCCACAAAGAATCAATGAAAGACAAAATCTACCTGCCCAGGGGTTCCTTCAAAAAGCTTGCCACATGATAAGCTGAACAAAGTGTCCCCAGTAAAAACTGCCGCAGATCCAGGAAAGTAGAAGCTAATATGACCTGTTGCAAATACAACCAATACAGTGAGTCAGAAAAATTGGGAATAATCTGTAGAAATGACAAATGTAAAACGAAATGCAAAATCACATCCATATATTCTGTACGTCAGGAAATAATACTCTAAAAAAGACAATTTAAAACTTTAAGAACATATCACAAATCTAAATATACTAAGCTATATTTCGGAATTACACCTCACTTCGATTTAAGTTACAGAAGTCAGATGTCCATTATCCTTCACATTGCATGCATGTTATTCAGATCAAATTACTCTCTCTATTCGAGAAAACATCACGAAAGAATACGAAAGTAATCCTTTTAGGCTACAGACCCCAGATGTTAATTGTGTATCCATATGGAGCAGACTCAAAAATCAAACCCCAAAATTCCAAACCTGAACAATCATATGGTTCCGTAATAAAAAAAATAATAATTTGATGCAGACGATAAACGTCATACATCTCCATGTCTACCAAAAGAATTTGTAGAATGAAGTAAAATTAACAACCAAAAACAATGCTGAAAATTCAATGATGCAGTGAATGGACCTTTTACATGCCATTTTAACTTTATAAAAATTTGGGGGGAAAAAAGACAAGTACAAAGAACAACTTAAAGTAGTTTAAAAGAGGGCATAATCATTAAGTAACAAAAACACTTCAATGACTTCATAAGATGATTAAGTAATGACATCCAACCTCGGGTATGGCCAGGCGTTTCAATCACATGCACCTCATGACCAGCAAACATCCATTTGTCTCCATCATTCAAAACTATATCAATGCCAGGGATCCTATCCTTGTCTACTCCTGAACCAACCACCTACAACAAAGGAAAGTATAAAACTTCAGAAAATTACATGCATCATGTAACCAATCATTAAGGATATGAGCTCTGTTCATAATAACCAATAACGGATTCCCATAGTTCAATCATAACCTAGGGCATCAAATATGGGCACCATAAACATAAAGGCTTATGGTGATCTAAAGAAATACTTGCTTCAGTAATAAAATTGTACACTTGGTCATTATTGACTATAAAAACGCTCATTTTGACGGGAAAATGATTGCATTCAGAAATTTTGGCTACCTGCCTATTCTATAATTTTAATTTTTGAGTCATGTAACAGATCGTGGTCTGCACATGTAAGACAATGGAACCAGGATTAAAAAGCATACAAGTTTTTTATGCTAACTATGACTCATTGGTAATTAGCCGGGAGTATTAAACTTCAAAGTTTGTCCTTCACAAGTAAAGACAACATATGGTATCATCTGTAAACCTTATGGGGAAAAATTCTTTAGAGCCATTGGAGTTTTCTTCAAATAAACAGTGTGCAACGGAAAACATCAGCACCACATCAATGATCTTCACAAGGATTGCAAACATACAAAGCAGAGTTTACAGAAAGATTAACACCAGTCAGCAGATGCAAAATTCAGAGAACTCAACCAATCAACAGCTAATTGTTTCAAGTATGAGTTGATGTTCAATTGCATGTCAATTACTCATTCACAATGAGCTACAAAAGTGAGAAAGAGAGAGAACATATTCATACCTTTGCACCGTACCTTGCTTTTAGCTCCAAATTACCACCGGTGTGATCATGATGATGATGTGTATTTAGAATGTAAGTCAGATTTCGGTTTTTCCTACTCAAAGCATCTATCACAGGAACAGCTTCAGAAGGATCAACAACTCCAACAGTACCTGTGTCCATGTCATGTAAAAGATATGCATAGTTGTCCCTGAGACACGGTACCTGAAAATAAGATTGCGATTACTAACGATGGCAACAATAAACATTACTAGCATGGGAAGGCAGTAGGCAGAGTGATATCAACAGATACATGTTGAAAAAGACTTCATTTCCTAGCTCCTTCAATGTTTCTTTGCCACGGATAAGGGTCCATGTTCTCATTTTTCAAGAAATAGGTAATCCAATTTAGCGACTTGGTGGTGAAGATATCCAAGATTTTTAGGTCCAACATGGAGAGCATAACATTCTTGCTCAAAGAAGCATATTAGAAGAAAAGGAAAGAGTTATACATTAATCAAGGCCAACAAAAATGACATAACAAAATTACAAGGAGCATCCATTACTTTATATTATAAAACATGATATTTAAAAATCAACTCACCAACTCAATTTGCAACGATGATGACATATTGGAGATACTGCAAAACTCAGCAACTCTAAGAGATCGACTTGCTAAATGCAATGTCTTGAATGGCATTGATAATAAGCGCATGAAACCATACAGAAGACCCTTTCTAAGGCAAAGTTGTCTTGGTCCTGGCACAACACAAAGGCCACTCTGCCCCTAAAACATGAGAAACATTTCCAAACTTAATTACCACAAAATCATGAAAAACCCACTTCAGAAAAAAGTCAGAGAAAATGTAAGTAGTAAATAAACTACAAGTATCACCATTTACATAGACATGAGCGTACAGAACAATCCATGTTATTGTTTTATCAAAGGTATAAATGGACTAGTTAAGAGTAAAATAGTAAGATTAGCAAAAACATTGACACTCAGTGGGGTTTGGATGTGTTCTAAACCATCATTAGAGTTTCGCTCTTTTTCTCATCATTTAACCTAGTGGCAAAGTTATTCTCTCTGACCCTTGTTAAATAGAGTTTGAATTTCAAACTTCTTATTTTGAAGACAAAAATTTTCCCACCTCAACTAACTAGACGGCACTCATAACAGAATTTGAAGTTTTTAGTTACTTACAGCAATAACATTATCCGACGTAACCAATAAGAAGTTTGGCAAAAGGTAAAATAAAAACTCAAGTCCAAGGAGACTAAAGGGGCAAATGACGTATCTCTTTCATGAGTTGTTAATTTTGTCATTTGTCAAAGTTCTATTTGGGATTAAGGTGTTGTAATTTTTAATATACAGCTGCTGTAAAAAAAATCTATAACTATGAAATAAAAATTAATGATATGTAGGAAATATAAATTTTAAATACTAAATTTTGACAAAATTATTAGTGATATAATAGATTTTTTATTATACAAACAAAAAATTATATCAATATACATTCCAATCTGCAACAGGTAGTGTTTACCAAACTCTACTGCCTAACCTCAATCTCAAACGTACTCTAACTCTAAAAGAAATAGTATCCCAATAAATTCTTGAAGTTCAGTATTTTTAATGACGAGAGAATGTGAGACTTTGAGAGCGGCTGGAATAAAGGGTTTCTTGATTGATTATTAATGAAAAAGCTCGGTGGAAACTTAAGCATCAATTGGAATATTCATTACATAAGAAACATAAAACTGAAAGGAACCACATAAACTATTAATTAAATTGATCAAGTCTAAGTGATAGATGGCAAAATGATGCACATCTTTTAAACTTTTAATCATTATATAATGCATTTCGTTCATCATCGGCATTTTTATTGGCCATTGTTTCTTTGTGCATGCATGGCAAGAAAATTAATTTAGAGAATATTCTAACAAGAAACAAAAGAGTGCAAATAAAAATTTATAAATCGCTTAGTTAGAGATTTGTTCAGTTACCATTTAGCAAACGCTCTCTATTCCGATTAATAACATGCAAAAGTCACCGTTGTTCGTTTTTCGAGAAACAGTTCGACGTCAGAGAAAAGGATACGTACCAAATTTTGGAATAGACCACAAGGCTTGGAGCTGTTTTCAGTCGACGTTCAAAGGATAAGCTTTTGGTTTTGCAATTTTTTTTCCGAAGTGCAGGAGTACACGTAATGCTTTTTATTGACATTCAAGATTTGATTTCGTGTTATTTCTATGCTTAAAATAAGTTTTAGGAAGATTCAGTCAAGAGTGACAGTGTTATCAAGTGTGACCATTGACAAGTTTTGGGTTTAGCCTTTTAATTTGCTTCTTTTCCTATACGAGGTAAATGGCCTCTATTGTGCTTCTTACGGTTTGGAGCAAATGCCTAGTTTGGTCCTGATATTTTTTTAGTTGTTCAAAACATCTTATAGATTATTACTCTTGGTATTGACCAATTTTAATTGCTTTCAAAGACGAGTTTTCCAGATATGTTATGAGGGAAAATAAATTAAGGTTAATTTGGATAATTTAATCTTCCAAAAAAGGTTCAAAAATCTTTAAAAAGTTTATTTTTTTATTTTTTTACTTTTCATTTTTTTAAAAAATAAGATAGTGGGCAAAGTCCAAAATCCAAATTATTATTTTTATTCGAATTCCAATGATAAACCAAATAAAATTGCTTGAAAACTTCCAACTCACATATATTTTGCTCTTCTTTTGCTATATGTAAAACAACTTTCTCAATACTCTAAACTCTTCTCCAATAACTACCATATAACTTCATTAGCTAGGCGAGGTTAAACCTTGACATAAAGGAAAGGAAAAAGGACGGGTGGCTTTGATTAAAGAGAAATAAAAAAAAAATATTTTGGCATTAAAAAAGTCACAACAACTAAATTCTATATTACAATGAAATTTTTTTCAACAGATTTTCACTAGGATCCGATTTGAACCAATTTAGCGGTTCTCATCAAATCTAGGTTCAAGTTGATTCAAATCAATCCATATAAATGTAGGGAGAGATTGGATAATAATAGTTTTAAGTGTGTTTTTTATGATGTTTGGGGTAGCTAGTACAGCTAAAATTATCTAGGTGGTAAGGTAAGGTGATTATATAAACGACAATAAGGAGAGCTCAGTGAATCTCATTATAGTAAATATAGAGTTGATATGGGGAGTTGAAGTGTGCTTAAGGATAACTCAAGTGAGCTTGAGGGATACTAAAGGTAGCTGGGATAGCTCGGCGAGCTCATACATAAAGTACAATTTGGGCAAAAAAATCATTATAATAACCAAAAATAAGATAAATGACAAAGAATCATAAGAATTTACGTGGTTCAACCATCTAGTCTACATTCATATGAATAAATTATCTCTGATCCACTATATATATGAAGTATTACATGATTCTATTTACAGAATGAGCAAAGCTTTATTTAAGATTATTTATGGTGAAATAATATGAGGGACTTTTTAGGTTTAGTAGGGACAATGATGCAAATTGTGGGCTTGGGCTGGGGTATCCTAAGCCCAGGCCCAAGCTCAAGTTATTGATGACGGGCTCAAGCTGTAACACTACACTTTTATAACTAAAACAAGTTGATTTATTTTAAAATATTTAAAATCTCATTCCTTTTTATTATAAATACGGATTCTTAAAAAGCTTTACATAATAAGCAAAAACTTTCTTACAAAATGTAAGAGATGCGCAGGGATTCCTTAATATATATCTAAAAAAAAACTTGGTTATTATATAAATAAACTTAAGATATCTATGTTTTGATAGAAACACAGCTAAGCCCATTATAAAACCCAAGGTTTGATATGCCTATATGCCCTTCGTCTCGGTTGAGACTTAACATCAACTTGCCCTACTTATTATTTTTTTTTTAGGAGACTATTACTCATGATATTTAACCTTCTCAAATATTCGAGGGATGTCAACTCCCATTCTGGGAGAAAGACTGTCTTCACTGAAGGTTTGAGGAAGAAAATTTAAATTAATCCCTGCAATGCGTCTGCAGGGGCTCGAACCACTTCCCTCACACTTGTGAGGAAGTGGCTCTAGCCACTGGGCCAAGCCCTAGTGGTTAACTTGCCCTACTTATTATTAACTGCAATGTAAGGACTAAATGAGCTAATGTTCAGTAAGATAACACTTTAATGCATGCATTAATTACTATGCACATAGATGACCTGATGAACATTAAGTCTTTAAAAGGGACTTATAAAACAACTTTATTAGGGCCTTAGGTGTGTAGCTACAAGGCTGGCATTTTTCATTCTTTAAGACAACATGCTCTTGGGCCTAATTTAATATTTGATCTTTGGGGCGTTACATATCACCGTTCGTAAATGATTACTCTTTACTGAGCTTTGAGGCCTTGTCCTCTTTGAAAACTTTGCCACTTGATAGTACAACAACTTTTTTTTCCAAAACTCATTTTTAAAACGTTTTCCTTATAAAGCAACCTCAACATATTAACATGAAATGCATACATTCAATGCAACTTATGTCATAATGTGTAAAGTTCCTAGGTGTATGACAAAGCGAACACAAATTTTTTTAAAGACAACAATCGTTAATATAGGCGACAATCTTGTCTATTTAAATATTAAATAAAACGTGATTATAATATAGGCGGCAGAACTGACTATATCATATTTAAGTAAAATTATTACAGAGTAGGCAACAGAGTCGACCATATAAAGAAAAAATAAGAAAATAACATAATATAGGCAGTATAACTTACTATATAAAGGATTAAATAATAAACAATCACATTGTAGTAACCATCACAAGATAAAGAATTATTTAAAGATGAATTTAAGTATAATAAAAACTTTGTCCCTACATTACAGTTGAAGTGTTATTCAACTCTTAACCTTGACTTCTCTAGACCCTCCTAACTTAAGGACTTCTCTACCTTTTGATGTTATTACTCAGAATAAAGAGAATAAACTTTCTAAGATGATATGGAAAATCAAAGGGTTATAGGTATTTATAGGATTTTCTAAAGTTAATAGATGGGTAGGAGTTTACCACCATAGATCTTGATTAATGGTTGAGATTTATCATTCCATAAGTATCTTAGTAAATTCTAAAATTCTTAAATATTTCTACAAACATTGCATATTGCATCATCGCTTATGTCATCGCTCATGTCATCATTACTAAAGAATTTACTATGACAAATGTTTTATATTATTATTATTTTAATACGCAAAGGGATTTGTTAGTTCAAAATTAATCATAATATATTCAAGTGAGAAAGTTGTATTTTACAATTTCCACCCATTAAGAGAATTTATCCTTGAAATTTATCTACTGAATAGCTCATGATACTTATTCTTCATCTCTTCTTTAAGTTCCCAGGTTGCCTCCTCCACCGAGCTTTTTCGCCATAGTATTTTAATTAGAGGGATCTTCTTCTTTTTTAACTCCTTCATCATCAAGAATTTGAATTGGATGTTCTTCACAGGTTAAGTCTTCTTCTAGTTGAAGAGCTTATAATCTAGCACCTGAGAGAAGTCTGGAACATATTTCTTTAACATGGAGACATGAAAGACATTGTATATCCTAGATAATGATGGTGTGAGTGCAAGTCAGTAGGAAAAATTCCCAACACGTTTGAGTATTTCAAATGGCTTAATAAACCTCAAACTTAATTTTTCTTTGTTCCTAAACCTTCTAAATCCTTTTACTGGGGCAAATTTTAGAAATATTTTATCACCGACTTGAAATTCCAAAGGCCTTAACTTTTTATCCATATAAAATTTTTGTCGACTTCAAGCTGCCTGCATTATTTGACATATCTTCTTAGGTCCAAAGTACTTTTGCTCATCCATTTTGTCTCAATGAATAAGCAACCAACATTTTTTACTATATAAAGTTTCGTACGGTGCCATGCCGATTGTTGCTTAATAGCTATTATTGTAGGCAAATTCAGCCATTGGTAAATACTTAGTCCATGATCCTTGAAAGTCGATGGCAAATCCCCACAACATATCTTCCAAAGTCTGAATTGTTCTCTCTAATTGGCCGACTGTTTGAGGGTGAAATGTTGTACTAAATTTTAATTTCGTTCCCGTAGCTCTATGTAATTTTTCCCGAGGTGAACCTTATATCTCGATAAGTGATAATAAAAATAGGTACACCATGTAATCTTACTATCTCCTTTATGTATATTTTCGCAAACTGGTCCATGGTGTATGTTATTCGAACAAGCAAAAAGTAGGCAGACTTTGTGAGTCGATCGACGATCACCCAAATCGCATCATGCATTTTTACAATCCTCAGAAAACCATACTACAAGAAAATACACTATTGACTACAAATTCTATTGCAACAAAACTTACCTGATTGCTAAAATTCATGTCTTGCAACAAAAATTAGTCTTTATCGTTATAGTTAAATAAATTTTGTTCTTTTTAATTATGTGGAATAGGCGAGAAAATTAGATTATATGGCAACAAAATATTTTGTTGTCGTACGCTATTTTTGGCAACAAAAGTGTTCTTGTTGCTTAACAAGCTTAACGAAAGCAAAATATGTTTCATTGCAATAGTTTGTCCACAATAAACACTTGAATCAGTTGCAACAAAAGAAATTTTGTAAAAAGTTGTGATTAGCGAGAAAATTTGTTTTGTGCTCCTTCATAGTTTTTTGCAACGAGATTAATTTTATTGTGCAAAGGTTAAAAAAATATATTAAAATTTCCAATATTGACAATAGCAAATTGTTGCACTAAGTTCTATATGATGTTTAATAACTATTATGTGGCAACATTATATCCTCACGTTTCACTATAATTAGTACAATATTTCTTGTCAGGCAACTATATTCCTCTTTTGACACATCTTGATAAATTTTTAAATTGTTTTAATTATGATTCCAAATTTTTACTTTTTAGGTAATAAGGTTTATAATAATATTTTATACAAAATTTAAAATGATGACATTAAATCTAATAAAAATGATAATTTACTTATTTAAAAAAGAAAGCAATGATAATAACATATAAAATTTTACGATTAGTAATAATATTGATCATAATAATGAATTGAAGTATGAATAATGGTCATGGTAGTGTTGATGATAATAATTCCAATATAAACATATATATAAATTAAATAATACTAGAGATCTCAATATTAATTTGTATCCCAATTGCAACTTGACTATATGTACTATTCATTTATGAGATGATAAATTCAATTGCTAGTAAAATTGTTGTTATATCATTTAATAAATAAATATGACATTAATAGAGATACAAATTGAGATTTAAAATACTGAGATCCCTAATATTATTCACAATTTCCCAAATAAATAATTATTATAACCTCTATTGGATCAGTAGGCATATAGTTGAAGGAATATGAAAATTAGCCCCTTAGATACATCGTAACAACAAATTCTTTTCATTGTAGTATCATTCATTACAAGCAAGAGTGAATTAAATGAATGAAGAATCATTACAATTACGTCAATTTTATTAGACTACTAAATAAATTAATTAGTGGGGTCGTGTGTGTGTATTAGCAAGTTGGTAAATTGGATTAATTCAATTTTACTAGTAAGTATAATTTTTTAATGGATCAAAAATATCTTCAATAAATTATTATTGGAAAGCACTGAAACTAATATTTAAAAAAAATCAATTAACAAGTTGAAAGTGTATTATTGAATACTAATTGAACATAACACTTAACTAGCTATATATAAAGGTTGGGGAGATTTCTATAAATTAAAAAATTACTAAAATAACAAGTAGGCTAAAATTAATAAATAAAAATATAAAGATAATATAAAAGCCAACATGACTTTGAGGGAGGCTTTTTATTTCCACGCGTTTTATTTAATGAACCGCGTGCTTCCAGAAGTAAAGTTTCCATCTCCATTCTTTTCTTAATTAAAAATATTACTTCTAGAATATTTCCACTTTACACTCGCTTCTTTCTTTTGCCCAGACATGGAGTTCTTCTCTCTACCTAAGCTTCAAGCCACTGAAGAGTTGTACTTGGAAGGCACCACTCAAGAAAAGTTTTATTTCGAGTAGGGGTGGACATTTTCCGGTTCGGTTCAGTTCGGACTCTAAACCAAACCGAACAAAACCAAAACTGATCGGGTCTGAAGAGTGTGACCTGAATATAAGAACCGAACCGAACCGAACTTCGGTTCGGTTCCTAAATTCGATTCGGTTCGATTTAGTTTTATACATTTGAGTAAGAAAATCTATTAATCATTATGCCAAATAAGTTAAATAACAAATATTATTTCTAATTTTTCATTGATAGAAGCATTATACATTTATCTATTTTCAATTGTTCAATTCCCGGCTGCAATATGCAATACAACATTACAAATTACAACCATTTCTGCATTTCAGTTCATTGCCATAAGGCCCACAACTCACAAGCCTCCACAACATTACAAGTTACAACCATTCCTGCATTTCAGTTCATGGCCCACCATTTTTAACTCCACCAAGTATACATCAGTAGTCCACAAAGGCATAAATAATCAATCCCGAAAACAAGTTCAAAGAAGAAGAAACTAAACAGTATACACTATACACACTATGTACGGGCCATGGCATGAATTAAAATTAAATAACACCTGTAGGCTGCAGCACCAAATGTGCTAGGCTGCAACACGGTGTGTGAGGGGTTGTTCTAGGCTGCAACTCCACGTGTGAGGGCTGTGCTAGGCGTGTGAGGAGCTGTCACCGTACTTGAGGGGAGAAGTTGTGCTCAGAACCCGTGCACGCGAGGAAGAGAGGGGTTTTGCTCGGAAGGAAGAGAGGTTGAGCTTGAGGAAGAAGTCGAGAGGGGCTGAGCTTAACTTCTACGCCGTCTGGAGAGCGAGAAGCGCGCGGCAGAGAGGCGGCGGAGGAAGGCGTGAGAGATGAGTGGGAGAGGAGATGGAGGCCGTGGGTTGCAAATTGGGGAAGGGAAACACATCTAGGCATTTGATTTTTGAGTGAATTATTTTTACGTTTTTGGTTTATAACTTTATATATTTCTTTTTTTCAATTAAAAAAATTATTTATAATTAAATCAAGGAATCGATCGATTTTTCGGTTTGATTCGGTTTTAAACCGAACCGAACCGAACAAAAACCAATCGGTTCGTTGATTTTAAAACCATTCAGTTTTTACTTATAGAACCGAATCGAATTTTTTTGGTTCAGTTCGGTTCGGTTCGGTAAAAACAGAACTGTTTGCCCACCCCTAATTTCGAGGTAGTGGTAACCCATTGCCTATGGTGGTAAATAATTATTTCTTCCCCACTTGATTTCTTTAAGTAAATTTAGTATTGTTTCATATATTGGCCTACTAAGTTTGACTTTGTTTAGTTGGTTTTGCCTTAATTATTTATTAGGTAGGTCTTTGTTTCAATTTTTAATTTGTTAAATTAAAGTTAATGGATTATTTTAATATCTATTTACTTTTAATTCATCTAAAGAATTATTATATACTGCAATAATAAAATAATACTTGAGGGTTATATTCTTTCTCAATCTTCTCTCAATATTTTTTTGAATTTTTAACTCTATTTCACAAGCGAGTTAATTGTTTAGGAGTTCCGTCTTTGCTGAGAGCAAAAACTTAGAAGAAGTAATTGAATTCTAATTACCACATTTGGCTTTTAGGTACAATTCATTTTTTTTAAAAGATTTGTCCACATTATTATGTAAAATTCTTTTGTTTTTGTTTTGCTTTACTTCCGTACATATATTAATTTATAGTATCTAGCAGTGAACAATGGATAGGAGTTGGATGCATTTATGAAATAAATTATGTAAAGAATACTTAGATGGTATCAAGTCTTTTAAGAATGTCAAAATGCATTCTTCAAGTCTTTGCATATTGTCAAAGCCTACTTAAAAAGATATGGCATCACAACAAGCTATACAAAATCGATTTTTCATGGTAAAGAACCTGAGTTTGTGGACAATAGTCAAATGAATATAGGATCTATGCCCAATACCAGGAGTGCATTTACATTTGACTATAAAGAGGATGATGATGAAATGTATAATTTGATTTATGATATGTGTGAGCCAATGTTAATGGATGCATTCACTTCGGAGACAAATATTGAAGAGAATGTTGACATGACACACGATGATAATAGAGAATTTAGAATATGTGCAGAATTGTTCGAAAAGGCAGGAAAAAGTTTATTTTCTAGTTCTAAGTTATCTGCTCTGACTTTTATTGCCAAGCTAATACATATAAAAGTTCTTAATAAATTGAGCAACAAAGTAATAGATATGATTCTCCAATTGTTGAAAGAGGCATTCTCAGAAGGCACAATACTACCAAGTACTACTTATGATGCAAAAAAAAGTTAAAGGACTTAGACTTTGGGTATAACGTCATACATACATGTAAGTATGACCATGCTTTATTTTGGAGAGAATATGAAGCATTAGAGAAGTGTCCACATTATGGTGAACCGAGGTGTAAGTTTGAAGGCAGTAAAAAGAAATTCTAGCAGAAAGTGTTGCATTATTTCCCTTTAAAACCAAGATTACAAAGATTATTTATATCCAAGCATACAACACAGGATATGAGGTGGCACCAAGAGAAGAGAGTTGTTAAGGAAGGTATTTTAAGACATTCTGTTGATGGGGAAGCATAAAAAGAATTTGATAGTTCATATCCTTGGTTTGCACAAGAGCCTCGTAATGTCAGGATGGGTCTTGCAACATATGGCTTCAATCCTTTTGGAAACATGCATAATTCTTATAGTATGTGGCCAGTCATACTTGTGCCATATAATTTACCACCATGGAAATACATGAAAGATCCATTCATGATGATGTCGCCACTCATCCCAGGACCAAAAGCACCATGTAGGGATATTGATGTTTATATAAGGTCATTAGTAGATGAATTAAAAGAGTTGTGGAATCATGGTGTTGAAACCTTTGATGCATCCACTAAACAAACATTTTGTATGCATGCTGCAGTCATGTGAAATATTAATGATTTTCCTACATATGGAAATTTTTCTAGATGGAGCACTAAAGGTTAGAAGGCTTGCACAATTTGTAATATAAAAACATCTTCGCGGAAGTTAAATAGTAAGATATGCTACATGGATCATCGTCGATACTTGCTGCATGGTCATTCATAGAGAGCTAGTAGAGAACATGATGGTGATTTTGAATTTGATCCAGCACCTAAGGAGTATTTAAGAGATGACATTCTAAGGCAATTAGAGAACATAAATGAAGCTAAGCCTGGAAAAAATGAAAATAACAAAGATAGAAAGAAAAAACATAGTGCAAGTGATTTAAATTGGACAAAGAAGAGCATATTTTTTGAGTTGGAATATTGGTCGAAGTTGAAAATAAGACATATTTTGGATGTTATGCATATTAAGAAAAATATATGTGATAGTTTAGTTGGAACTTTGTTGAATATTGAGGGGAAAACTAAAGATACTGTTAAAGCAAGGCTTCACTTGGAGAACTTGAACATAAAGAAAGAGTTGCATCTAAAATTAGAAGGAAACAAACTTTTAAAACCTCGTGCTTCATATACACAGACTTTAAATGAAATAAGAGAATTTTGTCAATTTCTTAAGTCAGTGAAGTTTCCAGATGGGTATACTACAAATATATCCAATTGTGTCAGCATCAAGGATGCAAAATTATCAGGTTTAAAAAGCCATGATTGTCATGTTTTGTTACAATAAATCCTTCCAATTGGAATACATCCATATTTACGGAACTCAGCCATTATTGAACTTTGTAACTTTTTCAGACAGTTGTGTGCAAAAATATTATATAAGAGTGAGTTAGATAAATTAGATGCGGGGATTGCATTGATACTTTACAAGCTTGAGCGAATTTTTCCACCTGTATTCTTTGACATAATGGTACATTTAGCTGTGCACTTACCACATGAAGCAAAATATGTTGGTCCTATCACATTAAGATGGATATACCCCATTGAAAGTAAAATAACACACTCTCAAATTTTATATTTTGCATTTCTTTTACCAGTAAATTAATATGCCATTTAATTTTTAATTAATTATTAGTGTGATAAAAATGGGACTAAGTACCTAATGTGCTTCAACTATATTGAAGTGTCGACATTATGTCAAAATACCATATAAATCTAAAGAGATTTATATTTATAAATTAAAATGACATAAAAGAAACCAATAAGGAAGAAAAATATAAATAAATAAAATAAATTTTAAGACTTACTTGAGAGAGTAATTAACTCAATAATTTGAATCTTTGAACTTCACCTTTCACATCAACTTAGAAAATTTAGCCACTCATATTGAAAAATAAAACACTCATTTTATTTAACAGACTTCTGAAATAAATTATAAAGATATTGAATACACCAAAAAAACAAGAAGAGAAAAGAAAAAAAGAAATTTCTCAGCTCAATTCCTCGTTTCCCCTTCTTCTACCACTCTTCCACCTTCCTACATCTCTTTGCCTATAATGCATAATTCTTTATTTATTTAATTATTATTTATTTTATTTTATAATATATATCTACGTTGAAGAGTGTGATGGTCAGGTGGCATAATGGCCTTCTGACCATCACCACATGATTGTTCACCCTTCTTCTTATTTTTTATTTTTTTTATTTTTTTAATTTTTAAATATTTATTAATTACATCTCCTTAATGATGTATTCAAAATTGCTCAGGCAATTCTTCTTTGCTCCTGCTTTCAAATCTAATTCTGTCTTTATTTCTGAAAAATATTTACAAGATAAAAATTAATATATTGCGAATTAATTTAACATAAAAATTTATTAGGGGAGTATTCATATAATTTATAAGTTATGAGTGCATTAATCAACACTTTAAGTGAAAAACTAACAATTTTATTCTTATTACATGTACACTTTTTAGTGTTAATCAGTAACCATATGCGGGGTATATTGAGAGAGCTTATCAAATTTTTGGATGTATTCTAATATTGACATCCTTCCCTACTGCAAATAAAAAAATTCTCTTCTTTTGGCTGAGCGAATATTCTTTAAAAGGTATTTATTATAGAAGTGTTCTTTAAATTCCTTCAACTGTATTGTTGCTTCAGTATGGTATCGTCTAATAGAATCCCACCAATATTCCCCAACTCCTCGTATTATAAAAGAGACATGAGTGACTTTTTCTTCTTCTGATACATCGGCTACTTCTATCATTCTTTCCATGATTCACAACTATTGGTCTGTAGCAATAAGATCCATGCTTCCTTTGAATATGGGTGGAATTAATCTTCTAAATTTACTCGCTGCATTGTGCATTGCCTGAGCATGTTCATCTATTCTAACTTCCTTTTCTAAAATTCGTGCCACAATGTCTGTAAGTCAATCAATTGCAAATTGTTCTCTTACAGTTCTTCTCACCCTTCTGTTGCTATTAACCCTAGCACTTGATATCTCAACGAGTTTTTGGTCTAACTTCTACATGTCAAACAAATCAAATGTAAGATTTTCTATTAACTTAATTCTAAATTCTTACTAAAAAGCCAAGCCTTTGTCCTTCCTTTGACTTGTACATATAGACAGTCTACAGAATCACTTTAAACCTTGCGCTCTGATAGCAAATTTGTAACACTCCACTTTTATAACTAAAATAAGATTATTTATTTTAAAATATTTAAAATCTCATTACTTTTTATTATAAATACAAATTCTTTAAAAAGTTTTACATAGCAAGCAAAAACTTCGTTACAAAATATAGGAGACACGCAGAGATTCCTTAATATATATCTTTAAAAAACTTGGTTATTACGTAAATAAATTTAAAATATCTATGTTTTGATAGAAACACAATTGAGCTCATGATAAAACCCAAGGTTTGATATGCTTATATGCACTTCGTCTCAATTTGGACTAGGCACCAGCTTGCCGTACTCATTATTACTTGCAACATAAGAAGTACATAAGCTAATGTTGTAAGATAACACTTTGATGCATGCATTATTTATTATGCACATAGATGACCTGATGAACATTAAATCTTTAAAAGAGACTTATAAAAACAACTTTATTAAGGCCCTAGATGTGTTACACTATAAGGCTGACACTTTTCATTCTTTAAAACATTAAGCCCTTGGGCCTAATTTAATAGTTGATGTTTTGGACGTTACATATCACCGTCTCTAAATGATTACTTTTTACTTAGCTTTGAGGGCTTGTCCTCTTGGGAAACTTTGCCACTTGGTAGTACAATAGTCTATTTTTCAAAACTCATTTTGTAAAACGTCTTCTTTATAAAGCAACCTTAACATATTAACATGAAATGCATGCGTTCAATGCAACCTATGTTATAACATGTAAAGTTCCTAGATGTACAACAAAGGCAACACAAAAAATATTTTAAGACAACAATCTTTAATATAGAGAACAATGTTGTACATATAAAGATTAAATAAAACGTGATTATAATATAAGTGGCAAAGCCAACCATATTATATTTAAGTAAAAGTATCACAGAGTAGGTGGCATAGCCGACTATATAAAGATTAAATAAGAAAATAACACAATATAGACGGCATAACTAACCATATAAAGGATTAAATAATAAATAATCACATCGTAGTAGTCATCACAAGATAAAGAATTATTTAAAGATGAATTTTAAGTATAATAAGAACTCTGTCCCTACATTGCAGTTGAAGTGTTACTTATCTCTTAATCTTGACTTTTCTATACTCTCCTAACTTGAGGATTTCTCTATCTTTTGATGTTATTACTCATAATAAAAAAGGATAGATTTATAAGGTGATATGGAAAATGAAAGGGTTAGAGTATTTATAAGATTTCTTAAAGTTAATAGATGGTTATGATTTTGCTATTATAACTCTTAATTAATGGTTGAGATTTATCATTTCATAAATATTTTGGTAAATTCTAGAATTTCTAAATATTTCTAAAATATCTCTCATCATCGTTTGTGCCATTACTTATGTCATCATTACTCTAGAATTTACTATCATAAATTATTGTTGTTGTTACTGTTGTTGCTGTTGTTGTATTCAAGTTAGAAAGTTGTAGCTCGTATAGGCCCTCTATAAGTCCATTCAAACTTAAACTGGCCAGGCTTGAGCTTCCACAAATTTTTTAAATAATTTTTTAATAAAGCTAAAAGTTAAAATAAACTTAAATTAAATTAGATTATCTAATACATAATAAACTAATAGTCCAATATACAAAATACTACAAGACATCATAATAAACTAGAAATATTAATATTAAAAATAAATTAATCCAATATTTGTGAACCATCTTCTACCTCGTCCTTCAATTCCTCTCCAACAAAAAAAATTTTAATATTGTTTAATTTGGGTTTGTGAAATTTGTTTTCACTTTACAATTTGCATTTTGTTTTCCTTTTTTTTAATTTTTTTTTATTTATAAGTTGGGCTTTTTCCATAAGTCTTTGACCAGCATACTCATAGCGAGCTTAAGAATACTAGCCCCATGCCCTAGGCTTCAAGATGCAGGCTAGGCCTAGGTTTTTTTGTCAGCCCCAAGTGCGATAAGAGAGTTCTCTAAGTGAAAAGTACGGGATAGCTCTTTTTGGGAGGAGAGGGGATATATTCTTTTACAGAGTTCATCAAAACGAGAAAAAAATCCTAAAAATAATGGAAGAAGAAGATGAAATAGCCAAAAAATTTTAGAGGAAGAAAGAACCAAAACCGAAGGGGTGGGGTTCGTCTCCACTCCATGTGTCTTTAGGTGAATATATACATGTTGGGTACGCCTAGGGACATTCTCATCTTTTTAGTCACGTGGCACCTCCTTGCTGGCTGGATCATCTTTAGATTAGGATATTGTAGAGATTTTACTCAAATAAGCTTGTTGCCCAAGCCACAAATGGTGTCTACGTGGTTCTTGCTGAATGGACAGTTCTTTTGTCTTTAGTGACATGTCTTCTTTTGAGTGAGTACCTCTGCAAATCTGATTTCTTCTTGGTTCCTTGTTCTTAGGCTAAAACGCAAAGAAATTTTTCTCAATGATCCTAAAATTTAGGAAGCACACATGTCGAACCAAAATATATTGATTTCTTTCTATTTTTGTCCTCATTCTACCAAAATTGTAATCATCCCTAATTGGCTTAGGCTCGATAGCTAACATGTTACTTTTTCCTCCAATTAGTTTGCTTTTATTATTCCTTTGGCATATGGTAGCTTACAAATTGTCTATAAATATCCTTTCAAATTTATCTGCAAATATATATATATATATATATAATATAGAAAAATATTTTTATAACACTTCATATAAATCGATATGCAAATTTTATTTATCGTTCACCCATCCTCATTTAATATTTTTTTATTACCCTTGTTATTTCAAAATTAAAGTAATATTTAATAGCAGCATTTCATATCTTAAATTTTTTATTTCAAATTTTTCTAAACAGGCCATTGAGCTTAAAATCCAGGCGGAAACCCAAGCCTCTTTGATGGCCCAAGTCCAGAATCGAAGTTTTGTTCGGCAAAATATTTTGAAAATGCGGTGCCGATCAAATGGGGTCGCCCGGACTCGAACTGGGGTTCTTCAGTGTGTTAGACTAACGTGTTAACCAACTACACCACGACACACCTTCGCACAACAAGGCATTTAATATCTGTTACCTCCTGTCGTTTCCTCTAAAACCCTAGCTTAATCCTCAAACCCCTGCTTCTCTTGGCCATTACTCGCGAGTAACGAGCTTCACAGCCCAGTTAGGGTTTCTTCAAAGATGACGAGCGCCTTGGACATGTCTCTCGATGACATCATCAAATCCAACAAGAGATCCAGTTCTCGCGGGCGCGGCAGAGGAGGCAGAGGTTCGGGCCTAGGCCCTGGCCGTCGCACCTTCAAGCGCGGCGACAACCGAACGGCGCCCTATTCCAAGGTCTCTAATTTCTTAAAAAATTAAGAAAAAAATTCAGCGCTGCCTCGTGTTTGAAAATACTTTGATTCTTGGTTGGATCTGTCTCTGTCGATTTGATTGAAAAGGAGTGTTTTTCTGTTATAGCCGGTTCAAGCTCCGCAAGCCACGTGGCCACACAACATGATCTTCAACGGTGCTGTTGCAGCTGCAGCGGCTCGATCTTCATCGATTGAGACTGGCACCAAACTTTATATTTCAAACTTGGAATACGGTGTTTCTAATGAAGACATCAAGGTATTTTTCTAATTTATTTGTCTTTTTCCTGGAAGCATATCATTTTCCTGTATTAGTGATTTGATTACTCGGATTTGTCAATCTGATTAGTTCTATTAGTTTAATTTGAAAGTTGTGAGAGCATAAACCTTGTATTAGTCATTTGATGATGATTGGCTGAGCACATGATAATGGGTTAATGTTTTGTATGCTAACTTAGAATTTATACAGATGATTATAACGATTTTTTGGTAGTTTGAGTTACCAGCGAGTTGAAGGGATAGTAAAGAGATATTTGAGAAGTAAAATCAGTTTCTTTAAGCTAGCTCAGAGAGAAGGATCTTTTTTTGCTTTTGATTTATTTATTCTTACTTTTGTAATGATTTCTATGTTCCGTCTTCACTCTTGAATATGCTAGCATATGAAGTTCTTTTTGAAATTTCAACCCTTCGTTTTTTTTTTTTTTTGGTCTGCAGGAGCTTTTTTCGGAGGTTGGTGAACTTCAACGGTATTCTGTTCATTTTGATAGGAGTGGAAGATCAAAGGTAGCATATCAAGTTGGGCGTAATCTTAGTCTTGTTACTGTTTCTTCCATACATACTTATGCACATTGACATCTCTTTCAGGGAACTGCAGAAGTTGTCTTTACACGACGAGCTGATGCTATAGCAGCTGTAAAGAGATACAATAATGTCCAGCTAGATGGAAAACCAATGAAAATTGAGATCATTGGAACACATATTGGACCTCCAGCTGCTGTGCTTCCAATTACAAATGTCATATATGGAAACCAAATTGGCACTTCTAGAAGGTTAGCATTTGAAAAAACTTTTCATGAGATTTATGTATAAAATTGCATAACACCTGTATTATTTCTTAAATTGTAAATTAGCATACCAGTTTGCCTCATCTTGCTGGATAAGTATAAAAGAACTCTGTTCTCAATGCTCTCACATGTTTCTTATGTAAAATAGTTATGACTTGACGAAATTAAGTTGTTGATTCTGGATTGAATCCTTTCTGTGTACTGAGATCTAAAAATTCATTTTAGGGGGCATCAGCATATTTCAAATAACTCTTATCACCATGATTGTTTGGTTTACATGGTACATTGGTATATAATATTCTTACAGTTGGTTTTGTAAAGAGTTAATGCTTTTGGAACGTGAAAGTACTATCTTATTTTTTAAGTAATTTAGTATAAGTTCTATTTTCCTGGAACTGAGAAATATCTGTACATGTAACAGTCAACTAGGAATGGGAGGTGCCATTGGAAGGCCTGGCCGTGGCCGTGGTGGCCTTGGTGGCCGTGGAGGCAGGGGAGGTCATGGAAGAGGAAGAGTGAAAGGTGAAAAGCCGAACATTTCTGTAGAAGATCTTGATGCAGATTTGGAGAAGTACCATACAGAAGCAAAGCAATCAGATGGAATGGTTCATTGAGTTTTTCTATTGGCTGTTTGGCACCTTAGTATCACATTATGTATGTTCTTTACTATCAACATGCCTAGTTATATAAAAGGAAGTACATGTCATATCTGCCTAGAAATGGTGTTTGTCTAGTTTTTTTCCGCTAGAACAATCTACATTATCATTTTTACTTTAGGAACCGTGGTTGTCTTTTATTCCCCCACTACTAAATTATGGAGAAGTCATCAAACCATTAACCGTTTGAATGCGTCACTGCTGGCTGCTGCTCATTATGATGATCAGTTTCACAAGGATCGCACAAATATTATGTCTGGACTTGTAGTTGTTATGAACCAAGTTTTGCTCATCGGCTGCAGTGAACCAAGGAAAGATTGGTTCTCATCATTGGGAATTTTAATTAAATACACGACCAAATTCCCTCGCGCAAATAAACAGTTCCCCGTAAGGCTTCTTTGCTCAATACTCTTAAAATGAACTACCAATTTGTCTAAACATTTTTGGATTCATTACCGTACGCTTACAATTTGCAGATTATTATCAATTTCACTTGTACGATACTACACTAAATTCAACAAAAGATTCACATGGCAAACCAAAATATCAAATAAAAACCATTCAATGTAGGAAACAACTAGATTCTCGTTGCAAAGATGAAAACACCCATTAACTAAAGAATAACACTACGGCAAATCCAAATTGCCTCTAAACCCACTAACTAGACACCACCACCTCCACCGATTTACAATGAAAGCACAAAACACAAAACAACACCGTATCAACCACCGAACCCATAGAGAGTCCTGCCCTGCCTCTTGAGCGCATAAACGACATCCATAGCGGTCACCGTCTTTCGGCGAGCGTGCTCGGTGTAGGTCACAGCATCACGAATGACGTTCTCCAAGAAGATTTTGAGCACGCCGCGTGTCTCCTCGTAGATGAGACCGCTGATTCTCTTAACGCCGCCTCTTCTGGCCAAACGGCGAATAGCCGGCTTGGTAATGCCCTGAATGTTATCACGCAACACCTTGCGATGCCTCTTGGCTCCTCCCTTTCCCAATCCCTTGCCTCCCTTGCCGCGTCCAGACATTTTGCTACGAAATTGAAATGCTAACTAGGGTTTTCAAACTATTTGGGATTTTTTTTTTTCAATTTTCTCCTTTCAACCTCCGCTCGTGTTTGTTGTGGTGAAATATCGAATGCAGTGGTGGTGGGTTTGTTATATAGGTAGAGTCAAAAGATTGAGAGAATTTTCAACCGTTGGATCTGGTGCCATCCACGGTTGAAAAGTGAGATCGGTGCGGTTTGCTTGTTGTTTAATGGAAATGGGAGATGGGATGTGTATACCGTTGGATGGCTTGTTATCAACGGATAGGAACGGGAATCCTCGTCATTTCGATTTTCTGGGGTTTGAGCCGTCGATTAGGTTTGAATGAACGGACGATTGTGCTTTTAAGGGAGCATTATTATGGCTCATTGGTGCGTTTTTGTTTAAACGGATTGGTGACATGGCATTCTTTTTCAGTATACTCGAGAAATTTGATTGAACGCTTGGCTCGATTTTTCCCGCCTGCAAGTTGCAATTAATTGCGGGAGAGAGAGACTTTCCTTCTGATTCTAAGTATGCCTCTCACATGAATAGTCTTGGTTGTGGGTCCTACGTGAATCGTGTGGGGCCGCGACCCAAACAGTTTAATGAATGTGGCATTATTCTTAATCGAAGCTGAAACAAAATCCTTAATCATGCGATTAATTAATTCTTCTTCTTCCAATTAATTATGACGACTAACTTAACCGCTCGAAACAATAATTAAATAAGATATTTTATTTTTATTGGTGAAAATTTAAATTTTAATCTTTTAGAAGTAGAGTATGAAACTTATTTTAAATGTTAAAATATTTAAAATAATTTTTACTTATTTAATTATTTTATTTTATTTTTTATAATATAATTTTAAAAAACTAGCCGATTAAAATTATTTTAAAATTTTTAATAAAAACTCCCATTAAGAATCAAAGAACTAAAAATTCTTTTAATAAAAACTCTATTAACAAAAGTCTACCTCTATTTAAAAAGTTAAACCAAATAAAGCATAATGGGTTAGCCAATAGCAATTACAAGATTGCAAATCAATCACTCTGTAATTGAAATTTAATTTTAAAAAAAACATAAACTTATATCAATTACATTTTATCCCAAAATTCACCATTCACACTTATTAAAATATAAAAAAAATATAAATAGTAATAAGAACTACAATAATGAGACTAGGAAAAATATTATCTTAATAAGAATATATATTTATCAATAAATGAATAAATTACTCATTTATTAGTAAATAAATATTTATTAATTTAAGAATAGTTTAAAATTTTTAATTACTTGTGATATCTTAGAATGTATGTTGCTCCTTTACCAAGATTCATGTATGAATTTAAAAAATTATTATTTATATGCAAAAAAAAAATTAATAAATGTTAGAACATCTACGCAAGAACCAAAAATTAATGTAATGGGAGGCAAAAATTAATGTAAATATATTGTATATAAGCATTAATTTGATGTTCATACTTTTCAAATTGAATAATAAAAGAGCTACAAACTCTTATGTAAATTTATTTTGTATAAGATGATGTGGCATAATTACATACCTCTTGATCCGCAAAATTCGGGTTCAAATTGGATTGGATGCAAACACAAATTTTTGCTCTAATCCAAACTATATTTGGATTGCATCAAATTACAAGCTTTGGTTGAGTGCGAATTATTATTTTTTCCAACACGATCAATTCAAAACTCGATCTAGTTGATCAGAACAAGAATTTGCCCACCCCTAAGTTGATTAATTATTGATTTATTTTTTCATTAGGCCTAAAAGATTTCAAAAAAAAATTATCACCTGATGCATATAGCGAAATTATTAATTTAGTGCATTAGTCCAAGTCAAAACTGAAATTTTTTTATGTAGACAAAGTTATTAATAAAATTATTAAATAAGTAATAATTTTATTTATACTATAATTATTAAATAAAATTTAAAAAACATAAAAATTATTATTACTGTCATCATCATCAGAAAACAATTCTAATAATGTAGGCTCTACCTTAATAGTTAGTATTTTATTCTTTTGCTAATATTAATATATTATTACTATATATTTACTCGAATTTTAAACTTTTGGTTATATTGAACTTAACTAAGAAGACCTATGGGCTAAAAAATGCACATGAACTTGAAAAATGCACGCTAACAACTTAGCATACCATTTTAAAAAATGAAAAAAAAAATGTCATTCTTTTTCTCACTCACAGCCTGACACTATTGGCATGGGCTCTTGCTGTATGCTATGGTAGGCCTAAACCAAAAAAAAAACCCCACATCATGGCATAGCTCGTACGATACAGTGCACCATGTGAACGGGCAAGAGGTATGTGCAAGACTAGAAAATATGTTCAGGTATGGTAAAAGCACTCATTTGGTGTAGAAGATGGGACAATTAGAATAGAAAATTTTACACTATTTTCAATAACTATATTATACAACGAAATAACTTTTCCAACTCACAGCACTCTCAATATTATAATATACCAAATACTTACTGTATTTTTATCCAACTGATTATTTTCTCAATTTCTTATTTGATATTGAAGTATTATAACTTTTAAACTATAATCATTGTCGAAAAAAATTGTAATTATAAAATGACAATAATGATAGAGTTGAAAATAATTTTGTACAAAGAAGTATGTATAAATTAATGTGACACAAAGAGATTGGTTAAAAAATGATAATAATTATTTTTTTCAATTATGTGGACTCAATGATGATTTTATGCAACCAATCTCCTCATGCCATTTCAGTTTGTATATACTTATTTTTACAAGGTGTTTATAGTTCTATTGTTACTAATTATATAAAAGTAGATAGCATATAGTAAATACAACTTTTATATAATAATTTTAAAAGGAATAAAAAATATTATACATTTTTTTTTATCATACAAGTGTCTAATCAAATCAATTTAACTTTTAAGCTGCAATAAATAGTATTTACCAAACATTAAAAGTATTTAGTAAACACTTATTTGTGTACACACTTGTGTCTATAAGGCATTTGAAGCTCTATCATTATTGATTATATAAAAGTTAATAATGTGTTGTAAGTATAGGTTTTATAAAACAATTTTGAAAAAAATAACAAAGATATTATCAGTTTTCATTATACAAGTGTCTGATCAAATTAATTTAATATTAAAGCTATAACAATTAGTGTTTATTAAATATATGTTGTATTTTTTAAGGTATAGTTGCCCAACCACAATATGTAATAGGACCTTAATAAAAACGAATTATTTTATAAGCCATAATAATTCAAGATTGTGTCCCACGATCAAACACACAAATAAGTTGATATGTGTTATAACGTTGAATTTTCACCATTTGAACTCATCCGAAAAACAATTCCCCCGCGCTGGCTTTTGAACACTACAAATAGTAATGTGTATCATTGTTTTGGTAGCAACAAAAAGCTTATCAATAATAAGCTTAATGACAAGGTACCAAAGGTACTTTATTTAGTTCAAAATTTTTCTTTATTTATAACATGTTATCAGCAAGATAACTGATTTGACGTGGGTAGTTTAATTTTTACTACTTGTATTTATTTATGCTTATTTCTTTTATGCTTTATTATTATCATGGTTTTATATTGTTATTTTATTTTATTATATTGTTAATTTAATTGTTTATTATTTATGGCTGGTTTTATAATACCATCTATATTTTTTATAATGATTTTATGGGTTTATAGTACCCCCTATATTGTTATTATCTTGTTCTATGTTATTATTTTTTTTAATATGACTTGTTTAATTTATTTGTTTTTATGGCTGGTTTAACTATCTATTAAGTTAATTACGATTTGGTCTTGCATATATTTATCTTTGAATACTGTTGTTGTAGCTTGAAGTTTACAACATAAATGAGGTGGTGAGAACTTGAAGTTCTAACCTCATTAAAATCAGAACCCGAGTTCTAACTTATGATTTTAAGTTAGAACTTGAGACTCTAAATAAATGCATGAAGTTTTTACATATCTCATAATTTTTGTTTTTGTCTATATTTACATATTTTATATTTACACTGTGATATTTACTTTTTACTTTGATTATTAATAAGAAGATTTTTGAAAAATGGCAAATCTTAAGAATTTACAAGTCCCCACTCTTGAAGAAAGAAACTACCTTTCTTTAAGTGTTGGATGCAAAAATGTACCTATAAGCTATAGGTCTAGAAGGAATAATAGCAGAAGGAAACAAATCATCTTTACAGGAAAATCGAAGATTTTCCTCTGCCACTACTTATATGAAAGCCTGAAAGCTTAATATCTAACAGTGGAGGGTCCATTAATTTTGTGGATAGATTTAACCAACAGATGGATATTTTCCTTACCACCAGAGGGATATTTTCCTTCCAAATACAAAATATAAGTGGTTAAACTTGAGGTTACAAGACTATATAAGAGTCTCTAACTACAATTATGCTCTTTTCCACATTACCTCAGAACAAAAATTATATGTTGAAGAAATTACTAATAAAGATATGCTTGAAAAGACACTTTGTACTTTTCATGCATCAAATGTTGTCCTTAAACAATAATATTAGAAGCTTCCATACAATAAATACTCTAAGTTGATAACTTTTTTGTTTCAATTGCTTAAAAAAATAATGAGCACCTGATGAAAATCATGAATATCCAATTGATTCTCAATCATATCCAGAAGCGAATGCTAATACATGTACTGATACCATAGTAATTGAGAAAGTAAAAGAGACAGTGGTTATTAACATCTTGTAGGGGTGGCAATATGGGTCAGGATTCATTTATTCAATTCGATTCAATGCAAATTAAATGGGTTTCAATTTGAAAAAATTGATTCATTTAATAAATGGGTAAACTCGATTCGGTTCGCTAATTAAACGAATCGAATTCGGGTTTGAAGATATTAATTTGTTTAATCGTTTAGGTTTGGGTTTGAAAAAATTGATTCCTTTAATAAATGGGTAAACTCGATTCGGTTCGCTAATTAAATGAATCGAATTCGAGTTTGAAGATATTGATTTGTTTAATCATTTAGGATTCGTTTAGGTTTAGGTTTAGGTTTGAAAAAATTGTTTCATTTAATAAATGGGTGAATTCGATTCAGTTTGCTAATTAAATGAATCGAATCCGAGTTTGAAGATATTGATTCGTGTATTCGTTTAGAATTCGTTTAATGAACAGGTCATAAACGAATTGAATAAATGTCAATTTCTTTATTATTCGTTTAATTAAATTACTCTTTTGTCCTTAAATTTATTTGCAAAATTTTTTAAATATGAAGTTTAATATTGTAATTTGGATAACTGTATATTTAATCCTAGAATGGTTTAGGTTATTTGTATTTTGTTGTAAGATATTAAATTTGTGGCCTTTTTATATTTTATTTTGCGTAATTTTGTTTATTAATTATATTTTTCTAAACGAATTGTAAAAGAATTCTAATTTGATTTGATTCGTTACGGATTCGTAATAGGATAAATGAATAATAAACGAATCCGGATTCGATTGGATTCGTTTATTAATTCTAGTAAATGAATAAAATGAATCGAACTGAATATTCATCTAATAAACAAATCGAATTCGAATCCTGAGATTTCAATTCATTTAATAAACAAATCAAATCTGAATCAATGAAATTTTGACCCAATTCGTTTACAATCAATTCAAATTCGATTCATTTATTCGTTTTACCACCCCTACATCATGGTGGTCACAGGCATGCAGGACAGCGAACAACAGAAATAGACGCCACCAAAAGTGGAATGTCTATCAGAGAAATAGTAAAGAAAATGGTGCAAAAAGAAAAAATGTTAGATATGATAGCAAAAAAATTTGTTATCAATGTGGAGGAAAAGGCCATTGGTCACATACCTGTAGTACAAACAAATATTTTGTAGACTTTACCATGCATCCATGAAAGGGAATAGAAAAATCAAGACTAATTTAGTTGATAACTCAAATCTTGTTGATCTAACCCATCTTGATGTTTCTTATTTCTTTAAAGGTGCAATGGGGAAAAATGACCGTTTAATTGGTGATGGAAATATCCATATTAATTAAGCTCTTGCTATTATACCATAATTATTTAGCTACTAATATGTTAACTTTGTAATTTTTTTTTTTAATTTCATTAGATGTGCTTGATATTTATAACTAATCTTCATGTATATTGTGAATATTTGTTTAATATAAGGCTATGGATTTTAGAAATAAATTTTTTTTTTTTTTGGAAAAGAAAGATGGGTTTGTTGCTTGGTTGATAGTGCAACCACATACATTATTCTTTAAGATAAAAAATAGTTCTAAAATTTCTTAAAGGAAAAAATAAATATTATATCTGGCACTGCAGACCTGATAAAAAGCTCTAGAAAAGTCATACTTTTGTTGGCAAGTGGAACAAAATTAATAATCTAAAATGCTTTACATTCAACAAGATCTAAAAGGAATCTGTTGAGCTTTAAAAATGTCAACAAAAATGGATATCAAATTGAGACTTTAAATAAAAATAATGCAGAATACATTTGCATTACTAAAAATATCTTTGGGAAGAAATACATATTAAAAAAATTCAAAGCACTCTCATTAGGATTGTATCACAAAATCATAAATGTGATTGAAAGTCATGTAATGGTGAATCAAAAGTTCATAGATTCAAAAATATTTATGTTGTGGCATGATCGCCTTAGATATCCTGGATGTAAATGATGTTGGGAAAATGTGCTCTTTAAAAGCATATGTGTTTATTTAATTGTAATAAATAATTTTTCTGATTAATAAAATAAATGAGGTATTTTATTCAAGTATCTTAATTGCATTAATATTTTGAGTAAAGTCCATTTGATCATATTATATGTATTTATGTGATCACCATGTGGATTCACAGAAGACATAAATACAAGTTATCTTATGATTAAATAAATTATGTTCGCAGTTGATAAATAAAGTTGGGCACTTTATTTAGGTATAGACTGTAATAAATTCATTGAATGATTTGTCTTAATCATGTATGAATTTATTGATGTAGTACGACTACATTGAACAGAGATCATATATGAGATTTAATTAACCTTGAAATGACCGTATCGACTTATTAAATCTCATAGGCATTGATTTTACTGTAATCTTAATCTTGAGTTAGTTATGATTTCATGATTGTAATTGTTATTCCATTTGAGTTACCAATGGGCACGACACACACTTGTGATCAAGATTACCCTATCTTGGTGGAGGCAATTATGAGTATTGGAGTTATAGATTAACAATATAGAATTTGTACGACACATCTCTTGATGGGTTTTCGGCACTTGATCATAGAATTCTCTGGCCAGAGTGTGTCAACATATTTAGTGTGTTGAAAATGATCATTAGAGAAAACCAGTAAGTATCAAGGAACAAGATGTAATTAAATCGATTGGACAGTTGAGATATCGATTTAATTAATGATGTGGTATAAAGGATTATGCAGTAAAGAAATCAATGTGGCTTGGGCGAATTATTATTCGAGCATACAATTATGGAGGTCAGTTCCAATCTTATAGTGGAGTAGAATTGGAATTAAATAATTATATTTGTTTAATTACAAATTTAATTATTGTAGCCACTATTGTATGTTCCCAAATGATCCCCGGGTTAGCTCATTTAATTGACAACACCATCATTGGACCCAAAAGCAAGAAAACTGGCGTATTAGGTGAAAATCATAATTATAATATTTATTAAAGCCTAGTATGTTATATTCAAGTGTAAAAGGGGGCTTGTGATATTTTACAAGGTGGTCCCCTAGTTAGTTACACATTCTCTCTACTTTTACGTAAGTGGAGAGAAAGTATTTAATTTAAATATTTAAATTAAAAGAGGAATTCTATTTTAAAATAGGAATCCTAATCCTAACATACTAGGGTTTTTCATAAGATATTATAAAAGGGGTACTTTTCTCTTTTTCGCGAGAGAGGAGAATTCCAGGGTTTTCAAGAAAAATACAGAAGACATCTAAGAGACGCCAGTTGCAATTGGGAGTGGTGAAACAGACGCCCACACGTCCAGTGTTGATCGATCTTGAGTCATAGCCTGGAAGATCGTTTGGAGACGGATCTACAACTCTCAATCGTTCGTCTTCTCAGATTATCAAAGGTATGAATTTCTAGATTACTTAATTCTTATATGTTGTATGAGATCGGTCCAAAAAGGTTTTAATTGAAAAATTGAAAAACCTGAATTTCTCCCATCAAATGATGCGTAGAATTATTAAAATTTTGATAGACATCGATTAAAGAACCATAAGATTTTATTGTCTAATAGAATTATTTGTTCTGCTTGCTCACAAGGAAAATTTATGATTAGACCATCGCCTTCTAAAGTTAGTCATGAATCTCCATCTTTTCTACAAATAGTTTAAAAGGTATATGAAGACCAATCCATCTACCTAATGGATCATTTAGTTATTTCATGGTTTTGATTGATGCATTTGCACAATTTATTGTCCACCTGTAATGTTGCATTTATAAGATTGTTTGCCCATATTACAAGATTAAGGGCACAGTTTCTAGATTATCCAATCACACCACATGTTTAGATAATGTTGGTGAGTTTGTATCTAAGACATTTGATGACTACTGTGCATTAGTAGATATAGATGTTGAGCTTCTTGTTCCACTTGTATATACAAAAAATAAATTGGTGGATTCGTTGATTAAGCAGTTGCTAATAATTACAAGAACATTACTCATGCATACAAAATTACCAGTATCTGCAAGGGTTCATGCTTGGCATTAGTTCATCTTAGACCCATTACTTATCATTAATATTTTCCATCAGAACTTGTACTTGGTCAACAATCTAACATTTCCTATCTGTGCACTTTTATATCACTCTATCAGCGCACAAAGGTGGGACCTCAATGTCATTTAAGGATTTATGTTGATTTCAATTCACCCTCAATTATCAAATTTCATGAACTCTTGTTGGTTAATCTTTTCACTACACATTTTGCAGATTGTTATCTTAAGAGATAATTTTCCCATCATTATAGGATGGAAATCCTCCTATAGTAAAGCATGGATTATCTTGGAAAGCATTTTCCACTTTGGCTCATTTAGATCTTCGTACCAGTCAATGTAAAAATGAAGTACGAAGGATGGTACATTTGTAACAAATTGCAAACCAATTATCAAATACAAATTTGGCAAAAGTAACCAAGTCACATATTCCAGCTGCTAATATACTAACTTGGGTGATTGTTCTTGCTGAATAATCAAGTGTATGAATAGTTAATGAATTATCCATTACACCTCAAAAACGTGACAAATCATTTAGTTCTAAAGACAATGCTCCTTACAAAAGGAGAATGAAAAATCAGGATCTTGTTAAAAATAAAGTTTCGGCTACAAACATACCTACATTATCTGTATTATAGTTCTATATATATTAATGGTCCCTGAAGAGACATAGGTCCCTAAAGTGACAATAACTACTCAAGAGATAAATGAATCCAAAAATAGTGAGATTTTTGTTAACTATATGCAGGTTAATATTTTTAAAGGCCGTGGTCTTTGATGAGACCAAACACCTTAAAAGATTTCCTAAAGAGGTACATGCCTAAGGTGCGGCATAAGGCCTTGAAGTGCTAGGTATAAAGAAATGTTTATAATTTATCATCAATGATGTGTTTGTATTTATAATAGTTACTCACATTATAAATGATCATGATATGCAAACTATTGATAAATGTAGAAAAAGGCATGATTGGACTCAATAGACAAGCAATTCAAACAGAATTGACTTCTCTAACGAAATGTGAATTTTATGGACTTGTAGTCTAGGCACTTAAAGCTATCAAACCTGTTGGATATGGTTATGTGTGAGGAAATGTAATGAACATAATAAAATCACTAGATAAACAAGGTCTCGTGTAGAGACTTAGTATTGATTATGAGAATATATATTCTCTAGCAATGGATACTATAATGTTTTGATTTCTAATTAATTTAACAATCTCAAAAAAACTTAACATATATCTCATGGACATAATAAATGCTTGTTTGTATAGGTAACTTGATTATGATATTTACATAAAAATCCTTGAAGGATTCAAAACGCCTAAAGCATTTAAACTGAAGGATCGTGATATGTGTTCAATCAAGCTACAATAGTCCTCATACAGATTGAAATAATATGGACGCATGTGGTACAGTCATTTAAGTGAATATTTGATTAAATGAAGATATAAAAATGATCTTTTTTGTCCATACTATAATGTTTTGATTAAATGGAGTGGAGCAGGCGAGCAATTAAAGTGGCACGGCAGGCGCGCGGTGGACGATGACGGTGCTGTCATCGAGCCTAAAAATTTTAGCTCGAACTCGATGGAAACCTAAATATTTGAGTCAAAGCTTGAAAAATTAAGTCGGGTCAGTCGGGCTAAAACAGGGCCGGGTTAAATTGCCAAGGCTAAACCGAAATGTAGAACTTAAACCAATCCCAATCGAACCGGTTTGTTTCTTTGGGCGCACAAAAATGAAATTCGCGGGAAAAATCCCTAGGGCTATGTTGTCTGTTTGATACTCTTATCAGTTTTCTCTTTTGCTCTTCCCCAACTGGCTCTCGTTATACATTTAGGTTTCTCAAAAAAATTGACTTTTGTATCTTCTTTATTAAGTTTGAATCTTAAAAGTCATGGAATTGAACGATGGAGAAGAAGAAGAATTTGGATTTTCTAGAAATTATTTTTTGGCAAAAGATCTGGCCGCCTCTGGAAAGAAATCGACCCATAAGCTCTCTGATATCAACCTCGTCGATGAACAGGTTCTTGCTTTCAATTTCACTTGAATTTTAATCGACATTTCTGAAATTTTGGGCTTAGGAATTGACATTTGTGATTTTATTGCAGGAGCTAAGAGCAGCAGCATCTAACATTGAACCCAAGCACGAGAAAGAGATTGCTTCTCTAATGGCTAGTTACAAAAGCTTGTACTCTAGATGGGCCTTTATGCTAAGGTATGGAAACGCCTCATTATAGTATTTTCAAATTTGCTTATCTTTATTTTTTATTGTTTCAATTGTTGTGTGTAATTAAGTTTGTGAATGTCTCTGAAGGATGCTACTTGTTTTGTATTTTACCTACTGAAGATAAATTTTTTCGAAGCAATCTTAATGGTTAACTTTGTCTGCTTGTAAAGTTGTTATTATTCCTAATTGAACTAAACAAACACACTTTTTCATTAGAATGCCCCATATATGAGATTTTAACTGTTTCCATTTAAGTTGAATAAGATTGCTCATTTTTATTATTCTGGTGAGTGTTTCAATTACCATAACTTGGCTGTTCAAGGAATCTCTTTCTGCGTCGTGATTCATGTTTTATGGTGCCAGGTGTGGATTTGGCCTTCTAATGTATGGATTCGGATCAAAGAAGGCTTTGCTTGAGGATTTTGCTTCAACAGCTTTGACTGAATATTCTGTGGTTGTGATCAACGGCTATCTTCAGTCAATTAACATAAAACAGGTATCATCATTCTGGATTTTAGTGGTGGACTATATTTGATTTATTTTCTCGGCCACCATACAGATATACCTATGTCTAAAGATGCAAAAATGAACTTAATAAAATGAAATGAATACAGTATGATTTGTTCTAGGTAGGAATGTAAATCATAATATATGTTACAAACATTATAAAGACCATAGCTTTTCTCATTTAGTTTGTAAAATGGAAATGGCTGAAATAATGGGCGCAGGCCTGATTATATGTTCTTTCATCTCAGTTATGAATTTTAAATGTTTCCAATGTAGGTTGTGATAACATTAGCTGAAGTTCTATGGAATCAGTGCAAATCCAAACGAAGGACCCCTTCCAGGAACTTGCCTAAAGCTCAACAACCATTTAATTCTCGTTCCATGGATGATCTTTTTGCATTTTTGGATGGGTCAGAAGTGAAGGAGAATGATTATTTTGTATGTGTTGTCGTTCACAACATTGATGGGCCTGGGTTAAGAGACTCTGAAACTCAGCAGCATCTTGGACGAATTGCTTCCTGTTCCCATATTCGTATGATTGCCTCTATTGACCATGTGAATGCTCCTCTTAGTACGTATGTTTTTTTTTTCAATTATTATTATCAATAGTTGCTTAGCTAGCTGATAGTTTATGTTATTCCCATCCATTCTTTTGTCCATGCTGTTTTTAAGTCCTTTAGGTACTTCTTTTCTTGAAAATTAGTGTAAGATGAAGTTGGAAGCTCTTGAGTTTTATTCCCACCTTTTTTCTTTAGTAGTCCATAGAAGAGATGGTTAATGGTTGTTATACCATTGAAACCTTGTATGTGGTGGGAGTCCATTATGCCCGAAAGAATATGCTACACATTTGATCTTTTCTCTTTTTGAAACAATATTCTTAATCTAATTTACTCTGAAGCAGAAGGTAAAATGGGATTGATTTAGTCACTTAATTAGGGCTGGCTATGGGATATATCTTCCTAAACCATGTCGAGCCCACAATTCATGCTGCCATGTCAATATGAACCACAGATAGATGTAAGTGCATCTGTCTATGCAACAATCAGAGAGCAAAACCCGTCCCGAATCTTCAACTTCAATATATTCGCATGATGTTTTCAACATTATTTTCTGAGTAGAAGGGATACAGATGTGTAGCATTGCTGTTAGACTGTTTTAAGTGGCATTTAATGCATTGACCCTAATAAATCTCATTTTGAATCTTCTGATAGTGTGGGACAAGAAAATGGTTCACACTCAGTTTAACTGGCACTGGTATCATGTGCCTACCTTTGCACCGTACAAGGTTGAAGGAATGTTCTTTCCTTTGATTCTAGCTCATGGCAGCAGCGCCCAAAGTGCTAAAACAGCTGCAATTGTTTTACAAAGTTTGACACCAAATGCTCAAAGTGTCTTCAAAATTCTGGCAGAATATCAACTGTCTCATCCTGATGAAGAAGGCAAGTATCTATCTATAACTTGAAACATGTGTTCCACATCTTATATCTTATATGTATTCTATTTTATTTTTCAAATTTCAGGCATGCCAATTGATACTCTGTATGCAACCTCTCGAGAGCGCTTCTTGGTAAGCAGTCAGGTTACTTTGAACTCCCATTTGACAGAATTCAAAGATCATGAGTTGGTCAAGACTAGAAGGCATTCCGATGGTCAGGACTGCTTTTACATCCCTCTTGCATCTGAAGCTCTCGAGAAACTGTTATCAGAGATAAATCAATAGGATGTTTTGGCCGACTGCCGATGGCTTAATTTGCAAGTAACAGTTTCATCGTGTCTATTAAGTGACGCAAAGCGCAAGATAGTGGTTGAAAATAGTTCGCTTGGTTAGATCTTATACGGCCAGCTGTTTTTAAGCGATAAAACTTTGTCACTGTTGAGCAAAACTGAAAGTCGAAGATTTTACCTGGACTGAAATTTTGTTATTGGGGAGGAGGTATTCATGCACAGGTCGAGCTGAGTTCTTTAGTCAGCGTTCATATGGAATTTGTTAAAAGTTGTGAGGAATAAGGATATCATGTTTCTTCGTTTGATTTGATGATGATGGATGTGCTTTTTTTTTAATTTAATTTTTTGAAAAAAAATTATTAATTAAACACATGACACTCGAACCAAAGATCAAGACCTAAATAAGGCTCCATGTTCAAATATTTATTCATGCATTATTTATCATTTTTATGTATTGATTGTGTAGTTATATGAATAATTTTGATCATTTTAATTTATTTCTAACATCCCATTATTAGAAATAAAGATCAAGACCTAAATAAGACTCCATGTTCAAATATTTATTCATGCATAATTTATCATTTTTATGTATTGATTGTGTAGTTATATGAATAATTTTGATCATTTTAATTTATTTCTAACATCCCATTATTTAAAATCTCAGAAAATAATTTAAATTAAGTTAAAAAAAATTTATTTTTTCTTCACAGTTTTTGTAAAACCAGAAGGGCAGAACGCGGAAACAATTTGAGTGTCGATACCCGACCCGACCCGACCCGATCGGCATTGTTATTTATGGACTGTGTCACACACTGCTTGACTTCGGGAACATACCCCACTCGCAGCACTTAGGCGCGTAATTAACAATCATCTTTACACGCTATATGGTCCATTAGCAGAGCCAAAATGTTTGTCTAGTGAAATTCGATCGCGAGAGAGAGAGAGAGAGGAAGATGAGAAAGTTCGATCCATGGCGCGTATTCTTTAGGAGAGAATGGAACAGGAACTGGCCGTTTCTGGTCGGCTTCGCCATTACAGGAACCATAATCACCAAGTTCTCTCTTGGCCTCACTGGTATTTTTCTTTCATTTATTATTTAGTTTATTTATTTTGATTTTATTCAATGCGCTTAATCACAAATTGAATTCTGATTTGTTCAATTTTCCTTTTCTTTTTTTCAGAGGAAGATGCTAAGAACTCCCCCTTCGTGCAGAGGCATAAGCGGTAATGCCTCTCCTTTTTAACCCTAAATTCCCTTATTTATTACAAATATGGCCTACTTTCTTCTTTGTCTAAATAATGCTTTTCACCCATTTAGTTCAATTGCTGCTTAGTGTTAATTAGGGTTTTATTTTGTTGCTTGAACTTTTACTTTGCCTCACCAATTTACTTTTACTTTTTTCTCTGTGTGTATGTTTTTAATTTTTTTTTTTTAAAAAAAAGGTTATGCTTTTTAAATTACGTTCTCAAAGTAGATGTATAACTGAGATAATAACACAAATAGTTTGGCATTGTATTACAAGCCAATGGTGACTGGAAATTTACATTTCACAAAATGAGCTTGACAAAGATTCTGTTATATCTCTCTCTGGTCTTACTCATGATGTCTTTAAAGCATGTGAATATAAAATTTTGTCCTTAAAACATTAAAACAATACGTGATCGATTATTTTCTTTTATGTGATATAACTGTATACGACGATGGGCTTTTTCTTTTAAATTGTGTTGGAAAGGGGTTTATGATTAAATCCTTTAAATAATTTGTAATCTCTTTCAATCAGTCCTCCAATTATGTGATTACTTGATATTCTGAACTATATTATTGCACAGAGAATCAAATTTGGTTTTGCTTCAGATTTTTTTGGTTAGAAAGTCGAATTCGAAGTCTTTTTCATGGTTTACATGCAACTTGCCACTTAAGTTAGATGCATCTTGATTCATCTTGTCATCGACTCTAAATGAAATCTTCTTTCAACAAAATTTTCTTAATAAGAGTATTTACGAATATATAGCTGTTAAGATTTTTCTCTCCTATCACATGGGACTTATATTCTATTGGACATGACCATCACTGGTTTCTGTTTACTGGTTATTTTTTGGGACTTTCCTCTTTTATAATTTTCTTTTCCCCCCTTATCAGTTGGCCTTCAAAATATGTTATTTGTCTAACATCTTGTAGACCGTTCAGTATTCTTATGAAGCCTTTGACATTTTGTAGGTGAACTTTCGAGTCCCTGGGAAGGACAGAGGTCACCAGGATTGAGTTTCTATGGAAGTTAATCGGTTTCATGTTATTCAATAGAAAGGAAACGGTTTGAACACATGGTTGAATTTTTTTCCCAGATATTTTTATTGCCTTTTCTTCTTTTGAGCTTCTATTAAAAAAAAATGTGTTTCATTGCCGGCCAATTTGTTTGACTTGTAATGAGAAAACAGCTGAATCTGTTTGATGAATTTATAAGCATCTGTGGGATTTGACCTCATTTTGACTCAGTTAGTCTTCTTATTTATGGATTGATCATATGGGAATGTTTTGGAGTTCCGGTTGCATGGTCGGCTTAAAAACTGAAGCTGACTGTATATATGAGCTCGGTTCCGTGGAAGATGTGTCACTTGTTTGATTTCAGGTTGGTAGATGACGGCACTGCTCGTCATTTTGTATTTCATGCCATTTGAAACAATTGCAGAGTGAAGAGGATATTGTCCAAGCCAGGACCGCATTCTCTGTTCATATGAATCATTGAGGTTGAATTCATTGCCCAACAATGTTTATGAATGTTGCGCTCTTTTTCAACTTAGGACGGTGATTGACCTTGTAGTGATTTGCAATTGGTCAAATTTTTTATGGTGGCTGACTTAATTTCCTGCGTGCTTAAATATTCACTGACTGACTGCAAAAAAGAAACTTCTTCTATACATCGACCAGCATTTTAATCTGATTTGCAAAGTACATACGGACTATCAGAGTACTCCAGAATGCTACCACTGAAGTATGGTAGAAGTAAATTGTAAAACAAATCCCAAACATATGGCATCTGTCGTCATTGGCAGGTCCAGCTTTTGTGATATAACTACTTTGCCAATGTAAACGTCGAGCTATCCTTCTTTGTATTTGAAATGCAGTAACGAGCGTCAAAGCTCCCATGAGGGCTCAATTCTTCCCCTTCCTAATGGGTGGCTCCGATTTCATCCCTGGGAGAAAAGCACGCCAGACTATTGGTGGTACTAAATACAACTTAAATAACATAATAGTATCAAATTCGAATGGCCAGTTGAAGTTGGATGAAAACTAACCTTTTGGCGATCTCAAAACATCTAATCCTTCCTGAATTCCCGTGATATTACGATCCTGAAGGGGCAAAGTTGATAAGTTCTCATCCTTACAAAAGCAAAACCACAAGGAAAAAAAAAAAAAAAAGGAAATCATTTCTATCAGAAGCATGCACGTCTTAATAATCTGTAACTTACAAGGTCCTTCAACTATTTTTGCATAGCATGCTTAGTTTCCTAATCTTAAGCCAACCATCTGTAAGATCAGAGGAGGAGCGTGTAGTAAGGAGGGGGCAGTAGAACTGTCGCAACTTGTCAACATCCATTCAAACGTCATTTGTTGAATATTGCTTTAATCAAGTGTATTTTGACAGAAAAAATGTCAACAACCTCTACCAAAGTGTACTAATTACTAGATACTAGAATAAGCATGTGCTTATGTTTTTAAATAAATGAATGCCCAGTGTTTAATTGCGACCTTGCGTGCGGCAATATTTGTTCTGCCTAGATTCTACTTATTATTATTTTTTTCAATCCATCTCAAAATATTAACTGCAAAAGTCAAGGCATTAAAGTCCCTCCACTTACAAGTATCAAAAGCACCACATCAGGGATGTCACAAGTCATCTTAAACTCAAGCTTATTTAATGAAGAAATCTTTTTAGGAAGGTGAGAATAATCAGCTGAAACATAACAGATAAAATGTTTAAGATGAAACAAACCGCATCATAAACTGCAATTTGATTCCGCCAGAAATCTAGGCAAGGTACAAGTAGTCTCCCTGAAATATTTGCCAATCCAGCTAAACAATTTAGCAGCAAAAACAGGGCGATAATAACTTTATTTCTAACATATATAGGATTATCCAAACATCGCTTAACATTTAACCATTCAAGAACTAAAAAAGACTATTACCAAACAAGCAATATTCAGGAAAGTTGACCTGAGTGGAGGATGTTAGAACTAATATGCTCTGTACTTATGTTTTTGATAACTTACTCCAAACATATATGCCGTACATGATTTTATTTGAATAGAGCTTCAAGATATTATCCAAGTTTGGATTGCAAATCACCTGATCTGGATCGTTTGAGACTCAGAGATTCTGGAGAGACTATAGAAGATTTTTCTCTTCTTTCCTCAGTATGAGGGCTTGCCTAAGTAGACAAAATATTTTCAATAAAAGTTCAAAAAAAGATTTAAGAAACAAGTAACAATACCAAATTGAACCATGATAAACTAATGAATTGTGAGGAACATTGCAAATGACAGCTTCAGTCATTTACCAGAGCAACATGAACACTATCATAGCCAAATGAAAGCAAGAATAAGAATGAATATCTAACAGAAAAACATAAGCACTAAATCTACCCAAAATGTATAGAGCCCCAATGCTTGCTATCTTGGATTATAATGTGATTAATGCTAACACTGACTAGTCCAGGTAGATACACTGCCTTTGGCAACAATATAAAGCTGAAAGCTAATAGTTACATAACATATCCCCAGCTTTTAAATTATGTTGTGATCACATAAACCACACAACAAATGCAGAAACCTATAAGATGACATGAATAAATTATGTTTTAAATTATGTTTTGATCACATGAATAAAAAGGTGCATGTTAAATGCTAAATGTGGACACACCTTCAACTGAGAAGGTATTCTTGTTAATATACTTCTATCTTACTATCATCTTTACATTTCTTACAATAGAATTTTTCAGTTCTATTATATTTATATCTAATCCAAATTTTTTATTGCAGATGATACAAGTTTTTCCAAAGAATAAGGTATAAATTTTTAAACTGTTTACTCCTAAACCTGTTGATAAAATAACTTACATGTGCATCAAAAATAATTTTCCTCTGAGCTTTCTTCCTCAATGAGACTACGTTGGCATTTCTTTCTCTTTCATCAACCGCAGTTTCTAAGTTGCAATCATGCTTAATATCATCAGGCCCACAGGGAGACTTAACTAAGTTATTCTTCTTCTTCCTTGGTGTCCCAGCTTGAGATTTTTTTTGCGATCGACCTTGTGCTTTTTTTAATTTGTCTCTTACCAAAGAACTATGACTTGGGTCATTGTTCTGCCCTGGTGTCCCAGCTTGAATTTTTCTTTTTGGTCGACCTTGTGCTTTTTTTAATTTGCTTCTCACCAACCTACTACGACTTGGGTTATTGTTCTGCCTTGGTGCTCCAGCTTGAGATATTTTTTCTGGTTGACCTTGTGCACTTTTTACTCTGCCTCTTACCAAAGTACCATATCCTGGCTTTTGAAGTTCACCACACAGATTATCGTTTTTCTTACTTTTGTCATTTTCTTTTTGCCTCTCTGAAGTCTTCGGCTCGCTAGAGGATATTCTCAATGCTACTTCTGAATCTTCCAAAGATAGAGCTGGGTCCAAATTGGATGGATTGCCGTTATTCACATCAGAACCTTTAGGTGCAGGAGAATCTTCCGATGCAGCATTCCTGATGGTAATGCCTTTTGAACTTGCTCTCTCTCTGATTTTTGACTTTACTTTTGTCCCCATATTGCCTTTCCTTCTACTTTCCAAATTTCCCATCGCCGTATGGCCAACATTCAACAAACATGAACTTGCAACCGTGCTTGATTTTTCACCAGGACATCTGATATTTGTGTCGAAGTCTTGGGGCAAAAAAGTAGGCAAGCTATTTATATTTTCATAATCCAATCCATCCTTACTTCTATCATTTTCTTTCTGCTTCTCTGAAGTCCTTGGAATTCCCAACCCTACTTCTGAATCTCCCAAGGACACAGCTAGGTCCAAGTTGGATGGATTAGCATTGTCCGCATCAAAACCTTCAGGTACCAGAGATGTTCCTGATGCAACATTCTTCATGGTATTACTATCTAATCTTGATCTTTCTTCAGTTTTTGACTTTGCCGCTGTCCCTGTGTTGCCTTTCCACCTGCTGGTCGAATTGGCCATTCTCTCAGAAGATGCTCTCACACAATAGCCTGAAGGTTCCGCCGTGTCTGCCACTGCTAAGTTATCCTCCAATGAACTAACATTGTTTTTATCAGACTTCATTAATGGTGGAAAATTTGTTGAGGCATGATTGTTTGTATTACCAGTGTCTTTGCAGTTGGCAGCATGGCAGGACGAGTCGGAACTTTTGGAGGCAATAGCAAGAGTATTCTCGGAGACATATTCAAAAGATTTGTCTATATCCCCCGCATTACGTTTCCTCTTGCCCTTTACTTTCTTGTGATCCACTGGAATTGCATTGGAATCCAAATTTGCTGTACCTGCATCAGCTGTAACTTTGCAGCACATGGATATACGGTGAAATAAAAAAGAAGCAAAGTGAGTGGCTGCCCAGAACTATCAAATTCACCAAAATAATATCCCATTGGAAGTGCAATGTAGAAGTTACAAGCATACTTATTGGATCCAAAGCTGTCTCGACCTCTTTCATGAAACACTTTTCAGCATAAGCTTTCCAATCATGATGAAACCCGAGATTAAAGTGACTAAAAACCTGTTTGGTAGAAAGGAGAGCCCAACCTTCAGTTAGGAATTTCTGAAGTAGGCAATATATAGAATTCCCACTGACATGGTTGTTGATTTGGTCAAAAAGAAACGCCATGTCTAATCCACATAGGTCTGAATAAATCAATCACTAACTATGCACATGAGCTACGGCACAATCTCACATCAAACCTATTGAATTACTATATAACAAGGAAATTGTACCAGCAGTGACGTTACACAAATGAATAAATCATATGCACTTAGATTCAGTAGCATAAAGCAAACTTAGAGGGTGAAAAAAGATCTTTAAATACACAAAGCCAGCAAAAAAATTCAGCAGAAATCCATTTCACAGAATATGAAGTCACTTTATAAAACAACCAAATAACTATTGACCATCAAATTAACAAATCAAAAGACACAGAGTATGGATGCATCCTCAAATTCACTTTGCAAATCCCATAGAAGAAAATTAAAAGAGTTGATTAATGGCCTGATGTATTGGCTAGTTTCTAAGGTATATACTGCAAAATATAAATCATGTTCAACAAGGGATGGGGAAAAAGGCAAACAGTAAGAGGAACATACGTCGGATGAAAACCCATTTTCCAATGTGAGTGACTTATTTATGAGTCCTCTAATTATAATGTAGATTCCATCTGACGTTTCAAGTGAGAACGGATCATAACTTTTAGCAATGGGTGCAGAGGTAAATACGCGCTTTGCTTGTAGCCTGCAACAGAATGGTAAACAAAGTATTGCTTTAATGAAATGCATTTTCTGTAATAGAGAAATTGAAAATATAAAATCATAACCTACTTCCTATCTGAATGGTGTATGTTTGAACTTAATAATACCTATAACTTTAAGCTTCTGGGAAACTTTAACACTGGTATTAAAGCCAAATTTGCCTCAATAGTTTTGTGTTTAATCCCAACAAACGGTCTTGTGTTCATCCATCAAAGTGGTTTTGAGGACGAACCACACAATAAGTCCGTCAAATAAGTCTAACTTTACCCATGAAGGGGTGTGTTAGTTTGTCACCATTAGTGTTCTGCTTACTAGCTTCAGGGAAAGTTTGGAATCGATCATGGTTTTTTATGCTTAAATTCTATGGAATGGAATCATTAGTTGTCAATTATAAGTGGGTGGATAGTTGGTAAATATTAGCTACCTAGCGGAAGTAGGTGATTATCAAATACTTTAGCAACAGAGCTTTGAAAGTAACACAGAGGCACAAACAAAAAATGTATAATTGGGATTGTCTTGCTTGTTCTGAACTTTGAAAGCATTTTAGTTAAAGTATTCGAAGAAAACAACCGGACAACTAATGTTTATCAACCCTCCCATTAAAGCTTGACATACAGTGATCCTCTCCTACAACAACAGTGACATCAATCCCCAAACATAAACATAGTATAAGCTTTTAGATTTTGTTAACTTTCACAAAAAAATTCTTATATTCTGTTTAAGAACTGAGAGCATGTCTGATTGGCACACAGAAAATGGAACCAAAAGGAATGGAAAAAGCAAAAGGAATGAAATGAAAAAGAGGAAGGAATGGAGGAGGGATCGGAATTCCATTGGTTGGTTGATTCCCAGCTTCCCATAGAATCATTATTCCGATTCATCTTCACAACCAAGCAGGGTAATCTATCTAGGCTGGACAGGAATCCACCAGAATAAGAAATGCAACAATACATGAGCCATGTTTCCTCTCTTAGATACAACATTCACCAGCAGACAAGAAAAATTAACAAAACAGAAATGATACAAAAACAGACAAGAAAAATTAATAATGAATTAAAACAAAACCCTAATGGAATAGAGAACTTTACTCTCTGGATGTGAAACCAGCAACGGCAAGTCTGTTTCCTTCATGATCCGTATTTGCTTTAACCAGCCACCAATTGTATAAGATGACCTTTAGAAAAAAAAAAAAAAAAAAAGGAAATTGAGAGCAAGCAAGGAAGTGGAATTTGCTTTTGAGAAGCGAAAAAAAAAATTACTCAACTGTTTTCTGGAAACGAGAGCTAGCTAATACGCCGTCGTCGTCATCGTCGTCGCTTTTGTTGCTGTTTTCAAATGTTCGACTGGGAGCAGGTGTAGAAGATTTTGGGGATAGGAGTCTATTAATAAGAGATATCATACTTCAAAGTTCACAACTGGCCAACTGGGGAAATGATCAAAATGACTAACGATATTCTATGGCCCTTTCTTTCTTTTTCTTTTTCTTTTTTTTTTTTTTTCTCTCTCTCTGCAATTGAAATTCTAGGGCTTTTGCTTTTTGTAGAAGTGTCGCGGGAAAATAAAGTTCAAGTCCGTACCCCCGCTGACCACCTTACACGTGTACGTCCTTTTTTCCAGTTTACTGGTTCTCGACGGTAAATTCCACTTTTATTGTGGGCCGGACGACGGCCCTTTGTCTTGGAAAAAACTTTTGTGGGCTCACTAGCGCAACATGGCACAATGATATTCCATCATATAGACTAGTAGATCGCACTTATATTTTAATATTAAATTTCATGAGTTCTAATATGGGAAAATTTATAAAAATAACTATAAAATTATAATTTTTTTTTATTTTAACCACACAAATTAATTTTTATCAACATTAGTTAAAAAAACTATTTAAGACCAAAATATCCCTCTCATATTTCTCCCCAACAATCTTTCTTTACCCTCATCTCTCCCAAACTGAAGAAACACCCATAACCGACGGCAACACGAGCACTCGTCGGCAGCAACTTCATCCATTAACGGTACCCGATCTAACATCTACGGTCTTCAAAACCTAGGTTAGCTATTTTCTTTATATTTTATTCATTTAAAATGAAATTTTAGAACGATATGGTTGTAATGTTGGTGATGGTGTTGTTTATAGCGGTGGTTGTTATTTTTGGAGTGTATTATTTTGGGTCGAGTGGTGCTGCGACGAGTGCTAGAGCGCGCGCGCCTCTCAGCAAGCGATGGGCGCGAGCTCGCGCGCATCGGCTTGGCAAAGAAGACGCGTGCCCGTGCCTTGCCTTGAAAGCCGCATGTGTCGCACCAAAATTACCTGTGCTAATTTTATATTTTATTGAACTCAAATTTTTTTTTTGGTAAATGTAATGTTATAAATATTACAGATACATGGCGAATAAAGAATTATCGAAACTTGAACTAGGGAGGATGTATTTTCCTTATATTGATCATTTTCCGGGTCGAATTTCGAACATGTGTAATTTATCTTCAGTCGTAAAAGTCATTGAGCAAAAATTGACAAACCGGCAGTTGAATCTATTCAAGAAAGATATATTTGGACATTTTTTGGAATGCCCCAAGCTTTCCATTTAGTGGTGTACTTTTACACAATATTTTGCTTAGGCAATTGATCGATGAAGTAGACAGCAGAGAGAATCAGTTATGGTTTTAAATTGGTGGACATTTGATTCGCTTGTCAATTGTTGAATGGTGTCTGATTACTGGACTTTCCTACGGTGTAGATAAGGCAGTAAGCAATAGCACAAACCATAGGCTAGTGAAAACATATTTTAATGGTTTGTATCGTAACATCAGTGTTAAGTAATTTGATACATTATTTGAGTAGTTAAATTTCAAGGCCATGGATGACATCGATGCAATAAAGATTGCACTGTTTTATTTTGCGGACAAAGGTTTTAAGTGCAAGAAAGGGTCATTGTCAAATCAATTTCGCATAGCTTGATGAAGTCGATGATATAGAGTACTTCCGCAATCGTCCATGGGGTTGTTTGTCTTGGGAAATTATATACGAGAGTCTTGACTGTGCGCTGTTCGAGAAAGACGAGAAATTTAGGACGATGCAGTTGAAAAACCCTAATCATAAAATGGAAAAATACAATGTTTACGGTTTTACACCTGAAGTTCAGGTGCGTTGTTTTTTTTTATTTATAAGTTTTATAATATTAAATATTTGATAGTTGTTTTAATAATTTTTTCACTTTTGGTTGGTGTAAGTTTGGATTTACGAAATGATCAGAGGTTTACCGTCAGAATGGGCTGTGAAAACGAAGAAAAAGATTCCCCGCATTTTACAATGGAAACCCATGGCTTCTTCAAAAATTAACTTTGCTAAAGTTTATTCATTCTTAAATGACGAATCTCGTCTTGTAAGTAATAAGTTTTGATTTTTTTTAACATTATTAAATTGAAATTCTATATATACTTACTTATCATTTTGGATTGAATTCATGGTAGGGGGATGTTTTACAAACCCTTGAGCCGAATGGAAAGGAGAAGAGTAAAAAATATTGGCTCACTGTAAATGATTACATGCCACGTATTCCAGACTGGGTTCATCAGGTCAATATTCTATAAGTACTATTGCTTATTTAATCGAAATTTAATTTTTCATTTTCTGATTTTAAATGCCACTTTATACAGCACCAACCCTCAATCAACGCGCCGCCATCCATTACAAAGCAATCCAACGAGCATACCGACATACCAAGCCCAACACCCAAGCAGCGTCATGAGATTTCTACGGATGAGGTTCCTGTAAACGACCACCACGAGCAGGCAGATAACTCTGATGACGCATGTGATTATGAGGTTATAAAAAAATCTTTTGTGCATTATATAATTACTGGTTATTTACTGTTATTATAAAATTTTCTTTACTTTTTTTAATAGTCGAGGACAAAGCAGTTTAATGATTATATGCGACAACGAATGGACAAGATTGATCGTAACATCCACGAACTTAAGTCAGAATTTAAAGATTTTAAAGAAACCGTGGTGGGATTTATCGATTCATTTTCTAAACGTCTAAACAAGGATTCTCCTACTGGACGCTCGTACACTGTGAGTAAATTTAAATTTAACAAATGTGTTCGTTTGGCTTTTAATTTGTTTATTGTTAATATGTTTATCTTACCGAATGGACAGGCCCTAGATGATTATGGAGTATATACTGATATGGGCAATCAGAATTTTTCTACTCCCACATCATTGTATAGTTTCTACGGGGATGTTAGTGGGGAGAGCATGCAGGTCTTCACTGAGGTACCTCCGGGTATTAGTAGGTTCGGCCGAGCATACAGACCGTCGTATGTTTTTTATAGTCCTTACATGATGCCTCCATTCAGGCGAGGAAAAAACGTCCGGCGTTTACCTCCACCGCAAATCATGGACCATGCGATTGAGTTGAGTACGAGTGTGGATATAAATCTATTTCGAGGATTGGAGGATTCTGGTCTGTATGCTGAGTTTGACCGATGGTTCGCTGGTCATATGACTGTAGATCGGATAGTTCAACACCCGCGGTTGTTCTTCGAAGTCATTTTGGGTTTAGCATCGATGGGATGGCTAGGCGATGAGGTAATTATATTTTTGAAGTTCTTTGAGTGTTGTGGATTTGTGTATAAGCACTGTTTTAAATCGAAATATTTTTGTTCCTCGATAGCATATTCACGAGTATTTTCACTTGATTAGCAAGAAACAACGGCAGTATCCGAATGCACTAGTTCAACGTGTCACACATACTGACATATTTTTTTGGGTAACGTGCCGAAATAACTTATAGTTACCATTTCTATTTATTTATTATCACCTTTAAGTTTTGATGATTTATCTACTTTCTTGGTTATCCATGTACTAGGTATTCTTGAATCAATTATGGAACAAAGGAGATTGTCCAGTTGATTTATTAGTCTACGACGACCGCTTAAATAGCTATATTGGTGGACGACAACACACTATGTCCAAACCAATGACAGATGTGGATATGGTATGTATTTTATTATATTTTACAGTCGTAATTAAAATATATAAGTTCTCACTTTTTGTTGGTTATTTGTCAATTTCATATATAACGAACATGATTAATTAACGATAAGTTTTTATCTGCAGTTGCTCATCCCTGTTAACTTGGATGGCGCGCATTGGGTATTAGCCCGAGTAGATTTTCGTAAAAGTAAAATTTGGATTTATGACTCATTAGTGACATCTCAATATGACAAAAGATACAAGCTGAAATTCAAGCCACTTAAAGTTATTTTTCCCCGATAGTTGGAATATGTTGGCTTTTATAATATTCGGCCGGAGTTACGGAGTGTCGACCCTTGGAAAGTTGTTGCAATTAAGAGTGTTCCACAACAAGAGTCCGGAACTGGTGATTGCGGTGTTTTTTTATTATTGTTTACGATGTATTTAATGTTTGGGCTTAAATTAGAATTTAATAGTAGTCATGTGCAGTTTTTAAGAAAGAAAATTACAGTTGACATATTTAATGATGATATTATATTATAAGCCGTTGTTGAATTGAATGTTAAAATATTAATTTTTTTTTAAAACAAGATCTTAAGTTTAATACTGAAATTTATTATTTAATATAAGTGTAGTTTGAGAATGGTGGTGTGGTGGTGGTGCTGTTTGTAGTGATGTTTGGCTGAGCTAAAATTTTACTGATTATACAAAATTAGTGCGACTTGCCTTGCCCGTCGCACCAAAATTGGTCCGCATGTCACACCAATTTTGATACGACACCCTGCCTGTCGCTCCAAAATTGGTGCGACGTGCCCGCCTGTCGTACCAATTTTCGTTGGTTTAATTTTTTTTCCGTCAATTATTTATTTAATTTGTTTAATTTATTTGTAAGATTTTGTAGAATAAAATGTTGAAATATTAATTTTATTTTTCTTAAACAAGATTGCAGTTGATATATTTAATTTGTTTAAATTAAACAAAAAAATTGCATAGAAAATTCATGACACATAATTGTTGAATACATAAAAAATAATAATAGTTTTAACTAACGAATTAGCGAAACAATACAATTAACTTCGACTCGATGCAATGGGATTCTTACATCGCTTACGATTATGTCCTAGTTCATTACACCGCCCGCATCTAACAGTCCGCCGGGTAACGTCCTCACCAGCAGAGGGTATTTTGAGCTCTTTACGACCAGGTTGTGGTGCCTCAACTGGTGGATATATTTGCATTTGTTGAATTTCATCTGGAACTTTCCAATCAGCCACATCGCCAACCGGCTTCACTGGTTGTGCATAAGCCATCACCAATAATTCTATAGTGTAAAAGTCTGAACAAAGGTTTATAAAATCCACTCGGATAGTTAGACACGCCGCAATTGCATGAGCACATACAAGCTGATCAAGCTGAAATACTCTGCAGGAGCAAGTTCTCTTTTGTAGGTCAACTAAACCTTCCTTAATGCCACCACCAACAACTTGAAATCGATGAGGGTACACCAGCCGAACAATCATTCTTTCAGCTATAGTTCTTCTCTCAGTGACTATTTCATCCGCCCATGCTGTTAGTCGAGTACTCATTGATTCAGCCACAATTTTCCTATCATAAAACCATTGCTGCAACGTTTTCCTAAAATAATCAACAAGATGAGTAACAGGAAATTTTCGCGGTTTTCTCATGAAAGAATTAACACTCTCTGCGATGTTGGTGGTAAGCATGTTATACCTCTTTCCTTCAAACTGAGACCTTGCCCAATTACATGTACCGACATTATTTTCTAAGTAATCAGCCGCACCTGAGTCGATCATCTACAACCCTTCAAGTTGTCTTTTAAATTCCTCATGTCCATATGCTTTTGCTGCATTAATAAAGGCAGGCTCAAATTCATCCCAAAGAGCTTTGGACATCGTAAACCTTGATTTAATGTTACCTTTGACATGGTAAAAGTAAATACCATGAGTTGCATTGTGAAAAATTTTCAGGACAGCTCTCCTTATGGCAGTGCATCGATCAGAGATAATTACCAACTCAGGTCTATCACCAATCACTCCGTATAACTTCATCATAAATCATTCCCAAGCATCATTATTTTCTGAATCCATGACCCCAATGGTTAACGGGTACAATTGATTGTTACCATCCAGACATGTTGCTACGAACATACTTCCACAATATAATCCTTTTAGATGAGTACCATCAACAGCAATGACAGACCGAATGTACTCCATAAAACCCTTAATGGAAGATCCAAGTGCTACAAAGTAGTACAAAAAATTATCATCTCCATTCCGTTCGAGGTGAGTGATTGTACCCTCATTCACTTTAGTCAGTACGTGAGAGTATTTCGGGAGCAAGTTGTATAACTATGCAGGATTGCCTCGAACAATTTCAAGACCAACTTCTCTGGCCCGATATGCTTGTTGGTATGTTAACTGAATACCGTATTCTTGTTGGATATCTGCTCTTATGTCATTCGGAGTATAAATTCTCTTGTCTTCAATATATTTATCTGCAATAATATGACCGACAACCTGGCTCCTTACTTGATGACGGCCGTCAACCAAAACCTCATTATGACAAGTGTGTACACTGTCAATTCTCCGTACCACCCAAGGCACATTTTGCTCATCCGAACTTCTAGTTGCTCGAATACGCCATCCACATGATTCCGAACAACAGTGAGCCTCGAAACATGTCGTTGTAGACCGTGCAATCTTGAAATCAAACTTATCCCTAAAGCCAACCTTGCGCAGTTGTAATATCAACTCATTATTCTCAGCAAATAGCTTACCCACACTGATATCATCTGAGTCACAACTGCTAATAAAGCTTGGACCAACTATGTTCGAAGGTAAAATTGGAGTAAGACTTGTAAGGGGGTCAATTCTCCTTCTCAATCGAACCATTGGAGGAATAGATCTATTACCTCTGTTATTCACAGGAATATCGTCATCACACTCATCCTCATGCTCAAACGACGGAATATTAGAAGGACCAGCTTCTCCATCATCACCTGTATTATTGAAATGACTGCCTCTCATACTATTAGAAGGTTCTGCATAATTATTATTTTCCTCTGTCTCAACGTAAAAACATCAGTGTCCCAAAAGTTATTGTTGTGATACGGAGAATACCATTGCTCTAACGATGCCGTTACTGGTAATATATCTTCTCCAACATCTTCTAATGTAATGCCGTTGTTATTAATATTATCATAATTATCGTTGATTGGAGAGTAATATTGCTGCAGCGACATTGTCCTTGGCAAAACCTCTTCTTCGTTATCAGCGCCAGACATATTTGCTCTAAAAGAAGTTTCTGTTTCAACATGTGGCTCAATATCTTTGCTCGGTACTCGAGGTAATGTGGTAACGAATATAGGTATGCATCCATAATTGGCCACATTAGATGCCATATACAATACAACCCTCATCATTTCATCATCACATATATCCATAGGCAGTGTACATATACGATATAATGTGTTACTAGACCTTAAAGTTGTCTTTATTGTGATACTATATTCATTAGGATTTAATTGTAACACCTCGTAAACTCTTGACAAAAACTGATCAAACAAACAATTTTTCCCAACTAAAAAAGCTCTATTTTTACCATTCACATACTCCATACTGCCATTCTCTGACGTCTCCCACCAACCATCATAACACAGTTCAAGCACAACTGAATCCATGAAGCCTAAAATAAAAAAAAAATTATTTATGTACTGTCAAAATTAATCAAGAATGCAATGAATCTGTTTTTCAGTGCGACGTGTCGCATATTTTTAAGTGCGACAGGCGCCCTGTCGCACGAAGCTAAGTGCGACAGGCTGCCTGTCCCACTGTTGCAGCAAAGGGTAAATTGCTCCCAACTGTCACCAAACAACTGAAATTATATTAAAAAATCAGAAAATAACTCATATCACTCGCTGATGTTGATTAGTGTTGAATCTGGATGAATTATAATTGGATTTCACTTTTATCATTCGCCGTCGGCGTTTGCCGTTGCCTTTAGACGTCGTCGGTGATGATTTGTAAAGCTGCTTTTTGTTTGAGAACAGAGAAGAAAGAAAAGTTATTTTTAATTTGTAAATAAGAGTAATTTGGAGAGAAAAGTGTGCTTTTGGCTAATGTTGATAGAAATTAGTTTCGGTGGTTAAAATGGAAAAAGGTAAAAGTTTTATGGTTATTTTTATAAATTTCCCTCTAATATGAGACTTATTATTGCTCTCACAATAAAATCACTTCTCTACCACATGATAAATTACTTTAAGACCATCCCACTAGCTCAGCGCATTGGGATGAGAGTTGAAAGTTGAGACTGTATGTTAATGTTATGGACTTCCAACTTCATGTCTCAATTTAATCTAATACCATCTAATTATCATTTTTTGTTTATATACTAAACAAATGAGATAATTTATTATCCAAAACTCATTTACTACAACTATTAACTTCTATCACATAAATACAACTTCCATCACATAAATACAATCTTTTTCCTCATAGTACTTATAGCTTATGGTATCTCCACACTAAATAGGATTTTAAATTTTTTTTCCTCTAATTTTAATGATTGATTATGCTTGATAAAGAATCCGTCGATTAGATGATTTTCCTATTTTAAAAATTAAATATAATACATTTGTAATTGAATATAAATTTTATCCATCATCTAAAAAATTAGAAGATTAATTTGGATTTTTGAAAAGAAAAAATGCCTAGCATCGGGTTAATGCTAGTGTTCTCAAAAGTTTCTCTTAATGAGCACAAATCATAAGACTATTATCACGCGGAAGTAGAGTTGATGAACTAAAAAATATGTAAAATAACCATTCACTTAGTGAATACCACGTTGCACAACATCTTGCAACCGTTGAAATTTTTATATTTTCACAGCTCTAGACATTTTTCTCGTTCATGCACACATATTTTAGCATCTTCTACCTTTTTTCTTCTTGTTAGTCAGTCTTATTTAAGATCTTCTAATCTTTTCCTTCTTGTTAGTCATTCTTATTTAAGTCATTCAACCTTGAGTTGAGTGGTTAGAGTTGCTGCTCTCACAAACAGAGCACTATAAGGTTTAATTTCTTCCAAATTATACAATAATTGAGTGAAGGCATACTAGTATGAGTCTAATTGTAAATATCAATTCTTATAAAGACAGTCTTTTTCTTTACAAAATGTGTATAATTGATTAGAGGAACACTAATTTGCGGCTTGATTGTAAATATCATTTATCATAAAGACAATCTTTTAATTCTCATGGAGGCAATCTTCTCATAATTGAGAATGTACATAATTGATTGGAGAAACACTAGTTTGCAATTGATTGTAAATATCAATTCGCATGGAGGTAGTCTATCAATTCTCATGGAAGCAATCTTCTCATAATTGAGTGGAGGAACATTAGTCAAGTGAAGGAACACTAGTCAAGTGAAGGAACACTAGTCCGAGCCTAACTTTAAATATAGTTCTCATGAAAGCAATCATCTCCTTTACGAAATGTATATACATGCACAATTAAGTAAAGAAATACTAGTTTGAGTCTAATTATAAATATCAATTTTCATAAAGACATTCTTTCTCTTTACGAAATGTAAGTAAAATAAATATTTCTGGAATATTAGTTTGAGTTTGATTGTAAATATCAATTCTCATCAATACGAGTCATTCTTGTTTTAACTTTTTTTCTCTCACAAAATATTGAAGATTAAAAAGATGATCACAACATCACGAAACAAAAAACTCAATTATACTTTTTTTCTTTTTTTCTTTTTTTAAACAAAGATGTTTGTAGTCAATCTGCAATTGTTTTAATCGTTGAAAAAATGTTCGCACTTATCTCAAATTAATTGAAATTTGAAAAATAAATGCATATGAGCCATTTCGTGAAAGGTAAGTTATACCTTTAATCACCGTCGGTGAAGTCAGGCTGCATTTTGGAGGTTGACTACCGTTTATTTAAAAGTTTCCTTTAAAGTTAATGACACGATAAAAAAAATTTTAAGAAAAATATTAGTGTTGAAGCCGGAAAGTGCAGCACTGCAGTTGAGTTACTTGGATGTTATGTTTAAATTTTTTCTTAAAAAATGAGATGCATCAAGTCACACTAAAAGTGATTAGAACCTGGAATTTCCACACATAGGGAGTGTGTGTGATTGGCTTAACTCATACAGATAGGTGCTCATCTTAGTACAACTTGTATATAGATCTTAATGCTATTACTTAATTCTATTAAGATGAATACTATTTAAAAAGACAAGCAGAGAGAGAGAGAGGGGGAGAGAGAGAGAGAGAGAGAGGTGAAACCATGAATTTTAGAATTCTAAGCAATCTTACGAGGGAGGGTTAAAATACGTCCGGGTGAAACTGCCGAGGAATTGAGCTACTTTCTTGTGCCCTCTGAAGATGAAGCTTTAAGGCATAGTTCCTCAGCTGCAGAAAGCAGGAATTTTTCAAGTCATGTCTAGAGAACAGCCATGGGTGTATGCCTATTGTCTGATAGGATCACGATAATAATCATCATTGTCAAACTATTCTCATGGGCAATCTTGACTAGCATTTGAGAACCCATATCTGATATGCAATTCAGGAATCTAATTTTCATCTGGACAATATGCAATCTAAACTCAAAACAGATGATATAAGGAACAGCCTCCAATACAAATATTGTTTTGAATTTCCAAAATTGCGACCCCAAAAATAGATCACATTGATCTCATTCTGAATGCATTTTATCCAACTTCTAACACAATGCAACATTTTCAATAAACAGAAGCATTCATCAATCAACATGCATGCTCCTATCTGTGTGCATTACCAACTAGATATATAGTGAATATCTAGGGGAAATGAGAAAAGACACGTGTAATATTCCCATAAACTAATGCAGACAGATGTTGGTACACCAAGTACAAAAAATGATGATCAGGTCACACGAAATTTAAGAATCTTGATTAAGGGCCAAGAAGAGTAAGGATTAGGAAGATTACCTCCAAATTTCGAGCTTGGTCTTGGTACTGGGTTATAACAAGCTTCAAAAGTTCTATTTCCTTTTCCTTCTGCTCTTGCTCCAAATGGCGTTCATGTTGGATAGAAACTGCTTTCTTTAGAATCTGGTTGTCATTTAACAAGCTCTGCAGATGCTCCTTCAGAGAAGCATGCTCAAGCTGCTCCGCGGACAATTATAAAAGAATCAATTAGTGGAAAAACACAAATTTCAGATATGGTATTCTCTATGCCAATTATTGTGAATACTTTAAGCTTTCTATCACCTCCTTTGATGCCTTCGAGTTGGCAACGATGCTTCTTTCAAAAACTTCTAATATCTTGGCAGCACGACCCCTGGCATCATCAAGATCTGCTGCACTCATCATCTCATGCACAAACAAATCCACCCACTTGGATCCATCTTTTATGTTTTCGCCATGAAAATTTGTATGTGCATTTCTAACTTTCTCTTCTGACATTTGACTACCTGGTTTATCCAGATTTGGAAAGAATGAACAAAAAGCAAAGTCTAAGAACAATATCATCAGGAAAACAAACATATACCAGCTAGTTCAGTAAATCTAATCAAGAAAATTAAAGCATTAAAGAAAACAACTTACATGAAGTTGCATTTTCTCCAGGATCCGCAGAACAATTACCAATTATTGTGGGCTCAATTCCCTGTGATTTGATTCTTTCACTGATGTTACTGAATGAAAGAACACGAAGACGATCGATTGCATCCTCAATCTTATTGTCATGCTCACCAAGAACAGATTTTACCACCTAAATTGACAAAATTAAAATGAAAGGAAACTCATTAACACCATTGAAGGTTAAACACACCAAGACCACTTGCACCATTCAAGAGTTTTTACCCGTTCTACAAATTAGCAACCAAAAAGTATCAAACACTAATACATTTGTTACTACTTACTAATTGTTTATGGTCAAACTACTACTTTATATAACAATTGAATATGACCATCATGACGAACAAAATAGAGAGACCAGAAATATAAGAGCTGTTGACATCGAACGAGCATCAAGCTATGTCATAATTCATCAACTAGTCACAACATTTACAACAAATATCATAAAAACCGAACAAGAATGGCAACTTTTTTGCGTCAGCAGAATACAAAATGAACAAATTAATTCCATACTTGATCATGAAGGTAACTTATAATGTCATATATTAGATAAAGAAAGACACATACCGATTATTTACTTTATAAACTTAAAAGATTAAAACTGTAATTATAAGTGAAATTATCTAATAACAATACCAATATAGTTAGATAAAGAAAAATGGAAATAAATACAAGACCGGACCTCAGGATCAACATCAGGGAACATCTGAAGCAAGAACGAAACCGGGTCGTCGGATCCTGAACGGACCAGAGATCCGAAAGTCGAGCACCTGGATCTCTTGGCCGAAGTAGGAGACGAAGATCCGCAAATTTCTTCGAACCCCACCCGTTTTCCACAAACCCCCGCAGACATGGCCACCTAAAACCCTAGTTTTTTTTTTTTTTTTGCGGTTATTTTTTCAAAGAAAGGGCAAAAAAAAAAAAAAACCCCCCACTTCGATTTCAAGAAGATGGAACTGGGGAAATTCTTTTCGTTTAATTTAACATGTGGGTGTTGGGTCACGGCAAAGGCAAACAAACCCTACAAGAAAAGATAAAGAGCGGAGGGGATAGAGATAAGTGAAAAGGGAGGGGGTTTGGTTTTAATGGGGGTCAGTGTTTGCTTGCTTGGAATCTGAGATTTCTCGACCATGTAAGTTAATGTTGTTGCAAGGCCAAAAAAAAAAAAAAAGAGTTAATGCTGTTGCTATTACTACATCACAGTAACGGTAGATGCAAGAAAAGCATTTTTCTACTTTTTAAAACTAAAATAAAGAATTATAAACAAGGCTGCTTTTCATTAGGGGTGGTCCGAATCGAATCAAACCGAACTGCATTATGGCAGGTTAGTTTAGCTCGGTTCAAATAGCAAAAATCAAATGGATCAAAATTTTATGAATGGGTAGAATCTTTATAAATTAATTTTTTATAAATTAATAATCTCTATCATATAATAAATTTTCACCATTCCAATTGGGTTAAAAGACTAAATTAGTAATTTTGATAATATAATAACATAATATTTTTCTTGAAAAATCTTATATAATTTTACAGTCTCATTCAAACAATAAATTAATAATTTGCTAAAATTACACATGTAGTTGACTATGATATTTTACTTATATGAAATATGACTGTATTGTAATTTTTTTCTTAAAATTTAAATCTAATTAGATCTCACCTCTCATTTTTCTTATTACATCTAAAAACTCTGAGGTTGACTTTTTGAATTGTAATAAGAAATTATGAATTATTGTTGATGCTTTGAGTGCTTCCTTATACATCTTATTTGTCATGGTCGATTTTTGAACACCTTTCAAATGAGAAAATTATTGTAAATATTCAAAGTAATTTAATATATGAAAAAAAAGAAGAATTTGTATTTGTTTATATAAAGATTAATTTTAATCAAATTCATTGAACAAATTTTATTAAGTTAATTGATATGAATACTAATTAATTAAGTACATAGATAAGTACAATGTGTTTATTTTTTTGGTTAAATGATTAGCTAATACATTGAATGTAACATGAATTAAATTATTTTTAGTCTAATTCATTGAATACATTTAATTAAGTTAATGTAACACGAATACTATTTAATTAAATAGGCATGTACAATGTATTTATTCTTTTGGATAATGGAATGTATAGTTTAATTCATATTCGATGTTGATAAAACACATTGATGTTTAGTTATTAAATATATGTTAATTGAATTGTAAATAACTCCATAAATTAATAAATTATTAATTTATCGATTATTTAATAAATTATTAATTTATCGATTATTTAATAAATTATTAATTTATGATTATTTAATATCTTTTTTTAATTAATAGATTTTATATGGTCCCAAACCCATTAGTTTATAGATGTTCTACTGAGTTTAAAATCAAATCGAACAATTAAATCAAACAAGTCGTCGAAGAAAAAAAAGGAAGTTATGAAAAAAATTGAAAATGGAAAACCCTAGTCTAAACTAGATCAATATAGAAGTTCTTTGAATCTTGACATGGTTAAAGCATTAAAATTAACACAAATTTGATAATGAGACTTTGAAGTTTCTTTATAAATTGTATTGAATTTCTAGACCATTATTAGACTTTGTTATGTTGATTTACTATTAATAGACTTTATTATATTGTTTATTATTTGTGGATTTATAGATTTAATATTGTTGCGGTAGTAATATTATATTACTGTTATGTCCCTTTTTTAATTGAATATAAATGATAAAATTACTCGAAAAAAAAGAAAAACCATAGAACCGAACTCAATTAATTTAATTTTAATGTTTGGTTCATATTTAATTCACAAAATTATAAACCAACTAATTTAAGCTTAGCTCGGTGCTAAGCCTCGACCGAATCAAACCAAATATTACCCACTCCTACTTTTCGTATTTCAATTTTCAAGGTTTGATGATTGATTCTAATTCTGTGTATCTCGGACTATCATCAAAGGCTATAGTAAATGGTAGAGAGATTCCTATATATATCACAATTCACAAGTATGATTGTGAAATGTGATGATGGTGGTTGGGTTTATTTTTAATGGATGGCTGAGGAATATTTTGATATTTTGCAACAGATTTTAATATGAATCAATCATCACACAGTCACAAGGTGCAGGTAACACTTTAATTTAGCCAAAAGCAAAAAGGTTGATTATTTCACATGACTTGAACAGTCACTAGCCGAGCAAATTAACACCCCGAGGCACAAACTTTTGGGAGGGATCATATAAATGAAATGGGTAGGGTAATAACAATTGTGATCAGATCGGTTTGGACCCCTAATTTTCATATTTTTCCAAATAAGGGAAGTTTGCAGTTGGTATCAAATGATATCAAACCAGACCCGACCACTGTTATTATTTTGATTCCATATCAATTTATTGATATTTATAATAAAAAAAATTGTTTGAAATTTTTAGATTATTTCTACAATGCCATAGTCCAGCTAACTAGAAGAAAATCAATTTCCATAACATTCACATAAATGGAAGAAAATTAGATTGCTATCAGGCAAATTATTAAAACAAAAAAATTAACAATGAACGTAAAAGATCTTAAATTCTTTTAGACATAAGTGCCAAAAGAAGTGATTACTCATGAGTCATTGGTGGTTTGCAACTAACTTGAACTTTGTAAATTAACAAAAGTACTATTGTTGAGTTTTGACCAATATAATATAAGGGTATAAATTAGTCACTTGGTCACTACTTTCAAGATTAAGAATGACTATGAGAATAGTGGTTCGAATCCCTATAGATTCAACATTTCTTAATTAAGTTTGATTGTGTGGAATTTATTTGTAAACATTTCTCCTTTACAAAATGCGAGTAGAGTAAAGATATTTCTTCTCTTTAAGGGTTATTTGTCTGAGTATGTACTTCATAAAATTTAATATAATAACGTAAGTCTCAGTTATATATATGATTATAAATATCAGTATAATGATTTGATGTTATAGCAGTTATAAATATATGTATAATACAGTAATTTAATGTGTAATCAGTATTCAATTTTTTTTTTATATATATAAGAGAATAAATTAAAAAATTATGCTGTAAATTGAGAAAGCATGCAAAATTATTGGGTTTGAAATGCAATTACTCCACAGCAACTCTAAAGCAGATGTTGGTTTCAAAATTATTATTAAATTATGGGATCCTGCTAAGTTACCACAGAGGTAACATACCACATTTTTTTGTCCTTTTTAGGTTAATTATATTGTAATTTCTGTTTTATCCTAAAATTAGAAAAAAATCAGATAATTATAAATTTTAACTCACTTTTTGATACCTTCTTATTAAACAATAAAAAAATTATTAATTGGTAAATTAATATATTTTTATTGCATATTGAAATAATTTACTATATATTGAATAAGTATTATGAAAAAATTATTAACTACAAATTAAGAACAAGAGATCAAATTCATACTCATATATTATCATAAAATATGGTTTGTAATTAATACATGGTTTTACTATATATTAAATTAATTAATTAATAAGAAAGAATATTAATTTAAATATAGTAATTCAAATATAAGAATAAATCAATTTATTGGAGAAATTAACTAGGTCATTTGACACAATATATTGTATTGTGTTAGTTGCATTATATTACGGTGTGTGTCATTAAGGTGTATTAAACTGTAATACAATATCATGTTTGGTGTAACATGAATTGTAGTATATGTAATAATATTTTATATCATTGTTTAGATTACTATTAATTTTAAATTAATATTATTCAAATTTATTAATATTTAAGTATTTATTAATTTTTATATTAAATATTTAAAAATAATTAATTTTTATATACTAATTATTATAATATAATTAAATAACGTAACATTATATTATATATTTATATATATATATATTTTTAAGTATTTATTATAAGTTATATTAAATTGTTAAATAATAATCAATTTTTACTTATTAAATGTTATAATATAATTAACTAATACATTATTTAATTATATTTTTAATATAATTAACTAATACATTATTTAATTATATTTTTAATATAATTAAAATGTTCTAATATTATTGAATAATAAATTTTAAATTTATGGACTTATGTGTCAATAGTTTACACTTTGTTACTTTTGTGATTTTGTAACAAATATTAGGGAGTGTAATGTTAATAACCCAAGAGAAACATCTCAGCCATTGCAGTTAAATCTAACGGTGCATCAGGAAAAGGCAAAAAAATGGGTATGTTATAACAGTAGTAATATAGCTGGATAGAATTTCACAAACAGCAATTTTGCAAGTGGCTGTAGTTTAGTGGCCAGAATTTCACGTGGTGGCGATGAAGACTTGAGCTCGAATCCCAGCAGCCACATACACGTGTATCTAATGTTTTTGATAATTATTTGGACTGAATTATATCTTGGTACGATGTCGTTTGGGGCGTGTGCTTTGCCGTGTCAGATCTCCTTGAGAGCATTTCGCTTAGGCAGTCGGTCTTTCTCTGGACTCTTCTCGCTCCAGTGAATCTGCGATCCTCTACAATCTCAAAGCTTAATCATCGTAAGACTTTTAAGTTCTCTCTTTTGAGTCACTATGATTTGCATCTTATTTATTTTCTCACAGTGTTAACTTTTCAGTCTCAATAATGTGAATTTGTTTTTAATGATAAATTCAGTTGCGATTTCAATTTTTGAATAATCATTTAGGAAACCTAATTCTGACATCTAATGTCGATTAGAATCATTGTATATGATTAATATTCGATGAAAATTAAACTTAAGGGGCATAATAGTCGACTTAGATCAGATTTATTAAACTCGTAGATAATATTTTTTTTTTTGTGTGGCTGAATTGAAGTTAAATTTTTGGGTTTTAGTTCTACTAGATCGTCTGGTGAAGTATTTAGGGTTCTTACTGACTGTGGTAAAGTTAGTATTTTGAAAAGAAAATGAACACTGTTTCTTAACATACTGGTAAAATGCCCCCGCCTCCCGCCTTGGTTGATCAACGAAGGAAGAACATGAGTGGCAGCTTGGAATCAGTGAATTGTCACATTCGGATGATGAAATATACAATTTAGTAGAATCGATTGTTTTGTATGTAAGTTAGCATAAGCAGTTTTGTGCATCAAATGATCCACTAGTCTAATTTTCTTGACACACTGATGGCATATATCAAATGGCAATTTTTTTTCCCTTGTTGTTTCCCTGTTGTTGACTATAATTTGGACGTGGTTATGCATCTTGTTGTATCATCACTATCTGTGATTAAATGTTCAAGCATTTTGTTTTCATACATTTCCCTGTTTCTACTTTTTGGCAAGGTGTCATGAAAGGCTTCATGTTTACTGTTGCTAGTTCTTGCCATAAAACAATTATTGTTGCCTAATTAGAAGTTGATTGGCAATCTTGAGGAGTAGGAAGAGTTTTCCTTGTGCATACATTAGAGACTTGTTCTCCCAGTAAACCGGGCCTGCATATGTCTATTTGTCCTTGTGTTTGATTTGCCCGGCCTAGACTTTGGGTTTATCCTTTAATTTGCTCTCTCTGTTCCATGACGGAACTCTGATTTAGTATTGGTTCTGTCCCATAACTTTCATTTGTGACCATGAATATTGATTGTTGTTTCGATAAGTGTGCTGCTTGCTCATCTTATTGAGAAAGTGTATTTTTCACTTTTGGAATATCTGCTAAGCAACACTGATTAATGTTGTTATTAAGTTGGGGTTATTTTGAATCTGGAATACTGATCTGTTAAACTACTTTTACGTGTTTTGTTTCAGATGATTGACGATCAAGACTTGGGCTTCTTTGCCAACTTTCTTGGCATCTTTATTTTTGTACTGGTTATAGCATATCATTACGTGATGGCTGACCCGAAGTATGAAGGCAACTGAGGAGTTCTCACTTTTTGATGTCACTGTAGCTGGCATGCCTTGTTATTTTCATAGACTGGGTTGTTCCAAATATGGATAACTTCATGTAATTAAAAACTTTAATCTGCACTGTGATCGTCACCTTCGATTTTGTAGACATGTTATATCTGTTTACCTCTTTAATTTTCCTCTAGTACTTTGTTTTGTTTCTCAGGGCAACTGTCTTAGCATCCCATGTTGACAAATCTAGATGCAACTGTTGTCCTGAGTGATTGCGTATTTGGGCTTTAGTGTGTGATCTGAGAATTAGGACCTGCAATATAATTTTCCCTTTCTAGTGTTACATATTGAATTATTTATTTTTCCTCTTTTAGTTTTACTCTTCTACAGTGGAGATCCTCTTATTTTTATATGTTCTGGTTTACTTTATCAACCTCAATTTTCTTTTTTCAACTGAGTATTAGAAGTCTGTTAAATCTTTAAAGTAGTAAAATGATCCGTAATCCTGTTTCATTTTCTGTAATTTTACTATTTGAGTTGTATAGACAGCTTGATGGAGTGAGCATTTATTCTAACAATTAGCTAAGAGGCTTGCCTGCCCCGTCAGTTACATGGAGTTGAGTATTTGTCTCTAATAACCCCCCTTATGTTACCTATTACTTGGAGGTTATTATGTTGGATTTATTTTGTGTTCATAGCATTTAGCTTGCAGGAAATTTCATACAAATTAATATTCTTTGTGGGATGCTCCCATTTTAATAGTTCTTTTATCTCTTTCTCAATCTTTGTCATTTCCCTCATCAGACTACCAATGCAGAACCCTAGGCCGTTCAATAGAAGAACCGTTTGGCTCATATGCTTTTCCTCACCTTCATAAACGCTGATATTATTAGCAACTTCATTCGAATGTCGAAGGAAGGAGCTCAAAATCTCCTCAATTTCTTCTTCATCCGGAGTCAGACTCCTGGGCGCATCTTCGTTTGGTAATCTTCCGGACTCAACGCCATGAGATATGTTTCTCTTTTCCGTCTCCTGTGCAAGTACTGCAAGCGACTTGATCAAAATCACCTCTTCAAAGCATGTCAGTGAATAGCTAACTTTTTCCTTGAAAAGCTCCAGATCATCATTTATCTGTTCTTGTATCTCTTTCCAAGAAACTCCAAGCCTCTCCGATAGTTGTGAGAGAAATTCAGTTTTGTATGCCACAAAGAGTAAGAGATCTGCCATCCTTGACAAAGACGCCGAGATTTTTTCATAGCAAGCACTATGAAAAGGCAAGAACCAGAGATTCGGTTCCATCTCAGCTTCTGCAATGAACTTCTCTAATTCATTGATGTGCGATTTCAGTCTCTTCTGTTTATCTCTCAAGGCTGTAGGGATTGGCTTGTCCTTTCGGTCAGCAAAAAGAACTATATCCTCAATGGCATCTCGAAGCGCCGGCAAACTCTGTGCAAGTTGAGCTTTCGCCAAAGTTGCCGCTCTTGCAGGCTGGAAGAGAATTTCTACAATGACGAAACAGATTAGTCCGATGGAAGCCTCTGTGATTCGTGCAATTGCGAACTCACTTGGGGCGCCGTAGTTTTTCCTACCCAAGATCAATAATGCTCCTATAACTGCTGAAATTCCACCAGCTTCGCCATACATTCGGCTGTGCCTCAAGAAGCTAGAGAAGATAATCCAGGGGAGCAGAGGCATGAACCTGAAATTTACCAAGTTTTGGAACACAAAGCAACATATGACGCCATAGACTGATCCCATGGCTGTTCCTTGAGCACGAGCATTCGCGACTGTGAATGTTGCTTCTCGGTTTGTTGTAAAACTGATGGCAATAGCTAATCCTGACCAATATCCGTTCTCTCTATTATACATCAAACCAAGGATCACGGCAAGACCAAGAGAAAGCGAGCATTTGAGAGCAAAAACAAAGCTTTCAAAACTTGGTAACAGGAACAGACTGCTTCTGACCCATGTGAGTTTAGACTTGCGTTTATTTTGGTTCTGGGAATCACTTGATTCTTCAGTGTAAGATTCCTTCGTTTTATTTACAATGAACTCGGCATTTGAAGCAACGGGTAAGCCATCTTGGAGCAGCTTTACGCAGTAAAAGAAGAATGGAACTGGCACATCTTCCGTCGAGCAAATGGATTTGAATGACCAAAGGGATTTGTCTACGCATTCTTTCTTTGTCTCTGGAGCTGCGGTCGCATCGAAAGAAGCATAGCACTTCGCTTGTTCTAGTTTTAGACCTATCTCTACTTTCAAGCTCTGCAAAACATCACGTAAATCTTCATCAATCATGCCAACAGGGAAGGAAGGGCAAGAAGTTAAGGCCAGTTCCATGCCTCTAATTGGGATCTCAAGTTCTTGCAACTTCTCTGTCAGGTCCATGTAGTTATGTTTTAAGAATCTGATTTGAGGTCTCTCCCACAGCATGCCTTCCTGTTCACAAGAAATTAGCTATGATTTTAGCTATAATTTTATAGATGATTCAATGGAAAACGATCTTCATAGTGTATCGCCAGATGTGGCTTTTACAGTTGATGTTCACTAACCTGTTTATCTTTGATCCTGAGCAGCTGTTTGGCCCCTGCTTTAAAGAGGTGTTTTGCTTCAGAAATTGAGTCTACCGCTGCTGCGTTGTCTTGGGCACAGAAGGCCCTGACAAAGTGATTCAACATCTCCGAAGCATTTCCTACATATAATCTGCTTGATTTTTTAACCTGCAATGTCACTGACATCTATGTTCAGATAAAAAAAAATCAGATCATGAAAGAATCTATCTCCTCGCGAAACATCATCGTCGGAAACAATTAGATGCATATTTTCCTGTGTCCGAAATTAGATGCTTGAAAAGGCAATACTTGGCACATTATTATTGGAATATGACGACTGGAGTAAACAAATCTCTAATTTTTTTTTCCCTGAAGATCAGATTAATTCTTGTTGTCTTCCAACAAGCCAAAAGTTAAAGAAGAGCTTCAAACGTGAGTGACCGCTGGGAGCTGACGTGGGAGACTGTTTGGATTGCACAACCTTGAGCATAAAGCATAGGCATAGGGCCATTTATATAAAAGCCAATTTGGCGGCAAGCAAAGTTGTTGATGACACACCGCCTCAAGGAATAATATATATATCGGTTTAATCTCTCTATTGCATCATTTATTCTTACACTCACACACACACACACACACGGAGGTTTAATCTATCTATTGCATTATTTGTTCTCCGTCAACATTACGTATATTTTTTGAAGAAGAATCATCAACGGTTAATTTTTCAAAATCCCTTGCGTTTATGTTTGGGCTTGTTCGATAAGGTAGAAAATGCAAAAGCAAAGGATTCATACTTTACAAGATTGTGTTATCTCATAAGATTTTAACCCGAAGCTTTTAGCGTCACGTTTAGGAAAAAAAGTGATGGTCACTTAGATTTAGATCGTCCTACCATGGCCGAAAACAAATTAACAAGCTACCCCAGATCATGCAAACATATATATATTTTTTCATGATTATCCAATACTCAGCATGTATGTCTTTGATGCAGACTCAAATAATATGCAATAGAAGAAAACTCATTCGAGATTTAAGCGTCTATGCTTGTTACCTCATAGTAAGCTAGCCGAGGATATGGAACCAGCATGGCCACAACAGATGCCAAAGCACCAAGTGCAGTACTTGATGCAACATGAACTGGGTGCATGACAATTCCAGTTTTTGCACCATGTACAACTGTCCCAACACACACAATCACAATCTGTCCGAATGCAATCCGCTTAGCCGTCAACGGAGTGGACTCTGGCAGCGCCACCACAAACGACATAAGCGTCACAACCACCGCTGCTAGGCCGGCGGTGAACCTTTCAGGTCCCACTAACCACAAGCTTAGTATTGAGGGGATCATAATTTGTATCGTGGCATAGAGGGCATGCCAGCAGCCTCTAAGTGTGTCACCAAGTGTGGCATCTGACACAATCAAGATTGTTGTCACGTAAGAAAATGCCGGAAATGCGGGCATGTGCCGGAGATGTTCCGGGCCATACAGGGTAGTGAATCCTACAATGGTGCATGCTAGAGCAGTCCGTAATGCTGAGCCAAGGCGCACACGCCACAACGTCTGCGCAGTACCATCTGCTGTTGTTGTTGCTGCCATAGTGGTTTTTGTTGCTGCTTGCAGCAAATAAGATGCCAAGCGGAAGGGTTTTTCACTTGTGTTATTTTGGAGTTATTGTTTTATTTGCATGCTTAGCTTGAAGGCAAAAGGCTATAAAGAAGAGGAGATGTGAAAGATCAAAGTACTAACAATTGCACAAGGATGAAAATGTGGTCCAAGTTCGTGGTGCCTTATATAGAGTCAGTGGGACAAGACCTTCAAAAAATTTTCTAACTTTTTATAATATTTTGGTGCGCCAGGCTATGCAATATGCACGAGTGGTTGGAGAATGGATTGCCAAAGGCTTGATGTTGTTAAAATGGCCAATGAAGTAATACTATCGTGGATAAGACATTAATGATTCTAATAATTAAGGATTAATTAGTGGATAAACTTCATCTTAGAATGCAAATATTCAATTTACACAGTTTGGACTTAATTCACCGTTATTTACTATTAGGAAGCCAAAAAAAAAAGAATCCTCAACACGGTCTTCATTTATCTTCATCTTTTGAATAAAAATGGGAGTAAATCCAGGTTTTTACTTTTGGTGAGTAAATTGAAGATTGTCATTATATTTAAGGGATAAAATGAAGTTTACTCTTAATTAGTAGTAACAAGTAACAGCCTTCGTTAATTAAAATTTTATGCTTTTATACATTTGTTCTACTTGTCAATTTGATATTGGTTTTTGCATGCATGCTTTGCCCTTAAGCTTTTCTTCCTTAAGGGACACTTCGGATGCGCAATTCTTTATTTTGTGTATCCTTTATTCCCACGATATATAATCTGGCAGACAGTTAAGCAATGCCTTGTGACGATGATCCAAATCTTTAGAAGATAAAGCATATGTCTTTGTTAATTGTTACACTAAAATGTTCAACTATGTGCAAGATTAAGCAACATCTTAAGATGAATTATGGGTGATATTAAGTCGTATTATTGTGAATTAGTCTAACTTATTAGAGATAGTTATGCTTCCCATACTTTTGAGCATAGCTATCTCAATTATTATGTTAGTATTGGGGGAAGAATACTGAAGCACACTTGCATCTGGCATCAGTTCCACACTTCTTCAATTCTCTGATCGGCACTCAGCAGGAGAGGCTGTTTTCAGGCTTGTGACAACTTCAATAATGCAAAGGATCATCAGCATCGTCTTAGGCTCACATGTGCTTGCTGCGAATGAGCTAGAATATTCTGCAGTAATATCAAATGTCGAATGCATTGATGAGAGTGACAACAAGGCCACAAACATTATACCACGACAACGAAGGCATATTGGAAAGCAACAGTGGCTCGACCTCTAGGCAACTTAGGCGGTTACCTAGGGCCCCGCTTTATATAAAGGCCCATCATATAATTATTATTATACATTTATTTTGTTATTATTTTGTAATTATCTTTTCCTAAATAAACTACCAAGTTCTTATAAAGTTTATTTAATATAGTACTTAGTAGTTTTAATTCGTACAAAACCAATAAATTAATAGTTTCAGTCCTACAAATTCTTTATTTCATTGTTAGAATTAATATGTTATAATTAAAAAATTTTATATTCGTTTTAAACCTCTATAAAAGTCCCACATTAAATTTTTCCTCCAACAATCAAGACACGATATGTTCTTGGTGTTTGAAAGAAAGAAAGAGAGAGAGGGAAAAAAAAAATCTTGCTTCTCTATTTTCCACTCAAGAAGAAAAAGAAAAAATCTAATAGTTTTCTCTACTCTCTATAGCCATTGGTCATTACTCAAATCCTCAAATAATTAATATAAAAATAAAGTTAATTCATGATTTCATCTCAAATTTCAGATTTTATCTTTTTATTATTCTCTTAATTAGTGGTATTATTTATTTGTTCTTATTTCTTTTTAATATATTCTTTTATTCATTTACTATTTTTTTTGTCCTTGTTTTATTTATTTTGAAATAAAACTATATCGAAAAACTTCAGAAAATAGAAGAATAGAAAAATTAGTTTAATCTAGAAAAAGAGTAGTAAAAAAGATGTAATTTAAGTTAAAAACAATGAGTGAAAATGTTATAATTAAATTAAAATTTCATGGATTAGTAATAGTAAAATAGAATTTTATTTAATAATTTTACATTTAGAGTGTTTAAAGAATTTATTTTCAATAAATAATATATAACTAATATATTTTTTTTATTCTAAATTTTAAGAAGAACTAATTAAAACTCATTACCTAAGACCCTAAATATGATTGAGCCGCCCCTATTGGAAAGCAAGAAGTGTTGAAACAGCAGCTCAACTTGTTAATTAAGCAAGTAGCCTTAGCTTTCTTCTGATTAATTCAAAAATAGTCTAATTCTTAGATGGAACTGTTCATTAAGTTTCTGACTAAGGTAATCTCGTTGAGAGACCACGTCTAGTCACTGGCGGGTGCAGCTATGGTGTGGCGGATGGAGCACCCTATGCCTTAGGGTATTGGGCATTTAATATCAAGGTGAGTGTCGACCCACTTGATGCATGCCATTTGATTCGGTACATTAGGAGATCAAATTTTTTTTTATATACTGATATATTATAATTAAAATTCTATTAATATTTATAATTAAAAATCTGTCGGTACATTAGAGACCAGATTTTGATCATTATATTTTCCAACTAAAAATATTCCCCATTAACATGTTCCACATTGCATCGTTCATATCCAACCAAATTAAAAGGTGATGGCCCTTTCTCATCAAGAAGAAACAGGGTGACGGCCCTTCTAATCCACTAATTAGATTAAGGAAAATGAGTGTGCATGCTTTGTCTATCACTTGTCGAAATAATCTAAACACAAGCGATATATACTTTAGATCTAAATAGTCAAGCTCAAGCTTTTAGATTTCGATTGTCAGCCTCAAAAATGCAATCAGACCTAAAAACAAATCACGTTGCCTTTTCATTTTGTGCTTCTTTTATTTATTTATTATTTTTTTAAAGAAAAAGATAAGATGGTGGGTTAAGTCCAAAGTTTTGATCTTGACTCCGAGCTTGCAGTTGAATTTTATAAGTGCGTTAAATTATATTATATTATTTTATATTATTTTAATATTGGTCTATTGTATTATATTATACTGTATTAGCACAATATTATAATATTATTATCTAATATTTTGTACTATATTGTACCGTATTAATTTTTAATTATATTATGTTTGGTGTTGCACTATATTATATTTATTTTTTATGATTAATTTAAATTATTTATTTATAAAATAATATTTATTGGCACTTAGAATATAGAAGACTTAAATTTTAGAAATTTAACATTTTTCTAGTACAAAGGTTAAAAAATATAATATTTCTTTATAAAGATCGAAGCAAATAATTTAATTACATAATCTCTAAATAATATAACGTAAATAGATAGTTAAAAACCACAAGATTAGTTCAAAAGTCATCTTAGTATAATGGAATAAAAGTTGATACATACCACAAGATAATTAGAAAATAATAAAGTAATACAATTGTTGTAACATGTTCACTAACAAAATGAATTGTGTTAATTAATCCAAGTAAGAATTCTATAGTATGTGTAACAATATTTTATATCATTATTTATTTTATTGTTAATTTCACATTAATATTATTTAAATTTATTCATATTCAAATATTTATTATTAGTTATATTAAATTATTTTAAAATAATTAATTTTAAATATTAATCATTGTAATATAACTAAATAATGTAATATTATATTATATTTTTATATATTATTTAATTTTTTATTATTAGTTGTATTAACTTATTAAATATTAGTCAATTTTATATGTTAATTATTATAACATAATTAAATAATACATTTTCAGTTATATTTTTAATCTAATAAAAATTAAAATATAATATAATATTATTGAATAATGAATTATAAATTTATTAATTTATATTAATAATTACAAAAAAAAATAAAATTTAATATTATATAATACTATAGTAAATCCAAAAGTTATATTTATCTATTTATTATTATTATAAAAAATAAAAAAACACTATTGGAGCCACTTTTTGCACCAGCAATGTAACGCCGATGTATCTAAGGGGTACCGAAAACCCCCTATGAGTTTATGTATTCATCATAAATGGCATACTAAGAAATAAAATCCAGCGGAAGCATATTTAATTTACACATAAAAAAATGTAACTTTTTTCAAGCGTGTTTATTTGATTTTAGATTTAGCATACTCAGTTAAAGTGATTATTTACTTTTAGATTTATGTGGCATTTTTTTGTTTGAAATGTGAATAGACTTGAATTAATCTGAATTTTGAATAGAGTTGAATATCTAAATTTGAAGAATATATTTTTTTTAATCACTAAAAATAAATATTAAGTTTTCTTTTTAACTTAAAAATCTAAAAACTAATATTTTAAATCTAAAAACTAATATTTTAACATTTATGTCCTTACAAATTATAAATGTTAAACAAATAATAAACATCTCAAAAATATAAATAAGGTAATATATTATTATAACATAAGTCATATTCAATTGAATACAAATCTTTAATATTGTATATTATATATGTTAATCAATTTTATTATAGTTTATGATGTTTTTGTATGAAACATGTTCATAAAAAATTATGAAGATAAATAATGCTAATTTAAAGAAAATAGAAAGATAAAAATAATAACAGTCTACCACTATATATTATCACAAGTTATATAGAGATGGGTAATAATGTCAATTATTAAATTTTATTTGGGTAAGGATAAAAACTAATTAATTAGATAGAGATATTTTGGAGAATATCGTTTAATAATATTATTCAAAATTTTTAGATTAAGTAAAAGACTAAAAAAATAAGCTTGATAACTTAATGATTTAATAGCTGAAAATTTTCATTAAGTTAAAAAATAAATAGATTTCATGACTTGACTGATTAAAATTAAGTTAATTAAATCATTCAGTAAAAAAAAAAAAAAGACCCCTTAGTAAACTCATTTAAAATGATTTTGTTAATAAAAATATAATTTTGAACTTTTTTTTTACATTATTTAAAGTTAGAGGTGGCAAATTAAAATTTTTACCAGGAAAAAATAAAACTTATAGTTAAAACTACTTGCAATTTTAAAAAATATCAGGACTACTTTGAATTTTGAAATGCACTTACTGGCAGCAAAAAAACCATTTTTACGTATTTGTCGGAGAAACTCTTATGAGAGATCATTTAATTTTTGTTAATCTACTTAAGCAACTATATTTTAAAAGTTACAATATTAAAGTATTTAATAAACACTTCTGTTAAAATTTAAAAGTTAAGTTGAATTTATGCCGCACTTGTATGATTAACAACCAATAATATCTTTACTATATTTGTCAAAATTATTATTTAAAAGTCATATTTATCATACATTATAAATTTTTATTTCATAATTACAGTTCTTTTAATAGTAGTTGTGGCTTAAAAGGCACAATGGCTTAATACTAATCTTGGGCATATTTTTTGTATTGAGGTTAGACAGTTGTAACATTTTAATAAACATTTGTTACTATATTTTGAAATCTATGATGATTTAGTTCCATCTTTGTGTAAAATGAAAATTTTGTGATATTTTTATTATTTAGAAGTCATATTTACAACAAAATTATCAACCTAGTTACAACTTTTATCTATAACAGTGGTGACTTAAAAAATAAAACACTTTATTACCAAATCGGATCTACTTAGTAATTGATAGAGGCAAGTGCAGCTTAGATAAGAAGCTCCAACAACACCTCATATGCCACTAAATTTATTATTTTGCGTTAGAAGCATTTAAATTAGTGTAATTTATGTCAACTAGAGATTACCACCGAAAAATGGTTCATTTATATTGCATTGCTGATCATGATTCAAGAGTCCATTTCAGTTATTCCAGAGTCATAATTACAGTTCTTTTAATAATAGTTGTGGCTTAAAAGGCACAATGGCTTAATACTAATCTTGGGCATATTTTTTGTATTGAGGTTAGACAGTTGTAACATTTTAATAAACATTTGTTACTATATTTTGAAATCTATGATGATTTAGTCCCATCTTTGTGTAAAATGAAAATTTTGTGATATTTTTATTATTTAGAAGTCATATTTACAACAAAATTATCAACTTAGTTACAACTTTTATCTATAACAGTGGTGACTTAAAAAATAAAACACTTTATTACCAAATCGGATCTACTTAGAAATTGATAGAGGCAAGTGCAGCTTAGATAAGAAGCTCCAACAACACCTCATATGCCACTAAATTTATTATTTTGCGTTAGAAGCATTTAAATTAGTGTAATTTATGTCAACTAGAGATTACCACCGAAAAATGGTTCATTTATATTGCATTGCTGATCATGATTCAAGAGTCCATTTCAGTTATCTGAGCGGTGCCATATCAGAATTGATGTAAACGGGTCTCAGTATATGTATGATTGTAAATATCATGAGCAATAGTCTCTTCAAAAAAAAAAAAAAAAAAAAAGTTATTCCAGCAAAGACAGCACTCTAATATACCAGCGTTATGCTCCCATTTGCTTTTGCTTGTGTAAGAAAGCTGTAATCTTCTCAGTTGATGTAATGCGTAATCGACTAAAAGAATGAAAATTAGCAATTTACATTATAGCGTGAACTACAATACCATTTTCGTTTTAATGGTGTTCTCTATGTGTTCAAATATCCGTACTCATATATTGGCATACTAATATGAAGCCCACTCTTGGTCAAACTAGTTTTCCAGTTAACAAGCAGAGGATGCTAAACAAGCTGTCCATGTTAATTCAATGGTGCCCATCTCTAAATCAAATGTATATATTTTGTTCTTTAGAAGTTAATTAAGGACTAACGACATTATTACTATTTTAAAATTATTACAATCTAAGATATATTACATTATTTGTTCTATTGAGAGCCCGGATACATATCACTTGTAGCATTGTTCTGTCAGCTCATAGGTTTATCAAGCATAGTTCTTACATTTCACCCACCCTTATTCATATTTCTTTTTTTTTAATACTGTTATTTAGGATCGTTACTGATATTACATCATATATTACAATTGATATTTACAATCAAATTATACAATTAAGACTTCCTTATGGCGTGTACATTGATCTTCTGAAGTATTATCGAAATTATTTAAACCCTCTCTAATATTTAAGAATGTTCGCTCCACTCACATTTCGTGAGAGAAAAATAATAAAAAAAATTAAAATTAATCACATAATATTTTTATAAAAATTTAAAATTTACTCATCATTATAAATGTAAGATCTATTATTGGCCAAAAGCATTGGCCTTATCCGCATTTGATTAAAGGGGATATGAAATTGAGCCACTATCGATATGGTCACCAAGTGGCACTTTACTATCCATCCGATGTCAGTCTCAAATATGTAATCAGAAAATTGCTTTGCCTGAAAGCACCCACTTTGCCTTTTTATATTGCGATCAATCTAGTCGGCTGAAAGCATTGCCACAAGAAATGTGCAACTACTATATAATGAACAAGAAGCCAATTGGAAATGTACGGACACAACAATAGCCCTTAAAGCAACATTTGACACCACAAATTTGACAATGCTAATTGAATTCATTTCTGCCAGCATAGACAACACTTCATAAAATGAGGATTCCTAACGCCCCAGAAGCATATAAATGCTGAAAAGTTGTATTATCAGCTGATTTGTTGCGAATTGGATGTAGACTAGGGTCTGCAAAAGGGTCACTAAAATGTAGTTCGTTGACTTGTTTCTGAATTTTGTATGATTGTCACGTGACTTTTAAGTCATGTGTTGATTTTCATCCCGCTCTCAAAAATAAATTTTAATATTTTCATCTGGGGTGGGCATAAACCCACAACTCATGAGTTTACCCAAACTCAAATCAAATTAAATGGTTTTGTTTGGGTTAATTATAAAAATGAGTTAAATGTGGATTTTATATTAAAAAACCATTTCATTATGGATTGGGTATGGTTTGTCTATGGGTCATGAACAAAACTCCAACACTCAAATTTGTCAAATGAAATAAATGAAAACAAAAACAAATAAGTGAAAGGTCATTATTAAATTGTTCACAACGTGATCAATTGTTAACATTTAGAAAAGGAAAGCCACATGTAAAAACAAATATGAATTAAATAAATACTATTGTAAATAATTAAATGAGATGAAATTAGTGTTTGATGAAATAAAATTATTATTTTTTTAAATTTATGAACTCATATTATACTTATGTAATTACCGCTTTTATGTTTCTAACAATAATAAGAAAAACAAAAAATCTATATTGTTGTTTTCATATTTAAATCAAGAAGAATTATAGTAATAATGTTGAGATGGTTTTTGAGGGCATAATTACCTAGCCCATTGGAAGGAAATAATTAATAATTATGAGAAATGATATTTTACCACTGATAAAATATTATTGTGACAGAAATTATAAAGCCTTATTATAAATAAAATTAACATTTTGTGTGTTATATTGATACTGTAGCATAAATAATACTTTGTTTTTTTATTTTAATGGGATTTATTGACATTGATCCTCCATCTTAAAATTCATGAACAATCAACCTATAGAAAAAAAAAACACGATTTGATTAAAAAAAATTATCATCTCAATAATTATAAGTCAAATGATACATTTTTATAGTTAAAGAAATTTTATTATTTTAACTAAATGCACTCACATAAGTTGACTTTCTTTCTTTATTTTTTTGAATTTACCTATTGTTGTTATGTTTGTAGAAGTTTATTATTAGAATTTACGTTCTTATTTATTGATAATTAATGATTTTTTTGGTTAAACTTTATTTTAGTTTTCTAGTATTCTTTAATTTAAGGATTAAGTTATTGTAAAGTTTATTATTTATAATTTTTATCCACTATAATTTTTTTTCATATTTTAGTATCAATTTAATAATTAATAACAATTATAATTTTTATATAATTAAATTCGTCAAAATAAAAAAATATTTTCATAATAAAATTCAAATCAAACCCAAATGGGTTGGTTTGAGTTGGGTTAAAAATATTTGGGTTGGTTTGGGTCGAACCCAAACTTTTATGGTTTGGTTTGGGTTGATTTAAAACTCAATCCAAACCAACCCATGCTCACTAGAGATGGCAAAATCCAGATCTGGATCTGATGTAGGTGCATCCGAATTCGGATCCGGATTAAACTTGTGGCATCCGGATCCGGAAAAAATATATGTGGATCCGGATGCGGGTAATATCCGCATGGATTACGGGCGGATATTCCGGATATTCAGATCCGCATAATAATAAATTTAATTTTAAATTTAAATTTAATAATTTACATAATAACATTAAATAAAATTTAATTATAATTTAACAATCAACAATTTAACATCAATTCAACCTAAATAACATACAACAACACCATAAATTCACAAACAATAATTTTACAATATAAATCAAACATAAAAAACAAATGGTAAACCGATTTATTACAATATTCTCTAATTATTACTATTATTATTATTATTATTATTATTATTTAATATATTTTTCATAGTTAATGAAGATTATAGAGTTAATTATGCTTATACATTTAAATAAATAATTTAATTTATATATTTTTTAATTAAAATTTAATTAAATAAATAATATAATTATAAAATAATGCGGATCCGGATATCCGGTTTTTCGATCCGGATCCGGATCCTCACGGATCTTAATCTTTAAGATCCAGATCCGCATTTTTTAACATGCGGATCCAGATTTTTCCGGATCTGGATCTTTGCGGATCCGGCTCGTTTATTGCCAACCCTAATGCCCACCCCTATTTTCATCCATAAACAGTTTTATTTAAAAAAAAGGGAACATAGTAAAATATTTATGAACTCACAATATCAACTATACTTTGTTCATTCAGCTTCCTAGCTCATTTCTTTTAAACCAACTATAATCATAATAAATAATACATACATAAACATCATGTACAAATAATTTTATGCATATTTAATTTAAAGAGCCAAAAAATATTATTGAATGAAGACTGAATAATTATTATTTTCAAGTATTATGCAAATGAAAACCATTTTTCTTCTAACTCATGAGATAAGAGTTAGGTTGAAACTGAAATAATGATTTTTTTTTCTTAATATGAGTTCTCTTGAGTTCGTAATTATTTTGTGGTAAATGCACTATATTATCAGATTAATTATTTCATTGTTAAATACAAGTAATATCTTCACATTAAATCAGAAGAGAATCTTACCCCTCAAATCCATAATTTCTTATATATCACCTTAAAGATTTTACCACGACAATCAACCATAAAGAGACTTTATATACTTACAATATCACTCGTATAAGTAAAATTCAAGTCACATTTACCCTTTGTAGATTTGATTGGACTTTTCTTTATTCTTATCCATGCACTTCTAACAAGGGTGTGCTACGGGATCAGGATCTTCTCCTGATCTAGTTTTCTTCTAGGTAAATTTTGCTAACATGATTGGTGGTTAATAAATTAAAAAAAAAAGATAGTTAAATCTTAATTATATATTAACACTAAAATACATACAAGATATGTAATAGATCATGAGAGCTCAGATCATGAAAGGATTATAGTTCGTGTACCACGAATCTAACATAGGTTTAGCTGACTTTTCAAAAGTTTTTTGATGATTATTTAAAAAAAATTATTTTATTTATTATTTAAAAAATTATTTTATTTAATATTTAATTTATTCCTAATTTAAATGTCTAATTCTAAATAATTTGATTAACTACTAAAATATTATGAAACTTAAATGAAGACAAAAGACTATATATTATAATAAAATGAAAAACCAATTAAAAATAAAAGAGATTCACTTTATTCTTTTTGTCTTTTTTCTTCTTTTTGAGTGCCTCGAATAAAAAAGGCTTTTTGATTTGTTTGCCATGGCAATAGAGATCTGAGTAGTGCATGTATAACAATGCTTGGATTTCATCATAGTTCCCATAAATTTAAGTACTTTCCTTCAATTATTCAGTCTTTCAATATTGATCTCTAAATTATAAATCTAGCTAATTTTAATTTTTTAATTATTTTTATTGATCTATTATCTACTTCCAAAATTCTTAATTTTAGCCTGTATTCATATTTGCTCTTTGTGTTGTATTATATAAATTTTTAATTATTATTAGATTTTTTAAAAATAAAATAAGTGATAATTTAGTTGTGTAAATTGAAAAAAGATGTTTTTAATTGTATTGATAATGAAACTATCTTATAACATTTTCAAAACATGAAAATTACACAGCTGAAGATAAACTTAGTTGGAGCAAAATTTAAAGGTCTCCAAATATTTGAGCTCCACTAGGGAACGTGCCAAACCAACCCTACGTACGAAGGAGATTGGCCAACAAAATCCAGGCACGTGTCTGTATAGACGTAAAACATTCTTTAGGACAATTTGGCATTAAAAATCAAGATCATTCCAAGAGCAAGATATCTCAGCTTCTAATGGCTACTTTTTAATCTTCTCGGACCTTTTACCTCCGCAATCATCTTAAAAGTTTAAGGATCTTCCAAAATCTCTGAAAAAATAATCCTTAATATTTTATCTTTTATTTATAAGCAGTCAAAAATTGAGCTAAAATACCATCAATATTGTGTTGAATTTCCTTTTCACGTACTGTGGATTAGCATAAATTATTTTAATATTTTACATTTTGCTAGATTAATGTGTAACTTATGCAAATATTAAAAACAAATTATAATAAACTCATTTATTAAATGATCAAATATTATGTTAATGAGTTTAATTCTATTACTCCCTATATAGTAGTATGTTATAGATAAATATAATCTTTAATTGTGTTATTTTAACTTATAATAAGAAATGAACCACTTGGGCTTAAATTAAATTAACCCTTCCTCACAAGTGTGAGTGTGAGGAAGTGGTCAGCCCCATAAAAGATTGTGGGGGTTTAATTTAAATTTCCTTCCTTGGACCTCGAAATGAAATCAAGTGAAGACATTTTCTTTCCCAAAATGAGAGTTTGACGTCCCGAATATTTGAGAGGTAAAAAATCCTAGGCGATCTTTATATGAGAATTAATGTAAACTAGTCCCAGTAATTGTTTGATTGTAAATATCAATTGTAAATCTCATATAATATGAGTTGTAATCTGAACATTAGTCTCATGTAATTAAAAAAAAAAAACTTATAATAAGAAATGTAATTTTTACTAACATATAAGAAGTACATACACTCAGACACATTGTTCAAGCGACTTCAGCCTATCGGATATGCAGTGTTCATAGAATTGGTACTTGGTCAGAGGTGTGGAGCCTTGTCTCTCCCCCTCCCTCTCATGTTTTGTTGGTTGTGCGTACATTGTTGAACAACTTGAACGAAGCAAGTTGCAGCGGCTTAGATCAAGTCAGCGGTAAAAAGTGGAAGCTTCATAATTAATGAGCTTGAAAGTATAGAATCATGGCCAATCGAGGTAAAATCTTGAGTTTCTCTCTAAAGCATGTGTTTATTTATAAATACAGGATCAAGGGCTTAATACATAAGATTATATATCATATTGTAAATAGTTGAAAGAAATCTTTTTCTTAATTACAGTATCCACTCCGTTCATTTGACCTTAAGGATGACAAAATTACCAGTGAAACCCATTCAAACCCTCCCGTAGAACCTTGCCCGCTGCTAGTAATTTTATGCATTGTGGGTGGGTTTGGTTTTTTTCAAATTTAAAATCGTTGTAGGCTGTGGGAACGTTTGGTATTGAGAAGAAATCCAACTGATACCATATGCGTATCCACCAAAAGCTATTACTTCCAACTTTTTAAAAATTATTTATGTTTTGAATTTTAATCATATAAAGCACATTAAAAAAATTTAATCGTAAATATATATACACAAAAGCTATTACTTGTGACCTAATCTTCCTAATTCTTAACCCTAACCTAAGTCGTTTTAGCCGCATACTCTCCTATATATATCTAAGATAAATACAATAAACTTTTAATAAGTAGAAATTTTATAATTATCAAGTTTAATATTACTAATATTTTATTTTAATTTGATTAATTTGATTTGTTTTGCTTTAATGACTCGGACCAAATAATTGTTTACTAAAGTTGGGTTTTTATTTGTTTAATTAATTGCTGACAACAATTGTCTAAAATTTACTTGTTAATATTGTTGGCAATACTTGTATATTAATTAAGAGTGATGATATAGCCACAAACTCTTGTACAAACTTATCTTGTACAAATTGACGTGACATTAATTCATTGGTTGAATGAAAATATAAAATAATAAAAACAAATCATGTGGGCCAAGTGATATTTAATTCAACCAATCTTATCATGCCACATCAGTTTGTAGAAAATAAGCTTCTACAAGAGTTTGTGGATATATTATTACTCATTAATTAATAGACAGAGCAAGACATTAATCTTAAAGATGCTGATCTGCGTACAAGAGAAACATTTTGGATATTTGTTTTAATGCCCAAACTTTAGTTTCTTATTTACGTTGATAAAAATGTATAACTAAATGGTTTATGCAGATTTTTAAGCTACTATAATAAATTTATGGTTTGAATTATATAATCTAAAGTTTTATGTATTATTGAAATTTTTTAAATATTTTTAAGCTTGAATGTAGCAATCCGCAAAAAATCAATTGGGGTGAGGTGGGTTTGGTAATTGTTAACACCCATAGCGGCGGTCTTTTTAAATAAAAACCTACGGTGGGTTGCGGTGGATTTGGTAATTTAAATTTTTTGGGGGTGCGGATTTAGTAACATCAAATCCGCAGAGGAGGCAAATTAAAAATTTTATTAAGAAAATCTAAAATTTTTTGCTAAAATCCAAAAGTAATCTTTTTAAAAAAATTATGGTGGCTCTGCCACTGATCATATTTATTGGAATGCTATCACCCAAAATCTGCTCTAAAATGCCTTTACTAGAAGCCAAAAAAAAGATGTTTGGTGGAGAAATTCTTGTGAGAGATCATTTATGTTCTTCTTGGTATTATAATTGTGTAGTTTAGGGATGGCAATGGGATGGGGTAGACGATGGGGAGGTCTATCTCATTCTCCATTTTATTAAAAATTTTGTCTATATTCTCCACCTTATTCTCTAATAAATTTGGCGAAACGGGGATGAAGAATTTTCACGTGGGGAATAATTTCCCTATCCCCCTCCCATTTTCATTTTCTTATTTTATAGTAGGTATAAATATATAATTTCAGTAAATTAAAAATCAAAGACTTAAATAAAATTATTACCATATTATAAAGTATTAAATTACTTTAAAAAATCTTTAAAACTTTGAAACAATATCTTAAAAATTGAAACTAAAAAAATATTTGAAGAGAACATCACCTTAAGAGAGAGAAAAAAACATAATAATGTTTTAAAGTTGAATAAGAATTAGATTTTAGGGTTTTCTTTTAGTTATATCCTATTTATATTAGATAAAATAAAAAGAAAATTTATTAACCAATATTATAATTGATAAATTTATTAACCAATATTATAATTGATAAAACAAATATTATTAAATAAAAATTAAAAAAATATTTATACATAATGGGGATTGGGATGGGGGTAGGGCAATGAGTACAAAACAAAACTTCACCCTATTAAGAATTTGAAGATCATTTTTCTCTCATTCCCCACTCTATTTCCCAAAAATTATTTAAAATTCACCCCATCTGGGATGAATCCATGGAGGATTTTACAATCCTTAGAGTATCTATATTTTAAAAGTTACAGTATTAAAGTATTTGATAAACATTTACTGCTGTAACTTGAAAGTTAAGTTAAATTTATTCCACACTTATATGATTAAAAATTTATAATATTCTTACTACTTTTGTCAAAATTATTATTTAAAAGTCATATATATTATACCTTATTCATTTTTATTTTATAGTTACAATTCTTTTTACAGCAATTGTGACTTAAAATGCACAGCACAGGAGTACCAATCTTGGACATTTTTTAGTATTAAGGTTGGATAACTATAGTTTTTTAGTGAACACTTGCTATTGTGCCTCGAAAAATGATTTAATCTCGAACTTGTATATGATGAAAAATTTATAATATCTTTACTTTTTTTTACAAAAATTATTATTTAAAAATTATATTTACTACAAAATTATAAACTTAATTACAACTTTTTGTCGATAACAATGGTGGTTTAAAAATTACAATACTTCAATATTAGATAAGGTCTACTCTATAATTGGAGACAAGTGCAACTCACATAAGAAGCACCAACAACACCTCACATGTATGCCACTAAATTTGTTATTTGGCATTAAAAGCATTTAAATTAGCGTCATTTATGTCAACTAGAGAGACTACCGCCAAAAAAGGTATATTCATATTGCAATGCTGACCACGATTCGTGAGTTCATTTCAATTATTCCAGCAAAGACAGAACTTTGACATACAAGTATTATACTCCCATTCGCTTTTGCTTGTGTAACAAAGCTGTAATCTTCTCAGTTGATGTACCGTGAAATCGATTAAAAGAATGAAAATTAGCAATTTAAATGCACTCATAAAATAAACTGTGGCTCATCGAGTCCTCGGGAGGTTGCAGTGCCCCCAGCCTTTCCCTCAATCGTCCCCCTTCTAAGCGGCGATTTACAAAAAAGAATAAAAACTTTTAACATGATGTTAGCAAGTCATCAAAAAGTAGGACTGCATTTCATATTTTATTCTGAGCTGCAATATAAGTATATATATATGTCTATATAGAGTTCCGATCTAGTGCGGGACTGTACACGTGGCGGGTGTTTATTGGTAGAGTTGTAGGCCCTAAACATAGCCCCATCAATGATAAATCACCACGCATGTAGTCACACACTTTATAGTACACGATCGCATGTATCTATTTTAAATTATAATTATATAAATTAAAGTTGTTAAAATTGTATTTAAAAAATCAAGAAAACCAAATGCCAGTATATGTGATATTAATCTTGAAATAGGTCTCATAAAAAAAAATCTTGAAATAAGTTATATATTGACCCAAAAAAAAGTGATGTTTGACCACTTAAAAAGCATCACTAAATAAAAATGACAGTACTACACTATAAAAGTACTGTCGTTTTATGTGCTATAATGGTAGTATTACAGCATGAACAATCTTGATATTTGAATATCAATTCTCGTCTATCGGCGTACTAGTACTTGGTGTGATTTAAACGTTGTGCTGATGATTGATTGGTGTAAATACATGGGTGACAGAATTTTATAAAAAATAATCACTGGATCCAAATTCTAGCAGAAGTGTTTGGTGTAAATACTAGGATTGTGTGCCCTCATCTAAAACAAAAGGTTTCCTACTACAGATGCAAAGATAAGTTGTAAAATCTTTCATCTATAATGCATAATTTTGTATCCAGGGTCCCATACGTAGAGTAGGTGACTAGTTTGCACTATGAATTCTCGTCTTTGTCACATGAGAACCAGCATAATTATCAAACTAGGAAAAGGGACGCACATTTGGGGTCTAAAAGAACATGCGCTATAGAACAAGATCATAATGAACGGTTGAGCATAGGCCAAGGGGAAGTTAGATACTTTACTCCAAATCTCCTAATCAAATCATTTTCTGAACATGTTCTTAGCCGTAGTTTGGTTGGTCGTGGATGCCCTTTGATCTTGTAGTCACCTGAATTTAAGAACTCAAGGCTGGTTTGATATGCTGGATTGGATAAGATAGGATTGAATTGAATAATAATAAATTATATATAACATTATGTTGTGTTTGATATAATATTGGATTGGGTTATAAACAATCATGTCTTGTGTTTCATATGTCATGGGATTGGTTAGTAAGTACTAATATATCTTATATATTAATTTATTAGAATTATCTTAAGCTTATTTTAAAATGACATGGAATATAATTTAGCTTAAATCAATAATTATTGGTAAATTTATTTAAAAAAGCAAAATTTGCCTTATTATTATTTTTATATCTAACATGTTGTAGTTTTTAAACTTATATTTTACTAAATAATATCATTATAAACATGACGAATATCATCAACAAATATAATAAGAATATCAGTCGATGAATAAAAAAAATCGCATAAGCTAACAAAAATTTGGACCATATTGCTAGAAATTGGCAGCAAGATTTGTTAGCCAATGAACAATCCCATTACCGTATCTAGAAAAATAAAAGAAATTCTATATAAATGTCTTTTTTAATTCATCCTGAATTCTAGTCAAAATCCAAAAAATTTCCTTCATGGAGTTGCTCTTTCCTACAAACAAATCCATAAAAAAAAGGTTACCCAACACAAACAATTAACCTGCAAAATTGATTTATACACATGACAATTAATAGAAACTAAGAAATACTCAACTGCCGTATAAAATATGAAAAATCATTCTATTAAATTATAACAAATAAATAAAGAGTGAAAAAAATATTTAACATAAATTGAATTTTCTAGTCAAGATTTGAGGAGACTTACTACATGAAGAGAGGAGATTTGGCAATAAGAAGAGAGCGTTGGCAATGAGAAAAGAGGCGTTGGCGTTGAGAGCAATGGAGAGAAATTTTAGGATTTTTTGTATCCTGTGAATAGTGATAACTAAATTTTAGCTTACATATTATTATCCCACCCCCCCTTGTTATAAAATTTTAATACTGTATTGGATTAAATGATGGTCTCCACTAATTTTACCTTATAATTACTTTTATGTACCAAATACTGCATTAGGATAACTTTACCTAAAATTATCCAATCCCATCATTTTATACTCCAACCAAATGAGCCCTTAAGTAATTAAAAAGACAGAGAGACTAGTGTTAGTAGATGAGGTTTCTCATCTCAATTCAAACTTACAAAAAATATAATAATAAAGAGTCATTTTAAAAAATGCGCACCAATGGATGTAAACTAATTTCATTTGTAATTAGGGTAAATTAAAGTTTACCCTATCTGAAATGCATATTTGTTTGGATCGATTTCTGCAGTGTATGCATATATAGTAAACAATTGAGTGCATGTTTTTTTTTTTAAAAGAAAGTACGCCTTTCATTACTTAAGAAGCGAGTAAACACCAGCTGGAATTTCATCCAGCCATACAAAGGAGTCAAGTTTCCTTAAGGCTAACTTGGCCATAGAGTGAGCTACAATGTTACAGCTTTTAGGCACATGTTGAGCTTTGAAATTTTGAAAACTCTTCTTGGTTTCCAAAATGTCGAAGATCCCCCAAAAAGTTTTAGTCAATGTGCTCAACTTCTTGTTTATTAACTCTATAACACCCTTCAAATCTGACTCTTAACTCCACAGAGACAGCTTCAGCCTTGAACCTGCAATCCCTACAGAGCAGCACTAGCTTTCGCCCTCTCCACATTCCCATCATTTTTCTCAGTTTTGACTGCAGTAGCAATGACATCTCCTCTAGAGTTTCTGATTACAACTCCCGATCCAGCTAACGTATTTTCCTTATCCATAGCAGCATCCACATTAATTTTCACCCATCCCTCCCCTGGTGGACACCACTCCTGATAATTTGTAGTAGCCTTCTCAGCACAAAAATTCAACTCTGGTGTTCTAATTCTTTTGATAGAATCAACCACTAAACATGCTCTGGCTACCAACCTCACTGGATCCTCATTGATTCCTTCGAGCAATATTTTATTTCTGGCATTCCATATCACCCAAAAAAGAGAAGCAACTAATTTACCACTTAACTCCCTTTGTTGTTGATGCAAAGATTGGATAATGTTGATTACATCCGAAAACATTTCTCTTTGAATTGGCTTACTGAAAGGGGAATTTTGCCAAACTTTCCTTGCTATTTTGTAATCCAACAGAGCATGAGCGATACTCTCCATTTGGTTTCGGCATATTTGGCATGTTGCCTCCTGCACCACCTTTTTCTTCCATAGACTTTTAGCAGTGGGTAGAAGATCTTTAGCTGCTCTCTATAGGAAGATTTTTATTTTCTCAGGGACTGCCATCTTCCAAATAGAGTTCCAATGGCTTGAATGAGAATTTGAGCAGCTCGGGAAATCCAAGTATTTTTATTTTAGAGCTACCTGATAGCCACTCTTCATTAGATACTGCATTCTTTGATCATAATGCCAAATCAGCTTATCATCATTTTGTTTTCTTGGTAGAGGAATTTGCAAAATTGCATCAGCATCCTCCTTGCCGAAGTGTTGGTATATTAACTCCTCTTTCCACTAGTTGTCTCCATTAATTAGCTCAGCAACAAGAGTTCCTTTCAGCAAGCTCAGAGGAATTATTGGTATAAAAGTCGTAGGTCTAGAAATCCAGTTTCTATTAAAGACATTCAGCTGTTGTCCATTACTTACTCTCCATCTACAACTCTTTACCAACATTTTTCTTCCCCATAGGATGCTTCTCCAAATGTAGGAAGGTTTTGATCCCAAATTAGCCTCCATAAAGTTTGAGTGTTTAAAATACCTGGCTTTCAAGATTTTAGCCACTAAAGAATCAGGAGCTTGCATAATTCTCCAACCTTGTTTTGCAACAAGGGCTTGGTTGAAACATGACAGGTCTTTGAAGCCCAAACCGATTCTAATTTTTGCTTGACTCAGATTTTCCCACCTTGTCCAGTAAATGTTTATTTTTTCCGCTGTTGAACCCCACTAGAACTTTTCCATAGCCCTCTGCAGATCATCGCATAACCCCAATGGGATTTTGAAAATACTCATGGCATAAGTTGGGATAGATTATGCCACTGCTTTAATGAGTATCTCTTTTCCGTCGCTTGAAAAAAGCCTATGCTGCCAAATGGAAATCTTGTTTAAAACCTTGAGCTTTATCTCATTAAAGAAGCTCTTCGTTTTTTTCCCTATCATTGATGGTAGGTTAAGATACTTTTCGTGCTTGGAAACAACCTTGAGCTGAAAAATCTGCTTTTAGCTGCTGCATGCTCTGGCTTTGTACCGCTGTTAAAAAACATTACTAATTTCTCTATGTTGAAGATCTGTTCAGAGGCTCTTTCATGACATTCAAAGAGCTTTTTCAAGTTCGTACAGTCTGCTACAATAGCTCTAGTGAAAATTAAGTTGTCATCTACAAATAAAATATGGGAAATAGATAAGTTTCTCTCAAACTGGAGGCCATGAATAAGCTTTTGATGCTCCGCCTGTCTGATACAATTTGAGAACACTTTAGCACACATAATAAAGAGGTAAGGTGAGAGTGGACAACCTTGTCTAAACCCTCATTGTAGATAAAACGACCATTTTGCTACCCTATTAACCAAGACAGAAAATGAGACTGTAGTGACACAATTCATAATTAACTCTACCCATCTACATGAAAACCCCATTCTTAACATAATGTGCTCAAGAAAAGACTATTCCACTCTATCATAGGCTTTACTGATATATAATTTTAGAGCCACTAACCCATGTTTTATCTTTTTGCTGTGTCTAATCTTGTGCAAACATTTATAGCCTATTATAGTGTTATCCGAGATCAATCTGTTTAGGATAAAGGCACTTTCGATTGGGGATATAACATGATGAAGAATATTTTTCAGCCTATTTGCTATTGATTTAGCTACAATTTTGTAAATGAAATTGAACAAACTTATAGGTCTGAAATCTGTCACTTTTAAAGGTTTTGCTACCTTAAGAATCAAATCAATATAAGTATGGTTTAAGGGAGCAATAAAGCCTCTATCATTTAGGATATGAAGACATGTTTTAATGACTCCATACCTGACCGAGTGCCAATGCTTTTGGTAAAAGGCAGCTAGTAAATCGTCTGGTCTCGGAGCCTTTGTAAGGCTCATTTGAGAGAGAGCTGTATAGATTTCCTCAGCTATGAAGGGGCTGTCCAGTTGTTGGTTCATGTATGTAGTGATAGTTGGAGTTAATCCTTGTAGAGCATTGGAAATACGTTCTTTCATGAGGCTAGAGGTGGTGAACAAGTCTATAAAATAATTGTTAAATTGCCTTTATACTTCTTCTTCTTCAACTTGTACATTCTGATGGTTTAATATACCCCATATCTTGTTCTTTCTCTTTCGCGCTGAGGCTTTAGAATGGAATAATTTAGTATTTTTATCTCATTCTTTTAACCACTCAACCCTTGACCTCTGCCTCTAGTAAGTCTCCTAATCTATCAGCAAGTTTTCAATTTGTTCCTCCGTGCTTCTTATTTTATTTTCGGCTTCATACTGCACATGATTGAACTTCATTTCCACAAGCTCTCTTTTCAGCTGATTCAACTTTTCTTTCATATTCCCGAATTGTTTTTTACTCCATCTCTGCAACTGACCATTGAGCTATTTGCGACTTTTCGAAAACACTACACAAGGTTATTTCTCACCCAACTACCAAGCCTTTGCCACTCTTCCATCACAATACGCTTGCATTCATCATAAGTATTCCACATGCCTTCGTAGTGCATGTGAGGCCTAGTCTTTGGTTTGTATCTCATCCCCCTATTTCTATCTTGTATTTCCAGTATTATAGGACAATAATTGGAACTCCAAGTGTCTAAGTTATAAGTCATTAGCTCAGTCAAACTCGTCTCCCAATCCTTAGACCCCAAGAATCTATCCAGCTTTTCTTTTATAAAGTGGGGTCCGAACCTTCTGTTTGACCATATGAAAGATACCCCCTACAGTCTAAATTAGTTAACTGACACTCCTCGACTACTTCTTTAAAATCTGCCACTATGTTTAAATTCCTATCACTCCTCTCCATTTTTTCATTTAAGTTTAGGATTTCATTTAAGTCTCCAAAGCAAATCCATGGGTAGGAGAACAAACCTGAAAGCCTTTTCATTAATGTCCATGTATGTCATTTCTAATATATCTCCGGATGCCCATACACCTATGTGCACCTCCACAGCTTCTCGTTTGCACCTCTAACTAATCCATCAATGTGGTGGTTACTGTAAGAAGCTATCTATAGCTCGACATCGTCATTCCACAACATTGTCAATCTACCCCCCTTGCCATTCCTATCTACAACCAAGCAGTTATTAAAACCTAATTTTTTACCCATATTCACCATTTGTCCAAACATTAATTTCATTTCACAAAGGAAAAGAATTCGAGACTTATGTTTTTAAAGAATATTTGCAATTCTTAGAATGTTCGGGTATTCCCCAGCCCCGAACATTCCAGTAAATGATCCTCATTACATCCGGAGAGGTTGGCTACCAGCCTCCGCCGATAAATCTTTTGTTGTTGAGTCCGAGACATCTACCACTTCCATAGCTGTTAATTTCTAGTTAAGTTTAAATTTTACCGAGGGTGATTTAGCTTCGCTAATTACCGAGTTTTCTGTTGATAGGCTAGCTATTTTGGCCTTTTTCCTATCTGGGCTGTCCCATTTGTCCTCACTGCTCAGGCTTTCGGAAATTGAGGGTCCAGTTTTATTGCTTTGTTTCTTATTTATTTCCCGAGCTTGGTTTTTCCATCGTGTCCACTTAGGCCTTGACCGTTTTGATTCAATCTCATTGTCCACCACTTCATCCTCTGAGCTTTGTAGGTCTGTGAGATGAGGATTGGGTTAATTTATTGCTTGGCCTACTACTTCCCTCCCAACTTTCATTTTCTAATGAATTTCCCGCCTGAATCTCTTGAAATCCTACATTGTCAGTAGCTGTAAAGTTGTCAACTACTACTTGCAGGTTTTGATCATCAGTTTGCAATATCCTCAAAATCCTTCCATTGATTTCCTTGACATTTCCCCCTCTCTCGTCCACATGTTCCCCTCTTATTTGTGTTATGCTAGCTTTCTTGTTTTGTTGGTTTTGCTAGGATCCGTTTTATTGACACGGGTCCAATGAAGGTGAACTTGGGTTTGATATTTCAGCATTTTCCAAGATTGTTCCTTCCCCTTTCGATTTCTCCTGTTCCCTGCTTCCTTTCCCTTTATGCCTGTTTAGTTTGGTTTCTGTCAGCCATGGAAATTGCTCTTAACCATGACCCGAAAGGCAATTCTTCTTTTCTCTGGTTTTTGTATTCCTTGCATTCCCGGAACTGATGGCCAATACACCCACAGCAAAAACAGAAGTTCGGTAGCTTTTTATATAATATTGGCATTGGGATTTCTTCTTCCCCTTTTTGTTTAAGAACAATAATCCTCTTCAGTGGTTTTGTGATGTCTACCAAGACTCGGAGATGGATGAATTTCCCAAAACACTCCCCTTGAGCATCTGTTCCTATACCTTCTACGTTTCCCACTCTCGATCCCAACTCTCTGATTGTACCAGCATCCATATACATCAGTGGCACATTGTGAATTTGAATCCAAAAGTAAGCATGAGAGAATGATTGTTTTTTGAGGCTACTAATACCACTTGGTTCTTGAAGCACAATTAAAGCTCTGTTAAAATGCCACGGTCCACTATTTAAGAATCTCTTTTTACCAGCTTTTTGAGAGAATTTGAATATGAAAATGTTGCTTCCTAAACTTTCAATTTTAAAATCTTGTACTGTACGCCAGGCTTGAAGTAGGCCGTTTTGAGTCCTTCATGATTGACCCCTCTTGCAAGGAGAATTTTGCCTACCAAACATCTAGCAACAACTTGCGATCCTCTTTCCTTCATTTGGCCTTCGAAGACAACTTGATCAGCTTTTTCTCCTTTCAGTATTATCGCCCTACATTTTCGTAGCAGTTCTTCTATTTCCATAGCTTTTCAGAAGAAACAAGTTTAACTTTCGCTCCGTTATCTCACAACTTTAAAGCACTCACCAACCTTTACACTTTCTCCTATAGTTTTGACCCCACGGTGTTTAAAAGCTTTGACACATTGCAAACCAGATCTCCTACCAACTATATAATCCAGACAAGAGAACATCTAAAACCGGAGAAAGATGAGAAAAAGTAATCCCATACACTCTTAATGAGTGATGTTTAGAGTCCTACAGACCCATGAACAGCTACCATTCGACTTTCTCTCATACAAAAAAAAACTATGAAGGAGAAAAGACAACAATTGAGTGCATGTTAAACTTAGGACAAGCTAATTTTAATTTTCAAGTTAAAGCAAACGTATTTATTGAATAAAATTTTGGACAATCCAGCATTAACAGATTTGTATAATTCTCATAGCCTAAATTTTTGGATTTGGATTGGGGTTGCCCACTTGCCTTACCCAACACGGATCTGAACCAACGCGGGCCCACTCTTTTTTAAACTAGTTTTCCAGTTGACAACAGGGCGATTTTAAACAAGTGAACATGGTAATTCAACGGTGCCCATCCCTAAATATGTATATATTTTGTTCTTTAGAAGTTAATTACATACGAACGACATTACTATTATTTGTTAAATCATTGCAATCTAAGGTATATTACATTCTTGGTCTATTTACATCCTAGATTGAGGAATCAGAACTTAAAAGCGAAATCATCAACACTTCATTTCACAAATTGAAAGTGAGAATCAGAATCAAATGTGTGGAACCCACCTTAATTTGGGATCAAAGAAAGAGAAATTACTTGAGAATCTGTCTCTCATTCCCAAGAGTGATGATTTTGCTCTCATTAAAATTATGATATCCTGAAATTACCCTTCCTTTTAATATCTCGAAATTGCCCTCACTGCCAAAGCTCCATTGTGGATGGCTGAAGCACTAATGTTGGCTGCCAAAACTCTATTGCTATGTGCCAAGCTTCTTCTCTATCGACGTTGCTGGTCGCTTATAAAGCAGTTTTTTCATCTTTGGTCGCCTATTGGCTGCCAAAGATCCATCTTCGATCATCTATTGGTTGCCAAAACTCCATCTTCGTTGCTACCAATAGCTCCATCGTCGATTGGCTAGCACGTCATTATCGTTTTGGCCATAGTCATGTATTTCTCGCATTGTTACCGGCTCTTATTCATCTTTACCATTAGTTTTAACCTCATTGTTGTCGTGGATATTATTATTATTATTATTATTATTATTATTATTATTATTATTATTATTATTATTATTATTATTATTTATCATCATCTTTATTGTTATTATTTTCGGTTTTATTGTTATTTTCTTATTATTATTATTAATATTATAATATATACAAACAATATCAAAATAAAAATTAACAAAGGTCATTTTTATAACTTGTTATTTTTTTTTTTGATTTCATAACAAAATAAACCCATAAATAAGAATTCAGTTCATTCTGATTTCTGCAGCTTAAGTAAAAAAAATTTTCTTATTATAATTTCTCATTTCGATTCCAGCTCATTATAATTCTAGCCCATTCCAATTCTCATTTGATAACACACTATCTATGTTTTACTGATAGCCTGAATACATGTGCATGTAGCACTAAGCATAGTTGGTAAATTTACACCTACTAAAAGTGAGAGTACCATCCTCATACTGGGGATATATTCACTTTCATTAACATTCGGAGAAGGCATCAAGCCTTGTCTATATTCACGAAAGGGATTTGAATTAGAGTCACTATTGATATCGTCACCGGTAATGGGCTAGTGGCCTGATTAAATAAAATGGCACTTTGCTACTAAAACATGGGCAAAACTATGTTGCCACAGGGATAAGTAACCTGTCGTTTTGTCATTTTCTGGGTTAATTACAATGCAATCCTTATTTTGTTATAAAATTAAAAAAATTCAGAAAATTGCTAATAAAATACCTGACTTTAGAATTAGATTCCATATGATTCTTAAATATGCAATCAGAAATTGCTTTACCTATAAACATCTACTGTCTTTTTATATTTTGCAATTAGTCTAGTAGGTTGAAAGCATTGCTACAAGAAATATGGAACTACTATAATGAACAAGAAGCCAATTGGATATAAATAGATACGGTAATAGCATTTGAAGCATTTTTGGTAGTGTCGTTAGGATGCACTAAATTTAAAACCTTACTACTAATATAAATAACTAGTATAGAGTAAGTAAGGATCAATCCCACGAAGGCTATACTAATTATATTTATTATCAACTTTAAAGTAGGACTTAAAATAAAATAATAATATGAATAATAATATAAATTTATCTAACTAAAGAAAATGCCAACTAAGAATAGAAAAAAAGGGGTTTTTGAATTTTTAACTAAATAGCAAGAAATAAAGAAATTAAAACTACGAAAATAATAATTTAATAAAAACTCTAATTAAAGGAGAAATAAATAATAATGATAAAAACTTTGATTAAAGAATCATTCGCCATCACCAAACACGCACATGATATATCAATTCTATCATCAATTTATCTTGAAACTATCAACCATAAACAACAATAAACTTTGTTAGTCTCAATCTTTCCTTAGTGTGTTGTTAGGCAAAACAAGTTCTTCACATAATCTCTAACTATTAAATAATTTAAAACAAACTCTTTAAATTTAAGATAATGGATGCATTAAATAAAGAAAGATATTAGATGATATAGGTAATAAACACACAAGTTCGAATTATTTAACTTAGATTATGTTCTCCAATTGAAATCACTGATTTCAATCTGCTACTAATGATTAAAATATCAAGACAATTATGGATTAAGAATTTTAATCTAACAATAGAATTTATTCAAGTCCTATCTGATTGGCCACTCAAATAAGATAAGAATAAAATCATAAATATTAATTATAGAAGAACATAAACAATCTAAATTAAATAAATTGAATTATAGAAATTAAAAAAATTAATTGCATAGCATGTTTAGGGTTTTGAATTCACCCTCAACCAAATAAAAAAATCTAGCCTAACATAATTAAATTGGAAATAAGAGATTTAATAAAACCAACCATGGATATTAATTCAATCGGCTAACTTTGCTTCAATTCCTTTCGGCTTCTTGTTTCTTTTTTTTTCTTCTTGCGGCTGCTGGTTCCTCAAATCCTCTTGGCTGCCAACTCTTTTTAATCCGGTCCCTTCTTGCTTCCGCTTGGCCCTTTTATAATGCTTCAATTGTGGTCTCTAAATCCTTGCATGGAAAGAATTAATGGTGCGTTTACTTACCGGATTGGGGAATCGGAATCCGGAATCGGAATGATTGACGCGTTTACTTCGTAAAAATGAAGCGGGAATCGGAATCGAAATCGGAATGGTGGGGCCCACAACAATTTGGGAATGAGGAATGAGAGATTGATTCCCATGGGGGGAGGTGGGAATCAATCTCCCATTCCCTGGAATTCTCATTTTACCCTCCCCAAAACAAAAAATATCTATTTTGTCCTAAATTCTATTTAATTAATATATTATTATAATTAATTAATTATTATGATTAATTAATATATTATTATAATTAATTAATTACTTATTATGATTAATTAATATATTAATATAATATTAAATATAATTATTAATAATTATAGTTCTTGAACAAATAATCACAATAATTAATATATTATTATTATAGTTTATTAATTAATATGTTATTATAGTAATTATTAATATTATTACTATAATTAATTCATACATTATTATTAATTAATTAATATAATTATTACTTTAATTAATATATTAAAATATAATTATAAATAATTATAATTTTTGAATAAATAATCACAATAATTAATTTATTGTTATTGTTGTTATAATTAATGAATTAACTGTTATAATAATTATTAATATAATTATTATAATTAATTCATATATTATTATTAATTAATTAATTAATATAATTATTACTATTAATTAATATATTAACATATTAAACAATAATTATTAATAATTATAGTCTTTGAATAAACAATCACAATAATTAATTTATTGTTATTGTTCTTATAATTAATTAATTAATATACTGTTATAATAATTATTAATATAATAATTATAATTAATTCATATATTATAATTAATTAAATAATATAATTATTACTACTAATTAATATATTATTAACAATAATTATTAATAATTATAATTTTTGAATAAATAATCACAATAATTAATATATTATTATTGTAATTAATTAATATATTATTATAATAATTAATTTATTTATTATTATAATAATTATTAATATAATTATTATAATTAATTCATATATTATTATTAATTAATATAATAATAATTATTAAATAATATAATAATATATTATTAACAATAATATTAATTAATTAATTAATATAATAATATATTATTAACAATAATATTAATTAATTAATTAATATATTATTAACAATAATATTAATTAATTAATTAATATATTATTATAATAATTATTAATATAATTATTATAATTAATTCATATATTATTATTAAATAATATAATAATAATTATTAAATAATATAATAATAATTATTAAATAATATAATAATAATTATTAAATAATATAATAATTATTATTAAATAATATAATAATTATTATTAAATAATATAATAATATATTATTAACAATAATATATTAATAATTATAGTTCTCGAGTAAATAATCACAATAATTAATATATTATTATTTTAATTAATTAATTAATATATTATTATTTTAATTAATTAATTAATTAATATATTATTATTTTAATTAATTAATTAATTAATATATTATTATTTTAATTAATTAATTAATTAATTAATTAATATATTATTATTTTAATTAATTAATTAATTAATTAATTAATATATTATTATTTTAATTAATTAATTAATATATTATTATAATAATTATTAATATAATTATTATAATTAATTAATATATTATTATTAATTAATATAATAATTATTAAATAATATAATAATATATTAATTAATTAATTAAAATAATAATATATTAATTAATTAATTAATTAAAATAATAATATATTATTAACAATAATATATCAATAATTATAGTTCTCGAGTAAATAATCAGAATAATTAATATATTATTATTGTAATTAATTAACTAATTAATATATTAATATAATAATAATTATTTATAATTAATATATTATTATTAATTAATTAAATACTATAATTATTACTACTAATTAATATATTAATATGTTTTTAACAATAATTATTAATGATTATAATTTTTGAATGAATAATCACAATAATTAATATATTATTATAATTAATTAATTAATATTAATATTATTAGTTAATATATTTTTATAATAATTGTTAATATAATTATAATAATTAATTAATAAAATTTTACAATTAATTAATATATTAGTTAGTAATAATAATTATAACAATAATCCATTAAGTACTTTTTGGTAATTTATTACAATCTAACTCATTCCGATTCCGATTCAAGACAAAGTAAACACATTAATGGTAATCCAGCTCATTCCGATTTCGATTCCTACAATTCAAGTAAACAACTTAATTTGATTCCCATTCCCTATTCCCATTCCAGCTCATTCCGATTCCTGTCCATTCCGATTCCAGCCCATTCCGATTCCAGTTTAGTAAACGCAGCATAAATCCAAAGCCAAACCGCCACTTTCATGCATGCACGTGACTTGTTCAATTAATAAGCCAATAACGATTTGGCCAAAGCCCATCACAAGAATGCCATTAAAATTGTCAAAATGCTCCCCACGTGAGTATCTCGAAATTGAAAGCCAATTGATATTTTCTTCTCTTCCTTTATTCTTCACTTGATTTGCCTTATTAATTAAATTATTTCCAATGCTAATTCTTCTCATCTTCACGTGAACTTCAATTAGCACTTGGCTGCTTTGATTTTCTTCCATTTTAACTCCCATTACTTCCCTTAAATTTCTAATTAATTTCTTCTTTAAGCTCCCCTTATTTAAATATTCTGATTTAATTCATTTTTATTCCCAAAATGCACCTAAAATAACAAAATATAAAAATTAAGATAAAATTAACATAATAAATATAATTTAATAAATTAAAAATTAACTAAAATAATTAGAATATTTAATACTAAAATAAGAAAGAGATGGAGAAATTAATAACAAAATATATGAAAATATGCACTTATCAATTTTACACTATAAATTTGACAGGTTACAATTTTGTATTATTCTCTTGTGAATTGATTATATTCAAATTACCTCCCTTTTAAAAACATTAAATTAATCTATATATAAATATTCCAGTCTGGAATTTTAAAGTGCGGAAAAGTATAGAAAAGTAAAAAGAATAATTTAAAGATAATCAATTCATAAAAGTAATCTAAAATTCTCAATTTGACAATACTAAATGAATTCATTTCTAGTAGTTCTGCATAGACAGCACTTTAGATATATGAGAATTCATAATGCCCCCAGAAGCATATAAATGCTTGGGAAATTTACAAAAATAACTACAAAAGTTATGCGTATTTCAACTTTAACCCCTCAAAACTTTTTCTATCAACATTAGCCAAAATCCAAATTTGAGGACGAAATTACCCTCATCATTCTCACGTTTCTCTCAAGCCAAATTCCTCCCCCTCTCACCAAAATCTCATCACCAGAATGCCGTATACATAGTCGGCAGCGTAGATCCAAAGCAGAAGAAGTTGTGGGCGGCTGAAACAAGCTAAATCATGTTGAAAATATTCAGAGATCTCTAAAATCAAAGACAAAAATTGGAAACCCTAGGTGAGTTATTGAAAACCCGACATTGTTGTTGTTGTTGTTGTGTTGGTTGTATTGGTGATGGATTGAGTATTTGGGCTGTTGTTGGTGTTTAATGGCAGTGGTGTGTGAGATGCATGTAGGAAAGTGAAGGGAAGAGAAAATGAAGTGAAAGGAAGGCGGAAAGAGAAGTGAAAGGAAGGCGGCAGGCGCATCTCGCGATCTAGCGTGCGACAGGCGCATCCCTCGCGCGCTGATGGGCCTGTTGCACGTGAGATCGCGCGTTACAAGTGCGGCCTCGCAGACGGGGGATGTGCCTGTCGCGAGCGTCAACAGGCGCGGCCTCGCGTGAGCGGGATGCCTTTGTCGCTCGCGAGACTCGCGCGCTGGCCTGTGCGTGCAGGCTGCGTGCCAGCCTGCGCGCATCTTGCAAGCGACAGGCCCGCGCTTCGCACTAAAATTGGTGCGACAAGGCCGAGCAGGATGCCCCAGCCGCCTGTTGCACTAATTTTCAGTGGTTTAATTTTATTTTTCCGTGAACTCAATTTTTTTATTTTTGTGGTAAATGTAATGTAATAATGTTATAAATATTACAGATATATGGCGAAATCAGAATCATCGAAAATCGAACTAGACAGGATGTATTTTCCTTATACCGATCACTTTTCGGGTCGAATTTTGAGTATGTGTAATTTATCTGCAGTCGTAAAAGTTATTGAGCGAAAATTGACAAAGCGGCAGTTGAATCTATTAAAGAAGGACATATTTGGACATTTCTTGGAATGTCGAAGCTTTCCATTCAATGGTGTAATTTTGCACAATATTTTGCTTAGGCAAGTGGCCTATGAAGAAGTCAACTGGGAGGATCAGTTATGGTTTCAAATTGGTGAGCATTTGATTCGCTTTTCAATTGTTGAATGGTGTCTGGTTACTGGACTTTCCTACGGTGTAGATAGGGCACTAAACAATATCAAAAGGTATAAGCTACTGAAAACGTATTTTGATGGTTTGCATCGCAACATCAATCTTAAGCAATTTGATGCATTATTTGAGCAGTTGAAATTTGAGGTAATAGATGACATCGACGCATTAAAGATTGCACTGCTTTATTTTGCGGACAGAGTTTTAAATGCAAGAAAAAGTCACTGTCAAATCAATTTCTCATGGCTTGACGAAGTAGATGATATACAGTATTTCCACAATCGTCCATGGGATTTTTTGTCGTGGGAAATAATATACGAGAGTCTTAACAATGCACTGTATGAGAAAGACGAGAAATTTAGGACGACTCGGTTGGAAAACTTTGATCATAAAATTAAAAAGTATAATGTTTACGGCTTTACACCCGGGGTTTGGGTGAGTTTTTTTTATTAATAAGTTTTGTAATATTAAATATTTGATAATTGTTTTAATAACTTTTTCACTTTGGTTGTTGTAGGCTTGGATTTACGAAACGATTGGAGGTTTACCTTCAAAATGGGCCGTGAAAACAAAGAAGAAGATTCCCCGCATCCTGCAATGGAAGCCTATGGCTTCTTCGAAAGTCAACTTTACTGAAGTTTATTCATTCTTAAATGACGAATCTCGTCTTGTAAGTAATGTGTATTTTTTTTTAACATTAGTAAATTCAAATTCTATATACTTACTTATCATTTTGGGTTGAATTCATGGCAGAGGGATGTTTTACAAACCCTTGAGTCGAATAGAAAGAAGAGTAACAAAAAATATTGGCTCACTGTGAAGGATTACATGCCGCGGATTACATGTCGGTATTCTATAAGTACTATTATTTATTTAATCGAAATTTAATTTTTTTTCTTATTTTAAATGCTACTTTATACAGCACCAACCCTCAATCAACGCGCCGCTGTCCATTACAAAGTAATCAGACGAGCATGATGACATACCAAGCCCAACACCCGAGCAGCGTCATGAGACTTCTGAGAATGAGGTGCTTGTAGATGACCATCAGGAGCAGACAAATAACTCTGATGACACATGTGATTTTAAGGTTATAAAAAAAAATTTCTTCATATATAAATAATGTTTATTTACTATTATTCTAAAGTTTTCTTTCATTTTTTTAATAGTCGAGGACAAAGAAGTCTAATGATTATATGCGACGGCGAATGGACAATATTGATCGTAATATTCATGAACTTAAGTCAGAATCTCGTAACATTCACGAACTTAAGTCAGAACTTAAAGATTTAAAAAAAACCGTGGTGGGATTTATCGATTCATTGTTCAAACATCCAAACAAGGATTCTCCCACTAGACGCTCGTATGAGGTGAGTAAATTTAAATTTAACAATTGTGTTCATTTAGCTTGTAATTTGTTTACCATTAATATGTTTATCTTGCCAAATGGACAGCCCCCAGATGACTATAGAGTGTATACTGATGTGGGCAATCAAAATTTTTCTACTCCTACGTCATTGTATAGTTTCTACGGGGATATTAGTGGGAGAGCGTGCAAGTCTTCACTGAGACACCTCCGGGTATTAGTAAGTTTGGCCGAGAATATAGACCATCTTATGTTTTTTTATAGTCCTTACATGATACCTCCATTCAGGCGAGGAAAGAACGTTTGGCGTTTACCTCTACCGCAAATCATGGATCATCTGATTGACATGAGTACGAGTATGGATATAAATCAATTTCGAGGATTGGAGGATTCTAGTCTGTATGCTAAGTTTGACCGATGGTTCGCTGGTCATATGACTGTGGATCGGAGAGTCCAACACCCCCGGTCGTTCTTCGAAGTAATTTTGGGTTTATCTTCGATGGGATGGCTAGTCAATGAGGTAATTATATTTTTAAAGTTCTTTGAGTGTTATGGATTTGTGTATAATTTTTTTTAAATTAAAATGTTTATGTTCCTCGACAGCATATTCACAAGTATTTTTTCTTGATTAGCGAGAAACAACGACAGTATCCGAATAACTTAGTTCAACGAGTCACATATACTGACACATTTTTTTGGGTAACGTGCCGAGATAACTTATAGTTACCATTTCTATTTGTTTATTATCATTTTCAAGTTTTGTTAATTTATGCTACTTTCTTGGTTATCCATGTATTAGGTGTTCTTGACAATCGCTTGAATAACTATATTGGTGGGTGACAACACACTATATCCAAACCAATGATGAATGTCGATATGGTATATATTTTATTGCATTTCACAGCCGTAATCAAAATATACAAGTTGTCGCTTTTTGTTGGTTGTTTGTCAATTTCATATATAACGAACATGATTAATTAATGATAAGTTTTTATATGCAGTTATTCATCCCTGTTAACTTGGATGACGTGCATTGGGTACTAGCTCGAGTAGACTTTCGTAAAACAAAGTCTGGATTTATGACTAATTATTGACATTCGCGACAACAAAAGATACAAGTTGAAATTTAAGCCACTTGAAGTTATCTTCCCTCGATGGTTGGAATATGTTGGCTTTTATAACATCCGACTTGAGTTGCGGAGTACTAACCCCTAGAAAGTTATCGCAGTTAAGAGCGTGCCACAACAAGAGCTCGGAATTGGCGATTGTGGTATTTTTTTATTAATGTTTACGATGAATTTAATGTTTGGGCTTAAATTAGAGTTTAACAGTAGTCATAGGGAGTATTTTAGAAAGAAAATTGCAATTGACATATTTAATGATGATATTATATTGTAAGCCGTTGTAGAATTGAATGTTGAAACATTAATTTTTATTCTAATTTATGCACTTAAAAAAAAATCATGACATATAAGTGTAGTTTGAGAATGGTGGTGGTGGTGGTGGTGGTGTTTGTAATGGGGGATGTTGTTTTGAGAGTGCATTATTTTGGGTTAAATGATGTTGACCACTGAGGGAACCGCTGTCCAGCAACGAGCGTTAGAGCGCGTGCGCCGCTCGCACAAGCGACGGGCGCTAGCTCGCGCACTTGGCTGGGCAGCAGTGTGCGCAAGCGCTCTTGCTGTCGGACCAAATTGGTACGACAGGCAATTTTCGGTAGTTAAATTTTATTTTTTTCGTTAACTTAATTTCTTTTATTTTTGTGGTAAATGCAATGTAATAATGTTATAAATATTATAGATACTTTAGAAAGAAGATTGCAGTTGATATATTTAATGATGAAATTGTATTGTAAGCCGTTGTAGAATTGAATGTTGAAACATTAATTTTTATTCTAATTTGCGCACTCAAGTTTATATAATTTTAATGCTCACATTTGTAATATTAAAAATAAAAAAAAATTCATGACATATAAGTGTACAATACATAAAAAATTAATAACAGTTTTAACCAATGAATGAACTGAACCAATACAACTAACTTCGACTCGACACAATGGGATTCTTACATCGCTTATGATTATGTCCCAGTTCAATACACCGCCTGCATCTAACAGTCCGTCGGTTAACGTCCTCACTAGTGGAGTGTATTCTGAGCTCTTTACGATGACCAGGGTTTGTGGTGCCTCAACTGGTGGATATACTTGCATTTCTTGAATTTCGTCTGGAACTTCCCAATCAGCCACGTCGCCAACCGACTCCACTGGTTGTGCATAAGCCATCACCAATGATTATGTAGTGTAAAAGTCTGAACAAAGGTTTATGAAATCCACTCGGATAGTTAGACACGCCACAATTGCATGAGCACATACAAGCTGATCAAGCTGGAACACTCTACAGGAGCAAGTTTTCTTTTGCAGGTTAACTAAATCTTCCTTAATCCCACCACCTACAACTTGAAATCGATATGGAGACATCGACCAAACGATCATTCTTTCAGTTATAGTTCTCCTCTTAGTGACTATTTTATCCGCCCATGCTGTTAGCCGAGTACTCATTGATTCAGCCATAATTTTTCTATCATAAAACAATTGTTGTAATGTTTTCCTAAAGTAATCAACAAGATGAGTAATAGGAAATTTTTGCGGTTCCCTCATGAAAGAATTAACACTCTCCGCGATGTTAGTGATAAGTATATTGTACTTCCTACCTTCAAACTGAAACCTTACCCAATTACACGTTCTGACATCATTTTCTAAGTAATCAGCCGCACCGGAATGGATCATCGACAACCCTTCAAGTTGTCTTTTAAATTCCTCGTGTCCATATACTTTTGCTGCATTAATAAAGGCAAGCTCAAATTCATCCTAAAGAGTTTTGGACATCCTAAACCTTAACTTAATGTTACCTTTGACATGGTAAAAACAAACACCATAAGTTGCATCCTGAAATACTTTCAGAACGGCTCTCTTTATGGCAGTGCATCGATCAGAGATAATTATCAATTTAGGTCTATTGCCAATCACTCCGTGTAACTTCATCATAAACCATTCCCAAGCATCATTGTTTTTTGAATCCATGATCGCAATGGCTAACGAATACAATTGATTATTACCATCCAGACATGTTACTACGAACATACTCCCACGATATAGCCCTTTTAGATGAGTACCATCGACAGCAATGACAGGCCGAATGTACTGCCACGATATAGCCCTTTTAGATGAGTACCATCGACAACAATGACAGGCCGAATGTACTGCATAAAACCCTTTATAGAAGATTCAAGTGATACAAAGTAGTATAAGAAATTACCATCTCCATCCCGCTCGAGGTGAGTAACTGTACCCTCATTCGCTTTAATCAGTACGTGAAAGTATTTAGAGAGCAAGTTGTATGACTCTGTAGGGTTACCTCGAACTATTTCAAGACCAACTTCTCTAGCCCGATATGCCTGCTGGTATGTTAACCGAACACCGTATTCCTGTTGCATATCTGCTCTTATGTCATTCGGAGTATAAACCCTCTTGCCTTGAATATATTTATCTGCGATAATATAACCGACAACCCGGCTCCTTACTTGATGACGATTGTCAACCAATACCTTATTATGACAAGTGTGTACACTGTTAATTCTCTGCACCACCCAAGGAACATTTTGCTCATTCGAACTTCTAGTTGCTCGAATACGCCATTTACATGATTCCGAACAACAGTGAGCCTCAAAACGTGTCGTTGTAGACCGTGCAATCTTGAAATCAAACTTATCCCTAAAGTCAACCTTGCATAGTTGTAATATAAATTCATTCTTTTCAGCAAATACCTTACCCACACTGATATCATCTGAGTCACAACTGCTAAGAAAGCTTGGACCAACCATGTTCGAAGATAAAAATTGGAGCAAGACTTGTGAAATGGTCAATGCTCCTTCTAGATCGAACCATTAGAGGAATATATCTATTACCGCTGTTATTCACAGGAATATCGTCTTTACATTCATCCTCATGCTGAAACGACGGAATATTGGAAGGATCGGCTCCTCCATCATTACCTGGATTATTGCAATGAGTGCCCCTCATACTGTTAGAAGGTTCTGCACAAACATTATCCCCCTCTGTCTCATCATGAAAATCATCATTGTCCCGAAGATCATTATTGTGATACGGAGAATACGGTTGCTCCAACGACGTCGTTAGTTGTAATACATCTTCTCCAACATCCTCTAATGTAATGCCATTATTATTAATGTTGTCATAATTATCGTGGATTGGAGAGTAATATTGCTGCAGTGACATTGTCCTTGGCAACATCTCTTTTTCATTATCAGGACCAGACATATTTGCTCTAAAAGAAGTTTCTGTTTCAACATGTGGCTCAATATCTTCGCTCGGTACTCGAGGTAATGTTGTAACGAATATAGGAATGCATCCATAATTGGCTACATTAGATGCCATATGCAACACAATCATCACCAATTCATCATCAAATATATCCATAGGTAATGTGTTATTAGACTTTAAAGTTGTTTTCATTGTGATACTATATTCATTAGGATTTAATTGTAATACCTCATAAACTCTTGCAAAAAATTGGACAAACAGATAATTTTTCCCAACCAAAAAAGCTCTAGTTTTACCATTCACGTACTCCATACGGACATTCTTTAACATCTCTCACCAACCAACATAACATAATTCAAGCACAAATGAATCCATTAAGCCTGAAATTAAAAAATATATATTTATGCACTATGAAATTAATAAAGAATGCAATTAATCTATTTTTGGATGCGACAGGATACGTGTCGCATATTTTTTGATGTGATTGGCTGCCCGTGGCACCAAAAGGTAGAATCGGTGAATCTGCCTCTTGGTGCGATGGTCTGTTTGTCGCACCAAGCCCTCGTGCGACAGGCGCCTATCACACGAAGGTTGTCGTACCAAGCTTTGACATGTAGCCTATGGCAAAGGCAGATTCACCGCAGGTAGCAACCAACCGCACTGAAATAAAAATGGCAAGTTCAGAAAATAGCTCGTACCGCTCAGTGATGTCGATTGGTGTTGGATCTGGATGGATTACGATCGGATTTCACGTTTACCGTTTACCGTTGCCTTTTGCTGTCGCCGGTGATAATTCAAAACTGCGTTTGGTTTGATAAAAAAGGAGAAAGAAATTTGCTTTTACTTTATAAACAAGGGTAATTTGGGAAGAAAATCGTGTGTTTGGATAATATTGATAAAAAAAAGTTTAGGGAGTTAAGTGCAAATATAGTAAAAATTTTATGATTATTTTTTTAAATTTCCCTAAATGCTAAGAAAGCACTTATATTATTGGTTGATTTGTTGTGGATTCGAGTAATTATAGTCTATAAAAGGGGGTCATTAAAATGTGACACATCGAAGGCACGAGAGGCTACAACCCATATCATATCCTAGATGAATAATAATAATAATAATAATAATAATAATAATAATAATAATAATAATAATAGTACAAATGATATTTAGCACTTGTTTAATATTGCGTTGAACTGTTGATGTGGCTTTTAATTGAATGTTAAGGAAAAGCTTCAATTGTAAAATAAAAGTTTATTGTGTTTGGTAAGTGAATATAACTTTTAAATAATTTTTTTTTTTACAAAATTAGTAAATTAAAGTTTTCATAAGATAGCTTTGGACTAAAATTATGTTGATTTAAAAGATATAGTTATAAGAATTTACTAAACACTTCATGATTATGATTTTGAAAGAGTAAAATACTCTTCAATAATTCAAAAAGTAATAATTTATTAAAGAAAGTTTGAATGTATCAGAAAGCTTTCTTCGTTCAAGAGATATTCCTATCTTTATGTATACTATTTTTCAAAACGTGAGATTAGCATGCGATCCAAATTCAAATATTGTATACATCTCACGTACATATAACCAACTAATCAAATAATAACTTGGTTCTACTGATTAGACTACACATAGACCCCAGCCTCCACTAAAATAGAAAAATTAATTGAAAATAGTCTCATCATCCCATGTTATTATATACGTAGCCCTTTCACAATTCACAATTCACAATATCCTGGTAAAGCGATGAAAAAAATAATCAACTAACAAATCACAGTTTGTAGTTATACGTCACATTTGTATCCCAACCAATCAAAAGGACGACTTGCCGTCCACCGATCCAGATATGAAAGACATGTCGTTTACACACAGAGGCAACATATCATTCACAGGCTATCTGATATATATACTGTACGTATGACAACCCAACAGGCCAAAACTCATCGATTCCATCATCATACTTCATTCATTCAGCTACCTAGCTTATTTCGTTTAAACCAACTATAGTCACAATAAATAATACTTATATAAACATCACGTACAGATAATTTAATGCATGTTTAATGTAGAATGAAATTATTAATTTAAAGAGTCAAAAAATATAAATCAATGAAATAAATTAACACAAATAATTTGGAACGCATGGATAATAATATTAGTAGCACATAGGTTTCTATGAAATTAGTATCAATTTATTTAATTGGTAAAACCTCTTAAATCTTAAAAAGTTCGTGGATCCTACATGAGTGCCGAGGGTTTTAGATTCAATTACGAATAATTGTTTTTAAAAGACTGAATAATTATTACTTTAAGTATTATGTAAATGAAAAACCATATTTCTCCTAACTCATGAGATGGCTGTTGGGTTAAAATTGAATTATAAAGGTTTTTTTTTCTTAATCCAAGTTCTCCTGAATTTGTAATTATCTTGTGGCAAATGTATATTATTATCAAATTTATTTTTTCATTGTTAAATATATATAACATCTTCACATTAAATTAGGAGAGAATCTTATCCCTCAGATCCCTAATTTCTTATCTATCAAGTTAAAGATTTTACCAATTGAACAATGAGCAACATCATTCAAATAAGTAATTCAGATCACGTGGCTAGACTTTTCTTAATTCTTATCCATGCACTTCTAGCTAGGTGTGTGCGACGGATCTAAGACAGGCCCAGCTGACTTTTAAAATTTTTTTTGACGACTTTGAAAATTTTTTATTTTATTTATTATTTAAAACAGTCCCCCAACTCATAAATAAAACCATAAATTTGCTCTGGTCAACTTTAAGGTGGTGTTTGGTTTTAAGAAAGGAGAGGATAAGAAAAAAAATGAGAGGAATGGAGAGGTGATGAGAGGAAAATAGTGTAAAAATTAATTGTTATTGTTTGGTTTCACATTAAATTTGAAAGGAAAAGAAATTACATATTTCGATAAATATATCCATTATCTTTAATGTTAATGTTGTTAATAAATTAAAAAATAATAAAACTATGAATAAATATAATCTAGAAATTACCTAATTAAATAATTTTTTTAAAATTACAGCGTTTGGCCATGAATAGCCGCCAAGTTGATCGCCGTTGACCGCCATTGACCTGTGCCGTTGACCATCATTGACCGCCATTTTTTCATCGCGTTAAATGCATAATAATGATAAAAAAAAATGGACGGTTCACTCATTGAAAATGTTAATTTTTCCAGGCATTTAAACAAGACTTGAGATAAATAACAACGTATATTAGCATTTCTAACCCCATAGAGTTGTAGATTGGTTCACGAGGACTCCATTAGTAGCGATTTTGATGGTAAAGCACAGCTCTGGAGAAACTCTAGCGAGTCTCCGGTGACTTTCCAACGAGTCACTTTACTCTTTTTTTTTTCAAATAAGTTTATCCTATTAATTTCAAAAAATAAATATAAATTATTTGTACTTTAATTTATTTAAAATTGATTTTGTTTAGAGGATAATATTGAAATTTTTGTGTTCAAATAGATAAGGAATTTGAAATCCTTAGTCCTTGATAAGGAATACAAATTCTTCAAATTGTTGGAAATTAAATTTCAATGGAAATTCAATTCCATTAAACTTGGTTTAACCAAACAATGGAAAGTAAAAATAAATCCAATTCTTTTCTTAAATTCTAGTTATGCAACCCAAGAGGGGGGTGAATTAGGATTCTAAAAAATATTCAATTCTAAAATAATGCTCGATTCAATTCTAAAAACAAATTCAAAGTAATAACAAATAAATCAATCACAATATAAAAAGATAAGGGAAGAGAGATTTAAACAAGGGGATTTTTACGTGGTTCGGCCAACCTTGTCTACGTCCACGCCTCCAAGCTTTCCGAGCTTGAGGATTCCACTAAGCAAGCCTCCAAGGCTTCAAATGCTTATAATTGACTTCCAACGTGTCAATAAACCTTTACAACAAGAGATTATCCCCAACCTCTTATTCCAAGTATATCCCAACACTTACAATTACTCAAAACAAAAGGTTACAAATTGTTTCTCTCTCATACAATGTTTAAGATTATAAATTAATGCCCAACGTATGAATAGATGAAGAATGAATTGTATTTCAAACTCTTTGAAGATTGTATTCTCGAATATAAGCTCAATGATAATGTTTTGATCAATCTTTGTTTGAATTTGAATGAGCTTATTTATAATTAGAGTCGAAAACTATCCGTTATTCACTTTTTGTTCACTGTCAGATCGCCGTTTGAATGGTCAATATGACCGTTGGGCTGAATTTTCAAATTGTCGGATCGTCGTTTTCAAGATATCGGATCGCCGTTAGTGTCCAGAGGTTAATCTCTCAATTTTGTTCCAAGTCGGTGAGCCGTTATTATCATGTCGGATCGCCGTTAGTGTCCAGAGACTAATCTCTCAATTTTGTTCCAGGTCAGCGAGCCGTTATCAGCATGTCAAATCGTCGTTAGTGTCCAGAGGCTAATCTTCAATTCTGCTCGATGTCAGCAAGCCGTTATGAGGATGTCGGCGAGTCGTTAGTTACAATGAACTATTTTACAAGATTACATTTTGGCCCCAAACCTTCGTAAAATTATATTATGACCTAAACCTTTATATGACTTGTCAAATAAGTCTATTTTTAGGATTTTTAGGCAAAACTAGTTATGATAAAAAATCTCAAAGCTTTTCAATTTAAAACATGAAAATCATAAAATTACTTTTTATTGAATATTAGGTCTTTATAATATTAAAACTGTATAATCGAATAGTTTGAACTTTTGAATCAATCTTAATCAAGTTTGTTATCATCAAAATCAATATTAAAGAAATATTTATGTTAACATTTTCCTCTCCCCACTTCTCTACCCCCAAGCACAAATGGCCTAAAAGTTTTTATGTTGCCTTCGTTTTTTCTCATCTCTTTGATGCTCTGAATCAAAAGCTCGTCTTTATTTTCTTCTCATGGCAGTAGTGGAGTAGCCGATTTAAGTGTATCAGTGCGTGGATTTCATCACAGTTTCCATAAACCAAAAGTACTTACCTTCAATTATTTAGTCTTTCAACATTGATCCTTAACTTGTAATTTTAAATTTTAATTATTTTGATTGATCTATTATCTAATTTCAAAATTCCTAATTTTAACATGTATTCATGTTTGCTCTTTGGGTTGCATTATATGAATATTTTTCAATTATTATAAGATTTTTTTTAAGAACAAATTAAGTGATAACTTAGTTGGTGTTAGTGTCGTTAGCGTGCACCAAATTCAAAACCGTACTAATAATATAAACAACTAGTACAAAGCAAGTAAGGATCGATCTCACGATAACTATGTTAGTTATATTTATTATCAACTCTAAAGAGGAACTTAAAATAATAATAATAATAATAATAATAATAATAATAATAATAATATAAATTAATCTAACTAAAGAAAATGCTAATTATAAATAAAAATGGGGGTTTTATGAATTTTTAACTAAATAGCGAGAAATAAAGAAATTAAAACTACGAAAAAAGTAATTTAATAAAAAATGTAATTAAAGGAGAAAGAAATAATAATAATAAAAACTTTGGTTAAAGGATCATTCGTCACCACCAAACATGAACATAATATATCAATTTTATCATCAATTTCTTTTGAAATTATCAACTGTAGACAATAATAAGCTCTGTTAATCTCTATCTTTCCTTAATATGTCTTTAAGTAAAACAAGCTTTTCACCTAATCTCAAACCATTAAATAATTTAAAACAAGCTTTTTAAATTTAAAATAATGGAAGCATTAAGCAGAGAAAGATATTAGATTGGTCTAGATAATAAACACACAAGCTCAGATTATTTAACGTAGGTTATGTTTTCTAATTGAAATCACTTATTCCAATTTGCAACTAATGATTAAAATATCAAGATAATTATGGATCAAAAATTTTAACTTAGCAGGAGAATTTATTCAAGTCTTATCAATTGGTCATTCAAATAAGATAAGAATAAAATCATAGACATTAATTATGAAGGAACATAAACAATCTCAATTAAATTGAATGATAGTCATTGAAAACTAATTATATAGAATGTTTAGTGTTTTGAATTTACCAAGATTATGTTCTCCAATTGAAATCACTTATTCTAATTTGCTATTAATGATTAAAATATCAAAACAATTACGGATCAAGAATTTTAACTTAGCAATAAAATTTATTCAAGTCTTTTCTAATTGGCCATTCAAATAAGGCAAAAAAAAAAATTATAGACATTAATTATGAAAGATCATAAATAATCTCAATTAAATTGAATGATAGACATTGAAAATTAATTATATAGCGTGTTTAGGGTTTTGAATTTACCCTCAACAAAATAAAAAATCTAGCATAATAGAATTAAATTAGGAGTAAGAGAGTTGATAAAACTAGTCACGGAGATTAATCCAAAGGGCCGACTCCTCTTTTTCTTTTTTAATCTTCTCTTCTTGTGGCTGCAATTTCCAATTCTCCTCTTCGCTTCGGTTGTGTGTGTCTTCAGAAGCTAAAGGTTGGCTTTTATAATGCCCAAGGTTGGCCGAATCCAATTTGGATTCTATTTCCAATTTAAAGCAATTAATTTGCTTTCCTTAATTGTCATGCACATGCCAATTTCAATTCTTTATTTCCTAATGCATTGTCCACCAATTGCTTAAACAATTCACTTGCATGCTTAATTTAATATGGCCATTTCCTTTTTTTTTTCCAACTTGCTTTCCACATATAATGTCATGCATGTGTAACTGCCAGTTGTTACAAGGAAAAAAGGGAAAGCCATCAAATTGAATTAGATTCAATTTCTTCTTTGGTATCCACGCGATGGGCATAATCTTTTGAATATGCATGAATTAATTTTATTGGCTTTGGTTTTCTTGGATTCCAAAAATCTTCAATTATTTTCCTTTTTAATTCTTTCAAGCAGATTGTTTTTCTAAATGTCTTGATTTAATTCCTCTTTAATCCCATTAATTCCTCTTTAATCTCATAATATACCTAAAATAACAAAATATAAAAACTAAAATAAAAATTAACATAATAAAGTAATTAAAAAATAACTAAATTAAAATTTTACTAAAATAATTAGAATATTTAAGACCAAAACAAGAAAAAAATGGAGAAATTAATTAGTAAAATGTAGATAAAATTTGCACTTATCAGTTGCGTATATTGCAAAAGATGTTTTCGATTGTATTGATAAGAAAACTATCTTATATCATTTTCAAATGTGAAACCGCATCAAAGATTCTTCGATGAGGACAATGTTAATAAGTAAATTTATTATTAGTAAATATTATAGTTGCGATGTTATATGTTGTTATCTAGATTTTCAAAGTTGTATTATATTTTAAATAGAGTGACTGATCAGGTGCTCATAGTCCCGCACTATATAGAGCATGATTACACACATTGCAAGCTCCCATTTGGGGGTTGTAGGGCTAGCACAACTCCTTAAATAGAGGCTTACCATATGTGCAATCGTGCATATGATCATATTCAATTTCAAATGTACCTCAACTTGATCAAAATCCTAGCTACCCCCTTGCATGCATGTTGCTTGGTCACTTGTCATATTAGAAGAACCAATTAAACCATACAAGTACCTGAACTCCATTAAAATGTTGTCACATAGTGCATTGAGCAAAATGTGAAGGAGTCTAAATATTCAAACTCCGCTAGGCAAAGTGCCAAACGAACATTAAATAAGATGAAGATTGATGAACAAAATTGAGCCATGTGTCCGGATAGATCGAAGACACTCTCTAGGACATTCTGGTATAAAAGAACAAGATGAATCCAAGTATAAGATAACCGGCCTTCTAATGGCTAATTTTTTTATTTTCTCAGTTTTTTTACCTTCACGATGATCTTAAAAGTTAAAGATCTTCTAAAATCTTTGAAAAAACAATCCTTAATATTTTAGCTTATACTTTTAAGAGAGTCGAAAATGAGCTAAAATATCATTAATATCGTGTTGCAATTATTTCTCATAAATTATGGATTAACATAAATTATTCTAATTATTGGATTTTTTTGAATTAATACGCTATTAATGTTCTTAATTAAGGAGCAATTTTGATAAACTCATTTGCTAAGTAATCAAATATTATATCAATAAGTCTAATTCTATTAATTAAAGAGCAATTTTGATAAATTCATTTACTAAGTAATCAAATATTATGTTAATGAATCTAATTATATTACTTCTTATGCAGTAATATATAGGGATAAGCTTTAATAGTGTTATTTTAATTGATAATGGAATGGATAATTTTTTTACTAACACTTGAGGATCCCTATACTCCAGCCGATTTGAAAATCCACTATTCACAGAAATTGGTACTTGACCAAGAGTGTAAAGCACCATCTCTCTCCTTTCCTCTCTTGTTTTGCTGCTTGGGTGTAGATTGTTGAACAACTTGAAGGAAGCAAGTTGCATGGCCTTGGATCCAATCAACAACAACTATATTAATCGAATCTTTAGCAGAATTAAAATGTGAAATTCCACATTTAAATCCAGTAGGTTAGAGTTATAAAGAATTTAGTCAAGAAAGTAACACTATCTAATAAGCACAAGCCAATACTATTATTAAAATATTAGTCAAAATCAATAAGAAACTAGAAAACCTAGATAGTAGACTAAATAGACTAAAAAATAATTTTAAACTTTTAGAAAAAAATAAAGAATATGTATCACATCTAGAACTTAGTAATTTGTTAGATAATTTAGACAAAGAACTAGACATATTAACCAATAGAGTAGAAAAGTTAAATTTAAGTGAACCAATCCTAACACGTAAAATAGTAGACATTAAATATATTTTAGGACTAAAAATAATATTAAAAAGTAATGGACTTAGTAAGAAACAATAGGATAGATGTAAACATGGCAGAATGACTTAATATTAAATGATCTTAAAATATAGTCAGCGGAGAGAGGTAGTTGATTTACTAATCAATTATCTTGATCCATACTATAGAGGCTTTTATACATTTCATAAAGGTATAGAATTTGCTAAACAGAAAATAGGATCAAATTATCATGTTAGTCATTTAATAAATCATTTAAACAATGCATCAGCATCATCATCTAGACAGTTAAATAACCCTTAAACAGTGCATTAGTAGCATCATCAGCAGCATCATCTATACAGTTTTGTAATCATTGTGAAGTCATGACACGAACAATTAGAAAGCTTAATGAAACAAGGTATCATTTGGACAATATATTAGATGCATGTAGGCAGATAATACTTGCATTAGAAAGTGCAAAGGAAGAGTTAATTAGACATAATATTATATTACAAAATAAATACCAAATTCTGTTATTATATCAACAAAAAACCCCGGCTAGATAGTTAACTAAAATACACCAAGTCTCATCTTTCCTTGGTGATACCATAGACATAGTAAAAGAAAAAATTGTAGAAAACCTATACACAGATTTTGTTTCTTTAGCCAATCAATTTTTTGATAGCCAACTAAATTTCTTACTTGAATTAGGACCTAGTTGGTCAGAATTAAACAACATTACTTCACTTAGACATAATTTTCCTACTATATCTTTCAATTATTCCTCAGCCAAAACAATAGACATACAAAGCCCTTAGTTTTGGAATGATACGCACCATTTATTGTTTTGCCCAAGATAAATTTAAATTTTTTCACCAACCTTAAACAGAGTCTTATCCATTATAAGACTAGCACCACTAGTAATAAATTTTAATTTTATCCCACCTAGGCCTCAAGTAATCAATAAAACCAAAACTGGTGTCATACTACTAGTATATCATGTCATCTTCATTTGCGAAGGATCAAAGAAGTATAGAAAAAGATTTTATAATGACAAGCCCAGCTTATCTGCAAGAGATGTATATCGAAGAACACATGAAATGGCAACCTTCTATGAGTGGTTACATACTCATGACAAGATTATCGACCAAGCAGAATACTATAAAATAATAGCTCAAAAACATGTTGTCCGAGAGGAACTATATGTCACTGGTTTCTCGCTTATATACAGAGTAATCTCAAAAACATTTTGTGAAAACTGCAGAAGCTACTTTGGTAAAAACTGACTTTTCAAAGTTTATTTAATTGGTTCTGAAAACATGCATGTTAAAAACACTTTTAACTCCTGACTCACGCCCAAAAACGTCTTTTCAATACATCCACGGCTAAACGAGCCAACGAAGACCGTGTTTAAAAAAAAAACTTTCAGAAAATCAGCAGAATCTTTTACTAAGTTCTTATTATTTTTGTCAAAAACAAAAACCTTAATTTTCAAAAACTTTCCCTCCAAAACTCTTTGCTTCTAAATAATAACAAGGACCACATTTTGGTAATACTTTAAATATAATTTATACTTTCATTAACTCGGCTAGACTTCTGAACCCGAAAGCTAAATAAAAGTAAAGAGTTAAACTACTTACTTGATACCCTTTGTTTAGTGTTAGAAAGTGTATATTTATAAAGGAGAAATTCATCATTTTACACTTCAAATCTCACTAACATCTCTAATTTTATTTATTTAAGTCCCTTGTTATTTAATTATATATGTTTTGTTTTAATTAAGTATTTTGTGTATTTTAGGGGTATCATGGTCATTTCACAATGAACGAGATTTCGGATAGCAAAACGGACGTCACTTTTGAACTCAGGACAGTCGAAAACCTTAAGAGGAGCATAAAAGGAAAAATGGCACTGTTCCCACGTACGGCACTATTCACATGTTACTGTTCAAACCGCGTGGTCAAACCCGTGGTCAAACCATGTTACTGTTCACTGATGACGTGGCGCAATCCTGTGCATCCAAACTATTTTTAATCCGATGGCCATGATTCACTCAATGTATCTATAAAAAGGGGGCCTCCCCCCCTAATTTGATAGCCCTGAATCCATTTTTGAGCTTAGTTTTTTGTAATTCTTTCTCCATCTTGTATTTTCTATGTATTTTAATAAATTCTCATTTTACCCTTATTTCAATTATGAGCAGCTAATTTTCTTTTAAGCTTGGGTTGAAGGTGAAGTCTCAACATGTATCATGGGCTTTATTTGGTAAATTTATTTTCTCTTCCCCTCTAATTTCTGTGGAGGTTTTGACTTTTTGTCGACAAATAATAATAATCTTGTCTAGTTACCGCCCTGGTTTTACCGGCACCCTAGTATAAGGTTATTATTATTTGGCACGATAAGCCCTTAACACCATATTGATTAGAGCGTGGTTCATGAGGTGTGGATTCCCCCCTCATGATTTAATTGGTATTAATAAGGAATATTTAGCCCATGGTGCATGTTGATACGGATCCAGATACCCAAGCACTCTATTTCAATAGTTCCCAATTCAATTTAATTCCGCTATTTCAATTTAAATTCTAGCATCTTTTAAATCAATTTCCCCATTCTAGCATCCTTTAAATCAATTTCCCCATAAATCCAATCACCCATTTACATAATTAATTCTACACACAATTAAAATCCACCTCCTCGTGGGATCGACACTCGTCACCGTTAATCTAATCTACAATAGATTCGTGCGCTTGCGAGTTCAACAAAATTTGCACAACAAGTTTTTGGCGCCGTTGCCGGGGAGGTAAGTATTTTAATTTGTAGAATTAATTTTTTGTAAATAATTTTATTATTATTATTATTATTACTATTAGTATTATTATTATTATTTTAGTTGTTTCCTTGTAATTTTTTTTCTTAATTAATTAAAAAAAAAGAAGTGAATTTACATTTTTAGGTAAGAATTTCTTTTTCTCTTCTATTTTTTTTCTGCAATTTAATTTTCAAGTTATTTTTCTTTGTAATTTTTCATTTATCTTGTTAATTTATTTTTATTTTATTTATTTTATTTCACGTGTTTTTTTATGTGCTTTCATAGAAAGGTCGTAACAGCGCAATAAGGTTAATATTGTAATTTCTCCTTTTCCTTTATTTTTATTTATTTTGTTCTCATTTTTATTTTCTTTGCATGCATGGTCGTAGGTCATTATTACCTAATATTGAACCTATAGACCTTGAATTAGAAAGAACATTTCGCACACACAAACACATCGCACTTAAAGAAAAAATTGAAATGGATTTGCAACAACCAGAACCACAGGAGAGGCCATTTAAGGATTACTTCAGTCCCTTAGCTAATTTAAGCACATCATGCATACGATACCCAAATGTAGCTGCTAGGAGTTTTGAACTAAAACCTAGTGTGCTAAATTGTCTCCCAACATTCTATGGCCTAGAAAATGAGGACCCATATAATCATCTGAATGATTTTCATACAATTTGTCAAACTTTTAAATATGAGAATTTTTCAGAAGATGATGTTAAACTTAGACTATTCCCATTTTCTTTAAAGGATAGAGCTCGTTCATGGTTCAATACATTACCTGCTAATAGCATTACAACATGGGAACAAATGGTAACGAAATTTTTAAATAAATATTTCCCAGTACATAAAACCAATTCTATTCGCAAAATAAATTTCGAGTTCACAGAGAGAAGACGAGCAGTTTTTCGAAGCATGGGAGCGATTCAATGGGCTACTTTTGAAGTGTCCACATCATGGGTACGAGAAATGACACCAATGCCAATACTTCTTGGAGGGATTTTTGCCAAATGTGCAAGAATGGCTAATGGCGACAAGTGGAGAAGAGCTAATGTCAAAAAGTGCATCAGAGATTTGGGATTTTTTCCAGCGACAAGCAGATAATTTCCAACAGCGGAGTCGATCTCTTAGGAATACTAGAAGAATTAAAGGAGTGAATGAGGTTCACATTGGCGAGTCAAGTTCAGAAATCAAAGACGTTAAAGAGATAACTGAAGGTCTCTCTCGACAAATAGCATCATTATCGACTGCTAATTCAACAGAGCCACATGACCATGACTCATATTCAGATCAAGCCAATGCCATCGGTGTCATGAGGAAGCCATCAAATTACAACCCATACTCCAACACATATAATCCTAGATGGAGGGACCACCCCAATTTTTCATGGTCTCAAGGATTCCAACAGAATGGACCAGCAGCTCCAGCTCCACCAATGCAACCAATTCCTCAAGTTTCTCAAGCCTCTCAGCCACCATTTAGACCATACAAATGTAACTGAATTACTCTCAACCCAGAACATGGGAGGATTCATTCCAGAATTTCAAGAATGTTACTCAATCTACAATCGAGCAACAGAACCGCACCATTGATGGACTACAGAATGAGTTGAGAGCAGGCTTCAACTCACAAGCCCAATCAGTTTCAAGCCTTGAAAAGATGGTGGGACAGCTTACCTCTTCAGTGCAAACTCTGACAATGACTGTTGAAAAAGGCAAATTTCCAAGTCAACCAGTGCCTAATCCTAAAGGAGTACATGAAGCAAATACCAGTTCACCACAACAGCATAGAGAGGTCAAAGCCGTTATGACCTTGTGAAAAGGAAAAGAAGTCGACAACAAAGTGGAGATGCCAGCGACCAAAGAAAATCAAATTGTACCTGTGAATGTTGAAGACTCACCACCGGAGGAGAAAGAAGAAACCAACCCACGAGAGTACGTTCCTAAAGCTCTATTTCCTCAGAGGTTAGCTAAAGGAAAGAAGGGAAAATCCACAGGTGAGATTCTTGAAGTCTTCAAACAGGTAAGTGTTAACATCCCTTTACTTGATGTAATAAAACAAGTTCCATCTTATGCCAAGTTTCTTAAAGACCTTTGCACTAAAAAGAGAAACATTCATGTTCAGAAAAAGGCATTTTTAACAGAAAACGTTAGTTCTATACTCCAACATAAAATTCCTCTAAAATGTAAAGACTCAGGCTCCCCCACTATCTCATGTAGTATAGGGAACCACACAATTGAGAATACTTTGTTGGATTTAGGGGCTAGTGTTAATCTCTTGCCTTACTCAGTATTTGTGAAACTTGGACTTGGAGAATTACACCCAACTCCAGTGGTGTTACAGCTTGCAGATCGGTCCACGAAAATACCTCGTGGTATCGTGGAGGACGTGCTTATCCAGGTAGACAAGTTTTATTTTCCTGTTGATTTCATTGTAATTGACACTCAACCAATACAGGATTCAAGGAAGCACATCCCCATTATCTTAGGCCGACCATTCTTGGCAACTGCGGATGCTCACATTCAATGCAGAACTGGAAATATGCAGTTGTCCTTTGGTAATATGACCATGGAGCTCAACATCTTCAACATTGCCAAACAACCTCACAATGCAGATGATGGAATTGTTGACGTGGATTTAATTGAAGCATTAGTTGATGATACTTTTCTTTCAAACCTTAGTGATGACCCTTTACAAACATGTTTAACTCACTTTGGTTTGGATTTTGATGTTGACAGATCAATTGATGAGGTCAACGCCTTACTTGACTCAGCACCAACCATAGACACTAATAAATGGAAGTCAAGAGTTGAACAATTAGCACCATCAAAGAAGAAAATCATCCCATCATCAGAATCACCACCAAAACTCGAGCTCAAACCATTACCCCAGACTTTGGAATATGCATTTTTGGGAGAAGAAAGCACTCTACCGGTAATCATCTCATCATCCCTAAATGACAAGCAAAAAGGTAAGTTGTTGGATGTTTTAAAAGAGCACAAAGGAGCATTAGGATGGACCATAGCAGACATAAAAGGTATAAACCCAGCAGACTGCATGCATTACATTCACCTTGATGAAAATGCTAAATCTACTAGGGAAATGCAACGTCGGTTAAATCCTAATATGAAAGAAGTTGTTAGAACGGAAGTCCTTAAGCTATTAGATGCAGGTATCATTTACCCAATTTCTGATAGTTCATGGGTCAGTCCTGTGCAAGTTGTCCCCAAAAAGTCAGGAGTCACAGTAGTTACAAATGCTGATAATGAACTGATACCCACTAGAGTGACTATAAGATGGTGTGTATGCATTGATTATAGGAAGTTAAATTCTGTCACACGTAAAGACCATTTTCCTTTATCATTTATTGACCAAATGCTTGATAGATTAGCAGGCCATGAATTTTATTGCTTTCTAGATGGCTATTCAGGATACAATCAGATCCCCATAGCACCAAAAGATCAAGAGAAAACCACTTTCACTTGCCCTTTTGGCACTTTTGCATATAGGAGAATGCTATTTGGATTATGTAATGCACCTGCTACATTTCAACGTTGTATGTTAAGCATTTTTTCTGATATGGTTGAACGGTTTCTTGAGGTCTTTATGGATGATTTTTCTATTTTTGGAGATTCATTTGATCAATGTTTACATCATCTAACACAAGTTTTGCAGAGATGTATAGAGAAGAATTTGGTCTTAAATTGGGAGAAATGCCATTTCATGGTAAAACAAAGTATAGTTCTTGGTCACATAATTTCGAGCAAAGGTATTGAGGTTGACAAAGCCAAGGTGGATCTCATTTCCAATCTTCCTCCACCTAAAACAGTCAGAGAAGTAAGATCTTTCTTTGGGCATGCTGGTTTTTATAGACGTTTTATTAAGGATTTTAGCAAAGTTTCTAGACCCTTATGCAATCTACTTGCTAAGGATGTACCTTTTGTTTTTAATGATTCATGTCTTGTGGCGTTTGAAAAACTAAAGCATTTGTTGACAACATCACCCATCATTCAGCCACCAAACTGGAGCTTACCATTTGAGCTTATGTGTGATGCATCTGATTATGCAGTAGGAGCAGTATTAGGACAAAGAGTAGATCGAATTCTTCATATTATTTACTATGCTAGTATGACATTAAACGATGCACAGTTGAACTATTCAACTACTGAAAAAGAAATGCTAGCAGTAGTGTTTGCATTAGAAAAATTTCGATCTTATCTCATTGGTTGTAAAATTATTGTGTTCACAGATCATGTCACGCGCTCAAATATCTTCTCACAAAGAAAGATGCAAAAGCTAGACTAATTCGTTGGGTGTTGCTTTTGGCAGAATTTGACTTGGAATTCAAAGATAAGAAAGGGACAGAAAATGTTGTGGGTGACCATCTCTCTCGCTCTCCACTTTGACATCAACACGTAACCCTTACTATTGAATGAGTCATTTCCGGATGAACAATTAATGAGTGTGGAAGTATTACCTTGGTATGCTGATATAGTTAATTATCTTGTTACAGGTAAACTTCCAGAGCATTGGACTAAGCAAGACAGGGCCAAATTCTTTGCGGAAATAAAGAATTTTTTCTGGGATGACCCCTATCTGTTTAAGTATTGTGCAGATCAAATTATTCGACGATGTGTCCCAGAGAATGAAGTTCATAACATCCTTTCGTTCTGCCATGAACAAGCTTGTGGAGGCCACTTCAGCGCTAAGAAAACAGGGACTAAAGTTCTACAATGTGGTTTCTATTGGCCAACTATATTTCGAGATGCTTACACCTTTTATTCTTCATGTGATAGGTGTCAACGAATGGGGAGCATTACACGAAGGAACATGATGCCACTAAATCCAATTTTAGTGGTTGAGATTTTTGATGTATGGGGTATCGACTTCATGGGACCCTTTCCCCCATCTTTTGGCCATCAATACATATTGGTTGCTGTTACTATGTTTCGAAATGGGTAGAAGCAATTCCATGCAGAACTAATGATCATAAAGTGGTGATAGGGTTTTTGAAGAGCAACATTGTTTCACGCTTTGGATTCCCTCGAGCAATAATCAGTGATGGTGGTACCCACTTTTGCAACAAACCATTCAAAGTACTTTTGACAAAATACTCTATCACTCATAAAGTGGCGACCCCGTATCATCCGCAAACCAGTGGCCAAGTTGAAATCTCCAATCGAGAAATAAAGCACATCTTAGAAAAGACCGTGAGGCCAGCCAGAAAAGATTGGTCATTAAGACTCGATGATGTATTATGGGCATATAGAACGGCTGTCAAGACCCCGATTGGGATGTCACCCTATAGGCTAGTGTATGGAAAAGCTTGCCACCTACCTGTGGAACTCGAGCATCGTGCGTACTGGGCCATCAAGAAATTCAATTTTGACATGCAAGAGTCGCTCGAAAAGACGACATACCGGCAGAACTTGAAGAAATTCGTAATGATGCATACGAAAATGCCAAGGTTTACAAGCAAAATAATGAAAGTCTTTCATGATAAGCAGATTATGAGAAAATCTTTCACTCCAGGTCAGAAAGTACTTTTATTCAATTCTCGTTTGCACCTATTCCTAGGTAAGCTACGCTCTCGATGGTCTGGCCCCTTCATTGTTCATACTGTTTTTCCACATGGGGCAATTGAAATTAAGGACCCAAAAAACGGTGTCACGTTTAAAGTTAATGGTCAAAGATTAAAGCCATATCTAGAGTACCAACCACATGGAGAGGACACCGAAATAAATTTGAGTGACCCACCACATTTGAATTAAGATTTTTCTGTTTTTTTTCGTGATTTGATTTTTTTTTCTTTTTACTATTCTTTTGCTAATTGAAATTGTTTGTGCATAAGTGTGTTTGTTTAACCATTGAACTTTCTTTTATCACTTTTAATCATGAGACAGCCTCTCAACATCCTTAGACGACTTCAACGTGTCCAATCTCATCTTAGAGGCCAGATACGATTTTGTAAAACACATCGTATTTGGAAGCTACAACCACCGGAGTTAATATCCCACGTTGAGGATTTAGAAAGCCAACTCAGAGACATTGAGAGAAGTGTCTACAACATCCAGTTGGAGCTTGAGGTAAATTCTATAAGAGGACGATTGTGATTTTCTTTGTGTGTTTTTATTTGTTTGTTATTCCGTTTGTGTGTTTTAGTTTGTCACCTCGGTTAAATGGCGGATAACGGTACTCCGTGACAATCAAGTCGGTTACTTCAGTTCCCCATAATTACTGATCTTCTGAGGCGAAGGTATGGATAGAAACGAGATCTTAGCAAAGCTTCATAGTCGATTCCCTTCACTTCCTCATAATGCCCTCCTCACAATCTATAAAGCTCGATCCGAACGCATGCGATTGCTCATGAGGAATAACATACCTGCTGATATTCGCTGGATAATCGAGGCTAAAGTACGCTTGGCAGGTGAGTTGCCTCCTAAATTTATTGCATACATGCCTGGTTGTGGTAAAGGAAATTATGCAAGAAAACGAAGAGCTCGAAAGATTTCGGTTGCTTGTCATAAGTGTGCCAGAATGATATGCAATAAAAAACGATGTTCTTTAGGAATGGTGTCTGATAACAGAGAAGATAAGATTCAATTCATTAGGGATGGCTTGAATAAGGAGTCATTGGATGATATCCTTTTGTCTCTTGAAACGCATCCCAGTGGATATGTGCAAGGAACGATTCTCCAGTTATGGCCATCATTCCAGAAAGAGCATGCACGATACAGTCTCGGAAATCTGACTATAAACGACCCTGTTTGCCAGTTTATAAGAAAACTGGATGGGAAGCCTATCCTTGACCTATAGAGGGCGTTGAAGCCGTTTCTGGAGGTAAAACCAGAGGAAGATGTGAGCCACAGTCGCAACTACTTGTAAATATCCTTTTACTTTACTGTTGTTTTATTTCACTGTTGTTTTACCATTTGCATTATTGTATTTAATAATTTTATATTTGTCATTACTTGCTTTTCCTTTTTACTGTTTCCTTTTTGACTCTCAAGCCATGTGCATTACACGATTAATTGACATAGACATGACACCTCATTCACAAACACCCACTGCGCCAAGATCCTTAAATATGATTCTTTTCATTTGCACTCACAAATTATTTTTGAGAATTATCCTAATGGCAGCTACTCCCAATAAACAATTCAAGAACATTTGTGTGCTTTCTGGATTTAACTATGGCAAATATAAAGAGTTTTTTGAGGCAAATTGATCTTGGTCAAACATAGCAGAGAGAAAATTACACTTGGTGTACGGCGAGGTGACCGAGGGTTATCAAAATTGGTCTCGTAAGTGCGCTTTTGTCGAGGAAGTCAAGTGTTAGGCATCATACCACAAACCCTAAAACCTTTAGGCTGCTTGTCTAACTCGCCGACTGGAGAAGAGTTAGTTGTCTCAGGTATGCAAGAAAGAATAACTGAAATGCTTAATCATGCTGATGCTTTTATTTTCTTACCAGGAGATCTTGCAACTCTAGAGGCACTTATCACTTTAGCATCTTGGGCCCATCTGCACATTCATCAGAAACCCATCGGTTTGTTAAATGTCAATAATTTTTATGATGGCTTTATCGCATTTCTTAACCATGCAATAAAAAACTACTTCATTCCCTCTACAGTGAAAAAGCTTTTTATTTGTGCTCACACTGCTAATGAGCTACTTGATTTGTTACAAGCTTATCAACCAGAGTCAGATCCTAAGACCTTGGTGTTGGAGTGTACAAATAACGATGGTAACAATAGCAGCAGTAAGAAGTACAAATTAGATTTAAATCTCCGCCTGTAAATATTTTATTCTGTGTTGCACCACCCAGGTGATGTCTTCTAAACTCTACTTCTTTCCTTTAAAATATTGAGGACAATGTTTAGTTCTGGTTGGGGGGAGGGGATAGTTGACAATTGTGGAATGTTGGTTAAGTTTTTACTAATTTTTTATTGTAGAAACTAACTGTTGCTAACTATTTGTGTTGAAGATGGCTGAATATGGAGTGTAGTTACTCTAGAAACGCATCTTCTTAGTTAAAAAATAATAATAATGAAAAAAAAAAAATCTTCTTTTTTCGTGATCTTTCTAACTTTTTGACTTCTCCTTTATAAATATGCATTTTCAAATTTTGAGTCGAAGATGGCTGAATATAAAGTGTAGTGCCTCTAGAAACGCATCTTCTTAGTTAAAAAAAAATCATTTTTCTATCATTTTAAGTGTAACATTTTCAATTAGTTTTTCTGCATCATTTTCACATTTCTGCATGCATACTTTCCTTTCATGTTTAGAATAGGTTGGGAGGTAGAATGTTGTTTAAAAAAAAAAATGGTGTGATTTTGTTTTTATTTTTGGATGACATGATGATTTTCGAATTTTAGTATTTATATTATCTTTGGTCTTGAGTGATGTTACACTATATTTGCTACTCTACATGTTGATGTCAGAGATAAATAGGAGTTGCTTGAAAGAATTGACATGTCATAATGAATACCAAGTGAACTTTTGAGCCTATTATTTTTCTTGGAGAGTAACCCTTTTTGCCCATTCTTCATACAGCTTAGCAGTATTATTATTTTATACATGATCTTTAGATTTTCTTGGAGTCAACCCTTTAAAAAAAAGTTAAAAAAAAAATGCGTTGCTACATCTAAAGGTCCATTTAACTAGTAGATATGGAGGAGTATCTAGAGCCCTAAAAGATGATAGAAAGGCCGTCTTTGACCCGTTTGAGCCTTTTTAGCCATCCCTTATGTCAAATATCCATAGTTAGCCCTTTTGAGCCTTTTATTAAAAAAAAAAAATTTTTCTTTGTCAACTTATCGTCTTCACCCACTCCAATTTGGAGTATTACCCGATATCTTACAAGTTCCATCACCTATTCATGTTTGAGAAAAATATAAATAATTGTTTTGTTTAGTAAAGTTGTGCAATACCGAAAAAAAAAGAAAAAAAAAGAGAAAGCAAAGAAAAAAAAGAAAAAAAATTCTCTAAAAAAAAAAGAAAAAAAAAAGAGAGAGATATAATACAATAATAAATAAGTGAAATGTATTTTTTTAGTTTCCAAAAGATATTATTTTTCTCAAACATATATTTTGTTTTCTCTATTTTCCTTTCTTTGTTAGCCATGTCCCTAGCCTACGTTATATCCTAATAAAAGTCCTTCTTGATTTTAGGGAACTATAGTCTGAAGTAGAAGCTAGTTATATGGGCTATAAAGATATAGTAATGCATAAAAAAACAAAATAAATTAAAAAAAGAAAAAAAATACATTGGGTTGACTAATATTCTGTTTGACTTGAGATCGTGTTATTTCTAAGCTATGGGCATATTTCCTTCATCTTGGTGAGAGTGTGTGATATTATTTCTTTACTATCTTCATTCCATTTATCATTCATTGAAGTGACAATTTTTATTAGGTTTAATTTCCTTGTGAGAGTGTCACTATTACCGGTGAGATTTTGGGGTTTGACATGTCATTTTTTAAAGTAGCTGTATTTACTTGGTTGATTCATGTGGATGGTTGATGTGGGTGTGATGTTTCTTTAGACTGGAGATAATGCTTATACTTTTATTTGATTGCTATCATTAGTCTGATTGAATAAACAAGTTTGTTTTAAAAAAAAAAATTGGGTTTGAATTTTATTTTCGCTTTATTTGCTAGGGAATAGTAATAAGCTGGTTGGGGGGTGTGTTGAGTGTTAGAAAGTGTATATTTATAAAGGAGAAATTCATCATTTTACACTTCAAATCTCACTAACATCTCTAATTTTATTTATTTAAGTCCCTTGTTATTTAATTATATATGTTTTGTTTTAATTAAGTATTTTGTGTATTTTAGGGGTATCATGGTCATTTCACAATGAACGAGATTTCGGATAGCAAAACAGACGTCACTTTTGAATTCAGGACAGTCGAAAACCTTAAGAGGAGCATAAAAAGAAAAATGGCACTGTTCACACGTACGGCACTATTCACATGTACGGTATTATTCACATGTATGGCACTGTTCAAACCGCGTGGTCAAACCCGTGGTCAAACCGTGTTACTGTTCACTGATGACGTGGCGCAATCCTGTGCATCCAAACTATTTTTAATCCGATGGCCATGATTCACTCAATGTATCTATAAAAAGGGGGCCTTCCCCCCTAATTTGATAGCCCTGAATCCATTTTTGAGCTTAGTTTTCTGTAATTCTTTCTCCATCTTGTATTTTCTATGTATTTTAATAAATTCCCATTTTACCCTTAGTTCAATTATGAGTAGCTAATTTTCTTTTAAGCTTGGGTTGAAGGTGAAGTCTCAACATGTATCATGGGCTTTATTTGGTAAATTTATTTTCTCTTCCCCTCTAATTTCTGTGGAGGTTTTGACTTTTTGTCGACAAATAATAATAATCTTGTCTAGTTACCGCCCTGGTTTTACCGGCACCCTAGTATAAGGTTATTATTATTTGGCACGATAAGCCCTTAACACCATATTGATTAGAGCGTGATTCATGAGGTGTGGATTCCCCCCTCATGATTTAATTGGTATTAATAAGGAATATTTAGCCCATGGTGCATGTTGATACGGATCCAGATACCCAAGCACTCAATTTCAATAGTTCCCAATTCAATTTAATTCCGCTATTTCAATTTAAATTCTAGCATCCTTTAAATCAATTTCCCCATTCTAGCATCCTTTAAATCAATTTCCCCATTCTAGCATCCTTTAAATCAATTTCCCCATAAATCCAATCACCCATTTACATAATTAATTCTACACACAATTAAAATCCGCCTCCTCGTGGGATCGACACTCGTCACCGTTAATCTAATCTACAATAGATTCGTGCGCTTGCGAGTTCAACAAAATTTGCACAACACCCTTGCTAGTTGCTGTCTAAATAAATTGCTAAGTGTTTATAGATAAAGAATTTTTTTATTGATTTTGTTTTTTAGTACAAAAGTAGTTCTCACACAAGCACACACTTAGTCACAGACACTTTTTACATTGACTCGAAACTCTTTATATACAACTGAGGACTTTGGACCATTATTGACATGAGTTATGACTAAGAGTACAAAAAACAAAATTTATAAGTTACACTTTTCATGTGGCGAAAAGAATGATTCTAAAAGTTACATATATTTAGACTTAATATTTAATGATCCTAAAATATTTAGATGAATAATTATTTGAAGAATTATGTAATAATGATGAATTAACAGATGACGATATAGACAACAAATTAGTAAAACATTTAGATTTTAAGAATTTAAAAATAGAAGAAATTTATTACTTAGAGCAAGTAGATGAAATATTAGTAAGTGAAGAAGATAGAAAACCAGAAATAGGAGAAAGTAGCCATAGATCTATATTAGAACCTATAGTAGAGCCATCAAATGTAGAAAGTTACTTACGCAAACGAGGAGTCCCGGAAATTAATGAAAAATACACAGAAGTAGAAAGAGTATTTAAAGTTAAAACAAAATTAGAAAATTGGAGAACTATGCCACAAGCTAGAGATTTATTAGTATTAGAATTAGAGGACCATAAACCTAACCAATGGAAACAAGTATTTAATCAATGGGAAGGAAATTTACTTAGATATTCTATGGAGGCACTAGTAGTAATAGTAGACCCAAACTATAAATTAATATACTTATAGGGAATAAATTATTATTGCTACATTATTACCAGTAATAGAATATGTTAGAGGTAGGATTAGAGAATATTGTGAAGAAGAAAAACATAGACATCAATTAAAAACTTCAATTTAAAAAAATATGCATAGACATGACTGAAGTACCAGCATTAGGTTGTAATTATCCTAGTTATTTTAGGCATAAGAAACATAGAAAGCATAGGAAAAGATATAGTCAAATAAGCAACCTTATAGACATAATAGTAGAAAATTTTATAAAAAGAAATTTTTAAATATAATAATAATAAACAAAAAGTCAAGAAAGCATTTTAAAAGGTAAACATGCATATAAAAAAATAAAACTTGTAAATGTTTTTTATGTGGAAAAAAAGGACACATTAAGCCACATTGCCCCGAAAATTAAAAAAAAAAAAGTTAATCAATTAGAAGTAGACAGTTATAATATAAAAGAAGAAATTTTAGATGTAGAAGAAATTCTTAACATAGATCAATTATCTGATTGTGGTAGTATATGCATAGTCAGCAGTAGTGAATCAGACAATAGCAGTAATTCAGGTTTAGAATTAGAATCCGATTCAGTTTAGAATTAGAATCAAACGTAGAAATTAATTTTCTAGAAACTTATAGTTCATTTTTTGGTAAAAATTGTACAACATCTAATAAAAAAATTTGAATTAGAATATAAAGACATAGAAACAAGAAAATTCTTTTGTAATAATTGTAAAGATAAACAACAAGAAAGAGAAATGATAGAAATAAATAGAGTAGGTAGTGAATTAATAAATATAGATGTAGAATTATTATTAAAAAAAGAAACAGGAAAATTCTTTTGTAATAATTATAAAGATAAACAACAAGAAAGAGAAACGATAGAAATAAATAGAGTTGGTAGTGAATTAATAAATATAGATGTAGAATTATTATTAAAAAAAGAAATTATTTATACTAAAGCAATGGTAGATACAGGTGCAAAATAAATGTATTATACATGATAACTTAATACCCTAAGAAAATAGGAATAAACTTATAAATCTAGTAAATATTAGGCAATTTAATGGAGAATTAATTCAGATTAGAGAATGTATAAATAATATACCAATAAGAATAAATGGTAAAACTCATGTTTTGCCCCCAAACATTTATCTCAAATCAAAAAGTAGGATATAAATTTATTATATTATTAAACTTTATATTATGAAATAATGATAGTATACTAATAACTCTTAATGGGGTAAATTTCTTTAAAAAGTCAACATTTATTCAACCTAAATACAAAACACATATCTTACCCTATGAAAAGAAAACTTTGGTTGTAGAAAAAGATGTAGATATAGAATTTTTTGATTCTTCATTAGAAGAAGAAAAAGTAGAAAATACAAAAGACACAGCTAGCAATAGTAGACTAGAATTAGAAAATGATGTATATGAAGTAGAAATTTTAGATGACGAAGAAATAGACAAATACTTAGATGATGTACTAAATGTAGAAAAAGAAGTAGAGTGCCTAGAATGCAAAAAAATGGCCAGAAGAAATTAGGAAAAAGGTAGAATAATTAGAAAAATTAGAAATTATAGGAAAGAATCCGATAAGAAAAGATAATAAAGAAGTGTATAAATTAGAAATTATTTATCCTAATTTAGAAGATAGAAAAGAGTTTAAAATGCACATAAATGAATTATTAGAATTAAAAGTTATAGAAATAGTACCAGTAGACATAAGAGCCCTATGTTTATTGTAAATAATCATAATGAACAAAGCGAGGAAAAAGTAGAATGGTAATAAATTATAAAAAATTAAATGATAATAATTTAGACAATAGCTATAAAATACCCAATCAATATGAATTAGTGAATTGTAAACAAAATGTAAAATATTTCTCTAAATTTGATTGTAAAAGTGGATTTTGGCAAATATAATTTCATGAAGAATCTGTTTAATGGACAACTTTTAGTTGTTCAGAAGGACATTTCGAGTGATTAGTAATGTCATTTGAACTTAAAAATGCCCCGCAAGTATTTCAAGTTAGAATTGATAGAATACTAAAACTCTTTTCAAAATTTTGTATAGTTTACATTGATGATATTTTAGTTTTTAACCATAATAAATTTATACATATTACCCATTTAAATAAAATTTTAGATTGTTTTGAGAATAATAATATAGTTATCTATAAAAAGAAAATAGAATTATTAAAACAAAACATAGAGTTTTTAAGATTAACTATAGACAAAGGAATAATAGAACTGCAACCACATATAGTTATCAAAATATTAGAATTTCTAGATAAAATAGAAGATACTAAGAAACTACAAATTTTTTAGTTAGGACTATTAAATTATAGTAGAAAATTTATACCAAATCTTAGTACATTAATCAAACCTTTATATAATAAATTAACAAAAATATTTAAATAGTGAAGACATAAAATTAATTAAAAAACTTAAAGAAATAGTTAGAACTCTCAAACCATTAGCATTACCAATTGACAATTATTATAAAATAATACAAACAAATGCCAGTAGTTTACGATGGGCATGTATATTAATCTAAAAACCCAATAAAAATAATTCTAGAGATAAAAAAGAAATAACAATGTACACTAGCGATAAATTTACAGAAATAAAAGATTGAAAATCTAGTACATAATTAGAAAGTTTAGGAATAATAAATTCTTTAAATTCATTTCATTTGTATAAACAAAATGACATATTTACAATAAGAACTAACTGCAATAATATTATAGAATTTTATAAAAAGATACAAAAGAAAAACTTTGAAAAGAAAAACTCTTTTATTAGCAAAAGATGGATATACTTTTTAGAAGTATTAACTGGTAAATGATACAAAGCTAAATTTGAACACATAGTAGGTAAAGACAGTACTTTAGCAGATATTCTTTCAAGACTAATTAACCAATAATTATTTTACAGGAATAGAGCCATATATGAATTTCGGTCCAATTAAACTTAGATAGTTTCCATCAAGAACAAACTCAAGTTTTAAGAGCAAATTTCAGTTATTAGACAGTCAACAATGTATTTTAGATAATTTGTGGTGTGTTAATAACCCGCAAGATAAATTAAAAAAGTCAATGCACTCATGCATTATTTTAGATAAGTATAGACAGTAATCACTTTGCATTTTTTGTATTAATAGAAGCTTGACAACAAGCTTGAAAACTTTTTTTTTTTAATTACATGAGACTAATGATCAGATTACAACTCATATTTAATGAGATTAGTATACAATCAAATAATTACTGGGACTAATTTACAAATCTTATATAGCACAACCCAGATTTTAACTCTCTCTAATATTCGAGGGACGTCCACTCCACTCATATTTTGAAAGAGAAAAGTCTACCTTTACTCAATTTGAGGAACGAAATTAACCCCACAATACGTTGTGGGAGTTCAAACCCATGACTTTATAATTGTGAGACTTGGATTCTAACCACTAAGCTAAAAAGCCTAGTGGCTTAACAAGGTTAAAAACTTAGAATCATAGCCAATAAAAGTGAAATTTTAAAATGTATTTTAAAGCAAGTGTTTACATAGAAAAATATAAGATCAAGGACTTAAAATTCAAAATTTATTCACCGTTCCGTAACTAGTTACAAGATAACTTTGTTTTAGTTCATCATACCCTAAATTAAACTTATATAAATATTTAATTTAAACACTACTTGACTAGGAATACTAATTAAGATGAAAGAAATATACCCAAATAAACATTTATACTTTCATAATATTTTTATGTATTTGTTTTTTATTTTTTAATTCAAAGTTAATTATTTACAAAATTAAATATAAACGACAAGAAAAAGAAAAAGAAAACCAAAATGAGCGCCAATTTCACGGCACGTGCACCGTCCGCGTCTATTACTGCTCCTTTTCAGCAAGCACGGCTCGGTCGGCAAAGAAAACGAAAGTTCATCGATCCCATTCACTTTCAAGAATCTTCTTTTTGGTCCCTGGATCCAGCGGTGTCCAGCTAGCCAATGAGAATACGCATTAACAAATTCCCTTCTCTTCCCAAAAGCGCCCCCAGATTCGACATATAATCTGACGGTCCAGATTGACTCGACGCCAACGGTCTTACGACCACCGAATATAAAACGGGCCCATTCTGTTAACAAGCTGACATGGCAGAAATTTATTGGCAGACAAGACCAAAAACAACAAAAATATCAATGCGAGAAAGAAGGAAACAATCTAGCACCGTCAATGTTTCCTTAGATCTGACGGTTTCCGAGACTCTAGGGGTTCGAACATTCTCGAATTCTAACCCTAAGCTTATAAAAACGCACTCTTCTTCACTTTGTCCGCCACTTGAAACCCTAGAGATCGGTAGTTTTTTGTTTTTTCGATTTGCTTTTTTTGTTCTTTGTTTTCCCCTCATTTGAATTCTTCTTCGTCGACATAACAAAGAGAAAGCTGTAGGCATGGCTGGTAAAGGAGAAGGTCCAGCAATAGGTATTGACTTGGGCACGACTTACTCGTGCGTTGGTGTGTGGCAACACGACCGTGTTGAGATAATCGCTAATGATCAAGGTAACAGAACGACGCCGTCTTATGTTGCCTTCACCGATACCGAGCGTTTGATTGGTGATGCCGCGAAGAACCAGGTCGCCATGAACCCTATCAATACCGTCTTTGGTAAGAATTCAAACTCAGCTCCGTTGACTTTATTTTTTATTTTTTTTATTTTAAGATTTACTGCTTAATCTTGTTTTGTTTAGATCTGATGATGTATAGTTTAGATCTGTGACCTTGATTTGTAGATCTTGAGTTATATCTATAGAAATTTGAATATTTACAGGTTGGAGTGCTAGATTTATCTTATCTTAAGCTACTAAGAACTATATCTCATGTTTTACTGAATAAGATGCTATGTTCAACTGAATGATGTCCGTATAAAATTTGAATTTTTTTTTAGTATACTTGAAGGCTGCAAGTTATTTGTTTATTAATGTTACATGCAGTAGTTTGTATAATTAATGTCCCATATAGAAGTAGCTGTTAATGAAGCAATGTATTATGCCTTATTGATTTATGACCATAAAGATTCTCATTTTGAATGAATTATATGATTAAAATTTAGCGTTTCATGGTATTTTAAGTTTTTGTTTGAGTGTTCTCTGCTTGTATCGATCTTACTGTCTGAATGAAATTAAGAGTATTGTAGTTTTACGGTCTCTTTATATTGTTTAGTTGAGCTAATTGATTATTCTTTCAACAGATGCAAAGAGGTTGATTGGTCGTAGATTCAGTGATGCATCTGTCCAGAGTGACACTAAGTTGTGGCCATTCAAGGTTATAGCTGGTGCTGGTGATAAGCCTATGATTGTGGTCACATACAAGGGTGAAGAGAAACAATTTGCTGCGGAAGAGATCTCTTCCATGGTTCTCATTAAGATGCGTGAAATTGCTGAGGCCTACCTGGGCTCTACAGTCAAGAATGCTGTGGTCACTGTCCCTGCTTACTTCAATGACTCTCAGCGTCAGGCTACCAAGGATGCCGGTGTTATCGGCGGTCTTAATGTCATGCGTATCATCAATGAGCCCACAGCTGCAGCCATTGCCTATGGTCTTGACAAGAAGGCTACAAGTGTCGGTGAGAAGAACGTCTTGATCTTTGATCTTGGTGGTGGTACTTTTGATGTGTCTCTTCTTACCATTGAAGAGGGTATCTTTGAAGTTAAAGCCACAGCTGGTGATACCCATCTTGGTGGTGAGGATTTTGATAACAGAATGGTTAACCACTTTGTGCAAGAGTTCAAGAGAAAGCACAAGAAGGACATTAGTGGTAACCCCAGAGCTCTAAGGAGGTTGAGAACTTCCTGTGAAAGAGCTAAGAGGACACTCTCATCAACTGCCCAGACCACCATTGAGATTGACTCGCTTTACGAGGGTATTGACTTCTACTCCCCCATCACCCGTGCCAGATTTGAGGAACTTAACATGGATCTGTTCAGAAAATGCATGGAGCCGGTTGAGAAGTGTTTGAGGGATGCCAAGATGGACAAGAGCTCAGTCCATGATGTTGTTCTTGTCGGAGGATCTACTAGGATTCCCAAAGTCCAGCAGCTTTTGCAAGATTTCTTTAATGGAAAGGAGCTTTGCAAGAGCATCAACCCCGATGAGGCTGTTGCCTATGGTGCTGCTGTGCAAGCTGCTATCTTGAGTGGTGAAGGTAACGAGAAGGTGCAGGATCTTCTGCTATTGGATGTCACACCTCTCTCCCTTGGTTTGGAGACTGCTGGTGGTGTCATGACTGTGCTGATTCCAAGGAACACGACCATTCCCACCAAGAAGGAGCAGGTCTTCTCAACATACTCTGACAACCAACCTGGTGTGTTGATCCAAGTCTATGAAGGTGAAAGGACAAGAACCAGGGACAATAACTTGTTGGGTAAATTTGAGCTCTCTGGTATTCCCCCAGCTCCTAGGGGTGTTCCTCAAATCACTGTGTGCTTCGACATCGATGCCAATGGTATCCTGAACGTGTCTGCCGAGGACAAGACTACTGGTCAAAAGAACAAGATCACCATCACTAATGACAAAGGAAGACTTTCAAAGGATGAAATCGAGAAGATGGTTCAAGAGGCGGAGAAATACAAGTCTGAAGATGAAGAGCACAAGAAGAAGGTTGAGGCAAAGAATGCCTTGGAGAACTATGCATACAACATGAGGAACACAGTGAAGGACGAGAAGATTGGTTCCAAGCTTGCACCAGCAGATAAGAAGAAGATTGAAGATGCCATCGACCAGGCCATCCAATGGTTGGACAGCAACCAGCTTGCAGAGGCTGATGAGTTTGAGGACAAGATGAAGGAATTGGAGAGCATCTGCAACCCCATCATTGCAAAGATGTACCAGGGTGCCGGCGGTGACATGGGTGGTGCCATGGATGACGATATTCCTGCTGGTGGTAGCGGTGCTGGCCCCAAGATTGAGGAGGTCGACTAAGCAGCTCTTGTCTTCCGTAGGCTTTTGTTTGTTGGGGGTTAAGTTGGTAGGGTGATTAGATGTTTCGGATTTTTAATTTTATTCCCATGCTTTGGACTATTGGGTTTTGATTGATCTTTTACAAGTCTGTTCAAAGCCCATTGCAAGTGTTCCATGTTTTCTCAATTTACTTTTTCATCCATTGCGGACATTTCTATTGTTGACGCGGGGACTAGAACAACCCTGCTTTGCTTATTCCATACTTGGAAACTTTTCTTGCTAATTTATATTTAACCGCATGAATCTCTCTGACCCAAGTATGAGAATGGACGTAAACGGTATGATAACAAAAACTTTTCCTCTCTGTATATTATTACAGTAGTTGGCAATTTGACAAGATCAATTTATCTGATGCAACGCAGTACCAATAAATTAATATTAGTGCGTAATTTTGTTTTTTAGGGGGTAGGATTTGTCGATGTGGAAACATTAAATAAGTTACGTTTTGACTAATATAAATTTGCCGTGATAAGTTACGTAAACGGTATTAAATAAGTTACGTTTTCAACTCTAATAACCACCACCGCAGGTTTGATAATGAGCGTGCCTCGTGGAATAAACTCGCAATACTAATATTAAAATTTATAATATATAATAATTGGTTTGATATTTGAAGCCTTTTTTCGTTGAAATGGCGTCCCAAACAGACCAGTATATATATATAATACAAGTCTACAAGACAAGAGAACAGCTTTGAGCGTTCAACGCTCTACATTTTTTGGTGGCTTTTTCTTCATTCTTATTCCTCCTTATCACAATGTGATTACTTTATTATGAAGATAATGTGAAGCGCTTATACGCTAGCTAGTCCATGACTCAAAATCTTCACGCAACTCCATATTTTCAACAAATTTGTATTACTTTTTCTTTCAACCGACCAAAAAAATCAAAAGAGAAAAAAAAAAAAAAAAAACCCCTGTAATCTCAAAACGAGACAAACTACAAACGTATTTCACTTTCTGCTTACTTTTTCGCTAAAATCTCACATTTTCAAAAAGCACCCAAGAACACTGTGGTTTTACTCCAAAAAGCGACGGGCCTTCAATTTATGAAATAAGACAATTCCATAAAAAAAAAAGAAAAAGAAAAAGAAAAAAAAGGTTGTCTTATATACTAATCAAAATAGGACTCTGTTATCCAAGTCAAAGGAAAAACAATTCGAGAAAAAAATTAAAAATTGAATTGAAAATTTTACATATTAAACTTTACGATTTTTATATATTTTTAGTGTTGTCGGCTCTTCAAATTTGTAAAAAAAAATTTATATGATAACCTAATTAAGCCTAATACTTTTTTCATCACAACCCCCGACAAATCAAAACTCTACTGCTGCCTACCGATGGATTAACGTAATCACATTCTATTACATACATTTCAATCGAAAGATAAAGAAAAATCCTGGGCCGCAAAATAATTCCAAGCCGTGTCAATCAAAGTACGCTTAATTCTCGAATCCAAACGCGTTCGAGCAAAAATAGAGAAGACATATCACGCGGGAAGATTTTAGGAAAAATAAATAAATAAATAAATACAAAAGAAGGCCATATACAATTGAATTAATTACACGTAATTGCCATGAATAACATTCAAACGGACGCCAACCTTGACCCAACCCCCAACTCAGCCCTTTTGACTTTGATTCCAAGACAATCTCATTTTCATTCCAATTCCTACATCACGACTGACGCTTTACAACCCACTTCACAGTCGTCATTATATGTGATTTGCGCAGAGGAGTGCAAGAAGCAAAAATACTAAAGATGTAATGGTTTCATAAAGATGAATACAATCCATACAAGTACAAAAGTCAATTATAATTACAGTCAAAAGGCTAAGAGGACGCTGGAAGCAGAACCATAAGAATTAGTGAGCCAAAAAATTGAATAATAATAATAGATATGTGAGACGCACGCTTTGTTCATAGATTACACTGTATGGTACAAAATGTCAGTAAAAACAATGAAGCACCAACTAATGCAACCACCCTTACTAATCTAATTAAATGCCTGTTTCAGGTCAACATCAGATCATTTCCACCGAGATGAGGCCGAAGGCAAACACGAACCTCATGCTCTTCTGGTCCCACCCGAAGCTTCGGCACCATAATCTCAAGCACCGACCCTGAACCATCGTAATATGCTTCTATGTTTGCATCTTCAGGGATTCGGGTTGAAAGTGGGATTTCTCGGATGAACTCCCCGGGAGGGCAGTGTTCAGATGCTGGATCAGTAAGTTTGAATGTTCTATCATGCCTTTTGATAAATGGCATGCCAGACATGCTCACACAAGAAACTTTTATGATACCCTGAGTCAGGGTATTCCTCCAAGAAACTTTCACCCTCTGAAGATCCACAAAGGGCAAGCTAATGATAATCAAATAACCTTCTTCATCTTCATATATTGCCTTTGCAGCAGTAGAAGGCCCGTAAACATTTTTCATCACTCCACTAAAGTCATTCAACCAGTGTGGCGGCTCATAAGGGTGTATTTCCATATCTGCAATCCGATCAGAGGGTTGATTAACAGCCAAATAACATTCGTCATCATTCCCATGAGGAAAAAAGTCCTTCTTCCTTTTGCTGCTGGGAGATAAGTCCATGGCAACACCATTGCTATGGCTGGATGGCTGAGTTGACAAATTAAGACCAGAGCCATTGAGCAGCTTCTTTGATTGGGAATTTGACGCACTCTTAATTGGAGGAGGCCTCTCAAGCTCAAAGTCAGTGTTCGGAAGGTTTCTCCATGAACTGAAATCACTAGCTTCAGGTGGAATTGTGAAATTCAGATCTCTGCCAGTGAGCTCCATCCACCTCTTCCGCTCTTCCTCATCGAGAACCATGAGATTGGGGGACGAAACCACCTCAATCCCATGCACACACTGTGGGTTCGAAAGCCCTCTATAATGCTTGCGTTGCATCCGGTGAGATCGAACAAATCCCTTATCCACACTAAATGGAAATGGACGCTCGCCTTGACGAGAATGCCCATTCATATAACTCCGTAACTGCATCTTACCCAACGCATTCTCGGGCCTCTCCTTGAAAACCCACATGTATATATTCTCCATGTCATGCTGAACCATAAAAACATCAAGCTTGAGATCAGATTTATCAAATCCAGAAACCCCATTGCTATCCCTGATAATCTTAGCCTTTGATTTCTCATTCAAAGCAGGCTTAAAATAAAAGCTGAAGAAAAACCAGGCACCCCAAATACTATCAACCCGCTTGGCACATTTCCGCCCAACTTTGGGGATATTCAGGTAAGATTCAGGCTCATAACCTTGAGAACTGAGTCCCACATCTAAAATTTCACATGTATCCAAATTCCATGACTGTGGGGGAGGGCTACGCTCAGCTGACAAGGGCAAATTGATATCAGGTGGACGAGGAAGAATAACTTGGCGATTCATTTCCAAATCCAATTCGTCGTGAGAGGAGGCACTTGAATCCATGGATAAGAGAGTAGATGGGTGATGATTCTCCATTGACAAGGCAGTGAGAAAAGAATCTCCCATAATTCAGCGCGATTCCTGGGTGGGTTTTGTTGTTGCTGATAGGTTGAATAATATTTCCATAGTTTCCACCAAGAAACAAATTCAAGAAATAAACCTTATAAACACCTTCATCATAATCATTATCTATCAATCTCCACAATATCTCCCCTCCATCAAAACCCTAAATTGTTCCTCAATCATATAACATTTTCCCCACACACCCACAAAATCAACTACTGCTCAATTCAATAACCCCAACTAACTAAAATACAACAATAAAAAAAAATTACAATTTCCCAAAATAAAAGGACCTTTAATAAGAAAAATTATTTCTTATTCAAACAAGAACCCAAAAAATAAAAAATTAAAAAAAAAACAAAAGAGAAAAAGAAAGAAAAACAAAAACCTCTTCAATCTCTACTAAAGGAGAGAGAAAGAGAGATTTAACAAGACGCTAAAGAAAAACTATATCTAACCCTAAACCCATAATTCCTTGAAATCCTCCAAAAACAGGTGGGAAACACTGGACTAAATCCATAAAAAAATAAATTAAAACTATTCTTTTGTCTTTGGTTTACATCTATTTCACCCCAAGAAAATATATATGTATATTTTAGAAAACTGTTAAAAGAAAAAGAAAAAGAAAATGAAAGAAAAAAAGTAAAGTATAAGGGATCTTAAAAGAGTTACCTTTTAGGGTACGCATCGAGGAAGGGAGCTTCATGGAGGATGATGATGCTCATCTTCATCATATCATCAACTACAATTGTTATGTGGCTACTGCTCCGTCAAAATGTGTGATATGTGAAAATGTGAACGGAAGAAAAGAGGCATAGACGTGAGCCACCGTCTAATTATACACAGGTTTTACAAGTAAAAGCCTGCACTAGATAGCACCGATTTTATTCACCGTTAATTCACGGTAACGGTGCACTTTTCTTTGTATGTGTTATCGAGTCAAGCTTTTGTGTCTTTTCAGGTCAATTCTCAACAGCACCTCGGGGAGTTAGATTTTCATTTTTTTTTTTTTCTGTAGAAATCATTTTAGGGTGGGGAATTCAGTAAACCCACCCTCCCTTCTATAAAATATTTACAATAAATACACGTTATTTTTTATAAATATAAATTAATAAAAATATTTATATAATTAATCAATTAAGTCATTATTATTTTCTTTTACTTAATTTTTTTGTTAACTATTGAGGTTGCTTCAATATAAGTTTTATTTAATAATTTTATCTTAATGACATAAAATGACCCAATTACTCAGAAAAAAAATATGTGTTCTTATTTCTAATACTTTAGGTTCTTAATTTTATGACTTAAATTAAATTTTTAAATAAATTCTAATAATTTTTAATATTTTACACGTAAATGACATAAATTTAACAGTTTAATAATTTACATGAGTATTAACTCATAAAGATGTTATGTTAGTTTAATTAAAAATTAATAATCATACTAATAAAGTAAAATTGACCATTTAGAAACAATAAATTTTGTGAAAAATAAAAAAATTGTTGAAGTTAAAGAATGATTTTTAACACTTTTACCTTTTAAGGATAAAATAGTCAATTTAAATTTCGGCTAAAGTAATCTTAGTTGTCAAATACAATTGTCAAACATAATAAAAAAAATCAAAGTGAAAACAATAAATTATGATATCACAAAAAATAAATTAAGAATTTAAAAATTAATTAATTAATTCTTTAAAATTCTTCTTTATTTGAAATGTTTAAAAATAGGAAAATTATCAATCATATACCATTAGTTTACTCTGTTATCAAATTTACTACAACACTTTCATGGTATATCAGTCGTCCACCTTAAGTTGACAAAATGTATCTACCGTCCACCAAACCGTTAGCTGTCGTTTGAATATGATGACGTCAGAGGGGTAATTTGGTCTTTTCATATGATACAAGTGATAATTTTAGGGTATATAAGTGATAATAAGAGATTTTAAGGGTATACAAGTAATAATTTTTAAGGGTAAAATTGTCAATTCATTACAGTTCCGTTAACTTTCAAATGACAGCTAATAATTTAGTGGTCGGCAGATAACTTTTGTCAATTTAGGGTGGACGATTGATACATCTTTAAAGTGATGTAGTATTTTTTATAAAAGTATAAATTTAAGATATACGAATGATAATTTTCCTTAAAAATAACATGATTTTTATAATTATTTTTTAAGATGTGGGTTGGATTTACATAATTTGTGGGGACGTAAATATCACCACCTATCATTTTTATCATTTTATGAATGAGTGATAACATTAATATCCTTGAGTTATTCTGATTTCTCAAAAGAGGATATATGATTTTTTCCATTCAATTAAATAAGTATTTATTTTAGTATCTTCTGTAGAAATTGTCTTGGTTACTTTTGGATATTGTAACCTTTATTGAGGTTAATTTTCGATTACTTTCTTTGTGGAATTACAATTTTTAAAATTTTTGAAATCCTCAATTTTCATTTTTTTTAAAGAAGATTAAAAAAAATTTCATCAATCCACCCATATTTTTCTTTTTATCTATTGAACAAAATGCGCGTAAGTTTAAATTTTAAATTTATAATAGTTTAAGGGGTATTTTGAAAATTGTCATTTTACGAAATGGTAATCCAAGATTTAATCTTTTTATAATGATAATTATGAAAAAGCATGGTTTGGTTTTTACTGAATTGAGCTAAGCTGAATAAAATTTATAAGAATTATGAACTGAATCAAACCAAACCAAAATTAGTTTGGTTCTAGTTCAATTCAGTTTTTTTCTAATTTTTTTTCCAGTTATTCAATTTTTGATTCGATTTTATTATTTAACTCATTAAATAGATAGGTTTTGTCTTCATTTTTTTTTATTTAACTCATTAAATAGATAGGTTTTAGTTTCGTTTTAAACTGATTCTCAATTTTTTTGCAATGACAGTGAAAAAGTAACTTAACGATAACAATACTTTAAATAGAAGTTTAAGAACTATTAAGGAAGTCCCTATTTTTCTCATTTATGAGATTAAGAGTTCAAGTTCTCGTAGAAAACCATACAATTTTGTTTTAAGGTATGCCACACTCTCTGACAGGCATCATGTCATTTTCATATTTTAATTTTATTTTTAGTTTTTTATTTTTAGTATGTCATACTCTTTTACTTTTGTTTATTGTTGTTATTATTACTATTATTATTATTATTATTATTATTATTATTATTATTATTATTATAGCAATAACTCTTGAAGGTGTTACCAGCGACCTCTAGTAATGCCACTTATTATAAGGGTGTGCTAGTGCTGAAGTTGCATTTGACTCCAATGGTGGGTAATCGAGGTTCCAATGCCTGGGATAGGCACTCATCATGTAGGTTTTATATATAAAGTTATAGACAAGTTAAAAACAAAAAATATATATATAATTTTCAATGTAATATATTTTATCTTGTAGTATATTAATAGTATTGTGTTGTATTAGCATATACTTTGGGATTTTCTTTTATCAATTTGAAAGTGGCCTTTCACCTATACAGTATTTTGTTTGGGTTGACTAAGCCAAACCCAAAAAATTTCTCTAGTTCTTTATTGGATCTTAGTGTGAAGAGTTTATTTTCTTTCAATTTTAAGGAATTCATAGTGAATGGAGTCAATGTGTATGATTTTAGGGATTGCCCTAATTGAGACTTAGTCTAAGACATTATCATAAGTGTATTTGAGTTTGTTGTGACCTTTGATATAGTTTGACCAATTTTTCCCTTCTAATAGAATTTGCTATTTTTATCTTAAAAGAAATAAGGAAAGAGCTAATATGTCCCCTAAAAATACTCAATAGTAAAGATAAAAATCAGAATTGCACAAAAGCGAAGTTTGACCTGTTTAAGATATAGATCAAGGGACACAGATGTTATAATTAGTAGAGTTTAGTGTTGTTGGAGAAGAATTGGTGTGGGGCTGTGGGCAGTCCCGCTAACTCAATTATTGTGAGACTAGTAGTGGAATCAACTAAACTTAATGTAAAAAATTAGTAGGTCCTATAATAGGATCCATTATTCTTCCACATGAGAAAGCATCATTAGGTTGTCTCAGCAGCTTAGGGCATAAGATTTTTCTAAGTTTTTGAGGATAAGTTGAGTTTTTACCTTTCAATTTTCAATTTATAGTGCCGTAAATTTCACTCGTAAAATGATAATCTAAAAAATACTCCCGAATTATGATAAAAACTCAACTTACTTTTATTTTTATTTAAAAGATAAGAAAAAAAATGAGGGCGGATTAATGAAAATTATTTTATCTTCTTTACAAAAATGAAAATAAATTGACATTTATAATAATTTAGAGGTATTTTAAAAATTATCAATTTATGAAGGAGGTAATTTAAAATTAATGCATATATTAGTTTCAAACCTGCAATCGTTGTTTTATGTTCAGATATCTCATTTCACTTAAAAAAAAAAAATCAAATTACATTTTAATTTCTAATATTTTAGTCATAAATGGAGAACACCCCCTAAGTGAGTGAGTGAGATTCTACCCCAATAACCCAAAAGGACCAATTCCACATGCACTTTTGTCCCAGCACTTGGTTTAAAATAGCGATGGCAGCTCCCTTTCATGCTTAAAGAAGAAAGTGTTGTCCACCAATCCATTGCTTGTTTTTGCAGCTTTTTTATTTTCTTTTTTCTATGGTGGGTCGTGGGTGTGGCTATCACTATGTACACACACATATATCACAATAAAAATGGACTTCGCTTACTCCATATCTAAACCCAAAAAAGATCTCCATCTCTCATTCTCTACTAGCAAAAGTGGATTGCTTTTACATGTGATGTTGGAGTTGGAGTTGGAGTTGGAGTTGGAGTAGTCCAAGTTAATTTATTAAATATGTTGGTTAGTGTTTAGGAGAAATGTTAAGAGACACATGTGAACGTAAGACTTATACAAAAATTCTATCTAACGTTATTCGAAATGTCCCATCACTTACATCAAAAATTTTGTAGCGGAACCAACATTATTGCTGATTTGGGTTTAAAAAAAGGGGGAAAAAAAAGGTCTTGCGTACTTTCATTTTATACACTACAGCTCGTTGAATTTTTACTATGTGTCTTTGTCAATTAATTACGTTAAAATATATGCAAATATGATAAAAATCTAATAAATGAGAGGTATACATTAAAAGCACCGGAATTTTCTTTTGGGGAGCAAAAAGGGTCTTGGTAAGTATATGTATATAAAAGATATTGAGTTAATAATTTTCATAATTTTTTTTTTGTTTTAAATATTTTATCAGTGACAATGTCTCATTGGCGCATTTGGGACAAGCCGGTGATGACAACGCAGCCCGCTCATGTTCTTGACGCATGCCCCCTTTTTGCTATTAATTTTATTCTTATTTTAAATTATGGGGAACACCGACTGTACATATCAATCTTGTGGTTATAGCCGTGGCCACGTATTGATAATCAACCATAGATGAGGGACCGGACTTGTAATTTTAATTTTTTAACTTTTAATTTGAGGGACAAAATAAAACACTCTTCCCTATTATTTAGACAAATTGAATTAGATAACAGTATTAGCTAGATAAAATGCTACAGGATCAGGATTCACATAATTTAATTTTATTATGTTATGTTTTCATTCAACTAATACTCTATTATTCCATAATAATTTCTATAAAATCAGTTAGTTTTATTGAGGTAATAAATGTTCGCACATTCATCACACAGGTGATAGTTACTTAGACAGTACTCATAGATGCGACCAAATATTATATTTGACTATTAACTTTAATAGAATTAACCTTTTTGATTTAACGTAACGTTTCTGTCCCCATGACTTTGTTTTAATATTATGATGATAAATATGTCCTTGGCTACTTATTTATTTACAAGTATACCACATATTAAAAAGACCATTTTATCCAAAAAGTAGAATAACACTAGAAAATTGTCCTTAGTTGTCCAAATATTTGCAAGTTTACCGGCCATGAAAAGACCACTATGTCCAAAAAATTAGACATTGATATTTTGACCGTTGGAGACAAATTTCAAATGCATTTATAAATTGACAAACTCCCCATTCTAGAACTAAACGTCAAAACATTACAAACAGAGCATCATCCCACAACAACCATTTAAAACACAAACATGCATCTACAAAGCACAGCGCTCAACAATGCCATCAACCTCAAGTTATTCAAGTAACATTAAGCTCACCTCAAACAATGATGAAGCGAACGGAGAGGTGTTATACTTTCCCAACGAAATATGCTTCTATGGCTTAAAGGCCATTAATAAAATCATTAGAATCAATAGCCAAGCAGAAAAGTTTAAATTACAACTATGCAATGGCAGTGCCAAGAATTCCATCTAATAGAGGTTAAGTTAATAGTAATTTAAAAATACTCAACAAATAAAGTAAAAATTTATTAATATATTCAATTCAGTACATTTATAATTGTTCTTGACGTCTTTTTATATGTTAAAAATATTAAAAAAATAACCTTACCATTAAGATTACAAAATATATATTTTCTTGGTATACCATTGGTTTCTCCCATTCGATTTTGCTGATGATTTTTGATAAAATTCATAGCTGAAAATGCCCTTTGTTAAAAACAATACTAATGTCACCAATAGATAAACTAATAAATAATAATTTATCCTTTTTAGTATCAACTATTTTTCTTACTAACTCACCAATCCCTTTTAATCCTGAAATCTATCATCAAAATCTACATCTGTAATATAAACATCAACTTGAAATTCAAGTGCTATAAGATTCAATGAAGAAAAATCAATTAGATAAAACTCAATAAGATTTGTTCTTTTACGTGAAGAGAGTTAAAGCCCTTAGGATTTCAAAATAATAACATTACATTGTGGGTTATAGGGGTAAAGACAAATATCTGATATTTTAGTTATTTTTTAAATTTTATTAGGGACCTATATGATAAATCAAATTAAAAATGGCAAATATCATAATCGATTTGCAACTTTTGAAAAGCCAAGCTAGCTTTAACGTGGCATTGCCACTACAGCTATGGCACTCTAACTAAAAGGTTTGACTTTTTTGAATAGTGGACACCATATAACGCAGAGAGGAGGCTGGTTAGAAAGGGAACAAGATGAAGGTTCTACATGAATAAAAAAATCAATGATAAAATTTTAGAGGGAATAAGAAAAATGGAAAGTAGTCTGTTGGTCTGCTAAGGTTCAACATGAATCAATAGATTGTGATAAGATTTTATAGAGACTGAGCATAATGGAAACAAATATGAAGTGTCCAAATATGTTTGACCTACACCACCTTTTTCTATTTGTCTACATGTGTATCATTTTTTTTTAAGGCTTAAGGCTATAATGCAACTATATACTTGTGAAATGGCAACATCAAAAATGGAAAAGAAATAGTTTCAAAAGCTAAAGTGTAGTACATACATTTCACAGATAAACAGAGCTTACATAGAGTTGTCCATAAAGGCTTTATCACACGGTGGTAGCAACCAAGTACTTAATCCCCTAAGAAACAAAATATAGCAAAAGAAAAAAAAAAAAGTGTTTGCCTATCATCCATCTAATTCTAAATCCAATCACTTTTAAAATGCTACATTTACCTAATAAGTAAGCAAATATAGATAATGTTTTATTATTAATAATTTAACATATTTGAGATTGAATAAAAAAAGTAATCTGAATAGCCTGTGAATCTCTATCATTCCTGGTTTTACGTGGCATTGTAAAAGAAGTTTAACATACAATTACTTCGACTATATACTGTCTACTTTGCTACCAATAGTAGCACTACATTCAAGTTGATTACGGCATCAAATTTAAGATATAAAGTTATTAATCTACCAAATTTCTCTTTTGTTTTTAGTCTCCTTTGTCTGGTTACTAGTGATTTCATTCAGTCTTTTTTGTCTGATAACTGGTAGTTTTTACTCATTCCATTCAAAACCTTCCTTCTTGGCACCCTAATCCAACTCTATCCAGACATTGACCATATTATATCAGCTGATGTTTGGCCACTTGGCTGGTGCGTTGCTCTTGCACATGCTACATGTAAAGTGCCTTATACAGCAGTGTTTGAACCACTTCCAATGATTATGTAGTGAGCGGGTTGCTTCCAGTAAAAGGAACAATGATCTTTTGACTGAACCACATATTAAGCTTATGTAGCTTAAAGCAACCACAGTCATTGTTAATAGACCATTGTGTGAAAAAGTGATCATCATTGCATATGTATATTAGCTTACCATCCCAAAGCTGAGTAATAGTCATTTGTAAATTCTCATCACATTTTAATGCGCCTTCTTAATACCCTACTTATCATTTTATTGATAACAAAAATAGTGCTTGTTGTACCTAGATCAACAACCTCAAGCTTATACTTAGTACCAATGAATCGAACATAAACATGTGTATTATCATCAGCCACTTTAACCATAGAGAATATTACTTTAACTATTACAATTGATATTCAAAATTCATAATAAAATTTGACATGCATGTTAAACTGAGCGATAATTAAATCCTAAAACAATCTAACATAATTCAATTTCATAGCTACATTTCACATGCATTGTAGTTTATGTTAACACAACTTAACAACTAACAAAACAAAGCTACAAATGACAACATCAAACGTATCTCTTCAATATTAAATATGCAGATAATGGTCAACCAAGTTCAATAATATCAAGGTACATGTTCTAAAAATAAGATGAATAAAACTTGCTCCATAATCACAATACAACAAACTTTGTGTTAAGAAATATGTCTTATTTTTCAATGAGAATTTCTTAAAATATTTTATTCTTTAGTAGGATTCATATTTAAGGAATAAGTAATTTTTCCTTTGAGACTTGACTTATTAAAGGAGAAATATAGCTAATATAAGAAAATAAATACTTCTTTTACATAAATAATTAGTATATATAGGGAGGTTAGGTTCATTTTTTGGTATAACACAGCAATCAATTCTCTGCAAGTAGAGAGTTTCTAGTGTGAGAGAAACGGTAGGTCTATTGAGAGACTGGGTATTATTGGGGTTTTGGGTATGAGGAAAAATACAAAAGTGACTATAATAATTTTTTACATTGTATATTTTTCTCTCATCGTCCTCAGCGACAGTGGTTTTTCTCCAATATATGAATTTTTCACATAAATTTTTGTGTTGTGTGAATGATTTTATTCTCCATTTATTTTTTGTATATTATTTGTATAATATTTTTGCTTGCAATATTTTGGGTGGGATTAAAATTCCCTAACAAGTGGCTGTTGAGTTGTTGCCCACAGTAGCTAGTAAAAAGGAGATATTTGGGATTATTAAGTTCTGTCCCACATTAGCTAGTAAAATGGAGATACTTGTGTTAATATGTAGGATAAGTCACTCTATCTAATAAGCTATTCTGTCGGGTTGGATATTTAGAAATCTTGAGCCAAAGACCTCCCCAACAATAGGTATTAGAGTTTGACCCTAGTAGCCGAATTGTGGTGGTGGAACAACTTAGGTGTGTTGGACGAAACGACTGGGGTCTGACGGTGGTTTCGTGTGAGGGGATTGTTGAATTATTCCACATTGGCTAGTAAAATCAAGATACTTGGAATTGTTGAGTTGTATCCCACATTGGCTAGTAAAAATGAGATACTTGCGATTGTTGAGTTGTATTCCACATAAGTTAGTAAAAAAGAGATACTTGCGGTAATATGTATGATAGGTCATTCCACTCAATACAATATTCTTGTAGGTCGAATACTTAGAAATCTTAGGCCAAGGCCCCCAAACACTTTGAAACCCATATATATGAAAAAATCCAAAACATAGACATCCCAACACATGTAATATCATTAAAAAAAAATCAACAATAGATTTGATAAACAAGAAGCTCATACCCAAACAGATATTCAAAACTCTTGGATATTGCTTGCCTTTTTTAGATTTTGGGTGTGTTTGACATAAAATCTTTCTATTCTCTCAACTGGAGATAAGAAAAAAAGGAAGATGAAAAGATAAGTGAAGGGCCAATAGGGTTTTTGTAGTCAGTGCTAAGTGGGTTACTTGGAAATGGGGGAACATACCCAAACTTTCCCTCTAAATCCATGTCTTCTCTTTATTTCCCATAGATGTCAGTTGAGCTCCATCTCAAGCTCTGAAATGATGTTTGTTGTGGGTTTATGTCATGGCTTGGGTTTTAGAAACAGATTATTCTTTATTTAATATTTTTTATCAATTGCTATTATTTTACCGTTGGACAGTTAGGGTTAATAGTCAAACTTAACATTTTGTCACCTGTGGGAGTATTTTCCAAACAAGTGCCACCTATATGATGAATGTCCAAACATGTATCTCCTGGGAGAAAATAACCTTTATAAATAATTGTGCTTAAAATTATGGCTCTAGCATTACTCATATAAATAAATATTTATAATGTAGAGATGGATCTTGCTTTTATTAATCAAGCCTCAATTTTCAAGCTATGCAATATAATGGATTTTAACTTTAAAAAGTTCCTTGATTGGAATAGATAGTAATATATCTATAAAAAAATTAAGTTAAAAGAAAAATAACACATTTGACAATTATAGATTTGATATTTGAAAAGGAGAGGGATGAAACCTATATAAGAATTTTTATATTGATTAGTTATGTTGCCTATGTAATTATCATTAAATTCTTGTCTGAGCTTATCATTCGGGTGGTAAATGTGTAATCTCAAATGACGTTTAGAACAAATATTTTGAGAGTTAAGATTCGTTATACCCCTTTTATTAAGTGTATCTTCAATTTCTTATTAATAAAGTTAGAGTTGGACTATTGGTACCCCTCCAAAATTCTTCTGAAACCCATTTTTTAATAATACTAAGCTTAATACCAAAAATACCCTTATTTCTAAATAAACACAATTAATTTGTAAATCTTTTAATTTTCTATTATTTTCTCGCTCCTCGCAAACAAAATTTTATGGGTGATAAACTTCTTAATAAATATCAATGAATTAAATAAAATATTTGTAAGATCATGATGTGAAAAGTTCTATTATGAGCCTTAAAAAAAGGTAGATAATTTTGTCAGAATGTGTTTCGTTTATTATCAATAGATTGTCTTAGTAATTGAAGAAAAATTTACAGAGAATTTGAGAAAAAATTACATGTGTGAGTATGATAGCTGAGAAAATACAAGAGTTTTTTTTTAAAAAAAAAGAAAATAAAAAAGTTTGAAGTGAGATAAAATAAATGTAAGATATATTAAAATATATGTCTTTAAATATAATTGTAACAGAAGAGGGGTTCGAAAAGAATTTTTGAGGGGTGCTAATAGTCCGACTCATAAAATTGTCCTTGTACAATAGAAAATATTGAATTTAAAAAAAAAATTCAACCCATGGTCAAAAAGAAGTTGTTAGCTTCTCCACTGATTGAAGCTAGAAATTGAAGGAACCTGAGAAATATTTTGTCTTGCCTCCTCTAAAACAAAAGAGAAATGGCCCAAGTGGGTATTATTTATATTAAATGACAAAAGTAGAGAATTAATTGATGTTATTTTTTATGCTTCATGATTAATGATCACAATTAACAGATGCCTCAGATATAACCCGCTAAACCTAGGCCTTTCGTCGCAGGTGCTTTTGTATTAGAAAATTACCTTATTATATAAATTTTGTAACTTCAGATACTTACGAGGAAAATTATGAGAGAGTTGTGGGGCACATGGCCACCCCTTTCACTTACTATATACAACATGAATGATATGCTCTTTTGGCTGGGGAAGCTGGTTGGCTTTTTGATTGCTCTCTGGCTTTCTTTGTTGGCTTATTGCAACTTGCAGCCGGTGAAAAGGCTCTAGTTCGTTTTTAAGGTCAATTGAATAATTAAATAAAACTATTTAAAAATCTTTCGATCAAATTTTTAAGGACATATAAAGTAGCTATTTGGTTAAGATTACGCATGCATTATGTCATTTAAAATTGTGACATTTTATATAAATTTATAAAGTAAATTTCATTCATAATGGAGAGAAATATTTCCCATTAACACGTCAAAACTTGGAAAAAGTTAATGGAAATAATTTCATACTTGAGTGTTTGTTTTTAGGAGCTTGATTGAATAGTTTTTAAATAATTTTATTTGACTAATCACCTGAATTCAAATCCTACAAATGGTAGAGATTAAAAATTTAATTTAAAATTTATCCCCTCATCTAAAAAAGTTCAAACCCTATGTTTGGTATACTTGTTTAGAAATTTTGCCAAATTAATTAATTAGCTATCACTCATAGACAAAATATTTTCTTTGATTTTTTTAATAGGTATATAAATGTTCTTTAATTTGAACACTTTAGACACACAACGTTGTGACACTTAGCAAAACACATTTGGATTTGGTAGAAAACAAGCTAGGAATACAAAAATAATAATTATAAAAACATGCTTATTTTAAAGCTCAATAATTGAAACAACTTATATAGAAATCTTGAAGGAGATTGGTGGCTAATGGAATCCTGCTCGTATCACTAACTAAAAAGTGCAGGTAACATCTGGGATCAATTTATCTGGGATGGTGGGAATCAAATCTTAAAGCACCTATCAGTGAATTAAGTTACATCATTTGAACTTCTTTGGGTTTATATTATAGCTTAGTTGGACAAGTTAAGATCTACCAGGTTGTCATTTGATGCATATGTAAGTGCCAGCTGATTCAAGATTGTTTAGTTTTAGAGACAATCTCTTTTGGACCTTTTTATTTCTTTCTTTCTTTTAGCAAATTAGTGCTATTTTCATCACTTGAATCCTTTGATTGAGAAAGAAGCAATTTGTGTCATACATGCTCCAAAACTCGATTATAATTGCATAAAAATGCCCAAAATTATATGAAGTTATATCAATATGTCCTCAGTAACACTTAAGTAATAAAGTATACTATTTACCTAATTATATGGAGTGATGGGAGGTGAGATATCTCATTTACTAAATACTAATTTGTGTTCTACATAGTTACTTGAATTGAGATTTCCACCGAGATAGAATATATATACAGACACACGTAATTGGTCTTTATGTAAACACGAAGGTATTATGAAAATCACATAAAAATTTGGTATAGTGATATAAAGTTTCAAATTTTGCCTGGTACTAGTCCTTTTGCGTTTTGATAAATCAGGTACAGTGCACTAATGGAATCTCCAACAAGTCGAGAGTGCCGTGGGCTACATGTAGCCTTAACCCATGTGCAGCATTGTTAGCAAGCCGAGCCATTGCTATCACCATCGCCACGCACCTAACAATACAGTTAGTCCTTGAGGTTAATTGGGTACCTTATCCTTTATATATGTGTTAAGGAAATTTGATAGAGTGTAATGGGTCCTCGAATTCGAATTGTTAAATTATTGAATTATTGAGAATCCTTCAAGATAACTTATATCAAACTAATTGCTTGAGATTTGGTTCTTGATTTGATTGGCTCATATGAGATTTCATCACTTTACATATTGGTGGCGTTCTCCACTTTCAAAGGCTCAAAGTTTCTTTACATCATTTTTTTTTTCTAAGGCCTTTCTTTTATAGAGTTATACGAATAATTTATTTGCATTTATGCTATTTTATTCTTGTCATATCTAGAAATTCTCTTGTTTGGAAGATTAGTCATGTCCTGATTTAAACGTCTATAAATTTCAAAAGATAGTGATTTTTAATAATGGTAATAAACAGTGTATGACTCACATTTGATTTTTATAATATTTTTATTTATTCACCATCAATCAATTAAGTGAATTTTGCTTACAAAAATTTCAAATCATTCTTGCAAAGTTCTCACTTTTTTTTTTTTTTGGGTGAGTAATGACCACACAAAATTAGATACAAAATTTATATTTTTAATTCACATTGCATCTCTAATTCGCTACAGCCAAATATAAATTCCTCCATCCTTCAAACTTATACTTAATGAATTTAATTTAAAAACAAAAACAAGAAAAGAAAAAAAGCACCTTCTTTCTTGCATCTCTAATTGACCTCTGCTTTGGATCGAAAAGAAGCACGTGCTTACCTTTAACAAATTTTGAATCTTCTAATAAAATCAATTTATGGTTCCTCGGTCCTACACTAGATAAGGAAGACCTAATAATTGACAAAATTTTAGTAAACAAATAACAAAGTATAGTACAAATTCTATGCCAAAAATAATAACCGAAACAGCCTATCATTTTCTTCAATTGAGCCTGAGCCTGTACATGTCCGTGTTACCCACGTCTAGAGAATGACACTGAAGCCTTTCTTTTGTTAGCACATGCACATATAAATTATCAAAAAATGTGTGGCGTGATCCTCAAGTCACCTAGCAATCAACGCACAATTTAACTCTCTGTCCGGCATCAACTTTTGTAGCTCAAGTAACAATAATGGATGGAGAAGGTGCAGGACATCAACCTGGATTGCAATTTAGCCCTCTTCTGATCGGCCTGCTCGGGGTCATTGCCGGTTGCATGATGGTTGCAACTTACCACTGCATTTCCCTTGGCTGCTGCTGCTCCTGCTGCAGCAACAATAATCAGCAAGCACAGGATAACGAACCAAATATGCGACAGGATGCTGAAAGAAACTATGATCATCGGCAGGAATGGCCTAGGGATAGGATCAGAACCAGGTCAGTGATGAGAGTACTTATGCCGGTGTTTAGATTTAGCAGCAAAGATTGCAATGAAGACACTTGTGCTGTGTGCTTGGGTGACTTCAAGGAGGGGGAGCAAGTTAGAGTTTTGCCTGAATGCTTGCACTTGTTTCATGTGCCCTGCATTGATATGTGGCTCAGTTCGCATTCTAACTGCCCACTTTGCCGTGCCAATGCCAATGCTGCGCCTCCGCCTCACCTTGTCTTGACTCTGCCGGATTCAGCTGGTGCCCCACAACCGGAATTTCATAGAGCCCCCGATCATGGAGTGTGATTGTGTGCTTTTTCGATGATGTAGGGATTGCTTCAGTTTCAAGTCTGCATGTTCTTTATTTTTGATGTAAATGGTAGCTTAGAGTACCTTGGAAGTCACTCAAGAACCAAAGTTATGGGTGAAATGTGAATGAAAATTAAAGGAGCTGTTCTTACGGATTTTGGTTTTATATTTGTCGCAAGAAAGAAGAAACATTAAACCACTCAACGTGTTTAGAAACTTCTAAAATTCTTGATCAATACATTCTCTTTACTGAATTTTTAATGGAAAAAGTCTTACGTAGTTCAAGCATACACCCACTTTTTTGGTTAAAGTTTTAATGTGTACACACCATACATAGATAGAGAGCACCATTTTTTTTTTTTTGGTCAAATAGTTTGTTAACCATTCATATTTATTAGCAGTGGAGATTGGAGAAGCTCCTCTAAAAAATGTTAATTAATTACAAAAGTATTTTTATTGAAACCTATATCAAAAATTTTATATTGAATAGTTATGCTTCAACTATCATTAAATTCTTGTCAAAATTCATCTCTCTTTCAACTTCAACCTCTTGTCTTTTTATATTTCCCTGTCAAAGTTTTAAGTTTTTCAATTTGAAATAGATGAGCAATCACAAATTTCAATAATTTCGCCCGTATAAAACAAAAATTTGGAGGAGAAAGACTTACTATGTTCCTTATCAAGTGAATCTTCAATTCCTTGTTAACAAAAATACAAAAATCTCTCGTACAATAAGAAAGTATTTAATTAGAAAAAGTTCCAACCCACCCAAAAAATTCTATATTAGCTTCGCCACCACCTGATATGAAATTAGAATGTTGTTTTATCTCGTAGAAATATCTAAATCAAGTTCTAGCAGACAAAATAGCAACCCCATAAAACGGGGCGTGTCACTGCTTTACGAGCATGAGCATTAATTCGATCCACAAAAAAAGAGTATTTCAAAAAATTGTAAAGATATCATCAAAAAATTTCTCGAATTTAACTAAATTTTTTTGTAAATGGGCCGAGACATCCTACTCAAGAGTATCATGATGATCCAACAATGTGACAAAATCAGCCCAAGCCAAACTCTACGTCCCCAGCTACACAGCTCAAGGAAGAAGAATTTGGACCGTTAAATAAACATTTTCTTGGAAAATTTTATTATTGTTATTACTATCAACATTTTGTCGGAAATTTTTTTAATGAAATATACAGTAACAAACGTAGCCATCAGATGATGTTACGTGAACTTCTTCTCTAACCTCTTCCTCATTTTTTCTTTCAATTCAATTATTGCCCTCAAATTCTCAAAAACCCTCCAACAAAACTACACCACCAGTCTTTTCTCTCTCTCTCTCTCACCTCAGTTAAATTCAACCCCCCCACATGGATAACGCACCCACCATTCTCCGGGAACCGACGCCGGCGTTCCCGTCGTCGCCCAGCAGCTTCGACCTATCCCCTCTGGAGTTCATCCTCGCCCTCTTAGCCGTCATCACCATCCCCGCCTTGGTTTACGCTTTCTTCTTCGCCGTCAAATGCCCCCCGTGGCCTTTCCGCCGGCGGGACAGGAGCTTCAGCCGCGGAAGCTCCAGGGAAAGCGACGGTGCGGAAGACGGCGTCGCGTCGAAAGCAAACGAAGGCACGGAGATGGCATCGGGGCTCAAGTATAGGAAGGAGGCCCATGTTAAGGACGTGGGCACCGAGTGTCCCGTTTGCTTGTCTGCGTTCGCTGATGGCGAAGTGGTTCGGCAGCTGAGCTCGTGCAAACACTCCTTCCATGCTTCTTGCATCGACATGTGGTTGAAATCTCACTCCAATTGTCCGATCTGTCGCGCTCCCGTTCCGGGCAAGCCCCCTAACAATAACAACGCCGCCCCGCCGCGAGGTAGAGACGATGATCTTCACCAAGGTTTACCTGATTCCGCCAGCTTAGTCTGATAGCATAAGTTTTTCGGATAAAGTTCATATCACGAGAAAATTTCTTAATTTATAATATTTAGAAAAAAAAATGAAATGTGTAAAATTGCGAAAGTTGAGAAATGGAAAGATTTTGGAAACAATTTCGTGAATGGATATGAGTTTTTATTTTTTTTTTCTTTCTGTATATTTTTCTTTTTGAGCGGTCTGAAAATTAAAATTATGAAATTAATGGGCGGTAGCTAGTCAAAATCTGTTGACTATTGATTTATTTTTATATGCTTTGGGAATAGCAGTAGCAACTACGAGACTGTGTTTTTTTAATGGTATCTCAATTTGACAACTGAATGGACTCATTTAATAATGATGAATGTTTAGGAAACAATTTGATCATCATCACATGGACAGGTGTATGGATTTTGGTGGCAACTCACGCCAATTAATAAAAACAATAGGGCATTTAAGACTTTGATGGTTTTGATCACAGAAATCACACGGTTTACATGGCCCATCCCACGGCCATTAAGCGTCCAAGTGGCTGCATCGTTTGGTGGGAAGATGAGACGGTGACTTCACTATTCAGTTAGGTACCAATGTATCATTATTGGCCGGCTACTAGGAGTAATGACATACCGTATATAAATTGAGTCCTTGGCTGGTGATGAAAGTGAAAATGAGAAATGATGATGAATTGATGATGAGTGGTGCATGTCAATTACTTAAGACTACTTGTGCTTTTGGTCACCAGCTTTAATTTGTTCATTACTTTGTTTTCTTTGCATTTTGCGCTTCCATTTTGGACTTCTTGTCTGGGGCCCTTTCTGAAGGAGCGATGACGGAGAGATTCTTGTCTGCTTCTTCGGATTTATAAGGGATCCTGACTTGAATCATGTATATAACAACAAAACAAGCCATGTGGGGTGGTTGTAGTCGGTTGTTAGAGCAGTAGTTCTTTTGGAAAGCTAATTCGGTGTTTTTGGTAGACAATAAATTTGGTTAATTAATCAATTTAATAAATTATCATGATCTCGAGCAACTTCATTGAACAACGAAGGATTTGTATTTAACTAATTCTTTAAAAAAACATACAATTGTTAGTTATTTATTGGATAAAAATATAAAACTGATTAAATTTTAACCGTATATTACTGTACATGAAGATGAGACAGAAGATTATAAAAAATTAAGTATAATTTAACTAAGTAATGTTGGCTTAATAATAATGTAGATAGGAATATATGCAGATTATAAACTTAAATAAGTTACACACCTCCACCTCCAGACATTGTTGTTCAAGTTAAATTTAAATAATACTTAAAATCTTCTACCTTATTCTTCTATATAGCCTTTAGGTTTGATGGGTAATTCACAAATTGTTATTGGTTAGGCTAGGACCCTTAGTATATATAATAGACTTTATTCACTTCATTCCATCAAGATAGTGAGTAAATTATCTTTATCTTAATTTTTAGAAGTATGTAACAATTATTGATCTCATCATTATCTAATCATAAAAAAAGATGAGCAGTCATATTTAATCTCAAATATGAGCCACATTAAGTACATCCATATAACATATTTATGAACCATATTAAGAACATGCATGTAACATTCTCCCACTTAGCTCACATAATTTTATCCTCATGAGATAAATTAAATATCATTATTATGGCTATAGTAACTACTCGAACTAAATGATAATGATACTTTATTTATTCAAATAGAAATTTCAATATACATGAATCACTGCAATTATGCCTATTTTAACAAACATTTCCTTCCATGTATCGCGAGTATAGGATTTTTCTTATCTGAATGTATCAATATTTCATTAATGAACTTCATATAAGCCAATTTAGGGTCCAAACAAAAAATAGTATGAATAAATAAATACGACAAACTTTATGTGCACAAACGTAATGTTATTAAAAGTTGTATGTACATAATCAAATATGAATATAACAAAAAAACATTAATTTATTCAAGAAGCCACATATGTTCAACATAAATATCATATACCTTGGTTAGCAATCATAAGCTCAGTATTTATATATTCAATAGTTAATTCGCAATTCTTGATATGATCTCTAACAACTAAAACTTTATATCAATATGTTTGCTATCTCTCCCACTCTTTTTATTCTTTGAAAGAATATTACAGTTGAATTATCACAATATATTTTCAATGCCTTTTTTTAGAAGCAATAACTTTTGGGATGTGATAAAATTTCTCAATCACAGTGCCTGTGTTGTAGCTTCATAGCATCCAATAAATTATACCTCTATTGTAGATGAAGTAATTATAGTTTGCTTACCACTCTTCCAATACATAGTCTATCTAGCAAGAAGGAAAATATTTCTTGAAGTGAACTTTCTAGTATCTATACATCCAACAAAATCTGAATTCGAATATCCAATTTCCTCGAGATTATCAGTATGCTTATATGTGAGTTTGTAGTCCTTAATTCCTTGTGGATATCGCATCACCTTTTTAGCAGCTTTCCAATGTTCTAATCCTAGATTACTTTAATAACTATCGGGTACGCCTACTACATAAGTAAGGTCAGTCCTAGTACGCACTTGTACATATAATAAGCTACCAACAACAGAAGAATACGAAATATGCTTCGTTTGTTCTTCCTCCAAATTAGGTTATGGACATTGTTTCTGATTAAATTTCTTCCCTTTAATAATAGGTGTTGCAGTAGGAGCGCAATCTTTCATTTTACAATTTTCCAAAACTTTTTCAATATATATGCCTTTTGAGACAATCCTAATGTCCTTTTAATCCTATCTAAGTGCATTTATGTACCAAGAACATGAGGTTGCATTCATATCCTTCATGTCAAATTTTTTGCCAAGAAAATGTTTAGTCTTATGCAGCAAATCGAAGTCATTACAAGCGAGTAAGATATCATTTGCATATAGGACTAAAAAGATAAATTTGCTCCCACCAACCATAAGGTATATACATTGATCAACAATGGTTTATGTAAAATCATATTAAGAAGCAACATTGTGAAACTTTTAAATACCATTGTCGAGAAGCTCGTTTTAGTCCATATATAGATTTGTTTAATTTGCAAACCAAATAAATATCTTTGTCAGTATAAAAATCTTCAGACTATTTTATATATGCTTCTTTTTCAAGATTCCTATTTAAGAAAGCAGTTTTCTCGTTCATTTGATGTACCTTTAAATCAAACTAAGTTACTAAAGCCATGATTATTCTAAATGAATCGTTTTCAGAAACTGGAGAAATTGTTTCTTAATAATCTATGCCTTCTTTTTTAGTGAATTCCTTAGCCACAAGTCCAGCTTTATATCATTTAATTTTACTCGAGGCATTTCTTTTAGTTTCATAAAGTCATTTACAGCCTATAGTTGAATGACAAGAAGGTAATTGAACAAGATCCTTAACTTTATTTTAAGCCATAGATTTCATTCCTTCCATCACTGCATCATGCCATAGTTTAGAATTCTCTTCATTCATGGCTTGTGAAAAGGAAGTTGGATCTTAATTGAGTTCATAATTAAACTCAGACTCTTAAAGCTATACTTCATAATCACTAGAAATTTCAAATTTCTTTGTTCTTAAAGATTTTCTCAATCCTATTATTTCACTTTTATTTTATGCATTTTGAGTGATAGAATCTTTATAAAGTGATTGAAATTCAATTGGTTGTTCTTTAGTTATTTCTATAGTAAATACACTAATAGATTCTTCAATTTCCTAAAATTCAATATTTCTAGGAAATTCATTTCCACTCAGTTCAAAGTCTTCAAGATATTTTGTATTTCTAGCTTCAATAATCATTACAGTGTGTGAGGGACAATAAAACTTATAACCCTTAGAGTTTATTAGATAGCCTATAAAATAACCACTAATTGTTCTTGGTTCTAATTTCCTTAGCTTTAGTGAATTGTGGAATGGAACTCCTAATGCTTTTGCTGACATGACATTGCATGAATATAAAACTTAAATGATTGGATCGCTCCCACTTTTCATATGCACCTTTCTAACTTTGTGTATTTGATTCTGTGGGGATAGGTGGTTCATCCTCATGAATGTTCATCCTCATGAAGTGCCAAGTAAATATCCATACACCCTAAGTTTAAGAGAACTCTCTCTTTCAAGTCAAAAAGTTATCACCACACAATATTAGAACATGAGTAGAATCACTGAAATAATTAGCAACCACTGTATTGGAACATGACTCTGTGTGTGTGTGTGTGTTAAAACTATGAAATGTTTAATCTCAATACTGAATTTACCAATGTAACAATTCAACTATAAATTCAAACCTTCTTATTGGCAGTTACATAATGTATTGAATTTACGTTAATATTTAATAACACATTTAGCAAATTTAAACACCAAAATAAAAACTCCATACCTATAGGCATAGGAAATTCTAATTTTGATGCTCAAATGACCATCTTATTTCAATTAAATTTGTATAATAATTATTTCCCTTTGGGACTTAATAATTATAAATTAATTGTAATATGTTCAATGCCTTTCATATCGTTAAAATAAATTCTTTATAACATATGGGCATATTCTATACAAATATCATCATATATTTAAAATGTTGTGGCTTCTTTCAAAAATGTGATGATATTACAAAAGGCATTATTAGAATATGATATAAATATATCAATAACTTGGGAAAACCTATGGTGCAACTGTGGCCAACCGTTGGATTCCAATAGACCTCATCTATCTAAGTGGATCCAATGGCTAGATCAATCAGCAGACGGATGACGATGCGACAGATTCTTGCAATGGACACCCCAATAACTTTATGCAAATCATTTAATTATGCTTTGATGGATTTATCAGGTAGAAATTATTAAACTAAATAACACAAAACGTGTTTCAATCATGATAATCTCAACAATAATAATATTAACACTTACTCATATATTAATGAATTCAAACATTTAAATCTTTACCATGTGACACTATTCAATAAATGTATTGATCAAAACATATAAAATCACAATCATATGAGATCAAAAACTATAAACCAAATGCAAAAGATACATGAAAAACTAAACAACAAGATATGAAGGGTGGTTCTGATACCCATGTTAGCTTAATAATAATACACAAAAGAATATATTATAGATTACAAACTTAATTAAGTTACGTAACTCCACCTCCAGCTATTGTTGCTCAAGTTAAATTTAGAGAATACTTAGAATCTTTTAGTCTATTCCTCTATATAGCCTTTAGATTTGATGGGTAATTCACACGGAAAATTGTTATTGGCTAGGCTGTGGATCCTTAGAATATATAATAGACTTTGTTCACTTGCTTCCATCAAGAAAGTGAATAAATTATCTTTATCTTAATTTTTATAATTATATAACAATTATTAATCTCATCATTAGCTAATCATAAAAAAATATAAGTAATCTTAATTAATGTCAATTGATGAATGTGAGCCACATTAAATATATGTATGTACCATATTCATGAACCATATTAACAACAGCATGTATCAAGCAATGGATCCAAATCCTAAAAGAATGGCCTAAATTAATGAGTTTCAGTTTCAAAGAGAGATTTGTTCTACTTTGGGGGATTAGCATATAATTTATGTCAAAGTTATCAGAAACGGTTTAGATAATTGAAATATTTAAATGAGACGGTGTGCCCCAACAATTATATAATCCTTAAGCAGTTCACTTATCTAGTTATCTTCTTCCCTCTTATCACAGTGCTAACTATTTAATTAATTTATTATATTGTCCTCGAAGACATTTAATTGAAGTTGCTAGAAATTGTTTTGGAGTATGGGGCACGAGCCCATCCAGACCCCTACTCCCCTCATTAGGAGTTATTACAGAAAGATGAGCAGAAAGCATGATGTCAAGTCAACCCAGTCCGAAAGAACTTCAATAATCAAGGGCTGGGAGTATGGGAAATTGAAATCCTACCCTACTCGGGCCTTTGGCGGGCCACAAAAATTTCTCTTATTTAAGTCGGTGGGTCACACCACCTTAATGTTGATGTTAACGGGAGAATCAAAAGACATTTCAATTTTCGGTCACAAAGTCGATCAGAGGTTTTATATGATGTTAAGGTGTTATATTTTTTAAGATATATTCGACGTAAAAAATAAATTATAATTATAAAATAAAAATTTTTATTTATATTTTAAAAAAATTATAATTATAAAATAAAAATTCTTATTTACACTTTTTAAAAATTTTGTTATCGATTTCAAGTATTTCATTACATTGAATTATTATTTTTTATTAAATTAATATAAAAAAATTATAATTATAAAATAAAAATTCTTACTTATACTTTTCAAAATTTTTGCTATTGATTTTAAGTATTTCATTACATTGGATTATTACTTTTCAGTATATAGCTTAAAGAAGTTACTCAAAACTTGAAAAAATATAACAAGAATATTGTGGGATGCACCAATGCAGCTGAAAAACTCATGAGAAATTTTGTGTGTGTCGGTTTATTAGGGGTCTATCATAATGGGTCCTAATGCAGAATTATTTTTGAAAAGTGTGTTACAGGGCCGTGGCAGAACAAATCAATTAATCTAAAGCAGCCAAAGAATTTATTACTAAAAAAATTAATATATACTTCTAATTTAAATAAGCATTTATTAATACAATAAAGTAGAGTTGGGTACTATTTAATTTGGTTTGGCTATGGTGTAAAACCAAAATCAAAATCAATTCGATTTTGACAATTAGAGTCGAATGTGAACTGAATTTTAAAATTGAACTGAAATATCATCATTTTTTTGTAGATCCAATTCAATTGGAACCACTAACCATTCTTGCTTGATACAAAAACTCACAATATAAAATTATTTTAGAAGAATTAAGTAATATTGTAGCCACTAGGCTTTAGCTTAATAGTTAGAATTCAAACCTCACAATTATGAGTTTATGAGTTTGAACCTCCACAATATGTTGTGGTTTTTAATTTTCTTCTTTAATTTGAGTGAAGACAGTCTTTTCCCTTTTGAAATGTGAGTGGAGTAAACGTCCATTAAAATTAGAGAGGTTAAAAATTTGAGCGGTACTTCATAAAAATTGATGCAAAGTAGTTTCAGTAATAATCTGATTTGTAAATATCAGTTGTAATCTTATATAATATGAGTTGTACTCTTGAGAAATAGTCTCATGTAATAAAAAAAATAATATTGTACATGTTTGTGTGTCTCTGTGTGTGTGTATTTTAACATTTATCCGATCGACTTTTTCGGTTCAGTGCAAAATAGTAAACCAATCATTTCAAAGTTTTTGGACCATTCAGTTTTACAGTCCAAACTGAATTGAATGCCTATCCTGATGAACAATAAATTATTTCGAAAAATAAGTAAAAAAATTAAGAAAATACAAAATTATTGTATTAATTCTATTTTTTATTTTTATTTTTAAATATAGATGCAGAATTAATATATATAAAGTTTAGATTCCAATAAATTACACTGAAAATTTAAAAAAAAAATACACAAGCAAAATTCATCATAATTAATTACATAGACCATAAAATAATTTAAACTATCAATTGAAATTTAAATAACGAAGCTAAACAATAAACTCACATTCTTAAAGATTAAAGTTAAAAAAAGTGAGAATTAGGACAATACTAATTAATAATAATAAATGTTAATAATGATAATATTATTAATAATAGTAACAATAATTAATAATAACTAAAATAATAAAGTTAATAAAATTTAATAATAATAATAATAATAACATCAACAATAAGGATAATACTGTTAATATGACAAATTAATTATTTTTATTGTTAATAATGATAATATTAATAAAAATAAAAATAATAATTAATAATAACTAAAATATTATTATTAATTATATTTTTTAATTAATATTATTTTTATAATAATATTTATACATGTATCTAGTCAATGAAAATTACATTATTTAATACTATGTGTATTTTGGTAAATTAATTATCATTCCCATTCCTCATTCCTATTTATTTTGCCAAATAAACATATCAATAGCATTTCAGTATATTCCAATTCCCATTTATTTTTGCCAAGTAAACATTGAAATCTTATTCTCATTTCAGTCCATTCCTATTCCCAGTCTATTTTCATTCCACCCTATTTTCATTCTTTAAAAGTAAACGCACCATAAGAGTTTAAGCACTTAGAAAGAGAGAATCACCAAATTGAAAATTTAGGAGAAAATACAAGAATCAAACATAGACCACTAAGTCGGAGAATTATTATTATCATTATTATTATTATTATGTGCCACCAAGCTAGAAAAAGGGGACAGCCCATTGACTAATAGCTTTATGGTCTGTTAGCTTCTCCCCATGGTATTGTAAACCATCAACAATATGATCTTGGATTGCGTAGCTCTGACCACCTTGTGAAAAAAGCCCATCTTACTATCTCCCAGCTTCAGCCACCTAAGAATTTGTGCAGACGTGAATTCGGATTCGGATTCGGATTCGGATTCGGATTCGGATGTAAATGTATTCAGAGAACTAGATATGTAGATTTGTATTATTTTTAAATTAATTTTTTTTATAAGTTACAATTAAATAAAAACATATAAGTTAAATAAAAATAATAAGATTAATTAAAAAATAAATAAGTTAGATTAAATTAAAAGTATATAGGGATCTATATTATTTTATATGGATTTGTGCTAGTGTTAGACTTGAATTTATATTATTCTTCTTGTTTGATTTATGTTGTGGTATTTTTATTTGTAGATTTATAGTGTTATATATCATTCTAAATATTGAATTGTTAATTGTTGAATTATGGTTGGATTTTATTTGATATTATTAAGTACACTATTAAATTTTAAATTATATTTTAAATTATTGAATTGCAATTTATGCGAATCGAATATCTGGAATATTCACTAGCAATCCGTACATATATTACTGGTATCCAAATCCTCATATATTTTTTGCAGATCCAAATGTAGATTCGAATATGAGAATATCAATGCAGATGTAGATCCAGATTTTTTCGTCCTTATATCTAGACTTATATTTGAGGTGGGCCTCTTCCATAAAAGTGAAATGAGAAAAAAACTTGCAAACTTGAAAAAGTAAGAAATGGGAATTGAGAGTTCAAGGATTTAGAAAGAGAGAACCACCAAATTGAGAATGTAAGAGAGAAGACACGAGTCAAACATAGACCACTAGCTCGATATATATATAAAATAAATGATCTCTTCAATTATTAAAATAATGAATAAACTAAAACACAAGTAAAATACATACTTTAATGTAATGTATTTTTCATCTGGTATTTGGAAATTTATATATATATTTTTATTTGTTAGCTAATCTCTTATCATATCAAAGTAAGGAAACCTTAGTTTATGTACTGTATTTTTTATAAGTGCAATTAACTTGAAAAACTTTTTTAAATATGTTATTATTTAACTTAAAATATTGCGTATTAATTTTTTTTATTTTTCTTGTAGGGCTAGCTTACAACTAGGGCTGGTAAAATTAGACATGACCTTATTTCCCGACACGAACACGACACGAATAAATGGTATGAGTAATCAAATTTAACACGATTATTAAATAAGTTGGGTCCAGGTCGATATGATTTTTTTCTATGTCGGGTTAAGGTTAAAGTTCTTGACCCATTCACCTGATCAATGACCCTATTATATTTTCTATTTCAAAATTATTTATACGTTCTTATTATCAAAACTCAAATATTAGAGATGATTCTCTCTTTTATTTTTATTTTTTGAAAAGATGAATATAAACATAGTATTTTATTTATAAATGTTATATACATTTAGAGCTTCAATAATGTAAATGTGTAAAATATTGTTAGACGTGTATATTTTATAATATCGATATATAATATTATTTACACACACACACACATAATTAAAACTTCAATAATGTAAATATGTAATATTTTGGTAGATACGTACATTTTATAATATCAATAAATTATGTATGTACCACAATATATTAATGTTTGATGTAAATTTTGTTTAATATATGATATGAAGCGGGTTATTGGTTAACCTGATTATTTTTCCGTGTCGGGTTTAGGTCTCAATATTTTGACACGATTATTAAATGGGTCAGGTTTGGGTTAACCTAAATTTGACACGACACGAAGCTAACACGACATGAACATGACTCGATGACCCGTTTTGCCAGCTCTACCCACAACCATGCTTGTCTCTTCATAGTACCACACCTATCACACGACTGAGTTTAGACTATCCCATGTGGTGAGACTGTCTCACACAAAATTTTCTTAATTTTATCCTTTAAATACATCAACCACTACTCTATCAATATGACCTAGGAAGGGATAAGATTTTTGTATGCGCTGAATTTTTAATATGGAAGATGACTAGTTGAGATATCATTGTTTTTAGGGTTATTTTATGATGCTGTAATTTTATTACGGCATCAATAATGTAATAAATGCTTATCTTTAGATTTAACCAATGGTACACGATAGTTATATTAAAGAAAAATATAAATTATTCAATAATTATTCTAATTAGTAACTACTTAGGAGGTATAATTTTTTGTAAAAGAACTATAACCATTCTTATGGTTTGAAATTATTTCACTTGAGTAACATATTTTAATTAAAAATCACTTTTTAACTCTCTTTTAAATTTGCAATGTTGTTAATTTTTTTTAATATAAATGTTTCAAAATCTATTACTCTTATGTGAGATATGATATCTAAATTATCTAACACAAATCAAGTTAATAAGTTATAGTTATAAAATTTATATATAGTGTAACACCAATAAAAAAACACAATTAAGTACATACATTTAAATGATTATCATAAATTATATCAATAAACTTCTAAGTGAAATTTTATTCTTGTATCTTTTATAATAGGGTATTTTTTTTTTGTAGATGACTAATAATTTCTCATATCTTATTTACGTTTGTCTACCTATGATCTTATCTCTTAAATCCTGAAGATACCTCTAAAATCCTAAATCCAATCTAACTTAAAAATTATTCAGTTTTAATAAATATTCATTCATTAAAAATCAAAACAATGTTTCAACATAAGCATCAATTAAGACTAATTGGAGAAAGAATACCTTTTTTTTGGGTAATAGACAGAAAGCATATTGTTGCTTAAGAAAAAAAGCACAGTGAGGAAAAAGAAGAAAATAGAGAGAGGAAGAGAAAAAGATATGGCATGAAGGCCCTCAATCAATAACAAAGTAATAATTGCACCAATTAAAATTTGGTCTCTGAATTTCATTTCTTTTTTTCACGATCATGGGTATGGCAAATAAATATAACTCTAGCAGTACACTAACCCTCACATATGAAAATAAGAACAAGATACAATAAACAAGAAGTAATGAGGGAGAAAACCAATATTGGAAAAAGAAAGGAACAAATTCATTATATATAGGTCTGTTGGACTATTTTGTGAGTGTAAAAAGAAATGAAGTAATTATTGGAATGTATTTGATGAAGAAGTAATTTGGTATTTGAAAGAGTGTTTAAAATAACATTTGATTGTTTAAATTTTATTAATGAATATTCAAAATAAATGAGTGTCTAAAATATTTTTTAGAGTACAAATAACCCTATCCTAGAAAAGAACATTAATCTTTCATAATTTAATGGTTAACATTGAAAGTTGAAACAAATTATGATGTTAAATCATCGGCCATTAGATTGCATGAAAGTTGTAGTTTAGATTTTGTGTTAAAAATTTAAGTTAAAATAGCTTCACCCTAAAAACATATATCCAAGTCATCGTATAGTTATATGCACATATATATTTTCAATTATAGTGATTGATTAAAATATTTTTCATTTGCTGTCAACTTCATTGTATCATTAAAGATATATATATCAAATGATTTATTACAAAATGCTTTCTATGATCATTAATGTTTTAAGTATTTATGGAATATCTTTATATAAAGTATTGTTGAAGTAGTTAATTACACTTATTTCAATGCAATTTCCTTTATTAATTACTAAACAATAAAAAAAAACTATATTTACCTCAACCTGAAGATTACCTATTACTTTTTAATTATTTAATTATTTATCCACTATATTAGCTGAATGTTAGAGATTTAAATAATCAAATTCAAGGATTCCAACATTCACATTTTTAATACTATGAAAACTAATATAACAATAGAGAGAAATCATGTAAATAGATTGAAAAAGTATAATAATACAAGACCAATAAAATGGATACCAAATTAACAGATACAAAAAACATAATTTGCATTTAAACATTACATTACAACAATAATGTGTTTACTTACCAATAATCTGAATGGGAATTCCAGAGAAATAAAAACTTTTATAATTTAGTATTCTAAGAGTACATAGTCTTCCTTCTAAAGTGTTTTTTTCTCTGAAAAATGTATCAGAATGGAAGTAGATTTCAGCCCTTATGGCTTGTTTAATTCACCTACAGGTTAGGTGTCTTTTTTCTTCTTTTATTTCCTTTTCCTCTCTTTATTTCCCTTGCCCTTCTTTTGCCAAAGCTTTTGCAACGTCTTCAGTTCAAAAGCCTTGGGAAAAATTTTCTATAGTTTTCTAGTTTTTCAGTCCTTACTTGTAGTGGCAAAGAAGTGGGTGGCAACTTTTAAACTCAAGGATTTAAACTTACTGTGGAAGATGGATACAAAGAAGTTAATAAGAAAATGTAAAGCAGTTGCTCTTAAAGAGGAAGAAGAAGATATTGTCACTTTTATAGGAAGAATGAAGATAAAAGGAGACAAAATCGCGGCAAACTACTTAGTGGGGAAGGTCTGAGACAAAATCGCGGCAAACTACTTAGTGGGGAAGGTCTGAGACAAAATCGCGGTAAACTACTTAGTGGGGAAGGTCTTACTCACTAGAGGGGTCAACAAAGAGGGATTAAAGGCAACAATACAGCAGGCCTAGAGAACGGTAAAGGAAGTAAAAATTGAAAGCATAGGGGACAATATATTTCTATTCAAGTTTGCATCTGAAGGGGAAAAGAAAAGGGTCCTTATGGGAGGTCCATGCAATTTGGACAAAGCATTACTAGTACTTTTTGAACTGAACGGTATTAGAGATATAAAGGAACAGTCCTTTACACATACATCATTTTGGGTACAGATTCACAACATACCTATAATGTATATGAAGAAAGACGTTATTCTTAAGTTGGGGGAGAAGATTGGTAAAATAGAGGACAATTGAAACAGAAGCTGTAGGTGAATGCTTGGGTCCATTCGCTCGAGTTAGAATCTCCATTAATGTTACGCAGCCGTTTAAAAAAGTGGTGTTCTTACGGCAAAGGGAAAACAAAATACCAATGCCAGTCCTCTATGAAAAATAGCCATATTTTTGTTTTTATTGTGCACACATAAGCCATCAGTTCCGAGAATGCCTAAAGTACAAAGGCCAACCTAAGGATCAGTTGTCATATGGAGGATGGATGAGAGTTATCACACAGGCCGAAAGAACAAAGCTGAGCCGAATGAAAGAAAAAGGAAAACAGGATCAACCTCAAATGAGAGTGGGCACTATGGTAGCCAATTCAGACACAACAATCAACAAGATGGGTAATATGGCTGAACCAAAAGAAATAAGCTATGGGCCAGAGAACGACGATGCATCATTAATGCCTAGCATTGAAAAGCCGAAAGATTTACAATCAGAAGTTTAGGAAGAGTACAGAAAGACCAGCAATGGGCTGACAATGACAGTCACTGTAGAAATAACTCAAAGGTGGGAAAAGAGATTTGGAGGGAAAATGAAACAAGAGAATAAAGCAAAAAAAATTCTAAAGATGGGATATCGAATTTAGACGAGGAAGAAGTAGATAATGGGCCTGATAAAACCAAGGTGAAGCCCAAGGCTAGAAAATGGAAGCTTCAGGCCAGAAGCTTAAAATTGAAAAACGAAAATCACAATGGGCCTCTTAACTCCAAAAGGTCTAGCAGTGAGCTCCTGTGGCCGAGTCCGAAAAGTAAGAGAAAAAAGACTCCTCAACTCATTAAAATCACTAAGCACAGGCAACCAGCTTATTCCCTCTCAAATAAAATTTCAGCTGAAGCTATCAGATGCAGAACAAGATGAAAGAGCCAATGCTGAAGTAATGGTGGAGGATATACCGACGGGAGCTGAATGTCAGTCTCACCGGCAGCCATGAAAATACTAAGTTGGAACGTTCGAGGTCTAGGAAAGCCTCGAATGCACCTAGCAGTAAAGAAAATTCTCCAGTTACAGCAGCTTGTAATTTTCTTTTGTTGTGAAACGAAGATGGATGCTCGGCAAATAAACTTAATATGTCAAAATTTTAATTTTGGGAATCGTTTTGTAGTTGATAGAAAAGGAAAGGAATGAGGTCTGGCTCTATTTTGGAATTCGGATGTCATTGTCAATAAAATGTCTTATAACTCCCATCATTTAGATGAAGTGGTGCAAAACGATAATTGTAGGAATTGGAGATGCACGGGTATCTATGGGCATCCTAAATCAAATCAGAAGTATCATACTTTGACCCTCTTGAAAAGGTTAGTAAGTCTTTTTACTTACCCTTGGTGCTGCTTTGGTGATTTCAACGAAATTCTGTATTTGAATGAGAAGGCTGGTGGAAATGATAGGAATTCAACCATGATGACTGATTTTAGAAAAACTATTCAAGCTTGCAACTTAATTGATATAGGTTATAAGGGAAGTCAGTTTATATGGTAAAACAAGAGATTCAGGCCAAACCTTATTGAAGAAATATTAGATAGATTCTTCTGCAGCAAGGAGTGGAGCAACACTTTTTAGGAGCTCTCTGCAACAAATTTGGTTAATTGGACTTTGGATCACTGCACAATCATTTTTTAGGTCAAAGACAGAAGTAATAAAGACAAGTATTTAAAAAGATCCTTCTATTTAGATCACTATGAAGACATATGGAGTAGTTATGAAGCATGTAGAAATATTGTGAGGAACGAACGGTTGATTTATGGAGAAAGAATTGGGAGAACCCGATACAACAGTTCCAAAGAGTGGCTAAAAAATCTCTAGCTCAATTGAAGTTATGGAGCATAGATAAATTAGGAAGAAGAAGTTAGATAACCTGATGGAGCAATTGCAGAATGAAAACCAAAACCAAACTCGGCGTGGGGATGGTGTAGGGATTAGGAAAATATAGAACCAGATCAATAACATGTTGATGGATGAGGAGGTGTACTGGAAACAAAGATCGAGAGCAGATTGGCTAAGAGAAAGGGATGAAAATATAAAATTTTTCCATTCTAAAACTACTGCTCGTGAGAGAAATAATAAAATTTGGGGCATTGAAAATGCTCAAGGGCAGTAGGTAGACAATCAAGAAGAAATTGAAAGGGAATTCTGTGATTATTTCTAAACTCTATTCACTTCATCTAAGCCAAGCCAGAACCGGATTGAAGAAGCTCTAAATGGTTTGCTGCCAAAGGTAACTTCAGCTATGAATGCTTAGTTAGAAGAACCTTTCACTCCAGAGGACATAGAAAATGCCCTATCCCAAATGTGATTAAGTATTCTTCCAAAAACACTGGTCATCTGTTCGAGAAGGGGTAATCGATACCTGCATGCATATCCTAAATGACCAAGGTAATCTCGCCCCCTCAACCTTATTTATATTGCCCTCATCCCCAAATATAAAAAGCCTAGGAAAGTCTCCGATTATAGACCAATCAGCCTGTGTAATGTGATCTATCGAATTATAGCAAAAGCTCTAGCAAATAGATTGAAACCAGTTCCATCCGAAATCATCCACCTAACACAGAGCGCATTCATACCCAATAGGCTCATTACGGATAATATCGTTATTGGCTATGAATGCCTCCATAAGATTAGGCACAGTAGAGAGAAAAGAAATGGCTTAGTGGCCTTAAAACTTGACATTAGTAAGGCATATGATAGAATTGAGTGGAGCTATCTAAATCGAACCATGGCAAAGCTTGGCTTTTCTCACAAATGGATAAAGCTGATTATGAATTGTGTGTCTACTGTTTCATTTTCCACAATTATAAATGGAGTTGCAAAGAATTTAATAGTCCTTAAAAGAGGTATTAGACAAGGATGCCTTTTGTCTCAATACCTCTTCATTATCTGTGTAGAGGCTTTTTCAAGTCTTTTGGTGCAGGTAGAAAAAAAGTAGCAGATCAGAGGGTTGAGATTTGCTAAGGAGATCACAATATCACACATTGTCTTCGTGGATGACAGCCTAGTCTTCACTAGGGCCTCAGTGTCAAATTGCAAGCACTTGAAGAAAATCTTTGACTATTATGCAGGGGCTTCAAGGTAAATTTTCAATTTCGAGAAATCGTCTATGTTTTTTAGCAACAAAATTCCACCTAGTACCACTCAAAAATCAAGAGCATCGTTAATCTCAATGTTGTCTCCAAGTATGAAAAGTACTTAGGCTTCCCTTCTATAATAGGCAGAAAGAAATCAAGTTTCTTCAATGACATCAAGCTCAAGGTGATAAGCAAAATTACAAGTTGGCAACACAAATGGTTCTCAAGTGGACAGAAGGAAATCCTTAACAAAGCTGTAGCCCAAGCTGTACCGGCATATGCAATAAGTGTTTTCAGGTTTCCAAAGGGTCTTCGCGATGATATTCAAAGAGTCACAGCAAAGTTCTGGTGGGGTTAAAAAAAAGCAAGGGTGGAATCCATTAGTCTAAGTGGAACAAGTTAAGCATTGCAAAGAGTAGAGGTGGGTTAGGCTTTAGGGATATTATCAGCTTTAATCAAGCTCTAGTAGCCAAGAAGAGGTGGAGAATTATCTAATTTCCTAACTCTCTCATGTTCAAGGTCTTAAAAGCAAAATACTTTAGAAGCTCTTCTTTTTTTAAAGCAACAACAGGATCTAATCTATCATATGTTTGGAGAAGCATTTTATGGGGAAGACAGGTGCTGAACCAGGGTATCAGATGGAGAGTGGGAAACAACAGAAGCATTCTAGTTTATAAGGACAGATGGATCCCAAGGCCTGATACTTTTAAACCAATATCTCTCACATCGCTGCTGGATAAAGTTGTGATAGCTGACATTATAGATGTGGATAACAGATAGGATATAGAAAAGATGCATCACCATTTCATGTCAAAAGATATAGAAGCAATTCTCATAATCCCTCTCCCTAGAGGACCAAAAAAAGATAAGGTGATGTGGGGATTTAATAAAAGAAGAGAGTACTTTGTGAAAAGTGGTTATCAATTGGCCCTCAAATTTAACTTCCCACATGAACCGAGTAGCTCAGAAAGCAACTCCAGTCAATGGAAGACTCTTTGGACTCTTGACTTGCCTGAAAAGATCACGATTTTCATATGGAAAGCTTTAAAAGAAATCTTGCCAACAACTGAAAACCTCTGGAAAAGAAAGTGCATCCAAGATCTAATTTTTCAGAGATGTAACAAGTCTTTAGAATCCATAAGTCATGCCTTGTTGGAGTGCAAAGCAGCCAAAAAGACATAGAGACTAGCCCCTTTCTCAGTTCAGTTCCAAAGTGCTCATCATCTCGACATTTTTATTTATATCCAGGACATATGCAAAAATTGGAGAAAATCTGACATTGAGATTGTGGTGGCTTATTGTTGGGTGATTTGGTTTTCAAGAAATAAGCTTCTCTTTGAATGACAGAATATTGATCCTAAGATTGCAGCAAGTAAGGCAGAATTGGTGGTAAAAGCTTTTTATAGAGTGAGACAATCTAGAGCAGCTCATCTTAACACCTCAAAAAAGGAAAAACAGCTAAAATGGATCCCTCTCAACCTAGAGGTGTTTTTAAAATCAATGTAGATGCAGCCACTAACAAGCAACACAAAAAGGTGGGGTTGGCAGTAGTTGTAACTAATTTATAATGAAAGATTGTAGCTGCAGGCATAAACCAATCCTACCTAAAGGAAAACGTCAGTATTGTAGAAGCTGAAGCAGTTGATTGGGGCCTTCAGGCGGCAAAAGCTATAGATAGAGTTTTCCTTGATCATTGAGTCAGATTGTAAGGATGTGGTGGAGCTTGTTAACAACACAAAGGGCAGTAGAACAACAATTCATTGGATCATTTTCGATATCCAGTACTTTATAAGGGACTTTCAATCTAAGGAAATTATCATTCATATACCTTTAAATGACACTCATATCAAACATGTTTGAACACTTTTCAAGTGTATCACTCATATACCTTAAATTGACAAAACACTTCTGTCGTCTACCAATCCGTTAACTGTCGTTTGCAAGCACTGACATCATAAGGATAATCTAGTCGTTTAAGATAGACGAAACTTTGATTAAAAAAATGACATGTCATCCCATTTACCTAGTAAAAAATGACATGTCATATAATATATGTTGATAAAAATGACATGTCATCTCATTTATCAGATAATTGTTAATAATTGCTAAAAAAAATAACTTTACAACCGAATCTACTCCTCCAAAATTTAACCTAAATTTTTTAAAATCTACTGCTCAAAGCTCCAACTGGAATTTTTTATGGTATAATATGTATAATTGTAAATAACATATTGTTAATAATTTTTTATGATATAATATGGATATTTTTTGTGGATGATTGCTAATAATATGTATCATTAATAATTCATTTGTTATCAAAAAAATGTATTGTTAATAACAAAATAAAAAAAATGTGTATTGAAAATTTACTTTAATTTTTGGGATAAATTTATCTTTTTACCTCATTTTGAATTTCAAGGGCGAAATAGTCAATTTGCTATAATTCTGTTAACTTTCTAACGGAAGTTAACGGAATAGTGGACGGCAGAAGTGTTTTGTCAACTTAGGATATACAAGTGATTCACTTTACAAGTGTTCACACACATTTGATAAGGGTGTCATTTAAGGGTATGTAACTGATAATTTTCCTTCAATCTATTAATTTTGTTTTTGTCTCTAGAGACTGTAATGCTCATGCCCATGCTCTAGCGAAGTTTGCTATAGAGAATGATATATCTGTAGTCTGGAAAGAGTATTTTCTAGCAAACTTACAGATTGTATTGGATAGTGTTGTTATTAATTAATTGAAAGGTTTACTTTCTTTAAAAAAAAAAAAAGAATGGGAATTCCATAACCAGAATCATTAAGTATTTATTTGTAAATTTAAAATTCGAAATCATAATGAAATTCTTTCGAAGCTCATAAATTAAGAATCATTCGTAGAGCTTTGATTCTTGGGCCTGGGAATCAAAACCTCATTCTTGAGACTAAGATCATCTACAAAAGGCTCTTCAAATAAGATTTTATTACTTATTTAAAGAGTTACATCATCATTTAATGCTCTAAAAGATAATCCAATTAAGATTTTTCAAATAAGAAGTAATCATCTCTCTTCAAATTTAGAGAGTTTGTTTTCTCTCTCTTCAATTTATATTTTATTATTTTTTGTTGGAGAAAGAGAGAGAGGTGCTTTAATTACTATTATTTTTTCTTTAAAAAAATAGTTATTCTCTATTTAAATAATCATTGAAAAATAAAAAATGGATTAAAAAAATCTCATATTCATGTCAACAAATTTGAACCAGCAACATTTATCATGTCGAGCCTCCAGCAACAATCGCGTCCGATAGCAATCGTTGTTTCAAACCAACAAGAATCATCACATTTCGGATGTCGAACCAACAACAGTAACAACCATTGTGTTGTGGAAGTCAAACAACTACTAGCAATAGCTGTTGTGTCACAACCTCCAACAATTTCGATTCTGATGATGATGATGATTTGTTGTTGTTGATGATGATGATAATCATATTATTAATGACAAAAATTATTATAATTAATTAATATTACTATTCTTATTATTAACAATAGTTATTAATAATAATAATGTTTTGAATAATAATAATCACAATTTCTAGCTACAACGAATAAGAACAACTAATGAACATGTGCATCGAAAGCGTGACATAAACAAACAACTAAACTAGGGATGGCAATGATGCCCACAAACCCGCCCAAACCCATCGGCTAAAACTCACCCGCTGCGGGTAATTTTGTGGGTTGAGGGCGGGTTTGGTATTATAAATTGAAACCTGTACTAGGTTGCGAGTGGGTTTGTTAGTAGTAAGGATGACAAAAGTATTTGGATCCAGCCTAGATCTGCAAAGATCAGGAAGATCTGGATCTAAAAAAATCCGGATCCGCATATTAAAAAATGTGAATCCAGATCCGGATTCATATGCAAATGCATCAGGAAAACCGGATATCCGGATCCACATTTTTTAATTAAATTATTTATTAAATTAAAATTAAATGAAAAGATATATAAGTTAAATGAAAAAATATAGGATTAATTAAAAAATATAGATGCTAAATTAAATTAAGAAATATATTGGGATCCGCTTTATTTTTTATGGATTTTTGGTCTTTTCATAATTTTATTTGAGGATTTTTTGTGATGTTAGACTTGAATTCATGTTATTCTTGATGTTTGATTTATATTGTGGTATTTTTATTTGTGATTTTATGGTGTTGTATGTTATTTTAGGTATTAAATTATTGATTGTTGAATTATGATTGGATTTTATTTGATATTATTAGGTAAATTATTGAATTTTAAATTATTAAAATTTAATTTTTACGGATTCAGATATCTGGAATATCCACCCGTAATCCGTGTGGATATTACCTGCATCCAGATCCACATTTTTTTTTAATCTACATCCGGAACCGGATATAAAAATATCAATCCGGATCTGAATTTTACCATTGTTAGGTACTAGCCAAATATCCAGCAGATACTCGCATAGGTATCCGCTAACCTGCATCTTTTTTTTATTTTTTAATTTAATTTTAATTGAAAAAATATTTAAATCTAAAAATATACTTATTATAATTTTGATTGAATTTTCTTTAACTTAATTCATGAATTATTTCATTATTATAGTTTTGGTCTTCTGATTAGTATTTAAAAAATATTATTATTTAGAAAATATTAATCTTAATCATTATTGTAAGAATCATATTGGATAGATGCTAATGGTAGTGAATGAAATGAAAATCTTTTCTTAGAGCTTGTATTGAATAATAATATGAAATGATAATTGTTATTTTTAGATACTAATTTGTGGCTTTTTAAATAGATTTGTGTATTTTATAATTAAATTTAAGAATTTGTGTTCAATTGATGTTGAAATTTTAATTTTTCATTTACATTAGTTAAACTTTAAATTAAGTATGTTATTTGAAATTTTAGGTTATTATTATAAATTTAAATATTGAACATTTGTGATTTTAAATAAGAAATCTATAAAAAAAATTTATCAGGTATCATTACGGATTTGATAATTATCAAAATCCATAGATTTTTTAAAAAAAAAATTAAAATCTGCAACAATTGCGTATAAATTTAATAATTTAAATTTTATATAAATATAGATTTAATAGTAATAAACCCGCTTCTGACGGTACATATTGCCATCCGCAAACTGAAGCACGTGGACGGTTGATTTCACCAACCGTTCGTGTGAGCGCCGGATGTTTCAGATCAATCATCCATCGAAATCATCCTTGCATTTTCACCATCGAACGGCGACCTTCCATTTAGCATAGGATGCCCCCCCCGGCTCGATTCCTTCGAATCCCACTCAGGATAAAAGATAAACAAAATAATAAATAAATAAAAAAACAACGGGCCCACTCAAGCTTATCTGAACGACCGAAACCAAAACCCACACCCCATTTTCGCCCTTTTCTTACAATTAATTCTCTCTCCTCATATTATTTGTCCATCTGAAATTACGCGGATCGCCAGCCTCATTACTTAATCGCCGTCGATCGAGTTCCAAATCCAACGGTCAACATCTCCATTCCAAAACTTAGGTCGTCTCCAGTATCTCACCTAGCCCCGTATAAGTTTTACCACCAACGCCTCACATTGCGGTCACACTACATTTCTTTTAGTTTCCGTTTGTTTCTCGAGAAAATTTTGTTTTTGCGTTTTTTTTCTCCCCCCTAACTTCTTCTTGAGTTTGGTGGTGTGATGGAGAGTGGAGGAAAGGTGAAGAGAGGAGCAGGAGGAAGGAAAGGGGGTGGTCCAAAGAAGAAACCGGTCTCCCGGTCGGTGAAAGCCGGTCTGCAGTTCCCGGTCGGTCGGATCGGTCGCTATCTGAAGAAGGGACGCTACTCTCAGCGTGTGGGAACCGGCGCTCCGGTCTATCTTGCTGCTGTACTTGAGTACCTTGCAGCTGAGGTAGTTCTTTAGGCGTTGTTTTATGCCGCATGCAACTTTACATTTTGAACTTTATTTTTTGTTGATTTATATTAAATTGAAAAAATAAATTTGGATGCTTTTTTATGATTATTTGTCTTAGGGCTTTGTTTGGTTGGTGAGAATGATAGTTCTTGGATCTTTGGGACATTTTCAAGTTTAAATGTGAAATTTCTATTTTTTACAGCATCATTATCGTTTTTGTGTGATTTGTAAAATATGTGTTATGCTTCTTGTTAGATCCTTTGTGTTCTTGCAATTTGGTCAATTAATATGGTTTAATTTTAAGGAAATTAAAGGAAAGGATTAGAAATTGAGAGTCTGTCTGTGATTAGGAAGCACAACATTTACTTGGCTGCAAATGTTACACTTGCCAATTTTGCGATTTCATTTCGTTAGTAATTGTGATTTAAACTTACCTTACTCAGCCTCAAACAAACATCTCATCCGATAGTGTTTAGTGCAAATTAATGTCATATTTTGTTCAAATTCAAAATCTAAGTTAGTTCACCAGAATACTTCAGCTATTTTGCTGTCAAAATTAAGTTGAAGCCAGGTAATTTACGAATGTCAAACAGCATCCAAATTATATTTAGTAACCCCAGGTTGTATCAAAATTCATAAAATTGCTTTTGAATTTGAACCAAATAATGATTAATACCGTGTCTTTTCTTTGATGTTGCTTATCTGTAGATGGCGAGAACTATGGTTCATAGTTGTGTGATTTATTTGCTAATAATTTGTTGGGCTGAATCTGTGTTTAGGTTCTTGAGTTGGCCGGTAATGCAGCGAGGGACAACAAGAAGAATAGGATCATCCCAAGGCATGTTCTGTTGGCTGTAAGAAATGATGAGGAGCTTGGGAAGCTTCTTGCTGGTGTGACAATTGCTCATGGTGGAGTCTTGCCAAACATCAACCCAGTTCTTCTGCCGAAAAAATCTGAGAAGGCAGCAACTAAAGAGCCCAAGTCTCCAGCCAAGGCCACTAAGTCCCCAAAGAAGGCTTAGTTTTTAGTCTTCCCATCTTTAACTGTGTGTATGCTACTTCTTTGATGTATTTGGCTCGTAGGAAAGCTTCATGCTCGTAGGATTTAGGGACCATTCTACTGTTTTTAATTGTCCGTCACTGTGTAGAACTTCTTTTGCTTCGACTGTAGAATGAATGAAATCATGGTACTTTTTCCGATATTTCATTTCTTGCAGAAGGTAATATGCTCTTCCCTGTTATTTGTTCTTGGTGTTCTTGCAATGCCCACAGTTTTATTACTCCTCTGCACCAGTGCACGGCAAATATAAGGCTTCATTGCGACTGTAATGGCTGTACTGTTCTGGTTTGAATTTGAATTTGGTGATGCAATACTTGTGACGGATTTGATGTCAACTTTAATATTGAAAAAGTGAAGAGATTTCTTCTGAAATGTCATAGTCCTTGCGGTGGGAAAATTCTTTTTGAGTATTTAGACATGTCTAGACCTATTTATCTTTTGTTGGCGGGGCCCATGTGGACGAGATAATTTTAAAAAAAAAATTCCCCTAACCATAACTGTGAGGCCAGTATAAAGTCTTTCGTTTTGACTTGCAACACAGAATTCACTGAATTATTATTATTTTTTTTTGATTTACTGAATGAAAATAAGATGGAATTAAATGGGTTGAAATTGAAATGAGTAATTAGTATCGTAATAAATTATTTATTTTAATTGTAGAAATTAAAATCTAAATAAATTTTATTTATATGTTTATTTTATTTTTAAATTAAAATAAATTGTTATAAGTTACTAAAATGTTGTTTGTTAATTGTTGTCACTAGTTTATTTGTCTATTATAATATTAACAGTTATAAGAGTAAAAATAATACTAAAATTAAAAATAATAATAATAAAGACAATAGTAACAGATAACAATAATAATTAAAATAATATGATAAATAAATTTTTATAATAATGATAATCATAACAAAACAAAGGACAATAAAAATAATAATATTATTAATAAAATCTGTGCCAAACATTTCAAAACCCATGGGTAATTTTATAAAATCTGTGCCAAACAAAATGAAAAAAAGGGCAAAACATTCACTGCCCACAAAATCCAAAAGAGAAAAAAGATGGAAAACACCAAATTCCAGCACCAGCCCAAAGTCACATATGTCATACTTGGAATATGATTTGAACTGAAATGCAGAATCTATGTACCAAAAAGTGTGCATTTAAGCTTTCCTTGTGTGAGTTGACACAAGCTTTTGGAAACGATCATTGTCATTTGTCAAACAAACGAAGGCTTCCCTCTAGACCATATCTCAATACACGCAAATTTCCAATTTTTGGATCTAGAAAATAGAGCCCTAAACATCTGAAGGGAAACTTGTTATCACCTTAAGATAACAACGATTACATGAACAATAGATTGCAGATCAAAATAATTGATAAACTAATGGACTAAATATTTATGAATTAATAAAAAATTAGCAGTATTTCAGCTAATAACATACAACACTTATTATAAGTCTACCCACACCAAAAACATCAAATCTAAACAAATGAACACACTAATTATTAAAAAATAACCAGAACTAAACAACCTTGAATAGAAAAAAGTCTTTCTTCACAAAGAGTCTTTTCTCTGAAAAGAGCTCTTGGAATGAAAGTTGAAAAAGAGTTGTCATAACTCTGCTCTTTGCTCCCTTGAGAAGTGAGAGGTGAAATCGAGTGATTAGGTTGGTGAGTTTTAAACACGAAGAGTTAAGAGTGGAGTGTTCAATAGTCGTTAGTAGGTATAACTCATTAAAAGTTAAATGAAAATAGAGGAGCTTATTTAGAAATGTTGAGCTATTACTCTAAAGGAGGAAGAGGAGGACAAGGTCTCCTTCGCGGGCAAAATGAAAGCAGAGGGAGCTATAACTACAGGAGGATGTATGTTTGGAAAAATTCTAATTACGAGGAGGGTAAGCAATGAGGGATTGCGTGTGGCTATACAGCAAGTATGGAAGACAATGCGAGGGGTGAAGATTGAGAATCTGGGAGAGAACATTTTCATGTTCAAATTCGCTCTTAAAGCAGACAAAAGAAAGGTTCTAGCTGGGGGCCTTTGGCACTTTGATAGGGTGTTGATAATCCTTATAGAGCCAAAGGGTATCAAAAGTATTACAGTACAAACATTCACTCATACATCATTCTAGGTTCATCTTCGCAACTTGCCTATAATGTGTATGAATGTAGATGTTGTTGAGGAGTTTGGAGCTATTATTAGGAAAGTTGAAGAAGTGGAAGCGGATGAAAATGGTGAATGTACTGAGAAGTATGCGAAGGCTAGAATATCAATTGATATAACTAAGTCGTTAAAGAAGATTATCTTCTTGGAACAGGAGGGGGAAACTAAAATTTCAATACCAGTGTTATGTGAAAGACTACAAGGCTTATATTTCTATTGTGGTAAGCTTAGACATCAATTTAGAGAATATGAGAAATGCAAAGGACAACTCAAAGAGGATCTTCCATTCAGTCCTTGGCTGAAAGCGATTACACTCCCAGATTATTTTAAGCCAAACAAGAATCAAGAAAGACGGAATCAATTAGTGGTCAAGAAAACAAGGGAATTTGGAAGCCCAAAATACTATGATCAGTCACAAAATCAACAAAAGAAAGGAAACAAACAAGTAAAAACCGAAACAGAGTTGACTTAAGAGGAAACAGATGGAAACATAAAACCAATAGCAGTTGAACACGTGGCTGAAAGGGCTATTGAACAAGGAACCCTTGTAGGAGGAAAATCGAGACAACAGCTTGAAGGCAACCAAAGTCAGATATTCACAGTTGGATACACAGAGAGTTCAGAGATAGGAAGGAAAAAAGTAGGAGAAAAAAGGAAGGAAATGAGGGGGAAGACCAAACGAAAAATTTAGGGATTTTAACTTTAAAAAGCGTACAAAGCGAGAATTCCCAAAATAATCATGTAGGCTCAGATGAAGAGGTTGTGGATGATAGCCTGGAAAATTTTTGAAAAAGCCCAAGATCAGAAAATAGAAACTCCAAGCTAGGAACCACAGTAGAAAAGACGTGAACAAAGTTAGGCCAATCACAAAGAAAAGGACCATGAATGAAGCTAGAATGCAAAGTCTAAGCATAAAATAGCTGAAGATAAGAAGCCCACGAAAAGAAATTAATACAAAAAAAATATTTTCACCCGCCTGCAGCAAAGTTTAAACTGAGCTGGGAGACAACAAACATGGAGGAAATGGAGATTGTGGAGCCAAGCACTGAAGAATTATCGACGGAGGCTGGTAGTTAGCTCCGCCGATAGCCATGAAAATCTTTAGCTGGAACATCCGAGGTTTGGGGAATCCCCGAACGTTACTTGCTCTAAGGAAAATTCTCTAAGAGCACAAGCCACAAATTGTTTTCTTGTGTGAAACAAAGTTGTTGTATGGGCAAATGAATAAGGTTAGGATAAAGCTGAATTTTGATTGTTGTTTTTTTATTAGTAGAAATAGATTGGGATGAAGGTTGGCAATGCTATAGAATTCGGATATAGAAGTAAACATTGCTTCTTTCAGTTGTCATCATATAGAAGTTGGAGTTTTGTAATGAAAAGGAAAATAATTTGAGATGCACTGGAATTTATGGCAATCCAGATGCCAGTTAGAAAAAACATACATGGTCTTTGTTGAGGCGGCTGGCAGGTTTATCATTTTTTCCTTACTTATATTGTGGTGATTTTAATGAAATTTTATAGTTAAAGGAAAAAAAGGGTGGCAATGATAGAGATGTAATAATGATAAACGATTTTAGGGAAGCTATGAAAGATAGTGGTGTAGTTGACATGGGTTCTCAGGGAGACTGTATACTTAGTCAAATAAGAGATATGGACAGCAGTATGTAGAGGAGCGTTTGGACAGATGTTTTTGCTATACGAATTGGAAAAATCATTTTCATGACCTAGTAGCTGTTCATCTAGAGTCGTGGACCAATTATAATGGAGGTTATTGATAGAGATAGTGAATTAAGCTATGCAAGAAGAAGCTCTAAGGGAATTCATTATGAGGATTTTTGGAGTCCTTATGAAGCTTGTTAAAAGATTATCGAAAAAGAGTAACTGAGAAATGGGAATTGGATAAATGGGAATCTTATTTAGACCTTTCAACAAGTAGCCAAAAAGTCGATGGTGCAATTGAAAAAGTAAAGCAGAGTTGAGTTCGAAGGAAATAAAAAGAAGATGAAAAGCTTAGTAACTAAGCTTGAAATGCTGAGGCAACGCAAACCAGATGGAGAATGGGAAGGAGATAAAGCTAATTGAGAAACAAATTGATCATATGCTGCTGGAGAAAAAGGTCAATTGGAAACAACGATCTCAAGCTGACTGGCTTAAAAAAGGTTATAAGCATACCAAATTCTTTCACTTTAAAGCTTCTTCAAGAAAAAAGAAGAATAAGATTTGGGGAATTAATGATGAAAATGGAAACTAGATGGATGATGAATGGGAGGTAGAAAAGAGTTTTGTTCTTATTTTGTAAAAATGTTCATTACTACTAACTACGGCCAATGGGTTGTGCCGACCATCAACAGTCTGCCCACATCGTGTCGTGCCCACCTTTTTCTCAACTGGGCCCGACACGACCTACTGCATGAGCGAGCTCGTGCCGTGCCCAGAAAAAGCCCACCAAATTTTTTTTTCTCCCTTAAGCCCACGTGTCTGACGTACTTTTTTAAGCTCATTAGCCTACTAAAATAATAATAATAATAATAATTATTATTATTATTATTATTATTGGTATCAGAGCCAAGGGGAAGATAGTATAATAGTTGTAAAGAATCTGTGTTGTCTGATTTCCAAAATTGTTTTCTTTGTGTGTGTTGAATGTTTACTGGTAGTAAGTCCCGCTTTAGGACAGGGATCCGTTTAGGGCAGTAAAACCATACCTGTAGACATCCACATAGGATTCGATTAAAGAACTTTAACAACATGGACTCTCTACTTCATAGAACATCATCTTTCTCCAGCTCTTCTTCCGAAAAGACTAGTGTATCAAAGAACATAGTGAATTCAGAAGAATTTATTATTGAAGATTTTAATAAAGCAATTGATAATTGGGATTTACCGAAAGTTTCTAAAGATAAAATTTATAAAATGAAAAAACTTGATTTTTTAAAGACTGATTGTGTAATAAAGATGAAGAAAGAGATATCACCCTTTCAAAGCCATTTGAAACAATTCATCTGTTTCTTGAAAAGTCATTAAAAAAGTTAAAAGAAAAGAATTTTAATTATGTCCACATAGGTTTAATCCAAGTAGGCATAAAACCCTTAACTAAAGAAGGATTAAACACTTCAATTCTTGCTGTCCTCAGGGATGGGAGGTTCATCTCCTTTGATGATTCCTTACTCAGTAGTATTGAATCTAGTCTCTGTAAAGGACCAATTTCTTTTGATCATTATCCAAACATAACGGTTTCATTAAAAGATAAAAATATTTAAAAAGCATGATTTTATAGATTAAAACTCATAACTATCACATGTTAGAAGGATCTGTTCCGGTTGCATTAATTTTCAAAATATCATACAAAGCCATGATCTCAGCGTTTAATACGCAACATAAATTCCAGTCAAAAAGAGATGAGACTCTTCTCTTGCAGACTGACCTTTCCAAAGCAAACACTGTTATTCCAAAACCTATTCAATGGAAAGATGTCAACCTTCCCGATGAATGGATTTTTGAAGGAGCCACTGCTCCGACAATACCAAAACATCTTGAGCCAAATACAGAGTTACAAAATGTGACTCAGTATTCAGATGGTAAAGTCAAACTTTCATTCAGGAGATCTACATCTTCTAGATTCTCTGATAAAGAATCTAATACTAGTGTTTCCTCACTAGAAAGAAAATTTACAAAAATTCCTTCAGTTATAAATCTCCCTTTTCAACCTATAAAGAGTCAGCCTAGGTTTTCCACTTCGGATATACCTAGTTCTTCCATACATTCTGTTGACTATACCACTAGTGTACCTCACCCAATTTACACTAGTCGCCAACAGGAACAAACACAGGAAGAGAAAGAACCTTCTCCTCCAACTTCTCCTACATTTTCTGCAGTTACAGAAAATATAATAAATGTTCTTGAAAAAGAATTTGAACTAGATAAAACCCTTTTGCATGAAGACTTTTATTCAGATAATAATAAAGAAAAAAGACTTTGGTTTTTTAAACATTTCTTAGACCAAAGAAGAAAAATACAAGAAGATTATTATGAATTTGTAAATTTACATAAAGTCCACATTTTATTTTTTGATTGGTTCGAAATGTATGCTTTTAAAAACAACATTTCTTATCCCTTTAAAGATTCGAACCCTATTACTATTAGAAAGAAAATTCCTGAATGGAACCTTTTCGACAGTAATAAAACCATAGAGTCTGAGCATCCACCTCTTAGGAGTATATCCATTGACCATGGTGAACCACCTATTAGGATTAAAGCCTCACCTTACAAAATTCATAAAGACCCAGAAACGGACTTGGATAGCATTATCCAACAGAATAACTTCTGTAATGCTAATCTAAATACGATAAGAAAACAGTTAATCAGGATAGAAGACCAAATCCAAAAGTCAACCATAACTGTTTCTCCTGTTTTATCAAAACCTATTCCAACAAAATTGGATTCTGATAAAAAGCTCAAAGAACCTATTTTCAAACCTTTTCAGGTTTCGAAACATAGTCAGAAGCTTGTTCAAGAATCAAAATCAGATTTTGCTAAAGCTATTAAAGAACAACTTAATAGAATAGAAGCATCCTCTCCTACTCAATTCTCTAAAGATGCATCCTCTTCTACTCCTATTTCTAAAGCCCAGATTGCACCTGATAGTGCTCAATCAAGTAGGATTGCAAAGATTTAGAACAGATCAATCCTCTATAGCCTCTTCGGATATAGAAGCCTTTAAAGAAAAACCAACTTCAAAAGTCAATAAAATTCATTGGGAATTGGCACTCCCAACCACTAAAAGTCCACCAGATCTAATCATAGATAATAGACCAAGTGCATTAAATCAATCCCTATAATGCATCTTCCGTCTATGAGTGGAATTTAGATGGAATGTCCAATACAATATCTTAGGATTATTGCAACAGATGACCATGGCAAATTAATGCTTATAAAACCCAATCAGAACTTCGACAAAGCCATTGCGTAAATCCTTATCAGGGTTTCTGGTCAACTAAAAGGTTGGTGGGATCATCTTCTTACCAATCAACAAAGAATTAGATATTTTAAACTCTATTCAAACAGATGAGGATGGAATCCCCATTCTCGATGAATTCAATAGTCCAATTCAAGATGCAAATCGCTACCTTGATTTTGACTATATCCCTTCATTTCATAGGTGACCCTTCTCACCTCAGAGATAAAAATGCTGAGCTTCTACATAACCTAGGATGTAGAAAACTTAGTGAATTCCAAAACTACAAAACTACATTCTTTACTGAGACTTTTTCTTAGGGATGATGCAAATCATATAACTTGGAAGGAGAAATTCCTTGCAGGTTTACCTACCCTATTAGGAGAAAAAGTTAGAAATTCCATTAAAACCTTATATGATAACCGTATTCCTTACGATGAGCTCACCTATGGTGAACTTGTCAGTTTTGTCAATAAAGAAGGTTTAAAGATATGTCAAGACTTGAAATTACAGAAACGACTTAAATGGGAGCTTAGAAAGTCTAAGCAAGAATTAGGTAGTTTCTGTAAACAGTTCAACTATGACCCCTTTAAAAATTCTACTTCCAAAGATTGTAATGGTAAGTGTTCTACGAAACCTTACAAGAAACATTACAAGTCCAAAGGCCATAGAAAATCCTTCCAAAAGTTTAGAGAACCTTTTTACAAGAAACCTTCAAAGCCTTATAAAAAACAATTTTCTAAAAAGAAAGATTTCAAGCCCAAACAAAAAGCCGATTTTAACTTCAAAGAAGCCACATGTTTTAAATGCGGAATGAAAGGCCACACTGCAAAGTTCTGTATAATGAACAAAAAGCTCCACGAGCTTGGCCTTGATGAAGAAACATTTTCAAAAATAGCCTCTTTATTGATAGAGTCTTCTGACTCTGAGTCTTTCATGACGGGAGATGATGAATCCTTACAGATTGACGAGTTAGTTGACTCTGATTCTCAGAATCGATTCCGAATGATTCTGACTCAAGCCAATCAGAATCTTACTTAAAGAAAATCAATGTTTTGACTAAAGATCAAGAAACTTTTCTTGAATTGGTTAAACACATTTCTGATCCTACCTTACAAAAAGAATATCTTGATAAACTTTTAAAAACTTTAGAGGTAAGAGATAAAGCAGAAACATCAAAAGTTCCAATAATAAAGAAAAATACTTATGATTTGACTCAAATCTTGGATAAAAAGAAAACAAAAAAGAAAACAGTTCCTAATATTCTAGATCTTCAGAAAGAGATTAAAGAAATTAAACTCGAAATTAAAGAATTAAAAGAAAAACAAAAGAATGATTCAGAAACTATTCAACTTCTATTACAAAAACAATTAGAAGACAATTCTGATAAAGAATCAAGTTCAGATGGTGAAAAAGAAATTGATTTACAACTTGAAAACATTGAATCTGTACCCAATGATTTTCTTTTTGTCTTAAATCAAATTACCACAAGAAAATATTTAATAAAAATTACCTTAGTCTTTTCCAAAGAACTCGAAATTGATACCATTGCCCTATTTGACACTGGTGCCGATTTAAATTGTATTAAAGAAATTTTTGTTCCAGATAAATATAAAGAAAGAACAAAAGAAAAGCTTTCACGCTACAATAATTCAAAATTGAACATTCATTCTAAAGTAGAAGCATCTCATTATTAACAAAGGGTTTCGAATTTAAAACTACTTTTTTCCTAACAAATGACATCTATCACGTTGTTATATTGGGAACACCTTTTATAAATCTTATAACTCCCTATACTGTAAATTATAATGGTATATCTTTTAAAGCTGAAAACCAAATTAAAATTTCCTTTCATAGAAAAGCCTAAAACAAGAAATTTAAATATTATAAAAGCAAATTTTGTTCATCAAAACCAAATAAATGTCCTACTAAAATCAAAACAAAGCAATCTAACTCGTTTACAAAAAGATTTAAACCTACAAAGAATAGAAAATCAATTAAAAATGATTTTATACAAAGAAAAATTTCTGAATTCAAAGCATTAATCGAAAAGAAATATGTGCTTTTTACCAACTGCTTTTTGGAACAGAAAACAACACTTGGTAGATTTGCCATATGAAAATTCTTTTGATGAAAAACAAATACCCACTAAAGCTCGCCCTATTCAAATGAATATGGAATTGGAAAAACATTGTAAAGAAGAAATTAAAGATTTGGAAAACAAAGGACTTATTGTTAAATCAAGATCCCCATGGTCTTGTGCCGCTTTTTATGTCAATAAAAATTCTGAAATAGAAAGAGGAACACCAAGACAAGTAATAAATTACAAACCCCTTAATAAAGCATTAAAATGGATTAGGTATCCCATACCTAATAAAAAAGATTTACTCCAAAAACTCCACTCTGCATTCATATTTTCAAAATTTGACATGAAGTCAGGATTCTGGCAAATTCAAATTCACCCTAAAGACCGTTACAAAAAATCGCTTTCACTGTTCCATTTGGCCAATATGAATGGACAGTAATGCCTTTTGGTTTGAAAAATGCACCTTCAGAATTTCAAAGAATTATGAATGACATTTATAATCCTTTCACTGATTTTTGCATTGTTTATATTGATGATGTATTGATTTTTTCCCAGTCAATAGACCAACATTTTAAACATTTAAAGACTTTCTATTTCGCAACTAGAAAAGCAGGCCTAGCCATTTCTAGTTCAAAATTTCCTATTCCAGACTAAAATCCGATTTCTTGGCCATTATATCTCAAAGGGAACTATCACTCCAATTGAAAGGTCCCTTGCTTTCACTAATAAATTTCCTGATAAAATTCTTGACAAAACCCAATTGCAAAGATTTTTAGGAAGCTTGAATTATGTTCTTGATTTCGCCTAACATCAACAGGATAGCAAAACCATTACATGATAGATTAAAAAAGAACCCTGTTGCATGGTCAGAAAATCATACTAAAGTCGTAAAACAAATAAAAGACATTGTTAAAGATATTCCATGTTTATTTCTTGCTAATCCCACATTACCTAAAATTGTTGAGACCGATGCATCGACTTAGGTTATGGTGGAATATTAAAACAAGTTGAAAATAATAAAGAACAAGTAGTACAATATGTTTCGCCATTGGAATGAATGTCGAAAAACTATTCTACTATTAAAAAGAGATTTTATCTATTGTTCTATGCATTTCAAAATTTCAAAGTGATTTATTAAATCAAAAATTTTTACTTAGAATTGATTGTAAAGCAGCAAAACATGTCTTGGAAAAAGACGTTCAAAATATTGCTTCAAAACAAATTTTTGCTAGATGGCAAGCTATTTTGAGTGTTTTTTATTTTGATATTGAATTCATTAAAGGCGATACAAATTCACTCCCTGATTTTCTAACCAGAGAGTTTCTTCAAAACAGATAATGCCTCCCAAAAAGACAAAAGATAAAGGGAAAGGGATCCTCAAAGACCCTGTGTCCCAGACACCTTCCAAAGCCTCTTCTCCCCCTAAAGAAAAATTATTATCATCAGCCATGCCGATCAGATCAAAATTATTATCATCAGCCATGCCGATCAGATCTTGGATCGACACAATTGAAGATGATGAATCAAGAGTTAAAGCCCTTGCCTCTCGTGGATCGTAAATGAATGGGTAAAATCCATTTCTAATTCCCCCGATTTACTCGCTCTACAAAGTTTTTCACAAAGCCAAATTTCTCCAAAAGAAAAACCTGTTTCTAAAGAAATTACTACAAAACCCTCTTCTCAAAAAGTTGTTCTTTCTGGTGAAAGTTCATCCTCCCAGATTGTTCTTTCACAATCAAAGCTTTCAAAGAAAACCTCGGATTGGTTTGATAAAACCTACTTCCAAAACATTTTAACTGTGGAAGACGGATTTTACCATTCTGACCCATTTCAAACAATTTCAAAGTTTTTCCCCCCTGGATGGTTTTTTAAACCATGGGATTTAACAAAACCGCAAGCCTTCTATGAATCTATTCTTGAAGCCACTGAGTCAGTCAAATTTAAACATTTCTTTCTCAGTGAAACCCATAAAGAACCTGCCTATTCCACTGCTACCATTTTAAAGGTCTTGAGCCCAAGAGAGTGGAATGACCATCTCCATAATCAGAAAAGATTCCCCGCCAATTTTCAAATGTGTCCGCCACATTGTTTGACCTATTCCTACTGGGATTATCAACAAGCCTGGTTTAACACATTCTTTATTCAAAACCCAAAAAAATCTCACTCATGGTTATTTTTCTTTAATTCCAAAATAACCGTGCAAAGCCTTCCAAATTGGTTCCAACAGTGGTGGAACTATTTTGGCCCAACACCAGATATCCTAACTCCAAATGCCATCCAATGTTTAAACCTTTTTAAAGCCCATTACAAACCTTCTGAGTCTGAGAAAAGATTTCCCCCTTTTCTCTGTTTTTGTACAAATTTCTTCCTACCTTGGGTATGAATGTGGAACCTCAGATACCACACTCATGACTCATAATTAATCCTTCAAAGAACTTTCAAAGTTAAATGGTGGAACAAATTTGATGAGCAGACAAAATTAACCACACACCTAATCCAAAACTGGCTTTCTGCCAAAGGTCTCCTTGCCCCAACTACTCAAGATGTTAGAGCCCAAGGAACCTTCCTCACCCAAAAGTCCAAAGCCCAATCTCTTCTTGCAGGTGCCAAAACAGAAGAAGAGTATTTCAAAGTTATGGAGCAGCTTCTTGCCTCCCGGTCCGAACCATCTATTCAAAGCTCAACTGATGATGAAGAATCTGAACCGATCATCTAATCTGAACCGATCATCTCCCTTGGTGACGACAATGAAGATGACTGCTTCGGATTATTGTCTCCTATAAAGCAATGTAAATAAGTTATTTACTTAAAAAAAAATTTAATTTAATTTCTTTATGTTTGTATTTCGGGTGGTCCTCTGGACACAAGTGAGAGCGCACATGTCTCTTCACCCGATTTTGTATTTTGTATTTCTTCCATATAAAGCTACAGTAAAGACGACGTCTAAAGCAACAGTGCCAATTTCCAAATGTTACTGTGCACTTAAAGCTCCGCTACAGTGAACAGTTTCAAAAATTTTGTATATAAGAATGGCCGAAGACTTAGACTCGGCATTCTTTTTCCTTTCACTTCTCTCTCTACTTCTCTCTCTATCTCTCTCTCTCTCCCTGGGAAATGAGGATCAAGACTTCAAGGAATTATTTTCCTGTCTTGTGATTTTTCCCCTTTCTTTTCTCTTTTCTTTTTTTTTCTCAAGAGACGAAAGAAGTTTTCTGTATTCAAGGAATTTTCCGATCATTGGTTAAGTTCCTTGTTTTCAGAATTTTTCTGGAATCTCACTTGTAATCTCTAAAAGTCATTTACTTAAAGAAATAAATGTAAATACTTTAAAGCTTATGTAATTTTTATTTCAAAGCCTGTAATAATTTTAAAGTTCATGCGTATTTAAATTTCCGCAATTTACTTTACAGCAATTTAAATTTCTGCAATTTACTTTACAGCAATTTAAATTTCTGCAATTTACTTTACAGCAATTTAAATTTCTGCAATTTACTTTTATGAACTTTAAATTTTCGCAATTTATTTTTAAAGCAATTTAAATTTATGCACTTTACTTTTATGCAATTTATTTAAAGCTTTATGCATGTTCGGCGATCTGATCTTCCATATCAGATCTGCTCATAAAAACTGTACGTTCCTCAGAAGCAAAGAGACCAGATCTCTGTCTTCTGTTGTATCTTCTCTTCTCCCCCCATTCAATCTAATCTAAATATTAGTTCTGGGATCCAGATCTAATATTTTTGTTTGAGCCTTTGTGGTAAAAAAGATTGCTAAAGCCCTAATAAAATTATTGATTGAAAATAATTAAAGAAAGGTATATAGGCTGGAAACCAGAACGTGCGAGGTAAGGGCAAATCTGTTCTAAGTCAGATTAACGCTCTGAGAAATTACCTCAAAGGCAGATTAAGTTCTGCATCGATCTGGATGGACAACGCCACGTACCTCCACTCGGTAAAGTTTATTTTGTTTGTTTAAAGTCTGTGTTATTTGCTCTGAGAAATCAACCAATCTTAAATTTTCCTAAATCCACTATCGTCCTAGATCCTTTTCTATTGGTAAAGTTTATTTTGTTTGTTTAAAGTCTGTGTTATTTACAACTATTATTATTATTATTATTATTATTATTATTATTATTATTATTATTATTATATTAATTTTTATTAAAAGAGCAATCAACATTTTATTATCAGTTTATCACAATTTCACAACTATATATTTAATTTCAAAATAACCAATCATTCATAACACAACAATACATAAAGTTAATTCTATAGTCCATAGATCATAAATTCATAATAATGATTAATTAAAATTAAAAATACAATCCTCAAATAACAATTACAATAAGTCATAACTCATAACTACGAGATATTAATTTAACAAATCAGAGGTCACAACTTACAAGTTACAATATCATAAATAAAATTATCCATTTAATAAATATCATAAATAAAATTATTCATTTAATAAATATCATAAATAAATTTTGATTTTATTTATTAAAATCATGATATTTACTTATTCATTTAATAAATTATAAACATAAAAAATTAGAATATTTATTTAAACTAAGATTTAAATTAATTTTTTAAAGTCTATGCTAAAAAATATATTAAAAATTTAATTTCAACATATTTTACTTTAATTTCATAACATTTTATATTTACTTTTTATTAAAAATTTTATTTTGATATATTTTGGCCCACGGGCCGCATGCTAGCTCACCGATGAACCGTGCTTGTTACGTGCCTTTTCGCGTGCCGTGCTTTGGCCCATCTCTAATCGTGTCGTGCTTTTAAAGCCCGCGTGCCTAAATTCTAGGCCCAGCATGACCCACGTGCGTGTCGTGTCGTGCCGCCTGCCTCGCCAAAACGTGCTCGTGCCACGTGCCGCCCGGCCCATTGGCCATCTTTAATTACTACTAAGCCCACCTAAGATCACATGGATCCTACTCTTGTTGATTTGAATTCGAAAATTTCAAATGAGATGAATGAAGAGCTAGAGCAACCCTTCACAAAGGATAAAGTCTTAACATGTCTTGCACAGGTGTGCCCTACAAAAGCCCTTGGTCCTAATGGTCTCCCTGCAGTGTTTTTTCAAAAAACATTGAAAGCTAGTTAGTAGAGACGTTATTTCTACTTGCCTCTATGTGTTTAATGAAAAAGGAATTCTTGCCTCTCTAAATCAAACCTATATTGCTTTAATCCCTAAAATAGAAAAGCCTAAGAAAGTATCTGATTTTAGTCCTATAAGTTTGTGTACTGTCATTTATAAAATTGTGACCAAAACTATAGCAAATAGGCTTAAGCTAATTCTCCACAAATTCATATCTCCAATACAAAGTGCTTTCATTCCCAATAGGTTGATAACCGACAATGTTATAATTGGGTATGAACATCTTCATGAAATCATGAATAATAAGGGGAAGAAACAGGGTTTGGTTGCTCTGAAACTAGACATTAGTAAAGCCTATGATAATGTGGAATAGAGTTTTATGGAAGCAACAATGCCAAAACTAGGCTTTTCTCATAATTGGGTAGATTTTATAATGAGATGGATCACATCAACCTCTTTCTCAGTGATTATCAATGAAGTGCCTAAAGGGTTGATTACTCCCTAAAGAGGGCTATGGCAAGCCTATCCTTTATCTGTTTATTGTTTGTGCGAAGGTGTTTTTCAACATGTTGTTTCATGTTGAAGAGCAAAAGCTTATACATGGATTAAGTTGTTTCATGTTGAAGAGAAAAAGCTTATACATGGATTAAGATTTAGAAGTACTACCACCATATCACACTTATTATTTGTGGATGATAGTTTGATCTTTATGAGAGTAGCCATGGTAGATTGTCAACATCTGAAAACAATTTTTGATTGTTACTCCAGAGCATCAGGGCAACTCTTCAACTTAGACAAATCTTTCATGTTCTTTAGCAGAAACATTAAAACGGAGGAAGTGACTACAATTAAAGAAATTTTTAACCTTAATGTTGTTTTTAGGCATAAGAAATACTTGGGATTACCATTCATGGTGAGCATAAACAAGAGAAGCTTCTTTAATGATGTAAAGTTGAAGGTCTTTGGTAACATTTCCAGCTGGAAGAACAAAATTTTCTAAAAAAGGGGAAGGAAGTTCACATTAAGACTATAGCTCAAACGATCCCTTGTTATGCTATAAGTGTGTTTAGAATTCTGAATGAGTTATGTGATGATATTCAGAAGGCCATAGCTAAGTTTTGGTGGAGATCCATAGATGATAGAAGATGTATTCATTGGGCTAAGTGGGAAAGAATGTGCAAAGCCAAAATAAGGGGAGGTATGGGGTTAAGAGATTTTGTTTGTTTTAATCAGGCGCTGATAGCAAAACAAGCATGAAAGATATTACAATTTCCCAATTCACTTGTGTCCAGAGTTTTGCAAGCAAGATATTTCTAGAAAACAGATTTCTTGCATGCAAAACTCGAATCCAATCCATCTTACATATGGAGAAACATCCTTTAAGGAAAACAAGTCATTCACAAGGGCTGCAGATGGAGGGTTGGTAGGGTAAACAATGTTCAAATTTACAACAGCAACTGGATTCCAAGAGAGGAAACTTTCAGACCTGTATCGATTTCATCCTTGCCAACTGACAACTATGTTACTGAGCTGGTTGGAGCTTACAACAAATGGGACGTGGCAAAGATTAATTAAAATTTTGTCAAGGAAGATGTTGATTTAATCGTAAGCATTCGCCTTCTGAAAGAGCCTCAAGATGACCAACTATTTTGGCACTATGATAAGCATGGAAATTATTCTGTGAAAAGCGGATACTAGATAGCCCAAAAAATCAGAGTTCCATCTTCTCCTAGTGGTTCAAGGACTACATTAGAGGTGTGGAAAACTTTATGGGCTCTAACTTTACCAGCTAAGGTGAGGAATTTCATGTGGAGGGCTATCCAAAATCTGTTTCCTACAGTAGAAAATCTGTGGCGTAAGAAAATTATTCAGGATCCCATTTGTCAAGTGTGCAAAAGACAAGCTGAAAGTAATTTACATGCTCTATTCAAATGCAAGGTAGTCAGGAAAGTTTAGAAATTGGTTCCTTTTGCTGGAAAAATTTTGAACTTGGTGGAGCAACCAATGATGTGTATGATGCAAGATGTGATCGAGAGTCTAAAAAGAGCAGAGATGGAGCTGTTGATTGCAATTTGCTGGGCTGCTTGGCATGAAAGAAACTTATTCATTTTTTAGAAAAATAAAACAGGTGGATCCCTTGAATACTTTTGCTAAGGTAGAAGCCATTATAAAGTCTTAAAGGAAGTTTTGGATCCCAAGCTCAAATCATTTAGTGAATAGAGCAGATTCAGGGCAGCGAAACTGGTGTCCCCCACCAAAAGGTTTTGTAAAAATAAATGTGGATGCAGCAACTAATGTTGGAAAACAAGCTGCTGGTTTATGAGTGGTGGTGAGAGATTGTAATGGAAGCTATGTAGCAGCTGCAGTGAAGAAGGTCCAATTCTTTGGGGATGTTCAACAAGTTGAAGCTGAAGCTATTGCTTGGGGAATTCCAGTGGCTAAGGAGACTGGTACTTCATCAGTAATTATAAGTACTGATTCTCAACGGGTAGCTGACTTAGTAAACAAAAAGTACAACAGAACTCCTATTTTTTGGGTTATTTATGAGATTGAAGAACTTATTAATGAGTTTATTGAGTGTAGAGTGAAATTTGCTGCTAGATCTTGTAATGTTAAAGCTTATCAATTAGCCAAGCTTGCTTTGGATGCAATTTGGGTGGACTGGTTCCTAGCAAATGTAACGTGTATTCTTCAAGTCTTGAATTAATGAAGGTTATAATTCCGTTTCGAAAAAAAATAAAAAAAAAAACCTTGAACAGAGCGTGTAATAGATCAAACATGGAGCCAATTAACAGTAATACAAGCTTGAGCAATTTCAAACACCTTGATTTAGTTTGATTACTAAAAAATTAAGCGACGATCCGAAACATAAAATAGTTGTGCAAATTCAATGACACTGACGCTGAGAAAAGCGAGACTTCAAGAAATGGATTTACACCTTATACACACAGACATTGATCGAAGAGTGTGGAAACAAACTATTAATAAATCAAAGAGATAAAACATGTGCAATCTTCTCTAACCCTTACCGAAATTGGCAATTTTTTTCGCTAATTCGACTGAGAAAAAAATAATAGCGATGATGAAGCGCTCGCCACCGGAAGCGAAGTTGTGCTTACAGCACCAAAATAGCAAATCGTTACTTGCAAGGGTGAAGATGGTGACGAGAAGCCTGAGATCGGTAGTAAAGACGAACCAAAACTATAGACATTCGTAGATATTAATCATTAGCAAGAATCAAATTTGAATGTATGACAATGATTTTGTGTGTTATGTTCTACCTGTTGGGCGGCGTAATCTGTCACAACACATAAAGAAAGATGCTTATAATTTGTTCTTCTTCTACCTCCCACCTTATACATACCTTATGTTGGATGTCACATATCTTCACTTGCTTGGCAACACAACTGTTAACTTTGCAATGAATAATATCTAATAAACCTGAATAATATCTAATAAACCTACCCGAGTTACAGCTTCAAAAATATTCTACTTTTAAAATTACTAACTTATAAAGCACGGACATAAATAAACTAAAGCAGGACTACTTAAGAAAAAGAACGCTCAACCTAAAAAGCACTGTTCAAAATCCCATTTATAGCCTTTACTTGTTCTGTAATTGCCTTGTATGCCACTCCCATCAAATCACCAATCCAATACCCATTTCAACAATCAGAACCCAAAGATAATCAAATCACGATCTTAGAAGAAAATATAAATTTCATTAATCTGTCCATAAGAAGGCATTAACACGAGCAAATCCTAGGCTAGGCGGGGGGGCTCAAAAGTAACAAAAGGAACAATTTCAAAGGAACACGGAACCCTAACAAGACAAAAAAAAATTGCACAAAATCAAGAGCTCGTGAACTTGGTGACGGCCTTGGTCCCCTCCGATACGGCGTGCTTGGCTAATTCACCGGGCAAGACCAATCTCACGGCGGTCTGGATCTCCCTCGACGTGATCGTCGGCTTCTTGTTGTACCTCGCGAGGCGAGACGCCTCTTGGGCCAACTTCTCGAAGATGTCGTTGATGAAACTGTTCATGATGCCCATGGCCTTGCTGGAGATACCGATATCGGGATGAACCTGCTTCAGGACCTTGAAAATGTAGATCTTGTACGTCTCCACGTTCTTCTTCAACTTCCTCTTCTTTTTCTCGACGCTGCCGCCGTCTTTCGAGATCTTCTTCTCGGCTTTCGGCCTCTTCTCGGCTGGGGCTTTCTCGGCTACCGGCTTTTTCTCCGCTGGCTTCTTCTCGGCTTTCGGCGCCATCGTTCCTTTGACGAGAAAAACTTTAAGGCCGTGAGAAGATTCTCCTGGATTTGATAGAAAATGAAATTAGGAGTTCGGTTGGATGAATAAAGGGAGGCGAAGGAGAGTTTATATAGAGATGTGAGCTGGACTCTTATTGGTTGGTGGAGTTTCACGGGGATCGCTGACGTGGAAATTATTTTAAGCGTCGCATGATGGATGGATCTATGGGCGGTTGAGATCTGTCTATTTTCATTTTAAGGCCCGGGGAAATTTCCCGGTTATTTTTTTTTATAAATTAATTACATATTATAAAACTTAATGGCTGATACCAGTATAATAATGTACTATGCGTAATCCTGAAAAGTTTCAAAGACAAATATGCATTCGTTGTTTTATGCAAGATTGCAAATTGCCAAAATATTATTGAGCGAATTGCACATAAATATCTGAAAAAAAAGTTTTAAAGAGACCCAAGATCATATTTGACTAAAGGTTCAATTTTAATAAGGGTATTCAAAATTCAATTTGATCCATTCAATCCGCCTGATCCATAAAAATTCAATCTGTAAAAACCAGATCTATAAATTAGTAAATTGAATTGGATTGAAAATTTGATAATATTCAATCAGTGGATTAAATATTAATCTCCTCCTATAAATCTGTAAAAATCTGTAAATTCGTAAAAAAATAAAAATTATTTATTTAATTAAAAAATAAAAGTTTTAAATATGACATTAATACTTATTAGTAAACAAATAAGTTCAATTATAATTACATTGACATTATATTATATTTTATTTGATAATAATAAAAAATAAAAAATAATTAAATAAATAAATATAACTTCTCAAATAGTTAATTTTCATATGCTGATCTAAACAATGAATTTTTTTTTCTTTTTAGTGTATTATATTTTAAAATTTTAAATGTATTTTTTTATTTTATTTAAACAATTAATTTATTTAAATCTTATTTGATTTTAAATTTAATCGGTAATAAAAATAACTTTATATTAATTTTTTTTATTTAATTAGCTCGTGACTTGAACAGAATTAAAAATTTTTGGCCCACAAATCAATCCATAAAATAGCAAATTAGGTATGGATTGGATCAAATCCACATCTGATCCATAAACGTATGGATTGAATTTAGATTAAATTCTACCAAACCATGGATTGGATTTGATTAAAAATTTATAATCCGCAAAATCATAGATTAAATATAGATTGATGTCCAATCCGTAAAATTTGATCCGCGAACACCCCTAGATTTTAATACCAATAAATAGTAGCAATAAATAAAATATACACATGAAATATTACTAAATGATTAATATACTCAAAAGTAACCTTCGTATTTAAGAAATATTATTATCAAGGAGAAAAATTATAGAATACATCAAAAACACCATATTAATCATACAACAAACAAATAATGTTATGTCATGCATTCTATTATTTTGCAAACCAGCTACACGTCACACGTGCAATGAAAAGGTTGAAATGTTACCACCAAAGATTTCTAATAAATATTTAGAGGAAAAAATATCTGAAGAGATATGTAATAACCGCGAATTAACAAATGAAGAATTGAAAAAAGTACTTACCAAAAACTTAGATAACAAAATGCAATTAATCATTTACCAAAACAAAATCCGCATGCTGGTAAATGAATTTTCTTTGTCTTTTTTAACATCCAATGAAGGGGTAAACAAAATGAAATAGCACTGGTATGATTTAGCAACCAATAGTCAGAGAGAAACTTAAAAACATAGGAAAACAAAATCAGCGGATGCCAAGTTATTAATTTAAGATAGAATAACCATGTGAATCTAGTGGGAGCATAAGCAGTCTCAGCATGGAAGTTTGGAATCTTCAGGCAGATATAAAGCAGAAATCTTGCTGGATTACAAACACCAATAGAACAAATGGCATAAAGATTTACAGAGTAAACAAGTAAATTGATGCGCATATGTTATTCTGCTAAAATATTTGGAGACTACTTGAGCCTACTTGAGCATGATCATGTCTCATGATACAGAAAACCAGCCTTTTGTATGCTGTCAAACATGCGTCGAAGAAACTCAAATTATGAAAGACAACAGATAAACCCTGGACTGCTCCAGTGTTTGTGCGAAATCTGTTGATTGCTGCTCAATCTTTACTTGGCTAATTGAAATAGGATGACGAAGGGCAGCTTTGATTACCAAACACAACCACATGAATGAACGAAGTAATGAATCTTCACTAAAACCTGCCCAATTCAGAGGGGAAAACACAAAGAAACCAAACATGCTTTTAGAACTTAATTGCATGCTCATACAATTTGATAAAGAGTGATAAATATAGCAACTTCGACAGAACTGGAAAACAATTAGGATGGATTTAGAACTGGAAAAAAATTAAAAGAAAATCCATCTCCATCCAATGCTCACTGCATTTTCAGATTCCATTTTGAAAGTTAAAATCCTGGCATGTCAGAAGCATGGGCCAGGGAAGTTTAGGAAAGGGCAATAAACGTGTAACAATTTTAAAATGCAACCAACACTTTAAGGATGAATTTTATTGACGAAAATGTATTTATAGAATTGTATCTAAATAGTTGTGCATCTGACTTTAAAAATATATCAACCGAGCAAATAAAATAAGCAATCCACCGTTTATACAGGGTTCGTAGAGGTGGTTGGGGAATCAACCTAATATAAAACATGTCCAGTAATTCTAAAAAGAAAGCAGTTTCTTTAGTACGTGTCCCTCAGGACTATTTGAACCACCAAAACAAGAACATGCATGCATAATACAACTTTTACATTACGTAAACGACCCGGACATCCGCTCAACCTCAAGTATCTAGGAGCAATGTATTATGTTAGTGAGCGAATCAAAATAACACCAACTCATATTTATGGCAACATATTAACAAGCGAATATCATTAAAATGGAAACAGTAAAAAGTCTCGGTTATCAAAAAATATTTTCAACCGAAACTTTTAAGCTTATCTCAGAGCTAATGACTAACTTTATTAATCCATTTGTAAACTTTACTCTCATCAAGGCAGATATCTCTCACACGATGCCATTGGCCAAGCATATATTTCAATATAATTAACCTATTAAATGCTCCCACAGATGAGGCTGTCAACTTGACCAAGCAAGTATATTTTAACATCACTAAGTGCTGCTGAAACACTGGCTTGGCACCAAAAATAACTCCCGCAGATGACATATGTTGCTCGTTAACAATCATTAATACAACTCTTAGTTGAAGAAAGCTATCTAATGCAACTTTATCTCCCAATGACAATCAAAGGACGGACATCCCTCCCTATGATAACAATTTACATACATTCACAAAATATCCAATGCACCAAGCTCGAGCTGAGAAATAAACCAAAAGACAAAATGAACTTTATCAGTCACAATTGATTAACATTACCATCACACATACTAACACCCAAAAGATTCGGCAACTGCAATATCATTAGTACAAGCACCATAAGACTAGTGCCAGAACCACAACCAACAAAAAGACACCGTAACTACTAAAATAATAATAATAATAATCCAACTCATCCTCTATAAAACCTCGACTAACATTACATGATCATATTGTATCTTCTTACCATTATACTAGCATGATTCTTCTTATCACTTAGCAGCAAATAGCATCCTCTGTCTAACCATAGGCTAAATAATAAACAAAAATATTATTTAAAACATATATTTTGGTTTTTCACACAAACCTTGGAGAGCCGTTTTTCATATTCCGATGAAGAATCCGGCCCGCATTCGAATGGCCACCATCAATCAGCTCTCTCAATCCCAAATTCCCAACTGTCTCCTCCTCCTCCTCCTCCTCCTCTTCTTCTTCCTCTTCCTTTTCTTTCTTCTTCTCAACAACACTTCCACCACGGCCACGTGGCACCTTCCCATGCAATCTCTCGAAATAATTCCCATAAATATACTCAGGCGTGTAACCATTATCCTCATCAAAAAGCATGATATGGCCGTGCCACTCCCAGACCCGATAATCAGAACCCGTTTCCTCGTGAAACCCGAGGCAAATGTGGTGCTCTCCGATCGTCACGGCTTGGCCCGAATTGGGCTTAAGCGAGTCGATTTTGCCCGATGAGATGACTTTGATAATCTCCTTCTCGAGCTTGGATTCTTCTTTGGCGAGCTGGGTTTTGTTGTTGGAGCCGTCATCGTCTGATGAAGAATCGGAGAGATTGGCGGCGTCGAGGAGAAGGTCTTCGAGGGATTGCTGAGAGAGGAATGGATTCGGAACGGTGCCGTTTGGTGGCCGGATTTGAAGGCGACCCATAAGGGTTTGGAGAAGGAGATTGTCGAAGTTGCTGCTGCTGAACGAGCTCATGATTTCCCCCCTCTTTTTTTTGTTTTTTTATTTCTTTTCTCCCTAATCAGGGTTTTGGGGAGCCGATGGTTGAGTTTGTGAGAAAGGAGAAGAGGAGCAAGGGTTTATGGTTTTAGGATATTTTGATGTTTTTTTTTTGTTTTAAGAGACTATTGCTCGTGATATTTACAATCATACATATACTGAGATCCGTTTACATCAATTTTGATATGGCACCGCTCAGATTTTTTAACCCTCTCAAATATTCGAGGGACGTCAACTCCCCTTCCTAGAAAAGATCGCCTTCACTTCAAGCCTCCTACCCAGGAAGGAATTTTTAAATTAAACCCCTGCAATGCGTTTGCGGGATCAACCCTTCCCATATTTTGTGAGAGAGAGGTTACTGCCACTGCAAGTTTTAGCCAAGTAGTTAGGATATTTTGATGTTGAATTGTGAGAATTTGGTTTTTTTTTTTTTTGTATTTTCGGTTGAATGGGGATGCAAATCAAAAGGGACCACGTATGCTTTAATGGATATATACGATCTTATTATTAGTATTGTTATTTTGATTTTAAAAGAACATTGGGCATTAGCGTTGGATTATTTGGCTAGGCATTGAACAATAATGTAATCTAGAGGCTGGAAAGTGATTGATACTCTTACGGAGGTTCACTTGAATTTGAGAAATCGACCGCATTAAGATTACCTTGTAGAGGTTCATTTAACATCCAAAAACTGCTTAGCAACAATTAGATAAATAGGGAAATATTGGGGGTGAACTAAGATGATTTGAGTTGAGCTAAATTTACATGTTGGCTATAGAAACTTGGTGTAGTAAAAGGATTAGTTATGAACATTATAGACCACCTCAATGTGGGGTGGTGAAGGAAGGCTTCCGATTGATTGGGAAAAAAAAAATGTAGTCCCTTTAGAGTTATGTGCAGTTGGGAGATAAAGTAAAAAAAAAAATAAATAAAGAATATGTATAGTTATGATTTTATTTTTTTGTCGTTGTCTAAATAAGAGAAGAAAAAAAACAAATTTAGTTTTTATGATTAAAAAAAAAGAATGAAAAATCAAATTTGGAAAGAAAGAATTGGAGTTAATAAACTGCGACATGTTCATTAGTAAAAAAAAAAATTATTTTGTAGCGAATCATTTATTAAGAAAATTTGATAAGAGCTTATTTTTTATTAAATTTGATGTTCCTATTTTAACCTAAATTAAAACGTACAGCGTGATGCCTCAGTTTTCTTATTTCTTAAACTTGAATTCAATTTACCCAAATTTCGGCATTACATATTGATTTAATAATATGGGAGTAATAATGCTCTCAAATTTCAAAGTTTTCGTTGTAAATTATACATCATTCGGATGATTCCCAAGCACCAATGAATGATGTCGCGTAGTACACACACATAAAAATTTGTATCACATAATCCACTCCATCTTACCATTAGTTGACAAAATTTTCAACTTTCAAAGTCCAACATAACGTTTATAAAACTCCAAAAATATTCAAATTCCAGATGTACATATCCATAAACTGATAAATTTCTCTTTTCATCGTAGCAAAGAGTTTCACAAGAAGACCATCAAACTTAACCACTTCTAAGTTCTAACTGCAACTGAAAACCTAGACGCAGGCCGCTAGGGCCATAACCTAGTTGTAACCCTCACTCTCATCAAAAGTTATGGACACATTAATTTAACTCAACTTCACAGCAAAATGCTACCATCACAAATATAGATTCATCCAGTTCAACAAAAAAGTATACACCCCACCGTATGGACGACAAGAGACATTTCCAGTGACAATTATCAAGCGAATTTAACTTGGCAAGTCTTGGAACCTCTTCCAAACATTAATATTTCCTGACAAAGCTCACGCTTCTTCTCCTTAGAAGTCTACTTCATGTTATGAACGATCATCGATTCCAAAACTTTGCAATTCTTCAACAAGTACTTGGTCAATTCCAATTCATAATCCAGACCATAACATTCTTTAATATCAATTTCCTTGGTATGTAACAAGAAACAATGAGGTACTCGCTCTAGTTTATTCCATACAACCGTCTTATCCCAAACGAATTCTTTGAGTGCCTTACTCCATCGAGGTCTTTCCAAACCAGAAGGCTCCTCCAAACATATATTCTGATTAGATAAATTAAGTACTGTTTGCTTGAAAAATTCATCGCATCCTCACCATGACTTCTAACTTGGGCAAACTACTAAGGATGATGGGAAGCATTTGCCATCCATCTTCTCCAATATCCACTTTTAAATAGGTCAAATTGGGAAATGTAGGAAATAAACCCTCATCATGGTCGCTAAGGCCCTTTCATGGAGAAGAAGAAAACAATTTAAAAAACAATAAATTACAAATATAACTTGCAGTGGCTCATTTCCTTTCCAAACAGAAATTGTCATATCAGTTTGGTTTAAAAAATTTTAAATATATTTAGAACTTCAATAGTGTAAATGTGTAAAATATTAGTAGATATATATATTTTATAACATTGATATATAATATTATTTACATATATATAATTAAAACCTCAATAGTGTAAATGTTTAATATTTTGTTAGATATGTATATTTTATAATATCGATAAATTATGTATGTATGTATGTATGTACATACGTATATATTGCAGTGTGTAAATATTTTATATAACTTTTGTTTAATATATAGATATTAAGCAGGTTATTGGGTAATCCGATTATTTTCCGTATCGAGTTTGGGTCACAATATTTTGACACTATTATTACATGGGTCGGCTTTAAATCAACCTAAATTTGACACAACACAAACACGACCCGATGACTTATTTTACCCGCTCTATAAATAATTGTTGTATTTCAAGTCCTGATATAAATAATTGTTGTATTTCAACTATAATCGAAAAAAGGAAAGTTTGCGTTTTCATTTTTTTTTTTCACTTTTAGTATTCTGATTAAATTTATTTTGTTACTGTTTCTGGTTACGGGATGTATTGTGAGCATGCGATATTGCTTTTGTTCAAGCTGACTTGTCACCGGACATTGAAGTAAATGCAAGTTTCATTTTAAGTGAGAAGATAATAATAAGAATTCAAGAATCTCCCGTTGAAATTTACTTGCGCATCGCTTTAACGGACTAAAGAGGAGATTTTATTAGCTTCAAGATGGCCTACGCTGACGACAGTTTTTATCAAGCAATAGCCAACGAAACGTTTCGCATCTCCAACACTTTCCTAGGAAAGTGCTAAAATCAATTGACTGGTTCATTCAATTGCAGCTAGACCTTTCCATAAAAGGTGCATCTAGAAGCGAAAAGATGTAGCCAGTTTTCATTCTTATTGTCACGTAAAAAAATAAAATCCCAAGTTGACTACTGTCTCCACATTGTACATTCATATTTGCAGGGCGCTGTGTGAAAAAACCGAGCTCAGTCTCAGCATCCAAGCCAATAGACGAACAAAAAAAATGACAAAAAATGTATCTCTTAGCATGTAATAGAAGATAGAAACATTACAGGAGAGACTTGGTCAAAATTATCGCCATCATATACCATCATCCAGTTTCATGCGCGTAGTAGTAGTAGTCAATTAACCAAGAAAATGTACTATATAGGCACGCATTTGAAGAAACATTGTGCGTGCATGCAAGGAGAAATAGAGTTTCTTGTAATGATAAAAGGACTTGTATATGTAACAACACCATATCTGTATGAAACATCACGCGACCGAAGCTATCACTCAGGTGATCAAACGACTACCGCCTCAAGCTCTCCACAATATAGTCAGCATAGAGGTTCCTTCAACGTAAAAGAATCATATTATTAGCTTAAAACCACAATCACAATCATCTATACATGCGAAGAGGCTGATATAATGAAAAGAGGCTAATATGCACACAAGTACGAAGGATTGAAGAAAAACCAGAGAAAAAAAAAATAGGTCAATGAACTCTCAGAAATGATCATTTTATAAAATCCTTGAAATTATAGGGATGCGCAAATGCATGCATTCTGGCCTCTTCCAAAGGATTAGTAAACAATGTAATGCACATACACGAATTTAGAGTCTGGTGACCAGACGTTTATATTCGTGGATCATATCAGAAGAAAACAGATCAGTACAAAATATGTGACAAATTTGATAAAGAAAATTAGCACGAGTATAATATAATGCATATTGATAATGATAAGCATAATGATAAGCATCTTTTTGTGTATGTGCACGTATCTATTATGTCTACAAGTTAGTGTCAGAGAGGATCAGAGGAATATCTCTTACATAGACTGCTGGACTGAATTATAGGCATCAGAGGCTGGCAGAAAGTCATTTACAGCAACTTCCTTGTTCTCATTTTTCTTGTCTAAATAATTTATTAAGGAAAGAAGACTAGAGCTCTAGAGTTCCACTTGCATCAAGGAAAGAAAGGGCAATTCACAAATAAAACATATACTTCCATTATAAATTGTAGAAAGGATACAGTCTTCAAAGAAGCGACGGATCTCAGCCAAACGATGTGGTGGAAGCTCCTTAATGTCATTGTAGTGTCGGTACTCGGGATCATCAGCACAGACAGCAATGATCTTATCATCTTTCTCACCCTAAATTTATAGAAATTTAGGTTATTCTCCACACATTATATTCACAGGGAAGAACTTATGTCTGCATGGGATTTAAATACCTGATCAATCATAGGCATGAGTCCGATGGCTTTAGCCCGAAGAAAGCAGCCTGGAAGAACTGGCTCCTGATGAAGTCATCAAAATAATTAAGATGAGTGAACTTATAAAATTTTATACGAGTTTAGTTGTCTCAAAATTTTTGAAACCAAAGGCTGGCAAAGCATAATCATGCATGCACTCTAAAATGACCAATGAAACTACTGCAGATAAATCAGTCAGATTTTGGACAGTAGTTCATCTCAACTGCTTTGGGCAAATGTGTAAAATAAAAGAAAAGTGCTTTTGAGCAATCAGCATAGTGAACAAAAATACATGCAAAAGCACTACATTTCAAAGGAAACGGAGATCAAACAGCATACCTGCATGATGATCAGGACATCAAGGGGATCATTGTCTTCGCAAAGAGTACGAGGTATGAAACCATAGTTATGGGGGTACACGACTGAAGAGTAAAGAACACGATCAACCTGCAAATTTATCTCTCATTTAGCAACCCACTGTAAATCTGTAGAAAGCATAGAGAAAATTGAAAATTGACTTAGCACATAAGATCACCATGATCAGTCCAGATTTTTTGTCAAGTTCATATTTCACCTTGCTTCCTTTCCCAATTTCAATCACCTGCATACATTACCCAAACTTTCACTACAGTAGACGAGCAAGAATTCCAAATGTATCAAATTTATACATAAACAATCAGTCAAATTACCCCTATTCAGTTAACTGAACAATTATGCTTGCTTTCTTTTCTTAAATAAATGGAAATTGCAAAATTAATTGAACAAACGTACTTGCTTTCTTTCCTTAATAAATGGCAATTGCAAAGTTGTTAAAGATAATACCATTAATAAACATAAAAAGTGTATATGTAAGGTGGTAATTCAACATTTTAATTGCTCAAACTCCATATTCTTGAAAGAGAGTGAGAGATAGAATAAGCGTGAATGGTGATTTGAAAATTAGAGAGACAGATTTTTCCTTTTTACTTAATAAGAGTTGCATTGAAAGCATATCCTGCTAAGAACACTGAGAAAGAAGAGTGAAAAATCATGATAATAAGAGCTTGAAAGATCTATAGGTCCCCAGAAATAGAACATTATACAACGAGATCGCTAATAACAGCAGAACTATTCCCACCTGGATTTCCTAAAAAATAATCACCAGCAACAGAAGCATTGCATGCAGAAACATAGATATGTATGCACAACTGTTGAATAAATACAGTGACCAAATTTTAGTTTAAGTTCAGTATCCTTACGCAATTGAAAATCTTTGGAGCTCCAGGTCCTGTATTGGAATGACAAAAGGAATGATATACAAAGTTATGACATCATTAATTAAAATGAATAACCAAATATTAACACCTTGAGTCTTACAACAGTATTACATACCAATCTCAAGATCATGCCAAGGATGTGCAGCAACAGACCTCCTGGTCATTGAAGAAAGTATCCTTTCATTAAGCGGAGGATGTGCTGGAGGATGGGAGACAGGAGTTTTGCTTGAAGTCTCAATTGGTGGGGCCATCATAACTGCAACATTAAACAAACATAATGTTAACAAATGTACAACTAGCTCTGGAAACCAAAAGAATTAACGATAATCTCTTGGCTGTTATTTTACGAACTACTTAATCAGATACAATGCTCTCAAATATATTCCAACAACTAAAAGTATGTGAAAAATACTCAAATACTATGTACTAAACTAAAATTTGAATGCTCATTAATCCAACTTGAATGACTACGAAACTAACAGTATAACTGAGATATCATTTAAAAGCAAACTCATATATTCCAATAGTTGTTTCACAATTTTATTTTCCTTCTAAGCCATAGAATTTATAAAGGATCCATGCCAAGCCAGCCAAAAAACTGGAACATATTTAGGATTTACAATCTCACAAGTCATAGTTGGTAGATCTAATGTGTATATACATAATTACATCAGAAAGAACCTACTAGCTCAGGAAATATATTCAAAAACTCATAAACCAAAAGCTATATGAGTTCACTGCAACTTTTTGGACATTGTTTGGCTAAATTCTTCCTGGTACCTCCCTACTTCAAAAGTGAAATAATTACAAGTGCTTTCCTAAATGCTAACCAAACAACACTTTTAACACCATTCAAGCTTGAAAATCAAAGTCTAGCAATAAACATGAACGTACCACAGCTAAATATTCAAACGTAAGCAAAGATTGATTTATTTCTTATCCAATGCTTCCAATTAAATAACATAATTTCGCTTAAACAAATCATTAAAAAAATCAAAATCAATTTTCAAATTATACTTTTCTTTACGGAAAACAGAAATCAAGCAGAGCAACCTCAGATCTACCAAGGAGTTAAGCTTAATCTATACTAAATGCTAAAAAAAAACACAAAAAAATCGTAAATAATACAAACAGAGAGAGAGAGAAAATATATATATATATATTCGCACCGAAAAAATAATTTCTTAGTAATCCAAAAACAAATAAAAAATCGATCAATTTAACAGTAATATTATTCACATATTAAAATACAGAACAAGCCTTGACGCCAACACGCGTGAGCTTCAGTGTGTAAGCAACATAAAAATCAGATCCAAAAACCAAAAAAAAAAGAGAAAATCAGAAGAAAAAACCGGAAATTGGCTCAGGAACACCGGAAACCTAGGAAATGACGATCTATGAGTTACAAAGCGATTTCCGAAACGTACCGGTAACAGTTCAAGTACCGAAAGCCAAACAGGGCCTAACGAGAACGAAGCTTCAAGACCACAAAGAAACGCACCGATCTCGAAAAGAGAGAGGAGTAATGGCAAAGATATTAAAGTTAAGTTCCTCTACAGGCGCTTAAGTAGAGGAAAGCAAGAGAACTGATGCTGGTTCCCTTCCCGCTCTCTTTCCCTTTGCATTTTAAAGGGGGATTCGGTGAAAAATAATAATAATAATTTATAAAGAATAAAAAGGATAAAAAGGGAAAATTGTTACGTTTCGAACTTTCGCTACAGAGAAATAAAAAAGGTTTAGGAATGGAATCACCGTATATTCTGTGAAACGAAAGTTTCATGGACACAGCTGTAATGAGGTGATACGTTTCGTGAATTGATTGGGTAGAACGGAGTCAGGTGGGGCCTATCTCGGACAGAGACGGGGTTCCTAACGGTCGTGATCGCTCGTAGATCGTGACTGCTTTAACAGCGAGGTGGATTCTGGGGAATGATAAGGTGGGAGCGGGAGCAGCTGTACACCGCTTTCTGATGCGGCAAAATCTTTGTCGGATTAATCGCTGATGGTGATGGATCCTCCTTTCATTTGATTATGAAAGTGAAACACGGCAATAAGTAAGATATAATCATAGGCGATTTTACGACCTAGCGTGGTTTATTCAGTAGCAAAAAGTTGTTTAGGAAAAAAATTAGACTGGATTTTAAGTTTATTACAAATTTACATTTACCAAGTATGGTTTAAAAATTAGCGCCAATAAAACCGAGATTTACTCCACATTTTATTTAATATTGAGAATTTTAGTCTATATATAATTTCTATGATTCATTCTCCTCATTATGAAGGAATACTGTATTATTTTCCGTCCAATAACCTAAGATGAAATGTGGAGTGATTTACGATGGCTTTTAATATTTTCTTTTTCTTAAGGAAAAAAAATTTTTATTTAAAGGAAAAAAGGAATAACTTTACATGTAACTCAGAAAATCTATTGAATGTTCCGACAAGACAACTAAATTCTAAGCTTTTGTTTTTTTTACATGAGACTATTGCTCAAGATTACAACTCATATACATGAGACTATAGCTGATATATATACAATAATTACTGGGTCTAGTTTACATTAAATCTTATATAGTACCACCCAGATTTTTAACCCTCTTAAATATTCGAGGGACGTCAAACTCCCACTAGTTTACATTAAATCTTATATAGTACCGCCCAGATTTTTAACCCTCTCAAATATTCGAGGGACGTCAAACTCCCACTAGTTTACATTAAATCTTATATAGTACCGCCTAAATTTTTAACTCTCTCAAATATTCGAGGGACTTCAAACTCTTATTCTTAGAGAAAAACTATCTTCACTCAAGTTCTAAGGCTCCAAGGAAGGAAATTTAAATTAAACCCCTACAATGCGTCTGCTGAGGCTCGAACATTTTCCCTCTTATTTGTAAGGGAAGGGTTGTAGCCACTTGGGCGAAGCCTAAGTGGTTAATTCTAAGCTATTTTAGTTAAACCATGTTGAGATACACACTTCACCTCTCATTCTAAGAGAAAGACTGTCTTCACTTAAGCTCTAAGGTTCTAAGAAAAGAAATTTAAATTAAACTCTGATGCAACGCTGTCTGGGACTGAAATCTCTTCCCCTCACATTTGTGAGGAAGGGTTAACCACTTTAATTTGCCCAGTGGTTAATTCTAAGCTATTTTAAGTAAACCATGTTGAGATACACACTTCACCTCCCACGTTAAGCACAACAAGATCCCATTTGCTCCTAATGTACAAGTTTGGAGCTTGTAAAGTATTTAGTAAAAGATATTTTTATTTTATTTTTAAAAAAATTATTATTTAAAAATAATATTTATTATAAATTATTAATTTTTATTTTATTATATATTTTTTTTATAATAACTATTACTTAAAAGTTACAACACCTCAATATTAAATGAGATTTTAATTTGTTTATAAAATAAAATTATATCTTCTCCTATTTCATATGACTAATATTATATATAAAGAATATTGCTATAATTCTAAAATTTTATTTCAAATAATATAATATTTATTTATAAAATATTATAATTAATTCACTTAAATTTTTTTAAAAAAATATCAATTACTTAATAAGCAATACATCACATATACTTTTGGGATCTATCATTACCCTTTTTTAAATATGACAAAAATATCTTTATCTATCACTTTTGGATACTTTCCCAAAACACAAGGGTTAGTTTAACGTGATCATGACTCACGAGGAAGATCATGTGATTTTCTACGGTGGCGATCATCTAGGGGTCATTAATGAAAGAAGGATGCAAGTGATAGCGACCACAGGGAATAAAGAATCTCCAGATGTTCCTTTTCTTTTCTTTTTCTTTTTCTTTTTCTTTTTTATAAGAAGACTCTCCAGCAATGAATTAAGTGGTGGCCTTGAAGCATCCCCATTCCTCAACCAGCGAAAACGTATCCAAGAATTATTCTTCTCATCTTATCATCATCAGATCTCCGTCATTGCTTTGTTGGAATGCCAAACTGTTACTCAACGTTACGCACTAACGACTTGACTTTCTTATCTTTTTTTTTTTTTTTTAATGGAGACTTTCTAACCATTGCTTGATCTAAGGAGGGAAAAAAAAAACTTGCGTGGAAACGTAATCTTCTCAATGTACTTAATCGGCGCACCGGTGTAATAATGATTTATAATTTGACAAGTCTAATATATATTTTTCTTGATAAAATTCAGTAAAATCATGATGACGACGTCATTGTGTATGATACAATCTGTTGTTAACTTTTAACCGTTAGATCTATTCTGATTGTATATCATGTTCTGGATCTAACAGTTAAAAGAACAATCGTATCTACAACCGTTGCATCATCAATGAACCCCTAAAATTCATACGTTTTTATTTTTGTGAGTCTATTACATTAAAGCAGTGGATCCCACCGAAGAAATCCGACCAAAATGTGAGGTACGTATTAATTTCTTTATTCAACCACCAGTCTTCTCATCCCACTGTCGAAGGCGAGCCATGATTTGATTTTAGAAAAGAACCTGACCAAGTCAATTACTGAAATCCCTTGTTCACAGTCATGGCTGGCCACTTTATTTATTCGTCCATTTTTTTTTTCATCTTTAACTTTTTAAGCTTCTATTTTGAAACTTACGTCACTGGTATAAACACTATAAATAGTAATATTATGGTGTAAATTATAATATATGTAACTTAGGTTATTTTCAGTACATAATATTATTTTGGTATAATACTAATATTAAAAATATACCTTTTCACACTAAATTATTATTTTATCTCCAATCCATTTATATTAAATTTTATACCAAAAAGAATATTTTTCTTTTTATTCTTTTAATTCTCAAGAATTAATTCAATTAACACTATAAATATTACTATTAATATAGATAATTAAGTAATAAGTAATTTTATATCGATTAACAAATATATATATATATATAATTATTAAATTTTCATTTAATTAACTAAATTAGTACATTATGAAAATTAAACATTACATTAACATAGAAAAATACAATAACAATAATAAGTACATTATGAAAATTAAAAATTAAATTAATATAGAAAAATACAATAAAAATAATAAGTACATTATGAAAATTAAACATTACATTAATGTAGAAAAATACAATAACAATAATAAGTGCATTATGAAAATTAAACATTACATTAATGTAGAAAAATACAATAACAATAAATAACAACAATAATATTGAAAAATACAATACAATAACAATAATACTCTAGTTATTTGAATTACTAAATTCATCCCATAAATGATCAATTAGTGCATTTTGGAGTGCTAGTAGTAATAGCTTTTTTATTTGTGTTAATTTAATTTTGTAATATGTAATCTAGTAATTAATGTTATTGGCATTTTATTTTTATTATTAATTTTTGTGTTGAATATTTTTTATTTAAAATATTAGTATAATATTCAAAAATTAAAAAATAAAATTAAAAAATAACAAAAAATAATAATAATAACTTAAAATATTATATAAAATAGGATACATATGTAAATAAAATAAAATAATAAGGATATTTAGGACTTTTTTTTCCTAGCACCAAATATGGTGTAATGAATAGTATTACACCATATTTGGTGCAATACTATTCATTACACCATTTTAGTGTTGAGTTTGGTGTTACATTGAAAAAGTATTTTACACTATTTTTAGTGTAAAAGATGATTTAGTGATGGATTTGATGCTACATTAGACATACCCTAAACTTACTTCCATTTTGTCTATGCACTATTTTTCTTCCGGTGCTTTTGTCCTATTTTAAAGTTAAGAAAGCAACAAACGCAAAGTATTATTCGTTGCGATTTTAGCACCTTAGGGGCGGCCGTGCTATAAAGAAAAATTGCAGCTTCCACCGACGGGTCTTTTTATGGCATTAGATTAACTAATTTTATGATCTAGAATAATTTATTAACTGGGATTGGCACTTTGGAACCAGAAAAGCGCGTTTTATTTTTTTCCAGTTTGTTTTGCATACACTTGATGGTAAAATATATGTTAATCATACACGTCGGAGGATATTTCAAAAAGGACAATTAAGATTTTTTTGATAGGGATATGTTTTTATATAGAATAATTTATTAAGTCAAATTGGCAATTTGTAACCAGAAAAACGCATTTTATTTTTTCCTGGCTTGTTTTGTATACACTTGATGGTAAAATATATCTTAATCATAAATGTTGGAGGATATTTCAACACGGACAATTAACATTTTTTTTTTATAGGGATGGAAGAAATTCTCACGGAGACGAGATTTCTTAGGATTTTTTTTTATTTAGGGAGGGTGTGAGGGTAAGTTTATATATAATTTCTTATTCAAAGAAGGAATGGGGACGATTTTTTATCTAATTTTTTTTTTTGGAAAGCGATGGGGATGAGCTGGAATCCTTGTCCCCTCCCCAATTCTCCATTTTTTTATTTTGATTTATATTTATATTTTTATTTTTTAGAAATATTAATGAATAAATAATAAAATCTAAATTATTAAATATTAAATATCAATATAAAAAACAAATATCAAAATATTTATACAAATATATTATAAAAATTTCAGGCCTAATTAACTACTTATAGTCTTGAATTACTATTCGATTAGGTCTGATTCAAAAAGTCTCGTCCCTAATATTTGTTTAAACTTTTTTTAAATAAAACAAAAAGTGAAGCAAAAACTAAAGTTATAACATCCTAACTTTACTAATATATATTGTCAAACTTTACTTTTATTTAAATTTTTTATTTTAATAAATCAAATTAAATTTAAAAATTAAAAATGTATTAGTCATCCAAAAGTTCTTTGGGAATTGAGAATTGTCGGAATCCCCTTTTATTATTTGAGGAGTGGATAGGGATTCCCTTATGTAATTATGACGAGGACATGGAGGGAAAGGGAACAAAAGTAGAATATCGGGGATGGTATGGGGATGTCAGTCCCCTTCCCTCTTCCCATTGCCATCCCTAATTTTTGATATGGAAAGAACAACACCACCACATCAAAAGTTTTACTCCCAAATCATCATGCATATAAAATATTTTTTATATTGTGTTTAAATAATAATCGATAACTAAAATAACTATTTTTATATTATTAATTTTATTTTTATTTTTATCTCAATATAATTGTTAATAATAATAATAATCTCTTTAAATTTAATAATTTTATTTCTTAATTATTAAGGATAATTTTAGATTTTTTTTAATACTATGAGGATATATATAGAATTATGTTGAGTATAAAATTAATTCTCAAAATCAAATAATAAAAAGCTACTCTTTTCTTTTTTTTTAAAATATGTTGTAATATGAGGTTATTTTTTACAAAAGTAATTTCTAAAAAAATTTACCAAATTCCAAAAAAGCAATCCCAAATTGGTCCTAATATTGAATAAATCTTCACCATTAACTTGATCTAAATACAAACTTAATTGAAGACAGAATTTCTTATCCTATTTATACAAATGTGTACTAGTTTATTGGTCTAATTAATTTTTTTTTTCTTTTGGTGAAAGTAAGATATCAATTCTCCCTCACAAAGTCCCACCAACTTAAAAGTGTTAAACAATCTCACTCATATAGCTATGTATTATTCACCTAATGGTATAAGAGACTTATAATTTCATGATTTTATGTATATGAGACAAATGAAAACATTTTTAAAAAATTTAAAATTTTGAGTATTATTTATTCTAAATATTGGAGATGGCAAAAAATCTTCATGGGCACGAGGCCCCTTTTTTTAGGTGGAATATTGAGACTAATTTTACTCTCATTTTACAAAAAAGGTCAAGTACAAATATAACTTTTTATATTCTTTGATTGGGCAGGTTAGGTTCAAATATAAACACTAATACTTATACCCACTTGCTAAACTCATTTGACTATTGACTATTTATTTATTTTTAATGTTTTAAAAGTTAAAATTAACAGCTAAATCAAATAAATATTCCTAAAACATGTATATTAGCACTTGACAGTTTAGTAATCGGAGCAACCATCTAACATGATATGGTGCTAGACATTTACTTAGAGATTTTAGTCATTTAGTCGACTAGACATTTACCTAACTATCTAAAATATTGTCTTAATAAAAAAAATGACAATAGAATAATATTCAAATCATGGTCGGTTGAAAAGAGTGATAAGAAAATACCAAAGTGGAGACTTTTGTTTTCGATCCAAAAATTTAATAATGCATTTTAACATTTAATTTAACAGTCATCAAATTATAATTAATATTTACCCACCAACGACAAGTTCTGCCCAGTTCGATCTTTTGGTTCGATTTGACTCGCTTGATTCATGTGGATGAAAGTTATGGATTTGCAATTTTTATTTTTCTTTATTTTAATGGAGGGTAATTTGGCAATATAAAAAATTGAATAGGATAGTTTAATCAGTCCTAGGATTAGAGTTCGAATTCCCAATAACCAATGATTTTCAAATTTAAGTAGAACCCACCACTTTGATTCCAACTCTCTTCTCCAAATTTTCTAGTAAATATTAGAATAATTTTGATTTCAGCATTCTCACTTTCGTTCTCAGTTAATAAACACATGGTTAATGTATTATTTTTTCACATTTTAGAAGTATAGCATTAGTCATTTGAAAATGACTACTCACTAAACTTGATTAAAGTGCACATAAGGATGGCAATGAGGTAGGGTGTGGGTGGGAAGGCCTACCCCATTTTTCATCCCATTAAAATTTTTTGCCTCTATTCCCCAATAAATTTAGTGGGGTAGGAGTGGGGAATCCCCATGTGGGGAATGATTTCCTCATTCCCACTTCATTCCCATTTGCCTATTTTATAGTAAGTATAAATACATTATTTCAATAAATTAAAAATTAGAGGCTTAAAATAAAGTCATTACTATATTACAAAGTATTTAAATTATTTTAAAAAAAATCTAAAAGTTTGAAATAATATCTTAAAATGCTATCAAAACTGAAAATATTCGAAGAGAGTAGCACCTTAAAAGAGAAAAAAAATATAACAATGTTTTAGAGTTGAAAAAGAATTATATTGTAGGATTTTCTTTTATTCATATCGTGTTTATATTACATAAAAATAAAAAAATTATTAATTGACATTATAGTTGATAAAATAAAAATTATTAAATAAGAATTAAAAATATATTTATATATAATGGGGATTGGGGTGAGGAGTACAAACCAAACCCCACACCGTTAAGAATTTCTTTTATTTATATTGTGTTTATATTACATAAAAATAAAAAAATTATTAATTGACATTATAGTTGATAAAATAAAAATTATTAAATAAGAATTAAAAATATATTTATATATAATGAAGATTTGGATGGGGAGTACAAAACCAAACCCCAACCCGTTAAGAATTTAGGGATTATTTTTCTCCCACTAATCTCCCACTTCCCACCTCATTCCCCAAAAATTATTCAAAATTTTTTCTATTTAAGGTAGAGCTCCATGGGGCCCCAAACCCGTGGAAGATTTTGCCATCCCTAAGTGCACAACTTTAGACTTTCTATTATTTATGAAACTTCTGCTGGTAATTGCATAATTGATCAAACATCACATTTAAAGCATGATCTTGACAAAGTAAAAATGTTTGGATGTATACAAAATTCATTTCATACCTAACTAAGATCTTGCTTAGTATTGAGATATTGTGAAAAAATAATAAAATAGAAGTTAATAGTACTATAGTGTATAATAAATAATAATTTTAACAAAAAATACAAAAGTAATTATAAGTTTCTCATCATATTAGTGATGGATCAAAACAACTACTTTCCAAGCCACAATAGTTAGGGTCCGTATGAGATTACTTTTAAAAGAGTTAAAGGTGATTTTAAAAAATAAAAAATTAATTTTGGTGTTTGATAATTTTTTTGGAAAATCACAAGCACCCCATCTTACACCATATTTTGAGAAGTGGGAAAGGAATATCTTTTTAAAATTTGATTTTGAGAATAAGTATATTATATATATATATATATATATATATATATATATATATATATATATATATATATATATATATCTAAAATTATTCTTATTAATTCAAAAATAAATTATTAACTTTAAAAAGATTATTATTATTATTACCAACTATATTGAGATAAAAAAATAAAAAATAAAAGAAATAATATAAAATATTTATTTTAGTTATCAATTATTATATATACACAATTAAAAGTATTTTATATTCATGTTTACAAATGTATAAATAAATTTTATTCAACATTATGTTTAATTTAGTCATTTATATTCTTACCGCAGTATAATAATAAGATTTATTAAATACATATGACTGTTTTTAAAACTTATAGTATTTTTAAAAATAAATTTTATCAAATATTTAACTGATATTCTTCACATTTGATTATTGATACAATACAACTAAAGACGATTATTTTAAAAGTTACAACATTATCAAATTGGCCTTTATTTTTTTTAAATAATATAGTATTATAACTTTTAAACTACAATTTCCAAACCTCCAAACAAGACTCAAATGAGTCCTTTTGATTTGACAATACAACTCATGATAATTTTAAAGTTGATTTTTCAAAAACCAAAATAAAGTCTATATTCATTAACAACGAAAACAAAAGCCTTTTCATGCAAACTGTTTTTAAATTGGTAACTGAAACCTATTTGGATTTTTTAGAAATGACCAACGGGCTGGGCAGCACGTGACATCGCACGAGCATATTTCGATGGGGCATGCGGCATGGCAAGGCGCACACACACGGTGAGCTAGACTTAGAATTGTAGGGATGAGGGCTTTAAAAGTATGACATGATTAGAGACGGGTTAAAATACAACATGTGAAAAAACCTATAATAAGCACGTTTCACTTCTTAGTAAAAATAAGCTTAAAATTTTATAATTTTACAAATAACTTGAAGTTGAATCTTTTAATATATTTTATTATTGCAAGTTTTTTTAAATTCATTTAATCCTCAGTTTTCAAAAAAAATACTCTAATTGTATTTTTATATTTATAATTTATTAAATGAATAATTGATATTATAATTGTAAAAAAAAATTATGAATACTGTGATTTTATAAATATGTGTTAATGTTATTATAGACTATAATCTATGAGTCTATATAAGTCCAACATAATAACTAAGTTAATTCTTAAAAAAATTATTGTTGTTGTTGTTATTATTGTTGTTAAGTATTAAAAAAGAATTTTAATATCGTAGGGTCTAATTTAATAATTAATATTTTATTTTATTTCTATTAGTCTTTCATTATTATTAAATAAGAACTTGAATTTTAAGTTTTAAATTATATTAAATTTAATTAAAAACACATAAAAAAAAAATACAATATGACACGACACAAAGTACATAGGAACACAGCACCATACGATCACATAGACGCATGGCTTTCCTTTAATAGCCGGCCGGGCACGTCAGGCATCGCCAGGATCTTCAATTGTTTAACAATTTGCAATTTTGCATGTGGACGGAGTCGTTATCGGACGTTGGTCCAGTCAAATATAGTCATTTTCTTAACGAACTTTAATTAACAAAGTGCCTGTCGCTGTCAAAGTCAATTATGGTAAAGCTGCCTGTCTTATTACGCCGCGTGGCATTGTTATTGCGAAATTTCAAACCCCAATTGATTTTTGTCAAGGCCGTCCTCCTCTGCAATCTTGGGATTTTGGACCGTAGGATATTTAACGGGAATAATTCCATGTCAAAAGATTCCTTCAATTCAAACTTCATAACTAGTGCTTGGCAATCAAAATCTGATAAAAGTAGTTTATTTGACAAAAATTCAATTTTAGAATTGGACAATTAGACCTAATTATTTCAAAAATAGTTATTCAAAAACTTTTTCTTCATAAATCTTGTTTATTTGAATGAAAATAAAAATATTATAGTAAATCGATTTTGGTGAGCATGAATATACATTATTGAACCTTATATCTGTTTAAATAGACGTAGAGTTTGGAATTTGAATGCCATTATAATGAGATAAAGTTTAGCTACCAATTTCTAAAACATTAATTTTATATTACTCGCTTGTGAAATGATAATTTTTATGATATCGTTAAATTATTGTAAATATTGACTTCCTCCTGTTTTTGTTAAGTAAACAAAAAAATTTTCATCAATGCACTCCCATTTTTTTCTTATCTTTTGAAAAAAAATAATAATTTATAATAATTTAGAAGATATTTTGAAAATTGTCATTTCATGAGAAAATTAATTCAAAATTAACCCATTCCAAGATTAAGATTGAGCAGTTGTAGTTTAAAAGTTACAACATTAAAGTATTTAATAAACACTAAATATTGTAGTTTGAAACCTAAATTAATTTGATTTTACATTTGTATGATGAAATATTTATTATATTTTTAATAATTTTATCAAAATTATTATTTAAGAATTATATTTACTACATACTATTAACTTTTTATTTTATAATTAAAATTTTTTTACAACATCTCAATATCAAACAATGCCTAAAACAATATAGATTTAACTATATTAATGCAAACTTTGGTGCCTTTATTTTTTTTTCTTTTTAATTGCGTTGGACTGTATTTTCCATTCAATTTACAAACACAATAGTTAAAGGTTCAAAATGGATTCAGATTCTATCATAATTTAAGATGCATTTGAGATTGAGGTTGGACAGCGGTAGTTTTTAAGTTATAATACTAAAGTATTTGATAAACACTAACTGCTGTAACTTGAAAACTATGTTTCTATAAATTTTTACTTGTATAATAAAAAATCTATTATATCTTTAATAATTTGATCAAAATAATTATTTAAAATTTATATTTACTACATATTATTAATATTTGTTTCATAATTACAATTTTTTTTCTACAACAAAATTCCAAACGCATCCTTAATCTCAATGAAAATTTTAACACCTGTTATTTTATGAATCCTATAGAAAATCTATTTTTTACTTTTTATCTTTCCTTATTAAACACAAAAACACGTCATTTTGTTGCTAACTAAAATTTTGGAACTAACAACAGCAGAAGTTAACTCTTTGCGAGTTTTCTCGTATTCATTCCTTACGGGAAAAAGAAATCAAACAGAAGTTTTAATCGTCGTCATCTGCACTCTCGCCTTTTTCTTTTTCTTCACACGTGGCTTGCACACAGATCCCCTCTCTCATCCTTAGGGCCGCCCTTCAACAATATCCAATCATCGATTATAATTATTTAGATTGAAAAAATCAAGCTTTGATCAGATCTTGGTTGAGGTTAGAAGCAGGCAAGCTGCAGGCAGCAACGACAATACTAATGAATATCTCATGAGAATTTTAAAGAAAAATCTAAAATTGCCCAATTCGTTTGATTTCAATGAAGTCTTTTTCCTACCTATGCTTTCGCATATTCTCTTTTATTTCCGAAGTTAAGGTTATGAATGTTGTAGAGTAAAAAAATGAACATTGCTAGGAAAGCAATAAAAGGAAGTAAGTAAAAATTAAAGATATAAAAAGATTTTAAGTCCTTTTTTTTTGTCTATTAGAGTTTTTGTGTTTAATACGGAAAGATAAAAATAAATTAAATATTATCTATTGGATTATTAAAATAGCACGTGTTAAAATCTCTTTATTATAATATTAGAAAAGATTAAATTAAGCGAAGATCCGAATCCGCAAAGTAATTAATAAATCGTATTTTATTAATCATCCACCCAATTCATGCACGCCCATATGCCCGCCAACGAGCCAACCAAATCCCAGCTTGTTGGAATCTGGGTTGGGCTTCTTGGGAGACAATTAACTGCCCCAGCTGCTCATCTAGCCCAATAGAACCTAACAAAAAACTTCGCCTAAGCTTCACAAAAATATTCATAAATCTTTTTTTTTTTGCATCACAAAAACATAAATTTATTTCAAACACTTTTGGAGCTTAATAAAAATTTCCCAACATTCCATCTGATAAAAGTAGTTTAAAAGTGTATTCTTTAAATTCTAAAATACATATTTAAAATCCTTAAATTTTTTTAGTGACAATTTAATTATAAATTAAGCGTCTGTTTGAGATTGAGGTTGAACAACTAAAGTGTTTTAACTGTTATAATTTAGAAGTTAAGTTGATTTAATTTTACACTTATATAATAAAAAATTTATTATATCTTTACTAATTTTATCAAAATTATTATTAAAAAATTATATTTATTATATACTCTTTAACTTTTATTTTATACTTAAATTTTTTTTTCATCTACAAAATTTCAACACCTCACTCTCAAATAAATTCGACCCAAAGTTGCTCAATAATAATTATGAGTTCACATGTTACAAACTTGGTTAAAATATTGGGTTAGCTATGATGCAACTGTGGTATGGTCTGTACAAATTTTACACTGTAAAATATTGGATTCAACTACTTAACTATTAGACATTTCTAAATAATTTAATTCAATAGATAAATACAATTGTAATACTATACTACAGTTGCACCACAGCTTCATCCTAAAATATTATATCTGAAATTATTGGGAATAAAAAAGAATGTTGTTTTCATGATAGTGACATGTGTCGTGCACATTTTGCAGTTGGCTCTTTGCTCTCTAACCTAGCTGGTGGCTAGGTCATAGGTTGCTGTGTCCTCGCTGTTTGGTGCCCGAACGCAGCGCAAAAACTTTGTGCGATACCGTATATTTTATGAAGGTGATGATGTTACCAATAAAGATGAGTAATAAACCAAACGGCGTCGCTTCCCTAACGTGTTAGAAATATCAACGCGCTCTGTCGCCCTCTCGTTCCATTTATTCATCTATCTGGGTCAGGGGATTGACGAATTAAATAAACAACAACAGTCGTCCGATCCACGCAGATCGCCACTCATATTTAATCCAACGGCTGGGATATGAACCCCTCTGTAACTTTTATTTGTCGAATCAGCTGCTCTCTCTCTCTCTCTCTATTTAAATTAATATTTTTTCAACGGCCGACGAGTGCTGACGTATCAGAGACGCTTCGTTCACTCCCTCCTCATTTCCCTCATCATCTCCTTTATTCAGAATTTGCGCTCTCTCTCTTGATCTGGTAATTTTCTCTCCTTTTTCTTTTTCTTTTTAATTTTATAAGAGCAGATTTAAATTATTTCTTCATTTTTTAATTCTTTTATTTGATTAGAAACATTTTTTTTCTAGGGTTTAATTAATTAATTACTTAGTTTATTTATTTATTTTTCTAGCTTGTGAGATATAAATTTTGGTTAATTGCTATGGCTGCACCACCTGCAAGAGCCCGGGCTGATTACGATTACCTCATAAAGCTGCTCCTGATCGGCGACAGCGGTATGATTTTACATTCTTGTCCCTCTCAATTTCTTTTCAGATTCTTCGTTTCATGTTTGATTTGGATTCGATTCGACATGCTCAATTACTACTTCGGATACTGGATGTGAGGCGTGATGTCCAATTAATAGATGTTTTTAAGAAATTTTGAAATTTGAGGTTTGTGAATGTGATATTTTATCAATGTGTTTAAGATTGAGCATTTGTAAAATGCTGTTGGATTAGAGTTAGATCCAACCAAAGGCACTGTCTTGTGAATTCAAATTTGACAATTTATTGTGTTAATGTTTTGTGCATTATATGAAAGCATTTTTTTGTATTACACTTCATCTCACCAGGTTGACAGTTGAATTTAACTGTGCCGTGCCGACTGTCTTCAAATGTTTTTATATGGATTTTGTCACATGCTTTGTAATTACACTCTCTACTAATTATTCCAGTTGTGGACCGTTTTGCTTGTAACATTTGACTTTAAACTTTGCGATTTTGATTTTTGTTGTTTATTTGGAGTTTTATGAAGCAGCTTTGAGTGGTTTGGATACTGAATTATGTGTTTACTTTCATGAGCTTTGGGACTTGGGCAGGTGTTGGTAAGAGTTGTCTCCTTCTGCGATTCTCTGATGGTTCCTTTACTACCAGTTTTATTACAACCATTGGGTAAGTTTGTTATCTTAGTTAAAATTAATAGGGGATTTACTTATATTTTTACAATATAAAATGCTAGTGTTCTGACTAGGTTGTATTTTCTTTTGACAGTATAGACTTCAAGATTAGGACCATAGAGCTTGATGGAAAACGAATTAAACTTCAAATATGGGATACTGCAGGTCAAGAGAGGTTTCGAACAATTACAACCGGTTAGTGTGGGCATAAACACTGATACTGAATAGAATTACAGTATAAATGGGATCTGCATTGTTTATCTCCTTTAATTCACACCTTAATTAAAAAAAAATCTATTGGTAATCTAATGTTGCATTCACATGGACCATGTCTTCACCTATGCACATGTACCATATTTAGCAACAAGGTCAAGAATTTATTTGATTAAATGACATAGCCTTTTTTGAAAGAAATTAGATGTTGGATTTTGGGTAGATCTGACAGGAAGTTTATACTTGATTCTTCTCAAAGATTTTTGGTGCAACCATTTTGTTCTTACTCTGTCTTGTATTTCCTGTCAATCATTGAATCAGAAAGGATATCGATGTTATCTAGATGTCTTGTAAAGTACTTGGGTCTTTTACTTTCAATGAATCACAAGATAATTTAACGATTTCAAAAGTCTCTAGCTCTAGCTGTCAGATAATGTGTTGGATTCACAATTTATTATGAAACTTTTTGTCAAAAGTACTATCAACTGTTCTTACTTGGAGTTGGACCAACATGCTGATAAGACCCGGTTGGACAAGTGTAATTCTTTTCTTTTACTAGCAGCTTTCTAGGGCATTGGCTTACCAGTTTCTTTGAATACAGTTTTCTAGATCTGTGGAGGTGTCAGCTGTTTGATGATTTACTAGATACCATTTCAGGTTTTCTACTTGTTTTTAGTACAATTTTGTAACTTGTGAGATCTGCAAATGAGAATGTGTATGCTACATAGCTAGGCTATTTAAGATTGCTTCCATCATCAACTGTTTAAGTATATGCTGTGACATTCTGTTTGATTGTTGTTTTCCCAGGTTTTGTGCCACCTCATTGTCTGTTGGTCATTTACAATCATTTTCTTTTTTGGTGCAATTAACACTTTCTTTTTCAATTTTGATCAACAACATCATATTTGACATGGATAACTAATGCACTTTGGAATGACGCAGGTTAGGGAATCTCATTCAAAATGTTATGATTTAGTGGTCCTCAGTTTCTGTCGTAATTTCTGTGAAAATAAGGGGCCATATGTATGGGCTTGTAGGCTATAGTCGTTGAACCTTTTTTTTTTTTCCTTTTCTTCTCCTCCTCCTCTGTCGTTAATCTACTTGTGGTTTTCGGAGTTTTCATTTTTTGTGTCCTAATGTTACATCATAATTTTCTTTCTTTGCAGCATACTACCGAGGAGCCATGGGAATATTGCTCGTATATGATGTCACTGACGAGTCATCTTTCAACAGTAATTGCTTCCTTCATTTTATTATCAGAAGTTTAGATTTCTAAGCTTAGGTTGATCATTCTTCTATTTTGATTGGATATCTGGATCTGAATGTTTTGTTTTCTACAAACTTTATACATGGCAGTGGACGTTATTTTCCATGATGCTGCAAATGTTACTGTTACCAGCATTGTCTTTTTGCTGCTCCTTTAAATGGTGTTTATTCTCTTTTGTTCCAAGCTTGTTTGAAATTTAGCTGTTAACTTCCTGTGTTCAGACATTAGGAATTGGATCCGTAATATCGAACAGCATGCATCTGACAATGTAAACAAGATTCTGGTGGGTAACAAGGCCGACATGGACGAAAGCAAAAGGGTCTGTTTTCCTACACTCTTCTTCTCTGTTTCTGCATTTATATTTGTGTGCTTTATAAATTTTTTAGTGTAACTTTTGTCGTTAAGTTGATAAGAAACATCTTTTTCAGGCTGTCCCCACTTCAAAGGGCCAAGCTCTTGCTGATGAATATGGCATCAAGTTCTTTGAGACTGTATGTAGTTTCTCATTTTTACATTTAAGTTGGTGCAATATATTGTTTGGCTATCCTGAAGAGGCTGTCTATTACAGAGTGCAAAGACAAACCTAAATGTGGAGGAGGTTTTCTTTTCAATTGCAAGGGACATCAAGCAAAGGCTTGCAGATACCGACTCTAGGGCTGAGGTAAGATGGTTTTTCTTTTGTCTTTGTCTGTCATACAATATCCAACTTAAAAGTCTTGAGTTGTTTAGACTTCTGAGATCCCAAGTGAGAGTTGTTTCTTTTAGTTTGATATTTATATTTTTCCAATGTTTTGAGGTTGTCCTTGGTTCCATTTGTATCTTCTCCAAGACAAGTTTATAATGGAGTATTTTGCTTATATACTGAATCATTCATTTGCTGGATCTTTACAGCCTCAGACAATCAAAATTAACCAACCTGACCAGGCAGGTGGGGCTGCTCAAGCTGCCCAAAGATCAGCTTGCTGCGGTTCTTAAGCAATCTATGCTGGTGAGATCACATGGGTATATGTCAAGGCAATCATTTTGGTTGGGACGACTAATTTTGTCAACTATATCATTGGTGCTTGTATTGGTCTATCATTATTTTACAACTACCCCATGCTTGCTTGTGAATGATAGATCATCTGTGTTTGGCATTAATTATATTATATTAGTTCCTTTCATTTATTTTGTTCCTTGTGCTGATAAACCATGTAATGCCTGTTATTTTTCTTTTTCGATACTGAGAATTAAATAGAAGCAAGCCTTCTTTTCTCTGATGCAAGCTATGTTTACTGTTATGTTCATCTAGTACGAAACTCTTTCCATCAAGCTCATCCCTCTGCTGGGTTGAAATGTTCCAAAATTGATGCTGATGAAATAATGGAAGTTGAACTGGATGGACATTTTTGAAATGGATATTGTAGTGGGCATGACCATTAACAGATCGACATACAAACTTGGTATATAAAGTTTGTATCATGTTATCGTGTATCAAGTATGAGTTGATTGATTTTCCTGTCATTGGGTTATTGTTATGTCTATTACCACATGACCTATAAAATCATATATTAGTTGAGATACAGAATTTGTTATATCAGATGGTATTGATATTTGATAAGCATATTGTATCCTCAAATTTGAAATGATTCAAGCACCTTTCTTCTACGGCTAGGAATCCCACTGTCTCATCTAGGAATCCCGATATCTCATCAGGAGCAGAAAAATGATATTTCATTTTGAGCTTTTAAGAAAATGCAGTTATTGTAACCGAAGATATGGTGTCTCCAAAATGAGTTGCAGCCCCTTCATTTCTCATGTTTGTAGTTACTTCCATTAATGAAAGCACTACTTTATTGGGTCTGACTGTAACGTCATTGTCCTTTTTTAAGGAGTAATATCATTTGGGTCCCTGACTCTTTGAGTCTTTCGTATTCACAGATAGGGACGTAATTGTTAAATGACCCTAATAAAACAACGAGTGCCCCTTACAACGTAGACCTTGTATTTAACTAAACTCCAAAGGGTATTAGTATTACATTCATTTCATTAGGGGTTAGGCAGAAACTTGATACAGATAGGAAACAAGGCTAACTTCATGAGAAATTGAAAAACTTCAGGGACCCTGGTGTCGTTATCCCTGTTAATAATCATCCACAATTTATCTCATACGGTGGGTGCACGTGAATAGAGTTTTAAATTTATGGAGAGTTGGCTGTGGTGGGGCTACGTGCTAACAACATAAAGCATAAGAAAACAAGAATTATGATCACGGTAAGGCCAATTAAGTTGTGGGACTTTAGTGCCCAGTGTCACTTTGACCATGGATCGACCTTTTTGAGTTGATTTTATATAGAAACGTTTCACGTTTCCTTTACTTTCTATTTTCTGCTTTTTCGCCCATTAGGGGTTTCTTTCCCATATCTACAAAAAGTTGAAGGTTACTTTTAATAATCGAACCATTATTGATTATTATGTCCGGTAAAGTTGCAACTCAGCCTCCAATAATGGAAACGTAACGAAATAATTAATGCACTGTGGGCCGAGTTGCCATACGATACTGACTCTACATGATTTAGTTCCCAATTTTTTCATCACAAGTACGTGGTTGGATGGCGTTTATCTATGATCGACTTCAAAAGTGGTAAATTTGAACGCACCGCTCGGGATAAATTTATGATGATATTTTTGGATCAATAAATGAAAGACACATGAGTGATTATAAGGGTGGGTAAAATAAATAAAATATTTAGAACAGTACAAAAATATCATTTGAAAGAATTTATTAGATTGGATGGGTTTGGAAATTAATGATTAAGATTTAGATACTTCAAGATATTTATAAAAAAAAAATCTAATGCAAAAGGAATAGTCTTGTTCTTTTCCTTTAAATATGACACATAATCTTAAAAATATTCACTTCTTTTAACTTAAAAATAATATCTAATCATATTTTTATGTACTTTTTTTACTACCAGTCTCTACTATATAAATATCTTATTTAATTCACCTCTTATTTATATAATAGATTAGTTATGACTTGTTCTCGAGAATGTAGGCAAAGGTCGAACTACATAAACATTTTATGTTTTTTTTATTCATATTTGTTTTATTATATTTTTAATTAGAGATGAGATCATTTGCTTATGAGCTTGCTTGAACTAACTTAGTTATGCTAATTATTTTCACCGAGCTATCTCAGTGTATAATTAAGCTACTCCTAAGCACACATTAATCTCATATTAACTCATACGAAACTCTATTGAACTCTTCTTATTATTTCTCATATAATCATTTTAATTTACTATGCGTATTATTTTAGTCATCACCTGGTGTACCTCAGATAGTCCATTTGCCCCGAATATTATTAAAAAAAACACACACATGCGCACACACCTAAAACAACTCTCATCAAATAATTTTTTTTTTTTCAACGAGATTTGAATTGGATCCAACAAGGACCTCTCAACTGCTTTAAATCTAATTCTAACGGAAATTTAATGAAAGCAACGAATACCGCCTCACTCGAAATAAGATAACAGCACTGCTGCTTTATTATGGATAGAATTGGCCGTTTGGTCAGAAAGAAAGAAAGACGGGATTACGTAGAAAGTGTAGTATTATTATTCATTTGCCAAACGCCCTATCTCTTCAAGCCTAACCCTGCATATGTGCATGCAATCGCAACGTACGTGGCCTATAACTAATCGTTAACATTCCAGTTTTCTATTCCACGTACCAAGTAGTATCGGATTGGATTGAGCACTTACGGAGGAATCTCTTTGTGGCGGGGCTTTGATGTTGTAATATACAATGAAAGAAATAACACAAAAGTAACTCCACCAAGTGTGAAAAAGATTCATCAGAACAATGAGCAATAATTTCCGGTTTGATGAAAAGTGTTTTTAATTATTTTGTACGTAATGGAGGAACTTTGAGAGATGAGTGGAGTCTGGGTATGAAAGCGTTATAACATTCGGAATCATGAATACGCTAGCAACTTGTGCTAATGTCAAAGCTGCCCCTCACACGGAATCACTATAAATTGCCTTCCCAAAAGTGGTTTGGGTTCAGTGCGGACTCAAGAGACTCAAATGAAGAACCAAATGCTTAGTTTGTTTAACAGGGGGAGGCCGTTCATCGGTGTCATTTTCATGCAAGTAGGTTTGGCAGGAATGGATGTTCTGTGCAAAGCTGCATTGAACAAGGGCATGAGCCCTTATGTCCTTGTTGTGTACCGACACGCCGCTGCAACAATCGCCATGGCTCCTTTTGCAGTCATTCTGGACAAGTATAGCACACTTCCTTCTGACGCCTGTTCTTTGCAGACACTGAATAAAAATTCAAAATAAAAAGAATGTCTTCTGATTGCAAATGTTCTGTTTTCTTATTCTAACAGGAAGATACGACCGAAGCTGACACTGGGAATCTTAACAAAGCTACTGTTGCTAGGATTGCTAGAGTAATTTTCTAAACTGAAACATGTTTGTACTATCAAGCTTAACTCTTTAACTCATTTTATTTTCTAACCTACATCATGCGTACTTGTAGGCCAGTTATAGACCAGAACTTGTACTATATCGGGATGAAGTATACAACGGCGACATTTGCAGCTGCTATGTACAATATTCTTCCTGCCATCACCTTTCTAATGGCTTGGATCATCAGGTCTCCACAAATTTTTGCAGTAGCATGAGTAAGAAATAACAGCTTCTATAAACTGCAAATTTGAAACTAATCTGTTTTTGTATACAGGCTTGAAAAAGTGAATCTTAAGAGCATCCACAGCCTAGCTAAGGTGATTGGGACATTGGCAACAGTTGCAGGAGCCATGGTTATGACCCTGATAAAAGGTCCAATTCTTGAGTTATTCTGGACAAAGGGAGCAGAAAATCATGGGCACGGGAGCAGTGGGACAACTACCCACAATTCAATCAAGGGTGCTCTAATGATCACAGCTGGCTGCTTCAGCTGGTCCTTTTTCATAATTCTGCAGGTGAGTGAATCCCACATATTCAAAATTTCCCATGAGTTTTAGAATATTACTAACACTTGCTACTTTGTTTCTTTAGGCAATTACATTGAAAGCATACCCCGCCGAGCTCTCTGTTACAGCTTGGATATGCTTCTTTGGCACAGTTGAGGGCACTTTAGCCGCGCTAATAATGGAAAGAGGAAAAGCTAGCATCTGGGCGATACACTGGGACACTAAATTAGTGGCTTCTGTCTACAGTGTAAGAATCTTAAAGCAATTTAGATATAATAGAAAGATCTGTCGTCCAACAGTTGTTATATAAGACTCAGTGTAACTACTCCTTATGGCAAACAAGGCAATTTCAACATCTAACTGGTAACATGAGAGAGCTAATCCTAAAACCAGAGCTCTCAGGACCATCTTCTTATTTCAATCTCAAATCTTACCTCTTTAATCTCTTTCATCCAAAATGGAGAAGGTCTCAATAGATAAAAAAAGTTTCCTGGTTACTGAAGGTAAGAATTGTGACTCTGACATTAAGAGACGTGTACCTGCAGGGGATAGTATGCTCAGGACTAACTTACTACATTCAAGGAATAGTAATGAAAGACAGAGGCCCTGTTTTTGTAGCAGCTTTTAGTCCTCTATGCATGGTCATTGTGGCTATCATGAGCACCATCATTTTGGCAGAGCAAATGTACCTTGGAAGGTAAGTACATATATAAAGCTGTCACTACCAATATAATCACAATCCTAAAGAACGAAGAAACTAACTGAGATTATGTTTTGAAGGATCATTGGTGCCATTGTCATAATCGGAGGCTTATATCTTGTTGTCTGGGGTAAAAGCAAGGATCACAAGTCACCATCACCATCAACTGATGAGCATCTACCACCAGCTGAGCAAGCAAACAATACAGGTAGCAATGGAAAGGAAAATTTTGGTCACGAGGTCACAAAAATTGATGTGTGATGAGAGGAATTGCTGCAAGTAAATGACAATAACAATGCAAAAGGGACCCTATAACTGTTAAGAATTTAACTCCCCTTAATCAAGGCTTCAAATTGCATACATCTGAGAATTCAGCAACAGCAAAATTTGGTTTAATTAGAATGCAAGTGAATCGTCTAATAATTGACCTTTAATCAATCATGCGCCAGATCTTCCTTTGACTGTATATTGTCTTTTCACATGGCCATCCAAGTCCAACCAAGAAAATTAAGTTTCATTACTAAAATAGTTTGGGTTGCAATAAATTTGTGCCCTCTAGTACAAGCATCTTAGAACCAGCGAATTTTCACTATTTTCAACCCATGATGAATTTTTGCCCATTGATAACCACTTAATTTAAGTCAATTTTTTTTCCCCAATATCGGTGCATCCTTAGATTTTATACACTTATGACATGCTTATAAAAGTACTAATTATAGCACTAATTATCTAAGCATGCTTCTGAAACCTTTTACAATTGCAAAACATATATATTCTGTCAAAGAAAATAGGTATTTCGTATGCAAATAGACTATAATCACAAGCTAATATTTCTTTATACACACAAATTCTACCTAGAAGAAAATTTTGAATGATAATCTATACTTCAGATAAACATACTTGCAGATGCATAAAATTTCCACATTTCATTTCTTACACTTTGTAAGCGAATTGTGGACACTTGCAAATAAATACCTATGCCCTTCTACTCCCAGTAACATGGTACTATGTAATTATAATAATCTAGAAGTTAATAACACATAGCTTTGAACAATCTAGCAAATATAACCAAAAGCATACTTACCACAGTGAATTTGAATGTTGTTGCTCTAGGGAAAACACAGAGACGACAAAAGTGAAAACAAAATGATCTTCTACCATTAAAATACTTTCCAAAGTTTTACTATAAAGGATTAGTAATGTCGCCTCTAATTTGGCCAACTAGATTGAAGGACTTGTGTCAAACTAATTAACCGTAAAAAGACTTGGTGATGCTGACTTCTGCAGAACCAACTCTAAAGAGCTCAGGTTATTCTTTGTCATAACAACCTACAATTTCTAACATGATTTCCATGGTTGGAAACTTGGAATGGAAAAAGAAACTATTAAGGATATACGTTGGATATCACAGAAACGAGATGGCAGAATACATTCATAAACTTCCTTTCTGATGAGAAGTGAAAACATTGCAATTTCATTCTTAACCTTAGATTCAGTTACAGAAAATTAGCTGCTATGATCTAATAAACCCATAGGAAGGTCACATTCTTTCTCAAAGGTTGATATCCTACTTTCACAATGATCCCTAACCCTCAAGTTAGGAGTAAGAAAAAAACATTCAAGCCCTTTAATTAGTGGTGCAATCACCATTAACAAGTACAACATGTTGCCAAAAAAGTCCCTCCTATGCACAAAACAAAACATCCTAACTTACAATTTGGGGAAAGCTGCTTTATGACAATTGCTTCCCTTCTTCCTTCCCATATATACGCTGAAGCTCACGGGTTGCAGCTAGAAAGGACTCTGAAAAAAGAGCAGGAATAGCAAATGTAAGGTAATATGGTGAATGTAAATGTTGTGAATCAACAGAAATATCTTTGAAATACAAATAAGGCTTTTCTTTTCTTCTCTTCTGTTTCCATCAGAAAACAACAGAAATTTGTAATATCAAAATGGCAAAAGAAACACAATTGTATTAGATAGTTCGCATTACCTTTCCATAGACGGAAGGACTTCTGGTTGATTGGGGAGCCAGTAATTGTCTGAATAACTTCAAACAACATATTCTGAGGTGTGCTCCTTAGCTCTTGGACAATCCCATATATAGTCTTCCCATTTTCAAAATAAATGTGATTGTTTGGGTGTTTCGTTTTGCAACCAGCATGACGCTCAAATTCATAAGCATTAATAACCTATAAGAAAAAGTTGGTCAGCCAAGATTCAAGCTCCAAACTGCCCTTCATAGAAAAGCTAATGAATAAACTACCTTTGAGTAATTACAGGACTGACAGCTACACTGATACCCAGAACCTTTAATAACACCACGGAGCTCCTTCTAGCAAGCATAAGAAAAGCAGCATGTCACCAAACAATAAGCTAATCTAGAAGATGACCAATAAGCACTAAATACTTATCACAATAAGCTAATCTAGAAGATGAACAATAAGCACTAAATACTTACCTCACGTGACCAGGCGATATACTTAACAGGAACTCCATCCAGCATACCAGTCGATAGCAAACTTCTGACGTTTGAAGGAAAGTTGTTCGAAGTGACCTTCTTAGATGGTTTTAGGTCTTCTTTCTTTCTTGAGTTATTTTCAGCACCAGAGACTGTTACATGTTGACTAGACAAGAGTGTATCAGCATTTGATTTAACAAACGCTTTCTGATTTAATGCTTCTGATGTATTGACAGAAGATTGGCCAATCATCACCCCATAAGTAGATAACAGCGTCCCTGAGGGATTTGCATCATCATCATCATACCCCCCAAAGGAAATGATAGTACTCTCTCCCTTATTATATGACTGTCCAACTGATAAACTACTTGTATCATCCTTATTATAAGTGTTAACCATTGATATGGTATTGTCATCTCCTTTGTTATAAATGTGACCTGCTGATATAGCATTCTCCTCTACCTTGTTGTAGGTTTGACCCATAGAGATCATACCATTGTCCTCCTTGCTGAAAGAATGAGACATTGGCAGGCTATCATTATTCTCTTTGTATGTCTGACCAATCGATAGATTATCATTCGCCTTGTTATAGGGTTGGGCCATTGATATGAAAATGTTATTCTCCCTACCAAAGGTGTCGCCCATAGACATAATATTAGCATCACCTTTGTTATAAGCAAGACCCATTGATATAGAACTGTCATCAGCCTTGTTGTAAGCATGGCCCATTGATATGTTATTGTTATCTACTGTATCATAGCCATGTCCCATTGATACTGCCATAACATTTTCCGAGTCTTTAACCTGGCTGACCTTTACTTTTCTGATCCCATAACTAAGACCTGCCCTATGATCTTCCTGTGCTTGTGACATAGATAGACCAAAGGAAGAATCATCACCAAATAAATCCTTTCTTCCAGGATCAAGTTTTTCTGCAGTAACTGAAGTAACATTTCGGTCATCAAGATTGACAGCTCTGGTCGCTGGAGAATCAAATAAACGTTCACCAAAAGGGCCAGAGATGGAGTGGAAACTGGAAGTATGACCCCATGCTGGAACATTTGAGTTTAACAATCCTGAAAAAAGGTTGCCGCTTGGAACTCCTATTGCCTGTTTCTTGTTGGGGAAAAGCTCAGCCTCAGGACCTTCAATGAACCACTGATGAGAACGCTTTGGATCAAGTTTAGAGGAATTATCATAAGCCATCTCACCATCATTCAAACACTCAGCACCCTTTGCCATCCAAAAGCCTTGATTCTGTAAGGAAAGTAACCCTATAATTACTTAAAGAAGACGATCCATGATATAATTATTACAAAAGAAAACAATGGAAGCACTCAACACACATCATTAACATATAATATGAACTAAACTATGACAAACATACCATCAAAGCCCTCTCGCTCCTTATCCAATCGGTACAACTGTTTTAGTTCTAATACTTAATGATAAAAGCTGACCAAGGAAAACAAAACAAATTCATGGTTAGAAAGTTAACCTGCAGTGTTATACCATACTATATCTCCATCTTCCCTCTCATGGCTTTAGTTCTAAACTACTTCTGTTGCCAACCAAAGTCAAAACCAATAAGTAGGAGTCACTTAAAAGTGCGTGCTCAAAAAAAAAAAGAAAAAAAATGGTTACATCAAAATCTTTTACCACTATGCAAAGAGTAAGAGATACTGGAATTAACTTTGAAGATAACTATCAATAATAAATTCAACACCCATGGTCCTTCAAGATTGTTAGAGACATACTTACCCTCTACATGAATTGATAAGCAGGGTGAAAACAACCTAGACCATAAAAATGTTAACTCCCACTACCTTGTCCTCCCAGAGCAAGTGATTATACAAATGGTAATCTAACCATGTCAACCATGCAAGCAGGGGATGCAATCAGTGTAAAGACTGAAAAAATCCATAAATAGTAACATCACAATTCTTAGATTACTGAAATATGCACTCAAAATTTAGCTTCAAATCAAAATGTCATCAGAAAGAAGTGAAACATACCATTTTGCCACTTTTCTGTCAAACTTCCTTTCAAGTTACTTTTAAGCTCCTCGTTTCACTGTTAGATTCAACAGCTATATATAGTCACACCCTTCAAAATGTATACCATGCCATTGAGGCCATTGATTGTTCGACGTCAAATAACAAATAACTGAGTGCAAAAAAAACACAATCAATTTTCGAAAATTTAGAACGCCACTCGATAGACTGAAATTATCTGCCAAATGCAGTAATATTATCAACAAAAACTGTATTTAAAAAATCAACACACAGTATTCAGTGAGTAGTAAGTAACTGTAAATTATATATATATATATATGTTAAAGAAATGTTTAAAATCAAAATGTTTATATGCCAAACACCATACAAGTGCAACACTCAGTGGAGATGAACATTTAAATCGAAAAAGACAATCCTTTATTCATCTACAAAGATTATAATACCCTAAACCCTAAGGCTTTTGAAAATGAAAACGTAGATGGAGAGAGATACTCATTTGAAGTACCTGTAAATAGACACACTCAATGGCCGTATGATCTATGATCGGAAATGAGGAAGTTTCCGAAGGACAGACAGCCGGGGATCGTATGGACGAGGATCTCGGGCGAGATCTAAGCAGTGGAACAAAGAGAAGAAGAAGAAGAAGAAGAAAATGCTTTTATTAATTTATTATCCGATTGAGATTTTTAAGGTTTTTGGTGTGTTTGAAGAGGAGTGAGATGATGATATAGACGGTGGTGCCCTGCACGATCGCGATTCAGGACCCGAGGAGCATGATATCTGCCGTACACGTGGAAATTGGACAGTACGATCTTGTCCGTTCACTGTCTGGCTTTTACGCCAGTTGAAACTGGAAAGTGGAAAGTGTTGTGGATGCGTCATGGCCCCGGTGGGCGAGCCAATCAGTTCCCATCGTCGAGTCAAGGGTGCGTTTGTACTTAATGACTGGGTGGAAATTACACTTCTATTCGTACATGTTTTGACAAATTTTAAAAATATAAAATATTATTTAAAAATATTTAAGTAGATAACAATCTATTAAGTTTATCATTAACTTTAATAAAAACAGTAAATTAATTATAAGATAACACTTTTATTCTTAAAATTAATTATAAAATAATATTTTTGTCCTTGTAATAACTATAAAATGATATTTTTATCTCTACAATTAATTATAAAATATATTTTTATCTCTATTAAATTATTTTTATTTTTTAAATAGAAGAAATTATAAAAAAAATTACATCTAAGTGTAATTAATGGACTTTTTTTGTTAAATCATACAATTTTTTAAAAAAAAATTCTTGTTGAATCAAATAAAATTTTCTTTTTAATTTTAACGGCAAAGTTTAATACAACAAGAATTTTTTTTTTTAAAAAAATATGTTTGATTTAACCAAAGAAACCCGGTAATTACACTTAAAAGTAATTTTTTATAATTTTTGTATTTAAAAAATAAAAAATAATTAACGGGGGGTAAAAACCTCTTTTATGACTGATTGTAGAGATAGAAATATAATTTTGTAATTATTACTAAATAGAAACGTCATTTTATAATTAATTCCAAGGGCAAAAGTATTATTTTATAATTAATTTACTGTTTAGGTTAAAGTTGAAGACAAAGTTAACGATTGTCACTCAATTGAGTATTTTTAAAAAATGTATCATCTTTTTTAAATTTGTCAAAACTTGTATCATCCATAGTAACCTTTATGTAATTAATTTATTAACGAAATTTGAAAAAAGAAAAAGTAATTATCCACTAAGATTTTTTATTCCAATTGTTACAAGGTAAAAAGAGAAACCCGCCGAATTGAATTAAATTCAATTATCCATTAAGCACCTCTTTTTTTCAGACTTCTTTAAAAATACACAAATCTTTTTTTCCTTTACATAATTTCATCCAAATCTTATAAAATATTTCATTATTCCATTATTTATCAGAGTATCAATAGAATGATTATTTTACCCTTTAATGTAAAATTATTATTTCACCCAACCTAAATGACCAAAAAAATTAGATGACTTTGGTTATTCTTTGCACTTTAACTATTAAATAAAAAATAAAACAAAACAACCAAAATTAAAACCAAAAATAATTAAAAGAATTAAAACCCAATCATAATCCCAAACTCAATCTAATAACCAAAATAAAACCAAACACTAAACCAGAGAGTTAAAAAAATTCGAGCAAAGCACTGGGGAAAAAAAAAAGAAAAAAGTCAAAGCATCAGCAGCGACAAGACACAAAGTTAAACCAGTCTTCTCGCTTGCCCGCACCAAATTCAGCCTCTTCTTCTTCTTCTTCTTCTTTTCTTTTTGATGGTCAGCCTCTTCTTGTTCTCCAACAAAAATTGTAGTCTCGTCTCTTCTTTTTGAAAAAAAAAATTAAGTATTTTCTGTTTTCAGTCAAATAAAAATTGCAGCCTCTTCTCTTCTTAAGTTTTTTCAATCACAATCTGCCAACGTGCCTCACCACACCAGGCCATTACCACCGGAAACTGTTCACCAACCATGCACCTTTTTATTATTATTTGATTATAAATTAAATAAAATTTAATTTTGATTTTGGTAGTATGTGGCCGTTGAGTTATGGTTAGGTTCGAGCATTTTTCTTTCAATTTAATTAAAGGATTTTCATTTTGATAATTTGTGGCGTTGAATTTTTTTATTTGATCTAGGGTCGTTTTTATTTGTTAAAATTAAATGATAAATTTAACCTTCTGACATTAGCAAATTTTTAACAGAATTTAGATGGTAATGGACAAGTGAAAATAATGACAAATTCATGTGGAAGTCTAAAAAAAAAATTATATATTTTTTAAAATATGTGAAAAAAATAAATAGTTGGTGAATAATTGTCTCAAAAAATTTATGAGAAACCAAAATTTGGCGATCATTTATAATTTTAGTCATTTCCCCCTTATTTTATTGTATTTATAGCCAAAAACATATATTGTTTATTTATGTTATTTATTAGATATTACTAATCCTCTTTTATGAAATCAAAATAATTAATAAATTGCAGATAATTAAATTTTTAAATTAGGGGAAAGTTTAAAACTTTTTAAATTAACTGAGGTATTTTAACTATTTTAAAACTCAAATGAATAATTTTCATAATTTCAAAAAAAAAAAAACCAAGGCTTATTTGCAACTATGATTCAAAACTTATCAAAAGCTTCATGTTGTAGCCATTTTCTATAGCGTTTTTATGAAATTAGATCATGTTTAGAATTGAGGTTTGACGGCTATAATTTAAAAATTACAACAAGAAAGTATGTGATAACATTAGCTATTGTAGCTTATCAATTAAGTTTATTTGATTTTATACTTATATGATGAAAATCTATTATATCCTTATTAATTTTGTCAAAATTGCTATTTAAAAATTATATTTATAGCATATCTTAATTTTATTTTGTAGTTCAATTTTTTTTCTATAGTAATTATAGTTTAAAAGTTACCACACCTCAACATTAAATAGGACTTTAGAAAAAAATGTTAACCTTTATTTTTTTATATTTCTTTGTATATTAGAAGAAAAAAAATAGTCAACTTAATTTCATATAAAAGTAATCTTAGGCCATGTTTAGTTTGAAGAAAAGGGAGAAGAGGAAAAGAGTGGAACGAAAAGGAATGGAGAAGAAAGGAATGGAAAAGAATAGTGAAATTAGATTTTGTTGTTTGGTTTGATATAAAATTCAATAAAAAAATGAATTATATTTTTTTATTTAGACAAATTTATCTTTTACCTTAAAAATTAAACTATTTATTTTAGTAATATATATATATATATAAGGCAATCCAGTGGCCAGCGCGCGAAGGTTCGGTGCCTTTCCGGCAAAGGCCGGTGGAGGTCCGAAGACTTTCCGGTGAAAGTCCAGAGAAAGTTCGGCTACGTCCAACGGTAGTCTAGCGAAAGTCCGGAGACTTTCTGCTCGAAGGTCCATTTATAATATTAAATTAATAAAATAATAATTATTAATGACATTAAACAAATTAAAATTTTGAAATGTAATTTTAGAAACTTTAATTTCTAATATAAGAGGAATTTAAATTCTTCAATACTAGGTGTGAAATTCAAATTCTACATTATGATGGATATTAAATTTTAATAAAAATTAAATTCTTATATATTTTTATCAAACCAAACAATAAAAATAAAAAGAAAATTTAAATTATGTTTCTTTCCTCTATTCTCTCATCCCAATCAAACACCACCTTAATGTTTTCTTCAAGGCAGCCATGACAGTCAATGGACCTTAGTGGCAAAAGAGAAATTATGGGGGATTTTTTCGATTGATTTTGCAAACAACGAACATCATATTTGATTTAGACAAACAATACGATACGGACTTAACTGTAAATTACGTATTAATTAGTGGGTGTGATTACAAAGAAAGTGGGGTGGAAAGACAACTAGCAAGTGTACACGGATATTAAGCAAATGATGGGCTTAGAGAGATATTATTGAGTGGGCATCAACCATGGGCTTCAAATTAAGGTGTGACGCTAATAGCACCTGATGATCCCTCCAAAAATACCCATTGGTTAAGGTGCAATAACTGAATATCTCCTCTCATGCAATTTGCGTGCGTTTACTTTTTCAATGAGTGAATGTAAATGATTTCCATACTTATGAGCATTGTTAACTTACCAAAAAAATGAAAAAATGGGAATAAATTTTGGGTGGGGCCCAAAAAAATGAAATGAGGAATGAGACTCATTTCTTATGATGATGTGAGAATAAAAATAGAAGAATAAGAAGGGAGAATGAATTGACCATTTTTATCATTAAAAAAATTTAAAAAATCTTTTTTTACCTCATTTAAATAGATAAATAAATAATAATAACAACGATGATGATGATGATGATAATAGCAATAATAACAATTATTATTATTATTATTATTATTATTATTATAGTAATAATTAATATAATAATTATAATTGTCATTATTTTACTAATATAATAATTGCGATAGTAATAACAATGGTAATAACTATCTTAAAAAATAGTTATTATTTATTTTGTGAATGAACAAATACATAATTGTAATTAAGGATATTTTAATGATTTGCAACGATCAATTCTGATTTCAAGATAAAGTAAGCACATTATGAGAATACAATACATTCCGATTCCAATTTCTATAACTCAATTAAATAATTTATTTTGATTTTCATTCTTCATTCCGATTTCATTTCATTTTAATTCCACCATATTCCACTTCCTGCCCTATAGAGAAGTAAACGAGCCACTAGAGTTTACGAATTGGTTTAAGATCACTTTTGATCTTTTAAATATATTGTGCTACTTATCCTTTAGTGCGCGTGTATGATTAAAATTTAAATATTTTTTTCTTTTTAATTTATTAACCACCTATTACTTGAGTGAATTTTGTTATAAAAAAAAACTCAGATCATGCAACGATCCTAATCAGAAGGAATTCGAGGGATCCATTCAAGGAATTGTGTGTATTTAGTGGTTAACTATTATAGTTTTGTGTACATAAAATTAAGTTTGAATAATGCTATAAGTACAAAAAATAACATAAAATTTAATACAAAAATGCATAAGAATTCTTTTTCTGTTTTGTAGTGAACTTATTTTTTATATTCTAGTGAGTATATGCTATTTTTTTGTGTTACTTTTTTATGAACGTATCATTGTTGATTAAGTCTAATGCATGATAACTCATTTATTATGCTTTTCAAATAAGACAAATTGAATGATATATATTGACAAACACGCTGGGAAAACTTGAAAATTGCAAAATTTTTCAATGATGGATGAGATACAGTAATAGCAAACAAAACTGACAAACGAGGCAAGTCTTTAGGGAACAAATGCTCTATCACCTCACATCTATGCTCCATCTAGACACCCTCTTTTGTATCCCAGTTCTTTCTGCAACAGAACTTTTCTTACATAAAGGCCATCCTCCTTTTTTTATTTTTACACTTCCCCCCCTTCAATCAAGTCTCTGTCTAATTCTCTACCCAAAAACAAAATAAGTTAAAAAAGGAAGAAAAAAAAGTAAAATAACTCTGCAAAATGCTGGATCACATTCTCTTACACTTAGCCAGAACTGAGCAACACTTGATTAGTTCCAAAATGCAAATGCGCGTGACACCTGCGCCCAGTGATCCAGCCACTTCTATATTCATTTCTTTAATGTCATTTTTTTGGCTTATAAATAACTCCCCTGCTCCATTACCAACTCATCCAATCATCATGCTCTTAACTTCCCATATATTTACAGCAACCCCAATCTTCATCATGCGTGCCACGAGCAAGCATGCTCCCCAGTCCCACATTTAAGTTTAATTATATTTTTCCTGCTGGTCTATCACAGTATTGCCTTGAGCTAATAGGCCTATACATGTTTCCAATATGAAAATCATTACCCACCAGACATGCCGTCCCAAACAGTTAAAAAATGGCAGGGACAATGCTTATCTTGGTGCTTGTGCCAAGTTACCAGACTATCTCACAGCTGTAATTTCACTACTGCACTGGGAGGATTCTCTCGTCAGAAACTGTGTGTTTTGTCCATGTAGCTTTGTGGCCTGGGAAATATCAGGAGTTCCTCTGCTTGGACTTTGGCCACGCATGAGGATGATAAGGCACTGTTTGTTGAAACTTTCAACGGGCAGGATTTGGGGTTAATGGTGCGAGGCTTAGGCCTGTTTGCTGAGTTTACTTGTACGGAAAATAAGGAATAAACTGGTCTGTGGTCTGAGAATCTTGATTCTCCTCTCACATAACACAATTGTTTAAGTCCTTCGCCTTTCCACAGTATCCGATCACACCTGCAGTTGTGTCCAAAAAGTTGTTGCAAATTAGCTTGTAAATCTTTGTACGCAATCACATATTCAAAGTGTTGTCATACAATAAACATGGGCGGTTTGTGCATGTTACAATAGATAATATTTTAGTCGGAGCAAAGGAAATCCATTTACTTGCCGACTTAACTACATCAACTAAGAAAATTATATTAAAGTGAAACCTTGATGGATGATGTTGCCCAATAATATTTTTCACATGGTCTCCGTCGGAAATGGTCACTAAGACATAGAATTCACATGATTATTGATTACTTTTATGACAATAATTGTGGCTGATCAATTTGGCATTGAAAAATGCAAAACACGACGCATTAAAAAACATTTGAAAGTCTTGCAAACACTATGTGACCCCATTCACAAGTCAGCTCCCACTGTTTTGATTTGATACCTAGTGTCCCCAGCACAACGACTTAGAAGATGATAAAACTGTATTAATGATGGTTTGCTTAATTTACATTTCTTATCAATCATAGGTTCATGTTCAAGTAGTGAACAAATTACACAGATTAGTTTATTGTTAGTTTCCGACAACTAACAAGTTGCAGAGACAATAAGTAAAACATTTATTTAAAGAGAATAGATGATGAAGGCAGCTTAAATCTTGCTTCTGACTTAATAAACCTCTAGATTCTGCAACTTGGAATTAAATTAGTTCCGACTCTCCATTTAATTAATTGAAATTGATGCTGGAGAGGATGAAGCAGATAAATTTGAAATCTTACCAGGCAGGAGTGCGTCGTTTTTCTTTAGATTTAGATGTTTGAACAACATAATGGTCAGAATTGGTGATGTATTTGTATGTTGGAGGAAAATATATATCCCCTTCCTCCCAGCCTTCAAATACTCGACCAGCTCTTTGCTCTAACCGTAACTGTGAAGAAACAAAATACACATACACATTAGACCTTTCAAGGGTAACCATTATTATTAATATTTTTTTTAATAATCTACAACACTACTTGGGACAATATCATAATACAACATAACAAAAATCAATTAAAATGTGATTACGTGCTAATTCACATATTTAGTCTCTTACCTGATCTTTCTCTAGAAGTGCCCGCCAGTCATTTCTCTTTAGCTGTTCATGCGTGTCACCGTAGCCATTTGCAAGCCGATAATTCAAATCCCCAAGCCAAAAAATTACACTAAATTGAAAAGGAAAAAGGAAAAAAATAGTCTTTAGCCAAAAGAAGCAATTGAAAATATTATTTAACAGAGAAACAAATAAAAAGAAAAAAAAAGTATACTCACTCATGTTCCAATATGGTTTCAGGGGGGAGTGGCTGTGTGGGATCTAAATATGAATGAGAAAACCTTGTTCTCTTTAATATTTGTGTAACGTCTGAATTCCTTCTGATCTCATCACCGTCTTTCTCTCCGGAGGTCAAGTGCGTACCGACGAAGCAGAAAGTTGTGTTGAGCAATGTCATGCTAATTGATATTGAACCCTGTTAACAAAAATATCTGTAAGAATTATTATTTTTTTATTACTGATATTTTTATATAACCAGGCAGAAGAACAACAGTGACTCACCTTGTTTCCAAGATAACCCATAATGCCACGGCCAACACATGAGACCTTCAAGTTGCTAATATGTTTATAAAGATCTGCTCTAACCCATATACACAAGAAAATCCCCACCATTTGCTTGCTTGCTGCTAGGCAGTAACGACGCCGCATAGGACTGCCGGATGTGCAAGTTGGGCTAGGCGAGTCTTCTTCAGAGGAGTTTGAACTTGATTGCAAACTTAACAATCTTTCAAAATCTTCTTGGCCAAGTTCATCTTCCAATGATAGCAAGTCAGAGAAGCTAATTCTCGGCTTCAAGCTAGCTGGGTGTTCCTGGTCAGTCTGTGGTGAAGTGGCATTGTTGTAATATTGAGAAAGTTCTTGGTCAGTCTTATTGCCGTTCAAAGCATGACGAATAAGAGAGAGCCACTTGGCAGCCGGGCCATTGTCCTCTGCCCCTAGTACGTTGCCAGCATTTAGAGGGACAATTTCTTGGAACCTAATGCGAAAAATAACACATTAAGTAAAACTAACAAAATCAATCAACTTAGAAGTCATTACAGTATTATAATAGCTATGACTATGTTAGAATTCATATGTGTGGATGGAGTACGAATTTTAATCACACACAAAAAATGATTATTAATAAAAAAATTCATTATAATCTATTATTTATTATTTATCATTTTGTGTGTGTAGTTAAAATTCGTGTTATATCGTAGGTGAACTCCATTCAATCGTATAATAATAGATAATGAAAATTCCAAAAGGACTGAATGAAGATGGGGTACAAATGAAGAAAAACAAACGGCGGGTAAGTGGAGTGCTGGTGGGGAAATTATTGTTGAGTTGTGGAAGCAATGCTAAGGTGGTATAAAAAACAATGCGGCCGGTCATTTTCATTCCAATTTTTGAATGGCAGATGTTTGACAAATTGATAGAGCTGAGCTCCAAACCACTCATTACTTTGAAAATTACATCAATTGTCAATACAAAACAAGAAGATCAAGCAAAATGGTCTAATTTGTAATGTAAGCAACGCATACCCAAGAACATAAATGTCAGCCGGAGCGGTTGACTTTAGCCAATCTCTTAAGTTCAAACCCTCATGAGGTGACTTGCCTCCGACATTCCATGTCCCCACGAACGTTCTGTAAAGTCCAAAACAGAACCCAATTATTGTTATTTTTATTTCTCCTTACCCCAAATCATAAGAAACCAATTGCATTAATTAGTTTTAACTTATCTTTTTTTTTTTCTTTATCTACAACTAAATTAATTTACAGATACCCAAAATAAACTAACTCAATCTTTATAAGGAATGCAGTATGCATTATTTGAGATATAAAATTTGAGAAAAAAATGTTACTTTTGAGAATACTTTTAGGCATTTATTAATTATAGTTACACTTAATTTTCCATTAAAACTAAATAAAAGAGCCATTAAAAAATAATTATGATAATAAAAAAATTAATAAACAAAATATAATTTGTAATTAACAAGGGTATAAGTGTCTTTTAAGCAAGAAAGAGAATAATAAATAATAATTCAGGGGTGTAACAAACGGAGTCGCCAATACTTACTTGAGGTTGACGGTATCGGTGACAGGTGGTGACTCCGGGACGATTACCGACTGTCTAAGTCCATCAGCCGCCGTCAACCAGCCTTTAGTGAAAAATAAATAAAACACTGAATTAGGTATAAAAAAAAAGTAAATATAAAATATAATAAAAAACTCGCAAGGCAATGAAAAGGCTACATGCCTACATGCTACGGAAACCACCAACCTAGTTTTGATGTACCCGTGTCTCCTGGTGTCCACGTGGCAATCAAATAATCTATCCTAACGGGACCCAACCGGAATTCACTGCTGGGTCATTCACTTTTTACTCTTACAAGTCCCATCGTTAATTCAAAGCCGTCTAATCACACGGCTGTGAGATGTCCCCCGGCCCCCAGTAACCGGAGAGAGCCGCAAGTATAAACAGTGAAATTCCGGATCAGTATATAAATAAATAAATAGAAATACCTGAGAAACCTTCCCGTACAAGGACGTAGTAATCGTCGTCTGAGCAACTGTTTCTTCTATCACAAGTTTTACCTGTTGAGTGTCGGAGCGAGAGAAATTAAAAACAAGATCCCCCGGTAATTATCCGGTATCGTAAACGATATAATGGCACGGTTAAGACCGGAGATATACGAAAGAAATTAAAATTTTTACCTTTAAGTGCGTAATCGGAGTCGAACTCATCTGCTCCGCTTCGTATATTGAGCCATTTTCTCGCCACTACTTTTGGCCACGAAGACTGAAAAACCCAAAAAAAAAAAAATATCGGACTCGGTACTTCGAAATACAAGAAAACGATAAACAGCCGAGATATCGGGCAAGAGTTAATAACATTAACGTACCATATTTGCTATCGATCTTCCAGAGCGAAGATCACTGCGAATCAAGGCAATTAAAAGACGGCAGAGCCAATTAGAATCTGTTACGGAGTATATAGTTTAGTTCAATTTGTGAGGATATTTGTGTATTTTAATGATTTAATAATAATTGAAAGTCATCGACAAAAAAAAACAAAACGGACTTTAAAATGGCGTGTACAAAGAGTATTATAAAACAACTAGTTGCAGGGGAAATGGAGACAGCGAAGAAGTAATACGTTTAAATTTGAATATAATAAAGAAGAAGCCAGGTTCATTCTTCGTGAGACTTTACAGAGAAGAGAAGTTCATGTATTATAAACAAATGAAAAGATTTGAACTTTTTTAGATCTTCGTCGAAGGATTCAAAAGTTTTCCTTTTAGATAAAGAAAATTAAAAGAGGCTGCATTAAAATATCACCAGCTCGGAGGCTTGGAACAGGAGATTTGAACTGGAAAGATGAAGCAGCTGAGTAGCGAGATCTTGATGATGATTTGTGAAGACATTGCTAGCTAAATTGGAGATAAATAAACAAGATGGTTAAGTTATCAGAGAAGAAACACTTACAATTTCTTTTCTTTTTTTTGGTGGTCACGGTGAGTGATGGAATGAAACGACTGTGTTTTGCGTGCTTTTGGTTGGCCGAGGAGAAAGAGAAGTGGAGGAATGAGAGAAGTACAAGATTTGGGGGCGTTCCTCGTAAAACCAAAAAGGAGCTGTGGCCCTCAAATTTATATACGAGTGTTGGGGTAGAGAGCACAGAGCAGAGAAAGGGAGAGGGTGTTGAAGTCAAACGATTTATACCTGGGGGTACTTTTGTCAATTTAAGAAATTGAATTTGCCGTTGCTAATCTTTGACTCGTCGTTTCTTCTCATTAGTGGTGGTGGTACTAACGGAGTGTGATCTGCGCTTATTTATTTTAGAGATTCTGTTTTGTTAAGCCTCCTAATTCATCCACAATTTTAGACGGGCCATCTAATCTAATCCAATGATTTTTATTAATTTATTTTTATTTTTATTTTTTACATATTTTTCGAGGTAATATGGTGATGAAACAAATATTGGGTCAAAAGATATGCATGCACTTCTATATTTTGTGTTGATAGTGTCTTTGGTTGAGATCAATAATCTTGTTTTTATTGTATGTGATGTTTTAATTAATTAATTAATTATAGATTACAAAATTGGATTGATAGATGAATAAGAAATTTGTTAAGGGATCTCTCGATGAACGATAGTCTAATCCGAGATCAATTCGAGAATTTTACTTTGATGTAACATGTTAAAGGATAATTCAAAATGTCATTTTTAAATCAACTCTTAAAAAAAAAAGAGAAAACGTACTCTTATAATACACTAAGATTTTAAAATCTTTAATTTCAATTATAAAATAAGTAAAAATCTACTATCCAAACAAAGAATGATTAATAATATACTTTTAATAACATTTTAACAAACCGTTTTTTTTTTCTCTCTTTCTCTAATGTTTCTATTTATAGTTGAAACAAATTTTTTTTCCCCTATAGTTAAATTTTTGAAGTGCTCAACAGCGTGGGAATTAGTTGAAAGTCAGCTCATAATGTTTTAGGTAGTGAGATGTGGCAAGCAATTTCAAGTTAGGGCATGTGGTTGAAGCACAAACATGAATTTTCATCCAATTAAGGGTAAAAAGAATCCTTTGCTTATCCCCTATGCTATGCTAGTATAATAAAAAGTAAATTAAAAATACCCATTTTTCCCCAAATGCTAAAAATATTAGTCACGCATTTTAAAATACATTAACTGACGACGCAGAAATATAAAAGATTGATGAACTATGAGAAACGAAGATTCTGAAAAATGAAAATATTATTGATAAGTGTGAATGATCAAAATTAAATTTTTGGTCTTTTTATATTAACTTTAAGTATTGTGATTTATCAAAATAGGCAATTCAAAAAAACGAATAGCAAATAAGAACATGGTCTATTTCTAATTGGAAGAGCTATGTCGGAACCCTACAAATTTCAGCAACAATACTGATCCATGTTAGGAAATTGAATCGGAATAATTAAAATTGATTGTCGAAATTTGATATAAATCCGCATATCTTTTTCTTTTTTCCCTTCCAACTCAACGGCGTCGTATTGTGATCTGAGTTTGGGTTGCCCCATCCATATACATTTTGAAACTGGTTAGTTCAGCTCACTCCTCACACCAGTTAGACCAGAAGCAGAACAAACATCATACACAACTTTTTAGAAAATAGAATTTCTGATTTTTTTTTTCAAAATATTGTTTATTAAAAAAAATTGAGTTTACTCTAGTAAAATTAAATTATTATTTAGATAAATGTTGTTTTCATTTTTTGAATTGAATTTAAGGTTTGTGGAGACTTAATTTCAGCATTAGTGGCTAAGATATTCTGGCGGAAGGCTATCTTTTTCCAAAAATAGCCGCAAGAGTAAAAGATTAGTGCGGTTTGAACTTGGAATATTTTAGTGAACAACAGTTTTTCATCCTCTATTGAATGATATTGTCATATATATAATGTCGTTCAGTTAATTTATAACTTCAGCATTGTTCTCTTTTTTTTTTTTTGAAGAAAGGTTCTCAAGCACTAACATTTATCTTTTATTATTACTTGATTTCAAAATAAACGCCGAAGATAATATGCATTCACAATTAGTTTGAGTTACGCTCAAAACATAATTTTAACATCGTTCATGCATCGTCAATAGACCTTTGGCCTAGCGGTGAATTTTTATTTTCATAAATAAAAAAAATTATGAAAATTTAAATTTAAATTTTTATAATAATATGATGTATAATTAATATTAAAAAAATAATTCATGCACCGTGCAATTGCGGTCCTGAGCGAAAGTTCTCATCTATGGTAGCTAGGGGTGTTCGCGGATCGGATTTTACGGATTTGACATCAATCCATATCCGATCCATAATTTTACGGATTATAATTTTTCAATCCAATCCAATCCACGGATTGATTAAACTCAATCCAAATCCAATCCATATATATGCGGATCGGATACGGATTTGACTCAATCCATATCCAATCCATACGCGTCTCATGGATCGGATGCGGATTTAACTTAATCCATATCCAATTCACTATTTTACACATCAGTTTCTGAATTAAAAATTTTTAGTTCTCCCCAATCCATGAACTAATGAAATAAAAAAAAATCTAATATAAAAATAATTTTACTACTAATTAAATTTAAAATTGAATAAAGTTTAAACAAATTAATTGTTTAAATAAAACTAAAATAATACATTCAAAGTTTCAAAATATAGCACATTGAGATTAATTATTCAAATAAAGCTACAATAATACATTTAAAGTTTCTAAATATAACACACTAAGATTAATTGTTTAACTAAAGTTACAATAATACATTAATATAACACCGAAATTAATTGTTCAAATAAAGACACAATTAATTGAAATAACAAAGTTTTTGAAACCAAACACACCGATCCTTCACCAAGATCATTGTACTTGTCGAAAAGTGGTGATTACGGAGCCGTCAACGATGGGAACCAAGAGAAGTACGGGTGGCGATCTTGAAGGTTGTGATAGTGCAATTGTTTGGCTTGAACTGGTGATTGTGAAGTGGCTCAATGGACTCGAGGAAGAAGAAGGCTTGCTCTCGCTGGAATCGCGCAGCCGACGTCCTTCAAATCGGTGTCGAGAGTGTATTGAACCAGTATTGGGTGTTGCTAGTAGGGATGACAATTTTTCTCGATGGGATGAGATTGAGACATATTTTTGTCCCATAAAAAAATTTAGGGGCTGAAGTGAGACATTTTTTTATCCCATTTGCATATACGAAACGGGAGTGGGATTGGCAAATTCCGTCCCATCTTATCTCATTGCCGACTAAGAAAAGAAATTTTTCCAATTGGATGCGGGATCCCATCTCTTTTGGGACGAGATTGGGACATATTTTTGTCCCAAAAAAAAATAAAGGGAGTGTGTGCGTTTTTTTCATCCCACTTGCATATGCGGGGCGGATTGGGATTGATAAATCTCATCCCATCCCGTCCCATTACCAACCCCAAATAGTAGTGCGTGTGACAAATGGAAGCTTAGAGTTTTTTATTTGTAAATTGTTGGTGACTTATCGTTATGTTACTTTACTTTTTGGTGACTTTGTAAATTATTGGTAACTTGGTGTTATATTACTTTGCTTTTGCTAGTGCGTATGACTTTGTTTTTATTTTGTTTTATAATTTTTACAAATTATATTTGATTACTTAATTATTTTTTTATTTTATATTATTATTGGGTAATGGATAAGATATATTATAGTACTTATGTAACTATGTAATATCACATTTATAATAATTTTTTAACTATATATATATATATATAAATTTTATTTTTTTTTTTTACGGATTCACGGATTTTTGCGGATTTACAGAAGTAAATCCATATCCAATCCATCGACTGCGGATTTTTAAATTTTCAATCCATATCCAATCCACGGATCCATGGATTGGATTTATACGGATCGGATTTTCACGGATCAGACGGATTGAGCGGATCGGATTGGATTCTGAACACCCCTAATGGTAACATATAAAATTTAGAAATACATATAATATTTTATTAATTAAGATTTACTTTTTTTGTTTCGACTTTTGTGCAGAGTGGCGGCAAGCTTTTGGAGAGACACGGTTTTAGGTTTTGTTGTTTGTTTGGCCTGAGAAAGAACGAGTAGTTAGGTTATGTTACCTACTGCAACTTAATTTCGGTACCAATCATTGATTAGTCGTCTAATTTTCTCTTCAAGATTTGCCATTTGATATGAAATGTTACCTGGTCAAATCAGATGTCTCCCTCTCTTTTCATGTAAAAGAGTTTTAAATGTTTGGACTTTTGGCAAGGAACGGTAAAAGTGTAAGTCCGTAGGTCTTATTTAAATCGGCGATAAACTAAGTCTAGGGGAGGGCAAATAATTCGATTGGATTTGATTCAATTTGATATGATCTAAACAAATCTGGATTGGGATCAAATTATACTATTTTTCCAATTCTGTCGGTGGTACTTTATCTAGTTCGATCGGATTGCAATTGGATCTGCGCACCTCGATCACTACTGCAGCTTGCTCCATCGAGCATTCACCATTGCGACCGCTGCTGCAGTTGCCAGCTTGCTCTACCTCGACCCACAGCTTGTTTCATAATATATTTGCTTCTTGTTTATGGGAGAAATGCGTTGATTTGCTTTGCTTTGTTCTATCCAAACTCAATCAGAATCTTTGATCTGATTTAATCCTTTCTAATTATGTTCAAATTAGATTATAAGTTTGGATTGATGTAGTGTTTATTTCTTTGAGTAGTAATAAGGAGTCTGAATTCTTCTTACTCCCATATTTACTTATCAATTTTAAGTAAGAGCGGAAATCTCATGGAATCTACCTTTTTTTTTTTTTAGAGAGTGGGGAGTGTGATTCTCACTCGGGGAGATGGGAGTGAATTTTTTTCTTTTTTTCTTTTATATTTAATAAAATAAAATAAATAATATCATATTTATTTAAATAATATTATTTCATTATTTTATAAATTATATTTATTAAAATAATAATTTATAATGATTCTAAATTAAAATTACTTAAAAATAATATTATTATACCCATAAAGAATTAATAATATTACTATATACTATTTTTATTTGAAAATATAATAATATTATATTTATTTAAAAATAATAGTATTATATTAATTTATATTATATTATTAATAATAATGTTTCATTTGTGTTGCTCTTAATAATAATTTTTTTATATAATTACAATTGAAATTAATAAAAAATTATGATTTACATAATTAAGAATATTATTAATTATTATTAATTTGCAAATATAATAAAATAAATATTTTATTTTTCAAATATATTTTTATGATTATAATTGAAATTATGATTTATATAAATTATGATTTATATAATTACAATTGAAATTAATAAAAAATTATGATTTACATAATTAAGAATATTATTAATTATTATTAATTTACAAATATAATAAAATAAATATTTTATTTTTCAAATATACTTTTAATTAATTTTATAATTTAAAACTATAATTTTTTAAATAAGTATAAAATTGTAATTTAAAATCATTTACTCCTAATTCAAGATTATGTAAACACATAAATTAGATTCTGATTTTAATTACATACTCTCATTCAAATGAAAGTAAATAGCCTACTCTCACTCCCACTCTATACTCCTAAACTCAGGATTCTTACTCAAATAAAAAATGTAAACGCTACCTGAGTTTAGATGACTTTTTTTTTTTCAATCCAATTAACCCAAAAGTCAATCGGATTGAAGTGGGGGAAAAAACAATAGTCATGGCCAGTGTAGATAAATTTTACTTTAGTTTAATTTTGCATTTACATTTTACCAATATAGATTAAAGGGTCCAATTACAACATTTTTGGCAATCGTACTCGGTAGTCTAGACATTATAAATATACATTAGAAATTAATAAAAATCTAACTATTTGTTGGCGCTTAAGTTGGAACTATGATACCTAAGAGATCGTATTCACAGCCCAAATTATTAAAATAACATATTATTATTTTGTAATACATGTTAAATTATTTTTTTACTGTAAAAAAATTTATGAATGGTTCCAAAATCTTAATTTTATGTACGCTCATAGATTATAATTTGTAAGACGGTGTGTATCAAACTTTATGACCTATAAAATAATTTGATAAATAAAATCTTGACACACGTTCCATCATACACCATTAGATATATAACAACATGCACCTAATCAAATTTCTACGTCTCTAATGCCAATTTTTATATTCATATCATCAAAATTTACTTCTATATTTATAGGTGGTTAATGCTGGACTGGTGGCAATAATCTTTAATCCTCAAACAATAATAGCATGGGAATTCATTTCCTATTTATTTACCTAATTAATGAAGTAAATGACACCTATTGCAGCTTGATGTGACACGAAAATATATTAGTCATAAATAATCAACAAACCGCGGCTGAGGAGGAATTAAATCCATCTACTTGCTTGTAATGCGTTCACCGGCTTCCCATCTACTACTCTCCCATAAATGAAACAAAGAGAGCATGACAAATTTGTGATCGATACAAATTAAAAAAAAAAAAGTCTGAAATGTGGACGTCCTCAAATTTTAAATTCGATTTAATGCTATGTATTATTGTATTGTCAAGTTCTAATTTTAATAACAAGTAGACTTTTTTTTGCAATGGAAAAAAAAATTTACTTTTATAATGGCAGAATTACATTTTTGTTCCTTGCATAACTTGTTTTACCACATGTTTCTCTTTTAAATTTTTATTGCACTATTTCGTCTTGGCAAAAAAAAAAAAAAAAATTGTTAAGGGAAAAATGCAAATTATTGGAAGCTGGCCCTGGCCAACACCAATTAAAAAAAAAACAGATTTTTTTTAAAAAAAAAACTAAATTGAAAATTTACATATTAATTTGAATTGTACGTTTGGCGCCCTTATTTTTTACATTATTTTGTTAAAACCTAATAAATTTTATAGTCTATCCATTATGATTTCGCTGTTTGGTCTCTTAATTTTATGAATTTTATGTTATAGTCTAATGCAGTACATAAATTTTCATTTGGGCCTCTTCATGCTAAAATCGTGATTCTACCATTGCATGAACGTGACATTTTAACATATATATAATATAATCTTAATTTAGATACTAATGTTGAATTTTTATATAGTATCAATTTATATGCTGAAAGGTTTTGGTGCCTTTTTACTTCAACGGCTTGAGGTCCAAGAACAAATGGTATAAAAGAAAATTCTTACAAAATACAGAAATACAAATACGTGACTCGCCATTTTATCATTACGTAACTTATTTTGGTGTACAAAAAAGTTTTCTCAGCGGCATGCATGCCTCTTTTTCAACATATTTTAGTTTTTACTACGAATTTTGGTCTCATATACACCATTCATTTTGTTACACAACCTCTCTTGAAAAATTAGTATGCAACGTATCTGGGATAAATAATAATAATAATAATAATAAGTAAAAAAAGTCCTAGCTTAGGTGTACTCATAAGCTGAATAAGATCAAAAGTAATATGTCACCAAAATCACCAAAGAGAAATCCTCTATACCGTATACCTACAAAATTGAAATTGATAAGGCAACGTCATTTGACACTAATTAAGTTTTTAATTATTTTTAATTGCTGTTGGGTATGGGGTGATCGTTCCCAAGATATTAAAAAAATAAAAATGGAAATCTTATTTTTTTATGTTGCATTTACTGTGCTGTTGATTGTTCGGCCGGTCCTTTGGTTCTCTTGTGGAAAAGGTGCCACAATCCAGAAAAATATTTCTAAAAAGTTTTGAATTATTAATTTTAAGAAAATTATTACATAAATTTATTGGTAGATTAGTACATTTTTGTAGCTTTTCGTACTTTTGGAAAGTAACATAAAAAGCTTGGCATAATAATTAATAATTGATTAACTAACAAGTGTCCTTTGATTACTGCATCCCTTGACTCAAAAGCATAAGCCTGGATTGCCTTTGAACACGTGCCAAGTTTTAATGATGTGGGTTTATGCTGTCACAAATTAAACTATAAAAAATGGTAAAAAATTAAGCAAAAAAAATCCTCTTCAATCCGAACACATATATTATAATGTTTAATTAGTGGGATCAAAGGCTAGGTGCTTTAGTCTTCTGTCCCCTGAGATCAACAAAGATTAAATCTGTAATTATCGTAATTAATTAACTTTCTTTTATTAAAAAAAAAGGAATTGGCCAATAGTTGTGAACAAAGTGTCATGATAATCTCAAAGCTAATCGTTGTGGCCTGTTGGTAGTGGCCCTAAAGAGATCCTATGAATCGTGCCTGCAACCTAACTTAAAATTAATTGTTAATTATTGACTTGGTGATTTAATTAAAATTTGATAAGGATTTAAATTAAAAAAAAATCTTAAATTGATCGAAGGACAGACACCTTAGGGGAGGCAGTAGGCAGCGGGTTGCGTCATTTGTAAAAGACTTTAGGCTAAGAAGAGAGCCTATAGCTTACCTAAGATTGATTTGAGCTTATCCTTTTGCCAAATGTATGCACATACCTTGGTCTGAAGAAATTTTAGAAGTTGTTTACATTAATCTACAGTTTGAAATTTTGGGTTTTATTTTAAAATATTATCTCTATTGATCTAAACAAGAATGGGCGTCTTTAAAAAGAAAAAAGGAATAGGTGCTCAAATACAACTGTTAACTATAAATTGTATAAGTCATACGTTTCTTTAATTTTATTCTTGAAGCCGAGGGTTTGAATGAGAGTTTATTTTAATTTCTTATTTTCTTTGATTTCAAATTTGTAGACTAAACTTCAGCTTTGATGTGTTGAGATAGATTTTCGTAAATATATTAGACTTCAACTTTGATGAGTTGATATTTATTTCAACAAACATATTAAACTGTATTTATCAATATTTATATTGTATTTTCTAACATAGTATTTCAAAAAAAGAAAGAGTGCTCCAACATGGCAAACTATAAAGACCAACAAAGACCAACATCTAAACTCATGAGCTTATTTGCAATTAAAAAATATGATTTGAATTAAATTTAAAAGATTTTTGATTTTATAATTTAATACCATTTCAACATTTGTTTTTCAAAGTTTAAACGCTTTTTGTAATTATTGATCTAAAAAATTTTGTTGTATAGAAATGTTCTTCTTCTTCTTCTTGTTCTAATAATAACAACAACGACAACAATAATAGCCAACCATTGAATTATTAATATTATTATCTTTTATAATAGAAAATTTTATATTGAAATATTAAAAGCCAAACATCGATTGCTTAACATCTGGCCTACTACACTGTTATGTAACAATTAAAATGCATGAATAACTTGAGAAATGTAATTCAAATTCAAGAATTGTAGACTCAACTTTGAAAAATAACTAAAGACTTTTACATTTGTAACATTATTGTATGTTTTGACCTTGAATATATTTTATATAAATATATTCTCTGTCCAAGTTCTAGGAATCAATAAGGTAGTTATATAAGATAAAATTTTGAAATTAATTGTCATGATCCTCATTTATGTATTAATCCAAAATTTGATTATCATTTCATTTGATAGAACTTTTTTTTTTTTTTTGACGATCTGAAGCGTTTAATATGATGACAAATCGAAGTTGAATCCAAACTTCTTATTCCATGTTACCCTTTAATTGGTACAGTTGTGATTAATTGGAGGGGTTTAATTATAGTGCTTTAGTAAACAAGTTTAGGCAATGTAAGTACGTGTTTAAAGCACTAAGCATCACTTTTATTTGGGCACGTGATAGTGATGGTTTCATCAAGGATCCCTTTGACGAAAGCAATATCAATTAATTAACAAGTATTTTTGAAACATGCAAATTCATATGTGGTGCCTTGCGGTTCGTCCACCATTATTGATAATTGTTTATTAAATATTATTTTTTCCTTTCGGAATCTTCTTTGTCTTAGTCATTTGTCGATCGAAAGAAATGATAGGAGAAATGGCTTAATTGCATACTCCAATTAATTACTTGATTATCTTAATTGTCTAGCTTCCAAATTGAACGATCCTTAAGATTTTGATTAAAAGTGATTTCAGAATAATTAATAGACCATATATGAATTCTACGGCTATGAGTGACTTGTCTCTTTGCATTTGATAACAAAAGCAAGCACATGATTCATGTATTTTACAATTTGTAAGAATATTAATTATTGTAACAAAAAAGTTAGTGTCAGCTAGCTCATCATAACTCACACAAGCTCAGATCTCATTTAAGAACATGGTTAAAATGTTGAAGGAGATTTATGAAATTAAAAAGTTAATGTTAGGTAACTATTTTTATAGATTTTTATTTCTTAATTTTCTTTATTTTAATAGTACCTTTTAAAAACACATATGAGGTTATTTTTTAATAAAAATTTACAAAATAAGTTATCACGTACTTTTAAAATTTTTATTGTAACTTTAGTTTTTTTTTTAAAACAAAAGACGAATATGTCATATTTTTCCATAAACCATACTAGCCACAGTCTTACCATATTACTATAACTATGAATTAATTATTTTATTTACATTTTTTTCTATACTTTGAATTTTATCATATTTCGTGTAAAGTATTATAAAGTTCATCAAATTTTAATTAATTGAATTTCTTTCACTTTATTTAAATTTTTTTGAAAGTTCATCACTTTATTTTAATTAATTTAATTAATTAAATTTTTTTAATTTAAAAAAATGTTTATGTGTTTTTGTAGATATGTTTAGAAAATTTATTAAATTTGCTCTATAAAAGTAAAAAGGCTAATTAACTTTATGTCTATTTTGATAATTGCATAATGGAACAACACTTATGTAATAAAATTTACCGAATGCATTTACTTTGCTCTTAAAACTCATAGCAATCACAACAATGCCATTTACCAAACATATAGTTACTTTTTCATTCAGTAACTTATTTTATTAGTATAGTGAAAGCAACTTATTTCATCAAGCACATCAATCCTAAACTTGTCTTTATTATGGTAAAGAAAGTTTTAGGTACTTTCAATGTATTATATATACCCAATCAACTAAGATTTGAAATAGAAAATATTCGACAAATAGAAAAATATTTATCAAGAGCAAATTAGATTTTTCTATTACCTTTTTGAATTTTTATTATTCTATCTATATTATATATGACGTGTGGATATCACTAAAGCTTCAATAATTAAAATATATATAATATTTTGCATTATTACATTATATATATATAATCTAAACGCTTTCCATCAATTTAAAGAAATTCTACTTATTTTTAGAAAATTCTACTTCTTTGTACAATGTATTAGGATTTTAATTAACTAAATTGTGCAACTCTAATTTAATTAGTACTCTATGAGATATGGAGATCATAACAACTAATTTGTAGAATAAAGAAAAAAACATATTTTGTAATTTGCTTCTTTGTGAATGGTTGGTGGCTGTTTGCAAAGGGATCAATTTCTGCTTCTTGAAACAAAAGCCGGTGGGGATTGAGTGGTTGCGTATTAATTAACATATGTCAATCAAGCTTAGATTAATTTTTTTTTAAAATTGTGCTTTTTAAGGAAAAAGCTAGGTACCCATATAGGGTTTCTGGTCCATAACCCTAAACTAATAAAAATGAAGATAATCAAAGTTAGTTTACTTTTGTTTAACTAATTGATTATTAAATATATAACTAAGTTGTACGATTGCTTTTAAAGTATGTATGGAGCTTGTGTGCATCATAAGATGGTTAATACTTTATTAATAGCCGGCCTAACTAGCTTAGCTTAATCAGATAATTATTAGAACGTGCTCCATATAGCGAGATTTTGATTTCCTTACTTTAGAAACCAGCACAAGTTTCATTATTATAAATGGTCGTTTGACATGCTCTAATACTTTGCTGAGAGGCTTAATTAAGAGTCATCACATAGGCCTAGCAAAAAGAAGAAAGAATGAATAAATTAAACAGTATTAGAATATGCTTATCATTTATATTTAATAATTAAATAAAAAGAAGGGGAGAAATAAAAAGAAATCACGATCAGGTGCTTGAATCGAGCACATGCAATTCAAGGCTTCGCTTTAATTAGAATGGTTGAAATATTAGTTATGAAAAGTGGACTAGCTAATCAAGAAAAGATGCATTAAAAAGCTAACCAAATAAATTTATATTAGCATGAGTAGAATGAAGATGCGTAGTGCTTTAATAACGTGGCCCATAAACACAAAATGGGATTTCCAAGAAATTTCAATCTCGTTATAATTAGGAAAAACTTCGTAAACGACCCCTAATGTGGGATTTTCTAGGGTGTTTGTGGATTGAATTTTGTGAATTAAATATTAATTAATATCTGATTTATAATTTTACGGATTATAAATTTTTAATTCAATCCAATAGACGAATTGGTAAAATTTAATCTAAATTTAATCCATACGTATATGGATCAGATACGGATTTAACCAAATCCATATCCAATCCACTATTTTGCGGATTAGTTTGTGGGTTAAAAATTTTTAACTCTGTCATATGATCCTATCCACAAACTAATTAAATAAAAAAATAATATAAAAATAAATTTTCTACCAATCAAATTCAAGATTAAATAAGATTTAAATAAATTAATTGCTTAAATAAAGCTAGAAAATACATTTGAAATTTAAAAATATAACATACCAAAAAGAAAAAATCTCATTTGTTTATATTAGTACATGAAAATTAACTGCTTATTTGTTTATTTAATTTTTTTATTTTATATTATTATTCGATAAGATATAATATGGTATTAATGTAACTATATTCTAATTTTTTATTTATTAGTAAGTACTAATGTCATATTTACAAGTTTAACTTTTTTATTAAATAATTTTTTTTTGCGGATTCATGGATTTTTGCGGATTTACAGAATTAAATCCATATTTAATCCACCGACAGTATATTTTCAATTTTCAATCCAATCCACCAATCAACGGAGCGAATTTTTACGGATCAAACGGATTGAACAAATCAGATTGGATTCTGAACACCCCTAGGATTTCCTAGAAATTTCAATATCGTTATAATTAGGGAAAACTTCTTAAACGACCTTTAATATTTGACGTAGTTATTCATATTTTTCTTTTAAAAACTACTAAAATAAAACCTTTTTTTTCCTAACTTCACCTAGACTTTAGTACTAGATTAAATAGTAAAACATTTTTTTATTTTATCCTCAATATTTTTTTTTTGAGGATATTTATGTTCAATATTTTAATATAATAGTGTAGAGATTTTTCACGGCCCTAATTTCTGATGGTTAAGTCTCACTTGAGATTGCAACAAAAGCGGTACAAGTAGTTTACTCACAAGTTTTATTAAAAAATAATAGTTTGGTAAATATTTTAAAAGCTTCTTACTTTAAAAGTTTGTCCGTTTTGACATCAATTTTTAAAAGTAGGTAGGTGTTACTTTTTATTAGTAGTTTATTAAATCAGTCACCATCCTTTTTTACAGTTTTTATTATAACTTAAATATTTTAATAGAATCGCAATTATATCTTACTTTTCCATAAAAACTAATATGCAAATAAAATGAAATTTAAATGAATGTCTATTTTGATTATTATATAATAAAATAATATTATATGTGATAAAGAACTACAAAGATCAATGAGAGTACCTAAACCTACATCAAATACGAAAGAGTATGCTTGAGCATGAAAGCCATGCATGAAACATGCATCACGTGGAAATAGCATGAGAGCAAGTTCTGGAGCAAGTTTCGGTTGGTTTACTACGTCAACTAATCGTGGCAGAGTTGGTAGGGACTAGGAGTCACATCTTTAGTTGTTGCATTTGAGTTGTAAACTATTTCAAGTTTACAGTTAGGTTATTTAGTAAGTATTTGCTACTTCTTATTGTTAGCTTTGTTTATGCCGTCATTCACGGTTGCAAAACAAAGCTGTTTGTTACACTTAGAACTATTAATAAGCTCTAGTGATGAATAAAGAGGTAGGCAGAAAATTATCAAAACTCATTGTCTTGTGGTTGTTGTTCTCGCCTGAAGAAGAACATTTAATCTTATTGATCGATTGTAACTAGCTACTGACTGGGACCGCATCAATATGATAGTAAAATTTACCAAACACATGTACTCTACTTTTCAAGCTTATAACAACCGCAATAACACAATTTACCAAACATCAAGCAGCTAATTTCAAAACAACTTATTTCATCTGCACAGTAGAAGCAACTTCTTTCATCATGCACCACAATCATAAATTGACCCTTAAACTTTTAGTTAATATTAAAATTGAATTGCATTATTTTTCCCAATAAGAACAAGAGAATTATTTTGGGGAAATCACCTCAATTTTGTGCAGCACTCTCCTTCAAACGAATTCAAACATTTTTTCAATTCTCAAATCAAAATCACATTCTATACTTCAAACCCAGAACTACCAACCACCATAAATTTTATCTATTTAATGTGAAAGAAAACGAAAAATAAAAAAATTCTCTAGAATTGAGTAGATAGACATTTCTACACGAAAGAAGTCTTGAAAAACAATAGATAAAAGAAAAAAAAATTTGAATTTTCTCTTTCTGTTAATTTTTCACGCAAACCAATTCAATCTTTATATAATTTTAAAATAAACAATTAGAGACATTAATATTCGGCGATGTAGATGGTGGCGAGGGTCTTGAAATCCTGTTCTGCAGGTATGTAATACAAATATCCTTCAACACTGAATAGGTTGTAGGTGGGACAAACCACATTCGCAAGAGGCAACATCTAGAGCTATCAATTGGCCGTATATGCGGTCCGGGTTGGCTTTGCACAGCACCAAGCATGGCCACGCCACACCGAGAAAGTACTAACTGGTATCTTCGCTGCTGCCACGTTATTGCGGTCGCCACTCAATTGCATTATGCCACATGTACACTTATTATTAAATTTGAAACGATCGTGATTTTACTGATAGTGTAGTATACTGTGCTATGTCATCACCTAAGACTTAGTTATCTCATTTAGTAGATGTGTGATAGGCGTAAGATTTGTCAATTGCATTAGGACCAAGTTGCTCCAAAACCTGGCTGTTAACGTTGCAACGACCGTAGCTTTCTCTTATATCTAAAAAGTAGGGTGGTAATGAATGATTACGTCAAATATAAAGGGCTTTCATAATTTTTCCTTACTATCAAGATATAATATGTTCGAGCTTTAATAATTATTTAGAGCTTTGTCATGCATGACGCTTGCTCAGTTCATTTAGCTTTTGAGTGGGTCAAGCAAGTATTGGAACCCTAATTCTCAAATTTCTAAAGAGAAAAACTATCTCAAGAGACTGCATGTTTTAATGATTTGTCTAATTAACATATATGGTACCTACAATTTTTTTTTTTTTCTTTCCAGAAAATAGATTACAACTGGAGAGTATTCTAGCCGTTGAGAAATCCTTTAATAAAAGGATTTCATCGGAGATGTAAAGCTAGCTAGCTAGGTGCAAGAGCAATATGGCCTCAAGTTACCTGTTTATTTCTGTGAAAAAACCAAAGAATGATTCATTCATGCATTAAGCATTATTTAGTAAACAAATCATATATTAGTGCGATCAAGGCTTTTAGTGGTGTTTCCCAAAAGGAGATCCATGATATTTTAGCAAAGACGTGTGAAGATCATTCTCCTTTCTAGCACACATATAGTGATTTTGTCTCTCTATTACATTAATTTATATATATTTTTGGTTCAATAATTGAAGGCATTTATGCGAAACTTCTGCTTTTCTTTAAGGTGAGACGGAATAGATACCAACGTTAATGAACATTAACATTTGTCCAAATAACAAGCTTATTCTAGTGCTCTTTTATAATCTTATTTTTTTTAAAAAAAACTCTGATGCGAGCTAGGGTTTCTGCTGCATACCCAGCTCTATAGTGCGAACAAAAATAAAATACACTGACTTTGGTTTAATGAGTTTAAACAATTTACCAATGCATAAGTAGTGAGAATTATATATATGTGTGTTTGGTGAAATGATGATGCGTTTGTGCATTATAGTTAATTTATAATTAATATATATACGCCCAATCAGAGAAAGCTCATTCTCTGTTAGTATGATCAATAACAAAATTTCGATGAGAATACTCCATTAATGGAAAGTGTCCTGCGTCCTAATAATTAATTGGCTTTCATGTGGCAAAGCTAGATTAAAGTTGTTGTGGTCCAATTAATCTTACCTCCTTTAGAAAACAAGTAAGAGTGCATGACTCTTCTTGTCACGATCGAAACTTGCTTATTGTTTTAATTGCACCTTAGCTTTTATATTTAATTTTCTTGTCCAATCCCTCCGAAGGACGAAACGAAAAATGAGATTGCGAACTTGCCAATTGTCACATTTGGGTTGGCATTATTTTTTTAAGTCACAAAAAGCGTGGCCTCACTTTTAAGCCATGTTCGGGGAAGATGATAAATATTAGTTGTGAAAGTCGATTACTTAAATGAAAAAAGATACAATGTTTGATTGTAGATTAGTATGATTAGCCAAGCTAAGTGCTCTAATCATGATCCCCATAAATACTCAAGTGGGCATTTCCAAGCACTTTTTATTATCATTAGAAAAACGATTTTAACTTTTAATTAACGGTTAGAGAGCTTTCTTTTAATGGGCTAATCTCAGAACCAACTGCAACATGATTTCAAAAGTGCTTCTCTGCCTCGCCTGGGGATCAAAATTTGCTCAAAGATCGGACAAATCTCTTCTAATCCATCTGTGCAATACAATGATTTAGTGCGTATGTGATATAAATACGGATTCAGAGCCTCTCTTCACCTAAGAAATGATTATGATTGTTAATCTAACGTAATAAACTATCTTGATTATCTCAGGGGTTGTTTGACTAGCTTTCAAGCATTTTTCATTTGACCACACAATAAATTCGGATACACAATTAATTTGGTCCATCAAGTAATTGTTTGCTAAAACATCAGATAATTATACCTTAACTAATTACTTTATAAATATGTGTTGCATTAAATTCACTTAATTTTCATGGTTAAAAATCTGTTTAATAAATTGGTCATCACAATAAATAAATCTAGTCATGTCACTGACTATTTGTATTGCCCCCGATCTATATGAAGTTTTCTCCTGCAAAAAGGATGGAGTATCCTTTTAGAAAGAAAGGGTTGGAATAACAGCTAGCATTCATAGCGTAACAATTTTTAAATTGTTAACATATATAATTCATGTGGAAAAGAAAGTAGCTGGGTGGCTTAGCTTGATTGGTTTATTAATTAACAATTACTCCAATATGGGTTGCCTTAATCGATTACTGTTAAAAAAATTGAAAAAACAAACAAACAAACATAAGGCTCCAAGATATCTGTGGTCCTTAATATGATGATATATATATAGAAATTAAGGAATTAAAATGTAATAAGATTATAATGAGGATATATTCCAAAAGAGACTAAGAAAAGTGATAAAGAGTCTCATATAAAAAAATGTCTACATTGTTTGAATTTTGAAAAGTAGCTTTTGATGAGCAATGCAATAACAAGCACAATGAAGAACAATACATTATATCTCCATGGCCTTGGGGTCAAATCCAACAAACACTATGCTGAATTTCTTTTATTTTATCTATATTCTTAGTTTCTGGCAGATGATACAGAAGATGAAGGAAGAAACCCCATCATTATTATTACTTTTTGTTTTAATCATTCCGGCAATAATGCTTAATTATCTTTAAATCCTCCATGATAATTAGCTAAGCAATGACGTTAACTGTGTTTAATTAGCTTGTCTTATTGTATGGCACTAAGCCGGAAACATGATTCGCGTACTTTCTTATTTAGAATTAAAATTACGACAATTTCGAGGCACTAATTAGTCCATAAAGTTTTAATTCTATCTATATATATATAGGTATGTATATGGCTCTCCTCAGTTGACTTTAATCAATGTACACTTGCTTAATTGAAAAGAAAAGAAAAGAGAAAAAAACTAATTTCACATCAAAATCATCAATGATTTATCAAGATAGAAACCTAAATCTTGTTTGTAGGATATAAATTCAAAGTTACTAAGAAGTTAGGGTTCCGTTATTCTTCTGGATAATTATAGTTTAACTTAGTTAATAGAGTGTTGGATCAACCACCTCCTAGTTTCCATTTGTTGAGGTCATATTTATATGTTCTGTGGGTCCAGCTCGCCAAATTTGTTAGCAATGATATTGCTTAAATTTTGCCTCGTGGTAGTGCGTAATCTTGTTTAAGCTACTTAGTTAATCACCATTGTCGATTCAACGAATTTATGGGACTTTACTAAGTTATAATTAGTGTAATTTATAACCCGCTTAAAACATACATAAATGAATAATATGTCAATAAAACTCACTTATTTTTGTAAGTTACATTATAAAACTCACAAACTCATTAGTCATTTATTTTTTTTACAATTTTTGTAAGAGTAATCGATTAAGGAAACTCATAAGTGAATTGTAAGTTACATCAATTTAACTTTACAAAGACTCTTAATCTCTCATAATCTTTGATAACTCTTTGATATTGCTTACACTAGGGGTGGCAATATGGGTTAGGATTCGTTTATTCGATTTGATTTGATGCGAATTAAATGAGTTTGAATTTGAAAAAATTGAATCGTTTAATAAATGGGTGAATTCGATTCGATTCACTAATTAAACGAATGGAATCCGGGTTTGAAGATATTGATTCGTTTATTTGTTTAGAATTTGATTAATAAAGGGATCATAAACGAATCGAATACAGGTCAATTCATTTAAAATTCATTTATTATTCGTTTAATTAAATTACTTTTTTGTCCTTAAATTTATTTGAAATTTTTTTGAAATTTGAGGAGTTTTTTTTTTGTATTATTAAGGATTTGGTATTTGGTATTTGGATGACTATATATTTAATCCTAGAATATAGTTTGAGTTTTTTGTATTTTGTTGTAGGATATTAAATTTGTGGCTTTTTTTAAATTTTATTTTGCTTAATTTTGTTTATTAATTATATTTTTCTAAATAAATTGTAAGAGAATCCTGATTCGATTCGATTTGTTATGATTCATAATAGGATAAATGAATAATAAACAAATCTAGATTGGATTGGATTCGTTAATTAATTCTACTAAACGAATTAAATGAATTGAATCGGATATTTGTTTAATAAACGAATCGAATTTGAATCACTAGAATTTTGACCCAATTCATTTACGATTCAATTCGAATTCAGTTCGTTTATTCGTTTTGCCACCCCTATCTTACAAAGTGTTCGCTCTAACAAAAAAATTTCTCAATAGGGTTGGTAATAGGACGTGATGTGATAAGATTTATCAATCTCAGTCCCGTCCTGTATATGCTAGTTGGATGAAAAAATATTTCACTTTCGTCTTTATATTTTTTTTTGGGACAAAAATATGTCCCAATCCCGACCCAAAAGAAATGGGATCCTACAGGATCCTATCCCAATTGAAAAAATTCTCATTTTTAATCTCCAATGAGACGGGATTTGCCAATCCCAACCCCATCCTGTATATGTAAGTGGGATAAAAAAAAGTCTCACTGTCATCTTTATTTTTTTTATAAGATAAAAATATATTTCAATCCTATCCCAAAAAAAATGAAATCCCCGGAGATCCCATCCCATAAAAAAAAATATTACTATCCCTATTTCTGAACGAATAATGTGGCTTTTACAGAGGTTCCCACTTGTGTATTTGGAGAAGATAGATTCCATTAGTCAACAGGCTAACTAATTGGGTGTTTGTTGACTATTGAAAAAGAATATGAAGTCAAAGTCGGCAAAATGTGTGGCTGGGATCATCCGACGAGAAAACTTTTTTCTTTTAACGCATGAGAAACTTTCCTTAATTTTGTATTATTATTTATAAAATTAAACAAACTCTTTTTTTTTTCACCCCAACGATTAAAGCCTCTCATGGGAAGTTTCTGCGGGATTGAAATAGATACCAACAATAATGAACATTAACATCTGCCCAACAAACACTGCCCAACAAACTTATTCTATTGCTCTTTCATAGTTTTTTTTTTTTGAATAAAACCCTTTGATATGAGCTAGAATCCTCTCAAAATTTGAATTTGAGTGATCAACTACAAAAATTTGCTTGATGATTACTCAATTAAGTCCACAGTGACAGCCCTATAGTAAGAATGAAAATAAATAAGTTGACTTTAGTTAATCAACCATGCATAAATAAACAGTCAGAATTATCTGACGACATAATTATGCATTTCTGCATTATAAAAATCAGAAGGTTAATAATCAGTTTATAGCCACATCAGTGTAAGCTTATTCGTTATGATCAATATAATCAATGACCAAATTTTCTATCAGAGTAATACTCCATTACTGGAAAATATTTAAGTGTTCCATTTAATTGGCTTCCATATGTGGCCAGGCTAGCTAGGTTGCTGTGGTCCAATTAATCTAACCACTTCTATAAACCAACTAATAGCGCATGGCAGTTCTTAAATGTCACGATCGAAAAACTTGCTTTGTTTGCACAAGTTTTGTTCTTCTTAACGATAGTGGGATTATCTTTGCCTTTGATAATTAGTTTTCTGGTGCAGTCTCCCCAAAGGGAGAAGAAAAAAAGTTATCGATGTTACCGATTTGCCAATAATCAAGTGGGTCGGCATTTTTTGGGTCACAAAAGAGTAGGTGCTTGCAATTAAACACATGCATGGCCTCACTTTTGAGCCATGCTAATTTATAAATTGGGCAAGATGTATATATATTGGCTGTGAAAGTGGATTAGTTAATAAAATAGATAGCTGTGCCCTCTAATCATGGTCCCCATAACACAAGTTAACTAATTAGTGGGAACTTTCAAGCACTTTAAAATTTATTATCATTATAATAATGATTTTGAGCTTTTAATTAACGGTTAAAGCGCATGGGCTAATCTCAGAGCCAGGTGCCATAAGATTTCAAAAGAGCTTCTCTGCCCCGCATAATATTTGTCAAGTTGCTCGGTGATTCTGCAGATCTCTTCTCATCCATACATGCATATTAGAACAATTTAGTGCATTTGAGATATAAATTGGATAGAGGTCCTCTCTTCACCTAAGCAAATACGTGATTATGATGAGTTATTTGTAAAGGATAAATACTCCTTTAATCCCTATAATTTGAATAAATTATTTAATTAGTCTTTTATTTAAAAATAATAATCTAAAAATCCGCGCCACGCCACTTTTGTAGTGTCGTTGGATTTAATTTTCTCAAATGTTTGATACAACTTGAAAAGTTCACAAAAGGCAGATGTGCAATAATTGAAAAATAGAAAATAATAAAGTAGATTTTAAAAAGATTTACATCACAGATTTCTATTTTTTTTTTTTTTGTAAAATAAATGTAGCAGTCATATTATCACTGGCTAATTGTTTTACCCCGACCTAGTTAAAGTTTTCCCATGCGAAACGGATAGAGATTGCATAACAGCTAGCATTGATAGCCTAACAAATTGTTAATATAATTCCTGTGGAAAAGAATATACGTGGATGATTAGTGCATGCATTAACAATTACTCCAACATAGCTTTCCTTTAAAGGCTACAAACAAATGGCTCCAAGAACTTCTCTTCGGTCCTTAAGACATGATTATACTAATTAAGGAATTAAAGTATAATGAAGTTACGATGCAGTTTCCCAAAGAAACTAAGAAAAGTAACTCGAATAACTTAAGTTAGGTATATCAATAATACACAGTTGTTGAAAAGCCACTCAAATGAGTTTTCTCGACATATCGGTTTTGACGAGTACTGCAACAACAATCACATATTAACTGCAGATGTATTAATCCATGGCCTTGTGGTCCAATCCAACAAGCACTGAGCTTTCTTTATTTTGTCTAATCTTCTGATGAGTTTTCAAGAAAGATTCCCAATTTAACTTCCTGTTTTGGGTCTTAATCATTCCGGCATTAATGATTAATTATCTTTAAATCCTCCATGAATTAGCTAAGCAATGACGTTATAATTAATTACCTTGTCTTCTTGCAATGCACAAGCCGGGAACATGATTCGCGTATTAATTTGATTAAACTTACGACATTTCCTAGGCATTATTTATGCAATAGAGTGCTAAATAAGTTTATCTCTCATCAGTTGACGTTAACAAATTATAAACCCTAGTTTAGACAACTAAATGATATTATTTACTTGCATAATTGACCAATGAGCAACTCTCAAACCCTTGCGCGTATTCCTCGATAGAAACCTAAGTCTTGTCTATGATTTCTAAATTACGGTTTCTGGACAGAAGCCTAAATCTTGCTTAAGTTAACTAATAACTGGAGTAGTGGTCCTATTTGATCAACCATCTTCAAGTTACAATCATTGAGGTCATGTTCTGTCGGTCCGTCAAATTACCATAATTTGTTAGCCAATGATATTGCTTAAATTGAGCCTTCCAGTGGGTAATTTTGTTTAAGCTATATAATAAAATTATCTGCAAGGGTTTGACCACAAATAACTTTATTTAACTGGTCAACCAAATTTGAATTATGAGAATATTAAGAATTAAAAAATTAATTTGAGTTTTATTCATCGCTACCTTAAAAAAAGAAAATAAGCATTTCCGTTTCACTTAACCAATATCCAACGATAACTTTTATATGAAAGCCAATTATTATTAGATTTATTTCCAAATCTCTAATAGGTATTGTAGGTGACAACATATTATGGATGCACGATTTATTACAAGAACTGGGTCAACAAATTGTTCAGAGAGAATCCCCAGAAGAGCCTGGGAAACATAGCAGATTGTGGAAGGCTTCAGATGTAAATCATGTGTTGACAAAGAAAACGGTAAGCAACTAAGCCAGTAACATTTATTTTTTAAGATTTGAACCTCTTCACAACCTCTGCTTCACTTATTCTTTGCTTATAATTCTTAGGGAACTGAGTTGATAAGAGCAGCAGACATGAATAATGCGGCTTATATGGGTAGCTACTAATATTGGTGCCCGCTTGATTTGAAGCGTAGATTAGATTCAATTAGTTAATAACCTAACCTGATCGGGCGATAGTTGACTATTCAAAAACAGTATGAAGTCAAAGTCAGCAACTCGTGTGGCTGTGATCATCCGACAACGAGACTTTCCTTAATTGTACATTTTTATTTCTAATTAAAAAGAATTCATTATTAGTCCTGGTCTCCATTATCAACGTCAGGCTAGCAAATTGATAAATGCACGCCCTTCATACGTTTTTTAGCAAGGCTAAGGCCAATACCAACAACGATCTCTTCAACTCCTCCGACATTCTAATCATTGAATAGTTTCTGAAATGCTCTTATCACCGTGCAATAATAAAAATTTAATTATTTATTAATTCTTATTACACTCATATATGACTTGTAGCAATGTTTTGAACATTATAATTGGGCCGGCATTCACATCAAACAGCAAAATAGTTGAATTTCATTCCGCAAAAGGAAATTTAGAAAACGATATTAGAGTTTTTAAATGGCATTATTTATTTCAGGAGGTATATGGCTTCTGCTGGGGACCAGAAATTTTCCCATAAAATGATCAGCTTGATGGCTTAAGTCATGACTTAAATTAATTAATATCTAATTTCTGTTTTGAATTTCCATATATGTAACGTTTTGTCAGATTGCAAGTTGTTAATTATCCTAATTTGAGATAGATACATTCATTATAATTTAAGGGATAGTTCAGTTTGGGTGACATAATCTTGTAAATCTGTCTTTTATGAAAGGGTTCTATATGCGACCGAATTTTTTAATTTTAGGCTGTATGAGTTTGATAATCAAGTATATGTTGTAATTTTAAAGGCGTTGAACTTGACAAGAGCAACAATAATTGTAGGGATCAACTCTCATCAGTATCGAGCTTTTTCAGATCTATTAAAACGTGGCACTTATTAAAATGTGTGGTCAATATTTATTCTTAAATTAATAATCTTTTCATCCCCTTCTCAGCCTCTTAAATTTTTTTTTTTTTTTAATTCTATTGAAAATTTTCTATCACGCTAATTTTTTTGCTAAGAATGATGAAATTAAAGTTCGAAGAAAAATCATAATAATCAATCTTGACGGCCAGTAATTGTTGATTTCTTTGTGTTTCCATTTTTACAAGGATAAAAATTTTGGTTGTTTCTTAGTAATGGAAATAATAGGTTTCGAGGTTTATAAATGGTGATGATTTCTTTATGGGTCAGGTTCTATAATTTGTTTAAAAAAGAAAAAGAAAAAGAAAAAGAAATTGATCTTCCTTGTGTGTTTCTGATTAATCAAACTTTCTATTAATTTTCTGGGACTCATTGCTAAAAAATCAAGTCACAAGACCTTAATCACAGTGATTCATTCTTTTTGTTGTTCGATACTTGTGGACTAGATGTAACGTGAGTTGAATTTGCGCCATGAGCCAGTTTAAGAAGTAGAGGAGGAGAACGAAGAAAGATGCAGGGAAACCGATGATCAATGGCTTTCTCAAAATTCTTACTACAATGGACAGTTGTTGAAAATAAGAAACATTAGCTGATGGAGAAATAGTAATCTGATTGAGGCCGAAATTGTGAAAATCATAAAAATCAGCGAAATGGAATTTTTTTTTTTTGGAGTAAAAACTGTATCGTTAAAGAGTGAGAAGATTGTGAAACATAATTAACGAAAGAGAAGATCTTGACAGCGTGTTTTAGTAAATGCCAAATGTCAACATATTTAAAAAAAAAACTCAAACAGTGATAAGATATCTGATAGCCCCTTAAAGATATATCACCACCAATTGTTAGGATCTTTCCTTAGGTTTTGTTTTGAGACTCCTATATATATATATATATTGTCATATATATTTTTTTAAAGGTGATCCTTGGAGATGCCTGAATTATACAATTGCCGAATTGGTATTGTATCAAATTGTGGCTAATTTAGTGCATGAAGTTTCAAATAATATATGGGGTCATGCTGGTACATCATTTTAAAAAAACTGTTTAAAAATTACTCGATTAAGTTCGTAAGGCATCTTGTTACTGTTACTTAAATAAAATGCACTTTGAGAACCATCTTGATTACCCGAGAAAATTCTAAAAACCAAGCCTAAATCTAACCTCATTGACCCTTACCAAACTAGCTAGTTAAACCTTACCAAACTACCTTTACTTAATCAAGTTAAGTGATGTAACTCAATATCCTGATGTGAAAGGTACCTTCCGGAGGCACGAGGGGGGAAGGAATTTGCATCACACGAAAGCTTTGTTAGTTGTTTCTTATTTGAACTGAGTCTGATTTGGCTTTAAAGTAACTTTATATTAAAAAGCAGTTGTCAGTTATCATTATGTTAAGAAATCAAAAATAAACTTTTTGACTGTGTTAAACACGGATTAGTATAATGCAAAAAGGTGTAAAGTAGTTTTAGTGACACGAAATTGATAGTAATCGTTTTAGGGCAAAACTATCTCTGTTGTATCAAACACTCAATTTTAATATTTTACATAATAGTTTCTATTATTTTATGTAAATATTAAAAATTATAAATTTCAAAATTTTTACACAAAAAACCCTAATTAAAATATAATAATTTTAAAATTCTAAAAAAGTTATTTAGCATTTTCTTCAAATAGTTCCTATTGTTTTCTTTAAATAATAAAAATTATAAGTTTTAATAATTTTACATAATAAACCCCAATTAAAAATAATAATTTTAAAATTCTAAAAAATTTATTCTTTTTTGTCTTCTTCTTAATTAGTTTGTCTTACTTTAGATCTTAATTTTTCCACTATCAAACATATAATTCTTCTAAAAGATCAAAAAAATAGAGAGTCTTCTAATGACATAAATTAAATTTATTCCTTGAAAATAAAATCTTATAAAAATAATACTTTCATGGGCAAAACTACAATGCAACATGGGTTTGGTACCCTTTTCTTCTGTTCTTTTCAAGGTTAATTATAATGGAGTCCTGTTATTGGTTATAAAAACAAAAAAGCTAAAATTTTTTAAATTTTCACACATTAGTTCTGCACCTAAAGATTTTCAATTACATTAATACTTCTGGAAGCATTAATTTATTTAGAATTCAAGCACCTACAAATTCGAGCACTTATTCTCTTTATACACACAAACACTAGTAAATTAAAAGAAAAGTTTTTTGAATTATTTAAATTATTTTAATTAAAAGAAAACTAAGGAAATATTTAAATTATTTTCAAATAGAGTAATTGTTTAGAATTTTTGTACCTCTCTCTTAGTTAAGTTAATGAAAGATCTCAACCATATGAACGTGTGCTAATGACTATTTAAATTGTTGGGGTGGAGTAACAAATATTAATTTATTTAAGTGTGTAATTAAATTTATGCTTTTTATTTAAGGACAAAAACTAGACCAAAAATACAAATTCATTGTTCAAACAAAAAAAAAATTATTTTACAAATTCATAAACTAACATTTTATTATTAGTAGTAAATTAACATATTTTTACTATATAATTAAATAATTAATAATATGTTAAATAAATCTTATGTTACCAAAAAAAAAGGCTACATAGAATATCAAATTAAATTTATTTTCATATTTTGTACATTATATTTATTTGAGATAGTAAAATCTCTTGTATTGGAATAAAAAAAAATTATGGGGTTTGAACATTAGTCACATGGGTGAGAGGAAATTGGTTGCCGTTATGTTAAATTAAAAAAAATATATTTATATTTATCATTAATTATGGTTCGTAAATAATATACATAGTTTAACTATATAATAAACTAGTTAATTTTTTAATTAATAAGTAAATTTATTAATTTAAATAGATATTAATACATGTAAGAATAAGTCATTTAATTGGAAATCTAGTTCAATAGTGTGTGTGTGTGTGTGTATATATATTATGGACTTTTATGTCATAATTTTAAAACTTGTGATTTTTCTTATTTTGTATGAACAAAAGGGGTCTTTAATGTTAATAACCTAAAATCACATCCAAGCCATTATGCAAGTCTTGCGTCCAACGGTGACTTTGAAAAAGACAAAAAATTGGGCACCAAACCCCCGAGGCAACGTAGCTGGACCTTACTTTCATTCTCTTAAAAGAAATCTATTATGTTTATGTTTTCTTCATTACTATTGTAATAAGAAAGAAGTTATATCTTACTTTCTATAATAAGATCTAAACAATTAAGACCTATTAAATGCAGTTAAAGATGCTGGAATAAGCTTATTTTGATAAAATTTAGGTAGCGTTTATTTTTTTGTCTGAAATCTAAATGGGTCTGAATTTTTCTAAAGTCTGAATGGGTCTGAATACGAAAATCTGAATGACATGTTTGTTTTTCCTTTTTAAATATCTGAATTTAAGTGGCATCTTGTTTGTTTTTACAATAAAAAACATCTTAAATTTGGTTATTTGACATTTATGTCCTTATAAATTAAAACAAAAAAGGAGGATTAGATTTTATAGTTTAGGAAATAAATTATTTTACAGAGATATTTTTGGAATATAATATTTAGTTGTCATTCAGACCTTTTTTCATTCAGATAAAAGTTACAAAAATTTACTTTTTCTATTCAGACGTAAATGTCTGAAAATCAGACATAAGTTCCAAAAAACAAACAAACAAATTTTAGAAAATGACTGAAATTAACAAAATTTCAGACTTCAGACATTTAACAAACAACCTCTTAATCTCAATATAGTGTTTGGCATGAATAAGTAAATTAAAGATGATACAACTTGGGCCTCCCAATCATTATTTTATATTGATGTTTTTAGCGTAAGAAGACCTAAGTTTTCTAGACTAAATTTTTATCCTATATTAACAAAACAAGATAAAATGGTTATGTTAGAAGTAGTAAAAATTAATTAATCTATTTTTTTTTCAAAAAAGTAATTCTCCCAGAATCCATTAATTTAAGTTATTATTCATTCTTTACAATTTTAAACTTAAGTTTCATTATTTACAATTTTACATATAAGTAATATAATAAATATTAAACAATTTATTTTTTTACATTAAATAAATAATTGAGATAATATTTGGAAAAATATTATCTCAGTTTCATATATGAGTATAAGTAATTCTACATAATTTGAAATTTACATATAGAAATTTATTATTTTGAAAATATTATTTATAAATTCAATAGGAAATTTAGGTTTTTATCCAAGCATTTATTTAGTATTTATTTATTTTTCATTTTAATATTGTCAAAATTTATATAAAGCCTTGTCTAATCCTGTGTTACACTAAACACAAGATAACATTATTCTAATCCAATGGTATTTTTAATAAATGGGTTTGAAGAGTATTTTAACAAGTTAAAATAATCCACCCATATTTTTAATATTTAAATATGTTCATTTATTAAATTACCCTTGACCCATATAAAGATAATAAAATATTCGTCAAAATTTTGAACTCTAACTTTTCCTTATTTTTTTAGAAAACAAGAGGGGCTGCAACATTAATAACTAGTTAATTACATCCTTGCCGTTGAAATTACTTTTGCAACTCTTGAGTTAAATAACAAAAAGACAACAAATGGGGTGTGAAATCACAATTGCATGCTAGTTGGACCAATCGTTTTAATAGATTACTTTCTAATACTTAGAAATTTAATTATTTCCAGTGATGACAAGATTATTATATATAGAAATAATTCAGCCTCAGTCATTTTCAAAACTACTTTTGACTGGCATAATAATACTTTTGAACGACCTTATTTGGATTATTTTAGAGTTCATGATTGGAAAAACAAAATAATAAGGAGCTGGGAATGGTCCCATGGTCGAAGAAATTGGTCATTTGATGAAGATATAGACAATGAGTAGAGTTTTACACGTATTAATTACATTATGTAAAATCAACCAGAGAGCTACTTCAAGGATAAAATAAGAAAATAATTAATTGAGACTCCAAAAATATCATGAGATTAATGGCTTTGGGTGACTGCGAAGAAGATAATTTCATATCGATGGATAATATGTTTCGGACAGATTATATACAGAAACTTGAAATAACGCTTACTTAAAGAGTTAAATAAATATACTGTAAATCTTACATTTGAAGATAGCTTTGGTTAAGTTTCCATTTGAAGCTGATCTGTCATAATACTCATGTGGGATCGATCAGAAGCTGCTCATTCTCTGTGCTATTCTTTAATTGGTACATTTGTCATAATCCATTCGACGGCTTAGTATATGTGTTTAAAGCACTGAATATCATTTTTAAGAAAGGAGAAATCATTTGTCGTAATCTATTCGACGGCTTAATTAATTGCATGCTTAAATTATTTGCTTGATTATCTTTACTTAACTTGCTCCCATATTGAACGATGCTAAAAATTTTGATTAAAATTAATTACACTCAATAACCAAACTTGTCTCCTTGTGTTTAAGAACTAATCATGAATCATGCATTAGCATTTAAAGAATATTATTATCACCTATTAGGCTACTACAATTTACAATCCTAATTAGTGCTCCAGCATTAGGCTTTATTATACGCTCTCTATATGACGTGTGGAGGTCATTATAGTTTCCACAATGAAAATATATAATTTCTTTTTTACATTGTTTTCCAATAGTTTGAAGGCTTTCCTTTTACAAAAAAGAAAATTTATACTTTATTTTGCTAAGCCTTATAATTTTGTAGCCACAACGCGTGATAAATGGTTCATGTACAATGTATTGGCATTTTATATAATTGAAACTTCATTATACAGGTCTGGTGTAATAGTTTATGACGTGTGGAGATCATTAAAAATTTAAAATCAAAACTAAATTTTCTTAACTTGTTTGGTTCCTTGTTGAATGGTCGGTGGCTGTTTGTGAATTAATGATCGATTAATTTCTGCTTCTTTAAACAAGCTGGTGGGATTAAGGAGATTGCAGTTCCTGTTCCAACAAGCTTAAATTATGAAGAATATTAAATAGCCCATATAGGGTTATGGTGAGTAACCCTAGTGAGAATGAAGATAAAGCGTGTTTACTTTTGGTTAATTAATAATTAATTGATTCATAGATATATATAGTTTACTTGTACGGATGTAATTAAAAGATGAAACATACATATATATGTGTGCATAACCTAATTAAAAAGATTAATAATTTGTGTAGCCTGCTTAACTCAATGTCATCATTTGTCCAAATTACTGATTAGATTAAGCAAATAATTAGTTAGCTCATGGTCCATGAAGATATAAAAATTGCTTAAAGCCCTTCAGAGTTTAGGACAATTGAATCATCGGCGATCATGTGGTCCAAAATTTCCTCCTTTAGAAATCATCACCAGTTTCAAGATTATGGTTGCTTCGCATGCATGCGCTAATAATACTTTTCTTATAGAGAAATAAATTCTTTAAAGAAAAGAAAAAGAGAGACTTAACTAAGACTCGTTCACTTAATTATCATTAAAGAGAAAAAAAATTAAAACGATACATATAGTGCTTGAATCAAACACATTACACATGCAAGGCCTTATCCTATCTATGTTAATAGATAGATCAATAACATTTGTGTGGTGATGAAAGTGGATTAGTTAATCCAAAGAGCCAGAGCCCAGAAAGGTTCATTAATTCAAAAGCTAATTAACCAATAATTTTTTGTTAATTACCGTGATTAGTACGTAGGTGTGTTGTGCTTTAATCATGATGCCCATGAGTACAGAAGTGGGATCGATTTTCAAGAACTTCCAGTGCATATACAATTATTATATATGATGTCATTTGATCTTGAACTTTGTCAAGCATGATGCTCCGCGCTGGTTAAAGCTCAAACATTCTTCTTGTTTCTCCTCCGAAACCTAATTCAGGAGGAATCCATAAATGAGATAAATCTGAATAATATTCATGCATTAGTTAGCATTTAATTGACAAATTTTTATGTTAATGAACATTAACAGCTATCCAACAGGCTTACTATGGCGCATTTTCCATGCTCTTTTAGATCTTTCTTAAATTTATTTTTTCTTTCCTTTTAATATTTAATTTCGGGTCCAGTATCCAAGGGAAGAGAAGGAAAAAAAAGAAAAATTGAGAGCCTTCCAATAATCAAATCTAGGTTGGCATTTTTCAGTCACAAAGGAAACACATCGAGGGATTTGTATACGCTTTGTAATTGAACACGCGCATGGCATCGGTTTTAAGCTACATATATGTACTTGAGGACAAGATATATATTATTAGTGATGAAAGTGGATTAGTTAATAAAAAAAGTATATGCAACTAATAATGACGTTCTTGTTAGTATGATTAAGCGGACAGGCTTTAATCATGATCCTCAAAAATACACCAAGCGGAAGTTAACAAGCACTTATTTTCAGCTTAATTTTACTTAAATTAAGGTTTAAAGTACTTTTATTAAGTTGTTGAGAAGTGGTAGTCATGATAACTCAATAGTGCTTCTCTCTGCCCGCTTAATCATTGAGTTGCTAAAGGATTCTGCCAATCTCTCCAAATTAATCCATGAATTTGTGCATGTGAAGCTAAACACACACATATATAATGCTTATTTGACTCAGGATTAAAATCTAAGATAAATTTATGGCGTTGTAAATCAGTTAATAATATTGTAAAAGTTGATTTACGACATAGTAAATCTGCCATGAACTTTAATTCTTAATCGAATATTATGAGAATTTTTGGCTTTATTAGTTGTCATTAAACTAATTTTTTGAATCATTACAGTTTCATATTGATAACATTTCTAAATAACAAAGAAAACATTTACTATAATTTTAAGAATATCCAATGTGGGTTTAGTTAATAAATAATAAAGAAAAAAACCTATATTTTTTAAAAAACATACTCCTAATGTGGGTTTATTTAATAAATTAGCTACTCAATAAATTTACAAATACAAGGCTCCAAAAGTTCGTTAATATGATATTCATTAAGGAGTTAAATATATATATAATTCAATTATGATGATAAAGATTCCAAAGAAGGGGATATATAAACTCACAAAATTGTCTGCATAGTTAGAAAGGTGACTTAAAATAGTTTCGCTCGCCACTCTTTTGATGAGTACTTGCAATAACAAGAACATTGAAGAAATTAATGGAGATTAATACATTAATTAATGAAGATTATTTCATGGCTGTATTAAAAAAAAAAGAAGAAGAAAAAAGTTCATGGTCTGCTGCTCCAATACGTCCATTCCGGCATTAATGTAAGCAATGACGTTGAAGTTTAAAACTGTGCTTAACTAGCTTGTTCTCTTGCATCGCACTAGCCGGAAACATGACTCTCTTGTTGCTTTTTTATTAAAATTATGTCAAAATTCTGAGCTTAATTAGCTCATTAATTAGATACCTTTACAAACACTAGATTAGAAAATTAAAATAATATAATTTATTCGTAGGTGGGGCTATTTGTACTTTTAAGGGCTCGTTTGGTTTTAGTTATATATTATGAGATTGAATAACTTTAGTACAGAATAATCCTTATATTATGTTTGATGTAAAAAAAGTAAAGGTAGGATAATAATAATGGGCCCACCACTTAATCCCAATAGTGGTAAAATTTCATCCCAAGGAGACCTTTAGAATTATATTTTCTAAGCTAAAACTTTGTCATCAACTATTCATGGAATTAAAAATTATAACATGAAGATTTTTTTTTAATAAATTTATCAATAATTATTAATTTAAGTTAGATTATATTACATGTCATTTTATAGTAAGTCTAAGATGATTTTAATAAATTAATATATAAGACATATTATTAGTTACTAGCTAATCTCATGGCATACCAAACACGAGACATGATTATTTATAGTCCAATCCAATATTACACCAAATACAACATAGTATTATATATAATCCAGTATTATCTAATTCAATCATATCTTATCTAATCCGATCTAATACAATCCAATCAAATCCGGCATACCAAACGAGCCCTAAAAGTTACTTTGAATACTTTATTATTTCGTACACTCATATACTAATTTTGAAAAATAAGTTTTACTTTGTATACTCTTTAAAATTCTAAAAAAAACCTTTAAAATTCTAAAAAAAACCTTACTTAGACTTTTTAAATTAATTAATTCTGTTTACTTAAAACACCAATAAAACTACTCAATACACTCAATTCTAAGAGATTTAACATACTACAATATTATAATTAACCCAAATTGTAAAAAAAATTTTTAACACAATTTATTTATCTTCAATATTGTATTTTGCACCCAAAACATTTAACAATGAGCAAATAATAATAATAAAAGAAGAAGATGAAGAAGATCAAAATATTGATTTCCTCATTGTTCATCTAAATATTAACTAAGATGTTGGAAATAAAAATTTTAGGCTTAAAACTTAAGAATTTTATATTAGATAATGGGCATGTGGGTAAAAGAAATTATATAATATTGACTTATAGTAAATTAACATTAATAATATTCACATGATGGATACTGTATTTTTGTAATAATTTTTTAATTAAAATTAGAGTAATTTCTAGTGTGCAAACAACCTTATCATGGACTCGCTCAATTGATCAAAGAGAAGAGTGAAAAAAAATTAACATATTTTATTAACCTAAATAAAAATATTAACAAGAATTTACATTAATTTGTTTTGCTTTTTAGTATAAATAATTTGATAAATTAATATTTTTTTGTTTTAATGTCCCAAAATTAATGTTGCAAGAGTATTATTTTTACAAACAAAGATAAAATAGGAGAATGAATATAACATATTTAACGAATCTATATTCTACTCAATACACATACGAGCACGCACGCACGTAAGCACAAGCACGTACATATGTATACACACACCCACACCCACACCCACACCCGCACACGCACACGCACACATGCACACATCAAAGTATTTACCCTCATTAATAACATCATAATATTACCCCGCCTAAGAAATTATTGAAATTAATACACAAATATGAGCGTGCACACATGCATACACATCAAAGTATTTACTCTCATTAATAACATGATAATATTACCCCACCTATCAAATTATTGTAATTAATACACACACACATCAAAGTATCTACCCTCATTAATAACATGATAATATTAACCCACCTATCAAATTATTGAAAGTAAGGTTCAATCTTCTGGTTAAATGCTTGAGTTAGTTATTAACCAGTGCAGTGGCTTAGCCACCAATTTTATTCTTTAATGTCATGTCTTGAGGGGCCATCGTACAAGTTTATTAGCCAATGATAATGCTTAATTTTAGAATGGGGTAATCTTGTTTGACATTTTTAGTTATAATCTTGTTTAACATTTTTAGTTAATGTCACTAAAGATAACTTACTGATAATGACTCGCATGCATTACCTGAGAGCCGACCTTCATTTTGTTTTAAACAATTGATTAAGTTAATTATTATTGATCGTGATCCCTTGTTCATTATTATCCTTAGGTTTGCAAGTAATACATGCATCCCCGAGGCTGAGGCTAATATCAACGATCTCTTCAACTTCATTCTTATTCTAATAATTTAATAAAAATTTTAAATGCTCTTATCGCTATCTCCTTTTTGATATAAATAATATATTAACTCTTAAATATTTTACTCGGTGAAGTAATATGATAATTAATTAGTCAGTTTCCATATTTATTTAATGGCAATGTTCCGAGCATTGTACTTGGACCGGCATTACAAAAACAACATTAAAATTGACAAGTTTCTTTCCCGAAGAAGAAAAAAGAAAACGATGCCAAAGTTCTTTTTCTAAAAATAATAACATATATATATATCTGTGTGTGTGTGTGTTTAATATAATATAATATAATACATATATACAATTTATAATTTAAGGAAAAATTGGCGAGTCCACTCCCAAGATTTAGAGATATGATCATGCATATTTCTACGTTTTCAATGAAGGACATTAACAAGAACATTGAAGAAATGAATGGGGATTAATACATTAATTAATGAAGATTATTTCGTGGCTGTATTCCAAAAAAAGAAAAAAACATTCATGGTCTGCTGGTCCAATATGTACAACGAATACTGGGCTTTATTAATATGTCTAATTTCCTGAGTTTTCGCAGATGATAAATTAGGGACCATGTGAAAGCAAGAAGGCCCATTAAATTTCCATTTTTTGTCTGGTTGTCCATTCCGGCGCTAATGCTTAATCAGTTAGTTGTCTTCAAATTCTTCATCAATTAGCTAAGCAGTGACGTTGAAGTTTAAAACTGTGCTTAACTAGCTTGTTCTCTTGCATCGCACCAGCCCGAAACATGATTTTCTTGTTGCTTTTGATTAAAATTATGTCAAAATTCTAAGCTTAATTAGCTCATTAATTAGTTAACTTTACAAACCCTAGATTAGAAAATTAAAATAATATAATTTACTAGTAGGTGGGGCTATTTGTACTTTAAAAGTTACTTTGAAAACTTTATTATTCTATACACTCATATATTAATTTTGAAAAAATAAGTTTTATTTTATATAATCTTTAAAGTACCCAAAAAAAAACTCTTATTTAAACTATTTAAATTAATTAATTCTATTTACTTAAAACACCAAAAAAGCTACTCAATATACTCAATTCTAAAAGATTTAACATACTTACAGTATTATATTTAAGCCAGATTGTAAACAACAAATCGTTTAACACAATTTATTTATCTTCAATATTGGATTTTGCACCCAAAACATCTTGCAATGAGAAATTAATAATAATAAAAGAAGAAGAAGAAGATCAAAATATTTCAACGTATTGACTTCCTCAATGTTCATCTAAATATTAACTGAGATGTTGGAAACAAAAATTTTAGGTTTAAAACTTAAGAATTTTATATTAGATAATGGGTATGTGGGTATTCAAAGAAATGATATAATATTGATTTATAGTAAATTATCCTTAATAATATTCACAAGATGGGTACCAAATTCAAGGCAGCAAGTCCAAATTCCAATCAATAGTAGTGCACTATGTCCCAAGATTGTGTAACAATTTTGCTCATTTTCTTGCTAAAAAAGCCCTGAAAGAAGCGAATACTGCTATATGGCTGGACAACTTTCCAGCGGATGTTTTGTCTTTTCCTTCCTGTTTTTAGTGAAAGAATCCTTTCTTCTCAAAAAAAAAAGATGGGTACCAAGTTTTTGTGGTAATTTTTTTAATTAAAATTAGATTAATTTTTAGCATGCAAATAACCTCATCCTAGACTCGCTCAATTGATCAACGAGAAGAATGAAAAAAAATATTTTTTTATTAACCTAAAGAAAATATTAACAAGACTTGATATTAATTTGTTTTACTTTTAGTGTTAATAATTTGATAAATTATTCTTTTTTGTTTGAATGTTCCAAAATTAATGTTACAAGAATATTATTTTAAAAACAAAGATAAAATAGGAGAATAAATGTAACATATTTAACAAATCTATAATTTTACTCAACATACACTAGGAGTGTTCGCGAATCGGATTTTACAGATTGGATATCAATCCATATCCGATTTATGATTTTGTAGATTATAAATTTTCAATTTAATTCAATCCACGGATTGATGAAATTCAATCCAAATTCAATCCAAATCCAATCCGTACATCTGTGGATTGGATGCGGATTTGACCTAATCTATATCTAATCTACTATTTTGCGGATTGGTTTACGAACTAAAAATTTTTAATTCTGTCTAATCTATGAACTAACTAAATAAAAAAATTTAATATAAAAATAATTTTACTATTAATTAAATTTAAAATTAAATAAGATTTAAATTAATTAATTATTTAAATAAAGCGAGAAAATATATTTAAAGTTTCCCAAAAAAAAAACGAAAATGAAAAAAATCTCATTTGTTTAGATCAATACATGGAAATTAACTATTTAAGAAGCTATATTTGTTTATTTAATTAAATTTTATTTTATATTATTATCAGATAAGATAAAATATAGTGTTAAATAATTACATTTTAACTTATTTATTTACTAGAAAGTACTAATGCCATAATTACAAGTTTTATTTTTTTATTGAATAAATACTTTTCATTTTTTTACGGATTTACAAAAGTAGATCTATACCTAATCCACTGATTGCGGATTATCAAATTTTTAATCCAATCAAATTTACACATCAGATTTTTACGGATTAAATTTCTACGAATCAGACAGATTGAGTGGATCATATTGGATTCTGCATACTCCTAACACACACATGCGGGCGCACACACCACACATGCACACACGCACGTATACATACACACATCAAAGTATTTACCCTCATTAATAACATGATAATATTTCCCACCTATCAAATTATTGTAATTAATAGACACACAGAGACATCAAAGTATTTACCCTCACTAATAACATGATAATATTACCCCAGCTATCAAATTATTAACTAGTGCAGTGGCTTAGCCACCAATTCTATTCTTTAATGTCATGTTTTGAGGGCCCATGGTACAAATTTATTAGACGATAATAATGCTTAATTTTAGAATGGGGTAATCTTGTTTAGCATTTGGCTATGGTTATGTTGGAGTTCACTTATGGTAGAGTACGAATCTCAGCTACACGTATAAAGTAATAAATAATCAAAAAATTATTATAATTCATTATTTATTATTTATCACTTTGCGTGTATGGCTGAGATTCGTACTCCACCGTAGGTAAACTTCAACATAGCCGAACCTTTAACATTTTTAGTTAATGTCACTAAAGGTAGCTTATTGATAATGACTTGCATGCATTACATGAGAGCCGGCCTTCGTTTTGTTTTAAACATTTGTTTAAGTTAATTATTATTGATCGCGATCCCTTGTGCATTATTATCCTAACGTTTGCAAACAATACATGTATTCCCGAGGCTAAGGCCAATATCAACGGTCTCTTCAACTTCATTCTCATTCTAATAAGTTAATAAAAATTTTAAATGCTCTTATCGCTATCTCCGTTTTGGTATAAATAATATATTAACTCTTAAATATTTTACTCGGTGAAGTAATATGATAATTAATTAGTCAGTTTCCATATTTATTTAATGGCAATGTTCCGAGCATTGTAATTAGGCCGGCATTGCAAAAACAACATTAAAATTGACAAGTTTCTTTCCCCAAGAGGAAAAAAGAAAACGATGTCAAAGTTCTTTTTCTAAAATAGTTTCTTTCCCCAAGAGGAAAAAAGAAAACGATGTCAAAGTTCTTTTTCTAAAATTATAATTAAGCAATTAATGCTGGCTGGAATGATCAAGACGAAAAGGGGAATTAATTTAATGGGGAATTCTTCCCCCAAAACTCAGTTAAGATTAGATAAAATAAAGAAAGCACAGTGTTTGTTGGATTGGAAATTTGGACCACCAGGCCATGACTTAATTTCCATTAATCTATTTATTCTACGTTGTTCTTGTTATTGCAGTACTCGTCAAAAGAGATTATAGGAAAATTTATTTTAAGTTACTTTTTTAAACAATGTGTAGAAATGTTTATACTTCAGGCTCTTCATCACTTTTTTTTAATTTGTGTTAATTTAAATTTAACATGAGGCAAACAAGACACAAGGAGATTATTAATTAATATGTTAAATAAAGTTTCCACTGCTAAATTAAGCTTAGCCAGGTTCAATACTATCTGTTATACCTAATCAGAATCCCTCAAAATCCAATAGTAAACCAAAAATCTTATAATGAAATTTGCATCCTCCTTAGGTTTTAAGAATTCGTTCACTTAAACATCGTAATAAATGCTTTTGTAAAAATCAATGCTTTTCAATGAAAATAAAGTATTTGCTTTTCAAAATTATGCCACCAAAAATTTTAAATTTGCCCGTGTGTAGAACAATATAATAAAAGTTCACTTTAATTATATCATGTCACTGAATTGAAAGTGTAATATCCCTTAAATTAAGAAAACGAATGATAACTAAACTCTCAAGAGTTAGATAAATGAGCAGAAAAATTATTAAGTTTTTAAGAAAATATATCAATATCCTCTTTTTGATTATAATATCCTTTAACTCTATTAATAAAAAAAATTACACTAACGTTTTATAATATAAAATATAATAATATATACATTTTAAAATATTTTAAATATTTTACAATCTGTTATACATTTTTTATTATATTTAAAGTAAATTTTGCTTTAAATAGAAAATAATATGAAAATAAATATATAGGTATTTAAATTATTTTAAATTTTATGCTAAATAATTTTAATATTATTAATAAATGAGAGATATTTTTTAAATGTAAAATCTATTTATCCCAAAAATTTATTTAAAATCTTTGTAATAAATATAAATATATTATTAAGAAAATATAATAATTTATATTTTTAAATTATTTTAAATGCTAAAATATTAGCCTACTAGACATTTTAAATTATTTATATTATATTTTTATTTTTAAAATATTTTTTCACTCAATTTTTTTTAGTTATTTTATTTAAAAGTATTATAATTAAAATAATGTATTAGAGCATCACTAAAAGGTTCTTCAAATAAGATTTTATTACTTATTTGAAGAGTCACATCAATATTTAAGATTAAAAAAACACTTTTATGAAAATTTTTCAAATAAGAAATGATTATTTTTCTTCAAATTTGGAGACTTGATTTCTCCCTCTTCAATTTATATTTTATTATTTTTCATTGGAGAAAGAGAGAGTTGCACTTTAATTGTTATTAATTTTTTCTTTAAAAAAAATTATTTAATTAAAATAATATTAATTTATTTTTATTTAAAGAGACTTTTGAAAAATACATACACACAATTTTAGAAAAAGAACTTTGACATCATTTTCTTTTTTCCTCTTGGGGAAAGAAACTATTTTAGAAAAAGAACTTTGACACACACACACACTGTGCCGTGTTCGGTTGTAGGAAAAGAGAAGAGGAGAGGAGAAAAGAGAGGAGAAAAAAAAGGTAGAGAGTTTAATTTCCTTTATTCGATTTAAGATAGAATTAGTAAAAGAAATGAATTTTATAATTTTTTATTTAGACAAATATGTTTAATATCCTCCGTCAATCAGCTAAGCAATGACGTTAAACTGTGCTTATCATTTAGCTTGTTTAATTTCCTTGCATGGCGCCGGCCGGAAATTACATGATTCACGTGGACGCTTAATTTGATTATCGAACTTGTGACAAAATCCTGAGGCATTATACAAGAAACTTGTTACTAACTAGGAGTTCGCTAGTTGATTTGTACATATCCTAAATTAGAATAGATAATCAAAATAATCTAATTTACTTGCTCTGTTGACTTACAAGAAACTCTCAAAACCCTTGCATGACCGTATAATTTACGGATTAGGGTTTTATCACAGTCTTTTCTCTTTTAATTTCTCCTAATCTTTTAAATTTAACGAAAACAATTAGCTTAATTATAAATAAAGTGAAAAGGAGTTGGGTTACTTGTTAATATAAAAATTTAAAATTTAATCTTAACTATTTATTTCACTAGAAGAAAAAATAAATTACTATGGGATAATCCTTATCCATAATTTAAAACGGTTTAACTAAGAAATTCTTGGGTTTTGAGTAGGTTGAGTTAGAGTAGTAGCTTAAGTGAAGAAATGAGACAAAATTGGAAAAGATGAGAAAAAAAATTGGAGGTATTTTATTTAAAGAAAAAGAGAGGGGCAGATGTGGGCATGAAAAAATTATCAATGAAAAGCCATGTCATCATCTATCTTTAATCCTTGTTATTGAATCATGATAGATAAAAATTCAAGGTTAAAAAATTGTGTTAAATTTTTTTTTTTTCGTAGAGCTATGGGATCCAGCCACGGATCCATCCCCATAACTAATCATTGATACGCAGTATTCAAGTTATTGGTAATATGAAAGTTCACGGATATAATTTTATTTCTAATTAATTGATAAATATTTTATAAATTACCAACAAAATAAAGAAAAAAAAATATGTAGGCATGCATATTATGTACATAAATATAATAGTAATATTATATACATATATATAATTTTGACGACAGAGTGACAACAGTTGGATTCATTTATTTATTTTTAGTCAAGTCCATCTACCTATAAAAGCCCAAACCCATCAAATTTTATTCTAGGCCAATTTCAGCCCATTACAGGGGGGGAAAAAAAAAAACCTTATGCACAAAAATCATGCTTAGTGGTAGCGGCCTAATAATCAACACCGGACAACCATTGGGCTTGGTGGTGAGGTTGGAGGCGTGAAGACAAAAGTTTTAAGAAAGAGGCCCTTTCGGGCCTAAAAGCAAACAGCAAGTAATAGTTCTATGATTCATTATTACAAACTCATGACTTATTTAGAATTGATGTTGGATAGTTATAATTTAAAAGTTATAATATTAAAATATTTAATAAATATTAGTTATTATAGTTTGAAGTTAAGTTGATTTAATTTTACAATTGTATAATGAAAAATTTATTATATCTTTACTAATTTTATTAAAATTATTATTTAAAAATTTTATTTTCATTTTATATTTATAATTTTTTTTCTATACCAACTGTAGTTTACAGGTTATAACACTTTAAACCAAACAAGGCCTAAACATGAGACAGTCTATTTTTTTCTCTACTGATTCTGCTATGTATTCATCTAAAGAGAGTAACTCATGATATTTTTTTTTTCTTGATAAGGATAACTCATGATTTTATCTTCTCTTCGAGATGATTGCAAATCATTTATTGTAATTATTTGTTGAAGTATTCTTCACATTTTTCTGTATCATCCACGTATAATTGTAGTGAAGAGAAGAGTTGGTTTTTATTGACTAGTGTTTCTACATCACCTGGGAGCGACCGTAATGATCTTTTTGATACATTTGAGCACTCTACCAGATAATTAAGGTTTCATTAAAAAAAAATATTCATTTATCTTCATTTTCTTTAAAATAAAATATAACAAAAGAATTGTACATTAACTTTTATTTTACGTTCAGCTTTAATTTAATCAAGTTAATATTGATTTCTTACGTTAGAGTGCACTTGCACCTACGTATGAAGAGCTAACTGTAATTCTCATATTGTGTGCTGCATGTGGCCATAGCCATTAAAGGTGGCTCAGTTGATTTAAGAAAATCATTGAGATTCAATCAAAAGAAACTTGGACTGTGAGGTTTCAATAAAAGTCCCATTTGCCAGCAAGGCAACGAGAGCTAACAACATTAATTCGAAGATTATTGAGTATTCAGGAAGAATACGAGTCAAAATCAGCAAATTAAACTTGAGGCAGCTGGGATCCATAGCCAATATCGGCGACCTCCGCAGCTTCACCGACATTAATTTTAGTTGAATAAATTAATCTTCAAGTTAATGCTCTTACCTCCATGTTAATTATGTGTAACAAAATTAAAGTTAATTAACATGGAAAATGCGACTTTGACCAAAAAATTGGGGTACAAAATTTTGACAAGAAATATGAAAAGAATAAAATATCTTGATAAAAAGTAAGTTGTGCATAATTCTTTTTATGCCTTTGTCAAAATTTTGTAATTTAATATATATATATATATATATATATATATATATATATATATATATATATATATATATATATATATATATATATTGCGAACACCCTCAAAATTTGTTTATGCATACATACTTTTAAACTGTACGATTTAATAGAATCAAATTTTAATGTTATTTAACCACATAGATTTATAGTGCATTAAAAAATAGCTCTATTAAACCATATTACTTAATAATTTATCCGCATTAATACAAAAAATGAAGGCAACCCCATCCGCGCTCGCGCACATACGTATGTAGAATGTTAACGTGTGTATGAATATTATTATAATTGTTTACACTTGCCAAAAAAAAAAAACTAAAAGTTAATTTAATCTTAATTATTAAATTCTTGATTTTGAATTCTTACTCTGCTTTTGAGAGTTAACGATGTTTACATCATCTAATTTTTATGTGTAACATAATGGACACAATTGTTCTTTCAAGAACAAATTAATTCAATCCTCGTCATCTCTAAAAGAAACATAAAAATTTCATATCATCATATACGTGTACATAAAATAAATGAAAAAATGTTATAAGTTAACTATGAAACACCCCCTTCCCCGACGCCGCCAAAAACCCAAAAAAAAAAAAAAATACAAGTTTTGGCTCCAAAATTAAAGATAATCAAATCATTAATAGATCAACCTTAGGAGCCATCTTCCCAAACAAAACCTCCAAATCATTCTCTAATGGAGTCAAGTTCAAATCCAATCCAAAAACCCTTCTGCTGCTATTCGATCTCCTTAACACCGGCGGCGACTGCGAAACGACCACGGCAGAATCCAAGCTTTCATTCATGGCGATTCTGTGCCTTCTCATGTGACCGCCCAAGGCCTGCCCCATAGCAAATTCCTGCCCACATATCGAGCATTCATGCAGCTTCGGCTTCGTCGTCGTCGAGCTCAACGTTTTGGTCTCACCATTGATTAGTCTTGGCTTCTTGTGGCTGGCTCTGTGGCCTCCTAGGGCTTGAAATGATGGGAACTGGCGATTACAAGTCTTGCACTCAAATACGTCGCTCGCCAAACGCTTCTTAATCGGCAGCTTCGCTCTGTTGCTACGTGTAAGCAACATCAAACAGTTAGCCAGTGCTAATCTCTCCGCTATTTCTCCATTTGCTAAACCTCCCTTCACGGCCATGAGAGAAAAAAAATAATTTTTACACGTAAAATGTCTCTTTATTTAGGGTTTTGTGTACGTAACGTTTTGATGGAGGCAATAAATCTCAAAGGTCTCATATTTATAGGCGTAGAAACTTTGACCCTCGTGTGCTTTCTCAACTTATTTTTTTGTTGTGTTGGAAGGGGTATTTGTTGGAATAAAGAAAGTTAGACTACATGCTTATTTGACGACGGCACAGGTATTCTTCTGACTAAAAGAAGTTTCTCCACGTTGGTATTATTAATTATTTTATAACTGAATAATTAAATGAAACTGTAGGGATCGAATGGATATTTTACCGCACGCGAAAGCGTAAGCAGTGAAGTGTCTGCAGGAGGTGAAGGAATTATAAAGAGACGAGTCCCCGTTGGCGAGCGAAATGTCGCTTTAATGGAAGCTTCGGCGGTTCTTTGAACTTTCTTTAAACGAAAAAGCATTATTTATTGAAGCCTTGTTTTTGCTTTCAAACGCGGGGAGCTGGATCATTAAGAGAATGTTCAACGTTAAGTGAAAGTCAAAATGGAACAACATTTTCTTGGGATGATTTCTTTTCTTCACACTAGGAATTAATTTTACACTTCAAACTAAAATTGCTGCCAAAAATGTTTGGATAACAAAGATAATAGAAATTTAATTGAGATAATAAATTAAATTTCTCATGTGAGAACGACATGGTGTTAATTATATAGAACAAAAATGTTTAGATAATAGGGTGCGTTTGGTATTATTTTTTTATATAGTGTTTTTTATTTTGTTTTATAGAACAAGAATGATTAGTTTTTTATAAAAATAAAAAAAAACATATTTGGTAGCTTATTTTTTAAACTAATGTCTGAAAATAAAAATTGTAAAAATGCGTTTGGTAGTTTGTCTGGAAAAATAAAAATAATGAAAACTTATTTTGGTATATATTTTTTAAAAAATTGTATTTTATTAATTGCATTATAATAATACATGTATCTAATTTTAATATGTTTTCAAAACAAAAATTTAGTCAAAATTTAAGAAAAATATCATCCGTTGATTTTGTAAATTTCCTAAGTTTTGAAAGAAATTAATTTTGTATTTAAATGATTTATGAGAATTTTAAAACTTATTTATTGATTGTAACATTTATTTATTTTAATTATGCTAAATTTATTTTTTTATTAATAATATAGTTTTTTTTATTAATGTATGCATATAAGTTTTGTCATTACAAATTTATTATATTAAAATAAACTATTTATCTAACAAACATGTGGGACTTACCAAATGTTAATGGTAATTATTGCATTAGAAGTGTGGGACCTATGATAACAACAAACATTTGTCGTTGTCTACGGGCCTGTTTGGTATGGCTAGGGGTGGTAAAATGAATAAACGAATCGAATTCGAATTGAATCGTAAACGAATTGGGTCAAAATTCTATGGATTCGGATTCATTTATTAAACGAATTGAAATTTCAGGATTCAGATTCGATTCGTTTATTAAATGAATATTCGGTTCGATTCGTTTAATTTGTTTAATAGAATTGATAAACGAATCGAATCGAATTCGGATTCGTTTATTATTCATTTACCCTTTACGAATCCATAACGAATCGAATCGAATCAAGATTTATTTACAATTCGTTTAGAAAAATATAATTAATAAACAAAATTAAGCAAAAAAAATACAAATTTAATATCCCACAACAAAATAAAAATAATTCAAATTATATTATACAATCATCCAAATACCAAATACAAAATCCTTAATATTACAAATAACAATAATTCAAATTCAAATTCAAATTATAAAGAAATGTAATTTCTTTAATTCTCTTCATTTGTTTTTGTCACCTTGAAAATAAAAATCCTACACCAAAAAGTAAATAAAATGTTATTAACATGCTGCAATATTGATAATAGTCATTGTAAAATTTCAAAAATCAAATATATATCAAATTTGTAGCATTTCCAAGGAAATAATAATTAAACAAGATAAAAACTTTACCTACCTACCACACTCACACACTGTCATTCGGATCATTGGCACTCTCTGCAGATGGAGCACAATTAGTGCCCATATTCATAATGTTTTGAGTAAGTTGGTACACAGTGATATCCAAATTTTCTACAATAATTTTATACAAATAAATCTTCATTAGAAACAATTGCACGTAATATTATAAAAGAAAAGTATATAAATTGTATGAGCAAGTTTTACCAATCTCTCCAAACTTTCAATCTCTAGTAGTAATAATTGCTTGGACTGTCTCTGGCTTGAATACACTTCGAAATTGATCAAGACCTCAACCGCCAACACTGAAAGCTGATCCAAATTGGTAAAACTTGTGAAGTTAGTTTATATATCCCTCGGAACCTTGCGGAACACCGACCAAACTTGTGAAGTTAGTTTCCTTTGCCGTGGTGCCTTTTGTTCCACTGGCCTTAAACATTTTTCAATCTCTTCTTCCAGTTCGATTCTATCATTTACATCATCATCTCCAATACTAGAATCGTTAATTGTGTAGGCTGAATTACTTTGGCTTGTGTCAATTCGCCTAAAAACAAAATAATTCAAAATTATTTTAAGGACCCTGATTAATCGAAGAAATTTATTCCAAAAGAAAAAAAACATAGAGTACAAGAATAACAGCAGTAATAGCAGCAACGGCGAAACAACATCCAAACAATAACAAAACAACAGTAAATCAGCAACAAAACAACAATAAAATAGTAGTAAAACAACAGTAAAATAGTAGTAAAACAACAACAAAACATCACTAAAACAGAAGTGTAATAACAGTAAAACAGGAACAAAATAGTGGACAAATAGCAAAAAAAAGGGCAGCGAACAACAGTAGGAAAATAGCAGTAAAACGACAGTAAAATAGCAATAAAACAGCAACAAAACAGCAGCAAAATAGCAACAAAACAGCAGTAAAACAGTAGTAAAATAATAATAAAAGGCAAAATTTCATGGTGTACTATGATGGTGGGTAACAACAGCCAAACAACAACAGCGAAACAGCAGTAAAACTACAGTAAAATAGTAGTAAAACAGCAACAAAACAACAGCAAAATAGCAACAAAACAGCAGCAAAACAACAATAAAAGGTAAAATTTTAGTGGTGTACTGTGATGGTAGGTAACAACAAACCAAAAACAACAAAGAAATAAACAAGAGTAAAATGACAAGAAAATAACAAGAAAAACAAAGAACAAAATAGCAGTAAAATTACAAAAAAAAGTAGTAAAACAACAATAAAAGCTAAAATTTCAGTGGTGTACTGTGATGGTAGGTAGTTAGCGCGGAAGGAAGTGGTTCTGGGTATGAAAGCCTATCTTGTGCGCGGCTGTCGTGGCGTGAGTTTGTGCCACCAGTGGTTGCGTCGGTGAGAGTTGGGGTGTGCCGTGTGGCCGAATTGGCGGCGGCGGCTAGGAGTTGTAGCAACGGCCAACGACTTTAATTGCTGTGGTGACGGCTTCTCTCTCCCTACGCGTTAGGGTTTTTGTGTTTGTGGCCTTGTGCAATAGTGTGTGAGTGTAAAATGTCAAATGCGAATGTGTGAGTGTGTAATGTGTTATTTTTTTTACAATATTAACCTTTAAATTTTAAAAATTATAATCTTAACCTTCAAATTTTAAAAAGCTTTCAAATATTAACGCGTTAAGGTTATTTTTTTTTAATTGTCATACAGTAGTTATTTGCTTAAAATTATAATATTAACCTTCAAATTTTAAAAAGTTTTCAAATAAATTTAGGGATAAAAAAATAATTTAATTAAATGAATAATAAACGAATTTTAAACGAATCAACCCATATTTGATTCGTTTATGACCCAATTATTAAAAGAATTCTAAACGAATAAACGAATTAAAATTTTTAAACTCGTATTCGATTTGTTTAATTAACGAATCGAATCAAATTCACCCATTTATTAAACGAATTAATTTTTTCAAACCCAAACTCATTTAATTCGCATCGAATCGAATCGAATAAACGAATCCTGACCCATATTGCCACCCTTAGGTATGGCTTATTTAAGAGTTATAAGTGCTTATTTAATTTCATAAGCACTTTTTTCAAAATTTTTATGGTGTTTGGTTATTTTTTTAGTAGAGTTTTTTTAGCTTAAATAAGCTAATTTACCTCTACTAACAAAAGTCCAAAATTTTAGCTTTTGGGAGTAGAGGTTAGAGAGTTTTTCCAAAAAATATATAATATCAAAAATATCATTGACATATTTCATTAATTACATAATACTCTTTGTATTAAACAAATCCAACGAAAATTGTTGTCACCATATAAATATATTGCTACTGCCACTTTACTTTATCTCTTTCTCTCTCTCTCTCTCTCTCTCTCTCTTTTAAGTAACCAGCACTTTAATTTTGCAATCTCTACACATACCCAACACTTAAGAGAGTAATCATAGTCATAGTTAATGTTTTTGGTGAGGAGGATATTATTGATTATCATTTTAATTTGGATAGTGTTATTTGTTTAGGAGAATATATTAATGATGCAATTTTTAATTTTAAAAAATAAAGAAATGATTGAACTGATTTTTTCTTATTAATTGATAGCTTGGATGTATTTTGTTACATGTTATATAATTATGAATACATATCCTTTTTGATAATTTAATTACATAAAAGTACTTTTAGTTTTCACAACCAAACAATTTAATAATTCAAAAGTTCTTTTTTAATTGACAACCAAATACTTAATAGTTTTTTGTCCAAAAACTCTATTGGTATAAGCTCCACTACTATAAGCTCTACTGCTATAAACTCTATTTAATAAATTGTATCAAACAGAGCCCTAGATGTTTGTAAAAAAGTATAAAAGTCCATTTAGTCCCTATATTTTAAGATATATGTCCATTTAGTCCCTGTATTTTTTAAAATATCTCGAAATATCCCTGCCGTTAAAGTATTGATACCCCTACCGTTACTTTTTATTTCTTTTGGCTTGCTTTTATAATATTACCCTTTTATAATAATTTTTTATTTGGAAATTAATAAAAAAATAATTAAATTACCAATTTAACCTTAAAAAATAAAAAAATTATACTAGTGTTTTTGCAAGCACCATTTGCACACTTGGTAGTTTGCATATAATTTTTTACAATTTAATTTTTGACAATTAAAATTTAATATTTTTTATTTTTAGGGTTAAATTGTTAATTTAATTATTTTCTTTTTATTAATGTCCAAACCAAAAAATTATTATAAAAGGGTGCTTGCAAAAAAATTAATATAATTATTTTATTTTTATTTTGAAGGTTAAATTGGTGATTTAATTATTTTTTATTAATGTCAAAAAAATTATTATAAAAGGATAATATTGTAAAAGTAACTCAAAAGAAATAAAAAAGTAATGGTAGGGGTATCAATACTTTAGCGGTAGAGATATTTCGAGGTATTTTTAAAAATACAGAAACTAAATGGATACTAATCTTAAAATACAGGGACTAAATAAATTTTTACCCTTGTAAAAAATGTCTAACGAGAAAATGGAAATCAAGAAATTTTTTTTTTATATTTTTTGTTTATGGTTTAAAAACGCATCCACCAAATAAGTTCTAACACTTTTATATTTTCATAAAACAAAAAATAATTATTCAAAAACTACACCAAACATACCCAAAGATTTCATTTTACGTGTCTGTAAAAAATGTCGTACCTAATATTTATGTTTAAAAAAAGAAAAAGAAAAGAAAACTAGTCTTAACAAACAAACCTCCTGATGTAAAACATGAATCCAATCCGCACGAAACAAAGGTCTAGAATGGTCAAAAATTAATTGACAGAGACAGTAAGTGAGCAAGTGAAGGGCCTTAATCAGCTCAGATACAATGATTCTAATAATATTAAAAGACACGTGTTAACGTAATCTGTATATTTTATTTGTGTTATTGAGTGTTGTTATCCACGATAAAGTCTTCGCTATTCTTGAAATATTTCTCTTTATTCATTCATTATCTATCACATGTGTATATATTTTATTTTAATTAATTAAAAAAATATTAATATTTTATTATTAAAATTTTACTAACATACTATGTCAGTACTAAGGTTTATCGAAAAATATATTTTATTACTAAAATTTTACACCGTTATCAATTCACTATCATTTCATAAACAACGTTAAAAATTTACTGATGTTATAAGGACATCAAAGACATTTCTAGCTGTAAGAGTAAAATTGTTTGTTCATTTAATAGATAAATTATTATTTTACTATCAAGTTTTTAGGAGAATTATCATTTTACTACTGAATTTTTAAGAAAATTATCATTTTACTACCAAATTCTTGGGGGTAAAATCAACTTTTAACTCAATTTCCATTAAACATTAATTTTTTCTTAACGGAATGATAGTGAATTGATAACGGCGTAAAACTTTAATAGTAAAATATACTTTTAAGTAAATTTTAGTACTGACATGATATGTCAATAAAATTTTAATAATAAAATAATAATTTCCCTTAATTAAAACACACGTATGATAAACGGTGAATAAAAAATAAGCAGTGTTTTAACAGCACTTAAGAATTTTCTGCTTTGTATACACACCAAACTACACGCTATATAACCGTATTTGTGAAAAAGTGGACAATAGTCGCTATCTAAATATCAAAGGGGAAAAAAAAATTGGACGTGGTTGTTAAAGAATTATACATGTCATGAACAATTAAGTCATGCAAGAAAGGATCAGCAGTTCAGAATTATCATCAGCTAGCGCCGCCGGCTGAAGTAATATTCATGAAATAGATTCATTTATAAATAAATTAATTTAACTCTTTAATTCGGCGACTGAGATTTGGTGTGAAGCAAGTATTCCTATTTTGGACTAAATTAAAAACAAAGCAATTAATACGCTCCCTGTCATCCACAGACATGCAGTTGCTTTTTGAACGAGCAAGCTGGGCGATGGCAATAATATTTCCAAGCTTAAGGCGTTAAAAATTGACTTTGCCAGATAAATCAGTTGAGAATGTCCAAGTGAAGCTGCTTTGAAAATAAATAAATAAATAAATGAATGAGTGAAAAAGACCAAAATGGACAGAAGTCCCAGATCGAGCAAAGCAAGTCAATAAGAACCAAATTGCTCCTGCCTCCTGCTTCTGAAATGTTCAAAACTCTTTGGCTATTATAAATAGCTTAAGCTTTCAGGTTTAGTTAGCGGATATAACTTGTGAGTTCACAGGAATAGTAAAAATTATTGTTACTATATAATAGACCATATATATATATAAAATAATGGTATCAACTTCTTAACAAAATATGCAGACTAACATGGCTAATCTTAGAATGGAACTCATCGGTTGATGAGCAAAGGGCGAAGCTGCTCTTGTTTAAACAGTTCCTATCATGTACCAAAAAGCTTGAATCAATTGACATCAGAGAAAGGAGTTCTGTTAGGTGAAGCTGCCATGTGCAGCAGCTGCGGGATCTTGCTTTCATGGTGACCCAATTTCGATCTGTTGTTGTCTGAAACGTTCTCTACTTGGAGATTTTCGAAGGCAGGCGTTCTCATCTCTTCTATGGATGCCAAGCTGGGCACTGTTATTGCTCGTTTCTTTGGTGTCGTGCTAGTGTGCTGGTCAACCTGTTCATATAAGAATGTGTGTACAGTTCTGTGAGGACTTCATTTAAATTTAAAGGGTACATTTTCAAGGAAATGTGAAAAATGAAATCATGGCACACTTGAAAAAGTTATGCATCCGGTTTTGAAGGTTTTAGGATTTAGGAAATCAAACACTAGTATATTTCAAAATGATGTGAAAATTCGTACCATGTAATCTTTTGTGAAGCACTTTTCTGCTTGGTTTCTGATGGTTGATATGTTTTCACCATGCTTTTCTTGTACGAATTTTAGTTGATCCAAGCAAATGGTAGTTATAGAGTCAATTTCCATCTTACTTTCACGATCCCGCATTAGCAAATCTGTCAGGATAACACACACAGTGTTATTGGTTTAGGCACAAGAAGAATACTCAATTTCATAGAGGAGGAGGCAAGGAGCTCTTTTCTGGCGCGTAAACAGTATGAATTACCATTTACAGACGCAACGATACCACCAGCTTTAGCACCAAAATCCATATCCATTGAAGAACAAGCAGATTTAAATTCTTCATGTGCAGTTTGATTTGCACTAATATTTTCCCTGTTGAAACACTCATGGTATGATAATTCAACTTAAGGGGGATAAAAGAAGAAAAAGGATTAGATTCAGATAGACTATGGAATGAGAAAAAGCACTTACTTTATAGCAGATTTTATCTCTGCAGTGCTGCTTGTGTTAAGATTCCTTATGTACGATTGAGCATATTCCCACTGCTGCCTAGAAGAATCTACAGTCTTTGAGCTGCTTGCAATGAAAATATGAGAACTTAGCATTGATTACAAAATACTTGCATTTCAATGAAATTGAGCTTAATCGCAGCTACTCTGTGAAATGAAGGTAAATCTTGGCTAGCCAGCTATCCCCGTTTGATCGGAGAGTTTAGAAAAATCTGCTGTCAGATACTGCTTGGATTTGTAAACTTATATAGGATGAGGAATTTTCCTTTTCTGTTATGATTGTTAAAAAATGTAAAAAGGAAAATTGCTGACCACTCTTGGAGGCAGTTTTCCATGATAGCTCTAGACTCGGCTGCTGAGAAAGTGTCTTCCATGAAATGACTTTCCGCATTTTGTATGTATTTGCTCAACTCCTTTCTAGCATCGGTTGAGACCTGCTGCACACTTGAAATCTCATTTTGCAATCTCTTATTCTGCTGTATATTTGTGTCTTGGATGTTACTCGATGCCTTTGAGATCTAAAGATTAAGATATAATGTCAAGTACAAAATAATAGAAGCTGTTCAAAATTCAACAGACTCCAAGAATTGACGATATGACTCATCTCACCATAGCAGTTTTCCGTGATGTCAAATTTGCTAATATCACGGCAATTTTTTCCAAAGCATCTTTTTCCTCCTTAGCAGCCTCTTCCTGTTTGTACAGCAGTGGGTGTTTGTCAGTCTCTATACTCCAATTAATCTTTACATGAATCCATTCTCCAGCATAAAACCTTACCTTAAATGTCTGCTTGAAGTTATCTAATTCCTTCGATTTTTCGGTCTGACTTTCTTCAAGAATTGTCTTGAGTTTAGAAGCCTGACGATGGATGTCACTGAAAAAGTCCATAGTTGCCTTCGAAATTTCTTGTGAAGAAATCCAGCTCCGTTGTAAACCCTGTCAATTCCAATAGAATGATCTAATTTAAAAAACTAGATACTCGAATGATATGCCATCAGTGAAAGGAAATAAAAATACAAAGGTGCCACACCTCTTCTTGTTGTTGAGCAGATAATGCTAATAGCTCTTTTTGCTGACTCAGAGAATTCTTGATGTCCTTAATAACCTCCTTGCCTTCCGACACCATGGTAACAAGAAACTGTAAACCAGAAAAAAAAAAAAGAGTAATTTTAGCATTTCCATTTGAAATATATTCAAGGGAGAAAAATTATTCTCCTCTGACTCCATACTTGCTCAACGGCCATGGTTTGAGACGAGACTTTAGAGCTTATCTGCTCCATGTCAGAGGATGCTTTCTTTTGCATTGAATTATCAAGTTCCTTCAAGAGTTCTATGCCTGCAGTATATGTCTCTGACATTTTCTTAATCCTTGATTCCAAGATATGTGTTGCCTGTCAATCATTTTATGGTCAATTATCATTGAGATAATCTGATAACCGAAAATAATAATTAAAAAACAGAAGAAACAACAATAAACCATTTTGGTCTCTTACATCGCATTTACTTGCTAGGAATGACTGAGCATGCTCTTCCATGCATCTTAGTTGCTGCTGTTGTTGAGAAACTGATCCAAGAATAGTCTTGTGCAACTCTTTTAAGCTCTGATCTAGCTGAGAACCAAATGATAAAACAAGGCTCTGATTTTCTGCTTCCATCCTGTCTTTTTGATCTGTAAAGAGTTCAACAGTTTCGCTTAGTTTCATGAAGAGTAAAACAACCCTTAAAGACAATGAATGTAAAGAGTTCAACAATTTCGCTTAGTTTCATGAAGAGTAAAACAACCCTTAAAGACAATTAATTTAAGATGTGCATATGTGCTTTCGAACTATATTACCCAATTTCAAAATCAGATTACTGGATCCATAATTAAAAGAAAATAAGAGATGAACAAAAACCTATAGAACATTTTGAACTTCATTTAACGCATCAAAACGATTTATGAGAAATACACATTAAGAAATATTCATTAGTGCTATTTTAAACAAGAACTGAACAGTTTTCCATACCTAACTTTGAGAAGAGTGAAGTTATATCCTCTGATGCATTTTGCAACTCATTTCGCAACTCCTTTGCTTGTTCAATTAAGGATTTTTCTGTTCATGGAAATAGTTTTTAATATATAGGTAACACATAATGGTAGGTCCTAAATGTTGATGATGATTACCAGAGCATAGCAACTTGGAGATTATAAACTCCTTTTTCTTGAGAGTTGAGATGGCAATCATGTGGTTCTCTTGAAGATCAAGCAATGCTTTGCTTCTAGTTTCCAGATTTATCTGGAGAAACATTCATTACATTATTTTCAGAAGACAGATGATTGAGCACGAATAAGAAAACTTTTAGCTTCATGATTACCTTGCATTCCTTGAGCTCACTTTCAAGATCTAGTTTCTGTTCTTGCTCAGTGAGATACAGTTCGCGGAATCTATCAACCTCCTGTAAGAAGGTTAGAGTCTCTTAAACTGCCACAAGCATCGTATATGAGAACAGGAGAGAAACGAAAATTAAGTAATACCTTCTCACTGAGGTTAAGGTCATTTTCCAATTGCTCGATCTTCTCAGTCCTTGCCTGTGAGGTGTGTTCATCCATATGCATTAAGATTTCCAATCAAATCAAGTTCCATGTAGGATAGAGAATTTCATTAATAATTGCAGGTCCTAAAATTACTTCATAAGCTGAATGACAAATGGTTTATTGGATATTGAATATATGTAGATCAGCTTTTGTGTTTCACATTTGGTGTGGCCTTCATCTTAGACATAGGTTCTAAACTTTTTTCCTTTTTTTTTTCCTCTTTTGAGGATTTAGCTTCTGTAGATTAATGATTTGGAGAAAAGTGATAGCTTGAGAGTTTCATGACTAATGATATTTAGAGAGAGAGGATCAATGTGACTTCACTAATAAAAAGATGCATATGAATCTATAAAACACTAACAGTATGGTCTATGTATTAAAAAGATGTATGGAACTTCATTTTTAAAACTTTACCTTCTTTTCAGCTTCCTCCTGGGCATATCTTTCATGTGGAACGTAAACACCGTTTTTGTCCCTAGCAGCTCGAACATCTACACATTAATTTTCTCATGAATAATAATCAAACCTGCTCTTTGTTTATTTAGAATAATCTACAAATGCAAGAATATGTCAAACCTTCTTTCATTCTCTCAATTTCTAAGTACAAATCCTTAAGCAGCACAGCTTTGGACATTTTTTGGTTTGCCTACAAAGATAAGCTTCATCTCAGTGGAAAGAATGAAATGTAAACAAGGAAAAAGAAGTTGATGAATAAACCTCTGGTTTATTTTTAATGTTCTTAGCACGGTAGGCATAGTCTAGAGTGCTCATAGTTTCTTCCAAAGAATGGGCAGATGGAGAAATTGTAGCAATGATGCAAGTTTTTGTTTTCCCTCCCAAAGAATCTCTTAACAGCCTTGTCAGCTTGCTATCCCTGTTCAGAAATTTTGGCAAACACGAAAGAATAGTTGAGAAAAGCAAAATAAAAAAGAACCAAAGTACTTGAGTTAGTTGGCAGGCATCTGAAAGAACCTGTAAGGAATATGGGCAGAATGTTCCACAAGAGCATTTATGACACGGCCCAGTGTGAGTAAGCTCTTGTTTATTTCCCCCGCTTCCCTTGCACGACCCTGTAATTCAGTTGAAGATTTAATTATAGTAGCCATCATAAACCTGAGCTTAAGGAAAAAACTAAATAAAAAACTTGTTTGGAAGCCTGTTCTTTACAAAAATGCACGCATGAGCTTCTTAGATTTCTAATTAGTAATTTTCTTGCAACACCAGATATTTGAAATTTTATAATAGACATTACAAGTTTTTGTACATAGCTAATGGCCAATCAAATTAATCACCAGAAACAGAAATTACAAATATCAACTAGAGATTTTCACACCTCTCGTGCACCTGAACGAGATATATTTTCTGATCCTGCCAAATCAACAAGATTAAGCTTGCCACATTTAATAAGCTCCTCATCTCCAACGGCTGCTTCTTTAATATGAACCGTTATGGAAAAGACAGAATGGGAGCGGCTGTGAAAGAAAAGAATCTAATTTAGCAAAATTTCATTTCCATAATTCAAAATTTGTTAGTTAGTTGAAAAAGAACAGAAAAGAATTCGACCTGCTGCGCTTGTTCAACAATGTATCCGCTGTGCGCCTTTTTGCCGATCCCCTTTCCAAGATGGTATAAATATCATTTGCACTATACACAGCTTCTTCTTCAAGGCCTCTTACAACCACACAACCCCTTCCATCCTCCATCAAGGAAATGGGTTTCTTCTGCTTATCTTCAGTAGATTTTGAATAATCTTCCTGAGCTAACAAATCAGTTATATCTTCATTGTACAGCTCTAGAAATGACACTTTCATGCTATAGTCAGCACTCTGAGCCTCAAGTGTATCGAAAATTTGGCGAACTGCTCTTGGAATAACACCAGCCTCAGCAGGTAGATCCCCACCCTGCAGCATTTCATGAGACTAAAGCCTCAGCAAGCATCAAAAACATGGACTACTAAAGCTATATTTTGTCTTTTTTGTACCTTATTTCTCATTCCACCCTCCATTGTGTATGTTTTTCCCGTGCCTGTCTGCCCATACGCGAAGACCGTGCAATTGAAACCGTCAAGAACTTCATTAACAATGGGAGCAATTGCTTGGTCGTATATCGATCTTTGTTGTGCTTTTGGTCCAAAAACCTAGCAAATAATTTAAAACAAGATCAGATATTCACGTTTAAGCACACAACTCATATGTCAGAAACATTCAATTTTCTAAAACAATCGATACTGAAACAGGAGCTTGCCTTATCAAAAGTAAAGACTCTGTCAATTTGCTTGTTGGCAACACTTTGCAAGACAGTAACTTCTCTTTTATGTTCATTACATGAAATCACTCTTGGTACATTCGATTTTTGCTCATCATCACTCAGTGGCCTGATTATATCACAATCGAATTATAACAATAATCCAAATGAGTCCGAGAATTACAGTTATTTGAGACTTCACAAAAGCAGAGAGGTAGGCAATTGGAATTTGACCTGCATCTTAGTAGAACTTGCACGTTGACCTCTTTATCTCTGTCCTGACGATTTGAATTCCAATCGGATCCTCTTGACTCAGGACGACGCCGTTCGGGACGAGGCGTGAGGAAAGGAGACGGCGATGGCGTTAACCCCGTTCCAACTTTTCTAAATTGGTCGGGAGTGAGTGACATCATGATACCTGCATCATATCATGAAGATACCAAAACCTAATTTACTCTTTATCAATCAGTTTTCAATATGAAAAAAATCAAAGACGTTTCTTTTTCTTGTAAAAATTTTAAAAGCTTTCAGTACAAAGAAACCGGCAACTTACCGCGACTGTTTGGCTGAGAATCTGAGATGAAGGAGCGAATTGGAAAGAAAGAGCTTTTTGATCGTGCTTTTGTGTTTTCACTTTTAAGAACTCTTTGTAATGAATGATCGAAAGATTATTATGCTTTTGTTTAAGTGTATCGCAGGGGTTTTTTCAAATTAAGCAAGGGGCTTGATTCTCCAACGGCTAGTTTGGGTATTTGTAAGGGGGACATAGCCGTTGGTAGCCTTGGCCTTCTTTTTTTGTAAAAAGTGGGCCCCTTGGGTTAAAATTTCAAATGAGGCGCCTCACCCTATTGCGTTTTCCGGTTGAAACTTCAAAGTGAAAACTTTAATTGGAAATGGAGAAAAGCTATCACTAATCTTATGAGCTCTCAATTATGTTTAATCTACTTGTAATTATCAAGCAATTATCTCAACATATTCATTTCAAACTGACGTGATGTTCCATCAAGAGGATTGTGGAAGGGTTTCTTCGGAGGTAACGTCGCATCGCTCTTAATTGATAATCTTGTCGTAATCATTTGGGGTTTATAACGATAATTTAGCCCGAACACGGAAACAATAATGACCGAAGAAAAGTCATTGACAGTGCAGTGGGTCGTTTCAAATGCTACGGTATTAGTATGCACTATTTTTTGTCGGCTTTATGTCGCTATTAGGGCCAAATACCCAAATGTTCCAGATCACTAGAAATTCCCACCTGAGCCAGACTACTAGTATTGCGGATCATTTTAGAGTAAATACTAGAGACCATGTGGTTTCTTGAAGACGCAGATTAATTACTGTATATTTGACTAAAGGCCGACTACTCATCCTCCAGCTGAAATATATACATGTTTTATATATCAAATAAGACTTCCAACCTTTCAGCTGTCGACTTCAACGCACAAGTTTTCATTGTATTTGTACCCTGATCTTTTCGCTACCCTGATGTGCACAGTTGAACAGAGAACCGAACTACCATAGCATAATAAAGCATTAAGCTTCAGCCTTAAGAAAATAAATAAAGTCATAGATAACATTCACAGAACTAGAGCACAAGAATACAAAAATTTTATTCACATTCGGAGATCTTTCTAGCTAACAACGCACGTCTGCAAAATTCAGGTAATCTGAGACAAGGAAGTTCTCGACAATAAATTAATTTAGCGGGACCGATCCATAAAACACTACCTCAGCCGGGCCAGTCATATGTACATGGTTGTCTTCCTCCTTCCACTCAATATCCAATGGCCCTCCAGGTAGATCAACAGTGCATCTCTGTTTACCGAGAAAATTGGTAAGTACGAGGAAAATGAACTACAAACACAAAGAGGGATTTGGGGGTTGTTATAGCATCCTAAATGGTTATAGCATTTTCCTATTTCCATGTTAAACTTACTCTCTCAGCATGACCCTCAAGAACTGCTGCGACCACAACTGCACAAGCACCAGTCCCACATGCTAGGGTTGCTCCTGCATTTGGAAAGAAAGTCATGAAACTTTTAGCATAACAAAATACAATAATCCCATTACTTTTAGCACAGTGAAACATCAGCAATAATTACTAACCTGCCCCACGTTCCCAAACACGCATCTTCAGATGTGAAGGAGAAATAATCTCCACAAATTCTGCAAATCACATCAGACAATTCATGACAACTCAGTTTATGTCATGATAAGGCAAACTTGTATATTATGATAAAATGCAACAGGGAAGGACCGAGATCCAATATGTTCTAGGCATCAAGATGAAGATATTATATTTAACACTTTTTATTTACTAACATATGCTAGGAAGTTTACCAAGGTCCATAATTTTAGGGGCTTTCAGCAGTAACGATACAAAGTTTAATTCAAACCTTGCAAACTCATTCATAGTCATAAGACTGCAGAGTTAAATTATAATTTTACCAACACCAATTCTACAGATGAGATGAACAATAATTTTAAATACAAAACCTAATGTAGGATCTCATGGCCTTTTGACAATCAAAGCTTAATTCTAGAGGTTGGAGGAGCGAACTATGCATGCCGTAACAGATAAGTCTGATGCTGATAATTAAAAACCAATAGTTATTCAAATTTCAAATTAATGCCAAGGTCGACAGTGGATACCAATATTGCATTCTAGTTTTCTAGACATTACAACAGTTCAAAAATAGTGAGAGACACAATGGTGATGTACCAAGAAAATCAGTTTGCTACATCTGTGGAAAATAAGTATTCGGCTCATTTCCAGTAAAAAATCATCTCCATAATTAGATAAAATCTAACCTGTATTAGTTCGTGCTGGGAACACAGAATGATGCTCAAATTTAGGACCAATTTCAGCCAAGTTTAGTTTATCAACCTTCAAATTCTGTTCAATAGCAATCATTAAGCAAAGAGACCAGTATCAGAGAAATAAATGAATGAGATTAAAAAGAAACAGTTACACTAGAATGAGATAAGTACTTCAGACAAGAATAGTTATATAATAAGCTATGAGAATATAGAACATTTTTGCACATAATGATGAGAAAGAAGCTGCCCAAAATCAGAGATTGAGAAGGAAAAATACATTTTGTTTAAAGCAGCATGAACTTTGTTAATTCTTTATACTCTTTCTCCCCATTCTACTCATCATCTAGACCGGTGTAATACTAAAAAAGTTATGCCATCAAAGCTAATAGAGTTCTAGCCTTATAGGATATGCACCACGCATGAGGTTATTAGGCCCTACAAGCATTTTTCTAATAGTTAAAATGCTTGTGATGCATTTATCTATAGAATATTTTTACTCAAGTTAACCTTTACTTCAGTGATAGATACTGTATGATTGATAGCTTTATATATGTCAGAGAGAAATAGAACAAAAGGCAATACCTAAGATATAACAGGATAAACCCAACAAAAATATCATTCTCACATAACAATTTATTCAGAATGCATACCTGCCCTTCTTTTGTACCAAAGGTTACACAGTGAGGGTTTCCCATGCTAACACAAGTCACATTCCATTTAACCCCATCAACATCAAGTTCTGACTTAACAACAGATTGATCTTTATTTGCTGATAAACTTGTAGGTACATCTGAAGCTTTAAGTATTGGTTCACCCATATCCACTTTGACCTGAAGATGCAATAAGTGACTGATACAACAATGATACACACACAAAAAGGATAAGGTAGCTTGTGATACAAAAGCAGAAAAGAACTTGAATTGAAGCACAGCGTAAAAAGCATGCCACCAGAAAAAGCAGATTGATATTTTAAGTAATTATGTTGCATCTTGTAACATAATTGAGATATACAGTGCTTTGCCACATGACATGTTTAACGTCCTCAAAGCACTAATGTGTTAAGAAGTTAGGAGGATGGCAAACACGCAATAAAGGATTCTGTGTAACAAACCTTCCCGTCATCTTGAATTTCTGGAACAATGAGACCAGCTCCAGTGTGGACGGTGAAACTGCATCAATTACCAAAGGAAAACAGATTAGTAAATACCCTCCACAAATACTCAAGATGGAATAAAATAATTAATCGTAATATAGTATTTTTTCAAACAGTTTCTTTTTACTGAAATTTCAATATCAGTTGCAACTTCCAAATTAATTACCCTGCATGCATATAACATAATGCTTTACAAATCAGCTGCAACTTCAAAAATTGTCTCCGAAAAGTGACTTACAAAAGCAATTGGCAAGCACAGCATACAATTTAAATGTCAAGTTTGCTTATGTGCTGTACTGGGTGATATCCTAGCAGGAATTATTCATTGATAAGACAATAAAACGTAAATCCAACTGGTAAACATCACCTTTGCTTCCCATTTAAATTTTCAAGCTCGGCAATGAATCTGGCAAAGCATCGAACTCCGTTACCACACATCTAGAAGACAGAAAAGTAATCATTAAAATCTAACCAAAACTCATTAAATAGCAGCTGCACACAGTTTCCTCAACAGTAGAAAATTTTTTTATTCAATCAATATCCATCACGGAAGCAAACATCGCAGCATAACAAATTCACATAGATCAAACACACAAGGAATTAAACAAAGGGCCAAACCTCTGGCTCGCTACCATCAGAATTGAAGATTCTCATTGTATAATCAGTGCCATTGACTCCAGGCATGGCAAATATCACTCCATCCGCCCCAATGCCGAAATTCCGATCACACAGCTTCGCCGCTTGCTCCGGAGTTATCCTAGGTTCCGTAGAATTCCTGTTATCAACCTATTAAAGAGATAAAGATTTGAGTAAAAATTTTGTAATTTGACTAATTTCTAAAAAATTGCTAAATTCTATCGGGAACCAAGCAGAAATGGAGAAGAAGAAAGAGAGAGTTAGCACCAAAATGAAGTCGTTGCCGAGGCCATGGTACTTGACGAAATGAAGGAAGCCGCTCTCTCTCCGGTCAAGAAAAGAGGTTCGCGAAGCGCTCTCCGGAGTGTGAATGCTGCTCATAGAAGATGCCGAGACGCGGAAGCTAGGGACTTTGAGAGTCAAATTGGAACTGAGTGGTCGAGTCAACGAATAAGCTAAAGAGGAGGATCGAAGAGGGTTGATTGGAGTGGCAGAGCGGCGAGTTACGGGCGTGACGGAGAGTGAACGCGTGGTGGTTATGGCCATGCTCGATGCTTGCTTTGACGGCTTTTCTGTTTTTGCTCTTGGTCGCGGTAATGTCAAATGTGGTGGTTGGTTTAGTTTGTATGATACAGTGCCGTTACGCTGAAAAGAGAATCTAGGTTTTGTTGCAAGAGAAGAGACGGCATCGTCTGCATTTCCTGCAGAAACGTTACCGTATTATTTCTAAAATAAAGATTTGTTATCTTAAGTAATAATAATAACAATATAAGATACATCATTCTTATACTACCGATAAAAATTCAAAGATTGTAAAAGAGTTATATATCTTATATTATTTTTAAAATATTTAATAATAATATTAAAAATAATGATCTCCTACGCCCTGTATTTTAAGAAAATTTTGAAAAAAAAAAATCACTCGGCCAAACATTTTAAGACCTCACTTTATGTTAATTCACTCATGACATATTTACATATAAAAAAATTTCTTAGTAGTAAATCCCTTCATTTGAATACATAGTAAACATTATTATTATTTTGTATTAATGTCAATTATGTTTTTCGTTGAGCCTAAATAGAACGTAATTTGCATAACACTAGAGTGTTTGTACTTTGTACTACTAAAATCAGCATGTGAATGTTACATTAGTGGGATAAAGCGAACCTTTCATGGTGTGATTGGGAGTTCAAAATCAAAATAACCCGCCAAAATCACACATGATCCAAGTATTATGTAGATGTAGATCATCTCTCCCCCTTAACAAGCTCAGCAAACTGCACTCTTTAGCCCCTAATTACGTGATTCAAACGCAAAAAGCCAGCGTCCAAGAACTCGGAACCTCAGCTATTCGAACAGACCGTGTTAGCTGCGATGGCGAATCAGACAAATTTTCAATCGTTCACCAAGTGTTCGATGAAGTGCCTGACTTAAATGTGGTTTCTGCCACAAGCATAATTGGCCGTTTTGCTAAGCAGCACCACCATGAAGAAGCCATATATCTATTCTCAAGAATGCTTCTGTTGAATATCAGACCCAGTGAGTTCACTTTTGGAACTGTAATTCCCTCATCAACTGCTTTAGAGGACCTTAATTTGGGTAAGCAACTACATGCCTGGGCGACAAAGGTGGGACTTCAGTCGAATGTATTTGTGGGGAGTGCTATTTTGGATCTTTATATCAAGCTGAGTTCAATCAAGGAAGCTACAAGAGTTTTTGAAGATACTCACAATCCTAATGTTGTTTCTTACACTACTATGATATGTGGGTTATTAAAGAAGGAAAGGTTTGAAGATGCTCTGAAGCTCTTCCAAGAGATGCCCCAGAGAAATGTTGTTTCGTGGAATGCAATGATTGGCGGGTATAGCCAAACGGGCCGTAATGAAGAAGCTGTAAATCTTTTCATTGAGATGTTGAGAGACGGGTTGGTGCCGAATCATTCGACTTTTCCATGTGCTATCATTGCTGCTGCCAATATAGCTGCACTTGGTATGGGCAGGAGTTTTCATGCCTGTGCTGTCAAGTTCTTGGGCAAGCTTGATGTGTTTGTTGGCAATTCTCTGATCAGCTTTTATGCAAAATGTGGAAGCATGGAAGATAGTCTCTTGGTTTTTGACAAACTCACCGAAAGGAATATTGTTTCTTGGAATGCTGTAATATGTGGTTATGCACAGAATGGAAGAGGAGAAGAAGCCATAGAGTTCTTTGAAAGGATGAGGGTCCATGGTATTAGACCTAACGGTGTCACTCTTCTTGGCCTGCTATGGGCATGTAATCATACAGGGCTCGTTGAAAAGGGTTATTCATATTTCAGTCAAGCAAAACTTGAGGATCCCGGCATGCTAAAGCCTGAGCACTACGCTTGTATGGTTGATTTACTCTCGCGTTCAGGGCGTTTCAAGGAAGCTAAAGAGTTCCTTTATGATTTGCCTTTCGATCCTGGAATTGGGTTCTGGAAGGCATTGCTTGCAGGCTGCCAGATTCATTCAAATGTTGAACTGGGAGAATTTGCAGCACGAAGAATCCTGGCATTGGATCCTGAAGACGCATCATCTTATGTGATGCTGTCAAATGCACTCTCTGTGGCCGGTAAATGGGATAATGTATCCAAGATAAGGAGAGAGATGAAGGAGAAAGGAATGACGAGAGTTCCAGGTTGCAGTTGGATTGAAATCAAAAGCAAAGTTCACGTTTTTGTTACTGGAGACCGGAGCCATCATAGGAAGGATGAGATTTATACGGCATTGAGGTCTTGTACAGAGCAAATAAGGGAGTTTGAATTTTGAAGCTTCAAATTTTCTTGTAGATTATTCAATTTATCTGCATTAGCTTAGACCTCAGTGCTATTCTATAATGAGAATGCAACATTCTTTCGGCAAGAATATAAGTTGTATTCATTTGATAAAGGATTTTGGTATTTTTTTTAATATATTGATATATTATAATTCAAGATTTATTAATATTTATAATATAGAAATCGACCGGAGATTTTTCTGAATAATTTTATGATTGCAAAGAATTATTTTAGTAACTAATAATTTTATTTGGGTAATTAATAGGTACTCCTTTTTTAATTTAACAAATAATTTTTAAAAGTTAACATTTTGAAATTAAGATATAAATAATTTTTATGCCCAACGGAAAGTAATAAATATTCGTGGGCCTTCAGGTGGGGTCCAAAGATAACCACGCGTCACTACAAAATGCATCACTAATCCCGAAACTAATCAACAGTCTGGGACCCACATGCTAACCATAGTAAGGAACTAACCGTCATCTCGAGTAACTCAACCTCAGATCATGGTTAGATTCCGCCCCAGGTTTAGCTCTCCAGATCTCCCTCTGTCCTCCGTCCAATTCGAAGATCAATCCCCAGTTAGGGTTTCCAACACTGAAAATCATTTCTTCAAATTTTCCTTAATTTTTTATTCTCAATTTTTTTTTAAAAGTATTATGATTCAAATTGAGCTTAATCCATGGCTCTGCTAGGTTTTCTGATTTGAAAATTTAAACAATAAAACAAATGGAAACGCAGAGAATTATAGAGTTTCCGCATAAAAACATGGACAAGCGTCCCAGAAAACGACCCCGTTTAACGTGGGACGTGCCGCCTCCTCTTCCTCCTCCCAAGGTACAAGCAAGCTTCGAACACCCCTTTTATTTGTTTTATTTTTTTTTATAATAATATTGGTAGTTTCTTGTAATTGCTTCAATTTTGTATCCCATTGTATCTGTAGCTGGATTAATTAAATTTAATTCAAATGTAAGCAGTTTATATGTTTTATCAACAAATCTTTGAATTGGATTATACAATTTTGAGAATTTATCAGTTGACTGATTTTGCGAATTAGCGTATTTATAATATTCTTTTTAAATTTTGTTTTTCAATTTTTATTTGGTGCAGGTTCTTCCGGCCCTATATTGTGTTCAGGAGTTTGGGAATGGAGGAATGCCCAATTATGCCTGTTCATCCATGTTTTATGGTGCGATTCCTCGCACTGGATCACCTCCTTGGAGACCTGATGATAAAGACGGACATTACGTTTTTGCCATCGGAGAAAATTTAACTCCTCGCTGTAATTATATCCCATTCGCTTCAAACTTTTAACAGGAAGAAAAGTGTAGAACTAGAAGATATTGTGTGTGGGTGTGTTTGTAATTTGTAAATGTGTACCTACCAGTGCAGAATTAGAATATATTGCAGTGTGGTTGGATTTATGAGTTATGAGTGTCTGTTCTTGGTAATGTAGAAGTTTTTGTCTGTTCATTGTGCTTTATTCATCTTTGGGTTTACATCTATTTTTCTGTTTGGACTATGGGGTGTAATCATATTCTGTTCACTGATACCCTTTTTTGCCTCATTCTTTCAGACAGGATTCTCAGCAAAATGGGTGAAGGTTAGTATTTACCTTTTGATTTCAGTTTTCTTTTTCTTTTTTCTTTTTTTTTAATCATTTACTTTTCCTTGTATATGCATCTTTCATATACTTGTTTTCTTCGAATTGGAATTTTCTTTTTGGGTAAGAGTTCTATTTTCTCGGCTTTACAGTCTTTCCATCTGATTATATTGTTGCATGGTGCCTTTGGTGTCGGTAATTATGCATCCTGGATTTTTTATGTTTTAAAATTTTTTGTAGCATCTGTTATTGAAATCCCTTTTTCTGATGCTTTCTCAGGGACATTTGGGCAAGTCGTGGAATGTTTTGACAATGAGAAGAAGGAACTTGTGGCAATCAAAATTGTTCGCTCTATAAACAAGTATCGTGAAGCAGCCATGATCGAAATCGATGTTCTACAGAGGCTTGCCAGGCATGACATTGGTGGCACTCGGTAAGAATGTTATTCTCTACTTCTCTTCACTTATTTATTTTCAGAAGTTTGAAGTGATTTTGGTTTTGCAGTTGTGTGCAAATACGGAATTGGTTTGACTATCGTAATCATATTTGTATTGTAAGTATTTATTCGTGTTTATGATTTGATTAATTTGAAGGGGCAATGAATATTCCTTCATGCCTAAATATTCTGTGAGTTAAGAAACTTGCGGATGGATGTAAATGGTTTCAACAGGTATTTGAGAAGCTTGGACCAAGCTTATACGATTTTCTCCGCAAAAACAGCTATCGTTCATTTCCCATTGATCTTGTTCGGGAGCTTGGCAGACAACTATTGGAGTCTGTAGCATGTGTGTGGACAATTCTTGCACCATTTTCATCTAATATCTTGTTTAGCTGATGATTGAACACTATTAAATTCTGATTTGGGCATCAATAGTGTATTTGGAATCAAGTTATTTGAATCCTATGGCAGTTTTTGTTTGGCCTAGTGTGAGCTGTTGATTAATAAGGATGAATTTGTTCTGCATCATCTTAACTCTTTCCTTTCTGTATGTTTGCAGTTATGCATGAATTACGTCTTATACACACTGACTTGAAGCCAGAAAATATTCTTCTTGTTTCCGCTGAGTATGTTAAAGTCCCTGATTATAAGGTACCTTCCCCAAGGCATGCTTTCAGTTTTCAGACATTTTATCAATGGCTTCACGTCTGTATAAATTGATCAAATTTCAAATGCATTGGGGCTGTTTTCAATTAAATTTAGTTCAATAAATCAAATTGTGTATTCATCAACACACACACACAAACACAGCCTCATATAGGTATGTAGATATGTATTGAGATCTTGCTATGCTTGCAGAGTGACGGCATACTGGATGTTATGTTAATTACGAGGAACCTAAGCTAGGATGGGTTGCCATTCATATTTTGGATTTTATCCAAGCATGATTGAATTCAAGATTTTGAATCTAATATCAATGAAACTTCACCTCTCTATCATGACTTGTTAATTTTATTTTGACTGTGATTTAGTTTCTATCACGATCATCAAAGGATGGTTCCTATTTCAAGAATCTTCCCAAGTCAAGTGCAATTAAGCTAATTGATTTTGGAAGCACAACATTTGAACATCAGGATCACAGCTATGTTGTATCAACACGACATTATCGTGCACCGGAGGTTATTTTAGGTAATAATTATGTCTCTGATTATATTGTTGTCATTTTTCTACACATTTCTTTTTATGACATTTGAGACATTTTCTGCAGGCCTTGGATGGAATTATCCTTGTGATTTGTGGAGTGTGGGTTGCATTCTTGTAGAACTTTGCTCTGTAAGTAACTGTTACCTAACACCTTTTGCTTGAAGCATTTATTAGTATTCTTATTAATTTGGTAAGTTTAATAATTGTTCACACATCATATCTATTGGTGTTTGTGTTAGTGTACTGTTTGTCCCATGTTAAGTTTACTTTCACTTATATGGTACTCATTTGATGGGTTAACAGTTCGGTTACCAGATCTGCTACTATTTCATGGATCTGCCCATATGTTTGCCCAAATGCTTATTAATGGTGGAATGAATGCTTTCACACGTGCCTATGAGTTTTGATTTGTATTTTCCTTTTCTTCTTTTTTAATGTATTTGTGGATAGGGCGAGGCTCTTTTTCAAACGCACGAGAATTTAGAGCATCTTGCCATGATGGAGAGGGTTTTAGGGCCTCTCCCCCACCATATGGTGATCAGAGCTGAGTAAGTACTATTACTTTGCTTTTTCTGCATGTTAAATTCTTCTATTATTTTCAGGTGGACAAAGTTCTTAGCTTGTGCATGATCTTTTTGCAGCCGCCGTGCTGAGAAATATTTTAGGAGAGGTGCACGACTGGATTGGCCTGATGGTGCAACTTCGAGAGATAGCATGAGGGCAGTTTGGAAACTTCCCCGTCTCCCGGTAATTGATTTGTACTCTGCATCTCTTAATTGCTTATGTAAATTCTATGCTATCACCCATTGTTTATTGTGCTCGATTTTGTGCTACTGTTGATTTTAATTTGTTCTCTCCATGTAAATTTTTTCCTTTGCAATTTCACCAAGCTATTACTTATTTCTGTTCACTGTAACCCTTCTATAATCTCAGTCCCCACTTGATCGAATTTTTTCTTAAAAATGATACTGTTTTCCATGAGGAATCAAAGAGTTAGTCCTTGTCCCCCTCCTCCCTTCGAACCATTGTTTTGACTTTCTGCGCTCTCGTTGCAGAACCTGATAATGCAGCATGTAGATCACTCTGCCGGTGATTTGATTGATCTCCTTCAGGGGCTCCTCCGATATGATCCAGCAGAGCGGCTCAAAGCCAGGGAAGCCCTAAGACATCCTTTCTTCACGAGAGATGTGAGAAGGTGTGGCTTTCCCTTGTAATTGCAAAGCCTCGTCTTTGCTATTGACGAGCTTTTTCAATTTTAGAAAAGAAATAATACACAGCCATGCATGTGGTGAATGATATTCTATTGTCTCTTTTTTTATACTATTGCTGTTTGTATAGTAAAATTTATGTTTCTGCACCACCTGTCTTATTTCGTATCTTTCAACACTATAATGGTAATTGAAGTGTATCCCCCAAAGAGTTTCAGTTTGCTTTGTGATATTCGTTAAGAGAGAAAATGGATTGTAATGTGATCCGTTTCCAAAATTATTGTAATATCGTTTTCTCCATTATCGTATCTTAACGGTGTGTTTACTTCCTGATTGAAAAATTGGAATTCAGAATCAGAATTATTAACGTTTACTTTACAAAATAATAATAGTAATTGCAATCGGAATTGTGGGAACATATTAATTTAGGAATTATTCTCTTAGATTTCATTTGTAAGCGGAGTTTAGGAATCAAATTCTAATTCGTAGAACTATCCATTTTACTTTGATTGAATTTTTATAATTTATAAATTGTCCTTGATCAAGTTATGTTATTTTTGCTTTTTGATTCTTGTATAATTTATGAAAATATCCAAAAAATTTGTAGTGTTTATAAATAGGTCTTTTTAAATAATAATAATAATAATAATAATAATAATGTAGTTATTATTATTATTGTTGTTATTGTTGCCGTCGTTAACTAGTTTTATTATTATTTTTATTCTTATTATTGTTATATTATAATATATACAAATAATATCATGGATAACAATTAATAAAAGTATTTTAGTTACTTGTAATAGTCTATTTCATTTCTAAAATAAAATAAAATAAACATATCAATGGAAATATAGTTTATTTCAATTTCAATTCCTATAATTTAAGTACATAATTTATTCTTATTCCAATTCTTCAGTTTAATTTCAGTCCATTCCGATTTTTATTCAGTAAATGTACGATTAATGGTTTCTAAATTCTTACTATTCCGGGAATTGAACAACATTACACAATGAAGCGGCCAAACATAGACATGGCAGCCTGAGTAACACCGATTTTCGAGGTTCGCCAATGGAGCTGGAGGCTACAACTCGACTTTTGTTTTCATTTTCTCTTTTAATTAGAGCTGACCCGATTGCTTGGGGATTTGTCCAGACCTACCTTGCTCGTTGCAACTGGGGAGACTTGAACCAAAACAAGTGCCCACCACCGCTCGATCAAAGGTGATAAACCGATAAGCGAGTAAGCGACCCTTCCTTTTTCCGTTTCCTTTCGTATTTTTGGCAAAAAGGTGTTTCTATGGCATTGGTGAGTCGTTTTGGTAAAAGCCGATTTTGATTAATTATATAACCAAAACTGTTTCTGTTTGATATTTACAATTTTGCATATTGAATGACAGGCTTGAGGTTAGGTGAGAGAGTACTCTTCTTTTTTTTTTCTTAATCACGAGGTATTTTGGATAATGCTCCAATTGTAGGAGATATTTTTAAGTTCGTACCACATTTTATACTAAAAGTCTCCGCTCAAACTGAAAAGCACGAGTTCTTCTAATAAAAGTAACTTTTCTATGACTCAAATTAGAGAACAAACCTAATCAAGTCACTTAAAGAGACTTCATTACCAGTGAAACTAACACTTTATTGGTAGAGAGTACTCTTCAATAGTAATGTAAATGTGAACTATCAGTAACATTGAACCATGTCGTTATCAAGTCTAGCTGTAATTTCACCAACAAATATTATATATGAGGAATAATGGTGCACCTAAAACAATATTTTAAGTTGCAGACTGACTGATGACTAGAGTCGGCAATGTGATAATGCTCAGATGCTTTTGGTGATTAAATATTTTTTAATCGCGCTGAAAGTTTGTGGGGGAATGCTATTATTTTACCCATAAGCTCTATTAAGGATAATCACTAGCAGCATCATGCTGATTCCAGAAGCGCTTTCGGTTTCCAGCTTCCTTTTCCCAGCCAGCTCGCATCCGTGCTTGTTAATCCACACCATGTGTCGAGAACATGTTTTAATTTTTTCAGGGTACTCGTGACAAATTTTAGGAACTGTTGCTGGATTTCAACAGGGTATTTGCTATTCTCTAGGAAATACAAAGGCTGTACATAACATGTTTTCTTTTTAACGAGTCAGTTTTTTTTTTTTTTTAATTTTACCTTAAAAGCAATGTGATCTCCACTATTCTCTAAAAACAAAAAAATAAAAATAAAAAGGATTATAAGTGTCATCAGCAATCATCATTGACCATAGCACTTGATGTAGCTTATTAGCCACCTTCGGCTCTCTAAAGTGGAGAAGACGTGGAGAATGATTACGGTTCAGACGTTGTCAGTAAACGACGTCAGTAAACGTCGTTACATATTTTTTTTAAAAAAGATATTTTTAATTATACTATTAATTTTCTTTCCCATACTTTCAATTTTATGATATATCAAGTACTATAAGTTGAGTTTATAATTTGAAAAATATTATAATTGAGAATTTATAATTTTCATTAAAGAACGAGCATTTTACCTAATAATCACTTTATCATAGACATGCCCAAATAAAAAATTAAGGCACAAAATAGACCTAATATTTTCAAAAATGTAAAGAATGAAAATTGAGCCTCGAAAAAATTATACATTCAGCAAAGTTTTCCTTTTGATTTGTGATACAATTAGGTTTATCATATCACTTAAGATTTGATTAGTGTCCGTTGTTCAAAGTAAGAAACTGAAACGTTTTGTGAGTTAAAAATATCACACCACTGTGACACAAATAAAATAAACGATTAATAGTTAGATGAGAGAAATTATCATTAATGTATTTTGTACGTATGATACAGTACGTAGAATGATCATGTTGACACTGCCTAAGACTTTTTCGGCAAGTTGGCAGCATTATTACATCTTATCAATATATATGCATTGATTATATAGTGGATGATCGAGCTCAACCTACAATTGGAATCGACACACTTGCTGCAATGAGAAAGGATTGAAGATTTTCCATCTGCCAAAATGGCAATGTGGTCCGGCCATTGGTGTTACTATGAACAGAATAAGAACAGACAACTTAAAAGGTTCTTTCAATTTATATGTAGAAAACGAGCGAAGCCTTGAGCACTGAGCAAGACATTTCCACCGTAGTACCTAACTCATCTACAATGACAAAGCAACCAAAACTGCAAAGTCGACAGGGTTAAAATTGTTCCATGCTGTGCAATTGCCTAGAAAAGAATCGAGGGCCATGCTTTCACGTGAAGTTGTCATGTGTCACGTTAATTTATACCAACACTTGAGCCTTCGCTGTTGATAAATAAACAAAATAACCATTTGGCCTTTATTACTGATGTTCTCATTTTAATAAGACATGGATGTCATTAATTAAAAGATAAATGAAAATTACAATTCTAAATATGTTGGTTTCAGCTGGCCTGGTCGGCAGGACAAAGAGACACAGATGGTGGAATTTGATACATGCGACCTAGAAAATCCCATGACCCACTTTCCCTACGAAAAATCAATATCCAAGCACATACCGACAGTTCATGAAATTAAACTCAAGTGCCGTATTATATAAATGTGAAGGCAAACAATATGCCAAATACAATGATAACAAAATTGTACGCGTTGATGTCCACAAACTCATAAGTTAACTTTAATCTTATTTTGTTTTTTCAAAATATTTTACACATGGGAGATAATAATTTTATTGTCATGTTTATAACAAGTAACGTTATGTTAATATCATTCAACGTCAACCCTAGTAATCAAATTAATTGATGTCGCATTAATAAGCGATGGACGTCGTATAACCAACGTAGCATAGATTTTCCCAGTAATAATATTGGTTGATTCTTTTTAACCATAATTGAAATGAGATAGTTTTGATAGTTGTAAAAAATTTACCACTCGAGTAATGAATATTACATCACTTTAATTTTTATTTTTTAAATGGAAAAATTATTTATCACGTTAAATTAGGTAATAACTCAAAAATAATGTTTATTCTATTGATACTTATAACTCGAGAATCTATATTCAGTAAATATATTGTGAGCATTTTTCATCTTGGAGATATCTCTTAAAACATCAATCATAATCACGTGCTTGGTTGAATTTCGCATCACTTGCATTAAGTTGTAATAAATAAATAAATAATTTAGTATTAGTATTTCTAAAATTTAGTGCTATCTACGTTCCCATTTAGTAAAAAAGAATTAATTTTAGATTATTGTTGATAAATTAACTATCTTTTAAATAATCTTTCATACTTTTAAAAGTTTCAACTTATTCTCATTTTTATTAAAAAAAATTTGATTAATTCACCCTCACTTTTTCTTATCTTTTAGAATAAAAATAGAGGTAGCTTAAAATTTTAAAAATAATCGAGTCAAAATAAAGTAATCCGAAATCAACGCATAGAATAAGAGTTGCATTTTCCTTTTTCGCCGTTAAAAATTTGATTGGTCAAATGAGGAGGCTAACGGAAGGACGCAACGGGGAAGCCAGGCACAGTACGGCAGTTTCACGGGCCGTTTATAATTTACGGCGGGCCCACGTAGAGCTGCTCAGGAGTGTGGAGAGAGCAAGGAGCACCGTGCTCTTGAGAGCGTTACCGGGAATTCCATCGGACCCCACGTGTCACGTGGGAGTTTGACATAAGCGTCCACGCAGGCGACAAACAGGGGGCTGCTTATAGAATCTCCTCTAATCTCCTCTCCACCAATCGTAAACCTCCTCCCACGTGGGAATTTGGACCCCACCAACCAAAAAAAGGGGAGAAAATCACATCATATGTCCGTAGAATCAAATTTATGACCCATCTTTCTATTACTTAATTAATTAATTAATTAATAATATCTCTATCAAATAATTTTTAAATTTTACTCACAGCTCAGCTCACTAAGGGGAAGTCATATTGTATATATTCTACATTTTGGGCTCTCTTGATCTAGCTCATTCTTCCTTCCTCTTCACTTTCCCTATAACCTTTGCTAGTTTCTTCTGCCACTTGTTGATTTCTCTACACAGTTTAATCATACAAGATTTGATACAGAGAAGATATTCAGAGAAAACTGTACCACCATGGATGACTCTTCTGCTTCATATATTCATTTGGTAAGTTGGTAAATATGACTAGAAGATTATTTTCGATGCGGGAGATCAAATCAACTGGGCTGTATTAATTTGTTTAAACACGAAGCGAGATTAGCTTCCGTGTTCATTATTGATTTTGTGATTATTGATTGATTTTGTTGTTGGTGATGATGATGATGATGATGATGATGGTGATGCGTGATATGATCGTCGATGCAGGTGCACCATCTAATAGAAGAGTGTCTTGTATTCAACATGACCAAAGAGGAGTGCATGGAAGCTCTCTCCAAACATGCAAATATCAAACCCGTCATCACATCAACAGGTAATAAACACTACATCGTATCATATTCTTCATATCAGTTGCCTTTTTCAATTCCGAAGCACACGCGCGGGCACGCATATGTATATTCACACACACGCACACACGCACACACATATGTACAAGCACGTGTGAAAAAAACATCTATGTATTTGCTATGATTACAGTGTGGAAGGAATTGGAGAAAGAGAACAAGGAGTTTTTCGAAGCCTACACGCGAAAAAGAGCAGAGAGAGCTACAGTAATGGAGACGAAAGAAAGGATCGAGAAGATACTTGCAAATTCTACGACCATTAGGGATACCAAATAGGCAAATAATAAAAGGGAAACATTAATTTATTTAATTAGTTAGCAGTGCCATACGGTACAGGTACAGCTTTAGCATCAGCATCTGCTTCAGCTTTCTAGGTAGGTGTCATCCAATAATAAAACGACGCCGTAGGGTGCTATGATTTGGGAAGCGCGAAGCACGACGGCATGTGGGAGCACTGTTTGCATGAAGTCACCGCACGTTGCGTAAACGTGGCACCGCCCCTTTGTTCCATTCTCTGCGTGTCTATTTTCTTGGTCTTAGTTTTGTAAAAAAAGCCCTACCGCCCCATTTGCTTTGTTTTCTTCTACTCGACCATCTCTCGTGTTCTTTTCCTTTTAAGTGATTTTAATTTCTTGATTTGTATTATTATCGGCTAGTAATCTTGATGTAATAAATGAAGTGAACGTGGGGCTCGATTTTGGGACCATTTTTTGAAGTGTTTGTCGTCGATCATCACTTGTCAGTTGTCACTGTCCCAAGCTTTCAGGTTTCTTGTTTGCTTTGCTCCAAATTGGAGCCGTTGATGATCAATCAATCAATCCTTGTATGTATTTATATAGGCAATCCCTATCTTATATGGGATTGATCATGTGAAGATGATGTATTTTACATGTATGTAAAATAAGGGAATCTATCTATATATAATTTCATCTCTTATCCTGAATATTGAAGCTTTAATGACTTTTGTGAGTCGGTCAAAGATGCTAAATAATATCGTGACTATGAACTCCGGCCGATTCACCCACCAAATATCAACCTTTAAATGTTATTATTCTTGAAACCTGGACAATCGAAGGCATGATCAAGTGCATTTATAACCAGCTGAATTATGCTCAAGGACGACTCCGGTTCGTTTGTCTTACAACTAGTGGATGTTACAAAGATTACAAAATTTTCTACTATAATATGTATGTCGTAGTTTCAAATTTTTGCTTCACAAGACACATTTGTAAATGTAAAGAAAAATATTGAAAATGTAACCAAAAAGGCTTATTTTCAGTAATGACATTTTGTCGCCAATAATGAAATATTTGTGAAACATATTACCTCTTATAAGCTAGTATTTGTTAAAGAGATTATCCTATAAGAATACATGAGCAATGTATATAAGATTAATTGGAGCAAATTTTAAAATGTCTTTCGAATATTAGTTAGGTCTATAGGTTTTCATATATCATCAAAATCAAATTTATGCACAAGTGGGTCTTTATGCCACCTTTTCCATGTGACAAGGACCGACGATAAATGTTGTTATTTGATCATCTTGGGCATAACGTGTTTAGGAGATTAACACATTGCGGTGTTAAGAGTGATTATCTCGTATCATTATGCCTCATTGGTGCATGATAATTAGTAAGCAAAAAGACCAATTAGAAGATGAAAAGAGGTCAAAATTCTCATTAGAGTGTTAAAGACTTAAGCAAAAAGATCAGTCTAACATAATAGAGGATATCAATTAAGGAGATTGGTTATCACACAGTGGTGACAAAGGATTAGGCAAGTCAAGCTAAGGAGTGACATATGAGCAGTGTCAAAGAGATTATGCCATTGGGGGACTCACAGGAGGTGTTAAGGAGATATATCACAAATTGTTATTAACATTTTACGTCGAGTGTTAACGCGATCATCCCTCGTCTACTGAAAATGGTTTTTGACCAAGGTATGTTAGGAATTATTTTATAATGTAACTTTATGTTGAGCAATAGACGTGATTTATTTATTTACTTATTTTTGTATGAAGCTGGAAATTTTATTAAAAGAAAAAGAATTAGAAACTAATCCATAGCTTGACATCCCCAACAACCATCGGTCAGTTTTTTTCTGAACAACAGCGGGGATATATAATCATCATCCCACCGAATTTATATAATTAGCATTAGCATTAGCGGTTGTTGATTGATAGTTTATAGTTAAAAAATAATAATAAAAATAATGCAATTTCAATCCTGCATGAAAGATATATAGGATACGCTTAATTGTCGCAATTAAATTCTTAGAAGACTCATTGGGAGAGAAGATTAGAATAGATTAACTCTTTTTACAAATGCGGGCAAGATATATATAATAAGGGGAAGAAATTTGTCAGAAGTACATATGATATTCACATGTCCAGCATAATATTCAAACCTCGAGCAATTTATTGGTTCCCAATAAGAACACTACAGACAGTACGTAGCCGCTGTTCTGATGAGGGACCATGGGACTGGAGCTGAAGTACAAAACCTGTTTCAGCGGCGGTAGTTAAATAAGTTAATGCACAGCAGCAAAGTTTACTGTTAAAATGAGATATTTGAGACCCCCCATATCAGCACCATCTAAGCGACTAAGCCTGCATTAATTGAATGCATGCAAAGTAGCCGACGAGATTTGGGAGTCAATAAGCCAACACGGTATGTACAATCTTGGCTATAGCTAGTTGGAGTTTAATTACAGTAGAACACGAATCTTAGCCACACACCTAAAGTGATAAATAATAAAATACTCATTATATCTCATTATTTATTATTTATCACTTTACGTGTGTGGTTGAGATTCGTGCTGCATCGTAGATGAACTCCAATATAGTCGAACCCTACAATCTTACAATATTGATGATGTTATGCTTATTTAGTTGAGATATTAAATTTACATCCACCTGACGTGACATTGTTTAATTGACTCGAATAATAATTAAGTATTTCACTTTATCACTTATCTAAATAGTGAAATTCTATTGTCGATAAATTAATTGAGATAGAAAGTAAAGTATTTTAACTAAGTGATTTAGAATAACAGCAATAAAAATCTTATTTCATATAATTAACATAATCTAAATCTTATTAAGCCCTCATTGAATGAAAAACCGAATTATTTGGTATTAAACTGAATTACTGATAACATCTCCAAGTCCACTGCGAAATAAATGTATGTTTATTTCATTGTGGCTGATCGTACTCAATATTCATATATAGTTACAGGAAATATAATATCATATTTCTAATATGGGTTTGAAATACCCCGCTCTTAATTGATGGACTTTGCCTGCTATATATCCAACGCCGCCCGCCTATGGTTTCCCATATTATAGGTTCGCTTGATGGCATCCAGTTTACTGTATATTTTTCGTTTAATAAGGTAGAGCAGTACGTCATAAAACATAAATTAATTTTTTTTAAAGCCAGTTCGAATAAATCTTATTTTAGTATTCGAACTCATATAGCTGCTTAAAGCCACTTGGTCAAACCGCTAGGAGCAAACAACCCCTACTCTAATGCTAATTTAGAGCATTAATCATTTCATGGATAAATAGTCATAAATAAAAATCATTAATCCTTTTTCTTTCTCTTATAATTTTCCTTAAAAATCTTTTTTTTGTTTCCCTTTTTTTTTTGGGTAATTCTGTAGAGTGTGTGCGTATATAATCCTAAAAGTCAAAAAAGTTTATTATCATTTTTCTTTCTCCTTCTCTTATAATTTTCCTTAAAATTTTTTATCTTCTTTTTCTTTTTTTAAAATTTTGTATTATATGTATATAAAATCATGAAATCTTAATGAAGTTTTTTCTCCGTTAATTTAAAGCTTCAATAAATCTCCCCCGCCCCCATACCCCGGTTTGCAAAGTGGTTTAACAAATAGACATGTGATTAGGGATAGAAGAAAACCCTACGATAATTGGGTCCTGAGAGATTTTCTCCATTTAAGAAGGATACGAGAATAATTTTATATTCAATTTTTTTTAATTCAACAAAGGAATAGAAATAATTTAATAACCAATAACTTATTTGGAAAGGGACATGCATTCGATGAATCCCATCTTCTCCCATTGTCCTTCTTCCATTTTTAATTTTATTTTTATTTTTCTAAAGCTTTTAGTGAGTATGTTAAAAATTTAAATTATAGTAGTATGGATGTAACAAATATCATAATATTTATTAAAATATTATAAATAAGAACCAAAATAAACACTTGAATGAAATCTGCCGCAATTATTTTATTCATAAACAAGAGACTGATTATGTTTTTTAATGAATTAATGTTAAAGCAAGAGATATTATCTTTTTCATATATGTTTTTAAATTTGAAGATTTACTTTTGCTTAATCTCACATATTATCTTGTAATGTTGATGAAATTAACTTAGTTTGATGGAAATGATTACTATAGTTCATTTTGATGTTTTTGTGTTGACAATGCTATCTTACACTTTTATTTTATAAATGATAAAATTAAGTTAAAAAAATATAAATTTTAGTAATTCGAGAATCCCCTTTTGTATTTTTTGAGGATTCCCATCCCCTTCTTCCAAACAATTATGATGGAGACATAGAGGATATGAAGATATAAATAAAATATTAGGAATAGGTACGAGGAGTGGATCTCCTCCCCATTGTTATCTTAACGAGTAATGATATTTAAACTCTCTTTTATTTATCTTACTATCTCCCTCTTTTTAGTTAACACCACTTATTTCAAAGTTACCCTTATTAAAAAATAAAAAAAATAGTTAATGTATTTTCTTTTTATCTCTCATCTTCTTTCTCTCTCAAGAATCACCTTCACCCCCACTATGTTTTCATCATCACCAAATTCACCATTAAGATCGCCATCACTACTTATCTTCATTAATCCATTACCATTTGCTACAGATAATGAGTTTTTGTTGCTGGGTTTTGTTAAACTTTATAGCAAATAGTATACTAATTTCCAATTTATGTGAAAAATAAATCAAATAAACCCATTATATTTACAATTCAAGAAAAAGAAAAACCATGATTTTAATAACAAATTAAATCCCTTTCAATAATAGAGGGTGAGTGATTTTTTTTTTTTGGTTTCCTCTATTTTCTATGTGGTATATATCCTTCTATTTTTTTTTTCTTACTTTGAATGATTCATATCTAACAATATCCAATTGATTCATTTTCAGTTTTGATATTAATCCCTTTATTTAGCGATTAAAAAATTTCAGCTTATTTTTTTATTAACATACTTTCCTTTTCAGAAATTGATAATTTAAAAGATTGAAAGAGAGAAAGAGCAAGACGGAGAAAAAAAAATTTACATGATTTTTTTTTAATAAGGATAATTTTCGAGATCGATAGAGTTAAATAAGAAAATGAAGGCTAATGAAATTGAAAAAAAAAAAGTTTAAAAATCAGTATTCTGTCTCTCGATGCGATGTAATAAGGTTTGGTAAAAAATAGAAAACTCATGTATTGGGCTCCAAAAGAGAATATCTTGTCCACTAAAGACAGAATCACTAAATACACTCCTTGATAATCTTAAGTGCACGCAATGAGGCCACTAATGTTTGGCTTAGTGGGCTCCAATTGAGATTAGGCCGAGCACGTTTATGTTATAGACGGAGATTCACTTTAATTAGAAAACGACATCGTAAGAGCGAACGCAGATTCTCGAGGTCGCGGCCTCGAGGGTTTAGGGGAACTTCCCCTTTCTTCACTGTTGACTGTTTATCGACATATTTCATCATCATCATCATTATCAGGGTTTTAGAGTTTTTAGCAAAATATGGAATCCCTTGCTAAAGTACACGGCGGTCACCAACCTCTATCTCTTTCATTCAATCACCACCGTCCGTCATTCCCCAAATCCATTTCCTTCATTTCCCTCCGGACTCCTCCCTCATCATCACCGTTCAAATTCTCCTCCATCAGAGCCTCATCCTCACCCTCATCACAACAGAACCCTAAGCCTTCCCTCCTCCGTACCCTATCTCCTCTCTCTTCACCTCTCATCAAAATCACCTCCGTCACCGTAGCCGCAGCCGCATTATTCTTCATGCGCCTCCCTTTCCACAACATCAAACCCGCAATTGCCGCCCCCGTCGCTGCCGCCCCCACTGTGGAATCCACTAACGAATCAACAAAGGATACAACATCAGCTCGAGAGGATGTTTCTTACGAGGATAAAGAGAAGGAAATTGAACAGCACCTGGCTGCAAACCCTAACGATATCGAAGCTCTACAGGCCCTGATGGAAGTCAGAATCAAATCACACAAGCTCGTCGAGGCGGTCGATGTTATTGACCGCTTGATTGAGCTTGAGCCGAGCGAATTCGAATGGCAGTTGTTAAAAGCTCAAGTTCAGAGCTACGCTGGTGAGTCTGAGGCGGCGATTAAAGGGTTTGAAGAAATATTACGGAAAGACCCTCTTCGAGTCGAGGCTTACCACGGACTCGTGATGGCTTATGATGGGTCGGATAAGAAGTTAAATGAAGTAGAGAAGAGAATTGAGTATGCAATGGAGAGATGCAAGAAGGAGAAGAAGAAATCTGATTTAAGGGACTTTAAGTTATTGATTGCGCAAATTAGAGTGATGGAGAGTAAGCACTCCGAGGCTTTGAGGGTTTATGAGGAGCTTGTGAAAGAGGAGCCGAGGGATTTTAGGCCATATTTGTGTCAGGGGATTATTTATACTTTGTTGAGGAAGAAAGACGAGGCTGAGAAACAATTTGAGAAGTTTCGAAGACTTGTCCCGAGAAATCACCCTTACAGAGAGTATTTTGTTGATAACATGGTTGCAACAAAGATTTTCGGGGAAAAGGTGGATCGAGAGAGCATGGCGTCCAAGAGCTGAGAGAAGTGGCTCATTCTCATGTATTGAAAACTGCTGGTTTAACATTGATGAGTTTTTATGTTTAATTTTGTTTTTCGAAATCCTTGTTTACTTTAAAAATTGTAGTAGTTAGCACAATATATTAAGAGAGGCTTAAGTGAAAAGTGTGTCGAGTGCAATGGCTATCTGTTTCTCAAACTTTTAGTAGAATATATTAGGGAGGAAAATATTCCAGCTGTAATAAAATTTAGAAATAGTGGCATCTCTGTTAATCTTGTAATAAAATTTAATTCAACTAGAGCTCACTTGATATAATGTGGAGCTTGCCAAATACTGTCTCTCATTGTAAAGAATGGAGGCATTTTGGAGTCGTAACTCTTAAAGATGGTGACCATTTGAATCATCTGCATTTAGAGTCCTTTGTTATTTTTGTAGTATTGAGGTTTTAGCTTGGTCAATGTTGTTTGACAGACTGCCTAGCTGTAAGAACTTCTGATCTTATGATGTTAGGTGGGAATTTAGCACAACTTTGTATGCAGTGCACATTATGTTTTGAGATTTTTGGATGAAAACTATGTTTCTATTACTTTCTAGGCTCATCTCATTGCCCTGGTGGTATGTGATCTCGTTGGTTTTTTTTTCAATTTATAATGTATTTGTTGTTTTGGCTGTATATGGTACCTGATTATTTTGTTCAATGATTTTGCTTTTTGATCAGACAAGCTCTTTACTACCGTGCTACACCATTTATCCTATCCTAGTAAAAAGTTCTTCCTTTTATCACATGTAGGATGGTAAAATGTTCTTCCTTATGTCATACAAACTGACTGTTTGGGCAGTGCACAAGTGATACTGTGTAGTATAGCACTGTTTATATAATCTGGTTCTAGTATGCAGCAAGAACTACTAGCAGCGTTTGATTGCAAAATTCAGTGTTTGTTGTAATGATGTGTCCATGAATAGGTTGCATTGTGGCAGCATCTGCCAATATATGAATGTTTTTCTTATTCTCCTCTCTGTTGTTTTACTAGCAATATCATCGAATATATTTAAAAAATTATTATATCGTATTTGATAATTTATTCCTTTTGATTAATGTTTCTTTGTTACCTGCCTTTAATTAATTGATGGTGTAGTTTATCCTATACACATTCATTGGCAGTTCTTAGCAGAAGTGTCGGTATTTAGATAGGTTGATGAAACTAGAACACTTGCAATAAGCTTTTTGCTACTTTAAGTAGACCTTAGTACATTGAAGGGAGGTGTCGTCCAATGTTGCTGCAGCATATAAGCAATTTTAATGTGACTGTTGTCTTTATTTCTATTATTTGTAGCTGTGAAGTTTTGCTTGGGCATGTTTTGAGAGAGTTTTATTTTTATTCTGATTATTTAACTGAAGGTGTCATTTGTTGAGTGATATTACGATTTACTCAGCATTTGGTTCAGCTTTGTGTTGGAAACCCTTGTGCTCTTTCTTACCAATTTCTTTGAAATCAGTATCTTTTTTTTTTTTTTGTTGGAGATTTATTGTCCCTGATATTTATAATTATACATATACTGAGACCCGTTTATATCAGCTCTGATATAATACCGTTTAGATTTTTAACCCTCTCAAATATTCGAGGGACGTCAACTCCCATCTTGGGAGAAAGACTACCTTCACTCAAGCTCTAAGGGTCTAAGGAAGGAAATTTAAATTAAATTTCTGCAATGCGACTGCGGGAGCTCGTATCCTTTCCCTCACATATGTGAGGAAGGCTCTACAAATGTGAGGAGTTCTGTCCACTTGGGTTAAATCCAAGTAGTTTTTGAAATCAATACTTACATGACATTTTTCTTCTGTTTTTCTTCATTTTTCTAATGGGATCCTTTACTTACACGCTTCCCCCATATTTTCCTAGTAAGCTCAGTGATTCTTACCTTGATCAAAATCCATGGTTGCCGTGTAAAAAATTCTTCTATACCGTTCATGCCTCTTGTACTCACGGGTTCAGCGTGATTCTTAGAAGTGATGATGTCATTCCAGATTTCTTTTTCAGCTATAATTTCTTGAGGGAAATGCGGCAGCTTCTGCGCCTTAGCGTTGATAGAATATGGAGTTTGAAACTATTTTGCAGCATATTAGAATATTGAATTTAAAAGGACCATACCAAATCCGGCCACACGCCTCAATGAATTCTGGAATCAGCTCATACTTAATCGTGGGCTGGGTTGGTCAGAACTCGTTTGCCGGTTTTGGGCTTTTATTGGATTCAAGCTTAGCTCAAACCACTGAATATTGATAGTAGTTCAATCGGTCGAGCTATACCCAAATTGGTAACTTTTCGATTAATTGAACACACTTTTTAACTTTTTTCTTTTTAAGTGATACTACTTGTTATGTTGTAGCATTAACGTATCATTTACGACATTACTTCATCATTAACATGCTATTACCACATCACTAAACAGATTATTTAGAAAAATTGGGATGCAATTTAGGGAGTAGAATTTTCCTTTTTTCACTCCAAAATGCACTTGTTAGCTGACAGCAGTTTTGCACAAACACCTGGCATGAAAATTGCCAAATTATCTGTGGTTGGGCCGGTTCAGTAGCCCCACATGAATTTGCTGTTTTTGATCCCTCTGAATCAGTTCTTGATCCGAGGTAGAAACAAGGACGGTAATGAATCCCGATATTTACAGCCCGTTTAGGACAGCTGCGACATAAAAGAGGAGAAATTTTTTTCTCAAACATACAGGGCAGCTGCCCCAAACGGGGCCTCAGAGTTACTAGGGCACATGTTGTGTTTTCCGGCTTCTACTTTGTAAAAAATTCTTGAAAATCTGAAAAGCTAAAACTAGAAAATGATCATTGTAATTGGTGTGCTCATGTTTTTATTCTGATCAAATGGAGATGAGTCATTGTCCCTGCTAATGTCTCCTTGAAGGAAAGCATGGCCCGGATTAGCAGGGTCCTTTTTACAATTTTATGCTTTCAAATTCCTCAGGGATTCTTTTTTTCTTGGATTCTCGCGCTGATGTGAGTCACGGCCGCGCTTGGCGGAGATTCTTAGACTTTTCTCTTCATTTCTTTTGATTATATGTTTGTTGAGACATAAGAATTTACTAATGAAGAGCCCTTGTTTTAATAAAATATCTTCTAAGGTCATGCCTTGTCTAAAGAATTTGTCCCTCATTATTTAGCATGAGTGACGCCCATCAGGCTTGAATATCGTGAAACTTCATGGTCCATGACATGGCAATATGAGTTATAAGATAGTTTTAGGTGGTGCTGATGCCAGTATACCACATGTAAGCTCACTACTCTATGGAGCAATTAATTTTTTTTTTCACATACCAACTTATCGGTAGATTAAGCATCATGCACATTTTGTATACATGGTAAAATTTTATTAAATAGCAGTACACGAAAGTGGTTGGTGTGTCATCATCTAAGATTTTGTCCAAAATTATAATTTTATTAAATGCCCATTATGAAAATTCATGAGAATACCCTGATGAATCAAACCGACACAATCAACATCATCTAAACTAAAAAGAAATGCTCACCCACAGTTGGTGGCTCGATGTATTAGAGCAGAAGAAGTCAGCTTCATTTGGGTTTGACTTATTGGCGTGCCAAACCATAGCTTAAGGGGAAGATAGAGGCAGCTTCATACAAAGGTTAATCACAGCCAAAGCAATGCTGTAAGGTAATCCTAGGTCCATTTATCATCTAAATTAACACCATTTATGCCCAAAAGGGAAGAGGTAATCATTCAAAAGCCATGATTATCGATGTGGCCCTGCAACTCGCTTTTTGTGTGGACAAATTTATTGACCCTCTCTCTTTCCTTTTACTTTAACAACTAATCTACACCTTTCTCTTCGTTTTGCCCCCTTTTATTTTCCTTCACTAGGCAGAAACCACTTCCGTATGTCTAACATATGTGGCTTCTCTCAGTTATCTCTCAGTTATAATGCAAATAGTTTTGGAATTTTTTTTTTTTGGAAAGCAAATTTTTTTCATGCATCAAACATAATTTTATAAGTAATCGACAACTACTCTTAGGCATAACGGTGGTCACTTCTCTCCTCACCTTATCAATGAGGTTGAGAGTTGGATTCTCTCTTATGTTTTGTTTAGATAATTATTTTTTTTAATTTAAGAGTAGCGTTTGATTAAAGCAAATTTTTAAGTTGGATTTCAACTAACCTTCATCGAGGCAGGTCCCAACATACTTACTGTAGAACTATTAGTAGATAGATTATGTTATTGATCGGCACTTAGGGTGGTATAATTATGTGTCAATTAGTGCTAGAGAGTTGTTGTTTCTTGGTAATGCACGCTACATTCTGTAATATGGAATTAATTAAACAGAAATGCTATCTTAAGATGGTTTATTATAAGTAATATGGAAATAATTAAACAGAATTGTTATCTTACTTACAAATTTTTTGATATAATTTTTGAAGTTTATTGTTCTATTTATTACTACTTACAAACTTGTATCTTATAATTTGAGAAGTTTATCCCAAAAAAAAATGAAAAAACATAAAAGAATTTTGTGATTATTGTAATATACAAAAAAAAAAAAACAATTATATAGGCAAACGTTGGTTAGAATAGGCCATGCCTTGCTCCCATCAATCATGCAAGGTTTCTGTGAAACATCTTTGGATCCCTCTGGAAAGAAATAAAGAGGACCTTCCAATCATTATGATGGAAAATGGAATTGGGGCTTCCAAAACTTTATTGTAGGGATTGGAGACAATGACAATAATTAATGTCACTGACATCATTGCGTTGCCTTTTTGCTTATTGGCTCCTTCGGACACTGAAACAGAGGCCCAAATGCCGTGCAAAATATGGAAATATGTGCTCAATGGTTTGCTCCTTGTCAAAATTTATTACAAAGAAGGTGGTCTGCCTGCTACATGCTCGGTTCCACGACTGATAAAGATATAAAGGACAAGCATCCTCTCATAAATTAAGTTTTTATTTTAAAAGATTTTGTATAACGTATCTTTTAATATTAGTGTATAATTAAAATTTAATTATTTTTATTTTTTAATTTATTAACTATTAATTATATGAATAAAATTTATTTAAAAATATTAAATTATGAGAGAATTTTAATCCAAACATAATATATACCGATTTATAATTCAATAATCCTTGGCCTTAGCTTAGGTTAACAAAAGGAGAATTGGGTGTTTAATATGTCACTTCAAGGACTTGCAACTATAATTTGAACTTTCATCAAATTTGGACCGAATTTCATCGTTTAATGGCATCAATGTAACCATTTTTTGAAAGAGCCAGACATAGTGGAGAAGAGCGTGTTAAAAGAGCTAAGTGGTTCTACTTTATTGTGTGCATACTATTTGTTAACAGAAGTATATATTCTATGCCAAGGTATCTTTAGTACTCTTTTTTACTTATTTCTCCGGTTCGTTAATGAAATTTAAATTGTTGTTTCTGAGGATCTTTTAAGAGTTAAAACCAATGATCTTACATATTCATTTAAACTGAAATGATTTAGAGAGAGGCAGACAAGATCATGTACGTACGTTGAAAAGCCATGACTGATCCTTATTGCCCAGCTCCCTTCTAACTCAATCCAAATTTACAAGTTGCCGCCTTAATCCAAGTTTGAAGTAGCACGCACTCTTGGTCAGAGCACAAATGATAGTAGGACCCCTCTTGTATTAATATAAAATTATCTACTGTATTACGGGTTAAAATAATATAATTAAAGGTTATACTTATCCATAACATATTACTAAATAAGGTATAATAAATTAGACCCATTAATCTATATAAAGTGTAATAAATTAGACTCATTAATATATAATACATATTTGATAGTAGGTTTCTGGTCTGGAATCATAAAGTGCGGGAAATGTATAGGAAAGTTTTAAAATCGCGGGGTTTTAAAAGCTTAAAACTTAAAGCGCTTAAACTGCATGATTTATGTGTTTTTCCGAACATTTCCGCACTTTAAAATTCTGGATTGAAACATTTCTCACATTTTTGATAACATAATAAAAAGCCTATCAAAATTACTACTTAATATTTGACATTACTAATGCATTAATCTTGTAAAATATAGAATAATTAGAATCATTTATGCTATGAGAAATAAATATAATAGTTGTGTGATCAATTCAGGCATTGTAAATCTGTAATAGAGTATTGTAATCGTTCTTGTTGGATCTATTATATAGTAAAGCTTTGTGCTGCAAGATTTAATTAATAATATTATTACAGGAAATTAAGTCAAAAGCCAACTAACTAATGCGAAAATATTGCTAATCCCATCAAAACAAACATCCCAATAATTGCCCTAAAACTTGCTTCAATCGCAAACTTTAGTGCAATCATCGTGCATGCATGAATCTTGACATCTTGTTATTATTTTCTATTACGCATGGTAAAAGGGTTCCCATAAACTCAGCGTTGTAACCGAAATTAGACATATTTTAACAGTAAAAGACCAGAAATTAATTTAATTCGTGCCTTGGCGTTATAGGACACAACAAGTTAAGGTCCCAGAAAACTGTACAATCGACACAGATCTACTCTTGTACACATTGATAGGTTGGATAACGAAAACGAATTGATAGGACAGATAGATACTAAGTATGGTTGTGACACTAAATAATATATATCAAAAATAAAAATATTTGAATCAATTTAATATTTAATATCTTAATAAAATTTATCTCATTTTAACAAACTTTATTTAACTTACATTTATAATTTCTAATAAATGGTATCCCGTAAGTTTGTTACATCACAAGTCATGTTAATCTTGTCTTTCTTTCTAATCTAAACAAAGACAATTAGGCAAAGGGGCTGCGTCAACTTCATAACCTAAACAAAGCAAACCCTAAAGATTTTACCTATACCTACTACCTAGTAGTAGTGCCTCTACGTTTTCAATTTTTTCTACTAACTTCTAAGGCTTCTATTATTATTACTCTGTTTGGTCTGTGTCATTATCTTATCTTTCACTGCGGAAATCTTTGCACTCAATTTTGATCCTGAGTCTAAAGGAAAGCTCAGCAAAAGTTGTATTACTTGGCTTGTAAAAGCAACAAAATAAGACAATTGTTTTTTTTTTTTGAGGAGACTGCTGCTAATGATATTTATAATTATGCATATATTGAGATTCGTTTATATTAATTCTGATATGACACCGCTCAGATTTTTAACTCTTTCAAATATTCGAGGGACTTCAACTTCCCTCCTGAGAGAAAGACTGCTTCCACTCAAGTTCTGAAACTTCAAAAAAAAAAAAATTAAATTAAATAATTACAATACATTTACGGGGCTCAAATTTCTTCCCTCGCATTTGTAAAGAAAAGGGTGTAGCCACTCATTGAAAACAAGACAATTGTTAATTGTGAAAAAAAAGATGCAATTATGGTGATAATAACTGCATTAATAAACAAATAATTAAGAACAATGCCAGCAATGCACAGCTAGTTTTCTCACTTTAGGAAGTCACCCTCCTAAGGAAAAGGCTTTTGAAGTTAGGCATATTGGCAATTTGGGTTTGACAGCAATTAATAGATGGATTTGTATTTGGTTTAAACATTTTGTATCATTTAACCTCGTTTAGATGCATTAAGTAAAAATTTAAGATTAAATAAATAGTGGTGGTTTTTTTTTTTTTGGGTAAAGGCGTAGTTTTCGTTTAATAATTGTTTTAATTAGCTTGAGTACAGACCAATTTTTTTGCTTTGCAAGGCTGGCCATATTTGGGAAGAGGAATAAAACTTGTCCTTTATGGTCGAGTCCTACCTAATCCAAATTTTTACAACATTTTACGTGCTGTTATTGTAAATTAGCATTATTTTATTGGATATCTATGTATCTAGACCAAAATATTGGAACCTAACTAATTGATATATAAAATATCAAAAAAAAAAATTGATATATAATCTTTTTATAAAAAAATAATGGCAGTATTATCCCCGAGTAAATTATTACATTTTACTTTTATTTTTTAAGAAAAGCCACAAAGTGCTTGAAAACATTTGAAATTAGGGTAAACTTCAGGTTACCCCTACTTAAAATAAGAATCTTTAATTTATTCCAAAAAATGTAAAAACATCATTTAACCTCCATAGTATATATATATATATATATATATATATAGAGGTTAATATTTGAGTTATCCTTAGCTAGAGTTACTATCTTCAAAATAGCCCATTAAGCTTCAAAAATATCCATTTATCCTTCAAATGTTGTGATCTCTCCGTCAAAGTTAACAACAGAAAATGCAAAATCGTATTTGAACAAATGTGATAACGATTTTTAGCCTAGAGTTATGTGACTAATGTCATTCTTGATATGAATGTCAAATCAAAAGCAAGTAGTTAGCCTTTCAACCATCCCCTAATTTTATAATGGGTAATAATCTAATCACTAATTTCTAATTTCTTATTTTTTTAAGGGTTGATTTCAAATTATCCGCTTACAAATTGACGATTTTTATATTGCCCCTTTTACTTTTCAAAATCTCAATTTACCTTTAATTTTTGTTAAGAGGAAAAAAAATCATCAATCCACTTTTATTTTTTTCTTATCTTTTGAATAAAAATAGGAATAAAAGCAAGTAGTTAGCCTTTCAACCATCCCCTAATTTTATAATGGGTAATAATCTAATCACTAATTTCTAATTTCTTATTTTTTTAAGGGTTGATTTCAAATTATCCGCTTACAAATTGACGATTTTTATATTGCCCCTTTTACTTTTCAAAATCTCAATTTACCTTTAATTTTTGTTAAGAGGAAAAAAAAATCATCAATCCACTTTTATTTTTTTCTTATCTTTCAACCATCCCCTAATTTTATAATGGGTAATAATCTAATCACTAATTTCTAATTTCTTATTTTTTTAAGGGTTGATTTCAAATTATCCGCTTACAAATTGACGATTTTTATATTGCCCCTTTTACTTTTCAAAATCTCAATTTACCTTTAATTTTTGTTAAGAGGAAAAAAAATCATCAATCCACTTTTATTTTTTTCTTATCTTTTGAATAAAAATAGGAATAACTTGAAGTATTAAAAAATAAAGAGGTAATTTAAAGATAATCAATTTACAAGGGGTTAATATAAAATTTACCCATTTTATAATAACCTATTTATTACTTAGAAAATATATAAATGGGTAAATGTTAAAAAAAAAAGCAACTTTGCCTCTTGGTGCGAACCATCATCTTCCTTACAATTTAAAGAGAGAAATTTAGAAATAGAGCATCAAGATATTGACAATAAACAAAGTGTTTTAGTTCTATAGTATACAAAAAAGTGATTATTGGAGAGTGCTTACTAGAAACAACAACCTTACAATGGTTAAGGTAAGGATTTCTATAAAAAGGTTTCAATAAAATTTCATGTAATATAGAACATTATTTAGTAGAACAATGATTTATAGATATGATCAATTTTTGCTGTTATTGTTATGATTCAAAAAAATTAGATTAAAACCCTAGTTTTTAGTGAATTTGGGGCTTTTTGTTTTTAACATACCATTAATGAAATTTATGGTATTTTTTTTGAAAAGATAAGCTGTTAAAGACAAATTGGCATATATCTTTGTATGATTTATCGGTACATATTGTTTTGAGTGGTTATTTAACAAACATAACTATGGACTACCTTGCAAGTTTAGGTTATTGATATTTTAGTTTTGGTTTTTCATTTTGTGATATCATGGCTATGTAGGTATTGTTACTAATTTTTGTTATGAATTTTTTTTTTAATTTCAGTTAAACTTAAGGGCGAAAGGCTTTGTAAACTTGGTGAATCTTTCAAGGTTCCCTTATTGACTCTAACTTCCTAAGTAAAGTTATTCTCATCAATGCTGCAATGAAAAGAATGATCAGGAGAAATAGTTATAAAGATGAGAGATTCATCATCGAACTTACATTGCCATGGAATTGAAAGAAAGTCAAAATAGATAATGATCATGAGCTATATTAGATATGATACTTGTACAATGAGAAGATGTATACAAAGATTGTGTTTGATATTCTCATAGCATTTAATGTAATACATGTGATTAAGAGAATGTTGTTTTAAGATGATGTATAAGATGTTGTTGCTGGCCCTTATGTTGAACCTCATAGTATTTTATTTGTGTTTCAAAGGCAACCAATTGATAATGTTTAAGTAGAACAACAACAAAGTGGAACTGCTATTGCAAAAAATAAAAAAAGGAAGTTGGTGAGAAGAAATAGATCAACAAAATTCACAAACTATAGATTTTCCTAGCTTTCCATTCCAAAACCATAAAGCACTATTGAACCTAATGCTAAAATGAAACCTCAACCTCAACCTAAAGCACGAACCACAACTAAACCTAAAACTATACTAGAACTTCAACCTATAACACAAACTATAACTAAACCCACCACAACTAAGTCCTATACTGTCAACATTAATTAGCATACATGGAACTGTGGGCTATGATAAATCAATGGCTTACCTTGGAAGAATGTAATGCCTTGTACAGGTCATAGAAGGGGTTGCTTATAGGAAAGATGTTGCTCTTTGTTTTTTAAAGGATGCATATTAGAGATGCTACTCTGGCATTATTCATTTATTACCAAAAAAATCTAAATGGCCACATGTTAAAGCTAGTGAAATATAACCCCCAAATATTCAAAGACTACTTGGTAAACCCAAGACATGCAGAAGAAGAGAGGCTGATGAACCACTAGCATATAGAAGAAGGTTAACAATATGTTGTGCATTTTGTAAAGGTATTGGTCATGATATAAACAGCTGCCTTATTGATCCAACCAATGCGCATAAGAAGACTAAAAATGATTGGTTAGTTTTAGGATTCTTGAATTGCAGTTATTGTTAAGTACGTATGATGAGAACCCTTTTAGATCTAGCTAGAAAAATCAATTGATAAGAACCCAAGAAAGCTAATATGATCAGAATTCGGATAAAAGATCTAAACCTTTGAGAAGCTAAGTCTCAAGAACCCGGATTGCTAAATAGGACGTCATAAAGGTTAACAACTCTTTTGATAAGTCTAAAGTTCTTTCAAAAATAAGTTGAGAAAATCCTCTCTATGATATCAAACTCAAGATTGTTAAAGGTGCGTTCAAAGAACATAAAAAAATGTTTATATGAGGTGGGTAACCCTAATATAACTTTAAAACACGAAAAAAATCCTAAAATTAAAACTCGGAGTTGCATAGGCCTTGGCCTGCAGAGCCATTGATATTAAATGGACCGTAACTTAGGCATATGATGCCAGATTTCGGTCCCCAATTTATCGTTTCGAAGCTCTTGACGTAAGAAATGCAGCTATAGCCTTATAATTTATTTTCTAGCTCTTCTTTTACTTCAAAACTCATCCTCTCTGATGCTCACCACCTCATTAGGTCGAATCAAGTATACTAAGGCTGGTTCCTCCTTTTTCAAGCTCATTTTGAATATTGGTCTCTTGTAAATTGAATTTAAATTGAATTTGTCCACAGTAGCTCGAACAAATCCTTGCATTGCTTCCTTGATCTTCTTAGCTCATGCTCTCGTAATTGGCTCTTTTGGAACAAACAACAAATCTTTAATGCTCTAAGCACTGTAGATCACATCAACGCATATAAGGGAATTAGGTAATACTGATAAAATTTATTGTATTGTGTTGAACAGAAATAGAGGAAGAAATTGACAGTAGCTTTAAGCTCATGAACATCATTTGCAGGGGTTAACGCTGTTGGAAACTCAATGCCTAGCGGATTTGCATTATGTAATGTTTCATAGACTATAATAAAGTTAATAATTTTTAAATTGAAATGCAGATTTATTTGCATTAATTAAACCTGTGATTGATGGATGCATTATGAATAGTAGCAGAACCATCACCTAATACTTCAACACAAAGGCTAAACTAATAAACAAGGGGTTCAACAACAAGTGGAGCACTAGCAACAAAGAAAACATTAACAACAAGTAGAGCCCCAGTAACAATGAATGCATCAATAATAAAAAATGTATCAGCAACAAGAAAAGAAGGTTTTGATACGTTTATAATGCCATCTTCACTAGGTATTGTAATTAGGGAGAGGTAGATCTACAAAGGACACTATAATCCACCCATGTTCAAACAATAAGAGATTTAAAGGGCAAAGTAATGGTTCAAAGTAGCTTTAAATTTTTTCTATAAAACTTAGTGTTTTTTTTTACTTACATGTAGAATTATTTTTTCTGATATGCTAACTAGATCAATGCTTTGACTTTATGTTGTAGAGAACTGCAATTACATTCAATGGCATGATGGTAGTAGTATCAAAATTTTATTGAACCTTGAATATGAAAATGATGCTACTGATTTTGATATTTTGAAATTTGAATACATTGTAATATATATATAATATTGGGATGTAGTACGCGTGCTTTTGTCTTTTTGAATAATTAATTAGTCGACTAAGTGAGTATTTTTTGGAGATTGTTGCAGTTAAATTTGATCTATAAATCACTTATTATAAAAGTCAAAAGGCAAACTATAATATGCTGTTGATGAATATTGACTACAACAACATAAACGTAATATTTTAAACTCAAAATATATTTAATTGGATATACTCTATGAGTTTTTTAGTTACATGAAGTATTTCATTCAACCATTTCATTTACTTTTTGACCTTATACTTCAACTACAAGCGACATGAAACATATACATCATACAAAGTGCTGATATGAACAAGATGATATACAACATCCCAATGATTGAATCTGAGTTTGCAATAAACTTATTAACCATCTCCAACATCTTCTTATCTTTAATTTTGGATCATCATCGCTTTCCAAACCCTCACTCAACTTTCTTAATCCTTTTATAATTACTCTATACTTACACATACTTGATCCTATCATTTGAAAAATTTGCAACATTTATTGTTGCATTTGTAGTTTAGCTTTGTAAGATTTGCAGCAAACTCTAAGATGTATATAAATGCACGCTAACCACAATCTCTGCATGCTTTTTCATGAACTTGATCAACTTCCTATTAATCTCCAACTTCTTATCTTCATCTTCATTTTCGAAATGCTACCTCTTCAAGATGACATATCTACTATTATTTATTGATATCTTGTTTTGGATTTATGATTTCGCTAAGTATAAAGCTCGTTGGTATGTGTATTTTGTGAACTAAATTAATGATGAGTATGAATAGTACCTAAAAAATTTCATTAACGCGTATCCCATTTACCATCATCGTTTGAATGAAACTTTAGATAAATTAAGGTTTTTGCACTTTTAGAGAATAAATTGAACATTGTCATTCTATCTTAGGGATGAATTGAAGTACACTTCAAGTTACATGCATCATTTATCTTGAAAAATTGTTTAATTAATTTTATTATAATTAAAGATCATATTATATGAAGTTTATAGAATTTCAGAATATTCACTTAATAGAGTGAAGAAACCAAATTTATGAAAGAAACAAAATGAAATTTTGAATCATTATTAAAAGAAAATATTAAAATGATATTCAATTTTACTTTTGAGAATACATAATTTTATGGGAAATTATATTCCAGTCTCTAAATTTTCATAATTTCTCAAATAAATCCGTAATTAATTGCATCAAAATATATGTAGCCATTACGGGTGATGTGTTATAAGCTAAGAATGCAGTAGTGAGTTGTGCTTTTGCACAACAAGTATGGCAACATACTACTTTTGTTGATCTAATACATAATTCTGAGGTTGATTAGTGGGGTTTTATGAAAATGTTTGAAGAGATTCTTCGAATACATGAAATTGAGTTTTTTGTATTGGCGATAGTAGACCTTTTGAAGTGTTATGGGAATAATTTTTTGTTTACAAATATAATGGATTTCCCAAGTCAAATTTTAAGGAGGGTTAAGAATATATGAATTCCTTATTATGGTATGGTAATGTTAATTGTTGTGGATGAATTAATTTTCATTCTGGTGATGTTATTCAACCTAAGAAAAAAACACTATGTTTTGACTTCTTAGAAATTTGTGATTTGACTTATCTTTTTTAGAATTTAAAATGACTTTGTGACATGTATTAATAAAAAGTAACGTAATAAAAAGAAGATATTCTTCGATTCATAGATTAATGAAAAATTATTGTTCGACATATTTTATTATTATTCGACACATTGTACAAACTTAAAATCTTATTGCCTTTGTTTCGACAAAATTGACTTTCAATTCCTAGCTGAAATAGCTTTTGTATTCTAATTCTGTACGTAGAAAAAAAAAAGAGGCTAAGGACCTGTTTGAAACTTATGGACAAACCAGGTCGTTGCATGAGAACCAATAAAGCGCAGGGATCTAAATGCTATAAACTAATTTTTATATTTCCGGTTTCTTAATTCTCACCGGAGGTTGTGGAGCGTGAAAATTTAAAACTTGGATTCGACCCCAAGCCGGAAGTGGAGGTGACGTGACATGACTAAGAAAGCGACACGTGTAGTACAAGGCACGGCCGCATGGAAATTGACTTAACACACCACTTGCCCGCGCAGCGCCTTGGTCTTGTGTCAGATGCTATCGGTATTTGAATGTTCAAAAACAACAAGCCGTCAAGTCAAGCCCCACGCAATTTACCCACACACTCGCACACAACACTCACTCGAAATTATTTTCTCTCTCTTTCTCCCTCACTTTCTCTCACACCAAACACATTTTTCATTTTCCATTTTTCATATCCTGACTGTTCTAACGGAGCTCTCTCTCTCTTTCTCTCTTTACATTACGCCGTCCCGTTTAAAGCTTAGCTACAACACTTACGCACTAGCTCAGTGTAATCTCTTTCTTTTCTTTTGTTCAAGATCTGGTAACGAAGATTTTAAAATTTTTTTGGGAAATTGGCTGAAAAGTAATACTTACAATGCATGATCTTCTCGGATCCTTCCTTTTGTTCCGAGACTTTCGATCTAGATTTCTTCCGCATTACGTGTTCGTTTTCTAAAAAAAAAAAGTTTCAAAAATATAATATTTCTAGATATTATTATTCGATTTTTAATGAGTGAAAATGGAGACGTTTCAGCGGCGGAGGTCAAAGATTACGAGCCTCACTGGCGATTTGCTTCAACCTGCATTCCAAGAAGGTTAGTGCTTTTTCTCTCTTGTTTCAAGTTATCTTGTTTGGTTCCCGAGAAAATCGAGTAAAAAAAAAAGTTAAACATTTGCAAAATGTCTCGTCCTTTTTATTATTTGTTTAATATTTATTTTTTAAATTGCATTTACTTTCAGCAAAACATAGCAAGTCCCTCTTTTCAATTATTGAGCTGAATTCGGTGGAAGATTTTGTGAAATTTGGTTTAAGATATCAAATTTTACAAATTAATATTTCAAATTATTTTTCTAGTTATATTTCTTTTTGAATTTTCTTGGCAACCAAACAGACTTTTCCCTTCCTCCTTTTCTGGCTTTATCATCTTGCAGTTGTGTGCAACGTAGAGGCTGACAGCTTAAGTTTAAATTTTGGCTTTGCTTCTACTTTTGATAAAGTAATGTTTTTCTTTCTTTCTTTCTTTTTTTTTTGACTGCTTCTTGACTTTCGTGTAGTGGCATCGGCATGATTTGGTTTGCTTCTTTAATAAATTCTATGGTTATGATGTGATATAATTGCAATGATTTGCCCACTGTTTTCTCTTAATAGTGTTTCTCTTTCATTTATACAATTACTTCTCTCCGAATTATTGTTTTATTTGCTTATATATATATATATTGTTAATGGGCAATTTTTTCATGCAAGGTTAGTATTAACTTTTACTATATATAATTCACGCCTTTCCATTTATTTAGTTCTGGGATAGCAATCCTAATGTTGTTGATAGGGATTCGTCTCCAGGAAACGGGCAGGTATTGAACAAGAGAAATTTTTCGAAATTGGCCTCTGATTCTAGTTCCTGCAGTAGTGATACTACAGATGACGATTCGGTGCGCTGATGTTCCTGTTTTCTGTTCATTGATCATTTGCTTCTGATTTACTCCTATGTTCCTTTTCAAAAATCAAGTGATACACAATCCTGTTTTGTCACTTCTTCAGCCTCTATTATATAAGAACCTGTCATATTGTTTTATGTAAACATATGTATTTGATCCTTGTAGTTGATGTTTGATTTCGGGAGGAGATCTTCGAAACAAGCAGTGAGAACACCAATGAAGAAGTTGTTGGCCAAAGAGATGTCAAGGGAAACTGAATCCAAGAGAAGATCACCTAGCGTTATTGCGCGATTGATGGGTTTCGATGGACTTCCAGCTACGCAAGCTGCTCATAAACAACATAAAAGATCTGTGGAGAATAATCAACCTTGGACAGCTTCGGCAGAGAAAGCTCAAAGAAGTACCACATCTTCTGGCCGCCGATCTTTCAGGAAAAGCTCAAAGGAGGAGCAAGAATTTAAAGATGTGTTCGAAGTTTTAGATGCATCAAAGATGGACACTTGTAGCAAACAGGAGAGCACAAACTCAAAGCTTTCTGAGGCTGAGATGGTTTTTATTAGGCAGAAATTCATGGAGGCAAAGCGTCTTTCAACCGACGCAAGGTTTCAGGATTCAAAGGAATTCCAAGATGCACTTGAGGTGCTAGACTCCAATAAGGATCTTCTGTTGAAATTTCTTCAACAACCAGATTCATTGTTCACAAAGCATCTGCTTGATCTAGGTGCCTCTTCCCAGTCCCATTGTGGTCATATATCAGCAATGACGCCATCACATGCTCGACAGTGCGAGAGCAGTGATGTGGGTTGGAAAGCAGAGAGAGGAACTCAATGTAAGAATCAATGCAAATCCTCTCAGGAACATCCTGATGGTTTTTCTAGTCACTCTTCAAGTGGACATGCTGCTCAGAGTTTGAATAAACCAGCAATAGTTCAATTAGAAGGGAAAGAAGACCATTCTGTTCTCCCTACAAGAATTGTTGTTTTGAAACCAAATGTTGGAAGGGTGCAGGCTGCTGCTAGAACTGTTTCATCACCACGTTCTTCTCATGGTTATCCATCGGATTCTAGGAAGCACACAGAACTTCCAGGTCCAGGCATGAAAAATAGAGAGCCAGAAACGTGGGAGAAGAAGAAGTTTCCTGATGATGTAGGTTTTTCAAGACATAAGTCCAGAGAATCAAGAGAACTAGCCAAGGAAATCACTAGGCAGATGAGAGATAATTTAAGCAGTGTTTCCATGAAGTTTTCAAGTACTGGATTTAAAGGATATGCAGGGGATGAGAGTTCAAGTAATTTGTCTGGGAATGAGTCTGCAAATGAATTAGAAATGAAAACAATGACTTCCAAAGATGGCTTTATCAGGCACCGCAGATCCAGATCTTCTTCATCCCGTTCTTCAGAATCATCTGTGAGTAGAGAGGCCAAGAAGAGACTATCAGAGAGGTGGAAAATGTCTCATAAGTCACAGGAACTGGGTGTGATTAATAGGGGTAACACCTTGGGTGAAATGCTTGCCATGTCTGATCGGGAAGTGAGGCCTGCAAATGTGGATACTATGATTGGTCAGGAAGGAATCTGCGACAGATGTGATGGCAATAATGGACCGACTAGGTGGGTTGAACCTTTGGGTATTAGCAGTAGGGATGGCTGGAAGGATGGTCGTATTAGTACTCTAACAAGATCAAGATCTCTTCCTGCTTCTTCTACCCTTGCAAGTCCTAAAACAAGCATGCGCTATGAATCTTTTCGTGATGACCGCTACATAATACCAAAGGAAACCATAAAGCGTGAAAGAGGCAAGGCAGTGAAGGGAAATTTCAACCAGAGAGAGGGTTCGTCTAGTAGAAGCTCAAAAGCCAGTCGTGGGAAATATCTGTCTTCCCAGTGTACAAGTAGAGAGAGTAATATCACATCACCAGATACTCATTTCACCCTTAATGAAGTTGAGAGCAACATTAAAGAGTATGACCCATCCGAAGAAAGTTTTATGGTTTTGGAGTCCTCCCCGAGTATAGTTATAGAAAAAAATTCAGTTCTTGAGAATGTTTTGCATGTGGAACATGACAATACAATCATATCTTCTCGATCGCCAAATCCAGAATTCTCTTCTCCTTTGTTGCTAAATGCTGATTCGTCAACTGGTGACTTGGATATTTCAAGTTCAAAGGTGGGGATTTGAAAACTTCCAAATGATTTTAATATTTCAAGTAAATAATTATTGCAGTAATAAAGTTTTGGTAGTTTATTCCTTTCAAATCCCATGAATTTTGATAAACTAATAATAACCTTGAATGTCATCTTTCCTATTTGTACATTCAAATGGTAACGGTTAACTACATTTCGGTCCTTCATCAGCAATCATGGACAGACCATTAGCTGTGTGCTTCCTTTTGTCTGCTCCTGGATTATGCATATGCATTAATATTAGATTTTAGAAATCTGGATTCATAGAATAATGATTACCACAGATTTCTTTCTTTTGCTTTCAGATTTCTGATGCCAATAATATTAAGAAATTATCCTCTTTCTCTCACTCGCAGATCATAAACACTTAGCATATTTGTTTACATAATTTTAAGATACATCCTTCAGACTTTACATAATTTTCTATTTCATTTCTTCAATAATGGAAGTTGAAATATTTTTTCAGTTAAACTATTTAAATCTTTGTTGAATGAATTTCTCATAATTTAAGTCTTTCTCAATATTTCAGGAACCATCAGCTGGATCATCAAAGGAAGTGCCTTTGCATCAAACCATATCTGAAATAGAATCTCCAGCAAGATCCAAGGAAGCCGATCAGCCCAGTCCAGTTTCAATATTAGAAGCTCCTTTTGTAGACGATTTGTCGTGTGGTTCTGAATACTTTGAGGGCGTCAGTGCTGATCTCCATGGTAAGCTTAAAAAATCTGTTACTTCACTTATTTATCCGAAGTAGTGTTTGCACCCATCTCGACATTGCAATGATTACATTTCAATTTCCATAGGCTTAATAGATATAAACTCTCATTTAGGTTCTCCTTTTTCTAAAATGATTATGAAGCTACTAACCATTAGACCTTCTGATCGGATAGTTTAACACCACTTCTATTTCTCCTTTTCCCTTATTTGGAATCTTGCTTCTTTTTCATTTTTGAGTTTATTTTGGATAGTTAGGATCAGATGATGCATTGGGTACAAAGTATTTCTGGAAATATCATAAAGAATAAACAGATTAAATGTTAATATCATAGGCAATGACTTATGACTAATAAAAACTTCAAATCAAGACACTTGGAAGAAATGACAAAAGTAATGACTATTAAGGGTCTTAAGACATCCGCAAAATAAGTAAAAATGCTGACAGAACCAATAGCTTTTTCTTTTATATATATTTTTTCCTACTTGTTAATTTACCTATGGTAGCTGATTACAGCAATTTCCCAGGCACCTTTAAAATTCCTGAGAAAAGGAAAACCATGGGCTGTGGTCTGATCTCCTGAGGGCAGCTTAGAATCCATACTTGTTTCCTTGTTTTAGAGAAGTAACAATTGGAATTACAAGAAGCATATCATAGTAAAATCACAGTAAACTACATCTATATTATCCATTTCAAATCAGCGTTATTCAAAGTATCTAGAGCATTTTTACAACTCTCTACCCTTTTTCGTTGCCATTATGGATCAAGTAATAATTATAACCAATGACCATACAAGAAAATAAAAAGATATGAGATTTATTAAAATGGCAGGATTGGTTTCCCATGTCCAAAACCTCTTCCCGTTGATATTCAATCAGGCTTTGTTAAAGAAACTGCTAGCTAGAGAAAGCATAGGTTTAATGTTTAGTAAAGATTGATCAAATCCTATAGTAATGTTGTTTCTTACTTGAACATGTATGTATGGTGTACTGCTGCCGTTGTAATGCTGCAGTTTTGGATTGGGTTTAATTACTTTTTGGATGATATTTGAATAAATTATGAGGGAATGCATCACAGTTTTTTGGTGGCCCTGTTTCCTCGCTCTTAATTTTTCTTTTTCCATTTTGTGGTCCCAGGTCTTCGAATGCAACTTCAACTATTGAAGTTGGACAAATTGGAGTCGGAGGCATTTACAGAGGGAACTATGCATATTTCAAGCGATGAAGATGAAGAGGAAAGATCTGTTGGAGTTATAGATGAGAAGAGCATATTAAAAGCTGAAGAGAGCTGGGAACATTCTTATGTAGCTGATATCTTAATCCACTCTGGTATCAAAGATGTTAACCCGGAGATGTTTGTGACGACATGCTATTCTCCAGAATGCCCCGTGAGCCCCTCGGTGTTTGAAGAACTTGAAAAGAAGTATTCTAATCTGAATTCTTTGTCAAGATCAGAAAGGAAACTACTGTTTGATTGTATAAATGCTCAGCTCCTGGAAATTCACCAGCGATTTATAGATCCACTCCCATGGGTTCGGACTGCGATTAGGGTTAAGCCTAAATGGAACGAGAATGGGCTCCTAGACAACCTGCGCACATTTCTGATCAGCAAACATAAGAAAGTCGATAAAGATGCAGGTGAGAACGTGCTGGCAAGAGAGTCCCAGTGGCTGGATACAGCAGACGACATTGATGTAATAGGTAAGGAAATCGAAATACTACTGATAGATGAGCTAGTAGCAGATGTAGTGGCAACGTAAACATAAAAGTTGTTTTTGTTGTAGGAAGCTTAGTTGCATATATATACACAAATGAAGTGATGGAATGATCATTTCGTTTGGAGGTAAATAAAATGAGTCAATCTTTACACTAAAATGAAAAATCACAAAGCCATCCTACGAAGAGACAGATGACAATTGAGGTGCTTCTAATTCTGTAAATGAAAATCTATTTTACTTAACCAGCATTTAAATTTTTTATTCTTGTTTGATTAATTTATAATGCAGCTGTCATTTTTTTTATAGTTTTGGAAAAATGAAATTAAGAACCAATGAAATTAAAAACCAACTTCCAAATATAATTTAGGAATCAGTTTCAATTATGTTAATAATTCTGTCTCTAGCTGTCAAATTCTGGTCACCAAGGAGTCGAAGATCCGAGTCATTTTTTTAATTGAATTATAAACACTAATCCGGTGGTGATTTTTTTTTAAAAATATATTTTCTGCCGAGAAAAATCCTGTACTTTTATAAAATACGGGAAGATTTTTAACAATATAATGTTGTAAATGTGCTCTTGTATCATTCTGAAATTTTTTACAGCGTTGTAAAAGAGGCACAGATTTGAGCTAGTCAGTTCAAATCAACTTAAAGATGTTAATTTATGTCTGTGTCGTGTTCTATGCTGGTGTATGCATTGTTTTTCAAGTAATTTGTCTGCAGTGACAAATAAAATAGACCTATTAAAACTATGCCTTACCAAGCCCTCGTAGCCCAAACATGATTCATTATTCCATACTAAATCATTACAATTTATTTGTATGTGCTGCTGCGTATTGACAAACGGAGACTATAAATATGACAAACGGAAGGCATTTATCATCACTTAAAAACTTAATTATTTGGTAGTATCGGACCTTCCGGTGGCCAACGGGTAGACGGTCCCGACGGAGGAATCGGCACGCCCTTCGGCAGTTTCCCGAAATGCAGATCTCTAGAAAACGAATAATAGCCGGAAGGCGAACGAGAAATAGTTGCACCCTTGGGTAGCAGCACTCTGGCATCAGCTCGGGAGAAGGCAAAGCCAAAAGCTAATACCATCATAAAAGCAATAAACACAAGCTTCTTTCCCTTTATCTCCATCCCTTTCTTCTTCCTGAGATTTTGTTATATATCTTTTGTAGCCCTGGCGATCCCCTTTTTTTAAATAGTACAATTTGGACACTCCGAATAGGTAAGTAATCTGACAATTAACTAAAATATTGCAAAATGAGTAACAAAATTGAATTACATTCTAGCAATACTTAATTATATATTCTGAATCAATGTCATTTACTTGGTGAACAATTTGATCCATATTCTTTGAACCTAGAAACACTGAAATAGGAAGCATTCCATTTTTTTATTTCTTAGTTATGTCATCAGTGAAATTGCATGATCAAGCGCTTACCTTATACCAAACTATGATTAAGAATTGATTATTTATATATTCTTATCTAATAACTACTAATCACAACTTTCCAACAATTCATTATATAGAGGAAAATAGTTATATTTTTTGTAAAAAATATTAAGCTAAATGAGTAACAAATCAATTTTCATAATGGCATACTTATCTTTAGAGCTGGCTCATATGTCGGCCTGACACAACCCATCAGATGCAGACCTATAAGCAAATGCAGGCCTGTAGATACAGTTTACTGAGTTGGTGGGGCGGCTCACTTATGCCTAGCAAGAGGCCCATTTCATATTTTTTGCTTTTTCAAATTGAGTTGAGTTGCTCTAAATATATATATATATAAGACAAATTTAGAGTAATAAATCAATTTTCATTGTGGCATACATTATCTTTAGAGATGACCAATATGTCGTGTCGGCACAGCCTGTCGGATGTAGAACCATAAGGAGATGTAGGCCGGTAGGCACAACTTACTGCTATTATTGTTATGCATAGCAAGAGCCCATTTTGTTTTCTTATTTTTCCAAAATTGAGTTGGTTTCTACTTTTATTATATAAAAAACATTACAAATTTCACAACCTGGGTATCGAACCCAAGTTCTTTAACGCTTTAATCACTAAGCCATGGCAATTTATGATTTTGTGATTTAAGAAAATATTTAAATAGAGTATAGAAATAAAAAATAGTCAAATTAATATATTTTCCACTAACTTTTATTAGAAGGGGATTAATTCATTAAATTCAAGTATGTTAAAGATAAATATTCACATTTGCATAACATAACAACAATAATAGTAAGAAAACTTAGCAAGCAACATTACACTTATAATACAAATTCAATTCAAATGTAGTTAATAACTAATTAATTTGTAATTTAAAATAACATAAAGTTAATGAATAATAAAAACTCAACTCAATTGCAATGGAATATAATATAATTAGATTTAATGTTTTTCAATTCAATCACATTTATTTAAAGAATATATTAGTGTAAGTCAATTAAAATTAAGGTGTTTTTTTTTCTGAAATTTAAATAGACTTGAATTAGTCTAAGTTTTGAATAGAGTTGAATGTCTGAATTTAGATGATATTTTTTTTTGTTTGAATCGCTAAAAATAAATATTAAGTTGTTTTAACTTAAAAAATTTGAAAACTAGTATTTTTACATTTGTGCCTTACAAATTATAAATATTAAACAAATAATAAACATTTCAAAAAATATCAATAAAATAATATATTATCATAACATAAACCATATTCAATTGAATACAATCCTTTAGTATTCTAAATTGGTATGATGTTTTTAATATTGTAGTTTATGATGTTTTTATATAAAAAAAATTCATAAAAATTATGAAGACAAATGATGCTAATTTGAAGAAAATAAAAAGATAAAAATAATAATAGTCTACCACTATATCATCACAAGTTATAAAGATGAGAAATAATGGTAATTATTAAAATTTTATTTAGGTAAAGATGAAAATTAATTAATTGCATAAGGATATTTTGGAAAATGTCTTTTAATGATATCATTCAAAATTTTTAGATTAAGCAAAAAGCTAAAAAATCGGTTCAATAACTTAATGATTTAATGACTGAAAATTTTCATAAATTAAAAAAAGAAGACATAACATAACTTATTGAAATTAAGTCAATTAATTCATTAAGTAAAAAAAAGAAAAAAAAAAAAGAACAGCCCCTAGGTCATAAAATTAGAAGTGTACTTTTTGTAAGTTTTTTCACATGTCCTACTTTACCCATCTCAAATCGTACCCGACTTTAAAGTCACATGCTGTTCCTATGCCAGGTCTCATGTTACACAACATGTTGGTCATCTCTACTTATCTTTTAGGACTTATTGTTTCTTAGAATTTTTATTTTATTTTTCAAAAGAAATTAATACATGTAATCGATGGGGAGGGAATGTTCGAAGATTTATAATCATATAATTAAGCCTCTCCCGATACTGTTCATGTTTTTTAAATTGAATTTTGGTGCTTAATATAGAAATTTCGCTATTCATTGTAATTAATTAAGGAAATGATCAAACTTTGTTTTGAAATATTGCTGCTAAATTTGTGAAAAATCAAAATTTCGTACGACCATAATTAGTTGGAATCAATATCATTTTGTTCTGTGAAGATTGAGATCATACAAAATCTGTAAATCTTAAAATGAAGTTGATAAAATGTTGAATACCGACTTTGTTTATGATTAATTTTGTGGTTTGGGTCAAAGGGGCGAAAGGTAGTGAGGCACATGGTGTAGTTAGAAAGAGGAATGATAGAACACAGTTTTATGTAATTTTTTTTTTTATTTCAAATCAATGACATATTGCATTGGTTAAAATAAATCATATGAATTATGTGAATTATGTGGTGGTTTATCTAATCATAACAGTAATGTTAGATCATTTTACATAAAGTTCATGACTCTAATATTAAGAGGTTAGAAGTATTAAATTTTATGATCGTCTTCAATGCATCGCCATTGGGCTAGTGGTTACATGCAGATACATGAAGAATTTGGCATATTGTATTGCATTATACTGTACTAACTATATTACATTATGATATATTGCATTGGGATGCATTGCGTTAATTGTAATATAATACTATGTTTAGCGTAATATGAACTGTATTATATAAAATGATATTATTTTATATTAATATTAAAATTAAATTAATACTATTTAAATTAATTATTATTTTATGAATTTATTATTAATTAATACTTAATTTTCACAACATAAAAATGATTTAGTAATAGAAATGATTTAATAATATACTACTATTATATAATAAAATATTACAATATTATGTTATTAAGAATATTACATTATAACATAGTTTATTTCTATAAATTAGTTATTATAATATATTATAATCATATTTTAATATAGTGTAATTTGATATTTTATTGTCTTAAAATATAATAATATATTATAAAAGATTAATTAAATTATATTTTAAGACAATATAATATTACATTATAAATTAATTTTAAATTTAATATTTTAGTAAATAATAAATGATTAAATAAATTAAAATATTTGCTACGTATTTAAAGTAAAATGATTAAAATAATTTTATGTAATGAAAGTAAAATAATGTATTATCACTTATTCATTAAATATTTAGGTTTGTTATTATTTTATATTATTATTTAAATTAAAATTTTATTTAAATATAAATATAAATATAAATTAGTATGTACTAAATCTAAAATTATTATTTTTATTAAATAATAAAAATTAAATGATTATATGTAAAATATAAATAATATTTAAATGCAATACAATCTAAACCCTACCAACCCATGAGTTTAATTAGATTATACATCTTTCATTGTATTAGTCACCCTTTTAATGTAGTCCAATGCAATTAGAAATTACAATCAAACATAGGTTAGTATAAGAATTATATTTTAATACAATACAATGTAATACAAGTTACCAAAAGCATCTAACTGTACACATTGAAACTTTAGTATTGTAGAATAGAGTCTTGGAACAATAATTTTTGAGATGGAGTCGTGCCATCATATAGGCAACTACATGGCACTTACGTGTTCGAATTTGAACAAGTAACTTCCATTAACTGTTTTGAAGTTATTTGTTAAAATTTCGACATGTAAGCTGTTGTCTCTCGTTAGGGACACACACCCTCTAAGCAGAATATATGGCATTCATGGTGTATCAACTTTGTCATACATCATGTAAAGATCATTTGAGGGATATATACATAATGAATTAATCCCCTACTTTTCAATAATTCGAATTCAGGCAGCAAGTCAAATAAAATTATTTAAAAATTACTCGACTAGACTTTTGGGCTAACTGTGAATGTATCTAAATAGGAAAAGTGGAACAATTGGCGTAGTTAGGTACTAGGAGTCACATAAGCAATCATTGTATAGTAAATTATGAAAGCTGAACCATAGATGATTACGAGGCTTGATTGGAGGGATTAATACTTTATATAGGAATATCCTTAACAGTTAATTACAGGCGAAAATGGGTTTAAGCTTATGATCAGGATATTTCAGTTCTGATTGATGACGAAGAATGCTGTCATAGATTGCTAGGAAAAATTTGATTAAGATGTAACTGAGTGTGTTGAAAAATATCTAGATGGGTTGCTGTGTGATGTCTGCAGGTTAGATATTTTGATTTTTGGCTTAATTTTAGTTAAAGACGCAAAGGCTTAATTTTACTGTTAATGAAGCTCGATTTAAACATGAATAAGCTATACTGTTATTGACGCTTCATATTGTACTTCTACTGGAGCTTGGTTGATTAATTCGGTTATTTGTTGAACACTTGCTGCTAAATTAATGTGTAGGTCTTGTCCGTCTGATCAATGCATCTGATTCGTAAACTGTTGTAAATTTAGTTGGTTCGACATGGCTACAGAATTTCCAGCTGATGTTAAATTGTTGCCACTCATTGGTTAATGAAATTCAGTTCTCTGAGAAATAATTAAAAGCCGTGTGAGAAAATGATTAGTTCTGGGAGTTTTTTGGACAGATGTTGACTGAATGGGAACAAAATATGGTCTTGAATGTGAGATGACATTGCCGATTTATGGCAGCAATACAACAGATGCGTTCTCTAGTTCTATTTTTCTTTGATTCAGTGAAAGTTGTGATGTTTAGTGGGTGGGTGCATGCATGGCTTTAATTTCATCCGAAGTTCTTTTTACTGAATACCGTAAAATAAAAAACTTGAAAAACACAGGGCATCGTATCCATGACCAAAATAGACTTGTAAACTGTGCTGTAACACCCTCAATGGCCCATTTATTATTCAAGATTACTATTTCGCACTACTGTTTTCTAGATGCCGCCATGATGCTAGTAAGTGTAACATAGCCATTTTAATTTCGTGCTAAATAGTGGGTGTTTATGGGCCGGATGGAAGAATAGGCACGCCCTTATTACTTCTTGAATCCTATTATCTAGAAAACGAAGAGCGTTCTTTAGGCGGCGGCAGATTGATCTGTGGACGGGGCCTTTGTGAACCGAGTAATCTCGGAGATTTACTTAGTATTCCGAAATTCAAATCTCTAGAAGAAAGACCTTTGGATGGCGGATTGATCTGTGAAGGAGGACCTTGTGAACCGGGAGGCCTGGGAGGATTACTTAATGTCCCAAAATTTAAATCTCGTGCACTGGGCCTAGTTGGAGATAGTAGATGTTCTCTTGGGTAGCATTCCTGAATTCAGCAGAAAGTTTCCGGCATTTGCTTGGCGAAATGCAAAATAAAACATCCTTCAATAGTCCGATAAAAAATTGATCAATAGTCTAGTTTATAATTTAAATAAACTAACTGTTTAAATTATACCTGATCGTTCTTTGTAGGTGAAGTTATTTCTTGTTCTAATGGTTCTCCATAAACTTGACTCCAATGCGTACCGAAGAAGATACTCTAACGCTCTTGTTAGATTTGTGCTCCTTGAATCTAGTAAATCGGGGTTTATAGACCAAGAAAGGTGCGTTTGGTGGGAGATTTAAAATTTGGCTGTACTTATAGACCAAGAAAGATGCGTTTGGTGGGAGATTTAAAATTTAGATATATATAAATTTCCACCATCTGCCTTTTCCTTTATATTGCATGCATAGTTAGATTTATATCTATTTTTTGCTCTACTTGACTTTTAGGCTAGTGATTTTGTTAGTAATTATGTACTGTTCACTGCTATATTTTCAGATTAGGCCAATAATTTTTTTTTTCTACATTTTGTATGATTTATCATGTAGTTTTTCATGTAACCACATATTTGTTTTACCCTAGTCCTGATCTGGAGTAATTTTATTTATTCTTGGATATATTTTGCAATATGTATGGACAAGGCGCGTTGTAAGTGGCTATATATTTTAACCCTCACAGTATATATTTGCTAATATTATTTATATTTATTAATAAAAGAAATTTCAGCAATTAGTAGATATAATAATTATTATTAGAAAATAGTAATAATGATAATTTAATTTGATTAACAACTACTATATCAATTTGGTAGGCGAATTACTCAAACAGTGGGGAAATCTTGGTGTTGGTGTTATTACTATTAATTACAATCTTATGTGAATCTAACTATCTGAGCAGCTAGAAAATATAAATATGAATTAGTTTGTGTTTTTTCTTTCTTCTGATCGATGATCTATTTCTACTTATTCACTAGTATTATACAAGGCCAAACCTACTACGCAACAGTTGCATGGTGCAACTGCTGCGTTTAACCGTTGGATCCAGCTCATGGTGACAACTGTAGCTGAATCCAATGGTTAAAAGCAGCAGTTGCACCATGCAACTGTTGTATAGTAGCCGGACCCATTATACAAGGATAGAAGAGAAATTAAGAATTTTAAATTCACAAGGGTTGGAATTACCATTGATTTTCAATAAATTTTTATGGGAAAAGGACACAGACATCCCCAACGTTTAGACAAGTGACACAAAACCCTTTAATGTTTTAAAAAAGACATTCAGACCCCATCTCTTAACAGAAACCGTTTCTTTTACCAGAAATTATAATTTTAACATGTAGTTACCGTTATACCCTTCTAGGACATTAAAAATAATTGTTCATTGTCCAATTTGTCCCTATATTATTAATAAAATTATGAATATACCCTCATTGCCCAATTCCTTTATTTAATTTTTTTTGGTCAAATTTTATCTTCAAGCCAAATAAATTTAATCCATTACTCAAGAATAAAAATAATTAAAATTGGTTATTAATGCCATAAGAATAACAATTATCCATATGTCAATCATAAAAATAGTTAGAAGAAGAGAGACAGGGGAATTGTTATTTATTTTTATTGCTATTGTTATTCTTATGACATTAATAACCAATTTTATTTATTTTTATTCTTGAGTAAGAAGTATTTGGGCAATGAAGGTATATTCATATTTTATTAATAATATAGGGACAAATTGGACAATGAACAATTGTTTTTTAATGTGCTAGAAGGGTATAACGGTAATTACATGTTAAAATTATAATTTCTGTTAAAAGAAACGGTTTCCGTTAATATATGGGGGTTTGAATGTATTTTTTGAAACATTCGGAGGTTTTGTGTCCCTTATCTAAACATTGGAGATGTCTGTGTACTTTTCCCAATTATTATTATTATTTTGGTTGTCTATATGTAAAGCATAGACATGTGATTGCGGTGGTTTATTCAAGCGGGGGAAAATTAATAGGCAAATGGATTTAGTTTTAATTGGCTGAAATTGGAGTGTGATATATATTGGAAGAGATTCCCATTGTTTTCAATGTCACCAACACTTGCTTTTTCTCTTTTAATTTGTTGTTATAAATAATAATTCATCATCTCCAAATAGGTACTGACTTAATTTTATGTAGTATGGATTGACTTGTATTATTAAAATTTTTTATTAATGTATGAAGGATAATTTTTTTTACTAAATTATAGTTTAATATAGTCTACTGTGTTAAAAAAAAATACAATACAACTTAATACAATACATAATGACGAACGAAATGCACCCACAATATAAAAATACTTAAATTAAGTAAAATGATAAAAATGAGAATATGAAAAATTATGATACTTTTTGTAATAAAGTTATTAGGGTTACATGATTTGTTATGCATGTAAGGAAGAAGTACTATAATATTTATTTAAAAAAATTGTAACAAAAAGAGTATAAAATGTTAAACGAAATTTGATAGTGGATTTAAAAAATTATAATATTAAAAAAAAGGAGTATACGGTTATAAATTAAATACATCAATTATTCAGTCTCAAAATAGGGTATGCATTCGTGAATCATATAAGAAAAAAAAAAAGAGTGGGGCTATTGGCACCCTCCAAATATCTCTTAAAACCCATTTAATTATTATACAATTTTAACTTTTATTTAAAATTACTTAATAGGACAATTTCTAATTATGCCCCCACGCAAAAGTCAAATAGTTTTTTTCCCTTAAAAGAATCTAAAATTTTATAAATTAAGAAGTTTGCTTTTTTCCTCTAATTTTTGGGTGAAGAATTTACCACCGGTGGCTATAATGGGGAGAATAAAAACTTCTTATTTTTTTTTCTTTTGAATGGAAGAAATTATTATTGAAATGGGGTTTAATAATTGATAACTCTATAAAATGAGAGTTATCAAGGTACTTTTAGACTTAAATCAATATTATTTAGAGTAAATGATGTGTTTTTGTTGAATTTTACTTATATTTTGCATAAATATTTATTTAAGTTTTAATTTTGATAAATTAATCATCTTTTAGATCATTTGGTGCTTAGATTATGTGCATGATTGTAGGAGACCAAACCGCTCAAGTTTTATGGATGGAATACTACTGCAACAGACTTGCAAAGATAATAAAAGATCTTGGTTGCAGATGAGTTAAAACAAGTATGGAACAGTGAAGATGTTATAGCTGCTGCCGTAGCAATTTTTTAGCTGCTGCTACAGCAATTTTGTAGCAACGACAGACTAGATTTCGAGTGCGATAACTGAAAGATTGTGATATGAAGTTTCCAAAAATGGGAGATACGCAGCCATACGCTTTTGGTTGCTCTAATTCTAAGTTATAAAAAGAGCACACATGAAAAGAAAAAGAGGGAGAGCTGTCACTCAAGGAAAATAACAGAGAAAAACAACAAGAAAACATAAATTAAGAGAGAATTGAGGGCTGCAATAGAGGATTCAAAGAGAATAAAAAAGAGATATTGCAAGATCAAGTGGACTTCAACTCTTTCTCTTAGTTTCTTGTTTTTATTTATGTATGCAAATGTATTTGATGGCTAAAACAATTTTTGTTACTGTTCTATCGCAAATCATGAACTAAATTTTATTATGGTTGAGTGATGAACAAGCTTAATGGTTAATTGACTGTTATATGCGTATTGCTCTGAACTTACTGCAACATTTTGTCTTAATTTCACTTATTGCAATTTTCATTTCTGCTGACCACCCATTTAGTGGATACTAACTAAAAAGGAGCCTAAAAAAGGTGTGATTTAGTGGAACAAATTAAGACAGTACTTAGTTTTAGATTGAGTTTCCCAAATTGAGTTAATCTTGATTTGAATAGGGTCATGCTTGATCTAAAATTAGTGAAGAACTAGACATAGAGATTCACCTTGTAGGGTAAATGGAACTTATAACGTTTAATGTTATATCTAATATTAGCGTAACAATTGGTCATTGTTAGGTTGCATTAAGTATAAGATATCCAACATGTGACAATTGAGGATGCATGAGAGATTCTGCCCAGTGCTGTGGTAGATGCTGTAGCAACGGTACTGAAATTGAAAAAAAAATAGTCAGTGTCATTAAATGAGTTTAATCACTCAACTACTCTTTTCCCATTGAGTTCGTCCTTATGTTTGGTTTGACAAATTTTCTTATTGTATTTTATTTATTGCATTTACTTTAATTTAGTTAGTATATTAGTCTCATTAATTATTTTATTTTAATGTAGACTGAAATTGCACTGTAAGATTGTTGTAGCAAATATGATAACAATCGTCCTTATAGAAATCACCCAACAATAATTAAAATAAATAAAAATTAGAGAATTGAGTTTACACTAATAGATTTTAATTAAGAGTATTTTTGTCATTGATGAAGGTGAAAAAAGAATTTTATAATTTTTTTAAAAATATTTTAATGGGGTTAATTAGGAAAAGGGGTAGTAAGAGATATTTAGAGGGGTGCCAATAATCCTAATCTAAAAAATAATAATAAAGGTAAACTAAAGGCTTTGAAACAGAAAATACCCTATTAATTACTCTCCTGTCTCAAACGTTAAGCTTTAGATAAAATTTTGCTTAACACTAATATCATGATGGGGAATAACGTCAATTTTATTTTGGTGTCGGATATTCAGTTATCAAATTGACCACGTATTTACTTAATAATATAACCATATACTCCAAGTTTATTTTCTATTACCTGTTTGAATGAAATCACCAACTATGAGCAAACATTAGCCATCACCCACTTCACATTGTCTTTGGAAATTTTATCTTATTGTTGATACGCAAATTAGAAGTTGAGAGATCACTAAGAAAAAGAAAAAGTAAATACAGCGGCCTTTGATATATTAATGGATAATTGGTTGTATACCATTTATAGTCAGTTGTCCAAATTAAATTAAAAGGAATCACAGGATAGTTTTGCCTGAATTGCTCAATACAACTTTATTCTATTTCAAACTTTTAATAATGTTCAATAAATATCAACTAGTTGCCACCAAGGCTTGTTAAAGGGGTGGTGCCCTCAAATTGTTCAAGGGGTTTGCTCGACACCATGTCACCATTCATAGTGGTATATATCATAAATCTATTTATAAAAATATAGGTGGAGTAGGTCCAAATATTAATTTAGGAGAATGGGAAATATCTGACTTTTAATTGATCTATATTTTCAAGCTACATAGACATTTGCTATGTTGAAAATAGCAACTGTGAAGAGTCAATAGCTGACTCTCAAGCCACGTTAGCATGCCACTTAAGTCATTGTCAACTGGAGCCAGCTGATCTGGATGGTGAGCTGGATTTGATGAGCTGGAAAAATAGTTATGCTGAAGAATCTCAGCACATGTGCATGAAGGATTGGAATTTCTAGAAGCTTTACAATGATTGGATGATGATTGTTACTGTAGCTAAAATTTTCTTTTACTTCCTTAGTTACTCCTTTTAGCTAGCTGTCATTTTTCTCTTTGGGCTTGTGTATAAATAAGCAACACTCTCTAATTATTAATTCATTCAAGTTTTCATCCATTCACTATTTTCTGGTTTATGCTCAGCTTGCCTTATAAGCAATTCCTTGAGAATTTAAGTTGGTATCAGAGCCGACCTTGAGCTATGACAAGCAGTAGCAATACACAAACCAATATGAATCCAAGAGAGCAAGTGAATGACTTGAATCAAAATAAGAATCCATCTCAGAATAGCGAGCATCAAAGCTCAAGTATTGACCCTAGAAATCTAGTAACAACAAATGCACACCATACCCAACACATTGACAGCAATACTTACGTTTTTACCACCCCTATCAAACTGACCCAGAACAATTTCTTGCTTTGGAGATCACAGGTTATCTCCAGCATTAGAGCCAATGAACTTGAAGGATTCATAGATGGAAGCCATATTTGTCCTCTTAGGTTTTTCACGAACCTAGGGCTAAATCAAACAATTGTAACCCATCTAACCATGAGTATAAAGATCTGGAAGAAACAAGGTCATATCCTTCTAAGCTAGCTACTTTCATCACTTAGTGAAGGGGTTTTAGGCACTGTGGTAGATTGTTATACCTCATGTGAGGTTTGGACAACTCTATCGAACCAATTTAGTGCAAGAACAAGGGCCAAAATATTATATCTTAGAACCCAGATTCAAACAACTAAAAAGGGGTCACTCAGCATCCATGAGTATTACTCTAGGATGAAATCTATGTTAAATGCACTTAGAGTTGTAGGAAATAACATGAGTGATGATGATTTTATAATCTGTGTGTTGGCTGGTGCAGGGCTTGAGTATGACTTAGTTGTCATCAATTGATTTATGGTGATATGCAACTTTACTATCAAACTTGATAAAGAGAATTAATAATAAGAATGGATAAATAAATTAGGTAATAATCATGATGTAACTGGTTGATCATCCAATCTTCTTCCTTATTTGAATTTTAAAAATTAAATTAAATATTCTATAATTAATTTTTTTAAGTGGGTTTGTATTTACACAAATTAGTATTGGGTTTAGGGGGAGGGGAGTAATAAACTAGTCCATTTACCCTTGTTGTAGTCTTGAGAGCATTAATTAAATTATTCATAAAAAAAGTTAATCACCAAATTGACTAATAATTATCAATATATAAGAACTAGTACTTTTCATACTCTTGCGACAATCATTCTAATAATTATTTATAAATAAATTAATAGCAACTAATTTAAAGCTACGTTTAATACCTTGCTGTATTGCTAATAATTATCAATAAAAATTTTGAGTTACCCAATTAACCCTACAATTAAAATGAACAAAATACTTTATTTTTTTAATTTGATAAATTAACTTTTTTTTTCCTTTTCATTAATGTCACCAAGGATATTATTGCAAAGATATTATTAAAGGCAATGAAAAATAAGGACAATAATGTCATATATCTAATAATATTAGTGTCTTAAGACATTTGTCAAAATATATTAGACTAAAAAAGCACTTAACTCAAAATTTATGGACTAAATGAGCATTTTGGCTATTCCAAATAAGAAATCAACCCCTTTAAAATAATAATAATACCATACTAATAATAATAATCAAATTTCATGCAAAAATATTGCAGCAACGAGGAAAGAGTCTATACACACACGAACACACTAGTATAAGTAATTTGAATAAACAGTCGTACGATTCTGTAAAGATTATTATATTGACTTTGCAAATCTAAAATTGGCATTCGTAGATTTTCAGTAAGACTTAATAGCATGGTTTTATTTCTTTTGCACTTTTACTAAATATGAAGGCGTGCTAAATTTTTCATTTCAGTGTAAAACTGACTCCGACAGAAATTATATATTAGTTTTGAATTGTTAAGGCAGCTCATTATTCAAGTAGCTTACTAAAGCCACGTCAGCAGGAGATTGCTAGTGAGGAATAACAACTCAGCGTGATTAGTTAATAGTCACTGGTCCAGCTCATGAAACTCTTATGTAACAAATTATAGTTGATTTGTTAGTTAAGAAAGTTAGTAAGTCACAAGTTATTCTCATGTGTAAATGATTGTATATATACATATGATGATTAATAAACAAAGTGAATTGAATCTTTTGGAAAAATCATTCTTCTATTTTCTCTGAAATTTTCCTTTAAGCCAAACAACACATTTATATTTTCTTTCATGGTATCAGAGCCACAAATGGCTAGCTCAAGTAATACAACTTTAAATCAATCAATCATAAACTCAATTCAACCTTTGCAAACGTCATTTACTTTTGCTGCAACCGTGAAACTTGATCGATCAAATTTTTTACTTTGGCGTAAACAAGTCTTAACTTCAATCAGAGGAAACCATCTTGAAAGATTCATTTCAGAGCCGTAAGTTGTTCCAGAACAGTATCTATCTGATTCAGTGATTGGTGGATCTGGTGAGAGCATTGAAAATCCAGCTTACATCAACTGGAGAGCACAAGATCAAAAACTTCTTGGCTGGCTGTTATCGACTATCAGTGAAGGTATTCAAAGTTCTGGTCTTAACTATGACACCTCTTTTGATGTGTGGAGATCCTTTGAAAAACAGTTTAGAGTTCAGTTTAAAGCTAAGATCATGCAACTTTGATATGAAATGAACTTTTTAAGAAAAGATTCAATGAATGTTGAGGAATATTGTGCTAAAATGAAATTGCTCGCTAACAAACTTGCTTGTGCTGGTGCTATAATTACTGAGAAGGATCTGTTAATAAGAGTTTTGAATGGATTCGGTCCAAGATATCTAGATCTAGCTTCAATAATTACTGCAAATAAGATGAGCTATGATGATGCTTATGCGTTATTATTGACACATGAAGCTAGACTTGAACAAAATCAGAATGCCAAAACTATGTTTAATGCAAATTACAGTACAATGACTATGAATCATCCGTATATGAAAGGAAATTTTAGAAGAGGTGCTTTTGGAAATGGACATTATGGTCGATCTGTGAATAGAGGTTTGAATGCTGGAAGAGGCATGTTCCACAATCCATATCCAAGAGGTTTTTCAATTGGTATTGGTAACTTTGGGGGTTATGGCAGAGGACAGGCAATGCTACCTTTTAGGCCACCTGTGAAAATAAATTTTCATCATTCAGTCAACATGCATGCTAATGAATCACCAATTATCTGTTAGATATGTCACAAAATAGGACACACAGCAGATGAATGTTGGCATAGATATGATGATACTTCTCCACCATTACCTAAACAATTTGGAAGGGGCAAATCTTTTGGACCTAAGGCTGCTTATGTGGCTAATTTTGATCCATTTACCAGTTATGCTGCTCCTTCAATTAAAGAACAATATGCTGCACCCTGCTCAGGCTACAATCATATATCCTACTTATCTTATCCTACTCAAGTTTACTTGTGCTAATCTTCTTCTGTTCAACCTTTATCAATGTTGTTTGCATACGCTTCTAATTCAAGTGTTCTTAAAAACACTCAAAATAATGATTCCAATTGTGTCTTATCTTGTAATGCATCAATCAATAAATTTTCCAGTTATATTTCATCTTGTGATGCATTGATTAATAAAGTTTAGCTTTTACATAGACATTTTGGAAATCCTCAAACTTTAATACATTTGCTAAAAAGTATTCCTTCTGTTAATCTCTCAAGTAATACCATAAAGTAAGAACTTGAACAGATCTGTGAAGCATGTCAAATGGGCAAATCTCACAAATTGTATTTCCCCAGCACAAAAACCAAAACAACAAAACCCCTGGAACTTATACACACAGACTTATGGGGGCCTTTACCCACACCTTCTAGAGATGGCTATAACTACTATATAAGCCTTGTTGATGACTTTAGCTGATACACTTGGATTTATCCTCTTAAGCTGAAATCAGAGACATTAGATGTTTTCAAGTTATTCAAATTACAGGTTGAAAACCAATTTGACACCACTATTAAGAACTTGCAATCTGAGGGGGGAGGGGAGAGTACAGATCATTTACACAATTCTTAAACCAATGTGGAATCATTTTCAGACACTCTTGCCCCTATACACACCACCAAAATGGGTTGGTAGAAAGAAAACATAGACACATTGTTGAGCTAGTACTCACTTTGTTAGCATAAGCTAAGCTATCATTTAAGTTTTGGTGGGATGCCTTCCATACAACTATTTATCACATTAACAGACTAGCATCAACAGCCTTACAACTTCTCACTCCATATGAGAAAATTTTCAAGCTTAAACCTGATTACAGTATGTTAATGTGCTTTGGGTGTATATGTTATCCTTACTTAAGGGATTATGACAAACACAAGTTTGATTATTACTTAAGCAAATGCATTTTCCTTTGCTACAGTCCATTCCATAAAGGATACAAGTATCTACATTCATCAGGGAAAATATACATAGCTAGACATGTTGTTTTTGATAAGTCAACATTTCCTTATTCTACAGATTTAGCTTTTAATTCTAATGAATCCTTATCTTGTTCAAGTCAATCTTCTGCACCTCAATAAGTATACCATTTATCCACATTATCTGTAACACCAGTGTCAGTTGTGAATAGCTCATGCAATTCTCAGTCAGTAATTTCTACCAGCAACAGCTCACAACATTCAAACAATTCTTCTCATATTGACAATCAACATTCCCATTCAAAAACACATCTACCAACCATTGAACCATCTATAGAGCCTCAAATTTCACCACCTCCAACTCAACCTATACCTTACACTTTAACTTTTATTAAACCTAATACACATCCCATGACTACTAGAAGCAAAGCTGGTATCTTCAAACCAAAGCTTTATATAGCAGCCCTTGTTCACAAAGAACCTGATTCTGTGTATGAAGCTATGCAAAATCTAAAATAGCTTACAACCATGAGAGAAGAATATACAACATTAATGCAAAATGATACATTGTCCTTAGTGCCAAGAATAATTGACTAGAAAATTGTTAGAAATAAATGGGTATACAGGGTGAAATATAATACTGATAGGAGTGTGGCTAAATACAAAACTATGTTAGTGGCAAAAGGGTTTCAACTGATTATGGGAGTGAATTGTTTTGAAACATTTAGCCCTTTCATAAAACCAGCAATTGTGAGAGTGGTCTTAAGTCTAGCTGTGATGAATAAGTGGAAGATAAGGCAAGTTGATGTGAATAATGCCTTCCTCAATGAAGAATTATCAGAGAAAGTGTTCATGAAGCAACCAGAGGGGTTTATTAGTGCTGTGAGACCATGTTATGTATGCAAGCTTCATAAGTCTCTTTATGGACTTAAACAAGCTCCAAGAGCTTGGTATGATAAGCTGAAAGGATGCTTGCTGCAGTGGGGTTATACAAATTCCAGTTCAGATACTTCCTTGTTCTTAAGAAGAAATAAATCATCAATGATCCTAGTCCTTATATATGTTGATGACATCTTAATAACAGGACCAAACAATTCTGAGCTAGAAAACTTCATTGTTAAATTCAGTACAAAGTTTGCTTTGAAAGATCTTGGAGCACTTTCTTAGTTTTTAGGCATTGAGGTGCTATATGGTACAGATTGTATTTTCTTACCTCAGAAGAAATACATAAGGGATTTACTGTCAAAAGTTGAAATGATCAGTTGCAAAGACATTGATACTCCTATGAGTACAGGGATGAAACTACAAAAGGAAGCTCAAGGAAACCTTGGTCATTATGTTGAAGATGCAACACATTATAAAAGCATTGTTGGTGGGATGCAATATTTGGTATTGACAAGACCAGAAATTACTTTTAGTGTGCATAAACTGAGTCAATATGTCTCTGCACCAACATTGCAACATCTTATGGCTTGCAAAAGGGTGCTCAGATACTTAAAGCCAATATAAGATTATGGACTCAAGTTTATCAAGGATGGTGATCTGAAATTAACAAGCTTCACAGATGCAGATTGGGCAGGGGATTTGGATGACAGAAAATCAGTTGGAGCTTATTGCATCTACCTTCGTCATAATCTAATATCTTGGTCATCTAAAAAGCAACCGGTCATTGTTAGATCTAGTGTGGAGAGTGAATACAGGTTCTTAGTCTCAGCAAGGGCAGAGATAAGATGGCTGTAATCTTTGTTTTCTAAATTGAAAGTACAGTGCATGGAAAAACCTGTTATTTGGTGTAATAACCTTAGGGCTACTGAGCTAGCTCATAATTCAGTTTTTCAATCAACAATAAAGCATATTGAGATTGATATGCATTATGTCAGAAACAAAGTTCTTGCTGGAGAACGGAACATTCAGTACATACCAAGTGAGGAGCAGGTAGCTGACATCATGACCAAACCACTCTCATTCACTCGATTTAATTAACCACTTAAGAGCCAAACTCAATGTCATGCCATGTCCCTTGAGTTTGAGGGGGCCTGTTAAGTGTTGTGCAAATTTTGTTGAACTCGCAAGCGCACGAATCTATTGTAGAATAGATTAATGGTGTTGAGTGTCGATCCCACGAGGAGGTGGATTTTAATTAGGTGTAGAATCAATTTTGTAAGTGGGTGATTTGATTTGTGGGGAAATTGATTTAAACTATGCTAGAATTTAAATTGGAATGACGGAATTAAATTAAACTGGAAACTATTGAAATAAAGTACTTGGGTATCTGGATCCGTATCAATATGCACCATGGGCTAAATAATCCTTATTAATACCAATTAAATCATAAGAGGGGAATCCACACCTCATGAACCACGCTCTAATCAATATGGTGTCAAGGGCTTATCGTGCCAAATAATAATAACCTTATACTAGGGTGCCGGTAAAACCAGGGCGGTAACTAAACAAGATTATTATTATTTGTCGACGAAAAGTCAAAACCTCCACAGAAATTAGAGGGGAAGAGAAAATAAATTTACCAAATAAAGCCCATGACACATGTTGAGACTTCACCTTCAACCCAAGCTTAAAAGAAAATTAGCTACTCATAATTGAACTAAGGGTAAAATGAGAATTTATTAAAATACATAGAAAATACAAGATGGAGAAGGAATTACAGAAAACTAAGCTCAAAAATGGATTCAGGGGTATCAAATTAGGGGGGGGAGGCCCCCTTTTTATAGATACATTGAGTGAATCATGGCCATCGGATTAAAAATAGTTTGGATGCACAGGATTGCACCACGTCATCAGTGAACAGTAACACGGTTTGACCACGCGGTTTGAACAGTAACACGGTTTGCACACGGTTTGAAACGATAAGAACGCGGTCGAACAAAGTGTCGTGAATGATATCTATGAACGACTGCATACATGTGAATAGTGCCGTACGTGTGAACAGTGCCATTTTTCCTTTTATGCTCCTCTTAAGGTTTTCGACTGTCCTGAGTTCAAAAGTGACGTCCGTTTTGCTATCCGAAATCTCGTTCATTGTGAAATGATCATGATACCCCTAAGATACACAAAATACTTAATTAAAACAAAACATATATAATTAAATAACAAGGGACTTACATAAATAAAATTAGAGATGTTAGTGAGACTTGAAGTGTAAAATGACGATTTTTTCCTTTATAAATATACACTTTCTAACACTCAACACACCCCCCAACCAGCTTATTGCTAGTCGCTAGCAAATAAAGCGAAAATAAAATTCAAACCCATTTTTTTTTTTAAACAAACTTGTTTATTCAATCAGACTAATGATAGCAATCAAATAAAAGTATAAGCATTATCTCCAGTCTAAAGAAACATCACACCCACATCAACCATCCACATGAATCAACCAAGTAAATACAGCTACTTTTAAAAATGACATGTCAAACCCCTAAATCTTACCAGTAATAGTGACACTCTCACAAGGAAATTAAACCCAATATAAATTGTCACTTCTATAAATGATAAATTGAGAGAAAATAATGAACAAGCATTATCACACACTCTCACCAAGATGAAGGAAATATGCCCATAGCTTAGAAATAATACGATCTCAAGTCAAATAAAGTATTAGTCAACCCAATGTTTTTTTTTTATTTATTTTTTTATGCATTACTACATCTTTATAGCCCATATAACTAACTTCTACTTCAGACTATAGTTCCCTAAAATCAAGAATGACTTTTATTAGGATGTAACGTAGGCTAGGGACATGGCTAACAAAGAAAGGAAAATAGAGAAAACAAAATACATGTTTGAGAAAAATAATATCTTTTGGAAAAAAAATGCATTTCACTTATTGAATTATATATATCTCTCTCTCTTTTTTTTTCTTTTCTTTCTTTTTTTTTAGAGAATTTTTTTTCTCTTTTTTTTCCTTTTTTTTTGTATTGCACAACTTTACTAAACAAAATAATTATTTATATTTTTCTCAAACATGAATAGGTGATGGAACTTTGTAAGATATCGGATAATACTCCAAATTGGAGTGGGTCAAGATGATAAGTTGACAAAGAAAAGTTTTTTTTTTTTAAATAACAGGCTCAAAAAGGGCTAACTATGGATATTTCACATAAGGGATGGCTAGAAAGGCTCAAACGGATCAAAGATGGCCTTTCCATAATCTTTTAGGGCTCTAGATAATCCTCCACATCTACTAGTTAAATGGACATTCAGATGTAGCAACACACTTTTTTTTTCTTTTTTTTTTCTGTTTTTTTAAAGCAATTTTTTTTAGAGGGTTGATTCAAAAGAATATAGAGATCGTATATAAAATAGTAAACTGTTAAGTTGTATGAAAAATAGGCAAACAGGGTTACTCTCCAAGAAAAATAATAGGCTCAAAAGCTCACTTGGTATTCATTATGACATGTCAATTCTTTCAAGCAACTCATATTTATCTCCGACATCAACATGTAGAGTAGCAAACATAGTGTAACATCACTCAAGACCAAAGATAATACAAATACCAAATTCGAAAAGTCATCATGTCATCCAAAAATAAAAATAAAATCACACTATTTTTTTTTAAACAACATTCTATCCCCCAACCTATTCTAAACATGAAAGGAAAATATGCATGTAGAAATGTAAAAATGGTGCAGAAAAACTAATTGGAAAGGTTACACTTAAAATGATAGAAAAAGAAAATGATTTGATTTTTTTTTTTACTAAGAAGATGCGTTTCTAGAGGCACTACTCTCTATATTCAGCCATCTTTGACTCAAAAATTTAAAAATGCATATTTATAAAGGAGAAGTCAAAAAGAAAAAGTTAGAAAGATCACACGAAAAATAAAATTTTTTTTATTATTAATTTTTTTTTTGACTAAGAAGATGCGTTTCTAGAGTAACTACACTCTATATTCAGCCATCTTCAACACAAAAAGTTAGCAACAGTTAGTTTCTACAACAAAAAATTAGTAAAAACTTAACCAACATTCCACAATTGTCAACTATCCCCTCCCCCCAACCAGAACGAAACATTGTCCTCAATGTTTTAAAGGAAAGAAGTAGAGTTTAGAAGACATCACCTGAGTGGTGCAACACAGAATAAAATATTTACAGGCGGAGATTTAAATCTAATTTGTACTTCTTACTGCTGCTATTGTTACCATCGTTATTTGTACACTCCAACACCAAGGTCTTGGGATCTGGCTCTGGTCGATAAGCTTGTAATAGATCAAGTAGCTCATTAGCAGTGTGAGCATAAATAAAAAGCTTTTTCACCGTAGAGGGAATGAAGTAGTTTTTTATTGCATGGTTAAGAAATGCGATAAAGCCATCATAAAAATTATTGACATTTAACAAACCGATGGGTTTCTGATGAATGTGCAGATGGGCCCAAGATGCTAAAGTGATAAGTGCCTCTAGAGTTGCAAGATCTCCTGGTAAGAAAATAAAAGCATCAAAGATGATTAAGCATTTCAGTTATTCTTTCTTGCATACCTGAGACAACTAACTCTTCTCCAGTCGGTGAGTTAGACAAGAAGCCCAAAGGTTTTAGAGCTTGTGGTATGATGCCTAACACTTGACTTCCTCTGACAAAAGCAGCTTCTGAGACCAATTTTGATAACCCTCGGTCACCTCCGCCGTACACCAAGTGTAATTTTCTCTCTGCTATGCATCGACCAAGATCAATGGCTGCCTCAAAGAACTCTTTATATTTGTCATAGTTAAATCCAGAAAGCACACAAATGTTCTTGAATTGTTTATTGGGAGTAGCTGCCATTGGGATACTTCTTAAAAAATAATTTGTGAGTGCAAATGAAAAAATCATATTTAAGGATCTTGGCGGCAGTGGGTCACAGCTGTGAATGAGGTATCATGTCCGTGTCAATTAATCGTGTAATGCACATGGCTTAAGAGTCAAAAAAGAAACAGTAAAAAGGAAAAGCAAGTAATGACAAATATAAAATTATTAAAGACAATAATACAAATGGTAAAACAACAGTGAAATAAAATAACGGTAAAGTAAAAGGATATTTACAAGTAGTTGCGACTGTGGCTCACATCTTCCTCTGGTTTTACGTCCAGAAACGGCTTCAACGCCCTCTATGGGTCGAGGATAGGCTTTCCATCCAGTTTTCTTATAAACTGGCAAACAGGGTCGTTTATAGTCAGATTCCAGAGACTGTATCGTGCATGCTCTTTCTGGAATGATGGCCATAACTGGAGAATCGCTCCTTGCACATATCCACTAGGATGCGTTTCAAGAGACAAAAGGATATCATCCAATGACTCCTTATTCAAGCCATCCCTAATGAATTGAATCTTATCTTCTCTGTTATCAGACACCATTCCTAAAGAACATCGTTTTTTATTGCATATCATTCTGGCACACTTATGACAAGCAACCGAAATTTTTCGAGCTCTTCGCTTTCTTGCATAATTTCCTTTACCACAACCAGGCATGTATGCAATAAATTTAGGAGGCAACTCACCTGCCAAGCGTACTTTAGCCTCGATTAACCAACGGATATCAGCAGGTATGTTATTCCTCATGAGCAATCGCATGCGTTCGGATCGAGCTTTATAGATTGTAAGGAGGGCATTCTGAGGAAGTGAAGGGAATCGACTATGAAGCTTTGCTAAGATCTCGTTTCTATCCATACCTTTGCCTCAGAAGATCAGTAATTATGGGAAACTGAAGTAACCGACTTGATTGTCACGGAGTACCGTTATCCGCCACTTAACCGGGGTGACAAACTAAAACACACAAACTAAAACACACAAACGAAATAACAAACAAATAAAAACACACAAAGAAAATCACAATCGTCCTTTTATAGAATTTACCTCAAGCTCCAACTGGATGTTGTAGACACTTCTCTCAATGTCTCTGAGTTGGATTTCTAAATCCTCAACGTGGGATATTAACTCCGGTGGTTGTAGCTTCTAAATACGATGTGTTTTACAAAATCGTATCTGGCCTCTGAGATGAAATTGGACACGTTGAAGTCGTCTAAGGATGTTCAAGAGGAACTGTCTCATGATTAAAAGTGATAAAAGAAAGCTCAATGGTTAAACAAACACACTTATGCACAAATAATTTCAATTAGCAAAAGAATAGTAAAAAGAAAGAAAAAAAAATCAAATCACAAAAAAAAAAAGAAAAATCTTAATTCAAATGTGGTGGGTCACTCAAATTTATTTCGGTGTCCTCTCCATGTGGTTGGTACTCTAGATATGGCTTTAATCTTTGACCATTAACTTTAAACATGACACCGTTCTTTGGGTCTTTAATTTCAATTGCCCCATGTTGAAAAACAGTATGAACAATGAAGGGGCCAGACCATCGAGAGCGTAGCTTACCTGGGAATAAGTGCAAACGAGAATTGAATAAAAGTACTTTCTGACCTGGAGTGAAAGATTTTCTTATAATCTGCTTATCATGAAAGACTTTCATTCGCTGCTTGTAAACCTTGGCATTTTCGTATGCATCATTACGAATTTCTTCAAGTTCTGCCAGCTGTAATCGTCTTTCTGAGCCAGCTTGCTGCATGTCAAAATTGAATTTCTTGATGGCCCAGTACGCACGATGCTCGAGTTTCACAGGTAGGTAGCAAGCTTTTCCATACACTAGCTTGTAGGGTGACATCCCAATTGGGGTCTTGAAAGCCGTTCTATATGCCCATAATGCATCATCGAGTCTTAATGACCAATCTTTTCTGTCTGGCCTCACGGTCTTTTCTAAGATGTGCTTTATTTCTCGATTGGAGATCTCAACTTGGCCACTGGTTTGCGGATGATACGGAGTCGCCACTTTATGAGTGATGGAGTACTTTGTCAAAAGTGCTTTGAATGATTTGTTGCAAAAGTGGGTACCACCATCACTAATTATTGCTCGAGGGAATCCAAAGCGTGAAACAATGTTGCTCTTCAAAAACCCTATCACCACTTTATGATCATTAGTTCTGCATGGAATTGCCTCTACCCATTTTGATACATAGTTAACAGCAACCAATATGTAATGATGGCCAAAAGATGGGGGAAACGGTCCCATGAAGTCGATACCCCATACATCAAAAATCTCAACCACTAAAATTGGATTTAGTGGCATCATGTTCCTTCGTGTAATGCTCCCCATTCGTTGACACCCATCACATGAAGAACAAAAGGTGTAAGCATCTCGAAATATAGTTGGCCAATAGAAACCACATTGTAGAACTTTAGTCCCTGTTTTCTTAGCGCTGAAATGGCCTCCACAAGCTTGTTTATGGCAGAACGAAAGGATGTTATGAACTTCATTCTCTGGGACACATCGTCGAATAATTTGATCTGCACAATACTTGAACAGATAGGGGTCATCCAAAAAAAAATTCTTTATTTCCGCAAAGAATTTAGCCTTGTCTTGCTTGGTCCAATGCTCTGGAAGTTTACCTGTAACAAGATAATTAACTATATCAGCATACCAAGGTAATACTTCCACACTCATTAATTGTTCATCTGGAAATGACTCATTTAATGTTAAGGGTTCTGTGATTGTGTCGAAATGGAGACGAGAGAGATGGTCAGCCACAACATTTTCTGTCACTTTCTTATCTTTGAATTCCAAGTCAAATTCCTGCAAAAGCAATACCCAACGAATTAGTCTAGCTTTCGCATCTTTCTTTGTGAGAAGATATTTCAGAGCAGCATGATCTGTGAACACAATAATTTTACAACCAATGAGATAAGACCGAAATTTTTCTAATGCAAACACTACTGCTAGCATTTCTTTTTCAGTAGTTGAATAGTTAACTGTGCATCGTTCAATGTCATACTAGCATAGTAAATAACATGAGGAATTCGATCTACTCTTTGTCCTAATACTACTCCTACTGCATAATCAGATGCATCACACATAAGCTCAAATGGTAAGCTCCAGTTTGGTGGCTGAATGATGGGTGATGTTGTCAAAAAATGCTTTAGTTTCTCAAACGCCACAAGACATGAATCATTAAAGACAAAAGGTACATCCTTAGCAAGTAGATTGCATAAGGGTCTAGAAACTTTGCTAAAATCCTTAATGAAACGTCTATAAAAACCAGCATGCCCAAGGAAAGATCTTACTTCTCGATCGTTTTAGGTGGAGGAAGATTGGAAATGAGATCCACCTTGGCTTTGTCAACCTCAATACCTTTGCATGAAATGATGTGACCAAGAACTATACCTTGTTTTACCATGAAATGACATTTCTCCCAATTTAAGACCAAATTCTTCTCTATACATCTCTGCAAAACTTGTGTTAGATGATGTAAACATTGATCAAATGAGTCACCAAAGACAGAAAAGTCATCCATAAAGACTTCAAGGAATCGTTCAACCATATCAGGAAAAATGCTTAACATGCATCGTTGAAATGTAGCAGGTGCATTACATAATCCAAATGGCATTCTCCTATATGCGAAAGTGCCAAAAGGGCAAGTGAAAGTGGTTTTCTCTTGATCTTTTGGTGCTATGGGAATCTGATTGTACCCTGAGTAGCCATCTAGAAAGCAATAAAATTCATGGCCTGCTAATCTATCAAGCATTTGATCAATAAATGGTAAAGGAAAATGGTCTTTACGTGTGACAGAATTCAATTTTCTATAATCAATGCATACGCGCCATCCTGTAGTCACTCTAGTGGGTATCAATTCATTATCAACATTGGTAACTACTGTGACTCCTGACTTTTTGGGGACCACTTGCACAGGACTGACCCATGAACTATCAGAAATTGGGTAAATGATACCTGCATCTAATAGCTTAAGGACTTCTGTTCTAACAACTTCTTTCATTTTAGGATTCAACCGACGTTGCATTTTCCTAGTAGATTTAGCATTTTCATCAAGGTGAATGTAATGCATGTAGTCTGCTGGGTTTATACCTTTTATGTCTGCTATGGTCCATCCTAATGCTCCTTTGTGCTCTTTTAAAACATCCAACAACTTACTTTTTTGCTCGTCATTTAGGGATGATGAGATGATTACCGGTAGAGTGCTTTCTTCTCCCAAGAATGCATATTCCAAAGTGTAGGGTAATGGTTTGAGCTCGAGTTTCGGTGGTGATTCTGATGATGGGATGATTTTCTTCTCTGATGGTGCTAGTTGTTCAACTCTTGACTTCCATTTATTAGTGTCTATGGCTGGTGCTAAGTCAAGTAGGGCGTTGACCTCATCGACTGATCTGTCAATATCAAAATCCAAACCAAAGTGAGTTAAACATATTTGTAAAGGGTCATCACTAAGGTTTGAAACAAAATTATCATCAACTAATGCTTCAATTAAATCCACATCAACAATTCCATCATCTGCATTGTGAGGTTGTTTGGCAATGTTGAAGATGTTGAGCTCCATGGTCATATTGCCAAAGGACAACTGCATATTTCCAGTTTTGCATTGAATGTGAGCATCCGCAGTTGCCAAGAAAGGTCGGCCTAGGATAATGGGGATATGCTTTCTTGAATCCTGTATTGGTTGAGTGTCAATTACAATGAAATCAACAGGAAAATAAAACTTGTCTACCTGGATAAGCACGTCCTCTACAATACCACGAGGTATTTTCGTAGACCGATCTGCAAGCTGTAACACCACTGGAGTTAAGTGTAATTCTCCCAATTCAAGTTTCATAAATACTTAGTAAGGCAAAAGATTAACACTAGCTCCTAAATCCAACAAAGCATTCTCAATTGTGTGGTTCCCTATACTACATGAAATAGTAGGGGAGCCTGAGTCTTTACATTTTAGAGGAATTTTGTGTTGGAGTATAGAACTAACGCTTTCTGTTAAAAATGCCTTTTTCTGAACATGAATGTTTCTCTTTTTAGTGCAAAGGTCTTTAAGAAACTTGGCATAAGATGAAACTTGTTTTATTGCATCAAGTAAAGGGATGTTAACACTTACCTGTTTGAAGACTTCAAGAATCTCACCTGTGGATTTTCCCTTCTTTCCTTTAGCTAACCTCTGAGGAAATGGAGCTTTTGAAACATATTCTCGTGTGTTGGTTTCTTCTTTCTCCTCCGGTGGTGAGTCTTCAGCATTTACAGGTACAATTTGATTTTCTTTGGTTACTGGCATCTCCACTTTGTTGTCGACTTCTTTTCCTTTTCGTAAGGTCATAACGGCTTTGACCTCTCCATGCTGTTGTGGTGAACTAGTACTTGCTTCATGCACTCCTTTAGGATTAGGCACTGGTTGACTTGGAAACTTGCCTTTTTCAACAGTCATTGCCAAAGTTTGCACTGAAGAGGCAAGCTGTCCCACCATCTTCTCGAGGCTTGAAACTGATTGGGCTTGTGAGTTGAAGCCTGCTCTCATCTCATTCCGTAGTCCATCAATAGTGCGGTTTTGTTGCTCGATTGTAGATTGAGTAACATTCTTGAAATTTTGGAATGAATCCTCCCATGGTCTGGGTTGAGAGTAATTCTGGCTCTGATTGTATGGTCTAAATGGTGGCTGAGAGGCTTGAGGAACTTGAGGAATTGGTTGCATTGGTGGAGCTGGAGCTGTTGGTCCATTCTGTTGGAATCATTGAGACCATGAAAAATTGGGGTGATCTCTCCATCCAGGATTATATGTGTTGGAGTATGGGTTGTAATTTGATGGTTTTCTCATTACACCGATGGCATTGGCTTGATCTGAATATGAGTCATGGTCATGTGGCTTTGTTGATTTAGCAGTCGTCAAATAGGCTATTTGTCGAGAAAGGCCTTCAACCATCTCTTTGATTTCTTTGATTCCCGAACCGGACTCGCCAATGTGAACCTCATTCACTCCTTTAATTCTTCTAGTATTCCTGAGAGATCGACTCCGTTGTTGGGAATTATCCGCTTGTCACTGGAAGAAATCCCAAATCTCTGATGCACTTTTTGACATTAGCTCTCCTCCACTTGTCGCCATTAGCCATTCTTGCACATTTGGCAATAATCCCTCCAAGAAGCATTGGCATTGGTGCCATTTCTCGTATCCATGATGTTGACACTTCAAAAGTAGCCCATTGAATCGCTCCTATGCTTCAAAAAATTGCTCGTCTTCTCTCTGGGTGAACTCTGAGATTTCCCTGCGAATAACATTGGTTTTATGTACTGGGAAATATTTATTTAAAAATTTTGTCACCATTTGTTCCCATGTTGTAATACTATTAGCAGGCAATGTATTGAACCATGAACGAGCTCTATCTTTTAAAGAAAATGGGAATAGTCTAAGTTTAACATCATCTTCTGAAAAATTCTCCTATTTAAATGTTTGACAAATTGTATGAAAATCATTCAGATGATTATATGGGTCCTCATTTTCTAATCCATAAAACGTTGGAAGACAATTTAGCACACTAGGTTTTAGCTCAAAACTCCTAGCAGCTACATTTGGGTATCTTATGCACGATATGCTCAAATTAGCTAAGGGACTAAAGTAGTCCTTAAATGGCCTCTCCTGTGGTTCTGGTTGTTGCAAATCCATTTCAATTTTATCTTTAAGTGCAATGTGTTTGTGTGTGCGAAGTGTTCTTTCTAATTCAAGGTCTATAGGTTCAAGATTAGGTAATAATGACCTACGACCATGCATGCAAAGAAAATAAAAATGAGAGAAAATAAATAAATAAATAAATAAATAAATAAATAAGAAGGAGAAATTATAATACTAACCTTATTGCGCTGTTACAACCTTTCTATTAAAAAAAACACACTAAAACAAATACGTGAAATAAAATAAAAATAAATTAATGAGATAAATGAAAAATTACAAAGAAAAATAACTTGAAAATTAAATTGCAGAAATTTAAAGAAGAGAAAAATAAATTCTTACCTAAAATATAAATTCACTTTTTTTTAATTAATTAAGAAAAAAAATACAAGGAAACAACTAAAATAATAATAATAATAATAATAATAATAATAATAATAATAATAAAATTATTTACAAAAAATTAATTCTACAAATCAAAATACTTACCTCCCCGGCAACGGCGCCAAAAACTTGTTGTGCAAATTTTGTTGAACTCGCAAGCGCACGAATCTATTGTAGAATAGATTAATGGTGTTGAGTGTCGATCCCACGAGGAGGTGGATTTTAATTAGGTGTAGAATCAATTTTGTAAGTGGGTGATTTGATTTGTGGGGAAATTGATTTAAACTATTCTAGAATTTAAATTGGAATGACGGAATTAAATTAAACTGGAAACTATTGAAATAAAGCACTTAGGTATCTGGATCCGTATCAACATGCACCATGGGCTAAATAATCCTTATTAATACCAATTAAATCATGAGGGGGGAATCCACACCTCATGAACCACGCTCTAATCAATATGGTGTCAAGGGCTTATCGTGCCAAATAATAATAACCTTATACTAGGGTGCCGGTAAAACCAAGGCAGTAACTAGACAAGATTATTATTATTTGTCGACGAAAAGTCAAAACCTCCACAGAAATTAGAGGGGAAGAGAAAATAAATTTACCAAATAAAACCCATGACACATGTTGAGACTTCACCTTCAACCCAAGCTTAAAAGAAAATTAGCTACTCATAATTGAACTAAGGGTAAAATGAGAATTTATTAAAATACGTAGAAAATACAAGATGGAGAAGGAATTACAGAAAACTAAGCTCAAAAATGGATTCAGGGGTATCAAATTAGGGGGGGAGGCCCCCTTTTTATAGATACATTGAGTGAATCATGGCCATCGGATTAAAAATAGTTTGGATGCACAGGATTGCGCCACGTCATCAGTGAACAGTAACACGGTTTGACCACGGGTTTGACAACGCGGTTTGAACAGTAACACGGTTTGCACATGGTTTGAACAGTAACGCGGTTTGAACGTTAATCGTGAATGCGATATCCATGAACGATCGATGCATACATGAATAATAGTGCGTGTGAACAATGCCATTTTTCCTTTTATGCTCCTCTTAAGGTTTTCGACTGTCTTGAGTTCAAAAGTGACGTCCGTTTTGCTATCCGAAATCTCGTTCATTGTGAAATGACCATGATACCCCTAAGATACACAAAATACTTAATTAAAACAAAACATATATAATTAAATAACAAGGGACTTAAATAAATAAAATTAGAGATGTTAGTGAGACTTGAAGTATAAAATGACGATTTTCTCCTTTATAAATATACACTTTCTAACACTCAACATTAAGGCAACTCATTATTCAAGTAGCTTACTAAAGCCATGTCAGCAGGAGATTGCTAGTGAGGAATAACAGCTCAGCGTGATTAGTTAATAGTCACTGGTCCAGCTCATGAAACTGTTATGTAACAAATTATAGTTGATTTATTAGTTAATAAAGTTAGTAAGTCACAAGTTATTCTCATGTGTAAATGATTGTATGTATACATATGATGACTAATAAACAAAGTGAATTGAATCTTCTGGAAAAATCATTCTTCTATTTTCTCTGAAATTTTCCTTTAAGCCAAACAACACATTTATATTTTCTTTCATTTGAATAATGTCCTAAATAATATTTTGGCTGTGAAATCACTTATTTAACCCCCTTTATTTCAAAATACAAAATATAAGTAGAGAATGTTTAATTAGAAACCTCGGTGCTAAAATAAGCAAATCGTTTAATTAGAAACCTGGTTGCTAGAATAAGCAAACCTGAAACATTTGAGATCATCATATGAAATATTTTGTACCATGAGATCGTCCTAAAATGTTTAGTTTTTGATATACACTTGCAGCAGTAGTTTAATAATTATAATAATTTTCTCTATAATTTTCATTCCACAATAACTATGACTTTTAAACCACAACACTAATGAGTAGTAGTACACAATTTAAGGATTGTTATATCCAAAATATTCCAAACAAATTTGAGATAATATATTAATTGCACAAGAAAGGACTGAACGGCTACAAAAAGACTGTTATATACATGTCGTTTAGATAGCTAGTTTTGACCAAAAAAACACAGTCGTTTTGGGAAATTTAAAACCTAGAGTCTTACTTTGTCCATAGATTTTATTCTCATTTGTTATGTTTTATTATCTCTTAATAATTTACAATGAAAAATTAAATATTTTTTTATAAAAAATTAATTTTTATTTTAAATTAAAAAATTAGTGTATCATCTAGATTGAACTTAAAATATTTTTCATAGGAAAATTATCAGTTGTCCACCCTAAGTTTATTCCATTATAAAAAAATATTACAAGAGTTTAAACTTATTTAATTTTGCACCCAATGTATACAATTTGTATCCATCATCTACTAAAATGACATAATTAGTTAATTACCCTTACAAAACAAGGAAACAAAGCCAAACACAAATTATAGTGATAATTATTTTGCATGGTTAATTCTATTTCTTCAATGGATAATTGATAAAAATTGTAAATAATGAATAGAAATCGACAAATTCAATCTTTTACAATGTTTTTTTATAATAGGGTAATTTTTAAGTAGATGACTAATAATTTTTAGTATATATACTAAATAAAAAATAAGGGAACGAGCAAAGCCCAATTCACCATCGCTTGAAAATCAAATAAGTAATATACAATAGGAAAATATATCAAGGGAGTTCGATAAGCTAGGACAAAATACACCGCATTCATACATGACCATCCTAACATCAATCCCACTAGCCCTACTTTTTTGTCTTATTTAAATTTTGCACTTTTATATCGTGTGTCGTTAAACTGTGATTAGCTGAAAACAATTAAATTTTAGGGAAATTATCAGCCATATACCTTTAAATGACACCCGTTTCAAATGTGTGTGAATGCTTTTTAAGTGTATCACTCGTATACCCTAAGTTGACAAAACACTTCTGCCGTCCACCAATTCGTTCACTTCCATTAGCAAACGCTGACATCGTAAGGGTAATCTAATCTTTAAAAAATGACATGTCATCCCATTTATCTAGTAAAAACTGACAGGTCATATGATATATATTGACAAAAATGACATGTCATCCCATTTATCGGATAATTGTTAATAATTACTAAAAAAGAACTACTTTACAACCGAATCTACTCCTCCAAAATTTAACCTAAATTTTTAAAGAACTACTCCTCCAAGCTCCAACTGAAATTTTTTATGGTATAATATGTATAATTGTAAATAATATGTTGTTAATAATTTTTTATGGTATAATACATATTTTTTTTATGGATAATTATTAATAATATGTACCATTAATAATTTATTTTTTAATTAAAAAATGTATTATTAATAAAAAATAAAAAAATTGTGTATTAAAAATTTACATTAATATTTTGGGTAAATTTATTTTTTTACCTCATTTTGAGTTTCAAGGACGAAATATTCAATTTGCCACAATTTTGTTAATTTACTAACGGAAGTTAACGATTGGTGGACGGCAGAAGTGCTTTGTCAACTTAGGGTATACGAGTGATACACTTGAAAAATGTTCCCACACGTTTGATATCCGTGTCATTTAAAGGTATATGGCTGATAATTTCCCTAAATTTTACATAAGGCTCCCTATCTATATGAATATAGTATGTGTGTTTGTGTGTACTGACACATAAGTTTATACATTGTTTTGTGCACATGTGATCGTGTATCGAAATCAAACTTGGATTACATACATCATACGGAAAAGTTAATAGAAACCATGATTAATTTGGTGATTTTTTACACAATTATTGCATATTTAATTGATAATAACATCAAGATAACTAATAATTTGAAGACTATTACATGCAGACGGGAGGAATTAATGATCACTTCTTTAATTTTATTGCCGAGATAAACTTACATTATTATGAAAAGCCCCTAGTTGGAACACGAGGCCTTGGAGGTTTATGCATGTTGCTTATGATAAGAATGTAAATATACAGCAGGAATCGAAGAAGAATGGCCTGGGGGTGGTGGATCGGGAGATAAAACTGCAGGGCTCCCATGTGAACCAGGAGGTCTCGGAGGTTTCTTTATTTGGCCTTCGGGGGGCAAATGATGAAGATGAACAAATGTGTCCCCCGGGGTCGTTCTGAAATTAATCTGAAATTTTCTGGCATCAGCTTGGCAAAAGCCAAAGCCTGAAGCCATGACAAGCATAAAAGCAATCAACAAAGCTTTTTGATCTCTCATTGTGATTATGTTTATTCATGCCCTTCTTCATTGGTTTTTGTAGGTTTTTGTAACACTAACAATGCTCTTAATATAGTAGAATTTAGTTACTAGAATTAGGTTATTCATATAAGGAATTAAATATCTAATTATTGGGCTAAATGAGTAACAAATCAAATTCTGATACCAGTATATTTACTTATTTTGTGAAGATTGTACGTTATTCATATTCTTTAAAGCTAGAATAATTGGTAATCATTTTCTTACTTCCTAATTAAGAATGTCACAGTCAAACAATATCTAGAAGTTATATTCAAGTTCCACGTGGAAAATAACGGTAATTAAATCGAATCTGTTAGATAAAGATAAAATTTATTTCTTTACATATATATGGGCTTCACAACTTAATTAGAAAATGAAAGGAATAAGATCCTTTTTTTTAAAAAAGAAATTATATACCATTGAAATAAAGTCATTGCAGGAGACTCTTACCCTCCATTTTAGAGTTAAGTAGAAGAGGTACTAACCAACTCAATCAAGTAACCACTGGTAAAAAGGAATATGATGATTTGGGTAGTGTTTACATTTTAGATTGAAGTAGGAATTCTGAGGAGCAGGAGTGTGAGTAAATACTTGTTTGGTATGACTTATCTAAAGGTCATAAGTTCTTATTTAATCTCATAAGCTCTTATCATAATTTTTATTGTTATTTGGTTGTTTTTTTAGTAGAGCTTTTAGAGCTTAAATAAGCTATTTTGCATATACTAGCAAAAACTCAAATTTTGAGATTTTGGGAGTAGAGGTTGAAAAGCATTTTTTAAATGTTAAAATATCTAAAATATCCTTTAATTATTTGATAATTTTATTTTATTCTTTTTATAACATAACTTAAAAAAATTGCGTATTAAAGTAATTTCATATATTTTTAATAAAAGTTCTTATTGACAACCAAACAACTAAAATCGTTTAGGTAAAAGCTCTATTTGTAAAAGCTCTACTGCCAAAAGCCCTACTTAAATAAGCTCTACTTGAAAAGTTGTACCAAACGGAGCCTAAGTTGTTTACTTATACTGGAATAAGAGAACGAAATTGAAATCATAATTCAATTTATGTATTTATATTGTTTTGAATTGTGAGTAAATAGTTTCAAATTACATTTTTACCTTTATATAAAGAATTTTAGTTTTTAATTCAAAATTAATAAAAATATATATTTGAAAATAAAATATTTATTTTATTATATTTTTAAATTAATAATAATTATTAATATTCTTAATTATGTAAATCATAATTTTTTTGTTAAATTTAATTTTAATTATGTAAATAAAAATTATTGATAAAAGCAACACAAATTAAACACTATTGCTAATAATTTAATAAAAAAATTAATATTTTCTTAGAAGAAAATATTTATTATTATTAATTACTCATATTAAATAAATATAATACTATTATTTTAAATAAATATAATAATATTATATTTTCAAATAAAAATAGTATATAGTAATATTATTAATTCTTTACGAATATAATAATATTATATTTAAATAAGTTTAATATTAGTATTTTTAATAAAAGTAATTTATAAAATAATATAATAATATTATTTAAATAAATATGACATTATTTATTTTATTTTATTAAATATAATTATATTAGATTTAATAAAATAAGTGTAAAAAAAGAAGAGGGAGGAGTGGATTCCCACTCCCACCTCCCCCTATGGAAGTAGTAATCCCACTCTTCATTGGAAAAAAAAAAAAAGAGACCCACGGAGTGGGACTCCCACTTTTTTTCCAAAAATTTGTAAATAAATATTAGAGTAGGAGGAATCCACATTACTCACTTTTACTCTAATAAATAAACATAGCATTAAATAAGTAAATTTAGAAAAAATAGGCTTGGTGAATTGTGAGCTTAGGCCGGGTTTTTTCAAGCCTAAGCACAAGCCCATATTACTGTGTATAAACCTAGACCCTTTAAAAACCCATCAAAGTTTAGATGGGCTGGGTCATCCAAGCCCAGCTTGGGCTTTCCATTAATTATTAAATTAGTTTTTTAATAAAGTAAAAAAATTTAAATTAAAGATAATTATCTAATACATAATAGAATAATAACATAATACATAAACTATTAGTAACACAACATAATAAATCACAAATATTAATATAAAAAATATTAATTTAACATTTTGAGATTTTTTAAAATTTAATTTATTTTTTAATTTATTAATTAAAAATAAAAAGTCAAGTCTTTTTTTTTTTGAAAGGAAAAGTCAAGTCTTTTAAAGGCTCTTAACTAAGCCCAATCTTTTATAGTGTAAAGTTTATCTTTTATCTAATAGATTCGATTTAATTACCATCTTTAAAGGATGGTAAATGAATCACACGTGAAATCTTCACAAAATAAGTATGCTTATTTTGTCAAGATTTCACGTGTGATTCATTTACCATCCTTTATCAAATATATATGTGATAATATATCTACATTAAGTTCATTGATGCTACTACTTTTGTGATCATTTTTCTCTATCTTAATATGCTCGTCCTAAGTCCCAATGTGGGAATGATAAATGAGATTGAGAGGATGTTTGCTCCTAACTTCCATATGAAGAATATAAGAGAATACGCTATATTAGGCATTAAAATTACTAAGAATAGTGATAGTCTCATGTTATCACAGAAACATTATATTCAGAAAGTTCGGGTATAATGAGAAACCGGACTCTACACAATATGATGTAAATACCCATTTTCAAAAAAAATCTAAAACATCGTATTGATAAATTGAGATATGCCTAAATCATTGATAGCCTGATATACTTGTTGAATAGACAAACCTGAAAGTGCATATGCTATAGGCAGATTGAGTAGCTGTACTCAAAATTTTGGGCTTAACTATAGTAGCTCTCCATTTGTGCTAGAAGGGTACAATGATGCGAATTCGATTTTGAGATAAGATGAAATCAAATCAACTAGTGGTCATCTATATATATATATATATATATATATATATATATATATATATCCTAGAAATCTTTTGAACAAACGAGCTCAGCTCATTCTACTATGAAGTCTAAGTTAGTTACTTAAGAAACCTTTTAGTAGATCTTCCCATTAACACTTGTATTTCTGTGTGATTATATTGTGATTGCTAGGCTAATATTGCCAAGGTAAAGAGATAAGATATATGATGCAGATAAATTCATCAAAGATATGATTCATGAGTAGCTACTAGAATCTGGAATTGTGAGCCTAGATTTGTAATGTTAGAGTCAAATTTGGCCAATTCTTTAATTAAACCACTAAACATAAGATTAGTTGTAATTACGTTGATGGGGATCGGGCTTCAATTTAAAAAAAAGGACAAGAGTGATGGTAACCCTACCTGTGTGATTGGACATTCCATGAAGTAGGTTCATAAGGGTAATAATAAGTAACTTGTTGTCTTATGGCACTATCAATGTATTTATTTGAGTCCTCTCTATGGCGTGATAGTTGCCTACTGCAATGATTTAGGTTAAGCAATTGAGCTCTTAATGAACTCTATAGCCTATATTTTGTATCGTAGTACGTCAAAATTACATGACAAACTTGATGGAGGTTCACCTATATGCATGTAGAATTAGGTCAGTTTCTGTAAGTGAGACACACTTCTCTATAGCACTCATGAATTCCAAGAAGTGCGGGGCCATTAAAGTGTCATACCCTAAACAATAAAATATTGAGAGAGTAATGAGCTTCTAGTCCTCTACCTCACACAAAAGAAATATTAGTTAGTAGAAATTATAAGTTTCACTAAATTCTTGTAAGACATAATTAGTAGTTCAATGGCTAGTTCATAGCCTGAAAAGACACCAGTTTATATGTGCATTAAACTCTACGATGAAGGAAATTGAAATATTTTTAAATATGTGAGGGATAGTTGGAGTTTTATTGGTATTTCAAAATACTAATATCCCACATTTAAGGGAAGTGAGAGCAGTCACTTTTATATTTGACTTGAAATTAATCATGTGTTTGATTTAATTACAAATTAGAGTTGATTAAGTCAAATTTAGATTTGATTTGAATTGTTTAATTTGAATTAAATCATGAGACACATAGATGACTAACTCAAATTAGGATTACAAATTCAAATTAAATTAGGAAAAAGATTATAGAGGGTTTCTCTATATAAAGGAGATGAACAAAGTCTTCAAGGCACTATTATTACCTCTCCTTTTATCTTATATTTTTCTTTATGATTTTTTTCTTTGGTGTCCTAAATTATTATGTTTGGAGTGCAACCTCACAATAGTATCATTGAATCTTGGAGGTCAATCTGCTTTATTTATGTCATTTTTGCATCGGAAAATCTTTCGAGAGCAGTCAAGATTGGTCTTAGAGATAGCTCTTCATGCACGCCTTAATGAATTTATGATTACTGTTGGGTGAATAGTGTCGTGAATAGTATTGGATGAATAGTAACGTGAACTGTACCAATAGCTACTATTTATATTTTAGACTTTCAAAAAGTAATATTGACTCATATTTTCAATATTTGTACCAAGCCCTCACTCTCTGAATTAAATTCCTACATCTGTCATTTGCATCCACTCTAAAAATGCTATCAGATGATGATCATATATAACAAAGTCTATAAAAATGCTATCAGATGATGACCGTATATAACAAAGTCTAGTGAAGTTGACAACTATCAGATCTATTAAGATTCACGTTTTATATGATTTATTTATACAATTTTAATTTTAAATAAAAGCTTGTGACACACTTACCCGACGTATGAAGCATATTTGTGGTAACAAAACAAAGACGCAAATAATAAAAGAAAGAGACTAGTGCATGCGAAACAAAGGCATTAAATAACAATCACTTTTTTATTTGTTTAATCATCACGAGAAACTTTAATACATAAATAATGACGGGGGCCTGTCTTAACTCAGTCGCCTATATAAAGTCCAAATGGAAGAATAGGCAAGTTTTTAAGATGGCTGGCGGGCGGATGGGGATTCACTTTTTCTGGGCTCCCATGTGATCCAGGAGGTTTTGGAGGGTATTTTACTTTTACATAACTCAAATCTCTAGAGGGTGGATGGGGATTTACTTTTCCAGGGCTTCCATGTGAACCAGGAGATCTTGGAGGGTACTTTGCTTTCACATAACTCAAATCTCTAGGGGGCGGATGGGGATTTATTGTTCCAGGGCTTCCTTGTGAGCCTGGAGGTCTTGGAGGTAACGTTTTCTTTATATAACTTAAATCCCTAGAGGGTGGGTGTGGATTCACTTTTCCAGGGCCCCTGTGAACCAGGAGGTCTTGGAGGGTTTTTAACCTTTACGTAACTTATATCTTTAAGTTGCAGATGGAAATTTATTTTTGGAGCGGAACCAGACGGAGGATTATGTGTGCTCTGGGGTAACATTCCAAAATTCATATTGAATTTTCCGGCATCGGCTTGGCAAAAACCGAAGGATGAAGCAATCGCAACTATAAAAGCAATAAACAGAAGCTTATCTCTCATTTTATGCATGCTCTTCTACATTGGGTTTTGTGGGTTTTGTAGTTCTAGCAATGCCTTTTATATATAAATTTTGGCTTTTGATTATAAGGAAAGTAAATCCAGCTTCGTATGGAAACTACTGCAGCTAAATGATCATCAAATAAATTTTCGTACAAGTACAACTAATTTGGATTCCAATAATCAATTATTTTGATTGTGTAAAGAACTGTGATATATATCGTGTGAAGCCATAATTGGGCAAAACTCCCCAATTTTTTTATTACGTGTATATTCTCTTTAAGAATTTTTTGCATCAAATATTTTAATTTAGAATAGTATTCTTTGACAAAGGAAGTTCATAGATTTACTTTTACTCATGTTTTGTGTTGGTAATAAAAGATGTACCAGGTCAAAAATAATTTCTATTTAATTTTTTTTTAAATAAACAAAATTTATATGTCTATCTAGGATCCTGCTACGTTACCACAGAGGCAATATACCACACTTTTTTTTTTTTTATCATTTTTAGGTTAATTACATTGTAATTCTTGTTTTATCCTAAAATTAGAAAAAAATCAGATAATTATAAATTTTAACTCATTAGTCCTACTTATTTTGATTTTTTAAATTTAAATCAAAAGGTGAGGGTATTTTTTTATTATTAAATCACACACCCATCATCAAAGTTTTAAAAAGAAAATTTACTCCATGCACTTACTTAAATGTCAAATATATCCTTGATAAAACTAATTTTTTATTTATACTAAATTAATTAAATAAAATGATATAAAAAACTGATTGAATTTTTTACATGCCCACTAGTTTTAGTTTCATATCTCTAGCAATTAGCAATTAAATTCTATCACTAAGTCAAATTTATCAAACATGAGATGTGAAAAAGGTTCTTAAATATGTGTGGAGCATAAAACGGCTTTACCTCCAAATTCTTAGTAAAAGCTTATAAACTTATTCATCAAGCTTGTAGATGTAAGAATAAACAACGAACAAGTTGCCATTCCCCGCTCATTTTTTGATACCTTCTTATTAAACAATAAAAAAATTATTAATTGGTAAATTAATATATTTTTATTGCATATTGAAATAATTAACTATATATTGAATAAGTATTATGAAAAAATTATTAACTACAAATTAAGAACAAGAGATCAAATTCATACTCATATTTATCATAAAATATGGTTTGTAATTAATACATGGTTTTACTATATATTAAATTAATTAATTAATAAGAAAAAAATATTAATTTAAAAATATTAATTCAAATATAAGAATAGATCAATTTATTGGAGAAATTAACTAGTTCATTTGATACAATATATTGTATTGCGCTAGTTGCATTATATTACGGTGTGTGTCATTAAGGTGTATTAAACTGTAATACAATATCATGTTTGGTGTAACATCAATTGTAGTATATTTAATAATATTTTATATCATTGTTTAGATTACTATTAATTTTAAATTAATATTATTCAAATTTATTAATATTTAAGTATTTATTATTTGTTATATTAAATATTTAAAAATAATTAATTTTTATATACTAATTATTATAATATAATTAAATAATTTAATATTATAATATATTTTTATTTTTATATATTTTTTAAGTATTTATTATTAGTTATATTAAATTGTTAAATAATAATCAATTTTTACTTATTAAATGTTATAATATAATTAAGTAATACATTATTTGATTATATTTTTAATATAATTAAAATGTTCTAATATTATTGAATAATAAATTTTAAATTTATGGAATTATGTGTCAATATTTTAAACTTTGTTAATTTTGTGATTTTGTAACAAACATTAGGGAGTGTAATGTCAATAAACCAAGAGAAAGATCTCGGCCATTGCAGTGAAATCTAACGGTGCATTAGGAAAAGACAAAAAAAATGTGGTATGTTAGAATAGTGGTAACATAGCTGGACCATTCTATTTGAATATATTGTCCAATATAACTCAAGCTTAATTTAATTACTCATGAAGTACTTTCTCTAATCTATCTTCTGTTTCATTACAAGAATTTAAGAGTTTAGTTTTAGAAAAAAAGAAAAAAAAAAGAAAGTAAGTTTGTGGAACAATGGAGGATTTGATTATAAAACCATGATAAACAAAGACTCAACAAAAGTCTTAAAAGACTGGAGTTATAAAAGGGTATATCAGGTGCATGGGTGGGTTTATAGAATAAAAGATAAAATTTTATTTTACAATAATGAGTTTATTGAGTATATAAATTTATTGAGCATTATTATGAGTATTTGGACTCTAAATTACTCCTTGCCTACCTAATCTAGTGAGGGGAAAAAATAAATAGCTTGATTGTAAATAAAATGAAAAGAAAGGTACAAAATTAAATTTTATAAGACACTCAGTAAATAAGAAAAGGCAAGGACAAAAGAAGGAAAAAAAAAAAGATCATTATCCCAAAATTATACTTAAGAGCACACCTTATTTCTCTACACTCTCATTTAATAATTTTGAAATTTTAATTTTACTTTGTATACTCTTACAAGTACCAAAATAGTACTTAATCAAATTCTGCACAGTAAATATATATCTTATTTTTCTCGGAATAACCATAAAATTCTTTACTAGTAATTACACCTAAAGAACTTTCTTTTCTCTTCTTCTTCTTTAAAAATTATGTTGAATAACTTTTTTCAATTTTATTGAAAATATTTTGGTGGGATTATTTGTACCCACCAAATTCATACCTACATCCATCTAAAATCATATAATAATTACTAAAATTTTTTAAATTTTCAAAATTACCCTTCAGTCATTTCCTTCTCTGCTCTAAGATTTATATTTTCTCTCTACTATCACAACCTGTAAGCTCAACTTTCAGTTTCATTTATTGAACATTGATTCTTTTCTTTTCTTAGTAAATCATATTTATAAACTCTATTTGTTCTTTCTATTATAATTTTTGTCTATTATTCATCCTAGATTTGTTGTTAAAAAATAATATGTATAAAACTAAAAGAAACTTTTTTTAGTGCCTAGTAAAAATTGATTGATACTCATTGCTAAATAGTGGGTATTGGTTCCCAAAATTTCCGATAGCCTTTATGAAGCTGATTGTGAGAAGTTGGGAACCAAGCGACATTGTAAATTATGCAATTAAAAGAAATTAAAAAAATTATTATGCAATATATTAAGTTAAATAATAAGGCAGTTGAAAAAAAAATCCTTCAATTTAGTTGTATTTAATAAAACACCAAAATAGACATATCCTTAGATTAAGCTAAATTTAATAATGGTCCATATTCGACATTTGTTTTCTCTTCCAAATTCTCAATTTGTGGTTTCTCTTTCTAAACCCTTAAACTTTCAATTCCCAATTCTAACTTTTTTTGACTTTATTCTTTGAAAATGTTAGTTATCATTTAGCTTCTTGTTTGGGAAGAAATAGAAAAGATTGTAGTTGAATGCCACGTGTCGATGAGGCACTATAACTCTAAGAGATCACTGTCTACACATAAGGTACCTGACATACCCCATAAAAGTCGGTACATGAGGTATCCGACCTACCCCCTAAAACTCGATACCCGAGATACCCAACCTACCCTCCAAAACTTGGTACTTGGGGTACCCTACCTACACCATAAACTCAGTACTCGGGGTACCCATCAGATTAGATATGAAACGATCGAGGAAAAGTCTCTACAAGTCGGCCACGAGAAACATCTACATCGCCTAAAAGATAATATTTGATTTTGTGAAAATCAAATGTCAAAATATCATGCTAAAAAAAGTGGCGACAATCAACTGTCACCTCTGCCAAAGAGTGAAGGATGTTGCACCAAGGGCAGTGGTCCTCAGCCGTCCGGCTAGACAACCTTTGCTGAGGTATCTTGGACCACTCTCTGGTGTACACCACATGTCCAAAAGAATAAATTACGCCATAAACACCTTCTTACTCCCTAAGCAAGCTCTAAATGACCCAAAAATTGTGAAAAAGGTAAAGGGACAGAAAAGGCCTAAAAAAAGACAACCAATAACCATAAGAAATACGTTACTGGCAGCTGGGATACTCCATATATAAAGGTGTTCAGGTTCTATTCTCATCATGGATCATCACACACACACTCCACAAAAAAGCTTTCATCAACCTTAAACCATGATTTCAGAGGGTTGGCAAGCTCTCGTTTGCGACTCAAGCTTTTTTATGGTGACCTGAGCGTCAAAGTGTGGACGCTGGGCCACCCTGCCTTTACCTCTAACCTCATTTTCATTGTTTTGCAAGTTAAAAGCCCACATTAAGAGATCTCCTCTCCAGATTTCGATCTCTCATTGTCATCACCATCCCCCCACTCTCCTTGCCTCCATTCGGATATTAAAAATATCACACACAACTACCTAGTGAGGTACCTAGATTTCCCCACAAAGTAAATTTATTGTTCTAGATTTTTTTTTTCTCTTTTACTTTGCACCCAAAATCTATCTAAAACATTATTTATTAAAATTTTCAATTAATAGTCTAAATCATTCTGGGATTTAGGTAATTGATTGTAATGAATGCCATATTGTTTTCCTTATTTTCTCAGTGTAGCTAATCAGAATCTAACATTTATAAATAAAAGTTCCTTACCTTTAGAAAATAAAAATAGAAGTACGTATTTTTCTTAATTCCTTTATAATATCCTAGTGTTCTTTATATTAATAATTAATTATTTAAATTAGAATTTTATACTAATTTTTTTGATAACGAGTTTTAGGCCATGTAATTAAAGACTAGCTAACATGAAATTTCGGAACAGTGAAGCTATTGCCACCCCTCTAAAACTCTCACAACATCCTACAATTGTTTTTACATTTTTAACCTTAATTAAAATTACGTTAAGAGACAAAAAAGCAATGTCGTTACACGAAATTTCTCTTATAATTAAAAACGAGTTGACACCCTGCAGATATTTCTTCTCTTTCTCTGCTTGGCGCTTTTTTCTTTTTCTCTTTTTTCCCCTTTTTCATGTTTGTAAATAACTTGTGTCAAAAATGTGGGCTTTACTTTTTCTAAAAGAGGTGGAATTCTAGAAGAGATGGAATTCCACACTAAAAAAGAAAGAAGAAGAAAAATTAAACTTGGCAGCAGCATAAGTTTGAAGAAGGAAGAAGAATGAAGAAGATAATGGCGGTGAGAAAAATAATAATAATTTAATAGCCAATTTTGGCTATAAAAGGGGGAGTTCTCTATCGGCTTAGTCCATCCAATTTTGGTGAGAGAATAAAAGCAAAGAGCTTGACTGATTTTAAGGGCTTAAAATTATAAAGTTCTTGTGAGTCTAGTGAGTGAGAGATTAGGTGTATTGGGTTTTGTATAGTGAGCCAAAATACTACAATATTTGTAACTCCTTTTCACTAGTAAAATATTTTTTTTCTGTCTTCGCCTGTGGACGTAAGCTAAAAGCCGAACTATGTAATTTTCTGGTGTCCTCTTTTGTGCTTGTTCTTTATTTTCTTCCAATTTCATTTTAGCTGTGGCCTTACTTCACCCACCACTTTCCTAACAGTGGTATCAGAGCTACTGGTTGTAATTTTTAGAGTTGGTGGTACTGTTCATGTAAAATTCACGTATATGGCACTATTCATGTATACGGTACTATTCACGTATATGGTACTATTCACGTATATGATACTATTCACATATGCAGTTACTCTTAACGTAAAATGGTGGGAGCCTATTCTAGCAAAATTAGTTTTTGGTGAAAAACGATGACGGAAAAATACGAAATTGAGAAGTTCAACGAAAATAATTTTTTATTGTGGAAAATGAAGATAAAAGCTGTATTGAGGCAAAATAATTGCTTGGTAGCAATTGGAGAAAGGCCCATGGAGATAACTGATGACAAGTGAAACGAGATAGACGATAATGTCATTTCTGATCTACACTTGGCACTTGTAGATGGAGTATTATCCAGTGCGGCAGAGAAAAAGACAGCAAAGGAAATATGGGATGCCCTCACAAAATTATACGAGGCTAAATCGCTGTACAACAAGATCTTTTTAAAGAGGAGACTTTATATTCTTCGAACGACAGAATCTACATCAGTGACTAACCATATCAACACCTTGAAAACTCTATTTTCACAACTTACAATGTTGGGTTATAATACAGAGGAAAATGAACGTGTGGAGCTTCTACTTCAAAGTCTACCAGACTCGTATGATCAACTCATCATCAACCTAACGAACAACAATCTAGCGGACAATCTAGTTTTCGAGGATGTTGCAGCCTCCGTATTAAATGAGGAGAGCAGGCAGAAAAGTAAGGAAGACAGACAAGTAAGTTCGTAACAAGCAGAAGCGCTATCGAGAGTCATAATCATGGTAGGTCAAAATCAAAAAGTAAGAAGAATGTTAAATGCTACAACTGTAACAAGAAAAGACACGTCAAGAAAGAGTACTGGAGCAATCAGAAGAGAAGAGAGGGTAAAGAACCCGAGTCATCAAATGCTTAGGGTTGTGTAGCAAGTACCTCAGATGATGGCGAAATTCTCTACAGCATGACAATAATTATTTCAGAAGGCAGAAAAAGGTTGCCTGACGTCTGGCTCATAGACTCAGGAGCTACTTGGCATATGACCTCTCGGAGAGAATGGTTTCATACATATGAACCTATCTTAAGAGGATCTGTATATGTGAGAGATGATCATGCTTTGGAGATCGCTGGTATTGGTATTGTCAAAATTAAAATTTTTGACGGTACAATTCACACAATTGAGGAGGTACGACATGTCAAAGGTCTGAAGAAAAATCTATTGTCTTTGGGACAAACAGATAGTCATGGGTGCAAAACTCATGTTAAAAATGGGATAATGAAAATTAGTAGAGGCGCACTTATATTAATGAAGGTAGAAAAGATCGGTACTAATCTATTCATGCTTAAAGGAGAAAAACTAAAGGAAGCTGATGCGTGTGTCGCGTCAAATAGAGAAGAATTAACAATGATGTGACATCTCAAACTCAGTCACATGTCATAACAAGGTTTGAAGATTCTCTCTGAAAGACAATTGCTTCAGGGGCTCAAATCTGTAAGCTTACCATTTTGCGAGCATTGTGTTACAAGTAAACAGCATAGATTAAAATTCAGTAAATCTGTTGTTAGAAGTAAATGCATTTTAAACTTGGTTCATTCTCATGTTCGGAAATAGCCTGATACGTCCATAGGAGGGCAAAGTATATGGTGACTTTCATTGATGATTATTCTAGGAGATATTGGGTGTATCTAATTAAGAAAAGTCAGATATATTTCCAGTGTTCAAACAATACAAAATGCGGGTTGAACTTGAATCCGGGAAAATGATTAAGTGCCTGAGGATAGATAATAGTAGAGAGTATACAGACGGCGAGTTTCTTGTTTTTTGTAAGCAAGAAGGTATTCAGAGGCAGTTCACGATAGCATATACTTCTCAACAAAATGGAATGGCAGAGCGGATGAATAGGACTCTTACAAAATGAATAAAAGCTATGTTGAGGACTCACCACAACAAATTTAACTTTTTAAGATGATACTTTTACAACATTTTTAAATTTGGTCACAAAATGGTACTTATTGTGACAAATTTTTGAAATCATAGCTAATAGTCTGGTCTTGACTTATAATATATTTTGTCACCAATAATTTTTATTTTGTGACCCATTAATTGGTCAATAATTGAACTTTTTTATGACAAAAATAATTTTAGTTGCCAAAAGACAAATTTTTTTGGCGCAAAAATTTCCCTCCAAAAGTGAATATTTTGTGACAATATTTCACCTTTTATGACAAAATAAATGGTCGCAAAATATAATTATAAGAGACAAAACTATTTTGTAACTAAAAGAGGGGTGTAAAATTGGCCAAACAATCTGTGACACAAGATATTGGTCTTCAAAACTATTGTGATTTTGGCTAATTTTAAGGCCATATTTTTTTGTCATATATAATTACTTATGATGACAAAACTAAGAAATAGTAGTTGAAAGTTTTGTCTTGATTAATTTAATATTTTATAACTAAATTTTTTCTTTTTGAGGCACATTAGTTGGTATCTAAAAAATAGGATAAAATATTTTTTCTTTTAATAGTTGCAAAAAGATTTTTTTTTTGGGCATAAAAAAGGGTCTAAAATTAGCTATTTTGGGACAACATATAATCTTTTAGGACAAAATATATAGTGGCAAAATATAATTATTTTGACGAAACTATTTAGTAGCTAAAAAAGAAGTGCAAATTCTATCAAACTATTTGTGACATAAAATATTAATTTCAAAAACTATTATACTTTTAGTTAATTTTAAGACCAATTTTTTGTTGTTGTGTATAACAATCTATTTAAACAAAATTAAGAAATAGTAGTCAAAAGTTTTGTCTTGATTGATATTATATTTTGTGGCCAAAATATTCTATCTTTGTGACACTTTACTTGGTCTCTAATTAAACTTTTTTGTGATGATCAATAGAATTACATAATAATTACTAAGTTTTTTAGTTAAATTATATATATATTATTAATTAAGTTATTGGTAACAATGACCGAATCAATACTGACACGGCATACCATCAACAACCATAATACTAATGAAACAAAAAAATTTAATATGTAGTGAAAAAGTTTTAACAACTGTCCCTAGTATTTAGAATTATTTTGACTAATTATTTTAACTATTTTATTTAGTGATAAATTTAATAATATAATTGCTCCAATTTTAATTGCTTAGATCTGATTATCACAATCAATGAGAAATTTAAACTTGTTATGTGTGTCACAAGTCTTTATTTGTTTCCAAAATATAAAATATTCAACCTAATTACTACAACATAGTATTTATTTTATCTCCTCACTCAGTTATTCTGATTAACTTACAATTTGAACCCAAAAAAAAAAAAAACTCACGGATTGCTGTTCTCCTCTCTTGAAAAGTAAAAATCCCTAATTACTCTGCTCAAAGTCGATGATATCTCCTTCCACCACCAAAATAGCCACTCATTCTTCAATGTCTTTAGGAATATATATGGTACGCTATTTTCTCCTTCAATTGAATACAAGTGTGAAACCTCTTTTTGTTTTTTTTTTTTTCGATTCACTTTTGTCGTTTGGAAGGAAATCAGGAAAATAATTGAATATGGGGATAAATATCAAAGAAGCAGCAACATATATGCCTTCTATATCTCTCTTTGGATGAATAATAGAGGTGAGGTTTCAAAGTACAGAGCTTTGCAAATTTTAATTGTCATTTACATTGCTGCACGCCAATTGTTTGATAAAATACGGCAACGAATACGCATTCTTGATTTTCTTATAAATTTATTTTCTTTGTAATCTGAAGACACTTGAATGTTTAGAGAATTTGAAGGTTTTGGCATATCCATTAATATTTTTATTCGATTTATGTTGTTCAACTAATGAAGATGATGATACATATAGCCTCTTTTTTTTTCCGTTTGTTTTTATTCTTATGCTTTATTTATGGTTCAAGCATTATACTTTAGTTTTTTTCAAGTGTTTGTTTGTTTTTCCAGAAGCAAAAATTGTCTTAGAATTTGAGTCCAAAAGTTGAAATCATTATTAACATACTTTAATTTTTTATTTTCCTTTTTTTTGTAGGGTCCCATATATCATTCTATATGGTATTACTAGCATCACATGGAAAATATACTTAAGATTATTTCTAGTATAGAATTGTTGCTTGGAACTTTAAAGGGTTGGCCACTAGGCTCTAGTCCCACAAGGACATTTTATATACTGTTGTATTCCAGCATAGTTTTTTTCTATTTTTATTTTTACTGAGTTTTGATTTTATTTTTTTAGGGCACTATTTTCTCTTAATTTTGTGCATTATTTTTTTACTATTTCTATGTCTTTCTATATTGGCTTTGGATCGCTGTAGTTGCTGGTTATGATTTATTGTAGCATATAATTGTAGGCCTCTGTAGTTACTGAGTTTTGTTTACTGCAGCTACTTTATTAGAGCACTTCTGCGTATTGAAGTTTATGGTTAACTTTTGTTAGTTACTTCTTACTTCTGTTGATACATTTTCTTATCCTTTACACTAAAGATGTTCTTTTTTTTAAAAGTAATTTACTGCTTAATAACATTTTCTAACAAAATCAATTACAGAAATGATCAGGAAAGAAAGAAGCAAAATCCTTGTAAAGTGTCTTCTGGGCATCGTTATTCATCAAAGTCTCATGTGCAACATCTGAACGAAATGGTACTTGAAGGAATAGATACTTTGTTTAATGACTGTTGTATTTACATTTCTTTGTAAGGAACCATATCTATTTATATTTTAATGCCATGCTTTGTATTTGAATCTTTTGGATTATAATTAAATATTTTAAATTTTTTTTATGTGACTAGAATCTTTTGATCACTAGATTTCAATTTATATCATACAATATGTTGTTGTGGATTTTTTTTTAATGATAATTGGGAGCAGTCACTTTAATTTTTTGGTATGATATAGTCGTCAAATAACAAATGCTTACTTTTAATGATAAGAGATAATGGTCATCTAAAATTTGTTGATACTACGTAATTGGCCATGAAATGATAAAATAAATTATCCTTAAAATAAATTTGAGACTAAATTAATTACTAATTGTATATAAAAAAATTGTCGCAAATGACAACTACTTGAGATGATTATATAATGTCGCGATATACAAACTTGAATGACAGAAAAATAGTGTTGCTAATTGCATCATCAAACCTTTAATGACGATTTTTAATAATTATTGCGACTATATTTACATACTCTTGAGACAAATATTATAGTCGCTATAAATTATCTACATTGACAAATGTGAAGTGTCATTGAGTGCATTTTTTAACCTCTAATTTGACCATTTTGAATACCATTTGTGACAATTTTAGTTTAATTTTAAGACAATCATTTTTGTGGCAAAAACAAATGTTTAATTTGACGAAAATAATTTTGGTCGCTAGAACCTTTTGAGACAGTCTTTCCGCGACTAACACATGACGATTTGTTTTCTGTCATAGAAAATATAAGGTGACTAATTTGTTATCTTTAGTGACTAAATTTTTTGTTATAAAATATCATTTTTCTTGTAGTGACTGCTGGTCTACCCAATTCATTCTTGACAGAAGCAGCCAAAACTGCCTGTTACATAGTAAATCGATCGCCATCCACAGCAATTGGGCTGAAGACAGTGATGGAGATTTGGACTAGAAAGCCAACTGATTACTCCTACCTATATGCATTTGGATTTCCTGTGTACGTGATGTACAATGCCCAAAAAAGAATAAAGTTGGATCTAAAATCTAAAAGATGTATCTTCTTGGGGTATACTGATGGAGTAAAAGAGTATCGTCTGTGGGACCCCACTGCCCACAAGATTGTCATCAGTAGAGATGTTATTTTTGTAGAAGATCAACTGTAAAGGAGAGATAAAGATGATAGCATTCTAAAAGAAAAGTTAGGAACTGTACCAGTATATGTAAAAAATAATTTGGGGGAAGAAAATTCAGATTCTTCTGAAGCAGCAACAGAGCACTAGCAACAAGAAAATGTCTAGTCCGAGGCCCCAAAAGTTTGACAATCAACTCGTGAGAGACAACCGCCGGCGTGGCACTCGGAGTATGTCACAGAGATTAACACTGCATACTATCTTCTAACAGAGGATGGAGAGCCATCAACTTTCCATGAAGCTTTAAATAGCTAAGATGTTGTTTTGTGGATGACAGCAATGCATGAAAAAATTGAAGCTCTACACAAGAATAAGACATGAGAACTTATACCATTACCATATGGAAGAAAAGTCATTGGTTACAAATGGGTCTACAAGATCAAGTGTGATGGCAATGACCAAGTAGAGCAGTATCGAACAAGACTGGTGGTGAAAGGATATGCTTAGAAAGAAGATATTGACTTCAACGAGATATTTTCTCCAGTGGTTCAACTCACAACAATCAAAATAGTCTTGGCGATGTGTGCTACATTTGACCTACATCTAGAGAAATTAGATGTAAATACTGTATTTCTTCATAGGGAACTTGAAGAGGAAATTTATATGCTTCAACCAGAAGGTTTTGTTGAAATGGGAAAGAAGAACTTAGTTTGTAGGTTGAACAAATCTCTATACGGTCTCAAACAGGCGCCGAGGTGTTGGTATAAAAGATTTGACTTCTTCATCATGAGCCTTGGATATAAGAGACCCAGTTAAGACCATTGTCCATACAACAAAAGGTTTGAGGATAATGATTTCATCATTCTGCTATTGTATAAGGATGACATGTTGGTAGTAGGCCCCAACAAAGATCGAATTCAAGAATTGAAGGCACAGTTGGCTAGGGAGTTTGAAATGAAGGACTTAGAACCAGCAAACAAGATTTTAGGGATGCAAATTCACCGAGATAGAAATAACATGAAGATTTGGCTTTCTCAGAAAAACTATTTGAAGAAAATCTTGCGACGCTTCAATATGCAAGATTGTAAGCCAATTTCTACCCCACTTCTTGTTAATTTCAAGTTATCCTCAAGTATGTGTCCTAGCAATGGAGCAGAAAGGAAGGAAATGTCTCGAGTACCGTATACATCAGTAGTGAAAAGTTTGATGATTGCTATGATTTATACAAGACCAGACATTGTACAAGTAGTGGGAGCAGTCATTCGATACATGGCGAATCTGGTGGAGAGCATTGGATAGCTGGGAAGAGGATTCTGAGATATATCAGAGGAACTTCAAATGTTGCATTATGTTATGGAAGATTAAAATTTACTGTCAGGGACTATGTGGATTCAGATTTTGCAGGAGACCTTGATAAAAGGAAATCCACTACTGGCTATATATTTAAACTTGCAGAACAACTATAAGTTGGGTTTCAAAACTGCAGATGTTATGGCCTTACCTACAACAGAAGTAGAATATATGGCAGCTACACAAGTTTGCAAGGAAGCTATTTGGATACAAAGGTTATTGGAGGAGCCTTGCATATTTTTGTGTTTTGTGACAATCAGAGTGCCTTGCACATTGCAAGAAATACAGCCTTTCATTCTAGAACAAAGCACATAGGGGTTCAGTACCACTTCGTTCGAGAAGTAGTGGAAGACGGAAGTGTGGATTTACAAAAAAATCCATACGAAGGAGAACCTAGCAGGTGTTATGACCAAGCCAATCAATATTGACAAGTTTGTTTGGAGTAGATCGTCTTATGGCCTAGTAGAGATAAAAGCAATATGACAATGGCGAAGCAGAAAGGATGGTGTGGAGATTGATTGATTCTCAATCAAATCTCCAAGTGGGAGAATGTCTAAAATGTGGGCTTTACTCTTTCTAGAAGAGGTGAAATTCTAGAAGAGATGGAATTCCACAGTCAAAAAGAAAGAAGAAGAAAAATTGAACTTGGCAGTAGCACAAGTTTGAAGAAGGAAGAAGAATGAAGAAGATAATGGCGGTGAGAAAAATAATAATAATTTAATAGCCAATTTTAGCTATAAAAGGGGGAGTTCTCCATCATCTTAGCGCATCCAATTTTGGTGAGAGAATAAAAGCAGAGAGCTTAAGTGATTTTAAAGGCCTAAAATTATAAAGTTCTTGTGAGTCTAGTGAGTGAGAGATTGAGTGTATTGGGTTTTGGATAGCGAGCCAAAATACTACAATATTTGTAACTCCTTTTCAACAGTAAAATATTTTTCTTCTGTTTTCGCTCGCGAACGTAGGGTAAAAGCCGAACCACGTAATTTTATAGTGTCCTCTTTTGTGCTTGTTCTTTATTTTCTTCCAATTGCATTTTAGCTGTGGCCCTGCTTCACCCATAAATTTCCTAACAACTTGCATGTGAAAGATAACCAACAAAAGATGATTGCGTATCCTTAATTAATTGGGTCTTTGTTTTTAACACTTGGGATTTTATTTATTAATTTTTTTAAAAAAGGCATATTCTTCTTAAGTCATGTCTATTTTCAAATTTCTTCTTTATCGAGCATTGCCTTAAAAAATAATAAAATATGTACATATTCAGTAAGTTTTTAAAAGAGAGTGACGCTCTACTTTGATAATTGGAAGATGAAGAAATTGTTTGTATGAACAACAAGAGGCAAAGAAGTGCAGTGCAACTGCTGGATAGACTTTAGGTTCTACATTTTGCAACATTGAACGACAAGACTGCTTGCTCCATTGTTCGGATTCAATACCTAGGGACAAGCTTAGTTAGCAGTTCACCTTCTTCGTTGCTTTGGTCCGGCTCCGTATCAGCAAAGGAGCTTGAATCGGTTAGATGGATAGAAGGTTCTGTTTCAGGGAGTTTGTATCCAAAGTATTCCCTTCTGAAAGAATTTGAGCTAATTGTGCTACAGTTTAGTGTTTTTGTCCAACTGCTGGATAGACACAATATGATGTGTGAATTGTAGAGAAACATGTTTGGGGGCAATTTTGAAAGTGCAGTTAGAATCATTTCACTTTCTAACATTTTTAATGAGATATTTTAGGAGTAATTTCAGAATATATCAAAGATAATACAACCGATTAATTTATGTGTGATAATTGCATGTTGGTTTTTAAATTAAATACACACATGTCATAATACCATTCACTTATTGTATATCTAACATGAAAACACTGAGATATTCTAAAATTTCTCCTTTAAGAGAGGGGTTTCATAAGAAATTTTTGGAGGTGTATCATCTGGGTGTTTTTAAAATTATATATTTTCACTTTGTAACATTCTTAATGAGGTATCTTTGGGAAAGAGGTTTTATAAGAATTTTTTGAAGGAATTTACATGAAATTGTGGAATTTTGAAAAAAAAAAGAAATAGAGCTAATTAAGTAATTTATTAAATATTATTTTAAAAATAAAAACTTAATTAGGTCATGCGTATCACACATACATATTAACTTTTCTACCCGAAGTCTTCATGTAGTGATCAAGATCAGTTTTTCATTTATAAAAGACTTATGATCTATATCTTCTAGTATTGACATCGTATGCCCAATGCATAAATTACATACTTTATAAATAACGCTAATAATGTATGCTCAAATAAACAATGAATTAGTAAATTTTATGAAATTCGAAAATTGTTATTTTATTGCATGCTTTTAGGGCACAGAATGGCAATAAGTGTAACATCTCTAATGCTACCTATCTAAATATTGAGCTAAATGAGGAACAAATCAAATTTACATACCAGTATACTTATTTTGTGAAGATAGTATACTTTGTGAAGATTTTATGTGTGATCATATCGAATCTGTTAGATAAAAGATAAACTTTACGCTATAAAAAATAAAAAAATGTACAACTGAGATATTTCAACATACAGTTCACAGCTTAGAATATGACTTAAATAAGTAATGTTAGGATAACAATGTATATTTGAAATTTTTTATGGGTAGGGCAAATTGAATCCACCAAATTTCTCTCTATACCTATTTCAAAAATTGAATTCATTATTAAAAGTTAAAAATTTAAAAATCTCAAAATTAGTTTTCACTAATCTTTTTCTGTCTCTACCTTAAAACTTGAACTCTCTCTCTCTACTCGCATATTCTAAAAACTAAATACTCAATTTCACTTTCCTTTGAATTCAGTTTTTCAGTCATTCTTAATATATCATGATCTCCATTTCATGCTTTTTATATACAAGAACTCTTTTCTTGACTTTCATTAGCTTTTGTGTTTGGTAAAAATTAGTTTCTATATTCATTAACTTTCATGCCTGATAAAAATATGTTGATGTTTATTTTTAGATGGTAGGTTTTGTTCCTCTTAATTAATAACATCAATTATTTGTAATTAAAAGAATACATCTGAATGAATTGATGAGAATTTATGAAATTGAGCAGAGAAAAAAAAGAAATAGTTGATTAAGTAATTTTTTCAAAACTATTTATATGATAAAATTTTTAACTAAAACGAGGGTTTACAGAGTAAATTGATAAGTTCAAATAGTCCATTCTTTTCTTAAAAGATAGAGAGGTAGGCAACACCCGAATTACATTTTGACCTACTACCTTTCCAATATTCGAATTCGGGTGATCAACCAAGTGAAACTACTATTGAAAAATACTTGGCCATACATTGCTGTACTTGTACCTAGTCCTCGCGCTCTGAATCAAATTTCTACATCTGCCATTTTCATCCCCTCTAAAAATGCCACTAGATGGTGATCATATATAACAATGTCTACCGAAGTTGAAAGCTATCTAGATTTATTAAGATTCGCGTTTTATATGACTTCATCTTATTTTAATTTTAAATAAAATCTTGTGACACATGTACATTACGTATGAAGCATATTTTTGCAAACAAAAGAGAGATGCAAATAATAAAAGAAAGAGACTAATGCATGCGAAACAGAGGCATTGAATAACAATCACTCTTTTATTTGTTTTCTTATCAGAGAAACTTCAATATATGAATAATGGAGGAATAGGCAGGTTTTTTAGATGGCTTGCGGGCGGATGGGGATTTAGTTTTCCTGGGCTCCCATGTAAATCAGGACTAAAACCACTCGAAGACGGACGAGGATTTGCTTGTCTATGGCTTCCATGTGAACTAGGGAGTCTTGGAGGATTTTTTTACCTTTACATAACTCAAATTTCTAGAGGTTAGGTGAGGATTTAATTGTCGTAGACTTCCATGCCAATAAGGAGTTCTTGGATGATTTTTTATCTTTGCAAAACTCAAATCTCTAGGGGTGGATGGGGATTCACTTGTCCAGGGCTCCCACGTAAACCAGGGGACGTTGATTTTTTTTTTTTTAATACATAACTCAAATATCTAGGAGATGAAGATAGGTGGCCTGGGGTGTGAATAGGAGGTCTTGGAGGGTATTTTACTTTTACATAACTCAAAACTCTGGGGGCGGACAGTGATTTATTTTTCCAGGACTCCGATGTGAACCAAAGGGTCTTGGAGGTTTTTTACCATTGCATAGCTCAAATCTCCAAGACCCTTTGGTTCACATCGAACACGGCGAATGTGTATTTACTTTTACAGGACTACTATGTGAACCGGGAATTCTTGTAGGATTTTTTATCTTTATATAACTCAAATCTGGAGGGAGTGGGTGAGGATCTACTTGCCCAGTACTCCCTTGTCAACTAGGAGGTCTTGGAGGGTTTTTAACCTTCACATAACTCAGATCTCGAAGGTGGGGATGGAGATTTACTTTTGGAAACGAACCAGATGGAGGAGTAGTTGTGTTCTGGGGTAACATTCCAGAATTCATATTGAATTTTCCGGCATCAGCTTGGCAAAAGCCGAAGTCTGAAGCAATCGGAAGTATAAAAGCAATAAACAGAAGCTTATCTCTCATTTTATTCATGCTTTTCTTCATTGGGTTTCGTAGCCTTTGTAGTTCTAGCCATGCCTTTTAATACAAATTTCGGGTTTTGATTATAAGGAAAGTAAATCCAGCTTCATATGAAAAATATTACAGCTAAATGATCATCAAATTTATTCATGCTCTTCTCCATTGGGTTTTGTAGGTTTTGTAGTTCTAGCGATGCCTTTTATATATAACCTTTGGCTTTTGGTTACAAGGAAAGTAGGTCCAACTTCGTATGAAAAATATTGCAGCTAAATGATTATCAAATAAAACTTTTGTAGGCTCAACTAATTTTGGTTTCAATAATCAATGATTTTTAGGGTGTGAAGCACTGTGATGTATTCTGAGAAGTTAGAAGCGGCGTAGATTTTCTTCCTTCTTTTTCAAAATTACTTATTGACATATTTAATAATATCTAATAATATTTGGGTGGGACTACTTGCACTCTAAAGTAGTCTTTACCTCTCCTCACCTTCCTAAATCTAGTGAAAAAAAAAAAAACTAGCTTGATTGTAAATAAAATGAAACATAAATACAAAATTAAATTTTAGCCACTCATTAAATAAAAAGACATAAGGAGGGGGAGGAAAAAAACAAACAAGGATCCTTTTCCCAAAATTATACTCAAGAGTACACCTTTTTTTTCTCAACACTCTCATATAATAATTTTGAAATTTTTATTTTTATTCTACGCTCTCTTTCAAATATCAAAATAGTCCCTAATTAAATTCTACGCAATAAATATATATTTTATTTTTTTCTTGTATGGCCATAAAATTTTTATTATTTACTATACTAAGGAACTTTTTTCTTTGTCTTTTTCTTAGAAAATTATGGTAACTAACTTTTCTAGTTTATTAAAGATATTTAGGGTGGGATTATTAGAACCCCCCAAATTCACATCTACACCATCTAAAATTATATAATAATTACTAAAAGTTCCAAAATTTTCAAAATTACCCTTCACTCATTTCCTCCTCATCTCTAAGATTTGTATTTTCTCTCTCTCCACCATATTTAACCTAAACTTTCAGTTTCATTTATTTGGCTATTGATTCTTTTCTTTTCCCAAAATTTCATATGTCGCTATTTATTATAATTTTGTCTACTATTCATCTTAGATTTGTTATTTCAAAAATAATATCTATCAAACCTAACGAAAATTTTGTAGTAGTTGATAAAAATAGATTGATACCCATTGTCAAATGATGGGTATTGTTTCTCTCAATTTGTGATAGTCGTTGTGAAACTGACTTTTGAGAAGTTGGGATAAATATTGATTGACACTCATTCTTAAATAGTGGGTACTCTTGTTAGTGATATGCCCTAGAGGCCAATCGAATGATGTTGGCTTTTAGGGAATTATTGTATTTGATTAGCATTTTGATATTTATAAAATGACAAAGTTATCAACATTCATAAATTAATTTAATGAATATAGTTCAAGAAGTAAAATAGTAAAGGAACACATTCTTAGGTTTGTCGAGAATATGAAACATGTATCATTTATACTATACTTCTAAAATAGTTCCTAGTGGTGAATTTATTATTGAATGTCGAAAATTTCTATAAACACTAGTATGTGTTATGATTCTTTATGATACGTAATACTAAAATGGATGGTGAGTTTCATATCATTAACATGAGATGTCAGGTCAAATGCATAGATACTTGTTGCGAGAACAAGTTTACTGAACTTGACCAAATAATAATAAGTCATATATGGTTTTCAGTGTTAATGGCTTATTATACATTGTGATAGACACTATGTTTAGTAATGGTCTTTAAACCTGAGGCATCATATATGTCTTGTATATAGACATCTCTGATATATGAAAGCATAAAGATTGATTCCTAATCAAGGAAGAGATCTAGCAACAGCTGTTATGGTTGGCTATGTATGGAGACAAGCGTATGGTCAATATAGAATTCATCACTTTGTAATAAACAAAAAGGATGTCCCTATAAGATAATATAAATTAGCATGAGAAATCCTTTACCAAGGTGAAATATATTTGAAGGAGTTCAAATTATATTTTTCATGCCAAGTTTATTTAGATTTATTTTTTGAGATAAAGTATAAATGCTTAACACACTAAATCATAATCCATGCTTTTCTCTGGACATAGATGATGAAGAGACTAGAACATAGTGAAACAATGGAATAGGTTCTATAGATCCAGCAATTCTTGTTATTTGGGTGGTTGTGAAATACTGTTAAGATCATTATTGGTAAAGCGTCTTAGCAATACTGTTACAAGAAAATGAGAAGTTAAATTTTCTAATTTTAGAAAAATCGGTATTTATATTATAATTCATTAAGAAGGAATTTATATATCTTAAATATGATTTAAGATAAAAAATTTTGGTGTTCCATAAATAGTTTAAGGAACAAATAAATTCCATAAATCCTCACTCAAACATTATATATAAGATCGAGCACGTAAAATGACCATATTAGACATATTTTGGTTCATAAATGAGACACTTCTTGATGGAGATTCACCTATATGCATGTAGAATTAGGTCAGCTTCTGTAAGTGAGACACACTTCTCTAGAGCACTCATGAATTCCAAGAAGCGCGGGGCCATTAAAGTGTCATACCCTAAACAACAAAATATTGAGAGAGTAATGAGCTTCTAGTCCTCTATCTCACACAAAAGAAATATTAGTTAGTAGAAATTATAAGTTTCACTAAATTCTTGTAAGACATAATTAGTTGTTCAATGGCTGGTTCATAGCCTGAAAAGACACCAGTTTATATGTGCATTAAAATCTACGATGAAGGAAATTGAAATATTTTTAAATATGTGAGGGATTGTTGGAGTTTTATTGGTATTTCAAAATACTAATATCCCACATTTAAGGGAAGTGAGAGTAGTCACTTTTATATTTGATTTGAAATTAATCATGTGTTTGATTTAATTACAAATTAGAGTTGAATAAGTCAAATTTAGATTTGATTTGAATTGTTTAATTTGAATTAAATCATGAGACACATAGATGACTAACTCAAATTAGGATGACAAATTCAAATTGAATTAGAAAAAAGATTATAGAGGGTTTCTCTATATAAAGGAGATGAACAAAGTCTTCAAGGCACTATTATTACCTCTCCTTTTATCTTATATTTTTCTTTATGATTTTTTTCTTTGCTGTTCTAAATTATTATGTTTGGAGTGCAACCTCACAATAGTACCATTGAATCTTGGAGGTCAATCTGCTTTATTTATGTCATTTTTGCATCAGAAAATCTTTCAAGAGGAGTCAAGATTGGTCTTAAAGATAGTTCTTCATGCACGCTTTAATGAATTTATGATTGCTGTTAGGTGAATAGTGTCGTGAATAGTATCGGATGAACAGTAACGTGAAATGTACCAATAACTACTATTCATATTTTGGACTTTCAAAAAACAATATTGACTCATATTTTTAATATTTGTACCAAGCCCTCCCTCTTTGAATTAAATTCCTACATCTGTCATTTGCATCCACTCTAAAAATACTATCAGATGGTGATCATATATAACAAAGTCTAGCGAAGTTGAAAACTATCAGATCTATTAAGATTCACGTTTTATATGATTCATTTATACAATTTTAATTTTAAATAAAAGCTTGTGACACACTTACCCGACGTATGAAGCATATTTGTGGTAACAAAATAAAGATGCAAATAATAAAAGAAAGAGACTAGTGCATGCGAAACAAAGGCATTAAATAACAATCACTTTTTTATTTGTTTAATCATCACGAGAAACTTTAATACATAAATAATGACGGGGGCCTGTCTTAACTCAGCCGCCTATATAAAGCCCAAATGGAAGAAGAGGCAAGTTTTTAAGATGGCTGGCGGGCGGATGGGGATTCAATTTTCCTGGGCTCCCATGTGATCCAGGAGGTTTTGGAGGGTATTTTACTTTTACATAACTGAAATCTCTAGAGGGTGGATGGGGATTTACTTTTCCAGGGCTTCCCTGTGAGCCTGGAGGTCTTGGAGGTAACGTTTTCTTTATATAACTTAAATCCCTAGAGGGTGGGTGTGGATTCACTTTTCCAGGGCTCCCCTGTGAACCAGGAGGTCTTGGAGGGTTTTTAACCTTTACGTAACTTAGATCTTTAAGTTGCAGATGGAGATTTATTTTTGGAGCGGAACCAGAAGGAGGATAATGTGTGCTCTGGGGTAACATTCCAAAATTCATATTGAATTTTCTGGCATCGGCTTGGCAAAAACCGAAGGATGAAGCAATCGCAACTATAAAAGCAATAAACAGAAGCTTATCTCTCATTTTATGCATTCTCTTCTTCATTGGGTTTTGTGGGTTTTGTAGTTCTAGCCATGCCTTTTATATATAAATTTTGGCTTTTGATTATAAGGAAAGTAAATCCAGCTTCGTATGGAAACTACTGCAGCTAAATGATCATCAAATAAATTTTCGTACAAGTACAACTAATTTGGATTCCAATAATCAATTATTTTGATTGTGTAAAGAACTGTGATATATATCGTGTGAAGCCATAATTGGCGTAGATTTTCTTCTTATTTTTTCAAAACTACATATGGAACATCTAATAGGAATGGGATATTTGATTCCACCGTACAACTTTTCATGCCACTTTTTAGTAAACATTTTTATTACAAAAATTACCCCAACTTAAATTTCTATTATAGTCAAACATTATAATTACTTTTTAGCACGTTTTTCTCTCTCAAATTATTTTTTTTCCAATTATTTCCCCGTTTCCCTCTTTTAATCGTTTTTCAGTCTTTCATATCGGTTTTTATACTTTCAAGCTTCTATTGGAGTCAAATCTATTTTAAAGTTTCCCCAATTTTTTTATTACGTGCATATTCTCTTTAAGAATTTTTTGCATCAAATATTTTAATTTAGAATAGTATTCTTTGACAAAGGAAGATCATAGATTTACTTTTACTCATGTTTTGTGTTGGTAATAAAAGGTGTACCAGGTCAAAAATAATTTCTATTTAAAGTTTTTTTTAAATAAACAAAGTTTATATGTCTACTTGGGATCTTGCTACGTTACCACAGAGGCAATATACCACACTTTTTTTTATCCTTTTTAGGTTAATTATATTACAATTCCTTTTTTATCCTAAAATTAGAAAAAAATCAGATAATTATAAATTTTAACTCATTAGCCCTGCTTATTTTGATTTTTTAAATTTAAATCAAAAGGTGAGGGTATTTTTTATTATTAAATCACACACCCATCATCAAAGTTTTAAAAAGAAAATTTACTCTATGCACTTACCTAAATGTCAAATATATCCTTAATAAAATTAATTTTTTATTTATACTAAATTAATTAAATAAAATGATATAAAAAAACTGATTGAGTTTTTTACATGCCCACTAGTTTTAGTTTCATATCTCTAGCAATTAGCAATTAAATTCTATCACTAACTCAAATTTATCGAACACGAGATGTGAAAAAGGTTCTTAAATATGCGTGGAGCATAAAACGGCTTTACCTCCAAATTCTTAGTAAAAGCTTATAAACTTATTCATCAAGCTCGTAGATGTAAGAATAAACAACGAACAAGTTGCCATCCCCCGCTCACTTTTTGATACCTTCTTATTAAACAATAAAAAAAGTATTAATTGGTAAATTAATATATTTTTATTGCATATTGAAATAATTAACTATATATTGAATAAATATTATGAAAAAATTATTAACTACAAATTAAGAACAAGAGATCAAATTCATACTCATATTTATCATAAAATATGGTTTGTAATTAATAAATGGTTTTACTATATATTAAATTAATTAATTAATAAGAAAAAAATATTAATTCAAATATAAGAATAGATCAATTTATCGGAGAAATTAACTAGTTCATTTGACACAATATATTGTATTGCGTTAGTTGCATTATGTTACGATGTGTGTCATTAAGGTGTATTAAACTATAATACAATATCATGTTTGGTGTAACATCAATTGTAGTATATGTAATAATATTTTATATCATTGTTTAGATTACTATTAATTTTAAATTAATATTATTCAAATTTATTAATATTTAAGTATTTATTATTTGTTATATTAAATATTTAAAAATAATTAATTTTTATATACAAATTATTATAATATAATTAAATAATGTAATATCATAATATATTTTTATTTTTATATATTTTTTAAGTATTTATTATTAGTTATATTAAATTGTTAAATAATAATCAATTTTTACTCATTAAATGTTATAATATAATTAAGTAATACATTATTTAATTATATTTTTAATATAATTAAAATGTTCTAATATTATTAAATAATAAATTTTAAATTTATGGACTTATGTGTCAATATTTTAAACTTTGTTACTTTTGTGATTTTGTAACAAACATTAGGGAGTGTAATGTTAATAAACCAAGAGAAACATCTCAGCCATTGCAGTGAAATCTAACGGTGCATTAGGAAAAGACAAAAAAATATGGTATGTTATAACAATGGTAACATAGCTGGACCATTCTATTTGAATATATTGTCCAATATAACTCAAGCTTAATTTAATTACTCATGAAGTACTTTTCTCTAATCTATCTTCTGTTTCACTATAAGAATTTAAGAGTTTAGTTTTAGAAAAATTTTAAAAAAAAAAAGTAAGTTTGTGGAACAATTGAGGATTTGATTATAAAACCATGATAAACAAAGACTCAACAAACGTCTTAAAAGACTGGAGTTATAAAAGGGTAAATGAGGTGCACGGGTGGGTTTATAGAATAAAAGATAAAATTTTATTTTACAATAATGAGTTTATTGAGTATATAAATTTATTGAGCATTATGACGAATATTTGCACTCTAAATTACTCCTCGCCTTCCTAATCTAGTGAGGGGAAAAAATAAATAGCTTGATTGTAAATAAAATGAAAAGAATGGTACAAAATTAAATTTTATAAGACACTCAGTAAATAAGAAAAGGCAAGGATAAAAGAAGGAAAAAAAAAAGATTATTGTCCCAAAATTATACTCAAGAGCACACCTTATTCCTCTACACTCATGTAATAATTTTGAAATTTTAATTTTACTTTGTATACTCTTACAAGTACCAAAATAGTACTTAATCAAATTCTGCACAGTAAATATATATCTTTTTTTTCTCGGAATAACCATAAAATTCTTTACTAGTAATTACACCTAAAGAACTTTCTTTTCTCTTCTTCTTCTTAAAAAATTATGTTGAATAACTTTTTTCAATTTATTGAAAATATTTAGGTGGGATTATTTGTACCCACCAAATTCATACCTACATCCATCTAAAATCATATAATAATTACTAAAAATTTTAAAATTTTCAAAATTACCCTTCACTCATTTCCTTCTTCTCTAAGATTTGTATTTTCTCTCTACTATCACAACCTGTAAGCTCAACTTTCAGTTTCATTTATTGAACATTGATTCTTTTCTTTTCTTAGTAAATCATATTTATAAACTTTATTTGTTCTTTCTATTATAATTTTTGTCTATTATTCATCCTAGATTTGTTGTTAAAAAATAATATGTATAAAACTTAAAGAAACTTTTTTTAATACCTAGTAAAAAATGATTGATACTCATTATTAAATGGTGGGTATTGGTTCCCAAAATTTCCAATAGCCTTTATGAAGCTGATTGTGAGAAGTTAGGAACCAAGCGACATTGTAAATTATGCAATTAAAAGAAATTTTTTAAAAAAATTATTATGCAATATATTAAGTTAAATAATAAGATAGTTGAAAAAAAAATCCTTCAATTTAGTTGTATTTAATAAAACACCAAAATAGACATATCCTATTATTAAGCTAACTTTAATAATGGTCCATATTCGACATTTGTTTTCTCTTCCAAATTCTCAATTTGTGGTTTTCTCTTTCTAAACCCTTAAACTTTCAATTCCCAATTCTAACTTTTTTCGACTTTATTCTTTGAAAATATTAGTTATCATTTAGCTTCTTTGTTTGGGAAGAAATAGAAAAGATTGTAGAGAATGCCACGTGTCGAGGAGGCGCCATAACTCTAAGAGATCACTGTATACACAAGAGGTGCCTGACATACCCCATAAAAGTCGGTACCTGAGGTATCCGACCTACCTCCTAAAACTCAATACCCGAGGTACCCAACCTACCCTCCAAAACTTGGTACCTGGGGTACCCTACCTACACCATAAACTCAGTACTCGGGGTACCCATCAGATTAGATACGAAACGATCGAGGAAAAGTCTTTACAAGTCGGCCACGAGAAACATCTACATCGCCTAAAAGATAATATTTGATTTTGTGAAAATCAAATGTCAAAATATCATGCTAAAAAAAGTGGCGACAGTCGACTGTCACCTCTGCCAAAAAGTGAAGGATGTTGCACCAAGGGCAGTGGTCCTCAGCCGTCCTGCTAGACAACCTTTGCTGAGGTATCTTGGACCACTCTCTGGTGTACACCACATGTCCAAAAGGATAAATTACACCATAAACGCCTTCTTACTCCCTAAGCAAGCTCTAAATGACCCAAAAATTGTGAAAAAGGTAAAGAGACAGAAAAGGCCTAAAAAAGGACAACCAATAACCATAAGAAATATGCCACTGGCAGTTGGGATACTCCATATATAAAGGCGTCCAAGTTCTATTCTCATCATGGATCATCACACACACTCCACAAAAAAGCCTTCATCAACCTTAAACCATGATTTCAGAGGGCTGGCAAGCTCTCGTTAGCAACTCAAGCCTTTTTATGGTGACCTGAGCGTCAGAGTGTGGATGCTGGGCCACCCTGCCTTTACCTCTAACCTTATTTTCATTGTTTTGCAGGTTAAAAGCTCACATTAAGAGATTTCCTCTCCAGATTTCAACTTCTCACTGTCATCACCATCCCCCCACTCTCCTTGCCTCCCTTCGGATATTAAAAATATCACACACAACGATCTAGTGAGGTACCTAGGTTTCCCCAAAAAGTAAATTTATTGTTCTAGATTTGTTTTTTCTCTTTTCCTTTGCATCCAAAATCTGTCTAAAACATTATTTATTAAAATTTTCAATTAATAGTCTAAATCATTCTGGGATTTAGGTAATTGATTGTGATGAATGCCATATTGTTTTCCTTATTTTCTCAGTGTAGCTGATCAGAATCTGACATTTATAAATAAAAGTTCCTTACCTTTAGAAAATAAAAATAGAAGTACGTATTTTTCTTAATTCCTTTATTTGCTTTCCAAAATATCCTAGTGTTCTTTATATTAATAATTAATTATTTAAATTAGAATTTTATATTAATTTTTTTGATAACGGGCTTTTGGCCATGTAATTAAAGACTAGCTAACATGAAATTTTGGAACAGTAAAGCTATTGCCACCCCTCTAAAACTCTCACAACATCCTACAATTGTTTTTACATTTTTAACCTTAATTAAAATTACGTTAAGAGACAAAAAAAGAAATGTCGTTACACAAAATTTCTCTTATAATTACAAACGAGTTGACATCCTGCAGATATTTCTTCTCTTTCTCTGCTTGGCGCTTTTTTCTTTTTCTCTTTTTTCCCCTTTTTCATGTTTGTAAATAACTTGTGTCAAAAATGTAGGCTTTACTCTTTCTAGAAGAGATGGAATTCTAGAAGAGATGGAATTCCACAGTAAAAAAGAAAGAAGAAGAAAAAATGAACTGCAGCATAAGTTTGAAGAAGGAAGAAGATAATAGTGGTAAGAAAAATAATAATAATTTAATAGCCAATTTTGGCTATAAAAGGGGGAGTTCCCCATCGGCTTAGTGCATCCAATTTTGGTGAGAGAATAAAAGCAAAGAGCTCGACTAATTTTAAGGGCTTAAAATTATAAAGTTCTTGTGAGTCTAGTGAGTGAGAGATTGGGTGTATTGGGTTTTGGATAGTGAGCAAAAATACTACAATATTTGTAACTCTATTTCACTAGTAAAATATTTTCTTTCTGTCTTCGCCTATGTACATAGGCTAAAAGGCGAATCATGTAATTTTCTAGTGTCGTCTTTTGTGATTGTGCTTTATTTTCTTCCAATTTCATTTTAGCTGTGGCCTTTCTTCACCCATCAATTTCCTAACAGTGATATCAGAGCTACGGGTTGTATTTTTTAGAGTTGGTGGTACTGTTCATGTAAAATTCACTTACACAGCACTATTCATGTATACGACACTGTTCATATATACATCATTATTCACATATACGGTTACTGTTCACATAAAAGGATGGGAGCTTATCCTAGCAAAATTAGTTTTTGGTGAAAAGCGATGGCAGCAAAATAAGAAATTGAGAAGTTCAATGGAAATAATTTTTCATTGTGGAAAATGAAGATAAAATTTGTATTGAGGCAAAATAATTGCTTGGCAACAATTGGAGAAAGACTTATAGAGATAACTGATGACAAGTGGAACGAGATAGACGGTAACGTCATTTCTAATCTACACTTGGCACTTGCAGATGGAGTATTATCCAGTGCGGCAAAGAAAAAGGCAGCAAAAGAAATATGGGATGCCCTCACAAAATCTTACGAGGCTAAATCGCTGTACAACAAGATCTTTTTTAAGAGGAGACTTTATATTCTTCGAATGACGGAATCTACATCAGTGACTGACCATATCAACACCTTGAAGACTTTATTTTTACAACTTACAATGTTGGGTCATAATATAGAGGAAAATAAATGTGTGAAGCTTCTACTTCAAAGTCTACCAGATTTGTATGATCAACTCGTCATCAACCTGACAAACATTAATCCAGCGGACAATCTAGTTTTCGATGATGTTGCAGCCTCCGTATTAAATGAGGAGAGCAGGCAGAAAAGTAAGGAAGATAGACAAGTAAGTTCGTAACAAGCAGAAGCGCTATCGATGACGAGAGGAAGATCAACGAAACGTGGCCCCAATGGGAGTCATAATCATGGTGGGCCAAAATCAAGAAGTAAGAAGAATGTTAAATGCTACAACTGTGGCAAGAAAAGGCACGTCAAGAAAAAGTGCTGGAGCAATCAGAAGAGAAGAGAGGGCAAAAAGCCTGAGTCATCAAATGCTCAGGGTTGTGTAGCAAGTACCTCGGATGATGGCAAAATTCTCTACAGCGAGGCAATAACTATTTCCGAAGGCTGAAAACGAACCAGATGGAGTAGTTGTGTTCTGGGGTAACATTCAAGAATTCATATTGAATTTTCCGGCATCAGCTTGGCGAAAGCCGAAGTCTGAAGCAATGGGTAGGGGTGGGCGCGGTTCGGTTCGGTTCGGTTTTTTACTACTTTTTTCATAATCGTTCGATTACGATTATTTTAAAATCATAATCGCGATTAATCAAATTACCGAAATAATCAAATACTTGATTAATTGAAATAATTCGATTCGATTCGGTTCGATTATTTCGATTATGGGCTTATTGGACCTATTTTGGGCTTTTTTAAATTTAGAAACCTAAATTAATAAATTTATCACAAACATAAAAAGTTAACAAACAAAAAATCAAAATATGTCTCAAAGTAAGTTCAAGAACACATAAAATGTTAAATAACAAGTTCAAATCAAAATAAATAAGCAAAAAGTCTTTTAAACTTTAACAAAACTACAAAAACAATAAACAGCTACCAACTATCAAATCACAATTACTCCTCAGCTGCTTGTTCTTGTTGAGCTACTATTGACCTACCAATTTCTACATTAACAAATTAAAAAAAAATATTAGAATGATTTATTAAGAGTGAAATAACTAAAAAAACATATCAAAATATAGTAGTAACATATTACCTGCTTCAATAACCTCATAAAATTCAGTTTCCTCCTGAGTAGGTTGTATTATCCGTTCTTCTAATAGAGTTGAGCGAAGCCAATTTTTCTTTTTTTTCCATCATCAACCTTCACCTCTTGCACTTCCTCCTCATCATAATTTTCCATTCTACACAAACACATGTAATAACATAAACATAAATATCTAAGCAGCCAAATGAGAAATGACAGCCGTAAATGAAAAATTTAGTTGTTATTTAATGGAAAGAAAATTGTCATCCGTCAAAAATTATAAAATAAAATAAAATGTTTGTGCAGTGGCATGCTTGCTACAATCTTAATTTCTAAGAGGATAAAATAATTAGTAGCCGAATTATCATATACAAAGCCGATTAACAGAGCAATTATCTTCCCAAGTTATCATTTACTTATCAATTCCCAGAACATTTATATTGTATTGCAAATTTAGTAGCACCTTGAACGGGCAGCACTTATCAATTCACAGAACATTTATATTGTATTGCAAATTTACAATGATGCATAGCATACAGCCATAACATGGGATGCTACCATGTTAAAGTCTGGACCAGACAGAAACACATCAATCCCGTACAATCATAAGCATCAAATAAGGCGATTTAACTCCGATGTTTATCAATCCATGGACTTCTACCTTGGCAACAGTCGAGGGAAAAAGCCACTTATTAAAGCAGTATATTTGATGAATCCAAACAGTATAAGCATACAGTCAAAAGGAAAGCCAGTTTGTACCTTTGCAGCAGCGGCGAGGAGCTTGCAGCAGCGGCGACGAGCTTGCAGCAGTGGCGACGAGCTTGCAGCGGCGGCGACGAGCTTGAAGAAGACACCTGAGTTCTGAATCCGACGGATTTGCAGAGGGGAGCAGAGGGGATAGAAGAAGAGAGAACAGAACAGAAGTTCGGTTTTTGCTTTTGGCTGAAGGTCACTCACGAGTCACGACGAGCAGCGGTTTTAGGTTAGCTTTAGCAATTTAGCCTTTAGGTTTACAAAACATTCGGTTTATTTCAGATATCGGTTCGGTTTTTCGGTTTTTTTTTTAAAACCGAAAACCGAACCGATTATCATTACTATTTATTTACTATTACTATTTCGGTTTTTTGAAAGTTAAAAAACCGCATAAAAACCGAACCGAACCGATCGGTTCGGTTCGGTTTTTAATTAATCAGTTTTTTTTGCCCACCCCTAGCAATGGGAAGTATAAAAGAAATAAATAGAAGCTTATCTCTCATTTTATTCATGCTTTTCTTCAGTGGGTTTTGTAGCCTTTGTAGTTCTAGCCATGCCTTTTAATGCAAATTTCGGGTTTTGATTATAAGGAAAGTAAATCCAACTTTATATGAAAAATATTACAGCTAAATGATCATCATATTTATTCATGCTCTTCTCCATTGGGTTTTGTAGGTTTTGTAGTTCTAGTGATGCCTTTTATATATAACCTTTGGCTTTTGGTTACAAGGAAAGTAGGTCCAGCTTCTTATGAAAAATATTGCAGCTAAAGGATCATCAAATAAAACTTTTGTAGGCTCAACTAATTTTGGTTTCAATAATCAATGATTTTTAGGGTGTGAAGAATTGTGATGTATTCTGTGAAGTTAGAAGTGGCGTAGATTTTCTTCCTTCTTTTTCAAAATTACTTATTGACATATTTAATAATATCTAATAATATTTGGGTGGGATTATTTGCACTCTAAATTAGTCTTTACCTCTCCTTACCTTCCTAAATCTAGTGGGAAAAAAAAAAGCTAGCTTGATTGTAAATAAAATGAAACATAAATACAAAATTAAATTTTAGCTACTCATTAAATAAAAAGAGGTAAGGAGGGGGAGGAAAAAAACAAACAAGGATCCTTTTCCCAAAATTATACTCAAGAGTACACCTTTTTTCTCTACACTCTCATATAATAATTTTGAAATTTTTATTTTTATTCTACACACTCTTTCAAATATCAAAATAGCCCCTAATTAAATTCTACGCAATAAATATATATTTTATTTTTTTTCCTGTATCGCCATAAAATTTTTACTGTTTACTATACTAAGGAACTTTTTTCTTTGTCTTTTTCTTAGAAAATTATGGTGACTAACTTTTTCAGTTTATCAAAGATATTTAGGGTGGGATTATTAGAAACCCCCAAATTCACATCTACACCATCTAAAATTATATAATAATTACTAAAAGTTTCAAAATTTTCAAAATTACCATTCACTCATTTCCTCCCCATCTCTAAGTTTTGTATTTTCTCTCTCTCTACAATATTCAACCTAAACTTTCAGTTTCATTTATTTGGCCATTGATTCTTTTCTTTTCCCAAAACTTCATCTGTCACTATTTATTATATATTTTGTCTACTATTCATTTTAGATTTTTTATTTCAAAAATAATATCTATCAAACCTAACAAAAATTTTATAGTAGTTGATAAAAATAGATTGATACTCATTGTTCAATGATGGGTATTGTTTCTCTCAATTTGTGATAGTCTTTGTGAAACTGACTTTTGAGAAGTTGGGATAAATATTGATTGACACTCATTCTTAAATAGTGGGTACTCTTGTTAGTGATATGCCCATGAGATGTCAGGTCAAATGCATAGGTACTTGTTGCGAGAACAAGTTTACTGAACGTGACCAAATAATAATAAGCCATATATGGTTTTGAGTTTTAATAACTTATTATGTATTGTGATAGACACTATATTTAGTGATGTTCTTTAGACCTGAGGCATCACATACGTCTTGTACATAGACATCTCTGATATATGAAAGCATAAGGATTGATTCCTAATCAAGGAAGAGATCTAGCAACAGTTGTTATGATTGGTTATGTATGGAGACAAGCGTATGGTCAATATATAATTCATCACTTTATAATAAACAAAAAGAATGTTCCTGTAAGATAATATAAATTAGCATGAGAAATCCTTCACCAAGTTTAAATATATTTGAAGGAGTTCAAATTATATTTTTCATACCAAGTTCATTTAGATTTATTTTTTGAGATAAAGTATAAATACTTAACACACTAAATCATAAGCCATGCTTTTCTCTGGACATAGATGATGAAGAGACCAGGACATAGAGAAACTATGGAATAGTTTCTATAGATCCAACAATTCTTGTTATTTGGGTGGTTGTGAAATACTGTTGGATGTCATTTATGACTTATAGAAACCTTAAGATCATTATTGGTAAAGCGTATTAGTAATGCATCTTAAGGTCATTAGAAAAGTGCTAATTGATGAATAAAGAGTTTAGCATCATTTAATGAACAAAGAGTTATCATTAAAATAGTTCTACTACCTTATAACAAAGAATCTAAAAGATCATATACCTAATAGAAATGAAAAAGGAGTTACTAGAAAATGAGAAGTTAAATTTTTTAATTTTAGAAAAATCGATATTTATATCATAATTCATTAAGAATGAATATATATATCTTAAATATGATTTAAGATAAAAATTTTGATGTTCCATAAATAGTTTAAGGAACAAATAAATTTCATAAATCCTTAATCAAACATTATATATAAGATCGAGCACGTAAAATGATCATATTAGACATGTTTCGGTTCATAAATGAGATTGGACCTCTAGACCAAATTTGAGTTTAGAATTTTGGGCTTTTATTTGACTAATATCGATTAGGAAAAAGCATAAGAACATGTCACAAAAGAAGCCCAATATTAACCATTTGATTTGATCAAAATAGGCTTAATTAATTAACGACAAAATTAATTAATTATGCTATTTATTTATTCAAAATTAATTTAATTAAATAAATTATTGGATTGATGAGATCACATCCAATAAAGAATGACTTAGTGGGTGGGTTTAGCTCATGACAATGTCTGGTGCCATTACTGAAAAGATAATGGTGGCTTTATTTGGTGGAATCAATGATCATGAATCAGCATTCGTGTTTCTTTATTATCTCTCTCATTTCAAAACGAAATTTGGTAATTCCAAATCCTATGAACTCGTGAAACATTTTTAAGTGTTGACTGATTAGAGGCATCACAACTGGTATGCTTTAAAGATCTCAAATTGTGCAAAAATAGAAGTTTTTCATGCAATGATCTATTTCCTAGATAGAGTTCATATCTTGCCATTTTCAGTTATTTTCTCCTACCTCACGAAGTCGTTTATGAAACTAAGGTAAATAAAATTTAATGTTTCCTCTTAATTTTTTTTTTTGAATGAAGTCGATCCGAGATTTATAGAGCTTCCGCCATCCTTTTTAATTTTACTACACAAAAGTCGTGTTTTCAGTAATCTTATGGATAAATGTTGTCCTTTAATTGCTTCTTTCAATTTGTGATAGCTTTTGTGAAATTGATTCAAAGGAAACAAGTAGGAAATTATGAAATAGTGAGCAATTGCCACCCCTCTAAAACTCTTTTAAGACCCTTTTATTAGTTTTACACTTCCAGCCTTAATTAAAATCGCTTTAGCAGATAGAGAAAAATGTCGTTGTACAAAATTTCTCTTATAATTAAAAACCAGTTCACACCCCTTGCAGATATTTCTTCTATTCTTCTGTTTAGCGCTTTTTTATTATTATTATTATGTTTGTAAATAACTTGCATGTGAAAGACATTTAACAAAAAGTTATTGCATATCCTTAATTAATTGGGCTTTGCTTTTGACACTTGGGAATTTATTTATTAAAGTTTTTTTTTAATTCTTGATAGGGTCTCGGTTAGATGCTTGCTAACAATTGCTACTAAATATAGTTGTTTTGCTTTTGGTGAGAACGACCACAGACAAATGTTTAAGATAATTTTTGGATAATTCTTTATTCATCATTGGAGCTTATTTATAATAGCAAGAGTAACAACACTTTGCTTGTAATCAACAATATCGGCCAAAACTAAGGAAATATGTAATGAAACAACCTAGTTATAAACTTGAAACAGAATTCAAATCAAATGTAACAACCACATTTTGATTCTCCATTCAATCTGCACGATCAATTGACATAGTAACCCAAGCGTTATTGCTCCAGTATTTATTCACACACAATCTTCACATAAAACATGTCTTACATGTGCCACGCATGGCTTCCATGGGTTATGTGGCTTTAAGCATAACCTTCATACTTTTAGTTAGGCTTTGGTACTCTTACTGATCTTCGTGGTTCCCCATCAATATACCATCCTCAAAGTGGACCCTTGTCCTCAAAGGTCATAAGAGGAAACTGTTACTTGATCAAAGTCGTGTCTTCCCATATCGCTTTTTCGACTGGCATTTGTTTCCAACGAACCAAGCTTTGCTCTACAAACTTACCCCCTCGTTTCAGCTATCGAGTGTCAATAATAGAATCAGGTTCCAGTATTTTCATGCCTTCATCATCGATAGATGGCAGGTCAACATTGTTACTAAATAAGTCATCCACAACTTTCTTAAGTAAAGATACGTGAAACACTGGGTGAATTCATGCCCTTTTTGGCAATTGTAACTTATAAGCTATGGCACCGACTTTGTGGAGAACTGAATACGGCCCAAAAAACTTACTGGCTAATTTCTGATGTGCGCGCTTGAAATCAAAGGATTGACAGTGCAGTTGTAGTTTCAAGAATACCATATCACCTTCCTAGAATCCAACCTCACGTCGGTTCTTATCGGCTGCTTGCTTTATCTGATTTACTACATTTACTAAATTTCTTTTCAATTAAAACAAAAATTCATCATGCGACATCAAGACTTTGTCAACCTCATGCATCGTTGAAGATCCAACAAGATATATTGGCACGGTTTGAGGGGGCTGCCGTATATAGCTTGAAAATGAGGCATGTTGGTTGACACATGATCAGTTCTGTTATACCAAAATTTTACCCAAGGCAAATATGAATGCCACTTTTGTGGCCACTAATAAATAAAACACCTCAAATATTGTTCTAAACATTGATTGATCACCTTTGTTTGTCCGTCGGTTTGGGGATGATAGGCTGAACTCATTTTTAATTGTGTGCCTGACATATTCAAAAATTCTTGCCAAAACTTACTTATAAATATTGGATCTCGATCGCTGACTATGGATTTAGACATGCCATGAAGCTTAACAACTCCGTCAATGAATTTCTCTACTATTATTTTTACCGAGAATGGATGAGATAGAGATATAAAGTGAGCAAATTTACTGAGTCTATCTACCACAACCAGGATTGTGTCTTTGCCTTGAGAACTCGGTACCCCTTCAATAAAATCCAACGTTATGTCCTCTCATACTAGACAAGGAATAGATAACGGCTAAAAGAGTCTGGCCAATTTAAGAGTTGTAGCTTTTGTCATCTGACAGGTTTCACACCTACTTATATACTCCTGAACCGATTGAAACATTGAAGGCCAATAGAATTATTGTGCCAAGCGATTGTATGTGCTTAGGACTCTAGAATAATCTCCAATCTTCATGTTGTGTGTTTTAAATAATATTGTCCCACTTAACTTATTGGGAACCACCACCTTGTCTTTGAAAAATATCAATCCGCTCTTGATGGAGTAAGGACACACAGCTTACGTTTGAGCTATCTGTGTAATTTTCTTCATATATTCATCCTCACTGGCAGCTCTTTTAGTTTCCTCCCATATAGCTAATTGGGGCACAAATAAATGGTTAAGAGTTGGACTATCAGGCTGTCGTGAGAGAGCATTAACAGTGGCATTTTCACAGCCTAAACGATAACGAATTTCGTATTCGTATCCCATCAATTTGGCCAGCCATTTTTGTTGCTTAGGTGTAGTTATTTTTTGCTCCAAAAAATATTTTAAGCTACGTTGGTCTATTTGAATTATGAATCTTTGCCCCAGCAAATATGGTCTCCACATTCATACTGCTTCCACAATGGTAAGCATCTCATTTGCGTATGTCAACCAAGACTTCTTTGAAACTCCAAGGGCCCTACTCATAAAAGCAATGGGCTTCCCTTCTTGTTGTAATACCACTCATATGCCTTCGCCGGAAGCATTTGTTTCAATGATGAAGGTGTCGCTGAAATTCGGCATAACTAGTGTTGGTGTACTAGTCATGGTCTATTTCAATTTGACAAACACTTTCTCTACTTTATTGTTCTAGCTGAATTGCCCTTTCCTAAGTAAACCATATCATTGTACAAATTTATGGTAATACCTAGTTAAGCAAAGAAATCCCTTTAGTTCCGAGATATTTTACGGTCGAGGCCAAAACACCATGGCAGAAATTTTCTTTTCATCGACCTTTATGCTGTGGCAAGTGACGATATGTCCCAAGTACTGCAGTTCTTAATGGCCGAAGTTGCACTTACTTGCCTTGATAACAAATTTCTATTGTTTGAGAATCTCTAGTGCCTGTTTGACATGCTCAAGATGGCAACTTCAAGTAGAGCTATAGATTAGTATATCGTTAAAAAAATACTAGCATAAATTTCCTGAGATGGGGCTGGAAAATGGAGTTCATTATAACCTGAAATGTTGATGGCACATTGCACAATCCAAACAGCATCACCAAGTATTCATAATGTCCATTATATGTGCAGAAAGTTGTTTTATGAATATCAGATGAATTTACTCATACATGATGATACCCAGCCTTTAGGTCTAGTTTGGTGAAATAAGCGACTCCATGTAGTATTGTAGTTCATCTAGCATGTCTTTTACTGTGGGAATGGGAAACTCATCTTTGACGGTTACTTCGTTGAGGGCTCGATAGTTAGTGCAGAATCTCCAATTGTCATATTTCTTCTTAACCAGTAACACCAGAGAAAAAAATGAATTGGTATTAGATCTTATTAGTCCCGAACTCAACATCTCATGTACTTGTTTCTCGATCTCGACCTTTTGGAAGTAAGCGTAGCAGTACGCCCTAACATTGACAGGCTTGGTTCTTTCCTTAAATGTGATGCAGTGGTCAGTGTCTCGTGTAAGGGCAATTGTGTTGGTTCCTAGAACAATTCAGCATACTCCTTTAATAAATTTTGCATACTTGCTGGTGTCATGCTTAAAGAATCCTCAATATTCATGTGTATACAAATCACAAAAATATCATGGCCTTGTCTTATCTCCTTCATGATTTTTGTCAAGAATGTTGTTTGTAATGATTGAGGCCCAATCCTTTATAAATGTTGTTTTTCATTCTCCCAATTAAAATCCATAGTAAGGGATTTCTAATTGCACACAACCAATTCCAACATCTCGAGCCATTGAGTACCCAGTACCATGTCCAATCCTGTTATTGGCAGTCAGTAAACAGTAAGTTAAAAAAAAACAACTTGAATTAAGACTTGTACCTTTTCAAATTTTCTTTGGCTTGTCAATTTTTCTCCATTTACAATCCAAACTAAAAATGTTGCCATGGGTATGATCGATAATTAAAGCATATTAGCCAACATTGTACTCAAGAAATTATGCGTTGATTTGTTGTTGATTAAGACAATGATCTTCTACGGCCTGATTTTCGCCATCACTCGTATGGTTTAAGGTGTTACCCATCCTGGTAACGCATACAAAATGATCTTAGGATCAATGGGTTCACCTGGTTCTGTTCCTCGTTGTTCTTTTTCTATAATTTCTTTATAAATAGTCTTATTTGATATGGTTTTACTATATAAAATCAAGAGTTAAGCTTTTAAACATTTGTGTTCCGCAGTGAACTTTTCATTGCAATTGAAACACAAATCTTACGCTCGGCGTCTCTGCATCTCTTCCCAGGATAGTCTTTTAAAGGGCACTATTGGGGCAGCTTTGTTAATAACCACTTATGTTGGCGGTATATGATTAATGAGTGGTGTTCGCAATAGCTTCTTCTGCCGCGTTAATTGTTCATCGTTCATTCGAGCCAAGCCGATTGCCTCTTTTAATGATTTTGGTCAAAACATGCGAATGTCCTCTGATATCTCCGGTTTGAGTCCCCCCATGACAGTCCCTACCAACGCTTTCTATGACCACCCGTGAACCCTACTACCCAACCTTTCAAACTCCTTCTGATAATCTCGAAGAGAACCGACTTGTTTTACTCGGGATAATGCCTCGTTAAAATCCTCACATTCCATTGGACCAACCTGAGCCTACAACTCCTCCACAAACGTTTTCCACGTCACTGTTCACCCTTCTTCCTAGTAAGCCTTGTGCAACCATTGCCGCCATTGGTTGGCTTCGCCTTCAAGGTAGAAGGTGTTAGCCTATAACGCTGCACATATTGTAATTTGGATGATAACAAACATGTATCTTAAGTGATTTGAAAAATATTGTATTTCACATTTCACTAGTTCTTAAAAGAAAATATTTATGATGAAGTGAATTATGTGAAATCAAGCTCAAGACACTCAACAGACAATGGCGCAATCAAGAATAAAGTTTAAAGCTCAATGGATTTATTATTGCAACAATTCTTGTAAAGCTGGTATGATTTAATATATGCATGGTTTAGCATTTAAAAAGCTCAAGTTTTTATTTAATAAATCATTAATTTTCATAAACCAAAGGTTTACAAGTATTAGCTAAATATTTTATGAAGTTAGATATTTTTCAAGACGAGGACTAAAATGAAAAAGTTTTACAATCTTTGATTTTAATAAGTATTGTTTTGAATTCCAGAGTTGGACTTATTTGTAAATATTTAAAATATTTTGGGTCATACTATAATTTATAAAAGTTTAAAGACCCGAATGTAATCCAAACATTTGAAATCCAAAATTGGACAGAGAGTGAGCGGTTAATCGCTTGGGGAAAATCTCACATTTTCAAATTTTAGACTAAAGTGAAAGGTTTTGAGAACTGTGAAAAATATAGGTATTATGCTAAATTTTGAAAAAGATCTCTTTGAAAAATACTATTATATTTAGGGTGATATCATAATTTTAAAAAGTTTTGGGATGACAAGTATTATTTAGAAATTCTAAAACTAGACATGTTCGCAAAGTTTTATGACGTTTTAAGCCATAGTATAATTATAGAAATTTTTGAGCCAAAGTGTAATTTTGGTGAACAAAGTTACTATAGGAAAATTCAAATTTAACAGTAATATCACTATTATGAGCGGCTAGCTAGATAAATCAAGCGGCTAATCGCTTGGTTGCGGAAATTTGCCTATAACGGCTAGTAACTATAAAAACTCAACTTTAACTTCATTTTAAAGACTAATGCAAGCATGAACAAGATCATATAACATATATTGAGGTTTTATTTTGCAAATCATCATTTATTAAATCATCATTGAGGTATAATTTGTTTATCCACTCTTAAAGAGAGTTTCATTGTTGTAATTTTCATTCCTCATCAAATTATGAGTGTAAAAGTGTGAGAAACACTTGGAGTGAAGAGATTGGGGAGATAATCTCTTGATTGTAAAGGTCGATAATCTCTTGATTGTAAAGGTCCATTGACATCTTGAAAGTCAATTGTAAACATTTGAAGCCTTAGGAGGTTTGGATAGTGAAATCATCAAGTCGGATGAGCTTGGAGGTATGGATGTAGGCGGGGATTGCCGAGCCACGTAAAAATCCTTATGTTTGTTTTCTCTTCCCTTACTCTTTTAATATTGTGCTTGATTGAATTTATTATTTTCGATTACATTAAGACATTAGATTGAATTATTGTGTGGTTTGCTTAGCATAAGTTTTAAAATCTCAATTCACCCCCCTCTTGGGTTGCATAACTTGCATTTCAGAAGGAAGCCAGTGTCACTTTCTGTTCATCCATTGTTTCTTGGTATTTAAAGAACTGTGATGCTCGATTGCACCACTCGGTTGGGTCATCGCCAGAGTAGCAAGGAAATTCTAGTTTGGCCATTCTTGATAGAATCTGTTGGCGCCCTCCTTCACTCACCTCACAACATGGCCATGATAAACCTGCATTCTCATGGTTACTATGGCTTGGCGTCCCATTGGAGGTGCTAATTGACTCAGCTAACTTACTGAGAGTCTCTTCCAAGTGATGCAATTTGTCATTGATCCCCAGCTCCATTCGTTTCATGTTATCTTGCATACTCCCAAGCTCAGCTTCTATACGTTCAATTCGTTCCTTGTTGGTTGCCATTGTTGAACCAGTCTTTGATACCACTTGATAGGGTCCCAATCAGATGCTTGTTAATAATTGCTAGTAAATATAGTTGTTTTGCTTTTGGTGAGAACGACCACAAACAAATGTTTGAGATAATTTCTGGATAATTCTTTATTCATCATTGGAGCTTATTTATAATAGCAAGAGTAACAATACTTTGCTTGTAATCAACAATATCAGCCAAAACTAAGGAAATATTTAATGAAACAACCTAGTTATAAACTTGAAACAGAATTCAAATCAAATGTAACAACCACATTTTGATTCTCCATTCAATCTGCACGATCAATTGACGTAGTAACCCAACCGTTATTGCTCCAGTATTTATTCACACACAATCTTCACATAAAACATGTCTTACATGTGCCACGCATGGCTTGCATGGGTTATGTGGCTTTAAGCATAACCTTCATACTTGTAGTTAGGCTTTGTTACTCTCACTGATCTTCGTGGTTCCTCATCAATTCTGCATATTCTTCTTAAGTCATGTCTATTTTCAAATTTCTTCTTCATCTAGCATTGCGTTAAAAATTAATAATCTGTACATATTCAATATGCTTTTAAAAGAGAGCGTCACTCTACTTTGAAAATTGGAAGATGAAGAATTTGTTTGTATGAACAAGAGGCAAAGAAGTGCAATGCGGGGTTCATTCAATAAAATACAGAGAAGTAGAGAAAAATTGGCTATACAATTCCACAGCACTGTGAGAGGAAGGTAGCTTACTACATTCTTTAGATTCAATAGTTGGCGACAAGCCTAGTTGGGATTTCGCATTGCTCTCTCTCCATACAGAAGTTTCAACATTTCTCTGCTAAATTTCACACAAAATTCAATATTTCTTTAACAAACATATCTCGAAATAATTTAAAAATCATATTCACTTCTAACAAGCTACATTTTTCTTCAACATTTATCATATCATTGGTTTTTTTATTTTAATTTTTTTTTTCTGTTTACTTACAACTATATGGATAAAGGTATTCAATTTATAAGTGTTGGGTATTTTGACTTAGTACTTTTTTCTTATAAAATATAATGAAGTATGTTTAAATGTACATGTAACAAATCATTTTTTTTAGGAAAATAATTATTTTGATTGTTGAAAAATGAGTTTAGTGTTAAAATATTTGTTCTTAATAGTAATTTAGACTTCTTGACTTATAGACCTCTAAACAAGTCTTAAGTTGAGAAATTTAAAATTTTTATAAATGTAAAACTAAAAGTGTGGAATTTAAAAGATAATAGTTTTACATTTTTCATAAATGTAAAACTAAAAGTGTTGAATTTAAAAAATAATAGTTTTACATCCAACCTCATTAATACCACAATAAAAAGTTAAATAAAATATAAGTATGAGAAAATGCCGTACCTCTAGACTACTAGACGTCTAGAAGTCAATGACACAATCTAAAAATATTAGGTTGTGCTAAATAAAAGGGTATTTAGGTAATTTCATTTTTTAAATTCCATCATATTCTTGACATTTGAAATAGTGGGTCATATTCTGGCATTTAGGCATTATTGAGTCAATATCTAGTGCGAATTCCTCCTTGTGTATTGAGTCACCATAGTTTTAGCTATTACAGTTGTTGACACCATGCTCGTTTAGATTTCAAATCTAGACAAGGATATGTTGCTTTTATCTATAGAAAAGCAAATGTTGTAAACAGTATAGTGTTTGAAGGTAGTGGCGAATGCCACAGATAAGTATTTAGTATTTAAGAGTAGTATCAGACGGTACTATTATTATTTTTTAAACGCAAAAATTCCATTCATTTGATAGAGGTCACGAAAGGATAGCATTGCCATTGACAATCCTAGGTAGATACACAATTGCAGCACTTGTGTATGAATTACCATAGGTTTAGCTATTACAATTGCTCGTATGTTTTTCTTTTGTTTAATTTTAAATTGCGCGCAAATTGATATTCAGTTTACAAATATGGAAACTTTTTCACAATGTAATGTATGTGACATTTTGGTGGTATTTTGTCTGAAATGCCCCTCTCATCTTCATCAACAACATTCCCTCTCTATACAAAAGTTTCTTGAACAAACATATCCCATAATAATTAATATCACATTCACTTCTAACAAGATATATTTTTCTTCAACATTTATCATAAGATTGATTTTTTGAGTTCAAGTTTTGTTTTGTTTACTTAAAACTATATAGATAAAAGTGTTAAATTTACAAATGTTGGGTGTTTTTGATTTGATACTTTTTTTCCCATAAAATTTGATGAAGTATATTTAAATGTACAGGCAACGTATCATTTTTTTGAGGAATTTTTTGAGTTGACAGTTGAGAAATGAGTTTAGTGTTATAATATTTGTTTTAGATCGTAATCTCAACTTCTTGACTTATAGATCTCTAAATAAGTCTTGAATAGAGAAATATGAAATTTTAATATAAACATAAAACTAGAAGTATTAAATCTAAAAATATAATGTTTTACATCCGATCTCTTTGGTCATTCATTATACCACAATAAAAAATTAAATAAAATATAATCATGTGAAAATGCCATACTTCTTGAGTCTTGACTGCTAGACAAGTCCAGCGGAATATAAATCTAGAAGTCTATGACACAATTTGAAAATATTAGCTTGTATTAAAAAGAGCATTTAGGTAATTTCACCTTGAATTCTGTCATATTCCTGACATTTCAAATAGTGGGCCATATACTTGGCATTTACCATAGGTTTAACTATGACAATTCTTGACACCATGCTCGTTTGTTTTATTTATTTAATTTCTTCCTTTTAAATTGCGAATTGACATTTAGATTACAAATTTAGACAAGGATATGTTGCTTTTATCTATAGAAACATGTGTAAGCAGTATAGTGTTTGATGGTAGTGGCGACTGGTGAATGCGACAGATACTATTTAGTATTCAAGATTGTGGCGGCGGCGGTGATCTGCTTTCGTATTTCGGTGGGCCACGAGAAGGTCCAGAATAAAGAACTCGTTCGAACCCAGATGGCGGCTTCGGCAATTCCTCAGGCGACGGTTTAAAAGATTGTGGTGGCGGCTGTGATCTGCTTTCATATCTTGGTGGGCCATGATACGGCCCAGAATAGAGAATTCGTTCGAACCCAAATGGCGGCTTCGGCACTTCTTCCGGTGACAGTTCCTTCGACACTAAAGATTGTGGTGGCGGCGGGGATCGGCTTTCATATTTTGGTGGCCCACGAGAAGGCCCAGAGTAAAGGATTCTTTTAGAACCAGAACTCCAATCTTCAAAAGCAGAAGATTGCCCTGGCTGTAAAGCCAGTGCAACCGAAAATGCCACAAGCAGCAACCTCACAGGAGTCTCTCTCATTCTTCTCACGCTTCTTTGCATTGATTGCTGGAGGTTTTGTGTTCCGCTCATTGTCCATTTGCCCTTTAAATACAAGATCATCGCAATAAACCAGCAATAATTCAGACATGATTTAGTTGAATTAACAAATTAAAGCCTACTGATTTTCTAATAATAGCGGTATAACGCCTTCGGTTTTTCTCACTTTCCTTCTCATACTCGCGGGAATTCAGAATTCCTATAATTTTTAAGTGGTGTGGATTTTTTCACGCGGTATATAGTTGGATTTTTGTTTTTGGTTGTTGTTCAATTAAATAGAAATATTATTAAGAAGATAAAAAAGTACAAGAGAATGGTAAAAGTTACATAAAACGAAAATAAAGAATACTACAAGAATCTAGAAGAAGTTTCTAAATTGAATGGGGTGAATTCCATCGAGAATGAAATCAAGGCCATCATTAGGTGAAATATCCACCACTTTTTATTACCTTCGCGATGAATATATAAAGTATGATATTCCATAGAATATGATATTCTATAGATTAAACCAACCAAGTGTGGAGTTGCCAACGAGTATAGAGTTGCCATGAAGGATAATGATAGATTGTTGGTTATGTTGTATACCATTGGGTATTTGCCAAATATAACATGCTAATGTTGTAAGATAGATCAATTCATTAGAAGTTGAAATAACCAAATTATATGAAAAAATCGTTCTCTTGATACGAATCTGTTTTAAAAAAGAAAAATATCTTTTTAACACATATTTACAGTACATCATCTATAGACGTCCAAAATGAGGACTTGCACATGAAGTACGGAATTGCAATTAACTTAGGGGCGGCTAACAAACAATATACGAAAATCAAAATTCGGAATAATCATATCAAAAAGTTAAAACAGAAAATTAAGCTTAATTTAATACCAACAAATTAAACTAGGTATCTCTTAAAATAGATATCTCTTAGTTGTAAGGAATACCAACAAAATTAAATATCTCTTAAAATAGATATCTCTTAATTGTAAGGACCTTCAGGATCTAACTGTTTACATAGACTTAAATAAGTAAGATAAAGAACTCTGTCTTTGGCACCCGTCCTATGATTCCTTGTATGCTTGCAAAAGTATTTCAATTCAGAAAGCTTGCAACATCCAAGCATTTGTCCTAAAAGCAAAAACAACCAATTAATTGATTTCTTCTTCCCAACAATCGGCTTCACACAGTTGCTTTGTCCGCAAAGTTTACAATTCGGAAGATTAGGGTTCATCCAAATGGCCGGTGCTCGATCGTGCATCGTGTATTTATTCTCTGAAATAAACGATGCAACCTCCATGAACTTTGCGTGCAAATCATATTCAATCTCATACTTCTGCTCACAACGCTTGCATTGAACTTCACCGCTAATCTTGTTCATATTATGTGATGTTAAATATTCAAGGCTATGTACCGTGGCACGCCGGGTTGTAGCCCAAGGGAAAGGAGCTGGTACTGTTTCTGTTTTACCTGGCCTGAGTTTTTGAACTGGGGATTTTCTATTGCGCGAGCGAGATGATGAAGAGCCTACAGCAGCAGAAGCCATTGATGAATTATTATTTGCTGTTATATCTTGATGATGGAGTGTGGATGGAGGCGGGGTGACTAGGAAAAACGACTGTGAAAATTGAGGAGCAGCCGTTGAGGGCATTGTGGTAATTGGGTGATGATGGTAAGTTTGCCCCAATGGTGATGATGACACTGCCCTGGAACCAGTGGAGAGTGAAAGCTTGAGCAAATCTTCATGATTTTCTTTATCATGATGAGCAGAATCATTCAAAGGGGATGACATTGATCTCTTCATTGAGACGGATTAGATCTGAGAGAAGTTTAATTAAAGGAAATTACAAGGGTATGAGAAGAAAATTTACGAAAAAAAAATTGTGAAGAAAAATTGAGGGAAGACAAGGGTTTTGAGCCGTTTATTGGGAAGAAAATTACAAGAGACTGAGTGAACAACTAAGGGAGAAGACAAGTTGAATGACTGGAGACAAAGTTTCAGAAGTAATAAACAAGGAGAGAGTAGTATTAGAATCCGTAATTAATTAATTAAATTGAATTTCATGAAGATAATTATTGCACTCAAATTGTAATTATCTTTGCCTTTTAATAAGCAGTGTAATTCGGATGTTGGGAACTAAGCTGAGACATTTACGGAGTTTTAGAGACGTGTTGTTTCACGCAAATTAATTTACACACAATAAAACGGGTTAAAAATTGAAAATTGAATAGAAAAATAATAACAGCAGGGTTCCTTATCTTTAAAAAAATAATGTATAAGCATATAGTTTATAATTTTTTTCATATTTGACGTATGAGTACTAATACGGCCACAAATATGTGTGTGCGTGAGTGTATGTATATATATATATATATATTTGAATTAGAAGCATGATATGTTACACTTGATTTATTTTTACTATTAACCAATCATATCATGCCACATCAATTATGTTAATTTATGACTCTATAATTATTAATATTATTTTATAGTGAAGCAAGCTAATTTTATCTACTTCACGATTACATCCTTGAGTATTTGCACAAATGACATAGAGATGTAGCCAGGGAGGAGGTAGTATAGGGCCAACTGCCCCCACTTCGTAAAAAAAAAAATTGCTTAGATTTTATTTTAGGTGGGACTATTTGAATCCATTAAAGCACTCTTTAAACCTATTTACTTATTTTACCTACTATTAAAAATTAAAATGAAATTTCTACACTATAAACAACCCACCTAAATACTAAAACTAACCTTTTTAAATTAATTCTTAGGTTAATAATAATTTTTAAATAAATTCATTATAGTTATTTACAAACCATTAATCAAAAACATGAAATTGAAATTTTATTTACGATTTGTTGAACAAACTTGTTTGATTTGTGTGATTATTATTTTAGCAGTCAAAGAATAATTGATTCAGATGTGCATATTAAAATGGCTTAAAAAAATTACTGTAAATTATAGTAGTTAAATAAATATTAGAAATAAACCTTTTTCTCTCCAACATTTCTATCTAAAAAATGAAAAACTTTCTCTCTCAAGATTTTGATTTTGACCATTCAAATTTCAAATATATATATAAAATCATTGTATATAGAGATTTGATTAGTCAAGTTCAGATGTAGCCCTGATTACAATTCGCATTGGGTTTGTTTTTATAGACAAATTTCGGTGGAAAAATGATAAAATATTTATTAAAAATCCCCCATTTCTATGCCAAAAAAAAGTGATGATAATTGATAAAAGATGGAAAAAAATGTGTTAAAATAATTATATATGTAAAATAGATGCAAGAGTAAATTAATTTTTTAAACTTTCTAGTGTTATACTTAATAGTAAGGGAAAAAATCCTTCTTATCCCTAATGTTTCATCCAATAGCTCATTTCATCCTTACTTTTTAAAAAATAAGCCAAAACATCCTTCTATTAAATCACCGTTAGTTGAATATCGTTTGTTAATAATTCATTAAAAGTAAAAAAAATGATTTTCCATCAAAGAGAAAATTAGAAAAATAAATAAAAGTTAACATATAACTAAAAATGATTTTATCAAATCCCACTAAATAGGAAATACTGAAAAAGATGAAAAACTTTTATTTCAATCAATTTTTTTTTCACTTCTTTCTATTTTGGTGGCATAAAAGTCTTATAAATCATAAATCTAAGCACCAAAAATATCACAATGTTCTTCTTCATATAAATATACTCTTTAATTGTATTGTAAAATGGCTTGAATTGAGTTGAAGATAAAAAAAATATTCAGCACATGCAAGCACATAAAAATTGGTGGTATGATTTTAGTTTTTCTTCTAATGATTTAAAGATATTGTGTTAATTACAATTTGTTCCTTATGGCAATTATTCAATGGCTATATCAAACTATATCATCGTTGATTTCATTTAAGAAAAAAGTAATGAATTTTACATACTTTGTAGTGTTATTTAATTGTGTAAAAAAATCTTATTTTAATAGAGTTTGTATCACTTTTATGAAAAATCTTATTTTGCTCTCAATAAATTACTAGTTAACGGCTTTATACTAACGGTGAGTTAACGGAAAGATATTTTAGGCTATTGTTTGAAAAGTATGAATGAAATAGGTTATTGCATTAAATTTCAGGGATGAAAAGGTTTTTCCCTAATAGTAAATAACATAATGGGTAATTTAGTAATAAATTTTTTTATTAAAAAATGAGTATATTGAGTATTTTGATGAGTTTTAAGATTATGTTGAGTATTTTTGGTGGGTTCAAGTAGCCATATCCTTTATTTTATTCTTCAAGTTTTGCCTCTGTAATCCTCACTGATATATGCTCCTTATCCTTTCAGATTTAAAATCCGAAGTCTGCCTCTCTCTCTCTCTCTCTCTCTCTCCCTCTCTCTCCCCATATATATATAAAATTATCATGAGTATATATTTTTAAAAATTAATATATATATATATATAGTATTATTAATTATTTTTAAAAATTAATATCCCCTGGCAGAATAAATTTTAGGTTCTAGCCCTACAATAACAGTTAAATTATTGATATTATTAATATTCTTAACAGAATCTGATGGTAGTATGGACCGATATGAAAATCATTGAACATTTATTATCCTTCTTATGATTTATAAAAAACGTAAGAGAACTCAATAATGTGATATTTTCACCCCAAATTTTTGTAACCCACCACATTCCTAAAAATGATTATAATAAGTTCACATTATTTTTAAAATTATAAATAAAGAATAAGTTTGGAGATTTAATTCAATAAAATTGAATGTCTAAAATATTAGATGTGAGAACTCATGTTTCTTAGGGTAATTTGGTCATTCTATTTTATTAAGGTAAAATAATCAAATAAAACTTATTTCAAAATAATTGTAATGGTCAAAGATACTTAAGTAAAAAATTTATAAGAAGAATTTAATTAATTAAATGTCAAAGTTTTCTTATTGATTTGTATATTTTAAAAATAATGAAAACTTACTATAATTATTTTCTGAAAATAGAGTCGATTTACCAAATAGTGTGTGGAAATATCCATATTCTGCATAAATAAATATTACGGCATTGGTCTGAGGCCCATGTTCATGTTTTGATAATAGTTTCCTCAGAGAAGTTTTTAGATATATACTTTTGGAGAATTTGTCAATGTTTGCTATTTTTATGGTCTGAACAATTGAACTTCGAAGGAGACGTGTAATGTTTCATAAAATTGTCCATCGATTTTATAATTTTAAAAGTGTTTAATAAGGCTACAAAGAGTTTATATAAATTTCTGTCTACTAACCAACATGATTGGAAAGATGTTAGATAATTTTTAATAATGTGGGTTTTATAGTTTTTTAATGCATAATAATAATAATAATAATCATCATCATCATCATCACCACCATCATTTTGCAGACATAAATTTATATAAATTGTTTGTAAAAAAATTATAAAACATATTTTAGTGGTAGACACAGAGTGGTTTGGTTTTTATTTTTTATTTTTTATTTTTTATTAATTTTTGTTTTTTAATTTTTATTTTTTGGCCCACAATAATAATATAATGCACGTCCAATTTACAAAATTACCAAAAAAATTCAGTTTTTCATTACTAAAATTAAGAATAAAAAATCAAACTAATGGTTTTGTAGCTTCCAATTTAGTTCTACCCACCTGACGGTAATGAATAACCCTGGTGCACCACTAGATTATTCATCAACAGATTTTTATTATGTCGAACACTGTAAAAAATGAATATAAGAGAAAATGAGAGAACCCTCGTTCCCATTTATTTAACAAAATTAAACGATACCTCCTCCTGTTTTAAAATCCATCGAAACTCACTGGCGTTGAAAAAATCTGTTAACCTTTAGGTTGGTGTTGGCCTTTGTGTTTTTTCTTTAGTGACATAAACCTCATAACCTTTGCTTTTACATTTTCTGGAAGCTGAGAATCATCATTTCGTCTTAAAGCAAAAGGTGGCCGAAATGTAAAAGAAGATCAGAATGATTTGTGGCTGCAGTCGCCACCAAACACAACCCCCACCCCCCCGCCCCCACACAAAAAAAAGGGCCAGATTCCCTTTTCTTAATTTCCCATAATTCACTGCTTATGATTTTATTTTTCAAGTTTGTTCAATCGACATAACACTACAAATACAGATAATAGTTATCCCACTTGGTCATTGCTTAATTATGTAATAATAATGCTATAATTTCAACTCAATGCTTTTTACATGTTGCGCATATCTTCAATATCATTAATTTTTGAGTGGAAGCATAAAGAAGTGTAGGGCCTCATAGAATCAGATCCCTTTTGTGTCTTTCCAATGAAGGCTTCTGAAACAATACCCTATAATTGATAATGCCTGGATGCCATGTCCCAGCATGTTTTGAACAATGTAAAATATCAAGAATTAATATCACCTTAAGCCAATCATTACAATTTTACGATTTCCCAAAAAGAATAATTATGACAATATATATATATGGCTAAACCTACTATATATATATATATATATATATATATATATATATATATATATAAATTAATTAGTTAATTAAATAATGTTTTAGGGAGGCTCGAATGCTTTGCGGTGTTGTGGCAAATTCATGGGGAAACTTGCTGTGAGAAGGGTCCATAACTCAAGTAAGCAACAGTCTCATTCAGAGCATAGCTGAAATTACCAAATGACCCCTCATGCTTTTCCTTCGCTTTCTTCAGCGGAAAATAGGTTCAGATTCGACTACAACTACACCCGTGCTAATTAATTAATTAAGCTAAACATTGCATAATTAATTTACATGTACGAATTAAAGCATCTTATTTATTATTACCAGGAAAAGCTGCTGGTGTAGCTGCCGGAGATGTCACCGCCGCGGCCGCCGGCCAGAATTGTGCGTTCTTAACCTTTGATATGCTTGCTAGAACACTTAAGGGCGTTACGTCTCCGACTACTGTCACCTTCTTCGCTGCAAAATCTATGTTGAATGATGAAACACCTGTTCACATCAGAATTAGAAAAATAATAAGCCAAAAAATTATGATAATGGCCGTCAACAATAGATTTTATCGAGAGATATATTGGAGCAAGTCACAGCGAGGTCGTCTGCACAATGCAAATTTAAAGCATACACTGTTGTTTAGCACTTATTTAATTTTGCGATATAACATCAAAATTACATTTTAAAAAATACTGCAAATGCATACAACTAATAATTTTCAATTGTGAAGCTGGGCCCAACTACGAAAGCCTCACAGACTAGCTTTTGTAGCACAATTAGTAGGTTGTGATAGAGAGGAAGGGATCATGGGACCCAAGAAGAAGATAGACAGATAGGATTTTTTTTTTTGCCATTTTTTTTTTTTTGTCTGAAATTGATGTCGTGACTAAAGTCAAATGCATACCTTTCATTCTGGATAGATGTTTCCTGACTTTTCCTTCACAGCCTTTGCAGTGCAGTGACACTCTCAATACCACAACCTGGAAATCAATTTATCCACGTTATACATGTTCACCATCACGGTCAAAAGAGTATCCTGAGTATTTCTAGTGTATACTACTTCATTCGTTAAACCTTTACTATGCATACATTTACTCTAACATAAATACATAATTGATTGAAAGTTACATGAGAAAAAAAATCTAATAGAAGTAAGGGCATACATCTCGCAAGTAACTGAGACTTTCTCAAAATGGAAAATATATGCTCCTTTTAACCGAACCTGGTTGGAAGGAGGTTTCTCTGAGCGAGTTGATGAGGATGGTGATTTTGCAGCCGAGGAATCATCTCCATTGATAAGAGTTGATGTCTTCTCTGGTCCAGTCTCCGGAACCAAGGCTAAAACCGGGTCATAATCCGATAAGCCATCAAAGAAACCAGCATCACTCAAGAGATACCTAGAAGATCCAGGAGGAGTGATAAAATCACCCAGCTGAGCGCAGCTCTTCTTCTTAATATCTGCTGGCATAGCAGTATAACAATCTTTATAAATAGTAGCATCATTATTTGTACTAGAAGGGATCTTGTTAGTTTGCTCGGCTAATGGCTTGGAGTTGGATGAGCTCTTCTTCTTTTTATCACCGGAGCTCTTCTTGCTGGAGGATGATGAGCTCTTTTTGTTATTGTTAGGTTTTGGGAGTTGATGATAGGGTTTGGGGTTGATAGGTGGTGGCTCCGAAGAACAAGGGGCAGAGGGTAGGGCTTTGGCGAGTCTTCTGCCGTCTCTGATGATGGGGTTGTGGCGGTCGATGGCTCTGCCGCCGAGATGAATGGTGGAGGAGGAAGAAGCTTCGTCCTGCTGCATGCTCAAGCAAATGGCTGTTGAAGCTTGGGAAGCACAGAAGATGTGGTCAATGCCTTTCATGTTTATTGGTGTTTGGTTTATGGAATCTTCATAAAAGATAGAAAGAGAGAGCAGGACGTGAGAGGAACTTCCTAAAAGAAAGTTTATTGTTTTTGCTTTTAAGCTTTAGCTCTAGTGAGTATAAGGAAGGAAGAAAATAAATAATTATAAATGTAGATCAAAATAAAATAAATAAAATTAAATAATAAAATAAAAAGAAGGAAAGAAAAAAGGGAAAAAATGAAGACTATATCACCATATGAATGATAGAGTGTGCGTGTCTGTGCCGATATATATGTGTGTATACATACATACATACATACACATACATACTATTAAGGATAGGATTTGAAAGCTAAATCCTATTTCCTATTCGCTATGGTTATGATAAAATTGACGGTAAAAGTCTTAGGTGATACCATGGGCAACGACTATTGTATTACACTTTTAATTAATTGCACGTAACATATATTTTCTCAGATTTTGATATAGAAATTTCAGATTCGAATCCTATGCTCATCTAGGATAGAGAGTGATTTGATGATCATTGTTAATACATATTATAAGAAGAAAATAATCTCTCACAATTTAAACAAGTTTATTCTTGATTTAGTGTATTTTGATACTTTATTTTGTTCGTGTTTTGAAAAGAAATGGGATGTCGTGAGCTCAAATCTTATTCTAAATACAAGATTAAAACATGGGGTGTAAAAACAACACAAAATATATGGAGTATAAAGCTTCCAATTATCTCAAGGTTAAATATTGGTCAGTTTCAATCTATATAATTTATGTTTGTGCTATCAATTAATGAAGCTCCCTTGACAGAGTACAGCCTATATAAATTTGCCGAAAGAGGCCCTTAGATTAATCAATAAAATTAAAAATTAAATAAGAAAGTTCGAAAGAGGAAAAAAAAAAAAGTACAGTGAAGCAACATTCAATTCAAATAAAATGGAGGACCAAACGGCATGTAATATGACACTTTAATTAGATGCAACCAACTTTTTCAAGGCTTTAATGGATGAAAATGATTTATAGTGCATGTCTTGGCACATTGTTATTTTCATGCGTTTTGTTTTGGCAACAATATGCCTATTGTTCTTAATCCTTCACTTTGTCCATGGGTTTTTTAGCCCAAATAAAGCTACATTAAATTGTTTATAATCCCAAAAAAAATATCTATTTATTTCTGAGGAAAGTTGTAGTTGTTGGTTTTTAGTTGTTTTTTATTATTTTTATTTTTATTTTTTGTTTCAAGCATGCTCCTCTGGAGAATCAACAAGACGATAGCAGATCTAGGGGAAATAAATATGATGATCGCTGTGTCATATTAAATAATTGGATAGCTGCATAATATACAAAATGGGTACCTTTTTTTATACACAAAAAATAAATTCAACACTGTAAATTAATATGTACTCGATCCGTTGGCCTGTTGGATGTGCCCTACAGCACAGGAAGTTGTTCGATGAATTTAATTTAATTTTGAACAGAAACACAGGGGTCAGATGAGACAGACCAACGGTAACGTAATCATTCTCATACTTCAATCTAAAAGCTAAATTTATTCCTGAAAAAACGACAATGTTAAGATTTTTACATTAATTATGATAAAGTGAAGGTTTTTAGATTAATTTTGGTGTAATTTACAGCCGCGATTTTCTTTTTTCTAGTAGTCAATGATCTGGCAAAAATAAATATAAACAAATTAAGCTACTTGACTTTAAAACCACCATTGTTGAGGTGGTTGCAAGAAGATTTAAATCCCGGGGTCCCTTAGCCAGTTGCGTTTCAATGTGGTACTGCATTAAATCCAAACAGAAGCAGTCAAAAATACAAAAAAAAAAAACTGAAATGCATGCATAAATTCATTTAATTGATTAATGCCAACATTGAAATGTATGTGCATATATAGAGTATTCTAGAGAAAATTGTAGTGGGAATATTGGATATGTTCTAATGGAACATATGCTGCCAGATGGTAAACCATTTGGAATTTTTCTTTCTTTCTTTCTCCATGTTCATAAAAAAATAAAGGAAACCCAGAAAGAATTTTCTTTCCAGTGGATAAATTTAACACAAAGCTACTTTTTTTTCGCCCTCAACTCAGATTCTCCATCACAAAAAATCACGGAATCAGATGCTTAATCATTTGGCTTTCTTATCTGCTTTCTTAGCTCAGATTTAGAGGCCCAGCTCCACCTCCACGCAATCCATTGATTTTTCTTTTCTTCTTTTTCTTTTTAATCATCATAGAGTGTTCAATCAGGCTATTATATACCCAAGTTATAATATTTATTAATTATGAGGAGAAAGACATCTACACTCTTAATAATTTGAGAAATGATCATATAGATCCTAAGTATATAATAAAGGATAACAATACTCTTTTTAATTATAATAAATTTTAGATCTATTAACTCAAAAAAATTAATTAGAATGTTTTATAATAAATAGAAATAACAATAGTAAAGTAAATTTAATTTTAAATAATTTCAATATTAAAAATATTTAAATAATTTACAATCTTATATTATATTAAACTAAATATTATAATAACTAGAAACATAATATCAAATAAATATATAAAAATATAAAATAATTTTTAATATTATTAATACATGAAATATATTTTATTAATTATATAATCTATTTAACCCAATGATTTATTTAAAATTTTATAATAAATACAAATATATCATTAAATTAATATAATAATTTACATTTTAAAAATTATTTTAAATATTAAACAATTATAATATTATTGGTCTACTAGACAAATTAAGCTATTTAAATTATATTTGTATTGAATAAAAAATTTAAAATTAACTTTTTTAGTTACTACTTATAAAGAGTATTAAAGTTAAAAGAGAGTTCTAGTAGTCCTTATTGAAATTTTGGGGTCTACATAACCATTCACCCCAATTTTGAATGTGTAAGTGTACTAATTATGCTAGATGCAGGGCATCATTTAAGCGAAATATTAAAGGGTATTTTTCTTCCCTAAGTATTTATTTTTTCCTTTTCTTTCATAGGTCATAGATGGCTATTATGTTTATAAAGCCAAATTAAATTATGGGTCAAACTTACTACTCACAAAAATGGCTCTTTCTCTAATTTGGGCATTGCATTTTTGCTACAACTTATGGTTTCATGGTAGGGCTACCATCCCTTTTTAATGACAAAAATTTACTTAGAGCAATAATTTGCTTGCCAAACATCTGACCTGATGTTGAGTGGAGAAAAGTTGCTGCAACTAATGAAGTTGGGCACGGCACTTTCACTTTTTCTTTATTTATGGTCCCCTTATTTAAGTGTCCCATTTTAAGGCCATGGTTTTGCTTCCAAGTTACCAATCAAAAAAGAAAAGACACAGAAAATCTGAACTTTCTTGCTACCACATATTGGATCGGTTATGTTATGATTGGGACTCCACTCTAGGATGATTTTTATGGGAAAATGTTGTAATCATTTGTAAATTTGGTTGCAAATGGAAAAAAAAAAAAAAAAGTCAGCTAGTTCTGTTAATTTTGATTTTATTTTTAATTCAATAATATTAAGCAGCTTGAGTTCCAACTTGCACAAACCCAAAAGTGCCTCCCCTAAAAACTGATTTGGTTAGCTTCACATCCCAAACCTGAAAACAAATTTCCTGTATTTTCCTTTTACTTCCGCAAATTCCCTTCTCTTACTTTATTATTCGATCATATCTGACTTTTTCTTCAAGATTTTTATTTCATCAAGCTCACCTTCCTTCCTAAGGAAAGAGCTCTCCTTTTTTAACTGAAATTTTTATAATCAGCTACTTGACTTGTCTTAATTAATTTTATTACGACACATTAAATCCATTCGAATATGATACAATCTAAATTTCTAACCCATTAATAGTCGGGAGGCATATGTTTATATTTCTGAAAGAAAAAATCTACCTATATCTCATTATGGGAGAGGAGAGTTAGCCTAATCATTATTTTGGTTCTCAAACCCACTTTCTAAATCAAGATTAAAGAGCTTAGATTACTACTAAGCTGTGGCCCAAGTGGCAGAAGTTTAATTGAAGAGTGGTGATACTTTAACGCCTTGATATCTCTTATCAGTCCTATTTTTTAATTAAGTTCATTATTTTTAAAATTACCCATTTACCCTTATTATAAAATAAAATTATAAGTAAAATAAATCAAAAAATTTTCTATAACCCCAGCCACCTGCCACCACTGTTGTAACCGCCACAAGCCTCTGCAGCACTAGTTACTCATTGCAGATTGACCCTACCAGCAAACTCCCCAGTGGCCAACGACAAAACCCCTCATTATTTGATTAATTTATGTTTATGGATGCTAGCCTTTTATTTTATTTATTTATTTATTGACAAACCTTGACGGTTAAAATATTTGTTTTTCATTTATTCATAGAAAATCAATGGAAGCAGTTGCCCTACTCATTGCTAAAGATGGCGAATGGGCTGGACGCACGAGGCACGGAACGTGTCCGTACACCACGGCACAGTACGAGCACGTTTTGGTAGGGCACGCGTCATGGCACGGCACGCACGTGGATTATGTCGGGCTTAAATTTTAGGCACGTGAGCTTTAAAGGCACGATTATAGATGGGCCAAAGCACGACACGATTATAGATGGACTAAAACACGGCACGTGAGAAATCACGTAATAAGCACATTTCATTTTTTAATGAAATATGCACGTGGGCTATGCCAGTCTTAGATTTTAGGCACGTGAGCTTTAAAAGCACGGTACGATTAAAGATGGGCCAAAGCACAACACAATTAGAGATGAGCCAAAGTACAGCACGTGAGAAAGCACACAATAAGCACATTTCATTTTTTAATCAAAGTAAACTTAAAATTTTATGATTTTATAATAACTTAAAATTGAATCTTTTAATATATTTTATTCGCTCAAGTTTTTTAAATTTATTTAATTCTTATTTTTAAAAAATTATAATTTATTTATGTTTATAATTTATTAAATAAATAATTGATATCATGATTTTAATAAATAAAACTATAAATATCATGATTTTATAAATATGTAGTAATATTATTATAATCTATGATATATGATTTTAGGTAATTTCAAGTTAACAATTAAGTTAACCCTAAAAAAAATATTATCATTATTGTTGTTAAGTACTAAAAAAGAATTCTAATACCATAGAGTCAAACTTAGTAACTAATATTACATTCTCTTATTATTATAAATTTATTATTATTGAATATGGACTTGAGTTTTGAATTTTTTATTCTATTAAATTTAAATAAAGACACATGGATCCAAAAAAAGTATATAAAATTAAAAAAAATAAAACAATAATTTGACATGCGCTCTTCAAAAAAAAAAGTTTAATAGGTCATTTTTCCTAAACACGGCATGGCACGACATGAAACGCATAGTGGGCACAATACGATACAAACACAAGTACGTGTGGACTTTCTTTAATAAGCCTGGGCCTGGGCCGACACGACCTGTTGATCATTTCTACTCATCGCCTTGATTTGATGATATGGCTGCAACTTTTTTTGTTAGAAATTTTTGTTAGATTCCATTCGGTTAAAAGTTTCTTTGCATGAGGTATATGTAAGCAATTAATTAACGAGCCACAAATTACAAGTGATATATATATATATATATATATATATATATATACATATATATATATATATATTTTATTACTTTCTGAGCAAATTCCATGGCGATAATTAAAGTGTGGTGTGATGGCTTAAGGTAGCGACGAGAGAAGTGAAAAGTGACTAGAATTTTTAGGTATTATTTTATGTCTCAATTTTACTTTTTTATAATAAAGTCTAAAATAAATGAAGTTAATTAAAAAGTGGAGATCGGTGAGAGAAATTGAGACGTCAAATATTCTCTCAATTGAAATGCAATCCTTTGATACTAGACCTATCAAACAACGCATGGTCACCGCTACTACTAGTAAACGCTGTGCTTATAAGTGGGAGCCATTTTACAAACCATGCGCAGGCATTTCAACCAACCAACAAATATTGCAACCCAAAAAAAGGAGCGTCAGGACCAACTTCAAGGAGTTCGCTTTAAATTTGTATCTCATAATAACAAAAATATTCAATTCCGTACAACATTTCGCTTGATCAACAAAAAGTACATCACTACACTGCTAGAATATTAAGGGTGAGAAGAATGCAGAAAAAAATTCAACAAAAACATAGATTTCCTGCTAACAAAGCACAGAATGCTGATGAACAGATGTATCCACCTAATGAGTGGGGGAACCTAGCTATCTTTTCCAGCTAATGTATCACAACGAAAGAATAAATCAACAGATACAGATACGCTCTTCACACTATACATATTCTTTTCCTTTCCATCTTTATTAATTTCCTTTCCCCTCATCTTCATTCAGAATGCGATTCCGGAAATCACTCACCATGCGAGGCAATCCCTCTCTCAGAGGAACCTTTGGTTCCCAGTTCAGTAGTTCCTTCGCTTTTGTTATATCTGGTTTTCTCATATGAGGATCATCAGCTGTATTTGGTCTGAATTCTATTGTTGCACTCGAATCAATTGTTTCTTTGACAATCTAGACGAGAAAGAAATAAATGGTTGCTTTGCCGTTTTAAGTAGGGGAATGAAACTATTGGCTATTCCTAATCTTGGACATACTAAGGGAAGAAAAAATATACAAATAAAATAAAATAAACAGCTTCAAGAAAAGACAAACCTCAGCAAGCTCTAGCATGGTGAATTCCCCAGGGTTACCTAGGTTGAAAGGCCCCACATGCTCACCTTCCATTAATGCCACCAATCCATCCACCTGTTAATGATAAGACCCTCTATAACATCATTTCAACATTTCAATTAAACTTGCAAGTCATATACCCGCATCGTTCCTCATTGAGCTTCCAAAATTAGAATTTTTTACCTTTCCTACTTTTTTGATTCTTGGAATACATGCAAAAACAATAATAACAAAAAATTTGATTTTTGAGATACATGCAAAACAAGGATAATAAAAAAAACTTCTGCTAATTGAAGGTTAGTCTAGCAGCACCAGTGTGAAGTCAGATCAACCATGTCCATATTAACTACTAACAAGAGACAACAATAATTGGAGCTACATTTTCTCTTTTTGGGAATTAAGGCCAAACAAACTATTTCAGGGTCCTTAATTTTGTTAACTGAAAGCTTTATTGTGACTTTTATGCCATTGGCTGTAAGTCGATTGTGTTAAGAGATCTCATGGGCCATACATTCAGGATATGTTGCCTCCATATGTTTTCAGCACAGCTTTATGTTTGGTAAGAGGGAAGGCAAAGGAATGAAAGGAGAAGGGCAAAGGAGAAGGAAAAGAAGAACGGCTCATCCTTCCATTCTTTTTTGTTTCATAGAGACATAAGGGAGAGCCTAGATGCTGCTCCCTATTTTTATCATACAAGGAAAGCAAAGAAACCATGCTATGTTAATTTGATCCTATACAATTACCTTGTGGAAACTGTATATATAAAACAAGGGGTAAAATAATAAATGATATCTCTAGAAGCGGTCCTATTTTTTCCATCCCTCTTCTTTTCATTTAGCAAGAGTTGACCATTGTGGGTTTAAAGGATAAATTGCTGCCACCTGCCCTTGTACTTAGTTCCCTCCTATGTCCTTCCAAAAAAATAAAGTGTTGAAGCCCTAAGATAAAGGTTGAAAAGCCAACATATTACGCAGTAGTGACATGTCATACCAAGTCACTGCAGCAAAACATATTGTATCATTATAGCTAAATAAGATGACAATCTAATGTACCAAGTCAGACACATATTGGAAGCTTCGTGTTTGTTTCCCATCACCATAAACAGTCATTGGTTGTCTGCGAATGGCCTGCATTACACAGATAAACCAGTTCAAAACCTTATCAAAAGATAGGTTCTCTGTCCACATTGCATAGATTATTTATCTGCTACAACTCAAAGCCAAAAAATTAATAGAACGGAGGCTAAACCTGGGCGACGAAGTTGCTGACAACGCGTCCATCATCTAGACACATGCGAGGCCCATATGTATTAAATATGCGAGCAATACGCACCTGAGAACAACAAGATCCACCATTAGTCCATTGGTTGATAGTAACAATAAAATATAGTGAAGTGGGACAGCCAGCCATTGCATGATAAAAATTTGAAATAAATTCCATTACAACCAAATTTTATTTCAATTTGACTAGCATGTTGAACTGAAACAACTACAACTAACTAACCAACAACATATGCAGCTCAGTTATAAGTAAGATGTGATACTTCGACTAAAGCCAACCAAATTCCATCGATTTTTCTGCATTAAATAGGCACTTCACAAACGATCAGGGGTTTGCTTGACACATGGTTATAATAATTCTAAATGCTGGAAGATAAACTCACATCATAAACATGCTATTCACATATGTGACTATGTCGGTTTGGGTATAAAACCAACAGCACGAATGTGGCGGATTCAGGTACTTAACCTATGAAAAAGCTGCTAGATGAATTATCCAATATTCAATAAAAACATTATTCTGATATGGACTCAGACATAACTAAAATGTTTGAGAATGGATTAAAGAATCACGTATTTGCTTGTAAAAGAGCCATAAAAAGCCCCAAAAAAAAAAAATATAGTCGAAAACAATGTTAAAAGCTTTTAGAAGAAATTGTATAGCACCCACAAAATCTAGCTTTTGTTTTAGGTAAATGAAGACATATTCTCCATTAATGGACTGCAAAAAATTATCGAACATGGGTCGATACAACAGATATGCCCTCTTGTATTTGGCACAAAAAATTTTAAATTGACACTCACAATAACCAAACTGAGAAAAAAATGCAAACCATTTCAGACAAGGTATGCTTTTCTATGTTTTTAGAAATATATATCGCTCTAGACAAGCATTTGCAGTAGAAATCGTCTTGGAACAGTCAACTCTGTCACTGAAATCAATGCATAAATTGAATTCTTTGCTATGTTAATGGACTACTTTTGATGCAAAAGTTAAAAATATATGCATAAACTCACACCAAGTCAAAGACGACACCATTACAGATAATAATACTCATTCAATCAGCCTAATTATTTATTCAAATCACATGAAATTAGAAGAGGACATGAATGTAAAGCTAAAGGTAGTACACAAGAGTACCAAAGATATCTTGAATCACACAACACTAACAGTTCTAGACAGATCTATAAAGGAATCACCTCAACGCCTGCACCTCTATGATAATCCATTGTTAGAGTTTCTGCAGTACGCTTTCCCTCATCATAGCAGCTCCTCTCACCTACAAGTACATACCCAAAACAAAAATCTAAGCAAACAAAACAACTAGAACAAACAACACGACTAAACAACAGCAGTGGCAGCTAAAAATTCACCTATTGGATTCACATTTCCCCAATAAGTCTCCTTTTGTGGATGCTCAAGTGGATCCCCATAAACCTCACTCGTGCTCGTAAGCAAGAACTTAGCACCAACTCTCTTCGCAAGTCCCAGCATATTAAGCGTTCCCATCACATTTGTTTTGTAAATTTAACAGTCAAGGATCACAATTCTCAAATATTCAAACAAGTATTCAAAAATAAAAAACAATTTAAATATAAGAAAAAAAAGGATATAATGGTCTTGACGGGATTATATTTATAATGAACCGGGGAAGCGGGGCAAGCAAGGTGATAGATCTCATCAACCTCCAACAAAATCGGCTCAACGACGTCGTGTCGAATGAGCTCAAACCTCGGGTTCTTAAAATGATGAACCAAATTATCTTTCCTCCCCGTGAAAAAATTATCAATCACGATGACCTCATCGCCTCGATCAATCAACTTATCAACCAAATGGCTACCAACGAACCCGGCCCCACCGGTGACCACAATCCGCAATCTGCGCCGTCCGATTCCGACGGGGACTCTCCCGGTTTTGGCGCCAAAACTACTAGTTCTAGGGAACTGAAAAGACTGCCCGTGCTGGTTAGCTGTTAGCGCGTGGAAAGGGTGGGGCTCTTGTGGTGGGCCCAGGCGAGAGAGGATGGGCTGGAGGATGAAGAATGTGGAGCCGATTAGGATTCCGACGAGGATGAATAAGAGGCGCTGTTCCTTGAAGAGGTAGTTGATGGATCTGGGAAGGGATCGAGAGTGTTTTGGGGTTTTCGACAGATACGGTGAGTTTTGGCCCGACAGGGTTTCTTCGTCCCGCCTTTGCGTCATGCTTGATTGCTTGTGTAGCTTCATGATTTTGATTTTGATTTTGATTTTGATTTTCTTTGGCTTTGGCTGTGTAATGTGTAGTGAGTTGAAGGAAAAAGAGCAGCAGTTGAATTGAAGCTGTGTGTCTCGTTTGGTTTTTATTCAAAGACCGTTGTAAATTAACGGCGTTAATTGTTGAGTAAACGGAAAGTGATGTCGTTTGATATCCGCTGCGGGCAGAGCTAATTAGTCCAGTAATACTACTATTCCGTTCTTTTATTTTGTGCGGTCATGATTTTAGAAGTTTTGCGATGATGTGGGACCCGCAAGGTTGCAATGTTGTAATGGACGCATGCTATGACAGCAACAAGCATTGACTCGTTTATATAACGAGATCATAGAGGGAAATTTATAAAAATAATCATAAAATTTTAGTTATTTTTATTTAATTTTTAAAATTTTTTTAATTAACATTAGCCAAACACATAATTATCTTCCCAAATTACCCTTGCTTACGAAGCAAAAGCTCCCCTTTTATCAAAACAAAGGCAGGTTTGCACTCTTGAATTATCACCAGCGACGGCAAAAGCAACGGTGAATGTTGACGGGCGAACGATAAAAGTGAAATCCAATCGTAATACATCCAGATCTAATACCAATCGATGTCACTGAGTTGTACGAGTTATTTTCTGAACTTACAATTTTTGTTTCAGTGGTTCTGCCGGTCGAAACTTGGTGCCAGTGCGAGGTTGGAGCGACACAAAAAAATATGCGACACACATCCTGTCGCACCCAAAAACATATTCATTACATTCTTTATTTCATAGTGCATAAATAATTTTTTTTATTTCAAGCTTAATGGATTCAGTTGTGCTTGAATTGTGTTATGATGGTTGGTGGGAGACGTTAGAGGATGGCCGTATGGAGTACGTTAATGGTAAAAATAGAGTTTTTTTTGCTAGGAAAAATTGTCTGTTTGATCAGTTTTTGGCAAGAGTATATGAGGTGTTACAATTAAATCCTAATGAATATAGTATCACAATGAAAACAACTTTAAGGTCCAGTAACACATTATATCGTATATGTGCACTACCTATGGATATATTTGATGATGAAATGGTGAGGGTTGTATTACATATGGCATCTAATGTAGCCAATTATGGATGCATTCCTATATTCGTTATCACGTCACCTCGAGTAGTGAGCGAAGATATTGAGCCACATGTCGAAACAGAAACTTCTTTTAGAGCAAATATGTCTGGCTCTGATAATGTAGAAGAGATGTTGCCAAGGACAATGTCACTGCAGCAATATTACTCTCCAATCCACGACAATTATGACAACATTAATAACAACGGCATTACATTAGAGGATGTTGGAGAAGATGTATTACCACTAACGACGTCGTTGGAGCAACGTTATTCTCCGTATCATAACAATAATTTTCGGGACACTGATGATTTTCATGATGAGACAGAGGGGGATAATGTTTATGCAGAACCTTCTAACAGTATGAGGAGCACTCATTTCAATAATCCAGGTGATAATGGAGGGGCTGGTCCTTCCAATATTCCGTCGTTTCAGCATGAAGATGAGTGTGAAGACGATATTCCTGTGAATAACAGCAGTAATAGATCTATTCCTCCAATGGTTCGATCGAGAAAGAGGATTAATCCCCTCACAAGTCTTGCTCCAATTTTACCTTCGAACATGGTTGGTCCAAGCTCTATTAGCAGTTGTGACTCAGATGATATCAGTGTGGGTAAGTTATTTGCTGAAAAGAATGAGTTTATATTACAACTGCGCAAGGTTGCCTTTAGGGATAAGTTTGATTTCAAGATTGCACGGTCTACAACGACACGTTTCGAGACTCATTGTTGTTCGGAATCATATAAATGGCGTATTCGAGCAACTAGAAGTTCGAACGAGCAAATGTTCCTTGGGTGGTGCGGAGAATTGACAGTGTACACACTTATCATAATGAGGTATTGGTTGACGGTCGTCATCAAGTAAGGAGCCGGGTTGTCGGTCATATTATCACAGATAAATATATTCAAGACAAGAAGATTTATACTCCGAATGACATAAGAGCAGATATGCAGCAGGAGTACAATGTTCAGTTAACATACCAGCAGGCATATCGGGCCAGAGAAGTTGGTCTTGAAATAGTTCGAGGCAACCCTACAGAGTCATACAACTTGCTCCCTAAATACTCTCACGTACTGACTAAAGCGAATGAGGGTACAGTCACTCACCTCGAGCGGGATGGAGATGGTAATTTTTTATACTACTTTGTATCACTTGGATCTTCCATCAAGGGTTTTCTGCAGTACATTCGACCTGTCATTACTGTCGATGGTACTCATCTAAAGGGGCTATATCGTGGAAGTATGATCGTAGCAATATGTCTGGATGGTAATAAGCAATTGTATCCATTAGCCATTGGGATCATAGATTCAGAAAATAATGATGCTTAGAAATGGTTTATGTAAAGTTATACGGAGTGATTGGCGATAGACTTGAGTTGGTAATTATCTCTGATCGATGCACTGCCATAAAGAGAGACGTTCTGAAAGTATTTCAGAATGCAACTCATGGTGTTTGTTTTTACCATGTCAAAGGTAATATTAAGTCAAGGTTTAGGATGTCCAAAGCTCTTTGGGATGAATTTAAGCCTGCCTTTATTAATACAGCAAAAGCATATGGACATGAGGAATTTAAAAGACAACTTGAAGGGTTGTGAATGATCCATTCGGGTGCGGTTGATTACTTAGAAAATAATGCCGGAACATGTAATTGGACAAGGTCTCAGTTTGAAGGTAGGAGGTACAGTATACTTACCACCAACATCGCGGAGAGTGTTAATTCTTTCTTGAGAGAACCACGAAAATTTCCTATTACTCATTTTGTTGATTACTTTAGGAAAACATTATAGCAATGGTTTTGTGATAGGAAAATTGTGGCTGAATCAATGAGTACTCGGTTAACAGCATGGGTAGATAAAATAGTCACTAAGAGGAGAACTATAGCTGAAAGAATTATCGTTCGGCCGGTGTCTCCGTATCAATTTCAAGTTGTAGGTGGTGGGATTAAGGAAGGTTTAGTTGACCTGCAAAAGAAAACTTGCTCCTGCAGAGTGTTTCAGCTTAATTAGCTTGTATGTGCTCATGCAATAGCGGCGTGTCTAACTGTCCGAGTGGACTTCATAAACCTTTGTTCGGACTTTTATAGTACAGAATCGTAGGTGATGGCTTATGCACAACCAGTGAAGCCGGTTGGCGACGTGGCTGATTGGGAAGTTCCAGGCAAAATTCAAGAGATGCAAGTTTATCCACCAGTTGAGGCACCACAACCTGGTCGTCGTAAAGAGCTCAAAATACCCTCCACTGGTGAGGACGTTAACTGGCAAACCGTTAGATGCGGGCAGTGTAATGAACTCGGACATAACCGTAAGAGATGTAAGAATCCCATTGCGTCGAGCCGAAGTTAGTTGTATTGGTTCAGTTCATTCCTTGATTAAAACTGTTATTAATTTTTTGTATATTGTACGCTTATATGTCATGAATTTTTTTTATTTTGACTATTACAAATATGAGCATTAAAATTATATAAACTTGAGTGCGTAAATTAGAGTAAAAATTAATGTTTCAACATTCAATTCTACTTACAAAATAATTTCATCAGAAAATATATCAACTGCAATTTTCTTTGTAAAATATCTGTAATATTTATAACATTATTACATTACATTCAACACAAAAATTAAAGAAATTAAGTTCACAGAAAAAATACAATTTAACCACTGAAAACTGCCTGTCGCTACAATTTTCCTGCGACAGATGTGATAGGTCAGCTGTCGCATCAAAATTGGTACGACATGCCGGCTATCTCACCAATTTTGGTGCGACAGCAAGCGCACTCGCTGCAGCCCAGCTGCGGGCGCGAGCTAGTGCCCGTCGCTTACACTTGCGCGCGCGCGAGAGTCGAAATTAACGCTCCAAACTGTCCCCAAACCCGAGAGCAAGCGCACATTGCTTTCTTCAACCTCTTTCCACTTTCTCATGTATTATTGGCGTTTGACGAATTAATCCGAATCCAATTTGATTTTCGATGCGATCTGAATTTTTCGGATCTACGTTCGATTCTTTTTTTTTTAAGTGCATAAATTAGAATAAATTAACAAAGTTTCAATATTAATTCTACAACGGATTACAATACAATATCATTATTAAATATATCAACTGCAATATTCTTTCTAAAGTACTCCCCATGACTGCCGTTAAACTCTAATTTAAGGCCAAACATTAAATACATCGTAAATATCAATAAAAAACACCACAATCGCCAGTTCCGAACTCTTGTTGTGGCACGTTCTTAATTGCGATAACTTTCCAAGGGTTGGCACTCCGTAACTCAGGTCGGATGTTATAAAAGCTAACATATTCCAACCATCGAGGGAAGATAACTTCAAATAGCTTGAATTTCAACTTGTATCTTTTGTCGTCGCGAAATGTCAGTAATGAGTCATAAATCCAGACTTTGTTTTTACAAAAGTCTACTCGGGCTAATACCCAATGCACGCCATTCAAGTTAACAGGGATGAGTAACTGCATATAAAAACTTATCGTTAATTAATCATGTTCATTATATATGAAATTGACAAACAACCAACAAAAAACGACAACTTGTATATTTTGATTATGGCTGTGAAATGCAATAAAATACATACCATATCGTAAAAATCAATATTGTTTAGTGCCCTATCTACACCGATGGAAAGTTCAGTAACCAGGCACCATTCAACAATTGACAAGCGAATCAAATGCTAACCAATTTGAAACCATAACTGATCCTCCCTACTGACTTCTTCATGGGCCACTTACCTAAGGAAAATATTGTGTAAAATTACACCACTAAATGGAAAGCTTTGACACTTTAAGAAATGTCCAAATATATCATTCTTGAATAGATTCAACTGCCGCTTTGTCAATTTTCACTCACTAGCTTTTACGACTGAAGATAAATTACACATGCTCGAAATTCGACCTGGAAAGTGATCGGTATAAGGGAAATACATCCTACCTAGTTCGATTTTCGATGATTCTAATTTCACCATGTATCTGTTAATATTTATAATATTATTACATTGCATTTACCACAAAAATAAAAGAAATTGAGTTCACGGAAAAATAAAATTAAATCACTGAAAATTGGCGCATATCGCACGCGACAAGCAGCCTGTCGCACTAAAATTGGTGCAACACGCTGTGTGTCGCAGCAAATTTGGTGTGACGGGCTGCCAAATTTGGTGCGACGGGGCAGCGTGTCGTACCAAATTTGGTGCAATGGGTTGCCTGTCGCACTAAATTTGGTGCAACACGCTGGTGCGACACGATTTTGGTGCGAAGCGCGGCCCTGTAGCGTGCGAGATGTGAAAGGAAGGCGGGCATGCAGCTCGCGCGCACAGGCCAGCGCGAGAGTCTCGCGAGGGACAGCCCTGCTCACGCGATCTCGCATGTAACAGGCCCATTCGCGCTCGAGGGATGCGCCTGTCGCACGCGAGATCGCACTCGCGCACAACAGGCTCAGCCTCGAGCGAGCGGGTCCGTCGCTCGCGAGACTCGCTCGTTAGCCTGTGCGCGCGAGCTGCGTGCCCGCCTTCTTTTCACTTCCCTTCCCTTTCCCACATGCATCTCACCCACCACCACCATTAAACACCTCAATCCATCACCAATGCAACCAACAACAACAACAACAACGACAAGTTTTCAATAACCCACCTAGGGTTTCAAATTTTTTTCTTTGATTTTAGAGATCTCCGAATATTTTCAACGTAATTTAGCTTCTTTCAGCCGCCGAAAACTTCATGCGCCTTGGATCTACTCTGCCGACGATGTATGCGGGATTTCGGTGATAAGATTTTGGTGAGAAAGGGAGGGTTTTGGCTTGAGAGAAACGTGAGAATGATGAGGGTAATTTCATCCTTAAATTTAGATTTTGGCTAATGTTGATAGAAAAAATTATGGGGGGTTAAAATTAAAAAATACATAAATTTTGTGGTCATTTTTGTAAATTTTCCCATCATGGGAGAATAGAATTAATGATGAAAATAGGCTGGAAAATGAGTGAAAATGGTTTGATGTTAGTTGGACAACGACACCGTATATAGACTCCAACATATTTATAAATTGCGACTTTAAACCTGATCTCTCTGTCTAATAAATGTCTCTTTTAATACATGACTTGGATTAAAAAAAGGGTATTATGTTGTAAAATTAAGTACCGCTACACATTTCAAAATTTCATCTTAAATAATGTGATATTCATTTACTAATTAATAAGATTGTGCAATTAGTTTATTTAAAATTTATAAAAAATGTCAACAACTTAATTAATGACATATCATATATCACATCATTTAGAATGGAATTTGAGATAAAATTTTAAAATATTTGTAATATTGGGTAAATTTTACTGTAACAAATTTTAAAAATATGGGGGAGTGACACCAAAATATGATTTTTTTTTAAAAATGCTACTTAAAGATTTAAATGACGTGACATATAATACGTTACTCATTATTAGATGGTTTAAATTTATTGAAGGAAAAAAACACCTATACCTTTAAAATTTGAGGATGAAGAATCCCATAATTTTTAATAAGGGGCATCAAGATCTCCTTTAATCATAAGATCCTTTGTTTTTATAAACCCAATGACTAATATTTTATAATATACAAAAATATAATATCAACGTAATTTATATTTTACAATCTATTAGATATAAAAATACGATTTTTTTAAAACATGATTTTCTTTCTTTAGATGGTCCTACCTAGACCAAATAATCGTAATTGTTGTTCAAGGATCGGAGTGAGCTCACAGCTCTCTATCTCTCCCTTAATAAAACCATCTACCTTTTGTTCCATTTCTCATAATTATATTCAAAAGAAATACAAATTACCTAATGAGTTGGAAGTAACATCTCACAAGATGTCTCCATGAACTTCATCACATACAAACCACAATCATTACCATTTGGTTGAATTGGTACATTATTTGGATGCCAAATGTCAAAGTCAGTAAAATATCAGTTGGCAGGAAAGTTTACGATTATATCATCAAACAATACTAGGTCCAATGCATGTAACTGCATGGTAATAATGATAGTTATTGTACATCGCATCCAAAAATTTCAATGACAATTAACAAATTTTAACTTATGTTTTGCTTAAATATTTCCTTCAGATGATTTGGTTTAGAGCTAGGCAGAGAAACCCGAAATCTCAGTAGTCTTATCTTTTATATTTATTATCACAAGATACCAATGTTTTCTAAGCTCATTATATACAGGAACATATATATGTGTAACAATAACACAAATTTTGCATTAATCATTACACGCCTCAAACAATACCATAAAACATATGGTATTTTAGTAAATACAAAATTTTTGTGCGAATGACAATGTTCCTTACCTTTTCATATCTTTCAAGTGTAGCCATGTAAAATTCACAAATGTTATGTTTACAAATCGAGCTTTGAATCTCTAATCTATCACTGCTTGAGACACCTGACACATTTGCTGTTAACTACTATAAATTCGTAAAGTAATAATTAATGAAATTGGTGAGATCTAACTTTAAAAAAATATATTCTACATTTTTTTTTTTTGTAAAAACCTATTGTATTCTTGTAATAGCAAAAATATATAACATACTTCAAAAAGAGTTGGTAAAAACTAATACCAAGATTCATAATCTTGTTTTAAACTCTCTTTTCTAGTTAAGCAATCAACATAGCAGCTTGGTGATATGTGAATTAATGAAATCATCACAATATGATAATTAAAACATGCACTTCAATTGAAAACTAAATTATAAACTGCTTCTATATACAGTCATACTCAAGTCTAATATATAGTATACCTCATCAAATTTCCAACTACTAGCGCTAAAGAAGACATTAAGAAGCGAGTAAATGTCGCTTTGTCATTACTATGTTCTTTTTGAATAAGTTATACACTCACATTAGCAATAAATTAAAACAATACAAAAGTCAAATTATAGACATATCAAATACGATCATATATAAATATCTCTACACCTTTTATCTAGTTTATGAAAAATATATTGTAAAATATACCATTCATCTTTTGAAAAAAGAGCTCCATATTTGGTTAACAAAACTCCTCATTTTAGCAGCCTATTTTTTTTTTTTAAGGAAATTGCATAAGAAGATTTTTGGTAGTGACTGGGCTTTCAATGGCACACCATTTTACAATCAACTGTATTTAGCTCAACCGATGATCCCAACTCCATGAAATCAACCTCATCATTGGCTTTATCCTAAATGCATAGGAAAATTAATTTTAGTAATTTTTCATTTAATGAATGTGCCAGTACGAATAATCTTACAAAAAAAAAGTAATGTCTTTTTAACAACAATGTGGAGGATTTGGTTCTATTTTAGTTTCCTACGTGTGATAAGTTTTTCAATAATAAATTCTTATCACATTCATCTTTAATTTTCTCCTTAACTCTATTATCTTCACTCTAACCTCGTCTCTCTTTCTCATGAAAAGTTGACCACTTCATTCATTCTTGCTAAATTATTTATCCTCTTCAGCAATAGAGGTAATTGGAACATCTTTACCAAAAGAAGACATCTTATCCTTCCATAGGTGTGATGGTATACGAGTTATATTATGTTCAATTGTTTTAACTATAGCACATTTTTTTCGTACCAAAGCATAAGTACTTAAATTGTTCCCCTTGAAATCTCCAAGTTTATACCTAATAGCAGGAAGATTCAATGTTATTCGATCAATTTTTTTCGTTAAGCTTTGTCAGTTCCTCCTCATGGTTAAGTACAAAAGTGCACTTCATCTTTTCCTTTTTTTTTTTGCATTATTTTAGTTCTGTATCTTTTCTTTCCATTTGCATTTTTTTTGTAACAATTAGCCAATCTTGTAACGTCAAGAATGAATATAAAACTATGTAACCAAAAAAAAAATTATCAATAAACATAACTGAAGATTATGTTGTTAAAACTTTTATAATTTCATAATTGGGTTGCCTTCAAGTTTTGGAATTTACAAACCAATAGTTGTAAAATCCAATTTCAAGATACTAAGAAACAACATCCATTGCAAGGAGCTTTGCCCAAGGTATCAACTAGTAAGCGCTTTTGGATTTATAAGAAAAGTTCATGTTGTTGAAATTTCAAATTATTATATAACAATTCATCGCATTTCCTTTTTTTGCAAACAAACATGGTGAACCACTTAATTGTTTTTGTTAGTTATCTAAAGAGCCAAGTTATTCATTACCCTAAAAATATTATCCTTCTATCTATATTCAAATAACATAAGTACCAACATTTGTTAAATAAAAGGATTGCATTTTCCATTTTATGACAATCGCACTAAATACGCAAACATTGCACAAAAGAGAAACTCATCTTCTATTTAGCTGTACATCATGAAACTTGAAAAAATCCATATTAAAGCAAAATATCAATATGGTCGAACAAGTAATTTTCATTACCAAAAGATATTAAAAAAATAATGAAAGAGTTTGTAAAATATAAATAATAATAATTTCAAAAATTCAAAAAAGCAAACCTTCGAAATATTTAAACTTGTCATCTATGGAAATTTTCACAGTTCTTCAGCATTTGCAATAGCTTGACACTGTTAAAAAAATTACAGTGTTTATAATAGAACATGAGGAAACAATATAAATAATAAACAAAAAGAAAAGTTTTGATTGCACAATATGCTTATTAAAGTGCCTTTTTTTAACAAGAAATTACTACTGAAATTAAGAATTGGCTAGCAGTAAGTTTTGCCTTTATCTTTGTCTGTTACCAAACTGTTATGTATAGTTGTTAACCATTAGCATCCAAAAAAATGATGCATCATGATTCATGTAGTGTAATGTGGCAAACATCACACACTAGATGGTGTATTACTCAGCAAAATAAGGTAACATAAATGATAAAAACAAAAAGGAAAAACTACAATAATAAGTGGGCAAGATCATCAATTCATGTAAGGTAATAGCTATATATATTATAGCATCAAAGCAAGATTTAATATGGTACAACAAAGAACATCAAATCCGTGACTCCTTGTCTGGTCTGACCATCCAGCAACACATTTAAAAGCCTACCTATCAAATACTCAAGACAATAAACAGAGAAAAAGTTGAACTAGAAGGATAAGTTTACCATTCCTATCAATGGTTAATTAAAAAAAAAAATTCCGAGGTTAACAGTTTCGCAATACCAACCTTGACTGTTATGTCATAAAAAGTATTCTAGTTTGGCAATACAACTTAATTTATAAGGATTCAATATAAAGTCACTTAAAAAAAAAAAGCAGTTCAGATTCTTTGGCACTAAAGTGCAATTTGTTAAGAACAACATATCGAATCTCTTTCATATAATTATTTGGGAACTGAGACAGTCTTTAAGAATTCAATTTTAAATATAAGAACGTAAGAGAGAAAATCGAGAGTGAATTTTATAAGATAAAGAGAGATTATATTTTATCATATCTCTATTTTCTTTCTTTTTAAACTTAAAATAACTTTTCAAACTAGTTTATTAACTGGTTATAATATTTTTAAAGTAATTAAAATTTTTCATTAATAAAAAAAAATGTACCGTTCGTTAGATCCAATAGTACATAAGATAATATAAAACTGACAACGGACTTTGCTGTGTGACAATACTCCGGAGAAAGTAGTGCTTTCGTGTAACATGCTATAGTCTCAATGCCCTTACGAGGTAGTGATGAGTTTCACGCACTCTAAGAAGACAACATGCTGTTAGGAAGATTGGCTGCAATTTGAAAGGTGCAAATTCAAAGTACAATTTGATAAAATCCAAAAAAATTAAAATTAAAATATGTAGAACATGAAGTTATTTTGTAATTTTATACTCAATCAGAAAAGCAAATAAGTCTCTTGAAGTAGAAAGCTAAAATTATTTTCCTCCAATACTAACTACTAGTGCGAGTTGCGTCTATTAGTAAAGAAAAATCATCTTTCTTCTGTAGTTCCAACGACTCTCATTGAGTGGATGGATTTTCTTAAGCTTTTTCTAGGGAACGGCTACTTTTTCTTGCTTACGAGTACCAATTTTTCATGGTATTCCAAGAAAGCAGCAGCTTAATGCTGCGTTTACTAAACTGGAATCGGAATGACTTGGAATCGAAATGGAGAGTAATGGGAATGAACTGGAATGGGAATAAGGAATAGGAATCAAATTAAGTTGTTTACTTGAACTATAGGAATCGAAATGGGAATGAGCTGAATTGCCATTAATGTGTTTACTTTGTTTTGAATTGGAATCGGAATGAGTTAAATTGTAACAAATTACTAAAAAGTACTCAATGGATTATTGTCATAATAATAATAATAATTATTAACTAATATTAATTAATTGTAAAATTTTATTAATTAACTAATAATATTAATATTAATTAATTATCATAAAAATATATTAACTAATAATATTAATATTAATTAATTATAATAATATATTAATTATTGTGATTATTCATTCAAAAATTATAATTATTAATAATTATTGTTAAAAATATATTAATTAGTAGCAATAATTATATTATTTAATTAATAATATATATATATGAATTAATTATAATAATAATATATTAATTAATTAATTAAAATAATAATATATTAATTATTATGATTATTTACTCGAGAACTATAATTATTAATATATTATTGTTAATAATATATTATTATATTAATTAATAATTATTATTATATTAATTAATAATAATATATGAATTAATTATAATAATTATATTAATAATTATTATAATAATATATTAATTAATTACAATAATAATATATTAATTATTGTGATTATTTATTCAAAAATTATAATTATTAATAATTATTGTTAATAATATATTAATTATTAGTAATAATTATATTATTTAATTAATTATAATATATGAATTAATTATAATAATTATATTAATAATTATTATAACAGTATATTAATTAATTAATTAATTATAATAACAATAACAATAAATTAATTATTGTGATTGTTTATTCAAAAACTATAATTATTAATAATTATTGTTTAATATGTTAATATATTAATTAATAGTAATAATTATATTAATTAATTAATTAATAATAATAATATATGAATTAATTATAATAATTATATTAATAATTATTATAACAGTTAATTAATTAATTATAACAACAATAACAATAAATTAATTATTGTGATTATTTATTCAAAAATTATAATTATTTATAATTATATGTTAATATATTAATTAAAGTAATAATTATATTAATTAATTAATAATAATATATGAATTAATTATAGTAATAATATTAATAATTACTATAATAACATATTAATTAATAAACTATGATAATAATATACTAATTATTGTGATTATTTGTTCAAGAACTATAATTATTAATAATTGTATTTAATATTATATTAATTAATCATAATAAGTAATTAATTAATTATAATAATATATTAATTAAATAGAACTTAGGACAAAGTGGGTATTTTTTATTTTGGGGGAGGGCAAAATGAGAATTCCCGGGAATGGGAGATTGATTCCCACCTCCCCCCATGGGAATCAATCTCACATTCCTCATTCCCAAATAGTTATGGGCTCCACCATTCTGATTCCGATTCCCGCTTCATTTTTGCGAAGTAAACGCATCAATCATTCCGATTTCGAATTCCGATTCTCCAATCCGGTAATTAAACGCACCATAAATGTCTTGATAAAGTCCATGCTATATTGGAGAGTTGGATGGATAATTAGCTCCTATCAATGGCAATGAGGTTGCAACTCGTTCAGTCAGTAATTTAGGCAATGCTTTTACATAGTTTTTCAATTTATCAATGGCCTTGTTCTTTGCTTAGGAAACTTTCTGGCTGGATTAGAAATTTTGATTGGATAGGTTCTGATGATACTACCAGGATTGTAACCGTCATGCACTGCTTGTAATGCACCGCTTGGGGGAAAAAAAAAAAGCCAACACAGGTCATTAATTTTGCGCCACCAAACTGCATGCTTCATCATTTCAGCTGCCTGCTTCACCTATTTTGTTCATTATTTTAGTCACCAGGTTGCTTCATTAATTTACTTGTCATCTTGCTTAACTCGGTGGCTATATAAAGCACAAATTTTGAGAGTGCTTCATTTGATACATCTAAAGAATTAAGAACAAAAGTTAGAGAGAATGGAAGAAAGAAATCAAGAAGAAAAAAGAAGAAAAAGAAAAGAGAAAAAGAAAAGAGAAAAGAAAATAAAAAAGAAGAAAAGAAAGGGAGAACCAAGAGTGAGAAAATAAGATTAGAAGTGGAATTAAGAGGAAATATTACGGGAAATAGAGTTTGGAATTTAAATATACATTCAGTGAGGTAAGGGGGTTATAGATTTATGAAATTTAAGTAGTTACGATTTAATTTACGTTATACGTATAAGTTTTTATATCAATTCTAATAGTTAAATTTCGAATCCTGCATTTTAAGAGGAACTTGAGAGTCCAAGAACCCACAAGAGCCTCAACGAATCCCAGAGTGAAACAGGATTTGTGAGTGAATACTATTATTACTATTATGAATTCCGTAAAGCATTTACGTTTGATAATATGATTTAATATTATGTTACGATTATATGTATGCATATTATATTTTTGATTGAGTCATGAGATGTGATTGCCAGTTACCATATATATACCTTTCCTCAATGACTCTACGCATGCGTATTGAGAGTTAGGTTACTCTACTCGTGCAAGATAGTTTAATTACACCGGGTATTGAGAGATTTTTCTTCACTTTACTCGTGCGATAATGATCCTAGCGAGTATTGAGAGTTATTTCCCCTGGATACTATTTGGTGCAGTTTTGTCATATGTATTTATAAATTCCATGTTTGTTGATGTGTGATATTCAATGTGGATTTATGTCACATGATTATATATAAGCACTAGTACACTATTTTATTATTGTTACTATTTTTAATATATAACTACATCCACTTACTGAGCCACAAGCTCAATATTTTCCTATTTATCCTGCTTTTCTCCCAGGTTTCTGTAGGATTTCGTGCAAATCAGTTCTAATCAATTAAGGTTTGGGCCACAAGACGCATTGCTGAATGAATGGCATTTTGAGCACATTTATGTTGCTTATGTTTTTATATATACATATATAATGGTAATGTGGGTGCGTATAGTGAGACACGAACTATATAAATTTTGAATGTATATTTTTAGAGAGGTACAAAGGTTGTTATGTGCTTATATCAGAGACCATTTTTATATATATTTTTATGAATTAAATTTGTGATATGAGTTTTAGTTATTATTATATGAGATATGAATATATATGCGTCATGAAATAGTCTGCAGGTCGTGTCACTTTGGTATATGAGATATGAATATATATGCATCATGAAATAGTCTGCAGAATCTATAACCTAAGCTCTGATACCAAAATGACACGACGTGTCATTTTATAGATATCAGCATGCATAGACGCGGCCGACCCCGCATAAGATCTGTAGCGTATCTGGGTTCACCTTCACAACCAGAGAATAGAGAGGAACCCTTAGAAAAGATTGTAGGTAAGTCAGTACTATATGCATTTGAGTCAAAACCTCAACCCTAATGAAACCCAGATATTCATCATAAGCCAATAGCGAGATTTACTATGGATCGTTTATGGATGGATTTGAAGGGTTTATTACTAACGTTGCTCGGAAGGAGGTTAAAGTTCGTACAGGTACACAAAACACCATTGAGCGTGCTCGTGATTTGAGGACTACGACTTTTGCGGGCATGGCTGATCTAGTGAGTTCAGAGTCATGGTTAATTAAATTGTGGAGGATTTTTTATGTGATAAGATGTACTGATGAAGAAAGGTTATCCTTCATTAAGTTTCTGTTTTAGGGTAATGCATATCACTGGTGGATGTTTGTGTTACGCCAATATGAGGGACATGGAGTTGTTGCCTGGGTAGATTTTCAGAGAGAATTCACTGATAAATTCTTTCCCATCATTTATTATGAGCACAAGATGAATGAGTTTATGACACTTGTACAAGTATCTATGATAGTGGAAGAGTACAGGCGTAAATTTTCTAAGTTATTGAGATTTGCCCAATTCGTGGTATAGAATGAGAGAGAGAAATGTAGATGGTTTGAACGGGGTCTTCAAGAGGACATAAGAACTATAATAATCAGAACATAATGTATAGATTTTGGCACACTGGTTAGAACCGCTACGAGAAACGAGAGAAGTCATAGAGAAGCATAAAGGGCTAAGCCGTAACAACAAAAGTAAGGCCTTATTTGGTCAGTTAGTGAACCTCGTAGTAGAACTTAAAAGAGAGAGGTGGAGCATAAAGATTTCTTAGTAAGCTAGCAGTACGATCGACGACCAGAATTTCTTAAAAGAAAGAGACCTTCTAGTAGTCATGATAGCGTTGAGGGTGGGTAAAAAAAGTTGATTAATCAAAAAATCGAACCGAACCGTTCGGTTCGGTTCAGCTTTTATGCGGTTTTTTTATCTCAAAAAAATCAAAATAGTAATATAACAAAAATAGTAAAACCAATCGGTTCGGTTTTCGGCTTTTTTAAAAAAACCGAACCGAATCTCAAATAAACTGATTATAAAAAAACCCTAAAGCTAAAATCTAAATCTAAACATTTCAACCGAAACAGAACTCATGAGTCCAACTCTGCTGCTCATGACCTTCATCCGCTGGAATCTCGTCGCCACCGCCATCGCTTGCCGCCGCTGGTGGGTGGTCAGCCGCCGATCGCGTTCGTTGCTTTGTCATTTTCTGCCGCCGCCGCTGCTCGTCACTACTACTGCTGCTAGTCGCTGCTGCTAGTCGCTGCTGCTGCTGCTACTGCTGCTAGTTCTTCTTTCTTGTTGGTCGCCGCCCTCCACGTCTTTGCGATCCTTTGTCATCTTCGCCACTTGTGATACGGTAAATAATCATAATACAATATTTGCCGAGTGTTATTTGATTGTGGAGAATAAAACCTCGGTTTGTATTAAATCCAAGCCACCATATATTGAGCTATGTTAAGTTATATATAGCATATACTGAGTGTTATTTGATTGGGAAGAATAAACTTTGTATTTCTTTTATCAGTTTGTTCGAGATTAAAATTGGAGATAATAAATGTTGTTTTGATTTTTTATTTGTTGCTGCTGTTGTGTTGATTTGTTGCTGCTATGGTGTTGATTTTTTTCTGTTGATTTTTTATTTGTTGCTGGCTTGCTGCTGATTTTTTATTTGCCACAATTTTGCACGGATGATTTTGTGTTTGTGTAGAATGGAAAATTATGATAAGGAGGAAGTGCAAGAGGTGGAGGTGGAGGTTGATGATTGGAAAAAAAGAAAAGAACCTTTGAGATCAAATGTTTGGGCTCATTTTACCAAACTACCTTGTGGAAACAAAGGAAAATGTCATCATTGTCGTAAAACCTTTGCAGCTAATAGAGGAAATACCACTAATTTGAAGAATCATTTGGATAGATGTATGTCATATCAAGATGTAAAGGTTGAAGGGGATCCGAAGTAACAAGTACTTTTATATCAAAAGGGAAAAGATAAAGATGATAGAGTTGTTAAAGTTAGTGGCGGGTTTAGTCAAGAGGCTTGTAGAATGGCACTTGTGAAAATGATTGTCAAGGATGAATTAGCTTTTAGCTCTGTGGAGGCTGAAGGGTTTTTAGAGTTTATGCAAACTTGTTGCCCAAGATTTGATGTGCCATTGCGAAGAATAATTACAAGGGATATTCTTGAATTGTATCAGCATAAAAAATGTTGTTAAAAAGTGTTTTGGGTGCAAACAAGCAGAGGGTGTGTATTACCACAGATACGTGGACATCAATTCAAATGTCTAACTACATGGTCATTACTGCTCATTTTATTGATGCGGAGTGGGTGTTGCACAAAAGGATTCTTAGTTTCACATTTATAGCTAATCATAAAGGAGATGGTATTGGGAAGTTAATTGAGACATGTTTGATTGATTGGGGGATTGAGAGGTTGTTCATAATTACAGTGGACAATGCAAGTGCTAATAAAGTTGCAATAACTTATGTAAAGAAGAAGTTAGCAAATTGGAGTGTGAATTCAATGGTTTTGAATGGTTTATATATGCATGTGCGGTGTTCGGCACACATAATAAATTTGATTGTGCAAGATGGGTTGGCGGAGGTGAATCATTCAATAGCTAGTATTCACAATGCAGTAAAGTATGTTAGATCCTCTCTAGTAAGATTGCAAAAGTTTAAAACATGTATTGATAGGGAGAAAATCTCATATGGAGGGCTTATGGTGTTGGATGTGCCTACTAGATGGAATTCAACATATTTGATGTTGCACAAAGCGGTTGTGTTTGAAAAAGCATTTGAAAGGATGAAGGAAGATGATGGACATTATATTAATTGTTTTGTTGAGGATGAGGGTGAAAAGAAGAAGGAGGGGCCACCGAGCGATGACGATTGGGGAAATACAAGAAGGTTAGTCAACTTTTTATCGTTTTTTATTATGTGACCTTGAAATTTAGTAGCTTTCTTGATGTCACTTACAATGATTACTTAAATGAAATGGCAAAAATTCTAATTCATTTGAAGTCACTTGTTACTTCTAGTGATGATTTGTTGAGGAAAATGGCCGAAAAAATGAAACAAAAGTTTGCTAAATATTGGGGTAATTCTTTTGATCAGGTTAACATGTTATTATTTGTAGCGAATTTGCTTGATCCTAGATGTAAGTTTGAGTTTGTTACATTTTGTTTTAGTAACATGTATGAATCTAGGAAAGTTGAAGAATTGAAATCTAACATTAAGAAGTTGTTGATGAAGCTATATAATAGCTATATTGGTGAGAGTGATGTGAGGAATAGTGGTGCTGTTTGTTTTGGTGATATCCATGATGGTAGTGGTGGTGGTGGTGCTAGTAGTAGTATAATGTCAATTGATCTTTTTTCATCTTTCAAAATGATGAAGCAAAGTTCAAATGATGACATTAGATCGAAAAATAATGTTGAAAAGTACTTGACGGACGCTAATGAGAGTACTAGTAATGCCCGTTTTGATATTTTGACTTGGTGGAAGTTGAATGGGCATAGGTATCCGATTTTGTCTCAGATTGCCAAGGATGTTTTGGCAATTCCAGTGTCTATTGTAGCTTCGGAATCGGCTTTTAGCACAGGAGAGCGTGTTCTTGATCCTTTTAGAAGTTCTTTAACTCATAAAACTGTTGAGTCATTGATTTACACTCAAAATTGACTTCACTTAACTCTATTAGGAGAACAGATAATACAACCTACTCAGGAGGAAACTAAATTCTATGAAGTTATTGAAGCAGGTAATATATTACTACTATATTTTGATATGTTGTTTTGGTTATTTCACTCTTAACTAATCATTTTAATATTTTTGTTTAATTTGTTAATGTAGAATTTAGTAGGCCAATAATAGCTCACCAAGAACAAGCAGTTGAGGAGTAATTGAGATTGGAGAGTTGATTGATGTTTATTGCTTTTGTAGTTTTGTTAAAGTTTAAAAGACTTTTTGCTTATTTATTTTGATTTGAACTTGTTATTTGAACATGTTATGTGTTCTTGAACATACTTTGAGATATATTTTGATTTTTTGTTTGTTAATTTTTTATGTTTGTGGTAGATTTATTAATTTAAGGCTTTAAATTTAAAAAAGCCCAAAATAGGCCCATAATCGAAATAATCGAACTGAATCGAATCGAATCGAATTATTTCAATTAATCGAGTATTTGAGTAATTTGATTAATCGTGATTATGATTTTAAAATAATCATAGTCGAACGATTATGAAAAAATTAGTAAAAAATCGAACCGAACCAAACCGCGCCCACCCCTAGATAGCACTCAACAGAGTCGCAATGTAGGTAAAGGCAATTGTTCTCAGTGTAATGTTTATGGAAAACTTCATAAAGGATAGTATTTGAGTGGTTCTTCATGTTGCTTTTAGTGTGGACAGATGGGACATTTGAAGAAGGATTGTCTAAACTTGACATCAAGTAGTAACTTTGTGTCAGGCCAAGGCCCTCACTACCTTTAGAGCGGCAGTAGTCAGTTTCAAGGGTGAGAAAGTTCCTAGGGAGGAGGACCTATATTTTTTAGCAGGTTGTAGTCTAATGTAAAAAGGACAAGTGGTAGTCAACAGAGGAGCCAGCCAAGTAGACCACCTACCCAAGCATGTGTATTTGCTTTGACCCAATAGGAAGCCTATGCCACTCCAGATGTTGTGACAAGTATTTTGACTATTTTTTACTGTGGGACATATATTTTAATTGATCCAGGTTCTACACATTCTTTTATTTCTTGCACATTTGTCATGCTTATGGATAGAGAGATGAGGCCATTACATTGTACTTTAGTAATGGCTACACAAGTTGGTAATTCTTTATTGGCTGAGAGTTTATTTCGAGATTATACGGTAAGAATGGGTAATAAAGATATGGCAATGATTTGATTCCATTAAATATTCATGATTTCGATGCTATATTGGGGATAGATTGGCTAGCAAATCATCATGCTACAGTAAACTGTTTTCGAAAATAGGTAACTTTCAGAAAACCTGGAGAGCCTGATTTCATTTTCTATGGAGAACAACGGATCCTGCCTTCTTATGTGATATCAATTATTTCTGCTAGACGATTATTCAGAAAAGATTATTTTGCTTATTTGGCTTATATTATTGACAGCCGAGTCAGAGATGTGAAACTAGAAGATATTCTTGTAGTGAAAGAGTTTCTGAATGTGTTTCCTGGTTTGCCACCTGATAGAGATGTAGAGTTTACTATTGATTTGATTCCAGCCACAACCCCTATTCCTATGGCCCCAGACAAGATGGCTCCATTAGAGCTATGAGAGTTGAAGGTACAATTACAAGAATTAGTTTATAAGGGCTTTATCAGGCTCAGTGTATCTCCGTGGAGAGCACCGATGTTATTTATAAAGAAGAAGAACGAAATTATAAGATTGTGTATAAAGTCACTATTTGTAACAAATATCTCAAGACCTATTATGGACATTATGAGTTTTTGATGATACCATTTGGTTTAACTAATGTACTTACAACATTTATGGATCTCATGAACCGGATGTTTCATCCTTATTTGGATTAGTTTGTTATTGTATTTATTGATGACATCTTGATATATTCATTCAGCAAAGAGGAACATGCAGAACCCTTGAGGATTGCTTTACAAACCTTGAGACATTGCCAGCTTTATGCTAAATTTAGTAAATGTTAATTCTAGCTAGACAGAGTTGCATTCTTGGGCCATGTGATTTTAGCTGACAGTATTTATGTAGATCTCTATAAAATAGAAGCTATATTGAATTGGGAACGTTCGACTAGTGTATTTGAGGTCAAAAGTTTTTTCGGCTTGGCAGGTTATTACTGTAGATTCATTAAGGGCTTTTCCAAGATAGCCTTACCCATAACGAAACTGACAAGGAAGAAAGTGAAATTTGAGTGGACAGATGATTGTGAACAGAGTTTCCAAGATTTCAAGAAAAGATTGACTTCAGCTCTAATTTTTACACTTCCATTAGGTATAGAAGTATTCATAGTTTACAGTGATGCTTCGAGACAATGACTAGGTTGTGTATTGATTTAGCATGGAAAGATGATAGCTTATGCTTCCCAACAACTCAAGCAACATGAACTGAATTATCTGACACATGATTTAAAGCTCACAGCAGTGGTATTTGTTTTAAAGACTTAAAGACATTATTTATATGGAGCTACTTGTGAGATTTATATAGACCATAAAAGCTTGAAGTAATTATACACACAAAAGGAATTAAATCTGAGACAACATAGATAGGTTGAGTTGATTGCAGATTATGATTGTATTATTGATTACCATCCAAGTAAGGCGAATGTGGTGGCTGATGCTCTCAGTAGGAATTCTTCGAGTTTAGTCTCTCACTTAAAAGTATCACACCTTCAGTTATTAATCGATTTGAGGTCTTTGGGTACAGAATTAGCAGTGGATCAAAATGGAGCACTTTTGACATATTTTCAGGTTAGGCCAATTTTGATTGATCAAATTCAAGAAATGCAGGATCAAGATCCGAAATTAATTAAAATAAAAGAAGGTGTAAAGAACAAATTACGGACTTAATTTTCATTGAGAGATGATAGTACTTTAGTCATGGGCAGTAGGCTCTGTGTGCTAAATAATTCAGATTTAAAGAACCAGATTTTAAAAGAAGCGCATCATTCAGCAGACTTTGAACTCTCAGAATCACAAAAAGTATAGAGAAAGATGCTCATTAAGCCAAAATGACAGAAATATCATACTTCTATACCATCACTGAGAACGCAAAGAGTCATTTGAACATGGCAATTGTAGAAGACCAGGCAAGACAATTACAAGTATCTCAGATGAGGAAAAGAAGATTAAAGTTTAAATTCAACGTCTTCATAATAAAGATTATAAACAAACCCAAATGCAAAATACAATTTACCCAATAACACTGTTGTCAAGTTGAAGTTTAATTACGCAAGGAACAATTAGAATAATGAATTCTACAAATATCCATGTACAATTAATCTATCAAAACTTATAATTACAACATGTTCACCAAAGAAATGAAAGCATTCGATAAATCAGCATATCCAAGGGAGAAAAAATGTATAATATACAAAATGAAGTTACCTCGTAAGCTTGTTCAGACATATCAGCAAAGTTGCAATCAGAATCAACTAATTTCAAACCCTCTTCAGGCTTCAGCCAAAACATATCATAAGCTTTAGGAAAAAATCTCCATTCAAAATTTAGTTAAGAAGCCAACTCTCCTGGGAAAGTTTCGCTTTAACTAGTTGAAGTCTGTATTTTGGTAGCATAGTTGACTGCACGTTAAACAAACGGGCCCTTTATCTCCAAACAAACAATTGAGCAAGCAACTAATTGAAAAGCCATCAAATGATTCGCAATTGTAGGATTTGATGGGAAAAATATCTCACATGTACTAAGTTAGTTTACGACTTTGAGGATTATCTCAAATTTATATTTTTAGCCTAATATTTAATATCAAACAATATAAAATATTTATTTTATCACTTGTGTCACATATAGGTCGATTATTTTTTGTTTTTATTTATTGTCATATTAAAGATAGTGTGAGACTATAAGGACCTGAATTTGATTTTGATATCATATATCAAAGTATGATTCTAACTCAGCTGATTATTTTGAAAAAAAAAATTTCCTACTAATAATATACTATATTTGGGGAAAGTTTGCTTGAATTGGGAATAGAATAATTGGTTGTGTTTACTACAAAAAGAGCATATATTAAAAAGATATTTGCCCTAAGATGGCTAGTAAGCAAAATGTGAGAATTTAGTTTAAAAAAAGAAAGCGAGAGTGAGAGAGAAACTTTCCAATGATAATGATGTGGAGGACAATTTATAATAAAAAATGATTACACATACACGAATAATAAAAAGGAAATTTAAACTTGCAACTGATTTTATGTTCTTAATGATCAATCGTATCCTTGGTCCACATATACGCATTCAAATTGCAAGTAAATCTTTTAAAAGAACAGAGATTATGATCAAAAACTTAAATTTGATTTCATTCCTCAAGAGTTGTACATATACATATCATGACTGTTGAAGCTGCTAATGTCCGACTATTATGTACTTGCATCAGTATATTTGCTTTTCAAGTGATTTTTTGTACGGTAGGTCCACAAATTTGAAAATAAAGAATAAAAAATTAAGAAAATGAAAATGAAGAATGAATTGATACTTTTGACACTAAAAAAATAAATATTTTTTTACCTATTTAAATACTAAATAATAATAATAATAATAATAATAATAATAATAATAATAATAATAATAATAATAATAATAACAACTAGATTATTCTGAAAAATTATAGTGTTACATTCGTTATTATAGTAAACATGTGTAAATTTCCCTTAAAATGCTTATTTATTTATTTTATTAGTGAAAGATATATAATTTTAACTAAGGGCATTCTGATAACTTGTAACAATTTATTCTAATTACAAGACAAAATAAACATATTAATAAGAGTACAACTCATTCTTATTTCGATTTCTATATTTGAAGTAAATAACTTAATGTAGGCTAGTTGATATTAGAGAATTTGAAGAAGAAAACACAAATTTTATTAGAAAAAATTTAAGAACATTACAAGAACAATTCACACACTCTCACAATTACTCTTAGAAGCTTTGTTTTGCTTCTTATGCTTTCTTTTTCTCACACTTGATGCATAAACCAAAGAGGAGAGGGGATATTTATATATGAAACAAACTAATCACAACCACATATTGTTCTATCTATTACATTAATCTCAACCGCACATCTCAATACCACAAATCTTACCTACCAAACCTACCACCACAAATCTTACCTACCAAACATGCTTCAGCAACCTCACCTACCACAAGAAACTTCTATGAAATGGGCTTGGATTTCTTCAAACTAGATCAAGTTTATGATCTAACACCCCCCTTAAACTTGATCTTGTGACACCAAGCAAACTTCTGAATTTTATAAAGTCTTCTTGCTTGAGCGGCTTGGTGAATATATCAGCTGCTTGATTTTGTGATTTCACATACTTGAGTTGCACTTCTTTTCTTATAATACACTCCTTTATGAAATAATAGTGAGTATTTTTGTGTTTTCTTTTTTCATGAAAGATTGGATTCTTGGATAGAGCAATTACTGATTTGTTATCAACACAAATCTCGGTTGGCTCTCTTGTGGCAAACCCAACTCCTTCAGTAAATTTCTTAGCCAAATTGCATGACAACCACTTGATGTACCAACTACATACTAGCTTTACAGGTGGAAAGTGTGACAATTGGTAGCTTCTTTGACATCTATGTGAAAGCAATATTTATCATGAAGAACACAAAGCCACTAGTACTATTTCGATCATCTATGTCGCCACCTCGGTCAGTATCACTATATCTAACGAGCTTGTAATCATTAGAATCTGAGTACAATAAGCTAAAGTTGATTGTGCCTTTTAGATAGTGAAATTCCTCTTTGCGGCCTTTAAATGAGTGATAGTCGGTGTTTTTTTTTTGTGACAACTAACTAGTCCAACAACATAAAGAATGTCAGTCTTTGTACAGATTAATAGTGTAGACTTTCAATCAGACTCCTAAAAAATATTGGATCTATTTATCCTTCATTATTCTTTGATAACTTGACTACGGATTCTATTGGTGTGCTTATTGGCTTGCAATCATTCATCTTTAATCTTTTAAGAATCTCCTTTGCATAACTTTCTTATGAAATAAAAATGTCATCTTCTTGTTGCTTGACTTCAATGCCTAAGTAGTACGCCATCAATCCAATGTATGTCATATCAAATTCTTTCGCCATTACTTTCTTAAACTCTCCAAATAAGCTTGATTACTTCTAGTAAAGATAAGATCATCCACGTACAAGCACACAATTAGAATATCTTTATCTTCGACTTCGACATATAAAGTGTGCTCATAGAGACATTTGGTGAAGTCATTTTCTTTGAAGTACTTGTCAATTCTGTTGTTCCAAGCTCTTGGAGCTTGCTTTAATCCATAAAGTGCATTCTTTAACTTCAGAACTTTGTCTTCATGCCCTTTCACTTCATAGCCCAATGATTGCTTAATGTAGACTTATTCAGGAACTCCATTCAGAAAAGTAGACTTTACATCTAATTGATAAAGCTTTCATTTTTTTTTAGTAGCCACAGACATAATAAATCTGATAGTTTCAAGTCAGGCTACAGGTGCAAATACCTCATTGTAGTCTATACTAGCCTTTTGACTATAGGCCTTTGCAACTAGCTTTGCCTTGTGCCTTTCAATTTCTTCCTTTGCATTTCTTTTTGTTTTATAAACTCATTTTACACCGATTGCTGTGATCTTTGGGATGAGTAGCAAGTTCGCAAGTTTCATTCTTCTCAATTGACTTAATTTCTTCATCTATCTCTTTTCCATTTTTTTATATTGTACAGCATCTTCAAAGTAAACTGGCTCACAATCAGCAAAAGGGAAAAAAATAGTGAGATTATCAAGTCCTTCAGTTACCTTATAGAGATCTTGAAGACTTTTTGTACATTCTTTAATTCTTTCATTTAAGAAAGATGGTAGTGAATCTCCACATTTGGTTGATGCAAGTGAGATGCGTAGAGTAGTTGGCCCTTGTTGTTCTTTTACTTGTTTTATCTATTTATGATTATCTTTTTCAATAGGAAAGAAGTTGAAGTCATCCACATCAGAGCCAAAATCTCATTCTTCTTCTTTATCAAAAATTACATCTTAGTTGATCATGATTTTCCCTATTGTTTGGATTGTACAATTTGTATCTTTTAAAATTGTTGTCATAACCAATGCTGATGGACTTTTCACTTTTGTCATCCAATTTGACTCTTCTCTTATATGATACATGTACATAGACAATGCTTTCAAAAACTTTTAAATGGGAGATACCTGATTTTCTTCTATTCTATGCTTCTTGTGACGTCTTGCCCCACACACTTCTTATTGAAAATAAGTAAACTGCACATACAACAACTTCAGCCTAAAATTCTTCAGGCATTCTCTTACTCTTGAGCATGCTTCTTGCCATAACAAGAATGGTTCTGTTCTTTATTTCTACAACACTATTTTATTAGGAAGATCTTGGAACTGTTAAAAGATCGCCAATTCCATTTGCTTGACAAAATCCTAAGAATTCTTTGAAAGTGAACTCTCCTTGATGATCAAATCTCATGACTTTAATCTAGTGTCCACTTTCTTTTTTCACTGCAGTTTTGAACTTCTTGAAAGCTTCAAAAACTTCTGACTTCTTCTTCAAAAAAAATACCCAATTTTTTCTTGAAAAATCATCTATGAAGAGAAACAAGTAGTTATTTTTACTAAGGGAGCTTAGCTTGAATGTCTACATACATTAGCATGAATAAGTTCAAGTATCTTCTAAGCTCTTAAGTTTGACTCATTTGGAAAGCTCTTTCTGAACTACTTGCCAAGTAAACATTCTTCACAAAGTTGATTAGAATAATTGATTGAAGGTAGGCCTTTCACCATGTTTTTCTCTAATAGTAGCTCTAGTCCACCAAAGTTAAGATGCCCAAATCAAATATGCTAAATTCAAGTTCGATCTTTATGACAAGCTTAGAGACACTTTGCAATATCATTTTGAATATTTAAAGGAAACATTTTATTCTTCGACATTCTCACCTTTGTAATTAAGTTTCCTTTGTCATCTTTTAGAAAAACACTATAATCTTTTAAGTGAATATTATAGTCTTTTTTTCAATAGTCGACCTAAATTAGGGATATTGTTTTTCATATCGGGCACATAGTAAACATTAAAAATTAATTGATGGCTACTATCTTTTACACGAAAAAGAATGTTACATTTACCTTTTACTAATACTTTTGATTTATCTCCAAAAGCGACATTACCATTTACAGATTCATTTAGTTCCACAAACATGTTTTTGTTTTTGTTTATGTGATTGCTACCACTTGCGTCAAGATACTATGTATTTTCTTGACCTCTACTGAAGTCATTGCGTGCTAGTAAAAGTATACCATCTAAACTATTCTTCTCTTCAACATAATTCACTTGCTCATCAATTCTGGTACTTAGAGCTCTAACATTCTGAAGCATAATGCTCACACTTTTGACAATTATAGCACTGTACTTGGGATTTGTCGTATTTTGATCTTGAATTGCCTCTGCCTCGTCTTTTGGTTGATCTTTCTCCTTTTCTATAATTGGAGTTGTTGTTATTGAAATTCCAACCTCGTCTATAACCAGCGACCTTTACCTCGTCATTGACCTCTACCTCAGATTTAAGGTCTTTTCTCATTGTCGGATCTTTCTTCTCTCTTCTTTATATTGACTCCCATCTTGAAAAGTTGTTCTTCAATTCCTTTTTTTTTTCATCATAGGCGTACAACCTTCCTTAAAATTGCTCAATCGTCATAGCCTCTAAATCTTTTGTTTCCTCAATTGTCATAATAATAAGATCAAACTTCAAGTCTACTCATCAAAGTATCTTTTTAATGATCCTTACCTCTTTTAACTCTTCACTATTTCTTTTTAATTTATTGGAAATTGTCACAACCTGAGTAAAATACTTAAAAATCAACTTGAATGCCTTCAAATGTAGAGACTCAAATTCTCCTCGTAATATTTGGAGACAAACCATCTTAACTTGTTCTACTCTTTTGTAAGAGGTCTCTAGCTTCTCCCATGACTTCCTTTGAGGAGGTTGTACTAGCAATCTTTTTAAAAGTTTCTTCATCTAATGATTAAAAGATGAGATATCATACTTTATTCTATCTTCTTCAAGTCTTTTAAATTCTCCTTTTGCACTGGAGTTAAAGTAGCTTTATTTTTCAGCACAGTAAATCCTTTTTCTACAACTTTCATACATCGTATCCATCTAATAGAGCCTTCATTTTGATACTCCAGTTGTCTAACTTGTTTCCCTTCAATTGTGGAACTTGGAATGACACCATGCCACCATTTGCCATAGTTCATAAATTGAGTAAGAATTTGGAGATTCTAAATGCATGGATAAATTTGAAACGTCAAAACAGCTAAGGAGGAACTCGAGTCAACTTTCGATCAATGATCAATAGTGGTCGACAGTCAACACTGATCAATAGTAAACGTTAGTCTACAGCCAATAGTTCGGTTGACTTGACTTAGATCTGGCTCGGTATGGTTCGACTCGGTCGGTTAAACTTGATAAGCCGACTCAATTTCATGACAGTAAATTTCTGACATCGATTGCAAGCGCATTCGGACTCTGATCGGGCTGATTTTTACGATGTCATGTTCCTCTCATCGAACTCTTCAATTTGATATACTACACTACTATGTAGACCATTGATTACTAGCTCTGATACTACTTTGTTGGAGAATTTGAAGAGTAAAACATAAATTTTATTAGAGAAAGCTTAAGAACATTACATGAACTATTCACACACTCTCACAAATCACTCTTAGAAGCTTTGTTTTGCTTCTTATGCCTTGTTCTTCATACACTTGATGCATAAACCAAATGAAAGAGAGAGTATTTATATATGAAACAAACCAATCACAACCACATATTATTCTACCTACTATATTAATCTTAACCACGCATCTCAACACCATAAATCCTACCTACCAAACCTACCACCACAAATCTTATCTACCAAAGATACTTCACCAACCTCACCTACCATAAGAAACTTTTATGAAGTGAGCTGGGATTTTTTCAAATTGGATCAAGTTTATGATCCAACAGTTGCATAGGATGAGCAAGGTACTTTGTAGAGGTCATACATTAGACTATAGGTCTCCATTTTAGGCATATAATATATCGTTTTGAAGGTTGCGATGAGACGAACTAAATCTAGAACGCGTACATCATTCTGCCTATGGTCAACTCGGAAATTTCATTTTTTTTCTCGTCATTTTGTTGTTTTAAGTTATTTTCCTATTTTTATTTTATTTTCTAAGAACTTTATTATAAAATAATATTTCAGAGTTTCTTATTTTAGTAAATTTACGACATTTAAGGTTAGTATAAAGGGGTCTCAAAACCCTAATTTTGTTAATTCATTCTATTCACTAATATTTCATTATTCATAAACTTAGTTTCTCTTAATTATAAACATGTTTATGTTTTTGTATCTTCACAACTTATTTTCATTCTCATTTTCATTTCAATTCTAATTTATTCATATTCCAACTCATTTCATTTTATAGGAAATACATTCACGATTAGAATATAAACTTCGTAAACTTATACTCCTCATAGTTTAAACACTCTTTTTCTATCCACAATCATTGAATAACTTTTAAAATAAAATTTTACTCAAATACACCCGTTCATTTACAAAATAGTCATCAATAAAACTTATGCTGACAAGTTACTATTTGCTATCTTTATTATCTAAACTTATTTTTATTATGTCATTATTATTGTTTTGTCACAGATTATTGATCTGGATAATGTTAGTTGGAAAAAAAAAAACTTGTAGGGCATTTTTGTGATTGCATTTGTGTCCCTTCGAATGAATTCGGGAAATTGAACCCTTGTCCTTCTTAAACCATTAAGAGGCTAAAATAAAGACATCTATAAAAAGACACAAGGAAAAACACTAAAAAAAATATGCTAGGAAAATAAATAAGAAAATGACTACACTCGAAGAATACAATGTAGGAGCCTAGGGACTCTCCATAACAAAAGGATACTAGTTTTAATTTCTATTATTCTCTCTTTATTGCTTATGCTTAAATTGAGTGTCACTCTCTCTCCCTAGATCCCCTTTTCACTATAATGCATTGTTTGCTAGCAAAAAATTAGAGAATTTATTCACTCTTGGACTTTCTCTTAGGGTGAACTTGCATCAATTGACATGCTTATCACATGTTATGGATGTTGCATGAACAACCGAAGCATCACAACTCAAAGTGGTAGTGATTATCTTTTAACCTACGACTAAGTATATATTATACATATATAATAACAACAATTAAAATAAAAAAAATCATTATATAAGCAGTTAATTAAAATAATGCATGGCCTAAAAGTGATGAGATAATTTGCAATTTTAATCTAAGTTTTATTTTTAGATAATAATTAACTCTAACACGATAAACCCGTATAAGTAAAATCTATAATGTAAGAATTTATCAAATAAGTGTTAAAACCTTGAATCCTCATAAAATTCCAGATTAAATTATTGAGAAATACGAAAGCGGAAGCATACCTGAATCCATGGTGATTCGTAGTGATTCTTGAGTGTAGGAGATGGACTTCCAATTTTCTCTTTTCTCTTGAGTTTAGAATTCTCCCTGAGAGGATTTGAGAATTACAGAGGATTTAGAGAGATTGGGGACCATAACCCTTTGTTATCTCTTTTTAAATAATGTGACTGTTGGTTTTCTAATGAAAACCGTACAGTTACTCATGTTAATTATCACTTCAGCCCCTCATTAAAGTGATAATTAAATTATGGTATCTATGCATTTAATCCACAACAATTATACCCTTAGCCATTTAATTAACTTCAAATAAATCACTTAATTCTTGGCTTATCAAATAATAGCACACACATTTTATTTATTTCATGTGTGGCTCCAAATATTAGATTAATATAAAATTAATCTAACAATCTCCCACTGAGGCACAAATGAAAATTAAAATGTGTTTAACTTAATGAGCTCATAAACTTGCTATTATGTCCTTAGAGTATATCTGAACAATCTCGTCCATTAACTACATCAATATAGGATCATAGCGGCTTTTATTACATCAATCGTAACTCAACCTATCCATGGTCACAAATATCAATACAGTTAAATGACATAGATCAATTGTGGATGCATAGCATGGAAATTACATGCAATGTGATCTAAGCATGTCTATTCCCAACTGGTCCTAATTTACTTTATTGAGATCTAAACTTAAGTTAGTCTAACAGAGTGTAAGAAATTGAAATACTTTATTTCTGCAGAAAATAATCTGAATTATATAATTAAAATCCAAAAGTCACACTTAGTAATTATACAATACAAACTCCTACTAAATCTGAATATCCTCAAGTAAAATCATACCCATACGAGCAGTGTGCTCATGAAAGACTTTAGGTGGTAATCCTTTAGTGAACGGATCCGCTATCATGGAGTTTGTCCCTATGTGTTCTATAGATATCTGTCCACTCTGTACTCTTTCCTTAACAATAAGGAACTTGATATCAATATGCTTTGACTTTGTAGAGCTCCTGTTGTTATTGGAATATAAAACCGCTGACTTATTGTCACAAAATATTTTGAGTGGTCTTTCAACACTCTCTAGAATGCGCAGCCCAGTGACAAAATTTCGCAGCCATATTCCTTGATTGGATGCCTCATAACATGCTACAAACTCTGCTGCCATAGTCGATGAAGCTACGAGTGTCTGCTTGGCAGATCTCCAAGAAATTGCTCCACCAGCTAACAAGAAAATATAGCCTGATGTGGATCTTCTACTGTCTTTGCATCCAGCAAAATCAGAGTCGGAATACCCAATGATCTCTAATTGATCCGATCTCCTATATGTGAGCATGTACTCTTTTGTCCTCTGTAAGTACCTCATAACCCGCTTGGCTGCTTTCCAATGATCCATGCCAGGATTGCTCAAATATCTGCCTAACATGCCAACTATGAACGCAATATCTGGACGCGTACATACTTGAGCATACATAAGACTTCCTATAGCTGAAGAATAAGGAATCTTTTGCATTTCCTTAATTTCAAGATTAGTCTTAGGGCATTGACTTAGGCTGAATTTATCTCCTTTGGCAATAGGGGTGTCACCTGGTTTACTGTTTTGCATGCCAAACCTTTTTAAAACTTTATCGATATAGTTCCTTTGTGACAATCCCAGAATACCCCGAGAACGATCCCGATGTATCTTGATTCCTAAAACAAAGGAGGCATCACCAAGATCTTTCATCTCAAAATGTTTTGATAGAAAACTCTTGGTCTCGTGCAGTAAGCCTATATCATTTGTGGCAAGCAATATATCATCGACATATAAAACCAGGAATATATGTTTACTCCCACTGAACTTATGATACACACATTCATCAATAACATTTACCTCAAAACCATATGAGATAATTATTTGATGAAACTTAAAGTACCACTGACGAGAAGCTTGTTTGAGCCCATAGATGGATTTAGTTAGCTTACAAACCATATTCTTTGGATCTCCTGATACAAAGTTTTCTGGTTGTACCATATAAATTGTTTCATCAATATCACCATTGAGGAAAGATGTCTTAACATCCATCTGATGTAACTCAAGGTCAAAATGTGCAACAAGTGCCATAATTGTCCTAAAAGAGTCTTTCGTTGAAACCGGAGAGAAAGTCTCTTTATAGTCAATTCCTTCCTTTTGAGTAAAGCCTTTAGCTATAAGACGTGCTTTATACCTTTCCACATTACCATTTGAATCCCTTTTAGTTTTAAATATCCATTTACAACCAATGGGCTTCGCACCGGAAGGTAATGAGACAAGTTCCCAAACTTTATTATCTTGCATCGACTTGTACTCTTCATTCATGGCTTCAATCCATTTGTGAAAGTTGGAACCTTGCATAGCTTGATGGAAATTGATTGGATCATCTTCCATTACTCCAGTTTCATCCTCATGTTCCTGAAGAAATACTATATAATCATCCAGAATAGCATTTCTCCTTTCTCTTGTGGATCGTCGTAATTGCACTGGCACTTGAGGTTGTTGAGTTTGTTCCTCAGGAACAATCATCTCATGTTCATTCTGGGGTTGAATAACATTGTCAGATGGTTGAGGATCCGAATTTACTTCATGATCAATGACAGGTATTAAAACTTGTACATTGTCCAATGCAACAGTGGATCCCTCATTGTCAGATGGTTGAGGATCCGAATTTACTTCATGATCAATGACAGGTATTAAAACTTGTACATTGTCCAATGCAACAGTGGATCCCTCTTCAAAGACAATATTTCTTATTGGATTTCTCCCCCCAAACTCAACATCCTCAAAAAACCTAGCAGTTCCCGTCTCAAAAATTGACCTTGTACTGGGATCATAAAACTTAAAGCCCCTTGATCGCTCTGCATAGCCAACAAAGTAGTAACTACGCTTTTGGAGTCCAATTTCTTTTCATGAGGCCTATAAGGCCTCGCCTCAGCTGGACATCCCCAAACATGTAAATGCTTTAGACTGGGTTTTCGACCTGTCCAAAGCTCATAAGGCGTTTTAGCAGTCGCTTTAGTTGGTACTCGATTTAGGATATAAGCTGCTGTTTTGAGTGCTTCACCCTGTGATTTCGGTAAAAGTAGAATGACTAATCATACTCCTTACCATATCCTTAAGAGTGCGGTTTCGTCTCTCAGATACACCATTCATGCTAGGCGATCCTCTCATAGTATATTGAGGGACAATTCCACATTCCTCTAGGTATTTAGCAAATGGTCCTGGACGTTGTTCACCTGATCCGTCATATCTACCATAGTACTCACCACCACGGTCAGACCTAACACTTTTAATCCTTTTGTTGAGTTGTAACTCAACTTCGGCTTTAAACGTTTTGAACACATCCAAAGACTGTGATTTTTCATGAATCAGGAATATATAACCATATCTGGAATAGTCGTCTATGAATGTAATGAAATACTGTTGACCATTCCAAGTAGCTGTAGGGAATGGTCCACAAATATCTGTATGAATTAATTCTAAGACGTTTGAAGTTCTGTAGGCACCTAATTTCTTAGTTTTGGTTTGTTTTCCCTTGATACACTCAATACAAACATCAAGATCTGTAAAATCAAGTGATTCTAAAATCTCATCAGACACTAATCGCTCAATTATAGCTTTAGAGATGTGACCTAAGCGTTTGTGCCATAATGAGGCTGAATTTTCTTTCTCTAATTTACGCTTTGTACCTCTGGAACTAAAATGCAGGTTTTCATTATAACTTGAAACAATTTCTAGCAAATATAGATTGTCATAAGCATTAAGCAAACCGGTTCCAATAACATTAGAATTGATAGATAAACTAAACTGTCTGTTTACAAATGAACAAGAATAACCAGATTTGTCCAAAACAGAAACTGAAATCAAATTCCGTCTAAAAGACGGAACAACAAAAGTATCTAACAAATCCAAATAACAACCAGTTTTCATAAGCAATCTAAAATGCCCAATTGCTTCAACTTCTACCGTCTTGCCATCTCCTACATAAATGCATCTTTCAGCATCACTTGGCGGCCTGCTCGAGGCAACCCTGCAGTGAAACACAAATGTGAGTAGTAGCACCCGAATCTATCCACCATGTGTTTCTTGGTACTGAAGCTAAATTAGTTTCAGAACAAACCAAAGTAAGAAATGTACCTTTCTTGACACGCCATGCGTGATATTTTTGACATTCCTTCTTCACATGTCCAGGCTTGCCGCAGAAGAAACAACCATGCTCGGCCTTTGGTTTCTTTGGCTCTGGACCCTTAGAAGCAGCAGCTTCACCCTTTTTCTTTCTTTTGCCCTTATCTTTAGAAGTGCTTACCACATGTGCATATTCGGTTTTCTCTTGCTTCAGTCTCTCTTCTTCTTGACACAAAAGGAAATCGTTCATTGAGATTCCACTTCTCTTTCGACGCTTATAACCGACTTTGAACCGATTAAATTGTCTTTGGGAGAGAGATAAGAACCAAATGCACGACCAAATCATCAGATAGGTCGAGCCCTAATGCCTTAAGCTTAGAAGCAAGATGAGACATCTCCATGATGTACTCCCGAACGTTTCCCTTGCCTTTATACTTCATCGAAATCAAGCTTGCTAAATGTGTGCTTGTTTCAGCCTTATCGTTTTTTGTAAAACGTTTTTGAATTTCGGCAAGAAACTCACTAGCACTAGTAACCTCATCGGTTATAGCACTCCTAAATACTTCTGGAACGCCGCGCTTCATGATCATGAGACTCATCCTATTGGATCGATCCCACTTCTCATAGTACAACACATCCTTGATGTACTATCATCAGTGAGTTGGTCCGGCTTAGGGTGTCTGAATGATAAGTCTAGATCCATGCAGCCTAAGAGAATCATCATATTCTCTTTCCAGTCCTTAAAATTAGTCCCATTCAGAACTGGGACACTATTTATATTTGCAGATATAGAAGCAGCAGATAGAAAAGCTAAATCGAGAACAAAATAAATAATAAATAAATAAACAAATAATGCTCACATGAAAAATCTTAATTAATAATCTTTAAAAATTTAAAAGCAAATAATAACATTTCAAGATACCTAGCACAACATTAGTAACAAGTCTTTGGACAATAATACTAATTGTAAATGGTACTCTTGTTGCAATGATCAAATTTTGACAATAAGTTATGTCAAGTAATGAACCTATCTTTGGATTAGTACATTACCCACATTAAGTTATCCTAATAATCGTCACAAATTTACCATTACAAGTGTGTGTGCAATTAAGCCAAATATTAACCTTCCTTTGGGTCGATTAACATCCGCAGGAATTACACAAACACAAACATCTAACACCGCAAATAAACTAATCTACACAAGAGATATCACTTTGGTGACTTCCTGCTTTAATTAGTATATTTTCAATATTAGACCAATAATTAACATAAATGTTACAAAGCATTTTAATTTAAAGATTATAAAATCGGAACTGTACAAATCAAATTGATTTGATTTCATTCGCATATTATATATTTGCCCAGTTTGAAACCAATTATAATGCACAAGACTATATAACCGCATGTTACATTAAACATTTTATAAGATAAAGCCACAATGCAAAGTCGAATTAAATGGAAATATTATTAAGACCAAAACTGTAACATTGAAACATGCGAGTGAAATCAATTAATGTGATTTAATTAAAAATCACTATTAAACCCGAATCCAAAACATACATGGCCACTGCAACTTAATTCGATTGATTTAAATTATAACTAATCACAAAAACCGAAACCGTGGCCACTGCAATTGAATGCAAAAGTGAATTCAACTAACTATTAAATATTGAAAACTGAAACCAATCCAGACCATAAAGCATAGCCATTCCAACTAAAATCAAATTTCAAGTCAACTTAATATTAAATATTAAAACCGAAACCAAGATTGCAAGGCCACTGCAATTGATTTGAAAAATAACTAATCGTGAAAGCCAAAATCGTGACCACTGGAATTGAATGCAATATAACTAATCATGAAAACCGAACCGTACCACTGCAAAATCTATTTAAATAATCATGCTTCTGTTTCGGGTTTCAGAAAATTAGCATACGATTTTTTCAATTATTCTCGCTAATCTACTCATGCATTAACAGTTTGATTCGGCTTTAACCATTAATAAAAATTAATAACTCAATAATCTAATCATGGATGGGCTCTGATACCACTTGTTAAAACCTTGAATCCTCATAAAATTCCAGATTAAATTATTGAGAAATACGAAAGCATACCTGAATCCATGGTGATTCGTAGTGATTCTTGAGTGTAGGAGATGGACTTCCAATTTTCTCTTTTCTCTTGAGTTTAGAATTCTCCCTGAGAGGATTTGAGAATTACAGAGGATTTAGAGAGATTGGGGACCATAACCCTTTGTTATCTCTTTTTAAATAACGTGACTGTTGGTTTTCTAATGAAAACCGTACAGTTACTCATGTTAATTATCACTTCAGCCCCTCATTAAAGTGATAATTAAATTATGGTATCTATGCATTTAATCCACAACAATTATACCCTTAGCCATTTAATTAACTTCAAATAGATCACTTAATTCTTGGCTTATCAAATAATAGCACACACATTTTATTTATTTTATGTGTGGCTCCAAATATTAGATTAATATAAAATTAATCTAACAATAAGTTCATAGTTGTATTAAATATTATAATCTAAGGTCTTTGCTAGCCATATTATCTAATAAATCTTGCGTGAGCCCACACACTCCTCAAATGGATATGGGACCCAATAAATTTACTAGATAATTTGTCTAAATCATTCTTCTTGCCTTCTACACTACATCCCTCAGAGTGAGGCCTAAAGGAGTGGCTTGGGATCCACTTGTATTGCACAAGAAACCATTGATGCAGGAGATATGCTTTTTCATGATATCAATAGCACAAAGAGTAATGCATTAGTTTTCGCATGTATGGCCATCGTATAGATTTAAAGATCCTATAGTATTTTGCATGTCCTTTGTAACGTAGGAAAGCATTTGAGCTTGCTTGCATGTTTGCATGGTATGATTCAAGACCTGTACAATATTGTGTGATAATTCGCATGACGAATCTTGTATAGTAAATTGCATGTGTTTGGTAACGAGTCTCAAGTGCATCCGTTAGGCCTTCGTGGCGCTTCCGAATAGTCTCATCTACTTGGGCTTTTTGATTGGAACACTTTCTGATGAGTATTGACATGTGACCCTCTCATTTTGTCTCAATTACCTCCACTTTTTCTATTTTAAATTAAAATGTCTACTCTACCCACAAAAATAATTTAAATTTTCAAATAGTACTTTTCTTTTCTCTCTCCTCTCAATCATTCTCTCCAACTTTCCTTCATCTCTCCAGTTTCATTACTTCCATGTGTCTCCAGTTTTATTGCTTCCTTGGGTTGGGTTGATAAAATCATAAGATCAAAGCATTGCTCATGGTAAAATTTTCGAAACCAATATATGTTTAGCAGCTGCGTTTCACAATTAAAGAAGTGTAAATAAATTATTTCTAATATCACTTGTTTTATTGTGAAGTGTTTTTATTGTTGGCAGAGGTACAAGTGCAGCAACCATGGTTTGGGACACCAAGTTCCTTATGGAGAATTCTAGGGCAATGAAGAAAATTCAAGAAGAAATTAGATTGTTAATCAGAAAAAAAAAATCCTAGATAAAGAAGATATTAAAAACTCTCATCAGCGATGATGCAATCGCACTTTGTTCGCTCAGTAAAAGTAGTATTGGGACATAAGAGTAGACCATGCACCTTCTCACTATAAGAAATAAAGTACTCAAGCATACAATAACTGGCTAGAGCATTCCGTCTAATATTTTCCAATTATTCCAAACAGATGAATAAGGATAGTTTTGGAAATAAATAAACATAACTGAGCCGTGGGGATCATTGAGATATATAAGGGGCTCTGCTTGTGCATTTTTACGTGTCTACAAATTTATATAAGACTGTGGGACCTTACTACGTTACAGACTCTGTATGTAACGTAGCAAATGGGGAGCATCCACGCGTTGCAGGAGAGAGGAAAAGTTCTTGGAACTTAGCTGATACAAGGCCAGTTTGCACTGAGCTGTTACATACAGAGTCTGTAACGAAGCCTTGTCCAAGACTGTGTTATAACCTTAGTACATTGAGGTGGTGAGACAGCCCACTAAGGCCCTATTATGTGGGAGAACAATAAGTTCCACTTATCTACCACGTGGCAGAACCGTAGTAAACTGTCCCATCACCTCAGCACTCTTTGTAGGGATTGATGTAGCTTCTTGCACGATAAAATATTTCTTTAATTAGTATTGTACGCAATTTCTTGGCATGGCAATATGTATTTAATTACTTTTAAAACATGTATTATATTGACAACTGACAAGTTGGAATTATAAGATTATTGTTCTATAAACATCCTATGCTTATGATAATATAGAGATTCAGCTTTCATAAATTATTTATAGTTCTGTGATCTTACTAATTAGAATAGGATTTATCTATGTTACAAGTAATGTAACATACACACTCAATCACAACCACACAAATTGTGAGACCCCACAATTTGTGTGATTGTGATTGAGTGTGTATGTTACATTACTTGTAACATAGGGGGCTCCATTAGAATATAGACGTACAAGAGAAATGTATCCTATGATTTTATTCATTGCTTTCATCTAATTAATTATTGTTTTTATTAGAAAAGAAATAGAAGCACAGAGAAAATGAGCTTAATTCAAACAAGTAAAGCAATATTTAGGTAAATTCCAAGAATCACCGCATAAAAGATCATTTTGTGAATATCTATAGACAAATAATCACATCAAGTGTAATTATCATAATTAAACCTATATTCGCAAAACAAAATCAAATTGACCTATTAAAACCATGAGATCTAGCTGCTAAAAGTAGAAAATATATATGAATCAATTTTGTATATGTAGATGTAGACGTAGATGTATATGTATATGTATATGTATATGTATATGTATATGTGTGTATGTGTGCGCGCACGCTTAATCATTATAATATCATTCTAAATTGCGTGATTTGGAAACTCTCTTAATCTCTTTCCACACACTTCTTATTGGCTATCGCTAGGGACTCAAGAACCCCTAATATTAATATTATTATTGCATTGATATATCCTATAAATGATTGTCATTTTCACTTTTTCACTTAAAAGAATTGGGCGGTTGGAAATTCAAAAGTTCGAAGTCACATTATCTCTTGAATGGTTGAATATCTTGTACAATAACTTAATTAGCTTTTCAAACTCTGTTCAACTTGTTTATCAAAATTCAAATTGAAGTACAAATTTCATTTACGTGTACGGAGCCGTAAAGCTTAGTTGAATTCTTGTTATCTCTGAATTTTATTAAATGACTGAGAACTCACAAAATCGTTATTCATTGGAAAACAAATCCCAAGATCGAGAATGAAAGTTTGCCACATTTTGCACGTAACTGCGCCTGCAGGCTGTACTAGTGTCAACTCCATGCATAATAATTTGTTAAATTAAAAGCGAATTTTCAATTTTTCCCCGGGATTCAACAAAGGCGACATCATTGTAGCTAATTTGATGTGATTTTCGCCATTATGCAGCTCTCTGTTTATTTCACTTGCTATTAACAAATCGGCTAGAGTCAAACATATGCCTGTGTGCGTGTGTGTGAACTTGTAAGGTGATGATTTTCATTGTTCACATTTTCTTTTCACTTGTACATAATTTGTGGATGAATTGAATCAAAATTTTCTAAATAATCATCTACAATTTGACAAAATAAATATGAGTGAAACTTTGTTATAAACATTTATAATCGCGTGTTCCCCGTCAAGGATATCGCTTTCTTGACGTTATTTTAATAATAATTCAATTATTGACTTATTTTTTGTGGTATATTGGGCTTGAAAATGACTTTAATTTAAAATCAATCTTCGACCAACCAAACCAACCACTTCGTTTCAAATTTAGCATAATTTTTCAAGCATTTATATCACATTTTCTTTTCTCTCGCACAATCGATCGATTAGGGTGATCATAGTATATGCATGAGATGGAATAAGTCCTTGACATTTGTTTCACAAATGAGTTGTTTTTTAGATTGTTGGTAGTCAGTTCATCAACGTGAGGAAAAGCTTCACCCGTTAAGCCACCATTTGAGTTTGAGCGAGGTCCAAGATCATTAACACTGGTATTAGAGGTATCCCAACAATCCAAACAAATTAGTCACAATGTCATGGTAATTTATCAATCATCCATCAGAAGTTTCCTCCAGTTTCAAGAAAACTTGAAAATTTTGAATTTGTTTATTACGTAATCTACTCATTATATGCAAAGTGTGTTATTTTTCTATTGTCCCCTTAATAGATGTTAACTTCTGATAATAACGCAATGGTAAATTGCACATTTAACATGATTACATTTGCAAGAAGTATCAACTTGTTACTAATGACCGAAAAATGTGTCAAGTTTTTATCTAATAATTGTAAAAAAAAAAATACTCATTTTCACCCATTCTTAAGTTGCACTTCGAGGGCAAACTAGTCATTTTGTGAAAAATATTTAAAGGAAAAGGCAAAAAATGTATATAAGTTGAAAACTTTGTGAGTAATGACATTCCAACCCACCTTAACTCCACATAACAATAAATACATATTCAATTAATAATATTATTGTCTGAAATTTTAAATTAATTACAAACTTATTTCAAAGCCTTGGTAATTTGAGAAAGAGTTTGTTAGCGAGGTGCATATAATTTTTTTTTAATTTCGCGTAAACTGCGGAACAAAGTCAAATTTTTCAAAATTTGAGGACATAAATGAGTTGATGATTCATTACCTCCCTAACTTCATGCGGTAGAATTACAAACAAGGGCATTGACAAGGCCTCTCCCTGTAACATTAAATGCATGACAAGCTCACTTGGTCGTTATTGCCCTGTATCTAATAAAGAAATTGAGAAATATTCAAGTCTCCGGTTGCGTGCATCATTTAGTGTGAATTCGATCGCTTTCGGGATTCAAAATCAATCAAAATTAGACGATTTTGGTGGACTTTAATTGGTGCTCTCCACCGTCTCCGAGTTTGGTGACCTTCTTCGTTCAAAACCAGCATTAAATCGAAAGCATGTACCGGTCGCAATAGCCTATTGCTTTTATGTAAATAATTAGATTCCATTGACGTGGTATTTATTTGTTGGATGGTAATAAAAATAATAAATAATTCACACGTGAAGTTGGAATACAAATTGAGATTCTAACAATATATAATATTTTTAATGCGTTTATATTACACACAATCTTAGGGATTTCCAATCTTATACATAATCTTAGGGATATCTAATATTATGTATAAATTTAATATTTGTATATTATGTAAGTTGCCCCTAAGGGTCTGTCTGAGTTATTTTTATGTAGTTTTATTTAATTGGTCATCCAAATCCAAATCTTATGAGAGATATGAGGGTGAAAAATGAATTTACAGTTTCCTCCTCCCTATATTAAATATATTAAAAATATATATTCTATGAAATAACAATAACCAAATTTTACCATTATGAATGCTATAGATGATTTTTTATGTCAAAAAGGTGGGGTCCAAACTAAGTTTTTAGTTGGGTTTATGGTGAAATAACAATAACCCCGTTTTACCATTATGAATTATATTGATGATGTTTTAAGTAAGTGGGGTCAAATAAATTTTATAACTCCTATCTCTTTTAGGATCTGAACCCGAGTAATACTTTAAAAACACTTTGAAAATCACCTAGTGAAGTCTTTAGAGCCACGTAAACAAACATATAAGAAAGAAGTTTTGAGATAGGCATAGTTGACCCAACCTTTTGATATCTACCCAACTTATATTCATAAAATGTTACAAAATCAAGCTGCACTTGTGCTTCTTTGCGCCGCTTAAAGCGAAAACGTCATTCACCAGGTCATTGTACTACCAATATAGTGATTATTAAGTGAAAATATATGTTCAAACATGTGAAAAACATGCAATTGTTGAAGGGCCTCAAAACATTTATTCAGATTAATTGACTCTGATTTTAACATTTGAATCAACCTTATATCACATGTAAATTTTTTAGAGCTATCAGAAGTCAAGCAATAAGATGTTTTGTTTAGCCGATGATGTAAAAGCAAAGAAATAATTTTTCACCTTACTAATGAATGAAATATATGTGGATGAAATCAGAAATATACATAATTAGAATTGTATATATTAGGATCTATGTTATTTTTAGCAAGATTTGTTTCCTTAAATAGGTTTACTGATTTGTTTCCTTAGGATTAGATTTCTAGCTGTTATAGCTCTGATTTTGTGGGATTTGATTTATTCCCCTGTAATCTATTTAAAGAGAAGTAAGTCTCATCAATAAAACACACAGAAATTATTCATTCTAATCTATGAATTTACATGGTATCAGAGCCTAAGGACTAATTGTCTCTTATGGCTGGAAAAGAAGTCGACATCTCATCTGGTGACAATACCGGGTCTTCAACATCTAGCCAATCTATGGCTGAGCCTAGTTCCATCCCAATCGCTTCTCTTTCCGGAAGCGATGCATCTCTTCATATTACAGCCCACAAATTAAACGGTAGAAACTACCTACAATGGGCACAGTCCGTCAAGATTGTGATTTGTGGACGTGGCAAACTGGGTTACATCACTGGTGAACTCCCTGCTCCCAAGACAACTGACCCATTGTACAAGGCATGGCTGTCTGAAAATTCTATTGTTCTTGCAGGGCTCATCAATTCGATGGAACCACAGATTAGTCGTCGTTATCTCTGGTTCAAGACAGCCAAAGACGTGTGGGATGCAGCTCGACGGATGTACTCTGATCTTGGGAATGCTTCTCAGATTTTCGAGATTCGTTCAAAATTGAAGGAGATGAAACAGGGTTCCAACTCTGTTACCCAATATTTTTCTGATCTCCAAGATCTTTGGCAAGAACTAGATCTGTTTTTTGAAGATGATTCATTTTGTGCTGAGTGCAGTGTCAAGCAAAAGCATAACCTTGAAAAAGAAAGAGTATTTGATTTCCTTGCTGGTCTTAATAGAAATCTAGATGAGGTACGGGGCCGAGTGATGGCTCAAAAGCCTTTCCCTTCTACTGACGAAGCCTTCGCAGAAGTACGACGTGAGGAAGCCCGGCGAAAGGTGATGCTCTCGGATGACAAATCTGTATCTCTACCCGCACCAGAAGTATCTGCCCTAATCACTACTAAAACTCATTCAAATGGACAGCAACATCCTGATCATCATTCGAGCAAGCGACCCTGGTGTGATCATTGTAATCGACCTGGACATACTCGGGACAAGTGCTGGGAGATTCATGGGAAACCAGCAAATTGGCAGCCTCGAAAAAAAAATGAAGGACGTGCACACCATACCCAATCCAATCAAGATCACTATGGTGCATCTATTCCATTCAGCAAGGAACAGATTGACCAACTATGCAAACTCCTCAATTCACCTTTTGTTAATGCCTCTCAGGCCCATCCACCCAACTCCACCAGTGGATTATGTTCTGTTGCAAAATCTGGTAAACTCTACTCTGTCCTAAATTCCCAATCTATGATTCAATCTACAGACCCTTGGATAATTGATTCTGGGGCCTCTGATCATATGACAGGTAGTTCCAAATTTTTTCACTCTTATGTCCCTTGTTCTAAACATATCACTGTTAAAATTGCCGATGGATCTTTTACACTAGTAGTTGGAATTGGTGACATAAAACTATCTCCAAATTTAATCCTCAAATCTGTCTTCCATGTCCCTGCCCTAAAATGCAACCTGATCTCTGTTAGCAAAATCACACATGATAATCATTGTGTTGCTAATTTCTTGTCTTCTTCTTGTCAATTTCAGGATCTATCATCGGGGAAGACGATTGGCAGTGCTAGGATTCATGATGGTCTTTATTACTTTGATGATGATCACCTAAAGAGTCAAAAAAAATTTTTGTCTGCTGTTGCTTCTACATCTATTTCTAGTACTAATGAAATTATGTTATGGCATCATAGGTTTGGCCATCCCAGTTTTTTATATCTAAAACGTCTATTTCCGTCTTTGTTTGATAATAAAAATCCAGTTTTGTTTGAGTGTGAAATTTGCCAATTAGCTAAACATACTCGCATGTCCTTTCCTCCAAAGGTTTACATTCCTTCCACTCCATTCTCTTTGATCCACAGTGACATACGGGGACCTTCAAAAATTACAACTTGCCATGGCAAAAGATGGTTTCTTACATTTATTGACGATCACACACAGGTTACATGGGTTTATCTCCTACATAACAAATCCGAAGCCAGTCACATATTCAAAATTTTTCACAAGATGATTCAAACTCAATTTCAAACCCAAATTCGTGTTCTAAGAACTGACAACGGAAAAGAATATTTCAATTCCATTCTTGGTGATTATTTATTAGAACATGGAATTCAACATCAAAGCTCTTGTGTTGATACTCCACAACAAAATGGAGTATCGGAAAGAAAAAATCGTCATTTATTAGAGGTAGCTCGGGCTCTCATGTTTACCATGCATATCCCAAAGTACTTGTGGGGGGATGTTGTCCTCACTGCTACCTACCTCATAAATCGTATGCCAAGTCGTCCTATCAATTTTGAAATCCCTTTGTCTGTTCTTTCAAAAACCTACCCACATGTCGCTAAGTCTAACACACTTCCATTAAGAATTTTTGGTTGCACGGCATTTGTCCATATTCATGACCATAATAGAAGTAAACTTGACCCTCGGGCAATCACAACTGTTTTCATTGGTTATTCTCCAACCCAAAAAGGATATCGGTGTTACTGTCCAAAAACTAAAAAAACATATATTTCTTGTGATGTCACATTCTTTGAAAATACACCATATTTTTCTCCAACTTCGCTTCAGGGGGAGAAATGGGATGAAGCTTGCTGTTCTTGGGATATTCATAACCTGCCTTTACTTGATGTTAGGTTGGATACAGCTGTCTCTATTCCTGAGTCAACTAAAATCAGTCTTCCTGTAATTGATCCAATTTCACCAGTATTGGAAAAAGGAGGAGATTCAACACTTTCAATATCTAAACAGCCAGAATTGCAAGTCTACTCTAGAAGGAAAAAGTCTCAAGCGAATAAAGAAATCATGAACCCTACGCACAGTCACGAGGATGAACCGATGGTAGAGTCTCATTCACCAGACAAGTCAGGTAAATTCAGTTCTATTCCTGATCTAGATATGCCAATAGCATTAAGAAAAGGTGTTAGATCTTGCACTCATCACCCCATTTCTAAATTCATATCTTACTCAAATTTGTCTCCTTCACTCCATGCTTTCACCTCGAGTTTGTCTAGTGTTTTGATTCCTAGATCCATTGAAGAGGCCTTATCTGTTCCCGAGTGGAAAGCTGCTGTTTTTGAAGAAATGCACGCTCTTAGACAGAACAATACATGGAGCCTGGTGGAGTTACCACAAGGAAAAAATACTGTGGGTTGTAAATGGGTATTCACTGTCAAGTATAAGGCTGATGGTTCAATTGAAAGACACAAAGCGCGTCTAGTGGCCAAGGGATTTACTCAAACGTACGGGATTGACTACACTGAGACCTTTGCTCCTGTTGCCAAACTCAACACTATCCGAATTCTTCTATCTTTGGCTGCAAACTTTGATTGGCCTCTACATCAACTTGATATAAAAAAATGCCTTTCTAAATGGTGAGCTTGAGGAGGAAGTTTTTATGTGTCAACCTCCAGGATTTGAAGAAAACCTAGGGAGTCACACTGTTTGTAAACTCAGCAAGTCCCTCTATGGTCTGAAGCAGTCTCCACGGGCTTGGTTTGACAGATTCTCTAAAGTTATCAAGGAATTTGGCTATGTCCAGGGACAAACTGATCACACGTTGTTTGTTAAGCATGCTGAAAAAGAAAAAATTACTATTCTTATAGTGTATGTTGATGATATCATTGTCACTGGAAATGATAACAAAGAAGTGGAAAGAGTCAAGCAGATGATGGCAAAGGAATTTGAAGTTAAAGGCCTTGGAGCGCTAAGATATTTTCTTGGAATGGAAGTTGCAAGGAGTAAAAAGGGGATCTCTGTCTCTGAAAGAAAATATACTTTAGATTTGTTGGACGAAACTGGTATGCTGGGATGCAAGCCGAGTAAGACTTCAGTTGAACTTGGCAACAAAGGAAAAATGCTTGAAGGAAAGCCGGTAGATAAAGGACAGTATCAACGCCTAGTTGGAAAGCTCATCTATCTCTCACATACAAGACCGGATATTGCCTTTGCAGTGAGTTTAATAAGTCAACATATGCACACACCATGTCAAGGTCATTTGAATGCAGTATATAGAATCCTGAGATACTTGAAGCGAACACCCGGAAAAGGCTTGTTTTTTGGAAAGACCAATGATCGAAAGGTAAAAGCATTCACAGATGCTGATTGGGCTGGATCAATTAATGATCGTAAATCAACATCTGGTTGTTGCACGCTGCTTTGGGGAAATCTGGTGACTTGGCGTAGCAAAAAACAGTCAGTGGTTGCTAGAAGTAGTGCAGAAGCCGAGTTTAGAGCTATGGCACATGGAGTTTGTGAGCTTATCTGGATAAGAAGGGTGCTAAAGGAATTAAAGATTGGGTTTGAAGAACCTATGCTGCTCTATTGTGATAATAAGTCAGCAATTAGTATAGCTCATAATCCTGTTCATCATGATAGGACTAAACACGTGGAGGTTGATCGACATTTCATTAAAGAAAAGCTTGATGGAAACATTATCAAGCTTGAATATGTGCCTACATCTCACCAACTGGCTGATATCCTCACAAAAGGACTCTCAGAACAGATTCATGAGTTTCTTGAAGGCAAGCTTGGTCTCATCAACATCTATAGCCAAGCTTGAGGGGGAGTGTGGATGAAATCAGAAATATACATAATTAGAATTGTATATATTAGGATCTATGTTATTTTTAGCAAGATTTGTTTCCTTAAATAGGTTTACTGATTTGTTTCCTTAGGATTAGATTTCTAGCTGTTATAGCTCTGATTTTGTGGGATTTGATTTATTCCCCTGTAATCTATTTAAAGAGAAGTAAGTCTCATCAATAAAACACACAGAAATTATTCATTCTAATCTATGAATTTACAATATATAAACATCAAAAAGCCATAACTCAAAAATCACAAGCTAAAAGGTTTGGAAAGTCGTCGAACCTTATTAAAAAACGAAAACAACCAGGCAAAATGAGCAAGAGCACCTACTGCTTGATTGCACTTTCTTGAGATATGACGAATGTTAATATTTATCTTGAGACATGTAAATGTTATACTTCAGAAATAAATTATAAAAATTGAGTTCAGCACGAGTAATACTTTGACTGACAATGAATTGAAGAACCAGCAATGAATCCGGCACTATTATTAATAGATATAAATCCTTCTCACTAACAAGTCATATCTCAAAACGTTAATTAAGTCCTTTGCCTCAGCAAAATCATCATCTTCCGAAATTAACCCAAAAAAAAAAAAGATCAACTCCAAGTCTCGAGCGGCCATTGGCTAGGAAAATCTCTCTAGCAGATTATAGATATTCATGCCAGATTTTTGAAGAGAAGTGACGTACGTAGTTGTGCATTGTATTTAAAATTGGCATGTCAAATTTTGACTTGAAAATTATTTAATAAGCAAAAAATATAGGAAGCAAACTCACCACATGCGTAAGAACTTTCTTGTGTTTTAAATGAATTAAAAACTTTCAATAACTGATGTAAATTGGCATGTCATTTTTCCTTTTTTTTTCCCCCTTTCCGCAAGCTTTTAAAATTTCTATCTCTTTTATGCCGATGATAGATTTACTGTTGATATTCTCCAGCAACTAATATTAGTTTAACTTGTTTTTCAAATTTGAGGTCATAATCACATATAAACTTGTGCAAGACCGCATATATTTTTGTTCATTTATAATACTATAAGGTTCGATTTTATTTTATTTTTTTATACATAGGGGTTCTGTAAAGCGCTAAAGCAAAAGTAAATGGGGATAAGTAATCATGTACATGTCATGAGTAATAAAAGATCCTTCGTTTAGAGGCGATCGAAAAAAGATGAAAACCAAAAGAAAGAGATAAGGCAAACTCAAGAAAGTCCGCAGCCAAATTACCTCCAAAATAAATATGGCGAATTATGACATGCCAATCGCGCTTGATAAGGTCTCTAATGGATCGGAGTAGAGGAGAATACTAGTTTATAGGGTGCGTTGGGGATTGAGGTTGGCGCCTGTAGCTTAAAAGCTACAGCACTAAAGTGTTTTATAAACAATAGCTGTTGTATCTTGGAAGTTATGTTGATATGATTTTTCACTTGTATAATGAAAAATCTATTATATCTTTAATAATTTTATCAAAATTATTATTTAAAATTTACATTTATTATATATTACTAACTTTTATTTCATAGTTACAAGCTTATAATTTTTTTTTTCCACAATAGCTGTAACTTAAAAGATACAGCACCTCAATCTCAAACGTACTCTTAGCTTCCAATGGATACAGAACCAGTGGAAACACACACTGGCTATCAACTTCCACCATTACTCTTCTACTCCCATGCTGCCAAGCTGTATTAAGACCATGAAAGAGCCCATACTATAAGGTTCAATTTTTAATTATGTATTATTTCTTACTCAATAACTATTAGTCAATAGTTGAGTGAGTTAATAATAAAAAGAAAATATTAATCACAATATTGCAAAAATAAAAAGCATAATATCCACACAACATTTTATCCGAATATATACTAATCGTGATATTGTAAAAAATTCGCAAAACAATTACTAGAATATATGTGTCTGTGTGTGTGTTTACTTGTAATTTTGTTGGTATGTATTAATAGTGTTACAGAAAAAAAAAATCAGTATTAATTTGTTCCAGATTATTTGTATCTAGATTCTGGATAATATTAGTTGAACAGGAACGATATAGCATGATAAAATATATCTTTTATTAGTATTCTTGTGTAATTTTCTCATAATACCAAGATTTTTCCACAAAAGCGGGCAACAGCTAGAATGACCAAGTGAGAAAAAAGAAACTGGGTTTGATAATTTCAAAGAGTTATATTGAGAGTTTGATGAACTTTACATAAGCCATGACAATATACTGCCTCAGCTTTCTTTAAGTTATAAGTGTTGCTAGCCGTAATCTTACTGAACTATTGATGCAATTTGACATGTAAAAAAATAAAATACAATAGAATAATGTTGACAAGACAAAGAACCTTGCGACCGTACTACTTTCTGTCGTCTAAATTGTTGTTTTCTCAATGAATTTCGTCATGACTGATTTGGAAAATTAGACTAATCTTTTGTTGTGTTTTATGTTATACATACATGCTTACGTCTCGTTTTTAGTTAATAAATAGGTAGGACCAACGTCATATTAAAAATATGCGAAACATTAGCTTAATTAATTGATTCTTTAGCTCTGATTATGATAGGGTTTTTTATTAAAAAAAAAAATTTAACTGTTTTGCTCGAAGTTTTGATTATGATTGCTGAATCGGCGACGAATGACAAGCAATGAAAGATAAAATAATTAATGTTTAATTAATAAATAAATGGAAACTTGGGCACTTTAGTTTAAAATAGTCAAAATATTAACAAACACTAATAATAATAAATTAATAGAGCTTGATTAATATACTTTTCTTTGTTCTTAACGGCACGTAATCGGAGGGATTAGTCTATTCAATTGCACGTGCCCGTTGTTTTCGATTTGCATGGTCACATTGACATGATCGCACATTATTTTTACATTTTCAGTTTTAGAGTTTATTGAAGTATTATGCCGCCTAAGCCATAATCACAAAGAGAACGCAAATTTGTAATATTTAGATTTTTTTTTGTACACGATTTTTTTAAAATCTTAATTTATTTTTAATTACCACTATCAATGTCTAGGGTTATCAATATGATGCAGATTAGGATTCTTTATCATATTTTAATTAATTTTCTTATTATCTATAAGTTTGCTGTTATTTTTTTTACTAGTTTAGGAAGCTATTTTCCCTTTTTTATATAGTTTAATATAATTACCACTAGTATAAATAGTACCTCCTATAGCCTTTGAAAACATATTAGAGTTCAATAATATTTACAATTTTTAAAGTTTTGTGTGAGTTTTTGAATTTATTTAATTGAATCTGAACTTCTTAAGTTTACGATATTTTTTCAAATTAATGTAAATTTAGTTTATTCTTTTATTTCGATATTTTTTTAAAATTAACGAAATATTAAAATATTAAACTTCTTATACATTAGCTTATCATATATGTCTTTTTCATTCCGTCGAAATCGATTTCACAGTATAAACGGTTATGACCTCCTTCTCTATTCCCCACAATAATGATTCCTCCGACATTATGGCTTTTACCACAAAGATATTGTTCATAGATTAAATTATTATTATTATTATTATTTTAAGATTATAGTTATTTTAAGGTTGTTCTAAAATAAAAGCACGAATCATGTCTGTAAGATGATAAATAATAAAAAAAATTATTATAATTTTAATCATGTAATTATATTAAATATTTTATTTTTAAAGCGATTCTAATACAATCAGGCCATTATTTTAATGAACCTCGCGACAGATAAACTAAATTGAACACAATTGGCAAGCAGGATCGTAGAATTCATTTTTAAGATTAAGACAAAACCGGAATAGAATCATTCTCCATCCAGAGACAGGTCAAATCATTATCAAAAGTAAAATAAATAGCAATAAAAAGGCAGTATATAATTCAGCGATACAGAGAATCTCCAAACCTTTTGTTAGAGTCTGTAATGGAGCAAATGGGGAGCGTCCACGCGTTGCAGGAGAGAGAAAAAGTTGTTGGAACTTGGCTGATACAAGGTCAGTTTGCACCGAGCTGTTACATACAGAATCTCGAATGTAGCCTTGTCCAATATATTAACAATATAATCCGTACGGACCCCTTTAACAACCTGGTGACTTTAAAAAATGTATCCAAGAAAACAGCGGACGTTTTCTTGTTTTACTTTTTTATATCATTATTATTATTATTATTATTGTTTTATATTATTTTAATTTACATATTGTATCATTGTCAAGAAAAAGAAATAAGGCTTACATCGATGACAAGTGTACCGCGTAGAAAGACTCGAAAAGTCAAAAGTCCACCGTCACCTTCTTCCTTTGCAAGCAAAAAGCAACGGCATCGTTCATCTCCCCCGCGTCTATAAATATCCCACGCAACCAGGAGGTCCAACGAAACTCTCTTCTCAAATTAAAACGAAACGCAACGAAATCTTCTCTCTTTCCTCTTAACTCACTCTTCCTTCACCTCATCACTCACAAAGAAAAGAAATTCCCATTTTTTTCTCGGGGAACAAACACCACCTGCGATCACCTCAAACACATATTTACGTGTCTCTGTCTCTTGATCAGCTAAATATGCCAAGCAAAGGAATGAGGAGTATCTGCTTTAGCCCGAAGACGCTTTCGTTTTCCATGTCTCGCTACACCACCCATTCATCACCTTCAAGATCTCCTCCTTTGTTAACTCTTCCCTGCAGCGGCATCTCAGTATCCACGGTTGATCAAATCATCGACGCCGCCAGTGGAATGATCACCAAATGGGATCCAGACTCATCAACATTCGCTAGAGTCACTTCGCTGTTTTACGAGAACAAAAGAGAGGCCATGCAGTTCTTGAGTTGCGTCGACGATTTACGGAAGACCATGCATCTGCTGGTGTCGGCGAATTCATCCTCTGCGAAATTAATAGAAGCTCAAACCCTAATGCAAGTAGCCATGAAGAGACTCCAAAAAGAGTTTTACCAAATTCTATCCATGAACCGGGCCCACCTGGATCCAGAGTCAGTCTCCATGAGGTCATCACGGACGTCCGCGAGATCAAGCTTGTCTGATTACGAAGACGAAGGCTCCCCTGATCAGGACGATAATGAAGTTCGCGACGCAGGTGATTCCATCTCTGAAGTCGAAGTGGTATCTTCAATCGCAATGGCTGATTTGAAATCGATAGCGGATTGCATGATCAAGGCCGGCTACACTAAAGAGTGTATAAAAGTATACAAGGTCATACGCAAATCTATAATCGATGAAGGCATTTATCGTCTCGGTGTGGAGCGAGTGAGCAGTTCTCAGATCAACAAAATGGACTGGCAAGTCATTGACTTGAAAATCAAGAACTGGCTGGAAGCTGTAAAGATAGCTATGAAAACACTCTTCACCGGAGAAAGTATCCTCTGTGATCACGTCTTCGCTTCTTCGGAATCCATCAGAGAATCTTGCTTCACCGACATCTCCAAAGAAGGCGCCGTCCTTTTGTTCGCTTTCCCCGAACTTGTTATCAAAGTTAAGAAAGCACCGGCGGAGAAAATGTTTCGCCTGCTTGACATGTACACCGCCATAGCCGAGAGCTGGCCGGAGATTGAATCGATCTTCTCTTTCGAATCAACCTCTGCCGTCCGATCACAGGCTCTCTCTTCTCTCATCAAGATTGGCGAATCAGCCCGGCAAATGATTTTAGATTTCGAGACTCACATCCAAAAGAACTCGTCCAAAACGCAAGTGCCAGGTGGCGGAGTTCATCATTTAACAATAGACGTAATGAATTACCTCACTTCCCTCGCCGATTACAACAACATCCTCGGGGATATTCTTGCCGACTGGGACCCCCCGGCGAAATCGACGTCATCGCCGCTGGTTTCATACTTCGAAAGTCCTGAAACCACCGCCGAAAATGACTCTCCGGCGCCGGCTGTCACCTTACACGTGGCGTGGCTCATCGTCTCTCTCCTCTACAAACTCGACGCCAAAGCGAAGCATTACAAAGACGCTCACTTGGCTTACCTATTCTTGGCGAACAATCTCCAACACGTGGTTGCAAAAGTCCGCACATCGAACCTGCAATTTCTCCTCGGCGAGGAATGGATCAACAAGAACGAAGCGAAATTGAAGCAGTTCGTGGCGAGCTACGTGAGGGTGGCGTGGGGCCTGGTTCTTAAATCACTACCGGAGAATCCGACGGCTGCGATTACCCCAGGCCAGGCGAAGGATTATTTCAAGAGTTTTAATTCGAGCTTTGAACACGTGTACAAGCAACAGAGTTGGTGTGTGGTACCGTACGCGAAACTGAGAGAGGAGATTAAGGAGACCATCGCGAGAAAGCTGATGGCAGCATATGGGAGGTTTTACGAGAAGCATAAGGTCACCGTGGGAGAGAGAAACGTGATGTTATTTGTCAGATTTACCCCTAAAGATGTTGATAATTACTTGTCGGGCCTGTTCTTCGAAACGAGTGACATTGAGTCTCTGGGGAGCAGGGGTTCGTCCTCGTCTACGTCGTCGTCATTAAATCGCCGGCACTTGAGGTTGACAATTTAGATGCTTCATGCTTTTTTTTTTTTTTTGAAATTTTTGAATTGCCGAGTTTTATACGATTTTTTGTGTCAAGTATATATACACTGTCTAGGAAAAATCCTAGAGTATATTAGAAGTGTTATATTTATTATACGATATTAGATCAAGTGTTTATTTATTTTGAAAAACTAACATATAAGTGTAGTTATATTAAATTTAACTATTCATGTCACATATTCAATTGTTAATTATATTACCTTTGATGTACCATAGGATTTCTCATAATGCGGATTGTTGTTATTGTTGTGTGTACTCATACATACGAAATCAGATTCACTCTGATTCAGAGAATGAAATGTGTACCTTATAACGACATTTTAACATTTATCCTATGTCCGACTGTTTGAATACTTAACTAACTTATCGAGGACTCTGCCTGTAATATGATTTAGCATTTGAATAGATTTATCATATAAATATGGAATAAAATATAAATTTTATATTTCAAATTACAAATTTATTGAACCGTAATAGCAAATGGATTGATTGTGAAAATGATCCTCCTCAATATAACTTAAGTCAAATAAAAATTAATTTTTATCCAAGCTCATTGTAACTAAACAGGAAAAAGTGAATTCTAACAAGGAGCATTGTCAAAAGTACTCTTATGATATCATTTAAATTGAAATTGTGATAGATTACACTCTTATTTAGTATTGAGGTACCATATCTTAAGAATTTCAGGTGATGTTAAAAAATATATATATTTATGAAAAAAAATTAATAGTGTGCCGTAAATATGATTTTGACATAATAATTTCGAAAAAAAATAGTAAAAATGTTATAGATTTTTCATTATACAAATAGCATATTAATCAATTTAACTTTAAAACTGCAACAATTAGTATTTATCAAATATTTTAGTGTTGTTTATTTTCAATTATAATTGCCCAACTTCAAAATTAAACAGGTCTACGCCAATAATTTGAGTCTTTATGGAGACTTCAATATTTTTCCTCCCTACAATTAAAGCGAAGCCGAAGAGGAATGCCACTTTGGCCTTTTATTATTGCACGGTGACTTTATGATAGCCCAGCGACCACTTTATGAACAACAACGAGCTCTTGTGTAAGAGAGATTAAATATTTAAGCAATTTGTGTGCGTGTGTGTGTGAGGTTAAGTTAGTTAGTTACAGCTGAGCCTGACCGTAGGCACTCATATTTGGATAGGCATTAGTTAAAACAACTGAAATTTTAGCCTTTGTCACATAGAGTTAGAACCAATGAAAGAAGAATACTTATTGACATGTATACAAAAGGGGAAGCACAAGTCAATTTGTTAGCAGATTTGCTTTAAGGGGTACGTCACTAAGGCGTCACACTACATGTCATCGACTGGACTTGAGATTTTTCCACCCACAACACAAAGGTTCCTGAGTCAAATAATAACAGCTGCTCCGGCGGAAGCTCTGATCGTATACTAGTAAAACAGAAGATTCTGATCATGCGTTCTTGTATTTTTCTAGCAAGACAAATTTCATATTCACACATACAACAAGTACATTTGCACAGAAGAATAATCTTACAGGTGGATATATGATCAACTATTGCAAATAATTTCGACCAGAAACCCCCCCTTAAAAAAGCTCAACTTGCATGCTCAGACATTTCCTTTCCAAAAATGATTACTATTTCAACTCTGTTTTTTCTGCTACAATTCACTATTGTCCCAGGTCCCCAGCTGGAGTGCTGCGAAATTCAATGAAAGTGACACAAACTTAAGAGTAATTCTGGAAAAAATAAAGCAACTTCTAGTGAGACAATGACTTCACGTGGCCTAACTTAACCATCACCATATATACATAATTATTGTGATACCGACATGTTGGCTGTGAAAAATTAAACCTCCTATTGTGTAATGCAAGTCCAACTAATGAATTAAAAGAAAAGGGGGGGAAAAAGAAAGGAAATAACTGTTAACCACTCCTGCATGTTGATGACAATTATGAAGAAAAGCATTTAGAATGAGGTAGGACCTCAACTTAAAAAGTGAAAAATTTGTATCATTACCACAAGTTGGTATTGATGACATATAAAAAGGAACTTTTGATCTGATGCAGGACTTTAAGGAAAATAAATGAGGTCAACATTACAATGTAGGCAGCAGGGGAGAAATATAAGCACACCAAGTGACATAAAGATGGTAGTATTTGACATTTCATTATCATTGTGAAATATAAAGTGGCAGCAGTATACACACAGCAAATGCTAGGAAATGTAAACAAGCACTTATTCTGAGGCTTCTGTACAGCTACTGGTTAATCTGCTGGGCATTGAACGTCTTGCCATCCCGTGCAGCACTGGAGTAACTGTTTGAGATTATCTGTAGGCGCTGCAACAGTCCAAGTGTAGTAGTGTTCACTAGGGTGGAACATGTTATGCTCACAGCCTCAGTCATCAACCCAGCTTTTAATTTCAGTGATGACAAATCGCCTTCAGACCTTATGCAATCAGTTCTCGCCTCTTCCTTGTCTGATGCCTATATGGAAAATAACAATGATAAAAAAAAAAATTAATTCATTATGCAAAAACAAGTCAAAGTCAACTTTACACGGATCATGAGTAAAATTCTACTATTTCCAGCGAAATGAAGAAAATTTATACTGCACACAGAAGAAAATGAAAGCCAACTTGCCAAGAAATTTTTCATCATTTACAAATATTGCATCAGTATGATGATGAAACCAGGTCATATAAAGACAATCATATCCTATGGTCCTCTACTCAAAATTAGTCACATCCATGCATTTCCTGGAAGATTCAGCAGTAGGATCATGATGCATTTTGGTTGCTTTCATTTGGCTAAGACCATTCTGTACAAAATTATAAGCTGAACAAAGAACTTGTGGCAGCCAGAAAATTCCATCTAAATGTGGTTCCCTATTTATCGAGTCAAGCAGTACAAAATATTCGCTGCCTCAATGGGAAGAATCCTGCTTACAAACTTCTGATGGAACAAACCGGAAGTGAGAGATGCATCTATAAGAGGCCTACTGAAGCTTCTCTACCTTTTTGACTCATAATATTAACATCGCACCCAATGTCACACTAAATTCCTAGCCAAGCCTGATCCGCCATGGTTAATATCTCAGATATCCAAAAGATACTTGGATGTTACTCACACAATCTGTCCAATCATTAATATAACTAATTCAAACATTCAAAAACAACCAATCACAGAAAGAACTTAAGATGCTGATTGCTGGCTGGAATGTTGCTATCTCTAGAATTATTGATTCCGAAATTAAATAAAAAAGACCCAAAGATAAGAGCAATTCCAGAAGAAAGAGAATAGACCAAACTCTAATGAAATAATCACGGCACCACAAGGTTTTCCACAATATCGTGTAGTGCGAGTCTAACTAACAAATTAGGAGAAAGGGAAACATGGGTGTCATTCCCACAAGTTGATGCTCCTGATAAAATTATTAAAAAGAACGTTTATTATGATGTAGGAAGTCAAGGAATCCAGAAGAAAATGTGTATTGAAAACAAATTAGGAGAAAGGGAAAAATGGGTGTCATTCCCAAAAGTTGATGCTGCTGATAAAATTATTAAAAAGAACATTTATTATGACGTAGGAAGTCAAGGAATCTAGAAGAAAATTACAATTGAAAGCAATTTGAAGTAAGAAGGAAAAAATGTGTATTACTTCCACAAGGTGTTGCTGACAAAATTATGAAAAGGTACATTTAATATGATGTAGGACCTCCAGGAAAATAGAAAAAGATTACAATTGAAGCAATTTCTAAACACATTAAAGTCAACCGATAAAATGTAGGGAAGAGGGAAGAAGTACAGGCACACCAAGTGACACAAACATGGAATTATTTGATATCTTAGTATCATTACAAAATCTACAGTGGCTGCAACATACACACGCGAATGTACTTTGATGATATGAATTAGGAAATGTAAACATTGATAACATGAATTCATGAATGTAAACAAGTACTTTTTCTGAGTTTACTGAGCAGCTACTGATTGATCTGCCGGGCGTTGAATGTCTTGCCATCCTGTACAATGCTGGAGAACCTGTTTGAGATTATCGGTAGGAGCAGCAACAGTCCAAGTGGGGTAGTATTCACTGGGGTGAAACATGCTATGTTCACCAGCCTCAGTCATCAACCCAGCTTGAGTTCCAGTGATGAACAAATCCCCTTCAGACCTTATGCAACCAGATCTTGCCTCCTCCTTGTCTGATGCCTACATGCAAAAAAGCAATGATAAAAAAGAATAATTTCTTATACAAATGACAAGTCAGAGTCAATGGTATATTGATCACAAGTAAAATTCTAGTATTTTCCAGTTAAACGAAGAAAATTTATCCTGCAAACAGAAGGAAAAGAATGCCAAGGGTTTTTTCATCCTTAATCAAACAGTTTATCAGTATGATGACAAAACTTAGTATGAAGGCAATCATATCCTACAGTCCTCTACTCAAAATTGGTCACATCCGCGCTTTTCCTGGAAGAATCAGCAGCAGGATCATGAGGTGTTTTGGTTGCTTTCATTAGGCTAACCCCATTGGATGCAAAACTATAACCTGAAAAAAAGAACTTGCTGCAAACAGTTAGAAAGTTCCATCTAAATGCAATTTTGAGGTTGTGCCACTCTTCTGTGTTTATCAAGTCAAGCTGCATAAGCATTCGCAGACCCAATGCAATGGACCGGCTCATAAACTTCCAGTGGCACAAAACAGATGAGAGAGGTATCCAAATACACTCAAACATTTCTCACACAATCTATCTAAACCATTGATGTAACTAATTCAAACTTTCAAAAATAAAAGAAACAGAAAGAACTTAGGATGCTGATTTCCTGTAGTGGAGTCTTTCTCTTTTCCTGAATGCCAAAAAACTTGTCACAGTCACAGTGGTAATGAATTATTGCAGTTCTTTAATCACAAATCGGAAGGCAACCATGGGCTACATGCTTCTGGAGAAGTAAGCATAATACCAATTCTGTTCAGGTTTAGTCATGGCAGAAAAGCAAGTCCAATTATTCTATCTCCCTCTGTTTTTTCCTTTTTCTAATAGTTTTGAGAGTTGACATCATCCTTCTATCTTAACTTTATCCATTAGTTTGACAGGTATTAACATCCATCAATCACCATGGGAATTGATAGCTTTTGGTATTAAATTTACGAATAGGTAATCAGTTCTGGAAACACTTCTCAGCATGATTCTTACTACATTTTACTAAAGAAAGTTTCTACATCTGTGAATTGCATCCGTATTTTCACCCCATATACAGCTGAAAACACAAAAATCTAGATGATTGATTCAGAAATGGAATGGAAAAGAAAAAAATTGAAAGAACACTTACCTTCTCTGTAAGATACTTGAATGCCACCTTCTTCTGTCCTGCTTCATATATATTACATTGGGAGTATATCTGATGAAAAAACAAATACAATATTAGAGAAAATCTAGAAAAGGTTCAAATCTTTCAACCTTCTAAACAGGTTCCAAACAGAACAAGGATTTCAATCGATAGCATTATCACCTGTGAATCAACACTGGCACAAACAGCATAAATTCCCCAATTTCTGGTGTAATTGTTATACAGATGTACTTTAGCATATCTAACACGTGGATGTCGTTGTCGAGTCCCATCAAAAAAACAATGATGAATGGTCACTCGAATACATCTATCACCAACGTGAGAGGGATCTGCACCAATGAGCATGGTCTTGTCATGTGATGAAAAGTGACACCTACAAAAAAATGTTTGAAGTTATTAGAACCATGATCTTCATGTACCTATAGAAGGACAGTAATTTTCCAGAATGATTAATCCCACCTAGAAACTGTAATATCTGTGCTTTCTCTGGTGATATCTATCAGCCCATCATCATAATCACGGAGACTACAACGGTCTATCCATATGTGTTTTGACTTGGGTTTTATTTGAATGGCATCAACATCAGGTCCTTTACCACCTTCAAAATCTAGATTGCATATTATAACATGTTCGCATTCCTTCAGCCTCAAACCCTTCCCTGTAAGTTTCACCCTTTGTCCTCGGCCATCTATGGTTTTGTAAGATGAGACACTCAAGTGAGAACGGAGATGAATGGTGCCTGACACTTCAAAGACAATCCAAAGAGGTTCTTTCATACGGCATCCTTCTCGAAGTGATCCTGGCCCATCATCTACAATCCCATATATAAATAAATGAATAATTAAAATATTATATTAGATAACAAATTAAGAATATCAATATTAACTTAGACCACTGGACCATCTGTGAAGAAGATCACAAGTGCCAATGAGCAGCAAAAACATCATCAATCATTAATTTAAAAAATATCATAAATTAGCATTAGCAACCAATTATTAAGCACAAGCTATAACCACAGTTACAATAGACATCCAAAAAGCACACCAATTTACATTAGAGTCAAGTTTCTTTTTCCCAATCTATTCCAAGAATGCCCTTTTGCTTATACCCAACTAAGAACTTCGTTGAAGCTCTTTGTTTTTTGGCACTAAACACAGAATAGGACTTAAAATTTCAACTATTTTCATAAGCCTCTACCCAAATGCCAGAACCATTCTGCCAAACACTTCCAATATCTCGATAAACTAGCACTGTTATATATACCTCAAAACCACAGAACAAATTCTTAACAAATCACAGAAACACTAGACGAGATTCATAAATTAAGCAAGCTAAATAGGCAATAATAACGAGACCTCACAAGACATAAGTAAAATTACCGGCGAAAGTGGTGACGTGGTAGAGGGGTCCGTGGAGACCACCAATGGCGAGGCGACCGAACCCTTCGGCCTGGCCGGCGAGACCACGTAAGCTGCAATCAACGTGAGCGTAAGGCAATGACATCGTCGAGTTCTTCTGAAATTGTGCTGCAGGTTGATGTTGATGATGATCAGAGGGGCCAAATTTAAAGGGCGGAGGAGTAGGAGTAGGCGTTTGGTGTGGGAAGTAACTGTTAGCTTCGTTACGGTTCTTGCGATGATGATGATGATGATGCCCGTGTGAGTTTCCCATTGATATTAATGGATGAGAGTTACTGAAACGATGGCTTCGAGCTATATTTAATCAACGTTCGTTACAGTTGTTTCTCTGTTTCATTTCAAGTGTTCAAAAAACGTCACACACAGCCACAGTTACTCAGACATGAACGGTGATCAAGGAATTATTGCCGACACTGTTCTCGTTAGATTTTTTTTTTTAAAATACACTCTTTTAAATTCCAAATGCACTTATTTTTAACTAGAATCTTAAGGCCCAATCTGTGTGGTTGTTAAAATATTTTAAATTTTAATTTTTCTAATTTTTAAATCAGTGTGATAAAAGAATGCACAAAGCCAACTAGTATAATTCGACAATTAAGATACATTTAAAAGAGTATCCCAAATCCCCTTCTCAATCTCGCCAGCCAAACGAAACGAAACGAAACAAAACAATTGTCAATTTTGATCCATCCTCTATGTTGGGCGACTTGTTAGGATAAACAGTTATCTAGTCCAAAAATATTATTATTATTATTATTAGTGACTAGTTCATTTATCACTCTTTTTTCTTTCTTTTTTTAATGCGAGACAATTCAACTACTTAACTACTCAACAGTTTCCCGGACCAAAGTTCTACTAGAATTTGGCTTCAATTCGTTCATGAGAGGCTGAGTCTATCACATTCTGCCCACTAGAATTTAGCTATAGGCCTGGACATCCAAATGGTGGTGCTAGGGATTCAACCTAGTATGACTAGGTTTAAATAGTAATATAATTTTAAAAAATAGTTAACAAATAAAATTATCAAAATAAAATTCATAAAAAAAATTAATTCAATACATTTGTAACTATTCCAATGTGTTTTTATATGCTGAAAACGTTAATGAATAACCTTATTATTAAAACTATGTAATATATATATATATATATATATATATATATATATTTATACACACACATACAAAACAAGAATACCGTTTAAGTATTACTCTCTCACCCGATTTTGCAAAATATTTTTTAGAAAATTTATAATTGAAAATACCTTTTTATAATACATGTGGTAATTGTTAAAAGTCAATCTAATGTTTCTAATAGATAAACTAATGAATACAATTTATCTTTCTTATTCTCAGACATTTTTCTTACTAGCTCACCAATTTATCAAAACGCATCCATAATATAAATATCAAGTTGAGTTTCAAGTGCCATAAGATCCATTAGAGAAAAATCATTTAAATAAAACTTAGTAAGACGAAGTAGTTTCTGTTTATCAAAAACTACAAAAGAGTCATTGGGACGCAAACATGCCGAACAAAGAAGCAATTCGGTATTTGTCTCATTAAAATGAGTACTTAATTCTTGAAGTTAACATGTCCAAAATTTGCATAAAATAATTCAACAAGAAAGCGATGCACATTTGTGATCTTTTGACCTTTCATTGTCATCTTCCTCGAGCTAGAAACAATCATCCATATTAGGAACATCAAATCAATCTTTCTTTGTGGGTTAAGAGCATACAAACAAATATTTAATATTTTAGTTATTTTTAAATTTTAACAGGAGCTTTTATGGTAAATCAAATTAAATATGGGACAAATATCAAAATGAATTTAAAATTTTAGAAAATACAAGTGAAGCCCCTGCTAACCCTATCACCACCTCCGTCCGCATTCAACTTATTGAAAGACAAGCGCTTTTGGCGAAGTGATTCATTCTATGCTCACCTATCACCTCTTTTATAATCAATGTAGATAACTCAACTATTTAACTTTACATATTATATAAATTCATGGAATGAATGTAGGGGATGAGAATAAAAGTGAAAAAAAAAATGGCGGTCATCAAAGTATAAGGCTATTTGAAAAAAAAAAGAAGTCAAAAACAGGTGCCATTACACCTTACAAATATGCATTAAATTTATAACAGGGCATTAAGAACATGGATCTCTTCAGGATTTTAAGGAGGTGTTAATAGCACCACTCCATCTTCCCTCAAAAAGTATTATATTGAAAATAATGAGGCAAAATAAAATATTTTTGACACCTCTACTAAATTCAAATAGTATAATAACCAAGCAAAAATTCTAACAATAGCAAAGCAGCAAAAATATTTTAATATCATCCATACTTGAAATGCTGACGTGGCAAACAACGAATCGTACCAAGCTTAACAGGAAAACCACCTTGAAATTTCAAAAGATTAACCCCCCTCCTGAAATTCGATGTCGGTGGCCTCGTGCGGGTCCCTATTTCATTAATGGAATTAACAGATTGTTTCCCGCCGTCATCAATAATCACGAAGACGCAAATGTAGTAATTGTTTTTCACATTTCATTATGGAGTTAATCGAAGAAGAAGAAGGTAATATTCTCTTTCTTTTATATTTGTTTTTCATTTTCTCATTGGAAATTAATTCCCTCATTAAATATTAGATAATTTGATATTATGATTCAAATTCGATTCGTTGATTTAAATTATTGTGGCTTGTGATTTCTTTGATACATTAGCAATTTTTCAAAGTATGAGAATTATGGGGGGGGAAGCTTTTTAATGTTAGATTTATAAATTGCTTAGATTTTTTTTCATATCATATTCAAATAACAAATCTTTGTCTAGCAATGTAAAGTTGAAGAATGTTGATATTATTATTGTGGCTTGTGAAAAATATTGATTTATTATTGAAGAATGTTGATATAATAATTTGATATCATTATTCAAATTCAATTCGTTGATTTATATTATTGTGGCCTGTGATTTTTTTGATACATGAGCAATTTTTCAAAGTATGAGAATTAGGGGGGGAAAATGAAAAAAAAAAGCTTTTTAATGTTAGATTTATGAATTGTTTAGATTTTTTTTCATACCATATTCAAATAACAAATCTTTGTATAGTAATGTAAAGTTGAAGAATGTAAAAATGTAGATTGTTATATCAAACCCGGGCATTAGATTTATTTAAAAGTTGTGAGTTAATGAATTTTGAAAAAAAAATTATTGTTGATGAATGCAATACAGGAGAGAGGGATCTTGAGCGGGGACTAAATCAGTCGGTTGTTCCCAATTTCGTGTCACATTCAGCTTCAAATTCTCCAACAGCATCAGCACCAAGACCATCACTCGTGCTATCAAAATCTAGCAAGGCTTTACTTGGATCGAATTCGAGTAAGTCCCTTAAGGCGTCCAATTCTAGCAAAGCTCTGCTAATTTCGAATTCAAATAAGTCCCTGGTGTCCACTTCTGGCAAACGATTAGAGGCCTCAAAGAAGTACGTGCGGCAGGTTACAGGCCGCCTCAATGACACTGAGTTGCACTTGGCGGCACAGCGTGGAGATAATGATGTTATTAAGGATATCTTGGGCGAAATTGATGCCCAAATGATGCGGACGACGAGTAGTGCTGATTTTGATGCTGAGGTGAGTTTATCTTTAGCATTTTTCGATACCTAAGGCAATGTAATAGTGCCATAGATAGTTCTATACCTGCTCAAAGATGTATGCTTCATATTCAAGAGATAATTTTATCCTAATCTTGAGTTAGTTAATACGTGGATTAGGTGGCTGAGATAAGGGCAGCTGTGGTGGAAGAGGTGAACGAGTTAGGAGAGACAGCATTGTTTATTGCAGCCAAGAATGGGCACCTGGATGTGGTGAAGGAATTGTTGCAATATATGACAAAAGAGGGTGTTTCTTTGAAGAGCAATTCTGGGCTTGACCCTTTGCATGTTGCTGCCAGTCAAGGTTATCAAGGTAATGCTTTGATTGAAATTTGAAACAAAATAAAGAATACTCAGAGCATGGATTCTATATATTTGACTTTGAGCTTAATATAAATAGATGCTTGTTCTTTTTAAGCTTTTTATTAGAATATGAAACTTGATCATTTTACCCTTTATGAATCTGTACAAATCTGTTGTTTGATTAATTGTGTTAGAGAGGAGATAGATTTATAATTTCAGAGAAACATCTTAAAGTGGAATATTCTCAAATGGTGTTTTTTTTTTTTTTTTGTAAATACTTAAATGCTATGTGGTTGTTTGCATTTATGTCTTAAAGCAGAAAGTATATACTTTTACACTGGCATTTTCTTTCAATTAAAACCTTTATGCAGACATTGTCCAGGTACTATTAGACCATGATCCAGAGCTTACAAAAACATTAGGCCAATCAAATGCAACCCCACTTATAACTGCTGCTACAAAAGGACATGTAGCGGTACTTCATGTTTTACTTTCTAAAGATCCTCACTTGCTAAAGATACCTAGATCCAACGGGAAAAATGCGTTGCATTTAGCTGCCAGGCAGGGGCATGTTGATGTTGTAAAACATATACTTAAAAAGGACACACAACTGGCAAGACATACCGATAAGAAAGGACAGACTGCATTACATATGGCTGTAAAAGGAGTAAGCTCTGAAGTGGTGAGGTTGCTTCTTCGGGCAGATTCAGCAATTGCAATGCTCCCGGACAAGTTTGGTAATACAGCATTACATGTAGCAACCAGAAAGAAGCGAATAGAGGTATTGATTTTTACAACTGTGCTATCATTAGCAATATATATTTGGTTACGTTATCTTTGTCTCTCTCAAGAGTTTCATCTTTTAAGTTATAATGTGGACAAAGCCATCAATATTTTGTATCAAATGTTTATAGAACATAGGCAATTTATTGAACGTAGTATCTATATTCTCATATGAATTGTATTTCCTATTGTCTCAGAAAATGCAAGTGCTCTGGACCTTGTTTAAACCTTAATACAGGGAAGTTACAATGTGGAATATGTATTTTCTTTGCTACAGATAGTGAACGAATTGCTAGCCCTTCCTGACATTGATGTGAACATACTAACAAAGGACCGTAAAACAGCCCTTGACATAGCTGAAGGTCTCCCATTCTCCGAAGAAACCGCTGAGTTAAAAGAGTGTTTGGAACGTAATGGTGCAGTCAGAGCAAGAGAACTTAATCAACCACGTGATGAGCTTCGGAGAACTGTGAAGGAAATCAAGCAAAATGTCCATACACAGCTCGAACAAACCCGAAAAACCAACAGAAACGTGCAGGACATTGCAAAGCATCTTCGTAAGCTCCACAAATTTGGACTCTATAATGCAACTAATTCAGTCACAGTGGTTGCTGTGCTTTTCGCAACAGTTGCATTCACATCTGTTTTCACACTTCCTGGTGGTGACCGCGATGATGGATCATCTGTGGTGGCAAGCACAATCCCATTTAAGATCTTCTACGTTGCCAATGCATTTGCTTTATTCTTCTCATTAGCTGTTGTGTTGGTACAAATCACAATTGTGAGAGGAGAGCTAAAATCAGAGAGACGGGTTACTAAAGTGATAAATAAGCTCATGTGGCTGGCATCTATATGCACTTCTGTGGCATTTACTTCTTCATCATATATAGTTGTTGGTAGGCACAGCAGATGGGCTGCAATTTTCATTACAGTTGTAGGAGGAGTAACAATGGTGGGAATTCTTAGTTGCTTGACCTATTACGCAGTGATTTCAAAACAAAGAAGGGCAGAGAGGAAGAGAGAAAAGTTAAAAAGGAAAGGAAGGGAAACTACTCTTTCCGGAGATGATTCAGATTTCTACAACTTTTATGTCATTTAAGTAATGCCTTTAGTGCTATTAAATACGAAGAAGAGAGTCAATCCGGAAAATGAGCAGCATGTGTTATTAACTAGAGGCTCCTGAGCTGTAAATATAAAAAGGATTAAATCAAAGTGCTACAATTCAGGATTTTCACCTTATAAATTTTTTTTAGGCCATTTGAGGATGAAGTTTTGTTGTTAAACAAAACATAGGCATTGATCCTTATCGTTTTTAAGGCACAAAGCATAGGCATTGATCCTGACCAGTTTTTTAGGCACAGATGGGAAATCTAACATGGTTATTGTATGTTTAAAAACAAAAGTATCACCTTTTCAATCAATTTTGTTCTCATTACAAGAGACGTATGCTATCAAAAATTATGGTATAGCTTCTGATCTGTTTGTTCATCAGTAACCAGAGCTTCAAATGTAAAGTTTCTTCACTTGATTACTTAAGTTGCAAGTTGCAATTGTGAATGTGTTTGGTGATTTGAATTATAGCCACCGTGAAAAAGCACCTTTACTAGTTTTCTCATTTATAATTGGTTTGAGAGATTGACTATTTTAGTTATTTTCAATGGAAGTCCCAAGTCTTCTATTTTTCCTCCCAACTTTTCCATTTTTACTCTAGAGAGACAAATCTCTGGCGAACCAATATTTGCCCAATGGATACAATCTAGTCACAATAAAACTTCATATGGATTCAATATACTTTCATCTTCAATGAAAGGCCCTGATCCCTAAATAAGGATATATTTCTCCCTGCATATCGGTGGAGTGTACTGCAAGTGTTAAGAAAAAAATCGATTTATGTTAAAAAGATTAAAAAAAAAGTGTCAAAATGCTTATAAGCACAATGCGTGACGTGATTAGAGAGGTTATTTGCTATCAATAGAAGCAACAAATAAGAAGCCCACAACATTATCCAGCGTGGTGCCAACGTGAAAACAAAATGGAAAGAATCAAAATGCTGTCGCTAAATGTTAAACTGAAGTGCGTGGCGTGGTGATACGTCATGTTGAAACATGCTGGCCTCGACCCAAACTCCTACTTCAATCAACGGCCCCATTCATCAATAAAGGCACAACTCATTAATTTACTTCATCCTCTAGCGCCATTAATTACTTTGACTTCATCGAACATCTCTTTTTTTTTTTTTAAACCTTTTTGCCTAAATAACATCTCATTTTTTTAAAAAAAAAATAAATAAATGAAAATGAGAGGATTTACCAACATTAGTTACTCATGATATATTTATCAATTAATAATTGAAATAAGATAGAATTCGAATGAACTATAATTAGATGAGAAATAAGAACTAAAAGAAATTGTTGTATATTTTCATTTGAAAAAAAACATATTTTTGATTAACGATGAAAATTAGTCCAACTATAAAATGTCATAGAGACATAAATACACAATCACTAAGCTTAAGTATAATAAATAGGATAAAACCTATAATTTAAGCCTAGGATCGAACAACTCCTAACAACAAATATAAATTCAAACCTAAAGAAAAAAAGAATTTCATCTATTTAACCTACTTACGATGAAAAGAAATTTTACCAACTGCTGCCAACCTTAACTCATGTAGATGAGATCCCTTTTCTAATTTAGAGAAGGAAAATAATACTACAAAATTAACACAGAGCACCAAATCACAATACTAACTACTGACTACAAGCACACCAAAAATCACAAAAACTCAACAACATAATCAAACTATCTACAGTCTCCCCTCTCAATGAGCCCTCTGAAGATTTGAGGAACTAATATATTTCAATTTTTTTCATACTTTGATACTATAGATACATGGCGTTTTATAGCTCTTTGTACAGTCTTGTTCCTAAAGAATAGTAAGAGATAAACATGATATATACACAAAATACAGGAATCTAATCACGACTAATTAGGAGATAACTATGATAGTCTTCTACATTCCCCCTTAAGGTGGTGCATAGACATTTTTCATGCCCAGCTTGCCTAAAACTTGGTGGAAGACTTTACTTGATACTGCCTTAGTGAGAATGTCAGCAAGTTGATCTTGAGATCGAACATGAGGAACTTCAATTATCTTCGCTTCAAGTTGTTCTTTAATAAAATGTCTATCTATCTCTACATGCTTTGTTCGATCATGCTGAACAGGATTATGAGCTATGTCACACGCAGCCTTGTTATCACAATATAATTTCATAGGAGATGTTGATGAAATCTTGAGTTCCTGTAATAAATTTTTAATCCATAATAGCTCACACACACCTTTAGCCATGCCCCTGTACTCCGCTTCTGCACTAGATCTAGCTACCACTCCTTGCTTTTTACTTCGCCATGTAACCAAATTTCCCCCAACAAACGTCAAATATCCTGCAGTTGAACGCCTATCATCAATTGAACCAGCCCAATCCGCATCGGTATAGCCTTCTATGGATAAGTTATCTCCCTTAGTGAACATAATTCCTCTACCTGGAGAAGACTTCAAATATTGTAGAATACGTATTACGGCCTTCATATGTTCTTCACTTGGAGAGTGCATAAATTGGCTAACAACACTTAGAGAGTATGCCAAATCTGGTCTAGTATGTGCAAGATACATCAACCGTCCCACCAGCCTTTGATATCGTTCTTTATTTGCAGGAATCTGATCCAGAAATGTACCCAACCTTACATTTTCAACAGCAGGTGTATCACTTGGTTTGCAGTCTAACATGCCCACTTCATTCAAAATCAAATCAATCTGTATATTTTCGTTGCGATAAAAATATACCTTGTTTAGATCTTAACACCTCAATTCCTAGAAAATACTTCAAAGGTCCGAGATCTTTCATTTCAAATTCGCGAGAAAGATAAGTTTGCAAAGCTTTCCTTTCAGTAACATCATTTCCTGTCACAATCATGTCATCAACATATATAATAAGTATTGTGAGCTTTCCTTCATTATGTTTCATGAAGAGAGTATGATCAGAGCTACTTTGTTGATATCCAAATGCCTTCATTGAACTTGTAAATCTGCCGAACCATGCTCTTGGTGACTGCTTTAAACCATACAATGATTTTCGCAGTTTACAAACTTGTTTGCTCCCGTCAACTTGTAACTTACATCCTGGAGGCAACTCCATAGATACTTCTTCTTGGAGATTCCCATGCAGGAATGCATTTTTTACATCATATTGATGTAACGGCCAATCAAAATTCACAGCTAATGATAAGAGAATACGTACTGTATTTATTTTGGCCACTGGTGCAAACGTTTCTGCATAATCAATCCCGTATGTTTGGCTGTATCCTTTAGCCACAAGTCGAGCTTTATACCTCTCAATATCACCATCAGCTTTGTATTTAATTGTAAAAATCCATCGACACCCAACAGGTTTCTTTCCCACAGGTAAATCAACCACCTCCCATGTTGCATTTCCGCGAAGTATGAATAAAAGTTCTTTGCCATTTATGCTTGTACACTCTGATGTTTGGGGTCCTGCAAAAGTTCCAACTATGAATGGAGCACGTTGGTTCGTTTCTTTCATTGATGATTATAGTCGCATGACTTGGGTATGTTTGATGAAAACAAAGCATGATGTTTGCTCACTTTTTAAACAATTTTCTTCCATGGTTGCTACTCAGTATAAAACTCAGATTCAAGTTCTTCGCAGTGATAATGGGGGCGAATTTATTAATCATGAGCTCAAGCAATTCTTACATGAAAAGGGCATAATTCATCAAACCACATGCCCATATTCACCTCAACAGAACGGGGTCGCAGAAAGAAAAAATCGACATCTCCTAGAAATGGTTCGAGCCACCCTATTTGAAGCCAACATGCCTATTCATTATTGGGGCGAATCACTTACTACAGCATGTTACCTGATAAACCGTATCCCATCCCGTAGCTTAGATTTCCATACACCTCTAGAAACATTAAACCGAAGCTTATCCTCACCACCCACACTGAACCTAACCCCAAAAGTTTTTGGATGTACTACTTTTGTACACATACCAAATCATGCTCGCCATAAACTTGAACCACGTGCTCTACGATGTGTCTTTGTTGGTTATGGTCTTCATAAAAAAGGGTATCGATGTTTCCATCCACCAACTCGCAAATTGTATGTCACCATGGATGTTCAGTTCTATGAACACCAGATGTACTTTCCTGCAACTTCAGCTGCAAGTCAGGGGGAGAAAAATATTGACTTGCAGTTTTTTAACCATCAAAGTGAAAATATGAGTCATATTTTAACTGAACCTGCAGAACTTGAACCTAGAGAACCTGAACCACCCAAACCTAAACCGACAGAATTCAACCTTAAGTCACCCGAACAGCCACTTGAATGGCCGCGAAGACTCGAACTTGAACAGATAGATACAAAATGATCGAGCCAACAAAGACATGAGCTTGAATCGTGTGATCATTCTAATATAGTGGAACCAGATGTATCACAACAACAATTGTCTTCACTTGATGCTTCTATTTCTCATGAGCCATCATCAATTAATGAATCTCAGGTAAATCTTGAACCTTCACTCCGAGTACTTCCTAATCGTACAACAAGAGGAGTTCCTAAAGTTAATTATGAACCTGTTCTTCAGTCTACCCGTAAATATCCATTAAGTAATTATGTCTCTTACCATAGGTTATCAAAGGCATGTGCATAATTTGTAAATCAATTATCTACTGTACGTGTTTCTAATAGTGTGCAGGAGGCTATAAAAGATCCTAAGTGGAAAGATGCAATGAATGAAGAGATGAAGTCCCTCCAAAGAAATGCAACATGGGAGGTGGTTGATTTACCTGTGGGAAAGAAACCTGTTGGGTGTCGATGTTTCCATCCACCAACTCGCAAATTGTATGTCATCATGGATGTCCAGTTCTATGAACACCAGATGTACTTTCCTGCAACTTCAGCTGCAAGTCAGGGGGAGAAAAATATTGACTTTTAGTGTGTCCTGTGTCCCCACAATGAGTACAATATCTAGTTGAGCCAGATTGTTTATTTCCAATATCGAAACTACGAGATGTCGTCATTGAAGAAGATGAAGCAGTGCTAGAGTTAGCTTGTCGTGTAGGTTGTGTGTTTCGACGAGCTAACATGGCCACAGAATCAGAGGCAATAGGGTCACCAATCAGAAGAGTTCGACGATTTGCTTCACGACGAACATATGCATATGTTCGCTCAAGATCCAAACTTGGATCCATGCGAAGGCTTTCTCCTCGCACTTGTTCAAATTCGGCGTCAAGACCATTCAAGAAGATATGTATTCTCAATTTCTCAACAGATGCTTTATACATAATAATATCATCAGGATCTTTCATGGTAACTTTGTCACGATAATCAAGTTCTTGAAATATTTCAACTAATTCACCATAATATGTAGAAAGAGAACGACTTGATTGACGGAGGGAGAAGGCACGTTGATTAAGAGCAAAAATTTGTGTTTCATCCGATCCATCATAGAATGCTTTAGCAAGAGCTCTCCAAATTTCACGAGCGGTACGTAGGCGAAGATACCTCTTCATAATTTCGGGTGTCATTGAAGTGAGTAACCAGCTTTTAACTTTTTGATTTTCAGCATACTACTTGGAGTAAGCATGGTCTTTTATTTCGGGTTGAGGTGAGTCGCCAATAATATAATCGAGTTTCTCACGACCAGCAATGTGCATTTCAATGATTTGGGACCAAGTGTCATAATTGGTTTCGGTGAGAATGATCCCAGCATTGAAGCCTGAATTTTCAGATTGGACATGTATAATAGGAGATGATGATACGGTGGTTGATTGTGTGGCTGATTCGGTGGTGATTTCTGATGATTCGGTAGTCATGGTGTTGAGGGATAATTGGGTTCAATTCTGAAAAAAGAAAAAAAATTTTTTTACTGAGTTTGCAGGGATTTAAATACCTGCTCTGATACCATGAAGATTTGAGGAACTAATATATTTCAATTTTTTTCATACTTTGATACTATAGATACATGGCGTTTTATAGCTCTTTGTACAGTCTTGTTCCTAAAGAATAGTAAGAGATAAACATGATATATACACAAAATACAAGAATCTAATCACGACTAATTAGGAGATAACTATGATAGTCTTCTACACCCTCAACCCGAGCCCTCAACCCAAGCCATCGGTAACTTACATCAAGTCATCGGAATATAAATGCACCACTATTAGAGCCCTTCATCAACTCCAATACAGGCATATATATCCTCATGATTTGGACACTGACACAATTTTGATCTGAACTCTGAGTTGACATCATCAACGACCATACGAGGTATCAAGAGGAGGGTCTTTGCTAAGTTCTGAGACTCACATTACTTAAACCACCCAAAACAAATTTTCCACCACCCCTGAATTGTTTAAATAACAACACTTAGAGATGTAAAAAAATTAATTTTTGGGTGGTTGTATATTACAGATTCTGTAACATAGAAAGGTCCCAAGAGGAGTAGATAAACACCACCCAACAGTCGACAATAAAACCAACCACCATAAAAAAACTAAAAAATTTGAAACATTAAACAAGCAGGACTGAAAAAATAAAATAAAAACAAAAGAAAAAAGCCAAATAAAAACACACCAGTCGGAGAGGGTATTTTTGTTTATTCTCTCAGGTGTTGGGTCAGTGGTTTGGTGACTAGGGATTGATGGCAGTTGGAGCGATGGTGATGGCGGTGAGCTCCAGCGGCGGTGACCTTAGCTTTCTGACCTCAGGACGCTGTTGTGAATAGCGGGATTGAGTTAATGATTGATAGCTACGGGGTCAAAGCTTAAAAGGATGGATCTAGATTTAGAGGACTCGATGAAGTAGCTTGTGCGGCTAACGATGAGTGAACAAGAGATTGATGCAGTGATGACAGTAGCTACCCAGGGAGATTGGACGTTGAATGAGATGCGTAGAAATAACAGAAATCTCCACGGGACAGATTGGACGTTGAATGAGATATGTAGGAGTGACATAAATTTTCACGGGACAGGTACTTTCCAAGATTTTTCCTTCATTTAGAGAATACAAAATTAATTTTTTATTAAAAAAATAAAAATAATTTTTTATTTAATTTTTTATTTAGAAAGAGACAAGAATGAAGGAGAATCCCAATACCTCCTTATTTCTCTATTTTAATTTTTATTTTACTTTTAAAAATTATAAATAAATAAATAACAAAATTTAAATTATAAAATATTAAATATTAATATAAATGATAAATATCAAAATATTTATATTATTAAATTTTTTAGCTTAATTAACTAATTGTAATCTTAAATTTTTATTTAAGATATTGAAAAGGCTGGATAGATTCAAAAATTTTATCTTAATTATAATATTCATTAAATATTTTAAAAATTCAATCTAATAAAACAAAGGCTAATGCAAAGTCGTAAACATAATAGTTCATACCTAATTTTTAATTTTCACCAGTTGCCTTAATACTCCACTGCAGCCATAGTGATGCAGCGGAAGTTTAATGTTCAAAATATTTCGTTGATTCTAGAGAATACCAAAATAATAGAACAACTAAGTTCACATTGATTCAAAAGAATGCCATGAATTTAGGGGTTAAGACTCGTTAATTCCTCAAAATACCAAGAATTAACTAAATTCAAATGCTCACACAGTATTTTGTAAACTCAAATATTATTGAACTCAAAAATCTATCTCCCTATAAAAGATACAAAAGACACTTATTTATACTAACTAAAACTTATCCTAATTTGATTAGAAAATCTATTTTAAGAAGACTTATACCTAAATTAGGAATATTACTCAAATAAGCAATGCCTAAATAATAAAACTCTAAATAGTAAACCAAATTAATGTAGAATACAAATTAATTATAATATTCTTAAATATTATAAATTTTAATCTAATTAGGATTTCTTCAATTTCCTACTTTGCATTATTCCCGCCAGGTTGGAGAAAATTCGTCCTTAAATTTTGTATGTTGTAGTCTTTAAGAACATCTTCTTGTGCATAAGGATTAATTTTCAAAATAACTCTTCGACGTAGAAGACGAACTTTAAATTTTCCAACTTTTGTAATAACGTCCATCCAATCACTCCAATGGCATAAAATAAATTCTTCTATCAACAATTTCTCTGATAATGTCTTGTTGTATTGTTCATGTCGAACTTCAACATAGTTGAGGAAAAACGATTTCTTCTCATAATCCACTAAACTTTGAAAAATATCACAACTCTTTTTGTCTTCTTTTGGCAAATCAAGAGAACAATAAGAGATTCTATCAACAACTACCTCTTTTTCCTCTAGAAGATCAAAAGATGTATGAATAATTACCTCTTCTTGTCCCACAATATCAAGATACTCATCAAATTTTGGTAGTTGATCCAAATCAATGTCTTTCTGTTGAGAATTTGTTGTAAGTACGAAGGGCTAATGAATAGTCTCCTTGGAAGGAACACTATTGTCAAGTAAAGCAAAGTTATCATTTTCCTTATTATCCTCATAACATATATCACGAACAACTTCATCAAATCCATGGGCCTGCTTTATATGTAGAGATTTTCTATCTCGAAGTTTCTCTAAATCTTGAGCAATCAAAAGCAAATCTTCAACATCCTAATTAAAACTTCTTTCAAGACAAAATCTTCACAGTGATGTTGTGGTTTCACGATTCAATTTTTTTTTCTTTTTCTGTTTCCTTACTCTTTTGTTCCTTTTTTTTTTTTGGTGTTTGTTTGGGTTCTTTTGCTAAATTCAGAAAACAAAAAGGGCAATAATGCTATAAATGAAAAACCTAGGGCCATATTGTGAATAAGCAAAAGATAGGGTTATCGGCGATGGTGATCGAAAATTTGGACAAGGATGGCTGAATCTGAAAGATTTTGGGTCGGTGAGTATGATGATGGTAGTGGTTTGTCCGAAAAGTTGGTGTTTTGGCTAGAATTTGGAGATAAATGCGGCGGTTTTGTTGTTGGCTTGGTTTCCGACGATCGGTGCGTCGATCGGCAGTGGGGATAGGTGAGAGAGGTTCAACTAATGGAGAGGAGTTAATTGGTGGTGGTTATGACAGCCGTAACGCTGTGAAAATAGGTGAAGGACGGATATATTACTGCGGCTGTTTTGGTGAATTTTCCAACATTATGTGGCTGATCGGCGGTGTTAGATGCTTAAGGATTGACGGCCGGCTTGTTTTGACTCGAATGGTGGTTGATAACGGCAGAAACAAGATGAAAAGTTCACGCTAGTGGCCGTGGGCGGCAGCTAACGCGGAGGCTGCAATTTTTTTTTTCCTGAAGCTACAGGTCTAAAAGAAAAAAAAAGGATAGATAGATAGTTTAGAACCAGGCTTTTAGCTCTGATATCAAGCTGATGCAGTGGAAGTTTAAAGTCTAAAATATTCTGTTGATTTTAGAGAATACCGAAATAATAGAATAACTAAATTTACGTTGATTCAAAAGAATGCCGCGAATTTTGGGGTTAAGACTCGTTAATTCCTCAAAATACCAAGAATTAACTAAATTCAAATGCTCACACAGAGTTTTGAAAACTGAAATATTATTGAACTAAAAAATCTATCTCTCTGTAAAAGATACAAAAGACACTTATTTATACTAACTAAGACTTATCCTAATTTGATTAGAAAACCTATTTTAAGAAGACTTATATCTAAATTAGGAATATTACTCAAATAAACAACGCCTAAATAATAAGACTCTAAATAGGAAACCAAATTAATGTAGAATACAAATTAATTATAATATTCCTAAATATTATAATTTTTAATCTAATTATGATTTCTTCAATTTCCTGCTCTGCATCACATAGCCATTCACGATCATCACCCATGTCATGCCACATCCATTCGCGTGCCACCATTTATATGCACCATATTGTCATTATTCCATAGCCATTCACGATCATCACCACTAGTAATTCTAAATTCTCTCAATTTATATACTTAATTTTTTTATTGTTGATTTCTCTCATTGTCACAACTCACAAGTAAATCAAGATTTTTTCATTTTGTGTAATGGAAGTGATGGCCTATAGTTGAAGACAGGTCTAATACTTTGTTGATTTTATAAAATTCTTGTGCAAAACTCCTTCTTGAGTGAAAATTTCAATTGGTATTATATTGAATTTATTTTATTTTGTACATTTTTAGGCTAATGGAAGTAAAACATGTCAAGTGCTACACTATAATTAGTGCATGTAGTCCATGTGGATGATGATGGTCAAACAGGAAATGTCATTCCAGATGGGACATCAAAAGGGGGAAGAACAGGGAAGCTAAGATTTATTGTCCGGGATCATTTTGAGGAAAAAAAAGTTAATGGAGAACAAAAGGCAGTATGTAACTATTGCAATTCCAAGTTCGTATAAGGTAAAATGATGGAACAAAGCATTTGCAGGACCATATGAAGTATTGTTTCATGAAAAAGCAAAAAGATATCAGTCACTACATAGCAAAGTTGAATATTGTTAAGGATGATAAAGGGCATTCAAAGGTAGAAATTTTTGTTTTTTATCCAGATGTCACAAGGAAAATAGCTGCACATGCAATTGTTAAGCATGAGTATCTGTTAAGTATTGTTGATCATGAGGGATTTAGAGGGATATTGTCCTTGCTTCACCCAATGTAGAAGCATTTGTCTCGAAATACAATTAAAAATTAGATATTAGATTTGTAAGAGAATGAAAAGACTAAAAATTTGAATGCCTTGGCAAGTAATCAAAGTAGATTGGGCATTGCAACAGATATGTGGACTGTAAATACCCAAACAAAAGGGTACATGGCAGTTACTACACTTCATTGATGACTCTTGGATGTTACGGAGTCTAGTTTTGAGGTAAGGTCTTCAATTTTGTTTTTTTTTTGTATTTAACTTAATTTTTTCTTAAATTTTAATTGAAACAAAATTTGACAAATTTTTTTTTTCTTTTCTTCTTGTAGGTTTCAACATGTAAAAGGTTCACCTAGTAGCCTAACGCTTTGTGATACATTATTGAATTGCGTGATGAATCTCAATCTTGAACATAAAGTATTTTCTGTGACTATGGACAATTGCTTTGCCAATAACCGTATGATGTAATATCTTTTGATTAAGCTTCATAAAGATAATCTCATCTTGTGTGGACAAATATTTCACAATTGTTGTTGTGCCCATATATTAAATTTGATTGTCAAAGAAGGGATTAGATTGATTATTGATGGAATTGCTAAAATTTGTTAGAGTATTGTTTTATGGACTGGATCATGTAAAAGAAATGAGAAGTTTGAAGAATTTTCTAGTTGTTCAAATGTTAAATATGATAACTAATTAGTGCTTGATTGTCCTATTAGGTGGAATTCTATATATCTTATGATTTCATCTACTTTGCAATATAAAATGTTTTTGTTCAATTAAAGCATATTGATGGACAATATAAATTTTACCTAGTGAGGAAGATTGGCAATTTGCCACTATTTTGGAAGAGAATTTGAAAAGTTTTATGACGTCACTAAGTTATTTTCAAGAATTTGGTATCCAACATCGAATGTATTCTTGCAACATGCATGTGAGATTAAATTATCTTTACAAGATTAGCTTTTATCACCTTTTGATACGATTCAACACGTGGCTCAATTGATGTTACTGAAAATATTGGCAAGATGTGAGTGGAAATTTGGGTGTGGCCTGTGTATTGAATCCAAGGTATTAAAAGGAGTTCATTTGATATTACTTTTCTATGATTTAGTGTGATAATAAAAAGTTCTATGTTGGCAAAGTGGTCACCTTTTGCTGGGAATTAATGGTAAAGTATCAATGAAGTTTTCACCAACTGTTTGTTACTTTGATTATAATTGTGGTAGTTTTTTTCCTACTAGATCTATAGGGGATTCTTATAAGAAAGCAACCAAATGAGTGATAGGATTTGATGATTATGTAAACAATGGAGATTCTGTGGCTATTGCAAATGAATTAGGTTCATATTTGGATGAGAAAGCTATGTCATGGATAGAAGATTTCAATATTTTGAGTTGGTGGAAAATAAATACACATAGGTATCTTATATTACCTCGAATTGCTAGACATATTTTGGTAATTCCAATTATAATTATTGCTTCCAAATCAGCTTTTAATACCAGTGGTAGAGTTGTGAACCCACACCATAACAAACTTCATCCAAGCACATTAGAGGCCTTAATGTGCTATCAAAGTTCACTACGAGCTTCCAATGATAGTATGAGTTTATTTTACACTGTATTTATATTATATAATTATTAATATATTCACTTACAAGTTACACTACTTATATTATTTTTATTGTTTTAGATTTGAAACCTGGCCATATCTCTCAATTCGCCACATTTCTCGAGGAAGAACAGGGGAAGTAAGAGGCGTAAGAGATAAATACTTTTACTAAAAATATTAATTAAGTATCCATATCCATTCCATTTATTTTATTGTTGATATAAAAGTAATTTCTTTTTCTTTTTATTGTAGGATTTTAAAGGTTGATGAAGATAATTATTTTGATGATTTGTATTTTATAATGTGACTTTTGTAATGAATTAATTAGGCTATGGAATTCAAAACTCATTTACTTAGTGAGGTATATATTACACTAGGTAGTGACGTAATAAGAAAATCGAATCCACATGGTGGTGGTTGTTGTTGTTGTTGTTATTATTATTATTATTATTTTTTTCCAATATAAAATGCAAACAAGAAATAAAACATACAAAATGTCAAAATATTTACATAATGAGTTTAATGGATTCCATTCTATACGGCATTTGTTTAATGGTAACTATTTAATTAGGCATTCGGGCTTAATTTAAATTTTACTATTAGGCTAAAAGTTATAAGTAGATATACTTTAAAAAATTCAACTTAAATTAATGAAATAATTAACCCAACAATGGCAAATTTATAATTTCATACTGAAGAAGAAACGACATATTTTCTAGAAATTTTAGAAAATACGAGCTACCCCGCAAGTCGCTTAGTGGCTCTACTAACGATTTTAGAAACTCACTTGCACCCAATATGTGGATGCATATATGTTGTCATTTCGTTATATTTTCACTAACCCTTACAAAAGGGTCTTTGAGGAGAAAAGATTATAATATCTCGCTATGCCAGAGAATAAGTTACTAGACTAGGTTATACATCATGTGTTCATCTAATTAAGTAAATATTATTGGGTTCCAAAGCCAAAAAAATTAAATCTATAACAATTCAAATATCCAAAATTAAGAATATCTACAATTATCAGACTGAGTAATTAAGTATAAATTATGTAAATGAAACTAATACTTGTGAATTTAAAATAAAAGTTGTAAATTAACATTAACTGTAATATAAAACAAAAGTTATGTAAATTGAATATATGACTTATAAATTTAAAAAAAAAGGTATTATTGGTGTATTAATATAGAAGTAGTAAATTGATGTATTATTAGTAAACAAAATAAAAACATACAAATATAACATAAAACTTATAAATCAACATTAATTACGTAAATACAGTATAAGACTTGTAAATAAAAGGTAAAATACATAAACTAATATAAGAAGGTAAATTAATATATTACTGATAAACAAAACAAAAACTTACAAATATTCTCAAAATCATAATTTGAAAAAAATATTCTTTTGATGCTTTTCAAAGTAGTTGTCAGATGATGAGATTTTGCATCCTTTAACATCCTCTACAACTAGGGATGACAAAAAAGTCAATATGAATTTTGGCCTGATTGACCCGGCCCAAAGTTTTTGGACTTTCACCTAAATTTAAGAGTCAAAATACGGACTTGAGCTTAAAAATAAAAGCTCAATCAAATTCGGGTCAGGGTTCGGGCCTTAACCAACCCAACCCGACCTGACTACTTAATAATTAAAAAATGTGTTTTTATTTGAATCAAACATATTTTTTTTATTTTAGTTATTTATATGATTTTATGGTTGGGATACTGATTAGAATAATTTTTATATTTAATTTAATATATTAAGGGAGGTAAATTTAAATTATTTAAAAATTAAAAATATATGTTTGGTCAGGCTCAAGCTTTTAGACAAAGCCTGAGCCGACCCAAAAGTGAAAATTTGGGCCTTTTATCGAGCTCGACCCCTTTATTTATGTTGTCAAGCCCGATAATAACAACCCCAAATGGTTAATAAGTACAAGTAAGGAGTTTAACACAATACGAAATATGCATAAAACTTCAAATTATATTTAATTTTATTACTATATCATATACTATTTAGTAATATATATTTAATTATATATATATATATATATATATATTAAATTTTTTTTTGGCTTAATCCATATCAAGATAAATAATTTCGCCAAACAAATGTTATGCTAGAAAATGGGAAAAAAATTATAATGTTCTAGAGTATAGAATTTATAGCTAAACTAATTCAATAAAACTTATTCTACTTAAGTAAATAATTTTGTTCCTAAAATTATAGAAACCATGTGAATTATTTTAATAATTAATAGTTTTACATTAATTTATTTATTTTACTTTTTATTTATTTTTGTTATGTATAATTTATTAAATTTATATTTATCATAAAATTCTATACTGTACATTAATTTATTTATTTTACTTTTAATTTATTTTTGTTATGTATAATTTATCAAATTTACATTTATCATAATATTGATGCTGTAATTTTAAATAGTACAGTATAGAATTTTCCTTATTTTACATCTAAATGGATATAATTGACTGTTGTTGCATCCTGCTTGATCAAATTTCTCATGATCAAGATCAACGTTAGCCACCTGAACACCTCCCCCCATTGTGGTATAATCCCTTTGTTTTTCATCTCCAGTCCTCACAGGCACAGCCAACACTTACTACCGGACCAAATTCCTATATATTTATTTTTTGAAATTTACAGTTTCTTAGAGCTTCGACAAATCACATTATTTGTCACACCGGTACCACCAACCACGCAAGCTTCAAAATGGTGCGTCCTTTGCATAACCGATAATTGCATCAGGCAACCGCTAAACTGTGTCCTTTTTCTTCATAATCATTCCATGCATCAATGGCGTTATGGCCCCAACTGATCAGATATTGGAGATATTAATTTGATTAGATAAAAGTCGAAAAGTCAAAACCATCTTTAAAATCCCACTCTACACGTGGGAATGCGAAGCTCTATCCCCTCACAACGTGTGGGGTTGTAATAAAAGGAGCAGCAGCGGCACGTTTTCTTGCAAACTGTTTTTAAAAGGAGTCAACCTACCATGCAGCGCTGTATCTCATACAGCGCTTGCATGCAACCGGTACAACCGGTTTTTAACCGGATAATATAATAAAAATTATATTTTTATTTGTTTTTAATGTGAAAAAATTATGAAAAAAATTGGAAAAAAAGGATAAAATTATAATTAAATGAGGAAAAAGATTGTAATTATTTTAAAATTAAAAATAGTACAAAAAATATAAAAAAATATAAAAATGTCATAAAATAGTTATATTCCTACTTATTTTGTTACATTTCAATATTTATAATGCATATTTCAAGTTTACTTTTCAAATTTTCATTTTTTGTGGCAATTTATCTAAATTTTGGTACATTGTTCCAACTCGTTTTCCTACTAGTTTTTGGTTCTATATATCTACTTTTTTCATACACTTCTAACTTTTTATGTGAATATTTCAAGTTTATTTTTATGTCTCTATAATGTGTTACACTTTATTTAGTTTTTGGTAAATTGTTCCGATTTATTTTTCTACCACTTTTTGGTTATATATTCCTACTATTTTTATTGAATTCCAACATTTTGGGTAAATATATCAAGTTTAGTTTTTTTGATCCCTATTTCTCATTTAAATTTATTAAATTCTTGGTAAATTATTTCAACTTTTGGGTTAACGTCTTCAACTCTTGTTCCCACCACTTTTTAGTTCTGTATTCCTACTCTTTTTACTTAATTCCAAAATTTTGTTTGGGTATTTCAAGTTCAATTTTTAGATCCCTACTTTCCGTTAGAATTTATTAAATTATTGGTAAGTTGTTTCAACTCATTTTTCCATTAGTTATTAGTTCTATATTTCCAGTTCTTTCATTAAATTTCCAATTTTTAGGTTAACATTTCAAGTTTATTTTTTAATCTCTATATTATGTTAGACTTTATCTAGTTATTGCTAACTTGTTCCAATTTACATTTCCACAACTTTTTGGTTCAATATTCCTACTCTTTTTATTGAATTCCAATATTTTGGATAAATGTATCAAATTTACTTTTTAAATTCCTACTTCGCGTTTCAATTTATCAAATTATTGTTAAGTTATTTCAACTTTTAGGTTAACTTCTTCCACTCTTATTTCCACCACTTTTTGGTTCTCTATTCCAACTCTTTTCATTGCATTCTAACATTTTGCTTGGATATTTCAGGTTCATTTTCTAGATTTCGACTTGTTGTTAAACTTTATCAGATTCTTGTTAAGTTTTTTAAACTTTTAAGTTATACTCTTCAATTCTTATTTCCATCATTTTTTGGTTATATATTTCTACTCTTTTAACTTAATTCCAATACTTTTTGTGAATGTTTCAAGTTTATTTTTTGATCCCTACTTGTTGTTGGATTTATCATATTCTTGGTAACTCTTTCCGAGTTTTAGGTTAAGTACTTCAACTCTTTTTTCTACCATTTTTTGGTTTTATATTCCTACTCTTTTTATTGAATTCCAATATTTTACTTATATGTTTCGAGTTAATTTTTTAAATCCTTATTTATTGTTGAAGTTTATCAAGTTATTGGTAAGTACTTACAACTTTTGGGTTAAACTCTTCAATTATTGTTCTTACCACTTTTTGGTACTATATTTTTATTCTTTTTATTGAATTCCAACATTTTCGGTAAATATATCAAGTTCAGTTTTGATTCCTACTTTCCTTTAAAATTTATCAAATTCTTTGTAAGTTGTTTCAAGTTTTAGGTTAACCTCTTCAACTTTTATTCCCATCAAAATTTGGTTTGATATTTCTATTCTTTTTATTGAATTCCAAAATCTAGGTGAATGTTTCAAGTTTATTTTTCAGATCTCTATTTTTCATTGGAATTTATCAAACTTTTGTTAAGTTATTCTAACTTTTGGGTTATGCTTTTCCACTCCTTTTCCACCATTTATTGGTTCTATATTCCTACTCTTTTTATTGAATTCCAACATTTGGGTAAATATATCAAGTTCTATTTTCAGATCCTTACTTTCTATTAAAATTTATCAAATTCTTTGTAAGTTGTTTCAACTTTTGGGTCAATATTTTCAACTTATTTTCTCACCATATTTTGGTCCTATATTCCTACTCTTTTTATTGAATTCCAATATTTGAGTAAATGTTTCAAGTTTATTTTTTAGTTCTCGACTTTTCATTAAAATTTATTAAATTCTTGTCAAGTTTTTTTAATTTTTGTGTTAAGCACTTCCACTCATTTTCCTACCATATATTGGTTTTATATTCCTACTCTTTTAATTGAATTTCAATATTTTATGTGGATATTTCAAGTTTAATTTTAGATCCCTATTCACTGTTGGAATTTATCATATTATTGGTAGATACTCACAACTTTTGGGTTAAGTTCTTCAACTATTATTACCACCACGTTTTGGTTATATATTCCTTGTTTTTTTACTAAATTCCAATACTCTGGGTTAATATTTCAAGTTCGTTTTTAAGATCTCTACTTCTCATTACAATTCATCAAATTCTTTGTAAGTTGTTCCAACTTTTGTGTTAACCTCTTTAACTCTTTTTTCCACGATACTATATTCCGACTCTTTTTATTGAATTCCAACATTTAAGTGAATTTTTCAAGTTCATTTTTTGGATCTCTACTTTTTATTGGAATTTATCAAATTTTTATCAAGTTATTCCAACTTTTAAGTTCTGCTCTTTCACTCCTTTTTCCATCATTTTTTGGTTCTATATTCCCACTCTTTGTATTGAATTTTTAATATTTTGATTAGATGTTTCAAGTTTATTTTTTGTATTCCTACTTTCTGTTAATCAATTTCAACTTTATTTTTAGGATTTTTTGGTTATATATTCCTACTCTTTTAAGTGTATTTCAATATTTTGGCTGATGATCCAAGTTTACTTTATAAATTCATGTCTTCCGTTATAAATTTTCAACTTTTTAGTAAATTATTTCCACTTTTAGGTTAAGTTATTCCTACTCTCTTACATCTTACAATAGTTTTATGTTCCTATTATTTTCATTATATTCCAACACTATAGATACATGTTCCGTGTCCTTTTTTCAACTAATTATAATATTACTTTTTTATAATAACAACAATATCAGTAAGGCCAATTATATATAACCCCTTATTATTTTAACAAATATCAATTTACTATACAATACTGATTTTAACAAATATCTTTTTTTTTTTAATTTCGTTACTTCATGGGTTCTTCTGAGCTTGAATGTATATATACTTAAGCTTTTAATCTTTACACATATTTATTATCATTTAATCAATTTAATTAATAGTATTTAGTTATATTTAAAATAAATTTATGCATTTATTTCCATCTCTCTCTTTACTTTTCAAACTAATTGCTTTAATTTTTGGGAAATTATCAGCCATATACCCTTAAATGACACTCATATCAAATGTGTGTGAACACTTTTCAAGTGTATCACTCGTATACCCTAAGTTGACAAAACACTTCGCCGCTCACTAAATCAGTTAACTTCCACTTGCAAGCGCTGACATCATAAGGGTAATCTCTTTTTAAAAAAAGACATGTCATCCCATTTACCTAGTAAAAAATGATATGTCATATGATATATATTGATAAAAAGGACATGTCATCCAATTTATTGGATAATTGTTAATAATTGCTAAAAAAAAAAGCTACTTTACAACCGAATCTACTCCTCCAAAATTTAACCTAAATTTTTGAAGATCTACTCCTTCAAGCTCCCATTGGATTTTTTATGGTATAGTATGTATAATTATAAATACTATGTTGTTAATAATTTTTTATGGCATAATATGGATATTTTTTACCGATAATTGTTAATAATATGTACCATTAATAATTCATTTTTTTAATCAAAAAATGTATTATTAATAACAAAATAAAAAAATTGTGTATTGAAAATTTACGTTAATTTTTGGGATAAATTTATCTTTTTACCTCATTTTAAGTTTCAAGGGTGAAATAGTCAACTTGCCATAATTCTGTTAACTTTCTAATAGAAGTTAACGGATTGGTGGATGACAGAAGTTTTTTGTCAACTTAGGATATACGAGTGATACACTTGAAAAGTGTTCACGTACGTTTGATACGAGTGTCATTTAAGAGGATATGGCTGACAATTTCCCTTAATTTTTCATAACTTCAACAATAAATAAATAAATAACAATTGAGAATGATTGCAATTGTAAATGAAATTATCATACCCTATTAATTTATTCAGTGCACTAAAAAATTAACCAAATCAAAATTTTCATCCATTTGTTTATAAGAATTTTTTACAAGCTTCTAGGACAAAATTTTTTTTATCAATTCGTTTCAAATTTTTGTTATTCTATTTCTTTTCAAATAATTAATTTCTTTGACTTCAACCAAAATTCATTTTTAACAGCTTTGCATGTAATTGTTATACTCCTGGAACATTTTATTTTTCAAGTTGTTATGATCAAATAAATTATATATTTATTATACGATTATTCCATGAACCATGAAAATTAATATATTATATCAAAGTTTTAAAGGTTGGCAAAAATGCTTTGTCTATACTTGAAAGAGAAAAAAAAGATTAAAAAAATCGTTATTGATTATTTTGAGAGATTATTTTAATCATTAATTTGATCATCCATACTTGATCTTTTGACCTCTACACAAACATTTGTTCATTTATGATTTCTCATTTTGCTACGAAAAAATTAGAATTTGAAAAATAAAATTCTATTTCAAATAAAAAATGTTTTAATTCAAGTTTTAGATCATGATAATTTTAAATAAAAAATTAGAAGATTCTAATTCTTTTGAATTAATTTTCTCCGTTTTAATTAATTTTAATTATTTACGTTTAAAATAACCTTATAAATTTATTTTTATCTTTCTCTTTACTTTTCTTAATATGTTATAACTTAAACAATAATACCATATGAGGATGCAGCCAATTGCTATGCTTCTTAAAAAAATTTATCTTTTAAAAAGTTAAGGGAAACGTAAGTTATAACTTACAAAATATTTTAAATTAATAAAATTAATGCTAATTTATTCGTATTAAAACATCATTTTTTCTATCATTTCAACTTGACTAGATTTCTTTTTCTTTAACTTAATTTTGTTTATACTTACTTTTGATTTTTCGATATGTTACACCAAAATATACTTTTTTATCTTAAAAACAAATTATATTAAGTCAATTTTTCTATTACAGAATCAGTTCTTCAATTTTTCTGACTTGATTAAAATCATTTTTAAAAGTTTTTACAGCTTAATTTGGTACTGAGAGAATATAACACTTTAACAACAACATTTATTGGTATGAATTTGGCATGTCTTGATTGGAATGGCAGGTACACTTGATTTGTTGCCATTCCTTTGCAAATAAAATAATAAATGCCCTATTAATTATTTGTGATGCAATAAAAATTTAACTAAACTAAAACTTCCATTCATTTAAACAGATGTAATAAGACAATTAGAATTTTTCACAAGCTTGTGATCAAATAGCTTCAAAAAATTTAAATCAATTTACAGCTTCCATAAACTAGACTCCAGCTGCTGCTCATTTTAGATTTCAACTGTCTACACATTAAAACACATTAAAAAAAAAGATATTAGAAAACACAATGCAACCACAAAATAAACAACAATCTTTAGAATTTTAAATGCATGATCCAAATTCTTAGGTAGGATGAAATAAATTTGGTTTTCAACAGAAAAATTCAGACTTTTAATCTAAAATAAACACAAAATTATATTTTTATTTAACATATATTTTTTAATGGATTTATTAACAGCAATATTCAAAATGTAAAAATTACTCTCAACTTGCATAATTGTTCAATGCAACTTTTATGTCTACTTTCATTTAACGACCAATTGATCCTTGAAATAAAGAGAAAGATAACAATACATCAAGAATTAGTAAGATCAAAATTCCATTTACCCAAAAATTCATTTTAACTAGTAACAAGTAATATAAAATTAAACAATATGGCATGTAGATTATCATATAAAAATAACAGGTAAATGTTTCTTTATTTTAAAATAGCAACTCAAATCATATTACATGTTACAACTATAACCCAAGGTATTAAGACAAGCAACAAAATCCAATAAACAATAAAGCAAATAAAATTAAATCTAACAATCAAATAACTATAATTTCAGCTGAAACATTAAAGACAATGCAAGTTTTAGATCATTAAAATATCTCCGATAGCTAAAAGAAAAATGCTAATCAATTAAATTGGCAAAAATACTCAATTAAAATTGAATCTTCTTTGCACATGCTAAAACACTAGTAGAAGTTCCCATTAGTAATATCACTGAAATATAATTGAAACTTTAGACATCACAAATTAGTTAAAAATACACAAAAAAGGAGTAGATTACTTTACAATTCCTCGATATTGTAATACCACAAAGATAACAAATTAAAATAACAACAGTTCAATCTCTAATTTTTCTACTATTTCCATTCCTGCTATGAATTATTGTTTCATATCATATTTTTATTTACTCCTATAATTAAAGAAAACTGTAACGAGCAGCATATCAAAATCCTCCACATGAAAAATTAAAGATAGAAATTCAAGAAAAAAAGGAAAAAGAATGAAAAATCGGAGAGGCTGCAACAAATGACAGAATGGGGACAACATACATATTAGGAAGCAAACAAATGTTTATGCAAAACAATTTAAGAAATGTTAAGGAGCCACAAAAAATCACGGCTAATTCAAATAATCGAAACCATATCTCAATCCATAAATAATGACACAAGAGGTTACATAAAATTAGAGGAAAAAGGACAAGTGCTACCAGTTCAAGCACTAGAGAGTGGAAATTGAAATTGAAATTGAAATGAGGATATGCAAATTAATTTGGCATCACTTCCACATTATCCATCACCATGTAAGTCACCACCCACTAGCCATTCTCACTTTTCTGGCTTTTAAGAAGCCTTACCAAGCTTTCACAGCTTGAGCAAATTATCATTTTTTCATTCTAAGACAATAAACATGATGAAGATAAAACCTTCTCCCTTGTGACATTTTGTCCTTATTGGAAAAAGGCTTACTTGCTCCTCCAACCTACAATTTTTTCAAATTAATAAGATTTTAGAAAATACCCATGATCAATTGTAAACTCAAAGCTCCATACTTAATCCATCAAAAATACAGAGCAAGGACTCAAAGCCATATACTTAATCGATCAAAATACAAATCAAGCATATACAAAAAGAAAAGACCAATGTGCCATAAAAAGGTATTCCCAATATTCTGAATTAATTAGAGACTAAGAACTATGGATAACAAGCATAAAACTCGGCAAAAGAATGACAATTGATAAGCATCTCCAGGGCATTACCCAAGTGATATTAGCAAAAGTAAATCTTGACAAAACATTTCCAAAGACAAAGAGTCAAATACAATGGTAATGTCCCCTCCCCACCCATGTAAGCTACGAATTTGAACTAGACCTAAATCAAAATAAACATGAGCCCATTTTTTGGATCAAACATAAAATCGAGAATTATATAAAGAAAAAATTAGTAAATAAACACAAAAACAATATGCTCTGCTACTCAATCAAAAACAAAAACCAAAAGTGAAAAAGCAAGTAACAAGATAAGGTTACATGTCTGCTTCGATGAGAATAATGACCGCTGTCGGGCGCGGAGATCTCCCTAAAAGCCTTCCCTGGTATTCTGATGACTTATAAACGCTAAGCAACAGATGCATATGGTGGGAAAGATTAGGGCTTAGATTATTATTATTTGTTGATTTTTTAAAAAACTAAAATAATTTTTCATTTATGCAGTTTGAAAAGCCAAGCTCCGGGAAATCACAATTCAAGAAACATTGACAAAAAAAAGGGTATCTCATCCAAGATTTTTGGATCAAGGACCAAATCATTAGTACACTAGTTTGTGATTTAAAGGCATATAAACTGGCTCAACTTGGTGGTGTAAACAACTAAAGGAACCAATCAAAGAAACCAGCTCTATAAAACACTTTCAATTTATAAAAAATCATTTACATTTAACTGTAATTTCATCTTAAATTTATCCAATTAAACAAAGAGAAATTTAAAAACTTATATAAACATGCAAGAATTTGTGAAATAAGGGATGAATAGAGAGGAAAGAAGAGTTGGATCTATAAAATCCTTGCATTCTTACTTAAATACACAATAAAATTAAATCTCAGCTTTTTAATATCAAAAATTAATAAGCAGTCTCATCTGAATTCTGTAGTATTTCCTACTTTAGATCAAATAATATGGCATTTAGATCATCATATCAAATGTAAAATTGACATTTAAGCAAATAGACAATGAGGATATAAACCCCCAAAAAAAAAAATCAAATAACAGGTAAATGTTTCTTTATTTTAAAACAACAAATCAATCATATTATATGTTACAACTATAATCCTATGAATTGCAACGAGCAGCAAAATCCAACAAACAATTAAAAAATTAAATTAAATATAATAATCAAATAAGTATAATTCAATTAAAACATTAAAGACTAGGCGAGCTTCAGATAATTAAAATATCCCCTGTAACTAAAATAAAAAAAGATAATCAATTACATAGGTAAAAATATTCAATTAAACTGAATCTTCTTTACACATGCCAAAACACTAATAGAAGTTCCCATTAATAATATTATTGAAATATAATTGAACCTTTACAGAAACAGAATTAGTTAAAGATTGGAGTAGAATACTTTACTATTCTTAAGATCGAGTAAAACCACAAAAATAAACAAATTAAAATAACGAGTTCAATATCTAATTTTCTACCATTTCCATTCCTACTATGAATTATTGTTTCATGTCATATTTTTATTTAGTCCAGTGATTAAAGAAAACTCAACAAGCAAATCAAAATCCTTCAAACAAAAAATTAAAGATAGAAACCAAAGAAACAAAAAGAAAAGGAGTAAAAAATTGGAGATTTAAGAAAAATTGTTGCAGACAAGTGACTGGACTGAGGAGTTGAACACACAACATTCATACCACAAAGCAAACGAAATATTCATGCATAACAAATTTAAGAAATATTAAGGAGCCGAAAAACAAGATCATCACAGCTAATCCAAATAATCAAAACCATATCTCAATCCATACACAACGACACAAGAGATTATATAAAATTTGAGGGAAAAAGTGCTACTAGTTCAAGCATTGGGGAGTGGAGATTGAAATAGAAATTGAAGAGCTGATATGCCAAATTAATTTGGCATCACTTCCAAATTATCCATCACCGTAAGTACCCACGCAAAGAGCAAAGAACTTTCCACAAACATAATACTAACGACAACACTAGTTAAATCTCAATTCTTTTCCACATGAGATTTTATAAACAAAACAGAACAATACAAAACATACTAGAAATATAGACCATCCAAAGCAATTCAAATTAAATATTAAAATGACAAAGCCTGAAAATAGAGAAACCTTACAGTTTTCAAATCTTAAGCTCCGATGTCACCTAGAAGAACACTTGCCAATAATTTCTTACATTGAATAGATGCCTTCGGCAGCTTCAAACCATAACCAGTAACCACCGTTCAAAAAATTAAAAAAAAAAAGATTCAGATTATTTAACGCATGATCCCAAACAATTAAATCACTAAAAAAATAACTTAACAAACCTCATCAAGGCCAAAATCACATCTTTTTCCTGAAGGTCACCGAATCCCCATCAAACTTTTTATGCAAAGTGACACAAGAGGTTACGTATTCTTTCAAAAAAAAAAAAAACCCACCAGATCGTGGATATTGAAATAGAAATTGAAGAGTGGAGACATGAAAAATTAGTGTAGAGTGGAGATTAGAGATCGATAAGCACTGATTTTTTTTTCAAAAAGATATACGGTAGCGAGAGTTGAGAGAAGGGAAAGAAAGAGAGGGAAGTGAAGATTTTTGGTTAGAGCGGCTGAGGTTAGATTTTTGGTTAGAGCGGCTAGGGTTTCTCATGAAGTGAAATCTAAAGTATTTATACTTTTAATAAAAAATTAAAGGTTTTCAATTTTACAGTTTGAAAAAATTAAATTTTGTTCAATATTTCATTTAGTGGCTGTTTGCCCGCCAAAAATTTTTTCATGTCATTTTAATTTACTTATCTTAGTAAATTAATTTAATATAATAATATTTATTTGTATAATTTGTATTATAAATGCTACTTATTTTTAATTGTTACATTTTAATGACTCTTGATTTTATTAACTAAAAAGTTGTAATTATGTCATGTTTAAATTTTATAACGGTAAATATAATAAATACAAGATTATTTAGTTGTATTAAAATTTTAATTATGCTTGTGGATGGCACCTGGATAAGGGTTTGAATCCCATGTGAGGAGAAAATTAAGTTGTTACTATATTAACTAATAAAAATACAATAATATATATGTCACATTGGTAATTACATTGTGAATTTATGTCACTATAGTCATGGGGCATAATTGTCCAAAAAGATGTATATATAGATTATGGACTATATACACATTCTAACAATAAATGTCTAATATTGATAATAAGTATCATAGTACTCCTAAGAAAAAAAATTATCATAGTTGAGTTCTTTTTAATCAATGGTTACTAACAACATAAATACTAAGTTTAATATTATAAATCATTAATTACAATATTACTAAAAGCAATAGATTAAAAATTAATATTACATTTAATGTATAGAAGTGTCCATTATAAGTATTTAGGAAAAATGTGGTAACTTGATAGTAGTGAATAAATGTAACCATCAAAATAATGCAGTGTAAAAGAATGAATTAATTTCACATAAGTTTGTATGAATTAGTTTGCGTAAGAGATTGAGATACCATATATTTGTCTATACATATCATATAATAATATTAGCAACTTGTATTGAATCAATAATAATAAAAAATAATATTTTATCGTTAATTATAATGTTTGGTTCAATTAACAAGATAATTGTTTGATAATTATCTAATAGTTGAACCAAAACTATTCTCATATTAGTAGGCAGAGGCTTGAATACTCTATATGTATTATGGATTGATTTCTTCTAAATATTTGAAAATAAATCTGATTAATATGAGTCTAGATATTCATATTACATTTTTCCAACAAAAGATTAATAAAACAATATGATAACTTTTTATACAAATATCATTAAATTTATAATGTACTTAATAAAAAATATTTAATAATTTATAATTATAATTATTTACTAATATTATATAATATTCTCATTAGCAAGAAGTCACATATTTTGAGAAAAAACGTCTCATTTTTAAATATATTTTCATGTAAAGTTGAGGGGGTATTTGATATTTTTAATATTTAAATCGATTTTTTGTTATTTTCTTAAAATTAGGGTATCTGAATGATATTTACCTTTAATATTTTTCACTATAATCGAGTGAGATAAGGAGTAACCGGTGGCCGGTTATAGAATCTATTAAAAAAATGATAAAAACGGCTGTATAAGATACAGCTGCTGTATTACAGCTAGACCCTTTTAAAAGAACTGATGCAAAGTCACTTGTCACTGCACTAGCTGACAAAACCCACCTGCAAGTTGGCATTACGTTTTTGAGTGCTTTGATTTTGATTGAGCCCCACTCAATTCTCAACAGCCGTTGCTCTACTTCTCTGTGAGTTGTTCACATTTACGCGTTTCGTTGGAGCCCCTGTAGTTGTTTCTTTATTTTCCTTCAATTTCTGGAATAGAACACGGGGGGCTGAGAGGCAGAGCAGCTCTTGATTTTCAAAGCCAAGGTCAGTTGATAATTAGTATTTATTTTACTAAAGTTTGAAATTTTGGTTTCTTTTGACCTTATAAGATTTCAATTCAAGCAGACATTTGAATAAAATTTTCAACTTTGGTTCAATATTTCAAGATTTACTGTTTTGAACATTTGTTTAGTATTTACTATTTACATTTTCTTTTCTTTTTTTTTTCTTTTGTTTTCTTATATTGGTGATCGTTGATAACAATGATTGATGAAGAAATGGTACTAATTATGATGTTGATTGATCAAAGGACAAGTGGGTATTAATTAAATACTAAATTTTGGTTGCAGAAATTAGTGTATCAAAGGAATCAAACTCCCGGGTTTCCCACGTGCATCATCTTTATCTAATATAGTTATATCAATTTACAAGTTGCCTATTTTGGTTTTGATCTTGGCATGTAATGAATAATTGAAGTTCTGATAAGCTCAAAAGATTTTTTTTTTGTTTTTAAAAAAAGACCCTTGTTATTAATAGGGAATTGATTAGGATGGAGCCTCCTTCGGAGCTGCAGCAAAGCTGGAAAAAGATGAAAAAACAGTTGACAGCAAAGCGAGATGACACACCGTTGCAGTCTCTGGTGAGAACAGGAAGTGTTGAATTGGTTTTGGATATGATTTCTAGTTATGGGGATATGGAGTTGAGAGAGATGTTGTCGAAAATGAACCAATCTGGTGAAACCGCACTTTATGTCGCTGCTGAGTATGGTTATGTTGATATTGTGAGGGAAATGATCAGATATCATGATAATAGTTTGGCTGGTATCAAAGCAAGAAATGGCTACGATGCATTCCACATTGCTGCTAAGCAAGGATGCTTGGGTAAGCTTTTCAACTTCCATTTAATCATGCAATATCCAGTTTTCGCAATTTTATGTTTGATATATTTCCAGTGTTTGAATGTGGTTGATGTTATTTCATTACATCTTTAGTATGAAACTTAACTTACCTTGCTAAGTCGGGTACTAGCATCCCAATTTGCCCCTTTTCATAATGACTAATCATTGTTGGATTCGAGCTGCTGTTCTGAATATTCTCCGTGCTATGCCGTAGAGGTATTGAAGATTCTCATGGAGGCACTTCCTGAACTTTTGATGACTTTTGATTCCTCGAACACCACAGCATTACACACAGCTTCCTCACAAGGCCACGTTGAAGTAGTGAAATTTCTCTTGGAGAAAGGTAGTAACCTAGCCACCATTGCTAGAAGCAATGGGAAAACGGCTTTGCATTCTGCAGCTAGGAATGGACATCTGGAGATTGTGAAGGCCCTTTTGAGTAAAGAACCTGGCATTGTTTTGAGGAACGATAAGAAGGGTCAGACGGCTCTCCATATGGCCGTTAAAGGACAGAGTATTGAACTTGTGGATGAGCTGGTAAAGGTTGATCCTGTTATAATCAACATGGTTGATGCCAAGGGAAACTCTGCATTGCATATAGCAACCCGTAAGGGCCGGGTTCAGGTGATTAAATTCATTTCCTTTGAACAAAATTGTCTTGTTTTCAACTTACCTTATCAGATTATGAACTTAAAAAGTTTTATTGTGTGTATTCAATCTTTAATGAGAAATTTAGAATCATCATACCTTGTAGTGTCTTAGCTTGACTAGGATCATTAACATATGTAGAGCATCACACAAAAGAAGATGCATAAATTGAGTATTTTAACTGATATATATTGCAGATTGTTCAGAAGCTGCTGAATATCAATGAACTTGACAAAGCAGTCATCAACAAATCCAGAGAAACTGCTCTTGACACTGCTGAGAAAACTGGGCATCCTGAAATTGGAGTCATCTTAAAAGAGCATGGTGTCCCATGTGGCAAATCCATCAAGCCCCAAGCAAACTCAGCTCGAGAACTAAAGCAGGCTGTTAGTGACATAAAGCATGAGGTTCATGACCAGCTCGAGCACACACGTGAAACACGTAAACATGTGCACGGTATAGCTAAGAGGATCAACAAAATGCATACGGAAGGGCTTAACAATGCAATCAACTCCACCACAGTTGTGGCTGTCCTCATTGCCACTGTTGCCTTTGCTGCCATCTTCAGTGTCCCGGGCCAATTTGCTGATAAACCAGATGAACTTCCTCCAAAGGTCTCCCCTGGAGAAGCGCATATTGCTCCAAGAGCACCCTTTTTAATTTTCATCATCTTTGACTCCATTGCCCTCTTCATATCATTGGCTGTTGTGGTAGTTCAAACCTCAGTTGTAGTTATAGAGAGAAAGGCAAAGAAGCAAATGATGGCGGTGATTAACAAGCTGATGTGGTTGGCTTGTATTATGATTTCAGTAGCATTTCTTGCACTGTCATACATTGTTGTGGGAGATGACGGTAGGGGGTGGGCTATTGCTGTAACATTTATGGGGACCGTGATTATGGTATCAACAATAGGAACAATGTCTTATTGGGTGATTGTCAACCGTATTGAGGCTTCCAAAATCCGGAGCATCCGGAGGTCATCAATGAATAGTGGGTCCCGATCAATGTCAGCATCAGTAATGTCGGATTCAGAGTTTCTGAACAATGAAATTAAACTCTATGCAGTCTAACAAGTGCGACACCACCTCTGTTGCCCATGGTTTAGCTCTTTATACACGAACTACCCCATTATCTCTCTCATGTTGTATATAAGTATTTAACAAGTGACAGGCATTTATGCTTCTCACCGAAGTAACTGGCAGTTTTGCATTACAAGGAGCTCGTGCAGCATGTGGAAGAAGCAGAGAACGGTAATCTCCCTACTAAAAGTTTAATTTTTCAGAATCAATTTAGTCAATGATTTGACTCTATTTTTGAGACTTAAGGTACACAAAATTTTTAAATATAGTTCTTATATTTTGAAGCACCTGAATCTTTCTTTCTGCATTTGTTGAAGATTAAACCTGTGCTTGTGTGAACGGCAAGAGTTCTTCAAACATACCCGAAAAAGCATTGGTTTTGGCGTCCTTCAGGAACGTCTAACATTGTTAATATTTTCTTCCTGACATTTCATATCATGAAGTGAGCCAATTGAGTTAAATGTTTCATGTAAGTCGGCACGACAACGCATAATTAACAGCTCTGGCCTAAATTTACTCAAGAGGTAAATTTTGTTAGTATCATCATATATATATGTACATAAAAGTTTTCTGACTGGCGGATTTCTTTGGATAAGTAAAGTGCAACGTACCGTTTTGTTATGATATTCTTTCTTTTTAAGAATCAGGACAGTGGCATGGTGGACATATAAACGGATCAACCAATCAGCCGAATTTAAAGGCTGCGCAAAAGAATTAGACAACTCCTTGCCTCATCTCATAGGCCTGGAAGATATCTTCGGCTTATAACTTTTGTGGATGTTGGGTAATATCTTTTCTTCAAAATTATTACCATCGATAAGTATATTACAATTTAAAATTTATTGAGAGTCTAAATATACATTTTTTATAATAGAGTGTGGAGACCAGCTGAGCATTAGCTCGAAAATCTATTTCTATTCTCACTAATATTTGGAGAGAAATATTGAAGGTATAAGTTCACCACTAGGCTACCAGAAGATATCTTATTAAACTCAATGGTTTGTGTAAATATGCACTTGTCGGTGACGGTGAGCTATTATGCTAATTTAAAAAAAATTAAGGAAAAAATAAAATTACGATAAAGAATTCAGACCTTATAATGGAAAAATAATAATAATGAACGTACAGGCTTCATTCTTGGTGGTAGATGGTCATGTTACTGAAGACACACATATGCTGATGTGCATCAGAATGAAGTGAGAAGGTGAGAAGTTACTTGCAGAAAATATTTTTAGCTCTAAAAAATTTTTTTAAAAAATTTCTTGAAGAAACATAATGTTGTTGATGCCTTGAATCTCACCTGACATTTTTCACATACTCCACTCGCTGATATGTCCCAGCAATGCCCACATATTTCCCTTCTTACCCTAGTAGTAGGATAAGCTATGCAAATCTGTCTTCAACTCCTGTAAATTCTGAAGAAAATATTATACTTTCATGTTTTCTTTTCCCCTTTTTATCTTCGAAAATAAAGAGCTAGAGAGCAAATGAATTCTTTGAATACCTTTTAACTGTACAGTAGATCATGTGTTACTCAGGGAACAGTCATGGAAAATTTCTTGAGTCATTGAATCTGTTACACAGAAACTGGTGAATTTTGCTGCTGATAGCAATGTGATTCATTGGGAACATAATGTTTAACGTCTTGTTCAATATCAGCAACAATATCAAACTCAAAGACTTGCCAAAAATCTCAATGACAGTGGACATAAAGACAAGGAAAGATATTTAAGAACCAAAAAAAAAAAAAAAAAAAAATCTAATGAGTAATTCTGTCAAGTTAAGATACATACACTTTGCTTACACAATCTTTTAACTTTTTGATTTTTTTAATAACCGTGCTTAGATGGGAATAATCAAAAGCAGCACAAATCCCACATTCGGAGTTGAGCTTGGCAACTAATTGTTGTCCAGAACAGTGATGTTAATCACTTGAAATCTAAAGAGATCAGAGCTCTCCGACACATAGTACTGTATTAGTTTGATCAAGAGCCGGTCCATTGGGTTAAATGTTTTGTCAAATCATCAATGTTTTACATGTCCTAGCCTCGTATTAAACAATCAAATCAATTTTCCATTTGCGGGCAGGCAGTACTTCATATACTTGTGCAATTTCTATTAAACATTGAATCCACGAAGGCCACTACCTATCTCCGTGGCTTCTCGAGCTGCTACCTACCCTTGTAAAAGTTTCAGTATCGTTACTGCTACTCTTACATTGAGATGGCGATTTTGCATCTACGAATGAATCTCAACTCTCAAGCACTAGAAACTAACCTTTTACGAAGGCCAAGTGATGGTTTGCTACTCTCACAAATTTCATCTTTTAATTAAATATAATTGAATACAAACGCTCTTCTCTCTCGCAAAATATAAGTAAAACAGATGTTTTTCGAATATTAATAAAGGTAGAAAATTTAAACTGTACTTTATAGAATTAATGTAAACTATCTCCAATAATTATCTGATTATAAATATAAATAATTTTCTTACTGCAATATCAGAATTGCTTTTCCTTAAAAAAGCCTTGTACAATTAGTAACCATATCTCTCGTGTTCGTTGTTATGAAATTAAAGTTTGTACTAAGGATATGGGAAAATTCCTCTGTACTTGATTGTCCAATTCGACCGGTTAGTGAGAAAAAGTTGCCTTTCTTAGTTTTCTGATTCTTCAAAATCTACTGTTTGGTTTAATATTTACTCAATAAATAAATAAATAAAGAGACGAAAGATCAATAAATTGGAGGAAAATTTGTCTGCTTTGGATAGATCTATATGCATTCACTATCATTATAAAATCAAAATCAATCAATCTTGGTATAATATTTCCAATCAATGGGTTTTCGTTGACATAAATATTATATGCGACATGCTTTTTGACGCTCTTGAGAGACAGGCCGGTGAATTGTTATGATAACAATCATTACTAATACTGTTCTACTAACAGAAAAAGCAAATCCAATCATATGAGTTTTGTATAACTTAGTCTTAATGATTAATGCAGAATGATTATCATGTGAGTCCTAAAATTAATACCGAGAGTTCAATTACCTAATGTTCAACTGATACAATTCATTTTCTTAAAAGCTAAATTGACTATTTTATTTTATTTGTTTTAATCTTTTTTGTGACAATGATGGGAACATGTAGCAGTGTGGCTATCTGGAACTTCTGTTGGCAATTTAGTCTTATTCTGAAATGCTGTATTTTGATTGAGAGAATGAGTAATGACTCAATACTTTTCCTTTTCTAAAGGGGAAACGGGATAAAAAAGATGATGTCCTCACTTTAATGCAAAAACACAAATCTTCCTCATATCTTTTTTGAAAAAGGAATGGTGGGTAAAGCCTGAAATAGCCTTAAAGAATCTAGTTAGGAGGAAAAGGACCACATGAAAACTATTACCAACAGGGGGGAAAAAAGAAAAAGAAAAAGAAAACAACCTAGATTTTACAGAATCCATAGAACATGAAAAGTTTTGGTCACTATACATATCATAAAGTTACATCATTCGAGGAGAAGAAAGTAGCTGTGAACTAAATGAACAGAGATGAATGGAGGTAAAACTGTAGAACTGAGTTTAAACATTAACTGGAAATCTTGAGCATTCACTAACATTTATGTTATAACTTGAGCAAGTACGGAAAGGACAACAGGGTGAGGCGCACACCACTTATATGAACAATAAAATTTTGATGACTAAAACTTCAATGATTAAATTTTTTTTGAACAAATCTAGGACCTTCAATGAGTTGTTCAAACATAGTACTTCAACATCACAATTCATTAAATTCATATGCTGCAAACTCCAGGTCTTTCTTGGCCCCCACAAACTGGAATCTTTGAAGCAGATAGTGAACAAACCCCAGGAGCTTCGTTGACATTCTTTCTTGAACTAAGCAGCTGCTGAGACTGAGACTGTTTACAGTGAGCAATGGCTGCTTCAATTGAGCTTTCAACCTCCGAATTTGCACTGCTGCTTCTCTTGAGTAGCTGTAAATTGTAAAAACCAATTGAACTAAATGGAAAAGATGAAGATGAAGATGAAGAACCAGATGAAGATGTGGAAGTTGATGAAGATGAACACTTCAACGGAGAATGCCTTTGAATTGCTCCTGAGAAGGACTTTCTATGGCTATTAGCAACATCTTCAATCATCTCCTTTTTAATGCTCTTGTATCTGCCATTATCAGTTTTCCCAAATGGAGATTTATTTGCAACTTTCATGTACTTGTTTAAACAATCACTGCCTTTCAAAATATTCTCTGCCTCTGCATTGCATGCTGCTTTGGCGCGGAACTCATCTGAACAAGTGGACTTACTGAACAATGACATGAGATATGCCCTCGAAGCTTTGAGCTTCTGACCCAGTGAACATTTCTTGATCTGCTTCAGCTTTCTAGTCCAAGACTTCTTTGACCAATCATCATTAATGAAACCATTCATTTCATTTGACCATTCAAAGAAATACTCATCTGGGTTCAATTCACTGCTGACCCTGCAAGATTCTGAGGGTGACACATTACAAGATTCCAGAGGGGTACTGGTATTTGTAGTAGCAGCAGAGCTTGTGTTAATGAAGGGCATGGAAAAGTTTTCTTCTAAGGAATCATCTTCAGTTTTGGAGTTTTGGAGAAGATTTTGAACCATTAACAAGCGAGGGGGAAGATGAAGAGGAAGGAGTTTGCCTTTGTAGAAAAGTTCATCAGCTGGGGATGCTGTTGTGGCATCTTTGTCTTTAGAAACAGAACACATTTGAAACTCAAATTCTCGGCTTTGTGGGGGAGAGTTAATGGAATAACGCAAGAAGTTGTTTGATGAAGAAGCAGAGCTCACCTCCATATCAATGTAATCTTCATCTGCATGGTGATTGCTTGACGCCTGACTTAATGCGGCCATCTCATTTGAACTTCTCTTTTTCTCTGTCTCCCTTTGCATGTGTGTGTATTTGTGAGGATGCTGCTTATGGAGATTTGAAAGGTTGGTGAGGAGGGGGAAAGGCAAAAGCATCCTTTAAAGTGAAGATGCTGCCAAGTTAAAAAATATTTTAAAAAATTGTATAGCAAGGCACTGTCAGATTTTTATTTTTTATTTTTCAATATCTTGAATGGTTCCAAGTAGTAAATTGCAGAAAAAGATGTGAATTGAGCAGCCACTCACTGACCCATGTGTCCTTGCCCATTTATTTCTTTATTGCATTTGAATTTCTGTGGCCTAATATGAAGTTGCTTTTGTTTGAATTCATCTCGTTCTTATGCACTTCACTCTAAAAGGGTGGGCAAAATATCAGAATAATCGGCGTTATCGTATTCGATTTCTGAATTTTGAAAAAAATCGATCCATTCTGTTTAATGAAATTTAGAAAAATTAAATCGAACTTAATTTAATTTGATTTATGTTTGTTAAGAGGCCAATTCTATTCAGTTTGATTCGATAAAAAACCAAACTGAACCAAATCGTGCCATGCCCAACCCTGTTAATCTCTTGCATTCCATAGTTAATACCCTTTTTAGATAGAAGATTGATTAATGTTGCTTATTTCATACTAGAGTTTCCCATATTTGCTTCCAATTGTCATGAAATAAAACCTATAGCTGTATTGAAATACTCATTTAACTTTACAATAAAAGAATTTAATAAGTTAAAAAAAAAAGGACTTTTGGATTTTACTTTTTTTCATGAATGAGTCAGATGATGCATACTTTTGGAACATAGCAAGCTTATGAGACTTCAAATCATCTGATAAGAATCTTTATAATGCATGGAGTACTATTAGATAGTTGTCTCATTTTAATCTTTGAAGCCCTTCTTTAGTGATGTTAATGCTTTGAATTTGAAAACCATTTTTTTAAGAAGAGATGATCATGAGAATCTAATTTTTCACCACAAAGAACTGGCCACATTGGTTCTTGTTTTTTAATGAAAGTTTCAGTGTAAACTTAACAAAATTTCTTCAACAGTGTTAAGAAAATGAAAGTAGAATAAAAACTGGGCGAGCATTCTGCTGGAATCTTACATATGAAATTACACTATGCTGAACAATGTATATTCTTGTGAATTATATCAAAATGATTGGATTGAAGGATTAGGTTTCGACTTTATTGGATCAGCAGATAAAATTTAATTAAGAACTCACACGTTAGACAAATCTTGACCATTAATTTAGTGCCACTTGTATCAAGCTTACCTCAACTCAAGCCTATTGATTTCCTTAGTGCAAAACTCTTGGCTCTTACTCTGGTACACTCGTTATATGTGCTAAAGATTGTTACTAATAACACTTTATGCCCATGTTTGGAGATTAGATTGCTTTAATCATATACATGATTATGCACAACATGGAAAAGGTTCTTTTATTATCCCTGCAACATCCACACACTTCTCTGCAAACAAAAGTTTAAAGTACATGAATAAAAGAAAGCCCATGTCTCAAAGCCTAGTTTTTTGCACCCTCATTCATCAATTCATGACTTCAATAATAGAGACTCTGTGCTTTGTTTTTGTGCCTGGGTGTGTACACTATTTTATTTCAATAATTTGACTGGGTCAAAATAACCTTCTCTTATGGATTTGATTGTTTTTAGTTTTTACAAGTTTTAAAATAGGGTTGTTGACCAAACAAGAACAAGCATAAGGTCCAATATATTTTTTATTTGTGTGTGGGGAGAGGGGTGGGGGGTGAATGTTAACATTGAACAATGGAAAATGACGCATCCAAGGCTCTAGACCATTTATTTGTCTACTCTATTAACCCAACCATTATCAGTTTCTGCTATTTGGGACCTTGGTCCCATTTGTTAAAACAGTTTCTTGAATCCCGATAAAAGCTTATAATTCCACAAACACATCACTACTTTTTATCCTTTTTCTATGATGCAAAGTAGTGTTTTTGCTTCAACAAAAGAAGAGTGAATGATTAGATTAACTAAATATCAAATTCAAAATTTGTTCAAAATGTTTTGAATACTTAGAAGTGTTGGCCTGATGGGAGCGAACGAGGAAGCACCCATAGGATTACAAAGGAATGAAGTTAAATGGTTTAATGTTAAATTTTTTAAGCACCAATTGGTTTATGAGGGAATATAAGAACGTTTACTTCAAACCTCCAGTAGTTAAAGCATTTAATGATAGGTGACTTGCTGTGAAGTGCAAACAAGCGTCTGAATTCAATAAGTAGTATTAAAGCCTAATCATATGTTTAATAAGTGGGTTAGCACTATATTAATCAGGTAGGACAAATCGAGTCCAAGAGTATCATTAAAAGGGAGATTGTTATCAATTTAATGATAGGTGACCCGTTATAAAGTTATAACAAGTGCCTCAATCCAACAAGTGATATCAAAGCGGTCAAATGTTCAATAGGTGGGCTAGCACTGTATTAACCAGGTAGGATAAATCAAGTCCTAAGGTGTCGTTGAAAGAGAAATCGTTGGCCGTATATGAGCAGGACAGATCGAGTTTCAGGACGTCATTGAGAAGGAGATTGTTGGCCTCATTACCTCTTGAAGTGAAAAAATCATTCATTTAAGATCAAGCTTAAAAGATTAATGTACAAATCTCGTCAAGTTAAGGACAAGCATCAAGGATACTAGCTTAAATGGTCTTTTTTCATCTTCAAATTTCTTGTAAAGCTAGTATGAATAAATGTGTATATGATTAAGCATTTAAAAGCTCAAACTTATTATGATCATGACATTCAAATTTATGTTTGTTTTTATAAGTTATGTTTTCTATACTTGAAGAAAAATGGAGGCTAAATGTTTTATCAAAATGAATTTCTTTTAATTATATGGATTGATTCGCAAAGTTCTTCAAAGGTTTTGACTTGTCAGAAAATATGGAAAGTCTATATGGCCTTAATCTTATTTTTGAAAATCTAAAAAGTACCTATTTGACAATGTTTTCAAACATTTTAGGTATTTCCATGATTATAGAAAAAGTTTGGGTCAAATTATGAATATTGAAAAAATACCCAAAGCGACTAGCAAGTTTTAGAAATCAGCTAATCGGTTTTCTTTCTAGTGGCAAAGTGGTAAGCTAGTTTGGATGAAGCGGCTAACAGATTTGCTTGAAAAGTTTTGACTTGTCAGAAAATATGAAAAGTCTATATGGTCTTAATGTTATTTCTCAAAATTTGAAAAGGACATATTTGACAATGTTTCAAAACCTTTTAGGTAATTTCATGATTATAGAAAAGTTTGGGCCAAAAATATAAATATAGAGAAAAGCCCAAAGCAGCTAGCTGGCTATAGAAATCAACCAATCAATTTTCTTTTTAGTGGCAAATCGGCTCCGTCTAATCCTAACTCCAAATCATTTTTCTAAGGTTGATCAAAGTTAAAGCTTCATTTGCTTATCCATCATACATACTTTAGCTGTCACTAGCTTAGATAGTCTTATAAGGGGTGTGTTATTTGTAAACTTCACTTCAATCTTTCAATTAAGTGATTGTAAGCGTAGAAAAAATAGGGTGAAGATGTGCAACATGTACACTTCGTTGTAAAAGTTTATTAACATCTATAAAGTTAATTGTACTTATGTTGGAGTGTTGGGATATAAAACTTTATATTTTCAAACTCAAATTGTTGGAGACATGGATGTAGGCGGGTCCATCGAACCATATAAATATTATTATGTTTGTTTTTCTTGACCTTTACTTTTTAATTTACTTTTTTGTTGTTGTTGTTGTTTGATGATAGTTGTTGGTGCTGGATTATGTGTTTTTATTGAACAATTTTTTTAAAATTCAATTCACCTATCGTCTTGAGATGTTTAGTTAGAATTTTAAGAAGTAAGTTCAATTTGTTATAGGTACAGATATTCAATTTGTATCATTAATTTTAAAAAAGGAAAGATATTTAAGTTGTGTAGTCAAGATTAGATATATTTTAATTACAAATGTTAGTAGATTTTTGAATATAAAAAAAAAATTGAGAATTACATATTAATTAGGTAATTCAAAAAAGTCAATTTGAAAATTACATACTAATTAGGTCTTTATTAGTAGTATTCACTATGTAAAACCCTATGTATTACATGAGGATAAATTTTTATCTAGATAGTATTTATTTCAATTTATAAGTCTTACATACTTGCGAATTGTAGTACATCACTCGCGACACAAACAACATATTCCAGTTAAGTAATAAGTGTAATATTTTTGTATCAAACACTCATTGATCCAAGATTAAACACGTCCTTGCTTCTTGAGATCAAGAGTTCAAATCTCTTCATGCGATTATAAAAGTAGAATTTCTTCTGACTTAGGAGTAGGCCTTTCCATCTTTCTTTGAGCAAATTTTCATATTACAATTTAATGGATTATATCAAGGCAAGTCTCAGCATACCCTTGATCGAGTAATATCATCAGAATTGTTTTGTGATATTACAAAAGAAGTGGTGCAAGTTTTGGAGAGTAATAATGGATGATAAATCAACCAACGTAACACATGGCAAATAATAATGAAAACATCTCTCCAAATACAAACTTAGATAGTTTGAGCAATCATTATTATAAACTTTTTGATAGATTATTGCTGTAAATTTCTCCTTTATCACCAGTACAGGTTAAAAAACGTTTCTCAAGAACTGTTGATATATCAGAAGAGCCTTGAATTGATTTTCCTAATCAGGTCAAATGAAGGTCAATTATTGTTAGTATTATTTTAAATCTTAATTAAATACTAATTAGCATATGGTGATGTGGATCTGAAAAATCACATCGAGTAAGTGGTCACGTGATGCAGATCTGACCGAAGCAAATACAAAAGTGATAATCACGTACAGGTGACAGCCTCACAGTATCAGCCTTTTTAACGTGGATTAAATCTCTGTTAGAGATGATGAAGAATCAAGAATGCTGGCTTGCTTCCACAATTATGCATAATTGGTTTCTACTGAGCATTCTGCAAAAGTGAATTTGCCTCTTCGCAGACGAAAAAAATATACAAAAGGTTAAAAGGAAAAAACCCAATGGTTCAATTTTGGAAAGATTCTTTCTATGATTCTATCTTGTACTTATTCAAAACTTTTTTTTTTCACCTTCCCCCTCCACCCCCCGGGGGATGTAATGGGTCAATTTTCAACGATTTGGGGCATTTTAATGATGATACAAATTTCAAACTCTATTGTTATGTAATTTGTAGTGCTTATGTACTATTATTTATTAATGACATTTTCTAAACGAAAATGATATTTACCCGAGCGAAATCCCAAACTAATGCAAACGACGCCGTTTCATTTTTTTTTTGGTTTTCATTCTCCCTAAAACGATGCCGTTTTGGCTTAGTTAAGGAAGCCTCAACTGGTTTCTCTTCCTCTTTGTTTCAAAGCCATTCGCGTTTTATTTCTCTGTAAAACAACTGCTTTCTCTTCCTCTTCGTTTCATAGCCATTCGCAATCCACAACTTGCAGCCACCATCAGGCATAACCAGCCATCGTCACCACCACCACCACCAACAAACATTACGCGACAGCCATAGCCATTCACAAAGCGGCACAATTATCACATAGCCTTCGATCTTTGCTTCGATTGTATGGCTGATTTAGGTTATGGCAAAACATAACAGTGGTTATTTTTAGATAAACCGATTCTGGTTAATTTAATAGTGATATCAGTAAACCGTGGGAACGGTAATTGACTATTATTATTAGTCTAACGACTTACAAAGAGTAGATTATTTGTTCATAAGCTGTACTAGTTTGATATCTGGATCTTATCTTAGTGTCTTTGTCAGTGTTAACTATGAAAATTTTTGTCTTGCATACTTACATTGATGGTGTGGAAGATGGTGACTTATCCTTTGATTGGTGTTCTGAATGATATGAGGTCGCTCCGGATCAGTTCTGAAACGAAGAGGAAGAGAAAGTGAAACAAAGACGAAGAGAAAGCAATTGGGGCTACAATTGCTTTTGCCTTAACGAACCTAAACAGCGTCGTTTTAGGGAGAACAAAAAAAAAAAAGGGTGAAATAACATCATTTGCATTAGTTTCGGGGTTTGACCCGGGACAAACATCAGTTCTGTTTTCTAAGTTGTTGATGATGGGGCACGACTGGAAATGTTAAGTCTCGTTCATTAAACACCAACCTTTGCCCTCTAGTTTACACGAACTTGGGTTGAGGCATTAGAACAAATTTTGCCAAAGGGTCCATCCTTTTCAGTACCATTGAATATAAGAAAGGAGTAAAAGGTTCTTGCTCAATCAAATCTTTCGGGTAATTGTAACAATCAAGACAGGAATTCAATTACATTTGAGAGTTATGATCGATGATCAGGCACCCTCAAAGAAACTGATAACGAAAATAAATATATGCATGGCACATAATAGCTATCTACATTTGCTCATCATATTTCGGAAAATTTACACTAAAAAAAAAAATTCTAAGAACTTTCAATTTCATCCTAAATTTGCATTTAACTTGAAGCTTTTGGTGAGTGATTTTGTTATCCAATGATTACGTGCATATTTGTAACCTCCAGTGGAAGAAGATCTGCCTTCCATTCTCTAGGTCTATCATAGTTTCAATGTGTTAATAATATTGAAATAATAAAGAGATTGACGTACCTGCAAAAATTGGTAACAATCTTGGCGGGCTCAGCTACTTGGCTTAATATCTTTATCAAATGCATCAAACTCCCATTTAATATCCTCTGGGGAGGCTTCTTTGCTATCGTTCTCAGATTCTGAATCTAATATGTCTACTTCTACCTTTACCTCCGGCAATTCTTCTCCCTTAGTTGAGGGAGCCTCCATCTTCTCTCTTTTGTGTTCCAGGGTTTCGGAGACTTGTTTCGAGGTAAAGGATGGAATTTTATCAGACTCATGATTGGACAATAAGTCTGATATTTTGGAAGGAGTCTCAACATCCAAAATGGGTCTCTTAATGGATTCAAATTCTGTTTTTATTTTCTCAAGGGTGTCGAATAGTTCTTTGGCCTTTTCATTGTCTTTCCTGGATTAAAAATTTATCATGTCTCAGTTTAATAGGTTCAGATCACTTGGCTATACAGTAATGAATAACAAAAGGGGAAAAATGAAAAAAAGTACGATGTAAAGTTATTGGGTACCTGTAAATGCCTTCATTCTCAGCATAAAACTGATTTTGAATTGTAGCCACTATGCTTAAGGTGGTTAAAAACTAGCACAAAAAATGGAAAAAAAAAATTGTGTTATCTCTTAATAAGCTGAAAGAAACAAAAATCGTGATAGCATCAGACCTAGGGGGAAACAGGTGTGATACCAAACATGCAATTGAAACAGGGGTTAGGAAACTAGTTCTTTAGACATTGAAGTTAGAAAATGCACTGTTACCTGTGCTTCAAGATTCAAATATTCCTCTTCAAAAATTTTTCTAGGAAACATTGCTTTTGGACTCTCCTTCTCTAACACTGGTGCTACTATTAACCTGATATTGCAAAAAAGGGGGAAAAAATGAGAATTAGTTAACTACAAAACAATCTGTTGAAGAATCTTGCTGATTTCCTTCCAATGGAAAAGTTTGACGAAACCAAATCTCATATTCACATGATATACCCAGTGCACAATCATTGCACATCTAATTTCTTATATGTAATAATCGAGCCATAATTCTCGAGGACTGGTTGCAATTGTTTTGATGGAGGTGGATTGTTTGATTTGTTTCCTAGAATTAGTTGTATTCTTTTGTCATATATTTTTGTATCTTTAACAGAAATAAACATGGGAGAAAAAATTTCCCTTTTCTACACAATCGAAAGGACAAAATATGTTACCCGTCATCTAAAGGCAACTTATCCACGAGTTTTCTAATTCTTGTAAGGGAGGATCCCAACTCTTCCTGATTAAACACACATGATGCATGAACACCACCCAAAAAAAAAAATCAGTAAGGAAATAATAAAAGAATTACATAATGCTTGCAAATGTATCTGGAGATCATTATATTTGAAGAAACTATCTCAACTTGATGTACCTTGTATGCCGAAAGAAGATGAACAACCAAAATCACAAAATGATCCCCATATCTCTCCAAGTCACGACTTAAACATGTTCACATGTAAAAAATCATCAAATACAGAAATTTCATGTTAGACTGAGGTGGAAAAGGTAAGCCAGACACATAAATAACAAGGCATCCATTACAGAGCAATGCCACCCTCACTTTTGACTGATATACTTTCCAGCAAAAAGTATTGCATGAAATTCGTCAGTGATAAGCATGAAGATAGACATACCTGACCTGCTTTTCCTTTTTCTCATTGTATGTGGTCTGGAGAACCCAGGTGCCCTCCAGGAAATTAATCCATGTATTTACCACATTTGCTTCAGTTCTACAAGAAGCAATTGATCTTGACAGCTCATCTTCCTATGATAAAACAAAATTTTGAATAAAAAATGTATATAAATAAAACATAGCCAAAGTGAGCTCTAAATTTTTCATGAAAAGTCTGAATATGAATAATAATTATTCTCAGAATGCACAACCTCAGTTCCTTGAGAGATCAAAAGCAAAAATACCTTTGATTTGAAGTACACAAGAATCTTATTATTTGCTTCATCAAACTGCTCTCTTTCTTCCTTGGCATTACGGAGGCGTGCACGAGTGGTAACCAATGAGGTGTTGACCTAATACCATAAAACAAAGCCAGAAAAAGTAACCTCAGAAGAGGATACCAAAGAATTAAAAAAACCTTTGGAACTGATGTTGTAGAACATAGATGTAGTGCTCACACTAGAAAATCACACACACACACACACACACACACACACACACACACACACACACAGAATAACAGTGGTAGAAATGGAAAGGTAGAAGCAACTGAAACTTAAATGGGCCAACTGAAGCTTAATTATGCAATAACAACATCATCAGATCTCTCTGTACATCTCTCTGTACATCATGTTCTTTTGAGTATAGCCAAGATAAATCACAGGCAGATAAAGAAAAACACCTTCTTCAATGCAATTTCAAGTTCATCCTTTTGCTTCTCTAGTTCTTGAATCTCCACAGTTAAATCCTGGAAAAATGCAATGAGATGTGATCAATATTTTCTGAGACCATGAGTAAAGAACAAAAAGCCTTCCTGTCAACCAATATGCTGTTATAAAAGAAATAAAAACATAACGTACATCTTCTCAGTTGTATCCAATTAACCATAAGAAGGTTAAACTTTCAGTTTTTTGAAATTATTCAAAAACATAATATTTGCAAGATCATGACAAGAGATTTTCCATTTTTTTCGAGTCAGAACAGCTATCTTTTAATAGTACAGGTGTGAAACTTCAAACAACAACCATTCAACTGAAGCTGGGTTGAATTTGACAAACAGGATAAAAGAGAAATGCAAATATTATTAAATAATGGTGGAAAGGTTTCAAAGCACCCAATGGAATGAAAAAGAAGTAAAAGATTTCTTTGTCAAATTTATTAGTACTTAAAATAATGCCTTCTGATCCAGGTTTAATGGAGGCAGTCTTCAGGCAGTATACCTTCTCAAGTTGGCAAACTTCATTGCATTTAGCCAAACGGAAGTGAAGTGCTTCTTCTTTCTGTGATCTGATTAAAACATGGAATGAAAAATGTAAAAAGCATCATCAAATAATACAAAATGCTAGGAGGGTTAATAAGCAAAAACAAAGGAAAAAGTTAGAAGGAAACCAAGAAATGAATAGTGACAAAAAACTAAAACTATTCAACCATTTCACATTCGCAATGTCTGATATAATTAGCAGCAAGAAATAGAGATCAAATCATTTTATTTACCAGTGAATCCTTAACAAGAATTCAACACCCGAATTGACTTTACAGTGCCAGTTTTCCCTTGTTTAAATACTTGTAGTTCCTAGAGTAATTTAATAGAGTGGCTGGCAAATTTGTGTAATTTAAAGTTTCCATTCATTTGCATAGGCAGTGAAGATCAAGTTTTATAGAGTCTTTGTGGCATTAGCTCGCAAGTTTCTGAGCAAGTAGTTCTGTGTCAGGTCTCAGACGTATTAATTTCAACGACAAATTTACAGCATAATCCAGGATTCAAAACAAAGTTTTCCAAAAACATTGGGCCAAAACATATGCCATCTATGTTTATGACACAACTCCATCTGATCTGGGTTTGTGTCCCATTGGCCATTCCATATAATTAAAGCATATGATAAAATTTTTAGATCAGAGACAGTTTAGTTAGAAGATTGATTTATTATGTTTCAATATACTGAAACCTATTTTAAGTAACAATGTGGCAAATTAATTTTTAAACTGTCCTTTTATGCTTTTGTATGAGATATACGCTTAAAATTCATATACCATTACTACTTTCCCGGGCATATTGAACAACAGTGACAGGACAATGAACTTTAACTGAGGCAGTTGTATCAGAATGGAATCCACTGTGATATCTACAAAGAATAACATTGTAGAAATTATGGAACCTACTTCGGGTTAACACTAGCTAATTAAGATGTATACTTAAAAAGATAGGCAAAAATTGTTAATTTAACAAAACTGAAGAATAAGAGAATTTATTTATCCGGGCACATGAAGGACCAGCCTGACTATACATATAATTAAAAATTAAGCCTGTGTGCTGCCCACATATGCACGTTGCTCACAAGTCACTAGCACTTCCACACTCACACAAATTCTTATGACATTTCATTCCTGAAAACTGACGTCTACATATTTCTTCCTAATTTATGCAAAGACTCTTTTCCACATACTATATCTATCACATGTAGTCATACAAATCATTGACGAGCAAGGACACCCATACAAAAGAAATTCGAAGTGTTTATTTCAAACCTGTTTTCTAAAATGCGCTTTTCAGCTTTTGAGGTCGAGTTAACCAGAGATTCAGAGAAAATTTTTAACTTATGTACCTGTAAGATAAATGAATCATAGATCACTGACAATATCATAGGGGAAGACTAGTAGTGCTGAGCATGAAGTCAAAGATGAAAGAAACCATTCTCAGCCACATGTGCAGATTTTCAACAAGGATAGATTGATTCAATGATTTTGATATAACATTTACTTAATGTATAAGAGGCTAGCCTCAAGAAATTTTAAACCAATTCCTGCATCAAATATCCAGTCAAATCAATCCGACAAAGTCATTATTTAGCTTGTCAAGCATCAAAGTATTTTGATACTCTGTAGCTATTTGGGTTTAAAAAATGCCTCAATTAATCAGCTTCTCAATGTGAATCACTTTGACATACGAAATGAGGAAATTTACGTGGCCAGAAAAGGGATCTGCACGTATTCAGAACTATGTTACTTGGCATTCAACCTAATCCTGACATCAGATTTGATTGTACACTCCCAACTGAAAATAATACATGACCAATGGCTGGTTCAAGTATTGGTGCTCACCCCCTCTTTTGAAAAGGCAACATACATTCTGAAGATATATATTTTTTTTTTTCAAAAGAAACGATGGAAGAATAAAAGTACCAATATCAAAGGAAACTCAGACCTTTACACCGTGTTGTTCCGGAGAGTCCCCGGTCCTCAAAGACATTTTCTTTAGGAAGAGATCCTCCAACTTGGAACATAGTTGAATCTGTTCAAGAGTTTCTTTCAGAGCCTGCAGCAAATCCAAAGCATTTAGGTTCAGCTTCAGTTAGCAATAGTACACAATAGAGCAATGACAGATTCACACGTGTATAAGTTACGCAACTAGGATAAGTTGATTTGTTTTTACGCATTCACTTTCCTAGTAAGTAGACTTAGTATATTATTGCAGCAAGGCTTTAGATAAGTTTGCCTGCAATTCATTTGTATATTAATGCAACATGAGCATGCATGACTATTTAAATCAGCCTGACCTCAGTTGATGCAGTTGTTGTTCCTTCTGATAATTTATCTACAACTTCATCGGAAGGCCACTGCACTGGCTTTATTTTATCAAATTTTCCAATCAGACCGCGGGCTTCAGCATCTATTCTGAGAGCAGAGAGCAAAAAATGTGGAAAGAAAGAATTGTAATTTCAGTCTTATCATTATAGAAAAGAATTATAATTTCGATCTTATCATTATAGAAACAATAAAAAAATGTTTTATCATTTTTCAATTTAGCTATCAGAAACCGACAGCATAAGCAAGTTAAAAAAGGCCAATTATCCAACTTACACACTGCAAACTGATCTTAAAGAAGAAAGGAGGTCAAACTTGAGAAGATTTTAAGCCATAAAAAATGAGTACATATATAAATTGTCAACCACCTTGGAAGATCAGCATTAATCTTTAGCCCAGCAATTGCACCTTGAGCATATTGGAGCAATTCTTCTCGCTTTACCTGAAGAGTTGAGAACAGAAAGACAAACATTAAGCTATAATCTTTCTATTGCAATAATTAACGTCTATACTTTGCAATAGAAATGTATGTGAAAATGCAAGTCTGCTTCTGTTTGGATCCAAACGTTGTATGGCTAAATAATCAATGGTGAATTTCCCTAATATTTGGACATGCATGTTAAAGGCATGTGCTCACCAGTACTTCATCTTGGTAGGTTGAGAATACTGTTGCCAGATCCTGTATGCTACTCATTACTGCACTGTGAACTTCCTTTCCTCCTGCAAGACAAAGCCTGTATATAACCAAGCCAAAACAAAAGGTTTATGTAGAATTCAAAATGGAAAAAAGCAAATAAGAAGAAGAAGTTGGTAGCTTTAAAGCCTTAAGAAAAGTTTTGCTATACTTAAAAGGTAGTAAAAAATGTAAAGACAAAAAAATGATTTAGCACCAAAAGCTGTTTTCAGATATTAAAAACAAACTAAGAGTTCTAAGAAAAATACCCAAATATCTCCAATAATAGTGAAACTTCTTCCTCATCTGGTGCTTCAAGAACCTGAATCATACAAAAGAGTTAACCTGCGGTTAAACTCAATGGATCAGCAAATACAAAGCCCAGTTAAGTACTTAATAATTATGACACTAATATCAGAGGTAAACTAGGCTTATTATCACAATGCTAAGGTCTCTTTGGAGGAAAAGTTACAAAAGGCTTCTTTTCAAGTTAATCATTAAGCAGTCATAACACATCAAAGCCCCTTAGTTCTACTGAAATCACTAATTAGACGTTACACTGACACGGCAGGATATATTCAGATTTCAGATTAAGAACAACCAGTTATAAACACCAATTGGATATAAATCATTAGTGATACATGATTAAACATTCTACATATGACAATTGGAGGTAAAATCAATAAATAAGCAATGAAAAAATGATGAGAAAGATGCAATGAAATGGAAAGTTATATCCACCATTAAATACCGCAACATGTTTCTTTATATTTAAAATGCAAAACGTCACAACATGGGAAAGAAATCAAAGCAGAGTCAACTTCTGTCAACGTGCAGATACAGTGCACAAGATGTTAGTCAAGCAAATTGTGTTTCAAAAGAGTTATATAGCTCAAGCAGTGGCTCATGGTTTCATTCAAGAACAAATAGTATATCACAACAAACCCTCCTATCAAATGACAAGAAACCACAATTGCTTACTTATTCCACTCTTTCATTGATCACTCAACACTTAATTAAAAAAAAACAAGAAAAATATAATATCAATGCCCTTGATATTAAAGAAAGCTAACGACAGCAGCACTTGCGACTTTCTTTAGCTTTTTTAACTATAGCTAGCGCCAACAAACCTGTGCAACAGGCTATTGCTATAAACAACTCAAGCTGGTAATATCCATAGTATTTTGGAGCCAAAAAAGAAAAAATAAAAATAAAAATAAAAATAAAACTTACCATAGAGAGTGTTATGCCTTCAAGAGCTTGACTAAAAAGAAAAACGTCACGAAAATTCATCGGTTCACCGTCCCCAGAGTCAGGGTCCACATAATAAACCTAATCAACAAATTTCATATGAAAAAATCTCAATCGTCAATCATCAATCAGCAACCAAACACGTCAACAACAAACGTATTAAATTAATGAATAAGGAAATGCAATTAAAGTCATAAATTCAAAACAAAAAAAATTAAAAAAAAAAAACAGACCACAGTAGGTTTCTTCGGAGAATCAGAATTGAACTGATCATCCAATTCAAGATAATTATTATCAGGTGAAGTTGAACACCTCTCGACTTCTTTTAAAGCAACCAGCCACCTTCTCAGTAACTGAACTCTCTCTATTCCTCTACACGATACCGATACTTCTTCCAATCTCTTCGCCGTTTGTCTAAAATTGTTAAAATTCCTCGCTCCCTGCAATTTTTTTTTTGGCACCAGCGTTCAATTAAAAAAGAAAAAAAATTCGAAATGACAATTATATATATATAATTGAAAATTTACAATGCGGTCCGTTATGATCTTAGCTCCCTCCGTAACGGCATTGCCGGCCGTTTGAACCACGGTATCGGCATAGCTCCGAACGGTGCGTGTTAGGTTGTTTCTTCCGCCGACTTCAACCGCCTTATTCACCGCCGATTTTAACCAAGACATTGCCTTCCGTTACCAATTTCTTTCTTTTATTTTTAATAAATTTTTAATAGAATGTTGATTTTGTGAGGTACGTTTTTATGAATTATGAAACTAGCAATTTTCTTTTTTTTTTTTTTTCTTAACAAAATGTTGATTAATGCAGGGATTGTAAAAATTTTGACTAAGGAAAATGATTTGGCCATAACAGAATAAGTCAAGCTATAGCGCATTCTTGTGAAGCGTTTTCTGGTTTTAGTTCGAGTCTTAAGCCTTTACTTGCGCTTCGTCTTCATCACGCCATATCCTTGCCCCTTCCGCTCTCTTATTATTTGGAAAATTTTATAATGGATTAAAGTTACGGTATTAATGTCATAATAAATATAAATTTTATAAATTAGATATAAAATTATTAATTAAAAAATAAAATAAGTAAATTAATATAAAATCGTAAATTAATGTTTTAAAATTACAAACAAAGCAAACGTTTGTAGAAAGAATATAAAACTTGTAATCAATATTAAATTTTCATTAAAAAAGTATTTTATTCATCTAATTTAATTAAACATAGAAAAAAAGTCACTCATCAATTGAAAACAAAAAAATTATATCGAAAACAATTGGAATATGTTTATTGAATATGTTTAACTATAAATTTTGTATTCATTCTAGATATTTATAATTTTTTTAATTTTCTTTCATAGTATTGTTTACTACATAGGTAAATTAAGTAAAATTATTTTTCTTGATGTGGATCAAGATAAAACAAAATAAAAAAAATTCTTTTATTATTAGACATATATGATTATGATATATAAAAAAAATATCTAATTTTATATTTTATACATACTTTATATAACTTTAAACTTTGCTTTTTATTTGTATTTAAAGATAATTTGAGATTACTGCCGAGGGGGTTTAGAAGGATGCAAATACCTTATCTACAAATAATTTTGAAAACATGAAAAATACTAGGCTTTCAAAATCTTGTTATTATCATTATTATAGGAGTGGTAAAACTATCATCATTATTATAATGAGTTTTTATTTTATATTTGTAAGTTTTTTTTTTCAATAACTCTTATATTAATTTATTTGTTTTACCTTCTATTTACAAGTTTTATATTTTATTTACATAATTTATATTTTATTTTATACTAAATGATGATTTACAATTTTTATGTTACATTTGTAGGTTTTCGTCTTGTTTACTAATAATACTTCAATTTACCGCTCTTATGTTAATTTACTTATTTTACCTTTCATTTATAAGTCTTATGTTTCGTTTACTTAATTGATGTTTTATTTTACACTTATTCCTGATTTACAAGCTTTATATTATATTTGTATGTTTTTTTTTATTAATTATACACCAATTCACCACTCTTACGTTAGTTTACTTAGTTTACCTTTTATTTACATGTCTTATGTTTTATTACATAATTTATGTTTTATTTTATACTTAATGCCTATTACAAGTTTTAAGTTATATTTTTAAGTTTTTGTTTTGTTTACAAATAACACACTATTTCATTACAAGAAATTTGACTTTTTGAGACGATTTTTATTATGACATTTGTAGATTTTGTCATAAAATAGTACTTATTGCGATTATTTTTTAAATCGTAGCCAATAATCTCCTCTAGGCTCATGTTATATTTTGTAGCGAATAATATTTGTTTTAGGACCCATTAATTGGTTACCTAATCAAATGTCTTGCGATAAACATAAAATTAGCCGCAAAAGAGCATGCTTTCTTTTACACAAAAAATTCCATTCAAAATTGATCATTTTCTGACAAAATATCATCTTTTATGACAAAAAATCTAGTAATGAAATATAGTTATAGGTGGCATAATTATTTCATAACTAAAAGAGGGATATAAAATTAATCAAACCATTCGTGACAAAAAATATTAGTCTCCAAAGCTAATATGGTTTTGATTAATTTTTAGACCTTATTTTTTTCACAGATAATTACCTACTGTGACGAAACTAAAAAATAGTAGTTTAAAATTTTTTCTTGAGTAATATTATATTTCATGACCAATTTTTTTCAGAGGCACATTATTTATTATTTGATTCATTTTTTTTCGTGACGAACTTTACAACACTGAAAAAAAGAATAATAATCAATATCTTTTTTAATTATATTATATTTTGTGACCAACCATTTTTTTTATGTATTTTGATTAATTAGTTGATATTTTATCTTATTAAAGTAAGAAAACATCAATTTATCTCTATTTGATGTTAAGAAGATTTTTTTTAAAAAAAAGTCATCACCATGCCGCTCCCCTTTTGCCATCATCTTTTGAAAGAAAATGAGAGTAAATTGATGTTTTCCTACTTTTAAGTGATAAATTTATTATTGTCATTCTAAGTAGAGAGTAAATTGAAGTTTATCTTAAAAAATATTGAAGGATAATTCTCAAATTTTAAATTAAAACTTGATCTTGCTCTAATGGGAGCTTCCCTCAATACTAATCAGTTAAATATCTTTTTCTTGAAATTAATTACCCACATTATTGTTTATTATTTAGCTTCATAGAATTTTTGTTTACCTATATTAGATTAATAAAAATTAAAATAAAAGCCCTAAAATAATTAACTTGGATTAATAAAAATGATATTAGATTCTTCTGTAAAACCAATAATAACAAACTTGTAATTGCTTCTTTTTTATTTTTAGAAGAATCTTATAATAGTTAAATAAGTTGCATTTATAAAAAAAGTATATTGGATTGATAAAAAAAAAGAAAAGAAAAACTAAACTTAAATAGAACCTACATTTCTCACTTAAAATTCTCTGAATGATATCGTGAAACACAAATTAATCCAAACAAAACAAATTAATTCCCTTCCACTCCCTCCTTGACCACTTCACTTTGATTGGTTTTATATTATAAAACTACCCATCTTTATCTTTGTTGTCCTTCCAATCTGTGCGTGTGCAAGTGAATGAACAGAAAACGTGCGGCTAAGGAGGCAACATCATAACTCTACCTTAGCCACTGCGAGGGCCATTATAATCACGCCCTTTGCCACTGCCCAAAAGCACGCCACACTCACCAGTCCACTCACGCATGCCAAAATAAGCCACTCAACAAAATTCACTCTCATCTCTCCCTCTACTTCAAAATTGTAGTATACATAAACTCAACCGATTTAATTTTGATTAGTTTAGTTGAGATTGGATTGTTTAAATTCATATTTTTTGTGTTAGGTGAAATTTAAGGATTGCAATGCTTAGATCTATTATTTGAATATTTTTAAGCTTATCAATTAGTTGATAAAATTCCTAAGAGAATATAGCAAAAGAAAGATAGAAAATATATGCAAATAAATGAAGGGAAAGCCTAGTAGGTATTGAGAAACTTTTATAAAATTAGGATATTAAGAAAAATTTTCAATTTGGGCAATGGGTTTAGACGTGATGACATTAGATTTTTTCCCCCCTAATATTCCTTCATAAGAACTTTAGAAAATTGCGATCTCCCTATTATTATTCACTTCAACTTGGTAATTGGTATGTAATTAATCATCTTTCTTTATTTTTTTAAAGAAAATTGTAGCTAGTATTAATATAATGAAAAGACTTAATAAGTTATTCAAGTCCAACCAATATAATTAGAAGTTAGAATTACAGAATATTTTAGCTACAAATTTTAACTAAAAAATATTATATAACTTTGATGTGTTGGTTCAAAGGATGGTGTTGAAGCTTGGGTTGCTACAGCTTGCTGAAAATGTTGTTAGATTTTCTGAGAAGTGTACATGAAGTGACTAAATAAAACTTGCTCAAAAAGCTTTTTTTTTTTTTTTAAAGTGGTTGTTGTACGTTTAATTAAAATTAGTGTACTTATCTTCTTTTGTACTAGAATAACAAAAAAGTATGGAGAGTCTTTTGGATTATTTTGTTTCATAAGATGCATTGGAGTGAGCGAAAAAGGTTTCAAGTAGTCTTCATACAAAATCTAAATAAATTAGCTTTTTTTTTCTAAACTTAATCTTTTATTTATTTCAACTTTATATTTATTGAATTGTAAATGTTGATTCACTGACTGCTTTAATTTATTTTAAGTTTGACATAACTATTTAATGGATTAACTTAAGAGTTTCAGATGCAGAATTTGTACAAGTGAATCGAGGTTGATTATGTGTTTGTAATCTTTTGATTATACTGTTAATTACTAATATGATAGCAAGTCCATGCTTGTAATCTCCTAGTCTTTCATTTAGATTTCTTTTTACATATTTTTACTAGATGAAAGAATTGATTACGAATATGTTTCATTGAGAAATTTAATTAACGTTGCATCGTTACTTAAATATTTTTATTTATAGCTATTTGCCTTGATAATTACTATTCTTTTATGCATTTCAATGAGACTTTTTTTTTTGTAAGATTATTCTTCTACACCAATTCAATGCTTTCTCAAGTTTTTTTTTCATTATTAGTATTATTATTTTAATCATGTAAGGCCTAATGATAGATGGAAGAAAATGATGTACCAATAATAGATGATCAAATTGTGAAATACTTTTGGAAAAAATCTTTAATTTTATAAAGATAAAAAATAACAGGTACCTTCAAAGTCATCATTTGCTACAAAATTGTCTCAGCAAAATAAGGATAAAAAATTAAAATTAAGGAACAAGATAGCAAATTTAAGGAAGTTGAAGCATTTATGAAACAACAACCGATGTTTACTTAACTCTCCGTTTGATTAATGTTACTTTTATTTTTCTTTTACAATGTAATCTTATTTTTAGACTATTTATTTATTTTTTTTACTTTTTAGATTTTAGATCTCTTTGTGATGGATTACATTTATGTTCATAATATTTTTCACTTTAAAGTTCTTTTGTCATTAAATTTTGAATTCTATGACTACATATTGTTATTAAAATTTATGCGAGACTATATAAATCGTCCTTAAAACAAATTTGAGACTAAATTAATTACGATTTGTATTCGTAAAAATTGTCATAAATAACAACTACTTGAGACGATCATGTAATATCGCGATATGTGAACTTCAACAACAAAAAAAATAGCATTGCTAATTGTATTTTTGAACCTCTAAAATGAAGATTTCCAGTAATTATTGAGACTATATTTACACACTCTTGCGACAAATATTATAGTCACTATAAATCACATGTTGAGACAAATATTATAGTCACTATAAATTACTTATTGTGACAAATATGAAGTGTCATTGATTGCATTTATAAATCTCTAATTTGACCATTTTGAGTACCATTTGTGACTGTTAAGGTAATTATTTATAGAGTTGACATTTTATGGCAAGTCTAGTTAAATTGGAATTTTATTTATTGCATATCTTGTAATAGGGATTAATTTATTAATTCCCTAATTTAGTGAGATTCCAATTTATTAGGAATATTTGTTTCCTAGTTTAATTAGATGTCTCATTTACCAAGTCAATTAATGATGGGATTCTATAATTGGCACATGAGATCTATTTAGAGTAAGAAGTTGGTTCAAACAGGAAGTCATTGAATGCTCTAGATATTTTTTAGGAGACAAGCAATGCAAGAAGATTAGATTTATTCCTATTCAGATTCATGGGAATGATAAGAGGAAAGAAACTCTTATTTGGAAAAAATCTAAGTCTTTTAAGACTTGCTATTTTGGTGAAATCCTAGTGCCTATATAAAGAGAGGTATTTCACAATTGAAGGTACACAACACAGAGCATAAAGTAGAGAAGCAAAATTCGGCCTCCTCCCCAAAGAATCCGGATTTGGCGCATCACGTTGTATTGATTTGATTTCTTATTTTCTGTTCATCTCTGCGGAGAGTCTATGTGGATCTTGGATCACTAGACATTGAAGAATTGAAGAATAGCTATTGATCACTTTGCGAAGTGCCTCGAGGATCATGGATCAAGAGGAGTAGCGATTATTCAAGAGAAGCAGATTCAGTCTAAGGTTGAGTAAACTGTATGGTGATAAACTGTAAGTGAAAGTCTTAAGTTTGGTAAATCCATAGGTTGTAATATCTCAACTTAGTGAATTACTTTTCATCTGGGCGTGGCCTCGTGGATGTAGGATTGATTAATTCGAACCACGTAAAAATCTCCATGTCATTTATTTTCTACATTTTATTATGTTTTTGGAAAATTAATATTTTTGATAGGGATGAACAGTATTCGTGAACAATGTTAAATGTGATAGAATTGAAAATGCAGTATCTATGAACAAAGTCGTGAAAGAACCATGAATAAGAATACTTCCAAAAAAAATTAAATTAAATTGTTAATTTTTTTATTACCTACATCTATTTTTAATAGATCTTAATTCCTAACAATTGGTATCAGAGCAGGACACTAACTATTTATTTAGTGAGATTCTTGGAACCTAGATCTATTTTGTAGGTATGAGTTTGCAAAGAGAGGAAGGCTCTCTGGCTCGTCCACCAGTACTTGATAGGACAAATTATGCTTATTGGAAGCAAATGATGAAAAATTTATCTAATGGCTATTGATGAAAGAGTTTGGCAATACGTACTCACAGGATATACTCCACCTATCAAAATTGATGAAGATGGTGTAGAATCTCCCAAGTCAGTCGGAGAATGGACTATTGATGAACTTAATATGTCTGGATATAATGCAAGGGACTTAATGCCATCGTTAATGGAGTTGATATGTTTCAGCACCAACTAATTTCTACCTGCAAGACATCCAAAGTTGCTTGGGATATACTTCAGAGTACTTTTGAAAGTGACAATACGGTAAAACGTTATAAACTTCAGAAACTTACATTTGATTTTGAAAACTTGAAAATGCATGAACATGAAACCATTTCTGAATTTAATTCTAGAATCCTCGCTATGATTAATGATTTTTTTGCTCTTGGAAAACCCATTTCTGAAGAAGAAATCTGCAGAAAAATTTAAGATTTGTTCATCCTAGATATCATCCTAAAATTTTGGCCATTGAAAAATATGCTGATATGTCTGCTATGACTAGGGGTTCACTTATAGGAAAATTGATGGTTTATGAGACTAACTACTTGAATTTGAATCCCAAGAAAGAAAAAGGTATTGCCTTTCAGGTTGAAACGGAGGCTCCTGTCACTAAACCAAGTGAAGAAGATGATCCATTCTTGTATGTGGATAATTCTCTTGCACTCATTGTAAGGAATTTCAAGAAGATGTTGAAAAAAAAGAGCTTTAACAAACCAAAGAAAACTTCAACATCAGTGGCTCCTATAGCTCAAAAAGGTTCTTCCAACTCTAATTCTAAATTGTTTGATTTTAATAAACTTGAGGGTATTCGATGCAGAGAATGTGGAGGCATAGGACACATACAAGCACAATGTGCTAACACTCTTATGAAAAAGAAAGTAATGCAATCCACTTGGAGTGATGATGATTCTAATGATAGCATCGACGAAGAAGACCTTGTTGGAGGACTTGTTGTCCATAATGATGGCAGTAAACAAGAATCAAATATCAGAGATGCATCCATATTTGAAGCCTCGCACTTAGCTCATTACAAGAAAGAAACTGATTCCAGCCTTGACGCAATTGTGCAACAAGTTAACAAGGAGAATGATTCAGATAGCGACATCAGTGACATTGATATAAATGACAAGAAAGCTTTTCATGAAAGCTACAAGATGATGTTTGCTAAGTGGGAAGAAGTTTACAATGAGAATGTGACCCTGATGGCCCATGTCAATCTGGAAAACAACAAAGGGCGTCGTATAAAGCCATTCAGGATAAAACAACGTCAAAGGTGCTACAACTACTTCATATGGATCTTATGGGACCAATGCAAGTTGAAAGTTTGGCTGGGAAAAGGTACACATTTGTATGTGTAGATGATTTTTCTAGGTATACATGGGTTGACTTCATTAAAGAAAAATCAGATACATTTGATATGTTCAGAAAATTGTGTGAAAAGGTTAAAAATAAACAAAATTGCAATATTATCAGAATTAGGGGTGATCATGGAAGAGAATTTGAAAACTCCAGTTATGAAGAATATTGTAGTTTACATGGATTCACATGAGTTTTCCTCACCTATTACTCCAGAACAAAACGGTGTTGTAGAAAGAAAAAATAAAACATAAAACCTTGCAGGAAATGGCTCGAGTGATGTTGAATTCAAAGAAACTTTCAAAGAGATTATGGGTTAAAGCACTTAACACTACTTGCTACACCATTAATCGTGTTTATTTTCGTCCAGGTACTAAGAAAACTCCTTATAAGTTATGGAAAGGTAAGAAACCTAATCTAGGTTACTTTCACATTTTTGGGAGTATGTGTTTTATATTAAATGATTGCAAACATCTTGGCAAATTTGATTCAAAAAGTAATGAAGGTGTTTTTCTTGGTTACTTTAATAATAGCAGAACTTTTCGTATTTATAACATAAGAACTCAAAATATTGTTGAATCTGCAAATGTTGTTATTGATGATTATCAAGATTTTTCAGATTACTCGATTGAGGAAGAGATAATAAATCTTTTAGAAACACCAAAAATTGTTACAATTGCACCTGAAGTTCGAGTTATTAAGAAAAGTCAACCTAGTGAACCTCTCTTGAAAGAAAATGAACTTGTTGAAGAAGACGTCTCTAAGGAAACACCAGATATTGTGAAGGAAAAAGCTTCAAAACTCAAAGCAATCAGGGGCCTGCAGGACCCAATCAGAAAAGAACCATCATCAAGAGTTAAGAAAAATCACCCATCTGAGTTTATTCTAGGCAATCTTGATGAACAAATGGTCACAGGGAAAAGGTATGCAAATATGGTAAGATTTACTTACTTTGTATCTTTGACTGAACCTAAGAATGTTAAGGAAGCTTTAGTTGATGAATTTTGGGTCAAAGCTATGCAAGAAGTACTAGAACAATTTGAATGAAATGATGTATGGATACTAGTACCTAGATCAAGTCATACTAATGTTATAGGAACCAAATGGATTTTTAAGAACAAAACTGATGAATTTGGTAACATAGTGAGAAATAAAGCTAGACTGGTTGCACAAGGCTACACGCAAATTGAAGGTGTTGACTTTGATGAAACCTTTGCACTAGTTACTAGAATTGAATCTATTCATTTGCTTTTTGCAGTTGCTTGTTCAATAGGTTTTAAATTATTTCAAATGGATGTTAAGAGTGCCTTTTTGAATGGCATCTTAAATGAAGAAGCTTATGTTGAACAACCTAAAGGTTTTAAAGATCCTCATTTCCCAGACCATATTTTCAAATTGCAAAAGGCTCTATATGGTTTAAAGCAGGCTCCTTGAGCTTGGTATGAAAGGTTGACAAAATTTTTGCTTGAAAATAACTATAAGTAAGGGGGAGTAGATAAAACACTATTTATTAAGTGTTGTGCAAATTTTGTTGAACTCGCAAGCGCACGAATCTATTGTAGAATAGATTAATGGTGTTGAGTGTCGATCCCACGAGGAGGTGGATTTTAATTGTGTGTAGAATTAATTATGTAAATGGGTGGTTGGATTTGTGTGGAAGTGATTTAGATGATGCTGGAATTTAAATTGGATTGGCAGAAATAATTAAACTGGAAACTATTGAGATAAAGCACTTGGGTATCTGGATCCGTATCAACATGCATCATGGGCTAAATAATCCTTATTAATACCAATTAAATCATGAGGGGGAATCCACACCTCATGAACCACGCTCTAATCAATGTGGTGTCAAGGGCTTATCGTGCCAAATAATAATAACCTTATACTAGGGTCTTGAAAACTGGCGGAACTAGACAAGATTATTATTATTTGTCGACGAAAAGTCAAAACCTCCACAGAAATTAGAGGGGAAGAGAAAATAAATTTACCAAATAAAGCCCATGACACATGTTGAGACTTCACCTTCAACCCAAGCTTAAAAGAAAATTAGCCACTCATAATTGAACTAAGGGTAAAATGGGAATTTTATTAAAATACGTAGAAAATACAAGATGGAGAGAGAATTACAGAAAACTAAGCTCAAAAATGGATTCAGGGGTATCAAATTAGGGGGGGGAGGCCCCCTTTTTATAGATACATTGAGTGAATCATGGCCATCGGATTAAAAATAGTTTGGATGCACGAGATTGCGCCACGTCATCGAACAACAGAACACGGTTTGACCACGGGTTTGACCACGCGGTTTGAACAGTAACACGGTTTGCACACGGTTTGAACAATAACGCGGTCGAACAAATTATGTCGTGAATGATATCCATGAACAAGATGCATACATGTGAATAGTGCCGTACGTGTGAACAGTGCCATTTTTCCTCTTATGCTCCTCTTAAGGTTTTCGACTGTCCTGAGTTCAAAAGTGACGTTCGTTTTGCTATCCGAAATCTCGTTCATTGTGAAATGACCATGATACCCCTAAAATACACAAAATACTTAATAAAAACAAAACATATATAATTAAATAACAAAGGACTTAAATAAATAAAATTAGAGATGTTAGTGAGATTTAAAGTGTAAAATGATGAATTTCTCCTTTATAAATATACACTTTCTAACACTCAACATTAAGCAACTCAATCCAGGGATTTTAGTTGTTCAAATCTATGTTGATGATATAGTGTTTGGTTCTAATTCTTCTGATCATGTGCAAGAATTTGTAAATCAAATAAAAAAGGAATTTGAGATGAGCATGGTGGGAGATTTGACTTACTTCTTGGGTTTGCAAGTGAAACAAATGGAGAATGGAATTTTTGTTAATAAAAGTAAGTATGCAAAAAGTTTAGTCAAGAGGGTTGGTTTAGATTCTGCAAAACACTTGAGAACTCCTATGAGTACTAATACCAAGTTGACTATTGATAATAGTGGTTCTAGCGTTGATCCTAGTCTTTACAGAAGCATGATAGGTAACTTACTTTATTTGACTGCAAGTAGACCGGATATATGTTTCAGTGTTGGTGTATGTGCTAGGTACCAATCGAATCCAAAGGAATCACACTTAACTCCTGTTAAACGAATCATTCGTTTTGTTAATGGAATAGTTAATGATGGAATATGGTACACTAATGAAACAAATTCAAGTCTTGCAGGATATAGTGATGCAGATTGGGCTGGCAATGCTGATGATAGAAAAAGCACCACTGGAGGATGTTTTTATCTTGAGAATAACTTAGTATCGTGGCATAGTAAGAAACAGAATTCAATTTCTTTCTCCTGTCCACTACTGAAGTCAAATATATTGCAGCTGGAAGTTTTTGCACCCAATTGCTTTGGATGAAACAAATGCTTGCAGATTATGGTATGATTCAGAATACTTTGACTGTATTTTGCGATAACACAAGTGCTATCAATATTTTTTTTTCTTGTTCTTAATACTCATTTTCATGGCTTCTAAGCTTAACATTGGTAAGTGCTCTCTTACTAGCTCTAATCCCAAGTGTCGCCCATCTCTTATGCCTTATCTTTGTTCTGGTTGTGGACGACCTCATGAGATTTATATACTTGATGATGATGCGGATTTTGGTCCCCAATTTGGACAAATACCTCCTGAAGAATCTATGCATTCAAGTGACAGCGACTCCATAGAAAGTGATCCTAGTGAAGATAGTTTTCACTTTGGCCCTTCCACCTCTAACCCTCGGATCACTACCAATGTCGCCATTGTTCATAATGTCCTTACCGACCACCAACTGCCGCCACACGCGCCCTCACGCGACGTCACCAATGGAGCTTCTCCTCGGACTATTCGCGATTTTCCTCCTTTTGTTGGAGCCTCTATTCGCTCCTCTCCTTCATCTACCTCTTTTGTTCCTAATCTTGCCCAACTTGAGGCCACCATTTTGAAACAAGGGCAAAATATTGCCAATCTTTCTACTCGTTTGGCAGAGTTGCATGCTAAACTACTTCCTTTTTGCAATCTTTTGGCAAAAAAGGGGGAGTAAATTATGTTTCAAGTCTTCAATTGTTTCAAGTCTTCAATTGCTCAATGCAATGAGTTAGGGAGAGTAGTATTTTCCATTCTAGGGAGAGATTTTATTTTTGTTCAAGAATTTTTTAATTCTTGGATTCTAGTTCTTAGGGGAAGTTTATAGTTCGTAGGGGGAGTTTATCTTTTTATTGCTCTTAATTTTCTGCTTATTGTTGTCTTTCCATTTATTGATCAATAAAATTAGCATTTTATTTTAATTCTTGCCTTGGTTTATTTTCATGAACTAACGTGCTAATTGCCAATTATTTTGGTTAGTTCCTTGTTGTTGTTTATGATTGTTCAGGTTCATATCTTCGCGCCAAAGTTCATGGAAGACTTGTGTTAGATTACTTTTGCCACAAGAATGCCAAAGGGGGAGATTGTTAAGGCCATTATTTATAGAGTTGGCATTTTATGGCAAGTCTAGTTAAATTGGAATTTTATTTATTGCATATCTTGTAATAGGGATTAATTTATTAATTCCCTAATTTAGTGAGATTCCAATTTATTAGGAATATTTGTTTCCTAGTTTAATTAGATGTCTCATTTACCAAGTCAATTAATGGTGGGATTCTATAATTGGCACATGAGATCTATTTAGAGTAAGAAGTTGGTTCAAACAGGAAGTCATTGAATGCTCTAGATATTTTTTAGGAGACAAGCAAGGCAAGAAGATTAGATTTATTCCTATTCAGATTCATGGGAATTATAAGAGGAAAGAAACTCTTATTTGGAAAAAATCTAAGTCTTTTAAGACTTTCTATTTTGGTGAAATCCTAGTGCCTATATAAAGAGAGGTATTTCACAATTGAAGGTACACAACACAGAGCATAAAGTAGAGAAGCAAAATTCGGCCTCCTCCCCAAAGAATCCGGATTTGGCGCATCACGTTGTGTTGATTTGATTTCTTATTTTCTGTTCATCTCTGCGGAGAGTCTATGTGGATCTTGGATCACTAGACATTGAAGAATTGAAGAATAGCTATTGATCACTTTGCGAAGTACCTCGAGGATCGTGGATCAAGAGGGATAGCGATTATTCAAGAGAAGCAGATTCAGTCTAAGGTTAAGTAAACTGTATGGTGATAAATTGTAAGTAAGAGTCTTAAGTTTGGTAAATCCATAGGTTATAATATCTCAACTTAGTGAATTGTTTTTCATCTGCGCGTGGCCTCGTGGATGTAAAATTGATTAATCCGAACCACGTAAAAATCTCCGTGTCATTTATTTTCTACATTTTATTATGTTTTTAGAAAATTAATATTTTTGATACGGATGAACAGTATTCGTGAATAGTGACGGTGAACAGTTGCGGTAAACAGTAACGGTGAACAATTGCGGTAAACAGTAGCGGTGAACAGTAACAATGAATAGTAGTCATAAACAGTAACCGTAAACAGTACTTCCGAAAAAAAATTAAATTAAATTAAATTGTTAATTGTTTTTTTTACCTACATCTATTTTTAATGGATCTAAATTCCTAACAGTGACAATTTTAACTTAATTTTAAGGCAACGATTTTTTTCACAAAATCATATTTTTAACATGACGAAAATAATTTTAGTTGCTAGAACATTTTAAGACGGTATTCTACGACTAACATGTGACAATTTATTTTTCTTTATAGAAAGTATAAGGTGACTAATTTGTTATCTTTAGTGTCTAAATTTTTTGTAATAAAATATCATTTTTCTTGTAGTGTTAAGTTTTTGTAATAAAATATCATTTTTCTTGTAGTGTTTCATCACTTTTATGTTAGTTTACTTCTTTTACCTTTCATCTACAGGTCTTATATTCTAATTACAAAATTTATACTTTATTTTACATTTAATGTTGATTTACAAGTTTTATGTTACACATTGTAAGTTTTTATTTTATTTACTGATAAAGCACCAATTTATTATTCTTATGTCAATTTACTTGTTTTACCCTCCAATGTACCAATATTATGTTTCTTTTACATAATTTATTTTTTATTTTACACTTTATATTGATTTGCAAGTTTTATATTACATTTATAAGTTTTTATTTTGTTTTCTAGTAATATACTAATTTACCATTTTTATGTTAATTTACTTGTTGTACCTCTCATTTATGAGTCTTATGTTTCATTTACTTAATTTATGTTTTATTTGACATTTATTGTTGATTTATAAGTTTTCACTACAAAAAAAGTGATCTATTGTGATGGAAAAAATTGTCACTATATATATAAAATCTGTCACTAAATAAATTTAGTGACAGACTATATGTCATTGTTTATGTGTCGCATTTGCAACCGTCACTAAAACATATAGTGGCAATTAGTAAATAGTTGCAAGTATTATGTGTCACTAATACACATCTTATAGTGACAAATATAAGTTTATGACAAGTAAGGACAGAAGCAAATATCTGTCACTAAAATCATATTTTTGGACATATAAATCTGTCACTATTTTGATACTAGGGGCTATTAATGTTTCATTATGTTGATACTAGTGACTGTTAATGTGTCATTATTTATATAGTTAGGGATAATTAAATTAGTCATTGATGATCATTATTGACAATGAAATGTGCCACTATAGATTCAATTAGTAACAATTTATTCAGTCATTACCAAATTAAATATGACACTTGAATGTATTATTATTAATATAATTAGTGACAATTAATTCAGTCGATATGATCTCAATAATGATGTAAAATTTTGTCTCAATGATATATTAGTGACATCAAATCAATCATCATATGTCTAAATTTTTTAACAATTTATTGAGCAACCAACAATGTAAATAGTGACATTGTTTCAATCTCCAATTAAAAAAAGTGACATTTTTATTGTTACAAAAAATAATGATCTATCTAATAAATTTGTCACTAATAAATCTTAGAGACAATTTTTGGCGCAGCATTTATAGTTCATAAAGTAATTTAGCATAAACAATATAATTTGAGGAAACTAAATCATGAAAATTATTAACAAATGCATAGTATAGTAACGAAAATAACCATTTTAAAATTGTATCTTATTCTACTTCATAAAAAAAATTTAATCAAATATTAATATCATTACCATCCGCTAAAGAAGTACTGAAAATTGTAAACAACTCTAATAATTGTCAAAATTTCAAAAATCATAAGACATTAACTATCAAAATTTTCAATTGCATTTGCCTTATTTTGTGCTCGAACGTATTTCCAAACTTTTGCAAGAGTTGATTTCACTCCATTTATCTCTTCCTGCATATTCTTAAGTTCATTTTCTGCAGCTTGCCTACGACTTCGCTCTTCCTCTAACATTTTCAAACTCTCATTTCGAAAAGATTGTGTTCCAAAGACATCTACTCTACGAATCCCATGACCATAAGAGTAGATTTTGTATGCTCACCTATAACCTGATTAAAGATTTGATCTTTTGATGCATTGGGTTGCTGGTATACAAGCTTATTCATTTGATTCTGAAGCAAAAAAAAATGAACAAACTAAACTATCATGAAATAAACAACGAATCAAACAAATTATAATTATAATAGATGTCTCATGTAATAAATTTATCTAGTTGGTTTTAATAGATGTCTCATGTAATAATGAATATACTTATATCAATGATTCCCAAAAAAAAAAAATTATTCATCAATCATAGAAACTATAATAGTACTTAAAATTGTAGTGCTGTACGTTCATAACAAAAATAAAGCAAAAAGCATTGGAAATTGCATAACTATTATATAAGTCTTACTTACAATTGCCTGTCCCGAGTTTGAATCAATAGGCTGGCCATTTTTTTTTGTGTGAGTAACCGTAAACATAGTTATCATATCCGGTTCTTTTCCTTTTGGATCATTTGATTGTTGCAAATATACAAACGCATTAATATTAATGTAGTTACAAACAAAATATGTAATAACAGTAAGGTAAAATGATCAATTAACTAATTCATCTCTAATTCTAGCGAAGCTTTTTGTTCCAGCAGTGTGATTGGTCTTTAGCTTTGAACGGTTAACTTTACTTATTGCAGAACGTTGCTGTAATAAAAATGAAAAAGTTATCTTCCACGTACAATTTTTATGAACAAATATGAAACTAAACCAAATAAATAAATAATATATGCTCTTACTTGTCCTTTCTCATATTCCCAAAATTTGACCAGCCAATCCCATTGATTTTCACCCACCTCATTTTTTTAAACCATTTACGGCCTCTTCATCATTTCTTGACTCATAATACTTGGTCTTTAATGCAGATTTTCAATTTCGCCAACGATGAGCTAATTTTTCATTAACCCATCTGCCCCTTACAACCCAGTTGATAATGAATTTTTCCTACAACATATTTTAATAAAACACTTAATAAAACTCGTTGAGTTAAAAAAATTAAAAAAATTAGTAATGTAATAAAAATTAATAATCACACACACATATATTCAAAAAATTTAAATGACAACGCAAGAAAATATTTTAAAAGGAGATATTTGCTAACTGATTACCTCAGTGAAATTTATAGTAATTTTCCATTTACAAAATGAGAGAAATATTAAAACTATCATTTATAAAATATACCTGAAAGATCTTAAGTAGCATTTCTGTTAGCACTTGTAAGTTATTGGCAAGTTTTCTTAATTGATTAGATAAATTATTTGGCTATTAATTTTAACAATTGTATAAGGAAAAAAGTAATAGGTAATTTATTGGATTAAATTTATATTGGAAATATGACATCAACTCTAGTATAGAAATGCAATATTTCAATGCCGTTCATTTCAAAAGTCAGGCATAACTTTTTGATTCTATATGCAATATTAAATAAAGTTTAATGCCACTAGTTCATTTGCAAAGTCAGGCATGACTTATTAATACTATATGCAGTATGAAATACGGCAACATAAAAAGATTTACTTTCAAGCCTTTTGTTCTTTTAGGTATTGGTTAGTAAAGAAAGATTCACAATAAAAACTTAAACTAGTATGAAAATGATACATGCCCTATAAAGAACATATATAAAGATTATTGCATCTTTACAAAATTTATTAACAAAAACAAATCACTTACAGATAAGAGGTACTTTGAAGAATGCTCAATCTATGACCAACTTCTTCTTTATTAACACCACTTTAACTGGATAAACAATGTAATTCCCCACCAATGAATTAACAATAAAGAAATGAGCATCAATTTAATTGAAGAGAAATAGGATCATCATAAAGAGTTATAATAAATTAATTATAGTAAAGAATTCAAGCAGTCCCAAAACCTTCAAATGCTTTGATTATATATATATATAACAGTGAATTTCTTTTGTTCAAGTAAATGTATATTAAAGAAAAATCAAGTAATATTTCTTCAAATATGCAAACATGATCTCTAGATTAGATGTCAATTTCAGATTTTATAGAAAACACTTCTAGTAAGTAATTAATGGACTTCAATAATATAGCAAAAGGAACCACTAAAAAAAAAAAAGAAATCAGCATTTTGGCCCCTTTAAAAAACACTTTTTTATTCTCGTTTACACATCCAAATTATTGTCCTATTAGGCTTTTAAAAAAATTATGGATTAGCTGTCCACCAAGTAAGCAAGGAATTAAATTTGTTTTGCTAGACAAGAATATGTCCATTCACCAATCACCACTCTAACAAAGCAGATCAACCTTTACACACCTCTCAACTGATTTATATATCATTAAATCATATGAAAAAAACAAAGAAGAGTTTGTGACAATTAGACAATGGCACACTACATCTCTTCAAAAGTTATCCAACCACACTTCTATAAATAATGACGCAATTAAGATAAGAACACCATATACTGCAATATCCTTTATATTACTTGTAGCGAGTGCACGAGCCTATTTCTTCTAATCAAAGCTTTCTATTCCCTTTTTGTATGAACATTAACTTCTTGACCATAAAACTTTATTAGTTGTTTTTAGCTTTTTACGTTTGAAAAGTTTATTGGAATTCTATTTTGATTGTGTACTGGACTTGTGTAATCTAATTGTCAAATCATCTTTTTAAACTAGAAAATATTGAGTAAATCACATAAAATTCAAAATATAATAAAATATATTATATTTTGCAGGATGTAACATGCTCAACCAAAGACCAACTATTTGGGATAATTTCATCTAATTTCAGTTTTTAAACTAGAACATCAAAATACTCCAATTCTAAATAATACCAAACAATCATGCGCTATGAAACCAAGCAAAATTTGCATTAACGGTTAACTAGGGACAAATAAAGGATATGTCTACTCAACACTATTATTATGGTCCAAGAACACTGCGGTAATACTCTACAATACCACTGAAGATAACCCAGCATAAATCAAACATTATTTTAAACAAACCTCACATTTTCAACCCTTCACTTTCCTTCTCCCTCTCATTGGAGAAAAAAGAATTTCCAGAAAATATAAATTTAGCATAAAAAGGAAAAATAAAGTACAAATTTAAAGAAATTTAGTGTTTGAGACTGTTGTAGCTTACTGATTGTAGAATATAAAAACAAGATCTTGCTGTCACTTGCAGAATATCTATCAAAATCAACACCCAACAACAAATTTTAGCAAGAAGAATAACAAACTTAGTGGATAATTAAAAAGAACAAAAAATAAAGGCAATAAACCATGACTTGATTACCTTGCTGCTCTTAAAACTAAGAGCAGAGCAAATTGAAGCTTTGGATTATGGAGGAAGGACAAAAAAATTGCTGGGTTTTTGTGAAAGGATGGAGGCGAGAAAGTAGAGTTGTCGTAGGTTTGTAATAGACAAATTAAAATAAAAGGGTGAAATTCGATTGGGATTAGGAAAGAAAATAAGAGAAATCCATATTTGATTAGGTTTCAAAAAAATTGATGGTCTCAAATTGGATTATAATACGGAGATAGAAGAATCAGTGCCTCAATTAGGGAGGAAGAGTATTTTGGAGAAACAAATACGCATGAGTTGTGACATAATTAATTTAGATTATTGACAGGGACGGTAGTATTGTGTCTTAAAATAAATAAAATTAAATCTTTTCAATTTATTGTGACACAAATTATAGATATTGTTCCTAAAGGATTAAGTATTATGGCGCCAAACTAATGCGCGAACAATTTCCTTAAATATTAGTGACAAATGCTAACGTTTGTCCCAAAATACCATAAATAGCGACAATTATTTTAATCTGTCACAAAGTATTTATCCCTAAAAATCATTTTTTTTTGTAGTGTTTATATTATATTTGCAAGTTTTTATTTTTTTTAATCATTGATACACCAATTTACCAACCCTATATTAATTTACTTATTTTACCTTCTATTTGTAACTCTCATGCTTCATTTACATAATTTATATTTTATTTTATGTATATTATTGATTTATAAGTTTATGTTAAATTTATATGTTGTTGATGCCGAAATCCAATTGAGTTGGTTAATGAATCAGATCTTAGATCCCTGCATCAGTATTAAATTTATATGGTGGTGGAACGGCTTGCCAATCATCAAGAATGCCTTGTGACCACTACCAAATAACCTAAGAAAAGCTGAAATTACAAAGAATAGTAAGAGGAGCTGGAAATTTTTCCTCCGATAACCCTTCGACGCTTAAGTCAGTTTTTGGGTTTACCAGAATAAAAATAAATAATTTCTATTTAAAACAAAAAATAGAGATCAAAAGCTCAAAAATAAAACCAAATACCAATATGAAGAATGAATTTCTTTTTTGGCTTGGTCGAATCCTTGTGCCTAAAAAAGTAACATCCAGAGAAGTAGGTAACCTTGTTGGCACAGGCAACGCCCTACTTCCGTTTTAGATTTCTCCATTTTTCCCCTCCTTCTTTTGCTCACTATCTTTTATAATTTTTTATACTTTTCTTCCCAAAATGGCATTTGAATACACAAGTAAATGTCTAGGCTTTAGTGAGGATAGTTGGGTCATTGCATTTTGCCAGTATGATGGGTGGTGGAGAAAAATAAGGAGTGCACGTAACTCTCCAGCAAATCCCACCAACAATTCCATTTTCTTAATTAATTAATCTCTTTTTTTATCCCCAAATATATGTCTTATGTTTCATTTACATAATTTATATTTAAACACGGTATTAAAATTATGGCATCATAGAATGACCTATTAGAAACAGCTTATATTCCAACCAAGTATACATGTAGTAAAAATCCAAGAGTCACTAACGTGAGTATAGTTAATTTCATTATATATCAAAAAGGTTGAGATTTTTAAACTGATTAAATCCCTCTTGAATAGGAACTTGAGAATATTAACATATGAGTATATAAGCTTTTTTTAAATTCTCTATTTCGGACATTATTTAATATCATTTTTTAAGTTCAGAATTCATATCGATAACAAAAAATAAATAAATAAATAAATAATGTTATTAATTATGCAACTCTGTATATATAAAAATTAAGCAAATTTGAATTTACAAAATTTTGGGTCCAAACAAGAAAATTAACAACTATACTCATGCATGTTCCAATCTATAGAGGATTAAGAGAATTATATATATGAATTTAATAATGAAAATTACATCACTTAATCCTCAATTTCTGGTAAGTCATCAAAGAAATTTGCAAAGAGACTATGACCTGTAATCAACTCATCAAGGTGGTACTAGTCCCAGAATCTCAAAATCCTTCAACCAAGATGGTGAATAATTTTTGAAGAAGAACGGTGATGAAGATGTAGAATATTTCTCACGATCTCCCCTTTTATTTCTTTTTTTCTTTTGATGCCAGTGTGCCGAAACTTCGGCAGCTACTCCAAAACCTAATGGATGTTTGGGATTTTGTTTTATAATAAGTGTTTGGAGGGTTTTGGTTTTTGATTTATTCTTTGGTGGTCTACCTAGACTATGCACTAGAAGAAAATGGGTCATTTCTGAGGGCAAATACCCTAAAAAATACACAAAGACCCTAGGAAAAACTCATTTTCGAGCGGGGTATGCTGTCAATTGTTGTTGTATTAAGTCTTATCGGAAATATCGAATTTTCGATGAGTCGTCAGAGAAAAAAATTATTTCCGAGCGCATTGCCATCGGAAATGGAATTAAATGCCCTTAGAAAAAAGATAAATAAACTTGGTTATTTTTTTTTTCAACTGCAACTTGCCCTCGGAAATAAAAGATATACTGTCAAAAATAAACTTTTTTTGCTATTTAATGGTCCCCTTTATTTTATTTAATAATATTATTTCATTAATTTTTTTATTTTTATTATTAAAATATCTATATTAGAGAAGTGATGTAACAAACATAATAATAATATTCAAAATGTACTAAATGTAACTTCATTAATTTCAAAAATTCATAAAATCACATTCATCATTCAAAAGTACAACAAAAAATTCAATTTTATAGTATCTTTTATGCAAAAAATATACCAAATGTATATACAAAATGATATCATCATATCTTGAATGAGTTCAATAATCCTCTAAAGAAACTTCTTCAGTTTCTGAATCGTTTGCCTCAACTTCATCATCCTCATACCCATTATCATCTGCTTTCATCAAAATAATATCCTAGGTAAAAGAAAGAATTTTAATCACTATTGTTACCAAAACGAAAATTGGTATAAAATATAATGAATAAACTGAGACTAATAAGAAAAATAGTGTAATAAAAAAAACTCTATATAAATGTTGTCTCTGTTTCAAAAAAAATCTAATAATTATTCCATCATCCACTATATTATAAGCTTGTTCATACTCACTTAAGTTCATTAACTAACAGAGGAATGATAAGTCACCAATCATTTTTCATGAGAACTCAAAACATAGAACATTCTCATTCACTTAATCTATTAATAAAATGAAATAAACAACCTATACCTTTTGAGATGATTCTTGTGCAGACTTTCCAAGAATGAGCTTTATCAGTCTTTTCAACTTCTTAACTTCTTTCTCTAAGTCTTTTACTTTCACTTCCAAATTAGTACATTGATGCTTGTTACCTCCTTGACTTGGAGAACCATACACATCCTTGTCTTTGATGCCTGCTCCATATTGTGCAAATTTTATTAAACTCGCAAGCGCACGAATCTATTGTAGAATAGATCAATGGTGACGAATGTCGATCCCACAAGGAGGTGGATTTTAATTGTGTATAGAATTAATTTTTCTAAATGGGTGGTTGGATTTATGGTAAAGATGATTTGGAATATCCTAAAATTTAAATTGAAATGGAAAAATTAAATTAAAGTGGAAACTATAATAATGGAAGCGCTTGGGTATCTGGATCCGTATCAACATGCACCATGGGCTAAATATTACTTATTAGTGCCAATTAAATCATGAGCGGGGAATCCACACCTTATGAACCACACTCTAATCAATATAGTGCTAAGGGCTTATCGTGCCAAATAATAATAAGCTTGTACTAGGGAGCTGGTGAAACCAGGGCGGTATCTAGACAAGATTATTATTATTTGTCGACGAAAAGTCAAAACATCTACAAAAATTAGAGGGGAAGAGAAAATAAATTTACCAAATAAAACCCGTGACATATGTTGAGTCTTCCCCTTCAACCCAAGCTTGAAAGAAAATTAGCTACTCATAATTGAACTAGGAGTAAAATAAGAATTTATTAAAATATGTAGAAAATACAAGATGGAGAATGAATTACAGAAAATGAAGCTTAAAAATGAATTCAGGCATGCCAAATTAGGGGGGAGCCCCCTTTTTATAGATATATTGAGTAAATCATGACCATCGGATTAAAAATAGTTTGGACGCTCAGGATTGCGCCACGTCATCAGTCAACAGTACGCGGTTTGACCACGCGGTTTGAACAGTGACACTGTTTGACCACGTGGTTTGAACAGTCAACCAGTTTGAACAGTGATGTGGTTTCGTTGAAAATAATCCTGTGTATATGTATGTATCGTACGCGCGATTTTTTGTCCACTAACATGCTCCCACGTCATCGATCAACATTGTATATAAATTTTGTCTAATAGAATTGTGACACCTCATCAGTCAATGCCATATCCTTGGTCAATGCCATATCATCATTCCGTATGTGTGAACAGTGTCATGAACAGTAATATAGACAGTATCGTACATGTAAATAGTGCCGTATATGTGAACAGTGACATTTTTCCTTTTATGCTCCTCCTAAGGTTTTCGACTGTCCTGAGTTCAAAAGTGATGTCCGTTTTACCGTCTGATTTCTTTTTCATTGTGAAATGACCATGATGCCCCTAAAATACATAAAATACTTAATTAAAATAAAATACATGTAATTAAATCACAAGAAACTTAAATACATAAAAGTAAGGGTGTTAGTAAGACTTGAAATGTAAAATGACTATTTTCTCCATTATAAATATACATTTTCTAACACTCAACACTCCCTAACCAACAACACAACCATGTGTTGGTTCTCCTGTTACTTCTCGATATATTTTCCATTCATCGACCGACAAGCCTTGATCTATAACAGTTGATCTAATTGATTCCATTGTTTCCTATAATAAATGCATACATTTGTCTAAGTGCATATAGTAATGAAATCATCCAAAAAAGAAAAATCAGGAATATCCTAGAAATTTAATATCAAATATACACATGCATTTCCTTTGCCTTGTTACTTGCCCATATCCTATTCTTCCTTACATGAAACATCTTGAATAAATCAAGTGGACTAAGTTCAATATCTATTTGTTGCTGCAATAAAGAATTGAAATTCAATAAGATCATAATAAATAAAAACCATTTTTGCTATTGTTGTGCAAATTTTGTTAAACTCGCAAGCGCACGAATCTATTGTAGAATAGATCAATGGTGTTGAGTGTCGATCCCACGAGGAGGTGGATTTTAATTGTGTGTAGAATTAATTTTGTAAATGGGTGATTGGATCTATGGGGAAATTAATTTAAAGGATGCTAGAATGGGAAAATTGATTTAAAGGATGCTAGAATTTAAATTGGAATAGCGGAATTAAATTGAATTGGGAACTATTGAAATAGAGTGCTTGGGTATCTGGATCCGTATCAATATGCACCATGGGCTAAATATTCCTTATTAATACCAATTAAATCATGAGAGAGGATTCCACACCTCATGAACCACGCTCTAATCAATATGGTGTTAAGGGCTTATCGTGCCAAATAATAATAACCTTATACTAGGGTGCCAGAAAACCAGGGCAGAATTAGACAAGATTATTATTATTTGTCGACTAAAAGTCAAAACCTCCACAGAAATTGTAGAGGGAAGAAGAGAAAATAAATTTACCAAATAAAGCCCATGACACATGTTGAGACTTCACCTTCAACGCAAGCTTGAAAGAAAATTAGCTACTCATTATTGAACTAGGGGTAAAATGGGAATTTTATTAAAATACGTAGAAAATACAAGATGGAGAAGGAATTACAGAAAACTAAGCTCAAAAATGGATTCAGGGGTCTCAAATTAGGAGGGGAGGCCCCCTTTTTATAGATACATTGAGTGAATCATGGCCATCGGATTAAAAATAGTTTGGATGCACAAGATTGCGCCACGTCATCGCGAAACAAGAACACGGTTTGACCACGGGTTTGACCACGCGGTTTGAACAAGAACACGGTTTGCACACGGTTTGAACAAGAACGCCGGTCTGAACAAAGGTCGTCGAATGATCCATGAACAAAGACTGCATACATGTGAATAAAGGCCGCCGCACGTGTGAACAAAGTGCCATTTTCCTTTATGCTCCTCTTAAGGTTTTCGACTGTCCTGAGTTCAAAAGTGACGTCCGTTTTGCTATCCGAAATCTCGTTCATTGTGAAATGACCATAATACCCCTAAAATACACAAAATACTTAATTAAAACAAAACACACATAATTAAATAACAAGAGATTTAAATTAAGAAAATTAAAGATGTTAGTAAAACTTGAAGTACAAAATGACGATTTTCTCCTTTATAAATATACACTTTCTAACACTCAACACACCCCCCAACCAGCTTATTGCTAGTCCCTAGCAAATAAAGCGAAAATAAAATTCAAACCCAAATTTTTTTTTTTTTTAAACAAACTTGTTTATTCAATCAGACTAATGATAGCAATCAAATAAAAGTATAAGCATTATCTCCAGTCTAAAGAAACATCACACCCACATCAACCATCCACATGAATCAACCAAGTAAATACAGATACTTTCAAAAATGACATGTCAAACCCCAAAATCTCACCGGTAATAGTGACACTCTCACAAAGAAATTAAACCCAATAAAAATTGTCACTTCAATGAATGATAAATAGAGTGAAGATAGTAAAGAAATAATATCACACACTCTCACCAAGATGAAAAGAATATGCCCACAACTTAGAAATAACACGATCTCAAGTCAAACAAAATGCTAGTCAACCCAATTTATTTACTTATTATTTTTTTTTCTTTTTTTTTTTTTTTCTTTTTTTTTTAATTATGCATTACTACATCTTTTGGCCCATATAACTAGCTTCTACTTCAGACTATAGTTCCCTAAAATCAAGAAGGACTTTTATTAGGATGTAACGTAGGCTAGGGACATGGCTAACAAAGAAAGGAAAATAGAGGAAACAAAATATATGTTTGAGAAAAATAATATCTTTTGGAAACTAAAAAGTAAGTGCATTTTACTTATTTATTATTGTATTATATATCTCTCTCTCTTTTTTTTTTCTTTTTTTTTTTTTTAGAGAAATTTTTTTTCTTTTTCTTTTTTTTTTCTCTTTTTTTTTTTTGTTATTGTACAACTTTACTAAACAAAATAATTATTTATATTTTTCTCAAACATGAATAGGTGATGGAACTTTGTAAGATATCGGGTAATACTCCAAATTGGAGTGGGTCAAGATGATAAGTTGACAAAGAAAAGGTTTTTTTTTTTTTTTTTTTTTCTTTTTTTTTTTTATAAAAGGCTCAAAAGGGCTAACTATGGATATTTCACATAAGGGATGGCTAGAAAGGCTCAAACGGGTCAAAGATGGCCTTTCCATCATCTTTTAGGGCTCTAGATAATCCTCCATATCTACTAGTTAAATGGACCTTTAGATGTAGCAACGCATTTTTTTTTTTTTAACTTTTTTTTAAAGGGTTGACTCCAAGGAAATCTAAAGATCATGTATAAAATAATAATACTGCTAAGCTGTATGAAGAATGGGCAAAAAGGGTTACTCTCCAAGAAAAATAATAGGCTCAAAAGCTCACTTGGTATTCATTATGACATGTCAATTCTTTCAAGCAACTCATATTTATCTCCGACATCAACATGTAGAGTAGCAAACATAGTGTAACATCACTCAAGACCAAAGATAATACAAATACTAAAATTCAAAAATCATCATGTCATCCAAAAATAAAAACAAAATCACACCATTTTTTTTTTTAAACAACATTCTACCCCCCAACCTATTCTAAACATGAAAGGGAATTATGCATGCAGAAATGTGAAAATGATGCAGAAAACTAATTGAAAATGTTACACTTAAAATGATAGAAAAATGATTTTTTTTTTTTTAACTAAGAAGATGCGTTTCTAGAGGCACTACACTCTATATTCAGCCATCTTCGACTCAAAATTTGAAAATGCATATTTATAAAGGAGAAGTCAAAAAGTTAGAAAGATCACACGAAAAATAAGAAATTTTTTTTTTTCATTATTTTTTTTTTAACTGAGAAGATGCGTTTCTAGAGTAACTACACTCCATATTCAGCCATCTTCAACACAAACAGTTAACAACAGTTAGTTTCTACAACAAAAATTAGTAAAAACTTAACCAACATTCCACAATTGTCAACTATCCCCTCCCCCCAACCAGAACTAAACATTGTCCTCAATGTTTTAAAGGAAAGAAGTAGAGTTTAGAAGACATCACCTGGGTGGTGTAACACAGAAGAAAATATTTACAGGCGGAGATTTAAATCTAATTTGTACTTCTTACTGCTGCTATTGTTACCATCGTTATTCGTACACTCCAACACCAAGGTCTTGGGATCTGGCTCTGGTTGATAAGCTTGTAATGTATCAAGTAGCTCATTAGCAGGTGTGAGCACAAATAAAAAGCTTTTTCACCGTAGAGGAATGAAGTAGTTTTTTATTGCATGGTTAAGAAATGCGATAAAGCCATCATAAAAATTATTGACATTTAACAAACCGATGGGTTTCTGATGAATGTGCAGATGGGCCCAAGATGCTAAAGTGATAAGTGCCTCTAGAGTTGCAAGATCTCCTGGTAAGAAAATAAAAGCATCAAAGATGATTAAGCATTTCGGTTATTCTTTCTTGCATACCCGAGACAACTAACTCTTCTCCAAATCGGTGAGTTAGACAAGCAGCCCAAAGGTTTTAGGGCTTGTGGTATGATGCCTAACACTTGACTTCCTCTGACAAAAGCAGCTTCTGAGACCAATTTTGATAACCCTCGGTCACCTCCGCCGTACACCAAGTGTAATTTTCTCTCTGCTATGTTTCGACCAAGATCAATGGTTGTCTCAAAGAACTCTTTATATTTGCCATAGTTAAATCCAGAAAGCACACAAATGTTCTTGAATTGTTTATTGGGAGTAGCTGCCATTAGGATAATTCTCAAAAATAATTTGTGAGTGCAAATGAAAAGAATCATATTTAAGGATCTTGACGGCAGTGGGTCACAAACAACGAATGAGGTGTCATGTCTATGTCAATTAATCGTAATGCACATGGCTTGAGAGTTAAAAAGGAAACAAGAAAAGGAAAAGCAAGTAATGACAAATATAAAATTATTAAAGACAATAATGCAAATGGTAAAACAACAGTAAAATAAAACAACAGTAAAGTAAAAGGATATTTACAGGTAGTTGCGACTGTGGCTCACATCTTCCTCTGGTTTTACGTCCAGAAACGGCTTCAACGCCTCTATGGGTCGAGGATAGGCTTCCCATCCAGTTTTCTTATAAACTGCAAACAGGGTCGTTTATAGTCGATTCCCGAGATCAGATCGTGCATGCTCTTTTTCGGAATGATGGCCATAATCGGAGAATCGCTCGCACATATCCACCGGGATGCGTTTCAAGAGACAAAATGATATCATCCAATGACTCCTTATTCAAGCCATCCCTAATGAATTGAATCTTATCTTCTCATTATCGACACCATTCCTAAAGAACATCGTTTTTTTATTGCATATCATTCGCACACTTATGACAAGCAACCAAATCTTTCGAGCTCTTCGCTTTCTTGCATAATTTCCTTTACCACAACCAGGCATGTATGCAATAAATTTGGAGGCAACTCACCCGCCAAGCGTATTTAGCCTCAATTAACCAAATAATATCAGCAGGTATGTTATTCCTCATGAGCAATCGCATGCGTTCGGATCGAGCTTTATAGATTGTGAGGAGGGCATTCCGAGGAAGTGAAGGAATCGACTATGAAGCTTTGCTAAGATCTCGTTTCTATCCATACCTTCGCCTCGAAGATCGAATTATGGGAAACCGAGTAACCGACTTGATTGTCACGAGTACCGTTATCCGCCACTTGACCGGGGTGACAAACTAAAACACACAAACTAAAACACACAAACAGAGTAGTAACAAACAAAAACACACAAGAAAATCACAATCGTCCTCTTATGGAATTTACCTCAAGCTCCAATCGATGTTGTAGACACTGCTCTCAATGTCTCTCGAGTTGGCTTTCTAAATCCTCAACGTGGGATATTAACTCCGGTGGTTGTAGCTTCCAAATACGATGTGTTTTACAAAATCGTATCTGGCCTCTAAGATGAGATTGGACACGTTGAAGTCTTCTAAGGATGTTCAAGAGGAACTGTCTCATGATTAAAAGTGATAAAAGAAAACTTAATGGTTAAACAAACACACTTATGCACAAATGATTTCAATTAGCAGAAGAAAATAAATAAATAAATAAATAAATAAATCACCGAAAAGAAAAATCTTAATTCAAATCTGGTGGGTCACTTAAATTTATTTCGGTGTCCTCTCCATGTGGTTGGTACTCTAGATAAATAAATAAATAAATAAATAAATCACCGAAAAGAAAAATCTTAATTCAAATCTGGTGGGTCACTTAAATTTATTTCGGTGTCCTCTCCATGTGGTTGGTACTCTAGATATGGCTTTAATCTTTGACCATTAACTTTAAACGTGACACCATTTTTTGGGTCCTTAATTTCAATTGCCCCATGTGGGGAAAAAAAAAAACAGAACAATGAAGGGGCCGGACCATCGAGAGCGTAGCTTACCTGGGAATAAATGCAAGCGAGAATTGAATAAAAGTACTTTCTGACCTGGAGTGAAAGATTTTCTCATAATCTGCTTATCATGAAAGACTTTCATTCGTTGCTTGTAAACCTTGGCATTTTCGTATGCATCATTACGAATTTCTTCAAGTTCTCGCACCGTAATCGTCTTTTCCGAGCCACTTGCTGCATGTCAAAATTGAATTTCTTGATGGCCCAAAGACGCACGATGCTCGAGTTCCACAGTAGGTGGCAAGCTTTTCCATACACTAGCCTGTAGGGTGACATCCCAATTGGGGTTTTGAACGCCGTTCTATATGCCCATAATGCATCATCAAGTCTTAATGACCAATCTTTTCTGTCTGGCCTCACGGTCTTTTCTAAGATGTGCTTTATTTCTCGATTGGAGATCTCAACTTGGCCACTGGTTTGCGGATGATACGGGGTCGCCACTTTATGAGTGATGGAGTACTTTGTCAAAAGTGCTTTGAATGATTTGTTGCAAAAGTGGGTACCACCATCACTGATTATCGTTCGAGGGAATCCAAAGCGTGAAACAATGTTGCTCTTCAAAAACCCGATCACCACTTTATGATCATTGGTTCTGCATGGAATTGCCTCTACCCATTTCGAAACGTAGTCAACAAAGAACCAATATGTATTGATGGCCAAAAGATGGGGAAAGGGTCCCATGAAGTCGATACCCCATACATCAAAAATCTCAACCACTAAAATTGGATTTAGTGGCATCATGTTCCTTCGTAATGCTCCCCATTCTTTGACACCTATCACATGAAGAACAAAAGGTGTAAGCATCTCGAAATATAGTTGGCCAATAAAACCACATTGTAGAACTTTAGTCCCTGTTTTCTTAGCGCCGAAATGGCCTCCACAAGCTTGTTCATGGCGAACGAAAGGATGTTATGAACTTCATTCTCTCGGGACACATCGTCGAATAATTTGATCTGCACAATACTTAAACAGATAGGGTCATCCTTAAAAAAATTCTTTATTTCCGCAAAGAATTTAGCCCTGTCTTGCTTGGTCCAATGCTCGAAGTTTACCTGTAACAAGATAATTAACTATATCAAGATACCAAGGTAATACTTCCACACTCATTAATTGTTCATCCTGAAATGACTCATTCAATGTTAAGGGTTACGTGTTGATGTCAAAGTGGAGACGAGATAGATGGTCAGCCACAACATTTTCAGAACCTTTCTTATCTTTGAATTCCAAGTCAAACTCCTGCAAAAGTAACACCCAACGAATTAGTCTAACTTTTGCATCTTTCTTTGTGAGAAGATATTTCAGAGCAGCATGATCTGTGAATACAATTATTTTACAACCAATGAGATAAGATCGAAATTTTTCTAATGCAAACACTACTGCTAGCATTTCTTTTTCAGTAGTTGAATAGTTCAATTGTGCATCGTTTAATGTCATACTAGCATAGTAAATAACATGAGGAATTCGATCTACTCTTTGTCCTAATACTGCTCCTACTGCATAATCAGATGCATCACACATAAGCTCAAATGGTAGGCTCCAGTTTGGTGGCTGAATGATGGGTGATGACGTCAACAAATGCTTTAGTTTTTCAAACGCCACAAGACATGAATCATCAAAGATAAAATGTACATCTTTAGCAAGTAAATTGCATAAGGGTCTAGAAACTTTGCTAAAATCTTTAATGAAACGTCTATAAAAACCAGCATGCCCAAGGAAAGATCTTACTTCTCTGACTGTTTTAGGTGGAGGAAGATTAGAAATGAGATCCACCTTGGCTTTGTCAACCTCGATACCTTTGCATGAAATGATGTGACCGAGAACTATACCTTGTTTTACCATAAAATGGCACTTCTCCCAATTTAAGACCAAATTCTTCTCTATACATCTCTGCAAAACTTGTGTTAGATGATGTAAACATTGATCAAATGAATCTCCAAAAACAGAAAAGTCATCCATAAAGACCTCAAGAAATCGTTCAACCATATCAGAAAAAATGCTTAACATACAACGTTGAAATGTAGCAGGTGCATTACATAATCCAAATGGCATTCTCCTATATGCAAAAGTGCCAAAAGGGCAAGTGAAAGTAGTTTTCTCTTGATCTTTTGGTGCTATGGGAATCTGATTGTATCCTGAGTAGCCATCTAGAAAGCAATAAAATTCATGGCCTGCTAATCTATCAAGCATTTGATCAATAAATGGTAAAGGAAAATGGTCTTTACGTGTGACAGAATTTAACTTTCTATAATCAATGCATACACGCCATCCTGTAGTCACTCTAGTGGGTATCAATTCATTATCAGCATTGGTAACTACGTGACTCCTGACTTTTTGGGGACCACTTGCACAGGATTGACCCATGAACTATCACAAATGGGGTAGATGATACCTGCATCTAATAGCTTAAGGACTTCCGTTCTAACAACTTCTTTCATATTGGGATTTAACCGACGTTGCATTTCCCTAGTAGATTTAGCATTTTCATCAAGGTGAATGTAATGCATGCAGTCTGCTGGGTTTATACCTTTTATGTCTGCTATGGTCCATCCTAATGCTCCTTTGTGCTCTTTTAAAACATCCAACAACTTACCTTTTTGTTCGTCATTTAGGGATGATGAGATGATTACCGGTAGAGTGCTTTCTTCTCCCAAGAATGCATATTCCAAAGTGTTGGGTAATGGTTTGAGCTCGAGTTTCGGTGGTGACTCTGATGATGGGATGATTTTCTTCTCTGATGGTGCTAGTTGTTCAACTCTTGACTTCCATTTATTAGTATCCATGGATGGTGTTGAGTCAAGTAGGGCGTTGACCTCATCGACTGATCTGTCAACATCAAAATCCAAACCAAAGTGAGTTAAACATGTTTGTAAAGGGTCATCACTAAGGTTTGAAATAAAAGTATTATCAACTAATGCTTCAATTAAATCCACATCAACAATTCCATCATCTGCATTGTGAGGTTGTTTGGCAATGTTGAAGATGTTGAGCTCCATGGTCATATTGCCAAAAGACAACTGCATGTTTCCAGTTCTGCATTGAATGTGAGCATCGGCAGTTGCCAAGAATGGTCGGCCTAGGATAATGGGGATATGCTTCCTTGAATCCTGTATTGGTTGAGTGTCAATTACAATGAAATCAACAGGAAAATAAAACTTGTCTACCTGTATAAGCACGTCCTCCACAATACCACGAGGGATTTTCGTGGACCGATCTCGCAAGTTTAACACCACCGAGTTGGGTGTAATTCTCCCAATCCAAGTTTCACAAATACTGAGTAAGGCAAAAGATTAACACTAGCTCCTAAATCCAACAAAGCATTCTCAATTGTGTGGTTCCCTATACTACATGAGATAATGGGGAGCCTGGGTCTTTACATTTTAGAGGAATTTTGTGTTGGAGTATAGAACTAACATTTTCAGTTAAAAATGCCTTTTTCTGAACATGAATGTTTCTCTTTTTAGTGCAAAGGTCTTTAAGAAACTTGGCATAAGATGGAACTTGCTTTATTGCATCAAGTAAAGGGATGTTAACACTTACCTGTTTGAAGACTTCAAGAATCTCACCATGGATTTTCCCTTCTTTCCTTTAGCTAACCTCTGAGGAAATGGAGCTTTAGGAACGTATTCTCGTGGGTTGGTTTCTTCTTTCTCCTCCGGTGGTGAGTCCTCAGCATTTACAGGTACAATCTGAGTTGATTTTGTCACTGGCATCTCCACTTTGTTGTCGACTTCTTTTCCTTTTCGTAAGGTCATGACGGCTTTGACCTCTCCATGCTGTTGCGGTGAACTGGTAGTTGCTTCATGTACTCCTTTAGGATTAGGCACTGGTTGACTTGGAAATTTGCCTTTCTCAACAGTCATTGCCAGAGTTTGCACTGAAGAGGCAAGTTGTCCCACCATCTTCTCGAGGCTTGAAACTGATTGGGCTTGTGAGTTGAAACCTGCTCTCATCTCATTTCGTAGTCCATCAATGGTGCGGTTCTGTTGCTCGATCATGGAGTTAGTAACATTCTTGACATTCTGGAAGGCATCCTCCCATTGTCTGGGTTGAGAGTAGTTTTGGTTCTGATTGTATGGTCTAAATGGTGGCTGAGAGGCTTGAGGAACTTGAGGAATTGGTTGCATTGGTGGAGCTGGAGCTGCTGGTCCATTTTGTTGGAATCCTTGAGACCATGAAAAATTGGGGTGGTCTCTCCATCCAGGGTTATATGTGTTGGAGTATGGGTTGTAATTTGATGGCTTCCTCATGACACCGATGGCATTGGCTTGATCTGAATATAAGTCATGGTCATGTGGCTCTGTTGTTTTAGCAGTTGTCAAAGATGCTATTTGTCGAGAAAGACCTTCAACCATCTCTTTGACTTCTTTGATTCCCGAACCTGACTCGCCAATGTGAACCTCATTCACTCCTTTAATTCTTCTAGTATTCCTGAGAGATCGACTCCGCTGTTGGGAATTATCTGCTTGTCGCTGGAAGAAATCCCAAATCTCTGATGCACTTTTTGACATTAGCTCTCCTCCACTTGTCGCCATTAGCCATTCTTGCACATTTGGCAATAATCCCTCCAAGAAGTATTGGCATTGGTGCCATTTCTCGTACCCATGATGTGGACACTTCAAAAGTAGCCCATTGAATCGCTCCCATGCTTCGAAAAACTGCTCGTCTTCTCTTTGGGTGAATTCTGAGATTTCCCTACGAATAGCATTGGTTTTATGAACTGGGAAATATTTATTTAAAAATTTCGTTACCATTTGTTCCCATGTTGTAATGCTATTAGCAGGCAATGTATTAAACCATGAACGAGCTCTATCCTTTAAAGAAAATGGGAATAGTCTAAGTTTAACATCATCTTCTGAAAAATTCTCATATTTAAAGGTTTGACAAATTGTATGAAAATCATTCAGATGATTATATGGGTCCTCATTTTCTAATCCATAGAATGTTGGGAGACAATTTAGCACACTAGGTTTTAATTCAAAACTCCTAGCAGCTACATTTGGGTATCTAATGCATGATGTGCTCAAATTAGCTAAGGACCAAGTAGTCCTTAAATGGCCTCTCCTGTGGTTCTGGTTGTTGCAAATCCATTTCAGTTTTATCTTTACGTGCGATGTGTTTGTGTGTGCGAAGTGTTCTTTCTAATTCAAGGTCTATAGGTTCAAGATTAGGTAATAATGACCTACGACCATGCATGCAAATAAAGAAAATAAATTGAGAACAAAACAAATAAAGAAGAAGGAGAAATTACAATACTAACCTTATTGCGCTGTTACAACCTTTCTATGAAAGCACATAAAAAAAATACGTGAAATAAAATAAATAAAATAAAAATAAATTAACAAGATAAATGAAAAATTACAAAGAAAAATAACTTAAAAATTAAATTGCAGAAAAAAATAGAAGAGAAAAAGAAATTCTTACCTAAAAATGTAAATTCACTTCTTTTTTTTAATTAATTAAGAAAAAAAATTACAAGGAAACAACTAAAATAATAATAATAATAATACTAATAGTAATAATAATAATAATAAAATTATTTACAAAAATTAATTCTACAAATCAAAATACTTACCTCCCCGGCAACGGCGCCAAAAACTTGTTGTGCAAATTTTGTTAAACTCGCAAGCGCACGAATCTATTGTAGAATAGATCAATGGTGTTGAGTGTCGATCCCACGAGGAGGTGGATTTTAATTGTGTGTAGAATTAATTTTGTAAATGGGTGATTGGATCTATGGGGAAATTAATTTAAAGGATGCTAGAATGGGAAAATTGATTTAAAGGATGCTAGAATTTAAATTGGAATAGCGGAATTAAATTGAATTGGGAACTATTGAAATAGAGTGCTTGGGTATCTGGATCCGTATCAATATGCACCATGGGCTAAATATTCCTTATTAATACCAATTAAATCATGAGGGGGGAATCCACACCTCATGAACCACGCTCTAATCAATATGGTGTTAAGGGCTTATCGTGCCAAATAATAATAACCTTATACTAGGGTGCCAGAAAACTGGGCGAGAACTAGACAAGATTATTATTATTTGTCGATTTAAAAGTCAAAACCTCCACAGAAATTAGAGGGGAAGAGAAAATAAATTTACCAAATAAAGCCCATGACACATGTTGAGACTTCACCTTCAACCCAAGCTTGAAAGAAAATTAGCTACTCATTATTGAACTAGGGGTAAAATGGGAATTTTATTAAAATACGTAGAAAATACAAGATGGAGAAGGAATTACAGAAAACTAAGCTCAAAAATGGATTCAGGGGTCTCAAATTAGGAGGGGAGACCCCCTTTTTATAGATACATTGAGTGAATCATGGCCATCGGATTAAAAATAGTTTGGATGCACAAGATTACGCCACGTCATCAGTGAACAGTAACACGGTTTGACCACGGGTTTGACCACGCGGTTTGAACAGTAACACGGTTTGCACACGGTTTGAACAAAGAACGCGGTGCTCGAACAAAGGTCGTGAATAAGCGATTCATAAACAAGATGCGATGCATGTGAATAGTGCCGCCGTGCGTGTGAACAATGCCTTTTTTTCCTTTTATGCTCCTCTTAAGGTTTTCGACTGTCCTGAGTTCAAAAGTGACGTCCGTTTTGCTATCCGAAATCTCGTTCATTGTGAAATGACCATAATACCCCTAAAATACACAAAATACTTAATTAAAACAAAACACACATAATTAAATAACAAGAGACTTAAATTAAGAAAATTAAAGATGTTAGTAAAACTTGAAGTACAAAATGACGATTTTCTCCTTTATAAATATACACTTTCTAACACTCAACAGCTATGATCAAAGTCAAACATATTCTTTTACCATTTCTTTTCTATGCTTAGCCATTAGGATTGAACCTGTAGTATGAATAAGTTTGGACTTGGTTCGGTTCCTCTTGTTTGTTGTGCTTGTTTTCTATATATAAGTTAAAAAAACAAGCATAAAATCAACTTGGTTCTTCTAAACTCGTCAAGAACAACTCACGTATAAAGCACATGGATAAGATTTATAAGTTCCTATTTCTATAATGATTCTAGCAACTATAATTCACTGATGAATTAAAATAACAGCAAAGCTTAGGAAAGAAAAGGACAGAAAAATATTGTGCTAATAGTCATTATTGGTACCTTCCACCCCTCATCCATCCATTTGTCAACCATTTGTCTCCGTATTCTTGGAGGCACATTCTCAGGAGCATGTGCATAACGCTCTCCAATAGTTGGATACTTCTTAAAAATTCCTCTCCTCAGCTCTGACATCCAATCTGAAAATAAATTTTTACAAGAAGTTCTACAGCATCTTTAAGCTCATGTTCTGTACATGTATAAGAAAATTATGCTTCTTTGAAACGAGCAAATAATGTTTCAAGTTCTTCTTTTGGATATTCAAAATATTTAATATATGGCCCATTAATGTTGCTGTTGAAGATGACACCAATTTCACGTACAGCTTTCGGTATTATGATCCTTACAAATTTTGAGAAAAAGTATTAAGTAAATTTTAAGCCATTAGAACTAAAAGAATTAAATTACATACAAAACCAAAAACATGAAGTTGATTTTACCTGCCATCATATATCTCTAAAGTCAGACCATGCCCCTCTAGCAACTCCTTTGGCCTTTCCTCGACTAGTTTGTTTCTTTTTTTTACTACTTGAAGTTGATACGAAATCAAATAAGATAAAAATTAGCCATTAATTTGAATTTAATTGTGCATTAAATATTAAATTATTACCTTCATCAATTTTTTACTCTAACCATTAATACATTTGACATGCATTAACTTGATAATAAAAGATAGGTTGGAATATTTCGTACAATTTGGATACAATGGTTGTTGAATCTCTTCTAATAATTTGTAAAAACTTGATGCATCATTGTTAGGATCTTGGGAAAAACTTTCTTGAACTAGGCCAAACATATCATCACGTTCATCATCATCATCATCATCATCGTCGTCGTCGTCGTCAACGTCATCACTAGAACAATCACCATCATTATTATCACCATCACTATCACCACCACTATCATTATTGCTCTTTCTAATTTCCCCATGACAGTACCAAGTAGTGTAGTCCAATCTCATTCTTTTATATAAAAGATGTCTTTCCACCTCACTCTGAACTAGTCTATGCCTATGGCTACACTTAACGCATGGACATAAGATTTTTTCATCCTCATATTTAATGTGCCTAAAAGCATAATCAAGAAAATTGTTCACTCCACTAACATATTCACGTACAACTTTCGGTGTTATGATCCTTACAAATTTTGAGAAAAAAGTATTAAGTAAATTTCAAGCCATTAGAACTAAAAGAATTAAATTACATACAAAACCAAAAACATGAAGTTGATTTTACCTGCCATCATATATCTCTAAAGTCAGACCATGCCCTCTAGCAACTCCTTTGGCTTTTCCTCGACTAGTTTTTTTCTTTTTTTTACTACTTAAAGCTCATACGAAATCAAATAAAATACAAATTAGCCATTAATTTGAATTTAATTGTTCATTAAATATAAAATTATTACCTTCATCAATTTTTTACTTCAACCATTAATGCATTTGACATGCATTAACTTGATAAATAGGTTGGAATATTTCGTACAATTTGGATACAATGGTTGTTGAGCCTCTTCTAATAATTTGTAAAAACTTGATGCATCACTGTTAGGATCTTGGGAAAAACTTTCTTCAACTAGGCCAAACATATCATCACATTCATCATCAATATCATCATCAACATCATCACCGGAACAATCACTATCATTATTATTACCATCACTATCACCACCACTATCACTATTGCTCTTTCTAATTTCCCCATGACAGTACCAAGTAGTGTAGTCTAATCTCATCCCTTTATATAAAAGATGTCTTTCCACCTTACTCTGAACTAGTCTATACCTAGGGCTACACTTAACGCATGGACAAAATATTTTTTCATCCTCATATTTAATGTGCCTAAAAGCGTAATCAAGAAAACTGTTCACTCCACTAATATATTCACTTATTGATCTTTATAACTACATCCATGATTTATCAACCAGCATTTTAACTTCAATCAAAAGAAATATATGAAAAGCATAACAATTATGCAGACAGCAATACAATAACACTTAAGAGATATACAACATCATTTAAAGAAATAGAAGCCTTGCAATTCTTAGAGAATCAAATTCTGACCTTCAGAATGTCATCAAGAAGACATCCACCACAAAGCATAGAGCTACTTCGTATAGTAGTACAACAATCAAAACCTAAAACATGTGAATAAGGGCTTTAAAAGGGCAGGAAAAGCTTAGAAAAGAAATCATTGCAGCAAGCCAGGAAAAGTTTAAAAGTTTAATATATATTCAGTTTAAAGCTTAAGAAAGTTGTTCTTGATATTACTACTAAATTTTATACACCCTTTCAACAAAAAAAAATTTAAGCACGAAATTCATCTCACAAGTTATGATTATGATAAAGCCAATACCAGCAATACTAACTATTTAAAATGAGGATGCATAGAAAGTGAGGGACAAAAAGAAAAAAGAAATACAACTAGTTCATCGCAAATTGAATTTTATCTCCCTGGTAACTCATTTATTTTTATCTTCCTTTTTAGTTTTTTAGTACACACAAATGAAAATACCAATATACCGAATTCATGCTGCAAAATTCAAAGTACAAAGTTAACCATCACTTTAATATAACATTAACTTACATTTTTTTAGTCATGTTTAATTTCTAAAAAGTAGCTATCGTTCTTGTAATGCATTTAATTAATTATCAGAATGTCACCAGAGACATGTCTTTTTTGCTAGTGTCAACCCATCAGTTAGCTCTAGCAAACAATTTTATATACACTTGACACCTCAAATGTTTATTTCACTTCATCTCCCTACAACTCCTCAAAATTAAAAAATATCAACATCCTTTAGAGTCCATACTTAGCATCACATAACATTAAAAATGGAAAAAAATTAATTAATGAAATCCAGCAAAAATATCATAAACAATAATCCAAATCAGATAACAAACAATGAATTCTAAATAATTAGCATCACAAGTAAGAGCTCCTAAATACAAATCAAAAAAATTAAAAAAAATGCAATAGCATCACCAGACTTACAGGAAGCTACCATTTGGCCTAAAACAAAATCGGAAGCAGCAAAAAAATAAAAAACAAAATTAGAAGCAGAAAGTGAGCAATTATGTAAGAGATGGTAACAATTATAAACTTAAGAGAAATAATTAGCCTTCAGACTCATCATCAATGATGAAAACTATAACCTAACCCTAAGTTAATTGAAGGAAAAAAAAAGATGAAATCTAGTGCAAATAGACAAAGAAACAATGAAATAATTACCAAAGTGATTGGGCAAGCAATGGACAATGAAAAATTGAAAAGTGAGAGATGTGAGTGCTTGCACTGCAATGATTGAAGAACTTTTCCCTTCTTTTTCTTTTTTTTTCGTTCTCTTTAACTTTGTTCTTTTTTGTTTTCTTTTGAACTTTTCCCTTATGTTTTAATTATTTTTCCTTTTGTTTATTTTTTTTGTTTCTTCCGTTTTTTCTTAACTTTTTATTTGTATTTCATTCTTTTAGGTTTTTAATTTTACCAAGAGTAATTAAATTTACGAGAAAAAAATTTTCCAAGTACGCTACTCCAAAGAAAAAAAATTATTGGAAGTTATGGCTAGGGCTTGTGGTTTTAGTACTCTACTTCAAAGATCGGGCCGAAGTGTCTAAATTTTGGGGTGCTTCTAGTTAAGTCTAGCAGGCATTTTCAACAAAGTATTTATTATCACCAAGGGCAAACTGCCCTCAGAAACATTGATCATATTTTCATCCTTATTCGACGGCCATCTTACACCTTAGGAAAATGTACTTATTATCAAAGGTATTTTACGCCCTCGGAAATATTTCGTTGGTGATTTAACTGTTTGTTGTAGTGACGCTTAATTTTTTTCATAACTTCGCTTGACATGATTTTTAAAACTTAGAGCTATAAAATTTTTTATTAATCTACCTATCATTAAAAATCATTATTAGCCAAAAATTTTTATAGCTCTAAGTTTTAATTGTTGTAAAATATTTGGCTTGATCATCTTAATTCGTTAAAATATTTGGTCTGTAAAATATTTGGCTTGATCATCTTACATTATCTTAAGCCCATGACGGGCTCTTTGATGCTTTTCAAGCATCTACAACAATTAACATTTCAAATTGCCACTTCTCCAAGCATGATAAGGTGACTATAATTTAAATAAATTTTGACTTTATGTTAGGCATGCTACATACTCTTTAATATATCAGGATAGCTCAAGTCAACATCAAATCCGAATTCAGAATTTTGATTATTCAAAAGATTATTATAAATTGTGGTGTGCTTTGTAATTTTACAGGCAATTTTACTGGGTGCAAGTGATACTTTCACGGAAGATAAAAATATGCAAGTGACTGTAGCATTTAATCGTTTTGATAAGGGACTGGTTCAGAGAATGCCAAGTGTTAGATTTGGTTTCGCTCATGTTGTGAACAATGATTATAATCAATGGGAAATATATGCAATTGGTGGTCTCAAAGGCCCAACCATTCTTAGCCAGGGTAATAGGTTCTTTGCCTCAGATAACCAAAATGCCAAAGAGGTAATCTATTTTCTACAAGAAACAAGATCTCTACTGTTAAGAGTTCAATAAAACAATCTTTTTACATACACATAAAAAAGACCTAAAGTTCATATCAGAAGAGAATTCAGTTCATGCATATAATGAATTAATCGTAATTATTTGTTTGCATGCAGGTGACCAAGAGAATGAATTGCAGCCCTGAAGAAGGGAAGAGTTGGATATGGAGATCGGAGGGAGATGTATTTTTGAATAGGGCTTATTTTAATTCATTTGGTGACCTGAAAAAGCAAATTGAATACCAAATGGATGATGTAATTAAACCAGAGCCAGGTACAGAAGTTGAGAGGATCACAAAATTCGCTGCGGCACTTGTCTGCAAGCCAGGCCAGAAATGTTAATATGCAAGATTTTTTGGATTGATAGAGAAAAAAATGGCTTAGTCATATGATAAGGATGGCTCATTGGTGTCAGCTAAATAATAGCCAAAACATTAGAGAAAATATCATGACAGAAAATGAAAGAGGAAGAAACTAATTGAAAGATATCCCCTCTCATTTAGTCCAATTTTTTCATTGATTTTATTTTCTTTTTTAACTTGATCCAACATTAAATTTTTTATTTTTTTAAAAAATTCAATGTTTAAAAAAATTCAATGCAATCAATCAACATGGTTGATATGCTTATTTGTAATTTTATCGGTGTTTCTTTATTAGAAACACAAAATTAATAAATTTTTTAAATTATTTAATAGTTAATCACGAACATTGATAATTGATTTATTTGTTTAATTAATTAATTTGTGGGTGTTGCTTCTTTTTATTAGGGTAAATTTTATGATAGCATGATTAAAATTATGGCATAAATATTGTGGTAAACATAAATTTTGTAAATTATACATAAGACTAGTAAAATTACAAAATACTTGTAAAAAATAATATAAAACTTGTTAATCAATAATAAATTTTCACTAAATAAAAACTAGTTTATTAATTTAATTTGACTAAACAAAGTAGAAAGTCACCCATCAATTGAAAACAAAAAAAATTTATTGAAAAAAATTAGAATAAGTTTTATTGAATTTATTTAACCATAAAATATGTATTCATTCTAGACATTCATTTTTTGTCATTTTCTATGATAGTGTTGTTTACTACATAGGTTAATTAAGCAAAATTATTTTTCTTAATGTGAACCAAGCAAAAATATATATATATATTTCTATATTACTAGACTTATTTGATATATTAATAAAAATTTGATCTAATTTTATATTTTATACATGCTTCAGGTAATTTTAAATTTTGCTTTTCACTTTTTTTTAAAAATTATTTGGGATTACTATCGAGGAGTTTAGAAGGTTGCAAAAATACCTTATTTATAAACAACTTTGAAAACATGAAAAGAATAGGTTTTCAAAATCCTATTTTGAGAATAAGTTTTATCCTTAATAAAATTTCATATATATAATCACATGTTTTACATAAACCCATTCGTGAGGATTATAAAAGACTTTGCTAGAAGTTTCAATAACAGCTAGGGTTGTTCAGAATCCAATCCAATTCGCTCAATCCATCTGATCCGTGAAAATTCGATCCGTATAAATCCGATCCGTAGATTGGTGGATTGGATATGGATTGAAAATTTAAAAATCCGCAATCGATGGATTGGATATGGATTTACTTCTGTAAATCCGCAAAAATCTGTGAATCCGCAAAAAAAATTATTTATTTATTTAGTTAAAAAATTGTTATAAATTTAATTAAAAAGTATTATAAATGTGACATTACATAGTTACATAAGCACTATAGCATATCTTAGCCATTACCCTATAATAATATAAAATAAAAAATAATTAAATAATCAAATATATAAATATAACTTGTAAAAATTGTAAAAAAAAATAAAAGCAAAGTCACGTGCACTAGCAAAAGCAATCTAACATAATGCCAATTTACCAACAATTTGCAAAGTCACCCAAAAGCAAAGTAATAAACGCCAAGTTACCAATAATTTGCAAACAAAAAACACTAAGCTTTCCCGCTGTCACACGCACTAGCAACATTCAATACTGGTTTGATAAACTCTCAACACCAATTTGAGGACGTCGGCCCCGCAATTTCGTCCAAAGCAAGCCATCTTCTTCCCCGAGTCCATCGAGCCACTTCACAATCACTGGTTCCAGCCAAACAATTGCACTATCACAACCTTTAAGATCGCCACCCGTACGGCTTCTCCTGGTTCCCATCGTTGACGGCTCCGTAATCACCGCTTTTCGCTAGGCACAACAACCCTAGTGAAGGATCAGATTGTGGTTGGTTTTAGAAACTTTGCCATTTCAATTAATTATTGCTTTATTTGAACAATTAATTTATGTGTTATATTAATGTATTCTTGTTACTTTATTTGAACAATTAATCTTAGTGTGTTATATTTTGAAACTTTGGATGTATTATTGTAGTTTTATTTAAACAATTAATCTTGATGTGTTATATTTTAAAACTATGAATGTATTTTTTTATCTTTATTTAAACAATTAATTTGTTTATATTTTATTCAATTTTAAATTTAATTGGTAGTAAATTTATTTTTATATTAGATTTTTTTTATTTCATTAGTTCATGGTAAGGATGACAATTTTTCCCACAGGATTCCTTCCTATTTGGGATGGAATTGAGGCATATTTTTGTCCCATAAAAAAAAAATTAGGGACGGGAGTGAGACTTTTTTTTATCCCACTTGCATACGCGAGACGGGAGTGGGTTTGACAAATTTCATCCCATCTGTCTCATTACCGACTGAAAATAAGAATTTTTTCAATTGGGATGGGATCTCGCAAGATCCCATCTCTTTTGGGACGGGATCAAGATATATTTTTGTTCCAAAAAAAATATAGGGACGGGAGTGGGACGTTTTTTCATCCCACTTGCATATACGGGATGGGATTGTAATTGGTAAATCTCATCCCATCCCATTCCATTTCCAACCCTAGTTCATGGATTGGAGAGAACTAAAAATTTTTAATTCGAAAACTAATGCACCAAAAGGTGGATTGGATGTGGATTAAGGTAAATCCGCATCCGATCTGTAGACGTATGGATTGGATATGGATTGAGTCAAATCGACATCGATCCGCAGATGTATGGATTGGATTTGGATTGAATTTAATCAATCCGTGGATTTGATTGGATTGAAAAATTATAATCCGTAAAATCGTGAATCAGATATGGATTGATGTCTAATCCATAAAATCTGATCTGCGAATAGGCTTGGCAATTTAGCCCGACCCTATTTTTGGCCCGATTGACCCGACCCTAATTTTTAGGGCTTTGGCCCGAATTTTTAACTTTAGGGTCGGATTAGGGTCAAAATTTTAAGGCCCGAACAAATTTAGGGTCAGGGTCGGGCTTAATGCTGACCCGACCCGACCCGACCCTATTTCAAAAAAAAACTAACACAAGTTAACACACGCACACAACACATCCTTACAACATCACATTGTGTGTTTTTAATTTAATTACATTGTTTTTTTATTTGTATAAGACATGAGTTTTTTTATTTTTTATTTTTTATGTTGGGTTGTTGAATTGAATTGTGTATGACTAAAATAGTTGTGGAATTATATTGTGTGTTTTTAATTTAATTGCATTGTGTTTTTATTTTATACAAGACATAAGTTTTTTATTTTTTATTTTTTATGTTGGGTTGTTGAATTGAATTGTGTATGGCTAAAATGATTGTGGAATTACATTGTGTATTTTTAATTTAATTGCATTGTATGTTTTTCATGTTGGATTTTAGAATTGATTTGTGCGTGGGGTTGAAATAGTTGTGGAATTGTTTGAAATGGTTGTGGAAAGTGGAATTGAATTGTGTTTGAAATGGTTGAGTAATTGCCGAATTGGTTGAAATGGTGGTGGGAAATGAGAATTCAATTATAGGGTTAATTATTTTCGTTAGGGTCGGGTTGGGCCCGACCCGATGTTGGCCCGATTCGGGTCGGGCTCGGCCCGACCCTAACTAAATAGTGTTAGGGCTTTTTTAGGGTCGGGTTTCAAATTTTTTTTGTTCGGGTCGGGTAGGGCTTGGGCAAGCCCGAGCCCGACCCGACATTTTGCCATTCCTATCTGCGAACACCCATAATAACACCCTCTTATTTGGTGTCCCCAAGGAAGAGTTGCAAAGATTAATTATACGTGTCAATAAATAAGGACCACACGTGGCATCATCGTTACCCGTTCAAGTAAGAGAGTGTAAGATTTAAAATGCTTGCTGCTCCTATCATTAAAACCGATACTTTCAAAAGTTTTAATCAAGAATAAGCAACGACACAAATCGAATGAATTCTCTAGTCAAATCAACCAAATACCCAAGATATTTAAGGATATAAAAAAAACACTGTTTTTTCTAATTAAAATATTAAATTAGTTACCCATCACTTAAATACAACAACTGAAAATTTGTTTTCTAAAAGTATTTTACATTTATGTTGGTAAATTTAACTTCATATAAGATGTGCTGCCAAAAAGCAAATTTTTTTGGAAAAAAAAAAACTCTTTCAGCTAATTTCTTTTAAACTACTGATTCGTATTATAAAATTAGCTACTTATTAATACAAATTATATTAGATATTTGTTGAGATCACTTAAATCCATTTTATTATAACGTAACTTAAATTTTTACCCCCATAAATATTAAAAAGATATTTATTTTAGTCATAAATCAATAAAAAAATTATTTTTATCTAATTTTAAATTGAAGGAAAAAAATAAAAATAAAAGGCCCTTAAGAACTAGCCCTTACGATTAAGGTGCCATTGTCCGCCACTCGGCATTTCTGTTAAAATTTGAGGTTTGTGGGGAGAGAGACTAAACGTTGAACCTGCCATAATCCATAGGGTTAGGGTGAATGGCTAATCCAAACCTCCAATTAATATATTTTTTTTATTTAATAATTTTTACAAGGTGCTGTATAAATTGCCACGTTGCCGAAGCAGTGGATGTAAAATTACTTAAATCATTCGTGATAAAAAATATTAGTCTCCAAAGCTAATATGGTTTTGATTAATTTTTAGACCCAATTTTTTTCACAGATACCTACTGTGACGAAACTAAAAACTAGTAGTTTAAAATTTTTTCTTGAGTAACATTATATTTCATGACCAATTTTTTTCAGAGGCACATTATTTAGTATTTGATTCATTTTTTTTGTGACGAACTTTACAACACTGAAAAAAAGAATAATAATCAATATTTTTTTAATTATATTATATTTTGTGGCCAACCATTTTTTTTATGTATTTCGATTAATTAGTTGATATTTTATCTTATTAAAATATTAAAACATCAATTTATCTCCATTTGATGTTAAGAAGATTTTTTAAAAAAAGTCATCACCGTGCCGCTCCCCTTTTGCCATCATCTTTTGAAAGAAAATGAGAGTAAATTGAAGTTTTCCTACTTTTAAGTGATAAATTTATTATTGTCATTCTAAGTACAAAGTAAATTGAAGTTTATCTTAAAAAATGTTGAAGGACAATTCTCAAATTTTAAATTAAAACTGGAACTTGCTCTAGTGGGAGCTTCCCTCAATACTAATCAGTTAAATATCTTTTTCTTGAAATTATTTAGCCACATTATTGCTTATTATTTAGCTTCATAGAATTTTTGTTTAACTATATTAGATTAATAAAAATTAAAATAAAAGCCATAAAATAATTAACTTGGATTAATAAAAATGATATTACATTCTTTTATAAAACCAATAATAACAAATTTGTAATTGCTTCTTTTTTATTTTTAGAAGAATCTTATAATAGTTAAATACGTTGCATTTATAAAAACAAATAACAATATATTGGATAAATACATAAAAAGAAAAGAAAAACTAAACTTAAATAGAACCTACCTCACTTGAATTCTATGACTACATATTGTTATTAAAATTTATGTGAGACTATATAAATTGTCCTTAAAACAAATTTGAGACTAATTACTTATGATTTGTATTCGTAAAAATTGTCCTAAATAACAATTACTTGAGATGATTAAGTAATATCGCGATATGTAAACTTTAACAAAAAAAAAAAAAGCATTGCTAATTGAATTTTCGAACATCTAAAATGAAGATTTCTAGTAATTATTGAGACTATATAATTATTGAGACTACATTTACACACTCATGAGATAAATATTATAGTCACTATAAATCACATATTGAGACAAATATTATAATCACTATAAATTACTTATTGTTAGAAATATGAAGTGTCATTAATTGCATTTATAGATCTCTAATTTGACCATTTTGAGTATTTTTTGTGACAATTTTAACTTAATTTTAAGGCAATGATTTTTGTCACAAAAACACATTTTCAACATGACAAAAATAATTTTGGTTGCTAGAACATTTTAAAACGATATTTCTTTGTCAATGTGTGACGATTTATTTTTCTTCATAGAAAATATAAGATGACTAATTTGTTATCTTTAGTGACTAAATTTTTTGTAATAAAATATTATTTTTTTCATAGTGTTAATTTTTTGTAGTAAAATATCATTTTCTGGTAGTGTTAATTTTGTGTAATAAAATATCATTTTTCTTGTAGTGTTTCATCACTTTTATGTTAGTTTACTTCTTTTACCTTTCATCTACAAGTCTTATATTCTAATTACAAAATTTATGCTTTATTTTACATTTAATGTTGATTTACAAGTTTTACATTATACATTGTAAGTTTTTATTTTGTTTACTAATAATGCACCAATTTACTTCTCTTATGTCAATTTACTTGTTTTACCCTCCAATGTACCAATGTTATGTTTCTTTTACATAATTTATTTTTTCTTTTACACTTAATGTTGATTTACAAGTTTTAATATTTTATATTACATTTATAAGTTTTTATTTTATTTTCTAGTAATATACTAATTTACCATTTTTATGTTAATTTACTTGCTTTACCTCTCATTTATGAGTCCTACGTTTCATTTACTTAATTTATGTTTTATTTGACATTTATTGTTGATTTATAAGTTTTATATTATATTTGTAAGTTTTTATTTTTTTTATCATTGATACACCAATTTACCAACTCTATATTAATTCACTTATTTTACCTTCTATTTATAAGTCTCATGTTTCATTTACATAATTTATAGTTTATTTTATATATATTATTGATTTATAAGTTTATTTTAAATTTATATATTGTTGATGCCGAAATTCGGTTGAGTTGGTTAATGACTCAGATCTTAGATCCTTGCATCAACATTAAATTTATGTGGTGGTGGAACGGCTTGCCAATCATCAAGAATGCCCTGCGACCACTACCAAATAACCTTAGAAAACCTGAAATCACAAAGAATGGTAAGAGGTGCCGGAGGTTTTTTCAGCGATAACCCTCCAACGCTCAAGTCAGTTTATGGGTTTTCCAGAATAAAAATAAATAATTTCTATTTAAAATAAAAAATAGAGATCGAAAGCTCAAAAATAAAAAAAATACCAATATGAAGAATGAATTTCTTTTTTAGCTTGGCTGAATCCTTATGCCTAAAAAAGAAACATTAAGAGAAGCAGGTAGCCATGTTGGCATAGGCAACGCCCCACTACCGTTTAAGATTCTCCATTTTTTCCCTCCTTTTGCTCACTATCTTTTATAATTGTTTACGCTTATCTTCCTAAAATGGCCTTTGAATACACAAGTAAATGTCTAGGCTTTGGTGAGGATAGTTTGGTCATTGCATTTTGCAAGAAAGATGGGTGGTGGAGAAAAATGAGAAGTGCACGTAACTCTCCAGCAAATCCCACCAACAATTCCATTTTCTTAAATAATTAATCTCCTTTTTTATCCCAAAACATATGTCTTATGTTTCATTTACATAATTCATGTTTAAAAATGGTATTAAAATTATGGCATCATAGAATGACTCATTAAAAACAGCTTATATTCCAACCAAGTATAAGTGCAGTAAAATTCCAAGAGTCACTACCGTGAGTATAGTTAATTTCATTATATATAAAAAAGGTTGAGATTTTTAAACTGATTAAATCCCCCTTGAATAGGAACTTGAGAATATTAACATACGAATATATAAGCTTCTTTTTTTAATTCTGTATTTCGGACATTATTTAATATCATTTTTTAAAATTCAAAATTCAGATTCATAACAATAAATAAATAATGTTATTGATTATGCAACTCTATGATATCATTTTTTTAAGTTCAAAATTTCTGGTAAGTCATCAAAGCAATTTGCAAAGAGACCTTTAATCAACTCATTAAGGTGGTACTGTAACCAGTCATCAAAGAAATTTGCAAAGAGACCTTTAATCAACTCATTAAGGTGGTATTGGTCTCGGAATCTCAAAATCCTTCAACCAAGATGATGAACAATTTTTGAACAAGAGCGGTGATGAAGATGTAGCAAATTTTCTCATAATCTCCTCTTTTAGTTCTTTTTTTCTTTTGATGCCAATGTGCCGAAACTTCGGCAACTGCTCCAAAACCTAATAGATGTTTGGGTTTTGTTTTGTAATAAGGTTTGGAGGGTTTTGTTTTTTGATTTTTTCTTTGGTGGCCTGCCTAGACCACGCTTAATGTTTTCCATAACTTCGCTTGACATGATCTAAGAAATAAAAATTAAAAAAAATTATAGAATAATGATCACCAAAGTTATCGGAAAATATTTCTTAGTTTCTAATTTTTCTCAAACATAAGTTATAAGAAAGAAAATTTTGAGTTTATATTATGTAGTTTGATAATTAATCCTAATGAGACTCTAATTAGGAATCTATATATGAGCTTAGAATTTCGACAGTCCCACTCCCACTTGATTTGTTGTTCGTTAAGAATATAAATAAATAAAAGAATATATTGTTTATTCTTAGTGCTATAAGTAAAACCATTATGTTTTGGATAAACAATTTCTTGGTTTTTAGAAACTTATGTTCATCAAGAGGAGTTAAGATTATTAACTTTCCAAAAGAAAATCAAAAGCATATATAATGTTTTTCCTGTCAAAATTTGGATTTAGAAATTTGAATTAGAATTCTCTCGCTCTCCTCAACTTAAGTTCAAGGAAATTCTAAAATAATAATAGCTAATTTATTATTATAATAAAATACTTTAAATTTTTCTACAACTAATTTTAGTTATTTAATATTATGCATCTATTAACTTATTAATTCTTACTAATGTAAAAAAATATTAAATTTATAGTAATTTATTTAAATAATAGAATGAGTTTTAGTTAAAATTCTTAAGTTTCAACAGAACATGAATTCAATATCCTATGAAAAGAAATAAATAGTTTAATTAATTTTGTTATTGCTTACTTATAATCTAATAGTATAACACTGTAAGTTAAGCTTAAGCTTGCTGGCAAAACTAAAATAGGTGATTACTCTACAAATATATGTGCACTGAAAGAAAAAGTAAAAATCACACAAGTAAAATCAATTAATAAATTAATTATGGAGTTTGTCAGGTTGAGGTTGATCTTGTTCTTCTCCCTTGCCACCTCCATTCACCGCCTGCTGGCAAATATCATCGATTTTGATGATGTGTGGCGGCAGTGAGCTGAAGAGGCCATGAACACCACCATTCAAGCGTACGATCCTATTCTTGAAGCTATCGTCAATGACTTTAATTTGTATCTGTTAAGGTCATTATTTATAGAGTTGGCATTTTATGGCAAGTCTAGTTAAATTGAAAGTTTATTTATTGCATATCTTGTAATAATGATTAATTTATTAATTCCATAATTTAGTGAGATTCCAATTTATTAGGAATATTTTTTTCCTAGTTTAATTAGATGTCTCATTTAGCAAGTCAATTAATGGTGGGATGCTATAATTGGCGTATGAGATCTATTTAGAGCAAGAAGTTGGTTCAAACAGAAAGTCATTGAATGCTCTAGATATTTCTTAGGAGACAAGCAAGGCAAAAAGATCAGTTTTATTCTTATTCAGATTCATGGGAATTATAAGAGGAAAGAAACTCTTATTTGGAAAGAATTCAAGTCTTTTAAGACTTGCTATTTTGGTGAAATCCTAGTGCCTATATAAAGAGAGGTATTTCACAATTGAAGATACACAACACAGAGCATAAAACAGAGAAGCAAAATTCGGCCTCCTCCCCAAAGAATCTGGATTTGGCATATCATGTTGTGTTGATTTCATTTCTTATTTTCTGTTCATCTCTGCGGAGAGTCTATGTGGATCTTGGATTACTAGACATTGAAGAATTGAAGAATTGCTATTGATCACTTTGCGAAGTGCCTTGAGGATCGTGGATGAAGAGGGGTAGCGATTATTCAAGAGAAGCAGATTCAGTCCAAGGTTGAGTAAACTGTATGGCGGTAAACTGTAAGTAAGAGTCTTAAGTTTGGTAAATCCATAGGTTGTAACGTCTCAACTTATTGAATTGCTTTTCATCTGGGTGTGGCCTCGTGGATGTAAGATTGATTAATCCGAACCACGTAAAAATCTCCGTGTCATTTCTTTTTTGCATTTTATTATGTTTTTGGAAAATTAATATTTTTGATGCGGATGAACAATATTCATGAATAGTAATTGTGAACAGTCGTGGTGAAAAGTAACAGTGAACAGTACTTTTGGAAAAAAAAATTAAGTTGTTATTTTTTTTAATTACCTACATCTATTTTTAATAGATCTAAATTCTTAACAATTGGTATCAGAGCAGGACAATAACTATTTATTTAGTGAGACTCTTGGAACCTAGATCTATTTTGTAGGTATGAGTTTGCAAAGAGAGGGAGGCTCTTTGGCTCGTCCACCTGTACTAGATGGGATGAATTATGCTTATTGGAAGTAAAGGATGGAAATTTATCTGTCGGCTATTGATGAAAGAGTTTGACAATGCGCACTCACATTATATACTCTACCTATCAAAATTGATAAAGATAGTGTAGAATCTCCCAAGCCAGTCAGAGAATGGACTATTGATGAACTTAATGCGTCTGGATATAATGCAAAAGGACTTAATGCCATTGTTAATGGAGTTGATATGTTTCAGTACCAACTAATTTATACATGCAAGACATCCAAAGCTGCTTGGGATATACTCCAGAGTACTTTTGAAGGCGACAATACGGTAAAACGTTCTAAACTTCAGAAACTTACATCTGATTTTGAAAACCTGAAAATGCATAAACATGAAACCATATCTGAATTTAATTCTAGAATCCTCGCTATGGTTAATGATTTTTTTGCTCTTGGAAAACCTATTTCTAAAGAAGAAATCTGCAGAAAAATCTTAAGATTTGTCCATCCTAGATATCATCCTAAAATTTTGGCCATTGAAGAATATGCTGATATGTCTGCTATGACTTGGGGTTCACTTATAGGAAAATTGATGGTCTATGAGACTAACTACTTGAATTTGAATCCCAAGAAAGAAAAAGGAATTGCCTTTCAAGTTGAAATGGCGGTTCCCGTCACCAAATCAAGTAAAGATGATGATCCATTTTTGTACGTGGATAATTCTCTTGCATTCATTGCAAAGAATTTCAAGAAGATGTTGAAAAAGAAAACTTCAACATCAATGGCTCCTACAATTCAAAAAGGTTCTTCTAACTCTAATTCTAAATTGTTTGATTTTAATAAACTTGAGGGTATTCGATGCAGAGAATGTGAAGGCATAGGACACATACAAGCACAATGTGCTAACACTCTCATGAAAAAGAAAGTAATGCAATCCACTTGGAGTGATGATCATTTAAATGATAGCATTGATGAAGAAGACCTTGTTGGAAGACTTGTTGTGCATAATGATAACAGTAAACAGGAGTCAAACATCAGAGAGGCATCCACATCTGAATCCTCGCACTTAGCTCATTGCAAGAAAGACAGTGATTCCTGTCTTGACATAATTGTGCAACATGTTAACCAGAATAATGATTCAGATAGCGACGTCAGTAACATTGATATAAATGATAAGAAAGCTTTTCATGAAAGCTACAAGATGATGTTCGCTAAGTGGGAAGAAGTCTATAATGAAAATGTGACCTTGATGACTCAAGTATCCAATCTTTTTTATGATAAAGCAAAACTTGAGAGCGAGGTAATTCATTACAAGTCTTTACTTACTAACAAAGATGACGAATTACTTGCAGTGCCGACAGAATTAGAGAATACCAAAAAGTCACTTAAGATAATGAATTTTGGAACTCAAAAGTTAGACCATATCTTGTCACTTGGAAAATTTAGCTCAGATCATCATGGTCTTGGATATCAAGATGGTAAAGACTTAAATTCTCAAGGTGTGTTTGTTAAAGCTTCTCAAGTTACAACTTCTCCACCAATTGTTAAACTTCAATATCTTGAAAAAGGTAAAGCTGTTGCACATTCTTTACCAGTTTGTCAAGGTAAGAACAACAAGTTTATTCCCACTTGTCATTTTTGTCATGTGAAAGGACATATAAGACCTAATTGCTTCAAGCTCATTAAATATATAAAAAAGGCTACGTTTTTTAATTATTCTTATGGAAAACCGAGGATGACACTTAGACCTAAGGTTGAGACAAGGGAAAATAAACCTAGAACTACTTGGATGAGGAAGAATGATTATAAAGCTTATGTTTCCTTTATTTTTTTGAGAACTTACACTACTGATTTTTGGTATTTTGATAGTGGTTGTTCTAGACACATGACAGGTAATAGAAGTGCCTTGACCAATTATCAAAAACTTGATCGAGGAAATGTAACTTTTGCTGATGGTGTGAAAAGTCGAATGCTCGGAAAATGAACATTGAATGTGGAAGGGTTTCCAAAACTTGAAAATGTTTTGCATGTGGAGGATCTCAAAGCAAATTTACTCAGCATTAGTCAAATTTGTGATCAAAACTTGTTTGTCAACTTTGACAAGAACAAATGTCGCGTTGTTGATATTGATGGAAATTGCATTTTGGAAGGACATCAATCATCTACCATTGTTATAAACTGACTAGTTCAATTGTTTGTCATAAGACCACTCTTAATGATACAGAATTATGGCATCAAAAGTTGGGTCACTTGATCTTCAGACTACTGACTAGAATTGTGAAAATAGGTATTGTAAAAAGAGATCCAATGCTTAAAGAGAAACAACCTGGAATATGTAGTTCATGTTAATCCGGAAACAACAAAGGGAGTCGCATAAGGCCATTCAGGATAAAGCAACATCAAAGGTGTTACAACTACTTCATATGGACCTTATGGGACCAATGCAAGTTGAAAGTTTGGTTGGGAAAAGGTACGCATTTGTGTGTGTAGATGATTTCTCTAGGTATGCATGGGTTGATTTTGATAAAATCTTTACATCTACTGCTAGACTCAAATCTATTCATTTGTTTTTTCTAGTTGCTTGTTTAATAGACTTTAAATTATTTCAAATGGATGTTAAGAGTGCATTTTTTAATGGCATCTTAAATGAAGAAGCCTATGTTGAACAACCTAAAGGTTTTGAAGATCCTCATTTCCCAAACCATGTTTTCAAATTGAAAAAGGCTTTATATGGTTTAAAGCAGGCTCCTCGAGCTTGGTATGAAAGGTTGACCAAATTTTTACTTGAAAATAGCTATAAGTAAGGGGGAGTAGATAAAACATTATTTATTAAACAACTCAATCCAGGGATTTTAGTTGTTCAAATCTATATTGATGATACAGTGTTTGGTTCTACTTCTTCTGATCATGTGCAAGAATTTGTTAGTCAAATGAAAAAAGAATTTGAGATGAGTATGGTGGGAGAGTTGACTTACTTTTTGTGTTTGCTCTGGATGAAACAAATGCTTGCAGATTATGGTATGGTTCAGGATACTTTGACTGTGTTTTGTGATAACACGAGTGCTATCAATATTTCTAAAAATCCTGTTCAACACTCTAGAACTAAGCATATTGACATTCGTCATCACTTCATTAGAGATTCAGTTGAGAGTAAGACCGTGTCTTTAGAATACATTGATACAGAAAAACAGTTTGCAGATATTTTCACAAAAGCTTTAGACTTCAAATGATTTGAATATTTAAGGAAAGCTTTAGGTGTGTGTTCCATATAAATCAAAATGTTTTTCTTTAGTTTTAATTCATGTATTTGTGCATTAGATATAGGACATGCATTTTATTTTTTTAAATCATTGTTTTTGTGTTCTGGTTTTTAGACGACAAGCAATTTTTCTTGTTTTTAAAGATTTGAAAGCCTTAAATAAGTTTTGATTAGAGTTATTTAACCTTTCTTCAAAAGCACATGAATGACAATTTAGTCTCTACTTTGACTCAAGGTTTTGATATTGACATAGTTTTTGTTGAGAATATTTAACTTGAATTATGACTATTTGCCTTGATTCTTATCTTGTCATAAGACCTCAAATATATGCAGACACTGTGGTCAGAAATAGCTACCTATAACTCTTAAGAGTGAAGCTATTCTTGAGTAATCTAAGTCTGCGTATCATAAATATGACAGAGGACGAACTACCATGAGAAGAAGGCTACCTTAAGGGGTAGAGTGAAAGCTCCTGACCATAGATTTAAAAAAAAAAAGCTTTGCTATCAAAAAAAAAAAAGTTTGTCAATTGAAATGGTCAAAAACTGGAGATCAAAATGATAAGGTTAGTTTGACCAATTCTATGTTTTATATTTAAGACCTTAACTATGAAAATTGATGAATTTTTGGGAAAAAGGTTTAGATTGAGTTGTTTGCACACACACACAAGCTTAAATTTCTCTAATCTTTACTCATTTGAGGAAATTAGAGTCTTGATTACATGGATTAATGCTTGTTGTGAAAAATTCCTAGACATTTTTTTGTTCAATTTCATTATTAATGCATTTTAAAAAAAAAAAATTTCATGATGCATGTGCATTCTCATGTTCTTCTATGATGATATCTTTTTAAGTCTTAAGAGTCACATATTTTTTTTTAAGCAAAAACGATTTTTTTTAAGTACATTAACAAGTTTTTCCCGTCACAACTGAGCATATTGCGTTCTTTTGGTCATAACTTTGTCTACAAAATTCCAAATTTGGTTCTGTAAATTTCTGTGAAACACTGATTCGATAAGCTTTTCAACGGTGTGTAGATCGCATTCTGATTCTGTCTCATTCATTCCCAGTTTAATTTTGAATTTATCTGCTCTGCACTGTGTGTCTGTTTTGTAAAATATCATGCATGGGATTTCGTTTCTGATATTTTCCTCTTTGTTTCTGACTTGTTTGAGTCGGTTTATGTTTATTTACTGTTCCGGAATGAAATCTATGATGGTTAGTGGTTTAAATTGGAATACAATTCTTCTTCTAATTCTTTCCTTATGTGCGTTGGATTTCCAAATCTTACTTGAACAAGTCAAGTTCTTCTATATAAGGCAGCCCTTCGATCTTTGTTTTGCATTCAAATTTGTGGTTTCTTTCTTCCTTATTTCGGCTGGTCCAGATTTTCTTTTATTCTTCTTGTTTACTTTTTCCTTGTTCTTAATATTCCTCTTCTATGAAATTTATGTTTGTGGGTGTTCCATATTCTTTTCTTTGCACTCTTTTGGCAAAAGACGGGGAGTAATTTGTTTCAAGTCTTCAATTGCTCAATGCAATGAGTTAGGAGGAGTGGTATTTTCCTTTCTAGGAGAGATTTTATTTTTGTTCAAAAATTTTTAATTTTTAGATTCTAATTCTTAGGGGGAGTTTATTTTTTTATTGCTCTTAATTTTTTGCTTAATGTTGTCTTTCCATTTATTGATCAATAAAATTAGCATTTTCTTTTAATTCTTGCCTTGGTCTATTTTCATGAACTAACATGCTAATTGCCAATTGTTTTGGTTAGTTCCTTGTTGTCTTTATGCTTGTTTCAGATTCATATCTTAATTCCAAAGTTCATGGAAGACTTGTGTTGGATTGCTTTTGCCACAAGAATGCCAAAGGGGGAGATTGTTAAGGTCATTATTTATATAGTTGGCATTTTATGGCAAGTCTAGTTAAATTGAAAGTTTATTTATTGCATATCTTGTAATAGTGATTAATTTATTAATTTCCTAATTTAGTGAGATTCCAATTTATTAGGAATATTTGTTTCCTAGTTTAATTAGATATCTCATTTTGCAAGTTAATTAATGGTGGGATTCTATAATTGGCATATGAGATCTATTTAGAGCAAGAAGTTGGTTCAAATCGGAAGTCATTAAATGCTCTAGATATTTCTTAGGAGACAAGCAAGGCAAGAAGATCAATTTTATTCCTATTCAGATTCATGGGAATTATAAGAGGAAAGAAACTCTTATTTGAAAAGAATCCAAGTCTTTTAAGACTTGCTATTTTGGTGAAATCCTAGTGCCTATATAAAGAGAGGTATTTCACAATTGAAGATACACAACACAGAGCATAAAACAGAGAAGCAAAATTCGGCCTCCTCCCCAAAGAATCTGGATTTGGCATATCATGTTGTGTTGATTTCATTTCTTATTTTCTGTTCATCTCTGCGGAGAGTCTATGTGGATCTTGGATTACTAGACATTGAAGAATTGAAGAATTGTTATTGATCACTTTGCAAAGTGCCTTGAGGATCGTGGATGAAGAGGGGTAGCGATTATTCAAGAGAAGCAGATTCAGTCCAAGGTTGAGTAAACAGTATGGTGATAAACTGTAAGTGAGAGTCTTAAGTTTGCTATTGATCACTTTGCGAAGTGCCTTGAGGATCGTGGATGAAGAGGGGTGGCGATTATTCAAGAGAAGCAGATTCAGTGCAAGGTTGAGTAAACAGTATGGTGATAAACTGTAAGTGAGAGTCTTAAGTTTGGTAAATCCATAGGTTGTAACATCTCAACTTAATGAATTGCTTTCCATCTAGGCGTGGCCTTGTGGATGTAGGATTGATTAATCCGAACCACGTAAAAATCTTCGCGTCATTTATTTTCTGCATTTTATTATCTTTTTGGAAAATTAATATTTTTGATGTGGATGAACAATATTCATGAACAATATTCGTGAACAGTAATCGTGAATAGTACTTTCAGAAAAAAATTAAGTTGTTATTTTTTTTAATTACCTACATCTATTGTTAATAGATCTAAATTCCTAACAGTATCAAAAGTAAGCTGAATATCATTATAATTTATTGGTATTATACAGTAACAAAACAATGACGAGGTTCAAAAATTTCTTAGAAAACGAGATGTTTTTAACTTTTCATTCTTTTACCTCTATTAGTTAGCAATTAGCACAACATCACTCCTATGTTTGTCTTTTTCTCAAAAACAAAATCTTCAACGTAATAGTTTTGACACTTTGACCCATTTTGGTTTATATTTATGACAATATAGCGCTCATGTTAAAGAGCCTATTTTGCTTTGGGGCGCCATATTTGTTGCCGAGAAGGCTGAAGTCACTGCTGACTTAAAAAGAAAATTGCAAGTTATTTTTGTTTTATTAATCTAATTATCATTATTAGTATTAAACTAGTGAGCCATGTGTTTGAATGAAATTTTATAATTTTGATCCTTTTTTTAAAAAATAAATTAAATTAAATTTCTATGTTTATATTACAATCGTTAAGTGAACTTGGTTCTCCTCTTTCTGCGCAACAATTTCAACTTACAGCCATAAAAATTTTTCTAAAAATCAATATATAAACACACGATCAACATCTCATCAAATCACAAGTAAAAAGTTCAATCCTACAAATCTTGAGGTTTTGTATATTAGAATAACATATTTGAAAAAGGATAATACAAATGGAGCTAGCTAGGCTAAGATTATTATTTCTCTTCTGTTTTGCTGCTTTGATCCGTTGCCTATCAGCTAATATCAGTGAGATCGATGAGGTATGGAGGAGACGAGCTGAAGAAGCCATGCAGACCACCGAGCAATACTATGATCCAAACCCCGTATCTCATCACAAACCACCTGAACATGAAAGTTCAAGAGTACGTGAATAACATTACTAATATTAAAAGCTCTTACCTGTTAGCGTTAGCACGTTTCAAATTAAACATAGATTTCAAAGCTAAATTGTTCTATTTAATTTTAATTTAAAAATGTGACTACACTTAAGAATAATTAATTCTATTAATATTTTAACATTAGATAAATATGGATTCAAAGTTGATATAATTTTTTTGTGGGTTGCAGTATGTCAAAGCATCATTTGCCGGAGGGGCTTGTTGAATACAAAATCAGGGCAATGCGAGGCAACAAATCCAATTGACAATTGCTGGCGTTGTAAAGACAATCGGCAGAAGATCGACAAGCGCCGGCGGGTTGCGCACTTTCGGTTTCGGCATCAAAGCCACTGGAGGAAAGGGTGGAAAAATTTATGAGGTGACTGATCCTTCTGACAATGATATGGAGAACCCTAAGGTTGGGACTCTACGACATGGGTGATCCAAAAGGAACCTTTATGGATCATCTTTGCCAAGGATATGAACATTAAGTTGCAACAAGAATTGATTGTCCAGGGTAAAAAGACCATAGATGGGCGTGGAGCCAATGTACACATTGCTAATGGAGCTGGAATTATGCTACAGTTTGTGCAAAATGTGATCATTCATGGGATTCATATTCATAACATTTCTCCTCAGAGTGGTGGTATGATTAGGGACTCTGTGGATCATGTGGGAAAGAGGGGTCAAAGTGATGGAGACGCTGTTTCAATATTTGGTTCACAAATATTTGGCTTGATCATCTTACATTATCTCAAGCCCATGACGGGCTCATTGATGCCATTCAAGCATCCACAGCCATTACCATTTCAAACTGCCACTTCTCCAAGCATGATAAGGTGACTATAATTTAATTAAATTTTGACTTTATGTGAGGCATGCTACATACTCTTTAATATATCAGGATGGCTCAAGTCAACATCAAATCCAAATTCAAACTTTTGATTATTGAAAAGATTATTGTAAATTGTGGTGTGTTTTGTAATTTTACAGTAATTTTGCTAGGTGCAAGTGATACTTTCACGGAAGATAAAAAGATGCAAGTGACTGTAGCATTTAATCGTTTTGATAAGGGATTGGTTCAGAGAATGCCATGTGTCAGATTTGGTTTCGCTCATGTTGTGAACAATGATTACAATCAATGGGAAATGTATGCAATTGGCGGTCTCAAAGGCCCCACCATTCTTAGCCAGGGTAATAGGTTCTTTGCCTCAGATAACCAAAATGCCAAAGAGGTAATGCATTTTCTACAAGAGACAAGATCTCTCTTTGTTTAGAGTTCGCTTAAACAATCTTTTTCATGCACATAAAAAGACCTAAAGTTCATATCGAAGAGAATTCAGTTCATGCATATAATGAATTAATCCCGATTATTTGTTTGCATGCGTGACCAAGAGAATGAATGCCAGCCCCGAAGAATGGAAGAGTTGGATATGGAGATCGGAGGGAGATGTATTTTTGAATGGGGCTTATTTTAATTCGTCTGGTGACCCGAAAAAGCAAATCGAATACCAAATGGATGATGTAATTAAACCAAAGCCAGGACCAGAAGTTGAGACGATCTCAAAATTTCTTTGGCGCACTTGTCTCAAAGCCGGGCCAGAAATGTTAATATGCTCGATTTTTTTGGATGGACAGAGAAACAATGGCTTAGTCATATGATAAGGCTGGCTCATTGGTGTCGGTTAGAATAATAGCCAAAACATTAGATAGAATATCAGGACGGAAAATGAGAGGAGGAATAAAATAATTGAAAGATATCCCCTCTCATTTAGTCAAATTTTTTTCACTGATTTTATTGGCTTTTTTAACTAGATCCAACATTAAATTTTTATTATTTTTTTAAAATTCAATGCAATCAATCAACATGATTGATATGCTTATTTGTAATTTTAACGGTGTTTCTTTATTAGAAACACAAAATTAATAAAAAAATTTATTATTTAATAATTAATCACGAGCATTGATAATTGATTTATTTGTTTAATTAATTACTTTGTGGGTGTTACTTCTTTTCATTAGGGTAAATTTTATGATGGCATTATTAAAATTATGGCATAAATATTATGATAAATATAAATTTTGTAAAATACACATAAGACTAGTAAATGGAAAATAGAACAAGTAAATTAATACAAGAGTGGTAAACTGACTTTTTAAAATTACAAAATACTTGTAAAAATAATATAAAATTTGTAAATCAATAATAAATTTTCACTAAATAAAAACTAGTTTATTAATTTAATTTGACTAAACAAAGCGAAAGTCACCCATCAATTGAAAACAAAAAAAATTTATTGAAAAAAATTAGAATAAGTTTTATTGAATTTATTTAACCATAAAATATGTATTCATTCTAGACATTCATTTTTTTTCATTTTCTATGATAGTGTTGTTTACTACATAGGTTAATTAAGCAAAATTATTTTTGTTAATGTGAATCAAGCAAACAAATATATATATTTTTATATTACTAGACTTATTTGATATATTAATAAAAATTTGATCTAATTTTATATTTTATACATGCTTCAGGTAATTTTAAATTTTGCTTTTTACTTTTATTTAAAAATTATTTGGGATTACTATCGAGGAGTTTAGAAGGTTGCCAAAATACCTTATTTATAAACAACTTTGAAAACATGAAAAGAATAGGTTTTCAAAATCCTATTTTGAGAATAAGTTTTATCCTTAATAAAATTTCATATATATAATCACATGTTTTACATAAACCCATTCGTGAGGATTATAAAAGACTTTGCTAGAAGTTTCAATAACAAATAGCGGTGTTGAAATCCAATCTATCCGCTCAATCCGTCGATCCGTGAAAATCCGATCCGTGGATTAGTGGATTGGATATGGATTGAAAATTTAAAAATCCACAGTCGGTGGATTGGATATGGATTTACTTCTGTAAATAAGCAAAAATCTGTGAATCCGTAAAAAAAATTATTTATTTATTTAGTTAAAAATTATTATAAATTTGTTTAAAAAATATTATAAATGTGACATTACATAGTTACATAAGCACTATAACATATCTTAGCCATTACCCTATAATACTATAAAATAAAAATAATTAACTAATCAAATAATATAAAATAAAAATAATTAAATAATCAAATATATAAATATAACTTGTAAAAATTGTAAAACAAAATAAAAGCAAATTCACGCGCACGAACAAAAGCAACCTAACATAATGCCAATTTACCAACAATTTGCAAAGTCACCCAAAAGCAAAGTAATATAATAGCAACATCTAATACTGGTTTGATAAACTCACATTATCGTTTATTATTTAGCTTTATAAAAATTTTGTTTGACTATGTTAGATTAATAAAAATAAAAATAATTAACCTAGATTAACAAAAATGATAATAGACTTTTTTTAAACCAATAATAACAAACTTATAATAGCTTCTTTTTTATTTTTCAAAGAATCCTATAATAGTTAATTATGTTGGATTTATAATAAGAATACATATTATATTGGATAAAAATTAAAAACAAAAGAATAACTAAACTTAAAAAGAGCATAAATTTCTCTAATGAAATCGTGAAATTCAAATTAATCCCCTCCCACTTACTCGGCCAATTTTGTTGTTATCCAAACAAAACAATTTAATTCCCTCCCACTCTCTCCCTGACCACTTCACTTTAATTGATTTTGTATTAAAAACTACCTATCTTTATCTTTTGTAATCCTTTCCAATTTGTGCGTGTGTTTGTGAATGATGATAACATAACAAAAATCCACGACTATGGAGGCAACACTCAGTAACTCTACCTTAGCCGCCGCACAAGCCACTAGAATCACGCCCTTTGCCGCCGCTTAAAAGCTCGCCGCTCAAAAGCACACCACCCTCACCAGTTCACTCACGCTTGCCAAAATAAGCCACTCAACAAAATTCACTCTCATCTCTCGTTCTACTTCGAAATTGTGAGTATATATAAACTCAGCCAACTTAATTTTAATTAGTTTAGTTGTGATTGGATTGTGTGAAATTCATATTTTTGTGTTTGGTAAAATTAGGGAGTGTAATTCTTAGATCTATTATTTGAATATTTTTATGCTTATCAAGTGCTTGATAAAATTCCTAAGAGAATCTAGTAAAAGAAAAACATAAAATACATGCAAATAAATGAAGGAATTTGAAGCAAAGTTTACTAGGTTTTGAGAAACTTTTGCAAAATTAGGATATTAAGATCAATTTGTTTTTCAATTTGGGCAGTGGGTTTAGGTGTGATGATATTAGATTTTTTTCCTAATATTCTTTCATAAGAACTTTCAAAATTGGGATCTTTCTAATTTTTGCTCACTTCATCTTGGTATGTAATTAATCATCTTTCTTTATTTTTTAAAGAAAATTATAGCTAGTATTAATATAATAAAAAGAGTTAGTAAATTATTCAAGTCCAGCCGATATAATAAGTTAAGCTACAAAATTTTAAATATAAAAGATTAGGTAGCTTTGATGTGTTGTTTAGAAGGACGATTTTGAAGCTTGGGTTGCTAAAGTGGTAAAGTTTGCTCAAAATATTGTTGGATTTGCTGGGAAGTGTAGATGAAGTGACTAAATAAAGATTAACAAGCCTTCCCCTCCCCCACCAAGTGGTTGTTGTATGTTTAGTCAAAATTAATATACTTATCTTCCTTTGTACTAGGATAACAAAAATGTATGGAGAGTTTCCTTAATTACTTTGTTTCAGTAAATGTATTGGAGTGAGCGAAAAAGGTTCAAGTAGTCTCCATACAAAATCTCAATGTGTACGCTATTTTATTTTTCCTTTTTTACTTAATCTTTTTATTTGTTTTGACTTTATATTTATTGTACTGTACATTGACTGCTTAATAATTTAATTTAATTCAAGTTTGATGCCAACTGTTTAATAGATTAACTTCAGAGCTTTGGATGCAAAATTTGTGCAAGTGCTTTGAGGTTGATTATGTGCTTGTAATCTTTTGATTATATTGTTAATTTGAAGTAATAATGAAAGCAAGTATGTGCTTGTAATCTCCTTTCTTTCATTTAGAATTTTTTCCATCTTTTTAATGGATGAAAGAATTGATTGCGGATATGTTTCATTGAAAAATTTAATTGATATTGCATTCTTACCTAAATATTTTTATTTATACCTATTTGGCTTGCCATATACTATTCTTTTATGCATTGGCAATAAGATGTTCTTTATAACATTACTCTTCTACACCAATTAAGTGTTTTCTCAAGTTTTTTTTATTGTTAATATTATTTTCTAATCATGTAGAGCCAAATATAGACAGAGAAAAATGATGTACCAATAATAGATGATCAAATTGTGATATACTTTTGGGAAAAATCTTTAATTTTATAAAGCTTGAAAATGACAGTACCTTCAAAGTCATCATCAACTACAACGTTGTCTCAGCAAAATGAGGATCAAAAATTAAAATCAAGGAAGAAGATAGCAAATTTAGGAAGTTGAAGCATTCATAAAACAACTTGTTGTTTACTTAATTCTACTTTTGTGTAATGTTTTATTTTTCTTCTACAATGTAATCTTATTTTTAGACTATTGATTTTACCTTTTAGATTTTAGATTTCTTTCTGATGAATTATATTTATGTTAATAATATTTTTCGCTTCAAAGTTCTTTTGTCATTAAATTTTGAATTCTATGACTACATATTGTTATTAAAATTTTTGTGAGATTATAAAAATTGTCCTTAATATATGTTTGAGACTAAATTAATTACTAATTGTATTTGTAAAATTTGTCACAAATGATTACTACTTGAGATGATTGTATAACGTTGCGATATGTAAATTTCAACAACGGAAAAATACTGTTGCTAATTGTATTTTTGAACCTTTAAAATAACGATTTTTAGTAATTATCGAGACTATCTTTACATACTCTTAAGACAAATATTATAGTCACTATAAATCACCTATTGAGACAAATATTACAGTCACTATAAATCACCTATTGAGACAAATATTACAGTCATTATAAATCACATATTATGACAAATATGAAGTGTCATTGATTGCATTTTGTAATCTCTAATTTGACCATCTTGAACACCATTTGTGACAATTTTAACTTAATTTTAAGGCAATGATTTTTGTCACAAAAACATATTTTGAACATGACAAAAATAATTTTGGTTGCTAGAACATTTTAAAACGGTATTTCTTTTATTTTTCTTCACTAACGATGACTAATTTGATCTTTAGATTTATTTTTCTTCATAGAAAATATAAGATGACTAATTTGTTATCTTTAGTGACTAAATTTTTTGTAATAAAATATTATTTTTTTCATAGTGTTAATTTTTTGTAGTAAAATATCATTTTTCTTATAGTGTTAATTTTGTGTAATAAAATATCATTTTTCTTGTAGTGTTTCATCACTTTTATGCTAGTTTACTTCTTTTACCTTTCATCTACAAGTCTTATATTCTAATTACAAAATTTATGCTTTATTTTACATTTAATGTTGATTTACAAGCTTTATGTCATACATTGTAAGTTTTTATTTTGTTTACTGTTAATGCATCAATTTACTTCTCTTATGTCAATTTACTTGTTTTACCCTCCAATGTACCAATGTTATGTTTCTTTTACATAATTTATTTTTTCTTTTACACTTAATGTTGATTTACAAGTTTTAATGTTTTATATTACATTTATAAGTTTTTATTTTGTTTTCTAGTAATATACAAATTTTCCATTTTTATGTTAATTTACTTACTTTACCTCTCATTTATGAGTCCTACGTTTCATTTACTTAATTTATGTTTTATTTGACATTTATTGTTGATTTATAAGTTTTATATTATATTTGTAAGTTTTTATTATTTTATCATTGATACACCAATTTACCAACTCTATATTAATTCACTTATTTTACCTTCTATTTATAAGTCTCATGCTTCATTTACATAATTTATAGTTTATTTTATGTATATTATTGATTTATAAGTTTATTTTAAATTTATATGTTGTTGATGCCGCAATTCGGTTGAGTTGGTTAATGACTCAGATCTTAGATCCCTGCATCAACATTAAATTTATGTGGTGGTGGAACCGCTTGTCAATCATCAAGAATGCCCTGCGACCACTACCAAATAACCTTAGAAAACCTGAAATCACAAAGAATGGTAAGAGGTGTCGGAGGATTTTTAGGCGATAACCCTCCAACGCTCAATTCAGTTTATGGGTTTACCAGAATAAAAATAAATAATTTCTATTTGAAACAAAAAATAGAGATCGAAAGCTCCAAAATAAAAAAATTACCAATATGAAGAATGAATTTCTTTTTTAGCCTGGCTGAATCCTTCTGCCTAAAAAAGAAACATCTAGAGAAGCGGGTAGCCATGTTGGCATAGGCAACGCCCCACTTCCGTTTTAGATTCTCCATTTTTGCCCTCCTTTTGCTGACTATCTTTTATAATTTTTTATGCTTATCTTCCTAAAATGGCATTTGAATACACAAGTAAATGTCTAGGCTTTGGTGAGGATAGTTTGGTCATTGCATTTTGCAAGAAAGATGGGTGGCGGAGAAAAATGAGAAGTGCACGTAACTCTCCAACAAATCCCACCAACAATTCCATTTTCTTAAATAATTAATCTCTTTTTTTATACCAAAACATATGTCTTATGTTTCATTTACATAATTCATGTTTAAATATGGTATTACAATTATGGCATCATAGAATGACTCATTAGAAACAGCTTAGATTCCAACCAAGTATAAGTGCAGTAAAATCCAAGAGTCACTACTGTGAGTATAGTTAATTTCATTATATATAAAAGGGTTAGAGATTTTTAAACTGATTAAATCCCCCTTGAATAGGAACTTGAGAATATTAACATACGAATATATAAGCTTTTTTTTTAATTCTCTATTTCGGACATTATTTAATATCATTTTTTTAAGTTGAAAATTCAGATTCATAACAAAAAATAAATAAGTAAATAATGTTATTGATTATGCAACTCTATTTATATAAAAGTTAAGCAAATTTGAATTTACAAAATTTTGGGTCCAAACAAGAAAATTAACAACTATACTCATGCATGTTCCAATCTATAGAGGATCAAGAGAATTATATATATGAATTTAATAGTGAAAATTACATCAATTAGTCCTCAATTTCTGGTAAGTCATCAAAGAAATTTGCAAAGAGACCTTTAATCAACTCATTAAGGTGGTACTGGTCTCGGAATCTCAACATCCTTCAACCAAGATGATGAACAATTTTTGAACAAGAGCGGTGATGAAGATGTAGCAAATTTTCTCATGATCTCCTCTTTTAGTTCTTTTTTTCTTTTCATGCAAATGTGCCGAAACTTCGGCAGCTGCTCCAAAACCTAATGGATGTTTGGGTTTTGTTTTACAATAAGGTTTGGAGGGTTTTGGTTTTTGATTTTTTTCTTTGGTGGTCTGCCTAGACCACGCTTAATGTTTTCCATTACTTCGCTTGACATGATCTAAGAAATAAAAATTAAAAAATTTATCGGAAAATATTTTTTAGTTTCTAATTTTTCTCAAACATAAGTTATAAGAAAGGAAAATTTTGAGTTTATATTATGTAGTTTGATAATTAATCCTAATGAGACTCTAATTAGGAATCTATGTATGAGCTTAGAATTTCGACAGTCCCACTCCCCTTGATTTGTTGTTCTTTAAGAATATAAATAAATAAAAGAATATATTGTTTATTCTTAGTGCTCTAAGTAAAACCATTATGTTTTGGATAAACAATTTCTTAGTTTTTAGAAACTTATGTTCATCAAGAGGAGTTAAGATTATTAACTTTCCTAAAGAAAATCAAAAGCATATATAATGTTTTTCCTGTGAAAATTTGGATTTAGAAATTTGAATTAGAATTCTCTCGCTCTCCTCAACTTAAGTTCAAGGAAATTGTAAAATAATAATAGCTAATTTATTATTATAATAAAATACTTTAAATTTTTCTACAACTAATTTTAGTTATTTAATATTATGCATCTATTAACTTATTAATTCTTACTAATGTAAAAAAAATTAAATTTATGGTAATTTATTTAAATAATAGAATGAGTTTTAGTTAAAATTCTTAAGTTTCAACAAAACATGATTCAATATCCTATAAAAAGAATAAATAAATAGATTAATTAATTAATTTATTGATTACTTATAATCTAATAGTATAACACTATAAGTTAAGCTTAAGCTTGCTGGCAAAATTGAAATAGGTGATTACTCTACAAATATATGTGCACTGAAAGAAAAAGTAAAAATCACACAAGTAAAATCAATTAATAAATTAATTATGGAGTTTGTCAGGTTGAGGTTGATCTTGTTCTTCTCCCTTGCCACCTCCATTCACCGCCTGCTGGCAAATATCATTGATTTTGATGATGTGTGGCGGCAGAGAGCTGAAGAAGCCATGAACACCACCATTCAAGCGTACGATCCTATTCTTGAAGCTATCGTCAATGATTTTAATTTGTATCAAAAGTAAGCTGAATATCATTATAATTTATTGGTATTATACAGTAACAAAACAATGACGAGGTTCAAAAATTTCTTAGAAAACGAGATGTTTTTAACTTTTCATTCTTTTACCTCTATTAGTTAGCAATTAGCACAACATCACTCCTATGTTTGTCTTTTTCTCAAAAACAAAATCTTCAACGTAATAGTTTTGACACTTTGACCCATTTTGGTTTATATTTATGACAATATAGCGCTCATGTTAAAGAGCCTATTTTGCTTTGGGGCGCCATATTTGTTGCCGAGAAGGTCAAGTCACTTTCTTGACTTAAAAAGAAAATTGCAAGTTATTTTTGTTTTATTAATCTAATTATCATTATTAGTATTAAACTAGTGAGCCATGTGTTTGAATGAAATTTTATAATTTTGATCCTTTTTTTAAAAAATAAATTAAATTAAATTTCTATGTTTATATTACAATCGTTAAGTGAACTTGGTTCTCCTCTTTCTCAACAACAATTTCAACTTACAGCCATAAAAAATTTTCTAAAAATCAATATATAAACACACGATCAACATCTCATCAAATCACAAGTAAAAAGTTCAATCCTACAAATCTTGAGGTTTTGTATATTAGAATAACATATTTGAAAAAGGATAATACAAATGGAGCTAGCTAGGCTAAGATTATTATTTCTCTTCTGTTTTGCTGCTTTGATCCGTTGCCTATCAGCTAATATCAGTGAGATCGATGAGGTATGGAGGAGACGAGCTGAAGAAGCCATGCAGACCACCGAGCAATACTATGATCCAAACCCCGTATCTACTGCCAGCCACCTGAACATGAAAGTTCAAGAGTACGTGAATAACATTACTAATATTAAAAGCTCTTACCTGTTAGCGTTAGCACGTTTCAAATTAAACATAGATTTCAGGCTAAATTGTTCTATTTAATTTTAATTTAAAAATGTGACTACACTTAAGAATAATTAATTCTATTAATATTTTAACATTAGATAAATATGGATTCAAAGTTGATATAATTTTTTTGTGGGTTGCAGTATGTCAAAGCAGACTGCTGCCAGGAGGGGCTTGTTGAATACAAAATCAGGGCAATGCGAGGCAACAAATCCAATTGACAATTGCTGGCGTTGTAAAGACAACTGGGCAGAAGATCGACAAGCGCTGGCGGGTTGCGCACTCGGTTTCGGCATCAAAGCCACTGGAGGAAAGGGTGGAAAAATTTATGAGGTGACTGATCCTTCTGACAATGATATGGAGAACCCTAAGGTTGGGACTCTACGACATGCAGTGATCCAAAAGGAACCTTTATGGATCATCTTTGCCAAGGATATGAACATTAAGTTGCAACAAGAATTGATTGTCCAGGGTAAAAAGACCATAGATGGGCGTGGAGCCAATGTACACATTGCTAATGGAGCTGGAATTATGCTACAGTTTGTGCAAAATGTGATCATTCATGGGATTCATATTCATAACATTTCTCCTCAGAGTGGTGGTATGATTAGGGACTCTGTGGATCATGTGGGAAAGAGGGGTCAAAGTGATGGAGACGCTGTTTCAATATTTGGTTCGTCAAATATTTGGCTTGATCATCTTACATTATCTCAAGCCCATGACGGGCTCATTGATGCCATTCAAGCATCCACAGCCATTACCATTTCAAACTGCCACTTCTCCAAGCATGATAAGGTGACTATAATTTAATTAAATTTTGACTTTATGTGAGGCATGCTACATACTCTTTAATATATCAGGATGGCTCAAGTCAACATCAAATCCAAATTCAAACTTTTGATTATTGAAAAGATTATTGTAAATTGTGGTGTGTTTTGTAATTTTACAGTAATTTTGCTAGGTGCAAGTGATACTTTCACGGAAGATAAAAAGATGCAAGTGACTGTAGCATTTAATCGTTTTGATAAGGGATTGGTTCAGAGAATGCCATGTGTCAGATTTGGTTTCGCTCATGTTGTGAACAATGATTACAATCAATGGGAAATGTATGCAATTGGCGGTCTCAAAGGCCCCACCATTCTTAGCCGGGTAATAGGTTCTTTGCCTCAGATAACCAAAATGCCAAAGAGGTAATGCATTTTCTACAAGAGACAAGATCTCTACTGTTTAGAGTTCGCTTAAACAATCTTTTTTCATGCACATAAAAAAGACCTAAAGTTCATATCAGAAGAGAATTCAGTTCATGCATATAATGAATTAATCCTGATTATTTGTTTGCATGCAGGTGACCAAGAGAATGAATGCCAGCCCCGAAGAATGGAAGAGTTGGATATGGAGATCGGAGGGAGATGTATTTTTGAATGGGGCTTATTTTAATTCGTCTGGTGACCCGAAAAAGCAAATCGAATACCAAATGGATGATGTAATTAAACCAAAGCCAGGAACAGAAGTTGAGACGATCACAAAATTTGCTGGCGCACTTGTCTGCAAGCCAGGCCAGAAATGTTAATATGCTCGATTTTTTTGGATGGACAGAGAAACAATGGCTTAGTCATATGATAAGGCTGGCTCATTGGTGTCGGTTAGAATAATAGCCAAAACATTAGATAGAATATCAGGACGGAAAATGAGAGGAGGAATAAAATAATTGAAAGATATCCCCTCTCATTTAGTCAAATTTTTTTCACTGATTTTATTGGCTTTTTTAACTAGATCCAACATTAAATTTTTTATTATTTTTTTAAAATTCAATGCAATCAATCAACATGATTGATATGCTTATTTGTAATTTTAACGGTGTTTCTTTATTAGAAACACAAAATTAATAAAAAAATTTATTATTTAATAATTAATCACGAGCATTGATAATTGATTTATTTGTTTAATTAATTACTTTGTGGGTGTTACTTCTTTTCATTAGGGTAAATTTTATGATGGCATTATTAAAATTATGGCATAAATATTATGATAAATATAAATTTTGTAAAATACACATAAGACTAGTAAATGGAAAATAGAACAAGTAAATTAATACAAGAGTGGTAAACTGACTTTTTAAAATTACAAAATACTTGTAAAAAATAATATAAAATTTGTAAATCAATAATAAATTTTCACTAAATAAAAACTAGTTTATTAATTTAATTTGACTAAACAAAGCAGAAAGTCACCCATCAAATTAAAACAAAAAAAATTTATTGAAAAAAATTAGAATAAGTTTTATTGAATTTATTTAACCATAAAATATGTATTCATTCTAGACATTCATTTTTTTTCATTTTCTATGATAGTGTTGTTTACTACATAGGTTAATTAAGCAAAATTATTTTTGTTAATGTGAATCAAGCAAACAAATATATATATTTTTATATTACTAGACTTATTTGATATATTAATAAAAATTTGATCTAATTTTATATTTTATACATGCTTCAGGTAATTTTAAATTTTGCTTTTTACTTTTATTTAAAAATTATTTGGGATTACTATCGAGGAGTTTAGAAGGTTGCAAAAATACCTTATTTATAAACAGCTTTGAAAACATGAAAAGAATAGGTTTTCAAAATCCTATTTTGAGAATAAGTTTTATCCTTAATAAAATTTCATATATATAATCACATGTTTTACATAAACCCATTCGTGAGGATTATAAAAGACTTTGCTAGAAGTTTCAATAACAGCTAGCGGTGTTCAGAATCCAATCCTATCCGCTCAATCCGTCTGATCCGTGAAAATTCGATCCGTGGATTGGTGGATTGGATATGGATTGAAAATTTAAAAATCCACAGTCGGTGGATTGGATATGGATTTACTTCTGTAAATAAGCAAAAATCTGTGAATCCGTAAAAAAAATTATTTATTTATTTAGTTAAAAAATTATTATAAATTTGTTTAAAAAATATTATAAATGTGACATTACATAGTTACATAAGCACTATAACATATCTTAGCCATTACCCTATAATACTATAAAATAAAAATAATTAACTAATCAAATAATATAAAATAAAAATAATTAAATAATCAAATATATAAATATAACTTGTAAAAATTGTAAAACAAAATAAAAGCAAATTCACGCGCACGAACAAAAAAGCAACCTAACATAATGCCAATTTACCAACAATTTACAAAGTCACCCAAAAGCAAAGTAATATAATAGCAACATCTAATACTGGTTTGATAAACTCACATTATTGTTTATTATTTAGCTTTATAAAAATTTTGTTTGACTATGTTAGATTAATAAAAATAAAAATAATTAACCTAGATTAACAAAAATGATAATAGACTTTTTTTAAACCAATAATAACAAACTTATAATAGCTTCTTTTTTATTTTTCAAAGAATCCTATAATAGTTAATTATGTTGGATTTATAATAAGAATACATATTATATTGGATAAAAATTAAAAACAAAAGAATAACTAAACTTAAATAGAGCATAAATTTCTCTAATGAAATCGTGAAATTCAAATTAATCCCCTCCCACTTACTCGGCCAATTTTGTTGTTATCCAAACAAAACAATTTAATTCCCTCCCACTCTCTCCCTGACCACTTCACTTTAATTGATTTTGTATTAAAAACTACCTATCTTTATCTTTTGTAATCCTTTCCAATTTGTGCGTGTGTTTGTGAATGATGATAACATAACAAAAATCCACGACTATGGAGGCAACACTGTAACTCTACCTTAGCCGCCGCACAAGCCACTAGAATCACGCCCTTTGCCGCCGCTTAAAAGCTCGCCGCTCAAAAGCACACCACCCTCACCAGTTCACTCACGCTTGCCAAAATAAGCCACTCAACAAAATTCACTCTCATCTCTCGTTCTACTTCGAAATTGTGAGTATATATAAACTCAGCCAACTTAATTTTAATTAGTTTAGTTGTGATTGGATTGTGTGAAATTCATATTTTTGTGTTTGGTAAAATTAGGGAGTGTAATTCTTAGATCTATTATTTGAATATTTTTATGCTTATCAAGTGCTTGATAAAATTCCTAAGAGAATCTAGTAAAAGAAAAACATAAAATACATGCAAATAAATGAAGGAATTTGAAGCAAAGTTTACTAGGTTTTGAGAAACTTTTGCAAAATTAGGATATTAAGATCAATTTGTTTTTCAATTTGGGCAGTGGGTTTAGGTGTGATGATATTAGATTTTTTTCCTAATATTCTTTCATAAGAACTTTCGAAAATTGGGATCTTTCTAATTTTTGCTCACTTCATCTTGGTATGTAATTAATCATCTTTCTTTATTTTTTAAAGAAAATTATAGCTAGTATTAATATAATAAAAAGAGTTAGTAAATTATTCAAGTCCAGCCGATATAATAAGTTAAGCTACAAAATTTTAAATATAAAAGATTAGGTAGCTTTGATGTGTTGTTTAGAAGGACGATTTTGAAGCTTGGGTTGCTAAAGTGGTAAAGTTTGCTCAAAATATTGTTGGATTTGCTGGGAAGTGTAGATGAAGTGACTAAATAAAGATTAACAAGCCTTCCCCCCCCACCAAGTGGTTGTTGTATGTTTAGTCAAAATTAATATACTTATCTTCCTTTGTACTAGGATAACAAAAATGTATGGAGAGTTTCCTTAATTACTTTGTTTCAGTAAATGTATTGGAGTGAGCGAAAAAGGTTCAAGTAGTCTCCATACAAAATCTCAATGTGTACGCTATTTTATTTTTCCTTTTTTACTTAATCTTTTATTTGTTTTGACTTTATATTTATTGTACTGTAAACATTGATTCATTGACTTAATAATTTAATTTAATTCAAGTTTGATGCCAACTGTTTAATAGATTAACTTCAGAGCTTTGGATGCAAAATTTGTGCAAGTGCTTTGAGGTTGATTATGTGCTTGTAATCTTTTGATTATATTGTTAATTTGAAGTAATAATGAAAGCAAGTATGTGCTTGTAATCTCCTTTCTTTCATTTAGAATTTTTCCATCTTTTTAATGGATGAAAGAATTGATTGCGGATATGTTTCATTGAAAAATTTAATTGATATTGCATTCTTACCTAAATATTTTTATTTATACCTATTTGGCTTGCCATATACTATTCTTTTATGCATTGGCAATAAGATGTTCTTTATAACATTACTCTTCTACACCAATTAAGTGTTTTCTCAAGTTTTTTTTATTGTTAATATTATTTTCTAATCATGTAGAGCCAAATATAGACAGAGAAAAATGATGTACCAATAATAGATGATCAAATTGTGATATACTTTTGGGAAAAATCTTTAATTTTATAAAGCTTGAAAATGACAGGTACCTTCAAAGTCATCATCAACTACAACGTTGTCTCAGCAAAATGAGGATCAAAAATTAAAATCAAGGAAGAAGATAGCAAATTTAAGGAAGTTGAAGCATTCATAAAACAACTTGTTGTTTACTTAATTCTACTTTTGTGTAATGTTTTATTTTTCTTCTACAATGTAATCTTATTTTTAGACTATTGATTTTACCTTTTAGATTTTAGATTTCTTTCTGATGAATTATATTTATGTTAATAATATTTTTCGCTTCAAAGTTCTTTTGTCATTAAATTTTGAATTCTATGACTACATATTGTTATTAAAATTTTTGTGAGATTATAAAAATTGTCCTTAATATATGTTTGAGACTAAATTAATTACTAATTGTATTTGTAAAATTTGTCACAAATGATTACTACTTGAGATGATTGTATAACGTTGCGATATGTAAATTTCAACAACGGAAAAATACTGTTGCTAATTGTATTTTTGAACCTTTAAAATAACGATTTTTAGTAATTATCGAGACTATCTTTACATACTCTTAAGACAAATATTATAGTCACTATAAATCACCTATTGAGACAAATATTACAGTCACTATAAATCACCTATTGAGACAAATATTACAGTCATTATAAATCACATATTATGACAAATATGAAGTGTCATTGATTGCATTTTGTAATCTCTAATTTGACCATCTTGAACACCATTTGTGACAATTTTAACTTAATTTTAAGGCAATGATTTTTGTCACAAAAACATATTTTGAACATGACAAAAATAATTTTGGTTGCTAGAACATTTTAAAACGGTATTTCTTCGACTAACGTGTGACGATTTATTTTTCTTCATAGAAAATATAAGATGACTAATTTGTTATCTTTAGTGACTAAATTTTTTGTAATAAAATATTATTTTTTTCATAGTGTTAATTTTTTGTAGTAAAATATCATTTTTCTTATAGTGTTAATTTTGTGTAATAAAATATCATTTTTCTTGTAGTGTTTCATCACTTTTATGCTAGTTTACTTCTTTTACCTTTCATCTACAAGTCTTATATTCTAATTACAAAATTTATGCTTTATTTTACATTTAATGTTGATTTACAAGCTTTATGTCATACATTGTAAGTTTTTATTTTGTTTACTTTGTTAATGCATCAATTTACTTCTCTTATGTCAATTTACTTGTTTTACCCTCCAATGTACCAATGTTATGTTTCTTTTACATAATTTATTTTTCTTTTACACTTAATGTTGATTTACAAGTTTTAATGTTTTATATTACATTTATAAGTTTTTATTTTGTTTTCTAGTAATATACAAATTTTCCATTTTTATGTTAATTTACTTACTTTACCTCTCATTTATGAGTCCTACGTTTCATTTACTTAATTTATGTTTTATTTGACATTTATTGTTGATTTATAAGTTTTATATTATATTTGTAAGTTTTTATTATTTTATCATTGATACACCAATTTACCGACTCTATATTAATTCACTTATTTTACCTTCTATTTATAAGTCTCATGCTTCATTTACATAATTTATAGTTTATTTTATGTATATTATTGATTTATAAGTTTATTTTAAATTTATATGTTGTTGATGCCGCAATTCGGTTGAGTTGGTTAATGACTCAGATCTTAGATCCCTGCATCAACATTAAATTTATGTGGTGGTGGAACCGCTTGTCAATCATCAAGAATGCCCTGCGACCACTACCAAATAACCTTAGAAAACCTGAAATCACAAAGAATGGTAAGAGGTGTCGGAGGATTTTTAGGCGATAACCCCCCAACGCTCAATTCAGTTTATGGGTTTACCAGAATAAAAATAAATAATTTCTATTTGAAACAAAAAATAGAGATCGAAAGCTCCAAAATAAAAAAATTACCAATATGAAGAATGAATTTCTTTTTAGCCTGGTGAATCCTTCTGCCTAAAAAAGAAACATCTAGAGAAGCGGGTAGCCATGTTGGCATAGGCAACGCCCCACTTCCGTTTTAGATTCTCCATTTTTGCCCTCCTTTTGCTGACTATCTTTTATAATTTTTTATGCTTATCTTCCTAAAATGGCATTTGAATACACAAGTAAATGTCTAGCTTTGGTGAGGATAGTTTGGTCATTGCATTTTGCAAGAAAGATGGGTGATGGAGAAAAATGAGAAGTGCACGTAACTCTCCAGCAAATCCCACCAACAATTCCATTTTCTTAAATAATTAATCTCCTTTTTTATCCCAAAACATATGTCTTATGTTTCATTTACATAATTCATGTTTAAATATCGTATTACAATTATGGCATCATAGAATGACTCATTAGAAACAGCTTAGATTCCAACCAAGTATAAGTGCAGTAAAATCCAAGAGTCACTACCGTGAGTATAGTTAATTTCATTATATATAAAAGGGTTAGAGATTTTTAAACTGATTAAATCCCCCTTGAATAGGAACTTGAGAATATTAACATACGAATATATAAGCTTTTTTTTTAATTCTCTATTTCGGACATTATTTAATATCATTTTTTTAAGTTGAAAATTCAGATTCATAACAAAAAATAAATAAGTAAATAATGTTATTGATTATGCAACTCTATTTATATAAAAGTTAAGCAAATTTGAATTTACAAAATTTTGGGTCCAAATAAGAAAATTAACAACTATACTCATGCATGTTCCAATCTATAGAGGATTAAGAGAATTATATATATGAATTTAATAGTGAAAATTACATCAATTAATCCTCAATTTCTGGTAAGTCATCAAAGAAATTTGCAAAGAGACCTTTAATCAACTCATTAAGGTGGTACTGGTCTCGGAATCTCAAAATCCTTCAACCAAGATGATGAACAATTTTTGAACAAGAGCGGCGATGAAGATGTAGCAAATTTTCTCATGATCTCCTCTTTTAGTTCTTCTTTTCTTTTCATGCAAATGTGCCGAAACTTCGGCAGCTGCTCCAAAACCTAATAGATGTTTGGGTTTTGTTTTATAATAAGGTTTGGAGGGTTTTGGTTTTTGATTTTTTCTTTGGTAGTCTGCCTAGACCACGCTTAATGTTTTCCATTACTTCGCTTGACATGATCTAAGAAATAAAAATTAAAAAATTTATCGGAAAATATTTCTTAGTTTCTAATTTTTCTCAAACATAAGTTATAAGAAAGGAAAATTTTGAGTTTATATTATGTAGTTTGATAATTAATCCTAATGAGACTCTAATTAGGAATCTATGTATGAGCTTAGAATTTCGACAGTCCCACTCCCACTTGATTTGTTGTTCTTTAAGAATATAAATAAATAAAAGAATATATTGTTTATTCTTAGTGCTCTAAGTAAAACCATTATGTTTTGGATAAACAATTTCTTAGTTTTTAGAAACTTATGTTCATCAAGAGGAGTTAAGATTATTAACTTTCCTAAAGAAAATCAAAAGCATCTATAATGTTTTTCCTGTGAAAATTTGGATTTAGAAATTTGAAATAGAATTCTCTCGCTCTCCTCAACTTAAGTTCAAGGAAATTGTAAAATAATAATAGCTAATTTATTATTATAATAAAATACTTTAAATTTTTCTACAACTAATTTTAGTTATTTAATATTATGCATCTATTAACTTATTAATTCTTACTAATGTAAAAAAATTAAATTTATGGTAATTTATTTAAATAATAGAATGAGTTTTAGTTAAAATTCTTAAGTTTCAACAAAACATGAATTCAATATCCTATAAAAAGAATAAATAAATAGATTAATTAATTTATTTATTGATTACTTATAATCTAATAGTATAACACTATAAGTTAAGCTTAAGCTTGCTGGCAAAACTGAAATAGGTGATTACTCTACAAATATATGTGCACTGAAAGAAAAAGTAAAAATCACACAAGTAAAATCAATTAATAAATTAATTATGGAGTTTGTCAGGTTGAGGTTGATCTTGTTCTTCTCCCTTGCCACCTCCATTCACCGCCCTTTTTGCAAAATATCATTGATTTTGATGATGTGTGGCGGCAGAGAGTCAAGAAGCCATGAACACCACCATTCAAGCGTTATCCTATTCTTGAAGCTATCGTCAATGATTTTAATTTGTATCAAAAGTAAGCTGAATATCATTATAATTTATTGGTATTATACAGTAACAAAACAATGACGAGGTTCAAAAATTTCTTAGAAAACGAGATGTTTTTAACTTTTCATTCTTTTACCTCTATTAGTTAGCAATTAGCACAACATCACTCCTATGTTTGTCTTTTTCTCAAAAACAAAATCTTCAACGTAATAGTTTTGACACTTTGACCCATTTTGGTTTATATTTATGACAATATAGCGCTCATGTTAAAGAGCCTATTTTGCTTTGGGGCGCCATATTTGTTGCCGAGAAGGCTGAAGTCACTGCTGACTTAAAAAGAAAATTGCAAGTTATTTTTGTTTTATTAATCTAATTATCATTATTAGTATTAAACTAGTGAGCCATGTGTTTGAATGAAATTTTATAATTTTGATCCTTTTTTTAAAAAATAAATTAAATTAAATTTCTATGTTTATATTACAATCGTTAAGTGAACTTGGTTCTCCTCTTTCTGCGCAACAACAATTTCAACTTACAGCCATAAAAATTTTTCTAAAAATCAATATATAAACACACGATCAACATCTCATCAAATCACAAGTAAAAAGTTCAATCCTACAAATCTTGAGGTTTTGTATATTAGAATAACATATTTGAAAAAGGATAATACAAATGGAGCTAGCTAGGCTAAGATTATTATTTCTCTTCTGTTTCCGCTTTGATCCGTTGCCTATCAGCTAATATCAGTGAGATCGATGAGGTATGGAGGAGACGAGCTGAAGAAGCCATGCAGACCACCGAGCAATACTATGATCCAAACCCCGTATCTACTGCCAGCCACCTGAACATGAAAGTTCAAAAGTACGTGAACAATACTACCAATTCTAAAAACTTCTACCTATAAGCGTTAGCACGTTTCAAAAATATAGATTTCGAGCTAAATTGTTCTATTTAATTTTAATTTAAAAATGTGACTACACTTAAGAATAATTAATTCTATTAATATTTTAACATTAGATAAATATGGATTCAAAGTTGATATAATTTTTTTGTGGGTTGCAGTATGTCAAAGCAGCATCTTTGCCGCTGGGGGCTTGTTGAATACAAAATCAGGGCAATGCGAGGCAACAAATCCAATTGACAATTGCTGGCGTTGTAAAGACAACTGGGCAGAAGATCGACAAGCGCTGGCGGGTTGCGCACTCGGTTTCGGCATCAAAGCCACTGGAGGAAAGGGTGGAAAAATTTATGAGGTGACTGATCCTTCTGACAATGATATGGAGAACCCTAAGGTTGGGACTCTACGACATGCAGTGATCCAAAAGGAACCTTTATGGATCATCTTTGCCAAGGATATGAACATTAAGTTGCAACAAGAATTGATTGTCCAGGGTAAAAAGACCATAGATGGGCGTGGAGCCAATGTACACATTGCTAATGGAGCTGGAATTATGCTACAGTTTGTGCAAAATGTGATCATTCATGGGATTCATATTCATAACATTTCTCCTCAGAGTGGTGGTATGATTAGGGACTCTGTGGATCATGTGGGAAAGAGGGGTCAAAGTGATGGAGACGCTGTTTCAATATTTGGTTCGTCAAATATTTGGCTTGATCATCTTACATTATCTCAAGCCCATGACGGGCTCATTGATGCCATTCAAGCATCCACAGCCATTACCATTTCAAACTGCCACTTCTCCAAGCATGATAAGGTGACTATAATTTAATTAAATTTTGACTTTATGTGAGGCATGCTACATACTCTTTAATATATCAGGATGGCTCAAGTCAACATCAAATCCAAATTCAAACTTTTGATTATTGAAAAGATTATTGTAAATTGTGGTGTGTTTTGTAATTTTACAGGCAATTTTGCTAGGTGCAAGTGATACTTTCACGGAAGATAAAAAGATGCAAGTGACTGTAGCATTTAATCGTTTTGATAAGGGATTGGTTCAGAGAATGCCATGTGTCAGATTTGGTTTCGCTCATGTTGTGAACAATGATTACAATCAATGGGAAATGTATGCAATTGGCGGTCTCAAAGGCCCCACCATTCTTAGCCAGGGTAATAGGTTCTTTGCCTCAGATAACCAAAATGCCAAAGAGGTAATGCATTTTCTACAAGAGACAAGATCTCTACTGTTTAGAGTTCGCTTAAACAATCTTTTTTCATGCACATAAAAAAGACCTAAAGTTCATATCAGAAGAGAATTCAGTTCATGCATATAATGAATTAATCCTGATTATTTGTTTGCATGCAGGTGACCAAGAGAATGAATGCCAGCCCCGAAGAATGGAAGAGTTGGATATGGAGATCGGAGGGAGATGTATTTTTGAATGGGGCTTATTTTAATTCGTCTGGTGACCCGAAAAAGCAAATCGAATACCAAATGGATGATGTAATTAAACCAAAGCCAGGAACAGAAGTTGAGACGATCACAAAATTTGTCTTTGGCGCACTTGTCTCCAAGCCGCCGGCCAGAAATGTTAATATGCTCGATTTTTTTGGATGGACAGAGAAACAATGGCTTAGTCATATGATAAGGCTGGCTCATTGGTGTCGGTTAGAATAATAGCCAAAACATTAGATAGAATATCAGGACGGAAAATGAGAGGAGGAATAAAATAATTGAAAGATATCCCCTCTCATTTAGTCAAATTTTTTTCACTGATTTTATTGGCTTTTTTAACTAGATCCAACATTAAATTTTTTATTATTTTTTAAAATTCAATGCAATCAATCAACATGATTGATATGCTTATTTGTAATTTTAACGGTGTTTCTTTATTAGAAACACAAAATTAATAAAAAAATTTATTATTTAATAATTAATCACGAGCATTGATAATTGATTTATTTGTTTAATTAATTACTTTGTGGGTGTTACTTCTTTTCATTAGGGTAAATTTTATGATGGCATTATTAAAATTATGGCATAAATATTATGATAAATATAAATTTTGTAAAATACACATAAGACTAGTAAATGGAAAATAGAACAAGTAAATTAATACAAGAGTGGTAAACTGACTTTTTAAAATTACAAAATACTTGTAAAAAATAATATAAAATTTGTAAATCAATAATAAATTTTCACTAAATAAAAACTAGTTTATTAATTTAATTTGACTAAACAAAGCAGAAAGTCACCCATCAATTGAAAACAAAAAAAATTTATTGAAAAAAATTAGAATAAGTTTTATTGAATTTATTTAACCATAAAATATGTATTCATTCTAGACATTCATTTTTTTTCATTTTCTATGATAGTGTTGTTTACTACATAGGTTAATTAAGCAAAATTATTTTTGTTAATGTGAATCAAGCAAACAAATATATATATTTTTATATTACTAGACTTATTTGATATATTAATAAAAATTTGATCTAATTTTATATTTTATACATGCTTCAGGTAATTTTAAATTTTGCTTTTTACTTTTATTTAAAAATTATTTGGGATTACTATCGAGGAGTTTAGAAGATTGCAAAAATACCTTATTTATAAACAACTTTGAAAACATGAAAAGAATAGGTTTTCAAAATCCTATTTTGAGAATAAGTTTTATCCTTAATAAAATTTCATATATATAATCACATGTTTTACATAAACCCATTCGTGAGGATTATAAAAGACTTTGCTAGAAGTTTCAATAACAGCTAGCGGTGTTCAGAATCCAATCCTATCCGCTCAATCCGTCTGATCCGTGAAAATTCGATCCGTGGATTGGTGGATTGGATATGGATTGAAAATTTAAAAATCCACAGTCGGTGGATTGGATATGGATTTACTTCTGTAAATAAGCAAAAATCTGTGAATCCGTAAAAAAAATTATTTATTTATTTAGTTAAAAAATTATTATAAATTTGTTTAAAAAATATTATAAATGTGACATTACATAGTTACATAAGCACTATAACATATCTTAGCCATTACCCTATAATAATATAAAATAAAAGTAATTAACTAATCAAATAATATAAAATAAAAATAATTAAATAATCAAATATATAAATATAACTTGTAAAAATTGTAAAACAAAATAAAAGCAAATTCACGCGCACGAACAAAAGCAACCTAACATAATGCCAATTTACCAACAATTTGCAAAGTCACCCAAAAGCAAAGTAATATAATAGCAACATCTAATACTGGTTTGATAAACTCACATTATTGTTTATTATTTAGCTTTATAAAAATTTTGTTTGACTATGTTAGATTAATAAAAATAAAAATAATTAACCTAGATTAACAAAAATGATAATAGACTTTTTTTAAACCAATAATAACAAACTTATAATAGCTTCTTTTTTATTTTTCAAAGAATCCTATAATAGTTAATTATGTTGGATTTATAATAAGAATACATATTATATTGGATAAAAATTAAAAACAAAAGAATAACTAAACTTAAAAAGAGCATAAATTTCTCTAATGAAATCGTGAAATTCAAATTAATCCCCTCCCACTTACTCGGCCAATTTTGTTGTTATCCAAACAAAACAATTTAATTCCCTCCCACTCTCTCCCTGACCACTTCACTTTAATTGATTTTGTATTAAAAACTACCTATCTTTATCTTTTGTAATCCTTTCCAATTTGTGCGTGTGTTTGTGAATGATGATAACATAACAAAAATCCACGACTATGGAGGCAACACTGTAACTCTACCTTAGCCGCCGCACAAGCCACTAGAATCACGCCCTTTGCTGCCGAAAGCTCGCCGCTCAAAAGCACACCACCCTCACCAGTTCACTCACGCTTGCCAAAATAAGCCACTCAACAAAATTCACTCTCATCTCTCGTTCTACTTCGAAATTGTGAGTATATATAAACTCAGCCAACTTAATTTTAATTAGTTTAGTTGTGATTGGATTGTGTGAAATTCATATTTTTGTGTTTGGTAAAATTAGGGAGTGTAATTCTTAGATCTATTATTTGAATATTTTTATGCTTATCAAGTGCTTGATAAAATTCCTAAGAGAATCTAGTAAAAGAAAAACATAAAATACATGCAAATAAATGAAGGAATTTGAAGCAAAGTTTACTAGGTTTTGAGAAACTTTTGCAAAATTAGGATATTAAGATCAATTTGTTTTTCAATTTGGGCAGTGGGTTTAGGTGTGATGATATTAGATTTTTTTTTCCTAATATTCTTTCATAAGAACTTTCGAAAATTGGGATCTTTCTAATTTTTGCTCACTTCATCTTGGTATGTAATTAATCATCTTTCTTTATTTTTTAAAGAAAATTATAGCTAGTATTAATATAATAAAAAGAGTTAGTAAATTATTCAAGTCCAGCCGATATAATAAGTTAAGCTACAAAATTTTAAATATAAAAGATTAGGTAGCTTTGATGTGTTGTTTAGAAGGACGATTTTGAAGCTTGGGTTGCTAAAGTGGTAAAGTTTGCTCAAAATATTGTTGGATTTGCTGGGAAGTGTAGATGAAGTGACTAAATAAAGATTAACAAGCCTTCCCCTCCCCCACCAAGTGGTTGTTGTATGTTTAGTCAAAATTAATATACTTATCTTCCTTTGTACTAGGATAACAAAAATGTATGGAGAGTTTCCTTAATTACTTTGTTTCAGTAAATGTATTGGAGTGAGCGAAAAAGGTTCAAGTAGTCTCCATACAAAATCTCAATGTGTACGCTATTTTATTTTTCCTTTTTTACTTAATCTTTTATTTGTTTTGACTTTATATTTATTGTACTGTAAACATTGATTCATTGACTGCTTAATAATTTAATTTAATTCAAGTTTGATGCCAACTGTTTAATAGATTAACTTCAGCTTTGGATGCAAAATTTGTGCAAGTGCTTTGAGGTTGATTATGTGCTTGTAATCTTTTGATTATATTGTTAATTTGAAGTAATAATGAAAGCAAGTATGTGCTTGTAATCTCCTTTCTTTCATTTAGAATTTTTCCATCTTTTTAATGGATGAAAGAATTGATTGCGGATATGTTTCATTGAAAAATTTAATTGATATTGCATTCTTACCTAAATATTTTTATTTATACCTATTTGGCTTGCCATATACTATTCTTTTATGCATTGGCAATAAGATGTTCTTTATAACATTACTCTTCTACACCAATTAAGTGTTTTCTCAAGTTTTTTTTATTGTTAATATTATTTTCTAATCATGTAGAGCCAAATATAGACAGAGAAAAATGATGTACCAATAATAGATGATCAAATTGTGATATACTTGGGAAAAATCTTTAATTTTATAAAGCTTGAAAATGACAGTACCTTCAAAGTCATCATCAACTACAACGTTGTCTCAGCAAAATGAGGATCAAAAATTAAAATCAAGGAAGAAGATAGCAAATTTAAGGAAGTTGAAGCATTCATAAAACAACTTGTTGTTTACTTAATTCTACTTTTGTGTAATGTTTTATTTTTCTTCTACAATGTAATCTTATTTTTAGACTATTGATTTTACCTTTTAGATTTTAGATTTCTTTCTGATGAATTATATTTATGTTAATAATATTTTTCGCTTCAAAGTTCTTTTGTCATTAAATTTTGAATTCTATGACTACATATTGTTATTAAAATTTTTGTGAGATTATAAAAATTGTCCTTAATATATGTTTGAGACTAAATTAATTACTAATTGTATTTGTAAAATTTGTCACAAATGATTACTACTTGAGATGATTGTATAACGTTGCGATATGTAAATTTCAACAACGGAAAAATACTTGCTAATTGTATTTTTGAACCTTTAAAATAACGATTTTTAGTAATTATCGAGACTATCTTTACATACTCTTAAGACAAATATTATAGTCACTATAAATCACCTATTGAGACAAATATTACAGTCACTATAAATCACCTATTGAGACAAATATTACAGTCATTATAAATCACATATTATGACAAATATGAAGTGTCATTGATTGCATTTTGTAATCTCTAATTTGACCATCTTGAACACCATTTGTGACAATTTTAACTTAATTTTAAGGCAATGATTTTTGTCACAAAAACATTTTTTGAACGTGACAAAAATAATTTTGGTTGCTAGAACATTTTAAAACGGTATTTCTTCGACTAACGTGTGACGATTTATTTTTCTTCATAGAAAATATAAGATGACTAATTTGTTATCTTTAGTGACTAAATTTTTTGTAATAAAATATTATTTTTTTCATAGTGTTAATTTTTTGTAGTAAAATATCATTTTTCTTATAGTGTTAATTTTGTGTAATAAAATATCATTTTTCTTGTAGTGTTTCATCACTTTTATGCTAGTTTACTTCTTTTACCTTTCATCTACAAGTCTTATATTCTAATTACAAAATTTATGCTTTATTTTACATTTAATGTTGATTTACAAGCTTTATGTCATACATTGTAAGTTTTTATTTTGTTTACTGTTAATGCATCAATTTACTTCTCTTATGTCAATTTACTTGTTTTACCCTCCAATGTACCAATGTTATGTTTCTTTTACATAATTTATTTTTTCTTTTACACTTAATGTTGATTTACAAGTTTTAATGTTTTATATTACATTTATAAGTTTTTATTTTGTTTTCTAGTAATATACAAATTTTCCATTTTTATGTTAATTTACTTACTTTACCTCTCATTTATGAGTCCTACGTTTCATTTACTTAATTTATGTTTTATTTGACATTTATTGTTGATTTATAAGTTTTATATTATATTTGTAAGTTTTTATTATTTTATCATTGATACACCAATTTACCGACTCTATATTAATTCACTTATTTTACCTTCTATTTATAAGTCTCATGCTTCATTTACATAATTTATAGTTTATTTTATGTATATTATTGATTTGTAAGTTTATTTTAAATTTATATGTTGTTGATGCCGCAATTCGGTTGAGTTGGTTAATGACTCAGATCTTAGATCCCTGCATCAACATTAAATTTATGTGGTGGTGGAACCGCTTGCCAATCATTAAGAATGCCCTGCGACCACTACCAAATAACCTTAGAAAACCTGAAATCACAAAGAATGGTAAGAGGTGTCGGAGGATTTTTAGGCGATAACCCCCCAACGCTCAATTCAGTTTATGGGTTTACCAGAATAAAAATAAATAATTTCTATTTGAAACAAAAAATAGAGATCGAAAGCTCCAAAATAAAAAAATTACCAATATGAAGAATGAATTTCTTTTTTAGCCTGGCTGAATCCTTCTGCCTAAAAAAGAAACATCTAGAGAAGCGGGTAGCCATGTTGGCATAGGCAACGCCCCACTTCCGTTTTAGATTCTCCATTTTTGCCCTCCTTTTGCTGACTATCTTTTATAATTTTTTATGCTTATCTTCCTAAAATGGCATTTGAATACACAAGTAAATGTCTAGCTTTGGTGAGGATAGTTTGGTCATTGCATTTTGCAAGAAAGATGGGTGATGGAGAAAAATGAGAAGTGCACGTAACTCTCCAGCAAATCCCACCAACAATTCCATTTTCTTAAATAATTAATCTCCTTTTTTATCCCAAAACATATGTCTTATGTTTCATTTACATAATTCATGTTTAAATATGGTATTACAATTATGGCATCATAGAATGACTCATTAGAAACAGCTTAGATTCCAACCAAGTATAAGTGCAGTAAAATCCAAGAGTCACTACCGTGAGTATAGTTAATTTCATTATATATAAAAGGGTTAGAGATTTTTAAACTGATTAAATCCCCCTTGAATAGGAACTTGAGAATATTAACATACGAATATATAAGCTTTTTTTTTAATTCTCTATTTCGGACATTATTTAATATCATTTTTTTAAGTTGAAAATTCAGATTCATAACAAAAAATAAATAAGTAAATAATGTTATTGATTATGCAACTCTATTTATATAAAAGTTAAGCAAATTTGAATTTACAAAATTTTGGGTCCAAATAAGAAAATTAACAACTATACTCATGCATGTTCCAATCTATAGAGGATTAAGAGAATTATATATATGAATTTAATAGTGAAAATTACATCAATTAATCCTCAATTTCTGGTAAGTCATCAAAGAAATTTGCAAAGAGACCTTTAATCAACTCATTAAGGTGGTACTGGTCTCGGAATCTCAAAATCCTTCAACCAAGATGATGAACAATTTTTGAACAAGAGCGGCGATGAAGATGTAGCAAATTTTCTCATGATCTCCTCTTTTAGTTCTTCTTTTCTTTTCATGCAAATGTGCCGAAACTTCGGCAGCTGCTCCAAAACCTAATAGATGTTTGGGTTTTGTTTTATAATAAGGTTTGGAGGGTTTTGGTTTTTGATTTTTTCTTTGGTAGTCTGCCTAGACCACGCTTAATGTTTTCCATTACTTCGCTTGACATGATCTAAGAAATAAAAATTAAAAAATTTATCGGAAAATATTTCTTAGTTTCTAATTTTTCTCAAACATAAGTTATAAGAAAGGAAAATTTTGAGTTTATATTATGTAGTTTGATAATTAATCCTAATGAGACTCTAATTAGGAATCTATGTATGAGCTTAGAATTTCGACAGTCCCACTCCCACTTGATTTGTTGTTCTTTAAGAATATAAATAAATAAAAGAATATATTGTTTATTCTTAGTGCTCTAAGTAAAACCATTATGTTTTGGATAAACAATTTCTTAGTTTTTAGAAACTTATGTTCATCAAGAGGAGTTAAGATTATTAACTTTCCTAAAGAAAATCAAAAGCATCTATAATGTTTTTCCTGTGAAAATTTGGATTTAGAAATTTGAAATAGAATTCTCTCGCTCTCCTCAACTTAAGTTCAAGGAAATTGTAAAATAATAATAGCTAATTTATTATTATAATAAAATACTTTAAATTTTTCTACAACTAATTTTAGTTATTTAATATTATGCATCTATTAACTTATTAATTCTTACTAATGTAAAAAAATTAAATTTATGGTAATTTATTTAAATAATAGAATGAGTTTTAGTTAAAATTCTTAAGTTTCAACAAAACATGAATTCAATATCCTATAAAAAGAATAAATAAATAGATTAATTAATTTATTTATTGATTACTTATAATCTAATAGTATAACACTATAAGTTAAGCTTAAGCTTGCTGGCAAAACTGAAATAGGTGATTACTCTACAAATATATGTGCACTGAAAGAAAAAGGAAAAATCACACAAGTAAAATCAATTAATAAATTAATTATGGAGTTTGTCAGGTTGAGGTTGATCTTGTTCTTCTCCCTTGCCACCTCCATTCACCGCCTGCTGGCAAATATCATTGATTTTGATGATGTGTGGCGGCAGAGAGCTGAAGAAGCCATGAACACCACCATTCAAGCGTACGATCCTATTCTTGAAGCTATCGTCAATGATTTTAATTTGTATCAAAAGTAAGCTGAATATCATTATAATTTATTGGTATTATACAGTAACAAAACAATGACGAGGTTCAAAAATTTCTTAGAAAACGAGATGTTTTTAACTTTTCATTCTTTTACCTCTATTAGTTAGCAATTAGCACAACATCACTCCTATGCTTGTCTTTTTCTCAAAAACAAAATCTTCAACGTAATAGTTTTGACACTTTGACCCATTTTGGTTTATATTTATGACAATATAGCGCTCATGTTAAAGAGCCTATTTTGCTTTGGGGCGCCATATTTGTTGCCGAGAAGGCTGAAGTCACTGCTGACTTAAAAAGAAAATTGCAAGTTATTTTTGTTTTATTAATCTAATTATCATTATTAGTATTAAACTAGTGAGCCATGTGTTTGAATGAAATTTTATAATTTTGATCCTTTTTTTAAAAAATAAATTAAATTAAATTTCTATGTTTATATTACAATCGTTAAGTGAACTTGGTTCTCCGCTCTTTCTGCAACAATTTCAACTTACAGCCATAAAAATTTTTCTAAAAATCAATATATAAACACACGATCAACATCTCATCAAATCACAAGTAAAAAGTTCAATCCTACAAATCTTGAGGTTTTGTATATTAGAATAACATATTTGAAAAAGGATAATACAAATGGAGCTAGCTAGGCTAAGATTATTATTTCTCTTCTGTTTTGCCGCTTTGATCCGTTGCCTATCAGCTAATATCAGTGAGATCGATGAGGTATGGAGGAGACGAGCTGAAGAAGCCATGCAGACCACCGAGCAATACTATGATCCAAACCCCGTATCTACTGCCAGCCACCTGAACATGAAAGTTCAAGAGTACGTGAATAACATTACTAATATTAAAAGCTCTTACCTGTTAGCGTTAGCACGTTTCAAATTAAACATAGATTTCAGGCTAAATTGTTCTATTTAATTTTAATTTAAAAATGTGACTACACTTAAGAATAATTAATTCTATTAATATTTTAACATTAGATAAATATGGATTCAAAGTTGATATAATTTTTTTGTGGGTTGCAGTATGTCAAAGCAGACTGCTGCCAGGAGGGGCTTGTTGAATACAAAATCAGGGCAATGCGAGGCAACAAATCCAATTGACAATTGCTGGCGTTGTAAAGACAACTGGGCAGAAGATCGACAAGCGCTGGCGGGTTGCGCACTCGGTTTCGGCATCAAAGCCACTGGAGGAAAGGGTGGAAAAATTTATGAGGTGACTGATCCTTCTGACAATGATATGGAGAACCCTAAGGTTGGGACTCTACGACATGCAGTGATCCAAAAGGAACCTTTATGGATCATCTTTGCCAAGGATATGAACATTAAGTTGCAACAAGAATTGATTGTCCAGGGTAAAAAGACCATAGATGGGCGTGGAGCCAATGTACACATTGCTAATGGAGCTGGAATTATGCTACAGTTTGTGCAAAATGTGATCATTCATGGGATTCATATTCATAACATTTCTCCTCAGAGTGGTGGTATGATTAGGGACTCTGTGGATCATGTGGGAAAGAGGGTCAAAGTGATGGAGACGCTTTGTTTTCAATATTTGGTTCGTCAAATATTTGGCTTGATCATCTTACATTATCTCAAGCCCATGACGGGCTCATTGATGCCATTCAAGCATCCACAGCCATTACCATTTCAAACTGCCACTTCTCCAAGCATGATAAGGTGACTATAATTTAATTAAATTTTGACTTTATGTGAGGCATGCTACATACTCTTTAATATATCAGGATGGCTCAAGTCAACATCAAATCCAAATTCAAACTTTTGATTATTGAAAAGATTATTGTAAATTGTGGTGTGTTTTGTAATTTTACAGGCAATTTTGCTAGGTGCAAGTGATACTTTCACGGAAGATAAAAAGATGCAAGTGACTTTGTAGCATTTAATCGTTTTGATAAGGGATTGGTTCAGAGAATGCCATGTGTCAGATTTGGTTTCGCTCATGTTGTGAACAATGATTACAATCAATGGGAAATGTATGCAATTGGCGGTCTCAAAGGCCCCACCATTCTTAGCCAGGGTAATAGGTTCTTTGCCTCAGATAACCAAAATGCCAAAGAGGTAATGCATTTTCTACAAGAGACAAGATCTCTACTGTTTAGAGTTCGCTTAAACAATCTTTTTTCATGCACATAAAAAAGACCTAAAGTTCATATCAGAAGAGAATTCAGTTCATGCATATAATGAATTAATCCTGATTATTTGTTTGCATGCAGGTGACCAAGAGAATGAATGCCAGCCCCGAAGAATGGAAGAGTTGGATATGGAGATCGGAGGGAGATGTATTTTTGAATGGGGCTTATTTTAATTCGTCTGGTGACCCGAAAAAGCAAATCGAATACCAAATGGATGATGTAATTAAACCAAAGCCAGGAACAGAAGTTGAGACGATCACAAAATTTCTTTGGCGCACTTGTCGCAAAGCCGGGCCGAAAATGTTAATATGCTCGATTTTTTTGGATGGACAGAGAAACAATGGCTTAGTCATATGATAAGGCTGGCTCATTGGTGTCGGTTAGAATAATAGCCAAAACATTAGATAGAATATCAGGACGGAAAATGAGAGGAGGAATAAAATAATTGAAAGACATCCCCTCTCATTTAGTCAAATTTTTTTCACTGATTTTATTGGCTTTTTAACTAGATCCAACATTAAATTTTTTATTATTTTTTTAAAATTCAATGCAATCAATCAACATGATTGATATGCTTATTTGTAATTTTAACGGTGTTTCTTTATTAGAAACACAAAATTAATAAAAAAATTTATTATTTAATAATTAATCACGAGCATTGATAATTGATTTATTTGTTTAATTAATTACTTTGTGGGTGTTACTTCTTTTCATTAGGGTAAATTTTATGATGGCATTATTAAAATTATGGCATAAATATTATGATAAATATAAATTTTGTAAAATACACATAAGACTAGTAAATGGAAAATAGAACAAGTAAATTAATACAAGAGTGGTAAACTGACTTTTTAAAATTACAAAATACTTGTAAAAAATAATATAAAATTTGTAAATCAATAATAAATTTTCACTAAATAAAAACTAGTTTATTAATTTAATTTGACTAAACAAAGCAGAAAGTCACCCATCAATTGAAAACAAAAAAAATTTATTGAAAAAAATTAGAATAAGTTTTATTGAATTTATTTAACCATAAAATATGTATTCATTCTAGACATTCATTTTTTTTCATTTTCTATGATAGTGTTGTTTACTACATAGGTTAATTAAGCAAAATTATTTTTCTTAATGTGAATCAAGCAAACAAATATATATATTTTTATATTACTAGACTTATTTGATATATTAATAAAAATTTGATCTAATTTTATATTTTATACATGCTTCAGGTAATTTTAAATTTTGCTTTTTACTTTTATTTAAAAATTATTTGGGATTACTATCGAGGAGTTTAGAAGGTTGCAAAAATACCTTATTTATAAACAGCTTTGAAAACATGAAAAGAATAGGTTTTCAAAATCCTATTTTGAGAATAAGTTTTATCCTTAATAAAATTTCATATATATAATCACATGTTTTACATAAACCCATTCGTGAGGATTATAAAAGACTTTGCTAGAAGTTTCAATAACAGCTAGCGGTGTTCAGAATCAAATCCTATCCGCTCAATCCGTCTGATCCGTGAAAATTCGATCCGTGGATTGGTGGATTGGATATGGATTGAAAATTTAAAAATCCACATCGATTGGATTGGATATGGATTTACTTCTGTAAATAAGCAAAAATCTGTGAATCCGTAAAAAAAATTATTTATTTATTTAGTTAAAAAATTATTATAAATTTGTTTAAAAAATATTATAAATGTGACATTACATAGTTACATAAGCACTATAACATATCTTAGCCATTACCCTATAATAATATAAAATAAAAGTAATTAACTAATCAAATAATATAAAATAAAAATAATTAAATAATCAAATATATAAATATAACTTGTAAAAATTGTAAAACAAAATAAAAGCAAATTCACGCGCACGAACAAAAGCAACCTAACATAATGCCAATTTACCAACAATTTGCAAAGTCACCCAAAAGCAAAGTAATATAATAGCAACATCTAATACTGGTTTGATAAACTCACATTATTGTTTATTATTTAGCTTTATAAAAATTTTGTTTGACTATGTTAGATTAATAAAAATAAAAATAATTAACCTAGATTAACAAAAATGATAATAGACTTTTTTTAAACCAATAATAACAAACTTATAATAGCTTCTTTTTTATTTTTCAAAGAATCCTATAATAGTTAATTATGTTGGATTTATAATAAGAATACATATTATATTGGATAAAAATTAAAAACAAAAGAATAACTAAACTTAAATAGAGCATAAATTTCTCTAATGAAATCGTGAAATTCAAATTAATCCCCTCCCACTTACTCGGCCAATTTTGTTGTTATCCAAACAAAACAATTTAATTCCCTCCCACTCTCTCCCTGACCACTTCACTTTAATTGATTTTGTATTAAAAACTACCTATCTTTATCTTTTGTAATCCTTTCCAATTTGTGCGTGTGTTTGTGAATGATGATAACATAACAAAAATCCCGCGACTATGGAGGCAACACTGTAACTCTACCTTAGCCGCACAAGCCACTAGAATCACGCCCTTTGCCGCCGCAAAAGCTCGCCGCTCAAAAGCACACCACCCTCACCAGTTCACTCACGCTTGCCAAAATAAGCCACTCAACAAAATTCACTCTCATCTCTCGTTCTACTTGAAATTGTGAGTATATATAAACTCAGCCAACTTAATTTTAATTAGTTTAGTTGTGATTGGATTGTGTGAAATTCATATTTTTGTGTTTGGTAAAATTAGGGAGTGTAATTCTTAGATCTATTATTTGAATATTTTTATGCTTATCAAGTGCTTGATAAAATTCCTAAGAGAATCTAGTAAAAGAAAAACATAAAATACATGCAAATAAATGAAGGAATTTGAAGCAAAGTTTACTAGGTTTTGAGAAACTTTTGCAAAATTAGGATATTAAGATCAATTTGTTTTTCAATTTGGGCAGTGGGTTTAGGTGTGATGATATTAGATTTTTTTTTCCTAATATTCTTTCATAAGAACTTTCGAAAATTGGGATCTTTCTAATTTTTGCTCACTTCATCTTGGTATGTAATTAATCATCTTTCTTTATTTTTAAAGAAAATTATAGCTAGTATTAATATAATAAAAAGAGTTAGTAAATTATTCAAGTCCAGCCGATATAATAAGTTAAGCTACAAAATTTTAAATATAAAAGATTAGGTAGCTTTGATGTGTTGTTTAGAAGGACGATTTTGAAGCTTGGTTGCTAAAGTGGTAAAGTTTGCTCAAAATATTGTTGGATTTGCTGGGAAGTGTAGATGAAGTGACTAAATAAAGATTAACAAGCCTTCCCCTCCCCACCAAGTGGTTGTTGTATGTTTAGTCAAAATTAATATACTTATCTTCCTTTGTACTAGGATAACAAAAATGTATGGAGAGTTTCCTTAATTACTTTGTTTCAGTAAATGTATTGGAGTGAGCGAAAAAGGTTCAAGTAGTCTCCATACAAAATCTCAATGTGTACGCTATTTTATTTTTCCTTTTTTACTTAATCTTTTATTTGTTTTGACTTTATATTTATTGTACTGTAAACATTGATTCATTGACTGCTTAATAATTTAATTTAATTCAAGTTTGATGCCAACTGTTTAATAGATTAACTTCAGAGCTTTGGATGCAAAATTTGTGCAAGTGCTTTGAGGTTGATTATGTGCTTGTAATCTTTTGATTATATTGTTAATTTGAAGTAATAATGAAAGCAAGTATGTGCTTGTAATCTCCTTTCTTTCATTTAGAATTTTTTCCATCTTTTTAATGGATGAAAGAATTGATTGCGGATATGTTTCATTGAAAAATTTAATTGATATTGCATTCTTACCTAAATATTTTTATTTATACCTATTTGGCTTGCCATATACTATTCTTTTATGCATTGGCAATAAGATGTTCTTTATAACATTACTCTTCTACACCAATTAAGTGTTTTCTCAAGTTTTTTTTATTGTTAATATTATTTTCTAATCATGTAGAGCCAAATATAGACAGAGAAAAATGATGTACCAATAATAGATGATCAAATTGTGATATACTTTTGGGAAAAATCTTTAATTTTATAAAGCTTGAAAATGACAGGTACCTTCAAAGTCATCATCAACTACAACGTTGTCTCAGCAAAATGAGGATCAAAAATTAAAATCAAGGAAGAAGATAGCAAATTTAAGGAAGTTGAAGCATTCATAAAACAACTTGTTGTTTACTTAATTCTACTTTTGTGTAATGTTTTATTTTTCTTCTACAATGTAATCTTATTTTTAGACTATTGATTTTACCTTTTAGATTTTAGATTTCTTTCTGATGAATTATATTTATGTTAATAATATTTTTCGCTTTCAAAGTTCTTTTGTCATTAAATTTTGAATTCTATGACTACATATTGTTATTAAAATTTTTGTGAGATTATAAAAATTGTCCTTAATATATGTTTGAGACTAAATTAATTACTAATTGTATTTGTAAAATTTGTCACAAATGATTACTACTTGAGATGATTGTATAACGTTGCGATATGTAAATTTCAACAACGGAAAAATACTGTTGCTAATTGTATTTTTGAACCTTTAAAATAACGATTTTTAGTAATTATCGAGACTATCTTTACATACTCTTAAGACAAATATTATAGTCACTATAAATCACCTATTGAGACAAATATTACAGTCACTATAAATCACCTATTGAGACAAATATTACAGTCATTATAAATCACATATTATGACAAATATGAAGTGTCATTGATTGCATTTTGTAATCTCTAATTTGACCATCTTGAACACCATTTGTGACAATTTTAACTTAATTTTAAGGCAATGATTTTTGTCACAAAAACATTTTTTGAACGTGACAAAAATAATTTTGGTTGCTAGAACATTTTAAAACGGTATTTCTTCATAGACTAACGTGTTTAGTGACTAAATTTTTGATTTATTTTTCTTCATAGAAAATATAAGATGACTAATTTGTTATCTTTAGTGACTAAATTTTTTGTAATAAAATATTATTTTTTCATAGTGTTAATTTTTGTAGTAAAATATCATTTTTCTTATAGTGTTAATTTTGTGTAATAAAATATCATTTTTCTTGTAGTGTTTCATCACTTTTATGCTAGTTTACTTCTTTTACCTTTCATCTACAAGTCTTATATTCTAATTACAAAATTTATGCTTTATTTTACATTTAATGTTGATTTACAAGCTTTATGTCATACATTGTAAGTTTTTATTTTGTTTACTGTTAATGCATCAATTTACTTCTCTTATGTCAATTTACTTGTTTTACCCTCCAATGTACCAATGTTATGTTTCTTTTACATAATTTATTTTTTCTTTTACACTTAATGTTGATTTACAAGTTTTAATGTTTTATATTACATTTATAAGTTTTTATTTTGTTTTCTAGTAATATACAAATTTTCCATTTTTATGTTAATTTACTTACTTTACCTCTCATTTATGAGTCCTACGTTTCATTTACTTAATTTATGTTTTATTTGACATTTATTGTTGATTTATAAGTTTTATATTATATTTGTAAGTTTTTATTATTTTATCATTGATACACCAATTTACCGACTCTATATTAATTCACTTATTTTACCTTCTATTTATAAGTCTCATGCTTCATTTACATAATTTATAGTTTATTTTATGTATATTATTGATTTGTAAGTTTATTTTAAATTTATATGTTGTTGATGCCGCAATTCGGTTGAGTTGGTTAATGACTCAGATCTTAGATCCCTGCATCAACATTAAATTTATGTGGTGGTGGAACCGCTTGCCAATCATTAAGAATGCCCTGCGACCACTACCAAATAACCTTAGAAAACCTGAAATCACAAAGAATGGTAAGAGGTGTCGGAGGATTTTTAGGCGATAACCCCCCAACGCTCAATTCAGTTTATGGGTTTACCAGAATAAAAATAAATAATTTCTATTTGAAACAAAAAATAGAGATCGAAAGCTCCAAAATAAAAAAATTACCAATATGAAGAATGAATTTCTTTTTTAGCCTGGCTGAATCCTTCTGCCTAAAAAAGAAACATCTAGAGAAGCGGGTAGCCATGTTGGCATAGGCAACGCCCCACTTCCGTTTTAGATTCTCCATTTTTGCCCTCCTTTTGCTGACTATCTTTTATAATTTTTTATGCTTATCTTCCTAAAATGGCATTTGAATACACAAGTAAATGTCTAGCTTTGGTGAGGATAGTTTGGTCATTGCATTTTGCAAGAAAGATGGGTGATGGAGAAAAATGAGAAGTGCACGTAACTCTCCAGCAAATCCCACCAACAATTCCATTTTCTTAAATAATTAATCTCCTTTTTTATCCCAAAACATATGTCTTATGTTTCATTTACATAATTCATGTTTAAATATGGTATTACAATTATGGCATCATAGAATGACTCATTAGAAACAACTTAGATTCCAACCAAGTATAAGTGCAGTAAAATCCAAGAGTCACTACCGTGAGTATAGTTAATTTCATTATATATAAAAGGGTTAGAGATTTTTAAACTGATTAAATCCCCCTTGAATAGGAACTTGAGAATATTAACATACGAATATATAAGCTTTTTTTAATTCTCTATTTCGGACATTATTTAATATCATTTTTTTAAGTTGAAAATTCAGATTCATAACAAAAAAAATAAATAAGTAAATAATGTTATTGATTATGCAACTCTATTTATATAAAAGTTAAGCAAATTTGAATTTACAAAATTTTGGGTCCAAATAAGAAAATTAACAACTATACTCATGCATGTTCCAATCTATAGAGGATTAAGAGAATTATATATATGAATTTAATAGTGAAAATTACATCAATTAATCCTCAATTTCTGGTAAGTCATCAAAGAAATTTGCAAAGAGACCTTTAATCAACTCATTAAGGTGGTACTGGTCTCGGAATCTCAAAATCCTTCAACCAAGATGATGAACAATTTTTGAACAAGAGCGGCGATGAAGATGTAGCAAATTTTCTCATGATCTCCTCTTTTAGTTCTTCTTTTCTTTTCATGCAAATGTGCCGAACTTGACATGCTGCTCCAAAACCTAATAGATGTTTGGGTTTTGTTTTATAATAAGGTTTGGAGGGTTTTGGTTTTTGATTTTTTCTTTGGTAGTCTGCCTAGACCACGCTTAATGTTTTCCATTACTTCGCTTGACATGATCTAAGAAATAAAAATTAAAAAATTTATCGGAAAATATTTTTTAGTTTCTAATTTTTCTCAAACATAAGTTATAAGAAAGGAAAATTTTGAGTTTATATTATGTAGTTTGATAATTAATCCTAATGAGACTCTAATTAGGAATCTATGTATGAGCTTAGAATTTCGACAGTCCCACTCCCACTTGATTTGTTGTTCTTTAAGAATATAAATAAATAAAAGAATATATTGTTTATTCTTAGTGCTCTAAGTAAAACCATTATGTTTTGGATAAACAATTTCTTAGTTTTTAGAAACTTATGTTCATCAAGAGGAGTTAAGATTATTAACTTTCCTAAAGAAAATCAAAAGCATCTATAATGTTTTTCCTGTGAAAATTTGGATTTAGAAATTTGAAATAGAATTCTCTCGCTCTCCTCAACTTAAGTTCAAGGAAATTGTAAAATAATAATAGCTAATTTATTATTATAATAAAATACTTTAAATTTTTCTACAACTAATTTTAGTTATTTAATATTATGCATCTATTAACTTATTAATTCTTACTAATGTAAAAAAATTAAATTTATGGTAATTTATTTAAATAATAGAATGAGTTTTAGTTAAAATTCTTAAGTTTCAACAAAACATGAATTCAATATCCTATAAAAAGAATAAATAAATAGATTAATTAATTTATTTATTGATTACTTATAATCTAATAGTATAACACTATAAGTTAACCTTAAGCTTGCTGGCAAAACTGAAATAGGTGATTACTCTACAAATATATGTGCACTGAAAGAAAAAGTAAAAATCACACAAGTAAAATCAATTAATAAATTAATTATGGAGTTTGTCAGGTTGAGGTTGATCTTGTTCTTCTCCCTTGCCACCTCCATTCACCGCCTGCTGGCAAATATCATTGATTTTGATGATGTGTGGCGGCAGAGAGCTGAAGAAGCCATGAACACCACCATTCAAGCGTACGATCCTATTCTTGAAGCTATCGTCAATGATTTTAATTTGTATCAAAAGTAAGCTGAATATCATTATAATTTATTGGTATTATACAGTAACAAAACAATGACGAGGTTCAAAAATTTCTTAGAAAACGAGATGTTTTTAACTTTTCATTCTTTTACCTCTATTAGTTAGCAATTAGCACAACATCACTCCTATGCTTGTCTTTTTCTCAAAAACAAAATCTTCAACGTAATAGTTTTGACACTTTGACCCATTTTGGTTTATATTTATGACAATATAGCGCTCATGTTAAAGAGCCTATTTTGCTTTGGGGCGCCATATTTGTTGCCGAGAAGGCTGAAGTCACTTTCTTGACTTAAAAAGAAAATTGCAAGTTATTTTTGTTTTATTAATCTAATTATCATTATTAGTATTAAACTAGTGAGCCATGTGTTTGAATGAAATTTTATAATTTTGATCCTTTTTTTAAAAAATAAATTAAATTAAATTTCTATGTTTATATTACAATCGTTAAGTGAACTTGGTTCTCCGCTTTCTGCGCAACAATTTCAACTTACAGCCATAAAAATTTTTCTAAAAATCAATATATAAACACACGATCAACATCTCATCAAATCACAAGTAAAAAGTTCAATCCTACAAATCTTGAGGTTTTGTATATTAGAATAACATATTTGAAAAAGGATAATACAAATGGAGCTAGCTAGGCTAAGATTATTATTTCTCTTCTGTTTTGCCGCTTTGATCCGTTGCCTATCAGCTAATATCAGTGAGATCGATGAGGTATGGAGGAGACGAGCTGAAGAAGCCATGCAGACCACCGAGCAATACTATGATCCAAACCCCGTATCTACTGCCAGCCACCTGAACATGAAAGTTCAAGAGTACGTGAATAACATTACTAATATTAAAAGCTCTTACCTGTTAGCGTTAGCACGTTTCAAATTAAACATAGATTTCAGGCTAAATTGTTCTATTTAATTTTAATTTAAAAATGTGACTACACTTAAGAATAATTAATTCTATTAATATTTTAACATTAGATAAATATGGATTCAAAGTTGATATAATTTTTTTGTGGGTTGCAGTATGTCAAAGCAGACTGCTGCCAGGAGGGGCTTGTTGAATACAAAATCAGGGCAATGCGAGGCAACAAATCCAATTGACAATTGCTGGCGTTGTAAAGACAATCGGGCGAGAGATCGACAAGCGCTGGCGGGTTGCGCACTCGGTTTCGGCATCAAAGCCACTGGAGGAAAGGGTGGAAAAATTTATGAGGTGACTGATCCTTCTGACAATGATATGGAGAACCCTAAGGTTGGGACTCTACGACATGCAGTGATCCAAAAGGAACCTTTATGGATCATCTTTGCCAAGGATATGAACATTAAGTTGCAACAAGAATTGATTGTCCAGGGTAAAAAGACCATAGATGGGCGTGGAGCCAATGTACACATTGCTAATGGAGCTGGAATTATGCTACAGTTTGTGCAAAATGTGATCATTCATGGGATTCATATTCATAACATTTCTCCTCAGAGTGGTGGTATGATTAGGGACTCTGTGGATCATGTGGGAAAGAGGGGTCAAAGTGATGGAGACGCTGTTTCAATATTTGGTTCGTCAAATATTTGGCTTGATCATCTTACATTATCTCAAGCCCATGACGGGCTCATTGATGCCATTCAAGCATCCACAGCCATTACCATTTCAAACTGCCACTTCTCCAAGCATGATAAGGTGACTATAATTTAATTAAATTTTGACTTTATGTGAGGCATGCTACATACTCTTTAATATATCAGGATGGCTCAAGTCAACATCAAATCCAAATTCAAACTTTTGATTATTGAAAAGATTATTGTAAATTGTGGTGTGTTTTGTAATTTTACAGGCAATTTTGCTAGGTGCAAGTGATACTTTCACGGAAGATAAAAAGATGCAAGTGACCGTAGCATTTAATCGTTTTGATAAGGGATTGGTTCGAGAGAATGCCATGTGTCAGATTTGGTTTCGCTCATGTTGTGAACAATGATTACAATCAATGGGAAATGTATGCAATTGGCGGTCTCAAAGGCCCCACCATTCTTAGCCAGGGTAATAGGTTCTTTGCCTCAGATAACCAAAATGCCAAAGAGGTAATGCATTTTCTACAAGAGACAAGATCTCTACTGTTTAGAGTTCGCTTAAACAATCTTTTTTCATGCACATAAAAAAGACCTAAAGTTCATATCAGAAGAGAATTCAGTTCATGCATATAATGAATTAATCCTGATTATTTGTTTGCATGCAGGTGACCAAGAGAATGAATGCCAGCCCCGAAGAATGGAAGAGTTGGATATGGAGATCGGAGGGAGATGTATTTTTGAATGGGGCTTATTTTAATTCGTCTGGTGACCCGAAAAAGCAAATCGAATACCAAATGGATGATGTAATTAAACCAAAGCCAGGAACAGAAGTTGAGACGATCACAAAATTTGCTGGCGCACTTGTCTGCAAGCCAGGCCAGAAATGTTAATATGCTCGATTTTTTTGGATGGACAGAGAAACAATGGCTTAGTCATATGATAAGGCTGGCTCATTGGTGTCGGTTAGAATAATAGCCAAAACATTAGATAGAATATCAGGACGGAAAATGAGAGGAGGAATAAAATAATTGAAAGATATCCCCTCTCATTTAGTCAAATTTTTTTCACTGATTTTATTGGCTTTTTTAACTAGATCCAACATTAAATTTTTTATTATTTTTTTAAAATTCAATGCAATCAATCAACATGATTGATATGCTTATTTGTAATTTTAACGGTGTTTCTTTATTAGAAACACAAAATTAATAAAAAAATTTATTATTTAATAATTAATCACGAGCATTGATAATTGATTTATTTGTTTAATTAATTACTTTGTGGGTGTTACTTCTTTTCATTAGGGTAAATTTTATGATGGCATTATTAAAATTATGGCATAAATATTATGATAAATATAAATTTTGTAAAATACACATAAGACTAGTAAATGGAAAATAGATCAAGTAAATTAATACAAGAGTGGTAAACTGACTTTTTAAAATTACAAAATACTTGTAAAAAATAATATAAAATTTGTAAATCAATAATAAATTTTCACTAAATAAAAACTAGTTTATTAATTTAATTTGACTAAACAAAGCAGAAAGTCACCCATCAATTGAAAACAAAAAAAATTTATTGAAAAAATTAGAATAAGTTTTATTGAATTTATTTAACCATAAAATATGTATTCATTCTAGACATTCATTTTTTTTCATTTTCTATGATAGTGTTGTTTACTACATAGGTTAATTAAGCAAAATTATTTTTCTTAATGTGAATCAAGCAAACAAATATATATATTTTTATATTACTAGACTTATTTGATATATTAATAAAAATTTGATCTAATTTTATATTTTATACATGCTTCAGGTAATTTTAAATTTTGCTTTTTACTTTTATTTAAAAATTATTTGGGATTACTATCGAGGAGTTTAGAAGGTTGCAAAAATACCTTATTTATAAACAGCTTTGAAAACATGAAAAGAATAGGTTTTCAAAATCCTATTTTGAGAATAAGTTTTATCCTTAATAAAATTTCATATATATAATCACATGTTTTACATAAACCCATTCGTGAGGATTATAAAAGACTTTGCTAGAAGTTTCAATAACAGCTAGCGGTGTTCAGAATCCAATCCTATCCGCTCAATCCGTCTGATCCGTGAAAATTCGATCCGTGGATTGGTGGATTGGATATGGATTGAAAATTTAAAAATCCACAGTCGGTGGATTGGATATGGATTTACTTACAAAATAAGCAAAAATCTGAATCCGTAAAAAAAATTATTTATTTATTTAGTTAAAAAATTATTATAAATTTGTTTAAAAAATATTATAAATGTGACATTACATAGTTACATAAGCACTATAACATATCTTAGCCATTACCCTATAATAATATAAAATAAAAGTAATTAACTAATCAAATAATATAAAATAAAAATAATTAAATAATCAAATATATAAATATAACTTGTAAAAATTGTAAAACAAAATAAAAGCAAATTCACGCGCACGAACAAAAGCAACCTAACATAATGCCAATTTACCAACAATTTGCAAAGTCACCCAAAAGCAAAGTAATATAATAGCAACATCTAATACTGGTTTGATAAACTCACATTATTGTTTATTATTTAGCTTTATAAAAATTTTGTTTGACTATGTTAGATTAATAAAAATAAAAATAATTAACCTAGATTAACAAAAATGATAATAGACTTTTTTTAAACCAATAATAACAAACTTATAATAGCTTCTTTTTTATTTTTCAAAGAATCCTATAATAGTTAATTATGTTGGATTTATAATAAGAATACATATTATATTGGATAAAAATTAAAAACAAAAGAATAACTAAACTTAAATAGAGCATAAATTTCTCTAATGAAATCGTGAAATTCAAATTAATCCCCTCCCACTTACTCGGCCAATTTTGTTGTTATCCAAACAAAACAATTTAATTCCCTCCCACTCTCTCCCTGACCACTTCACTTTAATTGATTTTGTATTAAAAACTACCTATCTTTATCTTTTGTAATCCTTTCCAATTTGTGCGTGTGTTTGTGAATGATGATAACATAACAAAAATCCACGACTATGGAGGCAACACTGTACCTCTCCCTTAGCCGCCGCAAAAGCCACTAGAATCACGCCCTTTGCCGCCGCTTAAAAGCTCGCCGCTCAAAAGCACACCACCCTCACCAGTTCACTCACGCTTGCCAAAATAAGCCACTCAACAAAATTCACTCTCATCTCTCGTTCTACTTCGAAATTGTGAGTATATATAAACTCAGCCAACTTAATTTTAATTAGTTTAGTTGTGATTGGATTGTGTGAAATTCATATTTTTGTGTTTGGTAAAATTAGGAGTGTAATTCTTAGATCTATTATTTGAATATTTTTATGCTTATCAAGTGCTTGATAAAATTCCTAAGAGAATCTAGTAAAAGAAAAACATAAAATACATGCAAATAAATGAAGGAATTTGAAGCAAAGTTTACTAGGTTTTGAGAAACTTTTGCAAAATTAGGATATTAAGATCAATTTGTTTTTCAATTTGGGCAGTGGGTTTAGGTGTGATGATATTAGATTTTTTTTTCCTAATATTCTTTCATACGAACTTTCGAAAATTGGGATCTTTCTAATTTTTGCTCACTTCATCTTGGTATGTAATTAATCATCTTTCTTTATTTTTTAAAGAAAATTATAGCTAGTATTAATATAATAAAAAGAGTTAGTAAATTATTCAAGTCCAGCCGATATAATAAGTTAAGCTACAAAATTTTAAATATAAAAGATTAGGTAGCTTTGATGTGTTGTTTAGAAGGACGATTTTGAAGCTTGGGTTGCTAAAGTGGTAAAGTTTGCTCAAAATATTGTTGGATTTGCTGGGAAGTGTAGATGAAGTGACTAAATAAAGATTAACAAGCCTTCCCCTCCCCCACCAAGTGGTTGTTGTATGTTTAGTCAAAATTAATATACTTATCTTCCTTTGTACTAGGATAACAAAAATGTATGGAGAGTTTCCTTAATTACTTTGTTTCAGTAAATGTATTGGAGTGAGCGAAAAAGGTTCAAGTAGTCTCCATACAAAATCTCAATGTGTACGCTATTTTATTTTTCCTTTTTTACTTAATCTTTTATTTGTTTTGACTTTATATTTATTGTACTGTAAACATTGATTCATTGACTGCTTAATAATTTAATTTAATTCAAGTTTGATGCCAACTGTTTAATAGATTAACTTCAGAGCTTTGGATGCAAAATTTGTGCAAGTGCTTTGAGGTTGATTATGTGCTTGTAATCTTTTGATTATATTGTTAATTTGAAGTAATAATGAAAGCAAGTATGTGCTTGTAATCTCCTTTCTTTCATTTAGAATTTTTTCCATCTTTTTAATGGATGAAAGAATTGATTGCGGATATGTTTCATTGAAAAATTTAATTGATATTGCATTCTTACCTAAATATTTTTATTTATACCTATTTGGCTTGCCATATACTATTCTTTTATGCATTGGCAATAAGATGTTCTTTATAACATTACTCTTCCACACCAATTAAGTGTTTTCTCAAGTTTTTTTTATTGTTAATATTATTTTCTAATCATGTAGAGCCAAATATAGACAGAGAAAAATGATGTACCAATAATAGATGATCAAATTGTGATATACTTTTGGGAAAAATCTTTAATTTTATAAAGCTTGAAAATGACAGGTACCTTCAAAGTCATCATCAACTACAACGTTGTCTCAGCAAAATGAGGATCAAAAATTAAAATCAAGGAAGAAGATAGCAAATTTAAGGAAGTTGAAGCATTCATAAAACAACTTGTTGTTTACTTAATTCTACTTTTGTGTAATGTTTTATTTTTCTTCTACAATGTAATCTTATTTTTAGACTATTGATTTTACCTTTTAGATTTTAGATTTCTTTCTGATGAATTATATTTATGTTAATAATATTTTTCGCTTCAAAGTTATTTTGTCATTAAATTTTGAATTCTATGACTACATATTGTTATTAAAATTTTTGTGAGATTATAAAAATTGTCCTTAATATATGTTTGAGACTAAATTAATTACTAATTGTATTTGTAAAATTTGTCACAAATGATTACTACTTGAGATGATTGTATAACGTTGCGATATGTAAATTTCAACAACGGAAAAATACTGTTGCTAATTGTATTTTTGAACCTTTAAAATAACGATTTTTAGTAATTATCGAGACTATCTTTACATACTCTTAAGACAAATATTATAGTCACTATCTTACATTATCTCAAGCCCATTATTTTGGCTTGATCATCTTACATTATCTCAAGCCCATGACGGGCTCATTGATGCCATTCAAGCATCCACAGCCATTACCATTTCAAACTGCCACTTCTCCAAGCATGATAAGGTGACTATAATTTAATTAAATTTTGACTTTATGTAAGGCATGCTACATACTCTTTAATATATCAGGATGGCTCAAGTCAACATCAAATCCAAATTCAAACTTTTGATTATTGAAAAGATTATTGTAAATTGTGCTGTGTTTTGTAATTTTACAGGCAATTTTGCTAGGTGCAAGTGATACTTTCACGGAAGATAAAAAGATGCAAGTGACTGTAGCATTTAATCGTTTTGATAAGGGATTGGTTCAGAGAATGCCATGTGTCAGATTTGGTTTCGCTCATGTTGTGAACAATGATTACAATCAATGGGAAATGTATGCAATTGGCGGTCTCAAAGGCCCCACCATTCTTAGCCAGGGTAATAGGTTCTTTGCCTCAGATAACCAAAATGCCAAAGAGGTAATGCATTTTCTACAAGAGACAAGATCTCTACTGTTTAGAGTTCGCTTAAACAATCTTTTTTCATGCACATAAAAAAGACCTAAAGTTCATATCAGAAGAGAATTCAGTTCATGCATATAATGAATTAATCCTGATTATTTGTTTGCATGCAGGTGACCAAGAGAATGAATGCCAGCCCCGAAGAATGGAAGAGTTGGATATGGAGATCGGAGGGAGATGTATTTTTGAATGGGGCTTATTTTAATTCGTCTGGTGACCCGAAAAAGCAAATCGAATACCAAATGGATGATGTAATTAAACCAAAGCCAGGAACAGAAGTTGAGACGATCACAAAATTTGTTGGCGCACTTGTCTGCAAGCCAGGCCAGAAATGTTAATATGCTCGATTTTTTTGGATGGACAGAGAAACAATGGCTTAGTCATATGATAAGGCTGGCTCATTGGTGTCGGTTAGAATAATAGCCAAAACATTAGATAGAATATCAGGACGGAAAATGAGAGGAGGAATAAAATAATTGAAAGATATCCCCTCTCATTTAGTCAAATTTTTTTCACTGATTTTATTGGCTTTTTTAACTAGATCCAACATTAAATTTTTTATTATTTTTTTAAAATTCAATGCAATCAATCAACATGATTGATATGCTTATTTGTAATTTTAACGGTGTTTCTTTATTAGAAACACAAAATTAATAAAAAAATTTATTATTTAATAATTAATCACGAGCATTGATAATTGATTTATTTGTTTAATTAATTACTTTGTGGGTGTTACTTCTTTTCATTAGGGTAAATTTTATGATGGCATTATTAAAATTATGGCATAAATATTATGATAAATATAAATTTTGTAAAATACACATAAGACTAGTAAATGGAAAATAGAACAAGTAAATTAATACAAGAGTGGTAAACTGACTTTTTAAAATTACAAAATACTTGTAAAAAATAATATAAAACTTGTAAATCAATAATAAATTTTCACTAAATAAAAACTAGTTTATTAATTTAATTTGACTAAACAAAGCAGAAAGTCACCCATCAATTGAAAAAAAAATTATTGAAAAAAATTAGAATAAGTTTTATTGAATTTATTTAACCATAAAATATGTATTCATTCTAGACATTCTTTTTTTTTTCATTTTCTATGATAGTATTGTTTACTACATAAGTTAATTAAGCAAAATTATTTTTCTTAATGTGAATCAAGCTAAAAAAAATATTTTTATATTACTAGACTTGTTTGATATATCAATAAAAATTTGATCTAATTTTATATTTTATACATGCTTCAGGTAATTTTAAATTTTGCTTTTTACTTTTATTTAAAAATTATTTGGGATTACTATCGAGGAGTTTAGAAGGTTACAAAAATACCTTATTTATAAACAACTTTGAAAACATGAAAAGAATAGGTTTTCAAAATCCTATTTTGAGAATAAGTTTTATCCTTAATGAAATTTCATATATATAATCACATGTTTTACATAAACCCATTCGTGAGGATTATAAAAGACTTTACAAGAAGTTTCAATAACAGTTAGGGGTGTTCAGAATCTAATCTGATCTGCTCAATTTGTCTGATCCGTGAAAATTCAATCCGTATAAATCTGATCCGTGGATTGGTGGATTGGATATGGATTAAAAATTTAAAAATCTGCATTCGATGGATTGGATACGGATTTACTTCTGTAAATCCGCAAAAATCCATGAATCCGTAAAAAAAATTATTTTTTTTATTTAGTTAAAAAATTATTATAAATTTAATTAAAAAATATTATAAATGTGACATTACATAGTTACATAAGGACTATAACATATCTTAGCCATTACCCTATAATAATATAAATAAAAAATAATTAAATAATCAAATATATAAATATAACTTGTAAAAATTGTAAAACAAAATAAAAGCAAAGTCACGCGCACTAGCAAAAGCAACCTAACATAATGCCAATTTACCAACAATTTGCATAGTCCTCTAAAAGTAAAGTAATATAACGTCAAGTCATCAACAATTTGCAAACAAAAAACACTAAGCTTCCCTGCTGTCACACGCACTAGCAACATCCAATACTGGTTTGATACACTCTCAAACACTAAGCCATCTTCTTCCCCGAGTCCATCGAGTCACTTCACAATCACTGGTTCCAGCCAAACAATTGCACTATCACAACCTTCAAGATCGCCACCCGTACGGCTTCTCCTGGTTCCCATCGTTGACGGCTCCGTAATCACCACTTTTCGCTAGGCACAACAGCCCTAGTGAAGGATCAGACTGTGTTTGGTTTCAAAAATTTTGTCATTTCAATTAATTGTGGCTTTATTTGAACAAGTAATTTATGTGTTATATTAATCTATTATTGTTACTTTATTTGAACAATTAATCTTTGCATGTTATATTGTGAAACTTTGAACGTATTATTGTAGTTTTATTTGAACAGTTAATCTTGATGTGTTATATTTTAAAATTATGAATGTATTGTTTTATCTTTATTTAAAAAATTAATTTGTTTATATTTTATTCAATTTTAAATTTAATCGGTAGTAAAATTATTTTTATATTATTTTTTATTTCATTAGTTCATGGTAAGGATGGCAATTTTTCCCGCAGGATTCCTTCCTATTTTGGATGGGATTGAGGTATATTTTTGTCCTAAAAAAAAAATTTAGGGACAGGAGTGGGACTTTTTTTACCCCACTTGCATACACGAGACGGGAGTGGGATTGACAAATTTCGTCCCATTTGCCTCATTACCGACTAAAAATGAGAATTTTTTCAATTGGGATGGGATCTCGCAAGATCCCATATCTTTTGGGACGGGATCAGGACACATTTTTGTTCCAAAAAAAATATAGGGATAGGAGTGAGACGTTTTTTCATCCCACTTGCATATACAAGACAGGACGGGACTGGAATTGGTAAATCCCATCCCATCCCATTCCATTGCCAACCATAGTTCATGGATTGAAGAGAACTAAAAATTTTTAATTCGGAAACTAATGCACCAAAAGGTGGATTGGATATGGATTAAGGTAAATCCGCATCCGATTCGTAGACTTATGGATTAGATATGGATTGAGTCAAATCCGCATCTGATCCGCAGATGTATGGATTGGATTTAGATTGGATTTAGATTGAATTTAATCAATCCGTGGATTGAATTGGATTGAAAAATTATAATCCGTAAAATCGTGAATCGGATATGGATTGATGTCTAATCCATAAAATCCGATCTGCGAACACCCCTAATAACAGCCTCTTATTTGGTGTACCCAAGGAAGAGTTGCAAAGATTAATTATACGTGTCAATAAATAAGGACCACACGTGGCATCATCGTTACCCGTTTAAGTAAGAGAGTGTAAGATTCAAAATGCTTGCCGCTCCCATCATTAGAACTGATACTTTCAAAAGTTTTAATCAAGAAAAACCAAAGGCACAAATCAAATGAATTCTCTGGTCAAATCAACCAAATACCCAAGATATTTAAGGATATAAAAAAATATTTTTTTTCTAATTGAAATATTAAATTAGTTACCCATCACTTAAATACAACAACTGAAAAATTTGTTTTCTAAAAGTATTTTACATTTATGTTGGTAAATTTAACTTTATATAAGATGTGCAGCCAAAAAGCAAATTTGTTTGGAAAAAAGAAACTCTTTCAGCTAATTTCTTTTAAACTACTGATTCGTATTATAAAATTAGCTACATATTAATACAAATTATATTAGATATTTGTTGAGATCACTTAAATCCATTTTATTATAACGTAACTTAAATTTTTACCCCATAAATATTAAAAAGATATTTATTTTAGTCATAAATCAATAAAAAAAATTATTTTTATCTAATTTTAAATTGAAGGAAAAAAATAAAAATAAAAGGCCCTTAAGAACTAGCCCTTACGATTAAGGTGCCTCTGTCCGCCACTCGGCGTTTTTGTTAAAATTTGAGGTTTGTGGGGAGAGAGACAAAAAGTTGAACCTGCCATAATCCATAGGGATAAGGTGAATGGCTAATCCAAACCTCCGATTAATATTTTTTTTATTTATTTAATAATTTTTACAAGGTGCTGTATAAATTGCCACATTGCCGAAGCAGTGGATGTAAAATTAATCAAATCATTCGTGACAAAAAATATTAGTCTCCAAAACTAATATGGTTTTGATTAATTTTTAGACCCTATTTTTTTCACAGATAATTACCTACTGTGACGAAACTAAAAACTAGTAGTTTAAAATTTTTTCTTGAGTAACATTATATTTCATGACCAATTTTTTTCAGAGGCACACTATTTAGTATTTGATTCATTTTTTTGTGACAAACTTTACTACACTGAAAAAAAGAATAATAATCAATATTTTATATTATATTATATTTTGTGACCAACCATATATTTTTTTTTATGTATTTTGATTAATTAGTTGATATTTTATCTTATTAAAGTATTAAAACATCAATTTATCTCCATTTGATGTTAAGAAGATTTTTTTTAGAAAAAAGTCATCACCGTGCCGCTCCCCTTTTGCCATCATCTTTTGAAAGAAAATGAGAGTAAATTGAAGTTTTCCTACTTTTAAGTGATAAATTTATTATTGTCATTCTAAGTAGAGAGTAAATTGAAGTTTATCTTAAAAAATATTGAAGGACAATTCTCAAATTTTAAATTAAAACTTGAACTTGCTCTAATGGGAGCTTCCCTCAATACTAATCAGTTAAATATCTTTTTCTTGAAATTAATTACCCACATTATTGCTTATTATTTAGCTTCATAGAATTTTTGTTTAACTATATTAGATTAATAAAAATTAAAATAAAAGCCCTAAAATAATTAACTTGGATTAATAAAAATGATATTACATTCTTTTATAAAACCAATAATAACAAATTTGTAATTGCTTCTTTTTTATTTTTAGAAGAATCTTATAATAGTTAAATACGTTGCATTTATAAAAAAAATAACAATATATTGGATAAATACATAAAAAGAAAAGAAAAACTAAACTTAAATAGAACCTACATTTCTCACTTAAATTTTTTTGAATGACATCGTGAAACACAAATTAGTCCAAACAAAACAAATTAATTCCCTCCCACTCCCTCCCTGACCACTTCACTTTGATTGGTTTTATATTATAAAACTACCCATCTTTATATTTTTTATCCTTCCAATTTGTGCGTGTGCAAGTGAATGAATAGAAAACGTGCGACTAAGGAGGCAACATCGTAACTCTACCTTAGCCACTGTGAGGGCCGTTACAATCACGCCCTTTGCCACTGCCCAAAAGCACGCCAACCTCACCAGTCCACTCGCGCATGCCAAAATAAGCCACTCAACAAAATTCACTCTCATTTCTCCCTCTACTTCAAAATTGTGAGTATATATAAACTCGACCGATTTAATTTTGATTAATTTAGTTGAGATTGGATTTTTTAAATTCATATTTTTTGTGTTTGGTGAAATTTAAGGATTGAAATTCATAGATCTATTATTTGAATTTTCTTAAGCTTATCAATTGTTTGATAAAATTCCTAAGAGAATATAGCAAAAGAAAGGTAGAAAATATATGCAAATAAATGAAGGAAAAGCCTAGTAGGTATTGAGAAACTTTTATAAAATTAGGATATTAAGATAAATTTTCAAATTGGGCAATGGGTTTAGATGTGATGACGTTAGATTTTTTTTTCCCAATATTCCTTCATAAGAAATTTGGAAAATTGCGATCTCCCTATTATTGTTCACTTCAACTTGGTAATTGGTATGTAATTAATCATCTTTCTTTATTTTTTAAAGAAACTTGTAGCTAGTATTAATATAATGAAAAGAGTTAATAAGTTATTCAAGCCCAATCGATATAATTAGAAGTTAGAATTACATAATATTTTAGCTAAAAATTTTAACTAAAAAATATTATGTAACTTTGATGTGTTGGTTCGAAGGATGGTGTTAAAGCTTGGGTTGCTACAGCTTGCTCAAAAAGCCTTTTTTTTTAATGTGGTTGTTGTATGATTATTTAAAATTACTGTACTTATCTTCTTTTGTACTGAAATAACAGAAAAGTATGGAGAGTCTTTTGGATTACTTTGTTTCAGAAGATGCATTGGAGTGAGCGAAAAAGGTTCAAGTAATCTCCATATAAAATCTAAATGAATTAGCTATCTTTTTTTTTCTAAACTTAATCTTTTATTTCTTTCAACTTTATATTTATTGAATTGAAAATGTTGATTCACTAATTGCTTTAATTTAGTTTAAGTTTGACGCAAACTATTTACTAGATTAACTTAAGGGTTTTGGATGCAAAATTTGTACAAGTGAATCGAGGTTAATTATGTGCTTGTAATCTTTTGATTGTACTGCCAATTACTAATATGATAGCAAGTACATGCTTGTAATCTCCTAGTCTTTCATTTAGATTTTTTTGCACATATTTTTATTGGATGAAAGAATTGATTACGGATATGTTTCATTGAGAAATTTAATTAACGTTGCATCATTACTTAAATATTTTTATTTATAGCTATTTGCCTTGATATTTACTATTCTTTGATGCATTGCAATGAGACTTTCTTTTGTAAGATTATTCTTCTACACCAATTAAGTGCTTCCTCAAGGTTTTTTTTTCATTATTAGTATTATTATTTTAATTATGTAAGGCGTAGTAATAGATGGAAGAAAATGATGTACCAATAATAGATGATTAAATTGTGAAATACTTTTGAGAAAAATCTTCAATTTTATAAAGATAAAAAATAACAAGTACCTTCAAAGTCATCATTTGCTACAACATCGTCTCAACAAAACAAAGATCAAAAATTGAATTAAGGAACAAGATAGCAAATTTAAGGAAGTTGAAGCATTTATGAAACAACAACCGATGTTTACTTAATTCTCTTTTTTATTAATGTTACTTTTATTTTTCCTTTACAATGTAATCTTACTTTTAGACTATTGATTTTATTTTTTTTGCTTTTTAGATTTTAGATCTCTTTTTGAGGGATTACATATATGTTAATAATATTTTTCACTTTAAAGTTCTTTTGTCATTAAATTTTGAATTCTATAACTACATATTGTTATTAAAATTTATGTGAGACTATATAAATTGTCCTTAAAACAAATTTGAGACTAAATTAATTATGATTTGTATTCGTAAAAATTGTCCTAAATAACAATTACTTGAGATGATTAAGCAATATCGCGATATGTAAACTTTAACAACAAAAAAAAAATAGCATTGCTAATTGAATTTTCGAACCTCTAAAATGAAGATCTCTAGTAATTATTGAGACTATATAATTTTGAGACTACATTTACACACTCATTTGACAAATATTATAGTCACTATAAATCACATATTGAGACAAATATTATAATCACTATAAATTACTTATTCTGAGAAATATGAAGTGTCATTAATTGCATTTGTAGATCTCTAATTTGACCATTTTGAGTATTATTTGTGAAAATTTTAACTTAATTTTAAGGCAATGATTTTTGTTACAAAAACATATTTTCAACATGACAAAAATAATTTTGGTTGCTAGAACATTTTAAAACGGTATTTCTTCGACTAACGTGTGACGATTTATTTTTCTTCATAGAAAATATACGATGACTAATTTGTTATCTTTAGTGACTAAATTTTTTGTAATAAAATATTATTTTTTTCATAGTGTTAATTTTTTGTAGTAAAATATCATTTTTCTTGTAGTGTTAATTTTGTGTAATAAAAAATCATTTTTCTTGTAGTGTTAATTTTGTGTAATAAAATATCATTTTTCTTGTAGTGTTTCATCACTTTTATGCTAGTTTACATCTTTTACCTTTCATCTACAAGTCTTATATTCTAATTACAAAATTTATGCTTTATTTTACATATAATGTTGATTTACAAGTTTTATGTTATACATTGTAAGTTTTTATTTTGTTTACTATTAATGCACCAATTTACTTCTCTTATGTCAATTTACTTGTTTTACCCTCTAATGTACCAATGTTATGTTTCTTTTACATAATTTTTTTTTTTTTACACTTAATGTTGATTTACAAGTTTTAATGTTTTATATTACATTTATAAGTTTTTATTTTGTTTTCTAGTAATATACAAATTTACCATTATTATGTTAATTTACTTGCTTTACCTCTCATTTATGAGTCCTTCGTTTCATTTACTTAATTTATGTTTTATTTGACATTTATTGTTGATTTATAAGTTTTATATTATATTTGTAAGTTTTTATTTTTTTATCATTGATACACCAATTTACCAACTCTATATTCATTCACTTATTTTACCTTCTATTTATAAGTCTCATGCTTCATTTACATAATTTATAGTTTATTTTATGTATATTATAGATTTATAAGTTTATTTTAAATTTATATGTTGTTGATGCCGAAATTCGGTTGAGTTGCTTAATGACTCAGATCTTAGATCCCTGCATCAACATTAAATTTATGTGGTGGTGGAACCGCTTGCCAATTATCAAGAATGCCCTGCGACCACTACCAAAAAACCTTAGAAAACCTAAAATCACAAAAAATGGTAAGAGTGCCGGAGGTTTTTTCGGCGATAACCCTCCAACGCTCAAGTCAGTTTATGGGTTTACCAGAATAAAAATAAATAATTTCTATTTAAAAAAATAGAGATCGAAAGCTCAAAAATAAAAAAAATACCAATATGAAGAATGAATTTCTTTTTTAGCTTGACTGAATCCTTCAGCCTAAAAAAGAAACATCCAGAGAAGCAAGTAGCCATGTTGCCATAGGCAACGCTCCACTTCCGTTTTAGATTCTCCATTTTTTCCCTCCTTTTGCTGACTATTTTTTATAATTTTTTATGCTTATCTTCCTAGAATGGCCTTTGAATACACAAGTAAATGTCTAGGCTTTGGTGAGGATAGTTTGGTCATTGCATTTTGCAAGAAAGATGGGTCGTGGAGAAAAATGAGAAGTGCACGTAACTCTCCAGCAAATCCCACCAACAATTCCATTTTCTTAAATAATTAATCTCTTTTTTTATCCCAAAACATATGTCTTATGTTTCATTTACATAATTCATGTTTAAATATGGTATTAAAATTATGGCATCATAGAATGACTCATTAGAAACAGCTTATATTCAAACCAAGTATAAGTGCAGTAAAAATCCAAGAGTCACTACCATGAGTATAGTTAATTTCATTATATATAAATAAGGTTGAGATTTTTAAACTGATTAAATCCTCCTTGAATAGGAACTTGAGAATATTAACATACGAATATATAAGCTTCTTTTTTTAATTCTCTATTTCGGACATTATTTAATATCATTTTTTAAAATTCAAAATTCAGATTCATAACAAAAAATAAATAAATAAATAATGTTATTGATTATGCAACTCTGCGTATATAAAAGTTAAGCAAATTTGAATTTACAAAATTTTGGGTCCAAACCAGAAAATTAACAACGATACTCATGCATGTTCCAATCTATAGAGGATTAAGAGAATTATATATATGAATTCAATAGTGAAAATTACATCAATTAGTCCTCAATTTCTGGTAAGTCATCAAAGAAATTTGCAAAGAGACCTTTAATCAACTCATTAAGGTGGTACTGGACTCGGAATCTCAAAATCCTTCAACCAAGATGATGAACAATTTTTGAACAAGAGCGGTGATGAATATGTAGCAAATTTCTCATGATCTTCTCTTTTAGTTCTTTTTTTCTTTTGATGCCAATGTGCCAAAACTTCTGCAGCTGCTCCAAAACCTAACGGATGTTTGGGTTTTGTCTTATAAAAAGGTTTGAAGGGTTTTGTTTTCTGATTTTTTCTTTGGTGGTCTGCCTAGACCACGCTTAATGTTTTACATAACTTCGCTTGACATGATCTAAGAAATAAAAATTAAAAAAATTATAGAATAACAATCACCAAAATTATCGAAAAATATTTCTTAGTTTCTAATTTTTCTCAAACATAAGTTATAAGAAAGGAAAATTTTGTGTTTATATTATGTAGTTTGATAATTAATCCTAATGAGACTCTAATTAGGAATCTATGTATGAGCTTAGAATTTCGACAGTCCCACTCCCACTTGATTTGTTTTTCTTTAAGAATATAAATAAATAAAAGAATATATTATTTATTCTTAGTGCTCTAAGTAAAACCATTATGTTTTGCATAAACAATTTCTTGGTTTTTAGAAACTTATGTTCATCAAGAGGAGTTAAGATTATTAACTTTCCAAAAGAAAATCAAAAGCATATATAATGTTTTTCCTGTCAAAATTTGGATTTAGAAATTTGAATTAGAATTCTCTCGCTCTCCTCAACTTAAGTTCAAGGAAATTGTAAAATAATAATAGCTAATTTATTATTATAATAAAATACTTTAAATTTTTCTACAACTAATTTTAGTTATTTAATATTATGCATCTATTAACTTATTAATTCTTACTAATGTAAAAAAATTAAATTTATAGTAATTTATTTAAATAATAGAATGAGTTTTAGTTAAAATTCTTAAGTTTCAACAGAACATGAATTCAATATCCTATAAAAAAAAATAAAAAAATAGTTTAATTAATGTTGTTATTGCTTACTTATAATCTAATAGTATAACACTGTAAGTTAAGCTTAAGCTTGCTGGCAAAACTGAAATAGGCGATTACTCTACAAATATATGTGCACTGAAAGAAAAAATAAAAATCACACAAGTAAAATCAATTAATAAATTAATTATGGAGTTTTTCAGGTTGATGTTGATCTTGTTTTTCTCCCTTGTCACCTCCATTCACCGCCTACTGGCAAATATCATCGATTTTGATGATGTGTGGCGGCAGAGATCTGAAGAAGCCATGAACACCACCATTCAAGCGTACGATCCTATTCTTGAAGCTATCGTCAATTATTTTAATTTGTATCAAAAGTAAGCTGAATATCATTATAATTTATTGGTATTATACAGTAACAAAACAATGACGAGGTTCACAAATTTCTTAGAAAACGAGATGTTTTTAACTTTTCATTCTTTTACCTCTATTAGTTAGCAATTAGCACAACATCACTCCTATGTTTGTCTTTTCTCAAAAACAAAATCTTCAACGTACTAGTTTTGACACTTTGACCCATTTTGGTTTATATTTATGACAATATAACCCTCATGTTAAAGAGCCTATTTTGCTTTGGGATGCCATATTTGGTGCCGAGAAAGCTGAAGCCACTACTGACTTAAAAAGAAAATTGCAAGTTATTTTTGTTTTATTAATCTAATTATCATTATTAGTATTAAACTAGTGAGCCATGTGTTTGAATGAAATTTTATAATTTTGATACTTTTTTTAAAAATAAATTAAATTAAATTTCTATGTTTATATTACAATCGTTAAGTGAACTTCGTTCTCCTCTTTCTGCGCAACAATTTCAAGTTACAGCCATAAAAAATTTTCTGAAAATCAATATATAAACACACGATCAAAATCTCATCAAATCACAAGCAAAAAGTTCAATCCTACAGATCTTGAGCTTTTGTATATTAGAATAACATATTTGAAAAAGAATAATACAAATGGAGCTAGCTAGGCTAAGATTATTATTCCTCTTATGTTTTGCCGCTTTGATCCCTTGCCTATCAGCTAATATCAGTGAGATCGATGAGGTATGGAGGAGACGAGCTGAAAAAGCCATGCATACCACCGAGCAATACTATGATCCAAACCCTGTAGCTATTGCCAGCCACCTGAACATCAAAGTTCAAGAGTACGTGAATAACATTACTAATATTAAAAGCTCTTACCTGTTACTGTTAGCACGTTTCAAAAAATAGATTTCAGACTAAATTGTTCTATTTAATTTTAATTTAAAAATGTCACTACACTGGAGAATAATTAATTATATTAACATTTTAACATTACATAAATATGGATACAAAGTTCATATAAATTTTTTTGTGGGTTGCAGTTTGTCAAAGCAGACTGCTGCCAAGAGGGGCTTGTTGAATGCAGAATCAGGGCAATGCGAGGCAACAAATCCAATTGACAATTGCTGGCGTTGCAAAGAGAACTGCAAAGATCGACAAGCGCTGGCGGGTTGCGCACTCGGTTTCGGCATCAAAGCTATTGAAGGAAAAAGTGGAAAAATTTATGAGGTGACTGATCCTTCTGACAATGATATGGAGAACCCTAAGGTTGGGACTCTACGACATGTAGTGATCCAAAAAGAACCTTTATGAATCATCTTTGCCAAGGATATGAACATTAAATTGCAACAAGAATTGATTGTCCAGGGTAAAAAGACCATAGATGGGCGTGGAGCCAATGTACACATTGCTAATGGAGTTGGAATTATGCTACAGTTTGTGCAAAATGTGATCATTCATGGGATTCATATTCATAACATTTCTCCTCAGAGTGGTGGTATGATTAGGGACTCTGTGGATCATGTGGGAAAGAGGGGTCAAAGTGATGGGGACGTTGTTTCAATATTTGGTTCGTCAAATATTTGGCTTGATCATCTTACATTATCTCAAGCCCATGACGGGCTCATTGATGCTATTCAAGCATCCACAGCCATTACCATTTCAAACTGCCACTTCTCCAAGCATGATAAGGTGACTATAATTTAATTAAATTTTGACTTTATGTGAGGCATGCTACATACTCTTTAATATATCAGGATAGCTCAAGTCAACATCAAATCTGAATTCATAATTTTGGTTATTCAAAAGATTATTGTAAATTGTGGTGTGCTTTATAATTTTACAAGTAATTTTGCTGGGTGCAAGTGATACTTTCATGGAAGATAAAAAGATGCAAGTGATTGTAGCATTTAATTGTTTTGATAAGGGATTGGTTCAGAGAATGCCATGTGTTAGATTTGGTTTCGCTCATGTTGTGAACAATGATTATAATCAATGGGAAATGTATGCAATTGGTGGTCTCAAAGGCCCAACCATTCTTAGCCAGGGTAATAGGTTCTTTGCCTCAGATAACCAAAATGCCAAAGAGGTAATCTATTTTCTACAAGAGACAAGATCTCTACTGTTCAGAGTTCAATAAAACAATCTTTTTTTATACACATAAAAAAGACCTAAAGTTCATATCAGAAGAGAATTCAATTCATGCATATAATGAATTAATCATAATTATTTGTTTGCATGCAGGTGACCAAGAAAATGAATTGCAGTCCTGAAGAAGGGAAGAGTTGGATATGGAGATCGGAGGGAGATGTATTTTTGAATGGGGCTTATTTTAATTCGTCTGGTGACCCGAAAAAGCAAATCGAATACCAAATGGATGATGTAATTAAACCAAAGCCAGGAACAGAAGTTGAGACGATCACAAAATTTGCTGGCGCACTTGTCTGCAAGCCAGGCCAAAAATGTTAATATGCTCGATTTTTTTGGATGGACAGAGAAACAATGGCTTAGTCATATGATAAGGCTGGCTCATTGGTGTCGGTTAGAATAATAGCCAAAACATTAGATAGAATATCAGGACGGAAAATGAGAGGAGGAATAAAATAATTGAAAGATATCCCCTCTCATTTAGTCAAATTTTTTTCACTGATTTTATTGGCTTTTTTAACTAGATCCAACATTAAATTTTTTAATATTTTTTTAAAATTCAATGCAATCAATCAACATGATTGATACGCTTATTTGTAATTTTAACACTGTTTCTTTATTAGAAACACAAAATTAATAAAAAAATTTATTATTTAATAATTAATCACGAGCATTGATAATTGATTTATTTGTTTAATTAATTACTTTGTGGGTGTTACTTCTTTTCATTAGGGTAAATTTTATGATGGCATTATTAAAATTATGGCATAAATATTATGATAAATATAAATTTTGTAAAATACACATAAGACTAGTAAATAGGAAATATAACATGTAAATTAATACAAGAGTGGTAAACTGGCTTTTTAAAATTACAAAATACTTGTAAAATATAATATAAAAATTGTAAATCAATAATAACGTTTCATTAAATAAAAAATAGTTTGTTAATTTAATTTGACTAAACAAAGCAGAAAGTCACCCATCAATTGAAAACAAAAAAAATTGTATTGAAAACAATCAGAATAAGTTTTATTGAATTTATTTAACCATAAATTATGTATTCATTCTAGACATTCATAATTTTTTTTTCATTTTCTATGATAGTATTGTTTACTACATAGGTTAATTAAGCAAAATTATTTTTCTTAATGTGAATTAAGCTAAGAAAAAATATATATTTTTATATTACCAGACTTATTTGATATATTAATAAAATTTTGATCTAATTTTATATTTTATACATGTTTGGGTAATTTTAAACTTTGCTTTTTACTTTTATTTAAAAATTATTTGGGATTACTATCGATGAGTTTAGAAAGAATAAGTTTATAAACAACTTTGAAAACATGAAAAGAATAAGTTTTCAAAATCCTATTTTGAGAATAAGTTTTATTCTTAATAAAATTTCATATATAATCACATGTTTTACATAAACCCAAAACTATCATTGTTCAATTTAGAAACAAAATTAGAAATTTTATAAGGTAATTATTATTATGATGAGTTTTTATTTTATATTTGTAAGTTTTTATTTTTTCAATAATTCTTATATTAATTTACTTGTTTTATTTTCCATTTACAAATTTATATTTCATTTATATAATTTATATTTTATTTTACACTTAGTGATGATTTACAAATTTTATATTACATCTATAAGTTTTTCTTTTGTTTACAAATAATACTCCAACTTACCACTCCCATGTTAATTTACTTATTTTACCTTCTATTTACAAGTTTTATGTTTTATTTAACCAATTGATGTTTTGTTTTACACTTGTTGTTGATTTACAAGTTTTATATTATATCTGTAAGTTTTTGTTTTGTTTACCAATGATACACCAATTTACCACTTCTATATTAATTTACTTATTTTTACCTTCTATTTAAAAGTTTTATGTTCTATTTACATAATTTATGTTTTATTTTATTCATAATGTTAATTATAAATTTTATGTTATATATGTAAGTTTTTGTTCTGTTTACAAACAATATACTATTTTACCACTCTTATATTAATTTAATTTTTTTACCTTTCATTTACAAGTCTTATGTTCCAATTATACAATTTATGTTTTATTTTATATTTAATATTGATTTATAAGTTTATGTTACATTTGTAAATTTTGTTTTGTTTATGAATAGTACACCAATTTACTACTCTTGTGTTAATTTAATTGCTTTACTCTCTATTTACATAGTTTATGTTTTGTCTACACTTATTATTGATTTATAAGCTTTATGCTATATTTGTAAGTTTTTCTTTGTTTACCATTAATGCATTAATTTATCACTCATATGTTAATTTACTTATTTTACCTTTTATTTGTAAGTCTTATACTTTATTTTATGTAGTTTATGTTTAATTTTACGCTTAGTATTAATTTATAAATTTTATGTTAAATTTATGTCTTATATTTAATTTACATAATTTATATTTAAATATAATATTAAAATTACGACATTATAGAGTAGCTTTATTGTTATTAATAACTCTTTTTATTATGAGTATGTCTTTATTAAGTATCAATTACTTTTTTTATTAAGAGTTTAACTGTGCGAATGTGACTTGACTTCCATTTTAATTTTTTCAATTTTTGTTTTGTCTGGGTCGACTTTTAGTTGGACCGAAAAGCTCAGAGGGCTACGACGATGATCCGGGCATACGGACTGATTCTTTCGCGGGCTAATAACATTAAGCTCCCTATGTTCTTACTTTTTGGCAGGTAAAGATATAGTCTCTTCACTCTCTTGTGACGAGACCAGGACGTCAGGGGGTCTTTCTGTAGTTTCGGCAGAGAATAGGGAAAGCAATAACAGGGCACTCAATTAATGCTATCCTGCTTGATTGAATATTTGAAAGAGCTACAGATTTAAAAAATGGCCGTAGCAATTAGTATCAATGAGTGGCGAATGAGCTTTTAATGCGTAAGAGGGCTGTATATTTATCAACTACAGTAGAACTTCCAGTACAAGATGAATTGTTTACAAATCATAAACAGGAGCCAAACGCATACATGACCCAATCATCACATCACATCTGGCCCGGATTTGGGATCGAAATGAAGAATGTCAAGCTAATCTACACTTTTCCGGGGACTCCAGGCCATTGGTCACTTTGTTCTTTTGTTGGTATAAAGGAACCGTGTCTATAAACCACCCGCTAAACCTCAATTTCCGGTAATGGAATTCTCCAAAAGTTCCATGAGTTATAATCCTCCTGCCGAAAAGGGTAAAACCAGTTTTAATAAAACCTCACTAGTAAAAACTTCCAATTTTACATTCCAAAGCCTCAAGTATATATATAGTCAGATCACTCCTTACCTGCTCAACCAATGAGGTTGGTGGAAACATGTCATTGACGAGTGTGTGTAAAGATGTATACGACTTAACATCAATACGGTGACTAATGGCCACCTCTCCCTGTGAATTTTAGGGAATTTATTACAATTGTTTTCATTAAAGAAAAAGATTGAGATTCTTTTTTAAATGAAGATGCCATGTGAGCATCAGTAGAAAACGTGTACCTTTGGGTTAATGATAAAAATTTTTCCCTTCGGGATCCCAATCTTCCTGTAGCTGAGCTCATCAGTATCTCTATTTCCAAAGCCAGCATAGAATGGATTGTAGTCAGATGGGAAGAGTTTCTTAATATCCTGCAAAAGATGAATCTCGGGAATTATATCCTCGCAGAGAAAAGAAATAAGAAATGGTTGCAGTAATAATCATTTCAGTTAAATGGTATTTACCTCTAAACAAGCAATCTTGAATTCATGAGGTGCTCTTCTAATTACTGTCATCAGCATACATGGACAATAAAACAATCAATTAGTGATACAAGTACAAATTCATTTGGAAAGGGCCAAAAAAATAAATAAATAAATAAAAAGCAACGAGTATTAGCATGCAAGAAAAGGATGCAAGCCCAATAAATGTGGCAGAAAGGATATTGGTGAAAACTACAACTCGTATTCCTCTTGTGAGTCAATGACTTAATGATGAAGGGACGAGGTAGGCTACACATTGCTTCGAGATGACAATGAAAGTTCAAGGCATTAATAAGCTTGCAAGGTGAGCTAATATAAAAAAGTTTGTTCCATAGGCACATTGCATTCTTGAAATTTAATAAAAGTTCATTAAAAATGGCATTGCAGTGCGTAAACTCATTTAATACCAGATAAACACACATCTTATCATCATTCTATTTGGATACAATCATGAATATATATATATATATGCAACCAATAATATAAAGGAACTTCTTCAGAGTAATCCGAATGTTCCCATAATGCAGCTGGAAATGAAAATATATGCATCAGAAAAGTCACTCTAATGTATTTCAATGCAAAAAAGGACTTCCAAAGGAAAAAGATCCCACCTTCACGGAATAACGAGGGGAATAATCCATCCGGTGAAATAACAACAGGTCCATTGGGCAAAGCGTTACCATCCTGCAAGAATAAATGAGATAACTTTCGGCTATGCAATAGTGGCAGCAACTTAACAAAATAAACCCAGAACAACACGAGGAAAAAACCATATGTGCCAGTACAAAAGCCACATAGAGAGGCAGCAATTGTCATTTAATCAGCCATGTGAGCAAAACATATGTAAAACAACCATGATTTTTCTGGTGTAGAAGTAACGCCCAATCAGTTACTGGAACAAAATCGCTGGTCTGTGGTACATCCTACTGTACTAAACTTTTTCATTTCAGTGCCAACCTCCTTACCAAGCAATAACTTTAGCGTCTTACTTCATGTAATTTTGACTCTTTATGTTTATAGTCAACAACAAAGAGCAAAACAATGCCAATCTAGATGTATTACATGAGTGTATTAAAAATGGTGTAAATTTTATACCTGCTTCAGGTTGAGTAAAAAACTTCTGGTAAGATATGCCTGAACAATAGCACGTGCACTCAGAAAAAGCAGCTGGTATCCATTTTCCTGTGGTGAAAACAAAATTCAAAAGTCCGCATCAATCTCTCAACATGAAACAATTTTGTTCCAGATGCATGTGAAATGCAACTGAGCTATAATTTTAGATCATGGAATAAGATCAGCAGTCACTGACGAGGCAGCATACCTTAATTGCTGAGAAAAGTTTTGCCACACCAGACTGTGTCCAGTCCTTCCCAACCAAAGGCATGAACTGGCCTAAAACGTCGGACCTGAGAGAAATGCACAATAAAAAGTAATCTATATTGTAAGAAAACATCCAGGTGAAAATATTATTATTATTCAGTTTTGGCTAAAGCATCACATTTTCTGTTGATACATTGCATGTCAAGAACGCTCAAAATGTTTTAAATCTAATAATCATCATGGACCACAGTTTCTTGTACTCTAACATAGCATTTAACAATGAGATACCAGAATTTTCTTTCTCGGAGATTAATGCACACATATCTGCATGTCTACAGCATTGATCAAGCAACCTGAAGTGAAAATAAATTTAAAAAAAAAAATGTGTTGCTCCTTTTAACATCTTAGAAATAGGGAGGGGAAAAAAACACCAAGGGGAAATCACCTCCCAGAGGAAAAGCAAATATACAGCAAGAATATAAATCAATTGGCCAGTAGTCCAAGTCTCAGCATGTTCCCAGGGGTTTCTAATTTAGGAAGCAAATGTCTTGAAGAAGGAGACCAACAACATGAAAATAACCAAGATAACTCCAGACTGATCAACAAAGCTAAAAGAATTAAAAATACTAGTGAACATACATATTAGAATCATTTTAAATGCATTCCCAACAATGCAGCAGACTGAACCATGCATAAAACAGTCATTATATCCAATGTTTCCAGCAATAACAACCACTATAAAAATTTTATGAGTTAAAATAAGAACCAAGGATGAAAAAGTAGTGAACATAACACAGGTAGGCTGTTACGATAAACCCAACTGCTATTCAGTAATTGGGCCTAACATATTTTGGCCAAGGGGTGACAATGGGCTAGATCACCTAACATCAAATAAGAGTCCTAGTCTTTTCTCATCTGATTTAGTTCCCTTGAGGCCCAGAACTTTATTTAATGTGCAGAGTCTAGAACTTTAATGTTTTGCTTATAAAGTTAACAACTTCAACAATAGGGGTATTGCCGTTAACAACATCAGATTATATTGTTATATTCTACAAAAACAAGCCAAACAATAAAAGATCCATATTCTATAGTAAAAAATCACAGATAGGGAAAAACATATTAAGAAAAAATAGCATTGTAATTAACTTTAAAGTCGTTGAAAGTAATAAATTACAAGTTAAAAGCCCATTTGTTAAAGAAATCAACTGTCTTACTTGGTAATCGTTCCATCAACATCTGAAATCACAATTTTTGCATTCCACTTCCACAAGTAAAGATGCGCTTCAACCTAGTTATAATGAACACCATCAGCAATTAAAAATATCAAGGAAAATAAGGGGTAAAGTAAGAAATCAAAGTCTACAATCTTTCATCATCATCTGGGGAAAAAAAAAAAAGGATGAAAGGCAAACCTGTTGTGTTCCTAGAACCCGGGTAGAAAAACTGAAAGTTATCATATTCTGACCATCTTTCAAATTCAAAGATGCTATCTGCTCACTTGTGGGAACATTGGTCCGAATTAATTGCTTGTGAGGGGACTCAATATTGACAGTGGATTCTGGAGATTCTTGTGAGTTCAGCAAACCACTTTCAGAATCAACAAATACCTCCTCACTTGATGAATTACTGCTTGTATGCTCAAGTGTTTTGACCCTTCTGAACGGAATAGGCCAAAGCCTCCATCTACGTCCAGAGGGGGTAGAAGTAATACCAGAATCATTGTCCTTAGACTTTTGTGTATGCTCCTGTTCCACAGGGATTGCATCTTTTGGATCAATAGATACATCTAAACCAAATGCAGCCATTCCAAGAACAATAGGAGCGGCTTTTTCCCATGTCAAGTACCTCTCTTTAAATCTGATGACTAAATTTTCATTCTTAATAATTGATGCAGAATTGCTTTTGAATTCATCTTCAGATATACGATGTGCATCAAAGGCTTCAGCTGCAGCATCTGAGCCCATCCCGGAGCAAAGTTCACCCCCACAGAGTGAGATCTCGAACCCTACAGATATAAGATGAATGAAAAGAAAATCAGTAATCAGTAAGAATCAATCAATTATACAAGATCCACGATTTCAAGTCAGCCACATAAGGTCTTTACTTTTGCCTGGAGGAGTCAATATTCCTTCACTTGAAGTTGGTCCTTCGGGTTCCACACACTCACTTTTACTGCAGTCATCCTTGTGTACAGGTCTATGCAGACTGTCACCCATTCCTTCAACTGCCATTGGTGTACCATTTTGTTCACTCTTCCACTCTGTCTCATTACTAACAGAACCAATAGATTCATTGTCAAAAACCACCTTTTCTGTATCCAATCCTGTGTCCTCAATCACATCCGGTTCAACCTGTAGATCTGGAGTGCTCTTTTTGCTAGTAGAGCAAGGACTGCATGTAGGAGATAACCCATCATCTTTTCTATATACATATGCATCTTCGGTTTTGTTAACATCTTCGGTTTTGTTAACATCTTCAGTTTTATTACCATCTTCGGTTTTATTACCTAATAAATGACTTTCAGGAGAATTCTCTACTGAAGCTGGAATCTCCAAAGATGAACCCATCTCCTGCTTGGCTAATGCTGTTAGTTCCAAACAGCTTTGAAAAACATCTTCCCTCTTAATATCAGCAGAACCAATGCCTGTTTGAGGACCTTCTTCCTTGATTGCAATGTTCCGAGTTTCGTCATCTTGACAGACGTGTTCCCCCTCTCCTTCACAAACCAGCTGACGGCCAGAAGCCATGTCATCATCATCCGTGGTGCAGTTATTATCACATTCAACATTTGCTGTAGAAGAATTAAACTTACTAATATAATCATCACCCCACACATTATCACTTGAACTGAACTCCCCATTGTCCTCACAAAATTCAGCCCCTTCACCTGGTCCCAAATGAAACTGGGGAGTACTTAGTTGTACATTCTCAGTAGTCTGTTCTGATGCTGAGACAGGGGCCGTAAGTACATGACCATCCACACTCACCAATATGACTTTAGAATCTGAACCCTGTGCTTCCCGATAGGGCTTACCATCCAAATTCTGATAACGATTAGACCCGTAATCGGACATCTCAACTGAAGCTTCCAGAGAGGATTGCTCATTTTGGTATTCATAAAGCCTCCGATCACCATCAGATTCAGCCCTCTGAAATCTGTCTGCACTTAAGGAGTCACATTCATCTCGTATTCGAGTCAACCCAGAATCAGAGACACTATGTTCTATTCTACAAACTTCCACCGTGTTTCTACTATCACTATTACTATCAATAAAACTACCATCATCAGTTGTAAGTTCCACGCTCTCATTTGGCTCATTACCTTTACCAGAATAAACCTCTCTTATAAAATAAGCTTCCCCAGAATTATCAAGATACATATGAAAATTAGCTTCAACACCATTAACAGTTATGCGGACAACCTTCTCAGCTCCCTTGAGGACACCCTGAAATTTACCAAACCGAACATACCAAGGCGTGCTTTGAAACGATCCATCTTGCTGCTGAACCACGATCACATCAACAGCTCCACCAAAGGGATGAAACGGGGTGGCAACAGAGTATACACCTTGTGAAATTAGGCTCCCAACTTTGCCCACCACATTCATTTCATCAATCTACCAGTAACCAACCTGACCAGATTCTAGTCAAATCAAAAAAACCCTATTCAAGTTCACCTTTTCCCAACCAATTTTTCTTTCAATCAAACAATCCCAAAAAAGATTTTACTTCCTCCAATAATCAAAAGCCTCTTATTCAGTTGCATCTGCATTATTTAAACTCAAAATAAATACACGTACAACAAGAAAACAAAATTGAAATCACTATCAACACGAGGTAATTTACAGCACCAATAATCCATCCAATTGCCAAGAAAAAAGAATATCTTTGGCATAAGATTCAAAGATTTCTTACATTTTCTCAGCAACCAAACAGAACACAGATTGAGAAGAGAAACTGCATTGAGAAATTAAATTTACACATCACTAGAAGCATGCCAAAAATTAAAAATTGTTCAAACTTCGAACAAATGAAAGAAAAATTCAAAGGCGGTTTTGAACTTACAGATTCAAAAAATCGGAAATGACGATGAAACGAGCTAATCTCTCACCAGCAGCTGAAGAAATTGAAGCAATTGTGTGTGCGTATTATGTGTATATCTCTCTTTGTCTTCTTGAAGATGCTTTAATTTTGTTGAATTTTCAATTCTTTGGCTTCTAATTTTATTTTTATTTTATTTTATTTTTTAAAATATTTTTATATTATGTTTTGTAAATAAATTCTGGGCAGTTAAAGATTTTTGGCTGCTTCAAAATTTGGACTTTTTTCCGAGGGGTTGTTTGGATAACAAGTAGACCGCCCAGAAACAGAAAGCTTCTTTCAGTCAAAATAAATATATATAGGCGATCCTGAGCCAGTATTCAACAACTAGTCCTGTGGTTTGAGTTTATTGACGGAAATACCTTCGGAGGTGGTGTGTGATTGTTGAGTTAACGGCTGGGTGTTTTTGGAATTACATGCGGGTTCTTTGTAAATTAGATTTCTCACGTGTGTACTGAATCAGGCCAGCACCGCGTCTGTGCTATAATTATTGTCTTGCAGTAACAAAATTTAATTAATGAAACTTCTAAGAAACACTGGAAAAGAAATATAATAATAAAAGACAGTAAAATGACGAAATGCCCCCACTACTGTTTCTTAAAAGCAAAAAATTTTAGGATTATAATTGTAGACGGTTAACCATCCTCAGAATCTTTTAATTTTTAATTTAAAATCCGTTATTTAAATCTTTAATTTTTGTGAGAGAGCGTGTTTGATTAGTTTCTTAAAAAATGTAGAATTACAAAAGTGGTCTTAAAGAATAAGTTCGATTCAAAAGAAGTAATTTCAATAGTTAAAAAAATAGTATTTTTTGTAATAAAATTAAATAATTCAAAAAATGAGTTATGATATTGCTTACAAAGAAGAGACTTGATATAAATTTTGAGTAACGGTAGATGTCCCAAAACTTTTATCTTTAATGTCATCTCAAATGATATAATATGCAATGTGTCAGTAATAATAATTATTTATAACATTCAAACGAATTAATTGCATTATTCTACCTTCTAATTGATGAATGACACATCATTCTAGATAATTTTTTAGATAAAGTTTTTACTAATAAAATAGTTTCTCATTAATAATTAAAATATTATATTATTTGAGATACAAATTTTATAAACATATTATTACTGTTTAAAATTTTCAATGGTATGGTGAATCTATTGATTCTATAATATTAAATTATTCATCATATACATACTGAGTTTTTTTACAATTTTTGTAATAATTTTATCAATCACAACACGGATCACATGATTTTTTTAATTTAAAATATTGGATTATCTTTCTTTTAAATGAGTAAGCCCTTAGCATATGCCATAGAAAAAGAAAAGTCAAAATTATAATCCATTAATTTTTTTTAATATAATTATGCAATATAGTTTAATTAGCTCAATTTCTTGGACGGTTGGTTAATTTCAAGCGGCCCTTGTCCAAACGTGACCCACCATATCTCGAATATTCCGGGATAACTCTAAATTAAATATACAAAGTAATCTTTCTGGATTGATTTTTTTTTTTTCCTAAAATTTTTCTTGATGGAACTTCAACGGAGCAAGAAGACCATAAAAGAGAGGTCAAAGTCGGTAATTGTTATAATAACGAAGGGCATTTGTGGAAGATGGGGAGGCATTAATGATCAGAGAAGGATATAAGTGACGTACACGTGTTCTCCATGTGCGTAACAAAATTTATACTGTGTTTCACGTTTTATTTTTCAGTTGTCTCAAGTAATGTAATGTTTGTCAAGTTTTGTCGACACACGAAACGTCTGCTTTCCCTTCGATACACACGAGGACTTCCCCGAGCTCCGAATGAGCACATGATAAAAAAGAGAGATAAAATAATAATAACAAACATATTATATGTTGGTTTGTCTCTGGAGAGGCGGCAAACTAAATATATAAATTGAGCAAAAATTTAAGGATTTCAATTTATTTATCCGGATTCGATTCTTTCATCCGTTTAATTTGTTACTGTATAAAATTAAACTAATTGATCGAGTTTAGATTGGTTTACAAATCATTTACTGTATTTATGAAAAATTAATAACAAATCAATTGCCTCAACTCCCAGGCACGTGAGAATCCAGAATATTTTAATAGGAAAATAGATGTCTAGGAAATTGTTTTAAAAAAAGGTCCTTCCACAAGCAAATTGATCCTCAAGCTTTACATTTATGGTGCATTTTTTTTCAGATTGGGGAATCGAAATCTAAAATCAGAATGATTAACGGCGTTTACTTCGCAAAATAGAGTCAGAAATCGAAATCGAAATCGTGGGACCTATCATAATTTGGGAATTGAGAATGAGAAATGGGAGACTCGTTCCCAAGGGGAAGGTGGCAATGAGTCTCTCATTCCCAAAAATGACTATTTTGCCCTCCCCAAAATTAAAAATGTTCATATTGTCCTTATTTATAATTAATTAATATATTATTATAATTAATTAATAAATTAATAAATTATTCACAATAATTATTATAATGATAAATAATCAAAATAATTAATATATTATTATTAATTAATTAATATAGTACTATAATAATTAATTAATTAATGTAATTGTTACTGATAATTTATATATTACTATATTATTAACAATAATTATTAATAATTATATTTTTTATAAATAATCACAATAATTATTATATTGTTAATAATTAATTAATATACTACTATAATAAATATTAATATAATTATTCTAATTTGTTAAAATATAATTAATTAATTAATATAATTGTTACTGTTAATTTATATATTAATATATTATTAAAAATAATTATTAATAATTATAATTTTTGATAAATAATCACAATAATTAATATACTTTTATTATTATTGATTAATTAATATAATTATTAATATTAATTAATAAACTAGTATATTATTAACAATAATAGATTAATAATTATAATTAATCAATTAATATATAATTTTAATAATTATTAATATAATTATTTTAATTAATTCATATATTATTATTATTAATTAGTTAATATACTATTATAATAATAATAATTATTATTATTATTAATTAATATATTAATATATTATTAAAAATAATGTATTAATAATTATAGTTTTTGAATAAATAATCACAATAATTAATATATTTTTATAATAATAATTATTATTATTATTATAATTAATTAGTATATCATTATAATTAATTAATTAAAAAAATTTACAATTAATTAGTATATTAATATATTATTCACAACATTTATTAATAATAATAATTTTTGAATTTATAATCACTATAATTAAAATATAAAATAATAATTATGACAATAATTTATTAAGTACTTTTTAGTAATTTGTTACATTCTAACTCATTCCGATTCTGATTCCAAGATAAAATAAAAACATCAATGAGATTCCAACCCATTCTGATTCTGATTTTTATAGGTCAAGTAAACAACTTGTTCTAATTCTCATTTCCCATTCCCATTCCAGCTTATTCTGATTCTAGCCCATTCTGATTACTGACAAGTAAACACAGCATTAAATATTTAAACAGCATAAAATATAAATCAATGTCACTATACTTGCATTGGGCACCAAACAACCACAACATATACAAATTTAACCTACACGGACATCCCCTCATAAGCTACGAGCCTACCGTTACAAAGAAAGCACACCACTCTCATTTACTCCAAGCTGTCTGTATCCTAAGACCTAAAAAGTAGGGTTAAGCTAATGCCCAGTAGATAGAAATGAGCTTTTGAGTTTTTAATAACATTTATTTATAACCATTAGTAGTAATCTTGATCATCTAGTGCTGTTGTGGTAATGGACCCTATGTTGTACAAGTCTGTAAATAAAGAGAAATAGTTTTTACTTATAGGCTGTTGTTAAGGATGGACGTTTAATCAGTGCAAACAGTGAAAGCCAAACGACCAAACTTGATCCTTAAAATCTCAATTTCACCAAAAAAAAATAAAAAGCATACTCTTTAGTCTTAACAGTCGCCTAAGTATTCTGCAGGTTTTTGAAAAAAAGGCGTTCCTAATAATATAGATATATGATTCTATTTTATGATATTATGGTTATATGATTTTGTTTTAACTTTGCTGTTATTCATTATTCTCAACATTATATATAATAACATTAAACTATGAGAATGAGAGAGAGTTGCCTTCTGTTAATGAATATTGAATCTTCATTCGTCATAGAAGAGTAAAAGATAAGAAAGAAAAGGAGAATCTACCAAAAAAAAAAAGAGCAAAAAAATGTGGTTGTGTTAATGGTAGAATCTCTTATAGATGAATTGAGAGCTGGGCTGAGCCTGGGAGTGATTATGGCTCAGGCTAAGGATCGGCCTGGAACCCTTGTTTAATGGAGCTTAAGAGTGCAGTGCAATCTTCCCGAGGTTTAATGGATCATATACTAATTGTAAGGAGGTCTTATGAGTCACAACAGTCAATAATGGAAGTTAGAGTGATTGCCTGTGTGGAAGGACAGTTAGAGGAACCATTGAGAGAGGATGGACCAATTTTTAGAATGGATTTTGAATCCTTGCCATTGGATGCTTTTGAAGCACCAATAGGTAGAACCATCAGCTATGCATTCTGCTAACAGTTTTAAAAAGTATTATGTTTTGTTATTGACTTTGTTAGGTTTCTCAGATTTAAATGATGCAACGATGTGTTGATATAAGGTCTTGTACTATGAAGTCTTTTTTAAATAAAAGATGATTTATTTAATGTATTTTGATTTTATTGCAAATGGAGTTCTTGTCAATTTTTTTTTTGGTTTTACCTTACTGCATATCAATTAGCAAGCTCAGAATATCAGAAGCTATCCAGGCATCCTTAAGAGAGGAAATTATATGATGGACATGATACCGAGACAAATAAAGTCAGTTTCTTAAAAAATTTGCTTAGATGTTTCTAATGAATACATTTGGCAAGTTACTTCATAGCTAAAACTTTGAGATTACATTTTTATTTAGTTGCTCAACATGCCTTTGGAGTTCATTAATGTAGGTCATTTTACTAATGTTAGTGATTAAGATTTCTCTGTTTTATTTCTATACAAATGGCTTGAATGAACTAAATATTGTTATTAGTAGTTTGAGTTTTGAACCAAAGCTTTGAGTGCTTTTATGTCAATATTATCCTTTTTTGTAATTGAAATCTAAAATAGTCTTTTTCTTGAACTAAAATTATTTGGTAACGGTTATTAGTTTGATGCTTGAAGCTTGACCTATTGAATTTGAGGTTTTCTCAATTGATTTCTAAAAGGATATTTGCTTTGTGATGCATTTATGCTCTGATTGGTACGTGTGAAATTTGAGGTGTTATGTTGTTCAGCCTGTTGGTTTCTTTCGACAAATAATATTGTCCAATTGTTTTTTTGTTCTATTTTTTTCTTTTTTCTCCCTCTAGAATGCATGCTAAAGTTGTTTCTTATGCATCTATAGATGTCTTATTATTGTATCAGAAAATGAAAACACTGTATGTGGGCTAATGGAACTGGTAATTACTTTATCCTAATTTTATTTTGGTGTTTTTTTCCCCATGTGGACATTGTTTTTTGTTGTATAAATGCTAGACTTTTTGCAATTCATATTAAAGATGCTGTAATTTACCTTCACGCATATTTTTTATTTGTGGAGAACTTGTCATGATTATTAGCTTCGAATCTGGAGGGTGAGTACCTGAAAAAGACACTCCGACTCCCAAGTTAGTGTTTAATCAAGATTAAAGAAAGAAGAAAAATAGAGAAGATGGGTTTCTCTCCCCAAGTATGAAAATTGCTTTTGGAGGCCAAAGATCCCTTTTCTTTTAAAGATGAGTCTCTATTTATAGATGATAAGTGATGTGGATTTAGGGTTTTGCTTTAAACCCTCAATCTAACGACAAGTATCACCTATCATTTCCGTACACGTAGTAGTGAATTTGATCTAAGAAATTATTTCACCCCTGTGTGTTTCCTTACTCGTATGACCTTTAGGTGTCATTTCCCTAGACTAATGGATTGCAGAACTAATTCCTCCTCTTACCATTTTTATATGCTTCGGGATAATTTTTTCCTTAGGTGTTATTCCTCCGAAATAGCTTAAGTGTTATTTACCCCGGAATAACTTGGGTGTTATTTATCCCATAATAGCTTGGGTGCTATTTACTCCGGAATAACTTCTGTTATTTGATAGGATAGACACATGGCATGGTTAGGTGCTTTTTGGAATATGACACCTACACATATAAAGTTCATTGTGATGTTGTGTGAATGTAATTCCAAGTCATCCCAAGGGCTCACCACGAATATCAATCTCTCCGAGAACAACTAGTTTTTCATGGTTCACTAATTGATGGTTCAAGAGCTAGAACTTCTTTTGTTTATGCAAATAAACCCTCGTCAAGAGTTCATGTTGTCCAAGGTCAAGGTCATGTTGCTCGTATTCATGTGTTGTCTCAACAACACAAGCCAGAAAACATTTTTTTATCACCTAGTGAAGGCGAAGGCTCCCTCCCACAATGGGAATGAACCTTAAATAAATAAAAAAACATGCTCAGTCTATCAGTCACCCAATTTTTAGATATGAAGATCCTTATATATTATAATTTCGACAATTACTCCACACAAAAAAAGTTATTAATCTTCATACGATAATAATTTTTTAATTAAAAATTTCCAATGTAATTTTTGTTAAAAAAGATTTCTTTGTAAAATGCCATCTGATTAGTGCGTCAATATGAATTATAACACAGTAATTCTATAACTCAGTAATTTCATGAACATTAAACATTAATTCCACAATCAATAGAAAGTACAAAAGACAACATATAAGGTTTGAGTTAAGCGCATACATAATCCAACAAACTTGCAACTGAGATACAAGTCAAAGTATGAAAGTATGATTATAAAGCAAAAAATCTATATTATACCCAAATCCAACCATAAAGCCATTCTTTTTTATAGTTCTACTAAGTACATGCCATCTATATATCTACCCCAATCTTCCTACATATTAGGCTTTTATGTTCACATGTGAAATTGACAGGCATGCCAAATACTAAGTACTCAATTACCTTTAAAACATAGTGTCTGCAATCTCCTCACCTATAATGTTGTTGTGGGATACAAAATTCGCATAAATCTATAAAAATCGAAGATTATGTTCAGATCTCCACTATTAACATAGAAGTTAGGGCAGTACATTAGAAACCGGGGCATTAACACACACAATGTGTGCAAAGAAGCTAAAATCTCATCATTCGTAAATGACATTAAAGCTGGATCGTAAATGGTGATGGTTTTGACTATGATATTTACCGTCGCAGCCACCCATTGCACTCACATATGTTTATTGGCATATATATTTGCACAAGGAAATTTAAACTGATTAATTAAGACAAATAGATTATAATGATCCTAAAATAATTGAAACATGATACTCATGCTTCATGATATTTGTTTATGCTATTTGACCCTTTACAAATCATTTTATGATGCCCTCATCAAAGCAGCCTTCATACAACATCAGTGACACTCTATGATGATGTATTTAATTTTCTTCCATAAGAGCCTAAACAAACATGAATACTATAATGGAAATTACTATACTAGTTTATACAAGTCCCTATGACATTCAACAAAACTTTGTCGCATTCTTATTAATCATATATAAATTCATGGTCAACTACACTGCTTCTATTTCCCACATTTGTAGGATACCTCATCATCTGGTAGTGAATGATGTTGATGTAGATGGACATATGTTGCATGTGATAACAATTCAATTAAATAGTTAGTTTACAAAAAAAAAATATAATACTATAAACCAAATTGTGTTCCCTATTTTTGATTTTTTTTTTCAAAAAATTCTCCTTCAATCTATTTATTACCCATTAGCATCCGTAACCAATTAGGAAACATCATAATTTTAATATTCTAAAAAAGTTTTAACTTTTATGATGTTGGTAGGGACCTTTCAATCCACCTCTATATTCATTTTCTAATATTTGTATTAATTGGACTGTGGACATTAATTTTATCATCCAAGTCCATACGGTTCAAAAATGACTCGATTGGGCCAACTTCATATGCCTTAACGGTTTCTCTCCTATGGTTTTCTCTCCTACTGATTCAATATTTCTATTTGCACAAAGCATCTAAACTCCCTTTAATATAACCCTTTTGAACCTTGTGAAAGAATGGATGTTCCCACCATTGGGCAAATTTCTTGGGGCCAACTTCATATGCCTCAACAGTTTCTCCCCTATGGTTTTCTCTCCTATTGATTTAATATTTCTATTTGCACAAAACATCTAAACTCCCTTTAATATAACCCTTTTGAACCTTGTGAAAGAATAGATGTTCCCACCATTGGGCAAATTGCTTAGGGGCATTTGGAAAACTTCTTCATTAATGTTAACTGGGCAAGCATCAACCTTGAAGTACCCAAGAATCTATACATATGTATTTTATTAATTAGTCAAAATATCTACGAATTTATAGCATAAAATTAAATTAAGAACACTGTATGAAAAATTATAAAGGTTTATAAAGTATAAAAAATAATAAATATCATTGTTTGGAATACATTATAAAATGTCTCATGACCTTCAGTTGGTTAGGTCCATCATCATCTCCTTCAATAGATTTTAGCCTCACTTTCTTTGGCTTGCTTATCTCCTCAATAGCAATCATACGCTGCAACTTCATCTTCTCCATCATCTCAACCTTGAGTTGATTCTTCAAATTTTCCATCTCACTCTTCATACTTCTGACAATCACTTCAACAATGTTTTCGTACATGTTATTTTCAATGCCGACAATGGGCATGAAAACATTGTTATTTTCCTATAATAAAAGTGATGCATAAATAATCAACATCCTTATAAACAATGTTTAATAACATACTCAGTATAAAAATTAAAACTTATCTTGCATAATAATGATTATTACAACCTATATAAACTAAGCAGGTAAATTGTTGTAAAAAAGATACCATGAACATTCTTACTTTTTGGCTACAATCGTTTTATGTTTGAAGTCTATGTTTGATACTCTTCCATCAAACTTTATGGGTGAAACGTCAACGAATTTTTTTTTTTATCAAAGTGATACCTCAACAAGTTTAGCCAATGTGCAGTTTCAACCCATCTGTCTTAAGGTAATAACAACATCAAAGATTTGTCATTAAACAACTAGAATTAGAATAAGTCGTTGTCCGCTAGTCTGTCTAAACGAGGATCACGTGTCATCTATCTCAGTATACATGAAATGTCTTAATCATTATGAGAAATTACATAGAGGTTGCTAGCCAATGGAATGCTCTCAAACATCCACACCTACAAAAGTAACATAAATTATAGGCATTGAAGGTGCAATGATGTGTTGTACATTATATAAAGTATGGTAATTTTTAAACCAACATCCTCACTTGATCTTATTGTAAAAGCAAATGCAAATCTATTGAGGCTGTACTTTTCTTCTGCATGCACTAAATTTGAAATCTTTCCATGGATTAAATTTTGTGCCGTCGTAGACATTGCCCTAATAATAGAGTTATAAGTTTCAGTCTATACAACAGTCCCTAAAAAGTACACATTGAACACATTAAGGTTATTTGCAAGTTTCAGCAAGGTCTCGTCAATAACAAGTGAATATGATCTTTCAAGAAGGAGTCACTCCACAAGTAGTTTAACTGTAAATCTTACTGTTTCATCAACTTCAACTTCAGCAAAGTTGATAGAAGTAAAATAGTCTTCAAGCTGCCGCCTAGAAAAAGAAAACTTATTATTGAGAAACCTAACTCGATTGGAGCTTATTGGACGACATAATAGCCTCTATTTATGCTCAAATATGGGAACATACACCATACAATTATAAAAGTAAACTCTTGGCGTGATAATTTAACAAATTAACCTCCTGTGCAATACCAAAGCTCCTCAATGTCACTACGAACCTTCACCTAAGGCATTCATACATTATGAACCAATTATGACTGAAAAATCAACCTCTGCACATCCAAAAAATAACCCAGGGTTGTTTTACAATTTTTTTTTTTTGCTCTGGTGTCAGTAGCTAGTTGATAAATTTTGCTGACACACGGCATGTTGGCTTTCCCCCCCAAGTAGTTGAACTGGGTAGTCATACATACATTCTCCACAGTGCTGCATGGATATATACAAGTACATTGAAATGATTGTTATTATATAAAAAAAATAAAAGTTAATGATTGTTATAATATTTTTAATGTGATATTATGATGTAAATTATTATACTAGTTTATGCAAGTCTATGTGACATTAAACAAAACTTTGTCGCATTTTTATTAACCATATCTAAATTCATGGTCAATTACACTGTTTTTATTTCCCACACTTTTAAGATACCTCATCATTTGGTAGTGAATGATTTTGAAGTAGACGAACATATGTTGTATGTGATAACAATCCAATTCTATAGTTAGTTTACTAAAAGAATATAATATTATCGATCAAATTGTGTGCCCTATTTATGAGAATTTCTTCAAAAATTTCTCTTTCAATCCATTTATTACCCACTACCATCCATAACCAGTTAGGAGACATCGTAATTTCAATATTCCAAAATTTTTTAACTATTGTAATGTTGGTAGGGAACTTCCAATCCACCTCTACATTCATTCTCTAATCTTCGTATCAATTGGATTATTGATATTAATTTTATCATCCAAGTCCATATGATTCAATAATGACTAAACTTGGCCAACAACATCTGTCTCTACGGTTTGCTCTCCTATAGTTTTCTCTCATATTAATTTAGCATTTCTATTTGCACAAAGCATCAAAAACTCCCTTTAATATAACCATTTTTAACCTTGTAAAAGTATAGATATTCCCACCACTAGGCAAATTGCTTTGGGGAGTTTGGAAAACCTCTTCATTAATATCAACTAGGCAAGCATCAACCTTGGAGTACCTAACAATCTACACATGTATTTTATTAGTGAATTAGAATATCTATAAATTTATAGCACAAAATTAAATTAAGAACATTGTATGAAAAATTAGGGGAAATTTTCTTATATAGCCACTTTCAAAAACTCAATATCAAAACTAGCAATAGAACAAAAATTCTTACAATAATAGCCACACACCTTTTATGGACTAAATTACCCCCAAAGCTCCTCTCTTATTTTACCTCAACAACAACTAAACATAAACTCTAGAAAATTACTCTCATTTTTTACTTCTCAAATTCCCTCCAACAATTAAACACAAAACTACTCCGATTTCATATGCATCAAACAACAATTTTTAACTAGCACTGAAAACAAAATTAATCAAGCCAAAAAAGGAACAAGAAAAAAGCTCATTAAGGTTAGTATTTTTTGAAATTTAGATTATAAGATTAATTAAGTTTTATGTATGGGTTTTGTAGATATTTGAAAAAACAGATATCTTTATTAATTTTTATTATAATGTAGGTAGATATTTGCTTGTGTGAATCCCAAAATTAAGAAAAGTCTAGTAAATTATGTATTTCTATGACTTGTAGAAGAAAATCCAATCGCGGGCGAAGGCATCAATCACCCGCCCTTCTCGTGGGCTAAGTGCAGGCGAAGTCATGCATCGTCCAGTCAATAACACCCTTCGCCCGCACTTCTCGTGTCTCACTTGTTTAAATTTTTTTAATGTTAATTGTTTGTTGTCAATGATTTTTTTATTGTTTAAATTTATTGTTTTAGTAAGGTAATTATATTTATTTTAATTTGCTTCAGGTTTAATAGAATCAACAATTGTGCTTAAAATGTGTTATGATAGATTATAGGAAACATTTGCTGATGGTCGTATGGAATACAATAATGGAAAAGTTAAAGCATTTTTACTTCAAAATGATGCAACTTTCAAACAATCTATTGCTAGGATATATCAAGTGCTGAAGTTAAGTTCAGACAGAGACACATGCACTAATCAGAATCTCACTGGACCAAAAATTTATAAAGTTGTTCTCAAAATTTTTTGGGATAAATATGGTCTTACTCAAGCATATTTAAGGTCTTACAAACTGTTAATGACAAACATACAAGCAAAGTTTTTTTTTTTTTAATTGAGCTTATTGTGGGGGCGTAGTGTTAGTTAAATAGAAACAATTACTATGTTAATATATGTAATTATTTAAATACATTTTTTCAAAGAAATAAAAATAGATTAAAGGTTAAAATCATTAAGTATTATGAAAATTTATATAATCTTATTCTCCTTGTTAATTTTTTTTTTTTTAAAACACCATTGACCACACCAACATTAGCGATTTTATTGGGTGAGTTTGATTTTGCAAATTGACTGGGCTGGACCCATTGACCAAGACCAAAAAAGCCAGCCGTTCTGCCTGACAAGACCAATCACGGGAAAAAAAATGGAAATTCCTTGGAATTGCAAAAACGACATCGTATCATCCCACCAAAATTACCCCCAAATCCCGCAACATCTCAGATCTCTCTCCCACCCAACAACAACCAGATCTGAGATCTCAATTTCCCACGATGGCACTTTCGTCCGAATCTAACTAACTCTTAAATTCCTCTCACCCCTCCTTGCATTTTTAACATTTCACACTAGATCTGCCTTCACAACAATTCTTCCGCGGACTAACCACCGCCGGCCAAAATGGCGAAAATACCCTCACTCCTCCCACTCTCCGTCCTCCTCCTCTCTCTCCTCTCCCTCTCCACCGCGGAGATCAAATCCCTAACGATCACGGCCGACTCCCGCCCGATGATCCTCTTCGAAAAGTTCGGATTCACTCACACGGGCCACGTCACCATCTCCGTCAGCTCCGTCTCCGTCGCCTCCTCCTCCGCCGCTTCTAACCTTAACCCTTCCCGCCTCGGCTTCTTCCTCCTCTCCGAAGAATCCCTGCTTCAAGTCCTCGTCGAGATACAACAAAACCCTAACTTCTGTGTCCTCGATTCTCACTACATTCTCCGTCTGTTCAACTTCCGCGAGCTCTCCCCGCCGCCGCACTCTCGCTTCGAACAATCATACCCGGTAACCGCTCCCAATGAGTACTCCCTCTTCTTCGCCAATTGCGCGCCCGAGACTCAGGTCTCCATGAACGTCAAGACCGAAGTGTACAATTTTGACCGGGACGGTTCGCGGGATTACCTCTCCGCTGGTCTGACTCAGTTACCTTCGTTGTTTTTCTTCTTCTCGGTTTTGTACATCGGCTTTTTCGGAATCTGGATCTACATTTGTTTGACGAATAAGCGATCCGTTCATCGGATTCATTTGGTGATGGCGATTTTACTCATTATGAAAGCTCTGAACTTGATTTGCGCCGCCGAGGATAAGCATTACGTGAAAGTCACGGGGACGCCGCACGGATGGGACGTGTTGTTTTACATATTCCAGTTTATTCGTGTCGTTTTGCTCTTCACGGTGATCGTTTTGATCGGGACGGGGTGGTCGTTTTTAAAGCCGTTTTTGCAAGAGAGGGAGAAGAAGGTGTTGATGATTGTGATTCCGTTACAGGTTCTGGCCAACGTGGCATCGGTTGTGATTGGTGAAACTGGGCCGTTTATTAAGGATTGGGTGACTTGGAATCAGGTGTTTTTGTTGGTGGATATTATCTGCTGTTGTGCGATTATTTTCCCGATCGTGTGGTCGATTCGGTCTTTGAGAGAGACGTCAAAGACTGACGGGAAGGCGGCGAGGAATTTAGCCAAGCTGACTCTGTTCAGGCAGTTTTACATTGTTGTGATTGGTTACTTGTACTTCACGCGAATTGTGGTGTTTGCGCTTAAGACCATTGCTGCTTATAAGTATCAGTGGGTGAGCAATGCAGCTGAAGAGCTGGCGAGTTTGGCATTTTATATTGTGATTTTCTATATGTTTAGGCCTCTGGAGACCAATGAGTATTTTGTTCTTGATGAGGAGGAAGAGGAGGCTGCGGAGCAGGCTCTCAGGGATGAAGAGTTTGAGCTTTGAATTTGGCAAACTGTGACGATACTTCACACGGGTGAAAACTGATGGCATTAGGCTGTTGATGCCCCGTGATTTTTTCTTTTTCGGGTATTTACTTTTTTATGTTATAATCACTTTTATCTTTAATATAGTGTCTGTACTCTTTTAATGGAAATTTTTTGTGGTATGAAGGTGATAAAGAATTCTTGATAGTAGAGTTAGTGCTAATGTACTTGCTTTTGCATGTAATTTGTCTTTTTAGATTTTGTGGCTATTCATTAAATCCATACCAATTCTGATCACAGAAATAGTCGTGGCTTTCTGTTGGTTGTTCCTTGAGAGGGTTGATTACATGCCCAAACAAAATTTTTGTTGTTAATTGCTGTTGAGTTGGAAAAGTAAGCATGCAGTATTATTATTTGTTAGTTCAAACATTATGCAGATTTTATTCTTGTTAGTTTGGAGGATAAAGTGTGTGTTATATTATTTTACATCTAATGTAGTGGTAGTTTATGATAATAAAAATTGGCAAAGAGCTCTTAGTGAGAATGGATTGAAACGTTGTAGGTGTTAAAAACTAAATGGTTACTTGGCAATGAGAGCATATTGGAGTTGACAAGCATGCATTTGCACAAGTGTGTGATTTCTTATGCTTGAAATTGAATGGATCAAATTTAATATCTGCAAAGTCATGGAGTGGAAGTTGTCTTTCTTTCCTTCCCTTCCATCCCCTTCACCCTTAAAGTACTATCTAAATTGTCATCAAAGTCACCACTCTGTTTAAACAACATTTTCACTCAATAAGTCTTGATATAACTGATCTTTTTACATCGCTTTTTGAATGGTCATTCTTTGAAGTTCTTCTACACACATTTTTGTTGGCTAACTGAAGAAAAGCTTTGTGCTGTAACTTAATTTATGCGGAGTGAAAATGTGGGTACAAAGATATTTAATTTATCATTTGCATTACTTTTACCACTTTGTTGACCTGTATCACTTGACTGTTTGGGGGAGATGGGAGTGGTACTTGTTTTGTTATTAGGTTAGCCTACTAGTAAGGCGTGTCCACACACGTTTTCTTCATGATGTGCAATTCTCATACCAGTAAGCTGTGATCTTTTTTATATATGATAACATTAAGTTTGGTCTTTAAATGTGTATATTTTGGGAAATGAATTACTCTAGAAAAAGGAAGGCCTAGTTGCAAATTTTGAATACAATTGCGAATTGAGCTTGAAATCTTGTTTTATTGAGATTATAATCTGGAAGTGAGGTTTACTTATGTTAATAATCTGACTTGAAGCGTCATTAGTTGTTTCGACCATGAGAATCTTATCTTACTATTTGTTACTTTGTCTGGCTAGAGATTCCAATGAGTATTCTCCTTCCAAAATAATGGTCTTGATTGTAATTACATGTCCTTCAAATTTAGGGGGTGTATCATCTGTCACTGCTTAGTCAAGTGTGCAAGCATCTTGCTGATGCGAGAAATAAATTCTTAAAACTGTAAGTGTAAAGGGAGCTCTGTTGGTTAGTTGAGGTTTTGGCTGTCGGAACATTAACTACTTCCTAATGGGTCTCAGTCGTGCGTTATCAAGGTCCTGTAGCCGATTGCTTATTGGATTTACCTTAAAAGTACATTTTGCCTGAACTGAAGGTTCTTCCAGTTTACTGGCACTCAGGTAGCTTGCACATTAAGTTGCAAGTTTGCTATTTGATATATCAGCAGGAAGCCATGCCTGATATACCCTTTTAAAACTTCTATATCTTTTGCAGAGTTCCTTCGCTTCAGACTATCTTCATAGTTTTTGAAACTATGACACGATTTTGTTTTAGCCAGAGGGTGATTCTCTTACTTTTTGAAGGTTTTCTTTCTAGTGTTTATGTGCATCTGGATTTGTTATTCCTAGTTAGGCTCTTGGAGACCTTGCAATCTATATAGGGATGCAAGGGGCAGCTGATCTTCGACTGTCTTTGGATAGTGATGCCTATACCAGGTGCCCCTCTGCTGATCTTTGACTGTCTTTGGATAGTGATGCCCATACCAGGTGCTCTTAGGGATTAAGTCTAATTCTTTTACCCAACTCTGGGACCATTATCCCTTTTTTTGCCATTTTGATACCTAGAATATATAAATTTGAAGACTATTTCAATTTGTTATTGTGTCAAATGTTGTACAAGGAGTTTAGCTGAGCAGAAAGGCATCTATGTTTGATTTAATTTGTTTGATCTCTATTTCTTCTTTGCATGTGAAGCATGAATTCTGTTTCTTTTGTTTTCCAAATAAATGAGTCTTTGGCAAAGTTAGGAGCACCCTTGTGCTGTGTGGTTAAATTTGTTGTTTCCGTTGGAATCAGGAACGATGGTGCCCGTCTTTCATGTTCATTAATCAGAAGAAACTGCATCATGAGTTTCAATGTCTAAAATATCACCGTAGACATCTATTTTAGAGCCGGTCTTTGCAGATTTTCATTTTAATGCTGGATGGAGCCAGCAGTGCATCTTGTAAGACCTGTCACAACTCAATTTTTAACCTTTGATATTCATGTATGTTTTGGAATCACATCAGTACTGTGTTTGCCTCTCATCCAAAATATCTGTTCTTTTCTCCGTTTGTCAAATTTTAATCTGATGGTACATGAGTATTGTAGAATTAACTCCCATTGTCTTGAAATCCTGCGAAGTTAGCACGACTTGATTTTCTGACATGATTTAGTGGATATCACGACTTGTTTTCCGGCATGAATTAGTGAATATTGATCGACAACTTAATACGATTATTAAATAAATTATATCTGAATTGACACTTTTTTTTTAGGATCAGTTAGAATTAAAATTTTTGACCTATTTATTAAATTAATGACCCGATTGTATATTTTATTTGAAATGAATTTATAGATTCTCGGTGTCAAAAACTTAAATAATGGACATGGTTTTCTTTCTCTTCTTTTTTTTAGGAAAGATGAATATATACATAATGTTTCATTTATAAAATTCCAAGTATATCTAAAATCATGTGTGTGTGCGCGCGCACGTGTGTGACTATGTGTGTACGTGCATGTGTGTGTGGGAGGTTGTTCCAATGCTGGAAGGTTGGTGGAAATGTTGTTTCGTGTGTGGGAGGTTGTTCCAATGCTGGAAGGTTGGTGGAAATGTTGTTTCAATCCGAAGTCTCCGATTGGAACACCACTATATATATAAAATAAAAGTGAAAAGTTTAACGTAAATTTTGTTAAATATTTAGATATTAAATAAATTATTAAGTAAATTATTTATTTTTTAAATTGGTTATTTTAACATAATTATTAAACAGATTATGTTTGAATTAATTTAAATTTAACACGAAATCAACATGACCCGATACTTTATATTGCCTCCTCTTCTAAAAACCAATGCCATTGTGCATAACTGAGAGTTTATTCAGTAAAATTGAACATCAGTGGTCCCTTTAGGCCCATATTTCCTGTCACGTGGAATCAAACCTTAACAAGTGAGTGCTGATCCGGTACGTAATAACCATCTTTCCTCCTTCAAACGCCAAATACTATGCAATCAATCGGCTTGTGAATGAGGTGTTTCTTGATAATAATATTGCTAATAAACATTATATACAATTATTTGAACATAAAATATTAATAAAAATAAACAAATAAGATGTCATAAATCCGAATATAAATAAATAAATAAATTCTATGTATTAAATAAAAAAGAATTTTGTTATAAATGGTCAAAATATTTTTCTTTCTTTGACTATAACTAGATTATGTGAAAATTGAGATTGTTAATCCCTTAATTTTAGGATTACATTTGAATTTAGTTCAGTCAATCAATTATTGTTAGTTGTGCTGTAAAAATAATCAGTTATGGAGAAAATCAGTTAAGTGTTTAGTAAATTTTATTTTTAAAAGTACTGTGAATTTTGAAAACAGTTATGAGTGTTTAGTAAATTTTACTATTAAATTGTTATAAGAAAATAAATGTCTAAAATGTACAAAAAAAATTAAAACAGTCTCATTGTCCCATATAACCTTACCTCGTGGCACATTATTAGTTTCAATTTGATTGATAATTTTCTTGTCTCTGTCCATCTACATCATTGTAAATATATTTTTGTCTCTGTCCATCTACATCATTGTAAATATATTTTAACACTGTTTTAAAAATTATGATGGACAAAAAGAAAATGAAAGGTAGGAAAACTACAAATCACAGATATTTATACTATACTACTAAGGATGGCAAAAATTCCCACGGAGACGGGTACCCTCAGGGATTTTCCCCATTCGGGGAAGGTTCAAAGATAATTTTATACTCGATTTCTTATTCGGGGAAGGGGCGGGAAAAAGTTTTTACCCAGTTTGTTATTCAGGGAAGGAATAGGGATGAGGTGGAATCCCCATCCCCTTCTTATTTTTCCCATTTTAATTTTAATTTTAATTTTAATTTTAATTTTAATTTTTAAAATTACTAGTAAATAAATAATAAAATTTGAATTATATTATAAAATTATAAATATTGATAAAAATAACAAATATCAAAGTATCTATATTATTAAACTTTTAGGTCTAATTAACTAAATAAAGTCTTAAATTTTTATTTAGGACATTAAAAATGCCGGGTAGATTCTATTAGCCCAAAAATTTTGTTTTAATTTTAATTTTGTTTTATTAAAAATATTAATTAAGTATCTACATTTATTTCATTTATTTTATTGTTGATATAAAAGTAAATTCTTTTTCTTTTTATTGTAGGATTATGAAGATTGATAAAGATAATTATTTTGATAATTTATATTTTGTATGTGACTTTTGTAATGGATCGATGTTAATGCAAGATATATTTCAAACTTTACTTTTATTTGAATTTTTTATTTTACTATAATTAACTCAAAATCGAAAACAAAAAAATGTATTAATTATTCAGGGATCGGGGACTCTTGGAAATCCCATTTTATTATTCGGGGAGGGGATAAAAATTCTCCCAAGTAATTCTAACGGGGACAGAGAGGGGACATGGACATTCACAAAATATCGAGAATGAGTACAGGAAGATTGGTCCCCTCCCCTCCCCTCCCCTCCCCTCCTTATAGACATCCCTATATGCTACTGGCAGTAAAGCTTGATGAACATCAATTGGCGACATAAACAAATAATAAAGCTTGACAATATATTGGAATCCTCTTTTACTTACTTGCATAGGTATTAAATCTTTCAGAAACAAAAAATATTACAACTCCACATGCATTGAATAGTTCATATGCAAACAAATCCAAATAAGACAAACAATAAATATTATGATAAAAATTACATAGGCATGGAATTATTTATACATAAACAAACCTAAATAAGACAAACAATAAAAATTATAATAAAAATTACATCGAACATGCATGAAAGGGTGATGAATCACTTACTGTTATTGAATATGGTGATGGAACACGTACAAGATTTTGCTTTGTTGCCTTACAGAAGTTTTGATAGAACGTAAAATATGAGAAACGACTAGGGTAAACAGAAGTAATCGTTAATTATAATAAAAATTATTAAACTATTAATTTTGTTTTCAATTTAAATGAGGATAATTTCGGGTTTAGGTAATAATTATAAGGATATTGATGAAATTATATTAAAAGATAAAATTGATTCTTAAAATCAAAATTTAAAAACTACTCGTTCTCTACTTTTCAAAATAAGCTTTAGGAGGGGCTAATTTTGTCAAAAGTAATTTTAATTTTTTTACTAAACATTAAAATTAACTTTTAAATTTTTAAAATTACTTTTAACTCTTCCAAAAGTAATCCCAAAAAGGCCCCAGTTTATAGACTGATAATTACGGGATAAATACACACACGTACTGTTATAAAAGTATACATGGCATGAAAATGATCCACTGAATGCTTATCGGAAAGTCTTTAATAATTCACTGTACATAACTCAAATCTTGAACTTTCTTAATGGATTTTAAAACTCTTTGGCAAACCATATGACCTGGACGGAGTTTCATATATGCAAAAGAGAGAATTACAGCATCAGAATTGTTTGTGGAGATTGAATGGTATAAGAAAAAGTAATGCGATGCTTTTAAGTTATTTAATGGGGTATGTTTAGGAAGGGCTTTAAAGAATATATTAGAACAAACAAGTATTAGTAACGCCACTGGTTAAAAGCAATATTATAAGATAAACATATATGGATACAGTTACGGTTATGTAGATCCCAAAAGACGCAGATAATTTAAATAGAGGCTTGCAAAAAACTAATAATTAAATGCAAGGTTATTTTTGGAAACTGGAGTAAGTGTAGGAATAGTGGAATAATTAAATTTTGAGTACAAAGCTTTGAACACCACCAGGTCCAAATCCATTAATAGCTCAACTCTTCTTTTATAAGCAGTGAGGATGTCCAACCAAATGCATTGGATGATTTAGCTTTATAAATATCAATACCGTTTTGAAGTTTTTACAAGTAACGCAAGATGAAAAAAATGAGAGGAAAATTAGTAGATAAGATTTTTTTAATTGTTATTATTTAGTTTAATAATAACATAAGTTTCTTTCCTTCTTTTTCATGTGAACAGATTTCGAATCTCAAATATTTTACTTTTAACGTAAGAAATTCGATAAAAATGCGTCCGTTAATACATTAGGATGATTCCTGAAAACTAGATGTGGAAAGCTTGCGATCTTTTTCAGCTTAATTGATGCTTTCGTCATAATGATGTCTTCTTGGAAATAATGGAGCTTGATCATGAGAAACCTGTAAACCTTGGCCCTTGGCAGAATAGAATGCCGCCACCACTATATATATATGCTCTGAAATTTGCATCTCATAGAGATGATTACATTCATCGAGTAGCCTTTATTGAAATGAAATTAATGGCCCATATATATCCTTATATGCTCTGGGTAATGATAGTTGTTTCCTTAGAACACAAGCATATGGAAAAAGCCTATACCTTTGGTGGCTGTTATGATTACAGCTTTCATATTTTCTTTTTTCTTCTAATTCATGGCCGAGGAATAGTTGCCATCCAGGCTCCTCTCTTTCATGAATTTGGCCCATTTCTTCTAGCTGCTACTAGTTAATTTTTTTTCCTCCTTTTTAAAGTTTGGATAAGGATAAGAAACTTCATTCACAGATAGTGATGTAGTCAGAAAATCAATCCAGCGGAAATAAAAATTTATGATTTATATTATATAAAATATAAATAAGAAACAAATATATAAAATATCAAAACTGTATATATGTGTGTGTATGTGTGTAAATATTTGTGTGATTTTTAAAATAAATTTTAAATCTAAAATGTTTTAAATATATTTTAAACCAAAGTTAATGTATATCATTAATCCAATAGAGACAAATCTATAATTTAACCAAGTTAATGTTGGGAAAATGTGCTCTTTAAAAGCATATGTGTTTATTGAATTATAATAAACAATTTTTCTGATTAATAAAATAAATGAGGTATTTTATTCAAGTATCTTAATTGCATTAATATTTTGAATAAAGTCCATTTGATCATATTATATGTATTTATGTGATCACCATGTGATTCATGAATATAAATACTGAGTTATCTTATGATTAAATAAATTAGGTTATGATTGATAAATAAAGTTGGGACTTTATTTAGGTATAGATTGTAATAAATTCATTGAATGGTTTATGTCTTAATCATGTATGAATTTATTGATGTAAGACTGACTACATTGAACCGGATCACATATGAGATTTAATTAACCTCAAAATGACCGCCGAGGACTTATTAAATCTCATGGCATTGATTTTACTTGTAATCTTAATCTTGAGTTAGTTATGATTTCATGATTGTAATTGTTATTCCATTTGAGTTACCAATGGACACACCACACACATTTGTGGTCAAGATTACCGTATCTTGGTGGAGGCAATTATGAGTATTGGAGTTATAGATTAACAATATAGAATTTGTACGACACATCTCTTGATGGGTTTTAAGACTGATCATGAATTCTCTAGCCAGAGTGTGTCAACATATTTAGTATGTTGAAAATGATCATTAGAGAAAACCAGGTAAGTATCGAGAACAAGATGTAATTGAATCGATTGGGCAGTTGAGATATCGATTTAATTAATGATGTGGTATAAAGGATTATGCAAGAAAGAAATCAATGTGGCATGCGAATTATTATTCGAAGATACAATTATGGAGTCGATTCAATCTTATAGTGGAGTAGATTGGAATTAAATAATTATATTTGTTTAATTACAAATTTAATTATTAGAAGCACTATCAGTATGTTCCCAAATGATCCCCAAGCAAATTCATTTAATTGACAACACCATCACCTCCTTGGACCCAAAAGAAAAAAACCTCACGTATTAGGTGAAAATCATAATTATAATATTTGTTAAAGCGCAGTATGTTATACTTCAAGTGTAAAGGGGGCATGATATTTTACTGGTGGTCACTAGTTAATTCTGCATTCTCTACTTTTACGTAAGTGGAGAGAAAGTATTTAATTTGAATATTTAAATATTTAAATTAAAAGGGGAATTCTATTTTAAAATAGGAATCCTAATCCTAACATACTAGGGTTTTTCATAAGATATTATAAAAGGGGTACTTTTCTTCTTTTCGCGGAGAGATAAGAATTCCAGGATTTTTGAGAAAAATATAAAAGACATCTAAGAGACGCTTGGTTGCAATTGATTGGGAGTGGTGAAGCAGACGCCCACACGTCCGTGTTGATCGATCTTGAGTCATACGCGGAAGATCGTTTGGAGCGAATCTACAACGGCGGTGGTGAAATAAACCCCACACGTCCAGGTGTTGATCGAACTTGAGTCATGCGCGCGGAAGATCGTTTGGAGACGGATCTACAACCGAGTGAAGCAGAGCCCACACGTCAGGTGTTGATCAATCTTGAGTCATAGCGCGGAAGATCGTTTGGAGACGGATCTACAACTCTCAATCGTTTGTCTTACCAGTTATCAAAGTGCAATTTACAGATTCTTAAATTCTTATATGTTGTATGAGATCGGTCAAAAGGTTTTAATTGAAAAATTGAAAAACCAAATTTCTCCTCTGATTGGTATCGAGAAGCATCTCATATTAATATATAAGAATTTCGTATGAAATTAATCTTGATATTTATGTATTAGAGTGGCACAATTTATTCAGATATATATTATTTGTTTAATATATGAATAAAGCATGTTGTGGTTTGTCTTAATTCATGGTTAGATTTTCTACTGTATTTTTTGTTTGGATCTGTAACAAGAGGGGTGGTCTTTTATCACCATGTTTCCCTCTTGATTTATTTTACTGCATATAATTTTTGTAAGCCAAAAATTGGCATAAGAAATTTGTAAATCGCTGGAGAATAATCACGTGACGACAGTACAAACGAACGAAGGCCGGAAATTTCAGCACAACCAGCAGTACACGTCGCAAGCGCAACGGCCAGCAGCGTGCGGCTAGCAGCACACGTTGCCAGTAAACGCACGCTGCAGGAGCAGCGGCTAGCAGCACACGCTGCCAGCGCGCGCTACACATGCAACAGCTGCAGCGCGCGCGGCCAGCAGCTGCACCTCGCGCTGCAACGCTACCAGCAGCGCAAGCAAAAGCTGCAACGCTTCCAGCTGCGTGAGCGGGTTTGGTGCGTTTCCAGCAAGGCGGCGACGGGTGGCTCGGCGTCGGAGATGCGTCGGAGGTCGGCTGGCGTCTGAACAGTGGCGGAGCTTTTTGTGGAGATGCGGCTGGGGAAGAAGGAGAAAGAAAAAGATGGTATTAGGGTTTCCATGGTTTTTCTCATGGAGGTCCCTGTGGTTCCATAATTTTTCTTTTGGGCAGATACGTTTTAATTTTTTGCATTTAAGTCTAAAAATAGTTTTGGGCTTAATGAATCCTAGTTTTAGGCCCAATTGAAATTGGGCTTAATGGATTAAAATGCATAGATAAAATTAAACATATTAAATTTATTTTTGGTCCAAAAGTTTTATTTATTAAAAAAAAAAATTATTTAATTATTTATTTATGGAAGATGGACATTGAAAAGGAGCCCAATGAAGATTAGGCTTAGGTTTAATGTAATTTTTCATTTTAGGAAAGCCATGAATTAAGATTATTTAATTGTTTTTCTATATGTTATGTTTTGGATGTTAACATGCCATGATAACATGTCATATAGAATAGGTAGTGCCACTCTATGCATAATGATATATGTCATTCATATAACATGAATTTATGTATATTGTTTGAAATTTACAAATGCTTGATAATATGAAATATCACTTAGATAATATTATAGGAAGCATGCAATTAACAATATATGTATGTTTTAAAAGGAAAAACCAATTTTAAAATGTTGAGTGGAAGAGGGAAAATTCAAGATAATTTTCCCACGGACTCCATTGTTAGTTCAATAATAAAATTATATATATACCTCGACTTCACGACATGATACGGTGATCTTTCCCTACGGAGGGTATATATATTAGATATTTTATTTGATGAATTTCTTTAAAGATAAGATCGAAATATTTTTCAATCTGTTGATCACCCTAACGGTGGCTGCATGATATGAGAAATGCGTAGATTGAAATAATGGTTATACACTCAACAAAATTTGTTATTAACCTTCCCAACGAAGCTCTGTTAACAAATTTTGGCCCAAAAAGATAACGATAGTTATTTATCATGTTCTGACATGAAAGAAAATAATCTAATGGTTAATTGGGTCTAGTAAGTGGCGGCATGACTTCCCCAACAGATAGCTTGCTAAAGCGGTACTAGATTATCGTTACAATAAAATAAAATGCATTTATGGTTTTTTGCATTTTAGATTTTTATTGTGAATAATTACTTGTTTCAATGTATTAATGCATGAATGTTTTATTTTTCAGAAATGTCCTCCTTAAGCCCACTTACTATTATTCTGAATCAAAACAAACTCACTGGCGAGAATTATATAGATTGGAAAAGAAATCTATATATTGTCCTGATCTTTAAAATTATAAATATGTCTTAACCCGGCATGCCCCCCCAGTCTGTAAAAAATGCTCATAGAAATGAGAGGAGGCTTTATGAGAAATGGCAAAAGGCCAATGAAATGGCTAAATGTTATATTTTAGCCTCAATTTCTAATATTCTGCAGACCAAACACTGCAAATTTGAAACTATGCACTGAAATAATGGATAGTCTCCAAGAGATGTTTGGGCAGAGTACTCGCTCTGCGAGACAAGCAGCATTGAAGGGTGTTATGAATAGCAAAATGGGGAAGGGCACAAGAGTTCGTGATCATGTCCTCAAAATGATAGACTATTTGAATGAGGCTGAGATTCAGGGTGCACAAATTGATGATAACTCAAAAATTGATATGGTGCTAGAATCTCTGCCAGATACATTCAAAGAGTTTAAGGTCAATTATAACATGAACAAAAGAAATATGACCTTAACTGAATTGATGAACGAATTTCATTCTGCTGAAGAGATCTATCATACTGAGAAATCTCTAGGAAGCATAAATATTGCTGAAAAAGGTTCTTCTTCTAGGCCTAAGCCAAAAGGCAAGGGTAAGAAGAAAGCTGGGAAAAAGAAATCGTCTACAAAGCAAGATGGCAAGCCGAAAGGCAAATGCTTCAAGTGTGGACAGAAAGGTCACTGGAAAAAGGATTGCCCTAAGATTGTAAAATCAGGTATGGGAAATCTTTTTGTAATAGAGGCCTGTTTAGTTCAGAATCCTATTGACACTTGGGTGTTGGATTCAGGAGCAACTAATCATATTTGTAATTCACTTTATTGGTTTGAGAAACCAGAAAATAAGTGAAGGAAGCGTTAAAAAATGCGATTAGGGACAGAGACAGATCGTATCAAGATGAAGACTGGATCTGTTTTATTATCTTTTAATAATGAGACTTTAGTTTTGAATAATTGTCTTTATTTCCAGACATTAAGAGGAATTTAATTTCAGTAGCTTGTTTGTCAAAACAAGGGTACACTGTAAATTTTGGATCCTCTGTTTCTATTTTTTATAATAAGAGACTTATTTATTCTGGTACATTGGAAGATAATTTATATCATTTAAGTCCTATGATCCATTCTATGCATGACACAGTGATCAATAATGATGAGCATACACATTTATCTAAGAAAAGAAATATTTCTTCCAACCAATGTTACCTCTGGCATTTACGCTTGGGTCATATAAACCAAACTAGGATACAGAGAATGATCAAAGATGGGCTCTTGGGTCCACTGGGAAATGAATCATTGCCACTCTGCGAATCCTGTTTAGAAGGGAAAATGACCAAAAGGCCATTCTTGGCCAAAGGTGTACGTGCAACAGTACCACTTGAATTGGTACATACAGATATATGTGGACCAATCAATGTACAAGTCGAGGAGGTTATGAGTATTTCATCACTTTCACTGATGATTACTCGAGATACGGTTATGTTTATCTAATGCGTCATAAGTCTGAAGCTCTTGAGAAATTCAAAGAGTATAAGGCTGAGACAGAAAAGCAATTAGATAAGAACATAAAGAAACTTCGATCTGATCGAGGTGGTGAATATCTCTCCGAAGATTTCAAAGAGTATCTGGTTGAAAATGGGATTATATCTCAGTTGACTGCCCCAGGAACACCACAACAAAATGGGGTAGCTGAAAGGAGAAATAGAACTCTTTTGGATATGGTGAGATCTATGCTTCGTTATTCAACATTACCAATCTCTTTTTGGGGACTAGCACTGGAGACTGCAGTTTACCTCTTGAACTTAGTTCCATCTAAGTCAGTGCCTAAAACCCCAATAGAACTATGGTCGAGTCGCAAACCAAGTTTACGACATGTCCGTATTTGGGGATCACCAAGACATGTCTTTTTGAAACCAAAGGCAGACAAGATGGATTCATGTTCTGATTTTTGCATGTTTGTGGGGTATCCCAAAGGAACAAGGGGAGGTTTATTTTATAGTCCTCAAGATAGGAAGGTAATTGTGAGAACATATTTTACTTCCCTCGAGGAAGACTATATGAATAACTTCAAACCTAAGAGTAAGGTAATACTTGAAGAACTGTTAGGTGATCAGGTTGATGCTCAGTTTTCAACTCCTGTTATAGAACATGAAGAACAGCAACAACAACCAAAATCAACACAGATTATCCTGAAGAACCATCACTTTTAGAACCTCGTCGTAGTGGGAGGGTAACTAGGTTACCTGCGAGATACATGTTATTGGGAAAAACCTATAAGGCTATCTCAGATGAACATGTACAAGATCCCACTAGCTACAACGAAGCTCTAATAGACAGAGATGTCGAATTTTGGAAAAAGGCCAAGTACACTTGGTATGCAAGTTGCAGAGATCCATCTATGGATTGAAGCAAGCATCCCGATCATGGAACATCAGATTTGATCAAGCGATAAAATCGTTTGGATTCATTCAGAATATTGATGAACCATGTGTGTACAAGAAAATTCAGGGAAAATTTGTAGCCTTCCTAATTCTTTATGTAGATGATATTCTCCTTATCGGAAACAATGTAGGAGTATTAACTACAATAAAGAGTTGGCTAGCGAAACAATTTGATATGAAAGATCTGGGAGAAGCTAGTTATATTCTTGGTATCAAGTTGCTACGAGACCGGAAGAATAAAACGATAGCTTTATCTCAAGCGGTCTATATCGATAAGATATTGGCTAGATTTAGCATGGAAAATTCTAAGACTGGTTTGTTACCATTCAGACATGGAATTTTATTCTCTAAGGATCAATCACCCAAAACATCTGAGGAGATAGAGAAAATGAAACGAGTTCCCTATGCGGAAGCTGTGGGAAGCCTCATGTATGCCATGCTTTGTACTAGACCAGACATCTGTTTTGCGGTTGGGATGGTTAGCAGATATCAATCTAATCCTGGACCTGAACACTGGACTGCTGTCAAGCACATAATGAAGTATCTGAAAAGAACTAAGGATTATATGCTTGTGTATTCTGGTGATGAACTTATTCCAGTGGGTTATACTGATTCTGACTTTATGTCAGATAAGGATTCTAGAAAGTCTACTTCTGGTTATGTGTTTACATTAGGAAGTGGAGCTATTAGTTGGAGGAGTGTGAAACAATCTTGTATCACAGACTCCAAATGAAATGAATATGTGGCAGCATCTAAAGCTGCAAAAGAAGCTGTATAGCTCTGCAAGTTCCTAAAAAGATCTTGAGGTGGTACCTGTAGTAATTGCACCCCTTAAACTATTTTGTGATAATAATGGTGCAGTGGCTTAAACAAAAGAACCAAGGAACCACAAGAAACAAAAACACATTGAGAGGAAGTATCATCTCATAAGGGATATAGTGCAGAGAGGTGATGTAGAGGTTACTCAGGTTGCGTCACAGCAAAACTTGGCAGATCTTTTTACTAAGGCCATACTTGGGAAACCTTTTAACTTGCACTTAGGATCCATGGGCATGCGTGAGATGCCAAATATGCTTTGAGAGCTAGTGGGAGATTGTTGGGAAAATGTGCTCTTTAAAAGCATATGTGTTTATTGAATTATAATAAACAATTTTTCTGATTAATAAAATAAATGAGGTATTTTATTCAAGTATCTTAATTGCATTAATATTTTGAATAAAGTCCATTTGATCATATTATATGTATTTATGTGATCACCATGTGGATTCACAGAAGACATAAATACAAGTTATCTTATGATTAAATAAATTAGGTTCGCAGTTGATAAATAAAGTTGGGCACTTTATTTAGGTATGAGCTGTAATAAATTCATTGAATGGTTTGTCTTAATCATGTATGAATTTATTGATGTAATCTACGACTACATTGAATGGATCACATATGAGATTTAATTAACCTTGAAATGACCGGTCGACTTATTAAATCTCATAGGCATTGATTTTACTGTAATCTTAATCTTGAGTTAGTTATGATTTCATGATTGTAATTGTTATTCCATTTGAGTTACCAATGGGCACGACACACACTTGTGGTCAAGATTACCCGGTATCTTGGTGGAGGCAATTATGAGTATTGGAGTTATAGATTAACAATATAGAATTTGTACGACACATCTCTTGATGGGTTTTCGGCACTTGATCATAGAATTCTCTAGCCAGAGTGTGTCAACATATTTAGTATGTTGAAAATGATCATTAGAGAAAACCAGTAAGTATCAAGGAACAAGATGTAATTGAATCGATTGGACAAATGAGATATCGATTTAATTAATGATGTGGTATAAAGGATTATGCAAAAAGAAATCAATGTGGCTTGTGCGAATTATTATTCGAAAGATACAATTATGGAGGTCGATTCCAATCTTATAGTGGAGTAGAATTGGAATTAAATAATTATATTTGTTTAATTACAAATTTAATTATTGTAGCCACTATTGTATGTTCCCAAATGATCCCCGGGTTAGCTCATTTAATTGACAACACCATCACCTGGACCCAAAAGCAAGAAAACTCACGTATTAGGTGAAAATCATAATTATAATATTTGTTAAAGCCTAGTATGTTATACTCAAGTGTAAAAGGGGGCTTGTGATATTTTACAAGTGGTCCCTAGTTAGTTCACATTCTCTCTACTTTTACGTAAGTGGAGAAAGTATTTAATTTAAATATTTAAATATTTAAATTAAAAGGGGAATTCTATTTTAAAATAGGAATCCTAATCCTAACATACTAGGGTTTTTCATAAGATATTATAAAAGGGGTATTTTTCTCCCTTTTGCGAGAGATGAGAATTCCAGGATTTTTGTGAAAAATATAAAAGACATCTAAGAGACGCCAGTTGCAATTGGGAGTGGTGAAACAGACGCCCACACGTCCAGTGTTGATCGATCTTGAGTCATAGCCTGGAAGATCGTTTGGAGACGAATTTACAACGGAGTGGTGAAATAGACGCCCACACGTCCAGTGTTGATCGAACTTGAGTCATAGCCTGGAAGATCGTTTGGAGACGGATCTACAACTGAGTGGAAACAGACGCCCACACGTCCAGTGTTGATCAATCTTGAGTCATAGCCTGGAAGATCGTTTGGAGACGGATCTACAACTCTCAATCGTTTGTCTTCTCAGATTATCAAAGTGCAAATTTCTGACACTAAATTCTTATATGTTGTATGAGATCGGTCCAAAAAGGTTTTAATTGAAAAATTAAAAAACCTGAATTTCTCCCTACAATTAAAAAGAAAAATGTCTTTTAGAAATTGTAGACTTGGCGGTGACAACTACCCCCACTTGTCCTTTAATGCCTCCCGCAGCCAGTTGAGCGAAGAGCAAGGGGCACCAGCTGCTGCTACTTGTTAAATTAGCCATAAATTAAACATGCTTTGATAATTGCCAGCTGCAATGAAACCCGCACCAAACTTACTTTTTAACTTAAAGTTTGCTGGGAAAAACTTAAAAGTGCTTATGATAATTGGGAATAGAAATTTTAATTACGTTTTCATCTCGTGACAAAGAGCTTAGAGCAGTAGTGACTTCCTACTGAAAAGCTAAAAGCAAAAGCACTTGTGTAAATTGTGTATAGTATGTATCAAGCTTCTCTTATAACGAAAGTTTACAGCAGGCAACAGTGAGTGTAAATGTGAATAACGTCGAACAAGTTAGCATTATCTCTGATGGGCAATTTTGCCGTAACAATAGGCTTTCCAATCAGAAAAGAACAAACATTTCTTTGACCCACCATTTTTATTTCTTTTTTAAGTTGAAGAGAATCCTATGCAATACAAATTCTCCATATCTGTCTTATTGATGAAATGCAGAACTGTCACTTTCACCATGGGGCCAAAAAGATCCACACAAATATTCTTCCAGGGCCAATCCTAGTCACTAATTACAAAATTTAAGCCCCCGGATTCTTTGTACAGATTAATCTGGCACATGATTTATCTGAACATTTGTAGGCTGCTCCCTCTTGGTAAAAGTAAAACTACAAATTGACCACAATATTAAATTATATATATTCACCTGGTCAAAAAGGGGTATTTAGTATCATCAATTAGCCCAAAGACTCCTGTCACATTACCTTTTGAAAGACACTATTCTTTTGCATCATTGCTGACTCTCATCCCATAAACCTCTTTGAATCTGTTAATTTTTTTTTTGTGTTTATCTTTTAAACCTCTTGTGCCCTGTCTGTATTTATAACAATTTGCAGATAAGAGTTAATTTCATACATGTTGTTATCCAACAATTTTCGATCTTAACATTGTAAAATATTAGCATAAAATCATATCAGTACTAAATCCTAGTCCAAGAACTTAATGCGATAATAATATTATTATTCTCCATAATCAAAGAGCAAAATTAAACAACGGTTACTTGTATCTCTCTAACCCCGAAACATGCAAATATACAAAAACATCTTGCACATTACATCAAAATAATAATAATAATAAAGTGGAATAAAAACACCCATTAATTAGAAGCACAAATCTCTTAAATATAAATAAAATGTAAAAAAAAAACATAATCAATTATGATAATAATTTCATCATTTTAAATTCCATCAACGACATCTACACTAGCAGTACAAGATAACAACCTGTGAAAAATCCTGAGCAAGGCAGCGCATGACATTTTCCTTGAACACTTTCTTTTACGTCGATAATGATCTCTCTTCTCCTTCTTCTTCTTCTTCCTCTTCCCGTTGTTATTATTATTATCATTATCAGACGCAGCCGCCTTCTTCTCTTTGCTTCTGCCGAAACACATGGCCGTTTTCTCTTCCACATTATCCTCTTCTCTTGAGAAGGTGTAGCTTCTCAGATACATTTGCCTGCATGAGATGCTGTCCACAACTCTAGGGTGGTGGCCATGCACGTGCATCCCGCGTGATCTCGACCGGACAAACTCAGCGTCGGATTCCGGCCACTTGTACAGGTTCACGTACGTCGCTCTCACCGGAACACGTGGGTCACGTGTGTCATTTACACAGTTTGATATGCAAACTGAGGTCATCTTTTTTTTTTTTTTTTTGGGGGTTCTGGTTTGGTTTGGAGAGTAACAGAGTTTGATCAGATTTATGAACTGGGGTATTGCAGTTTTTAAATAGCTAGGAAGGCTTAGATTGAAAGAAAAGAAAGAGAGAAAGTGAGATTTGTAATTGGTATTTTTAGTGGGATCTTTTAATTTATGTGTTATGATTTTGCATAATTATTGGCAATGAATGTGTGTGTTTTTCTTTTTCAACATGCTGTGTAGGTATGTGCTGCTAGGCTAATGACAACCTATTTTTATTGACCGAAATGCCCATGCATAAAGTGGATTTTGAAAGAGAATGTAGGAATTATATGGGATACATGAATAATGCAAGTTGTGATATACTTTGACCTTTTGAGTGACTTACTAGAAGGTCCCTAGAAAATGAAGTGCTATTATTCAAACTTAATTAGGGTGTGTATTGTCTACAATATTTCTTCGATTATAATTTAGAAGTTTGATTTCCTTTTGGGTAATAGTCAAATCTCTTTCAATAGGTTTCCATATATAAAAAAATGAATCTCAGTGTGTCTTATCTTTAATTAAATTCAATTAGATTTGTAATAGGTAAAAAGATAAAGTCAATAGAGTTGGATTACGTAATCAATTTATAGCAAAATATAATTGAAATGTAGATAAAATCATGTAATGGAGATATCTATATATTTTTTATCCACAAAAATGTCTTGCAATTTCGTGATGAATCAGCATAATATTCTGATGAGATCTGATGAGCTGGAATTTTGATAAGAATAAAAAACTTTTGAAGATAAATTTATTTTAGGTGTGGTCCAATTAATATATTTATACAGATTTTATCATATATAGCTTATAAAAAAATTTAAATTTAATTTTACAACAATAACATGTTTCATAAATGTATAAATCATTGATTAATGCACTAGACCCTGAATGTTGCTTATAATTGAACCCACGTTGATTTCCTTGTAATTTAACCCTAAACTATCATTTTTGTTAAAATTGAATTACATCCCACCACATCATTATTACGTTTTATGAGTCTTAAAAAAAGGTCCTCTTCTTTTTGTTTATAAAATTTACTCTTAAAACTTATCTTTTTAATCACCATCACTTGTTAGTCGCTGGTGGTTGAATCAAGATTTTAGTTCAATAGTGGCCATAATAAAGAGATAATAAATTTGAAGAGATATTATCATATTAACATAAGCAGCAATAATCTTGAGGGACCCAAACATTGATGACACAAAAACAAGATAAATTTCAATGAAAGTCCCTATCTTTGTTGAAAATATTTTCTGATTGGACCATCTTTTGTTGGTAAATAGAAGCCTAAATGGCGAGGTCTAATAGGAAGAAAAGGTTAGTTATCTTCTCTAATTAGGATTCATCAACTCACTCTCTTATTATAAATATAACACAATATGTTCTCACTTGCAGGGGCGGATGTAGCTTGTGACCGCCAAATAATATTCTAAAATTAAAAAAGAAAAATATTTTAAGTTTCTAATTAGTCCCGATCAAAAATTTATTAAAATAATCACTATAAATTATAAATTCCCATAAAATTTAAAATTTAACTTTTAAGAATTAAAAAAACTTGTATTTTAATTAAAAATAATAATAGCCCATCACTCAAAATATTTGCTATTCTCAAAAATAGGATTAATTCTTTCAGTTTCTATAATAATAGTAGAGCGAACGTTTTCAGTAATGAAACTCATGAAGAATTATCTTTGGAATCAGATAGAATAAATAATAGTTTGGTGGTTTATATAGGAAACAATAAATTTAATAATATTGATAATTAATCTATTGCATAACATTTTTAAAATATGAAAATGCGTAGAGAATAATTATAAATATATTAGCAAATATTTTATATATTCAAAATTTTAGTTTTTCATATTTTACTATTATCTAATTTAGCCCCCAATAAATTATTTTTCTAAATCCGCAAGTGAGTCACTTGTACCTAATATATTTCATAACAATAGTGTTTCTTCACAATAATGATAGATGCACAAAAGAATGCACAGAAACGAGCAAAAAAGGCAAGTTTGAATGTCGTTTAGGAGAAAGGGTTGGTTAAATTACAAGATAGATAATTCTTTTGAAACTATTTCAATTTAGTCCAAGCTAGAACTTTGTATACTTTTACTTTGTCTCTATCATGTTTGGGAAATGTTCAGATTAGTCCACATGCTTAAAGAGTAAGATTCATAATTTCAGATCAAATCCACAGTTTCTCATCACCAAACAAAAATTATCAACCATTTAATCATCACTAACAAATGATTTAGTCAATAGAAAAAATAATCGATCTCAATTTAAGCATAATACAAGGCTCTCGCTCTCTCTCTGTCTCTCTCTCTAATAATTAATTTTGCCCAATTCTTCTTCATTACTAAGATTTTTCATTCACAAGAAGTCTTATTATAAAACATGTGCTTTCAATTAATTAGGTAAATTTGGGGGCAAGAATTCAAGTCACTCTAGAGTTTCACTGAAAGGGTTTCAAACTTTTCTGGACCATTTTGTTAAAACCTAATACTAAGTGGAATTCCAAGTGCTTTAGTTTTGGCGGGAAAGTCTGTCAAGAGCTTGCTGACGTGCAGTTCGTTATAACAGCTTTTGGCTTTCGTTGACCGAGCTAGGCATATAAAAAGCTGATTACGAGAGCAGTTTCTAAGGCCTGTAACTTGTTAATCTTTGAGAGTTAGAAAGGATAGGATAGCTCGTTGTAAAGCTTGTAGGGAGATCATATGATCTCTGGCTCGTTTCTTTCAATAATAGAGAGCTTGCAACTCGATCTTTCTTCATCTATGCCAATTCCGTGTGCGTGTTTACGTTACTTATCCCTTCTTTACTCTGTGTGTTTGATTCATGAATTACATGGTTCTTTTTTCATTCTATGTGTACAAATCTTGCAGGCTAAGGTTTTGTTCTATGGCATAAATGTTTTTTAAAATACGAAGTATTGTGTTGTGATGTAGGAAGTTATTTTGGGAATTTTAAAATTCTAGAATTTTATTATTTTCGGACTTTTTATTTGAATTATAGTCAATTACTGTATTTTATTCTTTTAGAACTTTCTATTTTAATTAGAGAAAATTAAGGTAAGAGATTTAATTAACTAAGGGAAGTATTTTTTGTTTCCATTATAATTATGATTTAGTTTTCTATTTTTAAGTTAACTTAGGAAAGTGGGTTTCCTCTATTATAAATAGAGAGGCCTTATCATTGTTTTGGGAACTTCAGATTCAATTATTCAATAAAACCCCACTTTTACAATTCCCTATAGGATTATTTATCAAAATCTTTCTTGTAGAGTCATTTTGATAAGAGCATCATCTAATCTTGCATTACGTGTTATTAAAAATTTTATTAAGTCATTAGATTAAAATAAGATCTAATCACGCTTCGATTAAAGCGCAAGTTAATCGTGTTGGCTTAATACAGTACTAGAACGACATCTAGTGTTTTTTATCCTATCAATTCCGCTTTCGCTATGCCTCACTCCATCAATTAGTATTAGAGCGGTTTTGTGTGATTTGCACAACTTTCCTGGATAACCGCATCCATTCATACCAAATCCACAACTGAAAAAAAAAACCAAAAATCCCCAAAAAATTTTGAAAACCCTAATCGCCACATCCACCTCTACAGTTGCCGCCCACCACCGCCAATCAGCCAACCACCTCCACCACCAAACTTGCCAGCCACTGTTGACCAAAAGCCAACCGACTTCAGCCTTGAATAGTCATAATGTGAAAATTTAACCATAAATGGCAAACTACCATCTTTGCCCTCCTATTTATCATGTGTCGGAATCATATGTATACACTGGTCCAAACAAATTTCTTGATTGGTTGGACACAGTTGAGCACTGGTTTTTATTTTGGTGCACTCCCAAAGAAGAGCAAGTATCATTTGTGGCTAGTAAATTAGCATAAGTGCTTTAGAATGGTGGGATGAGTTGCAAATTTCTTGATTTGACCAAGGCAAATGCAAAGTTTGATCATAAAACTGTATGAAACGTATATTGCAATATGAATTTATCCCTTTTGATTATTGTTTGGTACAACAAGGTACGAGATCCATTTATGCTTATGCTTATGAGTTTGAGCAATTTTATATATGCAATTATTATTAGGAGACTGAAGAGAATAAAGTTATAGGATTTATTAAAGGGCTTGATTTACATGTTCAAGAAAGGATGCCTACATACGCTATCGACAATTTACAGCAAGCAATTCATTTAGCCAAGCACATCAAATTGAGTCACAACGACAAATAAACTTTGATGATGTGATTAAGAAACTTGATGAAGTCTAGGATTTAATCAAGGAATGACGTGTCTCTATGAAAGTGCCTAAAGATGTACCAATGATTTCTAAGATCGTTGAGGAAGAAGACTCGCATGAGATGCCAGAAGAAAAGGTACAATTCATTATTGATTTAAAATCTCAATCTAACAATCTATGTGAGGATGTGCATATTGTTTCCTTGGAGGACAAGACAAGTGTTGAAGTTGACGAGGTTATTGATCTATCTGATATTTTTAAAGAAGAAGAACAACCTACTCTTGATTTGCACATTAAGCCTAAAAATAAGATTGAGGTTCTGCAACAAAATCAAGTTAAAGAAGTTGAAATAATTGATATGGTTCTACTTATTCACGTTGAAGACAAGAAGATTATGCTTGAGGAAGATTTAATTGCAAAGGTGAAACTTATTGGAGAGCGCACTGCGCGACAATTGGTGAAGGGCAAGAGTTATTTAATCGTTATTCATTCTTGGAAGTCATCATCATCTCAAAGAATTTACAAGCGAACGAAGTTGATGAAGTATGGATTCTTCAAAGTTTTGAGAAAGACTGATAAGAAAGACAACAAGTTTGACTTACAAGATGATTTTCCAGACTGTATCCAAACTCGAGGATGAGTTTCTTTTAAGAGGGGGAGAATGATGTAGGAAGTTATTTTGGGAATTTTAAGATTCTAGAATTTTATTATTTTAGGACTTTCTATTTTAATTAGAGAAAATTAAGGTATGAGATTTAATTAACTTATGAAAGTATCTTTTGTTTCCATTATAATTGTGATTTAGTTTTTATTTTTAGGTTAATTTACGGAAGTGAGTTTCCTCTATTATAAATAGAGAGGTATTGTCATTGTTTTGGGAACTTCAAATTCAATTATTCAATAAAATCCCTCTTTTATAATTATCTATGTGATTATCTATCAAAATCTCTTTTGTAAAGTTGTTTGGATTTGAGCGTCATCTGATCTCGCAATACGCGTCATTAAAAATCTCATTGAGTCATTGGATTAGAACGAGATCTAATCACGCTTTAATTAGAGCGTAAGCTAATCGCGTTGGTTTAGTCTAGTATTAAAATGATATTTATTGTTTCTTAACCTATCAATTCCGCTTCCGCTACGCCTCGCTCCATCATGTTGACAAAAATACTAAGAATTCTATAGAGGTTTCGACTCTTTTCTAAACATTTCTTTTAAAATGAAGAGCTTGATTTTGCTGCTGAGATTGAAGCTAAGAACAAAAGGCTGAATTAACGGGCAAGAAACAAGCTGAGCAGCAAGTCATTTTCATGGCCAACCAAGATAAAATGTTGCCTTTCTCCCTTATGAAATATGTTGAATGGATTTACAAGATCATTGGTGTAAAGCTTATATTTATTTCAGTCATTGGTATTAGAACCATGGTTGTGCATTTCTATTCATACCATGTGTGCAGTTCCCTGAATACTTTGGTGTTGAGTTAAAGGCTTTTATGGCTTGAATCAGGAGTTTTCTAATCGTGTTTACAACAACATGTTACTTCTAATTTCATATAACTCACTGCTCTTTTCTCTTTTTATCTGCACAACCGCACAAGGATTACTCCTGCAATTAAGTGAGCTTTCTATTACTCATTCACACATAACAATCATCATAAATCTCAAAACGAGCTGCCTACGACTGTATTTGTTGAGACTAACAGAACCCAACATGACAACCAACTAGGCCCATCAAACTGGGCCCTAAATTTGATAGTTGAATGGGCTCGTGAGATATTGACCGGTTTACTAGACTGGCCAAAAATTTTCTAAAGCAAAAGCTTGAATCACGGTTACAAGCTACTAGCTCCTCCCTTTCAATTTACATTTCTCTACAGCTATTATGCTCCGCTACAGATGCAAGTGCAGAAATTTTGTTGTTATGCTCTATCGGATAGGTGTTTATGGGATTAATTATTAATTCACTTTTTGTCATTTGTGTACTTTTAACTAATTATGGTACCATTCCTTTACACGTGATTACAAGTAAATGAATGATCGGAGAGTAATGTTACAGGAGACGGTCAACTTATGTCCCATACCCTGCTGTGTCTCAGGCAAAAAGCAAGCTTCAACGTCGACATTGACTTCTTCCACTCCTGTAAACAAAGTGATCTTCCCACCAGCTTTATTCCCTGGACCACTTCTTATTGCCATTGAACCTCGACGAACTACTCGGAAAGCAATAAGATTTCGTCTTCTGGTTTTCCCATTTTAAGACCGCAGGGTTTTCTCTCCAGGACAGGACTCCAAGGAGTCCCTTATATTTTCATCTATGTGCACAGTGATGATCTTACTAATTTGCAATGCCATATGTTCAATTTGATCCCTCGCTTTATAGAATTGCATTTCCGAAATATTCATCAGGCGGCAATGATGGTTGCAATCTTATTCTAACTCCTATCGATTGTACGAAAGGAACTTCTTCGCAGGATTATCAAGTCATCGAGAATTATTTTTAATGTCAAACAAATTTAATTGTCATTAATCTATTAGATTGATTTTAAAATTTTTATTGATTATATAAAAAGAAATATGTTAAGCATTCAAAATATTTCACAAAGTTTATATCTGCAAGTTGCTATAAACGTTATAATAACTTTTATGTCTACATTCACATTACACCAAAACCCAAAAAAAAAAAAAAAGATCACTGTAACTATTGGTGTGATATTGATGTTATGTCAATTATTTCACCGTGGCTTTATTTTTCAAAAATATCAAAATTAGATATATTTTAATTGAAATCCTAATTGGGCTTTTGCCAAGGCACGACAGTAATATGAAAAGACAATGTTTAGTAGAAGCAACTTGCGGCTAAATCTCTTTTATTTCTCACATGATCAATGAAAATACATCATCTGATCAGAAACATAAACATGTTTCCAATAATATTATCCATTTTTTCTAATGAAGTTTCCTCGCTCCCTCTTTTTAATATTTTTTTGGCCTAATTGAAATATTTGTATCCACACGTGGCAAAGAGTGAATGGTAAATAAGCAAAGCTCCAGAGCACGGAAGATTTTTAACAACTAAGATACAAATTGCATGAGTTCTGTATCATTTCCCATACCTTGCAGTGTCTCAGGCAAAAAGCAAGCTTCAACGTCGACACTCCCTTCTTCCATTCCGGCAAACAGGGTGATCTTCCCATCACCCTTGTTCGCTGGACCACTCCTTACTGCAATTGGTCTTCCCCACCCGAAATCGTTACCGTAGAAATTGAACCTCGGCGAGCTACTTGCGAAGCAAACATTATTCTTCATCGGCAGGCTATCCCATGTTCGGACCTCAGGGTTTTTTCCCCAAGACTCCAAGGAGTTCTTTATCTTTTCGTCTGTGCACGCAGCGATGAACTTGTTCATTTTCAATGCCACATTTCCAAGCCATTGCTCAAGTTGATCTCTCGCTTTCATGGATACGAACTCTGCCTGAACTGCATTCCCAAAATATTCTGCTGGCAGTGGCGGTTGCAATCTTTGTCTAACTCCGATTCCTAACACAAAAAGAACTTCTTCATCAGGATCAAGAGATCGATTGCGATTAGCAGATTGCCAGATCTGGGAAAGGATTGCTTGGAGAGAAGAGATCTTGTTGGTACTACCAATCTCAGCATTGGCTTTTGCTTTGAGTTTTGCAATTTTTTCCTTCGTAAAGTGGAAAACCCTTTGTCGCAAATTAGGCTGTGGAGTGAGAGTTCCGGAAGGTTCAATGCTCCAGAGAGGGAGGCGAATTGGAAAATATTCTGATTCAGAGAGAAATCCACGTTCGAGAACTGGAAGTTTTGAAATATAATCAGAACCCCGTGAGATTTCAAACCAGGAATTGAAGAAATGCCAAAAGGAAGTGCCATCAACAACGGAATGGTTGATAGTGCAAGCGATGAAGATTCCATCCACAAGCTCTGTCACTTGAATCCCAAGCAACGGCTTGGCCTCAGAGATACATTGGCAGTTTGTTACTCCATTTAGTGGGAAAAAAGAGTAAACGATTTCATTGGGAACATAAATAGGTGTAATGATATCTGCAACAGATACTTCATCGGCCGTGGCGTGCACAAACTCTGCGCCGGCGTTGTTGCAATTTATGTAAACAGAGATTGTTTTGTTGTCATCAAGATGCTCAATGGTCGCCAGGCGACCGGCAAGTGCGGGAAAGTAGTCTAGCGTACGTGAAAGGGAGGTCCTGAGGTGGTGGATCAAGTTCAAGCAGCTGGTTTCGGTGTTATCCTCTGAAGGTTTGCGGAAGAGAAGTCCTTTCTGAATGGTATAAAATTGAAGGAGCTTAAGATCCCATGGAGTTAAATCAATTCTAAGGTTTGGTTCCTTGTGAATTGCTGCACAGACGGTGCTCTTTGAGATGATCTGTGTTCTTCCCATCTTATTTCCTCCGGTGATCTACTTGAAGCCAAATGCCGAGATGAAAATAAATGGTGATATAACGCATAATGGAAACAAGAAAATGAGAATGAAAAATACTTACAGTGTACAGAAACAGAATTTGGGGAAGCTAAAATATGATAGAATATTACTTCTGATCTAGGCAAGCAACACCATTTTCCTATGATTATCCGATAATTGGGAGTTTCTTCCTCTCTTCAGCGTACCCGCAATTATTTGACACGTGTATTGTGATGATAATCTGTCTGTTGACTATCGCCCTCGTGCCCGAATGTTATCTTGAATTATAACCACATATACTTAAATGAAATAATTCATTTTTTCGTTTATAATTTTGTCGATTGGTGTTTGTTTGTTTAATTAATTATCGGACCTTAATTATCATCTCCTGTTCTTCTCAAAAGCTCAAAAAGAGAAAAAAAAAAAATCTCTCAGCTCATGTCCAGCTGTAATCTTGAAAGGAACCTATTCGTTATCTTGAATGATCACCGTCTTATCTTGAATGGATGAAAATTCAAATTTCGCATATTCTCCATTTACAATTTCGAGATTTTTTTTATTTTTTGTTACTCGTGACAAATATGAAATATAGAATTCCTAGATATTCGAACCCATTCTCTTAAATTTTACAAAATAGTGACAATTTCAAATTTAACTAAAGTTCGAAGAATATAATAAAATAGAGCACATTTGAACCAGTGCACCGAGCTGCAGCTCGGTATGGATTTAAAAAATAAATAATAATAATAATAATAATAATACCTTTGTTAAAATGATATTTGATCTTTCAATTTATCTGATTAGTTCCCGTTATTCAATTAATCGTTTTATTTTTAAAATTATCCTTAAAATGCACCACCATCGCAATCTGATATGCAAGCGAAAAGTTTGCTTGCATGAATAGCAAGAAAATTTAGCTGTAAAATGAATTGACGAGAGCAGTTTCTAAGGCCTGTAACTTGATAATCTTTGAGAGTTAGAAAGCATATGATAGCTCGTTGTAAAGCTTGTAGGGAGATCATATGATCTGGGGCTCGTTTCTTTCAGTAATAAAGAGCTTGCAACTCGTTCTTTGTTCATCTGTGCCAATTCCGTGTGCGTGTTTATATTACTTATCCCTTCTTTGCCCTATGTGTCTGATTCATGAATTACTTGGCTCTTTTTTCATTCTGTGTGTACAAATTTTGTAGGCTAAGGTTTTGTTCTATGGCATAAATGTCTTTAAAAGAAGAAGTATTGTGTTGACAAAAATACTAAGAATTCTGTGGAGGTTTTGACTGTTTTCTAAACATTTCTTTTAAAATGCAGCTCCATTATACACTGTCTTTCTTTTTCTCCTTTCTCCTAATTGTGTGTGAGTGCAGTGAATGAGGAGCTTGATTTGGCTGCTGAGAATGAAGCTAAGAACAAAAGGTTGAATTAACGGGCAAGAAACAAGCTGAGCAGCAAGTCATTTTCATGGCCAACCAAGATAAAATGTTGCCTTTCTCCCTTATGAAATATGTTGAATGGATTTACAAGATCATTGATGGAAAGCTTATATTTATTTCAGTCATTGGTATTAGAACCATGGTTGTGCATTTCTATTCATACCATGTGTGCAGTTTCCTGAATACTTTGGTGTTGAGTTAAAGGCTTTTATGGCGTGAATCAGGAGTTTTCTAATCGTGTTTACAACAACATGTTACTTTTAATTTCATATAACCCACTGCACTTTTCTCTTTTTATCTGCACAACCGCACAAGGGTTACTCCTTGTGCCAATAAATAGAGATTTCTATTATTCATTCACACATTACAATCATCATAAGCCTCTAATGCCAACTGCCTACGAGGCTACGACCAGTATTTGTTGAGACGAACCAGACCCAACACTGCAACCAACTAGGCCCATCAAACTGGGCCCTAAATTTGATAGTTTAATGAGCTCGTGAGGTATTGACCGGTTTACTAGACCGGGCCAAAAATTTTGTAATAAGCTGCCAGCTCCTTCATTTCAATTTCCATTTCTCTACAGCTATTATGCTCTGCCCCGGCTGCCAGTGCAGAAATTTTGTTGTTGTGCTCTGACGGATAGATGTGCATGGGATTAATTATTAAATTGAGTTTTGAGATTAAATAATTTATTGCATGAGGTGCCTAAATAAAGCATAGATATAGTAATGAATTCACTTTTTTGCCGTTTGTGTATTTTTAACCAATTATGATGCCATTCATTTACACGTGTTAACGAGTAAATAAATGATTAGAAAGTAATGTTTTAGGATCACCATAGATGTTGACACGTAGATGACATGAACTCTCTAACATGTCCTGTTGTGAAAAAATTTATTATATTCGCAAGCACACGAATTTAAAAATAAAATAATGATAACGAAGTCAAACTCACAGAAATTGTTATAAATTGAAATATCTAATTTAAATTTAAAATTAATATTAATCATAACTTAGTTGAGCAAATTGAATTTTTAAGGAAAGTAAAACTAATTAAAATAAGAAAATAATTAAAGTAAAGAAAAATTCAATAAGATAAAAATTATCAAGATTTCAAAATCTACCACTATTCAAGTAGTAATTATCTAATTATTAATTAATTTTCAATTTTAGAGTGATAACTCGAAATCAATCTGAGTCATCTCATGTATATAACAATTAAGCTCAATTAAAATTAATTTTGTGTCGGCTCTTTTTCTGCTAATAATATGATCTCTAAGCATTTCATGTAAACATATTGAATAACAAAAACTCAAAGTTTCTTAAACACTTTATGTAAACAATTTAATGAAAGACACATAATCAAAGATAATCATATATAAACTTTATAGATCTAAATATAAATTTAGTCAAATATTAATTGTAATGAACAATAATACATAACAGAATTAGTAAAAAGATTTAATAATATCTAATTAATCATGTGAAATAAGAACCATAAATATTAAAATACATATGTAAAAAATTAATTAAACAAAAAATAATTATTTTATTAAATAAAAATTTATTCTTAATTTTAATATAAAAAAATTAATTAGACATATTTAAATTAAGAACAACAAATAAAATAAAACCAATCGTGAAGAATTAAATTGCTGCTGCTCCTGTCTTTCTCAGGCGAGTCGCGTCCCCTTTTGCTTCCTCTGGCGGCTTGCCTTTATATACTGTAATACTGCCATAAGCCGAATTCTTAATGGATTATAATTACAACACTTGGACGCCAAGTCACCAACTCATAAGGAAAAAGAATCAAATAGCTTCCTTTTCAATTTGGTTGCCATGCCACCATTAATTTTGTTTCCACTTTTAATTGCTCAGCACGGGCCCTCCACTTAAGCTAAAGCCAGTGTTATTCTTAAATTCTTCTTCACGTGGCTATCCTATCTTCATGTGCACGGATGAATTAATTCACCAGCTTCGGTTTCCTCGGTTTCTCTTCCGCATGCATGTTTATCTAATTGCTTCCAAATTCAATTAATCTTTAATGCTCGTAAATTGAAATTTCTCATGCGCTTTTTATTCATAATCTTTAATTAATTTCCTATTCAACAAAATAATTTAATTAATTAAAAATAACAAATAAAAATAATTAACAATTATGTAATTAATTAAAGGTAAAATATGTATATATTATATGTTCATCATGTCCCATACCCTGTTGTGTCTCAGGCAAAAAGCAAGCTTCAATGTCGACATTGTCTTCTTCCACTCCTGTAAACAAAGTGATCTTCCCATAAGGTTTATTCCCTGGACCACTTCTCATTGCCACTGAACCTCCACGAACTACTTGGAAAGCAATAAGATTTCGTCTTCTGGCTTTCCCATGTTAAGACCAGAGGGTTTTCTCTCCAGGACTCCAAGGAGTCCCTTATACTTTCATCTATGTGCATAGCGATGATCTTGCTCCTTTGCAGTGCCACATGTTCAATTTGATCTCCCGCTTAATAGAATTGCATTTCCGAAATATTCATCAGGCGGCAGTGATGGTTGCAATCTTATTCTAACTCCCATCGATAGTTCGAAAGGAACCTCTTCACAGGATTATCAAGTCATCGAGATTTATTTTTAATATGAAACAAATTTATCTATCATTAATCTGTTATACAGCTTTTAAAACTTTTATTGATAACACTAAAAGAAATATGTTAAGCATTCAAAATAATTTACAAAATCTATATCCGCAAGCTGCAAGTTGCTATAGACGTTATAAAACTTTTATATCTACATTCATATACCCAAAAAGGAAAAAAAAAATATTCACAGAAGTATTGATGTAATATTGATATTATGTCAATTATTTCACGGTGGCTTTATTTTTTTAAAATATCAAAATTTGATATATTTTAATTGAAATCTTAATTGGGCCACGACAATAATCTGAAAAGACGATGTTTGGTAGAAATAACTTGCAGTTGAATCTCTTTTATTTCTCACATGATCAAGAAAAATACATCGTCCGATCATAAATATAAACATGTCATACTAAATTTGATCTACAACAATTCATAAAAAAAAATGCATGTAAAAGTAAGCTTTCATTGATATAATGGTTAATGAGCAAAGCTCTAGAGCACGGAAGATTTTTAACAGTTATGATACAAATTGCATGAATTCTGTATCATTTCCCATACCTTGCAGTGTCTCAGGCAAGAAGCAAGCTTCAACGTCGACACTCCCTTCTTCCACTCCGGCAAACAGGGTGATCTTCCCATCAGCCTTGTTCGCTGGACCACTCCTTACTGCCGTTGGTCTTCCCCACCCGAAATCGTTACCGTAGAAATTGAACCTGGGCGAGCTACTTACGAAGCAAGCATTAGTCTTCGTCGGCAGGCTATCCCATGTTAGGATCTCAGGGTTTTTTCCCCAAGACGCCAAGAAGTTCTTTATCTTTTCGTCTGTGCACGCAGCGATGAACTTGTTCATTTGCAATGCCACATTTCCAAGCCCTTGCTCATGTTGATCTCTCGATTTCATGGATACGAACTCTCCCAGTCCCTGAGCTGCATTTCCAAAATATTCTGGTGGCAGTGGTGGTTGCAATCTTTGTCTAACTCCCATTCCTAACGCGAAATGAACTTCTTCATCAGGATCAAGAGATCGATTACGAGAAACAGATCGCCAAATATGGGAAATGATTGCTTGGAGAGAGGAGATTTTGTTGGTACTACCAATCTCAGCATTGGCTTTTGCTTTGAGTTTTGCAACGTTTTCCTTCGTAAAGTGGAAAACCCTTTGGTGCAAATTAGGCGGTAGAGTGCGAGTTCCGGAAGGTTCAACGCTCCAGAGAGGGAGGCGAATGGGGAAATATTCTGATTCAGAGAGAAACCCACGTTCGAGAACTGGAACTTTTGAAATACAATCAGAACCCCGTGAGATTTCAGACCAAGAATTAAAGAAATGCCAAAAGGAAGTGCCGTCAACAACGGAGTGATTGATAGTGCAAGCGATGAAGATTCCATCCACAAGCTCTGTCACTTGAACCCCAAGCAACGGCTTGGCCTCGGCGACACACTGACAGTTTGTCACTCCATTTAGTGGGAAAAAAGAGTAAACGATTTCATTAGGAACATAAACAGGTGTAATGATATCTGCAACAGAGAATCCATCGGCCGTGGCGTGCACAAACTCTGCGCCGGCATTGTTGCAATTTATGTAAACAGAAATTGTGTTGCTGTTATCATGATGCTCAATGGTCGCCAGGCGACCGGCAAGTGCGGGAAAGTAGTCTAGCGTACGGGAAAGGGAGGTCTTGAGGTGGTGGATCAAGTTCAAGCTGCTGGTATCGGTGTTATCCGTTGGAGGTTTGCGGAAGAGAAGTCCTTTCTGAATGGTATCAAATTGAAGGAGCTTAAGATCCCATGGAGTTAAATCAATTCTAAGGTTTGGTTCCCTGTGAATGGCTGCACAGACGGTGCTCTTTGAGATGATCTGTGCTCTTCCCATCGTATTTCCTCCGGTGATCTAACTGAAACCAAATGCTGAGATGAAAATAAATGTTGATATAACGCATAATTTATACAAGAAAATGAGGATGAAAAATACTTACAGTGTACAGAACAGAATTTAGGGAAGCTAAAAAATGATACTTCCGATCTAGGCAAGCAATGCCATTTTGCTATGATTATCCGATAATTTGTAGTCTCTTCCTCTCTTCGGGGCTTACTTGCAACTATTTGACACGTGTATTGTGATGATAATTTGCTGTTGACTATCCTCCTCCTGCCCCAATGTTCTCTTGAATTATCACCGCATAAACCTGAATGAAATAATCCTTCTTGTCGTTTATAATTTTGTCGATTGGTGTTTGTTTGTTTAATTAATTATCATCTCCTGTTCTTCTCAGAAGCTCAAAAAGAGAAAGAAAAAAAAAAAAAATTCTGTCAGCTCATGTCCAGCTGCAATCTTGAAAGGAACATATTCGTTATCTTGAATGGTCACTGTCTTATCTTGGATGGATGAAATCATTTTGCAGCTAATTTCAAATTTCTCATATTCTCCATTTACAATTTCTAGATTTTCTTATTTTTTTTTATTTTTTGTTACACGTGACAAATATGAAATATAAAATTCCTTGAGATTCGACCCACTCTCTTAAATTTTACAGAGAGAATGACAATTTCAAGTTTAACTCAAATTCTAAGAATATAATAAAATAGAGCACAATTGAACCAGTGCATCGAGCTGTAGCCTGAAGATCGGTATGGATTTAAAAAATAAATAATAATAATAATAATAATAATAATAATAATAATAATAATAATAATAATAATACCTTTGTTGAAATGATATTTGATCCTTCAGTTTATCTTATTAGTTTCCGTTATTTAATTAATCATTTTATTTTAAAAATTATCTTTAAAATGTCAAAAAAATTGTTTATTTTTTTGCCTCACCACTGTCGCAATCTGATATGCAAGTGAAAAGTTTGCTTGGATGAATTGCAAGAAAATTTAGCTGTAAAACGAAGTTAGAAACAACGGTAACCCCATGATCTGAATTTATTCTGTTTTTCCGGATATGAACCCCATACGAATCATTATATTTTTATTGCAGATTTAATTCTTACTAATTGCTTGCCGTTTTATGTTAGAAGATCAACAATTAAATATGATGAATTTTGAGAGAGACCAAAAATAAAAATAAAAAACAATATTTATTTTTAAAAGGTAATTTTGGAAATATTTTTTTGTTAATTAAAAAGTAGGGGTTGATTTGAGTGGGTCAAACATCCTTATAGCAATCTTACTAATAATTAATTTATAAAAAAGTAATTTACTAAGTTAATCTTAAAAGTAAAATAATAATAATAATAATAATAATAATAATAATATAAAAGTTTGTGTAAATTTTTGTGTTACTTCTAAGTTAATTTGATAAATTATTATTTTTTCTTTTTATTGATATTCCCAAGAATTTTATTGCAAGGGTATTTTTGTATAAAAATTGCTTTAAGTTGACTAATATTAATTTATTTATAAATAATTATTAGTAAACTTGTTGCACAAATAAAAAAATATTAATTCTTTCACATCAATATTTTTCGGTTAATTTACTAGTAAATAAGTATTGGTTAATTTGAAATTAATTTCTTATTAATAAATTAATTAATGTCAAGAATATAATTAGAAGGATATTTTTGTAAAAAGAAAGAAAAAGTGAGGGTAAAAATATAATATGTTTAACTGCAAGGTTGTTTTAAGGTATTTTTTAAAATATAAATATTAAATGGATGCTTAAGTCAAATTTTCAAGTTCCATTTTCTTCTTTTATTCCAATTTCCACCGATCAACAACTAACAAAAGACAAAAATCAATAGTCACTTTACGGCCAAGCCAATTTCACCTTAATTTTAAAGTCAATTTTCTCAAGTTATTGTCCTAATTAAGGCAACAAAGTTGAATTTTATTATTAAGTCATCAAATTTTATTAGTTATTAGTATCTTATCATTAATTTTAAAATTCTCGTCTCTTAAACAATGAAGCTCTATTAGACATAGCTCATGTTGTTTGAGAAATTTAATGAAGAAATTTCTTTGCTAAAGGGAAGCTGTTTTCTACAAATTGAAGCAAGCTCAAAGTTCTGTGCTATTGAGTGTTCAATAAGCTTAATTTACTGTTTTTTTCCTAATAATACTTTTTTAAAAATTGAAAAGATATCAAATTTTAGTTGCTAAATTTATTTAAGCATGCTATTTAAGTATTTGAGATTTAAATATTTAATTTACATTTTTTTTGGAAGAATATATAAGCTTATATTTGAATTGCATTTTTATTCTCTACATTTTTATATAATTATTTTGCTTAGAGTAAATATTCATAGAGGTAAGGCTCCTAATGTCTTATTATTAAGCATGTACATATACATACATGCATGCATACATACATACATACATATATATACATACATATACATATATACTACAATGCGAGGGTGGTCTTAGATCCGCTCTCAAAACAAAAGGAAAGCGTGTGAAAGATAGAAGATGGATAATTAGGTAATTTTATCAAAATTAATATTAAAAATTTTAATTAAAAAGAGAGTATGAGAAAATTAGTTATTCGCACCCTTTCCAAGGTATTTGAACTCATAAAAATACTCTTTACACCCGTTGTTTGGATAAAAATTATATTCTTAAATTATCCTTAAAGAAAATTAATGTTGGAGACAAAATAAGATAATTTATAGTAAAATAATAATTCTCTTTACACTCACCTAAGAGAAGTCATCCCAACATTAAACCCTAACTCATTTTCTTCTGGGCCGTTCATTTAAAACTTCTCCTTTTTCAAATTGAAAAGAGTATTTCACAAATAATAACAAACAAAGCGAATGCACATGATACGAACCCAAGAAGTGTCAATTTAATAGAAATTGGTGCTTGTGATACCATATTTTCCTTCTCATCTATGAACCTTAAGCAAATCAAATATAAAACAGGGACAAGCGAGTTTGCGACCCAAAAATTTTTCAAGAAGTATTATAGCAGGCTGGCAGCATTGTAGCAGCACATAGAAGTTGAAAAGAGATCTTTTTATAGCATAATATTATTATTTTAATAAGCTTAAATATTTTAATTAGAGAAATTATCATTCATATACCCTATAGATGCTCTGTTATTAAAAATACTACTAACACTTTGAGGGCGTATCAATCTTCCATCATAAATTGACAAAATATATATGTCGTCCACCAAACCGTTTCTTGTCGTTTAAATAGGATAACGCCATAGAGGTAATTTGGTCTTTTCATATGATACAAGTGATAATTTAAGGGTAGACAAGTGATAATAAAAGAATTTTAAGGGCATACAAGTGATAATTTTTTAGGGTAAAATTATCAAATCGTTATAATTCTGTTAATTTTCAAACGGCAGCTAATGGTTTGGTGGTCGACAGATAGCTTTTGTCAATTTAGGGTGGACGATTGATACACCTGCAAAGTGTTGTAGTATATTTAATAATAGAACATCTATAGGGTATACGAATGATAATTTCCCTTTTAATTATGTCATGTTTATTTATTTTAGTCTCATTTCTCCTTATTAATATGCATGCTCTTGTGGAGATTGATAAGAGAACAACTTAAGGACATTGTTGAAGAAAAAGTGAGAACACTAACAGAAGAGTTAGTGGTTGCAGATGTAGAAACAAATTTGCAGGAAGGGAAAAAAAATAAAAATGTATATCTTTAGTTAAGGTCATCTTTTCGGAAATATAGAGGATGTGTTGAGTAAAAATTAAGTTTTTAAATTTTAATAATTGGTTTCTTAAGAAAATGGGTGTTAGGAGGAAAATTCCACCCCTTCACAAGTAGTCACCCAAAATTTCTATTGACAATTATGCCCATTGATTATAAGATGAGTTTGAATGTATGGAATAAGTATAAATAAAATACGAAAATAAGTGAATAACTATAATATACCCAACAAAAAAGAAAAAGAAAGACCATTGGACTGTTGGTGCTATTGGTATTATGTCCATTATGTCACCGTGGTTGTTGCTTTCAAAATGCACTCAATAAGTTCAGCCAACAGGAATGGTCCAAATTTGCCTAGTCCGCCCAACGGTAATGGGGGACATACACATGCCCAAACTTGATTGGATTTCTCTCACGCCTCACTTTGGTTACTAGGTCACAATTTGCCGATTGTATGTTTGACAAAAGAGTGGTGGGGGCACTTCTTGGGCAGTCATTTAGGCGCGGTAGAAGAAGTGGACATGGCCCCCCATGGCATTATTCTGGCCGGTTCTTCACATCCGAGGTAACGCTACCATAACTCAACCTTCACCACAGACAGAGGGGTTCTCTGCGGCGAAGGGGGCTGATGAAAGATGATTCTAATATTGCAACTACCAATCTACCTCCAATAGAGAATCCATTTAAATTATCTGGCCCACCTTCACGCTCATTACAACACAGCCCAGTACAGAAACGGGATGTAGCCCAAAGAAGATTAAAAGTGGACACTGATGGCCAGGAGGAAATTAATACCGGAAGTGGAGATTTCCAAGCCCAACATGACCGGTAAGAGGTGTAGAAAGTCAATGGACTTGAATAACAAATTGCGGACAAGTCAAAGATCTAATAAGCAAGTCCTTGAGCCTTTCAAAGGTGAGAGTCTTATGATGCGTTTGTTGACTATTAATAAGAATAAATTAAAATCTGAAATTAGAATGGGTATTAAAATAAATTACTTACTTAAATGGTATAGATCATAATAGAATAGATTGTATTACTATTGATATGGTTACTTTGCTTTCGAATCAAAATTAATGATTCCGAGTTACTAAAATGTCTTTTTTTAATTGTTATCCTAAGTATTATTTGTTTCTATTATAATAATAATAACAATAATAAAGATAAAAATAATAACAATAAAGACAATAATAATAAATAATAATAATTGACATGAATTGAAAGTGGTTGATTACTCCCAAATATAAGAATGTTTAGCTATAATATAACCTATAAATCCCGAGTCAAACGATAAGGAATTCAAAATTTTAATAGCTAATTATTAAATAAAATTAATTGTAAAAAAGAAAATTAATAAGGAATAGTCTAAATTAAAAAAAGCGTTGAGGGTCTAAAATTCACTCTAGATTTACACCAAACTCACGCTTTTCTCTAAAATTCACTCTAGATTTACATTAAATTTCTCTACAAAACTCACCTATAAAATCCACTACCAATTCTCTACCGATTTCTCTCTAAATTCTCTACATAAATTTGTTAGAGCTCTTGCTTTATATAAGTGAATTTTGAGTTGATCAAGTTGGGCATTTACATAATATTTTCGATGAGCTTGCGACCACAACCTTTAAATGAACTTGACTAATACAATCCAAGGGTTTACAATTGCAACCATTATGAATCGTCGAATTCATTATAATCAATGGCTACAAATGAAATCAAAACGAGACCTTCATTGGCTCATTTGTCAAGATAGTTGATCTATCAAATTGATAAGTGTTAAATCTAGTACAACAAGGTGCACATTAGCTCAGACACATAGCATGATCTTAGCTGTTCAAAATTAATGTTGGATCAAAAGGGTATCAATTCTTCTAAAGGATTTTGAGTCTCTAGAATCTAAATTTCACATTCATTTTTCCGATCAAACATCATGAATTTAGGGATTTATCTACAAACCATAAAAATCATACTTTAAAACCAATGAAAATAGACAATTCATAAAATGTGTTAGGGATTTGTAAATTTGATGCTATTATTAGTCTTATCAACAATGTAAGTGGAAAATGATAATTTTAACTTTTATCAAATGTATACTTTCTAGTGTTAATCAATAATAATACTAATAATTAATGTAATTAATAAATAATAATAATAATAATAATAATTTATAACAGTAATAATACCAAAGTGGAGATTTCGAAGCCCAACATGACTGACGAGAGAGGCAGAATATCAATAGACTTGGAAAACAAATTGTAGAAAAATCAAAGATCTAATAACCAAGTCTTGAGCCTTTTAAAGGTAAAAGTCTTATGATGTGTGGTAATAGGAATAGACTAGAATCGAAATGAAGATTTGAAACTAAAATAAGTTGCTTACTTGACTTGTAGGAATAGGAATCAGAATAGACTATATTACCATTAATGAGTTTACCTTATCATAGAATTGGGGTAAATTGTTATAAGTTACTAAAATACCCTTTGTTAGTTGTTATCCTTAATATTATTTGTATCTATTATAATAAGAACAATAAAGAGAATAACAATAATTAACATAATAAAATTAGTAAATAATAATTGCATTATTATTATATTATTACAATTAATTAATTAATAAAGGACCTATTTACAAATATTATAAAACTTTTGGGTTTTTTTATAAATTATGTAGGGCCCAAAATGTAAAATATGATAGAACTTGATACAAACATCATTTCGCTGGAATTTTGTTTTGAGCTAGTAATATGCTAATAAATCAAAGTAAAAATACTAATAAGCACGCATAAAATGCATATATAGATCCAAAATGTTCTCTAGTACAACATAAGTTCTACCAATATAAAATTAAAAATTGCTAAATAACATATAGAATCCGTCAAGAATCGCTAGTTATATAAGTCACCTATTATAAATATAAGTTCAAAATCTCAATATAATAGTATAAGTATGAAGTTTCAACATCGTAACTAATATCAGACTACATCCTTCTATGCAGCATTTGATTGCTTCTTAAAGTGATCAAGCAAGGTAAAGAACACACTTAGCAAATCATATTTTGAGGCCAACATACTAGTCCTACCATATATTTTTATGTCACTGAATCCTTTAATTTTGCGTATTTCTCTATAGAACTTTGTAAATCAAACATATCATTAACATTAGAAAGTTCACTAATCAAACCATTTACCTTAGGGACCATTGCTGCCACCAGTTCAGCCATTTCCCCAATATTTGAGCATATGTGATCAAATGATTTGTCTTTTTCTTTTCCTAGACTTATTTGTTGAACTACTTGGAGCGGAATCAACTTGATGAGGAGTAATATTCATATTAGGAGTATATGACATATCATCAATGTAATCTTCCATAAAAGGTTCATTAATTAACTCACCTTCTAAATTCATATGAATGTTTTCACCTTGATGTACTTTTTCCTCATCATTATCTGCACTGTCGATGTTAGCTGCAATTGCCTAATCTAGGCTATAAAATATCGGCCAATGTATAACAATATAGAAATGGTTTATTAAATAAACTAGATGCATCCCTTTTTTTCTTCAAAAAAAGAAAAGATGTGTCAGTAACATAAAATCAAGCAGTAGCAATTGACATTATAAAGTTAAAAATTTTACCTTAAAATACTCATAAAAAAATATCTTTTTCACATGTTATCATCGTCTTCTTATTATCCCAACCAAACCCACTAAGAGATAACATATCAAACATAGCACAATATTTTCTCTTAAGCCATTTCACTCTAGATTCAATGTGAGACAAGCTTGCAAACCACAATCTACCAATTGCACTTTAATCTTATTTTCTAATTGTTGCAAATACTCATTTTTAAAACCACAATTAGATCTTCACATAAGATTTTGACTCAATTCCAATAATGAGTCAATCAATACATTATCTTCAACAGTTGTCCAGAAATATTTGTTCATATCTTGACCTCTAAGAGTTGGATTGAGAATTGAACTCTTTTTATATATTCAAATACAATATCCATTGTCAAATAAAAATACAATATCCATTGTAAAAGAACAATACAATAACAAATGTCAAATAATAATACAGTACAATGTTAAACAAACTGAATTGCATAACATTATAAACAAACTCTTCATGCTTGTCAGCTTGCTTGCCATGTGTTCCACATATCTTTGGCCAAATTTTGTCATCAAATAGTCCATTCATTTTCAGGGCTCAATGGTATCAATAATCTCATAGTCATAATTAATATCCGGAGTTGATTCATTATCCATTTCCATTTCCATATCATTGAAAGGAACTTTTACTCTAATGAAGCTATGTAGCATACAACAAACAGATAGAACAACCTTTGTGTTTTATATCATAAAAGGTAGGACTTATTAGCATAGCCCATCTCTTTTTGAGTAATCCAAGACATCATTCAATCATATTTTGTGCACTTGAGTGCTTCGTATTGAGCAACTTTTTCAGGATAGTAGGTTAATGTCTATCCTAAAGTCATTCAATGGTAATGTAACCCTTTAAATAGTAAAAGAAAATCCAACCATTAGTGTATCTACAATCAACCAAGTAGTAGTAACCTATTGACAAAATAAATACCATTGAATAAAAAGTAATGTTATCAAACCTAAAGATAATTTTGATTAGATGCATTACTATAAGGAACTTTTGAACCATTTGTTTTAGACATAGCATCTTTTAGCCCTTGCATATCGTGACTTAAACCGTCCCATTCTAGTAAGACATAAATAAATTGTAATTAACACAAGAAATAATACATTTAATAAAGGTTAAAATAATTATCTTTTCACTTAGAGTATTGATTTATGCGCCTTTAAATCATAAATTATGTTAATGCTCTCCAGATATAATTTTATGTTAAACTAATTTATAATATGTTATCTTAATTTTATGTTGTTTATATAATTCATGAATAAAGAGGAAATTGGAGCCGAAAATAGTGGATAAAGAAGATGGAATGCATTGATTAAAACAAAAAAAGAAATGGAGCCAATTGATAAAGTAATAGTCAAGTTGCAGCCACTACTTTTGACTATCACTTGTTCCTTTCTTTTATTATAATAATAATAATAATAATAATAATAATAATAATAATAATAATAATAATAATAATAATAATTAAGAATGAAAAGAAGCACTGGCTGTCCATAAAAAGGGAGTGAAAGAGAGAATTTGGGCAAAGAGGGATGGAGTGGGAGTGACCAAAGACAGAGGCAGAGATAATAATTTCTTATCTTTTCTTGTATAGATAATTTTCTTATAGTATATCTTAGGAGTTGATTAAATAAAATGAGTGTTTTATTTGTCAATATGATTGGCTAATTTTCTAAGCTAAAGTGAATGGTAAAGTTCAAAGATTTAAATTATGAAAGTAATTATTCTCTCATGTAAGTTTATAATTTACTAATTTGATTATATGTTTACAAGTTATATTTTTCACTTGTTGTTCATTTCATTTTAATCTATAGATCTAGATCTTCTTTGGATCCATATGATATTTAGACCTAATGTTGACACACTATAATGGCTATGGTACATTATGTACTTTATCCCCATATTTATTCATAAGGGATTAACTAATAATTAAGTCATATAATAATTAAATAAATATAAAAATATAATATGAAAAAGTATTATTAACATAATTTGAATACTAAAAGTAAATCCCTAACCTTAGCACTTTTTAAACGTGTAATTTCTTTTTCTGCAATTTAATTTTATTTAGTTATTGACTAGTAGATTTTTAGAATTGTTAAGATTTGACCTAAGACTCACCGGGTTATATTATAATTAGACACTTTTATATTTAAGAGTAATCAACACTTTTAAGTTATGTCAAGTTTTTGGCCTCGTTCTTTTTTTTTGTTTTTTATTTCTCCCTTCGCCATTTCTTTTTTTAGATCTCGCAATTTTATTTTATTTTATTTCATAAAATTTCACTAAGCATCCTTCTTTCTCTAGAAATTTCGAAACCTATAAAACTTGTGAGAAATTTCATTTAGACCTAAAAACTTTTGCAAATCAATCTGTGGACGGAATTTGTATCTTTGGGTTATGACTTATTCTTTAGACTCTTAGATTTAAGGATTTAATGAACCTTAACTTTGGATTTTATGGACATAATGAACATAGACTTTGACTTTGAAAATTATGATTAAGGCTCAGAATTCAAATTAATTACCTAATTGGTCGGTATTTTTTAAAAGTTATTAAAAAAAAGAGAGGAGTTCTATATCTCAAGGTAAATATATCTTTTCCCCCCATAATTTCAGTTTTATTTATTTATTTATTTATTTTTCTTTTGCATTTATTATTTTTGTTTCATGTTTATGCTTTATTATTGTGTTGTTAATTTATGTGGCAGATTCTATAGTACTGCTTAAATTGTAAATATTTTGTTAATGTGTTATTATGTTTTGTTTAATTAATTTATTTATATGGCTGATTTAACCGCCTATTAAGTCATTTTCATTCCAGTCTATTAATTTTATTTTACATTTTTGTATATTTATATTACTTGCTTATTTAATTTTTCATTATTTAATTTAATTTTTTATTTTTGTAATTTTCATTTAGTGTTTCATGCATTATTCATTTGTTTGTGCATCGTTTTCTTAATTTAATTTGACACATATAAACATCTTTAGCATTGTATGCAATGTTGATTTCGCATAGATAATGGTAGGTTAACTAGGAAATCACCTTCACCGCCCTTAGATATGGCTGACATCGAAGCTGATAACTTTTCAGAGCACTGAGATATCTAAGCTTTACAAAATCTTCATGAATAACCTAAGACACTTAAAGATTCCATACATCGTACTAGAATAGGAGCACCATCATGCATAGCTTTTTCTCTTTATGCATCACGTTTTAATTTCAAATCTAGTATCATTAAGCTTTTACCTACTTTTCATGGTTTTGGATTTGAAAGTTCATACTTACATTTGAGAGAATTTGAAGAAGTCTGCAACACTTGCACTGAGATTAACATCTCAAAGTAGACAGGCTGTCGAAATGATATGTAGTAGTGAGTTTAGAGACAAAAGTCCTTGTTTCAACTAGATTTTGGTATGAAGGAAAAAGAAACCTAAACCTAGTTAAACACAATGAAATTTATATTAAGGGTAATAAAGGTGCCTCGCATAGCCTAGGGTGCATTATTTGAGATGGATTTGAACGAAAGTTGAGAGTGAAGAAAGGAAGTAAGTGAGCTTTGAGAGACTTGGATTTGAGTTGAGGGTTGGCTTGATGAGCCGTATTTAACCTGAGTGTCTTTATATAGAGTGCCATAGTCGTCTGCCACCTAGAGAAATTTTTATTGGTCAGTTATAAAGAATATGTCATTCATTTGGCTTGTTTATTCATTTGGAGCATTAGGAGCATGCTTGGAGAGCAAGTAGGGCGTTATTTGCTTGGTTTGTTCTCTTTTACACGTGGCGCATTCATGCGGTAGTCCTGGATACCTCAGCAAAGGTTGTCTGAAGGACCATTGTCCTTGGTGTGCTGTCCTTTGCTTTTTGCAGGTGTGACAGTCAGCTGTCCTTTCTTTTCTAGCAAGATATTCCTTATTTGATTCTTCCAAATCAAATATTCCCTTTTGGGCGATGGAGGTATTTTATGCAGCTAATATCTGGATAATTTCTTTATCCATTTCACTTCTAACAAGGGTTCCCCGCATACGCTTCCCGTTGCGAGATGGTCGAAAAGCTCATGATCCGCCATTCGCTTATAACTAAATAAGTAATATAGATAGTGATCAATTTAGCTGCCACCAATACCTCTTCGAGATGGTCGAAAAGCTCATGATCCACCATTCACTTGTAACCAAATAAGCAATATAGATAGTTATCAAGGTAGCTGCCGCCTAACCTTTTAAGCACTTCAAGCATCTAACTATGTGATTACCCTTTACTTGTAAATTCTTCCCTCATTACTTCAGCTGAAGTAGGAGAATAGAGGCGTGGGCATATGCATACCTTAACAAATCTTTATGATTTTAGGGCCAATTTGTAATCTATACTCACAGGTCCATAACTTCAGTTGGAAAAACAAACCAAATTTTAGCTAGAGAAATGACAATTATACACAAACTTCACAACCACTTTCTTCATGTTAGAATTTTCAAAATTATGAAAGTTACCCACCTTATGTCCCATTATCAAGAAAAAGTCTTAAAGATACATTGTAATCATTCTTCGAAAAGCAAGAGTCCATCAATAACCAACCATGCGAACCTTCAAAAATTTGATAGACACGGTTTCCAAAATTACATCAGCCCTCACTATTTAGGAAACCCTCACTATTTAGGAAAAAAGGTTAATTTCCTTCTCAAGCATAACTAAATTTCAAAAGTTAACAGCCTCAAATAGGTAATATAGGAAACCAAAATATGAGCCAAGTCAAATCGATCATAACCCTTTATGGTAGTAAAGTTATTGAAAACCATATTCTTGATCCTAGTGAAATTAGTAAGGAGTCAATTTTAGAAAATAAGGAAGAGATTGATGAATTTTTTTACCCATGAAGATATAAACTAAAGAAATCTAGTACCCTTATTTCCTCAAGGACTAATCAAGCTAAAGAAATCAAAGCACAATCCAAAGATTTATGAAGTCTTTAAACAAGTGAAAGTCAACATTTCTTTACTAGACATTATTGTACAGGTCATCTTATACTAAATTTTTGAAAGATCTATGCACTATAAAAAGGAAACATAAGGTACAAAAGAAACCTTTTCTAACAGAACAAGTAAGTTATATTTTCTTAACTAATAATGTTTTGAAATATAAGGATCTTGAGTATCCAACTATTTCTTCATTATCGAGGACCATAAAATTGAACACGCTTTACTTGATCTTAGTGCCATTGTCAATTTGCTTCCTTATTTAATATACTGACAACTTAATCTTGGTGAGCTTAAACCAATCTCTACCATTTTTTTACTTATTGATATGTCAATTAAGTTACCAAAAGGGATAACTGAGGATGTATTGGTTTTAGTTGATAAATTCATATATCCTATGAATTTTATTGTTTTCGAAATTGAACTAATTATTGATGAATATAAGTAAATTCCTATCATATAGGCCAACCATTTTTAGCCATCGTTAATGGTTTGATTAATTCCAGGAATGAGGTGATGAATTTGTCTTTAGGCAACATGACATTAGAACTTAATTTGTTCAACATGTGTACACGACCTCACGATAAAAAAAGATGAAGATAGTAAGAATGAAGATATCAAATATTATAATTTTACAAACTCTATAGAAATTTATTTTGCTGAATCTTTTGAATCAAGTAAGGATGTAGAATGTGGTACTACTAACATATGCTCTATACTTGATTCTATGCAGGCACCTAAAGATGAAATTGGCCAATTGAACTTTGAAGACATGATATAACTTAAAAAGATAAAAGAAAAGAAAGCACCAAAGCTTGAATTGAAGCCTTGAGCTGAAGAATTAAAGTACGTATATGGTGTGCGATTTCTAATGAAGGGTGTCAGTCCACAAGTGTAGATAGCAAATAATATACTGATGAGTATGCAAATTGTATCACAGGTATTGATGTTATCAGCTTTGCTACAGCAACCTCAATAGTGCAGTTGTTATAAATTAAAATAAGATAATTTATGAAACTAATAAACTAATAATAATGCAATAAATAAAATGTAATAAAGAAAATTCTCACGTCAAACACAAGAATATAACCAATGGGAATATAGTAGTTGAGTGAATAAACTCACTTAATGGCATCGACTATTTTTCAATTGTAGTACCGTCGTTACAGCATCTACTACAGCACTGGACAAAATCTCTCATGCATCCTTAGTTGTTGTCTGTTGGATATCTTATATTTAATACAACCTAACAGTGACCAATTGTTATGCTAACATTAAATATAGCATTAAACAATCTAGGTTCTATTTACCCTATAAGGTGAAGTTTTATATCTAATTCATCACTAATTTTAGATCAAGTATGGCCCTATTCAAATTAAAATTAACTCAACTTAAGAAACCCAATCTAAAACCAAGTATTGTCTTAATGAGATCCACTAAGTCAGACATTTTTTAGACTTTTTTTAGCTAATATCCACTAAATGGGTGGTCAGCCGAAATAAAGAATTAAAATAAAAACAATTAAGACAAAATGCTATAGCAAACACAGAGCAACACAAATATATTAGTCAATCATCCATTAAGATCATTTATTACTCAACCACAATCAAATTTAGTTTATAATTTACGATAAAATAGTAAATAAAATAGTCTTAGCCATCAAATGCATTACCATAAATAAATAGAAAACAAGATAAATATGTGAAGTCCGCTTAATCTTGCGATCTCTCTTTCTTGTTCACTATAAATCCTCCGTTGCAGCCCTTAAATCTCTCTTATTTTTTGTTTTTCTTTTGTTTTTCTCTGTGATTTTTCCTTGAGTGACGGCTCTCTTTTTTTCTTTGCAAGCGTGCTCCTTTTATAACTTAAAATTTAGGCAACATAGAGTGTATGGCGTGTATCCTCCATTTTTAGAAACTTCATATCACAATCTTTTAGTTGTTGCGCTCGAAATCCAGTCTGTCATTGCTCTAGGATTGCTACAGCAACGACTACAACATCTTCACAGTTTCAGACTTGATTCAATTCTTCTATAACCAAGTTCTATCATTATCTTTGCAACTCTGTTACAGCAGCATTTATTCCTTAAAATTTAAGGTTTCGGTCACCTATAATTTTGCATATAATTTAAGCACAAATTATTTTAAAACAACTCAATTTATTAAAAATAAACTAAAATGGATGTTCATTCAAAATATAACTAAAATGTAATTAAAAAAATATCATTTACTCTCTAAGTATTACTGATTTAAGTCTAAAAGTGTCATGATAACTCTCATTTCATAGAGTCATCAGTATACCTCAGAGATCAGTAAACCTATTCAGCAGTAATTTCTTCCTAACTCACAAGTGACCATTAAAAAGTATCATATTACAATTGGTTGGACTTTAAAAAACATAAAGGGCATTAATCTTTTAATTTGCACACACAAAATACACTTAGAGGAAAATGCCAAAATAACCATCAACCACAAAGAAGACTAAACCCTTATATGAAAGACGTGGTAAATAATGAAATTCTTAAACTACTATATGTAGGAACTATTTATATTATCTCTAATAGTAAATAAGGAAGTCCAATAGAAGTAGTACCAAATAAATTCAGAATAATTCCTGTGAAAAATGTAAAATGTGAGCTAATCCTAACACAAGTCTTATCTAGTTGGCGTATGTGCATTGACTATAGAAAATTAAATGATGCCCCTGGAAAAGACTATTTTCCTCTCTTATTTTTAGACTAAATTCTCGAAATAGTAGTAAGACACCCATACTACCGCTTTCTGGATGGCTACTTAGGTTATTATTGAATTTTTATAGCCTTAGAAGACTAAGAAAAGACTATATTCACATGCTCATTTAGAATATTTACATTTTAAAAAATGCCTTTTGGACTCTATAATGCTTCTACAACATTTCAGAGAAACATGCTAAACATTTTCATTGACATAGTTGAAAATCATTTAGATGTTCTTATGGATAATTTAACTGTACTTGGAGATTCTTATTATTTTAATCAGATTTTGGTATAAAGGAAAAAGAAACTAAACCCAGCTAAACACAATAAAATTTGTATTAAGGGTAACAGAGGTGCCTTACGTAGCCAAGGTATGTTATTTGAGATGGCTTTAGATGAAGGTCGAGAGTGAAGCGAAGAAGTGAGAGAGCTTTGGGAGACTTGGGTCTGAAGTGGGGGTTGGCTTGATAGGCTATATTTAACTTGCAACATAGGAAAAGAAATTAGAAGTGGAGCCAGCGGTGGCTAGTGACCACACTCCGACGCTAATGGTAGTTTTTGGGTAATATTTTAGGTGTTAAGAGCTTGCTAGCCCTTAACAATGGTGGCTAGAGGTTGAAGAAACCCTCATCTCCTTTTTTGTATGTATATTGTTAGGGATGTTTATGAGTGAGGAAAAATAAAACTTGAGCACCTTTATATAGAATGCCTTGGGTACCTTGGTTGCCTGGCACTTGAAGAATTTTTATTAGTCAACCCTAAAGAATATGCCATTCCTTTGGCTTGTACATTCATTTGCAGCATTATGAGCATGCTTTGGGGAGCAAGTAGAGGGTTATTACTTATTACAAGTGTGACAGCTAGCTTGCACTTCTTTTGTAGCAAAATATTCCTTATTTGATTCTACCAAATCAAATATTCTTTTTTGGGTAATAAAGATATTTTACGTAACTAATATTTTGGATAATTTTTTTATTCAATTTACTTCTATCATAGGGTGCTCCACGTACCAGCTCAATTAGCAAGTATACCTAGTATAGGCTGAATACCTCCAAGTAATCTCTTATAGTTACACAACTTAATATTGACACGTGTTGTTCTGTCATTAAGCTTATTTTTCCCCCAAATAACATCTCTTTATTATTATTTTTTTTTTGCGGAATTAATTGAGGCAAAAGAAACTCATAGAAGAATTGTGAATGACACATGGCGATATTTGATTTTCCTTCACAAATGACTAAGTAAGAAAAATGGGTATTTCAGCTGCCTCTTTTCTATTCTGGCCACTTGTGTTCCCTTGTATAAAATTACCACTTCTCTTTCTATTTTCTTTTTTTTACGTATCTCTATATATGTGGTTTTTCTTCCTCACTCTGGGGTCTTTGTGATCTTATAGATATTACATGGATCAAGGGGAGATGCCTTGTCTAGGAGTTGAGTAGGAAGGTGAGTCGTTACGAGGTAAGGTTTTTGGCCCTACAAAGGGAGAATGATATATTGAGTGTAGATCGCTTGGAGAAGGTATGGTTGATTGGTTAGAGTTCCCCATTGACTTCTTCTAATGAACCAAGTATAAGTAAAAGATGTTATAGAGGTATCCCAATGTCATTTTCGTTTTGTTTTCTAGCATTGTGTTTTCCTTTATTGTTTTTCCTCTTGTTATTTCTCTTCATAAATTTTGTATTTGCTCATTTAACCTTTTTTCTTGTTTTGTATGGTGGTTGAAAGACATAGACCGGTCCAGCGAAGATTTCGACTCTTTTATCAATTGACTGAGAAGTGGTTTCTCAGTTACCCTGGGTTCCACCATATTGAAGGGTACCCTTTCTCCTCGTGCCCCGGCAACAAAGAAAAAATCACAAGGCTCCACTTCTGTGGCTTTAGGGGTACCCACAAAAATAAGATGAGTTTTCTCTTCTCCTTATCTAGGGACTTTGTTAAAGACAAGCTCGATCCAATGGCCAACAAGAATGCTTTCCACCTAACTAAATACCTCTATTATACTTCTGAGAACATCACTTCCAAGGTGGTTGTGGAAATGGACGAGTTAGGCTTAAATGAATGCTACAATCGAATGCTCAAGGCTAGCCAAGATGTGAGTATCTTTTGCATATTGTATCTTTTATGTTTTATTCCTTCATCCTCTTCGTTCTTCTAACTTTGGGGTACCATTTGCTATAGGTTACTTTTCTTTTGAGTTACAGCCTCTAGGATCTCGTTGCTATTGCCAGCGTTTGGTCAAAGAATGAAAAGTTGAGGAGTGAGATTCAAAGTCACCGATCCCGTGAAGAGAAGCACATCCAAGAGATCAAGACTTTGAAGGGGCACCTTAACAAAGTTTCCAAGGAGAAAGCCCGTATGGTGAGAGACCTTGAGCTAAGCATAAGGACTTGATCTTAGAGCAGAAGAACATGATGACAATGCCTTTGAGCATATTATGACGGAGTTGTAGAGTGTTGATCCTAGGCTAGTGGTGGATAAGCCAACAATTCTTAAAACTATCGATAATAGTAGGGTTCCTCGCATATCTCGATTTGAAAGCTCAGGAAGGTCATCTGGGGAACCCCGCTTGCTGAAGGTGAGGACGGCTAGCACACCAGGTAACTTAGTTTAGCATTACTGCTTTTTTTTGGCACTTTCCTCTAATTATATACCTGGAACTACTTTCCTCAGTTCTAGTTTGCTCTGTTTTGTCGAGACACCTGAACTACTTTGATATTGTACTCACAAACTCTTTTTATTTTATAACTACCTTATAGTGCTATCTTTACTTTTCATAGCTTTAGATGTTGTCTCGTTGATGCGTTTTGAAATTTAATTCTGTTTATAAGGTACCCCGGCTACCCATAATGTTGACCAAGAAAAGATCATATTCACATGCCCATTTGGAACATTTGCATTTAAAAAATTTCTTTTGGACTCTCTAATTCATATTACAGCATTTCAGAGAAACATGATAAGCATCTTTAGTGACATAGCTGAAAATCGTTTGGATGCTCTAATGGATGATTTAACTGTATTTGTAAATTCTTATTGTTTTAACTAGATTTTGCTATGAAGGAAAAAGAAACTAAAACCTATTTAAACACAATAAAACTCGTATTAAGGGTAACAGGGATGTTTCACGTAACCGAGCTGTGTTATTTAAGAAGGCTTTGTATGAAGGTCGAAAGTGAAGGGAAGAAGTGAGAGAGTTGTGGGAGACTTGGATCTTGAATAAGGGTTGGCTTGATGGCCTGTATTTAACCTGCAAACTGGAGAACAAAGGTTAAATGTGGAACCAGCAGTGGTCGATGACCACACTTCAACACTCAAGTCAGTTTTTGAACAATATTTTGGGTGTTAAGGTCTTACTAGCCCTTAACAATGGTGGTTGAATGTTGAAGAAACTCTCAGCCCTTTTTGTATGTACTTGTTATGAATGTTCACGAGTGAGAAAAAAAAAGAACTTGAGCGCCTTTATATAAAGTGCATTGGGTGCCTTGTTGCCTGTCACTTGAAGAATTTTTATTGGTCAGCCTTAAAGAATATGTTATTCCTTTAGCTTGTATATTTATTTGCAACATTAGGAGAATGCTTGGAGAGCAAGTAACGGGTTATTTGCTTGGTTTGTTCTCTTTTAAACATGGCGCATACTACATGGTGGTCTTAGATACCTCAATAGAGGTTATCTGGGGGACCACTGTCTTAGGTGTGCTGTCCTTTACTTATTACAAGTGTATTAACTAGTTGTCCCTTCTTTTCTAGTAAATTATTCCTTATTTGATTTTGCCAAATCAAATATTCTCTTTTGGGTAATAGAGATATTTTATGCAGCTAATATTCTAGACAATTATTTTATCCATTTTTATTTCTGTCATAGGGTACTCTACATATCAGCTTGATTATTAAGTGTACTTGGTATAGGCCGGATACCTCCAATTGATCTCTTGTAGTTATAAAACTTCTCATTGACATGTGTCGTTCTGTCATTAAGCATATATTTTTCCTAAAACACTTAAGATAATGTCTTGATAATTTAGAAAGAGTTTTGGAAAGATGTAAAGAAAAATACTTGTTTTAAATTGGAAAAAAATATCATTTCATGACCTTTTTTGGGATTGATTAGGGTCATGTCGTGTCTTTTAATAAAATTAAAGTTGATAAAGCCAAAGTTGAAGTCATCTCAAAATTATCCTCACCAAAGATAGTTAAGGAAGTTCGTTCCTTTTTCAAATGTGCCCCCTTTTTATAGGAGGTTTATAAAAGACTTTAATATCATTTCCAGACCACTTTGTAACCTCCTGCTAAAAGACACGCCATTTGAGAAGACTGAAGATTGTTAGAAAGCCTTTAAAAAGATAATTAGTCTTTTAATATCAACCCTCTGATCGGTCTTTATCTTTTAAATTAATGTGTGATGCAAGCAATTAAACTATTAAAACTATTTTCAGACAAAGAAAAGAAGGTAAGCCCTTTGTTATTTATTATGAAAGTACAACTTTGAATAATGCATAAATGAATTATACGACAACTTAAAAAGAACTATTTACTATAATATTTGAAATGGATAATTTTTTATCGTATTTAATTGGTTTATTTACTATTATTTATTTTGATCATGCTGCTATTAGATATTTAATATTTAATATTTAATAGTTAAACAGGATGCCAAGCCAAGATTAATAAATGGATTTTGTTGCTCCAAGAATTCAACCTCACGATCAAAGACAAAAAATGTGCCGAAAATGTTGTTGTAGATCACTTGTCAAAACTTACAAATGAGTTTTCAATTAATACAACAATTATAATGATTTTTTTCCTGATGAATTTTTGTTTTCCATAAACAGTATGCCATGCTATGCTAACATTATTAATTATCTTGTAACATGTAAAATGCCATCTGATTGGAAATTCCCCAAACAAGAAAAAATTCTTAATAGAGGTGAAAAATTTTTACTGGAATGATCCATACTTGTGCAAGTATTGTTCTAAGAAAATTTTTTGGAAATGCATACCGGACGATGAAGTAAGTAGTCTTATTCAATTTTTTCATTCTTAAGCATGTGGTGGCTACTTTTCTTCAAAGAAGACATCTATAAAAATATTGCAATATGAATTTTATTGGCCTACATTATTTAAAGATTCACATACATTTTGTAAAATATGTAAGAATTGTTAAATGTTAAGGTTCATCTCAAAATAAAATATGATGCCATTAAACCCCATCTTTGTCATTGAAATATTTGATTGTTGGGGAATTGATTTTATAGGTCCTTTCTTATTATTATTTGCATTTGTATATATTTGATTGTTGTTGATTATATTTTAAAGTGGATTGAAGCGATTCCTTGTCGGCATAACGATCATAAAACTGTGGTCCATTTTTAAAAAAAAATCTTTTGAGCAGATTTAAAATCATTCGAGCCATTATTAGTGATGGAGGTTAGCACTTTTGCAACAAATCATTTGAGTCTTTAATGAAGAAATTTAGAATTACACATGAAGTTTCTACTCTTTATCACCCTCAAACAAGTTGTCAAGTCAAGTTAGCAAATAGGGAGAAAAAATAAATTTTGAAAAAGTAGTTAATCTAAACTACAAAACTTGGTCTTTTCGGCTTACTGTACTACATTTAAAACATCTTTAGGAATGTCACCCTATTAACTAGTTTATGGTAAACATTGCCCTTTACCAGTTGAACTTGAGCATAAATCATTTTCGGCTATTAAAGCATTTAATTCAAATCTTGATGATTCTGTTAATGTGCGTAAATTATAATTGAATAAACTTGAGGAGATTTGCAATGATGCATACGAAAATGCCATTAATTACAAGCAACGGATGAAAGTCTTTCACGGCAAGCATGAGAAAGTCTTTTCACCAGGATAGAAGGTGCTTTTATTCAACTCTCTCATGCATCTACTACCAAGAAAATTACGCTCTCGATAGTGTTGGTCTATTTATTTTTCACACTATTTTTATACATGAAGCCATTGAAATTAAGGATCTAAAGAACAATTTCAAGTTTAACGTTAATGGTTAAAGATTAAAATCATATCTGGATACTAACCGCATGAAGAAGACACCAAAATAAATTTGAGTAACCCACCAATTCTTTATTAAAGCCTTTTCCGTATTTAATGGGTTCTTAACTTTTTGTTGTTTCGTTTTACTATTATTTTACCATTTAAATTGTTAAATTGTTTCTTTCCATGTCTCGAATGTGTGCACTCACATCTTTTAAGCATTATATTGTTTCTTGCTTAAGTGTGTTATTTGACAATTGTATTTTATTTCACCATTTTTAATATACACTACTAAAAAAAGGTCTTTACTGATATTAGAATAGTGTCAGTAATTACTTTTAGTGACACTTCCTAATTGCGTCAATAATCTGGCAGTCAAAAAAATAGTGACACTTATTTGTGGTATCACGAGTTATTATTACTATAGTATCACCAAAATCATGACACCATAGTATCAGAATATTATGATACTATATTAGTGTTTTTAATTACTGTTATTATAGTATCAATATTTTATTTATTATTTAAAAAAATAATAATATAAAATGACATGTTGCCCATTGATTTGTTGATAAAATTAAAAGGCAGTGAGAAATAACAACAAAAATCAATTTATATTGCAAAACCTTTCATAACATTTAAATATTATCAATAAATATTACACAATCCAAATACTCCAATACACAAGACGTCTTATTACAAGACATTTTATTCTTATAATTGAATAGTCTCAAATACTTTAAAACTGCCATTATCCTATCAAATTTCTTCTACTCGTAGCTGAATTTAATTAAGGGCTAAATTTACCAAATCTAAAAGCTAAATTTAGAAGGATTGTTATTTTTCACTCCATGAACATAAGTACTGTGATCATGCATTATCATGGATAGCTTTTTCATTCACGGATAGCTTCTTCATTCGATGAATTTGATGGGTTAGAGATATAAGTTGAAGAAGAAACACTTTAAACATATTAACCATATCTGCAAACAAAAAAAAAAAGAAAAGAAATTGGTTGCCAAATTCCAACAATTGCAAAATAAATTAACAAAAGTTAATAGAAATAAACATATTTTGCTCGAAAGTAAAAATATTCATAAGCTATGAACAGATAAACTCAATTATCTTCAAGGAAAATTAGAGAACAAGAATGTTGTAGCTCATTTGATTAGAAATAAGGTAGAATATATTTAACTATAGATATAAATTTTTAAAAAATGTGATGATGAATTCATTCTCTTATATATATGAATAAGAGAAAGTGACAGAGCAAATTATAACATTCAAGTTTTCAGTATAACATCTAGTTTCAAGAAAGTGTTTATTTCTCATTATATAAAAAACAATGATTTCTAGCTAAAAAAATTCATAATAAAATTTAATATCTACTGCAACATAGTATATTTAAAAAAAAGGCTTGCAATTATGTCTTTTAGCCACCAAGCCTAAGTGAGAGAGTAAAGCATTTAACTCTTGATAATTACACACTTTCTGCGTAATGCAATTAGTGTTAACTCATTCCAAATTACTCTACTAGAATAATAAAACATTTTAGCCATTATATTGATGGAGCTACTAATCCAGAATATTTACAATAAATATAGAGTTCAAGGCAATTAAGAGACATGCCTCTTAAAGCTCTAAATATTCTCTATCTTTCTACGGCAATCTTTAATTCATATAATTCCACTGCCTTTGAATTCACAAACTTAGACTTTACAAACAAAGGCCTTATATCATTAATCTTAATACCTTTTTACCAAAAATATCATTATATTCACAAATAAAAATCACAAGTTAACACTTTAACCTCGTGTTGGGCTGTCTTAGTCTGCACATGGCAGAGGAATCTACGATAATGCGTATATTTTCTTGAGAAGAAAAAGGAAAAAAAATAGGGGAAAAAAGTCAAGACTAAGAAGTAATTATTCAATAAGCTGAAAAATTATCATTTATCATGCATGTTTTATTAAAATTGATGATCATATATACACTCACTCACTCATACACACTACTACACACGTGTCCATAAGAGACAACCAATAAAGTTAGAAAAGAACATACAATGCAAGCCAAGACCACTATAATGGTAAAAGATGAACTTTCTGACCGATCTTGAAGACCAATAGCTATTGTTATAGCTGCCACAGTAGCAAAATGCGACCAAGGCATTCCACCCGAATCAAGCATCCTTTTATAATCCCATCTCTTTCTTTATATGTGAGCATCTAGCAAAAACATATAAAATAAACATACAAAATAACTGAGATATTATTATTTCAAAAGAACAACTCTTTAATTACATTAGCCTACACTAAATTTATATTCAATTAACATTTATTATATCATACATCCATAATTCTTTGAATTAGAGATTAATCACAATGAAAAGAGGGCATTTTGCAACGCCAACCCCTAATGAAAAGGTCAATCTAATTTTTTATTTAAAAAATTGATTTTTTATGCAGAAAAAATATCAAATCAACAAAATTTGCAATATGCAACCAATCAAATAAAAAGAAATGCTGGAAAAAATATAATGAAAATGGAGACAATTAAATGGACGGGATGAAGATCTGGAGGAACTAAGCAAGAGCAAAGGTGAGAAAAGTAGAGATTAGAGGAAGGTTTTTAGGGAAGAACAACCACGACAATGATGGAGGATAATCCAAGAATGACGTTGCTTGACCACTCCTTAACAACATTGCATCTCCGACAGTAGTCACCTCATCCATTATTTTAAATTTTTTAAAATTTTCCTCTTTCTCTTATTAGATGAGACAATCCCCAACAATTCATAATTTATAGTTCCCAAAGCCACAACCACAATCAACCCCTCCTTCTCCTCTTTCTCTCTCCAATGAGGAGTGAACAATGCAACAAATTTCCAATAGGGAAGAGATAAGAAAGAAAGTAGAAGGAGTTGCCAAGTTGGTGAATTTAAATAATCTAACCATAATGGCAATTGAAGATGAGCAGTGCACACTCGAGCATGGTGGTCATCAGAGTAAAAGGTGGAGATCTAAAGACAGTTTTCGGAGCTTTTGGCATAGCAACATGGTAGATATTCTGTAACACGATGTAGCTCATTAGGGTTTCGTATGGTACGGGTGTTAGAATTTGAGCAATGGTGTTAGGATTTCATATGGCATCTTGAATTTGAGAGTCGAAAGAAAGATTTTCTAGAGGTATGAAGAAGATATAGATGGTTAAGAAATGAGGTGGCTGATCCTAGAATTACAAGTTAGAGATTTTAGGTTTATGTTGATGTTAGGGTTTCTTTTTGCTTTTATATTGTTGTTTTTATATATTAATTTAATATAATATTTTAATTAAATAATATACAATTTGCTTGGCTTGATGGTTTGTTACTTGAACATTAAAAGCCACGGTTTTAATGTCTTGGGTTCGAGTAGCAATGACAATAAAAATTGAATTTTTTTTTTTAAGTCACTAATACTTTAGTGTCAACAATCTTTGATGTTTAATCTACTAACACCATAAAATCAGTAATTTGTGATACTTATCTATTAAACATGGAAAATAACCAAAATATATGTAATTACTGATACTTTTTAATAAAGTGTCACAAGATAAGTGTCAGTAAAGACCATTTTTCTAGTAGTGATATGTCATGAGTACCTTAATAAGATAAACCCTCTTCAACTATCTTGAAGAACTTCTACATGTGAAATTCCACTTAAGAGGCCTGATACAAATTTATAAATCACATTTTATAAAGGATTCACGACCACCAATATTAATATCTTATGTCGAGGATTTAGAAAGACAAATCAAGTAATAAAGAGTGGTATTTATGACATTTAATTGAAACTTGAGGTTAATTAAATAAAAGGACAATGGCGAATTAAGTGTTTGATTATATCCATTTTTTATTGTGAATTTTTAATTTTTTTTTTTACTTTCACGTTTGTCTTGTTTTTGCTAGATTGCTTCTTTTTTTAGATGTGCTGTCATTTATTATCCCGTTTAAGTGGCAAATAATGGTACTCGGTGATTATTAAAGTTAGCTCCTTAAGTTTCCCACAATAATTGATATTTTCAAATCAAGTTATGCAAAGCTTCACAGGCGATTTCCCTCACTCACTCAAAATGCACTTCTCACAATCTATAAAGCTCAGTTCAAACACTTGAGACTGCTTATGATAAATAACATTCCTATGGAAATCCGTTGGTTAATCAAAGCAAAAGTACGCTTGGCAGGTGAATTACCTCCTGAATTTACTGCCTACAAGCTTGGTTGTGGGAAAGAAAACTATTCAATAAAACGAAAAGTTAGACAGCTTCTTGTTTCTTGTCATAAGTGTGCCCAAACAAATTATAATAAATGTTTTTATACATCTCTAGAAATGGTGTCCGATAATAGGGAAAACAAGATTCAATTTATTAGGGATGACTTGAATAAAGAGTCATTGGACGATGTCCTTTTGTCTCTTAAAACACATCTCAGTAGATATGTACAGAATGCAATTGCCTAGTTGTGATAATTATTCTAAAAGAAAGTGCATAATATAGTCTCGAAAATCTAATTATAAACAACTTTATTTGCCAATTTATAAGAAAACTGGATATAAAGACTATCATCGGCCTATAGAAGTCGTTCAAGTTGTTTCTGGACGTAAAATTAGAGAAAATATGTATGCCACAATCACAACTACTAGTAAATTTCCTTTTATTTTACTGTTCTTTTATCTTTTGCATCATTGTTTCTAATAGTGTGATTTTATATCAAATCATTTTCTTTTATTGTTTGCTTTTAAATCTTGGGCCATAAAATTCACACGTCATTTGACAAACACACCACCCTATATGCAGCAGTACATCATTGTGTCTGTCGTCAAGGTCTTTAAAGACAAGCTTCTTTTTCAAACACTCACAATTTTTTTTTAAGACTTGACCCTATTAAAACAACTTTGAGTAGACAATTCAAGAACTTTTGTGTGTTTTTTGAGTTTCAATATTGAAAATACAAAGAGTTCATTGAAGTAGCTATAGATCTTGGTTGAGCCTTAACAGAGAAAAAAATACACCTGGTGTATGGAGTAGTTGACCAAAGGTTATCAAAGTTTGTCTTAGAAGCTACTTATACTAGAGGAAATCAAGTGTTAGGCATCATCTCAAAAGCCTTAAAATCTCTGAGATATCTGCCCAGCTCACCAACTGGAGAGAAGTTACCAGCCTAGAGTATACAAGAAAGAATATCTAAAATGCTAAATCATGTTGATGCCTTTATTTTCTTGCCTGGATATCTCGCAACTCTAGAAACACTAATTACATTTGGATTTTAGTCCCATTTGAAACATTCATAAAATTTCATTGGTTTGCTAAATGCTAATAACTTTTATGATGGCCTGATAATATTTCTTAACCATGCAATTTAGAATAATTTCATTCCAATAACTATGAAAAACTCTTTGTGCCCTACTGCTAATCAATTACTTAATCTTTTATAAGCTTACAAACCAAAGATAGATCCCAAGACCTTTGCATTGAATTAGTCAATTGATGATAGTAGTAGTAGCCTAGTAAGAAACACAAATTAGATTTAACTCTCCATTAGTAGGTTATTTCTACTGCAGTGTCCAAGTGATATCTTTTAAACTCTACTTTTTTCCTTTAGTACATTAGGACAATATCTCCTTTTGGATGAGGAGAGGGAATCGTTGACGATTCTAGAATTTTAGAGTTTTGAAAAATGACAGAAAGACTATAAATATATCCGATATACATAATTTCATTGTTACCTTTTATACAGAAATGAAATTTCTACTTGTAAAAAAAAAAGTAATAAAACATTTTAGAACAATGAATAACTTTTTAGATGTAAGCTTAGGTCTTCATAAGATGTAACTTACATCAACCGGTAAGTAATTTTTTATGGAATATAATTCTTAACAGTCAAACAACTAAGGGGTCACTAAAAATTATGTAGAGGTCCATGCAAATTACATATGCAGTAACTTAGTCGCGTGAGGCTAACCCAAACCTAGCACATCACCAACTAATCAAACTGGGCCCTAAATTTGTTTAAATTAGTGGACCCATCTATTGACTGAGAGATGGACGGGTTACTAGACCAGTGCCAAATTTTTTTAAAGCAAAGGCTTGAATAGGTGGAAGCTCCTCTAATTTCCATACGTACTTTGCACTGTACCCTCTGTCGTTATGTACTTTAGTCAACCCAAATTTCATTTTCGAACTTTATCTTAATCGCTATCTGTGACTGTAAGTCACTTCCCATTTGATTTTTAAAAAATTCTCACGATTTTGACTTTAATCCATTTTGTTTTATTTTTTAAATTGACCAAAGCAATACGCCATGTCCCCACCGGCAATATAATTTGGTATCCCCCAATGTAACGTCATCTTGTTCATATTGGGCATTGGAATCAAATGACAACAACCGACAGCGATTACACAAAGATTCGGGTCTTGTTGGGCTCTTTAGTTTCTTTGTTACTGCCTGTTTTTGTTTGTCTTAAATCAAATGCAATCGATGAATTTGTTTTGAAATAAGATTTCCATTTAAGATCTGACTCCATCAAAATAATCAAAGTATCTTTTATAATAGAAAAATGTTTGGTGTCGAGAAAGATATAAGAAAGACAAAAGAAATAAAGAAGAAGAAAAAAGAAAAAGAGGAAGTAAGTAGAGAGAGAAGATAAATTTTTCTCATATTTCTCTCGTATTTCTCTACACTAAACACAACTTTTATAATATTAATCATTAACGACCATAATAAAAAAGTACATAATTTATCACAACGATTTTTCTTTTTCTTTTTTTAACTCTTTCTCTTTCAAGATTTGAGTATCGTCGGATAAAAAATCTTGAAAATCATTCAAGTCAAACTCTTATAACAACAATTCTTGTATTATTATTCCTTTGGTAATTTCACTTTCAAGATTTCCTTTTAAAATAGTCTCACAAAGTGACAATGATTTCGACTTCAATTGCTGTCTTTAATACGGTGGACCAAAAAAAAGGGGGGGGGGTCCTGAAAAATGACCCACGGTTCGGTTTCTTAAAATAAATTAATCAATTTACACGAGAAAATTTAAAAACTGAAAATACTAGAAAATAAAAAGAAAAGTAAGGTTTAAAATAGAAAAAAACTGAACCGTATCAAAATTTATTATTTCTTAAAAAGCAGGCGGTTCAATTCCATTCAAAACTGAGCCCAACTGTTACCCACCCCAAATTTTAAGCCACTAAATTTTATTTTTATTTTAATCTGAACTTGAAATAAAATAAATAATTAATTGGTGGGGTTTGATAAGCCGTCAGCTAATCCCAGCCGCTGTTAGTGTTTTCAGACAGTGACAGATGGAGAATCATACTTTAGCCACATTAAGTGGATCTTGACTACTGCCTTGACTTCTTTCACTTTTTTAACCTTGTCTTGTGTAAGAAGGTTGTTTTGCTAGTGAACATTCCGGGAAACTTCGAAGCGTAGAACTCGAGAAGTATATTTATTCAAAGCACAAAAACTGGAAAAGGCCAAGAGACAAGAACAAAGCCGAAGACTTAAAACAGAAACACAGAACAGAATAGAATACATTTATTCAAAGCACAAAAACTCTCCTTTCCTTCACAACCACTCACCACAACTTTCAACCCATTGATGGACTTATGACCATTGAAAACAAAATTGAACAAGAAAAGAAAAGAAAAGAATACGTATTGGATCAAGCTTAGACTTTTTTGAGTATTGCGACGGGTCGGCTATGAAGCTGAATATTTTTACTTTTACTCATCGAATTTGGTAGTTAAAAAATAAAAATATAATAAAAAGTAAATCTTAAGTATGTTAAAATAAAAGTATTTATATGTCAATTTTGTTTTTTAATTGAGAATGTTTAAATCATGAGATGAGAAGATTTTTATTTAGATATTGGTACCCAACATCGGTTGAAAGTCATATGCTCTCAAAACGAGTTCAACATTCAAAATGTGATTAGGGATGGAACCAAGGTTTTTTTTTTTTTTTTAGTTCGGACTAGTTTATATAGTTCTTTAAAATATTTTTGTGAATGTCGGAGTATATAAAGGATTTAAAAAAAAACACACATATACCAAGTAGAGTGATAAGAAAACTTTAAGAAAAATACATATATTTAAAAAAGAAAAATAATAATACAACAAATAAGCTTTTAAATTATTAAAATTGTACTAAAAAAATTTTATGGTTTTTTTTATTTTATTCATAGATGAAGTGAAATATTTGAATTATTTAATATACTAAAAGAAAAAGGACAAGTATGACTGTAAAACGAAATAAATTATGAAATTACAAAGATGTTATTAATTGGTACGAAATGGAAATTTGTAACTTTCTAATATTAGTGATTATATTGTAATATTTTGACATGCTTTTCTTTCACTTAGACTAAATCATGATTTTTTTATACTAAATTAAAGTAGTAGCATCATTTTAGCTATTAATGATTTCAATTTATCAATAAATATATAATTAAATTATTTAATAAACAAGACTTTAAGTCTCTAACTCTAGCTGGAAAAAAAAAGAGTTGAATCACCGACAAGTTTGAAAATAAGATAACACTATATTATTAAATGAAAAAATAAGAAAATTTAAGGTGCATTAATGATTTTGTCCGGGGCAGGTTCGCCTCTGAATGTGATATATTAGGACCAATAAAAAATGAACTCTACTAGGGTTCCCACATATAATATTTTATTGTTTAGATCTTTAAGTGATATGGCTGCTGAATTATACCTTGTTATGTCCCTTAAAATTACTAATTATTTTTATTAATTAATAAAACAATATGATGGTAACAAATAAAAAACCGCATCATTTAAAATTCAAATATTGGAATATTGCTTGAAAGGACGAGGATTTAACATTGATATGATTCTTGCACTAATTTTTTAGAAAGTTGTGATTTATAATTCTTGGATTAAAAAAATATGTGCAATTAAATTTTAATCATACACAGTTATAAATGCATGCATGCTGAACATTTGTTAAAAAATAAGCACAAAAAATTGGTATTAGATTCTAATTTTATTTGAAAACTAAAACAATACTCATCTAGAATACGTCCCGCTAAATATCTAACTACATAAATTGTGAAGAAAATGTTAAAAGTATTACAAAAATATCAACTTTAATAAATAATAAATAATAAATTATGTATATGTGTGACACTAAATACAATTGGTTACTTTTGCTATACCAAAATTTTCAACCTACAAGGCTAACCGATGTAGGAAGCATATTAGATAAAATAAATTAGAATTTACTAAAAATTATAATATTTGGGTTAATTTGGTATTTAGTATTTTATTAGGATTTATCTTACTTTATTAAATTTATTTGAGTCATATTTGTAATACTAATCTAATTAGGATTTGAGATTATTTCTCTTATTTGAAAAGGATTAAGATTAAGTTAGCTACTAATCTATTTATATACTTGTTATTCATAATTTATTGTAACGCACACAAGCTTCACATTAGTAATATTTAATATTTTTTTAATTGTGATTTTTTTTTTTTGTGAGAGCTTATTTTTTAAGTTTTTAAGAATGTACGTTAGAACGAAATCTAATATCACTTCTCCTTGCGTGACTAAAACATGTATATATAATATATGTATACATATGATAAAACTAAATAGATATATGGATTTGATTGGGAGTAATCAATCTTAGAGAAAGATGATAGGAATGCACTTGATCAAATGATATCACACGAAAAAGCATTGCATTTTCTTGTCACTTTCCTCAAGATTATTGTTTATTAATTCATTTTCAGCGGCCTTAATGAAGTTCAATTATTGAGTCGCCCTCTTGCCTTGTGTTCTAAGTTTCCTTGAGATTGGATACAGACTTTCTATTTTTTGCTTTTTAAGTTTCCTTCGCCAGTGTGTCAAATCCTCGTCGTTGTCATTGCTTAATTTTGAAAAGGAAATTGAATTGTCTCGGTTGCTTGGATAGCTCGCTCACTTATATTCTTGAGAAGGAACAAAGAAATCAAATAAAGCGACATCATCTCATTGGCAGCAATATAAAATCCATTAGGTCACGAGTCTCCCAAAAATATAGACGAAGGTAAATACTTTTTGTTGAAATATTAGTGGAGATAGAATTTTGAGTTGGTCACAATAAATTTCTTAAATTTACTACAAATATATGTAAAATATAAAAATTAAATAATTATTTAATTCAAAATATCAAAACTAAATAAGAGTATCACGAAAAGACTCTTCAAATAAGATTTTATTATTAATTTAAAGAGTCACGTCAACATTTAAACTTCCAAAAAATACTTTAATCAAAATTTTTTAAATAAAAAATAATTCTCTCTCTTTAAATTTACAGAGTTATTTTCTCTCTCTTTAATTTATATTTTATTATTTTATAAGAGAAAGAGATAGAAGTGTTTTAATTACTATTAATTTTTTTAAAAAATAATTATTTAATTAAAATAATATTAATTTATTTATATTTAAAGAGTCTTTTGGAGAATAATATATTTTTTACTTTTCTATTTATTACATAGATAAGTAAATAAATATTTAAAAAATAAAATTTATAGAAATTTTAAGAGATAGTCTGAGCATTTACCCTAAATTTTATATCATATATCTTGGTGAATTAGAAACAATTAAAAAAAAAAAAAAGGAAAACACTTCGCGCATGAAAAAAATATTCAAAACTGTCAATTTCGCGTTTCCACAGACATAATTGAGGTCTACAAATCAATATCAAACTTGGAACAATAAATTATGCGTCTCTTCGTACTTAAATAATATTTAAAATCTCACGGACGAAGCAAGGAAGGAAGAAACAGCACGAACTAACCCATGATTACGACATCAAGCAAATAGCGTTCCAGTCCAAAAGCACTTGTCCAACTAAGCTAATGACAAAATGGAGTAATAACGAATAGGTCCCTAATTTCGTATGAAATCATAAGTAGTAACGTAATTTGTAATCTTCTCCCTGCGTTCCCATATGCCTCGGGCAAAGTAGAATACATACAATTTTATTTATTTATTTATTTATTTTTTGTCTTGTAAATGCACTTCCTCAAATACGGTACAATCTTTTTCAAATGTGAATTACTATTGAATTTAAATATTTTTATATTTTATTTTTAATTCATTTTTAACACTTGAATAGAATTAAAAACTAATTAAATGTTGAACTAATCATCAACAAATCCTGTAAATTTAGTTCGAAAATTCTATCCACTCCTAATTTAGGTTTTGTTTGGTATTTAGGTACTGTAACTTTTAAGTTAAGTTACAATTGCTGTAACAAAAAATTATAATTATAAAATAAAAATTAATAGTATATAACAAATATAATTTTTAAATAATAATTTTAACAAAATTAATATAGATGTAATAAAATTTTTTTATACAAATATAAAATTAAATTAACTTAACCTCCAAACTGTAACAATTAATTTTTACCAACTATTTTATTACTATAATTTTTAAAATACAACTCTCAACTTTAATCCCAAACAGAATCTTAAACTACTCTCAATCCTTCATTTGCGATAAAAGTCATAAAAGTATAAACTATGTAGATTTTGGATTTGTGATTTAGGAAAAAACCGAGGATTCGAATGTTATTATGACAAAAAGAAATCTACCGTACGTACGTTTCAATTGGTCAGCTGTCCAGCACGTGCAAAAAACTACTTCCTCGCTGAATTATACTCCTTGCCTCCCCTTCTTACAGCGGGCTTAGTGCCGATTAGCAGCGGGTGCTTTTCTGAAAATTTAAATAACCGTGGGATGTTGTTACTCGGAAACTTCTTTTGCTCATTATCTTAATCCATTTATTTTATTTTAATTCAACTAATTCAACAAACCAAAAGAAGTTAATCAGGTTAAAGAATTATGCTATAAAGTAAACAGCGGCCACTTGGTGGGAATAGCACTGGACGCAGAAACCTCGATGTGTGTGTGAGTCTGAGAGAGAGACTTGGTTCTCCGTTTTCACTGAAATTTTCTCCCGTTTCCTCTCGCTTTTTTCTTGACCTCCAAACAAAACAGATTTGATTTTTGTTAGATTCTGGAATGGGGAAAGGAGGCGAAGACTACGGGCTACGGAAAGTTATAAGTGAAGCAAAAACGAGTGAGGATCGCGAGATCTTCCTGGCTTGAGCAAAATCAGTTGACGAATGCGAAAAGCACTATGGAGTGAGAAAAAGAGTTGGTTTGAAATCTGCGGAGGTGGAACGACGCCGTAAGATCTACGGATTAAATGAGCTCGAGAAGCACGAGGGGCCCTCAATCTGGAGCTTAATCCTCGAACAATTCAACGACACACTCGTTCGGATTTTACTCTGACGTGGCCGTTATCTCGTTTGTCTTAGCATGGTACGACGGCGAGGAAGGCAGGGAGAAGGAGATAACAGCGTTCGTGGAGCCGTTAGTGATTTTTATTATTCTAATCCTCAACGCTATAGTCGGCGTTTGGCAAGGGAACAACGCCGAGAAGGCTCTAGAAGATTTGAAATAGATCCAGTCAGAGCATGCCAAGGTGATTCGCGACGGGAGTAAAATTCCGAAATTGCCCGCGAAGGAGATTGTGCAGGGAGATATCGTTGAGCTTAAGGTTGGTGATAGAGTGCCGGCTGATATGCGAGTTGTGGAGTTGATTAGTTCGACTCTGAGAGTGGAGCAAGGTTCGTTGACCGGAGAGAGTGAGGCAGTTAACAAAACGAACAAGATCGTCCCTCTAGATATGGATATTCAAGGGAAAAAATGTATGCTTTTTGCTGGGACCACTATTGTGAATGGGAACTGTGTGTGTTTGGTTACGCAGATTGGAATGGAGACTGAGATTGGCAAAGTGCATAATCAAATTTATTTTGCTTCGCAGAGCGAAGAGGATACTCCGTTGAAGAAGAAACTGAATGATTTTGGGGAGGTTTTGACGAAGATGATTGGCATTATTTGTGTTTTCGTATGGTTAATTAATTTTAAGTATTTTCTAAGTTGGGAGAATGTTGATGGGTGGCCTAGGAATTTCAAGTTTTCGTTTGAGAAATGTACGTATTACTTGAAAATTGCTGTTGCATTGGCTGTGGCTGCAATTCCCGAAGGGTTACCTGCTGTGATTACTACTTGTTTAGCGCTCGGCACTCGTAAAATGGCTCAAAAGAATGCCCTTGTGAGGAAACTGCCGAGCGTTGAGACATTGGGTTGTACGACTGTGATTTGTTCTGATAAGACTGGTACTTTGACGACGAATCAGATGGCAGTGGCAAAACTTGTAGCAATGGGTGGTGGAGTGGATAGGTTGCGAAGTTTTAACGTTGATGGTACCACTTATAGTCCTTATGATGGAAAGATACATGATTGGACCCCTGGTCGATTGGATGCTAATCTTCAAATGATTGCCAAAATAGCTGCTGTGTGTAATGATGCCGGGATTGTACATTCAGAGAATAAGTATGTTTCTCATGGAATGCCTACTGAGGCAGCTCTTAAGGTGAGACTGTTATGTTTTGGATCTTTCTACAGAAGCATTTTTGTTATTTTGTTATATAGTGCTTTTGAAGTTTATGCCCATGCATGTGATCAATTTTGAATCATTTTTGGTTAATGTGATTTAGCGAGCATGCATTTGCTACAAAAAATAGGTTTTTGTTCCTGTTTAATGAATTTGATTTACTGTGTTTCTTTATTCATGTGCCAATGCTATACGATATCAAAGGTGATAATTGTTCCTATTGTTTCTCTTAGCCTTGTTTTTCTTGTGCTCTTGAGTACATAGTGAACTTTTCAGATGCAATTTGAAGAATATGTGTTTGCTATATATGGTAATTTATTTTGTTTCTCTATTGGAGTTGATCCAAAGTATTTAAGAAATGGTAGTTGCTTTGGAACCTTGATTGGATTCATCCTCTTGTCATTTCAGGTTCTAGTTGAGAAAATGGGGCTTCCCGATGGATCTAGAGATTACAAATCAACAATTGGTGGTGAAATTCTAAGTATGTTACACCATGATATAATTCCATTTTTTCGCCTAACTTTCCCTTGCTATTAAAACTTTTGAAGCCAGAAAATTTACATACTTTTATTTCATGTTTAATGTTATTAAGGTTGCTGCCAAATGTGGAACGAATATGAACGTCGAATTGCTACTCTTGAGTTTGATCGTGATAGGAAGTCCATGGGTGTTATTGTCAACTCCCGTTCAGGGAAAAGATCATTGTTCGTCAAGGTGCTCTTTCCCTATTGCACTTCATCTTTCTCTCTCTCTCTATCTGCTCCCTCCATCCTTAAATGAGGGTCAATAAAAAAAAAATGCAACAGTATTTCCACATATAGATGTCTCGACAGCACTTTATCTATTAGTATATTCCAGGTCTTATAACGGCACGGTTTTGCATTTTCATTTTTTTCATTCATGGTTAAAGTAAAAATCAGAAACAATGGAAGGTTGCCAAAGTTTAAGACCACAACATTGATTCTATATACCAAAATTAATTTTGGTTGTTTGTGATACTTCTTTGACCCCTTGTGAAATTGTGAGTCATTGGTAGTCGATGAACTCATGACTTCAATTCATTTTTTACGTGGTCCTAGTTTTTCTTAGTTGTTTATGGAATTTATGTTTCATTCATCCCTGCTCGTATTATTGGAACTTTATGCCTCCTTGTGAAATCAAGCAATACATAAATGGTCTAGTGGAGGACTTTCCTGTACAACGATGATGATGCATTTGTACAAAATTCTATAGAGTTCTTACATGAAGTGCTGATGTGGCAGGGTGCTGTAGAGAATGTATTGGAGAGGAGCACCAAGATGCAGTTGCTTGATGGTTCAGTTGTACCACTAGATCATAATTCAAGGAACCTAATCTTAGATGCACTTCATGAAATGTCAACTGGTGCATTACGATGCCTGGGTTTTGCATACAAAGATGAGCTACCTGATTTTGAAACCTATGATGGCAATGAAGATCATCCAGCTCATATACTTCTACTTAATCCATCCAACTATGCGTCAATTGAGTGCGGACTTACTTTTGTTGGCTTGGTTGGACTGAGGGTGAGTAGTAATATATCTAGTTTCTAAATTGTTCTATTAGTAATTTGATTATATTTATGAGCTGAATGTGGATAGTTATCTCTCTAAATCTTCACAGGATCCTCCTCGTAATGAGGTTCATCAAGCAATTGAGGACTGTAGAGCAGCTGGAATTCGTGTTATGGTCATTACAGGAGATAACAAGAACACAGCAGAAGCCATATGTCATGAAATAGGTTTATTTGAACGTAATGAAGACATTAGTTTGAAAAGTTTGACAGGCAAAGAGTTCATGGAGATGCATGATAAGAAAGCCCATTTAAGACAAAGCGGTGGGCTTTTGTTTTCTAGGGCTGAACCAAGGCACAAGCAAGAGATAGTGAGACTGCTTAAAGAAGATGGGGAGGTAGTTGCCATGACTGGTGATGGAGTGAATGATGCTCCTGCTCTGAAACTGGCTGATATCGGAATTGCCATGGGGATTGCTGGAACCGAGGTAGTTTCTCTTTTTCCCTAATTTTTCAGACAAACATCATGTTATATTACTTTCTAAGGCACCCCTCATTTGAGTAGAACAAACAAATCAGTGGGAAAATTTGCATTGCTAGATAATTTTGGAGATTTATGTAAGATCTAGAAGTAGAAGTAATTAAAGAAATTCTTTTTTAATTGGTTGGATAACATGTTATTTCATTTAACCTGGAATGGTACAAACTATGTCACCTGACATATGTTGCCTATAATGAAGTGGTTTGAGCAGGGACTTAGCGGGAATGATGGACATTGATGATTACTATGTTTTATAGAGTTTTACTCTATAGTTTGAACTTTTAATTTTCCCAACTTTTTTCTCCATTGATTCTCATCATTTCTCTGCATCCAGGTTGCAAAGGAAGCTTCCGACATGGTATTGGCAGATGATGATTTTAGTACCATTGTTTCTGCTGTTGGTGAAGGCAGATCCATTTACAACAACATGAAGGCTTTTATCAGGTTGATTGGTTCTTCCTTTTCCCTTTTCCTAAGTAGTCCCCTCAAATTATTAGTTGTTTTTGTTGTGCAACAATAATGGACATATTTATTGATTTGTGGCTGTTATATTCTTTAAAAAATAATGTTGAAATAATGAAAATAACCAGATTGTTGGAGTAATAAAAATTCACTTTCTCTGGAAAGTAATGCCAACATGATGTTTTCTTTTTAGAATAACCAAATCAGCTCTTTGAGCTTGGCAGAATTGATCTAAAGATTCATAGACTGAAGAATGATACCCAAAATACCGTTCTTTGAAACATTTATGGGTAAAAGAAGCCAATCTAGTAAATACTCAGCTGAGTGACCCCAATGAGTTATGATCAAGATTTGGTTAATTTAGCTGACTCAACCAAATAGGTGACTGATATAATGACTGCAGTGTTTGGATGATGATGTTTACAGAGCCCAGCTTTGTAGTTCTGTACAAACAACACACTAGACTGCTAATATCATGTTATTCCAGTCTTACATAACCAGTTTGGAAGAGATTGTCAGCCGAGTTTAACTGTTAAACCTTGATTATTACATTTTATAACTCCTGGAATTCCGTCCTAGGTTCTAATGCATGAGTTTATGCTAAGTGAGTTTTTAACACCTATCTCAGGTACATGATATCTTCAAACATCGGTGAGGTCGCCTCTATATTCTTTACAGCAGCTTTAGGTATACCTGAAGGCCTGATACCTGTCCAGCTTCTGTGGGTTAACCTTGTTACAGATGGACCTCCTGCAACAGCATTGGGATTCAATCCTCCAGATAAAGACATAATGAAGAAACCCCCTCGTCGGAGTGATGACTCACTAATTTCTGCTTGGATTTTATTCCGCTATCTGGTATTGTCTTATCTGTTTCCTGTATGTTTTAAGTGATTTAACTCTTAACATTAGAACATTAAACAATCTCTACTGTTTACTTGCATCTGTAACTCATGTATTTCTACTCTTTACAGGTTATTGGGCTGTATGTTGGAATAGCAACAGTTGGCGTTTTCATCATTTGGTATACACATGGTTCTTTCTTGGGCATCAATCTCATTGGTGACGGTCACAGCCTTGTCACATACTCCCAGCTCACTAACTGGGGCCAGTGCCCATCCTGGGGGAATTTTACTGTTTCTCCCTTCACAGCTGGGAATCAGGTTTTCGCATTCAATGATAACCCTTGTGATTATTTCCATGGCGGCAAAGTAAAAGCGATGACACTTTCTCTTTCTGTGCTGGTTGCCATTGAAATGTTTAACTCCCTCAATGCGCTCTCTGAGGATGGAAGCCTATTGACAATGCCCCCATGGGTCAACCCTTGGCTCCTTTTTGCTATGTCCGTCTCCTTTGGCCTACACTTCTTGATCCTCTACGTGCCATTCCTAGCTCAAATTTTTGGTATTGTGCCCTTAAGCTGTAACGAATGGCTCTTGGTATTGGCCATTGCATTCCCTGTGGTATTGATCGATGAGGTTCTAAAGTTTGTTGGGAGATGTACAAGCGGATCTCAAACATCAAGAAGAAAATCTTCAAAACCAAAATCAGAGTGAGACGATGGGCAAATGAAGTGCCATCAACTGGTTAGTACCATTCCAATGGTCCTCCCGTACATTACATTGCTTGAATCCTATTTTTTTGTTTTCTTCCCATCGATGACCCTCGGCAAGTTTTACAATGAGGGATAGGCCGGATGGTATCATAGTATGGACTGAATTACCAGCTTAGGTTGTTTCTTTTAGCCCTCCATTTTAGTTATCTAATCTCATACAGGTTTTGTCAAAGGACTCAAAACCATACATATTTTACTAATGGGAATTGCAATTGAATGAAAGTAAAGCTTCTTTTGGTTGGATGAATTGTTGATCGAGCAAAACCCACTTAATGACGTAAGGAACTTCAACGTCACCGTTTTAGAATTTTTCAGAGTTGTCCCACAGCTGATACAAGCGTTAATGTTAATGTGTCCCCTATTTCTGGCAAAAGGGGAGGCAATTGAGAGTTGTGATATGATAAGTGAAAAGCGAGTACACTTGAAGAAAGCTTAGATGGTTGGTGACCAAATGGACACAGCTGTACCAGCAATAATATAAGTAGTTTATAATAATGTTGATCGCAGATAAGAAATGTTGTCATGATCTGTCGGCCGTGACTTTTCTTAACTACTTCAAATTTTTTAATAATAATAATAATAATAATAAAGAATTCAAACTTAATTATCAAAATATTCAACCACGCCATTCCACTATTAAAACTTTGAAAGGTTAACTCTTATTATTTTATTGCATACTACTTTTGATGTTATAACTTTAGAACCCAAGAGAAAAAAGAAACTGCAGTTTAATCAAACGCATCTCGCGCTAATAAAGTGTGAGTGGGAGTGGAAGACATATTTAAACTCATATTTAAATTTATGCCAAATTTTAGTATCAGTTGTAAAGAAGCAGCATTCCTACGGCCTCAATGAGGCGTCAGTTAATTAAAAGAAAAAACTTATATTTGGATTTTCATCATTAAGTATGAGATAAAATTAACTTAGTTCTCAAATCATAACAACTGATTTAGAGTTTGGACCACCCCAGCTATATTAGTGATTTGACACATCTAATTTCTCTTTCAATATATTCAAATGGCATGATCCACGCAATTAAAACTTCTTTCTGTGAGTGTTAATTGAAAATCGATAAACTATTAACAACACTTGTTTTTAAAATTAACAAAATCTGACACAATTCATCTGGCCTTGATAAGGGTTCAATCAGTGATGACCTGGTATATTGAAGCTATTATGTGTTGGTAATCTTTAAAAGATCAGCAAATACTGGGATGTTTGAATAAGTCTGATGCTTATGAAATATAAGGCAACTAAGTTGCATACTGTCAATCTAAAAATTATAGATAATGTAACCGAGGAAGACCCGAAAATAACCCTACCAAGATCAAGAAGATTTATTGCTCACAATTTTAAATAATAACAACTCTACAACACAATTACACAAGAAATAAGTCACCATTTTTTTTTAACCTTTCGAGTGATCAGCTGGAGTCAATTTAGAATAGTGGGTTTGCCACAAATGATTCAAGTGATATTCATAACATGTGACGACAGAATAATGATACCAACAAAAGTAAGTGTATCTGTAAGCAGTAAGGTTTTTGTGTGATACCTTGTCGATGAGTGAATGTACTTCACATCCTTAGTCACTTTAACTTCAAATAATAATTAAGAGCAAAGGATCAGTGATATTTATTTATTTCTTATCCCTATTTATTTATTTATTTATTTTGGAGAAACTCATATAATTTCAAATTTTTTATTAAGCATGTAAAAAATAATCGAACAAATTTTTTTATTTTAATAGCAATAATGTTGATAGGGAAAATTGATGTTCACACCACCTCAAGGGGTGAGGTCCACCATAGGAGAAATAACTAATCCCTCGAGGGAGGAAATCAAGGAGTTTTGAGTCGAAGCTGTTAGGAAATTCAGTTTTCTCCCAATATTACTCCAAATAATTGTCAAGCAATAAATTAATAGAAAAAAATTAAATGGAGAATACACCAATCACACAACACAAAATTTATATGAAAACTTTAAATCTGAATAAAAACTACGGCCGTTGTTAAAAAAAAAACCAAAGAAAAATATTTACTATATAGAAAATTTTTACAACCATATTTTCAGAAATAATTTTCTTTCACCCAAGCCCCAAACACACGAACCTAAAAAATATCCCTTAACAAAGTAAACCCATACTACCCATATTGAGCAGCCAAATACCCTTACAATACACCTATATGCTTAAGAACATTTCTCTCCCATGTTGGAAGCTCTCAATGCTTCTCTTGCTTCTCAAATTTGGGATGATCAAAACAAGGCTCTCCTATTTATAACCAAACGGATAGCACTGTGCAAACCGTGTTACTATTCGTGCCACGTAATTGTTCATGTCGCGTTACCATTCAAATTACGTGGTCAAACCGTGTTACTGTTTATCATGTGATCAAATAGTGTTTCTGTTCATCACCTTTTTTTTCCCTTTTTTTTAATAATTTTCAACAGCGGCTACGAATTGGTAAAAAATCACAAAGTTGGCAAGCCTAAAATGTAGGATAATGCTTACCGGTCGAGACAGCAGTTAAACCATGAGGTAGTTGAGGAAGTTGACTATAAAACCATCAAGTGCACAAAAATAGATGCACGACCCCCGCTCCAAAATGCACACACCACTCCATTTTTAAAGGGTATTTGAGAAGAAAACGATGGAGAAAAGGGTCGAAAAAACTTATCTAAACAAAACCTCATCACTTAACTTGAATTCAAGAGCATTAGATTGGAAATACCGAAAATTTACCTTTTCGGTTATCCCATTTCACTTTTTGTTTGTTTACTGTTTGTGAATAGGCATACCTCTGTGTATTGCACTTGATTCAATATAGGAAAGAAACAGGTATTAACAAATAGATTTTAATCTAATATTTTGGAAAAGAAAAGTGTCAAAACGGGATGAAGCAGAGCTCACACAATAACTGTTCTCTTCTTCAAATGGTGGAATCAAGAACTTCTAGATATTCAGTGGGTGGGTTTACGTAACGTTGATTTCTTGAGATCGGGGGCAGCACTTCATTTTGTTTTTGGTTGAATTATGGTTAGTTTCACTTCTTGGATATACCTAATGTTCATATTATGAACTTATATATACAAATAGTCTTTGGTTACAGAAGGAAGAAATTAACATTACGGCAAATAAATAGAGCGTATATATATTTACTAGTCCAATATTTAACGGAAGACCACTTATGTGACTGATACTAGATAGATTGAACATATATTATTTTGAAATTTTGCAACCTAGTAAAGAAAAACATAATTCTTGCAAACATTAATTTGGAGACCGCTAGGAGTTGGATCTTTAGATTCATACACTTATATATATATATTGCGAATAACTTGAAAATTTGCACCTAATGGCTACTAAAAATATGCATAGAGTGTATGTATTATATACTTCGATGCTAAGGAATCTATATGCATGTTTTTTTTTTCTTATTGCCGTATGGTTACGTAATTCAGGAATAATGTGATTGACAAACGTATGCATTGGAGGCATTAATTTACAAGATCGGGATTTCTTAACTTCATAAGCAAAGAGTTTTCCTCAAACACTAATGATTTTGTTTCCTAGTTTCTTTGACATTTTAACCTTGTTTTTCTAGAATCTAGTAATCTACAGCCAAGAGTAGGGTCTAGAATTGGAGACAAACGGCTTTTGGTTGAAGTTTTGCCATCATCCCATGTGCTTATTGATGTACATCTCTTAAAAAATGGATGCTGGGAAGGAGATAAAAGAACAAATATTTTGAAGAAAATTGTGTTATTGATAAAAATTTCTGTGGTTTCTTAGTTATAAGTTCTGTAGATTTTTAGTTATGGCTTTAATTACAATTTTTTTTCCATCAATTTTGTTATTCGGACCGGCCTTGAGGATGAGGTGGGGGTAAAAAAGCTTTCGAATTCTTTTTACTTTTAAGATTAAAATGTAACAAGAAATAAAAACATGCAAACAGTTCACAACTGAATCGCATAAACAAGTGATTAGTGCAATTCATTCAATGCCTTTACTCGGTTATTTATTGGCGAAGAAAAGTAAAAGCAGCTCACCATTAGCCAAAATTTGGCCAAGCTGAGGACCAATAATATTTGGCCAAAACACACACGCAAGTCGAATGTGTCCTGAATTTATTTTGCCATATGTGGTGTCAAATATACTAAGTTAAAACAAATATCGTAAATGTTTGTTGTTACCATTTTTTAATTCTTAGCATGCAGATGTCAATTATTTCCGTAACATTAGTAACATAAATACGTCAATAGTATTTAACTAAAAAACAAAGAAAATTCAAAATTGTGTTGGGTATTTGACGAAAGTGAATACTTACTAAAGTTTCCTTCGTTTATCAGATTCATTTGTAGTCCGTATTAGCTGATATTTTATTTGTTTCTATATTTTTAGAGAATTATTTTCCGTTTTCCATTTTCTCTTAGGCACGTCATTTATTTCGATTAATTGGCCACATTGTTCAATCAATTTGACACAAGACTTCTGTCATTATGACACCTGCGCATTCCACGTTCCACCGTGAACATGTTTAGGTTCAACAAAGATGAGACAGCCAGCGGCAAAAGCTTCTCTTCGAATTGAATCTCAGAGTTGTTAAAAAATATTTGACCACAATTCTGCGTATAGGCCTGGACTCTTCAGAAATTTCAGTTAATTTATTATTCAGTCTACAAGCAGATGAGCACCCATTTTTCCATTTTCATAGTAGATGCAACACCCACACCTACCTTTTACGTTAAATGATAAATCATCTTTTTATTTGATTAAAAATTGCACATAAAAAGAAAATTTGATGGTTGTATTTTTCACAACTGTAGTGTAGAGGCAAAATTAGAAAACGCAAGAGTCAAATTAAGTTTTCGTGAAGAAATGAAGGCGTGTGGATTAAAGATTAGGAATTGTAGGTCACCACTGAGTATCTATTGCTCCAATGATGAACTTGAAAATAATAAATTATTAATGACAATTTTAATGTTGCAAGTTGCATAATACACGAGAAGATATAATTGCTAGTGAAAATGCTTGTGCTAATCTCACTTTTTGATGGGTTAATACTATTCTTCTTATAAATAAACGCAACTGAAAAGATGAGACCAATTTAGAGTTTTGGGATTATTTTGGAAGCCAGACGAAAAGTAGATAGTAGAAACGTTGTGAAAATGAGGATTCGTTTGACAACTTACCAGTCTTTTCAAGCAGAAAATTAGCTATTAATTATCTAATAAAGGAATGGTCCCTCCTTGTAACTCGCCTTTCTTGGTGAAGGATCAAAGAATAATATCACCATCTAAGCAAATAAATCCACACTGGGTTCCTGCCTCGTTACACTATTTTCAGTAACATGAAAACCATAATACAAAAATACTCATAATTATCATCTTTTGAGAATGATCCCTCTCGTTGAATAAAATTAAACTTGCGGGCTCTATTCAACATTATCCATAGGCATACTTGGTTAATGTATACGGATCAACAATCCTTTAAATAAAGAATTGTACAAATGAAAAAGGAAGAATTTGCTCAACTCTTTCTAGAAAACGTTACATAATCAATCAACCCATACATAATCAACCAACCCTTTATAGAATTTAGTATTTGCATTTTAAAATTTAAAGTCTATATTTATATGGTCAGGATATATAGTTTGTATACTAAATAATATGTCAATAATAATTATTTAGACATGTGTTACATATTAGTTAACTTTTTTTTTAATTATTAATTTAATAATCTTACGTAACTCACCAATAAATAACACATCACTTATGATACAAATTATATAATATATATGTTCCAATTATTTAAATTCCTTGACAATTCTCATAACCTCACCCACTAATACTGACATAGAAGTATACAGTAGGCAAAAGGTAGATACTTGAATCACCAAAACACTCTAACCATCTCTTCTTACTTCTATAAATTACTTGCAGTCGGAGTTTTGGAACTAGAGACCGCCAACAGAAATACACTCAAATGTCTCATTTTGGAGGCTCAAGCATGCCGCTGGTGAAGCCTACTGCCGGTGACAGCCTCTCATTTCCTAACCAAAACGAGCCAGCAGAGCACAAAAAGTACCCAAAAAGAGGCAGACCCTCAGTTTCTCCCTCGCTTGCTGAGCTTTTGAAGCGTGTGGAAGGTGCAGATACTTCCGGTGACAACACTTCAATTGATCATCATCATCAAGTCATTGAGCTAAGCCATGCTTGTAGCTCTGTCCCAACTTCGTACCCTTTTGTTCTTTCATTTAAAAACTTAACATACAGTGTCAAAGTTAGTCAAAAGTTTGAGCTTCCCTTTTGCGGAAAGGGCTTGTCTGATTCTCCGGATAAGGTTTTGTTGAATGACATATCCGGCGAAGCCAGAGAAGGTGAAATCATGGCCGTTCTTGGGGCCAGTGGGTCGGGGAAATCAACATTGATCGATGCTTTAGCGAACAGGATTTCAAAGGAGAGCTTGAAAGGGAGTGTGACTTTGAATGGTGAAGTTTTGGAGTCAAGTCTTTTGAAGGTGATTTCTGCTTATGTAATGCAAGATGATCTTTTGTTCCCAATGCTAACAGTAGAAGAAACCCTCATGTTTTCCGCGGAGTTTAGGCTTCCTCGTTCGCTTTCAAAGCGAAAGAAGAAGGCCAGAGTTCAAGCCTTGATCGATCAGCTGGGCCTTCGAAACGCTGCTAAGACTGTGATAGGTGATGAGGGACACAGAGGAGTCTCTGGAGGTGAACGCAGGAGAGTTTCTATTGGAATTGACATAATTCACGACCCAATTCTGTTGTTTCTGGATGAACCAACTTCTGGTCTTGATTCAACAAGTGCTTTTATGGTTGTTAAAGTCCTGCAGCGAATTGCACGAAGTGGAAGCATTGTTATCATGTCTGTTCACCAACCAAGTTACAGAATTTTGAACTTACTTGACCGTTTGATATTACTTTCACATGGAAATACAGTCTTCGGCGGGTCGCCAGCAAATCTTCTGGACTTCTTTTCCCAATTTGGTCATCCGATTCCTGAGAACGAGAACCGAACAGAATTCGCTCTTGATTTGATACGTGAACTTGAAGAAACTCCTGAAGGAACTAAAAACTTGGTCGAGTTCAACAAGTCATGGCAGAGAACAAAGAGTCCGAAGAATAATAATCACGAATCCAAATCAAGTCTTTCGCTTACGGACGCGATAAGGCAAAGCGTTTCAAGAGGTAAGCTAGTCTCCGGCGCCACTACTGACCCCGGCACAGACTTGACATCTTCAGTTCCAACTTTTGCCAATCCAATGTGGTTTGAAATGATAGTTATTGCGAAGAGATCCATGACAAACTCAAGAAGAATGCCTGAGCTATTCGGAATTCGATTTGGCGCCGTCCTTGTTACCGGGATAATCCTGGCTACCATCTATTGGAAACTTGACAATTCACCCAAAGGTGTCCAAGAACGCATAGCCTTTCTTGCTTTCGCCATGGTCACAACATTCTACACTTGTGCTGAAGCAATCCCAGTTTTCCTTCAAGAACGTTATATTTTCATGAGAGAAACTGCTTACAATGCATATCGCCGCTCATCCTACGTTCTTGCTCATTCCATCATCTCCATTCCAGCTCTGGTAGTCCTGTCTTTGACCTTTGCTGCCGTAACTTTCTTTGCCGTTGGCCTCGCAGGCGGCTTCTCAGGATTCATCTTCTTCTTCTTCATAATCTTGGCCTCGTTCTGGGCTGGAAGCTCATTCGTTACATTCCTTTCCGGTATAGTCTCTCATGTTATGCTCGGGTTCACTGTCGTTGTCGCCGTATTAGCCTACTTCCTCCTCTTCAGCGGCTTCTTCATTTCCCGGGACAGAATCCCTGCATATTGGATTTGGTTTCATTACATTTCTCTAGTGAAATACCCATTTGAAGGAGTTTTGCAAAATGAATTTGATGATCCAAACAAATGCTTTGTCCGCGGAGTTCAAATGTTTGATAACACGCCGCTGGGGTCACTACCCATGTCTATGAAATTGAAGTTGTTGAAAAGCATGAGCAATGCTTTGGGGTTCAACATTACAAGCTCCACTTGTGTGACTACTGCCTCTGACATTTTGACGCAACAGGGAATCACAGACATTAGCAAATGGAATTGCTTGTGGATTCTTGTTGCTTGGGGATTCTTCTTTAGGATTCTGTTTTATTTCACATTGTTGGTAGGAAGCAAAAATAAGAGAAGGTGATTTGATTAATTGTTATAATGTTCATACTGTTTTTAATTACAGTTTTAAATTCTCTATTTTTTATCCAATGGTGTGTATGTGACTGTTGGTGATTGGCTTCTCTGTAAGTTTTTTAAGTAAAAAGATACCGTGATTTTTGTTCTATCTTCTTCTATTATTTAATTTAATTTCCTCATAATCCATCAGACAAATTGCACTAAATTTTGAAAGATTTGCTAAGGAATTAATTATCGACAACTCCTTTTCCTTTACCCTCAAAAGATATGTGAGAAATCATTAGTTGCATGCTACGAATGAGAGAAAAAGGCAATTTTGTAGCAAGAAGATTCTTTTAAATAAGTAGAAAAACATTAAAAACAAACTTTATCCCTTCTCTTCCTAGAAACAATATCTTTTATATCATTCATGACTGCCATTATGCAACAACTTTGTGTACGCGCTTGCCCAATTTTATGTACTCAAAGTATGAGGCTTTGAGCTTGTCACTTTTTGGGTGCGTTTGAAATTGAGATTAGATAATTATAGTCTAAAATCTATAATATTAAAGTGTTTAGTAAACACTATCTATTATAATTTAGAAATTATGTTGATATGATTTTTCATTTGTATAACAAAAAATTTATTATATCTTTAATAATTTTGTCAAAATTATTATTTAAAATTTATATTCACTACTATTATTAATTGTTGTTTCGTAATTACAATTTTTTTTCCACAGCTGTAAAAGTTACAGCATCTGAATCCCAAAAATGATATTAATTGGGTAGCCAATTTTTGTGTACTCAAGAGACTTTAGATTTTCACCTCTACAAGTAGAGGTCGCAAATATATCCCAACCTTTCACCTCTACAAGTAGAGGTAGCAAATATATCCCAACCTTTCACCTCTACAAGTAGAGGTAGCAAAAATACCCGGACCACCGGTTCCGCACCCGGACTGCACCCAAGCATTGTGGGTTGGATATTACCACCCCCGGGACTGGGTATGAAGTCAGACCGATCTTGGACATCACTTGATAAACCCAGAACCCAGATTTTATTAAAAAAATTATGAAATATATATTATTTAAATATTTATATTTATTTGACTTATCTACTACACATATCTAAAGTTTTAAACACTTATGACGTGTTTACTTGAGGGTTTAGGGAATGAGAATGAAACCCATGATTAGTTGGTAAAGTATAATTTGAGAATGAGAATAAAATATGTGGATCCCACATAATTTGGGAATAAGAAATGAGAATCTCATTCCTATGGGGGGTTGGGAATGAAAATGAGAGAATGTAAATGAAATATATGTTTACTTTTGTATCCCTTTAATTTTTTCATATTTTCCAAATTACCCTTGTTGAAATCACAATTAATTTTATTATTTTAAATGTCATTAATAATAATAATTATTATTATTATTAAATTTTATTAACTTTATCATTTTAGTTAGTATTAATTATTGTTATTATTATTTTTATTAATATTATCATTATTAACAATCAAAATAATGATAATAAAAATAATTAATTTATCATTATTAACAATATTACCATTATTGTTGTTGTTATTATTATTATTATTATTAAAAATAATAATAATAACAATTAATAATAATAAAATTAATAAAATTTAATAATAATAATATTATTATTAAACTTTTTCAACTTTATTATTTTAGTTATTATTAATTATTGTTAATATTATTTTTATTAATATTATCATTATTAACATTATTATTATTATTAAATTTTATTAACTTCATTATTTTAGTTATTATTAATTATTGTTAATATTATTTTTATTAATATTATCATTATTAACATTATTATTATTATTAAATTTTATTAACTTCATTATTTTAGTTATTATTAATTATTGTTAATATTATTTTTATTAATATTACATTATTAACACTATTATTATTAAATTTTATCAACTTATTATTTTGGTTATTATTAACTATTTTTATTATTATTTTTATTAATATTATCATTATTAGCATTTATTATTATTATTAAATTTTATTAACTTTATTATTTTAGTTACTATTAATTATTGTTATTATTATTTTTATTAATATTATCATTACTAACATTTATTATTATTATTAGTATTATTAATTTTATTTTTTAATTAATATTATTTTTTTAATAATATTTATACATGTGTCTATATAATGAAAATTACATTTTTTAATACTATGGGTATTTTGGTAAATTGATTCCCATTCTCATTTCTCGTTCCCATTTATTTTGCCAAGTAAACACATCAATTGCATTCCAGCACATTCTCATTCGCATTTATTTTTGCCAAGTAAACATTAGAATCTCATTCTCATTCCTAGCCCATTTCCATTCCAGCTCATTCCTATTATATGAAGTAAACGCACCATTAAAGTTTATATTTTCATGTCAAATTTTATTGAAATAAATTTAAAACTTATAAAATTACAAAAAAAATAAAAAAACTATACATATATAATATTAAAACAAATACAAAATCCGGGTACCCAGAATCAAACCCGGCACGGTGTCAAACTTAAAAAAACCCAGCTCGGGCATCTAAAGATTGCATCCAGGTCGGGTCTAGGCATTGCGATACCCAGACCCAGGTTTTGCCAACCTTATCTACAAGACTACAACTTTATTGGACTATCTCCTAAATGGTATGCCAATCCAAGTTTTGGCCATTGTTCACTTAAGAGGAGGACAAATTGGGCCCGTTTATTAAATCCTTTGCCTTTTATTTTAGATTAGGATTTGCTTATGTTGGTGAGGATCATATTTTAGTTACGTATTTTGATGGCAACGATTATGTCTATTGGAAGAATGAAAAGGTTTTGATGAAACATTTACACTTGTTGCTAAACTTGAATCCATTTGAATTTTCTTTCATATTCATGCTCGTTTTCATATTCTATCAAATGGAAGTTAATGGTGTATTTACTTATGCGATTGAGGAACTGAAATTATTGATATTGTTTACTTGCTAAAATAAAAGCAAGAATGAGAATTGAATAAGTAGGGGCCACACAAATTTGAGATTTGGGAATAAGAACTCGATTCCTATGAGGAAATGTGGGAATCAAGTTCACATTTCCAATATTGACCAAAATACCCCCATTGAATTTTAAAATTTCTAATTTATCCTAAATTTATGTTTTAAATAATTAAACAAACAAAAATTAAAAATAACAAACCCTAATTCTCAATTGATCCACCACTAGCAATCATTGACCTTGCATAGCACAAGCTAGAATCACGTCATCAATCTTTGCTCAGCACTAGAAGTAACAACTAAACCATTAGTTGCTCATCAATCTCACTAGAAACGTTGAGCTTGTAGCAATACCAATTGATTTAATCATATAGGAACCACCACCACCACCAGTAATTTGTTGATCTCATTGCTACTATACTGATCGCCAATGATGATTATTATTGTTGTTGTTATTGTTGTTGTTAGAGTTAATTTTGGATTACCCCCTTTTGAGATGACAATATTCAGAATACCCCTCAAACTAATATAAACATCAACTTACCACTATTTTGTTAAAAAGACAAGAAAATTTTCATCAATGTGACCTCATTTTTCCTTTGTCTTTTAAACAAAAATGGGATAAGTTGAGATTTAAAATAATTTGGGAAGTATTTTAAAGATTATCATTTCACGAGAAGGTAATATCCGAACTGACCCTTGTTATTATTGTTATTGTTGTTGTTTATTTTAATAATAATAATAGTAATTATATTTATTATCATTTGTGATGTTGTTGTTGTTAATAATATCATTATTATTCTTATTTATTATTATTAACATTAAGTTTCTTGAACAATAATAATCACATTTGTTAACAAATAATAATGATTAAATTGACAATAATTAACTAAGGGCATTTTACTAGCCTGTAACAATCAATTTTAATTTTAAGATAAGATAAACACATCAATGAAAATAGAATTAATTTCGATTCCAATTCCTATAACTTAAGTAAACATCTTCTTATGACTTAAATTCTCATTTCTCATTCTTCATTTTGATTCATGTCCATTTTGATTATCGACTGATAAACACACCATAAAAGTATTTAATTAAGAGTATTCATTTTTAAAATGAATGTGTTATGGAGGAAGTTCATATGGAGCAATCTTTCATTTTTGTATAAGAGCTTTTCTTAATTAATTATGAATTATCCTAAGCTTTGTATTAATTAAGAAAACCTCTATTATTGTTATTTTTTCATAGCAAATCTCTATTGTTGAAGCAAGCACATAAGGGCATGGGAAGAGAACAAGATTAGATCCCCCATATACGTGGATCGAGCATGTTAAGAATATATGATGAGTTAGATTGTTGTGTAAGTTGTTAAGTTAGATTGTTATACAACTACAAGTGAAGTACTTAGTCAAATGCTGAGTTGACATTCTGTTATGCAAAGTGATATTAACGTTTGAAGTTTGTTAGATTCCCGCTAAGACTTTGTTACAATTAGTTCAAGAGTTTGTTACAATTAGTTAACTTTTAACTCATACTTTTTATGCTATAGGAATATCCAGACCTTGCTATAAACATCTTTATATCACTCAGATTGTTTTTAAATCTTAATGAGAATAATTTTCAGTTTCTAGAATTTCCCTCGTTACACATTTTCGTTAACTTTCTTGTTAACCAAATAGAGCTCAATACTTTAACATGCTATCAGAGCTAATTTTCGTATCGATCTAATGGCCTTAGCAAGCCCAAAATCACAGCCTAATTTTACCTTTACCTTCACTACTCTAGTTAAGCTAGATCGCATTAATTACACGATATAGAAGCAACAAATGCTTTTTTCAATTCGTGGAAATGGCCTAGAATGTTACATCGATGGTTCTAAACTCTGTCCTGATCAATAGTTGCCTTCTGAGGATCAACTAATTCCTCAAATACTGCAGTGTTGTGCAAATTTTATTGAACTCGCAAGCGCACTAATCTATTGTAGAATAGATTAATGGTGTTGAGTGTCGATCCCACGAGGAGGTGGATTTTAATTATATGTAGAATTAATTATGTAAATGGGTGGTTGGATTTGTGTGGAAATGATTTAGATTATGCTGGAATTTAAATTGGATTAGCGGAATTAAATTGAATTGGGAACTATTGAAATAGAATGTTTGGGTATCTGGATTCGTATCAACATGCACCATGGGCTAAATATTCCTTATTAATACCAATTAAATCATGAGGGGGGAATCCACACCTCATGAACCACGCTCTAATCAATATGGTGCTAAGGACTTATCGTGCCAAATAATAATAACCTTATACTAGGGTGCCGGTAAAACTAAGGCGGTAACTAGACAAGATTATTATTATTTGTCGATAAAAAGTCAAAACCTCCACAGAAATTAGAGGGGAAGAGAAAATAAATTTACCAAATAGAGCCCATGACACATGTTGAGACTTCACCTTCAACCCAAGCTTGAAAGAAAATTAGCCACTCATAATTGAATTAGGGGTAAAATGGGAATTTATTAAAATACGTAGAAAATACAAGATGGAGAAAGAATTACAGAAAACTAAGCTCAAAAATGGATTCAGGGGTATCAAATTAGGGGGGGAGGCCCCCCTTTTATAGATACATTGAGTGAATCATGGCCATCGGATTAAAAATAGTTTGGACGCATAGGATTGCGCCACGTCATCAGTGAACAGTAACACGGTTTGACCACGGGTTTGACCACGCGGTTTGAACAGTAACACGGTTTGCACACGGTTTGAATAGTAACGCGGTCTAAATAGAGTCGTAAACAGTACCCATGAACAGTACCGTACATGTAAATAGTGTCGTACGTGTGAACAGTGCCATTTTTCCTTTTATACTCTTCTTAAGGTTTTCGACTGTCTTGAGTTCAAAAGTGACGTCCGTTTTGATATCCGAAATCTCGTTTATTGTGAAATGACTATGATGCCCCTAAAATACATAAAATACTTAATTAAAACAAAACACACATAATTAAATAACAAGAGACTTAAATAAATAAAGTTAGATATGTTAGTGATATTTGAATTGTAAAATGACGAATTTCTCCTTTATAAATATACACTTTCTAATACTCAACATGCAGCTCAAGAGAATCCAGAATATAGAGCATAGAAGCATTAAGATCAACTTCTCCTTAGCTGGATCATGTCCTCAATGAGTGTTGACATACTTAGCCTTGTGGTAAGCTCTCAAACTTCTTTTTAACTTTGGAAAAGTTTAGAAAAGCAATTTAGATCTAAATCTATGACAAAGAAGGTTCATCTTAAAATGCTTCTTAATAATTTGAGAAAAGGTTCTCTGTCAATGACTGAGTATTTTACAAAACTCAAAACTATTACTGATGGCCTTGCATTAGCTGGTAGTCTTGTGAGCGATATTGATTTCATCACTCATCTTATTACTAGATTGGATCACTATTATTATCTAGTTGTTGTTCACATTAAGGCTAACATGTTGAACATGGATCTGAGTGAAACATACTCTATGTTGTTAACACATGAAGCTAGGTTTGAGAATAATAAATTCAATGAGAATAAAGAAGTGAAAAGCAATTATGCAGCAAATGTAGCTCAAACTGGAAATTTTCAGAAGAAATGAGGCAATTCTAATAATTCTCAAGGGAACTGTAATACAAATAATGGAAATAACTGGAACTTTAATGGTGGAAGAAGTGGTTTCACTGGAAATGGAAAGGGAAATAATCAAGGACAAGGCAGAGGTAATAACTGGAATGGTAACTTCAGAGGCAGTTCTTGTGGATTTAACAATGGATATGGCAGATGAGGCTTTGGTCTTGGTGGATATGGCAGAGGTGGTCATAGTTCTACAGTTGTTGTCTGTTAAATTTGCTTCAAATACAACCACACTACTGTTGAGTGTAGAGATTGATTCAACAAGAATTTCATTCCAAATTATCCACCTCAAAGTTATTTTCCAAGACAACATCAAGGGCCAAGAGCAGCTTATATGATAACATCTGAGGGAGCAGTAGATCAAGGTTCGTATTTTAACAATGGAGCAACTCACCATCTTACCAATTCTGTGCAGAACCTAAATAATGGTAAGCCTTGCTCAGGCTCTAATTCCTTGCTTATAGGAAATGGTCAGGGTTTACAAATTACACATATTGGCTATACCTATTTTTACACTTCTTGTAGTTTATATCTTCATCTTCAAGATATATTATGTGTTCCTAAAATCACTAAAAACTTAATCAGTGTTTCTAAACTTGTTACTGGTAATAACATTATTATTGAATTCATTTCTGTTGCTTGTTTTGTTAAGGACAATGTGAAGGGAACACTACTTGCTCAGAAGATTACGAAGGGTGGTTTATAAAAGCTACTGTCATGTGAAGATCAAGTCATATCTTCTAATGTTTTAGTTCTCATTCTAAGTTTTATGATGTCAATCCTACCTTCCAGTATTAATGTTAGTTCCAATAAAGAGTGTCCTAGTTCAGTTTCTTTCAATAAACAGTCTATAAAAAATGTAAACTCTGCAAACTTGTTGCATAATAGACTCGGTCATCCAAGTAAACATATTTTTCAAATCATACTAAAGAATTATGTATGACTTCTGGTTATAATAATAAACAATCATTTGGGTTTTGCTATGCTTGTCAACAAAGAAAGTTGCATAAACTTCACTTCTCCACCTTTGACATTAAAACTAAACAACCATTAGAATTGATCCATACAGATCTTTGGGGACATGCCTTAGTAATGTCCATGGATGGATACAAGTTTTATATCTCATTTGTTGATAATTATATTCGGTACAGTTGGATTTTTACTCTTATTCTAAAATCTAATGCTTTGGAAACCAACTAATCAATAATTTTGTTCCACACACCAAAATCAATGACTAATTTTTTAAAAAAATGAAAGAAATTTGTGTCACATGAAAAAAAATCTTATAATAAGTCAATGACGGCTTCAATTTTTATAATAAATATCTAGGGATTTTAGTATTTGTAATAACTTTATATAATTAGTAATTTGAAGTCCTTTTTTTTTGCATATAGTATTAAAAAAGTCAATTTTTATTTAAGAAATTTATAATTTAAATTACTAAACTAATTAAACAATTATTAACTATTAATGGGTTGGGCAAATTGTGTTTTGATGCTTAAACTAAAGTGCAACCTTTTATAGAATAGGGCTTTAATGAATTAACCTATTAACGACCTAACTCGATAAAGGTCAACTTGAAAATAATTTTGTATTAGGTGATTTTTATATCATATTAGCAACAAAAAAAGGAAGAGAGCATTTTAAACATGAAAGGAATCTAGATCTATCCAAAATAGATGTAGGTAATTAAAAATAAAAAATTAATTACTTAATTAATTTTTTTGTAAGCATTGTTTATTGTTACTGTTCACCGTTATTATTTACCGCAACTGTTCACAATTACTATTTACGGTCATTATTTATAGAGTTGTAATCTCTATTTACCGCAACTGTTCACAATTACAGATTTTTTATTACAAAGAATATTCGACACATAAAAAGTCCTAATTTCATCTTTTTATATTCGCATCTTCAAGAACATGGATGTCTTTGTGATGGAATATGTTAAACTGGAAAATGCACGCGCACACACACATCGAAAGAGGAGATTTGCTTGATTTATGCAACATAAGATCGAAAGCATCGACGCAAGATCGAAAGCATCGACGCATTAGGATTTAGAATTTAGATGAAAAACACTTAAAAATATGAATCTTAATAAGTGATTTAAATCATTTTGTAAACTTTCTATTTAACAATGGATTGATTTTTGTTTACACGTATATATTAATCACTTGTCAAGACTTTTACACCCTAAACTATGATAATTAAAGATTTCTTGTAAAACTTGTCAATACTTTTACACCCTAAGTTATGATAACTAAAGATTTCTCTACAGTTTTGATTAAGTTGCTTGATTTTTACGTTTGGTTATGTAGACTTTTGTCAATCCCCAAGCATATCTAAAATGGAATTTTATTTTCAATAAAAGACAACCTATTTGCTCCCGTAGCATTTGTTTTTTTGTGAAACTTAAATAGACTTCAATTAATCTTGATTTTGAATAAAACTGAATGTTTAAATATGGATGATATTCTTTTTTTTGAATTACTAAAAATAAATATTAATTTTTTTGAACTTAAACAATCTAAAAACTAATATTTTTATATTTATACCCTTACAAATTATAAATGTTAAACAAATAATAAATATTTTAAATAATTTAAATAAGATAATATATTATTATAATATAAATCACGTTCAATTGAATAAAACCCTTTACATTATAAATTAGTATCTGTTAATCAATTTTATTGTAGTTTATGATATTTTTATATAAAAATATTCATAAAAAATATGAAGATATATAATACTAATTTAAAGAAAATAAAAAAAAGTCTACCACTATATTATCACAAGTTAGAGATAGTTAATAATACTAATTATCAAATTTTATTTAGGTAAGAATAAAAATTAATTAATTAAATAGGAATATTTTGAAAAATATTTTTTTAATAATATTATTCACAATATTTAAATTAAGCAAAAGAAAAAAATAATTTAATAATTTAATGTTGAAAATTTTTCTCATGTTAAAAAAAACAAATAATCTCGACATCTTAATCGATTGGAACTAAATCAATGAACTCATTAAAATTGAATGTTAAGCTACCCTCGTGTCGTATTTCAGATCACCATATCCCCAAACTCCTAACCAATACTGTCTTTTTGTTGAACAATAATTTCTTTTAAAGATTTGTTCGAAGAAAAAATTTGCGGCTTACAATTACGTCTCCATTAAGGCAGCTTTGTATCTGCATCATGTGAATCTCTCAATTATTTTACGTGTATCTTTACCTCTTGTCCCACAGGTCATTGTCACATGTCAATGGGATTTGGGAGCATATCACTTTTTAGAAGTCAATGTTGCCTCACACTTTGATGCCACCTCTTATTAATTGTGGCCTTTAACTTCCTTATCTATTTTGCCAACAACCATTGGCAGATAGGTAAACCATTATTTACACTTGTGGGTGAGGTGGATGAGGGACAAAACAATGAAACATGACATGATGAATTGGTGGCTTGTGTTGTGAGATTTTTTTTTTTTTAAAAATAATTTATATTATATTTTTACCATTATATTTTGTAAGTTTTTTTTAGAATAATATTGTTGTTCAGGATGTTTGTGCTGTGAGATTTTTTTTTAAAAAATAATTTATATTATATTTTATCGTTATATTTTGTAAGGTTTTTTTTTCAAAATAATATTATTGTTCAAGATCCAAATGCACAGACAATCATGCAGATTATACCACAACTGTATCTAATCATTAGATTCAGTTATGGTGAGAGATCCAATGGTTAGGTAGTTGGATCTAATGGTTAGGTACAATTGTGGTATGATATTATAGTTGCACCATAACTAAGACCTGTTGTTCAAGTAATTCAAGAAACACTGCTTTTGTCTGGTTTCAAAAAATTGAGTCAATATCTTCTTTTAATTTAACTCTCTTATACTTTTAATACACACACATACAGATAACATATATATGGTTTACAACATGTTATCGAGTTTGATGTATGTACTCTTAGTTATTAACGATCACAAGTTTGATTTTGCTCCGTAATAGGAAATATTAAGAGACGATCATGGTTTCTAAAATTTGGTAAGTCATTGCACAAATTAAGCATCGGTAAAGTGACGTATAAATAATGAGAAAATTTTACATAAGACTTGTCCCATTATATTTTTTGCGTTCTTAGCTGCCACTGCTCGCACCAAGAAAAAACTGTTTAATTTACGAACTAAAAACTTTGTAAAAAACTTGCATAAGAAGGATGAATCGCGTCGCTATTCGTATGTCTACCTAATAAAATCTCTGTATGTACATGCATGATAAGCGCTTATTCGACAGTCCATTACAAAATCAAAATTCTCACATAAATGAGTTTCTTCTTGCAAAATTTACATTTGTAATTGCTAATTATTAAACAAGAACATTAAAGAAAAGATAAAAATTTAGCCTATTAATATTATTGAGAGATACGTGATACATAATATTTAAAACTCATGAAAGCTTGGATCAAGAAAAGAATTCTACTTTAATTTCTATTTTGACCAGTCTTATCCAAGACGTTTTTTGATGGTGAAAGATAAAGCTTGATTTGATTTTAGCCTCTATAATTAGAATTAGGACACGGCTAAGGTACAGACGCCGTGCCTAACAGCTGCACCTTATCCCGTTTCACAAAGGGTGCATTTGGTAAGCAATTCTCTCTCCTGTGCATGTGTGTCCTCCCACCATTGGGTGTGTACGTAACAGATAATGTACCGTAGCAAGCTCCATTCTTATAATTATTGTTCCATCCCCTTGTACTCCTTGGATCTTTCTCTAAATTATTGCCTCCAGAATATTTCAAAATCATGCCCATGTAGAATTTTTTTTTTTTTCTGAGTTAACCTGAGATGTATTTTAGTAGGGATGGCCACGATGGGAGTTGGTTTGCGGAGGCCTCCTCCATTTTCCAACTCTATTTCTTAGTAAATTTAATGTGATAAGGATAGGGTATTCCACGTGAGGAGGACTAGTATACCCATTCCCCTCTTATTCCTTATTTAATTATTTTCTATTAAACTTTTATAAATAATTTTAGTGAAATAAAAATTAGAATGGCTGCTATCATCACTAACATATTGTGAAGTACTTAAATTATTAAAAATTAAAAGACATCTCCAATACAGTGGAGTAATATCTTGAATAATCATAAAAATGTAATATATTTGGATAAAAAATAAATGAAAAAAATATAGTGTAAATAGTCTGAATTTTGCTCGGACCAAATATACAAAAAATACGGATCCAGTTATTGAAATTCAAAATCCAGATACTTCCGGGTCGGTTTCGGTCATGGCACCAAAAATCCGAAACCTGGATCCGTACCTGGGTTTTGACAAGTTAAAAAAAAAAAAAGATAATATAAATATAATATGTCCAAAATTGAAACTTACCTTAATTTTTTATCCTATTCTTATGCAAACACAAGCAGTGCTGCCAGCTGCCGCACCTCCAGCTCTCCAACACTCCAAGTTAGCGGCCACCACTCAACATTCTAAGTAAACACAAGCTGCTGGCTGCCAAAAGCAAAAGGTCTTGGCTCTCCAGTACCACTTGATAGGCCTTACGTGCTGTTCTGGGGCTATGGTTCTTTGTTTTTTTCTTCTTTTTCCTTTCTTTTGGCTTTTTTTAGCATGAGTCCTTTTCAAATAAAAAATCTGGAAATGATTTCATTTGCGGCAAATCAATTCCAAAACCAATAAGGCAGTATTTTATTCGAGCAGGGAAAGGCTGGATCAAAAACCCGTGACCGGGAGGTGTCGGCCTGATCCGGGACGGATGTGAAAAAATGGGGCACCAATTTGGGTCTGTACAGTTGTTTTATTGATCCAGACTAATTCCGGTCAAGGCCAAACCCAGATCGGACCCGAGTTTTTACCAACCCTATCTAGATCATGAAAGATTTTACAATTTTAATATTTTTTTTTGAAATACTGTTATACAGAATTGTTATTGATATCATATCAGATATTATAATTACTATTTACAAACAGATTATACAACTGAGACCTTCGTCGTGGCATGTCCTCTCCTGAAGCACGACCCAGATTCTTCAACCCTCACCTTCGTCGTGGCATGTCCTCTCCTGAAGCACGACCCAGATTCTTCAACCCTCACCTTCGTCGTGGCATGTCCTCTCCTGAAGCACGACCCAGATTCTTCAACCCTCTCAAATATTTGAGGGGACTGTGTCTCAAATATTTGAGGAGACTGTGTCTCCACTCAATTATATGATAATTGAGGGAGGATTGAAACTAACCATATAAATGCTTTTATGGAGGCTCAGATTATACAACTGAGACCTTCCCGTGAGATGTTCTTTCAAGACGCACCTGCATTCTTCAACCTCACCTTCGCCGCGTGGCGCCCTCTCCCAAGACGACCCAGATTCTTCAACCCTCTCAAATATTTGAGGGCACTGTATCTCCACTCAATTATATGATAATTGAGGGAGGATTGAAACTAACCTCATAAATGCTTTTATAGAGGCTTGAACTCTTACTCTCAACATTGTAAGTGCAAGAACTCTCCCACTAGACCAAAGGCCCATTGATTACAGTTTTAATATTTAAAAAAAGATGTAACTTAATTAATGCAATAATATTTTATTTGGAGGAAAATAATTAAACAAAATATACAGTGAGAGGCTAGATTTTCTATTATTGCAGTTTGCAAAATTTTTGTCCACGTAGCAATACTGTTAATTAATGAGAAAGATAGTAGTTGGTCGTTACAAGTTAATACAGGGACTGCTTGACATTTTAAACAAATTGAAACATTTTGCGCAGACTCAGTTCATTTCACAATTCTCAGGGCCATTCTCCCTCTCTTGTCCTTTTCTCTTTGAAAAAACTGCTATTTAGCAAAAGCTCATCTACCAAAATTAAGTTAACTTCATTCCTGCATTAATGCAACCCAAATCCCACAGAAACCTGCTACTTTGCATTATTAGCACTCTCATTTTCCGATGGCAAATAATCCAACTATGTCGCCGGCTTCTGCCGATGACAACCCTTTGCTCTCCATCAATCAGAAACCAAATGTAGAGCTTCAAAACCAAAATCGAAGTTGCAGATTCACAGGCTCCTCTCGCAGGTCCATCAACAAAGAGCTCGAAAATGAACCGATTAACGATTACTCTTCAGTCATCAGCATCGACATGCTGTATTCTAACGGTAGCAGCAGTAACGAACTACCTTACTACCCATTACTTCTTTCATTCAACAACTTATCCTACAGTGTTAAAGTTGGTCAAAAATTGCTTCCGTCTCTTCCATTTTTTGGCTCAGAAGATGATGTTAAGAAGACAAAGCTTTTACTGGATGATATTTCTGGGGTAGCGAGAGAAGGTGAAATAACTGCGATTCTTGGTGCTAGTGGCTCTAGTAAAACTACTTTGATGGACGCTATTGCTGGCCGCATATCAAAACAGAGATTGAAAGGCACTGTGACATTGAATGGAGAGGTTTTGGGGTCAAAGCTTTTGAAGATCATATCTGCTTATGTGATGCAAGATGATCTTTTGTATTCCATGCTAACCATAGAGGAAACTCTTATGTTCTCAGCGGAATTTAGGCTTCCTCGATCTTTATCTAAAGAAAAAAAGCGAAAAAGAGTGGATGCTTTGATTGATCAACTCGGTCTTCGAAGTGCAGCCATGACCATAATTGGCGATGAGCAACACAGAGGTGTTTCAGGAGGCGAGCGCAGGCGGGTTTCTATCGGAGTCGATATAATTCATGATCCAATTCTCTTGTTCCTGGACGAACCCATATCAGGGCTTGATTCAACAAGCGCGTTTAATGTTGTCAAGGTGTTAAAACAGATTGCAAAAAGTGGAAGCATTGTCATCATGTCCATACACCAACCAAGCCATAGAATCCTGAGCCTCTTGGACCGTTTGATCTTTCTATCAAACGGACAGGCCGTGTGCAGTGAAGCGCCAAGTAATCTCTCACAATTCTTTGGGGAGTTCGGCCATCGGATTCCTGAGAACGAGAATCAAGCTGAGTTTGCTCTTGATTTAATTCGTGACCTTGAAGATTCTCCAGGTGGAGTCAGCACCTTAGTAGAATTCAACAAGTCGCGGCAGTACTCAAAAAGGGATTTGGATGAACGGAAATGTGAACTTAAAGATGCAATCAAGGCGAGCATCGTCAAAGGGAAACTAGTTACTACTGGTACAGCCTCAAATGATGATATTGGTTCAGACCTGACATCTTCAGTTCAAACACATGCCAATCCGTTTTGGGTTGAAATGATGATTTTATCCAAAAGATTAATCATAAACTCGAGAAGAATGCCTGAACTCTTTGTTGTTCGTTTCGCTACCGTTTTCGCGGCTGCAGTTATCACCGCCGGCTTATACTGGCACCTCGATAACTCACCCAAAGGCACACAAGGGCGAATAGGGTTCTTTGGTTTTGGTATCACCCTCATATTCTTTCAGTGTTCTCGAGAAATCCCAGTGTTTCTTCAAGAACGGCACATTTTCATAAGAGAAACAGCTTACAATGCATACCGCGTGTCGTCTTATTTACTCGCCCACTCTTTGGTCCCCATTCCCTCAATGATTTTCCTCTCACTTGTCTTTGCAGCAACAAACTTTTGGGCTGTTGGATTAGCTGGCGGCTTCAGTGGGTTCCTATTCTTCTTCATCATAATATGGATATCATTTTGGGTTGGGAGTTCATTCATAGCATTAATTTCAGGACTCGTCTCCCATGTGATGGTCGGTTTTATCATTGTCGCCTGCCTTTTAGGCTACTTTCTTGTGTTTTCGGGAGCTTACATTCCTCGAGATCAAATGAGGTCATTTTGGGTATTGCTCCACTACACTTCTCTAGTTAAATATCCATTCCAAAGTGTTCTTCAAAATGAATATGGCGATGATTCAACAAAATGCTTCGTCAGAGGTGTGCAGTTCTTTGAGGATACAACTTTTGTTCATCTCCCGGAGTCCATGAAGATCAAGCTGTTAAAAAGCATGGGCCATGTGTTGGGCAAAAACATTACTGGCTCATCTTGTTTGGCTACTGGGGGTCAAATTCTAGAACACAGTGGAGCAACAGATATCAGTAAATGGAACTGTTTTTGGATTACCGTTGGGTTTGGGGTCCTCTTTAGGGTTCTGTTTTACTTCATTTTGTTGCTTCACAGCAAGAATAAGAGAATGTAAAGGATAATAATTTTGCTATTTATTTTCCTTTTTGCAACTTGTAATACCTAAAACCGTCAGTCTTTCTTGTCTTTGACTTTGTATGGCAATAAAGAAATTCACCGAAGGATTGCCAAGGGTCTGAGCTGGGCCGGGCTGGGCTTTTGTCTAGGTTTTCCTTGAGCTTGGGCGTGATGAGCATTATTCACAGTTCACTGGTGCACATACACTAGAATACATAAAATATGCACTTGGTGCGCCGCATTGTATTGAATTGTATCAAATTATAGTGCATTGATAATACAGTAATTGTATTAAATTATTTATAATGAATTAATAATATAATTTTATGTTTGGTGTAGTAATAGTATAAACTATATTATGTATTTTTAAAATTTTAAATTATTAAATAATAATTTTTTATTTTATAAATATTTTAATATTTAAATTAATTGATCATTTAGCTTTATTCATAGAAATATAATTATTCGTAAGAGCATCTCTCTAATTTATCAATCAAAGATAAATTATTATATTAGAAAATATAATATTTGATGTGTCTTAAATATAATATTTTATGTTAAATAATAGCTAAAATAAAAAGAGGCCTCTGCAAGTCAGAAGTCAGAACCACAGGGGGTCGTGGGTCTCTTTTGCACGTCAATTACCGCACAACCTTCGAAAAGTATACGGACCAGTGCAGCTGTTTTTTTGGAGCCAAACAAAGCCCCACGTCTACGCTTATTAACGAGCATGCAAACAAACAATCTTTTTTTTTTTTTTTTCCAGTTTCATTACACCCTTATTATTTTCCACCTCATATTAAGCTTATCCCGATCCTCTTCGACGAAGGTCCGGTCTAGTATTGAAATACTGTAATTTTTAAATTATAATTATAATAAAAATATAATTTATAATTATAAAATAAAATTAATAATTTATAGTAAATATAAATTTTAAATAATATTTTTGATAAATTAATAAATATATAATAAATTTTTCATCATATAAATAGAAAATTAATTAATTTAATTTCAAATTGAAATAGTTAATGTTTAGTTAATACTTTAGTATTGTAGTTTTAAAAGTACAATTGTCCAACCTCAATCTCAACAGAAGTACAGAACCTAAAACGCTTAATCTTTTGCTTCTACAGTGAAAAATTTAAACCAACTAATTTATTGTGACGAGAATAGTGATTACTAAACACTTTAGTACTGTAGTTTTTAAATTACGATTGTCCAACATCAATCTGAAACAAGAACTAAAATGCTTAATCTTTAGCTTCTAAAGTGAAAATTTAAACCAACGAATCTATCATGATTCACACAAAAGGAGTACCTCTAATGAAATTTGGTGGTTGCCGGCAAGCAGCGGTGCGGCACCAGAAGTAGGGGCAGCCAATTAACGGGGTTCCAAAATGTGGTCGAGGTGTTTATTATTTTAATTACATTTGCGGTTTTCCAAAAGTTAGGATATATATTTTGGTTTTATATTTATACATTTTCTTTACCTTTTCTTATTAATGAAAATTGAAAAAGCAAAGATAGCTATGCTTGGGGGTACTTCTGCGGCCACAACGACCGTAGAACGAAACTCTAGTTGTCAACTGATGTGTAATTGGCAATCTTGGAAATTAATTAGTTGTGCCGCCAAATTTTTGGTTATAACATTATTACTTTCCTTCCAAAATAAAAGATATCTCACCGGTATAAAGAATACTTCAAAAAATATTGTTGTAAGACTTTTAAGTTTTGATAGGGAATAAGTTTCAAGCCCCACAAAAGAGTAAATAAAACTCAAAGTGATAATAAAGTTGTTCAAATTTTTAAATCAATAACGAAAGTACCCCAAAATTTTACTTTTGTGGGGTTGAGTTTAGGGTTCATTGGCGGGTGAACAACAGCAAATCCAGCATGGGACCAGTGGGGGCTCAAGCCCCCTCTAGCCAAAAAAAAAAAAATTCTAAGAATAAAAGAGGAAAAATTTTTGGGTCTCTAATTAGCCTCCATTAAATCTATTAAAATAGCCTCTATAATTTTATAAACCGCAAAATTTAAACTTTAACTTTTAGGAATTATAAAAGCTTAACACTTTTGTATTCTCAAAAATAGAATTAATTCTTCTAGTTTCCGTAATAATACTAGAGCAAAGTTTTCAATAACAAAATTTGTGAAGAATCATCTATGAAATATGATGAGATGAATTATAATTTGGTTGTTTATGTAGGAAAAATACATTTAATAATATTGATAATGAGTCTATTGAATAATATTTTCAAAATACGAAAATGCGTGGAAAACAATTATAAATGAATTAACAAATATTTTACATATTCAAAGTTTTAGTTTTTATATTTTATTAGCATCTAAATTAGTCTCTGTTAAATTATTTTTTTCATCTGCCACAGTGGGTGAATATCATTTTTCCAAGAGTTCTGTAATTAAAATTGCATGTTTATGAAAGTTATGTAAGTGGATAATGTATTATCAAGGTCAAATCACCAATTTTCAAACCAAGATTCATGTCCGGCAGAGGGCAATTTGGCCTTTAGGACAATGAATAAATTCACAGGCACTTGCTATTTATTATACAATAAAGGCCGCTATTTCTGCCAGCTCTTGTTTGCTGTTTTCTGCAATTCTGCTGCTGTTTTACCTGATGTTTATTGCCGTTTTCTGCCGCTGTTTTATCGACTATTTATCTGCTGTCCATTCCTATTTTTTCTGCTGTTTGTTTCTGTTTTTCAGTTCGGCCAACACGTTTGTGTTATAATGATTAATGAAGTTATGTACATCTAACATTGAAAAGAAAACAATACAGTAGGCACAACTTGAAGGTTAAGGAAAAAGAGGGATATTCCTTAAGTGTCATATTATATTTATAGAGTGTTTCCTTAACGAGGTTTTACACTTTATTAAAGTGCGAAAACGACTTTTGTAAAATTAGAGTAAATAATTTTATAATATTGTAAAAATTATATGTGCGAATGTTTTTTTTTTTATGCAGACATGCTATTAATAAAGTTAATTTTTAATTTATAATTAAATCATATAATTTAATAGAGTCATTTTGATTAATTAGTAAACCGTAATAAAAAATGAAGATACCCCCACTTGAAATATATATATATATATATATATACACACACATATATACATACACATATAAGTCAAATAAAGGATGTAGCCTAGTTGATGATTTGCGTGAAAATAAAGTAGTTTAACACGAAGAAGTAAGAAGAGAAGCAAGCAAATGAATTATTGTCAAAATTTTTTATTGCTAGTTTAACAGTATGGATTACTTCCAAAGATATTAAAAAATTCAAAAAACGAATGTGGACATGATTTCTTTTGCTATATTATAAGATTCGTTTTAAAAGTTAAATTCAAAGCCCACCAAGTTATATCTGCATTTCCATTCCGAATTTGGATCCAAACGTACTAGCATTGTCACAATGGAGGCACCAAACATGTCGCCCCTAAGTGCAGACGACAACCCGATGCTCCTCATTCACCATGCACCAAAAACAGAGCAAAAAACAGAGGCTGAAAAAAATAATAATCGCAGTGCCAGATTCAAAGATGCCCTCACTATCCGTGATCTCGAAGATCAGCATCAGGTGATTGACCTGTCCAATGCTAGCAGCCCTGCATCAACAACTCACCCGTTTGTGCTTTCTTTTAACAACTTATCATATGGTGTTAATACAAAACTTCTACTGGATGATATTTCTGGGGTAGCAAGAGAAGGTGAAATAATGGCGATTCTCGGGGCTAGCGGAGCTGGTAAATCAACTCTGATTGATGCTCTGGCTGGCCGCATTGAGAAGGAGAGCTTGAAAGGGACTGTGACTTTGAATGGAGCAGTTTTGGAGTCAAGGCTTTTGAAGATCATATCTGCTTATGTAATGCAAGATGATCTTCTGTTCCCTATGTTAACCGTAGAAGAGACCCTCATGTTTTCGGCAGAGTGTCGGCTTCCACGCTCTGTCTCCAAGAAAAGGAAACGAGAAAGAGTTGAAGCTCTTATTGATCAGCTCGGACTGCGAAGTGCAGCGAAGACTTTTATCGGCGATGAACAGCACAGAGGCGTTTCAGGAGGCGAACGCAGGCGTGTTTCGATTGGAATTGATATAATTCATGATCCAATTCTCTTGTTCCTCGACGAACCCACATCAGGGCTTGATTCCACAAGTGCATTTAAGGTTGTTAAGGTCTTGGAGGAAATTGCAAAGAGCGGAAGTGTTGTCATCATGTCCATACACCAGCCGAGTCACAGAATTTTCAGCCGACTAAACCGTTTGATATTTCTATCACATGGACAGACTGTGTACAGCGGAACTCCTGCCAGTGATTTTAGTCTATTCTTTGCGGAGTTTGGGCATCCGATTCCTGAGAATGAAAACCCATGTGAGTTTTCTCTTGACTTGATTCGTGAACTTGAAGAAACTCCTAGCGGAATCAGCAGCTTAGTTCAATTCAATAAGTCCTGGCAGATGATGAGAAATCCAAAAATGGACTCCGATACTGATCATCAACCCGATGTTGATCTTGAAGACGCAATCGAGGCAAGTATTTCCAGAGGTAAATTAGTCTCTGCTGGTACAAAAAAAAATATTCAAACTTTTGTCAATCCATTTTGGACAGAAATGCTATTTCTTTCCAAACGATCAAACACAAACTCAAGAAGAATGCCCGAATTATTTGGCACTCGCATAGGAGCACAACTTGTGATTGCATGTGTACTGGCCACCCTTTACTGGCAACTCGATGACTCCCCAAAAGGCACACGACTACGCTTAGCGTTTGTTGCGTTTGCCATGACCACCATATTCTACAATTGTGCACGAGAAATCCCCGCATTGCTTCAAGAGCGGAACATTTTCATAAGAGAAACTTCCTACAATGCTTACCGGGTCTCATCTTATGTTCTTGCTCATGCTCTGGTCTCCATTCCTTCCATGATCACCCTTTCTCTTGTTTTCGCGTTAACAACCTTTTGGGCAGTTGGTCTAGCCGGAGGCTTCTCGGGGTTCCTCTTCTTCTTCATTTCAATGTTTGCGTCATATTGGGCTGGTAATTCGTTCATGGCGTTCGTCGCTGGATTCATCCCTAACATACAGATAGGTTTCACCATTGTTGTTGCCATTTTAGGCCTTTCCCTTCTCTTTTGCGGATTCTACATTTCTCATGATGAAATCCCTTCGTATTGGATTTGGTTTCATTACGTCTCTCTTGTTAAGTACCCATTTCAAGGTGCTCTACAAAATGAATATGGGGATCCCAATAGGTGTTTCTTGACGGGGCTTCAGTTTTTTGATGGCACACCGTTTGATGGTCTCCCAAATTCAACAAAGATCGAGTTATTGCAAAGCATGAGCAATGTGTTGGGCAGAAACATTACGGGGTCAACTTGTTTGACTACTGGCATGAAAATACTGGAACAGAAAGGGCTAACGGATATCAGCAAATGGAAATGCATTTGGATCCTCGTTGCCTTTGGGTTCCTTTTTAGGGTTTTGTTTTACTTCACTTTGTTGTTCGGGAGCAAGAATAAGAGGAGGTGAAAATATTAATTCTATTTTTTTCACTTAGGAGGAACGATTTGATGCTTTTTTTTTTGGCCTTTTTAAATGCAAGTGTAATTTTCAATTGGTCTATTTTGTTTGCCTTTTTATCATAAACTGTATGTTGTAACATGGTTTCTTTGTAGAACCAGGTTGAGTCCACCGATTCAAGCCATCAGACTCTTGTTTGTGTAAAATTAATGTGGACTAGGTGTAGTTTCTCTTTAGAGATAGACTTCTAGCCTCTACTGTGTAATTATTTTTTCTAAATTTTCAGTAAACCTAATGAAATTGTTATATATACTACTTGTAGATTGTAATAATAATAATTAAAAAAAATTAATTCGTTTCCGTCGATCATCAAGATTTTTCATGATTGTAGTAAATAAACTTTCAATATCTACAGTTAACAAAGTGAACGGAAGTTTTTTATTTTTTTTTTATTTTATAATCTATAAGTATTTATGGTTTGAAAATTATTAAGAGTCTGAAGTTGTAACCTTGATAATTCAACTCCAATGGTCCGCTGACCATATATAACTCGAAAATAGGTGCAGATGAGAAGTTTGTCATGCTAATATTTAAATTAAATTCAAGTCCAAGCTTTTTAACATACACTCAATATACACAGAGTAATATTCTTATATGATGTTCCTTACTTTAAAACAAAAGATAAGTTAAAAGATCAGAAAATATATATATTATTGGGATTCGGTGGTACTTAACCACTGTCTTGAAAAATTTCACTCAGCCCCCTTAACTTATTTTTATTTATATTTTTCTCATAAATATTAAATTAATTTTTACTGAATCCATATAAAAATTTTAGTTAGCACTCTTATAGTATTTATTATTTATAATTTTTTACTCTATATTACACATGTATCAAATTATCCCTTCTCTTTATCACAATACCCGCGAACCCGATCCGCATTCCATTTCCATTTCTATTTCCGGCCACTCCACCGGCAAAGGTTGGTACCAATCGGAAGCTCATGCGATGCCGTTCATCTCCATACCGTCCTCGTGGCAAAAGGAACCTGGTCGACCCGAACCCATGAACCGACCCGGATGCCGTTTCTGTTTCCGGCCACTCCACCGGCTAAGGTTGGTACTGATCGGAAGCTCGTGTGATGCCGTTCATCTCTATGCTATCCTTATCGCGGAAAAGTGTTTAGAAAGCCACCGATCTAAGCCGTGAAAAGCAGCGGAATCGCAGCTTCAATTCGTTGCGATTTTGCCGGTTTCCGGTGACGCCACCACTTGGGGTTTGTTCCCCACAATTTTCTCTGTCTTTTCCGACCAGTCACAGCCACCGAGTGAGCTGATTTGACATTGATCGGCCGTTGAAGGATTCACGGGTTTAGGAGAAATGAACTTAATATTTATGAAGTAAAGTTCAAATAAGAATAAGTAAAAGGGGCCTCAATGATATTTTATACAGAAAAGACAAAAAACAGTGGCATGGTATTACTGTTGCACTATAGGCGAGTCCATTTTATTATATTGTATTTTATTTTGTAACGTAATAAATTTTATATTTTTCTCTCTTATATATATATAAATTTTTACATAAATTTTAAATAATTGATCTCATATAATTTAATGACGAATAAATTGACATCATTAAATATTATTTTGACTTTCAATACCTACCACCATATTATATGAATTTAATAACTCAAAATTTCTATCAAAGATTTAAAATAACCCTTGACAATTCAAAGCCAGCGATGTCCCCGAGCTTTCATATTAAATGACACTTGCATTTTCTGCAATTTCCATATCTTCCAATCATTTATTCTTATCTCGTATCTGCCAGCAAGAAACAAGAATAATAAATGTGGTAATAATAAATGTGCGAAAAGATAAAGATCAAAACAAGTCACTCGAGAGTCTTCGTTCACTATTCATATAAGATAAAGAACCTTGTGATACGGCCATAATAGAATAAAAAAATTTCAAAAAAAGATTATGTGACAAACATGTTGAATATTATAATTTTGTTTCATTCTTGGTAACAAACTTAAATATTTGTATTTCATACTTCTTTTGCATGCTACCAAAGTTTGGAGATGACGCTTAGTTTTTTAAATTAACATAATCTTTTTTTATTTTTTTTATTTAGATTAGACAACATTACACTTTTCTTAGCACTATTTTTAAGCAATTTTCTTTTTTTTTTTTTGTGTTGACCATCCTAACTTCAAAACTTAAAGTAGGTATGAGATTATAAAATTGATTTGATTTGCCCACCTCATACTTCAAAAAAACAAGTCAAGAAAGACAATTACTCTTCATTAGCATTTGCGTCTGTTTGTAGGTGAACAATTTTGGCTAGTAGTTTGGGCTTCCAAATTTTATATAAATTGGGCTGTTCAAATTTATTATGGCCCAATTTTATCCTTTCATCTGCAGGGTGTTACTATTCATACCCGGAAAATATGACTATGAACCCCCCCCGGCGGTGGATGATTTTCTTCTTTGATGATAGCCATTCACTCTTATTCGAACAGCTTTTTTTTTTTTTTTGACATTCCTCTCTTACAAAAATCGACAGCAACTAAATTTCGATATATCATCATGAGTGCTATGCTTACAATTTTATATTTATAGCTTTCTTCTCATTATCTATAAGTCTATTTGGTTATGTTTAATTCTTTTTAGATTTTAGAATGAATACAAAATCAGAAGAGATGTTTATTTTTTTTTTCTAAAAAATAGTATTCCTACTATAATCGTATCTTTAATTTAATTATCCAACTACTAGATTTCAATGCATTTATTTTTTTGTTCTGAAAAGTTAGGAAATGGTAAAGTTTAAATCAATTTTTTAGCCACCTACCTATTTGAAGATTCAAACTTTAGTAACCAATAGAAGAAAGCTGCATGATAGACACTCAGTCAAATTAACAAGAATTAAGAAAAAGAGATAAATATAAAGATATTTGTTAAAATATGAAATAAAAAATAGAAAGAGTGAGAGATTGATTAATAACGGTGAGCAAATGGTTTAAAAAGTGACCTGTTGTTTCGAACAAAAAGAAAAAGAAAGGTGAGTCAATAGACTAAAAGCATTTTTTGGAATCAAGCTATGAGGGTTAAGACTAAGAGATCATATCATTTTCTGAATTATTTAGTGGAGTATTTTAAGCAAAATGGTTTGATCGATGAAGATATTTGAGGGTGCTAACAGCTATGCTTTCATCTTAATTGCTTGGATAAATCACAATATACAGTAATATATATATATATATATAAAGCACTGTTCATTTCTTCTTCATTTTTTCCCTCTCATTATACCCCTATTATAATTTTTATTAAATCAAAACTCCATGTCTACATAAAATTACTGAAAATGACGTGTCCTTCAAAACTTTCCTCTTAATTATAAATTTAAACTTGCCAAGAATCATCATTTGAAATTTCATGTTATTAAAAACCTAAAAGCCTACTAATCAGCTTTCATGGGCTTGGCTGAGTGATTTTAAATAGTTTCATTTGATTGGTCATCATAGTTTAAATTTTGAGGGAGATAGTCATTTAAAAATTAATTTGAATTTTACTCGTTCCTCTAATATTTTAAATAAAAAAGATAAATTTAGGAGAGTTTTGACGTCCTAATAGTCCTATTATTGTAGTCTTCGAATACCAAATAGTTTAATAAACAACAAAAAGACAAATAAACTCATTCCAACTAATTGTAAAAGCCCCAACTTGCAGATGGAGTAGCTACTTATTTCTTAGCTTTTGTTAGAGTTTGAGAAAGAGAAGGGACATTTGATATATTTGATGAGAGATAGAAAGAGATGGAGTAGTAGTAGTAAAAGATAGACTGGGCGGTAATGAGAAATTTAGATTATTTTAACAATTTTGTAATAAATTTTAAAAAATGTGAGTCAAATAGCTCCATTCATAATAAAATTTTTTAGCTCCAAATTAGATTAGTGTACTAAATTTAGATTAGTGTACTAAATTAATAATCTCACTAAACGCATAAGATAATATATGTTTTAAAAGATAAAGAGCAAAGTTAGATCACTTTTTTTTTTAATTTATACTTTTAATATTTGATTTCAAATGGCTTGTCAAATAAACTGAATAACCAATCATCAATATAGATTCTGGCTATTCTTTTGTTGGAATCAATTGAGACGTATGAGAAGCTTAATTATTCTGGAAATATTTTCTCCGAAGTATAACCTTATGATTTGGGAATAATAAGAAGATACGTGAGTTGGTGCGACTCCTTGTGAAATGGGACACTGGCACCACTCCCCCTAAAGTGTATTTTAAAATTACTTAAGAGCTTTGGTCTGTATTTTCGATTTTCTATGTTTTGGACAAGTGGCGCAATAGGGTTTGATGGTGCAAAAATGTGCACATGCAATACGGATTGGCCAAATTTCAATTTTAGCTTTTCTCAATTCAAAGTAGGTAAACTAACCCATTGACTATTTTGAACAGAGCGGCAACATAAGTTATCAATTTGGAGGTTTCATTAGTAGTCTTGGTTTGGCGTTATGGTAATTGTAACTTTCAAATAAAATTATCAATAATAATTTTAATGAAATATTGAATGTTGTCATTGTAAGTATTTACCAAATATTTTTATATTTAAAAATTATTATTATTACACAATGCAATTTAGATTTAGTTCTGAGTTGAACATTTTTATATTTAAAAATTAATATTTTAATGAAATATTGAATGTTGTCATTGTAAATAATACCAAATGAAGTTGTAGCTTGAGAATAAAAAAAGGAAAATTCAAAGTCCAATTACAGAGAAGCATTTGATATGAAGAAAAGAAAATGAATTCCAATGGAAACGCCTTTTTATAACTGTTAATTTGTTATTGCCCCAAATGCTTGAAGGTCTGGCTGCAAAATGATGCTTTCGGACAATATAAAATAGTGGAATTAAGTTGGTACACCAGCTCTGGCTTTTTAAAACAAGCACTTAATTAATTATGGTCATGCGTGGTTTCCACTCTCTGTTCACTGGTTAGTTGCTTCCAAATACACATGACGTATATCAAATATATAGTTGATTGTACTCCTGTCCTTATTTGTTTATTTATTTATTTTATATTTATGCCGTTGGTGGGAAACATCAGACTGCTAGAAATCGATACACAACTTTCAAATTGCCCAACAAAAACTCCCCATGTCCACAAATTTTCAATGATGTTTAGTTCATGTTCCTCTGCAAAAAGCATCAAGCACATTAGCCCTTTTAATATAAAACTGGATTAAGAATCTTTCATGATTTGATCTCTTTTAAACAAATTTTATAATTGGTAGTTAATAAATTAAAAAATAAAAATAATTAGATTTTATTTATACACTATTATTAAAAAATAGGCTGCATAAGATTTTTAAAAAATTAAAAAAGCTTAAATAAAGAAAGGATCGTAATCTATAAAATTAACCGTTAAAAATCACTTTTTATTTGTTCTTTGTGCCTTCTTGTTGGAAGCTGCATGTTAAAATACTTGTATTATTTAAAATTGTCTATTTGCTTTTAATCTTTTTAACAGTGAAATTTAATAAAGGGCTTAGAAGGAACTAGAAGGACTTAAGTGAGATATTTTAAAAATTGAGTCTCTGAATTTTATTCAACAAACAACGGGGACTCAAGTTAAAAAAATACCTAAGAATAAATACAAGACTACTTTCTGCCTTCTAAGCCATGCTATATGAAAATTTTAATTTGGCACTTGTGTATGAGTGGGGTATCCAAAACGATGGTGGGAGTTCAATTATTGGAACTCATAAGCAAGGCTGCCAATTTCGTGAGCAGTACAAACACAGGCTGGAAGCTTATGAACATGCATGTGATAATGATCATCACCATCATCTTGTTGGCCATCCGCTTTGCTGCAAACTCGTTCAGGCTCAAGAGTTATTGGCTGCCAGTGTTTACTTTCCGTCAGGAGACGGCCGCCAAGTGCTCATATTATTGTTATTGTACGGTGTGCCTTGATGAGATATCGGATGGCCAAAAGTTTAGGCGGCTGCCCGAATGCAAGCATTGCTTCCATGTCGAATGCATTGATGCATGGTTTCAATCACGTTCCACTTGTCCGCTCTGTAGAATTGAGGTCGCTATTGTTATTGCTCGACAACGCCGGAACCACCAGCATGGTCTTGGTTTCCTCTCCTTTTTCTCTTTCCATTCTACAGAAACTTGTTAGTATAGTCCATTATTTTCTTCTCAACCTCAACCCCAAGGTACTTCTAGTGGCATTAAGGACCATCTTTGGATTACTGTGGTTGACGAAATAAATGGTTTTTACTGTGCTGATGGAGTAAGCTCCTGAATTTACTTTTACAATTTAAATTTGAGATTAAGCATTGTTATGTATCTAACTTCAAATTTAAATTTTGAAATGTCTTTTAATAGAAAAACTCTAGATATACATATAACTATTCGTCACAAAGTATGAATGGATCGTCAAGGCACCAACGCACTATTCTGTTAGGATTTGGATTCAGCAGCCTCGGAAACATTTGTTGTTCTTATTTTCGCAAAGAATAACGATATACTTACAAATGTGCCACCAATCAATGATTGGCATATATTTAATAATAGTTTAATTTTATAAGTTTATCACTCTTTTGGCAAAATGGGACAAAGGGAGTCAGGTTATCAATCAATAGTTTTTTTTTTTAAGAAGAACTATTATTTCTTATATTTACAATTATACATACATTGAGATTCCTATTTATATAAACTCTGATATGATTCCGTTCAGAATTTTAATCCTCTTAAATATGCAAAGAACGTCAACTCTCCTTTTAAGAAAAAAATTACCTTTACTCAAGTTTTAAAATTTTTAAAAAAAATTAAATTAAATTCTTATAATATATGTGAGAAATCTCAAATCTCTTCCTTCACGTTCGTGGGGAATAACTTTAGTCACTTGAGCTTACCAACCTTATCAACCGATAGTTGAAAGCATTTGACTTACGCCAACGAACCCACTTTTGAGTGGAAGCTTAAATTGCTTTTTCCTGAGTTTGGTGGTACCCGCTCTTTATTTTCTGGACTTTATGGAAACACGTCACGTCAACCCATGCGTCGGTGCCCACGACGCCTTTTCTTCTCAAGTTGGAACTGAATTTGAATAATGAATATAAGAAAGGTTGGGCACAATGTATATGTACATATATACCAAGTAACCACGTGGCTTAATTATTTCTTCAACTTTCAGAATTAGATACCCCTCTATTTAGGCAGGTAAGATTGATTAATAAATAGGTAGGAATGGACACATAATTAATGGAGTTTACGACGGGTTCGTTGAGGCGTCCACTATTAGTAGATAAAACGATTTCTTTCACTAGCTACTAGCTACTAGCTACTAGCTAGATTGATTGCTAAACCACCGAATTCTGATTCATATTTTAAAATAAACAAAATATTAAAAAAAGAAAGAAATACATAATTAGATTTAAGCCCAATCAAAAAATTTTTTTTTGGCAGTAAAATTTTGAAGGGGTTGAGCAAATATGGGTAAAATAATTTATATTAGACTGAAATAATTAGTACCCCACCCCTTTAAACAACTCTTAAAAGAACCTCATAAATAATTAACCCAGTTTTCTATTTTGGAACAACTTTACTTTATTGTCATAAATACTCTTAATTCATTAATAAAACTCCATCTTAACGCGTTTCACTCTTCCCTTTGAAAAAAGGCTTCTTTTTCATTTTTGAAGAAAATTTGTGTTTATTTCATGAGCATTTATTCTTCTAAATAATGATCAATCCGAAAGGTCTTTTATCCAAGAATTATTGAATAAAACAAATTTAGATTCTAATCTTTACCATTCCATTTATTTCCTTAAAGTAAAATTAAAAATCCATGTCATCCTCGATATATATGACATATAATAAACAATGCTGGAAAGGAATTTGCCAATTAATTTAAGTGCGATCCTCTAAGTATGCAAACTATGGTTACATTAGTGATGAAAAGTTAGGAAATTTAATTTCTTTATATGGTCTAGATTTTAAATTTGTACTCAGATAATTTAGTTTTTACTACTCATGTAGATCTGAGTTTGACAGATTAAAGAATTATTAATGCGCTATGGCTTAAATTTTACAGTTACTATCCGAAAAAATGATGTAGTGGTGGTATTGACTATTTTCTTTTATCTTAGCAGACCCTATTAATCACTTTTATTATAATGCTATTTTATCCCTGTGCCAAATTAATAAAAGTACAAATGGTTTTTATCTCTCTAAAATTTTGTCACTATACTAATTGTGTTAGAAAATTGAGCTTCCTTTTAAGATCACTCCAAGCAATTTGTCAAGTAACAAATTAACAAGAAAAATTAAATAGAGAACACATCAATCACACAACACAAGATTTACGTAGAAAACTTCAAATTCAGAGAAAAACCACGGCCGTTATCAAAAAGACAACCAGAGAAAAATATTTACTATGTGAAAAATTATTACAACCACACTCTCATAAATAATTTTCTCTCACCTAAACCCCAAATACACCCAAAGAAATATTTTCTAAATGAAGAAGAGAAACTGAGGATTGGATACATACAATGAAGGAAAACCCTCCTCTATTTATAGGCATCCAATTGCTACTGTGTATAAAAATATTTTATTATTTATTTTTTCTTCACGCGGCCCGCCTCCTTTTTCTTCACACGATCCGCCTTTTTTTTTTTCTTTTTCTTCTTCTTCTTTTGTTTCTTTCTTGGTCTAAGAAGCAATAGCTGGCACCACCATCTAGAAGGCCGGTGCCAACTTGCCTAACTTTCACATTCTCCCACTTGGAGATTTGATTGAAAATCAATTAATCTCCACATAGAGAATTATCATACTCCACCATAAAGAGTATATCACTTAAAATTAATTACCAATTCTAAGAATTTTACATTGGCACATGTCGAAATATCTTGCTGATATTTATGGTGCAATTTCCATGTTGGCCTTCCTAGAAGTTCGTCAGTCATCGATATAAATTCCACCACATACCCTGCATCAATGCCAACCATGCCTTGTGTGCAAATCTTGTGGATCCACTAGTAGTAACACATTCTCTTTCATGGCACTAGCGGTATACCATGAGGATGTCATCATCATCCATTTTATAAAGGACCATCGTCTCCCATGATAATGAGAGACTTACCACTAGCAATACTATCGGTATCTGATCTGGAGCCATTTGCCAATCCTGCTCTATTTGTACTATGACAATCTCTTTTTAGGTGTCTCGATTGTCCACACCCCCAGCATACTCCCTTTTTCTTAGAATTATTTTTCTTCCAATTCCCCACAACTGCCAAAGCTGAGACATCTGTAGTTCCAGTACTTTCACCACTCAGTCTTCTTTCTTCTGAGAGTAAAGTACTAGTAACTTCTTCAAGATCTACCATTTTCTTACCATACATCGAAGTAGGTAACAAGTATTTGTAGGAAGTTGGAAGTGACCACAGCAACCTAAGCGCCTTGTCCTCATCTTCAATTTTAACTCCAATGGCTTTTAGTTGTGGCACAATACCATTGAGAACACTGAGGTGATCAGAAATTTTTGTACCTTCAGCCATTCGTAGCGTGTGAAATCGCTCCTTCAGGTACAATCGATTTGAGATGCTCTTTGTCTGATACAACTTTTCTAGCTTCTCTCAAAGTTCTTTTGCTGTAGGAATATTTCCTACATTTGCAAGAACATTCATTACCAGACACAGTCGTATGACAATTTCAGCTCTATCATCCAAATCTTCCCAATCTTCATCGCTTATACTAGCTTTCCCAGAGCCACTACTGGAAACAGGAGATGGTTTCCCCTTCAATGCCTTGTGTAACACAGATTGAATCAACACATCCTTGACTTGAATTTGCCATAAGCCAAAGTTAATTCTCCCATCGAATTTTTCTATTTCAAATTTCACCGAACTTGAAAATTTCAATCCTGACATATTTGCTTTGCAGATCAGCCTTTACTCTTCACCACAGACTATTTAGATTGGCTCCCACTACTTCACGTGAACAGTATCGTATACATGAATAGTATCGTATATGTGAACAGTACCATATACGTGAACAATGTCCCGATACCAAAACTTCAATCAATGGCTCTGATACCACTGTTAGAAAATTGAGCTTCCTCCCAAAATCACTCCAAGCAATTTGTCAAGTAACAAATTAACAAGAAAAATTAAATAGAGAACACATCAATCACACAACACAAGATTTACATGGAAAACTCCAAATTCAGAGAAAAACCACTTCCGTTGTCAAAAAGACAACCAGAGAAAAATATTTACTATGTGAAAAATTATTACAACCACACTCTCAGAAATAATTTTCTCACCCAAACCCTAAATACACCCAAAGAAACACTTTCTAAATGAAGAAGAGAAACTGATGATTGGATACATACAATGAAGGAAAACCCTTCTCTATTTATAGGCATCCAATTGCTACTGTGTATAAAAATATTTTATTATTTATTTTTTCTTTAGGCGGCCCGCCTCTTTTTTCTTCACACAGTCCGCCTCTTTTTTTCTTTTTCTTTTTCTTTTTTTGTTTCTTTCTTGGTCTAAGAAGCTGGCACCACTATCTAGAAAGCCGGTGCCAGCTTGCCTAACTTTCACAAATTGATATCTTTATAAATTTCATGTGAGCAAACAATTAAACTATCTTAAAAAAATCACAATTTGTACTTAGAAAACATTAGATTAAATCTCTTCATTGACTGCAAATAACATTAATTCCATATAAAAAAGGACGAAAACAAAAAAATGAGCCAGTTTAAATAAGTCCATCTTCTGCTTAGATTGCTGAGATCACAAAAGAAATTATAGAGATTGAGAGCAACATATAAAAGGTTAAAATTACTAATAAATAAACAATTATGCTTCCTGGCAAGTGATTTTTGTTGAGAATTTGCTTTGAATCTGGGAAAGTACGAAAGACAAAAATTAAGTTTTGAAAGCTTGAAAAACGTTTTGAAAATTTTTTTCATGCAATTCGATGATGTTGAAAATTGAAGGTGGCAACAAATTGCACATGCAATTGTTGACAAATATCCATGACTTTAATGCATGCAATGCAAGTTCCAGCTCAAAGTGATGGCACATTGTTGCCAAATTAGAAACGATAGGTAAGCATTGCTTGCCTAGAAATAGAGAGGAGAGGAAGAGGTTCAAACACATCCTAATTGAGAGAGTTGAAAGCAATTGTAAGTGAAGCAATTTGAGAGATTTGAGAGAGCTTCCACTTGAGTTTTCTAGTGATGATTTAATTGAGTGCATTGGGGTTGTGGGTTTTGAGAGTTTTTTCTTACTTTTGTAAATTTCTATTTGTTAGTAAAATTATCTTCCAATCTTTACCCGTGGACGTAGGCTTTAGGCCGAACCACGTAAATATTGTGTCTTATTTTCTTTGCATTTGTTTATTACCATATTTATATTTCTCCAGAAGTCGCAATCATCATAATTTGATAATTACTCAACCTGCGCTTCTGCAACAATTGGTATCAGAGCCGGAGTTCGTGCTTGGCGCATTCGACACTGTTCATGTATACGGTAATGTTCATAGATATGATACTATTCACATATACGGTATTGTTCATTGATACGGTAGAGACGACAATTTATACTGATCATTTAAGTTAAGAAGGGTGGCAGAGGCATTGTCGTCGTCTTCATCTGTGAGGACTACTGTGACTAATACAAAGTTTGAAGTGGAGAAATTCGATAGTACCAATAATTTTGGTATGTGGCAATGTGAGATGTTGGATGTCTTATGTCTGCAAGAGTTGTACGTCGCTCTTGAAAAACAAATGACAAGATGGATGGCAAGGAATGAATAAAGATTAATAGATATGCATGTGGTACTATTTGCTTATGTCTAGCTAAAGATCAGAAGTATTTTGTCATGAGGGAGATATCAACAAAGAAATTATGAGAGGCACTAGAAGAAAGTACATGAAGAAAAGCCTTGAAAATAGGCTTTATATGAAGAAAAAACTCTATCGATTCACGTATGCACTTGACATGTCGATGAATGACTATGTGAACTCATTCAACAAGATATTAGCAGATTTGCTAAATTTGGATGAGAAATTTGAAGATGAAGATAAGGCATTGTTGCTGTTAAATTCCCTTTCTAATGAATATGATCATCTCGCCACCACTTTACTTCATGGGAAGGACAGTGTCGCATTTGATACTGTATGCAGTGCATTCTATAACTCTGAGACCAGAAAGAAATGTAGAAAAGATCACAGAGATATAGTTGCAAAAGCATTGACAGTGGGAGGTCGTTCATAAAGCCATAAATTTTGGAAAAGAGCAAGTCTAAAGGGAGGTATGTCAAATATGAATGTGTTTTTTTGTCGCGAGAAAAAGCATTGGAAAAAGAATTGTTCTAAGTTACAAAAGGGTAAGGCTACTTCTGATACATGTGTAATAGAGCATAGAGAGGAGTCAGACTTTAGTCTGGTTGACATAATGTTGACATCTCATTCAGATGAGTAGATTTTAGAATTGGGTTGTACTTATCATATGTGTCCTAACAAGAGCTAGTTTTCTAACTTTAAGGAGTTGGACGGTGGAGTTGATATGTCATTCAGATGAGTGGATTTTGGATTTGGGTTGTACTTATCATATGTGTCATAACAAGAGCTGGTTTTTTAACTTTAAGGAGTTGGACGGTGGAGTTACTTTTATGGGCAATGACAATGCTTGTAAAACTATGGAAATAAGTTCAATCCAATTGAATAATCATGATGGCATAATCCACGTCTTGACAGACGTTCGATACATACCAAATTTGAAGAAAAATCTAATCTCATTAGAAGTCCTAAAATCTAAAGGGCTTACAATCACTCTGAAAGATGGATTTTTAAAAGTAGTAGTTGGTGCACTGACGGTGATGAAATGTACAAGAAGAAACAACTTGCACTATTTCTAAAGAAGTACAGTTATTGAATCAGTATTAACAGGTTTTGGAAAAGATGCTGATTCACAAGCAACCAAGTTGTGGCATATGCGTTTGGGACATACTGGTGAAAAGACATTATAGACTTTAGTGAAACAAGGCTTACTGAAACGTGCAGATTCTTACAAATTAGAATTTTGTGAACATTATATTCTAGGCAAGCAGACAAGGGTAAAGTTTGGTTCAGCAATTCACAATACAAAAGGGATCCTGGACTATATTCACAGTGATGATTGGAGACTTACCAAAATAGCTTCTTTAAGAGGTATGTACTATTTTGTTACTTTTGTTGATGATTATTAAAAAAAGTATTGGTATATTTGATGAAGAGTAAAAATGAAGTTTTGGGCATATTTCTGAAATGGAAGAAAATGATCTAGACTCAGATTGGTCGAAAGGTCGAAAGACTTTATTGAGACAATGGTGGTGAGTACAAGAATGATCCATTTTTACAAATATACCAATATGAGGGCATTGTGCAACATTTCACTGTTCGAGATACAGCACAGCAGAATGGAGTAGCAGAATACACGAACCAGACTATACTGGAGAAAGTTCGGTGTATGTTGTCTAATACTAGATTGGGCAAAGAGTTTTCGGCTAAGGCAATTGTATATGCATGCTATCTGATCAACCATTTGTCATTACCTGCAATTGAGGGCAAAACACCCACGGAGATGTGGACTGGTAATCCTGCTACTGATTATGATTCTTTACATATTTTTGGTTCTACTGTTTATTATCATGTAAAGGAATCTCAGTTAGACTCAAAAGCAAAGAAAGCATTGTTCATGGGTATAACTGGTGGAGTAAAAGGATATCATCTCTGGTGTCCTGTTACAAATAGGGATGGATAAATCGGGTTTCGGTTCGGGTTGTTTAGATTTCGGTTTGGGTATCAACCCGATGTGGTTAGAGAATTAAACCTAATCGGGTCGAAAATGCCAACCCAAACCAAAGCAAACATTCGGGTTCGTAATTCGGATCAGATTGGGTTAGTAATTTGAGTTAAAATTTTGGTTTGGGTTAGTTTAGGTTAGAACAATTCAATCTAAAAATTCAGGTTAATTCGGGTTAGAATGAGTAGGAAAAATTTAATCAAAAAATTCTACCAAAAACCACTTAAAATCTAAAAATCTCAAATCCAAACATCTTTAACAACAAACATAAACTAAAATCATCCTTAACAACATTTCAACAAGTCCTTTTAAAGTTAATAAAACATAAAACATGTAGTCAAGTACAATAAAACTACAAAAATTACAAATCTAAAAATTAAAATGGTAAATGGCAATCATGATTAAACATTTCCACATGACAAACAGTGCTAATAATCCATCTCTAATACCATCAATTCTCATCACAACACCTCGAAATTAGCAATAATTAACCAACACCGTAGCAAAATATCGAGCAACAACGGATAGAAAATAAAGCAAATCAGTCTATTCTGCAGAAAAATAAAAAAATTTAATTAACATTTAGTGGAGTCACTCAATATGCCTTAACAATTCTCAATATTACTAGTAGCATGTTTGTGTTATGACTACACCTTAATTGTGTAATTGATTATTATGCAACTCTCAATATTACTAGTGCATGTTTGTATTATGACTACGCCTTAATTTTGTAATTGATTATTATGCTTGATCCAAATCAATATACATCGTTATATACTTACTGGTGCAACAAAAAAATTTCATATTAGAACACTTGGATGGTCCGCTTGTGTCGATTTACGAAGCTCTACGTGAAATAAAAAGACTTGAAGTAAATAACTCTTAAAGTAAACAAATCTTAAAAACAAATAACCATTAATATTTATACCTTCTGTAAGAGCATCCATAAACTCGTTTTCCTCAACCAACGCTTGAAGGTTTGTTGTTGAATCAACAAAAAGTGAAGATCGCAGCCAATTTTGCGTCAGTATCAATGTGTCCACCATATTAAGAGTTATAGAACTCATTTATTCATCTAAAATATGACATCTCGTGCTAAAAGCGAACTTAGATGCAACTGTAGATATTGGAACAACAAGCACATCTCTTGCTATTTGCGATAAAATTGGGTATTTCAAACAATTAGCTTCCCACTATAGCAAAATATCAAATGGAGCACCCAATGCATTAGGCACTTGATATTCAACGGACTCCATCAAGTAGAGATCTAGCTCATTTGACAATTCTATGTGATCTTTAGTGATGCAGCCATCTCCATGTATTTGGAAAAAGGGTCCTCAAATACCTCATTGTCTTTATCTATAAAAGTCAGCCCACTATTAGCACTAACACCAGCACTTGCACTTGGAAACGCACTCGAACTTGTACTTGGAAAGCACTTGCACTTGCACTAGCATTTGGTTTTAAGTGTTGAGCACTGTATGCTTCAAAAAGCTTGTTTAACACATCTTTCACCACGTTTTTCATCTCAGCACATTTTAGACTATCCTTACTATATAAAGTCTCAAAACAAAGTGTTGCAGAATTCATTTTCCGCCGTGGATCTAATACAGAAGCAACGATCAACAACTTGTTTATCTTCGAAGACTCCTCTCAATACTCGTCAAATTTCTCCTTCATTCTACTTGCTATTGTACTAATGTGTGGGTCAAGGCTGTCCGCCACTGTATTTAGAGCCTTTCTAACTTTACGTATCTTGTTGTAGCACGTACTATATGTCACCTTCAGAGAAGAAGAAAATGCTAGTGTGGCATTATAAAAAATCCTCAAAAACCTGACCATCCGACGAGCATTATCCCAATCATAACTTCCTGGTGGTACCACATTTTTCTTCTCACATTCTTCTTCATGAAAATAAGCATAAGAAAGTGTATCCTCATTTGCCATTCGATCAAATGTCGATCTAAACTTCAATGTTGTTGTCAACATAGTATATGTGGAATTCCACCTAGTTGGACAATTTAAAATCACACATCGTCTAGAAGACTAACTATTCTTCCCCAAAATCTTTTCTTGCTCTACACGAATTTGAAATGCTTTTAATCTCACCGTTGATGATCTCACATACTTCACAACATTGCAGATACTAATAATATTGTCGTCTAGTTTTTTCAACCCCTCATTAACAATACGATTCATAATACATGCACAACAATGCACATGCGTAAAATCACCATTCAACACTAATGCATCATCGCTCAAAGTCTTCAATGTATTCGTCAAATAGCTAATGGCAACCTTATTTGCACTTGCATTGTCGACGATGACTGTGAACAACCTTTCTGTTAACGCAAATATTTCTTTAATATTGATTTTGATGATAACAAACTTGATGAAGATTGATTAATTCTTTAAAAAGCTCAAAAAGTTTTCTTACTCTTTCAAATGATAATTCTCATACCATAAAGGTTTTTATATTCTATGAAAAATGTTTAATAAGTAATAGCATCAAATTGAAAAACCTTGAGTATTTTGAAAATGGTCAATAACGGGAGTATTTTGAAAATGGTCAATAACGGGAGTATTTTAAAAATGGTCAATAACGGCTCGCCAACATTCTCAATAACGGCTCGCCGATATCAAACAGAATTGAACGTTACTTTCTGGACAATAACGGCTCGCCGAAATTCTTGATAAACGGCTCGCCGACATTAAACAGAACTGAATTTTAGTCTCTGGACACTCACGACAATCTGACATGTTGATAACGGCTCGCTGACATCAAACAGAAATGAAGTTTAGCTTCTGGACACTAACGGCGATTCGACATTCTCAATAACGGCTCGCCGACATTAAACAGAAATGAAGTTTAGCTTCTGGACACTAACGGCGATCCGACATTCTCAATAACGGCTCGCCGACATCGAACAGAAATGAAGTTTAGCTTCTGGACACTAACGGCGATCCGACATCTCAATAACGGCGATCCGACATTTTGAAAATCCAGCCCAACGGTCATATTGACCAGTCAAACGGCGATCCGACATCTTGTTAACGGCGATCCGACAGTGAGCAGAAAGTCAATAACGACTAGTTTTTCAGCTCCAACTATAAATAAGCTCATTCAAATTCAAACAAGGTTGATCACAACACTACCATTGAGCTTATATTCGTGAATACAATCTTCATAGAGCTTTAAAACACATTCTTGCTTCATCTATCTCATACATTGGGCATTGACTTGTAATCTTAAATATTGTGTGAGAGAAAAACAATTTGTAATCTTTTGTTTTGAGTGATTGTAAGTGTTGGGATACACTTGGGTTAAGAGATTGAGGATTATCTCTTATTGTAAAGGTTTATTGACACCTAGGAAGTCAATTATAAGCATTTGAAGCCTTGGAGGCTTGCTTAGTGGAATCCTCTAGCCCGGAAAGCTTGGAGGCGTGGACGTAGGCGAGGTTGGCCGAACCACGTAAAAATCCGGTGTTTGAATCTCTCTTTCCTTATCTTTTATAGTGTGATTGATTTATTTGTTATTGCTTTAAATTCATTTTTGATTTACATTGAGTTATTGTTTTTATAATTCAATAATTTTTAGAAACCCAATTCACCCCCCCTTTTGGGTTGCACAATTAGAATTTCATTTGGTATCAGAGCTTGGTTCTCTTGTTAGGACTTAACCGTCTAGAGTAAAAGATCCATGGCAACCCAAAATGATTCAACCTTTAGGGAAGGACAATCCACAACTAGACCACCGTTCTTTGACGGGAATGACTACCCATATTGGAAAACTAGGATGAGAATTTATTTACAAGCACTAGACTATGAAATTTGGGAAGTTGTATGTGATGGTCCATTCATGCCTTTCACTAAAAACAAAGTAGGGGAAGATATTCCAAAACCTTCACGGGAATGGAATGAATTGGAAAAGAGAAAAGTTTCTCTAAATTCCAAAGCTATGAATGCCCTATTTTGTGCACTTGATAAGAAAGAGTTTCATAGAGTGTCCAGTTGTGAAAGTGCTAATGAAATTTGGCACAAACTTGAAGTCGTGTATGAAGGCACGAATCAAGTGAAAGAGTAAAAAATTAGTAGGTACACTCGACAATATGAATTGTTCCAAATGGAACAAAATGAGAGTGTATATTCTATGTATACTAGATTCACGGACATAGTGAACACTTTAGGAGCCCTAGGAAAAACCTTTCCTAATAGCGAGAAAGTTAAGAAAATCATTAGGTCGCTACCTAAAGAATGGAGACCAAAAAGGACTGCCATTGAGGAAGCCAAAGATTTAAATGTTTTACCTATTGATGATTTAATTGGCTCTCTCATTTTATATGAAGAGGATTTGGCAGCAGAAAAAGGGCATGAGGAAAAGAAGAAAAGCATCACTCTCAAAGTCTCAAAACATGAGAGTGATGAGGAAAGTGAGATGGATGATGAGGAGTTGGCAATGCTGGCTAGAAGATTCAGAAAATTTTACAAGAAGAATAATGAGCAGAGAAAGTTCAGAAGTTACAAGAATAAAAAGGAGAAGAAAGAACCAATCACTTGCTATGAATGCAAGAAGCCCGGACACATACGACCGGAGTGTCCTCTCCTCAACAAACTCAAGAAGAAAGCTATGGTGGCCACATGGGATGATAGCGATGAGGAAACAAGTGATGAGGAAGAGCAACAAGAAATGACAAACTTAGCTCTCATGGCCTTTGGAGAAGAATCATGTGATGAACTTGATGAGGTAAGTGATCTTCCTACATATGATGAATTACATGAGGCTTTTAAAGAATTGCATGATGAATTGATGAAGATGGGTAAAAAGAATGTTTGCCTTAAAAGAAAATGGTAGAGCTTAAAAATGAAAATGAATTATTCTCGGAATTGGTAATATTGGTAAAATCTCCTCAACTCTAATTGAAAATGTGTGTTTAGTTGAAAATTTGAAACACAATTTGATGAGCATTAGTCAATTGTGTGACAAGGGTTATAAAGTTGTTTTTGATAAGTCAAGATGTGTTATTGAGAATGCATGTGATGGGAAAATTCTGTTTATTGGAAATAGATATGGTAATGTTTATACAATTGACATAGAATGTGCATCCAATCATGATAAATGTTTTTCCGCATTGAATGATGATAGTTGGTTGTGGCATAGAAGACTAGGTCATGCAAGCATGGATTTGATTTCAAAAATTTCGAAAAATGATTTGGTTAAAGGTTTTCCAAAAATCAATTTTCAAAAAGATAGAATTTGTGAAGCTTGCCAATTTAGAAAACAAATCAAAACTTCTTTCAAAAGCAATAAAAATATCTCTACTTCAAAACCTCTTCAATTACTTCACATAGATTTATTTAGTCCTTCTAGATATGCTAGTTTAAGCGGCAAATATTATGCTTTTGTAATTGTGGATGATTACTCTAGATTCACATGGGTATTTTTCTTAACTAATAAGGATGATGCTTTTGATGCATTTAGAATTTTCTGTAAAAAGGTTCAAAATGAAAAAGGATATTCAATTACTTGTATTAGAAGTGACCATGGTGGAGAATTTGAAAATCATGCATTTGAGAAGTTTTGTAATGAGTTTGGCATTGAGCATCAATTTTCATCACCTAAGACTCCTCAACAAAATGGAGTTGTAGAGAGAAAGAATAGGTCTATTCAAGAAATGGCTAGGACCATGCTAAATGAAAACTCTTTACCAAAATATTTTTGGGCCGAAGCCGTCAACACCGCATGTTATGTTTTGAATCGTGTGTTGATTAGACCTACTTTTAATAAAACTCCATATGAGCTTTGGAAAGATAGAAAACCCAATATTGGTCATTTCAAAGTTTTCGGATGCAAATGTTTTGTTTTGAACACAAAAGATAATCTAGGTAAATTTGATTCAAAATCCGATGTTGGTATTTTTCTTGGTTATTCAAACTCAAGCAAAGCTTATAGAGTGTATTATAAAAGAACTTTGGTTGTGGAAGAATCTATGCATGTCACATTTGATGAGTCTAATCCCTCCTCTACGGAGAAAGGAGTTGATGATAATGCAGAAGAAGAACATCAAGAAGAATCATCAAATAACAACCAAAAGGATGCACCTCATGGAAATCAAGAAAAGCATCATGAAGAAACAAATGCAGAGCAAAATGAAGGTACTTCTCAAACACTCCCCAAGGAGTGGAGGTATGTTTCTTCTCACCCTAAGGATGTAATTTTAGGAGATCCCTCACGAGGTGTTACAACTAGATCATCACTTAGAAATACATGTGAACATGCTGCATTTATTTCTCAAATTGAACCAAAATCCTTTGCAGATGCGGAAAATGATGAGTTTTGGATTATGGCAATGCAAGAGGAGTTGAATCAATTTGAGAGAAACAATGTGTGGGAATTAGTCCCTTATCCGGAACATCAATCCATTATAGGCACTAAATGGATATTCAGAAATAAAATGGATGAATCCGGTGTGGTTGTAAGAAATAAAGCTAGATTAGTAGCTCAAGGTTACAACCAAGAAGAAGGAATCGATTTTGATGAAACATTTGCACCTGTAGCTAGATTAGAATCTATTAGGATGTTGTTAGCATTTGCATGTTATAAAGATTTCGTTTTATTTCAAATGGATGTCAAAAGTGCTTTATTAAATGGTTATATTATGGAGGAAGTGTATGTCAAACAACCCCCTGGTTTTGAAAATGAAAAATTTTCAAATCATGTTTACAAATTATCAAAAGCATTGTATGGTTTAAAACAAGCACCTAGAGCATGGTATGATAGGCTTAAAAATTTCTTGTTGGATAAAGGTTTTTCGATGGGAAAAGCAGATACTACTCTTTTTATTAAGAATAAGAATCAAGATATACTTGTCATTCAAATTTATGTTGATGATATTATTTTTTGTTCTACTAATGAATCTTTGTGCAAATAGTTTTCATCTTGTATGAGTAAGGAATTTGAGATGAGTATGATGGGAGAACTGAAATACTTCCTTGGACTTCAAATCAAGCAAAACAATGAAGGAATTTTCATAAACCAAGCGAAATATGTCAAAGATTTGCTCAAGAGGTTTGGCATTGATGACTCAAACACCAAGAGCACTCCAATGAGCACAACGATTAAGCTTGACAAAGATGAAAAAGGTAAAAAAGTTGACATTAAAAAATATCGAGGTATGATCGGCTCTTTACTTTACTTAACCGCAAGTAGACCCGATATCATGTTTAGTGTATGTTTGTGTGCAAGATTTCAATCATGTCCCAAGGAATCTCATTTGCTTGCTGTCAAAAAATTTTTCGTTATTTGAGTGGAACCATAGATCTTGGTCTTTGGTATCCTAGAGGAACTCATATAGACTTAACTTGTTATTCGGATGCTGATTTTGCTGGATATAAAGTTGATAGGAAAAGTACTAGTGGAACTTGCCATTTTTTAGGTCATTCACTTGTTTCATGGTTTAGTAAGAAACAAAATTTGGTTGCACTCTCAACCACTGAAGCAGAATATATTGCCGCAGGTAGTTGTTGTGCACAAGCCCTTTGGATAAAACAAACTCTTAGAGACTACAGCATTAATCTTGAACAAATTCCTATCAAGTGTGATAATACTAGAGCCATAAATCTTTCAAAGAATCCCATTCAGCACTCTAGAACCAAGCATATAGAAATAAGACATCATTTCTTGAGAGATCATGTTCAAAAGGGAGACATTGCATTAAAATTTATTTCTACAGAAAAACAACTTGCCAATATATTTACTAAACCTCTTGGCGAAGAACAATTTTCAAAAATTCGGCATGAACTTGGGATGATGAAATTTTCACATTAACATTTCTATTCATGTTATTAAGTCTACAAAATTATTTGATTGATTGATATTTTGATGATTTAATAGCTATGAAATGCTTAAGCATGATAAACAAGTGATGAGTTTGCTTTATTGATTCTTGAATGTTTCTATGAATTGAATGCATGTAAAACATTTTTGAATGTATGTAAGTTTATGAATCATGCATTGAAATGGCTTATAAAACATTTTTGGATCAATTAAATGATCTTGAAATGTATTATTTGTTGGCCAAATACTAAACTAGATGTGCGAAATCATAAGTTGTAGAAAACGGATCGCCATTATTTCAATAAACGGCTAACCGTTTTCGAGCAGAAACATTGGCAAGCATTCTGGACGCTGTCGGTTCGCCAATATCTCAGATAACGGCTCACCGTTTTCAAAGGACAGTTTGACACACATTCTGGACGCTGTCTATAACGGCTTGCCGATATCAAGCGATAAGTGGACACTGACTCTTTTTCTTCACCATTTCTTTTGTTCACTGTTCTTCCTTCTCTCTTAAACCGCGACTGCTCTTGCTATTTTCGTTTCAAAATCGACTCTTTTTCGTCCTTTTGCACCAAATTGAAGCATTAGTAACATTTCTCATCATCTTTAGCACCCTTTTAACCGATCAAAACTCGTTTTTGAGATAGAAATTGAAAAATCCCAAAATCAAAACCCTAGAACCCGCGACAACATCCTTGTCCAAATTGACTCAAATTTCTTTCAAATTTCGTTCACAATCACTCTATAAACCCTCCATCTCTCTTTCTATCCGTTTCTTTTCTTCCAAATTCATCAATGACTTCACGACCAAGGCGTGCCCGTACTAAAAATGCTGCCCCAAGTGATTCCAGCCCTCTGCGGCCTCCCTTTCAGGACTTCGAAAGTCTCTATTTTCGCAATGTTGACTCCACTCAGCGTTTTCACGATAAGTTCATGGGCAAACCGGTAACTCCCTCTTTTTATCTTGATATTGAAGAATTTTCGGATATTACTATTTGTGGGAGTAGTATTACGCACATGCTTAGGTTTTGGAATAAAGCCTTTAGCATAGAAGAACATGTTTATGAAAATCTTGTGCGTGTCTTTTATTCCAATATGGAACTATCCCCCTCCCGGCAATCTCGTGTTATTACATATGTCGGAGGAGTTCGTATTGAGTTTGATGAGGGAGAATTGTGTCATATTCTTGGAATTCGTTACGGAGGCTTAGACATTTATACCACTAGGAAGGAGCTTGATTTTAATGGTTTCCGTCATAAGGATGGAGTACGAAACATTTGTAGACGTAGAGATCTATCCAATGACATATGCTCTTTGTCCTTTAGGTCTCAGCTTCGCCTATTTCAGGTTCGCATTATCCACATCATATTCCAACACATGGTTACACCTAGACAGGGTCATACCGATGAGGTAACTAGGTTAGATGTCGATATACTAGACTCCCTCATCCGTACACGACATGTGAGCTTATCCTACGTCATATGTTGTCCACTCCTAAAGTGACCAACCGGTCTCTTCCATATGGCAGCATCATTACTAGGATTTTGAGACATTTTAATGTTCCTATCACTGAGCCTGTGTATGTCGAGACCCGAAAACTAGGTCGAGATATTATGTCTGCGATAGGATTCTTTAAGAAACGTGGGCAGTGGGTAAAGACAACCTCCTCTAAGAATGAAGAATTGCCCCAGAGGATAATCGTATGCTCAATGACATCTATTCCGAGGATGAGCTACCCGACTTTCGCCTTGGAGCTAGACCACGTGTCCCTCGCCGAGCAGCAAAGCGGCGCGAAGATCGGCGGAGCAAGCAGCAGCAGATATCGCCAGCAGCATCTTCTCAGGATGATGAGCCAGTCGAGGCGACTGTGCCTCCTGCCACATCTTCTACTCATTCGGACCGTCTTCAGCAGCTTTTCGACAGAGTTGATACACTCTCCCAGCAACAGCAGCAGCTCCACTCTGACTTCGTAACCTTTCGGCAGCAGATGCTTGATCAGCAGATGGAGTTGATTGCTGGAAAGCACCGTATTCTTGGTCATCTCGGCTATGATCTCGGCAGTTCCTCCTCACAGCCTCCATCCTAGTTTCTGCTCATATGCATTTCGCACAAACATTGCTCATTTCATGCACTTTGTATGATGCTATTTATTTATTTTTTTTATGGATATTTGAACCTCGTTTATGGTTGTGATTGATTTTGTTGGATATTTGACTTATGTTTATGATTGTGTTGTTTTAGATGGTATGGCTGCCTTTTTTAGTATATTGATGAAGATTGTGTTGGTATGGAAGTTTGTTGCTAAATTGGAGTTTATATAGAAGTGTTTTAACTATTTTGTTTTTGAGGACTTGTTCAGTTTTGAAGGGAAGCTCTGCCAAAATTTTCGCAAGACATGGGTAATTTCTATTTTTTAATCTACTCGCACTCATTTCTTTTTGATGCTGAAGGGGGAGAATAATTTATAATCTGTAATAAAATATTTGAATTGAGTTTGAGTGTGGTTAAAAAGTGTGGTTAAATATTAAAAAAAAATTGATAGGCACATTTTTAGGGGGAGCTAAACTCTACAATTCTTTTTCAAAGGGGGAGCACATATTAAGAGGGAGCAAAATTGAACAAATATTTTTTTTCCAAAGTTTGTCATCATCAAAAAGGGAGAGATTGTTAACGCAAATATTTCTTTAATATTGATTTTGATGATAACAAACTTGATGAAGATTGATTAATTCTTTAAAAAGCTCAAAAAGTTTTCTTACTCTTTCAAATAATAATTCTCATACCATAAAGGTTTTTATATTCTATGAAAAATGTTTAATAAGTAATAGCATCAAATTGAAAAACCTTGAGTATTTTGAAAATGGTCAATAACGGGAGTATTTTGAAAATGGTCAATAACGGCTCGCCGACATTCTCAATAACGGCTCGCCGATATCAAACAGAATGGAACATTACTTTCTGGACAATAACTTTCTGGACAATAACGGCTCACCGACATTCTTGATAAACGGCTCGCCGACATTAAACAGAACTGAATTTTAGTCTCTGGACACTCACGGCAATTCGACATGTTGATAACGGCTCGCCGACCTGGAATAGAATTGTGAAATCAGATTCTGGAAGATAACGGCTCGCCGACATTCTTGATAACGGCTCGCCGACATTAAACAGAAATGAAGTTTAGCTTCTGGACACTAACGGCGATCCGACATTCTCAATAACAGCTCGCCGACATCAAACAGAAATGAAGTTTAGCTTCTGGACACTAACGGCGATCCGACATCTCAATAACGGCGATTCGACATTTTGAAAATCCAGCCCAACTGTCATATTGACCAGTCAAACGGCGATCCGACATCTTGTTAACGGCGATCCGACAGTGAGCAGAAAGTCAATAACGGCTAGTTTTCAGCTCCAACTATAAATAAGCTCATTCAAATTCAAACAAGGTTGATCACAACACTACCATTGAGCTTATATTCGTGAATACAATCTTCATAGAGCTTTAAAACACATTCTTGCTTCTTCTATCTCATACATTGGGCATTGACTTGTAATATTAAATATTGTGTGAGAGAAAACAATTTATAATCTTTTGTTTTGAGTGATTGTAAGTGTTGGGATACATTTGGGTTAAGAGATTGATGATTATCTCTTATTGTAAAGGTTTATTGACACCTAGGAAGTCAATTATAAGCATTTGAATCCTTGGAGGCTTGCTTAGTGGAATCCTCTAGCCCGGAAAGCTTGGAGGCGTGGACGTAGGCGAGGTTGGCCGAACCACGTAAAAATCCGGTGTTTGAATCTCTCTTTCCTTATCTTTTATAGTGTGATTGATTTATTTGTTATTGCTTTAAATTCATTTTAGATTTACATTGAGTTATTGTTTTTATAATTCAATAATTTTTAGAAACCCAATTCACCCCCTTTTTTGGGTTGCACAACTAGAATTTCACTTTCTATACCCCAATCAAGAGAACATCTCTTGAGCTGCTTACAAATTGTCTCCCCTTTATGATAAAAAATTATGTTAAAACTGATGATCCTCTTGCATAGCTGCCAATCTTGGTCAATCAAGTGAGCTGTTATTACCATATAACTAGCCGTCGTGATGGAAGTCTAAATATCCATAGTGAGTGAGACTCTTTGCTTCTTATCACATGATAAACTCTTCAACAAAGCCTTTTCAGTTAGAAATAATTCAAGGATATCCTTAGTAATAGTTTTATGAGATGGGTCCACAAACCTAGGACACGAAACACTGCAAAAATGTTTGAATCCAGAATTCTCCACATGCGAAAATGGCAACTCATCAAGAATAATCATTTTAGCTATTGCCTTTCTAATAGCCTCCTGATTAAATCCCTTAACCACAACCTGGCCAATCTCTTCATTACCAACACCAGTAGGTTCTTGAGTTAAAGCTGCTTGATTTTGCAGATAGCTTTCATATTCAAAACACCTTTTTAAGTGGTTCGACAAACTGCTAGTCCCATAAGTAGATTTACATAAATATTCTTGGCCGCAATAGTTGCACTTACACCGATTATAATCTTCTGGTAATTTAGTGAAATCCTTCCACATCTTTGATCTCGGAGCCATCACTTTTCTTGGCTGAGGTGGTTTTGATGATGCCCTCGATGACCTTTTTCTCTTCAATTCAGATTGGGCTTCCGTAGTCGTTGGTGACATATCACTAACTTCCTTAGATTCAGTGGATTAGATGTTGTCACAAACTCTTGAGCCATCTGTCTTAGACATCTGAATTATAAATCCATAGCATGATCGCATCAGTGATCAAAGTCAATCTATAGCATAAACATAACAAAACAAAGAAATCTAGAACAAAACATCACAATTTAATATAATAATAATAATCTATTGTGGATTTGGACGCTCTAGCCAATGCGAATCCTTTTTCGAAACCCACTTATGATTTTGCAGTAAAAAATGAGTTCTCATTACAAAAACTCAAAATTTAATAATATTATATATCTTAAATTGAACAAATATCACAATTTAATTAATAATAACAACAATAACAACAACAACATTTGAGAATTAATATAACTTTGCCGAACAATAATTAAGTTAAATAAACAATAATAATAATAGCAATAATAACTACAAATCAGCATTCAATATATTGCCATGTTCTAAATTTAAAAAAGAAAAATCACAAATTAATTAATTAACAATCTCCAATTTAATTAATAATAACAGCAACAAACCCACTCTAATTTAATTAATAACAATCTCCAATTGTTCAATTATGAGTCAACAGTAACAAATCCACACCAATTTAATTAATAATAGTCTCCAATTGTTCAATTATTAGTCATCAGCAATAAACTTTACAAACCCACTCCAATGTAATTAAAGACAGTCTCCAATTGTTCAATTATCAGTCAACAACAACAAACACACACCAAATAAATAAACAATTGTTAATTAATTAATTAACATTCTCCAATTTAATTAATAACAACAGTCACTAGCAAGTCGGTAACAAACCTACTCCAAAATCCAAATATCAATACCAAGTATGGACTAAACTACAAACCTTGATCGATAGGAAGCTACAGCTTCGGCAAAGCGTGATTGTATGGGGCTGAGTGAGACGCGAGGTGAATGACACGGCGTGGCTGTGGGTGATTTGATTATTGAAGGCGTGCTAGCTGATAGTGAGTGGGCTGCGGTGAACGGTTGCAATAGGGCGTCTGCTGGAGCTGGACGGCTGCAGGCAGTGGGCTTGCTGTTTAGGGATTTCAAGGCTTGCTGCTAAGGTAATGAATCTGAGAGTGTGAGAAGTGAGAACAAAGAGGTAACGAGAGTGTGAGACAGTGATAGGTAAGAGATTTTTTATGTTTAATACATATATATTTTTTAACTTTTAAAAGCGAAAACTTAAAAAAAAATTCAATCTGTTTGGTTTAAAATTTGATTAGGGTTAAACCCGAACCGAATTTTAACCCGAACGAGTTGATAGTTTGAATCCGTTTGGGTTATCTCAATTTAAACGCCTACCCCTAGTTACAAAGAAGATTATTTTCAGTAGAGATATGAATTTTGATAAATCAACCATGCTGAAACAAAAAGACTTATAAAAGGATGACAGAACCAATGGTACTTTACAGCAGGAGGAGTTTAAAAAGTTAAAAATGATCCAGCAAGTGTTAAGGAGACAGATAGTGATTCTCCATTGACCAAAGATGAAGAAAAGGTTCTAACCCAAGAACTTTCACAGCAACAAGATTCAATTGTATATAGAAGGCCACGAAAGGAGATTGACAAACCAACTCATTTTATTGATATGATGGCCTTTACACTTTTAGTTGTATATGATGATATTCCTTCCACTTATAGAGAAGCAATAAGTAGCCCTGAAAGTATATAGTGGAAGTTAGCAATGGATCAAAAAATGTAGTATCTTCATAAAAATGGAACTTGGGAGTTAGTTACACTGCCTAAGGAAAAGAAGGCAATTAGATACAAATGGGTATACGCAAAGAATGAGGGATTTCCTCATAAAAATGAAATTTGATGCAAGGCTAGATTGGTGGTGAAGGGTTACACTCAGAAATAAGGAATAAACTACAATTAAATATTTTCTCCAGTTGTAAAACACTTATCTATACGAATTTTGCTAGCCATAGTTACGCAATTTGATCTTAAACTAGTTCAGCTCGATGTAAAAACTATATTTTTATATGGCGATTTAGAATAGGACATCTACATGACTTTGCTAAATGGATTCAAGGTTGCTGGAAAAGAAAATTGGATTTGCAAATTGACAAAGTTGCTTTATGGGTTGAAACAATCTCCGAGGCAGTGGTACAAGCGATTTGAACGGTTTATGAAAGGGCAAAGGTACACAAGAAATAAATTTGATCATTTTGTTTATTTTCACAAGCTATAGGAGGGATCTTTCATATATTTGCTCTTGGATGTCGATGATATGCTAAAAATATCCAAGAGTAAATATGAGATTGAGAAGTTGAAGACTCAACTCAATCAAGAATTTGAGATGAAAGATTTGGGTAAAGCTAAGAAGATTCTTGGAATGGAGATATGCAGAGATAGAGCTCGTGGCAAAGTCAACTTGTCTCAGAAGTAATATTTGAAGAAGTTACTACAATAGTTTGGCATGATTGAGCAGACAAAACCTATAAGCACCTCGTTGGCTTGTCATTTCAAGCTTTCTTCACAACTATCTCCTTCAACAGATGTAGAATGAGAATAGATGTTACAAGTTTCGTATTTAAATGTAGTGGGTAGCTTAATGTATGTAATGGTATGTACAAGGCCTAACATTTCACATGCAGTTGGTATAGTGAGTAGGTATATGCATAATCCTGGTAAAGGACATTGGCAAGCTGTGAAAAGGATTCTACGGTACATTCAGAAAACCGTGGATGTTGGTTTACTGTTTGTATAGTTAGCAGGTATATGTAGTTGGTATAGTAAGCATGTATATGCATAATTCTGGTAAAAGACATTGGCAAGCTATGAAATGGATTCTATGGTACATTCAGAAAACCGTGGTTATTGGTTTACTCTTTGAGTAAGATTATACACTTGGTCAAGGTGTGATCAAGTACGTCGATTCTGATTCTGCTGGTGATTTGGACAAATGATGGTCGACCACCGGATATGTATTTACTTTGCTAGAGGATCAATCAATTGGAAGTCTACACTATAATCTACAGTTGCATTATCGACCACAGAAGTCGAGCATATGGCAATTACAGAGGCTGTTAAAGAGACTATTTGGTTACAAGGCTTGCTTGAAAACTTGGGATTGGTACAGGAGTATATTAATGTGTATTACGACAATCAAAATTCTATTCACTTAATAAAGAACCAACTTTATCATGCACGCACGAATCATATTAATGTATGATTTGACTTTGTGCGGGAAATTATTGATGAGGAAAATATTCTTCTTCAGAAAATCAAAATTGCAGAGAATACCGCAGATATGCTGACTAAGGTAATGACACTGATCAAGTTTAAGCATTGTCTGAACTCGATCAATATCCTACAAGTTTGAAAGCAGTCAGAGAAAGCAAAGATTAGAAGATGATTTGATATACTAAGAGTTCACTAATATTCAAGTCAAGGTAGAGAATTGTTGAAATTTTGACTTGAATATGGGAAAGTATAAAAGACAAAATTAAGTTTTGAAAGCTCGAAAAGGGTTTTGAAAATTTTGTTCATGCAATTCAGTGATATTGAAAATTGAAGTGGCAACAAATTACGCATGCAATTGTTGACAAATATGCATGACTTTAATGCATGGAATGCAAGTTCTAGCTCAAAGTGATGCCAAATTTTAGCCAATTGGAAATGGTAGGTAAGCATTGCTTGCCTATAAATAGAGAGGAGAGAAAGAGGTTGAAAACACATCCTAATTGAGAGAATTGAGAGCAATTGTAAGTGAAGCAATTTGAGAGATTTGAGAGAGCTTCCACTTGAGTGTTCTAGTAAGGATTCAATTGGGTGTATTGAGATTGTGGGTTTTGAGAGTTTTTTTTCCACTTTTTAGATTTTCGTTTGTTAGTATCTTCCAGTCTTTGTCTGTAGACGTAGGCTTTAGGCTGAACCACGTAAATTATTATGTCTTATTTTTTAATTTGTTTATTACCACATTTATATTTCTCCAGAAGTAATAATCATCATAATTTTATAATTACTCAACCTGTGCTTCCACAACAATTTTTGCTTTCTCAAATTGCTGAAACAACTAACTTAGAACTAAGTTTTTTTTTTCAATTATCTTTTCAATCTTGGCATTTTTATAGCAACTGACAAAGAAACGAAAGGTTCGGCAATTAGAGAAGCCATATGCCTAGCTTTAACTAAATTGAGCAGTTGACGAACAAAGAGAACTAAAGGAATTGATTTTTTTTTTAAGGAGAACTAGAGGGATTGATTTTTTTTTTTTTTACTTTAAAAATGATGGGTAATAGAAAGGATTCAATGAATATAAGGATAAATCAAAAATTAAATGGGGTACAGTAATTGACATGACCTGCCTAGACCTATACGTCGGATCTGAGGCCAATCATACGGTCTGTCGTGACATAAACTTAATTTATGAATATATAAAAATGACTTCTACCATAAACACATAATAACTTTTGTGCCTCATCCGAAAATTTATATTCAAAACTTGCACAGTTCATGTCTTATTATACATACTTACACTACAAGAATACACATAAAAACATAAGTAACATAAACGTGCCCAAAATGCAAGCCACACAACAATGCGTCTCGTGGCCCAACCTCAATTGACTAGAATTGATTTGCATGAAATCCTGCAAAATCTTGGGAGAAAAGGGATAAATAGAAAAATAATGAGCTTGTAGCTTAGTGAATGGATATAATTTACACACACACACACAAACATATTAGAGTATATACATAATCATGTGACATAACTCTGCACTGAATTTAATATATCAGCAAATATGAAAATCATATATACATGACAAAATTGCACCAAATAATACCCATGGGAAATAACTCTCAGTACTCACTGGCACCATTATTGCACGAGCAGAGCAGTGAAAAAAATCTCTTAATACCATGCAGAATTTAACTATATCTCATGGGCAGAGTAACTTAACTCTCAATACGTATGCGTAGAGCCTATGGGGAAAGGTATATATATGTGACTGGCAATCGCATCTCATAATTTAATTAAACATATAATATGTGTACATGTAACCATAACATGATATTAAATCATACTATGAAACATAAATGCTTCACAGAATACATAATAGTAATAATAGTATCCACTCACAAATCCTGTTTGACTCCGGGGTTCGTTGGGGCTCCTGTGGGTTCTTGAATTTTGGGATTTCTCCTAAAATACAAGTCGAAAATTAATTGTTAAAATTGATACAAAAACTTATACGTGTGATGTTAACTAATCATAACTACTTAAAATTTTTAAATATCTTACATACTAATCCAATGGATATAATTCTATCCAATTTTAGTTCCTGTAATTTTGTTATTTATTTTTCTTTTTCCTTTACTCTCGGCCTCTCTTTCTTTCTTCTTATTTTCCTTTTCCTCTTCTCTTTTCCTTTCCTTTTCTTTCTTTCTCTCATTTTCTTTTCTTTTCTTTTCTTTTTTTTTTCCTTTCTATCACTGTTTTGATCTCAATTGCAATTGAATCCATTAGCAAGCAGCTCTCAATTTTTATATGGAACATGCATGCGGCAAGCAAAGAAGTGCGGCAAGCATATGAAGAAAAGGTGAAGCAGGCAGCTGGCCAATTGATTTACTAAGGCACGTGTGGCTTCTCCTTTTTTTTTTCCTCCAAGCAGTGTGTGGCACTAATAAGGATGGTACATTTATTTTTAATGGAGTTTACTAAAAAATGGAGTCTGGTGAGTGAAAATAAAGGATTCAAATATTACCACTCAAAAAGCTGTGATTATAAAATAAAATATATTAACATATTGTAAGTATGACTTTTAAATAAGAATTTTAACAAAAATAATTAAAATATTACATATTTTTTATTATACAAGTTTTAGACAAAATCAACTAACTTCCAAACTATAACAATAAGTGTTTACTAAAGACTTTAGTATTATAATTTTTAAGATAGAGTTGCCCAACCACACTATTGAATAGAGCATATAACTGATTGTTGAGGAGGGAGAATTTTTTTTGTTTAACCATGATAAGTACTCTTTGTAAAATGTCTAGCAAAGTTGATTGAGGAAATCTTAACATCGTTGTGATGGATGCATCCTAGAACCTGTAATGCACAGTGAATTAAAACCCAGACGCTGCAATTATTAGATATCAAATAAAAGTTATTAAAAAAATGAGAAGGAAACCTGTTCATATGGTATTATTAGGAATGGGGTGGAGGGTGTTTATAAAATAATAAACTTATTTATTTGTTTAATAGGGTGTTTTAAGAAAATGGATTTTATAAAGAATTTGAAATGGTATCACTAGTTCAACTCTTCATATTACCATTTCAAGATGCTTTTATGAGACTTATGTTGGATCATAAACTTGATTCAAGATGAATAAATTCAAGTCTAACACATGGAAGGTTCCATGATTAAGCATGGTTGGTGAGGTTTGAAATTTGTGTTAGGTGTGGTAGGTGTGTTTGGTGAAGTAGGTGAGTGATAGGTTTTAATGAATGTTGAGGATTTGTGCAGTAGTTGAATAAATGAATGGTTGTGATTAGTTTGTTTCATATATAAATACCCCCTCTCCCCTTTGGTTTATGCATCAAGTGAAGTAACAAAATCTCTAAGGTGTAGAGAGTGAAAAATAAGAGTTGTAATTGATGAGGAGTGTTGTTGAAGAAATAAAATAATGGGTTTTTTAGTGTTTAATTTGTTAGTTCTCCAACAAAGTGGTATTAGAGCTAGTTTTCAATGCTATATATAGTCATATAGCATATCAAATCGAAGATCTCGACAAGAGGAATGCGATACCACAAAAATCATCCCTATCAGAGACTAAATGCACCTACACTTGCCGCCGAAAGTTTTCTGTCTTGAAGCTGAGTCAACTCACCAAGTTGAACTAAGCTGAATCGAACCGGACCAAGCCGAGCCGATCTGAACTGAATCAAGTCCAACCGAACCAATATTGAGCCAAACCAGGCCGGACCGAACCAAGCCAACTAAGCCAATGTTGACCGTTGACTAGCATTGACCGTTGATTGAAAGTTGATCCAAGTCTCTCCTAAGGTTTTTCGATGTGCCGGATCCATTCGTGCATTCAGAATCTGTAAATTCTCACTCAATTTATGAGTTATGGTAAATGGTAGTATGATGTCATTTCAAGTTCCACAATTAAAGAGAAGTAAGTTTGATAACTGGAGTATTAAAATGAAGGCTCTATTGGATGCATATGACGTATGAGATGTCGTGGAAAAAGACTTTATTGTGCCAGAAAATGAAGCCACTTTAACGGCGGCGAAAAAGGAGAATTTAAAAGACTTGAAGAAGAAAGAGAATAAAGCAAAATATCTCATCTTTCAATCATTAGATGAAGATGCTTTTGAAAAGATTGCTGGTGCAACCTTCTAAAAAGAAGCATGGGCGAAGCTAGAGACCTTTTACAAAGGAGTGGATTAAGTTAAGAAGGTTCGTCTCCAAACATTACGAGTTGAATTTGAGTCCTTACGCATGAAGGCATCAGAGTCAATTTTTGACTATTTTACTCGAGTTGTAACCGTTTCTAATGAATTAAAAAGAAATGGCGAGGAGTTAAAAGAGGTAAGGATCATTGAAAAGATACTTCGATCAGTAGACTCGAAGTTTGATTATATTGTTTTGACAATTGAGGAAACAAAAGATTTAGAGGATATGACGATCGAGCAACTTCAAGGAAAGTTGCAAGCCTATGAAGAAAACTAAAAAAGAAGCAAGGAATTGAAGAACAACGTCTCAAGATGGAGGTCAATCCAAAGAAAAAAGAAGAAAGCTCCGACAATGAGAGAAGACATGATGTTCGAGGTAGAGGTCGTGATAATGGACGAGGTTAGAATTTCAACAACAACAACCCCAATTATGCCAAAGGAAAAAGCTCAACCAAAGGACGAGGCAAAGGCAATCAAAGATCGAGGTATGAGAAATCTCAAGTGCAATGCTGTAATTGTCAAAAGTTTAGGCATTATGCTTCAGAATGTAGAGCTCCAAGTACCAGAGTTGATGAGATAGTGAATTATGTTGAAGAGAAAAATGGTGAAGATGTCACTTTTTTACTAGCACGCAATGACACAAGTGGAAGTTAAGAAAATACATGGTATCCTGACACAGGTACTAGCAATTATATGAGTGGAAATAGAAGTATGTTCGTGCAACTAAGTGAATCTACGAATGGCAGTGTCACTTTTGGAGATGATTCAAAAGTACTAGTGAAGGGTAGAGGTAACATTTGTTTTCGTGCAAAAGATGGTAACCACCAAATAATTTCAAATGTTTACTATGTGCCCAATATAAAAAGCAACATCCTTAGTTTGGGCCAACTCTTCGAAAAAGGATATGATATTCACTTAAAAATTTATAGTCTTTTCTTGAGAGATGACAAAGGAAATCTAATTACAAAGGTGAAAATGTCGAAGAATAGAATGCTTCCTTTAAATATTCAAAAAGATGTTGCAAAATGTCTCAAAGCCTGTCATAAGATCCATTCTGGATTTGGCATCTTCGATATAGGCATCTCAACTTTGGAGGATTGGAGCTACTATCCAAGAAGAACATGGTGAAAGGCTTACCATACATCAGTCACCTTGATCAACTTTGTGAATGATGTTTACTTGGCAAGCAGTTTAGAAAGAGCTTTCCAAAGGAGTCAAACTCAAGAGCTTATTTATACGGATGTGTGCGGTCCATTCAAGCCAAGCTCCCTTGGTAAAAGTAATTACTTCATTCTCTTTATAGATGATTTTTCAAGAGACATGATAATCTCACTCTCTTTTGCCTCTTTGCTGATTATGAGCCAGTCAACTTCTAAGAAGTTACACTAGATGAGAAGTGGAGAATTGTAATGGATGAAGAAATCAAAGCTATTGTGACTCTTCCCAAAGGTCACAAGGCGATCGGTGTCAAATGGGTGTATAAAACGAAAAGAAATAAGAAGGAAAAATTGAAAGGCACAAGACAAGGCTAGTTGCAAAAGGCTATAGTTAAAAGGCTGGCATAGACTACGAAGAGGTATTTTCTCCTATAGCTCAACTTGAAACTATTAGACTTATTATTTCTTTAGCTACTCAGAACAAATGGAAGATTTTTCAAATGGACATGAAGTCTGCTTTCTTGAATGGATTCCTTGAAGAAGAAGTTTACATCAAACAACCATTGGGCTATGTGGTGAAATGACATGAATACAAAGTTTTGAGATTAAAGAAAGCTCTTTATGGGTTAAAGCAAGCACCAAGGGCATGGAATAACAAAATTGACAAGTATTTTCAAGAGAACGGCTTCACCAAATGCCCATATAAGCATGCTTTCTATGTCAAAGAAAAAAATAGAGACATTTTGATGGTGTGTCTGTATGTGGAGATCTTATCTTCACTGGAAGTGATCCAAGCCTATTTGAAGAGTTTAAGAGAGTGATGATCATAGAGTTCGAGATGACTGGCATTGGATTGATAGCATATTACCTCGGCATTGAAGTCAAGCAAAAGGAAGAAGGCATATTTATCTCCCAAGAAAGCTATACAAAGGAGATTTTCAAAAAGTTCAAGATGAATGATTGCAAGCCTATAATCATGCCAGTGGAATTCGGAGTCAAGTTATCCAAACATGATGAAGGCGAAGATATAGATCCAACATTCTTTAAAAGTTTGGTCGGAAGCTTGCGTTATTTGATATGCACAAGACCAGATATCCTTTATGCTGTTGGACTTGTGAGTCGATACATGGAGAATCCAAAGACCACTCATTTTAAAGCCAAAAAAAGAATCTTTCACTACATTAAAGGTATAATTAATTTCAACTTGTTATACTCATTTTCTAATGACTGCAAGCTTGTTGGATATAGCGATAACGATTGGGCTGGAGATGTAGATGATCGAAAAAGCACCACAGGATTTGTGTTCTTCATGGGAGATACTGCTTTCACATGAATGTCAAAGAAGCAACCAATTGTCACGCTATCCACTTGTGAAGCTGAGTATGTAGCTGCCACATCAAGTGTTTTTCATACAATTTGGCTCAAAAATTTGCTGAAGGGGTTGGGTTTGCCACAAGAAGAGCCAAGCGAGATTTGTGTTAATAACAAATCAGCAATTGCCCTATCCAAGAATCCAGTCTTTCATGATCGAAGCAAACACATAAATACTCGTTATCATTTCATAAGAGAGTGTATTGCAAGAAAAGAAATGCAAACCAAGTATGTAAAATCATAAGATCAAGCAGCTGATATCTTCATCAAGCTGCTCAAGAAAGAAGACTTCGTAAAATTCAGAAGTTTATTTGGTGTCACAGGATCAAGGTTAAGGGGGGTGTTGGATCATAAACTTGATCTAAGATGAATAAATTCAAGCCCAACTCATGGAAGATTCCATGAGTAGGCATGGTTGGTGAGGTTTGAAATTTGTGTTAGGTGTGTTTAGTGAAGTAGGTGAGTGGTAGTTTTTAATGAATGATTAGGATTTGTGCAGTAGTTGAATAAATGAATGGTTTTGATTAGTTTGTTTCATATATAAATACCCTCTCTCCCCTTTGGTTTATGCATCAAGTGAAGTAACAAAATCTCTAAGGTGTAGAGAGTGAAAAATAAGAGTTGTAATTGGTGAGGAGTGTTGTTGAAGAAATAAAATAATGGGTTTTTTGAGTGTTTAATTTGTTAGTTTTCCAACAACTTAAAAATGATTTTTAAAAGTTAAAAGTTAATTTTAATGTTTGATAATATTTTCTAAAAAGGTCACTTTTGGGCTTTTGACAATATCACCTCGTCCTATAGAAGATTTTAAAATGGAGGAGTAGCTTTCAAAATATGATTTCGAGAATCATTTTATACTTAATATAATTTTATATATATCTGCACATATATTATAAAAGCCTAAAATTATCTTTACTCAATTTGGAAATTTTAATCACTAAATTTAAAGAGATGTTACTGCTACTGTTTATATTCACAAAAGAAAAAAAAATGAAATATAATGTTTTCTTAGTTACTAGTTATTGTGTGTGTGTGTATAAGCAAATTATATCCAACATTATGGTCATTTCAATTATTTACATTTTTACAGCAGTTTAACAATAAAATTTACTAAATATATACAACTTACAATAATTTAACAATAAAATTTTACTAAATATATGCAACTTATTTTAAAATTCACATACATTTGTAAATAAAATTTACTAAATATTTAATTGATTCTTTTTGAAACTGATTATTTGTGCAGCACATCTAATAATAATTATTTTAAAAGGTACAATATTTTCAAACTGCTCCTAAATTTATCCCAAATTTAAAAAATTAATGATAAGTAACATATTAATATAAGAATGCTGGTAAGAACCTGTGCATTTAATTTGAGGACATACGTTCAAGTACAACCACCAAACAATTATATAATTAGGAGAGACATCTTTCCCATAGAGACAGATATGTGGATAAAATAGATATATCCCTTCAATGCTATTGAGGGTAGATATTTCTGAACTGTGCCACAACCAAACTTATCGACATATTTGTTTTTTGTTTTAATAAACCACATCTAACCGAGGCAGGTTTATGTTAAATAAACAAAATCAACTGCAAATAGCACGAAACCAAAAAGAAACATCAAATAGCTACAATGTTACTAGACATTAACTAATTAAGACGTCGACAACCACACCCCTAATATATACTCCAGCAAAAGATTTTGAACGTCGACGAGTTTGAGACTTACGTACCCATTCCTCGAGTGAGGACTGGTCCTTTCCTAACACTTATCATCCCTTTGTGGCTTCTTTGGCTTGTAAGGCACTCCGAGTTTTCATGACATTGTTTATTATAACGGCCAGCTCCTTAGCCTTATATTCCGCAATAAGTACGAGTTCATATTAGAGGCCGTATCCTCTTTATTTAGGCTCAATTGTTTTAGTTTTTAGCCCAATCGTCAATTCGATTAAGGGTGCGTTCGAGATTGAGGTTGCCCAGTTGTAGCTTTTAAGCTACAGCACTAAAGTGTTTGGTAAACACTAACTGTTGTAACTTAGAAGTTATGTTACTATAAATTTCCACTTGTATAATAGAAAATCTATTATATTTTTAATAATTTTATCAAAATTATTATTTAAAATTTATATTTACTACATATTATTAATGTTTATTTCATAGTCACAGTTTTTTTTCCACAGCAGCTGTAGCTTAAAAGCTACAGCACTTCAATCCCAAACACACCCTAAATTTTCTACAAATGTTAAGAAAAACACGATTAGAAGAGAATCCGAATCTTCAAATAATACAAGTTCAATTATTTATCATATACATATATTGAAATTATCTAACTCCAATTGATCAAAAGCTAGATATCTAGCATGAATAATACATGGAACATATATAAGATGTTACACAGTGACATCGACCATATATATATAAATTATGCACATAGCTTTTAACATCACAAGACAAGACATACAAACATTAACATTACCACAGACAGCTATTTATGGATATTAATAATTTAAGTAATTAATAATCTCCAAGCTAGAATTAAGATTGAGTTGGAATGGTGAGAGGCAGAAAGCCATGTCGAAGAGCAGCGTCCCAGACGGTGTCAACGTTGGAAATGGTGTAACCACACTCGTGTTCATTCCATCCTTCCAAGGCATGCACTATCCCCCCAATTCTCCATGCACTCATCACCCTTCTTGGTAACCAATTCTGTCACGTATATCAATAATTGTTAATTAATCTACGTACATATTACAGGTGCAATCAAGCATCCGCACAATATCAGTTCAGCATTGAATCTTAATACCTAGTTATCTGGGTATATATAAGTATTAGTTACTAACCTCACAGGAGTCGACATTCTCAAGAGCAGCAGGAGTGGCCATCGCTGGTGTGAGGTGGTAGGTACAGTCTTTACGTCTTTTGTTCGCCGGTGGGAACTGTGAGAAAGGAACGAACATTGTTCCTCTTTCTGCCTTGGATTGTTCTTCTTCAGTCAGTCCATTTCCCACCAACCATATCTGAAACAATTAATTAATCATGACATTTTAATTTTAGTGATCAAAATAATCGAGGCTAGCTATTATAATATCTCTAACATATATAAGTTATTATAATATTCATATAGATAGTCACCTTTTGGCAGTAGCTTCTTGAAACAAGCAAGTTCTTACTTTCAGATTTGCCCCCAAATGATCTGATAAGCTTCTCGTGCTCATCCTCACGTAAAGTTACTACCTGAATTCCCTTTTGGCATAAGGCAAAGGCAGTGGCATAAGCAACCTTAGTGAGAATGCCTCTAATGACCACTTGGGTTGTTCCGTCGGGTATGCTGTTTATCAGTACTGCCACCGCTAAGCTATTCCCATCCACTACCTTTATTTTAAGCTGAGGATTCTTGTGCACGAAGAGCCCACCGTACCGGTTAAGCTCCTCTCCCTGATAATTAATGATTTCCATTATGATTAATTAATTCTGGGTAGTTTAAATTTTGAAGAGGAATGAAACGACCGCACACTCATATATATACTCACTTGATTCAAGAGACCTAGACTTATCACCCTAGCCCCTTTCTCCTCAGCTTCTAGTATGGATTCTTCAATCAAGCGATTGATCGATTCATTTTGCGGCTGTGAGAAGTACTGCATGCAACCAGAAAATCATGATCAATTAATTATTAAAACAAAATGACCCTAGCTAATTAAAGTTTTCGCACGTACTTGCATATTATATTTGGATATTGCCCAAGTCTGTAGTTTTAATTTATTTAGGCGATTCCTTTCAACCACAAAGGTACGCCCATAAATCCAAGTGATCATCATTGACAATAACGTGACAGGCCACAGCAACCACTTATACCACCCTGGTGATGCATGGTGATGGGGCTTAGAAGCCAATGAGGCCAAACCAAGCCGCATATGATAGATTGATTCAGGTGTTGTCAGGTGCGTGAGGTAAACAACATCCGGTGAATCTTCCTGTTTCTTGAGACTGGTTTCATATAATGTAGCCGAAGTTTTGTCGACAGTACCGAATAAGTAATCGTATAAAGGCATGAATAACGAGTAATTCGCTCGGAACTGCGTATGATGCAGTGAGTGGAACCTGTTGCATGTATAATTAACAGTGAACAATAACAAAATCAATCCAGATATGAATGAACACTTAATTCACGAGATGCATGAAGGCTGCTGGAGCATTAATTGACCTAAATTACATCATCAGAAATTCATAGTGATCATAACAACTCCAGATTGTGGTTTATTGGTAGTTCATTGTTATATATACATAATATAAATGCCATTAACCTAAAAAAATGGAAAACACGATTAATTATCCAAATTAAACAACTTAAACAGAGGGGGAGGCGGGTTGAGAGGCTTACGAAGGGGTGTACATGAGGTACTTGAGAGGAGGGAAAATGGTGAAAAGCCATTTAGGTATGAGCTCGAAATTGCAGTGACCCATGTTATTCATTAAGTCTATGTAAGTGATGTAGCCGAAGGCAAGTACTATTGACCCGGCCCCAGTCAGCACTGTTGTAATCAATGGTGTTGCAAATAGAACGAAATATGCTATGTGCTCAGCAAATGGATGAGTAACAGCTGCATGCCACCCGATTAAAAAAATTACGATACTTCTTTAAAATACCAGCCAATTAAGACCAAAAAATAAAAATAAAATAGCAGCCAATTACAGTATAAAAGAGAAATAATTAAGAGAATCGAAAGTGTGTTATACAAGTGGAAAAATACGAAAGTGATTAAAGGCTGGCAGAAACAACAATATAGTGGATTTATTTTTATATTTTAGATATTAAGTTACTAAAACGGAACCTTATTTAAATTTGATTCCGACCGGGTTCCGTCAAATTTGGCAAACCTCCCTCTTATCCCTTATTGTTTAAGCCAGTACCTGGTACCCACTTTCCCCTTCATATTTGAAAAATATTCATGTACCCCTCAAATACAACTGCTATAACTTTTTTAATATTTTACTCCGAAAACAACATATTCCAAAAATAATAACGATAATAATGAATAAGATATAACTAAATAATTTGTAATGTTAAATTTCCTTTAATAAAAATTGTAACAATCCATTAAATGTTTAGGAAATCTACAACACCGATATCTGTATAAAAAAAAATCTAATTTATTATTCTATTGAGTTGGAAATTTGAAATAACGTCGTAGAGTTCTTTTTTTAAAAAACAAAAAAGTAATTGTGTGTATATTGTTTTAGGGACAAATAGTAAAAGGATTATAGAAATTGTGTTTGAGGAGCGTACGTGGGTAATTCAAATATGAGGGGAAAAGCGGCAATAGCGAGCTCAAATAAGAAGAGGGGAGAGGGAAGTTTCCCCGTCCTATTTTTAAATCAAATATCCGTAAAGCACATACAAGTGATAGGTTCAGTGACGATAGAGGAATGGTGATGGGAGTGATAGCGAGAGTAAAGGTAATGATGATGGAGTGCTCTGTGAAGCCAGTAGTAGACGAACTCCACCGGACCAGCATGCAGAAGTGCCATGAGAATCACACCATCTAATCTCCAAATGGGCAACTGAGTTCCGCCTGGAAGCATTTTGCCGAAAATAACGTAAAACGATATTCCACTCAATATTATTTGGTCGTCCCTGTAACTCATTCAAATTAATAATATGTTAATTAATTATCTAGTCACTCTATGGATTGGAATATTGGATTCTCAAAAATCAAAATAAATCAAATCACTAGTACAAACCAATTTCTCTCTCTGTCAACTTGCTCGAATTCAATAGGCTTGTCGACGATCCTGTTACGGCCTTTGGCCGTTCGGTAACGGGAAAGGCTGATCCATATCTGGTTGTGAAGCATTCTCCATATTAGAAACGGGAATATGAGAAAGTTGAGTAGGTCCCTCTCCTTTTCATCCTTAACCATGAATGAATACGTGCTGTGGATGATCCAAGGAGCCAATACTATGTACTGAAATCACAAGTCATATGAAGCATGACAAATCTAACATTTACTTGGACAAATTAAAAAAAAAAAAAACCTGAACTAATAATGATTTAGATACATATTTAGATACATATTTTTAAAAGTAGATGTGCCTTATAATTCAACATAGTAATTAACTCTGCCCTAGCCCATTAATTTTGTGGATAGAGTACGTAGCAATGATCATATTAGGTGATACATATACAAGTACACTGACAAAATCAGAAATATCCTAATTTAACGTCGAATATGTGTGTGAGAGAGAAAGTTAATAAAAGTACAACCTTAAAGTTTCCAAGGGGTGTCCATGGCCAATCAGTGAGAATTCCTGGTTTCGAAGCCATACTTTCTTATTTTGCACTAGCTGCTTAATGTTGCTTTGCAACATGTACATGAAAAATGCAAGGAGGGAGGGCTATTATATAATGTTTAATACGGATGATTAAACAGTGGCATCTAGCTTTCAATTTTGAATTTTAGAACGAGTTTTAAGAAAATGACTTCACATACATATGTTGTAACAAGAAATGTAACAAGTCACTTAAGCCTTGCTACATAAGAGGATGAGAGTATGAGACCTTGAGATTACGAAAGGTCAGTAGGAAGTTTAATAAGTCAATTAAACACAACTACATGAGAATCTGAGAGCATGCAAGCTCAACACCGAACTTTATAAGTCAATTAAGCTCAACTATACGAGGGCATGAAGTCAAATAAGCACAACCATTAAAGAGCATGATAGCACGAGAGCACTACTGTGGGACATGAGTTTAATTTAAAAAGTCCAGCTGTTGAATCCAATAACTAGGAACTGGTATTTGGAAACATTATTTAAGCTAGAAGCTCCTAAAGCACAAAACACATTTAAAAATGAGATAAATGCCATAGGTAAACACTAATATCAAATAAAACTCAATTTAAGAAGGGGATAAATATTGACATCAAATAAAACTCTAGGTGATAAAGATGATCAGCATGAGGAATTATTGAGGACTTAGTATAACTAAATTGTATTATAAATAGAGAATCCTTGATGCATAGAGCGATGCGAGCAAATAGTTAGACCAAAAAAAAAAAAAAAGCTGAACCCAAAAAAAAAAAAAAAAACTCCATTGTAATCATTCAATAGCGAAATTGCTCTTTCTATACATGTGGATTTAGGCTAGTGCTGAACTACATAAATTCTTTGTGTCTCATTTTTTATATTGTCCCACTTATTTATTTTTCTAATTCACCGGAAATTAATATCAACAATATATATATATATATATATATGTGTGTGTGTGTGTGTGTGTGTGTGTATGTATGTATTTATGTATGTATAAGAGAATTAAAGTAAGGAATAAAATAAAAAAATTAATTTCAATGAAGTGTATTTTATTCTAGAGTATATTGAAATTTATATTTTAATTTATCTCTTACTTTAAAGAAATTGCCTCACTATATATACACACACATTATGTAATGTATTAATTAATTGAACAAAAAATAATACATCATATAGTGTATATCACGAATTTTTATTTTAAAAGACACAGACATTCACAATATATACACTGCTTTTTTAGTGCAAATGTCTATATGTTAATTAAGGTATAAGTGGGTGATCCTACCACCTCAACAAAATTAAGGTAGTCGGATTAGCTTCCACAGATTTATCATATTATGAAGACATCAACACATTATTCTTTACATTTTGCGGTTTATACAAAACACGTCACGCCACCCATGTGTTAGTTAGTGCGCACGATTCCTTTTTCTTCTCAAGTTTGGACCACTTCTTGATTTTAATAATGCAATATAAATTAGGTTCAGCACAATCTATGCATAATTTTTGTTGCCTTAGAGCAAGTAGCCCGGGTGCTTCTCCTCTAACTAAATGACCGTTGGATTTTATTCAGCAAAAATCCAACGATGTATATCACCAACTGCAGTGACCTGCTTATCCAGTTATTAGCCGGTCAGATAAGAATAAACAAATGTGTTCTAAATTTGTATAAGTGATTAGCGTTGGATTACAGTTTTCAGCATAATTTAAGCAAGTGCTTGTTAATAACTATATAAAGCGTGAGAAACCAATATTTGCACGCGTGCAAGTAATGGTTCGTGAAAAATCAAAACCCGAAATCTTTGGTGATAAGATGGTTTGGGTTGCAAATTAAACGGTATGAAAGGAAAAAAAAATTAAAATATATAGTTAGACGAAACATGGAGCACAAAGCAGAGATTGGCATGATCCGATACGAGTAGAGATGGCAAAAATACCCACCCGGTCCGGACCCGGACCGTACTTGGGCGTTGTGGGCCGGGTATTACCCGGCCCGGGTATGAAGCCGGGTCGGTCTTGGGCATCACTTGATAAACCCGAAACCCGGATTTTATTAAAAAAATATTATAAAATATATATTATTTTAAATATTTATATTTATTTGACTCATTTATTATACATATATAAAGTTTTAAACACTTAAAATTTATATTTTCATATCAAATTTTATTAAAATAAATTTAAAACTTATAAAATTACCAAAAAATAAAAAATATATACATATATAATATTAAAAAATATAAAATTTGGGTACCCGGATTAAAACCCGGCCCGGACCCGGACCCGACCGTTGCATCCGGCGAGTGTCCGTCATTGCAATACCCGGACCCGGCCCGGGGTTTTGCCATCCCTAGATACGAGCCAAGTGAAGTCATGGAGGAAAAAATACTGTTGTTGTACTTTGATGTCCGGATTCAGTCTAATAATTCTATTAATTAAATAATTAACATAAGAGTAATGACTTAGCCACAAACTCTTGTATAAATTTATTTTGTACAAACTAATGTGGCATGATAAAATTGATTGAATTAAATATCTCTTGACCCACATGATTTATTTTTATTATGGGTAAAAGCCCATTTAGTTCCTATATTTTAAGATTAGTATTCATTTAGTCCCTGTATTTTTAAAAATGCCTCGAAATATTCCTGCTGTTAAAGTATTGATACCCCTACCGTTACTTTTTATTTCTTTTGGCTTATTTTTACAATATTATACTATTAAAATAATTTTTTTATTTAGAAATTAATAAAAAGAAAATAATTAAATTACCAATTTAACCCTAAAAAGTTAAAAAAATTATATTAATTTTTTTGCAAGCACCATTTGCACACTTGGTAGTTGCATACAATTTTTTACAATTTAATTTTTGACAATTAAAAATTAATATTTTTTTATTTTTTAGGGTTAAATTGGTAATTTAATTATTTTCTTTTTATTAATGTCCAAAAAAATTATTATAAAAAGGGAAATATTGTAAAAGTAACTCAAAAGAAATAAAAAGTAACGGTAAGGGTATCAATACTTTAACGGCAGAGATGTTTTGAGGCATTTTTAAAAATATAAGGACTAAATGTATACTAATCTTAAAATATAGGGACTAAATGGACTTTTACCCTTTCTATTATTTTATATTTTCATTCAACTAATGAATTAATGCCACGTCAGTTTGTACAATATAAATTTATACAAGAGTTTGTAACTGTATCATCACTCTTAATATAATTTAAAAACATTTTCATCAACGTACTTCGAAATAATTTGACATTAAAATGATTAATTAATACCCATATACAATTATATATAGGATCCTCCTACGTTGCAACAGTGGCAATGTGCAACACTTTTTGTCTTCATTCAGATTTGACGTAGGATGTGAAGGGATTCCATCCAACGGTGGAGATTAGTCAATGGAAAAAGAAAGCATGTACGGGCTACGGTTAAAGCCGGTTATGTACTGAAGTAATCAAGAAATTATTGTGAACATCGTCGTTGTACCCTGTTGGTGATAAACAATGAAAAATCAGAAATGCTATTTGTGAAAGAGAAGTAGAAACCCCTTTGCGTCATACACAAGGACATAGTTTCTTTTAGTAAAATAGTAAGCAGCAAAATGGATCAACAATCGAGAGCTTAAGCTCAAACCTTGACCCAGCACAAATCATTAGCAAAGAGAGAATGAATACTGGAGATTGGAGAAGTGAAGATGCTGTGTGAAACAGAAGCTTCAGGTTTCATAGATTCATGACTGGTGAAGCTGTTACTGCGAAGACGTTATACTGTTAAGGCTGTTATTCTTTACTCATAGTGCCTCTCTCATCTGTTATTCTTTACTCATAGTGCCTCTTTCATCTCTCTTCAGTTTTCCAAATTTTGATAACTGTTATGGCGTTAAAAAGTTGTATCATCTTCATGATTTAGTTCTGGGTTTAGTAGTTGCTTTGATGATTTGATCGCTGTATATGATTGTGTTGCCTTTTCCACTCTCTTTCCGTATAATTACATTTGCCTAATTGCTAAAGTCTCAGCTCCTCCCAATCTCGCCGCAGTTGGCTGCCATAGCAATATATGCGTCTTCAATTTTTATGCCGCGATTTCAAATTTACTTTAGCCTCATACGACCGCAATTCCATTGGCAATCAATTTAATGATTTGATTTACTATGTGTGCAGCAGACTTGAGCAATTTATGGGTTTGAACGTAGATTTAATAGCCTAATTTTAACTGTTTTGGTTTTTTTTTAATTATATTTACTTACAGTCTCCTCAAGCAACCGACTACTTTATTTATTATAAAACTCATCTCATCCGTTAGATGGAATCCTTTCAGATCCTACGGCAAGTATGCATGAGGACAAAAAGTATTGCACGTTGCAATTGTTGCAACATAGGTGTGTCCTTATCTCTAACCCCATTATGATGTAACTTTTAGAGGTTTTTTCGTTCTATCGAAATTCTTGCGAATAAAAACCGCAAGAGGATTGCCAAGCCAAAAATTCACAACTGTGAAGTTCATTAATGGTGAAGACAGTCATAAAAGTCCATTTCATACAACACAAAAAATAACTAAAACATAACTAGGGTGGGCAAATACATTCGTATCCTGAAGTAGTTCGGTTCAGCTTTGGGTTAGTTTCAACAAGAAGAAAAAAACGATCGGTTTATTTAAATAGGTAAAAAATCGACCTAAAAAAATAAATGTAATTAGACTAAAAAAAAAGTTTCTCGAAACTTCAATTTATTAAAAAGTCTAATTTTTATTATTAAAATAAATCACAAACTACAAATTTACGTAATTTAGATACAGTGATAAATGGCAACCACTGACCAATCTTTGCTTCCTATTTTAATATTTTTATTCAAACTCAGTTAATGGTAAAAACAACATGCATTCACGGCTAACCGTACTATGCCCATCTAGGATAATATTATAAATAGAAGCGAAGACTTGGGTCGAGCTACCGCGCACCTGATGCATGGTACTCCCTATTTTGTCCATATATAAATTACCAGTTAGATCAAACACAGAACTGGCTTCTATGGCATGGATATATTTTCTGGTTTTTAACATTAATGTCCCTGATATTTTTAAAAAAAAGTAAAAGAGTCAAAACTTTGACACATAATTTTAAATTATTTTAAATTTGTATATTTTGATCCATTGACCCAATTTGACTCTTAGAATTAATGATAGTATAAGGACAATAACTTATAAAACTTTTTAGAACATAAAAGATTTATTATAAAACAACATTACATCAATTTAATCAATTATAAATAATTTAAATATATAATAAAAATTAAATTATTAATAATAATATGACCAAATAACAATGTAAAAAATTCCATAATAATAATATGGTTTAGTGTTTAGATATAAATAATAGGAATATACTCTTAAGTGTAAATAATATAAATATATTGTGTTAACACTAATATTTCTTTAATATTGTTTTGATGATAACAAACTTAATGAAGATTAATTAATCTTTAAAAGTCTAAAATTTTTATACTCTTTCAAATCATAATTCTCACACCATGAAGATTTTTACATTCTATGAAAAATGTTTAATAAGCAATAGCTTCATATTGAAAAACCTTGAGTATTTTGAAAATGGTCAAAAACGGGAGTATTTCGAAAATGGTCAATAACGGCTCGCCTATATTCCTACATAACGGTTCGCCGATATCGAACAGAACTGAGAAATCTGTTTCTGGAAGATAACGGCTCGCCGACATTTTCTGATAACGGTTCGCCGATATCGATCAGAACTGAGAAATCAGTTTCTGGAAAATAACGGCTCACCGACATGTTTTGATAACGGCTCGCCGACATCAAACAGAATGGAAATCCGAGTCTCAGGAAAACCGACATGTTGATAACGGCTCGCCGACCTGGAGCAGAATTGAGAATTAGCTTCTGGAAGATAACGGCTCGCCGACATCCTTGATAACGGCTCGCCGACATCAAACAGAATGGAAATCCGACATGAAGATAACGGTTCGCCGACCTGGAATGGAATTGCGAAATTAGCTTCTGGAAAATAACGGCTCGCCGACATCGTTGATAACGGCTCGCCGACTTCAAACAGAAAAGAAGTTTAAGCTTCTGGACACTAACGGCGATCCGACATCGCTATAACGGCGATCCGACATTTTGAAAATCCAGCCCAACGGTCATATTGACCAAACAAACGGCGATCCGACATCCCACTAACGGCGATTCGACAGTGAGCAAAAAGTGAATAACGGCTAGTTTTCAGCTCCAACTATAAATAAGCTCATTCAAATTCAAACAACTCTTGATCACAACACTACCATTGAGCTTATACTCGTGAACAACCTTCATAGAGCTTTAAAAACTCATTCTTGCGTTATCTATCTCTTACATTGGGCTTTTATTTGTAATCTTGAATATTGTGTGAGAGAAAAAAAATTTGTAATCTTTTGTTTTTGAGTGATTGTAAGTGTTGGGATACACTTGGGTTAAGAGATTGGGGATTATCTCTTATTGTAAAGGTTTATTGACACCTAGGAAGTCAATTGTAAGCATTTGAAGCCTTGGAGGCTTGCTTAGTGGAATCCTCTAGCCCGGAAAGCTTGGAGGCGTGGACGTAGGCGAGGTTGGCCGAACCACGTAAAAATCTCGTGTTTGAATCTCTCTTCCCTTATCCTTTTATATAGTGTGATAAATTTATTTGTTATTGCTTTAAATTCATTTTAGATTAACATTGAATTATTGTTTCATATTTCAATAATTTTTAGAAATCCAATTCACCCCCCCTCTTGGGTTGCATAACTAGAATTTCATTTGGTATCAGAGCTTGGTTCTCTTGTTAGGACTTAACCGTCTAGAGTAAAAGATCCATGGCAACCCATAATGATTCAACCTTTAGGGAAGGACAATCCACAACTAGACCACCGTTCTTTGACGGGAATGACTACCCATATTGGAAAACTAGGATGAGAATTTATTTACAAGCATTAGACTATGAAATTTGGGAAGTTGTATGTGATGGTCCATTCATGCCTTTGACTAAAAACGAAGTAGGGGAAGATATTCCAAAACCGTCACGGGAATGGAATGATTTGGAGAAGAGAAAAGCTTCTCTAAATTCCAAAGCTATGAATGCCTTATTTTGTGCACTTGATAAGAAAGAGTTTCATAGAGTGTCCAGTTGTGAAAGTGCTAATGAAATTTGGCACAAACTTGAGGTCGTGTATGAAGGCACGAATCAAGTGAAAGAGTCAAAAATTAGCAGTATGAATTGTTCCAAATGGAACAAAATGAGAGTGTATATTCTATGTATACTAGATTCACGGACATAGTGAACACTTTAGGAGCCCTAGGAAAAACCTTTTCTAATAGCGAGAAAGTTAAGAAAATCATTAGGTCGCTTCCTAAAGAATGGAGACCAAAAAGGACTGCCATTGAGGAAGCCAAAGATTTAAATGTTTTACCTATTGATGATTTAATTGGCTCTCTCATTTCATATGAAGAGGATTTGGCAGCAGAAAAAGGGCATGAGGAAAAGAAGAAAAGCATCGCTCTCAAAGCCTCAAAACATGAGAGTGATGAGGAAAGCGAGATGGATGATGAGGAACTGGCAATGTTGGCTAGAAGATTCAGAAAATTCTACAAGAAGAATAATGAGCAGAGAAAGTTCAGAGGTTACAAGAATAAAAAGGAGAAGAAAGAACCAATCACTTGCTATGAATGCAAGAAGCCCGGACACATACGACCGGAATGTCCTCTCTTCAACAAACTCAAGAAGAAAGCTATGGTGGCCACATGGGATGATAGCGATGAGGAAACAAGTGATGAGGAAGAGCAACAAGAAATGACAAACTTAGCTCTCATGGCCGTTGGAGAAGAATCATGTGATGAACTTGATGAGGTAAGTAGTCTTCCTACATATGATGAATTACATGATGCCTTTAAAGAATTGCATGATGAATTGATGAAGATGGGTAAAAAGAATGTTTGCCTTAAAAAGAAAATGGTAGAGCTTAAAAATGAAAATGAATCATTTAATGAAAAGATTACTTGTCTAGAATTGGAAAATAAAATATTGCATGATAAAGTTACATTATTTGAGAATTCTAGCACATCACGTGAGCATTTAGAATCACATGTGAATGACTTGAAAAATGAAAATGAAATGCTTAGAAAGAAGAGCAATGATCTAAATGAAATTGTGCTGAAATTTACAAATGGGCAAAAGATGTTGGATAACATGCTTAACTCTCAAAAATGTGTATTTGATAAAGGAGGACTTGGGTATAAGCCTAATTTAAAGCAAAAATATTATAAGAATTATTTTGTTAAAACTACCTCCACAAGTGACCATAAAATCGTTTGTCATTATTGTAATCAAAATGGTCACATGAAATATAGATGTCCTGTGAAAAGAAATGCATATTATGGTGTCAAATGCATTTGGGTTCCAAAAGGAACCATTACTAACTCTCAAGGACCCAAAAAGGTTTGGGTACCTAAAACTTGAGACTTTTTCTGCAGGGCTTGAAGAAGAAGAATAAGTGGTACTTGGACAGCGGTTGTTCAAGACATATGACAGGGAATTATTCTTGGTTTTCAAGTTTTACCAAGATCGAAAATGGTGGAGAAGTATCATTTGGAGATAATTCAAAAGGAAAAATTCTCGGAATTGGTAATGTTGGTAAAATTTCCTCAACTCTAATTGAAAATGTGTGCTTAGTTGAAAATTTGAAACACAATTTGATTAGCATTAGTCAATTGTGTGACAAGGGTTATAAAGTTGCTTTTGATAAATCAAGATGTGTTATTGAGAATGCATGTGATGGGAAAATTCTGTTTGTTGGAAATAGATATGGTAATGTTTATACAATTGACATAGAATGTGCATCCATTCATGACAAATGTTTTTCCGCATTGCATGATGATGGTTGGCTGTGGCATAGAAGATTAGGTCATGCTAGTATGGATTTGATTTCAAAAATTGCGAAAAATGATTTGGTTAAAAGTCTTCCAAAAATCAATTTTCAAAAAGATAGAATTTGTGAAGCTTGCCAATTTGGAAAACAAATCAAAACTTCTTTCAAAAGCAAGAAAAATATCTCTACTTCAAAACCTCTTCAATTACTTCACATAGATTTATTTGGTCCTTCTAGATATGCTAGTTTAAGTGGCAAATACTATGCTTTTGTAATTGTGGATGATTACTCTAGATTCACATGGGTATTGTTCTTAACTAATAAGGATGATGCCTTTGATGCATTTAGAATTTTCTGTAAAAAGGTTCAAAATGAAAAAGGTTATTCAATTACTTGTATTAGAAGTGACCATGGTGGAGAATTTGAAAATCATGCATTTGAGAAGTTTTGTAATGAATTTGGCATTGAGCATCAATTTTCATCTCCTAGGACTCCTCAACAAAATGGAGTTGTAGAAAGAAAGAATAGGTCTATTCAAGAAATGGCTAGGACCATGCTAAATGAAAATTCTTTGCCAAAATATTTTTGGGCCGAAGCCGTCAACACCGCATGTTATGTTTTGAATCGTGTGTTGATTAGACCTAATCTTAATAAAACTCCATATGAGCTTTGGAAAGATAGAAAACCCAACATTGGCTATTTCAAAGTTTTCAGATGCAAATGTTTTGTTTTGAACACAAAAGATAATCTAGGTAAATTTGATTCAAAATCTGATGTTGGTATTTTTCTTGGCTATTCAAACTCAAGCAAAGCTTATAGAGTTTATAATAAAAGAACTTTGGTTGTAGAAGAATCTATGCATGTCTCTTTTGATGAGTCTAATCCCTCCTCTCTGGAGAAAGGAGTTGTTGATAATAATGCGAAGAAGAAGAACATCAAGAAGAATCATCAAATGACAACCAAAAGGATGCACCTCATGGAATTCAAGAAGAGCATCATGAAGAAACAAATGCAGAGCAAAATGGAGGTAATTCTCAAACACTCCCCAAGGAGTGGAGGTATGTCTCTTCTCACCCTACAGATGTAATTTTAGGAGATCCCTCACGAGGTGTTACAACTAGATCATCACTTAGGAACACTTGCGAACATGCTGCATTTATTTCTCAAATTGAACCAAAATCCCTTGCGGATGCGGAAAATGATGAGTCTTGGATTATGGCAATGCAAGAGGAGTTGAATCAATTTGAGAGAAACAATGTGTGGGAATTAGTCCCTAATCCGGAACATCAATCTGTTATAGGTACCAAATGGGTATTTAGAAACAAAATGGATGAATTCGGTGTGGTTGTAAGAAATAAAGCTAGATTAGTGGCTCAAGGTTACAACCAAGAAGAAGGAATTGATTTTGATGAAACATTTGCACCTGTAGCTAGATTAGAATCTATTAGGATGTTGTTAGCATTTGCATGTTATAAAGATTTCGTTTTATTTCAAATGGATGTCAAAAGTGCTTTCTTAAATGGTTATATTATGGAGGAAGTGTATGTCAAACAACCCCCTGGTTTTGAAAATGAAAAATTTCCAAATCATGTTTACAAATTATCAAAAGCATTGTATGGTTTAAAACAAGCACCTAGAGCATGGTATGATAGGCTTAAAAATTTCTTGTTGGATAATGGTTTTCGATGGGAAAAGCAGATACAACTCTTTTTATTAAGAATAAGAATCAAGATATACTTGTTGTTCAAATTTATGTTGATGATATTATTTTTGGTTCTACTAATGAATCTTTGTGCAAAGAGTTTTCATCTTGTATGAGTCGAATTTGAGATGAGTATGATGGGAGAACTGAAATATTTCCTTGGACTCCAAATCAAGCAAAACAATGAGGGAATTTTCATAAACCAAGCGAAATATGTCAGAGATTTGCTAAAAAGATTTGGCATTGATAACTCAAACACCAAGAGCACTCCAATGAGCACAACGATTAAGCTTGACAAAGATGAAAAAGGTAAAGAAGTTGACATTAAAAAATATCGAGGTATGATCGGCTCTTTACTTAACCGCAAGTAGACCCGATATCATGTTTAGTGTATGTTTGTGTGCAAGATTTCAATCATGTCCCAAGGAATCTCATTTGCTTGCTGTTAAAAGAATTTTTCGCTATTTGAATGGAACTATAGATCTTGGTCTTTGGTATCCTGAGGAACACATATAGATTTAACTTGTTATTCGGATGCCGACTTTGCTGGTTACAAAGTTGATAGAAAAAGTACTAGTGGAACTTGCTATTTTCTTGGTCATTCACTTGTTTCATGGTTTAGTAAGAAACAAAATTCGGTTGCACTCTCAACCACTGAGGCGGAATATATTGCCGCAGGAAGTTGTTGTGCACAAGCCCTTTGGATAAAACAAACTCTTAAAGACTATAGCATTATTCTTGAACAAATTCCTATCAAGTGTGATAATACTAGCGCCATAAATCTTTCAAAGAATCCCATTCAACACTCTAGAACCAAGCATATAGAAATAAAACATCATTTCTTGAGAGATCATGTTCAAAAGGGAGACATTGCATTAAAGTTTATTTCTACAGAAAAACAACTTGCCGATATATTTACCAAACCTCTTAGCGAAGAGCAATTTTCAAAAATTCGGCATGAACTTGGGATGATGAAATTTTCACATTAACATTTCTATTCATGTCATTAAGTCTACAAAATTGTTTGATTGATTGATATTTTGATGATTTAATAGCCATGAAATGCTTAAGCATGATTTTGCTTTATTGATTCTTGAATGTTTCTATGAATTGAATGCATGTAAAACATTTTTGAATGTATATAAGCTTATGAATTATGCATTAAAATGGCTTATAAAACATTTTTGGATCAATTAAATGATCTTGAAATATATTATTTGTTGGCCAAATACTAAACTAGATGTGCGAAATCATAAGTTGTATAAAACGGATCGCCGTTATTTCAATAAACGGCTAACCGTTTTCGAGCAGAAACGTTGCCAAGCATTCTGGACGCTGTCGGTTCGCCGATATCTCATATAACGGCTCACCGTTTTCTAAAGACAGCTTGATACACATTCTGGACGATGTCGGTTCGCCGATATCTCCGATAACGGCTCACCGTTTTCTAAAGACACATTCTGGACGCTATCGGCTCGCCGATATTTCGATAACGGCTCGCCGATATCACGCGATAAGTGAACATGACTCGTCTTCTTCCTCATTTCTTCTGTTCACCATTTTTCTCTCACACTTAACCCGCGACTGCTCTTAATTTTTCTTCTCAAATCAGTCATTCCTTCAGTCATTTTGCGTCAATTTGAAGCTCTAGAAACCTTTCTCATCATCTTTAGCATCCTTTTAACCGATCAGAATTCGTTTTTAAAGCTAGAAATTGAAAAATCCCAAAATCAAAACCCTAGAACCCGCGACAGCATTCTTGTCCAAATTGGCTCAAATTTCTTTCAAATTCCGTTCATAATCTCTCTTTAAACACTCCATCTCTCTTTCTATTCGTTTATTTTCTTCCCAAAACAACAATGGCTTCACGACCAAGGCGTGCCCGAACCAAAAATGCTGCACCGCGTGAACCCAGTCCTCCTCGGCTTCCTTCTCAGGACTTTGAAAGTCTCCATTTTCGCAATGCTGACTCCGCTCAGCGTTTTCACGATAAGTTCATGGGAAAACCGGTAACTCCCTCCTTTTATCTTGATATTGAAGAATTTTCCGATATTACTATTTGTGGGAGTAGTATTACGCACATGCTTAGGCATTGGAATGAGGCCTTTAGTATAGAAGAACATGTTTATGAAAATCTCGTGCGTGTCTTTTATTCCAATATGGAACTATCCCCCTCTAGGCAATATCATGTTATTACATATGTAGGAGGAGTTCGTATTGAGTTTAGTGAGGAAGATTTGTGTCGTATTCTTGGGATTCGTTACGGAGGCATCGATATTTATACCACTAGGAAGGAGCTTGAATTTAGTGGATTCCGTCATAAGGATGGAGTACGGAACATTTGTAGACGTAGAGATCTATCCAATGACATATGTTCTCTGTCCTTTAGGTCTCAGCTTCTTCCATTTCAGGTTCGAGTTATCCACATCATCCTCCAACATATGGTCACACCTAGACAGGGTCATACCGATGAGGTAACTAGGTTAGATGTCGGTATACTAGACTCCCTCATCCGTACACGAAATGTGAGCTTATCCTACATTATCCTTCGTCATATGTTGTCCACTCCTAAAGTGACCAACCGATCCCTTCCATATGGCAGCATTATTACTAGGATTATGAGACATTTCGATGTTCCTATCACTGAGCCCGTGTATGTCGAGACCCGAAAACTAGGTCGTGATATTATGTCTTCGATAGGATTCTTTAAGAAACGTGGGCAGTGGGTAAAAACAACTTCCTCCAAGAATGAAGACACCTTACTTGCCCCAGAGGATAATCGCATGCTCAACGATATTTATTCCGCGGATGAGCTGCCCGACTTTCGCCTTGGAGCTAGACCACGTGTCCCTCGCCGAGCAGCAGCAGTAGCAAGACTAACAAGAAGAAGAAGAATAAAGACTAACAAAGAAGAAGCAGGCGAGCGGCGCAAAGATCTTCTCGAGATGATGTGCCCCGCCCGAGCCGACTGTGCCTCCTGCCGCATCCTCTGCTCATGATGACCGTCTTCAACAGCTCTTCGACAGAGTTGATACACTCTCCCAGCAGCAGCAGCAGCTTCACTCTGACTTCACAACCTTTCTAAGAAGCAGCTTGATCGCCAGATGGAGTTGATTGTCAAGGCGCCGCAAGATTCTCGGTCATCTCGGCTATGATCCCTATTCCTCTTCACAGCCCCCACTCTAGTTTCTGCTCATATGAATTTCGCACAAACATTGCTCATTTCATGCACTTTATATGATGTTATTTGTTTTTGATGGATACTTGAACCTTGTTTATGATTGTGATTGATTTTGTTGGATTTTTGAATTTTGTGTATGATTGTGTTTTGATGATATGACTATCTTTTGAGTATGTTGATGAAGATTGTGTTGGAATGGAAGGTTGTTGCTAAATTGGAGTTTATATGGAAGTGTTTTAACTGTTTTGTTTTTGCGGATATGTTCAGTTTTTGAGGGAAAGTTCTGCCAAAATTTTCGCAAGACATGGTAACTTCTATTTTTTCAGCTAATCGCACTCATTTCTTTTTGATGCTGAAGGGGGAGAATAACTTAAAATCTGTTAATAAAATATTTGATTTGAGTTTAAGCATGGTTTAAAAAGTGTGTATGAAAATAGGGGGAGCTAAACTCTACAATTCTTTTTCAAAGGGAGAGCACATATTTAGGGGGAGCAAAATTGGACAAATATTTTTTTTCTCAAAGTTGTCATCATCAAAAAGGGGGATATTGTTAACACTAATATTTCTTTAATATTGTTTTGATGATAACAAACTTGATGAAGATTAATTAATCTTTAAAAGTCTAAAATTTTTATACTCTTTCAAATCATAATTCTCACACCATGAAGATTTTTACATTCTATGAAAAATGTTTAATAAGCAATAGCTTCATATTGAAAAACCTTGAGTATTTTGAAAATGGTCAAAAACGGGAGTATTTCGAAAATGGTCAATAACGGCTCGCCTATATTCCTACATAACGGTTCGCCGATATCGAACAAAACTGAGAAATCTGTTTCTAGAAGATAACGGCTCGCCGACATTTTCTGATAACGGTTCGCCGATATCGATCAGAACTGAGAAATCAGTTTCTGGAAAATAACGGCTCACCGACATGTTTTGATAACGGCTCGCCGACATCAAACAGAATGGAAATCCGAGTCTCAGGAAAACCGACATGTTGATAACGGCTCGCCGACCTGGAGCAGAATTGAGAATTAGCTTCTAGAAGATAACGGCTCGCCGACATCCTTGATAACGGCTCGCCGACATCAAACAGAATGGAAATCCGACATGAAGATAACGGTTCGCCGACCTGGAATGGAATTGCGAAATTAGCTTCTGGAAAATAACGGCTCGCCGACATCGTTGATAACGGCTCGCCGACTTCAAATAGAAAAGAAGTTTAAGCTTCTGGACACTAACGGCGATCCGACATCGCTATAACGGCGATCCGACATTTTGAAAATCCAGTCCAACGGTCATATTGACCAGACAAACGGCGATCCGACATCCCACTAACGGCGATCCGACAGTGAGCAAAAAGTGAATAACGGCTAGTTTTCAGCTCCAACTATAAATAAGCTCATTCAAATTCAAACAACTCTTGATCACAACACTACCATTGAGCTTATACTCGTGAACAACCTTCATAGAGCTTTAAAAACTCATTCTTGCGTTATCTATCTCTTACATTGGGCTTTTATTTGTAATCTTGAATATTGTGTGAGAGAAAACAAATTTGTAATCTTTTATTTTTGAGTGATTGTAAGTGTTGGGATACACTTGGGTTAAGAGATTGGGGATTATCTCTTATTGTAAAGGTTTATTGACACCTATGAAGTCAATTGTAAGCATTTGAAGCCTTGGAGGCTTGCTTAGTGGAATCCTCTAGCCCGGAAAGCTTGGAGGCGTGGACGTAGGCGAGGTTGGCCGAACCACGTAAAAATCTCGTGTTTGAATCTCTCTTCCCTTATCCTTTTATATAGTGTGATAAATTTATTTGTTATTGCTTTAAATTCATTTTAGATTAACATTGAATTATTGTTTCATATTTCAATAATTTTTAGAAATCCAATTCACCCCCCCCCTCTTGGGTTGCATAACTAGAATTTCATATTGGACTTATCTGTTACAAATTTAAAGTTTCTAATTTTTTCACTTTTCAACAAATAAGAGGAATAACAAAGTAATTTACCAAAAATTAGGGTACCATGTACCCGGGGCACCGTAGCTTCGTCCGACTTTAAAAACAAAGGACAATTTTTCTTTTGTATTCTCACAGTATAGCTGGACTGATAGGCAGCATTTGCAAGCAGCTTTTGGTTAGGTTTAAAAAAGACTATTAAAATGGGCCAAAGTTATGTTGCTAACAGTTATATGATACAACTACTGCAATCAACCGTTGGATCCAGTGACAGTTGTTACCATAAATTGAATCTAATGGTTAAAAGCAACAGTTGTATGGTACAACTGTTGCAATATAGCCGGACCCATTAAAATGACCTAAACTCTGGAGAGAATATGAGTATAGTCCTTAAATTCAAATTACAAAAAAAAACTTAAGGTCTATATGTAGGAGCTGTCTACGTTATAGACTCTGTTAGTAACAGATCTGTAATCTCAATCGTTAGATGTGGAGAGAGAAAGATGGACGGTCAGAATAATAAAGAGAACAAATCACCGATCCATAGGGAAATCGGTTTTAATGGTTAATGTGCAACCGGCTGTGCGAAATAGCAAAAGGACACGTGGCTGGAGACATTAACAGAATTAGTTGTATTTTCCTTGCAAAGGGAAAATTATTCCTTGCAAACCAATTCACCCATAAGCTCTTCTTCTTCCCCTTTCCTTGCTCTGGACCATAAGTCTTGGACAGCATTGAGAAAATCCTGGCTTTGCTCAATTCGTGACTGCTGAGGGAGTGGAGCTAATTTCCCAGACCTTCATTGCTGCTTTGCAATCCAACAGGACATGTTTTATAGTTTCCACTTCCTTCTTACAGCTTTGACAGACTCGATCTTGTAGGCTTATCTTTTTCCACAGATTTTATGCAGTGGATAAATTAATTTACATATGCAACCGAAAATAATCCTAACCTACTCCCATAAGAACAAATTTCCATTCTGTAAAAACATATGCAACCGAAAATAAAATTATTTCAATATTTCCTTTCCACGGATATCCCTATACCTAAATTCTAAAACCCAGCAATTAACCTTTCTCAAACGAATCTGACCAGCACCTAACTGGACATCGATATCGGTGATGAAGCACTGGCAATCGGATGGGAGGATCGAGGAGCCTACCTCCAAGGCAGCTGTGATTGCTTAAACTGGACCACACACCGCAGATCCAAAGTCACAAAAATTTTTGGAGGGATTTTTGCAGACCATGTTGTTGCAGGAGATGGAACGTCGACTCGCTTGCTATATGCACGAGTATGAATAATTTAGTGACGGGTTACCGGTCAGCAACCGAAAGGATTTCATTATGTCACCGGAAGAAAACCAAAATGGCAGGTTCCATATATAATATCCCCTTCCATCCGTCGTCCACGTGCCACACATCCATACATTCTCTTGTCAAATCACAGGCTGTTACTAACAGAGTCTGTAACGTAGATTGGTCCCTATATGTAATATACATAGAAAGGTCTAACCCTTAAATGACAAAAGATTTTAAAATTTGTTAAACCATATATCATCATCAATTCAGGTTCTTCTCCTTACTCATTATGAATCATTTTTTATCTTTAAAAACTACAATAAACTTTAATGAGTATAAAATTAATAAGCAAATCAAATTTTCATATACCAAAATACATACATATTTATATATAATGCAAATGCATGATATGCCATGGTATATTATAGTGGCGGCGCTAGAAATTCAATTTAGAAAGGGTTAATTTTAAAGAGTAATATCTTGTACTCAGGACAGTATCAAGGAGTTAGATCGATTTGGAACAAATTTAAAATATAATACAATTTTAAAAATTTAGTTAATCGCATTATTTAGAAAAACAATGGTATTTGTCCTACGGAGCTCATAATGGCACAGGAAACGCACTATATAATGTCATTTTAGCTAATAAAATAGTCAAATAATGTGAACGCAGCTTGGAATTAAATAATCTAATAAAATATTTAATAAATTTAATTAAATTTCCCTCTTAATCATTAAAAAGTTCTATTAAGTTCCTCCAAATTAACACCATTTGGCAAATACCCAGATAAGAAAAAGCCTCAAATTTTGAAAATGACAAATTGACTAAACAATAGAGAGAGAATTTACCTCTGCGCGTGAAAACTCGAAGAAATGGGGAGAGAGGACTGGATGAGAGGAAGAAGTGATCTGGACTAATTAGAAATCTAAGATTTTTTTTTTTACCATTTTTTATCATTTAAAAGTGAAAAGCCTAAAACATATAAAGCCATAAAGCATTATGTGATTTTTTTTTTATATTTTTTAAATTTAGTACGAGTTTTTTTGGTGTTTCAAATTAATAATAAGTTAAATTTAAACATGCATTTAAAATTTTTCAAAAGCCCAACAAGGGTTAAAGCCCTGTTAGGCACAACATGGCGTAGCCCAGGGTCCTTTGAGAAAATTGCATAACAAATTCATTGAAACTTCTTTTTTCACTTTCTAACTTTACATTTCCTTTCAAACCACTTTTTTGAATTATCTTCATTTAATTATCACTCAGGGCCAGTTTGGGATTACAAAAGCTGATGAAATAAGTTACTTGTGATGTGCAGATGAAATAAGATACTGATTAAAAAAGTAACTTGGTGTTTAGTAAATTGTGCTGTTGCGGTTGCTGTGAGTTTGAAAAGTAGAGTACATGTGTTTGGTAAATCTTATTACGAAAGTACTGTTATATTATATAATGACCAAAATAGGCATATGTTTTAATTACTTTTTATTTTATGTTTGATAAATTATTTAGACATATTTTTTTTAAATACGTAAAATTACATTAAAAATAGATTGTCAACGAATTTGAAACAATTAATTAACAAAAATATAAATATATAGATTAAACTTTAAAAGCATAGTTATGAAATTAGCATATGAACTTACGGGATCAAAATTAGAGAGAACGTACTTGGTTATGGCAGTAACTAAATTGTGGCGGTAAAATAATATCTAATGATTTATATATTAGGGTTTATGGATAAGTAAGATATAATTGTCTTTTTATTAAAATACTAGGGTTATAATAGATATTTTAAAAAGGCGTAGTAACTTATTGAATAAGCTACTTATGAAAAGCAACTCTCTACCTGCTTTTAAAAGCTGCTGACGAAATGGAAAAAATTATAAAATAAGCTGTTTTTACAAAATTTACCAAACACTGTTTTTATCAAAAATTATGAAATAAGCAACTTATTGAGTTTCAACCTCAATCCTAAATAGGACCTTAGTAAGACTTTCACTTAACATTCATACTTTTACATAACACTCATTTTGGGCTTCACCTACTCATCGTATAATAAAATATATAGAGTGTCTACTAAGTGAGAAATGAATTTAAGTATCCAATAAAAGGAAAAAAAAAAAAAAGAAAACTTTATGCATTAGGCAAAATTAACCTTTTTATTAAATCAACTTTTTCATTTAGAAAAAAAAAATTAATGTATGCCCATGCTTATGCCAATGCACCATTGCACATACATAAGTTCATGGACAAAATTGAAGAAAAAGATAGAACAATGAAGAAAATGTTTTCATAGCTTAGTCCAATTATCCAAAGCACATATTGATGTATTGGAAATTCAATAATTAATTGGAAATTTAATAATAAAATTTTCATAGTTAATTCCTTCAAAAACTATTGGAAACAATTTTTATTTTAGACATCATCAAGTTTGTCAAACAATTTTCTATTATGAACATAAAAAGTTTTACCCTTGTATCATAAAATCATAAAAATTTCTAGTATCATACTTGATACATATAAAATGATTTCTTAATTCAAAATCTTCACTAGAAATAGAAATTTTTAGGTTTTCAGATTAGCATTTGAAAACTCATAATAAATTGAATTCTTATTCAATTAGCTCGAAATCACTTTCAAAACATTCTTGAAGATTTCTAGTTTAATATATAAAAAAATCCATTATCAAAATTAATTTGTAATAATTACTATGATCTTTGAAACAACCTATTATCAATATATTTCCCTACAAAATTTTAGATTTCTACTACTATTACTATTATCTAATCATTTTTCTTTATAACAATTAATAAAAATTAAGAACCAAGATTTGCATCCAATATTCTTAGCACAACACTTCAATTGAGACAACTTTGATCTCATGAATCTCCTTCTTGGTTTGCTCATGGTCAAACTACGAAGAAGAATTTGTTCTTCTTTCCTTTTATCTCTTTTTTCTCTTCTTCTTCCTCCTTTCTTCTTTCTTTCTCTCTCTCTCTCTCTCTCTCTCATAAAAAAAAAGGATGGCATTTCTATTTATACTTAGGGCTAGGTAAGCTGAGGGCTGAAAAAAGACTAAAACACCTTTAATCTAATGATATGACTAAAATGTCCTAGAAGAATTAGAAATATTACAATCTTACCTCTTTAAAGAAATTTCATGCTCGAAATTCACTTTTAATTATGCTAAAAAAAATCTAAACCACAATATGAATTTCAATTCACAAATAGTCATAAAGATTTAAATTGTCAATTAGTCCTTCTCCTTAGTCCTTATGAATCAATCTTCATATTTGGGAATTATAATAAAGTATAATGAATACAAAACTCAATAAGCAAACATATCTTTTATATACCAAAAATACATACATACTTATACATAACACAAATGCATGAACATCATAAAATAAACTCATCAAAAATTCATTGTCAGTTTTCAACTTCACATTTCCTTTCAAGTCTTCTTACTTGAATTGCCTTAATTGAATTACCGCTTAGTAGGACTCTAACTTAGCATTCATACTTTTACATAACATTCATTTAGGCTTCATGCAAGCCTCCTTCACCCACTTATGTCATAAAATACTACAAGAAAAATAATCTTCAGTAACACTTGCCTTGTGACGTTTATTAAAAAGTATCAATATTTATATAAATTTGAGTCATTTTCTTTGTATAGGAAGCAAGTACCACAAATTGCTGACATTATGGTATCTATAGATTAAACATCACAGATCACAGACATTATCAATTTTGTTTTAATTACAGCTCGAACCCAAGACCTCAAAATCTAGCTCTTTTATGTTCAAACGACAAACCTTGATACTATAGTAGAAATTTATTTTATATTATAAATATCATATTAAAAAAAATAAAAATAATACAAAAGAAAAATTAAAAAAAAAAACCCTAAAATCAATATAAACCTAAACTTCTCTAACTTCTCTCCAACCATCTCCTTCTTCTTCATTTCCTACCCCCCGGAAAATCTCTCCTTCGACCTCTCAAAGTCAAGTACCCATGCCATATCAAACCCTAACAACATTGCTCAAATTCTAGGACCTGTGCCATACAAAACCCTACTCATGCCGCATCATGCTGTAGAATATCCACCGTGCCACATCGTGCTGCAATTTCTTTCACATGGCCACCGCTCAGAGCTTTATGCGTCCATATCACCGAAAGCCATTCTTTCTTCTTCGTTGTTAGGCTATCACTTTCTCTCTCAGTGAAATATACAAACTTGATTAGAAAAATTAATTTTTTCTTAATTTTTAAAAATTATTGTATCCGAAATTGGCTAATCATGTACTTGTTAGAAAAATTGAGAATGAAAATTAGAACTTAACGAAAATAAATTCTGGTATATTGTCTTGAATTTTTTTTTTCTTTTTTGGTCTCTTGGAGTTTGTATGAATTTTTGGAAAGTATGAACTTGTGTATTCATAGGTTTTTATTATTTATTTATTTTTATTTATCTTTGCAATCTTTTTGTCAAGATATATAGTTATGATAGAGAATGACGCATTGGTCACTTTTTGTCATGTTGAAATAATTAACGTCAGTACGACCAAAACTAAGGGTTATTGCACAAGAACTGCGCGAATTTGATGCTATAGGGATGGGTATTATAGATGGTCCACGGCCCAGGTTAATTGGGTTTTAAAATTCAATGGCTTGTTACCCTTCAAAATTGTGAATCTCTCGCTGGAATTAAGATGTCATTGCCCACTACTCATTGCTTCCAACTTTGTTACCCATTTCGCTAGAAAATTAATGAAGCATTTATATTTAGCCCTTTTTCTTCTTTTAGAAGTGCTTATATTCACATGTGCATTTTATATATGTTATTTGTTTGTGAGCCATTTTCTCAAGTGCTAGATGAAATGAGATCTAGGAGATGAAATTTGTCTAACAGACTAGTATTTGAGTGAATTGTTAGCAAGTAGTAATAGGATGTGCTTCTTTTATTTAAGATGGCGTGCTAGAGTCAAGCTCTACTTTTTTTTTCCTATTGCTAAAATTGTGTCTGCTTGTAATAAAGCTACCATTATTTATGCCCATTGTTTCTTTTTCTGTTTGTTTTGTGCTTTTATTTATAATTCTCTTTTTCTTATGTTTATGTGGAGCTTTCAGCATGCAAGAGAAGAGGAATTATTAAAAATTCTAAGCCTTCTGTCATGCTAGTTCCACTTATTTTCGGTCTCTGCATTCAAATTGAACCTTGGATGCTAAAGTTGATAAAGTTAAGAATATTTTTAATTCAAATATGAGTATTTTATACTGTGAAGGAATGTGCAAAAGATATTGTTAAAAGAATCTCTATCAAGATAACGTCTTAAAAGTACTTTCCTATCAGAAATGCCCAATGTATTAATGTTTGTCAAAACCTTGTGACAAAAACTATCAATGATCGGTTCAAGGGCAAAATAGTCATACACTAGATTTGGGTTCCCAAATAAATGAACAAATGTCATTTTTAGATTCTGGTGGATCAAAGACCCTAGGGAAGGTCAAAACTAGGTGAAATTGAATATATGATTGAAGATGGGGCTGTACTAGAGATTAGAATTCGGTGTAGTGTAGTGTATCGCCACTGTGCAATCGTTTTTGTTGATTGAAACGATGATAGACCACTTGGACGAGCTCACTGTAGCGCGAAGGCTTCCAACCAAGGGTGACTATCAAAAACCTAACCCTGAGGTTTGGTATATTTTTAATTTGATAGATTGTATTCACGTATTCTCAGTCACCCCCTAATGTTAGTATGCCATTTAGTTGACCATTTGTTGCTTGAGAAACTGACCAAAATACCCTTGTGTTGAAAAAAAAAAACTTTGTTCACACAAATTGTTGTAATAAAAAAAAAAGTAAAACAATCGTTGGCTAGTCACAGCATGTCCATCTTAGCGTCAAGAGATCTAATTACATTGATAATACCAAATAAAACACTGGACAGTCCCATTGCGTCAACAAAAGGAGCAGAGATTCTAGTTCACTTTAAGGCAAGATCTAGACGTTCAATCATTTTTACAACACTAGCAATTCCTACACACATCTTACGTTGAACTTCTTTGCTTAGTTGCCTAACTGAGGTATTTCTGGAGACCAGCCTCTCCTCTAAATTACAAGTACCTTCTGAGATTAATTTTTATATCTGTTAAGAAACAAACACAAGTCAAATTGACAAGTTGAAATGTATAAAAACCAATTCCAAATGGAACCAAGTTGCAAAATCTGCCTCTCTGAAGCAGTAGACGATTTCGATTTTACAAACTTTGAGAAGGAGAATACCTCAGAAGGGTTTGGCCTTCTTAGACTATCAGGTAGTGATTGTCTAAAGAAAACTCTAAAAAAAAAAATTTGATCTATTGAATAATATGAAGCATACATATAAAAAATAGAAATTTATGAAATGCATTTATAAATACAAAAACTTGTGCAATGGAAGCAAGAGCTTTCTAAGGAAAAAAAATATGCACGATAAATCCACTCCTGAAAAGAAGAAGACAACAATCAAGCTTCTTGAAAGTACATTTACATAACAAAAAATGGAGAAAAAAGAATGCAGATCAGCTTATATGAGTGGGCAGAAATCATTCATACTTCCACCCAAGCTGACTATTATTTCACTGCATCATTGAAAAAACTTTTATTGGATAATTTAGCATTCCAAGCCAATTCTAGTTTTCTTTATACTTTCAAATAACCTCTTGGGCTTTGCCAGCCAAATGCTAGTTGAAAACAACTGAAATATGGAAAACAAATAGACTTTTGAGTTCCGAACAAATACCTGAATTTAAAAGGGTTGTCTCTGTTAATATCAGGATCAAATAAGGAAGGTCAAGCATTGCCAGTTGATCTTATGACAAAAATTGGAAAATCATTGTAGATAACCCATGACAGAAATTTGGTATATTCATATTTGTAGGTAGCGTTCAAGAATCATTTGCAACAGAACTAGAATCAACCACTTGGGAAACATCAAGTCTAAGATATCTCTGCATATCTCTTCTGCGAAAATAGCGAGCAGTAGCTAGATGTTGCATAACATGTGCTTCCTTATCATCGTAACCAAAGTAAGTACCATCTTGAAACATCCCATCTCACATATTAGAAATATAATAATAAACTCTATCTCACCAACCAAATATTTCAAAATACAAAGTCAAGACCATAATTCGAAACCAAACTAAACAATCACCAATCCGTTATCAAAATCTTCAAGGAAAATAACAGGAGCAGTAGGAGCTATGTGCCTTGACTTGGAGAGCCTTTCACTCTCGATGGTAGCTAGAAGCTCTTGTCTACAAAACAGAAAGACAAACTGAAGTCAACAGGAAACTATATTCCTTTATCATTCGATATTGGACAAATAAAGACATTTAAATGCAGTGAAGTAGAGCCAGTGGTCAAAGAGAAGAAAAGAATTAAAACCACTAAACTCACTGCTCCATATGAGAGAATGCAACAAATCATGACATTTTTTCAACCAAGACATGTACATATCGTGATAAAAAGAAAAAAAAAAAGAAAATCAAGTATTCTCAAAATATTAATATTGCGGCACAAGGAATCTCCAACACTTAAATTACATCTATAATTTAATAAAAACTAGTATGAATCCAAACAATCAGTGGCAATAGCTTAAACAATTAAGTTTTTTTTCATACCCATTTTCAATCATTGACAAGGCAGCATAATGTAGCTGAAGCCATTTTCAATCAAAAATAGGTGAACATGCATTTAGAACAATAATTAACCTACAACTAACCCAATTGATGGAAAAAAATGGGAGCAACAGAGATACTCTTAAAAAATTATCGAGACCCATTACTCATTTTTATCAAATTGATTAATTTCATCTAATAAACTGACATGCACAGTAATAAGCCATTTTCATACCTTATTCACAGCTCAAACAAACTAAGGTTGTCTGTGGGTTGACAACGAAACTCACTGTTCGACATTCTTCTACCTGGCTGTCGTGATCGAGTCATCCCGGCTGTCAGTGTCTTTGGGTTCATCATTATGGTCTCCCGATCATGGCACCCTTCTTCTATTAAAGTATAGTAGAGATATGAAAGGGGCGTTGTTCTTGGTAACTCCTATTTGAACGAAGTAAGGAGATGCTATCTTTCTTTCTTGGGAAATTATCATTCGTATACCTTTAGTTTACTCCGTTATCAAAAATACTACAATAATTTGAAGGTGTATCAATCGTCTACCTTAAGTTAATAAAATATATCAGCCAACCACCAAAACGTTAATTGCCGTTTAAATATGATGCCGTCAGAGGGGTAATCTGGCATTTTCATATGATACAAGTGATAATTTAAAGGTATACAAGTGATAAAAAGAGAATTTAAGGATATACAAGTGATAATTTTTTTTTTACTTTAATTTAAGTTTCAAGGGTAAAATCGTCAATTCGCTGTAATTCTGTTAACTTTCAAACGAAAACTAACGGTTTGGTGGTTGGTAGATAGATTTTGTCAACTTAAGGTGAACAATTGATACACCCTCAAAGTATTGTAGCACTTTTGATAATAAAATAAATATAGGGTAAAAGAATGATAATTTTCCTTCCTTCTTTCTTTCTTTTCTTAATATTGTCTGTTGGTTAAAAGCATGTTTTGCTTTTTTACCTATTGGATATTAACAAAATTCAGATAGATTTTATAATCCAATTTGATATTTTTAAGTTTGTTTTAATTTTTTTATTACTAACGAGTTCTATTACTATCTTGCCTTCTCTCACTAAACTTATACTAAATGGTGTATTAACTTAAAAGAAAGTGGCTGAGAATACGCGAATACAATCTATCAAACTGATAATATGCCAAACCTCAGGGGAGGTTTGTGATAATTACCCATCCAACCTTACGTGAGTTTGACGGGCCCGATTAGGATCCACGTTTCGCTCCATTGAATGACCCGACCCGAAATCATTTTTCCTTGTTGACTAGATGTTGACCCGCATTGACTTTTGATCTTGGTCGCTTATTTTGCTTCAAATCAATGATTCAGATCGCGCCACATCACCTGAACTTTGAACCTTTGATTCTCGATGATCCAACAGTCAGATTTGCTCCAAAATTAATAAATAAGCTGATCGCAATTAGGCCTAAAAGCGTGAGCCACTTCCGGGGAACAAAGAAGAAAAGGGGCTATGTTTTCAACCTCAAATTAAAGAAAAAGCACTTGGCTTGGGCAGCTTTTAATTAATGAGAAAAATTGTAATGGGTGATTTAATTATTTAGATCAGGAGCAATTTGTTTCGTTAAAATATTTTTCAGACTTAGTTTAACGGTGGGTTTAGTTAGAAATATTTAGAGATCAAAAACCTTGATTTTCTTCTCTTGTTTTTAGCTCCGTCAAGTTTATTATGTGAGGTCTTTAAGCTTGAAGGTGTTAACTGTAAGATGACTACTTCACAGCCATTATACTTCTACTCTTACCCTTATCTTGTGAAGAGATTTTGATGCTTGATTCATGGAGGAAAAAAGTTCTAAGGACCATGAGGGTTGGTACAATAGGATTTAGATGTAAGGTCCTTATGGGTGCGGTCCTTTGTAAGAGTCATTGATTCATTGTTAATTCACATTATTTTCATAGTAAATTGTTTCATCTACAAGCGGATATAATAAAATGTCGAGATTTTTACCCAAGATCGTGAGAATTAAAATTTTCCTTATAAAAATCATGCATATTATGGTTGCTCATTTTATTTAAATTTTTGCAATTTATATTTATTAATTCTGACCATCATTTTGTAAATTGTAATTGGAGGAAGTTGGTTGATGTTGATGACTTATATATTGGAAGTGCTTATATTGAGTGGAAGTGGTTGGGAATTGTTGTTTCGGCTATATCAGGAGTGTTAACAATTTTATTTTGATAACTATGTGCTTGGTTGCATTTTTTAGTGTATTGAAATTAGCATGTCGATGTCATCACTACACGGGAAAAAACATTTTATTATAAGATAAAAAAGTTACTATAAAATAAAATTTTGTTACTTATAAATTTATACTAATTTTGTGCTCTTTTCGGTGTAAACATCATTATTCAAAATTAATTGGAAATTTTGAAAAGCCAACGAGGGGCTTAAACCCCTTCTCGGCACCATAGATCTGCCGATGCTACCATAGTGATGGTCCACTCGAGAACATAAAGATCATCACCAGAACAAATAAATAAACAAAAGCCTCATCAAAATACTACAAAGTCAAAAATTTCAGTACCTCAAGAATTTATAAAATAATTACGTGCAGAAGTTTCAATCACTAGCATTGATTACTTACTCTCAATTCAATCCTGGCGGTGTGGTTGTTCTCGTTCTCAGTTGCTTGTAAGACGTGGCAGCCCTTATATAGTGGACATGTGAAAAGCGTTATAATTAGTTTATTGAGTGTCTGCTGATGTTTTCCTTTTCTTCCATTTTTTAACTATTTAATAAACCATAAGCATTTCCTAGAAAAATAAACCGACGATGAAAACAGTATCTGTACAAATTCCTGAGTTAATGCTTAACAGTTGCAGACAACCAAATTGACTCCAAAAATATTTTGAGAGGTTTAGATGCTGGTAGTTGTATGATTATTTGCTCCTATGGTGAACAATAGTTTAACAGGTGTTTGCTCATTTATGTGATTCAAAATAATAATGTTCGGAATTCTAATATTTGTATTTTAACTTGTATTTCAATTATATATTTAATTCACTTAGTGAATATTCCATGTCGCAGACGACCAATTTAACTGTAAAAATATTTTGAAGTATTTTGGTGTTGTACGATTGCTTGCTTTATGGTGAAAGATAGTTTAATGGGTTGTTTGCTCATTTATCCAATTTAAAATAATACTGCTAGAAATTTTAATCTTTATATTCCAACTTCTATCTCAACTCTATATGTGTGTGTATTATATATTTCACTTAGTTAATGCTCTACAGCAGCAGACAACTACTTTGATTCCAAAAATATTTTGAAAGATTTATGTGTTGTATGATTGCTTGTTTTTATGGTGAAAGATAGTTTGATGAGGTTTTGTTCATCAATGTGGTTCAAGAAAGAAAATAATGTTAAAGATTTCAATATTTGGATTCCAACTTGTATCTTAACTATATGCTTAATTTACTCATTTGTTGGATGATAAATTTTATAATTATTAAAACTACTATTATATCATCTAATAGATGAATGCCACATTAGTTAGGATATAAATTGGGATCTAAATATTGATATCCCTAGCATTATCCTATTCAAAATTATGTATAGGGTTTTGTAAATTGTGTTTATTCCCAAATTACTAAAAGAAAAAAAAAATAAACAGATCAAGTATCAATTTTCAGTTATCCATTTCTCGATAGACTGACCTTTGTTCCAGTGTCATGCTGCAGATATTTGCAGGTGAACTAGTTTATTTAAGTTACAAATTTCATATTTTATAAATATATGTAATTAATCAATTCATTAGCTTTTCTTTTTGAAAAATAAAGAATCAATTCATTATTTTTTTTTGAGAATTCTCATGATCGTGTAGCATTTAGAGAAAATGCTTGCTTATATTTTTTTGGGGTTCGATTTAGGGATATTATTTTTCTTCAAAAACATAAGAATGTGGGCAAAATCCTTACCTGCTAAATTTAAGTTTTTTATTCATTTATAAGCAAAAATGTGAAAGAGAGAAGAAGGGATCAGTTTTGGAATAAGAGGGTTTGTTGAGTACAAATAAATATTTTTAATTTTAGTGATCGGCAATTCGGCATATAAAGAAAAAGGGTTTAATTTTTTTTTAAAAAGGTTTAAATTGTAGGGAAAAAAATCAGTTTTTTAAATATTTATAAAAACTTTTTAGGATTGATCTCATACAATATATAAGAATTCGTAATCTAAAAATCGTACCTTGAAAATTTGAGAAAATAAATAATTTTTATTTTTTCCACTGAAGTGAATTAGACTCCCAGTCACGATCTGTTACCACCACGCCTGTTAGATCCCGAACTGTCACCAATGATCTTCCAGGTTGTGACTCAGGTTTGATCTGCACTTGACGTGTGGGCGCCTTTATCACTACCAATAGCAACTAGTAAGAGAAAATTTTTCTCTCAAGATTAAAGAGAGAAAAAATCTTTTTCTCTGATCTGTATAAAGTGGATGTCCTATTCTTTTGGGAGAAAATAAGCTCGTTTATATCTCTATTTAGTGGAAACCCTAAACTCCATTTTTAATATTATTTTAATTCTATTAAATTTAAATTAAAAATAATAAACCAAAAGTAACGTTACTTCTTTTTTGTTGTAGGGGCCCACTTTGTAAAATAATATAAGGCCCCTTATACACAAGTAAATTACATGGAGCCTCTCACTAAATAATATATTTAGGCTTTTAACCCAAATAGCTAGTTATCTTGCATATTAATCTAGTAGTGGCGCAGTCAATTAAATGAGCTAACTCGGGGATCAATTGGGTACATACAATAATGGCTACAATAATTAGGCATGTAATTAAACTAGCCCAATTATTTAATTCCAAATCTACTCCACTAAAAGATTGAAACTGACCTCCATAATTGTATGTTATCTAAGATAGTGTTCTCGAATAATAATTCGATTCATGCCACATTGATTTCTTTACTGAATAATCCTTTGTACCACGTCATTAATTTAAATCGATATCTCAACTGTCCAATCGATTTAATTACATCTTGTTCTTTGATACTTACTGGTTTTCTCTAATGATCATTTTCAACATAATAAATATGTTGACACACTCTGGTCAGAGAATTTTATGATCAAGTGCCAAAAACCCATCAAGAGATGTGTCGTACAAACTCTATATTGTTAATCTATAACTCCAAAACTCATAATTGCTCCCACCAAGATACTGGGTAATCTTGACCACAAGTGTGTGTCGTGCCCATTGGTAACTCAAATGAAATAACAATTACAATCATGAAATCATAATTAACTCAAGATTAAGATTACAATAAAATTAATGCCTATGAGATTTAATAAGTCTGACAGTTATTACAAGGTTAATTAAATCTCATATGCAATCTTATTCAATGTAGTCGTACTACATCAATAAATTCATATATGATCAAGACAAATCATTCAATGAATTTATTACAATCTATACCTAAATAAAGTGCCCAACTTTATTTATCAACTACGAATATAATTTATTTAATCATAAGATAACTTGTATTTATATCTTCTGTGAATCCACATGGTGATCACATAAATACATATAATATGATTAAATGGACTTTACTCAAAATATTAATGCAATTAAGATATTTGAACAAAATACCTCATTTATTTTATTAATCAGAAAAATTATTTATTATAATTAAATAAACACATATACTTTTAAAGAGCACATTTTCCCAACACAAATAACTCACCCTTATGTATATATACCCAAGTGCAGTCACATAAGTTTTATTTATTGATAAATTAATTTTTGATTCTTTTACATTGGTCATTTGAGTTCAAATCTTGAGGAACTAAGAGGTTGAAAATTTAATTTAAGCTTAACTCATCTACCAACCTTTTCTTTCTTTATTTAATTATGACTCTGACGATCCACTCGCATTTATAAAATTATGAATGAAAAATAGAATGCCAATCATTTCATCCCCGTTTCCATTATTTTTCTGACTTTCGCGATTTGCATATACAACGAAGCATTTACAAAAAAAATAACTAAACACATAAAACACAATCGTTGAGCATTTACAAGAAATCAACCTTGATAAAAACACAATCTGAACAATAATGCAGTGATTTCTGGGGTGATTCTACAGCTGTGGAATCCGTTGAATAAATTTATTGAATATTGTGGTCTGGTGTGATTCTACAGCTGTGAAATCCGTTGAACAAATTTATTGAGTATTGTGGAAGTCATATCCCTCAAATAATTTATTGACAATCTGCACATGCATGCTTTAATTTCTTTGCAGGAAGATTGTCAGTTTTCATAGCAAAATCAAAATCAACGTGTACTACTTATTTCTTATTATTTTTATAATATTCAAAAAAAAAATTTAACACAAAAAATTTAAAGAAAATAAGGAGTAAAGTAGTCATTTACTTAATATTCTATCTTAAGAATATAAAATAATAATTATCATAAGGTAAGATATTTAAATAATAACAAAAAATATAAGAAAAACGTCAATTATTTATTCTGACAAAAACCTATATCCCTTATTTTTAGAATTTAAATTTTTTTATTTTAATTTTGGCTTATATGATTTATTTAATTAATAATCAATATAAATAAAAGTATATTTAAAAATAAGAATAATATTATAAATTATAGTGTTAGGAGTATTGGATATTAAAACAATAATAAAAAGTAAGTGATATTTATTGATTTTGGTGTGAGAGAAACTAATAATTTCTTTCTTTACACAAATTGCAGCTGGCTACATAAATAAGCCAATATACTCGATGGTTCAAATAATAATTTGAAAATAATTAGTCAATGATTTCAAAAAAAAGGATAATATTCTCAATATATAATTTATTCAATTGCAAGTGCAAATGCAAATACAGAAGAAAGAGATCTTATTAGATAATGTAACGCGAGTTATATTAATTTAAGATTTTTTTTAAATAAATCAAGTGTAACTTAGTTGTTAAGTACTCTTGAACATTAGCTCTTGATCCATGTGAGTTATATTATTCGCCGCACCCCGAAAGGAGATACGATCAAGTGGCAGAGAAGATAAGAACTTTGTCAAAGGTGGAATCCCCTCTTCAAAATTTGTTCAAGTCAAGAGGAAAATGAAAAAATCTTAAACTGAACATACGTTTGTTGAGGGAGTAGCACGTTAATAATTTCCGAATCAGTATATGGATTCTTGTTAGGTTATCGTATTTATTATATTTGACAATTATGGAATAACGAAATCCAGTGCAACTGAGTCTTCGTCCATAAAATTGTTTGATGCGGACGGGTGACAATCCGTCCATAATTTTTTTCTAAAAAAAAGAAAAAAAAGAAAAGGAAAGTTGTATTTTCAAAATTCGAGAAAATATTCATGAAGAATTCTAAATTTTTAATAAGAGATGTGAAGTTTTCTTTTTTTCTTTTTATTATTGAAGGAGGGCTGTTTGCCCGGGTGATTGATCCTGCCATATTGTGACAGAACCAAAAAAAACAAAAAAGAGGTATTAATGGCTTTTATTGAAACTTGAGGTTTGCATGATATTTTTTAAAATTATGAACTATGAAGGTATAGATATTCTATTCCTTAAATTTTGTAAATGGTGGGCTATATAATAATATTTTCAAAATAAATTATGTGCAGCATGGCTGTACAAGGATCAATTTTATTAAAAAAAACTCATCCGATCAACTACTGCTCTGCATAACTATGATTTTCACGTGTGAAAATCAAAACCCTAAAGGGTAAAAGACGGAGAACATCTCATTCATTAGTTTGGTCATGGCAAAACAACTGGTCATGCATTTGACGAAAAAAACAAGAAAAACAGCTGCGGAGCCCCCAACTCCCTAGTTTGGTTCTTTCATACGAGGGATTGATCTCCATTTTAATAGAATGAGAATCAAATAAAAAGAAAATTAAGAAATTATATATATTGTAAGATAAAAATATTGTATTAGATTATGTCTTTTTCTTATATTTTAATTTGATCATTATCTTATATATATAGAAGAGAGAAACTTGTATGGGACCCAGGAATAGTTTGAAAATGCTGTAACTTTTAAAATAATTGTTGTCAGCTGTATTGTAGAAATAATCAGTTGTGAAGAGAATCAATTAAGTGTTTGGTAAATTTTGTTTGCAGAAGTACTGTAAGTTTTGAAAGCAATTATGGGTGTTTGGTAAATTTTATTTTTAAACTGTTCAAAAAATGAAATGACTAAGATGTACATATTGTAGGATAAAATTTACTTATATATTTAAAACATGTACATATAATATTTTTAATTGTGTATTGTAATAATTTTTACTGAAAATAAAATTTACAAAAAATAAAATGTATAACATTTTATTTTTTTATTTTTTATCTTAAAAAATTGATAATTAAATTTAGAATATAGTGAAACAAATTTAATAATAATTCAACCAGCAAATTGATTTTAATAAATTTATATTCATGAATTATAACAAAAATATATTAAAATATTGATTTTGTTTCCAATTTGAATAAGGATAATTTTGGTTTAAATATAATTTTAAGGATATTTATGAAATTGTATTGAAGGATAAAATTGATTTTCAAAATCAGAATATAAAAGTTACTCATTCCTTACTTTTCAAAATTAGTTGTAAGAGAGACTGATTTTGATAAAAGTAATTTTGATTTTTTTTACCAAATAATAAAATTAACTTTTAAATTTTTAAAATCACTTTTAAATCTCTTAAAAGCAATCTCAAATGACTGAGTATATCATAATAGCCTACCTAACCACATAATAATAGATACCGTCATAGTGGTATCCAACACATTTAATAAAACTCAATTTTCTACCAAATACCAGAGTGACGACACAGCACCTCTCATAAGTTTCTCTATATAATATAGAGGTTTAGTGCAAACTGAGCACCACATTATCCACTGCCATTTTGCGTCCCCACTTCCCAATCCACGAAGATGGGCTCATTCCAAGACCAAGTCATGAAACTATCAAACGATGAGCAAGATTTCTTGTTGGCCATGGAACTCAGTACTGGCTCAATACTTCCGATGGCCATGAAAGCTGCCATTGAGCTTGGTGTGCTGGAGATCTTGACGAAAGCTAGCCCATCTCAGCTCTCTTCTTCTGAGATTGCCTCTCAGCTGCCCAAAAATAACAAAGAAGCCCCAGTTGCACTACTTGACAGAATATTACGCCTCCTTGCCAGTCACTCTTTACTCACTTGTAATCTTGTCACAAATACGGATGGAAGTGTGCAAAGGCTTTATGGTTTAGCATCGATTTGCAGATATTTTGTTCAAAATGAAGATGGAGTTTCACTTGCTCCCTATTTGCTGTTATCTTTGGACAGAGTTTCCATGGAACCTTGGTTTGTTTTTTTTTTATTATTATTATATCTTTCATGGAAAAGAATAGTGATACTCCTGTGGTTTAATTAAATGATCACAAAAACTCTCTTATTTCTTAGAAATGGTCAAATAAGTTTTTTTTCTTTTTTTTTTAATATTCATGTCCATATAAAATATAGTTAGGTCATTATAGTGAAAGGGTATACTTATCCTAAAAAGTGTTTATATGACCATTTTATCAAACTATTAGAATGTATATGGCTATCGTTTCCACTATATTTCACACACTATATATTTATGAAAGTGTATGGAGATCATTAATTTTCATTTTATTTCTCCTTTTTAAGACATACAAAATTAAAATCTTTATATCTTTCAACAGGTACCACTTAAAAGATGCTGCATTGGAAGGGACCTTGCCAGCTATGAAGGCATTGAATGGAATATTGCATGCATTCGAGTATACTGCGAAAGATGCTAGAATACATAACCTCTTCAATCAAACAATGCACAATCACACAACTATTGTCATGAAGAAAATTATTGAAATCTACAAGGGATTTGAAGGGCTAAACCAATTGCTGGATGTTGCCGGTGGTTTGGGCGCAACTCTTAGCTTAATTGTTGATAAATATCCAAAAATTAAGTGTATTAACTTTGACTTACCTCATGTCGTTAAAGATGCACCCTCTTGTCCAGGTAAACATAATATAATATCACATACATTAGTAACTTATTTTTAATCTTGATTCTTTTGATTTAGTTCCCGTGGATTCGTTGTTAGTTACCAAATTAAAATAATTAATATCTTGTGCCTCTACCTTTTCCTTTTTGTCGGTTTCTTTTAGGTGTGGAGCATGTTGGAGGAGATATGTTTGTTGAAGTTCCTAAAGCACAAAATATTTTCATGAAGGTTAGTTCTCCAATTAATGGTTTGATCCAGTCTCATACTAATACAAAGATTCGAATATTTAGGTCGCAACTAATGTGGTAGAATCACGTCAAGTTATTTATAAACATTTAACTTGCATGTTGTGACAATTATAGATAAGTTGTCACATTAGTTAAGACTTAAATGTTAGAATTTTGACATTATTATTAATTATAAAATTAACTATGTCTATCTCAAAGTACCAAAAGTTTTTGGATCTTCCAAAACTAATAAGAAACGTTGATTTAAAACTTTCAGTGGATACTTCATGACTGGGGTGATGATCTATGTTTGAAAATATTGAAGAACTGCTACGATGCACTCCCGGAATCTGGAAAAATCATAGTGGTAGAATCTATAATGCCAGAATTTCCTGAAACTGATATTATAAGCAAGAATATTTCAAGGCTTCACATAACTGTCTCCAATCTTTTTCCTGGAGCAAAGGAAAGAACTTTGGAGGAGTTCAAGTCCTTGGCTACAAGAGCAGGATTTCCAGCTATCAAAGTTGTTTGTCGTGCTTACTGCTATTGGGTTATTGAATTCTGCAAAATGATCTAATTAAACCATTACAGGTGCTTGGCATTTTAAGTTTCGCATTTTAAAAATAACTAAATAAAAGAGACGGGGACTCTTGCAAGCCCTTTTTTTGTGTGCATCCTCATGTATTTATTGTCATGTTTTTGAGTTCCTTGTAATGCTTGAAAGTAAAAATTTATTATTACAAATTGAGTGTCTCTTGTTTCTACCTCAGAAATTTAATCCTATGTTGAGGTATACTAAAATATTTATTTTGTGCGAGCTTAAGCAAAATAACGTGCTATTGTATGATTCATTACTTCCCACAATAATGGAGCTCCATAAAATGTCCAGCTAATTTAATTATTATTAAATGGAAGAATTGACCAGCAAACTTGTGCCGATATGGATTGTTACCAAATTACTCTATAAATAAAAGAAAAATTAACTAATAATGATAAAGGTTATTGTTTGCTTAAAGACTTAGAATAGCAGTAGCATCCCAAAATTATATTCTAAGTTTTATCCTAAATGATATGATATGTGATAAGTTATTCATTAAGTAATTGAAGATTTTAAAGAATTTTAGTAAGTTAATTACATTATCTCACAAACTAATGAATGAATGTCATATCATTTGAAATAAAATCTTAGGATGTTTATTACTACTAAAAAGAACAATTATATGGCAAGAAAATTTTCCGCAAGCTAATGTTTAAAAGAAAAATCTTAACTAAAAATGACATTCGCCTTGATATTTTAAAAAGATTGGATGGCTAGTCTGTAAAAAAATATTTGTCTGGTCATTTCTAAAATTAAATTAAAGGGGTTTCATATAAGGAAAATTTTAGTCTATCTCCCTCGTGAAGTGACAATCTTCAAATCAGCCCTCTTACTTCTGGAAACATCAAGTCACCTCCCAAAATTCGTTATCCTTAACCATTGACTGTCATTGACTCGTGGAATGCCGAATGTACCCCCACCCTAGCAGAATATTCTTCTAATGGCATTGTGAGGCTCAAGAAAGCTCAACACAAAAAGTTGATGTGTGACAAGTGATTGAAAATGAATAAAGTTATCTTTTAAAATATTAATATATAAATGGTGAAAATAAGATTAAAAAATATATGTGGATATGACTTAATAGCCCTAAATAAATAGATAGTTTTTTTAAAATAGACATGTGAGTTAAGCAAATTATAAGCCATACCATTGTATGGAAATTAAGGTAATGGGTAATGGTATAAAAATCAAATTTCAAAATTGGTGAAACCTCCTTCACCATACTTTTACATAACATTCATTTTATGCTTCACACAAGCCTCCTTCACCTACTTATGTCATAAAATACTACAAGAAAAATGATCTTTAGTAACACTAGCCTTGGGACATTTATTAAAAAGTATCAATATTTATATGAATTTGAGCCATTTTCTGTGTAGTGGAGGCAAGTAACACGCTGATACTATGGTGTCTATAGATTAAACATTAGAGATCATAGACATTATCAATTTTGTTTTAATTACAGCTTGAACCCAAGACCTCAAAATCTAGCCTTTTTATGTTCAAAAGGCGAACCTTCATACTACAATAGAGTTTTATTTTATGTTATATTAAAATAAAAACAAAAACAATATAAAAGCAAAAATAAAAAACCCTAATATCAATATAAACCTAAACTTCTCTAACTTCTAAATCTTAATTATAAGGTCTACTGCCTCATCTCTCTAACCATCTCCTTCTTCTTCATTTCCTACCCCCTGGAAAATTTCTCCTTCGACCTCTCAAAGCCAAGTACCCATGCCATATCAAACCCTAAGGACATTGCTCAAATTCTAGGACCTATGCCATACAAAACCCTAATGATGCTACATCATGCTGTAGAATATCCACCGTGCCACATCGTGCTGCAATTTCTTTCATGGCCACCGCACAGAGCTATATGCGTCCATATCACTGACAGCCATTCTTTCTTCTTCGTTATTAGGCTCTCTTTCAGTTTCCTGAGAAAATCTGCTTCTCACTACACCATTGTCACTTTATTTCTCAGTGAAATATACAAACTTGATTAGAAAAGTTGACATTTTTCTTAATTTTTTAAAATTATTGTATCCAAAATTGGCTGATCATACATTGTTAGAAAAATTGAGGATGAAAATTAGAACTTAATGAGAATAAATTCCGGTATATTGTCAAGAATTTTATTTTTTGGGGTCTCCTGGAGTTTGTATGAATTCTTGGAAAGTATGAACTTATGTATTCATAAGTTTTTATTTGTTTATTTATTTATTTATTTTTATCTTTGCAATCGTTTTGTCATGATACATAGTTATGATAGAGAATCACGCATTGGTCACTTTTTGTCATGGTGAAATAATTAAGGTCAGTGCGACCAAAACTAAGGGTCATTGCACAAGAACTGCGTAAATTTGATGACATAAGGATGGGTATTATAGATGGTTTATGGCCCAGATTATTTTGGTTTAAAAATTCAATGGCTTGTTACCCTTGAAATTTGTGAATCTTTGCTAGAATTAAGATGTCATTGCCCACTACCCATTGCTTCCAACTTTGTTACCCATTTAGCGAGAAAATTAATGAAGCATTTATTTTTACCCATTTTTCTTCTTTTAGAAGTGCTTATATTTACATGTGCATTTTATATATGTTATTTGTTTGTGAGCCGCTATCTCAAGTGGCTAGACGAAATGAGATCTAGGAGATGAAATTTGTCAAGGAGCCAAGTATTTGAGTAAATTGTTAACAAGTAGTAATAGGATATGCTTTTTATTTAAGATAGCATGCTAGAATCAAGCTCCACATTTTTTTCCTATTGCTAAAATTGTGTCTGCTTGATGTAATAAAGCTACCATTATTTATGCCCATTGTTTCTTTTTCTGTCTGTTGTGTGCTTTCATTTATAATTCTCTTTTTCTTATGTTTTATGTGGAGCTTTCAGCATGCAAGAGAAGGGGAATTATTAAAAATTCTAAGCCTCCTGTCATGTTAGTTTCACTTATTTTCGGTCTCTGCATTCAAATTGAACCTTGGATGCTAAAGTTGATAAAGTTAACAATATTTTTAATTCAAATATGAGTATTTTATACTATGAAGGAATGTGTAAAAGATATTGTCAAAAGAATCTCTATCAAGATAATGTGTTAAAGTACTTTCCTATCGGAAATGCCTAATGTATTAATATTTGTCAAAACCTTGGGACAAAAACTATCAATGATAGGTTCAAGGGCAAAATAGCCATACACTATATTTGGGTTCCCAAATAAATTATCAAATGTCATTTTTAGATTCTGGAGGATCAAACTTCAAAGACCTTAGGGAAGGTCAAAACTAGGTGAAATTGAATATATGATTGAAGATGGGTTTGTACTAGAGATCAGATTTCGGTGGAGTGTAGTGTCTCACCCCTGTACAATCGATTTTGTTGATTGAAACGATGATAGACCACATGGACGAGCTTACCGTAGCGCGAAGCGCTGGCTTCCAACCACCGATTTCCGTGGTTTGACAGGCCCGATTAGGATAAAGTTTCGCTCCATAGATTGACCCGACCCGAAATAATTTTTCCGCGTTGACTGGATGTTGACCCACATTGACTTTTGATCTTGATCGCTTGTTTTGCTTCAAATCAATGATTCAGATCGCGCCACATCATCTGAACTCTGAACCTTTGATTCTCGATGATCCAACAGTCAGAGTTGCTCCAAATTTAATAACTAAGCTGATCACAATTAGGCCTAAAAGAGTAAGCCACTTCCAGGGGACAAAGAAGAAAGGGGCTATGGTTTCTGTTAGGAAATTGATGGGTGAAGCAAACACGCAACTAACATGAAATTGGAAGAAAATAAAGAACAGGCACAAAAAAGAACACCAAGAAATTACGTGGTTCGGCTTTTAGCCTACGTCCACGGATGAAGACAGAAGGAAAATATTTCACTAGTGAAAATAAATTACAAGTATTGTAGTATTTTAGCTCACTTCCCAAAACCCCAATACACCCAAACTCTCGAAACACTAAACACTCAAGAGTTTATTAAAACTCTTAAAATACTCTCACTTTCTCTTTCTCTTTACAAAATTGAAAAGAGACACTTAAAGAATGGAATTGAAAGCTGAAGAATGGGATAGCGAGAGGGGAATTGAAGCCTTCTATTTATAGGCTTCATTTCCCCTCCATTTTTACCAATAAAATAATATTATTAATATTTTATTATTTTTCCTTTCAAATCTTTCGGCTTCTTTTTTCTTCTTTTGTTTTTTTCTCCTTTTTCTTTTTCAAGCTTTTCGGCATTCAAAATGTGCTGCATCTAGAATTGTGGTCTTCTAGAATTTGCTAACTTTGACATTCTCCCACTTGGAGATTTGATTGAGAACCAATTAATCTCCACACCATTCTTTTTGCTTCGTCATAGTCATGTTGCCTACGTTTCTGCAAAGCCACAAGAGGATCTACTCCAGATAAACTTATCAGCATTGATTAGCTTGATCAAAACATTTGCTAGGTTATCCTTGGTATAGATTTTCTGTAAATCCACTACTTCTCGAACGAAGTGATACTGAACTCCTATGTGCTTTGTCCTGGAATGAAAGGCTGGATTTCTTGCAATATGCAAGACACTCTGACTGTCACAAAACACAGAAATTTTTTGTTGTTTGTGCCCGAGCTCTTCCAATAACCTTTGTATCCAAATAGCTTCCTTGCAAGCTTGTGTAGCTGCCATGTACTCTACTTCTGTTATAGATAAGGCCACAACGGTCTGCAGTTTCGAAACCCAGTTTCCAGCTACTCCCGTAAGTGTAAACACATAGCCAGTAGTGGATTTCCTTTTATCAAGATCTCCTGCAAAATCTGAATCCACATATCCCCTGACAGTAAACTCTGATCCTGTATAACATAATGCAACATCTGAGGTTCCTTTGATGTATCTCAGAATCCTCTTCACAGTTATCCAATGCTCTCCACCAGGATTCGTCATGTATCGACTGACTGCTCCCACTACTGATGCATACGGTACTCGAGACATCTCCTTCCTCTCTGCTTCATTGCTAGGACACATACTTAAAGATAATTTGAAATTGATACGAAGTGGGGTAGAAATTGACTTACAATCTTGCATGTTGAAATGCCGCAAGATTTTCTTCAAGTAATTCTTCTGTGAAAGCCAAATCTTCATGTTATTTCTGTCTCGGTGAATTTGCATCCCTAGAATCTTGTTTGCTGGTCCCAAATCCTTCATTTCAAACTCCCTAACCAATTGTGCCTTCAATTCTTGGATTCGATCTTTCTTGGGGCCTGCTACTAACATATCATCCACGTACAACAGTAAACTAATGAAATCATTATCTTCAAACCTCTTGTAATATGCCCAATGGTCTGAACTGAGTCTGTTGTATCCAAGGCTCATTATGAAGGAATCAAATCTCTTATACCAACACCTCGGCGCCTGTTTGAGACCGTATAAAGATTTGTTCAACCTGCAAACCAAGTTCTCATTTCCTGTTTCTGCAAAACCTTCTGGTTGGACCATATATATTTCTTCTTCAATTTCTCCATGAAGAAATACAGTTTTCACATCTAACTGCTCAAGATGTAGGTCAAATGTAGCACACATTGCCAAGACTATTCTGACTTTGTGAGTCGAACTATCGGCGAAAATATCTCGTTGAAGTCAATACGTTCTTTCTGAGTATATCATTTCACCACCAATCTTGCACGATACCGCTCCACTTGGTCATTGCCATAACGTTTGATCTTGTAGACCCATTTATTTCCAATGGCTTTTCTTTCATGTGATAGTGGTACAAGTTCCTATGTCTTATTTTTGTGTAGAGCTTCAATTTCTTCCTGCATCGCTGTCATCCACAAAGCAACATCTGAGCTTTCTAAAGCTTCATAAAAAGTTGATGGCTCTCCATCCTCTATTAGAAGATAGTATGCAACATTGATCTTTGTGACATACTCCGAGTGCCACGCTGGCAGTTGTCTCTCACGAGTTGACCGACGAACTTCTAGAGCCTCGGACTCGACTGGTACTTGTTCCTCATGCTCTAGTACTGCTTCAGAAGAATCTGAATCTTCTTTTTCCAGTTTATTTTTCACATACACCGGTATAGTCTCTAACTTTTCTTTTACAGTGCTATCATCTCCATCTCTCCTTTGCAGTTGATTTTCTATAAAGATAACATCTCTGCTGATGACGATCTTGTGGGCAGTGGGGTCCCACAAACGATACCCCTTTACTCCATCAGCATATCCCAAGAAGATACACCTCTTAGATTTTGGATCCAGCTTTGTTCTTTCTTGGGCATTGTACATCACATACACAGGACATCCGAATGCATGTAGGTGAGAGTAATCTGCTGGCTTTCCAGTCCACATTTCTATCAGAGTCTTTAACTCAATTGTCATAGATGGCGACCGATTTACTATGTAAGAGGCAGTTTTTGCTGCTTCTGCCCAAAATGAATTAAGTAGACCCGTAGTCCTCAACATAGTTCTTATTCTTTCTGTAAGAGTTCTGTTCATCCGCTCCACCACTCCATTTTATTGAGGAGTGTATGCCACCGTGAACTACCTCTGAATACCTTCTTGCTTACAAAAAGCAAGAAACTCGCCGTCTGTATACTCTCCACCGTTATCTGTCCTTAAACACTTGATCTTTTTCCCAGATTCAAGTTCAACCCGCGCTTTGTACTGTTTGAACACCAAAAACACATCTAACTTTTTCTGGATTGGATACGCCCAACATCTCCTGGAATAATCATCAATAAAAGTAACCAAGTACTTTGCACCTCCCATAGACATATTAGGTGATTCCCAAACATCAAAATGAATCAAGTCTAAAATGCATTTACTTCTACTAACATATCTACTTAACTTTAATCTATACTGCTTACTTGTAACACAATGCCTGTAAAATGGTAAACTTACCGATTTAAGCCTTGAAAGTAATTTTCTTTCAAAGAGGATCTTCAAACCTTGTTCCGACATGTGACCAAGTTTGAGATGCCACATCATCGTTTACTCCTCTCCATTTGATGCGACACACATATTAGCCTCCTTTAGTGTTTCTCCTTTAAGCATGAATAGATTAGTACTGATTTTTTCTACCTTCATCAATATAAGCGCGCCTCTAGTAATCTTCATGATCCCATTTTCAACATGATTTTTGCACCCATGACTATCTATTTTTCCCAAGGACAATAGATTTTTCTTCAGGCCGTTGACATGTCGTACCTCCCCAACTGTGCGAATTATACCATCAAACATTCTAATTTTGATAGTACCAATACCAGCGATTTCCGAGGCATGATCATTTCCCATATGAACAGATCTTCCTAAGATAGATTCGTATGTGTGGAACCATTCTCTCCAAGAGGTCATGTGCCAGGTAGCTCCTGAGTCTATAAGCCAGACGTCAGATAGCCATTTTCTGCCTTCTGAGACAGTTATTGCCTCGCGGTAGAGAATTTCATCATCATCCGAGGTACTCGCAACACACCCCTGAGTATTTGATGACTTAGGTTATTTGCCCTCTCCTCTCTTCTCTTCTGGTTGTTCCAACACTCTTTCTTGACGTGCCCTTTTTTACCATAGTTGTAACATTTAATATTCTTCTTACTTCTGAATTTTGATCTACCATGATTGTGACTCCTACTGGGGCCACGTTACGTTGATCTCCCTCTTGTCACTGATAGCGCCTCCGCTTGCTGTGAACTTGCTTATCTGTCTTTCTTACTTTTTCGCCTGCTCTCCTCATTTAATACAAAGGCTGCAACATCATTGAAAACTAAACTTTCCGCTGGATTGTTGTTCGTCAGGTTGATGATGAGTTGTTCATACGAATCTGGTAGACTTTGAAATAGAAGCTCTGCATTCTCCTCTATATTATGACCCAACGTTGTGAGTTGTGAAAATAGAGTCTTCAAGGTGTTGATGCGGTCGGTCACCATTGTAGATTCTGCCATTCGAAGAGTATAGAGTTTCATTTTCAAGAAGATTTTGTTGTGTAGTGACTTGGCCTCGTACAATTTTGTGAGAGTATCTCATATTTCCTTCGCTGTATTTTTCTCTGCCACACTGGATAATACTCCATCCACAAGTGCCAAGTACAGATCAGAAATGGCGTTGCCATCTATCTCGTTCCACTTGTCATCAGTTATCTCCATTGGCCTTTCTCCAATTGCTGCCAAGCAATTATTTTTCCTCAATACAGCTTTCATCTTCATTTTCCACAACGAAAAATTATTTCCATTAAACTTCTCAATTTCACACTTTGCCGCCATTTTGTTGATAAATACCGCACACAAGTTAGTGTACCACCTTGAATAGTTGTGAGTATGTGTGAGAATGCACACCAGAAAAGTTCCCAGAAAAGACTGGAAGGGTCACACTGGTCCCACTTAAAACTCACATTCTTTAAGCTCTTATCGCCTTTATGACAGAACTTTCCTAGACATGTACAAAACCACACAGTTACTTTTACTCACACCACTATTCCCTGCTTTGCATTGTAAAAATTCTTAGATCGCTCCCACCGTTTCTCGTGAACAGTGCCGTATACGTGAATAGTATCGTATATGTGAATAATATCATATACGTGAACAGTATCGTATACGTGAACAGTACTCTTACGTGAACAGTACCCAACTCCAAAAATACAATCAATAGCTCTGATACCACTGTTAGGCAATTGATGGGTGAAGTAGACACGCAGCTAACATTAAATTGGAAGAAAATAAAGAACAAGCACAAAAAAGAATATTAGGAAATTAAGTGGTTCGGCTTTTAGCCTATGTCCACGGGCGAAGACAAAAGGAAAATATTTCACTAGTGAAAAGGAATTACAAGTATTGTGGTATTTTAGCTCACTTCCCAAAACCCCAATACACCCAAACTCTCAAAACACTAAATACTCAAGAGTTTATTAAAACTCTTAAAATACTCTCACTTTCTCTTTCTCTTTACAAAATAGAGAAGAGAAACTTAAAGAATGGAATTGAAAGCTGAAGAGTGGGATAGCGAGAGGGAAATTGAAGCCTTCTATTTATAGGCTTCATTTCCCCTCTATTTTTACCAATAACATAATATTATTAATATTTATTATTTTTCCTTTCAAATCTTTCGGCTTCTTCTTTCTTCTTTTGTTCTTTTTTTTCCTTTTTCTTCTTCAAGCTTTTCGGCATTCAAAATGGGCTGCATCTAGAATTGTGGTCTTCTAGAATTTGCTAACTTTGACACTTTCAACCTCAAATTAAAGAAAAACACTTGGCTTGGGCAGCTTCTAATTAATGAGAAAAATTGTAATGGGTTATTTAATAATTTGGATCAAGAGCAATTTGTTTTGTTAAATTATTTTTCAGTCTTAGTTTAACGGTAGGTTTATTTAGAAATATTTAGAGATCAAAGTCCTTAATTTTCTTCTTTTGTTTTTAGCTCCGTCAAGTTTATTATGTGAGGTCTTTAAGCTTGAAGATGTTAAATGTAAGATGAATACTTCACAGCCATTATACTTCTACTCTTGCACTTATCTTGTGAAGAGATTTTGACGCTTGATTCATGCAGAAAAAAAGTTCTAAGGACCATGAGGCACTACTAGAAAAATGGTCTTTACTGATACTTGTCTTCTGACACTTAATTTAAAATTATTAGTATGTACATATATTTGGACTATTTTCCGCGTTTAACAGATAGGTATCACTAATTATTAATACTGAAGTATCAATAGCTTTAGTAATAGCGATCAATGACACTTAGGTATCAGTAATTAAAAATTATCATTTTAATTTTGTTTTAGTCTGAATTCGAACCCAAGACCTCTTAAACATAAAGCTTCTACATTGAATCAAAAGACCACTAGGCTACGAATTATTTTTAATTTTTTTAGAGTAGTGCTTTTTGAGTGGATAAAAACAAAACACATGGCCAAGTCTTATCTTATCCAAAATATAACAAAAACTTTTCAACTCCCTCTACCAAAGTATTCGTTCCCTCTTAAGCTCTCCAGATCTGAAAAATCCCTAACATCCAAATTGTCAAAAAGTGCTTGGCCAAGATCCTTGTCAAACCGGTGGCACAAGTTCACCATTTGCCTTCAAAATCCTAACTTCTTCTTTTTTTTTCTTATTTTTTGATTTCGGGTCTCTCTTATTGTCATTAGATCTTGAGTTTTTTTTATTTTAATTGTTCTTTTAGGTTTAAATAAGTGATTTGGAGAAGAGCTGCTATGTTTCTTTGGCTACTTGAAAGAAACTAGAAGGTATGTTTCTTCGGTTACTTAGAAGAAACTAGAAGGTAAAGATTTATCTTTTATTGTGTTTTTTTCTTTGCTATTTTCTTTTCTTTTATTGGCACCAAATAGCCTTCATTATATCTACTTTGGAAAATATTATGTTTAGGGTGATCGTCACTATAAGGTTAACTTTATTTCGCTAATAAACGACATTAAACGTTTTTGACATTAAAACCCTAAAATTTTCTAATTTGGGAATTCTTAAGAGCAGCATGATTATGCTAAAATTGATGGTTTATATTGGTTCATAGCGGTTCTATGTTGATATAACTTATTGCTTATTAACCATTTGTTCATGTGTTATTAGTTTTTTTTTTCAAAAGCAATCGTTTCATTTTTTTTCGGTTGTTATTTTTGGGTTTTGTTCATATCGAATAGATTTCAATTTTTATTCACTATAAATAGTCTCATTGGATGATTAGTTATTACAAACTATAAAATAGTTGCTTTTACAAAGGAAAAGCTTGAAGTATGTGGCTTAGGTTGAGAAATGAGGTGTCTTTATCATTTCTTGAATGGATTTGTTTACAGGGCAAAACAAAAATATGTTTCTTCAGTTCATTACTAAAGCAATATTAGATTTGTCTTATTTATATTTATGTTCATAATAAGGCAATATATACTTCAGTTGTTTAATTTTTCTTATTTATATTTATATGATTCATGGCCAAAATCATAGGACTTGTTTATAAGTAATGATTTTGGAATGAACTCTCAAATTATTGAAATATTTTGTCTAAACTTTATCATCTGTTTGAAATAATTAAAGTTAAATGTGTATGTTTCAGTTCTGGAAATTTTGGAATGAATTGGGTCTATAACTGATTTTTAATCGATTTTTCAAAATGGTTGGTTGCTGTCCAATCTTTCATAAATTACTCATGTATCATGTTTGGTGGTGCAAACAATAGTCTAAACATGTCTGAATGAGCTGAAATTCGGAGAAACTAAAATTCTATATGCATACTTCAAATCTGAAAAATTTTATGTTGATTGAACTTGCAGGTTATTTTTAATGATTTTTTAAACTCTGCTACTCTGCAGCAAGCTCTTTTGACATAACTATTTATTAACTTTTGATCTTACAAAACACCAACATAATAATATCAGAATAACCTCAAATTTTAATATGTTGTTCATTCATATGTGTAGTTAAAAACTGGAAAATATCATTCGAATATATTAAGTATCTTAAATTTTATAAATATGTATTGTTTTGAAATCTAGCCATCTAGGGATTTTGTTGCTTATAATCTAATTTATTATTTAATAAAATAAATAAAACGCAGCTTTATTATAGGTGAAATTCAGTTTATTAAGTGCAAGAATGATTACAATCGGTGATTATGGATTTAGGTTGAATGCAATTTGTTAATTAAAAGAATAATGGCGATCGACAATCATGGGTTTAGTATCTATTATATATTTCGTTTAATGGTGTGTATGAAAACCCAAAACCTAAAATTTTCTTAAATAAAAATCTCAGTTCTCCCTCACGACCTATAAGCCCATCACACACTCTCTGTATGTCTGTCTCTCTCTCCCATCTTTCTAGCTAACAGCCCAAAACTTATTGTGAAACCGCCATATCAATCGTTCAAAGCTCATTAGTTAGCTGGCTATTGTGAAAAGTACGGTTATTGTTTGCTTTTATGTCTAATTTTACTTTAAACATAGGGATTGATGATATTCGAGTTGCTGGACAGTTGATTTTGAAGTGAAAGATTAATTAATAGTTTACGAAATTATGCTGAAAATTTGAGGATTGATAGACTGTTATTGTGAACTTGGTTATTTCCGAATTTGACTAAATGACTTTCTATTGATTTGAAAGTTTGATTAAACTAAGTTTAAATGAGAATATTTTAGTTCTGGAATTTTTGGAAGAATTGGATTTATATTTGATTTTGAATGGATTTCTCAATATGTTTGGTTGTTGTCTAATTTTATTAGAAATTACATATGTACCATGTTTGATATTGCAAACGTATAGTCCAACAGAGTTAGAATAAGCTGAAATTCGAATAAACTACACTTCTATTTGCATACTTCGAATCTAGAAAATTTTATTTTGATTGAACTTGTAATTTATTTTTAATGATTTTTTAAACTATACTGCCTCTGCAGTAACTTCTTTTGACAGAATTGTTCATTAATTTTTGATCCTATCAAACACTAGCCTAATGATATCGGAATGGTCTCAAATTTTAATATGTTGTTGACTTATATTTCCACTTAAAATCTGGAAAGTATCATTATGATATATTTAGTTTTTAATTTAATAAATATTCAAACACCTGCTGCTACTTTTACAGTTTCATATGCAATTTTAACTTCTATAGTTTTATCATGTGAGAAGCAAATGTAGAATTGTCTAAATGACTTGGAAATTTTATTTGTGGTGCATTGACATGTCTAATTATGTTTTGTAAGTTTCATAGCATTCCAAATTGAATTAAAGAAAATCTTAAATTCAAGTTGTAAATGTTTCCTATTAAATCTGATTAGTGATAAATCTACTAACTTGCAGTACTTTTCAGGAAAAAAAATATTTCAACACTGTGAATTACAATGGGAGAATAAAGTACCAAAGGCATAAATCTTTTTTCATTATATTTGGGACTATTCTTAAAGGTTATTGAAATATTTTTTTTAGTAATAATAATAATTTTGGATGGAACTCTCAAATTATTGAAATATTTTATGTCCAAACTTTATTATGCCTAATATAAATATGGAGATTCATAGTTATTTTATGCCCAATTTAAGGAAACTGCAGTTTGAGAACTTATTTTTTGCCTTGTTAAATAAGCTTTTAGAATGAATAAATTGAGGAAATGAGTGGTGATTTATTTATAATAGAGCATTTGTGATAGCTCTTAACTATGCACAAAAATCATTTGGTATATGTAGATAAAGTAACATGCTTGTGCTGAAAGTAGATATTACATTGAAAACTTCTTGTCTGCTATAGTTTGCTATATATATAACCTTTACCAAAAGAGAATAATTGAGTTTTTTTATAAATAGCTTATGAGTAATTTTTCTTTCGAGCAAAATAATTTTATTTCTGTTAATTGTTGTTTCTCTAATGACTGGATATTGGCAGCTAATTTTTTTTCTTTTCCATGTATTCATATGCAGATTTGATCAATGTGTTTGAATGAAGTGTTTATTCCTTAGCTTCACTTGTATCCCAACCCATACAGTCTATTGAATGGAGAAGCTGCTGGTGTGATAACAAAATTATACTCCTCATATTCAAAAGTGAAAGGCAGTCATCATTCTCAATTTAGCTTCTAGATTTATTAAATTTAGCCACAAGTAGTAGGCATTTGATTGGATGGTAGAAATTTTTATGTATTGAATTTGGATTATATAGTTATGAGAGCAGGATATCTCTTATTTTGGTTATTGAAGTTTTGGAATTTGTAATATATACTAATAATATTTAAATGTGAAATGAAAGATTTTGTGATATAAATCAATATCTTTTTTTTTATTTTGTGGTGCCTTTTAATTTTACCAATAAATCAATAGGCAATGATCCAATTCAATCTTTTATTTTTTTAAAATAAATTAATTAGTGATACCATGGTAACAGTAATCACAGACATTAATAAAACATTAATAACTACTAACACTATGGTGTCATAATATCAGTGATACTGTAGTAATAGTAATCACTGACACCACTTACAAGTGTCACTATTTTTCTGACTCCCAGATTACTGACACAATTAACAAGTGTCAGTAAAAGTAATTTATGACACTATTCTAAAGTCAGTAAAGACCATTTTTCTAGTAGTGAGGGTTGATACAACAGAATTTAGATGCAAGATGCTTATGGGTGCGGTCCTTTGTAAGAGTCTTTGATTCATCGTTAATTCAGATTATTTTCACAGTAAATTGTTTCATCTACAAGTGGATATAATCAAGTGCCGAGATTTTTACCCAAGATTGTGAGAATTAAAAATTTCCTTATAAAAATCATGCATATTATGGTTGGTCATTTTATTGAAATTTTTGCAATTTATATTTATTAATTCTGGTCATCATTTTGTAAATTGTAATTGGAGGAAGTTGGTTGATGTTGATGACTTATATATATAAGAAGTGCTTATATTGAGTCGAAGTGGTTGGGAATTGTTGTTTCGGCTATATCGGGAGTGTTAACAATTTTATTGTGATAACTACGTGCTTAGTTGCATTTTTGAGTGTGTTGAAATTAGCATGTCATCACTACACAAGAAAAAATATTTATTATAAGATAAAAAAAGTTACTATAAAATAAATTATTGTTATTTCTTAGAAATTTTATACTAATTTTGTGCTCTTTTCGTGTAAACATCATTATTCAAAATTAATTGGAAATTTTGAAAAGCCAACGAGGGGCTTAAACCCCTTCTTGGCACCATAGATCTGCCGATGCTACCATATTGATGGTTCACTCTTGAGAACATAAAGATCATCTCTAGAAACAAATAAATAAACAAAAACCTCCTCAAAATACTACAAAGTAAAAAATTTCTGTACCTCAAGAATTTATGAAATAATACCTACAGAAGTTTCACTCACTAGCATTGATTAATTACTCTCATGGTGCGTTTACTTACCGGATTGGGGAATCGGAATCCGGAATCGGAATGATTGACGTGTTTACTTCGCAAAAATGAAGCGGGAATCGGAATCGGAATGGTGGGGCCCATAACTATTTGGGAATGAGGAATGGGAGATTGATTCCCATGGGGGGAGGTGGGAATCAATCTCCCATTCCCGGGAATTCCCATTTTGCCCTCCCCCAAAACAAAAAATGCCCACTTTGTCCTAAGTTCTATTTAATTAATATATTATAATTAATTAATTAATATATTATAATTAATTAATTAATTAATATATTATTATAATTAATTAATTAATATATTATTATAAATTAATATATTAATATAATATTAAATATAATTATTAATAATTATAGTTCTTGAACAAATAATCACAATAATTAATATATTATTATTACAGTTTTTTAATTAATATGTTATTATAGTAATTATTAATATTATTACTATAATTAATTCATATATTATTATTAATTAATTAATATAATTATTACTTTAATTAATATATTAACATATAATTATAAATAATTATAATTTTTGAATAAATAATCACAATAATTAATTTATTGTTATTGTTGTTATAATTAATTAATTAACTGTTATAATAATTATTAATATAATTATTATAATTAATTCATATATTATTATTATTAATTAATTAATTAATATAATTATTACTATTAATTAATATATTAACATATTAAACAATAATTATTAATAATTATAGTTTTTGAATAAACAATCACAATAATTAATTTATTGTTATTGTTATTATAATTAATTAATTAATATATTGTTATAATAATTATTAATATAATTATTATAATTAATTCATATATTATTATTAATTAATATAATAATATATTATTAACAATAATATATTAATAATTATAGTTCTCGAGTAAATAATCACAATAATTAATATATTATTGTTTTAATTAATTAATTAATATATTATTATTATAATTAATTCATATATATATTATTAATTAAATAATATAATTATTACTACTAATTAATATATTAATATATTTTTAACAATAATTATTAATAATTGTAATTTTTGAATGAATAATCACAATAATTAATATATTATTATAATTAATTAATTAATATTAATATTATTAGTTAATATATTTTTATGATAATTAATTAATATTAATATTATTAGTTAATTAATAAAATTTTACAATTAATTAATATATTAGTTAATAATTATTATTATTATTATGACAATAATCCATTAAGTACTTTTTAGTAATTTGTTACAATCTAACTCATTCCGATTTCGATTCAAAACAAAGTAAACACATTAATGGCAATTCAGTTCATTCCCATTTCGATTCCTATAGTTCAAGTAAACAACTTAATTTGATTCCCATTTCTTATTCCCATTCCAGTTCATTCACATTCATATCCATTCCGATTCCAGGCCATTCCGATTCCAGTTTAGTAAACGCAGCATCAATTCAATCCTGGCGGTGTGGTTCTTCTCGTTCTCAGTTGCTTGTAAGACGTGGCAGCCCTTATATATATAGTGGACATGTAAAAAGCGTTATAATTAGTTTATTGAGTGTTTGCTGCTTTTTTCCTTTTCTTCCATTTTTTAACTATTTAATAAACTATAGGCATTTCCTAGAAAATAAACCGACAATGAAAACAGTATCTGAACAAATTCCTTAGTTAATGCTCCAGTTGTAGACAACCAAATTAACTCCAAAATTATTTTTGGAGTGTATTATATATTTCGCTTCGTTAATGTGTCTTGTGTATTATATATTTCACTTAGTTAATGCTCTACAGTAGCAGACAACTAATTTGATTCCAAAAATATTTTGAAAGATTTATATGTTGTCTGATTGCTTGTTTTTGTGGTGAAAGATAGTTTGACGAGGTTTTGTTCACCAATGTGGCTCAAGAAAATAATGTTAGAGATTTCAATATTTAGATTTTAACTTATATCTCAACTATATACTTAATTTAATCATTTATTGGATAATGAATTTCATAAGTATTAAAATTACTATTATATCATTTAATAAATGGATGCCATATTAGTTGTGATATAAATTGACATCGAAATATTGATATCCCTAGCATTATCCTATTGAAAATTATGTATAGGTTTTTGTAAATCGTGTTTATTCCCAAATTACTAAAAGGAAAAAAAAAATCAACAGATCAAGTATCACTTTCCATTTATGCATTTCTCGATAGACTGACCTTTATTCCAGTGTCATGCTGCAGATATTTGCAGGTGAACTAGTTTATATAAGGCACAAATTTCATATTTTATAAATATATATACTTAATCAATTCATTAGCTTTTCTTTTTGAAAAATAAAGAACCAATTCATTATTATTATTTTTTTTTGGGAATCCTCATGGCCGTGTAGCATTTTGAGAAAATGCTTCCTTATACTTTTTTGGGGTTCGATTTAGGGATATTATTTTTCTTCAAAAACATAAGAATGTTGGCAAAATCCTTACCTGCTACAATTGCAGTTTTTTATTCATTTATAAACAAAAACGTGAAAGAGAGAAAAAGGGATCATTTTGGAATAAGAGGTTTTGTTGAGTATAAATAAATATTTTGTTGTGCGCGGAATGCGGAATCAAGCACACCAAATAATCATAGAAAAATAACGGACACAAAATTTACGTGGTTTGGCAATTTTGCCTACGTCCACGGGAGCAAAAGAAAAATAATTGTATTACTAACAATTATTACAGTACAAATTTGAGTAGAAAAACCTCACTTTCCCAAAATCCAAATACACCAAATATTCTCACACACTCTCCAATTGCTCACACTCTTAGAACTATAGAATTGTTTCACTTGCAATTTCTCTTAAGCTCTCAAATTTTGGAATGATTATAATGGAAGAATTGTCATCTATTTATAGGCAAAACAATGGCACTATTGCACCATCCGCTATGCAATTTGTCAATTCTCCTATCTGTCAATTTGATAAATTTTGCTAACCTTTTTCATTTTTCTTCATTCGGTGCAGGATTGTCAAAAATTATATATTCTACAGCTTGCAATTTTGAATTTGGAAGCTACTTTATTGACTTCTCTACAAATTTCTAATTTTAGTGATAGGCAATTCGACATATAAAGAAAAAAGGTTTAATTTTTTTTTTAAAGGTTCAAATAACTCACCCTTTATGTATATGTATTCAAGTCAATCACATAAATTTTATTTATTGATAAATTAATTTTTGACTCTTTTGCATAATTGATTATTTGAGTTCAAATTCTAAGGAACTAAGAGGTTGCAAGTTTAATTTAAACTTAACTCATCTGCCAACCTTTTCTTTCTTTATTTAATTATGACTCTTACGATCCACTCGCGTTCATAAAATATGAATGAAAAATAGAATGTCAATCATTTTAGAGTAATGATACAGTCACAAACGCTTGTACAAATTTATCTTATACAAACTGATATGGTATTAATTTATTGGTTGAATGAAAATATAAAATAATATAAATAAATCACATGGGCCAAGAAATATTTAATTCAACTAATTTTATCATGTCACATCAGTTTGTACAAAATAAATTTATACAATAGTTTGTGACTATATCATTACTCATCATTTTATACCCGTTTCTATCATTTTTCTGACTTTCACGATTTGCATATACAACGAAGCATTTACAAAAATTAACTAAACACATAAAACACAATCGTTGAGCATTTACGAGAAACCAACCTTGATAAAAACACAATCTGAGCAATTATAATACAGTGATTTCTGGGATGATTCTATAGCTGTGGAATCCGTTGGATAAATTTATTTAATATTATGGTCTGGGGTGATTCTACAGCTGTGAAATCCGTTAAACACAGTTACTGAGTTTTGTGGAAGTGATATCCCTCAAATAATTTATTGACAACCTGCACATGCATGCAGCTGTGTTGCTGGGTTTGCTTTAATTTCTTTGCAGGAAGATTGTCTGTTTTCATAACAAAATCAAAATCAACGTGGACTACTTATTTCTTATTATTTTCATAATATTTAAAAAAAATTTAACTCAAAAAATTTAAAGAAGACGAGGAGCATATTATTCATCTACTTGATAATCTATCTTAAAAATATAAAATTACAATTATCATAAGGTAGGATATTTAAATAATAACAAAAAATATAAGAAAAATGTCAATTATTTATTCGCACAAAAACCTATATCCTTTATTTTTAGGATTTAATTTTTTTTTAATTTTGGCTTATATGATTTATTTAATTAATAATAAAAAAGAATAAAAGTGTATTTGAAAATAAGAATAATATTATAAAATTATAGTGTTAGGGTATTGGATATTAAAAAAATAGAACGGAGTAAGTAATATATATTGATTTTGATGTAAGAGAAATTGATAATTTCTTTTTTTATGTTTGAGAAATTGATGGATGAAGCAGACACATAACTGAAGTGAAATTGATAAATAATGAGACAACAGAATCACACAGGACACTAAAAAATATGTGGTTCGACTTTTAACCTATGTCCACAGGCAAAGATAGAAAGATAAATTTTATTAGTAAAATAAGGATTTACAAGTATTATAATATTTTAACTCACTTCTTAGAAAACCAATACACTCTCAAATCACTATAATGAGAGTTTATAATTTCAAGCGATGTAAACTCTCTCTAAAATGTTGAATTCCGTCTCTCTCAATAGAATGATTTAACTTTCCCTCAGCACTCCTATTGATAGGAAATATAATGGCCAAAAAGTCAGCAATTGCATCAAAAATTCAAACGGCACGCCTAGCAATCATGACCAAAATTTAGCAAATTTTTCTCCGCCAGCTACGAATTTGGTGCTCGAAATGTCAAAGTCATGCACCAACTCAGTGCTGATTTTAACACACTACACAAATTGCAGCGGCCTACTATATAAGCCAACATACCCGATGGTTGAAATAATCATTTGAAAATAATTAGTTAATGATTTGGGAAATTTACATAAATAACCTAAAAACTTTTACAATTTTTACAACTAAGCCTTCAAGCTTTTTCTTATCAACATTAGTCAAACATAAAATTTTCTCCCTAAATTACCTTTGTTTACAAACCAAAAGCAACATTCCTTGTCCCCGTTTATCAAACCAAACGCAGCCTTTTGCACTCTTGAATCATCACCGGCGACGGCAAACGCCAACGACGAACGGTAAAAGTGAACTTCGATCAAATATAGCATAATCCATCCGAATCCAACACCAATCCATATCACCGAACAGTAAGAGTCATTTTCTCAACTTGCGAGTTTTAGTGCGCAGACAGGTGCGATAGGCACCTGTCGCACGATTTCATTGTCGCACCAATATGTCGCACGAACTTAGTATGACAGGCAGCCTGTTGCACCAACATTTTTTCAGCTTTCAAGCTCTGAGTGAGCTTTTTTTTGTGTCTTCTGAAACTGTTTAATTACTTAAGCTTTGCAATACTATTAACTATTTATTAAGTCATGGCCGAGATTAGGCTACAACAATATTACAAGTGCAGAGGCAAGGCTCCTTCGAAGAGTAGAAAGGGGCATGGCTTCACAACCAAATGTGCTGCCCTTGTCAAGGAGCAACGTGCTCGCATGTATATACTGCGACGTTGTACTACCATGCTCCTTTGCTGGTATATTCAGGGTGATGACTAGCTAGCTCGTTAACGTTGCACTCTTAATTTCCTCACTTCCGGTTTGGTTCCCCTTACATATATAAGCAATAAACTTGGTCTCGTGTGTGGCTTATCTACTATATGAATAATATTCTCAATATATAATTTATTCAAGTGCAAGTGCAAATGCAGATACATAGGAAAGAAGATAAGATCAAGTGGCAGAGAAGATAAGATATTTGTCAACGGTGGAATCCCCTCTTCAAAATTTGTTCAAGTCAATCGGAAAAATAAAAAAATTCTTAAATCGAACATACGTTTGTTGAGGGAGTAGCACGTTAATAATTTCGGAATCAATATACGGATTCTTGTTAGGTTATTGTATTTCTTATAGTTGCCAATTATGGAATAACAAAAGGGATATTATCATTTTACTACTAAAGTTTTACTGACATATCATGTTAATACCAAGGTTTGCCGAAAAGTACATTTTACTACCAAAGTTTTGTGCCGATATCAATGCACTACTATTCCGTTAACAACGTTAAAAATTTACTGTTGTCATAAGGGCATCAAAGACATTTCTAACTGTAAGAGTAAAATTATCTGTTAATTGATAGATAAATTATCATTTTACTACCAAGATTTTAGGGGAATTATCATTTTACTACTGAATTTTTAGGGGAATTATCATTTTACTACCAAACTCTTGGGGATAAAATCGACTTTTAACTCAAGTTCAGTTAAACATTAACTTTTTCTTAACGGAATGGTAGTGAATTGATAACAATACAAAACTTTGGTAGTAAAATGTAATTTTCGGCAAATATTGGTACTGACATGATATGTCAGTAAAACTTTGGTAGTAAAATGATAATTTTCCATAACAAAATCCAGTGCAACTTGAATACTTATCCATAAAATTATTTGATGCGGACGGGCGACAATTTGTCAATAATTTTTTTTATCAAAAAAGAAAAGAGAAAAGGAAAGTTATATTACAAAATTTGAGAAAATATTCATGAATAATTCTAAATTTTTAATAAGAGATGTTAAGTTTTTTTTTTGGACTTATTCTACCCTTTGACTCTATTAACCTAACAAAATTGACTCTAATATTTTTTAATAAGTTGAAATAAAATGTAAAAATAAATATGATAATATATACATTTTAAAAATTTATTTAGCATAGTTATTACTATTAAAATAAATTATAATAAATAAAACATAATATTAAAATAAATATATAACAGTTTAAATTATTTTGAGTATTATATAAAATAATTTTAATATTCTCAATATTTCATATATGTTTTATTACTTGTAACACACATCTTCTTGAAGGGGGCTGTTTGCCCGGGTGATTGATCCTGCCATATTATGACAGAACCAAAAAAAAAAAAAAAAAGAGGTATTAATGGCTTTTATTGAAACTTGAGTTTTGCATGATATTTTTTTAAATTATGAAGGTATAGATATTTTATTCCTTAAATTTTGTAAATGGTGGGCTATATAATAATATTTCAAAATAAATTAAGTGCAGCATGGCTGTGCGAGGATCAATTTTATTAAAAAAAACTCATCCGATCACTACTGCTCTGCATAACTATGATTTTCATATGCGAAAATCAAAATTGTCCAAATATATCTTTCCCTAAAGGGTAAAAGACGGAGAACATCTCACTCATTTGTTTGGTTATTGCAAAACGACTGGTCATGCATTTGACCAAAAAAGACGAAAAAAAACAACTGCGGAGCCCCAACTCCCCAGTTTAGTTCTTTCATACGAGGGATTGATCTCCATTTTAATAGAATGAGAATCCAATTAAAAGATAAAAAAATTAAAAAATTATATATACTGTAAGATAAAATATATCGTATTAGATTATGTCTTTTTCTTATATTTTAATTTGATCCTTATCTTATATATATATAGAACAGAGAAACTTGTATGAGACCCAGCATATCATAATAGCCTACCTAACAACCGATAGCAGAATAATAGACTCCCGTCATAATGGTATCCAACACATTTAATAAAACTCACTTTTCTACCAAATAACAGAGTGACGGCATAGCACGTCACAAAAGTTTCTCTATATAACATAGAGGTTTAGTGTAAACTGAGCACCACATCATCCACTGTCATTTTGCGTCCCCACATCCTAATCCACGAAGATGGATTCATTCCAAGACCAAGTCATGAAACTATCAAACGATGAGCAAGATTTCTTGTTGGCCATGGAACTCAGTACTGGCTTGATACTTCCGATGACCATGAAAGCTGCCATCGAGCTTGGTGTGCTAGAGATCTTGACGAAAGCTAGCCCATCCCAGCTGTCTTCTTCTGAGATTGCCTCTCAGCTGCCCACAAATAACAAGGAAGCCCCAGTTGCACTACTTGACAGAATATTACGCCTCCTTGCCAGTTACTCTTTACTCACTTGTAATCTTGTCACAAATACAGATGGAAGTGTGCGAAGGCTTTATGGTTTAGCATCGATTTGCAGATATTTTGTTCAAAATGAAGACGGAGTTTCACTTGCACCCTATTTGCTGTTATGTTTGGACAAAGTTTCCCTGGAGCCTTGGTTTGTTTTCTTGTTTTTTTCTTATATTTTTCATGGAAAAGAATAGCGATAAAAAGTGTTTGTATGACCATTTTATCAAACTATTAGGATATATATTGCTATCGTTTCCAGTATATTTCACACACAATATATATGAAATAGATTATGCAGATCATTAATTTTCATTATATTTCTCCTTTTTAAGACATGCAAAATTAAAATCTTTTTATATCTTCCAACAGGAATTTTCATTATATTTCTCCTTTTTAAGACATGCAAAATTAAAATCTGTATATCTTCCAACAGGTACCAGTTGAAAGATGCTGCATTGGAAGGAACCTTGCCAGCTACGAAGGCATATAATGGAATATCGCATGCATTTGAGTATACTGCGAAAGATGCTAGAATGCGTAACCTCTTCAATCAAACAATGCACAATCACGCAACTATTGTCATGAAGAAAATTATTGAAATCTACAAGGGATTTGAAGGGCTAAACCAATTGCTGGATGTTGCCGGTGGTTTGGGTGCAACTCTTAGCTTAATTGTTGATAAACATCAACAAATTAAGGGTATTAACTTTGACTTACCTCACGTTGTTAAAGATGCACCCTCTTATCCAGGTAAACATAATATAATGTCCCATACATTAGTAAACTATTTTTAATCTTGATTCTTTTGTTTAGTTCCCGTGGATTAGTTGTTAGTTACAAAATTAAAATAATTATTATCCTCCTCCTTTTCCCTTTTCCTTTTTCCTTTTTTCGTTAAAGATGCGCCCTCTTATTCAGCTAAATATAATATAATATCCCATACATTAGTAACCTCTTTTTAATCTTGATTCTTTTGTTTAGTTCCCGTGGATTAGTTCTTAGTCACAAAATTAAAATAATTATTATCCTCCTCCTTTTCCCTTTTCCTTTTTCCTTTTTGTCCGTTTCTTTTAGGTGTGGAGCATATTGGAGGAGATATGTTTGTTGAAGTTCCTAAAGCACAAACTATTTTCATGAAGGTTAGTTCTCCAATTAATTATTTCATCCAGTCTCAAACTAATACAAAGACTCAAATATTTAAGTGTCAATTTAAGTCGCATGATGTGACAATTATAAATAAGTTGTCACATTAGTTAAGAATCAAATGTTAGAATTTTAACATTATTATTAATTATAAAATTAACTATGTCTATCTCAAATTACCAAAAGTTTTTGGACCTTCCAAAACTAATAAGAAATGTTGATTTAAAACTTTCAGTGGATACTTCATGACTGGGGTGATGATCTATGTTTGAAAATATTGAAGAACTGCTACGATGCACTCCCGGAATCTGGAAAAATCATAGTGGTAGAATCTATAATGCCAGAATTTCCTGAAACTGATATTATAAGCAAGAATATTTCAAGGCTTCACATAACTGTCTCCAATCTATTTCCTGGAGCAAAGGAAAGAACGTTGGAGGAGTTCAAGTCCTTGGCTGCAAGAGCAGGATTTCCAGCTATCAAAGTTGTTTGTCGTGCTTACTGCTATTGGGTTATTGAATTCTGCAAAATGATCTAATTAAACCATTACAGGTGCTTGGCATTTTAAGTTTCGCATTTTAAAAATAACTAAATAAAATGAGATGGGGACTCTTGTAAGCCCTTATTTTGTGTGCATCCTCATGAATTTCTTGTCGTGTTTTTCAGTTCCTTGTAATGCTTGAAAGTAAAAATATATTATTACAAATTGAGTGTCTCTTGTTTCTACCTCAGAAATTTAATTCTATGTTGAGATATACTACAATATTAATTTTTTGCGAGCTCAAGCAAAATAATGTGCTATTGTGTGATTCATTACTTCCCACAATGGAGCTCCATAAAATGTCCAGCTAATTTAATTATTATTAAATGGAAGAATTGACCAGCAAACTTGTGCTGGTATGGAATGTTACCAAATTACTCTATAAATAAAAGAGAAATTAACTAATAAGGATACAGGTTATTGCTTAGACTTAGAATAGAGCTAGCATCCCAAAATTATATTCTAAGTTTTATCCTAAATGATATGATATGTGATATGTCATTCATTAAGTAATTGAAGATTTTTCAAGAATTTTAGTAAGTTAATTACATTATCTCACAAACTAACGAATGAATGTCACATCATTTGGAATAAAATTTTAGGATGTTTATCACTACTAAAAAGAGCAATTATATGGCAAGAAAATTTTCCACAAGCTAATGTCTAAAAGAAAAATCTTAACTAAAAATGACATTCGCCTTGATATTTTAAAAAGATTGGATGGCTAGTCTATAAAAAAAATTTGTCTGATCATTTCTAAAATTAAATTAAAGGGGTTTCATATAGGGAAAATTTTAACCTACCTCTCTCATAAACACTACTAGAAAAATGGTCTTTACTGACTTTAAAATAGTGTCAGAAATTACTTTCACTGACACTTGTTAATTGTGTCAGTAATCTGGGAGTCAGAAAAATATTGACACTTGTAAGTGGTGTCAGTGATTACTATTACTACAGTATCACCGATATTATGACACCATAGTGTTAGTAGTTATTGATATTTTATTAATGTCTGTAATTACTGTTACCATGGTATTACTAGTTAATTTATTTTAAAAAAATAAAAGATTGAATTGGATCATTGCCGATTGATTTATTGGTAAAATTAAAAGGCACCACAAAATAACAAAAATAAATTGATTTATATCACAAAATCTTTCATTTCACATTTAAATATTATTAGTATATATTACAAATTCCAAAACTTCAATAACCAAAATAAGAGATATCCTACTCTCATAACTAAATAATCCAAATTCAATACTAAAAATTTCTACCATCTAATCAAATGCCTACTAATTGTGACTAAATTTAATAAATCTAGAAGCTAAATTGGGAAAGATGACTGCCTTTCACTTTTGAATATGAGTAGTACAATTGTGTTATCACACTAGCAGCTTCTCCATTCAATAGACTGTATGGGTTAGGATACAAGTGAAGTTGAGGAATAAACACTTCAAACACATTGATCAAATCTGCATATGAATACATGGAAAAGAAAAAAGAAATTAGCTGCCAATATCCAGCCGTTAGAGAAACAACAATTAACAGAAATAAAATTATTTTGTTCGAAAGAAAAAATACTCATACGCTATTTATAAATAAACTCAATTATTCTCTTTTGGTCAAGGTTATTTATATAGCAAACTAGAGCAAACAAGAAGTTTTCAATGTAATATCTACTTTCAGCACAAGCATGTTACTCTATCTACATATACCAAATGATTTTTGTACGTAGTTAAAAGCTATCACAAATGCTCTATTATAAATAACTCACCACTCATTTCCTCAATTTGTTCATTCTAAAAGCTTATTTAACAAGGTAAAAAATAAGTTCTCAAACTGCAGTTTCCTTAAACTGGGCATAAAATAACTATAAGTCTCCATATTTATATTAGGCATAATAAAGTTTGGACATAAAATATTTCAATAATTTGAGAGTTCCATCCAAAATTATTATTACTACTGAAAAAAAATATTTGCAAACTTAGTTAAGCCTTTATAAAGTGAGTATGAAATTTATTATACTACTTAAATCTATTCATGTGAACCATTTAAAGAATATCACCCTAAATTGTAATTAAGTATTCATTAATTTTTCCTAATTATAAAACTTTAAGAAGATAAAAAAAAGTAGAATAAAAATATAATCATTATATATTTCCACTCATAAGTAATGTTGCTTTAACTTGATTGACATCATAACCCAAAATCACTTTAAACATTTTTCCTAAACCTAGAAAGGGAAAAAAAACTTTAAAATATAATTATTATATATGAAGACATGCATATATAACATAACCATTTACTATAATATTCATGGAATAATCCATAGTTCTTAAAATTAATATGCTACACTAAGTATATATTTGATACAATAAATTAATTTTCAAACTATTGTTAGCCTAAAAATGAAATGCAAGTTATGCAACCCAAGAGGGGGGTTAAATTGGGATTTTTAAGATTATGCTAAATAATTTGTACAATAAATCAATCTAACGCCTTAATGAAATAGAAAACAATAAATTCAAACAAGCATAATAATAAAAGAGCAAACACTCGGATTTTTACGTGGTCGGCAATCCTTGCCTACGTCTACGCCTACAAGCCAACCAAGCTTGAGGATTTTACTATCCAAGCCTCCCAAGACTTCAAGTTCTTACAATTGACTTCCAAGGTGTCAATGAACCTTTACAATCAAAAGATTATCTCACAATCTCTTTATACAAGTGTTTCTTACACTTATACACTCACAAATTCGATAAGAAAAAAAAGATTACAACAAAAACTCTCTTTAAGAGTGAATATGCAAATAATAGCACAAAACTGATTCAATCTATGATGATTTGTGATTTGGAAGCTCAATAAATGTTATACGATCTTATTTATTCTTGTATTATTCCTTAAAATGAAGTTGAAGTTGAGTTTTTACAGTTAAAGCCCGAAAACTGGCCGTTATAGACAAATTCCCGCAACCAAGCGACTAGCCGCTTGTAACAGTGATAAAGCCGTTAAATTTGAATTTTGCTACGGTAATACTATTCACTAAAATTACACTTTAGCCCAAAACTTTTTGTAATTATACTATGGCCCAAACGCCATAAAACTTTACAAACAGGTCCTTCTAAATAATACTTTTCATCCTAAAACTTTTTAAATTTATGATATGGCCCTAAAGAAATTAATATTTTTCAAAGAGGTCATTTTCAAAATTTAATATAATACCCATAAATTTTAAAATTTTCAAAACCTTTCACTTTAGTCCAAAATTTCAAAATATAAGATTTTCCTCAGGCGGCTAGCCGCTAGCCTCAGGCGGTTAGCCGCTTGCTCTCTGTCCAATTTTGGATTTCAAATGTTTAGATTACATTCGAGTCCTCAAACTTATATAAATTATAGTACGACCCAAAAAGTTTCAAAACTTTACAAATAAGTCCAATTTCAAATTTTAAAAATATTTATTAAAATCAAATATTACAAAACTTTTTCATTTTAATCCAAATTACTCAAATCCACAAAACACTTTATCTTAAATATAAAATCTTTTGGTTTATGAAAAGTAATGCTTTAAATAAACTTTTGAGTTTCTCAAATGCTAAATCATATATCAATTAAATCATACCGGCTTTACAAAAATTTGTCGCAATAATTTATCCATTGAGCTCTAAACTTTATTCTTGATTTCGCCGTTGTCCGTTGAGTGTCTTGAACTTCATTTCACTTGATTCACTTACATAAATATTATCCTTCCAAAACTAGTGATAATGTGAAATATAATATTTATTATTTTTACTAAAGACACATATTTGTTATCATCAACATTACATTATGTGTAGCACGTTAGGCTAACAATCTCTCCCTTTTTTATGATGACAAACATCTCATGTATTTTGACATATATACTCTCCTTAATACATGGCATATATAATTCAACATATAAATTAAATGCAAATAAGAACTCCCCCTGAATATTTCAAAAACTATGCACAAATACTTCAAGATTAAAATACGTATTACCTGTCTCCGAATTAAAAAATACATGACTTCTCCCCTTTCATCATCAAAATTATCATAAATTCATGTTTACACAAAAAAAGATCACCTCAATGATTAATTAAGAAACATAGGTAAATTAAGCATGTAATTAACTAAGACAGTATAACAATCTAAGATGTCAAAAAACATAATGAAATGCAAGTGTGCAACCCAAGAGGGGGGGTGAATTGGGATTTAAAAACTTATCTTAACAAAACACACAATAATCCAATCTAATGCCTTAATAAATTCGAAAACAATAAATTCAATAAAGGCACAATAATAAATGAGTAAGGGAGGAGAAAACAAACTCAAAGATTTTTACGTGGTTCGGCTATCCCCGCCTACGTCCACGCCTCCAAGCAACCCAAGCTTGAGGATTTCAATATCCAAGCCTTTCCAAGGCTTTAAATGTTTACAATTGACTTCCAAGGTGTCAATGAACCTTTACAACAAGAGATTATCCCCCAATCTCTTCACTCAAGTGTTTCCCACACTTATACACTCACAAATTTGATGAGAAAAATAAAGATTACAACAAAAGCTCTCTTTAAGAGTGGATATGCAAATAATAGCACAATAAGAATTTAATCTATGATGATTTTCGAATTTGAAGCTCAATATATGTTGTGTGCACTTGTTGATGCTTGCCAAGGTTACCAAAAATGATTTGGATTTGAGTTTATATAGTTGGAACTCAAAAACTAGCCGTTATGCACTTTTTGCTCACTGTCGGATCGCCGTTAATAGGATGTCGGATCGCCGTTTGACTGGTCAACATGACCGTTGTGGGGATTTTCAAATTGTCGGATCGCCGTTATCAAGATGTCGGATCGCCGTTAGTGTCCAGAGGCTAATCTTCAATTCTGGGAGATGTCGGATCGCCGTTATCTAGAGATGTCGGATCGCCGTTAACGTCCAGAGGCTAATTTTCAATTCTGGAGATGTCGGATCGCCGTTATCTAGAGATGTCGGATCGCCGTTAGCGTCCAGAGGCTAATTTTCAATTCGGAGATGTCGGATCGCCGTTATCTAGAGATGTCGGATCGCCGTTATCTCTACAAGAATCGCTACAAGAATCGCTACAGTGAACTATTTTGCAAAATGGCAGTTTGACCCCAAAACTTTATATAACTGTACTATGGCCCAAAACGTTATGAAATTTTACAAACAAGTCCAATTTCAGAATTTCTAAATAATACACTGTGAATCCCAAAACTTTCTGAAATTATGATATGACCCAAAATACTATAAAATGTTTCAAATAAATCCTTCTCCAAAATTTCAAGCAATACTTGTTGATTTCAAAGTTTTCAAAATTCTTTCAATTAAACCATAAACTTGAAAAACAACCAATTTCATAAAATCATTTTTCCATTAAATATAAAACCTTTATAATGTGAAAATAATGATTTATTTAAAATGTAAGAAAAATAATTTAAGCTTTCAAAAACTTAATCATTCTTAATTTTGTTTGTTATCATCAAAATCAACATTATGTTAACATAAATGTGAACAATCTCCCCCTTTTTGATGATGACAAACTTTTCATGTATTTAAAGAATGATTCTATAAATTACTCCCCTTAAATGTAAGCTTCCCTTACAATTTGCCAATTAACAAATTTAAATACATGTATTCTTCTTCTCACCCTCATCATCAAAAAGAAAAACTTAATTGGAAAAGAAAAAGAATAGAAAATTTTTATAAATTTAAAAACATGTATTATTCTCCCCCTTCATCATTAAAAAGAAAACTTAAAGGAAAAGAATAAGATTAGCAAATTTGTTACCCATGTTGTCCGAGTAGAAATTTTGATAGAATCTCCCCCTAACAACAAGCATCGCCTCAAATACAAGTTAAGCATTATTACTCCCAAATTATCATAAATCATCACATAATCCATCAACCATAAAAATGATCATGAATCATCATTCCATCAATTACCAAATGAAATTCTAGTTATGCAACTTATAACATAAAATCATCATATAAAACAACCATGTAATCAAATCATTATCATATCTCAAATTCATCAAAATCAACAACATAATCGCATATCAATCATCAAAACAATACTCAAAATGCATACTATTCTCCTCCTTTTGACAACATCAAAATGATATATTATTTTGTCTCCCCCTTTGGACAACAATAAAGTTCAAAATACATATTATCCAAAATTATATTGTATGCTCCCCTAAATATATGGCCAATTTAAAATTTTAACCAAAATGATTTTATCCAAAAGCATATCATATTTATCTCCCCCTTCATCATATAAAAATAGATAAATGCAATTTAAAACATGACATCAAAAATAATTTGATGAAGATATTACCCATTTTATGCGAGTAAAAATTTCGGCAAAGTCTCCCCTAAAAAATGAACAAATCCTCAAATACGCAACATGGTTAAAAAAAATTTCCATATAAGTTTAAACAATTATAATAAACCAACACCTCCATCAATTCATCAAGCAACACACATATAATCATCAATCATCAAAATTACTATAAATCCATGCTTATACCAAAAAAGAACATCTCAAGGATTAATCAAGAAAAAAAATTTAGCATGTAATTAACTAAAGAGTTATAACATAACAATTATCATCCTCAATCCATAATTAAAAACAACAATGCATATGAAAATGTAGGTGCATAATTTAATAGAAAACCAAGGTAAAATCTATAAGGTGAGCACACATGGAAGAGGTACTTTAAAATACCCGAAATACACAAATTCGGTTTTGTAAAATAATGAGTGAAATGGATAAATTTAAACTGATTGTATTGATCCAAGAAATGATTTAAGGTAAGATATAATATGATTGAATCAAAAATTGGTGAAAGAAAGCTTAGATTTAAAGAGAGAGAAACGAAGAAGAAGAAGCATAAAACCAAAGACCAAGCAAAGTAGGGCAACAAGCATTAAATTTAATCCGGTTTTGGATTTCTTAACCGTTAAGCTATGAAAATATTTTTGAGATGAAGTAAGCTCTTAAACTTGTATTATACACACCAATTTATTTTTGGCTTAAAAATTGATTGATTTTTAAATCATTTAATACATGAAACATAAATGCATACAAGAGCAAACATATAACTCATCTATCATGCATATACATTATACAATCATGAAATATGTAAGCATTTGAAGATTAATAATTCAAGCATATCACTCATTTATCAAGCTTAGGCATTACATAATCATCAAAATCAAACAAATCTATCATGATGAGTTGACAAGCTATCATCATAAATATATAACCATGCATCATGATAAAGCACAATAATAATTCAATTATGTAAACATACGAGCATGCTTTCGCAAATTAAAGGTATTATCTATCCATCATGATCCATTCAACAAAATTAATATGGCAAGAATTGTTACCAAAACAATTAAATCATCTTGCCTCATCATTTTCTCCTAGTTCATGATCAAGTGATTACACTCACTAGCTTTCATCAAGGAACTCTCCACCATTCCTTGTTTGTGGTACCTACAAAAAAATTCAAGTTGTCTGCTTTGGTACCCAAATATTCTTGGGTCCTTGAGTGTTAGCAATGGTTCCTTTTGGAACCCAAATACATTTTGCTCCATAATATGCATTTCTTTTAACATGGCATCTATAACTCATGTGACCATTTTGATTGCAATAATGACAAACAATTTTATGATCGCTTGTGGAGGTAGCCTTAACAAAATAATTCTTATAATATTTTTGTTTCAAGTTAGGCTTATATCCAAGTCCTCCTTTATCAAATACACATTTTTGAGAGTTGAGCAATTTGTCTAAGTTATGTTGACTATTTGTAAATTTTAACACAATTTCATTAAGCTCATTACTCCTCTTCTTAAGCACTTCATTTTCTTTCATTAATTTATCAACATGTGATTTCTCATGCTCATATGAAGTACTTTGTTTATATGTAAATGATGCAATCCTATCATGTAGCATTTCATTATCTAATTCCAATTCTTTAATCTTTTCATTTAATGAAATATTGGATTTTTGCAAGGTATCTTTTTCATTTTTCAAGTCATTTGCAAGTGATTCTATGTGCTTGTGTGAAGTGCTACATTTGTCATTTGATAATGCAACTTTATCATGCAATGTTTTATTCTCTAATTCTAATTCCTTTATCTTCTCATTCAATGAATCAATGCATTTTTGCATGGCATCCTTTTCATTTGTTAGTTCTAGCATTTTCTTCTTAAGGCATGCATTCTTTTTACCAAGTTTCATCCACTCATCATGCAATTCTTTAAAAGCATCATGTAATTCATCATATGTAGGAAGATCACTTACCTCATCAAGTTCATCATCCGATTCGTCTCCAATTGCCATAAGCGCCAAATTTGACACTTCATGAGATTCCTCCTTGTTTGTAGTCTCCTCATACACAACTTCAAGTCTTCTCCATATTTCATAAGCATTAGAACAATTTGAAACTCTATGAAATTCCTTTTTATCTAAGGCACAAAATAAAACATTCATAGCCTTGGAATTTAAAGACATATTCTTCCTATCCAACTCACTTAATGCATTCTTCCTAGAAATGAATGAACCATCACAAACTATTTCCCATATTTCATAGTCTAAGGCTTGTAAAAAGATTCTCATCCTAGTTTTCCAATAAATTTAATCATTTCCATCGAAAAATGGAGGTCTAGTGGTAGATTGGCCTTCCATGATGGTTGAGCTAATTTGGGTTGCTATGGATCTTTAACTCTAGACGATTAAGTCTACACAAGAGCACCTTGCTCTGATACCAATTGAAATGCAAGTGTGCAACCCAAGAGGGGGGGTGAATTGGGATTTAAAAACTTATCTTAACAAAACACACAATAATCCAATCTAATGCCTTAATAAATTCGAAAACAATAAATTCAATAAAGGCACAATAATAAATGAGTAAGGGAGGAGAAAACAAACTCAAGGATTTTTACGTGGTTCGGCTATCCCCGCCTACGTCCACGCCTCCAAGCAACCCAAGCTTGAGGATTTCACTATCCAAGCCTTTCCAAGGCTTCAAATGTTTACAATTGACTTCCAAGGTGTCAATGAACCTTTACAACAAGAGATTATCCCTCAATCTCTTCACTCAAGTGTTTCCCACACTTATACACTCACAAATTTGATGAGAAAAATAAAGATTACAACAAAAGCTCTCTTTAAGAGTGGATATGCAAATAATAGCACAATAAGAATTTAATCTATGATGATTTTGAATTTGAAGCTCAATATATGTTGTGTGCACTTGTTGATGCTTGCCAAGGTTACCAAAAATGATTTGGATTTGAGTTTATATAGTTGGAACTCAAAAACTAGCCGTTATGCACTTTTTGCTCACTGTCGGATCGCCGTTAATAGGATGTCGGATCGCCGTTTGACTGGTCAACATGACCGTTGGGCTGGATTTTCAAATTGTCGGATCGCCGTTATCAAGATGTCGGATCGCCGTTAGTGTCCAGAGGCTAATCTTCAATTCTGGGAGATGTCGGATCGCCGTTATCTAGAGATGTCGGATCGCCGTTAACGTCCAGAGGCTAATTTTCACCTGCGGAGATGTCGGATCGCGGGTGCTCCCCAGAGATGTCGGATCGCTGTTAGCGTCCAGAGGCTAATTTTCACCTGCGAGATGTCGGATCGCCGTTATCTAGAGATGTCGGATCGCCGTTATCTCAGTCGCTGCTACAAGAATCGCTTTCTGATGAACTATTTTGCAAAATGGCAGTTTGACCCCAAAACTTTATATAACTGTACTATGGCCCAAAACGTTATGAAATTTTACAAACAAGTCCAATTTCAGAATTTCTAAATAATACACTGTGAATCCCAAAACTTTCTGAAATTATGATATGACCCAAAATACTATAAAATGTTTCAAATAAATCCTTCTCCAAAATTTCAAGCAATACTTGTTGATTTCAAAGTTTTCAAAATTCTTTCAATTAAACCATAAACTTGAAAAACAACCAATTTCATAAAATCATTTTTCCATTAAATATAAAACCTTTATAATGTGAAAATAATGATTTATTTAAAATGTAAGAAAAATAATTTAAGCTTTCAAAAACTTAATCATTCTTAATTTTGTTTGTTATCATCAAAATCAACATTATGTTAACATAAATGTTAACACATAAACCACCAAACATAACATATCCAAATATCAAATAACAATCATCCTCAAATTCAAACAATAATGCATGTAGAGATGTAGTGCAGAGTAACACATGACTGAAAATAAAATAGAGTTCTAAGGAGATGGTGGATGTGATAAAGAGGATGGTGGTGGAAAGCCAAGAGCTGTAAAGAGTTGTTGCTGGCCATCAAGAAGCTGCTGTTGTTGAGCAAAGAGGCGTTGTTGTTGATCAAATAAGCATTGCTGCTTCTCAAAGAGACGCTCTCGGTCGGAAATAGACTGAAGTTGAAAAGTTGCAAGCTGGGATTGAAGTTTGCCTTGCTGCTCGGAAAGAGAATCCACTTTAGTCAACAGCTGCTGCATCGGATCCTCAGAATTAGCTGAAGTAGAGTGGGAAGGGCCCTCGAAAGGTGGAGGATGTGAGCGATGTGGAGCACTGAGATCAGAGAGCGATGTGGTGGAAGGACATCGTTAAAGAAATAATGATCTGTAGGAGCAATTTTAGTAACCTTTTTGTTTCTCCGATCTTTATGCCATCGATTGTCCCTCCAATAAAACCCTAAATTTGCTATTGCTTCATCTCTTAGTTCCCTCGAATTCAAGAAGGTTGGCTCAGTTATAGGTACTCGGAAATACTGGAGAATGCGGGTAATAATACTAGCATAGGGAAAGGATCGTTTGGCTATACTTGAAGTGCTAAGCATGTGATGAAGGATAATATAACCAATATTGAGTACCCTTTCCTCAAGAATGCAGTCCAATATGGCTACATCTAAGCGGTTAACTTCATTTGCATGTCCAAACCTAGGAGTTATAACATGATGAAAAACATAATGAAGGATTCTAATTTGAAGAGGTAAGGCTTGAGATTTCAAAGGTGATCGACAAAACACAGAGGACAAATCACGTCGTCGACAAATTTTTCAAACAGCATTCTCAATTGAAAACCAAGGATAATTTATTTGGGCTCTAGCACTATATAGTTCTATCCCTCATTTGGAGTTCCAAGAATACGATTTAATAGAGCATCATCAAATTCAATACGGACTCCCCCAACACTAGTAACAATTTTATCCGAGATTTTCATATCCATATTCGTATAAAAACCTTGACTAAATTTTCATAATATTGCTCCTTAACAACCAAAACATTTTTCCATCCCATAGTAATAAGGAAATCGCTAAGAGATTTATCACAAATTTCTAAATTCGCCAAATTACTAAGATTGATAAAAAAAGAAAGAATGACCGACCTTGGCATGAAATTATCGAGAAATCATTTTTGAAGCAGGGGACGCAGACAATGAGTCAATATAAACTACGAATAGTTTCCATAATTTTCCTTGCGCTTCTTGGCCACTTGTTTCCCCTTAGATTTTTCACCGCCCGCCATTGTTGTAAGAAAAAAACAAGCTTAAATATGCAATTTTGGGTTTGAAAAATTGGAGTGAAATGGATGTGTTTGAGGCAAGAAAATCAATCCTAGAGATGAATGAAGCTAATATATGATGTAGATTGAATCAAAAATAGTTAAAAAAAGCTTGAAAATGAAGAAAGAGAAACGGGTAGAATTGGATTTTTCATTTTCGATTTGATGAGGAGAGTTGATAAAATGTTGTTTTGAGAGTGAAAATAAGATGAGTAGTGGATGAATAATGATTTGAGTGATTGATTTTAACATGAAAATGGGTGAAAGATGAAGAGATTTGAAAAAGAAAATGGATAATCACTATTCATGCGTAAGAGAGAGTGAAGAATAAGTGAAGAAATGATGATTGAGAAGTGTTTACAAAAGATGAAGTGCATGGGTATTAGTTTGAATGATTGATTTGGGCATAAAAATGGATGAGAAATGAAGAAAGATTGAATGGATATGGAGAGTTTGCTCATGGTTTTGGAGAGTGAGAGGAACGGAGAAGAACAATTGAAGAAGAAAGGCAAACGAAGAAAAAAAATTGACAGACCCGTGACCAAGCGGCTAGCCGCTTGCTCTCGAGTTTAAGGACAGTTTCCAAGCGGCTAGCCGCCTGGTTGCTGTCCATTTGCACTTTAGTTGCTTTCCGGCTAATTTTGACCAATTCTGTGCTCATTTCGTGATCCCGAAACATCTCAAGAGCCAATTTAATGCATGAATCATGATTTTAAATATTTAAAACATGATTAATTCAAACAAATAATTCATCCATCAAGCATATATCATGAAACACATAAACATTCAAAAATTAATAAATCAAACACCTCACATATCTATCATGCTCAAACACTTCATAAACATCAACAATCACCAAGCAAACAATTTTAATAGATTCAATAACATAAATAGAGATGTTAATGCGAAAATTTCATTATCCCAAGTTCATGTCAAATTTTTGAAAATTGTTCTTCGCAAAGGGGTTTTGTAAAAAAATCGGCAAGTTGTTTTTCCGTAGAGATAAATTCTAATGCAATATCACCTTTTTGAACATGATCTCTCAAGAAGTGATATCTAATCTCTATATGCTTGGTTCTAGAGTGTTGAATGAGATTCTTTGATAGATTTATTGCACTAGTATTATCACACTTGATAGGAATTTGTTCAAGATTAATGCCATAGTCTCTAAGTATTTATTTTATCCAAAGTGCTTGTGCACAACAACTACCTGCTGCAATATACTCTGCCTCGGTGGTTGAGAGTGCAACTGAATTTTGCTTCTTACTAAACCATGAAACAAGTGAATGACCTAGAAAATGGCAAGTTCCACTAGTGCTTTTCCTATCGACTTTGTAACCGGCAAAATCGGCATTCGAATAACAAGTTAAATCTGTATGAGTTCCTTTATAATACCAAAGGCTAAGATCTATGATTCCACTTAAATAACGAAAAGTTCTTTTAACAGCAAGCAAATGAGATTCCTTGGGACATGATTGAAATCTTGCACACAAACATACACTAAACATGATATCGGGTCTACTTGCGGTTAAGTAAAGTAAAGAGCCGATCATACCTCGATATTTTTTAATATCAACTTCTTTACCTTTTTTATCTTTGTGAAGCTTGATCGTTGTGCTCATTGGAGTGCTCTTGGTGTTTGAGTCATCAATGCCAAATCTCTTGAGCAAATCTTTTACGTATTTAGCTTGGTTTATGAAAATTACCTCATTGTTTTGCTTGATTTGAAGTCCAAGGAAATATTTTAGTTCTCCCATTATACTCATCTCAAATTCCTTACTCATACAAGATGAAAACTCTTTGTACAAATATTCATTAGTAGAACAAAAAATAATATCATCGACATAAATTTGAACAACAAGTATATCTTGATTCTTATTCTTAATAAAAAGAGTAATATCCGCTTTTCCCATTGAAAAACCATTATCCAACAAGAAATTTTTAAGCCTATCATACCATGCTCTAGGTGCTTGTTTTAATCCATACAATGCTTTTGATAATTTATAAACATGATTTGGAAATTTTTCATTTTCAAAACCAGTGGGTTGTTTCACATACACTTCCTCCATAATATAATTATTTAAGAAAGCACTTTTGACATCCATTTGAAATAAAACAAAATCTTTATAACATGCAAATGCTAACAACATCCTAATAGATTATAATCTAGCTACAGGTGCAAATGTTTCATCAAAATCAATTCCTTCTTCTTGGTTGTATCTCTGAGTCACTAATGTACCTTTATTCCTTACAACCACACCGGATTCATCCATTTTGTTTCTAAAAATCCATTTAGTACCTGTAATGGATTGATCTTCCGGTTTAGGAATTAATTCCCACACATTGTTTCTTTCAAATTGATTTAACTCCTTTTGCATTGCCATAATCCAAGATTCATCATTTTCCGCATCCGCAATGGATTTTGGTTCAATTTGAGCTATAAATGCATCATGCTCACATGTGTTTCTAAGTGATGATCTAGTTGAAACACCTCTTGAAGGATCTCCTAAAATTAAATCCTTAGGATGAGAAGAAACATACCTCCATTCGTTGGGGAGTGTTTGAGAAGTACCTTCTTGTTGCTCCACATTTGTTTCTTCATGTTGCTTCTCTTGATTTTCAGGGTGTGCATCCTTTTGGCTATCCCTTGATGAATCTTCTTAAAGCTTTCCATCTGCATAATTATGAACAACTCCTTTCTCCGCAGAGGAGGGGTTAGATTCATCAAACGTAACATGCATAGACTCTTCCACAACTAAAGTTCTTTGGTTATAAACTCTATAAGCTTTGCTTGAGTTCGAATACCTAAAAAAGATACCAACATCAGATTTTGGATCAAATTTACCAAGATTATCTTTTATGTTTAAAATAAAACATTTGCATCCAAAAACTTTAAAATAACCAATGTTGGGTTTTCTATCTTTCCAAAGTTCATTTGGAGTTTTATTGAGATGAGGTCTAACCAACACCCGATTTAAAACATAACAAGCAGTGTTAACGGCTTCAGCCCAAAAATATTTTGGTAATGCATTTTCATTCAACATGGTCCTAGCCATTTCTTGAATAGACCTATTCTTTCTCTCAACAACCCTATTTTGTTGTGGAGTTCTAGGTGATGAATATTGATGCTCAATGCCAAAATTATTACAAAAATTCTCAAAAGCATGATTTTCAAATTCTCCACCATGGTCACTTCTAATACAAGTAATATAACAACCTTTTTCATTTTGAACATTTTTACAGAAAATTCTAAATGTATCAATGGCATCATCCTTATTAGTTAAGAACAATACCCATGTGTATCTAGAATAATCATCTATAATCACAAATGCATAATATTTACCATTTAAACTAGCATATCTAGAAGGCCCAAACAAATCTATATGAAGTAATTAAAGTGGTTTTGAAGTAGAGATATGATTTTTGTTTTTGAAAGAAGTTTTGATTTGTTTCCCAAATTGACAAGCTTCATAAATTATATCTTTTTGAAAGCCCATTTTTGGAAGTCCTTTAACTAAATCATTTTTCGAAATCTTTTAAATTAAATCCATGCTTGCACGACCTAATCTTCTATGCCATAACCAACTACCATCATTCAATGCGGAAAATCATTTATCATGATTGGATGCACATTCTATGTCAATTGTATAAACATTACCATATCTATTTCTAAAAAACAAAATTTTCCCATCACATGCATTCTCAATAACACATCTTGATTTATCAAAAACAACTTTATAACCCTTGTCACACAATTGACTAATGCTAATCAAATTGTGTTTCAAATTTTCAACTAAACATACATTTTCAATTAAAATTTTATTTTTTTAACTACTAATACTTTAGTGTCACGAATCTGTGATATTTAATTTACTGACACCATAGGATTAGCAATTTGTGATACTTATCTGTTAAACACGGAAAATGCCCCAAATACATGTAATTACTGATACTTTATAATAAAGTGTTGAAGACAAGTGTCACAAAAAAACCATTTTTCTAGTAGTGAAAGTGACAATTTTCAAATCACCCATCTTAGTTCTGGAAATATCAAGTCACCTCCCAAAAATCGTTATTCTTAACCATTGACTGCCGTTGACTCGTGGAAGGTCGAATGTACCCCTACCCTAACATAATATTCTTCTTGTGGCATTGTGAGGCTTAACAAAGCTGAACACAAAAAGTTGATGTGTGACAAGTGATTGAAAATAAATAAAGTTATCTTTTAAAATATTAATATATAAATGGTCAAAACAAGATTAAAAAATATCTGTGGATATGACTTAATAACCCTAAATAAATAAATAGTTTTCCTAAATTAGACATTTGAGTTAAGCAAATTATAAGCCATGCCAATGTATGGAAATTTGGGTAATGGTATAAAAATCAAATTTCAAAATTATTGAAACCTACTGAAACTGGAAGAATTGTTTCAAAATTCAAAATTATTGTCAGAGCATTATCTTATATATTATAGATCCCTTTACATATAGTTACAGCCCTAAAGTATTTAAATCCAATCGTTGGTTGAAAAGCTCCATGAAACAGTTAGAATACCATCCTCTAGGGGAAGCCCTAGTAACTTGTTCGATGAATATGAAGAAGAGAAGGTGCAAGTGAATGGGAAGGTCATGAGTTCATAAACAAATCATACACAAACTGTGGTGAGCGAGCAACAATCAAAGTTTCTGAATATGCTACAAATCCTAAAAAACTTTACTACAAATGTGAGAGGCCTACTTTAGGTGGTGGGAGCCATCTAATTTTAAGTACCAAGTCATTGCAAGAGGGTTGGATAAATTACAAGATGAAGAAGAGAACCATAGTTTCCATGATGAAAAAAAGAACTTAACAACGATGGCTAGTAAGCTTGTTTCAAAATCAAACAAGATAAAGTGTTTGTTGTACACCATCATCATAATGCAGTCACTATTTATTTTGTACATTTATCATCTAGGGCAGAAAATTAAATAGCTTGATGATGAGGCGTAAATGATAGAGATAAGAGAATAGTGAATGTACATAAGTTATCAAAATGTTATATTTCATCAAAAGTTGTAAGCTATAGTTCATTACATTTGTGTTAGCAAATGAGCAGTTCTTGTTGTATCTATGCTTGCTGCAATGAATATTTCATAAAATCTAGACCACTGTCTACTCCTATCTTTGTCTAAAATATGAATTGCAACATACCCAAAAAACCAATAAAATACACTAGCTTCGTTGTTTTCTAACTATCTAATTTACAGCCCCAATCGTGTATTAAGTTCAAAAGTTATACAAAATGACCACCAACATTTCTTGGTGGTGAATATGCAACAAAATGAGCAATGCTGCCCTGTGCCTTCACTTGAAACATACTCGACAATAAAACCCAACAACAATACATTCTATATTAAAATTGGGCCTGTTGAAGTAGTTATACATAGGAAATATAACTACATTATTGAAAGCTATTTCAACCCAACAGTATATCAACCAACTTACAACAAATATGAAGGATTGATTTGCACTTTAAATCTTCCTTTCTCTTTCTTGTAGTAGAGGTAGATTGTGAATGGCCTATTAAAGTAGTTGCTTGTTTGTTATTTCAATTCCTGTTGCAGGTGGCATTCCAAATACAACTTCCAATATTTTTCCACCTCATCCTCTATTCTTTGAACCCCTTGCTAGTACTTTTATATTGATTGGCAACCATAGTACAATAAGCCTTACCATATTTTGAACAATCTTAAATAAACCTATATATAACCACAGGGCATAACCACAACCATGTATTGAACACAACACAATAATAATGACCATGTATGCGTAAATATTAAGAAAACAAACTTATATTCTTGTCCAATACAATCGTTAAGTTCTTTTTCTAAATATTAAACAACATGCCATGTCGTGGAATATTAAAATTTAAACAAACCTAACCTAATGCAGCATCAGATGGTTATATAGATATCGGTGTCTAACTGTCCATGTGGGTGTTGTAGTTAGTGAGGCACTAGAATCCCTTGCTTGTGTAGGTGTGGTTGTTGTTTGAGAAATTAAAGCATTCATTTCTTGAAATGATATACCAGAGCTTGAAGCTGCTGCCAACCTCTTTCGATGTGTCTAAATAACATAAAAAGAAAGTTAGAGGATAACAAATATTGAAGAAAAGATACAAATTGATGAATATTAAATAATACTCTTTACCATCATTGTTATAATGTTCTTGTTAGCATTGACTGGATTATGAGGACAACACCTTCTATTATGCCTTATGCCTCTGTAGTATATACATGAAACTAAGAATTTTCTCCCTTAAGATGGTTTTTCAATAGGCTCCCTTCTTCTACAAGTCTTGGTTTTCAGCAGGCTCTATTCTTCTACAAGTCTTGGACCTGTCAGGTGGTCTATGAACATTTGAGGGCAGGATTTCATCAACCTTTATGTGTGGTCACTTAGACTTGTTGGGTAGACGATGAATGATGCCTAAATAACATTTAAAGAATGCCTCTTTTGTGAAGCAAAAAGTAACATATGGTTTATAAATAACTCTTAAATGAGCAATACAAGGCATGGCATTACTGCATGGTATATAACTAATTTGCCACAGCTCACAATTACACGTATGATCTTCCAAATTAACCACATAGGACTTCTTATTATTAACCATATACAAATTTTGGTATCCTCAACTTCAAACAACAGTTCACGTGTTGGTATGACACGACATAATCTTCAACCTTAAGTAATTTGTTCATTTTGTTATTAACGTAGGGAAGAACTTTAGTTAGCCACCTCTGACATTCTATCTTTCTTTCTATGATTGCTTGCACATCTTATTTCTGATATGCTTCATCAAGCTAATAATTGGTGCCTTCCTCATATCTCAAAGCCATGCATTCCAACTCTCAGTCATGTTATTTGTTGTATGATCACATTTGATCAGTTTATCAAAAGCATTTACTGACCAATATTCAGGGTTGATTTTCCTGTGCCAACTATGTGCTTTCGCATCAATCTTCATTATATTTTTCATTGCTTCTGCAAAATCATCCTTATTTGCAGAGCTCTGACAGCCTTTCAGTACTCATCTTTTAGCTACACATTAAGAAACCTTTGCATTAAGTTGGTAAAGACATGTCTTGCATAGTACCTTCTAAGAAAGAGAAGTAAACTATTATTTCAAAAAAAAAAATAATCAACCACAAGAACTGAAGAAATCATAGCCACATTTCCCAATAAAGTGGGTCATAATGTAAAATATTTTTTTATTTGATTGATGTAAATTTCGGTTTACAATGGGAAACCTTTTCAAGTTATTTTTCATGTCTAGTTTTATTTTTTGTTAAATTATCACATCAGCTTGCGTTGTTTATATTTATTAGTTGTCTAAAATGTAATTACTTATATGATATAGTGCTGAAATGTTATCAAACAACATAGCAAACACGATAGAATAGTTGTTGAAAAACAAAATGAAAATCATAGAATAAGTACAAGGTTGCTGAGTACAGTGATACTATAGTGATAAATAATGAAATTGCTCCCTAAACTATTGTAAACATCAGCCCACCCCTTACAGGATAAAGTAAGGCCTTACAGAGTTGTAAAAGAAAAAAAAATTAAAAATTAATTTTTTTAAATACATAACCATAAAAGGCCGCGATTTTCACATATTTGTTTTGTGAAATAAAACTCCAAGTTTATGGCATTCAAAATACCCTTCTGCCTATCCGTCATAAAGGTTAATTGCTTTGCATCAGCCAAATACTCCTTCAAATGCCCCAAGAACCATGTTCAGTTGTCAATGTTCTTCGATTCACACACACATACTGCTAACGGAAAGATCCATTGGTTTGCATCAAGTGCAACTGCTGATAACAATACACCCTTGAATGGTCTTTTCAAATGACTTCCATCAAGACCAATAAATGGTCTGCAGCCCTCCCTAAAATCATCTCTAAGCCTTAGGAAACTGACAACGAACCTTTCGAACCTACACTTATCAGCACTGTGAGTACAACTGGCATTTGTTGTTTTATAATTTGCGTATAGTTTCAAAGGTCCTTAAAGTTCTTAACATGGTCTTCGCCACCTGCTGATTCTAGAATTTATCTTTTAGCCCTGTAAGCCTTTTATGCAGTGACCTCAACCCCATACATGTGTTTGATATCAATAACCATGTTATCTACAGAAAATGAAGGGTAAGCAATTATTTTGTTATGGTACTTCCTCGTAATCCAAGCAGCTGTTGCCTCAGGATTTTTCACAATCCCCTCAAATTTATGGATGTTGTGAAAACTTCTAATTTGGAAGCATTCACCATGTCTTTGTAATAAAGCATATACTTTTAAATGGACACTTGAAAGCATAACAGCGACACATTATCAGTCTTTTCTCAAATTTCACTCTTTTACCTCAAAAGCCTTATTCAATACAGAAGTCTTAAAGTGCCTATGGAAAAGACTTCATATTCCTAAAAACCATTCTCACTGGATTTATACTATCTTTGAACATTTCACCTTATAAAATGCGAGACATTGTACTAAATGGATGTTCATCATCTAATGATAACATTAGACCAAAATTAGCATTTTCAATTTTATGGCCCTCTAACAACCCATTATCTTTGTCACTGCCATCATCATCCTAAAATTTATCACTACTTTCATGCCTTTCTTCTTCATCATTATCTTCATTTTCTGAATCAGACCATAAATAAAACTTACCTTGAGCGTGATGAGGAGGCAAATCATCCACTATTATTTCTATTGAAGGACCAGTATCTAAGGAGTTTCTAGCTGCCCTTGATTTCATTGGCTTAGCCCTGCTTTAAACTTTATCAAAATCTACAAAATTTATTTTTCTTTTCTTTCCATTGGTGTTTGAAGTCTTAGCAGAAACAGGTTGTTTGTTATACTTTTGCTTTTGCTATACAATCTTTTAAGAAGCCCTTATCTTCACATAAGCAGCTTTTCTTTTGTTGGCATGCATATAAAGTGACTGAACTGTATTACTTCTCCCCTTACCCTTGTTTGACTTTCTTCTTATTGTCTGAGGTGGTTCAGCCTGGTTAACTTGAGATGAAAACTTAGGAGTTAATACAGGTTCATCATTAGGACTTGCTGCTTATTGTAGAGTTGGTGTTGATTGTGCAGGTTTAGAGAATGGCTAGAAAGGTTTTGATGTTGCAGGACGCACTGGTTCGACATCCACTCTAATGTCATCATCATCAATTTTAACAGGCATATCTTCCATCTAAAAATCATGGAAACCACCAGTAACATTGAAGTCAGTGAAATGATCATTGCAATTTGAAATGTGTACAGATTCATAAGCACCTTTTTATTGTCTGTATGGGTAGCTACATGACTCGATGTTTGGCTAATTATTGGGTTAACTGTTGGAGTTTGCAATGGAGTTTGGTCATAGGCTGGTTGTGTGTCATTAAAGGCACCGTTAAGGTTATTTATATGTGACAGGGGCTGATCTTGATGCACACTTGTTTCCTTTGGTGGCTTAATTTACTTCATTAGCTCTTGAGTCGTTAATACATTGAATGTTATTGTCCTAGGTAGTTTGATGTTTAAGTTCAGTTTCAGTTTCAATTTGATGGCTTAATTCATATAGAGGTTTAGTTTCAATTTCAGTTCTCAGGTTCATGTAAAGGTTGAGTTTCAATTTCATGTATAGCCTCAGGTTCAGGGGGTGATGGAACAACAGGGTCATGTTCCGGTTCAGAGACAGGGGCAGCGGCAGCGGCAGGGGCAAGGGCAGGGGTTGGGGTAACTAGAACACTCTTAATATTTCTACGGCTCTTCTTAATATATACTGGTTCAAAAAGTTGTGGCGCTTCTGCGGTACTACTCTGAATGTCATCATCAAATAATCTCTTTCTATCCACATACATCAAATTTCATGGTAGTATTTCCATGTAGAAGTCAATCTCTATGTACTTCTTCTCATTAAACAACTGTCACACTTTATACACTTCTCTGTCACTCTTTATTGCTCCATTTTTTCCACTCTAGGGCAATGTAACCTCAAGCAAGCTTCAAAATTCATAATCCACATATATACTAGTACCACTGAAATAATTTGCAAGAAACTAATAATTGTAAAACACAAGAAAAGCTTACAACAAATTTTGTTTATAATTTATAAATTATGCACAAATAACAAGCATATGAACATCATTTCATTCACTATAACTGTTATGGTTATTCAACAGTAACCACAATGAAACACAAGCAATGTTCAATAAAAAAACCACCCACCAAAATTTCAAAGTCATCACTTACACTGACCCTCATAGCTGTAAGCCAACAACAGTAACTAATAATGCTCATAAAAACCAACAAAAAGAATACAATTCCTGGATTGCTTCAGTCGACTTCAATCTTCTAAGTGTAAAAACTAGCAAGAATTTCGCATGTTTTTTACTACAAACAAAAACCCCCCAAATTCATAAAAAAAAACTCGGGTTTCCAATAATGTTTAAAAATCAACTATTAACACCTTGATGCAATGGCATTAACCTAATATTAGCAAACCAAAAATTACATTAATACGAACTTATAGCCAAAACAAACTATGAAAGTAAAATGTTACTAAAAATTCTTTTTTTCTCACTTCAGCTGTCTGAGGAGGTTGTTTAGACTTAGATTCTCCATTGCTACTGCCTGAGTTCATCTTGCTCATTCCAATTTCGTCCTTAGTACAAGGTCTTCAATGGTACTCTTTTTTTTTCTCAGTGAAGTCTGTAAACAAAAGAAGCTTGGCTTTGTTTTGGTGCCAAAGTAAAGTTTTCGTTTTTTATATCACATTATCTATTTTTCTTTTTTTTCTTTTTTCTTTTTTACATTTACAGTTTTACACCACACATTGACTTAGGTTAGGTTAAAAAACTGACTGACATTGCATGCACATGCTGTCGTCGGCCACATCCCTCTTTCATTAACAATCATTACAGATTTGTACAAGTACCACTTTTGGGGGCTGACTTGATGTTTTCAGTAGTAAGAGGGTGATTTGAAGATTGTCACTTCACGAAGGGCCTAGGCTGAAATTTTCCGTTTCATATAATCATTTTAGAAAATTTTGAAGTATAGGTGTCCTTTTTTCTTATATATATATGATCGAATATATCTCTAATTACAGCTATCGAAGCTTAAAGTATTGGGCATCAGAGGTATGTTCGCTGCATGGGTTTATTTATTTATTTATTATTTTAATTAAATTGATTTAATCATTTATTACATATAAATATCTAAACAATAGCCGACAGCCGTAAACTACTGTTAAATATAAGTATCCAAAACTTTAACTATAGATTTACAGCGAATAAAGATTCTAATGCTAGCAATATAATATTGCGTAGAGCCCGTGATGAGGACTTTAGCGGTACCACTTAAGATGTCAACAAGTAACATCTACAAAATTTTGGCGGTAGTTCAGTGGCTGTTTTATTTTTTAATGAATAAATCAAATAATATTAGTTTAATATAAAATATTAACACATGTAATATAGTCCATGGAATATTAAACTGGTGCTGTATTAAATTTCTTGCTCACTGATAATACATTATAGTGCAATCAAGTTCAATTCAATACAGTGCAATGCGCCAAACGCACTCTATGTTGTGTTTGGTACACAATATGCAATGTATTCTATGGAAGGCCCAAGTTTCATTTTACTTAGAGAGTGTTTGTTTTTTAACTTGATGAATTAAAGTGACGTAACTTAATTAATTAAGTTAAATAGATGTATTTGTTTTTATAACTTAATGAGTGCACTCATATAATTTTGAATTAATAAAAGAAGTCAATTTTTTAGCTTTTTAAAGAACGAGAAAATCTGAATCAACCAACTAATTTCTAATGTAAACAATATCCTACTTTGCATTTTATTTTTCATGTCTATCCCAAAACCCAACCATACACGTTTGCCTACTAATAATCTCATCTTTATTTTTTTCAGCCATCATGGAATCCCTCCTCATTTTTCTTCTTTCATCAAGTTTTAAATCTCCCATTATCGGTAATCAAAGTTATTTTTCTTAAGCTTTTTCACGTAATTATATAATTTGTTTTTATTAAAAAAGAAATTTATATATTATAATTCGGAAATCATTATGTATTCACTTGAATGTGGTTTTGCTTATATATGATAAAATATTACTATACTTATGTCTTTTGAGATACACACACACACGTTCAAATTTAATAAGGATACATGTGTAAAAGTACATATTTTTAGTTTTTAATATTGAAAAACAAACAAATACTTATTTGAGAGATTCAAACAAAATATTATTTATATTTTGTAATTTTTTATTAAATTAATTTAGTCATTAAGCATATATGACTTTTTGCTTAGAAAAATATTCTCAAAATATTTAAATTTTATGACTAATATTAAGATCAAGAATAGAATAGTAAAAGAATATATAAAACTAATACTATTGTAACTTCCTTCCAATGGAAACAAATTCAATGCTTTCACTTTTCTTAATAATAATAATTATTATCGTTGTCCAATCAAAAAATCTATTGCTCTCTTTTATATAAAATCCATTATTATAATTTGATCATCATTTTCATCTCAATTAGTAAATTTTTTAGGTGTTATCATTCTAATCATTTTATTTTAAATTATTATTTTTTACCTAATTTTTTTACTTTTATTTTTTTGTATTGACATATGACTTATATAATCTAGAAAAAAAAAGAAAATTAAGGACTCACTTTTACGCCATTTGTTAAGTTATATTATTTGTAATTGACTTAAGAATAGTCTTTTATATCTCTTTAATTAGTTGACAAGTAATAAATTGAGTTTCGTGAAAAAACCTGAATTGAGATTAATATAAGTTTCAAATAATATAACCCATCATTTGCACCACTCCGTCATCTTTCATGCTTGCAGCACGCCGCGGGCACAGCTTCCACGAGTTACAAGCTTCCCTAAAAATTCAAAGGCTGCAAGACATCGACGCGTGGAGGAAGGAATTTGGTTAAAATCTTTGCATTTTACTTCTGAAGCAATAAAAACCAAATGATTTCAAGGGAAAAAAAAATAATGAAAATAATAATAATAATAAACAGACCCACTTGTGGATTGTTTTTTTTTTTTTCCTTTTCCAGGGTGTATAAAATAATAACAGCATTCATTTTCCATTTGTTTTCAGGGTTCCAGCTGCATCCAAAGAAAAACGAAACATGGCCGCAATCAGCATGCTTAAATTAATTAATGAAATTAAATAGTTTTACAGAAATGATGATCGATAGTCAGGAAAGATCTTGACTTCTAAGGATTCAGATGTGAGCTGGAGTTAATGTCGAGAATCGGTCTTTGAAACTCTTGTACGCTACACAACTATAAATATGCGTACCATCGCTGCATGTACAAGCCATCTGTCCCAAATTAATTTATAAACCTAGAATAATCGATCCTACCAACTTTCTCAAAATGACAATTCTAAGTTCCAAAAAGAGCAGCTTGTTGGAGCATCTTTTCCGATCTGAATGCCTCTTGCTATGTGTTTTTATAGTGGGTTGCAGTCCTCCAGATGACCCAATCAAATGTTCATCATCAAAAAATTCCAGCTGCACCATCACAAACTACTACGGCATGTTCCCCGATCAAAGCGTGTGTAAAGCAGCTGACGTAGCATACCCAACCTCAGAACAAGAGATCATTTCAGTAGTATCAGCGGCAACAATCGCCAAAAGAAAAATGAAAGTGGCAACACGCTTCTCCCATAGCATTCCCAAGCTAGTGTGCCCGGATAGCCCAGATGGGTTGTTAATTAGCACAAAGTATCTTAATGAAATAATAAATGTTGATGCTGAAGCAATGACAATAACAATGGAAAGTGGGGTTACGTTGAGGCAGATAATTGGTGAGTCCGCTGAGGCCGGGCTAGCGCTGCCGTATACACCTTACTGGTGGGGCTTGACCATCGGTGGCCTTATCGGCACGCGTGCGCATGGGAGCTCATTATGGGTTCGAGGGAGTTCAATTCATGATTATGCTGTTGAATTAAGAATTGTAACTTCCGGAGGACCTGAAGATGGATATGCTAAGGTTAGGGTGCTCAATGAGAATGATCAGGATCTTGATGCAGCTAAAGTTTCACTTGGTGTTCTTGGAGTTATATCTCAGGTATGATATGGTTATCATTTCCTTGTGATGTTCTGGAATATCAGAGTTTGGATTCTCTTGATGGAGGTTTGTGTGTGGTTGTTGCCTTGGGCCTCGATCACATTCACATGATATCAATTTGATAGATACACGGACCAAACACTAATCTAAAACTATATTAGCTTGACATTTTACGTTTGGTGATGAATTTTCCGTTTGCTATGATTAAGATTTATTTTGTTTTATTGAATCAATAATTTCATAATATCATACTTTTTCTAGATAAGCTTAATTATCATGTCATATATAATTTAAATTTTATTTAAGATCTACTAATTCTATATTTGTTCCTCACGTATGTGAAGATTTTGCTCAAATAAATAAATTTTGCTCGTCCTAACTTCAAATCAACTTGATGTAGATATATTAAATATTTCCCATTCCCCCACTTTGGCCGGCTATTTTTATAACGGAATTTTCTTTCTCAAAATAATAATCAAAATAATAATAATAGAATTCTCACCGACATGTTGGTTGATTATTCAAATTAATTATTATTTTTTTTTTTTTACAAAAAGTGTATTACAAATCGATGTGGTATAAATAAAATAAAATAAAATATACAAATGAATTAAAATCATGAAAATTCCCTTTTATTTAAAATATGGATTCGATGGGCTGAATAAATTTTGAAATGATTAGGATTAGCGTTTTTTTGGATGAGAAATTTGAAGATGAAAATAAGGCACTATTGTTGATGAATTCTCTTCCTGATGAATTTGATCATCTCACCACTACTTTGCTTCATGGGAAGGACAGTGTCACATTCGATACTGTATGCAGTGCATTGTACAACTCTGAGACTAGAAAGAAAGACAGAAAGGATCACAGAGATACAGTTGCAGAAGCATTGACAACGAGAGGTCATTCACAAAGCCGCAAACCTAGAAAAAGAAGCAAGTCTAAAGGGAGGCCTGCCAAAGATGAATATGTTTTTGTCGCGAGAAAGGACATTGAAAAAAGAATTGTTCTAAGTTACAAAAGGGCAAGGCTACTTCTGATGCATGTGTAGCAGAGCACAATGAAAAGTCAGATTTTAGTCTGGTTGGCATGACATTGACATGTCACTCAGATGAGTAGATTTTGGATTCAGGTTGTACTTATCATATGTGCCCTAACAAGGGCTGGTTTTCCAGCTTCAAGGAGCTAGATAGTGGAGTTGTTTTTATGGGCAATGACAATACTTGTAAAACCATAGAAATAGGTACAATCCAATTAAAGAATCATGATGGCTCAATCCAAGTCTTGACGGACGTTCGCTTTTACCAAGCTTGAAGAAAAATCTCATCTCATTAAGAGTCCTAGAATCTAAAAGGCTCACGATCACTTTGAGAGATGGATTGTTGAAGGTAGTAGCTAAGGCGCTGACAGTAATGAAAGGCACAAGAAGAAATAACTTGTACTATTTTTAAGGAAGTACAGTTATTGGATCAGCATCAATAGTTTATGGAAGAGATGCAGATTCAGAAGTAACCAAATTGTGGCATATGCGTTAGGGACATCCTGGTGAAAAAGCTTTGCAGACTTCGGTAAAACAAGGCTTACTGAAAGGTGCAAATTCTTGCAAATTGGAATTTTGTGAAAATTGTGCTCTGGGCAAGCAGACAAAGGTAAAGTTTGGTTCAGCAATTCACGACATAAAAAGGATTCTGGACTATATTCACAGTGATGTGTAAGGACCTACCAAAACAACTTCTTTGAGAGGTAAGCACTAATTTGTTACTTTTGTTGATAATTATCCAAGAAAAATGTGGGTGCATTTGATGAAGAACAAAAATGAAGTTTTGGGCATATTTCTGAAATGGAAGAAAATAGTCGAGACTCAGACTGGTCGAAAGGTCAAAAGACTTCACTCAGAAAATGGTGGCGAGTACAAGAATGATCAATTTCTACAAATATGCCAAGATAAGGGCATTATACGACACTTCACTATTCCAGATACGCCACAGTAGAATGGGGTGGCAGAACGTATGAACCGGACTGTACTGGAGAAATTTCGGTGTATGTTGTCCAATGCTGGATTGGGCAAAGAATTTTGGGTTGAGGCAGTTGTATATGCGTGCCATCTGATCAACTGTTTACCATCAGCTGCAATTGACTGGTAGTCCTGCTACTGATTATGATTCTTTATATGTTTTTAGTTCCACTGCTTATTATCATGTAAAGGAATCTAAGTTAGACCCAAGAACAAAGAAAGCATTGTTCATGAGTATAACTGGTGGAGTAAAAGAATACCGACTCTGGTGTCCTGTTACAAAGAAGATTATTTTAAGCAGAGATGTGACTTTTGATGAATCAGCCATGTTGAAACAAAACGATTCTCAAGAGGATGACAAGACCAGTAGCATTTTGCAATATGTATAGTTTGAAAATGTTAAAGTTGATCCAGCTGGTGTCGATGAGATCGAAGATGACGAAGAGGTTCTGACTCAGGAACCTTCACAACAACAAGATTCAATTGCATATAGAAGGCCACATAGAGAGATTCGGATACCTGCTCGCTTTGTTGATATGGTGGCCTATGCACTTCTAATTGTAAATGATAATGTTCCTTCCACTTACAGGGAAGCAGTAAGTAACCCAGAAAGTATACAGTGAAAGAAAACAATGAACGAAGAAATGTAGTCTCTTCACAAAAATGAAACTTGGGAGTTAGTTATACTGCCCAAGAAAAAGAAGGCAATTGGGTGCAAATGGGTATATGCAAAGAGGGAAGGATTTCCTCATAAAAATGAAATTCGATACAAGGCTAGATTGGTAACGAAGGGTTACGTTCAGAAGGAAGGAATAGACTGCAATGAGGTATTTTCTCTAGTTGTGAAACACTCGTCTATTCGAATTTTGCTAGCCATGGTTATGCAATTTAATCTTGAACTAGTTCAACTTGATGTAAAAACTGCATTTTTATACAGTGATTTGGAAGAAAAAATCTACATGACTCAGCCATATGGATTCAAGGTTGCTGAAAAAGAAAATTGGGTTTGCAAATTGACAAAGTCGCTTTATGGGTTGAAACAATCTCCGAGGCAGTAGTACAAGCGATTTGATCGATTTATGAAAGGGCAAACGTACACAAGAAATAAATTTGATCATTATGAGTATTTTCGCAAACTACAAAAAGGATCTTTCATTTATTTTCTATTGTATGTTGATGATATGCTAATAGCATCAAAGAGCAAAAATGAGATTGAGAAGTTGAAAACTAAACTTAATCAAAAGTTTGAGATGAAAGATCTGGGTGAAGCTAAGAAGATTCTTGTCATGGAGATATGCAGAGATAGAGCTCGTGGCAAAGCAAGTTTGTCTCAGAAGCAATATTTAAATAAGGTACTACAGCAGTTTGGCATGACAAAGCAGACAAAACCTGTGAATACCCTGTTGCCTTCTCATTTTAAGCTTTCTACACAATTATCTCCTTCAACAGATGCGGAACGAGAATACATGTTACAAGTTTTGTATTCAAATACAGTGGGTAGCTTGATGTATGCAATGGTGTGTACAAGGCCTGACATTTCACATGCAATTGGTATAATGAGCAGCTATATGCATAATCCTAATAAAGGACATTGACAAGCTGTGAAATGGATTCTACGGTACATTCAAAAGACCATGGATGTTGGTTTACTGTTTGAGAGAGATTATATACTTGGTCAAGATGTGATCGGGTACGTTGATTCTGATTACGCTGGTGATTTGGACAAATGACGGTCAACCACTGGGTATGTATTTACTTTTGCTGGAGGGCCAATCAATTGGAAGTCTACACTACAGTATACAATTGCACTGTCAACTACAGAGGCTGAGTACATGGCAATTACAAAGGATATTAAAGAGGCTATTTGGTTACAAGGCTTGCTTGAAAACTTGTAATTGGTACAAGATCACATTAATGTATATTGCGAGAGTCAAAGTACTATTTACTTAACGAAGAACCAAGTTTATCATGCACGTACGAAGCATATTGATGTACGATTTCACTTTGTGCGGGAAATTGTTGATGAAGGGAAGATTCTTCTTCAGAAAATTAAGACTGCAGATAATCCCGCAGATATATTGACCAAGGTGGTGACAACGATCAAGTTTTAGCATTGTCTAAACTTGATCAACATCCTCCAAGTTTAAAAGTAGTCAGAGAAGGCAGAGACTGGAAGGTAGTTTGTTGATAGTTGGCTCAGATTTACTAAATCTTCACCGAGATGGAGAATTGTTGAAAAGTCAACATGCATGATCTTCTAGCTGCAATATTAGAAATTTGGATGAAGCATGTGGTTGGAATCGTGGAAAATTGAAGCCAAAGGAGTTGGTGAAGCATGTGACAATTTGACAATTTCACAACAACTTTGACAATTTGGCATAATTTGCCAAATTGCAGGTGGGCCCCGAATTTGTAATAGTGCAAAACACTTCCTATAAATAGAGGAGGTTTTTCATTTGTGAAGCATCCCAATTTGAGAGAAGTATAGAGCAATTGCAAGTGAGCTCTTTGAGAGATTTGAGAAAGCTTCCACTTGAGTGTTCTAGTGAGGTTCCATTTCGGTGTATTGAGGTTTTGGATGTTGAGAGTTTCTCCCACTTTTGTAAATTCTCATTATTTGTAAAATTATCTTCCAGTCTTTGCTCATGAACGTAGGCATTAACCCGAACCACGTAAATTATTGTGTCCTATTTTCTTTGTATTTGTTTATCACCATATTTATATTTCTCCAAAAGTCACAGTATTAGTAATTGCTCAGCCCGCGTTTCCGCAACAAAACCTTAAAATTTACAAGAGCCGTCCATGGCCAATCAGTGAGAATTCCTGGTTTCGAAGCCATACAATTCGTCTGTACTTTACGCTATATTGCTAGCTCTAGATACTCTTGCTGCTCAGCAATCTGCAAATGCAAGGACGGAGGGCTCTTATATAATGGGAAAATTCGGATGATAGACACCGAATCCAATATGACACGTGGACGAATGAATCATGAATCAGAAAACTGAATATTGTACGTGCATGAAAATTGTTAAATATAATTATCGTAAAGGTTGGTATGCCTATATGTAGCCTCTATGTATTTCCGATTCAAGATGCTTCAAAACGCATAAATATAATGCCTGAAAATCTGGAAACCCCGCTGCCAAACCCTATGCAATAAGTTTATATATCCATGCAATTATATTTATGATGGATTGGTTTGATGTTGATATCTAAGCAGTTGAGCATTAATATAATGTCCTTAAAAGTTGCATAATCCCCACTGCCAAACTCTATGCAATTTTGTCTATCTTGCAATTATGTTTATGATGGATCGGATAGATATTAACAACTAAGCATTTGAGTTATGGATTATTTGACCAAAATATTTAAGTATTAATAGCACAATCCATTTTAAGAACCCACGTGCTAGATGTGTACATTGACCTAACTCCATTTTGATTAGAAATTCATTCCTAAAAGAGAGGGAAAAAAATAGCGATCTTGTCATGAAAGTAATAAAAAAAGCCAACGGTAGGAATTTTACATTCTAAATATAGGGGAAAAAAAATAGAACACCCTTTTACTCAAAATAATAAAATACCCACTTCTTAAATTTTTTAAAAATAAACTTTTACTAAGTACCCTTGATAATTTCAAAAAAATCCTCAATTATACCTCTTTGCTTATTACATATTATTTATTTCCTCTCTACACCTACAAAATAATTTCTTTTAGCCATAAACAAATTCAAGTGAAGTATTTTCAAAATCTTACGTGAAAGTTCACATAAATTAAATACTCATTTTGTTTGTATATTTTAGGTTAAGTATCCATTTAATTTCTATGTTTCGAAAATGCCCCAAGAATATTAATTATAATACACTCTTGCCCTTTTTTCAATTTTACAATAATACCCTTTAATTGGGAGCATCAATGGAAATAAAAAATTAATTTACCAAATTAACTCTTAAAGTATAATTATAATGAAAGTTTTATATTAATTTTAATTGTACTTTTACGGTTAATTTGGTAAATTAATTTTTTTAATGTCCCCAAGATTGCTACAAGGGTAATATTATAAAGCAAAAAAAAAAATATTAAGCATGAGTATAACATAATTAATAACAGTAGTGTCTTAGAATATTTTTTAAAACTAAATAAATATTTAATCCAAAATATATAAACTTTTTGTTTTTACCATCAAAATATATAGACTAAGCTACATTTTCCGTATAAACTGACACGATCTAATATTGAACAGTAGCTTCCAGAATTAATTATTTTGTTACCCAACTTCTGTTGAAATTATGCAAAAAGAGGATGTTAGTGCTTAATTTCGTCACCAATTGACAACATGGACAGAAGCTGAGCTGATTTGGCATATAGAGTCGAAAGCTTGGGTTAAAAGTTGCACTTACTCTGTTTTGGATTATTCAAAATACTCAGAAGTTCATAATACAACTCTTTCTCAGTACCTCGAGTTAATTTTTTTTTAGTAACAAGGGAATTCATTTTTTTTATATTTTGTGCAGATTCAATGATTATGGTTAAAAATAAATTGTAATATTATAATTAAGATGTAGATCGATGAAATTAGAATAAACGAATTCAAGTACATATAACTCCAACTTGAGCAAGTCCAGCAAAAGAGTCAAGAATAATATGCATGTTTTTATTTATTATTTTTTTTCTTCAAGCCTTGACGGATATTTTGGTAAATACAATCTCATATGCATCTATCATATACTTACATAAGATTTTCAATTTACTCAATAAACCTATTTATTAAATAAATACACCCTCAAATTTTGAAATTTTAAATTTTACTCAATAAACTCACTAAAATACTTAATATACCCTTACTAAACTCAATTTTTATAATAATAGTGATTTTACTCATTAACATGGTGATAAAAACAAAACTAAACTAACGGATGTGAAATCAATTGAAATGCAATTACGTGGAATAAAATGGTGATAGGTCCGCGTGCATGATATGAAGAATCTTTTATATATTTGTATCGAATGGTATGAAATTGTTTAATTAAAAAATTGTTGCCAATCCCTCTCTTAAGTTGCAAGCATTAAAGTGCACAAGGAAGACTTATGCAATTCAACGAAAAGTCAAAGAACAACCAACTTTGTTCATGATTCAAACAAAGGGAAGATTTGTCAATATTCTCTATCAATTTCAATGGAAAAGGGAAATAAAACAAAATTCAAATATAAATAAAAAAATTTCATATGTTTTCATGATTCAAATTATTGTCAATATTGTTTTGTTCCTCTATAAAATCAATATCCATCAAATTAATAACAACCAACTTTGTTATTCTGAATCGAATCACATGTGCCCATTTAACAAAAATATATAGCTTGAAAAAAGAATCACACCTCTTTATTAATGAAAATTTGATAAAACCATGTTGAATATAAAGATGAATTCAAAAAGTAAAAATTCTAGTTCTTTTTCTTTTTTATTATACTCTAGTGTCCATAACTGTAATTTAATTCAGAGGTATTTTAATAATGAAAAATTATTTTTAAAAGTGGGTTGATTGAGTAAATTGGTGGGTTCAAATATCCCCACCCTTTTCCTCAATAGTAAATTCAAATAAGGCTACTTTAGTCATATAAATCTTTATAATTGTCCTCAGCAACTTTTAGGGGTTTCAACTCTCTAAATTCCTCGACACCCATTTTAGAAAATAATTTCACTATTAAAAGTTAAAATTTAAAAATCTCTCTTCACTAATCTCTTTCTCTCTTTATCTTATAATTATATGTTCTTTCTCCTACTCTTACATTTTGTAAATTAAACATTTTATTTCGCTCTCTTTTTGAATAGAAGAATTTTTTCTTAATATTTGTTAGCATTTTTGTTTACTAAAAACTAATTTCTTTATATTCATTAAATTTCACGGTTGATAAAAATGTCTTGATATTGATTTTTAAATGGCATGTTTCGGTCCTCTTAGTTAGTGATACCAATTATTTGCAACAAAAAAATACATCTAAATGAATTTACTAGAATTTGTGAAATTGAAAAAACAAAGAGAAGAAAAAGTTAATCAAGTAAATTTTTTTAAAATTATTTAAATAATAAAATTCTTAATTAAAAGGGAGTGTTGAGAAAAAATTAATGGGTTCAAATATCCCCACCCGTTAAGATGTAAATGGCCTTACCATAATCATTCAATCTTTTGAATTTCAAATTGCTCGTGGTTTTTATCTCGTGAACCCCAATAATGTACATGCGCCACTTGTCTCACTCCTACACCTAGGGGTGGGCATGGGTTGAGTTGGATAGGGTTTGCAAAAACCCAATCCAACCCAACCCATTATTGAATGGGTTGAGATAAACTCAACCCAACCCAATTAAATAAATATGTTCAAGCCAATCCAACCCAACCTTTAAATTATCGGGTTGGGTTGGGTTGATTGGGTTGAAGATTCAAAGTCAAATTAATATGAAAAATTAAATAAAGAAAAAAATATAAAAGTTGAAATAAAACTTATTGAAATTAAATATAAAAATATTATATTATGAAAATTCTATTCACTATCTAGTTTTTGATAAATAAACTAAAAAAATATAGAGTGAACAAAACAGAAAAGTACCTTAATTGATTGAGAATTGATATTTAAGAGAGTGAATTTAGTTTTGGAATTAGAATCTAAAGCTATAGATACAAGAACAAAATAATCTCTTTTATAAAAGAATAAAAAGAGGATAAAAATATAGATTGGTCGTTTCAATTTTTAAGATTTTGTAATTGAAAATTATCTTATTATTATTATTATTATTTATGTGGGTTGGATTGGGTTACATAGGTTCATCATAATTGACCCAATCCAACTCAATTATTGATTGGGTTCGAAAAATTTAACCCAATTAACTCATAATAATTCACTCAACTCATTAAAATTAAATTGGGTTAAATTGGGTTGAGTTGGGTCAATTAAATTGGATTGAGTTTGCCCACCTCTACCTACACCATCTCTCGTAATAACTTTGACCCATAATTGGGTAAGCTGCAGGTACTTAGATTTTCGCGTAGCCAAGTTTTGGTTTTTCCGGTAATTAAGTTGATTGATTTATACAACTTCTATGGACATTTGAGTATGCAACATGGTTAAGGAATACCAGTTTCCCACGGAACATAACAAATAAAACAAATTAGCTTGTAATGATCACAAATGGGAAAATTAAATGAAAGAATGAAAAGAAAAATATTGGATAAAAATGATTGTGCTGCAGATTTTGATAACATAGCCACCCATATTCATCTTATTATTTATTATTGGAGTTTATTTTTCTAATATGTTAGAATTTTGATTTTTAAGTTTGGGCGCACATACCAACTAGTTGGTAAAATCTCGTATGAAAGTAAGAGTTAGGATTTAGACGTCGCTCACACAAGTTTCTTTAGACTATAATTTAAAAGAAAAATTATAAATTAAGTGTAAAGATTAGGACTTTTTTTTTGAAGTATTATCTTTTAATATTATAGATACATAAGGTTACTAAGGTTCAGATTCATACTATTAATTATCAGAAAGTCTAAAGATCTACATAGTATAACTTGAAAATATAAGATAATAAATATGAGATCTAATTCAACTTGTGATAATCTCTAAAGAAGGACATTGAATCTTTGTCAATTAAATCTAGAGAGATGGTAGAAATGTCCGGCCCAAGACTCAATGGTTTGGACCAGGCTTGGCTTGACCTAAGCATGTTTTATTAACACTCAGATCTAGCTTGAGCTTCATATAAAAAGCCTAAGCCTGATTTAAAAACTCAATAAATATATAAAAAATTAAAAAATATATTTTTCTTTAATTAAAATATAACAATTATTTGACTCACTCATCACTTATATTTAAAATTTAAAATACTGTAAACTATAAATTTGTAAATAAAATGAAATTTTTTTAAAATATAAAATTCGGACTCTAAATTCCGACCCACCCCAGGCCAATCCTGCCGAACAAAAGAGACGCTGGGGCGGGACTCGGGCTTTCCCAAACCCAATCCAAGCCCCAACATTTTATCATCCATAATCAAATCTTGACTTGGTGAGAAACGCAAACAACTCGGCCATTGATTGGTTGGCTTAAAGGATAGTCTCTATAAAAACTCTAGCCTCTCAATTATTTCTTACAAGCCCCAGGCCACGAGTAATAAGAACTATTTTAAATGCCATTCAAATCCCACGAAGTTTGTATTTATATACTTATCCTCAACAAGTAATCAAACTATATATATTCATAGTAACACAATCATTTTCTAATGGCAAACCTTAAAATGTCACCTACAACATCAACTGCCGATGATAACCTCCACTTCAATATTCTTTCATTTGACAACTTATCATACAGGGTCCAAGTTAGCAAACAACTACAGCTTCCATTTTTTTGGAAGGCCAAATTTTCTGGCTCACAAGAGCCAAATACCAAACTTTTACTGAACAATATTTCTGGCGAAGCACGAGAAGGTGGAATAATGGCGATTCTAGGAGCTAGTGGAGCCGGTAAAACAACTCTGATGGACGCTCTTGCGGGCCGCATAGAGAAAGAGAGCTTGCAGGGGACTGTGACTTTGAATGGAGAAGTTTTAGAGTCAAAGCTTCTGAAGATCATATCTGCTTATGTGATGCAAGATGATCTTTTGTTCCCAATGTTAACTGTAGAGGAGACCCTCATGTTCGCCGCGGAGTTCAGGCTCCCACGCTCGGTCGCCAAGACCAAGAAACAAGAAAGAGTTGAAGCTCTGATTAATCAACTCGGATTGCGAAGCGCAGCAAGGACTTTTATAGGTGATGAAAGACACAGAGGCGTGTCAGGAGGAGAACGCAGGCGGGTTTCAATTGGAATCCATATAATTCATGACCCAATTCTCTTGTTCCTGGATGAACCCACATCTGGGCTTGATTCAACGAGTGCATTTATGGTTGTTAATGTCCTGCAGCGTATTGCAAAGAGTGGAAGCATCGTGATCATGTCTATACACCAGCCAAGTTACAGAATCTTGAGCTTGCTAGACCGTTTGATCATCCTCTCACATGGACAGAGTGTGTACAACGAAACACCGAGCAATCTTGGACAATTCTTTGCGGAATTTGGGCATCCGGTTCCTGAGAATGAGAACAAAATAGAGTTTGCTCTGGATTTGATGCGTGAGCTTGAAGAGAGCTCTCCAGATGGAATCACAAGATTAGTTGAATTCAATGAGTCATGGCAGGTCACCAAAAAGAATGGAAATAAAGTCCCGGAAAACGCCAACGTTTCACTTAAAGATGCCATCAAGGCAAGCATTTCAAAAGGAAAACTAGTGTCTGCTGGTGAAACTATAAGTGATGGTTCAAATTTGACATCATCAGTTCAAACTTTTGCCAATCCTTTTTGGATTGAAACGATAGTTATTTCAAAAAGATTGCTCACAAACTCGAGAAGAATGCCTGAATTATTTGGAATTCGCTTAGGGTCAGTTCTTGTCACTGGTTTTATCTTGGCCACACTTTTTTGGCAACTCCAAGATTCCCCAAAAGGGACACTAAAAAGATTAGGGTTTTTCGCATTTGCCATGACCACAATATTCTACATTTGTGCAAGAGAAATCCCTGCACTTCTTCAAGAACGAGACATATTCATTAGAGAAACTTCTTACAATACATACCGCCACTCGTCATATGTATTTGCTCATTCTCTCGTCTCAATGCCTCCCATTACCACCCTCTCTATCACCTTCGCGGTAACAACCTTTTGGGCTGTTGGCCTTTCCGGTGGGTTCTCTGGGTTCCTCTTCTTCTTCATCACAATATTTGCTTCATTTTGGGCTGGAAGTTCATTCATGGCATTCATTGCCGGACTTGTGTCCCATATTATCATTGGTTTCACCATTGTGGTTGCCATTTTAGGTTACTTTCTTCTCTTCTGTGGATTCTACATTCCTCGAGATGAAATTCCTCCGTATTGGATATGGTTTCATTACGTTTCTCTAGTGAAATATCCATTCCAAGGTGTTCTACAAAATGAATTTGGGGATCCCTCGAAATGCTTTGTTAGCGGGGTGCAGGTCTTTGATGACACACCATTCGAAGGTCTCCCTTTTGATACGAAGATCAAGTTATTAGAAAACATGAGTAATGTGTTGGGTACTAACATTACAAGCTCAACATGTGTGACCACTGGGATGAAATTACTGGAGCAGAAAGGAGTAACGGATATCAGCAAATGGAAATGTTTCTGGATCACCGTTGCCTTTGGCTTCGTATTTAGGGTTTTATTTTACTTCACTTTGTTGTTTGGGAGCAAAAATAAAAGGAGATGATAACTTTGTTCGCGTCAAATAATTTGCATGATAATTAATTTGTTTAATCCCAAGTTTCTTTTTCTGACTTTAAATGCAAGATTTTAAGTTCAAATTTATTTTCTATCTTTGTATCATGAAATTACATGTTGTAACTCCTCGTTCTCTCCATATCAATAAGCTTTTTCAATTCGCAGAGCCAGGCCAGTCATTGGTTTATATAGCTTTAATGTCCTTATTAAGCTTTTTAATTTGTGCTTATGCGTGAATCACATGTTTTTGAATTTCCTTTTGTTGACTTAATTTGAGCTTGTGCTTATGCATATGAATCACATGTTGTAATTTCTCTTTCAGTTTTGTTTTAACCCCGATTTTTCCAAGAAACAAACGCCCCAACACTTTAATACTAACTCCAAGGGTCAAACAAAGATCAAGAAACAAAGAATTAAAACGCGAAGTGAAGCTTCATTACTCAAGAATCCACGGTTGCCAATTTGCAGAGATCGTTACAGAGAACGAAAGGAACAATCTTTCTCTCTCTACAATCATCTCTCTAAAGGATGCTCATTAACCAGCCTTATGAAGGCTGTTTAGAAGCTAACCAAAGTTGCCCAGATTTTTTTTACCCGCCATTTCTAACTAACTAACTTAACTTCTTAAGTAATCGTAAACGACGGCTTTTTCGTTTCGTCTGTCGCTCACGACGCCGCAGACGCAATGCCATCTTCCTCTATACGACATATCGGCGAATAATCAAAACGCAACATGGCAAGTCGTCCAACCAGTTCGAGTTCACTTATTCAACATCTATTCTCTATCCATATCAATTAGCCTTAATTGTTATCGCAATTCATTGATTTGTTTGAAAGTTGTAATCCTACTGTGGCATTGGTAGGTTCAATGTTAATAAAAGTTACAAAATTTTATTAATATTAAGCAAAATTATTTACTATTTTTAATTTAAGAAGATGAACTGTTGAAGTTCAGGTTCTAGTGGCATATGATTTATGATTCCCCCCGTCTCTCTCTCTCTGTAGCTAGTTTTTTCAACCCTAGCTTGAAATAACTTTTGTTTTGTATCAAAGTTCAAACTTTGTTTTCTGTGCTTTGAATGATAAGAATTCTGGGGGAAAAAAGCTCAAAACAATGGATTCATAGTTGCTAATTAAAATTAAAAAATAAGATAAAATAAAATTTAATCACACAACTTTTAATTTTGATTTGTTCTATCTAATCTTTGTTAATTTTTTAATACATAAATTTACAGCATATGTGTGTGTGTGTGTGTATAATTGAAATGAAACTTCCTCCAAATTGTTTGGTATTGAAAGTAAGGATTAATTGGCAATGATTAGTCTAGCCGATAGCAGGAAGTTTCTTATTAATAATTAGTCTTCATAAAACATGGTGAAGGGTTTGGTTTCTTCGATAGTAGCCAATTGCAGGAAATTTCTTACCAATGGACACCTATTAATTAGTTCAGGTATGCCAGTACTTCTTCCGACCTTACGAGTATGTGAATTCGAATCGTAGAAGCAAGTAATCGTAGATGTGCTCATAATCATATATTGCATTATTGCGTGACGTTTTTGTTGTAGTGATCAAGAAGGCAATACCAAAAATGCCTTTAGAAATATCAGACGTATTCACAACATTACACAACTTGTAAAAATCTTAGACGTGATAATGGTATAATAATAGGGTACGATGACAGTACTACAGCTGTCATTCATCAAAAAGAAAATTTCAAAGGGAATTCATGTTTTTGGGGCAATCGGCCGGAAATTGAGATAGTTGAATTTTATTAAAATAATTATAAAAATATAATTTTTTTGGTGTAATGGGTTGAATTTACTCTAATTTTTTTTAATAGTAGTAGAACTACAAATTATTATACAAATACTTTTTACAAACTGAGATAGCATAACTGTATTAATTAGATTAAATAATCCATATTCCACATGACTTATTTTAAATAAAATAATTATGTCACATCAATTAGTTTTTACAACAGTTCAGTACTCATTTTTTTAGGTACTAGTTTCGAGTTTTAAGCTCGAAAATTTTTATACCTTCTTTTTAACTCAAAAATTTTCTAACCTTCCAAATCCAATTATGTGCTATATGGATCGATCACTCCACTAGTGGCCACATAATTAGGAATGTCACTCCCCATTCCACTAGTTATGGTGGCATAATTGTGATTCATGGCCGTCCCTAGCCAAACGCAGCGATAGCTAGAGATGGCCAACGGGCCATGTTGTGTTAGCACGGTCGGTCAAACCAAGGCCCATTAGGGCTCAGGGGCCGGGCATGGCATAGCCCACTAAGTGAACGGGTTGTGGTGTGTGGTGCCCAAATTTTTTTTTAGGCTTGGCATTGCCCACGGCACGAGCCTACACATGTCGTGCTCAGGCCGTGCCCAAAAAAAACCTGCCAACCTTTTTTTTTTTTTTTGTTTCAAGTCCACATGCCTAGTATAGTTTTTCAAACCCATCAACTCATGCACTAATAATAAGATAACAACAATAATAAGTTTTATTAAGGGAACAATTAACATTTCATTATCAATTTATCACAATTTCACAACTATATAATTAATTTCACAATAACCAATTATAATATAACAATACATAAATTTATTTCCATAAAACAATTAGAATATATATTTTTTAACTAAGACTTAAATTAATTTTTAAAAGCCTATGTTAATAAATTATATTAAAAAATTAATTTCTAGATATTTGTAAAATCATAGCATTTTATGTTTACTTTTCATTAAAAAACTTTACTTTGATATATTTTGGTTCACATGCTATATTAATGGCCCATGAGCTGCGTGCTAGCCCACCAATAAAGCGTGTTTATTACATATTTTTTCAATGCCATGCTTTATACCATCTGTAATCGTGTCTTACTTTTAAGGCTCAGGTGCCTAAAGTTCTAAATCTGGCCCAGCCCACGTGGGTGTCGTGTCATTTCGTGTGTCTTACTGAAACGTGTTCGTGCTGTGCCGAGCTGTATGGACATGTGTCATGCCACATGTGACCCAGCCCGTTGGCCATCTTTGGTGATAACCATTCTTGGCTCATGCAATTATGTAAATCTGTTTTAGTAGTTCATTTTTTTTGTGCAAAATTTTTCATAAATTTAGGGAAAAAATAGTAGTATCATGCGTCGCTAATAAGGAAAATTATAAATTCTCGTCTCAAATATAAGTTAGATGCACTTAAATTCAAATTCAAATGGCTATGACACTTACCCTCTTCAAATTTAAAAATATTAACTACTAAAAAAAGATCTTTATTAACATTAAAATTGTGTCAGTAATTATTTTCAGTGACATTTGTTAATTGTGTCAGTAATATGGCAGTCAGAAAGATAGTGACTTGTTTTTAGTGTCACGAATATAGTGTCAGTGATTACTATTAATATAGTATCATCAATCTTGTGACTCCATAGTATTAGTAATTGTTGAAACCATATTAGTGTTTATGATTACTGTTACCATGGTATCACTATTTAATTTATTTAAAAAATTAAAATTAAAATTGGTCAATTGCCTATTGATTTATTGGTAAAATTAAAAGACATCACAAAATGACAAAAAAACTCAATTTATATTACAAAATCTTTCATTTCATATTTAAATATTGTTAGTATATTATTACAAGTATACCAAATACAAATTTAAACAAGTACAAAAAGGAACATACAAATTTAGAATATCTTAAATATAATTTGAAAGACACACAAGTAGATATTCAGTTTGAAAAAATTACAAGTATACCATGACAATACTGCAGTTGTTATTAATCAAAAAGAAAATTTCAAAGTAAATTTGAGTTTTAGGTGTAATCACCTGGGAATTGAGACGGTTGAATTTTATTAAAATAGTTATAAAAATACCATTAGTACTTCACATGTTAGTTGGGATGGTAGAATCCATGTATGGATGCAGTTTACTCTTTTAAACCTCCATTTGGTTATGGGTTGAATTTAATCTAATTTCTTTTAATAATAATAGAACTACAAATTCTTATACAAATACTTTTTACAAACTAATGTAACATAAATGTATTAATTAGATTAAAATAATTCATATTCCACATGACTTATTTTAAATAAAATAATTATGTCGCATCAATTTTTACAACAGTTTATTATTCATTTTTTTAGGTACTTGTTTTGGGTTTTAAGCCTGAAAATTTTTAGACCTTCTTTTCATATCCAATTATGTATTATATGGATAACTCCCACTAGTGGCCACATTCTTTTCATATCCAACAGTTTAGGATTTATTCCACTAGTTAGGGTAGCATAATCGTGATTCATGGCCGCCCTTACTCAAACACCGCGATAGCCATTCTTGGTTCAAGCAATTATGTAAATCTATTTGAGTAGTTCATTTTTTTTCTTTTTTTTCTTTTTTTGCGCAAATTTTTTCATAAATTTAGAAAAAAAAAATAGAAGTATCATGTGTCATTAATAAGGAAAATTATAGATTCTTCTTGAAATGCAAGTTATGCAACTCAAGAGAGGAGGTGAATTAGGATTTTAAAATTTATACAATACGGTTCGCACAATAATTTAATCTATTGCCTTAATCAAATTAAAAATAATAAATTCAATCAAGCACAATATTAAAAGAGTAAGGGAAGAGAAAACAAACACAAAGATTTTTACATGGTTCGGTAATCATCACCTACGTCCACGCCTCCAAGCTCACCCGTCTTGAGGATTTCACTATCCAACCCTCCCAAGGTTTCAAATATTTACAATTGACTTCCAAGGTATCAATGGACCTTTACAATTAAGAGATTATATCATCAATCTCTTCACCCTAAGTGTTTTTCACACTTGTACACTCATAAATTTGATGAGAAAAAGAAGGTTACAACAAAAACTCTCTTTAAGAGTGGATATGTAAATAATAGCATAATAAGGATTTAATCTATGATGATTTTGTGAATTTGAAGCTCAATATATGTTATATGATCTTGTTATATTTGCATTGATCTCTAAAATGAAGTTGGAGTTGAGTTTTTATAATTAAAACCTGAAAACTAATCGTTATAGGTAAATTCCCGCAACCAAACGGTTAGCTGCTTGATTTATCCGGCTAACCACTCAGAACAGTTATATTACCATTAAATTTGAATTGCTAGAGTAACACTGTTAATAAAATTACACTTTGGCTCAAAACTTTCTATAATTATACTATAGTCCAAAATGTCATAACAATTTACAAAAAGGTCCAATTTTATAATTTCTAAATAATATTTGTCATTCCAAAACTTTCTAAAATTATGATATGACCCCAAAATATATTAGTATTTTCAAAAAAAATTCTTTTCAAAATTTAACATAATACCCATAATTTTTAAAGTTGGCATAACCTTTCATTTTAATCCAAAATTTAAAAATATAAAATTTTCCTCAGGCGGTTCGCCGCTCACTCTCTTTATCTAATTTTAGATTTCAAATGTTTGGATTATATTTGGATCTTCAAACTTTCATCAATTATAGTATGGCCCAAAATATTTCAAATGTTGTCAATAAGTCCAACTCCGGAATTCAAAATAATACTTATTGAATTCAAAGATTGTAAAACTTTTCATTTTAATCCAAATTATTCAAATCCACAAAATATTCTATCTTATAAATATTAAACCTTTTAGTTTATGAAAAGTAATTATTGAATTAATCTCTTGAGTTTCTCAAGTGCTAAATCATGCATCAATTAAATCATACTGGCTTTATAAGAATTCGTCGCAATAATTTATCCATTGAGCTCTAAACTTTATTCTTGATTTCGTCATTGTCCGTTGAGTGTTTTGAACGTGATTTCACTTGATTCACTTATATAAATATTATTCTTCAAAAACTAGTGAAAATGTGAAATACAATGTTTATTAAATTACTTAAAACACATGTTTGTTATCATTAAAATTACATTCTGTGTAGCCTTTTACGCTAACACTTCTCTCACATATAATTTAGAAGCACTTAAATTCAAATTCAAATGGCTATGACACTTACCCTCTTCAAATTTAAAAATATTGCACATAACTCGCTTATACTGACAATTTAACTTATTTTACAATAGAAAAATCTATATTGTACCTAATTAATTTAATCTATTTTATATGCCATAAACATCCATCAATTTTTTTTTTTTACGTGATACAACGATATTATCCTTATAAGTTAAGTTAAAATTTTGGCATAAATATAAGTTATTGGTATATTGGATTTAATTTTAAATTTTTATTCCATAATAAGATAATTTTATTATTCTATTTTCATCACATCATGGAACCTGTACTAATTTTATTTACATAAGGCAAACCTTCAAATACTTTATTGCCTAATCTACTTGCATTTTTCATTTTTTAGGGCAAGAAAATATGAAAAAAAATTACATTAATTAGATAATTAACTCAACTTATTTTAGGAAATATATCTCATTTTTTAAATAAAGATTTTTGTTATAAAGGTGGCCAATGGGCCGGATGGCACGAGGCACGGCACGGCACGGACATTGCACATGTCCATACAACATGACATGACACGAGCACGTTTCGGTAGAGTATGCGGCACGGTACGGCAAGCACGTGGGCCGTGTCGGGCTTAGATTTTAGGCACGTGGGCCTTAAAAGCACGACACACGATTAGAGATGGGGCAAAGCACGGCACACGAAAAAGCACGCAATAAGTACGTTTCATTTTTTAATGAAAATAAACTTAAAATTTTATGATTTTATAAATAACTTGAAATTGAATCTTTTAATATATTTTATCAGCTCAAGTTTTTTAAATTTATTTAATTCTTAATTTCAAAAAAATTATAATTGATTTATGTTTATAATTTATTAAATAAATAATTGATATCATGATTTTAATAAATAAATTATAAATATCATGATTTTATAAATATGTATTAATATTATTATAAACTATGATAGATGGCTCTACATAATTCCAAGTTAACAATTAAATTAACTCTTAAACAAAATTATTATTATTGCTGTTGTTAAGTACTAAAAAAAAAGAATTCTAATACCATAGAGTGAAACTTAGCAACTAATATTACATTCTCTTACTATTATTATTATTAATTTATTATTATTGAATATGGACTTAAATTTTGAATTTTTTATTCTATTAAATTTGAATAAATACACATGGATCCAAACAAAATACATAGGCTTGAAAAAAAATAAGATAACAACTTAGCGCTCTTAAAAAAATAAAAAAGGTAAAAAAGTTTAGTGGCTTTTCCTAGGCACGGCCTACGGCACGGCAAGTGTGGACACTCCACGTGTGCCGGGCTGGGCCTAAGTAAAAAAAGTTAAATACGGCACGTCACCAGCATGAGCATGCATGAATTTGTTTTGATGGGCCTAGGCCGACACAACATTATTTGTTGGTCATCTCTAATATGTTAGTAAAGTCAATCACAATATTAACCCTCTTATAATAACCTCGTATATATTGATATTGCAATCAAAAGTCTTTCGATATGCACCATTAAAAACCTATCAACACCTTTTATTTTTTGGTGCAGTTGTAGGACACAGTCTAAATATTTTTTTCTTATTTAATATTGGAGGACTCCCAACTCCAAAGCTGAGGAATATCAACTCAGAAGTTGAGCGCTTGGACTGATGCCAATGGGCTAAGAGCCCATCGACCTCTTATACTCTTTCAACTTGTGTACATTATATGTGAACCATATCGATTTGCAGTGGCTTTAGTTGTGGAACTCATTGAAGAAAATAGTGACTATAAAGAAGGGGGTGTGCCATGCGTACATCAATATTCATATTTTTATGTTATAAAGTTGTGATATAAAAAATTGAGTCTTAATTAGTTGATTAGTGTTTGGCTATTCAGAATAACAGTGAATATGTGTCACTAGTAACTCGTGGATTTGATAATCCTGTGAAATTTTTTTTGTTATGTTATATTAAAAAAATTGACCTTTATTGTTGTAGATTTGAAATAATTAGCCGAAAATTCAAAAGAACCAAAAAAAAAAATCACTGTGTTATTAAAATATTATAAGAATTTCATAGCAAAGAATGTGAGCGTTTCTCGAAGCTAGTACTTTGGGGGCTTGGGCTCAACAAGTGTGTCCATAAGTTGGCCTGATTTCCTTTATGTAGGCCGAGTTCTTTGCAGATTCAGGCCTCCTGCACACGGATCCATTCCACATAATCCTAATTTTTTTATCAATTACAACATGGGCGATAAATAATAACACAGTAATTTCATTAAAGTACTTCTTGTTTGGTTAAAATTCATATAAACCTGTAATTTTAAAAACTAATTAAATCTTCTTAAAATTCTTTTGTAACGCAGATTTACTTCACTATCTTTCGAATGCTATCTTAGCATAAGGTTAATTTGACTATTTTATTCTTATGTTACAAAAGATTATCTTAAAAAAATTGTATATTTAAATTATTTAATTTACAACCTATATAGCACAACTGTTTCTTAAGATTGAACATCAATGTTAATGACTTAATTAATTTAGATGATATTGGACTATCATGTCAGTCACGATCTGGGTAATTTTGTCTTTTACTTTACAAGAATATGGTATTCTAAAGATAATACAATTAAAAAATCAATTTTTATTAAATTTTGTTTTTTTTTAATTATCTGACGATATCCAAATTATAGAACATGGTAGTGCATTTGTAGTTTTGAACCATGCAAGAATGTGAAATTGAGACTTGAGAGAATTGGGACACAGTTAAATTTTAAAATAGAAAAAAATTTAAAAGTAGAAAAATAAAAGAAAAAGTGAGAAGAAAATAAGAAGGAAGAGCTTTGCTAAATTGGGAATTTTTAAATTATATTCCGCACTAAAAATTAGATAATTTTCCAAAGTATAAATTATATAGATGTTAATTTTGTTTGCCACCCCAATCCTGAGTATACGAGCAGGAGACATAATGGCCAACGCCATGGCTCTGCTTTCTTGCAACACCGTTATCTTAGCGGCTCAACAACGGCCACGGCGTAGAGCTAAGAAGCTGAAGAAGCCCAACACAAAACAAAACAACGAGAACAGCACCAGCACCAGCACCAGCAGTAGCGTCGGGTTTGGCATCGAGAAAAAGGAGCCTTTATGGTGGTGCGTCCAAGGTTGTGGTGCTTGCTGCAAGCTTGACAAGGGTCCAGATTTTGCCACCCCTGAGGAAATTTTTGATGACCCTTCCGATGTTGAGGTTTATCATTCTTTTTTCCCCATTTTTAAGACCCCATTAAATGTTTAATGTAGAATCTTTATTTTATTGGTTTGATTTTAATTTTATGAAAATTCAGCTTTACAGAAGCTTAATAGGTCCAGATGGGTGGTGCATAAACTATGAGAAAAGCACACGCAAGTGCTCCATTTACCCTGGTTAGCATTTTCATTTTGTGATTGATTTTATTGATTGATATTCACAAGCTTTTATCTTCAAAATTTGACAACTTGTGGATTTTATTTTCATTTTAGAACGTCCATATTTTTGCCGAGTGGAACCAGCTGTGTTTCAGTCACTGTATGGAATTAACAAGAAGAAGTTTAACAAGGAAGCTTGCAAGTGAAGTGAATTTTCTTGTGTGATTTTACTGAAATTTTATTTGATTGACTTTCTCTATGTTCTAGTCTGGCTTAGGCTTGTCTTGCTTGCTTTGCAGTTGCTGCAGGGATACCATCAAGACAATATACGGTTCACGTTCCAAGGAATTAGATAATTTCAATTGCGCAATATGTAGCTCTCATTCTTCTTGCTGATTTTTGTCTAATTCGAGTCCTGAAAGCTGTTTGGGGATGTTAATGGTGAAATACAAGATTTACTTGAAAAAAGGGTTTTGCTGTTGCTAAGGAAAATATGCTACATGCTGATTGTTCAATCTTAGCAGACGATTGCAGTCCACCTTCAATACTATTGATGCTTGCTTCATCCATGCAGCTCAGCTCAACATGTTAACATCTAACAGGTCTCTTGTGGGCATCAAAGAAATCCAGATTCTACAAGAATCGACTAATTCTACAATATCCAATGATTTTGTACTGACACAATGGGAATACAATCTGGATTATTCATGCTTAGCTGTGACTTTTGTACCAAATGAGATCTATTTGATATAGTTCCATTGCCTTTACCCAATTATATTGATTTTTACTTCTGTATTGGTGTCAACTTGTAAAACTTTATTCAAGTGATGAGTTATCTGCTCAAAGCCTATAGAGAGTGATTTTAGCTAGCGTGAGAAGCATGTTTGTAACCCAATACTTGTACCTCAAATTCTGTTAAAACCGTTATTCAAGATCAAATAAGACATTCCAACATTCTTTCTTTTGCATCTCATTCTTGGATCTAGTTCTCTACCTTTGAAATCTTCTCCTTCTCTCTCTTCGATGGAAATTCACTCTCTCAAACCTTGGCCACTGCCATCCTACTCTTAATAATCTTTCCCAACATTGAATCCCTTTGCTCAGACGCCATGGCCACTACTCTCCCAGTGGCTTCACCCTCTTTGCCCGTGCCTACATGCCTACAGTCTTGCCACCAATGGCCTCACTTACCGTGCTCCACCAGACAACACTCTCGTTAACCCCATACCAGACGCCGCCACTGTGCGTGGCCATGTCTGAAAGGACGGAGCCTTCCCTCATCAGTCTTTGCTCAGCATTCCTCCCAATACCACCCTCACCACTCTTCACAACACCAGCCTCTATGTTGGCACTGATGGTGAAAGGGTTTCTTCCAATGATGTTCTAGTTGTCCTGCCCAATCTTTACGTTGATAGGTCTTGTGTTGTTCATGGTGTTGATAGGCCACTGGTGCCAAATCCATGATCCTCATCAGGTGATGATCAAAATCTTGCAAAACCAAGAATGGAGAAAATTTCATCTCGTGTGTCTAAAAGGCGTCGTGCAAAAGGGAGTTCCTGCGATTCATCCACAAAGCAAATCTTCCTAAGGAGAATGAGGAAACTCGCAGCCCTTAAATGCTCTGTGGGTTCTTGGTTTTCTTTGTTGAGTTCTTTTCTGTTAATGGATTCCTGATTGCTTAATCATGCTTGGTGCAAGCAGTCTCTTTCAAATTTGCAACCCCATCCTTATTTCAGGGTTTGAGATGTAGATCCTACGCAGAAAAGATCAGGGTTCTGAAATTATGTGCTTAAAATTCTGTATCAATCCAAGAATGTGCTTCATTCATTATGCTTTGAGAATGCACTTCCTTTCTTATGCTTGCGATGTATACGGGTTTTTCTCATCAGAATCCAGATGAAAATTCCGTATGAACTTTACGTCTTTTCTTTAGAAAATTCAAAGGATTCGTGCACATGTTTCTGCTTGTCTTGAGGTGAATGCTTGATTACGGGTACTAAATTTCACAAACGGAAATGGCAGTATTCCTTCCTCTGAATTGTGCGGATTGTTAATTGATGATCAGGAAGTACAATTATCAAGATCCTCAACATTTCCTTAGATTGAAGGTTACTCGCATGCCTAAAAAAGCAACTTGTATAGTTTAATGTCCTCCAATAAGGATGCCTAATTTCTTGTAAATTAAAACCCTGAACAACTTCTGTGTAATTGAAGCATGCAAGACGGAGGTTCCGGGAACATTCAACAGAATAGAGTGAGTGTTAAAGCGAGACACTTTATGAAAAAAACTTTTTTGTAGTGACTGAAAAATAATTGCATCAGATTCTCTGGCTGCCGACTCTCCAAAGATGTTCAGCTTTCTACTGCTTTTCTCCCAGAAGATAAAGCAAAGGAAAGAGATTCGATTCAGGAAGGGTCTCGGGGCCGATGTTACGTCATATTTGGGAGAATTCACTGGTTTTGAATCAAAATATCTCATCAATAAATTGGATGGTGCTTAGTTGTGAAACCTCCAACGTGCCACGGCAAAAACAATCAACACTCAAGGCTCAAGCTCTGACTGAAGAAGGTTTATGGAGGGTGACTTTAGTCTTCCAATTAGGTTCTCCTCTGGTCCTGAAATTCAAGGCACAAGAATCACAGAGGACTATCCCAATCTGTTTGGTGATAGTTATCAAGCTGCAGACACTTATGATATACCAACATCATCGTTAGATGCAATATGTCATCCGTTCCCTGCTTCCGACCACCCTCTTTCTTCTATGCAAGAAGCAGCCTACGAGGGAAATCGGCTGTCAAATAATGGCAATTTCGACTCTGGCTTCGGTGGCTGCCGGGGAAAAAGATTATTCTCTTATAACCACGGCAGCAATGGTATTGGCGCTGAATATGGCGGTAGCTTGGTCCCATCAGAACACGCCCGCCAAAATGAGGAACATTACGACACTGATTTTAGTTACCGTGAGAATAATGAAATCCAGCCGGCTTTTGATTATAATACCTGTTATGAGTCCTGTTCTGGTTTCACTGAGGACATTTTCCACTACAATGAGCAGGAACCCAGACCCACATATGGTTACAGCCCAGAAGAAATGGAATTTTGCGAAAGCATTTTCAGTTACTGGCCTTGCTTGCTACGGGAAATGCGACAAAGCTATGTTCCATGATAAACTGATCACCAGAGGTAGCAAAATTCTGGAAGCTCTTGGAGGAACACACCAGCAGTTTTAAAGAATAAACCCAGGAATGCATTTTTAACAAATGTCAGTAATAATAAGAGTCCAAGAATGTTGTTCTGGAGGCTGGACCTCTTTTTAATTGTAATGTTTATTCCAAAAACAAAGTTTCACGACTTGCTTTCCTTGTCACATAAATTAATCACCTGGGTCAAGTGGTAGCTCTTTATAAGCATAGAAGTTCTCTTCCGTAACAGAAGGAGCTCCAGCTCTAACTTTGTTGAACTCTCAAAATTCTATTATACAGGCACAGCCTTAATATTAATTTCTGTAGTCAGTAGTCCATAATAGAACTTAATAATTCTGTACAACATGCTATAACTTAGTTTACTACTATAATCTTGCAATTAGTCTATCCGGTTCATTTTGCTTCTAATGTTTAACCTCATATCTATTTTTCGGTAGTTTCTATTCCTAAATTGAATTCACCAGTATTACCACCAGTGAATACACTCTGCACATTCACCTGCAGTATCACCCTGGTGATTTTAAATCATCAAGCCAGAAGGTGCCAAGTGCTCATGCTGCCAAGTTGAAGCCCTAGATAGATGATACATGGTGGTTGGTAAAAAGAGCACATCTCTTGCTATCCTAGAACAGCATGGTCATAACATGCATTGCGGAGTCTAGAATTTCACATAAAAGATATATATTTCCTATTTTTATCTCTTGAACAAATTTTGTGTAAAAGCAACTCACTATACAAGAGGTATCCAAATTGTAATCATTCATCATATTACAGTACCAAGGCCTAACTCATCCTCAATCTCATCCCCATCTTCAAATAGCTTCAGAAAACGAGCCTGATCCTGTTGCCTCTTCTTCTTCTGCCAGTACTTGTATGCTGCCAGCAACCCAATTGCAGTAACAATTGAAGCCAGTAAGCTGATCAACACAATTATAGCTACATGCATTCCCTTCCTTCCAACATGTGTGTCCGACTCTGAATTAGAATTTACAAATACTTAAAACACGTCAATGATTATGATTTGGACAAAATAAATCATTGTTTAAAGTTAAAATAAAGCATTGTTTTAAGGATTGAATATCACATGCAAATGTATATCCAATATAGGGAACTACTAGAGAATTTCAGAACAGGACCAAGGTACCTAGAACTTCCAACAACAATGATTATGAACAAATTCAAAGATTTTGCTTTCTGAATCCACTTCGTGGTCATGGCCATTCAGTCTAGTATGTGTCTACTAATTTTTCATTATACTCACAAAGGTTCCAAATTTGTTTCTTATAACATACATGACTTATTATAGAAGGAGAAAAGAAAATGAAGAAACAGTGGCCAAAGGCATCATATGGAAAGAAGTCACAGAAATTGATTGTAAGAACCTAAGCATATATTCAATTGCATGCAACATTACTAGAAACTTAATGCCCCTAAACTAAAACATCAATATGGACCGGGTTAAATGCAGTGACAGCAAGCAGCTTCAGTAAATTCGAATAACAGTAGACTCACCAGCTCTCCCAGACTCGCACTTGGGACACAGAAAAGTAGCATCAAATTCCTTCTTCGTTTTTCGAATATATTTCCCGTCATTATCCGCAAAATCACCAGGACAAAACTCCCATTCATCAAACACATCATCTGACTTAAACGTGTCCTCCTCATACAACCCACATCGCTTGCATTTTGTCCCCGAAAATTCCATCAGAGGCTGGATACACCCAAAAAAAAAAATGCAATTTCAGAATCTTACTGCCAATCCTAACAAAATGTTTTCACTATTTCCAGAAAGCTTTATATAATCACAAACAATAAAGCAAGTCTTATACTTAGAGCTATATAAACCTGCCAAGATTCTTCGCCTTTGAAAGCATAGGTTGTATTCTTCTCCTTGACATCTGGTAGAATCGTCTTGGTCTCCCCTTGACACTTGAAATAAACTGTCGGCTTTCTATCTAACCACTCGTGTGTTTTATATATTTTTATCGAATCCAATGTTACAACTGCTGCTAATACCAATCCTGCCACAACATAATTGACGAATCGAATTTCAACAAATCTTTCGAGCTAGCTAATCCAAATTCTTTTTTTAAAATTAAAAGGAAATTTATTATAATCATCTGTTTGTTTCTCGAGAAAAAAAAAATTAAATTTTACCTGGCAGGCTATTGAGGAACATGCAAAACGCGAGGAATACACAAGAAACGCGCGAGTTCAGCCGACGACACCGGAGCGACATGGCGAGCTGATTTTTAACTGATTGATTGATTTAATTTTAACTGACGAAGATGAGATTAGAGATCACGAGTTGACTTCGGATCGCTCACGAGTTATGGACAGGAGTGCTCACTACACACCTCTCCCCTCTCCCTCTCCCTCTCTCTCTCCCTCTCCCTCTCCGTGTTTCATTAACTTACTGAAATTTGCAAGAAGGCCATGGCGGTTCTTTTCTTTTTCTTATTTATTTTATTTATTTATTTATCGTTTTTACGTGAGATGAGAGGGAGGCGCAAGGAAAGAAGAGGAAGCTGACCGGTTCGCGCTGCGCGTTGATGGCGATGGTGGCGTCTGGGAGACGCGGGTTGCGCATTACGCATTGCGCATTGTCTTTAGAGATCTTGCCACGTCACATCAGGAATAAAAATGGATGACGTGGCGTAATCGAAGTGGATGACTAATTGTGGACCTTTCAACTGTCGCCCATGGCTGCGGTAAAACTAGACTCTGACATTATACCTTGAGTAAACTACTTAATATTCTTTAGTATGTAGGAGAAATTTTATTAAAAATCATAGTCTAAAAGAAATATCAAAGCTTTTCTTTTATATTAATTATTTGAAGACCTTATTTGATTTATTGTCTCTATATGATTTTTTTAATTGTAAAAATAGGAGATAAGATCTAATTCCACCTTAGTCCTTATAAGCTATTATAAAAATGTGACTATGTACATCAAGATAAACAAAGAAAATGATAAAAATATGATGGGATTGAGATTGTAACAATAAAATGATAAAAATGTCAAAAAGAAAAGAAGGAAAAAAAGGTCATTTTCTATTTATTAATTGTATTTGCATATAAAGTGAATTAAACTGATAGCGAATTTTGTTCTCCAAATTTAGTGTAACATGATGTTATTTTATATAGTTTGTTTACTGTTATCAACTGCATTAGATAGTGGGTATTAAAAAGTTCCAATGAAAATTCGTTATCTTCCCTACATCTAGCCCATGCATAATTAGTTCAAAAGGTCTGATAACAGATAAATAATCCAATATTTTATGTCCATTCACAGTTTTGTTACTAGCTTTTTGTTAAGACAGACCGTTCATATTGTTTGTGCACTCAACTTTTTCTATTCTTTATACTACATATATCATATGTGCACGGGATTCATGCATCATCTCAAAACGTCAACACTTTTCAATTCTTGTTTCATTGAGAATAAGAGTGGAAAAGTGTTAAACATGGCTGCCATTTTAATTAGTCTTGTTTTCATATTGAGTTTCTCCCCAGCAATTGCGGTGACCAGCAATGGAATTGAGAATGATGCAAATGGCTTACAGACCTACATTGTTCACGTGCGAAGGCCAAAACAGGAGGGTAACTTTTCCATGAAATTAGACTTGGACAACTGGTATCGGACATTCTTGCCTGATAACATCTCAAAATCAATTGATGCTCATCATCGATCGCGTATGGTGTACGGCTACCGGAATGTGATTTCAGGTTTTGCTGCGAGGTTGAGAGCAGAGGAAGTAAAGGCCATGGAAACAAAGAGTGGTTTTATATCAGCCCGTGTTGAGAATATATTAGAACCACAGACCACGCACAGTCCTAACTTCTTGGGCTTGCATCAGAATTCAGGATTTTGGAAAGATTCAAATCTCGGAAAAGGAGTTATTATTGGAGTTTTGGACATGGGAATAACACCTGGTCACCCTTCATTTAGTGATGAAGGCATGCCTCCACCGCCTGCAAAGTGGAAAGGCAAATGTGAATTAGAAGGGGCGACTTGTAATAACAAGATAATTGGGGCAAGAAATTTCCTTAACAAAAGTGAGCCACCAATAGATAATGACGGGCATGGAACTCACACCGCAAGCACGGCCGCTGGGAATTTTGTGAATGGTGCCAATCTGTTTGGTCAGGCCAACGGCACCGCAGCAGGCATGGCACCTTTAGCTCACTTGGCAATATATAAAGTCTGTGAAAAAGACCTTGGCTGTCCTGAGAGTATAGTTAATGCTGCAATTGACGCTGCTGTTGAAGAGGGTGTTGACGTGCTTTCGATTTCACTGGGATCTCCTTCCTTGCCATTCTTTGCTGATGCAATGGCAACGGCAGCATTTACTGCTACTCAAAAAGGCATTCTTGTGAGTTGTTCGGCAGGAAATACGGGACCAAATCCCAGTACATTATCTAATGAGGCTCCATGGATGCTCACAGTTGGAGCCAGCACCACTGACAGAAGCATAGTTGCATCGGCACAGCTAGGAAATCAAGAAACTTATGACGGTCAAACCATTTTCCAGCCGAAAGATTTCCCTTCTAAGCAATTGCCTCTTGTTTATCCTGGCGCGAAGAATTCTTCAGCAGCATTCTGCTTGCCCGAAACTCTAGAAAGTATTGATGTCAAAGGCAAAGTAGTGCTATGCCAAAGAGGCGGAGGTACACAAAGAATTCGAAAGGGAAAGGATGTTAAGGATGCTGGTGGTGCTGCCATGATTCTAATGAATGACGAGTTATTTAATTATAGTACTGTAGCCGATAATCATGTACTTCCAGCAGTGTATGTAAGTTATGCTGCGGGGGAGAGAATTGAAGCCTATATAAATTCAACGTCATCACCAACTGCTTCAATTGTGTTTAAAGGAACTGTAATTGGCATGAAATCTGCTCCTGAAGTTGCCGTTTTCTCCTCAAGGGGACCTAACAAAGCAAGCCCTGGAATCTTAAAGCCAGACATTATTGGACCCGGTGTGAGCATTCTAGCTGCGTGGCCATTTTCTGAGGAAAACATAACAAACACAAAATCCACATTTACCATGATTTCGGGGACATCAATGTCTTGCCCGCATCTTAGCGGTATGGCAGCTTTGCTTAAAAGCGCCCATCCTGACTGGTCACCCGCGGCTATAAAATCTGCCATCATGACTACTGCTGATATAGTAAACCTTGAAGGCAAGCCAATTATGAATCACCATCTTCTTCCCGCTGATCTGTTTGCTGTTGGTGCGGGCCATGTTAACCCATCAAAAGCAAATGATCCTGGACTTGTTTACGATATCAGCCATGATGATTACGTTCGTTATTTATGTGGCAAGAATTACACAGACCAACAGATAGAAGGAATTGTGGATCATGATGTGCAATGCTCAAAAGTGTCAAGTATAGCTGAAGCAGAGCTGAATTATCCTTCATTTTCCGTCAAATTGGGGTCAAGCCCCCAGACATATAATAGAACCGTAACAAACGTTGGCCAGGATAACTCATTCTACACTCATCATATCATTGTGTCAGAAGGAGTAAAGATTATTGTACAACCTGATAAGATATCTTTTACAGAAAAAAATCAGAAGGCAACGTACTCTGTGACATTTATTAGAAATCAAAACTCTAGTGCATCTTCTGTCCAAGGATATCTGAGTTGGGTTTCCAATAAGCATACAGTGCGAAGCCCTATTGCTATCGGTTTTGAATGACGAGTACGATGAAGAAAAACATAGGGATTTAGCAAGCATTGATGCAAGGAAGCTCCATTAGTCGTAATTGTGGAATATTAATAATCATGTAATTTCACAATTAATTTCTTGTTATGGATAACTGTAGTTCACCTACAAAGCTATTGACCGGATGATAAAAGATGTTATGAAATTCTTTAATAAACTATACAATTATTGACTTATTATTTTACAAGAGATGTATGATTGTTTTAATTATTTTCTTCACACTCGTAGCCATTTAGATGTCTTAGCCTCTTAGGTATAGGATGAGACACTCAGCAAACTACCATTTTGTTTCTTAAAATATTTATATAGTACTTTATTTTAATTTTTGTAACGATGTGTAAAGTAAAATTTAGTTTTTTCAAATTTATTAAAGTACGTACAAGTAAAAATGTGTTCTGAATCATTTTTAGAATGCATCTAATCATGTCATAACTTATTTAATTTTTAAATGCACGCCATAATTTATTTATATTTCCCCTTGTGAGTAATTATTTTATCTTTACATTCACCTGTTCTAATAATATAACTAACTAAGAAACCAATACGGCATCACAGGGTGTGTTTCCAAATTTAGCAATTCTATAGACTTGTAGTTTTTATTTATTTATTTTCTTTTTCTTTTTCTTGAGGTTGAATTGTCATATCAAGGTCTCCTTTTCAATATTGACCAAACGAAAAAATGAAGAAAAAGAAAGGAAGTGTTTCTATAATCAAACAAAAAAAAACAAAATTTCAAATAACTACCATTATGGAAAGAAAAACCAAAGAATGAATATGTTAGTTAGCATGAGATAAATTGATGGATTTTGGTGATCGATACACATCACTGTGAGGCTAGTGGTTACATGCAGAACTCCAGTACATACGATAACTTAAACACTTAAAATTTAAGGGTATTTTAGAAAATTGAAAATTTATGATATAGCTATGCCTTTATATAGGCAATCGAATAATTAGTTACATGTTTGAATTCGAACAAACAACTTTTACTATCCATTTGAAAGTTATGTGTTTAAATTAAAACATTTAAGGATGTCTCTTGTAAGAGATACACTCTTTTATCATGCTATATGGCAATGGCATGTATAATATATCAATATTGTGATATATTATGTAAGTCATGATTTCTCATGGTTACTATGTGATCGCACATATATTAATATCTCCCACTTGATCAAATGATTTAATTTATATTCTTTAGATAATTATAATTTTTCATGTGTACATTCTCATTGATCATCATCTATCATAATACTAAGACCAAACTACAAAAGCAAAGTTATCTTCATTTTACAAAAGTAAAATGGTACCAATATTCCAGGGGCAAAAGTTAAAAACTTTGGTTACAGAGGTTGGAGTGAATAATGTATATATCGTTTAGAGATATTTTTTAATTTATATTATAATTTAGGGGATATAATGTATATTTAAAAAATTAAAATTTTTATAGGGCACTCTAGTCTCCATTAAGATCGCTCGTGTAATATCTTGAACTAGCATTAACTTGTATGTATCTAATTTTATTTGGTGAATTTACACTAAACGTCTAATGTTACATAGATTCATCTTTCATGCCTCTAAACAAACTTTACATACAAAATGATCTATTATAACTCTTATTTCCTCACTTGAGTGTTCTCTATCTTTCATCTTACTAATATATGAATTAGATACAATTATATCAATTGTTTTCCCAAGCGTCCCCGAGAATTTTTCAATGATACCCTTATATCGCATGTTATGACTACACATTTACATGAATCTTAAACCCATTTTGAATTTTTTTAGAGATAATCCCTTGGTCATGGGATCAATTACCATCTTGCTAGAGGGAACATAGTCGAATTTTATTTCTCCCCTCTCCACTATATCCTATATATAGTGATAATTTATATTGATGTATTTTTCTTTTGAGCTATTTGCTCCACTTTTACATGAAAAGATGGTAAACTTGTTGTCACTAAATAAATTAATAGGTTCTTTAGATAAATCTAGTTGTAGATTATCAGTGAACCTTTTAGCCCATACAGAAGTGCTAACTGTGGTGCTGCAAAATATGTATTCTACTTCTATTGTTGACTTTGCAGCACAAACTTGTTTCTTACTTAGCCAAGAGATAGTTGTTGCACAAAACAAGAATACATTACAACTTATTGAATTTCTTTCATATATATCACCCCTAAAATTTGCATCACAATAGCCAACAAATTCTAGATCATTTAAGCCAAAACACAATTTCATACCTTTAGTTCCTTTTAGGTGCATTATAATTCTTTTAATTGCTTGCCAATGTGCTTTTCCTAGATTTGATTGATATCTATTCACAACTTCTACTGCATGTGATGTATCTAGTCTAGTACCGGTCATTACTTACATTAGACTTCCAATAGCCTGGGCACAAGGGCATTTTCCATTTCTTTTATTTCAATTTTATTTGTTAGGCACAATTTTTTATAGAGGATTGTTGCCCTCTACATAGAAGCACTAACTAGTTTACAGTTTTTCATATTGAATCTCTTGAGTATTGTATCTAAATAATTTTCTTGATTTAGATATAGCATCCTTGAATCTCTATCTCTAGACATTGTAACTCTTAGAACAAAGGATATTTCACCCATGTCTTTCATTTTGAACTTTGTGTTTAGATATGATTTTGTTTGGTTAATCATATCTATACAATTACTAGTCAATAATATATCATCTACATATAGTGATAGTAAATGTTAGTGTCATTAGAGTGCACCAAATTTAAAACCTTACTAATAATATAAACAACTAATACAGAGCGAGTAAGAATCGGTCCTGTGAAAACTATGTTAATTGTATTTATTTATTATCAACTTTAAAACAAAGATTTAAAATAAAATAACAATAGTAGTAATAATAATAATAATTAATTTAAATTAATTTAACTAAAGAAAATCCCAACTATAAATAAAAGGGGGTTTTATAAATTTTTAACTAAATAGCAAGATATAATGAAATTAAAACTACGAAAATAGTAATCTAATAAATAATCTAATTAAAGGATAAAGAAATAATAATGATAAAAATTTTGGATAAATGATCATTCACCAGCACTAAACATGCACATAATCAATATATTAATTTTATCATCAATTTTTATTAAAACTATCAACCATAGACAATAAGAAGTTCTGTTAATCTCTATTTTTCTTTAATGTATTGTTACGCAAAACAAATTCTTCACCTAATCTCTAACCATTAAATAATTTAAAACAAACTCTTTAAATTTAAGATAGTGGAAGCATTAAGTAGAGGAAGACGTTAGGTTGATATATGTAATAAACGCACAAGTTCGGATTATTTAACCTAGGTTAACCTAGGTTATGTTCTCCAATTGAAATCATTGATTCCAATTTGCTACTAATGATTAAAATAACAAGACAATTGCGGATCAAGATTTTGGTCTAGCAATAGACTAACTCAAATAAGATACGAATAAAATCATATACATTAATTATAGAATAACATAAACAATCTCAATTAAATAAATTGAATGATAGAAATTGAATATTAATTATCTATCATGTTTTGGATTTTCAATTAACCCTTAACCAAATAGAAAATCTAGTCTAACATAATTGAATTGGGAATAAAAGAGTTAATAAAACTAGTTATGGAGATTAATTCAAAAGAGTTAGGTTAACTCTGCTTTTGTCTATATTCAGTAGTTGCTTGTCACGGGATAGGAATTTTGCACAACAAACCAGTGCGGCACTTAGACGACTTCTAGCACACAAGTCGTTAAATAAGCTTAGAAAATTTCTCAAACTAGCGAAGCAAGAATGCTTGCAGAAAATGCTAGAGAGAAGTAGAGCGATATTGCCAAAATATATTTTATTACACACTAAAGAATATATTACAAGAGAGCTTTACAAGAAAGCTAGAGAGTTTGTGCATGTGCTTTAGTTTTTGTGTGTATGGTGTGGTTGTTGGGCAAATGAGGGGGCTCACCCCTATTTATAGGTGTTAGAGTGCTAGGTCTGGAGAGTTCCATGCAACTTGCATAAATATCTCTAGGGGCCTAAGTGAAAAGTCCTAGAAAGTTCTAGCCTATTTACAATTGTAGAGAATTTTAGAATTCGGGCCGGGCTTGGATGGTTGCTAAGCACACCACAGCACTTATTGTGTTCGTAGCCCATTTCTTAGCGCATCTCACTTCTATGTGCATCTCGTCTTTTGTGCTAAGTTTATCCCGATTCTAAGCGCACTCCACTTCGAGACGGACTTTTGCTAAGAGAACCTGTGTGCACGGAATTAGCCTCTGTTGGTGGCGAATTTGAGCGGCCCATGACATGCTACTCTAATTCTACACCTTCGGCTTCTCCCATTTTTCTCTTCTTGTGGCTGTCTCTCGCTCCCTTCACAAAGGTCAAATTCATGCGTTTATATAGTGGTCACTTGACCGACTGTAATACGGCATCAAATCTGACTTAAACAAGCATTCATATTAACTGAATCCTTGTAGGATTTTAATTCTAACTCATGGCTAATTAATTGCTTTCCAAAATACAATGCTCAAAAGTGTTACATGTGCCCTCCACTTAAGCTAAAGCCACATATTACAATGCTTAAATTCTTCTCCACGTGATGTCTTGCCGAAACAATAATACGATTAGGAAAATCCTTGTGCTTATTCCTTTTTGTCTTCGCGTACAAGCTACTTTTGGTCTTAATTATTTTCCTTTTTTATTTCCTTTGTCTTATTTTTTTTTTGTCTCCATGTGCAAGATTAATTTGGCAATTAGGTGATTTTGCTTGGCCATCTATTATGATTTGCTTATGTGCAGATTTCCTTCTAAAAATAATGCTTCTCACTAGCATGTGTAAGGAAATGATAATAGTTATTCAATTCTTTCCCTATTTTAATTCTTTCTAGCAATTTTTTTTAAATATTCCGATTTAATTCCTTTTTAATCACAGAATATACCTAAAATAACAAAATATAAAATTAAGACAAAAATTAACATAATAAATTATAATTTAACAAAATAACCAAATTGAAAATTAACTAAAATAATAAAAATATTTAAGACCAAAACAAGAAAAGATGGAGAAATTGATAGTAAAATATAAGCAAAATATGCACTAATCATGTTAGAACTAGAAAACCTTCGGTAAAAATCATCACTTATAACCCAAGAACATTCATATTGTATAACAAAAAATCAATAACAAAATTATGCGGAAGCGTACTTGAATCCATAACGTTTAATTGCGCTCTAGGGTTGTGTGGTTGGCCTTCCAGATCTACATGTTCTCCTATAGAATCCTTTAAGTTTCTCATTGTTATCTCTCTAATGATGGAATGTTAATAGAGAATAGAAAGATGCGTGTGACCTGGAAACCATAACCACTTATATAGATAATTTTTTCCTGTTATCATTAAGTATTCCTAAATCTGCCCATCATAAGATCAGAATATCATTGAGTCTCTACACATTAAAGACCCACACCTTATTAAATACATTAAAGCTCATAATATCAAAAACCTTAACATATCACTTTTAATTGGGCTTAATCTTATATGACAGTCTACAACACGTAATTATTCATATATAAGGCCAATGTTATATTAAGGATCTAATGATATTGGATTAAAAAAATCCAACACTTATCAGTAAAGATAACTCATTAGAAAGGGCATCAGCAGCATAGGGGCTTGGAACATAATTAAACCTATCAAGTATTCAAGTGTTAGTACTAAATACACAAACTTAAAATATTATAACAAATTAAACTTGAAAAGAAATCAAATATAAGTAATAAAAATTAAAAGAGAAATTAAGTAGATAAAAAGTTATAGATAAATTACCTCAAGATTCGACTATGCAATTTCCAGAAGTTGTCAATGAAATATGTTGTGACAACCATGTATCCCTTTTTCTGATCACTAGCTGTCTAGAAATTCGTAGTAATAGCCATTCTACAATGATTTTTCTCGAACAAATGCAAAGTCTTAACCTTTTCAATATGATACAACTTTAAAATCTCATTCTTCAAAGTGTTTCTGCTCATTGGCTAAACCACAGGGTTGGTATGTGCCATCATTTCTCTAAAGCATTTATATTCCACAAATCTAAGTGGAAGCTCGTGTATTGTCACAATTCTGGCAATCAAACTCTGCAAAGCATTTTGATCGAAACTGTCGTAGCCAATGTTACAAGTTCCATCCTTTATTTTGATTACTTTGAACTTCCCCAAAGTGCTTCCTCTATTTTCGATTGATTCTTCAGAAAACAAGATTCCACGTGTCTGTTCAAACTCCTAGTCTCTTATTTGTATTTGGCTTCTAGAATTGCATTACAGTGCATGCACTTTCCCTTTTGTTCTCCAATAAAAATTATTTTTGTAAAGTGATCCCAAGCTTTAGAGACCTTCTTCTTATTTCAAGTGCTTTTCACCACTTTCTTTCCCTTCTTATCATTCACGGTTGACAATGAAATTTCTTCAACCTCATTATCAATGTTATCTTCAACATTATCGGATAAATTTGGAGCATTTGATGAATTGATTTCTACATTGTTTGACACCGCACTACTGTTTATTATAGAAAAAAATAATTATAAATAATCATATATAATTATAAATAATCATATATAATTATAAATAATCATACAAACTTCATAATGATAAAATTATGTAACAAAATTAACTTTAAAGCAACCTAAATGCTAAATTCATCTTCTATTAATAAAAAATTATCATACAAATTACATAATTATAAATATTATGTAACAAATTAACTTAAAGCAACCTAAATCTAAATTTAGCTCCTATTAATAAAAAAAAATCATACAAATTACATAATTATAGATATTATTTAACAAATTAACTTGAAAGCAACCTAAATGTTAAATTCAGTTCCTATTAATAAAAGATTATCATACAAATTACATAATTATAAATATTATGTAACAAATTAACTTAAAGCAACCTAAATCTAAATTCAGCTCCCATTAATTATAAACAATCATACAAGCATAGCATCCAAGAAAAACATTAAGCATATATATAACTCTTAATAATAATAACGTTAATTTCATCATTTTTTTCAAAAAACCGGGAAAAAAAGATAATACATTGTGGCTATGATGGCAGAGTTTCCACTGAGAAGGTGACGAAACAATGGAGTGAGATTGGTTAGCCATCGCGCTGTGGCTGCCGCTGAGAAGATGACGAAACGGTAGAGACGATGGCTATGCTTTGTGAGAAGTGGGAAGAGCTGACCGAGGGAGGTTCGTGGAGGAGCCGTGCAGCACTGCAGCAGCGGGTGGTGGTTGCTGCCTACTACCTTTGAGTATTGGAGAGACAAAGGTTGGGAGGTGTCAAGGTTGGCAACGAATTGTTTCAGTGTGTTAGTGTGTTTAAAATGATTTAGGGTTGATTGCTTGGTTTGGGATTGGGGTAAAATTTTTCTTTGATTTTTATAGTTTCCTTTTTTTAACTTAATAAAAAAAAAGGAGCACGATCCAGGTTCCAGGTTTTTGGTGCTGTGACAGGACTCGTGCCTAGAAACATCCAGGTATGGACTTTCAATATTCGGATCCACTTTTTTCATACGTGCGGTCTGCGTTTTACTCGGACCACAATCACAAGGTCTGTGCCGAATCCAGTCCGAGTGGGCATTTTTGCCACCTCTACAAATGACATGTGGGTTGAAACATTTGCCATATTCTTAGTAAGATCTTCCCAAGCAGCTCCTCCATTAGCACCACCAACATCTTCTTCTCCAGTAGCTTCCTATTTTATTTCTTTTACATCTACCAACCAAAACCTCTGATTCAGGAATGGTGCTAATAAAATACAAAGCCATAACTACTATTTGCTTCAGTCTCTCCCTCAATGTTCTTTTCACTCTCCTGCCTCACGGTGTTTTGCTGTAAGTCTACTACCTCACTTGGCATTTATCAAAGACAAAATAAACTGTGGTTAAGCAATCAGAACCCCACCTGCTCCTAATATCATTCTTCAGCTCATAATGCCAATCTTCGCCTTATTGCAAATTAATATCCCCGGAAAATCCCTCTTTCCCCTCTAATTTTTTGCTGTTGTGAAAACCCTAGAAATTTAACTCTAAATCACGCACACAATCAACAAGTATGGTAGTATGGTAAGGTTTCTCCCGACGAACCGAAAGCAAAGATGCTATGCCAGGATGGAGTAAAAAGCAATACAAATATTTAGCCCACAATGCAGAGCATTCTTTTCTTGATTAGTATGAGAGTAGCAGGTGCATAGTAGCCCTGTGCCACTGCCCATTTATTTATATATCCCATACATCACAATTACCGTTTTACCTTGTACTTAATTGAGTTTAAAAAAAAATTGTCCCAATTCCCCTATTACTGTTGCCTTTCATTTCCAACAGTTAGATTTTAAACTTAAAATCTAGCACTTCGGTATTTATACATGTTTGTTACTTTATTAGGTAACAAAAAAAGGCCCATATATATATATATATATATGTACACGTACAATTTCATAAAAGTGGAATAAATTGTACAGGGAACAAAAACATCATCCTGAAAGCATCTCTAAAGTTTTGGGTAGCATGCTTGTGATTACATATTTACATGTGATCCGGTCCCCTGCAGAAGTTGCTTTTGCTACTGTCATTTTGGCATCTTTGCTCCAAGTTGTGTGATGGTATCAAATATTGTTGAGTTTCTTTTTTTTCTTTTTTTCCTTTTCCTTGAACTTGTTATAATTCTATAGATATATATACAATTGAAATTTATTGGGATTCTGAATAAATATATTTGTAGTGCAGCCAATAAATTTGCGGAGCAATACCTGAAGGTTTGACGGAAGGAGATATTAGAGATAATTTCTTATGAGCACTGCTAGGCAGCGAGAGGGACGAGAGAATGACGAGAGAAACGGCAGCGGTTGCTGCTGTTTCTCTCCTCTCGTTCCTCTCACTCATTAAATATTAAAAAAATAAAAAAAATGAAAGAGTATGTTTTCTCTCGTCATTCTCTCGTTTCTCTCGCTACTTAGCATTTTTCATTTCTTATTGTAAGATGGAATTCCTTTTCATTGGTTCTGATTCTCTTGCAAAAAGTAAGTAAAGAGACTGATGACATCATCGACAGTTTCCAAAAGCACGGTTCTATTTCTATATGATCAAAATTCTGCCTTTATCTAAAGAAGAGTCAGACTATTGACACCCTACTAAATATCTCTTAAATTTTTTTTTATTATTTTATAATTTTTATTTTTATTAAAATTATATAATAAAATAATTTTTAATTAAGCTATACTAAAAAATTAAATAATTTTTTATTTCAAAAATTAAAAAATTTTTATTTTCAGTTGAATAATTTACCACCAATGGCTACAATTAAAAAAAATCTTTTTTTTTAATGGAAGAAATTTGGCTGTGGAAATGAGTTTTAATAATAAAAGTTAGAGAACGGGATTTACATAATAAATTTTACTTAAGGATATTTTTTTTTTTAATGGAGGTGTTAAAAAAGGGTTATTATCATTTTACTACTTCAGAAATTATCAAATATTAAATGACTACAAGAACTATTATCTCCTATCATTTTACTACTATATTTTTATAAAAATATCATTTTACTACTTTTCTGTTACAACTGCTAATTGACCGTTAGTTGACCAGTTAGTTGACTAACAAAATATCAATTTCACCCTTCATGATTAAAAAAAATATTTGAAAGTTATTTATAAAATAAATTTGTAATATATTTATTAAAATGGATATAAAATACCAATATAATTTTTTTTGCTAGAATTATGATATATGAATTACAAATTTGTCTTATTATTTTTTTAATCATGAAGGGTAAAATTAGTATTGTGTTAGTCAACTAATGGTCAACTAACAATTATAAGGGAAAAGTAGTAAAATAATATTTTTATAAAGATATAGTAGTAAAATGATAGGAGACAATACTTCTTGTAGTCATTTGATATTTGATAATTTTTAAAGTAGTAAAATAATAATAATCCTAAAAAAAATTTATAATTTTTTAAAATATTATAATAAAATTAATTAAATAAAAGGTGTTAAGAGATATTGGTGAGAATATTCCCACTCTATCTAAACTGCCCCGTTGGACTTTTATATTCAATGGTACAAGACTGATAATTGAAGGCCCATCATAACTTTGCCATCCATATAAAAATTTCATAATCGAGCCCATTGAGGCATGACATTAATTTTTAAGGGGATTTCGCTGTGGGAATAAAAAAAATATAAAAGCCTCAATCTGTACGGAAGACCTTGCTTTCCAACTGATATGCTTTGGTAAAGAAGGCAGGCCAACAAAGGTATGTGGACATGATGCTGCTAACTGTGGAAGCACCTATAAGCATGTTCATTACAACAATCTGCAGTTGAATGGCTTCCAGAGGAGAAGCCCCTCCCATTATCATGCCAGTCATTGCGCCGGGAAGCGAGATGAGACCCACAGTTTTGGCATTGTCCAGTACCGGAGACAGCGCAATGACCAGAGACCTCTTCACCTGCTGTATTGTTGCTTGCCTCGGTGTTGCGCCGAGAGCCAATGCCGTCTCCACCTGTAAAAGTAAATCCCCAATTAGAAAGAAGTCATTGACAATCAATGTTGCCAATTCCACCTATCCGAAGCAACTGACACTCGAAATTGGTACTTCTTACATTGACACTTACCAAGTTCAACTGAATCTTGATATCATCTCGAAGCCTTTTCATTGTAACCCCAGTTACTGTCATTGCATTTCCAACCATCATTCCTGCAACTGGGATGATGTATCTTGGGGTAAAAGGGAAGACGTTTAGTACCAAAAGCAAAAGCATTGTCACTGCCGTTCCAGCCAGAATAGAAGCTCCGGCGACATACTTCCCACGGGGTACATGTTTAGCTCGTTGACCTGCTGTATAACCAGCAACAGTGACCTACAAGAAACAGTGAAACTATACATTTTAATAACAAAGCTTCCATGAGAGACATACCAATACCAAATAGCAATGACCAGAAATATGCCATAACTTCAAAAGAGATTAATAATTTTTTTTTAGAAAAAAAGATCGGAGGCCACACAAGGCCTTGCATGATCAAATTTTTATATTTTTCACTAGTTGTGATGCATTGGGGTAACGGATTGAAGAAAAAATCACTTTGTCGAATCCCGTGAAGAGGAGCCCAATAATTCTAGACACAATGATGACTAGATGATGCTCTAATAAAAAAAAACCAAGACTATGATAAGCCAAAAAGTGAATTTAGCTAAAATAAGAGTATGACTAAATGACATACCTAATCTAACTCTAATTAAAACCAAAAAAAAATTAAAATTCTAAAATTGTACTACATGTAGTAGCTATCCAATAAGTACAAATTACCCATCGTCTCTTTATGTCCTCTCGTATCAAATAAGCTGAACTAGAGCACGCAATCTCTGTATGTACAATAAAAGTTCCAAACCGTCGGCTGAATTATGCCCTGTGTCCAATTCTTTAAATCTTATTTTAATTCGTTTTCTTTTCTTTTCTTTTTTCCATTTGTTGAGCTTATAACAGAAAAATCCAACCGACTATACCAGCAATCAGAAAAAATAAATAAATAAGTAAACCACTAACGAGATCATGAACTCTGTTTTTTTTTTTTTTTTGTCTCCCTTGGCAAACAAACAAATATATAGTGAAAAGAAACACAAAAATATTATAGAAGTGGAGATGAAATACACAAACCATGAAAAGGTAAGCTAAAATAATCCATCCTCTGTTATCCTGACTGAAAATGAACTGAAGAACAAACCCAATAACGGAGAGCTGAAGGAAAGCTCTGACAATGGAGTAAATCATCTCCCCTTCTATCCCAAGCTTCTGTAAAAACGACAACAGAACAGCCAGCAGCACAACCGCAGTGGCAGCCAATGGCTTTATCATGCCCTTGAGAAAATCAAGCAGCCACTCAACATCCATGGTTCCCATTTAGGAGATCTTTGAGTTTTTGCAGCCCTCTTCGAGTAACTTACGATGAATGAATCTTCCTGGGACTTGTTCCCTCTTTAACTTTAAGTTTAAGGTCCCTAACCAACTAGTCTCACAAAAATGCAAATTAACTATTTAATAAGATAAGGAAGTGTCGTTTTGAGAGAAACGACCTGCCTTAGATCAAAACACTTGCAACCTAGTGGAGTTATTATTTGAAGAAGAATCATAAAAATCATGTTCGTAAAATCAAAAAGAATAAAATAAAAAGCAAAGTTATGTCAGATTACGTGGCAGCTTATGAGCTTACGAATACCTCGCTGTTGAGAGTAGATGGCGCCGAAAGTTAAATGGACGTACGTACGACTTATACGAAACAAACGGTTCGGTTGGGTCGTGGGTGGGGCCTACGTTGAGTATTGATAACTCGGCACGACTTAACTGGTGTCGACTGGGAAGCCAAAACGATTATTCTGGACCGAATCAAACGGTTAACTGTCGTTTAATAAATAAATTATTTTAGATAACTATTAGTCCAATCCGATGAATATTATTACGAATTTCCGTTGGACGCGCCGTCCCACACCGCATGGTGCGTGATGACATAATATGATAAATTTTTATTTACTTAATTATGCTCTAGATTTATATTTTTATCACACACCATAATATATATGATGATGCACATTAGATGAGATCTCTTATTACTGTTATTATTATTATTTTGAGAAGCGTTACACAATTTACAATTAAATATTTTCAATATTGCAAGTAACCAATAATGTTTTATTGGAGAAGCGGTATAGTATAATCTCTGTAATATTTTACTGTTTTTATTGGAAGGTCATACTTATAAATATTATACAAGTATCAATTGAAAACAAAAAAAAAAAATAAACATTATTATATTTAATTTGACTCAAACTTTTGACGTATTCAATTTTCAAGCCAAAAAAAATAAATGCCACTATATTTAAGTCATGTTTGGTTGAACTATTGGCTTCTTATTTTTTTCACCCACCTTGCTTATAGTCTCATGTCATCTCCAGGCATAAACACAATTTACATAATTTTTTCATTTTTTTTTCTTCCTCAAAACTAGTATTAGATGAATCGATTTTTTTCTTTAACAAATGACAAGTTAATTGAGCTATCCCTTGGATCGTGTTTGGCAGTAAGAACTAATAAAGGAGATGGGAGGAGAAGAGAAATAAGAAAAGTGGAGAGGGAAAAAAGTAGGGGGTGAAGGGAAATTTAATTCTTTTTCGGTTTGGAGTGGAATCTTAGGGGAAAAAATACACGATGTTTACGGACAAATGTACCCTTTAGAATAAAATCTTCAATAGTTATTATTAAATATAATTTAAAATTTTTGAATTCAAGAACAATTTAATTTGAAATGTAAATAATAAAATAAATAAATTAGTTATAATTAGGTTTATAATTTAATTAAAAATTATTTTGAAATTAATTTACTTTTTTTGAAAGAGTAATTTACTTAATGTTACTAAAAATAATGTAACTTAATTAATATTGAAATTTAATTCAATATTATTTAAACTCAAACATTAAGATGACGATGCTTTTGGAGGGATAAGCATTCAGCTTTTTCTTCCTCACTTTAAATTTGTGATTATCATTATTATTTTTTTTCTCGGAAAAAATTAATTTAATTAAAAGAAAATCCAAAAGTTTTGTTTTTAATCTCTTGCGGGTAATAAAGAATTAAAGATTGAAGTGAATGACGGTTGACGTAAACTACATGTAAGCAATTTTAAATTAAACAATTTCAAAGGGTAAATATGGTAATTGATTACGGTGCTGAAAGTAGAACTCCTTGTTAACTACGGAGGAATCTCAAATGCTTAAAATTAACTAATGATTTAGTGCAAATAGAAAATGACAAGTCCTCTTCCAAGTTCCAAGACGGACAGAAAGAAATAAAATGACACGTGGTAAGATAAACAAGAAATGTCAAATATCTGCGTCCTTGCATGTACCATCCTTTGTTTTTTTATATTGTTTTTATACGCAAGATTGAGATTCCTTCAGAAAATTAAGATCATTATAAAATAACGATATCAGGATAGTAAAACTAAAACATATATTATGTAAGAAGCATAATTCATATATTGGCTATCCAACGGGAAAATTGATAAAGAACTTAAAAGATGATAACAAAAATAGTCTTCTATTTGTGTGTAGTTATAGTGTTAACTGAAAATTAGTCTAAGATTTTAATATTAATTAATTAATACAATAACCTCGCACGAGTCTGAAGTTATTTTTTACGTCATTATATTAGATTATTCGTTTCAAATATTACTGTTCATCAAAGGGTAATCAGCGCAAGCAAAATGTGGATTCAATTTTTCCCTCATAGATACTTTCATTTTTTCGGCAAAAAACTAATGGAGATATAATGATGAAACATAAACGTTGAGATTGAAAGATTGAGAAATAAAAGTTTTTGAAAGTAATTTTGACGTCTGAAATTTCATTGATAAAAATTTGAATAACAAATTAAGGTTTTAAAGTCTTTTCGTATTATTCCTAAATAATGTGAATTTACCCAAATAGGCAAACCCAAATTATTATAACATAATAAAATTCTACTAATTGGAATAAGAAAAACAAAATAAATGGCACTCTATCTAAAAGTAATAAAAATCTTGAAAGGAGTAGGAAAAGAACTTAAACTTACAAAATGACTACTAAAGAAATAAAATTTCCAACCAAACCATGGGCGCAATATAGCTTAGCTTTGTCACCTGGCAAACTTCACAATGGTATATTATGAGCCTATAACAGCCACCAATGGCTCAAGTTATATCTTTGAAAAGACTCCCTAAACCTACACAACCAACGTTCCCTTCACTTAGAAAAGAACTCACCCTCAAGTTATCTTGGCACAACTCCTTATCAGTTATCATCCAAATTGTACTAAAACAAATCAGACACATTAAATATAGGGCAAAACTTGGTTGCAACGTGGGTTTAATACCCCTTTCTTTTGTCTTTTTCAAGATCCATTACAATGAAGTCCTATTATTAGTTATAAAAACAAAAAAAACTAAAAGCTTTTAAATATTCACACATTAGTCCTGCACCTAAAGATTTTCAATTATATTAATGCTTCTGGAAGCCATGATTTATTTAGAATTCAAGTACTTATTCTCTTTATACACACAAGCACTAGTAAATTAAAAGAAAAGTTTTTTGAAATATTTAAATTATTTTAAATAAAAGAAAACTAAGGAAATATTTAAATTATTTTCAAATAGAGTAATTGTTTAGAATTTTTTTACCATTCTCTTAGTTAAGTTAATAAAATATCTCAACCATATGGACATGTGCTAATAACTATTTAAATTGTTGGGGTAGAGTAACAAATATTAATTTATTTAAGCGTGCAATTAAATTTATTCTTTTATTAGGACAAAAACTCAACAAAAAATACAAACTCATTGTTCAAACAAACAAAAATTATTTTACAAATCCATAAACTAACACTTTATTATTAGTAGTAAATTAACATATTTTTACATAATAAAATAATTGATAATGTGTTAACTAAATCTTATGTTACCAGAAAAAAATTAACTACATAGAATATCAAATTAAATTTATTTTCATATTTTGTACTTTACATTTACTTGAGATAGTAAAATCTCTTGTGTTGGAATAAAAAAGATTATGAGGTTTGAACCTTGGTCACATGGGTGAGAGGAAACTGGTTGCTATTATGTTAAATTAAAAAAATCAAATTTATATTTATCATTATTATGGTTCGTAAATAATATACATAGTTTAACTATATAATAAACTAGTTAATTTGTTAATTAATAAGTAAATTTATTAATTTAAATAGATATTAATACATGTAAAAATAAGTTATTTAATTGGAAATTTAGTTCAATAATGTAAAATATATATATATATATATTATGGACTTTTATGTCATAATTATAAAATTTTTGATTTTTTTAATTTTGCATGAACAAGAGGGGCCTTTAATGTTAATAACCTAAAATCATATCTAAGCCATTATCCAAGTCTTGAGTCGCATCCAACGGTGAGTTTAAAAAAAGACAAAAAATGGATACCAAGCCCCATAGGCAACATAGCTGGACCCTTTAATATGTTAAACAAGTTTCAAATTATCTAATTATTAAAATAATTTTGATATTAAGTTAGTAAATCCTCAGCTATTAAAATTTTCCTTTAATCTTAGCTTACAAATGAAATTATTTTTTCCCGGCTTTGAGGATCCTATGCGGAATCTTTTTTTTTAAATTGATTTAAGAGTGAATTTCAAATTATCTTTTTGTGAATTAACAATCTTCAAATCGCTCATTTGCTTCTGAAAACATCATATTATCCCTTAAAAGTAGTTATCTTTAATGATTGACTGTTGTTGACTTATTAAAATAGGGAAATATCCTTTTTTTAACAGTTTTGTTAACTAGCAATTTTAAATTATCTCTTCTTAATTTCAATTGGTTGGCACGGCTGCTCGTGGCTAAGAATTTGCTTGCATTGGTTGCATGCGGCCATAGGTTTGATATTCAGGAGTGTAAAATGGAAATTTTTAAAGTATTTTGGTGCATGCTATAAATATTTAAAAATTTGTGTGTATTTTAAAAAAATTAGAAAGATTTAGGCCTATAAAAATTAGCTTACGTTATATAGAAGTTTGACATTTTTCTATTAATTGATTGAAAGGAGAATGTACAAATATTATTTTATCTTTATGAAAGAAAAAAAAAGAGAAATAATTTGATATTAAAAAAAGTAATTTAAAAATTACCAATTCACGGTAGGACAAGCTGAAATTTACTCTTAATTTAAAAGTGCCTTGGTTTTGGGAAAGAAAATATGGCCAATGGCCCACTCGTACAATTCAGTTTGGGCCAGTAATTTGGACTTTCAAGTTCCCCAAACGCAGCGGATCATCATCGACTCGTTACGGTCGATACTCCCCACTTGCCTTTCTCCCACAAGCCCCGGCGACAGAAGCCATCGCAAAACTCTGATTACTTATTACTCCAAAGCCATGAGCCTTCTTCGAAACGCAATCAAATCGAGCGTTTCGCTTAGAACGATTAAGCCGATTCACAGCCTCCCATCTCTTCTTCGTCAATCCCCGAAACATTTCTCGACCGAAAGAGAGGCGCCGCCGCCGCCGCCTGCAAATGATGCGTCTATCGATCCGTTTCTTCAAACACCAACTAACGGTACTAATTCTGTCGCATTTTTGGAATTAACTTGATCGCATTTTTTGCTATTTTGTGTCGAAACCAGGGTTTAGGGTTTAGGGAAAAAAGAATGCACTTAAGGAATTTTGTCATTTATATGAATTTATTTTGTTTAACTACAGCTATATATTTGTTTATTTATTTATTTATTGAACCGGGGTTCCTATATTCGGAACTTCGACGACAGATTTTTTTTTTTATTATTTTGATTTTTTTTTCTTTGTTATTAGGTGTGGTTTATGGGAAATTGTTTGGCATATCAAGGCAAACACTGAAGAGTGATATAATCAACTTGCTTGAGGGCTGTAATTTGACGCCAGATGATCTCAAAGTCAACTACACCCGCAACTATATGCCCTTTGCAATGTATTTGCTCTCGTTGCTTTATTTTATGTGTTTTCTGGCTGGAATTTTGTTTAGAACTTTTGATGCTTGATTTTTCGTTTTCTAAATGTTCTCTCTTGTGATCAGGATGGTGCAATTCCCTTCTTTTAGTACATATGATAATGCATTTAGGCTTATTGGGAGAAAGGGCCGCTTGTACAGATTGGAAAGGGTAATGCTGCTACTTATACACACGCCAAGTTTTGACAGATTATGTTATTTTTTACCATAAATTTTTGATAGGTCTTACACTTCTGTGCTTGAATATCAGGCTGAACAGAGTGAATGGGATATTGTCATGCCCTATAATGGAAAAACTGTAAGTAATGTTCTTGGTTATATGTATTCTTAAAATAATTATAAAAAAGGGTTCTCAATTATGCATACCTTTTATATGTTACTGTAATTAAGAGCCCCCAATATTTACTGTTCTAATCATCTGATGTTTACAATATTTCCCTGTACTGATCTTAACAGAAAAAAGAAAAAAAAAAAAAAAACAAAGGCTTGTCCTACAAGAAATTGTTGGCTGTTGAGGCTAACTTGTGAGGCTGGCTGTTTGATGTGGTGTCTGAAATCAGCAAATCACATGAATTGGAATCGACCGTCTAAAGGAGATTGGGTCATTGATCACTGGGAAAGAATAGCATCTGTGTCTTGTCAGTTGTGATACGAGATCATATTAACATAAAAATTAGAGGAAGTCACAATTCTTTTTTTTTTTAACTGTTGTGAGATTCTATAAGCCACTTAGCCACTTCACATTGCAAGAGAGGAAGCTGTGCGCCATGTGGTAGGATTGTGGTACTGTGTTAATATGCTGGCTGTATGACAGGCCCTTTCTACTACAATTTTCGGTTTTGCAAACTTTACTAGCACTCTTGCTCGTAGAATTATCTCTTAAGTCTTTAGAATAGTATTTTGTGAATATCTGTAATGTGTGGACTTTTCTGTGCCTTAAGGCAATAATTCTCTCAAGCAACTGTAAATCTGTGTTTGTGTTGGGTTATTTAGTATTATGGATGCTGAAGCCTGTTGTGGCTTACGGGATACCACTTTGTTGTGTTTGTGTTCCTGTGACTGCTTCAGTCCTCTAATAAGTAGATATTAGATTTGGTAATTGTGGTGCTCTCTGCTATATTTATAAAGTTTGAAAGCTGCGACTTAGTGCATTGTGACTCTCCAAGTTCTTTGCATGTAGACATTTTCCCTGATACATCTAAGCTGGTGCTAACTGTATCTCACCTGCTGCTTTTCAGGTTTTACTGCAAAATGTTCCTAGAATTGCTGTTGCAGAAGATGTAGAACGCTTTCTCTCAGGCTGTGAATACGAGGCATCCTCCATCAGTTTTATGTTGAGGTTAATGCCTAGTATTTTACATTGCAGTTGGACAGTATTACAATGATCTTTGTTACTACCTTCATACATTAACTTCTTTTCCTTTTTCCTATTGTTTCCTATTATATTATTGCAGGCAGTCACTCCCAGATTCCATTAAATGGGCAACTGTTCGCTTCCCATCACAGACACAGGCAATGGATGCATTCATTAGGAAGAATAGAGGTTTCTGTCTCAACAATCAAGTCTCGGTGCGAGTTCTGCAGTAACTGTTTTTTCCTCCTACCCCGGCTAGGGTGTATTTGTGCACTGATGAGCCTTGCTGATTTTGTCTTATTTTATCTTTTGCCTAATAGAAATTTGAAAATTTTATCTTCTTGCTAGCGTATTCATTTTAGATCCCAGTATTTTTGTCTGGAAACACATAACATTTCCGATGTTTCAAGTATGAGAAAGAGACTAGTATCCACTATGATTTTGTGAGATAAGTGTATCCATTTTCTTGTGAGTTGGTTGGTTGGTTGGTTGGGTCCTCTTCTGTTATTTTATTTTGTATATTTGATTTTATCTGGGCGAAGGTTTTCATGATTTTTAATTTCTTTGATATTTTTCCGGTTTTCTAGTTTCTGTACATATCGCCAAATACAGTCATATCTATTGGGGATGTTTCCATCAAGTCTTTGTAAACTCCAATAAAATCGTTATTAGATACACATTAATTTTTAATTGGGTGTTGTTAAGTTACATAATAATGCAACTTACATTAACCCAAAAGATGTATTTAATGACCTAAAAAATAATTTAGTTAGTTCTATTTTTGGGTCACTAATTACAACTTAATGATCGGTGTAAGTTACATCATGATGTAACTTAACAAGATCCGTGATTCAAAAAATCAACAATGACAATACTTGAGAGAAGTAAGCTGAAAATTTAAATCAGTGTCACATCGATTTACTGGATGTTCTTATAGAGGCAGAATGAAATCTGGTACACCAAAAACTGCACAGTTGCAGGATGCCGTGTTATTCAGGAATTTGCTTATTTAGAACTTAAAAAGGTTCTATCCTTTTATGTGAAAAGTCATCAACCTCTTCCTCGTGCACTTCGGGCACATAGCCTAAAGTTTTCATTTGGTCGACCAGAAAATCTAACACAGGAAATATTTCACTCAGCCTAGTATTCGATTTGTCTTCTGCCTGAAATCTGTAAACAACGTTCATAATCTCAATCCAACTGCACCCAGGATTTGTTTTCAGCCCTTTATCTTTCATTAATTTCCTAACTCTTGCCGCCTGATCCCAGCACCTTACACTTGCATAAAGATTCGCCAACTGCACGTGGGTAGCAGCACATTCTGGTTCCAGCAATAGCCTGCTCTCTGCAGCCTCTATGCCAATCCAAACACCCCCATGAAGCCTGCAGGAAGAAAGCAGAGAACCCCATATAACAGCGTTGGGATATATAGGCATCTGTTTAATGAAGTCTCGAGCCTCTTCAAGTAATCCAGCTCGGCCAAGAAGATCAACAACACACGAATAATGGTCAAGTTCTGGCTTCAAACCATGTTTAGCCATTGAATCGAAGTAAACTTTGCCCTCTTCAACTAGACCTCCATGGCGGCATGAAGAGATAACACCAAGGAAAGTTATGGCATCTGGTTTCACACGTTGTTTCATCATCTCTTCAAAAAGATCAATCGCACGTACTGCAAGCCCATGCTGAGCGTACCCAGCTATCATGGAATTCCATGATACAATATCTTTACCATGCATATTGTTGAATACATAAACCGCCTCTTCAACGTTACCACACTTGCAATACATTGAGATAAGAGAATTAGCAACTTGAATATACGAAAAGAAACCCATACGAATTGTCTGACAATGAGCACTTCTTCCCTGTCCAAGAGCTCCACTGCCCGTGCAAGCACTCAAAATACTTGTGAACGTAAAATCATTGGGCTCTAACATTGAATTTCTCATCATGCGATAAAGCTCCAAACACATATCAACCTGCCACTCTTGTGCAAACGCAGCAATGATGGCTGTCCATGAGACTACGTTCCTAACGGGCATTTCCTCAAACACTTTATATGCATCAATTATTTCCCCGCATTTGCTGTACAAAGTGATCAAAGAACTCCCTACATAAACATTAGCATAAAACCCAGTTCTTATAGCTAAGCACTGGTACTGAGTACCGCCACGGATGTTCCGTGTAGACCCACATGAAGTCACAGCAGTTGACAAAACACTCGCATCAACTTTCAGCCGTTCCCTGTGCAAATCATGATGCGCGGAGATTGAGTTCTCCACATCAACAACAGGAGTGTCAAGCAATTGATCAAACACATTTGACGATCCAAACGTTGAATTTGTACCAGTGAAATCATGGTTAAATTTTTGCGAATCGAGATGTTTGGAATCTGTTTGTAGAAAGTCCTGAATGAGCCGAAGATGGACTTGGGTCTTTGTACTCTTCCTATTTCTGGGCGAGATGATATCAAGGACTCTCAGAGCCTTGTGTAAGCTCTTAGTTGACGATGTCTGTTTCAATTTTTGTGAACAGAAAGACCTATAGATGATTGATAGAGTTTTGAGACTTTGTAAAGTAGAACAGGGTTTCTTCTTTGTACATGTTTGAAGAAAAATAATATTCATTCCTGACAAAACCCCATGAAAATATGCGAACTTATCCAAGGGCTTACTGCATGGTCGTGTTTGCGAGCATGAGGGCTTCAGTACGGGTATCTTTGCCGCCACCTATGATTTAATTAATTACATATTCAATATACAACTGGGATTAGGGTAAGCATTAAAAATATAAAAGGACAACACTAGATTTTTTAAATTTTGAAAATAGTAACATTCTCTTTTTCTTCTTTCTTTCTTTCTTTTTTTTAAGAAATGCATTTAAATTACATCCAAAAATAAATCTTTCTTTTATAAACGTAGAGAGTAGACAAAGTTTAAATTAATTTTTTAATTCTTTATTTCTTTTAAAATTTAAGTTTGGTAAACACAATTAAAACTATTTAAAAATCACTTGATTAAGTCATTGGGGAGGCCCCAAAACAAATCTAATGCTTCTTTATTAATATTTTGGATTAAAATACAAACCCAACAAATTTGACAAATAATATTACACTCTTAAAAAATAATTATTTATTTTATCATTTCTCAACCAAATTGTGATTAATACAACAGCACCACATTTACCACGTAAGTAGGTTCTTAAAGATAGCAAATCAAACAAGTTCTATAAATAACGGCAATAATTTATATAATCATTTTGTATTTGTGTCATGTTTTAAATAAATCTTACCAAATTTGAACTGATACGAACATGACCTATTTGTTATTCATGTAAGAATATTTAAACACAAATTTGACGTGTCAAATTAATAGTGGTTGAATTCAAACAAAAAATAATCCAGAAAATTTCATTGCAGGCTGCATGAAAAGATCAATCTTGTGACCAAAGTTCATACCAGATCATTTATATCAGAGAAACAGTTATAGTGAGATCAGAACCTATATGATTACGAGAAATTCCTACCAGTTTTTGCCATTGCCATTCCCGTTAGCAGCTCCTCATATGTGCTGTACCATCATCATCAAAGTCATCTTCTTCTCTAGCTCCATGTAAATAAACCCATAACTTTGTATTTCCATTGTACTGTACACAGGGATCATTTTCATAATGCAAACGATCAAGACCACGGCTAACAACTTGATTAAGTTGTTCATCAGAGACATCCTCGACAACATACTGCAAGTCACGCGTAAGTGTACAAACATCTGACCTGGTAACTATATTTTCGGACAACCTGGCAGCTGCATCCCTCACAAGACACAGCACGGTGACAAGAGGTGGCCGATCTGTTTTAAGCATAAAATGGCCTATGCTTTTGATGATGGCTTGCCAGTGCCCCTTCTCATCGGAGCAACTGTGGATTTTCTACATCCACTGCCGTATATAAAAAAGCTCTTTCTGGAACTGAATACATGAGAGCTTCCTCAATATGGAAATAAGCCCTTTATTCTACGGAGCCTGAGCTAATAGTGGCTGTACACTTCCGAGGCCTTGCACTTTTTAATCTTTGCTCCAAATCTGCAGTTTTTGGCATTGAAATCATAGGTGGTGCAGGAAGGCTTTTAATTTGCTGAAGTGTCTCTTGAACACCTCTCGGTCAATCAGAAAAAGAATCAACTAGCTTTGCAAGCATTGTGCGCGGGTGACCCCAAGCTTCAACAGATACCTCTTCCTTAATGGCTTCATCTGGCTTATAGGAAATTGGACCAATCCAGGACCAACTCTTTGTCGATTTCAAATATGAAGTCAGTGGCTGCCAACCCTCGGCACCTAGAGGTACTAACTTGGACTAAAATATATTCAAAGCTCCTCCTACTAAATCCTCAAGTGGCTTCCGCACTTCAAGAATACAAGGATCTATGGGAGTTCTTATCACAAGTTCCTCCCCAAGATGCTTGCCAATTACAGAAGCATCTTCTTCTGCATCTGGCATGACCATTGCTGTGGGAATGGCAGAGAGAAAATGCATAATGGAGAATGGGAATCCCTTATGAACCTTGGGCCATACTGGAGGTAATTCCAGCTTTCCTAATGGTTTTGTTTCTGGCACTGCAGTATCCTTAGCTCTTCTTTTTGACAAGAATGAATTAGCATTTAACCCATACGAAGAGCTAGCATCAGTTTTTCCTCTCTTCAAACCATGTTTCTTGAAAAAAGAAGTAAGTTGTTCATCAAGGACCTTTCTTGAATCGAAGTGACTATGATCATATTCAACTAGCCCAGACACAAATGGTAAACTTGCTTTCTTCTTCTGCTGCTTTTTCTCTCTTTTACCTTTGAATGATGACATCATTGACATGCCTAATGCATCACAACCGAATTTCAGGCTAGCTTTAACATTTTGTCATCCTTTGTTCTGCAAATTATCCTCCTCAACATCATCACCATTCTTGTACTTTGTTGGAAGCAGAGGGGGTGAATTCACAAATTTCTTCTTCTTCTCGTGTAACCTATCACCATTTTCCTCATATTCAACTGAACACTGCTGAAACTTATCAAACAGCTTGATCTTGTAGCCAGCAGCTTGAGAATGGTTACTGTAGGTGCTTGTATCATTCAACTGATCTATTAACACCAAACTGCTTCGCGTCTGTTCGGCATTAAAGTATAATCTATTCTTAGGCAATCCCAAACTCTCATTTGCCAGTTCCATCAAAGCCAAAGCTGCATCAATGCAGGTTGATAGTTCTACACCGTACTCTCCTTTCACCTGACCTTTTCTTGCATCATAAGCAACCCCAATCTTATTTCCTTGCACTATCTCATCGGGATAAGAAGGATCCCACTCAATACTATCTGACTGATTGCGAATTGTTTTGCACTTATTTTTAATAGAACAACGTTGACTTGATAAATTTTCCATCTGCGAAATGTTCAACCTCACATTCTTCGCTTTCCTAATTGAACTTCGTTCTTCATGTTTCTTGGGTTTCAAGATTACATGCATATGCCTATGTTGAGAAGAAAGAATTGGAATAGACTCGTCGCCCATACAGTAAGGTAAAATCCATCTAAAACCAAGCATTTGACAGTCAAGATTAGAAAAACTATATATATATATCAATTACAACAATGATGCCTCATTACTCGGATAATCAAGCAGAAGGACGTGAAAAGATTGAATCAAACGATTCCTCATTATCTATGGCATGATCAGTAAAAACAAAATTTTGCCTAACAGGTTAATACAACCGTTGGGCATAAATCAGAATCGCATTCAATTTGGAATTAAACAAAACAAAGCATAGAAGACTAGTAAAAAACATTGGCAAATATATGTTATAATATAGAAAGTAGACAATGTACTAATTGATTCTTGCCAATACAAGATGAAGGATAAAATCACTATGTCCGATTCCAGAAAGAAGAGCCCAGTAGTTCTAGACACACTGAGGATATGACGCTCTAATCTAAAACAAAGATTAGATTATGCAATTCTAAAATTGTCCTACATGAAGTAGATATCCAATAAGTACAACTGTGTCCTCTCATATCAGATAAGCTGAACTAGAACATAAAATCTCTGTATATGTACAATAAAAATTCCGAACTGACAGCTAAATGCCCTGTTATCAATTCTTTAAAACATATTTTTAGTTCTTTTGTTTTCTCCCATTCATTGAGCTTATAACAGAAAAATCCCACCAATTACACCAGCATATAAGAATAAAAAAAGAAAACCTTTGACGAGATTATGGACAGTTTTTTTTTTTTCTTAGCAAACAAGCAAATATATAGTAAAATGAAACATAGAAATTATTGACGCCGAAATCTGGTCACGTCGGTTAGTGGCTTTATACTAGACTCCTGCTTATTTGGTAGGGAAGCGGCTTGCCAATCATCAAAGATGTCCTACAACTGTCAATGAATTATCCACGAACACCTGAAATCACAGAGAACGATCAAAGGCGCCAGAAGTTTTTCCGGCGTAAATCCTCCGACGCTTAAGTCATTTTTTGGGTTTTACCAATATATATATATATAACTAAATAATTTTTGATTTCTTTGTAAAGATGGAGCCAAACTCTCTAATAGTCAAAAGAGTAAAAAATATCATAGAGAGAGAAGTTCCAAAAACCCCCCAGTATGTTTTTCTTGGAGTTTTTATGAACACCCCACACCCAAGATCCTAGATCATGGCAATAATAATTAATGGATCAAATTCGTGCCTTGATTTTTCAGAGGAGGTTCATGGTGGCTCATTTTGATTGAGTCTTGTTTCCTGATAATCTCTTGATCGAAATGATCTGCTCAAGGTCACCAAATAATCACCTGGTCGAGGTGATGTACTTGAGGTCACCAAATAACATCCTAGTCGAGTTGATTTGCTTGAAGTGACAAAATAACATCCTGGTCGAGGTGATTTATTCGAGATCATCAAAATTACCACCTGATCAAGGTGGTCTACTCAAATTCACCAGAATTTTCTTCTGGTAACCTATTAATCATTTGCACACTTTTTATTTGGAGGAGATCGTGGTCATCTTATTTTATTTGCCAAACATAAATATTATAGAAATCGAGAAGAGATACATAAACCATGAAAAGGTACGCTAAAATAATCCATCCTCTGTTATCCTGACTGAAAATAAATTGAAGAACAAACCCAATAACAGAGAGCTGAAGAAAAGCTCTGACAATGTAGTAAATCATCTCTCCTTCTAACCCAAGCTTCTGAAAAAAAGACAATAGAACAGCCAGCAGCACAACCCCAGTGGCGGCCAATGGCTTTATCATGCCCTTGAGAAAATCAAGCATCCATGGTTCCCGTTTAAAAGATTTTTGAGTTGAGAAGCCCTCTTCGAGTAACTTACGATGAATGAATCTTCATGGGACTTGTTCCCTCTTCAACTTTAAGGTCCCCAACCAATCAGTCTCACAAAAATGCAAATTACTATTTAATAAGATGAGGAAGTGTCGTTTTGATAGAAATGACCTACCTTTGATAAGAACTAAGGATGTCAATAGGACCTGTAAACCCGTAAATTTGTCCAAACATGCTCATTGCGGGTAATTTTGCGGGCTACGGGCGGGTTTGGTATTAAAAATTGAAACACGCACTACATTACGGGTGGGTCTAGTATTAGTTAAATATCCGATGAATATCCGCATGGATATCTGCCAAACCAGCCACCTTTTTTTTTCAAATATTTTTAATGCAATTTTAACTGAAAAATATTAAAATTTAAAAATGTAAACATGTCATGTGTGGTTTGTGCAAGTTGCAACTCATAATCTAATCTAAAGGGAACCAAACTATTTCATTTTCACTTGTGAGCAGCAGCCGCAAAAGCTAACCTTCCAAACTATTTTTCTTTCACCCGTCAGCAGCAACTGCACACCCATTTCCCTTTCACTTGCGAGCTACAGCCGCACACCAATGAATTTTTCATGGCATTTTTTGTTCTTTTTATGGATTGATATATTTCATACTTAAATTTGAGAATTTATATTAGATTTATATAAACCTAACCATCCAAACTATTTCCCTTTTATCCATGAGCAGCAGCCGCACACCCATGAATTTTTCATGGCATTTTTGGTTTTTTTTAATGGATTTATATATTTCATACTTACATTTAAGAATTTATGTTTGACTAATGTTGAAATTTTAATGACATTGATTAAATTTAGAAATATGTTATGTGGAATTTTAAATTATTAATATAAATTGACATATTGAACATTTGTGATTTTAAATGTGAGAATTTATAAAAAAATTTATCGAATACCATTGCGGCTTTGATGCTTGTCAAAACTCACAGCGAGTGAGCTTTCTTAACAAATTAAAACTGGCAACAGGTGCGGGTGTAGGTTTGATACTTTAAATTTTATGCGTATCCGAATTTAATAATAACAAACCTGCTGCAGGTGGTGTCCGTTACCATCCCTAATAAGAACACTTGCACACTCAGAGTTACTATTTGAAGAAGAATCATAAAAATCATATTCATAAAATCAAAAAGAATAAAATAAAAGCGAAGTTAAATCGGCAGCTTCTGAGTTCACGAATGCCTCGTTGTTTGAGGGTTGGATGACGCCGAAAGTTAATGGCCGTATGTACGACTTATATGAAATAGTTGTTCTGTTGGTTAGGCCACATTGTTAGGTGATCTTAATCTATATTCCAATTAATGTATCGGTAATGGGAATTTATTATTTTAATTAAAAATGGTAAAATTTAATAATTGTTTATTATTTAAACTAATAAAATCATAACGCACCATTTATCACATATGTTGAGAGTATTTCGGCTAAGTATATTATTATTGTTTAAAAATTAAATTATTTGATATGCAGTATCAGTGAGTACTTAAGCACATAATAAGACAATGAATTAATCCAATATTGTCACATGTAATATAACTACCATAAGATGAATATCATTACTCACTAAATGCAACGATTCAGAATAATTTTGTGTCTGTATTGAAAATTTAAATTAACAACAAAATCCGTGACCAATCTATTTTTTGTGCAATCTGATTATTCATTTTATTATTTTTAGAGAAGCATTACACAATTTGCACTTAAATATTCATTTAATATTGCAAGCAACGAAAGTCTTAACATATTTCTATTGCCTGTAATTCACGAAAATGTGAGAGTAGACAGGCAGCTTTTAGTCATTCCGTCAAACATTTGGCAGGCTAACGTTATGTCATGATTCTGTAATAGCCTTTTTATTTTTATTTTTAAGATTTTTGCCCAAAAATTTATATCCATAGCATTGAAATCGAGCTTGAAGTTTGTCCGGAAGACTTGATTTTAAGTCTGAGTTATAATTTCCAATCCGAAGCCAATTCTCACGGCAAATCAAGCATGTGAACTGAAAGCAAATTCACAAATTTAATAAGGAAAAAGGCCGCTCACAGCTCAAAGTTTGCTTACATAGTCAAACACATCCCTTAGTTTCATAAATGGTCACATAAACTCCATTAATTTCATAAATGACTATTATACTCTTTGATTATAACAACACAAATAAATATAAGTATAGCAATTACATAAAACTAATAAATAAATATCATATGATACAAATATAATGAAAATTATTTTTAATATTAAGCTATTATTAGTCTTTCCCAACAGATTTCATTAATATTAAAATCTATCAATCCAAAAATTGACTTCAAAATTTATACTAATATAGAAATAATTAAAATAAATATTGTAGATAAAATAATATAAATTTTATAAATTACTGCAAATATTAGGTATAATTACTTTAATATTATTAATATGTCAAGTAAATTTCATTATTATCAAAAGAATATGATAGATTAATAATGTTAAAATAATTTTTTAATATTAAAAATAATTTATACATTTTATCTTATTATATATGTTATATTATTTTTATTTTTATTTTTTATAAAAGTATATTTAAAGTCAATTATTGGTTATTATAATCAAGGGTATAATAATAAAAAAAATTGTGTGACAATTTATGAAACTAAGGGAGTGTGTGCGACTATTTAAGTAAATTTTGGGGGTGTGGGTAGCCTTTTCCCATTTAATAAACTCAAATAGTATGAACAGGATATTGCATCAATTCTGATTTACTAAATTCAATCGTGCATATTGGCAAAAATATATCATTAGCATGCTTTAAGAGAAAAATAAATTTTCAGTAACCGCAAACAACCAATCCAAAGAAACTGAAGCTATAACGTATATATTTTACAATTCATGAACTAATTTGTCAAGAAAGCATGCTGAATCAGAAAATCAACCAGCGATTTAGACTTTCGTTCATGGTTTACACCTGTAATCATGCCTGATATTCGAACAAATATACAAATTTGTCATGGAAAATGAGTAGCTTAGTTTTTTTTTTTTTTTTAGACACAAACAGGAATGTATATCTGATTTCTGCTGCATGTGAAATTTTCATGAAGAATAATGTACATGGATCAACAAATTCAAGATAAATATATGATTTAACCAACTAAATCGAATCATGATTAAAAGTTGAGTGAGTTTTACTGATCTGATTCCGAGTGTTCTTCCATTGATCTTGAGCTGATTTTTTATTCCCAAGATATCTGAAAATGTTTTTGAAAATGACAAAAGGAGGGGTTACTTATGTGAAAATATAATTTTGTCCAAAATTTGAAATATCTTACAAATAAATTAAAAAAATTAATAAGATAAACAATCTATTTTGAAAAATTAATAACAAAACACAAGTTTTTTACCTCAATTGGGAGAATAATTTGAGAAAATGGACGAATACTAGTGGAGTACCAATTCTGGAGCTGAAGAGAGATCCTCCGTAAAACCGATGGATTTTATGGGGCCACTGCCAACACCTTCATTTAGGAACTCTAACGTATATTGGCAATCTACCTCCATATTCACGTGACCATGCTGCACAGGCTCCGAATTACTTTCAGGCAGAGGTATCGATTGTAACCCCAAACCCAAGAGATCACCTTGCTCAGGCTCCGAATTCCAATCAGGCAGAGTCGATACACGTCTAAACCCCAAACCCAAGAGATCACCTTGCTCAGGCTCCGAATGTAACACCCCAAATCTAGCACGTGCGGAGCACGTGAAGAAGGAGGTTACTTACAAATCGTAATCCTTACTCAAAAAAATTTAACTGAAATACCTCAAATTTATTAATCAAATAAATCCACAAGTTCACACATCTAACACCATATAATCACCCAGAAACATAAAAAAAATAACAAAAGTCTTAAAACCCAAATTACAAGTTTCCAACAAAAAAAAAAAACTAAAAGGAACATGAGTTTATTCCTCCTCTTATTCAATGGCAGACGGAAACAAAAATTCTAACTCCAACGCTAATTGCCCCTCTCAAAAGAAACTTAATCTGCAAAAAGTGGTGACGAGGGGTGAGCCGTCAACTCGGTAAGTAAAACCATTCCTATTACACTAGGCCTATCGATACATAAAATATTGCAAGCCTCTTTTTATTTAAAAACATACATATATCATAATCCATAATTTCATAAAACCTCATATCACGATAAAGTATCCTAAATTTATAGTAATTCAGAGTATCAAAAACATAATTACTTATAAAAGCAAATTCGTATATCGCATTCACAGAAAACAAAAGGTTAGCTCATGTCACATAGTGTCACCTATAGTCCCGGTGACCCAGCCCAGACAGAATCAGAATATTGTGTGCACATTCATAACAGAACCCAAGACGGCCCGGTCATAAAATATATCGTATATCACGATCGTAATCGAATCGAATAACTACGGACAATGAGCCAAAACATAATGACTTATACGTGGACTTTGCACTATATGTGACTTTGTGACGACGCTTTGGCCAAGAGGTGGCCCCCATATAGTCCCAAGAGGTGGCCCCAGACAATCATAAATAATTAAAATCATACATGGACAAAACATTCGTATCAGTTTCATAAATGTTCATAACAACAATTTAGGCTTGCAAATTGTTTTACAAATAAAATCATAAAAGGTAATGTAACAAAATAACTTACATATTCAAAAGCATTTATAAAATACTTTGTTAAAAAGAATTTATGTTTGAAAACATTTTCACAAACTAATTTTGTTATGAAAATCCATTAATCTTCTAAGTAGTATAAAAACATTTATACTTATAATAATAATATCAAAATACTTATACATATCCAGTATACTAGGAATGAAGTCACTTACCTCGATTAGAGAATTCAAATAATCACACCGATAAACTTCTAAGAGCCTCAAACACCTTCTACACCTTAAACAAAAACAAGATATGATAATTAATAACTTATTCTAATATCCTGTTTTTCTAATCATTCCCGTCTGGTCTGATTCTCGAAATTATTACTCTTAATCTAAAACTCAGATTGACATAATATTCCATGGAACTATTCTGGACATCCATGAGTACCCCATGTAAAATTTGCAAGGAATTCCGATATCAAAAACACTTTCAAAATTATTTATCTCTTAACCAATTCGAAACTGTTTTCACATAACCTAAACCAAACAGAACGGGTTCTGGGATTTTTATAAAATAAAATACTAATCGGAAAATTATGAAATTTAAACTGGAAATACTAGACACTTGTAGACACTTCCGTATAAAATTTCATGATTTTTCGAGTTCATTTGATGGTGAAAATAATTTTGTGAATCCTATCGCGATGCTCGCAGTTTCCTAGTGCAGTGAGTTCTATTTCGAAAATACACATAAAATTGAAAACGAAATCGAATTTCATGACATAAAATTTATTAAGAAAATTCCACATGTCTAGTTTCCAGAATATAAAACTTCCTAAGAAAATTCGTTCACAAAATATAATTTGAAAATCGTGATATCATGCTGTCCAGAATCATCCTACATGCTTATTATGCCAAGAATTGATTAACCAACCTCCTAATTAATCAAAACCCTAAATAAAACCTAATCACAATGTGAAATCATGCGTTATAACCCTAGATAACATGATTAGGAATATTGAGGAAAAAGAATGACCTACCAATCGCTCCAATTCTCTCCTACACAAACGTTTAAAGCCCTAGGGTGTGGTGAGAGTGTTGAGAGCATCAGAGAAGAAAAAAATAGCGTTGATGAATTAGGATTATAGAATAGGAAAGAAAAGTATGAATAAGAAAAAATATGAATTTATAGGGAGTCTTAAGAAATCCTAATAACTTTAGAAAAATAGCCCTTTTCGGAAAATTCTCTCATAAAGAACCCCTATTTATAAGGGCAATTATGACATTTAAAAATTCCATTAAAATAAAAAAAATTAATGGAAATTTGGGCGTAACACCGAATTCCAATCAGGCAGAGTCGATACACGTCAAAACGCAGGCAGCGGAGGAGACGTATAGAAGTCAAATTGCTCCAAATTACATTCAGACAGACTCACTGTCTCCAAATTCTCATGACCATGTTGCTGAGGCTGCAGATTCCGTTCACGCACAGTCGATTCAGGACCTAACCCACAATTCAACTGAAAATTTAAATTCCTATTCTCTGGTGTTCCAACTTCATCATTGATGTTGTTGTCCGACACATCCAGATCCTCCAAAAATTTTTGAACATGCTCGTGAGAATATTCAGGAAGTCCACTAATTCTCTGAAGGTCAATCGGCTTCAAATTCTTTGATTTAAACACATTAAATTTTTCCATCATAGCCTTGTTCATGGTTGATTCATTAACAGATGGATTCTGGCAAAAGGTAATGTGATCACATAATGAAGTAGAACAAGTTTGGCTCAAAAGCTGTACAGCAATCTTCTGCAGTATTGGATAATGATCACCATAACAGTCCCACCATTTCCCTACAATTTTGCAAAACAACTGAAACACAATAAAAATTCATCCAACCAAGGAAATGGTTAAATGAATGCAAGTTAAATCAACAGAACTTACGAGGATGGAGTGTCTTTAACATTTTCTCTGCTTCTTCATTGAACAAATCTGAGTCTTTCCCATGGTAGAGTTTCACTTCTTTTGAGAGATCTTCCCTTTCTGTATCAGAAACCAATAACATTAGCATGTCCAAAACCATTTTAATTTCATCGTCATGACAAAAGTTCAGACCACACAGGTATGCAGGGTTAAGAAAACCTGCAACTTCATGTATTGGTTGGACTAGACGACTTCTCCAAGCTCTGAGCACCTCACTCCAGTCCTTACCATCTAAATGCTTTTTGAGTACATCTTCTACTCTCTTCAATGCTTCATTCAAATATCCTGAAGTTGATTCATATCCTTCTACGAGTTCAAGAACTTGAAACACTGGCTGCAAAACTTGCACTACCTTTTTCCCACTGGTCCAAAATTCTGTAGAATAAATAGCGTTTTGCACAACCATAGCCGCATCATTTTCACTACTCAACCCTTCCCCTTCGTGAGAAGCAGGAGCCATTGTTATCGACAATGGTTGTAACTCTTTCTCGGTTTGCAAAATTGAATTAAGCATAAAGAATTCAATGGCAATCTTATTCTTTTCACTGCAACTGTATTCCTTATTTCTTGGATGCTGCTGCTTTCTTAGCAACTGTAAAGTGCTATTATGCTTGCACATGTATTTGAAAATCCGCTTTGCCGATTGAATAGTCTTACGAATCCAACCAACTTCAGAGCATATGTACAGCAAAATTTCCCCCAGTTCACTGGCAGCACATCTAGACAGGTATATCCAAGCGTATTTCCTTTGAATCACCTTTATAACTTCAGAGAAAAAGTTGTCTCCACTGATATCACTAAAGCAGCGCGCCATACAATTTTTAGAATCATCAAGGATTACCTGAACAACATTCTTGGGCCCCAAATCTTCAATTATATGACATACATTATTTTTAAAACTATTAAATGTCATCCCTTCCTCCGGAATTCTAACTTTCTCTAAACAAATCCAGCCACCAGGTGAACATACAAAAAAGTTCAGACACTCAAGTTTTGAATTTATCTCTACCTTAGATATGATCAGCGTACAACCTGTTTTAGTAAATAACTTCTTGGTCTTTCCAATGTATTCCTCAATTTCCTTTTTGGCATCTAGGATCTGCTGTGATTGGAGTTCTGAATAAGTTGGTAATTCATAACCATGCCCAACTTCTGCTACGCTTCTCAGCAAGTCACCCAAATATGGTGTTCTGGAAACATCCAGTGACAAGTTGTTTGAAACTAAGAACCTGACAAGTGATGTATTAGATTTACTTTTATCCGTCTTACATGCCCCTGCAACTTTAGGTTGATGAAAAGTCCTAGATTTCTTTTTGGGAGATGAAGTTGAAACAATTTTTGTTTTTCTACTACTATCTGAAGTTTGAATTTCTTGAGATGCTGCATTTCGAACACTCTCAGAAACCTTTGGACAAGGTTTGATATCATGCCTTTTATGCCCAGCAAAATGGTATCTCATCCTAGTGATAACCGTAGCATAACTCATTCGACAGAACTTGCACGAAAGTCGACCATCTTTCAAGACCTCGACATGTTCCCAAAATTTATTTTTCTTCCTTCTTACCATGTTTGCTTTTTATTCTATGTGAGATTGGAAAGAGGAAAAAAAGAGTAAGTTAATAAGGAATCCAAACAAAAATCCATTATAAATCTACAATAAAATGATTGAACGAATTCCAAAGTAAACAAAAATTAACATGGTCCAAATTCCAAAGTAAACAAAAATTAACATGGTCCCTAAGTCTAAGATTTCACAAGTTGAAGGATATGAAGCTTAAAATGCAATCCTGTTCTAAAAGTTGAAAGTCCACATGCTGGCTATAGAAATTATATGCGTGAATGAGAAAACAAAATACAGTGTAAGGCAGAATTCAAAATCAAGCCAGCCCAAGTTCACAATGAGCTACATCATTTTCAGTACTCGACCCTTCCTGTTTACAAGATGCACAAACAATTGTTAGCTGCAACCTGTAATTCTTTTTTGACTTCCAAAATTGAATTAAGCATAAATATTCCAATTGCAATCTTAGTCATACCATTGCAACTATATTCCTTATTTCTTATATGCTGCTCCTTCTGCGGGAGCAGAACAAAGTGATCTCATGCTAGAACAAATATTTGAAAATCTTCGTTATCAATAGAGTAGTCTTATGAATCCAAAGTTCTCCAAGTTATATGAACACCAGAATTAAAGTCCTCTCCTTCCAACCCCCACCACAACCCAAGTTAACCATTAGGACATTGAGATGGGTCTGTAAAGGATACTTCCTCAGGATCGTCTCCAAACCTTCCACAAAAACTTATCCTTAAATCAGAAAAGGATTCAACCATATATCTTCACTATCATCAAGGAAGAATTGAACAACAGACCAGGATTCGGTGTTGAACTGAACTTGAATTGAGCATCCAATCAACGGTCAAGATTTGATGGGACCTATATTAAATCCTAACCATTGATTCGGTACTCAAATATTCATTTATATCATGCACAAGCTCAACTAAGCACCGAATCTTTATCCTTAAACAACATGTTTAGGCCCTAAAGATTCATTTATACCATGCACACTATCTATAAAATGATGGATTTCCCTTCCCTGGGAAGTGTAATTTTCTCTATATATACCAAAACCTACCCACAATAAATTGGTCATTTAAGTACGTCAAATTCTTTCCAAAGCAACCTTACCTCTAGAATCTACTGTCTCAACCTTGATTGACAAGGAGCATAAATGGAATGAGAATTTGATCAAGCAGCACTTTGATTATGAAGATGCAGAAAAAATCCTGAAGATCCCTCTCCCAAGAGCCCCCAAACCAGGTCAGATGGTATGGGCTTATGACAAGCAAGGGAAGTATGCTGTTAAAGTTGGTTACCAGATTGCAATGAGTTTCAAATTTAAAGACCAACCAAGCTCCTCAACAGCCAGAGCCCAACAGAATGGAATGCAATATGGAAGCTGGAAATCCCAGAGAAAGTGAAGGTGTTTATGTGGAGAGCAGCCCAAGACCTACTGCCTACGGCTGGAAACTTGTGGAAAAAGAAAGTCTTACAGGACCCGTGGTGCCAAAGATGTGGAAAGAAAGGTGAGACTGTTTTTCATGCACTCATAAAGTGCAAGTTCTCCCAAAGGTGTGGAATCAGACTAGGTTCAAATAGGATCTAGATGGTTTGGAGAGCCAAGATTTCTTAACTGTCATGAAAATAATAGCAGAGAAGAGAAACACCAGAGATGTGGCCCTTTTTGTGTCTCTATGCTAGGCTATTTGGCACTCAAGAAACCTCTTCATATTTGAAAAAAGAAAGGAGGATCCTGGAATTCCAGTGGCCAGAGCTGAAGCAACAGTCGAAGTCTACAGGAAAATCAAAGTTCCCCAGATGCAGACTAATGGTAGACAAAAGTCCAACAATGAGCAAATATGGAAAACCCCTCCTGAAGGGTGTTTAAAGGTCAATACGGATGCTGCAATCTATGTGGAAGAGCAGAAGGTGGGGCTTGGGATCATAATTAGAGACTCAAATGGAGAATTTGTTGCAGCTGCTATAAAAACATCTAAATTCATTGATAACATAGCCTGTGCAGAAGCTGAAGCAATATGTTTGGGAATGAAAGTAGCAGAAGCAGCAGCAAGTGGGCCGTTGATAATTGAGAGTGATTGTTCAGAGGTGGTTAATCAAATTCTGGGAAAGACTAGAAGCAACTTGGAACTCTCATGGATTATCTCAGAAATTCAAAACCCAATGCAGAAAGTCAAAGATATTAAAGTGCAGTTCATTCCGCGTAGAGATGGCAACATTCCCCGAGGGGCCATACCCGCGGGTCTCCAATTAATTCGGGTTGGATAGGGGTCTCAAAGAACTTTAAAATAAAAAATAGGGTTATTTTAGGAATAAATTTAAATCCTAAGTGTATTTTAGGTCTGAGTTTGAAAATTTTATTGGGTCTTTAAATTCGAATTCAAGCCCGGAATATGTTTTTGTTTTTTAAAATAAAATATATTTTAATTTAATTAAATAATTAAAAAAATTCAAATAATAAAAAAATAAAACAAAACCCTAGATCTAAACTCACGGCCTCTCTCAAAACGCTAGACTCCACCCATCGCCACCTCCAAGTCTCAGAGCTTTTGTTTCTTGGCTTCCGATACAAGAATAGTGAACTGCTACGCGCTCACAACGAGGATGCCATCATGTTGAGTTGAGTTGACACGGCAACTCGGACCCTAGAAGAAGCAAACAAGTTGAGTGAAGAAAAGAGTAGCAGGAGAACAGAATGTGTCAGTGACCTCACATGGCTTGATACACAAAAGCAAAGAGCATTGTTCAAGATTTTTTTTATTTAATTTTTTAAATTTCTTTAATAATTAGCACTTTAAAAATTTTGCAATGGCGAAATTGTTTCTTCTTTACGGCAAAGAAAGAGTTGCAGAGATACATGAAGAAGATTTCTCTGATAACTGGCGAGAGTTGAGAATGATGAATTTTTCTTTTTTTTTATTTTCTTTTTATTTTTTTCTTTTGGTTATGTGGACTGTAGAGGTTCTGAAAATTGGATCGTTTGTACTTTTATTTTCATAATTTTTTTTAAAATTATTAATTTAAAAAAATTAAATAGATAGTGGGTCCCTAATTTAATTTAGATAAAATTGTGGTATCACAACTGTACGGTATTACAGTTTTATTCAGTCATTAGATCTAGTTTTTATAACAACTATTGACTGAATCTAACGACTGAATTCAATTATAATACTATATAACTGTGATATCACAACTAAATTTATTTAATCCTCATATAATTTAAAAATTTTAGAGGATATACTCAAATTATTTCTAACTGAAATTTTGTTGGGTATGAGACGAATTTAGGAATTGTTTTCAAATTGGATTTAAGTTCGGGGACGATGATCCCCACCCCGAACCCGCCCCATTGCCATCGCTACTTCCGCGGACATGTAATGGAGTAGCGCGTGTTTTGACCAAAATAGCTCTAAAAGACTAAAAGTAAATGATTATGTCCAGTGTGTGGGCACATGCCCGCCTCAATTGTTGTTACTTTTTTCTTAAATATTGAAAGTTGGCTTTCTTTTAAAAAAAAAAAAGTACGTCAAATATTCCCAAAATCTGTCACTAACCATAATTGCTTTTACTCCACAGAAAAAGAATAGTTGTCAATGACTGAAGAATCCAATCGAAACCTATCCAAATATATCTACCGTTAAAAAAAAAAGCTTGGCCCACGATCAATTAATGGTTTAATGGTTAAGGAAATGACATAATAACATTCAGCATTTAAAAAGGTTAAAAGACATGAAAGCTAAGAATGTAATATTCTTCCCTAAGGTGAAAGCTCACATGCTGACAACATAATTGTAAGAGAGAATCGAAACCAGACCAGGCCGGGCCAAACAAGGTGTAAAATAAAAAAAAATAAAAAATAAAAAACAATGTTGGTCATATATGCAAACAATATATGATTACGTGAACGGCTGACGTATCAACCAGCAAGTACAAGAGAAGCACGTGATGTAGAAACATCAACAATTAATTAACTGAAATTAACCATACTTAACTGTTTTTTTGTGAATTAAATCTCTGAGTAAGAGGCCCTCTTGAAGAGAGAAAGTTGCCAAAAGCTTGGCGCTTGTATGTATGAAATGCTCTCAAAGGCAAGAAAAGAAATTGGTAAAGTTTTAAATGGTGCGATGCTAAAATAAACAATGAAAAAAGAAATGCAATGTAAACACAAGACTTCAAGTCAAAACACAACGAGCTTATGGACACGTTCGCCACAATATAATTATCCGACGAGTGAAAAAAAACGCCTTTTTATTTTGTAATTATACGGGGCGTATGTTCACGAATTAAAAGGCAGTAGGTAACAGAGGAAGTCTCGAAGAAAGATTAGTCTGGAACTCTCAGGCGACGCGCTCGCCGACATCTAACCCGCCCAGACAATTCGCCTGGCGGTCTAGCGTCGTGGATTTGTCTTTTAATTATGCTACGTAATCATAAACAAATTTAATTGTGGTCCAGCTAAGTTGGATTAATTTTACGGTAGAATACTAATGACAACTGTATTATTATAGAGATAAATATTAAATATACACTTAATATTCTAATCTGACAATCATCATTGCTGGAGCTGATAATATTTAATATATACTTACTATTATGATCTGACGGTCATTATTAGTGGAGTTGATCCGATTTAGCCACTGTCATGTGGTGGGATAGCAATGGAGTGCGGTGGGGGTAGTGGAGTTGATTCAACTTAGCCACTGTCATGTGTAGGGATAGCAATGGGGTGCGGTGAGGGTAGGGAGGCCTACTCTATTCCCCACACACTAAAAATTTCTTCTGTGTTCCTTATCCAATACTCGAATAAATTTAGTGAAATGGGATGAGAAATCTTATGTGGAGAATGATTTTCTCATTTTCATCTTATTTTTCATTTACTTATTTTATAATAGGTGTGGATAAATGATTTCAGTAAAATAAAACTTAGAGGCTTAAATAAAATCAATGTCATATTATAAAAAGTATTTAAATTATTTAAAAAAATTTAAAAGATTAAAATAATATCAAAATTAAAAAATATTTGAAGAGAGCAGCATCTTGAGAGAGAAAAGAAAACATAACAATGTTTTAGAATTGAATAAGAATCATAATATATGATTTTGTTTTAGTCATAACTTATTTATATTAGGTAAAAAAAGTTATTAACCAATATTGTAATTGATAAAACAAAAATTGTTGAACAAAAATTTTAAGAAATATTTATATATAATGGGACATAGGGTGGGGGTAAGGCGAGGAGTGCAAAACTAAACCCCAACTCATTAAAAATTTGAGATTATTTTTTCACATACCCCACCACATTTCTTAAAAATTATTCAAAATTCATTTCATTTGGGTGTGAAGTCCTATGGGACTCTAAACTCCTATAGGATTTTGCCACCCATACTTACCTAATTAATAATAATAAAACAAATATAATTATCGTTTTTACATTTTTCTTTTTTCTTTTTTTTAATAATATAAAAAAACGACGTTTTGCTTTTTTTTTTTTTCATTTAAAGAAAACATTATTAAAGGAGAAAAAATAATCCTCATGTACTTCGAATGCACAACAGCATGTGATTTGGTGATTGAATTATTTATTCGTTTCATTCTGAGGTGGATAGTCCCGTTTCAATACGGTGACTTTTATTCGTTTCATTCTGAGGTGGATAGTCCCGTTTCAATACGGGGACTTTTTCTGACGAATTATACGGGAGCCCGCGGGAGAGGATGGTGAGAAAGAGGTTTGACTAAGAATTCAAGCATACGGGGACTTTTTTTTATCGAATTGAGGGGGACTAGCCGACTAGCTAATAGACGCGGTCACAAATAACTCAAGTTAGAACGCTTTAAGGCATGTTAGTTATGATGTCCTTGTCCACCTAGAATTACAATCTTCAATTTATGTCAAAGATTGTAAAAATTTTAATTTACCTTGATTTATCATTAAAAAGATTAAGGTAAATTGGTCACATGGATGATAAATTTTTTACTTTTTTTTTTCAATGATAAAGGGAATAAATCGATGTTTGCAGAACCTTAGGAATAAATTAGAGATCATCATTCGAAGTGGGATATATGAAAATTTATTCTTATAATAAAGTTATTATAGAAGTGAAATCTTTTTCCTTAAGAAAGAATTAGTTATCTCAGATGCATGGATAGAGAAAATCTTCGGTAAATCAATTTTATCAGCTTTTTTTTTTCGATATAAATTCTCAAATACCAAGAGGCCATTAGATTGATAGTATGGCTTATAAGCATTGCTTTATTTTCATTTAATTTTCGTTATTGTGTTTTAATTAATATGCAAGAAAATGTTCTCATACGCATTGGCGGATCCATGATGGGACTAGCTGGACTCAATTTTATTTATATTTTTCCTTGAAAATAATTTTAATAAAATAAGGATTCTACGTGACTAATGAAACTGTACAAATACAGCAACTCTATAATTTTCTGCTAATGCAAAAAAAAAGAAGGAAAAAAGACGGCCCTCTCATTCAAACGAATGTTGCTGGAGTGGGCACACAGTAGGAAGACTAAGGAACTCTATTAAACGGGCCGGTTTCTTAACGAATTATAATTGTTTCCATGAATTATTCGAGAGTGGTTTATGAGACAGAAAAATATACGGTTTTTTTCTTTTTGAGACTTTAAGCACTTGCAAGCCAAATTTTCGACGTGAGTCAAAGAGACGGTCATCCTCAAGAGTCTTGCTTAGTTGCATACTAAGACAGCCAGCGAGCCTATTAAAAACAAACCAGAGTCAGAGATTGATTTGGAGTTTAGAGAAAACACTGGATAAAATGCCAAACAACCATGCAAATGATTTCGGTACTCAAAGGTTAGTGCAAAATTTCTTAATTAACATGCGTTTTAGGTCGTCATTACATTTTAGATTTAGTTTACTTGACAAGTGCCTTTCAAACCATCTTACTGTAATGAAATTTTTTCTTCTAATGGTGACAGCGAGAACGAGCGAGGAATGAATTTCTACATCCTGTGTTCTTCCATAATCGTGTTTCTAATCAACACATCGTGCACCCTGCTTCAAGTTAAATTCCAGTCAAAAGATGCCAACCCATTTGACACACACTACCGGGTCATGGTGGCATTCTTTGCTGTTCTGCTTGTACATGCTATACTGCTAGCTACTCAAATAAAGCTGGGCCATGCAATTTTTGGCAAGATCAGTCTCCTCGCCGGAGCTCTTGCTTCAATTTTGCTTCTGATAATCCTTGCTCCACCAGTGGGTTGGTTCAGCTTGGTCTTATGGGTCATTTGCTTTGTAACGGTAGCACATGCCTCGCATCAACAACTCTATGACCTGCTTTACGAAGCAACTCAGCAGCTATTCAATTTGCTCGGGACAATGATGAATCGCCGCGTTTTGGAGCCACAAAATCAGCAGTCAGCTGTTTAGATGCCCACCGTCAGATTGAAGAAATGAAAATGGAAGTCGGTTTTAGTATATTTGTGTTTTCTTGGTGGCTTGGTGCGGCATGCGCGTGTTTGGACTTTCAATTGGTTATTTTTAGTCTAAGAAATAAATGTATAGCCAGTCGTAAAAAATTTCTTGATATTCAAATGTATTTTTCAATTCCTTCATACATATACCGACGTAGAATTTGGTAAATCAAAAGTATGGAAAAAATTCTTCAATGTTCTTACTCATGTCAACTAGAAATTGTAGTTCAAATTCAGAATCAAGTCAACTAGAAATTGTAGTTCAAATTCAGAAACTTCAAGGTGAGTGTGGTTTGAATTATAAACTTAGCAAGCACTTTATCCACTGCACTCTTATCCTCCTTAGCTTTATTGTTCAAAGCAGAAGTTAGAAGTCGCAACAAGAAAAAGGGCCATTTGGCTATTTTACATTACAGATAGCGTTTAACAGCAGCAATACAGCGGGCGAAAGGTGATGAGAGTAATCGCGTTATTTTTCATTTGTGACGTCTAAAAAGCCATCGGACTTATAGCAATGCGGTCATCGCAAAACATACGAGGCGTCGCACGAATTTAGCGACAGCGGATTAGTGCCTGCAAAATGCATGAGCCCCAGAAAAGAAGAAAAAGGGCAGCCCCATGAAGGGACTGCATGGGCATCGTATTCACATACTACGTACATCAATTAATACCCATTTAACCATATCAAAATTTAAGCATGAGCAAACAGTTATTAAGTTTTCATTCAACAGTAGATACAAAGACGAAATTTGAATAACAATCCCCTGCCCTTTCGACCATTTGTCATATTCTTACTTTTTATAAATTCTAAGCCCAACCACCATTAATCAAGACCCGCCAAATGAAGGAATAAAAAGAATAAATACCCAATATATAATGTGATAATACAATACATCGCAACACATCAATTCATTTCATTATAACTATCTGACTATAATAACTAGTAGCAACGACAGCCATACATGAATGATGCCTTTGATTAAAAAAAAAATACATCGCTGAGAGGTTCTGGAAACCTAGTAGTTAATATTCCATGTGGTCTTGCCATATTGATAGAGAAACCAAGTGAGAAACTTATGAAGAAGCCACCAACTAGGCAAACTGATTCATCAACTTTCCAAAGCAGACCATGATCCCTATTAGATTGTACGTAGTAGATTCTAACCCTCTGCTCATCCAAGTACAAAACAATCAACAATTTACAATTGGATGTATGGATTATGATGTATCAATACTAATTATAAGTAATAATTTATGTACACTAAGAATCTGGATCTATGTGTCAAGAAATTTAGCTCTCAGATCAGGAAATCTATAAATAGCTAATAAAGCGCACTAACTTTTTAACAAAATTGCCTAGGGTAAGCAATTTAAGGTTCGGTTCGATTCGGTTTTATCCAAATCCGCACCTGACTGAAACCGATCGGTTTCAGAACATGAACCGAAACTGACCCGAAATTTAGAGCTGAACCGAAGTTCTAAAATTTTTCAGTTTCTAAATTTATAATTTGCTGGTTTAACACCGAGCCCACCAACTTTGGCCCAGTAATCTTTATCAGACAGCATTACCATCCAATCTCTTGAATCAAGTTCGCATTTACAAATCTTTTATCCAATAACACAACCAGAGGACAAAAACCGAACATATGCAAGAACCGATGGCTGCGACAGCAACAGCTGAATCACGATAACGATCCGCTGTCTGCCGAGAGTTAATCGATGCTGAACAAGGCTGCAGTCTGCCGCGAGATGGCTAAGATGGTGCCGGGAGACGGAGAGAGTCAGAGTGATCGTGGCTGAGTGAGAGAGAGAGAGACAGACAGACAGACAGAAAGAAGGGGCTGCTGCTGTTGCTGCACCGGCTGCGATGGCTGCTGCTCTGCTTAGTTTTAGTTTAGTTAGGGAAATTAGGGATTTAGCAATGAAGCTTCGGTTTTGGGTTATTTTTACGTAGCTCTCATGAGGTTTCGTGTAATAACAATTTAATAGGAAATATTTCGTTATTTTTATATATCTTTCCTGCAATTAGTATAAAATTATGTATAGTATCAATATACAAGGTTAAAATCATAAAAACTTATTTAAAATTTAAAAAAATTTAAAAAATTAACTGTACTAATATTGGTAAGCGCAAAAAATCTGCTGCATCACTTCATTATCCAGTCCAAATTATTAACCAAAAACAATGTCTTCCCAAAAGTATAAATCTTTCGCAAAAAGATTTACACTTGCCTAAGTGAAACACTTGCACGGAGTTCACCATTCTGATCTTAAGTGTGAAAAGAAGGAAGTATTATTGAGTTTGAAGATCAAGATTCATCATCACTTAGAACTTACCCATGAACAAGACAAGCTTGGATGGTGATATAAGACCGCCAACGAGTGAGTATAGACGGCGACATGGTTCCGTGACTGACATTGGAGCTGCGAAGAGGTGATTTTTTTTTTAAAGAGAAAACTATTACAGTAAATCATAACTTTGGTTTTCTTCATTTTGGATATATAAGTTGGGAAGATTGGTGCTGCTGTGTTGTGATATTTGGGTATCGATTTATGTTGAATTAGTAGAAAAATCGTGTTAGTTTGATTACTAATTGATGACTATGTTATGATATATCAACTTTGAGGGGCTTTCGCGTCGGGTTGACCTGAACCGAACTCGAAATTATATTCAGGATTTGGTTCTGTTGGGGTCAGCTCAAAGACAAAAATTTCGCAAATCATCTTATCCGTAACCCCTAACAGCCACATCCTCTCTCATCCGGTCACTCCTCCCGGTGATTCCTTCATGCTACACCACGTCTCGCCGTTGTAGCCCATGATTTCGCTCCCCTAATTCCCAATTTCACAAAACCAAACAAGCCCTAAGAGCCTCATCCTTTCTCATCCAGTCATTCCTCTCGGTTCGGGGGTTCCTCCACGCCTCTCCACCTCTGCACAGCTCGTCGTCATTGCAAATGACTTCAGCTCCTGACTCTGTGTCTGTGTGTGTGTCACAAATCCTCGTCGCGTTATCACAAGCCCAACTTTTAGTTTTGCCCCAAGTCTTGAAGCCGAGTATATGCACATTGGCCGCCACCGGTAATATGCGCATTGGTATTTTAATGAGCATGTTAATGGGAAACACAATCCTGGGAGCACGACCAGCAACCCCAGTGGCTTGGTATTTTTGTTTTTAACTTTTTTCCCAGCTAATTAGATTTTCTGCATAAATTCGAGTTTGAATAAATTATTCACGTGGAGGATTTGATTATTTTAATATATATTTTTCCACTACTTAAACTTTCTTAAAAGTTAATGCATGCAATAGCTTTTGCTTTCGTGTAATCAAGTTTTTCAAGCAATCTCTGCACCTACTTTTCTGACCAAAAAGCCAATTTTTTTCCTAGCTTCGTTTTAATTATTAGTTCATTGCTAATTTTTATCAATCACATGGAAGATTTCCGAATGGCTAGCTACATATTGGAATTATAAATGCATGAGCTTTACTTTCACTCTCGAATGATTCTTTAAATATGCATTAATAATTATATTCATCAATTTTAAACGCGTGAGCTTTACTTCCACTCTCGAATGATTCTTCAAATATGCATTTATAGGACTATCTTTGACAAAAAATCTCAAATTTAAATTATATTCATCAATTTTTTCTTCACTTTTAATCCCAATTAATAATACATTATAAGCACCATACAAAATCATAGGACTATTTTTTCTTGCTAAATGATTCAACAATCAAGTTTCTTCCTGCACACAAAGGCAAATTAATGTGAAATGCAAGTGTGCAACCCAAGAGGGAGGGTGAATTGGGATTTTAAAACTTAAGCTAAGCAAACCACAAAACAATTCAATCTAATGCCTTAATGGAATCGAAAACAATAAATTCAATAAATCGCAATAATAAAAGAATAAGGGAAGAGAAAATAAACACAAGGATTTTTACGTGGTTCGGCAATCCCCGCCTACGTCCACGCCTCCAAGCTCACCGGGCTTGAGGATTTCACTAAGCAAGCCTCCAAGGCTTCAAATGCTTACAATTGACTTCCAAGGTGTCAATGGATCTTCACAACAAGAGATTATTCCCAACCTCTTAACCCAAGTGTGTCCCAACACTTACAATCTCTCAACTTTATTTTACAAAAAGGATTACAAATGAATTTCTCTCACACAATGTGTTTGATCACAAATGAAAGCTCAATGTGTGAATGAATAAGATGAATACAAGAATTTAAACCTCAATGAAAGTTGTATGCTCAATATTTAGCTCAATGATGATCGTTGGGATTATCCTTGTTTGAATTGGATTGAGCTTATTTATAGTTGGAGCTGAAAACTAGCCGTTATTGACTTTCTGCTCACTGTCGGATCGCCGTTAACTAGATGTCGGATCGCCGTTAACTAGATGTCGGATCGCCGTTGGACTGAATTTTCAAATTGTTGGATCGCCGTTATCAAGATGTCGGATCGCTGTTAGTGTCCAGAGGCTAATCTTCAATTCTGGACGATGTCGGATCGCCGTTATCTACATGTCGGATCGCCGTTAGTGTCCAGAGGCTAATTTTCAATTCTGGAGATGTCGGATCGCCGTTATCTAGATGTTGGATCGCCGTTATCTACAGTAATTGCTACAGTGACTGCTACAGTGACAGCAACAATGAACTATTTTGTAAATTGACAGTTTGACCCCAAAACTTTATATAACTGTACGATAGCCCAAAATGTTATGAAACTTTACAAACAGGTCCAATTTCAGAATTTCTAAATAATACATTGTGAATCCCAAAACTTTCTGAAATTATGATATGACCCAAAATGTTATGAAACATTTCAAATAAGTCCTTCTCCAAAATTTCAAGCAATACTTGTTGATTTCAAATATTTCAAAATTCTTTCAATTAAACCATAAACTTGAAAAACAAGCAATTTCATAAAATCATTTTTCCATTAGATATAAAACCTTTATAATGTGAAAATAATGATTTATTTAAAATGTAAGAAAAATAATTTAAGCTTTCAAAAACTTAATCATTCTTAATTTTGTTTGTTATCATCAAAATCAACATTATGTTAACATAAATGTTAACATAATGCAGTTCTAGCATCTATCCATTTATCTTTGCTTCACTTTGTGACATTTTCAGCTTAATGTTTATTAACAGTCAATTTTTTATAATGTTGGAGTTAATTGATGAATATTCTAGTTGTAGGCAATTTGACTGAGACTCAGATGAGAACTGGGTGAAAATGGTTAAATTTGTTAATTACATGGACACTTTTATTACTCTTATCTGGTAATGTCACAAATTATAAGTTGCAGCCATTGTCCTGTGTAATGGCATATTCTATTTCTCTGTCTGGTTGGTGAAGTTGATAAGGGATTTTTGGGATAAATGGCTGTTTGTTCATTTATTTCATAGTGCTTGACTGTATGAGTGTGAATTTTGCTCGATTTTTCACTTATTTCGTTAAAGTGTAGCCGTTGTAAATGTTAATCATAAAAGATAGTTTCTGTCAGTATGAAGCTAATGATTTAATGGTTTAAGGTTTGTAATATATTTGATGTTTGTAAATTCATTATTGAATATTTTTGCTTGCATCGACAGCATAATTAATGAATAGGTGGAGTTATTGGAGGTGACAATACATTTAGCTTTGTAAGTTGTTGGGTTGTTTAGTTTTAGTCTTATATAAGATATAAGTTGTGTAATATCATGAATGCACCTATGGTCTCAGTCAATGTAATTTTTTTAAATACTTGATTTGACTGTGTTAATTGTAAATAGATGTTTCTGTAATTTTTTTGTCCAGCTTCGTATACATGGATATAGAGGCTGTTGTAGGAGGAGACTTGCTCACCGTTGCATCAGTGATACCAGAGCAGTACAGCTTAAAGAAGTTGTGGGCTGATATCAGGGATTTATGCTTTGATCAGCCTATTAAGCATGTCACTAAAGTCAGATTTCAAGTTATGTTACCTTGGGAGACGAGTTATGCCATTTTGAAGACAGAATCTGATTTGCAAGATGCATTCATCAAGTTAAGGGAGAAGAAATATAGTTGGGCCATCTTCATTACCAAAACCGAATTAGATGAGTTGGAAAAAGACAGAGGTAACTCAGCTTTGCCTAAAGATAGAAATGATGAAGATGAAAGCCCAGGTGCACAATTCAAAGTTCTATTGGCACCTGAACCATATGTGGAGTAGGTTGACTTTGCTGAGGAGAAGGAGTTTGCTCTACCTGATTTAAATGATGAAAGCAACACTGTTGATTTTACAGCTGCAACTCTCATAATGCAAGATTCATATGAAAGCATGGCAGCAGTGGGGCTTGATGACAACACACATATTGAAGAACTTGAACCTGAAAAAAATATAAATGATATAGACGTTGGCAGTGAAGGAGACCTAAATCAGTTTAAAGTTGATGAGCTTGATGATGCCTTAGATGATTATCAATCTGGAGATAATAGTGGTACTGAATCGGATTACAATGGTAGTGAGGATGCTCAAGAAGCTTGCTGTAAATATGAGCAAAACTCAGGGGGTTTTGAGTTTGCATCTGACGGTGAGAAAATTATACTTAAGCCTGGTCAACTGTTCACGAATGTAGATGAATTCAGAAAGGTTCTCAAGGTATTTGCGATCAAGAATGGCTTCAGACTTAAAAGAGTAAAGAATGAGAAGGCAAAAGTTACATTTTGTTGTGCTGTTGAGGGCTGTACATGGAGGATACATGCAAGTCCAAACTGGAATAAGAGGCATTTTCAGATCAAGACACACTGTTCAGAACACACCTGTGCAAGAAATAGTGAAAACTATGAGGCAACATCAACCTGAATAGCCATTACCTTTCTTCATTTGTTTAGAGCTAGCACTGAGCTGCCAATTGATGTGCTTAGATAGGAGTTGTTTAGGAAATATGGGATAACATGTTGTAATCAGCGGCTGTATAGAGCCAAGAACAAAGCTTTGGAGCTTTTGGGCCAAGATCATAAAGCAAGCTATAAGAAATTGTTCAGGTATATGCATGCAATTATTGTTTCAAATCCTGGTTCTACGGTAACCTTAGATAAAGATTGGATGGGGGTGGGGTTAGTCCTCATTTTAAGAGATTTTTTGTGTTCTTTGATGCTAATAAAAAGGGTTTCTTTGGGGGTTGTAGGCAGTTCGTAGGACTAGATGGTTGTTTTTTAAAAGGGTTGTATAAGGGAGTACTATTATCTGCAGTTAGCATTGATGCCAATTATGGGATTTATCCTTTGACTGTTTGTGTAGTAGAAAATGAGAATACCGAGTCTTGGGTGTATTTTATGGAGAGATTGTACGAGCAAATAGGCTGCAATGAAGGAGAGGGCTTATGTTTTATGAACGATAGACAAAAATGAATATTGAATGCATTAGGGGCAGTGTTCCCGCAAGCTTTGAAGAGATATTGTTGTAGGCACATCTATGCCAATTTTAAACAAAAGTTTCCAGGTGTTTTGCTTAGAAAAGAGTTTTGGCACGCCTGTAGAAGTGCAAATGCTACTCAGTTCAAGTACCATATGGCTGAACTTTATAAAATCAACCCTGCTGCCCATAATTGGTTGATGGGAATACCAGTAGTTTGTTGGGCTAAACACTGTTTTCCCACACACACTAAGTGCAATCATGTCACCAACAACATGACTGAGTCATTCAATAATTGAACCGTAAATTTTAGAGCAATGCCAATCTTGAGAATGCTTGAAGAGATAAGAAGAAAAATGATGACATTAATCCATAAGAGACAACAACAAGTTTTTTTTTTGAAGGATGAACAGCCTCCAATTGTAAAGAGAAGGATTATGGCAGTTAGGAAGGAGTCTAGGTCATTACAAGTGATCTTTGGGCACAACCAAACTTTTGAGGTGATGGAAGATGTTCTAAGAGAACTACAGTTGATTTATTGGGTAAACACTGTGATTATAGGGAGTGAGATGTGTCAGGATTGCCTTGCAGGCATGCAATATGTTGCATTGATGCCATGAGGTTCAATGTGGATAATTATGTTCACCCTTTGCTCAAGAAAACCTCATTTAAGAACACATACTCTCACCAACTTTATCCAGTACCTGATGAAAGTAACTGGCCATTGTTTTTACATGACAATCTTCTACCATCAGTGATCATTAGAACTGCTGGCAGACCTCAAACCAAGAGAAGGACGGAAGCTGGTGAAGCGAACACCTTTCAAAGGAGCTCAAGTGTGAAATGCTTTAGATGTTATCAATGGGGCCACAACAAGAAGGGTTGCAAAGAACCTATGAGGTCTTTGAATATCAACAAATTTGAAATGAAGAGAAAATCGTCCTAGGTCAGCATTTATGTTGTTTCATATATTTATTTTATCATTATCAAATTATTATGCATATAATACAAACTAATTGACTGTGTGTGTGTGTAGAAAAGCAAGGAATGCTCTGGCTTGGTACATTGTGATGATGGATCTGCTTCAAGGGCTGCATTTACTGAAACTCAGTCCAGTGTTGTTAGACTTGGTATTTTCTTTAACCTTTCTTTATTTTTTAGAATAATTTATCAAATACTCGTAAATAAGAAGAAAATAAAGGTCTTATTGTGTTCTTTACTTGATGAAGGACAAGTTATTATAGAGTAAGCAGTATGAGGTTAATGTATTCAGCAACATGTCAAGATTATATATATATATATTTGCAAGAGAACAACAGCACTAAAGCTAATCCCGTACAGCACATTCTTTTGAAGGATTAGATGATACTATATCTCTTTCACTATAAGCTTTGCAATCAAGATGTTGTATCATTTTTTGTTACTCAACCTTGTACATAGGACTGAGATTTTGTATATTTTGTAGAATTGTGATACCGACAAACTCACAATATTTTGACAAAGGCAAGCATGCCTTATAACTTGTTTGATTATGGCACACTAAGAAAACAATTGCCTTTTTTTGTAAATATGGGTTGTTGCTGGTTGTATAAGCTGATGAAATGCAACCATTTGTAATTGTCACAAACTATTGTTGCTGAAATGCATATAATTAATTACTATATTTCAAACTCTCGTGAGCTATATTTTAATTTGTTATAGTACTAGTTCTAACTGTGGTTTATACTTGAGTATGCTGGTTTGAAGTTGATTTCACGTTACACTTAAATTTAGTCTTGCTGCTTTAGTTTTCAATGAGACATATGGTATATAAATAAGCTTGCTGGTTTGGTGCTGAGTTTTGAACTATTATTTATGGTTGACCTTGTTGGGCTAGTGTTGATTTCATGTATTAGTTTAAAGCTGAGTTTGCTGGTTTGGTATTCATTTTATGTCTACTACTTAACGCTTTAGCCTACTGTTTTATCTGTTTCATGAACACTGATATGCTGTCGAGTGACACCTCTTTAAAGTTGAGTTTATTGACTTAATGTTCAGCTAATATGAAGAGGATATTTGTAGGCTATTTGTTCATTTATTTAATGATCTTTTTGTTTGTTTTTTGCTGTTTTATATGCATTAGAAATTAACTACTTAAATTTTCATTACTCCATTACTAAATCAGTGTACAAGCAACTAAATTCTACAACTTTAGGCATTATGCATCCTAAGCATCATAACATTTACTGTCAGTAAGACTACATTACAATACATCATTGTTTTCAATACATCTTTATAGTGTCCAGGTTTCAATAACTTCTTCACTATGCTCTTCACCTCTTTTACATTAGTATCAATCGTATTTATGACATGAGAATCCACCATGGCATCCGCATTCCTTCAAAAACAGCCCCATTGTTGAAGTCGGTTCTGTCTGGTACCCACCACTTGAAGTAGCCACATTTTGGTTTGTTCATGCATGTGTAATAAAGCTTGTGAGGATTATCATCAGATTCTAATATCTTCACTTCAGCTCTAGTTTGGCATCTGCATATACGATTTGAGAATCTGATTAGCCTGCCATTAACCCAATTTCTCCAAGCTGGTTCATATTCTACTTGCATGTTTGATTTGCATGATGTGTTTGTTGGTGCGTTTTCTGTTTTTGGCTTGTATACAAGTTGAATATAATAATTCATAAGAATGTATAGCATGAGCTTCCTGAGTTCATGCAATGGCTTTTTTTTTTTACGTATTTATAGGCAAAGTTGCTGCCAATATTACCGTTGATTCCAACGGTAATATTAGCAGGGAGAAGAAATTTTTTTTCTTACCCTAAATCTCCAACTTCTAAGCAATGTAAAATTTATGTTTGATGTGGGTATTTTAGACTTTTAAATATGCTTACACTGCCAAATTTACCGGAAAATTGTACCTGTCAGCCTTGAAAAGGTATTTTGATCATCTTGTTGGTCCACAAACGGTCAACTGACGGAAATACTAATTGCAGGGGAGTATGTAAAAATACTGAGATACTTTCTATTAAACTGTTATTACGCGAAATCTTAGGAGAGGTATGTAAAAATAACCCCTTCGGTTTTTCTTTTTCTTTTTCAATTGAAATTTCCATGAACCTACCGCTTTGTGCATTCAACCGAACCGAAGACATACTATTCGGTCATAAAATACTAAACATTCGGTTTTCTCTTGTTAACCGAACCAAAATGAACCGAGCAATTTTGATTGGGTTCGGTAAAAATAAACCGCATGGCCAGCCCTAAATAATGTCTAAACTCGAAAAAGCTTTAAAAAAAAAATCCAGATAAAGCATCAAACGGAAATCATTTTCTCTTTCAAAATAACTCATAAAGGCCAATCATTTTTAAACTAGGTATCTGCCAATAGCATGAACTAGTGCAGCTGAAAAAAAGTACAAATTAACTCACTGTTTCAGAAATATTGGTATTCATTTCTTCGGGCTTTCGTAATGGCCTTTGGTGCCAGATTAAAGGAACTCCCTGTGAAGCTATGCACTTCAGCAAAGTCTGTTATACCCGCAAAGTAAAGGCAAAATGAAAGCGAACCCCCATTTTTAATCAAATGCTAGATAAATGAATTGGAAAAAAGCAATTACCATGAAAAACAGGAACTTGCTTCCCCTGCTTTGGCATCTCTGAACTTGTTAGTGTTCTAGTTGAGCTTCCAATGCCGGCAAGAATGTTGTTACCGAGTCTCGATATCCCATTTGATCCAATATCAGCTGATTCGGTAATGTAGCATGCCATAATAAGTGCTGGAAAGTCTCTTTTACTCGAGCTGTCCTACTAATGCAATAACTCTAAAAATAAGACAAAAAGTACCAATACCATTTGAAGGTTACACTTTGACTTTATGAATGCCAAAATATATTCACAACCATTAACCTAAATAATCCAACTTTCTCCTTATCGTATTACCTTCACTAACCACATGTATATTAGTCTTCCTTCAGCAGAACCTGGAAAGTAATTTCCTACAAAAGAATGAGGTAACTTATACACAATATTGATTTTAAAATCACCTTCTATCAACATCAAAAATAACAATTTTGTAAATAAATTGAATGCAATAAATTTAAATTAATTTTGGATTATTCTTTTGCTCTTTGCCTAATTTTTGTGCATCAAAGACTCTTAACTTCACTAAGAAATAAGATAATGAAGTTTACCAAGAGTAGAGGTCTTATCCATTGGGCATTTCGAAAGGTCCAGAGAATGAAGGGCCTCTCCAAATCCCATTGTTATTTTTGTCTCTGAGTTTTAGTTTAAGCCAAAAGCATGTTTTCCAAGTAATTACTCAAGAATCTCACTTTCAATATTCATCACAGCCATATTGTTTACAGGGTAAAGGAAAGAGACAGTCTATCGATCGAACCTTAACAATATGGACTCTTGCCAAGCCAATTGTTGTTTGGAATTCCCATGTGAAGCAAGCCTAATAATCCTGAAAAATGTCAGGACCATTTGTTTAATTAATACTTTAGACAAGAGTGAAAAGAATCATAAATTTTCTAAACATATAATAGTTAAAAGGAAAATGGAAAAAGGAAGAAACAGAATTAAAAAAAAAAAAAAAACTCTAATACAAGGAAATATAGATGATCTAAATAAAAAAATAAGGGAAAATACTTTGCTACGATCAATCGCTTCTACTGCTTCAACATGGACACTTATACTAATTTGAGAGTATATACTCAACTAGTAAATTGTTATTATTCACATACTTCCACTCTAAACTAATTACAATCGCAAGTTCCAGAACAAGAGGCAATGATTTGATAGCGTTTCAAACAGAATTGAAAACAAGTAACTCAATTTATATGATGAATTTAGACATATCCGGCTCCTTATTATAGCAATTCCAGCAATAAACAGTGATATTACATAGGAATTTGGCTAGTAGGTTGAGTGATATTGATTAATTATCTGGCATTTAATTAATTATGCAAGATGATTTTCAAATACTTTGATACAAATTCAGCTCTCTGTCTCATAACCATTTTCACACATACCACACAGAAACGAATAAATAACGTGATGCAGTATCAGCATCAATCAACTGCAAAGCAATCAAGGTATTACTGGTCATTAATCATCATTGGCATGCTTCAATAAAAGCTATGAAATTGGAAATGATAAAACCTCACCTAACAATTTCGAGCCTTTTATGTTGAATCAAAGCTACTTCTAAGCGAAGATTAGAAAAGATCTTCATCTCCATCTCTCTGTGAACTCAATTGCGTCCAATGCACCGTCATCTTGAGAATGGAACTGAAGCCATCGGATTTCGGGAGTTTTCAATTGACGGCGCACATGAAAGTGTTGACGACGGGACGACGGCAGCGAGTGACAATGATGGCGTGAGCTTTAGATGGAAACGAACGTTAGGGTTTTGACTGTTTATGACTTCAGACGATTCTATCTATCCTTTCATGTGAAGCATCATCAACCTCTTCCTCGTGCATTTCGGGCAAATAGGCAGAAGTTTTCATTTGTTCGAAAAGAAACCCATACGAATCGTCTGACAATGAGCACTTCTTCCCGTCCAAGAGCTCCAGTGACCGCGCCAGCACTCAAAATACTAGTGAACGTGAAATCATTGGGCTCTAACATTGAATTTCTCATCTTATAATAAAGGTGTAAACACATATCAACCTCCCACTCTTGTGCAAAAGCAGCAATGATGGCTGTCCATGACACTACGTTCCTAACGGGCATTTCCTCAAACATTTTATATACATCAATATTTTCGCCGCATTTGCCGCAAAAACTGATCAAAGAACTCCCAACATAAACATTTGCAACAAACCCACTTCTTACAGCTAAGCACTGGTACTGAGTACTGCCACGGATGTTCCCTGTAGACCCGCATTGCTAGGGAATATAAGGATGCAGAGGATGCAGAACACAATAATACTGTGTTGACAACAACAGCTGATTAGCTTACTGAGCTAGCTGACGCGGCAAATTTAGTTACTTAGTTAGAATATACAAAGTGCAGCACGTGTGTTTAACAACCTGTAGTGTAGCAATCTTAGCTTAATATAAATATCTAAAACTGTATGTACTCCAGTTTGTTAATCCATTGAATTCTACAAAGTTTCTTTCAATGATTTTCTCTCAACTTTCTCGCTGTTTCTAGCTCAACAAACACCTTCTTTAAATTCGTCCACACATGAAGTCACAGCATTTGACAAAAAAGCGCGCATCAACTTTCAGCCGTTCCCTGCGCAAATCATGATGCGTGGAGATTGAGTTCTCCACATCAACAACAGGAGTGTCAAGCAACTGATCAAACACATTTGATGATCCAAACGTTGAATTCGTACCGGTGAAATCATGGTTAAATTTTTGCGAATCGCGATGTTTGGAATCTGTTTGTAGAAAGTCCTGAAAGAGCCGAAGATGGACTTCGGTCTTTGTACGGACTCTAGTTCTGGACGACATGATATCATCTATCAAGGACTCTCAGAGCCTTGTGTAATCTCTTATAGATGATTGATAGAGTTTGGCGACTTTGTATAGCACAACAGGGTTTCTTCTTTGTACATGTTTGAAGAAAAATAATATTCACACCTGACAAAACCCCATGAAAAGATGCAGCCTATGATTCATTTGTGAACTAATCTAAGGGTTTAGTGCTTGCCTGCTTGGGCGTGCTTTTAAGCATGTGTGTTCTAATACGGATATCTTTGCCGCCACCTTCGGTTTAATTAATTAATATACAATTGGGATTAGGGTGAGCATTGCAAATATAAGGACAAAACTAAATCTTTTAAATTTCTAAAATAGTAACATTCTCTTTTTTTTTTTAAGAAATGCATCTAAATTACATCCAAAGGTAGAGGGTGTATAAAGTTTAAATTAATTTTTTGAACCTCTACTTTCCCCAAAAGAGTAGTGTTATACATTTTAAATTTTTTATCATAAAAATATATTACAAATAATGTTATATTCATCAATTGGTTGATAACATAATACAATTAATTCACTTAGATCTTATAAAAAATTACTAACCACTCAATTAATGACACACCAGACGAAATTTAGAATCAAAAGCTTGGGATATTATCATTACTCCCCTCAAAATTTAACTGCGATTAGCTAGTCAAATAAAACCACTCGGCTAAATCTCTACAAACCCCCAAAAAAATCTAAAACTTATTTAGTCTAATGTTTTGGATCAATAATACAAACACAACGAATTTGACAAATAATATTTGCATTCTTAAAAAAATGATTACTTATTTTATCGTTTCTCAGCCACCTTCTGATTTATACAGCCGCAACGAGATAGCAAATCCAACAAGAAGTTCTATAACTAATGTCGGCACTTGATGCAATCATTTTATATTTATGTCATGTTTTAAATGAATCGTGCCAAATTTGAACTAATGCGAACACACCTATTTATTTTTCGTGTAAGAATATTAAAACACAAATTTGGCGTGTCAATTTAGTAGGGGATTTCAAACAAAAAATAATCCAAAAAATTTCGTTGCAGTACGCATGAAAAGATCAATCTTATGACCAACGTTCATACTAGATCACTTATAACAGAGAAGCAGTTATAATGAGAACAGAACCTATATGATTACAAGAAATTCCAACCAGTTTTTGTCATTGCCATTGCCATTAGCAGCTTCTTCTATGTGTGGTACCATCATCATCAAAGTCATCTTCTTCTCTATCTCCATGTAAATAAACCCATAACTTTGTATCTCCATTGTACTGTACACAGGGATCATTTTCATAATGCAAACGATCAAGACCACGACTAACAACTTGATTAAGCTGTTCATCACAGATATCTTCGACAATGTACTGTGAGTCACGCATAAGTGTACAAACATCAGTCCTGGTACCCATATTTTCAGGCAACCTGGCAGCTGCATCCCTCACAAGACACAGCACGGTGACATGAGGGGGCCGATCTGTTTTAAGCATAAAATGGTCTCTGACTTTTGATGATGGCTTCCCACTGCTCCTTCTCATAGGAGCAACTGCAGATTTTCTACCATCCACTGCTGTATATAAAAAAGCTCTTTCTGGAACTGAATACCTGAGAGCTTCCTCAATATGGAAATAAGCCCTCAGTTCTGCAGAGGATGGGCTAATGGTGGCTGTACACTTCCGAGGCCTTGCACTTTTTAATCTTTGCTCCAAATCTGCAGTTTTTGGCATTGAAATCATAGGTGGTGCAGGAAGGCTTTTAATTTGCTGAAGTGTCTCTTGAACACTTCTCAGCCAATTAGCAAAAGAATCAACTAACTTTGCAAGCATTTTGTGTGGGAGACCCCAAGCTTTGACAGATACCTCTTCCTCAATGGTTTCAGCTGGCTTAAAGGAAATTGGACCCATCCAGGACCAACTCTTTGTCGATTTCAGATATGAAGTGAGTGGCTGCCAACGCTTGACACCAAAAGGTGCTAGCTTAGAAGAAAATATATGCAAAGCACCTCTCACTAAATCCTCAAGTGGCTCCCTGGCTTCAAGAATACAAGGATCTATTGGAGTTCTTCTCACACGTTCAATAATTTGATGTATGGTGAGAGAAGGCAACTTCATTTTCTCTGTTTGTGCAATATTAAAATTGTCCTTCCGACTATGCTTGCCAATTACAGAAGTATCTTCTTCTCCTTCTGGCGTGACCATTGCTGTGCGAATGGCAGAAAGAAAATGCATTATGGAGAATGAGAACCCCTTATGAACCTTGGGGCTTACTGGAGGTAATTCCAGCTTTCCTAATGGTTTTTTTTCTGGCATTGCATTATTTTTAGCCCTTCGTTTTGACAGGAATGAATTAGCATTTAACCCATATGAAGAGCTATCATTAGTTTCTCCTTTTGTCAAAGCATGTTTCTTCAAAGAGGAAATAACTGGTTCATCAAGGACCTTTCTTGAATCGAACTGAATACAATCATATTCAACCAGGCCAGACATGAATGGTACACCTACCTTCTTCTTCTGCTTCTTTTTCTCTGTTTCACATTTGAATGATGACATCATTGACGTGTCTAATGGACCACAACCCCATTTCATACAAGCATTAACATGTTGCTGTACTTCGTTCTGCAAATTATTCTCCTCACCATCATTATCATTCTTGTACTTTGTTGGAAGCAAAGAGGGTGCATTCCTGAATTTCTTCTTCTTCTTGGGTAACCTCTCTCCATTTTCCTCATTATGAACTGAAGATTGTTGGAACTTCTCAAACAGCTTGGTCTTGTAACCAGCAGTTTGAGAATGGTTACTGTAGGTAATTGTATCATTCAATTGATCCATTAACACCAAACCTCTTGGTGTCTGATCAACATTAGAGTATAATCTATTCTTAGGCAACCCCAAACTCTCATTTGCCAGTTCCATCAAAGCCAGAGCTGCGTCAATGCAGGTTGATAGTTCCACACCATACTCCCCCTTTATTCGGCCTGTTCTTGCACCATAAGCAGCCCCAAACTTATTTCCTTGCACCATCTGATTGAGATAAGAAGGATACCACTCAATACCATCTGACTGATTGTGAATTGTTTTACGCTTATTCTTTCTGCAACGATGTTGATGCGACAAATTTTCCATCTGCGAAAGGTTCAACCCCACATTCTTCACTATCCTAATTGAACTTGGCTCTCCATCTTTCTTGGGTTTCGAGATTACATGCTGATGTTGAGCAGAGAGATCTGGAATAGAGTCACTACCCACGCAAACAGGTTCAGGTACATTTGGAGCTCTAGTTGCCTTTTTCAACATCTACCAAATGTAAAATCCAACTAAAACCAAGCATTTGACAGTCAAGATTAGAAAAAATATCAAATCCAACTATGATGCCTCATTACTGGTATAATCAAGCAAAAGGATCCAAAATATTGAATCAAAAGACTCCTCATTATGCAATGAAATGATCAGTAAAAACAAAACTTTGCATGGCCTAACAGGTTAATACAACCTTTGGGCACAATTCAGAATTCAATTTGGAATTAAACGAAACAAAGCATAGAAGACTTAATCACAAATATTAGCAAATAGGAGTTCTAGTATAGAACTAGACAATGTACCAATTGATTCTTGCAAATAAAAAATGCAAAAATGAAACCAAAACAAAAGAAAATGGACTCTTGAATCACATAAACAAAACTTAACCGTAGCAATCACAAGGCATCCATGAAATGTTTATAAGAGCACAACAAATAAAATGATCACGACCCATTTGGTTGGTTGAAAAGTTCAATTCCATGAAGAGAAGATAATTAAAAAAAAAAAAAAACATGTATTTTGGTTTTGCATGTATCATAGACCGAAAAAAGAAAAAAAAATCTCTTTTGCCTTAACTAACTCTGCATGTATGATAACGGCCCAGACAACGTTTATTCATTCTAACTAATGAAAAAACATGGAGTTAAAGGGTGAGCAACAGTACCTTGGGGTTTTTTTCTGGGGAAACAAACGAAAACTGAGAGCATTGATAGTTAAGAACCCTAGAGACAGGCCAGGGGAAGAGAGTGAGAGTCAGAGCAGGGAATGGCAAGAGTCTAATAAAGGAGAAGTTTTATAAATCACGTCACCAAAGAAGCAGCAGAAGCTATTTTTTCTTGAAAGGAAAATTGGATAAACGTGGGTCGTTGATGCAGAGTGTGCGCATCTTGAATGTGAAAAGACTGATAAGTACATATGAGGGTTGAGTTAGTCAATTTGAGGCTGAGGTTTAAAAGTAATTTTAAAAAATTAAAAAATTAATTTAATGTTTAATAAATTTTTTTGAAAATCACTTTTAATAAAATCCCATCATATTTAAAAAAAAAAGAAAAGAAGAAGTTTTCCAAAATTTAATTTTGAGAATTAACTTTATATTTAATATAATTTCATATATATCCTCATATATACTATAAAAAACTAAAATTATTCTTATTAATTAGAAAATAAAATTATTAAATTTTATGAAATTATTATTATTACTAATTATATCAAAATAACATAATAAAAAATAAAATTAATAATATAAAATATTTATTTTAGTATCAGTTATTAGTATACATCATAAAGAATATTTCATATATATGTTTATAAATGTGTAAATATATTTTATTAAATATTATGTTCAATTCATTCATTTACATTCTTATAGCGGTTTAACAGTAAAATTTACAAAAAATTTACTGTACTTTTAAAAATAAAATTTACAAAATATTTAAATATTTTTTTCATAATTAATTATTTTTACAGTACAGATAATAATAATTATTTTAAAACTGCAGTATTACTATATTGGACAGAGAAAAAATAAAATAAAAAATATTGAAAAAGTGCATTTCCGTCTTTTGCTATTTTGGTGAGAGATGAGGTCACATTAGGAAATTTGTAGGTGCGTTTGATTTGCTGAGATTTGTCTCCTTCACCAGTAGGAAAAATTTGGAAATTTATGAAAGGTAAAAATCATAATGCGCAAAAATTATCAAATATTGTTTTTTTATAAAAATTATTAATTTTGTGTGTTTACACGCAAAACCAACTTATTTAAGTTTGACAATTCCCCATATGGATTAACTTTTAATTTTATTTTATTTAGTTAAGGAAAAAAGATATCTATATCCTCAAGTTTAGAAAAACGGTCACAAAGGTCTCTAAATTTTCAATAAGAGATATACTAAAACTTTTTTTTGGTTGTAATGCTCTTTAACTCTATAAATTCCCAAAAAAAAATCTATAATTTTATAATAAATAAAATATAGCATTAAAATAAATATGATAATATATAAATTTCAAAAATAATTTTAATATTTAAAAATATTATTATATTTTTTAATTTATTAGACCTATTTGATTATATTAAAGTAATTTTTAATAATAGATACTAGATAGAGACATAATATTAAAATAAATTAATTTAAATTAAAATTATCTGAATATTATGTAAAATTTAATTTTAATATTATTAATAGAAATATTTTTTAATTGTAAAATTTATTTAACCCAAATATTTTTATAATATTATAAATATATTTATTATTAAAATAAATATAATAATTTAAAATTTTATTTATTTTAAATGTTAAAATAATTTAATATTATTGGTCTACTAGATAAATTATGATATTCATATTAAATTTATATTAATTAAAAGCTTTAAAAGTTAATTTTCTAATTACTATAGTTAAAGGGTATTATTAGAAAAAGAGGTCTCGATATCCCTTTTTTAAAATTTAAAAGTTCTTGTGAACATTTTTTTAAATCTTAGAGATGTCTTTTTCCCTTTAATTAATTTATAGTGAACAATTTTTATTTATATTAAAAGGAATAAACGTGAGACTGAAATTCGTAAAATCGTTCATATTGAACATCATACACGATATTTGATATGACAAAGGAAGGTTGCTGAGCGTGGCACCCGCACATTGGCAAAGCTATGAGTTGAAATAAATTAATTTTTTAAAAAAATTAATTATAATTTATGAATTTATCTTTATTAATATTTATAAAAAAATAAAAATAAATTTAATAGTCCACCTCAAAATATATTGCTAGCTTCGCTACTGCACCCGTAGCATTAAAAATAAGGGAAAAAAAAGAATTGAAATAGCAGGTCTGCATGCGGTAAGAGACAAAGATATTACGTAATGCTGACATCCCCCATTTTGATTTTTTGTTTATTTTATTGTTCGTTTTCAACTAAGGCTACATGAAAATGACGCAAAAATCCTCTAAATTTCTCTTCATCTTCTGATCCGTGATATAACAAAATCAATCATTTTTAGTCATCTGTTGTTGCCATACACATTCACACGCTTAATAACTCAATTCAGTAGTTAGGACTTAGAAGAGAAGTCAATTCTTCATATTATTCTACAAGATTAAAATAAAAAGATTTGAGTAATTTTTATTAGACTTGTATTGAGATTAGAAATTTCTGAAATCAACACTGTCGATGCAATCTCAGTGGGTGATTGCATAAATGATAAAATTTCACGGTAGTCCCTTTATTTTAGTACAAAATGTTATTAATAAGTCCAAACCTGGGACTATAATAGTAATCTCAAAAATTAATCTAATTCCTCCTCCTTATCCTGCCTCTCAAAAGTGGCCTGGAATTTGTATTATTTATTAAAAATGAAATACTCCCTACCAGCAGTCAGATACATTCCCTACGTACTATTAATAAAAATTAGTTAACAATAATGAGTTATAATCAATCTTTCACAAATGAAATCAACTTTTATTAGTAAGAATGTCGGCATATGCATAAGAGACTTATATTATTTGATGTATCAGACAATACATTTCTATGTTCTTTATACACAGGCATAAGGTAAAATAATTGTTTACCTTTTGAAATCAATTTTGATTAATAAGAGTGTACACACAAACACACATCATTTATTTACGTAAAAAAATTTTATTGTTCAATGTGTCTCACACGAGTTTATTAATATTAGTTAACAATACACGACTCATAATAATTCTTTCTATATGAATATTATTGCTATTAGTACTAGTATGGCAAGTCACTTGTGTTGTTTAATATTTTTCATAGGACAATGCTATTCTTAGCAAGATGAGTTAAAATTAATTTTTCAATTTTTGAGCCAATTTCTATAACTTTCTTGTTGGCTTTACTTGTCCGCTGGGCGTTTTCCCATATTTGTGATTTTGATTTTGATTTCGTTGATTTTGTATTTGAGAAAGAAGTTAGTGTTTCTGTAGGATCTCCGTATTTGTTCAATCTCGATGCTCGAATAGGTGCTTTAGCCCAGCTCAAACTTAAATAGTAAATATTTGGATTTCTCACTTTCTTTCTTTCTATTTTTAGGGGCAGACCAAAGAAATTCTACTTCTATTGTTGATAAAGCTAAGTTAGGTGCTCTGTTTCCTTACTCAACTAGAAATACAATAAGGAAGGAAAGGAAAGGGAACAACAATCATATATGGAAGCTGGTTTTGTTATCTAATTGTCTGATACTGAATAATATCATCATTATTAGTGGTACTATAAGTAGGGGTGGTTATTTGGGGCTATGATTCATTTATTTGATTTATTAAATAAATTAATTGAATCCAGATTTGAGGTCACTCGTTTATTAGTTTAAGATTCGTTTGTATTTTTGTAGGATTTCAATTTTGTGGTTTTTTTTCTATTTTGTTTTTGCTTGATTTTTTTATTAATTATTATTTTTGTAAATGAATTATTGAATTGTAAACAAATCTAGGTATGATTGATTTGTTATTAATTACGCAGAAACGAATTAAACAGATTGTAAACGGATCCAAATTTGATTCGATTCATTTAATTTTGTACAGAAAACGAATTAAACGAATATTCATTTAATAAATGAATCAAATCCACATCTCCAAATTATGATAAGTTTAATAAAAAAATTTAATTTGAATCTATCAAATTTTGGTCAGCTCATTTATGATTTTATTTAAATTCAATTCATTTATTCATTTAACTATCCTTAATTTTGAGAGATGAGATATAAATTTCCACACATAAATTGAAATAAAAATAATTATTGTTATTTTCTTTAACTTTATCCAATATACTTAATTTATTCATAATTATTTTTAGAGTTATTATCATTTCACTACTTCAAATTTTGCCAAATATCAAATAACTATAACAAATATCTTTATAAAAATCATCACCTATCATTTTCCTACTATATCTTTATAAAAATCTTATTTTACTACTTTTCTGTTATAATCGTTAGTTGACTAATTATTTGACTAATAAAATATCAAATTTATCCTTCATGATTAAAAAAATAATAAGACAAATTTGTAATCCATATATCATAATTCCAACAAAAAGAATTATGTTGGTATTTTATATCCATTTTAATAAATATATTATAAATTTATTTTTTAAATAAGTTTCAAGTATTTTTTTTTTAATCATGAAGAGTGAAAATAGTATTTTATTAGTCAACTAATTGATCAACTAACGATTATAACAGAAAAATAATAAAATGATATATTTATAAAGATATAGTAAGAAAATGATAAAAGATAATATTTGTTGTATTCATTTAATATTTAATAATTTTTGAAGTAGTTAAATGATAATAACCTTATTTTTAATAAGATTGGGAAGCAGAACAATGTTAGACCAAGTGCATGAACAATTTAATCGTAAAACATTTGTTAGTAAAACCAAAATAATCACGCGTTTGCAACGTGATACTATTTTATCAGCAGGTTGCCTACCGCTAATTTTCTTTGAAGTCATTTTTTCACCTCCGTTCCAACAAAATCATAAAGTCTAGAAATCTAACAATTCCCAAAGGGTGGTTGTTATTTACAGAATTTCGTAACTTAGCCGATGCCCATAGAAAATTATTATCATCAAGTTCACTTCGACAGGTACAGAACTTTTTCTGGAAGGTGATGTCTGATCATCAAGTTCACAGAACTTTTTCTGGAAGGTGATGTCTGATCATCAAGTTCACTTCGACAGGTACAGAACTTTTTCTGGAAGGTGATGCCGCGTCCCACAGATGGTTTCGGCACAAATCAAAGGAGACAATAAATCATAAAATACCATTTTTGGCTTCAGCGATTCCAACAGTAATAGCACTATTTGCAGTGTCAAACTTTCAATTCGGGCTTGCCTTAGAAATAAATTTTTTTTATTTTAATTTTTCTCCAATATTTCAATATTAATATTAATTAAAATTAGATAAAATAAGAGTATACAAAAAAAAAAAATAAGTCTTTTAAAAATTTAAAAGAATCCAAAAAAAAAGAAAGGAAGAATGAGAAAATATTGAAGAAGTGAATTTAAACAATCAGTTAAATCATTTTGCCATACATATTTAGACTAAGTGAACGAAAGGTGTGTGAATATCACAATCAGCTATAAATCTATAATCCTTGTGACTAAATAGCAAGCACTTTTCTCGTTTCTAGTAAACAAAATGAGTACACATTTCTTACTTAACCAGCAACAATAAAATCATCATCTTGACAACTGTAGCATCCACAAATACATATAACAAAAGTCTTAGGGGCAGGACGTTTCATGCTGCAATCTCACGAGTACAAAAATATAGTCCTGCTCTGAAAACTTTGGCTAATATGTATCAGAACTGCTGAATTGAACTGTTACAGCTATTTTTCACCCAGTTCTTATCTAGAATTAAACCACAAATAATGAAACTAAATTCCTGAGCACAACAACAGGGTAGAAGGCTCACAAGCAAATTGTAAACAAGAAATAACATAAATTGTTTGTCTCTACCTCCAGTATAAACAGGCATCAGTTTTTACACAGCTTCAAAAAAAATGTTTTTTCTTTTTCTTGACATTACATATGTAGCAAGAAAAGACATTAAACACAAACAACATATTAATTGCTAGAAACATAGGATTTTTAAGTTGCACCTCAAAACTTGGCTCTCAAATTTTGTACTCTAGAAGTCTCTACCTAATTCTGAATATAAATAGCTGGGTCAGTCGCATTTCTTTAGTTGGTTCACTACTTGTGGCCTCCACTTATCAGTTTCTGAAGCGTCAGAAATCCACTCACCTTCTATGGAATATTTAATTGTGTCCCTGAAGCTTCATGAGCATCCGTATTGTTTCCCTTATTCTCTGTTCTTTGGGCTTTAAGTTTCCATGACTGAGCCTTACTTCTTCCAGATTTCTGAACTGGTTTCTGGTTCTTTTTGACGATCTTCATAGCTAATGTTTTCAGGGGAATTGAAATATCCAGAGGCAGAAGCACCTCTTCCAACTCATGCCAGTCAAGATCTTCAAAATCACCATCTTCATACTCTACCCTGTACCAGCCATTTTCCTTGTCAAACTGGGTCACGGTACCAGAGTAATATTGCTCCCCAAACAACTTCCGAACTTCCCTCCCTTCCAACCATTCACCGAAACCAGCATCTCGTGGTGATTCAGCATCTCTCACACTATTAGAGAGAACAATAGCATTGTCAATAGAAGGCATTTCAGGCACCCCATTGATAACAACAGCAGGCTCTCCAGGCAACTCAAAAACCCCTGTCAAAGAAGATTCAGATTCCAACTCTTTGTGCGTGGTTTCCATGTATAGCACTCCTTTACATAAAGCCTGGAGAGAAGAGTCAAAGATTTGAAGATGTAAGAAAAACAGTTCATACTCTTTCAACCATATAATTCAACAGATTGATGCTTAATAATGCTGATAGGAATTAGATAATTTCCTGACAAAATAGACTATATGGGGCATTCTCCAGAGACAAGGAAAATAAAAACACATACTCCAGCACACATCACATTACAGAAGAAATCTTCACCAAGCATACAGTAATTGATATCATCCATAAGACAATCCGTTATGTGAATAAGAAACATTGCATCAAGAAAGTTATCTAATAAAACAATACAATCATGAAAGTAAAAATACAGGGAAACCATCAGAAATATATCTTTTTGACTTTTCGCTTTACCAAAGATCAACAGACGACAAAACCAGCGTCTCAAATGTCGAGAAAGTAATCAGGAAAATTTGTCAGCACTTTCGCACCACGCCAAGATCAGATACAAGATTTTAAAATCTCAATAAGCAAACTTACTGAAGCAATGTCATATTAATCTGAATCATTTCGGCATCGGTTGTTACACACTTCTAATTTACAAATAGGACCCTAAATTGAAGAAGCTAGTAAACACAATGGAGTGGCAAATACACATAGTTGTCAACAACTCTCAGTTATCAAGCAAAGAAACAGAGAAAATTGATTCAATATATTGGTCATTAATTCTCTCTAGAGTTTCGCAACCGCTTCATTCGCTCTTAAAAGAATTCAATACTATAGCTCTTTCTTTCTTTATAATTATTATTTTAAAACCATTCACGGAAAACAAAAAAAGCTTAAGTAAAAATAATACTCAATAAATTACGGAATAATTGTAACAAGATAATTAGGGTTCAAATTATTTATAAAGGGTAGTTTTGATTGATCCTAAAAGGAAGATAATTCATTTAACAAATGAGTTTAGCTTTGAGTAAATAAATGCGTGAGTTTAGCTTTGAGTAAATAAATGTACCGATCAAAATATGAAGCAGAAATGAAAGAATTAGCTCGGATTTTGCAGCGAGTTCTTGCTTCTCCTGTTCAATAAAACCCTAACTTGTGCACGTAACAGAGAACGAACCCTTTGTGCTTCAGGGAGCAGAACAGTTATAGGCAGTAACAGAGTAACTACCTTGAAATTCTTCAGAACAACTGAAAAGGAATGAAATAATTCTCAATGAAACCACAACGCAGTGACGTACTGCTCTGCTGCACTGGAACAGTGAATATTGGGGGAGTTAATTATTACATCATCCAATCCATGCTTAAAATTTAGCCAACCCTATTTTTAAAAAATAATTTAAAAAATTTACGCAATTTTTAAAAATGTTAAACAAACAAGAATTTTTAGAGAGCTAATTAATTAAATTTTATCTAAAATTTATGTTGATTTATTTTGTTTAATTTAAACTTTTTTATTATGAATTTAATTATTTAAACTCATTAAATTATTTATTAAATTCATTTATTAAATAAATATATTCTCATATTTCGAAATTTTAAATTTTATTTAATAAGCTTATCTAAATCCTTAATTTGTCCTTTCTAAAGGTCATTTGTGTAATAATAGTATATGTACTCATTAAATCTATTAAATTTATTTATAAACCGTTAATGAATGTTTTATTGAATTTCTAATGTAATTATTCAAAATCCAAAAAATATACCTGGTAGCTTATCAACCACCAAACATAGACTCGCGTTGGCATGCAAGACGATGACCCATTCACTGCAAAATCAACATATCAGCTTTTAAGAAAGCCAAATGATTTACATAAAAGAAAAAAAAAAAAGACCACCCACTCAATGAAGAAAAGAATAGGAGAGGGCTACCTTACAGATTCTGTAAGTAACAGCCCTCACATGAATAGTAGATTTGGGTTTGTGGGTCCCACAACCAGCCATGGCCAAAGTTTGTGAAGTGGTTTACATTCTTGACGTCGTAACGTGTAAAGTCCCAAAAGAATAAGGTCTTTTATTTTCAGCCACGTACTTCACAAAACAAGAAGAAGAAAAGGTGAAAGGTACTTGGACAACATTGGAAGAGTTTTTATATACTGTGAAGTATAAGTGGCGCAGGAGAAGAAATATGCCTCTTGTCGATTAGGGCTTAACAAAAATACATTAAATATAAAAATGGGTTCAAAGAAAAAAGTTTTTTTATTTTCTTTACTATATTTTAGCATTAGTAATTGTAATACATTTTTGGATATTTTAATTATTAATTTTTTTTCAAAAAATGGATTAAGTGAGTGGTTTGGTGAGTTCAAATATCCTCATCCTATATGTAATTACTAAGATTACTTTAATCTAAGTTTAAATTGACTCGGTATCCTTATTCCTTATAAGGTAAAAATACCAAAAATTTACTTTAACTTCAATATTAGTTTTAATTTTTGTATAGAATTCATTTATTTCTAAATGATATATTAATATTAGTTTATTATTATGATTATTACTATCAAATTTATATAATTGACATCCATGTTGTTGAAAATTATTAGATTTTATTTTAAAATAATAGATTATAAGTCACAAAATTTAATAACTAAACTATTAGATACAATAACAAATATTTATTTGGGCAATTTGTTTATGTTATGTCATAAGGGTAAAATAATCAAATAGAACTTATGTTTTTTTTTAGGAGAAATAGAACTTATTTTAAAGTAATTTGAATAGTCAAAGATGGTCCAAGAATCCTAAAATAACAATAAAGTTATAAGAAAATTTTAATTGATTAACTGTAAAAATTTTATTGTTAATTTATAGTTATTAAAATAATGTGAACTTGTTGTAAATATTTTTTAGAAGGAAGGTAGGTTGGGTTTACACGAATAGTAAGGTGAAAATATCTCCACTTTTTATGCAAATACGTTAACCCTTTGAATCAAACCCTAATAGGAAGGAGGGTTGGGTTCACATGAATTATTAGTTTTAGGTCCAATATAGGCCCTATAAACTTTTTTTTTTTAATGAGATTTGTGTTAACATATTTCATAACTATTTTTTATGCTTTTAATTATCCATCTAGAAAACTTTCACTTCTCAACATGTTGACTTCTATAGATGAATTTTGATAGAATTAATAAAATGTTAATAATGATGCGTTTATTTTATAGAATAAGAATGCGCTGCAATGAGAATAAGGAATAATAATGAGATTCTAATGTGTACTTGACAAAAATTAATGGGAATAAAAATATGCTGGAATGTCATTGATGTGTTTAGTTGGCAAAATAAATGAGAATGAAAATATGCTGGAATGTCATTGATGTGTTTAATTGGTAAAATAAATGGGAACGAAGAATGGAAATGAGAATTAATTTACCAGAATATCTATAGTATTAATAATTAATAAAAATAATTAATTTATCATTATTAACAATATTATTATTATTGTTGTTGTTAATATTATTATATTTTATTAAATTAATTATTTTAGTTATTATTAATTACTGTTAATATTATTTTTATTAATATTATCATTATTAACATTTATTATTAATATTATTATTAAATTTTATTAACTTTATGATTTTAATTATTATTTTTATTAATATGATCATCATTATTAATATTATTAATATTTTATTAAATGAATTATATTTTTATTAATATTATTAATATTATTAATATTATTATATTTTATTAAATTAATTATTTTAGTTATTATTATTTACTGTTAATATTATTTTTATTAATATTATTATTATTAACATTTATTATTATTATTATTATTTTATTAACTTTATTATTTTAGTTATTGTTAATTATTGTTATTATTATTTTTAATAATAATAACAACAACAACAACAACAACAATACTGATAATATTGTTAATAATGATAAATTTATTAATTTTATTAATTATTATTTTTATCATTATTTTTATTTGTTAATAATGATAATATTAGTAGAAATAATAATAACAATAATTATTAATAACTAAAATAATAAATTTAATAAAATTTAATAATAATAATGATAATAATAATAATTATTATTAATGAGATTTAAAATAATAAAATTAATTATGATTTAAATAAGAGTAATTTTGGAAATATGAAAAAATTAGAGAGATACAAAAATAAACATATTTCATTCCCAGTCCCTCATTTTTATTCCTAACCCTCATAGGAATGTGATTCTCATTCCTTATTTCTAAATTATGTGGGACCCATATATTTTATTTCTATTCTCAAATTATATTTTATCAAATAAATATAAATTTTATTCTCATTCCTTTATTCCCATTCTCTAAACTCATAAGTAAACATATTATATGTCTAGAAGTCAAGAAATTTGACAAAATTAATAAAAAGGGTATTTACATATTTTCACTCGTGGTTTGTCATAATTTTAGCAAATTTCAATTTCTCACTCATATTTATGTCATTAAAGTGTGCGAATTTTCGTGACGTGGCAAGGTCTACGCAGGCTGCTTCGGTGGCGCGCCATTTCCTACACGGTGCCGTTTGAATGCATAACCCATTAACCCCACAGGTTCATTCCATATCCGTAGCCCTTAAGGTTATAAGAAAGAAAAACCAAGCAAGCAAATTAGTGAATTTCGCTCGGCAGCAAACCAAATGAATGACGCACGCGAGCTCACTATCGTTAAACATTCAAAATCTGCGCGCCAACAATGGCCAAATTCAGCGAGCTCTCCAGACTCTCGACTGTGGCGCGTACGGCCGGCTCATCCAACATTTCACCGACCACCGCCTTCCTCGCCAAGCCAAGCAACTCCACGCGCGCCTCATCTTCCATTCCGTTGCACCCGACAACTTCCTTGCATCGAAACTCATCAATTTCTACTCGAAATCTAACAGTCTCATTCAAGCCCGACATGTGTTCGATAAAATTACAAGCAAAAGCGTCTTCTCATACAACGCCATGCTTATTGCGTACTCTGTTCACGACATGTATACTGATACGTTAAGGTTGTTTTCCTCTTTGGCGTCGTCTTATTCAGAGGATTTGAAGCCTGATAACTTTACGATTACTTGTGTTTTGAAGGCATTGACTGGTTTGTTCCGTGACTCGAGATTGGCGAAGGAGGTTCATTCCTATGTTTTGCGATGTGGGCTTGATTCAAGTTTGTTTCTTGTTAATGGTTTGATTACATTTTATTCAAGATGCGATGATGTTGCTTCAGCAAGGGCGTTGTTTGATGGAATGTCGAAGAGAGATATCGTGTCGTGGAATTCGATGATTGCTGGGTATTCCCAAGGAGGGTTTTACGAAGAGTGTAAAGCATTGTTTAGAGAGATGTTAAACTCACCGGTGTTGAGACCGGATGGGGTGACAGTCGTTAGTGTTTTGCAGGCGTGTGGGCAATCTAGTGATATTGTTTTCGGAATGGAAGTGCATAACTTTGTCATTGAGAGTCATATTAAAATGGACCTTTGGATTTGTAATGCTTTAATTGGAATGTATGCAAAATGTGGTAGTTTGGATTATGCAAGAGCATTGCTTGATGAGATGAGTGATAAGGATGAAGTTTCTTACAGTGCAATTATTTCTGGTTACATGGTTCATGGGTTTGTTGAGAAAGCCATGGATCTGTTTCAAGTAATGAAACAACCGGGATTGAGTACATGGAATGCTGTGATTTCGGGTCTTGTTCAGAATAACCGTCATGAGGCAGTTTTGGATTTGGTTAGAGAAATGCAGGCTTCTGGTGTAAGACCAAATGCAGTGACAATTTCGAGCATTTTTTCATTGTTTTCTCATTTCTCAAACTTAAAAGGAGGGAAAGAAATGCATGGGTATGCAGTTAAAAATAGATATGATCGTAATATATATGTTGCAACTGCCATTATTGATACTTATGCAAAGACAGGGTTTCTTCATGGAGCACAACGGGTTTTTGATCGGTTCAAAGGTCGGAGCTTGATTATTTGGACAGCAATAATCTCAGCCTATGCTGCCCATGGGGATGCCGGTAAGGCTGTTAGTCTCTTTAATGAGATGCTGAACAATGGGATTCAGCCAGATCCAGTCACATTTACAGCAGTGTTGTCAGCTTGTGCTCATTCAGGGTTGGTGGATAAAGCTTGGGACATCTTCAATGCCATGTCTGGGCAATATGGCATTCAGCCCTCAGTTGAGCATTATGCTTGCATGGTAGGAGTTCTAAGCAGAGCCAGAAGGATATCTGAAGCAACAGAATTTGTATCTAAAATGCCAGTCGAGCCAAGTGCAAAGGTTTGGGGTGCATTGCTTTATGGGGCTTCAATTTCGGGTGATGTTGAACTGGGGAAGTTCGTTTGTGATCATCTGTTTGAGATTGAGCCTGAAAACACTGGAAATTATATCATCATGGCAAATTTATACTCACAAGCGGGAAGATGGGATGAAGCTGATAGGGTCAGAGAAAAAATGAAGGAAACTGGACTGGCAAAAATCCCAGGCCGTAGTTGGATTGAATGCAGTGGAGGATTACAAAGCTTCGTTGCAAAGGACACATCAAGTGATAAAAGTGAACAGATATATTTAATATTGGAAAGGTTGCTTGGGTTAATGAGAGAAGAAGGTTATGTTTTACAGGATGAGGTTGAGGAGGAGAGCGCTTATGTTTGAAACCAAAACCCTGAGTATCAGAATCACAATAACTTATGAGGAGTGAGCTGGGGAATCCAATGCACAAGGTGCTTTCTAAAGGCCATTTTTACCTTGTGAAGCTTTGAGAGATGCCCAGCAATCAGGTCACAGTACTTAAATGCCTGAATCAGCAGTTTTACTTCTGTTAAGAACATTACTGAGGCAAACACACCTTGTAATTTTAACCTATTATTGCTTTCAACTGAGAGGATTCAGTTTTTAAGAAAAATGAGCTAGAGCGGCTGTTCGTATGTTTCAGCATAATATGCTTACAAGTCAGTTGTTAAGCGTCCCACATGTTGAAGGGCTTTGAGCCGGATGGCTGCTGATTGGCAAGTCTTTATTGCCTCTTGCTTTGAATTAAATTAAGCAACAAAGCAAAAGGACGGTAAGAAACAGTGTACATTGACTTTTTTAATCAGTTTTTGTGGATGCCTTAGAAGTTTCCATGAAAGAGGCAAAATGCACTTTGGATCCCATTCTAAAGAAATGTCTACATTTTTCTTGAGAAAATGAGTTGGTATCGACACCAATCATAAAGAACATTGACATAGATACAATCTCGGAGAAGAGTGCACTGCTTTCAGTTTTTTGAACAAACTTTTGAACTGTTGCACTTAGGATTATTTTCAACAGTATTTTACCTTTTAATCATCACTTGAACATGAAGAATACCCAGCTGACAGGATCATCTTTAGCTCTTTGCTTTTAGATGCTTTTATCTCTCTTTCTTTTGTTCTTGTGGGTAATCTTTACCCGTAGATGAAGCATCCAATGCCATATTTTTGGGCCATTCTGCCAAATAGGCCATAGTTTATTAATTATCTTTCTTTGGTTGGCCTAAGTCTGACTGTAATTTGGTTGTCACAAAATCATCACCACCACCATCATGTCTCCCCTTTGATATGCCTAGTTTCACCTATCACCATAATGCCCTTCATAAATTTACCAAAATTCTCAGTAAAGGATGGGCAGAGTGGTCTCTGGACTCATTTTTACCATGTAGAATCACAACTTTTTGAACATACAAATCGAGATGAAGGCGGTGCATGTTAGTGTGAAGGGTGACACAGTTGCTAAATTCCACCCAGATTTGCACTGTTATCAATAATTTAGGTTATAGGGGACAAGAGAAAAGAGCCATGGATGGGCCAAATGTTTCTTTTTCTATCTTGCGCTTGTTTTCTTTTACTTGATTAAGGCAATGCTTATTAGAGATAATATAAAGAAATGAAGTGTGTCAAGCTTGTTTGAACCGGACACATGCTTCTGGACAAACAGCCCAACAGTCTCAGCCAATCCATTATATTCTACTCCAGAGCCTAACTTTCTCTTTTCCACCCATGATTGCACTCCTAACGCAATGCAATTTGAGCAGGGAGGATCTAGAAATTTAATTCATTGTAGGAAAAACTATTATAAAAATTAATAATTTATAAAATTTATCTCAATATCAAAATTCTTTAATAAATTTATCCCCATTCAAATAAAATTTTCTAAAAATTTAATATTATAAGAAAGAATTTTTTTCATTGATATGGGTCAATTGTCCACACTAATTTTGATATACACCAATTAATAGATTTGAGTTAATTAAAAAAATATATACGATTATGAATTCCACCGGTTTTATTATCATATATTTATTAATTATGTCGGGTTTAAAATAGAGTTCCAATATGTGAACTCGATATGACACAATTAAATTAATTATTCGACTAATTATATTTAACTTATTTTTTTATCAGATAAAACTATTGTATATTTTGTTTGTAACATGTTAAAGGAAGAAGACGATGAAGTACCATTGCAAATGAAAATTTTCAAATTTCAACCATGAGCTCGGCACGCTCAAACATTCAAGAATTCAAGTTTTAGAATTAAAATTGTGATGTTGGACGTAGGGAATGCCAAAGAAAGAGCGCTTATATATAATTCTCCTTCGATGAAATTGACCTGATTGAGAATTCATTTGTCACCACTTCAAATAACAAAAGCAGATTTATAGGATTGTAGTAAACGTAGCAACGACCTAAATTGACGGAAATAAATCGGCTTTGTTTGTAAGACCAAGTTACCAGGAGACCCACATTTTTCTTTCCAATTTTATAAAACTAATTGCCCGCCATATTCCCAGGAGTAGTCTAATGGGTAGTTTATCTCCTCCTATTCTTAAGCAAATAACCACCACATAATAAGAGGAAAAATAGAACTAGTGTAGTGAGAACTTTTTAACAACTAAAAATATCATCTAAAAATGACAGTGAATGGAAGTATTGTGCTCTTAATAATTTTGGCACCGTTAAATTATTAAAAAAAATTAACAAATTAAAAAAAAAATTAACAAACGTCAATAAAATCTTATCATTTAACGACGCTCACACCATAGAATATCAAAGAGTCGATCCAATGGCCAATGGCATACAAACAAACAGGAGTTTTATAGAATAATATAATTCCATGGTCATTACAATAATAAGCAGTCATGAGCAAATTAGTTAATAAAATAATAATAATAATAATAATAATACCTCATAAAAATCCACATTCTCAAATCTCCAAGGATCAAAGGGCAAACAAAACACACGATCCCATATCATGGAAGAAGAAACTATCATCATCTCAGCACTCTCCACTCTCACTCCAAATAAACTCAAAGATCTCACACACACCATTCTCTCACTCTCCGACCACCGGCGCCGACGCCTCTCTGCCGTCATCTCCTCCCCAATCCTCTTCTCCCTCACTCTCCACCACCTCCACTCCCTCTCCCTCCCGAACAAAACCCTGCTCATCGCTCGCCACCTCCTCTTCTCCCTCCAACTCCTCACTCAATGCTTTCCTCGAGCACCTCCTCCCCATTCGTCGACTTATCAAATCAAGAGACGCGATCACGACGCCGTCTTGCTTCTCCTCTTGCTCTGCGAGGTCCACCAGCAAGACCCAGAAGCGCTTTCGGCCGCCCCACAGGCGAAATGGCCGGTGGTCTTGGGGAAGCACTTTTGCGAAAGCGCTTTGTCTCTCTCGGGCATTATCGGCGGTGCTTACGAAGGGGCGGTTTTGTTGCCGTACGTTGAGATGGTGACGAGGTGTAGGAGGTTTGTAAACGCAATGGGAGGAGGTGGTGGTGGTGGGGAGAAGGAAGGGAGAGATGTTGCGGCTGCGGTGGCGGCCGTGGTGGGGCTGCCGTCGGTGGACGGTGCCGGTGCCGATCAGTGTTGTGTCATATGTAAAGAGGAAATGGGAGAAGGGAGGGACGTGTGTGAGTTACCATGCAAGCATTTGTTTCATTGGCTGTGTATTTTGCCTTGGCTTCAGAAGAGGAACACGTGTCCTTGTTGCAGGTTCCGACTCCCTACTGATGATGTTTTTGGAGAGATCGAACGGCTGTGGGACGCTCTCATTAAAACGAGTGGCGGCGGCAGTTTTGATGGAGAATGATAATAATGTAATCATAGCATGTGATTAATGTACACTGCATGTAGCACGTGGCAGAGGATTGTGATGGAAAAATGGGAATGGTTGAGAATTGAGATGATATGGGATGCAAAGGATCATCACTTGTTTTAATTGAAGAAGACACCTGTGGTTAAGGTTGGAGTTTAGAGCCAAGTCTTACTACATAAATGAGGGGATGAACGAGATAAACATGTGTATCTATATCTCTATAGACCACAGACTATAATGTTTTTAGAATTAAATGTTATTATACTAAGAAATTATTAGTGGGTTGGCACAATTGTAATGAAATTTTTATTCGAGATCAAATTATTTATTACTGGCTTGTAAATGTAGCGTTCTTTTTATAATTTTTTGAATTTGTTGACGTAGTCTTCTTGCTCTATTTAATATAGGCTATGGCATTACTCATTGTCAAAGATTGATCTTTTAATACTAAAATTAGTAAGTACTAGATTGAATGATCACTTATTGTGCATGATCATCATTAATTATTTATTTTAAGGATTAAGATCACCAAGATTTGCTCAAATGTACAGACACGGTAACATGGAACATTAGAAATAGAAATGTAAAGCGAAAGATTCATTCAGTAGATGCGCGTATTTTTTATATTAAAAATTGAATCTTTTTATTTATTAGTGGGGTTCAGCTATGGCGCAACTGTGGTACCGTACTACAGTTGCATCCAATTGTTGGATTCACTTGGATGGGTGAGGTTCATTGGATCTAACGGCTGTTTTTATAAAATGAGGATGTTCTAACTAGGAAAGAGTTATATGTATATATAAACATGATTATGTCTAGACAATCCATAACAATTCTATATGTTACTCTTCTTACTAGATCAATTTTTTATTAAATATTTTTATGCTGATTATAATAATACATAGTGATTTTGTTTTAAAAAAAGGTTGTATATTTCTAATTGTGTCGGATTTGAGTTTAAAGTTCCTGATATGTGAACTCACTTACTTCATAATTAACTATTCAATTAATCATAGTGTGTTGACATTTTATAAATAAAATATTGCCATGTTCTATTTTCATATTTTAAAAGTTATTTAGCAATATTTTGACCAAAAATTATTTGAGAGTTGTGCATGTAGAACTACAAATACTTTAAAAAATTTATCAAGAACTCGCTAGATGGGTAATTACTTAAGAAATGTACGTTGAAAATATATTAAATGAATGACACAATTAATAACGAATCAAATTAATGTTTATAATTATTAACATGATGAATTGCGATACAAACACACCCGCACACACACACACACACACACACACATATATATATATATGTGCAATCTATTGAATTAATAGTTCATTATATAATTTTTGTTTCCGGTTGAAACAATACCACCAGGAAATTATGACCATGGCCTCTAGGTCTAGCAACCGAGTGCTGAGAGTGAAGCCTGCTTTTACTTTTGTGAAGCCCACAAGAAGTAGACTGAATCACATTGCCGAGATGGGCTTTACTTCTGAAAAGCCCAATACTGAATACCCATGATAAAACTTTTGTGTAGTTTATCTCATCAAACCCCAATACTGAAGGCCCATGATAAAACTTCTGCCAGTTAAACGAATTCCTTTACGTTCCTCGTTAATTCTTGAAATTGCCCTTGTCATTGCTTCTAATACTATGGTAGCATTTATCAGTATGCCTTTAGTTTAATGAGAGAAACTTTATACTTATAATATTGAGTGCAAGGGTTCGAGTATCTATAAGAGTTTTATAGAGGGTTAGTTTTAGTATTCTCTCAATTATCAACTAATTGAGTGTAGACAGTCTCTCCCTTACAAAATGTGAGTGGAGTAAACACCCCTTGAATATTAGAGAGGGTTTAAAGTATCTGGGTAAGTGTTTTAGTGTCTCAATATATGGCAATGACCTAGTTGTATAGTAGGATTTTAAATATTAATTATAATGTCTAATGTAATATCAGTAATAATCTCTGTATAACAATTGTATAGTATGATTATAAATATTAATTATAATGTCTGATGTAATATTAGTAACAATCTATGTATAACAGTTGTATAGTATGATTGTAAATATTAATTGTAATGTCTGATATAATATCAATAACAATCTATGTATAATAGAATTAAAAAAAAATATTATGCTAGTATTTATCATAAAATTTTAAATTCAATTGTTTGAGCTTGTCAAAAGGATATAACATTCAAATATGAGTTTATGTAGTTATTTCTCAATTAGGGACCATACTTGTACGTTTGAGTAATCTTTTAAGATCCGAGCTTCAATTTTCATTTATTTGTTTAATAAAAAAATCTTTATGAAAAAAAAAATAGAGCCAAACTATTTACACCCGTCTAAATATCTCTTATGACCCCTTTTATTTATTTACTTGATTAAAATATTTAAAAATGATGGGATATTTGAATCTATCAAATTATTCTTAACACCTAGTTACTTAATATATTTGTCATTAAAATTTTGTTCAGTTAATCCATCTATATCCCACAACTAAGGTTATATATGTACTTTAATTAAATCCACTATTATTCATCTTATATTTTTCTTATTCTCTTTACTTTTTTTTTAATAATTTATATTCTAGATTCAGTTTTAGAAAGCCATATCCTTGGCATCTTTAACGAATGGAAAGTAAATTAAATTTAGAACTCATTCTTCTGCTGTATATTTCACTTGAAACTGCAGCATGGGATAACAAGTAATAATCTTTTCCATGCAAGATGCCAAGACAAATGAAGTTTGTTGAAAAAATATTGCTACCCAATCTGCTCTTGAATTACAAATACAATAATAACACAAACTTTTCTATTTATTTACATAACAGTTCAAAGATAAAACTCAAGTTAATAGGTGTAAAGAGTGAGTCAATTTTAAGTAATTCATAATTTCTTTTTTTTCGTAATTTTAATTTATTCAAAAGTGGGTTCGAAGAGTACTTTCATGTATTTAAATAGCCTCATCTATTTAAAAATATTTTAAAATTATTTTCACGCGCCCATTGATGACAAAATTAACGTTACTGGAACTTATTGTCATGAACCATGATCTTCATTATTTTGTTTCTTTTCCTTCACATCCATATATATATATATATATATATATATATATATATATATATATATATATATATATATATATATATATATATATATATATATATATATATATATAGACACACACAAATGTTAATAAGATGTTGTAATAATGACGATGAGATCAAAACAATTAATATTATAAACTAAAGAAGCCAGCCACAACTACAAAAACACAAATTTGTCTCGGCAGCTAAGCAAAGCTATTGATTTCAAACCAACAACTTCTTAGAACCTGTAAAAAAGAAAAAGTAAATGGAGAACAACACAACTAGTGGTCGAGGCGTGCAAAATATCACTGTCCTTAAAGGAATTGTGGCAGTCTTGTCTTACAGGATCCAACGACTCATTGATATAAGGGCACACTCCCAATTATATCAGTCAAGAACAGTGGGAAAAAAGGAATGATTTTTGTGAGGAAAGTGAATGTTGACAAGGTTGCAGTGAAGGAAAGGAAATCAGTTCGCAACCCCCAAAGTCACTGCACTCATCCATTTTATACTTGAAAGGTAAAGTGCTTCTCTTTGATTCAAGCATCAAATCAGCCATTATCAATGACTAATTCAGCCCCTGATTTGTTACAAAAAATCAGCCACGAATAATGTATTTCACGTTAGTTTCAAGACTCATTCAACAAATTCATGTCAACTGAAAAATTCAATTTGAAATTTGTATTTTGAAATAATAAATTTAAATATATTACACAATATTCCCCCACATAATTCAAAATATACAAATATATTTATCTTTCCTTTTCCATATTTTAATAAGAACTTAATATGTATGAACTAATGCCTTTCGAGCTATGAACTAACCATTGAGCAAATAATCTTGCTTCACAGGAACATGGTGAAACCTATAGTTTCTATGAACCAAAGTTCCTCTTGCGAGTAGCAGAGGATTATAAGCTCATATTAAGCTCTCTTAAAATATAGTTGTTTAGTGATTTAACACTGCTCTGTGCCTTCTTGGTTTTCATGATCGCTCTAGAGATACCTGTCTAGTTCTCATAGGAGTCAACCTAATTCCACACTTATATAGGTGAACCTCTATCAAGTCTGTCCTGTAGTTTAACACACCACCATACAGAAAGTAGGCTATAGAGTTCATTAAGAGAATAAGAACTCAACCTAAATCACTGCAGTTAGCAGCTATTTCACCATAAGGATGACTCAAAAATTTAAATTGATAGTGCCACTAGACAACAAGTGACTTGTTATTACCCTTATGAACTTACTTCATGGGATCTCCAATCATATAGGTAGGGTTATCGTCACCCACCCTTGTCTTATGTTATAGACAGAAGTCTCATCTCCCTTGACGTATTTTCCGCCAACCTCATATTTAGTGGTTTTGTCAAAGAATTGGCCAAATTTGACTCTAACCTCACAAAATCTAGGCTCATTACCTAATATTCTAACATCTGTTTTATAATATTGTGTCTCAAACGTATGTATCTGCTTTTCCTATTATAGATTTTACTCTTTGCCTCAGCAATAGCAGACTGACAATCATAGTGTATGGACGCTGAAGTAGGAGGGTGAGTACAAATGAGAAGATCTACTAAGATGTTTCTTAACCACTTAGCCTCAGTACATGCCTTTTCTAAGGCAATTAGCTCGAATTTCATGGTAGAATGAGTTGTACATGTTTGCTTAGAGGATTTCCAAGACACAGCATTTCCACCAAGAGTAAATATGTAACCACTAATGGATTTGATTTCATTAGACCCTGAAATCCAATTTGCATCGCTATACCTTTCTAGCACTGGTGGAGTACTACTATAGTTAAGTCCATAATCAATGGTGCCTCTCAAATACTTTGCAAGTCTATCTATGGCAGTCCAATGATCCTTAATTGGATTTTGAGCATATCTACTCAATCTGCCGACAGCATATGCAATATCAGACCTTGTACTATTCATTAAGTACATTAAGCTACCAATGATTTTAGCATATCTCAATTGATCAACATTATGCTTTAAATTTTTCTTAAGGTGGATATTTGCATCATAAAGTGTAGAGACATATTTGCTGTCAGAATACCAAAATCTTCTCAATATAGTGTTCTGGTGATAACCTAAGACCATCACTAGTTTTAGTAATTTTGATGCCTAATATAACATCTACTTCTCCCATATCCTTCATATCAAAGTTAGAAGTAAACATCCACCTGGTCTCATTTATTATTCCTAAATTAGGACTTAGGATGAGCATGTCATCAATATAGAGACAAATGATCACATATGTAGTAGCATCAATGGATTTAAAGTAAATACATTTGTCTGAATCATTGATCACATATCCATTTGACACTAATACGTGATCAAATTTCCCATGCCATTGTTTTAAGCCATATAATGACTTAACCAATTTATATAACTTATGCTCAGTGTCTGGTACCACACAGCCCTCAGGTTAACTCATGTAGATTTCTTTATCCAGGTCTCCATTTAGAAAAACAGTTTTGACATCCATTTGATGAACATGTAAATTATGAATTGTAGCAAGTGCAATCAAAACTCTAATGGATGTAATATATGTCACAGGAGCATATATATCAAAATAATCTATGTCTTTCTTTTATGAGAACCTTTTGGCAACTAATCTTACCTTATACTTATCAATTGATCCATCAGCTTTCAATTTTCTTTTAAAAGTCTATTTGCACCCTATAGGTTTAGTACTTGGGGGCAAATTAACTAACTTCCATACATGATTACTTATAATGGAATCTACTGCATTGTCAATTGTCTTTCTCTATAGTGGTGCATCACGAGAAATCATTGCTTCTTTAAAAGTCTGAGAATCATTCTCAACAAGAAAAACATAGTAATCTTTACCAAAAGTAATAGCTGTTCTCATCCTTTTACTTCTCCTTGGTTCAATATCTGAACTCTCCAGAGGATTACAAATTGACTCTTTCTGGGGTAAATAATTAATATTGGCTTTCTTAGAAAAAATAGATTCAAAGAACTCGTCATTCTTAGACTCAATGATGGTATCCGCCTCAAACGAATATCCTTCATCTCTTAATACTAAGAATCTATAAGCAACACTATTATGGACATACCCTATAAATAAACAGTCAACAATTTAGGTTCCAACCTATTTCTTTTAGGAATAGGTTTAAGAACTTTAGCTAGGCACCTCCACATTTTGAGGTATGATAAATTTGGCTTAAAGCCCCACCATAACTCATAGGGTCTTTTTCTTGTTTTCTTATAAGGTATTCTATTTTGAATATGACAAGCTAACAATATAGCTTCCCCCCACAAATTCGACGGTGCTTCAAAACTTATTAACATAGCATTCACCATGTCTTTTAATGTTCTATTTTTCCTTTTAGCTACACCATTGAATTCATGTGAGTAGGGCGGTGTCAGCTTATGGATGATACCATGATTCTCACAACAAGCATTTAACATGCTTGAATCATATTCACAATCTTTATCAGTTCTTAATTTTTTAATTTTTTTTATTAATTTGATTTTCAACTTCACTTTTATAGATTAAGAAATTTTCACCTACTTCATCTTTATTTCTTAATAGATATTTTTTTTGTATAGCTTGAGAAATCATCAATAAAGATAATATAATACCTTTTACTCCCTCTGATCATGGTTTGTTTTAAATCACCAAGATCACTGTGAATTAAATCAAGAAGTTCATTTTCTCTATTTTGAATTGGTTTACATGTCTTTTTTGTGAATTTGGATTCTACACATACATCACATTTGTCATTTGACAAGTTCAATTTAGACAGTAAACCAAGTTCATTCATTTTCTTAATATAAGAAAAATTCATATGACCAAGTCTTCCATGCCATAAATCAATAGAGTCAACAACATAAGTAGAAGAATAAACATTTTCATTATTGATACTGTTCAGTACATTAAGCTTGAAGAGTTCCCCAGAACAGTAATGAAATACAAGTGTGCAACCCAAGAGGGGGGGTGAATTGGTATTAAAAAAAATTCCCCTAACAAAACCACACAACAATCAAATCTAAAGCCTTAATAAATTCAAAAGCAATAAGTTCAATCCAAGCACAATAATAAATAAGTAAGAGAGAAGAGAAACAAACACACGAAATTTTACGTGGTTCAGCAATCCCCGCCTACGTCCACGCCTCCAAGCAATCCAAGCTCGAGGTTTTCACTATCCAAGCCTTCCAAGGCTTAAAGTGCTTACAATTGACTTCAAGGTGTCAATGAACCTTTACAACAATGAGATTATATCTCAATTTCTTCACTCAAGTGTTTCACACACTCAAATACTCACAATTTGAATGAGGAAATGAAAATTACAATGAAAACTCTCTTAAAGAGTAGATGAACAAATTCAAGAACAAGAATGATTCAAATAATAAAGATTTGCGAATTGAGAGCTCAAGATATGTTGTATGCTTTTTGTTTGTGCTTGCTAGAGAAATTGAAAATGAATTGGCTTTGAGTTTTTATAGTTGGAGCTAAAAAACTAGCCGTTATTCACTTTTTACTCATAACCGGATTACCGTTTATGGTATCCGGAATTCCGCTTGCATGTTACCGTTAAGGTAAAAATTTAAATTTTTGAGTATCCGGAATGCCGCTTGTGATATCCGGATTGCCGTTTATGCTCCAGAAGCTTTCTGCCCCGTAACCGGAATGCCGTTTAGCACAACCGGATTGCCGTTTATGCTTTCCGTGAAAACTTTCTGCTTTAACCTAATGCCGCTTAATGAATCTTGACAACCGGATTGCCGTTTATGCTCCAGAACCTTTCTGCACCATAACCGGAATTCCGTTTATCATATCCGGATTGCCGCTTGCTACAGTAACGGTACAGTGCACTGTTTGCCAAAATTACAGTTTGACCCCAAAACTTTCCATAACTGCACTATGGCCCAAAACGTTATAAAAATTTTCAATTAAGTCCAATTTCAGAATTTCTTAATAATAGTATGTGAATCCCAAAACTTTCTGAAATTATGAACAAGCCCAAACTTTGTGAAATTTTAGAATGGCCCATAATATTTAAATATTTTCAAATAAGTCCAAATCCGAAATTCAAAAACAATATTTATTAAAAACAAAGATTGTAAAATGCTTTCACTTTAGTTCACAACTTTGAGGAATAACTTAACTCCATAAAATCATTTTCTTGTTTTAAAAGCACAATATATAAAACTTTATTTTTAACTACTCTCAATTTTCTTTAATTTACACACGTGGTTTGTTATCATCAAAATCAATATTTATAGCCATATAGGCTAACAATCTCCCCCTTTTTGATGATGACAAAGCACATTAAAGAAAATTGATTTAGTTATGAAATGCTCCCCCTTAATCAATGCAAGGTTAAGAAATAATTTTAAAAAGATTTAAAAGCTCCCCCTGCATACATGCATATCAATTTTCATAACACATAGATATATTATATCTCCCCCTTCATCATAAAAAAGAACAAGAGCTCCCCCTATCAATCATCAAAATCTCAATACAAGCACGTTAGTTCAAAAATGTCCAAAGCATGAAAAGATATCATAACCAACAAATAACACAAATCCATAGCATCCAAAACTAAATTAAAGAACATAATACATATGCAAAGCAAATGCATATAATCCAAATCAAATACATAATCCATAGTCATAACAACCATCCATATAATCGAAAACGAAAAATACATAAAGCAGTAAATAACATGTAGGTGTGTCCGATACAAGCATAAGAGACTACTGAGGTGGTGAGGATGGTGGTGATGGAGGTGGATACGGATATGGAATACCGAAATGCTCAAAAAGGAGGCGCTGGCAGTGAATGAGCTGCTGCTGCTGCTGCTGAAACTTAGTCTGCCGCACTGAGAGCATCCTCACCTCATCCATAATCTGCTGAAGTGTAACCTCATCGGAAATAGGATGCTCGGGAGGTGGTAATGCAGGTGCAGAGGCAGTAGGAGCAGAGGTAGACACTGGAGACTCTCGACGACGACGCTGGCCTCGAAACGGAAGCGAGAAATCAGGTAGTTGATCAGCAGGAATCACATCATTGAGTTGCCGATCATCACTCGGAGCGAGGAAAGTGTAATTGTTTTCAGTGACTTTGACCCAAGTGCGATCACGCCACTCAAAACCTAAGCTAATAACAGAATCATCCCCTATACCCTTAGAAGGCCTAAACGATGGTTCATTAATCGGAACTTCAAAGTGTTTAAGGATTCGGGTAATTAATTGACCATATGGAAGGGAGCGAGAAATCAAGGCAGGTATGGTCAACATATTTCGGATGATGAGATAACCTAAGTTAACCGGACGACGATGAAGAATACAGTCAATCAAAGCAACGTCCATATGAGAAACCTCATCCAAATGCCCTGATCTAGGAAGAACAATGGACTGAATAAAGCGAAGTAAAATACGAGTTTGAAGACAAAGACAGCGAGTACGGAAATGAATGGTACAGTCTTCAACAGAAAGATCTCTACGCCGACAAATATTTCGAACGGCGTCAATATGAACATATCTCTCAATTTTGGGAGATTTCCTAGGCGAAAAAAATTTCTAGACCAAAATCGGATGATCCTAGGATAGAATTCAACAACGAAACATCAAAATCAATCATAACTCCTCCAACATTGGTGATTACTCGAGTTCTTTTCTCCTCGGAAACGTCCATATTCGAGTAAAACACTTTCACCAAGTCGGGATAAACATGTTCGCTAATCATAAGAGCACCATTCCAACCAACATCACCAAGCAATTGAAATAAATTTCTATGACTAATATGAAGAGTATGAAGCCAATTGGGTTCGGAAATATAAAACGTATTGAGTACCTCTCGAGTCCGGAAATTTTGATGAAACCGGCTGATCAAATACTTGTTCCGAAGGTGTGAGGACTCAAAAGTGGATTGAGTGGTGGTGTCGCCGGCTTGCCGTGACCGCTTGGGGGGTTGAACCGGTTCTTTGCCTTTTCTTCGAACCGGCCGTGAGCTTGACATTGTGATGTTGAGTGATTTGAGGTGAAATATGTTAAGGAAAATGAAGATAATGAGGATTGGAAACAATTTTGAGAAACAATTTGGCTCAAAAACAACTTGAGAGGAAGAAATTTAGAGACAAAAAATTTCGAAAAACCCTAGGTTGATTTCGGATCTAGAGGTTTTGAGGTCGAAAATGAATTTTAAAGTAGATTTTGGACACAAGAACGGATGGGGAACAATTTGTTTGGATCAATTTGCATTAAAAACGCATGAAACATGATGGATTTTGAAGAGAAAATGAGAGAGGGAGAAGCGGCTTTAGAGAGAGAATGAGAACCGGTTTGCCGAATGAGAGGAAGATGAAGAACAGAGACAAAATCTTGCGAATCCGGCATTCCGGATGCAAACAACCGGACATCCGGTTGCGTTCCAGAATGCATCTTTGCGAATCCGGTTGTCCGGATATGCATAACCGGACTTCCGGTTGCATTCCAGAAAGTATCCTCGCGAATCCGGATTTCCGGATGACAGAACCGGTTATCCGGTTTGAATCCAGAGAGCATCCTCGCGAATCCGGTTTTCCGGATGACAGAACCGGTTATCCGGTTGCATCCAGAAAGCATCCTCGCGAATCCGGGTTACCGGATGTTAGTAACCGGTCATCCGGTTGAGTTCCAGAAAAGAATTTCTTGAATCCGGTTTTCCGGATAACATAACCGGTTATCCAGTTTGGAGGCAGTGAAGACAATTTCGAATCCGGTTTACCGAATGTTATAACCGGTTATCCGGTTATAGTCCAGTACCTACTTAAGCAAATCCGGATTTCCGGATTTCACTAACCGGTTAGCCGGTTAGTGCCCAGAATTTATTAACAGCAATTCTGTTTACCGGTTTGATGAACCGGATTTCCGGATGTGTGGCAGAGAGTGATTTTTCAAATTCGGTTTACCGGTTTGGTAAATCCGGTTAGCCGAATATTGACCCGAGAGCAACAAGAAGAAAACGGATTTCCGGTTGAATAGAAAGTGGTATACCGGTTTGGACTTAAAAAAATTTTTTTACCACTTATTGAAAATTTGTAAGCTCTTATACTTGTATTATACACACCATTTCAATTTTAAATCATTTTGAGATCTAAAATTTTTCAATAAGCCATTTAATACATGAAGCATAAAATAACAAACATATCAAGCTATTTAATACATGAAGTATAAATCCATACAATAACAAACATAGCAACAATTCATAACTCAAGATGCAACATTCAACATTCCAAGCTCATGTCTTATCTTTATAAAAATTTCTTCACTAAGAGGTTTTGTAAAGATATCCGCAAGTTGATTTTCAGTCGAAATAAATTTAATCACAACATCTCCTTTTTGAACATGATCTCTAAGGAAGTGATGCCTAATTTCTATATGCTTTGTCCTAGAATATTGAATTGGGTTCTTGGATAGATTAATAGCACTAGTATTGTCACACAAGATAGGTATTTGATCGAGTTTAATGCCATAGTCTCTAAGGGTTTGTTTCATCCAAAGAATTTGTGCGCAACAACTACCTGCGGCTATATATTCGGCCTCAGTGGTTGAAAGCGCAACTGAGTTTTGTTTCTTACTAAACCAAGAGACAAGTGAATAACCTAGGAAGTGACATGTTCCACTAGTGCTTTTTCTATCAACCTTATAACCAGCAAAATCAGCATCTGAATAACAAGTTAAGTCAATATGTGCTCCTCTAGGATACCAAAGACCAAGATTAATGGTGCCAATCAAATAACGAAAAATTCGTTTAACAGCAAGCAAGTGTGACTCTTTAGGACAAGATTGAAATCTAGCACACAAGCATACACTAAACATAATGTCAGGCCTGCTAGCAGTTAAATAGAGTAAGGATCCGATCATACCTCGATATGTCTTGATATCAACTTCCTTACCTTTCTCATCTTTGTCCAGCTTGATTGTAGTACTCATTGGAGTGCTTTTTGCCGTTCCATTTTCATAGCCAAATCTTTTGAGTAGATCTTTCATGTACTTGGCTTGATTTATGAAAATTCCTTCCTCGTTTTGTTTGATTTGGAGTCCAAGGAAGTACTTCAACTCTCCCATCATACTCATCTCAAATTCTTTGCTCATCATACAAGATGAAAAATCTTTACACAACAACTCATTAGTAGAACCAAAAATAATATCATCAACATAAATTTGAACAATAAGTATATCTTGACTTTTATGCTTAACAAATAAAGTTGTGTCCGCTTTTCCCATCGAAAAATCGTTATCTAACAAGAAGTTTTTAAGTCTATCATACCATGCTCTAGGTGCTTGTTTAAGACCATACAAAGCTTTAGATAACTTATACACATGGTCTGGAAATTTTTCATTTTCAAAACCAGGAGGTTGTTTCACATAAACTTCCTCCATAATATAACCGTTTAAGAAAGCACTTTTGACATCCATTTGATATAAAATGAAATCCTTATGACATGCATAAGCCAACAGCATCCTAATGGATTCTAATCTAGCTACAGGTGCAAATGTTTCATCAAAATCAATTCCTTCTTCTTGGTTGTAACCTTGAGCCACTAATCTAGCTTTGTTTCTTACAACCACACCGGATTCATCCATTTTGTTTCTAAATACCCATTTAGTGCCTATAACGGATTGATGTTCCGAATTAGGGACTAATTCCCACACATTGTTTCTCTCAAATTGATTCAACTCCTCTTGCATTGGTTAATCCAAGACTCATCATTTTCCGCATCCGCAAATGATTTTGGTTCAATTTGAGAAATAAATGCAGCATGTTCACATGTGTTCCTAAGTGATGATCTAGTTGTAACACCTCGTGAGGGATCTCCTAAAATTACATCCTTAGGGTGAGAAGAAACATACCTCCACTCCTTGGAGAGTGTTTGAGATGTACCTTCATTTTGCTCTGCATTTGATTCTTCATGATGCTCTTCTTGAATTCCATGAGGTGCATCCTTTTGGTTATCATTTGATGATTCTTCTTGATGTTCTTCTTCTGCATTATCATCAACAACTCCTTTCTCCGCAGAGGAGGGATTAGACTCATCAAATGTGACATGCATAGATTCTTCCACAACCAAAGTTCTTTTATTATACACTCTATAAGCTTTGCTTGAGTTTGAATAACCAAGAAAAATACCAACATCGGATTTTGAATCAAATTTACCTAGATTATCTTTTGTGTTCAAAACAAAACATTTGCATCCGAAAACTTTGAAATAGCCAATGTTGGGTTTTCTATCCTTCCAAAGCTCATATGGAGTTTTATTAAGATTAGGTCTAATCAACACACGATTCAAAACATAACATGCGGTGTTGACGGCTTCGGCCCAAAAATATTTTGGCAAAAAATTTTCATTTAGCATGGTCCTAGCCATTTCTTGAATAGACCTATTCTTTCTCTCTACAACTCCATTTTGTTGAGGAGTCCTAGGTGATGAAAATTGATGCTCAATGCCAAACTCATTACAAAACTTCTCAAATGCATGATTTTCAAATTCTCCACCATGGTCACTTCTAATACAAGTAATTGAATATTCTTTTTCATTTTGAACCTTTTTACAGAAAATTCTAAACGCATCAAAAGCATCATCCTTATTAGTTAAGAACAATACCCATGTGAATCTAGAGAAATCATCCACAATTACAAAAGCATAATATTTGCCACTTAAACTAGCATATCTAGAAGGACCAAATAAATCTATGTGAAGTAATTGAAGAGGTTTTGAAGTAGAAATATTTTTCTTGCTTTTGAAAGAAGTTTTGATTTGTTTTCCAAATTGGCAAGCTTCACAAATTCTATCTTTTTGAAAATTGATTTTTGGAAGACCTTTAACCAAATCATCTTTCACGATTTTTGAAATCAAATCCATACTAGCATGACCTAATCTTCTATGCCACAACCAACCATCATCATGCAATACGGAGAAACATTTATCATTTGAGAATGCACAATTTATATTGATAGTATAAACATTAACACATCTATTTCCTACAAACAAAATCTTGCCATCACATGCATTTTCAATAAGACATTTTGATTCATCAAAGATAACTCTATATCCTTTATCACATAATTGACTAATGCTAAGAAGATTGTGTTTCAAGTTTTCAACCAAACATACATTTTCAATAAGAGTAGAGGATACATTACCGACATTGCCAATGCCAATGATTTTGCCTTTTGAATTATCTCCAAATGATACCTCTCCACCATTTTCGATTTTGGTAAAACTTGAAAACCAATAATAATTCCCTGTCATGTGTCTTGAACAACCGCTGTCCAAGTACCACTTATTCTTCTTCTTCTTCAAGCCCTGCAGAAAAAGTCTCAAGTTTTAGGTACCCAAACCTTTTTGGGTCCTTGAGAGTTAGCAATGGTTCCTTTTGGAACCCAAACACATTTCACACCATAATATGCATTTCTCTTTACTGGACATCTATCTTTCATATGACCATCTTGATTACAATAATGACATACAATTTGATTGTTAATAGATGTATTCTTTACAAAGTAGTTCTTGTAATATTTTTGTTTCAAGTTTGGTTTGTAACCAATTCCTCCTTTGTCAAACACACACTTTTGTGAATTAAGCAAGTTATCCAACATCTTTTGCCCATTTGTAAATTTTAGCACAATCTCATTTAGATCATTGCTCTTCTTTCTAAGCAATTCATTTTCATTTTTCAAGTCATTCACATGTGATTCTAAATGCTCATGTGATGTGCTAGAATTCTCAAATAATGCAACTTTATCATGCAATATTTTATTCTCTAATTCTAGGCAAGTAATCTTTGCACTAAATGATTCATTTTCATTTTGAAGCTCTACCATTTTCTTTTTAAGGCAAACATTCTTCTTACCCATTTTCATCAATTCATCATGCAATTCTTTAAAGGCATTATGTAATTCATCATATGTAGGGAGATCACTTACCTCATCAAGTTCATCACATGATTCTTCTCCAAAGGCCATGAGAGCTAAGTTGGTCATTTCTTGTTGCTCTTCCTCATCACTTGTTTCCTCATCGCTATCATCCCATGTGGCCACCATAGCTTTCTTCTTGAGTTTGTTGAGGAGAGGACATTCCGGTCGTATGTGTCCGGGCTTCTTGCATTCATAGCAAGTGATTGGTTCTTTCTTCTCCTTTTTATTCTTGTAACCTCTGAACTTTCTCTGCTCATTATTCTTCTTGTAAAATTTTTTGAATCTTCTAGCCAACATTGCCAACTCCTCATCATCCATCTCGCTTTCCTCATCACTCTCACGTTTTGAGGCTTTGAGAGCAATGTTTTTCTTCTTTTCCTCATGCCCTTTTTCTGTTGCCAAATCCTCTTCATATGAAATGAGAGAGCCAATTAAATCATCAATAAGTAAAACATTTAAATCTTTGGCTTCCTCAATGGCAGTCCTTTTTGGTCTCCATTCCTTAGGTAGTGACCTAATGATTTTCTTAACTTTCTCGCTATTAGAAAAGGTTTTTCCTAGAGCTCCTAAAGTGTTCACTATGTCCGTGAATCTAGTATACATAGAATATACACTCTCATTTTGTTCCATTTGGAACAATTTATATTGTCGAGTGTACCTACTAATTTTCGACTCTTTCACTTGATTCGTGCCTTCATACACAACTTCAAGTTTGTGCCAAATTTCATTAGCACTTTCACAACTAGACACTCTATGAAACTCTTTCTTATCAAGTGCACAAAATAAGGCATTCATTGCTTTGGAATTTAGAGAAGCTTTTCTCTTTTCCAATTCATTCCATTCCCGTGAAGGTTTTGGAATATCTTCCCCTACTTCGTTTTTAGTCAAAAGCATGAAAGGACCGTCATTAACGATTTCCCAAATTTCGTAATCTAAAGCTTGCAAGTAAATTCTCATCCTAGTTTTCCAATAAGGATAATCGTTTCCATCAAAATATGGTGGTCTAGTGGTGGATTGTCCTTCCCTAAATGTAGAATCATTATGAGTTGGCATTGATCTTTAGCTCTAGATGGTTAAATCTAAATAAGAGCACCTCGCTCTGATACCAAATGAAATACAAGTGTGCAACCCAAGAGGGGGGGTGAATTGGTATTAAAAAAAATTCTCCTAACAAAACCACACAACAATCAAATCTAAAGCCTTAATAAATTCAAAAGCACTAAGTTCAATCCAAGCACAATAATAAATAAGTAAGAGAGAAGAGAAACAAACACACGAAATTTTACGTGGTTCGGCAATCCCCGCCTACGTCCACGCCTCCAAGCAATCCAAGCTCGAGGTTTTCACTATCCAAGCCTTCCAAGGCTTAAAGTGCTTACAATTGACTTCAAGGTGTCAATGAACCTTTACAACAATGAGATTATATCTCAATTTCTTCACTCAAGTGTTTCACACACTCAAATACTCACAATTTGAATGAGGAAATGAAAATTACAATGAAAACTCTCTTAAAGAGTAGATGAACAAATTCAAGAATAAGAATGATTCAAATAATAAAGATTTGCGAATTGAGAGCTCAAGATATGTTGTATGCTTTTTGTTTGTGCTTGCTAGAGAAATTGAAAATGAATTGGCTTTGAGTTTTTATAGTTGGAGCTAAAAAACTAGCCGTTATTCACTTTTTACTCATAACCGGATTACCGTTTATGGTATCCGGAATTCCGCTTGCATGTTACCGTTAAGGTAAAAATTTGAATTTTTGAGTATCCGGAATGCCGCTTGTGATATCCGGATTGCCGTTTATGCTCCAGAAGCTTTCTGCCCCGTAACCGGAATGCCGTTTAGCACAACCGGATTGCCGTTTATGCTCCAGAACCTTTCTGCCCCATAACCGGAATTCCGTTTATCATATCCGGATTGCCGCTTGCTACAGTAACGGTACAGTGCACTGTTTGCAAAAATTACAGTTTGACCCCAAAACTTTCCATAACTGCACTATGGCCCAAAACGTTATAAAAATTTTCAATTAAGTCCAATTTCAGAATTTCTTAATAATACTATGTGAATCCCAAAACTTTCTGAAATTATGAACAAGCCCAAACTTTGTGAAATTTTAGAATGGCCCATAATATTTAAATATTTTCAAATAAGTCCAAATCCGAGATTCATAAACAATATTTATTAAAAACAAAGATTGTAAAATTCTTTCACTTTAGTTCACAACTTTGAGGAATAACTTAACTCCATAAAATCATTTTCTTGTTTTAAAAGCACAATATATAAAATTTTATTTTTAACTACTCTCAATTTTCTTTAATTTACACACGTGGTTTGTTATCATCAAAATCAATATTTATAGCCATATAGGCTAACAAGTAACTCTTCCCAACAAATATCCTATTCTTCGTCATTACAATTTTGTCACTCTCAAAAGACACTTTAACCCTAGCCTTGCCCAGTACAAAAACATACACCAAGTTGTAACGGATTTCTGGAACATTGTGAACATTACTCAATGAGAGGGTTTTCTCAAAAGTAAGTTTGAGAAGAACTTTTTCTTTGCCCAAGACCGATGTAGACCGAGAATCACCAAGGAAAACAATTTCTTCTCCTTCCCTTATTGGAGTATAATAAAAAAAATGAGTTCCTGTCACCACATATATGTTTGGTGACTCAAGAATCAATTACCCAATCATTGTTTCCAGCAACCTTGCTTACTTCAGGGACAACCACAGCAATAATAATTTCATCTCCTTCAGCCAAGTAGGCTATATGAGGATTTTTGTTGTCTCTCTTTCTTTGAGCTTTATTTCTATATTGATAAGCATAGTGTCCAATTTTTCCACAAACATAATAGTGACCTTTCTTTTTAGCAATGAGATTTTTACCTTTATTCAGATATTTCTTGTTAGGATTATTCTGTCTATGCTCAGGTTGAGGCTTAGCCTCAATTACATTTGCATTAGAATGCAAGTTTCTAGCCATATCTCTAAGCCTATTATGCTCTTCAATCTTTATATGCACAATTATGTCTTCAAGGCACACTAGTTTCTTCTTATGTTTTGAGTTTTTGATATAATCACTCCATGATTCAGGAAGCTTCTCAATTAAACAACCAGCCAAAAATCTCTCAGGAAGTTCAATATCATCACTTTTAAGGTTATTAACTAATAGGTGGTAGTCATGGATTTGGTCTGTAATCGGTTTATTATCCACCATTCTAAAATACAAAAAATCCTCAATAAAATATAGTTGGGATTCAGCCTCCTCTGTGATATATTTTTTATTAAGCCGATCCTATATTTTATAAGCAATTTTGTAAAGGTAATAGATGTCATAAGGGTTGCTAGAAAGAACATTTAGAATTGTATACCTGCAGACCTTGTTATTTGCTGTCCATATTTTCATTTTTTTATCATAATCTTCAGAGCCTTGTTCTGGGGGAGGTAATTTCAGATAGTCATCCAAGTTGTGCATATCGAGAACGTAGTGAATTTTTTCTTGCTAGCGCTTGAAATGGGCTCTATTGAACGACTCTATTTTTGATATGTCTAGCAAATTCTTGGCTGTCGTAATAATTGCAGTAATTGGAGAAGATGAGGAGGCCATAACCAGATTTGGAGTAGAAGCCGGAACACTCGAAGAAGCCATCTTGGGTTTGTCTTTAAGAATGTTAAGTAAGATGTTGCAATAATGACGGTGAGATTAAAACAATTAATATTATCAACTTAAAAAGCCAGCCACTACTACAAAAAATAAATTTGTCTCGGCAGTTAAGCAAAGCTATTGAAGTCAAACCGACAACTTCTTAAATACTGCAAAAAAGAAAAAGTAACTGGAGAACAACACAGCTGGCGGTCGAGATGTGCAAAATAACACTGTCCTTAAAGACAAATTCAGCCCCTTGGAGGATAATTTCCTGGTGCGTAAAGGAATTGTGGCAGTCTTGTCTTACAGGATTCAACGACTCATTGATATAAGGGCACACTCCCAATTATATCAGTCAAGAACAATGGGAAAAAGAATGATTTTTGTGAGGAAAGTGAATGTTGACAAGGTTGCAGTGAAGGAAAGAAGAAGGAAAGGAAATCAGTTCGCAACCCCCAAAGTCACTGCACTCATCTATTTTATACTTGAAAGCCAACGTGTTTCTTCTTGATTCAAGCATCAAATCCGCCATTATCAATGACCAATTCAGCCCCTGATTTGTTACAAAAAAATCAGCCACGAATCACAAGAAATCAGCCACGAATAATGTATTTCACGTTGGTTTCAAGACTCATTCAACAAATCCATGTCCACTGAAAAATTCAATTTGAAATTTGTATTTTGAAATAATCAATTTAAATATTTGCACAACACACTCTTTTTAAGCAATAACCTCTCATATGTCATACCAGAATATGAGTTCCAAAGCTGTGATAGCATTGAAAGAATTGGCATTTGCGATCAAAACAATGATGAAACCTTGCTCTAATTTGCTGCCAAAAATCTAAATTCCTTGCTCAAGATCATTACCAGTTTGTGCAAGGAAACCGAAATTTTAGATGTGATGCCAGCAATTATAGTGGTTTTTCTACTAGTTATTGTTATTGTTTACACTAAAAAAATTGTTGAATCAGTTCAAGAACTAGCTTCTATTGCAACAATTTAGAGTGTGAAAACTTAAAAAGCACCACCGCGGTCTAGCTCCAAGATCAATGAACCATAACATGTTATTACAATTCATCAACCATCAAGCATACCAGAGAAGCCAAAATAAAGTACTGATCCGGTTTAAAATCCTTAACTTTAGTTGATTGGGGCATATGCAAAGCTACTAGGAGTTTGGTGGGCAATAAACGTAAAGACTAAGTCAACCTTATTTTTTAATTTGTTTTGAGCGTGTGTAGTTAGTAAGAGCGAGTCCAAAGCTTTCCTGATTGTTCTAGATATTATTTCCTTGTTTCTTGGATTTAGTTAGCAAATTCTTGTATTTAAATTTCATTTGATTATTGAATAAAGATCATGAAAAGAATTCAGAATAAGGCCTAATCTTAAGGAGGAAATTGACCCCTCGAAGTGTCATTACTCAATTTTCTTTTTCTTTGCAAAGTTAATTCCACACAAAACCAAGGTGATTGTAAGTTTGTAACACAATATATTTTAATAACCATTTTTGATTGTAACATAATTCAACATATTATGCATTATTATGTAGGAATGAAAGAAGTCCTCCCTCATTTGAATTATCTACACTCTGGTGGGACACCTTTTTGTCATTGGGCCTATTTGAGTTTTTAATTGTTGGGTCTCTATTTTGATCTAAATAGCACATCATGGGTTGTTGGGATTTTTCTGGAATTAAATTTTCTTATTTGATTTTTAGATAGATGGGTTTGACTTTGAAAAAATTGATTTGTTTAATAAATACGTGAATGCAATTATTTAGTTCATTAAGCAAATCGAATCCAAGTTTGAGGACATTAATTCTTTAATTAGTTAGTATTTATTTAATAAATAGGTCGTAAACGAATCGAATACGATACACTTATTTAAAATTTATTTATTATTAATTTAATTAACTTACTTATGGGTGGGGTTATTTACACTCTAAAATCTACTTTAAACACTCATTTACTCTGCACACTCAATTAATAATTTCAAACTATTTACTTTTACTTGGAAATACTCTTTCAAATTCCTATATTATCCTCATTTCTTTAATTACCTTATTTCATCTTTATACCCAATAAAATATTCATTATCACAATGAAAATATCTAACTTTTTTTTCTATTTTTATTCACTTTTATTTTTTGTTCATAATATGTTTTGATATGTATTTGTTCTTCTCTTTTTGCTGCAATTTAATTTTGTTTGTCAACCCATAAAAGCATGCGAATAGAGTGAAAATCAAAGTGCAAATTTTAAAAAAAAAATATTTGATTTACTTGCGTTTTCTTATGTTGGAGTGATGCAATTTGTTATTCGTCCTCCACCTCTATTTTTAATTCTTTTTGTTTTAGGTATACAGATGATCATGAACATGTTACTTGATGCTTTTCTAGCAATTCTATTAACCAAAAAAATGAAAAAAGTTTGGTCCATAAGTATAGACAATGTTTCCATTTGAATATTGATTCCATTCTCCATTGTTAATGTGGTTTATTGTAGATAAAATATGATATTGGATAAAAATATGTTATATTATATTTTAAAATTGTCCTTAAAGGTAAATTATATTAAAGTTAATTTAGAAATATAAAAAATTATTAAAATGTGAGTGTCCAAAGTAAATTTTAGAGTGCATATAGACCCACCCATTACTTATTTATCCTTATATATGTATAAAAAAATTTTAAAGTTTGAAGGCTAATAGCGTAATTACAAATGATAAATAAGATAAAATATATAGTAATTTGATTCGTTATAGGATAAAAGGCTAGTAAACTAATTTAGATTCGATTAGATTCATTTGCTAATTCATCTAAACAAATTGAATGAGTCTAATTGAATATTCATTTGATAAACGAATCGAATATGAATCATAATATTTCAATTCATTTAACAAACAAATTAATTCTGAGTCAATAGAGTTTTGACCCAATCGATTTGAATTCAATTCGTTTATTCGTTTTGTCGTCCCTATTTTTAGGTGGAATTTGATGAAAAATTGTGCTTATATGAAATTTTAATAAAAGTTAAAGTTGCAAAGTGCTTGAAGGCGTTTAAGAAGGGTGCCAATAGTCCAATGCAAAATGTGATCTACAGTGAATGGTAAGTAAAACCGGGCTTTCCAAGAAATATTCTGCGAGTTCATGTATTGGGCCTAAATTTCAGAAAAAATTCATCGGGCCTACGTTTGCTCTCAAGTTGCAGTTGCCTCGTCGTCCGATGATTCATTTTGGGCCTAGGTTACCAAATGGAATTTTAAAATTCTGAATTTTTGAAATATTGAATTGGAAAGACGAAAGAGGGACTGCGAGAGATGGAAAAGCGAAAAATGAACAAATAAAATTTTACAATAATTTCTAAGGATCCAAATTCTGTGTGTACAAATTGATGTGATGATGTCGTATCATGGTTGCATTATTTTGTTGCTTTTAAAGAAATATATTTATAACACATGCGGCAATGATACAACGTCACATCAGTTTATATTTATTTTCTACATTTTTAATAAACACATGCTGTGTCAATCAATGAGTGAAAATTAAAAAATATGGTGCTCAAATTGTCCCTCCAAGCAACATTCTATCCATCAATCTATAACAAAATTAATGTTAAAAAATTGTCATAGTAAAATATTCAGAATGTAATCATTATCGTACACACATTTTTTTTCTATAAAACGATTTTTTACAAAAGAAAATTTATCTGTTGTTTGCTATAATTATGTTTATTATTTATTATTTTTAAACAAAAAATGTGACAAGATTTTATGAATTTTTTTACTCCCATTTATTCAAAATAGACATAAAACTAGAAATTCTATTTTTGTATATATGTTCCCATCGTATCAGAGGATTAATAGTTACACTAACTTAATCGTATGTATAATACACAAAATAAAAGTGTAAGTTAAATAACACAAGATTTTAGATATTCATACACCATCTTTTACTAAAAATTTTCTCATACGCGATACAATAAATAGACACATATAATGATTAATCTATCACAATTCAAATATTACAAACATTATACTTAATTGTACAAAATGTATAATCAAATACAAATTGATCGAGTCTTATTGATTATCTAGGTCATTGATACAAGAAGGGAGCCAATCTATTTATTAAGCCCATGAAGAACTTTCTAGTTATTGAGACTCAGCATAAAGAAAATTTGAAAGCCTTCATGATTTTGTTCTTCTTGTAATTGTACACTTTTGCCTCCATGATTCTTCTTTTTCTATTTAGCAGTGTCTTCAAAGTTTCACCCATATTGAAAATTACAAAAACATGGACCCATACTGTGAAGCTCTTTGTTAAGAAAAGATAAAAAGTGGTCCAGTTAAATGATAATGAGTTTGCTTAAAGTTCGTGCGTCCAAATCATTCAATGTGAAGGCTATGTAGATACGTGTCTCGTAGCTACACTAAAATTTAATCAAATTGTTTAATTCAATTTGCTTTGAGTGAAGTGCAAGCTAATTTCTAATTTCTATACACTCATATAGAAATAATGGTTTGGTGTTTCATACACACATGTGTGAAGGACACAATAAAAAGAATGAACTTCCACTTCACACCAAGGCATACTCATTTCAAGATGAGTAGGTTGGGCTTTATTACGAGGCTCTCTAGATGATGTTAGATAATTCTTCACAACTATATTTAAAGAGTTGACGCTAATTGAATAAAGAACGAAAAACAATATTATAAACATCAAAGACAAATGACACCTTAGGTAAAATTGGCTATAAAACATATTTATTTGATGTTATATAGGTGTTGTTTAGTTATATTACAATATTAAATTATAATAAGACGAGATTGTTTGACACTTCAAATTAATTTGTATTTTAAAATGTCTAAGCACTCATAGAATTAATACAATTAATGTTACTTGCATAATAAATTATTAACACAGATGGGATCCAATTTTTTTTTTCTTTTAGGTCGAGTGGAAAAATTATTAATTAAATAAAAGACTCTTAATTAGAAAGGAACATAATGAGTCTTATTTCTTAAAAAAACTATACTACAAAAATTAAAAAGAAAAGACAACAAATGTCAATGAAAACAAATACGATCTTATTCAAACTTTTGATCTCCTAATATAAATGATCCAATAAATTCACCCGTGAAATCTTTTATATAATGTCTTTGTTTTTTTTTTTATACCATATCTTAAACAAATGAATAAGCGCACTATTCCACCAAATATAATTACAACACTATAAGATAATCTTACTAGAAAATCAGTAACTGAATTTCCTAATCTATTAAAAAATAAATGTGAGTGCACTGGAATAATATTTTTGTGTTTAAATATTTGTGTTGTGACGAAGAAAAATTTAAAATTTAAGATAAAATAGAAGAGGACGAGTTCTATGTAAAACAAAAATGGCAAACATATGTGATGGAAAAAAAATTGAATAAAATGTCTAGGAATAAGATATTTCACAGGCATCACGTGAGGGCTGCATCCGTTTATTCCACCCCGTGAAGGTTTTCAAAATTTGAACCAATTTATTTTACAGACACGGCCTCACCTCTTTTTCTACTTCCTCACACCAAAGTTTCAAAATCAATAAATGCTTCTGCAGAGAATACAAGACATATGATTATGGCAATGGTCCTTGTGGGGGTTTCATTTTTAACATATCTATGGCTTTTGAAATTGTAATTTTGTGAAACTTTTATTACCATGTTTCCTTGCAAATATTGATTGGGTAACCCACAGTAAATGATTTTATCTCAACTAAAGCTTGAGTTTTAGACACTGTTTTAAGTGTTACATTTGAGCTGGATATGACCTTGTATTTTTATTGATCCTTTTTTTAATCTTTTGAATGCAATTTATTATTTTTTATAAAATGACAATCTAGATATAAATTTAAAAGTTGCACTAATTTAAAGTCTTGGGGCGCATAAAAACTTTGAATTTACTTCATTTGATAATTGGTTAAAAAAATCAAAGATAGATCTTGGAATTGGTCAATAACTTCTTTTGAAATTCAAAAAAAAGGATAAATCTTAAATGATAAATCTATTTAGAATAGGGGTAATAAATCCGAGTCCTTGATGTTCTACATTCTTACAAATAATAATATAGTTTTTTCTATTTTAACAAATGGGTCCCTGATCATCAGGACTCAAGGATCAGATGCCTTTTTGATTTGTGACTGGTCATTTAAATACCAAGGAGTTCCCAATTCAGTGACATATTCTCTTAATCACATATCCATCTTATTCACACATCCATCTTCAAAAAAATGACCAAAAGGAATGTAACGTCCGGTTATGAGAGAGGGAAATAAATAAACCCTAAATTTTAAAGATGATGCTCCATGAGTCCAATGTTCAAAAGAGTATGTAAAGTCTCATAAAAATGTAACATGTGGTATGAGAGACAGGCAGACAGCTAGTGAACCGTAAATGAACAGTTAAAAATTTTATACTGTGGAAAGTGAAATTAAAAAATGGACAGGTTTGCACCAAACGCGGTGTGTGACTAGCAGCAAAGCAATGATGCCCTTGGCTATGAATATATAAGCATAAAAAAGAGCGCAAGCTGTGGCCTTGGGTTTCCAATTTTGACGGCAGTAGTACTGTAGCAGCAGAGCTAAGAGAAACCACATTTAACATTTTCCTGGTTCACACACGCTCCTCTTCTTTTACAAAATCAGTGAAGTTCTGGTTAAGATTGGTATTGCTTCAGTCACAGCCCAAAGTACAAGAGAATGATAGCTACCGGCAAGATGGATGATGGGAAATGGAGGTGAGTTAATGAGCATTTTGTTTACTTTTGTGTTTAATATTCACTTTCTGAGGTGGGGTTTTTTTTTTTTTTTTTTTTGTTTTTCCAGTGAAAGAAAGGTTGATGTAAAAGAAGACTTGAGAACTATAGAGTGTCTGAGAGGAAGATTGCTTGCTGAAAGACAAGCTTCAAAGTTTGCAAATGAAGATGCAGAACAAATGGGCAACGAGGTATGTGTGTGTGCATATATATAAGCTTGTTGCACTTTTTTTTTTTGGGGTGGATTTGATGTCTTTGTATTCACAATCTTTTTTGATGGGTTTCCAGTTGATAGAGTTGGAGAATAAACTCAAAGAAGAGACCAAGTTGAGGAATAAAGCTGAAAAAAAGCTCAGATTTTTAAAGAAGAAGCTCGAATCCTTGAACATATTGATTCCTTTGGATCAATCAGAGCAGTCAAATTCATCATCAGACTTTTGTGCTCATTCTTGTAAATCATCCACAAGCACTTCTGGCCCCAAAGATTCAGAAGAATCTGAATCCAAGCCGCAGATCACAACCCCACAAGTGTCACAAAATCTTGACAACAATTTATCAGACACCATTTCCTCTAATCAAAGCCATGAAAGTGCTTCTTTTCAAGAGAGCTCATGTTGTTTAGACACTGCAAATTCCAGTGAGCATTCAAGCCCATGTTGTGAAGATTCAAAGCCTGACGATAATCATAGGTACCCAAATTCCGCTTGCTCATTCACTCCATGGTTATAAATAATTATTTCCTTAATGCTAGAGTTTAAACATATTTCATTTAATTCTTAATGGCTTATGCTAGCATGAAAGCTGAAACGGAAGGTGATCAGAATGAAAGTGAAAGTGATCAAGAAAATGTGGATAATTCATTAGCATTGGTACCAGTGAGCAATCCAGTCCAAGCAGAGAAATCTGAGAGCATTCAGGTGAAGAAGGTAACTAGTGGAAGTGTTAGAGATGCTCTTGATGCTCTAAGGCTTGCCAGAGAAATGATTCAGTGCTCAGTGGAAAGCAGACGCATAATTAGAGTTGGCCATTCTTGAATTCATGCATGTTTATAGTAATAATTGCAATTTGTAGATAATACATTAGAATAGGACATTTAGTCTTTGCTCCTTTTTGCATTGAAACAAAATAGCCAAATAAAATATAGCGTATTAATCAGAGTGTTTGGATGGCGAATAAAGTTATAATGATATTGGCCTTGTGCATTTCAGATAGCATGTGAAGTTGGGTATGTGTTGTCCCTTTGATGCTTTGAACTTGGGTCCCAAATTCCGGCAGCCTTTTCTTCTTCATGTTGAAATTTTGTTACGGTTATGAGTTCTTGGGAATGAGCGCTGGGCTTGGGCTTCTTTGGCTTATTTTTATGCTTGAATTTGACGTTGAAACCTTTAATTTCTAATGTTGTATAGAGCCCTCCACGTTCTCTCTATGAACTAGTAGATCTGGAACATATTTCATTCTATAGGCCGATAGTGATAGCCGCTCTTACACATGTGAGACCAGTTGTTCGAACTCTTATTAAAAAATTATAATATGTTTTAGTTCTTCCTCAATTATTGGAAGTTTTAATATTAGAGAAGGTAAAAATTTAGACAGTCTTTCATAAGATTTATGCTGCGTTTACTTATCAGTAATCGAAATGAGTTGGAATCGGAATGAGCTGGAACAAGAATGAGAAATGAGAATCATAATAAGTTATTTACTTGACCTATAAGAATCGGAATTGGAATGAACTAGAATCCCATTGATGTGTTTATTTTATCTTGGAATCAGAATCAGAATGATTTAGAATGTAACAAATTATTAAAAAATACTTAATGAATTCTTGTCATAATTATTATTTTATATTTTAATTATAGTAATTTTTATTCAAAAATTATTATTATTAATAATTATTGTGAATAATATATTAATATATTAATTAATTGTAAAAAAATTTAATTAATTAATTATAATGATATACTAATTAATTATAATAATTATTATTATAAAAATATATTAATTATTGTGATATTTATTCCAAAACTATAATTATTTATAATATTATATTAACTAATTAATAATAATATATGAATTAATTAAAATAATTATATTAATAATTATTAAAATTATATATTAATTGATTAATTATAATTATTAATATATTATTGTTAATATTATACTAATATATTAATTAATAGTAATAATTATATTAATTAATTAATAATAATAAAAGTATATTAATTATTGTGATTATTTATCATAAATTATAATTATTAATAATTATTGTTAATAATATATTAATATAATAATTAATTAATTAATAATAATGTATGAGTTATATAATCATAATATATTAATTATTGTGATTATTTATTCAAAACCTATAATTATTAATAATTATTGTGAATAATATATTAATTAATTTTAAATAAGGATAATATGAGTATTTTTAATTTTGGGGAGGGCAAAATAGTCATTCCGGGGAATGTGAGACTCATTCCCACCTCCCCTTTGGGAATCAGTCTCCCACTCTTCATTCCCAAATTATGGTGGGCCCTACGATTACGATTCCGATTCTCAGCTCTATTTTACGAAGTAAACGTCGTCAATCATTTTGATTCCGGATTCTGATTCCCCAATCCGGGGAAGTAAATGCACCATTAATGTAAATTAGTAATTAGTCTTAGTAATAGTCTGATTTGTCAATAATAGTATCATATAATATAAATTATAATATGATTATAATATTAATGTAAAAAAAAACATATTTCATTCTAAATCTAATTTGTACTCATAAATCTGAACTTGGAAGATCATCTAATTTGCAAATTGCAATGGAGGCAATGCATGGAACATAAATTATTGTCTTCTAAACTATCCTCCAGCCAAATAATTTTAACTAATTTGGTTTTGTTTTCAATATTTGATGAGATTCATGGAATATAACTGAGAAATATGATATCTAAATCAATTGTGAACATAAGAATAAAGAAACGTCACTTGTATATGCTGCTTTTATTTAGAAGAAAGATAAAAATGATGTAGAAGGGTGCAATTCCTGTCACCTCTCTACTGTTGCTCAATTAAAATATCAATTGATGGAAAAATAATTAAGGATTTTAGAAATACATTTCTTCTCGAATTAAGCAGCGGAGTAATCAAGTGTTGGATCACGTCAATGATCAGAAAGAAATTACGAGCATAAATCTCCCTCTAATCACAATATAAATGCCCTCCTTTTGATGAGTTGCTCAAAGTTCTTAAACTTTCTTCTCAACTTTTTTTTAAGGGAGTTTTTATATATCTTGGAGACTAACATGGGAAGTTGATTACTTCCTTCAACTCCCTATAATCGCATATGGTAACTGCTTACCATATGTGGATAGGGTCGGGGTTGGCCCATCATGGACGACCCACCCATCTAACATCTCCCACTCACACATGATGGGACGACGTCAAAGTAGTAGAGTAATGAACAATTAAACAATAAACAACCACATATATTCAATAATATAAGCAAATATATCGTGTGACCATGAACATATCCAAAAACTCATTTGGTGAGCCAAAAACATATCTCAATTGCTAACTCAGGCAAGAGATGTTTCAATTGCAATAGAATTTCAAAATATGTTCATTGTATCTTAGATTTAATTTATTTTAGTACTCAAGCGTACTAAATCCCCTCAGCATGCTAAAATTGCACAATCTCTTTATGTATTCACAATTGTAATATCCTAAAGATATTATACAATTGGTTGACTAGTGAATCACATAAAAGAAAAATTAAATCTTCCCTTTGCACTCATGTCTATCAATCCAGAATAGCCACTTTCCTAGTCATCTTTCATAGATCGAATCTTGTCAAGGTCATAGATAATATGCTAAAGTAGCAGACACTAGTTTGAGATCTCAGAAACATAATTGATAGTTATAAGGATACTAAGATTGACTTATAGAAAGTCATATGGAATTTACACAATGAGGAAGAAAGCAATTCTCTCATTTTCTATTTTGGTGACCAAGCACACTATCAATTTAAATTCGATAATAGATATATTTAATTCTCAAAAGTATCGCAACACATAACTTAAATAATATTTAATTGTAATTGAATTGTTTCTTGGATTTAATACATTTTCTTATGTATTCATGAAATTTTTATCAAGATTTATATTTTTAATTGGGATAATACTTGGACTTGGAAAAATTCAGCCCACCCAAAAAAATTTTTCTGGCTTCGCCCCTTTACAGAAGTGTGTTTGCAGTGAAACATATTCCCTACTCCTGTAACTCAGTAGTTGATAAAGCTGCTAAAATGGCTCTTGGTCAATCAGAGTCTTATACATGGCTGAAAGATGCGCCTCCTGAACTTGCACTTCTCTTGTAATGTTTCAGTGTAATGAAGCACCTTTTATTGTAAAAAAAAGAAAGGGTATAATATCAAAGTGCATGTTGTTAATAACAACATTCAAATTTCAAACAAGGAAACCCCACTAAAAATACAATAAAATTTTCAAACAGTGTGATATAAGAGAGGATTGAGGAGTGTTATCAGCTTAACAACCAACAATTCAATGACAGTTAAATTAAGGAAATTGTTAAGGTAGAGGGGCAAATGGTAATAAGACTACTTATATTTATTAGAGCTCCTAGTTCGAAGCAAAAGCTACAGAGTTGAGTACCATAAAGGGATGCCCAAAGAAAGCTCGATTTGAATCAAACTATTCGAAGTGGCCATTAACGCTCTTTTATCCGGGCAAGCAGCCCTAGGTGTCCTCGAAGCTTTGAGTGGAATTTTGGATATAAAAGTGAGCTTTGTGTATAAACGTTTAAAAGTTTGGATTTTGAGAGTGTTGGTGAAAACAAGATTAAGTTTTTATAGGGGCTGTTTAGTCTCTGTTTGAAACTTAACATTCAGTAGAAAGCTCATCGTAAGTTTCTATCTCCATTCTTTGGGATTTTTTTTTTTAACTTTTAGGGTTGTGTCTCGTTAAGAGTTTTATCTAGATTTTGTTAATAACTTGGCTGAAGCTGAAATGTTTTTCATGTTTTAAGAATTCTGTTTCATCAAAGCTTTTTGCTTTTTAGTGTTTTGGAAATGAAATGAGATGGGTTAAGATACCCAGAAACAGGAAGCTTGCTTGCATGCAGATTGTTGTTTGCTTGTGTAGTTGAATTACAACTTAAGGTTTTGGTTTGCCAATTTTTTTTTTTGATTATTGTCTGACTGATTGTTTACAACCGCCAGAAAATTTGGATTTCTAGAGTGTTGGCGAGTAAAAGATTTATCTTTTTCTTAGAGCGATTTAGTCTCTATTTGAAAGTACACATGCAATAGGAAGCTTAATGTAAGTTTATGTCTCCATTCTTTGGAATCTTTGACTTTTGGGTTCTGTTTCATTCAGAGTTTTATCTAGTTTTTGTTATATTATGGCTAAAACTGAAATGTATTCCATGTTTTAAGCATTTTGTGTCATCAAAGTTTTTTTCTTTTTGTGTTCTGAAAATAAGAATGAGACGGTTAACGATACCCAGAAACGGGAAGCTTGCTTGCATTCAGACTGTCGTGTGCTTGTTTAGCTGTATTACTGCTTAAGGTTTGGTTTGTAATTTTTTTTTATTATTTTCTGACTGATTGTTTATAAACCCAGGGAAGTTTCGATTTTGAGTGTTAGTAAACAAATTCCAAACTTTTTTTTTTACTTAAAAAGTTTCACTTGGCGTGACTGCTTATATTTGTGCTTATATTTGGTTGAGAATAAATTGTGTATTTCATCTCTTATTTTTTTGGTAACTTTGATTTTTCAAGAGAACAAAGAAAAGGATTTTTGCATTTTGTGCTCTGGAAATGGAAATCTGATGTGCTAAAAGAACCTGAATTGGAAGTTTGCTTGCATGCGAACTGTGGTTCGATTGTATTAATGCTTATTGTTTTGCCATTTTGGTTTTAAGAATTGTTTTCTTTCTTTACAAAAATGTGTGTAAAATATCTATTCTATGGTAAATAGTATGTAATAAGAAATAAAAAATGTGGGGAAAATGCTTAAGATCCTGCTTTTATTGTTCTTAAAACAAGTCAGATGGTTGCGAAAGAAACTGTTAAATTGTTGCTTATATCCATAAAAATGCTTTCAATTCTCTCTCTCTCTCTCTCTCTCTCTCTCCATCTTTTCCCTAGAAAGTTGTCAAAATATATTGGCAACAGCACTCTATTCTACGGTTGAAGGGTTCAACAGGCATAAGTTAGATTTTCGTTTTCTTAGGTTTTCTTCTTATCAAATTGGGGTGTTAGGCTTCACTGTTCATTATATGATCTCTTCTCTGTTTATTTATTTAATCCTTTTTTCCTTTTACAAATGATATGAATAAACACACAAGCGGTACACGTGATCTTGGGAAAAACTTTCTGAAAAGCTTTTGTAGGAAAGCATCAATATTGTTTTTAATGAGTATGGTCTGATTTGTCACCAGATGTAACTCACACAATGAATTTATCAAAAATGGTCTCCAGAAGGCATTTGATTCTTTTGGAGGGACTGTAGTTGAGCCTGGTTATGGCCCGTCAAAGAAAGGAGAAGGTTGTTGAAAAGTCAAAATAGCTTTTTGACATGTATAGCATTTTAGCCGCAATGTTAGAAGCATGTGGATGGAATCATGCAAAATGAAGTCAAATGAGTTGGTAAAGTATGTGACAATTTGACAAATTCACAACAAACATGTGGCTGGCATGCAAGCTTGATAAATTGGTAAAATATGGTGACAAATTGGCCAAAGTTGGCATCGACCCTTGAAATTTTGAAAGGAGCTCAAGACTTTTGCTTTGAAATGGCAAGCATGATTGGCAAGGCTCAGTTATAAGCTTATAAGTTTCTAAGCTTCTAAGATTGTGAGCAATTGGAGAGTGTGTATGAGAGTACTTGGTGTATTTGGGTTCTGGAAAAGTGAGGTTTGTTTGTTCAAATTTGTATTTAAATAATTGTTAATAATACAATTATTTTTTCTTACTCCCATGGACGTAGGCATATTGCCGAACTATGTAATTCTTGTGTCTTTTATTTTTTTGTGATTATTTGGTGCGTTTGATTCTGCATTTCACACACAACAAATGGTATCAGAGCCGACTGTTCATACTTGGGAGGATATGGTACTGTTCACATACGGTACTATTCACGAATACGGTGGAGACGGCCATTTGTACTTGGGAGACAGTCTATTGTAAGTAGTGTGTATTTTTGCATGTTTAGGAAAGTTCTGTCAATAAGGCGATAAGAGTGTAAGGATTTTGGTTTTTAATTGGGACCAAGTTTCCGTCCAATCTCTTGGGAACTTTCTTGGTGTATTTATTCACGCGAAATTAACATCATAGAGGCTGTTTTTCAAGTGGAAATAATTTGTTGAGAAAATGGTAGAAGATGAAACTTTTAGAATTGGGGATAAGTCTACTAAGACTATTTCGGGAGACACTTTAAGTGGGAGGCGAGATTTGTCAAATCGCTATTCAGCACATGTTATAAGGGGCCAGAAGATCGATGTTGAAAAGTTTGATTGGAAAATCAACTTCGACATATGGAGGCGCGAAGTTATGGATGCTCTTATTCAAATTGATCTCGATGTTGTTCTGAAAAATAAAAGACACTTGTATGATGAAGAAATTTGGGATCGTATGAATGAGAAAGCTTGTGGTCAGATCAGATCTTGTTTGACCAAGGATGTGAAATACTTGATGAAAGATGAGGTGTGTGCAATGACTTTGTGGCGTATATTGGAGGAGAAGTATCTGCTAAAAAAACTTAAAAATCATCTTCATGTAATGAGTCAAGTATATGGCTTTCGAATTAAGCCTAGGGTGTCAATGCACGATCATGTCTCAAGATTTGAAAAGTTGCTGATTTGAAGAATCTTGATGAAGATATTAAGGATAAAGTTAAGGTTATAATTCTGTTACACTCACTACCAGAGGAATATAGCCATTTTGTAACTACCTTGATATATGGGAAAAGCGTGGTCATCTTCAAAGATGTTTTCACAGCATTGATCAATTTAGAAATTCGGAATAATGATAAACATTTTAAAAGAGCATCGTCTGAAGCTTTGTTCACCAGAGAAAGGACGATGGAGAAAAAAAAGAAGCGTGGTGGAAAAAATTCTCGATCCAAATCGATAAGTAGAAATATAACTCAAGATGAGTGTGCCTTTTGTCATGAAAAGGGCCATTGGAGGAAAGATTGTCCGAAGGCTCAAAAGAGAGATGGAAAGAAACCAGTAGCAGCAAACATGACACACAAAGATGAGGATTATGATTATTCACTAAGTATTACTTCTGCAGTATACGTGGCTAGTTAGAGCGAGTGGGTACTTGATACTGGAGCAACCTATCATTTATGTCCCATTAAGGAATGGTTTACGATTTTTTTAATTATTTGGACTCCGGTGCAGTTGTGATGGGGAATGATCAACCTTGTTGCACAATAAGGATATGAACAATTTAGCTCAAAATGTTTGATGGAATGGTCAAAGAACTGAAAGAGGTTAGATATGTTCCAACTTTAAAGAAAAATCTAATTTCTGTGGGTGCTCTAGAAGCTAAAGGCTATAAGGTTACCATTGAAGATGGAACAATAAAGTTTACACATGGGGCTATGGTGATTCTGCAAGGAGTTCGGCATCACAAACTGTAATATTTGAAGGGAGGTACAACTGATGAAGTAAATGTTGCTGAGACACATAGTGACACCACCAAGCTATGGCATGTACGACTGAGACATGCTGGAGAGAAGTCTTTGCAAACTTTGAAGAAGCACAGACTCTTAAAAGGTACCAAAACCTGTAAATTAAAATTCTGTGAGCATTGTGTAGTAGGCAATAAAACAAGGGTCAAATTTGGTACAGTTAATCACGATGCACGTGAGATCCTTGAATATGTTCATAGTGATGTATGAGGACTAACTAATACTGCATCAATTAGTGGAAGCCATTATTTTGTTATATTTATTGATGATTTCTCTAGACGTGTGCAGGTGTACACCATGCGAGCAAAGAATGAGGTTCTAGAGATTTTTGTAAGATAGAATAAACTAGTAGAGACTCAAACTAGTAGAAAGATCAAAGTATTGCGTTCTGATAATAGGGGTGAATATACTTTTGATATATTCTTGCAAGTATTCCAGAACGAGGGTATTAAAAGACATTTTACGGTGAGACATACTCTGCAACAGAATGGTGTGGCTGAGCGTATGAATCATACTTTACTGGAGAAAGTACGATGTATGTTATTTAATGTTGGTTTAGATAAAAAGTTTTGGGCTGAGGCAATGAGTTACGCAAGTCACTTGATAAACCAGTTGCCTTCTGCTGCAATTGGAGGTAAAATTGCTATGGAAATGTGGTCTAGAAAGCATTCATAAGACTATAATTCTCTTCGTATATTCGGGTGTCCAACTTATTATCATGTCAAAGATGGTAAATTGGATTCTCGTGTTAGAAAAGCTATCTTTGTGGGATTCAAAGGTGGAGTAAAGAGCTTCAAGTTTTGGAATCTCGAAGATAAAAAGTTTGTGTGTAGTAGAGATGTCACGTTTTATGAAGCTTCAATGATGAAAGCTTCAAGTTCTCAGCAGGTGAAGAACAAGATCACAGAGGTATTGCAGCGAGTGAAGTTTGATGCAACTCCATATGTACCAGTTAATTCTACATCAAAGAAAAATTCAACTATGAAGGTGACACCTAGGGTTGAAGCAGAGGTTGTTTCTTCTGATGTCCCACAAAATGAATAAACAATTAATGATGTAGATAATATTGATTCTATAGCAATAAGGAGGCCAAGAAGAGAGATAAAGAAACCTGGATGACTTATTAAAGACATGGTGGTAGCCTATGTACTTCCAGTTATTGATGATGACATCCCCAATACTTTCGATGAAGCATTACGTAGCAGTGAAAGTGATCAGTGGAAGTTAACCATGGAGGAAGAGATGAAATCTCTCCATCAAAACCAAACTTGGGAACTTGTGGAATTACTAAAGGGAAAAATGGCTATTGGCAATAAATAGGTTTACACCAAGAAGTAAGGATCTCCGAATCAAACAACTCCTCGATACAAGGTAAGGCTCGTAGCAAAAGGCTTTGCTTATAAGGAAGGTATTGATTATAATGAAGTTTTCTCTCCAGTTGTAAAACATACTTCCATTCATATCTTACTTGCCTTGGTAGCTAAATATGAGTTAGGGTTGACTCAATTGGATGGTAAGACGGCGTTTTTACGTGGAGATTTGGAGGAAAAAATCTATATAACTCAACCTTGTGGTTTCAAAGTTGCTGGAAAGGAGAATCATGTGTGTAGGTTGATTAAATCTTTGTACGGACTAAAGTAATCACCAAGGCAGTGGTATAAAAGATTTGATCAATTTATACAAGGGCAGAAATTCACCAGAAGTGAACACAATCACTGTATTTACTTTAGATAACTACTAGATGGAGCTTTCATCTATTTGTTATTCCATGATGACGATATGCTTATAGCTTTGAAGAATAGAGATAAGATTAAAAGATTAAAAAAGCAGCTGGCTTCTGAGTTCGAGATGAAAGACTTAGGTGATGCACAGAGAATACTTGGGATGAAGATTTATAGAGACAAGAAGAATGAGAGTATATGGTTGACTCAAAAGTCTTATTTGAAGAAAGTGTTAGAAAGATTCGGTATGGATGACAAAACTAAACCGGTATGTACACCTCTAGCTCTTCGCTTCAAATTAAGCTGTTCTTCATGTCCTTCATCACAAAAGGCACAGGAGTATATGGCTCATGTTCCATATGCTAGTGCTGTGGGTAGTCTGATGTATGCTATGGTGTGTACGAGACCAGATATATCTTAAGTAGTGAGCATGATTAATAGATACATGTACAATTTGGGTAAAGACCATTGGCTTACGGTTAAGCGGATTCTCCGATATTTGTATGGAATAGTTGATGTTGGGTTATTATTCAAGAAGAATTGTGGTCAACAATGTGTTGGGTATTGTGATTCTGATTTTGCTGGAGACATTGACAGGCGAAGATCAACAACGTGCTACGTATTCACATTGGGTGGAGGTCTGATTATTTGGAGGTCTGATTATTTGGAGGTCGATTCTACAATCGACAATTGCTCTGTCCATTACGGAAGCAGAGTACATGGCAGGAACTGAGACTGTAAAGGAAGCTATTTGGTTGAAAGGCTTGTTAGGAGATTTGGGAGTAATCTAGGAGAACATTGCGGTCTTCTGTGATAATCAAAGTGCAATATTCCTCGCAAAGAATCTAACATATCATGCTCCGACAAAAAACATAGATGTGAAATATCATTATGTGAGAGAGATTATAGAGAGCGGTGATGTATTATTGAAAAAGATCGATACCGAGGATAACCCATCAGATATGTTAATAAAGGTAATTTCTGGAGTTAAGTTTCAATATTGCTTGAAACTAATTCAAATTCTTTGAATGTGTTGAGTTCAGGAATTTTGAACAGTGGTTGGTTTGATCTCAGATTTTGGGTACGTAGGCAGTCACAGAGATGCAGCCACTTTGGGAATGATGGTTCGTTGATAGTTAGCTCAGATTTGGACAAATTTTCGTCGAGGTAGAGAATTATTGAAAAGTCAAAACAGCTTTTTGACATGCATAACCTTCTAGCCGTAATGTTAGAAGCATGTGGATGGAATCATGGAAAATGAAGCCAAATGAGTTGGTGAAACATGTGACAGTTTGACAAATTCACAACAAACATGTGGCTGGCATACAAGCTTGACAAATTGGCAAAACATGGTGACAAATTGGCCAAAGTTGGCACCGACCCTTGAAATTTTGAAAGGAGCTCAAGACTTTTGCTTTGAAAATGGCAAGAATGAATGGCAAGGCTCAGCTATAAATAGAAGAGCAATCATTCATTGAATTCATCTAAAAAATTTGTTAAGCTTATAAGTTTCTAAGCTTCTGAGAGTGTGAGCAATTGGAGAGTGTATGTGAAAGTACTTGGTGTATTTGAGTTTTAGGAAAGTGAGGTTTGTTTGCTTAAATTTGTACTCAAATAATTGTTAATAATACAATTATTTTTTTCTTACTCCCATGGATGTAGGCATATTGCCGAACCATGTAATTCTTATGTATTTTATTTTTTTGTGATTATTTAGTGTGCTTGATTCCGCATTTTACGCACAACAAAGGTGAGTGGCGATATGCTTCCGTCAGGTTTAGGCTGGTTACTCTTAGTAAGCCTAGTTCTTTTTTTGGCTATTAGTGGAGGATAGGAGCACTATATACTTCCCAGGTATGAACGGCTTCAAAACATGACTGACTCATCTAGGATGAAAGTGACGTTCAACTTCAGGTGAGTAAAGAGTATTATTTTCACTGAAATTTTAAATTTATGATATTTTCATTTTTCTTTGTTATTGTTTCTACTGATGAATGCCCATTCCTTTGGATGTGATTGTTGATGCTAACAACCATTCTTCATCTGAAATTTGATTACTTTTTTAGTCTGATAAATTTATATTGGCTGGAAATTCAAAGAATCCAACCTATATGTGCTTAAATTACTTGGATTTGAAGTGATCAAATCCACATTGTAAATGAACCTGCAGGTCATCTCATTTTTCTGATTTTTTTCCTTAATTTCTTTTTAAGTTACTGGATGCCACAATTGTAGTGCTGAATACATGATGAATGTCAGTGTGCGAGAAATTTTATATTTTTTCTTTGAGCTCTTTAATTACTTACATCATGTTTATGTTGCATCTTTATAATCTTGCAGGTATACACCCAGAAACGTGTCACAAGCGAAAAATTCAAATCTGGAATAGAACGGTTTATTCAGAAGGAGGTTCTAAGTCAGGAAACTAAGGACGTCATAATTGGGGGATTCTTTTGATGGTTAAGCCTGACTTCTGCTGGGTGAAGGGAGTGGAGAAACGTGAGTTTGTAGCTTTGGAATAACTTCAGATGCCATTTCTCTCTCGGCCAGAAACTGAGGAATTCCTTTCATATTCAAGCATTAGTATATGTTTTGGTCTTTTTCCTAGTCCCCCGATTGAATAGCATTCATTTGCTGTATATTTGTACAGGGCTGGATTTTCCAAACAGGGTACAGAGAGACTTTACAATGGCCAATATGGTGTAATGGCTCATTTACTTATATTACAGGGCCGACGTTTTACCAGCTGCTTATTCACATGTCTTAGGACAAAGTGAAATTTTGAAACATGGGCCCAATCCACTCCCTCACCTGACAGCCAGTCACAGACAGGAAATGATTTGGTGAGGATCAAGTTTGGTGAAATGGAGCGTGACTGTGATATGTAGATTTGTACCCAAGAAGTGAAACTAAGATTTAAAAAGAAAAGAGAGAAGAAATATTGTAGTACTCTTTTTAACTTTCCATTCCCTCTCAAATCCTTCCATATTATGCATATATAGCCTACGAACTCTACACACATAACTAAGCTAAGAAATAGAACAACAATAGCAAAATGATAGCAAAATAATCTGGAACATGACTAGATTCATGCTGCAAATCAGCAACAAAAATTTATCCAACCGAACCCACTAAAACCACCAACTAATAGAATTGTAACTAACTTAAACAAGTCTTCCACTTTTGCTTGCAAACCGTGCACGTAATGCCCATGCATATTGAGCACATCTCAGGCTGTCTTTTAGCCCATGGTGCCTCTGCCAACTTGCATGAACGCTGGTTCACACTGAGTGACTCGTACCAGATGCACATTTATGGAAAGTGTAAGAATGTGGCAAACGTGGTTCAATGAATGGTGGGCAGTGGACACAAGGTTCGGGGCCCCTATTACCGTATTTTTGGATCTTCCGATGACTTTTTTTAGGCCGATGTTCCATGTGGGGCAAGGTTACTGTTGGGAAAAGAACTACTATAAGCAGTTGCAAATTCAGCGGAAATAAACTCTTTCCCTCTTTGTGTGATTGAAATAGGATGTGCACCACAAATAGAAAAATAAACCAATAAATCCAAAGTAAAAACCAATCACAAGAGACACAGATTTTACGTGGAAAACCCAAGGCGGGAAAAATCACGAGGACCGTAGTCCGATATAAACTTCCACTATATTAATGGGATTACAACACAAAATCTTCTCTAGATAATACTAGAGGCTACCAACATCAAGAATCTCACTATTCTTCGCTTACAGTAACAACCTAATAACTGTCTCTCTAACAAGTAGGTTTCTCAAATAATAGTTGAGGAGAGAATAAAATAAAAATTAAGACCAGTAGGATTGTAGAGGGCGATACCAGGAACTTACCCTCAAAATTTAGGAGAGAACGGAGTTAATTTCGCCTTCCGATCTCCCAATTCAATCACTATTCCCTTTTACTGACTTTTCTCTCTCTCTTGCAGCTTTCTTCCTTACTGGCGCAATTTTCATGCTATTTTTCACTTACACAATTAGTGCAGCCGCTTGCTTTTATAGGTTAATTACATGGCAAATTTCATCCAAGTCCAAGGCTTATTAATAATTACAAACCAAGCAACTTATTTGGACTTTAGGCTTTTGGGCCCCCAAATGAGATGGACCCAACAGTTACTCTATCAAGAACTTTCCAGCACGGGCATCTTTTTGAAGTTTGACAACCAGCTCTGTTGAGTTTTCATGGTGGTGACAGTTGAGTAGTTGACTGTCTAACATGTTTATAGAACTTTGTTTTAACTTGCCATTATGCGTATATCGGTAAAACTTTGGAGAATATGCAGGAAAATTTAGGGATGGCAATGGGGAGGGGAGAGGAGGGGAGGGGACTGACATTCCCATACTCATCCTCGATATTCTACATATATCCCTATCCCTATTAGAATTGTCTGAGGGGATCCCCGTCCCTTCCTCAAATAATAAGAGGGGATTCCCGAGGTCCCCGATTCTCAAATAACTGATACGTTTTTATATTTAAATTCTGAACTTGATTTAATCATATTAAAATATAAATTTAAACCAAAGTAAGGTTTGATAATATATCTTACACTAATATTAATCTATTACAAAAATTAGACTACAAAATACAAATCATCAGAATAATTATCTTCGTCAATCTTCATGATCTTATAATAAAAAGAAATTACTTTTATATCAATAATGAAATAAATGAAATGGGCATAGATACTGAAATTAATATTTTTAATAAAAGCATTTACTCTTGCATCTCATGCTCCTCATGTTCTTCCTTGCGGAATGTAACAAATTGAGAGATAACATTAGGCTTCAAATCTAAAACAATAAAAATAATATAAGCAATATGACTCATAATCTAAAACAGTTTTGGATCAAGGCCTTTAGAATAAGGTTTGGTCAAATAGTAATTTAGAACTACAACTAGTTTAAGTAAGCTCAAAATTTTCATAGTAGATATGTATAAATATTCTGATATTTGTTATTTATATTAATATTTAATATAATTATAAAAAATAAAAATAAAATTAAAAATTAATATGAGGAAATAGGAAAATGGGTAGAGGATGGAGATTCCACCTTATCACTGTCCCTTCTCCGAATAAGAAACTGTCCATCTCTTTCCCGAACAAGTAATTGGGTATAAAATCGTCCCCATATCCTTCCCGAATAAGAAAATCCCCAAAAATCTCCGTCCCCATAAGAATTTTTGCCATCCCTAGGAAAATTGTGTAGCTTAACATCCCTTATCAGGCTAAGTTAGTGTGTTAGGAGACTTTCAGCATGGCATTGAAATGTTCTAAAAAGCCGAGGGAGCTTAGCTTTTTTTTATCTGGTGGATCTTTTGTTCCCTCGTACCATATTGGTATCAGCAAATTGAAAGTTACTCTGGTTATTGGCCACAAAAGAGGTGTAACAAAATTAGCTCATGAATTTGTGGAGATTTATGTATCATCTAACTTTTATCGAATCATATGCTTGGAATCTTTAGATGCAGCATATGATATTCTTATTATAGTATAAAATCCAATTCTAGGATTTACCAAATTTCTAGTAATTTCTCTTGGGTACAGGAAACATATTTGAAAGGGTTTACTTAAAATTGTTTAATTAATCAACAATTATATTTATGAGATATTATAAAATCGTATCATGAGGGCGGTTGTGTTTCCTTAGGTGGTGAAGTAGCTCACTGAATCAATAATTAAATGAACTAATTAGGAAAATATTTCATAAAACTTAGAAAGTAAATCATTAGATGAATTTCTTTCTATTAGTGCTTGATATGTAAAGTATTACTGTCTTAAATTTAGGCTAAGAAATTCTGGTTGGCTCACTTCCATTTTGCAATACAGAGATTTTGATTAGGGATGACAAAAATTTCCACGGGGACGGGGACCCTTGGAGATTTTTTCCATTTGGGGAGGGTATGGGGACGATTTTATACTCAATTTTTTATTCGGGGAAGGGACAATGACAATTTTTTACCTAATTTCCTATTCGGGGAAGGGACGGGATGAGGTGGAATCCCCATCCCCTACCCATTTCCCCATTTTCTTGTATTAATTTTTAATTTTGATTTTATTTTTTAAAATTATTAATAAATGAATAATGAAATTTAAATTATAAAATATTAAATCTGTTATACAAATCTGTTATAAAAATTTCGAGCTTACTTAATAAGTTGTAATCCTAAATTACTACTCGACCAGACCTTATTCTAAACACCCTGACCTAGAACTATTTTAGATTATGAATCATATTGCTTATATTATTTTTATTGTTTTAGATTTGAAACCTGATACTATCTTTCAATTTTGTCACATTCCTTGAGGAAGAACGGGAGGAGCATGAAGTGTAAGAGTAAATGTTTTTATTAAAAATATTAATTTCAGCATCTATACCCATTTCATTTATTTCATTATTTATATAAAAGTAATTTCTTTTTATTACAGGATTATGAAGATTAACAAAGATAATTATTCAAATGATTTGTATTTTGTAGTGTGATTTTTGTAATGGATTATTATTAGTGTAAAATATATTATCAAACCTTACTTTTGTTTAAATTTTTATTTTAATATGATTAAATCAAGTTCAAAATTTAAAAACGTATCAATTATTTGGGGATCGGGGACCCCTCAGGGATCCCCTTTTATTACTCGGAGAGGGGACGGGGATCCCTTCAAATAATTCTGATGGGGACGGGAAGGGAATGAGAATACATAGAAAATATCGGGAATAGATGCGGAGATATCGGTCCCCTCCACTCCCCTCCCCATTGCCATCCCTAATTTTGATGTTAGGTTACAGTGCAATAGGAAAATTATAATAAGGTCTTTATGGTTTTACTGTAATACAATTAAGTTCATAAGTTTTAAATTTTGACTCTGACAAGGCTCTTCGTTCCATCCTCAAGCAATTCAATCCTCATATTTTGATAGAGGTCACAACTCCGAAGATTGATGCGGGTTCAAGGGGCACTAACTAAGATTTTGGAAGTTAATGAGAATTACGACAAAATACAAGCACTGGTCAATAATTTTCACTGTTACTCTGTGTATAATAGGTAAAAATTAGCTTGCCTTTATAATATTTTTTAAATTACCCTTTTTGGAAGTAAAAAAAAAAGCATTTAAAATGCTTCTTCAAAATATTCCATAGAAATTTTCAATTAATAAAACAAAAATGCCATTTTTTGGGAAAAATGATGAGATGCATTTTTAAGAAAAAATGGATCAATATGTAGAAAGGAGCGTCCCCAAGATCAACAACCAACGCCAACAGTCAGTTTGGGAGTAGTTTTCAAAAATGTACTTTTGCTTCTTAGCGGTTATTCAAGTTTTGAATTAAAAACAATATTTTAAAAGTAATTTTGACATCTTATTAAGCATTTAAATAATTTATGTGACTAAATAATTATTAAAATTTAGTTATGTCTAAATATAAAGTATAAACAAGTCACAGATTATGACATGTGTCACCACTATTAGAGTTTCATCAAACTACTTTAAAACTAAAAGGTACAACTACACAAGAAAAATGAGCACTTTTATTTTATTTTATTTTTTTTTGTATTACTTGCAATTTATTAATATTGCAACTAAAAACCTAGAGAACTAACCTTGATGCAGAACAACAATAATATAATCCAAAGTCTACTCTGATGAAAGAAAAATTTACTCTCCTGTACTATTACTGAGAAATCTACCCAAATTTTACACAAAAAGAAAGAGCTACAAGGTCTTGTATCAAACTATAAATGTGGTCACTAGAAGAGCAAAGAGATTGATTAGCACTAAAAAAACAATTAAGCCAATGTGCTTGGTCAATAAAGCTGAACTCGTAGATACCTTTTTCTTAAAAGATGTAATGCATAATGAGACCTCATTTTGATTGTTGGTAATAAACCTCCAAAATAAACAAAGAAAAAGAAAATGTGAACGAACACAGCTGTGGAAACTTCCAAGAGGCTGGGAGATGATGGATTTGAAAGGCCATGACCATCCCCTGGAGCTGCATATCTCAGTTGGCAAATGCAGAAAATTTGATCAAATCCTTGTATCCATCAATTTGAGTTATAATAACACTTGATCCAATGCATTAATAATAATGTTCTGCAGAGATGGTGGGCAATATATATATATAGCTTTTTCTCTGGTTGTCTTTTCGGGGTTGTGGATGGTCCTGGAGGCAAGCCAAAGTTGAATAAATTAGAAAACATGTCAGTATGTGTTAAGTTATAGTGCATGTACCAAGATACGTGGTCACTCTGTGGCAATACACAGGGCCCAGTTGCCATTGCAGAAATGTACATACATGTAATGTGTTCCGTGTAACAGCAGTACAGGTACTCTTAAACAATACTACCAAGTAAAGCCATTAGCATACATCTCTATGTATAGTGAAGTGAAGTTGATATACTGTGTAACAAAAAGAAAAGTGGACAAAATTAGTAAAATGGGAAAGCAAAGAAAGGAGAGAAAGAGTCAAGTAGAAAATTACCATGATAAATGGTCTGTCTTAAAACTCCTAAATGCCTGGGAAACAATATATAATATCTTTTTAAAAGTATAAAAATAAAGAGGAAAGCTCTAGAAAAAGAAAGTATTAGATGAGCAAAAACTGCCTAAAACTGTGGGTTATTGTTAATGTAAAGTAAACAAACATTTATACGAAACACAAAAATCTCGTAGCCATGCAATTAGAAAACCCTTAAGCAATAAGGAACCCACTTGGCCACAAGAAAGAAAAAATTGAAAAAACAACAACAATGTCAGAGTTTGTAAAATTAAATCTCTTTATTATTTCCCATCCTGGATCTCATCTGAAAACAAACTGAAGATATTCTGTCAAAAGGCTACAAATTTTTTTTTATTCTTATCCATTGCCCTTGCTCCCCTTTTGATCATCTCTCTGATCTCCGACCAAGCTCTGTCTTATATCAGATCTTTATGTTCTTTTACAGCTAAGTCTGTTCCTTGTGAGATGGCACAGAGTGAAGGACCAAACACATTTAACCAAGATTCAAGGTACACAGCACCAGCAAGCCTCCATATTCTCTGAACTCACATAAAAACTATTGCTTTCTTGTCTTTTGAATACAACCATACGAGTTTTTCAGTTCATTTAGCCCATACCCTTTTCGTCTTTATCTAAGAATTGTACATATTAATGGTGCCTGGTTGTTGTAGAGCCTATATATGTTCAAGAATTGTTGTTGCGGTCTTGAAGCATGAGTTTCATAACCTGGAACTGAGATTATTAAATTTGGTTCTTGTTTTTTATTTGATTTTGATGAATATAACATTAATTGCTGGTTCATTTGGATGATATTATAAAAACAAGACGAAAGAAGGATGTCAAATAGTACTATATATGATTATATGATGTCAAGTGATTATTTGAAAATGATGAAACCTTGCTGGAAACCGTCTTATGAAGATGAAGATAGTGGTCGTATTGATGGGTTGTTGTGGTATAAGGATTTGGGGCCTCATGTTTACGGTGAATTCTCAATGGCCTTAGTGCAAGCCAATAGCATTATGGAGGATCAATGTCAACTTGAATCAGGGCCATTGAGTTCCTTAAATTCCGGTCCTCACGGAACCTTTGTTGGTGTTTATGATGGACATGGAGGTCCTGAGACGGCAAGATTCATCAATGACAATCTTTTCCAAAATCTTAAGAGTATGTTCCCTTCCCCCTTTATTGCTTTGCAATTTCTTCAATTAGCAGCGTTAATGTTTGTTGCATGCCTTGTTGCAGGATTTGCATCGGAGCATCATGAGATGTCGGAAAATGTTATAAGAAAGGCTTTCGCAGCAACAGAGGATGATTTTCTCTCCCTTGTGAAGAAAGAGTGGCCTAGTAAGCCAAATATGGCGTCTGTGGGATCGTGTTGTCTGGTGGGGTTAATATGCAATGGATTGCTGTATATCGCGAATGTTGGGGATTCTCGAGTAGTGCTAGGGAGAGCACAAAGGGGCACTAGGGAAGTTTCAGCCATACAAGTATCCATGGAGCACAATGCAAACATAGAATCTGTGAGAGATGAACTTCATTCACTGCATCCTCATGATCCACAGGTCGTTGTCTTGAAGCACAAGGTTTGGCGTGTCAAGGGCATCATACAGGTAACTTTCCTGTGTTTTACTTTCCCCTGGTTGTAACAGTTAGAATTAACGGTTGCTGGGGCAGCATTAGACTGTTAAGTGACTTCCATTGCATGGGTTAAGCTGAGAAGAGACTTGTTAGCTAATAAATGTGGGTGAAATAAGTGTACTAAGAATCTTCTCCTTGTCTTTGCAGGTGTCAAGAGCCGTTGGTGATGCATATTTGAAGAAGGCAGAGTTCAACAGAGAGCCTCTAGCATCTAAGTTTAGATTGCCCGAGCCTTTCGAAGAGCCAATCATTAGCTCAGAGCCATCAATATTAGTACATAAACTCTATCCAGAAGATCAATTTCTAATATTTGCTTCTGATGGTCTATGGGAGCATCTTAGTAACGAGGAGGCAGTCGACATTGTACAGAACTATCCAAGACATGTAAGAATACATTTCTCTTTACATTTTGGTACCATAGTTCTGAACCATTCCTACTCTGGCAGCACAAATGATTGTCAGCCGTAAAGCAAGTAGTTGTATGTATCGATAAATTATGGCTTAAAACTACTATCATTACTAAATAGCCTTGTAACTTGTGATGCAGGGAATTGCTAGGAGACTTGTTAAAGCCGCACTAAAGGAAGCAGCGAAGAAAAGAGAAATGAGATTCTCAGACCTGAAGAAGATTGATCGCGGAGTGAGGAGACATTTTCATGACGATATATCAGTCATAGTCATATATCTAGATCCGGGTTTGATTGATCAGAACTTCAACTGCAGTTCTCCTTTTTCGATGAGAGGAGGTACTGTGTTCCACCCCGCCTACTGATTGATCAAGGCAAAGCTTCTAGCACATTATCTATGGTTGATAGGAGGAAAAACATATTCTGAAAGTTGTAGCAAGCCTTCCCATTAGGAAATTTATCAGTTAGTGTTGTGTAAGGTTAAATGTGTCAGAGGAAGAACAGTTCTCTTCTTTGTTAAACACGAGCAAAAATCATACCAGCATGACAACATCAGTTGTTTACAAGGGAGATTTAATTGGCAAGTGGGGAACTGACATTACAGAATATGAACCTTATAGTTGCTTATCTAGTGGAAGTGATGTCTATGTAGATATAAAAGTTCTTTTCCTCTTTCATTTTCTGCCTATCGCTTAAAGTTGTATTGTTTGTTTTCCATAGTTGTATTTGGCAGCGTTAATCTTTTTAAACCAAAAAAAAAATCACCACAGTTACGTTCAGCTCAGCGGCTGAGTTACACCACCCGCACAATTATTTTTCTTTTTGGCTTTCATTCATCTACAGTTACACGAGTGCGTGATTGTGAGATTGTTAATTTTCTGCCTGACTTCTTCTTTCTCAAGAACCGTCGAATCTTTGTTCTTCCCCTCTCCCCGTTATGGAGTGAGCAAAACCATCAATCTCATCTTCATGCTGATTATAAAATATTAGTAATTCATCTCTTTCTTTTGAGACCTTTGCACCTCCTTTGTTAGAATTGTTAGTGCGAGTTTTATTTTACTTTTTAGGGATTTTATTCCTTTGTTCAGGTTTTTTTTGGACGAAACAAAAAAAAGGAAGAAAATCTCTACTTTTTTGAGTGCGCATACGAATTGGAGTCACCGTCCTTTCCCCTCGTAGTTTGGTGAAACAGATCTTAGCATAGTTTATGTAGATGGCTTATTTGTCTCAGAATCTTAAATTAATTTATTGCAGCCTTGCTTGACGCGAAATATCTAACTTCACTCCGTTCGTTGTTAACATTTAATAAAAAAATGCAGTTCCATACGACCATGCGAGGCTGTTACTTTTCGAAATTACATTTGAAGTTTCACTTTTCAAAATTACATTTCAAGTTTCACTACTCTCATGACCTGAAAATACGACCCTTCTTACGATAACGATAAGTATCCTACCTTTTTTTTTTTTTATCTCAAATGATGCATTATAATTTTTTATAAAATCTAAATGAATAATTTTTGATGAATATCATATTATTTAAAATATTTTTTTAAATAAAAAATTTAAAATGTGTAACATGACCCTTCTTCAAATAAAGAAGAGAAATTATCTTTGACTTCCGATTGAATGTAAATTAACAGACAAATCACTTGAAAGTTTAAATTGTCAACACATAATACAGAAACTCGCCTCAATTGTATTAATTAGTTCATTCTTTAGCTAAAAGACAAGGAGCGAGATCGGCATTCATTATGGATTACAGTATCTCAAAAGTTACAGTTTTTTAAAACTCAAAAGTGCTCAATTTTTCATCATCACAGCCTCACAGGAATATGCCCATATTTTTAACTGAAATCTGTGAACTAATAATAACAATTATACCATTTTTCTTATGAGATAATAACCTTAACCTCAGAGTACAACATTGTTAATCCTCATGATGATCCATCCCCCACTAAGATCATAAAGTAAAACCATGTATTAATAAGAAATAAAAAACACCATAACAGAAAACCATACAGTGATTTCCTTCTATACCGTTAGTAAGTCCATCTATTCAAACGAGATCCAAATAGAAAACAAAGAGTTCCACACTAGCCGGGTGTAATTAAGCCTTACAATGAAGATATTCAAAATTACGAAAAGGAGAGAACTACACAAGATACATAACTAAACAGAAAAAAGACAGCTATCAAGTAACACCTTCCACTCCCGGCATCCTACCTTGCATGTCCAGCAATTCACTCTGTGAAACTATAGAAAATTAACAAGCACCTTTCAACAACTAACCTATCTTAAAACGACATATAAGAAAAATCAGAAATTCTGAAGCAACTGGCTCAAATTATTTCTCTTATCTGGACCTAGGTTTTGAAACAAAACACTGTTTTTTGAACTAGAAAATAACAGTCTGAAGGAAGTCTAATTTAGCTTCTCATCTGACAGACTCACATTCAATCAAAATGGACTGCATTAGAGGCTTCACATGATCAAAAATAAAAAAATTGTAGCAGCATCATATGGATTTCATGCCTCCCTTGATACTAGAGGAAATGGACTTAAATTGAAATTGGGCATCCAAAAGTAATATTCCAACAATTAATACAAAAAAGTCCCTGGTTAGCATTAACACCGAACCACAGATACAAACTTACCCTTTTTCCCCGATCTCCCCCCCTTTCTCTCCCTCTCCCTCTCCCTCTCCCTCTCCCTCCTTTTTCTCCACCTTTTCCAGGGCATAGAACCCAAAAAAAAAAAATAATAAAAGTTAAAAAAAAATTTATGCATGCCTCAAAAACTAATGACCACAATCCTTTAATTTATATTAATAGTCCAAACACAGCAATCACACTATCCTTGTTACTTCTGATTTTTAGTATCAAAGTGTCCTAGATCCTCCCATTAGAACAAGTCACCATCAGAGCCCATATGTAAAGCAAAATACCAAATGAAATTAAACTTGAGATCAAATCATACCAAGCCGCACTCATTGTCAGAAACTCTTAACAGATTTTGATTCAGTTAAGAAAAATCAGTAAAAAATCCAAAAACCTATTAAATCAAAACAACACATTTTGAAACCTAAAATCATATATCAGAATATGAGAAATCCATATGTTGGGCAACTACTTCTGTCTCCAGCTTGATTATAAAATCGTATATCAAAATATGAGAAATCCATAGGTTGGTCACACGTCAATATATAGGAATCCAATGTTTCTAAAGAAACCAACTTACCTCTCAGTAGTTTCTGAAAGTTGCAAAAGATAAAAAAGACAGAAAAAGGTCCCTAGGTTGTTACTTCAGAATTTCTGAAATTCTTAGAAGATTTTAAGACAAGTCAAGACTAAAGGTAGTTGCTAATTACTCCAAGCTTCACAAGGTGAATTGATATTCTGAATCTATCTTCTTAAAGGAGGTAAAGCTGATACTGCAAAACCTTGTTAACTGCAATGTAGAAATACATTAAAGGAGGAAGTACTAATTCATCTAGGAAGTAGACATAGGTACAGCCGCAGAAGGAATCACTGAAAGTTAGTAACCTAGACCTGCCAGGAAAATTTAAAAAAAAAATTACAAAACATCATTCAAAATATCCAGATACATGTATGAATTAAGCCACATCATTCCTAAGGATAGATGACTAAATTGAACATAATTGGTTTGGTAAATGCTAAAGTACACTCCATTCTCAAAATATACCTTAACATGCAAATTTCACAAGGCATTTTCTATTTAGGCCACTCCATCAGCCTTGCCAGTGATAGCTGCCTTCTGTCATATAAAACAAAAGAAAGGTCACTTCTGTAGAAAGCAAAATTGTAAGAGCATTTTCTCCAATGTGCTTGTAACAGTAAAAGAGGGACTTACTGCTTCAATATTTCCCTTGCCATTCACTTGTGACACAGAACTTGATGAGGTTTTTGAGAAGCTGAAGGGGAAAGAAAAAGCCTACATCAGTCATGCATTTCAACCAACCATTGTATTACAGACTGTGATTACATATTTATTAAATAATCTGCTAATAACGGGGAAAAAAACAATTCATTTGCAATAATACTTACCGAAGTGCCCTAGCCTTTCTTTTGTCTTCTTCCACAGAGTCTGTTTTGGGATATGGTGCAAATCTGGAGAGTCGAGCTTTCCTCTTTGCCTCCTCCTCACTAACTGAAGATGGCACAGGAAGCCCAAATCTAAGAAACAACAAGGATTAATAACATACTGTGGAAAACAGTAAACTGACAGAGACTGGAAATTCAACTTATGCAGACATGAAACCACATAAAGTTGGAATGGACTGTTACCTCTCTGCTCTAGCCTTTCTCTTCAGCTCCTCTGAGGTCTTTGATACCTCCGATCCCTGCGTTTTGGATCCAGTTCCAAACCTGCAAGAAGATCAATCCAAACTAAAACGTCTTAGCGAACAAACAGACAAATGAAAATTCAGGTTTACACGGTAAAACTTGCTATCACCAATAAATAAATCCCCACCAAGTACATGGCAAGGAAAACAGAAAAGGCAAGATAATTTGTTCTTGGATTCGGATGATAAGATGGAAGTGGAAGAAGCAAAACAATTGTCAAGTTCTATTGTTTGGCATCCCTCAAGCTGGATAGCACAGAGAAACCGTTGCATATAAATTTGAACATCATACCTTCAGATGCTAAATTTCGTAGATAGATACCTTTCCATTGTTATATAATAAAGGGTAAAATATAAAGTACTTATGGATTCTGGAAAATAATTTTTCTTTCTGTTTCCTATCAAAGAAGCAGCACCTGCATCCAGAAGAACCTCCAAACCCTTTTTTGTCGTATCGCAGGGGAGGATCTGAATGGAGGTTCCATAGCGTGTCAAAAACACTGAAACCCACTAGCACACCCCAGCAAGATAGCCCTCAAAAAGTAGCTCCTAGGAATGCTCTTGCGAAGCATTTGACGATCTACAGCAATGACTTGATATGGCCTATTATTGATTGGGGTATAAGCTTCTGAATGGGATAAATAAGTGGTCAGAAAAAATTTTCGACATAGGGTTGAGACAGTTCCAACCAACGACCTACTATATCACAGTGGATAAAGGAAAAATCGGAACCCCTTTAGCATCTATAACACTTCCCTTCCCTTAGTTATCTATGTCATTGTTATATGGTACAGGGTGTCGTGTAAAGTACTTCTCTCCCTCAGTCAGAGAGGCTTCTCCCAGTTAGAAAATATACAAGGTTTGGTATCACAGCTACCACATAAACATAGTCTGGGAGTTCAAACCCAATCCAAGTGCCTAGAGTTCAATACCATCATGGCAATGGGTCACTTTTCAAACATAACCGACAACAGAACACACTAAAAATAAAAGGACTTAACGAACAATAAAACACACCAAAAATAAAAGGACTAGAATGAGATGAAGAAGCCTCAACATTGCATTTGGTAGTGGAATAATTCAAGCCTGAACTGAGAACATACAGACAAACACAAGAAACCCCACAAATAAGCTAAAGTAAAAATATAACAATTGATGATGCATCAAGCATTGAATCAACAATTATCCCTTTCAAATTACATTCTGTCATAAAAAACGAAATCAGACAAATAAGAAGTAATTTTTGCAACTAAATTGATTACTGAAACAAAAACTAATCAAATCAACAAACAATTCACTGTACATGTAAATTACCACAGTCTTTTAGTTTCCTAGAATTACTTTTTCATTTTTTTTCCTCTCCTCTATATCAACATAAACAGATAAATAAATAATTTTTACTTTCTAATACATAGAAACCCTAAAATTACAAAAGCAAACGATAATGAGCTTCTAATTACCTTTCAGCCCGAGTATTACGTTTCTCTTCCTCAGACATCTGAACCGGCATGCCGAACCGCTCGGCTCGCCGGATCTTCTTCTGAGTGTCGGTGACCAGATCGGCATCCCCCGACGGCGGACTCACCGCAGTAATAGCAACGGCTGTCTTCGAGTCATTGCTGTTCTTCTTGACCTCGACAGCTGAAGAATTAACGGCGGCGCCAGGGTTTTGCTCAAGATCCATGGGGCCCACGTTATTTATAGGGTTTCCTTCAGCCGATGCCTTGGCGTTTTCGGTTGTGGTGGCGACGGTAGCGAGCTTCTCTGCGTCGGCTGCCATTCAGCGAGTGAGTGTATGTATGAGAGGGAGGGGTGGCGTGAAGAGCACGAGCGAACCAGAACAATATTAAGGCGACGAAGGCAGAAAGGCTTTTGAGTTTCCTTAATGCTGTGAAATTGAAAAAGAATGTCCAAATGGTAATGAAATAAACAAGTGTAGGGTTAGAAAAGAGATTTCATACTGAGCCGCGTGATTCTTCTTGCTTTGGATATTTTTCAGTGAACGAAAAGTGAACTAACCAAAAACCGACCGGGTTCAGTCTCAATTGGAATTTTCATTTTCATTTTTATTTTTATAAATATATAAATGCTAAAATAATAAAAGAATAATGCTAATTATTCGAAAAAAACTATTTGGATTAATAATTTTTTAAAATATTTAATCATAAAAAATATAACTAGTTATTTGTAATAAAAAAACACTCAAGGTGCATTTAGAATTGAGGTGTTGTAGTTTTTAAACTTCTATATCTTTTAAGCTACAATTGCTTAACCCCAATCACAAACACACCCTCAAACACTCACATACAAAAAAAAAATTATATTGCTAAAGTATTTTATAATAACTAAATAAAACTTTTACTCTTGTTCTCGACTCCCTTCACTCAATCAATCTATATCCAACTATTTTGTCATAAACCTCATCATCATTTGGTCTCGATTTATCATTATTGTTTTAATATTTTGGTGTTTTTAAGTCATACTTTGCCGGTCAAAAAAATCAAAAGGATAGACACTTGTGAGAATATTTTATTTATTTTTTTATATACTGATATATTATAATTAAAGCTCTAATGATATTAACAATTAGAAATTAATTGCGACACTCTTTAATAATTTTATTATGAAACAGTTCAAAAGTCAATTCTCACTTAATACTAAAGGAAGATATATTCTACCTTAAATACGAAGGACAAATAAACTCTTGCAATGAGAAGAGTTGAGTCCCAATAATGTATGGGTTGACAATAAATTATTATAGTACGGTCTGAAAATTAATTTTCACTAAATATCAAAGGGAGATATATTCAATCTTAAATACAGAGAGATAAATAAACTCTTACAATCAAAAGAGTCGACTGTTGAGTCCCAACAATACATGAGTCGACAATGGACTATTAACCCATTGGCTTTTATTCATTTTGCAAGGTTTAAGTTTAACGCAAAAACAACACTGTTTCACACACTCGTGGTAAGCCCAAACGTTTTCTGTTGATCAGAAATTTATAAAGGATATATAATAAACAGCACCGATATTCAGCCCACAATAAGCACCACAATAAGCACCGAACGGTGCGTTTTTTGTTCAATATAAAGGCTACTGTTTGAACACAAACACAATACACGCGCGTTAGATCTCATACACGCATTCTCCATCACTCTCACTCTCATTCACACCAAATCCACTCCTCACTCAAGCTAGAAATCTCAGCAGCTAATTCTCCCAAGCCATTTTGCTTGTTCATATTCACAACATGTTGTATTCAAATAAGTTTCCTTTTAAGATTATCATCATAATAAGCCCTTAAATTATAGAACACACTGCAAATATGTTTCATTCTTAGGTTATAGAACCAGTTGTTAGGTTTTTAATGTCATCAGGGGCAATCCCATAAATTTCTCAAATAACGGAAGCTCATAGCAGCAGCTGCTATATCATTTAGGATTTGAATAATGACAAAATACATCAACAATTTCATCTAGATTGGTATTTTACCAAAACTATAATGGCATAAAACAAGCTCCAGTTATAGTGATTATGGTGCCATCTCCAACAAAAGGTCATCTCCTAAGACTATAAAAAATGCAATTACAAATCAAACCTATCTAAACTAATTTGCCCATCAATCCAAGTGCAATTAAAACTGTCTCATTTGCTCACAATATCAGCTGGATTTTCAAAAATTCATAATCAACTCACAGAAATCGACTACGGCAGCTAACGACCACTGAAGCTGAGAGAGTAAAGCTGAAGCAAGCCGAGAGATGCAATCGACGGTGAGAACGGAGGAGGAATCGACGGCGAGAGGACGGAGAGGGCAGAGAAGAGAGAGATAGCAGATGGAGAAACCCACGGCGAGAGACTCACTGCAAGAGAAAGCCAGAGGATGGGCAGATGGAGAAACGGTGAGATTTTTGTGAGAGTAGAGAGAGCAGATGGAGAAACACTGTGTGTCGCGTGAGATCTATTGCGCGTGTGTTGTAGTGGGTATGTGTGTGTCACGTGAGATGGGTCATTTTATACCACACCTTAAACGCACCGTTCGGTGCTTATTGTCGTGCTTATTGTGGGAAGAGTCTCATTTTCCTATAATAAATGGAAACAAGGAGCTGAAATCAAGTCAATCAGGCCATGGGATTAGCTTCGGTCATTTACAGTGGCGTTCAAGCTTCTTACAAATTCGATTCTCTTCTGCTCCGGTTTTCGCCGACCTTGACCTCGCAAGTTCCCAAATTAACCAGTCTTCTTCATTTTTGTAACTCCCAAACTCCCACATTCTATCCAGGTTTCTCCCTCTTTTTATCTCCATAAATAATCATCCGCTTAATCATGGATTATGTTATGTCTGTGTAATTTCGATGTTGAATTTTGTTTTGCTTATTCTTTTAATTTTACAGTTAGTCATAACCGACGTGACCGGTACTCGCCGTTGCTTGCGTGTGCCAAAGGAACTGAACAGGAGGATGATTTATCTACTTCAGGTGAAAGGTTTTTGTGTTGTATATTCTTGATGCTTGAAGCAAATATATTGAGGTCATGTTTGTAGCTGTTGTCTTGTGCTTCTCAATTAATTTGTATAATTTATAAGTTGATTCTGTTAATATTTTAGTATCTTTGGTGACTACGCGGATTGAATGGTTAATTAGTTACGCAAAAAAAAAAAAAAAAAAAAAACACACACACACACACAGGCCCTTACGTCAGGGTTGAAGTAGATGGCAAAACTACAACATTTTTGGTTTATGGACTAACGTTGCTCCTGGCCATTTTATTTCGGAGTACCATTTGATTTTTAGACGTTAGTGACTTCTATTATTGTGAGAGTTTTATTTGTTATTTTGGCATCATTCACAAATGTTATCAATTGTCTTGTTGTTGTACCACCTTGTTATGCCAATTTATTTCTTTTATTCTTTTATTTTTTTGTTCTTTTTAACTGTTCTGATACTGATACACTAGTGAAATGTATTTGCAGAAGTTGGGAGGAGCAGTCCCCAGTCACATGAAAATGATAACACATCTCATTCTGTGGATAATGCAGAGAGGCAAATTGAGGGACGTGAATCTTACACATCATCTATTAAAACCGTTGCTTTCTGCGTGAGTACCTGTGGGCTTATTATTATGATTGTGTATTCAATATAGGATCCTGTCATTATCTAGATTAAAATCAATTTAGATGTTTTTTTCTCTATAGGTGAGCACTGCAGTGGCATTTGGTCTTGGCGTGGGTTTCATAGAAGGAGCTAGCAAGGCATCAGAATTTTTTGCTGGGTATGCTGGTTTTGGCATGACATTAATGTTAAAGGCATATATGGTGGAGGAAATTAACACTCAGCGAGCTAAAAACTACTAGAAACTATTAATTTTTCTGGTGTTATGCAAATGGCTAATTGAAATATCATTTCATCAAATAAGAGATCAACTTTGGGATACCTTAGAGATCAACTTTACGTCCTTTTTGCGTGTTGGGAATTCCTGCTTGTAGCTAATGAGGCACAAGTAAAGATATTCTGTTGCTTCTGAAATCCATGAAGCTTAGCAAATGACAAGAGACTGAGGAGGGGTACTGGAGGTTATATGTCTATATACCTTAAACCAATTTTTGGACCCCCGAGGCTTCTGTTTCTTCTTTACCCCTGCCCCTTTGATTTCCTGGTAGGATTAGTTGGTTAATGATCCAAGTTCCTACCCTGGACTAATCGCATCTGCCTTTTTGAATCCCTGTATGATTATAGCTTCCGGAGAGGGATGTACCAAGGGATCAAATAAAGATGTGACTATAAGCATTTTATTTTAAAATATTATTTGGCTGTTGTTTTTATCATGTTTATTCATGGAGTTCTTGGACTTATATTAAGTTTCCAAGTGCAGGATTGCCCCAATTTTATGTTCTAGGTGTTTCATAATAATGATTATTGTGAATGATTTTCAGGTACATTTTGGAGCAAAGTTTGTCAGTGGACAATTTGTTTGTCTTTGTTCTGGTATTCAAGTACTTCAAAGTACCAGTTATGTATCAGGTGCTGTACAAACCCTTTAGTTGCTTAATGATAATTATGTAGCCCTTAGTCTCTTGATGTCTTTCAATATTCCTTTTGTTTTATGCAAATACTGCATGTTAATCATTGGTAACAAATAATTTGTTATGCTATGTAATATAGAATCGGGTGCTTTCATATGGTATTGCCGGTGCAATCGTCTTCCGTTTGTCATTGATATTACTTGGAACAGCTACCCTCCAGGTAAATCCTCTGCCCATAACAGCAAGTTTTCTGTGCTCATTGACATGCCATACTATTTGAGTGAGTTCTTTCTAAACTTTTTGCCTTCTTGTTATTTAGAGGTTTGAGGCAGTTAATCTGGTCCTGGCTGGAATACTTCTATTCTCATCCTTCAAGGTGCCATTCTCTTCCAATAGATGTAGCTACATTTAAGGCAATTCATCAGTGGCAATTAATTTTCTTGATAGATTATTTCAATTTTTTTTTTCCTTCCTGTTGGATGGCTTGCAATTATATAAGTAGTATTTTTTGAAGAATCAAGTAAGGATATTTGAATAACAGTGGAAATAATTCACAGACTTTGATGTTTAAGATCTTGGATCTTTCTTAATTTCGTTGCTACATATTATTATTATTTTTAATTTAGTTTTGTGCATCTCTCTTGAAATAAATTTTTTAAAAAATATTCTTCTGCATGTGCTATTTCATTCAGTTTCTTGTAGTTATTAGGGGCTTAAATGTACTGTGCCTCATAATTTGCCTTTTTTGTGATAGCTATTTGCCAGTGAAGATGATGACACTGATCTATCTGACAATTTTATAGTGAAGACATGCCAAAGATTTATTCCTGTAACAAGTAATGTTTTGTGTACACATTCCCTCTATGTTTCTCTGTCTGAGTTCTTACATTTGACTTCATGAATGTTTGTTAAGGTTGATTTCTCAGTCTCAATTTATTTTTCAGTTAGGCCATTGTTGTGTAGCTCAGTTTGAAGTTTGAATTTGATTTGAGTAAACCTTTCAACTAGGCTTTCTTGACTAAATGACTAAGCATTTGTCGACTCATATTTCAGGTGGAATATGTTGTGTTTGGGAGAGCTAGTTCAAATCATCTACGGCATTGCCTATAAATGCAATATGTTCTTTTTATTCGAGTCATGATGTATTATACCGCTCTTGTGGAAGTGTGACTTTTGTTGAGTTTGGTGCTCTTTCGATGCATTACTCCCACAATTGAGTGGGATACTTGTCATGATAGAAAAAATAAGAGCAGTTGAGGACTTAGTTGAATAATATTGTATACTTAGGGAGCTAATAGATGTAGTGTTATACCTTTAGTTTTGCACCACTTTCTTTTAATAACCTCCAATATTAATTGAACACTTATTCTTGAAGCAAAACAAAGTCTGCTTTGGACCAAAATAACACTACTTCTGCCACCCCCACCCCAACTGCCCTGACCAACACATGAGAAGGGAAGAAAAGCCAACCTAGATGCAAACTCTTTGTTATTTGTATTTGCGAATTCAAATGAAAATTGTGTTGCAAAATCAGTTGCAAAAATGGTTCTGATGATTGAATTCGTATTTTGATTTATTTACCGATATTTCCTTTCCAAGACTTAAATTTTCTTATTTCTATGTGCTACAGCTTATTATGATGGAAATCGATTTTTCACAAATCAGGATGGCATGTGGAAAGTAAGTCATTTATGATTGATTGATTATAAGAAATCAGAATGCTACTCTGAACCTTGGTAGTGTCATTTTATCCCATGTTTGGTATACTAATTTTTCAATCATTCCATTGAATAATCAGTTGTTACTGTGCTCATATTACATTTCTGTTCTTGCATTATCAGAAAAATGTCAGAGTTCCTTAACTTTGTTAAATTAATTTTATTTGATTTCTAACAGGCATCAAACATTTTGAGCAGGCAACACCATTGCTTCTCACGGTGGCAGTTATTGAACTCAGTGATGTAGCCTTCGCTGTAAGTTCTCATCTGGCATAGACAACACAGCTACACATATCCTGATTATGTTTTATTGATTGATTTTGTAACATAAATGTTGATGAAAATTTTGTTTCCTTCAGGTTGACTCAATTCCTGCCGTTTTTGGTGTTACGAGGGATCCTTTCATAGTATTTTCATCTAATCTGTTCGCCATCTTGGGTACGGTTGTTGTTTATTCTTAATATAGGCTTTTTAAAGGATTCTTGATATAGACTCCTAGCAACTCAAAAACTGCTACTTATAAATATGAAATTGATGATTGCCTCCAGGTGGAATTATTGGTCCCTGTCCCCCCAACCACACCCCCCTCCCCCCAAAAAATTTTCACTCGCCCCATCCATGCATAAATACTAACTATAAAAATCCCTCTGTGGGGGTATTGATACTTTTAAACCTCTTGCAAGATGTTAAATCAACTGGTTTCCCCCCTTGGAAAGGTAACAGGTTGGAATAAAAATGTAATTTGGGTAGCCCGTTCGCTTCCGATGTAAGAAACACTAATTTGCTGTTTTCTTACATACAACCCTTTTCTATATCTCTTTAATATTAAAAGAATGTACTTATTATATAAGGAAATTGTATATCTTATTCAAGTAGGGATTAACTGACGATAACCCCGGCCAATGCAGGCTTAAGGTCACTTTTCACACTCATCTCTGAAGGTATGGCAGACTTGGAATATTTACAGGTAAAAGTTTACTGGGTGTCTATAAATCTCCATTAGCTACATTACATATTAACGTTGGGACAGATGATTTTGATGCACCTGGCGACACTCTTATCAGTGAATGGCAAAAAAAGATAACTGTTACTTCTTGGATTACCTCAGGCTTTTGTGCTTCAGTAGTTTGTATTTTCTTTTTCTTCACATTCAAATTAGTTTTGACTGACTTGATGTCACATATCTTTGGTCTTAGTATGGTTGCATGGTTGGTAAATGCTAAACTTTACTATCAGATCATGCAACCAATCTCATCTGTTTCGGCATTGATGCTTGTTTAGATAGCATATATTAGATTTTATAAACAGCCTGTGGTGAAGGAATCTTTTTTCCCCCATTAAATATATAGATTTATCTATATATATTTGCACCATTCATGTAGAGGCTTGCATCCAGCAAAATAGAAGAAATATGCAATAGACGTTTCCTTTGAAGGGATGTCCGCATGAGACTGTAGAAACAACCAGTTTGCTTTCACAACTATATGTGGTTTTGATGTGAAACATCATGAGTCTTTCCATCCAAAAATATTGTAGCTACTGAGTGGTACCAATATATATATATATTTTTTTCAAACGTTTGTGGTTACCATCTGTCGAGCAGAATGCATTAATACTTGTAGATTTTTTTTCTTTGCTTGTCTCTTTTTCAGCCTTCCATTGCAGTTGTCCTGGGTTTCATTGGGTGTAAGATGATCTTGGATTACTTTGGTGAGTCTCTTCTACCACAAGTATCTCATGTTTAATCATTATTATTCTTCTTTCTTAAATGAAAATAAATAACATTCATTTCTCGAATCTTCCTGCAGGGTTTCACATATCAACTGAGGCATCTCTCGGTTTTGTAGCAACAAGTCTTAGTGCTGGGGTGCTTTTGAGTCTCACGAAGAGGTCTGACTAGTTAAACAAGCAAACCAGCACAAGCAAAGAAGGTGAAAACTTTGTAATTTTATATCTATCTTTAGTAGATAGAATACAAGCAGAGTGATCAAGTTGTTGATCTCTTTTTCTGTTCCTTTTCATCTTGGGTTATTAATGAAGAAAAACAGCACCTCTTCTGTCACCTTGTATCATTTTTGTCTGGAAAATCCAGAATCTCCAAATTTTTATATATTCTGTTACTAATCCGAAGAGTAAGATACTGCTGTAACACGTCTTTCTGTTTTCCTCTCTCTCTCTCTCTCTATATATATATGTATGTATGTATGTATGTACATCTTTTCTTAAACTTCTCCTCGCTTTGGTTGATAAGTAGCAAACTTGTAATTCTTGTGCCGCAGATACGTGGCAATTAGAAGATGCCGAGAGTCACATCGATCACACCCGCACTTCTCTTGTATGTTAAGGTTGTGGGGGACCGCAGGTAAATATCTCCTGTATGGAGAGTAGATTTCCAAGATAATATTCGATAGAATCGGCAAAAAAGTCTGAGCTTGTTTGGTGGGCTTAAGCCCGGCCCTTCAAATGAGAGTATGGACAGAGCTTTAAGAAAAAAAGGCTTCGACCAGTTTGAGCGTTCTATTTTTTTAAATATAAGTTTATAAATTAAAATTTAAAAAATAATAAAAAATTTAAATTCTTAATTCATAAATTAGTGATGATTTAAAAATTTAAAAATTAAAATATTAATTTTTTTAATATTTAATTAATTAAAAAGGTATTTGATTTAGAAAATACGATATTAGAAAATTAAATGATTAGATTTTTATTTTATTTAAAAATAATATTTATTGTTAATTATTATAATTTATTAATTATTAATTTATTATAAGTCTACAATAATTTAAAAAATAATTAAAAAATATGGGGAAGCTCAGGCCTAACTTTATATTTTCTATCATGTGCTTGAAAAAATTCGGCCCAACTCATCAATTTTCCATCCCCAATATTTGGTAGTGATACCTTTGTTTCTCTTTTAGAATAATACTAATAGCTATAAACTTTCGGTGAAAATAATTTTTATACAGATCGATGAAGTATTGTATAAAATAATAAAGTTGGTATTTTCATTTAACAAATTATATCATATCACGTTTATTTGTACATAAATAATTTATGTATTGTTACCCAATTTTTTAATGAAACACATTTCAAATTGATAACTAACGGCATAGCGACGGCACCGCGGCATGCTTCTAGCGATATTCTCACTGCTTCACCCTTGCAGCCGTTGAATCTAACTAATATGCATGGCAATTGACTAAGAAGTGTTAAGAATTTTGCCCTTTTTTTTGGCAATATGCATTATTATCATGATCCCCTAACACGTGCACATTGCGTCACTGCTGGCTTCAGAAGATCAATTTAAAGCTTCTATATAAGCGCACTCATTCTGAATACAGACACATTTGGGTATCAGGTAGCTTTCTTCTTCAAAGCAAAAGAAAAGCATTCAGGAAACTCTAGAATCTTACCTTCCTCAATGGCCACCACGTAAGAATTCGGTTTTATTTTTTATTTTTGGAATTTCATAATTAATTATGATCATTATTTTAACGATCATGTGTCATCTTTGATAGAGCGCAAGAGAATCTTCCTCCACCGTTGGATTCGAAGGCCGAGCTACCACCTCTGTTTGACGGAACTACCAGGTTGTACATTTGTTACTCGTGCCCATTTGCTCAGCGACCGTGGATAACTAGGAACTACAAGGTTTCATTTTGATTTACTATTTTTATTATATTTGTTTATCACTTTTGACCCGTCTCTGCTTTCTAGGTTTAACTAAAATGATAATAATAACAATAACAGTAATTTATGATTTATTCGTTTGGCCTTTGTTGTAATACTCTCTTTGTATTTGACAACTTTTGGTGTGCTGCTGCAGGGATTACAAGACAAGATTAAGTTAGTTCCACTGAACCTCCAAGATAGGCCGGCTTGGTACAAGGAGAAAGTTTATCCTGTTAACAAGGTGATGCTGATGCTGATGCATGCATTTTGTGATCAATAATAATATTTGATTTTATTTGATTGATCATTTAAGTAATTTGATAGATCAACAATATGTGCATTCTTTTGGTTAACATGGGGCTTATAATCTGCCGGGAAGCTTTTGAATAGTACTAGAAAGTTTCTGAATAATAATTAGGAATTTTTCTAATCAAGGTGTTGATTGACCAATCCAGATATAGAAGAGGAAGAGTTCGGCTCTATTTGGTATTGAGGTAGGATGGCTGTAGCTCGAAAATCTGCAGCACCTCAATACCAAATAGCCTCATTATGTGATTCTGTGTCCTTATGCCCCATCTTTGAAATTGAAATGGTTGTAATCTGTGCGGAGGAGTTCCTGAATAAAATTGGAATGGTGTCTTTGTGCTTTGTGTACCTAGTAAAATCTTAACATATTCTGATTTGAGTTAAGTTGCTTGCTTGCAAGAAAGCACAATAAAAGAGTTAAACTGATTGTTACACTTTCGTGCAAGATTAGGGATCATTGCTCTAGTTATGAAGTATATTTACCTATTAGAGTTCTTCTTTACAGGTTCCAGCACTGGAACACAATGGCAAAGTTATTGGGGAATCTCTTGATTTGATTAAATATGTTGACAGCAATTTTGAAGGGCCTTCACTTTTACCTGATGTAAGATTTTGCTGATTACATTGATGCTTTTAATAAAAGCTTCTCTCTCTCTCTCTCTCTCTCTCAACTTTGAGTAAAGTAATGTTGTGAAAATATTGTAGGATCCTGAGAAACGAACGTTTGCTGATGAACTGTTTTCCCACATCGATACCTTCACCAATGATGTGTATACGTCATTCAAAGGAGACCCAGCAAAACAAGCTGGTAGGATTTGAAACTTGCTTACCTGTTTATAATGAAATGCATTTTGAATGTGTATATACATGCTGAACTCACGGAAAAAGTTTTAATTTGTCACAGGTCCTGCTTTTGATTACTTAGAGAAGGCCCTTGATAAATTTGATGATGGCCCGTTCTTCCTTGGACAGTTCAGTCAGGTATGTTGACTGCTCAATCATTTTCGTTATTTAATCTTATTGATGTAGTGATGTGATAGATGGCATGATATCTAACATGTAAGAACGTTTTATTTGGGTAACATTTTTATGCAATGAGAGTATAAGTAGTTTACTGTGTGGAAACAAAATACTGCTGTTTTGACAATGTTTTCATAAATGATTTGAGTACATGTCCCTAATATTATGAACTGAATGATGTGATCTTCAGGTGGACATAGCCTATATTCCCTTTGTTGAGAGATTCCAGATCTTCTTATCAGAAGAATTCAAGTATGACATCACTGCAGGCAGGCCTAAACTGGCAGCATGGATTGAGGTACATTGAAAAACCCTTTCTATTACCTTTTTACCGATTGTGAAATTGCTCTCAAGCTTTTGGTTCTCGAATGGTAACATATCTATCTTGTCAAAAATCGCTGCGCAGGAGTTCAACAAGCTCGATGCTTACAAGTCAACAAAAGCAGATCCAAAAGCACTTGTTGAATTTTACAGGAGCCGCTTCCTGGTACAATCTGTAGAGCCCGTGTTAATATGAATAATCTGAATTTTCTTTTCTTTTGGATTATTACTTTCTAGTTAGTGCGAATAATCTTTAGCCAGTTTGGTAACCTGGACAAACTGCTTTTGTCTTTTGCAGGCCAAGCAGTGAACCTGCAAATCAGTCGTCCTACAAGCACACTGAATCAGTTGGTGGCGTGGTTTGTGAAATCTGTTATAATAAAGCTGCGCGCGTTATAAGCATTACATATTGTTTGCCGATGTGAGCTTGTGTACGATGCTGGATATTGAATAAGTTGATACCCTGTTGACATCTCGCCTGACAGAAAGCTATGTTATATGTACCTATATGTTTGTGGACTGCCGTCTTGTTTATGGTTTAAAGTACTAGTGTTTGTTTAGCGTTGTATGTTGTGCTATCATTAATAAAAATTGATGCCATTGAGTAAATTAGTCAAAATCATTTTATATTACTTATGCACTTAACGTCGAGTGAACCTTGCCTGCAAATCAAACTAGATTCATAAAAAGGCGCAAAAGGAAGTGGTCGTTTTATTATAACATTTTCTCAGTAACGTGGAAGACCAAATTTGATGTGTTGAATAATTATTTAACTAAATTTGACCAAATACACGTTCACAACTTTTTGGGTTGTATTGTGGGGGTTGAAAACTCTAACGTCACCGCACACGATCGTCAATTTGTCGTTTGCCTAAACGGCTGAACTTAAAAATCACCTCATAAAAAACCGCTGGGTTAAAATTCTGCGCTCACAACTGTGATTGCAGTAGTTTGTGTCTCGCGACACATGTAAAAATTTTTTTTTTTTTTAATTATGATATATAATTAAGTTAAGATAATTTTTTTTTTTAAAATGTGAATGGAGTAGATACTCCTCGAATATTAGAGAGGATAAAAATTTAGACAATACTATATAAGAATTAATATAAATTAATCTCAGTAATTATCTGATTGTAAATATTAGTTATAAATTTTATATAATATAAATTATAATCTGAGTATTAATTTCATATAATTTTAAAAAAAAATCTTCTCGTAAAAAATTTGCAAATGCCGTCACGGCTCGCTTCACAAAATGAATTTACAGCTCCTACTTATATATTTAGGTGCTCGTTTAGTCGCATTTATGTATCGGATGATTGGATGAGATTTCTAATAGTACAGACGAAAAGCTTCCAAGAAAATACTTCTAAAAAGTCAACGCAATGGCTTCTGCGTAAGAATTTGCATTTTGTATTTTGTAATTTTGTTACAGGGTTTCTTTCGAATCTCGTAATGCTGTTGATCATGATCATCAGGATGGCTTTAACGAATAACGATCCTGTTTTAATTGATAGCGTGTACGAGAATCTTCCTCCTGTATTGGATTCTAAATCCAAGCAATCTCCGCCCCCTTGTTCGATGGAACTACCAGGTTCATTTTTCTATTTATCATTTTCTTTATATCATCACATGTTTAGATATGTAAAGGAAATTACCAACATAGATATCTTATATACATAGATTTCCAAATTAACGATGATAAACATTTAGTTAAATAAATTATATTAAAAACATAAAAAATTAATAATTTATTATAGACTTAAATGGTAAAAAAATAACAATAATAATGGAGACCCAAAATGTTATTCCTCATTAACATAATTCAGAAAGGCCTGCGAAACCATGTTTGATGTTATTTTCTAATTTACTATTTAGATAGCCACGTTGCTCTAATTCTAAATATCCTGATTCGTTTACTTGTGTATTAATTATGGAAGGCTCAATATGGCTTACACGTGCCCATTTGCTCAGCGTGTGTGGATCACCAGGAACTATAGGGTTTTTTTTTTTCTTATTTATTTGTTTTCTGTCTCTCTGTTTTCTAATTCCCTTTTTTTCACCCAAAAGAAAAAAAACAATTGATTCTGGGATTTAAATACCCTCTTTGAATTTGATGTGCTGCAGGGATTACAAGATGAGATTAAGTTGGTTGCCTTCAATCTTCAAGATAAGCCTGCTTGGTACAAGGAGAAAGTTTACTCTTCTAACAAGGTGATAAATCTGATAAAAAAAAAATTGTAATTAATTCTATTGAGTGTTATTGTCAATTTAATTAGTAAAGTGCCAAATGCACATTGGTAGAGTTTGTTAATCTGTAAGTTAATTTCTAATGTCTGCACGTACATAGCGTGTCTTTAAAATGCTTGTAATCTGTATGAATGAATCAGTGAATCAAATGACATGATGAGTCAAATGCTTAAATGTAATTGGTCATTGCTTAGATTTTGAAATTTGTTTACCTAGTCATAAATTGGCCTAATCCCATCGAGTTAAATTGATTGCTTGCTTGCAAGGGGGAAAATAGTGGGAACAGTGGTGGATTTAGAAAAATAATTTATCGAGGACTAAATTAGATAATAATAAAATATGAAAAATTAAAACTTTGAATATATAAAATATTTGCTAATACAATTATAATTATTCTCTACGCATTTTTATATTTTAAAAATGTTATGCAATAGACTCATTATCAATATTATTAAATTTATTATTTCTTATATAAACAATCAAACTATTATTTATCCCATCCGATTCCAAAGATGATTCTTTATGAATTTCATTACTGAAAATGTTCGTTCTACTATTATTATAGAAACTGAAAAAATTAATCCTATTTTTTAGAATAGAATATATTTTGAGTAGTGAGTTATCATTATTTTTAATTAAAATATAAGTTTTTATAATTCTTAAAAGTTAAAGTTTAAATTTTATGGGGGTTTATAATTTATAATGAATATTTTAATAAACTTAATGGGAAAGAATTAGAAAACTAAAATATCATTCTCTTTTAATTTTAGAATTTTTTTTTGGCCAGTGGGGGCTCCTACTGGGTTAAATTGGTTGTTATATTTTTTCATTCGTGCAACATTCAGGTGTGCTTAATGAATGGAGTTGTGAAGTATTTACCTTTTAGAATTGTTATTTATAGGTGCCTTCACTTGAATACAATGGCAAAAATATTGGGGAGAGTCTTGATTTGATTAAGTACATTGACAACAATTTTGAAGGGCCTTCTCTTTTACCTGATGAAAGATTTTCTGAATACTTATTCTTAAAAATTAGTATAGCAGTTGGAGTCTATCAATTGGTATCAGAGCAGGTTGAGGGCACATGGTTACCAGGATGGAGGCGCGTGTAGATTCGGTGGAAGAAGTAATATCAACAATGCAGGGCGAGATTGGGTCCTTGAGAGAGTAAGTTCAAAAGATTCCTTACATGGAGCAGACTATGGCGAGAATACTTAATCGTTTATATCAAATTGTTCAGTTTCAAGAAGGGTATTCCCGAGAATCAGGAATCCAAAGTGGATATCGGGGTGGGTCTTCAGGAAGGGCAGTCGACGGGGCTGACGAACCTATCGATGACAATGGTGGATGGGATCGGCAACAAGAAAGAACTAGAGATGTTGGCCGCAAATTTCAGCGAGGGACGGGTCGCGATTTCGGACGTGAGTCTGGAGCAGCACTGTGATGGGATATACAACCTCGCCGAATAGAGCTTTTGTCATTTGAAGGTGACAATCCCGATGAGTGGATCCTTAAAGCAGAGAGGTAATTCGAACTTCATCGCATGTCGAACATGGAGAAGTTGGAGACGGTGATTCTCGGACTAGAAAGCGAAGCATTGGTTTGGTTTGGTTTGGTTGGGAGAATAAACGATGACCATTTCTGAGTTGGGAAGAACTTTGATCTCAACTTCTTGTTCGATTTCGACCATTGACTTCGGGATTATAATATGAAGAGTTTTTGGCTCTCAAGCAACATGGATCAGTTTGTGAGTACCGAAGGAAATTTGAGCAACTAGCTTCGACCTTGGATGAGGTCTCAGAACCAGTGATGGAGTCCACTTTCATTAGTGGTTTGAGTAGCGACATCTAGGCTGAATTGAAAGTGATGGGCCCAAATGGGTTGGAACAAGCCATGTCTTTGGCTATTAAGATTGAGGCAAAAATAAATGAATTAAGGCTGAGTAGAACGCTTATCGCTTCTGCTTATTCAAGATCAGCCATGAATTCCAGTCTTTTTCGAAACAAGGACAATTCCTTTATTATTACTATGCCCCACGATACACCAACCTCATCAAAGGGACAAACATTACTGCACATGCTGGAGGGGGATTCAGAAGACTATTAGAAGCAAAATTACAGTAGAAGCGAGAGCGAGGCTTATGTTACAGATGTGATGAGAAATTCTCACTGGGACACAAGTGAAAACGGAAGGATTACAAGTGATTTTGCTACAGGAGCCTGAACCTGATGTAGAAGAACTGGAAACGGAAGAAGCAAATATAGAAGAAACTGCAGAAGGACATGAAATAGTAAGGGAAAGTGAGAATCAAGTGGTGGAGGTATCTCTTAATTATGTGATTGGATTAACATCCCCAAAGACTCTTAAAATTTCTGGGTTTATTGGGAAGCAACCTGTGATAGTCCTAGTGGACAGCGGTGCCACTCATAATTTCATTTCTAATGAAGTGATTAAAAACCAGCAATTACCAATCACACAAATTGAGCCTTATGGCATTATATTGGGTACGGGAAATGCTACCAAAACACAAGGGGTTTGTAGTGGAGTTGTGGTGACTTTACAAGGGATTGATATCATCAAAGATTTTTTGCCTCTTGATTTGGAAAGCATTGATATTATCTTGGGGGTGCAATGGCTTGAAACTCTCGGGGCGACACACATGAATTAGAAAATTCACACTATGAACTTTATGGTGAATAATACTTCAGTGACAATTCAATGAGATCCAGCCTTACATAAGAGTTTGGTTTCTTTGAAAGCTATGATACGGGCTATTAGGTGTGAAGGGCACGGATTGATAGTGGAGTTAGGTACTTTAGGAGTAATTAATCAAGATAAGTCCTCAATTCTTATTGTTGTCCAGAAAATATTGCAGCAATATTAGGAAGTTTTCAACATGCCCATGGAGTTGCCGCCTATGCGTGGTAAGGAACATGCAATCACTCTTCATGAAGAAGCTGCTCTTATAAGCGTATGACCATATCGATACCCGCAAAAATTTAGAAAAATAAAATAGAAAGGTTGGTACAGGAGATGTTGGCTGCAGGAATAATTCAACCAAGTATTAGTCCTTTCTCAAGTCTGGTGTTACTGGTCAAGAAAAAAGATGGAAGTTGGAGATTTTGTGTAGATTATCGAGCCCTTAATAGAGAAATAGTTCCAAACAAATTTCCTATACCGGTGATTAACGAGCTTTTGGATGAATTACATGGCACAACCTTATTTTCAAAGCTAGATTTGAAGAGTGGATACCATCAGATTCGAGTTAAGCTCGAAGATGTACCTAAGACGGCTTTTTGGACTCATGACGGGCACTACGAATTTTTAGTAATGCCATTTGGCCTTACTAATGCACCAGCCACATTCCAAGCTTTAATGAATGAGGTATTTCAGCCTTTTTTACGCCATTTTGTGCTTGTCTTCTTTGATGATATATTGGTTTATAGTCGTAACGTGGAGGAGCATGTCCAACATTTGGAATCAGTATCAAGGGTGTTGGCTCGTCACAAACTATATGCTAATATGAAGAAATGCTCTTTTGCTCAGACTCATTTAAAATATTTGGGTCATATAGTTTCTGAAGAAGGTGTGGCTGTAGATCGAAATAAAATTATAGCAATGCTAGATTGGCTGATGCCAAAATCAGTCCGTGATTTAAGAGGATTTTTGGGCCTTATTGGATATTACCGGAAATTTGTCAAAGGATATGGAGAAATGGCTTGGCTGCTGATCGAGCAGTTAAAAAAAGATAGTTTCAAGTGGAGTGCACAAGCAGCTAAAGCTTTTGAAGATTTGAAACAAGCTATGACTACGGTATCTGTCTTGGCTTTACTTGATTTCTCTAAGGTTTTTATTGTAGAAACTGATGCATGTGGTTATGGCGTGGGAGCAGTGTTATTACAAGACAATAAACCAATAGCTTATTTCAGCCAAGTCTTGGGGCAACAAGCAAGAACAAAGCCAATATATGAAAAAGAGCTCATGGCCATTGTTTTTGTTGCTAAAAAATGGCGACCTTATTTGTTAGGAAGACAATTTATTGTCCGTATAGATCAACAAAACTTGCATTTTTTTACTGGGACAACGTATTGTGGCACTAGAATATCAGCATTGGATGGCTAAACTCATGGGGTATACCTTTGAAATCCAGTATAAACCAGGAATAGGAAACAAAGTGGCTGATGCACTATCTAAAGTTCATCTTCCTCCAGAATTTAAAGCGTTGATGGGAGTACAGTGGCTAGACTGGAAAGCTGTACAATAAGAAGTCAATGCAGATGTGTTTTTGGCTGGTATAAAAAAAGACCTACAGTAAGTAACAACAAGGGCATCGGGATTCTCTTTGGTATAGGACAATTTGTGCTACAAGGGACACCTAATGTTGTCAAAAAATTCTACACTTATTCATTTAATTTTAAAGGAGTATCATTCTTCTTTGGTGGGCGGCCACTCAGGTGAAGAGAAAACATTTAAAAGCATTAGTGCTGAATTTTTCTGGGTAGGAATGAGATAATCAGTGGCTAAATGAGTGTGCGAATGTGAGGTATGTCAGCAGCATAAAAATATGGCAACATCCCCAGCAGGTTTATTACAACCCATTGCTTTACCAACCATGGTGTGGGAAGATTTAAGCATGGATTTCATTGAAAAATTGCCCAAATCAGAAGGAATGGATACAATACTTGTTGTAGTGGATAGATTAAGCAAATATGCTCATTTCATTCCTCTGAAACATCTTTTCACAGCAAGAAGTGTGGCTGACAAATTTGTCAAGGAGATAATACGCTTGCATGAGATACCAAAGAGCATTATATCAGATCGGGATAAAGTGTTCATGAGTAACTTTTGGCAAGAAATCTTTCGACTACAAGGAACTGCATTAAAGCATAGTACATCCTATCACCCTTAATTTGATGGGCAGTCGGAAGTCGTCAATCGTTGCTTAGGCATTTATCTTTGCTGTTATGTATTAGGACAACCATGTTCATGGTGTAAATGGCTACCTTGGGCTGAGTATTTGTATAATACTTCATGTCATACTTCAACAAAACACAACCCATTTTAAATTTTATATGGGAGAGCACCCCCAACACTAACTCCTTACACAGTTAGCAGTACATCGGTTTCTTCTGTTGAAGATATATTGAAGAGTAGAGATGCCCAATTAGATGAACTTAAAAGGCAATTATTCCTCGCACAACAAAAAATAAAGGTTGCAGTAGACAAGCATCGTCGAGATGAACAGTTTGCTATCGACAATAACGTGTTTGTTAAACTCCAACCTTATCGACAATGTTTCTTAGCTGCTCGGCGGAATGAAAAATTTTCTCCAAGATATTATGGCCCTTTGAGATTGCTGCTCGTATAGGGGAAGTTGCTTATAGGCTTGTTCTACCTGCTGATTCTCAAGTTCATCCCGTTTTGCACGTGTCTCAATTACGACGCGCCCATGATGTGACCAATTTCTCTCCTTTGCTGCTACCCCAATTAAATGCATAGATGGAGTTGATCGTTGAACCTGAAGAGTTACTTGGGGTTCGTAATAATCGTCCAATAGGTTCGGGAGAAATTGAAGTCTTACTTAAACGAAAGGCTTTACCACTATTTGAAACTACTTAGGAATATTTTCAGTTATTCAGCATCAATTTCTACATTTCCACCTTGAGGACAAGGTGAAAGCTTGGGCAGGGGGTATTGATAGGCCGCCTGTCCATATCACTTACTAGAGAAGGAAAACAGTTTCCAGGGGCAGTCAGGGGTAGTTAATAGGAGTTTAGGTTGTAATAAACTGTTAAACAGTTGTATTAGTAGTTTGTAATAAACTGTCAAGTAATTGTATTAGTATTTCAGGTAGTTTGTTATTTGTCAGAGGGGTGTGAAAAAGAATTTTGTGAGTGTAGGAGAGTTCCAGGTCTCTTGAATATCCTGGATGTGAAGGAGTTCTGTTATGTGTGAAAGAGTTTTTGTGTAGTGAAATCTATGTATTTATTCTAAAAAAATCAGTAAAGCAGTTGGAGTCTATCATATTACAAGATCCGTTTCCTGGTACCATCTGTGGAGCATGTGTTAATATGAATAATCTAATTTTTGTTAAATTGTTACTTTCTAGCCAGTTTTGTAACCTCTACAAACTGTTTTCTTTTTCGCTTTCACAGCAATAAACCTGCAACCCAACATTATAGTAGCATGCCGATTAAGTTGCTGCTTTGGGGAGATCTCTTATAATAAGTACTTACATATTATGTGCAGATGCGACTTGTGAGCTTGTTGATGATACCGAATACATAAGTTAGTGCCTTGTTGATATCTCTCATGATAACGCTAAGTTATATGTATGTACATGTATGTTTGATTTGCAGATGTGAGCTAGCATGTTGATGTCTTTAAAATATCAGTGTTTGTTTAGAGTGTGTATTGTGCTTTCATAAATAAAAACTGAGGCAGCTTAGAACCGTCAAAACTTGTTATTATCCATTATGCAGAGTTGTTAGAATTATATTGCATGATAGGGATGGCAGGGCACTCGGTAGGGTGCAGGGTTTGCCAATACTACGCCCGCACTAGCAAAAATTCAAATTACCTAACCATGCCCATTGTGAGTTTCGCTTTAAAAAAAAAAATTGGCTCATTGTAGGTTTGAGTAATTACCAAACCCACATTGGTATCAAATAAAATTTTTACTTGTTTCCAAACCTAGAAATATAAATTACATAGTCCAAACTATAATTTTATAAAATTAGCCTAAAATATTCACATGATATACTCAATTCTAAAATTTTTAGCAATGAAGGTGAGAATATAAAATTTTTTTTTTGGTGTATTATATCATCTGTTATCCGAAAGCCACATTGGACACCAACTATTTCAGATTTGAGCTGGGTAGGACCACTAGGGCGGCAAAACTCTCCCGATAAGTATTTAACGCAGCTGCATTCCCAGGTCTCAAATAGAGGACCTTAGTTAAGGTAGAATAACTCCATGTCATTTGATCTACACGCTTGTTGATTAGAATATAAAAGTTTCAACATTAAAACAAATGGTAAATGCTTATTTAGTTCTTTATATTTTGAAAGATACCTCATAATGTCCCTATTATTAAGTATGTTATACTTCTACTCCTTACTAGCATTTTCGTAACTTTTACAAAAATATCCTTACAATAATCTTGGAACATTAATAAAAAGAAAAAATGATAATTTATTAAAAATTTGTTTAAAAAATATTGTTATTATTTTACTTTTAGGGTTGATTTGATATTAATTTGATAAATAGAAATTAATATAAATTAAGGTAAAGATTGCTGCAAGGGTATTATTGTAAAAGTAAATAAAAAGTAAGTGTAAAAGGTAACATATTTAACAATAGGATGTCTTGAGATACTTTTTAAAATATAAGGACTAAATGGACATTTAACCCAACATAAATAAACTAAACGTACATATATCCTTAAAAGGAACAAATTCTCCAATTTAAGTGCGAATACACATATTTCCAAATTTAAGTGCAAAATATACAAGTCCAACACAAGTACTCTTGTTTAAAAAAAAAAAAAAGAACAAATAACCATATTCCAGAAACTAGCATCCAAAAGTAGCAACCATGAATCCATCTCATTCAAGACCAAGCTCCAAGAGTTAAAGATCTTTATCTCATCAATAACATCAGTAGGGTTAGCAACGAGATAGGACGGGTAGGACAAAAAAATGTGTTCTAAATCCCTTACCGAATGGTAATTTGGGACAAAAATATATCATGATCCTAGCTCAATCAAGACCTAAATTGTCTCAGATGACATGAGTTTTCTATCATGCGCTACAAATTTTGTTGTGAACGACATGTCATACGACTATAATTGACCTACCGTACATTTATGACCAATGTATCATATGTAATTTATAAAAATAACTTGTCATGCACATATGATCAACATGTCAAATCTATTTAATTAATCAAACTACTTGTCATGCATATATGAAAACTCATATTTTAGGCCATTTAGGATCCCGATCATGACTTTTAAACATCAAGAATTCCATTCTAAACAGTGAATCAAAACAAATTTGAGTCCCAAATCCTTACTCGAGTAGTATATTGAGACAGAATTTGTACCGAATCCGATCTTGAGCTGGGATCTCGAATTCTAATCGGCATTGGAGGAACTCTATCAACTCTAATGACTAGTAGCACTCTTCCAACACGATTCCTGAAATTTCCCTATATATTGCTTTCAGATTTAGTGTTAGGTCTCACTCTTATCTTATATATTAAAAGATAAAAATAATTAATGTGGGCTAGTGGATACTATGTGGGTAGTAGATAGATTTTTTTCCCTTTATCAAACCCGCTTGCTATCTGCGGTAGGTTTTGGTTTAGATCACAAGAACTGTCTATTATTGACAAAATTGCCCGTAGAGAATGGATTTTGCAAGTTTGAGGATAAACTTGTCATCCTTTTGCATGGAGATTAAAATAGGAAGATTTAAAAGATATTTTATTTCAGAAATCACTAGTAGAAGAATAATCTTTATTGATACTAAATCTAGCATTAATGAATGCTTCGACGACACTAATTTTAGTGTCACATAAGCCCTTATAGGATGTGACACTAAAATTTGTGTCACCAAAGTCTATTACTAATATTAGTGGTTACTGAATATAATACTTGATAGTGTATCATAAGAATGCATTTATCTAGTGAGCATTGTCACTCACCTTATAGAAAGTGTCTAACTCTCAATGAGAGAGATTTGTAGTGAGAGTTACACCTCTCTTGATAAGAGCGCCGGTTGCAATAGTGAGCAACAAAGCTCATCAGATCTCGTCCCTCATAAGAATATTAACACAATGTGGTATCGAAAGAAACTGAACAAATAAAAGAAACCACAAAAATTGAAGTCCATATCATAAACAAATTAACCACAAAAAACTATGTTTGCATCACAAACTGATATTCCAAGAAAAACCAACACGACATTCTAACACTTTATTGCTGAAAAAATGCAAGTGTAATAGCAAATCCGTTTAGAGCATCTATCGTGCCAAATTCCATAATTTTCTTTTAAATCACTTCAATATTTTAGGTAGATGAAGCTAATTAAGGTACCTGACATTTAAATCAGTACCTATAGAAGATGGAGTTAAAAAGCCACCCACACTGTTAAATGATCACATAAACCCAATTTTTATGATTATACCCATCAATTAAGACAAACCCAAAAATTGACTGAAAATAAATTTCTATAATAAATAAGAATAAAGTATTAAAATAATCTAATGTATTAAAATAATATAAATTTTATAAATTATTTTAACATTAAACAAATTTATTTAATTATTATTGATCTGGCAAATATGATTTAATATTAATAAAATATGTTTCATTGAATAATAATATTTAATAATTATTTTTAACATCGAAAATTACTTACAAAGTCTGTATTATATATTTCATTTATAATTTTTTTTATTACGTCTATTTTAGCATAAATTTTAAAAGTTAATTTTTGGATTAATGAATTTAAGTATTGATAAAATTTCCAGGATATACTTATTATAGCTTAACGCTAAAAATAATTTGCATGATACATACATAGACATCCATACATCGACACATACAAAACTTTCTGGAGATCAGCAATCATCCAAGTCATTTTCTTTAAAGTCAGAGTGACGGGAAATATTGTCGCCAATTCGCACGCATTAATGTGAAAAATGTAAAGTCAAGTTGAAATTGAACAACTCAAGAAAACCGGCAAGGGCTAAATAATAAATAAGAGTGCTACATTCCCTATCAAGAAATTAATAAAATGGCAAGGTGTTAGGTTTAACTCTGTTTAATTGGTCAAAATAAACATAAAAAATAAAAAGAAAGAAAAAGTCACCACTCCCGACTTACCATTTGTTAAGTCGTTGCGTAATTTAAAATCTAGACAATAAATAAACGAATGTGACTATTGTCACCCTTCTAAATATTTATTAATACACTTTTTCTTAATTAATTTTATTAAAATATTTTAAAAAATTATAAATTTTTTTAACACCTCCATCAATGATATATCAATGATAAAAATATCCTTAATTAAAATTTATTAGTGTAAACTTTATTTTTTAAATTGTATTTATTTTTATTATTAAACCCCATTTCAAAATAGGATTTCTTCCATTCAAAAGAAAAAAAAAGATTTTTTTTCTCTCCATTGAAATCACCAATAGTAAATTGTTCACCCAAAAATTAGAGGAAAAAACAAATTTTTTAATTCCTATAATGTTAGATTTTTTAAAGAAAAAAATTATTTGAATTTTGAATAGGATTTTAATTAGAATTGTCCTATCATATAATTTTAATAAATGTTAAAATTATAAAATAATTAAAGCAATTTTAAGAGGTATTGAGAGAGGTGTCAATAGCCCTACTCTAAATAAACTGCAAATGGCGTCACAAAATAATAAATAATGATTTAACAGCTCCTATATAAACGGCACCGTAGTGGCATTTTATGTATGTGTGTGTGTGCATCTCTCTCTTTATATATATAATGCACTTGGTAAGTCCGGATTGTCTAGAATAAGATTGAACTAGACTAAAATTCAGTACTATCCTGTGTTTAATTTAGTTCAAGATAAAATAGTTCAGACTGAATTGCATCGTGGCAATTGTTGATGGCATTTATCATATATGGTGTTGTTTGAGTAGATGTCATTCAGATTGATTAATTCATATCTAAGTGAGGGAAGTGAGGGATACTGACACTTTAATTTGGCTATTCTTTCACTGTTGTTAAAATTGTTCCGGGAAAACAAAAAAAACCCACCGTTGAAGGGATGAAATAAGTTATTATAAGTTTATCAGTGGCCTAACTAGTGAAAAAAAATATCTAATAGAGACAAAATGATATTCTCCCCTATCATAATTCACACCAAGGCTTACAAAATCATGCGATCGTGCAGTTCACTATTTAGTTACTGACATTGCTCGTCAGATCATTTTAAAATAGACTGATTCATTTTCTTGTATTTTTAAGGCTGTATATGGCTTACACGTGCCCATTTGCTCAGCGCGTGTGGATCACCAGGAACTATAAGGTTTTTTTTTTTTTTTAATGTTTTGTTATTTATTTATTTGTTTGTTCGGTACTCTGCCATTAATCTAGATTTTTTTTTTTTGCTTTCTTAAAAGAAAAAAAACAATGGATTTGCAATTTAATTTCCTTTTAATACTCTCTGAATTTGATATGCTGCAGGGATTACAAGATGAGATTAAGTTAGTTGCCATGAGTCTGGAAGATAAGCCAGTTTGGTACAGGGAGAAAGTTTACCCTGCTAACAAGGTAATAGGAAAAAGAAAAATAAAATAAATGAAATAGTGATGCTGTTATTTTCATTTTAATAGATCAGCTGCATTTCCTATTATTATTACAAGCAAATACCCTTATGTGGGTATGAAATTGTAGCTTTAGCAAAGTTAGTGAAGTGCCAAATGCTCATTGTTAGACATTGTTATCTGTAACTTTCGTCTTACTATTTGGAATTTGGGAATAAGTTAAATAATCTCAAAAGAAATTAAGTCACCAATTAATGTGAAACTTTTGAAAAATTTGGAAGTTAATGAAATTTAAAAAGCCGGTGTAATTGTTGATAGATCAATGTGGTTACAGTAGAGGAAGAGTGTGTGTATTCACGTGTATATGCATGTCTTGAAAATGCTTGTATTCTTTATGTATCAATCCATGAATCAAAAGTCACGATAAGTCGAATGCTTAAAATGAAAGGTCAAAATTTTCCTAGTCATAAAGTGGCTTGATTGATCTTATTGAGTTAAATTGCCTGCGTGCAAGGGGAGATGTGCGAAGTATTTAACTATTAGAGCTCTTCTTTACAGGTGCCTGCACTTGAGCACAACGGCAAAATTGTTGGTGAGAGTCTTGATTTGATTAAGTATGTAGACAGCAATTTTGAAGGGCCTTCACTATTACCTGATGTAAGATGTGCAGAATTCATTGTTGCTAAAGATGTAAAGCTTCTTTCTCATCATTTAACTTCGAGTAACGTGATGCTATGCAAATATTGCAGGATCCTGAGAAAAGAAAGTTTGCTGAAGAATTGTTTTCCTACTCCGATACATTCAACATAAGTGTGTATGGTTCATTCTAAGGAGACCCGGCAAAGGAAGCTGGTTGGAATTTAAATCTTGCTGAACTTATTAGTTTGTAATGGATTTCCTTTTGGATTTATGCAAAGCTCGCTAAAATTTTCGATTGTTACAGGTCCTTGTTTTGATTACTTGGAGAAGGCTCTTCATAAGTTTGATGACGGTCCATTCTTCCTTGGCCAGCTCAGTTTGGTATGTTAAGCAAGTAGTCAAGTAGCTTACAGTGCGGAAACGAAACAGTGCACTTGGAACAATGTTGCATGATAAATGATTTGAGTACTGTTTCTATGATTATGAATGGGAATGATTTGATCTTCAGGTGGACATAGCCTATATTCCATTTGTTGAAAGAGCCCGGATCTTCTTATCAGAAGCATTCAAGTATGACATCACAGCAGGCAGGCCAAAATTGGCAGCATGGGTTGAGGTACATACAAAAGCCCTTCTTTCTACTTTACTTATTGTGAAATTAGTCAAAAGTTTTTGGCTGTATATACATATACGTATTGTGAAAAACCCCTGTGCAGGAGTTGAACCAGGTCGATGCTTATAAGCAGAAAAAATTAAAAGATCCCAAAGAGCTCGTTGAACTTTACAAGATCCGCTACATGGTACCATACGCAGAGCACTTTGTGTTAATTTGAATAATCTGATGTTTGCTGGATTATTACTTTCCATCTGTGTGAACAACCTGTAGCCAGATTGGTGACCTCTACAAACTGTTTTGTTCAATGCAGTGATCTTGCAACGAGTCGCACATTGTTACCATGCTGAAAAATTTGGTGCCTTGGTGAAATCTCTTGTATAATAAAGCTGCATGTTATGAACATATCAAGTGCAGATGAGAGCATGTATTGTAGAAGCCAGATAAGTTGGTGCAGTATTGTGGATTAATATCACTTGTGATAAATTAAGCTATGTTTTATGTAAATTTAAACCATACATGTATATGTTTGATGTGGAGATGTGAGCTTGTTGATGCCTTCAGGTATCAGTGCGTGTTTTACGTGTTTGTTGAGCTTGCATTAACAAATAAAATTGAAGCTACTTTTTTTTTTTTTTTTGCTTTTTTGAGAGAAAGTAATACTTTCATTCATTCAACTCTGTGAATAGATACAAAAATTGGGTTGGTATATCATCCACCCAAAAAACAAAATCATTGAGCTCTAAAGCTAGTTTTGCAAGTGAGTGAGCCACACTATTATATTTTCTTGGAGTATATTGCATTTTCACTTGCTTTAATCTTTTGATCCGATCCTGAACTTTGGCTACAACCTAAAAAATCTCAGTTTTTATGCTTTTTTTACATGAGATTAAGTTCATAACTTCTTGCGAATCAGATTCTATAATCACTGGAATGCATCCTGCATGCTCTGCTATCTCCAGCCCGAACTGAGATGCTTCAGCTTCTGCATAATCCACTTTATCCAAAAATTTTGTAGTCTTCATAGCTGCTGCTACAACTTTGCCCTCTGAGTTCTTAATGACAATTCTCAATCCAGTTCTTTGCTGATTAGTCTTCACTGCTACATCCACATTAGCCTTGAACCAGCCTGCTGGTGGAGGTTTCCAACACTTCTGAACAGCATTGTCATATCTTGAGCTTTCTTGCATGTGTGGCATTTGAATTCTTCTGTAGGCTTGCACAACTACTTCTCCTACCGCAATTGATGATTGGGAATCTTCTCTTTTGCTTTTAAAAATGAGAAGATTCCTTGATTGCCAAATGCTCCAGCACAATGTAACCATCAGTTCCATTTCCGCCTTGTTCCTTTTTCCCATCATAGCTTGAAATAAGCCAAAAACATCCTTGTTCTTACAAAGCCTAATATCCTCTTCAAAACATGTCAACTGCCATATTTTTTTAGAGGCTTTACACTCGAAAAGAGTGTGAAAAATAGACTCTTGTTTTATTACACCTCTGACACCAAGGGAATTGCACAACTTTCCTCTTCCATAAGTTCTCTGCAATTGGCAACAAGTTATTAGCTGCTCTCCACATGAAGATCTTGACTTTTTCTGGAATTTGAAGATACCAGATAGAGTTCTATGGGTTTTGCTTCTCTTATGAGCAGCTTCGCTTGTCTAGGAATTTCATCTTTAAAGCCAATTGATAACCGCTCTTCACTGAGTACTCACCCTTCTTGTCATAATACCACATCGCTTGATCTGGGTTTGGCTGCCTTGGGAGAGGGGCTTTTGTAATCTGTTCTGCATCATCTCTAAAAAAATGTTGTTGGGTCAGCTCTTCATTCCATTCATGCTTTTCATTTATAAGCTCCAAAACAGTTGTCTCTACATGTAGCTTGGAGGGGGGGGCATATCAGCTTGAAAGTGTCAGGTCTTGGAAGCCATTTGCTATGATACACTTACACTTGTTCACCATTTCTAATTCTCCACCTCAATCCCTTGTCAACAACTTCTCTTCCCTAAAGAATACTTCTACATATGAAAGATGGGTAAGAGCTGGTTTTTGCCTCTATGAAGCTTGAGTGTTTAAAATATCTAGCCTTCATTACCCTCGCTACTAGTGAATCAGGCACTTGAATAATCCTCTAACCTTGTTTTGTTACTAAAGCTTGATTGAAACTAGACAAATCTTGAAATCTCACTCCACCTCTATTCTTAACTTGACACATTCTCTCTCATCTTCGCCAATGAATTGGCCTATGATTTTTGCTATTTCCCCACCAAAACCGAGCAATAGGTTTTTGCATGTCTTCACAGAGCCCCAATGGGAGCTTAAACACACTCATAGCATATGCTGGCACTGCTTGGGCAACTGCTTTTATTAAAATTTCGTTTCCACCACATGAAAAATGTTTTGCTTGCCTGTTGGATATCTTATTGAGAATTTTAATCTTGATATCATTGAAAAAGTTGATCTTGTTTCTTCCAACCGTAGAGGGCAGTCCAAGGTATTTCTCATGTCTGGAGACCACTTGTAGCTGGAAAATGTTCTTTATCACAGAGATCAGCTTCTGCTTTGTGCTTTGACTAAAGAACATGGATGCCTTTTCGTAATTAAAAATTTGGCTTGAAGTAGTAGTATAACAATCAAAAAATCCTTTCAAGCTCAAACAATCTTCCTTTATAGCTCTTACGAAGATCAAGCTGTCATCTGCAAATAATAGGTGAGTAATAGACAGCTCCTTGCCGAATTTGATTCTATGAATATGTTTATGTAATTCAGCTTGTCTAAGGAGATTACTAAAAGCTTCTGCACAAAGAATAAACAGATATGGAGACAAAGGGCATCCTTGCCTTAGCTCTCTTTGCGGCTTAATCAAGCCTTTAAATACCCCATTTATCAACATCGAGAAGGATGGTGTGGTTATACACCTCATAATCAGCCCCATAAATTTTGAGGAGAACCTCATTTTTTTCTAGTGTACATTTCAAGAAGTTCCATTTCACCCTATTATATGCTTTGCTAATATCTAGTTTCAAAGCTATAAGCTCATGCTTCTTCCCTTTACTAAATCTTATTTTGTGAAGACATTTATAACCGATAAATATATTGTTGATTATAAGTCTATTAGGAACAAAGGCGCTTTGAGTTGGGGAGATAACATGATTCAAAATTAGTTTCAAGCTATTTGCCACAGTTTTTGCAATAATTCTATAAATAACATTACAAAGGCTAATAGGTCTATAATCCCTCACTTTCCTAGACATGTCAACCTTCGGAATTAAAGCAATATATGTGTGATTCAGGGGGGTGATATTACCTCCTTCATTAAGAACATGCAGGCAAGTAGCTATGACTCTTTGGCTCATAGACTTCCAATGCTTTTGAAAAAAGGCTGCTGGAAGACCATCTGGACCGGGGGCTTTTGTTGGATGCATTTGACTCAGAGTTTTTGTGATATCTTCTTCTATGTAAGGCTGATCGAGTTGTACATTCATCTCACTTAAAATTTTACAAGGCATGTCTTTAAGTGCTGACTCCATCTGGTGCTTTATTAGATTATTAGACGTGAATAGATTGTCAAAATATTCATAAACAATCTTCTCAATTTCATCAGCTTCTTTTATCCATTGGCATCAACAATTCCTGTAATCCTGTTTTTCCTCTTTCTCGAAGAAGCCTTAGAGTGGAAAAACTTTGTATTTATGTCTCCTCCCCGTAACCACACAACCCTTGACCTCTGTCTCTAGTAAATTTCTTCATCAATAAGCAAGTCATCAATTTGTTTCTCTATTGCCATAATTTCAACTCCACTTAAATATTGGTTACTGCTCTCTCGTAAGCCTTCAACTTTTTTAACAGTTTCTTCAAATTTTTTTCTCTGCCCCGAAATTCCTCCTTGCTCCACAATTGTAACTCAGCTAGTGAATCTTTCGCTGTCTTTTTAAATTGAGAAATCGAATCTTAACAGTTCGAGTTGCTCTTTGCTTTCCACTCATCATGGACAATCTATTGACATTTTTCATAAAAGCTCTACATATCTTCATAATAGACCCTTGAGAAAGTTCTTCTGCTGTACCTTTTACTTCTGCCTCTTTCTTCCACAATCATCGGAACTAGACTATGGTCAGACGCCCATGTCTCGAGATGTTATGCTGCTATTTCATGAAACATTCTTCCCCAAGCTTTGCAACAAAGAAACCTATTTAACCTCTCTTCTACCAAATGAGGGCCAAACCTCCTGTTAGACTATGTAAATGGATAGCCTTTACAGCCTAAATCTTTAAACCACAGACATTGACAACTTCGCATAATTCATTTACTAGACACACGCCTATCATTCTTCGCTGTCTTTTCATCCAGCTTTAAGATCTCATTAAAGTCTCTAAAGCAAAGCTATGGTAAAGAGAATAATCTGGCTAATCTTCGCAACAAAGTCCATGTATGTTGTTTCTGGTTTATTTCAGGATGCCCATAAATCCCCGTACACCTCCACAAGATGCCATGTTCGGAGTAAAATACTGCATCTATATGGTGCTGGCTAAAAGATTATATATTCACCACTACCTTCGGTTTCTATAACAATGTTAAACCACCACTTCTACCTTTACTACTAATAGCGAAACAATTTGCAAAGTTTAGCTTCTTACCTTTATCCTGCATTTGCCCGGTTCTCATTTTAGTTTTGCACAAAAACATAACCTCAGGCCTATGCATTTGGAGAATCTTTTGGGTTTCACGGAATGCTTGGTCATTCCCAAAAACCCAAACTTTCTAGCTTAAAACTCTCATGGCTGTCGGCGGGGTTGGCAACCAGCCTCCACCGTTAATTCTTCCACCTTTGTTGCTGCTGTCATCTCCACATCTTCATATTGTTTTATTTCTCTCCCAATTTTGCTTTTTGTTATTGAGGAGCAAAGTCTAACATGTCCTGGGCTGTACATTCTCCTTCTTTTTTCATCTGGACTTCCCCATAATTATCTTCCTTTGCCTCTTTAAGCTCTTTGGCCCATTGTCTGGATCCATTTTTCTTTCTATTGTTCGTGCTTGAAGCTTCCACTTCTGTTTCTTAATCTTAGAGTGTGCTTCATTTAGCTCTTCACTTTCCCCACATTTTGTTTCAAGATGGGCTTGTACTGCATTTTTTTTCTAATTGAGCCACTCTATCATTTGAGTTATGTTTAATTTTGTTTTCGTCCTTCTCATTTTTTCTTTGTCCAGTTCCTATCTCCTCTTCTCTCTCATTTGTGCATGTTTTTCCCGCCTCAATTCTCTGTTTTTAAGGTACTATGTCGATCATAGCTAGCTGTATAAGCTTTTAGCAACATTTTTCTGACCATTTTGGTTTTCCCGCCTCTTCTATCCTCGGCCTAGCTGCATTCAACTCATCTTGAATCCAAGTTAACCCAACTTCATTTTTTGAATCACTGTTGCTATCTCTTGCTTTGCTTTAATTCTGGGCTGGCCTCAACTCTTGTTTGCATTGAATCCCCATTACCCTGTTTATTGGCTTCCTTCTTCCACCTTTCCCTTCTTCTGTTCTATCTCAACTTTTCCGCCATTGTAATCGCTCTCAGCCATGGCCCATAAGCCATTTTTTTTCTAGCTTGGTTTTTGTATTGAGCACATTCCCTGTATTGATGTCCAACACAACCACAGACAATACAAAAGTCCTGCAACCTTTCATATAGCACTGGCATGGGAATGACTTTCTTTTTGGTATTTCCTTTGTGTCTATCTTCTATTTTTGTTTCTTTTTCTTCCATGTTCTCATTTTCTTCTTCCTTCTCTTTCATGTTCTCTTCTTCTGCAGCGTCCTCATCTTTTAATTCTACCACCTTTATCAGTGGTTAGTCATATCCATCGAAATTCTAAGTCTAATAAACTTGCCAAAACATTCTCCAGCAGCATTAGTTCTCATTTCCTCCACCTTTTTGATTTCTTCACTAATCTTTTTAATTGTTTCTTCACTCATACACATGATAGAAATATTGTGTATTTGGACCCAAAAAGATACATGAGTAAAGGACTGTTTGGTTACTTCACTAATACCACTTAGTTCAACTAGGACTATGAGAGCTTTATCAAAGTGCCACGGCCCCTTTGCTAGAATATTCCTTTTATCAGCATTTGTTACAAATCTGAATGTGAAGATGTTGTCTCCCATTTCTTCGATTTGAACTTCTCTTATGGTTCTCAACATTTGCTGCAAAGCAGCTTTTAACCCCACAATTTTTACTTCTCTATTCACCAAGACCTTTCCAACTGAGCATCCATCTACAATCTTCTTTCTTGCCACCTTCATTTTGCTTTTCAGAGACATTCTTCATCTCTTTTCTCCACTCAAAGATATTTTCTGGCATTTGCGAAGCAGCTCTTCAGTATCCATCTTAAAAGACTGCTTCTTTACTATCGAAACTAATAATGAAACCAAGAACGACTTGGAGAAAGAAAAGTAGAGAAATTAGATGAAAAAGCATTTAACCTATGTAAGTGATAATACTAGCCTCTAAAGGCTCACTTTTCAACTCATTCTTTTTCTCCGAGAGAGAAAAGAAGAATTGTCATACTAGTTATACTAGTTACTTGAATTGTCATGCTAGTTAATATGTTCATATTTTGTCAGAACTTTGAGAAATTAAGACCAGTGGCTGTGGATTTACTCTCTTTAGTGCCTGTTTGGTAGGGAATTATTATTACTTTGGTGAAATAAAAGTTATAACTACTAAAAAAAAGATTATAACTTTTGGTACAAAAATTATTATGTAAGACTCAATGTATAAAAGTTGTTAAAAAATGGATGAGATTAAAAGTAAAAAATAAAACATAAAGAAATACAGATGCCGTTGCTTGGTTGTTGGAGTTACAAACCTCCTAGTAGTTGGGCTGGCACAAGTAAATTGCTAGATTGTAATCTTGAACAGGGGCTGAATTTATGACTTGGGTTCAGTGGTGACCTGAATTTTTTGCTAAGTTTTTAAAAAGATACAATTGATAATTTTTTAGAAGAATATAAAATTAATTAAATATCAACCGTATATTGCTTACAGCATGTGTGGTAGAAGATTATAAAAAGTCGAGCATAGCACAACTCAGCACTAGATCTGAATCTTTTAATTAGACACCAAATTTTAAAGTTAGGTAAAAGATTTTTTAATCTTTTACCGTTTGTTTTTATAAATTGCTCTTTATTATTTTGTTTATAACATTCACCATTAAAAAAGTTATTCTTTTGTTTACAAAGTTTTAAGTTAATTTTTAACTTGAAATGACCAATTTTCCACATAAAAAATACACAATTTCTAAAATACTGTTAAACCTACAAGTGAATTTTGCGTAAAGATTTGATTATATACTTTCCGTTGTTCAAATCTATCATGTTCAAAGTCCAACTTCACGCTAGTAGTCATTATATCCTAGAGATCAAATAGCCTTTGTATATCCACCTTAATTGTTTGCTGTTTACTATTTTAAGTTTCCATTCCTATTACCAACATATTACACTGTTGTCCATGAAGACTCATTTAATTTTAGGAATTGTCAAGGAAAAAAAGGAAATTGGATTAGAAAATGAGATTACTAGTATTTGTATGTATGTTAAGAGTAATATATAGTATTTACTCAAATGATATTAATGCCCTTAACAGTAAATTCAATTTGGATTATTTTATTAATAATTTTTTAATAAAAAATTAAAGTGTCTAAAGCATAAATTAGAGTGTAAGTAGCTCCACCTCCAATGGATGAACAGTGATGAGAGTAAACGAGAATGAGGGGCTAACGTAGGGTAATTTTTATTTATTTATATTTTTTAAAGTAATGTTGGGTAATTGAAAGTGAAAAGGAAAGAAAATAATGACTTTGGATCATGTCGAGTGTGAAAGATAATGATGTATGGATAATAAGTGTAACTGACAGTTAAAGGGAGTGAAAAGTAACGATAAGACAAGAAAAATTTGGATGATGGATTGGTAAGTTGAGAATACGCATGTTTTTAATAGAATAATAAGTCAATAGGCTACCCACCAGTTGGTAAAACTCGTACTCTCAAAGTTTTGGACGACAGAGATTTAAGTCTCAATGTATGTTTAAGATTTTATTTTTCTTTCAATTTAAAAAATTAGATAGAAATAGATTTTTCTCCTATTAATGTAATTGGGTGGAGTAAGTTCTCTTCTAGAATTTATAAGGGTAGAAATTCTTGGTTGTGCTTTAGTAAAATTGATAGTAATAAGGTGAGAGTGAAAAATAGTTATAGGGGATGGAAAGCAAAATTTGATAAAGAGTAGCCTCCTAAAAAATTAAATTTTTTGATTCAAGCCTCAATAGGTAAGCGTTATGAAAAAAAAAAAATCAGAGGACGGTAACACCACTTTGTTCAAATGTCTTTTTCCCATGATGAAATTGGGAGCTCCATTGCCCATTGGATTATACAAGCGTATGTTTACTATAATTAATCTAATGGTCAAAAGTACTTATTTAATCTTATAAGTTCTTTTAAAAACTTATACTGTTATTTGATTTTATATTGAATAGAGCTTATGAGGATTAAATAAATTGTTTTATCTCTATCAACAAAAAATCAAATTTTAGACTTTTGGAGTAAAGGTTGGGGAACTTTTTAAAAGAATTAAATTCTCTAAAAAACCCTTTATTTATTTTACATTCTTATTCAATATTCATTACTGTCATAATATAAATTTAAAAATTTAATCTATTGAAATAATTTTAAAATTTTTAATAAAAAATTTTGTTGACTACATACTAATTCAAATATTATTAATAAAATATCTATTTATAAAAATTTCTACTGATAAAAGTTGTATTGAAAAGAGCTTTCTTTGAAAAATTATGCTAAATCGAGCCTAAATTGATTTCCCTAAATGTGGAATTGTGAAACATTTTATTCTAGATTTCTAAATAACAATAACTCATGCACCAATTTGTAACGTAAAATTTCAACCAGGCGCAATGTCTTTCTTTTTTTTACTTTTGTTATATACAGATTATTACTAATATTACATCAAACATTATAATTAATATTTACAATCATACTAGACAACTGGGACAACTGTCATATATTGACACACTGAAGGGAGAGACTTTAAACCCAAATTCTTTAAACCCTCTCTAATATTTGAGGGTGCTTATTTTACTCATATTTCGGAAGGAGACACTGCTCCACTCAATCGATTGATAATTGAGAAAGATCAAAACTAACCTCCATAAAACTTTTATGAAGACTCGAACCCTTGCACTTACCATTGTAAGTGAAAGGTTTCTCCCATTGGACCAAAAAATGGTGCCACGTCTTGAAGTACAAAAAATGGTGAAAAATAAATTAAAGCCTATAAAACAAAAAATCAACATTGAAAAAAAAAACATGAGGCTTCTTCTCTCATAAAGTTGACGAGTATACTTTGAACAAAAAAAAAACTTAAAATTCAATTTTGAAGTTGTTGATATTAAACAATGACCTCAACAGCTGAATTTATTTTCTAGGGAACAACAACATGAATTCAAGCTCAAACTTTAACACGACTGTAACTTCTTATACCTGCCAACCACAGAACACGGTTAGAACACACTGGTGGGGGTTCTGGCAAAAATCCTTCGATGCTTAACTAAGATGTTTTGTCTATAAAAAAAAAAAGGAAAATGAAAAGGAGGAACTGGAGGTAAGTTAAAATCAAGGAATTCTTGGGTGGTGGCGTTATCAATCTCCTAGAAAATAGGAAGGTTTTAAGACTAGTCAATTTAGAGTTTTTTAGTTGATTTTGATAACCCCTTCCTCTAATGCTCTCTACAGCTTAAGTAAGCTCTTGGTTGTGGGTGGTTAATACTCTCTTAAGCAGCTTGCAACTAATTGTTTGTCGAAGGCGGTTTAAAAAGTTGTGGTACACGACTTCCCTAAAATATAGGCCACGTTATCTTGACCAATAATTTTCCATGTCAAACTAGCATATCCTCAGGTCAGATAAACAAATTTTCAAGCTGAACTACTTCACTTCTAGATCATATTGATGGATTTTCAGTTCGCTTGTATAAACTTAAGATTGTATTTATAATTCTTTTGTTTGTTTGCATACCTTTTCTTATGCCTATGAGACTTAACAAATGAATTTATTTTCTAGGGAACAACAACATGAATTCAAGCTCAAACTTTAACACGACTGTAACTTCTTATACCTGCCAACCACAGAACACGGTTAGAACACACTTTGGTGGGGATTTTGGCAAAAATCCTCCGATGTTTAAGTAATATTTTTTTATAAAAAAAGAAAATGAAAAGGAGGAACTGGAGGTAAGTTAAAGTCAAGGAATTCTTGGGTGGTGGCGTTATCAATCTCCTAGAAAATAGGAAGGTTTTAAGACTAGTCAATTTAGAGTTTTTTAGTTGATTTTGCTAATTTTTTAGTTGATTTTGCTAACCCCTTCCTCTGATGCTCTTTTTGCTGACTTAAATAGGCTCTTGGTTGTGGGTGGTTAATACTCTCTTAAGCGATTGCAACTAATTGTTTGTCGAAGGCGCTTTAAAAGTTGTGGTACACGACTTCCCTAAAATATAGGCCACGTTATCTTGACTAAGAATTTTCCATGTCAAACTAGCATATCCTCGATCGGCAAATGAATTTTCAAGCCGAACTACTTCACTTTCGATCGATTGATGGATTTTCAGGTTGCTTGAATACACTTAAGGTTGTATTTATAATTCTTTTTGTTTGTTTGCATACCTTTTCTTATGCCTATGAGACTTAACAAATGAATTTATTTTCTAGGGAACAACAACATGAATTCAAGCTCAAACTTTAACACGACCGCAACTTCCTATATCTCAACAACCACGAACACGATTAGAACACACCGGTGGGGATTTTGGCAAAAATCCTCCGATGTTTAAGTAATATTTTTTTATAAGAAAAAGGAAAAGGAAAAGAAGGAATTGGAGGTGAGTTAAAATCAATGAATTCTTATGTGGTAGTGTTGTCAATCTCCTAGAAAATAAGAATGTTTTAAGACTAGTCACTTGTAGAGCTTTTTAGTTGATTTTGCTAATTTTTTAGTTGATTTTGATAACCCCTTCCTCTAATGCTCTTTTTCTGACTTAAATAGGCTCTTGGTTGTGGGTGGTTAATACTCTCTTAAGCGATTGCAACTAATTGTTTGTCGAAGGCGGTTTAAAAAGTTGTGGTACACGACTTCCCTAAAATATAGGCCACGTTATCTTGACCAATAATTTTCCATGTCAAACTAGCATATCCTCAGGTCAGGCAAATGAATTTTCAAGCCGAACTACTTCACTTTCAGATCAGATTGATGGATTTTCAAGTCGCTCGAATAAACTTAAGGTTGAATTTATAATTCTTTTTGTTTGTTTGCATACCTTTTCTTATGCCTATGAGACTTAACAGCTGAATTTATTTTCTAGGGAACAACAACATGAATTCAAGCTCAAACTTTAACACGACCGCAACTTCCTATATCTCACAAACCACGAACACGATTAGAACACACCGGGTGGGGATTTTGGCAAAAATCCTCCGATGTTTAAGTAATATTTTTTTATAAGAAAAAGGAAAAGGAAAAGAAGGAATTGGAGGTGAGTTAAAATCAATGAATTCTTATGTGGTAGTGTTGTCAATCTCCTAGAAAATAAGAATGTTTTAAGACTAGTCACTTGTAGAGCTTTTTAGTTGATTTTGCTAACCCCTTCCTCTGATGCTTTCTTCAACTTAAATAACTTTTTGGTTGTGGGTGGTTAATACTCTCTTAAGCAGCTTGCAACTAATTGTTTGTCGAAGGCGGTTTAAAAAGTTGTGGTACACGACTTCCCTAAAATATAGGCCACGTTATCTTGACCAATAATTTTCCATGTCAAACTAGCATATCCTCGGATCGGCAAATGAATTTTCAGGCCGAACTACTTCACTTTCGATCAGTTGATGGATTTTCAAGTCGCTCGAATAAACTTAAGGTTGAATTTATAATTCTTTTTGTTTGTTTGCATACCTTTTCTTATGCCTATGAGACTTAACAAATGAATTTATTTTCTAGGAACAACAACATGAATTCAAGCTCAAACTTTAACACGACCGCAACTTCCTATATCTCCAACCACGAACACGATTAGAACACACCGGTGGTGGGGATTTTGGCAAAAATCCTCCGATGTTTAAGTAATATTTTTTTATAAAAAAAAGGAAAATGAAAAGGAGGAACTGGAGGTAAGTTAAAATCAAGGAATTCTTGGGTGGTGGCGTTATCAATCTCCTAGAAAATAGGAAGGTTTTAAGACTAGTCAATTTAGAGTTTTTTAGTTGATTTTGCTAATTTTTTAGTTGATTTTGCTAACCCTTCCTCTAATGCTCTTTACACTTAAGTAAGCTCTTGGTTGTGGGTGGTTAATACTCTCTTGCATTGCAACTAATTGTTTGTCGAAGGCGGTTTAAAAAGTTGTGGTACACGACTTCCCTAAAATATAGGCCACGTTATCCCCGACCAATAATTTTCCATGTCAAACTAGCATATCCTCGATCGTGCAAATGAATTTTCAGGCCGAACTACTTCACTTTCGATCGATTGATGGATTTTCAGGTTGCTTGAATACACTTAAGGTTGTATTTATAATTCTTTTGTTTGTTTGCATACCTTTTCTTATGCCTATGAGACTTAACAGCTGAATTTATTTTCTAGGGAACAACAACATGAATTCAAGCTCAAACTTTAACACGACTGTAACTTCTTATATCTCAAACCACGTAACACGATTAGAACACACTGGTGGGGGTTCTGGCAAAAATCCTTCGATGCTTAACTAAGATGTTTTGTCTATAAAAAAAAAAAGGAAAATGAAAAGGAGGAACTGGAGGTAAGTTAAAATCAAGGAATTCTTGGGTGGTGGCGTTATCAATCTCCTAGAAAATAGGAAGGTTTTAAGACTAGTCAATTTAGAGTTTTTTAGTTGATTTTGCTAATTTTTTAGTTGATTTTGATAACCCCTTCCTCTAATGCTCTCTACAGCTTAAGTAAGCTCTTGGTTGTGGGTGGTTAATACTCTCTTAGCATTGCAACTAATTGTTTGTCGAAGGCGTTTAAAAATTTATGGCACATGACTTCCCTAAAATATAGGCCACGTTATCGTGACTAAGAATTTTCCATGTCAAGCTAGCATATCCTCAGGTCAGATAAACAAATTTTCAAGCTGAACTACTTCACTTCTAGATCATATTGATGGATTTTCAGTTCGCTTGTATAAACTTAAGATTGTATTTATAATTCTTTTTGTTTGTTTGCATACCTTTTCTTATGCCTATTAGACTTAACAAATGAATTTATTTTCTAGGGAACAACAACATGAATTCAAGCTCAAACTTTAACACGACTGTAACTTCTTATACCTGCCAACCACAGAACACGGTTAGAACACACTGGTGGGGGTTCTGGCAAAAATCCTTCGATGCTTAACTAAGATGTTTTGTCTATAAAAAAAAAAAGGAAAATGAAAAGGAGGAACTGGAGGTAAGTTAAAATCAAGGAATTCTTGGGTGGTGGCGTTATCAATCTCCTAGAAAATAGGAAGGTTTTAAGACTAGTCAATTTAGAGTTTTTTAGTTGATTTTGATAACCCCTTCCTCTAATGCTCTCTACAGCTTAAGTAAGCTCTTGGTTGTGGGTGGTTAATACTCTCTTAAGGTTGCAACTAATTGTTTGTCGAAGGCGCTTTAAAAGTTGTGGTACCGACTTCCTTAAAATATAGGCCACATTATCCCGACTAATAATTTTCCATGTCAAACTAGCATATCCTCAGGTCAGGCAAATGAATTTTCAAGCCGAACTACTTCACTTTCAGATCAGATTGATGGATTTTCAAGTCGCTCGAATAAACTTAAGGTTGAATTTATAATTCTTTTTGTTTGTTTGCATACCTTTTCTTATGCCTATGAGACTTAACAAAAATGAATTTATTTTCTAGGGAACAACAACATGAATTCAAGCTCAAACTTTAACACGACTGTAACTTCTTATACCTGCCAACCACAGAACACGGTTAGAACACACTTTGGTGGGGATTTTGGCAAAAATCCTCCGATGTTTAAGTAATATTTTTTTATAAAAAAAAGGAAAATGAAAAGGAGGAACTGGAGGTAAGTTAAAATCAAGGAATTCTTGGGTTGTGGCGTTATCAATCTCCTAGAAAATAGGAAGGTTTTAAGACTAGTCAATTTAGAGTTTTTTAGTTGATTTTGCTAATTTTTTAGTTGATTTTGCTAACCCCTTCCTCTGATGCTCTTTTACAGACTTAAATAGGCTCTTGGTTGTGGGTGGTTAATACTCTCTTAAGCGATTGCAACTAATTGTTTGTCGAAGGCGTTTAAAAGTTGTGGTACACGACTTCCTTAAAATATAGGCCACATTATCCCGACCAATAATTTTCCATGTCAAACTAGCATATCCTCGAGATCGTGGCAAATGAATTTTCAAGCGAACTACTTCACTTTCGATCGATTGATGGATTTTCAGTTGCTTGAATACACTTAAGGTTGTATTTATAATTCTTTTGTTTGTTTGCATACCTTTTCTTATGCCTATTAGACTTAACAAATTGAATTTATTTTCTAGGGAACAACAACATGAATTCAAGCTCAAACTTTAACACGACTGTAACTTCTTATACCTGCCAACCACAGAACACGGTTAGAACACACTGGTGGGGGTTCTGGCAAAAATCCTTCGATGCTTAACTAAGATGTTTTGTCTATAAAAAAAAAAGGAAAAAGAAAAGGAGGAACTGGAGGTAAGTTAAAATCAAGGAATTCTTGGGTGGTGGCGTTATCAATCTCCTAGAAAATAGGAAGGTTTTAAGACTAGTCAATTTAGAGTTTTTTAGTTGATTTTGCTAATTTTTTAGTTGATTTTGCTAACCCTTCCTCTAATGCTCTTTGACTTAAATAGGCTCTTGGTTGTGGGTGGTTAATACTCTCTTAAGCGATTGCAACTAATTGTTTGTCGAAGGCGGTTTAAAAAGTTGTGGTACACGACTTCCCTAAAATATAGGCCACGTTATCTTGACCAATAATTTTCCATGTCAAACTAGCATATCCTCGAGATCGTGCAAATGAATTTTCAAGCCGAACTACTTCACTTTCGATCAGTTGATGGATTTTCGGGTTGCTTGAATACACTTAAGGTTGTATTTATAATTCTTTTTGTTTGTTTGCAAACCTTTTCCTATTCCCATTGGACTTAACCCTTTTGGCATTTATTTACTTAGTTGTTGACATTTAAGTTTTCCATAACAAAACCTAGCAAACTTGAATCTACCTTTGTTCGCCAATATTTGTTGTTCGTCGACCAGTTGCTTGGCTCATTCACAATTGAACCTTTGGGTAGTACTTTTACGTGCCCTATTGTTGTTGATATTATTTTTTTCTTTCATATTCATTTTTAAATCATTTTTAGGCTTAATTACGTTGCTTGTTTTTGTTGCTCAACCATATTATTAAAGAACTTTCATTTATAAAGAAAATAGAACTTGAATATGTTTGGGCTTGTAGAGATAAGGTGATTTATCCCGACTTTCATTTGCTTGTTGCGTTTTCACATTTATGACCATATATTTTGTTGGATTTTTAGGATTGTAGCTTGGTATTGTTTTGTGTGTGGCCATTGATAAATAAAGTAATGTAGTGTTGAGTTGTTGCTGCCATTTTACTTTGTTGATGTATTATGTATTGAATGGAAAATTAGTGTTTGAAGCGTGATGGCTGGGTAGTCATGGTATTTAGGGGCGCTAATAATTCTCTTTTTAGTGATCCACAAAATGCGAGTAAAAATTTGCTAGATGAGTTTAATGATATTCAATCGGGAATGAGTGGTAATGGAGAAAATAGAGGAGATAACGAAGTAGAGTTAAATTATAGTGTAGTATAAAACGATTCCAAAAAAATAAAACGTGAGATACATAGGTAGGCTAATTGCGAATCCAATACAAAACTTAGCGATGACGGAGATGAACATGAAGAATATGGCGTGAATAGATTGAATTTTGATACAATAGAAAAAAAGATTGAAGAATTGAGGGAGGAATATCAAATCCCGATGATATTTGATAACTCTATGAAATGAGAGTTATCATGACACTTTTAGACTTAAATCAAGATTACTTAGAGAGTAAATGATGTGTTTTTATTTTATTTTTGTTACACTTTTAACAAACATTCATTTTAGTTTAGTCTCATAAGTTTTGCTTGATTTAAAGTAATTCGTGCTCAAATTGTGTACATAATTGTAGGTTTCCAGAAGCTTATAATTCATGGAAGGAATGCTGATTTAATAGGCTGGCAAAGATTGAAAAGAACTTGGCTACAAAAGAATTGAAACAATGCAGAACAAAGATTCTTTGTCAGCGATTCTTTGTAGCAACCATTGCCAGAGCAATCTTGGAACAATTCTGAACTTCCTAATCTAACTTATGCACGACCTAGGCTTCCGCGTTTACCTAGTTTTCAACTATAAAAGAAGCATACATCATAAGATAAAATAGAGTTGTCACCCAAGGAGAAAAATCACAAAGAAACAAAAAAAAAAACAAGATTCAAGAGAGAGATTAAGGGCTGCACAAGAGGAGAATCTGTAGAAATAAATCAGGAACTCAGTCCTTATTTTTCTCTTGTTTTCTATTTATTCATGGGGATGTGTTTCATGGTCGAAACCTTGTTCTTTATTTTTCTTTTGCAAATCATGAACTAAATTTATTTGTAGTTGAGTAATAAACAATCTTGATAGTTTATTGATTGAAAATATGTGTTGCTGCATGTTTGTTGTAGTATTTTTTTTTGATAATATTTATTTTTATTTATTATTTCGGTTGATCACCCATTTAATGATATTAGCTAAGGAAGAGCCACAAAATGGCCTATCTTAGTGGAACATATCAAAGTAATACTTGATCTTAAATTGAGTTTTCCGGATTGAGTTTTACTTGAGTCCCAAAAGGGTCATACTTGATTTAAGATTAGTGATGAACTAGACTTAGTGATTCACCTTGTAGGGTAAATAGAACCTAAGCGTGTACTGCTATATCTTATGTTGGTATAATAATTAATCACTATTAGGTTGCATATAGATATAAGATATCCAATATGCGATGACTGAGGATGCATAAGGATTCTCGCTAATATCAGAAAGATGCTATAGCAACTATGCCAAATATTAGAGAAATAATTAAAACCATTAAAAGAGTTTATTTACTCAACTACTCTATATTCTCATTAGTTTTATCCTTGGGTTTGACGTGATAATTTACTTTATTACATTTTATTTATTGCGTTTTTATTTTAATTAGTATATTAGTTTCATTAATTGTTTTATTTTAATTTAGAACAAAATCTGCACCTTTGATTAGAATTGTCAGAGCAAAAATCTGATAACATCAATCCCTGTGGAGACGATCCTGAATACTCATCACTTTATTACTTGTTGTGTACACTTGCACATTAACACCAACAATAATTGATTTAAAAATAACCAACAATATTACACTTTGGTTATTGAGAGAAGATGAATGGCCAGCAAGTTGGGTGATGGAGAAACTGCGGTTTACATGGAGATGTTTAGACTTACAGTCAGGTTGCAATCTAACCTTATTTTGCTCGGATATTGGTAAGGTTAGGATTGATTCCTAATCAGTTTGACCCAAACGATTGGAGTATTTTGGGCGGTATATATGTTATGTGGGTTGAACAGAACAAAATCGAGCCTTGTTTTAAGGAATTCACGCACCCATATCTGTGCAATTAACATGGGATAGGCCATAAATTATGGTATTATTTTATGTCCAAGTCAAAGGGTAAAAGGGTAGTACTAGACTTACAGGGCTCATGTAAGGGTTGGAAAAGTAAGTACTTCGTGGTTGGTGGAAATTGGGTAGCAATGTAGAATTGACAAAGGGTTGGTTTAAAGTTCATACCTAATTTAGTAGACCAGGTAACAAAAGTTTTATTTAGGTTGAGGTTGGAATATGATTGTGAACTAACACTTTTCTCGTTCTAGTGATTTGGAAGATAAACTTTAGCATAAGTGAAAAATTGAGGGTCGGAGTTGAGAGATTATTGCTAAATGCAGAAAATTGGATGTTGTTGTTGACACTGAGAGATTGTTTAGTACCCGCCTTATTTCTAGCTTACTAAAAATAAAGAGAAAAAGATAACAAAAGGTAAAATTTTTCTAATTGGTTATCCTCATTGTTTCATACAAAAGTTCACTAACTTTAGTTTTTCTTTTGCAGCTTGTCATAAGAAACCTATCTTCCGCCAAGCACACCCCCGCAAAGATTGGGAAAGCCTTAATTGAGGAGATATCGGACAAGGAGGGTGAAAACCAAGAAACCGCGACGACACAAGGCATAAAACCAAGGCTGATGAGAAAAATGATAAACAACCAACAACTTTAGTTTGTAATACGATACCTCATAATAAAGATGGCCGAGCTGGTGACTCACGTCTTTTGTGTATTTTATCTCCCACCTCTTCCCTAATATGTCCAAAAGGGAAATTATTTGAAAGTAATGACATCGTGGAGTCAAAGCGAGGAAAATTAGAGAGCTTGCCACCTATAGTCAATCTAGCTACTTAGTCTCATGAGCCAAGGTGCCCTCAATGAATTTTCTCACTTGTTGACCACTCATGCTCTTGAGCTCTTGTCCAAACCAAGATGAGGTAGGCATTGATTTCTAGCTTTTAGTTATTTGTTATTACTTATACGTCTCACCTTGGTTGACATGTTTCATTTTCTAATAATCTTTGCTAATAGCAGCACATATAAAACATTTACAAAGACGTTAAAAGGCCAAAGGAAAATAGAATAGCTTGAGCGCACTTTGTCCAAAGGCAAGCTCAATAATAAGAAGATGTCAAGTGAGCAAGATTGACTCAAGTATGACCTTAATGCCCATAATGAGAAGAATGCTCGTTTGGTAGAAGACTTGGTAATCAAAAAGTGATCCAATGGTAGTAAAGACTCCAAGATTACCAAACTTAGCCATGCGTTGGAAAAAGTCAAGTCTGATGTTGATCAACATATCTGGTTAGAGAAGAGGCAGTTAAAAGCCAATATGATTTGGACATGCATCGAGTTATTTCAAGAAAAGCACCCAAACATGGACTTTCAGTGGATGTTGACTACCTATGTAAGCAAAGAGAGAGCTAAGAAGAAATCTTCATGTACGGGCCAAGAAAACCATGACCAAGTGCTTCAGGATGATGAGGTCGGTATCAAGGGTGAGACCTCCCTAACTAGTAAGGTTGTTGAAATCCGGGAGAAAACTTCCTAAGTGAATTTGCTTTTCTTATCATAGTGTTCACCATTTTTAGTGTTTTGAAATTGGGTAGGTGTTTGTTGAACTTTAATTTGCTTTTGTATTTGGATAATTATTGTTTAGCTTATACTTTTTCACTCTCTTTGTTTGCTCGAGCTTATTACTTGCTTGGATTCCATAGATTGTATGCCAATTGGAACTTTTACAATTGAATAAATGGATTTGGTTGACCTCGATATCAATTAGATGATCTTAATACCGATCTAGATCTCGAGATGCGATGATGACCTTAATGATGATATTAATAAGGCCAAATGTAGGTTAATGCCGATTTGATAAGGCTAGAAATATCTCTAAAAGGTTGACAATGTTGACCTCAATAAAGCTATTACTGACCTAATAGGATTGAAAATGTTGTCTTTAATAAGACGATGTTAAGGGAAGTGTCGACCTCAACGAGGTTTAAAATGTATACCTCAACAAGATAATGTTAAGGCTATTGCTTGATCTCAATAAGGCTTTTGCCAACCTTAATAAAATTGAAAATTTAAACCTCAACAAGATAAATGTCAAGGTTATTATCGACCTCAACAAGATTGAAAATGAAGACCTCAATAAGATAAATGTCAAGGCTATTGTCAACCTCAATAAGGCTTAAATGACAATCTCGATCTCAACAAGACCATTTTGTAATTCATTTATGTTGAGCCTCAACAAAGCCAAAATCCGCAGCTCCTTCAAGCGTTGGACCTTAACAAGGCTAAAATGACAACCTCAATATGAACAAGACTAGATAAATTTTTCACATGAGACCTCAATAAGACTGGATTATAATTCATTCACTTTGGACCTCAACAAGGCCCAAATGTCGACCTCGACCTCAATAAAATCTGGATAAAATTTTCTCATGGGACCTCAACAAGGCCAAATATGTCAACCTCGATCTCAATAAAATCTGATAAAATTTTCACATGAAACCTCAACAAGACCTAAAATGACAACCTCGATCTCAACAAGATCGAAAAAATTAAGTAGATAAAATAAGAAGTAGTAGAATTGCATTTTGAATAACCTCGCTGATGTTGAAAGAACTGAAATTTCAAGAATTGAATATGAACTAAATTGAAATGACAAAGTAAACAACTTATCCTAACATAGTTAAAAAGAATATAAATAATAACATTTGTGCCACAGTCGGCCTATTGATAGTATTTCCGTAGATGCTATGCACTACATGTTTTGCTGACAATTTTGCTATCTGGATTACCCAATTTATATGCACCATTGTTGAATGAGTGTGGCACTTTGTACAGACTTTCCTAGCTTGGCCCTAGGACTCCATTACCCATATTTCTAGTAGACTAATTTACTTTACGGAGCATAAAATCCTTATTCTTGAATTGTCGTAGTCGAACAATCTTGTAATAAAACTTAGCCAACTTTTGCTTGTAGATTGCTGATCAACCTCTTATTGCCTCATTCTTCTTGTCAACTCTTACTGCCTCCTTCTCATCAAGCAAGTCCAAATCCAATAACATTTGTTCCTTATTCTCAATCTCATGTGATAGATGGCATTTTTAGCAAACCTAGAAAAGTCAAGACTAGCTCATTTATAGTACTTTATATATGGTGCGACTCCATGCCAATTTTAACTGGGATTACTACCTCATGTTCGAAATCAAGTGAGAATAGAGTTTCCCTTGTTAAAGTTTTCACGGTTATTTTATAGACCCATAGCACCCCCGGGAGCTTGTCCACCTAGTTACCTCTTTTCTCACGTATTTTTCTTCAATAACTACTTTATAATTTTGTTTACCGCTTCTTCTTATTTGTTTTCCTTTGGATGAGCAGGTGAACTAAACTGAAGTTCTATACGAAGCTGAGCACAAAATTTCTTAAAGTTTTCATTGTTGTATTGGGTTCTATTATTGATGATAATTGCTTGAGGTAGGGCATATCTGCAAATCACACTCCTCCATAAAAAATCAATTGTTTGTTTCTTAGTTATTTTTTTAAGTGGTTCAATTTCAACTTACTTGGTGAAGTAATCAATGGCTACCACAACATATTTCATTTGACCCATCTCGGTCGATATCAGTCTGACAAGATCCACCCCCCACAAGGTAAATGGCCATGCGTTCAATGTTGTAGTCATGTTTTCTTGTGGTTGTCCTGTAAATACAGTAAATTTCGAGCATTCATCACATCTTCTAACTAACTTTTGTACATCTTTATGCATGGTCGGCCAAAAATAACCTTGCCTTATTATTTTATGTGCCAATGCCCTACCTCTGCCATGATCTCCAAAAATTCCCCCATGCACTTCTCTTATTATGTAGTCGACATCAGTTGAACCCAAACACCTTAGGTAAGGTAAGGTATAACATCAGTTCAATGATGTCGTAATGTGTTGCCTGACATTGTAGTCTTCTCATCTTTACTTTATCTTGAGGTTGCTCTTCAAAGTTAATATACCTTATAATAGGCCCCACCCAGCTCTTTTTATCTTTCATCATACAAACTTCCATCTCGACCTCAGTTATGCATGGCTTCAAAATTAATTTGAATGGGATTCCAGGTGGGAACTTTAGACATTCTGTTTTGCTATATAATCAGCTCGATAATTCTCTCCCCTAAAAAAATTTTCCATTATAACTTGATTAAAACTGCCTTAAAGCTGCTGCACCTTGGTCAAATACTTAGAAATTTTTTCACTCTTGTCTTGAAATGTCCCATTTAAGTGGTTTACTACTAGCTGTGAGTACTCTTCATCTTCAAATGTTGAACCCCCAATGCCTTTGTTAATTTGAGACTCGCAATGAGAGCCTTGTATTCTACTTCATTGTTTGTGAATTGAAATTTGTACTTGAAAGCGTAGCACACTTCTTTCCTGTTGGGTAAAACCAGAATAATTCTCCCACCCAACTCTTCTAGGTTTACAACCCGCCTACATCAAGTTCTTATACATCATGTTTATTTTTTGCCCTTTTAATCTCTTGTTCGGCATCTATCTCTTAAATCTCTTCAGTATACTCATTGATGAAATTGACCAGAGCTTGCGCCTTAATTGTAGGCCTTGGTTGGTAACTGATGTCAATTTGCTCAATTCTATTGACCACTTAACTAGCCTTCTTGAAATGTTCAGTTTGTGCAAAATTTGTTTTAAAGGTTGATTGGTGACAACCATGATCTCATGAGCTTGGAGATATGGCCTCAGCTTTCTCGCAGCTATAACTAAATCAATCGATTATTTTCTACAATAAGGTATCTTATTTCTACTCTTGTAAGAAACCTACTTGTGTAGTACACCAAAAGTTGAACTCTACCCTTTTTTTTTCCAAGACTAAGCTAGTTGAATAATTCAAGACCGCCAAGTAGAGCAAGAGTACGTCACCCACTGAGGGCTTAGCTTACATTGGCCAAATACGCCTTTAGTTGTTAAAAAGCTACATCACATTCCTTTCTTCATTAACTCAAAAACGAACAAGATTTGTCTCGATGCCTTGAAATGAACTCGCTCAAAGACGATAACTTTCCCAGCTAGGATCTGAATATCCTTAAGGTCCTTCGGTGACTTCATCTTGAGGATGACCTCAACCTTTTCTAGATTAGCCTCTATTCCCATTTGACTAACCAAGAAACCGAAACATTTTTCTAGATTCAGCTTCATTTGATTCTTTCGTAGCATCTCAAATGTCTCATGCAAATGTCCTACATGGTCGGCTGATTGAACAAACTTGGTTATCATGTCATCAACATACACCACAATCGTTTTACCAATCAAGGGCTTTGAAGAGCTTGTTTACCAATCTTTGATATGTAGCACTAGCTTTTTTTAATCCAAACGGCATCGTACGGTAGTAATACAATCCTCGGTCAGTCACAAAAACTGTTTTTTCTTCATCAATAGTCGACCTATAGATCTGGTTGTAACTTGAAATGATACTCATCAAGCCATGCCCTACTGTTGAATCTATTAATTGATCAATTTTTGGGAGAGAAAAACTATCCTTGGGACAAGCTTTGTTAAGATTGGTAAAGTCTACACTTATCTTCTATTTTCCATTTACCTTTTTAACCACTACTACATTTGAAACCAATTCCAGATAATCTATTTCCCTTATAAACCTTATTTTTAGCAATTTATCTACCTCATCATAGATGGCCTCATACTTTTCTTAGTTAAGCACTTTCCTCTTTGCTTCAAGGGCTTGTGTCTTTTATCTATAGAAAATTGTTGGCACATAATCCGATGGTCTATTCTCGACATATTTTTATGACTCCAAGCAAATATATCGTTGTACTCCACCAATAAATTTTGAAGCTCATTGGGAATGTCATCCGTCATTTTGTTCCCACTCTTACCTCTGTACTTGGATCATTTTCACTCGCTGGTACTTATTTCATTTCTTCATTAGGTCACTATTGGCACAATCTATTCTCATCTTATGGATTAATATTCATGATCTGTATGGATTCTCTCGCAGCTGTAGCGTAATAGCTTTTAGCTATTTGTTGTTGGCCCTTCATTACTCCAACCCCACATGGGACTTTAAACATCATGCATTGCATTTGGGTTAAGCTCATTACTCTTGCTATCTTATTGAACGGTCTACCCAAAATAACTTTATAGGGCTAGGCTCATTAACTACCAGCCATGTCATTATCACTGTCTTTTGTAGTGGGCTAGACCTTAAAGTCAATGACAGGTTAATCATCCCAAGGGGAATCAGCTCAGCTCCACCCAACCCTTTTAACGATGTTCTGATAAGATTAAGCTTGAGGTTGCCTATTTATAGATCATCCAAGGTTTGCTTAAATAAAATATCGACCGAGCCGCCTTTATCTATAAAAGCATCTTAATGTGGATGCGTGATCGTTTCTCATCTTCATTTGTGAACATGATTGGCACTCTTTAAACCCATTGTTTCTTTGGTATTAGAACATTAACTTCACCTCGAGCATTTTAGAGAATATCTACTATAATTTCTCCTTGAACGGTTCGAGTCTCCTACTAGGGTCAGTCTTCCTATGATCATCATCGTTATATTAACTCTGATGTTCCCTCTTCTCCCATCTCTTCATCTATATACTCTTTTAGATATTGATTTTGCATTAGCCACTTAATCTGCTCTTTCAAGTCTATACAATTTATGGTTCTATGTCCGGACACCTTGTGAAATTCGCAACACTTGTGGTGAGTGTTTCCATCCAGACCCCTTACGATCGGCTTTGGTGGGCTTACTAGTCCTTTATCTTTTATCGCAACATATATTTATGCTCTGCTCATGTTTAGAGGTCAGCATCTCTCGCCCTGGTCTACCAAGTTCACCCCATGATCTGATCTCGATCCTCTTCGGTTTATAAGTAGCAACAACCTGCTATACTATTTTAATAGGTTCTCACTTTGGTTCCTCCTATAGTTATTTTCTTTCTTTTGGCACAAGGTGTCCCATCTCCTTTTTATTAATGAGATTTCTCTTTTTTTTCATGATTTCTTTCCCAATCTCGAGCCAGCCTCTTTGGTTGTCTGTAACTAAATAACTCTCCATTGTAATGACGTTTATTATCCAAGTTCCTCTTCGAGCTATACCTATAGTTATTTTCTTTCCTCCTTGGTTCTCCCTTTCTCACTGGACCCTTTCTCTGTTCTTCTATTCTTCCATTTTCTTCCTCTGTATCTTTAGTTTTCATATCCAATTTTGCCTGATCATACACTGCAGCTTATTTTCCTTGAACTAAAACTTCTCAAACTTGCCTGATTGTACACCTCAGCGTAGTTTTCATATCCAATTTTGTCTAATCGTACACCTCAACTTCTTTATGATACCTAGTCACAAAGCTTCTCAATCTTTCAAACTCTCATTAGACTAATTTTTCAACCTGCTCGTATCTTGCTATGGTATGCATAAACCTCTAAAATGCATAGCAAAAAGCTCATATAACTCCCTGAAATTTCCTATGCTTCCTTTCTTTAATCGCTGGTACTATTCCTGTGCTAGTCCTTCTAGAGTGAAGGGAAAAACATGGCACCTTTGAAAATTATTCAAACATTAAATCCAGATCATTTCATTAAACCTCTCCACATGATGATTTAAGTCAGTTTTTTCTTTATACACCAAGGCTTGAACCACATACTTGGGTGGAAAAGTTGCTGCCATCACCTCAGGTATTAAAAGGGATTCGTCGTCAGGTAACAATCTTTCTACCGGTTTCTTGCCCTTTTTTTTTGCCTTTAATGCCTCCAGAGTTTTTTGAAATTGTAGCAGTAGTTGTTCAAGCTCATTTGCCCACCGGGGTTTCTCGCTCTTCCTCTTCCTTTCATGATTCAGGTCATTGATTCTCTTCTTCAACTTATTCACGTTCTCTTGCACTTTTATTCTCCTGTTGTACCCTAATTTGAGGTAGCCTCAGTTTGCTCTATTGTTCACCACCAAGAACCTTTTTCTCTTGTGATCTATTACTCTCAGGATCACTAGTTCAAACTTGGGTCCCTTAAACCTTGCCATTTGCCTCTCGGTCCCTTCTATTCATCTCTTATCCGCAGTGGCATTCATTTCCCCTGTCAATTGGTGCAAGGTTTGCTTACCTCTGTCATCATTGTCCATCACCATTTCTTAATTCTGTAGCCTCTCCTACTAAATCTTCAAACATATGCCCTTTTGTACCGTTCCCCACAGACGGCACCAAGATGTTGATGCTGAAAAACGACCTCGATAACTAAATTTATTTTCTGAAGAATAATAGCATGAATCCAAGCTCAAACTACAACATGACCGCAACTTCCTATACCTACCAACCACGGAACACGAATAGAACACATTGGTGGGGGTTCCAAAGTAAAACCCTTCGATGCTTAAGTAAGATGTTTTATTTATAAGAAAAAGGAAAAGGAAAAGAAGGAATTGGAGGTGAGTTAAAATCAATGAATTATGGTGTCATCAAAACCAGGTTCTTCTAATTGTGTCGAAGGAATTTTAATTGTTAAATTTCTGAATCACCTTCTCAAAGGATTGCCATTATGGTGAACAACCGTCCAGATGTTGTGTTTACTTGACTTCTTTGGTTTTCCCTCATAGTGTAGGAGTTCATTGTCCTATTCACCGCTGCACTGTTTATGGAGTTGCAGCTCATCTTTTTTGTTCTGAGTTCGCAGCAAAGGATTGCAAGTGTATCGTTCAAGCTTGCTTTAGTCATAATTTAAGAATTAAAATTCTAAGATGTGAAGGGAGAGAAAATCGCAATAATTTAAAAAAAAAAAAACTTTTCAGTTATTGTGAGTTAAAAAATAAGATTATAATGTAAGATTTATTTTAAACCATTTAATTTTATTAATTACACATGTCAATGGGTCCCTGAAATCTTAGGAGGACTAGGAGAGAAAATACTTAGGAGAGGATCCAAATCCGGTCAATATGACCATTTTTGTTTAGAATATCTTAGATTATGCAATAACGAATTGTTAACATCAGAACAAGTTACGTCGATGGTAAAGTACAGTCATTTGTATCGTGCTGTTGCTGGTTTCTTCAATTGAAAGATATGTTATCTTGCACTTGTCCCTATAATGTCAGTAAACCGACTGAATGTTTTTGTGGTTATTGTTACACCTCTTTATATTATATTCATCATTCTAGATACAATTGATCTGTAAATTCTCCATCATCATTATTATTATTTTGATATCTGTTTCTTGATTAATCATTATTTTGTCTCCAATTTCAGAATTATCCTCTCTGCATATTTATATTACAGAAGCTGAAGTGAATAATCCTGGGGATGAAGACAGTGATCCGTCTTGTCTCTAATTTTAGAAGTATCGACTGCATGTACAGATTTCGGGAGCTCAAGAAAATGTCACCAACTACTGCCAGGAGAATGATGATCCACGGACGTACTATGAACCTTGCTGCCCACCACTTCTCCATATGCATGCTTCTGAAGGTTCCAATTATCAGTTCACCTTAGAAGCATTGCTGATGCTCAGGTGACTGCAATGTAGAAGATTGGGGTTAACGCTTTTGAATAATTCAAGAACGTTTTCTATCAATATCTATATGGACCTCGATGCTATCCTAGCTTTTTATTACATGGTGTATAAAAAGGTATGGTGTGTGCATAGGGTATTTTCGTTTTAGATGTTCTATTGCGTGTTCAGTTTTGTGTAGCCTGAATGATAAGATTTTATACTGGAAAGCAAATGTGGTGGCTTCAAATCGTTGTTGCCTATTGAAATTGAATTTTAATCCTTGAATATATGATTTTTTGACCATATAGAATGCCTGCCATGACTTGAAATAGGTTGCATTGTGAAAGCAGTGGTATTTGACCAGCAGTACGTCACAAATGCAGGAGGACATGCATGGGCAGGATTTTTGAAGCTCTTTGGAAATTATGTTCCGGTTTGTGGAGGGGTGTTCATCAACATCCTTCAGCTTATGCACAGAAGTATCTGCTCTGTCTTTATGTTTGGAATCAGTTAATCTGATTATCATGGATGCAGATCTAGAAACTCAACTGAATGACAAAGGTCTGAGAAGGTAACATCTGACAACGGAAGAGACAAAGCTAGGAGCTTTGCCATCGGACAAGTGGACAGGTAAAAAGAACCCCAAACAGCCCGTCTAATTTTTTAAAATTTTCCTTCCTAACTCGAGTGTTGGACAAATTTGATTTCCAGTTTGCGAGGAGGGAAAATAAAAGAAATTCGCTACAGAATTGTTACACTGTTGACTACAGCCTCCATATGTTCATTTGAGCCTGGAAACGGATATTTCACTCTCAGGTTTTGAGCCTTAATACTGCAAGTGATTAACTAAGACATAATGAAATCTGGAAAACATTCAGATTTCCGAAACCGCAGAAGCAGCAGAAGAAACAGAGAAAAATGGGGTAAGAGATACCGGGCTTCAAATCCTAGGACATATTATTCAGACTAGGACAATTTGTATTATATTGCAGAAAAATAGAACTGATGTTAACTATCTTTTGAACAAACAGGATATCATGGTGGTTCACATATTGATGAAAAAAGTTCCTCAGTTTCTAGTCTATGTGAAATTCATGCCTCTGGCTACAGCTATCTAGTAACTTTTCCCCAAATCTTCTATGTTGCGGAACTCTTCTAATGTAAATTGCTAAGTGGAGCCTCCTTTCAAAGGTACCCTAATTAATGAAGTGATGGGGCGTCAAGGTAGATAGTATACCAATGGATCGTAATTCTCCTAGTAGTTGTTTGTGACAATTTTTTTTGATCTCCCGGAATCTATACGTGCAGTTGATGCTTCTGAAATTAGAGTCAAGTTCAATCGTTACCTTCATCTCCACAAGTAGTCATAATAACAGATGTAAATGAAAAAATGTAATGTTGAATGAACACCCTACATGTCGGTTGTATCATGATAGATGAATATTGTAAGCATACAATGTGTAAAGGTGATAACAATAACCAACATAATTCATTTAGTCTGCTGATATCAAATAGGCAAGTGGTAAGCAGCGTATCGAATGATGGCTATAGCCAAGATATTGCAGTCAACAGAACTTCATCCACAGAATTTCGTCAGTTACAGCAATTAAATTGCATATATTGAATTTCGAAATTCAATTTTTACGTACCCACATGAGTATAAAAAGGCATCTTCTTCATCTGTTTTGACACACTGCAAAACCAGTACACAGAGCACTTACAAATTCTTTTCCTCCTATGTTCTGTTTTTCTAATCGAGTTTCCACTGTTATGGTTCACCGGAATTATCTGTTTGTGTTTAACAGATAATTCGTACCCATTGTATCCTGAGAAATAGATACCAGCAAACCTAAAGCACTACAATAGGTGGTAAATTTATTTTAAGGAAACTGTGCTACAGGCCTCGGGTTTATTTTTTTGTTTCATTAATTTCTTCTCCTGCTGTTTGATTTCCAATTGCTGTTTCTGCTACTATCTAATACCAGTTGCTGTTTTGCTGCATTTTTTGTTTTGTTTTCAGTTAATTTCGCCTTTATTAGTTCCTGTTTCTAATAGATAACTCACTGTTATTTTTCTGACAGTTGCGGTATCCAGGATCTCCTGTTGTTCTTGATCGTTTGTTCTGTTAACGGATTCGAGTGATAATTTGGGGTGACAGGATCAGTCCGTTGATTAAAGCTACAGAGATTAGCAGGCTCGGTTACGCTTTGAATTTCAAGGGCTGAACTTCTATCAGCTGCCATAGGTGGCGCCCGATTGATGGATGACTGAGTGAGATTTGCCACCTGCGTCATTACCAAACTTACAAAATATAACGAAAATTTTTTATAGTTGCATCTAATTTAAATATTTTTTACCAGGGTAGTATCAAGGATTGGTTTTTCCTTCTTGTGATCATGAGCAGGGTTCCAAGGCTCGGGATCAGATTCAGCAGGAGAGTTCAAATTGATCATTAGATTTTTCCCTTTTCTGTTATGATCATCCGAGAGAATCATTTGTTGATTCTGATAATACTTCCCCTTCATAGAATTTTTGGTTTCGGGTTCCTTGAGATTCTTGATGTTCACGATCTCCTTCTTCAGGGTTTCGATAGCTATATATATATAAACACAAAAGCACAAAACCGAATTAAGCAAATACAAACAAGCATTCACATTTATACAACATGCAAAATTTAAAGCTGAACCATTTTCTTCAAAAGTAAATATACCCTCCATTAGAAGCAACTTGCACTGTGGAAGCTCAAGTTTAGAGGCCGCAATCCTAGCTAATTCTTCTTCATACTTGAGCAGATAATCATTCAAGACCGATAATTTGTCCTGTACGCTGTCCATTTCTGACAGATCTTTGACCAAATTGTAAATGGTTTTTGGATCATAAGATGTCTTAAGACTCAAGTTGAGATTTAACCTTGAACCCATTTTTGATCACTCAAAAAAAAAAAAAAATTAACTTCTCTCTCTTTCTTTTTGCTATAGCTCTTAAAAATCCGCAGTGATGATGAGAACTATAAGGGTTGTTGGAGAGTTATATAGAAAAAGTGAAATGAGAGCCCAAGGTATTCTCCCAAAAGACAAGTTAGATTACATACAATAGATTCGCATGCAGTACTCTTTAATTGATTACTATTATTAGGGAAAACTATCGAAACACCCTATTGTTTGTTAAAATTAATCATTTCCTCTGCATATTTCAAAACCAATCAAAATTTCCATGCCGTTTAAAGCTTCGTTATTTTTTTTTTTATTTTTTTAAGAATTAGAAATTTCTTTTGATCAATGGTGATTTTCACTGTATTAGAGGTAAAATAGTAAAAGAAAAAAATGTTGAAAATTAATTAGATCTGTTCATCGACAAGGAAATTTTTTTTATGAGTTTTGAAATATGAAGGGAAAATGATTAATTTACTGAAACATAGGAAGGTTTTCAACTTTTTTTTGGGTACTTTTGGAATGAAAACGAAAAAAAGGAAATTCTACCGGTACAGTAAGTTTTAGTCACCGAGTTACATATTCAATATGCAAACTCAGTCCTATTGAGTATATTTTATATGACAACTCAATCTGTGACTGAGTTAATAATGGCTTATTTAATGGAATTTACCGTTATGCAATAACTTTTATTTCACTTATGGTTATAATTTTTTTTAAAGGTAAAATAAATAAATTAATATAAAATTAATAAATTAGTATTTCAAAATTATTAAACAAAACAAACAATTGTAAATCAACATTAAACTTTAAATTAACAAAAAACCAACTTATGTATTTAACTTAACTGTACAAAGGAAAAGATCAATCATCAATAAAAAAAAATTATATTGAAAACAATTGAAATAAATTTTATTTAATTGGTTTGACCATAAATTTTATATTCATTATAGGACATTTATAAACTTTTTTTTCTCATTTTCTATCATAGTATTTGTTTACAACACAAGTTAATTAAGTAAAATTATTTTTCATGATGTGGATCAAGCAAAAAAATGAAAATAAAAATAGACATGTATGATATATTCATAAAGCTAGATCTAATTTTTAGTTTTATACATACTTCACGTATTTGTTTACTTTTTACTCAAAGATTATTTAGGGTCATTGCCGAAGGGGTATTAATTTACTTTTTTTTACTTTATATTTACAAGTCTTATATTTTGTTTACATAATTTATATTTTATTTTATGATTAATGTTGATTTATAAGTTTTATGTTACATTTGTACGTTTTTATTTTGTTTACCAATTATACACCAAGTTACCATTTCTATGTTAGTTTATTTGTTTCACTTTCCATTTATATGTCTTATGTTTCATTTACTTAATTTGTGTTATTATTTTTTTATATATTGTTGATTTATAAGTTTTATATTATATGTGTGAGTTTTTTTTTTTCTTTACCCATGATACACCAATTTAGCACTTCTATTTACAATTCTTATATTCTATTTATATAATTTACGTTTTATTTTATACTTGCTGTTGATTCACAAGTTTTTTTTATTGTTCTGTTTACCAATACACCAATTTACTACTCCTATGTTAGTTTACTCGTTTATCCCTCTATTTGCAAATCTAATTTTTCATTTTTATAGTTTATGTTTTATCTTACACTTAGAGTTGATTTACAAGTTTTATGTTGCATTTATAAGTTCTTGTTTTATCTATCAATTTCTATATTAATTTACTTGTTTTACCTTCCACTTATGAGTCTTATGTTTTATTTATTTAACTTATGTTTTATTTTACATTTATTGTTGATTTACAAATTTCATATTATGTTCACAAAGTTTTTATTTTGTTTGTCAATAATACATCAATGTACCACTCCAACACTTATTTACTTGTTTTATCTTTCATTTACAAGTTTTTTTTTTTGGTTTTCCAAATTAGAAAGAGGACCCACTGGGTGTCCAACTACATATTGGTGGCTAATAGGCCTTGTATTTTATAGGATGTAGTGCTTATATGTTCACAGAGGAAACGGCTAGTTATATAGTGATAATAGCTCACTTATTGATCAAGATTGGCAGTTACGCATAAAGGTCATCAGTTTCAACACAGTTTTTTATCATAAGGGGGAGATGATTGGTAAGCAGCTCGAAAAATGTTTGCTTGATTGGGGTATAAAGAGGGTGTTCACAATCATCATGGACAATGTAAATGCAAATAAGGTTGCCATTAGTTATTTGAATAATAAATTGAAGACCTAGAGATGATGTATTGGTGTTGAATGGTGACTATATGCATGTACGTTGTTGTGCGCATATTACGAATTTTATTGTTAGTGAGCGGTTGAAAAAGCTAGATGACAATATTGTTAGTATCCATAGTGCTATGAAGTATATGAGATCATTCATTACAGGATTGAAAGCATTTCAAATTCATGTGGTACAAGAAAAGAATTTGGGGCAGAATGTTCAGTCTTCTAAAGGAAGTTTAGTTTTAAATTGTCCAATTAGGTGGAATTCCATATATACCATGTTGATGACAACTATTTAGATCCACATTTGATCCAATGGAAAATGAGGATAAGTTCTATGATGCGTATTTTGGTGAAGAAGAAAGTGGGAAGAAAAAGTTAGGACCGCTAGGAGGTTATGATTGGAATAATGCTCGTCGGATGGTCAAGATTTTGAGGATATTTTATGCCACTACACTAACATTTTCTTCTTCTCTAAGGGTGATATCCAGTATTTGCTACAACGAGATATGCGAAGTTGAAAAGGCCTTGAATACAATGGTGGACAACTTTGATCTGCAAGTTAGAATGATGGCAAGTATGATGAAAGAGAAATTTGAGGAGTACTGGGAAGGACCCTCGAAGATAAACAAGTTGTTGATTGTTGCTTTTGTATTTGAGCTAGAGATCAGAAAGTAAGAAGCTGGGGTCAGAAATGAGCAACATAAGTGATACTAATAAGGTGGTTGGATATGTGACAACAATTACAAGACACTCTTGACCTTATTCGTAGAGGGTTAGTACTAATGAGACTATGTTAGAAATTACACTGAGCAAGTATGCCTTGTTGACTAAGTGGTGGTTTTGAAACAATGATGAGTACTCAAAGAGTCCGTCCAAGCTTCAACTATTAATGCTTTGCTAACTTTTTGAGGGTGAACAAAGTGCTCTGTGTCTGAAATTAATACTAATTAGCGCCACAAGTGATCTGTTATTGGTCTACGTACAAAGTCATTAGGTAAGGTCAGAGCTTAGACTAGGAATGAGATTAGAAGAGGCTAGACTAATAAGGAAGAAAAAAATGATCCACAAATCAAACCACTGTCCCATTGGCCATTTAATGTACTAAAAATAAGGAAGACAAAAGTGGTCCACCAATCAAACTACTGTCCTATTGGCCATTCCATGTACTCAACACTCTTAATAAGAATATTTAAAAGGTATATGCATATGCTCTTGATATGTGGCTTAAGAAGGTAGTTGGTAGTTTCTTTTTATTTTTCCTATAGGAGTTACACTTAATTCACGATATCAAAACAAGCCTTTAGACCCACCAACCAATCAAACTAGCTTGATGAGGAGGCAAATGCCCAAGGATACTGTAGCTCAACACATACCTGGCTGAGGAAAAGGAAGCTCTCGAAGTAAGCTTCATACCAAATAACTATAGAGAAAGAGAAGCCATACTCTATCGTACTGAAGAGTGAGATAAATAAGTGGCATCCTTGGTTGATGATCTTCATCAGCAGAAGGAAAAAGCGTGATGAAAGGCAAGTCAGCAGTAAGCCTAATAAAAAAAGAAATTGAGAAAAGATAGCTGATGTTAGATAGCTATTGGATAGCCTTGACCTACAGAGAGTTTTAGTATAAACTCACATTTTGAAATGTTCTGCTAGGTTCTTAGTAGTAGTAAGTGATCTTTTCTTCTTTTACTTCACATAGCTTTTTGTCTCCTTCATTAAAAATAACAAACAAATAGAACTTTCAAAGCAATAAGTAGGAAAATATAATATCCTTAACCATACAATTCTGATGGAAACTAGAAGGGCATTTCTTACAACAAATCAATTCAACCCTATTAGAAAATCATAAAGGCATCATCATTAATGTCAGTACCATATTTCTACGATGTTGTAAAAGTATTAAAGTTGATTGACAAAAGAATCTAAGTTTTTTCATAAATAAAGGTTTGATTAAAAAGTCTGAATTAACAAAACTAGGGTTTTGTTTCACTTTTTATAATAACCCTAAATATCATGAATTTACCAAAATAGGCTAAACAAAACAAATGAAACTAGAGAAAATACGAAATATCTTAAAACTGAAAAATGATTAAGAAATAAGTGGAATTTTCAGCTCAAAATTAGGCAAAACAGTACAAGTTGTTATGGTTTGGTTTATCTCGTCACAATCTTCAAAACAACATATTATACACCTAAAATAGACTTTTGTAGCCCAAGTTGCGACCTCTGAAAGTTACCCTATTCGTCTCATGCAACCATCCTACATCATTTTGAGGCTCAACATGATGAAATCCATAGCTTGCCAATTCTTCCAATTGCTTTCTCCACGCTTGATTAATTGAAATTAAGAGAGAAATTTCCCGAGTGCTGCTGTAAATGTAGGCATATTATGGCCTTTTAAGATTGCTTCCATTGGCATGTTGTCCAAATTCATACACAGTAATCAGAAAGCACACCACCACTCTTACCTTTCAGCTTTTATACCGTAACATTCCCTTTTATAACTAAAATGTTTAGAACCTTAATACTTTTAGTATACATATAGATTGTAAAATAAGTTTTTTTTTTATAAAGGTATAATATAAAACACAAAACTTTGTTACAAAATGCAGAGATTCCTTATATATATCTCAAAAAGGACTCTGTGGTTATATAAATAAACTTATGATATTTATGTTTGGATAGAAACATAGTTGAGCCCATTAAAAAACCCAAGGTTTGTCATGCCCATATGCATTCCGCCTCAGTTGGGACTTGGCGTCAACTTGCCCTACTCATCGTTACCTACAATGTAAGGAAAATATGAGCTAATGTCCAGTAAGATAACACTTTGATGCATGTATAAATTATTATGCATATAGATAACCTTATTAAGCTTTTAAAAGAAACTTAGAAACACAAAATAACTTTATTAGGGCTTTAGGTATGTTACACTACAAGGCTAGCACTTTTATTCTTTAAACCAACATGCCCTTGGGACTAATTAATTGATCTTTTGGGTGTTACATATCGCCGTCCCCAAAAGATTATCTTAAACTTAGCTTTGAGGGCTTGCACTCTTTGAGAACTTTGCCACCTGGTAGTACAACAACCCATTTTTAAAAACTTCTCTTTTTTTTTAAACATCTTCCGTATAAAGTAATTCATGAAATGCATGGGTTCAATATAACTTATGTCCTAACATATGAAGTTCCTAGATGTACAACATAATAAGCATACAACGCTATTTAAGGACAACAATCTTTAATATAAGCGGCAAAGCCGACCATAGTATAATTAAGTAAAAGTATCACAGATTAGGTGGCATAACCGATCATGTAAGGATAAATAAGAACATACCATATTATAGGCGATATAGTCGACCATATAAAAATTTAGATAATAATTAATCACATCATGGTTAAGATTATCTTTCCATAAATATTTTAGTAAATTCTAGAATTCTTATTTATCATTATAAACATCTCTTATTATATCAACTTGTGTCATTGCTTATGTCATCATTACTTTATAATTGAATATTTTATATTATTATTATTATTGTTATTGTTATTGTTATTGTTATTGTTATTGTTATTGTTATTTCAATACTTAAGGGTACTTGTTAGCTTAAAGTTAATTTTATTATATTCAAGTGAGAAAGTTATACCTCACAATTTTCTCCCCTAATAGAAAATTTCGTCCTCGAAATTTACTTACTGAATAGCTCAGGATACTTATTTTTTGCCTCTTCCTCACGCTCCTATCTTGCCTCCTCCACTAAGCTATTTCACTATAGTATTTTAACTAGAGGGATCTTCTTATTCTTTAACTCCTTTATCTATCCATCAAGAATTTAAATTGGACGTTCTTTATAGGTTGTCATATTCTAGTTGAAGAGGCTTATAATTTAGCACATGAAAGGAGTTTGGAACATATATCTTTAACATTGAGATATGAAAGACATTGTATAATCTTGATAACAATGGTGGGCAAGTCGGTAGGAAACATTCCCAACACGTTCAAGTATTTCAAATGGCCAATAAACCTCGAACTTAATTTTTCTTTGTTCCCAAATCTCATTGATCCTTTTACTGGGGCAACTTTCAAAAATATTTTGTTACCAACTTAAAATTCCAAAGGCTTTTGCCTCTTATTTATATAACTTTTCTATCGACTTTGAATTGCCTGTATTCTTTAACATATTTTCTCGATCGCTTCAGATAAGACAATAATTAAGTAGGGTCCAAGATACCTTTACTCGGCCATATCATCCCAATGAATAGGTGACTTACATTTTTTATCATATACAACTTCGCATTGTGCCATGCCGATTGTTGCTTGGTAGCTATTGTTGTAGGTAAATTCAGGTAATGGTAAATACTTGCTCTATGATCCCTGAAAGTCTATAGCACATTCTTACAATATATCTTCGAGTGTCTAAATCGTTCTTTCTTACCAGTCGTCTATCTGAGAGTGAAATGTTCAACTAAATTTTAATTTTGTCCCCATAGCGCTATGTAACATTTCCCAAAATGTCGAGATGAACCTTGTATCTCAGTCAGAATTAATAAAAAAAAGGTACACAATGTAGTCTTACTATCTCCTTTATGTATATTTCTGCAAGTTGGTCCATGGTGTACGTCATTCGAATAGGCAAGAAGTGAGCAGAATTTATGAGTCGATCGACGATTACCCAATTGGCATCATGCATTTCGTAGTCCTCGGAAGACCAATCATAAAATCCATTGTGATTTCTTCCCACTTCCATTGAGGAATTTGATTGGATTCTAGAAGTTCTGCTGATCTCTGGTGTTCTACTTTGATTTATTGAGAAGCGAGACATTTTGTAACGAACTTGACTATATCCTTCTTCATTCTAAGCCACTAATAATGCTTCTTTAGGTCTCTATACATTTTTTTTGTGCCAAGATGAAATGAATATGGACCTATGTGAGCTTTAAGTATGATTTTTTACTTTAAATCTTCATTATCTGGTACACATATCCTGTCCTTGAACAGGATAATTCCTTTCTTTGACTTTTTGAACGACGTGTTCTTTTAGTTGGCCTCTATTTTTAAGTTCTTCAAGTAGAAATTACTTTCCTACCCCTCCTTAATCTTTTGTCAAGCGAAGTGTCATATTGACTAATTTTCCTACTACTAGCTCAATCTATGCCTTACATATAGAATCCTTAAAGATTATAGGCTTGACCTTTGACTTAGTGCATCTGCTATCACATTTTCTTTTCGATGATGATAGTCTATTTCACAATCGTAGTCCTTGACAAGCTTTAACCAATGCCGCTGTCACATATTCAACTCATTTTGTGAAAAAAATTATTTTAAAGCTCTTGTGATCAGTGTAAACCTTATAATGTGACCCCATTAAATAGTGACGCCATATTTTTAATGTGTGCACCATTGCTGCCAACTCCAAATCGTGTGTTGGGTAATTTTTCTCATACTCCTTCAATTGTCTGAAAACGTACACAATGACTTTTTCATTTTGCTTGAGGACGTATCCTATGCCACTTTTGGAGGTATCACTATAGATGACAAATTCTTTAAAGTTGGTAGGAATGGCTAAGATTAGAGTGGTAACCAATCACCATTTTAGTTCTTCAAAGCTTTTCTCTCATTTTATTGTCCACACGAACTTGGCATTCTTCTTCGTCACCTGGGACAATGGCATCGTACTGAGATTTTATCCTTAAACACGACGTGTCCTACGAATATAACTTTTTCAAGCCAAAGTTTACATTTATTGGATTTTGCATAAAGTTGCTTCTCCTTCAAGGTCTGAAGAGTGATCCTTAGATGTTTAGCATGCTCTTTCTTTGTTCGTAAGTAGACTAAAATATCGTCAATAAACACCACTATGAATTTGTCTAGGCAGTCTTTAAATACCCGGTTCATGAGGTCTATGAAGGTTACTAGGGCATTTGCTAGACTAAATGGCGTGACAACAAATTCATAGTGTTCATAACGTGTTCTAAATGTTGTTTTAGGAATATCTGCCTCTATGATTCTTAACTGGTAATATTATGATCATAGATCAATCTTTGAAAATACTAATACTTCTTACAGATGATCAAACTGGTTATTAATGCGCAGAAGTGGGTACTTATTTTTTACAGTCACCTTATTTAGCTCTCAATAGTCGATGCACATTCACATTGATCCATCCTTCTTCTTTATGAACAATACTGGTGCTCCCCATGGTGAATGGCTTGGGCATATGTAGCACTCTAGGTAAATTCTGCATTGGCAATGCATGAGAGAGATGCTGGGTTTAGAAAATGTAATTCACAACTTAATTGGCAAGACATGTTTTGGGGTGTATGGGTGTCCTAAAAGCAAAATTGTGCGAGCCTTGTTGAGGCCCAAAGTAGATAATATTTTGTCAAGTCTGGGTTGGGTTATAATAGATGGTATCGGAGCGGCTTCGTGAGTCCTCTTGGGTGATGGTAGGGCAAACTTCAGCAAGGATGCTGAGTCCCTAAGAGGGGTTGTATGTAACACATTAGGTGATCTCACATCTGTAAAACACGATAGAGATGCTGGGTTTATAAAGGGGTGATCCACACGTTAATTGGCTAGACAAATTTTAGGGTGTATGTGCACCCCCAAAAATAAAATCGTGCTGACCTTGTTAAGGCCCAAAGCAAATAATATCTTGCTAGGTTTAGGTTGGGTCATACTAGAAATGAAAGGGCTAGGGGGCATTTATAGCATTTCCTAAAGCTAATGGATGACTAGCATTTTGCCACCATAACTCTTGATTAATGGTTGATATTACCCTTCCATAAATATCTTAGTAAATTTTAGAATTCCTAACTATCTCTGCAATCATCTCTTATTGTATCATCACTTATGTCATTGCTCATTTTATCATTACTTTAGAATTAGATATTTTATATCATCATCATTTTCAACAGAAAAATTGAACAGGAAGAAGATATAATTAACTCTAACACTACACGACTTAAAAGAAAAAGACAAAATAATGAAGTAACTCTATAATACTACTATTGTGAAAAGTTTGAAGCAAGCATCACCCTTCTAGATTGAGGTACCCGCCATCTAGAAGAAGAAGGTGGTCCCTCCTTTTTGGACCAACAAAAGGAAAAGAAAAAAAGTAAAGTTGCGAGATGAACAGTAGCCCCAAAATGGCTATAAATAAAGGGGTTCATCCCCTCATTTCTATCGTCCCAAATCATAGAGAAGTAATAAGTTTCGGCATTGCTCAAGAAAATGGTCATGAAATGCTGGCCATGCAGAGAAGCAATCCAAATTGATAGGAGAGAAATATTTTTAAGCATGTAGTTATATTGAAGGAGCATTTGGCTCCTCAACATGGTTATTGCGGGTTTGCTTTGTTAAGGGATATTTCTCGGAATTATGTATTTGGGGATTGGGTGAGAGAGAATTATTTCTGAGAGTATGGTTGTAATAATTTTCTACATAGTGAATATTTTTTTCTGATTGTCTTTTGACAACAGCCTTGATTTTTCTCTGAATTTAAATTTTTCACGTAAATCTTATATTGTGTGATTGATGTATTCTCCATTTAATTTTTCTTTTAATTTGATACTTGATAAATTGCTTAGAGTGATCTTAGGAGGAAGCTCAATTTCCTAAAAGTCATATAAAATCCAACGGTTCCTATTTGGGTTATGTGGTACTGTTCACACGTACTGTACTGTTCATGTATACGGTACTGTTCACGTGAAGTAGTGGATCCAATAGAAATAGTTTGTGGTGAAGAGTAAAAACTGATCTATAAAGCAAATATGTCAGCAACTGGTATTTTTCAAACTTGTTGGAGTTTAATGTTGTTGAAAATTAATGGGAGAACGATTTTTGTTGGCTTGTGGAGAATTCAAGTCAAAGGTGTATCCAATCTAGTATGCACAAGGATTTGAAGGTGTGGCAATTTGGCACCTCAAGGAAATTGTCAAAAAGGTGGAGCGGGCTCAGCAAATTGCTCCAGAATCAGTAAAGGAGATACTGTATTCTCACAAATATTGAGTTTCTTTTTATAAAAGATTGGGTTAGTTTTTTTGGCATGTAGATCTCCAAGTACCATAAAAGAGAACATGTTACCCTTAGCGAGGTCCTTATGATTTGCACACAAGGTATGGTTGGCATTAATGCAAGGAATGTGGTCGAATTTATGTCGATGACTAACGAACTTCCAGGAAAGCCAACATGGAAGTTGCACCATAAATTTCAATAGGATATTTCGACATGTGCCGATGTAAAATTCTTAGAATTGGTAATTAATTCCAAGTGGTATATTCTTTATGGTGGAGTATGATAATTCTCTATGGTGAGGATTATGACTTAGGTGAAAACAGTAAGGATGGTGCGGAGATTGATTAGTTCTCAATCAAATCTCCAAGTGGGAGAATGTGAAAAGTTTAAAGCAGGCACTGCCCTTTCGGATGGCGGTACCTGCCATTGTTGAAGAACGAGGTGATGTTTCCTTCTTGGACTAACAAAAGGAAAAGAAAAAATTAGAAAGCCGCAAGATGAACAGTTGCCGCAAAATGGCTATAAATATAGGGGTTCATACCCTCATTTTTATCATCCCAAATCCTAGAGAAGCAATAGATTTCAATATTGCTCAAGAAAATGGTCATGAAATGTTGGCCATGGAGAGAAGCAATCCAAATTAAGAGGAGAGAAACATTCTTAAGCATGTAGTTATATTGAAGGAACATTTGGCTCCTCAATATAGGTATTGCGGGTTTGCTTTGTTAAGGGATATTTATCAAAATTATGTATTTGGGGATTGGGTAAGAGAGAATTATTTTTGAGAGTGTGGTTGTAATAATTTTCCATATTGTGAATATTTTTCTTTGGTTGTCTTTTGACAACGGCCGTGGTCTTTCTGCGAATTTGAAATTTTTCACGTAAATCTTGTGTTGTGTGATTGATGTATTCTCTATTGAATTTTTCTTTTAATTTGTTGCTTGACAAATTGCTTGGAGTGATTTTGGGAGAAAGTTCAATTTCCTAATAGTCGTATCATCCTTTAGTTTCTTTAGTATTTTTCATAGTTAAGGGTTGGTATAGACTATGAGAAAGTGTTAAGAAATAAATAGTCAAATGAACTGAAATAAAAAAACAAAAAAAATTAAATCAAACTGAAACAGCTCAATTTATTTAATTGGTTGATTTTAAGTCAGGTTTAGTTTTATTTTTTGTCTAATGTATTAGCCTATAGTGAATAAAATTAATTTTATTATAAATTTCATCTCAAATGATGTGGAAGTGATGGATCATTAAATTTTGTCTTATCAGACTAATTTTCTCATTCATTAAACAAGTTATTAGAAGAACTATAAAGAACTATTCGCGTTCAAGCATCATCATAGTTTAGCCGTATATGAAGTACCAAAGAAACAAAAAGAACTATCTACAACAGATACCCCTACATATGATGAAACTATGCTTAAGCTTGAAACTCTATGAAGATAGAGAAAGACCTGCACTAGCTCCAACAAATGCCCCTACAACATGAAGCACCGAGGACTAGTGTGATCTGACGGGGTTGGAAACGTCAATGTATTGTAACTGATCAACTCGATCATCAAATTATTCTCAATGTGAGAAAATCCAAATTCCTAGATTCACATTGGGACAAGTTCTGGGACGGATGGAATTACAAGATTTTCAGCATTCAACATACAAAGAGCCTAAAAATTAGATTCGCATGAGAACTTGTTCCAAGCTGTAGAAGGTTAAATGCCAATATCATACAGATTAGGTAGAAGGTAATTCAGAACTACGAAATGAACTATATGACACAGCTGCTAGCTAGCTGGGTGGTAGCTTAAGGCATCAGCACTTATTGATTCATTTTGGGCCAATAGTTTCTGCAGCATTTCTTTTGCCCCGAACCTTTCACGAGTTCCGATAAATGGCATTTCGGGAAACTTTGTCCCATGTACCTTGTAAACCTGAAGTGAATACTTCAAGTTAATCGAAAGCATGTAGTTGGAAAACGCATGAATGTATATATATTAAGAATGACTTAGAATTTATAGATCTAAAAAATCTTCTCATACGTAGGCAATCGGTAGAGTAAATTGTAAACAACCAAAAGCAAATATATACATATATATTTGTGTATGTGTGTGTGTCTGTGTGTGTGTAGTTATGTCACATTGTAGTTATGTCATATTTATCTTACATATGTAGTTATGTCACATTGTAGTTATGTCATATTTATCTTACATATGTAGTTATGTCACATTGTAGTTATGCAAGGCCATAAAATTAACTACATAGTGAAGAACTACACACACACACATGTTAACTACATAAGTATATAACTACAATGTTCTTCATTACAAACAATGTGACATAACTATATAACTACATGTGTAGTTCTTCAATAAACCATATTGGCCTTAAATAAGATAAACGAATATGTAGTTATGTCACATTAATTTGTGCAATAGTTTGTGGCTCTATCTTTGTCATAACTCATAAACATATAAACTCAAGATGTACATTCTTGAACTTGTTCATTAGTCTAATATAACTTCATTGTTTAGCTCTATATTGATGATTTATATATGAACTTATGAATGAGTAATATATATTTTTCTTTTTGTCTTAACCACGAGGTATCCTGAAGAGGGCCCCAACTGTGGGAAACACCTTTAAGCCCGTACCACAACTTATATTATAAGTCCCCACTCGAACCGGGAGGCACAGGTTCTCCCAACAAAGGCGACTTTCCTGCGACTCGAACTAGGGAGCAAACCCAGACTATAAGTCCCTACTCGAACCGAGAGGCACAGGTTCTCCCAACAAAGGCGACTTCACTGCGACTCGAACTGGGGAGCAAACCCAGTCAAGCCACTTAAGGGGACTCCATTGTCAGTGGAGCCAACACTTTGTTGGTTATGAATGAGTAATATTTATAAAACGACGTATATAAACATGATTTTATGAAGTCAGAGTCCAGTTTCATAATTAGCTCGGTTCATTAATTTGCTCCTCTTAACGAATAAGGCCGTTTTAACATATAAAAAACTTTGCAGGCATAACATTTAGGTCAAATATTAGAAATAATAATGCAATTTTAGGATGCTAATGCTACAAAATCGCTATTAATTTTATGTTTTCAAAGTTCTTATTTAGCAAAGATTTCCACTTTATCTTCTTTGTTAGTTAGAAGCTCTGGAAGGAACCCAAAAAAAAAGGTCCAAGCCCATGCAATTTTATGGAAATAAGTCGTCCTCCTAACAGATCAAGTCTCTCCCATCAAATTGATGAGGAGGACAAATGCCTCTCTACTTGACCACTTGAATTTCATCGTCATACAATTTCGTGGTGAAATAATTAACTACATAAATTTTCATTACTTAATTAGATGCTAACTTAATACATATGTGCAGTATTATTTTTCATTTATATTATTTTACCATGCAATAAATGATTTAGGAGTGTTTTGTTATTCATTCAGAAGTTTTAAAACAATAATAATGCGCAAAAACAATAATATTGCAAATCGCATAATGCTGACTAATCAGTTTCAATTCTTGTTGTATACGTAGTACTACACTTACAAAATTAATATGTAAAATTTTTATCATAAGTAATGTTAGAAATGATGTGGCACTCTTTCCATGAATTTTCCATTTATCACTCAAGGATGGAACTCTATTAATTTCTTTTTTTAAGAATCGACGAATCAAATAATATTTTGTCTTAATTTGTAACAACATGTTGTGTAATAAGTATTATTTTTCAAATTATTATCATGATATTTCTCAACATGTGCATGAGTTTGCAGATTTTTTAAATCTCAATTCTGTAAGTATATAATTTTTTAATTCTCAAAAATATAAATTTAGTTGATAAGACGTATTGGTTTGATTCGTATACATATTACTGAACATCCCAAAAAAAAAAAACTTACTTCAAGTGGCTAGTTGTTTTCACTCATGTATAGAATGCTCCTCGTAAGAAAAGAAATCTAATAATATTATTATCTTTATCTTTGTTTAGTTCTCTCGCAACAGAATTTAAAGTTACAGCTATTATTCTTATCAACCCTTTTGCATAGTTATCTCTCATTCTTAAAGTACTTTTTTAGTACTAACATTAATTGACTGGTTGTTTTTGCCCATAAAGAATCCTCCTACTAAAGAAAGAAAATCTAATATTATTTTCAACTTTATCCTTATTTAATTAGTTCTCTGAGAAAGAGTTTAAATGTACTAGTACTGTTCTTATCCCATCTACCTTTTGCAAAGTTGTCTGTCTTTCTTTTGGTACTCTATTAAAAGAATTTAATTGAATATTATTATTTGATCTCTGTCTCTGAGTTGTCTCTAATAGGTTTTTGACTTCAATATTTAGTTATTTCATTAAAGGGTTCAAACTATGAAATATTAGACATGCTTAGATAAATTATTTGTCATTCATCTATTGGAATACCACATCAATCGAATACAAATTGGATGATAGTTGAGGTCCTTAGCATTATTATTTTATCATATGGTATTCTTTTATATCTTATGTAGATCATTGCTACCAAATCATTTCTTAAAAATGCATAGTCAAGTTGAAATGCCAATGTAAATTTCTTGAATGATTATAAATTGTTTGAATGCAAGTTAGTTTAGTTGGCAAAATCTCTTGAACGGAAAATAAGAGATTTATAGTTTAAATCATACTCGCATGGGTGAGAGTGGATTTTGTTACTATTAGAAAATATAAAAGTACTAATAATAAATTACTATGACCATCTTTTCTTATAGTATTAAATCTTTTGCTAAATCAACAATATGCTCTACTTAAAAATCAATGAAAGCTATTGAATGGAGAGACTATTTGAATTATTCAAATACTCCACCACGTTTCATATTGATTATGAAACAAAAATGTGGCCTCTTGTTAGTAGTACAGAAGAGAGAGATCAAAGTCATTGAATTACATCGGATTAGTGATTTACCAGATTGTTTCAGTTGAAGCTACGCGTCGGTATTTTCTTATTCTTAATTTTTCTTCCCCATTACATATTTACACTTAAATTTCAAGAACTACCAATCATCTTTAAGAAAATACACACAAACACACACACACACACATCATAATAGGGAAAATAAAAATTTATATTATTTGTAGAAGATGGAGGGATAAGGCGGACACAAGAAGGTATGCTGCATTTGGAGGTCTGCAGGGTTTGTTTTTCGATCAGGGCAAAAAAGCACCAAAATTTGCATTCATTTAAGGTCCTTGCCGGATCAAAATCTTGGTCTAGCCACTGCTTGAATGACTTAAATTGATGGACTTTGTCATTCTTACGTAGTTTACATTCAAGCTGAAGCACCATCATCTTCTTCTTCATGGGGTTCAAAGATTCAAGTTAAAAAATGCAACCTTCACGCAGCATTTACCTCGAATCAGCACTGTTCAACTCTTATTATTTGCCTCATCCACCTTTATAGCTGTACATTAAAAAAATTGAAAGAAAGAATTGTGTCATTCAGATGATGAAATGGACGCTACATGAAGCTTGCATCTAATTTTATGAAGATGGACAATTGGCACCGAGGATTGATGTAGTCTGACAGCATGTCGAAACATAAATGTGTTCTAATTGATTAAATCCTTCATAAAAAAATAATTCCCAATATTGCCCGAAAATCCGTACTTTTGTTTCCACAGCTGGACAAGTTGAGCGACAGATGGAATTACAAGATTTTCAAATTTAAGCTGACCAGTAGCTCCAAAATTGATCAGATTCCCTATTAGAACTTGTCCTAGCCTAAGACGAATTTTAGAATATATTAGAAGTACCATATCAAACATATAACAAATAAATAATGTTATGGCATAAGGATTAGTGTTCCGAATCTAATCCAATCCGCTCAATCCGTCTGATCATAAAAATTAAATTTATGCATTAGTGTATTTAATTGAATTGAAAAATTAAAAATCCACAATTGGTGGATTCTGTAAAAATTTACGAATTCACAAAAAAATAAAAAAATTTGTTTAATTAAAAAAACTTATAAATGTGGCATTATTCCATGCTAGTGGTAGTTATAATAAATTCAACTACTCATATCATACATGTATTAATTAATTGTATTAATTACCTCTGATCTCTTTTAGAATTTCTTGTCTGGAAGGAAGACAATGGAAACAAAAAATATGACATATATAACATGTTTATTAGTGGCTTCAGCTACAACACTTACAAATTCTAATGAGTTACCAGGAGACATAGTGCCATAATGTCGTGTTGGATGCGATGAAGATGAAGTTATAATATGATGGAAGCTTATGGGGATAATTTGGTAAGGTATAATCCTAATAAAGAAGCGAAAGTTGAACATTTGACGGATTTTATTGGTTCAGTTGAGGCAGTTGTTGTCATGACCTAACTCAGACCTGGTAAGATATTGTCTACTTTAAGGCCCAGACAGTTTTGTTTTCTGGGGCGCCCATACACCCTAAAACACGTTGTTGTCGTGACTCAACTCAGACCTACCAAGATATTGTCCATTTCTAGGGCGCCCATACACCCTCAAACATGTTGCTGTCGTGACCCAACCTAGACCTAGCAAGATATTGTCCATTTCTGGAGAGCTCATACACTCTAAAACACGTTGCTGTCGTGACCCAACCTAGATCTAACAAGATATTGTCTATTTCGGGCCTTAACAAGGCCTACACAGTTTTATTTTCTGGGGTGCCCATACACCCCAAAATATGTCTTACCAATTAAGATGTAGATCATCCCTTAATAAGGCCTACACAATTTTATTTTTTGGGGCGCTCATATACCTCAAAACGCATCTTGCCAATTAAGATGTAGATTACCCTTTATAAACCCAGCATCTCTTCCGTGCTTTGCCGATGTGGGATTTGCCATTCTCGATGTTTGCTCCACCATTGCGCAAGCAGACACGCGGAGCCACTCTTATACCATCTATCTTGACCTGACAAGATATTGTCACCTTTAGACCTTAACAAGACTTGCATGGTTTTGTTTTCCGGGGTGCCCATACACCTCAAAACACGTCTTGCCAATTAAAGTGTGGATCACTCCTTATAAACTCAGCATCTCTCCCATGCTTTGCCAATGTGGGATTCGCCTAGGATCTTACAGTTGCATATGTTGAAAGTCTGATCTCACCCCTTGTTTTTATCCCTCTGTAAAATATATATATGTATAACATAAATGATTTTGGTTTGCGACTTATTACAATTTTCATGACATTTATTTTGTTTAAAGAGCAGCATAGAGTCTAGTTAGCTTCTTGTTACTATGGTCATCCTATTACTTCCATTTGCCCTCTTGAAGCCCACTCAACAATATTGCACCACTGCAACAGTAACAAGATCCCACTAGCAGGTGGCTTTACCATCCAAAATTAAACGACGGCCCGTCGGTATGTGTCTGTATATATATATGTACTGTCTTTTCCAGATGCGCCTCTAATTACAAAAGAGAAGATCTCTGATTACACAAGAGAATAATCACAATACACACACACACACACACACACACACACCTGAAAGGATCCCTGCCCCGATCAGTCACAGTAGATGCAATCGGATTAGATACTATTCGAGCCTCCCAAAAATATATATGAGAAACTATGTTGTGGCTGTCAATACTACTTGTTTTAGAACAAGTATCTAAAATAAGCCGGCATCTCTTGACATCTACAGTTTAATTTCTTCAAAATCTCTCCCTAACCCTGCCATACAGTGCGTCTCCGGTGTTAAGGAATATATTATCCGCTTTAAATAGTCATAAGATGAAATATGTGAATAATTAATTTCACATACCTGAAGTTGGTATCATAGATTAGCTCTCTGAGTTGTTATAAATTGATTCCATTTTTTTTTTCAGTTTGAAAAATGTTGAATGATTTTCTTTCCTTTTTAAATTTTTTTTTAACTACCAGGGTCATTAATATATATTTAATATCTCATTTCAATTTTGGTGTTAAAATAGTTAAAGGAAAAATATATTCTCGTAGGGAAATTGAAGCGTGACATTTTCACATTCCAAAAAAATATATTCTCGTAGGGAAATTAAAGCGTGACATTTTCACATTCCAATTGATAACTCGAGGCATGTATTGATTAATTAAAGAGGATTTGAAGTGGTGATATTTGCACAAAAATGCATGACAATGACGAAAATTTTGAGTCAAGTTCGTTTACAAGTTGTTTGATTTTTTGAAAGACAATTTTGTGCAACAATATTAACAGTATCAAAAACAGTATGTTTAACGTTTGCAATCCGGCTTTAGCAGTTTGAGGAGGTGTTTTTAGAGACTGCCATGGTGATTGGCCTTTGCGGTCTTATCTTGGTCGCAAGCTTTCTTTATTTGTTGAGATTACGACCGTTATCCTTGTTGTTTATCAGGCTTCCAATAGCGACCAGAAGTCTATTAGCAGCTATCATTTGCTTGCTAGCACTTGTTTCATACTGCCACGGCCAATTGACAATCTTCGGGATTATTATTACTGTCGTGAATATAGAAGCCCGGTGGGGCCTCCAATAGGCACCCTAGTGAATGAAAGTCTCCACTGGTTAACAAACAATCAATGTGACTTTGGTAAGTTCGGGATACTACTTTGGATTTAGCCACGGATTAGTTCTTCCGGGTGTCGAAACCTGATTCTGATTCTGTTCATATAGCGATGGGATTGGGAGTTGTTGATGGTCACCTCTGTTTACTCGCAAGGGATTGGGAAGTTGAGTTATGGACGATAAAAGAATATGGAGTGAAGTCTTCTTGGCAAAAGCTCTATCGTCTTGGAATTTCTGTAGAAGAGAATAGTTATTGCAATCGCCCTGCATTGATACTGTCACAAAGATGTACAGGCTGCGGTGAAGATGATATTATAACAATGACATTCCAAATTGGGTGGAATGGAATAAATTCATGACAAGGTATAATCCTAATAAAGAAATGAAACTTGAACTATTGATCATTGCTACCAGCGAATAAATTTGTACCCATTTTGCAACAATAGAAAAAATTGCTTACTTAAAAACTCTGATCTTGCCCGCTGGCTCTAAAACTCTGATCTCGTCCCAGCAAGCTTCTTCTATTCTATCAATATATGAGAAGACCATATATAAGTTTGTTTTGCAAGTTTTTTCTATTTTCATGATGTTCTTTTGTTCATATAGCAAATTTTTTTTTTTAATAGGAAAGTAGAACTTTCATTGAATCAATACTTAAGAGTACATACAAAATTTCAGAGGGGAAGTTCCCCCACCAGACAACAGAATGGGATCTTTCTAAAGCCAATTTAGCTATAGAATGAGCACAAAAGTTACATGATCAAGGCATTTTGCATCAAACGAGCTAAAGTCCTTCATCATAGCTTGGATTTCCTGAACTCGCCAAAAGATCTCAATACTGCTACCTTTTCTTTTGTTGATCAAATTTGCTACCTCTTGAGAGTCAGTTTCCAGAATGACTGCCTTCAAACCTGCTTCCTTTGCAATACATAAACCCCACTCAGCAACTTCTGCTTCCACATAAGAGACATTTCCCTTGAACTTGGATTTCTTAATAGCTGCAGCCATATACTTTCCCGTATCATCTCTGATTACTACCCCAAGCCCTGAACATTGTCTTTCTTTGTCAGTAGCTGCATCCACATTAATCTTCAGCCAGCCCTGAGGTGAAGGAGTCCATACATTTGGCTTCTTCTTTTGTAAGTTTTCCGCATACATCATATCTGGAAATTTGGTTCTGCTAAAAGCCTTATTTACTGCTTTAGCTTTGGCCAGCAAAAGATTTGGTTCAAGTTTCAGTCCTTCAAAAATGAACTTGTTTCGAGCATACCATATCACCCACAAAGTAGTCATCAGAAGCTCTACGCCTGCTCTACTCAAATTCTTCTGAAGCCTCATCAATTCCCCCAACATGTCTGTACTTCTCATATCTTGAAAAGCACTTGCCAAAGCTGAACTTTGCCACACTTTCTTTGCTGCTTTACAAGAGATCAAAGCATGCTAGATGTTTTCCATTCTATCTCTACAACGTTTGCAGTGGGCCTCTTGAATAATTTTGCGTTTCCATAAATTCTCTGCTGTCGGTAGTAAATTCTTTGCTGCTTTCCAAATGAAGATCTTGATCTTCTCTGGAATAATGAGCTTCCATATAACGCTCCAGTTATTTCCTCTGCTGTCCGAACAACTGGGAAGATCTAAGAATTTTCATTTTAAGAGCCACTTGGTAACCGCTCTCAACAGAATATCTTCCTTGTCTGCAATAATGCCAGATCACACTGTCCTTCATTTCTCTTCTTGGAAGTGGAATGCTTAGGATTTCATCTGCATCATCTTTTAAAAAATTTTGCTGGATAACCTCTGTCTTCCAGCTATTTTCTTTATCTATCAGCTCTGCTACATTGGCATCGGGAGACATTTTTGGCGTAGAATAAGTTTTGAAGGTGGATGGCCTTGGGATCCAATTATCTCTGTAAATTGAAACACTCTTTCCGTTGCCAATTCTCCATCTGTAGCCCTTGAAAATCAATTGTCGTCCCCACAGCAGGCTTCTCTAAATGTATGACGGATTAAAGCTTGTTGAAGCATTCAAAAAATTCCCTTCTCTAAAATACCTGGCCTTCAAAATTCTAGCTGTTAAAGACTCTGGGTTTTGAACCAATCTCCAGCCTTGTTTTGCCATTAAAGCTTGGTTGAAGCTTGATATATCTCTAAAACCCATTCCACCTCTAGTCTTGGCTTGGCTCATCCTCTCCCATTTTGTCCGAAAGATACCTCTCTTCTCTTTCTTTTTGCTCCACCAAAAACCAATTATAGATTGCTGGATATCATTATAAAATCCCATAGGTATCTTGAAGACACTCATGGCATAAGCTGGAATAGCTTGAGCCACTGCTTTTATTAGCACTTCTTTCCCTCCACTTGTAAACAATTTCTGCTGCCAGCTAGAAATCTTGCTCTGGAATTTTAATTTGATCTCATTAAAGAAAGCCTTCTTCTTTCTTCCAATCATTGAGAGCAGCCCCAAGTATTTCTCATACTTAGTCACCACATTAAGCTGAAAAATTCTTTTAATTGCTGAAATCTGGTTTTCATGAATCTTGCCGCTGAAAAAAATACAAGACTTCTCAAAGTTGAAGATTTGTCCAGAGGCCTTAGCATAACACTCAAAAATATCCTTGAGGTGATGGCAGTCTTTGATTAAAGCTCTAGAGAAAATCAAGCTGTCGTATGTAAAAAAGAGATGAGAAATAGAGATATGCTTGCCAAATTTCAGCCCCTGGATGTGATTCTTTTTTTCTGCTAGCCTCAGCAAGTTAGACAAGGCTTCTGCACAGATTATGAATAAGTAGGGAGATAGTGGGTACACTTGCCTTAAAACCCTTTTGGGGGTAATCAATCCCTTTGAAGATCCATTGATGATTACAGAAAAGGATGAGGTAGTAATACAATTCATGATTAGTCTAACCCATTTATCCTCAAAGCCTAGTTTAATCATAACTTGTTTTAGGAAGCCTCATTCCACCCTATCATAAAGCTTTACTGATATCTGACTTCAGAGCCACCAACCCCTTTTTTTTTGCCTTTACTATGCCTAATCTTATGGAGGCATTCATACCCAACAATGATGTTATCAGTTACCAATCTGTTGAGAATGAATGCACTTTGAGATAAATCAATAACATTATGTAAAATGGATTTCAATCGGTTGGCATTATTTTTTGCAACAATTTTGTAAATTACATTGCACAGGCTTATTGGTCTAAACTCGGTCACTTTCATAGGTTTTTCAACTTTTGGAATTAGAGCAATAAAAGTGTGGTTTAAAGGGGCAATAGTACCTGCTTCATTTAGAACATGAAGGCATGTATTGATGACTCCTTTGACCAATCTCCAATGCTTTTGATAGAATGCAGCCGGAAGTCCATCAGGCCCTGGTGCCTTGGTTGGGCACATTTGGCCTAAAGCTTTTGCAATCTCTTCCTGAGTAAACCATTGGCTCAAATGTTCATTCATTTCTGCTGAGACTTTAGGAACCATTCCTTTTAATGCCTCCTCCATTTGATCGTGGGTTGGGTTGGAGGTTGAGAATAGCTCTGTAAAATATCCACATATTTCTGTCTCTATTTCTTCATCTTCTGTCCTCCATTGGTCTTGTGTATCTTCAACACGCCAGATTTTGTTCTTCCTTTTTCGGGATGAAGCTTTTGAATGGAAGAACCTTGTATTTTTATCTCCCTCCGCAAGTCAATCTACCCTAGACCTCTGCTTCCAGTAGATCTCCTCATTTAGCAAAAGGTGATGAATCTTTCTCTCAATACTTATCACTTCTTCCGCATTCTCATACTGCCTATTGTGTTCCTGGAGGTCCTTTAATATGTTCCTCAGATTCTCCAACTTCTCCTTACTGCCCCCAAAAGTTCTCTTACTCCAGTGCACTAGTTCCGTTAATGCTATATATTGAGTACTATATATTGAGCTTATTCTGTATAAATCAAATGAATTTGATGTTCTGACTTCCGATCCTGTTTCAAACTTGAGCCGAATTCTATATCAAAAGTACAAGTTCACTTCTCTCGACCGCTTATTAAAACCCTCACAAGCACTATATCAAAAGCAAGCACATTGGACACCACATTGCTCAAAATCATTTAACAACGGAAATAAAGTTCAACATCAAACTAACAGAATGGTGGCATTACACTCCTACTGATGCAAGTAGCAGTGCTAAAACAAGAGAAAACGTACTTGTATTAGACTTGGCTTGGCCATTTGATCTGCCCTCTGTGATCGTCACATGGTTTCTCATAACCTGAAAGATCAATAAAATACTCAGAAAGCAACCAAATAATAATAATAATAATAGAGTGACAGTCTCATGCTTTTCAAAATTGTTCATAATATTGTTAACTTTTGAGGAAAAAAAGAATTGTAATAATGGTGAATGCATGGAGAACGGTTTACACTTTACATAAAGAACAAGAAAACAACGATTTACCGTTTGTCATTGGTTATTTTAGTAATTAAATAATACTATCTGTAAGTGATCTTAGGGGTGAAGTTATGAACTTTACTAATGGTCATAAACTGACTCCAAATTAATCTTTTTGGGAAAAAAAAAAAAGGAAAGAAGGTTTTTAATAAATAAAATGCAGAATCATATTTTCTTCTTGTTTTAGAATTTGTTTCTATCACATATGTCCTTAATAATTTTTTTAAACTATGGTTTTGGTTATGATTCATCCGGTAATGATTACAAGCAACTTCCATATTTACACAGCCAAAAACAATTCTTGGAAAAAAGTTGAGCATCCTGTTAAATGCTGTCAAGTCCTCTGAAGTCTGTCTATATGATTTAGTGTGTGATTAATTGTGGGTCTGTATTATTTATTATATCTAGTTATTAAATTATTTATTAAGTGATTGATATTTAAATCGGTATAGACTGTGTTATGTTAAAATCAGTATTTTTTTTTTTTATGAACCGGTAGGCCATCGTTAGCAACTCAAAAATTTCTCTAAATCAAAAGAGTGGGAATTAAAAGGAATTTCTGATCTTGTTATTATGTTAAAAAGCACAAAACAAACAATCTACCTCACCTCATATTCCTTGCTTAGCCAGTTGACTCTCCTGTGAATGAATAAGCGCTACCCTGAGTTTTGTATTCAAAAATAAAAAGAAACTTTGGCTTATTAGTTACATAGGAGGGTAGTCAGATACATGGAAGGAAGAGTTGGGCTTTCTCGAATTGTATTGGAAGGCAGGATGTTTAATTTGTAATCGAAACCCTCCTATTGTTTAACAAAATTAATTAAAAACGTTTTAAAACACATCTAAATCTCTCTCTGGTTAATTCATTTTGCTAGTCTTACCATTTTACTATTAGTGGTTGTTTGACGTTACGAATATGAATACCTTTAATTCTTTAATTAATTAAATTTTTTATTAACAATTAATTCAAAAATTATCAAAAAAAAGTAAGGGAATAGTAATAAATATTCAATTAATTCTGAATTTTTTTAAATTTATTGTCAAAAATTAAAATGCAATATATACATGGAGTCTTCCTCCAGTGATGACATCCTCACTTTGTTAAAAAGTGAGAATGTCGTTAGAATATAAAAAAATATAGATTTCAATACATTAAAAACTATATTTTTTGTCTATTAACATATATTAAAATCTGTGTTTTTATGTTTGTTAGTAGCACCTTCAGTTTAACAAAATATGGATACTCTCACTAGAGAATGATTATACACACACATTCATTTGGCATTTAATTTTTTAATTAATTATTATAATAATTAGAATTAATTAAAAGATTATGGCAACTCCCTAATATTTCCCATAATTTTCAAAAATTATTCAACTCATTAAATAATTTAAGGCTTTTTACATTCCCAACATCAAATAATCACCAAAAGTAAAATGATAAAATTAAACAAAAAAAATGATATTCAAGAAGACTTTGGGATGTATTTTAAAACATCAAAAGGATTTTAATTGGTTTTGGTAAATAATAGAGGATTTCGCTCTTTTTCCCTCTTAATTCCAAGAATTTCTTTTTCCTGTTTTCCTTTTCTCTTCAATTTCAAGGACCTTGATGATGATTCTTTTCTTTTCTTTTATTTAGTGATAGAAAATAAAAATTAAGAAGACAGAGACGCCAAAAGAGAAATAGCAATCGATATATAGCATATATAATATCGGGTATAATTTTGTAATTATATAATATGTTTAAAGCATAAATAAAATTTCATGAATTATTTACCATCAAAACATAATGAAGGTGGCAAATTAAACGACAAAATAATTCACTTCACTAATAACAATAACCATTCATGCAATCTATTCGTCTTTGTGAAAAATCTAAAATTGCCAGTTTAGTTATATCGCTCTTATGAAACCATTAACAATATCATAGATTTTTCTTTTGTTTTCTTCTATTTTTTGTGGGTTTAAAACAGTGATAGCAAATAAATATTAGTATATTACTTAGTCCATTTTCAAGGAGCCCATCACTCCAGGTTCTCGGCATGCAATTAGTTTTCTTCTTGTTTCAAGCACCGATCGGTAGGAATCAATGGTCAATATTTTAGGAAGATTGAAAAAACCTAAGGCATTTTTAAGGAGGCCACCACTTTAGATTCTCTATGAAATGGGTTTTCTTATTGTTTCAAGCACCGATTTTCAAGAATCAATAGCTGTTAACTTGTAGGAAGACCTAAAAGACATTAAAATTATATCTAAAAAAAACTTCCCATCTGTATGCAATTCGCATAAAAAATTATAAACAATAACCAGCCAAAGGAGGTAGCTCTTTCATAAAGGAAAAATGGGAAAAAAAAGGAAAGAGAAGTTAGTTCGTTGCAGTGGAAGATTCTTCACAAGCTTTGATAATCGAAGAAAATTTCGTTTAGATTGCATATGATGAAAAAAGGGATAAAAGGAATAGTTCAATTAACAGCCAAAGGAGGTAGCCAACCTTGTAGAAATATGCTTGAACTGGAAAATTTATCCAATTAACTTGTTCGACAAACCGCTTATGAAAACAAAGACCATTATGAATGATTACAACGAGACTTGTCTTTTCTAGAATTCATCAACTGAAGAAACAAAGCAACATAAGCACCAACCGAAGAAATATAGAAAAGGACACGGAAACGGTTACAGTTCAACATTCTAGCCATCACCATGAAAACAGAGGGCAAGATGCACGGGCCAATTCCTTTTGGACCATCCGCAGGGGCACGGCCATCGTTAGTTGGCCAAACCATAGTTGGCCAAACCAGAGATATAATCAACCAGACATATTTCTAAAAATCATTCATGCCCCAGATGCAAGTCTATAACTTGAAGAAGCTGGGCTAGATCAAAGAAAATAGGCATAGAAAATACCCTGAGTTTAACATACGATTTCTACACAAAATGTAAGTCAATACACAATGTTCCAAACCCAATTCCGACGATAAGAATGATTTGTCCCATTATTAAAACTAACCTAGATCTGTGAATTGCTAGAAACATTCTAACAAGCAAGAAGTAATTCAATGTGTGCCAGAAAACAATACACCAGTCAACTACCTGAATCATTCCATCAGAAAGAGATATTCTACTCTCCTCAATCTCCCTACCGAAGGCACACAGAACTCTTGAATTCAATAATCCTTGAAGCTAGAATGCTCATAGCTGCCCGTTGAATAGTATCGCAACACAGGTTTTTAAATCAAGAGCAGCTTCTCCCATTCCTCATGGCACCCTCATCCCTATTTGGGAGGGCATCACTTCTGTAACTGGTTGTCGTGGCGCAACGCAATCCCAAGGAATGCATTAGGATTTGATATTTGTTCATTCCGGCGCAGTCAAAAGGCAATGGAAGATCAGAGGAAATTCTAGGACAGAATTCCACCGGCAGGTAAGATCGGTCTCTGTCCTTTTGCCATAGTACGATCAACAGAACCACCTTCAATTTCATCAAAAGTCTGCCACAATAAGAAAAAGCAGCATGACCCGCATGTGGGACTGTATAGAATTCTCCATCATTTGATGGATGCTGAAACCGGATTACAATAGGCACCAATCATTTTCGGTTTATGGCAGTTCAACATCATGAGAGATCTGAGCTTGGTGCAAGGATTCATCCAATAGAAGGAAAATGCACCCCTTCCGAAGGCAAGCTTTCCCCAAAATACAGGACAAATTGATTCTCTAAAGTACAAATCCAGCATGTCTAGAGCACAAGGTTTAGTCCACAAATCAAAACAAATTAGCTGTCTAAATTTAATATAAACTATAAATGACACAGACATGCTGCGTCCTTTTTACTTATTGAAGTACCATACAGGCTTCCACATTACTTATGATCAAACTTGCCTGAAATATTTTTCAAGAAATTAGAACGAGATGGCTTTTATCTTCTATTGGAGCAGAGAAACAAACAAAATGGATACTAAAAATTGGACACATTTTACGAACAAGAAGAACAAAGCAAATTTTCCACCAATCTAGAATTACTGGCGAAATCTTCAGAAGCATGCCCTGCTTCCCAATAGAAGCTTACTCCTACATATACTGGCAGTTAATATTCTGCTACCGAATCGAAGTAACCACTATCAATTCGAGAACCAAACTTTTCGTAGATTCTTTTTCTTTTTTCAGCCTCACACAGTCCATGTCAATTACAAATTATATAAAACTAGTCATATCAATGTCAACAACCCAATAACACCTAAGGAGTTGAGTCCTAAGTTGTGCAGAAAAACTAGTTAACCTTGGCCGTATACAATTGGAAATTCAGAACAAATATATTTTAGTACTCAAGGTTTTGAAGCAACAAAAATTCAATAAACAGCCATGAATCGCCACACATGAAATACTTTGATTTGAAGCAGGCAATTATGAACCAAATGACTGCCTCTGCATGCTCTATGTGACAAACAAAATCATACCAAATGCATGCTCACACTGCAAATTGCATAACAGGGCAAAGTTAATTTAACCAAGCCAGAGAGATCAGGACCTGCGTATGAAGAAAAGATGCAATAAGCGCCACAACCTCACCTCTCCTCCCAAGGGAGACATCAATGACAGAACAGACAGTATATTCACAACTTACCCAAACACCAAGTTTAATTGCCAAATTCTGCACTAACTACAAGTTTATAATTTAAACAGAGCAAGTTTTCATGTTCATCATTGCAAAATAGAACTGGATTGCAAAACAAAAAATCAATAACCGCACAAATCAAAACAAAAATCATAGTAACATATTTGAACTAGAGATTTTTATTCAAAAACATAACTGGTTCAGCAAACAACAGAATATAAAAACTTATGACCATATTATGAATAACAACTAGTCTTCTTCATGAAGACAAGACAACATAGAGACCAACTCGAACAGAAAAGACATCGACAAGGGGCCACAGTGAATCTCTCTCAGAAGCCACCACCACGGAGACGGAGGACGAGATGGAGGGTGGACTCCTTCTGAATGTTGTAATCAGCAAGGGTACGGCCATCCTCGAGCTGCTTCCCAGCGAAGATGAGCCTCTGCTGATCAGGTGGAATCCCTTCCTTGTCCTGAATCTTGGCCTTGACATTGTCAATGGTATCAGAACTCTCTACCTCCAGGGTAATCGTCTTCCCGGTCAATGTCTTAACAAAAATCTGCATGCCACCCCTCAGACGCAACACCAGATGAAGAGTTGATTCCTTCTGAATGTTGTAATCCGCGAGCGTCCTTCCATCCTCCAACTGCTTGCCGGCGAAGATCAAACGCTGCTGATCCGGTGGAATCCCTTCCTTGTCCTGAATCTTGGCCTTGACATTGTCAATGGTATCCGAACTCTCCACCTCCAGGGTGATAGTCTTCCCGGTCAAAGTCTTGACGAAAATCTGCATACCTCCACGGAGACGCAGAACAAGGTGGAGAGTTGATTCTTTCTGGATGTTATAATCGGCCAGAGTACGGCCATCTTCAAGCTGCTTCCCGGCGAAGATCAGACGCTGCTGATCAGGAGGAATCCCTTCCTTATCTTGAATCTTGGCCTTAACATTGTCGATAGTATCGGAGCTTTCAACCTCAAGGGTGATCGTCTTACCCGTTAGGGTTTTAACGAATATCTGCATGCCTCCACGGAGACGAAGCACGAGGTGAAGAGTTGATTCCTTCTGGATATTGTAATCAGCCAAGGTGCGGCCGTCCTCGAGTTGCTTTCCGGCAAAGATCAGCCTCTGCTGGTCCGGCGGAATCCCTTCCTTGTCCTGGATCTTGGCCTTGACGTTGTCAATCGTGTCGGAGCTCTCGACTTCGAGGGTAATTGTCTTTCCCGTTAGGGTTTTGACGAATATCTGCATGCCCCCACGGAGACGAAGCACGAGGTGAAGCGTCGACTCCTTTTGGATATTGTAATCAGCCAAGGTGCGGCCGTCCTCGAGTTGCTTTCCAGCGAAGATCAGCCTCTGCTGGTCCGGCGGAATCCCTTCCTTGTCCTGGATCTTGGCCTTGACGTTGTCGATCGTGTCGGAACTCTCGACTTCGAGGGTAATGGTCTTGCCGGTTAGGGTTTTCACGAAGATCTGCATTTTTCAAAAGTTTCTTAGCGAGAGAATTGAAGAGATTTGTTGAGAATAATGAATAATTCGATGAAGAGAAAGAGGCGAGAGAGGAGCGCTTTAAATAGAAGAGGAAGGCGGCTCAATTAAGGAAAAGGGCAAATCCTGTTTGGACGAATAAACGGGTCAAAAGAGTCGGCGATATATTTGGACACGCAACGTAATTGCCTATTCTCCTCCTTGTACCTTCCGTCAGATTCTGGACTTTCGTAGGCTCTTTCTTGTACCCCCCGTTATAAGTCAGTGGTCAGTTTTGATTACTGATGTTCAACGGGCTTGTGGTTGGCACGGTGTGACCCATTATGTCGACAGGCCTAGCTGTGTGCTCAAATTTTTTTCATTTTTGGTTTAAACTCCACGGCACGAACTCCATGTACTATGTCGAGCCGTGCTGTGGGCCGAGTCTAGGAAAAAGTATGGCAATCAAAATTTTCGAAGTAGACGCGCCAAGTTGTTGGTGCGGTTTATCCAAAGCCCACGGGCCTTGGGATTAATACTGTTCACCATCGAGTCTCAAGTCAATAATAATAAATAAATATAACTGTAAGACAACCATAAATATTTAAAAGTGTAAGTGTATGTGTGATATAATTTATTTAATAGTTATAAGTATTTATTTAATTTCATAAGATTTTTTTTTTTTGATAAGCGGCTATTTTTTAGTAGAATTTTTTAACATTAAATAAGCTATTTAGTCTTTATTAAGAAGCTCAAATTTTGGGTTTTTAATAGTGGAGGTTGGATTTTTTAAAAAAATGTTAAAACTTCTAAACTATTTTTTATTTATTAAAAAATTGTAATTTATTTCTTTATTAACGTAACTTTAAAAAAAATTGTATACTAAAATAATTTTATAATTTTAATAAAAACTCTCATTAACAACCAAATAACTAATTTTTTTTTTATAAAAACTCTACTTGCAAAAGTTTTACTAATAAAACTCTACTTAAATAAGCTCTATTAGAAAAGTTATACCAAATAGACCCTAAACATATCATACTAAATTGCTTACTAGTTACTAACTAGTTACCTTAATTAGCTTAGAGCCTAAGGTATAGAATGCTTAATTAATACTTAATAATAATGATAATAATAATATTTATTTTTTTAAGGGTTAACATTTAGTTGTTAAATTGGACTTACATAGAGGTAAAGGTCACAATATTACGATATATAAATTTAATTCCATATAGGCATGGATCATATTAATAATTAATTAAAATTAAAATTAAAATTACAACCCCGGAATACCAATAATAATTACAAGTCACAATTTACAACTATGAAATACCAATTATGACAATTTACAACTACGAAATATTGATTATTAATAACAACTACAATAAATGAATATGGTTAATTCTATGTTTGTGGCATGTCAAACAAGCTGATACGTGCCAACATAAACCTGATCTACCAAGGTGAACTGCGTAGATAATTTCTTGATGACAATAATTACATTCGAAGGTCATTCGTTTGTAAGGACGATTGAGGTCATAGTCTCTTGTTTCCTCTCTTATTGCTATAAAATATTTTAAAATTTAATTTAGATGATGCAGATGTCCACTTGAATGATTTAGCCTTGAATTATTGTTGTTTTATTGAGGTTCTACTACATTGATGCCTTGTTCTCGAGGGTGTTGAGCTTCTTCTGCATCCACGTTGTGTTCTTGAGAGTCCATGATATTTTAGAATATAGGAAAAGTTTGAAAAATAGACCAATAATAACTGTAGTATTCTACTGAAATTCACAACTTACAAGTTCAATTATTGTTGTTGGTGTCATGGTATATTGGTGTGTATATATAATACATCTAGTAGTAGTAACTATATTACAAGAAGTACAAAAGTTGGTTTGGTAGGTCAATGTGGGTATCAGAAGCCCAGAGGTAAGTAGGAAAAATTTATTGAAATATTAAAAATTGTATTTGAGGTAGACAGGGACAAAGTAGTAAATTGTTTAGAAAACGAAAAATTAAAAGAAATAAAGAATTAAAAAAAGAATAGAATTGTGCAAAGTAGGGATGGCAAAAAAAAATCCAAATCTAGCATGCTATCCTTAATGATTCAGAAGATTTAGATTTGGAAAATCCACCTCTGTATTAGTAAAAAAAAGTGGATCTAGATGCAAAAAATGAATATTCGTGTGGATTCAGATGCGAATGAGGATGCAAATACATTCGAAAAGCTGAATATTCTATTGCGCATCATTTTTTTAGAGATTAAAATTTTAAAAATAAGAAAATGAATAGTTAAAGTATAAGTCTAAATTCTAGCATTTAAAGTTTCTAACCTAGTCTTAAAAACCAAAATCCCTTTGCTCCAAATCAAAGCCCTAATTCCCATATCGCTAAATCAGTTGATAATCGCATCTCCTACACCATTAGTCGCCATTTGGTATTATAGCTAGGTTCCAACCCGCAGTCTAGCTTCCTTTTCTTCCTTTAGTAACTGTTGCCCGCTCATTTCACTCGCCACGCCATCGCTGCTCGCCCATTGTTACGGGACTTAAATATATTTATTTTCAAAGTCTTATTATATTTTAAAATTATGACTTGAATTTGAGTTTAATGAGTCAAGGGTTGTTAAGTTGGACCTAGTCTTGTGAGAAGAATTAGTTTTCCCTATTTCTTTGGGATTTGGTCAATAAGTTAGTTTTGGTTGTACTTGATGGCTATTTAAGCTATGAAAAACATGAATAAAGGCATGAGTAAGTTATTCCAAATCAAACAAACTTGTGTTGTTGAGGCCAAGGTTCCTCTGTTAATCTTAAACTCTAGTTTTAAAATTTATTCACCATAGGTTCCAACAAAAATAAAAGAACCGATCCTCAGTACGTGCCACTCATCTCACTCCTCGCTTAGTTCTTACGTTGTCTCTGCTCGTACATCTTACTCCCCACTGCTATTTAGCTTCTTATTCTTGCACATTTCACTCCCCACGTCATCCTTGCTTGCATATTTCACTCTCATGCAATTGCTGCTCATACATCTCATTCCCCACTAGCATCTAGCTGTAATTTTTCTCTTCCTCTTCCTCCTCCTCCTCCTCTTCTCCTTCTCTTCCTCTTCTTTATTCTTCTTCTTCTACTTCTTCTTTTCCATTTCTTTCCTCTTCTTCCTCTTTAAAGATTAATTAAAAAAATATTATGAGTGGAAGAAACATGAAGAAGAGAGATTTCTCTTAAAGATGCATGAGTCATGACGATGATGAAATGAAAATTGAAATTAAGGTCAAAAGAATCAAAGTAATAACAATAGTAATTAAACTATTAACGTTGTTGTTCATAGAAGAAGAAGATCATGACAATGACAATGAAAAATAGCAGAATGAATCAAAAAATGAAAATAAATAATTAATATTTTTTTTTAGATTAGTAAATTTGTTAATTTGTTAATTTTAATTAATAATTTATGGATCCAAGTATTGGAAACTTTTATCTAGAATCTACATAGATATTATCCACATATGGATTTGCATATTTTTTTTCACTATTTGAATGCGGATCCGAATGTAGAAATTTTAATGCAAATGCATTTACATCGACTTTTGAATTTTGTCATCCTGCAAAGTACAAAGTGCATAATTGCACACAATTATCAATTTTCACAGACCCAAAAAAAAAAAAAAGAGTTAAGACTAATAGCACCCCTTTAAAGTTCTCTTAATACCCCTCCTTTAATATACGCCACTTAATACTAAAAATATCTTCTCCATCTGTTTTAGCCATGCCTCTGCGACCATAAGATCGGTAGTTCCCTGAAAGTTAGGCGGTCTTAATTTCTTAAATCGCTCTAGGTTCACTATAGCTCCTTGGTCTCTTTCACAATCCCTTGTATCCCAGCTCTGCCTCCAGCCATATCTTGAATTAGCTTACTCTGTTGTTCCATTAGCCTAATCATTTCGCGCATCATAGGATTACCTTCGTTAGCCATCTCGCGCAGGGTTGGGTCAGCGTCATCAGCGATGCCTAAAACATTTCTCGAGCTAAAGGCATTCCTAGCACCTCCCCTACGTAGTATTTTTAACTAATCCATAAGGTATAATACTGGAAAATAAGTAACTTAGACGAAAAAGTATGTCATTATAAAGGTCATACTAATTAGCAAAGTACTAAATAAGTAGAAAAACAAAAAAATTGAGATTGACAACAAGAGCAAACAAATATTTCATTCTACATTAATAACAAAATCCTATATTAAGAAGTTATTACAAAGTCACAAGCAACTAGAAAGTCAAAAAGACCAAAATATAAGTACTAATTATAAAAGATTTCTCTTTGCCTTAAAGATTTATCCCCTCCATTAACCTCAATAAAGTCTACAGAGTCTCATACCTTCTTTTTACAACCACAAAGTTCATAGGTTTACTCAACCGGAGAAGAAAAAGATCTAATTATATATTTTTTTCCTCAGTCATGACTCTAGCTGTCCTATTTTCCTTAAGAGTTTCATAAGATAATTAATCATGTAGTCCTCATATAGCCTCATTGAATTTCTTCTTTGAAGCTCTTAGTCTTAGAGAAGTATCTCTATAAACAATTCTAGTCCATCATAATTATCACCCATTCGTTGCTTATGAAGTCTTCTAAGATCTTTGACAAGAACTCCACCTAAGATAAACTATTCAGTCCTTTCAATTTTTGTCCATCTCTTATTCCTAGCACTTTTCATATCCATAGTGTTCCTCTTCTTGTCTATAAGACAAATGTAGTTAATTCTATTAGACAATCCGATTAGACCTTGAAAGAAAGTCTAAAAAATCCTAACCTGGCCTCTGATACCACAACTATAACACCGAAATTAACATGTGTAGAGCATGTGGTAATAGAATGTTACTAACAAATAAAAAATCCTTACACAAAACCATGAACTAAAATACCTTAAATTTTATCAAACAGATTAGCAAAATCCACATATTAGATACTTAACATTTTCTTCTAAGTCATAAAAGTAACAAACATCTCAAAACTCTTTAAATACAAGTTCAAAAGACCAACAAACTTAAAGGGTAAAGAAATTCATCATTCGTTTATTCAACTTAGCAAGTAAATAAATCTATAGCTCCAAAGATAACCACACTTCTGAATAAGTCACTTAATCTGTAAAAAGTAATGACGAGGGATGAGCCTTCAACTTGGTAAGTAAAACCATTCCTAATACACTAGGGATATCTGATACCAAAAGTATTTTCAAGCCTTCTTTTTAGTAAAACATATATCACAATTCATAAATTTCATAAAACAACATATCACGATAAAATAATATAAATTCATAATAATTTAGAATATCAAAAGCATGGTTACTTTCGAAAGCAAATCATATAACACATTCACAGGAAATGAAAGTTAGCTCATGTCACATAGCGTCACTTATAGTCCTAGTGACCTGGCCAGAAATAGAATCAGAATTAGAATATCGTGTGCGCACTCAGAACAAAAACCTAGTACTGGTACATAACATAAATATATCTATATCGTATAATACGATCAGAATCAGAATCGGAATGACTACGAACCATGAGCCAAAATATTTAAATTCATTTTTCATTTGTAGCAAATTATATGTGGCACTTTGCATTGTACGTGGCACTTAGCCCTCGAGAGGTGGCCCCCATACAGTCTCAAGAGGTGGCCCCCGCATAATTTTTCATAGATAATCTTAATCAATTACATGAATAAAACATTCATATTGAATTCATAAAAGATCATAACAATGATTTAGGCTTGTAAAATAATTTCCATTCAAACATTTTATAGACAATTTCAAAAATAAATTACACATTTAAAAGAATTTATAATGTTTGTTAAAACCATAAATATAAAATAATATTCAGATTTGAAAATATTTACATAAATTAATTTAGTTACAAAGAACTAAGAAAAATATGTACTTGTAATAATATTAAACTATCAAAATTATTATACATATCTAGTACACTAGGAATTGAGTTACTTACCTCGATAAGGTAATAATTGAAACACACCTCTAAGCTTTTAACAACCTTAAATATCTCCAACACCTTAAAAAGATACAAGACATAATTAATAACAACTTATTCCGAGAACCTGATTTTCTAATTCATGCCGGTACAAGTCTGGTTCTCTAGATTTTAACTCTTAATCTAATATTCAAAATGATCCAATATCATGCAAATCTATTCTAGACATCCATAGGTATCTCCTATAAAATTTTCAGGAGGATTCGATACTAAAAACATTTTCAAAACTATTTGTTTCTTGATAGACTCAAAACTGTCTCACAGTGTCTTAACATAACAGTATAGGTTCCGAGATTTTTATGAAATTATATATTAATCAGAAAACTATGAAATTAAAATTGGAAATACTAGACAGATATATTAACATTTATTTAAAAATTCATAATTTTTTGAGTTCATTTTACAATTTAAATAATTTTGTGAATTTGGTCACTCTGCTAGAACAGCAGTTTTCTAGTGCAACAGTGTCAGATTCGAAAATCTATATAAAATCGAAAATAAAGTCAAATCTTATGAACCAAAATTTATTCAATAAGCCATGAATGTCTAGTTTATAAAACGATAAGGTTATCTTAAAAATCATTTTTGATGGCCATGATTTAATACAAAATATACATGGTGTCCAGAGAATTCTATAACATGCTTCATACAACTAGAATTTCAAGTTAAAGCATGTATTCAAAACAATAAAAACATAAGCAATAAAGACTCACTAAATCAAGAAGCTTTCAAATTAACTAAGACCTCTAACTCTATTAAAGATTTGGAGAAGGTTGCTATGAGAGATTTAGAATTTAGATATTTGGAGTTGAGAGAGAAGGAAGATGAATAACGAAAGAAGTTGAATAATTATGCTTCTTTCTCCAAGTCCATGTTTTCAAGATTAAACAAACTCAAAGCAAGTAAACAATAAATGCAATTATGCATGTAAAGTAAACTTTAACAAAGCAACTTCAATAAAACAACAATAAATATAAAGCAACTTTAATAAGTGTAATAATAAATTAAAATAAGTTTTATTAAATAAACTTTAATAAAACAATAGTAAATATAAATTAAACCTTTAATCAGTGTAATCATATATACAAAGCAAACTTTAATAAATTAAAGTGAACTCCAATAAAAAAAGCTTTATTAAAGCAACAATAAATATATAAAAAGCTTAAATAAATGTAAATATATATAAAATAAATACATAACAAATGCAAGTAATAATGTAAGTACACATGTCTTATGTAATTAATAAATGTAATACTAAAAAAAATATTCTAATAATTCTAGTAATTTAGAAAAACCTAGAATCATTCTCTAAAACTCTTTAATAAACAAATCAAAAGAAACAACAATTATTATTATCTATCTAAGAACTACCATAATAATTAATAAAGAAAAAAATTATTCAAAGGCGTTATAATTGACAGTGTGAGTTGATGAATGATGATTGACCCTTTTGGAAATCATAGATGTTGTACAAAAGCTTGTTGAGTTATGTAGTTTGGAACAGAGGACTCAAGTTAATTTTTCTAAATTCTGATGATGACCTCAACTTGCTTGGGATTTGCTTAAACATACATGGGATTGAATTTTAATCTGTCTAGATAGTTGTTTGTTTAAAGTAATATCTCATAATAGAAAATGATCACTCGTGTATTGTTAAATTGAAACTAATGCTATGTTGTTCTTTTTGTTGTGCAGAATTTGTGCTGCATATTAAAATTATTACTATCTCATAGCAAATTCATTGATAGTAGCAACTCTAAGCCTTAGGGCAGTCTAGGGTTGGCAATGGGATAGGCTGAGGTTTACCGATCTTGATTGTAATACCCTAAATCTGCTAAGGGTATTTAAGTCTTTTTAATTTTTAGTAATCTTTTTTACCCTAGTATAAATAGAATAAGATGTCTTTCTCCATCATATGAGAGAGAGGGAAAGAGAAATCGGTTGAGGAAAAAAAAAAGAGAATGACAGAAACAGAGAGAGAGAGAGAGAGAGAGAATGATGGAGAGAAAAGAGAAGAAGAAAATCTTCTTCTTAGTTCTGCCATAGACAACACATGAGATCAAGTTGTTATTGTTGGGAGAAGTTTGGAGGTAAGTTTTAATTCTTGGTTTTTATTAAATTGTTGTGGAGAAGCATGATTGCAATTGAAGTAGAAACCTAAGATTTTGCAGAAATATGCTGATAGTGAATTATTAAGAAAATCTTAATAATTTGTACAAATTGATTTTGATTCTGATTTTTGAGTATGTTAAACTAGACATCGTCTAGAATGTTTTGAAACTTGTTTCAAGTTAGTCGGAAAAGATTTCAATTAATTATGATTTTTTCAAGGTCGTGTCTGAAAATCTGGAAATTTCTGATTTCAGCGAAAAACATGAATTGCGATTTATTGTTTACCATAGCTAGACATCTTCAAAAATTATGAAATTTGGACCAGTGCTTTTTATATATGTCTAGTATGACTCTGTAAATATTTATGATTTTATGATAAAGCAATAAATTGTTTTGTATTTTTAAATCAAGTGTGTTCAAAACAAAAAACTGTTTGACAGTATTGATGATGTCTGAAACGTCAATTATTTTCAATAGTTTTGGAAGGAATTTTGTTATGAAATTTTTATCAATGAACTTTCGATGTGTCATCATATGGTCTGTAAAATATGAGAGTTTTCCAATGAGGGAATAATTTATTAAAAATCGGTGAATAAGAACTGTTCTGTTTTGAGGACCGATTACTGAGGACATTTGAGGTTGAGCTTAAGAGTTGTTTAAATTGAGATATTTGAGGACATTAGAGTTTATGATTGAGATTTGATTCTATCTTATGAGGATTTATTGATGATTTTAGGTTGATGAAATCAATACGCATTTGTTACATGAGGATGTCAAGAGGTAAGTAAACTAGACTTCAAAACGAATCACAATAAACAATATATATGTTTGACTTGTGTGAAAAACTTATTTTGATATGTACGATTATGGATTTATATATCACTGCCCATGTGTTTATCTGATATGTCGTTATGTGTTGCGCATGATTATGTATATAGGCATATGTATGTGTGATGGTTCATTGGCATAAACATGAAAATGCATTGAGATTTCTACGAATAAGAAAGTTGATTTTAGCAAATGGAATTTATGTTTTATGATATTTTATATTGAGGGCCAACGCACCGCAAAGTGCCGCACATGTTGCAAAGTGCCACGCACAGGACAAAGCGCCACATTGCAGGATACGTATTTTATTGAAAGAAAATATGAAAGTTCGAAGGCGACAGAAAGAGATTTTGATGAATTTGTTTTACAGTATTTCCAAAAGATTATGGCATAGCATCCATCCGCATTATGTATAAGTATGTATGTATTTTGGTATAAGAAAAACTAGTTTGCTTACTGAGTGTTGTAGTCATTATAGTTTATTGTGAATCAGTTTCCAAAGTCAGGATTGATTCGTGATGAGTGAGAATATGGATTTGAATAGAGGATGATAAACGGTTTGACCAAAATTTTTTTAAGTTATTACGCTAACTTTTGTATTTGAGGCTCAAAATTTATCGGTTGTAAATAGTTTTTTTAAATTCATATATGAGTTGTGTTACATTGATCCTGTCCCAAACAGTAAATCGGGACAAAAATATGTTTCAATCTTGTCTCGACTGAGATCTCGAATCCTATCTCCTGATAAGATCTTGAATTGTTCTGAATGACATGAGTTTTCTATCATACGTTGTAAATCTATAAAAAAACGACATGTCATAAGAATATAACCGACATGTCATACGCATGTGTTTGACATGTCATATATATTATTCATTAAGACGACTTGTCATAGACATATGACCGACATATCAAATATATGTAATTCATTAAACCGACTTGTCATATATTTCTGAAAACTAAGATTTTCATTCCATCAAGATTTTCAAACATCCCGAATCTTAACTCAAATAGTAAATCAGGATAAAATTTTTTGTCTCAAATCTCATCCTGAGGGCAATCCCATTGATTAATGGTGTGTTTGAGATTGAGGTTAAGCAGCTATAGCTTAAAAGGTATAACACTAAAGTGTTTGGTAAACACTAGCTACTATAGCTTGGAAGCTATATTGATTTGATTTTTCACTTGTATGATGGAAAATCTATTATATCTTTAATTATTTTGTGAAAATTATTATTCAAAATTTATATTTACTACATATTATTAATTTTTATTTTATAGTTACAGTTATTTTTTCACAACACTTGTAACTTAAAAGGTATAACAACTCAATTCCAAATAAGACCTAAGGCCTCTTTTGAAATTACTTTTGAGAGGTTGAAAAATAATTTTGAAAAAATAAAAATTAATTTTAATATTTGGTAAATTTGTTCAGAAATCACTTTTGGCAAAAGTACCCTATATTATAGCAGATTTTTAAAAGTACAGAAAGAGTAGCTTTTCAAAATGTGATTTTGATAATTAATTTTATATATTATAAAAATTTAAAATTTCCTTATTAATTAGAAAATAAAATCATTAACTTTAAAAAGATTATTTTTAATACCAATTATATGGGGATAACAAAATAAAAAAAATTAATAATATAAAATACTTATTTTAGTTATCAATTGTTATATATATAGAGCAAAAAAAATTTTATATACATGTTTATAAATGTGAAATAAATTTGATTCAATATTATGTCCAAGTTCGGTCATTTATATTCTTACAGTAGTTTAATAATAAGATTTACTAAACAAATACGATTATTTTTAAAACTCACATTACTTTTAAAATTAAATTTTACTAAATATTTAATTAATTCTCTTTATAACTAATTATTTTTACTGCATAATTAACAATAATTATTTTAAAAATTACAGCGTTGCCAAATTGGCTCAAAGAATAAGAATAGGCATTACTTGTGTTGAAAAGAAAAGACATGGAGCATGCTTCAAATCTTGTTGCACGGGTGTCTATGTAGGAAATGTAGACTTATTAGGGCCATATTGTAATAACCGGAAAAAAAACTCAGGATGTAAATGCTTACGATTGTGAGTATTGCATTTTGGGAGGAAAAGTCTGTTGGGACAACTAACTTTGCTGACCAAAGTTTGACCACTTGGGTTCGTTAGGATCTTTTAAGGGCTATTCCTCCACAAATAGCGTGGATCTAAGAGCGTTTGTATGTCGATTCATCTCTCGATTCTGCCACTTGAAAGAAAGTGGCTTGGGTCTGTTTACAGTGGCTCTGTTTTTTTTGGGTTTATTCATCTACTGGTTTGATTTTATTTTTTCATTGTTTCATAAATTTTTTTTTTCTGTTGTATCTTTGCACAAGATCATACGGTGATCCTGTCTTGATCGATCGTGATTGGTCCTGGGTTTCAATTGGATGCAAGAAACATTAGACTGCTCTTACAACGTGATCCAATGTCATGTAAAAAGTTCTCTAATCAACACAATAAAATAATTGGATTTTATCAAATCTCTAACTGACTTTTCTCCACATATCTTTTCATCACTAAAATTTCAGATAATTATTTTTTCCACTTAATTTTTCGTTTTTTTTATCAATTACTACCAATTAAAAGTAACAGAATATTTAACCTAATTTATGTTAAAAGCTTATTTTACCTATGATGTAGAAGAACGATTTGCCCTCTAAGATGAAAAATAAATTTTCAAAACAAATATTTGGAAAATCCAATATTTTTAATGTTGAAACTCTTCGAAAAATTAGTTATATTAAGAAATTAAGGTTATCTTAGCGGTCATTTTAATACTAGAATTTTATAAATTTCAATGAATACATGTCAATTAAAATATTAAATTAAAAAATAAATTATTTATTTTAAGAAATTATTTTTTATATTAACTGTTTGTTCTTTTAACATTTATATTTATGTCTATTTAACAAATACACATCAATTATAATTTTTATATAACATTCACACTCCACGACAATTATACAAATAATATAGATTCATAATTTGTGGGGTTGCTGTAGGGTGGATGTACTACATAAAATGTAACGTAGGCTCCCTTCTTATATTAATTTTTTTATGAACTGCATGTGATTGCTGGAGAAAGACTTAAAAGTGTTCGACTCAAGTCTACGTTAACTTTATTGTAAGAAAAAAAGTCTACGTTAACTTTTCATTGCTTTAGAATCTTTTGTACAAAATGTTGGCTTGGCTGCCGTTCGCCTCTATGGTCTTCGTATTAAAAATAAATAAATAAATAAATAAAAATCTGCGTTTGTCTCCATCATGTACGCCAAGTAGCAGTGACACTTTCTCCTCAGTAAATTAATGGTTGGTTTCGCTCCCTTTGACTATGTTTTATCTACTCCAAAAAAAGATAAGAATAGAAGAAATAGAAGCAAAAAGAGAGGGGAAAAAAACTCTTTCATCTTCTCCTGATGATTCTCTAAAAATCTGCAGTCAATTTGCTGGTTTTTGCAATCAGTCAGGTGCACTTGCTCTATTAACTTGTCTGAATTACTTTCGTTTAATTAATTACTTTATTGTCATCATTTTCTTTTTATTATTATTATTATTATTATTTGTTTTGGTTTGCTTAATTATCCAGTGTAATTCTAGTTTCTATATTTGCTTCTAATCGTAATATGTTGCTAAAACACTGTACTTAAATCTTTGCTTAATTAGTCATTAACAACATTTACAAGTTGTTTTTCTTTTCCTTGTCTTCCTCATTACTGTTGGTTGTTGTTTGGCTTCATTCCTTTGTAGATTAATTTTTTTTTAATTTTTGGAAAAAATTAAGAAGGTATATTCACTAGAAGCAGGCAATGGAAATACTTTCTGCTGTTGTTTCCGGCTTTGCATCTAAATTTGCTGAGATATTTTTCGGTCCTATTCGACGGGAGATATCTTATGTGTTCAACTACCAGAGTAATGTCGAGGAGCTGAGGACACTAGACAAGGAACTTGCATATAAAAGAGAAATGGTGGAACAACCCGTTATCAATGCTAGAAGACAAGGGGATGAGATTTATAAGGGTGTTGAAGACTGGCTGAACAATGTTGATGATTTTACCGAAAATGTTGTGAAATCCGTCACCGGTGATGAAGATGAGGCAAAGAAGCGCTGTTTCAAAGGGTTGTGCCCGAATTGGATCAAGCGTTACAATCTCGCCAAGAAAGCGGTGAAGGCAGCAAAAGAAGGTGCTGATCTCTTGGGGACGGGCAACTTTAGTATGGTCTCCTTTCAGCCTACAGTAGAGAGGACAACACCCGTGTCTTATACAGGTTACGAGCAGTTTGATTCTAGAATGAAAATTTTCCAGAATATTATGGAGGTGCTAAAGGATACTAATGTTGGTATGATTGGGGTTTACGGGGTTAATGGTGTAGGAAAAACCACGTTAGTCAAACAAACAGCCATGCAAGTGATAGAAGACAAATTATTTGATAAGGTGGTTTTTGTTGAGGTAACACAGACCCCAGACCTGCAAACAATTCAAAATAAACTTTCTTCTGATTTACAACTTGAATTTAAACAGAATGAGAATGTATTTCAGAGGGCTGAGAAATTGCGTCAAAGGTTGAAGACTGAAAAACGAGTCCTCGTAATTTTGGATAATATATGGAAATCACTTAACTTGGATGCTGTGGGAATTCCTTTCGGGGATGTTAAGAAAGAAAGAAATGATGACCGGTCACGATGCACAGTTTTACTGACATCAAGAAGCCGAGATGTATTGTGTAATGACATGAATTCTCAGAAAATTTTCTTGATTGAGGTTTTATCTTATGAAGAAGCACGGTGTTTATTCGAGAAGATTGTAGGTGATTCAGCAAAAGCATCTGATTTTCAAGTAATAGCGGATGAGATTGTTAGAAGGTGTGGAGGTTTACCAGTTGCAATTAAAACAATTGCAAATGCATTGAAGAATAAAAGGCTTTATGTTTGGAATGATTCATTGGAGAGGCTAAGGAATTCCACTTCAAGACAAATCCATGGAATGGAAGAAAATGTGTACTCTTCCATAGAATTGAGTTACAATTTTTTGAAAAGCGAGGAGGAAAAGTCTTTGTTTCGACTCTGTGCCCTACGAAAAGATGGTAGTCCCATACCTATTGATGACTTAATGAGGTATGGTATTGGATTGGGTTTATTTTCAAATGTCAAAACATTGGAAGCGGCAAGGAATAGGGTGTATACATTGGTTGACAATCTTAAAGGTTCATCTTTATTATTAGATGGTGACAAAGATGATGTTAAGTTGCATGACATTGTTTTTGCGGTTGCCATATCAATTGCTAGAGATGAGTTTATGTTCAATATTCAAAGCAAGGATGAGCTAGAAGATAAAACGCAAAAAGATGCAATTGCTATTTCTCTACCTAATAGAGATATTGATGAGCTTCCTGAAAGGCTGGAATGTCCAAAACTCAGTTTATTTTTATTGTTTGCAAAGTATGATAGCTTGTTGAAAATCCCCGACCTCTTTTTTGAAGGGATGAACAAATTGAGAGTTGTACATTTTACTAGAATTTGTTTCCTTTCATTACTTTCATCACTTGTTTGCCTCATTAACCTTCGAACATTGTCTTTGGAAGGGTGCCGAGCAGGAGATGTAGCAATAGTTGGACAGTTAAAGAAATTGGAGATTCTTAGCTTTCGTAATTCCGATATTCAGCAATTGCCTGGAGAAATTGGACAATTGGTGAAATTAAGGCTGCTAGATTTGAGAAATTGTCGAAGACTTCAAGCAATAGCACCGAATGTCATATCAAAGTTATCTCGATTAGAAGAGCTATATATGGGTGATAGCTTTTCTCAGTGGGAGAAAGTTGAAGGAGGACGTAATGCCAGTCTCATCGAATTGAAGGGATTGTCAAAGTTAACCACTTTGGAGATACATATTCGAGATGCTCGAATTATGCCACAGGATTTGATCTCTATGAAATTGGAAATATTTAGAATGTTTATAGGGAATGTGGTGGACTGGTACCATAAATTTGAAAGATCAAGATTGATGAAACTTGAGAAGCTAGAAAAAAACATTCTTCTGGGGCAAGGGATGAAAATGTTCTTGAAGAGAACTGAAGATCTTTACCTACATGATCTAAAGGGTTTTCAGAATGTTGTTCATGAGTTAGATGACGGGGAAGTCTTTTCAGAATTGAAGCATCTTCATGTGGAACACAGTTATGAGATTTTACATATTGTCAGTTCAATTGGACAAGTTTGTTGCAAGGTCTTTCCATTGCTGGAGTCATTGTCTCTTTGTAGATTGTTCAACTTGGAGAAGATATGTCACGACCAACTCCATGAAGATCAATCTTTCAGCAATTTAAGAATTATAAAAGTAGGAGAATGTGACAAACTAAGGCACCTCTTCTCATTCTCCATGGCCAAAAATCTTTTGCGGCTTAAAAAAATAAGTGTGTTTGATTGCGAGAGCCTGGAAATAATTGTTGGTAAGTATTGAAAGTATGAGATTTATTTACTTCATTCAGTTATTAGCAACTGCTTAATTATTTATTTATTTATTTTTATAGGATTGGACATGGAGAAACAAAGTACTACTTTGGGATTCAATGGAATCACTGCAAAGGATGATCCTGATGAGAAGGTGATGACTTTATGTTTCAAAATATATTATCATTATTAATTTAAGAGAAATGCTTAGGCGCGTATGTTTGTACAAACATTCATGCAGACTTGAGCATGACTCTATTTTTGAAAAAGGTGTAGGTGATTTTTAGCTTTGTAAATTAAAAGAGTTTACTATAACATTGTAAAAGCCTTTTATAATGCTATAAAAGTGTAAAAAACTTCATGCGGACTCAAGCATGACTGTATTTTCAAATCATCAAAAAAATACTAGACAGTTGTTAAAGAAATAAAAACGGTTTTGCCTTTGCAGGTTATTTTTCCAAGCTTGGAGGAGCTGGATCTTTATTCATTGATTACCATTGAAAATTTATGGCCAAAGCAGTTTCAGGGAATGTCTTCTTGTCAAAATTTAACAAAAGTAACAGTGGCATTTTGTGATCGCTTGAAATATCTGTTTTCATATTCAACTGTTAATAGTCTTGGCCAACTTCAGCATCTTGAGATATGCTACTGTTGGTCAATGGAAGGGGTAGTCGAAACCAGCTCCACAGAGTCAAGAAGAGATGAAGGAAGATTGATTGAAATTGTATTTCCTAAACTGCTCTACCTAAGGCTCATAGATCTTCCAAAACTGATGGGATTTTCCATGGGCATTCATTCAGTTAAGTTCCCTGCTTTGCTTGAACTTCAGATTGATGATTGTCCTACTATGAAAAGATTCATCTCCATGAGCTCATCGCAAGACAACATTCACACTGAACCTCAACCTCTCTTTGATGAAAAGGTATTTCATTTTATTTTTTCAAAAAATTGCTTGCTTAGCTAAATTGATCACCTTTTTCCTCTTTTCTTTGTGTCCTCTTATCCTTAAATTTAATTAAAATATCTCTAATTGAATGTTCTTAGTTACTAATTAATTAGTGATAATAATGCAATTAGTTAATTAATTAATTGAATTCTTCACTTCTTAGCCCCTACATATAAAAGCTTTTGGTTTAATTTTTTAAAAACAGGAATACATATGAAATTGAAAAGTTCTGTTCAAAATTTTAAAACTAGCCTTGTGATGAAAAATGAATCTAAAATATTCAAAAAATACGTAAAAGTCTTCTTCTACTTTCCCCAAGACTAAATGCAAAATTGCATTATCATTATCTTTGTTTTCTAGATTTTTTTTTTCATATGGAAAAAAACTAGTCCCTTCATGGTTTACTATTTTCACACAATAGCTGCATGATTTGAACCTACTTCGAACCTAGTTTAATATTGTTATATATTTTTTTTCATTGATATTTACCGTGATTGATTTTCAGGTTGGAACTCCTAATCTAATGACTCTGAGAGTATCATATTGCCATAACATAGAAGAAATCATTCGACATGTTGGAGAAGATGTAAAGGAGAATTGTATTACTTTCAACCAATTAAAAAATTTGGAACTTGATGATTTGCCAAGCCTTACGAGCTTTTGTTTGGGGAATTGCACCCTTGAATTTCCATCCTTGGAACGAGTTTTTGTGGGAAATTGCCGGAATATGAAGACTTTTTCTGAGGGAGTCATATGTGCACCAAAGTTACAGAAAGTGCAAGTGACTAAAAAAGAAGAAGAGGATGAGCGGTGCAGCTGTTGGGAAGGCAACCTTAATTCCACTATACAAAAGTTGTTTGCGGTATGTGTTAATCAATTCACCAAATTTGCTGAAGCATCTCCCTAGCTAGAGCTAGCACTTGCACACAGCACACTTAAATTTCTCTTCTTACTGTCAAAATAGACTGAAAAACTTCTTTGATACATATCTCTATCCATGAATTTTCTTGATGATCTTTTGTTTGAATGTTGATGGTGCAGCAAACTCTCCACTTCATGCTTTGTCAAGAGTTCAATATATATTCGAGCAAAATCATCCAAACAACCTTCCAAAATCTTGTTTCAATGACTCTCCCCTAATAGATAATATATAATATAGTATTAATTAAGAATCGAAAGATAAATCCACAAGATCGACTATCAACCACAAGTCCACAACTCATGTCAAGCTAGTTGTTATTTTTTTTTTTTTTTATAAAGTTGCCTACATCTGCATTTCGAGAACTAGATTGCTTGAACAGTTTTAGTTAGACCGTGTAGTCAAGCTATCCCTTCTAAATATATGTGTGTGTAAAGAAAACCCGAATATCTAGTATTGGTTTGATCCAGCTCAAGGCCTTCTGCAATAATTTATGTTTATAATTGATTCCTTGTAGCTTCGAAGGACAGGCCTATAACATAAACCATTCTATGGTCCTTGCTGCACTTATTTTGTTCCCTGCTATTTATATTCTTAAAGCAAAAAACACGCTAAGTGTAAGTTGCATATATTTATATTTTAACTGGTGTGACTTCTTTTTTCTTGGTTAGGTTGGATTTCATGACATAAAGGATTTGAAACTCTCACAATTTCCACATTTGAAAGAAATATGGCATGGCCAAGCACTTAATGTCAGCATCTTCAGCAATTTAAGGTCCCTTACTGTCGATAATTGCACGAATATGTCGAGTGCTATTCCAGCCAATCTACTACGCTGTTTGAACAATTTGGAAAGATTGAAAGTAAGAAATTGTGATTCATTAGAAGAGGTGTTTCATTCGGAAGACATAAATGCTGATGAACATTTTAGGCCACTATTTCCTAAACTTTATGAGCTAGAGCTCATAGATCTTCCAAAACTCAAAAGATTCTGCAACTTCACCTGGAATATAATTGAACTGCACTCCTTGTCCAGTCTATGGATTGAAAGTTGCCCTAATATGGAAACATTTATATCCAATTCTACATCTATAAACTTGGCAGAAAACATGGAACCTCAAGAAATGACCTCAGCTGATATACAACCTCTCTTTGATGAAAAGGTGATCTTTTCCTTGATTGTTTATTTCTTTTTTCTTATTTTTTTAAGATAAAAAACAAAATTTTTTCTCGTTTCATTTCTTCTTAGCTCAACAGTATTGTTTAATGCAATTATTTATTGACTTCCTTAGGTAGCACTTCCTATTTTGCGGCAGATGACAATCATATGCATGGATAACTTAAAGATATGGCAAGAAAAACTCACACTGGATTCATTCTGCAATCTATATTACTTGAGAATAGAAAATTGTAACAAATTATTAAATATTTTCCCCTGGAGTATGCTTGAAAGATTGCAGAATTTAAATGATTTGAGGGTAGTTTGTTGTGATTCAGTACAAGAAATATTTGAACTCCAAGCACTTAATGGCTGGGACACACACAATAGAACAACCACTCAAGTGCCAGAAACTATCCCTAGTTTTGTGCTTCCTCAATTGACTTTTTTGATACTACGAGGTCTACCAAGACTCAAAAGTTTTTATCTGGGAGTACAAATTTCAGAATGGCCGGTGTTAAAGAAGTTAGTTGTCTGGGAATGTGCTGAAGTGGAGTTATTAGCTTCAGAATTTTTTGGCCTCCAAGAGACTCCTGCCAATGGCCAACACGATATCAATATTCCCCAACCTTTGTTCTCTATTTACAAGGTATGATATTCTCTACAATGTGTACATGTTAGTGCTCCTTTTTTTCCCATTAATATTGCACCTTGCATCATGATGGTGTTAATAAATTTACCATATGAATAGAGAAAAAAAGTTATCTAATTAGATGATTGGAACATGTATGTTTTGCATCCTAATTTTTATATCAGATTTGGTTAATACTTCTTGAGTAATTGATTTGATTTATATTTTAGGTTCTTTCTGCGAAGTAAATCACTGGGAAATAGAGCACCAACAATTAAATTAATAAACCTAGCTTGGAAGATTGCAGAGATTACACATTTTAATTTAATTAATGTACTAAATTTGATTATTTCCAGACTGGATTTCGCTGTCTAGAGGACTTAGAACTGTCTACACTGCCCAAGTTGTTACATCTTTGGAAGGGAAAATCGAAACTTAGCCAAGTTTTCCTAAATCTGACAACTCTAGATGTATCAAAGTGCGATGGGTTGATAAATTTGGTGACACTATCAACAGCTGAAAGTCTGGTGAAACTTGCAAGAATGAAGATAGCTTATTGCGGAAAGATGGAAAAAGTAATTCAACAGGTTGGGGTTGAAGTAGTGGAGGAGGATTCTATAGCAACTTTCAACCAATTGCAATATTTGGGAATTGATTGTTTGCCTAGCCTTACAAGCTTTTGTTTTGGGTGTAGCAACAGCAAACTTGAATTCCCATCTTTGGAACAAGTAGTGATGCGTGATTGCCCAAATATGGAGATGTTTTCTCAGGGAATCTTAGAAACACCAAAGCTACATAAACTGCTAATTGGAGTACTAGAAGAACAAGATGATAGTGATGATAATGACGACGACCAAAAAGAGACCGAAGACAATTTTTCAAGGAAAAGAGTCTTAAAAACTCCAAAGCTACAGAAAGTGCTACATTGGGAAGGAAACCTTAATTCCATCCCTCAACAATTTTTCAAAGATATTGTCCGTATTAATTGAATATGTATTTTCCAAGATTTCCCAAATGCATCTCGATTTTGCACTTGTGTGGTTTAGTTTTTATCATATGAATTCAAAATTCTGTTATGCTATTGCTATGCATGCTTATATATATATTATACATGGCGCACGCATTAGCTTTCTGAATGCGCAGAATTCTGAAGAAGAATTCCTGCGTATTTAGACTTCTCGAAAAAGAAAATCATAATTTTTTTCAAAACTCCCCCGAGGAATTTATCGTTAATTTTTTTCAAAGGACTTTATTATTATTATTATTATTATTATTATTTCAAGTGGTGTTTGCATTTTAGATTGGAGTAGAAATTTTAGGATTGGAAGTATGGAGTAAGAGTGAGAATAGATTGTTTACTTATTTTATTTTGGATTGGAAGTAAATAGTTTTAAATTATAATTTTAACCTTATTTAGAGAATTATATTTTTTAATTACAAAATTAATAAATATATATTTAAAAAATAAAAGATCTATTTTATTATATCGTAAATTAATAATGATTATTAATATTTTTAATTATGTAAATTATAATTTTTATTAATTTTAATATTAATTATGTAAATTAAAAATTATTGATGAGAGTAATACAAATAAAATTTTATATTAATAATATAGTACAAAATTAATATTTTCTTAGAATAAAATATTTATTATTATTAATTATTAATATTAAATAAATATAATATTATTATTTTTAAATAATTTTAACTTAGAATCAATATAAATTATTATTTTTAACTAAATATAATAATATTATATTTAAATAAGTTTAATAATATTATTTTTAATAAAACATAATTTATAAAATAATAAAATAATATTATTTTTAATAAAACATAACATCAGTAAAGCCCACGCAGTTGTATCTAAGATCTAACAGTCAAACACACACCAGGTTCCATCTACACAGACCATTCTCTAACAGGTGGCATTCCTAAAATTATTTTCACCTGTAGCCATAGCCAATCCCAGGAAAGCCCGCTCATTAAAAGTTACACGTGACACTATTATAACGACCCCGGGCAAAGCTTTTGAAACTGGCACAGAGAACCAGAACGAACGAACGAACGAACGAGCTCACAAAATAGACTGATCAAATACATTACAACAATAGTAATAATAAGTCAATAACTAATCAGTTAGCACAAATCAAGGAACAGCATTTTTATTCGATCATAAAAAAGAAGAAAAAAAATAAACCCGAAAATGTCGAGAAACAGATTCAATTTCCTCCACAACTCAGAACTTGAACTCAGGAGGTACACTTTTTACATCATTTTTTTTAAATTTTTTTTGGTGGAGAAATTATATTTCTTGTCGACGTTTCCATGTGTACCTAAACCCTAATTTTTCTCTGATACATTGAACAAAGAAAATTTGACGAGTTCTGTGTATCGAATTTTGATTTATTAATTTTTTTCTCTTTTGCTCATTTGCTCGGATAAAATGGCGCCGTAGTGAGTGACGTGTCGAGTTCATTGAATTGTTAGCCAACAACATAGAGATAGTTCAGATGATGATGAAGTTAAAAAAAATTTAAATTAAATTAAATTAAGTTAGTGTGATTTTTTCTTTTTCTTGTATTCCAAATGAATTGACGATGTTAATTTTTTTAGCTTGGTGTTTTGTTGTTTGGAGTAATAATTTTTTACTGGAAGGCAGTTAGGGTTAGTTGATATGTAGTAGGTTTAAATTTTTCAATCTGGTGCAAAGAAAAAAAGAGCTATGGGCAGCAGTCGAACTGAAGCTCTTTGTGAATCATGTTGTTGTCCTTGTTGAGTCGGCGCTCATTGGAAGTTGATTCCAGGTAACATGTAATTAGATGCAGTTTATTGTTTTGACATTTTCGATTTTATCAATGTGCTGTACTTGTTCGGAACTGATGCCGTTTATGATGTAAGAGTAAGAAATAGAAGTAGTCTTCCTTTTTTGTGACTGAGAGTCATGCTAAATTAATAATGACAGGGATGCCTATGGATTCGCGCTGAGACCTCAACACATACAAGGATATAGAGAATACGCTGGTATCTACAAGGTATCTTTGTCACTAAAGCGTCTTCTTTAACTCTCTCAGGCATAACATAATGGTGAGCTATGTAGATCAATAATTTTTCATTCGTGACGTGGAATCTAAGGAGACATGTAGTACATATAGCAAATTTAATAGACGTGATAAAATTAGTCATGTTTTAGCATCCACACCAAATTGATTGAATTCTAAAATAGATAGCAACATTTTCTGCCTTTTTTTTTTGAAGTGCTTTTTATTGAAACTAATAGAAAGAGCAACAGAAGTAAAAGAGGTGTTTTCTTTCCAGCTTACTGATACATTTATGGTATCAGGAAGAGGAAGAGGAAAGGGCACAAAAGTGGAAGAACTTCCTTGAGAATCAAGAACTTGCTCAATTAAGATCTACCAAGGAGAAATATAAGGAAACGTTGCAGGCCAACTCTACTGAATTTGAAGGGGAAACTGTTCGAGACAAGAATAGTGAAGGGAACAAGGCTGAAGCTTCTGAATTGAAAAGGACAACTTTTTCTGAGAAGGGCAGTGAAGGGAACGAGGCTGAAGCTTCTGAGTTGAAAGAAGAGACTCTTTCAGTTAGTGGAAGTCAAGCTGACGAGGCCCAAGATACTAGGTGGAAAGCAGAGCTATCAGAGAGAAGTGGCAGAAGCAATGTGCCTGAAGATACAAGGGAGACTCTTCCGGAGAGAGGCAGGGAAGGGGAAAAGGCTGAAGTTACTGAATTGAAAGAAGAGACTCTTTCTGAGAGGGGTAAAAAAGGGGATGATTCAAGCAGGAAGTCTGACTCCAATGGTTCAAAAGAACTTAGTCCCCAGAAAGAGCAGCTTTCAGAAGAAACAAAGACCGATAAGGTACAAACATGGGCTCAGATTAGACCATCCCTCGGTACCATTGAACATATGATGAATTTTCGTGTTAAGAAGAGAAAGGTCATGAAAGGTGAGCAGATAACTAAAAGTGGAGACCATCTTCCATCAATAGATGAAGCACGATCTTCAGGAGGGGAATCTGATGAGGATATTAAGGAAAAAGTCTGTGTTACTGTGACTTCATATGGGAGTGTGAATGGCTTAGATGAAAAAGGTTCTCAGGAAGATGAAGTTTCTCCAGAGCCTTATTTTCCTTGGAAAGAGGAGCTGGAGAGCCTTGTTCATGGGGGAGTTCCAAAGGATCTGAGGGGAGAGGTTAGTTTATAGTGTTTCGTTTGTGAATTCTCATCAAATTTTACGTTCCTATGTTAGTGAAAGTTCGTAATAAATTCTCTATTACAGCTATGGCAGGCATTTGTTGGTGTTAAGGGGCGGCGAATAGAGAAATATTACCAGGATTTGCTGGCTCAAGAAATCAATGCTGATGAAAGCAAGGAGCATGATAACTCATTCGGTGTACCCAGGAAATGGAAAAAACAGATTGAGAAGGTCAATAGATGCAATGCGCTTTGGACTTTATCGTTCAATCTTTTCAATTTGTAGGTGCTACTGCTTTTGCTTTGTGTTACAAACCTGATCTCTCAGAAGACTAACTTGTTAATGTAATTTGCAGGATATACCAAGAACTTTCCCAGGACATCCTGCTCTGAACGAGGATGGCAGAAACTCCTTGAGGCGTTTACTCTTAGCATACGCTCTACATAACCCTTCTGTTGGATACTGTCAGGTAATTAGAACTTTCCCCACAATTTATATGACCAGAATGAAGCACTAATCTTTATCAAATTTTATTCGCCAAATCTTGTGTAATGTTTTCTAATTTTCCCTCTTCTGCTTCAATTTGTTATTATCTAAGACTTATTTTGTTTTCGTCTTATTATCATCGGCATCATCATCATTCCCAGGTATAGAACGGAGTCTTTTTTTGTTGGCAAAGTGCCAGCATCTCACATGTAAATGCTCAGGTTTTAACAGCTTGGATGCTTGGTTCATGTAACATTAAAAGTCTTCAGATATACCATAACTGAGATGTCATGCTTAACTTATTTTCTTTTTTCAAACCCTATTTAGTGTTTGGCATGGTGTAAGTACTTGACCTTTCCAGTGTCAATATAACTTCAGTTCTTTATACTTTTTGTTCTCCTAGCATGTTTGAATAAATGTTGGCTTGATTTTCCTCTTTTACTTTTTCTTCTCGTTAAGTTGATCAAGGGGCATGACAAAAGTCTTGAATTTCCTTCTCAAGCAAAATTGTGCCATGAGCATTAGAAGCAAATTTAGCATCTATAGAATTGCTTTATTCTTTTTGAACTTTCTATCTTGAACCAATATAAAAGTTAACAATTCTATAAAGCAATTCTATTTCGAGTTTAACATCTTTAAAATAATCTCGTGAATGTATGGTTCCTAGGCTGAATCAGTCTTCCTGCATTGAGGCAAGATCATATCAAGAATCCTGTATTAGTACTCCTTCCTGCATATTTGGAACAGAGCAATAATGCCTTGAAGAATGTAAAGCATTAAGACTAGAAGTATTCATCCTATTGAGGAGGAAAATAAAAAATAAAAAAAGGTTGTGATATGTCCAAAAATTGGAAAATTTTCCTTTTTGAGAAAACTATTAGTAAGGTTCTGAGAACTGGTTATCACCTCGTAAGTCAAGAATTTCTCTTATTCCAACTGTGTTCATCCACAGTATAAGGTCCGTATTCTGTCAAGCTGACCATCGCTCCCCACTGACCCACCTTGTTCATGATCTCACAAAGCGTGTATCATTGTTTTTCTGTCATCATTATATTTATCACTCTCTTTGTTTTGTTCAATTAATTCTAGTAACATCTCTCAACGCAAGTAATCTTTTAATAATCCTGTTTGCTATGGTGTCAAAACTCATGCAGGCAATGAATTTCTTTGCTGGCTTATTGCTGCTGCTGATGCCGGAGGAAAATGCCTTTTGGTAGGTTATGGATGCTTCTCTCTGGCATCCCCCCCCCCCCCCCAACACTCCTCTCACTTCCCTTCTTCTGCCAAGTGCATGCGTGCACACACACAGATAATGGCACATTATCTACTATTCCTTTCCCTTTTCTCTCCCCTTTTGTTGTAGAAAATTGTGGGCTTACACAGATATCTGCGTTTTATCCCCAAATTAGCTAATTCCCCTCATCTTGATGTAATTTTTCAGGACCTTTGTGGGTATTATTGATGATTATTTTGACGGGTACTATACAGAGGAGATGATTGAAGCTCAGGTGTAGTTCAATCATTGAGAGTTTCTTTAGCAAGATTTATCCTAAGTATTCCATTTTCCTCTGATTAACAGACTTTGCTCAGTTAATGCATTTTCATGCATTCTTTTATGCTATTAGGTGGACCAACTTGTGTTTGAGGAGTTGATCCGCGAAAGATTTCCTAAATTGGGTTTGTTTGTCTATTATTATGCCCTCTTACATTCCTCATTTTATTTTATTTTATTTTTTATTTTTCCAACACATGAAGCAATGTGGGTAATACTTTGTATTCCAATTCCTTTGGTGCAGTTCATCATCTGGATTACTTGGGAGTGCAGGTGACATGGATCTCTGGACCTTGGTTCCTTTCCATTTTTGTGAATATTCTTCCTTGGGAAAGTGGTGAGGTCTATGTAATGTAATGCAGCACTTGAAAATAATATTCAAATAAAGTTGGAGACATAGGTTTTCTGATATTGTTTCATTAGTTGTTCTTTACACAAATGCTTCAAATTGACTTCTCATCACAGTCTCATGGGTGGGTTCCTTTGTCTTCAGTTCTTCGAGTTTGGGATGTGCTTCTATACGAAGGAAATCGTGTTATGCTATTTCGAACAGCCCTTGCATTGATGGAGTTATATGGTATGTAGATAACATATTTATTTATTATGTTTGTGCATGATACTTTCTGTTTCCTAAAAGCAGCACATCTTTTGACATCAATTATCCTGTAGGACCTGCGTTAGTTACTACTAAAGATGCTGGGGATGCTATCACTTTGTTGCAATCCCTTGCTGGCTCAACATTTGATAGCAGCCAACTTGTTTTTGCTGCTTGCATGGGTTATTTGACTGTAACTGAAGCCAGATTGCAAGAGTTGAGAGAAAAGCACAGACCTGCTGTGCTACTGGTAGTCGAGGAAAGATCAAAAGGGGGTCGAGTTTGGAAGGATCCAAACGGGCTTGCTACTAAGTTGTATAGTTTTAAGCACGATCCTGAATTGCTCATAGAAGAAAACAAGAGAACTGAAGGATCGGATGATGCACTTGCAGATGGAGACTTATCTTATAAGGAGCCTGCTGCAAATCTGGATGAAATGCTTAGTGGCCTAAGTGTCAATTCAGAATTAGAAGGAAGGGATCTTCAAGAACAGGTAGCTCCCTCTTTTTTGCTTTGACCCAAGCCCTCAAACACCAAACTTGAAGTGTCTTTGTTGCATAACTTTGTCAGCTTGACTGAATTTCTATTTTCATTTGGAAGTATCAGTGTCTTTTATATTTAAACTAATATGCCTTCTTATAGTGCTTAATACTACTGTTTGTATCCTTAGCCACTAGCTGAAGTTTTTAGGTCAAGCGACAACTAAAATGGTATCAAAGTGGATTTTAACCTAGGAGATTGTGTTGGAACCTCAACAGATAGTCGCATTTGTATTTGTGGAATTGTTTCTATCTTGTCTTTGCCCTAGTCTTTTATCTCTTTTTGGGCTTGGCCTATGTAGCAAGACCGTTTGGGGTGGTCTGCACATGTGAATCCCATGGCTTAGTACCAATGTTTAGGTCGTTACCTGCTACCTTAATCTTTTATGTCAAGTGGTAACTTAACAAGCCAGATGAAAGTTTCTTGTTGCATAAACCAGTGAAATAATCTAGCTATTCACTTGTGAATGATAAACGAACACGACTGATTCTGGGCATCTCCTTTAAATTTCAACCATTAATAGTTTTTTTGCAGGTTGTCCGGTTGAAGGTGGAATTATGCAGCTTGCTGGAGGAGAAAAGATCCGCTGTGCTCAGGTTAGTACAATCTACAATGTCTAGTTTCTGCATCCATCTTTCCCTATCTGGTCGATCAACCACATATGTATCTCCCTGAGAAAATAATAGCTCGCACTTCTCAGTTTTATTGAGCCCCAAGTGGTTTCTGTAAAAATCCTGCTATTTATTGTTAATTTACCTCATCTGGTCTGCAGAATCTACGAATCATCCATATGGATTACTTTAATTTTTCATTCCTCAAAACAACCACTGTATTCTTGTTGCTACTATAGCCTCTCAGTGTTCTCTCTGTACACACTTCCACTCTGGAGTAATTATTAATTAAGGAAGCTTGAAGAGGAAGGCTTTCGCTATCTTGTAGTAGTGCTTTCTCTTAATTCTCTGAAAATGAAACTTCATGGAATCATAAATGTGTTGTTATTTCTCTATATATTTAAAGATTTGCTTTCACCAAGGTCTACTGATTCTATGAGTGGAGGCTGCTGAGTAATATAGGTGTCATCAATTTTGAAACATGAATGACTATTATAAAGACAATTTCAGCTCTCTTCATCCTGAATTATTTTGATTACAATTATGCCTGAGAGAGCCATCACTGTACCTTTATGTGTTCTTGTTCTTTTCCAGAGCTGAGGAGCTAGAGACGGCACTTATGGAGATGGTCAAACAAGACAATCGACGGCAATTGAGTGCAAGGGTATGTCCAACAAAACATGCAACATGCCTCTCATTACTTACATTCACACACCCCACTGGATTTTGAAATGGTTGTCTTATTTTCAAAATCTATGGGATTCTTTGTCCAAATTTTGTATTTTGCTGTAGTAGTCTATTAGATGTTGATGGATACCACTGGAAAGAGTATTTTACATCCCATACCTTTACTTTTGTTTGTCTGTTCAGTGTAGACTCAATGTTATGACTTAACCAATTCCTCTCTGAGAATTGCATAACTCGTAAATTTCAGTATCTGATCAAAAACAATAATGATACCACCACAAGCAGTTGTACAAACACTCTTGTACAAATTGAGATGGCCGCTTACGTGGCATGAAGGGATTGATTGGATGAAATATCACAGGGCCTAAAGTAAAAGTAGTTAATGAAAATATTATGTGGGCTCTGTGATGTTTTCATCCAACCAACCCGTTCATGCCACGTAACTTGCCAACTTAACTTCTACAAGGGTGTTTGTACAACTATTTGTAGCGGCATTGTTATTCGAAAATAAAAAACATATCTTGAAGCTGTGAAGTTTAACAGTCTTTTTGTGGATTGAATTACATTTATCACTAAAATATTATGCCCTAAGCTTCAATAATAATTAGTTGATATGCCAATCAAGAAATGTTGATTTGAAAGAGTTACTCAAGTTTGAACTATTTAACAGCATGCAAAAACCAGAGATTCCTTTACATTTTCTTGTTCAGCTACGAGCTGCATGGGTCTCCGAGAACAATAATTCTATGCTTCCATTGGAAGCTACAAATCAATCAACTGGTTTGGGAGATTTAAAAATTCATTTAAAATGGTGCAGATTGAGCAGTTGGAGCAAGAGGTAGCTGAGCTACAGCAATCCCTTGCTGACAAGAGAGAACAAGAATCTGCAATGCTTCAGGTTTGAATTTGATTTGTGCTCTCTCATGTCTGCTTTCAGAAGACTATTCATATTTGTTCCTATTATGAAACCTGTAGTTATCTGTAGATTAATCATATACTCTGCAGGTCCTTATGAAGGTAGAGCAGGAGCAAAGGATAACTGAAGACGCTCGTAGAAATGCAGAGCAAGATGCTCGCGCTCAGAGATATGCAGTTAATGTGCTCGAGGTCTTCTTATCCTCTCTCTCTGTACTACTGTTTTCATTTCACAAAAGAAGAAAGGTTCTAGATGATATTAAGTTTTGTGCTCACGAATGCATTTCCATATTTTTACTTTCTTTTATCTCCTTCTTTCAGTTGACTGCAGATTGGCACTCATTTGTAATTTAACGTAGACTCTATCAAGAGACAGAACTGTTTAGTCTGTCTTAGTGACATTTTTTTGGTTATGCTCTTTTCACACAGATCAACAGTCAGTGTGATTTTATCTAGTGTCATATGAAGTGGTCCATTTAGAATCAACAGTTTGAATGAATTGGACTTGTGGAACTTCTTCGGTAGAAATCCTTAAAGTAGATCCTGAGGTATAATGTAGAAATCTTTATCAACCTGCAGTTTGGACTCCTGTGAAGAGCTCCTTTATATCCACGAAAATCATGTACTATGCATTCTCTCCTAATTTGATTTAAACCCAATATGCCACAGCTGAAGCATGACTTTGGAAAATTAAAAATATTTGTAATTTTAATGACACTCATTGACTCCTTAACTGACTTTTTTTTTTTTTTTAAGATCAAAAAAAAAGTTGAGTTTTTTTTTTCAATACCATATTATGTCCAGTCTTTATTGTCTCACATATAATCACTTCTCAACACGAGTATATATGCAGGAAAAATATGAGAAGGCTATGGCTTCTGTTGCTCAGATGGAGAAGAGGGCAGTTATGGCAGAATCAATGTTGGAGGCTACTTTGCAGTATGAATCTGGCCAAGCTAAAGCAGTATCTTCTCCAAGGTATATTAGAAATTCTTGAGATATCATACCTGTGTTCCATGTTCCACGTTCCATTTTATGAGTTTGATAAATAATATTGATTTATGGAGCTATATAAAATCTAGTGTGATTAATTCTCTGTAATTTTTCCTCCGATAATCTGGCGAACTATCAAACAAAAGTAAAAATTGAACATAAAGTTACTCTATAAGAGTGCCTTTAAAACAGTTTGGACAACCTACCATGATTCACGCGTAAATAGGATGCGGTCAGCTTTTTCATACCAGTTGAAATGCTGAATGTACAATGTGTACGGTAATTGTTTCCTTTTTGTTAAGGTGTCCAAGTTTTCAACTGACATGCCCACAGACTTGCTATTAAAAGGTGACAGTACCATACTTCATGTGAGAGAAGTAACTGATATTCAGTAAAAAAGTTTGATCCAATATTCCGATCTTCCTTTTCCATATGATTTCATATCATTTCTGCAAAACATTCATTGAAAAACCAGCCCCCCTTTTCGGTATATACATATGGTAGATGGTAAGTTTAGGAGAAAGAACTGTGGCTTTGAATTGCAAAGAAAGAACATTGTAGCCCCTTTTAGTGGAATTCCCAATTCCCTGCTCCATTTAAACCTCTACCATTGTATCCACCATTTACCCTCATGAATTGACATCGAACTCTTCTGTTGCATCATTTGCATTTCTCTTTTGACCGCATGAGAACATGGTGTGTTCTGTTGTAAAATGACTCAGCACTGATGCTTTGCTTGCCTATTCTTAAGTATAAAATTGGTGACTCACAATTTTAGTGTTCTTTCTAGGGCTGTGCATAAGCAAAGCTCAGTTGACAGCCCCAAAAGAAGGATAGGTCTATTTGGACTTGCCTGGCGTGACAGAAACAAGGTAAATTTCACCTAGTTCTTGGTCACTGTTATATGAAAAAATTTGCACAATTGAGTACAGCATAGATATTTCATCCAATACACACAAAAAATTTTCCTTTAATCAGAAGTATTGAGGACTGTCAGTCATTTTCTGAGAGATGTATTAGCTACTAGCGAACTTTCCATAATTGAGTTAATTTCATTTTTATATTAGACTTATATTTGCTATTCAAATTACACTGTTGTTCAGTTTTGAAGCTTTATCAGTTGATATAATTGCATTTAATAGGGCAAACCATCCAATCTTGAGGAGTCCAGTGACAGGAAATCCACCAATTAGTAGATAGACTAATTCTACAGCCTGAGAACAGGTCAAGTGGGGATTTGGAGGGAAGCTTCAGTGCCATGAAACGAGGCATGTTTTCCTACTGCAAATTCATTTCTCGGAGTTCTTCGTGGTTAGTCACTTCCCCAATCCCTTTGTATTTATTACTCTAGAGGTTGTGTAAGGGAGACATCTATTTGTATAATTGTAGTCAACTCTTGTAGTCACTTATTCTCCAATTCTTCCCGCACACCAAACCCCCCACCCCAACCAAAAAAAAAAAAAAACCTGTAGACAATTAGTTGTAAATTATCGTCATTTGGAGCTGTAGAAAGGAAAAGGAAGAAATATATTCATTTGATTTCTTTCATGGATCTCTTTTGTTGCCCTAATAGTTGAGTGAATTAGTTAATTCCAACTTACACTGCAACCATTACTATTAGCTTACATAATTCATAGGCGCTCTTAATAATGTAATTCTTTTCAATCACAGAAACGCTTCATACCATAGGAAACAGAAAAATATATGCCAAATACATACCACTGAAGGCATACTTCAGTTACAGACATTATTTATACTGCAATATCTACTTTTATTTCAATCCTTGAAGCAATTTTACAGAGGTTTATCATGTTTTAAGCACGGAAAATCATACAGGACCAATTTTACAATAAGTTTGTAACAATCGAGAATAATCAAAATGTAGGATTAATGGAATCAAGTAAAACCACCAAAGGATCTATCTAATTCAATACATCAAGCTGGGATTACATGTACATTATGAAAATGGAGGCAGAACATTCTCTATTAATTACTCCAACCGCTCGTACTTACATTTACGTTCAAGAAGACCACAATCGTAATGTTGGCATCAGAGCATTTTCCCGATCTTCATTAAGCAGTTTCTATGGCTGGCTTGCATAAAGAAGCCTGATCTGTACCAGAAGTGCAAGCAACTTGTAGCAAACACTGGGTAATTTCATTTTAGTTTTCTGGTTCGCTCTCTTTCAGATCCACGACCACCATTGAGCTTCCTTTCTTTGTCCCTCTTCGTTCTGGTAGGAGTACCAGGGGCCAGGCAAGGACTTTGGAACTTCTCTGCGTCAGATTCATACTTTTGAGAAGCAAGGTAAGCCAAGGCAGTGACCACATCAGCAATGACCGGTCGCATATCAGGCTCCTCATGGACACACATTGCTGCAACAGCAAGAGCTTGATAGAAGCCCCTAGGAGGATATTGACCTTGAAGCTCTGGATCAGCAATGAGTGAGTGTCTTGTTCGGTCTTTGAACAGTGGTCTTGCCTGCCATGAAGTCAAGATTAATGTAACATTTGCATAAGTTATATAAACTCAGTACTGTTTTCAAAATATCTTCGTAGTTCAGAGTCAACAGGTGCTTTATTTCTGCTGCTTACCCATGCAACCAGACTCTGCTCCGCTGCAGCTTTTGAAGTGTCAACTGCTTTCCTGCCTGAAAGGATTTCCAGAAGAACAACCCCAAAGCTATACACATCTGATTTTAAAGTCAGTTGGCCTGTCTTTGCATACTCTGGAGCGCAGTATCCATAAGTTCCCATAACCCTTGTAGATACATGGGTGTTATCACCAACAGGACCAAGTTTGGCCAAGCCAAAATCAGATAGCTTGGGATGATAACCTCTGTCAAGCAAAATGTTTGAGCATTTTAAATCTCGGAATATAACTGGAGGTTTAGCTTTGTCATGTAAATACTCTAATCCCCTTGCTGCCCCAGCTGCTATGTTCATTCTTGTATTCCAATCAAGTGGTTTCTTGCCAGGAGAGAGGTCTGCAAAACAACAAGCGACCTGACATCAAGTCAGAGCAAATAAGATAATACATTGAACAAATAAACATCCTGAGGTAAAGCTAAAATTTTTATACCATGTAAATGGTCTTCCACAGATCCTAAAGGCATATATTCGTAAACCAAAAGCCTTTGATCGCCATCAGCACAATAACCGATTAGATTAACCAGGTTAGGGTGGTGAAGTAGACTTAACATCAATACTTCAACAAGAAATTCCCGGTTGCCCTGCACCCCATTGCGATCAAGTTGCTTGATAGCTACAACCTGCAACAAACACAGAATAACTTGCATCATACCCTATAGTGAAACCCCAAAAGATCAGATCACATGAAAAGTATAACATGCGATGCTCATTTAATCCATGCTCTCCACTACCTTTATAGTGAGATACGATATTTAAGAGTCGACTAACCTGATTAATACTTTCTAAATACCCCTTATACACTCTACCAAAACCTCCCTCGCCCACAAGACATTCTGATCTGAAATTTTTAGTCGCAGCTGCCAACTCGCGGAAAGTTAGCGTCTGAGCTGCAATCTGGTCGGAGGCTCCATCTTTAGATGCCTCCTTGACACGCAAGGAGGAATTCATCTTTAATTTATCTGAAACACATTTTAGAGATAAAAGACGTAACAACGAATGGAAACAATACTAGAATCATCAACTAACAGACAAGCAAAGGAATGCAAAGGACAAAACATAAAGAAGCGGTTGAGAGTTGGACTTTTGCAAAATAAGCAAACAACATTTCTGTACGATTATTTGATTGAATCTTACTGGAAATCAGGCATCATAAATTCAAAAAATGATGCCCCTTTATAATTCAAGCCATATACTGTTAACATATATAAGATAAGAAGTAATTAAAGTCTAAGCCATGTAGGACTCTTGCTATGTGAGTTCACAGTTCACCAATATATCCTAAGATAAAATTAACATGAATTTTATTAGCTAGGAATTAACAAATGAATAATTGACAAATCAGGCAATTATGTATTAAAAAAAAAATTCACCTTTGGCCATGCATGACTCATAACACATCCGAATTGTCAATTTATGATCAATCCAGGCATCATAAATTCAAAAAATGATGCACCTTTATAATTCAAGCCATATACTGTCAATACATATAAGATAAGAAGTAATTAAAGTCTAAGCCATGTAGGATTCTTGCTATGTGAGTTGACAGTTCACCAATATATCCTAAGATAAAATTAACATGAATTTTATTAGCTAGGAATTAACAAATGAATAATTGACAAATCAGGCAATTATGTATTAAAAAAAAAAATTCACCTTTGGCCATGCATGACTCATAACACATCCGAATTGTCAATTTGTGATCAATCCAGGCATCATAAATTCAAAAAATGATGCACCTTTATAATTCAAGCCATATACTGTTAACACATATAAGATAAGAAGTAATTAAAGTCTAAGCCATGTAGGATTCTTGCTATGTGAGTTCACAGTTCACCAATATATCCTAAGATAAAATTAACATGATTTTATTAGCTAGGAATTAACAAATGAATAATTGACAAATCAGGCAATTATATATTAAAAAAAAATTCACCTTTTGCCATGCATGACTCATAACACATCCGAATTGTCAATTTGTGATCAATCCACAAAAAACCCAGATGAATATGTAATCAAAACTACCCAAAGAAAGAAAAAATTCAAGCACAATCATAAAGAAACCAACATAGATACTCAATCAAGGCATATATATACGATAAAGGTCACTCTGTCTGAAGCTCTTTTCATTCTTTATACAAATGTTCATGAACCATACAAATTTGTTTTATACTTACCTGGAATGGAATTGATCCGATCAAGATGCTTCTGTTGCATCTTCATTTTCTTCTTGTTCTTGGCCTTTCTGAATGAATCACCAGAGCATGGAAACCACCCCATGTTCTATTTATTTTCTTCTTGAGTTTCTAAAGTTACCTGCAGCAGTAGTGTACTACACTGTATTAGAACATCAAAACTATAAGAGAGAAGGAGAAAGAAAATGAAGAGTTACTAGAAAGACTAAAAGCAGAAATTTTAAAAGACTCAACTGATGGAGAAGGCGCAATGGAAAGAGCAGGAGCAGGCCAAGTCCAACAAGCTTCGTCTTGCTAGCTTGCACATATTTGGTCTACGTTTTATGTCCATGTATGTATGCCGTTTACTTTTTGATTCAATATTTCTTTCACTCTCCAGTCTTAGCAATTCGTGATTGGCACAAACGTCTCTTTCTTCGGACCATCTTTGTAACGGTGTCGTTTCTTGCGGATAAAAGAATCATACCTATCTGTCAACAACAGTGGCACTGACATTTGGATTTAGGTCCATAATTCCGTGTATTTTCTTAGATGAGGCCATAGTTTGTCCGTTTATGTAAAGTAGGGCCCCCACCCCGTCGCCCTATTCAAATAGTCAAATTCCTATCATAACATTGAACTTAAGCCGCCATGATGATGTAGGGTGGCGCTTATGGTTTGATCTTAAATATGATGCACTTATGTCTGGCTTGACAGCCATGCACCAAGGGTGGGCACTTTTTGGTTTGATTTGGTTCAGGTTCAAAATCGAACCAAATTAGAATCGATTGGTTCATAATTTTGTAAACTAAATACAAATTTATTACTAGAATCAAACTAAATTAAACTAAAATAATTCAATTTAGTTTAGTTTAGTTTTATAGTTTAGTCTAATTTAGTTTAGTTCGAGTAATTTTACCTTATATATTGTACCCAAAAAAATTAGTCACATACTATTTTTCAAAGCTATCCCCTCCTCGTGCCTTTTTTGCGCTACAGATCAAAAATTTTCTTGAGTGCATAAATCTATAAATAATAAAAAAAACATATTTAAAAATCCACAACAAATTAAAAAAGAAATTTCACTTCAAAATTCCATTGCCACTAAGCATTATGCTAATCACCACTTCTTAATCTTTCAACTTCCGCACCCACAATACCTTTATTATCTCTCTAAATGAGCCATTGGCCACGCACCCAACAATTAAACAAAATAAAATAGAGTGTATATATAATATCACATTGATAACCACAATATATAATATTACATTGATGATTACATCCATTAACTAACAAATAAAAGTATCAATTTTATTAACTAAATATTCTTCATTTCGAACCATATGAATGAAAGTTAAACAAATCAAAATTATCTAATTACTAAAAATAAACTTAAATTTAAATTTTACATAATATACATTTTGAAAGTTAATCCATAAATTCATTTTATTGAATTTAAAAAACTTTTGAACTATTTAGTTTTTGTTACCCAAACCGATCTGAACTGAACTGCCATTATTATACAGTTCAATTTGAAATGAATCGAACCAAATGCCCGCCCCATAGCCCATGGAGTCTTGCCTTAGGATTGTTTTAGATGCCTATGGTGGCTTGCTCTAGGATTGTTTTAGATGAAATTATGCTTTCAAACAACTTATTATGGAAAATTGCTAAAATTTAGAAAAGGGTGGCAGAAGTTATGGTTGGAAAATGATTATTCAATTGCAGTATTTTACTCAATAATTCGATCTAGAATCCTTCTCAACCCCTCCAAAATCATTGGCTCAATTACTAACTTCAATTGATTGAAACTTAATTTCACTTCATTTACACTTTCATAGAAAAAAGAAAAGAAAAAAAAAACCAGAGCAGTTGATGCCCTGTCTAATGCTGGCCTTCTCTGCCACTCTTTGATTTGTGAGACCATTCTCTTGGAAATATTAGCAAATTTCTTTCCAAAGATATAAGTGGCTTCTTAAACCACAAATTAAATATTAGTTATTTTTATTTTTTTTTTTCGATACCTTGAACTTTATTGAGGTTTACTATATAGAAGGGGGAAAAAAAATCTTAATGCATTTTCTTTTGATTCATAACATTTGAAAATTAATGTATGATATTTTATTCCATTTGAAATATTCTTTAATAAGACAATTGGATATGAATAAATGAAAAATGTTTTGGTATTCTTAGAAATTACTGTTAAATAAACTAATTTATACAAACTGTTCATCAAATTTTTACTTAATTTGAGTAGTTCACTAGTGTTAATCAGGTGACTCCGTGACGAGTAGTGATAAATTTGTAAATTCATTTGAAATTAATAAAAACTAGGGGTCCTAACGAAATTATCCCTTGCCGCCAATTGCTGTTAGGCTGCCAGGTGGGAATATCATTAATATTCTGTTCTTGTCCCCCTTCGGTTTCTGTTAGCCATCAAATCCAGCTGGACGGCTCCGATGAGTTTACGTCACCGAGTTAGGTAAGTGTGAAAAGGTGGAGCCCACGGGATTGATTGGGTTTGACTGAAACATGCGTGCATCTTATGGTGTATCATTGCGTACTGTAGTATTCCCCTCTTGGTAAATATTTGTCATCTCAAACAGCTCACCTGCGGCCTGAGGGTTCCTAAATAGACCGCCATTTCGGTCCAATTGTCTTAGTATAGGCATAGCCATGGGAAACTTGAACCTTGTACGCAGGTACGTTGTTGAAGCGAAAATTTATTAGCAAAAATTATGTTTTTTTATCATTAATTTAAAAAATAAGAGGATGGACAATGTTTAAATTAATTTGTTTATCTTTTTTTAAAAAAAAATCGAACTCGAGTTAAATAAAATAGTTTAAAATTTTCTCAATCAAATTCTCGAGAAAATTTTTTTTCCAAACATTTGTCTTAATCAGAGAAGTGATTAACAAGGCTCGGTCAAGATTCTCCAGGATTATACGTGTTGATGATGTGGAAAAATCATAAACAGAACGCAAGCAAAAACGATTGTAATCAAAGGTCAAAATCAAGGGGGCGACAAATCGAGAGATGTAGAAGACCAGCGATGAAAGTACACTTGGCATTTAATTAGGGCACTTGAAAGTAACATTGATAACTTTATTTCTTATAATATTCATAAAGAAAATGGTCTCCAATCCTCGTCCTTCTCTTTTCTTTTTTTTTTATTTGTTCAAGTAACCACGAAGATTCCACGTCCACGTGTATAAAAGCCAAAAACCCTTTCAATACATCAAAAATATCACACTAGTTGAACAATATCATATTGCGTGTTTATTTATGTCGAAATATTACTACACAGATTGGTAATTACATCAAATAAATTTATATTTGTCACGTTATTATTGTCTTTAGTCAATTTATTGTCTTCAAATATTAATATTAGCTTCTCACCAAAAGACTAAAACTTTTAGGTCGATGAAGAAGGCGAACCGGCATACTTTTTTAGCTTTTGTAATAAATACATATCACATGGAATAAAGGTGAACAGCTCCTGGTTCAAAAATGATGCTTCCTGAAAAGTGAAAAGAGAGTCAAGAAGGATCGGCTGTTTGACAAATCAAACTCCAAATCCAGCTACAACAAATTCTCAGAACTGCCCTCTTCAAATATGACAGAATCATTGAAATTTCCACCATCGCCCCTTTAGAAATCACTCAACAAACCTTTAAAGTAGATGTAACAAGAGGCTTGTCGCATTGCTTTACATGGTCACCTCAAAACATGATTGGTAGATGTCTAGAAGAGAGTTGTAAGATGGTGTTGACATTTACCAGCACAAGGGCATCAACACACCTCAAGTGATGAGGCACCTCAGGTGGCTTTAACCAGGAACAGGACAGATTGTAGCCAAATAATTGGATTCATTCATCTTTGTTGTAGGCTCTGAAGTTCGAAACGTCTATTAAGACTTGTCTTTAGTACTGTTGTTGGGCCTGTATCTATTAGCTCTAACATGATTGTTCCAGTTAAGGCGAATGTCAACTGCCAAAGTGTTGTGAGTTGTGTATCACATACAAATTTTGGTAGATTTACTCTTAACAAACAGAATCCTCATGCCTCAAAAACTAATAGAACTACATTGAAGGCAATGATGATGATTCATACAAGAATTTTATGCAAGTGAATGATGCAAAGATACAGATTATGCAGCGTAATTTTCAAAATTGCAAGGTCAGCAGGAGGAAAATGGGAAATAAATTAACATTAATTCCTGGGTCCTGGCACAGCAACTAGTAAATAGCGTTTATTAAAGTGTCAGCCACTTCAATGCTGCCAGCAAATTTATGACCCCTCCGGAAACTAGGAAGAAGCATTTACATATTTAGATGAGGCAAGACAAGTTATTGTATGAAGTGGAAAGCAAATAAAATTTGTACTTCCGAGCACAAGGCAGCAAAGTAACAGAGGACATGGTTAAAGGACGACAACATCAGCCGTTTAATATTTTGAGTTACATTACATATTGAACTGCCTTTATCAATAACTCACGACAGCTGAAACTCACAGGATAACTATATGGTAATGAACTAGATCAATCAAGGAAGACTTCAGAATTGCTCCACAAAAGGTTCGCTGTTGCCATCGTAATCTTCCAACACAATTTGTCAGATTATATGTCGGCTCGATAACAATCTCCTTCCACAGTTGAGTTCACAGCTTATCTGTACTAGTCGGAGCCAGTGAATCTTGTTCAGATGTCACCGGAGTTGTTCTCCTTAAAGGCATCTCATGGTTATGTTTTCCCTCATATGTTGTAATAAAAGCTCTTGGATCATCCGATGCTCGTTCCACGTGCTTGCGCACTTTGCACTTAGGATTTGTACATCTATAGTAACTTCTGCAAGATAGATCAAAACAAGCTAAGGGAAAATCTGAGAAAAATGAGGGAACCATATAAAGATATATACTAGACCAATTCTGGGTCTCAAACCATACTAAAATGCTGTTGATCTCCAATTCCATTGAAGATTAATCAGCTGTCGAATCCTAAAGAGAGGTCAACAGTAACATTCATAGACCTTGGGCAATAATTAATTTGCACTTTAAGAAAGGGAAAGGAGATGGGGAACCATGAGAAAGAAAAATATCTTCAAAAATTCATGTATCAAAAACAATCAAAACCTCATAATATTACTTAAGTTACAACTCATGAGGTTGAGAAGTTTTAAGAGATTAAGACCACTCAAATGTGGAAACGGCTGAAAAACATTCTGCAACTGGATCAGAAAAGGTCATATTAAACCTTAACTATATTTAGAACCGGAGGATATCAAGAAGTAATATTACTCATTAAATTGTTATCAAGTCTCAACCTGGGATAAGGATTTCCCTTCACAACCTTCTGCCCATATTTTCTCCATCGGAAGCCATCACTAAGAATCTCAGAATCTGTAGAACTTTGCACCACAATACGTGGCTCTAGTATGCTGTCCTCCAACTGGCCAGCTTCATTAGATTGATGCTCACTTCTTCTAAAAATAAAATAAACATAACAATTCAACATATATAACACCAATCAACTTCAATTATAGGAACAATCACATTGGTAAAGTGTGTAATAAAATGAAAACAATAAAAAATCTACAAAAGCTCTACTGGGCATTGATATTTTCAGAGACTGCAATTGCAGGACTGAAGGCATAAATGAGCTTAAAACAAACTTCACTTATTTCTGTACAAAGCAATGATTTTATCATTTCAATAATATTGTAAATACTTCCTATTATTCAACTTCAATTATATGAACAATCACATTGGTAATGTGTGTTATTAAAAGAAAACAATCAAAGATCTATCAGAGATCCATGGCAACGATATTTTCAGAGACTGCAACTTCAGAATAGAAAAGACAGAAATGAGCTTAAAACTAATGTCTCATAATTTTGTAAAAAGCAATAATTTCTCATTTCAATAATATGGTAAATCCATCCTTTTGAAGATATTTACAGCTTTTGCAAATATAAAGAGCATGGACAGGACCATAAACTTAATTTATGGTTCTATAAAACATAATTGCCTACCTTCTCTTTTTTCTGGATTGTTCATCCTCTCCCTCCAATGCCTTCCTCCCTTCATCAAATTCCCCACTAATGCCACAGGAATTATCAGATGTTCCACCATCAGTATTATTTGCTCCAGTTGAAGCGGGAATGAACAGTGGCAGAGGTTTCACTTGACAAGTTGAATCTGCTAACACTCCTAAATCATTTTGATTCACTACTCTTCCATCTGAACCTTCATTTATTTCACTAAGATGAGTATTCCATACTGTGTTGTTGGTATCTTGACCAGTCCCATCTGATCCTAATCCCCCCTGTGTCGCTGATGAGATCCTTTTAGGAGGTTGAGGCTTTGGGTGGTTGTGTTCACCTTTGTAGACAATTTCTGCAATCTGTCCATCGAATGATCTTTCGACCTTCTTTTTCACAGGACAATTGGGGTGTGTGCACTTGTAATAGCTTCGTGGGTACTCACTTCCTTTGACTTGCTTTTGCCCGTATTTCCTCCAATTATATCCGTCATAAGAAGGTCGATCCCCAGCCATGGGTGGGAAATATTTTGGATCCTCCAGGTTTTGAGAAGCCTCCTTGAAGGATTCAATTGTCTGATCTTTTTCGTTGAGTGGTGGCAAAATCTGGTTACTATTTGAGCTAATTTGGGATATAAAATTCTGTTTATCTTGGCTAGGATGTTGAGCCTCAACTGACTGCTGAGTACGTTGATCATTAGTATCAAAGTTGCCCTGAATAAAGTAAAAGAACAAGAAAAAAGTCATATTGATACTTCAGCATCAGAGAAGAAAAAAATATATTTTCAAAATTCATCTTCATCTCTTCAACACAGTATATAGCACAAGTTCATATTCTGGGGTAGAAAAAACAGAGATGGTAGAATAAGAATAGAAAACCATTACCAGCTTTTACTATTCCAGGAAGAAAGAGGAAAGAAAGAAAGAAAAATAGGAAGTCCATCCAATTGACAAGCATGCGAAGTTTAGCTACTGACCATATTAGCCAAGAGGGAAACAGTTGTCTTTGAAACAAGCCTTGCCAGGGGTTTATATATAACAGTAGGTTTGTTATCGGATTTTGAAACATCATCAGATGCGTTACAAACTGCTGTTCTTGATAGCTCAGTCTGATTTGGCGGAGCACAATTCACCAATGGCTTAAACCTCACTGTCTTTGGTCTAATTGCCATAACTGCAGTTTCAGAGCACACATTAGGAGCTGAGGCATTAATGGGACCTGCAAGAAGCTCTGAGAAGGACCCAAAAGTGGAATGAGTAGGTCTTGAAGGCACTGGTTTAGCTACAACAATTCTTTCCGCTTCTTTGATCTCCATATTCTTGAAGCATGAAATGCCAATCACATTTCAGTGGTACAATACATGCTAAAGTAAGAAGAAGCTAAACTTCGAACTTTGATCATCTTTCCACATGGGAGAAGCCAGTTATTTAGGCAGCAGAACAGAAATACAGAATTGTTAATAGGAGAACTGAATTTAGATGGATGATCAACCAAAAATTGGTTCGTCACGGTAGGTTGTCGAAGCCAGCTGTACAGCTCAAAATTAACTGCTTCAAACCTGCATCATATGCTAGGGTTTATTAATTACTTGTATAAAGCAGAAGAGAAGCAAACAGTTTGATTCTAACTTAAATACAGGTCATCTGGTAATACCAGAAAATCAACCTATATAATGAAATTTTTCTTGGAAACACCCCATTTTAGCTTCAGTTATCCAATTCTCTTTTCGAAGGAGAACTCAAAGAAAAAAAAATGAAAAATATATATACATACACAAATACACAAACACACCCATATATATATATACACAAAAACCCTAAAAAGATCAACGTCTGTAAGAACACAAACCATATGAAAGGACAAATTCAGACAACATTTAACTTCAAGAAGTCAAGAAAAGAGCAAAAGAAAGTAGAAACTAACCAGAAAGTGAACCACTAAGAAACTAATAAGCTGAATTGCTTCTGTAAATTCTCATAATGCTTCTCATTGTATGTCACTCACTTTCACCTGCATTTAATAGAACCAATAATTTAGTAAGATAATAAAAGTAAAAGTGAAAAATAAAAATAAAAAGTGAAAAATAAGAATATCTAATACACTCCCAGTATCAAAAGATGACGCAAATACAAGAAGAACTTGACCTTGGCTGCAGAGAAACCTTAAACAGTTGAACCAGTTTAGTTACACTGAGTCGCTGACTAACCACTCATTCAGTGTCTGTAAATGGGCTTGTCTTTTCCCAATTAAAAATTTTTAAAAATTAACTAAAAATTAAACTTTTCACTGAATTTTTCAGTATATGAGTTTATTAAACAGTATCCCATTTTGTAAAAGCTAAAAACATTCGGAGATTTAAAAAAAAAAATTCTATACATTTCTAAGCAAATGTATATAAGAAATCAAATCAAACCCCAAAAACTGGTTTTGATATTTTAAATTTTTATATAATGTATTAAACGAAAATATGGGTAAATCTTTTTTTTTTTAATCTAATTTTTAACTTGTGTCGTCTCTGCTCTGTACCCGCCAAGAATGTGATGGGTGGCATAGCTATGGCCCTACTGATCGTTTTGATATGGAATAGCCAACTAATTGTCCCTGTTTCTTGTTTGACAATCTTGGCGCGTGTAAGATTAAATTATTTTTAAGTTTTTATTTTAATAAACTTCTAGGTTAAAAATGTAAAGAACCATTTAAGTCAATAAAAAAGAAAAAAGAAAACATTCATCATTTATTTTCCCACAGCTCGACTGATCTTGGATACATCTACTTCATAAAATATACGAATTTGAGTAATAATATGAGGTAAAAGTATGTAATTTCACACACTAATATATGAAGGGTCAATAGTGTTAAGTAATGAGACTATTTTCACCATTTTTTCTTTTCTTTTCTTTTTCTTTTTCTTTTTTCTTGTTTATTAAGGTCATGAACTGAAATGGGCAAAATTGTCATTCTGAGTGATTTTAAAGTTATGATATATATTTGAGATTTTGGAGTTCAAATCTCTCTATCCAACAATGTCTACGAGACTAAGTTTGAGCACTAATTTCAAAATTTCAGTCATTTTTATCTCAATATAATTAGTTCATTTAAAGTGGATATATATGCAACAAAAACTTATTCAGTAGTCCAATAAATAATATAGTTTAAATATCAAGAACATTATAAATGAGACGGTCTAATAAAATTATCATGTGTTGTAGTACATTTTGTCCCGTAAATTTTTTTCTCATATATATATACACACACCCCACAGATGTAAAACCTTTTGCTAGATGAAAATTACAAGACTTTTTTAAATTTCAAAAATTAACTAGAAGTCATATTTTCATTCTTTTTCTCCCAATTTTTTTTAACAATTTATCTCTTTAATGAATAAATATTTGATGGGATTGGGTTGTTCAATTTAGAATGAGAAATGAACAATATTTCCAAAAAAACTTAATTGCAGCCTTGTGAGGGTAAAGCTAAATGCATGGTTGTGAATTTTTTGCCCTCTCTCTCAATTCATGCTAGCTATATATGAAAATTTAAAAACCAAGACAAACAAACAAACGAAGCAAATGCATTTTGTCAACGAGGAATTTAAAGTGCTTATCATGCGTAATGACACTAACAAGTGCTGGTTTTGGATCCATAATTTGATGATATGCCGTGAGACTTTTCAGAGGATTATTAGTTGGGGCGTGGAAATTCAGAAAGTTAGTTGGGGCCGGCAGATGTGGACACGTGCCAGCAATTTCAAAACCTCAATTCCTCTGATTGTGACTGGTAGCTATGCGTTATGCTCCGCACGCGCCAATGGGAATTGCTTGAACACAGTTTATTTGTTTTTGTTTTTTTCTAAAAATCTTCAGTTTCGAAGGTACATTTACGTGTAGGTAGGCACACAGTTGATAAGACAGGTCACGATATCATATAAATATAATATGAAACACAGGACCTTGCTCTGTATGTAACGTAGCAAATGGGGAGCATCCACGCGTCGCAGGAGAGAGAAAAAGTTGTTGGAATTTAGCTGGTTCATGGCCAATTTGCACCCAGCTGTTACATACAGAATCTGTAACGTAGCCTTGTCCATTACTTAGATCTACCTTGAAGTGCCACTTCAAGGTAACTGTGGCCTTGATTTGACGATTGCAAACCTTTAAATGATTTTGTACGTGGATAATGACTAGTTAATTGAATTGATAATTAATCATTATAATTATTAAAGAGGTGAAGACAAACAATTTTGAGTTGTGCCATGCTAGAATTTATTAAGAAATAACAAAACATAATAAACGGTATTGAAGGATATTTGCTTTGTTCAGTCGAGATACATCTAATTATAAATATGATAAATTGATAAACATACAAAATCATTGCATAATTATGTATTGGTATCATATTTAGATAAATGTGTTGTTGGAATTTAGCTGGTTCAAGGCCAATTTGCACCGAGCTATTACATACAGAATCTGTAACGTAGCCTTGTCCCCAAGTAATATCAACCGTGTACTTATAGTCATATTAATTAACAATCAAGATGACGTGTGCTCACAATGCATAAAATGTATTGGATTAAGAGTTACCAGTACAAGGGGTAATTATAAGCGAATACACGAGCAATACTTCACTTGAATAAGAGCCAATACAGATGTACATATAAGAGATGTATATAATAGATTCCATGAGATACTTTGAGTGGAGTAATTCCCTTTAAAGAAATGAAGACAGAAGAACCATAATTCACATTCTCCTATCGAGTTTGCAACTCCCAGCATGTTCAAATATATTTTTGAAAATAGTTGATGACCGTTTCTGGACTTGTGGTAAATTACACCGGCAGTAAAGAGTGTTGCCGAAGGTTTTGAGCACAAGAGACCATTGGGAGTTTCAATATTATCTCGTTTATATGTGTTTATGAAATGGTGCAGAGTTTGAACAATAAGACCATTCAATGGGGAGATTAATTAGTTATCAGCTAGTAACAGCTACCTTGATGGTTATCGTAGCAATTTTTGATGTCGTAGATTCATAATTAATGACATGAGGTTCTATTCATCGTGTATTTCAATTATGACTTGGTTAATTTGCTACTCTTGAGGATGTCGTTGATTTCGTCTTTATGGCTGTTGTAGTTGTTATGGTGTGCCTATTGTAAATAATTAATATTTATAATATGGGTGTCTTGTGTGATGTTGCTATAATTGTTCTTGTGGATTTAAAGATTAATTGGAGAATTCAAACCCGCGTATCAAAGAAAATAATGCAACATGTGACCACGAGTGGGTGTAATATTCTGAGTTGTGGGTTATGATTAATTTTGGAATGAGAATATGAAATTACATATGGATTATTTGATGAGCAAGTGACTAAAGTGGAACTATGAGTACCATGCAAAGTCCAATATGAATCGAAAGTGGTATATGAATAAACTGACATGGAGGTGATACTTGTAAAAAGGTGGATTAGTGTGATTCAAAGCATTCAGGTTAAAGTTTATAGGAATAACATTACATGTAGTCAACATTCGACCAGTATTACAGCTAAATGATTTTAAATGAGTTATCTAAAAATAAACTATACATGTATAACAACGTTTTTACATTTAACAAAAATTTTACCCATATTACCAACATTTTTACATTTAACAAAATAACAACACAACTCAATATTAACAAACAAACAAGACCAAACAATCTTTAATAAAATAAACAACTAACAAATTCGTAATAGTAACCCAATGCTAGAACAAAAATCATCAACAATACTACAAATATTTTAATAAATATGGTTGCATGTAACAAAACATGAACAAATTGTGGTACCTTATAGGTTGTTACTCGACTGCCAAAATAATCATGTTCGCATCATGTTATATTGAGGCTGTTACTCGACTGCCAAATATTTTAATAATCAACAATACTAAATATGGTTGCATGTAACAAAACATGAACAAATTGTGGTACCTTATAGGTTGTTACTCGACTGCCAAAATAATCATGTTCGCATCATGTTATATTGAGGCTGCCCTAAATTCGACACACATAATAATCTTGTTAAATTATTGAAACATGATTCAACACGATAAATAAGGAGCTACCTAGTACGAATCACTTAATAATCATGTAATTATGTCATCTAAAACCACACAACTAACTACCCCGCTTAATACCCATTAACACGAATTATATAAAACATTTGCATGCCCATTTCCCATGAACTAAACTAATTTGATACCTAAATGATATTATGTTTCAAATTTATTATATATACACATCTACCAAATTATTGTACGTTTGCACCATTCAAATTTTACGCCTACCTGCAAATTTACAAAAATTCAATACCTTGTAAATGTTAATCCTTCTAAAAATTAAAATAAAGAAAAAAACCATAAGCATATCCACGATTTTTAACTTCATGATAGGAAATTGTAGATAAATTTATACTACAAAAATGGATGCATTTAACCAATACAACTATGAATTCGTTTTGATTACCTTTTAATAATCGTGTCACTCACTAATAAATTCAATCCTAATAGGATGCAGAAAAGAAATCATTTCAAACCAAATATGACCCATTCATTAATGCTATGAATTCTCATGTCCCAATCCCATTTATTCCTATGCTGCTTAAGTAGTTGGAAATTTTTTTCAACTCTAACAATAGCAATATAATGTCCACGATATTATCTGCAATTATATTCTTTAAGTTTTGCCACTAAATAAAATATCATAATACCTTCTCTTTCATTATGCCCCTCTGATGCTCAAAGCACTTCGTAAACCTTTTAATTTTTTTTGAATTCTAAATCGCAGCCAGACAATTCATTGATCTCTAGGTAACTTTGAGCAGGCAACTGTGTTGATATATAGTATTTGAAATAAACAAAAGTAAAATTCTCATACACATCACTATAAATACTTAAATTCTACTATAATTATTTGTTTTCAATCTACCCAATTTTTTTCCTAAACAATTAATATATCCTTTGGCTGATAGGAAAAAAACTACGTCTTAATTATTATTAGCTCATTCATAGTTTATATCCACCTGGCCTAATGACCATTGAATCATACCTCAAGGTAAAGCAAAAAAAAAATCTGGGAACTTATGTTCACACCCTCCACTAGGGCTGGCAAAACCTGGGTCTAGGTCTGGGTATTGCAATACCTGGACCCGGCTCGGATGCAATTTTTAGATGTCCGGGCGGGGGTTTTTAGGCCCAACACTGGGCAGGGTTTTAATTCAAGTACCTGAATTTTATATTTTTGTTTTTTGGTAATTTGATAAGTTTTAAATTTATTTCAATAAAGTTCGACACGAAAATATAAACTTTAAGTGTTTAAAACTTTATATATGTATAATAAATGAGTCAAATAAATATAAATATTTAAAATAATATATATTTTTTAATAAAATCTGGATTATGGGTTTATTAAGTGATGTCCAAAGACCGGCCCAGCTTTATACTATTACCCAACCTACAACACCCGGGTGCGGTCCTAGTCTGGACCGAGCAGGTATTTTTGCCACCCTTTCCCTCCGTCGGATAAAGCAGTGATGAAAGTGCAAACAGGGTAAATGTTACTCTGAATTCATCATCTGCATTCTTCGACTTTCTTAGCATATGAGATAATATCTTGATATTTATAACTTGCAATGTTGTATCATACTTGTCTAAGTATTCTGCCAAATCTGCTATATCACCATTTAGTTCTATCGCAAGTCATCTGTCCTCAATAACCATTATATATGCAAAACTCTCTGCACTAATGTCAACTTCATTCCATTGACAAGTAAAGCAGACTTCGAAATGTCCGCCCTATCAACCAATCATCCACAAAGTTTCTTTTGCAATCTTCACACTTCATATCCATTAGCTTACTAAAACCCAATTCCCTTGCAGCCATTATTTGTTTGTTGCTCATTTTTGCTACCATTGTAGCAAAAAAATTAGGCGTACATATTCCTATTGCCAATATTATGTTGCATTTTTATAATCAGCAGAAGCTACATGAATGTAATATATTATTGAATTAAACTGGCTTCCACAAGCTTTCAAACTTACAAGTAAGAAACAAAGCAGTATATGTTTTTCCTATTGAATTTCAAATCTGACCCTAGTTGCCCGACTACTTTGCCATTCTCTTTACTACATGACTTGCATTTACGAATCTAGGAACCCATTCCTCTGCTTTCCAATGTGCGATGCTTCATTCACTTCCCACTACAGTCAATTTCGAATGTGATCAATTATAGCTACTACTTATTATCGATCTTTACATGATTCCAGATTCGTGCCTGAATGTTGTCTCTACTTTACAACACTCGTCCATGAATTAATACTCCCAACACACTCGAAGTCGAAAATATGATCAATTATGGAAAGATGTTTTTCATATATCTAAATCCTTTAAGTGATGATGAAGTGTAAACTATCTTCATTGTATTCGATCATAATTACCCTTTTAACAGGTAACCCATAATCCTGTACAGTTCATTATTTTGAGTATGTGTAATTGTGACAATCAGATCAACTTAATATAATCTCACAACTTAGATCAATTGGCGTTATGTTGTAGTTGATCTAACATAATTGGACCCTTAAATTAATTCACAGTTTAATCAGATAAATGAACGTACATTGGTGATATAGTAAAGCTAAGACATGATATTAATTAGTACACCCAAAATTTAGCAACAAATATTTTGACGCATTTATTTAATTGATGTTTCTTGTCGTTGAGTTGAGTTGAAGAATCCATGCAAGCACGCACACGCATGCACGTGTTCAAGCTATCGATATTTCTACAATCTAACAATTTTTTTAATTTATAACGTGATACACGTGCATTTTTAATGGATATGTTCCCTATGAATTGTGCCTAAAAAAGGTTAATCGAATTGTCCACAGCATGTTTTATTTCGTCTATAAATATGGTAAACCCATGTTTAATCTTTGAATTAGGGATGACAAAAAAGCTCGAGCCAACCTAGTTGACTTCGGCGTAGGCCTCCAGATGGTCCTAGACAAGAGCTTAAGAGAAAAAAGCTTAGACCTAGGGGCAAGACCGAACCGGAACAGAAAAAAATTCAATTCAGTTTGGTTTTTTTGGTTTCAATTCAGTTTTTTTTAAAATAAAAAATCCGAATTTATAAACACCAAATTGAATGGTTCGATTCGGTTCGGTTTTCAAATCAAAAATTAAAATTTCCAAACCGAACCGAAATTAAGGCATTTTCATAATTTCGCTAAAACATATATATACACAAATTATTGAAATGCAAGTGTACAACCCAAGAGGGGGGGGTGAATTGGGATTTTAAAACTTAAGCTAAGCAAATCACAACACAATTCAATCTAATGCCTTAATGGAATCGAAAGCAATAAATTCAATAAATCGCAATAATAAAAGAATAAGGGAAGAGAGATTCAAACACGAGATTTTTACGTGGTTCGGCCAACCTCGCCTACGTCCACGCCTCCAAGCTTTCCGGGCTAGAGGATTCCACTAAGCAAGCCTCCAAGGCTTCAAATGCTTACAATTGACTTCCAAGGTGTCAATAAACCTTTACAATATGAGATTATCCACAATCTCTTAACCCAAGTGTTTCCCAACACTTACAATCACTCACAATTTTAAGATTACAAATTGTTTCACTCTCACACAATTTTTAAGATTACAAATCAATGCCCAATGTGTGAATAAATGAAGAATAAAGGTGTTTCAAGCTCTTTGAAGATTGTATTCTCGAGTGTATGCTCAATGATGAAGGAGTGATCAACCTTTGTTCGAATTTGAATGAGCTTATTTATACTTAGAGCTGAAAACTAGCCGTTACTGACTGTCTGCTCGAAAACGGTTCACCGTTAATAGTTAACGGTTAACCGTTTATTCTCAAAAGTTACCGTTAGAGCTAGTTTTTCAAATAAACGGTTTCCTGTTAAGGCTTACCCCTTAACCGTTAATTTCCAGAGACCTGCAAGACATTTGATTATCCTATTTCATTAAACGGTTAAAGCGTATCATGGAATAACATTCTGGAAATTATCGGTTAACCGTTTTATATAAACGGTTCACCGTTTAATTCCAGTAACCTGCAAAACACGTTAGCCTTATCCGTTTCTACTAACGGTTGAAGATTAGCAAGAAATAAACTTTTGGAAATTATCGGTTAGCCGTTTTATATAAACGGTTCGCCGTTTAATTCCAGTAGCCTGCAAAATGTGTTAGCCTTATCCGTTTCCGCTAACGGTTAAAGATTAGTAAGGAATTGAACTTCTGGAAATTATCGGTTAGCCGTTTTATATAAACGGTTCAAGCCTTAAGAGTTGTTTACTCTCTGGATTTAATCGGTTTGCCGTTTTCAACATAAACGGTAAACCGTTTATTTCCAGAACCACTTCTATAGCCAGAAATTGCAGGAAAATATTTTTCAATTGAATTTTAACAGAAAACCATCTTTCATGAACATGTTAAGGAGACATTTTAAGACTTTCTTTTACTAAAGAAAGACTCCAACAATTTAATTATAAAGCATTTAAAGTTTGTTATCATCAAAATCAATATTATGAACATATACAAGTTAACAATCTCCCCCTTTTTGATGATGACAAACTTCATTCCATATTTTGATCCCCCTTAATATATGCTCCCCCTAAATATATGCTCCCCCTAAATGTATACCTTATCTCAAAACAAGTCCAATGAATATTATTAGCTCAAAGAACCATTTGAAAAACAATCTCCCCTTTTTGTAAAAAAAAAATCAAGTTATACAAGAGTCTCTCCCCCTTCATCATCAAAAAGAAAAGATAGAAACGTGCAACAGAAAAAAAAATTTTGGCATAGGCCCCCCGTACAATGAAGCAAAACCTCAAAAAAACACAGCACTTCCAAAAACATTAACCAAAACTCCATGTACCAACAACTCCATCTTTCAACATATAAGTATCCAATCATGAAAAAAAAATCAATCAATCCATCATCAACAGCATAGAAATGTAATAGAGAATATCAAAACATAGTATGAAGAGTAAAATACAAATGAACATAACATAAAATGTATGTGCGAATATGAAAGCCGGAAACTAAGAAGGTGGCGGAGAGGAGGCGCTGCCAGGGTCATAGCCAAAATAGCCAAGAATGCGGCGCATGCAAAGATGATCTCATAGTCTTGATCGATAGTCTGCTCTGAAAAGTCTGGCGAACCGAGAGCGGAGGCTGGCCGCTGGTCGCGAAAAGGGCGTCCCAATCTGTCAAGATCAGCCGCGCCTCTCGGAATTCTGCGAATATCATCACCAATAACCGTAGAGTTTCAAAACGGGAGGTGAGCAGTGAAGGCTTTGCTCGGGAATAGAAGATGGTGCAGGCGCGGAAGGCGGCTCATGAGCTGGAGAAGGTATGGAGGTGGATGGAATATCAGTATCCATCTCTTGCTCCTCTGGAACAGAATCAGCTGGAGGCTGGGGAACAGAGCGACGTGGAGGAGGCGGAGGATGAGCTCCAAGCCTAAAATCGGGAAGCTGATCGGGAGGGTAAACATCGTTGAGCATCCGATCATCCTCCGGAGCAATTAAGGTATCTCGGTTCTTGGAGTTATTGGTCTTGACCCATTGTCCATTCCTTCGAGAAAAACCTATACTGGTCAAGGCTTCCGGACCAATCCTCTTGGACTCCGTATACACACTGCGTCCGAAGAGGCACGTTAAAGTGCCGCAAAGAGCCTAGAGATAATACTACCATAGGGAAGTAAGCGGTGGTTAACCGCAGGAGTACTCAACATGTGGCGCACAATAATGTATCCAAGATTAATAGGTCGTCCGAATAAGACTATCTAACAACCCAACATCCAACCGTGTAACCTCATCCGAATGACCCTTCCTAGGTGTAATGATATGCTGTAAAATACTATGAAGGATGCGAACTTGGAGAGGCAATAATGAGACCGAAAAGGTAAATTACTGATTTCATTCTTTGAGATCTCTACGGCGACAAATGTTTCGGACACCCGAATGATGAGAAAAGCTGGAAAAAGACAAAGCTTTCCTAAAGTGTAAACCTTATGCCCATCATTGGAAATTCCTAAAAGGTTGTTTAAAAACTCAACATCAAATTCAATGGGCACACCACCAACCTGAGTAACTATGTTATCTACCCGAGTTTCAGAGATTTCCATGTTTGAATAAAAAACTCGAACTAGATTAGGAAAAACCTTGTAATCTAAATCTATCATGATTCCCAAGGACTAAGCATAGTGCTCACACTTCTACGACATACAACTAAGTCCTGAAAATCGTCTATATCAACATAGAATGAATCTAATACCTTTCGACCTATGAAGCGATCCTCAAAGCGCTTGCGCAATGGTGCAGTGGGAAGATGAAGTTGTTCAAATTCGGAAGTCTCCCGAGGTGGAATAGGGTTGCTAGAGGGAGCCTGTTTCCTTCTCCGAGTGGGACGCGATGAGCTGGCCATGGTGGTGACTGGAGACAGTAAAGAGGAAGAAGATGTGATTTTGAGGCTCAATTTGAGTGAAGAAAGGCAAGATTTCAACCAAACAAGAGGAAATCAGTTCCGCTAACCTTAGGGTTTCAATTTGGGATTTTCGAATGTTGGGCTCGATTTGAAGATTTGAATCGGTGAAATTGATCTAAGGATGAAAATAAAGGTTTTAGCGGTGTGATTTTGTAAGAAAATGAAGCAGAAGACGAGATTGGAGAGGAAGAAAGCTTTCGGTTGCGCAACAATGGCTGAAACGGTGAAAGGGTAACTAAGTAGGAAGAAGAAACCCTTGGAACAGCTTTTATATCACACGAAAACGGCGAACCGTTTTTCAGTAAACGAGAGGAGTAAATTCCAGAGAGCAAGCATAAGCGAAACGGTAAAGGCTTAATCGTTAACGGTGAAAGGTTAAAGACAAACGGTTTACCGTTTGTATGAAACGAAAGAGGTAAGGCCAAAGCATTAGAGCATAGTTTAAAAATTAAACGGTACTCCGTTTATTTTTTAAACGGTTAACCGTTTATTTACCTAAAATTTCGCACATTCTGATTTGATTTTTGGCCCGTAAGTAATACATTCTAAGATCATTTAATTGATCCAAAAACGTTTTACAAGCCATTTTGATGCATGATTCATATACTCACATGTAATCAACCAATCAATTCATATAGAAATTCAAAAAATTAACAAGCCAACCACATCACTTGCATATCTAGCTTAAGCATTTTACCAAGTAATCAAACATTTTAGCAAACTTAATAACATGAATAGAAATGTTAATGTGAAGACTTCATCATCCCAAGTTCATGTCGAATTTTAGAAAAATGTTCTTCCCCAAGAGGTTTGGTAAAAATATCGGCGAGTTGTTTTTCCGTAGAAATAAACTCTAATGCAATAGCTCCCTTTTTGCACATGATCTCTCAAGAAATGATGTCTAATTTCTATATGCTTGGTTCTAGAGTGTTGAATGGGATTTTTGGAGAGATTTATAGCACTAGTATTATCACACTTAATAGGAATTTGGTTAAGGTTAATGCCATAGTCTCTAAGTGTTTGTTTCATCCAAAGAGCTTGTGCACAACAACTTCCTGCAGCTATGTATTCAGCTTCTGTAGTTGAAAGAGCAACAGAATTTTGTTTCTTGCTAAACCATGAAACAAGTGAGTGACCTAGAATATGACAAGTTCTACTAGTGCTTTTCCTATCGACTTTATAACCGGCAAAATCCGCATCCGAATAACAAGTTAGATCTATATGAGTTCCTCTAGGATACCAAAGGCCTAGATCTATGGTTCCACTCAAATAACGGAAAATTCGTTTCTACAAAGTAAATGAGATTCCTTGGGACATGATTGAAATCTTGCACACAAACATACACTAAACATGATATCGGGTCTACTAGCGCTTAAATATAGTAAGGATCCGATCATACCTCGATATTTTTTAATGTCAACTTCTTTACCTTTTTCATCTTTGTCAAGCTTAATCGTTGTGCTCATTGGAGTGCTCTTGGTGTTTGAGTCATCAATGCCAAATCTTTTTAGCAAATCTCGACATATTTCGCTTGGTTTATGAAAATTCCCTCATTGTTTTGCTTGATTTGGAGTCCAAGGAAATATTTCGAGTTCTCCCATCATACTCATCTCAAATTCCTGACTCATACAAGATGAAAACTCTTTGCACAAAGATTCATTAGTAGAACCAAAAATAATATCATCAACATAAATTTGAACAACAAGTATATCTTGATTCTTATTCTTAATAAAAAGAGTTGTATCTGCTTTTCCCATCGAAAAACCATTATCCAACAAGAAATTTTTAAGCCTATCATACCATGCTCTAGGTGCTTGTTTTAAACCATACAATGCTTTTGATAATTTGTAAACATGATTTGGAAATTTTTCATTTTCAAAACCAGGGGGTTGTTTGACATACACTTCCTCCATAATATAACCATTTAAGAAAGCACTTTTGACATCCATTTGAAATAAAACGAAATCTTTATAACATGCAAATGCTAACAACATCCTAATAGATTCTAATCTAGCTACAGGTGCAAATGTTTCATCAAAATCAATACATTCTTCTTGGTTGTAACCTTGAGCCACTAATCTAGCTTTATTTCTTACAACCACACCGGATTCATCCATTTTGTTTCTATATACCCATTTAGTACCTATAACGGATTGATGTTCCGGATTAGGGACTAATTCCCAAACATTGTTTCTCTCAAATTGATTCAACTCTTCTTGCATTGCCATAATCCAAGACTCATCATTTTCCGCATCCGCAAAGGATTTTGGTTCAATTTGAGAAATAAATGCAGCATGTTCACAAGTGTTCCTAAGTGATGATCTAGTTGTAACACCTCGTGAGGGATCTCCTAAAATTACATCCGTAGGGTGAGAAGAGACATACCTCCACTCCTTGGGGAGTGTTTGAGAAGTACCTTCATTTTGCTCTGCATTTGTTTCTTCATGATGCTCTTCTTGAATTCCATGAGGTGCATACTTTTGGTTGTCATTTGACAATTCTTCTTGATGTTCTTCTTCTGCATTATCATCAACAATTCCTTTCTCCGCAGAGGAGGGATTAGACTCATCAAATGTGACATGCATAGATTCTTCCACAACCAAAGTTCTTTTATTATACACTCTATAAGCTTTGCTTGAGTTTGAATAACCAAGAAAAATACCAACATCGGATTTTGAATCAAATTTACCTAGATTATCTTTTGTGTTCAAAACAAAACATTTGCATCCGAAAACTTTGAAATAGCCAATGTTGGGTTTTCTATCTTTCCAAAGCTCATATGGAGTTTTATTAAAAGTAGGTCTAATCAACACACGATTTAAAACATAACATGCGGTGTTGACGGCTTCGGCCCAAAAATATTTTGGTAAAGAGTTTTCATTTAGCATAGTCCTACCCATTTCTTGAATAGACCTATTCTTTCTTTCTACAACTCCATTTTGTTGAGGAGTCCTAGGTGATGAAAATTGATGCTCAATGCCAAACTCATTACAAAACTTCTCAAATGCATGATTTTCAAATTCTCCACCATGGTCACTTCTAATACAAGTAATTGAATATCCTTTTTCATTTTGAACCTTTTTACAAAAAATTTGTTAAGAACAATACCCATGTGAATCTAGAGTAATCATCCACAATTACAAAAGCATAATATTTGCCACTTAAACTAGCATATCTAGAAGGACCAAATAAATCTATGTGAAGTAATTGAAGAGGTTTTGAAGTAGAGATATTTTTCTTGCTTTTGAAAGAAGTTTTGATTTGTTTTCCAAATTGGCAAGCTTCACAAATTCTATCTTTTTGAAAATTGATTTTTGGAAGACCTTTAACTAAATCATTTTTTGAAATTTTTGAAATCAAATCCATGCTTGCATGACCTAGTCTTCTATGCCACAACCAACTATCATCACTTAATGCGGAAAAACATTTATCATAATTGAATGCACATTCTATGTCAATTGTATAAACATTACCATATTTATTTCCAACAAATAGAATTTTCCCATCACATGCATTCTCAATAACACATCTTGATTTATCAAAAGCAACTTTATAACCCTTGTCACACAATTGACTAATGCTAATCAAATTGTGTTTCAAATTTTCAACTAAGCACACATTTTCAATTAGAGTTGAGGAAATTTTACCAACATTACCAATTCCGAGAATTTTTCCTTTTGAATTATCTCCAAATGATACTTCTCCACCATTTTCGATCTTGGTAAAACTTGAAAACCAAGAATAATTCCCTGTCATATGTCTTGAACAACCGCTGTCCAAGTACCACTTATTCTTCTTCTTCAAACCCTGCAGAAAAAGTCTCAAGTTTTAGGTACCCAAAACTTTTTGGGTCCTTGAGAGTTAGTAACGGTTCCTTTTGGAACCCAAATACATTTGACACCATAATATGCATTTCTTTTCACAGGACATTTATATTTCATGTGACCATTTTGATTACAATAATGACAAACGATTTTATGATCACTTGTGGAGGTAGCTTTAACAAAATAATTCTTATAATATTTTTGCTTTAAATTAGGCTTGTACCCAAGTCCTCCTTTATCAAATACACATTTTTGAGAGTTAAGCATGTTATCCAACATCTTTTGCCCATTTGTAAACTTCAGCACAATCTCATTTAGATCATTGCTCTTCTTTCTAAGCATTTCATTTTCATGTTTCAAGTCATTCACATGTGATTCTAAATGCTCATGTGATGTGCTAGAATTCTCAAATAATGTAACTTTATCATGCAATGTTTTATTTTCCAATTCTAGGCAAGTAATCTTTTCACTAAATGATTCATTTTCATTTTTAAGCTCTACCATTTTCTTTTTAAGGCAAACATTCTTTTTACCCATCTTCATCAATTCATCATGCAATTCTTTAAAGGCATCATGTAATTCATCATATGTAGGAAGACTACTTACCTCATCAAGTTCATCACATGATCCTTCTCCAATGGCCATGAGAGCTAAGTTTGTCATTTCTTGTTGCTCTTCCTCATCACTTGTTTCCTCATCGCTATCATCCCATGTGGCCACCATAGCTTTCTTCTTGAGTTTGTTGAGGAGAGGACATTCCTGGTCGATGTGTCCGGCTTCTTGCATTCATAGCAAGTGATTGGTTCTTTCTTCTCCTTTTTATTCTTGTAACCTCTGAACTTTCTCTGCTCATTATTCTTCTTGTAAAATTTTCTGAATCTTCTAGCCAACATTGCCAGCTCCTCATCATCCATCTCGCTTTCCTCATCATTCTCATGTTTTGAGGCTTTGAGAGCGATGCTTTTCTTCTTTTCCTCATGCCCTTTTTCTGCTGCCAAATCCTCTTCATATGAAATGAGAGAGCCAATTAAATCATCAATAGGTAAAACATTTAAATCTTTGGCTTCCTCAATGGCAGTCCTTTTTTGTCTCCATTCTTTAGGAAGCGACCTAATGATTTTCTTAACTTTCTCGCTATTAGAAAAGGTTTTTCCTAGGGCTCCTAAAGTGTTCACTATATCCGTGAATCTAGTATACATAGAATATACACTCTCATTTTGTTCCATTTGGAATAATTCATATTGTCGAGTGTACCTACTAATTTTTGACTCTTTCACTTGATTCGTGCCTTCATACACGACCTCAAGTTTGTGCCAAATTTCATTAGCACTTTCACAACTAGACACTCTATGAAACTCCTTTTTATCAAGAGCACAGAATAAGGCATTCATAGCCTTGGAATTTAGAGAAGCTTTTCTCTTCTCCAAATCATTCCATTCCCGTGAAGGTTTTGGAATATCTTCCCCTACTTCGTTTTTAGTCAAGGGCATGAATGGACCATCACGTACAACTTCCCAAATTTCATAGTCTAGTGCTTGTAAATAAATTCTCATCCTAGTTTTCCAATATGGGTAATCATTCCCGTCAAAGAACGGTGGTCTAGTTGTGGATTGTCCTTCCCTAAAGGTTGAATCATTTTGGGTTGCCATGGATCTTTTACTCTAGACGGTTAAGTCCTAACAAGAGAACCAAGCTCTGATACCAATTGAAATGCAAGTGTACAACCCAAGAGGGGGGGGTGAATTGGGATTTTAAAACTTAAGCTAAGCAAATCACAACACAATTCAATCTAATGCCTTAATGGAATCGAAAGCAATAAATTCAATAAATCGCAATAATAAAAGAATAAGGGAAGAGAGATTCAAACACGAGATTTTTACGTGGTTCGGCCAACCTCGCCTACGTCCACGCCTCCAAGCTTTCCGGGCTAGAGGATTCCACTAAGCAAGCCTCCAAGACTTCAAATGCTTACAATTGACTTCCAAGGTGTCAATAAACCTTTACAATATGAGATTATCCACAATCTCTTAACCCAAGTGTTTCCCAACACTTACAATCACTCACAATTTTAAGATTACAAATTGTTTCACTCTCACACAATTTTTAAGATTACAAATCAATGCCCAATGTGTGAATAAATGAAGAATAAAGGTGTTTCAAGCTCTTTGAAGATTGTATTCTCGAGTGTATGCTCAATGATGAAGGAGTGATCAACCTTTGTTCGAATTTGAATGAGCTTATTTATACTTGGAGCTGAAAACTAGCCGTTACTGACTGTCTGCTCGAAAACGGTTCACCGTTAATAGTTAACGGTTAACCGTTTATTCTCAAAAGTTACCGTTAGAGCTAGTTTTTCAAATAAACGGTTTCCTGTTAAGGCTTACCCCTTAACCGTTAATTTCCAGAGACCTGCAAGACAGATTTCGGTTATCCGGTTTCATTAAACGGTTAAAGCGTATCATGGAATAACATTCTGGAAATTATCGGTTAACCGTTTTATATAAACGGTTCACCGTTTAATTCCAGTAACCTGCAAAACACGTTAGCCTTATCCGTTTCTACTAACGGTTGAAGATTAGCAAGAAATAAACTTCTGGAAATTATCGGTTAGCCGTTTTATATAAACGGTTCGCCGTTTAATTCGATAGAGTTCTAAAATGTGTTAGCCTTATCCGTTTCCGCTAACGGTTAAAGATTAGCAAGGAATTGAACTTCTGGAAATTATCGGTTAGCCGTTTTATATAAACGGTTCAAGCCTTAAGAGTTGTTTACTCTCTGGATTTAATCGGTTTGCCGTTTTCAACATAAACGGTAAATCGTTTATTTCCAGAACCACTTCTATAGCCAGAAATTGCAGGAAAATATTTTTCAATTGAATTTTAACAGAAAACCATCTTTCATGAACATGTTAAGGAGACATTTTAAGACTTTCTTTTACTAAAGAAAGACTCCAACAATTTAATTATAAAGCATTTAAAGTTTGTTATCATCAAAATCAATATTATGAACATATACAAGTTAACAAATTAAACATGTGCAGTTTGGACCACTCTCTCTTTCACACTTTCAGCTTGCAGCACAGCCACTTATCCACGACCTAAGCCCTAACTAATATCTGCTTTCTCCTTACTGCTGACCTACCGCTGTGTTTCTTTCCTTACTCCGTCACTAGCTAGCCAGTCAGGTAATGGGTTTGTTTTCGTTTGTGACTAACTTGCTCCATTTTTCTTCTTTTTTTTTTGAAATTGGTCATTTTTTTTAAATAACTCTTTGATTTATAGTTACTTCATGTTTGTTTAAGTTATTAATAGTATTTAGTTTTATTAACTTTGCCTGGATATGAGTATGTTACTGTATTTTTTCAATTTTTTCGTTTGGATACTGTGCTCTTGACATTGCTGGGTGATGACTGATGGAGTCACGAAATGTTAAACATGATAGAGGGATAATATCGTTTAGATTTCTTTTTTTAATAAAATTTTAGTATGGCCTAATATTTATGAAATATTTACATATAGGAATTCTATTATGATTTAATTTATTTACTAGCTTTTCATAATAGTCCTTGAAGGTCAACTAGATAAAATATCATATCAGTCTCTCATGTTTTGCTAACATCTATTATGGCACAAATACTTATTTTATTTACATTTTAAGCCAAAACTTTTGATATTAAAAATAGTAACTATAATTTTGAAAATTCTTCAGTTTAGTCTAAAATTCTTATTTTTTTTAATACAATTTGTAAATTATTTTTTTTTGTTTGATTATACATTGATTATAGTAGGCCTTGTGTGCAGGATGGAATAAAATAACAATGTTGTAGAGGAGATTATGAAGGATGATTTTGAAAAGGGTGTTGAGAATGAAAAAGGAGGCTCTGAATATATTATACAATAGTAATTGATGAAATTGTGGATTAATTGTTGAAATCGTAGATTGTACATGCTCTGAATATATTATACAATTATTAAAAATGAGGAAATTATTGTACATGGTTTGAAATAGAAAATGATTTAAAAAATCGAACCGAAAGCCAAACCGTTAAGATAAACCAAAAAATTGATTGCTTAAATAAAACCGTTAAGAGAACCGAAACCAATCCGAAACCGGAAACTGAAATCGAACTATCGGTTTTGGTTCAGTTTTTTTTCATAAAAACCAAACGGTTTTTTTAAATTTTGGATCTGAACCGATTTGAAACTGAAAATTTATTCTTAAACCGAACCGAACCAAACCGAAACTGATGCCACCCCTACTCGAGCCAGGCTCAAGTCCTTTATATTTGAACAAAAAAAATATAATTATAAATTAAAATGTAAAAAAATAAAAAAGCTTAAATCCCTAATTTATATATCGATAATGAATCACAGAAAAAAAACTCAAAACTATAATATTAAACTCTCTTTTAAGAGTTAATTAATTAAGAAGTTACTTGAACTAGAGAATCTCTAAACTTTTGTTTGCTTCATTTTTCTTTATTTATTATTTTATTTTAAAATATTCATTTTCTTTAATTAATTATTGATTATAACAATTTGTTGACTATTAACTCATGTCAAGTTTACAACAATTTAAAAAAATTAAAAAGTAAGTGAAAGACAAGCCCGGCCCAAGCCCTGCTCTTATACTATCACTCCAAGGGGCTTGTTTCTACGGTTGAAAAAGTCTGACCCAAACCCTCCATTTTGCCATCTTTGCTTTGAATGTATTATTAGAAGAGAAAATCAAGATAACGCCCATGCATTGCCCTGGCTATTTCTTGGACACAGATTTCCGAATGATGTTTGTAATATATGTTCCTTTTTTTTTTTTTTAAACCTGTTAAGGGATGATATGATAACTAATCTAATACTAGTTTTTTTAACTCTCAAAGTACATTCATCGTCATTTATTTTTCTTTTATTTTATGGGATCCGTCATATTTCGATTTAAATAATTATAAAATTATAGCTTAGGGTCAGATTTACAGTACATCGAATACATGTCATGCTAAAAATTTTCGTTATATTTTCTAAGTTCTTTTAACATATCCCAGTGTTCCGTTTGTCCCAACTTTTCGTTACAAAATTCAAATTTTAAGAAATTTGAGAAATGAAAGCGTTAACTTTGAGACAGATAATGACACGCTTGAAAAATAAAATAAAATAAGTCGGTGTGATGGCATTGAAGGCTTATCCGCCGTACCCTTGCCCACATTTCATAATTTATTCTGCGGTATTTTTATGTTCATGATATAAAAATTATAAATTCATATCTTTCCAAAAAAAAAAAAGAAAAAATTGATATTAATCAGTATACTGGCATTTCTATTTATTAGAATCCCAGGCCCAAAGCATTTTGGGCTCTTCCTTTGAGCGCGAGTGAGAAAGATAATAGAAAAATGCTACGTCCACCCGTCAAACCTCTTGTCAAACCCCTTTTCCATTTGAATTACAAAAAATATTCAAACAGATTTATTTCTAAAGAACCCCCCACCAGATCTTGATTTTCTCTGTCTGAAATATCTTAACTTTCTCTGTCTATAAACTTTCGCAACTTAAAAAAATTTGCTTCGGTTCGGATTTCCTCTCACAATATAAATCATTTGAGCACTTTTCATCTTAACATATTACTAACAACTTTGTTTCACATAATTTTCTTCATTTTTATTTCTCAACAAAACCCTATAAGATCTTGACATTCTCTCTCTAAGAATAATTTACAAACCAATCTTTTTCAAACCCAATATAATTTTTTTGTGTGAATTGATATAATATCTACTTTAGTTAAGATTATTTCGCTTAATCTAAAATCATTAGCACTTTATATGAAAAATGAAGATGAAGATGGGTTTGGCAAGATTACTCTTCTCTGTTATAAAACCATTTTTAAGGTCAAAATTAGAAACAAAAAATATAAAGTGTTACAAGACATTTATACTGTATTTATTTGTCACTAATTAAAATGAGTTAAAATTAAAATAGACTGAAATAATAATAAAAAATTAAAATTAAAATAAATTATTTATTAGGGTTGTAAGAATCAAAATAAAAATGAGTTAAATAAAGATAAATTATTAAAAAATTATTTTTAATAATAATAATAATAATCAAATTAAAAAAATTATCATCATTATTTCCAAAATAATAATAATAATAATAATAATAATCAAAATTTCAAATAATCATCATCAACAAAATAGTTCATTTTCCCAAAAAAAAAAGCAATAATCAAAATCGAAATCATCATCGTCATCAACAACAGCAACAAAAAATCATCATCATCATCATCATCAGATCGGAATCGTGGCCATTAGAGACGAAACAGAGACGAAACGAGATGAGGATGAAACTGGGACAAAAAAGAAATCGAGACGGCCCAACGGAAATGAAACGGACAACCAGCTATTGTGCACAGCTGATAGACCAACGACGACAAAGATGGTGGATGAGTTTGGCCGCGATGGTGATGGAAACTGCTGTGATGGCGGTAGGTTGGGAGGCTCGAGAGAGAGAGTTTAGGTTTTTGGGATTTTTTTTAAATTTTCGCTATTTATATTTTTTTGTTTGAAGTGAGGATATTTTCGAAATAAACAAAAACTAATGGGGCAGAACAGAAAATTCGTGGAATGGGAGTGATTCCCAAGTTCCCCTAGAAAATCAAATTCCCAATTCTCAAATTGCTGTGGAGCCCGCCAAAATGAATCACATTCCTTCCTTATTTTGCTAAATAAATGTGTGTTTTATTCCAATTCTGGATTTTCATTTTAAATCTGGCAAGTAAAGGCACGGTTAAAAAAATGTAAAAAGCTGAACTCAAATAGTTGGGGTGTTAAGAATCGCACTACTAAAAGGATGTTAAAAGCTGAACTCAAATAGTTGGGGTGTTAAGAATTTAATTCGATCTGTTTAATTTGTTTAATCTATAAAAATTTGGTTTATAAAAATATAATCTATGGATTAGTGAATTAGATTGGATTGAAAATTTAAAAATACACAATCGATAGATTGGATATAAATATACTTTTTTTGAATCCCCAAAATCTACGAATCCGTAAAAAAAATTTATTTAATAAAAATATTAAACTTATAAATATAGTATTATACTTACTAATAAATAAATATGTTAAAATATAGTTACTTTAACACCATATTATGTTTTATCCGATAATAATATAAAATAAAAATAATTAAATAAAAAATATAGCTTCCTAAGCAGCTAGTTTTTATGTACTAATCTAAATAAATGAGATTTTTTTTTTGGTAAGTTATATTTTGAAATTTTGAATGTATTTTTTAATTTTATTTAAATATTTAAATTAATTAAATTTTATTTAATTTTAAATTTGATCAGTAGTAAAATTACTTTTTATATTAATTTTTTTATTTAATTAGTTCATGGATAGAACATGATTAAAAATTTTTAGCTCGCAAACCAATTCGCAAAATAATGAATTAGATATGAATTTGATCAAATCCGCATTCGGTCCACAGACTTATGAATTGAATTGAATTAAAAATTTATAATTCGTAAAATCGTAAATCAAATATGGATTGATGTCCAATCCGTAAAATTCGATCCGCAAAGACCCCTGCCAAATTGATAATCGAAAGTTGGAATTTAGCATAAAGCCATAAACTAACGTGACATTTAACGTCAATTGCTGGATATCAACAAAGGAATAAATACACGTAAGTTCCACATTAGTTTGAAAATATCAATATTCTAACTTCCTTTGTGCAACATTATTCTTTCAAAATTCATCAACCAAAATTTATGAATTTCCATCTAAATTTATAGGGGTAGACTCATATTTTGAACTACCATATAAAACCAAATAGATTCACTTACCATGTAACTGTGGTATAAATCTTCAGGAAAGAGCTTAAAACAAAAGTACAAAACATTTTAAAATGCAAGTTATTACAGACACAATATTGTTTAAACAGGCTATTACAGACATAATATTATTTAAATAGGTTTATGAAATCGCCAATCAAAATGAAAATAATCTCAAACTGAGGGCTGCTCTTTTCAAGAGGGGCCGCCTTCACTGGCACGTAGCAACAAACAGTTCAAAAGTTTTTAACTGGCGTTGTCAAACAAACCTACCAAGTCTTTAAAAAATTCTTGGAAACCTAGATGCAGATACTTAGATCAGAACAGGTAAACACAAAGCTTTTTCTCAGTTCAAGAACATTCTGGTTCCCTGCTTGTGTCTTCATTTGCAGTCTGTCGCACAAATTGTCCCCGGACGCGAGGCCGTTGTTCTGCTAGCCTCTTCCTGCTTTGGTAACGAACCTAAAAATATAGTTAAGAAAATTAAAAATAAATAAATAAGGTCGATCCATCGGAGGAAAAAGAAGGATGTGGAATTATGACCAGGAAATAGCAAATGATTGTTTGGAAAGGTTGTGATAAGGCAAAATATGCAGCACCTTTACCACTCGCTAGAGGTTTGCCGGACATAAATAGACTAATTACCCTAGTCAATAACAAAGCCATTGTGCAAAGACAAACATAAGAGCAACTGCATGCACATAGCAAACAGCAACATCTTTGATATCTAAGATGTATGCTTGAATGCTTCCCATTAAATCATGTTTAACAATGATAAGACCACCAGACTACTAAAGCAGAAAGCCATCTGACATACTTCACAGTTTAAGGAATTCATCCATGCACCAGCATAGCCAATCAATATGGTGAAAGTGAAAAGAAACATGCTGATGACTTAATCCTCCTAGTGAGGCAGAAAAAGATAAAAGAGAGTAGAAATGGATTGAAGTATGAAAATTAAAATAGTTTTCCTCCTACATAGAACCAAGAGGTCCAAAATCTGAGAATAAACTAAAACAGCCAAATATCTGTTACCTTTTTCCGGAAGCATCTTTCATTTCTCTTCTGGCGAAACTTGGTTAATTGAGCTTCCCTCTCAGCAAACTTGTTTTTATCTATTCTGTTTCCATTTCCACTGCCACTCCCACTAGCACCGCCAATTCCACTTTTCCCAGCAATACCATTATCGCTTTCTACATTCATCCCTCCAGCATTCACTGCAGTGCTGCTTCCATTTGGCCCATTGCTTCCATGGTTACTGCCTGAGGCACTTCCGTTTATACTGTAGTTTCCAGCATTACCTTCAACAAAACCACCCAACATATTTGATGACCCACATTGTGGAACAGCTTCAGCCATCTTTTTCAGTGATAATTGATCATGGTCATGTGGCAGATGTTGCTGTTGCATGTTGTGAACAAGATGGTGGCAGTTATCATAATGTTGTGTGAGCTGCTGTTGTGTGCTCCTAGGTTGGGCCAGCACTGGTGAGGCCACCAAATCATCCCTCTTATCTAACATAACTTGCGGAGGACTGCATAAAAGGTCATTTTTCATAGGCTGGAAAGAAGACAAGTGCAAGCGATTGACAGTAGATGACACTTCTGACTTGTTCTTCAAACCTGCTGGCTTGATAAAAGCATTATTGGTGGTAGAACCCATATCCATGTTGTTGCTTCCCCCATTTGAGGACTGATTGAGAGGGTCACCATTTGAATGAGATTGAATGCCACACTCTGATCCTTTCTTTATGATTTCTAAGCTATTAACAACTTGAGAAGCACTTTCAATGTTCCCACCAGGACCCTTATTTACATTTGAGGCTGTATTATACCTGCACAGTGACAGACAAACAATTATTGAACGAAATGATTCAGGATTCACATGATGCCGATGACAACTGTTTGAGCCTGTCAGCAGAAAAGAATATCAAAATATCAAAAGTAATTATCACTTCCTTATACCTTGAGAAGGCTGAAGAGTCGGAACGTCTCAACACATTGCGGTCATCTTGAATTGTTGTCCCAATGTCTTTAACTCCTCTAAGTCTCTTTAAACTGAGTTCCAGGGATGGTAATTCTTTGGAATCCTTAATGGATTTACTGTTTATATCTAAGATCTTGGAAGGTTCGTTTGAAGCCTCATACTCTGTATCCTCTTTATGAGAATCAATAATCTTAGTTATGGGCCCTGCAAGTTTAGCAACTTCATATTTCAGTTTGCTAGATGGACTCTCACCATTGAGGTCCAGCTGTCCTCTGTCAATTTGCTCACTGAAATTAGAGGAGCCCAGATCAAGCTGGTTAGTTTTTTTCATGCCTACAAGTTTGATGGGAGACTCAGTTTGGTACTCAAGTTGCAACTCTAGACTTCTTTGGCCACCTACATCCAGGTCTCTGCTGCGTTTTGCAAAATTTTCTAATAGATAGAATTGAAAATATGTTTAAGCTTGGAAACAACATGAAACAACATATTGATAGACAAGAAAAAAGGAACACAACAACAAAAATGTTAAGTCCATCTTGTACACAGCCATGCAGATCCAAATATCTCATACCACATCGTTCCTCATATTCTTGACACTCTTTCACTGCAGTCACAGGAACCCTTCCGCTACCAGTTATCTCAGCATTTGAGTGGATAACCTGGGCACAAGTGCTATCAGGGCACTCGGCTAGTTGATCAGAAGGAGACATATGCCTGGGGCTATCAACTTCCACGGCTTTTTTCGTCCAAGAGCTCTAAAAAATGTAAAAATAGTTTAATGGTGCATATATACTGATATAGTCCAACTTGTATATATTCCTAATTCATTTTATGAACTTTGAAATCAATATAAGATTTCCATACAGTTAGAAAACCTTTATTGAAGAAATCGCTATATTAACCCAAGCAAAATGATACCTAATTGATAAGAAGATGGAGAAGCAACTAAGATGTTAGCCTACCGGACCCTTACCATATGTAAGAAATACCATAGACAGCATAACAGAGATGCAAATGCAAAAGTAAAGGAAACAAATATAATATCACACATCTTGTACATTCGAATTTCAAATTGGATATGAAATTGCACATGCTTTTCTAATTTGTCAACAGACATGTAATACCTGGGTGCCACTCCCATCATCACTTCCATCCCCACCATTCAGACCAATGCTCCCATTATCGTCTTCATCATTGCTGCCAGTATTATTGCCTGACTTTTCAACATTTTTTGATTTTATAGATTTTTGAGTTTGCGTGCCGCTTTCACTTCCACTACCACTAGACTGAGAGAGATTACAAATTAATAATAGAATAAAAGAGAGATACAAAATTTGGAAGAAAATCAAGAGTTTAAAGCAATATGCAATATTAGTATGAATATTGCTATAGAAATATAACTCTTTCTAAATAATATTTCATGATATGTGATGTATATCTTCGATGGGACTTTTTTTTTTTTTTTTGGCTTAAAATTGTAGTGTCATAGTGTGGTAAAATTGGCAGTAGTTGAAGGCAAACTCTGTTTATGGAGGAGTCCATATTTGAAGCAGAAAGATCTTTAAGAACTCACACTATGGCATCTTCTCCATACATGCTGCCAAAGGTTTTTAAGTTCATTCTTCCGTATTGGTTTCACCAGAAAATCAACAGCACCTTTTGATAAACACTTAAAGACTAAACCCATGGAGTCAAGAGACGACATCACTGCAAATAGATATAGATCTCACCAGAAGTAGTTAAAAGTATTCAAACAGAATGTGCTTTTGAAAAGTAATAGGTAATAGTGCTAGAGCAATTTAATAAAAAGGCAAACAAAAGTTAAAAATATTGGGAAATAAGAATGAAACTTACTAATGACAGGCAAATTTTTTCGCGTTTTGTGGCTCATAATCCTGCTCAGAAGAGCAATTCCTGATAAGCAAGGCATGACCTCAGTCAAGATAAGGTCAATATGATTGGTCAAATCTTCCAGTATCTTCCATGCTTGTAGTCCATTTGTCGCTTCGGTAACTGGAAATGCCAATATGAATGTTATAATCAACAATAGTACATTAAATGATTTGAAGATATATATTACCAACAAAGGAGCATATATGATTTGATATATCTTGATGCAACAAGCAGAACAATCATTTATATGCCAAAAATAGAAAACACTAGGACTCTGACTGTGTTTTGCAGCTCACCTTAGTGGCTTCAGAATATAACTTACAAATCAAGACTTGAACTCATCCTTCTAAGCCCGGTCCAAGCTTAGTGCAAATGAATTGCCGAAACAATTTCCAAATTTTATAATTTAGTTTGGTTAAATTGGTCAAAGCATTCTAGTTTGGAAAATTCCACTTAACAAAAAGGCAGCAGTTGGCAGAAGCAGAATACAGAATTGATTTCACATAACTTTAAACTTATGTAAGTTTACACTAAGATCCCAAATATTCTACTTGATGCCTACCATTTGATTGACAGAGTTTCTTAGTTTCCTTTAGAGACTACACTGAGATCCTAAATATTCTACTTTATGCCTGCTATGTGATTGATAAGAGTTTCTTACTGTGACCCCTACTGGTTGGATTGTGTGCAATGAACCTTCATAGTTCTCGTTCATTAAATTTTTCAATGGAATAGTAACAACCTCCTACACTGCACTAGCAAGTGCATTCAAAACACAAATATTCAATTCCATGTAGATTTTTCTTTTTTCTTTTCTGATTCACACTTAATAATAATCCATTTTACGGTTTCATTGGATCGATATGAAGTTACAGAAACCCACTGTTCTCCTGTATTTCTTTTCCATCTCTTCTGTCTCCTTCCACGTCAATACTCTCTGCCCCCTTTGCCCCTTCCCCCTTTTCCCCTTTTTTCTCCCTCCCTCTGTTTCCCAGCCTTTTTTTCCTTCTGATTCTGCATCAACCAATTAGTTTTAAAATTCCAAATCTTGCTTCTACATCAGGAATGTTGTATTATAGGCTGGATATGCTTGATAACCAATCAAAACTAAGTCAACATGCAATTAGTAACATGAAATTTTAGAGTCGCTTTTCTACAAAATAAAAGTTATCAAGATGAATTTTGATTTTCCAAGCATATGCTAAACAAACCAGTTTTTCTTTTAAGTACAACTTATAACTAGTGCAGTTCTCCCATCAAAAGCTATAGCGTATTCCACTTTTCCCAATATACATTAGGAAATAGATACTGCAAAAGGGGGAAAAAAATGCAAAGAGTTTTACAATGATACACTGAATATAAACTTTGATTGCATTTTTTATTTTATTTGTAGCCATCTAGTTCATCTCTATGGTATAGAGTTTTAAGGGAAAAGTCCCACATTGGTTGAGAACGAATCCTGGCTATGCATATAAATTTGAGTCAATCCTCAACTCTTGAGCTAGATTTTGAGTATTAGTTAGGCCATAGGCTGCCATACAGCAGCAGACCAGCCTACAAGTGGTTGAGAATAAATTGAGGACTATGTATATAAGACTGAGGTAATACTCAACTCTTGAGCTAGCTTTTAGGTATGAGCTAGGACTATGGGCTTTTCCATGGAGTACTAAAGGACCAAGATGTTTGTAGAACTTGCTTGAAAACCATGTTTGCAAATAGACTATGTAACTTGAAAGCCATGTTTGGTAATAGACTATGTACTAAAATTTTCCATGAAGACGTAAAAAAATCAGGACGCCATACCATGGCAACATGCTTTTACTGATAAAAATTACATTCTTGAGTTCCTGACATTTCATCTAATTGTCTTTAAGTTAAAAATTATCTGTGACCACCATCTTTAGTAGTCATTGGTTTCAATAGTCCATTAAATGTCAAACACCAAACATAGATGCCGAACAAAAAGACAAGTTTGCAGGATGATGTCATTCCATTACCTGAAAAGAACAATAGTTAAAGAGAATAATTTAAGAAATGGGCGATTCCTTCCAAATGTGTCAAATCAATGTTAAAAGTTTAAACCTCAGCAAATGGCATCATGAAACAAAACAGCATTGAAGCAAGGTAGTACATAAAGGAGAGATAAATTATATAAAGGATGATTATAACAGTTTATCTCTATGGTGACAAAAATATCTTAAGAGAGGATATGAACAAAAATGTGATACAGAGGTTGTATCATTTGGGATACATACAAGAGTGTAGGACAAGATAAAAGGATATAAACTGTGTAAATTGAAAACATAATAATTCATGTCTATGATGACAACAGGAAATGAAAAGCTGTCTCTGTGTTCAATTACAGATTAAATACTACTGTTGGACCCTTACTCATTAGCTTAAGTGAAAGTTTGAATTTTTTACAAATCACTTTTGGCAAAATCAAACCACCAATTAAATCATAATAAGTTCTGATTATCTATGCTGCAGTGTTAGTCACTGTGCTTGTTTTTTATCCAAATAGAGGGCATTATCAAAAATGTTTGAAGCTGTGTTTGTGTTCTGCCGCAGAATAAATAATATTGTTGGACCCTTAACAGTGAGTTTATAAATGAAAGTCAATTTGATCAAGAGTTATTATCTCCCATTGTATTAGTTAAATATGATAAGCCTCGCTTGTCTTTTCGGTAGGGTTTGTCATCAAGGTAGTATTTGATAAAATTGTCTAGCATATCAGTGGGGCTTTTAGAGCTTAAAGAAATAATATTGCTAGGCCTTTACCACTCAGCTCAAACTACTTTTCAGTTGAGTGGTTACTTAACATGTTATAGTAAGATCAGAAGTGTAACGACATATCACGTGTGGATGTCTGCATCTTTTCAAAATCTGAATAATTAACTCTATGTGCAAAGAGTTACTTAAGGAAAAAAAAAATCATCAACTCCATCAATTTGATTATCCAACTCTTTCAAGAGAGAGTCAATCAAGTTCATATCCCTTAGCAATTCTTTGTCAAAAGAGTTATTACGTATATGTCATTCTATATTAAATAAACATAGCTACTAACCTTCATAACTGCAATTTCGAAGCAGAGCAGCAACAACATGGCGAGTAGAATCATCATTTTCCACAAGCAAAACCTTGAGGGATCTCAAATGGAGAAACCGCTCCCAACGAACGGTTGCACCTTGAGGTTGTTCCTGTGGCATTTGCAGCACAGCTGAGGCCGGAACAGCCCCTTCACAGCCATCTTTTACATCCTCGGCAATGCTACTGTCATTCAATTGATCATCGCCAACTAAATGTTGTTGTTCCCCCACAACTGCATCCTCATCTCTCTTGCTCCCAGCTTGCAGACAATGATTTAGTTCCTGTAACTGTTTGTCCGCTTTGCCACTAACATTCATCTAGACACTCCCTATCAATCAGATTCAAAAACGCTGATAATAATAATAATAATAATGGAGGTCCAAGATCATAGCAGTAAAACAAAATTTCCTCTTCAATCTGCAAAACAAATGGCACATATCTTCCTCTTCGAGAATCCAACCTCTGTAATTACAAACAGTTCAATCTAATACAAGCCTGAAGTCACCGTCTATACAACTGACGCAAAAATCAGGTCCATGATTAAATTCACGCAAAACACCACCTATGAGACTGTTTGTTCAGAATCTGCTAAAAAATTCCCCAAATCCGATAAGCCGTTTCGTACCAGTAAGAGCAAAGTGTCCTGTTAGAGAAAAGTCAAATCAGCATCAACACAAAACACTGCACAAAAATCTAAAATATTTTCCCAAAACTTCAACTGAAGGTCAGTTTGATATCAAACATTTTCAACTTTATCCAAATAACTGAAAATTTCACAATTATAATTCCAAACCCTAGAGTCAAAGCATAATCAGACAATTACGTAAAATTTGAAAAAAATGAAAATTGGAAATATGATCACAATCATCAATTAAGGACTCATTACAAAACTTTTAACACACTCCATAATCATTAACCAATTCATCAAAGTACTTAAACAATAAGACAAAACAAAATAGATGATAATAACAATAATAAAATGAAATTTACAAATTAAATACTCAAAGTATCAATATAATTGTGAAAGTAAAGAAGCAATACTGAATATGACTATTACCTCATAAGCTTCATTAACCACCGTTAATGAGCTCGATCGAGGAGAAATTTACTTGAGCCATAAACTTGCACAGAATTTAATCTTAATGTCAAAACATGATTTACATAGAAAAAAATAAAATATATATATACATATATATAAAATTTATTGAATTAATATCGTTTTTATTTTTTATTTTATTTTTAAATTCAAATTGTCTGCTGTAGGAAACAGAACGACTGAGAATGCAGAGAAAAAATCGGCGACCTTGTTCCTTTTTGGGGGGCAAGAGTAAGGCGAGGGAGGTTAGACGACGAGTACACCGTTGCTGACGTGGACAAAATGTAGCGTGCAACGTGCAATGTTCGAGAAATTCCACGTGGGATTTACGATAATCAAGGTGGCAAAAAATTATGGGTCCGGGGGTTTGCTGAGCTGGAAGAAATCAAAAGATGTGAGCTCGAGCGTTTGTGAAAAATCTTGGAGACACTTGTCTCACTAGTCACTGGCAGCGGAGGAATATGAAAAACCAACGTTAGTGGGAACGTCGTTTTCAACGAGGAAAACTTACGCAGAAACCCCTGTTGTTTGTAAAAAGTAATCAGAATCCCCCCCCTTTTTTTTTTAAACCTATTCAAATTTCAAGGTAACTCGAATTAGTTAAGTAATTATTTTATTATTTTCTCATAATAGATGTAAAGTTTAATTGTTTAGGAAATATCTAAATATGAATCAACTAAGACGACTTATATATCATTAATGAATAATTTCCTCTCCTGAACACTTATTTTTCTCAAATGCATAAGTCTTAATTGTAAGAACTTTATGATGACATAAACGAGATACAGAGAATTTTATAATATGCATAAGATTTGAATTAAGTTAAATTTTATGGTGACATAAAAGAGTTTTATTGTAAGAGTCATAAAGAAAATCTATGATATAGAGATGGTTCGAATTAAGTTGGTACATGTTTTATGATGAATCAATAAATGTTTGTGATCATTTGACTAGATTTTATTATACCCATATATTTTATTAATGTCTATGGAAGGATCAAATACTACTTATTTATGTCATTATTAACCATTAATTTTATTATAGTTTAATTATTTTATGATTGTCAAACTCACAAACACATGGACTAATTCATGTTTTAGTATCAAAATAATTCAATCAATATAAATGTCATTCTTTTTATTCATACTCCTAAAATGATTAAGCGTTACGGCCATTTAGAAAAGAAAAATAGTAAATGATAAATAAAATTGACATTTAACTAAAGTCATTGAGGGGGAGTGCAAAGGAATTTTAAAACATAGTACAATTTTGATTATTTCTCCAAAGAACAAAGGCTTCGGCACATTTTCTCTTGACGTCAAGTTTTGTGGCGTATTTTTTTTATTATTTTTCTGGATTTTTGATTGGTCTAATAAAATAACAGAAAGTCGTCACCGCATTTTGGCGGTGTAAAATTGACAATCACAAAATTATTTCCTATGTGCAATCGTGGCTACAAGTCATTCGTTACTAGGGAAAATATCTAGGGCCTAGGATACGAATGTAGTGCGCGCATATTCCCTTATAGGAAAAGACAAATTTGCCCTAATCCAAACACTTTTTCTAATTACATTCAAAATTAATAATTTGTACGCGTGGTATTTGTAAGACGGGTTCAGTTACGTCGAAATTACTTTAAGATTAAATATTTCTTTATAATTATATAATTAAAATGATAAATAATAAAATTATAAACTGTAAGTAAGATATTATTATTATTTGGGAGGAAAGAAAATCCTAATTAAGACTTGTCATGAGTCGTAAACTCATTTAACTAAATCATATATCTTTAAACTCTATTATCATAAAAAATTAAAAATGCCCTTATTATGATAAACTTTCATGTCAATCATTTAACTCATCTTATTGAAAAATATGTTTGCGAGATTCATGCTTATAAGTCCTGGCCTTGTACTCTATCCTGCATTCACGCATGCATCTTTGCTACATTTTATACAACATACAAGATTCTGTTTAACATTTGTACCTTGTATTTAAAGATATTGGAGTCAAAATTAAATCATTAAAGATAATAAAGGCATTAAAAAAATTAAAAATCTGAAAATACATAGGGTCAAAACTCATGACAGGACACTCTAGGGATTTCTTAAATCGAATAACGCATCACTAAAACAAGGGAAAAAAACACGCAGACCCCCAACGTTTAATAAAGGGACACAAAACTCCTTAATGTTTCAAAAAAGACATCAACACCCCCAAAATTTATAATTTTACCATATAATTACCGTTATACCCTTCTAGTAATTTGTTGATTGTGTAATTTGTGCATATATTATTAATAAAATGATAAAATGATATTTGTGATTATTTTTAAATAACAATTCTCCACATGTCAATCATTTAAATTTATATAATCAACAAAATAAAAAAAATAATCATGCTTAAATAATCACAAATAATTTTTATTCTTATGGCATTAATAACCAATTTTATTTATTTTTATTCTTAAATAATTGATTAAATTTATTTAGTTTGAAGAGAAAATTTTGACAAAAATTTAAATAGAGGAATTGGGTAATGAGGATTTTTTTTAATTTTATTAACAATATAGACAAATTACATCATTAACAAATTGTTAGAAGGATATAATGGTAAAATTATAAATTTTGGGGGTGTGGATGTCTTTTTTGAAACATTAAGGAGTTTTGTGTCCCTTTATTAAACATTGGGGGTCTGGGTGTTCTTTTCCCCTAAAACAATTGGTTCAATGCAAGATAGTCCAAAATAAGTCTACTAGATGCTAATTTACCTGGTTTAATAAGAATTTCAGATCTTACCCAATAATAATAATAAGAAGAAGAAGAATTTTAGATTCCAACTTTGCTTTGTCTGGTAAGTGGTCTTCGAAATTCTTCAGATTGACGAGTGAAAATGACAGAAATAAGATGTTTATTGACTTTTTGTAAAGTCCAGTAACGCTTTCTTGCCAATGTTCTCATTTGAGATGAGAGATAGCCACGTTGTCTTATTCAATATTATCAGAATTTTTGTGATAATATTGTTTTTAGATAGAAGATAACTAATATCGATTAGTGCTTTGACACATCCGCAATTCATCACGATCATTTATCCATCCAGAGTGTACGAGATAGAAGACTCTTCCTGTTAAGCACTTTTCTACCCAAAGCAACTTCCACCACTTTATGTTCAAAGTTAAAAAAGAAAAAAAAATGAAAATGGTACACAAACAAAGAATAGTTTATATGCCCCGGAAGCGACATTGGATTAAAGGCAGCCTCACGTAAGTTCTTTTGTCGCATATTCAACTTTCAGTGAAATTGTTTGGTCCTCTTTAATGGGGCATATACTGCATTTGCTTCCCTGGCATGCAAAGAAGATGCTGTTGATTTACATTCCAACCAGTCCTTTACCCTGCTAAATTTGCAGAAGTGGGCACATTTTTTTTATTTTTTAAAAATAAATAAATAATAATTGTAAACCAGATCTTACCTCAAACAAAATTCAATCCCCAGGTTTCTTCTAGCACCCTAAGATTTACAATAAAAACACTCTGGTGGCTTCACTGCCAACACTTCCACTGGAAAATAGCAGAACAGCGTGACAGAGATTTGATTTCTACGTGTAGAAGTGTGAGACACCATCTATCTTCACTGCTCAGACTAACGCAGCCAAAGAGCTGGTTTTGCATCCCAATTTATTATCTGCAGCCGTGTAAACTTACTGCCTGGCAACACTAAAGCCAGCCAGCTCGGCCAGCTGCAATGGCAAGTGCAATTTGAACTATGTTTTATAATAAACAAACCAGATCAGACTTTCCATGGGTCTAGTTCATAAAAAAAATGTCAATGTGTTGTCAGCACCATCACTGCAACCATTCTGATGGTAGAACCATCATGATGGTAGAACCATCATACAATTGCAGAAACGAAATACAAAAGACTGAAATAAACAAGATTCCAATGGAAAAGGAACATCTACACCAACAATTTCAGAAAAATAATGGTATATGATATTTGCGGAGGGTAATGTGCGCAGAGTTTCAAAACAATAACATCAGCATATTGATCAAGCTTCGTTTTATATCTACATCATAAAAAGCATTTTAGTTGAGACCTTTTGAACATTAGATTAGTACTTTGAAATGCACCCAACTTTTAAATTCATAATCATATGTACAGCTCTACAAAACAATTATACCAATGCCAACAAAGTATGCCCTTTCATATCAATTTCCACTATCAGTAATTAATTGATTCCTTTACCAAATCATCGTTCAACCACAAAATGTGCTGACAAATATTCTCCTCATCTTAAACTAGATACAGCAAAATTTCTTTGTAAAATGAAATACAGTAAGCCTGACAATGCATCAGTTATGATCTAATGAATAGTCAGATCCTAATTATTTTTATTCAAAATTTATAAAAAAAAAATTCTCTTCATCACGCAAAATTGATCCGCATGCATCTTTTACATGCAAAGAATGGCAACACTTACTTTTAAAAATACAGTAGTATGCAATAATTTATGCAGCAGCAGACTGCTTTTCCTCATACTCGTCAAGATTTAGAGCTTCCAACAACTTTGGCCAGGATTCTGGGATTCCTCCGGGTAGATCGAATTCCAACAATTTTCCTCGATTGCGGTAGAATTCCTCCACAGGCTGACTCTGCAAGCACAATGGAAATACCAAAGCACGAATTATGAATTACTAGCACAAGAAGGGACTTAGTGAAACTACCAGTAAAGCAAGTCCAAAAAATATGGAAATGAAACCACTATTTGATCCCACACCAATTTGACACAACATCTGCACTGGCCCGTGCAACATCAAAAAAAAAAAAAAATGGATGAATAGTTATTGAAAAAAAAAACCATTTCGTGATTTTCAATATGAAAAATACATTTCAGTTGAATAAAGAAATCACATTACAAATGACGAAATTGTCCAATTTTGCGAACATCACAGATGCCTTTCTCAATCAAAGGATAGTAAAAGAATGCAATGATACCTTTTCATTGTAAACACGAAGCCTTTCTTTAACCACTTCTTCGGTATCATCTGCTCGAGTGATTAGCTTCGACATACAATGGGCAGGAGGAAGAAGGGGGGCCATGCTAATTGAAGGGTTCCCGTTCCCACCCTTGACATTGATATTGGCAACATTGAAATTTCCTCCACACTGACTGCACATTCTTCTACCAAGGCATTTCTCGAGCAAGACATCTTCACAAAGCTTTAGATTAACAACCAAATCAATGTCCATCACCTCTTCCAGTATTTCCTAAAACATAAGTAAACAAGCTATGTAAAAAAGTATAACCAACCAAAACAAAAAAATTGTGACAAATCTGTAAAGAGAAAAAGAAGAATGAAGAGAGCGACTAGGCAAAGAAATGTGAGAAAATAAAATGATTATTTCTTAAAGGAAGTATTTGTTGTACATCAAAAGGAGAAGCACCTCATGCAGATGATCAAACAAAGTCTGAGAAACGCAGAGGAAAAGTAATATGTTCCAACTTAGAAACATAAATTTAACAACACCATGAACATTTCCAAATTGAGAGCAAACCAACAGATCTTTGGCTAAGAATTTTAAAATCACATGCATAATTCTATTGTAGGTATCCAATAGGCAATTGGGAAGCTGCTAGATATAAGCTTTCAGTAGCAGAAAGCATTATTCTTGTTATTTAAGGAAAGGAGTTGCTCACCGCTTGTTTCACTGTTCGAGGAAAACCATCAAGAATAAAACCCGATTCACCTCCGGCTTGCCCAGCTTCAAGTCTCTTCGACAATAAGTTGAATATAATTTCATCTGAAACCAACTTACCTTGGTTTACAATCTCCGAAAGCTGCGGCAGACCACAAAGAGAACATGAGATCAAGATCTTAGTTTGATACACGAGAAAAATCAAAGCAAATGATAAGAGCTCACTTGAACCCATACAAGTTTGACAAAATTGGATTATCATCATGAAGTATTGTGACCTACAAGAGCTCACTTGGTTTACAATCTCCGAATTTTAAGCAGAAGTAGGTTCACTTTCAACCAATGAAATACAAATTTAAAAAATTGATAATATCAAAAAATAATGATAAGGAAAAACCTGCTGAGAGAGGGAGCCAGAGGAGGCGAGTTCTTCGCGAACGAGATCACCGGTGGCGATATGAGGGACGCCGAGGAACTTGGAGAGGCGGCTGGCGTAGGTGCCCTTGCCGACGCCAGGGCAGCCCAAGAAAACCCATTGAACATTTCTGTCCTCGGGAGCTTTACGCGCGAAATTGTGGTTCTGAAAGTAAGATTTGATCTCAGGCTCAGGCGCTGCTGAAGCCGAAGAGTAAAAGTACACAGATCTTGTGATGTTAGCGAAGAATTTTGAAGAGGGTTTTGATACACGAGATAAGGCCGCCATTATTGGTGTGAGATACTGAGATCTTTTGAGACAGTGGCGGCTCTGAGATGAAGCTACTAGTTCAACGGCTTACTCTATTGGCTACTGCTTTGTATGATAAAAAAGTTACGGGTTTCAACCCTAATTTTGCGCTAACCGGTGAGAAATAATAGATAGAAAATCGGACAATTTTCGTTCACTTTTTTTGTCAATGTTCGATTAATTTACTGCTAATTTCAATTTACCCCGAATGTTTTGATAATACTTCAGGAACCCACGATAGGTTGGAAACCTCGTCAAAGCACTATTTAGTATCAAAATATTGTAATTTTTAAGCCATAATTATTATAAAAATAACTGTAAATATGATATATATAAATAATAATTTTGATAAAAATATTAAAGTTATTATAAATTTTACATAGTACAACTATAGTTTAAATCATCTTAACTTTGAAGTTAAAGTAGCAAGTGCTTATTAAATGATTTAATATTATAATTTAAAAATTATAATTACCTAACATTAATATCAAACGGGACTTAAATCACCCCACAATAAACATACAAAAATGTTATGTTATTTGGACACACAAGCCCAGTAAAATGTGCCATTAGTGTTTGATTATTTGGACAGAGTTTTGACAATTATATTTGGGGTAAAATAACATTATTGTTAAACGTATTCTTTGAATATAATTCTTAATTGTTTGTTCTTACTGTTATCTCTATAATGTGCCTATTTTTTTTTTTTGAAGAGACTATTGTTCATGATATTTACAATATATACGTATCTTTACCAATTTACATCAATTACGATATGGCACCGCTCAGATTTTTAACCCTCAAATATTCGAGGACGTCAACTCCTCCCTGGAGAAAGACTGCGCCTTCACTCAAGATCGGGAACAGGAAGGAATTTTAAATTAAACCCCGCAATGATGCGTCGGCAGAACCAACCCCTTCCTCACATTTGTGAGGAGAGGTTTCTGCCACTTTTAAGTTTGCAAGTAGTTCTCTATAATGTGCCTATTGATTTGATATTGAAACATCACTTAATTTTTTTAATAACTTAATCAAGGTGGCAGTTATAAATAAATAGTTACAGCTTTAAAAATGATTTTACTTAGGATCCTTAATATTATTCTTATAAAATAAGGCAACTAATTATTTTAAAAGTTTTAGTCAATGTATATTACTTTAATTAACATATTTGAGATGAAATCTTTAAAATATGTTTGTTTGAGGTGAATTCTTGAGGATGTTTGTTGAAGAAATACCATAATTAGTTGTTATTTTAATACATAATTTTAAGTGGGACTCACTTATATAAGTAAAGATCATTGATAGTTTGGATTCTCTTCCAAGGGTGCTTTGAAATAATTATTTATATATTAAAAATAATGCTTAAGTGATAAAGTGAATGAGAAATTGATGTTTAAAGTACATTGTAAGGAATAAACAAAGATTTTAATTGATAGTTAAATTTGAACTTAATGATATAATCAATTCCAATATTTATGGATTTGTTATGATTCTAAAATTACAAGGGTTAATTAAATTCATATTAAGTATGTAATTAAATTCATAATTTAATGAAAGGAGAGTTAAAAGTATTTTAACGGCCAAAACTCAATTCTGAGTTTGATTTTTGATATTAACTCTAGACTTAATTGTAGTGGTTATGCATTGATTAAATAAAGAATTTAACATATAATAAATGAGCATTAGTAGGGGTGGGTATAAATCTACAACCCATGGGTTTACGAAACCCAAACCAAATGATTTTGTTTGGGTAAATTATAAAAATGGGTTAAATGTGAGTTTTATATAGAAAACCATTTCATTATGGGTTGGGTATAGTTTACCATGGGTTATGAACAAAATCTCAACACTCAAACTTTTCAAATGAAATAAATGAATACAATCTTTCAAAAAAAAAAAAAAGAATGCAAATAAGTGAAAGGCCACCATTAAATTTTTTACATCGTGATCAATTGTCAGCAGTTAAAAAATGAAAATAACATATAAAAATAATTTTAAATTAAATAAAAATTATTGTAAATAACAAGAATTTTTTTTCTTATTTACAAAAATAATTCCTCCCACATGGAAGCATCATCATAGAAAAAGCAGGAGACTCTACTAGTGATAAATAATAACTCACCTTGGACTGGGTCCGATATGCTAGATGGCGGCTAATTTTTTATCAATAATTGAATGTAATGCCCATATTAGGCACTGTAAAAACTTTTGCTTACCATATAATGAAATTAGCATAAAGCATACAAACTATATAATATCAGAATGTAAATAAAATTAAGCATATAAGTAGACAACATAACGCAAAGCTACCAAAACGATAAATAAAAACAAGTATTGTGTAATTAAATAATAAAAAATGACAAAAATTTATTATTAGATTGTTAATGTCATATTTGTGAAAGTTTATTATTAAATTGTACGTTCTTATTTATTGAGAAATAATAATTTTTGTGATTAAACTTTATTTTGATTTTTTAGTATTCTTTAATTTAAGGATTAAGTTATTATAAAATTTATTATTTATAATTTTTATCCACTATATTTTTTGATATTTTAATATCAATTTAATAATTAATAATTATTATAATTTTAATATAATTAAATTTTAACAAAATAAAAATTATTTTGATAATAAAATTCAAAAATTGGCGCTTTCCGCATTAGTTATAAGTGCGTTAAATAAGAAGTTAAATGCATCTGCAACAAATGATAATAAAGTTAGTTTTAGACCATATTGCCCCTGCACAAATGGCTAAAAATTGGCTCTTTCCTTATCGTTTGACAAGACACGAAGCAAGCACACAACAGCAACAAAAGCATATTTTCTCATATGACGTGAGTTTTCGTGTGAGTTTAATTGAACCCATCGTAAGTTCGCTGGAAATAACTCGGTGGTGCACCAGGGTCGGCTGACTTTGCTGTATCTTGGAAACAAACGCTATGTAATCCTAAGCAGTAGCGGTGCCAAGAATTATTTTAGCAGGTGATAAGTTTAAATAGTAATTTAATTTAAAAAATAATTAATAAATAATTTGTATTAAAATTTTAATTCAATATATTTATAATTGTTCTTGACTTGATTTCATAAGTTAAAAACATTAAAGAATAACCTCATTATTAAGACTACAAAATATGTTATTTTTTATGTATATAACAAAACTATCATTCAACCATTGTTCTCCCATCTGATTTCGTAAATGATTTTTCATAAAATTTATAGTTGAAAATGTCATTTCTACTGTATTTCTAGCAACTGATAAAATCAATGCTAATGTCTCCAATAAATAAACTAATGATACAATTTACCATTCTTAGTCTCACCACATTGTTATTTTATTATTTATAATTGTTCACGCTAACTTTTGGTCAAGCGAAGAATTAAATAAAGGGAATGATATAAAGAGTAAAAACACCATAAATTTACATGGTTCAACACTTGGCCTACGTCCACGGAGTCAAGAGAGCAAATTCACTATAAGATAATGATTACAACAGAGTTTTTCTTTCTTACTACTCTCTTGCCAAAATTTTTTTCTTTTCCCCTCTACTCCTCTAGAACTCTCTATTTATAATACAAATTTTCGGTATCCTAAGTCTTTACTAATTCCTAATTTTCGTCGACTTCCTTTATATAGTTAGAATTTTATTTGAAGTCTACTTTTGTCTCCTTTTCAAAAAAGGTTCCGAAGCTTCCAAATTAATTAGAATTTTATTACACTTCCTTTTATTTGTTGGTTTCCTGTTTACTTTTGACTTGTTCTTGGTTCTTTTTCTACATTTCTCTTTTTATTGGTTCCTGGTTCTTGGTTCTTGGACTTTTGTCTTTTTTTATACTAGTGCTCCATACTGTTTTATGGATTTCATGCTTCATTTTCTCTTCGACATCAGCTACCCCCTAGCTCTTTTAGGGCTTTGTTATTCAAGCTCAAAAGAGTCATTTCCTTGTTTATTTATACTTGGTTGTCACCTCTTCTACCCATCAATTGGTCTTTTCTCTCTCGTTCAAGAACTAACTTTTTTTTTCAAAGTCTCGTCCACTCTCTTTTGGTGAGTATTTGCCATTGTTTTTCTTTATCTTTCTTTCTTTTTTTTTTCTTTATCAACAATGTTATATGATTCACCAGACTTTTCTGAATCTGAACTTTGCGAATATCCTTTAGAGGAAGATGATTATCAGCCTGTAGTCAGTCAAACATTTAGCGTAAACTTTATCCCTGCTTCATTTTTTTCCCCCTTCTATCTTTACTGGTCCCTCTTTGGCCTCTACAAAGTGGAGTATAGATGAAGATGTTAACCACATGGGTGAAATGTCACTCGAATCCCTTCATGTCTCTTACGGCATACCTCGTTCCATTTCCTTAGAAAGGGCTGGGGAAAATGATAAACCTAGCCATCCTCCTCCCGGCATTGTCGCCATGCACCCTGATTTCTTTACCCACTATGTGAGATTTCCTTTTCATCCTTTTCTATACTTTTGATAATGCGAAAACATGTAATTGTTTTTTAGCCATGTCTTCCGAGAATGATAGAGCTCGCAAAAAGAAGAAACTTGAAAAGTTACATTATTCTAAGATTAGTAAAAAGTTACGGGACAAGCCTACCTTTTATGTTGGAAGATCATCCTCCAAGGCCGCTATTCTTAATCATCCTCAACAAGAGACATTGCCTACTATTAACATGGCTATATATCTACCATCCGTTAGCTCTTCTACTACTATCAACATATCTGCTTCTGCTCTTTCCCATCAGACTCCAGCCAAGGGACCTTGCCTACGGTGAAAGGCTTACCTCGGCTTTACTTGGGAGGACTTTGCTCAGACTTATCTTAATTCTTTTAACCAACTTTGGCCCCAGTATGTTACTTCTAATGATGTGAGGCATACTGAGAATTGTGACCCAATTGGCATCATGTTAAATAATATATGTCAGGTACCTTACGCTTTCTTACTCTTGGTTTTCCAACAATCCATCAATTAAAATTTTATTTATCTCCCTGCAACTTTCCTGTGCCATCCAAGTATCCAGAAAAATAATTAAGAATTTGACGTTGGAAAGGAATACACTAATTGAATCTAGGCGAGCTTCTAAGAAGCGGATTGTTGAGCTAAAAGAAAATTTAGCTAAAGAAAAAGCTCGTGCGGCGTAGCTAAAGGCAAATTATGATAACTCGAAAACTGAATATGACAACCTAAGGGCTCAGTCCCAATCTGGGATTCAAGATTTGTCAAATTCTCTTAGTCAGCTCAATTTTCAAATGTCCACGGCCAAAGCTTTGGCTGTAGAGGAATACAAGACTTCTGCTGAATTTGTCAACATTATTGATGAGAAATTTTGGAAGGGTGCTGCCAAGGTGAAAGCATTGATAGAAAATCATTATCCTCACCTTGACTATAGCTTCTTAGAAGATGATGAAGACGAGGACTGATCATGGCATGAAAGCCCCCTCTTTTTTTATATTAAGCTTGTGGGATTATATAATGCTTTTATTTCCCACCTCTCTTGTAATAGACATATGAATTTGTCATCTCGTGTACTAAGCCTTTCCTGAACCAGGAATTTGCTCAATGTGCTTAACTTTTGGGAAGCCCCTTGTGGAATTCACTTTGACTTTTTTGCACCAAGCTTTTAATTCTCCTGCTTTAACTTTTCTTTTGCTTGTTTTCTACACTAGGAAATGTGCTTGCTTTAACTTTTCTTTTGTTTGTTTCTTGCACCAGGAAACATGCTTTAATAATTACTTTAACTCTTTTCGGCATGCTTTAACTTTTCCTTCATGCTTGAAGAAATTGCTTTAACTTTGCCCGGAAATTTGCTTTAGATTTTCCTACATGCTTTAACTTTTTCAAGAAATTGTTTGAAAATTGCTCATAGCTTTTCCTGTTTCTTTCTGATTAGATTTGAGAGAAAAACAACATAGATTTGAAAGAAAAACATATTTATTAATAACTAACTGTAAGTTTAACCGTGAACGATCCTTTGTAACAATCAAACTTTATAATAGCTTAAAAAAGACTTTACTATTATTACTGAAGAATTAATAAACTTTCTACTGATAATAGATCCTTAAATGTTCTGCATTCCAAAGACGTGGGAGCATGACTCCACTCATGTCTTTTATCCTGCAGGTTCCAGGATGAACGACTTCTGTTATTTTGTAGGGACCTTCTCAGTTTGGCCTCAATACTCAAACATTCTGCTCTCTAGTGTTTTGAAATATTTTTCTAAGTCCCCAACCTGAAAGCTTCTTGATTTGACTTTTGAATTAAAATATCGAGCTGTTTTTTGCTTATACGCTGCAGCTCTAAGACGGGCATGTTCTCTTTTTTCTTCCAGTAAGTCAAGATTGAATCTTAGCTGCTCCTCATTTTGCTATGGCTAAAAATGTTGTACTCTATATGATGCCATCCCTATTTTAACTAGAACTACTGCCTCCGTACCAAACGCTAAGGAATATGGTGTTTCTTCAGTTGTTATAGTATGCGTTGTCCTATACGACCACAATACAAATGGGAGCTGATATGCCCAAGCTCCCTTGTGCTTTTCTAACTTGGTCTTTAGGTGGTGCTTGATTATTTTATTAATACCTCCACTTGCCCGTTAGCTTGAGGGTGGGCTGGTGAAGAAAAGAAATTCTTGATTCTAAGATTCTGACATAATCCCCTAAAGTGAGGATTGTCCAACTGCTTTCTATTATCTGTAACAATAGCTTGAGGGATTCTGAATCTACATATAATATATTTCCATACAAAAGCTATTGTCTTTTGTTCTGTAATTTGTTCCAAAAGTTTTGCTTCCGCCCATTTAATAAAATAGTCCACTGCCACCACGGCAAATTTGGTTTATCCCTTGCCTGTTAGCATTAGACCAAAGATGTCTATGCCCCACTGTGCAAATGGCCAGGGGCTGGTGACTGGGGTGAGTTTTTCTAGAGGCTGGCGAGGGATATTAGAATATCTCTGACATTTGTCACACTACCAGACAAACTTGTATACATCTTCTTTCATCGTGGGCCAAAAGTATCCTTGGCGAATTGCTTTTAGAGCTAGAGACCTAGCTCCAGAATGGTTATCGCAGATTCCCTCATAGATTTCTCTCATCACATAACTTGCTTCTTCAGGAGTCACGCATCGAAGGTAGGGCAGTGAGTATCTTCTTTTGTATAACACATCCTCTAGAATCACGTACCGTGCTGACCTCAGTCTTATCCTTCTTGCTTACTGTTTGATAACCTTTTATTTTTTAAATAATCGATGATGGGATCCATCTAACTCCCATTTGTAACAACGAGACTGACCTTAACACTCTTCTCTTGATTAATACTTGGGCTCGATAAAAATTCCAAAGGAATAAGTCTGGTCAAGCTTGTATCAGTAGCTGAAGCTAACCTGGTAAGAGCATCTGTTTTACTATTTTCTTCCCTTGAAATGTATTCTATAAAACTTTCGAGCAGTTCCTTAACTTTCCCAAGATATTCCATCATTTTATCTTCTTTCGCCTGGTATTCTGACTTGACTTGATTCACAATCAATTGTAAATCACTATATATTTCCAATGTTTCTGCCCCAATTTCTTTTGCACATGTAAGTCCAGCAAGTAATGCTTCATATTCTACTTCATTGTTGGAGGCTTGGAATCCGAATCGGAGGGCAGAACTTAGTTCAATATTTTCTAGAGTTACTAAAAATAGTCTTGTTGCACTTTCATGTCGATTTGATGAACTATCCACATACAACTTCTAGATTGGCAAAGCTCTAGGGTTAATTCTTTCTTTTTTAAACCGATTACTAGTAAATTCTGCACAAAATCTACTGCAGCTTGTCCTTTGATTACTGTTCTGGGCTGATACTGAATATCGTGCTCTCTCAGTTCTACTGCCCATTTGATTAATCTTCCATAAGTTTTTAGTTTTTGCATGACCTGTCTAAGGGGTTAATTTGTGAGTATTACTATCGTGTGGGCTTGGAAATAGGGTCTTAACCTCCTAGCAGAGATCACCAATGCCAGGGTCATTTTTTCTATCATCGGATATCTCGTTTTAGTATCTAGCAATGCATGGCTCATGTAGTAGATAGGTTTTTTCACTCTATCCTCCTCTCTTATTAATACTGAACTCATCACTGAGTCCAACACAGCTAGGTAAATGTACAGATTTTCCCCTGGCACTGGTTTGGAAAGAATTGGTGGGCTGCCTATGTATTTTTTCAATTCCTGGAATGCTTTCTCACATTTATCTGTCCATACTAAATTCTTTCCTCCATATAGAGTTTTAAAGAATGGCAAGCATTTATCTGTTGCTCGCGAAATAAAGCGACTCAAGGCAGCAACCCTCCCTGTTAATCTTTGGACCTCTTTTATCGTCTTTGGTGATTCCATATCCAAGAGAGTCTAAATTTTTTCTGGATTACCTTCTATTCCTCGTTGACTGACTATAAATCCTAAGAATTTTCCGGAGGAGACTTTAAAAGCACATTTACTTAGATTAAGCTTCATGCTAAAATATTTCAATATTTTGAAAGCTTCCTCTAGGTCTGCAACGTGGTCTTCTATTTTCCTGCTTTTAACAAGCATGTCATCTATATAGACTTCCATATTCCTTCCAATATGTCCTGCAAATATCTTGTTGACCAACCTTTAAAAAGTTGCTCCAACATTTTTCAACCCACAAAGCATTACATTATAACAATATAAGCTTTTATTTGTGATGAATATTGTTTTCTCTATATCTGAAGGATGTATTTGAATTTGGTTGTAACCCAAGTACGCATCCATAAATGTGAGTAATCCATGCCTAGCAATTGCATCAACTAACTGGTCAATTCTAGATAAAAGAAAGCTGTCTTTGGGGCATGTTTTGTTCAAGTCAGTAAAGTCTATGCAGATTCTCCACTTTTCATTTGGTTTTTTGACCATTACTACGTTAGCTAACCAAGCAGGGTAGTGCACTTCTCTAATAAATCCTGCTTTTAGGAGCTTATCAACTTCCTCAGCAATTGCTTCATACCTTTCTGGATTAAAAGACCTCATTTTTTGTCATACTGGTTTGAAACCAGGATTAACATTCAATCGATGGGTTATTACTTCAAGATTTATTCCAAGCATGTCTTCATGGGACCATGTGAATACCCTAGAATTTGCTCTAAGGAAAATTTCAATTTGTGCACGTAGCTCTGGAGTCAACGATTGGCCAACTCGAGTGCACTTACTTTCATCTCCTTGTTGTAGCTGAACTATGTCTAACTCTTCTACTGAAAAACCCATTTGCTCACATTTTTCCCTTCATTGGGTCAAGCGTAATCTACAGGTTTGCATGTCTGTCCATTCTGCCTCTCAAAGCTGTAGTGTAGCATATTCTTAACTCCTCTTGATCAGCTCTTAAGACTCCAACTCCTCCTTCTGCTGGAAACTTTACTATTAGATGGTAAGTTGAAGTTATTGTTTGGAACATGTTTAAAGCGGGTCTTCCTAAAATGACATTGTAAACCGACGAATGTTCCACCACTAAAAAATTATTATTTTAGTAATTTGGTGTGGTGGTTCCCCCATTGTCACTGGTAACTCTTGTTAGCCTAAAAGGCTACACATAATGTAATTTTGATGATAACAAACATGTGTCTTAAATATTTTTCACAAGTTCACTAGTTTTTGAAGGGTAATATTTATGGAAGTGAATCAAGTGAAATCAAGTTCAAGACACTCCACGGACAACGGCGAAATCAAGAATAAAGTTTGGAGCTCAAAGGATAAAATTATTGCAATAAATTCTTATAAGCGGGTATGATTTAATTTATGCATGATTTAGCATTTGAGAAACTCTAAAGATTAATTCAATAGTTATTTTTCATAAACTAAAATATTTTATATTTATAAGATAATGTATTTTGTGGATTTGAGTAATTTGGACTTAAAAGAAAAAAGTTTTATAAATCTTTGATTTCAATATGTATTATTTTCAATTTCGAAGTTGGACCTTTTTGCAATCATTTTAAATGATTTGGGCCATACTATAATTTATGAACATTTGGGACTAAAGCGAAAGATTTTGAAAGCTTTGATAAATATGGGTATTATGTTAAAAAGGATCTCTTTGAGTAATAATAATATTTTTGGGGCCATATCATAATTTCAGAAAGTTTTAGAATACAATTGCTATTTGGAAATTCTGGAATTGGACCTATTTGTAAAGTTTTATGACGTTTTGGGCCATAGTATAATTATAGAAAGTTTTGGGCTAAAGTGTAATTTTCTGAACAGTGGTACTGTAGCAAAATTCAAAATTAACGGTAATATCACTGTTACAAGCGGCTAGCCGGATAAATCAAGCGGCTAACCGCTTGGTCGCGGGATTTCGTCTATAACGGCTAGTTTTTTTAGTCTAACTATAAAAACTCAATCCCAACTTCATTTTAAGAACTAATGCAAGCATAAACAATGTCATACAACATATATTGAGCTTCCAAATCACAAATCATCACAGATTGAATCATTTTTGTGCTATTATTTGCATATTCACTCTTAAAGAGAGTTTTGTTGTAATCTTCTTTTTGTTATCAAATTGGTGAGTGAATAAGTGTGAGAAACACTTGTAAAAAGAGAGTGTGAGATAATCTCTTGATTGTAAAAGGTTTATTGACACCTTGGAAGTCAATTGTAAGAACTTGAAGCCTTAGGAGGCTTGGATAGTGAATCCTCGAGCTTGGTTGGCTTGGAGGCGTGGACGTAGGCGGGGATTGCCGAACCACGTAAAAATCCGTGTGTGAGATTTTCTCTTCCCTTACTTTTTTATTATTATGCTTGCTTGAATTTATTGCTTTCTACTCCATTAAGGCATTAGATTGATTTATTGTGTAAATTGTTTAGCATATCCTTTAAAAACCCAATTCACCCCCCCTCTTGGGTTGTACAACTTGTATTTCATTTGGTATAAGAGCTTGGTTCTCTTGTTAGGACTTAACCGTCTAGAGTAAAAGATCCATGGCAACCCAAAATGATTCAACCTTTAGGGAAGGACAATCCACAACTAGGCCACCGTTCTTTGACGGGAATGACTACCCATATTGGAAAACTAGGATGAGAATTTATTTACAAGCACTAGATTATGAAATTTGGGAAGTTGTTTGTGATGGTCCATTTATGCCTTTGACTAAAAATGAAGTCGGGGAAGACATTCCAAAACCTTCACGGGAATGGAATGAATTGGAAAAGAGAAAAGCTTCTCTAAATTCCAAAGCCATGAATGCATTGTTTTGTGCACTTGATAAGAAAGAATTTCATAGAGTGTCTAGTTGTGAAAGTGCTAATGAAATTTGGCACAAACTTGAAGTTGTTTATGAAGGTACAAATCAAGTGAAAGAGTCCAAAATTAGTAGGTACACTCGACAATATGAATTGTTCCAAATGGAACAAAATGAGAGTGTGTATTCCATGTATACTAGATTTACGGACATAGTGAACACTCTAGGAGCCCTAGGAAAGACTTTTTCAAATAGCGAGAAAGTTAAGAAAATCATTAGGTCGCTACCTAAGGAATGGAGACAAAAAAGGACTGCCATTGAGGAAGCCAAAGATTTAAATACCTTGCTTATTGATGATTTAATTGGTTTTCTTATTTCTTATGAGGAAGACTTAGCAGCTGAAAGAGGTAATGAGGAGAAGAAGAAAAGTATTGCTCTCAAAGCAACAAAATATGAGAGTGATGGGGAAAGTGAGCCGGATGATGAGGAGTTGGCTATGCTAGCAAGAAGATTCAGAAAATTTTTCAAGAAAACTGGTGAGCGAAGAAAATTTAGAAACTTCAAAAACCAAAAGGAGAAGAAAGAGGTGATCATATGCTATGAATGCAAAAAGCCTGGACATATAAGATCGGAATGCCCACTTCTCAACAAACTCAAGAAGAAAGCTATGGTTGCTACTTGGGATGATAGTGATGAAGATTCAAGTGATGAAGAAGAGTCGCAAGAAGTATCAAACCTAGCACTTATGGCAATAGGAGATGATGATGATCTCAATGAGGTAAGTGATCCTACCTATGATGAATTGTATGATGCCTTTAAAGAAATGCATGATGAGTTGATGAAAATTGGTAAAAAGAATGCATGCCTTAAAAAGAAATTACTAGAACTTACTAATGAAAAAGATGTCATGCAAAAATGCAATGATTCATTGAATGAGAAGATTAAAGGATTAGAATTAGAGAATAAAACCTTGCATAATAAAATTGCATTATCAAATGAGAAACCAAGTACTTCACACGAGCATCTAGAGCCACATGTAGATGATCTGAAAAAGGAAAATGAAGTGCTTAAGAAAAAGAATATTGAGCTTAGTGATGTTGTATTAAAATTTACAAATGGGCAAAAGATGTTGGATAACATGCTTAACTCTCAAAAATGTGTATTTGATAAAGGAGGACTTGGGTATAAGCCTAATTTAAAGCAAAAGTATTATAAGAATTATTTCGTTAAAGCTACCTCCATAAGTGATCATAAAATCATTTGTCATTATTGTAATCAAAATGGTCACATGAAATATAGATGTCCTGTGAAAAGAAATGCATATCATGGTGTCAAATGCATTTGGGTTCCAAAAGGAACCGTTACTAACGCTCAAGGACCCAAAAAGGTTTGGGTACCTAAGACATAAAGATTTTCCTTGCAGGGCTTAAAGAAGAAGAAAAATAAATGGTACTTGGATAGCAGTTGTTCTAGGCATATGACCGGAAACTATGCATGGTTCTCAAGTTTTTCCAAAATCGAAAATGGTGGGGATGTATCTTTTGGAGACAACTCAAAAGGAAAAATTCTTGGAATTGGTAATATTGGTAAAATTTCCTCAACTCTAATTGAAAATGTGTGTTTAGTTGAAAATTTGAAACACAATTTGATTAGCATTAGTCAATTGTGTGACAAGGGTTATAAAATTGTTTTTGATAAATCAAGATGTGTTATTGAGAATGCATGTGATGGGAAAATTCTGTTTGTTGGAAATAGATATGGTAATGTTTATACAATTGACATAGAATGTGCATCCAATCATGATAAATGTTTTTCCGCATTGAATGATGATAGTTGGTTGTGGCATAGAAGACTAGGTCATGCAAGCATGGATTTGATTTCAAAAATTTCGAAAAATGATTTAGTTAAAGGTCTTCCAAAAATCGGTTTTCAAAAGGATAGAATTTGTGAAGCTTGTCAATTCGGAAAACAAATCAAAACTTCTTTCAAAAACAAAAATCATGTCTCTTCTTCAAAACCACTTCAATTACTTCACATAGATTTGTTTGGACCTTCTAGATATGCTAGTTTAAATGGCAAATATTATGCATTTGTGATTGTGGATGATTATTCTAGATACACCTGGGTATTGTTCTTAACTAATAAGGATGATGCCATTGATGCATTTAGAATTTTCTGTAAAAAGGTTCAAAATGAAAAAGGTTATTCTATTACTTGTATTAGAAGTGATCATGGTGGAGAATTTGAAAATCATGCTTTTGAGAAGTTTTGTAATGAGTTTGGCATCGAGCATCAATTTTCATCACCTAGGACTCCTCAACAAAATGGAGTTGTAGAGAGAAAGAATAGGTCTATTCAAGAAATGGCCAGGACCATGCTAAATAAAAACTCTTTGCAAAAATATTTTTGGGCCGAAGCCGTCAACACCGCATGTTATGTTTTGAATCGTGTGTTGATTAGACCTAATCTTAATAAAACTCCATATGAGCTTTGGAAAGATAGAAAACCCAACATTGGCTATTTCAAAGTTTTTGGATGCAAATGTTTTGTTTTGAACACAAAAGATAATCTAGGTAAATTTGATTCAAAATCCGATGTTGGTATTTTTCTTGGTTATTCAAACTCAAGCAAAGCTTATAGAGTGTATAATAAAAGAACCTTGGTTGTGGAAGAATCTATGCATGTCACATTTGATGAGTCTAATCCCTCCTCTGCGGAGAAAGGAGTTGTTGATGATAATGCAGAAGAAGAACATCAAGAAGAATCATCAAATGACAACCGAAAGGATGCACCTCATGGAATTCAAGAAGAGCATCATGAAGAAGCAAATGCAGAGCAAAATGAAGGTACTTCTCAAACACTCCCCAAGGAGTTGAGGTATGTTTCTTCTCACCCTAAGGATGTAATTTTAGGAGATCCCTCACGAGGTGTTACAACTAGATCATCACTTAGGAACACATGTGAACATGCTGCATTTATTTCTCAAATTGAACCAAAATCCTTTGCGGATGCGGAAAATGATGAGTCTTGGATTATGGCAATGCAAGAGGAGTTGAATCAATTTGAGAGAAACAATGTATGGGAATTAGTCCCTTATCCGGAACATCAGTCCATTATAGGCACTAAATGGGTATTTAGAAATAAAATGGATGAATCTGGTGTGGTTGTAAGAAATAAAGCTAGATTAGTGGCTCAAGGATACAACCAAGAAGAAGGAATTGATTTTGATGAAACATTTGCACCTGTAGCTAAATTAGAATCTATTAGGATGTTGTTAGCATTTGCATGTTATAAAGATTTCGTTTTATTTCAAATGGATGTCAAAAGTGCTTTCTTAAATGGTTATATTATGGAGGAAGTGTATGTTAAACAACCCCCTGGTTTTGAAAATGAAAAATTTCCAAATCATGTTTACAAATTATCAAAAGCCTTGTATGGTTTAAAACAAGCACCTAGAGCATCGTATGATAGACTTAAAAATTTCTTATTGGATAACGGTTTTTCAATGGGAAAAGCAGATACTACTCTTTTTATTAAGAATAAGAATCAAGATATACTTGTTGTTCAAATTTATGTTGATGATATTATTTTTGGGTCTACTAATGAATCTTTGTGTAAAGAATTCTCATCTTGTATGAGTAAGGAATTTGAGATGAGTATGATGGGAGAACTGAAATATTTCCTTGGACTTCAAATCAAGCAAAACAATGAGGGAATTTTCATAAACCAAGCGAAATATGTCAAAGATCTGCTAAAGAGATTTGGCATTGATGACTCAAACACCAAGAGCACTCCAATGAGCACAACGATTAAGCTTGACAAAGATGAAAAAGGTAAAGAAGTTGATATTAAAAAATATCGAGGTATGATCGGCTCTTTACTTTACTTAACCGCAAGTAGACCTGATATCATGTTTAGTGTATGTTTGTGTGCAAAATTTCAATCATGTCCCAAGGAATCTCATTTGCTTGCTGTTAAAAGAATTTTTCGTTATTTGAGTGGAACCATAGATCTTGGTCTTTGGTATCCTAGAGGAACTCATATAGATTTAACTTGTTATTCGGATGCCGATTTTGCTGGTTACAAAGTTGATAGGAAAAGTACTAGTGGAACTTGTCATTTTCTAGGTCATTCACTTGTTTCATGGTTTAGCAAGAAACAAAATTCGGTTGCACTCTCAACCACTGAGGCGGAATATATTGCCGCAGGTAGTTGTTGTGCACAAGCCCTTTGGATGAAACAAACTCTTAGAGACTATGACATTAATCTTGAACAAATGCCTATCAAGTGTGACAATACTAGTGCCATAAATCTTTCAAAGAATCTCATTCAGCACTCTAGAACCAAGCATATAGAGATTAGACATCATTTCTTGAGAGATCATGTTCAAAAAGGTGATATTGCATTAGAATTTATCTCTACGGAAAAACAACTTGCCGATATTTTTACAAAACCCCTTTGCGAAGAACAATTTTCAAAAATTCGGCATGAACTTGGGATGATGAATTTTTCACATTAACATCTCTATTTATGCTATTAAGTCTATTAAAATTGTTTGCTTGGTGATTGTTGATGTTTATGAAATGGTTGAGCATGATAGATATGTGAGGTGTTTTATTCTTAATGCTTATGTGCTTCATGATATATGCTTGTTGGATGAATTATTTGCTTGAATTAATCATGTTTTAAATGTTTAAAATCATGATTCATGCATTAAATTGGCTCTTGATATGTTTCGGGATCACGAAATGATCTCGGGATTGGTCAAAAATAGCCGGAAAGCAAGTATAGTGCAGTTAGGACAGCAACCAAAGCGCTAGTCGCTTTGTTCCAAGCGGCTAGCCGCTTGGAATCTGTCATGAACCCGAGAGCAAGCGGCTAGCTGCTTGCCCTCAAGCGGCTAGCCGCTTGGTCACGGGTTCGGTCATTTTTTTTCTTCTTCCTTCTTCTTCTTCACTTGTTCTTCTTTGTTCCTCTCACTCTCCAAAACCATAAACACTCTCCTCCATTTCCATTCAATCTTTCTTCATTTCTCATCCATTTTTATGCACAAATCAATCATTCAAACCAATACCCATGCACTTCATCTTCTTTAAACACCTCTCAATCATGATTTCTCCACTCATTCATCATTTTCTCTCTCCCTCGTGAATAGTACTTCTTCATTTTCATTTTCAAATCTCTTCATCTTTCCACCATTTTCTTGTTAAAATCAATCACTCAAACCATTAATCATCCATCACTCATCTAATTTTCACTCTCAAAACAACATTTCATCAACTCCTCTTACAAAACCCAAAATCAAAAATTCCATTATAACCGTTTCTCTCTCTTCATTTTCAAGTTTCTTCTAGTCAATTTTTGATTCAATCTTCATCATATATTCGCTCCATTCATCTCTAGGTCTGATTTGCTTGCCTTAAACACACCCATCTCACTCAAATTTTTCAAACCCGAAATTGCATCTTTTAAGCTCGTTTTCTTGCTAAATGGCGGGTGGTGACAAATCCAAGGGGAAACAAGTGGCCAAGAAGCGCAAGGAATATTATGGAAACTATTCGGAGTTTGTATTGACTCATTGTCCGCGTCCCCTGCATCGAAAAAGATTTCTCGACAATTTCATGCCAAGGTCGGTCATTCCTCCTTTCTTTGTCAATCTTAGTAATTTGGCGCATTTAGAAATTAGTGATAAATCTCTTAAAGATTTCCTTGTTACTATGGGATGGAAAAATATTTTGGTTGTTAAGGAGCAATATTATGAAAATTTAGTGAAAGTTTTTTTATACGAATATGGATACGGATATCTCGGATAGAATTGTTACTAGTGTTGGGGGAGTCCGTATTGAATTTGATGTTGCTCTATTAAATAGTATTCTTGGTACTCCAAATGAGGGTTTGGAACTATATAGTGTTAGAGCCCAAATCAATTATCCTTGGTTTTCTCTTGAAAATGCCATTAAAAAAATTTGTCGACTACATGATTTGTCCTCTGCGTTTTGTCGATCACCTTTGAAATCTCAAGCCTTACCTCTTCAAATTAGAATCCTTCATTATGTTCTTCATCATGTTATAACTCCTAGGTTTGGACATGCGGATGAAGTTAACCGACTAGATGTAGCCATTTTGGACTGCATTCTTGAGGAAAGGATACTCAATGTTGGTTATATTATCCTTCATCACATGCTTAACACTCCATGTGTACCCAAACGATCCCTTCCCTATGCTAGTATTGTCACCCGCATCCTCCAGTATTTCCAAGTACCTATAACCGAGCCAACCTTCTTGAATTCGAAGGAACTAGGAGATGAAGCAATAGCAAATTTGGGGTTTTATTGGAGGGACAATGGATGGCATAAAGATCGGAGAAACAAAAAGGTTACTGAAATGGCTCCTACAGATCATCGTTTCTTTAACGATGTCCTTCCACCACATCGGCTTCCTGATCTCAGTGCTCCACATCGCTCACATCCTCCACCTTCCGAGGGCCCTTCTCACTCCACTTCAGCTGATTCTGAGGATCCGATGCAGCAACTGTTGACTAAAGTGGATTCTCTTTCCGAGCAGCAAGGCAAACTTCAATCCCAGTTTGCAGCTTTTCAACTTCAGTTTATTTCTGAGCAAGAGCGTCTCTTTGAGCAGCAGCAACACTTATTTGATCAACAACATCGCCTCTTTGCTCAACAACAGCAGCTTCTTGATGGCCAGCAGCAACTTTTTGCTGCTCTTGGGTTTCCACCACCATCCTCTTCATCACATCCACCATCTCCTTAGAACTCTATTTTATTTTCAGTCATGTGTCACTCTGCACTACATCTCTATATGCATTACTGTTTTGAACTTGAGGATAATTGTTATTTGATATTTGGATATGTTGTGTTTGGTAGTTTATGTCATCGTGGATTGTTATAATATCTTAGTTAATTACATGCTTAATTTACCTATGTTTCTTGATTAATTTTTTAGATATTCTTTTGGGTATAAGCATGGTTTTATAGTAATTTTGATGCTTGATGATTATATGGGTGTTGCTTGATGAATTGATGGAGTTGTTGGTTTAAAATAATTGTCTAAGCTTATCTGGAAGTGTTTTTTAATTATATTGTGTATTTAAGGATTTGTTCATTTTTAAAGGGGAGACTCTGCCGAAATTTTTGTTCGCACAAAACGGGTAATATTTTCATCGAATTATTTTTGATGTCTTGATTCAAATTGCATCTATCATTTTTTATATGATGAAGGGGGAGACAAATATGACTGGTCTGAGCATAAATTTCTAGTAATTTTGATGATGAAGGGGGAGAGATCATGTATTTTGAATATGGCGACATATAAAATGTATTTTGATATCTCGAAATATTTGTGCATGGTTTAAAAATATTAACGGAGAGCTTACAATTTGTTATAAGCCATATATTATGGGGGAGTTCTTGTTTTGCATTTAATTTATATGTTGAATTATATATGCCATGTATTAAGGGGGAGTATATATGTCAAAATACATGAGATGTTTGTCATCATAAAAAAGGGGGAGATTGTTAGCCTAAAAGGCTACACATAATGTAATTTTGATGATAACAAACATGTGTCTTAAATGTTTTTCACAAGTTCACTAGTTTTTGAAGGGTAATATTTATGGAAGTGAATCAAGTGAAATCAAGTTCAAGACACTCCACGGACAACGGCGAAATCAAGAATAAAGTTTAGAGCTCAAAGGATAAAATTATTGCAATAAATTCTTGTAAGCGGGTATGATTTAATTTATGCATGATTTAGCATTTGAGAAGCTCTAAAGATTAATTCAATAGTTATTTTTCATAAACTAAAATATTTTATATTTATAAGATAATGTATTTTGTGGATTTGAGTAATTTGGACTTAAAAGAAAAAGTTTTATAAATCTTTGATTTCAATATGTATTATTTTCAATTTCGAAGTTGGACCTTTTTGCAATCATTTTAAATGATTTGGGCCATACTATAATTTATGAACATTTGGGACTAAAGCGAAAGATTTTGAAAGCTTTGATAAATATGGGTATTATGTTAAAAAGGATCTCTTTGAGTAATAATAATATTTTTGGGGCCATATCATAATTTCAGAAAGTTTTAGAATACAATTGCTATTTGGAAATTCTGGAATTGGACCTATTTGTAAAGTTTTATGACGTTTTGGGCCATAGTATAATTATAGAAAGTTTTGGGCTAAAGTGTAATTTTCTGAACAGTGGTACTGTAGCAAAATTCAAAATTAACGGTAATATCACTGTTACAAGTGGCTAGCCGGATAAATCAAGCGGCTAACCGCTTGGTCGCGGGATTTCGTCTATAACGGCTAGTTTTTTTAGTCTAACTATAAAAACTCAATCCCAACTTCATTTTAAGGACTAATGCAAGCATAAACAAGGTCATACAACATATATTGAGCTTCCAAATCACAAATCATCACAGATTGAATCATTTTTGTGCTATTATTTACATATTCACTCTTAAAGAGAGTTTTGTTGTAATCTTCTTTTTGTTATCAAATTGGTAAGTGAATAAGTGTGAGAAACACTTGTAAAAAGAGAGTGTGAGATAATCTCTTGATTGTAAAAGGTTTATTGACACCTTGGAAGTCAATTGTAAGAACTTGAAGCCTTAGGAGGCTTGGATAGTGAATCCTCGAGCTTGGTTGGCTTGGAGGCGTGGACGTAGGCGGGGATTGCCGAACCACGTAAAAATCCGTGTGTGAGATTTTCTCTTCCCTTACTCTTTTATTATTATGCTTGCTTGAATTTATTGCTTTCTACTCCATTAAGGCATTAGATTGATTTATTGTGCGAATTGTTTAGCATATCCTTTAAAAACCCAATTCACCCCCCCTCTTGGGTTGTACAACTTGTATTTCAACTCTATGCTACCCAAATGGATCAAACATTCTCCTCCAAAACCAATTAAAGGTGTGTGTATTGGTTTTAATTTCTCTCTTCCAATCTTCATTTTGTCAAATGTTGCTGCATACAGAATATCTGTTGAACTTCAATTGTCGATCAAAACTCTATAGACCTTCTTATTTGCCAAGATTATGGAGATTACCAGGGTATCATCATGGGGCTAATGAATTCCTCTTGCTTCTTCGTCTGTAAATGTGATGGTATTATGTCTTATTTTGGCTTTATTTTTAGGTCTGCAGGCCAAATCTACAAGGAAAACTCTTGGTGTGTTTTCTGTCTCTCTAGTATGAGCTTTTCGAGCCCTATTAGAATCTCCTCCACTTGTGGGTCCACCGAATATAGTTCTTATAGGTGTACCACCCGTAATTTCTTGGCTTTCTGCTTGCATAGCTACAGATGATGCTATTTTCTGTGGAATATGAGACGGCTCTTCCGTTCTTCCACCATCTTTCCTTACACATTCTTTAAGATATCCTCTTTGGATCAAGGACTCTATTTCTTCCTTTAGATCAAAACAATCTTTTGTGTTGTGGCTATGATCTCGATGATATCGGTAATATTTACTCATATCCCTCCGATTGGGTGCTATTTTGATGTCTTTTGGCTTTCACAGTAAATCTTGGTTTCTAATTTGCATCAGTACTTGCTCTCTGGGTAGAGCAAGTGGTGTGTAGCCTGGAAATCTACTTTGCAGACTTCTTGGGCCTTTGTTTTCTGACCTACTCATTTTTTCTTTGTCCTCAATTTGTTCTTCTTTTCTCTCACTCTTTGTGAGTCTGAATCAGCCACTCTTTTCACATTAGTTAGCTCATACGCATTTGAATACTTCTAGGCTCTTGATAGTAGCTCTGTGAAAGTTCTTGGTGGATTTTTTACGAGCGAGTAATAGAACTTTCCTGGTTGTAATCCTACCATAATGGCAATCAAGGCCACTGCATCACTATAGTTTTCTACCCTTATAACCTCTTTGTTGAAGCAGGTAATATTATCTTTCAGCGACTCATCCTTCCCTTATTTAACCGACAAAAGATGAGTCCGTGGAAGCTGATGGTCTCTGGTCCCAACGAATTGACTAATAAATATTTGACTTAACTAGGCAAATGAGGAAATCAATCCTGGTCTCAGCTTTCTGTACCACCTTCGTGCTGCTCCCGTAAGTGTCAGTGAGAAAGCTCTACACATGGCTACTCCTGACACTTCTTACAGCTCCATCCAGGATCTGTAAGTTTCTAGATGTTCTGTCGGGTTTCATTTTCCTCCGTATAATTTTATCTGGGGCATATTGAATTTTGGAGGGAGAGGTGCATCCAATATGTCTTTAGTGAAATGAGGTTCTATCTCCTTCATATATGGTCCAACTGGAGTTTTCTCAATATCATCTATTCTTTTCTTGAGCTTTCGCAATTCTGCTTCCAAACCTACTGAGTCAGCACTAGACGCAACAAGTTCACACCCTTTGGATTAGATTTAGACTGGCGTTTTTCATTTAATTTCTCCCGCGGATCTCTAGAGTTCAACGCTTGTCGTAGATCGAGTTTTTCATAGTTAGCGTGACTGGCATGGCTCTTGACTCGTGAGCCGTCTTGAGATCTTTCCTTTTCATGATCATGTTGATGGTGATATTGTTGTTGTTGCTCCTCTATTGGCCAGGCAGACCCTTGATTCTTTTGACCCTCTATATACTGGAGCACCAAATTCATATTTTGTGTCAAATCAGCCACTTGTTAGGCAAGTGGTGGGAGCAGGCCTATGTTGCTACGCTGCCTCCTTGGGGGGTTGGGGACTCGCGGTAAGTTGCGATGGCTGTGGTGGCTTCGCTGGCTTATGATGTTGAGTTAAACGATTTTTTGTCTGTAATTGATTATATCTTTCCCACAGACAGCGCCAATCTATTGACACTAATTTTTGGTCAACAGAAGAATTAAATAAAGGGAATGATATAAAGAGCAAAAACACCATAGATTTACGTGGTTCAGCGCTTGGCCTACGTCCACGGAGTCAAGAGAGCAAATTCACTATAAGATAATGATTACAACTGAATTTTTATTTCTTGCTACTCTCTTGCCAAAAAATTTTTCTTTTCCCCTTTACTCCTCTGAAGCTTTATATTTATAATATAAATTTTCGGTATCCTAAGTCTTTACTAATTCCTAATTTTTGTCGACTTCCTTTACATAGTTAGAATTTTATTTGGCGTCTACTTTTGTGTCCTTTTAAAAAAAGGTTCCGAAGTTTCTAGATTAATTAGAATTTTATTACACTTCTTTTTATTTGATGGTTTCCTGTTTACTTTTGACTTGTTCCTGGTTCCTGGTTCTTGGTTCCTGGTTCCTAGTTCCTGGTTCCTGGTTCCTGGACTTTTGTCTTTTTCTACTTTTCTCTTTTTCTTGATTCATGATTCCTGGTTCCTGGTTATTGGACTTTTGTTTTTTTTCTATACTTGTGCTCTACATTGCTTTTATGGGTTTCATGCTTCATTTTCTCTCCAGCATTAATAATAATAAGTAAAGTTAAAATTAAGGAGTCACAGTAGCATTGCCAATAACCAATTAATCACCTTTGCCAGTTATCAACCCAAGAAGCATTGCCACAATAAGTTAAAGCTAAAGAAATTATTTAATTCAAAAGGGCATCAACCAATTCAAAAATCATAATATCCAATAATAAAGTAGCAAAGGTGCTTAATAATCAGAATAATTTAATCAATTCTAATAATTAATATAAAAAGTTGCAAAGGTATGAAGGTGATTCCAAAAAAATGCAAAGATGTGATGGCGTAAGGTTGCAAGTGCAAGCTGCATACTGTAGCGTTGAAAACAAAGAGGTGTGATGGTGTGGGAGTCAATAGAGATAAAGGACAACCCGATGGTCGTTGATCGAGGTTTTCTTTAGAAAGGATTGATGATGGGTTGGGGATTTGATTTTGTTTTTTTTTTTCTTTTTCAAAACGTTGTATAAAAGCATTGGAATTTTAGCTATTTTAAAAATTTATTAGGGGCTTTTTTGTAAATCCATTAAAACATAAAATGAATTTATTTTTTTTTTTCAAAATCAAGCAGGGCTTCAGCGCTGCTAGTTTTCAAGTGGCGCTGCCACTGATCCTAAGGCATCACGAGGTGTAACTTGTTTAAGGACTCAGTGGTATCAAATAGGCCTTAGGTTGCACTAGCATTCTTTTATTATATTTTATCGTGATATCTCTCTACAGTTATTATTGTCCCAGCTGCAATATTTCTATTTTATATAGTTCCAATAGTAATTTATATTTTAGATTATGTACCACTAATACAATATATTTTTTAAGAAGGTTTTGGGTTAAAGAATAAGTTTTGGGGTGAGTAACTATTCTAATTTTGACACTAATAAAAATGAATACAATTTTATCATTCAACGACCTGAGGTCATGTTTTGGAGTAGGGCAAAATGTGGAATTAGACTAATTTAGATAATATATATAATCTCATGTTTGGCAAACAAACTTAGATTAGATTAAGTGGATTAAATTCAAATTTAATCATACAGTTATAGGATTAGTTATCCTCATTTCACATGGGTTTAAGGAGTATTAGACTAAACAATATTTGTCCTTTTATGATTTCTTTTTATTTATTTATTTATTTTATTCATGGTTCCATAAAAATTAAGTAATTTATTTTTTATTTTACCTGTGACATCTTCTTTTATTTATTTATTTGTATTAATATTTAATGTTAAATAATTAATTAATAGTATATTATATGTATTAACAAAATTATTATTAAGAAACATCCCATTTATGATTTGAATATTATGTAAAACATTAACATTTGATATATAACTAATTTTATATTTAATTATTTAATAATATTTTATTTAATAGGCAAAATACATCATATATAAAAACATATAATTTAAATAAATTTATTTATTCTAATTAAACACTATTTAACTTCACTTATATTTAATTTGACATAGTCTAATCCGATATTAACCATATATCGTATCAAACATAGATAATCTTATATATAACACAGGCTAATCCAATCCAACCTAATCTAATCTAATTCTTATAATTAATCCGATTTAATTATACATGTCAAACTTAGCTGAAAGTGTATTTTTTCTTTTAGACCAAATGTTAGAGCATATTGATAAAAATTTTCAAATAAACTCGTATTATTTCCTCTCTTAACTTTGATTATGTAGTTGTGTAGATCTGCTTATCCCTTCCCCAACTTTGAGTGAAAAGAATCCAATCCCCGCTAATGGTACATGTTATGGGCTCATGGGTAGAAATCTCAATTCTTTAGAATAGATTCCTCTGATTTCTAAACTTACTTCAGGAATATACTTATCACTATTATAATGATCGAGGGTGAAGACCTTTCAATTTATATTTCATAATTTTTTACAAATATTTGCATCTTTGTCCACATTCAAGTATTTAAGAACTTGAACAAATATTTGTCAAAATTAAAAAGAAAATTCAAAGATAATTATTATTTTAACCAAAATCGGCAAAAAATAATAAATACCATGTTTACTAATTCATAATTAGAATCGACTGAAATTAGTATGAGTTGACATCAAAATAAAAAATTAAAATTAAAATAATTTATTTACTTAACTTATAAGAATTAAAATAAAAATAAATTACAGTTAAGTAATTAGAATGACCTGTTTCTATTACTACATTGTTCTTAATTTATTATTATTATTAAAATATTTGTTATATTAGTATTCAATAATAACAACAACAGCAGCAATAATGATCATCATCATCATCGTTTTTGCAAGGTGTTGCTACTTCCTCCATACGAGATCCATGGCAGGTGTTGCTGCTTTGACTCGAGATTGATGGCTGGCCGTCAGTGGCTGTGCAATCAGTGATGACGGGTGTTGCCATGTTGTTTCGATTTTGGGGTACAGTTGCTACTTCGATTTCGATGAGTTTCATTCGAATTTTTTTGCTTTTACATTTTCATGATTTAATTAGGATAAATTTGAAATTGAAAAATTTGGGAATGAGGTTATGATTCCCAATCCTTTATGAATCAGAATTTCAGTAATGATTTCCAATATCAGCCGGGCCCAAGCTAATCCATACCCCTTCTTATTGAATCATTTTAACTCAAAATTTGTTCTACGAGATGTGATTTAGGATTGCATTTTATGCGTTATTAATTATTACTTCACCCTTAAATGATTAATTTTTTTAATTTATTAGGAATTCGTGGGCTTTGGTTGCAATATCAAATAATTACAGCCTTGTCGATTAGTCATCCGTCTTCAGCCCATGCCACGCGTACCTCTTGCATCCCACACAACCAATTAACCGTCTCCTAAGCAAAACACATCCACCTTTGTACGCAGACACTGAATTCGTTAAGCCATGGCGATCTCTCTCTCAACAGCCCTCTCCCCCAACACTACTCTACGATTCAACAGACTCACTAATCCCACCCCGACACGTATACTCCCCAACCAGTTACCACTCTGGCGACCACGTCACTGGAATAAAACGTTAAAACTCTGGCCGCGGCGGCCAAGCCACGTCATCGCCTCCGCAGTCTCTGAATCTCCTCCTTCTGTGGGCGATGATACTAAAAATTTACTAGACACAGTGAAAGTGTGCGATTTAAACGGAAACGCAATTCCAATTTCCGATTTGTGGAAAGACCGAAAAGCCGTCGTCGCATTTGCTCGCCACTTCGGGTGATCATATTATTACAACTATGTTACTGTTAGTGAGAATAGTTTTGTTTGATTTTTTGTTGCCTATTGTTTGTTTGTTTGTCTTCAGATGTGTGCTTTGCCGCAAGCGAGCTGATTATCTTGCCACCAAGAAGGTAATTATTAGAACTTGGACGCCATGTCGTTTCATTACTACAGAAATATGGACTACTTGTCGTTTTTTAATCTCTAAATGTTTTTAATGACTAATTGTGAATTGTAATCGTCATGGAGAAATCTAGTGTGCTTCTGGATTGATGTTAAATGTTAGTTCCATAAATGTTAATACACAATTAACAAGAAGCCTGGAGTGACTATCAACAAGATTAAGAATGATTGATTTGTTAAGAATCATCATAGGGAGTAGTAGGACCTGCTTTCTGTTAGGTACAGTCTGTTGGAGTGCTTACGACTATTGTTTGAGTTAGTACTTAATAGATTATACTTTAGGGTCTGAGACTAAGCGGTAATACAGTCTGTTAATGCGTGAATTTTCGTGCACAAGGACAAAAGGGTGAAAAACTACAGATGGAAAAGATGGGAATTGGCCTTTTGACTTTCTATGAAGGTTAAAATGAGCCGTGCATAACACACAATAACAAATAAAATACATTCAAAGGCAAAGGAGCTGAGTTAGAATCCCTCTACAAAGCCAAGCCAGACTCTCCTAAAAATTCTTCCCATATTGCTTGCTTTTTGGAGCTGAGCCCAAAAAAAGGAAAATCAAAAGGGGAAACCGACACTAGTTAATAAATCTACTCCAACACTAAAGTCAATAACTAGGTCCATGAGATTTAGGCTGACTTTAATGAAAAATTATTTTGTCTTTCTTTAAGGAAACAAAAGAGAGTTAAGGTTGAAAATTCTTCGACGAGGACAAATGTTGAACAGTAAGTCCAATTGTCCTTCATAGAGTGCTAAGCTGACTTTCAAATAATGACTCTACTCTCTTGTGATTTTCCCATGTCCCCTTGTTCTTCCAAGATCCATTCGACTTTTTGTTTGTAGAGAGAAGGGAATATTTTTATGGTATAAAACATATTTCCTTCACTTAGACCCATATCTAAGTATGCAACCTTATTAATTATCCTCATCTTATCTCTTGGATGTGTGTCTAAATTCTATTAGTTAATGATATTTATTGTCATGATCTCATTGGTTGAGGAAAGAGACAAGAATGGTGTCATGACCCAATCTAGACTTGGTAAGATATTGTTCTTTTCGAGTCTAGGCCATCACGGATTTGTTGTTAGGGCACCTATACCTCAAAAACGCATTTAGTAAGTTAAGAGAGACCATAACTTACAAACCATTCTAAAAACTCCCTCACCATAAATGTAGGATATTACATACTTCTCTTTTTGAAGACTTTGCATCCTCGTGAGGCTCATCAAAAATAGAACAAAATGAAATCACATCGTAACATATTCATCCACATATCGAGTTGTAATTGTTATGACCTAATCTAGACCTGGTAAGATATTGTCCTCTTTTCAGGATGCCTATATACTAAAAAATGTGTGTTGCTAATTAAGGTGTGGATAAGCTTCTGCCATACTCGAGTAATGCGGGATATTATAATCACCCTAGGAGTCAAGCATCCTCACTTAACTGGGCTTGGATCCCCAGGGTGTTTCGTAATAGTCTTAGATTTCGGACTCCTACATTTCCAGTTGGGACTCAGGATTGATTCTGATACCATATATCAAACTGTTTTTAGCTTTGACCTTATTTATTTTGAAAGCACAAAACAATTTATTCTTTAATGATAAAATCGTGAAACTTTCCAAAAATATACTAGATATATACAAATTGCGGTTCCAAAATTCATTTGAAGAATGGTAAAACAATTTTATAATTCACATTCTCCAATAAAATACAAAATTTTCAAATTTTCAGACTTGATTTTGAAAAATCATAATAAATTGAACTCTTATGCAACTATGCTAAAACAAGTTTCAAAACAATCTTTGAAGATGTCTAGTTTAACATATAAAACTTACAGATTCAAAATCAACTTACAATATTAATATAGACTTTGAAAGATTTTTTCAGCATAATTCTTTGTAAAATCTTAGTTTACTACTATCTTCTTATCTAATCATGTTTCTCTATAAAAATTATCAAAGACCAAGAACTGAAACTTACTTCAAATTGCACATCAGTGGACACTTCTTTGATGATTTGTGTAGATCCATTCTTGAAAAATATCAAAATGAAGATATTTGAAGTCTAAAGACTATTTTTGAAGATTTTAGAGGGTAAATGAAATTTTGTCCAGACTTTCTTCTTCTTCCTCTCTTTGCCGTCTCTCATTCTAGCTAGAAGAAAAATGGCATTTTTCACTATATACTGAGGCCTTAGGGTTAGCTAAGGGTTTTGGGAAGAGACTAAAATGCTTCGAGTTAAAAATGTGACTACAATATTCCTTACCTCCTTAAAAGAATTTCATCCTCGAAATTTGCTTTCAATTATGCTTAGAAAGAATCTACACCTCATTATTACTTATGAACCACATAAACTTATAAAGATCTACTCATTATTACTTATGAACCTCATAAACTTATAAAGATCTATATAGAGCATATCAACCTTCTGCAGCGCAATTCTAATACCTCAAATACATATTTCTCAACAATAAATTACGAAGCCTAGTTTGATATAAACCTAATTCCAAACATCCGTACTTTAAAGTCTGCATAATCAAAACGAAAATCAATCATCTAAATAAAATGCCCCAACCAACTAGCAACATCCTTCCCAAGCGATATGGGATATCACTTGGTTGCTTAGCCCGGACTATTATAAATGGTGGTTAAGGACAAGGAACTTTTGATACGACTTTCCACTTGAAGAAGTGTGTTGTGTCAACTGTTCAAGTTCTTCAAGCCACATGGAGAAGTGTGTTCTGTCGACTTCTCACATTCTTCAAATTGCGTTTAGATTTGCAAATAAATGCTAGCTCAATACCTAAGACATTTGTCAACTTCTCCATTTGGAAAGTGACTACTTTGTCCTTATCAGCCATTCTTGTCTCTTTCCTCATCCAACGAGATCATGACAAGTCTTATCATGAAATATAAACTAATAGAACTTGAATACATGTCCTAAGAGATAAGATGAGGATAATATAGATAAGATTACACATGGGTTTAAATGAAGGGAATATGCTATATGCTATAAGTATATTCTGTTTTCTCTACAAACATGATGCCAAATACATCTTTCAACCTTTAGAAAAAAAGGGTGACATGGACCAATCACATGAGGAGCAAGTCATTACATAAAGGCTGACTCGGTAGTTTGTGAGAAACTTTTGGAACTACTGTTCAACATTTGTCTTTACTTCTGTTTCTCGTAACTCTCCCTATAGAATATTCAATCTTAACTCTTTCTTTTCAAGGTAGCCTAAACTTCATAGACCAATAATTGACTTCTGCGTCAGAGTGGATTTATTGGCTAGCAGTGGTTTCTCCTTACCTTCATTTTTCCTGTTCTCAGGTTCAAAAAATGAGCAATACAGGGAGACACCTGAGGAGAGCAGAAGCTTGACTCAATTGAGGAATCTATCTCAGGTCTTTGAACATATTTTCTTTATTATTTTGTGTTACGCACCATTCATTGTCCTTTGAAGCTAGTTCCCACCTTTTCCATCTTTGGTGTTTCAACTAAGGTGCTCATTACTTAGGTGATTTGGCCCCTTGCTGGTGCACGAAAATTTATGTTGCTACAATTATTGGTATTGGTAGCATCATATTCATGATTCCAAGAGCCCTTCCTCACATATGTATAAGATTGAATCCATTTGATTTCTGAAAAGGATTGCTAATCCTTAACTTTTCGAGGAATCCTTCATAATGGTTGTGAATGACTGATTTTTCTCAATTTTTGACCTTGGTTCCATGGGAACCAAATTAGAAAGATTGAGAAATAGGACCATCATCAAAATGCATGGCGAAGTTTGAACAAGAGGTCTTTTGTTCTAGGCCCCCACGTTATTTACAGTGGCATTTGTTTCTGTCTTTTGTCTCTGTTTGATCTTGCTCTATCTTTTTTCTGCCTTTGTTAACTTGATAGCACAGTTAACTTTGTATTTCCACCTATATGAGCTCTAAGAGTTCAGGAGTTTGATATCGATTTTGGATATTCTGATATTTTGATGGATGGCATTTTGTGGGTACTTACTTTTTCTTCAAGGTAGGAACAGTAAATAGACTATTATTAAGCTTAGGTAGCTTAACTTGGGAAAATGGTCTGCAAAGGACAGACGTCTTTCATTTTTCTTATTCCTAATTTGGTTATTTGCCTGCTAATCATAACTGAAGATACTTCCTCTTAAATACGACTTTTTTGATCTCGTGGGTATTATATATGACAGGATGTGATGGATGCATCTGGAGTGGCACTTGTTTTAATTGGACCTGGTAGCGTTGAACAGGTATATACTCAACATGCACCAAAAAAAAAAAAAAAAAGCCAAAAGAGGTCAGCAAATAAAAGAAAAATATATCTTCTCAGGCCATGAATTGCACAGAAGGTTAAGTAAAATTTATATCAATTATATGAAAAAAAAAAAAATTCAATCAGCATCTCTCTAATAAGCTCATACGCAAAGACTCTCTTTTGTCTTGGAAGAACCAAAGTGCACATGCATGTCTTGGATCTTATTATTTTGAACTTATTTCGTATGTTTTTTTTTATTTCCTGCACTGCCTCAGAATCATTTCAGCTATTTTTTTCAATGTATTAAATGATGAAATTGGCTTGATCCCAAAAAAAAAAAAGGTCTGATTCATTATAACTATCTGTCGTACTGTGATGTAGGCAAGGACTTTCTCTGAGCAAACAAAATTCAAAGGAGGTATGCTTCTTAACAAGTGTAGTGCAATTACTATAATTTTGATCAGTGGTTTATATTTATATGACATATCAGTCATTGGTTCATACTAGAAGGTAAACAACAAACCCATCGTGCACATAATTATTATAGTATAAGGGAATTTATGATTCTTGCAGCCAAATGGCTTCCTTCTTATCTCAGCCCAATAACAAACTTTGTTGTTTGTTTCAGAAGTTTATGCAGATCTGAACCACTCATCTTATGAGGCACTAAGCTTTGTTTCGGGGGTCTTAGTCACATTTACTCCCAAAGTATGTAAGAACATTCTCTCTGAAGAATGTTGCAGGTTCATTCTGTTAGTAGCTTTCTAGACATACTTGAAATTTACAGACCTCAGTTATTTGCTTTCTTAATTTCTTAGGCAGGCCTTAAGATAATACAATCCTATATGGAGGGCTATCGACAAGACTGGAAGCTTTCATTTGAAAGGGATACTGTGACCCGAGGTGGCTGGTATGATACTCCTCTTTTTGAAGTACTCTAGATGTATTACCGTGCAGAGTCAGAAGTTCTCCACTTCTATAAGAGTAGTCAGTTGAAATTTAATGGAACTATATTTATAGTGGACCTAAAATTTGTTTTAAGACCCGTAACCAGTGTAACTGTTGATCTCAAGAAAATACATATAGTTGACAGAACTTTGGTGGCACTCTAACAAAGAACCGAATTCTTACTTTTTATTGCATTCATTACGAGTAATGTACATTTAAAATGTCTGCATCAATATTGATACATGCTTGAATAAATCAAATGAGTGTAGGCACTCAAAAAGTTCTGAGTTTGATTGACTGCTATATTTCAGTAATCATCTAAGAGCTACTGGAACTTTCCAGATGTTCAGTATGAGAATATCTACTAAAATCTTAAAAAGTTAATATGAATATACTAATTATGCTGGATCATGCCTTCAATTTTTATATCAGATTGTCATCCACCTATGGAATTTGATCTATACTTTATTATAAGGAAATCATACATACACATAATCCTGCAAGTAATCACAGTATTTTGTCCCCGCTATTTTTTCCAATTACATACATTGAATATAGTTTTGACTGACATCTGAAAGTGATTTTTCTCAGGCAGCAAGGTGGAATTATAGTTGCAGGTCCCGGTAAAAGTAACATCTCATACATTCACAGGGTCAGTTTCCCATACTCTCCAGTTCCCACTCACTGTGTCAGAAATGTGATGGTTTAATGTAGGATAAAAAATTGATGAGAAGGGAAAACCTAAAATTTCTACAAGAATGATATCTGACCCATTATTGTTCTACGAGTCATACAGCACCGTTATCCCATGGAACTACAACTAAATTGAAGCTCGGACTCCTATTGTGTGCTCATGGATCATTGCATATTGAAATAGAAACTAAGACCATTTTGACCATTCACAATAATTGAAGTATTCTTCCATTCATCCACTTTTTTCTTTCTTTTTTCTCTCCTTTTTTCAAATCAAACTTGTCTGAATGTCTCCCAAGTTGCAAAAGATTCACAATAATTTGGAATTATGCAGGGAACTCTTTTGGTATTTATGTGTTCAAATCTTTTTAATCACAATTAGTTCCTAATTTTCTGATATTATCTAAATTTATTGCTTTGAACAGGATAAAGAAGCTGGGGATGATCCAGATATTCAGGATATACTCAAAGCATGTTGTTCATGAAGAATTGGGTAGTCCTTTATCACATTTGGTCGATCATTGTAAATTACTCTCGGACAAGTATCATGCGATCTAGTTTAATGGGGCTGCTTGCTGGCTGTTGAAAATACTAGCTGTGCCGATTACATCTAATAGAAGAAAAATTCCTAGATAATGGAGATAGTAGAAGACTCTCCAATACCTCAGGTACTAAAGCCAAAATTGCTCCCAAATAAGGTTCTTAGTATATGAATTTGCTCACAATTCTAAGTACATAAACTACTTATTTCTCTATATATATCCCAATTTTTCACCTTTCACAAGTGTAGTAATATTTGTAAATTTCCTGCTTTCTATGTTTGACTATTGAGCAAAATTGGGACGTTATGACTAAGACTCAACTTTGACAGTTTAATAAGGAACTCTAGAGGCAAACATAACCAAACATTAGCATAATGATGTTTTTACTAATAGGTAATTAGAATGGAGTGGAGTCGTAGTGAGAAATGAGAATTAGAATAAATTATTAACTTTATTTATACAAATCGAAATCGGAATAAACTGTATTATTATTGATGTGTTTATTTAGTTTTGTAATCAAAACAAATTATTGTAAGTTAAAAAAATGATTTTAGTTGATCATTGTCATTATTTATTATAATAATTGTGATTATGATTATTACTATTCAAAATAATTTTTTTGATAATAATAAAATTAATAACTTTTAAAAAGAATATTGACAAGATTATTAATAACGACATTAATAATAATAATAATTTATTCAATAATAATAATATGAATAATAATGGCATCAATAGTAAAAAAATTGATTTAAATAATACAATCAATAAATAATAATAATAATAATAATAATAATAATAATAGTAATAACAAGAACAACAATATTAATGATGACGACAACAATAATAATAAAATTAATAATTTTAACATTAATAATTAACAATGATGGTGATGATGATGATTATTATTATTAAAAAATATTTAAGGATTTATTTATAAATATTACAAAATTTCTACAGGGACCAAAATGTAAAAAGTGACGAAACTTGATTTAAGACAAGTTGGAAATTATGAAAATTTAATTGGGGTTAAAGGAATTGGACTTTGATTTCCAAATATTCATGGGAATCGAGTTCTTATTCGTTAACCCAAAAAATATATGGATCTCACAAGTTTTATTTTCATTCTCCTTTTATTTTAACAAATAAATACCATCAATAATTTTTATTTTAGATTTCGGTTTCCCAATCCTAAATAGACACAACACAAAATCTATATAATTTAGAGAAATATTCAGCTATGGGGTAGTATAACACAACTTCATCAATAATAAATCACCATGTGTGCAATTATGCACACCTGATTAAAGTCATCTTTAAAACCAATATATATATATATAATTATTCTCAGGTGCGGATGTCTACATTTTTCTTAACGCAGACATATTTTTAAATCATGTGGTTTAAAAGGGTTAAAATCTAACTCTCTTAAATTCAGCGATTTTAAAGTATGCTTCCATAAAAATAAAAAAAAAGGCATATGCACTAGAGAAAAACTATATATATATATATATATATATATAAAAGAAACAAGACATTGATAGTTCACATTAACATGGAAAAGTTGAAACGGACAGTTAGAACTCAAAAGGTTGGATCTAAATGTCTTTTATTATTATTATTATTATTATTATTATTATTTTAGTGAACGCAGTGCTTATTGATCTCAACTTCAAATTCAATTTGATGTACTGCTTTTCGAGGTGATTCTTTTCAACCCACAAGTTTCTTAATTTGTCATCAAACTCCTTTAACTATGAGCTGACTGCTAGTAGTTTTAATCAAATAAAATGGATTAACAAAGTCCTAAGGAACTTACTATGAAAATAAGAAAATTGTTAACCAATCTCATGCACCATGTTCTAGCTTATGCATAATATGAAAATATTCCTAACATCTCAACAATCATTCTCAGGTGTGGACGCCTACATTTTTCTTAATGCGAATATACTTTTAAATCATGTGGTTTAAAATAATTAAAATCTAACTCTCTTAAACCCCGTAGTTTTAAAGTATGCTTCCATGAACAAAAAAAAGACATCCACACTAAAAAAAGACTACACATATATATAAATGAAACTTGATTTAAGACAAGTTGGAAATTATGAAAATTTAATTGGGGTTAAAGGAATTGGACTTTGATTTCCAAATATTCATGGGAATCGAGTTCTTATTCGTTAACCCAAAAAATATATGGATCTCACAAGTTTTATTTTCATTCTCCTTTTATTTTAACAAATAAATACCATCAATAATTTTTATTTTAGATTTCGGTTTCCCAATCCTAAATAGACACAACACAAAATCTATATAATTTAGAGAAATATTCAGCTATGGGGTAGTATAACACAACTTCATCAATAATAAATCACCATGTGTGCAATTATGCACACCTGATTAAAGTCATCTTTAAAACCAATATATATATATATAATTATTCTCAGGTGCGGATGTCTACATTTTTCTTAACGCAGACATATTTTTAAATCATGTGGTTTAAAAGGGTTAAAATCTAACTCTCTTAAATTCAGCGATTTTAAAGTATGCTTCCATGAAAATAAAAAAAAAGGCATATGCACTAGAGAAAAACTATATATATATATATATATATATATATATATATAAAAGAAACAAGACATTGATAGTTCACATTAACATGGAAAAGTTGAAACGGACAGTTAGAACTCAAAAGGTTGGATCTAAATGTCTTTTATTATTATTATTATTATTATTATTATTATTATTATTTTAGTGAACGCAGTGCTTATTGATCTCAACTTCAAATTCAATTTGATGTACTGCTTTTCGAGGTGATTCTTTTCAACCCACAAGTTTCTTAATTTGTCATCAAACTCCTTTAACTATGAGCTGACTGCTAGTAGTTTTAATCAAATAAAATGGATTAACAAAGTCCTAAGGAACTTACTATGAAAATAAGAAAATTGTTAACCAATCTCATGCACCATGTTCTAGCTTATGCATAATATGAAAATATTCCTAACATCTCAACAATCATTCTCAGGTGTGGACGCCCACATTTTTCTTAATGCGAACATACTTTTAAATCATGTGGTTTAAAATAATTAAAATCTAACTCTCTTAAACCCCGTAGTTTTAAAGTATGCTTCCATGAACAAAAAAAAGACATCCACACTAAAAAAAGACTACACATATATATAAATGAAACAAGGCATTGATAGTTCACATTAACATGGAAAAGTTGAAACGGGCAATTAGAACCCAAAAGGTAGATTTAAATGTCTTTTTATTTTTATTATTATTATTATTATTATTATTTTAGTGAACGCAGTGCTTATTGATCTCAATTTCAAATTCAATTTGATGTACTGCCTTTCGAGGTGATTCTTTTCAACCCACAAGTTCCTGAATTTGTCATCAAACTCCTTTAACTATGAGCTGACTGCTAGTAGTTTTAATCAAATAAAATGAATTAACAAAGTCCTAAGGAACTTACTATGAAAATAAGAAAATTGTTAACCAATTTCATGCACCATGTTCTAGCGTATGCATAATATGAAAATATTCCTAACATCTTAGCAACTCATGCTCTCCTTGAACTCTTTAACCCTTTTTTTTTCCTCTTACATAAAAACTTAAATTGATAGGTAATAGACTGAATAAGACTGGTAAACTTTTTGCCTTTTTTTTTTAAAAAGAATTTTTTCTATAGCAAGTACTTGAGGGGAAGGAAAATCAAACAAATTTTTTTCTTATTATTTAATTGATAGTCTAAGTAACTTTTTGCTGTAATGTTTTTGTGTTGACATATACTCTGTATTTCTCTTACAATTTATTATGGTGACAAAAATGTTTTGGTTGGTAGTAATTCGTTTGTTGTATTGATATCGTGGAAATCCAAGTCGTAGCTATAAACTTGAATACTCAAATTGGTTGGTTTTGATTTCACCTGTTTTGTCTGTGTTAATTTTTATATCCTGATAGAAAGCAGTTTTTCTAACATTCAGATTGGCCAATATATTGAATTACTTAAACAACCTCCTTTTCGATAATTAAATTGTCCAGTAAAATTTTAAAAATAATAAGAATGATTGTAGTATTTTGGTGGATTTACAATTAAAGACAAATAAGTGCTTAAGGAAAAACAGTTATAAAAAAATATGAATGTATTTTTTTAAAAAAAGTACAAATGCATCAATAAATCATTATGTTGTTAAATTAAAATATCCAATAAATTTTTAAAAATAATAGGAATGATGGCAGAATGTTGGTGGATATACAATGAAAAACAAATAACTGCTTAGACAAGAATGAAAAGTTATGGACAAAATATATATATAATTGTACTTTTAAAAATAAAAACATACACATACACCACTTTGGTGTACACGTAATTATTGGTACATGTACATCAATAATTCATTATATTGGTAATATACCAACATAAAAATAAATAAGTACATGTAGACTAATAATTAATATGCCAAGAATGGGTGCTCAACACAACCTAATTATCTGAGCACCAAATCTTTATCCATCATCAAACTAACATAAATACAAAGAGATTAACGATACTTCTGTCTTATTAGAATGCCTTTGCAATCAAATGAGTTTATTAGAAAAGATAAAGCTTCAAGTTGGGACATCTTTTGATCTCTTCTTATCGTCTAGTAATTAATTTGTCCTGCAAAGTCTAGTGGCATGTGGAAATTGTTACCTCCTTTGGACGTATTTATCATTGGATATGGGGTTATACACACACACACATATGTATATATGTAAATAGGCTTCTTACATACTTATGTGAATCATTTTTGAAGTGTGATAATTTCATACACCTGATGTTGCTTCTTCATTATGAAGTTATGAGTTGTGTGTGCTTTCTGTAGAAAAGAACTAAAAGAAAGGTTTTAATTAAAACTCTTTGAGCTAAAGAACATAGGAATAATGTTAAAATCCACAAATAAATGGTTCCCACAATCAACCATTTAGGGTTTTGGTGTTAATTTCTTTTAATCCCTCTTTGCGACCTTAAAAGTTAAGTGCCTCTGGTTAGTATTTATAAGTAAAATCTTCAGTTTAGCTTTGACATCTTTTAGATCACCTTATCTTGCCGGTCTTCATCAGAGGTTTAAGTTTTTTCAAGTTGATAAATGGTCAACAAATAGGCTTTGGCATGGTGGAAGTGAGAGCTGTTTCAACTCCATAATTTTCAATTTCCTTCCCTGATTATAAAATATATTTTTTAATATTTAGTACAACTTGTTAGCATATTATATTCAGTTGATAGTTTATAACTTTTTAGCTATAGTCAGAAATTTGTTATTGTCCCTAATTATTTCTGCTCGTTTTACAATTGTCGAATGAATTTTATTTTTTATTTTTTAACACCATAACAGCTTATGTGCATAATGATAAAGCTCAAGTACTTAGCTCAATGCTTTACCTGGCATCCTACTTTCAGCCAATAAATATTGATGGAAAAGAATTGGTATTTGTAATTTAAGTAATGTCCTTACAATAATCTTACTAATAATTATTTATAAACAAATTAATTCACAAAATTAATATAAGTATAAATAATAACAAAAAAATTTCACCAATTTTATTTATTTTTAAAGCTAATCTGATAATTAAATTTTTTTGTTAATATTCTAAAAAATATTGTTGTAACGATATTATTATAAAAACAAATAAAAAATAAAAATAAAAGTATAAATGAGTAATATATTAATAAAAATAATATCATGAGCCATTCTTTAAAATATAAGAATTAATCAAACATTTATTCATAATGCATATTTGTATTTCTCTTTTATATGTCTTTTTCTTGCAACTTTTAAGTAATGTTATAACTTACATCACCAGATTTATAACTTCCAAGATCAAATCATATAATATAAGGGTTCTTAAACTGAATTTTTTCTAATTTCTTCCTTCTTCCTTCTCCCTTCTCTTTCTTTTTCTTTCTCTTAACTTCCGTTTAACTTTTTTCTTTTCTTCCTCTACATCCCCCCACTTTATCATTATCAAGTCTTACCCCATCCCATAGTTCAGATATTCCATTCAGTATCAAAGGCGGGTAGAATGTATTAGTTGATCTAGCCAAAAATATAATTAAGATATTCCATTCAATATTAAACATTGATAGTATATATGTACTATCTAATCTAGCAAAAAATGGAGAAAGGAGTAAAAGTTAAAATGTAAGTGTTATAAATAGCTTCTAAGTTGGAGCAAATTTAATAAAGTAAGTCCTTCATTTTAATTTTTAGTTTCAATTTAATGAACGTTATGACGAATAAAATTTAAAATTTGTTCATTTACAATGGCCAAGAAGTCACAGACAAAACATAATCCATCCAGACCGAGGATGGAATCAGGTACCATGAAGATACCTGCATCCAAAACATTTCCTCCACCATATTAAAAGCACTCCATAATTTATAAATGTGATGCAAGCTATCAAAAGAAAGTTGATGAAATGACAATTAAAATTATTCGAGAAAGACATATTCAACCATATCACGAAATATAGATAATTATATGTCTAGTGATTTGATCATGCACAACTTGCTACCTAGGCAAGTGGCGCATGAAAAATTTGATAAAGATCAAGTGTGGTTTGAATATGGTGGCCAATTAACACGATTATTAGTTAGTGAGTGGTGCTTAATTACAATACTTTGCTATGGTGCATATAATTGAGCACAAAATTGAAATTCCTTTGAGTTTAAAAAGTGCCCAAAACATGATTTGCAATAAATTTCAAGTTGTTCATCACTAAGTTGCTTTTTTTTTTTTAATTCCTATTAGATCAAATGATGGCAAATTAGTAACTTTCACTTTCGGCTTGCTGCTTTCTTTCTTTTAGAATATTTTTCGTTGATAGTTTTTGCATAGCAACAATTGTAATTCTTAGCACAAATTAAGTTTTCAAAAAAATAAATCATTCTAATGAATTAAGAATTGTGACATGAGTCATGTAATTGTGAGTTTGTATATCACATGTAGTTGTGTATTAGAGAAAGTCATGTATTATACAACTAAGAATTGTGCGTTACGCGAAGTCATATATCAATTGGTAATCTACATAACCCATCAAATTTTTACCATTTTCATGAAGAAAAATAGCTTCCAAGTTTTTTTTTTTTTTACTATGTTATGAGAGACCCACAACAATTTCATCTATTTCTTCAACATTGTTTTTTTTTTTCTTTTTTAAAAATATCAAACCCTATCAACTGATTGTAAGAAGGAAAATTGAATACTTACCTTCAGAAATTGTCAAATGTAGTAGTAATGAAGTGTTCCAATGACCGGCGATAGCGAAGTGTTCCGATGATCGACACTTTCAAATTCTGGCTTTTCAATGTTAATGACAATTCCAACTCTTCTCCAAGCTCCAAAGTCAAATTAGCCATGTATAGGAGTCGTGTAATCCATATCCATTTTGAGTAGAGGATATTTCAGTAACTTCATGCGACTATTCAGAATGTAGTTAAAAAATTTTGTGAAATTTAATTTTGGGGTTAGAAATATTATAAGATATCTGTCATAATTAAGGATGACAAAAAAATACAGATCCGATCCATATCCACACATTAAAAAATCCGAATCCGAATGCTAAAACTTAGCTTTCATGTGGATTTGAATCTTTGCATCCGGATATTTGGATCTGTTTTATTTTTTAATTAAATTAAAATTAAATGAAAAGATATATAAATTAAATGAAAAAAATAATAGGATTAGTTAAAAATATATATAAGTTAAATTATATTAAAAAAAATCGGGATCCGCATTATTTTTTTGTGGATTTGCCATTTTTATAATTTATTTTGTCGATTTGTGGTGATGTTAGATTTGCATTTATGTTATTCTTGATGTTTGATTTATGTTATGATATTTTTATTTACGAATTTATGATGTTTATGTTATTTTACGTATTAAATTGTTTATTGTTGAATTATGATTGAAGTTTATTTGATATAATTAAGTAAATTATCAAATTTAAATTGTTAAATTTCAATTTTTATGGACTTGGATACTTAAGATATCTGCCTGTAATTCATGCAAATATTACTCGCATCCAAATCTGAATTTTTTTTTATAGATCTAAATATGAAAATATCAATGCATATCTGAATTCAGATTTGCCATCCCTGGCCATAATTACCACCAGTGTTTTAAATGCTTAGGACTTTTAAGCGGCTTTTGATGTATAGCTTGTAAATAATCATTAGCTTTTTTTTTTTAATTTTGTTATACACAAATTGTTACTGATATTACATCAGATATTATAATTAATATTACAATCATATTATACAACTGAGACCACCGTCATACATTGATACACTAAAATATTTTTTTAAATATTTTAAACCCTCTTTAATATTCGAACGGTGTCTACTCTACTCATATTTTAGAAGGGAGAGACTGTTTTCACTCAATTAATTAACAATTGAAAAAATATTAAAACTAACCTCTATAAAACTCTTATAAAGATTTAAACTCTTACACCCAACATTATAAGACTAAGACTTCTCCTATTGAACCAATGACACATTGTTAAATAACTATTAGCTACAGGGGCGCAGCCACAATTTATCCCTCCCGCTAAAAACAATCAGCTAATACATGAAACGCTGCCGTTTTCGGATTTATGCATCTCGATTCCGCTTACAGGCTACAGCTGAAGGTTAAGGACCACTAGATTAGCCCTAACGGTAGCGAGCACATCATTTCCCGCAATGGCAGACAAGAAACTGAAACAAAAACGCCGGCGACCCGACCCGACATCAGATGACGAATCCGAACTTCCCTTCAAGAATATCCTTAAACCCGACCAAGCCATTCTCGAAACCGTAAAGCAGCTCTTAGCCGCCACCACCACCACCACAACCACCGCCGCAGCCAACGGCGCTTCAACTTCCTCCTCGTCATCAAAACCCCTAACTCTATCAGACCTCAATCTCTCCGCCACGTGTCGCGAAGTCACCGACCTTTCACTCTCCGCCGTCCAATCGACCATAGAAACCCTAATCCTCCAAATAGCCCGCTCCATACTCGCCGGCAACGGCTTCAGCTTCCAAGTCCCCTCACGCGCCTCCTCCAACCAACTCTACGTCCCCGAACTGGACCGCATCGTGCTAAAAGACAAAACTACCCTCCGCCCCTTCGCGAGCCTGTCGACCGTACGCAAATCCACCATCACCGTCAAAATCCTCTCGCTCATCCACCAGCTCTGCTTGAGAAACATCCACGTCACCAAACGAGACCTGTTCTACACAGACGTCAAACTCTTCCAAGACCAGACCCAATCTGACGCCGTTTTGGACGACGTCGCTTGCATTCTGGGCTGCACACGGTCCAGCCTCAACGTGATCGCCGCGGAAAAGGGTGTCGTCGTCGGAAGACTGATTTTCAGCGACAATGGCGACATGATTGATTGCACTAAAATGGGTATGGGCGGGAAAGCGATTCCGCCGAATATTGATCGAGTTGGTGACATGAAAAGCGATGCCATGTTCATACTTTTGGTTGAAAAGGATGCCGCTTACATTAGATTAGCTGAAGATAGATTTTACAATCGATTTCCTTGTATAATTGTGACGGCGAAAGGCCAGCCTGATGTAGCTACTAGGTTGTTTTTGAGGAAGATGAAGATGGAGTTGAAGTTACCAGTTTTGGCCTTAGTTGATAGTGATCCTTATGGATTGAAAATTTTGTCAGTGTATGGGTGTGGGTCGAAGAATATGTCTTATGACAGTGCTAATTTGACCACACCGGATATTAAGTGGTTGGGGATTAGGCCGAGTGATTTGGATAAGTATAAGATACCGGAGCAGTGTAGGTTGCCAATGACAGAGCAAGATATTAAGACGGGGAAGGATTTGTTGGAGGAGGATTTTGTGAAGAAAAACCCAGGTTGGGTTGAGGAGTTGAATCTGATGGTGAAGACCAAGCAGAAGGCTGAAATTCAGGCATTGAGCTCATTTGGGTTCCAGTATTTGTCTGAGGTTTATTTGCCTTTAAAGCTGCAGCAGAAAGATTGGCTGTAAAGTGAGAATTATGGAAACGAATGACAGACTGCAGAAATTGGTTAGTGGTTAAGAGTTTTAATCTTCATTCTTGTGGGCTAATGTTTGCATTTTAGTACTACTGTTTTTCCTTTGTGTTTGGGGTTAAATTTTTATGATAAAGTGTATTTTAATGGTTCTTACAAAGGACCTTTGCTTCAACAGTCAGGAATGTTGTGTATATGAAAATGAAATCACCAGCAAATTTTCAGAAATTTGACTATTGATTACCTTTTAACATTTTGTTCCATTGATGGAAGATTTAGTTTCACTGTCCTTGTGTTTTGCCAGTTGTGGCTGACTTAACAGTCATGCTGAACTAAACCTTCAGTTTCTATTATCATTGGCTTTGCTTGTCAGGCCATTCTCAAACCCCAGTTATTATAACCACTTGAAAATAGTAAACACGGATAAATGGTTGGAGGAGGGAAGAACAGACTAATTTAAAGAAGCAAAAAAGAACAAATGAAAGAATATGTATCATTATGTTAACATGTTGCAAGGCTAGTTACATTTGACATCAACAGATCAAACCGCTATCATATACACAAGGATAGGTAACCTGCTCTGAAGCGACTACAACAAGAATAAACTACTATCATCATTTGACGTCGACTGTTATCAAATACATGATGATAGGTAACTTATTTCTGCTCTGTGGCAATGACAATAAGAATCAAATATACATTGTACAAAATTGGTAACATAGATATACTCAAGATATACTCAAAATTGGTATTTGTACACACAACATGGTTACCTTCCTGTGGAACCCACTCTTCTTTGCAACCAACGGTGCAAAGATTTCTTCGGCACCTTTAACCTCTGTAGAATCTTAGGTCTTCTAGTTGAAGATTTCAATTCAATATGTAATGTTTCTGCCATATTAGATTCTGAATCAAGAAGTTTCTGCATATGTGCATTTTTATGTTGTATCAAAGGTCCATCCAGAAAAACCTTGAGCCCCAAATCATCCTGCAAAAGTTTAGTTATTGCATCTTTGACCTCCAAGTCATGTTTTGCTTGAATTTTATTGACCTTATTAGGTCCTAAGACAATCATCAAGTCATCCTTTACTGGTACCCCTGCAACCAGAAACATTTAATGTACCTAAATATAAAGTTGGACACATTTCAATAACTGAATCCAAATAATGTGGATCCTAGACTTAGTTACAGAGCATCAACAATCTAATGGTAAAACTCTGAGAGATATGTTAACACAAAACCCAAGGTGGTAATAGAGTTAAAGCATGATATGAAATTCATCCGTACCTAAAGAATAGTTCTCTTTTATCATTCGTAGCACTGCAAGAACAACAATACGAACCTCAACCTGTAATCACATATTACAGATGAGTGCAGGAATGGAGTTATTCCAAGCAAGCACAATCAGATGAATAACAATAGTAAGCAACAATTTATAAAGCAGCTTTGGTTTCAAGACTAGAATATTGGTCTCATCCATGTAACATAAATTATATTTGATCTGTTCAATCAAACAATAACTGTTCCCATAATTTCAATGCGTTACTGAATGAAATCTACCGTACCTTTGTCAGACCCTGAAGGTCAATTGCTAGGTTTTCAGCAGCACTCTTCTGCAAGTGTACAGCAACTTTTTCAAGCAATAGACTCTGAGGTCTGTGAGAGTTGGTTCTTCTGCAGAGCGTGACCTCTCCTTGGTTTTGATTTTTGTCCTGTATTACTCCTTCACACCACTCCTCAATTAATTCCTTCAGGTAGGTATCATTGGCTTTGTACCTGCAAAATTCATGCTTAATGAAAAGGAAGAAGAATGTCTACTATTTCTCTCAGCATAAAAGTTGACAATGTATAGCACATATCTGCATACACGCTATCTATTTTATGATTTCCAGAGATTTGGTTGAGGATATGGTTTCTCATTGATAGGATAGTAAACCCCATTAAGGAGTAGCAGTGAAACTATGTATGTCATTAGACACGAAGGAAACTGCTGCATCAAAAATTATACTACTTGATTAGTAAGAAATGACAAGCACTAATTTAAATGTATGGCCATAATGTACTCAATCATGAAGCAGAAAAAGTTCCATGCTGCATGCCACCTGCACTTGTCAGTGAAAGGTGTGTGAAAGGAATAAGTTGTTTTTTTTTTTGTGACATTCATGCCAACAATCAATAAAAAGCACAGAAATAATATTTAAAATAAGTAGCGACCACATGATGACATGAACAGCAAGCAACATTTGTGACAAATAGTAAGAAAATGAACTGCAAGATAGTCCAAGAAGAATCCATATTTTAACAGCTCATGCCTACCCTGCTTTCCGCATATCCTGATATACAGCCAGACATTGTTGCACTTCATGCAAGGAACCATATCTGCTTCGAGCCCTTAAAAGAGTAATATATGTGACCTGAAAATACAAGCTGGAGAATTACACACTGAATTGATAAGAATCCTTTTCATTTTTTATGGGTTTATAATGCCTTTGCACACAAACATTACCCATAATGTAAACTGTTTGATCTTCATTATCTAAACCCTTATAATTAACTATTAAACCCTTATCATGGACTGTGCTCTTATCATAAGGAACTGTATCTGGAAACAATACACTCACTTTTAAAGTGTTCACATCTCAGCACGGCATCACTTTAGCTACAGAAAAACTGGAGCCAGACCCAACTTTTATGACTTTGCAGTCTTAAGATAAAATAAAATGATAAGGGGATTGAAGAATAGATCTCTGGTGCACATACCAAGTTTGGCTGTATTTGATAATGTTTCATTTCTTCAAACAATGAAAAGGCTAGCTTCAGTCTTTTACTTCTGACACAAACCTGTGAAGCACAGAGCAAGATGTATCAACATCCAGGGAGAGTCAATATGAGACAATGGAAAAAAACATATTTATCATGGGCATATTTTGAGGGCAAAAGTTGCAAAACAAACAAGCTTAGTCTGACAAGAAAACTTCAGACCTTGATAGCTGTGGTATACGCAACAACATCAGGACTCATACCATCTTCACGCATAATTTTCAAAATCTGCACTGGGGGAAAACCTGGCCATCAGATATACTATATCCAAACTAACCAATCCTTCAATGTGAAGGTGTATCCATCTCTAATTTTATTTAATGAATGAGGAAATGAAATCATATCATTGTCAGCTGGAAATTTGAGTGAAAATTAGGCATTAGAATTTCACCAAATGAGAGTTCAAAGTCATCATGGGATTATGTTCATAAGGATCATGTTACTGCTAAACTAGAAACAAACTGAAGAACCCAAAGAAAGCATCAAGCTACCTGGACAAAGTTTCTTAGTTTCATATGACCAACATAATCAAAAGACATTAATCATGGGATCTGACTACAAAGGGGCATCCATATCATAATTAAATCAGCAACATAATTTGAGGATTTTTACGTCACAACTGAAAAATAATGCTTAAAAAAACGAAAAATAAAGTAAATTCAGATCAAAAGTACATCTTACCTGTAAGGCACCTTCTACATTGCCTGATCCCCCACATGCATCAATTAAAATTGTCCAGCTTATATGGTTAGGGGAAAGACCTACTGTCCTCATCTCATCCATCAGAGCTTTTACACGATAGTAATCAGTACGACAGGCCTTCATCAAAATATTATATGTTGTAGTTGTTGGTTTAAAGGAAAACCTCTTGTCAAAGCTTGAATAATGTGAATTAGGCACAAAATTTGGTGTATTAGTGATAGATTGTTTGTCTTTATGCTCCATATTTGAAATCCGATCAGTGTTACCATCGTAATCTTCTCCTAAAGCCACCTGAGTTTTACTTAGCTTCCAGGACCGGAAAAGTCGAAAGGCTCTGTCAAACTGGCAAGCTTCAACACAAGCTTGTAAAAGGATGTTACAACACTGTGAATTAGGTTCACAGCCAGCCTGAAGCATCTCTTCAAATAAATGCATTGCCTGCTCAACAAGTCCAGCATTGGCACAGGCATTGATCAATGATGACCATGTAATGGTATTAAGGGTAACACCAGCTGATAGCATGTCTTCTTTGACTTTTAGTGCCATTGGCCACCATTTTGCATCTGCAAAGACCTGGAATTAATGCAAAGCCAATGAAGAGATCAAAATATTGTACAAGAGCCTTCACTGGATGAATTGTCACTTCTACAAGAAAAAAGTGACCCAAAAAAGGTGAAAAAAACAAGTAATGGTTAGAGCAGATTGATTGTTACTGTTGATGTGCACATACTCCAATGATATATTCCATATACCTTTACTATTGTGCTATAAGTGAAGACATCCAACTTCAACACTCCTTTGGCCTCTAAATGCTTCACTTCTCCATAAATTTCTTGGGCTAAAACAGTACTTCCAGCAAGACAACATGCCTTCAAAAGTATATTATAAGATGCCATATCTGCCATGACACCAAGTTTCTGGATAAAGCGTACGAGAGATACTTTTGAGTATTCCAATTTTCAACCAAATTCTAGTATTGAGTGAGTGAGAGAGAGAGAGAGAGTACATTACTTGTGTATTTTTGTACACTTCCAGTGTGAACTTCAGATCATGGGCATTTACATTCATAAGACTGTTGAAAACATATATATTTAAAGTAATATTCTGACTGCGTAAATCCTGAAAATTGTTTCATGTGCAAAGTAAATCAAATATTTCTTAATAGCAGTAAAAGAAACTAGAATGTTATGCATAGTCACGAGCGGCTAGGTACTGCTGCTTGCACAAACACAATATAATAAAGAAAAAGACTATGCATTGGGAGTACCTCAAAAATGGCCCTAGACTTCATGTAGTCACCACAGAGGCCGCAAACATCAATTATTGTGCGGCATATATACATATTAGGACTACTCAAGTGTTTCTTGGATGCTTCGTATGCTCTTAAAGCAGACACCAAATCCCTTTTCTTTCCAAATTCGCGTACAAAGTTACAGAACAGTATATCTGAACGAGGAACTATACATGCATATCTGCAATACATAAAAGTATCAAATAGAAGCCAACATAAATGTGTGACAGCAGAGATCCATTGTGCCCCAAAATTATCAGAGCTACAGGCTAGAAATTTATCTCATCAACAATAAAAACATTTAAAATCCTTACAAGAACACACAGCAAGGACTATGCAGTCAAGAAAGCAATAAAATCATACCTTATTGCCAAATTTACATCACGTTTATTAACACAAAGCTGTACAATGCGAGATTCTTCACCGAGTTCTTTAACTGGGAACCGAAACTCTGAACCAAGAAAAAAAACCCATCAGTCATTCAGAGCCAAAAGTTAAATATTCAACAAGTACAGTTTTGTTTTGAAATAATCTTGAATAAATATAGATAGAGCTCAAGCTAAAAACAGTACAAGCAAAGTTCACAAAATAAGAAAATACCTTCAAGAACTTCCATTAAACCAACAAACATCTCCGCTTCCCCAGAATCAAGCAACCTATGACACTCATTTTTAAGCAACTTAAACCCAGACCCATCAAACAGCTCCAAGGGAGCAACCCCAAGCTCGTTCAGTTTCTTCAAAACCCCAACAACACAGTCGATCCTCCCTTCGCGAACACTCTTCACAATCCCGCTTGCCACCACCTCCACACTCAACATTGAAGCAAACTTAGAAACATTCCCTTCAGAAACAACTACGCTTTCAACGATCATAGCAAACTCCTCAAGTCTTCCGTCTTTGGCTAGTTTTAAGGCCATGTCGGCGTAATAGTCGTTGCGGGAACTGAGGTCCCGTCGGACGGTGGAGAGGAGAGGGGTCTGGGAGGAATGAACGGTGGGGATTGAAGATAAAGATGAAGACGAAGCTAAGGGAGAGAGTTTGGTAACTGGGTGTTTGTTGGGTTTATTAGGGTGGTTGGAGAGGCGAGTTTGGGTGGCGACAATGGCGGAGGAGGAGGAGGAAGAGCCGAAAACGACTCTCATTCTCGGCCAAGCGTTAGGCTTTATTGAAATTTTTGAAGCTTGTGGGACTATTTTGATTTTTCCATTTTTTTTTTAATGTGATATTGGGTTTGAAGTTGAAGCGGATTGAATTTCAGTGGCGGGTGGCTGATGAGTTTATGATTTTTGTTGGTGATAAGGTTATTCTTGTCAAGTGAAAATCACGTGTGCTGCATTTTTTTCGCTCCAATTTATAACGGTCATCGGATCAGGAAATTCTATTTCATTTACATCAATATTTTCTGAAATAGAAATAATAAGAGCCACAGCAATTTTATACAAATAAGGATATATAAATTGGCACGAAGAGATTGGTGGTATAAAATTATTACCGTCTTATTATTATTTTTTAGTTAATTTTTATATTATATTATTTTATATATATTAATTTATATAAAATTATTTGTAACTCTTTTCGTACCAGTGTACACATTTATTTGTGTAAAATTATTTGTGACTATATAATTATTATTTTTTAATTTTTTTTAAAAAATATATTTTACGCTTGTATAATATGTTTACTAAACGAAAATTAGAATGGATTAGAATTGAAATGATCAGGAATCAGAATAGGCTGGAAGGAGAATAAACTCCATTCTCATTATGTGTTTATTTTATTTTAGAATCAGAATATTTTGTTTTAGAATCAGAATTCAACTGGGATAAATTGTTATTAATTACTAAAAAGTCCTAATTAACTATTGTCATAATTATTATTTTGTTTTTTAATTATTGTAATGATTATTATTTAAAATTATTATTATTATTAATTATTTGTTGATAATAATTGCATCATTATTAACATTAATATATTAATTATAATACTAATAATAATAATAATAATATATTAATTAATATATTGCAGCAATAATAATAATAATAATAATAATAATAATAATAATAATAATAATCCATTCCAAAAAAATAATAATCAAAATCAAGATCAGAATCATCATCAACAACAACAATAAAAGCAACAACAAATCATCATCGTCGGCATCATCACCATCACTATATCGGAATTGTGGCCATCAGAGACGAAACTGAGATGAAAATGAAATCGAAACGGCCTAAAGTGAACTGAAACCGGCAATCAATTGCTACACCACAGCTGGCGGTCCAGCGCTGATGAAGACAAAGGTTGATTTTGGCAATGACTTAGGATTTGCTGTGATGGCATTTGGCTGAATGGAGATGCGAGAAGTTTAGCTAGGGATTTGCTTTTTTCTTTTTTTTTTTTTGACATTTATATTTTTCATTTAAAGGAGAGCATTTTAGTATTATTAAAATGTTAATGGAAGTAAAATTAGAACTCCTAGGAATGGAGATTGATTCTGAACCCTTTGGGAATCAATCTTTCATTTTCTATTTCCAAATTAGAGTGGATCCCATAATTCAAATTATGATTCTTGCTCTTATTTTGTAAAGTATATGTTGTCAATGATTCTTATTTCGAATTTTCATTCTCCAATTTAGCAAATAAACATACTATTAATATAAGAGAATATTTTTTGTATTAAAAAAAACGAGAATATGTTCAATATTATAACCAAATTTAGTAAATTCTACTCTTATTACGAGTGTTTTCTTTTTGGATGGTTATAAGAACCTAAGTATATATTTATAGAATTTACTAAGATAAGATTGATCAAGAGCTCGCAATTGCACATATATGTGGTAAGTTATGATTATGGACTACTGTGCTACTTGTCCCATGGTCCCCCATTCATAACTTGACATGCGCTTAGCCATACACCATTAAATACGTGTTAACCTAAAGGGTCTTACAATCCTTGATTTTGATAATAACAAGCAATGTAATAAAGGCAATATAGGAAAAAATACTTTTGGATCTCATTAGTTGTTAAAAGTCTTAAGTCATTCATGTGAGATCAAGGGCTCAAGACATTAGTTTTGGTGATATCTTTGTTTTTAATTTATTTTGTAAAGCTAGTTTGTTGACATTTATGCATGATTAGCAAATGTGAGCTCAATAGGTTTTTATGCATTACATTTGTTGATGGTTATTTTCGGTTAACTAGAAAATTGAATAAAAGAGACAATATAAAGAGTAAAACACAGAGAACTTACATGGTTCAATACTTGACCTACATTCACATGATTCAAAAGAGCAAACTTTACTATTTAATAATAATTACAGTGAAGTCTTTTTTTAAAAATATTTTTTTAGCTATTTACCTCTAAATTTTGCTTGCCTATAATGCATTAAGGGTGTGTTTGGCACATTGGATTATATTACACTGTATTATATTATTTTAATATAAGTGTATTGTATTATACTATATTTCATTAGTACTGTATTATAATAATATTGTACAATATTTAGTATTATATTGTACTGTATAACTTTTAATTATACTATGTTTGATGCTGCATTGTATTGCACTATTTTTTTGGTAATTATAAAAAATTATATTTTTGGAATTTGGCAAAAATTCTTTTTGTCAAAAATATTTTCTACTAAATTTTATAGTATCAATCTTCTCTTAGATTATATTTTTTTTAAGTATTAGATTATACTTTTCAGCAATAAATTTTATGAAATAAAAATCCAAATGAATAAAATAGATAACTTTAAAAAAATCCCAACATATATAATTAAAACATATATTTTTTTTTAAGAAAAAAAAGTCATAATAAAGATAATTAATACAAAGTTTGCACGTATTATATATAGTCACAACATAAAAGGAGTTGCATTCTTAAAAAGAGTTGCTCTGTCTCATACGTCAAATTAAGATCAATAATTTTGCATACATAGAAATTGATGCAACTTTCACTCAATCCCTAGATAGTGTGTATTCTTTCCCAGCTGTCCAAATGCTAGTTTATTTTTTACCATTGCTCATCCTCCCAGTAAAGAATTTCTCCTATTACCTATCTAAGAAAAAAATGTTATCAAATGGGCAACAAAAGAACGACAACTACATTATTTCTAAGCAATGTACAAAATAAATTGACTTCCTCAAAGGTATTTCCATTTTAATTAATTATTTTATTTTTCATGTTATGTGCTTCCACTTTAATTAATTATTTTATTTTTTATGCTTCATGTTCTGCACTCGATGCTTCCACTTTAATTAATTATTTTAATTTTTATACTCCATACTCTATGCTTCCATTTTAATTTATTATTTTATTTTTCATACTCCGTACTCCATGCTTCCATTTTAATTCATTATTTTATTTTTCATACTACATGCTCCATGCTTCCATTTTAATTCATTATTTTATTTTTCATACTCCATGCTCCATGCTCTATGTTCTATACTTCCACTTTAATTTATTATTTTACTTTTATGCTCCATGATCCATTCTTTACTTTTGTGCATACTTCACTCTTGTGCATGGATTTAAATGCTTCACTTTTCCCTATATCAATTGCTCCCAACTCTTTGGGGCTTTATTTTCAAAGCTTAAAAGAACTATTTCCTCACCTACATATACATTGGTTGTTTTCTCTTCTACCCACCAACTAAGCCAATTCTCACTTATATAAATTGATCCTTTTCTCTCTCGTTCAACAATCAATTTTCTTTCCATCCCTTCTCAAGTTTAGGTTACCCAAATTTTTGGTGAGTATTTGTTGTTGTTTCTTTTTTTTTTTAATACTTAGTCAGTCGCATTCTCAGGGTTTCCCTGACTTTGAGCTTTGTGAATATCCTTTAGAAGAGAATGATTATTAGCTTGTAGCTAGTCAACTACTCGTTGTAAATTTTGCCCTTGCTTCTTTTTTTCATTCTTCTATGTCTACTGGGTGGAGCATAGATGAGGAGGTTAATCATATGGGTGAAATGCCACTCAAATTCCTTCGTATCTCTTATGGTATACCTCGTTCCATTTCTCTGGAAAGGGCTAGAGAAAACGACAAAACAAGTCATCCTTATCTAGGAGTTATCACCATGCATCCTGACTTTTTCACGCATGGTGTTAGACTGCTTTTCCTTTTTTAGGTATATGCATAGCAATTTTAAGTGTGCTCCTTCTCAATTGAGTCTGATTGTCTAGCGTGCCATGATAGATATGTACATTCTTTGGAAATAGAGAAACATTCCTAGCCCTATATTTCAACAATTTCAATTATTTTACCAACTGATGGCCATTCCTAATCCTAATAGAGGCCCTCGTATTAAAGGTTGGTATTATGTGCACACTTGGCCTAAATTTCCTCCCTTGATTGTTCAAAAGAAATCTTCTGGCAGGTCTTGGAAAGACTAGTGGTTTTTTGCCGATGGAGATTGGGAATTTGGGGAACCTAGTGACATAAACCTTGAATAACGAGTCCAAACTCATTTATACCCCAAGTAATTGTCTGGGTACTATTTGGATATATCATTCGGCAATTTTAATAACTTTATTTATTTTTTTTGTAGCAACGTGGAACACACCTCCCTTTTATTTTTTTTTCTAATAATGAAAGAGGATTTTTGCCGAGTGTCCCTAATATTCCATCATAATATAGATCTTGGGTATATCTCTCTTAGCCTGGTTTTTTTTTTTTTTATCAATATTCAGTTTTATCTCCCCCGCACATCTTTTAGACTCTCCTAGAGGTGAGTTTTTGTTCTTTATCTAATATTTTTGATAAAATGACTATATCACGTAATAGCACGTATGTCTTTTTTTTTTAGTCATATCTTCCGTGAACGACAGTGTTTGTAAAAACAATAAAATTGAAAAGCTTCCTCTTGCTAAGATCAGTAGAAAGCTGAGGGATAAGCCTACTTTTCATGTCAAAGGGTCATCTTCTTAAGCTATTATTTTGAGTCATCCTCAGCAAGAAATCTTGCATGTACTTACTATTAATATGACTGCTTATTCACCATCTGTTAGCTCTTCTGCTACTACTAACATCTTGGCTCTTACTCATTTTCCATTAGATTCTAACCAAGGTACCTTGCCTTTGTTGGAGACTTATGAAGCTTTGTTTGGGAGGACTATTCTCAGACATATCTTAATTTCTTCAACCAACTTTTGCCTCAGTACATTTCTTCCAACGATGTGAGGCATATTGAAAGTTGTGACCCAACGGCCATCAGGCTAAACAGGTATACTATGTTCCCTTATTCTTGGTGTTTCAATATGATTGGCTCTTAGTGTCTCTTTATTCAAATTATCATTTATTCCGCTACAACTTAGCTTGCCATCTAAGTATTCAAAAGGAAAATCAAAAGTTTAATGTTGTAAAAGGATACGTTGATTGAGTCTGGACGAGCCTCTGAAAGGCAGATTGCTAAACTAGAAGAGAGTTTGGCTAAAGAAAAAACTCTCATGGCCTAGCTAAAGGCAGACTATGATAATCTAAAAGTAGATTACGACAATTTGAAGACTCAATTCCAATCTCAGATTCAAGATTTGTCTAACTCCATTAATAAATTAAATCTTCAAATGTCAACTGCAAAAGCTTCACCTGTGAAGGAGTACAAGACTTTCGCTGAGTTTGCCAATATCATTGATGAAAAGTTTTTGGAAGGTGCTGCTAAGGTGAAGGCAATGATGCAAAATTAGTATCCCCAGCTTGCCTATAGTTTTCTGGAAGATGATGAAGACGAGGATTAATCTAGGCATGGTGGCCTTTTCTTCATTGCTTGTGTACTCTTTGCTTTTTTTTTTTTTATATGTACCATACTTAGTGGGATTAGATGATGCTTTTATTTCCTACTTTTCTTATTATTGATTTAAAATTTTATTTGTTTCCAAAAATCTTAATCCTACTTTTTATTTCTTTAACTTTTTTTGTCACCAGAAATTTCTTTCTTGTTTTCCTGGCACCAGGAATTTACTTAACTTTTTCCTGGAATTTGCTTAACTTTTTCCATTAGTAATTTACTTAACTTTTTCCTAGCACTAAAAATTTACTCAACCTTTTCTTGGATAACTTTTTTCATCGGGAATTTACTTAACTTTTTCCTGGCACCAAGAATTTGCTCAACTTTTTCCTGGCACTAGGAATTTACTGAACCTTTTCCTAGCATAAAAAATTTGCTCAACTTTTTCCTGGCACCATGAATTTACTTAACTTTTTTCCTAGCACTAAGAATTTATTCAACTTTTTCCCGATACCAGGAATTTACTCAATCTTTTCCTGGTTCCAAGAATTTGCTCAAATTTTTATTGGCACTAGGAATTCACTTTTAGCTTTTCCTGTCTTTCTCTTACAAGACTAAATAACTAAACTTATTGAGAACAATATACTGGAGTAACTAAAGAAAAATACTTTTATTAATAGATTACTGCAAATTTGATTGGGAACAATTCTTTGGCAGTAATTAAATTTTTTACTAACTCAAAGAAGGCCTTATTAAGACTACTAAAAAGAAGAGTAAACAACTTTCCTATTGATAGTAGATCCTTAGATGTTTGCATTCCACGGATACGACAACACAACTCAACTCATATCTTTTATCTCGTAGGTTCCAAAGCGAACAATTTCTATTATTTTACATGGACCCTCTTAGTTTGGGCCCAATACTCTAACATTCTACTCTCTGGTGTTTTGGAATACTTTTCTAAGGACAAGGTCCCCAACTTGGAAGTTTTTTAGATTTACTTTTGAATTAAAATATTAAGCTACCCTTTACTTATGCGTTGTAGCTCTGAGCCAGCCTACTCTCTCCTCTCTTCCAATAAGTATAGGTTGAGATTTAGTTGCTCCTCGTTTTGCTCTGCTTGAAAGTATTGTGCTATATATAATGGCATCCGTATTTCAACTAGGACCACTGCCTTCGTCCCAAATGCGAGGGAATATGGTGTTTCTCTAGTTGTTGTAGTATACGTTGTTCTTTACGACCATAGCACGAATAATAGTTGATCCCCTTAAACTCCCTTATGCTTTTCTAAGTTAGTCTTTAAGTGGTGCTTGATTATTTTATTAATATCCTCAACTTGCCCATTAGCTTGAGGATGTGCTGGTGAAGAAAAGAAATTATTGATTCCAAGGCCTTCACACAATCCCCTGAAGTGTGAATTGTCGAATTGCTTCCTATTATCTGTAACAACGGCATAAAAGATTCTGAATCTGCATATGATAGATTTACATACAAACATTGTTGTCTTCTATTCTATAATTTGTGCTAATGGTTCTACTTTTACCCATTTGGTAAAGTAATCCACAGCCACCACATCAAATTTTGTCTATCTTTTGCCTGTTGGCATTGGACCAATGATGTCTATGCTCCATTGTACGAATGGCCATGAATTAGTAAGTAGTGATTCATATTCTACTTTATTGTTGGAAGCTTGGATCCAAACTTGAGGGCGGAACTTAATTTTGTATTTTCTAGAGTCACTAAAATTAGTCCTATCTCACTTCTTTGTTGGTTTAATGATCCATCCACATTCAACTTCTAGATTGGTATAGTTTTAGAGCTAACTTTTTCCTTTCTGAGTCGATTTCTGGTAAATTCTACCACAAAGTCTATAGCAGCTCTTTTTTTAATCGCTATTTGACACGACTCAAAAGTGTTATTACTCCCAAGTATAAGAGTGTCTAGTTATAATATAACCTGGTGAGTCTAGGGTCAAACCACAAGGAATTTAAAATCTAGTCGTCAAATTAAAACAAAGAAAATTAATTTTAGGAAAAGAAATTACTAGGAATCAATTTAAAAATATGCTAAGGTTACATGATCCAATCTCAGCATTCAAACTATAATTTTAATACTCTCTCATTTTTTATATTTTGCCTCACTTTTTCCAATTAATTATTATATCATTTAATTCTTAACTAATTATGTGTGTGGATAAATATGAAATAAAGTACCGAATGTGCCACAACTGTATTAATGTGTCGACATTATGTCAAAATACCGTAAAGATCCAAGAGAATCTATAAATTAACATGACATAAAAATAACCAGAAAAGAATAAAATAAACTTAAAAACTTACTTGAGAAAATAATAAATTTGATAATTTGAAACCTTGAGCTTTATCCTTCACCTCAACTTAGTAAAATTAGCCAGTTATATTGAAAGAAAACACAAGACTCTTTTTATTTGATAAACTTTTGAAATATGTTACAAGGAAAATTGATATAGAAGGAAACAAGAAAAGAAAAGAAAGAAAGAAAGAAATTCTTCAGTTCCCTCTTAGCTACAACTCTCTCTCTCGGCTTACTACTCCTCTTGGCTCCCCCCCCCCCTCAGCTTTAGCTCATTTGCCTATTTTTTTATAGGCAATGAATGCCTTTAACTTTTTTTTATTTTATTATTATTATTTATATTATCACCTTTTTGAAAGGTGTGATAGTCAGGTGGCTAAGATGGCCATTTGACCATCATGAGCATTGTTGCTCCCTTCTTCTTTTTTTATTTTTTAATATTTATTTATTTCATCTCTTTAATGATACATTTCAAATTGCTTTAGCAGTCCTTCTTTATTCCCACTTTTAATTCCAATTCCATCTTTATTCTTGAAAAATATTTACTGAGATAAAAATTAACATATTACGAATTAATTTAACATAAAAATATATTTGGAGAGTATTAAGATAATTTAAAAATAATGAGCACATCAATCGACATAATAAGTGAAAAATTAATAATTTTATCCTTATTAAATGTATATTTTTTAGTGTCAATCACTATTCTAGGTTGATATTAAATATCATGCTCTCCATATTCTACTGCTCATTAGACTAACCTTCCTAATGCTTCTGGTTTTTCCATGACTTGTCTGAATGGCTTATTTGTCAACACCACTACGATGTGGCCCAGAAAATAAAGCCTTAATTTTCTAGCAAAGATTACCAATGCTAAGGCCATATTTTCTATCATCAGATATCTCATTTTAGCATCTAGCAGTGTATGACTCACATAGCAAATGGATTTTTGCACCCTATCCTTCTCTTTTATTAATACCGAGCTTACTGTCGAGTTTGACACAACAAGATAAGTACACAAATTCTCCCTTGACACTAGTTTAGAAAGAATTGGAGGACTGCCTTTGTACTTTTTCAATTCCTGGAACGTTTTCTCACATTCATCTGTCCTTACTAAGTTTTTTTCCCCCCTCATAGAGTTTTAAAGAATGCAAGCGTTTATCTATTGCTCGCGAAATAAAGCGACTTAAGACAACAACTCTCCTTGTCAATCTTTGAACCTCCTTTATTGTCTTTGGTGATTCCAAATCCAACAAAGCCTGAATCTTTTCTAAATTAACTTTTATTCCTCGCTGACTGACCATGAATCCCAAGAACTTTCCCAAGGATACTCCAAACCACATTTACATGGATTTAACTTCATATTAAAATGTTTCAAGATTTTAAAGGCTTCCTCCAAGTTTGTGACATGATTATCTATTTTCTTGCTTTTAACAAGTATGTCATATATATAAACTTTCACATTTCTTCTAATCTATCTAGCAAATATTTTGTTGACTAATTTTTGATAGGTTGCTTTAGCATTTTTTTAACCTAAAAGGCATTACATTATAATAATATTAGGGTTATTATCATTTTACTATTTCAGAAATTGTCAAATATCAAATGACTATAAGAAGTATTGTCTCCTATCATTTTACTACTATATCTTTATAAAAATATTATTTTACTACTTTTCCGTTACAACTGTTAGTTGACCGCTAGTTGATTGTTAGTTGACCAGTTAGTTGACTAATAAAATATTAATTTCACCCTTTATGATTAAAAAAAATATTTGAAGGTTATTTATAAAATAAATTTGTAATATATTTATTAAAATAAATATAAAATACCGACATAATTTTTTTTGCTAGAATTATGATATATGAATTACAAATTTATCTTATTATTTTTTTAATCATGAAGGGTAAAATTGGTATTGTGTTAGTCAACTAACGGTCAACTAACGGTCAACTAATGATCAACTAACAATTATAACGGAAAAGTAGTAAAATGATATTTTTATAAAGATATAGTAGTAAAATGATAGGAGACAATAATTCTTATAGTCATTTGATATTTGACAATTTCTGAAGTAATAAAATGATAATAACCCATAATATTAGCCTTTATTTGTAATGAATGTTGTTTTCTCTCTATCTAGAAGGTGCATCTAAATCTATTTATAACCTGAATATGCATCCACAAATGTGAGTAATTCATGTCCTGCGGTCCCATCAACTAGCTAATCGATCCTGGGTAGAGGAAAACTGCATTTGGGGCATGCTTTGTCCAAGTTAGTAAAATCTATGCAAATCCTCCACTTTCCATTTGGTTTTTTTTACCATCACTACATTGGCTAGCCAGGTAGGGTAATGCAGTTCTTTAATAAATCCTACTTTTAGTAGTTTATCAACTTCCTCTATAATTGTTTCATATTTTTCTTGACTGAAAGACCTCTTTTTTTGTCGCACTAGTTTATAACCAAGATTAACATTCAATCGATAGTCTATTACTTCAGGATTTATACCAGGCATGTCTTCATGCAACCATGCAAACACGTCAGAGTTTGCTCTAAGGAAAGTTTTGATTTGTGCACATAATTCTAAAGTTAGCGATTGGCCAAATCGGGTAGATTTACTTTAAGCTCCTTGCGACAATGGACATTGTCTAATTCTTCTATCGGTGAACCTCTTTGCTCACTTTTTTCTTTCCTTAGGTCAAGCATAATTTATAGGTTTTTATGCTTGTCCATCTTGCCTCTCAAAGCTGTAGTGTAGCATCTTCAGGATTCTTCTTGATCAGCTCTTAAAATTACCAATCCTTTTCCTATAGGAAATTTTATCAGCAAACGATAAGTCGAAGTTATTATTCGAAACATGCTTAAAGCTGGTCTTCATATGATGACATTATAAATCGATGGAGGCTCCACTACTAAGAAATTCTCCATCTTAGTAATTTGGTTGGGTGGCTTCCGAAATAATCATTGGCAACCCTATAACACCCAAAGAGATCAAACATTCTCCTCCAAAACCAATCAAAGGTGTGCGTATTGGCTTTAATTTTTCTCTTTCAATCTTTATTTTATCAAATGCTACTGCATATAAAATATATGATGAACTTCCATTATCTATTAGAACTCTGTAAACCTTCATAGTTGCTAGGATTATAAAGATGGCTAGGGCATCATCCCGGGGTTGATGTATTCCTCTTGTCGCTTTATCTGTAAATACGATAGTGTTATGTCTTATCTTTACTTTTATTTTTTTAGGTCTGTTTACTAAATCTACAAGGAAAACCCCTGGTGTGTTTCTAGCCTCTCTAGCATGAGCTTTTCAAGCCCTATTAGAATCTTTTCTACCTGCGGGTCCACTAAATATAGTTCTTATGGGTGTGCCACCTACGATGTCTTGGTTCTATTTACAAAGTTCTAGGTACTGCTATTTTTTGTAGATCATTGTATGGGACCTCGTCAGGCATCTCTTTACCACATTTCCTTACAAATTCTTTAAGATACTCTATCTGGATCAGGGATTTTATTTTTTTCTTAAGACTGAAAAAATCTTTAAAGTTGTGACCATGATCTTAGTGGTACCTGTAGTATTTGTTTCTGTCCCTTCGATTAGGTGTTGTCTTGATATCCTTGAGTTTCTACAGTAAATCTGAGTTTCTTATTTGCATTGACAGCTGCTGTCTGGCCATATTAAGTGGTGTTTACCAAGAGAACCAGCTCTACGAAATCCTTGGACCTTTATTTTTTTGTCTATTTATTCTTTCACTCTTTTCAACTAGTTCTTTCTTCTTCTTCCTCTTTTATCCTGCTCTTTGTGAATCTAGATTAGCCCCTCTTTTTGCATTAGTCAACTCATATGCGTTAGAGTATTTTTGTGCTATCCACAACAATTCCATGAAAGTTCTTGATGCATTTTTTGTGAGTGAGTAATAAAATCTTCCTGGTTGTAACTCGATTGTAGCCAAGGCAACTACATCACTATAGTTTTCCACCCTTATAGCTTCTTTGTTGAGGTAGGTAATGTAATCTTTTAACTACTCATCCTTCCCTAGCTTAACTGACAAAAGACGAGTCGAGGGAAGCTGATGGGCTCTGGCTTCAATAAATTGGCTAATAAATATCTGACTTAGTTGGGTGAATGAAGAAATCGATCTTGGTTTCAGCTTTTTGTACACCTATGTGTTGCTCTAGTGAGTGTCAGCTAGAATGCCCTATACATGACTACTTTTGATGCTTCTTATAGCTCTATCTAAGACCTGTAAGTCTCTAGATGTTTTTTCGGATCTTTTGCTCCTTTATATAACTTTATCTGGGGCATTTTAAATTTTGGAAGAAGTGGTGCATCCCATATGTCCTTAATGAAATGAGGTTTTATTTCCTCCATGTGTGGTCCAATAGGAGTTTTCTCAATATCATATATCTTTTTTCTTGAGTTCTTTTAACTTTGCCTCCAAGCTCGCTAAGTCAGCACTGGACTCGCTTTCCTCATGCTCTCTAGATTAGATTTTGGTTTAACATTTTTTGTTCAATTTCTCCAATAGATCTCTGGAGCTTAATGCTTGTCGAAGATCTCATTTTTCATAATTGGTGTGGCTTACATGGCTTCTAACTCGTGAGTCATCTTGAGATCTTTCCCTTTCATGACCATGTTGTTGATCATGATACTGGTGATGTTGTTGTTGCTCCTCAACTGTTGGGGTAGACCCACGGTTCCTTTGGCTCTCTATATATTGGAGCACCAAATTCATGTTTTGTGTCAGGTCAGCCACTTGTTGCGCAAGCGGCAGCTGCGAGCCCATGTTGCTATAATGCCTCCTTGGGGGCTTGGGACCCACAGTAACCTATAGTTGCAATGACTGTGTTGGCTTCGTTGACTCGTGATTTTGTGTTGAGTGATTTTAATTGCAACTAATTATATCTTCCCCACAGACGGTGCCAATCTATTGATGCTTACTTTCAGTCAACTAGAAAATTAAATAAATAAGATTATATAAAGAGCAAAATACAGAGAATTTACGTAGTTCAGCTCTTGGCCTACGTCCACGAGATTCAAAAGAGCAAACTTTACTATTCAATAATAATTACAATGAATTTTTTTTTAGCTATTTGCTTATGAATTTTGCTTGCCCATCATGCATTAAGAGCTTTATATTTATAATACAATTTTTTGGTATTCTAAGTCGTTGGTATTTCCTTATTCTTATTAGCTTCTACCACTTAACTAGAGTTTGATTTGGAGTCTACATTTATCTCCTTCTCAAAGTTAGTCTCTGAAGCTTCTAGATTTTTTCCATTTTTTCTTTCTCTATTTTTTTTCAATTACCGCCACTTTATCTTGTACACATATACTCCATTTTAATTAATTATTTGACTTTTCATGCACCATGCTCCATGTTCTTTAACTAATTATTTTGTTTTTCATGCTCCATGCTCCATGCTTCTGTTTTAATTAATAATTTTACTTTTCATATTCCATGCTCCATGCTTCCACTTTAATTAATTGTTTTACTTTTCATGCTCCATGCTCCATTCTCTATGCTTCCATTTTAATTCATTATTTTACCTTTTATGCTCTATGCTCCATGCTCCACTTTTATGCATGCTTCACGTCGAATTTATATACTTCACTTTTGTGCATTGCTTTGCATGCTTCACGTTTCCTTTTCATGCTTCTTGCTCCATGCTTCATACTCTATTTTTGTGTATGCTTCACTCTTGTGCATGGATTTGCATGCTTCACTTTTCCCAATATCAACATTTACTAAAATTCTTAAATCATTTATTATTACCAAAATTCTTGAATCTTTTATTATATTTTGGTTTGGTGATGAATGTGCTTTCAAAATACTAGAAGAAAAACGAAAGCCAAATATTTTATTAGAATGAATTTTTTCTAAGTATGTGGATTGATTTGAAAAAGTTGTAATCTGTTGAAAAATATAAAGAACTTATATGCTTTTAATGTTATTTTGAAAATCTAAAAGAGGACCTATTTTATATTGTTTCAAAATATTTTGGACACTTTTGTAATTATAAAAAAGTTTAAGTTAAAATTGTAAATATTGAGAAAAGCCCAAAGCTGCTAGCCGGAGAAAGTGGCTAATCGGTTTGCTTTCCAGAGGCAAACTGGCGAGCCGATTTGGAGAAAATGGCTAGCCGGTTTACTTAAAGTGGAGTCAGTTTGGTAAAGCGGCTAGTCGATTTCACGCTGATTTTGAAGTTTATGTTCCTAATAGCTAGTTTTTGCTTAAATCTATAAAAACCAATTTTATATCCATTAGAGTGGTTATTGATCTTGAAAATTTATCTATTTTTAGAGTGGTTATTGATCTTGAAAATTTGTCTATTCTGTGAACTTTGAAAAAACTCTTGAGCTCTCACTTGCTTTTATCCGTAACTATTTTGGGCTTAGATTTGCACATCTATTCTTGTGAGGAGTTTATTGTTCATAAAACTCATTTCTTTCAAATTGAGTGTTGAGAAACACTTGGATGAAGATGGTATTGTTGAGTATTAGAAAATATATATTTATAAAGGAGAAAATTGTCATTTTATACTTCAAGTTTTATTAATATTCCTACTTTTATGTATTTAAGTTTCTTGTGATTTAATTATGTGTGTTTTATTTGAATTAAGTATTTTATGTATTTTAAAGGCATCATGATCATTTCACAATGAACGAGAAATCACGCGGCAAAACGGACATCACTTTTGAACTCAGGACAGTCGAAAACCTTAGGAGGAGCATAAAAGGAAAAATGTCACTGTTCACATGTACGGCACTATTCACATATACGATGATGTCCATGTTACTGTTCATGACACTGTTCACACATATGGAACGATGACGTGACATTGAATGATGATGTGGCATTGACTGATGAGTTGTAACGATTCTATTGGACAAATTTTATATACACTGTTGATCGGTGATGTGGCAGCATGTTAGTGGACCAAAAATTACGCATACGGTACATGCATATACACAAGATTATTTTCAACCAAACTACGTCGCTGTTCAAGCCAGTTAACTGTTCAAACCGGTTGTCAAACTATGTCACTGTACAAACCGCGTGGTCAAACCGCGTACTGTTGACTGATGACGTGGCATAATTCTGAGCGTCCGAACTGTTTTTAATTTGATGGCTATGATTTACTCAATGTATCTATAAAAGGGGGCCTCTCTCCCCTAATTTGATGCCCCTGAATCTATTTTTAGGCTTCATTTTCTGTAATTCTTTCTCAATTTTGTATTTTCTATATATTTTAATAAATTTCCATTTTGCCCCTAGTTCAATTATGAGTAGCTAATTTTCTTTTAAGCTTGGGTTGAAGGGGAAGTCTCAACATATGTCATGGGCTTTATTTGGTAAATTTATTTTCTCTTCCCTTCTAATTTTTGTGGATGTTTTAACTTTTCGTTGACAAATAATAATAATATTGTTTAGATATCGTCCTGGTTTCACTGGCTCCCTAGTACAAGATTATTATTATTTGGCACGATAAGCCCTTAGCACCATATTGATTAGAGTGTGGTTCATGAAGTGTGGATTCCCCGCTCATGATTTAATTGGCATTAATAAGGAATATTTAGCCCATGGAGCATGTTGATACGGATCCAGATACTCAAGCACTTCAATTATAATAGTTTTCACCTTAATTTAATTCCGACATTCCCATTTAAATTCTAGGATAATTTAAATCACTTACACCACAAATCCAATCAATCACCTATTTACAAAATTAATTCTACGTGTAATTAAAATTCACCTCCTCATAGGATCGACACTCGTCACCTTTAATCTATTCTACAATAGATTCGTGTGCTTGCGAGTTCAATAAAATTTGCACAACAGGTATGCGATATACACCTTGGATAATTTATAAAATTATATTAACACTTTGAAGTTGATTATAATTTTTGGACCCTGGGGATATAAGTCTTGTTTTAGTAGAATCCTCAAGTTTCGGATAGTTTCTAGGCATAGACATAGGCCGATTGACAAACCACATAAAAGTTTGGTTTGTTTATTTTCTTTCTACTTTTTTTTTAATTTAATTTTATTTGTTGATTGTAGTTATTGTTATTGTAATATAGTGGTAGTTGTTGATGTTGGATTGTGATGCTACTGTTGGAGAAATTTTTAAAACTCAATTCATTCCCCTCTTATGTTATTTGGCTAGAATCTTAGTATGGGACCACGCATATGAACATGTCTTAGTATTTAGACACTAAAATATTTATGGTACAATCTGGAAATATTGCTAGACTAGTTTAGTAATTTATTTCCACTGGCAATATTAGTTATAATTGGCTACTAACAACATATCTCAAATTTACTCCTACTACCAACATAAAAATATATATATATATTCCACAATTTTATTTTATTTTATTTTTGAAAAAGAGACAGATCCGGCAATCAACCATTCTGTCCATTGGTAAATATTGTAGGATTAGAGCAACTAATAAAATAATTTTTCTTCATTCAAAATAAAAAAATAATAAAGTATTTTTTTTCTAGATTCATTAAAAGTTGTGCGGGACTTTGTACTGACTAAGGTTTGAATTTTAGGTATTATTTAACTTTTATTAATTACATTACTTGCTTGAATAACTTGGATGCTGCCGTTTAGATCCATAACTCAACTAGTCAACAAAGCTTACTTTGTTTCTTACGACAAAGTTAGAATAAGACTAATTAAGGGTCGATGATATAATTTTTGAAATAAAATTTATTTAAATAGAGATTTTATTAATAAAATTTTTATAAAAATAAATTATTTAATTTTTAAAAATTTTAATAAAAAATAATTGACAATAATAAAATATTTTTAAAAAATTATAAAATTAAATAAATATATATTTACAATCATGAAATAAGCCATGCCATACAACCCCTAATGAGAACCGAAGAAACCGGGGGACAACAAAAGCGGCAGACGCAAGAAAGCTACCACCAACACGTGCCACGTAGAAAGAGCCATAGGGACACGTCGGTCAATTCGGAAAAAACCAAACGCAGCTTCTCGATAGGATACCGCCCGGTCCTAAATCAAAAAGCCTGACCGGCCAAAATCGATCCCAGTAATCAAACCCTAATCGGGATCAAATTCTTCACAAAATCGCAAAAAAAAAGGAGAAAAAAACTATAATCATCTCAATAATAATCAATTAAATCAGGGAAATTTTTTTTTGTCTTGTTATTGAATTTGATGATAATAAAAGATGCCGCCGAAGCAGCAATCGAAAGCAGAATTAGCGAAGAAGCAGAAGATCGTCGAAGACAAGACCTTCGGTCTTAAGAACAAAAACAAAAGCAAAAACGTTCAGAAATATGTTCAGAATCTCAAACAGAACGTTCAGCCCAAACCCGACCAGTCTAAGGTCGCCGCCAAGGTCCGATTTTTAATTGTTATTACAAAATTCAATTTTTTTTAAATTATAAAATTAATCGTTAAATTAGAAAATTTCAATATTTAATTAATATATTTTTTTTAATTACAGAAAAAGAAGGAGGAAGAGAAGGCTAAGGAGAAAGAGCTGAATGATCTGTTCAAGATTGCTGTTAGTCAGCCTAAAGTTCCAGTTGGTAAGTATTTATATTTCTATATTTTTTGTTTTCTTAAATTGGGTTGTTGAAATTTGAAGCTTGATTGGTGATTTTATTGAAATTTGGCCTTTGTGTTCAGGTGTTGATCCTAAGTCTATATTGTGCGAGTTTTATAAAGCGGGACAGTGTCAGAAAGGTTTTAAATGCAAGTTCTCACATGATTTGAATGTTCAGAGGAAAGGGGAAAAGATTGACATTTACAGTGACAAGCGCGACCAAGGTTATTGCTTAAATAATTGTAACTTGTTGGTTTTGTTTGTAATTATTTTGTTTGTAATGCATGCACTCATGTTGTTCTGGTGCTTGTTTCTAAAAGAAACAATGGAGGATTGGGATCAGGAAACTTTGGAGAAGGTTGTGGAATCAAAGAATAAGGAATACAAGCAGAACAAACCTACGGATATTGTAAGTGTTCACTTGTTAATATTGCTTTTGTGCAATGCGTCAGTTTATTCATACCTAATCAATTCCAATTTCGCAATCCATGTATGTATATGTGAAGAATAGGATTGTAGCTCAGGGAAGAGACTGCGAGTTTAGCATTTGGAAATGACCTTATTGACTCTATTTTAACTTATTCTATTGTTATATTCTGGTTGGAGGTGATGAGGTTTGATTTGTCTTACTGATCCAAAACAATTATTACATATTCACTAGGTTGTACAACCATAGAGGATACTTGTAACCAATTTCATTTGTTCCAGTAGCTACCATTCTAATTTTATTATTGTTGGGTGCTGCATCTAATTGCAGTCTTAGCTGTGGTACTCAAATTTTTTGAATCACTTTTCTCTTGTTTTTGTTCTGGAAATGGAGGGTATCATTGTTTTTTTGTTGGTTTAGGATTACAGCTGTAAGTAATTTAAAACACTTCAGCAATGTTCATGGGTTCTGATTGAAGATGACTGTTGTTTTACCGATCTACATGTATTTGCAGGTTTGTAAATACTTTTTAGAAGCTGTGGAGAAGAAACAGTATGGCTGGTTTTGGGTCTGCCCAAATGGTGGTAAAGATTGCCATTACAGGCATGCTCTTCCTCCTGGATATGTTTTAAAATCTCAGATGAAGGCTCTGTTGGAGGAAGAAGCAGAGAAAATAACCATTGAGGAGGAGATTGAGAATCAGGTGATGAAATTTTCTGAAACTAAGCTGCCTTCCTTTTAGAGTGGCAGTATGTTTATTCTGAATACATGATTGGTAATCTAATATTTCAGCATTATTATTGTTATTATTTATTACTCATTAAAACTTGTCTGTTTCTGATTTTAGCGTGCTAAAATAACAACTACGACCCCTATGACTCCTGAATTGTTCATCGAATGGAAGAACAAGAAGATAGCTGAGAGAGATGCTGGCTTGGCTGCAGAGAGGGCAGAGAGAGCTAAGAATGACCGTATGAGGTATATCGTCTTGTGTGTTTTTGCATTGTGCACCTTTCTTTTCTAATTTTTTGGATCTTAGCTGTTAACATTCTGGTTTTCATTCCCTTCCAGTGGGCGTGAACTGTTCTTGTCAGATTCTAGTTGGTTTGTGGATGATGCTGAGGCATATGATAAATACCAAAGAGAGGAAGAATCTCATGTCACTGAACAGAAGGTAAATCTTCACCCATTACCTTTGCTTATTTCCATAAGATTTGTAAAAACTTCACAAACTCTGGATAATTTGTGCAAATATGAATTATTTCATCATACACCTTCAATATGCTGACCAAGATAACATCGCTTAGTGAGTGGTGGCTGAGAAAAGTAAGAAAATGAGATCTTGCCATCTCTTTCGCCTGCTGGAGCTCATTTATACGGTGATGTTGCCTGACAATACCTTTTAATCACTTAAGGGTGCGTTTGACATATTATATTATATATTGCATTAGCTGTATTGCAATACATCATTGTATTGGATTAGTTGTATTGTATTATGATGTATATAATGCATTAGCATGTTTAGTGCAATATGGACTATGTAATATTATTTTATATCATTATTTATATTACTATTAATTTTAAACTAATATTATTTAAATTTATTAATATTTAATTATTTACTATTAGTTATATTAAAATTATTTAGAAATAATTAACTTTTGTACTATAATCAAATAATGTAGTATTGTGTTATATTTTTATATATAATGTAAGATTTATTATTAGTTTTATTAAATTATTAAATAATAATCAATTTATATATTATAAAAATTAATATAAAAATAATAATATAATATAATATTATTGAATAATAAATAATAAATTTATATTAATTATTATAATGTAAAATTAAAAGAAAATAAAAATTAATACTGTATAATATTATCAGATAATATAATAGTAAATTATCAAGTTTACTTTATTTGCTGTATCATTAAAAAAAAAGGAGGTAAATTGTTGCACTATGGTGCATGCAGCAGCTGCTGGAGCCAAAACACAAGACCGCATTGGATAATGCAATGCAGTCTCATGTTATGCGGGGTGCCAAACACCCTAAAAGCTTTCATCATTGTTTTGAAGTTCCAATATTTCTTACTCCATGAACAGTTCATGCAATGCTAAAATGGGCACAAAATAAAAGCTAAATTCCACATCAATGCTTTTAACTTTCACTACCCATTCCTCTTTACTGAGTTTGTTGTCTACTTTGAATCTCATATTTGTAATTTCCTTCAGTTTTATTCAGTTAGAATACAGCCTGCATAACAACTGAATAGTCTGTTTTCATACGATCCTTAAAGGCTGACCTGTGACTAACTCTTGCATTTGTGGCCTGAACCCGGCCAAGTGTAAGGAAGTTGCATGACTTTTGACTATAATGGACCTGCTAGGTTGTTGTGGTATTACTGTTTCTTGTTTTATTTTCACTGTTAAAGAATGTTTGAAGTGGTAAAGACAATGTTGGTGAAAGTGTGTTGAACTAAAATTTTGAGGAAGGATTAAGGGATTAAGTTTTTGCTGTAAAAATACTACCGTGGCATAACCCTGTAAGTGAACCAGGTTCTCAGATTCTGTATGACGACAATATAGACACAAGTTGATAACTTAATAAAGTGGCTGTATACTGATCGTTGTTTGTTCTGCTGATCTCACTTCAGGCCAATGGCAATTCTGCCAGAGATGGAACAAGTACCTCAGCAAAAGCTGGTCAGGAAGATGAAGTTGTTCCTGATGATGACGATGAACTAGACATGGACGAGCTAAATGAACTGGAAGCAAGCCTAGCAAAGACATCAATCCAAATTCAAGAGCCGAGCAATGGCTCCTAAGTTTGGAACGCACAGATTGTTCAGTCTACATGCATTTTAAAATGTCAACTAGATGCCCCTGCATGTTTCCTCAGGGATGATTGTGAAGTTGAGCTATCAGCGATGCCATCTGCATAGATTAGTCAAGAAGTTATCAGCTGCCATGCTATCACGGTATTGTTGTCAAAATTCTATTGTTATCATCTATGTTTATCTTATATCACTATTCCTTTTGTAGCATTCCTGATTCCTGGAAATTATGTTCCATCTCAGAAAAGTCTGCTTATGCAAGTAGTATCCTAGTCCACGTTAGGAAGATACTCATAAATATCCATTGTTGCTACAACAGTTTTTTTGAGCCGCGAAGTAAATAAGCATGTCTTTTGCTTAATATTTCATTTTAATTAGAGAAATATGGCTTTCCAAGCTGCACGTTTTCATTTGTGAGTGCTTACAAAGCATTCATCGGTTACAATTTGATTCATTGTTTCCCTGTTAAAGCAAAACCTGAACCAAGTGCCATGTGAAATTTAAGGTCGGAGTCAATTGATGAGACTTGCAATAATGCTAGAAGAAATTGTAAACGAGCGTGGGGATTGAATGGACGGTAGTGAACCAAACGCAAAGACGTGTTCCATCAGAACAACAAAATGATGATGCGCTTTAAGGTGTCTTTTGTCGGCTCCAAACATTTCCCATCAAGGGTCGACAATTGACAGTGTGTCCTGTGTGGTACCATTAACTTGTGATAATGCTTGTGCCTTTTTAGTTTTGGAGTTACCGTACGCGTTTGCATCAAAATGTCCTCGTCACTATTAGTCTTAACAATCTCCTATGAGCACACAACACGTCGCGATTGTAACATTACATGTTAAAAAAAAGAAAAAAAACAATAATGATATTTAAATAGGCTCTCATGGAAGTTATGTGGCATATAATGATTGGCATTTGAGAGTCCCATAAGTAATAAAAGACAGCTTAAGTTTTGCTCTGAAATTTTATCCCAATTGGAGTTCCATCTGGACATGTCAATTATTAAGTAAATGATAAATTCTGAGTAAAAAAAAAAACTAAATGATAAATTCTCTCAAATTACAAGTTAATTAAGGGTCCGGCCGTGGCACACCCTCTGAAAATATCAGTCAGTCCTCTTTAACTTAGTTTTATTTATATTTTTTTATAAATATTAAATTAATTTATACTGAATCCATATAAATATTTTAGTTAGCACCCTTATAGTATTTATTATTTACAAATATTTATTTTATATTACACATGTATCAAAATAACCCCTGTCTTTGTCACAAAACCTACGAACCCGACCCTCTTTCCGTTTCCATTTCCGGCCACTTCACCGACTACGGTTGGTACCGATCGGACGCTCGTGCGACGCCGGTCATTTCCGTTCCGACCTTGTGGCAAAAAGAACCGGGTTGACCCGAACCCGCGAACCCGACCCATTTGCTTTAGTTTCTGACCACTCCACCGGCCAAGGTTGGTACCAATCGGAAGCTCGTGCGATGCCGGTCATCTCCATGCCATCCTTATCGCCAGAAAGTGTTCGGAAAGCCGCGGATCTGAATCGTGAAAAGCCGCGGAATCGCGGCTTCAATTTGTCGTGATTTCGCCGGTTTCCGGTGAGCCCACCGCTCGGGATTTGTTCCCTACAATGCCCTCTGTCTTTTCCGACCAGCCACAGCCACCGAGTGAGTTGATTTGCCGTTGATCGGCCGTTGAAGGATTCACGGGTTTGGGAGAAATTAACTTAATATTTATGAAGTAAAGTTTAAATAAGAATAAACAAAAGGGAATCTGAGTGATATTTTACACAAAAAAAAAACAAAAAAACAGTTGCACGGTGCCACTGTGGCACTGCAGGCGGATCCGTTAATTAATTACATCAATTTTTTTCATATGTTTTTATGAAGATCACGTCAATTGTTTAAAAAAATGCTTTAGAAAAAAAAATTGGGATATTTAATATTATTCTTTTTGTTATTAATTTTTTTTTGAATTTTTTTGTTAATAATAGTTGATTGCTATGTACACAGTTGTATTTGACCTAACAAATCTTGGTTATACTTATGTTAATCTTATTTAGTGGAATTCTCAACTTAATGTTATAATAAACAGCTTACATGACTTTTTTTTGGGATTAACAAAGTATTGATGTTTCAATTTTTTGGGATTAACAAAGTATTGATGTTTCAGATTTTTTTTTTCGGTTTATATAATAGACTTTTGATCATAATTTGTAATTTTATCTTTCAACGATATCTTTATTTTTTAAAAATAAAGATATTCCCACATGAGAATTATTATTTATAGCCCTACTAATTATTAGTATCCTAACCGTGAATTACTTTAGTACGACCCTAGGCAAAAGCAAATGTAATTGCTATAGAATAATCAAGTACAATTTATTCTTGTACATCATATTTATGAACTATAATTTTATAGAACTATGACAATAAATTAAAGAGATAATGAAGGCGAACCAATCATCTAGGTTGAGTGCTGGAAGTATCATGCATGCCCCCAACAATACAAGCACAAAAAGTTGTCTTCCTTTGTGGGCAAATGTTGCTTAAAGTAATAAAGCTTTTAGTGCGATGATGCTTCATTTCTAGCACTTTCTTCATAGAAGAAATAGAAAGTTAAAGAGTTAAGAAAATAAAAAGAAAAATTAACCAGACATGTTACGCATGTGTCAACATTACATGATTAAGTAATCTAACTACAAACAGTAAACTATTCTTTAAAAAAAAAAGAACTAGAAAGAGTTAATTAGTTTGGGATAAAGTATAATTTTATAACTTGATATCTAGCTAAAAAAGAGTAAATTCGAAACAGACTAATATGATTTGCGCTTTATAATCTATATTTGATTTATGAAAGTCATTTGAAATAAATTACACCAGTTAAAAATATATTTAAATCATAATTTTTTTTTCTGCTATTTCTATAGTAGTGATTAAAATTCCAAGACATCGGTACTCTGTCAAACCTCAAAAATCATCATGTGAGCCATTTATTATAACATTAAGTTGAGAATTCCACTAAATAAAACGAACACCACTAAAGCTCCTTATGTCACAATGAAATTATACACTTAAGAGTAAACTATTGTTACAGAAGAATAATGTTAAACATCCCAATTTTTATTTTTTAAAGTTTAAAATTTCACCCTTTAATTTTGATTTCTTACATTCACATTTTATAAAGTGCGAAAATTAAATTTTCTTTTTTCAAATAAAACTAGAATCCAAAGTTGTTTTGAAAAACAAAAGCTAGATCATTTATCAACTCCTCTTTTTGTAATTTCTGTAAAACTTATTGATTGACTGCTTGAGAGTTTTATCATTTATGGAAGTGATAAAAACTTGGTGTATGAATATGATCACCCAAATTGGTGTTATCTAACAATCTAAAGCTGTTTTGCTCACGGAGCAAAGTCCACAAAAGTTTGGTAAAATACCATTCAAAAGATCTGACCCCACGTGTCTGCATGGATCGTTTGCCCTCTCTTTGAATGAGACTGACTCTAATTTCCTGTCCCTTAGTTAATAATTATATTATCCACACAAAAAAAAAAATGAAAAATGAGAGAATTGATTGAACACATCAATTACTTGGCCATTACTCCAAAAAGAAACAGAAAAATTACATAATTCATTAATTTTGGAAAGCAATGTGTACTTCTTCCAGCTCAGCTTCCATGTGCAAGTACTATGTCCGTACAAATTTTATGCTCTCATCCATTCTTAGTGCTTGGCTTTGCCACCTCTGGTAGCTGCTCTTCAATGGCTACTGATTACTGAACCATGCAGACTCAAATGAAAACAAGAAAAAAAGGTACCCACAACCACAACTTTAATTCAAATGCTTACCCTTCTAAATATATCAGAGATGATAATGAAATAGCTTTAAGAGTACACAACTCACAAGCAAAATCTTGCTCGAGTATCAGTAGCAGAAAGAAAGAAAGAGAATTAGAGAGAGAGTCTACAAATACTTAATAACATGGGAAATATTTTTAGCACAAAGCCGGCCTTTACATATCTTCTGAATTAATGATTATATAAGTGCTTTATAAGCCATACGGTAGGGAAAAGACTGCCTCCTCTAATATCACCTTCTGTTTCTTTTTCTCCATTGTTCTTCCTGCCACTGGTTTTGAAACCAATTCGACTACCAACTTGATGATGCTGGATATTATCCTAACTTTGATCTGCCCTCTACGCGGCGGAAACCTTGCCTTCTCTTCAGTTATAGCCATTGATGCTACTAACTCAGAAAGGTTTTGAGGAAGAAAAATGCAAGCACTTGGAAAAAAGAATAAGAAAGTTAAAATAAAGAGGCAATAGAGGGTACGATTTTGGGTGAACAACAGACAGATGAGCAACATTTATATATATGGTTGTGGCTTTGTGTTGAATTATATCTTGCAACTGTTTGTTTGCTAGTGATATGGACTAAAAGAAATTATTTTTCTTAATTTGAAAATTTGAAAATTGGAAGTTGTAGCAGCTAGTTGACTCACTGCCGTAACCTTGTTACACGCATGTTGTGCACGAGCAGACTGGGGTCGACCAAGGCAATGATTTTCTACAAACATAAGCCTAATTTTCCAGAAAACTAATGTGCTAACTTCTCTTATCAACCATCATACCATAAGAGCTCAAAATTTTACGCTTTCAGAATCTGAGTTCTAGAAGCAACATTCATTTCTTTCCAATCATGTACATCATGCAGAGTTTTACACGTTCATTTCTGCGAGCGGAGAGATGGACTACACAAAGAAAAGAAAAATGAACAGGTGAAAATGGGGATTTTTTTTTTTTCTCTTTTTACGTCTAAAAAGGAGATTCAAAGTCAAGCAAAAAGTTTTCAAGTCCATGCCTAACATGATCAGAGACAAGCTCAGAATTTCTTTTTACAGCGTCAAGTCTGAACACTCTAACGAGTAATGACATTCATTACGCTTTAGACTCCTTATTTTTATTGTCCCCCAGTGAAAATGACAAGAAAAACTTGTGTAGCGAAGATAGTAGGCAAGTGAAATGGATGTCTACATTAGGTAAAGAAAAACATAATAGTGGAAGCATAATGGGAACATGGGGTCAAACTATTTTTGGGTCCAAGACTCTATAATCCATGCCAGAGCATGGAAAACACGGGGAAAGACAAAAGTTTCAAAACTTGCCGATGGCAGCAGTGTCCCTTCAATTAGCATCCCATTTAAGTCTATTCTTGGACACAGTTATCATAAGAAAAAAATCTTGTACCAACAAATTGGCTAACGTGTGTACCTCTGGCGACAGAGGCCAACTGTCTCATCGCCAGTGGCTGTTGCTTGTCAATCACTGCTAGTCAAGGAATCAGGTTCGATTTTTTGCACTTGCGCATGTGTAGATTGTGTTGTGTGAATCACCAGACAATAACATAAGCCAACGATTAGAAATCTGCCAGGGAATAGAAATTTTCCATGCAATGGAGAGAAAATAGGACAAGCACAAAGTGAGGCACGGCACTGGCTAGAAATCAACTGTTTGAATATAAATCTCTCACAGGGTTTTCTTGAATGAAATCCTCTATAATATCAATTGCCACCTGGAGTCGGCCACTTGAATGTAGGATTATGAGGCTGAGGTGCTCAATTAGTACGTATATTAAGATTTAATTAGTTTTATATTATTTTCTAATAACTACCAATTGCTTCTTTCTTAAAAGTTAATAAAACAGTAAGCTCAGTTTTAAACCTAGATTGAGTCTATTCTATTCCATTAAATAAATTGTCCAAGAAAACTATTGTCACCACTCACAATGAGCAAGAGCATCGAACAGTCGGGAATCCAAATGTTCTGGTTACTATTCACGCACCCTATTGCAAGGAATATACAGCTTCCAATTTTTCCTACTCTAGTGACAATTGCCTTAATCAAAAAGAATGTTTCATTCTGACCAAGTAAAGTCCTAAAGGCTAAATTTATTTTTCCCAAAGGTCCACGCAAACGAGAAAAGAAAAAATATTTATAGAATGATGGACATAATTTATATACATATTTGTCTTCTAATCTTATTTTTATTAGATTTTTTTTAATTTATGTTTTAGTTAATTAATTAATTTTTTTTTGAACAAAGTGATAAATTGAAGATTGGGAATAAATTATTTTTAAAGGGGCCAAACTTAAAGTGAACTAAGATTATTGAATTTGTCATTAGTGGATTTATTATCACGGGATACCCAAGAAATGGCATGGGGAGCAGCTGCGCGGCGCTGCCCCAAACGCGTCTTAACTAAACAAACCTAAATTGCGCCACCTTGACTTGATTTTAAAAAGTTTCGTCTTTCACACTTTTCAAATTTATAACTACTTATTGTTTTGATTTTTTTAAATTCACCGTTGGATTTAACATGAGAGTCGTATAATGGTTAGATAGGATTATCGGGTCATTAACATTTAAAGCCCTTGTTGTTCATACAAAATAAGAAAAATAAAAAATTTTATAATTATGACATATAAGTCCACAATATTTTAATTTTTTTACTCTATTGAACTAGGTTTTTAACTAAATGACTTATTCTTAAATTTATTAATATCTATTTAAATTAATAAATTTACTTATTAATTAATAAATTAACTAATTTATTACATTGTTAAACTATGTATATTATTTACTAACCATAATTGATGATAAATATAAATATATATATTTTTAATTTAACTCGGCAACCAATTTCCTTTTACCCATATGAGCAGGGTTCAAACCCCATATCTTTTTTTTTTTTCAAACAACAGATTTTATATGTCAAGTAGATGGAATGCACAAAATACAAAAATAAATTTAATTTGATATTCTATGTAGGTAATGTTTTATTATTTTTTTATAACATAATATTTAATTAACATACTAAATTATTTAATTATGTAGTAAAAATATTTTAATTTACTACTAATAATAAAGTGTTAGTTTATGAATTTGTAAAATCATTTTTGTTTGTTTGAGCAATGAGTTTTGTATTTTTGGTTGAGCTTTTGTCCTAAAATAAAAGGAGTAAATTTAATTGCATACTTAAATAATTTTAATTGAGTTTTTATCTTGAAAATCGTGGCTTCCAAAAGCATTAATGCAACTGAAAATTTGTAGGTGTGAGACTAATATATGAAAATTTAAAAGTTTTTATCTTTTTTATTTTTATAACAAATTACAAGATTTTATTGTAATTATTCTTGAAAAAGATAAAAAAGGAGTACCAAACCTATGTTACAAAGTAGTTTTGCCCATATAAAATTCACTAAAACTTGGTAGAGATAAGAAATCTCTAGAATTAGAACCTGAGAGAGCTAGGCAAGGCCCTTTATGGCATTTACAATTTCATTCAAGCAAACACTCTTATATACACACTCTTGTAAAATAACACACATTCTTTTTTACTCAATTACTCATTCTTCTCTCTAATTCCTTCATAAGTATCGTAACTTAACTATTCAAAAAGTTTTTAAGACTTCCTCAACAACTTTCAAATAAAAAATTTTAGCACGGTGCGAGTATGCTGCATAAAATACTTATTCCTCTGATATTGAGCTAAATTCTGATTATATTTATTGGCCCAATTTGTCGTGTAAACAAGTGAGGGATAAAAGCCAAATCAAATGGCTTGATTTGAAGCTTAAGTGTGGGGCACGTGAGCCAATGGAAGCAAATCAATTGAATTCCGTTTAATTTCAAGATTTTTTTAAAGTTGGTGGACGAAAGGGACGCAGGGTCTGCTGGCATCTATTGTAAAAGCAAAGCATTATTCACACATGACTGGAGACGCACCGAGAGCCGCAGGAATTTGGTGGCGGCAGCTATTACCTGGATTCTATTGGTTTTATTGTTCTTTTTTTAATTTTTGATATTAGGGTTACAGATAATACTTGTTTAATGATATAAATTTCTTTTTATTTAAAATATTTTTACTAATTCTGTCTTATATTATTAATTGTTATGATTATTATTTGTCTAAACTTATTTTGGGTATATAAAGTTTTTGTGATCATTTTTTATTTTGTATCTTTCATTAAATTACTTACATATAGTATTTTTTTTTTTTGAAAACACATATAGTATTTAGGAAGACTTTACTCCTTATTACTCAATATTGTTTATATGAAATGTTTACATATCATACTATTAAACAAAAAAAAAAAAAAGACCTTCACAAGATTAATGCTCAATTGTTATAGCTACTCTAAAATTGAGAATCGATTGGTAATTGGATAATCATTAAGTTGAACAGTAGTAGATTTTGAAATATTGGTAACTTCAATTTGCTGAGTTTTTGTGTTAGTTCACTAAGTTTTAATTTTACTTACATCTTTGGTTTTAATTTCTTCAACTTTCAAGTAGGATGGAGTTATAATTAACTTAGAGTATACTTAGTAGTTTTAATTTTACTTACATATTTGGTTTTAATTTCTTCAACTTTCAACTAGGATGGAGTTATAATTAACTTAGAGTATACTTAGTTTTCCTAAAATTGATATTCTTTGTGGGTTCAACTTTAATATTCCTAATTTATAGTACAATAAACTTATGTGCTTGTGAGTAAATTAAAATTTATTTATCATAGAACGTATTCATTCCCATATAACTAAACATCATGTAGTGAAGGGCGTCGATGTAGGACTTGGGTCATGGTCAACTAATTATTCCAAGCAAATTTATGATGAGCTACTTTTGGGTTTTGGCTATGCTCAACTGTCATTGTACGTAGGGTTGACTATAAATTGGGTCGGGCTCAGGCCATACTAAGCTCTAGCCCAATCATATAACTAAAAGGAAAGGCCTAACCCTTGTCTAGTCTGCCTCTTTGGGTCAAGGTCAAGCTCTGGTTTTAATGGAGCCCAACCATAATTTTTTTTTAGTTTTTTTTAGAATAGGCCTCATATTCTTCATCCTTTACTATTACTATTGTTTCATTTTAGCTGACCAAACCAATAGATTAACCAAACTAACAAAAGTAAATAAATCAAATATAGAAAAACTAAATTAATATGAAATAGATATAAATATACTTAAGGTGCAATTGTGACTACACATGTGGTGTGTGTTTTAATAACTTTTAAATGTTATTTTTTTATTCTAAAAATTAATTTAAGGGTCAATAAGCAAGTCAGAACTTTTTGGTAAGACCATAAACCAGATTCGAATGTGATCGAACCCTGATTCCTTAAGCCTTAGCTCAACTTTAGCCCTTTAAATTCAAGCCAAAACCCTAAAAATTAAGGCCAGGTCAATCGAACCAAGGGCCAGGTCGAGCATTTATTACCATCTCTAATTATATCTTAAAATTTATGCATCAATAGGGAGCCAAGATTGTTGGAGATCGATTGAACAATAATACGCAATAAAAAAAGGAGGAAAACAAGAACTGGCTGCATTTAATTGCAATTCACTAGTCCTCCTATATCCAATCTTCAAAATGATCATACATTTACAGAACAAGACCTGCTTTCTTTGATTGAATTGGTGTTGGGTTAAATCACTTGACAACTGCAAGAATCGTGTAAACCAAAAGAAATGTGACTATTACTATGCCCCCTACTAGAGTAAACTGCGGACTAGTCCATAACATCAGGTTTGACCTTTCAGTTCTCTTGATGGGATCAACCTCCTCAGAGAGTGGATAGTCTGAACGCCTGGGATTCCAGCTCACATATTTGTTAGGAAAAAACTGTGAGAAGAGGGATTTTTTCCCTTGCTTCTTGAAGTTTGACCATGCCTTATCCCAGTCTGTTGAGAATTTATCACCTGAGACATTATCATGAAAACTAGAGGGATGAGTTTTTGGGCTGAGATTAATCGTGCAAGCAAAACCATAAACTTCAGAGTAATTGAATTATTATTGTTAGTAATTAGAAGTTCACTTGTGAGATCAAGACTGTTAAAATCAATCCGAAGACATGGGAAAAATGTATGTGTATGAGAATACCTATATCTTTTATGCAAGATTAGGAACGATAGCTTCCAAACCCAATTAAATGAGTCTCAAACGTATAAAAAGGGCCTTCAAGTTACAGAGAGTTAGTAATTTCTCACTTCTAAGCTATCATAAGAGTTGAGGGTGGTCCAAGTAAAGTCTTATATACTTAACCAAGTATCCAAGTCGATACTAAAATGTGGTAAGGTAGTGTCGGATCCTTCTGCATGAGTTTGGCTCTGATACCATATAGGAGTTTACAGGTCTAACTCGACCCAAAAACTAACTCAAGAACTGAAGGTTATCTAAATTTAATATATTAAACCAAAGTTCAATACTTAATCGATGTTGGGGAAAACATTTTCCCTAACAGAAATTATTACCCGCCATTCAAGTTGGGAACGCAAAGCTTGTATTTGTATATCAGTATATATGCAGGTTGTATTATACATAGCTAAGCGACAGCCTAAGATGAAAAACAAAATGCACGGTCTCTAAAGAGAATCGAAGATAGGGAAGCTGGCATTCTTCTATGAACAACAATGTCTTTTCAATCATTGTTCTGCCATACAATCAACTATTATGAGTACTTAGACTTTCAAATAAAAACACTCCATGAAGATTAGAAGATAGATAATGCACTTACGATACTGAACTTGAATATACAAAAATCACCAAATTCGACATTTCCATGGACACGATGACGGCCATTTTTCTGCCAGAAGAACAAATATTACCGGGCACTTGATATAAATATACTACAAGAATGATGTTCTAGTTCCTACACAGCCCAACCTCATTGCATTTCGAAATGCCCGCTTCCAACCAATCTGAAGTACTAAATTTTCTTTGCATAAAGATAGTTTCCCTCTAAATACTCTTAAATGTAAACACATCATTACTGTAATAATCCGATCACAATAAAGTAACTGAAAATAAAGTATTTATGGTATTTACCAAAATCGGAAAAAACCCATATTACAAAATAACTGAAAGTAAGCAATTAAGGAATAAGGAGTTGCCTTTGCACCTTTGTTGTTGTCACCGTTTTGTTGGGGTTCTCGGGAATCTCTTCTTGAACACAAGGGTCGAAACGGCGAGCAAGATTTTGAAGAAGAAGGAGAAAAAGGTAATTCGCCGTGTGATCGAGACCAGAACCTGTGAGATGTTGCGCTGACAATCCGACCCTGAATATCCATTTGCATCCCCGAAAAATATAAAATATAAAATAAAAAATAAATTCCCAGTTTTCAAAATTAAGTTTAAATCCCAGCAATCAGCATTGCGTAACGACCAACGGCTCGCATCGTGTGCTCTCTTATCAGTTTGTGAAAATGCTGGCCTCTAATTCTTCCACGTCATCTCAGAGTATTTATTACACGTGGTTAGTGTTTGCAAGCTCGTGGGGTTGGAGTCGGGTGCTCCTGGGCCGTTCCTCGTGTTGAACTCGTGACACCATTTTAAGACTACAGCCCACGGATATAAAACGTAAGATTAATATAATGCTTCCTATTGTTAAATATTAAATATATGGCAAGCATAAAAGTTTGAGAACAATGTGCTCAAAAAAAAAAAAATTTTCATTTTTTGTAAAACGATATTCAAAACCAAAATTTGGCAACGCGCTAAGCTCACAAGGGGTAAAAATTCATTTAGTCCTTATAATTTAGGATTAGTATCCATTTAGTTCTTGTATTTTTAAAAATGCCTTGAAATATCCATGCCGTTAAAGTATTGATACCCCTACCGTTACTTTTTATTTCTTTTGGCTTACTTTTACAATATTACCCTTTTATAATAATTTTTTTATTTGGAAATTAATAAAAAAATAATTAAATTACCAATTTAACCCTAAAAAGTAAAAAAAATTATATTAATTTTTTTGCAAGCACCATTTGCACACTTGGTAGTTGCATACAATTTTTTACAATTTGATTTTTGACAAATTTGCACACTTGGTAGTTGCATACAATTTTTTACAATTTAATTTTTGACAAATAAAAAATAATATTTTTTTTTATTTTTTAGGGTTAAATTGGTAATTTAATTATTTTCTTTTTATTAATGTCCAAACCAAAAAAATTATTATAAAAGGGTGCTTGCAAAAAAATTAATATAATTATTTTATTTTTATTTTTAGGGTTAAATTAGTAATTTAATTATTTTCTTTTTATTAATGTCTAAAAAAATTATTATAAAAAGGGTAATATTGTAAAAGTAACTCAAAAGAAATAAAAAATAACGGTAGGGGTATCAATACTTTAACAACAGAGATGTTTCGAGACATTTTTAAAAATATAAGGACTAAATGGATACTAATCTTAAAATATAGGGACTAAATGAGCTTTTCCCCTCTCACAAGTCTCGAGCCCATGAGTTTATTATGGATGAATAACTAGAGCTGGTAGCAAAATTTGACAATTGACATCACACATTTACTTAATATAAATAAACGAGTTTGGGTGATTAAATTTAATATAATTATTAAATAGTTGATGTTCATTTGAATTTGATTTATATATATATATATATATATATATATATATATATATCATATTAGAGTTTAAGTCTCTTAACATTATCTTATTTAACAATATGATTATCAATGTGAAAATATATTAAATATATTAAATATATGATTTTTTATTTTTTATAAATAATTAATATTTTTGTAGTATATTATTTTGTTAAATTTTACACAGAATTAAAATTTTAATAACGAGTTCTTTCATGTTAGATAACATAATAATTTGATTATTAAATAAATTGTATTTATTTTTTTATATAAAATATTTTTAACCTTTTACATAATTATTAAATGAATTTAAATTTACACCGATATGAACACGATTATTCATCGGTTTCGTCATCGTATATTTATAAGTCAGTATTTGTTGCACCCAAACATTCCTTCGTCGGTTTGTCCATGCTCGGCAGATTAGCCTCAATAAAAGAAGTCTCACGTGCCACGCGTCGGACGATCACTGTTTCTTGAAAAGTTTTCTTAAAGAAATGGCTGTGGGCCCCGGCAACCGCACTCCCAGGCTGATATCAGCCCTTAGATTCTGTGGTCATATGACTCGTTACGGATTGGATTGGGACCACGTCTTGTTTAGAAAGCAAAAGGCCAATGGACACATGAGAACGAAATTGGTGGCTTTCACGATTAGTGGACTGGAAACGCTTACACGTTACCATCACAAATCTCTAAAAGTCGTAGGGACGGACTTTCCCTTAATTTAAGTTCGGTTTAACGATTAATTGCCAAATTTCCAATTAATCGGCGGCGCTGTCTGCGAGTGAACGACTGATCAGCTGCGGCCCGCTCTATGCTATCATCAAAGTCCACTATAGTATTGATATGAGATGACAAAATCTTGTGCATTAATACTACAGATATCCTTTTTGACAAGACAAATAATCGTTATATTGGTAGACTTGAAATGGTCCAAGAAATTGAGGTTTCGATAGATAAGGACGCAGGATAAAACTTGTATTTTTATATTAATTAATCGAATGTTATCATAATTTTTATTAAAAAAGTGGAGTAATTGATGAAGCAAATTTATTTATTACACAAAATATAATGATAAAAGAAGCATTAATAATTCATCGTTACATTCGCAGTGGCGGATCTAGAAAAATAATTTATCGGGGGCTAAATTAGATAATAGTAAAATATGAAAAACTAAAATTTTGAATATATAAAATATTTGCTAATACATTTATAATTATTCTTTACGCATTTTCATATTTTAAAAATATTATGCAATAAACTCATTGTCAATATTATTAAATTTATTGTTTCCTATATAAATAGCCAAATTATTATTTATTTTATCCGATTCTAAAGATGATTCTTCGTGAGTTTCATTACTGAAAATGTTCGCTCTACTATTATTATAAAGACTGGAAGAATTAATTCTAATTTTGAGAATAGAAAATATTTTGAGTGATGGGCTATCATTATTTTTAATTAAAATACAAGATTTTATAATTCTTAAAAGTTAAATTTTAAATTTTATGGGATTTATAATTTATAGTGATTATTTTAATAAATTTTTAATAGGGGCTAATTAAAAAATTAAAATATTTTTCTTTTTTAATTTTAAAATACTTTTTGGCCAGTGGGGGCTCAAGCCCCCACTGGTCACAAGCTACATCCGCCCCTGTACATTCGTGTGCTCTTATTTCTCATGCTATATATAATCCATATAATTATTTCTCAAGGTATGTTTACATACGGAAAAATCTCTATAAATTAATTATACAAAATCTATTAATTTAAAAAAAATTAACTAATCGATAAATTAATAATTTATTATTTTATAGCGTATATACAATTCAATGAGCATACATTTTAATCAACTAAAAATTCATTTTATTTTTCTAATCTAATCAATTAAAAATAAATTAAATTAACAAAAAGATTTAGAAATTTTTGTAATTTTAGAATTCAATCCTAGAACTTCTAGAAGCAATAAACAAAATTAGAGATGAGATCCAAATATATTTAGATTTCAAGAAAAAATAAACAACAACCAATGCTATTAATTTATCAAGTTAATAAATTAGTAAGATAATACTTTTTCTGAAAGCTCTTATGTAATTATGGGTCCCACTCATATCATAAATTAATAATTTGCTGAAATTAAAAATATATAATAGAGATTATTAATTTATCAAGTATTAATTATAGAGATTTTACTATAGAATGAATCTTCTAGTGTATATAGCATTATTTAGAACTTACAATAGACATACTAAATTTCATGGTCTAATAAGTTTTTAGATTGCAAGTTAGTACAACAATAAAATCTTCATTTTCCTTCCTATTAATTAACTATGTATAAATTTAACTTAAACTAATACGTCCTATATATACATATGATGTGTTTAGTCACTTTAGTTTTACCAAATAGGAGAATAGTGAATCCTACAATAAAACATAATAGGCAGAGGTCATTTACCTACCCATTCATTATTTGTCAAATGGCATAACAATAATTCTATAATAAGACCAACAACGCCACTGTTACATCAAAAAAAAAAATTCTATGACACATTAGATTTGATATTTAAAGAAAAATTAAATAAATAAATAAATTTTAACAAACATAAAATTAACTCAATAATTGTGAGGATAGTGGTTCGAGCCTCATATACCATTGCGGGAACTTAATTTTTTCTCAATTATGAAAAATAATTGAGTAAATTTTTTTTTAAAATGTGAATGAAGTAAATGTCTTTTGAATATTAGAGATGATAAAATATAGATAGTGCTATATAAGATTAATCTGAGCAATAACCTCATGTTATTAAAAAAATATCAAATTAACTCTATACTAAATTCAAATTCTCAAAATATTTATAATTTTATTGCGAAATGTATTACCCATATTTCGAAAAAAATGTGAATGGAGTAAATATTTCTAAAATATTAAAGAAAATAAAATATAAATAATACTGTATAAAATTAATCTGAACAATAATCTTATATAATTAAAAAAAAATGAACTCTATACTAAATTCAAATTCTCAAAATATTTGTGCTTCTATTGCGAAATAAATTACTCACTTTACCAAGGACAGAGCGAGAGTGGCCAGCACAAAAGTATTTCTCCCGTTCTCCAGAAAACAGTGCAACACGGAATCGGCGTAGTGTAAATTTTGCAAGTGGACGATTAATTGAGAGGTCCGAGTTAACTCACCACAAAAGCAAGTTCAGACTAGCGCGCCACCAAGAGCTCAGAAATTACATCATTCTCCTCCCTCTTTCTCACAACTCTCAAGTCTTGAACGTGTAGTCTTGCTTTCTCTACAAGTCTATGGTTTGAAGATTAAAACTGAAAATTAAAAAAAAAAAAGGTATGAACTCGAACACGTCATCATCAACTCACCATTCGCCTCCCCAACTGATGGCCACCACGTCATCAGCTGCGACAACTTCATCATCGGCCGCTGATGCAGGAGCAGGCGCAGCTGGGAGCAAGAAGGTACGGAAACCCTACACCATCACTAAATCTAGAGAAAGCTGGACTGACGAAGAACACGACAAGTTCCTTGAAGCTCTTCAGCTGTAAGTTCATCTCTCTCGCCTTTTTTCTCTCATTGTCTCAGCTTTGACTTCTCTTGTTATTTTGAGTTTAGTCTTAGCTTTTTTCTCTCATAGCTAAATTCATTTTTTTTTTTCAATTGTTTCAAAGTAACTTGTGTTGGTTTTTACGTTGCATTTGCTTGTACTGCCAACAAAATTGCAGCTTTAGGCTTTAGGCTTCTTCAAAGTTTTGAATTGGTTTGCTTTCTTTTCTTTCTTGTTGATTTAGGTTTGACCGTGACTGGAAAAAAATTGAAGATTTTGTCGGTTCAAAGACAGTCATTCAGGTTAAAGATAGTGTGATTCAGTTTTGTGGCTGAATATTTGAGAGAGTTTTACTTTGCTGAATATTAGTATTGCAGATTCGGAGTCATGCTCAGAAATACTTTTTGAAGGTTCAAAAGAATGGGACAATTGCTCATGTTCCTCCTCCTCGTCCCAAGCGGAAAGCTGCTCATCCTTACCCACAAAAGGCCTCCAAAAATGGTTTGTATGTCTTATTTGTTATGTTGATGTATTCCATCCTACTTTTAAAACCATCTCTTTGATAATACTGAGGTGCTATTTCTGTGATTGGTAGTTATACCGCCCCTTCAAGCATCCATGGCTTATCCATCAGTAAATGCCCTTGCACATGGATTTGCTGCTTGGGATGATGCTTCCATGCTGGTAAATGCTGAAAAAATGATGCCATCGCAGGATGAATATACCAATCTTCATGCAATCGAAGGCAGGCTTATTTCATTTTCGTGTTGTTTTCTTAGTTATATTATTAGTACGATAGCTTGAGTAAAGGGAACTTTCCAGCACTTATTATGGCATGCTACATTACTGATTCAGCTGATATTGGATCAAAGGGGATATCGGGAATAGGTAATAGTACTGTTGGTGGCATTGGAAGCTCAACTAGAACACAACCAAGTACAGACATGCCAAAACAGGGGAAACAAGTTCCTGTTCTTCATGGTAATTGATTATTTTCCAATTCCCTTACCTGGCGTCTGATGAGAAAAAGGTGGGTTCTCTTTCATTTTTCCCTGATCTTTGCAGGTATTCCAGACTTTGCTGAAGTGTATAGCTTCATAGGGAGTGTTTTTGATCCAGACACCAAAGGCCATGTACAAAAGCTCAAAGAAATGGATCCCATAAATTTTGAAACAGTGAGTTAAATTATACTTTGTTGTCAGATTCAGTGGTCCGTGTAAGTTAGTGGTTGATGGATTAACATGCCCTTGTTTTGCACGGGGTTGCCTAGATATCTTAGATTATTATCAGATGATAGCTCAAAGTACCTAGTATATTGAAGTTTAGTGGCCAGTAGTTGGAATTAAGTCAACAAAATGTTGATGTAGATTAACTAAGAACAATTAATAGTGAATTGTATACTTCCTGAGATACTTGATAACATATAAACTGCAGGCAGGTAGGATTATAGCATCATTTACTTCCTCATATGGTGTGGCAAAGAGGTTTACAGATATGATTATGTTGATAAAACAATTTCCTGATTATCGGTTGGCTGAATTAATTTTCCTGCGTGCTGACGGAAATAATTTAGTATATGGATATAACTAACAGGATTGTAGTCAAGCAAATTTGTCGTTGTAAATAGTACATAGCTCTAAATGCATTGATGTTGGATTTTATTGGGTTAGAATCACGTGGTATGCTCTCACTTGAGTAGATCTCCCAGATGTTAGAACCACCTGATTTTCTTTTGGTGATTCCCATTGAGGTTAGCATGGATTGGTAGTTGTAAAAGTAAATCTGGTAGTTGTAAATGCATTGATGTTGGATTTTATTGGGTTAGAATCACGTGGTATGCTCTCACTTGAGTAGATCTCCCAGATGTTAGAACCACCTGATTTTCTTTTGGTTATTCCCATTGAGGTTAGCATGGACTGGTAGTTGTAAAAATAAATCTAGGATGGAATGATATGGATCGATGGCCACTTCAGGACTAGAGTGGGAAAGTCATTCTTGGAATATCTAAATATGATTGTATTCAGCTTTCTAAGACCATGTGACTTAGCTTAGGTCTGATTCGTTCTGGTCCAACTTGTAGGTGAATTAATCTTCTTTAAAGCTTTACGATAAGCCCCACATTCTACCTCTTGTCAGCTTAATGTTTATCCAAATTTGGCATTTAGCATATTTCAGCTATGGCATTATTTTCAGAACATTCATATCATGACCAAATTTCATAAGTATATAGAAACCAAATGCTGTAATATAGTCTGTGTTTGAAGATTTTCTGAAGGTTCTATTCTCTGAATAACTACACAGGCTTAAAATCTTCATTTGGTAATTGAAAATAAATTTTGACATGCATATCCCTGTGAATGGTAGTTAATCCTCAGAAAGCACTTCGTTTATAATTCCTCTTGCCGACTTGTGCAGGTGTTGTTATTGATGAGGAACCTCAGCCTTAATTTGTCCAGTCCTGATTTTGAGCCAATTGTAAGTTGTAAAATTTTTTGTTAGTCTAATTTACTTGTTTGGTTGATGCCTTGTTTGTACGCATGGAATCCTGTTATTCCACATGAAGGCTTTCTGGAAACACATTTTTTAGCCTCATTTTCCTCCCACTATCAACTGCAAAAGTTTTTCTTTTATTTAGCTTAGCTTCTGTTAGAAAATGCACATAATCAACTCGCTCATGCTGATTTATGTTAGAAGTTTTGGCTTCTAAGAGGAATTTGTCGGTTGTAGCCAATGCAGTCCATTTATAATTATGAGAGATGGGATCCATCGTTGTAATGCTGGTACTCTGTCTTAGTTATGAGCATATTTATTAGATAATTTTACTTGTTAAAAGGTTATACGTACAAATTTTTGTGGTGTATACAAACGTTGCATTGTGAAATTCATTCACTTTGAGTGAGACTACACATGCTTTATTAGTAAAAGAGTAAAACTACATGGATTGTTGATTTCCCATTGGCATTGCCATCTGAATCACCAATAACCAGAAGAAGAACCTGGGTCATTATGCCGTAATAAACGTCTTGGACCTGAGACTCTTACCAGTTAAGACTTTTTGAAATTTGATCTGGCGAGCAACCTCGCTGTCCATGAGCGATGGCCCATGTGGCCAGCTCTCATGAAGAGAGCTATGCAGTGGGACCCAAAGCTTTCTTCATGAGAGCTGGCCACGTTGGCCATCACTCTCCATAAGGTTAGAAAGAAATCCTGATTTAGTAGAAGTTCTGAAGAATATAGTAGTTACATTTATATAATTCTGTTCTTGGATGACTTGAAAGCTAATGTGGATTGGCTTGGTTCTCTGTGGTGTTTTCTGATAGCATCTGCCATTTTTTAAAAATTTTTATTCTTTGCAAACGGTTGTTCTCTAACCATGCCCAGTTGATTACATTGGTACAGAGGAATGTCCTATCATCATATGATGCCAATTCCAAAACAGTGGGAGTTGCCGCAGGAATTGTTGCCAACAATCAAACAAATGATATAGCATGTTGAACTATTGCATACTTAAAATTTGCTGACGACCTTGTTTATTTATCTGTACTTCTCTTATCTTAATTTTGTTCATTTTCCACCTGTTCCTGTAATTTTTGTCTGTCTTTAATTTTTTTCCCCTTAAACACTAGCACGATTGATTATGGATTAAGAGTGTTTACTGTTTCTTTGCCGCTCACTCAGGAGTCTGTAGGGAGATACCATGGCCACCATAGCAAGGAGAGATTGCTTGATGATATTTCAGCAGGATAGTGGGTTTCAATGTTTGTTTCTTAGTCTCTGCTTATTTCTAGTGAACAGATGTATATCCAGTACGGCTTTTGTGGTAGTTATTCTATAAGCTGCTGCGATTTTAACATATTAGGGATACATCATACATGCTGCCAGAGCAATTTGAATATATTGTAATAAGGAGTATGCTAAGTCTGTTGAATACTGCAACCTTGGCTGCAATTATCGCATTTCCTCCATTTGTAATCTTTTTCACCCACTCTCCTCTGACTGTTTGAGATCGATACTTAGATTTGGAATGCTTAAAGTTGTGAGCTGAGGATATGCTTCGGATGGAATGAATTATGGCACAGTGACGACTGATGAGCCTCATAAACCGAATTGTTCTAGCATGTATTGTTTATCAATGGGGGATTAAATAAGTTGTTTTTGTTGAGTTGATCAAATAAGTTATTAAATAGAAAAAAAATAGTTTAGGTGTTTGATAAATTATGTTATTGGGATTGTTATGAGTTGTTAAAATAAAGTAAATGTGTTTTATGACTATTATTATTTAAGTGTTGTTATGACATATTAAGTTGTTTTTTACTAAAAGTTTAGTAAATTTTTTAGGCATGTCTTTTTTCTTTTTTAAAACTTCAAAATTACATAAAGTGAAACAAATTTAATAATTAAAATTTCATGAACTTTACATTATGTTATATAATGTATAATATAATTTATAACATAATTCATAAATCTAAAATAAAATGCAATATGTAATTATGGTAATACAAATTTTAGGATTATGAAAATAGCAGACATTTTCGTCTTCTTTTTTTAAATAATAAAGTTATGAATTTTAAAAGTGTGGCTTTTGAAGAACAACTAATAATAAAATTTTAAAAAATTGTTTTTGGGTAAGTTGCTCATTCCCCATATATGATTGGCTTATGTTCCTAAAGTAAAAAGGGCAAAATTATCATATGTAGAGAAGAAAGACAAAACTAGGATAGGAATAATCTCACACCAATGACAGATATCATAATCGTATAACCAAACAGCACCAAGGCTTTAGCGGGGGGGGAAAAAAAAACCCAAATCACACTCGGTGTGATCACGCTCTCAATGTCAATATAACCCTAGCAACACAACTCTTCCCCTTTCCCCATACCCCCCAAAAAAACACACAAAACAGCAATGGCCGCCGCCGCCCGTCCTTTAGTTACCGTCCAGTCTTTGGAAGGTGACATGGCCACCGACGCAAGCTCTACCGTCCCTTTGCCCGACGTCATGAAGGCCTCTATCCGACCTGACATCGTGGGCTTCGTCCACTCTAACATCTCCAAGAACAGCCGCCAGCCTTACGCCGTTTCCAAGAAGGCAGGGCACCAGACCTCCGCCGAGTCATGGGGTACCGGTCGCGCCGTCTCCCGTATCCCCCGTGTCCCCGGAGGCGGTACCCACCGTGCCGGCCAGGGAGCCTTCGGTAACATGTGTCGTGGTGGTCGCATGTTCGCTCCCACAAAGATCTGGCGCCGATGGCACCGAAAGATCAACGTCAATCAGAAGCGATACGCCGTCGTTTCCGCCATCGCCGCCTCCGCTGTCCCCTCACTTGTGATGGCCCGCGGTCACAAGATCGAGACTGTTCCGGAAATGCCCCTGGTCGTCAGTGATTCCGCCGAGAGTGTTGAGAAAACATCAGCTGCCCTTAAAGTTCTGAAGCAGATCGGTGCGTATGCTGATGCCGAGAAGGCGAAGGACAGCCAGGGGATTCGCCCTGGGAAGGGGAAAATGAGAAATAGGCGCTACATTTCTCGCAAGGGCCCACTTGTTGTGTACTCAACTGAGGGTGCTAAGCTTGTCAAGGCCTTTAGGAACATTCCCGGCGTTGAGGTTGTGAATGTTGAGAGATTGAACTTGTTGAAGCTGGCGCCGGGTGGCCATCTTGGGCGGTTTGTTGTTTGGACTAAATCGGCTTTTGAGAAGCTTGATGAGATTTATGGTAAGTTTGATAAGGGTTCCGAGAAGAAGAAGGGTTATGTGCTGCCTCGTTCTAAGATGGTCAACGCTGATTTGGCTAGGATTATTAACTCGGATGAGGTGCAGTCTGTTGTAAGGCCGATTAAGACGGAGGTTAAGAGGGCTCCAATGAAGAAAAATCCTCTCAAGAACTTGAATACTATGTTGCGGTTGAACCCATATGCTAAGACTGCTCGGAGGATGTCCCTTTTGGCTGAGGCACAACGGGTTAAAGCTAAGAAGGAGAAGCTCGACAAGAAAAGGAAGCCCATCACTAAGGTACAATGTCTTATACTTTTAACTAATTAATATTGTTTATTTAAATATATATGTGATTAATTGTTGCTGCCTTTGGTGATTTGTTTTCCTGTTGTAATATGCTCTTTTTTTTTTGGGGGGGGGGGGGGTTGTGTTTGTGAGGATGATCTGTTTCATGTTGGATTTGTCTTGAAGTTATTCGATGATAAAAGTATATTAAATATTGATTTTTGGCTTATAAGAATACCGCAGATTAGCAAAAGCTGTACTCAGAGAGATCTTTGACATAAAAGGTGTAACTGCCACAGCAGGGCTGTAACCATTTAATATTGCTCGCATATATGCAAGTATTGGTTGCTTGTGTGCAGCCTTCAACTCTTTATTAATTTGTTTTGTTTAGGTTTTATATATTTGTTATGGCGTTAGGGTTTAACTTTAACCCTTTACAATTACAATTAAGATCTTTTAAAACATGTTATATAATTTGTCCAAATTATTACTAAATTCGTACATCATAATTTTGTGTATTGGTATCAAATTTGATTTTGAGATACCTGGATGATGCAAAAAATAATTAGAAATATGGAGCAGTATTTTAAGCACAAAACTATTTTGATGAAATAGAGATTATTAGATGCAGTTAATATATCAGGTACCTTATATGGATTGTAAGGGGACAATGCTGGGTACATTGCTTATGTTAGAAAGTAGTACTCTCTTTAAAGCATTAAGTAGCAGATTTATTACTTCTACTTTAAAGTTATTCGTTTGTTTTGATTAATGAATCTAATGTTTACCTTTCCATCTTCAATCCTGTCAGGAGGAGGCCGCTGCGATCAAGGCTGCAGGCAAGGCATGGTACCAGACGATGATCTCAGACAGTGATTATACTGAGTTTGAGAACTTCTCAAAATGGTTGGGTGTCTCACAGTAATCTGATTGTTGGTTTTTAAATCTTGTTTCCAAGACAATATTTTGTTTATCTTTTCTGGATTTGTTGTTGAATCGTGTAGTCTCTTTAGCTCTTTTGAGTCATGGATGAGAATGTGTGGGAGGAAGATGAGTGGATTTGGGAAATGTGTAGACTTTTGTTTCTCCTTCTGCATTTTTGTCTCTATCGGCTAGGTGGAAGTATTTTCTTCAATGTTAGAAGTGGAGTTATATGTTTTAGGGGACGGATTCATTGTCTTAATGGTACTGTTTTATGGATAAATTTCAATTATACTTGAATGGATTGATGCTCTCATCTTTTGATGTTTGATGCATTAGCTTACGCTGTGATATATGTTTCTTTTTTCTGAATCTCAGATGCTTTAAACTTATATTCTTCTATTCTGCAATAGCAATTAGTAAACATTCATTCATTGTCTAATTGGAAATAATTTGGGAATTGCAAATGTTTGTTAAATTGTTTTGTTGGATGTCATTCTGGTGGCTCTATGGCTAATAACAATTGTTCTGGAGTAAACGCATGCTATCCATGTTCTGGTTATAATCATCTTACTATTTTGAGTGAAAGACTACGCGTGCTATATGAGCAATAGAGTATAAAATCATACAATGGCACATTTACTGAATTGAAATCAGACGGAGGAATGGATAGGAATGAGAAATAATAATTATTATATTAATTAATTATAATAATTAATTAATTAATTATAATAATTATAATAATAATTATTATAATAAAATATTAATTAATTAATTATGATAATATGTTAATTAGCGTGGTTATTTATTTGAAAATTATTATTATTATTAATTATTATTAATAGTATATTAATATATTAATTAATTGTAAAAATTTTCAATTAATTAATTGCTAATAATAGATTAATATATCAATTAATAATAATACATTAATTATTGTGATTATTTATTTAAAAATTATTATTATTATTATTATTATTATTAATTGTTAATAATATATTAATTATTTAATAATAATATATTAATTAATTATAATTAAAGACAAAATGATCATTTTTTATTTTGTGGAGGGTTAAATTATCATTTTTGAAAATGGGAGGCTTATTTCGACCACTCGTATGGAATCAATCTCCTATTCCTTATTTTCAAATTGGGGTGAGCCTCACGATGCCGATTTAGATTTTAGTTCTTGACTTTATTTCGTGAAGTAAACATTCCCAAATTGGGGTAAACTCTACGATTTCAATTTCGATTTTCATTCTCGACTCTATTTTGTAAAGTAAACGTTGTCAATAGTTTTGATTTCAGATTTTAATTTCTCAATCCGGAAGGTAAATGCACCATATGTTGATTTATCCTTAGCCTTGCAACTTTAATCATATGCAACCACGAGGAAAGCTTGAGTCATTAGTGGACATAAACCTTGGACTTACTGGATTAACTTTTACTCGTTTGAAAAGTTTATGAAAGAAATCTTGGCAACTGAGTGAAAGGTTGGGTCAGCAACTAAATTGCAACATATGTAACTTACGTCAATCTATAAGTAATTTTTTAATATCCTTTAGGTATTTGGTTAATATAAGTTACTTATAGGTTGACATAAGTTGGGACAGTATGATTCGAGTTTTAAAATGGAGTTAGACTACCGACACCCTTTAAAAATCCTCTTAAAAACTACCTTTAAGTAAACCCAATTACATAATACTAACAAATATATTATTGCTATTGTTTGGAAAATAAACAGAATATTGAAAATGAAGCGCCACGTGTCGACAAGAAGGTTTTAGTGACTGCAAGTAACCCTCATAGGATACCCAACCTGTACCGAGTATACTCTCCAGATAAACTGATACACGGGGTACGCCATGGCATAGTCAGTGAATTGAAAGAAATATCAAAAAATGACTATCACACGTGATGTCTCAATAGAATATTTGATTTGATGAAATTAAATCAAGAATGTTTTGTCAGAAAAGTGGAAACAGCCAACTGAAATATCTATAAAAAACCAAAAACAGCGCGCACAAATGATAGTGGACTTTATCTGCCATGCTTATCACTGTACAGATAGCCTCTGTAAAAGGAACCCTAGACCATCTGCAGCGTACGCCACGTACACAAAACAACAAAATCCGCCAAAAACTGCCTCTTTGCTCTCCAAACATGCTCTTAACGGTTCAAAAACTACCATAATGATAAAAGGACATGAGAATTTTAGAAAGGACAATAAAATCTCTAATAAAAATGTGTCACGTGGCAAGGTATCCAAGCTATACTATATAAAGGCCAAAAAAAGTTCTATTACTCTTATACTCTCTCACACTCATATTTTTTAATACTCATCACAAATACACTGAGGTTGAGGTCTTCTTCAACCTCCAGCCACCATTTTTAAGCTTTCATCACCTAGAAAAAAGTTCAAGTAGCTAACTTGAGCGTTGGAGTGTGGTCGCTGGCCACCGCTGGCTCCACCTCTAACCTCATTTCCTTGTTTTACAGGTTTAAACGCACCATTTCAAGGCTCCCACGCTCCAGATCTGACCTATCACCATTATCAGCCCTCTTCCACTCTCTTTCACCTCCTTTGAAACCCAAATAGCCCCTGCATCATGGTTAAGTGAGGTACCCTAATCCCTAAAAAATAAATTCATTGTTTTGGTGAGGTTTTGTCCCATTTATTTGCAACCCAAAATCCACTTAAAACAACTATTAATGCTCTTTTTAATTTCCAAATTTTCTCTCTCCAAATTTTTATGAAGCATAATTTTCTTGATTTTTGTCATGGAGTCTTCAACCACCTTCTTACATGTTGTTCTTAGTTTTCTTAGTGATAAAATATTTAAATACTAATCATTTATTTCAATCCAATAATTTTAAATCAGAGATTATAACTAAAAGGAAAAAAAAAATAGTGATTAAAACTAGTCTCTAGGTTACAATATTTGACTCTTAACCTTATTTGCTATCCTTTGGGTTTTAAATATTTTTTAAACGAAGACCAAAATGAATTCATAACTACTAATTTATCCAAACAATTTTTTCACAAGACTCAATTTTTCTAGATGTTTGCAAGACATTGCTTGCACAACTGCACTTTGGCATAATCTTATAGAGTAATTTTCTTAAAAAAAAATTATTGTTAAATCCAAATTCAATAATCATTGTATTAATTCGTTGATCTTAAGAATAGATATAAAAGAGTAGAATGAGAATGAAATGTGGGTATGGCTGTTTAGGTGTATCAAAAGTTTAAGTGTGTCAGTTGTAAAGCATTTGAGAGAGAGAACGTTATATAAGCCAGTATTTGCTCAAGGAAAAGTAAAGGTACAAGCACAATATGCTAACTCTTCAAGGGGTTAGCGCCTCCCAGTACTCAATACTGGGTGAATAAACTTGTTCGACGATCTTTATTCATCGTAAAGGGTGTTTATATACAATTGCATTACAACTACCATGAGCAAAACTAGAAACAAATAAATAGAAAAATCAGCAAATAGCTAACAATAAGGCTACTTTACTACCATCATTGACTTGACTAATTCAAATATAATAAACTGACTTATTCTTGACTAATTCAAATAGAAATGAACTAGATTAGAACAGCTCGCACCCCCTTAAGAAACATCATTATCCTCAAGAATGAAGTTTGGATAACGCTCATGAATCAATTCATGGACTTTCCATGTAGCCTTTGTTAGTGACAAACCTTTCCAATGAACTAAAACTTCTTTTTGCCCTTTTTGAATTCGTTGGCCTAATAACGCTTATGGAGTTGTGATTAACTTTTCTTCTTAATTCAAGTCTTGAAGATCTTCAAGTACCTCACACTCTTGACCAATCCAATCCTTGTTTAAGCATAGAAAGACAAAATATTGGATGTAACTTGGATGAAGTTGGAAGCTTAAGCTAGTATGCTACCTTTCCAGGATCTAATATGAGCCATAAAATTGAGTTAAAAGCTTAAAATTTTTTCTTCTAATAAAAGACATATGTCTGTAAGGTTGTAAGTTTAAGGGTGCATTTGAGATTGAGGTTGGTCACCTGTAGCTTAAAAGGTACAACACTAAAGTATTTGGTAAATACTAACTACTATAACTTGGAAGCTATATTAATATAATTTTTCACTTATATGATGGAAAATCTATTATATCTTTAATAATTTTATCAAAATTATTATTTAAAATTTATATTTACTACATATTATTAACTTTTATTTCATAATTATAGTTTTTTTCACAGCAGTTGTATCTTAAAAGTTACAGTACCTCAATCCCAAATAGGACCGAAGTACACCTAATCCCCCATATTAAATTCTTTACCCTATATTTTGAACCTGAGCACGCTGTATACATTCATGTACTATCTTAAGAACTTTATCTCTCTGTAGTAATTCTTTTTCCATTGCCTCCACTCGAGTTGTAACAGGAATGTAACTTAGCAATCTAGGAACGCTCCTGCCATAAACAATTTTAAAAGGATTTCTTTTTATTGTTGAATGCCAGTTGGTATTATAACAATATTTAGCCTACATAAGCCAACACATCCAATCTTTAGGTTTTGAAGTATCTTGAGTACATTTTTAAAGTTTTATTCACAATTTCACTTTGCTTATCAGTTCGAGGATGATAATTAGAGCTAAAACTTAAAGAAGTCCCATTTAACCGAAACATTCCCTCCAAAAGGCACTGGTGAATGTTATATCCTTGTCACATACAATTGACCTCAAAAGACTATAAAACTTAAAAACATTTTGAAAGAACAATTTGACTACTCCTACTACAATATAAGGATGAGTTTGAGGAATAAAGTGAGCATATTTAGATAACTTGTCAATAACTACAAAGACTGTTGTCTTACTGTTGGATGGTGGCAGCCTTTTCAGTGAAGTTCATGGAAATATCTTCCCAAACTTATTGCGAAATTAACAGGGGATGTAACAACCCAGCAGAAGCCAATTGCTCTGTTTTGTGGCATTGGCAAATGTCGAAGCTATGTATAAATGCTTTAATCCGCTTCTTCATGTTCTTCCAATAAAAAGTTGCCTTAATGCGTTATAAAGCTTTTACATGGCTTTCCTAGGTGCTTCTATGAAATTTTTTGATAATGGCTGTCACATGTTTAGAGTCTTCCAATAGATAAATACGATCTTTAAAAAATATAGTTATATTATTTAGCTTTCGTGGCCCCAATGCTTCCCCTTGCTGAATGTTTTTTACAAGGCTTGTAATATTGGTTTGACAACAACCTCTTCTTTAATCACTTTAAGCCATTGTGGTCACAACTGGGAAGTATCAAATATAGCACCTTGTCGTTGCCTATGACTTCGGGATAGAGTGTTAGCCACAACATTCTCTCTACCTTTCTTGTACTCTACTTTAATATCGTATCCCATGAATTTGTAAAACCTTTTTTTTATTGAGCTGTAGTGGTGAAATTTTGTTATTACAGATGTCTAAGACTCTGATGATTAATTAGTCCTGACAATGAATTGTTTACCCAATTAGTATGGCCTCCATTTATGTCTTAAAGCTAATGCAAGTATGTCCTTATATGTAAAAAGAATAAGATGTTTCCCTCAAAGTGCTTGGTTGAAATATGCTATAAGTCTCTTTTGTAATAAAATTGCACCAATCCAAGCCTAGAAGTATCACATTCAACTATAAATCTTTTTGAAAAGTCAGGAAGAGTAACGCCAGGGCTTGTGTCATTACTATCTTGAGCTTTTGAAAAGCCTCCTTTGAGCCAAGTGTTGTGCAAATTTTATTGAAATTACAAGTGCACGAATCTATTGTAGAATAGATTAATAGTGACGAGTGTTGATCCCACGAGAAGGTGGATTTTAATTGCTTGTAGAGTTAATTTTTTATGTGGGTGGTTAGATTTGTGATGAAATGATTTGGACTACCCTAAAATTTAAATTAGAATGACGGGAATAAATTAAAGTGAAATCTATTGAAATGATGTGCTTGAATACCTAGATTTGCATCAACATGCACCATGGGCTAAATATTGCTTATTAATACTAATTCAATCATGAGGGGAATTTTTATTCCTCATGAACCACACTTTAATTAATATGATGCTAAGGGCTTATCGTGCCAAATAGTAATAACCTTGCACTAGGGAGCCGGTTATACCAGTGCGGTATCTAGACAAAATTATTACTATCTATCGACGAAAAGTCAAAACATCCACATAAATCAGAGGGGAAGAGAAAGTAAATTTACCAAATAAAGCTCATGAAACATGTTGAGACTTCACTTTCAACCAAACCTTGAAAGAAAACTAGCCATTCATAATTGAATTAGGAGTAAAATGAGAATTTATTAAAATACGTAGAAAATTAAAGATGGAGAAGGAATTATAGAAAATGGAGCTCAAAAATGGATTCAGAAGTGTCAAATTAGGGGGGGAGCCCCCTTTTTATAGATACAATGAGGAAATTATGGCCATCGGATTAAAACAATTTAGACTTTCAGGATTGAGCCACGTGGCAAGTTTTGATGGGATAGAACACATCATTAGGCTGTCATTTCGTGTATATGTATGTACCGTATGCACTTTTTTTTTGGTCCACTTATATATTGCCACGTCACCGGTCAACATCACATCAATATTTTAGTCCAATAGGATCGTGACACATCATCAGTCAATGCCAACTCATCAGTCAACGCCATATAAGCAGTCAATGCCACATCATTCATCTAATCGAATGCTGCCACGTTATTGGTCGATGCCACATCATCGGCCAATGCCATGTTATTGGACCGTATATATGAACGGTGTCGTGAACAGTTCCGTACATATTAATAGTACCTTACATGTGAACAATTTCGTTTACCCTTTTATGCTCATTCTAAGGTTTTCGATTGTCCTGAGTCCAAAATTGCTGTCCGTTTTGCTCTTTGATCTTTTGTTCATTGTGAAATGACCATGATGCCCGTAAAATATATAAAATACATATAATTAAATCACAAGGGACTTAAATATATAAAAGTAGTAATATTAGTGAGACTTGAAGTGTAAAATGATGATTTTCTCCTTTATAAATATACACTTTCTAACACTCAACACACGCCCCCCAACCAGCTTATTACTAGTCCTTAGCAAATTAAGCGAAAATAAAATTCAAGCTTAATTTTTTTTAAACATTCGTGTTTATTCAATCAGACTAATGATAGCAATCAAATAAAAATATAAGCATTATCTCTAGTCTAAAGAAACATCACCCTTACATTAACCATCTACATGCATCAGTCTAACAGACTTTTATCATAGTTATAGTAATCAAGCTACTTTCAAGAATGAGATGTCAAACTCCAAAATCTCACTGGTAGTAGTGACACGCTCAAAAAGAAATTAAACCCAATAAAAATAGTCACTCCAATGAATGGTAAATTGAGAGAAAATAATAAAGAAATAATATTACACACTCCTACTAAGATGAAAAGAATATGCTACAACTAAGAAATAACAAAATCTTCAAACAAAATGCTAGTCAAACTAATGTATTCATTTTTTTTTTTCATGCATCACTACATCTTTTCAGCCTATATAATTAGCTTCTACTTTAGACTATAGTGTTCTAAAATCAAGAAGGACTTTTATTAGGACATAACATAGATTAGGAACATGGCTAATAAAGGAGAGGAAATAAGAAAAACAAAATATATGTTTGAGAAAAAGTAGAAATCATTTGGAGATTACAAGGTGCATTTCGCTTATTTATTGTTATTGTTTCTCTCTTTTTTTTTTCTTTTTTTTGAAACAATTTTTTTTGTATGGCATAACTTTACTGAACAAAATAATTATTTACATTTTTCTTAAACATGAATAGGTAATGGAGCCTGTAAGACATCGGGTAATATTTCAAATCGAGGTGGGTCAAGATGATAAGTTGACAAAGAAAGTTTTTTTTTTAATAAAAGACTCAAAAGGGTTAACTATGAATATTTCACAAAAGGGATGGATAGAAAGACTCAAACGGGTCAAAAATGACATTCCATTATCTTTTAAGACTCTAAATAATCTTCCATATTTACAAGTTAGATGAACCTTCAGATGTAGCAACACACATTTATTTTTTTTTTTATAAATTTTTTTAGACGGTAAAATCAAAGGAAATCTAGAAATCATGTATAAAATAATAAATTGCTAAGTTGTATGAAGAATGAACAAAAATGGTTACTCTTCAAGAAAAATGGTAGGCTCAAAAACTTACTTGTTATTTATTATGACATGTGCATTTCTTCAGGCAACTCATAGTTATCTCCGACATCAACATGTAGAGTAGCAAACATGGCGTAACATCACTCAAGGCCAAAGATAATACAAATACTAAAATTTAAAAGTCATCATGTCATCTAATATTAAAAAAAATCACACAAAATAATTTTTTAACCCCCAACTTATTCTAAACATGAAAAGAAAATATACATGCAGAAATATGAAAATGATGCAAAAAAACTTATTAGAAAGGCTACACTTAAAATGATAGAGAAAAAATGTTTAAAATTTTTTTAACCAAGAAGACGCGTTTCTAGAGTCACTACACTCCATATTTAGCCATTTTCGACTAAAAAATTTGAAAGTGTATATTTATAAACGAGAAATTAGAAAGAAGAAGTTAGGAAAAAAATGATGTCAAAGCTTAACAAAGAAAAAGAAAATGTCTGAAATTTTTTTTAATTAAGAAGATGCGTTTCTAGAGTCACTACACTCCATATTCAGCCATCTTCGACTCAAAAAGTTAGCCACAGTTAGTCTCTACAACAAAAAATCAGTAAAAACTTAACCAAGATTGAGACATTCCACAATTGTCAACTATTTCTTCTCCCCAACCATAATGAAATATTGTCCTCAATGTTTTAAAGGAAAGAAATAGAGTTTAGAAGACATTACCTGGGTGTTGCAAAACAGAAGAAAATATTTACAAGCAGAGAGTTAAATCTAATTTGCACTTCTTGTTGTGGCTACTGTTACCATCATTATTTGGACACTTCAACACAAAGGTCCTGGGGTCTGGCTTCGGTCTGGCTCTAGTCTATAAGCCTATAACAAATCAAGTAGCTCATTAGCAGTTTGAGCACAAATAAAAACTTTTTTTGCTGTGGAAAGAATGAAATAATTTTTTATTGCATGGTTAAGAAATGCGATAAAGTTATCATAAAAGTTATTGACATTTAATAAACCGATGAGTTTGTGATGAATGTTCAGATGGGCCCAAAATGCTAATGTTATTAGTGCCTCTAGAGTTGCAAGATCTCATGGGAGAAAAATAAAAGCATCAGTATGATTTAGCATTTCGGTTATTCTCTCTTGCATACCTGAGACGATTAACTCTTTTCCAGTTGGTGAGTCAGACAAACAGCCCAAAGGTTTTAGGGTTCTTAGGATGACAAGCAATTAAAAGTTGTCGAGCTCTTCGCTTTCTTGTGTAATTTTCTTTACCACAACCAGGCATGTATGCAATAAATTTGGGAGGCAACTCGCCTGCCAATCTTACTTTGGCCTCGATTAACCAACGGATGTCAGCAGGGATATTTTTCCTCATGAGCAATCGTATGCGTTCGGACCGAGCTTTACAGATTGTAAGGAGGGCATTCTAAAGAAGTGAAGGAAATCGATTGTGAAGCTTTGCTAAAATCATGTTGTTGTTCATTCCTTTGTCTCAGAATATCAGTTATTATGGGAAATTGAAGTAACCAACTTGATTGTCATGGAGTATCGTTATCCGCCACTTAACCGGGTTAACAAACTAAAGCACACAGACGAAGTAACAAACTAAAGCACACAGACGAAGTAACAAACTAAAGCACACAAAGAAAATTACAATCGTCATCTTATTGAATTTATTTCAAGTTTTGATTGGATGTCGTAGACACCTCCCTCAACTTCTCTGAGTTGTTTTTCTAAATCCTCAACATAGGATACTAACTCTGATGGTTGTATATCCCAAATATGATGTGTTTTACAAAATCGTGTCTGGTCTCTGAGATGAGATTTTACACGTTGAAGTCACCTAAAAAGGTCCAAGAGGATCTGTCTAGCTGAGGCACTCATGATTAACAATGATAAAAGAAAACTTAATGGTTAAACAAACACACTTATGCAAAAATAATTTCAATTAGCAAAAGAATAGTAAAAATAAAAAAAAGAAAAAAAATCAAATCACCGAAAAGAAAGAAAAAATCTCAATTCAAATTTGGTGGGTCACTCAAATTTATTTCGGTGTCCTCTCTATGTAGTTGGTACTCTAAATGTGGCTTTAATCTTTGATCATTAACTTTAAAAGTGACACCGTTCTTGGGATCCTTAATATCAATTGCTCTATGTGGAAAAACAATGTCAAAAATAAAAAATGTCAGACCATCGAGAGCGTAACTTACCTGGGAATAGATGCAAGCGAGAATTGAATAAAAGCATTTCTGACCTGGGGTGAAATATTTTCTCAAAATTTTCTTGTCATTAAAGACTTTTATTCGCTGCTTGTAAATCTTGACATTTTCATATGCATCTTTGTGAATTTCTTCAAATTCTGCCAGCTGTAGTCTTCTTTTTCAGCTAGCTTGCTGTATGTCAAAGTTGAATTTCTTAATAGCCTAGTACGCACGATGCTCGAGTTCCATAGGTAAGTGGCAAGTTTTTACATACACTAGCCTGTGTGGTGACATCCCAATCAGGGTCTTGAAAGTCGTTTTATATGCCCATAGTGCATCATCGAGTCTTAATGACCAATATTTTCTGTCTGGCCTCACCGTCTTTTCTAATATGTGCTTTATTTCTTGATTGGAGATCTCAACTTGACCACTAGTTTGCGGATGATATGGGGTCGCCACTTTGTGAGTGATGGAATACTTTGTCAAAAGAGTTTTGAATGACTTATTGCAAAAGTGGGCACCACCATCACTGATTATTGCTCGAGGGAATCCAAAGCATGAAACAATGTTGTTTTTTAAAAATTCTATCACCACCTTGTAATCATTGGTTCTACATGGAATTGCTTTTATTAATTTCGATACGTAGTCAAGAGCAACCAATATGTATTGATAGCCAAAAGAAGGAGGAAAGGGGCCCACGAAGTCGATACCCTATACATAAAAAATCTCGACCACTAAAATTGGGTTTAGTGGCATCATATTCCTTCGTGTAATGCTTCCCTTTCGTTGACACTTATCACATGAAGAGCAAATGGTGTAAGCATCTCGAAATACAATTGGCCAATAGAAACAACATCGTAAAACTTTAGTAACTGTTTTCTTAGCGCTGAAATGGCTCTACAAGCTTGTTTATGGCAGAATGAAAGGATATTTTGAAATTCATTTTCTAGGACACATCATCTGACAATTTGATCTGCACAATACTTGAACAAATAAGGTTCATCCCAAAAGAAATTCTTTAGTTCCGTAAAAAAACTTGGCTTTGTCCTGCTTAGTCCAATGCTCTAGAAGTTGACATGTGACAAGATAATTAACGATATCAGCATACCATGGTAATACTTCCACACTCATTAATTGTTCATCTGGAAATGACTCATTCAGTGGAAATGGTTCCATAATTATGTCAAAATAGAGGCGGGAGAGATGGTCAGCCACAACATTTTCTATGCCTTTCTTATCTTTGAATTCCAAGTCAAATTTCTGTAAAAGTAATACCCAACGAATTAGCCTAACTTTTGCATATTTCTTTATGAGAAGATATTTAAAAGCAGTATGATCTGTGAACACAATTATTTTATAACCAATGAGATAAAATCAAAATTTTTCTATGCAAACACTACTGCTAGTATTTCTTTTTCAGTGGTTGAATAGTTCAATTGTGCATCATTTAATGTCATACTAGAATAGTAAATAATCTGAGGAATTCGATCAACTCTTTGTCCTAATACTGCTCTCTTTGCATAATCAGATGCATCGTACATGAGCTCAAATTGTAAGTTCCAGTTTGGCGGCTGAATGATGGGTGATGATGTCAACAACTACTTTAGTTTTTCAAAGGCCATTAGACATGAATCGTCAAAGAAAAAAAGGTACATCCTTAGTAAGTAGATTGCATAAGGGTTTAGAAACTTTGCTAAAATATTTAATGAAATGTCTATAAAAACCAACATGCCCTAAGAAAGATCTTACTTCTCTAACTGTTTTAGGTGGAGGAAGATTAGAAATGAGATCCACCTTTGCTTTATCAACCTCAATACCTTTACTTGAAATGAAGTGACCGAAAACATTACCTTGTTTTACCATAAAATGACACTTTTCCCAATTTAAGATCAAATTCTTCTCGATACATCTCTGCAGAATTAGTGTTAGATGATGTAAATACTGATCAAATGAATCACCAAAAAAAGAAAAATAATCCATAAAGACCTCAAGAAATTGTTCAACCATATCATAGAAAATGCTTAAAATGCGTCGTTGAAGTGTAGCAAGTTCATTACATAATCCAAAAGGCATCCTCCTATATGCAAAAGTGTCAAAAGGGCAAGTGAAAGTGGTATTTTCTTGATCTTTTGGTGCTGTGGGAATCTGATTATATCCTGAGTAATCATCTAGAAAGCAATAAAATTCATGACATGCTAATCTATCAAGCATTTTATTGATAAATGGTAAAGGAAAATGGTCTTTATGTGTGATAGAATCAACTTTCAATAATCAATGCATACACGTCATTCTGTAGTCACTCTAGTGGGTATCAATTCATTACCAGTATTGGTAACTACTGTAACTCATAAATTTTTGGAGACCACTTGCACATGACTGACCTATAAACTTCTTTCATATTAGGGTTCAATCGACGTTGTATTTCTCTAGTAGGTTTAGCATTTTCATCAAATTGAATGTAATGCATGTAGTCTACTGGGTTTATACCTTTTATGTTGGCTATGGTTCATCCTAATGCTCCTTTGTGCTCTTCTAAAGCTTCCAATAACTTAACTTTTTGTTCGTCATTTAGGGATGATGAGATGATTACTGGCAGAGTGCTTTCTTCTTCCAAGAATGCATATTCCAAAGTATTGGGTAATTGTTTGAGCTCAAATTTTGGTAGTGATTTGATGAGGGGCTGAGTTTCTTCTCTGATGGTGCTAGTTGTTCAACTCTTGACTTCCATTTATTAGTGTCTATGGATGGTGCTAAGTCAAGTAGGGCATTGACCTTATCGATTGATATGTCAATATCAAAATCCAAACCAAAGTGAGTTAAACATGTTTGTAAATGATCATCACTAAGGTTTGAAAGAAAAATATTATCAACTAATGTTTCTATTAAATGCACATCAACAATTCCATCATCTGCATTGTGAGGTTGTTTGGCAATGTTGAAGATATTGAGCTCCATGGTCATATTGCAAAGGACAACTGCATATTTCTAGTTCTGCATTAAATGTGAGCATCGGAGTTGCCAAGAAAGGCCGGCTTAGGATAATAGGGATGTGCTTCCTTGAGTCCTAAACTAGTTAAGTGTCAATTACAATGAAATTAACAGGAAAATAAAACTTATCTACTTGGATGAGTATGGCATCCACAATACCACGAGGTACTTTTGTGGACCGATCTGCAAGTTGTAATACCACTGGAGTTGGGTGTAATTATCCCAGTCCAAGTTTCATAAATACTGAGTAAGACAACAAATTTACACTAGCTCCTAAGTCCAACAAAGCATTCTCAATTGTGTGGTTTCCTATATTACATGAGATAGTGAGGGTGCTTAGGTCTTTGTATTTTAAAGATATTTTGTAATTCTCCCAGTCCAAGTTTCACAAATACTGAGTAAGACAACAAATTTATACTAGCTCCTAAGTCCAAAGCTCCATTTCCTCAGAGGTTAGCTAAAGGAAAGAAGGGAAAATCCACAGGTGAGATTCTTGAAGTCTTCAAACAGGTAAGTGTTAACATCCCTTTACTTGATGCAATAAAACAAGTTCCATCTTATGCCAAGTTTCTTAAAGACCTTTGCACTAAAAAGAGAAACATTCATGTTCAGAAAAAGGCATTTTTAACTGAAAATGTTAGTTCTATACTCCAACACAAAATTCCTCTAAAATGTAAAGACCCAGGCTCCCCCACTATTTCATGTAGTATAGGGAACCACACAATTGAGAATGCTTTGTTGGATTTAGGAGCTAGTGTTAATCTTTTGCCTTATTCAGTATTTGTGAAACTTGGATTGGGAGAATTACACCCAACTCCAGTGGTGTTACTGACTTGCGGTCGGTCCACGAAAATACCTCGTGGTATTGTGGAGGACGTGCTTATCCAGGTAGACAAGTTTTATTTTCCTGTTGATTTCATTGTAATTGACACTCAACCAATACAGGATTCAAGGAAGCACATCCCTATTATCCTAGGCCGACCATTCTTGGCAACTGCGGATGCTCACATTCAATGTAGAACTGGAAATATGCAGTTGTCCTTCGGCAATATGACCATGGAGCTCAACATCTTCAACATTGCCAAACAACCTCACAATGCAGATGATGGAATTGTTGATGTGGATTTAATTGAAGCATTAATTGATGATACTTTTGTTTCAAACCTTAGTGATGACCCTTTACAAACATGTTTAACTCACTTTGGTTTGGATTTTGATGTTGACAGATCAGTCGATGAGTCAACGCCTACTTGACTCAAAGACCATCCATGGACACTAATAAATGGAAGTCAAGAGTTGAACAACTAGCACCATCGCAGAAAAACTCATCCCATCATCAGAGTCACCACCGAAACTCGAGCTCAAACCATTACCCAACACTTTGGAATATGCGTTTTTGGGAGAAGAAAACACTCTACCGGTAATCATCTCATCATCCCTAAATGACGAGCAAAAAGGTAAGTTGTTGGATGTTTTAAAAGAGCACAAAGGAGCATTAGGATGGACCATAGCAGACATAAAAGGTATAAACCCAGTAGACTGCATGCATTACAGTCACCTTGATGAAGATACTAAATCTACTAGGGAAATGCAACGTCGGTTAAATCCTAACATGAAAGAAGTTGTTAGAACGGAAGTCCTTAAACTATTAGATGCAGGTATCATTTACCCATTTCTGATAGTTCATGGGTCGATCTGTGCAAGTGGTCCCCAAAAAGTCGTGGAGTCACGCGTAGTTACTAATGCCGATAATGAATTGATACCCACTAGAGTGACTACGGGATGGCGTGTATGCATTGATTATAGAAAATTAAATTGTCACACACGTAAAGACCATTTTCCTTTACCATTTATTGATCAAATGCTTGATAGATTAGCTGGTCATGAATTTTATTGCTTTCTAGATGGCTATTCAGGATACAATCAGATTCTCATAGCACCAAAAGATCAAGAGAAAACCACTTTCACTTACCCTTTTGGTACTTTTGCTTATAGGAGAATGCCATTTGGATTATGTAATGCACCTGCTACATTTCAACGTTGTATGTTAAGCATTTTTTCTGATATGGTTGAACGATTTCTTGAGGTCTTTATGGATGATTTTTCTATTTTTGGAGATTCATTTGATCAATGTTTACATCATTTGACGAAAGTTTTACAGAGATGTATAGAGAAGAATTTGGTCTTAAATTGGGAGAAATGCCATTTCATGGTAAAACAAGGTATAGTTCTCGGTCACATCATTTCATGCAAAGGTATTGAGGTTGACAAAGCCAAGGTGGATCTCATTTCTAATCTTCCTCCGCCTAAATCAGTCAGAGAAGTAAGATCTTTCCTTGGGCATGCTGGTTTTTATAGACGTTTTATTAAAGATTTTAGCAAAGTTTCTAGACCCTTATGCAATCTACTTGCTAAGGATGTACCTTTTGTCTTTAATGATTCATGTCTTGTGGCGTTTGAAAAACTAAAGCATTTGTTGACAACATCACCCGTCATTCAGCCACCAAACCGAGCTTACCATTTGAGTTTATGTGTGATGCATCCGATTATGCAGAGTAGGAGCAGATTAGGACAAAGAGTAGATCGAATTCCCATGTTATTTACTATGCTAGTATGACATTAAACGATGCACAGTTGAACTATTCAACTACTTTTGAAAAGAAATGCTAGCAGAGTGTTTGCATTAGAAAAATTTCGGTCTTATCTCATTGGTTGTAAAATAATTGTATTCACAGATCATCCGCTCTGAAATATCTTCTCACAAAGAAAGATGCAAAAGCTAGACTAATTCGTTGGGTGTTACTTTTGCAGGAGTTTGACTTGGAATTCAAAGATAAGAAAGGTTCTAAAAATGTTGTGGTGACCATCTCTCTCGCTCCACTTTGACACAATAACAGAACCCTTACTATTGAATGAGTCATTTCCGGATGAGCAATTAATGAGTGTGGAAGTATTACCTTGGTATGCTGATATCGTTAATTATCTTGTTACAGGTAAACTTCCAGAGCATTGGACCAAGCGAGACAAGGCTAAATTCTTTGCGGAAATAAAGAATTTTTTTCTGGATGACCCTATCTGTTTAAGTATTGTGCAGATCAAATTATTCGACGATGTGTCCCGAGAATGAAGTTCATAACATCCTTTCGTTCTGCCATGAACAAGCTTGTGGAGGCCATTTCAAATAAGCTTAAGAAAACAGGGACTAAAGTTCTACAATGTGGTTTCTATTGGCCAACTATATTTCGAGATGCTTACACCTTTTGTTCTTCATGTGATAGGTGTCAACGAATGGGGAGCATTACACGAAGGAACATGATGCCACTAAATCCAATTTTAGTGGTTGAGATTTTTGATGTATGGGGTATCGACTTCATGGGACCCTTTCCCCATCTTTTTGGCCATCAATACATATTGGTTCTTTGTTGACTACGTTTGAAATGGGTAGAGGCAATTCCATGCGTAACCAATGATCATAAAGTGGTGATCGGGTTTTTGAAGAGCAACATTGTTTCACGCTTTGGATTCCCTCGAACGATAATCAGTGATGGTGGTACCCACTTTTACAACAAATCATTCAAAGCACTTTTACAAAGTACTCCATCACTCATAAAGTGGCGACCCGTATCATCCGCAAAACCAAAGGTGGCCAAGTTGAGATCTCCAATCGAGAAATAAAGCACATCTTAGAAAAGACCGTGAGGCCGATGAGGCAGAAAAAGATTGGTCATTAAGACTTGATGATGCATTATGGGCATATAGAACGGCGTTGAAAACCCCAATCGGGATGTCACCCTATAGGCTAGTGTATGGAAAAGCTTGCCACCTACCCGTGGAACTCGAGCATCGTGCGTCTTGGGCCATCAAGAAATTCAATTTTGACATGCAGCAAGTCGGCTCGAAAAGACGATTACAACCGCGAACTTGAAGAAATTCGCAATGATGCATACGAAAATGCCAAGGTTTACAAGCGGCGAATGAAAGTCTTTCATGATAAGCGACATGAAAAAATCTTTCACTCCAGTCGAAAGTACTTTTATTCAATTCGTTTGCACCTATTCCCGTGTAAGCTACGTTCTCGATGGTCCGCCCTTCATTGTTCATACTTGTTTTTCCACATTTCCGGGCAATTGAAATTAAGGACCCAAAGAATGGTGTCACGTTTAAAGTTAATGGTCAAAGATTAAAGCCATATCTAGAGTACCAACCACATGGAGAGGACACCGAAATAAATTTGAGTGACCCACCACATTTGAATTAAGATTTTTCTATTTTTTTTTTTGTGATTTGATTTTTTTTTTCTTTTTACTATTCTCTTGCTAATTGAAATTATTTATGCATAAGTGTGTTTGTTTAACCATTAAGTTTTCTTTTATCACTTTTAATCATGAGACAGTTCCTCTTGAACATCCTTAGACGACTTCAACGTGTCCAATCTCATCTCAGAGGCCAGATACGATTTTGTAAAACACATCGTATTTGGAAGCTACAACCACCGGAGTTAATATCCCACGTTGAGGATTTAGAAAGCCAACTCAGAGACATTGAGAGCAGTGTCTACAACATCCAGTTGGAGCTTGTGGTAAATTCCATAAGAGGACGATTGTGATTTTCTTTGTGTGTTTTTGTTTGTTACTCTGTTTGTGTGTTTTAGTTTGTGTGTTTTAGTTTGTCACCCGGTCAAGTGGCGGATAACGGTACTCGTGACAATCAAGTCGGTTACTCCGGTTTCCATAATTACGATCTTCTGAGGCGAAGGTATGGATAGAAACGAGATCTTAGCAAAGCTTCATAGTCGATTCCCTTCACTTCCTCAAAATGCCCTCCTCACAATCTATAAAGCTCGATCCGAACGCATGCGATTGCTCATGAGGAATAACATACCTGCGATATCCGCCGGTTAATCGAGGCTAAAAATACGCTTGCGGGTGAGTTGCCTCCTAAATTTATTGCATACATGCCTGGTTGTGGTAAAGGAAATTATGCAAGAAAGCGAAGAGCTCGAAAGATTTCGGTTGCTTGTCATAAGTGTGCCAGAATGATATGCAATAAAAAACGATGTTCTTTAGGAATGGTGTCGATAACGAGAAGATAAGATTCAATTCATTAGGGATGGCTTGAATAAGGAGTCATTGGATGATATCATTTTGTCTCTTGAAACGCATCCCAGTGGATATGTGCAAGGAGCGATTCTCCAGTTATGTCCATCATTCCAGAAAGAGCATGCACGATACAGTCTCGGGAATCTGACTATAAACGACCCTGTTTGCCAGTTTATAAGAAAACTGGATAGGAAGCCTATCCTCAACCCATAGAGGGCGTTGAAGCCGTTTCTGGACGTAAAACCAGAGGAAGATGTGAGCCACAGTCGCAACTACCTGTAAATATCCTTTTACTTTACTGTTGTTTTATTTCACTGTTGTTTTACCAATTGCATTATTGTCTTTAATAATTTTATATTTGTCATTACTTGCTTTTCCTTTTTACTGTTTCCTTTTTTTACTCTCAAGCCATGTGCATTTCACGATTAATTGACATAGACATGACACCTCATTCACAGCTGTGACCCATTGCCGCCAAGATCCTTAAATATGACTCTTTTCGTTTACACTCACAAATTGTTTTTGAGAAGTATCATAATGGCAGCTACTCCCAATAAACAATTCAAGAACATTTGTGTGCTTTCCGGATTTAACTATGGCAAATATAAAGAGTTCTTTGAGGCAGCCATTGATCTTGGTCGATGCATGCAGAGAAAAATTACACTTAGTATACGGCGGAGGTGACCGAGGGTTATCAAAATTGGTCTCGAAACTGCTTTTGTCGGAGGAAGTCAAGTGTTAGGCATCATACCACAAACCCTAAAACCTTTAGGTCGCTTGTCTAACTCACCGACCGGAGAAGAGAGTTAGTTGTCTCGGTATGCAAGAAAGAATAACCGAAATGCTTAATCATGCTTGATGCTTTTATTTTCTTACCGGAGATCTTGCAACTCTAGAGGCACTTATCACTTTAGCATCTTGGGCCCATCTCGCACATTCATCGAAACCCATCGGTTTGTTAAATGTCAATAATTTTTATGATGGCTTTATCGCATTTCTTAACCATGCAATAAAAACTACTTCATTCCTCTACGGTGAAAAAGCTTTTTATTTGTGCTCACACTGCTAATGAGCTACTTGATCTTACAAGCTTATCGACTGCAGAGCGATCCCAAGACCTTGGTGTTGGAGTGTACAAATAACGATGGTAACAATAGCAGCAGTAAGAAGTACAAATTAGATTTAAATCTCCGCCTGTAAATATTTTATTCTGTGTTGCACCACCCAGGTGATGTCTTCTAAACTCTACTTCTTTCCTTTAAAATATTGAGGACAATGTTTCGTTCTGGTTGGGGGGAGGGGATAGTTGACAATTGTGGAATGTTGGTTAAGTTTTTACTAAATTTTTTGTTGTAGAAACTAACTGTTGTTAACTGTTTGTGTTGAAGATGGCTGAATATGGAGTGTAGTTACTCTAGAAACGCATCTTCTCAGTTAAAAAAAAAAAGAAAAAAAAAGAAAAAAAAAAGAAAAAAATAATAATAATGAAAAAAAAAATTTTTCTTATTTTTCGTGTGATCTTTCTAACTTTTTGACTTCTCCTTTATAAATATGCATTTTCAAATTTTGAGTCGAAGATGGCTGAATATAGAGTGTAGTGCCTCTAGAAACGCATCTTCTTAGTTAAAAAAAAATCATTTTTCTATCATTTTAAGTGTAACATTTTCAATTAGTTTTTCTGCATCATTTTCACATTTCTGCATGCATAATTCCCTTTCATGTTTAGAATAGGTTGGGGGGTAGAATGTTGTTTAAAAAAAAAAATGGTGTGATTTTGTTTTTATTTTTGGATGACATGATGATTTTCGAATTTTAGTATTTGTATTATCTTTAGTCTTGAGTGATGTTACACTATGTTTGCTACTCTACATGTTGATGTCGGAGATAAATATGAGTTGCTTGAAAGAATTGACATGTCATAATGAATACCAAGTGAGCTTTTGAGCCTATTTTTTTTTTTTTTTGGAGAGTAACCCTTTTTGCCCATTCTTCATACAGCTTAGTAATATTATTATTTTATACATGATTTTTAGATTTCCTTGGAGTCAACCTTTTAAAAAAAAAAAAGTTAAAAAAAAAAAATGCGTTGCTACATCTAAAGGTCCATTTAACTAGTAGATATGGAGGATTATCTAGAGCCCTAAAAGATGATGGAAAGGCCATCTTTGACCCGTTTGAGCCTTTCTAGCCATCCCTTATGTGAAATATCCATAGTTAGCCCTTTTGAGCCTTTTATAAAAAAAAAAAAAAAAAAAAAAAAACCTTTTCTTTGTCAACTTATCATCTTGACCCACTCCAATTTGGAGTATTACCCGATATCTTACAAAGTTCCATCACCTATTCATGTTTGAGAAAAATATAAATAATTATTTTGTTTAGTAAAGTTGTACAATAACCAAAAAAAAAAAAAGAGAAAAAAAAAGAAAAAAAAAATTCTCTAAAACAAAAAAAAAAAGAAAAAGAAAAAAAAAGAGAGAGATATATAATTCAATAAGTGAAATGCATTTTTTTTTCTTCCAAAAGATATTATTTTTCTCAAACATGTATTTTGTTTTCTCTATTTTCCTTTCTTTGTTAGCCATGTCCCTAGCCTACGTTACATCCTAATAAAAGTCCTTCTTGATTTTAGGGAACTATAGTCTGAAGTAGAAGCTAGTTATATGGGCCAAAAGATGTAGTAATGCATAATTAAAAAAAAAAAAAAGAGAAGAAAAAAAAATAAGTAAATAAATTGGGTTGACTAGCATTTTGTTTGACTTGAGATCGTGTTATTTCTAAGTTGTGGGCATATTCTTTTCATCTTGGTGAGAGTGTGTGATATTATTTCTTTACTATCTTCACTCTATTTATCATTCATTGAAGTGACAATTTTTATTGGGTTTAATTTCTTTGTGAGAGTGTCACTATTACCGGTGAGATTTTGGGGTTTGACATGTCATTTTTGAAAGTAGCTGTATTTACTTGGTTGATTCATGTGGATGGTTGATGTGGGTGTGATGTTTCTTTAGACTGGAGATAATGCTTATACTTTTATTTGATTGCTATCATTAGTCTGATTGAATAAACAAGTTTGTTTAAAAAAAAAAAAAAATTTGGGTTTGAATTTTATTTTCGCTTTATTTGCTAGGGACTAGCAATAAGCTGGTTGGGGGGTGTGTTGAGTGTTAGAAAGTGTATATTTATAAAGGAGAAATTCATCATTTTACACTTCAAATCTCACTAACATCTCTAATTTTATTTATTTAAATCCTTTGTTATTTAATTATATATGTTTTGTTTTAATTAAGTATTTTGTGTATTTTAGGGGTATCATGGTCATTTCACAATGAACGAGATTTCGGATAGCAAAAAGGACGTCACTTTTGAACTCAGGATAGTCGAAAACCTTAAGAGGAGCATAAAAGGAAAAATGGCACTGACTGCTCACACGTACGGCACTATTCACATGTATGCATCGTGTTCATGGATATCGCTCACGACAATCGCTCGCACCGCACATTCTTGTTCAAACCGTGTGCAAACCGTGTTCTGTTTCAAACCGCGTGGTCAAACCCGTGGTCAAACCGTGTTCTTGTTCATCGATGACGTGGCGCAATCTTGTGCATCCAAACTATTTTTAATCCGATGGCCATGATTCACTCAATGTATCTATAAAAAGGGGGCCTTCCCCCCCTAATTTGATAGCCCTGAATCCATTTTTGAGCTTAGTTTTCTGTAATTCCTTCTCCATCTTGTATTTTCTACATATTTTAATAAAATTCCCATTTTACCCCTAGTTCAATAATGAGTAGCTAATTTTCTTTCAAGCTTGGGTTGAAGGTGAAGTCTCAACATGTGTCATGGGCTTTATTTGGTAAATTTATTTTCTCTTCCCCTCTAATTTCTGTGGAGGTTTTGACTTTTAAATCGACAAATAATAATAATCTTGTCTAGTTCATCACCTTTTTGTTTTACCGGCACCCTAGTATAAGATTATTATTATTTGGCACGATAAGCCCTTAACACCATATTGATTAGAGCGTGGTTCATGAGGTGTGGATTCCCCCCTCATGATTTAATTGGTATTAATAAGGATTATTTAGCCCATGGTGCATGTTGATACGGATCCAGATACCCAAGTGCTTTATTTCAATAGTTCCTAATTCAATTTAATTCCGCTATTTCAATTTAAATTCTAGCATCCTTTAAATCAATTTTCCCATTCTAGCATCCTTTAAATTAATTTCTCCACAAATACAACCACCCATTTACTTAATTAATTCTACATATAATTAAAATCCACCTCCTCGTGGGATCGACACTCGTCACCGTTAATCTATTCTACAATAGATTCGTGCGCTTGCGAGTTCAACAAAATTTGCACAACAGTAATACCCAACGAATTAGCCTAACTTTTGCATATTTCTTTATGAGAAGATATTTAAAAGCAGTATGATCTGTGAACACAATTATTTTATAACCAATGAGATAAAATCAAAATTTTTCTATGCAAACACTACTGCTAGTATTTCTTTTTCAGTGGTTGAATAGTTCAATTGTGCATCATTTAATGTCATACTAGAATAGTAAATAATCTGAGGAATTCGATCAACTCTTTGTCCTAATACTGCTCCTACTGCATAATCAGATGCATCGTACATGAGCTCAAATTGTAAGTTCCAGTTTGGCGGCTGAATGATGGGTGATGATGTCAACAACTACTTTAGTTTTTCAAAGGCCATTAGACATGAATCGTCAAAGAAAAAAAGGTACATCCTTAGTAAGTAGATTGCATAAGGGTTTAGAAACTTTGCTAAAATATTTAATGAAATGTCTATAAAAACCAACATGCCCTAAGAAAGATCTTACTTCTCTAACTGTTTTAGGTGGAGGAAGATTAGAAATGAGATCCACCTTTGCTTTATCAACCTCAATACCTTTACTTGAAATGAAGTGACCGAAAACATTACCTTGTTTTACCATAAAATGACACTTTTCCCAATTTAAGATCAAATTCTTCTCGATACATCTCTGCAGAATTAGTGTTAGATGATGTAAATACTGATCAAATGAATCACCAAAAAAAGAAAAATAATCCATAAAGACCTCAAGAAATTGTTCAACCATATCATAGAAAATGCTTAAAATGCGTCGTTGAAGTGTAGCAAGTTCATTACATAATCCAAAAGGCATCCTCCTATATGCAAAAGTGTCAAAAGGGCAAGTGAAAGTGGTATTTTCTTGATCTTTTGGTGCTGTGGGAATCTGATTATATCCTGAGTAATCATCTAGAAAGCAATAAAATTCATGACATGCTAATCTATCAAGCATTTTATTGATAAATGGTAAAGGAAAATGGTCTTTATGTGTGATAGAATCAACTTTCAATAATCAATGCATACACGTCATTCTGTAGTCACTCTAGTGGGTATCAATTCATTACCAGTATTGGTAACTACTGTAACTCATAAATTTTTGGAGACCACTTGCACATGACTGACCTATAAACTTCTTTCATATTAGGGTTCAATCGACGTTGTATTTCTCTAGTAGGTTTAGTATTTTCATCAAATTGAATGTAATGCATGTAGTCTACTGGGTTTATACCTTTTATGTTGGCTATGGTTCATCCTAATGCTCCTTTGTGCTCTTCTAAAGCTTCCAACAACTTAACTTTTTGTTCGTCATTTAGGGATGATGAGATGATTACTGGCAGAGTGCTTTCTTCTTCCAAGAATGCATATTCCAAAGTATTGGGTAATTGTTTGAGCTCAAATTTTGGTAGTGATTTGATGAGGGGCTGAGTTTCTTCTCTGATGGTGCTAGTTGTTCAACTCTTGACTTCCATTTATTAGTGTCTATGGATGGTGCTAAGTCAAGTAGGGCATTGACCTTATCGATTGATATGTCAATATCAAAATCCAAACCAAAGTGAGTTAAACATGTTTGTAAATGATCATCACTAAGGTTTGAAAGAAAAATATTATCAACTAATGTTTCTATTAAATGCACATCAACAATTCCATCATCTGCATTGTGAGGTTGTTTGGCAATGTTGAAGATATTGAGCTCCATGGTCATATTGCAAAGGACAACTGCATATTTCTAGTTCTGCATTAAATGTGAGCATCGGAGTTGCCAAGAAAGGCCGGCTTAGGATAATAGGGATGTGCTTCCTTGAGTCCTAAACTAGTTAAGTGTCAATTACAATGAAATTAACAGGAAAATAAAACTTATCTACTTGGATGAGTATGGCATCCACAATACCACGAGGTACTTTTGTGGACCGATCTGCAAGTTGTAATACCACTGGAGTTGGGTGTAATTATCCCAGTCCAAGTTTCATAAATACTGAGTAAGACAACAAATTTACACTAGCTCCTAAGTCCAACAAAGCATTCTCAATTGTGTGGTTTCCTATATTACATGAGATAGTAAGGGTGCTTAGGTCTTTGTATTTTAAAGATATTTTGTAATTCTCCCAGTCCAAGTTTCACAAATACTGAGTAAGACAACAAATTTATACTAGCTCCTAAGTCCAACAAAGCATTCTCAATTATGTGGCCTATACTACATGAGACAGTGAGGGTGCTTAGGTCTTTGTATTTTAAAGACATTTTGTGTTGGAGTATAGAGCTAACGTTTTCTGTTAAAAATGCCTTTCTTTGAACTTAAATGTTTCTCTTTTTAGTACAAAAGTCTTTAAGAAACTTGGCATAAGATGACTCTTGTTTTTAGTATCAAGTAAAGGGACATTAACACTTATCTGTTTGAAGATTTCAAAAATCTCACCTGTGGATTTTTCCTTCTTTCCTTTATCCAACCCCTGGGGAAATAGAGTTTTAGGAATGTATTCTCGTGGGTTGGTTTTTTCTTTCTCCTCTGATTATGAGTCCTCAGCATTCACAGATACAATTTGAGTTGTTTTTGTCACTGGCATCTTCACTTTGTTGTCAACTTCTTTTCTTTTTCGCAAGGTCATGACGACTTTGACTTCTCCATGCTGCTGAGATGAACTAGTACTTGCTTCATGCACTCCTTTAGGATTAGGCACTGATTGACTTAGGAATTTGCCTTTTTCAATAGTCATTGCCAAGATTTGAATTAAAGAGGCAAGCTGTCCCACCATCTTCTCGAGGTTTGAAACTGATTGGGCTTATGAGTTGAAGCTTGTTCTCATTTCATTTTGTAGTTCATCAATGGTGCGGCTCTGTTGCTCGATCATGGAGTGAGTAAGATTTTTAAAATTTTGAAATGCATCCTCCCATGGTCTGGGTTGAGAGTAATTCTGATTTTAATTGTATGGTCTAAATGGTGGCTGAAAGGCTTGAGGAGCTTGAGGGATTGGTTGCATTTGTGGAGCTGGAGCTGCTGGTCCATTCTATTAGAATTCTTGAGACCATGAAAAATTAGGATGGCCTCTCCATCTGGGATTGTATGTGTTGGAGTAAGGGTTGTAATTTGATGGCTTTCTCATTACACTTATGGCATTGACTTGATCTGAGTATGAGTCATGGTCATGTGGTTCTGTTGATTTAATAGTTGTTAACGATGCTATTTGTCGGGAAAAACCTTCAACTATCTCTTTGACTTCTTTAATTCTTGAACTTAACTCGCCATTATGAACCTCGTTTACTCCTTTAATTCTTGTAATATTCCTAAGTGATCGACTCCGTTGTTGGGAATTATCCGCTTGTCACTGAAAGAAATCTCAAATCTCTAATGTACTTGTTGCCATTAGCTCTCCTCTACTTGTTGCCATTAGCCATTCTTGCACATGAGACAATAATCCCTCCAAAAAGTATTGACATTGGTGTCATTTATCGTACCCATGATGTGGACACTTCAAGAGTAGCCATTGAATCACTCCCATGCTTCGAAAAATTGCTCGTCTTCTCTCTAGGTAAACTCTGAGATTTCCCTGCGAATAGCTTTGGTTTTATGCACTGGGAAGTATTTATTCAAAAATTTTCTTACCATTTGTTCCCATGATGTAATGCTATTAGTAGGTAATGTATTGAACCATGAACGAGCTTTATCTTTTAAAGAAAATGGGAATAATCTAAGTTTAACATAATCATCTGAAAATTCTCGTATTTAAAAGTTTGACAAATAGCATGAAAATCATTCAAATGATTATATGGGTCTTCATTTTCTAGGCCATAGAATATTGGGAGACAATTTAGTACACTATGTTTTAACTCAAAACTCCTAGCAACTACATTTAGGTATCTTATACATGATGTTCTCAAGTTAGCTAAAGGACTGAAGTAGTCCTTAAATGGACTCTCCTGTTGTTCTAGTTGTTGCAAATCCATTTAAATTTTATTTTTAATTGCAACATGTTTGTGTGTGCGAAGTGTTTTTTCCAGTTCAAAGTTTATGGGCTCAAGATTAGATAATTGTAACCTTCGACCATGCATGCAAAAAACACAAAAAAAAGAACAAAACTAATAAAAATAAACAAGAAGGAGAAATTACGATACTAACCTTTTGACGCTGTTACAACCTTACTATAAAAACATATTAAAAAAAAGTGAAATAAATAAATTAAAATAAATTAATAAATTAAAAAAATAAAAGAAAAATTACAAAGAAAAATAACTTGAAAATTGAATTACAGAAATTTAAGGAAGAGAAAAAGAAAAGAAATTCTTACCTCATAATGCAAATTCACTTTTTTTTTAATAAGAAAAAAATTACAGGAAAACAACCAAAGAAAAAAATTATTTAAAAAAATTAAATCTACGAATTAAAATAACTTACCTTCCCGGTAACGGCGCCAAAAACTTGTTGTGCAAATTTTATTAAACTCGCAAGTGCATGAATCTATTGTAAAATAACTTAACAGTGATGAGTGTCAATCCCACGATGAGGTGGATTTTAATTGTGAATAGAGTTAATTTTCTATGTGGGTGGTTGGATTTGTGATTAAAATGATTTGGACTATCTTAAAATTTAAATTAGAATGACGGAATAAATTAAAGCGAAATCTATTGAAATGACGTGCTTGAATATCTGGATCTGCATCAACATGCACTATAGGCTAAATATTGCTTATTAATACCAATTAAATCATGAGGAGAGTTTTCACTTTTCATGAACCACACTCTAATCAATATGGTGCTAAGGGCTTATTGTGCTCAATAGTAATAACCTTGCATTAGGGAGGCGGTTATACCAGTACTGTATCTAGACAAGATTATTACTATCTGTCAATGAAAAGTCAAAACATCCACATAAATAAGAGGGGAAGAGAAAGTAAATTTACTAATTAAAGCCCATGAAACATGTTGAGACTTTACCTTCAACCCAAGCTTGAAAAAAAATTAGCCACTTATAATTAAACTAGGGGTAAAATGAGAATTTATTAAAATACATAGAAAATAAAATATGGAAAAGGAATTATAGAAAATGAAGCTCAAAAATGGATTCAGGGGTGTCAAATTAGGGGGAAGCCCTTTTTTTGTAGATACAATGAGTAAATCATGGTTATCGGATTAAAATAATTTAGACGCTCAGGATTGCGCCACGTGGCAAGTTATGATTAGATAGAACACATCATCAGGACTTTCATTCCGTTTATATGCATGTACTGTATACACTTTTTTTTTTGTTCACTAACATATTGTAACGTCACCGGTCAACACCACATCAACATTTTAGTGCAATAGGATCGTGACACATCATCAGTCAACACCAACTCATCAGTTAACGCCACATAAACAATCAATGATACATCATTCGTCCAATCGAATGCTGCCACGTCATTGGTCGGTGTCATGTTATCGGTCAACGCCATCTCATTTACTGTGTATGTGAACAATACTGTATATATGAACAGTACAGTTTACCCTTTTATGCTCCTCCTAAGGTTTTCGACTGTCCTGAGTCAAAAATTACTATTCATTTTGGTTTCTGATCTTTCGTTCATTGTGAAATGGTCATGATGCCCTTAAAATATATAAAATACTTAATTAAAATAAAACACACATAATTAAATCACAAGGGACTTAAATATATAAAAGTATGGATGTTAGTAAGACTTAATATGTAAAATGATGATTTTCTCTTTTATAAATATACATTTTCTAGCACTCAATACCAAGATTTTGAAAAGCCTCCTCTGAGCCAACCTGTTGAAAAGCCTTCTGTAAGCCAAACTCTATTCAAAGGTCTCTTTCTTCAACATATTGGTTAGAAGAGCAGTAATTTTCCTATAGTGAATGAATTTCTAGTAGTAACATGTTAGTCCAAGAAACTGATGTAAGGCTTTACAAGTACTTGGCTGTGGCCACAACATCATTGCTTTAATTTTGAGGATCAATAAAAACTCCATGCTTTAAAATCATATGTCCTAAATACAACACTTCTTTATTCCCAAATCAACATTTGTCAAGCTTCATTCTCAACTCGTTAGCTTTTAGGATGTTAAAAACAATTCTCAAATGCTCCATATGCGAATCCTAATCCCTAATATAAATTAGTATATCGTAAAAAAAAGTACAAATTTTTGCAATAATTCTTTGAATACCTTGTTTATAAGTGCTTGGAAGGTGGATAGAGAATTAGTAAGCCCAAAAAACATTACCAAAAATTCATAATGGACTGCTTAAAATGCAGTTTTCTTGACATCTACTAGGAGCATTCTGACTTAATGGTTGCCTAAGCATAAACTCAATTTTGTAAAAAAATTGAGTTTTGGCTAATTCATCTGAGAGTTCATCGATCACGGAAATTGAGAATTTTTCTGTAACTGTAATTTGATTCAATGCTCGGCAGTCGATGCACATTGTCCATGAACCATTATGCTTTTTAACTAATAAGACAGAAGATGAATAAGGACTGGTGTTGGGGTGAATAATACGAGCAGCCAATAAATCTTTGACAATTTTCTCGATTTCATTCTTCTAAAAATAAGGATACCTATATGGACTTACTGCAGTTAGTCCTCATCTTGGTAAAAATGAAACTTGATGATCATGGATTCTCCGAGGAGGGAGGCCAATAGGTTCATTCAAATTTCTTGGTACCCTTGTAAAAGTTGTTGAAATTATGTTAAAGTAAAGACTTTTTCATCCTTCACATCTTTCCCTTGCTTAATATGGATGACAACCCTTTTTTGTCTTCTTGTAATTTTTGTTGCAGGAATAGTATCCTTAACACTATGATAAGCCAGTGAGCTAAGTAAAACTACTTCTTTAGTTCTCCAAGCAAACTTCGCTCATGGTTTTTCAAGGTCCCATTGGATATGGCTTAAGGATCTCAGCCACTGAGTACCAAGAACAATGTCATATCCTTGAAAAGGAAAAATAAAAAACTTCCACCAGAAAATACTAACTTTTGCAATTTTGAAGGCACTTCCGAACACTTCCCTAGGCTTACTAGTCTTTCACATGAAGCTACAATTATATTTATTTTGCCATAGGTAGTTGGTTAGAGATTTTCACGTTAAGCCATTTTCAAACTGATGAAGTTGTGCGTGCTACTGGAATCAACCATAGCTATCATAAAATGCTCTTTTAGCCTTCCTACATCCTTATTGTTGTGGTGATTGAAAACCATCCACGACATGGAATGAAATTTCAAGTTCTTGCTTTAACTTCCATCACCTTATCTCCATTTGATTCCTCTCATTGTTGTGGTGATTGAAAACTAACCACGACATGGATTGAAATTTCAGGTTCTTTAGTTCTTTCTTTAACTTCTATCACCTCGTCTCCATTTGATTCATCTCAGTAAGCTTCAATCATAAACAATTTTCCACAAAGATATTCTAGGCCAAATTTTCATCTTCTTTCATCTAATTCCTTAGATGTCATCATTTTACTATTGTCGAAGCCACTTGACCACCAGTATGAAATTTTGCTTAATTTATTAGTCATGAGAATTGGGTAGTAGGTTTCTTTTGATCTTAATTACGAGCTTCAAACAATCTAGCTAAATCAGTGGCCATGGTTAAAGATGTTGGGCTATTAGCTTGCACATCAATTCGAATACTATCTCAAAATCATGTTAAAAAACAACTTTCCTCTAGTTTTATGATAAATGCCCAACTTTTGCTAACAATTTTTCAAATTGGCCTGATATTTTATCACTGTACCAATTTTTCATAGCTTAATTAATTCACCAAAATGTTCGAATTGGTTAAGGCCAAATCGAGAAAATATCTTATTCTTGAAATCCTCCCTATTGTTATAAAACATTTCTTGCTTCTGCATTTGAAATCCTAGCTGAGCTTCGCCCTCTAGATAGAATGAAGACAACGTCACCTTGCTTGATTCTGCAATGTTGTGGAGGGAAAAATACTTTCAACTCTACACGGCCAAGTGGTGGAGTCACCCATTCTATCATAACGAGGAAAATCAAGCTTAACAGTCTTTAGAATAATAATGCTCAATAAACCCATGGCCGTGATTAGTGATGAAAATTGGGATCTCCTTCTATCTTTCTTTGAGTTTGAGCTGAATTCTCTACCATTTGATAAATGTTTTTGCCAAAAACTTGTTGACTTATCTTTTCTATTCTCTTTATGATATAGCGTAAAGATGCTTGTGACCAGGAACAATCTCCTCTATTTTTTTTTTAATTTCTCAACCCTCTCTGATAGCTCCATGACTGAGCTCTGAATGTTACACACACAATTGTTTGCTTAAGGAAAAGTAAAGATACAAGCACAATTTGCTAACTCTTCAAGAGGTTAGCGTCTTCCACTACTCAATACTGAGTGAATAAATTTGTTCGATCTTTATTCATGAGAAAGGGTGCTTGTATACAAGTGCATTACAACTACCATGAGTAAAACTAGGAATAAATAAGTAGAAAATTAGCAGAGTGGCTAACAACATAGTTACTTTACTAACCATCGTTGACTTATACTAATTCAAATAGAATAAACTAACTTATTCTTCCCCAATTCAAATAGAAATAAAGCAGATTGTAACAGAGAGAGAAAGAGGGAAAAAAAGTGAAATAGGGAACGAAGAGGGTTTGGTTAGATAATTTTATCCTTTATGGTAATTGCATAGGTGAGGGGTTTTATAAGGTTAGTTTAGGGGTACCAATAACACCACTCTTTAGAATATAAAATGACGACAGAAACATAAAATATATAGAGTTGCACTGCCATCACTGTGTTCTTGTTGGATGACTTGAATGCTAATGTGGGATTGGTTTGGTAATTTAGTTCTATGTTGTGCTATTATATGTAGCAATGTATATACATTCTATCTATAAGATAAGACCTTTTACAATAAATAAGTTGGCTAACATCTACTAACTAATGGGCAGAAAAAATAGTGGGGGTGGAGGCTATATAAGATAAGAAGGTACATGGTCCCTACATAATTTTAAAAAATTTCAGGGTTTCTAAATAAAATATGAAAAATTATTGTAAAAGGGCTATATTGGCCCCCGTACAACTAATGTATGAAGTTTATATATTAGATAATAAAGTAATTTTACTTTTAAGCCCACTAATAATAGCAACAAACTAATAAAAAACAAATGTGTGAAGCCCACTAAAGCACTTTAAGGGTATGTTTGGGAGTGTAGTGTGGTAGGTGGGCTTTGGCAGCTCAAGAGAATTCTTTTTCTAACTGTATATTAAATTACTAAATTAGCCTTATATATTATTCAATTTCAATTTTATCCTTTTCATTTTTAACTTAATTTCAAATCGAATTTTTTTTTTTCATAAAACAAACCCTAAATGCCCATTCTCATCAACACGATTCCAATTGCAACAGTTCTAATTAACGCGATTCTGGCATTGGTAATTCTCATCAATGCGATTCTGACACCAACTACTCTCATATGCCTTTGTTAGTGGTGCATTTTCTTTTACCAGTTGATCATTTTTTTAGTTCTCTTTTACTCTGTTAAATGCAAATTTTCATTTTCTTCCCTTTTGTTCATAAGTTGATGGGGCTTTTGATTAGAATAAATTGATAGGTGATGGATCATGCACAATTTATTTGCTTTAAATCACTTTTTTTTATTGTATCTTTTATTTTTATGCTTGCTTTTTGTAGACATGCACAACCCCTATTTGATGAAATTCCCCTAATAAAAAACATTCTCAAACTTATTTAAGCAAAGCTCATGCCCTGATATTGTAACGAGTTTCAATTTTGTTTATATTTAACTGTGGAATTTGTAATATATAGTATACATTTATGAGCAGTATAGGTTGTTTTCTTAAAGTTTTAGGTTATTGATATATATTATCTGGGTTGTGCTCATTGCCTCAAGTTCTATAATTTTGATTAGATCCTTGGTAAATTTACTATCTTTACCTCATTACCGGCCTATAATCTTTGTATCATGGCAAAACTTGGTGTTTGATTAAAATGTGTTTAGATCATTATTGTTTGTTAATAGCAAGCTTCTGGTTGCTTTTTCTTGGTTATGATGATTGTTTTGTTGAATTTCTTTGTTTCCTTGTTTTGGTTTGTCTTTAGCTGTTTTATTGAATTGTCTATAATTGTTTCTATTCTTGGGTTATGATCGTTATTGTTTGTTGAAAAAGTATTTCAAGTAAAGTAACTTGGTAATGCTGATAAATGAAGTTGATTATTCTTATGATTGTTAAATTTTTGCTGAAGCTAAATACATAAGTGGTCTCTCAACCTATTTTTTTAACACAAATAAGGGTCAACAATAGAGCATGTATATAGTTTGTTGACATTGACCAGAGTCTAGTTTTAGCTCTCTACTTTTTTTTAAAATTTTTTTAATATCGAATTGGTTTTCCTTCCACCATCCATAATAAGATGTAACAATTTTCCCAACTTCTATATTTTTATTTTTTTGTATTATTTTTTGACAAAGAAATATTTTTTTTTTTTAAGGTTTAAGTGTATGAAATTATGTCTAGTAGCTCAACTAGTAAAGCTACCTGAAACCCCCAGACTTTAGATGTATTTTGTGACTTATGCATTAAAGATGTGGATGCCAGACATCGTTTTAGGACTCATTTGACTTCCCAAGGATATGAAAATTTGATTAAAAAGTTCATTAAGAAACTGGATTAGATTACAACAGAACTCAAATGAAAAACAAATGAGATTCTTTTAGAACTGATGGGAAATTATGGAAGAATTTGATTGGCAAGGAAATTGGTTTAGGGTGGAATCATAGGTTAAGGGTAGTTGATGCAAGTGAGGAATGGTGGGAAAAGAAAATCAGGAAAATTCGCAATTCAATAGATTTCAGAAAAAATGATATTGATCCAAAGTTGGAGAAAAAACTAAATTTAATATTCATGAACACTATGGCTATAGGTGAGTATGTTTGGGTTCCCTCGTTTGGTTTTCCTTTAGAGAGTAATGACACATTTGAATCTCTTCATGTTGAGAGTATTGCTGACTCTGATGAGTATATTGTGTCTGGTGATAGTAAGGGAAACAAAGGTAAAAAAGTGGCATAAAGGGAACAAAAAAGAAGGTGCTGCAAAACTGTCAAAACAGCTTGATCATCTTATTGATGTGGTAGAGAAAATGAACACAACAACTTCAAACTTTCAAAATGGTACAAGTGGGAAACAAATTTATAAAGCATTGAAAGTGGTTGTTTTTTTACCAAACATTCAAGCTAGGAGCAAATTATGGTTATTTGCTAGTCAGTAATGATAAGGGATTTATTTAATAGAAATACTTCATAGAAATGTAAGTAGTTGCTTTAACATGTTTTGAGTGAACAATGATGTATCTTTAAAATTATACATTGATGAAAAGATAATTATAGGTTAAAGAGTTCAAGAAGGGCATGTGCCACTGTGATATTAGCAATGTTTTTGTATATACTAGGACAAAGTGTGAGAAATCGGTTACCAATGGACTGGTTCCAACATTCTGGTGAGATTGTGAGCAGATATTTTGACAAAGTATTAGATAATGTGTGTCATATGTCCATAGATTTTATCGTTGGATCTTAGCTTTACTACCACCCCTTAAAGAGATATCTGAAGATTCAAGATATATGCCTTACTTTAAGGTAATTGACAAAACTAATTTAATTTATTATTTTTCTTTTACAAACCTAATCACTTCATAAAATGATTAACATATATATGCTTGTGATACTTTCAGGATTGTATTGGTGTTATAAATGGTATTCATATACCTGCCTCAGTATCTCTCGAGGATCAAATTCCATGTATTGGTAGAAAAAGGACACCAACTCATAATATAATGGCTATATGTAACTTTGATATGCAATTCATATTTGCAGTGGCTGGTTGGGAAGGCAGTGCCCATGATGCAAGGGTATTTCAAACAACTATTATGAATCCTGCATTCAATTTTCCAAACCCTTCTCTAGGTTTATGTTTCTAATTTTTTTATATACTTATTCAATTAATTTGATTGTGTTATGCATTTTTATATATATATATTTTAAGGAAAATACTATTTAGTAGATGTATGATATACAGAGTTATGTGGGTACTTAGAACCATATAAGGGTGAAAGATATCATCTTCCTAAATTTCACAAAGGTAGCCAACCAATGGATCATAAAGAATCGTTCAACTACAAGCACTCTTCCTTAAGAAGTGTTATTGAGCGTATTTTTGGGGTTTGGAAGAACTCATGGAAGATTTTACGAAATTGCCAAGCTACCCATTCAATAAGCAGGTGAAGATAGTTATTGCTACCATGGCCTTACATAATTGCATCAGAAGATATTCACAAAATCATGATCATTTTGATGAAACAATAGATGAGCCAAATCATAGTATTAGCGAACATACAAGTAATATTGCATCTCATGAAGAAAGTTATGATACAATTGATAATACAGCTCAATATATAATAATCTTGAAAGATGGCATTAGTGCGAGTTTAATGGAGGCATGACAATAGAATTATTTATACGAATTTTGTAATTAATTATATTTTAATTTTATTATGTTATGTTGTATGATGTTTATTAGACATATTTGGTATAATTTATTTCTTCAATCAATATTTAAAATTAAAATTTTTTATTTTCGTTTTTAAATTAATTTGTTTTAAAAATTATTTATTACAACTTGCGCAAAAAATAAATTTGATTTATTAAATATTAATTTAAGTTCTAAAAGTAATAAATTGTAATTGCATGTCAATATAATAATTCGAAGTATGAAAAATAATTTGATTTGTTAATAATTAAAAATAATGTTATTTAAAATTAATTATTACAAATATTTATCCACTCCTCAACCATTAAAATTTACCAAACACCATCAGCAACTGCAGTTTAAAAAGTTACAGCATTTTACCAAACACCATCAGCTTATACTCTATGGCTGTAACTTTTACTCTAACAATTACAACGCCTCACTCCAAAACGCACCTTAAGTTACTAATGATAGCATTAAAATAATTAAAAAAAAAAAAAAAGAAATCAGCAAAGCTAAAAACATCAGTCGAGTGAAGGACGCAAATAAGATATCCTCCAAAATTGCAAGTGATAGAACCGAAACCTCAAATTTCCAACGATCTCACTGCATGAAAAATGAGAAAACCATTAAAATTTAATCAATATTTCAAAAGAAATAACATTAGAGAATTTGGAAGTCAATACCAATTCTCCAAATTCTAAAAATTCGCTAGTCTCACTTACCATTTCACTAAATTCCAAAAATCCACCTTTAAAATATCTAAGAATTGAGACAAATTCAATTGATACTAAATTTTTAGAGCGTGATTTGGGATTATATACACAAATATAGGTTTATGATATTAATCAATGGGACGAAATCTACAAAGCATACATAATGGGTTTTAAAAGGATATGTTGTTTGATCTCTAATGTTTGAATGTCAAGAGAATTTTTGTACGCTACTTTTGTTGGCTTCACATATAAGAAATTTATACTTGATTTCTGGACTGGTCTAGGCTTTATAAGAAGACGACCTGTCGGCGTATTTCTTGTGAAGTAACCGACAATACGATGTGTGTCACAACACGCACTGACAGCCTGACACGACATGTCGTTTCAAGAAACTGAACCTATCCAAATCCCATGTCCGCGGAACAGAATTTCATCCTTCTTAGTTCTTACAAGTTCCAGTTCATCGATGAGGTTCAGGTTAGTAACTCTTACAATCTCAATTCGGCGTCGTTTTCTTCAATTCCCAGTTACGTTTGATCATAATTATTTCTTAAGATTTCATTAAATTACCAGTTTATTTGATTTCAATTTTCAATTACGAATCCCCACTATTTCTTCTGATCAAAACAAAGAAAATGCTGCAGCACCAAATAGTGCAGTCACCGGCTAGGTTAGGTTTAACAAACCCTAATTCGCCCTCTCTTCAAAACCCTAACCCTAACCCTAGCCCGACCAAATTCCCCACCTCCGCCACTCACCACCACCTCCGCTCCGCCACTCCAGCAACCGCCCCGATCAGCACAGGTACGACCGCCTGCACCTCCTCCACCCTCCTCTCTCTTCTCCCACCTCTCCCCAGAGCCCAAGCCCTTCTACTTCAAATGGCTTCATTAGCCTCTAAACTCTTCGAAGTCTCCCCAAATCGTTCCCTTTGGATCTCCGCTTTCCGCGGTTCGCTCCCGACGTTTCTCTCCTCCCAGGCTCAGTCACAGCCTCCGCCTCCAATTGACTCGTCCCCGTCTACCACTAAGGAAATTATAGCTTGTTTTACTTCCCTTCAGACGCAGCTTTTCGAAGCTGTTGCTGAGCTTCAAGAAATTCTTGATCTTCAAGAGGCTAAGCAGAAAATTGCACGTGAAATTAAGGCCAAGGATTCTGCCATTCTTGCTTTTGCTAATAAGATTAAGGAGGCAGAGCGGGTTCTTGATATTCTTGTTGATGATTATTCGGATTACAGACGCCCCAAAAGGGTGAAATCAGAGGGTGGTGATGGCAATGATGATGATAGCGGTTCTTGTTCTACGACAGTTGAGTCTCGATTGAATTTATCAGATATTTTATCCTATGCTCATAGAATTAGTTACACGACTTTTGCACCGCCAGAGTTTGGTGCTGGGCAGGGTCCTCTTCGTGGGGCACTTCCACCTGCTCCGCAAGAAGAGCAAATGCGGGCTTCCCAGTTGTATACTTTTGCTGATCTTGATGTTGGTTTGCCTAAAGTTGTTGAAACCAAAGAGAAGACAATTGAGGCTATCATTGAGCCGCCACCTTTACAGCCAGTGGATGCCAATCCGCTTAAGGATTTGGTTGGTTTGCTTCCTCCGAATATTACAGTTCCATCCGGTTGGAAACCAGGGATGCCTGTGGAGTTACCGAAAGATTTCCCACTTGTGCCCCCACCTGGATGGAAGCCTGGGGATGCGGTACCATTTCCCCCATTGGATGCTCTTCCTATGCCTAGAATTGAGGAACAACAGTTGCGGCCTGTGCCTCCTCTGGGATTACATAAACCACCTGAACCCATACAAGTTCGGCATGTTGAGTTGGATATTCTGGATCAAGATGATGACAGTAGTGACTATAGCAGTGAAGAGGGAAGCTCTGAAGATGCTGGTTGATCGGATGATGGTTCAAAGTTATTTATGGATTGGAATTCTCAGGTGGCATATTAGCAAATTGTAACTTATTTAGCCTTGTGAAATGTGAACAACTAAAGTTTTGCACATGATGTACTTTTCTAGTAAAATGTGCTATCTGTAGCAATTTTGCTATTTTAGTGAGTTGCTGATCTAGTACGCTGGTCTAGTATATTGAAAATTTGTAACTCATTCTTCCTTGTGAACAAATTAAAACTCTAAAGTGAGCTGCATGTGGTCCACTTTTCTAGTATAATTTGTTATTATCAATACTGTTGGTATTGTTGAGAAGGTTCCGGTATAATGTGTTATGTCTGAGGGATTTTGCTATTTTAGTTATTCGTTTTAACCATCACTTGCATTCCTTTCGTTTGAACCTGATTGCATTACCCTGAACTGCAACTTGCAAGTTTATCTTATAGATAAGAGAATGATGAATAATAGGTTGAGTAATTTTAATTGATTGACTTAGACTGGCAACGGCAACTTTGATTTTTGTTGCTGGCTTGAATCTGGTACAATTGATTTATGGAGATGGGTGTATATATATATATATATATATATATATATATATATATCAGAAAATTTTCTTGTTTTACAGTTTGTGAAGAATGTTAACTTGAGAATTTCTCTTATTTCAGATATGAGCTTGTTTAGATTTGATGAGGATTGAAGGAGAATTTAGGTAGTTTTGGGGGTTGGTTGGTCTATGAAATTCTTGAACGTTATCTTGTTTGTGTTCGATGAGGATGATTCCACATTGTTAATTTTTTGAGCTAGCATTTTGGAAGGAAAAACATATTACGATTTTAATTCAAGTATTTTTTGGAATTCTTGTACATTATCCTGTTTGAGTGAAACTACGCTAATTGTATTCTTTTGATATTAGTTGGTGGTGGTTCTCCTGGGCAGTCATCAAAACTTACTAGGATATGGGAAGTGAGTTATAGTGGAAGTAATGCAGTAGTGTTGAGAGAATGCTTTCTTTATGAGGGACTGTTGAACCGTTTCTGATGCCAATGTCACTGAGTGTGGGTGAACTGAGATTTTACTTCATACTTGCTTTTCAGTAATGTCTCCAGAAGCAGGCAAGCAGCATAATGATTTGTAGCAGAAATTATAAATAGGCATGTGCTTTTGTAACGGAAAACCAGCAAGCAAACATCATATAATTGCTGCTTATACTGGAATTATGTAAAGAAGAAATTGTTTAACTATTGTAACTTAAGTTGCTGGAATGATTGAGGTGCATGAAAGATTTTTCTTGATCTTCATTTGCAGCTTCCTAAAGCTTTTGCTTATTGCACGTCAGGGCTCACGCATCTCTATTTGTATCATGTAGAAACAGGCATGGAGCACTTGGGAACTGAGGGCCTCACCTTTTGCAGAACAGCCGACATAAGTTTCATGTTGTCTCTCTCTGTTGCTAATTTTAACTAGCACTGAGAAATCAAAGATATTGATGAGGACTTGTCACGTCTTCTTTTTGCACGTGGGTTGCAGAAGTAGAAATTTGGGTGTTTGTAGGAGGTGATGTCTTATTTTCTCACTTGCTGTTGCCGGTGTACAAGTTCCTGACAGCACGAGATGCTTTAGTTAATGTTAGCAAAATTAATTATGTTTCATTATTTAAATGCACAGCTGCATTTAATCTTAAACCCGTAGCTTTTGTTAGTTTTGATATTTACCTTTCTTGAAAGTTAGGATCTTGACAATGACACGTCTTTCTATCTTAATTATTTTCAGAGCGCAGTTTCATGTATTGACACTTTCTAAGGGAGTTTAGGATTTATTGTTTAGAATGCTAACTTTGAAGCAGGGGTAGTTTTCTTTTCCTATTGCTACAGAGAAATGATATAACCGGCAGAAAAGAAGATGAAGAAACCCAATAAATCAAATGATAAGAAGAAACAGTTCTAAGCCAATAACAATAAAAATGGTGATGGTGAACACTCGCCCATAATATCAATAAACTAAAATAAAATAATGGAAACTGAATTTGATGGCAATCCTTTTTCTTGTTTTTGGAAGGAATCTGAGGCAATCTAGTCTGCTACAATATATGTCTACAACTTCGTGTGTTTTAAATTTATAAATTTTAGAAGTTCAAGAGAAGTTGTGACATCTTCTTAAGACATGCTTGAGATGGAGATGATACTTGGCTAATTATCTTGCAATTGGCAAACAAAAGGGGCACGAGCAACGTGAATAAACGACTTAGAATTTCTGAAAAACTTCTATCTTCTCCTCTGTTCTCCACTTTCTTTAACTCTCTGTGTCACAATTGTTTCTATTCGAATATCAGGAGGTACTTATCATTTGGTATCAGAGCACACGTTCCTGGTTGAAGGATATTCAAGAAATTGAAGATAAGGTTAATAATTTGGCTCAGCAACCTGCAAGGTTCCCAGCCATGTTGGATCTTATATGCTGACAATTGGATCAATCAGAACCTGCTTCATTAGATCAACTTCCTGCCAAGCAAATTCAATATCAGGCTGATTTTGTTGGAGTACAGGCGCAAGGTCGAACCATACGAATAGATTTTCCATTATTTACTGGAGAAGACCCAAGTGGGTGGGGTTTTCGGGCGGAGCAGTACCTACGACTATCCGAGTTACGGGCATTACAAAAGCACAAATAATGACTTCAGCTGCTGCCCATCTTATTGGAGATGCTATTCTATGTTACCAATGGATAGAGCGAACATGGGAGAATTCTCATTGGCACAATTCACAATAGCCTTGTGCACTTGGTTTGGTGAATTAGAAGAACCTGATGCAGGGGGAGGTCTCTCCAAATTTCAACAAACCGAATAGTGAAAGGTTATCAGGTGCAGTTTAAAAGGCTTGCCAATCGAACCAAGGGGTTACCAGAGATATTTCTCATTGCTTGCTTTCTCTTTAGCCTTCGTGATGAAGTGTGAGTTGGAGTTCAAATGTTGAGACCATACGCTTCGTCAAGCCTTTGAACAAGCCAAATTCAAGGAGAGTCTGCATCAATAACGGGTAAAAAAATTATCTGCTCGCCCAAATTTAAATCGTTCGAAGCCTGTACTCGGTAGTCCTTGCCCAAGCAGCTCCTACATCACAAGCTAATAGCTCCACGCCTTCATTATTGGGACCAGCTCCTCCAGGATTGCTATCATTTCGATGACTTTCTACGAAAGAACAAGCTGAACGATGTGCTGAAGGAGCTTAATTCAATTTTTTGACGAGCAATTCAAGCGTGGGCATAACTGCAAAAAGTTTTCAACTTTTGCTTTTGAAAGCTAATATACCTGAATACGAGGAATAGAGTGCTGAGGCTGAGAATGAGAAGTCGCCACATGTAGAAATATCCATTAATCCTTTCACTGGATATTTTTCATGTTTTACAATGCGCCTTATTGGATATCCATTAATTTTAGTGGACTCCGGGTCAACTTACTGCTTCTTGAATCCCTCCCTGCCTAAGCAATATGGTTGTCAGGTTGCTTCTACCAACCAATTCAGAATCAACATGGCCGATGGCGGCATTGTCAATGGTTACGGTAAATATTTGAATGTTTCACTTGATATTCAAGGCTTTCTTTTCCAGCCAAATCTTTTTCCTTCTCCCTGTTAGTGGATGTGATACTGTGTTGGGAGGATCATTGGCTACAACCTTTGGGTGCTATCACAAGGGATTTATCTAACTATGCAAATATAATTGGGACGGGAAATAGAATATGTTCTATCATGGCTCTTTAGCATATTTAAGGAAACCATCCAGTCTTTCTCCTCATCGTTCTCGTGACCACCACATGCATTAGTACCAGGCAGCTCACCTGTAAATGCTCATCCTTACAGGTTATATCCACTTGCATCAGTTACATATTTCAGGCAACAATTTTTGGATTCTAGGATGATATTTCAGGTGTTTGAACCCGCATGCATCAGTTACATATTTTATTTCAAAATTTGAAATTTAGAACTTATTTTTTTTTTAATCAAAATGTCCTCCATGAATTCTATAAATTGGCTTCAAAATTTCATTTCTAAAACACACCAAAATTCAAGTGATTTTTACTCTTTTCTCTCAAATAAATTCTCCTAGCTTCAAGCTTCAATGTGATAGAGTCCAATCACTAGTTTGAAGTTCACCAGAATAGTAAAGTTGTGCAATCAAGACTATTCGAATCCTGTGAGATAAACACCAATACAACTTAAGCACCACTGAGAATGTGGCAAATTTGTTTTATGGACTTGTAACTTTACATGCCTTTTTTTTTTTTTTGCATATTGTCCTGATTTATAATAAATTAATGCTATTTCAATTTTCTTTTTTTTAACTTGTGATTTGCATAAATAGCTTATTAGTAAGCTTAAGTACTCTAAGAAGGTTCTATTGTTTATAACCCTTTCAATCTTGTCTAGGAACCAAACTTGTAAATTTTTGCATACCTGAACTATCTTATATCACTTACTAATAGTGATTTTATGACAGTCTTAAAATAGATTGTGAATTATTGCAATGGCAACTAACAAAAATAAGCAAGCTGGAAGTTTTGAGGCTACTCCTCTGACTTTTGCTGTCTCTAGTGTTGTTGCTGCCATTTTGGTTTTTCCTATCAATCATTTAGGATAGGAAAACCAATCATCAGTAGCAAAAATTCACATATCATTCCATGAATTTCCAAAAGATTTATTTTTATTGATTGAAGGGGAATAGTAAGTAGAAGAACATACATAAACCAACCTTTAAAAGAGGATGTTTAAGGGTATTCGGAATGTTCATTTGTTTGTGAAGTCATTAGAGATATACATGCCTATCATGGCACACCAAACATTACGGACTAAACTGTTCTAAAGAATATGTCCAAAGTAATTTAGCATGTAAATGAGGAAAGGATAGAAAGGAAGTGTTCTAAAGAATACGCCTTATTGGATATCCATTAATTTTAGTGGATTCCGGGTCAACTTATTGCTTCTTGAATCCCTCCCCGCCTAAGCAATATGGTTGTCAAGTTGCTTCTACCAACCAATTTAGTCACCATGGCCGATGGCGGCATTGTCAATGGTTATGGTAAATATTTGAACGTTTCACTTGATATTCAAGGCTTTCTTTTCGAGCCAAATTTTTTACTTCTCCCTGTTTGTGGATGTGATACTGTGTTGGGTGGATCATTGGCTACAACCTTTGGGTGCTATCATATGGGATTTATCTAAACTTACTATGCAAATATAATTAGAACGGGAAATAGATTTAGAGGGCAGGTCATGGCTTTTTAGCATATTTAAGGAAACCATCCAGTCTTTCTCCTCATCGTTCTCGTGACCACCACATGTATTAGTACCAGGTAGCACACCTGTAAATGTTCATCCTTACAGGTTATATCCGTATTTCCAGAAGAATGAGACTGAAAAAAATGGTGCAAGAAATGCTAGCTGCTGGATTAATTAGGCCAAGTATCAGGCTTTATTCATATCCTGCATTGTTGGTTAATAAAAAAGATGGTTTGTGGTGTATGTACATTGATTACAGAGCTCTTATACAAAATCACTATAAAGATAGGTTTCCGATTCTGGCTATTGATGAGCTCTCAGATGAATTGCATGGTGCTACTCTTTTCATAAAATTGGATCTTTAATCAGGCTATCAGCTAATTCATGCACATGATACTGATATTGCTAAAACAACTTTCTGCACTCATGAATCATGATGCCCATTATGAATTCTTAGTAATGCCTTCTGCTCTTACTAGTGCACCTGTAACTGTCGAAAATTTGCGGCCTTACCTTTGGCAGCTTGTCTTCTTTTTTTTTTTTTTGTTTAAATGATGTTCTTGTATACAACTGTTGCCTTATAGATCATGTTCAACACCTTTTTACAGTTCTGCATTGCCTTAAAAAACACTAGGTTTTATATGAAGTTTTCTGAATGCTCTTTTGCTACATATTCCGTTCAATATCTAAGGCATGTTATATTAGCTGCAGGTGTGGCAGCGGATCCTAAGAAAATTGAGTGTATGATTGATTGGCCCGGGACGGCAAAATCTAGATCCGGATGTGCATTGCTATTTTGAGAATGCGGTTAATATTCGTATGGATTCTAGACGGATATTTCAGGTATTTGAATCCGCTTGCAACAATTACATATTTTATTTCAAATTTTGAAAGTTAGAACTTAATTTTTTTTTGAATCAAAATGTCCTTCATGAATTCTATAAATTGGCTTCATAATTTCATTTCTAAAACACACCAAAATTCAAGTGATTTTTACTCTTCTCTCTCAAACAAATTCTCCTAGCTTCAAGCTTCAATGTGATAGAGTCCAATCACTAGTTTGAGATTCACCAGAATAGTAAAGTTGTGCAATCAAGACTATTCAAATCCTATGAGATAAATACCAATATAACCTAAGCACCGTTGAGAAGGTGGCGAATTTGTTTTATGGGCTTATAACTTTATAGGCCTTTTTTTTATACATATTGTCCTGATTTATAATAAATTAATGTTATTCCCATTTTCTTTTCTAAACTTGCGATGTGCGTTAATGGCTTATTAGTAGCTTAAGTACTCTAAGAAGGTTCTATTGTTTATAACCCTTTTAGTCTTTCCTAGGATCCAAACTTATATATTTTTGCATACTTGAACTATCTTATATCACTTATTAGTTGTGATTTTATAACAATCTTAAAATAGATTATGAATTATTGCAATGGCAACTTAAAAAAGAAAAGCAAGTTGGAAGTTTTGAGGCTACTCCTGTGACTTTTGTTGTCCCTAGTGTTGTTGCTGCCTTTTCGATTGTTCCTGTCAATGATTTAGGATGGGAAAACCAATTGCCAGTAGCAAAAATTCACATATCATTCCATGAATTTCCAAAAGTTTTATTTTTATTAATTAAAGGAGAAGAATTAGTAGAAGAACAAACATAAAACCTACCTTTAAAAGAGGATGTTTAAGGGCATTAGGAATGTTAATTTGTTTGTGATGTCATTAGAGATATACATGCCTAGCATGCCACGCCAAACATTATGGACTAAGCTGTTCTAGAGAGTATGTCCAATGTAATTTAGCATATACATAAAGAAAGAATAGAAAGGTAATCTCTCTCTCTCTCTCTCTCTCTCTCTCTCTCTCTCTCTCTCTCTCTATATATATATATATATATATATATATATATATATTGAGACTCTAAATACAGACAATTGTAATGCAATTTAGAGGTCTACCAAGCCCAAGCATTAAGCTTAAAAATCTATTATCACTTATGCATAAGGAAAAATCTATCATTATTTGAAGAGAATGAGTTGTATGAAGCTCGAGCTCATTCCCTTAGCATAATATGTAACTCTTAGAACTTACTATTATTTTTTAGAAGAGGTCAATTATAAAAATGTAAGAATCGATTTAAAATAACTCTTTTTTCACTTAACAATTTATCGAATAAAAAGAAACAGAAAGTTTCTTATTCATAGACACTTAGCAATCTTTTAGACATCAACTAAAAAGCTCTTATCAAGTAAGTAGATTTAATTTCTTTAGTTTTACTTATTTAGCTTTCACCTTCAGAAGTCTCACCTAGTTAACGAAAAGTATAAATTATATTTAAAGTATTAACAAAAGACAATCATTATTATTATTCAAGAGAAAACAGTTTTGAAGAAAAGTTTTTAAAAAATGTGTTTTTGTTTTTGACAAAAATAATAAGCATGTAATAGAGGTTTCTATTGATTTTCTGAAAGCTTCTTTTAAAACACGGTTTCTGTTGGCCCGTTTAGCCATTAATTTGTTGAGAAAGCATTTTTGGGTGTGAGTTAGGAGTTTAAAAATACTTTTAACCAACATGTTTTTAGAATCAGTTTAATAAAATTTGAAAAGCTAATTTTTGCCACGGCAGCTTCTGCAGTTTTCACAAAACTTTTGAAAATTTACTGTATATAAGCAGGAAACCAGTGACATATATTTTGAATGGAAACTATATTAGTTTGCATTGTTGGTCTAACTAGCCACATACAAGTTTTCCTTTAATCCTGGCTTCTCCTTTTCTCTTCCTTGTTATTAGAGCACCTCTTATGTTCTTGTTTTAAATTTTTTTTATATGAACAGTTACAAGGCAGACGTTGTTGACTTTATAATGTATTTCTACGATTGCTAAATTTGCTTGAAAATTTTTATAAAAATCCATTTGCTGTTTTAGAAAAAAGATTATGATGCTTAAATAAAAAATAGCCCTTGCATAGAAATTTTAGAATGTGCTTTAGAAATTATAGAAACTGAAGTAGGAAGAATTAGTAGAGAATATTTACAATTAGACAATCCATTAGAAGAAAGGTTCAAAAGTGTAAAATTTCTAGTAGACTACACATCTCCTTTTAACTCTTGAAATAGAAAGAAAAAAAAAAGTCTTAAACATTACACTTTTACAAGTTTGTCTATATTTGACTTTAAAAAGTTTAATTTAGAATATTATAATATTAACAAGTAAATAAAATTATTAGACAAGTCCGAGAATTTAGCTTTAAAAATTAGAAACAAATTAGAAGATTTATAAAATTAATTTATGAATTTTCAAAAATGAGAATATTTAGATTTAGAAATTAGTTGCCATCGAAAAAAATTAAATTTGACAAAAACAATAAAAATAGTTGTAAATCGAACACTTAGAAAATCAATTTAAACATACTCCACACACTAGTAATAGTCAACAAATTTTCTAGTAGATCTATTAATTAATATAGGACAACACCTAGAAGTCAATATAAAAAAACTAAAAGAACTATTACTAGGACTAGGAAAATCCTTTGAACTAGCAATATTAATACTTTAAGAAGAAATTTAGATTATACTGAAGAATTATTAGCCGATTTTAATAATCAGATTAGAAGATTCCCTGGCAAGATAAAAATAATAGAACTAATTCAATTATTACATAAAAAAACCTAATTCAATAAAATTAGAAATTAAAACCTTGTAGGAGTGTTAAAAGTTGAAATAGAAAATTTAAAATTTACACGGAGCGAATTACAAATACAATTAGACTTAATAAATTAATAGTCAGTGAATGAATTCAGAAAAGCAATTAGTAGAATCTTTAGCAAAATTAAAATGTGAAATACCACATATTAATCCAGGAGGTTATAGATTTGAAGAATTTAGTCAAGAAAGTCATACTATCCAGTAAGTACAAGCAAATACTATTATTAAATTATTAGTCAAAGTTAGTAATAAATTAGAAGACCTAAACGATAGACTTATTAAATTAGAAAGTAACTTTCAAGCCTTTAGAAAAAGTAAAGAATTCTTATCAAATCTAGAAATCGACAACTCACTAGACAATTTAGATAGAGAACTAGATATATTGACTAATAGAGTAGAAAAATTAAATTTAATTGGACCAATCTTAGAAAGAACTGAAGACATAATAGATGAACATGACTCAGATAAATTATTAGAAAGAGGTTTTAAATAAATTAGAAAGAAAAGATTATATTATGAAAGTTTAATGTCAAAAATAAATGATAGTTTACATATCTACACAGATGAAGCTGAATTATTTGTAGTAAATAGAAGAGAAGAATTAACTTTAATTAGTCTAGTAGGAAGAGATTATCTTAAGAAACAAAATTACATATATACACGTATGGGAAGAACAATAATATGAATCCTTAGTCAAGCTAGAGAAGGTTTAGACATTAAAGCTCATTTATATTTATATGATAGTAGATTTTATGACCATAAACAAACTCAAATAGCCAGTGCAGAAGCAAACTTAAAAAATAAAGTAACAGTAGTAGGCTGTATACCTAATATAGACATAGACATAAATGAGTTTTGTGAACATATTAAATTAAGTGTACAAACTAAATAATATAAAATGAAGGTAGAATATAAAAATCTTAGAATTAGAAGATTTTTTTCCAGGAAAATTATATAATAAATATCCTAAAAATTTAAATTTGAAAGTAAAAATATATAAATTTCTTTTAGGATTAAAATTTTGTTGGTATATAAATTCAAATGCTATTGGTGTCAATGTGCAAGTGTACACAACAAGTAATAAAGTGATGAGTAATCAAGATCGTCTTCACATGGATTGATGTTATCAGACTTGCTACAACAATCTTAACAGTGTAGATTTTGCTCTAAATTAAGATAAAAAAATTAATGAAACTAATGTACTAATTAAAATAAAAACGCAATAAATAAAATACAACAAAGCAAATTATCACGTTAAACTCAAGGATAAAACCAATGGGAATATAGAGTAGTTGAGTGAATAAACTCTCTTAATGGTTTTGATTATTTTTCTAATGTTTGGCTTGGTTGCTACAACATCTACTACAGTACTGGGCAGAATCCTTATGTATCCTCAGCTATCGCATGTTGGATATCTTATATCTATATGTAACCTAACAGTGATCAGTTGTTATGCCAACATAAGATATAACATTACACGCTTGAGTTCTATTTACCCTACAAGGTGAATCCCTATGTCTAGTTCATCACTAATCTTAAATTAAGCATGACCCTTTTGGGACTCAAGTAAAACTCAATCCAGGAAACTTAATTTAAGATTAAGTATTGCTTTGATATGTTCCACTGAGATAGACCCTTTTGCGGCTCTTCCTTAGCTAATATTATTAAATGGGTGATCAGCTGAAATAATAAATAAAAATAAATATTATCAAAATAAAATGTTATAACAAACATGCAGTAACTGTTAGCCTAAAGGGCTACACATAATGTAATTTTGATGATAACAAACATATGTCTTAAGTAATAATAATAAATATTGTATTTCACATTTTCACTAGTTTTTGAAGGATAATATTTATGCAAGTGAATCAAGTGAAATCAAGTTCAAGACACTCCACGGACAACGGCAAAATCAAGAATGAAGCTTATAGCTCAACGGATGAATTATTGCGATAAATTCTTGTAAAGCCGGTATGATTTAATTAATGCATGATTTAGCATTTGAGAAGCTCAAAAGATTAATTCAATAATTAATTTTCATAAACTAAAAGGTTTTATATTTATAAGATAAAGTATTTTGTGGATTTGAGTAATTTGGTCTTAAATGAAAAGTTTTACAATCTTTGAGTTTGATAAATATTATTTTGAATTTCGGATTTGGACTTATTTGTAAAGTTTTGAAATATTTTGGGCCATACTATAATTTATGATAGTTTGAGGACCCGAATGAAATTCAATCACATGAAATCCAAAATTGGACAGAGAGGAAGCGGCTAACTGCCTGAGGCTAGCGGCTAGCCGCCTGAGGAAAATCTTACATTTTCAATTTTGGACTAAAGTGAAAGGTTTTGAAAACTTTGAAAATTATGAGTATTATGTTAAATTTTAAAAAGGACCTCTTTGAAAAATATTAATTTCTTTGGGGCCATATCATAATTTCAGAAAGTTTTGAAATACAATGCTATTTGGAAATTCTGAAATTGGACTTATTTATAAAGTTTTATGACGTTTTGGGCCATAGTATAATTATAGAAAGTTTTGGGCTAAAGTATAATTTTGGTGAACAGTGTTATTGTAGCAAAATTCAAAATAACGGTAATATCACTGTTACAAGCGGCTAGCCGGATAAATCAAGCGGCTAACCGCTTGGTTGCTGGAATTTGTCTATGACGGCTAGTTTTCGGGCTCTAACTATAAAAATTCAATCCCAACTTCATTTTAAGGACTAATGCAAGCATAAACAAGATCATAAAACATATATTGAGCTTCCATTTCGCAAATCATCATTTATTGAATCATTATTGAGCTATATTTTGTTATCCACTCTTAAAGAGAGTTTTATTGTTGTGATTTTCATTACTCATCAAATTGTGAGTGTATAAGTGTGGGAAACACTTGGGGTAAAGAGATTGGGGAGATAATCTCTTGTTGTAAAGGTCCATTGACACCTTGGAAGTCAATTGTAAACATTTGAAGCCTTGGGAGGCTTGGATAGTGAAATCCTCAAGCCGGGTGAGCTTGGAGGCGTGGACGTAGGCGGGGATAGCCGAACCACGTAAAAATTCCTGTGTTTGCTTTCTCTTCCCTTACTCTTTTAATATTGTGCTTGATTTAATTTATTGTTTTGATTTGATTAAGGCAATAGATTAAATTGTTGTGCGAATTGTATTGCATAATTTTAAAATCCCAATTCACCCCCCCTCTTGGGTTGCATAACTTGTATTTCAGTAACACATATTTTCAGTCAATAAACCATCAAGATTATTTATTACTCAACTACAAATAATTTTAGTTCATGATTTGTAAAAGAAAAATAAAGAACAAAGTTTCGGCCATGAAACACATCCCCATGAATAAATAGAAAACAAGAGAAAAATAAGAAGGATTGAGTTCTCGATTTATTTCTACAAATTCTCCTCTTGTGTAGCCCTTAATCTCTCTCTTAAATCTTGTTTTTCTTTTGTTTCTTTGTGATTTTTTCCCTTGGGTGACGACTCTCCCATTCCTTATGATGTTTGCTTCTTTTATAGTTAAAAACTAAGGTAAACGGAAGCCTAGGGCTAGCATAAGTCAGATTAGAAAACTGCAGATCGCAATTCTGCAAGTATCCCGCGCAGAATTTTCTCTATCGTTGTTCCAGGATTGCTGGTTGCTACAGCAACGGCTACAACAACTGTACTGTTCCAGATTTATTTTAATTCTTTAGTAGCCATGTTCTTTTACATATTTTACAAGTCTATTACAGTAGCATTCCTTTCTTGAAATTTGGGCTTCTGAACACCTACAATTATGTATATAATTTAGCATACAAATTATTCTAAATCAGACAAAATTTATTACTAATAAACAAAGATGAATGTTTATGCAAAATATAACAAAAATGAAATTAAAACACATTATTTACTCTCTAAGCATTATTGATTTAAGTTTAAAAGTGTTATGATAACTCTCATTTTATAGAGTTATCAACTTTATATTAGGAAATAATGATAGTATATTAATAACTGTAAATGGAGTAAATTTCTTTTGAAAACTCAACATTTATTCAACCAAAATATGAAACACACATTTTGTTGTACAAAAAGAAGACTTTTATGCTAGAAAAAGATGTAGATATAGAATTCTTTAATTCTTTATTAGAATAAGAAAAGGTAAAAAATATAAAAGAGCTAGAAGATAATAGTAAGTTAGAATCAGGAAATGGCATGCATAAAGTAGAAATTAGAAATAGACGAGTACATAAAAGATGTAACAAGTGTAGAAAAAGAAGTAGAATGTTAAAAATGTTAAAAATGGCTTGAAGAAAATAGAAAAAAAAAGTATAAGAATTAGAAAAATTAAAAATAATAGAAACAACCCAATTAGAAAGGACAAGAAAGAAGTATATAAATTGGTAATTATTAATTCAGATATAACAATATAAACACAAGATCTAGCTCATAGCTTAGAAGATGGAAATGAATTAAAAATGTAAATAAATGAATTGTTAGAAATAAAATTCATTAGTAAAAGTATAAGTATGGTCATTTATTGTAAATAGTCATAGTGAACAAAAAAGAGGTAAGAGTATGATGGTAATTAAATATAAAGATTAAATGACTATACTTTAGATAATAGTTATACAATAGTTATAAAATATTTAATAAAGATGAATAAAATATAGTATGATGGTAATTAAATATAAAGATTAAACGACCATACTTTAGACAATAGTTATAAAATATTTAATAAAGATGAACTAATAAACTGTATATAAAATGCTAGATATTTTTCTAATTTTGATTGCAAAAGTAGTTTTTGGCAAATATGACTCCATAAAGAATTTATTTAATGGGCAAATATGACTCCATGAAGAATCTATTTAATGGACGACTTTTAGTTGTTCAAAAAGACATTTTGAATTATTAATAATGCTTTTTGGATAAAAAAAAATGCACCACAAGTTTTTCAAGTCAGCATGGATAAAATATTAAAATTTTTTTTCACAATTTTGCATAGTTTATATTGATGAGATTCTTGTTTTTAGTCACAATAAGTTCATGTGCATAACTCACTTACATAAAAGTTTAGATTTTTTTAAGAAAAATAATATAGTAATTTCTAAAAAGAAAATTAAACTATTAAAACAAAAAAATAGATTTTTTTGGACTAAAAATAGATAGAGAAATATAGAAGTACAACCACATATAGTTAGTGAAATAATAGAATTTCTAGATAAAATAGAAGATACTAAAGAGCTATAAAATTTATTAGGATTATTAAATTACAGTAGAAAAAATTATATCAAACCTTAGTACATTAATAAGACTTCTATAATAAGTTAAGTAAAAATCGACAAAAAAATTTTAATAGTGAAGGCATAAAATTAATACAAACTTAAAAGAATAGTTAGGAATCTTAAGCCATTAGCATTACCCATAGACAATTATTATAAAATTATACAAACTGATACAAGTAATTTAGATTGGGCAAAAATATTAATACAAAAACCGAACAAAAGTAACTTAAAAGAAAAAGAAGAAATAGCAATGTATAGTGTTGGAAAATTTACAGAAATTGAAAGTAGAAAATTAAGTATATAATTATAAATTCTAGAAATAATAATTTCTTTAAACTCATTTCATTTGTATATACAAAAATGACACATTTATAATAAGAACAGATTGTAATAATATTATAGAATTTTATAAAAAAGTACAGAAGAACTTTTTACTTTCTATTTCTTCTTTCTCTTTTGAGCAACCTTTGTTTGATTTTTGTATTAATATTCTTGCCCAACTTAAACTATTTTCATAATTTTGTATAATTTTATAATAATTGTCTATAGGTAATGCTAATGACTTACGATTCTAAACTATTCCTTTAGGTTTTGTATGAGTTTTATGTCTTCACTATTAAAATAGTTTTGTCCATTTTTAATTAACTTATCATATAGAGGCCTTAATAATGTACCAAGATTTGGTATAAATTTTCTATTGTAATTTAATAATCTTAAGGAATTTTGTAGTACTTAATACCTTTTATTTATTTGAAAATTCTAATATTTTACTAGCTATATTTAGTTGTAATTCTATGGTTCCTCTATTTATTGTTAGTCCTAAAAAATCTATTATTTTTGTTTGGATATTTCAATTTTCTTTTTAGAAATTATTATATTGTTATTCTTAAAACAATCTAAAATTTTATGTAAGTGAGTTATATGCATGAACTTATTATGACTAAAAGCAAGAATATGATCTATATACACTATACAAGATTTTAAAAAAGAATTTTAATATTTTCTCCATCATGGTTTGAAAAACTTGTGGTGTATTCTTTAATCCAAAAAGTATTACTAATCTATTCAAAATATCTTTTTGAACAACTAAAAGTTGTCTATTGAATAGGTTCTTTATGGAGTTATATTTGCCAACAACCACTTTTGCAATCAAACTTAGAAAAATATCTAGTAAACAATTTAATAGTTCATCTTTATTAGATATTTTACAACTATTGTCTACAGTATTATTATTTAATCTTTGATAATTAATTATCATCCTACTCTTACCTCTTTTTTATTCACTATGATTATTTATAATAAATATTGGACTTCTATATCTACTTGTACTTTTTATAATGACTTTTAAGTCTAACAATTCGTTTATATTCATTTTAAATTCATTTATATCTTATAGGCTATAAGTTAGATCTTGTGTTTATATTGTTATATCTACATTAATAATTTCTAATTTACATACTTCTTTATTATCTTTTCTAATTGACTTGATGCCTATTATTTCTAATTTTTTAATTCCTCTACTTTTTTCTAATTTCTTCAGGCTATTTTTCACATTATAAACATTTTACTTCTTTTTCCTTTTTCTACACTCATTACATCGTCTAAGTACTTGTCTATTTCTTCATCATCTAAAATTTCTATTTAATGCATGGCATTTTCTAATTCTAACTTACTATTTTCTTTTAACTCTTTTGTATTTTCTACATTTTCTTCTTCTAATAAAGAATAAAAAAATTCTATATCTACATCTTTTTTTAGCATAAAAGTCTTCTTTTTGTATGATGAAATGTGTTTCATATTTTGCTTGAATAAATGTTGATTTTTTTTTATAGAAATTTACTTCATTTGAAGCTATTAATATGTTGCCATTATTTCCTAATATAAAGTTTAATCATAAAATAAATTTATATCTTACTTTCTGATTTGAAACAAATGTTTGTGGTAAAATATGTGTTTCTCTATTTATTTTTATAGGTATATTATTTATACATTTTGATATTTGCATTAGTTCACCATTAAACTGTCTAATATTTATTGGATTTCTTAACTTATTCTCATTCTCTTTTGGTACTAAACTATCATGTATGACACATTTATTTGCACCTGTGTTTATCATTGCTTTATTATAATTTTTTAAATAATAATTCTACATATATATTTATTAGTTCACTTCTTGCTCTATTTATTTCTTTTGTTTTATCTTCCTATTGTTTATCCTTACAATTATTACAAAAGAATTTTCCTGTGTTTGTATCTCTATATCCTAGTTCAAATTTTTTGTTACAATTTGTACAGTTTTTACCAAAAAATGATGTGTATGTTTCTAAAACATTAATTTCTAAATCTTATTCTATTTTTCAGTTTGATTCTAAACTTGAACTATTACTAGTTTCTAACTCACTGCTATCAATAATACATATATTATCATAATCAGATAATTCATCTATATTAAGAATTACTTCTATGTATAAAATCTATACTTTTATATTATAACAGTCTATTTCTGATTAATTGACTTTTTATTTTAGGACAATATGATTTAATGTCATTTTTTACCACATAAAAAACATTTACAAGCTTTATTTATTTTATAGATTCATTTTCCTTTTTAAACGCTTTTCTAACTTTTTGTTTATTATTATTATATTTAAAGAATTTCTATTTTACAAAATTTTCTATTATTGTACATATGGTTGCTTATTTTGATTATAACGTTTCTTATACTTCTTATGTTTCTTGTGTCTAAAATAACTAGTATAATTACAGCCTAAGGTTGGAACTTCTAACATGTCTATACACATTTTTCTAAATTGTAGTTTTACTTGATGTCTATTATTTTCTTATTCACAACATTTTCTAATTCTACCTCTAACATATTTTATTACCGATAATAATGTTGCATAATAATTTATTCCCCATGTTCTTTTAGTTTTAAACCAATTAATTGCTTTATTATGTAATTTTTCTCCTATTTTTCCTAGTGGTTTATATACAAATTTTAATAATAAATCCTCATAAAAAAGTGTTCCTATTTCACTTAGGGGTGGTAAAAATACCCGCCCGATCCGGATCCGGATCGCACCTGGGCGTTGTGGGCCGGGTATTACCCAGTCCGGGTATGAAGTCGGGCCGGTCTTGGGCATCACTTGATAAACTCGGAGCCCAGCCAGAAGCCTTGATTTTATTATAAAAAAATATAAAATATCTATTATTATAAATATTTATATTTATTTGACTCATTTGTTACACATATATAAAGTTTTAAATAGTTAAAGTTTATATTTTTTTGTCAAATTTTATTTAAATAAATTTAAAACTTATAAAATTACCAAAAAATAAAAAAATACACATAATATTAAAAAATATATAAAATCCGGCTTGGTGCAGGGCTTAAAAAACCAGGCACGATCATCTAAAAATTGCATTCGATCAGGGTCCGAACATTGCGATACCCGGACCCGGCCTTGGGTTTTGCCAACCCTAATTTGACTCCAATATTTATAAAAATAATTAACATATTTATCAAAATATCTTAAATTATAAATTTTTAATTGTTCTAGATTTCTAAATGCTTTAATTTATTTAATCACATCGTCTTTTTCATCTACTCGTAATATTAGTTTTTTTCATTAAATCTATAAAATTAAGTACTGTAATATTTATATCAAAATTTTCTAATTCTTCTATTTTATTTTTCTTCATCCATTCTCTCCATCCTAAATATATTTATTTTTTTTCTATTTTCTAAGGTACTTTCTACATATATTAATTTATAAGTTGGGTATACTATTATTACTAATACTTTCATAGAACGTCTAAGTAAATTACCTTTCCACTAGCTAAATGCTTGTTTTCATTCACTAGGTCTATGTCCTTCTAATCCTAATACTAATAAATGTCTAGCTTATGGCATTGTTTCCTAACTTTCTAATTTTGTTTTATCTTTAAGTACTCTTTCTGCTTCTGTGTACTTTTCATTACTTTATAGGATTCCTTGTTTATTTAAGCAACTTTCAACATTTGATGGTTCTACTATTGGTTCTAATATAGGCTTATTACTACTTTCACCTAATTTTGGCTTTCCATCTTCTTCTCCTACTAATATTTCATTTACTTGTTCTAAATAATATATTTCATCTATATCTAAATTCTTAAAATCTAAATCTTTTATAAGCTTGTTGTCCATGTCATCATCTGTTAATTCATCATTGTTACATAATTTTTCAAATAATTCTTCATCTAAGTATTTTTTGGGGTCATTAAATATTAAGTCTATAATTTTAACTATACTATTAAATAACATTTTATGTTTATCTATATTTAAATTTTCTATTATAGCCATATTAATTTCTATTTCTTGTTCGTTTTCTTGTAATTCTGAACACTTTTTTGTCTATAATTACTAAATCTCTATGTCACTTAGTTTTGTATATTTATATATATATCTAGTTTCTGGTACTTTTAACATATTATTTTACTCTAATTTAGGTAATATCCATTTTAATCCATTTAATTTACTACTACTTAGTTTCTTAGGTACTGTCATTTCTACATATTGATTTTTAAAACGGTTTACTATATGTTTACTTTCAAAAGTAAATTTTTTATGATATTTATTATGTAATATTCCTAGAAAAATGTTTAGTTCTAAGATTTTTATAATCTGCATTTATTTTATATCTTTTAGTTTGTACACTTAATTTAATATGTTCACAAAATTCATTTATATCTATGTCTATATTAGGTATACAACCTATTATTGTTACTTTATTTTTTAAGTCTTCTTCTGCATTGCCTATTTAAGTTTGTTCATGTTCATACAATCTATTGTTATATAAATATAAATGAGCTTTAGTGTCTAAACCTTTTATAGCTTGATTAAGAATTCCTATTAATGTTCTTCCCATATGTATATATGTGTAATTTTTTTTTCTGAAGATAATCTCTTCCTACTAGACTAATTAAAGTTAATTATTCCTACTAGACTAATTAAAGTTAATTATTCTCTTATATTTACTACTGATAATTAATTTCATATGTGCAAATATATAAACTATTATTTATTTTTGACATTAAAGCTTCATTACATAATCTTTTCTTTTTAATTTATTCAAAACCTCTTTCTAATAATTTGTTTGGATCATATTCAAATATTATGTCTCTAGTCCTTTTTATAATTTCTTTACCTCTACTTGAAAATGATGGCGATCTTTAATTTCTTTCTACTATATTTACATCTATTCTACTATTTCTTACTAAGTCCATTTTTTTTTAATATTACTTTGTGTCTACTTTTCTAGGTACTAAAATTGGCAGGCTTAACATTACTTTCTTGACTAAATTCTTTAAAGCTATAACCTACTGGATTAATATTTAGTGTTGCACATTTTAATTCTGCTAAAGATTTTATTAATTTTCTTTTTGAATTCATTCATTGACTATTAATTTTATTAATATTTTCTATTTCAACTGTCGAAGTTTCTATTAGGTTTTTTAATTTCTAATTCTACTAGATTAGGTGTTTTTATGTCTAATAAATGAATTAATGCTATTATTTCTTTCTTGCTAGGGAATCTTCTAATTTGGCTACTAAAATCGAGTAATAATTCTTTAATATAATCTAAATTTCTTCTTAATTTATTAATATTGCTAGTTTTGAAGAATTTTCTTAGTGCTAGTACTAGTTCTTTTAGCTTTTCTATATTGACTTCTAGGTATTGTCCTAAATTAATTAATAGATCTACTAGTGTGTGGAATATGTTTAAATTGATTTTCTAAGTGCTCGATATTGCAACTAATTTTGATTCTTTTCGTCAAATTTAATTTTTGTTTTCCATGGTGGCTAATTTCTAAATCTAATACTCTAATTTCTGAAAATTCATAAACTAATTTTTTAAATCTTCTAATCTATTTCTGATTTTTAATGCTATAACTTCATATTTGTCTAATAATATTATCTGCTTGTTAATATTATAATATTATAAATTAAACTTTCTAAAGTCAAATACGAACAAATTTGCAAAAGCATAATATTTAGAACTTATTTTTCTTTCTATTTCAGGAGCTACAAAAGATGTGTAGTTTGCTGGACGTTTTGAATTTCCTAATCTTTCTTCTAATAAATTGTCTCATTATAAATACTAATTCTTGCTACTTTAGTTTTTACAATTTCTAAAGCACGTTCTAAAATTTCTATGTAAAGATTATTTTCTATCCGAGCATCATAATCTTTTTCAAAAGTAGTGAATGGACTTTTATATAATTTTTCAAGATTTTTGTCAAATCTAGCCATCATGAAAAATATATCATAAAAGTTAACGAAGTCTGCCTTGTAACTACTCATATAAAAAAATACTTAAAACAAAAATAAAAGAGGCTCTCTGATACTAACGAACACAAAAGAAAAAGGCAGAGCTAGGAGAAAACTTATAGTGCCTTGTTAGGCTGGCAGTGCAGACTGATATAGTTCCCATTCGAGTTAACCATCAGATTACATGTTGCTTGTTTCTCACCTATATACAATGAATTTTCAAAAGTTTTATGAAAACTACGATTCTTGCCTTGCAAAAATTGACTTTTTGAAGTTTAGTAAACTGATTCTGAAAACATACCAGTTAAAAATACTTTTAAACTCCAAAATCATGCCTAAAAAGTATTCTCAACACATTAATGGCTAAATAGGCCAATGGAGATCGTGTTTAAAAAGAAATTTTTAGAAAATTAGTAGAAATCTCTACTAAGTTCTGATTATTTTTGTAAAAAATAAAAACCAACTTCTCAAAAACTTTTCTCCAAACTCTTTTCCATTGAATAATAACAAGGATAACTACTTGGGCTTAGCCCAAGTGGCCAGAACCTCTCCCTCATAAATGTGAGGGAAGGGGTTCGAGCCCCCGCAGACGCATTGCAGGGGTTTAATTTAAAATTCCTTCCTGGGCCCCGAGGAGGGCAGAGTGAAGGCAGTCTTTCTCCCAGGAGGGGAGTTGACGTCCCTCGAATATTTGAGAGGGTTAAAAATCTAAGCGGTGCCATATCAGAATTGATGTAAACGGGTCTCAGTATATGTATGATTGTAAATATCATGAGCAATAGTCTCTTCAAAAAAAAAAAAGAATAATAACAAGGATGACATTTTGTTAATACTTTAAATATAATTTATATTTCTATTAATTATGTGAGACTTCTGAACCCGAAAGTTAAATAAGTAAAATTAAAGAAATTAAATCTACTTACTTGATAAGAGCTTGCTAGTTGGTGTCTAAAAGATTGCTAAGTGTTTATGAATAAGAAACTTTTTTATTTCTTTTGATTCTTCAGTACAAAGTATTGGCTTTTTTCTCTTGTTCCTCTCTTTTTTTATTTCCTTCTCTCTTACTCTTGACATTCTTTACTTAAGAGGTCTATATATACAACTAAAGACTCGATACAATTTTTTATACAATTTATGACTCTATGTACAAAGGAGAGAACTTTAAAATTATATTTTACATGTGGTAAAAAGCCAACGATTAATTAAAAAGGTGAAAAGTCAAAAGACTAACTGGCTACTATCATTTTGTAATGACTTAGTGTTGGTAAATAGTGACTATCTACTGTTGTCCAAACTAACTCATTGTCTGTAATAAAAAGACAAAAGGAAAAAGACACCTTCACAATTTTTTCTTTGTTGGGTAGTGAGTAAAAGAAAGACATCTATAAAACGTGACTCTAATAAAAACTGACTACTTTGACTTCTGGCTATTGCTAGCTGGCTAATCTTCCATATCATTTTCTATATTGTCTGCTTCTTCACTTCCCAAATCATTCCACCATTCAACTTTATGCAGAGCCAATTCTTATTGTTCTCTCTGAGCTTACATTTCTACTTTAAATTCTTTAGCATAGTGCTTTACGAATCTTGTATGTTTAGTTTTGTTGAAGAAGGGTACTTCTAGAAGTGGAGAAGGAGAACAAAAAGGGTGTTGAAATTAAAGAGACTAGCTGACAGGTTTCTATTAAAGAGAAAAAAGGCAAATAAAGGCTATTTTAAGAATTACAGAGATGATTTGGTTATATTGAAATTGCTCCATGATAACAATACAATTACAGAGATAAATATGGTCTGACAGTTATTTTTAAAATCTGCACTTATTATTATCATCTAACGATCATCATCAGTTCTCTACGGTTGACGACTCCACCATAACCCTACCTCAAGGAGAATGTAAATAAACAAGAAACAAAGGGTTTGAAAAAAATAACAGAGTGATGCTACTCAATGAACAAATGACTTTCACACTTCTCAGCAATGCGGCCGATTTGGGCCAATTGAAAATCGGGTCCGATATCCATTTTTCACCTCATGGGATTATGACAATTGACAAAAGTTGGATAGGAATAACCTCACACCTATCGCGTAGGGGTATCAAAAACGTATAACCAAACACATCCAAAAACCTAAAAAACCCTAATCACTCTCACTTTATTTTTCATCTCGCACACACTGCAGTCTCGGCTTCAATAAAACCCTAGCAAACTCAACGCTGCGGCTCTGCCCCCTTCCCCATATATCCCCCAACAGAAAAAAAAAAATACACACAAACCAAAACCAATGGCCGCAGCTGCCCGTCCTCTTGTCTCCGTCCAGTCTTTGGAAGGTGACATGGCCACCGACGCAAGTTCCACTGTCCCTTTGCCCGACGTCATGAAGGCGTCTATCCGACCCGACATCGTTGGCTTCGTTCACTCTAACATCTCCAAGAACAGCCGCCAGCCTTACGCCGTTTCTAAGAAGGCAGGGCACCAGACCTCCGCCGAATCATGGGGTACCGGTCGCGCCGTCTCCCGTATTCCCCGTGTTCCCGGAGGCGGTACCCACCGTGCAGGCCAGGGAGCCTTCGGTAACATGTGTCGCGGTGGTCGCATGTTCGCGCCCACAAAGATCTGGCGCCGATGGCACCGTAAGATCAACGTCAATCAGAAGCGATACGCCATCGTTTCCGCCATCGCCGCCTCCGCTGTCCCCTCACTTGTGATGGCCCGCGGTCACAAGATCGAGACTGTTCCGGAAATGCCCCTGGTCGTTAGTGATTCCGCTGAGAGTGTTGAGAAAACATCGGCTGCTCTTAAAGTTCTGAAGCAGATTGGTGCATATGCTGACGCGGAGAAGGCGAAGGACAGCCAGGGGATTCGCCCTGGAAAGGGTAAAATGAGAAATAGGCGCTACATTTCTCGCAAGGGCCCGCTTGTTGTGTACTCAACTGAGGGTGCTAAGCTTGTCAAGGCCTTTAGGAACATTCCCGGTGTTGAGGTTGTGAATGTTGAGAGATTGAACTTGTTGAAGCTGGCGCCGGGTGGCCATCTTGGGCGGTTTATTGTTTGGACTAAATCGGCTTTTGAGAAGCTAGATGAGATTTATGGTAAGTTTGATAAGGGTTCTGAGAAGAAGAAGGGTTATGTGCTGCCTCGTTCTAAGATGGTCAATGCTGATTTGGCTAGGATTATTAACTCGGATGAGGTGCAGTCTGTTGTGAGGCCGATTAAGACGGAGGTTAAGAGGGCTCCAATGAAGAAGAATCCTCTCAAGAATTTGAATACTATGTTGAGGTTGAATCCATATGCTAAGACTGCTCGGAGGATGTCACTTTTGGCTGAGGCACAACGGGTTAAAGCTAAGAAGGAGAAGCTCGACAAGAAGAGGAAGCCCATTACTAAGGTATAATAATGCCTTTTTTTAACTAATTAAAACTGGTCATTTGAATATGACTGATTAGTTGTTACTGCTGCCTACATTGTTTGTTTTGATTTGTTTCTTAGTTTTTATACGTTTTGATTTTGTGTTGTGTTTGTGAAGATTTTCTGCTTCTTGTTCCGATTGTCATAATACTGGGAATTACCTTATTTTTTATTTTCTGTGTGGAATTCAATTTATTTTCAAGGGGTAATGAAACAATCTGAAAAACATGATGGATGCCAATTTAGTTGTTTTAATCTTATATATTGTGTCAGTTATGTGATCAAATATGAATCTGGTTTGAGTTGTGCTGTTGTGGTCTGGTTTCTAAATTGTTATATGATTGCCATGTCGCTGGTTGAAGCATTTTTCTCAAATACTTGCCTTTTTGTATTCATTCTGTTACTTGCTTTCTGTGACTCACTTCTACATCATATCATTATGTTTTGTTTGTGCTTGAATTAGATCCTAGTTTAAGAATTAGAGAACAGCACTATATATTTTGGCAAATGAATGGCCTGCTAGTTACTTGCTTTCTGTGACTCACTTCTACATCATATCATTATGTTTTGTTTGTGCTTGAATTAGATCCTAGTTTAAGAATTAGAGAACAGCACTATATATTTTGGCAAATGAATGGCCTGCTAGTTATCTGTCTTTGCAAATTATAGTTGTATATTGGTTCTTTTTACTGAAGTTTGTTGGTAAATTTGTGTTCCTGTTTGTTTATTGGCCCTAATCATTGCAGCTTATGTTATTTAGTGTTGCTTTGATTTGTGTTACTTTTTACCTTCATTTTGGTGCGCATAAAAATTTATGTTTTCTTTCTGTTGCAAATTTTTTACTCTACAAGTATGCATCTGTGGAAAATAGATTCCCCAATTTTTTCTGTTACTTTCCAGTTGTTTTTATGATGACATTGGTCTTGTTATGTTTAATGGGAATGTTATACGGTTATGGGATGAATCTAATGTTTCCCTTTCCACATTCAATCCTGTCAGGAGGAGGCTGCTGCAATCAAGTCTGCCGGCAAGGCATGGTACCAGACTATGATCTCAGACAGTGATTATACCGAGTTCGAGAACTTCTCGAAGTGGCTTGGTGTCTCACAGTAATCTGATTGTTGGTTTTTAAATTTTGATTTTTGAGACAATATCTTGTTAATCTTTGTGGATTTGCTGTTGAATTTTAGTATCTTTTGCTGTTTTGAGTCATGGAATGAAGATAAGCAGAATGGTCAATGCTTCGACCTCTGTTTTTCCTCCCAGCCTTTTTGTCTTTATCGGCAAGGTGAAAGAACTTTCTTTAAAGTTAGAATTGGAGTTATATGTTTTAGGAGGTGGATTTATTGTCTTAATGGTACTATTTATACCTAAATTAGATTGCTGCTCTTATCATTTGATGTTTGATGTCATTAGCTAAAATTGGATTAATGCTCTTTTCTGTTGCTTTAAATTTATATTTCTATTCCTACCAAGTCTGCAATAGTAACTAGTGCATTTTTATTTGTGGTATCATTGGAACTGCAAATGTGAAATTTCAATTTTTTCGATGATAAATTATCATATTTAAATTGTCTATTTAAATTATGTGTCAGACGTACGAATGCCCATCCCATTTGTCTCGAAATTTTGGTTCAAAATTTCATTTTGCCCACAATTGGTAGCTTTTTCTAGAAGGGAAAAAGATTTCATAAATCTCTCGATTTCCAATCAATTCATTCAATTTGTTGTGTGGTTATTTTAATCTATATATTTAGAAAACAATATATATTAATGCTTAGAAATGTATAAAATATAGAAATTTTAAAATTTAAAATTTTTATTTTTAATATAAATTAAAAAATTATAATTTAAAATTAACAAATTTTAAAATTTTAAACCTTATGCAATTTACCTTTTTAGCATTTTTCAAATGTATCACAAATGAAAGTCATTAATTCATTCAAATAATAACAATGTGTTATGAATTTATTAAAATAAATATTGATTTTCATAATATATATTTTTTAGTCTCTCTATTAATAACTCTTAATTTTTTTATAACTTCTATTATCTTACAAGGAGAACTCATTTCTTTATTTTGTACACACTTAAAATGAATAAAATTATTTTATAATATATTTCTCTCTCATTTTACTCTCTATTTTATGTTGCTTCTTTATTTGGTGTTGCTGGCTAATAATTTTTCTAATGTGTTATCAAAACAAAACTTTGATAAGGTATTAATTCCTTTTTGTTTCTTATTTCTTAATAATTTTAATTATTATATTATTATATTTGTTTGTCAACGATAGCATGTTATATTAGCTATTTGGAGAGAAACAAAAAATCGGTAATAAAACGCCACGTGTCAATGAAGGGTGTCATGACTTTAAGTGATCACTGTATGTACTTGAGGTACCTGACTTACACCATAAATTTGGATGCCCGAGGTACTTGAGCCACACCATAAGTTAGGGTACCCGAGGTACCTGAGTTATACCATAAGTTAGGGTACTCGAGGGACCTAACCTATGCCATCAACTCGAGTACTTGAGGTACCTGAGCTATACCAATAAGTGTGGTATCTGAGGTACTTGACATACATTGGATACGCCTAGAGATTAAAAAGATACGAGGGGAATCACATATAATATGCGAAACGGTCAAGGAAAAGTCTTTAAAAAGTCAGTTACGAGAAACGTCTCTATCACCTAAAAAATAATATTTGATTTTGTAAAAATTAAATATTAAAATATCTTACTGAAAAAGCGGCAACAGCTGACTGCCACCTCTACCAAAAAGTGAAGGACGTTGTACCAAGGACAGTGGTCCTTAGTAGCCCTGCCAGACAATATATGCTGAGATATGTTGGACCACTCTCCAGCATATACCACGTGTCCAAAAGGACAAATTACGCCATAAACGCTTTCTTGCTCCCTAAGCATGCTCTTAACGACCCAAAAACAATAAAAAAGTAAAAAAGAAAAAGAAAAATCCTATAAAAGGACAGTCAATAACCATTAGAAATGTGCCACGTGGCAGCCAATGTACTTCATATATAAAGGCGTCTTGGTTCTATTTTCATCATTCAACATCACACACACACTCCACAAAAAAGGTTAAGATCTTCTTTAACCTTAAGCAACTATTTCAAAGAACTAGCAAGCTCTTGCCGCCATAAAAAGCTTAAGTACTTGGCTTGAGCATCAGAGTGTGGACGTCGGGCCACCCTAGCTCCACCTCTAACCTCTTTTTCATTATTTTGCAGGTTAAAAGCTTATCTCAAAATACCTCCTTTCCATATTTCGACATCTCGTTGTCATCACCATCCTTCCACTGTCTTTACCTCCTTTAGATCTTAAAAATATCGCACACAATGATCTGGTGTGGTACCCTAGTTACCAAAAAAATAATTTTTTTTTTTTAGATAGGTTTTCATCTTTTCTTTTGCACCCAAAATCTGTCTAAAATATTAGCTATTATTACCATATGTGTTTGCAATAAAATTGCCTTCTTAAGGCTACATATATATTGTTTTTCTCTAATTTTTTGGCTCTTTAAATATACACAATCGTTGACAAAAAAATTTGAAAATGAAGTTTGTGACATGATTAGTTTGATATATGATGATTGCAAAATTTTGCTATTATTATACTACTAGAAGTAATTATATGACATATCTAATGTTTGCTTGTTAATAATGAATCAATTATTTATTTTCATTTATAGCTATTTGAAAATGTTGAATCTCGCAAAACTTGAATTTGTAGCATTGGATACCTCTGGTGATAATTATTTATAACAGGTCTTGGATGCTGAAATCCATCTTAATACAATGAATCTTAGAGATACTATTAAGGAAAATAATGATGCATCAACCCAAGATTGTGCCAAAAGCAATGATTTTTTTTTTTACCACCATCTTCACAAATAATTAAAGGGTATCTTACGGTCAAAGAACCATCTATCTTTTAGGATTATCTTAATGAAAGATTTAATCATAAAAAAAATTGTTATGCTTCCAAAGGTTCGTTATGACTAAATGCACTTACAATTACAAAATCTTAAATCTGTCAGTCAATATCATTTTGTATTATTCAAAATTATTTCTCAATCAAAATTATATAGAGTAGAAATTATTGATGCAGATTTGTTGGAAAAGACATTCTTTACTTTTTAAGATTCGAATTTGCTCCTGCAGTAGCAATATCGAGAGCGAAGATTTAGAAAGTACTCTGAATTAATCTCAAGTCTTTCAGTGGCTAAAAAAATAATGATCTTTTGTTGAAAAATCATTAGTGTCACCCGACTGAATCTGTACCTCTCCCTGAAACAAATGGCACTTCAGCCAATAATAGTAGTGGTAATCGAGGCCGTGATTACAAAAATAATCAAGGACATGATAGTTATAACAAGAAATATCAGCCAAACCACTAGAAGTGGAATAATAGTAATGAGAAATAAGGAAAAGATCCACAAAAGAAATCTTTAAAAGATCATGAAAATGTTTGCTTCAAATGTGTTATGAAAGGACACTGGTCTCGTGTTTGCTGTACTCTAAAACATTTAGTTAATCTTTATCAAGCATCCAAAAATGAAAAAGGGAAAAAAATTGGGACAAGTTTATTTGATCATGAAAGTCCAATTGATATAACTTTGTTGGATATTTCAAAATTTTTTGAAGATGCAAATGGTAAACACTACTAAAAAAATAGGTAACCATGACAAAGAATATCTATCATCCGACCCCTCTTATGACAAAGTTTCTATCTGTCATTGTAGCCCCTGTGATAAATTTATGACAGTGCTTTATCTATCATATATTCTCATGACAGTGTATATTTATCACACATATGTCACGAACCAAGCAACGTCATTTTGAAAGGCTTTTGAGAATTAATTGGAAAATTTAGCGGGTAATTTAAATTCTTTTGAATTTAATGGGTTTCTTCAAAATTTGTCATATATCAATGATTCACATTCTCTGTCATGAGATTTAAGGTTTAAAAAAAATAAAATAATTATTTTAATTTTGAAATTATAATAATATTAATTATTATTATTTAAATTCCAAAATTTTGAAATGGAAATAACAAAAACCACATTTAAAACTTGAATTAACTGAAATAAAAATTACATTCAAATTCATAAAAACTATCAAATACCAAATAGTGTGATGCACTAAAAATTTCAATCACTTGAAACTTCCAACAAATAGCATCACAAAATAGATGGTGAATCAAATCCGTAACAATATCTCATAAATCTTTTATAATATTCAATCACCAACGCATCACTAGAAAAACAATTAATACATCAAAAACACTCTTAGTAAATTCCCGAAAGCCACCAACATCACCTGAAACACAAGTTACAATGAAATAAGTGCCAAAAAATATATATTAATATATTGCCCACTTACAATTAATCAAATTCATAATAAAGTTCATCAGTGTCTAATTGATTTAATCAACTTTGATACTAAAGGGAAAATGAGAATAAACAACCCAAGAGAAAATAAAAAATCACATTCGACAATTGACAAAATGAAGTAGTAAGCTCACAAGTTGTCAAAGAGAAAAAGGGAAGAAAATAAAAATGATGATAAAGTAGTGACAGCTAACTAGGTCTAGTTGCTAGATTATAAAAGATTAAGTATAGACAAAATATTTTGTAACAGAGTACATAGTAAAGAGAAATATAAAACCACGTGTAATGCCAAAGAAAAGAGAAGAGAACTTTTAGTCTAGCCTTCTACAAATTTCAATTCTAAATTTCTAGATGAATTTTTTTAAAGAGTATTTTTTAAGGACTAAAAATTAATTAATGCACAACATCTAACCTCGTAATTAAATAAAATCCATCAAAATCAGGCTAATAAAAAGAAAGGAAAAAGTTCTAAAAATCCAAAAGATAAAGAGGAAATGTAGAAAATTCTGGAATCACCAGAATCTCCTCAATCTACCAACTTTAATACCATGATTGTAGGCTTGCCAACACTAATATCAGTCTAAGCCTAAAGTGTAAAGGATAATCTAAAGTTTCTAGTGGGTGAAGAAATGATGATCTCTCAATCAATTCAAAAGGCAAAGACATTGTCGAGTGCATAAATTGTTAGCTTCTCTTCTACCACAGTAGATCCCTAATGCAAAATTCAAAGGGCAAGTAAAGGGACACATTGGGATAAATATTGGTCAATTTTAAGAATTGAAAATGGTGGAAAGAAGCTTAAATATTAGGACAGTCCAGACCAGGGGTTAATTTTTCCAAAATTACATCTTTAATTTTTGGATAGCTGCTTCAATTTTTCCAAAATTACATCTTCAATTTAGCTTTGCAAGACCATTCCTTGCTCGGCTAGTTTACCTAGTCACTAACTCTGATTGTCCATTTAGGATTTAATCTATATACTTTTATATAATGTCTCTTCTGGAAGAAATAAGAAGAAAAAATATTCTAACTAGATGAGACCCTTTAGTGTGATGATGCTACGCAATGGATGCTTTAAATGCATCCAATTTAATTTATGATGCTAAAGGACCACCAAGTACTGAGGACTAGTAAGTGGAACATGGTCCATAAACCAAAATATTTCCAACTAGCATAGCACAATATGTGACAAATCAAATTGAAAAAAAAAATCTTCCAAAAAGTTCAACATGTCAATTAAGAGAAAAATCATAGGATGCACATTAATACATCCATAAACAACCTAGTTTCTCTGTCAACAAGTTAGTTATAAGCACGAGTCAAAATAAATCATTTGACTAAAATGGTAGAAGACCAAGCAAATAAATGTAAGTACCACCATACAAAGCATTTGCATTTCCAAAAGTGAAGGTCATAAAGTTTTTGCAGAAGATATCTTTCTAGTAAAAAAAAAAAAACACAAGTACCAGTCAATTGTAATGGGTTTGAGAACCACATATAACTCCAAATTTGATTAAAACCTTGAAGTCACAGAGGAAATTATTTAGTGTGTTTTAACAACATTGATATTCAGCAAAGCTTTGTGTATGAGATTCAACTTGTGCAGCTGGGGCAGTGACCTGTGCTAGGGCCTGCTGGTGCTTTATTCTAAAGGCTCCCTAGGTTGCATCCAATGAATCAGGAAAATTAGTAATATATACACGCAAAATTTGGATACCAAGTAACATAATGCCAGTGAGGCATGACATACAAAGCAATATAGACAATACAAGTTATCACTCACTCATTCAAGCTTCGGTCTTCAAATTATAACTGGAAGCTAATACTCTTTTATTTTTGGTTGCTAATAAAGTTGTGACTCGATTGGAGAATTTCTCACATATTTGGCTTAAAGCTACATAAAGATCTTTATATCTTAGATATGTGAGTTAAAAGTGTTCACAGTTTACATGAAGACAATTGGATCTCCAACACCAGTAATACCACGAGCTTTTCTTTCGCTAATAGTTTGCATTAACCATATGGTTCATCCAAAAAGAGATGAAACTAAAATCAAGAAATAAAAATGCCCGATTACCATTAAAACTTGACCTGAATAACCTACTATCCAGTCCATTTGGATATTTAGAATACCAAAACAAGATGAGATTATCTCAGTAATGCAATCACATTACAACATTGCTCAAAATGTTCTTTTTTCAGATTAATTAAGTCAAGAGTTTTTATCCTAATTACAGGGCACATTTATAAATTCTATAGTAAATGCTTCAGCAAGCTCTAATTCAAAGTTCCAACTGACTGCTAAAAAATCAAGGCCATGAAGAAAATTCTCCCTCCTTACAAAAAAAATAAAATCAAAATTCAAACCCAAGGATTATTAGAATTTAAATGTAAAACCCAATAAAAATGAAAGCTTTCCTAAACAAGCTAAAATCTAATGAATAAATGAAGAAACTTTAGGTCAGACGAAGTTAAATTGAATTACATGTGTAGGTGAAAACAAACTAAAATTTAGCGAGTCAAGCAGAGTTGCGGGGCTCAACCAGGGCGGTACCTCAAAAATCGACGGCGGTTGAGCAATCACCAGACCGACCGATCTATTCTGTTCAGCGAACCCCAAACCCTAGTGTACAAATGAAGGAACCTATAAGCTTACCTCTCGTGAAAGAAGACAGTAGCAGCAACTCGAACATGAAGAAAATCTAAATTAAGAAGACATTATCTATAGCTCGGAGTTGAAGAAGCTAGCGGGCTACCGGCAACAACCATTAAGCTGCGAAACAAAAGGAAATAGGAATAGCCAGCAAGGTGCAGATCGGGTATGAGGACGAAGACAAAGTGCAGCAATTTGTTGTCGGCAAGCAGCACAGTAGATGACCAAATCTGTTATTGGCAGCGTGATTGTGTATTTGTGTGTGATTAGGTTTGGATTAAGAAATTAGGGCTTGCCATGTGAAGCTGAAGGAGAGTCCAACATTTCAAATTTTTTTTTATTGGTTTCAAGACACGGTGTCGTTCCATGCCCAAATTGGCCCATTATAAATTCAATGTTTCATTAAATATTAATATGCTATCAAGTGTATTTGATAGATAAATACACTATCACAAATCTATCATGTCTTTACAACATATGAATATTCTATCACATGTCTATCATATTTTTATGATAAATGATTAATTTTTTAATAATCTATCACAAAAATTTTATCATAGTAGCCTATTTTTTCTAATAGTGAAAATTGATCATTTGATTGATGATGAACATGTGAAGATCAAATAAAGGTGCTATACTTTGAAGTCTGTTTTTAAAGTGTAGTGTAAATTTAAAATAGTACTAGTATGTTTAAGGTTTGGTGTGTTTAAATTTATGTTGCAAAAGTATTTATTATTATTATTTTTGCAAGAGTTAATTTCCTTAATAAAATAGTTTATGTAATGTTTCCTTTATACTATTTGAATATTCTTTAATATTCAATTGACTTCTTTTATATCCATGGGTGAAATTAAACAATGAATTTGAACAATCAACTGATAAATGAAGAAAATGGATGTTTGGTGGATAATGGGACAACGCACATAATTTTAAAAAATAAAAAATATTTCCTTAATTTAATGTTAGATAAGGCTAATATTAATATGATACCTGGCTCTGCTAATCTAATCGAAGGCTTCGAAAGAGCCAATATTATGTCACCGAATAGTGCAAAATTATAGATAAATGATGTTTTATACTCAGCATATACAATAGAAATTTACTTAAATTCAAGGATATTTGTCAAAATGGATATCACATTGAAATATCTAGTTAAGATAATTCTGAATTTGTTTTTATTACATCAACTACTTCATGCCAGAAGCATGTATTGGAAAAACTACCTTCTCTTCCTTCTAGGTTGTATCATACAACTATAAAAACAATAGAAATAACTTTTATAGTGAACCAGAAATTCTCTAATTAATAGATTTTTATATTTCGGCATGACTGACTTGGCATCCTAAATCAATTATGATACATCGTATTATAAAAAATTTATATGGACGTAAATTAAAGAACTAGAAAATTCTTTTACCAACTAAAAGTTCATGGGCTGCTTGTTCTCAAGGGAAATTAATAATTCAACCATCTGTAATAAAAGCAAGTTTTAAATATCTTAAATTTTTAGAACGAATCTAAGGGGATATATGTGGCCCGACAAATCCGTGTTGTGGACCGTTTCATTATTTCATGTCTTAATAGATGCGTCAATTAGATGTTAATATGTCTTTTTACTTTTTAATAGTGGTTTTGTATTTTCTAGACTTCTTGCTGAAATAATTAGATTAAGAGCGTAATTTCCTAATTTTCCTATTAAAAAAATTAGACTTGATAAAGTCTATGAATTTACATCTAAATCTTTTGGTGATTATTTCATGTTTATTGGAGTTGATGTTGAGCATTCTGTTGCACTCACTTATACATAAAATCATTTATTTGAATATTTGATTAAGCGTTTATAATTAATTATGAGACCATTATTTCTTAGATCAAATTTGCCTTTTTCATGTTGGGGCACACAATATTACGCGTTGCATCATTAATTCGCATTCGCCCATGTTCTTATCATACATATTCACCTTCACAACTTGTTTTTGGCCAATAGCCAAATATTTCTCATTAAAAATTTTTTGGATGTGTTGTTTATGTCCCAATTGCTCCTCCCACAAAGAAGTAAACAACTTTGTAATAAAGACTTAGAATTTATTGTTAGTGGGAGAAAAGACAAAAATAAATTATTCTTAGAGACTTTTTTATTACATGATTCACAAATAGCCATTTTGATGAGCAAGTTTTTTTGTTGTTAGTGGGAGAAAAGACAAAAATAAATGAATGATGTGAAATTTTATGGCATGCATCATCATTATCTCATATTGATTCTCATACAAATCAATGTGAACTTCAAGTTCAAAGATCATTTATTTGCAAATATTGCTAATCAAATTCTTGATGCATTTACTAATTTAAGAAAGATATTAGAATTACATATTCGATCTGAAAATGCCCTAGCACGTGTTGAATCCTCAAAGGATGGCATGAAAAAACTAATGAAAGGAAAGCATGTTTGAAATGTAGAAGACAAAATTCTCTAGAAGATGAAAACACAAGAAAAGTTACAAAATGAAATCAGCACTCCAAAAGAGTTATTGCCTACTAATCAAATAACAGAAATTGATCAATCGAATAGTATGGGGCCCATTAACCTAGAAGAATTTTTTTTTTCAACAACTGAAGAAGTATCAGTTTTTCATAAACAAACACAAAACAAGAAAATTATGATTGGTTTTGTTGGTATAGAAACATCATAGGATCAAAATGAAATAATTCATTTACTATAGCTGTTAATATTGCAAATGATGATGAGGATCTTGATCTAAAAGCTCTAGGAGAATGTCGACATAGAAATGACTGGCCAAAGTGCAAAGATGCTAAAGATACTATTCAAACATAGCTAAATTCACTTTCAAAACATAAAGTATTTGGACCAATAGTCCTGACACTTAAATATGTCAAACCTATTGGATATAAGTGGGTATTCATTAGAAAACGTAATGAGAAAAAATGAGATTGTGAGATATAAAGCAGGATTAGTAACACAAGGTTTCCTTCAAAGACTTGGCATCGATTATGAAGAGACATATTCTCCTGTTATGGATGCAATTGCATTTCGATTTCTGATTAGTCTCGAATTATTTAACCTAGATTATATTCTCCAACTGAAATCATTGATTCCAACCTGCTACTAATGATTAGAATATCATGACAATCATGGATCAAAAATTTTAATCTAGCAATAGAATTTATTCAAGTTCTATCTAATTGGCCACTCAAATAAAACAAGAATAAAATCACAAACACTAATTATAGAAGAACATAAACAATCTCAATTAAATAAATTGAATGATAGAATTTAAATTTAATTGCATGGTATGTTTAGGGTTTTGAATTCACCATCAACCAAATAGAAAATTTAGCCTAACATAATTAAATTGGGAATAAAAGAGTTAATAAAACCAGACATAGAGATTAATTCAAATGGCTGCATCCTCTATTTTTTTCTTCTCCTTTGCGGCTGCAAATTGTTGAGTATGTGTTGCTACCGGTTGTGTTTCTCCTCCTCCTTCTTGGCCACAAAAAAATCCCCTTAATCAAAAGCCAAAAGTTGGCTTTTATAATGCCCAAGATTGGTCGAATCTTTATTGGCTTTTCCTTCCAATTTAAAGGCAATTGATTTCCTTCCCTTGCCATGCACATGCCGCCCACTTTGACACTTTCCTTTTTCTTCAATTTACTCTCCATAATTAAATCCCATGCACGTTAACTTAAGATTTGGCAAGACATACAAGCAATCTTTTCAAATTGGTCAAGTAATCCATGCACATTAATCAAGTTTCCATTTTATGCATGCTTGTTCCCAAAGTCTTTATTAATCTCCATGAAATCCTATATGCTTCCAAATGTCCATAATTAAATCCCATGCACGTTAACTTAAGATTTGGCAAGACATACAAGCAATCTTTTCAAATTGGTCAAGTAATCCATGCACATTAATCAAGTTTCCATTTTATGCATGCTTGTTCCCAAAGTCTTTATTAATCTCCATGAAATCCTATATGCTTCCAAATGTTCATCAATTAATTAATTGGCTTCAAAAAAATCTTCAGTTATTTCCTTTCCTAATTCCTTCAAGCGGATTTCTTCTTAAATGCTCCGATTTAATTTCTATCTAATCCCAGAATATACCTAAAATAACAAAATTAAATTAAAGAACTAAGGTAAAAATTAATACAATAAAATATAATTTACTAAATAACTAAGTTTAAAATTAACTGAAATAACTAGAATATTTAAGACCAAAACAAGAAAAAGATGGAGAAATTAATGGCAAAATATATGAAAAATATGCACTTATCAATACGCGCCATATGGATGTTGTGATTGCCTATCTGTATGGTTCTATCGATAAAAATATTTATATGAAAATCCTCAAAGGACTTAAAATGGTGGAAGCAAACGACTATAAACCTCTTAATTTATATTCTTTGAATTTACAACGATCTTTGTATGGATTGAAACAATTTGTTCATATATGGTTTAATCAATTAAGCACTTATTCATTAAACGAAAGATATGTAGATAATCTAATTTATCCTTTTGTTTTTATTAAAAAATCTAAAATTAGATTTTCAATAGTTGGAATATATCTTAATGATTAAATATCATTGGAACTCTTGAAGAAATTTTAAAAACAGCTTCTTGTTTGAAAAATGAGTTTGAAATAAAAGATCTTAGAGAAATAAAATTTTGTCTTGGCTTACAAATTGAATATTGACCATGCAGAATACTATTACATCAGTCAACATATACTAAAAAAGGTTTTAAAGCGTTTTTATATAGATTAAGCCTATCCATTAAGTACTCTAAAAGTGGTACAATCATTTGATATGGAAAAAGATCTATTTTGTCCAAAAGAAGATGACAAAGCAATTCCTAATCCAAAAGTATCATATTTAAGTGCAATTTGTGCACTCATGTGTCTCACAAATTGTACTCAACCTAATATTGCCTTTTCAATCAATATATTAGCAAGATATAGTTATTTACTAACTTATAGGCATTCGAATGGTGTAAAACACATATTCCGCTATCTTTGCAGAACGATTGATATAGGTTTATTATTTATCCAAATGAATTAAAATCACCACCAATTGGGTATGTAGATGCTGGATATCTATCTAATGTACATAAAGCCCTATCTCAAATGGGTTATTTATTTACCTCTGGTAATTATGCTATATCATGGCGATCAATGAAACAAACAATGATTGTAACATCTTCAAATCATTTAGAACTACTTATTATTCATGAAGCAAGTCGTGAATACATTTGGCTAAGATCAATCATACAATGCATTCAAGAAACATGTGTATCGTCATCAATTAAAAATAATCTCACAATATTATATAAGGATAATGTAGCTTGCATTCTGTAAATTAAAAGTGGTTATACAAAGGGAACAGGACCAAGCATATATTACCAAAATTCTTTTATATGCATGAGCTTTAAAAGAATGATGGTATAGATATTCAACAAGTACGCTTAATGTAACAATCTTGCAAATTTACAAAATTCCTATCAACTATAACATTAAAAAAATTAATAAACAAAATTTGGATGCATCAACTCAAAGATTTTTGTCCAAATCTTGAAGCATTTACATATCAAGATGAGTGGAAGTATACTTCTTAAAGAAAATAATTTATTTTGAAGATAATTTTACATGTTGTATTGTTTTTCCTCATTGGATTTTTATCCCATAGGGATTTTCCTAGTAAGATTTTAAGGAGGCAACTTTATATTTTCAAAATTATTTAATGTACTTTTTTTTCCGTTACTAATATTTTTCTCCTGTAAGGTTTTTTTAAGTATAGATTTTAATGAGACATGTTTCTTTTGTAATCAGCACCCAAGGGAGAGTGTTATGAATTTATTAAAATAAATGCATATGTTTATAACATACATCTCTTCGTCTCCCCATTAACAACTCTTTGCTTCCTTATAACTCCCACTATTTTACAAGAAGTTATGATCTATAATGATTCTATTAATTTCATGTGGTGCTTCTATGATTATAAAAAGAGAACTTATCTCCTTATATTGTACAATCTTGGGATGAATAAAATCATTTTATAATATATTGTTATCTCATTTTACTCTTTATTTTATGTTGCTCTTTATTTGGCTGGCTAATGGCTTTTCTAATACAAGGAGATTTTAAAGCAATACTACAATATTTCATGATTCATATCGGCATATGTCTTGAATCTTAGCCAGCAGACTTTAAAAAAAAAATTTATCAAGCATTAGGGAGACTACATTTTATAAAGCTGTTTTGGAATCTAAAACGCAACCTCTACATTGTTATGTACATATAGAGCCATTGTGGGTTGTAGCCTTGTAGGGTCACTAATTGACAACAAAAAATACAAAAATGCCATCGAACAATTCGTTGCTTTATAGCTCTACAACCTATAATGGCTCATCTTCATGACAATCCCAAAGGGCTTGAACGGTAATTCTGCAACAACTTTTCCTTCTAGAGGTCAAACACAATGAACATAACAAGGGCAACGACAACACCAGATTTGAGCTTGAACATGGACAAATTGTGGCTGGATTTTTTAAGGTTGATCTCATTGCGGTCAACCTTTTTAGTCTTGGACATTTTGGAGGAGATTTTAGTTCGGTTTTCAATTTTCATGGTCTTTAGTTTCTTGGAGGTACTATTGATGAAGGAGTTGGTTCGGTAAATGAGAAGCCATGGAGATTAATTCATAAATGATTTTTGTGTAAAATGAGTTTAATTACAAATTTGCTTAAACCTGGTTCCAACATGGGTTTAATTTATGTGGGTTTATGATGTTTAACCAATTACAATACTATACATGATAATAACCAAACATGGTATTATAACAATCCAATACTATGAGGGGTTCTAATACCTTTTAATAAGGAGCACCAAACATGCCCATAATGATTACTGAATGTATAGTGTTTGCCCAATTATTTCATAAAAAATGAATCCTAGTGATGATTAGTGACCAAGTGTAGTTCTGCTTAGTAAAATGCAAATCATCTCTTGTGCTTTTTAATCCTTCTAGGTTTTTCATTGACGGAATGATTCAATTACGTTCCTTTTGTATAAAATGTGTTTAGCAATCGAGTTTATGGTTACTTGCCAAAATTGAATCAAAATATTACTAGCTTTGAAGTCTCGATGAACGATTTTGCACTGAGAATCTTCATGCAACGAAGTGGTCCTCGTTGCAATCCCACAATGATTTTTATTTTCTAAACGGGATAAAAACCACCTTCTCCTTGTTTATTGTCATGGAAAATTTCTTGTTTCTATGCTCTTATCTCATTCCCTAATAAGCATGATCTGCATGCCTAATTAAAAAAAATCATTTGATGCAGTATCTGAACAAAGCCAAGTTTTGTAATCTTCCTTAAATGCATCACATTTGCATTGTATTTGTCCATAAACTACATATTTGTAATTGTAGAATCTTGATGTATCTAAAAGCTCAAATAAACAAAAATAGAATTATTGGAAGAGTTGTTATGTGATTTAAAAAACAAGCCCTAGAAGTAGAGGAGAAAAGCTCTTTATATATCACTTATGATCTAAAATCATCGAGAGATTCCACTAAATTTCTTTCCTTATATCACTTTCATGCATCTATCATCACATGATTGTGTTAAATCTATTTCTCGCATACTATGGATTAGCATAAATCATTCTAATTATTTTATATCTTACTAGATTAATATATGACTAATGTCAAATCTTAAAGAGCAATTTTAGTAGACTTATCTATTAAAGGATAAAATATTATGTTACTGATTCTAATTCTATCACACCCTACACTCAACCAAAGTATTTAAGTGACTTCAGCACATTGGGACTTCATTATTAACAGAATTGAGGCAAGGGTGTAGTTCATCATCTTTCTCCCTCCCTCTCTCTATTGTGTGTGTGGAAGAAAGCTCAAATCTTGAGCTAAAGAGAAGATAACAAGTTGTAGTGACTTGGATCAAGTCAGAGGCAGTCATTAGAAGCTCCATAGCAAGTTTAAAAGTTGAAATTCATGACCAATCAAGGTAAATCTCGAATTTCTACCTAATCCATGTGTTTACTTAGAAGTGCAAGATCAAAGGTATGAAGTTTATATTTATTTCAACAGATTCTACATGCATCATTTCATTTTCAATCAACCAGCTTCTCAGTAAAATTTCCCCATTTTCATTAGATCATCAAGCTAAATTAAGTTTAGATTATGTGGTTATCATCTTAGGCCATGTTTGGATGGTAACATTAAAGGTGGTTTTAGACTATTTTTTGGTGCAAAAAGTTAATCTCATGTTTGGTTCATTTTATTTGAACAGGACTAGTAGTTTAGCTCAATCTTTAGCTCACAATCAACCGAATGGCAAAATGTTAATCACTCCTCCACACGAGGTTAGCAAGGAATTAAATGAAAAGCATGTATCATTTGTTTATTGCTCATTTTCTTTCATGACATGTCAAGTCTCTCGCACTAAAAACAATGAAATTCAAGATACTTTTTGTTTGGGCCAAAATTAGTATGGGCTATATTATATAATGTAGAGAGTAAGCCCAATACAATAGCCCAGAATCCAAGCAAAAACAACTTCCATCGTTGACAAATAACAGAACTTTGAAGAGTGAATGCCAACCTTCGAATTCAAAAACCTTGTTATGCATAACATGGAGCATTTCAAAGCAACTACACACCAAGAAAATTCTTTCAAATTTTTGCTTCAATAGAATCAGAAGCTACCACAAGCATAGAAGAAAAATATTTACCAAGAATAAAGTTGAATGAAGAACATATCAAGTTAACGTGATCATAGCTGAGGACACTAAAGAAGCGGAACTTTTTCGTATTTTCAAGAAGCTAGCATGAATGTACTCCATCTAAGCTGAAAGGTGTTGAGCATGACTCGGACTCTTGAAATAGGGAGTTGGCTTGCACATTATGACAGGAAAATATATTATTTTCCTTTTTTAGATACTTTTCCGTTTCTTGAGGAGGCTATTAGAGATACAAATCATTTATTTCTATTTTAATTGCCTAGTTTCTATTTTAATTGATGTAAGGTATTTAAGTCAATTAGGATCCTGATTTAATTTAGATTCTTTCATATTTACTTAGATTATGATTATGATTTAATTTAGATTCTTTCCTATTCACTTAGATTAGGATTCTTATTTGATTTAGATTCTTTCCTATTTGTTTAGATTCAGATTCAGATTTGATTTGATTTTTGGTTTAAGATTTATTTCTAAAAATTATTGTAACCAACCCTATATAATCTACTCGTATCCAATAAATAGAGATAAGTTTTTGATGCAATTGGTGATAGAGTTAATTCTCTTTGGTTCTTTACTAACTCTTTGAACTTATCAAATTTCCGTGGCATTCAAACTCTTGACTTATCAATCAGACCATCCATAGCTGATTGTGGCATCTTCACATACCAAGGTATGTGCTTTCATTAAGCACTGGGTCGATCCATTCAATTCCTAGTGTATACTCGATCTTGGGGACTAAATTGATTTATTACCACTTGTCATATAATTTTTGTTTTAAAAGATATATCCTTAGACGAATATGAATATAGAGACTATCTCGATCTCGAATGCTAAAAAAAACACTAGATTGATCTCCCTTAAAGTTTAGATAAATTATAACTCATCTTTTGTTGAATATGTTGATACTTGCTTTTTTTATCCATAAGATTGACAATTTCAGTATCTAAAATTAAAGGAGTAAAAAATATCTTAAAAAATTGTTAACTTGGTGCTAAAAACTAATTTTTGTTCTTAAATACTAAAGGTTCTTTTTTTAAACACTTTTTAACTTCTCAACTATAAATAGATTCAAATCCTTTAGGATGTTTTTGGTGCACCACACTATATTGGATTAGAGTGGACCATATTGTATCGTTATCATGCGGTACATTTAATACAACACTAATTTCGATGTTGTGCGGACTTTATTATATCTATTAATATTTTATGTAATAATTTATATTAAAGTAATATTATTTTCGTTTCTTGCTTAAAAAAAATAAAAAAAATGATCGAAGCCACATAGATCACCACCGATATTTTGTAGATTTTATTCATTGACATCTTAATTGGTATTGTTAAATATCTAACACAGACTCCATGTAATGGTATTAATATTTCTAATAACGGAATCTCCATTCACCATAGATCTATAGTCAAAGTTTTGGATTTTAAGCCTTTGACTGTATATTTATGACAAATGAAAGCTTTGTTTTCAGAACTATTGATACCTTTGCGCAGAGAACATAACGAGGATTCCATTAATACTAATTGTGATGTCAAAAGCTATCGAAAAGCATAGGCAAGAAAACAATGGTTTAACAGTGGTCTACAACTACCGGTTGTTATATGTAAATAGTTAAAATAAATTAAATGATTGCATTAAGAATTTTAAAAAAATAATGTTATAAGAACCGCTTAAACCTAGGGTTGGCAGTTTTCTAAATTTGCAAGCCAAAATGTGCTAGATTAGCTTGATTCTTAGAAGCTTCCAGAATATTCTAGCACAATCTTATCACTTGTACATAGCTCGGAAGTCTATAGACTTTGCTAGAGCAATGTAGCACACAGCTTGTACATAGATTTTTTTCTAGATAACTCTAGGCTTTGCTAAGCATAAGAACCCTCACCAAGTATTGAGAACTCTCTAGACTTATAAAATTCTAGATCTAGGTAAGCCCCCTTTATAAAGAAGGTGTGGTTGTAACACCCTAGGCGAATCCCATATCGGCAAAGCACGAGAGAGATGCTGGGTTTATAAGGGGTGATCCACACCTTAATTGGCAAGAACGCGTTTTGGGGTGTATGGACGCCCCAAGAACAAAACTGTGCGGGCTTTGTTAAGGCCCAAAACGGACAATATCTTGCCAGGTCTGGGTTGGGTTATGACATTATGGTATCAGAGCCTGAGGCTTAAAGCGATTCTATAAACCGTCCATATGCACAAGTCAAAGGGAATGACAAGGCTCAGATTATTAGTTATAACTTGAAATTAGGTTAATCTTACATTTGATTTGTTTGACACGTAGAAATTAGATTAAAAACTCGTTGAGATGTCAAGCGTTAGGGGTAATAGAAGCAAAAGGAACTTCAGGAGAGTAATCTGTAATTGATCGACTTATAGACACTGTGGCATGACTTTTGAAAAGGGATGTTAGGAGGGATGAACAATGTAGGGAGCGAATTTAGGAGATTAAATCTACCCACATTCGAAAGTGGTGCAAATCCTATCACAGCAGATCAATGGTTGCGAACCATGGAAAAAATAATAGAAGTAGCCAAAGTGTCAGAAGAAGAAAAAGTCACATGTGTCTCTTTTATGCTACGAAGAGCGGCGAAGTATTGGTAAGACTCTATCAAACGAATCCATAATGAAGCAACAATGCAATGGGTGGAATTTAAAGAACACTTTTACAACAAATACTTTTCAAAGACTGTTCGCTCAACCAAAAGAAGAGAGTTTGTTTATTTACAACAGGAAAGGATGTCTGTGCTAGAATACATCCAAAAATTTGATGAGCTCTCTCGATACGCCCAACATATAGTTGCAATTGAAGACTTGAAAAATGACCACTTTATGCAAGGATTGTGCAAAGATCTCGCAAAAGACTTAAAAGTGGTTGGAGTTCGTGATGCTTCCTTCAACAAACCCATCAATTGAGCCTTGGTAATTGAAGAAAAGAATGAAGAAAAACATAGAAACAAATGAAGTGTGGACCTGGGGAACTTTGTAAAAAGACAACGCTCAAATAATAATAAGAAAAATGGGTCAATGGTCCAAGATCAGAGTAAAAGCAAATGCCCAAAGAATCATCATAAGAAAGTCCCACAAAAGCCAAAGTCCAATCAATGCGGCATAACTCACCCTGGGGAATGTCGAGCAAATACCAGAACATGTTTTAAATGTAGAAAAGAAGGACATTTCATCAGGGACTGCCTAGAAAATGGTATGCAACAAGAAAAGGCTAATGCTCGAGTATTCACACTCACCAAGATAGATGCAGAAGGAAACCCCTCAGTAATATCAGGTAAGCTGTCTATCTCCAAAATTCCCTCATATGTGCTAATAAACTCATGAGCTACACATTGATTTGCCTTACCAGCATTCATTAGGAAAATCGAAAATGTCCCTAACATAATAAACAGGCTTTAGTGTCATGATATCATCGGGTGAAATATTAAACTCGGGACAATTAGTTAAGGCATGTGAGGTCAGCAATAGTGGTAATATACTATGTGTTGACCTAATAATCCTCAAAATGCATGACTATGACATAATTCTTGGCATGGATTGGCAATAAAAGTACTATGCCAAGATAAACTGCAAGAAAAGGGAGATAACTTTTCGACCACCACAAAAGAAATCATTTACATTTAAAGGAGAATGTAAAGAGAACAGAATGTCTATCATCTCTGCCTTAAAAGCAGCCAGACTATTAAATGGAGGATATAAAGGATAGCTAGAAAGTGTGGTCATCGAAACAGAAGAGCAAAGACCAAAGTTGGAAGATATTCCAGTGGTGAATGAATTTCATGAGGTCTTTCCTGAAGAACTTCCAGGATTGCCACCAGATCGAGAAATTGAATTTAAAATCGATTTTTTACCAGGAACTACTCCAATTTCAAAGACGCCCTATAAGATGGCTCCATCAGAATTAAAAGAGTTAAAGATACAATTACAGGAGTTACTAGACAAAGGCTACAGTAGCACTTCACATATTTAATAACAAAAGCTAGCACTTAACATATTTAATAACAAAAGCAAGCAACTCAAGCAAGCAATCTTGTAAGCTATCAAGCTCTCTTGTACACGCACTCTTGTGAATATAATACTCATTCTCGTTGGCTCAATTGCTCACTCTTCTCTATAACTCTTCCATAAGCAACTTTGCTTAGATGTAGGTAATTAAAACCCTAGAATTAACAACTTAATTAATTTTTAAAAATATTGTTCATTGTTACTATTTACGGTTACTGTTTGCAGTTGCTATTCATAGTTATTGTTTATCGGTATTGTTTACAGTTACTGTTCATCCAAATCAAAAATATTAATTTTCCAAAAACATAATAAATTACAGAAATTTAATGAGATGGAGATTTTTATGTAGTTTAGATTAATCAATCCTACATCCACGAGGCCATGCTCAGATGAAAAATAATTTACTAAGTTGAGATATTACAAATTATGGATTTACCAAACTTAAAACTTTCATTTACAATTTATCACCATACAGTTACCCAACCTTAGACTGAATCTACTTCTCTTTATTAATTGCTACCCCTCCTGATCTACAATCCTCAAGGCACTTCGCAAGGTGATCAATAGCAATTCTTTAATATCTAACGATCCAAGATCCATATATATTCTCCACATAGATGAAAATAAGATAAGAAAACAAATTAACATAACATTATGTGCCAAAGTCGAATTATCTAAGGAAGAGGCTGAATTTTGTTTCTCTGTTTTATGCTCTGTGTTGCACCCCTTCAATTATGAAATACTTCTCTTTATATAGGACTAGGGTTTCACAAAAATTATAAATCTTAAAAGACTTAGATTCTTTCCAAATAAGAGTTTCTTTCCTCTTATATTTCCTATGAATCTGAATAGGAATAAATATGATCTTTTTGCCTTACTTGGCTCTTAAGAAATATCTAGAGTATTTAATAAACTTCATGCTTGAACTAATTTCTTACTCTAAATAGATCTTATGAGTCAATTATAGAATTTCATTATTAATTGACTTGCTAAATTAGACATCTAATTAAATTAGGAAATAAATATTCTTAATAAATTGAAATCCCACTAAATTAAGGAATTAATAAATTAATCCCTATTACAAGATATGCAATAAATAAAATTTCAATTTAACTAGACTTGCCATAAGATTTCAACTCTATAAATAATGGACTTAACAGGTTTGCTTAGTAAATATCACGCAAGAGTTATCTAAGCGCTATACAAGTTTGCTGCCCAAAATACCCATCTCATGACATGAAGCTGGTCAAACGCACATATCCATGTGTACGTAAACATGGTCCAAAAAAATTTGCACAACACATACCCACCTAAACCCACATGCCAAACATGGAAAACAAAAGAAAGCTACCTTTACCTACCTCCTCATTCTTACCATCTAAAAAGAGGTTGTTGCATAGAACATTTCGCTAGCCTACGGCGGGCTTTGCTATCCTCTAAAAGCTAGTATTTTCCAATATAATGGCTGGTCGAAGTCAGTGTTGTGTTCAACTGAAAGGATTGTTTTCTGTCGTCTGTCTTTCCCTTTGCTCTCTTCTCTTAGCAAAGTCCAAGTAGGACTGAACCAATTCAAATATCTAAGCTTTCTTTCCTCTGAATAGCCAACTATTGTTTCCCCCAAATATCTAAGCTCTTAGTTGATGCTAACTTGATATTCAAATTTTAAATAATTTTTTAAAAAAGTTATCCTCACTAATTCCTAATATCTTTTCAAATATTAAAATAAAAATAACACAATAAGGATGTGAAGAGATAAAGATAGAGGTTTAAATAAGTCTCACTCTTATTTATAAATATAAATCCTATATCTTTTCACTTTCTTTTAAAGGTGTGCATTTGAATTAGATTAACCCAAACCAAACCAAATCCAAATTTTATTTTAGGTTTGCTTTGTTTGGTTTTACCTTTTAAATCCAAATGGATTAAAAGTTGGAAAACCTTCTTTTAAAAAAAATTTAAAAGGTAAAATGTAATAGATTAAGTGAAAGAGAATGACATACCCTTACCGCAAGCTAACAAACACCATATTGCCGCCACTGCATTCACCTCCACTCAAATGCACAATTGCTGCTTCAATAATTGGTTGGCCAAATATAGAGCTACCAACCGCTCTTGAGTCAATTTTTTGCTTTGTTCTAGTTGTTGTCGTCTCTGCCTCATTAAAGTATTTCAATTAAGTACTTAAATGAAATAATGAATGACTATATGAGAAAAATCTTTTTTTTTAGAGTAAAGACCAGTTTGGTAATATTGTAATTTTTAAAATAATTATTATTAATTGTAAGTAGAAATAATAAGCTGTGAAAAGAATTAATTAACCTTTTGTAAAATTTATTTTTAAAAGTTTTTTGAATTTTAAAAGTAGTCATATGTGTTTGGTAAATCTTACTATTGAATTATTGTTATTTGTATAAAATTTGTCTAAAATTTTATAAAGAATGCAAATGATTAAGATGAATATAATTTGTATAAAATTTGTTTACACTTACACACACACATATATATGATATAAAATAATACAATACAATACAATACATTACTATATAATATAATATAATATATAAAATATTTTTTATTGTATGTATATAATAATTGCTAACTAAAATAATTTTTTATTATTTTATTTTATTATCTCAATATGATTGATAATAATAATAATATCTTGAAGTTTAATAATTTTATTTTCTAATCGAATAAGGATAATTTTGGGTTTTATAATGTATGTGAAAATATGTATTAAATTGTATTAAATATAAAATTGATTTACAAAATCAAATTTGAAAGCCTATTCTTCCCTGACTTTTCAAAATCTACTATAAGATGGGATGATATTGACGGAAGTAATTTTTAGAAAAATTTACCAAACATTAAAATTAGTTTTTAACTTTTCAAAATCACTTTTGAACTTCTTAAAAGTAATCCCAAACAGGCACAGGCCCAAAGCCTTTTGAAACCCTTCAAAATTCGTTATAAAATTTTGTTTCAATTGAAATCATTTAAACAACCAAAAATAAATTAATTCATTACTCGTTTTAAATGAAGAATCAATTAAATACCTAAATGAAATTTACTTTCTAAAAACTTTTACACCCATCCAATTTCATTGCTTATACTTTATTTATGTAAATTTTATACCAACTTATTAGATGGTAATTTCAATGAAAAATGGCCCCTCTTAGGATTAAGGTTTCTCTTTGTTAGATCCAACAATGATGAATTTCTCCTTTGGGTTGATTTTAATGGGCCTTTGTATTTTCTCTTGGGATGGGGATGTCTTTGTCCAACGATACTCTTCAAGCATAAGAAAATTATCAGAGGAATGTCTTTGCCGGCATATGCCCTCCAATGGTCAAGTCAACCAACGAATTTTTAGAAACATAAATTTGGAGAGAGAAATTTTGGAGAGAAAGTCAGCATTTTCCCTCTTGAATCCATTTTCCCTTACCTTTTAGTGAGAGTGTAGAACATATTTAAAGGCGAAATTGATTTGACTTGAGTCCTATTTACTTTGATGACAAGTGTCATTGTTCTCGTGACATCTAGTGACACTTGTCTTCTTATGCCCATATTGATTGACTCAAGGATATGCAGGCTTGTCTATGGATTGAACCAGGAAGCGTTTTAATCTTAAGTTATTTTTCCTAAGATTCTGGGATCATAGAAACCTTAGCACTTAGAAAGTTTATCCTAAGTAATTTGTTCATCTCTTCATAGGTCTTATAAAGACTAAATTTATTTAAGCCCTAGTTAAGCCTGGTTTATTTTAGGTGGTTTGTCCTATGATAAGATCCTAGGAACCTAAAAACGTTTTGGGCATTAGAGCGTTCCCACCTAGGAGGTTTATCTAAAGTTGTTTGTTCATCTCTTCGTGGAATTTATAAGAATCAAATTTATTTGGGCCCTAGCTAAGCATATTTTATTTTTGGTCCAATAATATTTATTTTTTAAATTTTAATTGGAAAGTTATTTATTTTTGATAAATTTATAAATTGTAGGATTATAGAGATAACAAATATATAATAACAAGAAAATAATTTAAAATTTTAAAAATTTTGTGCATTTTTTATAAATAAAACTTTAAAAGAAATATGCGATCTAGAGCAAAAATATATAGCAAGATGGTTGATTTTAGTACATGATTAATGTTTAATAAATTAAATTTGGAGTATTTTCACTAGCATCAGCAAAATGTAAGATAATTTTCACGTTAGATATATTTTATTAGAATTATGAAATTGATTTTTTTTCATTTTTACTATATTGGGTTGCTAAGGTCAAAGAGATATTTTCTTTTTAGGGCATTTTCTTCTTAGACACTAGAGTGATTTCTTAATACTTTTTAACTTCCACAATTATACAAAGATTCAAATATTTTAAGGTGCGTTTACTGCGCCATATTATATTAGATTAGATTTGATGTTATGTGGACTGTATTATATTTGTTAATATTTTTTCTAATAATTTATATAAAGTAATATTATTTTGATTTATTAATTAATAAAATAAAACAATCATTGGAGCCACCATTTATCAGCACCAACATTTTGTAGATTGTTATAAATTTGAATGCAAAAACCTTTTCAATTAATACACCCTTTGGTACATATGTGGAATCACCAAAGGATTAAAACAATAAAAAATTCAACAGAAGCAAGCTTTAGGCAATTGATAAGTTTGTTTCCAGGAGAGAAAATAAATTGTAACGTTATTAGCATAAGAAGAGCAATATATAGGAATTAGTGGGAGGAACACTTACGTTTCTTGATAATATAAGAAAATTAACGAGGAGAGCATTTCTATTTGTTATTAATACAAGAACATAGATGAGGGGAGCACTTCCATTTGGTAGAATCCACATCCACAATCCTCAATTTACAATACTCCCCCTTAGATTCACTATTTATTTATTATATGTGCTTAATACTAGCTCATTAAAACCTTGACAGTAAATCCCAGTAGGACAAAACTTGATCGAAGGAAAAAGAGTGTGGTGCCTATTAAAAAATGATTGCATAATTCAGTTTTTTCAAAATTTTCTCCCTCGGATGATGTTGGTCATGCTTTTAAATGCGATTCTTTTCTTGTAAGATTACGCTCCTCTTAATGAGTGCTCTTCTTGGTGGGTATTTCTCTTGATGGCAACATGTATTAAAATGATTGTTTGTTTGATGCATGCTAATGCCGTATATTATTTTCTCAAATGTGGATGTAGGTAAAGCTTTTGTAAATATATCAGCTAAATCGCTCGTGGAGCGTATTTGTTCGATATCAATCTTCTTGTTCTGTTAGAGCTCATGAGTGTAGAAGAATTTCGGTAAAATATATTTTGTTCTATGCCCTTTAATTTATCCTCTGAGTTAAGCTATACATGCAGCATTATCTTTATATATCACTGTTGAGATATCTGAATATAAAGATATTCTACAGGTACTTTGAATATGATGGATTACAAATCACAATCATATGCATTCTAGACTAGCTCTATGTATTACAAGAATTTTAGAGTGGTTGAAAGATGTTGCAACAAGAGTTTTGTTTCGTAGACTTCTAAGAAATCGTTGTACCATTAAACGTAAAAACATATCTCGTTTGTGAACGAGCTTTATAGGCATTAAACAAATAACTTGTATCAGCATAACCAACAAGACCTGAATTTTTCATTAATTGGTTAGAAAAAAATAACGAAAAATGTGTTTAACACCATTCTAGTGTCTTCTAATTGATTCGGAGTTGAATAAAGCTAACAAGTTAACAGAAAATGCTATGTTCGGCCTAGTACATTGTGCTAAATACATCAAAGCACCAATTGTATTTAGATATGGTATTTTAGAACCAAATATATATTCATCATCCTTTTTACGATGGACTGGATCCTTTTTAGGATCAAGAGACCGAACTATTATTAGGTATCTCAATGGGTAAGCTTTATCCATGTTAAAACGTTGCAAAATTTTCTCAAGTTAAGTTGACCAGTGGATAAAGATACCATTAGGTCTGTGCTCAATCTACAATTTGAGACAATACCTAGTTTTCTCAAAATTCATTCTTCAAACAGTCAGCAGCCTTTTAGTGCTCTTCAGGAGTTCCTATTAAATTTAAATCATCAACATAAACTGCAATAATAGTAATACCATATTATGTTGCTTTACTAAAACACATCAATAGATAAAATCATTAACATATCCTTCTTTTATCAAATACTCACCGAGGTGATTATTTCATATTGTTTTTATCCATATAAAGTTATATTTTATTGAATATAAGCTACAATGTGATGATTGACAAGATTTTGGCATTTTAAACCCTTCAGGGATTTTCATATATATATCCGTGTTAGGTGAACCATATAAATAAGTTGTCACCACATCCATAAAACACATATCAAGATTTTCTAACACCGCCAAACCAATTAAAAATCGAAACGTGATTGCACACAGTACTGGAGAATATGTCTCATTATAATCAATACCGGGTCTTTGTGAGAAGCCTTGTGCAACAAGCTGTGCTATATATCTTATGACTTCATCATTCTCATTACAAATACCCATTTGTACCTAATAGGTTTGACATGCCCAGGTGTTTGGACTACAGGTCCAAATACTTCACATTTGGCTAAAGAAGTCAACTTTGTCTGGATTGTTTCTTTCTACTTAAGCCAATTATGCCTCAGTCTATATTCATCAATTGTCTATAGATCATGATCATTTACAATGCCAATACCTACTGTAAACACAAACGCATCATTGATGGCAATTTCTTTGCTCCCAGCCATTTTAAGGGCTTGTGCTATATCTTGGGCATGTGCCTCTTTGAGAGATCTTTCAATTTGTCTAGTCTCATCAGGGACCAGGTTCTTATTCAATAAATTACCCTAAGTATAATCAACAGAAATCTCACTATTTCTAAATTCAAGTGCCTTTTCAAGGCTCTGTTCTTCATGAAGGGTTTGTATATTGTCAAGGTTTCTAGTCTTTTTATACATCATTTACTCTTCTAAAGTAATTTGTTCTTTTAGATTTTTAGTATTATTTGTAGCATAACCCTATTTAATCATTTTTCTTTTTCGTAGAACACTATCTTTTGCACCAATTAATCTACCACGCTTCTAGCATGCTGTAGACAAATCCTCAGCTGCACTTTTCATTAATTGTTATTTAGGTACAATGACTCGACCAGGTACATTAGCAGCTGGTATATATGATTTGGTTACTTTTTACCGCATTTGTAAATGCATTTGACAATTGTTCTGCAATTTGCTACAAATGAACTATGTTACACACTTTATTTTCACTCTAAGATGTGCATGGATCTAAATGATACAAATAGGTTACTTTCCTCTAAAGATCATGTCTAACCTCATGGATTTTTTTTCTTTCTCCCAACAAAGAAAATTTTGTCTTATCAAAATGACAATTCACTAATCATATAGTAAATATATCACCCGTTGATGGTTGAAGATATCTAATAATATATGGTCAATCAAATCCCATATAAATTACAATTAACGTTGGGTCCCATTTTAGTGCATTGCAGGGGCACAATCGGCACTTGTCCTACACAACCAAAAGTGCATAAATGGGAGTCTTAATACCAATTACAATAGGGAATATTTATGATAGGTGGTAGGCCTCAAGTATATTAATGTCGTAGCATGCAAAATGGTACGTCCCTATGTCGAAATAGATAATTGACTTCATAATAATAAAGTTCTAGCCATTAACTATGAATGTTTGATGAGAGATTCTGCTAATCGATTCTCCGTATATACATGTGGTGCTGAGTGTTCTACATCAATCTCAATTATCATGTAGTAATCATCAAATGTTTTAGAAGTAAACTCTCTAGCATTATCTAAACGTATAGTTTTGATTGGATAATCTAGAAATTCTGCGCATAACGTAATTATCTACGCAAGCAATCTTGCAAATCCAATTTTAGATATAGATAATAAACAAAAATGTGACCATCATGTAGATGCATCAATCAAAACTATAAAATATTGAAATGAATCACTTGGTGAGTGAATAAGTCCACAGATATCTACTTGAATCCTTTGTAAAAATTATAGAGATTCAGAATTAATTTTGCTAGGTGATGTTCTAATTACCAATTTTTCTTGTGAACAGGTAGTACAACTATTCTCATTGGACAATAAAATTTTGAAATCTTTCAATCGATGTCCATGAGAGTTTTTAATAATTCTACGCATCATCATTAATCTAAGGTGACTAAGGCAGTCATGCCAAACTATAAAAGATTTTAGATCATATAACTTATCTTTTATGATTACGTAATTTTCTAATGATTTTATTATCATATAATATAAGCCAGATGAAAAAGCTAGAAGCTTTTCTAATATTTGTTTTGATAGGTGATGTTCTAATAACCAATTTTTCTTGTGAACAGGTAGTACAACTATTCTCATTGGACACTAAAATTTTGAAATCTTTCAATCGATGTCCATGAGAGTTTTTAATAATTCTACGCATCATCATTAATCCCAGGTGACTAAGGCAGTCATGCCAAACTATAAAAGATTTTAGATCATATAACTTATCTTTTATGATTGCGTAATTTTCTAGTGATTTTATTGTCATATAATATAAGCCAGATGAAAAAGCTAGAAGCTTTTCTAATATTTGTTTCTTTACAAATATGTTAGAAGTAATGTATAAATATTCTACAATATTCTCATTCATTGTCTTGATATAAAAATTATTATGACGAATGTCTTTAAAATCAAGTAAATTTCTTTTTTATTTAAGTGGATACAGAGCATTATAAATATCTAATTTTTGCACCTTCTATTAATATGATCATTACTCGTCCAGTACCTTCAATAAGATCTATCGGACCTGATATTGTATTCATATTTGCTTTAATTAAATTTAAATTTGAAAAATACTTCTTGTTTTGAAGAATCGTATGTGTCGTTACACTGTCAGCTAAACATATTTCTCCATCAAGCATTTTATTCAAATCCATATTCATATTCTTAAAACAAAAATAAAAAGGAAATACATATTAAATAACATGAAATAAACAAAGTTACATGAACAAACATAAAATACAAGTTGAATTTTAATTATAAAGAACATTTCCATCACCGGTCAAGTGAGTTTTTCTATCTTTGTTTTCAAAGAAGTCTGAAACATCAAGATGTGTAACATCCACTAGATTCGAGTCATTAACATAATTTGTTTCAACATTCTTTTCTTTTGATTTTAAGGATGCCTGAAACATATCCACACAATGTTTGGGAGTACGCAAAATGTCTTCAAAAATGACTAGACATTTCATATCTATCACAAGTGTTTTCTTGAGTATTATATTGGGCAAATGTTCTCTCCTCATTTTTTTCTTTTTGTGGTTCTTATAACAATTACAAGATCAATAATAATAATAATTTTTGTTATGACCTCTGCCTCGATAATAGCCACGACCACGGCCATGACTATGTGTACGGCCACGATTATGCCCATGGCCATGCCTATTTTCATAATTGTTATCACGATCATGTGAGATATCATTAGCTTCAAAAACTAGTTTTGTACCAGCAGGATGGGCTTGATGATTTTTTATTAATAATTCATTAATCTTTTCTGCTATAAGAAGGCAGGCAATCAAAGTCTATGAAGTGTTGTAAATGTTGTAAATATTTTTTTCCAACATATCATCATCAGTAATATTTTCTGCACACAGTTTTAACTGTGAAGTGATTATGTACAATGCAGAATTATATTCATTTACTGACTTAAAGTCTTATAGCCCAAGGGCATCCATTCACTACAAGCATTTGGAAAAATTACTAACTTTAATGACTATATTTTTCATACAAATTACTCTAGAGGACATATGGGTCCTTTATAAGGAGATATTTTGTTTTCAATGCTTGGTGGAGATGGTGATGTAAAAAAATCATAGCCTTGGCTCGAACCTGAAGGGATGAGTCATTATTTTTTTTATTGTGTTATTAAGGCCCAAAGCATCAGGATGAATTTCAGCATTCAAAATCTAAGATAAATAATTTTTGCAGGATATATCCAAGACGTTAAATTCCAATTTTGTCAAGTGAGATATTATCATAAACAAATAAATAAATATTAGTATAATAAATATTGATAAGAGTATAAATAATTAGCCTTATTCATTGACATCTTAATTGGTATGTTGGAATCCCAGTCACGTAAAGGTCGTAATTTTGAATTCGACTCGATTTGGTTTAAAACATAATCAAATTCAAATTTATAATCTGATTGGTTTCTATTTTACTTCTGTTTCAAATCGAATCAAAATAAAACCCAATTGGAAATAAAACCCAATCGGGTTTGCCAAAAGAAAATAAAAGGATAAAGTAAAAACATAACGAATCAATGTAAGCAAAGTAATCCCCAATTCTTTCACCGGTGACCATAACCCAAGCTAGCAAAACACACACTCACTCACTTACGCATACCATAAGCACAACCATAACCTTAAGTTATTAAGCGCCAAGGACACTACTGCCACTGTGCAGCTTTTAGGCATTTCTTGAGCTGATTTGCTTCCTCGTTTAAGGCTTCTAACTACTGTCGTCTCTGCTATTCTTGAGCCATTTGCTTCCATTCCAACTGTTCTTATCTATTCTAACTATCGTCCCTAGAAGTAGATACATTGTAGGACCAGTGGAGGCCCAAGCCCCCATTGGAAAAAAATTATCCTTTTGTTTAAAAGAAAATTAATAAATTTCTAAATAGCCCCGTCAAATTATTAGATAGCCCTATTCTTTAAAATTTAAACTATTATTTTAATAATTGTAAAGTCATAATTTGACTTAAAAAAACAAAGCCCACAACCCAAAATATTTATAATCTCAATTACTAAATCGTGAGTGCCACACTTGTAATTAAGGATTGCCTTGAATGAAGAGTGCAAGTTGCAGGTAGCGGTTCTTCATTCTTTATTCTCAGAATGTCAGTAAAAAAAGCAAAAGGAGAAGTGATAAGTGCATATTTTCTATATATTTTAATATTAATTTCTCCATCTTTTTCTTGTTTTTGTTCTTAAATATTCTAGTATTTTAGTTAATTTTTATCTTAGTTTATTTTATTTCATTTTATTTTGTTATTTTAGGTATATTCTGGTATTAAAGAGAAATTAAATCAGAGCATTTAAGAAGAAATCTACTTGAAGAGATTAGAAAAGGAAATAACTCAAGATTTTTGGAAGTCAATTAATTAATTGATACACATTTCGAAGCATATGGGATTTCATGGAGCTAAAATTGGAAAATGAAAGTAAAAAAAGGAAGCCAAGCCATCACATGAAAGAAAAATTGGAAAAAGGTGATTGCCATCCACATGAGAGGAAGAAAAGAATAAAGGCTTTTGGCTTTAAGCATGGCCAATCAAAAGAGATTGTGCATGAAGACAAAAAAAAAAGGAAACAATATTTTGCATGATAATTTAAATGGCAAGTCGCGTGCATGGCATTGAAAAATTGGAAAACAAAGATTGCAAACCAAAAGTGGCCAGCACGTGTATTGCAAAAGACAAGTGGTGGTTTTGGCTTGGATTTATTCCTTTCCATGTGAGGATTCAAGACACAATAAAAGCTAGCCAAGCGGAAGCAACAAAGGGAGAGTTTTTCGGTGAAGAGATTTTCGGAAGAGGAGAGTTTTCGGTAGCAAAGCAAACTGAAAAAAAATCAGCAGCCAAGAGGAATTGAAGAGAAAAATTGTAGCCGCTTGAATTAATCTCCATGATTGGTTTTATCAATTCCCTTATTCCAAATTTAATTATGTTAGGCTAGATTTTCTATTTGGTTGAGGGTGAATTCAAAACCCCAAACATGTCATATGATTAATTTTTAATTTCTATCATTCAATTTATTTAATTGGAATTGTTTATATTCTTCCATAATTAATGTTTATGATTTTATTCTTGTCTTGTTTGAGTGGCCAATTAGATAGGACTTGAATAATTCTATTGCTAAATTAAAATTCTTGATCCGTAATTGTCTTGATATTTTAATTATTAGTAGCTTGTTGGAATCAGTGATTTCAATTGGAGAACATAACCTAGGTTAAATAATCCGAGCTTGTGTGTTTATTGCCTAGATTAACCTAATATCTTTCTTTGTATAATGCTTCCATTATCTTAAATTTAAAGAGCTTGTTTTAAATTATTTAATGGTTAGAGATTAGGTGAAGAGCTTATTTTGTCTAACGACGCACTAAGGAAAAATTGAGACTAACGGAGCTTATTGTTGTCTACGGTTAATAGTTTCAATATAAATTGATGATATAATTAATATATTCTGTCCATGTTTGGTGGTAGCGAATGATCATTTGACCAAAGTTTTTCTCATTGTTATTTCTTTATCCTTTAATTAGAGTTTTCATTAAATTTTTATTTTCATAGTTTTAATTTCCTTATTTCTTGCAATCTAGTTAAAAATTTAAAAACCCCCATTTTATTTATAATTGGCATTTTCTTTAGTTAGATTAATTTATATTAATTATTTCTATTATTATTTTATTTTAAGCCATGTTTTAGAGTTGATAATAAATACAGCTAGCATAGTCTCTGTGGGATCGATCCTTACTCGCTCTTTACTAATTATTTATACTAGTAGTAAGGTTTTAAATTTGGTGCACCTTAACGACACTACCAAATTTTTGGCGCCGTTACCGGGGACTAATGTCTAGTTTGTTTATCATCACTCGTTCTATTTTATTATTTTTACTTATTGTTTTTCATCATTTAGTTTATTTATTTTATTTTAATTAGTTTTTTTTTGTTCTATATTTAGATTTTCATGAGCATAGAGGACATTAGATTAAAACTCGAACAACTTAGAGCAAGCTCATCACATTCAGAACTCGATTTTTCCATCCACATTCCACTCACGAAGATAGAGCCAGGCAGCCCAGAACCCGAACCAATGGCTCAAAACAACAACCGAACACTTAAAGAGTTGGCCGCTCCTAATTTGGACCAGCAACCTTTATGCATTGAAAATCCAAACCCTCAGGTAAACTTTGAACTCAAATTTGGGATGATTCATCTTTTTTCTACTTTTCATGGTCTAGTAGGAGAAGACTCAAATAAGCACTTGAAGGAGTTCCATGTGGTATGCTCCACAATGAAACCAGCCGGGGTTTCTGAAGAACAAGTTAAGTTAATGACCTTCCCATTCTCTTTGGCGGATTCAGCCAAGGAATGGTTGTACTATCTTCCCTCTGGTACTGTCACTACATGGAATGAGATGCGTCAGCTATTTTTAGAGAAATACTTCCCAAAGATCAAAAGTCAAAAAAGATTCGAAAAGAAATTTGTAGAATCCGACAGTATAATGGAGAGTCCCTCTACAACTATTGGGAACGATTCAAAAAGTTATGTACTAGTTACCCACACCATCAGATAAGTGATCAACTCTTTATTCAATACTTTTATGAGGGTCTACTGCCTATGGATAGGAGCATGATTGATGCCGCAAGTGGAGGAGCACTCGTGGATAAGACACTAGAAGCAGCCCGAAATCTTATTGCTAATATGGCTGTTAATTCCTAACAGTTCAACACCAGGAATAATCCACTGCCACCACCTAAGCGAGTGAATGAGGTAAGTACTACTTCTCTAGAACAACAAGTTTCAAATCTTACTTCTTTGGTGCAACAATTAGATCTAGGGCAACAAGTGAGACCGTGTGGCGTATGTTCTATGGTCTGGCATGCGACTGATACGTGCCGTACTCTCCAAGAGGGTTTGCATGAGCAAGCTAACGCAGTTGAGGGTTTCCTAAGCCAACCAAGACAAAGGTATGACCCCTACTCTAATTTTTACAATGAAGAGTGGAAAGATCACCCTAATTTTAGGTATGGAAACCAAAAATAAGGCATTCCTAATATGGCACCTTTTCAACCACTGGGCTACCCCCAACACCGGATGCAACAACCTTACCAAGTTCGGCCACCTCCACCTCCTCAAAATCAAGGTACTTCTTTGGAAGATCTTGTAAAAGCTCTCACTACTAACTCTATACAGTTCCAACAGACTACCCAGACACAACTCCAATATTTAGAGAATCATATTGGCCAACTGGCCACATCTAAGAGTAGGATAGAGGTTAGAACTTCAGGAAAGTTACCTTCTCAACCAGAAATTAATCCAAAGAAGAATGCTAGTGTTATGTCTCTTAGGAGCGGAAAGCAATTGGAACTATTATTAGCAAAGCCATCAAAAGTGTCTACAACATCATCGTACTCTGTGACCAATTCCTCCCCTGAGGCTCTTCCTACAACAAGGAAAGACGATTCCCACTCAACATTGCCAGTCGAACCATCTGGCCAAGTAAGTACCCCCTCACCTCGAATTAAGACTCTTTCCATTCCTCCACCATTTCCTAACATGTTTAAAAAATTCAAGAAAGAGGAGCAAGAAAAAAAGATCCTTGAGACCTTTCGTAAAGTAAAGGTAAATATTCCTCTACTTGATGCGATTAAACAAGTGCCGCGTTATGCAAAGTTTTTGAAGGAATTATGCAGCAACAAGCGAAAGTTGAGCGGTAACGAAAAAGTAAGTGTAGGAGAGAATGTTTCTGTTATACTTCAAAGAAAACTTCCTCCTAAGTGCAAAGATCCAGGTACTTTTACTATCCCCTGCACTATTGGCAATACCAGATTCGAAAGATGTATGCTAGATTTAGGGGCCTCAATTAATGTTATGCCATATTCAATTTATAATTCCTTGAATTTAGGTCCAATGGAAGAAACTGGTATAATTATTCAATTGGCTGATAGATCTAATGTTTACCCCAAAGGGGTTGTAGAAGATGTTCTTGTGCAGGTCAATGAATTGGTCTTTCCAACTGATTTTTATATCCTTGAAATGGAGGATGAGTTGTTGCCCAATCCCACTCCTATTCTGTTGGGGGGACCATTCCTTAAGACAACCCAAACTAAGATTGATGCTCACGATGGAACCCTCACAATGGAATTCGATGGTGAAGTGATCCGCTTCAATATCTTTGAGGCAATGAGGTATCCCAGTGATGTACATTCTGTCTTTGCCATAGATGATATTAATACTTTGGTGCAGGATTTCTTTGAATTATCTGGTAATGACAGTTTTGAAATTGTCATAAGCAAAAATCTTACAAGAGATGATTCTAAGAAACATGTAAATTTGATAAAGTTGGATAATGAGGTAGAGGAAGCTATGGCGATCTTAGATGGAGCAGTCACATTATGTACCAATCGATATAATATTTCTTACCTTGAATTACCTTTATTAGATGAGAAACTTTTACCTTCAATTGTGCAGGCACCTACCTTAGAACTTAAGCCACTCCCAGAGCACCTGCAATATATTTTCTTGGGTGAAAATGAAACACTTACAGTCATAATTGCTAAAACCCTCACTTCAGTTCAACAAAAAAAGTTAATTAGGGTGCTTCGAGATCACAAGACGGCGATTGGCTGGACCATTGCCTATATTAAGAGAATTAGTCCTTCCATGTATATGCATTGCATTTTACTAGAGGAATGGTCTAAACCAACAAAAGATGCACAACGCTGCCTTAATCCACCAATGATGGAAGTCGTAAAAAATGAGATACTGAAACTTATTAATGTGGGGATTATCTATCCGATTTCTGATAGTAAATGGGTGAGTCCTGTGCAGGTAGTTCAAAAAAAATCAGGCATCACAGTGGTCAAGAATAAAGAAAATGAGCTTCTACCAACAAGAGTTCAAACTGGGTGGAGAGTTTGCATTGACTATCGTAAACTGAATGCAGCCACTCGCAAGGATCATTTTCCTCTGCCATTCATTGATCAAATGCTTGAAAGGTTAAGTGGTCATTCTCATTATTGTTTTCTTGATGGTTACTCAGGTTATAATCAGATTGTTATTGCTCCGGAAGACCAAGAGAAAACAACCTTCACATACCCCTTTGGCACATTTGCTTACCGACGCATGCCATTTGGTCTCTGTAACACTCCTGCCACTTTTCAAAGGTGTATGATGAGTATTTTTTCTGATTATGTAGAGAATATCATTGAGGTATTTATGGATGATTTTACGGTTTATGGTGATTATTTCGATAGATGCTTAGATAACCTTATACTTGTGCTTAAACGATGCATTGACACTAACCTTGTGCTTAATTGGGAAAAATGTCATTTTATGGTTAATCAAGGTATTTTTTTAGACCATGTTATTTCTGAAAAAGGGGATAAAAGTTGATAAATCTAAGATAGATCTTATTTGCTCCTTACCACCTCCCACTAGTTTGAGGGAGATTCGTTTTTTTCTTGGTCACGCAGGTTTCTATCGTAGGTTTATCAAGGACTTCTCTAAGATCGCATTACCCCTCTGCAACTTACTTCAAAATGATACAACTTTTGACTTCAATGATGAGTGCCAAAGAGCATTTGAGAAGTTAAAAGAGGTTTTGACATCAGCCCCTGTGATTCAACTACCGAACTGGGATTTACCATTTGAGATCATGTGCGATGCCAGTGACTATACTGTTGGAGCCGTGTTGGGCCAGCGTGTGGGCAAGCTTCCTCATATCATCTACTATGCCTCCGGCATATTGAATGATGCATAACTCAATTACTCTACCACAGAGAAAGAACTTTTAGCAGTTATCTTTGCCTTCGAAAAATTTTGTTCTTATTTGATTGGATCTAAGGTAATTGTTTACTCTGACCATGCAGCTATTAGGTACTTGCTCACCAAAAAAGATGCCAAACCGCACCTTATTCGATGGATACTTCTATTGCAAGAATTTACTTAGAGAGGTTCTGAGAATTTAGTAGCAGATCATTTAAGTCGACTTACCTATAACGAAGATGTACTCCCATTGCATGAGAACTTTCCAGATGAGCAGTTATTACAGGTAGGTATAGTTACTCCTTGGTATGCAGGTATTGTCAATTACTTGGTTACCAGGACAGTACCGGAAGAGCTAACCCGTGCACAAAAGGTCAAGATCAAGAATAATGCAAAGTACTATGTGTAGGATGAGCCATACTTGTGGAAGCATTGTTCTGATCAAATTATTAAAAGGTGTGTAACCCAAACTGAATTTTCTTCTATTCTCACATTTTTTTCATACTCTGGCTTGTGGAGGACATTTTGGACCAAAGAGAACAGCCCTTAAAGTACTTGCAAGTGATTTTTATTGGCCATCACTATTTAAGGATGCATATTTGTTTTGCAAATCTTGTGATCGTTGTCAGAGAACAGGTAATTTGGGACCTATAAATCAAATGTCATAATCTCCCATTCTTATATTTGAGATTTTTTATGTTTGGGGCATTGATTTTATGGGACCATTTCTTTCTTCGTTTGGTAATCCCTATATTGTTCTTGCGATTGATTATGTTTCAAAATGGGTGGAAGCAAAAGCCACCCGAACTGACGATTCTAAAGTTATGGTAGATTTTATAAAGTGTAACATCTTTGTAAGGTTTGGAATACCGAAGGCAATTATCAGCGATAGAGGCACTCACTTTTGTGATAGGTCAGTAGAGACCCTCTTTCGAAAATCCAACATCACTCACAAAGTGTCCACAGCTTACCACCCACAAACTAGTGGGCAAGCTGAGGTGTCTAATAGGAAAGTGAAATCAATCCTTGAAAAGACAGTTAATCCGAATAGAAAGGACTGGAGCCTACGGCTTGATGATGTACTTTGGGCATATAGGACCGCATATAAAACGTCTATTGGTATGTCACTCTACAGGTTGGTACATGATAAGCCTTGTCATCTTCCGGTGGAACTTGAACATAAAGTATGGTGGGCTGTGAAACAATGTAACATGGAGCTGGATGCCGCCGGTAAACACAGGAAGCTCTAATTGCAAGAATTAGAGGAAATTCGAAATGATGCCCATGAGAATTCACAAATCTATAAGGAAAAGACTAAGGCCTTTCATGATAAGCAGATCTTGAGAAAGAATTTTGAAGTTGGGCAGAAATTTTTGCTATTCCATTCTCGCCTTAAGTTATTTCCAGGTAAGTTGTTGTTATTAATGTTTTTCCTCATAGTGCAGTTGAGATCACGAGCCTAAAGACAGGCAAAGAGTTTAAGGTAAATGGTCATAGGTTGAAGCCTTACTATGAAAAATTTCAGACACTCAATGTAGAGGAGGCTCTACTTTCTGAACCTGTGTACGTTGATGAGTGAAACTTGAGAACCATGTCAGGCTGAGGACAATAAACCAAGCGATTATTGGGAAGCAACCCAATGGCTGGAGAAAAGATTTTGAGAGCACACCATAACAGATTTGATCTTTCTCCCTTTCATTCTCATTTACTTTATCCACTATGTGTTGAATTTTGTTTGTTTCTGTTTGTGTGTCTTATCTCACTTCCCCATGTTTACTTCTTTTGTTAGCTTAGGCTCACATTGAGGACAATGTAAGAATTAAGTGTGGGGGGCGGATTTTGAACTTAGTTTGTGTTTCTTTGTCTTTTCCTTAAAAAAACAAAAAAAAAGAAAAAAAATCATTGTTATAAATATTAGCCAATGATAAGAATTTGATTGACAATAAATATGGTTCTTAGAAAGGGTTGAATATTACCTTAGTTTATACTTGGTTCTTGTGTTGATTTCCTCTTAATTGAGATTCTTTAAACCATGAGCACTAATATCAATTTTGTCATAGTTTTGACTTAGAATTTGAGATTGATGCAGCCCGAGTTGAGAATTTTAGATTGAGTAAATGACTGTTTGCCTTGATTCTTATTTCTACAATACAGTGTAGTATACACAAGCACCATAGTCAGAAATAACTACCTATAACCCTTAAGAGTGAAGCTATCCTTGAGTAATTTGGGCCTATGTACCACCAATATGTAGAGGATAATCTACCATGAGAAGAAGATTACTTTAAGGGGTAGAGGGAAAGCTCCTGACTATAAGAAAAAAAAAAGCAAAAGAAAAAAAAATACACACAAATGACTGTGAGTGAAAAAAAAATTAGAGATCAAGATGATAAGATTAGTTTGACCTACTCTTTTCTTTATTCAAGGCAAAGACTGTTGAAATTGAAGATTTTAGGAATGGATTTTGATTGAATTGATTCACACACACACACTATAAGAATCAAAAGAGAGATGGGATTGACTATTGAATTGAAGTTAGAACTTTGATAATATTTGAAAATTCTTTGAGCTATATGATTTATACAATCTTTGAGGCTAGTTTTATTTTAAAGTCTTTTGTTCTTTTTCTGCTATTAAAAAAAAAAATTCCAATGATGTTTGTGGGTATCATCGCTGAAGCCCTCACGAGACTATAACTCATCCACTAGGGCCGCCTAGGGGTTTAAAGGCTTATTGCATACGCTAAATGCAATCGTGATTTCCTAGGAAAGTGGACTAGTTTAGATTTTCTTTTTATTTCTGTTCTAGGTTTGCTCGAGGACGAGCAAATGGTAAGTGTGGGAGAATTTGATAAGTGCATATTTTCTATATATTTTAATATTAATTTCTCCATCTTTTTCTTGTTTTTGTTCTTAAATATTCTAGTTATTTTAGTTAATTTTTAATTTAGTAAGTTATATTTTTATTGTGTTAATTTTTATCTTAGTTTATTTTATTTTATTTTATTTTGTTATTTTAGGTATATTCCGAGATTAAAGAGAAATTAAATCAAAGCATTTAAGAAGAAATCTACTTGAACAGATTAGAAAAGGAAATAACTCAAGATTTTTGGAAGTCAATTAATTAATTGATACACATTTGGAAACATATGGGATTTCATGGAGCTAAAATTGGAAAATGAAAGTAAAAAAAGGAAGCCAAGCCATCACATGAAAGCAAAATTGGAAAAAGGTGATTGCCATCCACATGAGAGGAAGAAAAGAATAAAGGCTTTTGGCTTTAAGCAGGGCCAATCAGAAGAGTTTGTGCTTGAAGACAAAAAAAAAGGAAACAATATCTTGCATAATAATTTAAATGGCAAGTCACGTGCATGGCATCAAAAAATTGGAAAACAAAGATTGCAAACCAAAAGTGGCCAGCACGTGAATTGCAAAAGACAAGTGGCGGTTTTGGCTTGGATTTATTCCTTTCCATGTGAGGATTCAAGACACAATAAAAGCTAGCCAAGCGGAAGCAACACAGGGAGAGTTTTTCGGTGAAGAGATTTTCGGAAGAGGAGAGTTTTCGGCAGCAAAGCAAACTGAAAAAAAATCAACAGCCAAGAGGAATTGAAGAGAAAAATTATAGCCGCTTGAATTAATCTCCATAATTGGTTTTATCAATTCTCTTATTCTCAATTTAATTATGTTAAACTAGATTTTCTATTTGGTTGAGGGTGAATTCAAAACCCCAAACATGTCATATGATTAATTTTTAATTTCTATCATTCAATTTATTTAATTGGAATTGTTTATATTCTTCCATAATTAATGTTTATGATTTTATTCTTGTCTTGTTTGAGTGGCCAATTAGATAGGACTTGAATAATTCTATTGTTAGATTAAAATTCTTGATCCGTAATTGTCTTGATATTTTAATTATTAGTAGCATGTTGGAATCAGTGATTTCAATTGAAGAACATAACCTAGGTTAAATAATCTGAGCTTGTGTGTTTATTGCCTAGATCAACCTAATATCTTTCTCTGTTTAATGCTTCCATTATATTAAATTTAAAGAGCTTGTTTTAAATTATTTAATGGTTAGAGATTAAGTGAAGAGCTTACTTTGCCTAACCACACACTAAGGAAAGATTGAAACTAACAGAGCTTATTGTTGTCTACGGTTAATAGTTTCAATATAAATTGATGATATAATTAATATATTATGTGCATGTTTGGTGGTGGTGAATGATCCTTTGACCAAAATTTTTCTCATTGTTATTTCTTTATCCTTTAATTAGAGTTTTAATTAAATTTTTGTTTTCATAGTTTTAATTTCTTTATTTCTTGCAATCTAGTTAAAAATTCAAAAACCCCCCCTTTTATTTATAATTGGCATTTTCTTTAGTTAGATAAATTTATATTAATTATTTCTATTATTATTTTATTTTAAGCCATGTTTTAGAGTTGATAATAAATACAGCTAGCATAGTTTCTGTGGGATCGATCCTTACTCGCTCTTTACTAATTATTTATACTAGTAGTAAGGTTTTAAATTTGGTGCACCTTAACGACACTACCAAGAAGAAGGTTCGGATTTATTTAATTGTTGTGGGGTTTGGTGACTGGGAGTTTGGACTGGTGTTGAGTGTTAGAAAGTGTATATTTATAAAGGAGAAATCGTCATTTTACACTTCAAGTCTCACTAACATCTCTAATTTTATTTATTTAAGTCCCTTGTTATTTAATTATGAGTGTTTTGTTTTAATTAAGTATTTTATGTATTTTAGAGGCATCATGGTCATTTCACAATGAACGAGATATCGGATAGCAAAACGCACTTCACTTTTGAACTAAGGACAGTCGAAAACCTTAAGAAGAGCATAAAAAGAAAAATGGCACTGTTCACACGAACAGCACTATTCACATGTACGGTACTATTCATAGATACTATTCACGACACTGTTTATACCGCGCCACTGTTCAAACCGTGTGCAAACCGTGTTACTGTTCAAACCGCGTGGTCAAACCGTGTACTGTTGACTGATGACGTGGCGCAATCCTGTGCGTTCAAATTGTTTTTAATCCGATGGCCATGATTTACTCAATGTATCTATTAAAAAGGGGCCTCTCTCCCCTAATTGGATACCCCTGAATCCATTTTTTACCTTAGTTTTCTGTAATTCTTTCTCTATCTTGTATTTTCTACGTATTTTAATAAATTTCTATTTTACCCTTATTTTAATTATGAGTATCTAATTTTCTTTCAAGCTTAGGTTGAAAGTGAAATCTCAACATGTGTCATAGGCTTTATTTGGTAAATTTATTTTCTTTTCCCCTCTAATTTCTTTTGAGGTTTTGACTATTTTTCGACAAATAATAATAATCTTGTTTAGTTACCGTCCTGGTTTCACCGGCACCCTAGTATAAGGTTATTATTATTTGGCACGATAAGCCCTTAGCACCATATTGATTAGAGTATGGTTCATGAGGTGTGGATCCCCCCCCTCACGATTTAATTGGTATTAATAAGGAATATTTAGCTCATGGTGCATGTTGATACGGATCCAGATACCCAAGCACTTTATTATTATAATTTCCAGTTCAATTTAATTCCACTATTCCAATTTAAATTTTAGCATAGTTTAAATCAATTTTCCCCATAAATCCAATCACCCACTTACAAAATTAATTCTACACCTAATTAAAATCCACCTCCTCGTGGGATCGACACTCGACACCATTAATCTATTCTACAATAGATTCGTGCGCTTGCAAGTTCAACAAAATTTGCACAACAAGTTTTTAGCGCCGTTACCGGAGAGGTAAGTATTTTAATTTGTAAAATTAATTCTTGTAAAAATTTATTATTATTATTATTATTATTATTATTATTATTATTATTATTATTATTATTATTATTATTATTATTTTAGTTGTTTCCTTGTAATTTTTTTTTGCCATAAAAAAAGAAAAAGAAAAAAGAAGTGAATTTACATTTTCTAGGTAACAATTTCTTTTCTCTCTTCTTTAAATTTCTGTAATTTAATTTTCATGTTATTTTTTTTTGTAATTTTTCGTTTATTTTGTTAATTTATTTCTTAAATTATATTTAGTTAATTTATTTCACGTATTTATTTTAGTGTGTTTTTTTTTATAGAAAGGTTGTAACAGCGCAATAAGATTAGTATCGTAATTTCTCCTTCTTTTTTATTTTTATTTATTTTTTTCTCATTTTTATTTTCTTTGCATGCATGGTTATAGGTCATTATTACCTAATCTTGAACGTATAGACCTTGAATTAGAAAAAACACTTCGTACACACAAACACATTACACTTAAAGATAAAATTGAAATGGATTTGCAACAACCAGAACCACGGGAGAGGCCATTTAAGGACTACTTCAGTCCCTTAACTAACTTGAGCACATCATGCATACGATACTCAAATGTAGCTGCTAGGAGTTTTGAGTTAAAACCTAGTGTGCTAAATTGTCTCCCAACATTCTATGGCCTAGAAAATGAGGATCCATATAATCATCTGAATGATTTTCATACTATTTGTCAAACTTTTAAATATGAGAATTTTTCAGACGATGATTTTAAACTTAGATTATTCCCATTTTCTTTAAAAGATAGAGCATGTTCATGGTTTAATACATTGCCTGCTAATAGCATTACATCATGGAACAAATGGTAACGAAATTTTTAAATAAATATTTTCCAATGCATAAAACCAATGCTATTCGCAGGGAAATCTCAGAGTTCACCCAGAGAGAAGACGAACAATTTTTCGAAGCATGGGAGCGATTCAATGGGCTACTTTTGAAGTGTCCACATCATGGGTACGAGAAATGGCACCAATACCAATAGTTTTTGGAAGGATTATTGCCAAATGTGCAAGAATGGCTAATAGCAACAAGTGGAGGAGAGCTAATGTCAAAAAGTGCATTAGAGATTAGGGAGTTCTTCCAGCGACAAGTGGATAATTTCTAACAGCGAAGTCGATCTCTCAGGAATACTAGAAGAATTAAAGGAGTGAATGAGGTTCACATTGGCGAGTCAAGTTCGGAAATTAAAGAAGTCAAAGAGATAATTGAAGGTCTCTCTCGACAAATAGCATCGTTAATGACTGCTAAATCATCAGAGCAACAAGACCATGACTCATACTCAGATCAAGCCAATGCATAGGTGTAATGAGAAAACCATCAAATTATAACCCATACTCCAACACATATAACCCTGGATGGAGAGACCACCCCAATTTTTCATGATCTTAAGGATTCCAACAGAATGAACCAGCAGCTCCATCTCTACCAATGCAACCAATTCCTCAAGTTCCAAAAGCCTCTCAGCCATCATTTAGACCATACAATCAGAACCAGAATTACTCTCAACCCAGACAATGGGAGGATGCATTCTAGAATGTCAAGAATGTTACTAACTCTATGATCGAGCAACAAAACCGAACCATTGATGAACTACGAAATGAGATGAGAGCAGGCTTCAACTCACAAGCCCAATCAGTTTCAAGCCTCGAGAAGATGGTGGGACAGCTTGCCTCTTCAGTGCAAACTTTGGCAATGACTGTTGAAAAAAGCAAGTTTGCAAGTCAACCAGTGCCTAATCCTAAAGGAGTGCATAAAGCAAGTACCAGTTCACCACAACAGCATGGAGAGGTCAAAGCCGTTATGACTTTGTGAAAAGAAAAAGAAGTCAACAACAAAGTGGAGATGCCGGTTATAAAAGAAAATCAAATTGTACCTGTGAATGTTGAAGACTCACCACCGGAGGAGAAAGAAAAAACCAACCCACAGGATTACGTTCCTAAAGCTCCATTTCCTCAGAGGTTAGCTAAAGGAAAGAAGGAAAAATCCACAGGTGAGATTTTTGAAGTCTTCAAACAGATAAGTGTTAACATCCCTTTACTTGATGCAATAAAACAAGTTCCATCTTATGCCAAGTTTCTTAAAGACCTTTGCACTAAAAAGAGAAACATTCATGTTTAGAAAAAGACTTTTTTAACTGAAAATGTTAGTTCTATACTCCAACACAAAATTCCTCTAAAATGTAAAAATCCAGGCTCCCCTACTATCTCATATAGTATAGGGAACCACACAATTGAGAATGTTTTGTTGGATTTAGGAGATAATGTAAATCTATTACCTTACTCAGTATTCATGAAACTTAGATTGAGAGAATTACACCCAACTCTAGTGGTGTTACAGCTTGCAGATCGATCCACAAAAATACCTCATGGTATCGTGGAGGACGTGCTTATACAAATAGACAAGTTTTATTTTCCTGTTGATTTCATTGTAATTGACACTCAACCAATACAGGATTCAATGAATCACATCCCCATTATCCTAGGCCGACCTTTCTTGGTAACTGCGGATGCTCACATTCAATGCATAACTGGAAATATGCAGTTGTCCTTTGGCAACATGACTATAGAACTCAACATCTTCAATATTGCCAAACAACCTCTTAATGCAAATGATGAAATTGTTGATGTGGATTTAATTGAAGCATTAGTTGATGATACTTTTCTTTCAAATCTTAGTGATAACCCTTTACAAACGTGTTTAACTCACTTTGGTTTGGATTTTGATATTGACAGATCAGTCGATGAGGTCAACGCCCTACTTGACTCAGCACCATCCATGGACACTAATAAATGGAAGTTAAGAGTTGAACAATTAGCACCATCAGAGAAGAAAATCATCCCGTCATCAGAATCACCACCGAAACTCGAGTTCAAACCATTACCCAACACTTTGGAATATGCGTTCTTGGGACAAAAAAGTACTCTACCGGTAATCATCCCATCATCCCTAAATGATGAACAAAAAGGTAAGTTGTTGGATGTTTTAAAAGAGCACAAAGGAGCATTAGGATGGACCATAGCAAACATAAAAGGTATAAACCCAGTAGACTGCATACATTACATTCATCTTGATGAAAATACTAAATCTACAAGGGAAATGCAACGTCGGTTAAATCCTAACATGAAAGAAGTTATTAGAACGGAAGTCCTTAAGCTATTAGATGCAGGTATCATATACCCAATTTCTGATAGTTCATGGGCCAGTCTTGTGCAAGTTGTCCCTAAAAAGTCAGGAGTCACAATAATTACCAATGCTGATAATGAATTGATACCCACTAGAGTAACTACAAGATGGCGTGTATGCATTGATTATAGAAAGTTAAATTCTGTCACACGTAAAGACCATTTTCCTTTACCATTTATTGATCAAATGCTTGAGAGATTAGCAGGCCATGAATTTTATTGCTTTCTAGATGGCTACTCAGGATATAATCAGATTCTCATAACACCAAAAAATCAAGAGAAAACCATTTTCACTTGCCCTTTTGGCACTTTTGCATATAGGAGGATGCCATTTGGATTATGTAATGCACCTGCTACATTTCAACGTTGTATGTTAAGCATTTTTTCTGATATGGTTGAACGGTTTCTTGAGGTCTTTATGGATGATTTTTCTATTTTTAGAGATTCATTTGATCAATATTTACATCATTTGATGAAATTTCTGCAGAGATGTATCGAGAAAAATTTGATCTTAAATTAGGAGAAGTGTCATTTTATGGTAAAACAAGGTATAGTCCTCGGTCACATCATTTCATGCAAAAGTATTGAGGTTGACAAAGTCAAGGTGGATCTCATTTCCAATCTTTCTCCACCTAAAACAGTCAGAGAAGTAAGATCTTTCCTTAGGCACGCTGATTTTTACAAACGCTTCATTTAGGATTTTAGTAAAGTTTTTAAACCCTTATACAATTTACTTGCTAAGGATGTACATTTTGTCTTTAATGATTCATGTCTTGTAGCATTTGAAAAGCTAAAGCAATTGTTAATGTCATCACCCATAATTCAACCATAAACTGGAGCTTACCATTCGAAGTTATGTGTGATGCATCTGATTATGCAGTAGGAGCAGTATTAGGACAAAGAGTTGATCGAATTCCCCATGTTATTTACTATGCTAGTATGACATTAAATGATGCACAGTTAAACTATTCAACTACTGAATAAGAAATGCTAGCAGTAGTATTTGCATTAGAAAAATTTTGATCTTATCTTATTGTTTGTAAAATTATTGTGTTCACAGATCATGCCGCTCTGAAATATTTTCTCACAAAGAAAGATGTAAAAGCTAGATTAATTCGTTGGATGTTGCTTTTGTAGGAGTTTGACTTGGAATTCAAAGATAAGAAAAATACAGAAAATGTTATGGCTGACCATCTCTCTCGTCTCCATTTTGATACAATTACAGAACCCTTAATATTGAATGAGTCATTTCCGAATGAGCAATTAATGAGTGTGGAAGTATTACTATAGTATGCTGATATAGTTAATTATCTTGTTACAGGTAAACTACCAGAGCATTGGGCCAAGCAGGACAAGGCTAAATTTTTTACGGAAATAAAGAACTTTTTTTGGGATGACCCCTATCTGTTCAAGTATTGTGCAGATCAAATTATTAGACGATGTGTCCTAGAAAATGAATTTTAGAACATCCTTTCGTTCTGCCATGAACAAGCTTGCAGAGGCCATTTCAGCGCTAAGAAAACAGTAACAAAAGTTCTACAATGTAGTTTTTATTGGTCAACTATATTTTGAGATGCTTACAGTTTTTGCTCTTCATGTGATAGGTGTCAACGAATGGGGAGCATTACACGAAGGAACATGATGCCACTAAATCCAATTTTAGTGGTTGAGATTTTTCATGTGTGGGGTATCAACTTCATGAGACCCTTTCCCGCTTCTTTTGGCCATCAATACATATTGGTTGCTGTTGACTATGTATCGAAATGGGTAGAGAAAATTTCATACAGAACCAATGATCATAAAGTGGTGATAAGGTTTTTGAAAAGAAACATTATTTCACGTTTTGGATTCCCTCGAGCAATAACCAGTGATGGTGGTACCAACTTTTACAACAAATCATTCAAAGTACTTTTGACAAAATACTCTACCACTCATAAAGTGGCGACCCCGTATCATCCGTAAACCAGTGGCCAAGTTAAGATCTCCAATCGAGAAATAAAGCACATATTAGAAAAAACGGTGAGGCTAGACAGAAAAGATTGGTCATTAAGACTTGATGACGCATTATGGGCATATAGAACGGCTTTCAAGACCCTAATTGGGATGTCACCCTACAGGCTAGTGTATGGAAAAGCTTACGACCTACCTGTGGAACTCGAGCATCGTGCGTACTGGGCCATCAAGAAATTCAATTTTGACATGCAGCAAGCTGGCTCAGAAAGACGATTACAGCTAGTAGAACTTGAAGAAATTCACAACGATGCATACGAAAATGTCAAGGTTTACAAGCAGCGAATGAAAGTCTTTCATGATAAGCAGATTATGAGAAAATCTTTCACTCCAGATCCTCTTGAACATCCTTAGACGATTTCAACGTGTCCAATCTCATCTCAGAGGACATATACGATTTTGTAAAACACATCGTATTTAGAAGCTACAACCACCAAAGTTAATATCCCACATTGAGGATTTAGAAAGCCAACTCAGAGACATTGAGAGAAGTGACTACAATATCCAGTTGGAGCTTGAGGTAAATTCCATAAAAGGACGATTGTGATTTTCTTTGTGTGTTTTTATTTGTTACTTCGTTTGTGTGTTTTAGTTTATCACCCCGATCAAGTGGCGGATAAGGGTACTCCGTGACAATCAAGTCGGTTACTTCAGTTTCCCATAATAACTGATATTCTGAGACGAAAGAATGGACAACAATGAGATTTTAGCAAAGCTTCAAAATCGATTCCCTTCACTTCCTTAGAATGCCCTCCTCACAATCTATAAAGTTCGGTCCAAACGCATGCGATTGCTCATGAGCAATAACATACCTGCTGATATCCGCTGGTTAATCGAGGCCAAAGTACGTTTGACAGGTGAGTTGCCTCCTAAATTTATTGCATACATGCCTGGTTGTGGTAAAAGAAATTATGCAAGAAAGCGAAGAGTTTGGAGAATTTCTGTTGCTTGTCATAAGTGTGCCAGAATGATATGCGATAAAAAAACAATGTTCTTTAGGAATGGTGTCTGATAACAGAGAAGATAAGATTCAATTCATTAGGGATGGCTTGAATAAAGAGTCATTGGATGATATCCTTTTGTCTTTTAAAACGCATCCCAGTGGATATGTACAAGGAGCGATTCTCCAGTTATGGTCATTATTCCAGAAAGAGCATTCACGATACAGTTTTAGGAATCTGACTATAAACGACCCTGTTTGCCAGTTTATAAGAAAACTAGATGGGAAGCCTATCCTTGACCCATAGAGGGCGTTGAAGCCGTTTCTGGACGTAAAATCAGAGGAAGATGTAAGCCACAGTCGCAACTACCTGTAAATATCCTTTTACTTCACTGTTATTTTATATCACTATTGTTTTACCATTTGCATTATTGTCTTTAATAATTTTATTTTATCATTGTTTGCTTTTCCTTTTTACTGTTTCCTTTTTTACTTTTGAGCCATGTACATTACACGATTAATTAACATAGGCATGTACCTCATTCACAGCTGTGACCCACTACCGCCAAGATCCTTAAATATGATTCTTTTCGTTTGCACTCACAAATTATTTTTGAGAAGTATCCCAATGGCAGCTACTCCCAATAAACAATTCAAAAACATTTGCGTGCTTTCTGGATTTAACTATGGCAAATATAAAAAGTTCGTTGAGGCAGCCATTGATCTTGGTCGAAGCATAACAGCAAGAAAATTACACTTGGTATATGGCAGAGGTAACTGAGAGTTATCAAAACTGGTCTTAGAAGCTGCTTATGTCAGAGGGAGCCAAGTGTTAGGCATCATCCCAACAACCCTAAAACATTTGGGCTGTTTGTCTGACTTATCGACTGGAGAAGAATTAGTTGTCTCAGGTAGGCAAGAAAGAATAACTGAAATGCTTAATCATGCTGATGCTTTTATTTTCTTACCAGGAGATCTTACAACTCTAGAAGCACTTATCACATTAGCATCTTGGGCCCATCTGCACATTCATCAGAAACCCATCGGTTTGTTAAATGTCAATAACTTTTATAATGGCTTTATCGCATTTCTTAACCATGCAATAAAAAACTACTTCATTCCTTCCACAGCGAAAAAGTTTTTTATTTGTGCCCACACTATTAATAAGCTACTTGATCTGTTATAAGCTTATCGACCAAAGCCAGATCCCAGGACCTTGGTGTTGGAGTGTACAAATAAGGGATGGTAACAGTAGCCGCAGTAAGAAGTACAAATTAGATTTAACTCTCCGCCTATAAATATTTTATTCTGTGTTGCACCACCGAGGTGATGTCTTCTAAACTCTACTTCTTTCCTTTAAAACATTGAGGACAATGTTTCGTTCTGGTTGGGGGGATGGGATAGTTGACAATTGTAGAATGTTGGTTAAGTTTTTACTAACTTTTTGTTGTAGAAAATAACCGTGACTAAATTTTTAAGTAGAAGATGGCTGAATATGGAGTGTAGTGACTCTAGAAACGCATCTTCTTAGTTTGGAAGTTAAAAAAAAAATTGTGATCTTTCTAACTTTTTTTTTTTTTACTTCTCCTTTATGAATATGCATTTTCAAATTTTTGAGTCGAAGATGGTTGAATATAGAGTGCAGTGCCTCTAGAAACGCATCTTCTTAGTTAAAAAAAATCATTTTCTTTTTCTATCATTTTAAGTGTAACTTTTCCAATTAGTTTTTCTGCATCATTTTCACATTTCTGCATGCATATTTTCCTTTCATGTTTAGAATAGGTTGGGAGGTAGAATGTTGTTTAAAAAAAAATAGTGTGATTTTTTTTTTTTTTGGATGACATGATGACTTTCGAATTTTAGTATTTGTATTATCTTTGGCTTTGATTGATGTTACACTATGTTTGCTACTCTACACGTTGATATCATAGATAAATATGAGTTGCTTGAAAGAATTGACATGTCATAATGAATACCAAGTGAGCTTTTGAGCCTATTATTTTTCTTGGAGAGTAACATTTTTTGCCCATTTTTCATACAACTTAACAGTTTACTATTTTATATACGATCTCTATATTCTTTTGAATCAACCCTCTAAAAAAATTACTTTAAAAAAAAAGTGTGTTACTACATCTGAATGTCCATTTAACTAGTAGATGTGGAAGATTATCTAGAGCCCTAAAAGATGATGGAAAGGCCATCTTTGACCCGTTTGAGCCTTTCTAGCCATCCCTTATGTGAAATATCCATAGTTAGCCCTTTTGAGCCATTTATTAAAAAAAAAATTCTCTTTGTCAACTTATCATCTTGACCCACTCCAATTTGGAGTATTACCCGATATCTTACAAGTTTCATCACATATTCATGTTTGAGAAAAATATAAATAATTATTTTGTTTAGTAAAGTTGTGCAATACCAAAAAAAAAGTAAAAAAAGAAAACAAAGTTCTTTAAAAAAAAAGGAGAAAAGAACAAAAAAGAGAGAGATATATAATACAATAATAAATAAGTGAAATGCACTTTTTAGTTTATAAAAGATATTATTTTTCTCAAACATATATTTTGTTTCCTCTATTTTCCTTTCTTTGTTAGCCATGTCCCTAGCCTACGTTACATCCTAATAAAAGTCCTTCTTCATTTTAGAGAACTATAGTCTGAAGTATAAGCTAGTTATATGGGCTAAAAAGATGTAGTGGTGCATATAAAAAAAAAATAAGTAAATAAATTGGGTTGACTAGTATTTTGTTTGACTTGAGATCGTGTTATTTCTAAGTTGTGGGCGTATTTCTTTCATTTTGGTGAGAGCGTGTGATATTACTTCCTTATTATTTTTCTCTCAATTTACCATTCATTAGAGTGTATTTTTCTTGGGTTTAATTTCTTTGTGAGAGTATCACTACTACTGGTGAGATTTCGGGGTTTGACATGTCATTTTGAAAGTAGCTGTGACAAAATCTACTAGGTTGATTCATGTGGATGGTTGATATGGGTGTGATGTTTCTTTAGACTGGAGATAATGCTTATACTTTTATTTGATTGTTATCATTAGTCTGATTGTTATCATTAGTCTGATTGAATAAACACGATTGTTTAAAAAAAAAATTTTGGATTTGAATTTTGTTTTCGCTTTATTTGCTAGGGACTACCAGTAAGCTGGTTGGGGGGTATGTTGAGTGTTAGAAAGTGTATATTTATAAAGGAAAAAATCGTCATTTTACACTTCAAGTCTCACTAACATCTCTAATTTTATTTAGTTAAATCCTTTGTTATTTAATTATGAGTGTTTTGTTGTAATTAAGTATTTTATATATTTTAGGGGCATCATGGTCATTTCACAATGAACGAGATATCGGATAGCAAACGGACGTCACTTTTGAACTCAGGACAGTCGAAAACTTTAAGAGGAGTATAAAAGGAAAAATGGCACTATTCACACGAACGGTACTATTTATGGATACTGTTCACGACACTGTTTATACCGCGTCACTGTTCAAACCGTGTGCAAACCGTGTTACTACTCAAACCGCGTGGTCAAATCTGTGGTCAAACCCCGTACTGTTGACTGATGACGTGGCGTAATCCTGTGCGTCTAAATTATTTTTAATCCGATGGCCATGATTTACTCAATGTATCTATAAAAAGGGGGCCTCTCCCCCCTAATTGGATACCCCTGAATCCATTTTTTAGCTTAGTTTTCTATAATTCTTTCTCTATCTTGTATTTTCTACGTATTTTAATAAATTTTCATTTTACCATTAGTTCAATTATGAGTAGGTAATTTTCTTTCAAGCTTGGGTTGAAGGTGAAGTCTCAACATGTGTCATGGGCTTTATTTGGTAAATTTATTTTCTCTTCCCCTCTAATGTCTGTGGAGGCTTTGACTATTCGTCGACAAATAATAATAATCTTGTCTAGTTACCGCCCTGGTTTCACGGCACCCTAGTATAAGGTTATTATTATTTGGCACGATAAGCCCTTAGCACCATATTAATTAGAGTGTGGTTCATGAGGTGTGGATCCCCCCTCATGATTTAATTGGTATTAATAAAGAATATTTAGCCCATGGCGCATGTTGATACGGATCCAGGTACCCAAGCACTTTATTATAATAGTTTCCAGTTCAATTTAATTCCGCTATTCCAATTTAAATTCTAGCATAGTTTAAATCAATTTTCCCCATAAATCCAATCACTCACTTATAAAATTAATTCTACACCTAATTAAAATCCACCTCCTCGTGGGATCGACACTCGACACCATTGATCTATTTTACAATAGATTCGTGCGCTTGCGAGTTCAACAAAATTTGCACAACAACTGGCAAGTGAGTTTGTCTTTACATCAATTTTGCATCAGGTAAATATGTCCTTTTCGGATTTTTTTTTCATATTAAGTTAATAATTTAGTATTTTTATTCCTTTTTCACATGTCAATCTATTTTTATACAAATTGTAATTCTTCAAGTGACTAATTATAGTATTTACATCTTTTTCGGTGATTTTGTTTGTAGCTATTTGTAAATCAATCTATTTTAATTGTAATTAATTTATTTTTATATAAGTACTCACATATATAATTTTGAAATAGATATGGAAAAGTATTTTAAAAGAAAATCGATGATGCCGCCATTTCTAAAGAGAGATGAAAGTGGTCTAAAAAAACGAAATAATTTTGACTTAGAATTGTCAGAACTTCCTTCTAATCCTGGACAAACGACCCCTAATTTCTTCTTACAATCCTAATGTTTGACTTGAAGTTCATAGAGCATATTTACAAAAGGTCCTTGCCAACCTAAATTCCACAATTTTTGTAAGGCTAAATTTAGGCAACAATAGCAACGATTGAATCCTACTTGGTTTAATATATACGAAAATTGGCTAGAATATAGTATATCAAAGAATGATGTATATTGTTTATGTTGTTATCTTTTCAGACTAGAAATTGGTAAACAAGCAAGTGGTGAGACATTTACAAAAAATGGATTCTCAAATTAGAAGAAACTAGAAAGATTAGAAGAGCATATTAAAGGTCCTAACAGTGCTCACAACAAGGCCATGGGTTATTGTGAGGATTTAATGAAACAAGAGCAGCATGTTCGAACATTTTTCAACAAACATTCTGATCAAGATCAAAAAGATTATCGAACTCGCCATTATTGATGTTGTTCGGCTTTTTTTAGAACAAAGGCTTGCATTTCGTGGTCATGATAAATCTAATAATTCAAGTAATTAAGGAAATTATATTCGAATTTTGAGATTTCTTGCCACTCACAATGAAGATATCAAAAGAGTTACTTTAAAGAGCGCTCCTGGAAACAATATGTTGATTGCACCTTCAATTCAAAAAGATATTGTAAGGGCTTGTTCTATTGAAACTACCAATGCTATTATTAAATATATGGGCTATTATTAGAGATATGGGTGATGCATTATTTTTTGTTTTGATTGATGAATCCCGGGATGTATCTATGAAGGAGCATATGGCTGTTGCATTGCGATTTGTAGATAAAAATGGATCTGTCTTTAAGCGTTTTGTAGGTCTTGAGCACGTTACTAGTACCACTGCTAACTTGCTTAAGGAAGCTCTTGATCAGTTATTTTCCAAGCATGGATTAAGTATATCTAGGTTGCGTGGACAAGGTTATGATAGGGCTAGCAAAATGCAAGGTGAGTTCAATGGTCTTAAGATACTTATTATGAATGAGAATGAGTGTGCTTATTATATAGATTGTTTTGCTCATCAATTACAATTAGCTATTGTGGTTGTGGCAAAAAAACACGATCAAATTAATTCTTTCTTCAATACAGTTGCTAATGTTGTCAATGTTGTTGGGACTTCATGTAAACACCGAAATATTCTTCGGAAGAAGCAATTACTTTCAATTGTTGAAGCACTTGAAAATGATGACCTATCGAGTGGGCAAGGCCAAAATCAAGAGACTATATTGAAACATTTTGTTAATACATGTTGGGGCTCACATTATGGTAAGTTACTTCACATAATCTCTTTGTTTCCACATATAATTAGTGTGCCAGAGATAGTTAAAAAAGATAAGTGAAACTCTAATGAATAGAGATTTCAAGCAAATTATTTGGTAGAGTTTATTTAATCTTTTGATTTTGTTCTTAGTTTATATTTGATGAGAGATATACTTGCACTTTCAAATGAGTTGTCACAAAGACTTCAAATAAATGATGAAGATATTCTAAATGCTATAAAATTGGTTGAAATGTGCAAGAAAAACTTGCAAATGATGAGAGATGATGGGTGAGATTCTTTGCTTTGCGAGGTTTCTTCTTTTTGTTTGAAACATGATATTGATGTCCCTAATATGAATGATTTGTTTTGACCAATGGTTCGATCACGAGTAAGGCTCGAGAGATCTCAAACATGTATTATTTTCGAGTTGAGCTATTTTTTGCCATTTTAGATTTGCAACCTTAAGAGCTAAATAATCATTTCAATGAGGTGTATATGGAATTGATTCTTTGTTTAGCATGTCTAAATTCAAATGACTCATTTACTGCTTTTGATAAGGACAATTTAGTATGTCTTGCTCAATTTTATCCAAAGGATTTTTCACTAGTACAACTTATGGAACTTAAAACTCAGCTTTAAACTTACATAATGGATATGCGTTCTAGTACTGAGTTTGTGGGATTGAAGGGAATTTGTGACCTTGCTAGACAAAAAAAGATAAGGTGTATTTGTTAGTATATTTGTTGGTGATATTAGCATTAGTTATTCCAATTTCTATAGCCACAGTAGAGAGAACATTTTCAACAATGAAATTTGTAAAGAATGAACTTCGGAATCAAATAAAAAATGGATGGATAAATGATAATTTGATTGTTCATGTAGAAAAAGATGTATTTAATAGTATTAATATTGAGTCTACTGCACAATGCTTTTAGAATATCAAACTGCATAGAGAACAATTGTAAATGTATTACCAAAAATTTTATATATTCGAGTTTCAGTTTTCACATTTTGCTATTATTTAATTTAGCCCCCGGTAAATTATTTTCCAAATCCGCCATTGGCCGTTGCTACCTCCTCCGTTCGTTGTCATCAGCCGCACAAGGTATAATGGCTGCTTGTATTTTATACCGATTCCAAATGATGCATAAATGGGACAATTGTGTTTTAGTTTGTATAATGGTTGTTTGTACTTTGTATTTTGTAATTCAACCGGGCAGCATTCAGGCACTAAAAAATAAACAAATGGCTCATGTCCTAGCCATGAACAAAAAGAAGCACAGCTAAAATTAAATCTTAATTTAGCGTGTCAAGAGACTAGAGGTTGTAATAAGGTCAATAAATGTGATAATTAGCCTCTACTTAGTGCTTAATTAAATCTTGACTCTGTTCAGTTGCCCATTAATGGAGTTTGCATATTGTACCCTCAAAGCCGTATGGTATTTTCTCGGCGAATAGTGCGTAATTACATCTGGTTTTTTTGTCTACAACTATTGATGTGTCTCTTGTTGATTTGTCTTGTCCGTTAAGTATGTTTTACGAAATTTGAATTGTTTCACTAGTTTCCATTTGCACCAAGATACTAAATTTTTTTTCAAGCTTTTGATTACTCCTACCATGTTATGTTTATGCTATGGATTGATTTCATAGGCTTGTCATGTTTGTCATTTAGAGATGTAACTTACTAACTCCTGTAGCTTGGTCGCTATTTATTTTTTATTTTTTTTGGTAACTTTTAAAAAGACTTGTTGAGGATGCTTGGTAGTTGATATTTTTTTTTTTGATTCATTGATCAGGACTGGGATTTAAGATTTGGAATTTTAGGCGATGGCCTGGTGATTCTTGGAATTGAGTTGTTGTAATCTAAACTGAATCAAACCGAAATTTAGACCTAAATTTTCATATTGAAACAATTCGGAATGAAAACTCAATTGGACTGAATTCTCCAATCCAAACAGGTTGTAACTCAAACCAAAACCTAAACAATCCGAATCAAAACTCGATTTGCCCACCCATAGGTGTCACGGGCTCTATGCAATGATATTAATATCTCCAGCAACAGAATTTCTATTCCTCGTAAATCTACGATATCGAAGCTTTATCGTCAAAACTATTGATACCATTGTGTAGAGAACATGGCGAGGATTTTTTTGGTAGAAGCAGCAAGAAACAGCTGATAGTGGTTTAACAGAGGTCTTGACTGCAGACAAGGATTCAGTGCTGAGCTGAATTTTTGTTGAGCACTGAATCAATAATTATTAAGCAAAAGAATAAAAAATAAAAATTCAAAATTCAAAATAAATCTTGACTATTGATTCAATGCTTAGTAAAAATTCAGCTCAGTACTGAATCGTAATCCCTCAACTGGCTGCTATTATTTAGATAGTAATAAATAATTAAAATAAAGTTAATGATTCCATTAAAAAAAAAGATGCAGCAAGACCAGCCCAAACCCGAGGGTCGGCAGGTCTATAAGCCACCCGTGGTTGGTCAATTGTGCAAATCTATCGGTCATGATGCAACAAATTTACACAGGACGTATCTCCCTAAACCTGTATGACTTGATATTAAAATTCAAATAATTTTTTTTATAAAAGTTAATCTAACTAATTCGTAATATTCTTAAAAAAAATGATATTAATATGAAAATAACACAATCGGGGCTCGAAGGGGAGAGGATTTCAAATAGGTCTCGGTCCTGTTTTTCAGTATAAAGCCCTAATCCTTTCACTTTCTTTTGCCTCTGAAAATGGCATCACTTTCGATTTGAAGAGCTGCATCTCTCAATTTAATTGCTACTGCTTAATTTGACCTGCTCAAATTTCGCTAAATCGTAAGTGGTTCACTGCCTAATCTCTGTGGTTTTTGATTTTTCCATGTGCTATCATTAGGGTTTAATAAAATTACATTTTCTCTTATTCCAAGAATGATACTATCATTCCATGTTTTACTTTGATTTCAAAAATCAAAGTTTGCCACCTGGGTTTTGATGTTTAAATGGTGTTTGTTAAAACGCTCCAATGAATTAGATGTCGTATTGTGTAAAACTATTTAAGGGGTGTTAGGGTAAGTTGAATTTGGAACCAATTCCTATTAGCTGCATTATAGTTGTATGGTTTGTCATTGTGTACCGTAGGATTTGTTGATGTGATATTTTATTGTGTTTGGTCAAGGTGTACTGAAGAATATATTCAGTCTCTCATTACTGCAAGTAGCTCAAAATCTGAATATAAGCATGCTGTGAATTGCAAGTGGGTTTTAATTGTAAATGCATAAACAGGGGAGAGTTATTCGTAAACATCATTCAATGTGTGTGGCTACAGGCAATGAGAGTGAAGAATCTATTTTTAATGTTTGTTTGCATCAAAGTGCAGGATAATGGGTTTTAAACTCAAAATATTTATCTGGCTATTAAATGCTAACTTTCATACTTATATTGAAGCTAGCTTTGATATTTAAGGCTCTTGTGTTGCCTATAGGAAGAGAAGAGTAGAGGAGGAAAAAAGCTTACAATGAGCTACTATATGAGTCGATTGTTTCCAAAATCTAATTCAAGTTTTTCCTTACAAAAAGGAAATGCCTTAAAATCTCAAGTTGTACGCATAACAGAAGAAAAGTTCTTGGTCGATGCTGGACTGGGGACCCCCAAAATTTGCATGAAAGATGAGCTTACAGGACTGCCAGACCCACATCCAAACAAGCCTGGGATCAGGTTTCCGAATAAGGTTGGATTCATGGATCTGGTGGCCAAAGAATCACTGATCAAAGAGCAGATTCTGGAGAGATTTTTCATTGATCTAGTGGCTGGTGAATCAGTGATCAAAGAGCGAGCTGCTGCGAGGTTTAATGATTTGGTGGGAACCACAGATGCAGTGGCTGGTGAACCGCATCTTCTTCTTCCAAGAAGGTACAGACAAAACCAAGCTTCGATGGAACTGAACAAGATTTGGCAAAAGAATAAAAAGGTCAATGGATTTATCATTGAGAAAGTAAGAGGAGGTTATTCTGTAGCCATCGCAGGTTTCATTGCTTTCCTTCCATTCCGTCCTGGTATAAAGAAAAGGTTATCCAATGATCGATTCACCATTGAGAGCATGAACTCCAAAAGGACAAAATTTGTGGTGTTATAACAGCAGCAGAGCAAGAACTTCTCAAAGTGGCTTGGTGTCTCACAGTAATCTGATCATTAGGCTTTTTAAATTTTGTTTTTAAAGACCATATTCTGTTAATCATTTGATTTGGCATTGAATAAGGTTTGGCTAGGTAGGTGGAAGAACTATCTTCAAAATTGGAACTGGAGTTATGTCTTAGAGTTGGATTTATTGTCTTAATGGTGCTATTGTATACTTTATGCCTCACTTGAATTAAGATTTTTTATGCTCCAACTTCCTTCTTATTGACTCAGATGATGCAATCCAAGATCAGAGCGCTGATGATAAGATTATAAGACTCTGTACGATCGAATGGCATTTGTTGCAGGTTCTTCTTTTCAATATTTTTAGTAAAATTACAGCATTGGTCATATGTGCAATTTTTACTAATGATTGTTTGCCATAGTGTTAGTGATGTTTGTAATTCTTTATATTTACATTAATCTATAGGGACCCAAATTTGTTAATGGAGCATAATATATATGGGTGCCTGTATCTTGAGATGTTTGCTGTCTTGCTGAAGTTGGTCGTATATTATTAGATAAGCTATGCTTCTCATGACTTGTAATCCACTGCATCGTCTTGTTGCTTGCTTTGGGCATATTCTTCTTTTCATGTTCTTCGATATGAATGGTGCATGTAACAATTTATTAATCATGTTCAGGTTTGTTTTTCTTCATTTTTTTTTAAATGTATGTTTTAATTACATTAATGTGGTAATGAGCATGTGGCTTGATTCTTAGATCAAGTTGGTGGCGTTGGGGTTGGGATTGGGGGAGGGGTAGAACACAGCATTTTTCTTTTTAATGGATTAGATTGTACGATAAAGGGAAAAATGTTTGAGATGAATTAGTAAATTACGTTATGATTGTTTTACTAATTTTTTTTTTCATTAAACTAAGGGTAGCTAAAGTGTAAATTATAATGCAAATAGTTCCACCCTTCCAAAAAAGAAATGTTGATCATTGTTCATTAACTTTGGTTTTGTAATTATGGGCTCCGAGAATATTATTGACTCGATGAAACTTTTTTTTTTTTGTAAGAGTAAGGGTCAATTTGGTAATACTATAATTTTTAAAATAATTATTATTAGTTGTACAGTAGAAATAATCAACTTTGAGGAGAATTAATTAAGCGTTTGGTAAAATTTATTTTTAAAAGTACTATGAGTTTTAAAACCAGTTGTATATATTTAGTAAATTTTATTGTTGAATTGTTATAGAAATGAAAATAACTAAAACGGATATAATTGGTATAAAATTTATTTACGCATTTATAAATATATATATAATATTTTTTGTGTATATAATAATTGATAACTAAAATGTTTTTATTTTTTGTTTCTTTTTTATTTTATTATCTCAATGTAATTGGTAATAATAATTTCTTTAAACTTAATAATTTTATTTTCTAATTAAATAAGGATAATTTTTTCTTTTATAATATACTTGAGGATATTTATGAAACTGTATTAAATATAAAACTGATTTAAAAAGTTACACTTTTCCTACCATCTGCGTAGTTGTACGTGGCGTTGTTACATCAGATCTACAACAGCACAAGGATGTCCTTAGGGCCAGTGTCCCGCAAGTTCTGATTTCCAGTCGATATACACTTATCCATCAAATACCAAATCTGAAAATCATCAAAGAAAACGGTTTTTACGATACCACCCAAAAACACGGTTACTCTATACCTTCAAAGAGGGTGAACGTTGTGATAAAACAATTTTAATTTTTTGAAAATTAGTTTTGGAGGATAAATCAGGATCTTTTTTATGCACAGGATCCTTGTTCAAGGTAAGTGCAGAGCATACTTAGTATAAAATATTAAAGGTGAGCGTACCATTATTAACTCTAATAATTTCTTCGTTTTCTAGAGGAGAGAGAGAGTTTAGAGAGACATGATGTAGAGAAAATTTGATTTCATTTAAGCTTGAATTTTATAAAAGAGAGAGGCCTTTTTTATAGAGGCCTTAGGGTGGTGAGATAAGACGTGACCCTTATCTCTTATCGAAAGTCAAATAAAACACATAATAATTTAAAGTACACCTTAACACATAATAATTTAAAGCACACCTTACACTTGTCAACATAAGACCACACTAAAGACAACTTTAATAAAGTACACCTTACACTTGTAAACACATGACACCTTGTAAAGTAAACATTCTAAAGCACATTTATTTGGACCACTTTAGTAAAACTTCATGTGAGATGCTTTATGGAGTGGGTGGGAATTTTCTTAAATACATGTCACCTGTCTCTTTTTCATAACGTTTTTTTGTACGCTTAGCTTCAATTTGGGTAAGCACTTCTTCGTATTGGTCAGTCTATTCTGGTGGGGACGAAGGCTGAGCTGGAGCCTGTTAAGCTGGTTCAGTAATAGTGTATTGGGATGATTCAGCATTGATGAGGGAATTAAAATCTTCCCATAGATCCTGAGCATCTTGGAATAAGACATTTGTGTAGTTAGGACGTTGTTCTGTAACTAGGATACCCTTGGGAGATGAACTGGAACTTGGTGTACAAATTTGGACTTTTAGAACAAATTCAAGGGTGTGTTGTGGACCAAGGCTGAGCTGGAGCCTGTTAAGCTGGTTCAGTAATAGTGTATTGGGATGATTCAGCATGGATGAGGGAATTAAAATCTTCCCATAGATCCTGAGCATCTTGGAATAAGACATTTGTGTAGTTAGGACGTTGTTCTGTAACTAGGATACCCTTGGGAGATGAATTGGAACTTGGTGTACAAATTTGGACTTTTAGAACAAATTCAAAGGTGTGTTGTGGACCAAGGCTGAGCTGGAGCCTGTTAAGCTGGTTCAGTAATAGTGTATTGGGATGATTCAGCATGGATGAGGGAATTAAAATCTTCCCATAGATCCTGAGCATCTTGGAATAAGACATTTGTGTAGTTAGGACGTTGTTCTGTAACTAGGATACCCTTGGGAGATGAACTGGAACTTGGTGTACAAATTTGGACTTTTAGAACAAATTCAAGGGTGTGTTGTGGACCAAGGCTGAGCTGGAGCCTGTTAAGCTGGTTCAGTAATAGTGTATTGGGATGATTCAGCATGGATGAGGGAATTAAAATCTTCCCATAGATCCTGAGCATCTTGGAATAAGACATTTGTGTAGTTAGGACGTTGTTCTGTAATTAGGATACCCTTGGGAGATGAACTGGAACTTGGTGTACAAATTTGGACTTTTAGAATGGTGTGTTGTGGACCAACTGAGGTATGGTGAATGTTGTTGGGAGGAGGTTGGATGTTGTTTAATTTCATGAGGTAGGATTTTAGTATGGAGGTAATTGATAGATCATGGGTGAAAGGGAATGGGTGTGGATAGGTCTTCCATTCATACGCCATGTCTTGAGTCCAGAAATCTTTGGTTTCAAGGTGTTGAAAATATGGCCTGTGGACAATGGGGCAGGAAGTAAACATGTTGGCTTCTTGTTCTGGGATTCTATCCAAATGATAGAAACTGGAGACATGTTGTAGTTGTTTGCGCCACCAGGTGAGAGGCGAGAACCATTCCAGAATTGTCCATAGGAGAGTGGGTGCATTGTCTGGTATGAAAATGTGGTGGAGGACTGGTTGGATAGGAAAGACTAGCTTTGTGGCATACAGAGTGGTGAGACACCACATGTACTAGAGTTCATCTTCTGATATGGTGGTGTTGGAAAGGGAGAGACCTGTAAAAAACAGGTGTTCTAGGTTGAGAGAAGGAAAACGATCTGGTTTCATTCAGGGTGGGGTGATTTTATCAAAATTAATTTTTTTTAAAATTTACTAAATACCATCTTTTATATGTAATGCTTTAAAATAATTTTTACAACCTCTCAAAAATAATCTCAAAACAGCCCTAAGCCATTTGACACTCTTCATAAAAATCTTTTTCAATTGAAACTACTTAAATAACTAAAGACAAATTAATTCATTTCTTATTTAAATGGAAATTCAATTAAATGCTTGATGAAATTTGCTTTGTATAAAAAATTTTACATCCATCCTATTTCATAATTTGTATTTATATTTTAAATTTTAATTCGAAAAATATTTAGTTTTGAGAAACTTATAAAGTTTAGGATTATAGAGATAGAAAATATAGAATAAGAAAAAAATAATTTAAGATTTGAACTTTTTTATATATTTTACATAAAAGAAAGATTCTTTTTAGAGTAAGATTCTTTTTAGAGTAAAAATATATAGTAAGATGATTAATTTTAATACATGATTAATATTTTTTAATTAGATTGAAAATATTTTAGAAAAATAAAATTTAAAAGGGGAGTTTGGTTAAAAGCGCCACTCTTTCAGTACACTTTTCAAGAGCGCACTTGCATACTTGCGTTGCATGTTGCGGTTGTCCATGCACTATAAATTTGGTTAAGGTATCGGCCTTTCTAGTCTCAGCCTCACCGTGTGAGCCCAAGTTACAATATGATTTTTATGATAGGATATGGATTTTCGATTTATTTATTTTAAGAGTCGGACTATCATCTTTTTTTTAATTATATTTTATTTAATACTAATAGTATTATTTTTTTAAATAAATACTATTTTTATTTATGAATATTGTAAGTTCTGATAATTTTCTCACTCTTTCAGTCTTAATAATTGCATTCTTCTCTTTAAACTTTCTTTATTATTTAATTTCTAAAAATAACTAAAAGAAAAAGTAAGAAAAATTTTATAAAATATTGAATATTTTATGGGTCCAATATAATTTTATCAATTTTATCATACATATAAATTCCAAGTGCAACAATTAGTTTGAGAATCCTTAAAAAATTATTTGTAGTGAGATAAAATTTTATTTAATTTATTTTCTCACAATATTGTATTCTAATTTTGTTGCTACATATATTATAAGAGTATTATTTTGGTTTAAAAATTTGCTTATTAAATTTAGATTATTTTAATGAATAAAATTTTTTTATATATTGTTTCTTAAATTTAAATTATTTTAATGATTACAAAAATTCATATGGTGCAAGCAAAATGAAATTGAAGAGAGAGAAAAAATATAAATGAAATTAATTCTATTTATATTTATTTTTAAATATAATTATAATATCACAGAGATTTTATAAGATCAATAAAGGGGTGCAAATTAATTTATAGTGTATGTGTCGCATTCATTATTTTTTTTTTTTTTTGGTTAATAAGTGCACCCTAGTCCCTGTATGAGTCCAAGTGAATAATTGGGCCCAGTCTATAATCCTTTACTCTAAATTAACAAACAATAGTGTGGTCCATGTGTAAATTAGGCCTCATTGCGACCCACTTTTCCGGACATTAATAATAATCCTCGTGAGGGAACAGTAAAAACCTAAAGGAACTCAAGTAACACAGAAAATTTAAGTTCATTTATTTTTATCGGTTGCTTTTCTTTTAGCACTTTGGATACATGCGTTTGATTACTTGATTCCTCCCATTGGCTTGAGCATCGGATGGTGCATGGTGATAAATTTAATTCATGCTTCTATGATTTTTGTGATTTTAAATGAAATACAATAATGTTAGGAATCTTAATATTAGTATCCTAATTATATGTGTCATTTATCTGTTAGATAATAAATTTCATAACTAATAAAATTAGTATTATATCATCCAATAAAAAAATATCATATCAGTTGAGACATAGTGTAAGATTCAAATATTGGGATAAGCTCATTCAAAATCTCACAAAGTTTCGAGGTAAATATCAATACTCTTCTTACCTCCTCCGTATTAGGTGTAAACAAGGGTGAGCAGAATGACCCGAATCGAATTAGTTTGAAATTCAATTTTAGTTCGGTTTCAAGAGTTTTGAATCAAGCAAGTCAAGTCAATTCAAAAAAAAAAATTAGAATTGCAAATCAAACATAATTAAAAACAAAATAATTAAAAATTCTATTATTATATGAAGAACTATAAAAACAAAAGCAGTATCAATGAAATTTTGTTGCGTTAGATTATATATTTATTAAATGATTTGAAATCATTAGGCGCTAAATTATTATTACTGCTTTAATTTATTACAAAAGATGATATTTTAATTTATTACAAAAAATGATATGGTGTGATCTAATTAGGGAAAAAATGCCAATATATTATAATATCCTCACTAATATTAGAAAGTTACAAAATGACGTAGTAATAATCAACAACATTTTCGTAATTTCATGATTTATTTCCTTCACAATTATATATTTTAATTATTTTTCTTTTAATTCTCTATCACTAAAATAAAATAGAATTTCATAAATAATCTTTTTAGTGTGCAATTTTAATGATTTATTGATCATTCTTTTATTAAATATAAACATTAAAAATGCCAATATTCCGGCGTTGCTTGATATATATGTTGTTTTTATTTTTTTTATATATAGATTAACATTCATACAAATATCCTCAATAAATTTGTAAATTAGTAAAAAGTCCCAAGTCCGGCCCCCAACAAGTTGGTGTGTGGTATTAAACTCAAAATACCACCTCAAGCCTCGGTTCTCATGAATGGAACCTCCTCTCGAATTTGGCTTTGCTCTACTGATCAGCCGTAGAAATTTTATGCTTTATGACAGAAAAGCAACCCCTCTCAATTTGGTTGCCTCAGCATTTTTTTTTTTTAATTTATAGATGCCAAACGCCATTTGAGAGACAATGTAGTCAAAATATTATATTCTTTATAAGATTCAACGTTGAAAAATTCTATCTAACTATAATAAAGTATTAAATTATAAATAAAATCTTAAATTAGGTCTTTTTGATATTGTGTTTGGACGGTTCTAGGCTTTAAGTTATAGCACTAAAGGTGCTTGACAATTGATAAACGTTAACTGTTATGACTTGAAAGTTAAATTAAATTGATTCACCAATTGTGTGATAAAAAAATAAATAATATCTTTATTATTTTTGTCAAAATTATTATTTAAAAATCATATTTATTACACACTATTAACTTTTGGAATATTACCATTTGACTATCTAATATTTTCTTAAATATCACTTTCCTAACAACGTTTTCTTACAATTACTTTTTCCTACTTGATATTTCATTTTTATCATTTAACCAGCAAACCATAAAAGGTAAAAGAAATTGTAGTAAAAATTTATTTCACCCTTAAATCGCTTAAGTGTAATTTAACCCTCTAATTAAAAATATAAAATTAATTATATACAAGGAAATAATATTTTATTAATTAATTATTTTACATATCTAAAATAATTAATTGATAAAATTATAAATATTATATCTTGTGAAATTTTCAAATTACTAAATATACTTAAATTCCTAATATACACTCATTACATGAACAATTTACTAATGGAGTTAACGATTTAGTGGTAGAATGATAAAAACTGAAACATTAAGTGGAAAAAAGCAATTGCCATAAAACTTTTGTAGTAAAGCAATATGTGAAAATACATTAGGTGATAAAATGATAATATTCCATTAATTTTTGTTTTATAATTATAGTTTTTTTTGGTAGAAATCATGCTTAAAGTCCACAACAGCTCAATACCAAGGAGGTGTTTAATTTGCTACCGTGCACCATTTTTAAATAATTTTAACAATATTATATACAAATATTATGTGAGCATGTATTGACACAAGTTGTATATACGAATAATAACACACACTCTGCCACTACAAATTTTAACATGAGAAGGTAAAGAAATTTTAAAATACAAAGATATCATGTCAGATATATAACAAATAAATTATATCATGATACATGGCATTTATTTTTTAAAAATATTATGTAAATAATGATTGTATTAAATTTTATTATATATATCATATATAAATTAGTTGATTGTAACATCACTTATCTTTTCTTTATAAGAAAACACTGAGAAGGCATGGAGCAGCTAAGCGACAAAGACACCCACAAAACGTTACGCCGGTTTACGATTAAACCCATATTAATTTATCGTTATTTTTAACGGCGCTCTGTTTAATTTTTCTGCCAAAATATTTCTACTCATTTTTTTTTTTTTTTTTGGGTTAGTCTCAAATTTGCTGCAATCACAACGAAACCTGGCTTTCGATTTCTCTCTCTTTCTCTCTCTTTATAAGACAAACGCAAAGCCAAAAGTTCTAATTTGCAAACACAATACATATTACACACCAGAGCTTGAATCTCTTTCTCTATTAGGCTTTATAAATTGATTCATTCGCCTTTCTTTTTCAACAACTTGAAGCGAGAATGTTGGATCTCAACTTGAGTCTGCGTACTAGTAGTGCTGCTGCTGGTGGTTCCAGTAACGACATAGTAAGGGAGAAGAAGGTTCTGGAACTTTCCAATTCCAACTACAACCACATGGAAAATTCTGGAACCTTCCGTTTACATCCCTTCTCCTCCGTCACCACCACCATCACCACCCGCTCTGTCTCCTCCTCCTCCTCCTCCTCCGTCAGCTTTTCACCTGTCGGTTACGGTTTCAGCACTTTACAAAGCTATAATAATAACCCTAATAATAATAATAATAACAACAGTAATGATAGTGATGACAAAACTATTCAGTTTTTTCCGGTAAATAGTGAAGCAGGAGGTGTTAATAACAAGCAGGCAGCGATGCTGCAGCCAAGACGACAGGTGAAAAAGCTTCGACGTGGGCCCCGACCAAGAAGCTCCCATTATCTCGGAGTTACATTTTACCGACGAACTGGTAGATGGGAATCTCATATCTGGTTAGTGTCTGTCAATTTTTTTTAAAAAAAATTTAATTTTTTAATCGCTTTTGTGTTTAAAAATTTAATATATTTTGTGGTGCAGGGATTCTGGGAAGCAAGTTTACTTGGGTGAGTACAATTTTTTTTTTCCTTGTTCTTTTGAAATTTATTTTATATATATGTATTTTTTTTTTATAAATGTTGTTTCTTTTTGGAAAAACTTTGCAGGTGGATTTGATACTGCTCCTGATGCTGCAAGGTGCATAACAATTTATTTATTTTCTTTTATTTGAGATTAATTAATTTTCACCGTTTGATTTTGTGGCATTCAGGGTTTACGATCTAGCTGCACTCAGGTTTCGTGGACTTGATGCGGAAATCAATTTCAGTATTGATGACTACCATGAAGATTTAAAATATGTAGGTCCAATTATGTATGTTGAATGAGAAATTAATGTCAATGGTCATAGATTAATAATTAGAGAAATTAATAACTTAATACATGCTTTTCTTTCTTCTCAATATGATTGATTTAATTACAGATGAATACTTACACTAAGGACGAGTTTGTTTCGGCTCTCCGGCTCAGGCACCGCCCGCCGCAGCTTCATAATGTTAAATTGCACATTGGATTCTAATAATAGAGTCGTTTTTATTTTCAATAAACAAAACTTTCAGTGAAAGGAACGTGCTTGTACCGTAAGTTAGGCATTAGGGCTAATTTCGGTCACAACGTTTCTAGTTGTTTAGATTCCAAAAAAAAAAAAAAATTGTTTGTTTATTTAGCTTTCTCTTATGGAGCTATTGTATTGGGATCCGATGGTAGATTGTAACATATACCAATTTGGTCTGTGCTTGATGATAGTATTATTGCTCAGCTTCTGAATTCTAAATGGGTAGGTTCAGCAAATAAATAAATGAATAAAGCCTAAAAAATTGAAATATATAGCATGCACACCATATAAGTTTTCTTCGGTCCCTAAAGTATACTCTCCTGATTTTCTGTAATTTAAAATTGGAGCAGTTCTTTAACCTTGTTATTTTATTATACAGTCCCAGTCCTTCTAAACGAACATTGTTGTATGATAAATTCAAAATTCAACCTTAAATTTTGTACTTCTTTTTCCCAGCTGAATTCTCGTACCAATATTATAATCGATCGGGACCCTCTTCTTCAATCTCTCTCTGTCTTGTGACCATTAAAACTGTACCGAAAAGCAAACCCCACTCATGACTCAACTTGGTTGGTGAAGATCAAAAAGGCTGTTAATGATAATCTGATATCATGTTGTCAAAATATCTTCAACAGTTGCTTCTCTTCCCCCCTCCTCCTTTTTTCTTTTTGTTCGTGTTGCTTATAGGCGTGTGCACGAGTCACAATAAGTCAATAACTTATTGTTCAATACGTGAGTATCCCCAAAAAAAATAGCGTTTTTTCCCCTAGCACTTTGAGTTTGTGGTCATTAAATAAGTTGTTGATTAAAAAAAAAATTTATTATTTGATAAATTATGTTAATATAATTTTTGTGAGTTAAAAAAAATAATACATGTAATTGATAAATTTTATTATAAAAGTCTCATGGTATTATACAATTACCATAAAAGAAAGAAATTTTAATTACTTTTAATTTATGTATTAGAGTTTATGAAAAATAAAACATAAATGTCTATGTTAATGTTTAAAATGGGTAAATGCTCATTTTGATAACATTTACTTTTTTTGTTGTCTGAAATCTAAATAAGTCTGAATTTAGTTAAAGTCTAAATAGGACTAAATACATATACCTAAATGACATATTTATTTTTCTTTTTTCAATATCTGAATATACGTGTTAAATTATTTTTTTCAAAAAGAAAACATTTTAAATATGATATTTTCACATATATAACCTTATAAATATTAATAACATTTATGTTTATTGGTTAAACACATAACAAGTTATAAATAAAGTATTTGATTAGAGAAAAAAATTGATAATGTGTACTTTAACAAAGCATGAAAAATAATATTAATAACATTTATGTTTATTGGTTAAACACATGACAAGTTATAAATAAAGTATTTGATTAGAGAAAAAAAATTGATAATGTTTACTTTAACAAAGCATGAAAAATAATATATATATGTAACACATTTATGTTTTTACATTAATATATGATACTTGTAATGTCATTTTTAGTATATTTTTATTGATTTTTCTTTTTTCTTAATTACATCCTAATACAATTTTTAAATCATTTGAATTAAAATTAATGTATTAACTAAAATTAAAAATCTATAAAAATAATAAATATAAATACAAAAAGATGGACCTACTATAAAACATACTCACTTAAAGCTCTGTTATGTTTAAAATTCTCATTAAAAAATTAACAATTGAATACACACATATAACAAAAAAAAAGGATAAGTAAAAAAATAATAAAATGATAACTTATATAATAAGAAATAAATTTATTTAATAAGGTATTAATGAGAGAGAATAATAAAGTTTCATTTAGTTGTTTTGCCACTCAAATAATAGTTAGAATATTTAACTTTTTCTATTCAGACCTAAACATCTTAAAATCAGACATAAGTGATAGAAAACAAAGAAATTAAAAAATATAAATGTCTAATAATAATTAAAATTCAGACTTCAAACAAAAAACAAACAATACTTAGTCTCTATATTTTGATTTCAGCGCTCGTTTAGCTTATATGTTTTGAAAAATAAGATATTGTTGCTATTCAATATATTACACTCTCATCTTTTTTTTTTTTATAATACACTTACAACATTATTCTTGGGGATATTAATGAAAAGAAAAATATTAATTTATTAGATTAGCTTTAAAACATAAAATAAAAATTTGTGTAAATTCTTTATTATTTTACATTTAGGATTAATTTGTTTATAAATAATTATTAGTATGATTATAAGGATGGCAAAATCTGGGTCCGGGTCCGGGCCCGGGTTCATCCATTTCAATTCCGGACCCGGATGAAAATTCGCTATACCGGACCTGGAAATAAACCCAGATTTTTGGACTTCGGGTGCGAACCAAGTTCAACCCGAAAAAATCCAGGTTTTTTAACCCAGATGGGCACCATTTATGGGCTTGTTTCCACGTAGAAAACCAAAGGTAGGGCACTGATGTTCAACTTTGCAACTTTTTTTCATCACCGATTGCTTCAATATCAAAATATGAGTAATATTCAAATCAGAGGAAAAATTTTGATTAAAGAATATAACAAAACAATGAAGCAAAAGTGCAAAACAAAACCTAAATTTTGTGATTCTCAGTTTGTCATCATCAAACAACAGCTAAAATGATAGCAAAATAGAACACAGATGGTGATGGGGAATGAAAATCTTGTGAATTCATGCCGCTGGTCACTACTTCATCTACGTCTGTGAATGCCAAATCGTCACTTCGTGTGCGTGATTGTCTGCTGCCAGCTATGACTGTGAATCGGGTTAGGAGTTATTGAGAGATTCAAGCCTTTGATGATGATTGATCACGATTGATGACGACTTGATAATGATGATGATTTAAATTGATGAATTTGAGAGATAAAAAGGAGAGGAAATGGTGGCAGATGTGAATTGATGAATTTGGGAGATGAAAAGGAAAAGAAATGGTGGCGGCCATAAGCTAAAAGCCTAAAATATGTAAACTAGGGTTTGTGTGTTCTTTTTCTATTGATTTTTTATTTTTTATATTTATATTAAAATAATTGTATCCAGGTCAGGTTTCCGGATAATATGAGTTTAGCTAAACCTGGACCCAAACCCAAACCCGGATACGTCCGGGTTCAAAAAACCAATACTAGATCCATATATTATTTAAATGCAGTATAAGTTAAACCCAGCCCGAATCGTCTGGGTTTATCCAGGTCCGGATTATTTTGTAATCCCTAAGTAAGAATGTTGTAAGAGTATTAAATATTGTTTAAAGTTGGTTGGTATTAATTAATATATAAATTAATAATTAGTAAGATTGTTGTAAGACTACAAAAAAATATTAGTTCTTTTATAATGATATTGAAGAAGTGTTTATTTCACGGATTAAGGAATTAGAATTTGAAATTGAAATCATTGACAACGTTTACTTCGCAAAATAAAAACCGAAATAAGAATCAGAATCGTGGACCCCACCAAAATTTGGGAATGGGAATGCCCCCTTGGGAATTAATCTCTCATTCCCTAGATTTTTCATTTTACCCCCATTAAATTTTTATAATCCCCAAATTTCCCTCAATCAACTTTTGTCATTTTTGCTTTTGGCCCCTATAGAATTTATGAAAATACCCAAAAGTTTTATATTATTTGCACATAGGTACTTTATTATTTAATAATTAATTAATCAATTATTTATTATTATTATTATTTAATGTCATTATTATTATATTAATTTTATTAAAAATATGTTATTTTTATTATTATTATTAAAATAAATTTTGTTATTTTAATTATTTTTATTAATAATAATAATGATGATGATGTTATTATTATTATTTTAATTTTATTTTATTAAAATTTATTTATTTTATTAATACTAATATTGATAATGTTAAAATTTATTATTATTATTTATTTTATTTTTTAATTAATATTATTGTCATTATTATTAAAGACTTTTTAGTAATTTGTAACAATCTAATTCATTTCGTTTCCAATTCCAAAATAAAGTAAACACATGGCAATCCAACTCATTCTAATCCAATTTTTATAATTCAAGTAAACAACTTATTCTGATTCTCATTCTCCATTTTCATTCTAGCTCATTTTTCATTTCTACCCATTTCAATTCTAGGTCATTGTTTAAGTTACTAATTAATACAAAAAATATTGCAGCAAGAATATTATTGTAAAACATAAGAAAAAAAGGGGACAAAACTATAATATATTTGAGAGCACCAATGTCTTGAGATATTTTTTAAAATGCAGGGACTAAATTAGTACTTAAATCAAAATATAAGAAATAAACAAGATTATGGTTATATAATACGAATTTTAAAAAGTATGATGATTTATTTAATAAGCTGCTTATAAAAAGCAACCACCTACTTCCTTTTAAAATTTATTGTCAAATGAAGAAAATAATAAAATAAATAGCTTATAAAAATTTTGCCATACACTATTGTTGTTAATACTTATGAAATAAGTCGTTTATAATGTTTCAATCTTAATCTCAAACAAGACACTTCTCCGTAGAGAATCTTGACCAATAATAATGATAGAAATACAAATTTTATATATAGTAAGTTTTTTCATAAAAATTAATTTGTCAATACATTTTTGGTTGGATGATTTTCGCATAAGTCTCTGTCATAATAGTCAATATTTGTAAATTTTAAATTATTTTTTAATCATTTTATTGAGTCAATATAGTAATGATATAAAAATACATTTTTTGTCTTGCAGTTTTTATATTTTTTTGTGCAAATTAATGTATCAATAAACTTTTTGATTAAATGATCTCACACAGGCGTACTTCAATACTTCATTGATTATGTTCAATTTTATGTTTTTGTTCAATCAATAATACATTGACACATAAATTTGTTAAAAAAAGAAAAAATTTGGATCCTCTCTCTCTCTCTCTCTCTATATATATGTGTGTGTGTGTGTGTGTTAGTTAAAATGTTAAATGAAAAAAATGTTTGAAGTAAATTTGATGATATTTTAAGACTTTGGATAATAATTGAAAATCTTGTGATATTAGCAAATTGTCAAAATAAACGTGATAGATATTTTTCTAAATAATTATGCTGAGAAAAATAGACATCTTCTCATGAGAATTGATGAAGCCCTCATTTTATTAAAGTTATGACCTAGCTAAAGAACAAAAAAATACTACGTTAAAATATTCTTATGATTTAACTTGATCCTCACTTTACAAAACGATTACTTCCTCAGTTCTCATTAGAAATTGACCATGAAATCAAAACATCAATTTAATGTGATATTCACGTTCTACCAAAATTTTACACTCATACTTTTTTTGTAAAAGTAGAAAAATGATAAATTTATATAATAAGAATACCATTTGCATATAAAGACAACCAAATAATCATCATTATCGACAAAAAAAAACTGTAAATCAATAACACTTACAATTAATTAAATTTAAAAGATTTTTTGATTAAAAAATTAATTGTATTTTAAAAAAAATTGACCAGAATAGTGAATTTAACTTTTAAAAAAAGATTTTTAACTATCTTGAGAACTGGCAGTGGGCTAACCCCTCCTCACAAATGTGAGGAAGGGGTTCAGCCCCTGAGGCAGCGCATCGGGGTTTAATTTAAAATTCCTTCCTGCCGTCCCAGGAGGCAGTGAAGCGATCTTTTCTCCTGGGAGGGAGTTGACGTCCCTCGAATATTTGAGAGGGTTAAAAATCTGAGCGGTACCATATCAGAATTGATGTAAACGAGTCTCAGTATATGTATGATTGTAAATATCATGAGCAATAGTCTCTTCAAAAAAAAAAAAAAAAAAAGATTTTTAAGGGAACAGTGAACAGATGATGGCGAATTAAACCATGGTCACACCCCTGATCCAGAATCAAATGGGCAAAGAATAATAGGCCCAAATCGAGGACATGATTTCGAAGTTCGAACACAGGAAATTAGTTGGGGTAATTTCAAAATCCCAACCAAAAAAACATTAAAAAAAATTACTGTTTCCAACACTAATCGCTTGAGAGACGTAGAGGTGGTAATTTGGATTGGTAGATCAAATTTTATCGAATCTTAAATGAATTTAGTCTTCTGAAAAAAGAAATTGAGTCAAATTTCTGTGGGTTTAAATTTAATTTATTTATTAATTGAATTGGAGTATCGAGATTCGAATTCAACCTCTTTAATAAACAAGTATTCGATTTGATTCACTTAAACATAATTAATAAATGAATTTAAGTGAATCACATCGAATTTGGGTGCCTTAGAAGTCAAATTTAGAAAAAAAAAAATAATGGCTGACTAAGGTTGGTCAAATAAATGCTAAATGAATTCAGGGCATAAATAAATCGATGTGATACAAATATTTTTTGTTGAATAAACGAATTAGGGAGCTCAAATCTGTGTTTGATTTGTTTATTAAATTGATTATACGGATTTGACTTATTTATTAATCATATCAAAATTTTTTAAACTCAACTCCATTTATTTCCTGTTAAATCGAATAAAAGAAACCGATCCATTTTAACTTATAGTGGAATAGAAATAATCATATCATTACCGAAAAATTAATCGAGGTTAGTCCTTAGGAGAAGAAAAGACCATACCCAGAGCCCCCACTAAGATACCGCAACCCTGGAAGGGTCCAAAAGAAAATTAAACCGAACCGAATTAAGATTACTTCAAACCGAATCGATGTCTCAAGTCAAACCGAATCCATGCCGGTTAGTCCTGCATAAAGATGAAGCATCTTCTTTCTTTACTATTGCCAAGCAACAAAAGAGCATCTATGATGATTGATGCGTGTTCTTTCTTGTTAAACTTAAATTTTTTAAAAAAAAAATTTCTGTTCTTTATTTGGCTTCATTTAAAATAAATAAATATCAATAAAATAAGGAAAAAAAAATTTGATTCGTAAAAATGTATTTGAACGACAAATTAAATTAAAAAAAAAAAAAACTTCGTAGCTGCTGCCTGCTGGATGATTACTGCAAAAGCAAAAAAAAAACACCAGAGGTACGGATGGTAAACGTTGTATAGTCTTGTCGAGTCATAATCACCAACTCAGTGTTTTAAGATTTCAGTCCACTCGCTCACCGCCACCGCCCCCACTTCCCATACTACTTCTCTTTCGCCGAACAGAAAAAATAAGAACAGATTGAAGCGGTAAAAAACACGCGCCATAACAATTGCAAACCTTTTTTTTTTTTTTTTTTTTATAGAGTATCGTTGTGTAGTAAATGAAAATTTAAATTGCATCAAAGACTTGGCAGGTGGGGGGGTATTTTATCGAAGGATTTTACTGAATCACAATTAATCTAATTTTTAAGTCACCAAAAACATGCACAAATAAATAATTAATACGACAGTGTGGGATCTATTTAATTTTTGTATTATTTTAGATGGGTTATAAATTAAATTAATTAGAATTTAATGGGTGGTGAGCAGAGTAAATGTTCTTCTTATATTAATGATATTAATGAGAATGAAAATTTAAATAATGTGATAATGGATTTATTCTAAAATAGTCATAATAAATTTTTAATTATAAATATATTTGATCGTAAAATTAATTTGTCTCGGTAGAACTCTTGACCTACGCGTATACACCATAATTGTATGTATTTGAATTTCCAGTAAACTTTATATTATAAATATGTTTGCTTATGGAACCGTGAGAGTACTGCAGCTCACGGCATACATACGCCATAAAATGATCAAATTTTATTAATTTTTTATTATTTGATTTTGCCGACATTGTGACTGTGACCTATGGTAACAAGTAGATTATAATCAACTAAAAAAAGAAAAGATAACTTAGATTTAAATTAGTTTTTTTAATTTATTTGGAGGTAAATATATACTAAGTACCTAATGTTTTTCACTTTATCAAAAATATATCACTTTTTTATTTTTCTATTATCACCATAAGAGAATTTAACATAATATTGATAAAATGATTGTTTTACTCCTCAATGCCCAAAAAAAAAAAAAAAAACTATCTAATGGTCACTATTTTGAATACCTTTAGAATTCATTGTTATCTTGGATTGATGAGAACAAACAATAAACTATAAGTTTTGCATAACAAGTTTTATAACGTTATTTTTTTTATTGAAGGGAACAAATCATAATGTTCAAAATTCCTCATATTCATTTTATAGTCATTTTAAATGTATTTTAGATAATTATAACTGACATTGTTGGTAATTTATTATTGTTGAAGATTTATTATTGTTTAAAAGATATTCTATTCAAGATGACATATATAAGTAGGGAGTTCTTGATTTATATTATAAACGAGTTATAAATTAGTTACGGTCCTTCTTTCGGTGATGCTATATATTTAAATTAATGGTCAAAATTGGTACCAAGAGCTACAAAATAAAATTTATTTTTTTGTCATTTAGATAGGATTAAATGGTTTTTTTTTTTAACATTTAGGCATAAAATAGTGGATAGTGATGATGTTAATATGAAAAAAAAAGTGACATTTTATAAATTTTAGGTAAATAGTTGCAAAAGAAATGAGAAAAATTTATTAGTGCATTTTTATAACGTGTGAAATATGACGTGCTGAGATATTTGCCGTGTATTTTGGTCATGATGGAAGCGGAAACAGGAAGAGGGCAAAAACAGATAACAGTTGATCGTTGTTGGCTCTTATGTCCCATCACTTCTTTTAGAATTTCAGACCCACCACTTTCATCTATTCTTTCTTTCTTCTTTCGTCCCATTTTTTTTTTTTTTCATATAAACATGCCCTGCTTCCCCTTTGCAGTCTCCTTCTTACTATTATCATTATTATTATTATTATTATTATAAGCTTCCTCTTTGTAGCACTCCCAAGTTTCATTTTGCACTTGCAACGCAAAACAGGAACAAGAAAACTAGAAAAGCACTAGCTAGTACAATGTTGGATCTTAACTTGAGCGTGTACTCGGGCGAATATTCCAATTCCATGAACAGGGAAAGTTCTGGAAGCTTCCATTCCTCCGTCGTCACCTCCGGCGGTGACTGCTGCTCCCCTGCTTCCTCCTCCGGAGGTTACATTTTCAGTATACTGAAAGATTCTAACAACAGTGGCAGCAACCAAAACGATCACCACCACCACCACCACCACCAGCATCACTATCAAAACGACAATGTTTTAACTCAAGGCGGCGGCGGCGGCGGCGGCATTCCGTTTATTCCGTTAATAATAAACACAGAAGGAGAAGAAGAAGAAGAAGCTAACAACAATAACGATGATGAAAGGGAAAGGGTAGCTTCACTATCACAGCAACAGGAGGTTCAGATTCAGCAGCACGGCCATAGTAGACAAGTGAAGAAAACTAGACGTGGGCCTAGGTCTAAAAGTTCTCAGTACAGAGGCGTTACCTTCTACAGAAGAACAGGAAGATGGGAATCTCACATTTGGTTTGTTATTTTTCTTTTTATATATATAATATAAAAAAAAATTCATTAAAATAGTAGTCAAAACTTTTTTGCTTTTTGTTTGTGTTGAATATTTTTTTAAAGTTCACTTGTTTTTTAATATTTGTGTGTTTTTTTTTAATTTCTGCAGGGATTGTGGGAAGCAAGTCTATTTGGGAAAGTGTATTTTTAATTTTTATTCGTTGTACTTGCCATTTCTAACTTAAACTGCCTGGTTTTATTTACTTAGTGTATTTTTGTAAATTTGCAGGGGGATTTGACACAGCTCTTGCAGCGGCCAGGTGAACAAATATTTCTTTTCTGAATTTATGAATTGAGATTGTTTTGTTTTTTAGAGTTTCATTGTTTGACACTATATTGGAGCCAAGTTACGGGAATTTTTTGTTCAATTTGGTATTCTGATTCAGGGCTTATGATCGAGCTGCTATAAAGTTTAGGGGAGTTGATGCAGACATCAATTTTCACGTTGATGATTATCAAGACGATATAAAAATTGTAGGTCGCAGACTATGTTGTTTACTTGCTTAATTGAGTCCGTGATTGCAATTGGGTTCTTACATTTTCTTTTTTCTTTTTTCCTTTTTTGATTGACTGTTTGTTCTGCAGATGAGTAATTTTACAAAAGATGAATTCGTGTATTCTCTCCGCCGCCAGAACACTGCAGCAGCTAGCAGAGGAACTTCAAAATACCGGGGAGTCACGCTGCACAAATGTGGCCGGTGGGAAGCTCGCATGGGGCAGTATCTAGGCAGGAAGTGAGAAGCCCTTTTAACAATTTACACTTGATGTGCCATTTACTAATTTTGAATTAAGAACTGGAGGAATTGATTTGGTTATGATAGTTTTAGTTTTGGGTTGCTTGCTTGCTTGCAGGTATGTTTACTTGGGGCTATACAATACTGAAGAGGAAGCTGCAAGGTATAATTGATTACAAAAACAATCTTCTTTGATACTTGATGTCTAATTTCGCTTCTGTTTAATGAACTATATGTTTATGTCTTGGAAATCAGGGCTTATGACAGGGCTGTTCTGAAGTGCATTGGGAGAGAAGCAGTCACAAATTTTGATCCTAACTCATATGATGAGAATTCGATCTATGGGACCAACCCTGCTGGTAGTATTTCTTGTCAGTAATTTTGATATATTTTTGTACTGAGTAATGCCAAATTGTCAGCTCATACTTTCTTATACAGAGGGCGACAACGATGTTGATCTAAATTTAGGAATTGCTCCTCCGAAATCAAATGACGGTCGAAGGGATGAAAACAATTGGAGCAAATTTCTATTCCAAAACGGCTGGAATAACATGCCCAATGATTTCGGAGCAAGAAAAACGGTGATTTTTAGACTGCCTTTCTGCGTTTTGGTTATTTGATTTTTGCATAGATGATTTGGCCACCACAAATTTTCCAGGATGTTAAAGTAGCTAATTTCAATTGCTTGTATTGCTCTCAGCAACTGGAGAATTCTGTTGCTGCGACTGCAAGGGTTCAGCCTCCACCGTGTAACTCTGCTGTGCCTACTGCACCCTCTCCTCCTGGCTGGAGTGGTGGATTTTCTAATCACTTATTAAATGTAAATCCATGACTAGTTTATAAATGAATAATTTGGTATTATTTATGCTTTTGTTTCTGCGATAGATCATGTGATCGATATCTCGCTCTCTTTGGTGTGAGCAGGAAAGAGCATTAGAGAAGGGGAATATTAATTCCTTCCCTAGTTGGACATGGCAATTTGAAGCCCCTCTTGTTGGGGCAGCTGCAGTGCCACGTTTCTCTACTGCAGCATCATCAGGATTCCCTTCAATGATCACTGCACCTTCAGTCGTCTCCAATCACCTTCATTATCCGAACACAATGGTCCATGACCGTTACACCCAGTCAATCATCAACCCCAACATGCCTCATTTCTGCTGTAGAAGCTGAGTGGTAAAAAATGGTCACAATAAAGAATCTTTCTTGTACATTGAAGGGGTAAACAAGGGGAGGAAAACCGAGACTACTTGTTGTAATCATATGTTCAAGTGAAATCTTATATGTTCAAGAAAGTTAAATTTGATGAAGAACGAAAGAAGGGGCTAGAGAGTTGCATTAACATCAAGCATTTTTCTTTCAGGAAGCTCGGAAAGTACTTGCAGTACTTGGCTAAACACTTGTAATGACTAGAACTTGTGTAAAATGCTTTTCGGCTAATCTATAGAAGTTTGTGTGTTAATTTACTGTCAATTAGAAATTTAGCTATTTACAATCAGACAATTAATATTCGAGCAACTTATTGTCAAGTAGATGTTTTGTTGATTATAATCATACAATTAACATTTGAAGATGTTTATTTTACTCATATTTTAAAAGAAAGAAGACTGAATTAAGGGTTCATATTATAATATAAGAACACAAACTTAGGTTCTACTATTCAATGAAAGGTTATTGGTGGTGAAGTTCAGAGATATTATGAAATGTATGTTTTGCTTCAATGTGCCTAATTAGTCAAACATTCCCATTTGTTAACCAACTTATGTATGAGTTTTCCAGGCATAAAACTGGATTGAGAAACTAAACTGATTTTTCTTTATTAATTTTGTAGTATCACAACTCACAAGTTATATAACAAGCATGAAGAGATTTTGTAGTCTCACAATGTGGTTTTTAGTTTTTACAATCATGGGGTAAAATCTTGTTAGTGCAACTAAACTAAGCAATAATGAATTTTTAACGTAGAGCGCTCATTGGACAAGTGATGAACACATTTTTGTCTTACTTTAGGTTAAGGACTTTTTTTTTACGAGAGTATTGCTTATGATATTTACAACCATACAATTGCTGCTGAGACCATATTACATTATATCTTATATTGCACCGCTCAAATTTTAACTATCTCAAATGTTCGAAAGACGTTAAACTCCACTTCTGGGAGAAAAACTGCTTCCACTTAAGATTTGAAAAAAAAATTAAATTAAACCCTCACAATACATCTATGTATGTTCGAACTACTTTCCTCACGCTTGTGAGGGAGTGGCTCTAGCCACTAGGCTAAGCCCTAGTCAATCAGGTTAAGGACTTGAATTCTCTTGATGTGCCATTTTGGTAGTTTCTATAAAAATTATTTCAATTCAATTATCTTCACTTGTTTTAAAAACTTAATTTTCCTTCGTAGTTACGTGAGTATGTAGCTTCAATTTTTTATCCATCATTTAAAGTTCATATATTGAAATTATTGACTTCATGTTTAAAAAAAAAAAGAATGATTGTAGTAGTTTAAATGTATCATATTCCTAATTTAAATATTGTCAAATGATCAAATTTTATTAAATTATATTAGAGTCTTCTTAAGTTATATTTATTGTAACTTACAATCTAATTAAAATATATAAAAATAGGAAACATAAGAGGTGGGCCACGTGGATCAATATGTGATTTTTATATTGTTTTAATTGAGCACTAAGTTGTAATAAATAAAACTTTTTTTATTTACTTTCTGAGTGTTTGACCATGAGGGATAGTAAAATTTAGTAACATTGATACCATAATTAGACCCAAAGAGTATTGAGGTTGAACTTTGTGGCATCATAATTGAGTTGGAAATGAAATGATGGATTGGATGAAAATTGCGGGAAAGTGTAATTTCATGAAGTAAAAAGAATAGAGTGATGATACAGCCACAAACTCTTGTATAAATTTATTTTGTACAAACTAACGTGTCATTAATTTATTGATTGAATGAAAATATAAAATAATAAAAACAAATCATGTGGGGCAAGTGATATTTAATTCAACCAATCTTATCATGCCACATCAATTTGTACAAAATAAGTTTGTACAAGAGTTTGTAACTATATTATTACTCAAAAGAATAAGCTATGTTTGTTTGTTGTAACTTACGACCCAACTAAAAAAATGTAAAAATAAATAATATAAGATGTGGGTCAGGTGGGTCGATATGTAATTTTTATATTGTTTTTAATTAAACTATAAATTATAATAAATATAACTCAACAAGACAAGACCGATTTTGTTTACTTTCTGATTGTTTGACCATGCGACTCTGTAAAATTCGATAACATTGATACCATATTTAGACCCAGAGAAGTGTATAGGGGTTGAACTTTATGGCATCATAATTGAGTCGGAAATGAAATGGTGGATTGGATGAAGAGTGAGGGAGGGTACGATTTCATTGAAGTTAAAAAAAGAACAATAACAAAAATAATAAAAGGAGGATTGGATACACTCAGTCACTCACAAGTCACTATAAATAGTACCAAAATAATATTAGTTTATATATATATTCATGAAAGATTAGGGTCATGCACATGGGGAAAGTGAAAATATGTATATTTTTTCACTTTGTCTTTGTCTTGTATCCTATGAAAGCATTAAATAAATAAAAACAAAGATGTTGTCATAATGACAATTGTCTTTTGCCCCCGGGGCAAACCTAGTTCTACAGCCCAGTAGGCCACGTGTACAAGGCCTGATACCGCCTTAATGGACCCTGGGCCCATTTCGTGTCCTCTTAATTTAATATTTTAATTTGTTTTATTCAAAAAGGAAAAAAAATCCGCAATCCTCGGCTTTGCTCTTGGTTCAACATCACCCCTAAACGCAGAGACAGTACAGCTTTGAAAAAAGCATTCATTCAATTCACAGAACTCAATTATGAAAGATAGTAAAACAAAGCTGATGTACTTTCATTTCGTGTAATGAACAGTCTTTGAAAGCTTTGATTATTCCAGTCTCTGCAAAGGGGGCCTTATGGGGATCTTCTTTTCTTCGCTCTGCTCACACACTCTCTTTCCAAATTTCTAGGTGTTTGGGTTTTTTGAGGCAACAGTAACACTGTCACAACCTGATGAATTTCTTTACCTTTTTTACTGTTTCTGGGGATTTTGATGAGCCCTTTGTGAGTGAATGAGGCAGTTTCCATGTTGGGTTTTTAACCAAACTCTTATTAGAATGCATTTAATACCCTTTTGAGTAATCACCTTGTGCCTATTGTCTGTGATTTTTAGGATGTACCTCATGCCTCTCATTTGCCTCAACTTTTTGGTCAAATGATCCTCAAGAATTTTTTGTCCCGGAAGAAAATGGAAACACTGTTTTGAACTTTTGGTAACCAATAATTAATTTACCTCTGCTGATCATATGGGTAAACATCTTAATCTAGATGTCTTTTTTTTTTTTTAAAAAATTACAATTTGATATTTATTGAGATTTTAAGTGGTTCGGATTCCAACAGATATATTGTAGAAATTTAATTTAATTTTTTTTTAAATTTAAGTAATAATAGTCTTTTTCACAAAAAAAGAGTTGACATTTCTCAAATATTTAAGAGAGTTAAAATTTAAACAGTATCATATCATGATTGATGTAAATTAGTCGGTTAAAATCTAAACGTGTCATATTAAAATTGATGCAAACTGATTACAATAATTAGATAATTATAAATATAATAAACAATAATCTCTTTAAAAATATATATATACATATACATTATATAGTACAATAGTCAAACATATCAACTTGAAGATACGTTCTCACTAATATTTACAGGGATACTTATCCTAAATTAAAGGGACTGAATTCCAAGAATACCACTAAGCTATAAGTTCAATACCGCATCTGCCTATAAACTTTTAGCATCCATTGTAATTTTGAAGCAGTAGTTCCATTGTCCTCGTATTCTTTTATTTTGGGTAAATTTTAAATTATCCTCCTTACTTTTAAAAATTTAAAATTATCTCAATATTTTGTTAAAAAATCAGGATGGGTTGATTTTTTTTTTTAATTTTCTTAACAAATACAGAATAAATTAAAATTCTACAAAATAAAGAGAGTAATTTTAAGATAATTAATTTACAAAAAGCATAATCCGAAATTAATAGTTAAGGGCAAACAGGATAAATGTCCTCGTTTAATTATAAAAAAAAATTACTTGATTTCGATGAACTTAATTAAATTTTTATCTCGTGATTGATAATCACTGTCCTGGTCAGTCAAAGCCTTTGCCCTTTATCCCATTTAAATTAAAGAATTGAATGGTGTCTGGTAATTTAAAAGGCCAATACTTAATATCCCTAGAAGTAATGTTGTATTAATATTTTTTTATTTTATTAATATCTCAAAGAATTTTATTTTACACTTTACTTAGCAAAACTTTACGTAGCTAACCTTTAAGCCATGCTTTAACCACGTGAATTTAGACTGTCTACTTGATTTCTAAATATCTAAACAATCATTGATGTCATATTATCTAAATTAATCCGAATCTACCCTAAACATCCCCAGAGAATTGAACCATATCCTTTTGAGTGTAAACCACCAATGTGGTTCTAGGATTATAACCGAATAAATGAACACAATTATTATAATATGCTCATGAGATACATCATCATACATACATGCATACATACATATTTATATTTCTATTTAGAAAGTTACTAAGTTACCGCTACCGAAACTTGCAGTCCTTTTTTTTTTTTTTTGAATTACATGAGACTAATGCTCAAATTACAACTCATATTATATGAGATTTACAATTGATATTTACAATCAAACAATTACTGGGACTAGTTTACATTAATTCTCATATAGCACTGCCCAGATTTTTACCCTCTCAAATATTCGAGGGATGTCAAACTCTCATTTTAGGAGAAAGACGGCCTTCACTCGAGCTCTGAGACTCCAAGGAAGGAAATTTAAATTAAACCCCCGCAATGCTTTTGCGGGGCTCGAACCACTTCCCTCACACTTGTGAGGGAAGGGTTCTAGCCACTTGGCCTTCACTTGCAGTCCTTTTAAAATCACGTGAATAGTAATAATAAGTGGTGGGACTCGTATGATTTTTGAAACAATTATAAATTTTAGCAACTGTAATTTAGTAAAATTTTTTTATTTATACTTACTTTAATGAAGGTATTTTCACTTGGTTAAAGTAAGGATAAAAAAATATATTTTGATATATTAATAAATAAAAAAATTATAATTTTTAATATATTAATGTTTAATGTTTATTTTTTTATACAAATGAGAATGCCACCGTCAAATAAAAAGTATATATATAAACTCCCTCAAACTCAATGAACTCTAATGAAGTGGAGTTGTTAAAGTTAGTCCACTTCATACAACACACATGTCACACCCTAAATTCCACCCATCAATGTGGCTAGATTCAATGGTGTTTGTGCTCCCAGTTTTCCGCCTCTCCATTATTGAGTTCAATTTTTTTTTTTTAATGAGTTCAATTATTGAGTTCAATTGAATTGATATACTATTTTTTTTTTTTTGTTTACACAATTTGGAAAGGGAATTTTACTCAATTATTTCTTTGAGTTCCAGGCTTCAAAGAAGTATCGTTCAATGCTGCTCATCATTATTGGTTGCACTTGCACTTGCACTTGCACTTGGGCTCATGGGTGGGATGGTGGTGGGGATAAATGGCCTGAATGGTGATGTCTTTTCTGCTTATCTGTTATTTTCATTTCTCCCTAACCATAATGATCCTCGGAAAAAAGGGTTTTGGAAAACCTAAGGAAACAACAACTGTAGGTCAAATATTATTACTATACGCTTTAGGTCATTAATGAGTTTTTAGATGTGAATTTAATGGCAATCAAGTCAGATGTCCCCATTTGTGGCCATGACAAGATAACACACAATGCCAAGTCACTTTCATTTCATTTTCATCTGCGCATGCAATCCAAATTTAGATTGCCTTGCTTCCATTATGAAAAAAAATTTGAGCTCACAGTCTCACTCACACACGCCGGTGCCATTAGTTTATGGGATCAAACAAATAGATCTTCTTTTTTTCTTGTGATGGTCATTTTCATGCCTGCCGTTAAACACAAAGATCATGAAGCATTGCTTAATGAGTAAGACGATTTGCCCAATGCCCCATAAACCCACGCATTGTGTTTCTGTCAATTGTCAAATCTGTAAAATCTCATTTTGTTAAAGCAGGCTCAGCAGAATTGTCTGCAGACCAACATGGAGTTTGCCCATTAGCTACAAAATCTTAGCGTAAGTAAACAACCTGCAGGCCTACATAATTTCTTCACCATCAAAGCACACTACAAACATTATGGTCTCTCCTGTTTTAGCTACAGCAGCACTGTTAATTCGTCTCTTCACTTGAAACTTTGAAACGCCCAGAAATTTTAAAGCACACCGAGATCGAGTGATAATTGCAATTTACTGCATATTTTGTGCCTTAATTCATGTCGTCAAATACGCCTACTTCATTTGCATTTTACAATTTTATCAAATAGAATATAGTATCCCCTTGCAGCCTTGCATGCAAGCTATTGGCTTGCACCCAATTAATAGTTTTTTTTTGGAATGAGCTCCTCTTTTAGGCTTGATTTTGTATGCAGTGGACATTCTTTTTATGAACTTATTACCTCACCATATTTAGTTTTTATCAATAAATCAACTTATACTCTCTTCTCTTCTATAAGTAATATACAATATTAATATTTTAAAACACCAATTCAAAGTGTTCTAACAATGTCTACAACATAAAGTATGACCATACACTAGATTATTTCCCCGCCCATCTAAAACTTGAACAAACCAAAATTCTTTCTCCACCGAGAAGACACGCATTAATTAAAATTTAGGTAGCGTTTAGCAGGGGAAATTCCAAAACTTGAATAATTATAATTTAAGCAATGATGATGAAATTGAAATGCAATGCAAAACATAAAGTCAGAAAAGCAATATCAAACGAAAAAGACAGTTAAGTTCTTCACAGACTTCGTGGTAGTATACAGAGCTTGAATGAGACTGAGGCTCTAGGGTATCTTAGTACAAGGACCCAATGGGGCCGTGAGTAAAGTGAGACTGAGAAGCAAAAAAAAAAAAAAAACCCCACGCTGATCGTACACTAGACAAAATTTTTGCAGGCGGCATGCGATGCGATTCAATGGAATTTCATAAGCTACAAAGCACAGCTCCAGGCCTATAAGACCCTATACGCACGTACGGGTGCAACGAATACAGTGCGTAGTAGTAGCGAACGGTGTAAACTGTTCAACGAGGAGCGTGATGAAAGCATTAAGCATCTCTCAGGCCTCAGCCCCTTTTTTCTTCTCCGTGCACTGTCCATGACTCATCAACATCCATTTCATGTGGGGACTCACCGAGTCACTCGCACACCAGTATTTTATTTGTCAACCTCAGCTTCAAATCAACCTCACGCTCTGCTTTTTGCTTTGGTTTCGGCCCATCTTAATTGATTTGATGCCTCACTGTCACTGACGAAACCCCCAATCCCTGCATTAGCGCATTCTCTTCTCTTTCTCTTCCATTTTTACCTTGATGGGATTGTCATTTTGCACCCCCTCTTGCAGAGCGTGTCTTGTCTTTTCTTGAATCTATGGGAAACAACGTTTCATAATCCATGGTAACTTATTTCCTTTTTGTCCTTTTATTTTGAGAAAGATGTTAAATGAACTCAAAACCTCCAAAAGACTCATACATTTTGAGGTGTTTTCTCGTCATCAGTGCTTTGGATCTCCATTAATTAAGGAAGAAAAAGATTTTGAATTGTGGGAGGACCAATTGCAAAACTAAGAACTCTTATGATTATTATTATTATTATTATTGTCGTGTAAGAATAATAATGACGAGTTGAACCAACCCAGAGGCAAATATGGACTAGGACACTAAATAACACGGTTGATCTCTTAAAAAAAGGAGGCCAGAGATTGTTTGAAAAAAAAAAAAAAAGACTAACAAAGTGTCACTTTTCTTTTTAGCACCCAAAATTTTACTTCGGTTGAAGATATTTATGATCAAATTTTAATGAATGAATCAAAATGACATGGCACTACATGCGCTTGTCCTTACAAAGGTCGTACCTCTTTCACTCTTGCGCAGATGATATCATAAAAATAATTCACAATAGTTTGCAACTTGCTTCCAAAAAGAGGCATGCAAAATAGTTAATGGGACTATTACTGACGGCTTTTGTGACCAAAAGCAATACATTGCCAGTCTGCCTATGGTACACCAGCGAGGTTGTCAACACAAGTCAGTGCCACCAGGTCAGAAGATATCATTTCATTAAACACTTGATTTCAACAAAATTTAGTCGATGATCCTCGCATGATTTCTATCAAATTTACTTAATTCCTCCGCAGAGGGGTAACAGCCCAGGTAAAAGTTTCTCTGTTCGATTGCAGCAGGACAGGATCATTCATTTTCTATCAAATTTCTCTGCTCACACTGCACACACGAATCAAAAGGTAACTTAAAAAGCAGTAAAAGTCATCTGCCATTCCAATTATATGCTTTTGCATATACAAGAATAATGTGTGGGCCAAATGGTTAATTAAACTTACATACATGAGTCACAAGTGCGATAGTTTGTCCTTTGAGACTGCTACCATTAGGCACATGTGCTGCTGCTGTTTCGGTCCAGAGTTTGGGGACAACCTGATTCATCAGTTGCAGATTAAACATATCTTCTTTTCACAGTAGAAAGAGACTACGAAATTATGCTTCTTACCAGGTGTCACCACAAAACCAACGTCTGTAGACCCCATTGCAACTCATTCAAGATGGGGCCAGCCAACCATGTCATCCACTCCGGACACATTGCCCATTTGAGCATATAAATGATGATCAACACAATTCCATCAAAATTACATTGCAAATCCTCTGTTGTGCATATTACTTGTATTGGACATTTGACACTTTAAATCCTCGTAACTCGGAATAAATTTGTTAAACCCAAGCCCCCCATTTGTCAGTAAGTCAGAGACGCCCAGATCATTAATGCTCTTAACCCCTTTCAAACTACCCAAATGGCCAGTTGACATGTGCGCATTTCTGTATTGTTGGGCTGGTGATTGCGTAAATGAAGATAAATTATCGGGTTGGGGTTGATTAAGCAGTGTAGACGAAATTCCGTGAGTATCACTTGGGGGAGAAAATCTATTCATTGGGTAATCTTGAAACCTTAGGTTCTGATATCCAGAACTTGACTGTTGCATCAGCAGCTGAAGTCTTGCTTCATGGTCAAAAGGATTAAGCTGTGAATATGAGGTTTGTCTCATATCACACCCAAGATTATTCAGCCCTATTGCCTGCAACCCTTTACCAACTTCTAGTATTGCAGGATCAACAAATGGGATGTCACCACATGGGCCACCGTTTCCAGCTGCTGGAGTAGACGTCCGTTGCAAATGACTTGCTGAAGAGTGAAAGAAATCAGATTTTATCAGAAGAGGAACTAGAAGTGACATAACAAATGTTTCATTTCCCAGCAAAAGGGGGAAAGAGAAACTAACCGGAACTGTCAAAAGGCTTCTGCATTGTTCCATGAGGAGAAAAACCCGGAGGTGGTGCCCTGTTTGGCACTGCAAATCCTGGAGGGACTGAAGTTGGAGCTTTTGAAACTGTTGCAAGGTGATGAAGCAAAGAACTTCAGGAAGGAGTTTGGAAAAAACTAAACAAGACATTGAAAACAGGATCTTATGGATAAACCATGACAAATCTAACACACAGGACACAAAACCGTACATGCCATGAACCAACAAATTGTCAGTGTACCATAAAAGGCTATAACATGGTTACATCTGGGCTTCATAACAACATGAGTCTGAGATCCAAAAGAGAACAAATATACATGCACTGCATAACAGACAACCATGAGCCATATGGCAGAAAAGGCAGTCTAGCATTTCCAATCATCAAGACAGACAAATACATCTCCACTGATGTTATGACTTGTTTTTCAACCTTAACAAGAAGTTAAAAGGAACTTACTGACCATATGCAATTCTGACTAGCAGTATCCTCATCAACAAATTTAATTAGTACAGAGTTGATTTTAATTGCCTCAGAACTATTCAGAACATATAAAAAATTTCTTTTTCATGTAATTATACATTATTTCAAAATAGATGTGTTGAATAATAGCTTTCATGCAACACCCCGAGGCACTAAACTACTTACACGACAATAAGTATACAGCAGAAACTTCTCCGCAATCAATAAACTGGAACCACATTCAACTAAAAATAACTTTAACAACAGGTAAAATGACACTTACCAGATGATGAAATAAAAGAATGACTGCCAAGAAAATTATCAGAGTCCATAGAGCTACTGGATGAAAAGACATTCTGATGTTTGTCTGTAAAAATACCCTTGGTTTTCAACAAACCATTTGGGGCAGGATATTGATCAGCTGAATGCCTGATATTACTAAGAGAATGCTCCACATCAGATACATGATTAGAAAATTCCTCCTGTCTAGCAAATGAAAACCTGGACTGCCTGCAGTCTGATTCCTTGAATAAGCTTGGCATTTTGAGGGAATCATGCATTTTGAGGGAATTGTGTTGTCTATTACTTTCCCTCAACAATTTAGCAAAACTGTATGGGGAGGTCAACGAATCTTCCCACGCATCCGAATCTAAAGACAAAATCTTCGAGATGATGCTGCTTTCCCCCACATCTGAAGCAACATTAGAGTGTAAAGGGGCAACCATGCTATCATGTTTTCGCAAGTAACTTCCAAAGCCTACCTCTGAGAACATACTGGAATGCTGAACAGTTGTATCCAAATTAAAAAAGCTACTAGCTTCATTGTTAATGAACCCATTAGATATTAAGTTCTCAGATCTCAAAGGCAACACTTCTTTATGTTCCAAGGGCACATTTCTAGAATGTCCATCAAGATTACTTTGATTGCTGACATCACCTGCCTGCCACAAGATATAGCTTGACTGGTTCAAATTATGCGGCAAATGAGGTGTAGATGAAATGGGTGGTAGATGATGCATGTCTTCTAAGCCTTTAAATTGCAGATCATCAAAATCTGGTGAATCCTCCATTGTTGGAGCTGCCATTGATGCTGGAAAACTTTTACATTCAGTAAATTGGCCACTTTTTTCTTCTTGTGGACCATGACTGCCGGGCAAGTTAACTGAAACATGATTAGATATTGAACTGTTAGGGACAACAGGAAGGGAGCGATCTTTCTCAAATTGACTCTCAAGGCCAATTGATGATAACCCACTGCATAGGCCCTGAAAATCAATATGACAACTTTCATCCTCAACTGAACCAGGGCTAGAGAATGGTTTGGTACTTTCTAAGGAGCTTGTCCTGGAGGGTGGGGTTGCAATATCTCTCTCACTGCCCTTTGAAGTTGGCCAACAAGTTATGTACTGGTTGGATGTTGCAGTGGCTGGAATTGAATCTAAAGTAGCTTCTTCATTGGTACTTGATAAAGCAATTTGACAATCACCATCGATGTACTCTTTCCCCAATCCCAGTGGGTCCAACTTATGATGCACTTTGGAGGTTGCTACAGCTTCCATTGGCTGTACAGTCTGGATCGATCTAGTGGTGCTCACTACTTCTGTTTCAGGGACTTGGGGACCATTAGATGCCTTGGGCTGATTGCTAGGAGGTCTAACTGGACCTGACAAATTTTTATTTGTTGGCAGAGTAGCAGAAACACGCATGACCCTGGTACAGAAAATTCAGCAAAATAAGCATTCATATCACAGTATCAAATTTGGGATGCCACTGATAAAGGAAAAGAATACCATGAGGCTGCTGTGGGAAGTGAATTGGATTTTCCAGCAACAATATCTATGCAAGATCCTTTGTCTGGATTCTCAATAATCTGAGGGAAAGGGACAAGCTCTATCAAATTGTAAGAACACTACATAAATTGCATATGAAGTAGCGTGTATTTATAAACATTCATTATAGCCTCATTTTCTTTTTCACTTTTCGGAGCAATCAGATAAAGATGACACTAGTCCCATACGTACGTTCTACATACCTTGTAGCTAGACATTGATTTATCCAAGAAAAATGTATTATCTAGAAATCAACCACCAAAAATGATTATTTTCTGAAAGAGTATTGTATGAAGTCTTACATTTGAAGAATTTTTGGCAATAGGTTTGGCCGTCGATGTTATGTTGCTATTGATATACTCATCCGCTGGGGGAGGTAAAACATTTCCAGAACGCCGATGCATATTATTTGTAGCACCAATAATTTGTTGAACTCTACTCCTTTAGAACCATAATGATTTAATTTAGAAAAAGATATCAAAGAAGAGCATATAAGCACCAAAGAAGCATACAAGTTTTCCAAAAATAAAGTGATTCGGCAGTTAAAATAGAACATGAAAAAAATTATAACGCTGTAGAGAATTAATTTATCAACCAAAAAGTAGAAGAGCATAAAACAGAAATAATGTTTCATCACTACTGCAGTAGCCTATTTTTGAAAAGAGAAATTAAGAATCAATCATCTCTTTAAAATTCATCAGTCTAAATCAGAAGTTAATCAAAATAATAATAATAGTAGTAATGCAAATAAGTTCAGAGAAAAGAACTCCTAAATTAAAATACATTGATATAAACATAATGTCCATTAGCCTGCCTAGATATCTTAAAGATCATGTAGTGCAGCTGGCAGCTCAGTTTGATGTTGTCGTAAAATGCACGGCATCAGTTTTCTGTTGTCCATACTTATAACGGGCTGAATCATTAAGCATTGGATACTGTGCTAACCTGGATTTCTTGTTTTAATATTACTCTTTTTACTTTGCTTCACAAACCCATATTAATAACAGATAAAAATGTCATATGAAAATTACTATACCAAGTTAAAATATTAGGTAATATAAAGGCCAAAAAAGGGCAAAAGCAAGGAACTAGTGGCTATTTCTCTCTCTCTCTCTTTTGTTCATATAAACCATAGCTTAAATCATCTGTGAAACCCACCTTCCTTGCATGAAACCCTTAAAATGTGACTCATGAGCAAAGCAGCAGGAGGTCATCACAACACACAGCAAGTTGTTTTCATGCACACCAGAGAGCATGCTGTGTAAAAACACACACAGAGGGTCATGAGTGCAGAGCCATGCATACCTTGTAAATGCTGAAACTATTTCATCCTTCGTAAAACTATCTTCTTGAGAGCCAAAATCATGCAAATACAAACAATCTGGGACGCTGCAGGGCTGGAGTAGCAATAGCATTAATCAAGTTGACAGCTAATGCTATGCAAAAGGAAACTCCCACAGGATAGCCAAAAAAAAAGAGTTTACCATGTTTCTTATCCATGCATGGCAATACTTTGTAGTTCCGAAACATGCCCTGTAAATGAGGAAAAAAAAAACCTGACTTTTCATCATGTAAAAATAATTACGAGTCAGGCTTGGAGCAAAAGCCAACACCTGCTTACCTTAAGGGTCTACCATCTAAGATATAACTATGCACTGATTGAATACATCGAATTGCATCATCCTCTTTTGAGTAAGTAATATATCTGAAAGGACCACACAATTATAACAAATGAGGAAATACTAGTTGATAATTGCCTGCTATGATACCAGAAAAAGGTGCAAGATTTGGTCTATCAATAAGTGTATAAGAGAGGGAGAGAGCGAGACTAAGATTATTTTAACCATGAATGTGATTTAGAAGGCTTCTCAAATGCAAAGACTGTAAGAAATAGCACAACTCGGTATGTTAAACAATATGTAGCTGGTCAACTTACACACAACAACTGTTGTTTGCAGAATGCTGAATAGCCCCAGTCGCAGTTCGAGATATAGACACCTTCAAAACTTTTCCATATTGGCCGAAATACTCCTTTCGCTGAAGAAGCTGGTAGAAACAAGATAAAATAATTAACCACAGCGAAGCGTTGAAATAAAAGAATCTAGAGAATGAGTTTCCACCTGATCACAAAAGAGTAATAAAATATACAATCGTATAAAAAATACTCACATCTTCATCTGCAAGATTAAGAGGTAATCCAATTATATACACTAGATTCCGTTGAATAACTCTAACATTAGTAAGGTGCATCCTTCCTTCAGATGCTTTAGGCTTTGCTTTCTGTGATTTCTGTCTACGCTCTGAAGTCATTCTAGCCACCACTCTGTGAAGCAAAAAGTATACTGCATCCTTAGCGTCTTGTCACATAATAGTACACAATAACAAGGAAACTATGCAGAAATCATAACAACCTCTCACAGTTAGCTGCCATCCCCGCAATTTTTTCTTTGTCATAAGCAGTACGACATGCCGGGCAGCGACCCTCAGTAGCATCCTTCTCAGCCATTTCCATAATGTGGTTCCAGCACCAAACACATATCTGTAAACATAACAAACAAGGTGTAATTACTTAGAGAATTAAGCGCACCCCTTCCCTTGGCAAAAAGGAAGAAAAAATGAACCAAAAATGCTAGCACAATAAGCAGAAAAAGAATAAAAAAAAGGCAACAGTTCTTGATGATACTTCATATAAAGGGTAAAGACTAGCGCTCAAACCTCATAACCACAGTTGCATGGCTTCAACTGCTGATCAGTCAAATCCATCTCCTCGGTGCATAGTGGGCATGTCTTCTCTCCCTTGTCACTCATGATTGCCCTAAAAATTCAGCAATATGAGAAAGATCATACATATAAATGATATTCATTCTTTTAACATGCAACTTTATTTTCAATCTTCATATACATGAACTTAGTTTTGCCATCAAACAGAGCTAAAAATATCTCAGGAAATCACAAAAATAAGTTTCATCTGTAAACAGAAAAAACTTATTCCATAGCCATTATCTTCTTTTGAGCAAAGTACACAAAATTTCCATGATACATCAACTGAAACTAAGTTTATACGGATTAAGCAATTGCATGAAGAAAAATCAGAACGTGACACAAACACACACACACACACACAAAGCTGTGGAAGAGCATACAAAAAGCACTATCACGTGATTCTGACACTATAACATAATACTTAATAGATCACATGTAATTTAAAACAAAAATATCATGAAAACAGATAAATTAACATCAGGGAAACCTAAAATAAAGAGATAGTTTGCTCATTCATCCTCATTTAGCGAACATTTTGGCAGCAATGACAGTACATTCAGTAGAGATTTTTAATGTTTATAAACGAAATGAGCTTCTGATATACATTTCCATTTGCATCGTCTAAATCTCACAAGAATCCATCAATAAACTCTAAAATTAGTTTCTTTTTCCAAAATTGAAAAAAAAAGTTACACTCAGCTATCCATTGACTTCTGAATAAGTGGATGACAGTCAACTACCAGAACATAGATCCAATCAATCTAAAATATAAAACCAAAAAAAAAAAAATTCATCCATATAATTAAACACAAAATGTATATATTAAAAATAAAACCTGAAAAATCGAAAATCAGGACTCATTTTCAATATCTAAATCCGAAAGAAAATGAAAAAAAAGAAAGATAAATTGAGCAAGGACTCGAGTGTTTTCCTTTTATTTTCTTAGAGATTGGATTATCTAAAATGCGAATCCGATGAAAAGAGATTAATTTAATTAATTATTAATATTTAATGGCGCTGAAGAAGGAACCGAAGTAGAGGTAGCAAGAGACTTACAGTGTGAGAATCGCTCCAAAAGAAAAAGGCAAAAGAAATCTGAGGATTGGATTACAGAATGAGAGAGAAGAGGAGAGCTTAGCGTTACGTATAAAGGCAAGTCTTCTTTTTTCAAAAAAAAAATAAAATAATAATAATAACAAAATGGATGGCTTCTGTTGTTGTTGATGGATGGATGGATGCTACTGTTGCTGTTGCTGCGACTGGCGACTTGTTTGTGAGCGTTGCGTTAGCGTTAGCTGTCACTCACCTATTTCACTTGTTTCTGTTATTGCCCTTCAACTTGGCGATATTTGCGAAACTGATTCCCGATCGGCTCCAATCTTCCCTCCTTGGTTTTTTTTGGGCCACGGAGAGAAGGTGCTGTTGGGCTTCTATGCAGTGTGCAACGTGGCCCTTGAAACTGGCCCAAAGAATTAGTCCTTTTCTGGATCACTTGCGAAAGTCCTACTGTCCTAAGTCCTAACGCGTCCTCACTCACACTCAATCAAGTAAAGAAACAATTAAGGCGCCGTATTACAGTCTTGAATGTCGAGTAAATTTAATTAGGAAAATTTATTTATCAAAATAATAAATTTCTTACTATGATAGTCAGTTATATCCATTTTGGAATAAATTAATTTTAAAAGAGTTTGGTTGGCTGCGGGCAATGATTTCATCACCCGCGTTGGTTAATTGGTAGGTGCATGAGCCATCGCCGGCGTTGGTTACATGCGATGGAGACCATTGTCCAAGAAAATGGCGACGATGGAGCCGAGCACCCACGTTAATGGAGTTCAACGCCCCGATTGGCGTGCTTGGATTTCCTTCTCGCACACTAAACTACATGAATTGTCAATTTTGTCAAAGTATATCTACAGAATTTTCATGTTATTGTGGCATATTTTAATGCAATTCTCTCTTCTCATATCGCAATGAAGCAATCTACGTGAAAAATCAAAAGAGGGATTTCAAAAAGAAGAGGTTTCATACAATAAAAACAAAATGTCACTGTTCGCCGCATTTTCCACTTGCATGAATTTTGCCATCCTCACAACCCAAAATAAAAAAAACTGGTGGGAGTTAACATGCCGCACCATCGCATTTCCCGTAACCCCACGTGGACCCTGATAATTGGCCCACCTACAACGTTCCAGATGCAGGCCAGTCGACTATTATTGTTTGATCATTTGTTAAAGCTCAACGATCATCCTGACCACTAACTCAAGAAGCATAAAATCTAACGGCATTAAACTGACGCTAGAATCTTCTCGTTCTCGTTCCAAAAGACTAAAACCAGTACCTGACTGCCCCTTATATAGCCACCCGGTCCAATTTCTTCCACACAAAATCCGCTCTCGTGTCTTCAGCTCTCGTCACAGTTCAGTTCGGTCATAGCATTCGACAGTAACTACTTAACAAGCCTCAAGCTGAGCTTCTTCTTCCATTTTCATCATGGGAAAGTGTTATCCAAACGTGAGCGATGAGTATCAGAAAGCAGTGGAGAAATGCAAGAGGAAACTCAGAGGACTCATTGCTGAAAAACACTGTGCCCCTATCATTCTTCGCTTGGCGTAAGTTTATCTTTAACCTTTCTTAATTAAAGATCACTTTCAGTTACCATCGTTGATGCATTATTAATCTGCATGATGATGAGTATTGGATCAAAATCAAGATGTGTATATATATATGTAAGTTTTTGGGTTGCACATATGCAGATGGCACTCAGCGGGGACTTATGACGTGAACACGAAGACAGGAGGTCCTTTTGGGACGATCAGGCACCCAGATGAGCTTGCTCATGAGGCTAACAATGGTCTCGATATTGCTGTCAGGCTTTTGGAGCCCATCAAGCAGCAGTTTCCTATCTTGTCCTATGCTGATTTCTATCAGGTAATTATTATTTATATCCAACTGTTGATCACAGAAAATGATTTGCTTTATGATCACTTTCTATGGATTACTTTGGATTGATGAATTGACCATGGTTTGTGTTTTATTTTGTTAAAGTTGGCTGGAGTTGTTGCCGTTGAAGTTACCGGAGGGCCTGAAATACCTTTCCACCCTGGAAGACCGGTGAGGGCTTTTTATTTTTTTGTTTTATTATTATTTTTTTTTCATATGCATGTTCTCTAGCTCCCGAAAAAGACATTATACAGACTGGATTAAATTAGAATTGATTTCTTGTTGCAAAAGTTCATCTGTAAAACATAGATGTAGCTTTTGTACATTCCCAAAATGATGGTTTGTTTTTCCAAAATAAAATTTTGTTGATCAGCATCTTGGACTAGCCATCACTTAGAAGGTTTTGTTAGAAAGATCATCAATGGATAATTAAATAGATGTAAGTTACTTGATGGAAACTCAGGGCCTTTACTTGACATGTGTGATGTGTATGTCATTCCTATTATGCATAATTTGTATTTATGTTACCGTCATTAGTGTACAATTTTATTGTTGTGTATTCATGTGTTTGATTTACAATTAATTGAATGAAAAGAATAATAATAACAATAGAAAGCAACAGAGAAAGCAACTAATCTATCCAAATAATATAGCTTGTTGATAGCTAAGCAATTTTAGAAGGCAGCTGCAAAGATTGAACTATTGATGCTGAACTGGTATTCTCCATATTAAGTTCTAAACATCTCGTGCTGCAGGACAAATCTGATCCCCCCCCAGAAGGTCGCTTGCCAAATGCCACCAAAGGTCAGTTTCAGATAATTTGCTCAGGTTTAAATCATTGTAAAATCAGTAAAATGTATCTTCCTACAAATTAAGTCACTCACTCCTTTTTTTTATCATCACTGCAGGTTCTGACCATCTGAGAGATGTCTTCGGCCACATGGGTCTGAGTGATAAGGATATTGTTGTTTTATCCGGCGGTCATACATTGGTCTGTGAGCTAACATTACAATAGTTCTATATTCTTCCATGGACTGCTGCTTGTTTCTGAAAGCATGATGCAATTTAACATCTTTAGCTTGTTGTACTGACTTGTAATGTTGGTCTCATGGGAATCCTTGTACAGGGTAGGTGCCACAAGGAGCGTTCTGGTTTTGAAGGACCCTGGACTAACAATCCACTTATTTTTGACAATTCATATTTTAAGTAAGCACATTTATCATTCTTCGTACTTTCACAAGTTCTTTTTATATGGGACCTCATTCAAATTTACATGTCTCAGAGCAACAGTCAACAGACTGATGTGAATTATTTCATTATTTTAATTTGATAGGGAATTGCTGGGTGGAGAGAAAGAAGGTCTACTTCAGCTGCCATCAGACAAGGCTCTTCTCGAGGATCCAGTCTTTCGCCCTCTTGTTGAAAAATATGCTGCAGTAAGTATCTGGCCATATTTTTATATTGATTTTATTTATGGAATTGGTCGCAATGTCTATGAAACTTACTGTGTTGTGGTGACATTGCTTCAGGATGAGGATGCCTTCTTTGCAGATTACACTGAAGCTCATTTGAAGCTCTCAGAACTCGGGTTAGTCTTCTATGACTTCTCTTCACCTATTACCTAGTCCTTTAATCATTTAATCATGCGTGCTTCTACTTGATTATTGACTTGTGAATTTCTATTTCCTCCTTCAGATTTGCGGATGCTGAGTAATGAATCAAATTATGAAGCAACTGAATGCGGCTACCCATGTACTTTATTGTGGCTTCCAGAGTCTCAGATTTCTGGTTATGTCCTTGTATTTAAATTGGTTGATGTGATGTAATCAAAATAGCAAAAGCGGCCACATTAGTGTTTGCTGTGTTGCTGTGTGTGTCAAAAACAATGTTCTAGTTTTGTGACTGGAAATAATTTGCAAAACTTTCTGATATATGTTTGTTTATTTGCATGTTTAAGCATACTCTCTGGTTTCACTTTCATTTTCCTGAAACTGATTCAGGATTTGCTTTTTACGATGCTTAATTTCGAAAGGAACACACAATTTAACTTGACAATCTATATTTATTGAAACTCCATTTTAAGTAGATCCCATTGAACAATGCTGAAAAAATCCCTGTTGCTAGTAACATTCGCTTTAACGTGCAGCTACCATTCTTCTAAACAGTAATTTTCCTCACTTTTTCTCTTTCTTTTCTTATGGAGTCTTGCTATCCTCCACAATCTGCAGATTTGTTAGTGATAAAAGCTTTGTTACTTGATAAACATGAAATGTTTACTCATTGTTCCTTATAATAGTTGTTGCTACCTACCACTTTCACTTTGTGTTTGTGCCACAACATTTGATCAGCATCTCTCTCTCTCTCTCTCTATGTTTTCCATGATTTCTTCCTAAAAAAGAATTTTGTGCGAGAAAACGTAAGGATTTAGTTAAACCTTTGTTTTTTCTTTTATTATAATCACAAGAGGGGAGTTTTGTAAAATTAATGAAGGGGTGCTAATAATTCAATAATTCCACTCTTCTTTTTATTTTGTAGTCTACAAAAGAAGCTTTCAACCCCAGAATTTCAAAAATATATTATCTGATTGTCAACATTGAAGCCAAAATTGCGCTTTGAAATGGCTTTGTTCGGCCATTTTGCAGTAGCCGAAATCCGAGGGCAAATCTGATGGGCTTATGGTGAAAATGAAATCAGATTTAGGGCTCAGTTTTTTTTTTTTTTCTCTCGAATTAAAGACTTAATTGGCTTCATTTTACTAATTTAACTTACAGTAATATTTCAATAAATGAATGCTTGATAAGTTAATAATCTCATTTAAATAATAAATTCTTTTGATACCGGGCTAGTGTGCTAAAATAATAATTTTGCTATATTCATAAGATCATAATTTTTTTTCAAATCCTTCAACAAATATATAAATTAATAATTGATCAAATAAAAAAATTAATGATAAACAGCATATAAAATTCATGTTACTGAGGATTTTTTTTTCTTAACATTTCTCAATTCAACTCTTTTTCAAAATATGCATCTAAAGTTATTCATTTTTTCTTTGACTTTTTAAGAGTATTTAATACTGTTGAATAGCTTATAGAGAGGTGAAATTTTTATTGGATCCATTGTTGCAAATCTTTTTGACTTGAGAAGGGATGCTCATTTTTATATTCACATAATACTTTCCTCATCTCATCAGTCGATATACAATTTTTTACTCCTTTAAAATGAGAAGTCACGATTCTGATTACTTGAGTCTAAAACTAAAAATAATGGATTACATATTTATAGAGTTTGTGTTCTACGGTCTATGTACTATCTACAATGTATTGACATTAATTTATTAATATCATTTGTAAATACACGATAATTAAAGTGTAAATTTTTAGCTTCTATGTACATGTACTTGTATTTATAACTCATACATGAATCTTAGTTAAAAGAATAATGCATGTACCAAGAAAATTCTTCATGTATTAATAAATATTCATTTATCAATAAATTAATAAATTATTCATTTATTGATAAATAAATAACTATGCCAAAATAATATTTTTTTCCTAGTCTCAACAATATTATTTTATAGATGTTTTCTGTATTAGGTCTATTTATTTTTTCAACTTAATAAAAAAATTTAAATTAGATTATTAAGTTATTAAGTCAATTTTCTTAACTTTTTGCTTTATCTAAAAAATTTAAATAATATCATTAAAAAATTTATCCAAAATATCCTTATCTAATTAGTTAATTTTAATCATTAATTAAATAAAATTTATTAATTAGCACTATTACCAATCTCTATAATTTGTGATAATATAGTGGTGGACTACTATTATTTTTATCATTTTATTTTCTTTGAATTATTATTATTTATCTTTATAATTTTTTATAAATATCTTTTCATTTAAAAACATCATAAAATAAAAAAAAATTAATTAACATATACTAACTTAAAATATAAAGGAGTGTACTCAATTCAACATTATTTATGCAATGATAATATGTTATCTTATTTAAGTTATTTAAGATGCCTATTATTTGTTTAACATTGGAAATTGTAAGGGCACAAATGTAAAAAGTATTAATTTTAAAAATTTTTTAAGTTACAAATCAAATAATTTAATATTTGTTTTTATTAACTCAGATAAAAAAAACAAATATATCATTCAAAGTCAGACATTTAGTTCTATATAAAATTTAGACTAATTCAAAATTATTCATGTTTCAGATAAAAAAACATACGCCATCACCGAATGTGTCACTAGAACTTTACGAAATGACCGAAAAGTATGAAAAGTTTCAGTTGCTTTGGGGATTCAACAACATTATCTCAATAGCATTATATCCTACCGTTTGTTTATTGTTATGGTTAGAAAATCCATTAAAATTAATAAAATATGGTTATTTAATGGCGCTTAGATTGTAAGGTATAGCACTCTTAAGGTATCGTAGTCACAACTGAATATTAGATCAAATATTAATGGATCTCATGGTTTCTAAAACGAGTGGAGCCATTGGTGCCTATCTAAAACTCAAATAAGAACCCTCTTTCTTGAATTTATAATTTTAATCCTAATTAAATAAATTTAATAGAATCTTGAATTACCTTTATGAATGAAATATTCTCGTTGGTGTCGACTACACAGAACTTGCATAGGTACAAAAAAGAGAATGATTTTCTTTTTTCCATTGGTTTAACTTGCTTTATAATAATATATTATGTCCTTTACCAGGGAATAAAAAATAAAATAAGGTGATTTTTTATTTGAAAAAATGGGAGGAGAGAATATGAGAGAAATGGAAGAGAAGGGAGAAGGAAGGAGAGGAAGGGGATACGGAAATTAAATTTCAGTATTTGATTTAACATAAAATTTCACAAGGAAAGGAATTACAATTTTTATTTTTGAACAAATTTATCATTTACTGTAAATACTACACTATTAATATTAGTAATTAAATATAATTTAATGCCAATACTAAACTTTTGTCAACTTATAAGCTATTATTTTTCAAATGTTAGAATCTCTTTAAAAAAATTCATGATTTATTTGTTGTTGTTGTTGTTGTTGTTGTTAACACGCACCCACTTACCTACACACGCACCCACCTACCTACTATATTCTGGAATATAACCTTATAAAATTTAAATGCTTCCAAATTTTGACAATAAATAAAAAAACGATATGCAGAAAATGAATATATGAAAATAATAATAAGTCTAAAATGAGTTATAAATTCCATAAACAATAGTAAGGTTAAAATGAGTGCATCAAAACAATAATAGATCTCATATAAGTCATCAAAATAGTAATAAGCCTAAAATTACTTAAATTCGCAGCTAAGGAAAAGTTTAACCCATGCTTGTCACTCTTCATCACAAAGACTACAAAAAAGATTGAGTACGGCATTATCACGAGCGATTAAAGTGGTAGCTCTAAGGTATTCTACCAATGTAAGAGTACCAATCTTTTTCAACTCATTACTCAATCCTACTTTTCTCATTAATTTCTTGCCCTAGAGCTCGACTCAAGCAACTAGAAGTTTACTACCTCTTTATGACTCTACAGTTATTTAAAATGATCAATTTTTATGAAAAAGTTTCACATCATGTCAAATATAAGTTTACACTTCAATAAATATTTACATATACTGGTTAAAATATTAATTACATTAAAGCAGAGCACATTATTTTGAACATTTAAACCTCAATATGTTGCCTTTGAGGATTATAATATAAACTTGAATTGATCTACCATTCTACCTATATTTTTTCTCTAATGACTAAACATTTCTCATATGACAATATCAAAATTATTTTCTCAACTAATAGTATGATGTAACAACATGTTAGCACTTATAGCACAGATAAGGCCAAAGATGGATGCATGATTAGTGCCTACAGTTGGACAAAATAATATGAATTACATATACAGGCAGAATAATATTAGCATAAGCCCCAGCAAGCAAGCAAAAAATAAAAAATAAAAAATACCTGAATACAAGCATCCCATATTGCATTCTCTGTAGTCACAATTTTCTTGTCTGGATCCCAACCAAAACCACTGCAATTCAATTCAGTTAACATCTCATGTATAGTTTGAAATTACATCTTTAAATTCTTTATGCGTGATTCAATATGGCTTAGCTTTTGTATCACATCTAGGCAATTTTGTGTCCACAGCATTCTCAAGAACCTTTAAGTTGCCACTTCTGAAGTTGTTATCAAAGTAAAACCTCTCATCATTGTACAAATCCAAAAGCGATTGCACTAGTATGATATATTCATCTTTGCTCCAAAATCTTGATTTTGAAGCTTGTGGTGCTTGTCGATCCATTTAGCTATTTAACAAAAATTAGACATTAATTAGAAAACATCTAAAGACTAAAGTAGTTGCAATAATTTGTCATTCACAAAACCAAACCATCAAAACCAATAGCTTAAGCAAATCTCAATTGAGGTAAAATAGAAACAAAGCTGTGGACAAAGTGAACACTCTTACAGAGTTGAAAATCTAAATTGAACAGATTTTTCAAGTGACATGACTCAATTTAAAGGCAAAACAGAATAACAGTAAGCTTATAAGGAGTGAAAACTTCAAACAAAAGCAAAACAAGTTAAAAATAAAAGTCAGAAACAAATCCATAATAACAAGAATTCCAAAAATCATCATAGGAGTAGGACAGCACAATTGAATGGATCATAAGTCTCCACAAACATATCGCATAGCATCTTGAGTAAATTAACAAATAGAAACTAAAGTAATTTTGAAAATTTAGTATAATGAAAAACAAATTACTTGATTTATCATAAAGCAGATGAGAGGATCTGAAAAGTCAACATACAAAGGGGTAAGTGGAAAAAGGCCAATGCAATAATGGAATTGGTATTACAGGCTTGGCACAATTAAGAATCATACACATCAAAATTCGATCGAGAAGGACAAAAGTTATTAAAAGATTCTAGTTCATAGAAAATCAGAGGCAAAACTAATACACCAGGTATGCAAGGAAACTTGCGAGGCAAAAAAAGGCGCAGTAGGCCCTTCTAGATTTTCCAATCAAATGGATTTAGAGCAGTTGCTTCAAGTTTAAACAAAACCTCATCTTTCTTTTGGGTAGGAACCAACAATTACTAGTTTTATATTGCTAATTTAGATATATAAAAAAATTTGAAACTAAGGTAAATCCAACTTTTTAGGGGCATAGGTTGCAGATTTATTTGATAACAATAATAATGTTCACCAATATTTATTAGAGTCAGCAAACTTAACTTAAAAAAAAATCTGAAATTGATGTAAATCCAATTTTTTAAAGGCAAAGGTTACATATTTATTTGATAACAATAATAATACATTCACTAATATTCGTTAGAGTTAGTAGACTTAACTAATAAAAAACTTGACACTGAAGCAAATCTAATTTTTTTAAAATAGTCTCAACAGTTACCCAAATAAAAGAATATCTTCAAATTCAGAAACATGAATAGTACATCTACAATCCATTGATTAAAACAAATTTTTTCATGGAGTCTTCATGTGCTCTGCTTACTTGCTCTCCATTGATTATACATCTCTTGTACTAAATGTGTCCTCCACGTATTCCATTCTTCTAAGATTTCTGTACTAGTTATCAGGCTACCTCTAAATGATGCCACCTCATTTACAACATCAAATGCTTCCTCAAAAGGATCACATGGCATCTCGCTTCTAATGAAATTGTGTAGTAAGCAACAAGTCATGATAATCTTATTCTGTGTCTTGATAAGATAGAATAAAAGACTTCTTAGAATTGTCCACCGATTTTTAAGAACACCAAAACATCTCTCAATAACATTCTTAGCAGCTAAATGGTTCATGTCAAAAAATTCTTGTGGATTAGTTGGTTGATAGTTTTCCCTCCAATCATTAAGGTGGTACCGTTGTCCATAATAAGGAGCAAGAAATCCCCGACAATTAGCATATTCAACATCTACTAAATAGTAGTAACCTATATCACAAATAAATATTTAGATTTCAATTAATAAAAGTTTATACTTCATAATTTATTTATTTCTTATATATGACTTACATTTGGGACATCTAAACCATTTGTTTTACATATTGCGTCACAAAGAACCTTACCCTCAGCTGCTAACCCTTCCTGACCAGTTAAAACACATATGAATTGCATGTCTTGAGAGCATACTGCCAAAGCATTAATGGTAATCTTTCCCTTTCGATTTCGATACCTAAGTTTATCTGCTGCAGACACCCTCACCCTAATGTATATACTATCTAGTGCTCTTAAGCAATTCTATCATCAATGTAGGAAAAAATAATAGTAATTAGTGACCACCAAATTTTTGATATAATAACAACATATAATCAAAATAAATATGGCTAGGAGAAGTACCTTAAACCATTCTTATCTCTTATCAATGGAGTTTTCAGGAACTAGATCACGTTGTTTCAATAACTCTCCATGAAGCTGTAAGATAGAATACAAAACAACGTGAAAGTACTCGCTAACAGGCAGTCCCGACCTTATAAATTTAAACATAATCACTCTATTTTTTTACATGATGTGCTGTTATGTGTAAAAACATAGCTACTTTTTCATCTACTAATAAATGTCTTGAAGGTTTTAACCCCCCCAATTGTTTCAAGCCTTGTGATAAATATGCAAAAGCACGTCTATCCATTTTAAGTTGGGCTATACAAGTTGCATCACTCTCATAAGCTAATCGATGAACAATTTTCCTATTTACGAAAAAGTCAAGCACATACATTTCACGTCTTAAGGATTTTTTTCTCATTTTGTTTCTTTATAAAAATAAAAACAGACTTGCATGGTATAACCAATGGATAAAGAGCCCAAACAATTTCTTCTTTCTCATATTATTTGTTTCAGCTAAGCCTATGTTGTCTATGGTTGCACAAAAAATTAGCTATGTCTTAATTTTTTTTAAAAAAAAAGTCTTACATATGCACTCAATAAGAATAATAAGGTCAAAAATTGCGGGATATGCATAATAATTACAAACTTTGCTTGAACAGAGGAAAAACAATTAAAAAAGCACATGAACTAAGTAAAAAAATTAATTTACTTTTAAAGGTATTACAAATGAAATGCCCACTTACTTTTAAAAGTAAATCTAGGAAGTCACTAGATCTTTGCAATATCCCTGGGTAGTTGTGATCCCTTTTATTGATTGTATACCAACTTGAACTTTGTAAGGTATCTGAAAAGAAAAGAAGTTAAAGCAAGTCAATGTCAACCAAATCCCACTACCAGCTTACCAATTCAATGCCAATCCATTGCTTTCAATTACATTGCACTATAATTCAACTATAATCATTTCTATCGTCAATTACAAATCAGTTAACATCCAGAAACATAAAGAAGAGAAAACAGCCAAAAAAATAAAGAAAATAATTCCAAAAAAGCAATTATATAGAATTTGGTATTCATTTCTCTCATCATTTCTATGAATCATTTCGAACAAAAAAAGATTAACTGAGTTAAATATATATTCACCATGCAAGAAGGAAAAAATCGACTACGACGTAGATTTTATTTTGATTTTAAGAATAAAATAATAAAACTACTAAATGCGAGTAAAAAAGATGCTAACTTAATAAAGTCTCCTAGTCACCCAACAGAATCATAAACCCACCCAACAAACAAATTAAGGATAGTTCAATAAACTTAGCCATAATTAATTAATCAAGGAAAATAATCAAGTCTAGTTCAATAAACAAACAAAACAAAAATAAATTAGCCACAATTTTCTCAGCAACCAAACAGAATCATAAGCTCAACAAATCAAAAAAATTAACATATCAACAACTAAATAAATCTATAAAATCATAAAAATTTACCTCTGTTTTTGTCTTGTTCTTCTTATTTTAAGATGAATCCACGGTAGCAGCTGATTTGGATTGATGGCAGCGGCTATGAAAATGGATGAGAATCGAAGAGGGGGTTGCTTGTTACAGAGAAATCGCGAGATAAATTAATTTTAGGTTTTCATCTTTTAAATTTTAACAAAGGGCAAAATTGAAAATTTTGAAATGTTATAGGGTTACAAATGACTATTTGGTTATTTTTAAGTTAGGGAATTAGATTTCTTACCTTTTAAAGAAGAATTTGAATTCCTTATTACAACAGATATTAAATTTATGTAAAAATTAATTTCACGTTAGTTTATTCCAACCAAACAAAAGAAATTGTTAAAGATTTTAAATTCACATTCTTTCTCACCCCATTTCCTGTCAACCAAACATTACCTAATAGGGGTGGGCATTTTATCCAACCCGACCCGATCTGACTAGAAAAAAATCAGATTAGGATCGAATCAGATGGAGGATAATATCCGAATGGGTGAGTTATTGCCAACCCAATCGGGTCGTGATTGGATCGGGTTAACATGATTGGGTTGGCTAAAAAAGAATAAAAAAAAACTCACGCACGACACTCACAGTTTCACACACCACACAACACACGCGTATACACACACCACACACTCATTCACAGTTTCACACGGTCACACCACTCTCAGCCCACTCAAACTCAAACCTACAACAGTGAGCAGCTTGCACTTGTAGCCAACACTCTCGTGTCTCTCAACTCTCAAATCAACTTCACTACTTTAGTTCTCAACTTCTCATCTCACTCTCGTCTCTCTCTCAAATCTCAAGTCTCGTCTCTCTCTTAAGCCTCAACTCTCAAGATTCCAGAAGATAAGAAACAGAACAGTGACACACGCATACAAATTGGAGAAGAAACTCAAGAAAGCGGCTGTGATGCCAACAGACGTAGCAAACCCATTTTGCCCGCAGTCACCACCGTCGACACCAACTGGATCTGCTGCTACCGCCTACAGATCTACTACTTCATGCCTTCATATCACCAAGTTCCTACAAGCTCCATCCGAACCTAGCAAGCAGCAACCCGAACCTGAATTTCCCTTTTGAAATTTGAAGCTTCCAATTCCATGGTGTATGTATTTGATTAGTTGTGATGCCTTTCACTAGTTGGGTAATATATTATATATTATAAGTTGAATTGGTAATTAATTAATTAGTTTAATAACATATGTATTGTTAAATTGGTAATTTCCCGATCCGAATCTTGTGTTATTTGAACCTGACCCGAACCAAACTCAACCCGAGATTTTGACCCGATCCGAATTAAGTTCGGATCGGATCGGATAGGGTTAGTATCGGATGAAATTTTCAGCAACCCCCAAAAATGCACAGCTTTATGGCCTAATAATATGAACTCTATGTATAAGTTTATATAACTTGCTTTATACAGTCACTTGAAAGGAAAAAGAAGTTGAAGGAATTCTAAATTGAAAATTGATTTCATGACCGAACAAGAGCTTGAGATTAAATTGGTGAAAAAGTTTTATAATAAAATAATTTTGTTTATATATGATTTATTGGGAAAAAAAAAATATATATATATAAGGTTACTTATGGAATTAAAGTAGGTGCTGTTAGAAGTAGAGTGATTTATATATATTTTACTGGGGTTCTTTTAGAAGAGGGGTGTTATAGAGGAGTTTGGAGGGGTGTTAATAGTTTCACTCTTCCAATATTTGTTAGAAGAAATCTGGAGCAGGCCTAAATCTGCATGAAAGCTAGCTGTAAAAAGCACCATCCTTTTCTTGCGTCTCAAATTTCTTTATGGGAAAAAAATTTCTTTATAGGGGAAGGAAAAAAAAAAGTGAAGTACCCTCCTATACTTACACATTAAGAAAAGCCCATTTATATAAATAATTATAGACTTATCAAGCACGGTAGAAACCTATCCGTAGCGTTGGATTCGACTGTGCAAATTCAATCAAAACAAAAGAGAAAACAAGTCTCCTTTTTCAAAAGTCAAGACAAAGCTACCACCTTGATAAAAATAAAATAAAGGTTATGCCTCGAACACAATCCCATAAAGAATGAAAGATGTTGCTGCAAAGTTTGAAAAAGTGATCAAAACACTAAGAGCTGCGCGGGTTCTTCTATGTGCCAACCGCGACATTAATTTCTTTACAAAGACAATTATGAATCGCATAGTTCTTCCAACTTGTATTAGATCTATAAAGTTGAGAATCTTGAGATGGCATTATTAGTCAAAAATGAATATTTTAGTGCCCACTTATGACTTACTATTGAGCCAAGGTTTGGTCAATTTAGGGAATTGAGTTGTGCGAGTTTTATAAAAAAAATTTCTTACTTTTAGCATCGTTATTTTTGGACTGAAAACCACTTGAAATGGCCTTTTCATAAACCTAACTCCACCATTTTTGGTCTTTCCAGGAGGAAGTGCGAACTAAAACGACAAGCACGAGATATAAAAGACAAAAACAAACAAAAAGATTTTATGTTTGAAGCTTTTGTGAGTTTTGAAATATTTAACTACATACGTTTGTTAATAATAATGAATAGATTATGTATTTCTTAATCAATACTATAATACACTTGAATTTTGTTCACGTTTTATTCGACGTACATAAAAATTAAAGTTGAAAAATTAAATCCTAATAAGAGTATAAAATAATTTTCTGCAACCTCTGTTTATATAATGGAAATTGCCATAATTTGTAATAATTTTAATTTTTTTTTCTGATTATTTGATTGACAACTTTTAGGTAGTTTTCCTTTGGCATATTACTTTTCGATACGAGTCAAAGTGTTACACGACAAAAATCAAACCAGAATAATTTTTTTTAACAAAAAATTCGCAAATCGAATTCTCCACTAATTTTCATTACTAATTCCATAATACTGTATTTCATCTACTTTCATTCCCACCAATTTGTCAATTACAGAATTATTTTTGTTTCTCTCGTTTATTTTTACTATGAACTAAAAACAAAAAGTAAATAATAAAGGGTTTCTTGAAGTTCTAATTTTTAAATTATATTTTATTTTACATTTGTAGAATGCAAAAGAGAAAAATAGTATAAAAACTAAGTTTGAATGTGAAGTGATTAGAAATATGAACTAAACAAAAAGAATAAAGAAATAAATTTTCATACTAAAAGGAGGGTTGAAATCCACTTCAAAAATTAAGGAAAAAAAAAGTGTGTCTAACTTAACTAAAGAATTATTGATTTCAAAATAAGAAAAGAAAAATAGAAAACGGATGTAGAATTATTTTTAAAAGCCAATGTAAACATGTTACATGTTTTCTTATCTAGAATACTACCACTATTAAATATTTTAATAACAACTGAACTCTTTTATTCTCTATCTTTTGTTTTGTCTTGTTTTTTCTTTGATTTTTATTCATGCTCTCAAATTTGAAAGGTAATAGAACTATCATATTGAATGTATTATTCATTAGAGTGTCTTTGGCATATTATATTGTATCATAATATGTTGATTATATCAATGTAGAGTGTATTGTATTAATATTGTACAATATATGATATTGAATATATAATTATTATAAAAATAATATAATTTAGACTTATTAGTATTTAAAATTTTATATTATTAATTATATAAAAATAAAATAATTCAAATGCATGAATTCAATAAATAATTATAAATAACTTTAGTTAACAAAAAAAATGGTTTTAAAAAGAATTGAATGCCTTCCTGCGCAAGTTCGCGGGGTGTGGTGGGGACAGTGTCATTTATTTTGCTAAATGCAAGTCACAAATTCTCTTTGACTAATGTGGGGCCCACTAATAATGCTGTTTAATACGTTATGCCAAACACGGTCTTAATACATTCCGCTGATAAGGAAGCTTCAAAGCCTTGATGAGGCTTGAAAAGTGGGCCCAGAATTGGGCAGACTTGACGGTTTTTCAATGCTCAGCAGCTTTCGATCTCCAACAACTCACTCAATGCAACGCACGTGTGCGCCTTTTATAAAGTATATTTTTTAAAAATAATTTTTTCTACAATTTTTTTTTCTTTTAAATTCTAGTTTGTAATTCCGAACACCGCAGGGATTGTATCATATAATCACTAAATTTTAAATTCGTTGGTAACTCCTTTTTAGAGGGAATTTTATGTCAATTTTTTTATGAAATTTAAAAACAGTTGGATAATTTAAAGTTATTTGAAATTTTGGTAAAGGATCCAGAATCCTTAAGATACTATAATTTCCAGGTTGATATTATTAGTTGGTTAAAAATTAAAGTAATAATAGATATCTTAAATTTTTTATTCTAAATAATTATTTATATGGCATTCATTAATTGGTTAATAATTTTTTATAAAATTTAAGTGAATTAATTATATTATCTCACCGACTAGTTGATGAATACTGCATTATTTAGAATAATTACTTGAGATAAAAAATTTAGGATGTGCAGCAGTACTCTAAAAAATAATTAAAATTTGATATCTAATATGTGAGAAATAATACTTTTAGTGTACCATAATCACAATTGTTGATAAAACCAACTAATATATTTTTCTACATCAATATAACATTATGGGAAAATGGAAATTAATAATTTCAAAGAACTTCATGAGAAAATTATGAAGATTTTATTTCAATTTTAACATACGTGACAGTCTAGAATGAATGGTTCCTTATAATTAAGTTGAGAAGCAGACACAGTCTAGAATGAATGGTTCCTCATAATTAAGTTGAGAAGCAGACAACTCAATTTTGCATGTACTATAACACAATCACTTTATAGTAATAATATTGGGAATAAAACTAATTTTAATACTATAAAGAAGTTATTATTTAATAGAGGTGTAACTATAAAGTTATTATTTTAACTTAATTATTTTTAGTGCAAGTGATATAAAGATATATGCATTACATTAATAAGTTATGCACGAGATTTAAAAAAATTTAATTTATTACAACGTAGAGTTTTATTATTATTTATAACTGACCAAAATTATGATCAAAATTTATTATAATTATATGAAATTATTCCCATTCGGGGAGATTTTACTCTATATAAATGCTGCATGAGATTCTCTCGTTATATTGAAGGCATAATTTATGTAATTTTTATATAATTTTGGCCAAAGCTATTCTCATTTCGTCAGTCCATGTCAGATTCTGATTACGTTTGTTTGTTTGTTTGTTTTTTTTCAATGAGAGATTCTATTTACTTAACCTGCCCTTAACGGTCGAGAGCTTTTGTCCTGTAGCCCCTTCAATTTTGAAATATTGTACTAGTCATCATTGTGTTGTAATTTTTTGATTTTTAGTCAGGACATTAGAAGTGTACCATAAATTGAAATTCATGGATTTTTTTTGGTCTATTTGGGTAGCTCCGCTCTCCATCCCCTATGTTTTAGGAGAATCAGCATGCTTAGGATTAAGATATTATAGCTTGTAAACTACAACTATCAATAGAATTAAATTACTAATAATCAATTATAAGTAGGTTGGTTATTAGTAAAAATTATTAGGGGCTAAACCAAAAAACAAGAAGATATTTACCAAAAATTTTACTTCTTGTGCCATTAAAATTACATAAAATTATAGACATATTAATCTATTTTAGTGGCTTTGAATTAGTAGACTAAAAGATTATATTATTGAAATGAGTTAAATAAGTTGTTGGTTTTGTTATGAAATGAAATAGCTATCTAATTTGGTTAACCAAAATAATTGAAAATATTATATTTCAATAAAAAAATTATCAACATCAAGGTACTATAGATTAGATTTTATTAATTTTTTGACAATCAGATGGTGTCCAAGTTGTGAGGTACAGTAATCTAAGAGTATTACAATTGGATTGTAAAGTCAATATGTGTTTCAAATTGAATATTGTGCGTCACCAATTAAAAAAATAAATACATAGTAAAAATTTATTCATAATTATAATACTAAAAAATAGCTTGTTAAAATCTGTAGATGAAATAAATTCTAACTTTTCTAGCAACATTATATTTAATGTTCCTTAAAAATCATTTAATCTTTCTTAATTAAAAAGAATTATAACACATAAAAAAATTATTCCACATTAAAAACATGACCACAGACTTTTACCTAAAACAAACAAAAGAATAAAGGTTTCTCAAGTTCTAATCTTTCATCTTTTTGAGCAACAAAAAACAAAATATTGATAAATTCTCAAAAATTTTATCCTAAATTTTATCTTAAATGATGTGTTATTTATTTAATGATTGGTAATTCTTTATAAGATCTAAGTGAATTAATTTAATTATCACATCTATTAATTGATGAATTTCACATTATTTAGTATAATTTTTAAGATAAAAAATTTAAAATGTTCATTTCATCAATTGTTCAACAAAATAATCATGGAAATGCTTCTATTTTTTATCTTCTCTTTTTTGCTTTTTGTCGGGTTTTGCTTTTATATTCGAGTAGCTGATAGGATATTCCATAGCAGATGATTTGGGATGCTACAATCATTTGAATTGTATCATTCAAGTTCAACAACAAAATAATATGTCAACAAATTGGAGTCTACGTGTAAAAGTGGTCAAATATTTACGACAGGGAGACTATCAGGTAGAGAACAGTAAATATGAGAAAATGCAAGGGCTTAAATAGGGAAAATAATACTGACAACAATAGAAAGACGTGCTTCCACCACCTCTACAAGCGCGTGTAACAACTTGAAAATGACAAGCTTCGTCTTCGTTTGAAAAGCAACTTGTAGAAGCCTGTCGTTGAGGTTCGTTAAAGAAGACTCGATCAAATACCGAGATAATCGATATTTTATTTTTTTTTCATTTTTATTTAAATATTACCCTTTCATTTTAATAATAAATTATTAATAAGGATGTTTCTGTCCTTTTAGTATAAATATGCCAATTTACCAATTAAATGTGGTCAATTATATAAATTAATGGAATGGAGGGTTTTTAATGACTTTTTAATAAATAAAAATACATAAAAATCTTGTGTCTTTCTTATCTAATTTTGACATGGCTTTGTTTATATTCTTGATTGCATTATTGGAATTAGTATTAAAGTTTCAGGGTATTTGATTCTCGAGAAAATAAGGATCTAAGCACAATATCTATGATAAAAAGGAGATTAATCTTGATTAAAAAATAATAATTTAGAATTTAATTTAATATAAATAATTCAACTATATATATAAAAGATAGATTTAGCGAGTAATTTAATAGGATTAAATAGTTTCGGAAAGATATATTTGATTATTTAGAAACTCATAAAGTTCCTTTTAAGTATAAATATTCAAACTACATCATAATAAAGCCATCTAAACAAATTTTAATAAAATTATGATTATAAAAATTTAGTAAATATATAAAAGAAAAACCTCAATAACTTATCTCAAATACATCCCTACCATCCAAATTCTGTTAATAAAAAGAAAAAAAGGTCTAAAAATATTAAAATAATATTATCAATTTTATTCAGCATTTTATCATCTTTAAGAATTTCTTTCCTAATGAGACAAAAAGCTTACATAAAAAATAAAAAAAGACCCGTTTTCGTTGAAGTACAATGTAATTTTTAGGGCGAATTATAATGTAATCAATATACTGAAAAATTATGTACTAAAAAATATAAATCATACAAATCATACAATACACTCTTTTTAACACTACTTCAGTGCGCGTGTGGCGTACTCGCTCCTCGTCGCGCGTGAAGAACAGTGTTCTGGTGGGAACACGAAGGTAATAATCAATGTGGAATATGATGCATGTGTGCTATGGTCTTGAGATTAATTAACGATAGAAAGAACCGTCTCAAAAACAACAAACAAACAGCGCACAACGCAACAAAAGCGAATGAGTGAGAGAGAGAGAGAGAGCGATCAGATCAGAGCGTGATGTGAAATCGCAGCAGCACAAACACTCAAAAAGCTAAAGTGGTGGGATCCATTCCACACTTCCCTCACACTCCCCACTAGGGCCACTACCAAAACTTATCCTCTGATTCATCATGGAGCTCCGAATCTCTGACTCCTCTCTGCCCTCCGATCAACTTTCGATCAACTGCGAGGTCCCAGTTTCGCCTTCCCAACTTTTTGTGGGCCCTCCTTTCCAGTAGTCACAGTCTCACTCTCCAATAAAAGTTGGTTTTAATACATAACACTTCTCAACACGCGCTCCTAAACTCTTTACTTAACTCCATTAATTTATATGAAAATGAACTCATTTTCATCTCTGCAGATCATCAACGTTGTAAAAGAATATTACGTATTATTATTAATAACATAATTTGATCAGTGGCCAGTGGCTGGCTGGCTGGCTGGGTGGGTAGCGGCTGCTTTATCTCTGTACAAAGAGTTGCTCCGTTTCTTTTTGCTTCTGTTTTTTTTTTTTTGGGGGGGCGGAAGGGGTGGTTTGGTTCTTTTTTTCAGTTTCATTTTTCTCTTTGGTTTCAATATTATCACTTCAAAGAAGAAATGGAGAGAAGAAGAAGAAGGCTTCTTCTGTCGTTTTCAGTAGCATCTGTTCTTATTCTTATTCTCTTGGACTCCTCCTCTGCTCAGATGCCAGGTGGGTATCTCCATATCTCTCTCTGTATTAAATGCTTGTTCATATTCATGTTCATGTTCAGCGTTCTCAAGTTTTGCAGTTGCTTAAAAAAAAAAAAATTCTTTTATGCTGTTATCATAAAGTCCTTTCCTTTTTTTCTTATTATGTGGGAAATTTGCCTCCTTTTGTTTTTGGAAGGGATGACTGATTTTGTTTGTGTTTAATGATGCTGGCACCATGACCAGGACTAATCTTGTTGGTCCATTTTGTTTAATCTTTTTTTGACAAGAAACATGGAGGGTTTTTATAATTTTTATTTGGTTTTGACTTCATCTTGCTCCAGCCATTCACTGCTATGTGCAATTAACATTGGAAAACGAATGAAAGAAGCCAAAACAAACCCAGAAATATGATACTATTAAATTATTAATGTTTGCTGCCGCTGCATGACTTGATTTAACCTTCTCTTAGACAAAGCTTATTTAAATTTTATCAGAAGCATGACCCTTAAAATTTTTGCTTAATCGTATTGTTACTCACATATATTATTTTAGTTCATAATTACATGGCTTTAGGCTTTTTAATGATTCAGTAGAATGGCAAGCATTGCTGATGGAATTTTAATTCCAATCCCATTCTTTTCCAATTGTCTCTTGCTCGTGAAGATGTGATTTCATTAGGCTTAAGATGAAGGCAGGGCAAAATCTTGCAGCCACAATATGTTTTGGAATTCGTGTTTTCCTTAAAATTTAACTGATGTTAGGTGATCCTTATGACCTATCTAAGTTCTTTCCATTGAGCTTGATTGGTGTTTCTTGGAGAGGCATTAAAACATGAAAGGTCAAGAAAATAATTCATATTTTGGAAAGTGGCTGAAATCTTTTAACTAATTTGTTTCAATCATTGACTAATAACTGAACATGATCCCTGTCATATATTTACCACGGTTAATGTATTTTAACTATTATATCCATTTTTTTTTTGTGCCTGCATTGATCATGGAGATGTAAACCGCTCTTTCTAACGTCAAATTAATAATAAGGAAGGTGTTCCCAAGGTTTTGTTGTTGTAGGAATGAGGTTTCTAAGGATGTAAATGGTCTCATTTAATTCTCACTTCTCGTAAACCATGATTCAATATTACACTGGTGTGGTCTCTTTTAGTTCTCACTTCTCGTAAAGTATTATTCAATTTTACACTGGTGGTGTGTGTAATTCAGGAATGTGGTTGGCAAAGTCTGCTTTTTTAATAGAATTCCGTTGTGTATTTAAAACTTAAAATTTGAAATGTCTCCAGTTATTCTATACTAGTATTGCTAACACATTGCATATGTGATGCAGGTTTTGTGAGTTTGAACTGTGGGGGTAACGAAAATTTCACTGATGAAATTGGACTTCAGTGGATTGCTGATGATCATCTTATTTACGGAGAAATAAGTAATATATCTGTTGCAAATGAGACTAGGAAGCAATATATGACACTCAGACATTTTCCTGCTGATTCTAGGAAGTACTGTTACAAGCTGGATGTCATAACAAGGACAAGGTATCTCATACGAGCAACATTCTTGTACGGTAATTTTGACAACAATAATGTTTATCCTAAATTTGACATTTCCCTTGGACCTACTCGTTGGTCTACTATTGTCATTTCGGATGCTGCTACTATAGAGGTGCGAGAACTAATATTTTTGGCTTCAAGTCCTAAAATTGACGTGTGTTTATCAAATGCTACAACTGGGCAGCCATTCATTTCTACCCTTGAGCTCCGGCAATTCAATGGTTCAGTTTACCTCACACCATTTGAAGATCGCTATTACCTCAGTGTCTCTGCAAGAATTAATTTCGGTGCAGATAGTGAAGCTCCAGTAAGGTATGCTAATTTGAATTGGTTAAGAATAATACACTGTCTGAATTCTGATCCTTTGAGCGTGTTTTTATCTGAATGCTTGATTAAATTATGGGCCATTAGATGTAGAAATCAACTAATAGAAAGAAAAAATAATGTTATTTAAGCTGCCCTTTATCCAACAACTTTCATGATTTAAAAAGCTTAACTAAGAAGGCTGTCATATTCTGTAAACTCTTGTCATAGCAAGCAAATTTTGTCCATGAAAAGGGAGAACATACAAAGTTATGTTTTGTGTAATTGCAGGTATCCTGATGACCCATTTGATAGAATATGGGAATCTGACTCTTTGAAGAGAGCAAATTATCTTGTTGATGTCGCTGCTGGCACAGAGAAAGTGTCAACCAAGTTGCCAATTGACATTAGAAGTGACGAATTGCCACCTCAAAAGGTGATGCAGAATGCTGTAGTTGGTACAAATGGATCATTAACTTACAGGTTAAATTTGGATGGTTTTCCCGGTTTTGGTTGGGCTGTCACCTATTTTGCAGAAATTGAAGATCTGGATCCAGATGAGTCGAGAAAATTTAGGCTAGTGCTCCCTGGTCAGCCTGATGTAAGCAAAGCTATTGTGAACATCCAAGAAAATGCTCAAGGAAAATATCGAGTCTATGAGCCGGGATTTACAAACCTATCCCTACCCTTCGTATTATCGTTTAGATTTGGGAAAACTTCTGATTCTTCCAGGGGTCCACTCTTGAATGCTATGGAGATAAACAAGTATCTGGAGCGTAATGATGGCTCCATCGATGGTAAGTGTAGTTTATCTCCTTCGATTGACAGTAGGTTGTTGGAATGTTCTCCTTATTCTGAAGTCGCGGTGTTTATAATTGTGTTTTTAGCTGCGGGTGTTACTATTTTTTAATTTAAAAAAAAAAAAAGAAAAGAAAAGAAGAAGAAGAAGAAAATGCTATTGTAAGGCAAACATTTTCCTGTCAATACTTTTCTTTTCCCTACTTTCTTTTAATCTTGCCGTGAACTGTAATTTAATGGCGAACCTTAGAAGCTCCAATCACACTACCTCTCATTATAGGTTTGTTTGAGTTGTAGGAGTAGCTATTGCGAGTGTAATTTCACTTTACTCATCAGCTGATTGGGCTCAAGAAGGTGGCGACCCATGCCTGCCAGTTCCATGGTCGTGGTTGCAGTGTAACCCAGATCCACAACGAGTATAACTGTGATGTAAATATTTCTGCCTTCTGATGTTTCATGTTATGCATTTAACAGGCTTATGGTGTTATACTCTACTACCATATCTGAGAGAAATATTGAAATGTCACAATTTTTTTTGTGTTGTTCAGCCACTTATCTAGCAAGAATTTGACTGGGAATATCCCTTCAGACTTGACAAAATTGAGCAGCTTAGTTGACTTGTAAGCTTCAAAATTCAGATAAATTACACATTTGAATATTTTTTTATAAAAATTGGAGCCCCTTATGTTATCATAATCCATTGTCTAATGGTCACAGGTGGCTTGATGGGAATTCACTGACTGGTCTGATACCTGATTTTAGCGGTTGCCCAGATTTGAGGATAATGTACAATCCTGATGACTTATTCTCTTAATAATGAAACTTATCAAATTATTAGCTAATTATTAACTAAGATCTTCCCTGATACAGTCATCTCGAAGACAATCAGTTGACGGGTCCACTGCCTTCCTCTTTGACGAACTTACCAAATTTGAGGGAATTGTAAGTTATCAGAACTTGGATATTAGCCATTAACTATTTTAAGGACATTGTAACGTTTTGCCGGAAGTTTAATATCTTTTATTTTTTTATTAGAAGGTGATGGCACAATAATTTTCTTAAAATGATTTTTACTGTTTGATCTTTTTCATTCCTTGCTTTTATTTATAAATAAAAGGATGTTTTCCATGTTGCATCCAAGGAAACGATTGTGTGTACTTGATGCATTTGCTGGTTGCAGGTACGTGCAAAATAATATGTTATCGGGAACAGTCCCATCCAGTCTTCTCAGCAAAAACGTGGTTTTGAAGTGAGTATGGGTTTCAAATTGAGAAGCTAAAATTGATAAGATGATTGTTAAAATTTAGTATGAAATTGTTGCCATGCTTATTTTACGCTTGGCAAACAAGTATGAACACACCCAAGACAGATTGAACCCCAGTCCATTGTCAGCAACTCAGCATATCTGTAAACCTTAATCAAGGGAAACTACTAAATTGTTCTACTTTAGTTTTACTTTTACGCCTTTCGGTTTTTATGGATACTGTGTCTCGGCTCCTGTTGGAAACGCAATCGGAAGTTTTTGAATCATTTAAAAATGGATATACATTCAATATCGATATTGCTAATATTACATGGTTTCAGCTACTGAAATATATGGATGGCGACAAGCCAACAAAAATAATTATGGAGGCTGTGATGAACTCATTGTTATCTTGAAATAGCTCAGTTTAATAGATATACTTTATTTTTCACATTTCGGCACATTTCAATACTGGTTGCCATCTGTTTAAGTGCTTAACACCTACGCTTTAGATTTGGTGTGATCCATCGTACTTACAATTATTCACATTTTGGCCTGTCCAATACTGTCTTTTTTGAACTCTCTCATCATCACTCAGTTTTTACAATGTAAATTCAGTGCTTCTAAGTCTTTTGCTTTTGCTTTGGCTTGTTGTTCCACAACAGCTATGCTGGAAACATTAATCTTCATGAAGGGGGAAGAGGAGCTAAGCACCTTAATATTATTATTGGTTCATCAGTTGGAGCTGCTGTTCTGCTATTGGCTACTGTTGTATCTTGCCTATTCATGCACAAAGGGAAGAAAAACAATTATGATAAAGGTATCATTTGGATCAAGTTGGAAGTTCATGTCTGATCCATTGGATATCTCAGCTGGCTTAACATGTTTAATAATTTCTAATTTTCTTAGAACAACATCGGCATTCTCTGCCGGTACAAATGCCAGTTTCTTCCTTGAATGATGCTCCAGCAGAGGCTGCACATTGCTTCACATTATCTGATATTGAAGAAGCTACAAAAATGCTTGAGAAGAAAATTGGCTCTGGGGGATTTGGAGTCGTTTATTATGGGAAACTCAAAGATGGAAAGGAAATTGCAGTCAAAGTTCTGACCAGCAATTCCTATCAGGGAAAGCGAGAATTTACGAATGAGGTAACTTTTGACATTATTAAGCCATCCTTTAGTCTGACTTTTGCTATCCATATTGATGCTCAGCTTTTTCTTTCTAATTACTGGCAATGATTATGGTAGTTGATTACCTGCATACTAGAAGTTTGTCGTGTTGTTAAAACATGACAAATTTAAATATGCTGCACATTAATTGAAGGAAATAAATTGCCCTGATATAATTGCTACTGGTGGAAATATTTTTAACAAATTAGAAACATGACAAACTTGAAACTGAAAGAATAGTTGTATTAGATGATTTAATACCAAGCTAGTGATTAGAATCTGAAATCTTGTGAATTGACCGATCGTTCTATTGGATGTAGGTGACTCTTCTTTCAAGGATACATCACAGGAACCTAGTGCAGTTTCTTGGATATTGTCAAGAAGATGGGAGAAGTGTGCTTGTTTATGAGTTCATGCATAACGGAACACTGAAGGAACATCTCTATGGTGAGTTCATGTATTTGCATTAAGATGATACAACTTTTAAGAATTAACCGTGCATTAATTTTGGTAGGCACGTTGACACATGAGCAAAGAATTAATTGGATCAAGCGCCTTGAAATTGCTGAAGATGCTGCAAAAGGTTTGTGAAGAAAAAAAAAATAAAAACCTTTTATTTCTTTCTTTTTTTTTTACCCTGTTTAAACGTATGTATATAGAGATCATTCTAACTACTAACAGTCAACTATTAATCACTCTAACCATTATCTACTAATACTCAACTACTAATTACATCTAGTTAACAGTTGTTTTTCTACAATTTCCAACAATTTGTTGTGGGCCAAGCAATGAAATTCTTCTCTACCGAGAAATCTCTCACTTGTTACAGAATAATTGTATTGAATATTGTCTTTTTGTGCCGATTCAGGAATTGAGTACCTTCACACAGGCTGTGTTCCAGCCATTATCCATAGAGATTTGAAAAGCAGCAATATTCTTCTTGACAAACACATGAGAGCAAAGGTTTCGGATTTTGGTCTATCAAAATTTGCAGTGGATGGAGCCTCTCATGTGTCAAGCATAGTACGGGGCACTGTAGGATATCTAGATCCTGAGTAAGTCCCTTTTCTACTTACACTCTGCTTGAGATCCTGTTAAATGTCAATAATTATTGAGATTTCCACATATCTACTACTTGTGCTGTGTTATATAGTTAATGTAAGTACATTTTGTTTGGGGGTTATTAGCATTTTGACAAGATTCATACATATGACCAGAGAAACAAACAAATAGTTGTGGATTGCTAGTGAATGGTGGGTTGGTTCTGAGGCCTCTAATTAAATGGAAAATTAAAACATTTTAGCCCCAGCAATTTCTGTTTGTGGCCATTATCACACCCTGTCTGGTTGATAATGATTCTTGCAAACCAAGGAGAGCCTTCGGTTCTGAATTGGTAGGCAGTCATATACCGTATGTATAACACGATTGGCCCCTTTATATTAATAATGTTTTCTTCTCATGATATGCAGGTACTACATCTCCCAGCAGTTAACGGACAAGAGTGACGTTTATAGTTTTGGTGTCATTCTACTCGAGCTGATATCTGGTCAGGAAGCTATATCCAATGAAAAGTTTGGTGCTAATTGCCGTAACATAGTCCAATGGGTAAAGTCTAGTTAGTTAATTTTGAGAAGCCGAATTATAGAAATTTCATGACTACAAAGTTTTATCTCCTTGAAGTATGAAGCTGAATAATTAGCTCTGGAAAAGCATATGAATGTTAATGTTGCTGATAGTCGTGTGGAAAGGGTATTGGGAAAAAGACCTTTTTGCTAGTCCTCTGATGTTGCTGTTGATAGTTCTCAACTCTTTTGCCTTTTGCTAAAAGCTTTGCTGTTTTCCATGTATGAGCTTTGCTATCGCACGTTAATTGTCTTCAATCATTGTATCGCAGGCAAAGCTACACATCGAGAGTGGTGACATTCAAGGAATCATTGATCCATCTCTACTAGATGAATACGACATCCAATCAATGTGGAAGATAGCGGAAAAAGCTTTGATGTGTGTTCTGCCTCACGGACATATGAGACCATCAATATCAGAAGTTCTCAAGGACATCCAAGATGCTATCGTGATTGAAAGGGAAGCTGCAGCAGCCAGAGACGGTAACTCAGATGATATGTCTAGGAATTCCCTTCATTCTTCTCTCATCATGGGTTCCTTTGGTGGTGCTGACAACTTCCTGTCATTAGATGACTCCATTGCTCGACCAAGTGCTCGATAGTTCTAGTTCTTGTACAAGCACAAAATTCCCTTTTCTTTTCCCATTCTCTGGTCTTATTCTTTGTTGTAGCTAGAATCACATAGCTAAAATCTATCAAGTTGCCACATGTAAGTTTAGATCCACCATGTCTGCATGTCACGAACTTGTAAATTTATTGGGCTTGCTAATCATTTGGTATTCATTTTTCGGTATCAATCCTTTGTACGTGTTAGCTTAGGTAGAACTTAATTCAAGAAGCGCGTTGAGATACTTTGTAGAAAACTGTTTTGTTCATAAGTGTACTTGCTTCACTGAAGTACTCAATTTTCCTTCTTGTAATTTTTTATCGCACGTTGAAAAACTTATCGTCAACAATGAAAAATTTGTGGCGGCTGCACCGTATGACTGATGCACGCTAGCAAGATCCCAAAGAACACGCCCAAAGAACACTTGTTACGTGACGATTAACGGCAGCTCTCAAAGCTCGTGCGCTCCTCTAGTTTTAGCGAGAGGTTGACGGTGCAGCGACGAGGGTAAGCCGTCGTGATTAAATTGGTTCTTTGTTGTTGTTTTCTTTTTTAAAACTCTCAATCAATGTCTGCCGTTCGATTTGGGCCTGTCATTGTGGCTCCCACCGACTATGTTTTGTCACGATGAAAAGAGGTCAAGTGTCAGGCATCAACACGTGATGGTTGACCAGACTGCAGAGTTGTGTCATTTCGGAACATCAATCATGTGGAGTGTACAAGCGAAGACGGGCTTTACAAAAACGCCATTTCTTCTCGATATGTTTTATAAAGTCCATATATATATTTTTTTTTACCTTTCTTTTTTCTTCTTTTTCCTTCTTTCCTTCGCCCCTTCCCCAAATATTATAAATAAAACATTTAATACGCAATGGCTACCTTAGATCTATTCTAAAAATAAAATATAAATTATAGTTATATACACAAAATAATAAATAATAAAATACACGTTATAACTTTAATCGTGTGGTTGTGAAAAAGTATTTTATCTTAGAGCGGTTTTAATATAGTCGAATCCTATTTAATAATGTTTATAACAAGAAATGTATTGGAATTATTTTAGATTAAACATTAATTGTACTCACATTATTAAAGTATATTTTCTTATCTAATTAAATTAGAAAAAAAAATGGGACTCAAAACCATATTTCTTATAAATTTTTTAGAACATGGATGTTGCCCACAGGCCATTTGTCCTATTTGCCCATTGGCATATATAATTGATCTGCCATATAAAATTTTGAGAATTTAAGTTTTTTTTGGAAAATATAATTCTTGAAATCGTTTTAGAAAACAACAATTCAGTCTAGACGGAACAAGGAGATGAAAACACTTTGTATTTGATTGAGAAATTAGAAATTGCACACGGTGATAAGACCTAAGACTCAATTTGACAGACGCCTCTGTGAATCGAAAATCAGTGCTGATTATTTTTTGGTCACATTTTCATAATTTTCTATGTTTATAATAATAATTTTATTTAATAACTAGTAATCCTATCTTTTTGGTAGATCAACATAAAAGTCTCAAAACTGAATTTAAGTTTTGAGATCTAAATTCTAAACCTTAGACAGCCAACGTTGAGAACCTCAACCAATAGACAAAAGGAAAATGAAAAAGATGCTAAGCTTGAAATTAAGATTAATATCAAATATTAGAATCCGGAGACTTGATGGAGAAGCCACATGCCCCAACGTTTGGGGATCAAATATTAAGATAAGTTTATTACGAACCAAAAAAAAAAAAAACCTTGCGTAATATCTGTTGTAGCAAGAATGTGAAAAAAAAAAAAAAGTGTGCGGTGACTAGAGGGTGAAGTAAGAAAGAATAAACAGAACCATGAATAAATCAAGAAACGATAACCAGAACTATGAACTAAGAACCAAAATTAGAACTAGGAACCAAAAACTAGAACTAAGAATTAAGAACTAAAATCCAGAACTAAAAACTAAGAGCTAGAAACCAAAACTAAAAATTGAGAACTACAAAGAAGAACTACGAACCACAATCTATGAACCACAAGTCTATGAGACCAGGATAAGATATCAGACTATGGATTGTAAATTACAAAAAAAAAGGACAAAAAAGAAGAACATTTCTTGAAAGAATTGATTATGTGTATTGTTAATTACATTATTTATGCAGGTACATATTTATAGTACATAATTGATAATATTAAGGAATAATACGTGACTTACTATTGTGATAAATTCAAATACTATTGATGTTAATGTGCAAGTGTACACAACAAGTAATATAATGATAAGTATTCAAGATTTTCTCTACAAGAATTGATTTTATCATATTTGCTATAACAATCTGTAACAGTGCAATGGTTGTTCTAAATTGAAACAAGAAAATTGATGAAACTAAACAACTAACTAAAATAAAAAATGCAATAATTAAAAATGCAACAAATAAAATTCTCACATCAAACACAAGAGTAAAACCAATGGGAATGAAGTAGATGAGTGATTAAACTCTCTTAATAGTTTTGACTATTTCTTCAAATCTTAGGTTCAGTTGCTACAGCATCTGCTACAACACTGGGAATAATCCTTTTATATCATCAGCTGTTGCATGTTAGATGTCTTATATCTATATGCAACATATTATTGATCAATTATTATGCCAACATAAGATATAACATTACACTCTTAAGTTCTAATTACCCTATAAGGTGAATCCTTATATCTAATTCATCACTAATTCTAAATTAGATATGGCCCTTTTGAAACCAAGTTAAACTCAACTCACGAAATCTAATCTAAAACTAAGTATTGCTCCGATATGTTCCACTAAGATAGACCATTTTATGGTTCTTTCTTAGCTTGTATCATTAAATGGATGGTTAGCCAAAATAATGAATATAAACAAATATTACCAAAACAAAATGCTATAGCAAACATGCAACAACACATATAAATTCAATCAAGAAACCATTAAAATTGTTTATCACTCAACCACAATTAAATTAGTTCATGGTTTGCGAAAGAACAATAAATAAACGAGTTTTAGTCATCAAACACATCCACATGAACAAACAAAAAATAAGAAAAGAACAAGAATGACTGATTTTCAATGGATCTTTGCGTTTTCTTCTCTTGTGTAACCCTCAATCTCTCTCTTCAATTCTCTTTTTCTCTTGTTTCTTTTCGATTTTTGTTCTTGGTTGATGGCCTCATTTTTCTTTGTGTGTGTGCCTCTTTTATAGCTGAAAATTAAGATAATTGGAAGTTTAGGGCGCGTATCTTTCAGATTATGAAACTCCAGATCACAAGCTGTTAAGTGTCTCGCGCGAAATCATTTCTGTCAGTACTCCAGGGTTGCTACAGCAATGGTTGCTACAACAATGGCTCCAACATCTTCATTATTCCAAATTTGCTTCAATTCTACAGCCATGTTCTTTTGTTCTTTTTGCAAGCCCATTGCAATAAAATCTTTTCCTTGAAATTCGAGCTTCCAATTATCTACAATTATGCATAAGATTTAAGCACACAATTATTCAAATTCAAACAAACTTCATTAAAATTAAACTAAAATGGATGTTGATGCAAATTATGATTAAAATGCAACAAAACACATCAGTTACTCTCTAAGTAATCTTTGATTTAAGTTTATGAGTGCCATGATAACTTTTATTTCATAGAGTTATCACTTACGCATTTCAATTTCATCAAAAATGTGATGTGCCAAATCTAAGTGCACAGGTTATGCTTCTAACGGGTATAAGACACAGGCTTATAATATTGCCAATAATCTTGGCTTCAATTCCAATACTTGCCACTAAGTTAGAGCATCGATGTTGTGAATACCTAACTTGCCATTAAGATGATGAAATTGTTCCATTCTAAGGGCTTTCGTAAAAATATCAGCAATCTGATGAGCAGATGATGTTAACTTGTATATGTTCATAATATTGATTTTGATGATAACAAACTTTAAATGCTTTATAATTAAATTGTTGGAGTCTTTCTTTAGTAAAAGAAAGTCTTAAAATGTCTCCTTAACATGTTCATGAAAGATGGTTTTCTGTTAAAATTCAATTGAAAAATATTTTCCTGCAATTTCTGGCTATAGAAGTGGTTCTGTAAATAAACGGTTTACCGTTTATGTTGAAAACGGCAAACCGATTAAATCCAGAGAGAGTAAACAACTCTTAAGGCTTGAACCGTTTATTTAAAACGGCTAACCGATAATTTCCGAAAGTTCAATTCCTTGCTAATCTTTAACCGATTAGCGAAACGGATAAGGCTAACACGTTTTGCAGTTATCGAATGAAACGGCGAACCGTTTATATAAAACGGCTAACCGATAATTTCCAGAAGTTCAATTCCTTGCTAATCTTTAACCGTTAGCGGAAACGGATAAGGCTAACACGTTTTGCAGGCTATCGAATTAAACGGCGAACCGTTTATATAAAACGGCTAACCGATAATTTCCAGAAGTTCATTCCTTACTAATCTTCAACCGTTAGTAGAAACGGATAAGGCTAACGTGTTTTGCAGGTTACTGGAATTAAACGGTGAACCGTTTATATAAAACGGTTAACCGATAATTTCCAGAATGTTATTCCATGATACGCTTTAACCGTTTAATGAAACCGGATAACCAAATGCCTTTTGCGGTCTTTGGAAATTAACGGTTAAGGGGTAAGCCTTAACAGGAAACCGTTTATTTGAAAAACTAGCTCTAACGGTAACTTTTGAGAATACACGGTTAACCGTTAACGATTAACGGCGAACCGTTTTCGAGCATGAAATGCAAGTGTGCAACCCAAGAGGGGGGGTGAATTGGTATTTTAAAAATTATCTTAGCAAAACACACAACAATCAAATCTAATGCCTTAATAAATTCGAAAACAATAAATTCGAAAACAATAAATTCAATAAAGGCACAATAATAAATGAGTAAGGGAGGAGAAAGCAAACTCAAGGATTTTTACGTGGTTCGGCTATCCCCGCCTACGTCCACGCCTCCAAGCAACCCAAGCTTGAGGATTTCACTATCCAAGCCTTTCCAAGGCTTCAAATGTTTACAATTGACTTCCAAGGTGTCAATGGACCTTTACAACAAGAGATTATCTCCCCAATCTCTTCACCACAAGTGTTTCCCACACTTGTACACTCACAATTTGATGAGAAATGAAAATTACAATCAAATACTCTCTTAAAGAGTAGATTTACAAAATGAAGAACAAAGATGATTCAATAAATGATGATTTACGAAATCAAGCTCAATGTATGTTGTATGTCTTTTGTTTGTGCGTGCTAAGATTACCAAAAATGATTTGGATTTGAGTTTATATAGTTGGAACTCAAAAACTAGCCGTTATGCACTTTTTGCTCACTGTCGGATCGCCGTTAATAGGATGTCGGATCGCCGTTTGACTGGTCAACATGACCGTTGGGCTGGATTTTCAAATTGTCGGATCGCCGTTATCAAGATGTCGGATCGCCGTTAGTGTCCAGAAGCTAATCTTCAACTCTGGGAGATGTCGGATCGCCGTTATCTAGATGTCGGATCGCCGTTAGCGTCCAGAGGCTAATTTTCAATTCTGGAGATGTCGGATCGCCGTTATCTAGAGATGTCGGATCGCCGTTAGCGTCCAGAGGCTAATTTTCAATTCTGGAGATGTCGGATCGCCGTTATCTAGAGATGTCGGATCGCCGTTATCTACAGTAACTGCTACAGTAAATGCTACAGTGAACTATTTTGCAAAATGACAGTTTGACCCCAAAACTTTATATAACTGTACTATGGCCCAAAACGTTATGAAATTTTACAAACAAGTCCAATTTCAGAATTTCTAAATAATACACTGTGAATCCCAAAACTTTCTGAAATTATGATATGGCCCAAAATACTATAAAATGTTTCAAATAAATCCTTCTCCAAAATTTCAAGCAATACTTGTTGATTTCAAAGTTTTCAAAATTCTTTCAATTAAACCATAAACTTGAAAAACAACCAATTTCATAAAATCATTTTTCCATTAGATATAAAACCTTTATAATGTGAAAATAATGATTTATTTAAAATGTAAGAAAAATAATTTAAGCTTTCAAAAACTTAATCATTCTTAATTTTGTTTGTTATCATCAAAATCAACATTATGTTAACATAAATGTTAACAATCTCCCCCTTTTTGATGATGACAAACTTTTCATGTATTTAAAGAATGATTCCATAAATTGCTCTCTTTAAATATAAGCTTTTCTTACAATTTGCCAATTAACAAATTTAAATACATGTATTCTTCTCCCCCTCATCATCAAAAAGAAAAACTTAATTGGCAAAGAAAAAGAGTAGAAAATTTTTATAAATTTAAAAAACATGTATTCTTCTTCCCCTTCATCATTAAAAAGAAAATTTAAAGGAAAAGAATAAGAGTAGCAAATTTGTTACCCATGTTGTCCGAGTAGAAATTTTGATAGAATCTCCCCCTAACAACAAGCATCACCTCAAATACAAGTTTAGCAATATTACTCCCAAAATATCATAAATCATCATACAAACCAACTCTATACATAAATCATCACATAATCCATTCAACCATGAAATGATCATGAATCATCATTCCATCAATTACCAAATGAAATTCTAGTTATGCAACTTATAACATAAAATCATCATATAAAACAACCATGTAATCAAATTATCATCATATCTCAAAATCATCAAAATCATAATCATAATCACATGTCAATCATCAAAAGAATACTCAAAGTGCATATTAATCTCCTTCTTTTGACAACATTAAAAAGATATATTATTTTGTCTCCCCCTTTGGACAACAAAAATGTTCAAAATGCAATTAACCAAAATTATATAGTATGCTCCCCCTAAATATATGATCAATTTAAAAATTTAACCAAAATAATTTTATCCAAAAACATATCATATTTATCTCCTCATTTATCATAAAAAAATAGATAGATGCAATTAAAACACGAGCATAAAAAATAATTCGATGAAGATATTACCCATTTTGAGCGAGCAAAAATTTCGACAAAATCTCCCTTTAAAAATGAACAAATCCTCAAATACACAACATGGTTCAAACACTTCCATATAAATTTAAACAATTATTATAAACCAACAACTCTATCAATTCTTCAAACAACGCACATATAATCATCAATCATCAAAATCACCAAGAAATCAAATCATCCCAAGCCAAATTTTTGAAAATTGCTCTTCGTAAAAAGAGGTTTTGATTTGTTTACCAAATTGGCATGCAAAAGTTATAAGAACATATTATCAACTATCCAAGCTCCATAATTACTAATAACATTTTAGAAATCAAGACAATTAAACTTATCAAAGATCTAATGTGACATTTCAATATAACTTTAAAAATATCGTAAGCTTAAAAATCTTGATGTATATATATTTCTCCCCTTTCGATATCATTTAAAGCAAGTAATGCATATTCGACAATACATCAATAAAGTACAAAAAAAATGCATCCATTTGCCAATCATAGATTGCATAAGATCAAACTTCATCAAATACATGTAATTATCAAAGCATATTCTTTATCTCAAATTTTAAGCAAAGCATAAGTATATAATGGCCATATATAGATCATCAAAATCAACATAACTATTAAGATAAGCCATCATTATGAGCTAAAAGAATAAGTGATCAAATTCATAAGTGCAATAAGTCATGTGTGCGAATTTTATAAATGAATGATAATATAACACAATTAATGGTATATGAATTCACACATATATAAGAGATGGACAATGATGATAGACAATTGAGAAGATGAAATCAAAGACCATACAATCATCAAAATCAAACAAAGGCATCATGATAAATCACTCAATGTTATACACCATGATAAATCCATCATGTAAACATACAAGCATACTTTCACAAATTCAAGTTATTATCCCTTTATCATGATCTATTCAACAAAATCAATATGTCAAAAATTGTTATCAAAACAATTAAATCATCTTACTCATCATTTTCTCTTAGATCATGATCAAATGATTATTCTCACAAGCTTTCATCAAGGAACTCTCCACCATTCCTTGTTTGTGGTACCTAAAAAATTCAAGTTGTGCCTTTTGGTACCCAAATAGTCTTGGGTCCTTGAGTGTTAGCAATGGTTCCTTTTGGAACCCAAATACATTTTGCTCTATAATATGCATTTCTTTTAATTGGACATCTATTCTTCATATGACCATTTTGATTACAATAATGACATACAATTTTATGATCACTTGTGGAGGTAGCTTTAACAAAATAATTCTTATAATATTTTTGTTTCAAATTAGGCTTATAGCCAATGCCTCCTTTATCAAATACACATTTTTGTGTATTAAGTAAGTTATCCAACATCTTTTGCCCATTTGTGAATTTTAACACAATTTGATTTAGCTCATTGCTCTTCTTTTTAAGCACTTCATTTTCTTTCATTAATTCATCAACATGTGATTTCTCATGCTCATATGAAGTACTTTGTTTGCATTTAAATGATCCAATCCTATTATGTAACATTTCATTATCTAAATCCAATTCTTTGATCTTTTCATTTAATGAAACATTGCATTTTTGTAAAATATCATTTTCACTTTTCAAGTCATCTATGTGAGATTCTAGATGCTCATGTGAAGTGCTAGGTTTCATATTTAATAATGTAACTCTATCATACAATGTTTTATTCTCTAATTCTAGGCATGTAATCTTTGCATATAGAGATTCATTTTCATTTTTGAGCTCTCCCATTTTCTTTTTAAGACATGCATTCTTTTTACCAATTTTCATCCACTCATCATGCAATTCTTTAAAAGCATCATGTAATTCATCATAAGTAAGAAGATCATTTACCTCATCAAGTTCATCATCCGATTCATCTCCAATTGCCATAAGTGCCAAATTTGACACTTCATGCGATTCCTCCATGTTTGTAGTCTCCTCATATACAACTTCAAGTTTTCTCCATATTTCATAAGCATTAGAACAATTTGAAACTCTATGAAATTCTTTTTTATTTAAGGCACAAAATAAAGCATTCATAGCCTTGGAATTTAAAGACATATTTTTCCTATCCAACTCACTTAAAGCATTCTTCCTAGGAATGAATGAACCATCACAAACTATTTCCCATATTTCATAGTCTAAGGCTTGTAAAAATACTCTCATTCTTGTTTTCCAATAAGCATAGTCATTGCCATCAAAGAATGGAGGTCTAGTGGTAGATTGGCCTTCCATTAAGATTGAGCTAATTTGGGTTGCTACGGATCTTTAACTCTAGACGGTTAAGTCTACACAAGAGCACCTTGCTCTGATACCAATTGAAATGCAAGTGTGCAACCCAAGAGGGGGGGTGAATTGGTATTTTAAAAATTATCTTAGCAAAACACACAACAATCAAATCTAATGCCTTAATAAATTCGAAAACAATAAATTCGAAAACAATAAATTCAATAAAGGCACAATAATAAATGAGTAAGGGAGGAGAAAGCAAACTCAAGGATTTTTACGTGGTTCGGCTATCCCCGCCTACGTCCACGCCTCCAAGCAACCCAAGCTTGAGGATTTCACTATCCAAGCCTTTCCAAGGCTTCAAATGTTTACAATTGACTTCCAAGGTGTCAATGGACCTTTACAACAAGAGATTATCTCCCCAATCTCTTCACCACAAGTGTTTCCCACACTTGTACACTCACAATTTGATGAGAAATGAAAATTACAATCAAATACTCTCTTAAAGAGTAGATTTACAAAATGAAGAACAAAGATGATTCAATAAATGATGATTTACGAAATTGAAGCTCAATGTATGTTGTATGCCTTTTGTTTGTGCGTGCTAAGGTTACCAAAAATGATTTGGATTTGAGTTTATATAGTTGGAACTCAAAAACTAGCCGTTATGCACTTTTTGCTCACTGTCGGATCGCCGTTAATAGGATGTCGGATCGCCGTTTGACTGGTCAACATGACCGTTGGGCTGGATTTTCAAATTGTCGGATCGCCGTTATCAAGATGTCGGATCGCCGTTAGTGTTCAGAAGCTAATCTTCAACTCTGGGAGATGTCGGCTCGCCGTTATCTAGATGTCGGATCGCCGTTAGCGTCCAGAGGCTAATTTTCACCGGAGATGTCGGATCGCCGTTATCTAGAGATGTCGGATCGCCGTTAGCGTCCAGAGGCTAATTTTCAATTCTTGAGATGTCGGATCGCCGTTATCTAGAGATGTCGGATCGCCGTTATCTACAGAATCGCTACAAAATGCTACAGTGAACTATTTTGCAAAATGACAGTTTGACCCAAAACTTTATATAACTGTACTATGGCCCAAAACGTTATGAAATTTTACAAACAAGTCCAATTTCAGAATTTCTAAATAATACACTGTGAATCCCAAAACTTTCTGAAATTATGATATGGCCCAAAATACTATAAAATGTTTCAAATAAATCCTTCTCCAAAATTTCAAGCAATACTTGTTGATTTCAAAGTTTTCAAAATTCTTTCAATTAAACCATAAACTTGAAAAACAACCAATTTCATAAAATCATTTTTCCATTAGATATAAAACCTTTATAATGTGAAAATAATGATTTATTTAAAATGTAAGAAAAATAATTTAAGCTTTCAAAAACTTAATCATTCTTAATTTTGTTTGTTATCATCAAAATCAACATTATGTTAACATAAATGTTAACAATCTCCCCCTTTTTGATGATGACAAACTTTTCATGTATTTAAAGAATGATTCCATAAATTGCTCCCTTTAATTATAAGCTTTTCTTACAATTTGCCAATTAACAAATTTAAATACATGTATTCTTCTCCCCCTCATCATCAAAAAGAAAAACTTAATTGGCAAGGAAAAAGAGTAGAAAATTTTTATAAATTTAAAAAAACATGTATTCTTCTTCCCCTTCATCATTAAAAAGAAAATTTAAAGGAAAAGAATAAGAGTAGCAAATTTGTTACCCATGTTGTCCGAGTAGAAATTTTGATAGAATCTCCCCCTAACAACAAGCATCACCTCAAATACAAGTTTAGCAATATTACTCCCAAAATATCATAAATCATCATACAAACCAACTCTATACATAAATCATCACATAATCCATTCAACCATGAAATGATCATGAATCATCATTCCATCAATTACCAAATGAAATTCTAGTTATGCAACTTATAACATAAAATCATCATATAAAACAACCATGTAATCAAATTATCATCATATCTCAAAATCATCAAAATCATAATCATAATCACATGTCAATCATCAAAAGAATACTCAAAGTGCATATTAATCTCCTTCTTTTGACAACATTAAAAAGATATATTATTTTGTCTCCCCCTTTGGACAACAAAAATGTTCAAAATGCAATTAACCAAAATTATATAGTATGCTCCCCCTAAATATATGATCAATTTAAAAATTTAACCAAAATAATTTTATCCAAAAACATATCATATTTATCTCCTCATTTATCATAAAAAAATAGATAGATGCAATTAAAACACGAGCATAAAAAATAATTCGATGAAGATATTACCCATTTTGAGCGAGCAAAAATTTCGACAAAATCTCCCTTTAAAAATGAACAAATCCTCAAATACACAACATGGTTCAAACACTTCCATATAAATTTAAACAATTATTATAAACCAACAACTCTATCAATTCTTCAAACAACGCACATATAATCATCAATCATCAAAATCACCAAGAAATCAAATCATCCCAAGCCAAATTTTTGAAAATTGCTCTTCGTAAAGAGGTTTTGATTTGTTTACCAAATTGGCATGCAAAAGTTATAAGAACATATTATCAACTATCCAAGCTCCATAATTACTAATAACATTTTAGAAATCAAGACAATTAAACTTATCAAAGATCTAATGTGACATTTCAATATAACTTAAAAAATATCATAAGCTTAAAAATCTTGATGTATATATATTTCTCCCCCTTTCGATATCATTTAAAGCAAGTAATGCATATTCGACAATACATCAATAAAGTACAAAAAAAATGCATCCATTTGCCAATCATAGATTGCATAAGATCAAACTTCATCAAATACATGTAATTATCAAAGCATATTCTTTATCTCAAATTTTAAGCAAAGCATAAGTATATAATGGCCATATATAGATCATCAAAATCAACATAACTATTAAGATAAGCCATCATTATGAGCTAAAAGAATAAGTGATCAAATTCATAAGTGCAATAAGTCATGTGTGCGAATTTTATAAATGAATGATAATATAACACAATTAATGGTATATGAATTCACACATATATAAGAGATGGACAATGATGATAGACAATTGAGAAGATGAAATCAAAGACCATACAATCATCAAAATCAAACAAAGGCATCATGATAAATCACTCAATGTTATACACCATGATAAATCCATCATGTAAACATACAAGCATACTTTCACAAATTCAAGTTATTATCCCTTTATCATGATCTATTCAACAAAATCAATATGTCAAAAATTGTTATCAAAACAATTAAATCATCTTACTCATCATTTTCTCTTAGATCATGATCAAATGATTATTCTCACAAGCTTTCATCAAGGAACTCTCCACCATTCCTTGTTTGTGGTACCTAAAAAAATTCAAGTTGTGCCTTTTGGTACCCAAATAGTCTTGGGTCCTTGAGTGTTAGCAATGGTTCCTTTTGGAACCCAAATACATTTTGCTCTATAATATGCATTTCTTTTAATTGGACATCTATTCTTCATATGACCATTTTGATTACAATAATGACATACAATTTTATGATCACTTGTGGAGGTAGCTTTAACAAAATAATTCTTATAATATTTTTGTTTCAAATTAGGCTTATAGCCAATGCCTCCTTTATCAAATACACATTTTTGTGTATTAAGTAAGTTATCCAACATCTTTTGCCCATTTGTGAATTTTAACACAATTTGATTTAGCTCATTGCTCTTCTTTTTAAGCACTTCATTTTCTTTCATTAATTCATCAACATGTGATTTCTCATGCTCATATGAAGTACTTTGTTTGCATTTAAATGATCCAATCCTATTATGTAACATTTCATTATCTAAATCCAATTCTTTGATCTTTTCATTTAATGAAACATTGCATTTTTGTAAAATATCATTTTCACTTTTCAAGTCATCTATGTGAGATTCTAGATGCTCATGTGAAGTGCTAGGTTTCATATTTAATAATGTAACTCTATCATACAATGTTTTATTCTCTAATTCTAGGCATGTAATCTTTGCATATAGAGATTCATTTTCATTTTTGAGCTCTCCCATTTTCTTTTTAAGACATGCATTCTTTTTACCAATTTTCATCCACTCATCATGCAATTCTTTAAAAGCATCATGTAATTCATCATAAGTAAGAAGATCATTTACCTCATCAAGTTCATCATCCGATTCATCTCCAATTGCCATAAGTGCCAAATTTGACACTTCATGCGATTCCTCCATGTTTGTAGTCTCCTCATATACAACTTCAAGTTTTCTCCATATTTCATAAGCATTAGAACAATTTGAAACTCTATGAAATTCTTTTTTATTTAAGGCACAAAATAAAGCATTCATAGCCTTGGAATTTAAAGACATATTTTTCCTATCCAACTCACTTAAAGCATTCTTCCTAGGAATGAATGAACCATCACAAACTATTTCCCATATTTCATAGTCTAAGGCTTGTAAAAATACTCTCATTCTTGTTTTCCAATAAGCATAGTCATTGCCATCAAAGAATGGAGGTCTAGTGGTAGATTGGCCTTCCATTAAGATTGAGCTAATTTGGGTTGCTACGGATCTTTAACTCTAGACGGTTAAGTCTACACAAGAGCACCTTGCTCTGATACCAATTGAAATGCAAGTGTGCAACCCAAGAGGGGGGGTGAATTGGTATTTTAAAAATTATCTTAGCAAAACACACAACAATCAAATCTAATGCCTTAATAAATTCGAAAACAATAAATTCGAAAACAATAAATTCAATAAAGGCACAATAATAAATGAGTAAGGGAGGAGAAAGCAAACTCAAGGATTTTTACGTGGTTCGGCTATCCCCGCCTACGTCCACACCTCCAAGCAACCCAAGCTTGAGGATTTCACTATCCAAGCCTTTCCAAGGCTTCAAATGTTTACAATTGACTTCCAAGGTGTCAATGGACCTTTACAACAAGAGATTATCTCCCAATCTCTTCACCACAAGTGTTTCCCACACTTGTACACTCACAATTTGATGAGAAATGAAAATTACAATCAAATACTCTCTTAAAGAGTAGATTTACAAAATGAAGAACAAAGATGATTCAATAAATGATGATTTACTGAAATCAAGCTCAATGTATGTTGTATGCCTTTTGTTTGTGCGTGCTAAGGTTACCAAAAATGATTTGGATTTGAGTTTATATAGTTGGAACTCAAAAACTAGCCGTTATGCACTTTTTGCTCACTGTCGGATCGCCGTTAATAGGATGTCGGATCGCCGTTTGACTGGTCAACATGACCGTTGGGCTGGATTTTCAAATTGTCGGATCGCCGTTATCAAGATGTCGGATCGCCGTTAGTGTTCAGAAGCTAATCTTCAACTCTGGGAGATGTCGGCTCGCCGTTATCTAGATGTCGGATCGCCGTTAGCGTCCAGAGGCTAATTTTCAATTCTGGAGATGTCGGATCGCCGTTATCTAGAGATGTCGGATCGCCGTTAGCGTCCAGAGGCTAATTTTCAATTCTGGAGATGTCGGATCGCCGTTATCTAGAGATGTCGGATCGCCGTTATCTACAGTAACTGCTACAGTAAATGCTACAGTGAACTATTTTACAAAATGACAGTTTGACCCCAAAACTTTATATAACTGTACTATGGCCCAAAACGTTATGAAATTTTACAAACAAGTCCAATTTCAGAATTTCTAAATAATACACTGTGAATCTCAAAACTTTCTGAAATTATGATATGGCCCAAAATACTATAAAATGTTTCAAATAAATCCTTCTCCAAAATTTCAAGCAATACTTGTTGATTTCAAAGTTTTCAAAATTCTTTCAATTAAACCATAAACTTGAAAAACAACCAATTTCATAAAATCATTTTTCCATTAGATATAAAACCTTTATAATGTGAAAATAATGATTTATTTAAAATGTAAGAAAAATAATTTAAGCTTTCAAAAACTTAATCATTCTTAATTTTGTTTGTTATCATCAAAATCAACATTATGTTAACGTAAATGTTAACAGAAAGGCATATCGATGAATTAGTTTTTTTTCAGCTCCAAGTATAAATAAGCTCATTCAAATCTGAACAAAGGTTGATCACTCCTTCATCATTGAGCATACACTCGAGAATACAATCTTCAAAGAGCTTGAAACACCTTTATTCTTCAATTATTCACACATTGGGCATTGATTTGTAATCTTAAAAATTGTGTGAGAGTGAAACAATTTGTAATCTTAAAATTGTGAGTGATTGTAAGTGTTGGGAAACACTTGGGTTAAGAGATTGTGGATAATCTCATATTGTAAAGGTTTATTGACACCTTGGAAGTCAATTGTAAGCAATTGAAGCCTTGGTGGCTTGCTTAGTGGAATCCTCTAGCCCGTAAAACTTGGAGGCGTGGACGTAGGCGAGGTTGGCCGAACCACGTAAAAATCTCGTGTTTGAATCTCTCCTTCCTTATTCTTTTATTATTGCTTTTTATTGAATTTATTGCTTTCACTTCCATTAAGGCATTAGATTTAATTGTATTGTGATTTGCTTAGCTTAAGTTTCAAAAATCCAATTCACCCCCCCTCTTGGGTTGCACACTTGCATTTCAGATGAAACATGTGCTATTTTGATTAATCTTGCCTAGATTTTCTCTTGAATAAGGTAACAATCTAATTCGGTATGTTTATTCCTTTCATGAAACATTGGATTGGCAACAATTTGAAGAGCAACTTAATTATCATAATAGAGCTGCATAGATTGTGGATGTGAGACTTCAAGATCATCTAAAAGCCATTTGAGCCAAATTAATTCGCAAGTAACGGAAGCCATAGCCCTATATACTGTTTCTACAATATATTGGCCTATAGTTGGTTGTTTTTTGCTTTTCCATGAAATAGAAAATTTTCCTAGAAAGAACAATAGCCAATGATAGATTTTTGTGTTGTTGGATAGCTTCCCTGATCTAAATCATAGCAAGCTTCAATTTGAAAAGAACTATTACAAGATATTAAGATGCTTTTACTAGGAGAAGATTTCTAATATGCTAAAATTCTGTAAGCAACATCTAAATGAGATTTACGGGGATTAGAGACAAATTGACTTAGTTTTTTAACTGAATACACCAAATCTGATATAGTAATAGTGAGATAAAGGAGGCTGCCCATTAGTCTTCTAAATAAACTTGGATATTCTAAGATAACACCATCGTCTAAATCTAGTTTTAAATTTTGCACCATTGGAAAATCAATTGGAGTAGCAGTAAGGAAGCCTGCATCATTCAAAATCTCTAAGGCATATTTTCGTTGAGATTTAAAGAACTCTTTAACTAGATCTAGCAACTTTAATTCCCAAAAAATACTTCAAAATTTCAAGGTTTTTAATATGAAAATGGTTATACAAGAAATCTTTAAGAGCTTTTGTGGCAAGGTCATTATTACCAGTGATTATAATACCATCAACATACACCAATAACATAGTAATGATGGCCCTATTGTAGATGTAAATAATGAATAATCACAATGAGATTGTTTAAATCCAACAAGATAAAAGGCAAAAGAAAGTTTTTGAAACCAATTATGAGAAGCTTGTTTGAGACCATATGAGGACTTTTGAAGTGAAAAAATAAATGTTTCCCTTGTTGACAAAATCCGAGGAGATTTCATGTTGACCTCTTTATGAAGATCTCCATGAAGAAAAGCATTATGAACATAAAGTTGATATAAAGGCCAATTTTTTATAGTTGCAACAACAAGAACACATCGGCAGTTGTTAGTTTAGCTATAAGGAAAAATGTTTTATGATAGTCCAAACATTCTTTCATAGTAAACCCTTTAGCTACAAGGTGAGTCGTGTATCGTTCAATAAACCTGTCCGATTGAAACTTAATTTTATACACTTATTTATAGCCAATAGGTAGCTTTCTAAAAGGAAGTTGTATAATGGTCTAAGTCTTACTTCTATCGTGAGCTGAATTTCAACAACCATGCTTCTTGCCATTTTGGGTGCCTAATTGCTTGAATATAAAATATTAACTCAACTTCTATAAAAATAACAAATGTAAAAGCAAAATGTTTAGAAGAAAATATATTGTAAGATATAAATTTATAAAAAGGATAAACGATAACTTTAGACTTAGAAATGGTTGGTAAACAACAATGAGGTAATAGATTAGAGTGAGTGACCGATGAATAATTATAATTTTAAAGGTATAAAGGTGGTCGATGAGTCCAAGAGGAATAATGAAGTGTATTAATATTCAAGTCAGATAGTGGTGGCTGATTTTCTTGATCAAGTATGGATAATTACATATTTTCTTGATCATTTGATGGTGGTTGATTTAGTGGTGATTGATTATTAGATTCAATTGGTGTCCCATTGATGACTTTATTCATCGGTATGGGCAAAACAATTGAGAGTTGATTCTACTTAGGCTGTTTTTCCTTAAAAGTGAATATTGTTTCTTGAAAAGTGACATCACAACTAGTGAATATGATATATGTTTTTCAAGATTATATATGCGATAGCGCTGTTGAGCAAAAGGGTATCGAATAAAGATACTTTTAATTGCTCGAGGGGCCAACTTATGTTTCTTGGGAGATAAATTTTGAGCAAAACATAAGCATCTAAAGACACACAAATGGTCATAAGATGACTGTTGTGCAAATTTTGTTGAACTCGCAAGCGCACGAATCTATTGTAGAATAGATTAATGGTGTTGAGTGTCGATCCCACGAGGAGATGGATTTTAATTATATGTAGAATTAATTATGTAAATGGGTGGTTGGATTTGTGTGGAAGTGATTGAGATTATGCTGGAATTTAAATTGGAATAGTGGAATTAAATTGAATTGGGAACTATTGAAATAAAGTGCTTGGGTATCTGGATCCGTATCAACATGTACCATGGGCTAAATAATCCTTATTAATACCAATTAAATCATGAGGGGGGAATCCACACCTCATGAACTACGCTCTAATCAATATGGTGTCAAGGGCTTATCGTGCCAAATAATAATAACCTTATACTAGTCTGCCAGAAAACCAGACAAGAAACTAGACAAGATTATTATTATTTGTCGACGAAAAGTCAAAACCTCCACTGAAATTAGAGGGGAAGAGAAAATAAATTTACCAAATGAAGCCCATGACACATGTTGAGACTTCACCTTCAACCCAAGCTTGAAAGAAAATTAGCCACTCATAATTGAACTAAGGGTAAAATGGAAATTTTATTAAAATAAATAGAAAATACAAGATGGAGAGAGAATTACAGAAAACTAAGCTCAAAAATGGATTCAGGAGTCTCAAATTAGGGGGGGAGGCCCCCTTTTTATAGATACATTGAGTGAATCATGGCCATCAGATTAAAAATAGTTTGGATGCACAGGATTGCGCCACGTCATCAGTGAACAGTAACACGGTTTGCACACGGTTTGAACGAAGAATGCGGTGCGAGCGAAGTCGTGAATGAGATATCCATGAACAAGATCTTTGTACTTGTGAATAGTGCCGTACGTGTGAACAGTGCCATTTTTCCTTTTATGCTCCTTTTAAGGTTTTCGACTGTCCTGAGTTCAAAAGTGACGTTCATTTTGCTATCCGAAATCTCGTTCATTGTGAAATGACCATGATACCCCTAAAATACACAAAATACTTAATTAAAACAAAACATATATAATTAAATAACAAGGGACTTAAATAAATAAAATTAGAGATGTTAGTGAGATTTGAAGTGTAAAATGATGAATTTCTCCTTTATAAATATACACTTTCTAACACTCAACAATGACTTAGAATTAGGAAGAAGTTCATAAGGAGTTTTACTTGAAAGTAAAGGTGTAGGCGTATGATTTATAAGATATGTTGCTGTTAGATCACATTATTATACAAATTTTATTGTACTCGCAAAGGCACAAATCTATCGTAGTATAGACTTATAATGACGAGTGTCAATCCCACAAGTAGATTTAATTATGTATAAGGTTAATTTTCTAAGTGTGTATGTGAATTAGATGAAGATAATTTTTGAGCAATATTAAGATTTAAAAAAATGGTGGGAATAAATTAATGATGAAAATAATTCAAATAAAACATTTGAGTCTTTGGATTGCCACTCAATATTTTATTACGAGCTTAATATTCCTTTTAAGTCTCAAATTAATTTATGAGAGGGTATTTCTACTTTTCGTAAGTCTCACTTTAATAAGCATGGTATCAAGTGTTCAGTGTGCTAGAGGAAGTCCATCCATGCAGTGGGTTGTACCTGACAAAAAAAATTGAGGCCCGACACGGCCCATGGACAAGGCACGCAGAGGCCATGGGTCTTGCCAGCTTGTCGTGCCTCATGGGCCGTGCATAGGCCGGTTCGTGGGTTGAATAATTTTTTTTATTTGTACTTAATTATAATTTGTTTAATGACATTAATTTTTAGTTTTAAAAATATAAAAGCTCTAATTTGTTAAAAAATTTCCATTTTGATTGTAATTTGCAAATTAATTATATTTAAAGTTACTAACTTCGATTACAATTAAGATATAATAATAAGAATAAATACTGATATTTGATAAACAATAGAATAATAACATCTTAGAAATTAAAAACACTTAATGTTTTTGCAATAGTTGCACTGAAGCTTTCGCACCTCATTCCCGATTCAATTAATGTAAAATTGTCAAAAACTTTCAGGCAAGGACGAGGACTTTGAAATTCATTACCTTGAGGATGATGGTGCTCATTGCTTTCAGGGTCAGGATGAGGATACTCATTTTATTTTAATTGTTATTATCTTCTATTGAAAATTCAAAGTAAATGAGTGATAGGAGGAGTTTAGAACTTTAGGTGAATGAATGAGTAATAAAAAGAGTTGAGACAAATATATTTATAGTGAGTTTAAAAATGTGAATGTGTGTGTATCTAAAACGTGTCGATTGTGGTGTGTGTATTTTAATAATATGGGTTATATTTAGTAATTTAAATATAGTCCATTTTTAATAATTTAAAAACTTACGTTTTGAAAATGTGTGTTATAGTTATAACTTATATGTATAGTGTATTAGTATCACATTACTTCGTGTCTAAATTTTAAATGTTAAAAAAAAGTGAAAGAAAAAAAAAAGTGAAAGATGACAAAAAAAAGTGACTTTAACACGTCATTGTCACTTTATCACATGGCTAATAGTAATTGGCCGTGTGACATTGTGAGCATGACAATTTAAATTCAATTTTTTTTTAAAGTAAGTTTGAATAAATTTTTGCCAAGTAAATTTAGTCAAAAAAATATTTTATTGTCATTACACAATTATACATGCTCTTTTTTCTTTTTTAAAATAAATGAAAAAATAAAAAAAGTGAAGTGAACCCATGAAATTATCAATTTTTTCTCTTTCACGTTTCATCAAATCACCATTCTCTCTCTCTCTCTCTCTCTCTCTCTCTCTCTCTCTCTCTCTTTTGTGTCTTTTGCGGCTTCTAGCTATTTCTAGCCGTTGCCAAATTTTAGTATATTAAAAGCTGATTGAACCGATTTTCCAACACACATTTTCAACTCATTTTCTTTTATTCTTGAATTCATCTTTTGCTATTACAAAATATTGTGCAAATTTTATTGTACTCGCAAGTACACGAATCAATTGTAGATAGATCAATGGTGTCGAGTGTCGAGTGTCGATCCCACGAGGAGGTGAATTTTAATTATGTGTAGAGTTAATTTTCTAAGTGGGTGGTTGAATTTGTGGTGAAAGTGATTTAGATTATCCTAAAATTTAAATTAAAATGGCAGGAATAAATTGAAATAGAAATTATTATAATTGAATCGCTTGGGTATCTAGATCTACATCAATATGCTCCATGGGCTTAATATTCTTTATTAGTATCAATTAAATCATGAGGGGGATTTTCACTCCTCATGAACCACACTCTAATCAATATGGTGCTAAGGGTTTATCGTGCCAAATAGTAATAACCTTGTATTAGGGAGCCGATTAAACCAGTACAGTACTAGACAAGATTAGTATTATCTGTCGATGAAAAATCAAAACAACCACATAAATCAGAGGGGAAGAGAAAGTAAATTTACCCAATAAAGCCCATAGAACATGTTGAGACTTCACCTTCAACCCAAGTTTGAAAGAAAATTAGTTATTTATAATTGAACTAGGGGTAAAATGAGAATTTATTAAAATACATAGAAAATACAAGATAGAGAAGGAATTACAGAAAATGGAGCTAAAAAATGATCAAGTGTGTCGAATTAGGGGGAGTCCCCTTTTTATAGATACAATGAGTAAATCATTGCCATCAGATTAAAACACTTTGGACGCTCAGGATTGCGCCACGTGGCAAGATATGGTTGGTCGGAACACATAATCAGGGTTGGCATTCCGTGTAATGCATGTATCATACGCATGATTTTTGGTCCACTAACATACTGTCGCATCATCGGTCAACTCCACATCAATATTTTGGTCCAATAGGATTGTGACACATCATCGGTCAAGCCACATCATCAGTCAACGCCACATAAGCAGTCAATGCCACATCATTTGTCCAATCGAATGTTGCCAAGTCATCGGTCAATACCACGTCATCAGTCTGTATATGTGAACAGTGCCGTGAATAGTACGGTATATATGAACATTACCGTACATGTGAACAGTGTCATTTATCCTTTTATGCTCTGCCTAAGGTTTTCGACTGTCCTTAGTACAGATTTCATGTCCATTTCGCTATCCGATCTCTCATTCATTGTGAAATGACCATGATGACCTTAAAATATATAAAATCTTAATTAAAAATCAAACACACATAATTAAATCACAACGGACTTAAATATATAAAAGTAGAGATGTTAGTGAGACTTGTAATGTAAAATGATAATTTTCTCCTTTATAAATATACACTTTCTATTACTCAACACGAAACATATGTCTCATTTTGGGAATTATGAAATTGATTCGAATTTTAATTTTGTTCAAGTGGGGCAAAATGTAGAAATGATGGGAGATCAATATGATCAGTGTTTAAATGAATCTCAAGTCCAAAGTTCCCAAAGTGCATGTGCATCTATTTCTACGACTGTCGGTACTTCTTCAAAGTCTAACAAAAGAGCAAAAACTTCAAATGTTTGAAAATATTTACAATTAAGGAATGAGTAAATTCTAAGGGCAAAAATGAAAAAATGGCATTTTGTGCGTTTTTTCATAGTTCTTTGTCTTACAAGTCTAATGGTAGCATCAGACATCTCAAGCGTCATTCTAATAAGTGTGGTGCAAAAGGCTCATAGCAAAGTGAACTTTCACAATATGGATCTAAGGGGGAGATGAGGCCATTTTTATATAATCACAAGGAGAACCAAACTGGTTTGACACTATACATGGCAGTTGCTAAACAAACATTGCTATTTTCATGCACTTTGAACATTATATGACAAGGTATGCTCAACCTCAATTTAGAAGAGTTCCTAAAAATACAATTAAAAGTGATATGAAGAATGTTTATGCAAAAAGAAAATGAATTTAGTTTCAAATTTTTCTGATTTTAAAGATATTATGTATGTTACTTCTGATTGTTGGGCCAATAATAATAATATTGGTTATATTTGTGTGACATCGCATTTCATTAATGAAAATTAGAATTTGGAGAAAAAATTGCTCACATTTCGTGAATTAGATTGCCCTCATACTGGAGCTTAATTTTTTAATGCTATTTTAGGTATTTTTCGAGAATATAATATTATTGACAAAATTTTTAGCATAATATTTGATAATGCTTCTGCAAATGATATTTCTGTGGACTATCACACCCACACGTAGTTCATAATTTTTTCATATTAGATATGTTTGTCATATGATTAACTTATTGTTCAAGATGGTTTGGAATTTATAAGTGATAGTCTCTCTAAAATTAGAGAAGTAATACATTTGTTGAGATTACCTTCTAAATATCAAGAATTTTGTAAGAACGCATTACCTCTTTATGGATTGAAAAAGAGAAAATTCAAACTTGATATTCAAACTTGTTGGAACTCCACATATTTGATGTTAGCTTCTGATATAGATTATAATAATGCCCTTATTACTTATGCTAATTATAAATTAGGTGAGGGTAATATTACTGCTTATAATTGGAATATTGCATTTAAATTTTTGAATTTTTTGAAAGTGTTTTATGATGCCATTCTTGCATGTTCAACAGTTTATGAAACATATTTATCTAAAGTGTTGATTTATTTACATAATATCAATGATGTTTTAACACAACACAAAAATGATATATATCTTGCAAAAGCGTGTGAAAAAATGAAAGAGAAATATTTGAAATATTAGAAAAATATTCCACATTTGTTTGTTTAAGCATCTCTTATGGATCCTGAGTTTAGTCTACATGGAAAGCAAGCTTTAGTTGAAAGGATAACTGAAAACTTAGACACAACATTTGATACTAGTAATATTTACCATTAATAAAAGATTTCTTTTCATATTTATGAACTAAAATATGGATCGAGCTCGAATAGATCACAATCAACACCACCTAAAGCAGCTCTTGTTCGATTTGAAAATGCAGCAATGCGTTTGATTCGAAAAGGCAAGGCCCCAATTGGTAGTGTGGTACAAGTGATAGTTACACTATTGAAAATGAACTACAAAAATGGTTTAAGTTTCAAGATATATTAAATACATGATTTGCAAATATAGACGTTTTGGCATTTTGGAAAGAAAAGGTCACCATATTTCCTATGTTATCCATAATGGCCTGTAATTTACTAACCCCTCCAGTCTCAACTGTAACTTTAGAGTCTACTTTTAGTACAATTGGTAGAGTGATAGACGAGTGTCGGTCAACTTTAGCTGTAAAGATATTAAATCGTTTGATGTGTCTTCAAGATTGAGAGGCTGCAGATCATCGTACATAACAACGTTGGCATAATGAATTAGTTAAGGAGATGTCATCTTTAAATATGGAATTAGTTACAACTGATTGTGATACAAATGCTAATGATGACGACGACGACGACAATGCTCGTGTTGAAGTTAATGACAAGGAAGATGAATATTAAAATTTATGAATAATTTTAATGTTTGAAATGGTTATAAAATGCAAATGATAGATAGTTCAATAGATGCCAACCTAATTGGGATGTACTGTAAACTATACTGATGCAAATTACACCATATTTTATTTTACTTGTAATTTGAAGCTTTTATTTCATAAAAATAAAATTTTTTTATCTCTCAATAATATTATTTTTTATTTAATTTCATTTAATACATTTATCAATGTAAGAATGTATTAATTTTAAAGAAGTAAATGTATTAATTTTAAAGAAATAAATGTGAAACTAGAAATTTATATTTTAGAATACAAAATAGAATTTGAAATTTGTATATTATTTTTTATCTTTTGTATGACCCAAAAAAATAAAAAAATTAATACGCAAAAAATTGAATTTTAGCGTGTCTAGTGGGCCAGCACAATGGGCCTGTGCCCCACTACTATGCCATGCCCAAACAAATGGCCCGTGCCACGTGCCCGTACGTACGTAGGTCGTGTCGTGCCGAAGGCTCGCTAGGCCGGCAAGGCCCGTTGGCAACCTCTAGACAAGATACACTATCTGTCGACAATGAATCAAAATAACCATATAAATCAAAGAGAAAAAAAAATTTATCAAATTCAGCCTATGGATCATGTTAAGGCTTTACCTTCAACTCAAGTTAGAAATTAAATTAGCCACTTATATTTTAAACTAGGGGTAAAATAATAATTTTATTAAAATACATAGAAATTACAAGATAGAGAGATAATGACATAAAATGAAACTCAAATTTGGATTCAGAGTTATTAAATTAAGGGTAGAGCCATTTATTTATAGATATAATGAGTAAATCACGACCATCGAACGAAAACAATTCGACTGATTAAGACTACGCCATGTGGTAAAATCTAATTAGTTAGCACACATCATCAAGTCCAATAATAAGTTGTCACATCATCGGTCAATGCTATATTAGCATTTTTCGATCCATTAGGGTGTGGCCACATTAGTTGATCAATGTCTCGTCAGTTGGGCCCCACTAAAATCTCAAAATTACTACTTTGCCTTTTATGCTCTTCGTAAGGTTTTTAGCTATATTGAGCTAAAAAATGCTATCCGTTTTACTATTTGACTTCTTGTGATAAATGACTAAAATATCATTGAAATGCATAAAATACTCAAATTATAACAAAACACGCACAATCAAAGTTTAAAGGACTTAAGTACATAAAAGTAGAAATGTTAGTGAGGCTTAGAGTGTCAAATGATAATTTTGCCCTTTATAAATATGTATTCTCTAACACTCAGCACATATTCACCCCAAAATTGGATAAGTAAGTTTGAAAGTGAAGAGCACAAGCAGCTTCGAAGATGTGACGATGCTTGCATTCAACAATACCATTTTGCTGTGGTGTAGCTACATAAATACGTTGATGCATCATGCCATGTTCATTAAAAAAATGAACTACGCACTTTCTCAATGGAAAATTGAAATTGAGTTTAAATCATGGCATAAAAGTTCTTTAAATGAACTGGAGTTTTCGATTTATGTCTCATCAAATAAAGCCAAGTGCAATGTGAATAATTATCAATAATAGTAAAGAAATAATGAGCACTAGATAAGGAAGAAACTGAATAGTCACCCTAAATGTTAACATGAATTAAAAGGTTTATTAAACCGATATTTTTATTTGAAAAAGGTAATTGAGACATCTATGGAATCAAATGTGAATCTTGAACAAGCTAACACTGAATAAGTCAGTAGAAGAGATCAGTATCAACGTCTTGTAGGGAGACTGATCTATCTTTTATATACTCTCCCTGATATAGCCTTTGTAGTTAGCATTGTAAGTCAGTCTTTGCATACTACTGGTCTAATACATTTTAATGCAGCTTATAGGATCCTAAGGATTTGAAAGGAACTCCAAGAAAAGGCCTATTTTTTTAAAGACATGGACATCTGCAAGTTGAAGTTTATATTGATTCAGATTAGGCTAGAAGTGTCATTGATAGAAAATCAACTTCCGGTTATTGTACATTTGTTAGAGGCAATTTGGTTACTTTGCATAGCAAGAAGCAACCAGTGGTGGCTAGAAGCAGTGTTGAAGCTGAATTTCGAGCCCTTGCTCCTGGGATTTTGAAGTTATTTGGATCAATAGGTTATTGGAAGAATTAGGAATCTCTTATTATTTGCCTATAAAAGTATATTGCGATAACAAAGCTGTCATCTCTGCTGCACATAATCCAATTCTACATGATAAAATGAAGCATGTGGAGATTGATAATCACTTTATAAAGGAAAATTTGGATAATGGTATGATTTGTTTGCCCTACATTCCATCTAGTGATTAGATTGCGGATATACCCATGAAAGGATTATCATCAAAACAATTTGAGCACTTGATTGCCAAGTTGGCTATGGAAGATATTTTCAAACTAGCTTAAGGGAGAAGGTTGGAAAATGCTGAAATTAGAACAAATCAGCCAAGATATTGGCATGATTCTAGGAATATTCTAGCTGCACAAATCTATATATTTTTAGAAAGTTGACTTTATTGTAATTAGCTGTAATATTAGCTTTCCTGTTTAGTTTCTTTTTGTAGCTTTAAATATACGGCCTAAAATCTAATTTAATAATGAATAAGAAACATACAACTTTGTTGTTTTTCAACGTGCTTTAGATTTTGGTCACACCTGACTAGTTAAATAAGATTTAGTAGTTGGATTGGATGAGTTTAATAGTCGGGCTGCAAAAGTCCAACCGCTTGGTTTAACCTAGCACCTGGGATGGAAGAATCAAATTACAATCTCATCCAAATGGATAACTAATAAGAGTTAAAATACAATTTCATAAGAAAATACATCATATTATCTAGAGGATTATAAATAGAATGTCTTTCTTATTATAGGAGACGAGCATTGATAACAATGAAAAGTTTAATAGTATTTTAATAGTAAATTTATTAAATTGTTGTCCTGTTACTATCATATTGGGCCCACATACTTAATTTTCTAATTTATTGAACTTTTTTGTCAAGAAAATTTATTTAATTTTTTTAGTATAAGAATTAATTTTTAATAAACGAAAAAAATTATGTTGTTTCAATTAAAAAATTATTAAGAAATAGGTTCTATTACAATTCTCAAAAGTATCGTATCTCAAAATTTGGGCAACACAAGTGATAAAAAAGTCAACTAAATCTATCATTATAGAGAGTCTTCCTACTTTCAAATAGATTCCTTGTTTGCAAATTGTTACCATGAATTTTATTCATCAAGTTATTATCTAACTTCATTATGAGAACAATCATTTTAAAAAAAAACTATTGTTCAATTTAAAAATAAAGAAAATATACTATTTTAAATTATATTTGAATTACATTTAGGCCAATTTAGTATTGAGATTAGGCAATTGTAGATTAAAAGTTATAGTACTAAAGTGTTTAATATATATTAATTGTGGTGCTTTAAAAGTTATTTAATCCCAAACTTTATAATAAAATCTATTTGGAGTTAAATTTAGAATGATAATTTTTTGACCAACAAATGAATGACACGTGGAATTACAAAAGGAAAATAGGCAAAATATTTGGAGTATATGAAGATACAATTTGGAAGAATTTACTGCATTGAATAGGTTTGAAAATTAATGGTTAAAGTTGAATACTTCAAGATATTTATAAAAAAGAATAAATCTAATACAAAAAGAATATTCTTGTTCATTTTCCCTAAATATGATATTTAGCACTAAAATCATTTTCTCTTTTTAACCTTAAGCTGATATCTAACATAACTTTTATACACTTTCCTTATCACTAACCTCCACTATATAAATGTCTTATTAAACCTATATGAAGAGGGCTCTTCTCTCTTCTCACTCTCTTCACTCTCCCTTTCTCTCTCTCTATCTCTATATCTTTTAGATCATCTTCTATTTCTTCATTTTTAGAAGCTCTCTTCTCCTCTATACTCTCTCTCTCCATCTTTTAGGTCACCCACTTCTCCATTTTAAAGAAATCATTTATATTCTCCACCTTCATCATCTTCTCAACCATATTATCATTCTCTATATCTTTATTCTCCATCTTCATCTTTATCATAACAAACATTTCTATACTTATGTTCTTTATACTTATGTTCGTTTTACTATATTTTCAATTTAAGATCGAGAGTATGTTTCACGCATGAGCTTATCTTGAGCTATCTCGGTTACACATGAGCCATCTGAGCTGCCCCTTGAGTACACCTAAGCCACTTCTAAGGACATTTTAGCCACCATATCAACTCTTACAGGCTCTACGAAGTTTTCTCTATTATTTCTCATATGACCATCTCTGCTCATTATGTATATTATTTTAACTCAGTGCCTAGTGTACCTCAGTTAAACCACTAACCCTAAACATAAAAAAAAAAAAAAACACACAACCAAATTCAAACTTAACACAAGCTTTCTTCAGATATAAATTCATTTTTTTGAATGAGATTTGAACTGCATCCAATGAGAACTATCTAATTGGTTCGAATTGAATTTTAGTGAAACAAAATCTTATAATATTCCTATTATTTTTGTCAAAATTATCATTCAAAAATTATATTTATTTAACACTATCAACTGCTACTTTATAATTATAATTTTTTTCACAGTTAGCTACAATATGTCAATACCATATATGGCTTTAAAATAACAATTAGGGTGGGGCAAACAGTTTAATTTTTACCGAACCGAAATATTTTAATTCGCTTCAGTTCGATTTTAAACGTAAAATCGAATGGTTTGAAAATTTATGAATTGATTGGTTTATATTCGGTTTGGCTCAAAACCAAATCGAATCGACAAACCGACCGGTTCTTTCACTTAAATACTAAATAAATTTCAAAATAAAAAATGTAAATAAGTAAAATATAATGCTAAACCCTAAAGTCTCTCACACACCCCAACACAACACACACCATCTTTCTCACACTAGCCGACACAAACACAACTCTGTACTCTTACTTCATCTTTCGCACACACACCTCCGCCATCTCTCTCACTTTTGTCGACACACACACTCGTGTCAGCTTGTCGTCGTCATCGTCGCCATCGTGGTCTTGTCGGCTTGTCGTCGTCACCGTAGCTAGCCTATCGCAGTTCCTCCCGTCACCTTCATGTTAGCCTTGACTCCTGTTTGTCACGCTCCTGTCGTCGGTAGGCTGCCGATGCTATCGCACTGGTGGAGTTGTGTAACTTGTGTTGACTTTTTTTTTAATTTATTCATTGATTATTTCTTTAATGAAATTGAATTTGATGGAAAGATTTGGAAGCAAATGGAAAGTTCAGTTTTACAATTACACGTTATCTGAAACATCCAAATAGATTTCATGAAGTTCATGGAGAGGCTGTTGTTTTCAATTGAATCGATTTCAAGTTTGCTTGTACCAACTGTCATGCTCAATAATCCATTTCTCACCTCTTTTCCTTAATTTGTGAGTTGGAATTCATAGATTGAAGTCTAATTTGTTGGGTTACAAATAAATGGTTGAATGAATCAAGATTTTCTTATTTTCTTTTGGTTTTATTCACTTCGATGTTTAATTATTAGAATTCAATATAACCTTCAATCTAAAATCATTAAGCAATGGTCACCAACGAAAGGGCTTCATAATCCACATCTAAGCTAACTAGAACCGGAACCGAACCGAACCGAACCAAACCAAGCCGAACCGAACAATTTTGGTTCGGTTCGGTTCTAAAATTCAGTTCATATTTGGTACCAATTTTAAAGAATCAATCGGTTTTAATTCGGTTCGGGTCTTGGCCTACACGAACCGAATCGGATAATGCCCAGCCCTAAATTAACAATACTATTAATGAAAATAACAATACTATTAATGATGATGTTATGTCTATAATTATGATATAAATGCAAATAAATTTTATAGAAGGTGTTTTCCCAACCGTTTTCAAAATGCAAATTGAAAACGACACGTGGCTGGAGGAACACGTGGTCAAATCCGATTGCCCTGGCTCCGAATCTAGAAACAAGAAAACCATAAAACCCGGAATTTTTTTTTTGAAAAGATAAAACCCGGAAAATTAAGAAAGAATAAAAAACAAAACAAAAGAGAAAAAAAAAAAAAACCAACGGTGTTGATAAACTCCATTGTTACATCTGAGTCGTCTCCTTCCTGGTGTCTTCTCCAGCGTCCGATCCCCCATCTTTCTTCTCCAATCCTCTCCATCTAAAGCCTCTCCCTCTCTCGCGCCCTTTTACAAATCCCCCCTGTTCCTACTCTCAACACCTCATCAGGTCCGTTAACTAACTCTCTCTCCCTTAACTAACTACCTATGTCCCCCTCCCTCTCTGCTCTCTCTCTTCACATATCTCTCGCGTTTTCTCTCTCAGGCTTTCGATTATCGGTTTTGGTTTCAGTTATGATGATGATGATGATGATGATGATGATTGTTTATTTACTTTGTCAAGCTAGGGTTTTCTTTCCTTTGAGATGGCGGCCGAGGCACCGGCGAGTCCAGGAGGCGGCAGCCACGAGAGCGGCGAGCAGAGTCCGAGATCCAACGTCCGCGAACAAGACAGGTACCTTCCGATCGCTAATATTAGCCGGATCATGAAGAAGGCGCTCCCTGCTAACGGCAAAATCGCTAAGGACGCTAAAGAGACTGTCCAGGAGTGCGTTTCTGAGTTCATCAGCTTTATCACCAGCGAGTATGATGTCGTCGTTTTGTTTCTCTTGTTTTCGTTTGTCTTTTGTTTTTCCTTCTTTCTTTTGTGGTTGATTTATTTTTGTGGTCGTTCGTTTTGTAGGGCGAGTGATAAGTGTCAGAGAGAGAAGAGAAAGACGATTAACGGTGATGATTTGCTTTGGGCTATGGCAACGTTAGGCTTTGAGGAGTATATTGATCCGCTGAAAATTTACCTAACCAGATACAGAGAGGTGATTTGCGTTACTTTTTTATTCTAGTTTTGTTTTTATTTGTCCGTTTGTTTACTTGCTACAAAAATGGAGAGCATTTAGAAGACTGATGACTGTTAAATTTACAAGGTTCTAAATTTTGTTTGGTTTTTTTTGTTTTGATGTATACTTCTTGATTTATTTTAACTAATATAGTTTTTTTTTCCTCCCCCTTTTTTTTTGTCTTTTTTGTTGATACTGAGATTGCAATGCTGTGCAGATGGAGGTAACTTTTTTTTTCCTTCTCTAAATCATCTCTCTTTTTTACTAAAATTTCCTGTTTTAAACTTTTGATTTGTTTTTTTTATTTATATTAGATTATGCTAATTACGGCAATTTTTAGGGTGACACCAAGGGTAATGCAAAAGGTGGAGATGCATCTGCTAAGAAAGATGGTCAACCAAACCCGAACACTCAGGTAGAATGTGTTTTTCTTTAGTATTTTTTAGTTCTGATAAACATGCGCGCATCAATTTTTTTTTCTTTAGAATTAAAATTATCAAGCTTTTTCGGATTTTCTTAATTTCTTTCTTCTGTCCAATTTTGACAGCTTGCTCATCAAGGCTCCTTCCCGCAGGGTGTTAACTATGGGAATTCTCAAGTAATCTCTCTCTCTCTCTCTCTCTCTCATCTCTATAAAAATTCATGCACTGAATGAACTCTTTGAAATGAATAGCCCTTGCATACAAAGTTTTCTGTATCACTTGTTATCAAGTTTTGTAGTTAAGTGGAACATTCCTATGATATTGTGAGTGATGACACTACACCAAAAAATAAACTAGAATATTTACAATAGAGTTTATGCTGCTGCAAATGCAGTAATGCCAGCTGGGATCCAAAAGTAAAAAGTCACCGAGTGTTTATACATGATCTGGCTGGGCACAATCTAGACTAAGCTAATAATACCTGTTGGGTTGTGTCAATATTTGCCTCTAGGACACTAGTTAAGGAGTCAAATATAGTAATAGTGAATATGATCTTTATTATTAAGAAAACCTATTATAACTAAATGTGATTGAGAATCCTATAAAAGGTAATAACAACTTATTGATTACAATTTCTAACTTGGTGCTTGTTAATGGGGTCCATCTTTGTTTACCGTATTCCTCTCTTGCTTCAGTTTGTATGTATAATTAACATGTGTACTTACATATGATTTTAACATATCTTCTGGATTGCAATTTGGGAAATTTGTAGTTAGCCAATATTCGTGGTTATTAGTAAATGGGATTATTCAGATTAGAATGGTTGAATAATATGATGCCTTGCTTCAGAATGCTTCTAGGGTCAACGTATATTGGGTGATACTTTGAATTTTTCTGACATTTCACACTGCGCTTGCATTACTTATGATTTAGTACGGTTGAAATGTGCTTTGAGATGTTTTTACCCTGCTTTGTTTTCTTAAATCCAGGGAAGCATATACAATTACCAACTAGGGGATTTCAGTAGCATATGATACAGATACTTCTTGACATGTTATGAAGAACCACTGACCAGTCATGATCAATACTGTTCAGTTTGCTGTTACAGAAAAGCATCAGTCCTGTTTGTCTGGGATTTGATGAAAAAAATTGTTTAGTTCCGACTTTATGTTAGTTCATTAATGTTATTTGTTTTTGCACTAAAGTAACATTGTATAGCGGATATTCAGCTATTGCTAGTTATAAAGATGCTCTTCAACTATTAATCTATCCATTCTTTTTATTGCCTTTTTTTATTCGAGGTATCATTGAACAGTACTTTCTTCTTTCTTGGTTTTTGGTTCCTGGCCAGAGGAGCTAAGGTCTTTTTAATTTTTTTTTTTTTAAATATGAGCTATTTCACTTTGTTTCTTTTTCCTCTTGTTTGACTCGGATTTGTGCCCCATGGGCAGTAACAAAATTTGCAATTCTGTAATGAAAACTGAAGAACCCCTTAGGAAGAGCTCTTGCATATTTCCTTGAAGCATTTGGCTCAGGGTTTGAACTTTGTGATTCCTTTGAGTAAACTTTGGAAAGAGGATGAAAAAGGAAGGAGAAAAGAGAGAAGGTTTCTGTGGGTGCTGGGGTTGGGGGATGTAAGTTTCTGATTTCATCCAGGTGCTTAATTCCTTATTTACGTTATCACTGACATACTAAAGCTCGATGTTGATCCATTAAACAATAATATGTTGGGCGGGATTGGGAATCACGGCCCTAGTTACAGATTTTGAGGACATGCTGTTTGTTGATTATTTGGATTTTAGACTCTTATCAACTTGTAAAGGTCTGGAACTTTAAAAAGAAATAATGAGATATACAAGTTTTAGTTATCCATTGCTTCTACGAGACTTTTAGGCACTTCAGGAATTTGGGGGAGATTTATCATAGGTGTTTGTTTTTTGATAAGAAACTGAAAAATGTATTACTGAAGAAGATTTATAATAGGTTTTTCTTCTGTGTCAAATATTTTCCTTTACAAAAATGGTTTTATTTATTTTAATTCCTTTAAGATGTCTGTTGTTATTGTGGCCTTCATATCTTTCTTGATGCGTTCACCCTTCTTTTGGGAAGACATCATATTCTTATAGAGTTTATGCTGGAAGTTCTTATCAACTGGGATCATTTCCCCCTATGTAGTTTGGTAATTTGAGATCCTCTAATACCATTGAGCCACTTGCAGATGTTATTTTATAATTTTTTGTTTTCGTTTCAAAGAATCTTCCTCTTCCTTGATGCTTCTGCTGAGATATAAGAATACTTAAATGTTGAAGTTGCATTGAAACCTCAGCTCTGTGACGTAAGAGGGACAGGCTTAGTCTTAGTTGTTATTCTATTTTTTATTTTTTATTTTTCATTTTATTTTTAACTCATGCACCCATTGAAGTTCAAACACAGGATTTGAGCCTTCGGATGACCACTCCTGACCGCTGGAGATCAGCCTTAGTTTAATTGTCCTATATTAATAAATAACTAAAGAAGTGAAATGGAATGGAACCCACTTTAGTCTTTGACCAAGAAATCCTCCTCAGCTTCCAAAATTACCAGTTATTCAACTCTTCCCAATTTTTCTTCCTTCTATTCAATCAATATCCAGATTGATGGAGCTGCTCTAATGATGATCAAAAAGTGTAAAACACAAATATACATAGCTGAGCAGCAATGCTTGACAAGGGATGGGTAGATAGGTCAATTTTTAGCATATTTGTATCCGTTGAAGCTGATTTGCATCATATGATATCAAACCTAGTCATTTGGTTTTGCAGAATATCTTGTAACTGATTCCAGAATTCAGCAGATTGTAACTGGCGTCATGCAAGATCCGAACAATAAATCTGTGCTCTGGTTCATTGAATGTTTTTTGAAAAACAAAGTGGGAAAACATAAAACCTTTAGAAGTCTTATACAATTTGTTACTTTGAATATTTTTGCATTTCCCTATGTAACAATTTTTTCATCTGTGAGAATTCAAAGCCTCATAAAAGCTTGTTTATTGCTATAAAGGAAAATCTGTCTGGATTAGTTGTGTTGCTAAATTTAGAGCAGTTAACCATATTTTACAAAATGCACGTAACTTCATGTATATTACATTTCTTTTTTCTGACTATTTGTGAGTGTTTGTTTTAATGATGTGTCTGCAGTACATCAATGGATCATCAATATTAACACAATGAACTGCTTCTGCGGCACAATCATGTGCCTTAAAGGAGAACTACATTGCATTCTATACTAAATGGAAACTCTCTTAAGATGACTGGCACATCTAGAAGTTATTGCTAGCATTTTGACCTTAATTCTATATTTACTTTTTGTTACAGGCACCTTTCTATCACAACTCACAAGTTACATCTTTTGCTTTAGTACATTTTGATAAGTTGTTTTATTGTGAAATACACATTGGATGGTGAATGTATCATTTTGTGGCGTGGAGTTGTTTCATGCATTGTCTCTTTTGGGTGCTTTAGTACTTGGGCCATAGGTCACTTTTCCTCAATGGAGCACAACATAGTTAAATGCTGCATTTATTATGTTATTAGTCTATTAGAGAGCTTTTATCCTATCTTTATTTGGACCGAAAATTCACATCTTATCTAGCCAGTTTGAGCTGTGCAGATATTAATTTACAATTTTACTCGGAGCCTTCTTCCATTTTCTAGGAAATGACTCAGGATAGAATATGAATTACCATATTATATGTAGAGCACCCAGATTTTAGGCCAATGTATAGTTCATTGAATAACCATGACCTGAGCATGAAAGAGGACTGTTAGATCATCGTGGTGTTATTAACCTTTGGTTTTGTGATGTAACAACTTCCTTTCTTGCACGAAACCATGCCTATTTAACAGTTGCTTCACATAACCCCCCCACAATGTTGTCATTTCCTGTTGCTGTAGTTGTCACTTTAGGACCAACAGTATCTTGTAATTATGAGCTCACCATGCAGTGGTTGCTGTTTCCATTATCTCACTACCAGCACTATGAACTTTTCCACCATAATCACCGGTGCCATCTTGCCTTCTCAGCACATTTACTGTGCCTTTAGTACAGTTAAGAACCTATCTGGTATTGTTGTCTAGCAGTTGTGATGCCAAAGTGTTTGGTAAACACTTGCAATTTGGAAATTAAGTTGATTTTACTCCTCGGTTGTTTGAGAAAAAAAGGAATTTTGTTTTTCCTATTATTTTTTTCAAGATCATTAATGTTAGAAGTTGTATTTGTTAACACAATCAACTTATATTTTACAGCAAGAACTTCCATTTCCCAGAAGCTATGGCTTTTAAGGCCTTAACATTGCCATACCAAGTGAAGCCTAGTTTTACAAGACCTCACTATTCTAACCTCACCCGTGTGTGATACTTACTGAACATCCCCAATTACCATCATATTTCCAGTCCTAGACTTGAATGTAGAGTTTCTCCAGTCATGCGTAAGGAAAGACCAAGTGGTTGGCAGTGTTGACATGGTGGAAGAAGAATGCTGGTGGTCCTGGAAGGCAAACATGCTTATTTTTTTCTCGGTTTTGTTGGGAAAGGGGATGGGGTGAGTGTGGATTTGTTTATTGATTCATCAACAATACCTCAATAATGAAGTATGAGATGAATCTGGATTGGACGCCTTTAATGTTGCAGTCTTGATACGTCTGTTTATCTTAGCCAAAACTGAGAAGTATTTTAAGAAATTGTCTAATTGGAGTGTCCATGTGAAATGATTTTGAGAAAGCAATCTCAATTTTCTGTACCATAGTTAAAAAAAATATTCGAGAATTTTAGAGTATGTCTGTGTGTGGATGTGAGGTGATTTTTTTGTGTTGTCGGCTCATGTTTTGGCCACTCCTGATGAGTGTGACCTTTTATGATTTGGGGTTTATTTTTATTTGTTGTCTCCCTTAATTAAGTTTAATTTGTTTTGTAAAATTCAGTTGATGCGACATTGCTTGCTATTTCGTCTTCAGCTTACATGAATCCTTGCTTTGTTGGTTCTGATGATCTCTATATTGGTGATTTTAATTGTTTGCAGTCAGAGGCACAACATATGATGGTTCCTATGCAAGGCACAGAGTAAGCTTCGCCTCTGCAAAAATGAATCATAGATATCAATGAAATTGACGATCTTGTTTGGTGCAAAAAGCACGAATTGTACCCAACCATTTACCTAATGTGAGCCGTTGTCATTACTGCTAGTTCAGTCAATTTGTTGTGTCTTCATTTATTTACCTTGCTAGTTCTGTACATTTTCTTTCTGAATAGAATGATTGTTTGAAGATTTTTTTTTTTTGGTGTAAACCTCGGGACTATTTATTTATGTAATTGAGAGGCAGACAATGGAAAGGAATTGATTTTTATTATCACCTGATTAGGAAGCTTTTTATAATATTAGTCTGATTTTGGGGAGTTCTTTAGTCAAATATTGGTTTTATTTGTCTTATTTTCTCGAGGCTTGGGCAGTGTTTGGAGGCGGGAGGGTCGGTCGGTCAACTCGGATGATGGAAATTTAAAAGAATGATTGAACATTTAGGATACCGTATTGTTAACGATGGGTAATTTTCTTGAGAGCTGGTTAGTGTGTGTTTCACTTCACAACAAAACATTGGTTATGCATTCGGATTTTTCTCGTGTCAATTTTCCAAGTCAAAAGTTATTTTTAGCTTTTCTGCTGCATCCGCTGTGAGAGGCTTCCTTCACGTGTAAGTCATGGAAGATTGATTTAAAGTTTTCAGACCGGTTACTACTTTGTTCAATTTCGTTAATCAATAAACAGCCGATGAAAAGACGAATCAGAAATATGATATATAAACATGACCATTTTCATGATTCTCTTGTCGTTTGGGTTACACGACGCCACGTATTTGGTCATCTATTTGTCTGTCAATTTGATTCCCTTTCCTTCAAAAACAACCGGTCAGTGTTGCAACATTAGAACTCTTAGGCGCCGCAAGAACTCAGATTAAAAAGGCTAAGCGGTGATACTTAATCTCTTTCATTTCTTTCACTGTGCTATTTAATTAACCCAACTTATTTTTAAAATTATCTTATTAAAAAATAAAAGTTTAATTAAAAATAAAAGCAACTTCTACCACCTTTTTTCATTACCCCGGGCTACCCTTTTTTTTTTTCAATCATTTATACCATTTTTTGTCATTTATTTCAATCTCAATCGTTTTCTTGTTACTCTATTTTTATTATTTATTATTTGTCACAATTAATTTATAGCTTCTTGATTCACACATTGAAGTTATTCTTTGCCTCTTTTTATGTGATATTAATTTGATTTGATATTATCACGTTAATCTCATTAAAATCAATTCAAATAAATAATTGAGAAATAGTAACCTGTGACTAAGGGCTAGTGGTGTAGTGGCTTCATCAAGTGGCGTAAGGTGGGTAGGTTTCAGGAATTGTATTCCTTTTTCTTTTTTTTTTCAGGGATAATTGTGAAATAAGTGAGATTAATTAAAAAATAGGGGATATTAAGAAAAATTGAGGGTTCAATCTCTCAATGTTAATCAAATTGAATTAGGGCCAATTTGGTAATATATAGTTTTTAAAATAATTATTGTTAATTGTATTATAAAAATAACTAACTATGAAGAGAATTAATTGAATATCTAATAAAATTTATTTTTAACGTCCTATAGATCTTAAAATCAATTTTATATATTTGATTAATTTCATTTTTTAAAATTATTTTAAAAATACAAATAATTGAAATAGATATAAAATTAAATAAAATTTTGACATAAAATTAAACAAAATTTTATTTACACATTTATAAATATATAGTTTTTTATTATGTATGTATTTATATAATAATTGATAACTAAATTAAATATCTTTATTTTATCAATTTTATTTTTTTATTTTGTTATCTCAATATAATTAGTAATAATTAAATTAGTTCCAATGAGACACTTGTAAAATAAATTTATATAAAAATTTATAACTCATCATTTTTTTTAATTTATTCACATATTTATTAAAGCTTGGATACAGAATTTGAACACTAATAAAAATCCCGATTAGCTACCACGTAAGTTAAACCTTTGCTTCAAGTTCGAACATATCTACCATCATTACCAAATAAAAAAGAAAAATTTATCAATTGGACGGTTCAAAACTCCAAATGACAATCACACTTGTTCTAAACAAAAACGTTTCCCTTCTCAAGGTCATCCTCATCTAAGAAAAAAAAATTAAATTTTAGAAAACAGAAAAGTCATTTTCCATTGGGCCCACATCTCGACCAAGATGAACACAGAATCATGACTGATCATCATGCATAGTGACAAACGCCATCTCATCAGAAGCTGTATCATCATTCCTCAATACACCCGCGAAGCAGAGAAGCCCTACCGCCAGTAGTAGAAGCATAAAAGATAAAATCATATAAATTCGCTACAGAAGCAAACAGCCTCCCATGTATGTATCCCTCCCGTATAAACAGTACCCACCCAGCCACCCTGTTCTCATCATCATCATCGTCATTAATCACAATCACAATCACAATCACATACGCCAACTTAATTTTAATCAAATCAAATCGGTGAGGATCCTCTCACGAAATAGAAAGCACAGAGAAGCGAAGGATAGATGAGATGGATTTGTAGAGAGATCATCGTCAAAAGTAAAAGAAAGTGTAACAACAGCACTTCTATAAGGGGAAAAGAAAAGGAGAAAAAATTAAAATCAAAACTAAGAGCCCTAGTTTTATCACCATTGAATTTCAGGTTTTCGGTTCTCTCGAAGGCCGATAAACTCAACAGCAACAACTAGGTACATTAAGAAAAGCTTCCTAATCTTTCAATGTGATCGTCGGTTCTCGCGATTATTTTATTTGATTTTTTTTAAAAAAAATTTGGCTTTGTTTATCGTTTGCTTCACTTTAGTTTTTTAGTTACAGAATTCACTGTCGTTTATTTGGAGAGTGATTGTGTTGTGTATGTTTCCTGATTAAATGATTTTAAGTGTTTTCTTTTTCAATTAATCTGTTTGTTCATGCTTTTCTCTCTCTCTCTCTCTCTCTCTCTCTCTCTACTTCCGTTGTTGTTCTTGTAAAAAGGACCCGAACTTGCAACAGATGTAAAGTATTTAATTAATATTTATATAGAAAAACTTTAAGGTCTTTCGTTTTGATGATTTTGTACGTTTTGGTGTTTTGAGTAATTGAGTTACTCTGTTTTTACCGTATTATGTAGTTTGTGAACTAAGTGCTGGTGATTCTTGTTGGCTTGAGTCTATGAATTCCTGAAAATGGCTACTCTTTTAAATGGAAGATGTTGACTTTACAGGGGTGAATGTTTTATGGGAATTGGGTGGTGATTAACCAAAGAGATTGATTTGGTGACAAATGGGAAATCGTGGACAAAAGCGCATGGAAATGGCTGTTGATTTGCCGGATGATAAAAGAGCTTGTAGTTCATTGGACTTTCGGCCTAGCACATCTAACTCATCAGTCCAAACTCACTTGAATTCCACGAACTCCACTCCCGAAACCCATCATAATGATATGGATACTTCTTCTTCTGCTTCAGCTTCAAGCCGATCAGAAGAAGAACCTGAAAAAGATGCAGGGTATGGTTCGTGTGATTCTGATGATACAGAACCAAGACACAGAGGTCTCAGGGAGTTACAGAGGAGAAGATCCTCTAGTGATCATGGGAAATTGAGGGGTATTTTGGCGTGTTTGAGTGAAGATACTGATCCTTCTAGGCACATAACTTCACTGACTGAGCTTTGTGAAGTGTTGTCATTTGCTATGGAGGATTCACTTTCTAGCATGATGGCAGACTCGTTGTCACCAGTTCTTGTAAAGCTGGCAAGGCATGAGACTAATCCAGATATAATGTTATTGGCTGTTAGAGCTATAACGTATTTATGTGATATATTTCCTCGATCATCGGGTCTGCTTGTTCGACACGATGCAGTTCCTGCTCTTTGTCAAAGATTAAAGGCGATTGAGTACTTGGATGTGGCTGAGCAGGTATTCTTTGTTTTGTGGTTAATTTGTCTGCTTTTGTTTCATCTTATTTATTAATATAAGTCAATTTATTGAGGCTGTAACTTTCTTTTTATGTAGTGTTTGCAAGCATTGGAGAAAATTTCTCGGGATCAACCACAAGCTTGCTTAGAGGGTGGGGCTATTATGGCTGCTTTAACTTATATTGATTTCTTCTCAACTAGTATACAGGTAAATGAACGTCCAATTGTTTGAGAATGAATAGATGTTAATTTTAGCTAGCATTGCCTTATGGTTTCAATTTCTTTGAGATAAGGCTTTTAACTTTTCCTTTAATCTGCAATAGAGAGTTGCACTTTCCACTGTAGCCAACATATGTAAGAAACTTCCTTCAGAATGTCTGTCACATTTAATGGAGGCTGTTCCCATATTGAGCAATCTTCTTCAGTACGAGGATCGACAGGTAGGTATTGATTGGTATTTTGCTCTCTGAGATTATTGCTTCCGTAGATTTATCTATTCCGATATTTATTGACCTACTAACACAAACCTCTGTTTGAATTTTTTTCAGCTGGTTGAGAGTGTAGCCAGTTGTTTGATAAAAATAGCAGAGCAATTAAGTCAATCTTCTCAGATGCTGGATGAACTTTGTAGGCATGGGCTGATTAATCAGACTACGCATCTCTTAAACTTGAATAGCCGAACTACTCTATCCCAGCCAATTTACTATGTATGTAAAATTTTCTTAGTTGTTTTGTAAGATAAAACTTTCTTGTTCTCTTTAGATTTCCTGCCCTAGAATTATTGACACTTTACAGTTCTGGTTGGCAGGGTTTGATTGGGTTACTTGTCAAAATTTCTTCTGGTTCAATTGTAGCTTTCAAGACGTTATACGAGCTTAATATTGGCAGCATATTGAAGGATATTTTATCAACTTATGACCTCTCACATGGAATGTCTTCTCCGCATACGGTTGATGGTCATTGCAATCAGGTTACGCCTTAGACCTTTCAATATGCTTGCTCTAGTGGCATGTTTATCTGGTTGATTGTTTTTTCCTTTTTTTTTTTTTGTTTGGGTCTATGTGCTTGATATGCATTTTAACCAATATCGGTTATTGTAATATGGTCGCTCCTATCACTTGGAATTACCAATTTTTTGAAATTCAGTAGCAAAAGAAGAAACAAATAATTGAGAAAAAGGTACAGTAGGTCTAATGATGTACTAGGCAATTTCAATATTCGCATTCAATTTGCAGTGCATGTGTCTGGAGACTACAATGTGTTAGGGGGGTTTTAAGTTCATCCTTAGTTTAGCATTCATAAAACAGGGTTTGCTACTTAGTAATTTTTTCCATCTAAGTTTATATGAATTTAGATTGATTATGCTAGTAAATTCAATTATTTTAATACCCTCAAAAATGATCAGAATTGATGTTGATCTGTTTCTTCCCAGGTACATGAAGTTTTGAAGTTGCTAAATGAGCTTCTTCCTACTTCAGTTGGAGATCAGTGTGCGCAACTAGTGTTGGATAAGCAATCATTTTTAGTTGATCGTCCTGATCTTCTTCAAAACTTTGGAATGGATATACTTCCCATGTTGATCCAGGTTGGTTTTCTGGTATTACAGCTCAGCGCCTTTTTCTTTTCCAGTATAATATATTCTTTGCCCCTCTCGCAGGTGGTTAATTCTGGTGCAAATATCTTTGTTTGCTACGGATGCCTATCTGTAATCAACAAGTTAGTTTATTTGAGCAAATCTGACATGCTTATTGAATTGCTTAACAGTGCCAACATTCCGAGGTGAACTTGGCTTTCTCATCATTTCTGTAGGAAATATTGAGTATGTTTCAACTATTGCTAATGAAGTTCTTTGGTTATCTTGGCAGCTTTTTGGCTGGAGTGTTTACTCGAAAGGACCATCATGTGCTCATATTAGCTCTACAGATTGCTGAAATGATCCTGCAAAAGCTTTCTGATACTTTCTTAAACTCTTTTGTAAAAGAGGGTGTCTTTTTTGCCATTGATGCACTGTTAACGCCAGAAAAATGTTCGCAGCTGTTTCCAGCTTTTAGTGGCATCCAGCTTTGCCCTAGCTCAAGTCAGAAGTGTGCTGGGAGGGAGGTCCTGAGATGCTTATGTTATGCTTTTGATACTGGTCTGTCTTCTTCAGCTTCAGAAAAACAATCTTGCAAGCTTGATAAAGATTCTGTTCATAATCTTGCAAAGAGCATTATAACCAAATACTTCTCACGAGAATTATTTGGCTCTGATAAAGGACTGACTGATATTCTTCAAGACCTTAGAAGTTTTTCTGCTGCTTTGACTGATTTGATGAATTTGTGCACTAATAATGAAGCTCATGCACGGGATGAAGAGAAATTTTATTGTATTTTACATCAGATTATGGAAAAGCTTAATGGAAGAGAACCGGTTTCCACTTTTGAGTTCATCGAGAGTGGAATTGTCAAATCGTTGGTTACATACCTGACAAATGGACTGTATCTAAGAGACATCGCGGAACTTCATATTCCACATAGTGATTTATTTTTAGTAGAAAAACGATTTGAGGTGCTTGCAAGACTATTTTTACCTTCTTCAGACAATCACTCTGAGGACTCACCGGTGTCAGTTCTGACACAGAAATTACAAAATGCATTGTCGTCTTTAGAAAATTTCCCTGTTATTTTGAGTCATTCATTCAAGCAGAGAAGTTCATATGCTACTGTTCCATATGGACGCTGCATATCACATCCGTGTCTCAGGGTTCGTTTTGTGAGGGGAGATGGGGAGACATGCTTATCTGATTTCTCAGAAGATCTTTTGACTGTTGATCCTTTTTCTTCTTTGGAAGCTATTGAAGGATATCTTTGGCCTAAAGTTACTTTCAAAGAATCCAAGGATGTAGAATCAGATTGCCTGATGGATCAAATGAACGGCCAACCTCTTCATTTGTCATCAAATTCCAAATCTATCCTAGGGGAAAGTTCAGAATCTATGGAACATGAGAGCGTTTCTGCTAGTTTAACTCCAGCGAAGCATGATAGCATATCCTCTGCCTCTGGTGTTCCGAAGATGCAGGTAGTTCATATTACTTGGTTTACTAACTTAAAGATTTGTTATCTGGTACTTTCTGCATTGTGTTTTTTTTTGGGTGCAACACTTGTTATTTATGAACTATATTTTTACTGGGGTACAAACTTAGCATATAATATTAAGTTGTGTTTCAGTTGCAGCCTTGCTAAGCTGCCATTCGTATGTTTTGTACAAGCTGTTTATCTACATTGTTGTTTTAGATATTCATATTGTTCTCATTCATATTGTTCTCTTCTCCTTCACAAGTTGTGAGTGCTATTCTTTTTTTAATCAGATTGAAATCCTTACATGCCTTACATTGCTCTTATGTTTTATTTTTCAGGATTGTAAGATCAAACTTACGTTTGACCTAGACGGGCAAAAGCTGGAGCGAACATTAACATTGTATCAGGCAATTCTTCAAAAGCAAATAAAAACAGATGGTGAAGTTATTGCCGGGGCAAAATTGTGGAGCCAAGTATACACAATAATTTATAGAAGAGCCATGGAATCTAAATGCAATGATCCTAAAAAATGTGTCCATATGCGTCCAATGTCCTCTGTATCAGATGGAGATGAGGCACGTTTGCATTGTGCTTCATTTTTCTCCAGCTTGTTTGCTTGTCAACTGGCCTTTGACTTGGATAAGTCAAGTCCTATTTATGATATCTTGTTCCTACTTAAGAGTTTGGAAGGCATGAACAGGATAACATGTCATTTGATATCTCATGAGAGAATACGTGCATATGCTGAAGGCAGATTTGATAACTTGGATGACCTGAAGGTAGCAGTTCACTCATTGCGACAGAATGATTTTGTGAATAGTAAGTTGACCGAAAAACTAGAACAACAGATGCGCGGCAGTGCAGCTGTTTCAACTGGTGGTGTGCCGTCATGGTGTAATCAGTTAATGGCTTCATGCCCATTCTTGTTTAGTTTCGAAGCAAGGTGCAAGTATTTTCAGTTAGCAGCATTTGCTCCACGACACGTTCAGCCTCATCCATTATATCGCAGTAACTCAGGTGCCCCTACTGACAGGCGATCAGCTGCTGTTGGCTTGCCCCGGAAGAAGTTTTTAGTTTGCCGGAACCGGATTCTGGAGTCCGCCACACAAATGATGGATCAGCATGCTCGTAATAGAACACTTCTCGAAGTGGAATATGATGAAGAAGTTGGTTCTGGTCTTGGTCCTACATTAGAGTTCTATACTCTTGTTAGTCATGAGTTTCAGAAGTCTGGTATGGGCATGTGGAGAGATGATCATAGTTCAGTAACTGTCAGGAAAAGCTTGGAAATTGAGAATTCTGACATTGTAATGTCTCCTTTTGGTCTGTTTCCCCGTCCCTGGTCATCTGCTGTAGATACATCATATGGGATACAGTTCTCAGATGTTTTAAAAAAGTTTGTTCTTTTGGGTCAAGTTGTGGCAAAGGCTCTTCAAGATGGAAGGGTCTTGGATCTGCCTTTCTCCAAAGCCTTTTATAAGCTCATTCTTGGAAAGGTGCTTTTTCTGTCTCAGATTTAGAGTAATACTTATGTCAACTTGTGGCAAAAGTTTGATTTTTTATGCTAGTTGAATTGCTACTCAAGTGAACTCATTTGCTACAGGAACTTAGTTTGTATGACATCCAATCATTTGACCCTGAGCTTGGTAGGACTCTGCTGGAGTTTCATGCCATTGCTAATAGAAGAAAACATTTGGAATCAACTTCTGAAGAAAGCTCAATGTTTGGCCTTGAATCATGCTTTCGGAATACCCGGGTTGAGGATCTCTGTCTTGATTTTACACTACCTGGGTACCCTGATTATGTTCTCACTTTTGGGCCTGATCATAAAATGGTAAGGAATCGTTTACTGTAACTACATCTGTTTTTCCTCAGCTCAATTAGTTAATATATTGAAACTCAAATGAATTTATTGATTGTCAACTGCGCAGGTGAATATGAACAACTTGGAGGATTACGCAGAACTTGTTGTGGATGCTACGATACATACTGGAATATTCAGACAAATGGAAGCTTTCAAATCTGGATTTTGTCAAGTATGTGACATTTCACACTTCTTCAACGTTGATTATCCTGGTTACATTCTACTACTTTCTTCAATGTGTTGTTACCCTAAGAGAAAGAGTGGAACATGTTCAGCAATTTCCTGGGAAAATGTTTGGGTTTCACAAGTTAAAAAGAAACATGATGGTAGTTGACAGTATGTGTGTGTAGATGTTGTATGGTGCTTATAAATTATAATTTTCATAGTGTTCTTTTCTTCAACTTCGTGATCATGAAAAGATGGTTAGATAGCTTGTGAGAGTGACATAGACCAAAGAAAAGGCACCTATCTTTTATGACAACAGTTCTGTTCATAAGTTGGTTTGATTTGGATAATGTATTTGTTTTTCAGCCTTCACAAACTGTACATATCACCTAACGAGTGTTTATTTGGGTGGAATGCTGTTGAAGAAAATATGTGAGAATATCATTGAGTGAGCGAGCTTAGTTGAGGGTTCTGTTCTTTCTGCAAAAGCGGAAGGATATTCTTCCTTTCAAGTTTTTCCTTTGATGGATTTATTATCTAGAACAGGATTTGATTTTGATATGTGAATATATTGCTTCGAAGATGGTCATAAGTTTTCTTTGATTTAAATGGCATATCCCTATTATCATTGTGTTACTTTTAGTAGAAATTTATATCCATAACAATTTCTCGATGAGTGTTCTGTTTTGTCATTGATATTGTATTAATTTTATTTTTAACTTGATTCTTCAGGTTTTCCCTATTGAACATCTTAAGATTTTCACTGAAGAGGAGCTTGAGCGTTTATTCTGTGGAGAACGTGACTTTTTGGCTGTATGTATTTCTATAATTTTGTTGGTCCTTCCATGTGGAAGCATACAGACTTCTGGTACTAAGTTGTAGTATTGTTTTTTAGCAGTTTAATGACCTTTTGGATCATATCAAGTTTGATCATGGATACACAGCTAGCAGTCCTCCCATTTTGAACGTGAGTGATGCTTATTTTCTCCTTTTTGGTGTTTTTGTTTTAACTTTTCATCTCATGATATTTCAGTCTTCTCTTACTCTTCTGAATGTCAGTTATTAGAAATCATACGGGAGTTTGACTACAATCAGAGACGGGCTTTTCTGCAGTTTGTGACGGGTGCACCTAGGCTTCCTCCTGGAGGTTTGGCATCACTAAATCCAAAATTGACAATAGTCCGAAAGGTCTGAGCCCGCAAATGGCTATTTTTCCTCTGCATGTTTTTAACTTACTTTCAGCTACCACTGTTTCTCATTTTTTCTTTTTCTTTTTCTTTTCTAAACTTCTGTTATTTTTCCTCTGCATGTTTTTAACTTACTTTCAGCTACCACTGTTTCTCATTCTTTCTTTTTCTTTTTCTTTTCTAAACTTCTGCAGCACTGTAGCAACTGTGCTGATGCAGATTTACCCAGTGTGATGACATGTGCCAATTATCTTAAGCTGCCACCTTATTCATCGAAAGTAACCTTTCTTTCCTTTGTACATGGATTTGACTTGTCTAAGGTTTTCCTTTACATGGGATTTCTCCAGTGGGTAAAAACTATGCTAATTCTGATGATTTTTTTTTCCCCAGGAAATGATGAAGGAGAAACTCTTGTATGCTATAACTGAGGGACAGGGCTCATTCCACCTCTCATAGCCATTCACATTTCACAGGTACACAAAATGTGAATTTGTAATTAATAGAAATAGGTTCTGGTGTAGATAACACGGTAATGATAATAGCAGTGGTTTTTATTGATGGTTGCCGAGGGAGCTGATTGTCACTGAGCAAAAGGAAGCTCTTAACTAACTCATTTGTGTGGGATTCTGTATATAAGTGAAAGTTCGGGAAGTTGTTTTGGTGGTCAAGTCGGGATATGCTGTAGGGGAAGAAACAGTGGGATATCAGATAGATGGGGATGCAGTTCGTTCTTACATTTCTTGTATAAACCTCTGTACATACATCTTTCACATATAATTTAGTGTTCTCTTTTTTGGTTCCCTGCCCTGCAGCGACTCTTTTGTTTAATGGTTGTTTAAATAGCTAATAGGCTTTTCGTTTTCATTATTTCCTTCGTGTGGCCCAGCTCGTTCAAGTCTGAATGGGCTTATGGAGAACTTGAGCCTGTTACCAATGACATGGGTAAGCCCTGCCCAGTTTGCCAACCCTAAGTGAGGTTGGCAAAAAAAGCTCCGGCCAGCCTGGCCCGGTCTGCATGGGTTTCGGCCTGGATATAGGCTCAAAAATTGTAAAATCCGCATAGATTAGGTCCAAATAAAGACTCAGCAAGAAGGTCCGAACTTGGTTCGGTCTTTTTAATTAATAAACAAAAATTAAAGTTAATTTAAATAAAAAATTTAAAATAATAAATTAGCATAATTTTTTAGCATAATTTTTTAAATTAATATTTGTTATTTATTATATTGTATTATTATTATTTTGTGTATTGAACTATTAGTTTATTATGTATTATATAATTATTTTTAATTTAAGTATTTTTTACCATTATCAATGAGATTTAAAATAATAAAATTAATTATGATTTAAATTAAAGTAATTTGAAAAATATGAAAAAATTAGAAGAATACAAAAGTAAACATATATTTTATTCTCATTTCTTTATTTTTATTTTTATTTTTTCATTTTCATTTTTATTTTTTCATTTTCATTCCCAATCCCTCATAAGAATGAAATTTTAATTATTTATTTTCAAATTGTGTGGGATCCATACATTTTATTTTCATTCTCAAATTATATTTTGTCAAATAAATATAAATTTTATTCTCATTCTTTCATCTCCATTTCCTAAATCCATAACTAAACACACCATTAATATAACTTATAGCCACCATAGATAATTTCTTTTAGCCCCTTAAATTTTATATTATTTATAATTTCTTATAAATATATAAAATTTTTTGGATTGTAAAATTTTGTGTAGTCCCTTGTACTCTGTTTTATTTTATTAAAACACTTAGAGTACCAATTCGCCTCTTATATTTTTGAATTCCCAAAACAACTTTTATTTAATTAAATATATAATAATTATTAAATGAATTATAATTATAATTATTATTTTATTATAATTACAAATATAATTATAATTTTTAAATAGATTATTATTATTATTAATTTTTTTAAACTGTTAACAATAACAATTAACAATTATTATTATTAATTAATTTTTGAATAATAATAACAATAACAATAATAATAATGAAAATATAAAATATAAAATAATAATTATGATAAAAATTATTTTATAATTAATGAAGTCTAAGACCTAGGCTCGTCCTAAGAGTGGGCTTCGTTTGAATAATGTGGGTTTGAGTCTGGGGTTGAAAAAATCCCGCTGAAGCCCACAAATTACCAACCGTGACTATGCAGGTCGGACCTAAGCCTGCAGACCTGGGATGAGCCAGCACGGGCTCGGGTCAGCCCAAGCTTTTTTCCTAATCCTACTCTTGTTTGCTATCTGTTTAAACAATTCTATTTTCGTTTTACCTGAACACTTGTATGGATCTCATGTTTGAGTGTCCAGTGTTGTTGAGAAAAAAGTGGAAAAAAAGTGCATCAACCCAAAGGACATTAGAATGATTGATGTGATTATGTGAATGGCAGTGAAATTGGATTTAGATGTACGTTAACCCTCCAACTGCAAATCTGCGGTTCTTCCATATTTCGCGTAAAATTTCTGCATCACATTTGTGTAATATTGAATTATTTTAGTAGTTGGTAATATGGAAAACTACAGTTCGAGTGGGATCTTTATTTCGGCCTAAGTTATATTTATGGTGCGTTTATTTCACGGAATGGAAATGAACTAGAATGGGAATGAGAATGAGCTGGAATAGGAATGGGTTAGAATGAGAATAAGGAATGAGAATAAAATTCTAATGTTTACTTGTCAAAAATAAATGGGAATGAGAATGTGTTGGAATTTCATTGATGTGTTTACTTGGCAAAATAAATGGGAATGAGGAATGAGAATGAGAATCAATTTACCAGAATACATGTAATATTAATAATTAATAAAGTAATTAATTTACCATTATTAACAATATTATTATTGTTGTTGTTGTTGTTGTTAATAATAATAATAATAATAATAATAATTAATAATAATATTATTATTATTATTATTATATTTTATTAACTTTATTATTTTAGTTATTATTATTTTTATTAATATTATCATTATTAACATTTATTATTAATACTATTAATATTATTAATAGTATTATATTATATTAAATTAATTATTTTAGTTATTATTAATTACTGTTAATATTATTTTTATTAATATTATCATTAGTAACATTTATTATTATTATTATTATTATTATTATTAAATTTTATTAACTTTATTATTTTAGTTATTATTAATTATTATCATTATTATTATTAATGAGATTTAAAATAATAAAATTAATTGTGATTTAAATGAGGGTAATTTGAGAAATATAAAAAAATTAGAGGGATACAAAAATAAATATATATTCTATTCTCATTCCGTCATTTTCATTCCCAACCTCCCATGAGAATAAAATTCTCATTCCTTATTCCCAAATTGTGTGGATCCACACATTTTATTTTCATTACCAAATTATATTTTGTCAAATAAATATATGTTTCATTCTCATTCCCCAAACCTACAAGTAAACACAACATTAATATAACTTATGGCCACCGTGGATAATTTCTTTCAGCCCCCTATATTTTATATTATTTATAATTTCTTATAAATATATAAAACTTTTTGGATTGTAAAATTTTGTGTAGCCCCTTGTACTTTGTTTTATTTTATTAAAACACTTAGAGTACCAATTCGCCCCTTATATTTTTAAATTCCCAAAACAACTTCCATTTAATTAAATATATAATAATTATTAAATGAATTATAATTATAATTATTATTTTATTATAATTATAAATATAATTATAATTTTTAAATAGATTATTATTATTATTATTAATTATAACAATCTTGTTAATAATAATAATAATAATCTATTAACAATAATTAATAATAATTTTGTTAAATTGTTAACAATAACAATTAACAATTATTATTATTAATTTTTGAATAATAATAACAATAACAATAATTAAAATACAAAATAATTATTATGATAAAAATTAATTATGAATTTTATAGTAATTTGTTACAATTTAACTCATTCTGATTTTTATTCTAAGACAAAGTAAACAAATAAATGGTAATATAACTCATTCTAATTACGATTCCCGCAGTTCAAGTAAATAAATTATTATGATTCAAATTCTTGATTTCGATTCTAGCTATTCCGATTCTAACTCATTATGTTTCTAGCTAATTTTGATTCTTATTTAGTAAACGCACTATAAAATTGTAAACCACTCTATATTGAATTAGATCACTCTATATTATTTACAATTTATTCATAAGTATTGTGAATTTTGTAGTGCATTCACAAAAAATGAATCGAAATTAGCCTGAAACATAATGAGTTAGAATCAGAATAGTTAGAATCAAAATGAAGAATTTGAATCATAATAATTTATTTACTTGAACTGCATGAATTGTAATTAAAATTATTTATATTACCATTTATGTATTTACTTTATCTTAAAATAAAAATCTAAGTAAGTTAAACTGTAACAAATTACTATAAAATCGTTAATTAATTTTTATCATGATTATTATTTTGTATTTTAATTATTGTTATTGTTATTATTATTCAAAAATTAATTAATAATAATAATTATAGTTAACTATTATAATTAATAATTTAATGAAAAAATTATAATTATATTTATAATTATAATAAAATAATAATTATAATTATAATTCATTTAATAATTATTTTATTTTTTAATTAAATAGATGTTGTTTTGAAAATTTAAAATTATAGGGGCGAATTAGTACTTTAGGAGTTTTAATGAAATAAAACAGAATACAAAGTGGTAAATAAAATTTTACAATATAAAAAATTTTATATATTTAAAAATAAATTATTAGTAATACATAATATAGAGGGTTGAAATAAAATTTATAAGGTGATCGTAAGTTGGCATTAAATGTTAACTTAGGAAGACCCCTTTATTTAGCTGAATTTTAGAACGGAACAGCCAAGGCAAGGCAAGGCAAGAGGGCAGTATCCAGTCGACGTGGTATATTCGCCCACCACCAACCGAATTGATAAAAATTACAAACAAAAATGAAAAAGGATTAGAAAACAATAAGCTTACTCTCACTCTTCGGCTGTCACAAATGGCTCAGCCATGAACACGATTCTTCCACCAAATCTTTTCCCCTCGAGCCTAACCCACCACGCTCTCTCACTACACTGTGTCTCACCACCACCACCATCGCCACCATATCCTCCCACGCGTCCCACGCGCCCATTTCGCGTGCAAGCCACCACTGACCTCTCTCTCACCACCACCAACCCATCATCAAATTCAAAGAACAACGCAAACGATGACCAAAAAATATTAGTAACACTTCTTCGCCAAGGGAAAACTGAAGAAGCTTGGATTAAATACACCCAATCCACTTACCTTCCGAACCCCACTTGCCTTAGCCGCTTAGTTTCTCAACTCTCATACCAAAACACTACCTTAAGCCTCTCACGCGCCCAGTCCATCGTCACGCGCCTTCGCCATGACCGCCAGCTCCACCGTCTCGACTGCAACTCCCTCGGCCTCCTCGCCGTATCCGCCGCCAAGTCCGGTCACACCCTCTACGCCACTTCTGTTATCAGGTCCATGCTCCGCTCTGGGTACCTCCCCCATGTCAAGGCCTGGAGCGCCGTCGTCAGCCGCCTCGCCGCCTCCGGTGATGACGGTCCTGTCGAGTCCGTTAAGCTCTTTGACGTCGTCGTAAAACGGGTCCGCAAATTCTCGGATCCTGGTATTGTTTCTGACTCGAAACCCGACACGGCAGCTTACAATGCTGTGTTAAATGCTTGTGCTAATTTGGGTAAGCCTAATAAGTTTTTGCATCTATTTGATCAAATGCATGAGTTTGGTGCTAAGCCTGATGTGTTGACTTATAATGTCATGATTAAGCTCTGTGCTAGAGCTCGTAGGAAACATTTGCTTGTGTTTGTATTGGAGAGGATTCTTGACATGGGAATCCCTTTGTGTATGACTACGTTCCAGTCTCTTGTTGCAGCTTTTGTTGGGTTTGGTGATTTAGAAATAGCTGAGAGTATTGTCCAAGCAATGAGGGAAGGGAGGAGAGATTTATGCAAGATTATTCGGGAACTGGATTTGGAAGATTATTCGAGTGAAAATGAGGGAGATGATGATGATGAAGTGTTTGAGAAGTTGCTTCCGAACTCAATTAATCCCAGTAGTGAGCCTCCGTTGTTACCAGAATCTTTTGCTCCTAATTCGAGGATCTACACGACTCTAATGAAGGGTTACATGAATGAAGGTCGTGTGAGTGATACGGTTAGAATGTTGGGGGCGATGAGACGACAGGAGGATAATGCTAGTCACCCTGATCATGTTACATACACAACTGTTGTTTCTGCTCTTGTGAAGGCGGGATCAATGGATAGGGCTCGTCAAGTGTTAGCTGAAATGACTAGAATTGGTGTGCCTGCAAATCGTATTACTTACAATATTCTGCTCAAGGGTTATTGCCAGCAGTTGCAGATTGACAAAGCAAAAGAGTTGCTTCGAGAAATGGCTGATGATGCAAAGATGGAGCCTGATGTGGTTTCATATAATATTTTGATTGATGGATGTATACTGATTGATGATAGTGCTGGAGCTCTTAAATTCTTCAATGAAATGCGTGCTAGGGGAATTGCTCCCACCAAGATCAGTTATACTACTTTGATGAAAGCTTTTGCATTGTCAAGTCAACCGAAGTTGGCTAATAAGGTGTTTGATGAGATGCTTAGAGATCCGAGAGTGAAAGTTGACATAGTTGCTTGGAATATGTTGGTCGAAGGATATTGTAGAATGGGATTGGTTGAAGAAGCAAAGAGAATAATTGAGAGAATGAAAGAGAATGGCTTTTACCCTAATGTGGCTACATACGGAAGCCTTGCAAACGGGATTTCATTGGCTAGAAAACCAGGAGAAGCACTCTTACTCTGGAAAGAAATAAAGGAAAGGTGTGAGGTGAAAAAGGAAGGTGTTAATGCAGATTCTGATTTGCCTCCACCACTGAAACCAGATGAAGAACTATTGGATACTCTGGCTGATATATGTGTGAGGGCTGCCTTCTTTAGGAAAGCTTTAGAAATTGTGGCGTGCATGGAAGAGCACAGGATACCGCCAAATAAAACAAAGTATAAAAAGATCTATGTGGAAATGCATTCCCGGATGTTTACAAGCAAGCATGCCTCACAAGCCAGGCAAGACAGAAGGAGAGAGAGGAAGAGAGCGGCTGAGGCTTTCAAGTTTTGGTTGGGTCTGCCCAATTCCTACTATGGAAGTGAATGGCGACTGGAACCGATGGATGGAGATGAATACATTACAGGTGATTATCGGTAAAGTGTAAACAAGCATATTTCTATGAACTGAATTTGCTTGGATGGGATTTCCTGTGGTGGAAATCAAGTTTATATATGTTGTAAACTCTGAGGTGAATGTGCACAGAACTTGTCACTTTGAAATGGGACTCAGAAGCTAGTATGTTTGTAATCTTGTAGGTATTTGCAGGTGAGCAGAAATGACTGTCTTGGGACAATAGGAGTAAATTTTCATTGACTTGAAAATTATCTACTCATTTTTTTGTCTGAGATCAATAATATAAAATTTACAGGAACATATTCTAGCGCCCGAGTATTTTGCTTCATCCAATCTTGCTATGTGCACACTCCACAGAACACTGCTTACAAGTATTTACAGTTGGAAAATGCACGGGGGCACAGAAATAGTCAGAACATCCATGTTTTCTGAAAGAGGATTAGCTTTCTGGGAAATTTTCAAACAAACAATTTCAACGAAATCCTTCAATTTTCTTTTTTTCCATTATGTTTAACTCTAGGTTTTCTCCTACCCTTGGAGTACATTGATAGCACGTTTGAGGCAGCTGCGCTGCCACCACACAGCTGCTCTCCATGCCATATTCTAGGGGAACAAACGAGTCTTGAATCTATAGAAATGATTAAAATAAAGTTTCTATTATTGGTATTAATAGCTACTCTAAAGGAACGTTTTTATACGGTGTTAACAATTCAATAACTATCATTTTTAGGGATGGCAAAAATCCCCATAGGGATAGGTACCTTTGGAGGTTTTTCCCATTCGGAGAGAGCATGAGGATAATTTTATATTTAATTTTTTATTCGGGGAAGGGACAAGAAAATTTTTTTACCAAATTTTTTATTCGGAAAGGACGGGAATGAGGTGGAATCCCCATTCCCTATCCATTTCCCCATTTTAATTTTTAATTTTATTTTTATTTTTTAAAATTAATAGTAAATAAATAATAAATTTTGAATTATAAAATTATAAATATTGGTAAAAATAATAAATATAAAAATATTTATATTATTAAACATTTAGGCTTAAGTAACTAATTAAAGTCCTAAATTTTTATTTAGGATATTAAAAAAACTGTGTAGATTTTATTAGCCCAAAAATTTTGTTTTAATTCTAATATTCATTAAATATTTTAAATTTAAATATATTTTTTTAATTTATTTTTAGATGCTATAATTGCCCACAAAGTATCACAATTTTAATATCTAATCTAATATTTACTCTTAATTTGCTCCGACTTAACTATTGTGAGTGCCTATGCCACCATTGAAAAAGTTAATTTTGAATCTAAATTCGATTTTATTTGTAACAATTTTGTATTAGACTATGAATTTGTTCATGATAGTTTGTAAAAGAAGTTTGTATCCTTTACATGCTACGTTATTTACTAATTTAAGGTATGTGACTTTTGTAATGGATATTAATGTAAGATATATTTCGAAATTTACTTTTATTTGAATTTTATTTTAATATGATTAACTCAAAAACAAAAAAAAATATATTAGTTATTCGAGGATTAGAGACCCTTGGGGATCTCCTATTATTATTCAGAGAGGGAATGATGATTCTCTCTAGTAATTCTGATGGGGATGGAGAGGAGACGAAGACCTACGCAAAACATCGGGATGGTTACGGGGAGATTGGTCCCCTCCCCTCCCCTCCCCTCCCTCATTGCCATCCCTGATTCATTTTAGCCGAAGTATTATGGTCAAACGTTAAAAGACATATCCAAAGATTTTTTTTTAAAAAAAAAGGTAACCTGCCCTCTAATGTCGCTCAACTTTAACATCTTGATCTGAAAGGACAGCACCTCGCACGAGAAAGCACGATCTACATTGAATATAATGGCATATTTACCCATCCAGCATACATTAACAATGAACGAACTTAATAACTAGTAGTTTGAAAGTAAGATCAACGATGCATCGTTGAGCAATATATACATGAACATTAAGGCTCAACCAATATGAGAAAAAATGATTTCCTTTGAACTTGCCAAGATTCCCCCCCCCCCCTCCCCTGCTCCTCCTCTTTTTTAGAAGACGACCGATCCATGAAAAAGACCAAATTTTGTTCAGACAGAGACGATGGTGACAACCCACAGCAAATGTCCTTCAAAGATAAATTAATGGAGGACCATTTGTTGGTGGAAGAGGATTTCGTTGGTAAGGATGACAATTTGGATTTTGACAGTGGTGATGTTGTCGTGGAAACAGATGGAACTTTGCCATCTATCTCTTTCTCCCACAAGGTTCTTGCACAGCTTATTAAACTTTGGTAATCTACTGTTGTTGTTAAGCTCCCAAGGGGACAGATTGGTTATAAAGTTTTATACAACCGCTTAGACTCTCTTTGGGCAAGACTCAAGGATTTACGGTCATAGATCTGGAAAATTATTATTTCTAGTCTAGTTTAGAACAGTTGACGACGTGCAATTCGCTTTAACTCAAGGGCCCTAGAAGATTTTGTACCGTTCAAGTTTGGTCAACTCAATTCAATAGCTCGAACGGAAAAATCGACTATATTGTTGCTTGTCTTCCGACTTCTGGGAATGCCTCTCCATTACTACCATAAGAGAATTCTCAGATTCCTTGGTCAAGTCAAAGGAAATGTGCTCAAAATAGATTATAATACTGAATCGACTTTAAAAGGGAAGTTTGTGAGAATTACCGTAGAGATCAACTTGAACAAACTCCTTGTAGCGGTATTAGAATCCATGGGCCAAAGTGGTCATGAATGTTTATAAAATGAGGGAAAGGGTGATGATGGGGATACAGTGGTGATGAAAGGTCCAACTGGAAACGACTATAAAAGCTCCACAATTTGGTCCATGGATGGTGGTGGCTAGGAAAGGAAACAATCAGAGTAGTGGGGAAAGCAGTAAATGATGGAATCTTCCAAAGGACGGTAACTCCAATGTCGGGGGTCTCGTTGTGCCCCTTTATCAGAAACGATCAGGATGATGTTTCCTCATATAACGTGGAGAATATTGATTCTAAATAATTTACCTCAAACAGGAAAATCACACAAAGACCAATTTTAGAACTAACAAAGCTAAGCCCAACAAAGGGGAAAAAATACCCATGACCCTGGAGAATATATAGCACACAACCATGTATGATTTCTACCAAGCGTAAAAAACTGTTGACCCTAAATCAAAGGGCCTTTTGATCATTCCCATGTAGAACTAAGGTAATCCTCGAGAGCCAACCATTAATAACCCCATGCAAATTAATGTTTTAACCCCTATGTCTTTTTCCTCCATGCACACCATTTCTCTAACACAGACTTTAATTCCGACCACACCTAACCCCGCCGAACATCCAGCAATGACCTTCCTCAAACTGAAGCCCAAGACACCACCCAGGAAACCCCCATTAAAGATTCATCTACCTGTTCGGTCCATAACTGTGAGATTGCTCTAGTATGAGACTCTTCTAATACGGAGCATAAAGATACGGAGGACAATGGTGATGACTCTGACAGTGATTATTGGGTAATTCTGAAGATGTGTCTGAATCCTCAAGACAGATGGAGTCTTTTGATGAGGATGATGATATGGAGATGGAGAATGCAGCCTTAGGACCTGACCAGTAAAGTTTTCTCTTTAACCCCTATTCGTTTTGAATGATTTTTATCTCTTCTATGTTGGAATTGTGAGGGAGTTTTCTCACCTGACTTTTTCCTAACGTTTAAGTCTCTTCGAAAGATATATCAATCTACTTTGGTTGCCTATTAGAATCGAAGGTGAGTGGGATTAAAGTCGATGATTTTATCAGAAAAAGTGGTTTTGATAATTGTCATCAGGTTAAAACTGTTGGTTTTGTTCAGGGAATTTAGTTGTTATGGAAGGATATAGTTACGAGTGGAAATTCTTGTAAATCACCATCAGTTCATTCACTGCAAGGTCTCTAATAGTGAAGGGATGCTGTATTGGACTACTGCTATTTACGCTAGTCCAAACCCATCTACTCGAAAAATTTTATGGAAGGTAATTGATGTGTTAGCAGGTACCGTTCGAGGTCGAGTCCTTGGTTACTTGCGGGTGACTTTAATACTATAAGATATATTTCTGAAAAAAAAGGGGCGGTCGGCTAGACTTAGTGGAGTTTGCAATCTTTTCAATAACTGTTGCTTTAGAAATAATTTATATGATCTGACTTACAACGGTCCGAATTTTACTTGGAACCGTGGAACTTTATTCAAGAGAATAGACAGAGCCATTAGTAATGATGAGTGGTTTCAGCTATTCCTGGAAGTTGGTGCTCCACACCTCCCAAAGATTAATTTAGAGCACAGGCCTATTCTCATTCGTTTCGAGCATGATTTTAACAGCAGGCATAATCCGAAGCCTTTATGGTTCATGGCTTCATAGCTAATGGATGCTAGATTTAAGGAGTTCATGTCTAATTGTTGGAATTGTGGCACGAATTTTTATTAATTCAGCTAAAGATTTTGCAGACAAGGTGAGTCAGTGCAGAGGTATTTGGTAGCATTTTTGAAAAGAAAAGGATTTTGCTAGCCAGAAATGGGATACAGAGGGCTTTAGAGAATTATAGCTTTAGAAGACTATTTGAACTGAAAGAAAAGCTTAAAGGTGATTTGGAGATGGTCCTTACTTAAGAAGAATTGTTATGTACCAAAAAAGATGAAGGATTGGATTACTTCAGGAGACAAAAACACTAAATATTTCTATCATAACACTATTCAAAGAAGATGCAGAAACTGTATTGAAGTGATTAAAAACCAAATACAACAATGCCTGCATGATAAAGTGGAGATTAAAAGGCACACTGTTAAGTTCTTCTCTGAGCTCTATACAAAAGATAATGATAAGAATACTCTTTATCTTGTCACTTTGACTTTTCTTACGCTAGAAATAAAATCAGCGGAAGCCCTTGGGCAAGATATGATTGATTTAGAAATTAAGAATACCATTTTCAGTGTGCCTCATGTGGAAGCACCAGGCATCGACGACCTCCAAGCAATTTTGTTTCAGTCCCAATGGGATCTAGTAGGACTTTTAGTGTGCAAACTTATTAAGTAGACTTTTAATAAAGGGAGAATCCCATTAGAGATCAACAGCACGCTCATTGTATTTATCCCCAAAAACCCTGAACCATAACAATCTTAAACTCTTATCACCTGATAAGCTTGTGTACAGCTGTTTATAAGACTGTTACAAAATTGATGGCTAATAGATTGAAGTCTCTGCTACAGAACCACATTGGTCTTACTCAAATCAGCTTCATGCCTGGTAGACATTTACGGAGAACATTGTGGTCGCCTAGGAAATTGTTTACTAAATGAGAAGGAAGAAGAGAGTGAAAAAAGTAGGCATGTTGATCAAGGTGAACCTTGAAAACGCTTATGATAGACTTAATTCAAATTTTATTTATGAGACTTTATGCCTGGTAGGTCTTCTTATTGATCTCATTCGGGTAATTATGGAATGCATCACCTCTGTGTCTATGCAAATCCTATGGAATGAGGAGCTCAATGATTCTTTTTTTCTGTCCAAAGGAATTAAACAGGTAATCTACTCTTTTCCTACAATTTTATATTGCGCATTGAGCTCCTTTGCCATGGTATTAACCAAGCCGTGAAGGATCATAAATGGAAGCCAATTTGCTTTAGCCGCAAAGATACCCTCATCACTTATCTTTTTTTCACCGACGACTTTATTCTTTTGGCAGAGGCCTCTGCCGAGCAAGGTACAGTTATCAATGAGACTCTTGATACCTTCTGTGTGAGTTCTAGTAAAAAGATGAACAAAAACAAGATCCAAATTTTCTTTTATCACGAAAAATTTGGGTAACTATATAGGGATGCCCCTTCTTCATTCTCGAGTGAAGAAGGACAATTACCAAGCAGTTTTAGATAAAGTGGGGCAGAGGCTTTCAGGCTGGAATTGACTCAATTTATCTCTTGCGAATTATGCTAACTCAATCGGTCCAGCAAGCTATCCCCGTGTACTTTATGCAGACTACGAAGTTGCCAGCTAGTGTCCAAGCTAAAATTGATTGAACCTGTGTACGTCTTATCTAGAATGGTAAAAAGGATGAAGGAAAAACCAGTTTAGTTAATTGTGGCTCTGTTTGTTGGCCTACAGCTTATGGCGAATTGGGTGTCAAAACTCTAAAGTCAATGGACTCGACACTGTTCATGAGGATCGATTGGGGTTTGGTTTCAAATTCGATTAGTTTTTGGGGTTAAGATTCTTTGCATCGAGTATGACACTAATCAAAAGAATCTCCCTCGTGAGCTTCCCACTAAGTATAGCTCTCATCTTTAGAAGTCTCTGGGGGAGATTTGGATTGAGAAGTTCTTGAAGGGCATTAGAATTGGCTTTTGTTCCAAAGATTACTTTCTAACAATGTTTTGTTGAAAATTGTTGCCTCCAAGCTCCTTAGTAGATATGAAAAAGATGACATTTGATGCTGGACTCATTCTAACACTAGGGCTTTCAATACGAAATTGACTTATTGGTTCATTATAGAACCTACTTAGATTCGATAAAATATAGAATAGAATGTCATTTGGAAATGGAATGGCCCCCAATTTATTCGCACCTTCTTGTGATTAGCTATAAAGAACAATTTGAAGACTAAAGATTTTCTGTATAAGAGGCACATTATTATAGATTTGCAGTGCTCTCGGAGTGACTGCACTGTGGAGAATGTCTACACGTGTTCTCCATGATTGTATCCATGCCAAGAAAGTTTGGTGTTGCTACTGCCTCTTGCTTGCAGAGAGTTCTTTAAAATGAGTACGGAAAATTTGATCATTTTTAATTTGAGCAAGGCTATGGAAGGGGCTTGATAGAAATATTGAATGGAATTATATTTTTGCAGCGGCAGTTTGAAGGCTGTGGTCATGGAGGAACCAAGCTATTTTCTTGAATAACAATAATAATAATAATAATAGTACCAAGAACATTATTTTAGACATCAAATCAAGAGCAAGCTGAGATCCAAATGATTAGCCACTCGGAAATTCATTTGGAAGCTGTTAGATTTAATAAATGTCTGCATTGGAGTTCACCTCCTAATGGAATTTTCAAATTGGATATTGATGTCTCCAGAAAAAGCTCATTCATGGCTGAGACAGGGGTGTTAATTTGAAACAACAATGGTGAGTGGGTGACAGGTTTCAGCATTAATCTTGGTGTGTGCTTAGTGACAATGCCTAAATTACAGGGAATTTATCAAGGGTTTTTTTGTCACAGGATGAGTGTTTTTGCACAATGAACTGGTACGGCACTTAGACAACTCTTGCTGAAAGTTGCTACGTAAGTCTTTGAGCTTCTCGACTAGATAAGCCTAGAGGTTTTCAAAAGAGTTAGAGAGAAGAGTGCAATTAAGCCGAAAGCGGAAAATTGTATCACTCGTAAAGTATTTACAAGAGAGCTTATAAGAGTGCTTGAATTGTTTGCTCTTAGTTTGATGCCCAAATGTCAAACGCCATGCCCTATTTATAGGGAGGCTTTTCCAAGCTCTAGAGTTCTATAGAATTCTACCAACTTTCCTAAATATTTAGATATTTACAAGTGTTAGAGAAATATGGAGAATTTTAAATATGTACAAGCTTGAGTTGTGCTAGAGTTTGATAAAAAATTCTAGAATCGGGTCAAGCTAGCACTTGGCCAATGTTTGGGCTCTTACCCCGAATTCTTAGGCACTTGGGTTAGAACTTTGGATGGTCCGCAACATTTTGCTAGCTTGGAAGGTTGGCATTTGTTATGTTCATAAACTGATAGTGCTTGCACAATTCAAATGATTGCCAAGGGATGTAATTTTGTTAATGCTTGTTATCATTTGATTCCTAGTACAAATGAACTTATGGATCGAGAATGGCGGGTGGCTTTGAATCATATTTACAAGGAGTCGAACTTTAAGGCGGATTTCATGCCTTGTCATGCTCTCAAACTTCCTTTGGGAATCCACACTTTTGCTTCTCTCCTTATTGGGTCTCTGCTTGGCTTTATATGATGGCTTAAGGATCTTGATCCCTCACCATGTGATTGCGTAGCTTGTTTAGGCTCTTTAAAGTACCAAAAAAATATGGGATAATAGGTCAGGTGGTCAAAGGTGTTTGAAATTAGAACGATAAATTCCCATCTTTAGTTGGCTATAATAATTCCTGGTCATTCTACTGGTTGTAAATTTTGTCTATTTTTATTTAATTAATTTTGTACCTGAAAAAATATAATAAAAAAATATGACAGAGAAAAATGTACAAATAATTATCATAAAGATAGTAGAATGCTGTAAAATATTTGAAAAAAATTAAATTCGAAGAAAACATTAAAAAACTATTAAATAACTACATTCCAAATAATTTGGTTAAGTACCAACATGGAGTAGGGTAATTGTTCCAAGTTCATTTATTTTGTTTTTTATTTTGGTTATAACTCATCTACTATCGTTAAATTCCAATCATTTGACTTAGATTCCAAGTCAAGATCTATAATTTCTATTACCATTCAATGAATTCCTAATTTTGGTAAAACTTTCTCTATTACTGGTTATAATATTTCAACTAATTTTTTATCTAGTTTTTTGTTACATATTCCAATTAACAATATAACATTCCAATCAACAATATAACATTCCAATCAAACGGGTTAGATCCCAAGTTTATATTATAGACTTTTATATTTGGTTAGATTTGTTCCTACATTTCGTTAAATTTTATCATTTTATGGCTCTATTGTTTCACCTAATAGTTCCACTAGCTTTATGTTGAGTATTTTAACTAAATAGGTAATATTACAGTACTATGGGTTGGTCACCAAATATGCTTTTAGATTCTTTTTTCTATTTTTTTTATTCCTACATTTCATTATCCTTTTTCATGTTGTGGTTCTAATATTTCTACTAGTTTTGTACTAAGTATTCCGACTAACTAGATAACATTTAAATACTCTGAGTTAGCTACCAAATATGGTTTATAGATATTTTTACCTTTGATTTATTCCTACAATTCATTACAATTTCTCAATTTATGGGTCCAATGTTCCACCTAAGAATTCCACTAGCTTTATGTTAAATATTCTGACTAATTAGGCAATATTCCAGCCATATATGATTTTTAATTTTTTTGGTTAAGTTTGAGTTCTATATTTCATTACACTTTCGTGTTTTGTGGTTCTAATATTTCATCTAATAGTTTCACTAGTTTTGTGTTCAATATTCTGACTAACTAGGTAAAATTTCAATATTATGAGTTAGATATTACTATAATTCATTGAACTTTCTAAATTAATGATTTTGATGTTTTATCTAATAGTTCCAATAGCTTTGTGTCAAGTATTCTGACTGTGATTTCCAATTCTATGGGCTAAATAACACATATACTCTGAATTTTTTTTTTTATTTGGTTTGTTCATACGTTTTATTAACTTTCTTGTTTTATGATACTAATCCTTCACCTAGTAGTTTTACTAGTTTTGTGTTAATTTTTTTTCGATTAAGTAGATAACATTTAATATTATGAATTAGATACCAAATATGCTTTATAGAATATTTTTTTTAATTTGATTTGTTAATACAGTTCATTAAAATTTCTCAATTTACGATTTTGTTGTTTCATATATTAGTTTTGCTTGTTTTGGTTCAGTATTTCGACTAGATAGGTAATATTCCAATATTATAGGTTATATATCCCATATGCTTTATAATTTTGTAAAAATTAAACTTTCTCATTTTATTGTCCTAACAATTCACCTAATAGTTTTAATATTTTTATTGAGAATTCTGACTAAAGTGCCATTTGCTTTTTTGTTAGAAATTTGAATAGGCTTAAATTAGTTTAAATTTTAAATAAAACTGAATGTTTGAATTTGAATGATATTTTTTTTTTGTCTAAATTGTTAAAAATAAATATTACGTTGTTTTTTTTAACTTAAAATATGAAAACTAATATTTTTACATTTATGCCCTTACAAATTATAAATGTGAAACAAATAATAAGTATTTCAAAGAATATAAATAAGATAATATATTATCATAACATAAATCATGTTCAATTCAATACAATCCTTTATTATTCTAAATTAGTATACGTTAATCAATTTTATTGTAGTTTATGATATTTATATATTAAAAATATTCATAAAAAATTATGAAGATAAATAATGCTAATTTGAAGAAAATAAAAAGATTAAAATAATAATAGCCTACCACTATAGTATTACAAGTTATGGAGAAGGGTAATATTGTTAATTATTAAATTTTATTTAAGTAACGATGAAATTTAAGTAATTAGATAGAGATGTTTTAAAGAATATCTTTTAATGATATTATTTATACTTTTTAGATTAAGCAAAAGATTAAAAAAATTGGCTTAATAACTTAATGATTAAAAATTTTTATTAAGTTGAAAAAACAAACAGACATAATGACTTAACTGATTAAATTAAGGTAGCTGTTTTTTTTCCTTAAATCTGAATAAACCTGAATTAGTTTGAATTCCGAATAGAATTAAATGTATGAATCTGAATGAAATTTTTTTTTTAATTGCTAAAAATCAATATTAAGTTGTTTGTTTTTTAACTCAAAAAATTTAAAAACTAGCATTTTTAAATTTATACCTTTACTAATTGTAAATGGTAAACAAATAATAAATATCTTAGAGAACTTAAATAAGATAATATGTTATCATAAATAAATCAAGTTCAATTGAATACAACCTTTTTATTCTAAATTAGTATATGTTAATCAATTTTATTTTAGTTCATGATGTTTTATATGAAAAATAATCATAAAAAGTTATGAAAATAAATAATGCTAATTTAAAGAAAATAAAAGGATAAAAATAATAATAGCCTACCACTATATTATTATAATTTATAGAGATAGGTAATAATGTAATTATTAAATTTTATTTAGGTAAAGATAAAAATTAATTAATTAGATAAGGATATTTGGGAGAATATATTTTATTGATATCATTTAGACTTTTTAGATTAAGGAAAAAGCTAAAAAAATTGACTTAATAACTTAATAATTGAAAATTTTTATTAAGTTGAAAAAACAAACATACTTAATGACTTAACTTATTAAAATTAAGTTAACCGAATCATTAAGTAAAAAAAAAAGCCCCTAAGTAAAAAAAAAATTAAAAATCAAACAGCCCCTAAGTAGGTAATATTTTAGTATTATAGATTAATACTAAATATTCTTTACAGATTCCTTTTTTATCTTTTTTTGTTTGGTTTGATTGTATGTATAATTCATTAAATTTTCTCATTTTGTGGTTAGGATGTTTCACCTAATAAGTTTCATTGTTTTAGTGTTAAGTATTTCGGCTAACTATGTAATATTTCGATACTATGGATTAGATATCAAATATACTTTATAGATTGTTTTTGGGTTAAATTATACCTATTTTTCATTAATAATAATAATAATAATAATAACAACAACGAAGACGATAATAACAATAACAACAACAACAACAATTAAAAGATTAAGAATAATAACAATAACAATAATATTTTAATTAAGAACAAAAATGAAATTATAAAATTTGAGTGGGTAAAATGGAATGGGAACTTGATTCCCAACTCCATAGGAATCAAGTTTCTGTTCATTAATTCTAAAAATATATTAGTCCCACATGTATGGTTTCCATTCTTATTTCTAGTTTAATAAGTAAATGTCATCAATCGTTCACATTTTAAATTCCAATTCCTCAATCTCACAAATAAACATACTATTAATTCATTCATTTTTATGCTTAAGAGACTCGAGGGCAAAAGTTGATATGACCCTTATTTGTTTTTTTTTTAAATGTAATTTTACAAAATAAAAGTTAATATAGTATATAGTACATATGAATTTTAAATAATGATTTTGACAAAAATTATAAAAATGTCATAGATTTTCATCATAAAAATAATAGATCAAATCAATTTAATTTTTAAACCATAATAATTAACGTTTATTGAACACTTCAAAAATATAATTTTTAAATTATAATTGTCCATGAACAATATCAAATGGCGCTATTATTGGTCGAAAAATATTGTAGAAATGGAATTGGTTTAACTTTGAAGAAGCAAATAAAAATAATGAAAGAAAATGGCTTTTGCCCTAATGTGTGCCCACATACGGATGCCTTGCGAACGGGATTTCATTGGCTAGAAAACCAGGAGAAGCACTTTTACTTTGGAAAAAAATCGAGGAAAGTTGTGAGGTATTAATACAGAATCCGATTCGCCCCACCTCTGAAACCATATTAAGGGCTATTGGATACTGGCTGACATATGGGTAAGGGCTGCCTTCTTTGGGAAAGCTTTAGAAATTGTAGCTGGCATGGAAGAGCATGAAATACTGCCAAATAAAACGAAGTATAAAAAGATCTATATGGAAATGCATTCACAGATATTTACAAGAAAGCATGCCTCACAGGCCAAGCACGACAGAAGGAAAGAGAAAGAAAGCAGCTGAGGCTTCCAAGTTTTGCTTGGGTCTGCCCAACTAACCATTAAAAATATAAAATTCGACAGGAATAGCTATTACCACGGAAGTGTTTTGCTTCGTTCAATTCTGACTCTGTTTATATGCACATGACATAGATCGTCTCTTGCAAATATTTACTGTTGAAAATACATGAGGGCTCAAAATAAGTCAGCAAATCCATGTTTTGGCAGAAGGTGAACTACACTAATCATACATCGAAAGCATCGTATTGAAACTTCTGAAGACAGCTAGAAAGATAAACAAAAAGTTAACCTGCCTTTTATGCTGCTCAACTTTAGCATCTTGATCTAGAATATGGTTGACTCCGTGAGTAAGATGATGACAGGACCTACAATAGAAAGCATCATCTATGGTGAATATTAGAAATTAGTAAGTTAGAAGTTAACATAAAAGATCCATTGTCGAGCAATATATACATGAATGTCAAGTAATCTGGGATATAACTAAGCTAAAAGATCAGGTGGCCAAAGGTGCCAGAACGATGGATTCCCATATTCAGTTAGCTATAATATTTCCACATAAAATGAACCCAAAAACAAGGTAAAAGGAAAAAAGATACAGTTGGGGAAAACGCTACCATTGAGGAAATTCTTTCTCCTATTGGCTTAAATTCAATATATTTTCTTTATTTATTGATATTTGTAATCATTTTCCATTCATTGATGGAATGCCTAGTTATTTGTTAGGAGCTGCGGAGACAACAATATTACAATACCTGATATGTCTTTGGCCCTTTCTTTAGTAGAAAACCAGCAGTGTTTAAGTTATCCACAAATATATCGATATCAGGAACTCTTAGGCCAATCCTATCGGCCAGACTGTATATTTCCTGCAGTGAAGCAAGTACCTACATGGATGACTTCATATTGATGGGGCAAAACTTATTTCTAGAAATGCCAGATAAAGAATGGGTGCATACAGATATAGAAAAGCTGTCTTTCTGCTGCAACTCTGATTGCTTATTGAGGGCACTTAAAAACCGTTTTGCTTCTTTCTGTTGACTCATTCCCCCACTTCGACCAAAATCCACAGAACCATGCTCGTCAACATACTTATCATACAAGGATTCTCTCATTATTTCGACCACCTCCTGCAAAATAGATGCTCAAATAAAATAATAGAATAGTCAAAAGTTTTACTTTTGCACTTAATGAAATTCTAGGTATGGTTAATTGTTTAGCTGAAGACTTCAAATAAGTACTTGTTATCTGTAGATTTCAAGTAAGATTATAGTTGTCAAATTCAAACATGTTCTAGGATTGTGTCACACCTAAAAGTGCAGAACAAAAGCAGTTTACTTGATCTGAAGAATGATCTAGTGGATGATGGAGCTCACCTTATGATAAGCGACATTACCACATGACATTGTCTGGTTAATCCACAGCCTAAACACTATTTACAGAGAGTCACAAAATTCTGCCTTGTGTACAGGTGCTCATCCTATGGTGGGCACTTATGCTCACCGGATCATCTTCTAATTTAATCTTACCATTTTTTTCCTCAATTTCACCTAAATTTCACTGTATATCTAATTTGTTTTAAGAAGCTCTGGTTTTAAATTTGATACAGAAGATTCTATGATCATTTCTCAAATGATTATTGGAGATCCTAGTATTTTATAGTTCACAAAGTACTGAAGCGTCCCCTGTAAGTTTGCTAAAAAGCTAATTTAGATTTCAATTCACAGATTTAAATTTTTATGAGAAGTACATTCAAAATTTCAAATGACCTTTCAGCTAGAACAAATGTTGCTAGACCATTTTCTAGTCAGATAACTTACCAAAGCATCTTCAGCTGTTATTTCTTCTCTCAAATCTAGCCTTGCCCGGGCTTCTGCCAGTCTGACCAAACTCTCAAGCTGCCTTGCTGTTATTGGTGTACCATCAGCTGACGTATTATGGTCTCTCAGTTTTAAGTAAAATTTCTGTAATATTTCAGCTGCCGGTTTGGTCATCCTGACACATATGTAGATAAATTAAATTATTACTTGTGAAGATATTTCTATACATTTCAGGGTAGAGAATACATGTAGAGATTTCATTAACAAGTCACCTCGGGAATACAAAAGTTCTTGCATAAGCAATATATTTGCGAAGAAGTGGAGCAGGTAATGGATGAAAATCACCATCCTTCTTTGGGTCAAGTCTCAACTTTGAAACGAGAGAACCACTTTTTACACTTAAATCTAACCCTCCAGTATTGTGATAGGCTGCATTTCACAAAGAATAACAATTCCAAGTCAATTTGGAGTAATTCAATATCTAGAATATTTAGAAAGTTGAAAACACAGTACCTGTCCTTGGTTTTTTGGCAGCTGATGAATGTTCTTGATATCCAGAATGAAGCTGCAAGAGGGAAACCCAATCAATATTACACTGTCAATGCCAAAGATTACAAAAAGTTTGTGTGTGTTGTACCTGAGACACTCATATACATATAGAGTAATTTTTCAATAAGGGATCCGGATAAGTTAAAAGACAAAGAAACCACACACTCCAATGCAGCGTATTTTGTCTTATAGCATATTGAAATCTGTATTTTTTTTGTTTTTTATATTAAAGTAAGGGAACACTTACTAAAAGCGGACTCATATATTCATATGTGTGTGTGTGTAATGGCAAAATATCTAAACTTTAGACAGACTTCCTAACCACTCAGTAGTATGTACCAGTATAAAGTTTCCAGATTGAAGCACTTACTGACATGATGTGCTCTGAAACTCTCTTATCCAGTAGTTCATCAGGCTTATCAAGTAAAATGAAAACCAAATCGAATCGCGAGAGAAGAGCTGCACTCATTTTCAAATTTTCGTTCACTGTTTTTGCACGGCTGCAATTAGGAAATTCAAATTGCCAATTATAACCTTTATATAAAATACCATGTAATTTAAAGGAAACCCTATGACCATTCTTCGGCTTCATAACATGAGTTTCAATATGGATCATGGATAGAGACTATTCAGAATAGAGCTCTTTCATTAAAGTCATTACAGAAAAACATTACTGGACATAGTGAACTGGAGAATTTGAATAATACAGTAGAAACATCAGCATAACAAAAATAAGAATGGTTATATTTTCAGTTTCAAGTAACCCGCGAAAGGAATAATAATTTGCAGTGATATAAAAATGTATTATCATAGTTTTAGGCAAAACACTCTAAATACTTCCATTTTCACATAAAATATTCATCCATGAAAAATAAGAACTGAATAATAGTACTAAAAGATTACTTATAATGACCACCAACAGGGTTTGCTGCTGCCAAGACTGAAGTTCGTGCTGATAAACTTGCTACAAGTCCAGCTTTTGCTACAGAGACGCACTGTTGTTCCATGGCTTCCAATAGGGCCTGAAGTAATTGCATTAAGGCAACAAAAATAAATTCTAGCCTCAATACTTGGAGACAAAAATAAAAAATGAAAAGCTGTCAGGACAAACCTGGTGTTCAGCAGACATTTTATCAAACTCATCAATACAGCATAATCCACTATCAGCAAGTACCACGGCACCTATTCAAAACTTAATTGTCACAAACATGGGTAAACATTCGAATTGAATATTTTTATGATATTAGATACAAAGACATGATTTCCTCTGCAACACCATGTTTTAGTGACAGAGAGTTCATCCATTAAGAAGTTCAAAACCATCACATGAGCCTCCTGAGCCAAGTCAATTAGCGTTCTCACCCGTTCATTACAACCTTTGGCCACAAAACATCCAAAAGCACAATACGTATATGAATTTTTCCAGACCTTTTACAAAGCCATCTAAAAACCAATGATATCTAACCACAAAGGAATTCAGGTATCTAATTTTTATCCTATATCATATATCTAATTATAGGAGTAATAAACTAGAAAATTTTGAAAGATGTTCATAATAGTCTTGTACTCCATTTTCCTTACAACTGTTGAATCCACTATGTTATTTTGCCAGATAGATTTGAGGTGACAAATAAAATAGCCAAAACATCACACAAGTTAAAAAACAAGCAAGAAGTAAATGTCTACCAGCCTCAAACGCATAATCATTTGTCACTGAATCCTTCACTACAGCAACAGTGAGACCAGCCTTGGTCGTGGCATTGCCACACACATATATGCCCCGAGGAGAAACTGCAGCTGCTGCTTGTAGTAATTGGCTCTTACCTAGACCAGGATCACCTACCAAAATGAAGGCCAACAATGAACAAGTTTGTCTTCTCCACCATGTCAAAAACATGCTTATGTAGACTTTTGATGTTAAATTTTTATTATAACCATTTATAAGTGAGGTAAAACAGAAATTCAATTTTAACTTTTTAACAAAAGCAGCAGAAAAAATGAAGCATACCAACAACAATGACATGGATGTCTCCTCTGACAGGAACCTTGTTCTGATCCATTGAATGTTTCCGTACACCACCAAAAAGTGCTAATGTTATTCCGGCTGCAAGTATTCAATAAACTTACATAAACATACCATTCTAATAGTCAACTCTTGATACCTTGCTAGCAAAGGGTTTTTCAAAGCGCAAGAAGCAAAAGTAGGTAGTATACCGTTAAACATATGGCTCACATCATGCTACTTGGCATCACAATCATTCCAAGAATAATGGCAGATGTCGCCAGGCCATGCAATGATGAGAATAAGTAAATGAGAACAACTAAATTTCATATCTAAACTCAAATCATTCTCCAAAATGTTGATATTTTTGCTCATTTTAGCAAAAATGCCCTTCCTTAAAAGCTTGGACAAGGAGTTTTGGTTGGAGAATTTCACACTAGAAAGCAACACATTATATGTTTCCCAAAGGGGCAGAACATCATATTCATAGTCAAAAGATAATGTGCAAGTTATAAAATAGAAGAAACGATAGGTAGATAAATAAAACCAGTACCAGAAAAAGAGAGAACTAATGAGGAAAGACTGAACATATAACATCTACCTTTAACAAGTTCATGTCCATATATAGATGGACATATAGATTGAACTATTTGCCGGAAGATATCAGAACCAGATTCCTCTGCGAATTTTACAATAAATTCCAAATCCCTAGGAGAAAACGAGAATAAATCAGCTTGCTCTGAAGCTCTAGCATTGCAATTAGAACCTTGCAAATCCTCAGTATCAGACTGTGACTTGGAATTTTTAATGGAAACAGCTTCCAGAAACAAGTAGTAGAATCCTTGACTTTTGCTTTTTGATTTACCTGAAAAATGCTCAAATTTCGCTCACTATGATATTATGGGAAATAACTATAAGATATGCTATCTGTATATCTGAAATACTTAAGCTTGAAGTACATATTGTTTAATATATTACTGCATTTGGTAGAGTATGTACTTTGCCAGTAAGTATCCTAAGAAATCTCGACATTGAGAACCCCAACTGAAATCACATTAATCATGTAGTGAGATGATCATTGCATGACTTATTATTCTTTGTTACATAATGAAATATTTATAACATTGCGGAAGCATCATTCTAACATGGCATAATACAGGCCTGTAGCATATCAGTTTTATGAATTTGCAGCATGATTCTACATGACATCCCTTCTAGGTGAACCATGCTGACTAAGATTATCACATATAGTACTTTATAAATGACCTTATCTAGCTGCCTAGGAAGTTAAAATGCATATAAAAGAGACACATAAATAGAGGTCGTGAAGATTTATGAAAATATGAGTATTGCATGCGGATATTGGCTATAACAAATTTTCAGGGCAGGATGAAGATGTAAACAATGTTTACAGCTGTCAGAAAAACCTCTTCACTATACCTCCACCAATATCCATATAATTGTTAATTACTCTTATGATTCCAGTAACAGTTACAACATCTCCAGGTATACATGCATCAACAAGATCTTCAGACAGTTCACATTCGACTGTACGTGGCACTCGGCCTTCTTCATGGTCCTGAGATTTTAGCAACTCCTGCAACCTGGGGAGGTAACATAAACAAAACAAGTTAAAACAATTAAACCCAAGAAGTTATGATGGAGAATGGCTTTGCACTATAAATAAACTCACGAAACAACTGAATTTAAAGTTTGAATTAAGGTGCTTACCTTATTTTCTGAAAATCTATTTTCCTAGCAGAAGCACGAATTGGAGTAAATGTTTTGCTCTTGCACCCATGTAATGTGCAAACTAATGGTGGTGAAAATTTTCCCTCGGGAAATATACGCAGAATTTCAGATTTGCACTTTGAGCATTCAAAATTCATCCGTACAACCAAAGGCCTGACTGTGCCAGCTTTTACTACTGTACCGCGCACGGATACTAGCTTGTCTGTAATTTCACCAAATAATATGTGACCTACGACCTTCTCTTAACATAACAAAAGTTCGCAGAATTCAAATTTCAATTTACCAATATATGCTGCTTTCAAATTCTTCAAAGCAATCATAGATTCAGGATAATTGTATGGACGGATGTTAATCTTCATGCCATCCTCCAACTTGTTCTTGCATTGTGTTAACAGAACCTGCTCCAACATGCAAGTAACTAATAGTTGTTTGGAAGTGATTTTGGCACCCAAAAAGAACTATCAAATAAATAAATAAACGATTTTTGTGATGTGCAGATTCTAAATAAATGTACAATGCGCTTGAAGTACTTCTAAGAGAACCACTTGAAAAGTACTTTTAAAAAAGCGCTCCAAAACCAAATGCGTCCTAAATATTCTAGCTCCACTAAAACTCAATCTAAAAAAAATAGAACCGTTCTGCTCAAAAAGCTTGTACCTTGTGAACTGCAGCACTCATACATGAGAGAGTCATTCGAGGTTTCTCTTCTAAAGTTTCAAAAAACAACTCAACATCACATATTTTTCGAAATTTCTGAAAATCAAGCGACAAAATTAACACGCCTCCATCATCCTTCACCTGATCCGTATCAATTAACACAGCTAAATTAATCAACAACAAAATTGACAATAAAAGAAACTTAGCTATTGATGATGTGTTGACCTGCAAAGCGAGATCTAGGCCTGGAGAAACAGAGAATAAGCGAATGAGATCAAGGGAGAGGATCAACTTATCCTCGTCTATCGAGAGCTCGTTGTCGGCGAAGTATATGGCCAAGATGTTTTCGATTTCGCTTGTATCGGCCGTGCAATTCAAGCTATCTCCGTTAGTCAGGTACATCTCGATCGAATGTTGACTTACCGAGTTGCCGGTTGCAAGGTGTTTGCGAAATTGCTCAAATTTTGCTTTTCGGTGTTTTGGCGGGAAAAATAAACGGAAAACAAGAGGCGTGTTCTGGAAGGTGGAGGGACTTGTTTTCTAATCATACACGCACGCGAGCGGGCCGGGGTTCGACCGGCTCTGGTTTGGTCGGATTTTTAACTCTGGAAATAGAATTTAACCTTGGGTTTGTCATGAATAGTGCTGCTAGTCTCTTAGCGACAGTTTTAAGTATAAGTGAATAAGGTAGTTGTTTAAGATCTCATATTTTTAGAATTTTTTAAATTTTTTTAATAATTCTTTAATTAATAAGTTTTTTTAAATGATATACTGTCGGAAAGTATATCTATATTTGTTAACCTTTGTGTTAAAGAAATGTAATTAATAATATTATCTAACCATTAATTTATTCATTATTAGTCTTTAAAAAAAAAGTTACACCCGTTACCCTTTTAGTTTTCTAAGAAAGCCTAATTATTTAACATTTGAATCTTTCACTTTTAGTATTCTTTTTAATTTCTATTAAAAATCGTATAATCTTAAAAATTAATAGATAAAACAATTTCTTGATATCTTATTTACAAAGAAAATTATTACATTCGTTGTTTCATTTAAAAAAAGAAAAAAAAATAGTTTCTTGAAATATAAAGTCCATATCAATTTCTCTTCTCAACTTTTTATATGCTACAATTCTAAATATTTTAATTGAAAATAGTATATTTCTACATATTTGATTGTTTATTTTTGTAATGGTTCTAATGGAAGGTAAAAAAAAAAAAAAAATTCTTCTCCACTACTTGTTTTGGTTTTGTTTTTAAAAAATTTAAAGATCTTTTTAATTATTGTTGAAATTCAAATATTGAACGAATTTTGAGATATTTTATATTTCTTTGAATGTTAAAGTTGTAGAATAAAAAGAGACCTCTTAAAAAAAATTGGCCTAAGGCCCCAAAAACTCTAAAGCTCTGTAGTCCCTCTATGTTGTTAAGTGATTAGTATTAAAAATTATTTGATTATCAAGCGATGAAAATATTATTTTGTTTATATTATAATTTATATTTGTGTTTATACAATATATTATTAATTATTAATTATATTTTAACTATATTTAATTTTGTGTATTTTTGTGAGTTTATAAGATAAAATATTAATTTCATGTAATTGGAAGCTCCAAACAGATAAACAGGTGTCAAATTTGAATTCCAAAGGTTGAAAACCTTAAGATGAGTTAGGATCAGCTTAAAATTGAGCTTTGTACAAAAAAATTAACTTTTTTGTTAACCGAACACTCATTGGATGATAAAATGAGCTTACAATAGATATGAATGCATTGGATAGCTGTCAATTTTCACTAAATCTCAACCATTCATAATTCAAGGCCACGATGTCGCGTGGCAATGGTTGGTGAAGCAAGTTGAAAGATCTGAACCTTTGTATTTGGGCCAATCCAATCCACCTATTAACATGTCAAATCTCAATCGTTCTTTGACCGAATTAGACGCTTCACATGATGTCGCGTGTAATGTTGACTTTTGAAGTTTAACCAACTGTTGGATCTTGATCTAATGATTGTGTAGAGCGCATGCATAAGGCTTATGATGGATCGTAAAATACTGGATTATGAATGTATTTTTTTATAAATGGAGCCTCATTTTTATATTTTGATCATCTCTCTTCTTCTCAATTTCTCTCTTAAAATTCTCTGTAATCTTATATTAATAAATTTCAGTTGTGTTTTAATTTTTTGCATAAGAATTTTTATAAATAAATTTAGTTTTATTTTCAATTTTAGTTGTTTTTATTCTTTTTAATTATGTGTAATTTAATTTTAATAATGATTTTTATTTCAATTATGCTTAGCTAAATAATAATAATTAAAGTAAGGTGAAACTCTTAGGAAATAAATATGACTTAATCAAATTCTATTTTTAAAAATATAAATCAAAGTATTTTCTATTTAATTTTATAAATATTTTATATTTTGAAATTTTGATTTATTGTAAACAAATAAGGGAGTTTGACACAATAAATTCTTAATATCTTAATATAAGGTATGGTAAAATGATATGTTGACTTATTGTAGAAAGATTAAATTTTGGCACAATAAATACTTAATCCATAATAAAATTAATGAAAAAATAATAATAATTTATAAAATTAATCTTTTTGGCAATAAATATAAATAAATAAAAATAAAAATAATTTTTTCTGTAGATTGACGTTGGACTTACCGAACTATATTATAACAAGACATTTTATACTTGTAAATAAATTAAACACTTTTAAATCATGTCATTAAGTTTGCTCTTGATTCAATTGAATTTGCTGATCAATAGTTTAGCTTTGATTCATGGCTTCAACATCTTCTATACCAGCAAAGCAACCAAACTTATCGAGAGAAAATGAGACCTATGCTACAGTTAACCCAAGCACTAAATGACAAAATAGTTAGGGTTTGATTGTTAAATATTTAAAATTTGAAATTTTATTAATTTTGGAGTATTTTTTAAATTTGCTTGTTTATTTTTATAATTTATGATTCATTTTTAAATATTTATATCTGAATTAAAAGAATGAATCTTTGTAGCTTTTATTTGAATGAAAAAAGGTTGGCATAGAAAGTAATATTATATTCAAAAAGTTATCTCTTTTAAATATATTTATTTCCTAAACTATAATACATATTTATTTATAAGGATATAAATATCAAATAATCATATTTAAGATGTTTTTTATTTATAAAAACTAATAAAACACTACTTAGGGCCAGTTTGGTAATGCTATAGCTTTTTAAATAATTATTGTTAGCTATACTGTGAAAATAATTAACTGTGAAGAGAAATGGTTAAATGTTTGGTAGAATTTATTTTTTAAAAGTGTTGTAAGTTTTAAAAACATTCGCACGTGTTTAGTAAATCTTGTTGTTACTATAAGAATGTAAATAATTGAATTGGATATGATGTTAAATAAAATTTATTTAAACATTTATAAGCGTATATATATGTATATGTGTGTGTGTGTGTAAAATATTTTTTAGGGTTATTATCATTTTACTACTTCAAGAATTGTCAAATATCAAATGACTACAAGAAGTATTGTCTCCTATCATTTTACTACTATATCTTTATAAAAATATCATTTTACTACTTTTCCATTACAACAGTTAGTTGACCGTTAGTTGACTAATACAATACCAATTTTACCTTTCATGATTAAAAAAAAAATAAGATAAATTTGTAATTCATATATCATAATTCTAGCAAAAAAAATTATGTTGGTATTTTATATCCATTTTAATAAATATATTACAAATTTATTTTGTAAATAAGCTTCAAATATATTTTTTTTAATCATGAAGGGTGAAATTGGTATTTTGTTAGTTAGCTAAATAGTCAACTAATGGTCAACTAGCGGTCAACTAATAATTGTAACGGAAAAGTAGTAAAATAATATTTTTATAAAAATATAGTAGTAAAATGATAGAAGACAATACTTCTTGTAATCATTTGATATTTGACAATTTCTGATGTAGTAAAATGATAATAACCCTATTTTTTATTATGTGCATATAATAATTGATAACTAAAATTTTATTTTGTTACCTCAATATAATTGTTAATAATAAGAATAATATTTTTAAAGTTAATAAATTTTATTTTGTAATTAATAAGGATAATCTTGGATTTTTATAATATATATAAGGATATATATGAAATTATATTAAATATAAAAGTAATATAAAAGCAGGGAATAAGTAGCTTTTCAAAATCTACTGTAGGATTGAGTGTTTTTACTAAAAGTGATTTATGAAAAAAATTACCAAATATCAAAATTATTTTTTAACTTTTCAAAATTACTTTTGAACCTTCTAAAAGAAATTCCAAATGGACCATTATATTCAAATGTTAAAAAAAAAAAAAACAACCATGTCATCATATATTTGTATTCAAATCCATTCAAATTTCAAATAAATGTATACTTACCCAAATTTCAAATAAAAAACAAATGCTACCTAACTCTCATTAGACTAAAATTATTTAAATATTTAAGTGAATGAAGGAATTTCTTTTGTATTAGTTAAAAACCACTTTCGCTACTTTGGGTTAAAATTACATGTGCTAAGATTATACTTGTCCAAAAATACTGCAATATTAGGTGTGTCAAAAGTAAGCCTATGAACGTAATATTGATAATGTAATTAAGGAATGAACCAAAATTATTCATAAATATTTAACATTAGTCGTGTAATAATCGTGTCAAACAAAATAATAATAATCATAATAATTTGATGATTTATGACAGTCGATCCATAATATATATAAAAAATAAATCCACTATATTGTTGATGTCAAATCATAATATAAGAACATTGTGCTTAAATGGCATCTAATTCTTTCTCTTTGTAAATAATAATAGTACATTTGTAATCTTTTTCAAATGATGAGATTTATTATTTAAACAAGTAATTATCTCTTTTTGTGATCCATACAGCATTGACATGCCTGTTATGGATGGCATTTTTAACTCCTGGTCGTTCAAGGGAAAGAGCTAAAATAAATAACAATAATAATAATGATGATGATGATGATCAGGATCATCATCATCATCATCATAATAATAATAATAATAATAATAATAATAATAATAATAATAATAATAATAATAAGCAATTTACATTATTAATATATTGAATTTTTATGTAGTTTTTTAAAGATCTCAGTGCATTTCAATGAGGCAAACATTAAAATAGTATTTATTTTTCCAATTGGATTAAGAATTTTGAGGAGTGGGAATGTTGGAATTAAGAGTGTGGAGTGAGATTACTCATCTTGAGGAGTGGGGTGGGATTACTATATCTTGGATTGAGAGTGAATTGTTTCAAATTACAATTTTATCCTTATTTAAAACTTATAATTTTTAATTGCAAAGTGAATAAAAATATATTTCTATAATAAACTCTTTATTTTAATTTTAATTTTAATCATGTAAGTTAATACTAATTATTAATATTCTTAGTTATATAAATCACAAAATGTTTTACTAATTGTAACTTTAACCATGGAAATTAAAAAAATTATTGATAAGAGCAACCCAAGTGAAACATTATGATTAATGATATACTATAAAATTAATATTTTTTAAGATAAACTATTTATTATTGTTAATTATTAATATCAGATAAATATAATACTATTGATATTAAATACATATAATAATATTATATTTTCAAGTAAAGATATTATATAGTAATATTATTAATTCTCTATGATTATAATAATATTATTTTTAATAAATGTAGTATTATTAAATAATATAATAATATTATATTGACTAAATATGATATTACTATTTTTAAATAATTGTAACATTATTTTATTTTAATAAACATAATTATATTATAGTTAATATTTTATTTTAATAAATATAATTATGTTATATTTAAAGTGAATGATAAAAAAGAAAATTCTCACTCCTACCTCTCTTATGAGAGTGGGAATCCCATTCGTCACTCCAACTGTGTGTGGGATCCATAGAGTGGGATTTTCATTCTGACTCTTAAATAAGAATGTAAACAATGGAGTGGGAGGACTTCACACTTCTCTCTTTCTCTTTAGTAAATTTAGTTAATCTTACTTAATTTTATTCTAAAGATTTATCTTCAATGGAGCTCCTCGCATTTAATTTGGTACCTACATTTAGATATGCAATTTAGTGCCAATTTTTGTTAAGTTTCGAAATTGAATAGGATTGGTTTGGTGATCTCCTAGCAATAATAGTTCAAATTCAAGAAAAGATAAAGCATATCTATTAATTTACTTGACATGATTTTTTATTTTTCTTGTTGCCAATGGGTAGTGATGAATGAATTATACTTTGGCTACATATATTAAAATTTCAACTTAAATTTTTGACTTAAATTTTTAATAAAAATTTTGAGCTATTGCTCTCATATAATTTAATGATAAACGAATTAGCATCATTAAATGTTATTTTGATCTCCAAAATTTACCGTTCTCAAAGAGTAAAGTACTTCATAGACAAATGTAAATGTATCAAATATTTGCATATAAGGCGTGACAAATGTAATACAAAAATTACATTCCCAATTGGCGCCCATGCATTTACTTCGCAACAATCCCATGTCGCGATGTAAAAGATATCAAAGAAAAACTTACATGGGATTCTCTCACCATCTTAACATTTTATGAAGGTGAGACGTTCTAATAATGCTTTGTTATGTGATAAAGTAGTAGATATCTAAATGGGCTCTACTGCCTATAGTAATAATAAATTTAGTAGGTTTTAAAATAGAGCTTGCGTGTGGTCCTATTTTGGGACCCACTTCTTTGCCTCATAATAAAACTAGCATTAATAGTCCAATCACTTTTGCACGTTAAGGTAATAGAACGGTCCTGTATAAATTTCTCACTAGATAATAAAGGTTGATGCAATTCATACAATGACTACAAACATACTGCAATCAATAAGAAAAAAAAAATCCTAAGGCTATATTTAGCATACATGATTAAATTGGACTTCTTATTTAGATAGGATTGAATTAGATTTAATTATATTAAATGAGTTATATAATAATATTATCTTATATTTCGTACAGTATTGGATTAGACTTTATTAAATTATATTTGAATGAAATTAAATAGTATTTAAATTGACATTTAAATATAAATATAAACTATTTATGATTATTTAACAATAAAATAAATATTAATATTAATATTAATTTAAAAAATTAATTAAAATTAAATATATAAAAAATTAATTATTAGGTAATTATAATTATAATAAAAAAATATAAATTATATTAGGTTAAATAAAATAAAATTTAAATATTTAATTTAGTTTTTATGAAATATTTAAAATATATTTATTTTATCAAAAGGTTAGCAAATAATATAAAAAGCAACTAATTACTGACATTATTAATTTTCACGATTAATTTTAATATAGTGATTATTAAATTAAATATTACATTATTTATACACAATAGTTTTTAAAGTTAATCCTAACTAAACCCATGTTTCGATTGGGATTGCTATTTCTATGATCTTAGGACTAAATTCAATATTACATTAGATATTCAAGTAATAATTAATTAGATATACAATTATTTTTAAAGTTAATCATAACTAGACTCATGTTTCAATTGAGAGTGTTATTCCTATAATTTTAGGACTAAATTCAAATTTAGTACCATAATCTAATATAAAATGGAGTTTGCCAAACCCAAAATAAATAATTAATTTCAAAATTAATTCAATCTTACATTTAATCCTAACTCCCAAACATAAGCTAAGTGATTAAGTTTAGTTCTAATTTAGTTGAGCCCTTGGATAATGAGACAACGATCCTCTCATTGTCTTTGCTTCTCTTGACTCTCATGTTTCATGAGTGGGTAGATTAATTTTGTTTTTTTTTTTTCACTTTGTTTATAACTAAGTTAAATTTTTTTCATTTGATTATAAAGACAATGAAAGGAGAAAAGAGAAGTAAAAAAAGAAAAAAAGAAAAAGAGAAAAATCCTAATCTGACGAAAGGGACATAACGAACGGGACACCTGTATCTTGAACAGACGCCGTCAAGTGACACGTGACAGGATCCGAAAGTATTATCTCTTGATCACCACTCGTAGAAGGTCTCCCCAGCACAACTACACAACAGTGGCACTTGCTTGCTTTAATTCCAATCTCTGGTCGATGTGTCCACGTGTCCTGCTCCTGTTTTCAAGGTCTCAACATTTCCAGCAAACTTCCAATAAGAAAAACTGAAAAAATAATTAAAAAAAAACGAGGAAACGCGAAACGATCTATGTTTGTTCCTACCAGACGCCACCAAAGCTGAAACTAAATTTCAACTTCAAGAAGCTTTCACTTCTTCAAACTATTTACTCCTCTCTGTTCATTCAACAGCATTAAACCTCACAATAAGTAAGTCGCTTCATTCTGTGTTTGCAAAGTTTAATCTTTATTCTGTAAGCCATTTTTAGGCACTGTTTTGAGCTCTTAATTCTATTTCTAGGGTTACGTGATGTCTGCCAAACATGACGGAATCGATTTAAACGTCGACGCCGTTTCTGGTGACCGAGAAAACGAGGGCGATGCAACGAGAAGCGGAGACTCTGTAGCGGAAACCCTAACGGAGACTTGTACAGGTCAGGGTCAGGGTTCGGAGGTTGAGAAAGTTGGGGTTTTTGACTCGGCTAGGGTAATTTGTGACCTGAATTTTGGTGGAAGTGATGTTAATTTGAATAGTGAAGGAGTTGACAGAGGGGATGTTTTAGATAAAGTAGAGCATGACGTCAAAAAAGGAAGTGGATATTTAGATAGAGAGGTTCATTGTAAATGTGGTGATGATGTCAAAACAGGAAGTGAACGCTTAGATAGAAGGGTTGACGCAAAAGATGAAGAAAATAATGGGAAATGCAGAGAGGTTGTCTCTATGAACGATGAAGAGGAAGCTGATAAAGGAAATGAGCTATTAGGTAGAGGTGTTGTTGCAAAAGCTGATGAAAATAATGGGAAACGTGGTGAGGATGTCTCTATGCATGATGAGAATGAAGTCGAAAAAGGAAGTGAGCCGTTACATACTGGGGTTGAAGCAAAAGTTGAAGAAAATAGTGGGAAATGTGGTGAGGATGTAGTTGCGAAGGATGAAAAGGAAGTCAAAAAAGGAAGTGAACTGTTGGGTCGAGGGGTTGATTCAAAAGCTGACGAGAATAATGGGAAATGCGGTGAGGATGTCTCTGTGCATGATGAAATTGAAGTCGAAGAAGAAAGTGAGCATTTAGATAGAGGCGTTGATGCAAAAGCCAAAGAAAAGAATGGGAAATGTGATGAGGATGTCTCTACGCATGATGATCATGAAGAAGAGGATGCCCCAGTGGCTGTAAGACCTTCTAGTGAGGTTGAGCCTCATTGTAATACGAATGTGGGTCCTGTGGGGGAGGAATGGGAGAAGGGTGTTCATGGTGGAGATATGATGGAGTCATTGCATCAGAAGTTTGAGGAGGCTGCTTCTGATGAATTGAAAAATAAGGCAATGGAGATTGATACAGAAACAGAGTCAGCTGTATTGGAGCAGGAAACTAATGGTAAAGATAGAGTTCAGTCATTGCATCAGAAGTTCGAGGCGGCAAAATCTGATGGGTTGGAAAATCAGGCAATGGAAGTTGATATACAAACACAACTGGAGTGCAATCGGGATCAGGTTGTTGATGTTCCTGTTTCAGAGGTGCAGGATTCTTGTAATGTTTTAAATGAGTCACATGCAGTTAATCTTGTTGTAGATTTGCATCCTTATATGGCCAAGGATGGAAATGCATCCAGTGAGGTGAATGCAAAATCAGTTATCGCACGGTCAGAATTTTGTGAGGGTGATTTGGTGTGGGGTAAAGTAAGGAGTCATCCCTGGTGGCCAGGGCAGATATTTAATCTTTCAGCTGCTTCCCAAAAGGCAAAGAAATATTTTAGGAAAGATAGTTATTTGATTGCTTATTTTGGGGATCACACGTTTGCTTGGAATGAAGCATCAAAGATAAAACCTTTTCAGGAACATTTTAAACATATGCAAAAGCAGACCAGTTTGGAAGATTTTCACTATGCTGTCGATTGTGCCTTGGAGGAGGTTGCTAGGCGGGTGGAGTTTGGGTTAGCATGTTCTTGCATTCCGGAGGAAGCCTACGCAAAGATCAAAACTCAGATAATTGTTAATGCTGGAATCCTGAAAGAATCAAGTGTGAGAGATGGTGGGGACAGTTTTTCAAATGCAGCTTCTTTTGAACCTGGAAAACTCTCTAAGCATATTAAAGCATTAGCACGACTGCCATACAATAGTGACTTTGACAGACTGGAACTTGCAATATTAAAAGCTCAGTTGTCAGCATTTTATCGTTGGAAGGGTTATTCGCAGCTGCCTGAATTCAATATGCTGGGCGAGTTGTTGGAAAGTGAGGCAGAGATTCCTCTTTTAGATATGAAGCATGACGCTGAATTGACTCAAGGTTCTGCTCCTGATTTCAGTGATGACAAGAAAGCATCTTCCAAAACAGGGAAGTTAAAGAATCAAGACGGCTCTTCTCATAAGCGGAAGCATAGCTCAGCAAACAGTATTCGTCCAAACAAAAAGGAGAAGAGCTTATCAGACTTGTTGGCTGAGAGGTGTGCAAATAAGTCAAATGGTAAACGAGGAACAGCTGATGACGGCAATGAGTTGATTTCATTATCTTCTGGAAAGAAACATAAGTCAGTTGATTCCATATCTGATGACAAAGTTATAAAACATGAGAAGTTAGATTCAATTTCTGATGATATGTCCTTGAAACATAAGAAGAGTGACATGTTGGTGGTCAAACATGGGAAGGCTGAAGTGTCAGGAGGTGCTGCTTATAAGTGTCTACCAATGAAGAAACCTTTCGGCATTGGAAATAGCATACTTAAGGTCGCAAGCCAACTCAATGGGTCAAGCCCAATATTCAAGTCTGGAGATGAAGGGTCTCAAAAAACTGTGGTTAATAATAAAAGCAGGGAGAAATCTCTCTTTAGAAATTCTCAAAGTAAAAAGCAGTTTCCATTGGAGGAGACTTCCCTTGCTGATTTGCTATCACAGCTCTGCTTGGCTGCCAGAAATCCCATGGAAGGATACAAGTACTCCTTGGTTTCCCTGGTTAATTTCTTTGCAGACTTCAGGGAGTCAGTCAGCCTGAAACAGTCTCAAGAAGAAATTTCTGGTGTCAAGACTGGTAAAACATGGGACAATTCAGAAACAACTGAAACATCTGAGTCGGAGCCTATGAAAGACACTTATTGGACGGACAGGGTGATTCAAAACATTGGTCAAGAGCAACAAACTCTTGAGAATAAAAATGACGCAGAAGAGGATGAGACCCCAAGTCAAAAGGATACTTCCTCTGTTGAACCAGTATCAACTGTTCAATTAAGTGCATGTTTGGAATCTGCATCGCAGACTGCTGGTGAAAATTATGAGCAGGAAGCAGAAAAACCAGCAGATCCCTTAGGTGGGTGCTGTGATGAAGATCTTTCTCCGACAGCTTTGATTCTGAATTTCACGGATATGGATTCTGTTCCGTCAAAAGACAATCTGAACAAGATATTTAGCCGTTTTGGACCATTAAATGAATTAGAAACTGAAGTTAAGAAGAGTAAGCGTGCCAAAGTGGTTTTCAAGAGGCGTGCAGATGCAGAAACAGCTTTCAGCAGTGCGGGGAAATACAGTATTTTTGGGCCATCACTTGTTAGTTACTGTCTCAAGTACATGCCTTCTATGGCAAGTAAAAATTCTTCCTGCACAACCAAGCAAGGCCAAAAAGCTGCAATAACTGAGGAGGAAAATGCTACTTGATACCTTAAATTCTGGTAAAAATTTGTTGGGTTAGAAAGTTTAGGCATTTGTTCTTAAATATGACCGGATTTCTCAGTGCCTTCACATGAAGCAAACAAAATGCATGGTATCAATAGTTGACTTAGTTTCAATTCTCAGGAAGAAGACTCAGCTATCACATCGACCGTCTTGATCGTGCTTTTTATTTGCTGTTACAAAGAAAGGCATTTTGGAGTAGGTTAGTTACATTGCTAGGTTTATTTTACACTTGCTGATTTCTGAGCTGTTAGGGCCCAATGAAGCTTGGATTGCTTATCTGCCTTATGGGCTTGTAACTGGAGATTACGTGTAAATGATTTGTGAATCAATTGCCACACTCTTTAAATTATCTAGTCTTAATTTTATAGTTATTTCAATCTTCATTCTTATCTGGTTAATGTGCGTCATATTAAGAGCAGGCATCTATGTTGATAGCTCGGGGAGGATCTGAAACCTGAGCTGCTGTGGTTTCTGTATTTGTCCATGAATCAATATGCATGAGATGTAAAGACTCTTCATTGAGCAACCAAACCTTAGCAGCATTCAGAGCTAGAAATGTCAATAGCTAGATTGCAGAAATCTGAGCTTAAAGAAAGGATCATTGCTAGCTTAACTCTTGATGAAAATCATTTTGTATGATGAAAGAATTTTGAAAATGCCCAACCGACTTGAATTAAAAAATTAAGCTTTGGCTTTGATCTGTTTTGGGTGTTTGCGTACTGAACTGGGTTAGTTTTACATTGGTTGGATTGCAGAATACAGGAGGTTCTGTTCTGACATCTTTATGGGTTTATTATTTTGTGCGAATGACTGGGGAATTTGAAGTTGGCTGTTGGCAAATTTTGGAACCTCCATGGATTTTCTTCTTTATCCTGATTATGCTAATTACTTCAAAATCGTAACACAGGACATATGTGTTCTCCTTTTCAGAAAGATATTTGGTTTTGTTTGTATTTTGATTTTTGAATTTGGATCGTGGGGAGTAATGTATATTCATTATGGAAAATAGACACATTTTCTCCTCTTTTTTAATGCCCATCATGAGCAGAGTTTAAAACATAGCCTAATGAGAAGCTTTTCAGAATAGCAGCGCCTTGCGAAGTCGGAAAATAATTGCGGGTGGCTACTATTGAAGCCAAAATTTTTTTTTAAAAAATAAATCGATAAAATTAAACACTAAACTGGCAGCCAAAAATAAAAATACAAATGGAAAAAGTAGATAACATATACACGCACACACATACATACATGATTTAGAAAGGGTTCCGGTTAAGTTGGATCATCTCCAACTTGAAGCCAACTAACCGCAGTCGTTGGATAGGTGCTTTTAATGTAAGGGGTGAAGATTATATATTCAGGAAATCTACGTCTAATGAGAACGTGAAACCTCTACAAAAGTTACTGGTTCCATTCCGATAAATAGAGAAGCATGAAGAAGAGAGAAGCGTTGATATTTACAGGCGAGCTTGTTGGCATGGTGAACCACGGTGGTCATGCCAACAACAAAGCATCTCCTTTATGAAATTGCATTGACACCAACAACACACTCTCATTCTCACACTTAACTAATTTTTTTTTAAAAAATAAAATAAAATAAAACATATTTCATATTCCAAAATTCTCTCTTTGTTTCTTCTCCTTCACACACTTGTCTCTCCTACATTATATAATCTCACCAAACATATCATGTTGTTACTTCTTCTTGTGTTAGAATAATACGCATCACCAACTACTACCAGCTGTTGCAAAATACGGCCAAGATCACTCTTTGAGGTTTAGCCTAGCCACCCACTTGATCAAATCAGAGCTACCCTCTAAACATGATCATTGCCCGTTTGTATTTGGTGTCTTGTTTGTTGACCAAACAATGGCACTGCTACCCTCATTTGTTTCATTGATTAACATTCATTCCTTTAGTAATCAAACCCTACGTTTTGTTCATCAGCGGCACCGGGGATGTGGGTTTCTGTCAGTTAACTTGTCGATGAAGGGAAGTGGTGAAGATTATGTTCGGGAATCGACAAAATGTTAGGGGCAAAATCAAAATAGTAAAGTTGTGGAGGAGGAGGATGAAAATAAGGAAGTGCAAGAACAACCATTTTATCTCTAAAGGAAAGTCTAATTAAAATTTTTCAAATAAAAAATACTTTTTTCCTTTCAAATTTAGAGAGCATCTTCTTTTAAATGGGTCTGAATTTTTTTAAAATCTGATTGGTCTAAATACGAAAATCTGAATAATATGTTTATTTTTTTTTAAATATTTGAATATAAGTGACATCTTATTTATTTTTACAATAAAAAAAACTTAAACTTAGTTATTTAACATTTATGTCCTTATAAATTAAAAAAAGAGGATTAAATTTTATAGTTTAGGAAATAAATTATTTTACAAAGATATTTTTGGAATATAATATTTACTTATCATTCAAACCTTTTTCCATGCAGATAAAAGATACAAAACTTTACTTTTTCTATTTAGATGTAAATATCTGAAAATCAGATATAAGTTCCAAAAAACAAACAAGTATATTTGAGAAAATGTCTGAAATTAATAAAATTTCAGACTTCAGACATTTAACAAACAACCTCTTACTTTATTTTTCTTCAATTTATATTTTATTATTTTTTATTAGAAAAAGATAGAGAGAATTACCTTAATTACTATTGACTTTTCCTTTAAAAAATAATTATTTGATTAAAATAATATTAACTTATTTATATTTAAAGAGCCTTTTGGAGAATGATATATTTTTTCACTCTTTTATTTGTTACATAGATAAGCAAATAGATATTTAAAGAGTAAAATTTATACATACTTTTGGAGATACTCTAACATTTGTATTAATAATTTTAACAGTTAAAAAATAGCATAGGGATCAACGACTACGGTTAGTTGACTCCAAGTTGGAGATGATCCAACTTAGCCAGAGCGAAATAAAATAGTAAAAATTTTTTTTAAAAGGAATCTGACTTGAGGATAAAATTATATTATAACTGTGATATTATACTACAATTATTTTTAACCATTAAATTTATAATTATATAATTATATTAATTAAATTTAATAACTGAAAATAAATATGATACCATACCACAATTATGTAATAACTTATAATTTGACCTGACTGGCAGCTTAAGACCTAGATGTGGACCGCTCATTTCATTCGTACGTATCAAAAAAGTAGAAAATTCAGTATTCTAATCTAGAATCTTTAGAAAGAACAGAAAAAAGAAAAAAACGAAGAAAAAAACGTCAATTCAGTTTAAAACCGGTTGATCTCTCCATTGGGCCCACCACGACTTATGGTTCGCTATAAACGCTCCTAATCATCTACCCTTTTTGAGGCATGTACATACATATTTACAATTTTCTCCTCGTAGTATATTTTTAATTATTTATAATTTAAAACCGCCGCTTCCCCCAAATTCAAAAAAAACTATCTCCTCCCTCTCTATACAAGAATTGAATTTACCTCAGTCCCCTCACCTTCTCTCTCGATCTCGAAAACATATGATCTAATTAATTGATTAACATCTAAATTACTTTCAATTAGGGTTTCGATCTGTAGACCAATCTCTCTCTGTGCGGATGGACGAGTCTGTGGAGCAGGGCAATCTCCAAATTCGAGAGCTTAATCTCATCGACGTCTCCTTTGAAGACGATTCCCTCATCAATTTCGCCGCTCCCCTAGAACCTTCATTTTCAGGTTTATTTATTTTGTTTTCACTAATCTCTTCCTTTCATTTATAATTCGTAAATTAGGTTAAAAATTACAGTTTTTCTGTTTTCTTTATGCTTTTCAAAATCTTGATGCATTTTCACGATTACAAAGTTATTTAATGTTACTTTTATGCAGGATGCTTTTTTTTCTTTATTTTGTTGATGATAAATGCTAAAATGCCCGTTGCTGAACAATCTTGATGCATTTTTATGATTACAAAGTTACTTGATGTTACTTTTATGCAGGATCTTGTAATTTTAATTTTGTATCTTGTTGATAATAAATGTTAAAATGCTTTTTCCTAAACAATCTTTAGGTTTCAAGTCGGATTACAAAAATACTCTCAGAGTGTTTTTGGGGAATTGTTGAATGTGGTTGTAAATCTTTAGCGGCCTATGTGAGAAAAACATTGCAAGATTTCTCCACGTGGTTATCTTGAACCTTTTGTTAGAGAGTTTGGATTATATGGCTGCATTGGTGTAAAATGATTACAAATTCTTGTATTAGAATTTTTGAATTTTGATTTCTGGGATTACGAAGTTTATATTTTTGTTTTATAATTCTTCTATTTAGTAGAGCTTTCTGGCTTATTTGATTATTTGTGATATTCAGAAAATCAGGAGCAGAAACATGTTAGGTTCTTGGACCCTTTTGATTCTCCCAATGCAGAAGCCTCATTTAATTCTCTCAAACAGAGGGAACAAGAGTCTCCGTTATTCGGATCAGCAGAAACCGAAAAGGGAAGAAGTGTGAAATGTAACTTGCGGAAAAGTTTAGCCTGGGATAATGCATTCTTCACAAGTGAAGGCATGCTTTTATTTACATTTGAAAATTTGATCTAATGAGTGGCCCCCCCGCCCCCCTCCCCCAACATTTGTAACCCAAATCTGGGAACTAAAGGCGTATCTTTGATCTGATCAGGTTTTCTGGAACCTGACGAGCTGTCTAGTATGATTGGAGGCACTGAGAAAAGCAGTAAACATGTATTACCTGGAATTGAAGAAGACATTCATAGATCTACAGATTCACTATCTACGTTAAGTAGTGATACCAGGACATTAAAAAGTCTTGAGGGTGATTTATTTGAAGATGTAAGAGCTTCAATCCAGAAATCGAGCATGGCATCCAATGTGGCAAACTCAAATAGTAAGAAGAAACTAGGAGTGGCAGAGTCTCAAACCATCCAGTGTGAGTATACTTCTTCATTTGTTACAAGAGAAAATAGTTTTTAGTATCTGGTCTGTTTGCTAATATGCCATTTGATTTTGCTGATTTTGACACCGAATTTCTTTTGTATCCTGTTATAATACTAATGATAATCTCCTTTTGTTCTTTGGGTGCAAAGTAATATCCTGGCCATTACTGAGCTACTTATATTAATCATTCTTCTATTAAGTCAATTGTAATTAGTTAACTTTTGTATAATGAGTGGAAGCCATTAATTTTTTATGTGGTCATGATCCATCACACTAATTCTCAAATTAACATACTTCTTCTTTCAGCTTCAAAGGTGGACCTTGCCTCTCGAGATAAGGTGAGGTCATTTTACATATGGTAGCAAACATAATTAGTCATTATTTTGTGAGCATTCAATCATATACTAATCAACTTTGTTGTAACTTTTAGATGATGCCCAAAGCTCCTCTCAGAAAGCCAAGTGTTGGCACTCAAGGATCAGGAAAGGCAACAAAGCAGGTCTCTGTTCGCCCCCAAACCTCACAGGCATGTATTTACTAAATATGCTTAGTATGAATAAATGGATATTGATTGTTCCTATCTATAAACAATCAGGTTGTTTAACCAGCCTAAACTTTTCGTATGTATTATTTAAAGTTCAAAACTGAAAAGACATGTTTTGGCTCTATGTCATGCTTCTGATTATTTTAAGCATCAAGCATTCTGAGGTTGTGAATGTTTTTTAACTGACCCAATTTCTTTACAGTCTGTTGCTAAAAATGATTTGTCAACTAGATCTCCTTGTAAGCCGCCCAGGGTAGCGGGTAGGAATAATGCCATCTCAAATGGATCAGCCAAAAGGGCTTCCCTGGGTGCTAATCGTATCAAATTGGAAAAGGATAACCCCAGAACAGCATCGGGTAATTTTGCTTCCATTTTATTCAGATTAACCTATTATACATTGGCTGATTCTGTTTTGCAGATTACCTTCTATATAGGCTGAATTGATGTTATTATTGTTCTGAATGTTCTTTTCCTTTGACCTGTTTTGGATGGTGCAGTTAGAGTGGTCCCAGCACCTAAAGTAACTTCTTCTGGTAGTTCACAGAATGTTGTTCCTAGACCAAGCCCACGTTCCAGATCTTTGCATTCTTCAGCTGCAACCAAAACGCAGCTAACAACTTCTTGTTCCTCATTGGATAGTTCTGGCAGTGGTTCATCAGGCAGCACTGGTAAACTTTCCTTGAATTCCATGAAAAGAAATGAGTCTAGATCTCGAACTCAAAATTGTTCTTCCTCTGGTTCAACCGTCAAAAGCCTCTTGAAAACTGAATCAAGAAGTAAAAGTCAGCCTGAGAGTTCAAATCTGACACCTTATTTGAGATCTGTGACAAAGGTTTCTTCTAGCATATCACCTGCTAGCTCTATCAGTGAATGGTCCTCAGAATCAACATCATCAACTGCTACAGCTATTCACAGGCCTAAAAGTACAAGAACTAGCCTGGACTCTAGCTCTTCCATGGGGGTCTCAGTAAATGGTGATGCCCCTCAAGTTTTGGATTCTCATAACAATTCTAAAAATCAATGCTCAGTTGGAGATGATTCTAAGGCTTCTGGTTTTCTAGGTGAACATATAAAGGGGGCTTCAATGGGAACCAGTGCACTTCTTTGTCCAGCTTCCTCAAAACCCTCAGGACTCAGAATGCCTTCGCCTAAAATTGGCTTCTTTGATGGGGTCAGTAATGGATGTTCCTTTTAATTGTTGCATTTTGGTAGGGAGATCATTTGTTAAAGCAGTTTTCTGGTTGTGGATTAAAGAGAAAAATTGATAACTTGATATACTTCATTTAGTCTTCCATTATTTCAAATTTTGATTTGATAAGCAAGTATCAAACCTACTTGGATTTATTTTTTCCATCTGTACGCAGGTCCGGTCAGTATCTCGCACACCACCTGGAAGTCTGCAATCGCATTCTAGCTTACCCAGTGCCCTGTCTAGAATTGGAGCTGCAAGCATTAGTCCAAGTGCAGCCTCAAACAAGGCTAAACTTGGAAAGTCTCCATCTGCTAAAACTATATTGGTCCAAAGCACCCAGCAAACTGCATTGAATAAAAAAATTAGACCATCTTTATCTCTTCAATCATCATCTAATGGTGCAGTAAAGGTTTCTAGTGTTTCAAGAAATATAAAAAGCCCACTCATATCTCCAAAATTTCAGAATAGAATATCTCCTAAAACTGGTAAAGAGAGGCATTTGAAGGCTGGAGAGGCTGAATATAAAGTACATGATATAAGTACTTTAGAAAACCCTCTTGTTTTGCAGCATAAGATGAGCCCAGAGAGTGAGGGTACAGCCGATGCTCTAGGTACAAAGTTCAATCCTATGAACAAAAGCCTTGACGCTTTTGGTGATCTACCTTCTGCTTGTGATGCTGAAAATATCAACCCCTCTCAGAAAGGGGATAAAGATGTGGAATTTGTCCAACATTTACCCCAAAATGACTTGTATCTACTTACCAATAACAATGAGAAGGAACGATCTTATATTGAAGATCAAGTAAATTGTCTGAGCAGACAAGTAGGAGCAATGGATATGAATGTGAAGGTAGAGAAGACAGTTGCCTCTCTTTCTACAGAGAGCATTTTGACATTGGATGCTGAGATGGTGTGACTGTTTTGCAGCTGCATTTACCTGAGGTACCTGATTTTCAATGTTTCTTCAATATTTTCTAATGTGGGGTAGAATTAACAATTGTAATATATGCCTATTGTATTTGATTCAGTTATATCTTCCCACAAGCTACAAATCTATACATTCAGATAATTTATAATCGATTTATTAGTCTGTTTTCTGATTGTTGTTAAACATCTGACATTTTGCTTTCATGCAGGTATTCTTGCCTTCATATCTTCTGAAATCTGCAATCTAGACATGAAATTCTTTTACTGTATTTAGAAGTGTGCATGCAACCATGCAGCACGACAGCTGAATAGTAGTACTGGAGAGTAGAATTTGTGGCTTGGATGTATATTTTATGCAAAAGATCTATGTATTTTGATTATTCATCCGATTTTTGTCTTCAGGAGATTCGTCATGAAGTGCATGTGCTGCGTTCAGTAGCATGGACTTTTAATTGTTTGTACTTTGTTCCTGTGCCATTAGCTCTTTTTCATTTCAGTAAAGTCTTCCCACATCAGAACTGACTCTCTAGTGAATGACAGGACAACAGATCCCTGTCAGATTGTAGATTTTTGCATAAATGAAGCTGATCTCTGCTTGTGAATTCACAAGATGTTTTCTGTATATTTGGTGGCTATTTATTCAACTGCTGTAGAAATCTATCTAGTCTCTCTTGCTATTATCAATCCAAAAATTAGGGCCATTCCAGATCAGTTGCTGCATCTGTAGGCTTGAGACAATTCTCAGGTGGCCGTTTCCATCTCTAGTAGTCTGATTGATTGGCACGAGGCCTTTTGATACTTCCATCAGCCTGCACCATTTTAAAAGGGTTAAAAAATCCTCACCTTGCCAGCACGTCTCCTGGATTGGCACTATACCGTTCTCATACAGCTCTCGATATCTATCATTCTAATTGCTAAGAGTTCTTACTAATCTACATCAATATTCCATTGTGATCAGAGCACTGAGTTTGGTCTCTAACGGTTAAGGAGGGGCTTTGAGTTTAAAGAGGGCACAGCATGTCTTGGTGGCCAGTTACACCGATTAATTTCAACCCTCTTATCATCTCCAATTCTCTGCCGCAGCCTTTTCAATAACACCTTCCTCTCCAACAAGTTCTCCTGGTGTAGGAGGGATTGCTCCCCAGATTTGCTTCCAAAAAGCAACTATGTTTTCGATATTGAGCCTCCAATGTCTTAGCCACTAAGAATCTTCAGATTGTAAAATTCCAAGTTGCCCAATGTATTTCTTCTCCGTTGCTTTAGAAATTAGATCCTCACCATAAGGCATTCAACATTTTCTGATATCATCACACTCCCTTGGGAAGTTTAAAGCACTCAGTAGAATTCGAGGGAATGGCTTGAGTGTATGCTTTAGTGAGCACCCCCTTGCCTCCATTAGAAAAATATTTATGCTCGCAGCTGTTAACTTTGTTGGCAACTCTAGTTTCAGATCGTGGCTTCTTTTGTTCCGTCCTATCATGGAGGGGAGTCCTTGATACTTCTCATTTCTCACGAGCTTGAGAAATACTCCCCCTAGTTTGGTGGGCAAGTTGAGAAGCCTGACAGGAACCATGCTCTTTGCCGTCCCTACTGAGCATGCAGTGTTCGGTTACGAATATTAGGGATTCTTAAATTAAACAGTTAAACTTGACTCGCAAATGGCATCAAAACATTTGAAGTGAGAGTGCATTATATCAACCTATTAGTTATTGTTCTTTCACTTGAGTCTAATTAATCTTCAATCACCAAACCCAAAGGACCCTACATTTGCAGTTTGTATAACTACATATCCAAAGCTGAGCAACCAATATCAGTAGGTTAGTGATGTAATTCTTCAAAAAATTAAAGCAAAAGCCCACTTCAGATTATATGCCAGTCTTGTTACTTTGCAACACCTAAGAGATAAAAACACCATTAGATGCGAGTGGCACCAGGCCAAAATGAGACGAGTGAGCAATTATAATCCATTTAAGAGATGAATGACAGCCATTTGAACTGATTAACCAATATCAATTCTAGAGTCAAAATTGTACCACAGCAATACATTGACTAGACAATTGATCAAAAATTGTTCATAAAATCCACTCGATAACAAAAAGTGACAATCCGAATTCTTTAAAAGAACTATCAAAGAGATTGCAGGTTAAGACAGATCTCTTCTCTTAAGACCTGGGCTTCTCCTTCTTCTCTTTGAAGAGAGCCAAGAGAGAGACACCAGAGACCTTCACAACCTTGAACCTGACACCAGGAATATCACCAACGGCATGTCCCTTACGTCCAAATCCAGCAATCAACACCTCATCCTACAGTAACACATGATATGTTTCACAGTCAGATACCAGTGGACAAACAAATAAAACACATTTAATACCTTATAAATTAATGAATTCTATGAAAAGTATAACTAACATTTTCTTCAATATAGTTCAAGCAACCATCATTTGGAACAAAAGCGGCAATCTTCTTTCCGTTTTTGATAAGTTGAACTCTAGCACACTTACGAATAGCAGAGTTAGGCTGCTTAGCTTCAATACCTCTGCAAGTTTTGTACAGATTTTATTAGATATGGAACAATCTTCAGTTGAATAAACAGCTGTAGAAAACTAAAGGCAATGTGGTCTTACATCTTCTCAAGAACAATTCCTTTAGCATGGGAAGAACCAGCAAATGGCTTCTTCCACTCATTGCCGAGGTGAGACTTTTTGTATGACTTATCAGCCCACCTTTGACTCCTACGGTGAGTCTTCAGCTTGCGACCAGCTCCCATACCATGTGTCTTCCTGCAAGTCAGTCGATCTTCATATCAAAACCAATACAAATTTATATGACCAAAAAATGCAAGCTTGAACTAGCTGTATAAAGAATATCAGTAACCTTCCCACTTCTCGCATGCTCTATGTGAAAGACCGTCTGAAAATTTGACCAACTAATGACCAAATTGAAAGTTCCAAATTGAAGCCAAACATTCGGCAGAACACCCACAATCTTCATATCTAACCAGACCCAGAATCTAATTAACTAAACCCCCGACATACAGCAATAGCTTGATGAGGTTACAGCTAATTACAACTAACATTTATTGGTTGTCAGAGACATATCACTAGAAAATTTGCTTAATGTTTTGAGTTCAAAGCAGTTCTCACATTACAAATAATAAAATGAGTTCACATAATTTATGCCCGGCATAAAAAAAAAATTAAAATATTGTTTTTCTTTTTTTGTCTTCGTTGGCTTTTGAACATCTGGGAATTTTACAAGTAGAATGAAACCAACATCTAAACCGACCAAAACCCTCAAAAACTTGTGCTAATTTTTATTTTTTTAAATAAAAACCTAGACTTGTAACCAAAAGCTGATTCCATTCTAATATGAAAGTTGAGTTAAGAGTCAAAGAGAAAGAACATTTGCATACCCCATGATTGCTGATTGTAGTTGATCGACTGCTACGAGGCTGTGTAGAAGTTAAGGCGGAGAGAAGAAACAGCAGCCGCTTAGTAAAACCCTAGCCTTGTAGATGGATTGCATGTGCCATATATAGAGACAGACGTGTAATATAAACTCAATTGGGGCACAGGCGGATCTATGAAGATTGTTTGGGCTTAGTTAGATTTGGGCCTAAATTTTGTTTTGAAAGATTGATAGTCCCATGGGAGATCTGCAATGTAGAATCAAACAACAAATTAATTTCATCTAGACCCCTTATTGTTTTCTTGAATCCAGTCGAATTCGTTTTGGGGGTCATTATATAGGGATGGATTCCTAAAAAAGTCGGATTTAGTTAACGTGGCATTTTTTTTATTTTTATTTTGTAATAATAATAAATAAATATAATTTTTTAATTTAATTTAATATTATATTATAATTTAATATTTATTATACTAAAATATAACTAAATAGTGATTATTTAACCATGTTATAATAATTAATATATAAAATTGATTAATATTTAATAAGTTAATATAACTAATAATAAATACTTAAATAATATAATACAATATTACATTATCTGATTATATTACAATAATTAAATGAATTATTTTTAAATAATTTAATATAACTAATAATAAATATTTAAATTTGAATAAATTTAAATAATATTAATTTAAAATTAATAATATTAATAATTACTAGATTATTTAGCATAATTCTTTTGTTACTGAATGAATACGCTACAACAATTGTTTCATTTTATTATTTTGTAGTTAACTCTTGTTATGTACAAACTTTTATTCTATGATCAGATGACCTTTGAACTAATCTTGTAGGTTTTAACTATTTATTTATATTGTTATATTATTTATAGGTTATTTGATTAAATTATTTGCTTTGCTTTATTTCATAGGTTATATATTTAGAAAATACTGAAAAATAAATGTTATACTTTCGAAAATTTAAGACTATAAGCTTTGATCTTTATGAAGAATTATGATATTTTCTAACATTTTTGGTAAAAAAAAAGTTATAATTAGTGTTTTTCTAAGTATTGATAAATATTATTTTCTAAATATATAATTTAAATTAATCACATAAAAATTAATACAGTATACTACAGCCTGCAGCACCAAATATGGTATAATTAAAAATTAATGCAATACAATGTATCACCAGATATTGTACAATATTGTTATAATATAGTACTAATGCAATACAATATAATATAATACACATGCATTAAAATAGTGCAATACATTATAATACAATACAATATGCCAAATGCACCAACAAATAATGATGTGCAACATATAATTTTTGTTTGAAATTATATTACAATAATCTACTAGTATTATTAACATCATACTTACAAATCAATAGATTCCTACGAGGGACTTGAACTAATTTCCTTCATGATGGGGGTGGAAAAAGTCTTTTATCACACAATAAATGGCCTAAACTTACTCCTCCCTCACTAGTGCATGTACAAATTCTTAATTCAGTTAATTAAATTATGGGATAATCTTTTTATTAAAGTGTCATCATAATATTTCAATTATGTTACGAATTTAATAAATTTGTGTAATATGCCCCAAAGGCTTAGTCAGATCGAGTGATTTTTAAATAATTTTATTTAATTAACGTATAAATTCTTCCAGAGAAAATAACAGATTAAATTTTTTTTAAAATTTACCCTCCTCTCTATATTTAAAAAACAAAAACAGAATCCCTCGAATATAGTGGCAAATTTCATTGATGGTTGCAAACGTTTGATTTGATACTTTACACTAAATGAAACAAGATACCAGGACTGATTACATGAATCCAACTCTCATGTTATTTAGCCCGATTCTCATGTCATCATTAACACCGAAAAGGACACGCCAAGAGGGAGGCGCCTTAACATCGATGCAAGTGAAATAAACTCCCAGAAGGGTTCTCAAAATTCGATCGACGCACAGTGTTTTGTGTTCCAACAATAAACAGATCGAGGGTGATTATTAATCAATGTAAATTCTTAGCCATTGATTATATCAGTGGTAGAAAGTTCAAGAACATAACCAATCTCTTAGCCTGATGACATGAGAGAACGTGGCTACTAATAATAACATCAGGCTGGTTGAAAATTGTTGAGAGGGGCAACAATGAATCAAGAAACAGAAAGGATTGTTAATTGGTGCTGATAGATATGCTGCATAATCAGCTACTCTCAGATAACAAAGTAAGACCATGGGTTCATTGAAGTCCATCAATGGCTCCAAATTCATACAAATATTCCCCATCTTGTAATGGCTTAAAGATACACTGCTCGATTAACATAAACAGTTTGACGGTGTAAAGAATAGAGAGTATTTGCAGTCTCCGTCCAATGCCCTGAAAACATAGGTGAAGTGAAGTTGAAATTGAACTGTTAAAAATGCCTAGTTGCCACATCTATACAGAGTTCGCAAAAGAGTTTAAACGTCTCCTAACTTTTGCAACAACCTTGACAACCTGCCAATAGAACTGTTAAGATAAAAAGGAAAATTGCATTGAAAGGTAAATGAATTATATAATGGAATAATTAGCAACCTGAGATGTCGTCCATCTATTTCTGGCCTTTCTTCCATAGTACCCCGAATTTCTTCAGCATGTTTGCATTTTTCTTCTTGGGTGAATCATCGTCCAGTTCTTCAGAGTAAGGAGAACCAGTATTTCCAATCATGGGACTGTATTGGCAGTCCAGAGAACCTGTTCTCTCTACAAATTTCCCATTGTTCCCGGCTGAGAGCATTGCAGTGGCTGCCTCAGCTGCTTTCCTCCACTGGTCTGACTGCACCTTCAGTTTCCTCAACTCTGCCTCCATTTCTGTATTTGCTGCCTGAGCTGCATCCAACTGCTCAGTCACACGTGCTGCTCTTCTGCTACTTTTATCAGCTTCTTCAGTTAAGAAGCCAACTTTCATCAAAGCCTCTCTCTCAGCAGCCCTAGCTGCTTCTGCCAAGGAAATAGCCTCATCTTTGACTTTGTTTCTCTCCATTTCCCTATTTTCAATCTCCATCTTTAGCATTTGATTTTGTTCAGCTAAACTCATCAACTCTGTTTCCTTGTCCAAAATACTCGCCTTCAACTCAACCACTTCTGCCTCTAACTTCTTCAGCTCCGCAGCAAGTTTGTAATCTCTTTCATTAGACTCGTTTGTCTTGATCTTCAAATTCAGTCCCTCATTCTCCTCTGAAATACTCTGCAATTCTGTTTCCTTATCCAACAAGTTTGCTCTCAACTCTTCAATCTGAGCTTTCACGTTTTTCGATTCTGTCTCCAGATCAGCCTCTCTCTGGCTTGATTCAGATTTAGCACGTTCTAATTGTTCATATGCATTTCTAATCTGCAATGTGCTCTGAATATATTCTTCCTGGTACCTGGTCTCGGAAGCATCTAATGCAGATCTTAGTTGGCGCAATTCATTTCTAGCAAGATCAAGCTCCCCTTTGAGCTTGTCTATTTCTTCATTTTCTCCATTCTTTTGAGAAAGGTGAACATCACCCATAGATTCCGCCAATTTGTTGCTACTATTAAGTAGATCATTCTGGAGTTTGCTTACAAGTTCCTCCAATGATTTAACTTGAGCTTTTGACTGCTCCAGCTCCAATGATAAGGTATTATAAGCCTCTGTGGCCTTGATACCATCTGATCGCAGCATTTCCAAATTAGCATTTGCAGTTTCTAGCTGCATTTGAGATTTGCGAACATCCTCAAGAGCCTGGGATTCAGATTCTTTGCAATAGCTAAGCTCGTTTTTCAGTTTTTCAACAAGGGATAAAGTTTCAGTAAGTTCTATTCTCAAGTTCTGCATTTCAGCATATGCAGACTCTGCATGCTTGGTTTGGGCAGCTTCAGACTCCGCCACCTTTTCCAGCTGAAATTTGAGCCTCTGAATTTCATTCATGGCAGAACCCAAGGCAGCAGAATCCATAGACTGCTGTTTCCGGACAGCATCAAGCTCAGATTGCCATGCTTTATCTCGATCCTGTGAGAGCATTCTGAGCTCTTCAACTCGTGTATCCTCAGAGGTAGTAATCTCCAGTAGCTGTTGCTGAGATTTCTCGAGCCTTGTTGACATGGCTGAGAGCTGCTTCTTCGCCTCGTCAGCCTCCTGCTGAGCTCGCCTCTTCCAGGAGTCAGAAGCATTCAGTTGTTCCTTTGCCTTCTTGAGATCCTCTTGAAGTTGAGCAAGCTGGGATTCTAGTTCAGACACTCTGCTTGGTCGCTTTTTCTAGAGTTCACAGAACAAAGAGCAGATATCAAGCGAGAAGTGACAATTAAGAAACCTTTGGCAATTAATAGGGTAAAAGTTATTATGCTCAAAAAATTTGAATTGTCAAAGAAAAAAGTTCTACAATTAAAAATTAAATAAATGCCAGTAAATGAGTTTATTATAGCAACAGAAGAGAAGCATCTGTTAGTCCGCCAAATTCATCAAATTCCATATGCAATACGAAACGAGATTGAAACGGTACCAGTTATATAAATAATAGCAGAGTACCTCCAATGCCGGACTTCTAGGTGATTTGCGTTCAACAACTTTAGGACTTCCTTTTGGTGTTCGATTCATGGGGCTTGCGGCAGATGAAACAGAGTCTGAATCCGACCCTGGCAGCTTGAGTTGGCGAGCAGTTCGAGGTGTTGCAGGAGATTTTCTTTGAGGCACTTCTGAAGAACCGGTTCTGTTGTCAAAGCCAGTGGGATGAAAACCAGAATAAGAAAGAATGCATAAAAAATCACTGAAGCATCCGGTTACAGCAACTAATGCAAAACAAAAGAGACTGCATGTATGTTAGAAACAAATAGTGAAATAAAATATTCAACACACAACTTAACAATTTCACTCTGGTGTTAAATAGTGACAGAAACAGATTTGCTATCGATATTAACAATTTCACTCAGGTGTTAAATAGTGACAGAAACAGATTTGCTATCGATATTAATATATTTGGTTGCAAAGAACGTGCCCACATTCACAGCTCATCCAAAACAAAATGATTTCATCAAAATTGTAAATGCATTTATTGTAGCAATAGGCTGGCAGCAATTTAATGATGCATTGCTCACTCAATACACAAATATAGATGTTTCAAAAGATTTTACAAGACTAGTAAATCCAATAGATGAGACCAATACTATAAATTGGATTAATTTTACTCTTTCAATCACTTTCCAGAATCATGAAAAGCAGCAAATAGGCACAAGCTTGAAATTAGTTTAGATTCTTTTGGATCTCATGCACCATTTGTGTGATTTAAATTAACCAGAAATTCATGAAATGCAAAAGCAAGTGAAGTCAGAAACAGGAACAGTAAATAAAAACCTGCCTGAAGCAATAAGAAACCGGTAGGACCCATTTTTCGATTTCAAGATCAGAATAACAGAACAATTAAAAAAAAAACCCAGTTGCATATTTAACTTGAGATCAGTGTTTATCATAGAAAAATATAATTCTGCAAACCAAAAAGCACTTAATAAGTAACAATGTTACCTTGCTTTTGGTGTCTGCATAACTTCTATATCCGCTCTGCCAGAAGTGGGCAATAAATGGCCTCTCCTTCAAATCAAACCCCACCTGACCCACAACACCTGCAAATGTTCAGAGAAACATTTGGCTGAGAAAGAAGAATCAAAGAGAAAGTAATATATATGTGAGCATTGGAAGAATAAGCAAAATGGTCTGTAAAACGACAGCCACTTCTAATCACTATGCACAAAGCCTAACAAACAAACAAACAATACAGTCGCTTCAAAGAAACTCCATGGAAACTACTCCCACTACCACCAACCATGAACCAGAAGACAAAGACAAAAATTGAAAATAAAGAAAAAGTTGCAATCAAATGAGTTCGTAAAATATCATTAAGGAAAACAATCTTTGCAACTTTTTATCACTTGTTTTTTACTCCAGTACTTGAATAGTGCCAACCAAAAAAAGAAAAAGAAAAAGCATTATTGAAGCCACAATGGGCCAGCAATACATAAAATGATGACAGTCCGCATGTGGGTGTTTCATTTTAGTTTGGAGATATATGCTAATGACATAAACTAGATCATCTTCTTCTTAAGAATGCTTTATTTTAATAGCACCAAATAAACCATATTTCAGCTCCAAATACTAGAGCAATTATTTTTTTTAATATTTTTATTTAAGTATTTCTCATGCAGTATATCCTTCTGAAGTGCCCTGATTAAAATGAAGAAGAAAAATAAACTCATTTAACCTGGAAACAGGGAATTTAAAGTTGAAAAAGAGGGAAAAAAATACCAAATCTTGAAAGAACCATACAATTTTTAACTAACAGCACACAGAAACAAGAAATCATATACATAGAAAAAAAAATACTTAGATCGATGGAAACTCAACTTGCTCTATATCAAGTTGGCACTAAAATAAAGCTAAAGCAGAGCCACGAAACTAAAATAACTTCTCCTTTCAAAATACCACCAACACACTTACAGAACCACGCAAACATAAATTAAAAATAAAAATAAAAAACCCAAAGAGCCGGAACTCGAAACGTATGAACTTCTCACATTTTTCATTTCTAACCTATGGACTTTCTCACATTTTTCATTTCTAAGTAGCTCTAAAGTAAAAAAAAAAAAAAAAAGACCAAAAAGAGCCATCATCATCATCATCATCATCATCATTACTATCAAAAAGCATAAGCCAAACCCAGAACCCGGATACTGACAACATCTTTAAAAAAGGAAAAAAAAAAACAGGAGAACATTTAAACGTTGAACAATGTTTGATGGAACATAAAGTACTTCACCTGAAGAAATCAAAGTTCGCTAGCTCCGGCTGTTTGGTTACTGTTAGTTGCTGTTTGGATTTGAAAAACCCTTAAAAGAGAGAGAGAGAGAGTTAAATGTGGGAAGCCAAACGCGGTCTTAAGTGAAGTGGGTATAGCTTTGAGCTGCAATGCAATGCAAGGCAAGTTGCTGCTGCTCAGTTCCCGAGTGAGTCTTCGCTTCTGTCAGTGGGGAGACCAAGCAAGCTACCAAAAAAGTTTACTGGGCGCGTATTTTTCTATACGTAGATGCTTCTTCCTACTAACTCCCTTCCCCCACGCTCTCGCTTCGCACGCGCGCTTTCCACGCTCCCATTTTCAGTTCACGTGATTTGATGTGGACTGTCGCTGACGGGCGCGAGCGCCTGCCCATCTGCGTTTGCAACTACTACTTTCGCCCTTTTGAATTTTGAACACTACAAAAATTCCCTGAAGAAAGATTTTTTTGAAAATTTTTTTTGAATTATGTTATTATCTATTAATTTTGTGTATTAGTATAAATTAGAGGAAATAAAAGACAAAATTTATTTATTATAAATTTCTCTATTAATTTCATACATATTATTATCTATTAATTTTGTAACGTTTCAGTTTTTTAAAATTGAGTTATTGTATAATTTTAACTCATTGAATGAGCTCATAAAAAATTTAACCTGGAACAGATTAAAAAAAAAAGAATGAAATTGACCAAGTATTGGGAATAAATTTGCATTTGATAACGTGCATTATATTCTGGGTCTACATGAAATTTTGATCATGTGTAGAAATATATATATATATATATATATTGTTAAAATACATATTTAGAGTCCTTTTAGGGGCTCAAATTTATACTCTTAAAGTGATTTCTTTTTTAATCTACGCCTCAACTCAACTAACTTCTCATAAAAAAAAATAATAATTGTGAACTATAATAAAAGGGTTAAACACTATAATATGAATCATTTAAGCCAGTAACTTATGTGGTACGAAGGAACTAGTTGACTGAAAGTATCATAAGATCTACTAAATTACTTTTATCTTTTCAACTTATTCTTTCATGGGATGTAATTTATAAAATAATTTTTAAATATACCACTACTGATTATAATATTGATCAATTTGTATAAAATTAACCTTTTTAACATTACGATGGGTCCAAAACAATCTTTAAGGGTTAATTTGCATAAAATTACTCTTTTTTTTTATTTCTTTTTAAAAATATATTGAATCTAAAGCAGTCTCTAATTCTTCTCGTGGTGAAACTCTTACTTACATTTTGTGCGTCAATGGAACTTGATATAATTTTTTTAATTACATGAGACTATTACTTAAGAGTATAACTTATAATACATGAGATTACAATTGATATTTACAAATTAAATTATTATTAGAACTAATTTACATCGCTTCTTATGAAACACGCTCATATTTTTACACTCTCTAATATTCGAGGGACGTCTACCTACTCATATTTCGAAAAAAAAAACTACTTTCACTCAAATTAAAAAAAAAAATAAAATCTCACAATAAGTTGTGGGGATTCAAACTCATGACTTCATAGTTGTGTGAAGTCATGAGTTCTAATGGCTTAATGGAACTTGATATCTTGAGACTCTAAAATGGTATACACTGCAATGATGATGTTGTTTAATGTTGCCGTAAAAGATGGAGCTTGCAGATGCAGTGGGGTGGGGCACGAGAGTTATAATGTGGGTCTACAGTCTACTACCTCCACAGTTCAAACGTGCGCCCAGATGACCAATTTGGGCAATTGGAAGGACGCAGTGGTTGTTGTATTTTAAATTCATGGGGGTCTCAAAATTTCATTTGATACAACGGTATCATTTAATGCTTGCCCTCGTGCCAGGGCACATATGAATGTAACTTGGAACTTGGTTTTAAAACTGATCTGCAGTCTTTTATAACTTTTATAATCTTTGTCTGATACGTTACGATTGTTCTTTATTTATAGCCATGTCCAGTAAAATTTTAATTATACATTTTCCTCATTGAAATAACTATCAATTGAACTATTAATAATTTGACTATAAGTCACAGCTCAATTGGAATCTAAATTTGATATAAATACAAATCTAGAGCACAAGCCAATAAATAAAGTGTTATTCATTAATTAGATGATAAGATAATATAATTAATTTATTTAAATTTCATATAAAATTATAAATCAATAAGTGAATTTCACTTCATTTATCATATTATTTGAAAAATAACTTGAAACAAAAATTTTAAATCCTCGTTAAATAATCTATCACCACCGTTCCACTTGGTCAGTGGTGCTTTTTTTTCTTTTAAGGATTTTCTTTTCCTAAATGAAGGACGTCGAAAAAGTATTAGTTCTTATAAGAAATTTCAACACCACAAAATTTGTACGATAAAAACGATTGTTAAGTCTTATTTTAATGGATCAAAATACTCACGGGGTCAATACGTTAAAAAGCATTAGACAATGAATTCAACTCAAATCTTTAAATTCAGTTTTTTGTTAAAAAAATATAATAATAATTTGCCCCTTTAACTCATTAATATTAATGTATTCTAACAACTTAATTATTTTCTAATGAGAAGTAACTTTCAATTGATTATTTCGCACTAATATCTTTTGATATTAAGTCACTTTCGTTTTACTCCTATAAAAAGAACATATGTCAAACCATATTGTACACTATTTTAGTAATTTTCCAACAGATTAGCATTCCCTACATCAAACGGCCAGTCCCAGCAATAACATAAAAATAACAAATGAGTACGAATTTTAGATTTTTTGTCTAACAAAACGATGAATTGATTTTAAAAAGGCATAATTAAAACTAATGGATCTTTGTCCCAGTAGGAGAGTTCTTACATTTATAATATTGAGAAAAAGAGTTCAAGCCTGCATAAAAATATTTATGGCGTTAGTTTCTTTCGAATATTTGAGAGGGTTTGAAGAATCTAAAATGTTACGACGAAGGTTTCAGATGTATAATCTGTTTGTAAAAACAGTATTCAAAAAACAAAAAAAGACACAATTAAACAACATTAACTAATGACACGACGCCAAACTGCTTCAGCAATACCAGTTACCAGGCTGTGAAAAAACACGACATGAAGTCATAAACAATCATTACTTGGATTATTGGCAATTCAGCCATGCCTGCGATCTTATAGCATAAGGAAGAACTTTAGGAACATTACCGAAAATGAAAGGGAAAACAAAGGTGGGGAAAAAAGTGAAATATTCTATTGGGTATCTAATTATCCAAAAAAACATAGTGTTTTGAACAGTTCTATTGTGATAAACATTTACCTTCTTTAAGGATGAATCAAAGAATAAAGTTGATGTTTAAGCCCTTGCTTTATTAACAATGAAAGCAGCAACCAATAATTTCGATAGCTTGTGACCTTTGGTCATTCCCCTTGGGTGGTCACCCAGATCAATTAAAACAAGCACCATAAGGCAACCCCACTTCATTGGAAAGAGACAAAAGGAAAATTGCATCATAACATGACCCGGGTGTTGAACTTTTTACCAAAACAAGAGATTAAATGTCTTCAAATCATTATAAGAAAAAGGCAAATAATTGAACTTAAAATGCTTTTGTTCTTTAAATAATATGGTACCAACTATTGTTGCTGTCCAATTTGAGGTAATAAAGTTGCGAGGTACAAAACTAGGGGGTATTGAGCTAATGAAAAACATATAACAGAGAATGTATTACAAATCATACTAAATATATTAACAATGCTACCCCAACAATATAAAGAATCATAAAGAGAAAAGTGTGTCTTCATATAGAAGTCTTATTGGTTGTTAGGGGACTTGCAAGTTATCTATTGATTAAGAATAACTTTTCTATAACATCCCGATCTTGCTCTCTAATCTTCCAATCAAAGCTAAACTTAGTCCTTAACCAATCAGCTCTTTCGTCCTACCAAAGAACATGATAGACGTGTATATATATATATATATATAAAATTTTTGTGTTTCAAAAATCGAGTATAGACAAGGCAAAAGTTTTGGCCAAAGATAATTAGAATCAACCTGCATAACAAAGAAGTAGAACAGCCACTGGGATTTGTTTTTGGGTGGTGGTGTTGTTTTTGGGGGTGGGGTGTGTGGAAGGAAGGGGAATGAACCAATCAGATAAAGGAAGAGGCTAGGTTCCAACAAGACAAAGCTCACTATGATGATGAACCTTTGATTCAAGAAGACATTGTGTTTAATTTTGTTGTAAGTCAATCAGATGGTTTGATGAGCGCTTAATATGAACTTAAAGGGCGGTACTTTCCTGCTTCACTGCTTTGTTGTCATATATAATGTCAATCAAAAGCCAGCTCAGAAATCAATCTGTAAAAACCCTAAAAGCTTTTATCAATTGCAATCCCAAGTCATAAACTCCTTTCAAGTTTGGTATAAGACATCATCATAATTCCTCTGCGAAGCAAGTGAGAAAGACAACTCTACTGGGCAGAAAACTTTCAATGACAAATCAATCCACATTTAATTTTTAAGATAAATTGATATCACATTAAAAAAACCAGAAAGTTTACTTGTGCTGTACAATCTCCTCTACTTTTAAAGAGTCTTTGCAAGATATAAACACTAATAATATTTACTGGCTGATACTAAGCAGATGTGAATGAAGATTACAGGGGATGCAATGATTAATAGCAAGATTACAACCCCAAATTTCTTGAAGTAAGTTTGTCTCCGAACAACGTTATCTTCCAGCAATCAACACGGAACATGAAGACAGAAACCTTTTTAGGAACAACTGCAAATTACCCAAAATGAAATCGAACATCAAACATCAAATAGCAGAGCCACAGTTATTGATTACTTTTACGCACCCCACAACAATAAGACTCAAGTGATGTCTTACAAACTCAATTTTCCCTATAATGCAATAATGCGTCAAGTCCTTGTGATACAAGAACCTCAACGGCTGCTCTAGATGTGAAATTCATATAGTTATTGTTGACTTTTACCTAAAAGCTTATATCTTGCTAAAGTCTTCATGACGCAATAACATGACAGGTGGTCTTGATGTGAAATTTAAAAGATAAACCAAATGAAACCTTCATTACATATTTAAACTTGTAATCTACCTTCCATGTTTTTAAACACTTAACTTTTTGTGTCTTCTCCCAACTATGCCAATCATTACTTTTTTTTTAATTTTTAATTTTTTTATTTTACATTATAACATCACTAAGGAAAAAGATGCATCTTGAGTTTACAAGTAACTAAAAGTGCAATCATTGAAAGAGATTCGCATTTATACACCAAAATTTGCAACATTATGTCATTATATCATTTCCATGTTAAACTACTTCGCAAACCAAGCACAGACTTAAAACAAATGCATGTGTGGAAAGAAGCTCAAAAAAATTATTTGAACCACTCATAATAAGTTGGAATAATTTTGGCCATATTAATTTAAAGTACATAAAAGGCTGAATTACCATGAAATTTATCATCTGGTGTAACCATCCCAAATGTTTCCGCAGTTTCACGAATCATTATACCACTCAATCCAGTGAGAGCAGATATCTTACACTCTGCAACTGCAAAAGAATTGGAAGGATTATTGAAAGCAATAATTTTATTTTAATGCAATTAGCATCTCTAACAGGTTGAGACCATGAACACACTCACTGCCATTCAACTTTTTGACAGGACTTGGCCTAAAAATCATATAGACAATAATTCTTTCAGCGTTCGTTTTTGTTTAAGAGCAAATTACTAAAATAAACTGAAATGCTCTGTTAAAGACTATTAAGTGTTTCTCCACTAATGACTTGTTCATCCAATTGCTCCTCTTTGTGAGACAATTAGACTATGAGGAGACCTGTCAATAAACAACAGAGCTCAGCTGTGGGTCTTTCTTGAGCACAATTGGTTTGTTCACACTATAATGCTCTCCTTCAGGAAGACAAGTTTAAGAGTTCTGTAAAATCAGAAAAGAGTTGCATATGTGCAAGCAGTCTTGACATTAAAGATTTGTCCAAGTTGGTATGGTTTATATAGTTCTTGGACCAGTTCTAGTTGCAATGATCATGTTTACAACTTTTCTCACAATGAAGAAAAAGAAGAAGAACAAGAGAAGGTGAGTATGGTTTAGATAATTTCCAAAGAAGACAAGTTTAACAATTTTTTTAAAACAGAGGAGAGTAAATTAGAAGTAGAAGAAGAAGAAAATAGCTTCTGTGATTCCCATTGGTGTTTATTACAAAATGCAAAATTGACATTGCAGATAAGAGCATGTTACCTATAATATTAGCACCATGTAAATCTGCACCAAGAAGACACTGGGCCAACTGATTTTTCCTGCAAGAGTGAAGGGAGGTACAGTTATAGAATTCCAACAATTACAATGAAAAATCAGAAATATTATTAGGAAATGATATCTCACCCAGTGCTTTTAAGAAGTTGTGTAATATAGCCCTTCCACATTTCATGCATTGGCTTATACTTCTCAAACCTGCAACTCAAACTCAAAAAAACAATTTTAGGTGAACTACTTCAAGAGGAAAAGAAAAGAATTGTTCATATTAAAATCATGTTATAACATACATCTCCATGCACATAATTTTGACCATAGAGAAGAAATCCATTGATCAGAGATCTTCCTGTCTCTCAAACATTCAAGAAGAATCCACTATGCTTTCATATATTCCCCAAATACATAAAGCAAAATCAGGAAAAACAAAACGTTTATTTTTATATCTTCGTAGTTGAAAGGAAAACAATGTATACACTGATCTGATCAAATACGAAAGGAAATAGAAGACACTACAACCCTAACAAATATCATTCAATATCAAACAATTATGGTGGAACAAAAGACAGGTGCAGATGGAGAGAAACAAAGAAGTTGCAACTACCACCATAAGCACAACCATATGCATCTCAGGTAACTCACTTTTGCAGATCCTTTGGCAAATCAAGTGATCCGCTTCTTTTAAGCTGTTTCATGGACATGTGTTTTCTAGACCGTTTTGAGTGGATTCGCATGGCCTTAATGTGAGACCCAGTAGATAGGTTACGTCCCTGTACATAATTATCGAGGAGGATCCAGTTGTCAATTTTCATGCTTCTGGATCCCTGCAGATACTTCTGAGCTGAATCACCATTTTGAAAAAGCTCATGCAAAACTTTATCTACCGTGCTTCCTCTCCTAGAAGGCTGAAAAGATGCCAAGAGATGTTCAGACAAAGAAGCTAAAATATATTATCCAGTGAATTGTAAAACCACAGCTAGTTTTGATTCTTTGAACAAAAACATGCCTCAACATTGGTTGTCAGCAGATTCTCGTGTATGGACTGGGGGAGTTGAGAATATGTTGAGCCACTTTCTTCCAAATCTGTACAATATCGACGATAGATATGCTTAAGTAACATGAAAGCACAGAAAAATGCCTTCTATTGAGAAAGAGGGAAAAAAACCATTAAGCATAAAGTAATACCTTGGAATGCAGTGTAACCCGAGAAAGTGAAATTCCCTACGTATAATTCAAAATGCAAGTAAAATTTGGTTAATGTGGAGGCAGTGATTAAAATGAAATATAGTAGATGATGTGGACACTTTATATTCAATGATGAACTACACAATATCTAGAAAGCTAAGAATGAATTTAGAAACAAGAACTCAAGCAAGTGAAAATGTAAACCAAGAGTACAAGATCCAATTTTAAGCAAGTGAAATATGCCAACCTTTCTTAGATAAGGATTTTGGGGTGTTAGTAGCTGCTCTATCTGTTACATGCAGCGAGGAAGCAATATTCGAAGAATTCATTGCAGGAGTTTCCATTTCATCATCGTTGAGTGATCTCTTTTTCCCATGCTTCACTTGTTGAAGCGCCTCAGCTTTCGCAGTTGCAAACCTTCGCTCCAATGCCTCCATAGTGCGTTTTCTTCGATCTTCTGTGCTTGTATTTGTAGCCATTGCTTATGTGGTTAGACTTTTTTCTTGCAATAAGAGAGGGGGTTGGAATATACTACAAAGTGGTCCCAAACCTAGTGATAAATTCAGAAGTAACTCAAGGCATTAGGCTCATTTCATTTAATAGACCTTAACAATAAATCTATTTTCAAACTTTGTAATGGTCCATGAAATTCAATTAACTAATTAATTTCGCATAACATATTATTATAACTTCAGAATCTAGAGGATTACCCACTCTACTTGAAACTAGGGGTGTCCAAATTAGGTTTCAGTTCGGGTTGTTCGGGTTTCGGTTTGGGTTACAACCCGATCGGGTTGGAGAATTGAACCCAAGCGGGTTGAAAACGCTTACCCGCCGACCCAAACCAAATTGAATTTCGATCGGATTGGATTGGTGATTTGGGTTAAAATTTCGGTTCGGGTTAATTCGGGTTAGAACAATTCAATCTTAAAATTTGGGTTAGAACGGATTGGAACAATTTAATCCAAAAAATTCTGCCAGCATCCACTTAAAATCCAAAATTCTCAATTCCAAACATCCTTAACAACAAACATCAACTACAAAGCATCCTTAATAACATTTCAACAAGTCTTTTTAAAGTTAACAAAACATAAAACATGTAGTCAAGTACAATAAAGCTAATAATTACAAATCTAAAAATTCAAATGGCAAATGACAATCATGATTAAATATCTCCACATGACAAACAAGGCTAATAATCCATCTCCAACACCATCAATACTCAATACAACGCCTCCAAATTAACAATAATTAACCACCACCGTAGCAAAATATCGAGCAACAACAGATAGAAAATGAAGCAAATCAGTCCATTCTAAAATAAACAAAAAGCATTAATTAATTAATATTAATAATAATAGCAGCAACTCACAACAACAGTCAACAGCAACAGACCCACTCCAAATATCACTACTGAGCATGGACGGCTGCCACAAACCTTGATCGATGGGAAGCTTAACAGTGTCGGCAAAGAGTGGCCCTGTGGAGCTGAGTGAGCCGCGAGGTAAACGGCATGGCGCGGCTGCAGGCGACTTGATTATTAAAGGAGTGCTGGCTGACGGCGAGCGGGCTGCAGTGAACGGCTGCAATCGGGCGTCTGCTGAAGCTGGACGGCTGCGGGCAGCGGGCTTCCAGCTGCCGTCGTCGTGGCCTCGTCTTCACTGTTTAGGGATTTGGCGATTTGCTTTCGAGGCTTGCTGGGTAACCAGAGTGTGAGAACAGGGGGTAAACGAGTGTGAGAATTTTTTTTAATATACATTTTTTTAATTTTTAAAAGCCAAAAGTTCCAAAAAAAAGGATAATTTAGCGTCAGCCCCCATATCTTTCGACCATGTGGCATCGCGCCCCCATTTCCGTCAAAAAATCAGTTAATTCTTACTGTTTAGGCTAAAAGACCGTACTACCCCTACTTGGAATTAAAAATTTAAGTATGCAAATATTAAAATACCCCTTACAGATAGAGGTGGTAAAACGAATAAATGAATCAAATTCGAATTGTAAATGAATTAGGTCAAAATTTTATAGATTCAGATTCGATTCGTTTATTAAATGAATTGAAATTTCAGGATTCGGATTCGATTCGTTTATTAAACGAATATTTAGTTCGATTCGTTTAATTCGATTAAGAGAATTGATAAACGAATTGAATCGAATCCGGATTCGTTTATTATTCGTTTATCCTTTACGAATCTATAACGAATCAAATCGAATCAGGATTCGTTTACAATTCATTTAGAAAAATATAATTAATAAATAAAATTAAGAAAAAAAAACACAAATTTAATATCCCACAACAAAATATAAATAATTCAAATCATATTATACAGTTATCTAAATACCAAATACTAAATCCTTAATATTACAAATAATAATAATTCAAATTCAAATTATAAAGAAATGTAATTTCTTTAATTCTCTTCATTTGTTTTTGTCACCTTGAAAATAAAAATCCTACACCAAAAAGTAAATAAAATATTATTAACATGCTGCAATATTGATAATAGTCATTTCTAAAATTTCAAAAATCAAATATATAGCAAATTTGTAGCATTTTCAAGGAAATAATAATTAAACAAGATAAAAACTTTACTTACCACACTCACACATTGTCATTTGGATCATTGGCACTCTCTGCAGATGGAGCACAATTAGTGCCCATGTTTATAATGTTTTGAGTAAGTTGGTCCACAGTAACATCCAAATTTTCTACAATAATTTTATAAAAATAAATCTTAATTAGAAACAATTGCACGTAATATTATAAAAGAAAAGTAAATAAATTTTATGAGCAAGTTTTACCAATCTCTCCAAACTTCCAATCTCTAGTAGTAATAATTGCTTGAACTGTCTCTGGCTTCAACACACTTCGAAATTGATCAAGAACTCGACCGCCAACACTGAAAGCTGATTCAAATGCAACAGTGGATATAAGAATGCTCAAGATATCATGAGCCATGGAAGAAAGGTTAGGATAATGAAATCCATTTCCTTTCCAAAAAATTAGAATGTCCAAATCAATCTTTCTATCAATTCTTGGCTCATCTAAATAAAGCTATAATTCAGATTTTCTAACATAAGCACTACAATCCATGTTATCAAAATCATCAAACTTCTACAAAATAATTAAGAAATAAGAATAGTCAAAATTCAAAACAAGCATGGAAATAATAAGTCTTACAATGAACAAATAAGAAAATTGTAAATATACCTTGAACATATCCATGGTCCTTTGGTTAAGTGTACTTTGACTATTGTCATTACGTCTCGCACTTGAACCAACATCACTCATTTGAGTGAGTACGGATGTAGTGGAGGAAGATGGTGTGATCAAATTATACTCACCAAAAATTGAAAACAACTTATCTCGAACATGTTTCAACTCCTCCGAATTTTGACCATAAGCCTTGCTATAAGCAAACTCAATAAATGCCATCTTGTATCTAGGATCCAAGATGACCCCTATGGCCAAAATGGTACAAAAATCAGACCAATACTTCTCAAATTTTTCGATCATTTTTTGTGCCTTAGTTTTTCATGTACACATCATCACTACACAATAATTGATCCAAAGCAACCTTAGCCGCAAACACCCTCGGAAAATACAAATTTGAAGTGGGGTATTTTGAACCAGAAAAAATGCATGGGATCTCATAAAACATAGACAAGAATTTGCCAATCTTTTCTATTTCCCCTATTCTTCTTCAGAAGGCAATTCTTGTAATTAGAATCACTCAACTGTAAATGACGAAAAGCATTTTTGTAATACAGAACACTATTAAGCATAAGAAAAGTTGAATTCCATCTTGTAGAAACATCTTGTCTTAGTCCTTTTTTGTCATCTAGAGATACTTGCTTAACACACTCTAAAAATTTTCTTTTTCTCACTTGTGACCCTTTGACATATTTCACACTCTCACGGGCTTTTTCTATTTCTTTCTCAATTTCTTTCAATCTTTGTTGAACAATTAAATTAATAATATGAGCACAACATCGAATATGAAAGAAATCTCCATCACACACCAAAGCATTCCTTAATTTCAATTGACTTTTTAACATTACAACACAAACATCATTACTTGAAGCATTGTCTACAGTCAATGAAAAAAATCCTTTTCTCAATACCCCATTCACACAACAATGACAATATTTTTTCAGCCAAAGCAACCCCAGTGTGTGGAGTTGGCATTTCACAAAAATTCAGCACTTTTTTCTGTAAATTCCATCTCTCATCAATGAAATGTACAGTGAGACACAAATAACCATCTGTAGTTATAGAAGTCCATAAATCAGTAGTAAGACATATTCTACTAGGAGCTTCTTCTAACATGCTTTTAATTTTTGTTTTTTTTCCCAATTATGCATTTTTAACACATCGGCTTTCGCAGTTTCCTATAGATGTTGGGTACTTCATCACACAAATAATTCCAAATTCTTCTAATTCCCTCATATTCAATAAATTGAAATGGCAAATCATGCATAATAATGGCAGAAGACAATAATTCACGAAACACATGAGCTTCAAACTTGGGAACACGAGTTGACAATCCATCACTACGATCTAACATCATTTGTACAGGATCATGCTTTTTAAATTTTGCACAACTTTCATAATGTCTTCTTAGATTACCTGTACCAGAATTGCGCACAGCCACGTACTCAATGATGCATTTTTTACACACTGCTCTCGGCTTGTTGTCCGGATACTTATCCCTCGGAACCTTGCGGAACAACGACCAAACTTGTGAAGTTAGTTTCCTTTGCCGTGGTGCTTTTTGTTCCACTGGCCTTAAACCTTTTTCAATCTCTTTTTCCAGTTCGATTATATCATTTACATAATTATCTCTAACACTAGAATTATTAATTGTGTAGGCTAAATTACTTTGGCTTGTGTCCATTCTCCTAAAAATAAAATAATTTAAAATTATTTTAAGGGCCCTGATTAATCGAAGAAATTTATTCCAAAAGAAAAAAACAGAGAGTACTAGAATAACAGTAGTAACAACAGCAGTAACGAAACAACAGGCAAATAATAACAAAACAGCAATAAATTAGCAACAAAATAGTAGTAAAACAATAGTAAAATAACAGTAAAATAGGAAAAAACAGTAGAAAAATAGAAAAAATGGCAGCGAAATAACAACCAAACAACACCAGTGAAACAGCAGTAAAATGACAGTAAAATAACAGTAAAAAACAGTTAAATAGCAACAAAACAGCAGCAAAACAGTAGTAAAACAACAATAAAAGGTAAAATTTCAGTGGTGTACTGTGATGGTGGGTAACAATAGCCAAACAATAGCAGCGAAACAACAATAAAATGACAGTAAAATAGCAACAAAACAGCAACAAAACAACAACAAAACAGTAATAAAACAACAATAAACATCAAAATAGTAAAATAATAGTAAAACAGCAACAAAACAACAGTAAAATAGTAACAAAACAGCAGCAAAACAATAGTAAAACAACAATAAAAGGCAAAATTTCAGTGGTGTATTGTGATGGTGGGTAGTTAGCGAGGTGGGAAGTGGTGCTGGGGATGAAAGCCTATCTTGTGTGTGGCTGTTGTGGCGCGAGTTCGTGCCACCAGTGGCTGCATCGGTGAGGGTTGGGGTGTGCCGTGTGGCCAGATTGGCGGCGGCGGCTAGGAGTTGCAACAGCGGCCAACTGCTTTGATGGCTGCGGTGACGACTTCTCTTTCCCTACGATTAGGATTTTTGTGTTTGTGGCCTTGTGCAATCGTGTGTGAGTGTGAAATGGCAAATGCGAATGTGCGAGTGTGTAATGTGTTATTTTTTTTTACAATATTAACCTTCAAATTTTAAAAATTACAAAATATTAACCTTCAAATTTTAAAAAGCTTTCAAATATTAATGCGTTAGGGTTATTTTTTTTATTGTCATATAGTAGTTATTTACTTAAAATTACAATATTAACCTTCAAATTTTAAAAAGCTTTCAAATAAATTTAAAGATAAAAAAGTAATTTAATTAAATAAATAATAAACGAATTTTAAACGAATCAATCCGTATTCGATTCGTTTATAACTTATTTATTAAACGAATTCTAAACGAATCAAAATTTTCAAACTTTTATTTGATTCGTTTAATTAACGAATCAAATAGAATTCACCCATTTATTAAACGAATTAATTTTTTCAAACCCAAACTCATTTAATTCGCATCGAATCGAATAAATGAATCCAGACCCATATTACCACCCTTACTTACAGCTTATAAAATTTACATCAGGAAATAAAAATTCCTTATAATAATATCTGCTTTTATATTTTTTAAATTATATTGACACGATTTTTTTTAAATTTAATTATCACAACAAATTGTAAAACCGTTGAACTTCAAAATGGGAGACAAAGCACGATTCCAAAGGGAAAGAAGAAGAGCAAACCTAAAATCATCATTTAATTACAAAATAATTCTAATAATCCTACCAAAACAAACAAAACCCAATAATAAAGAAATCCAAGCTAATTATACTAAACCCCTGCTGTAAATTTCACTCTAAGAATTCTATTACAAAAGAAACCCAAACCAAGAAAATTAAACAAAAAGGAACAAAAATCAAAACCCCTAAAACAAAAGATATCAAACTCTAAATTAAATTATAGAGGCGGCGGAGACGGCGATAGCTTGAATCGGTGGCGTCGGTGGTTTCGTGCAGAGTGGGGGCGACGATTTCGAGCAGTGGCAGATCACTCAGCGTGCATCATTTTATTGTTGTTGAGTCAGGACGACAGCAGATCACACATGCAGGCAGCAGTAGTGAAAGGCAAGAAGAAGAAGAAAAAGAAGGAGAAGGAGAACAAGAAGAAAAATGAAAGAAAAAGAAGGCGAAGAAGAAGATGGATGAGAGAAAAAGACGCGAAGAAGAAGAAGAGAATAAAAAAAGAAAAGAGAGAGAAAAGGAAAAATAAATAAAGGATAAGAGAGCCCTTTTTTTAGTTTTTTTTATGTATTAATTTAATTTCATATGAAATTATCAGTTTACCCCTTTTTTGTGTTTAGTTAACTGTAGATTGACGGAAATGGGGGCGCAGTGCGCATGGTCGAAAGATATGGGGGCGCAGTGTACATGGTTGAAAGATATGGTGGTTGAAAGATATGGGGGCTGACACTAAATTACCCAAAAAAACTTCAACCGATCGGATTTAAAATTCGGTTCGGATCCTACAACAAAATACAAACAACTCAAACCATATTCGGGAATTAAATATACAATCATCTAAATTACAATATTAACTTTTAAATTTTAAAGTAATTTCAAAAAAATTTAAGGACCAAAAAATGATTTAATTAAATGAATAATAAATGAATTTTAAATAAATCGACCAATTTAATTTATTTATGACCCGTTTATTAAAAAAATTTTAAATTATAAATGAATCAGTATCTTTAAACTCGAATTCAATGATTATAAGGCGTTGGCTATGTTGGATTAACTCCAATGTAGCACCAACTAATACAGGTCATGTGATCAAATAAACTCAATCTAACTGTAATGATTATGTGGATTCACCCTCAAAGAGAACTCAGACAGGGGTGTCCTCTATCCCCTTACCTATTTTTAATGTGTGCCAAGGCTTTCTCGAGTTTACTTGAGCAGGCTGAACAGCAAAAGCTTCTCCATGGAATTCAGTTCGGCAAAGATGTCAAAATTTCTTATTTATTATTTGTGGATGACAGCCTAATATTTACTAAAGCAACTAGGGAAGACTGCAAACACTTAAAAGCTTTATTTGAGTGCCATGGCAAGGCTTCCGGCCAGATCTTTAATTTTGAAAATTCATCTACGTTTTTTAGTGATAGCACTAAGGATGATCATATTTCAGCCATTAAAGACATTTTCCAGTTGCAAGTGGTGTCTCAGCATGAAAAGTACTTAGGCCTACCATCAATGACAGGGAGGAAAACAAAGAGCATTTGTAAGAAGATCAAGCTCAAAGTATTGAACAAAATATGCAATTGGCAGCACAAGCATTTCTCAAGTGGAGGTAAAGAGGTATTAATTAAAGCCGTTGCACAAGCAATACCATCTTATGCCATGAGCGCCTTTAAAATCCTCATAGGGCTAAGTGAGGATATCTAAAGAGTTGTGGCCAAATTTTGGTGGGGAATAGATCAGTAGAAGAAAGGCATTCACCAGGCGAAATGGGAAAGAATGAGTTATGCAAAGGCTAGGGGAGGATTGGGGTTTCGAGACATATCAAGCTTCAATCAAGCTCTCGTTGCTAAACAAAGATGGAGAATCATGTAGTTCCCAAACTCTCTGGTGGCAAAAGTCTTAAAAGCTAGGTACTTTAAGCATCCTAGTTTTATAAACACAAAATTGAGGTCAAAACCATCCTTTATATGGAGAAGTGGTTTGTGGGGGAGGCAAGTGATCCAAAAAGGGTGTAGGTGGAGAATCGGCAATGAGGAAAACGTAAAGATGTACAAAAGTAACTAGATACCCAGACCCTCAACTTTCAGGCCAATTTCAGCCCCAACAATGGATCCAGACACTACAGTGGCAAAGTTAATTGATAGAGAGCAACACTGGAAAGAAAAGTTGATCTGTGATCACTTTAGAGTAGAAGATGTAGAAGCCATTTCTCAAATCCCTCTGCTAAGAAGGCCACAGGAAGATCAACTGATATGGCACTACGACAAAAGAGGTCAATATTATGTCAAGAGCGGCTACCAAGTGGCTATAAAGATGAAGTTCCCAGACCAGTCAAGTTGCTCCACTAGGTCTCAATAGAGTGTTATCTGGAAACTTTCAATACCAAAAAAGATTAAAATTTTCCTGTGGAGAGTAGCCCATGACCTATTGCCAATAGCTGGAAATTTATGGAAGAGAAGAATTATACATGAGCCAACCTGCCAAATTTGCTGCGGTAAGATGAAGTCCATTTTCCATGCTCTGCTGGAGTGCAAAATGGCAAATAAGATCTGGAAAGCTTCTCAACTAACAATTGGTTCATAAAGGGAGCACAACCAGAACATAATTGGGTTACTACAAGTCTTGCCTCAACAACATGCCAATGTAGAAGGGACTTTAGTGGCTTCTTTACTATGGGATATTTGCAATGCGAGAAACAAGTGGTTGTTTGAGGGAAAAAAAGATAATCCAATCAGAGCAGTGGCACAAGCAAAATCTGTTGTGGAGTCTTTTAGGATAATCAAACAGCCTGAGATGAACTATGTTGCCAGTCAGAAGGCAAATGAGCAGAAGCAGTGGCGTCTTCCCCCAAGAGACTGGCTAAAGATCAATGTGGATGCTGCGGTGGATGCTGAGAAACAAATGACAGGCCTAAGGGTGGTAATTAGAGGCTCCGATGGAAAGTGCAAATCTGCAGCTGTTAAGACCTCCAAGTTTTTTGGTAGTGTAGCAATGGCTGAAGCTGCAGCCATGGAGTAGGGTTTGCAGGTTGCATCAAGCATTGGTGTTACAAATGGAGTTGTTGAATCTGATTCATTAGAAGAAGTTGAACTAGTTAACAAGAGGTCAAGAAACAGGTTTGAAATTTTATGGGTGATCTCTGAAATTCTAGAAAGGAAGAAGACTTTTCAGAATTTCAAAGCTCAGCATGTCCTTAGAAGTTGTAATGGCATAGCTCATGCATTGGCCAAGTTAGCTTTGCAAAGAACTGAAGCTGTAATATGGCTGGATGAATTTCCAGCAGACATCATGTATTTACTCTTACCTTAATCAATTGAAAAGTATACTTTCTTCTAAAAAAAAAAACAGAACACAGGATATACTCACGATTATATGTACCTACTAAGAGGGTAGAAATGAACGAATACAATAAAATTACTTTACTTCATTATCACTTTAATATATATCTCATCCACGTTTTGACTTCGAGTGACCAAATTTCCTTAAAAAAATCTAAATCAAGAAACTATAATTGCCAATTTCTTTCGATTTGGAAACTCGCTGCAGGTCAAAACATATATCTGAAAATCGTTGACGATCCATTTTGAACTGCTGGCAGCTTTCACCGGTGATAAAGAGATTGTTTGGATTTTGAATAGAACGTTTCTTTACAAAAAAGATCAGATTTTGAAAAATAAGACCAATTACTGTCGAGGTTCATAGTTCTTGGTTGATAACAAAGGCTACCTGCTTACGAGAGGAAATATTTTTGTCTTATGACCAGAAGTAGGTGTGATGTTCTAAGGTTTGGGCAATGATTATTTTTCAATTCAAATTTTTAAATTACATGTGGATGATTTGATGAATAATTGCTTAAAGTAGAATTATTAGTACCCCATTGAAATGTCGAATACGCTTCAAAACTGGTATATGAATAAACTAAGTGTGAGCGTGAGAGTTAAGAATTAAGGCGTAAAATTTATTTATTTATTTATTGCTTCTTTGTAGTAACAATTAGGGCGTGTAGTTGTTAAGAAAAGGTTTGTCCTTGATACTATATGTAAAAATACCTGCTTATTTTAATCAATAAATAGGACAATAGACACTTCATTGAATCCTGATGGATGGGAAGAGCAGTTAGTAGAAACGTCAATAGAAAATCAATTTCTTGTCTATGAAAAACACCTTATAAACTATAATAGGAGGTGTGGTTGGAATTCCAATCTTAAAACTATAGGGTGGATACAAGGGTCACTGGTCAAGTTGGCTGTAGGTTTGTCTTGAGGAGAGAGAGAAAAAAAAGATGACCAACAAAAAAAAAGATGGCTGCCACCAAAAATCCTGTACGCCATTAGTGTTTTAAGTACGTGTAATCACAACTGTCAGATGGAGGTAATATAATCGTACGACTTACATAAGTTGGCTCTACATTGGAGCTGATCCAACGTAGCCGAACCCTTCGTTTAATTAGCAAATCGAATCGAATTCACCCATTTATTAAACGAATCAATTTTTTTAAACTCAAACCCATTTAATTAGCATCGAATTGAATAAACGAATTCCAACCCATATCGCCACCCCTATCGGGTATACTTTTCAATTTTTACTCGTATTAATTGGACTTTGAGACCATACAGATTTACAATTTTCACTTTAATTAACTGGACTTTATAGTTTTAGAGATTTACTGTTTTCATCTAAAGTAACCACACTAATTGTAACTCTAGATATGTATAAATAAAGTCCTCAATTTAAACAAATTGATAATAGTCCATCATGAAGTCTAAGGGTAGATGTTTGATTCAGGTTGACCTGAACCGAATTGAACTCGAATTTTTATTTAGTTTTCATTTCGGTTCGTGTTAGCCTTGAAAATAGAATCGGTTAAATTTTTCAAACTGATCAGGTTAATAAAAAAAAGGCTTACAATTATATTAAAAAAACCCCCAAACAAGAGTGAACAACGACCCCAAACCCAATCCCAGTTTTCTTAACACAAATGCTAACTCATCTATTCTCATCTCTTAAATTGGAAGCCACTAGTTGCCGTCGCGCCACTCCACATCGGCACGGAATCACAGTCTCATCTTTTCTCTCTCAAATTAGCCTATGAAAGACTTGGAACGTCACACCATGACAACCTTAAGAACTAATAGCGTCAGCTAACTACAGCAGCCCACGACAATGAGATTTGAAGATTGTGAGGAGTGTAAATAAAAGGTAGGGTTTATATACCAATCAATTTATAAAGCAAAGGCAATTCATCTGCAAGTATGTAAGTATTGGTAAATTGGAAATGTAAATCATTATTGTGATATTTGTCTAGAGCTTTTTATGCTTGTGATTTTAAATTTTTAATTAGAGATGTACCTAGTTGCGTTTCCTTGACGCTTATTTGACATGGTAAGACTTATTATATGATTTAGCACATGCCATTTGTTGAAGTTATTTTTGTTCTAAGTTAATAGTATGGAATCATAATTTTACAATAGGATTGAACATAAAGTAATTTTAGAATCGGATCGTGCAGATGAAGAGATTATATTCGTTTATTTGTTTTAACCAAGAAAAAGACCACCTTCAGTTTGTACAAGTTTAGCTCAATGACGGTATTATCGAATCCCGTGTTCTAAATCTTATAGTTGCTATTGCTGTTTAGTTGGATTATTTTTGCTTAATTAGAAGGAAATTTTGTTCAACTAATATAATTTATATTTTACATCTACTAGATACTAGAGTAGATATTTATAACCACTATTTTTGCATTTATAATAGGGCTATTTAGCTCGTCATTAACCTTATCTTTCATTTCTTATAACTACTACCATATAGCTGCATATTTTTTTGAGTTATACATTTGAATCATTCTTGTATTACCTCTATTAAACTAGCCCATGTTGGGCACTTTGGTTGATGTTTTTGATCTTTCTTTCCATTTCTCATATCATTGGGTTTATGAAACATTATGGCAATAACTAATTGCTTAAAATTGTTCTAGTGCTTAAAATATTTTCATGTTGGATATTCAAGAAATAATTATTATTTGTTGCTTTTGACATTTATAGACCTTGTTTCAATTGATGTTTACTTGAATTGGTGAAGTTTTGATCATGAAAAAAGCAGTAACCCGAATCAAAGTAACAAACCGACTAGAAATCACTACTTGTCTACAAGGAAATATTGTTTCTTTTGCCTATATTTTGGCATTGTTTGCAATGGACTCAATATCTTTCCAACTAATTTATTGTGAAACCATTCAAATAAATTGATCACATACGTATAGTAGTCATCCTAAGAGCTCAAGTATGAGTCTACACAAAACATTTTTAGTTTGAAAATTTTGCGTGGAATGTATAAGTCTAGATATAACATTTTTAGTTTGAAAAACCTGTGGAAAGCACATACTGTTATTGGAAGAAGAGACGGTAGAGAGTGCCGCACTGCCACTAGCTTTTCTGATGCCTTAACTGATATTCTTTCACATTTTTCCAATGTTGCCTAACTTAACCAAAATTTCAATAAAAGCCTCATTATCCATGACCTTTTGTGGTTCTTTCAAGTACATTTCCCTCAAAATGTCTCTTATATCAAATTAAAAAGCAACATGACCATAATTAATTAGGTGGGAAACAATCAAATTTGGCTACTACAATCTATTCAGCAACAGACTATATAATTTCATAGGAAGATCCTACATTGGACATGGCCTAAACATGCCTTCTTAAGACTAAATATCAGAGCTTAAGTGACATAACGACCACTATTGAAATGGACCCCTGGTGTTTTGTAGACTATAAAAGCGATCACTTTACTATCCTTACTAGAACAAAAAAATATCTCTAATCTAATACTGCACTTTTAACCAGCAAGGGTGCAAGAAAAATTCCTTAGAGTTGAGAAGCCAAAGTAAGTTATTCATTAAGTTTGCTTAGTCAATGAAGATAATAGCATCTATTAAGAAATTCTTTATCATATGAGGGGAGACTAGAAAGTAGTGCGATGTTATTAATTAGTTCTTGACAGTTGCTAAGTACACTTATTTGATGTCAAAATAATGTTTGATGGGTAACTTGGGTTTGTGGGTTTCTCAATGATTAATTGTTTGTTTATTAATAAGTTAGTTTATCACTGTAATTTGTGAGTATAAAGTATCGACCATCAGCCAGTTTAGTTATTAAAGAATTTACACATTTTAAATAATGTGTTAAAGTTATAGGTGTAGTGTTACTACGAATTTGGCTAAGGATGACAAATTACGGGCTTGAACTGAGCTTTTCCATGTTACTACGAATTTGGCTAAGGATGAAAAATTATGGGTTTGAACTGAACTTTTCCAAACTCAGGTCCTTTAAAAGTTTGTCCAAACTTTGACGGGCCGGTCTTGGATTAGGCCATTACAGGTCTGGGCTAGCTAGACTTCCATATTTTTTTTAAAAAAATTTCAATAAAACTAAAAGTAAAAAAAAAACACAAATTAAAAATCATTATCTAATACATAATATAGTAATAATAATAATGATAATCTAATATGTATTTCTCTTCTCCCTTAACCTTCTTAATGACTTAACCCTATAAAGTCCAAATTCATCAATTGTCATCATCATCATCAAGACATCATCATCAAGCATCATCAATTCATCTTTAATTAAGCATCCCATTTGTGATTCGTCGTTCGTCTTCGTTGTATCGCCGTTCATCTTCATCTTTATCAGTTTGGCTTTCTTTGAAGTTTGTGAGTTTTAGTTCTTTTAGCACAGTAGTACAACCCCAAATTATTTTTTTACTCATTTTCTCTAATAATTTTCTCCCTATCATTAATTCATCATCAATAATTGACATCATCAAAGCATCATAATTCATTAAGCCCACTTCAGAAGTCACCGATCATCATTAAAGTTTACCATTCCCTGATTATTTGTGAATCAGATCCTTCTCTATAACTTGATGGCTTGTAACATGATTATGTTTGAAAATTGAATTTGTATGCTCTATTATGATTTGTGTTCTTAGGTTTTTTTTTTCTAGTTATTTGATTCCAATTTTTTTTCCATTTATTATTGTTAATAGATTAGAGATCTAAAATGGAATTGATTAAAGGAATGGTGGAAACTTAAACAACCATCGGGTTCTAAACCAAAATCTATAAACTAAACTAGAAAGTAAAAACCTAGATTTTTCAAGGTTTAACATAGACTGGACCCAGAGGATAAAAATCTAGGTTTAAATCCAAATTAAGTATTGTAAATTTTCATCTAGGTCTAAAACTGGGAAGATCAAACCCAGACTCTGACCTTGCCATCTCTAAACAAAGGCTTCACTATCCATGACCTTGTGTGGTCCTTTCAAGTATATTTTATTGAAATGTCTCTTATATCAAATTAGAGCAACATGACCATGTAATTAATCAATTAATTAAATAGGTGGGCCAACAATCAGATTTGGCCATTGCAATCTGTTCAATAACAAGCTATACAAATTTATAGGAAGATGAGCTCAGGATCCTACATTGGACCCTGCCTAGACACTTTTTTGAGACTAAATGTAGGAGTGACAACCACTGTTGAAATAGACCTCGATGGTTTTGTAAACTTTCAAAACGATTATTTTGTTATCCTTACCATAATAACGTAATGTTTCTAATATGATGGTGCACTTTGAACTTATAAAGCTCCTTAGAGTTGATAAGCCAAACTAAGTTATTTTTTTAGTTTCCTTAGTCAATGAAGAGAATGGCTTCCATTGAAGTTTACTTAGTCAATAAAGAGAACGACATCCATTGAAGTTCTTATTGACACATCAAGGAAAATTAGAAAGCAATGTGGCGTTGGTAATTAGTTCTTGGCAGTTTACTTAGTCAGTGAAGATAATGACATTCATTGAAGTTCTTATTGACATATCAAGGGAGATTAGAAAGCAGTGTGGTGTTGGTAATTAGTTATTGGCAGTTGCTAAGTTCATTTATTTGATGTCAAAATAATGTTTGATGGGTAACTTTGGATTATAGGTTTCTTTATGATCAATTGTTTGTTTGTTGATGAGTTAGTTTATCATTGTAATTTGTGAGTGTAAAGTAGCAGCCATTAGTTAACTTAGTTATTAAAGAATTTACACATGATAAATAATGTGTTAAAATTGTATGTCTACTATTACTATAAATTTGGTATCTATCTATAATTTGTTCGTCTTAGGTTGGCTTTGTTTGTTTTTTTATTGGACAAGGTTTGGTATTAGTATTAGTAGTTGTTCTTCCAAGGCAAATTGTTTCTACTACTAACTGTTTGGTAAAATATTTTTTTAATTAATTTAAAACTCCGATTACGAAAAGAATAATAAGAAGAAGAAACAAAAAGAGTAACATCAACATTTAGTCAAACACAAATTGTTGTTGTTTATTTCATGACTGAGACTCGAGAGTGGGAGAATTCTATGTATACAAACATATATATGTTTGTGTCAATTTCTCCTTCTTCCTTCACAAGAAACCCGTAAATATGTTTAATTATTTAAAAACTAGCTAATGTAAGTGTTTCACTCTCTCTTTCTTGGAAAGATTTATAATATTTATAATAAAAATATTTTTGCCTACCATTATCAAAAGTGCTTTTTCCAATGAGTATTAAAGTACTTTTATCAAAAATGCTTTTTTTCCTTTTTTTTAAATGAGAAATCTGATACTATTTGAAGAAAAATAACAAAAACAGAAGGAGAAAACATAATAAAATTTCAAGCGCTTAAATGAAATAATACAAACATAGCCCATAATATTATTTAAAAAAAAAATATTTTTTTGATGGTATCATATTCATGCTTCTACTTGAAAGAGCCCATAATATCAAACACAGTCCTAAAAATAGAAATAACAAAAACATAAATTATTGTTTCTAAACTTTTCATACTATCTTTATTTACTTTATTCTTGCCAAGTCATTATAATCCCTAAGCTTAAGACGAATATGAAAACATCTTTGGCTGCATCAGCTTGGCTTGATTCTGCCCTTTTGCTCTTTTATGTCCAATAGTAGGATTAGTGCTAGTGTTCACTTCAATAATCAAACGAATACTTGCAAAATATGAGACCAATACATAAGGAATGCAGCCAATTTATTCTTTTATAAACATTAAATAGCTAATTTCTTTTCTTTTGGGAAAAGAACCCACACAAGCAGCTGCAAATTAAACGAAAATAAAACTCTTTCTCTCTTTGTATGATTAAAATTTGATGTGTATCACAAATTAATAAAAAAAAAATCCAATATAAGCTAAAGTAATAAATCAACTACAAGAGACCAAAAAATTTACGTAAAAAACCTAAATTAGAAAAAAACATGGGACGATAATCTGATACAACCTTCTATTATATTAATAATGGGATTACGACATAAATTTCTCACTAGATAACATTGGAAGTTAACAACATCAAGAATCTTAAAAATCTTATCTTACAATAACAACCTAATATTTATCGTTCTAATCAATATCTATCTTTAATAACAGCCAACGAAAGGATAAACAAAATTCAAGGCTAGTAGGATTTTAGAGGGTGATGCTAGAAATTTACCCTCTAAATTTAAGAGAAGGTGGAGTTAAAATTGCCTTTCGATCATTTAATCAAATGTTGAAATCTTTAACCTTAAAACAAATATTGCGCCTTTGTTTCTCTTTGTCTCTCTTGTCTTTTTCTTTCTTTTCCTATTCATCCGAGTCTAAAACTTAATGTTAATTGCACATCAAGCAAGCCTTTTGGACTTTGGGCCTTTAGGCAACCCAAATAAGATGGACCTAACAAATCTCTCTCTGCAGATCATGTTGGGGGCACCACCAAACCCGCTCTCTATTTACTACTTTTTAGCTTCTCCTTAGGCAATGACTTTATCATTATATCTGACCCATTCTCCATTATGTAAATCTTTTCAAGCTGCAATTGTTTTTTCTCAAGCATGTCTCGTATCCAATGATACCTCACGTTAATATACTTGGATTTCAAATGGTATGTTGAATTCCTAACCAAGTGGATGGCAATCTAATTGTCAATTATTAACCAAGTGGATGCCAATCTAATTGTCACAGTACACAATATAGGTATTTTGTTTCACACTAAGCTCTTGTAGAAAATTCTTCATCCACAAAGTTTCTTTGCAGCCTTTAGTGATTGTAATTTACTATGCTCCAATGGTAGATAAAAATAATACATTATTGAAGCGTGAACTGTCATGAGATTGCTTTCCCTGCAAAGGTGAGAAAATATCTTAATAGGGATTTTTTGGAATCAAATCGCTCACCATATTAGCATCTGTGTATACTTATAACACATGTTTCTCACCACTAAAACGTAAACATACTCTGAAAGTGCCTCTGAGATATTTAAAAATTCACTTCACTGTTATCCAGTGCTCTTTGCCTGAATTGGAGCAAAATTGATTGACTACACCAACTGTATGGGTAATATCTGGTCTTGTACAAACCATGATGTATATTAAACTACCAATTGCTAAAGCATAGGAAACTCCTCTCATCTTTTTTTTTTCCTCACTTGTAGGACAATACTCGAAATTAAGCTTAAATTGGCATGCAAGTGGAGAACAAACAAATTTTGCCTTGCAAATATTAAATTTTTTAGTTTTTTGAGATAACTGTAACTTCTTAGATTTTTTATCGCAGGAAAATTTTTATGACAAGAATCTGTTTTACTGGTTCTAAGCCCTTTATTTCAAAAGACTTGCTAAACTTTTTCTTCAAATTATTAATATTACTAGTATCTTAGCCAACAATCAACATGCCATTCACACAAAGTAAAAGAATGATAAAGTCATTATCATTAAACTTCTTTACAAAAACACAACAGTCAGATATAGTTTTGCTGAAACCATAATTCTCCATAAAATAATCAAATTTTTGTATTATTGTCTTGGTGCTTATTTCAGTCCATACAAATTTTTCTTCAATTTATACACAATATCTTCTTTGCCTTTACTATTGAACAGTTTAGATTGCTCAGTGTATATTTTCTCTTTTAAGTCACCATGTAAGAAAGCTGTCTTTACATCAAGCTGTTCAATTTTCAAATTTAAGTTTGCTATTAATCTCATAATAACTTGGATAAAAGACATCTTCACCATAAGAGAAAATATTTCTTCAAAATCAACACTTTTTTTCTAACTGAAACCCTTCACAACAATCTAACCTTATATCATTGTTGTGAGTTATTTTCAGCCTTTAACCTATAAACTCACTTGTTCTTCAATTCCTTCTTTCTCTTAAGAAGCTTTACTAAGTCATAAGTGCGGTTCTCATTCATGGATTTCATTTCACTTACGTGGTTTTAACCAACTCACTTTTATACTGATGAGATATAACTTTTTCAAAACAATCTATCTCTTTTTTTATGTATAAGCATCATATAATCACATGAAGAATATCTAGTAGAAGGTCACCGTTCTCTAGTGAATTTTCTCAATTCTGGCTCAATTGGTAGTGTAGGTGATTTTAGAGATGTTTGATTGATTGGTTCTACTAGATCATCATTATTATCTTCTCTAACTCCTCTATAATCATTATTAATTACAAGTGGATAAATTAAAGTTGGCATAATAGGAATTTATGAAAATAACTAAGACTGGCTACTCTTCTCTTTATCACCAACTATTGGATTATCAAAGAATACAACATCTCTGCTTCTAACTAGATTTCCTACTGCTGGATCTTATAATCTGTATCCAAATTCTTCATGTCTATAGCCTAAGAAAATACATTCCTTGGCTTTATCATCAAGTTTCTATCTTTGATCTTTAAGAATGTGAATATATTCTCAACAGCAAAATACTGTCAAGTGTTTATAATAAGCATATTTTCTAGTCCAAACTTCTAGTCCAAACTCTCTTAGGTATATCACCATCTAATGGAGTTAAAGGAGAAACGTTAATCAAATCAATTGCAATATACATGGCCTCTGCCTTAAAAGATTTAGAAAGGTTGGCACCAAAAAGTATACGCTTGATTTTTTCTTTAATTGTTCTATTTACCATTTCTATAATACCATTTTATTGAGGAGTTCTTAGTACAGTCTCCTCAAGTCTGATTCTCTTAGATCTACAATACTACTCAAGTTGCCTTCTGTACACTATACCATTGTGTGCCCAAACACATTTTAACTTTTTTCCTGTCCCTCTCAACATAAACATGGAAGAACTCATAGCAAGCACTTGGTCTTTAGATTTCAAAGCAAAAGACCACATTTTTCTAGAAAAGTTATCAATAAAAATTACAAAGTAAAGTGTACCTCTTATTATTTTACTTTATATCACGTAAATACCAGTGTGAATCAAATTAAGAATATGTGACTTTCTAAATGGAAAAAAGCTTTTAAAAACTACTCCGTGTGTTTTTTAAGCTAAACAATAAACAAAAAGTCTTCAGGGACATTCCCGCGAAGCAGGGTGGAAATCTTTTTCTTATAAGAATTTCTAACCTTTTTTCGCCAATGTGACCAAACCTTTTGTGTCGTATCTCAATAATAGACTCTTTTACAGTAACATTCACATTTTTTTCTTAATCTTGGCTTCTCTCACATAGAGAGTGTTTTTTCCCCCTTTAGTTAACACTATAGCACCTTTGATGAGCTTCTATTTTTATCAAATTAAGGTGAATACCTAGTACATGTCTGACATCTTTAAGCAACATCTTGTAGCCAACACTAGCTTTCAAGCAAATATCTCCTATGCCTATAATCTTGGATGCCCCTTCATTTCCCATCCAAACGTGGCCATAATTACCATTGGTATATGATGTTTTTCTCCCCTTTATTTAACACTATGACACCTTTGATGAGCTTCTATTTTCTTTCACTAAATTGGTTAGTATGACCATCATCATCAAATTTGCTTGTGGAGATCAAATTAAGGTGAATACCTGGTACATGTCTGACATCTTTAAGCAACATCTTGTAGCCAACACTAGCTTTCAAGTAAATATCTCATATGCCTATAATCTTGGATGCCCCTTCATTTCCTATCCAAACGTGACCATAATTACCATTGGTATAGGATGTGAAGTAATCACGATGTGTAATGACATGAAATTATGCACCGAAAAAAACATTTAATCACTAGTATGGCACGTGAAATTTACAGAGCTCTCATCATAAACAATATCCATATCACTATCAATTATAACTACAGTATTATCTTTATCATTTTATGACCATCCACTTTTTTCCTTCATCTATTCGCTTTTCTACAATCTACACTCTTTTTTTACATGACTTATTTTTTGACAATGAAAGGACTTGAGACTTCTCCTCTGGGACTTAGACATTCCTCGTGGGTTATCATTATTCTGTTGAGTGGAATTTCTTATTTGACTTCTCCACTACCTTTCTTCCTTTTACGAAACAAATGTATTTGACTCAAAAGGAACCACTTTAACATTTACTCTTCTAGATTCTTCATTCGAAGCCTACTTATAACTATATTCAAAGTTAATTTCTTATTTGGTGCTAAATTATTCACTGGCACCATTCATGTCTCCCAATTGCCTGACAAAGAACTGAGCAATAACAATGCCTACAACTCATCATCTATAATAATTTACAGTCAATTGATCAATCAAGTCTTGAAACTCACTAGTGTATTCAGTTATATTGTACCCCTCCTTGTGTTTCAAGTCAGCAAGCTTTTCATCTAATTGGCTTTATTATATAATAGCTACTTGTAAATTACTTTTAATTTCCTCCAAAGAACATCAGTCGTAGATTCCTTCGCAACATAGTGGTACACACTTTAATCAATCCATGACCTAATAGTACTCACGATTAATGGGTTCATATAAGTCTTTCATGTACAACAAATCTTACATGCTAGACTTCTAAGTACCATGATTTCATGACTTTAATTTAATTATGCATGCATGAGACTCCTCCATCCTAACTACACAGGTAATAAAAGCATGCAACTTGACGCTCTAATACTACTCTGTTAGGAAAAGAACCCATACAAACAATTGCAAGTTAAATGAAACATTCCAAACTAAAGTAAACACATCAATGAGAATACAATCTATTTTGATTCCGATCTTACAGCTTAAGTAAACAACTTATTTCGATTCTCATTTTTCATTTCGATTCTCATTTTTCATTTCGATTATAGACCAATCCAATTACCAATTGATAAACACACTATCAGATCAAAGGTCCTCTCTAGTCTCAATACTATTGTAACAAAAATTTGGACCTTTCATTATTTTATAAAAAAACACATATTTCAATATATGACAAAGTATATTGTATTAGAGTATATATATTTTTTTCTTTTAACTTATCTTTTACTTCATCAAAATAAAAGATTCTTTATTATGAAATTACTATAAGGTTTGATTTGGTGAGCATCGTCGCTCACGGTAAAGTTTCACAACTCACTAAATGAGAAGCTGCCATGTGACGCATCTCTCTCTCTCTCTCACACACACACAAAATCATTTTCAAGTGCGGGAGCCCTCTTTTTTTAATGCAGACACGCTCTTAAACCATGAAGTTTAATAGACTTAATAGCATTAAAAATCATTTTCAAAATCATTTTCAAATGCGATTTAATAGCATTAAAAATTAACTTAAACTGTATAATTTAAAAATGTATCTGTATGAAAAAAAATAAAACCCCCTGTAGAGGAATATGCGTGTGTACGCACCGGCGCATGTATGTATTTCCGCCCGCCCCCTCCTCATTCTGGTGTGTTAACATTAATATATATATATATATATATATATATATATATATATATATATATATATATATATATATATATATTAAAGACCCGACCTTAAACTGCCCGCATAACTCGCAACGGATAACTCACCAGTTTTTGTAATTGTATTACAACTTTTTTACCATTGTTGGTAACAAGGTCAATGTTTAGTTATAAATTTATGACTTAACAACTTTTAGATAAAAATAACTGTCAGTAGTAGAGTAGGCGGAAAAACAAAGTAACATTCAGTGTAGCATAGGGTTAAAAAGAATAAACTAGTAGTTTGAACTATAATGAAATGCTAAATTATAGCAGTCATCGTGAAGATGCTGTCCAATTGCATGCGAAGTTGTATTTCGATTTTCAAACGCAGCTAATAAAAGAGAAGCCCTTGAGCGCAATTATGCAATACCAGTAAAAGCAGGATTCAAGTTAGGTAGTTATGAGCATGAAACAATGCAATTTTAGCAAATTATGGTTCCCATGATAATTCACAAGGCCAATTGTTTAGATGCCATAATAAATAAAGCAGTTTTAACTATAAACACAGCCTTGTTCCTGCAAAGCATGAACATCAGACCAATTGATAAGGCAAAAGCTCATAAGAGCTCGTGCACAGAGCCATTTTATGACTTACGTGGCTCAAAGCCCCTCTCTTGGACAAAGCATGGGTTAAAGAGCAATAAAGATTGATCCTCATGCCCAGGCGTGTAACACTGAATAAGCCCAAATTGCAATCTTAAATTATACTGTCTCAGCCATTGAGTTAATTAGAAGCTTGTAGCCTTCTGGTACTGCTGTCTGTGCCTGCACACACTGTGCCAATGCAGGGACATCAGAATTGAGATCAAGAAACCTCGCCAGAAAGAGCAGCAAGTGAAAATCAGAAATTCGCTTCACTAGTGGAAGACTTGGGCTTCGGTTCAGATGACTCTTCAGTGCTCTCATGGTAACTTGAGTGGTTCTGTTCTCAATGGGAAAGGTTGATGAAAGAGGCCCCTGTATCAAAATAAAAGCTTCAACTCAGTGCCATAACATTATGGACTGAAGCACTCGGGCATATAGAATTTAACATAACAGATCATCTAGTAAACAATCAAATCAACAGAGTGAAGGACATAAGGCAGGTAGTATGTAACTTCCATATGCAACTTCTGATAAGAAACCAAAGGCAAAAACAACCTCTTCTCCCCAGTAACTCACATCTCAAGCCAAAATCAAAACTACACAAGTGAACACCTGAGAAAGGTGAGGTTACATAAAGCAATATTACCAAAGGCTGTTACTATTATCCTAGAAAATAGGTCAAGGACTGCCCACACATTCAGCTACTATAATATTCTATGTTATCCTGTATCCACAAATATAGTTGGGAGAAAAACAACTCCTCTCACATTTATTCCCTCATAGCATGGGACATGGTGGCCAGAACAAAAAATAAATAGAGGCTTGTTTAAACACAAGACAGGGAATGTCAGGCTTGCAAAACATCCAGAACTCTAGCGGAACTACTATAAAAAGAAATCAGGGAAGCCCACCCACTACACAACTACTAGGATGAATCTGGAAGAAGTTAACATAACTTAGCTAAGAAGAACATGAAACCACATATGTAGTGCCATTCTAGGTTCCTTGGCCAATCAGGCACCTGTCTTTTCAAACTAAGATGGAGATTAACTCTATATGATTATTCTTTTTCCTGTGAAGGTTTGAGTCACAACATAAATAGCCTCAAGATTCAACTCTGTATTTGACACCCTAAAATGTTGTAAGCCTTGAGATTGTGTGAAAAGGTAAGTATGATCTGACACCTACAAATTTACACACCCAGACCCAGAAATGACAGATTAATAATTTACACAGTCATACACCTGCAACGAAGCTCAACAAAAAGTATCAAACAAACCTTTTTTATATTCAAATGACATACTATCTTCTTGTTTTCTATTTTCTCCTACCCATTCTTTGATTTCTGAGACAATTAAAAAGAACAAATGCAACAAAACCCTAGGTGGACTGCAACAACCAAAATATCAGAACAACAATGTCAACCAATGATTCATGAGTTGTGTGTCCAAAAAGCCTTAACATAGAATAATGACCTTCAACAGACTTCCCATCAAACTTACCAGGAGACCTGCCTAACCCAAGGCAGATGCAGTGGAAGTTGAACACACATCATCATTTTACAATCCTAAAATTAATCTCAAACCTTCATGGTTCTTATGCCTAATTCCAATTATAACTAAAGTTGGACTACAACTACCAGTAAACATAGCATTCTATCCCGTTAAAAGCAATCCAATACATCCACTTTTCTTGTTTTCTAGGATGTTGAAGCAAATCCAACTTCCCATCGTCCTACAGCTATAAGCTTGAAAAATTATCACACTAGCAAACACTAAACAAATTAATATAACTTCAACCATCAGTCAAGGGGGAAGAAACACTACATTAAACAAAAGCTAACCTGATGATCCAAAATCTTAACAACCACCAAGAAAAAATCATTATCAACCTCCTTAACATCCTTCCCACCAACAACCACATCCTTCTTCATCTTCGACAACTTGGGATCATCCCCTTCGGCAACCTCAGTCTCAAACCAACCTTCCTTAAACAACCTCACGCACATATCACTCATTTGAAACGCCTCAAAATGGATAGCGGCACTCCCATCCTCACTAACCTCCAATTTCACCACAGCCGTTACCCACTCCTCCATATTACTCTCCGCGTGAAACTCAACCGCCTGCAAAACCTCCCTGTTGGATAAAGTATAATCCTTTTTGTTCTGCATTATCGTTTGTGTGAAAATAAACCCCACTTTCTTCATCCCCAATCCAGCCGCAATCGCGTCCACTAACTTCTCCTCCTCCTCATCACGTAAAATATACAGCACTTCCTCCGTCCCCTGCTGAGGCGGCTCGTAGATGAAATTCACCTCGACCCTTTTATCCTCCAAGACAGTACCGTACATGAACCCTCCGCGTTTGACGGCAAACGCCAGCGTTTCATTGACGTAATGCTGGAAGGCGTCGGCGCAGTCACGATCAAAGGAGACGGACTCGCAATGCGGATTCTCCTGGCGGGTGACCCGCATCTGTTTGGCGATTAAATCGTCCATGGTCATCTTCCGGCCGAAGGATCCGGCCGGGTTAAAGCTGGGGCCCCTGACGTTTCGCTCGCCCTCGTAGGATAAGAAAACGATGGAGCCGTGGGAGATGTTGAGGGAAGATAAAGGCCTGTCTGGGTTGGCCATGTCGGTGAATTGGAGGAGATCGGAGGGTGATTTGGCTAATAAGAGGTTTTGGTTAGTGGATAGGGTTTGGCTTTCGACGGGGATTCGGAGCTGCGATTGGATTATGGTTTTGAGTTGTGCGACTGTGACGTGTGCGCCGTCGACTGTGACGCGCTCGAGGCCGTCTCTGCTGCGGATGCGAAGCAGCATGTTTGGTGCGGTTTTGGGGTTTCGAATCGAGGTAACAGCGGTTCGAGGCTTCTTTCAGCACAAGTAGTGATTTCGGGTCGGTTTGTTACCTCCGGTGGGATTACTGGTTCTTTCGTGATCAAAACTTCACCTATTCAAGCAATCGTCAATTAAGCAAAGGTCTGATATCAGCATTAAAAAAAGGGTTAATTTTTAATTGAGTCCTCAGTATTTCTAGAAAAAAATTCAAAGACCAAAAGTTTACTAAATGAATCAATTAAATCCTTCCAAAATCCAAATGCAAATTTATATCATTCAAGCCCTTAACCCAATTTTTCAGTTAAAAATATTAGTGAAAATGTTAAGTTAAATATAAAAAGACAGTTGTACCCCTATAATCATATCAGTGATTTAAAGTACAATTTTAACCTTGGACATTATTTTTTTTTTAGTCTAACAGCCTATGTATCAATTTGAGTAACTAAAAATACTAAATGAATATCTTTAGTCAATTTTTATAAAAATTCAAATATAAAGAGTGAATTATACATGAAAAGTAATTTGCTATCCATATAATTCCATCACATCTATAAAAATATGATAATTGTTAAACTAAATAACATATGAATTGAATATAATATTAAAAAAACCACAATAACATTCGATCTAAATTTAAAAGTATGAAAGTCACTTAAATTCAAACTAACAAATACCTTAACAATACTAAGGTAAACTGAAATTTAAACACAAAAAATAGCTAATGATCTTTTGAATTCTATAATGGAGAATTAAATGCCAACTCAAGGTGAAATTGTACTATTCTACTTGTTGTTAACAGTGACAAGTTCTTTATTTTGAGGTTGAGGTACAGTCCATAATAGTTGTGTATGTAGTCCCACTGGTTGAGTGACATTGATTGAAGCCTAATTAGCTTGTTCAGAACTATTGTCAATTGATTGTTCATTGACATCTACTTTTTGAGATTGTGACTTAGTTCCATGCTGTCCAAAAAGGGGAAAAAAAAAAGACATCAATAGTTCCATGCTGTCCAAAAAGGAAAAAAAAAAAGACATCAATTTCATTTAATAATAAAAAAAGAATCAATCAATTCAATATAATTCCACGATCAAATCAAACATATATAGTTAGTCATGTCTTATTGGCTGCCTACACATCACCAGGATTACCAAGTTATTAATCCATTTGATAACAAAACAAAACATATATGAGGAGATTCAATTACAAAATCAGACCTGTGCAGTTGATGAAGTGATATCGCTTGCCTGCGCACAAAAAAATCACCAAGTTTTAAGCAATTTAATGAAAAAGAACATGTCCACTTGATTAAGTCTTATTTCTTCCTTGCACACAACCAATATCACCAAGTTTTGAGCAACATCTAGTGCAAAAGAAAAAAAATCCTTTTGAATTAAATTTTTATAATTAAATTAAACATGTGCACTTGATGAAGTCCTATTGCTTCCCTGCACAACATCAAGATCAATATTTGTTAACTTCACTAAACAAAATTTAAAAAACAAAAATGACTCTTATATTACACCTCTATGGTTCTTGTGGTTTTTGGAAAATTAGGGCAGCCCCTTTTGTTATGCCCAAGACATTTGCAAGCACTAAATTTGATAGTAAGCCTTTTACTAGTTAGTTTGGTCTCACCAGGTTCTTTTGTTCTTTTCTTTTTTGGTCTACCAACTGGAGCCTTTATGTCAGGTGGTCCAACCTTCACAGGCACTATAACATCTGGTGAAGGTTCAACTTCCACTTCAGGCCATGCACACTCATCAGGAATAGGATTTATAATCCCCATGTATGTCATCATAAAAGATTCCTTGGTCAGATAAAGATGCACATAATCTTCAGGTTGCCCTCATTTATGAAGAATAACAGCTACTACATGTTTGCAAGGCACTCCACTAACTTGCCATATCCCACATTCACACGTACCATCTGTAATATGTACCAGGAAGTTTCTATAGCCAGTTTGACAACATTCAAACAACTCCCCCATACCTCCAAAGACCTTAATTCGCCTTGCCTCATTTGAGGATTGATTTAGTCTTTCTCTAGCATATGGGGTCAAATGGTCTTGCCAAGTTTCCCCTTTCTGATATTTTTCCAGCATTCTCACCATTAGTTGTTTACGAATATGCTCAAGAATGGTTAGGACAGGCTTGTCCCTAACCTCATCCACCCACTTGTTAAAAGATTCATTCATGCTATTTGTAACATGGTTAGATTTCACATGGTGATCAAACCCGCTTCTAGACCACTGTGTAGTAGTATTTTTCTCAACCATTCACAACAATTTTGGTCTTTAGCCCTAATTTGACCCATTGCCCTCTCAAAGTCATACTGATTTGCAGCCCTACAAGCTTTCCAGAATAATCCCATGACATTCAAACGAGGAAACTTACACTTCAAATTGGCAAAGATATGCCTAGCACAATATCTAGTACTAGCATTAGGCCAATATTTTTTCAGTCCCTATAAAATACCTTTTTGTCTATCACTAACAATAGTCACAGGCCTATGATCATCCGCCCCAATGAATTCATACAACACAAATAAAAAAATAACCCCAACTAACATAGTTCTCTGCCTCACATATGCAAAAAGCCAGTGGAAAAATTCCACTGTCAGCATCTAATGCAACAGCAGATAACAATACTCTCATGTATGGCCCCTTCAAGTGACACCCATCTAATCCTATGAAAGGTCTACACCTAATTAGGTACCCCACTTTAAGTGCAGGAAATGACAAAAAAAAACCTTTGAAAAACTAGGCTATTTGACCATGGCCTATCAACCTTTACCTTGACACAAGCACCTCTATTCATTTTCATTAGAATATGAGCATATTTTAAAAGCTTTTCGTATCAAGCAATGTGGTTAGCACCTAGGTTTTTTAATGCAAAATTTTTTGCCCTGTATAGTTTTTGTTTGTCACATTCAATCCCATGTTTATCTTTTAACTCGCTCCGTATGACATTTACACCAACTCCTGGGTTAGTTTGAATAAGTTCAGCACAAACTTTAGCTATCCAAGGTGCTGTTGCATCCTTGTTAATTGATTTAATTTGGCAATCATGTTTCCCTTTAATATATCTAATTTAAAAATTATCCCATCAACCATCGATAAAGCATGAAGTTTCCAAGTGCATTTTGGATTGACACAACACCAAGTACACCTAACACCATCAATTTTAATCCTATTTAACTCAAAACCCTTTTGGATTGCATATTTCACCATAACCTCTCTTAGTAATGCAACAGATTCGAAGGTATTTCCTACTTTTAGACTAATTGAGCCATTTAGATTTGGTTTCCACTCATTATCAACAATGGATTCATACATATGTGAAAGACCATTCTCTTCATCAGATGAGTGCCCTCCGATAAAGTCATCCTTACTAAGTTTTTCAAACTTATCACTACCCATACTAACACTTATATTGACAGAATTTTCAGATCTTATTACAACACTTTCATGGCATGACTGACCACGTGACCCAGTGTGCACCTCAAACTCAATAACAGGACAACTATTGGTAAAGAACTCTTCAAAAACCGAATACAATTCACTATCATTTGAAATTAGCTTCCTCTGCTTACTTGTAGTCCATGGCAACACAACAAAAATTTCAATCAAATCCATTTCATTGTGTCCATACTTAACCATGACTTTTAGAATTTCATGAAACAACCTAATAATCTTATATTCCTCTGGGTCCCTATATCCTATCTCATACACCGCCCCATTAATTTTAACCAACAAAAAAAAAGGTAACATGGCTACCTGCATCAATTTTAAACAAAAAGTATTGCATCAAAAAATGGCTAAACTAATACAATTTTATTTAGCAAAGAATAAAAACTCAACCTAAATGAAATATACATGTAATTCGGTTAAAAAAAGTACAAAAGCAAATTCAATCTAATACATATAAAAATAAAAAAATGAAAAGAAAAAATAACCCAGCAACTATAGAGAATTCAGTCTAATATATATAAAAATTACCACTCTTAATAATACATAGAATTCAATTTTACATGAACAAAGAAGCAAATACAATAAATTCAATCTTATTAATACAATGACACCAATTGGTTGAAATGAAATATTGTACATATACAACAACTCAAGAAAGCCCATAAAATAGGCAAAATAAGTTCAATAAATACATATATAAATATGGTGTATTTGGTCTAATTATTATATAAAGAGCAAATTAAAAAAAGTATATTAACAAAATACAACATTCAATGCAAAAAATAACCAATAATTAAACATAGTTTGTCATTTAGAAAAATAGACTTGAAAAACCTAATTTTTCACAAAGATCACTAAATATGGAAACAATTTTATCAGAAAATGCTTGCGAAAATCACTAAAAAATTAGAGTTACTAACCTTAAAACTTAGGTTCTCTCCAATACTTAGGGATGGCAATGGGCACCGCCCGCAGTGGGTTTGCCATGACCAAACCCAAACCCGCACAAAATTTAAATTAACAAACCTACCTGTAACCCGCAGCGGGTTTTAATTTTTTTAAGAAAATCACCCGCAGTGGGTTTTGATAATTCCCAAACCCGTAATGGTACCCGATGGATTTTTTACGGGTTTTCATATTTAAAATCACAAATATTTAATATATAAATTTATAATAATAATCTTAAATTCCATATAACATACTCAACTTTATATTTAAACAATGTAAATGAAAAATTAAAATTTCAACATCAATCTAACACAAATTCTCAAATTTAAGTATAAATTACACAAATCCATTTAAAAAACACAAACTAGTGTCTAAAAATAATAATTATATTTCATATTATCATTTAAAACAAGCTTCAAGAAAAGATATTCATTTCATTCATCACCATAAGCACCCATCCAACACGATGCCTACAATAATAATTAAGATTAATATTTTCAAATACTATATCGAAGAAAAAAATTATAAGAATAAAATAAGTCATGTATTAAGTTAAAGAAAAATAATACATACAAAATTATAATAGATATATAATAATCCATGAATTACATTATTTTCTTTATACATTTTTAGATTAAAATTAAATTAAAAATATTTGGAAAAAATATTGCGGGTTTGGTGGATATCCATGCGGGTATCCACCGGGTATAAGGTAAATACCAAATCCACCTGTATCCATGTGCGGGTTTTAATTTATAATACTAAATCCGCCCGCAACGGGTAAAATTATCCACAGCGGGCAGGTTTTGGAGGGCAAGTTTGCGGGCATAATTGCCATCCCTACCAATACTTGAACTCAACCAATGCTAACAAAGCTTTGGTCAAAATCACAATAGATTTATATAACATTTTTGGCGCCATCCCACGTTCTCTCGATCTCTCCTCTCACACGAAGAATATGGCAGTTTCTGTAGTTTTTTTTTGTATTCATTTAAAAGGACTTTAACTTGGTTAGGTTAATTGACTTTGCTTTAAACTATTGCCACTTGTCAATTTTTTTTTTTTTGTTTGAAAGAAGTTTAACTTGGTTAGGTTAATTGCCTTTGCTTTAAACTATTGCCACCCGTCAAAAATAAAAGAATGAGGAAGGGTTTAATTGTTCTTTTACTAAAATGTCCTCAATGTTGTTAATATTTCTAACTGAGGAGTTAAGTTAAGGACTTGAACGACATTAATTTGTACTTGAAATGATTTAACTGATTCATTTTGTAAACTTCTGATCTCTGAATTTGTTTCTAAAAATAATGAGGACTCAATTAAAAATTACCCTAAAAAAAGAATAATTCAAAATCAATCACTTATTACCACAGTATTTCATAAACCCAGTGATATGGAAAAAATGAAAAGAAAGATAAAAAATATCGCCGAAAGTGCTCAACGTTGGCTTCATCCAGGAATTTGCCTCCCCTTATGCCCCGGTATTTATCTAAATGTGCCCTCATCCTTTAAAATTCTTCATATATATCTTTTTCTAATATGCAATTATTCAATTACCCTAATTCAAAATCTAATGTTGTTGTTACTTCACGCTTCTACTGCTTCTTTTTCTAACACCATAAATTCACTACTTTCACTAGAAATTCACCGAATTAAAGGTGATTTACCATATTCACACTTGATTTTTACTTCATAAAGAGAATTTATGATTTATAACAAGTTAGGGCTATATGCATTAGGGTTTTAAAGATTTTGTTGTGGAATCTTCTTGGTGAGGTTTGAGGCCGAGAGGAAATAGGAAACTAGTGAAGGGTTTTGATTTAATGAAAGGAAAATTGGAAGAGTTGACCAAATCAGGAAGTTGGGTGGTTTTAGGCTGAGAATTTAATGCTTCTTTTGAAGTGGTTTGAAGGTTAATTTTACTTGGGATTAGAACTGGGTTTATGAAAATATTAGCCTATTTATTGACTTTGGGAAAGTTTTTTCTGAGAATTGAGTGGGCTTGTGCTGTTTATGGGCTTGTTTTTTTTACATAAATCACAGAAGAAGCCACATTTTGGTGCTCTTGCTACAATTTAGAAGCTACAATTTTGAAGAATTTTGGGTTGAGATTTTCCTAAGTAAATTTTGTTTGAGAGTAGTGGCTAGGAGTAAAATTCAACTAGGTTTGTATTTGTTTGTGGAAGTGCTTTAGTTTAGTGTAGTTTATGTTGCATTGCCTTTAGGTATTTAGCTTAACTCTTTAAGCTCAATTTTTATTTGATCCCAGCCTGTATCTTAGAAAAATGGCTTGTGTGAAATTGGGATCCAAAATTGATGCCTTTCAACAGTAAGGCCAACATTTTTTTTAATACTGTTATATAGGACTGTCACTGATTACATTAGATATTACAATTAATATTTACAAACATATTACACAACTAGGACTTTTTTCGTGACGTGTACTCCTCTGAAGCGCTGCCTAGATTCTTTAAACCCTCTCAAATATTCGAGAGTTGTCCATTTCGTAAGGAATAGACTGACACTACTGAATTTTTAAGCTCAGTTTTACATAATATATGTGATATTATTGGATGGTCATAATCATTGAAGGAATACTCAGCCCAAATACATGATTACAGTCCAATATCTTTATGCATACACGACTATAGTCCAATATCTTTATAGAGATATAACTACAATCGAGTACCTTCATAGATACACGACTACAGTAGAGTACCTTTATAGATACACGACTACAGTAGAGTACCTTCATAGATAAACACAACTACAGTCAAGTACTTTCATAGATATACACACCTCTCTCACTGGAATTCATAATGTTCTTGTGTATTTTTTTTATCATTTGACACTTGTAAATCATTACCTATCAGTTAAACATCAATTGTTCATCTCTTAATAAATTACTATAGTGTAGTAAATTTAGATATAAACTACAACAGTCAGGTAACTTATAAATACACTACCACAGTCAAGTACATGGATAGAGAACAAAAACTATTTAAAACAGACATCAAGATAATACCAAAATTAACATAAGCTGTAACATATCAAACTTCAATATATCAAATAACAAAAGCTTTTTTACATCGAATAACATAGGTCCAATGTATGTCAAATTTATAAATAAGTTTTAAATGAACATAAGTTGCTATAATCATCATAGCTTTAAGTTGCTCCAAACACTTAACCCAGCTAGTAGTGAAAATATATATCATATACAGATAATATTCGTCGGTACTTACACGTAGCCAATACATGTTCACAAGGTAGTTGATCAAGTTCAAATTCCCGTAATTGCATGTCTTATCAAGAATGTTGCCATGATCATCATGGTCAACGTCTATAACAATAAACTTATTTATATTTAGTGCCACCACTTCATATCTACCATTAAATTTATAATGGTCATTTTGTTCAATCCATTCATCATGAAACATAATAGGTACACATACTGAACTCATTTCCTGTAATAATACAATGCACAATTATACAACAAGTACAAAAATAAAATTAAATAAGCATATAACAATATGCAGAATCGTCTCCCCATTTACACGACTGCAATTGTGTAAATTCATACATACACAAGAGAAGTTGTGCAATTTACAAATACATGACTACAATTCAATAAATAGTTAAAGAAAATATTTCTTCTCTAAAAAAGTATTTCTTTTACACTAATAGAATGTTAGGGTCTTATAACAGCTGCAACATTTTATACATTTACAAGATTATAGTCGTGTAAGTTTATGCATACATGACAGCAGTCGTGTGACTTGCTAAAATACATTACTACAGTCTAGTAATATTCAAAGGATATATTACAAAACGCTATCGTATTATAACAGTTGTAACATTTTTAACACTTGTACGACTGCACTTGAATGATTGCTGTCGTGTAAGTTCATACATACACAATAGGATCGTGTAAATTACTAAAATATATTACTACAATTCAGTAAATAGACAGAGGACACATTTCATCTCTAAAAAAATATATCTAATAGAACGTTATGATCTTATAACAGTTGGAACATTTTACACACTTGCCCGACTGTAATTGTGTAAATTCATACATACATGACAGAAGTTGTGTGGCTTATTAAAATACATGACTACAAACCAATAATAGTCAAAGGACATATTTAATAAAAAAAATTTACACAGGGTGTCATAACAGCTGGAATATATTGCACATTTGTGTGACTGTAGTTGTGTAAATTCATACATACAAGACTATAGTCTTCTAAAACGGGTCTGGAATAAAATTTTGAAAACAAAATGAGATTTCAAAAAATGTAGTTAAAAAGTTTATCACGTAGCAGTTATATGATGCAAATGTAATTAAAATGTGCATTGTTTTGTTATTTATCACAATCCAATCAAAACCCTAAAAATAATATAATGTAAGAAAATGAATAAATTATATAAAATAAATATAAAGTTTAAAGGGAAATTTACAGAAATAACCACAAAACTTTGACTTTTTTTCATTTTAACCATACAAACTTATTTCTATCAACATTAGCCAAACGCACGCTGTTCTCCCCAAATTACCCTTATTTACGAATAAAAAAAACTTTTCTTTCTTCTCCGTTCTCAAACCAAAAGCAGAAGCAGCTTTACAAATTATCAGCAGCGTGGACGTCGAAAGGCAACGGCAAACGCCGACGGGAATCCAATTATAATCGATCCAGATTCAACATTAATCGACATCAGTGAGTAATACGAGTTATTTTCTAATATTTAAATATAATTTCAGTTGTTTGATGACAGTCGGAGTAATTTACCCTCTGCTGCAACAGTGGGCAGCCTGTCGCATGAAGCTTGGTGCGAGGCCTGTCGCACCAAGCTTGCGACAGGGCAAGTGCGACAGGCTTGCCTTCGTGCGACAGGCTGCCTGTCGCACTTGGCCTGTCGCACTTACAAAAGTGCCACACCTCGCACCGAAAAATAGATTGATTGTATTTTTTAATAATTTTGACAGTGGATAAATATTTTTTTTTCTTTCAGACCTCATGGATTCAGTTGTGCTAGAATTGTGTTATGATGGTTGGTGGGAGACGGCGGAAAATGGCAGTATGGAGTATGTGATTAGTCAAAACAGAGCTTTTTTAGTGGGGAAAAATTGTTTGTTTGATCAGTTTTTATCGAGAGTTTATGAGGTGTTACAATTAAATCCTAATGAATATAGTATTACAATGAAGACAACTTTAAAGTCTAGTAATACATCATATCGTATATGTGTAATGCCTATGGATATATGTGATGATGAAATGGTGAGAGTTGTGTTATATATAGCATCTAATGTGGCCAATTATGGATGCATACCTATATTTGTTACCACGTCACCTCGAGTACCGAGTGAAGATATTGAGCCACATGTTGAAACAGAAACTTCTTTTGGAGCAAATATGCCTGGCCCTGATAATGAAGAAGAGGTGTTGCCAAGGACAATGTCGCTGCAGCAATATTACTCTCCAATCAACAATAATTATGATAATATTAATAACGACGGCATTACATTAGAAGATGTTGGAGAAGGTATATTACCACTAAGGACGTCGTTAGAGCAACGACATTCTTCGTATCACAACAACGACTTTCGGGATACTGATGATTTTTATGCTGAGACAGAGGTGAATAATGATTGTGCAGAGCCTGCTAATAGTATGAGAGACAGTCATTTCAATAATACAGGTGATGATGGAGAAGCCGGTCCTTCTAATATTCCGTCATTTGAGCATGAGGATGAGTGTGATGATGATATTCCTGTGAATAACAGAGTTAATAGATCTATTCCTCCAATGGTTCGATCGAGAAGGAGAATTGATCCCCTCACAAGTCTTGCTCCAATTTTACCTTCGAACACGGTTGGTCCAAGCTTTATTAGCAGTTGTGACTCAGATGATATCAGTGTGGGTAAGCTATTTGCTGAGAAGAATGAGTTGATATTACAATTGCGTAAGGTTGGCTTTAGGGATAAGTTTGATTTCAAGATTGCACGGTCTACAACGACACGTTTTGAGGCTCACTGTTGTTCGGAATCATGTGGATGGTGTATTCGAGCAACTAGAAGTTCGAATGAGCAAAATGTTCCTTGGGTGGTGCGGAGAATTGACAGTATACATACTTGTCATAATGAGGTATTGGTTGACGGCCGTCATCAAGTAAGGAGCCGGGTTGTCGGTCATATTATTGCAGATAAATATGTTCAAGACAAGAGAATTTATACTCCGAATGACATAAGAGCAGATATGCAACAACAATATGGTATTCAGTTAACATACCAACAAGCATATCGGGCCAGAGAAGTTGGTCTTGAAATAGTTCGAGGCAACCCTGTAGAGTCATACAACTTGCTCCCGAAATACTCTCACGTATTGAGTAAAGCGAATGAGGGTTCAGTCACTCACCTCGAGCGGGATGGAGATGGTAATTTTTTGTACTACTTTGTTGCACTTGGATCTTCCATCAAGGGTTTTATGCAGTACATTCGGCCTGTCATTACTGTTGATGGTACTCATCTAAAAGGGTTATATCGTGGAAGTATGTTTGTAGCAACATGTCTGGATGGTAACAATCAATTATACCCGTTAGCCATTGGGATCATGGATTCAGAAAATAATGATGCTTGGGAATGGTTTATGATGAAGTTACACGGAATGATTGGCGATAGACCTGAGTTGGTAATTATCTCTGATCGATGCACTGCCATAAGGAGAGCCGTTCTGAAAATTTTTCACAATGCAAGTCATGGTATTTGCTTTTACCATGTCAAAGGTAACATTAAAGCAAGGTTTAGGATGTCAAAAGCTCTTTGGGATCAATTTGAGCCTGCTTTTATTAATGCAGCAAAAGCATATGGACATGAGGATTTCAAAAGACAACTTGAAGGATTGTGGATGATCCACTCGGGTGCGGCTGATTACTTAGAAAATAATGTCGGTACATGTAATTGGGTAAGGTCTCAGTTTGAAGGGAGGAGGTATAGCATACTTACCACCAACATCGCAGAGAGTGTGAATTCTTTAATGAGAAAACCGCAAAAATTTCCTGTTACTCATCTTGTTGATTACTTTAGGAAAACATTGCAGCAATGGTTTTATGATAGGAAAATTGTAGCTGAATCAATAAGTACTCGACTAACAACATGGGCGGATGAAATAGTCACTGAAAGAAGAACTATAGCTGAAAGAATGATCGTTCGGCCGGTGTCTCCGCATCGATTTCAAGTTGTTGGTGGTGGCATTAAGGAAGGTTTAGTTGACCTGCAAAAGAGAACTTGCTCCTGCAGAGTATTTCAGGTTGATCAGCTTGTATGTGCTCATGCAAATGCGGCGTGTCTAACTATCCGAGTGGATTTCATAAATCTTTGTTTAGACTTTTACACTACAGAATCATTGGTGATGGCTTACGCACAACCAGTGGAGCCGGTTGGCGATGTGGCTGATTGGGAAGTTCCGATTTAAATTCAACAGATGCAAGTAAATCCACCAGTTGAGGCACCACAACCTTGTCGTCGTAAAGAGCTCAGAATACCCTCTGCTGGTGAGGACGATATCCGACGGACTGTTAGATGCGGACGGTGTAACGAACTAGGACATAATCGTAAGAGATGTAAGAATCCCATTGCATCGAGTCAAAATTAATTGTATTCCTTAGTTAAAACTATTATTTTTTGTTATGTATTCAACACTTATGTGCCCTGAAATTTTTATGTTATTAATTTTAATTTAAACTGCAATCTTGTTGAAAAAAATTAAATTAAATTTTAAACATTCTATTATACCAAAACTTACAAATTAAAATAAATAAATTTAATAAATACTTCACGAGAAAAAAAAATACCAGCCATAATTGGTGCGACAGGCGGGGGGTCGCACCAATTATGGCGCGACACGGGCGCACGTCGCACCAAAGTTGGTGCGACACCCCCCGTGTTGCACCAAATTTGGTGTGACATGCCGCGCCTCTCGCCGCCTTCCGCATCCTCCTAAAGGTGGGACTTGCCCCGCCTGTCGCACTAATTTTGATCTCACCAGCACACGCACCAAACCCCACCAGCACACCATCATTCTCAAACAACATAAATAAATTATAACATAAATTTCAATATTAAACTTAAGTTTATAAATAAAAAAAATACAACATATTCAAACCTTCAATTCAACAACGACTTACAATATAATATCATCATTAAATATGTCAACTGCAATTTTCTTTCTAAAAAACTGCACATGACTACTGTTAAATTCTAATTTAAGCCCAAACATTAAATACATCGTAAACAATAATAAAAAAACACCGCAATCTCCAGTTCCGGGCTGTTGTTGTGGGACGCTCTTAATTGCAACAACTTTCCAAGGATCGGCACTCCGTAACTCCGGCCGAATATTATAAAAGCCAATATATTCCAACCATCGGGGAAAAATAACTTCAAGTGGCTTGAATTTCAGCTTGTATCTTTTGTCACCTTGAAATGTCAGTAATGAGTCATAAATCCAAATTTTATTTTTACGAAAATCAACCCGGGCTAATACCCAATGCGCGCCATCCAAGTTAACAGGAATGAGCAACTGCAGATTAAAACTTACGTTAATTAATCATGTCCAAAGCAATAAAATTGACAAATAACCAACAAAAAGTGAGAACTTATATATTTTAATTACGACAGTGAAATATAATAAAATACATACCATGTCCACATCCGTCATTGGTTTGGACATAGTGTGTTGTCGCCCTTGAAGATAGCTATTCAAGCGGTCATCGAAGACTAATGAATCAACCGAACAATCTCCGTTGTTCCATAACTGATTCAAGAAAACCTAGTACATGGAAAACCAATAAAGTACCATAAATTAACAAATCTTAAAGGTCACAATAAACAAATAGAAATGATAACTATAAATTATCTCAGATGCGTTACCCAAAAAATGTGTCAGTATGTGTGACACGTTGAACTAGGGCGTTCGGATACTGCCGTTGTTTCTCGCTAAGCAAGCGAAAATACTCGTGAATATGCTGCCGAAGAACATAAATATTTCGATTTAAAAAAAAGTATTCACAAATCCACAACACTCAAACAACTTCAAAAATATAATTACCTCATCGCCTAGCCATCCCATCGATGCTAAACCCAAAATTACTTCGAAGAACGACCGCGGGTGTTGAACTATCCAATCTACAGTCATATGACCAGCGAACCATCGATCAAACTCAGCATACAGACTAGAATCCTCCAATCCACGAAATAGATTATATCCACACTCGTACTCAACTCAATCGCATGGTCCATGATTTGCGGTGGAGGTAAACGCCGGACAGTCTTTCCTCGCCTGAATGGAGGCATCATGTAAGGACTATCAAAAACATACGACGGTCTGTACGCTCGGCTGAACCTACTAATACCTGGAGGTGCCTCAGTAAAGACCTCCACGCTCTCCCCACTAACATCCCCGTAGAAACTATATAATGATGTAGGAGTAGAAAAATTTGGATTGCCCACATCAGTATACACTCCATAATCATCTGGGGCCTGTCCATTCGGTAAGATACACATATTAACAATAAACAAATTAAAAGACAAATGAATAGAATTGTCAAAAGCAAATGTACTCACAGTGAACGAGCGTCCAGTAGGAGAATCCTTGTTGGGACGTTTAGAAAATGAATCGATAAATCCCACCACAGTTTTTTTAAAGTCTTTAAATTCTGACTTAAGTTCGTGGATGTTGCGATCAATCTTGTCCATTCGTCGTTGCATATAATCATTAAACTGCTTTGTCCTCGACTAAAAAAAAAAGTAAACGAAATTTTATAATAACAGTAAATAACAAAAAATTATCTATGCATAAAAAAATTTTTTATAACCTCATAATCACATGCATCATCAGAGTGGTCTGTCTGCTCCTGGTGGTCATCTGCAGGCACCTCATCTGCAGAAGTCTCATGATGCTGTTCGGGTGTTGGGCTTGGTATGTCGGCATGCTCGTCTGATTGCTTTGTAATAGATGGCGGCGCGTTGATTGAGGGTTGGTGCTATATAAAGTAGCATTTAAAATAAAAAAAAATCGAATTTCCATTAAATAAACAAAATCGTACTCATAGAACACCGACCTCATGAACCCAGTCTGGAATGCGTGGTATGTAATCCTTTACAGTGAGCCAATATTTTTTACTCTTCTCCTTTCCATTCGGCTCAAGAGTTTGTAAAACATCCCCCTACCATGAATTTAACCCAAATTCATAACTAAGTATATATAGAATATGAATTTAATAATGTTAAAAAAAATCATAACTTATTACTTAGAAGACGAGATTCGTCATTTAAGAATGAATAAACTCCAGCAAAGTTGATTTTTGAAGACGCCATGGGCTTCCATTGCAGAATGCGGGAAATTTTTTTCTTCATTTTTACAGCCCATTCTGACGGTAAACCTCCGATCATTTCGTAAATCCAAACCTACACCAACCACAAGTGAAAAAATTATTAATACAACTATCAAATATTTAATATTATAAAACTTATAAATAAAAAAAAATAACGCACCTGAACTCCGGGTGTAAAACCATAAACATTGTATTTTTCAATTTTATGCTTAGGATTTTCCAACCGCATCCTCCTAAATTTCTCGTTTTTCTCATATAATGCACAGTCAAGACTTTCGTATATAATTTCCCAAGAAAAAAAACCTCATGGACGATTGCGGAAATAGTCTATATCATCGACTTCATCAAGCCATGTGAAATTGATTTGACAATGACCCTTTCTTGCACTTAAAATCTTGTCCGCAAAATAAAACAGTGCAATCTTTAATGCGTCAATATCATCCATTACCTCAAAATTTAACTGCTCAAATAATGCATCAAATTGCTTAACAGTGATGTTGCGATACAAACCATTAAAATACTTATTCAGTAGTCTATGGTTTGTGCTATTGGTTGCTGCCTTATCTACACCATAGGAAAGTCCAGTAATCAGACACCATTCAACAATTGACAACCGAATCAAATGTCCACCAATCTGAAACCATAACTGATTCTCCCTGCTGTCTGCTTCATCGATCAATTGCCTAAGTAAAATATTGTGTAAAATTACACCACTAAATGGAAAGCTTCGACATTCCAAAAAATGTCCAAATATATCTTTCTTGAACAGATTCAACTGCCGGTTTGTCAATTTTCGCTCAATGACTTTTACTACTGCAGATAAATTACACATGCTCGAAATTCGGCCCGGAAAATGATCATTATAAGGAAAATACATCCTGCCTAATTCGAATTCTTTATTCGCCATGTATCTGTAATATTTATAACATAACATTTAACACAGAGAAAAAAATATAGTTCAATAAAAAACAACTGCAATTTTAGTGCGAATTTTAGTGCGAAGGGTAAATTTTGGTGCGACGGGCAAACTGTCGCACCAAAATTGGTGCGACAGGCAGCTCGCGCTCGCGCGCGCTCCAAGCTCGACGAGCGCGAGCTCCTGCCCAGCGATGAGCGCAAGCTCGCGCGTGCTGGCCAGCGACAAGCACGAGCTCGCGCCCGTCGCTTGCCGAGAGGCGTGCTCGCTCCAGCGCTCGTCGTTGGACCGGTTCCCTCCATTCAAAATAACCCAAAACAGAATGAAATCGCTAACCTAAGTTTTGAAGACTGTAGATGCTAGATCGGGTGCCGTTAATGGATGAAGTCGCCTCCGATAAGCGCTAGTGTTGCTGCCGGTTATGAGGTTTTGTTCGGTTTGGGAGAGAAGAGGGTAAACAAAGAACTTGGGGAGAGGGATAGTTTGGTCTCAAAAATTTTCTTTTGGCTAATGTTGATAGAATTTCTTTTGTGTGTTTAAAATGAAAATAGTCTAAAGTTTTGTGGTTGTTTTTGTAAAATTCCCAAGTTTAAAGTACCTTATTCATTAGATTAAAAAAGCACTTAATTGCAAACCAAAATCTCAACGCATTGGTTGTTCACGAGTGATTTTGAGTGTCAAGTGGTTTTTTGTTTCGTGGCGTGAAATGGTGTGAGGATTGAAAAGGTGTAGGAGTTAAAGAGTGTGTGTTGGAGGTAATTTGTGTGTGTGCTTTATATATATATTTTTAGGGACATTTTAGACAATACACCACACAAAATAATATATCCACATAATTATCAAGCATGGGTATATTTAATTAAAATCCCTGGCTTTATTGGTAATAAAAAAAATAGTAAAAAATTACACAAAAATAGGGGAAAAACCAAATAACAAATTTATACAGTAAAAGACAATTAAAACAACAGCAAATAACAGTAGAAATAGCAAAATCAGCAGCAAATAATAACAACATAAAAACAAATCACAATAAAAAGGGTCAAATAAGAGACAGTAATCGTTGAAAAAAGATAATAAAATAAGAGGATTGGTTTTGAGAATTTTGCTTGGGATGAAACTAAACCTTAAACTTGTGTGGTTGCTTGCTATGTAGCATTGCTATAAGTTTGCTAATTAATATTATAACTTCAACATTGTATAATATTAATCTTCTTCTTTTTACTTTTTTAATTTTTCTATAAATATTTATGTATAGCATTTTTTAATAACATAATAAATATATCTATATGAATACTTTGTAGAGATGAATTCATGTGGCTTCTTATCTTTCAGGGATTAAGCAAGAAGAAGGAGAGGATACTGAAGAGAACTTAGAAAGGGCCATCAAAGAACCTGGACATGGTTTGATGATTGGCTACCTTTTTGTTATTTGTTTGTTGGCCTTTGTCTCTTAATCCCTTTTAAGAAGGTATATAATTTATTAATCTACTCTACTGATAATTTTTTCTATTAAAATATGATATATTAAAGCTGTAAAAGTTGTATAATATGACTTTGAATCCAAGTAACTAAATTCTCTTTGTGTTTATTTTTGCATAATGGTAATCCCATCATGTGGAATATGGTTCCACTTAACTTAATTAGTGGACTACTTTGTACATTTATAAATACTTACCTAGACTTTCCCACAACTGTATAGATTTACACCTCAAGTGTAGTGAATAAAAAAAAGGAATTTAAAAAAGAAAATGGTAATTAGTTTTCTTCCTTGGGCTGAATTATTTATGAAATTCATAGATTTCACAGATCATGATAGTTGACCTGAAGTTCACTTATCCTTGTGGGCTAGCATATGCAATTCTTATTAATGGCTTTAGTAAACAGGGAGATCAGATGGCTAAGTAAACATATACAATTACAACTTTAATTGACTTCTAAAGATTAAAGGACACATTATTAAATCAAATTCAAACTTGGAAAGACAAACAACTAAGATGCAATTACATACAAACACACGCACATATAATTCTTGAACTTGTAAACCAATTTGCAAGTCAAAATAAAAAGTATATGATTATTTGAATGACAAGTTTTATAAACATCTTCTCTTGTTTCTTATTAAACCTAGAAATTACAAAACCTCATAAATGTTAGATGGTGCATGTGTCTTCACTTCTATATAAAAATGACAGTGACAACAATGCTGCCTCTTATAAAAATAGAAATAGATGACAATGATGCCCCTTATAAAAATAAAAATGGATGATCAATTTTTAACTATCATAAGGTGCCCTCAAATTTCTCATCTAGTTCTTTTAATTTCTTCTTAATTAAATCGCAAATCTTCCTATTTCTAGTACATCGAATTTGGACGATGCATGAGTTAATAGCCTACCAAATTATTTTAATCAATTCTTTCAACAATCATAGACAAGAAATCTCTAGATATCGTCCACAATGCTTAGATTCTACAAAAAGCACTAGATCTCCATGCCTAATTTCATTCACTTTGAGAAAAGAAATTCAAAATTACATTGTGCAGTTGATGATCGTTGATGATGGCAGAGACAACAGTAGCTAGAACGCATAATTGAATCGGCTCAAGAATGGCAGAGACAACAGTAACTCAGAGCTTGGAATAAAGAAGCAAATTGGCTCAAGTAATGGCTAGAAGTTGCAGTGCCGATCACTTGAACGGAAGTACTAATAATGGCGACGACGTGGGTGTTTAATATCTTAGGCAGAATTACGGTTAGGTGCGTAGGAGTGCGCTTGAGCTTTTTGTTGTTGTGAAGAAGAAGATTATGTTGTTTAAGAAGAATGAGTATTAGAGTTAAAGACTGGCCCTTTATCTTTTTTTTTTTTTTTTGCTTTTCCCCCTCTTTTATGGGGCCAATATGACATGTTATATAAATTAAGGTTAATCTCAGCCTACCTCCTTTGTGAAGTGACAATCTTCAAATCGTCACCCTTATTATTAAAAACATCAAGTTACCCCTAAAACTCATTATCTTTAATCATTGACCGTCGTTGACTCATAAAAGTATGAAAACACCCCTACCTTAACAGAATATTCTTGTAACGGCATTGTGAAGATACAAAAAAGGTTGATGTGCGACTAGTCATTGGAAAATGAAAAAAGTAATTGATATATGACTAGTCATTGAAAAATAAATTAAAAAATAAAGTGTTGAAATAATTTAATGGGCCTAAATAAATTGATAGTTTTCTTAAATTAGACATGTTAGTTAAATAAATTACATGACATGCCATCATACATAAATTACAATAATGCCATCATAAAAAAATATTGAAGATATAAATACTAAATCTTGTAATTAACTTATAATAATAATAAAAAAACCCCAAGTTCCACTGAAACCGCAAAATCACACAAAAATTTTCTCTCTCCAAGTACAAAATTTTCCCGAGAAAGTGCCACCTACATAACACCCTACCAAAACCACAATAACTTCTAAAACTAAATTGATTGTATAAATGTAGCACAGATCAGCATTTTTTATTTTGGACAAAAACCAAAACGACGTTGTTTATCCGTTCGATTCTGTCACTCTATCTCCACCACCACCCTCAATCTCCACGCCTTAAAATCCTAACCTTAATCTTAACCGAAACATGTCTATGTCAGTGTACTACCAGACACGAGCGGCGCACCACGGCGTCGTGACTAGCGACTTGCTAGCGCAGTCGTAGGAGGCAGCGACGAGGGCAGTAGCGGCGGGCAGACAGGGGATAGTTGATGGAGGGAAAAGCGAGAGGAAGTTTAGTGTGATCGATGAGTTTAATAATTAGAGAAAGCAACTAGATTTGGCTGAGGTTGTGGCGGCTATACGTGCTCTGGCGACTGTTATTAGGAATAGTGAAGCGAATAGTAATGATTATAATAATAAATATAAAAATGTAAAATATTATTCTTTTTTCATTTATAACTTTAATTAATTTCTTTATTTATATTTAAAATAAATTTTTAAAATTAAAAAATTAAAATTTAATCAGTTCGAACAAAATTAGACATATAGGTACAAAATGAAAATTTTTAAAATATTAGGGATACATATCATAAATATTTAAAATATTTATGTGTTTTGAAAAATTTAGAAAGATTTGGACCCATAAAAATTAATCCATGTAAAGATTTTCCCTTTTTTTTTCCCCTTTTTTGACTGTTAGAGGTATGTACAAATACCGTTTTACCATTTTAGCCGTTAAAAGTAATAAACCGATAACGATTTTTGAGGGGTAACTTGATATTTTCAATAATAAGGGGGACGATTTGAAGATTGTTACTTCGCAAGGGGGTAGGCTGAACTTTACCCTATAAATTATAATATATATCACGTGTTGTATGAACAAATAATATTTATATGAACTAAACACACACACATGTACATAGTCGTATGTCTTTTCCTTTCCAATAAAATATGTTATATGACAAAAAACTCATGTCAACCAAGACAATTTGGGATCCTGACCAAAACAAGATTGGAACAACTTGTTGTCTTGATTTACTATTTGAGACATGATCAAGATTGGCAAATCCCAATCCATCATGTTCTATTGTCAACCCTATTTTTCTTAGTAAATATGAACATATCATTATTCTATCAAATTAACAACTAAAATATTTTATTTTTCTTAATTTTTCAAAATATTATTTAATTTTTTGTTATTATAATGAAAATTATATTATTTGTTAATGGGAAATTATCATTGCACCATCTCCCTTTTGTCTTATGTTTATTCAACTACCATAAAATTCTAACATGTTATCTGCACCATCTTTCTTTTTAAATTTGTATCAATTAGCTACTTTTAAACTAACACCGTTAAATAATTTAAATAAAATTATAATTTTACCCCTAAATAAATTAAAAGACTATTTTATTTTATAAAAACTTTGAAAATAAAAAATTATAATTATAAAAATACCCATAAATTTAATAAAAATAAATCCAAAATTAGAATTTTTATTTTTTAATAAAAAATCTTTTAATAAAAAATTATAATTATAAATATATATTTTGTAAAATTTTAATAATTATTTTTAAAAAATTTTATAATTTTGTAAAATTTTAATAAAAATAATTGAATTTATTTATTAAAAAATTATAATTTTACAACATTTTATTAAAATAACTGAATTTATTAAAATAAAATTTTAATTATAAAAATTTAATTATAAAATTTTAATGATTGAAATTTTAATGATTGAAATTTTGAAAAATCTAAATTTATAATTATAATTTTTCATTAAAATAATTTTTACTAAAAAATAAAAATTCTAATTTTGAAATTTATTTTTATTAAATTTAGGGGTATTTTTATAATTATAATATTTTTATTTTCAAAATTTTTATAAAATAAAATAGTCTTTTAATTTATTTAGGGATAAATTTGTTATTTCATTTAAATTATTTAACAGTGTTAGTGCAAAAGTGGCTAATTGATACAATTTTTTTTTAAAAAAAAGGTGGTGTAGAAAATATGTTAAAATTTTGTAATGGTTGGATGAACATAAGGCAAAAGAGGAATGGTGCAATGATAATTTCCCTTTGTTAATTAATAAAAAGATTAATCATGAACAATAATTAAAATAATTGAAAATTTACTCTAAATTTACATATTTGTATTGATTTACTAGACTTTTAGCGATGAAATAGTAATTTTGTGGTAATATTTTTTTTCTAATATTTTCAAAGAAGGCACAATTATATCTCTTTCCGTTAGGTAATTAGTGACAAAACTTAGTTCATCATCAACGATAATTATTAGCATGTGAAATATTTTTAGAGACGAAATAACCAACTTTTTTAAACGAAAACATTTCACTGCTAAAACATATTTCTGCTATGAAAATTATCTCATTACTAAAACAATTAAAAGATTCTATTTCAAAACTCCTTTTTAACGACATATTTTCATCGTAAAAAAAAGTTTTAGTGACGACTACCATTCTGTCACTATAATCTTAAATTCCAATATATAATCAACAACAAAAGCATCGTAGCCCAAAAGTAATTATTGGCGTTAGTATTTTTTCTAATATTTTAAAACAAAATGATTTTATATTTGTTCCCATTAAGTAATTAGCGACGAGAATTAATTCATTGTCAAAGATAATTATTAGCATGTGACGCATTTTTAGTGACGAAAAATTTTGTTGTTAAAACCTATTTTTGCGGCGAAATTTATTTCGTCACCAAAATCTACTTTTTGCAATGAATTATGTATTTCATCGCTAAAACCCCTTTTAGCAATGAAAATTTTCATCATTACAACATCATTTTATGACAAAGTCGTTCAAAAAAATATTTTTTTCCGATGGATTATTACTAATTGCTGGAAGATTACATTCCAAAACACCTTTTTTAAGAGGTTTTAGTAACAATAACAATTTTTTTCACCATAAGTGTGCTTTTGGATGACTTAAATTTCGTCTCTACAAAGTCAAATATCAATAAATAATCAGCGACTAAAATGTTTGTCGCCAAACCCACTTTTTGTGACAAACCTAGTTTTGTCGTTGTAGAGATCTTTAGTGATGAAAAAAATCGATGCTACACAGTGCAATGTCGTCGTTGAATATGTACGTTTAGTGACAAAATTATTCATCGCACATATCAAAATTTGTTTGCTAAAGATATTGGAGCCAATTATTATTATTTTTTTGCTGCTTCATTTTTTGGCGATAGTAACAATTATTTGTGGGAATATATCATCTTTAATGATGAAGTTTTTGTCACTAAATATTTCATCTCTAAAGACCAATATTCTTGAACTGATCTAGTTGAATGGAGGTAATACAATATTGATTCAAATGTCTAACCCAAAAAAAAAGCAGCTATATAATAATAGTTACAAGAAATACAATATAGGGCTAATGGCAACTTAAACAACCATGTCATAGATACAAAACATAGTGGTTATAGACTCTGCTCTAGTATCTAGTAGATGTAAAACATAAATTATATTAGTTGCAAAAAATTTCTTTCTAATTAGACAAAATTGATCCAAATAATAAGCAATAACAATTATAAGGTTTGAAACGTGGGATTCGATAATACCGCCATTGAACTAAATTTGTATAATTTGAAGGCGGTCTTCTTCTTAATAAGAATAAATAAACAAATATAATCTCTTCTTTCGCACAATCCCATTCCAAAATCATGATTCCATACTATCAAACACGCCACAAAAATAATTCCAACAATGTGTTGGTGATATATACTTGTGGGGAATGGTAAATGTAAAGAATTGCAGTAATAATGGTAGAATTTTATTGTGTAAAGTAATGTGTTCACAATACTGTATGTAGGAAGAAAATAATGGCAATAGAAAAATTACAAAAAAAATAATGTATACTTCAAGGCTCATTACAAATGTTGCTTTCCTTAAGACGTTATTTGTCATCACTAATTAAGTGATGCACATGGTTACGCTTCCACGATACAATGAAGCACTTATTTGTTCGCTTGCGTTGTACATCGACGAAAGCAAACCAGAATACTCTTAAATGTTGTAATCTTGCAAAGAAACAATAAATTGTTCCTGTAGAAGACAATTTATTGGATATTTAATGCATAAATATAAGTGTTTTATGATGAAATTCGTTTTAGAAAAGACGGCTAAGAAAAGAGTGGTTTGGGTAATTATTTTCATATCTAAAAAGTCTAAATATGGCCCCTATTTATAGATATATTTGTGTCCTTTCATTTGGGTTGTCATTTTGCATGATACCCCTTCATTCATGACTATTGGATCAAATTGAACCATTAATATTTCAAATGAAATGTCACCCTGAAATGATGCATTTTTAAATGAAATGCCACCGTGAAAGGATGTATCCTTAAGTGAAAAGATACATCTTCTAAAAGGCATAATTAAATAGACATGTCTTTACAATAAGACACCATTTATTATGAAAAATGTTCCAACACAATGGTACGTGCTAAATCATGTAATAAGCCTTACCATATCAAATAAGCATCAAGAAAATGCAATTAGATACATCTATAATTTAAAATTTAAAATCACGAGCATAAGAAACTCTAGACAAATATTACAACAATGACCAACACACTATTGCCAATTTGCCGATACCTGCATATTTGCAGATGAATTGCCTTGCATGAATTGATTGGCATATAAACCCTGCCCTTTATTCACACTCCTCACAATCTTCAATCTCACTGATCATATAATTTTAAAATTATTGAAAAAACATTGCCTAAGCCTAAGCTAATAACAGTAGACGAAGCCAATTACACTAAAAGCTGCAAGCATGCGACAAACAACACAAAAATTAAACCATTGTTTTTCCAATTTTCCCCAATACCCAAATACATTAAAAATAGCAATATAAAACTTAAATACTTGTCTATTAACCAGCTCAAAAAAGAAAATAAATGACAATAATTAAGGGATAATAAAATAAAAAAACAAATTCAATATAACTAGCCATCACTAGTGCGACATCAACTAAGCTAAGGTGCAAGAACAATGGTTTGCTACAATGACTGAGGTGACGGGTTGGCTGAGAAAACAATTACTATAGCCAGAAAATCGATGGAAATGGCGTGGCTAAGTCTAAAGGTGGTAATCTGGGTCAGGATTTGTTTATTCGATTCGATTCGATGCAAATTAAATAGGTTTGAATTTGAAAAAATTGATTCATTTAATAAATGAGTGAATTTAATTCAATTCGCTAATTAAACGAATCGAATCTTGGTTTGAGGACATTGATTTGTTTATTTGTTTAGAAATCATTTAATAAATAGGTTATAAGCGAATCGAATACGATCCATTCATTTAAAATTTATTTATTATTTTTAATTAAATTACTTATTTATCCATAAATATGTATGACAAAGGTTTAAAGTTTGAAGGCATATATAATAATTATAATTGATAATAAGTTTATACTTCGTAGAATGTTAAATTTATGGTCTTTTATATTTTATTTTACTTTTGTAAATGAATACATATTCAATTCGATTCATTATGGATTCATAATAAGATAAATGAATGGTAAATGAATCCAGATTCATTTATTAATTCTAATAGATGAGTTAAAAGAATTGGATCGAATATTCATTTCATAAACAAATTGAATCTAGATCAGCATAATTTTGACCCAATTCATTTACAATTCGATTCAAATACAATTTGTTTATTAGTTTTGCCACACCTAGCCAAGTCTACTCTGGTAGTGGAAAGGTGTGTGAGTGAGTATGGTGGGGTGTGTGTGTGTGTGAGTGAGATTAAGCGCAAGACCGTGAGAGAGGCTAGAGGCTTCAGAGATGTTAAGACTTAGGATTTGAGCAGATATGATTACAAAAATACAATGATTAAGCAGGATGATAATTCTGGCCTTCAAAATATGATGACTAATGGGAAAATTTTAATATAAAATCCTGCAATAAAGACAATTAGAAAAAGAAAATTGGAATTTACAAGATTCAAAATTCTGCATGATTTATGTTCATTGAAGTGATTATTATTTATTTAAAATTTAAAAGAGATACATGTAAAAGTATTGGTTTTCATATTTTTAAGTTAAAAATAAATAATATAATACTTATTATAAGATATTATGATTAAAAAAAAACATGTCAATCGAATTCAAATATTTAGTTTAATCCCAAATTCAAAATGATTACAAAATAAAGTAAATATTGTCTTAATCTTGTCCTACATTTTTAAAAAATAAGTAAATAAACAATAGAATATTTCTCATTCCTCTATTTTGATTCTCCAATCGAAGAAGCAAATGCACCATAAATTGATTTGACAAGATAGAGTGGAATTATGTCATTCATTCTACTCATGTTCTATAAAATTTAGAGAAATTATATTAATTAAATTAGAAATAAAAATATGTTCTGCTTTAGCTAGATTTTTGGATGACACAAATAAAACAATGAAATACTAAAGAATGGATAGATGTAGGAGGTTGCCTTATTGTGTTTGAGGTGTTCTCTTACAAGAGAGAGGAGGTTGGCTGGTAATAACTTTATGAAATAAGAGTTATCATGGCACTTTTAGACTTAAATCAATAATACTTAGAGAGTAAATAATGTGTTTTCATTACATTTTTATTATATTTTGTATAAACATTCATCTTAGTTTATTCGCAATAAATTTTGTAGGATTTAGAATAATTTGTGTGCTAAATCATATGCATAATTGTAGGTGTTCGGAAGCCTAAATTTCAAGGAAGGAATGTTGAGCAATAGGCTTGCAAAAGATAGAAAAGAACTTGGCTATAAAAGAATTGAAACAAATCTGGAACAGTGCAGTTGCTGTAGCCGTTGCAATAGCAATCATTACTGTGCAATCCTGAAATAATGACAGAGGAAATTTTGCATGGGATACTTACAGAATTGCGATCTGCAGTTTCCTAATCTGACTTATGCACGACTTAGGCTTTCGTTTACCCTAATTTTTAACTATAAAATAAGCACACATCATAAGGAAAAGAGGGATCTGTCTCCCAAGGAGAAAAACCACAAAGAAACACAAGAAAAATAAGATTCAAGAGAGAGATTGAGGGCTGCACAAGAGGAGAATTTACAGAAATCAATTGGGGAATCAGTCTTTCTTTTTCTTCTCATGTTTTCTTGTTTTCTATTTATTTATGAGGATGTGTTTTATGGCTGAAACCTTGTTCTTCATTTTTCTTTTGCAAATCATGAACTAAATTTATTTGTAGTTGGAGTGATAAACAATTTTAATGTTTTATTGACTGAATATATGTGTTGCTGCATGTTTGCTATAGCAGTTTGTTTTGATAGTATTTATTTTTATTCGTTATTTCAGTTGATCATCCATTTAATGATAGCTAAGGAAGAGTCACAAGAGGGTCTATCTTAGTGGAACATATCAAAACAATACTTAATCTTAAATTAGGTTTCCCGGATTGAGTTTTACTTGAGTCCCAAAGGAGCCATGTAGGGTAAATAGAACATACACGTGTAATGCTATATCTTATATTGGTATACAACTGATAATTGTTAGGTTGTATATAAATATAAGATATCCAACATATGACGACTAAGGATACGTAAGGATTTTGCCCAGTGTTGTAGTAGATACTACAGCAACTGAAGCAACCATTAGAAAATAGTCAAGACCATTATGAGAGTTTATTAACTCAACTACTCTATATTCCCATTGGTTTTATCCTTGAGTTTGACTTGATAATTTACTTTGTTGCATTTTATTTATAGTGCTTTTAGTTTAATTAGCACATTAGTTTTATTAATTGTTTTATTTTAATTTAGAACAAAATCTACATAGTTAAAATTGCTGTAGCAAGTCTGATAACATCAATCCCTGTGGAGACGATCTTGAATACTCATCACTTTATTACTTATTGTGTACACTTATAAATTGACACCAATAGTATTTGAATTTATACACCAAGTTTTTGGCGCCACTGCCGGGGATTGATTTTTTATTGTAATTTGTGAAATTAGTTTTAACAGTGCTAATTTTTTATTTTATTTTGATTTGTTAATTTTGTTGACATAGGTGATCTAGCAACCCTTGTATGCGCAAATATAAATCTGTTGTATTTTAGTTTGATCCAGAAATTGAGAAGAGAGCATTGGGAATTACAAGCTGCTGTAGCAATGGATGATTTGCAAGATATACGAAACTTAAACCCTAGAGATGAGATACAGCCAGTCAATGTACATGAAGGTCTAAATTGACAATATGTTCAAAGGCAACCAGGGAATAACAACATTATTCATATGGCAGACGATAAAGATAGAGCCATTTGAGACTATACAGTGTTGACTCCTCAAGCCATACATTCGGGAATAGTTAGACCCGACGTTCAAGCTGACAATTTTGAGCTCAAACTAGTGATGTTTCATATGTTGCAGACAGTAGGGCAATTCAATGGGCTGCCATCTGAAGATCCTCATCTACATTTTAAGTTGTTTTTGAAAGTAAGTAATGCTTTCAAGATTGCTGGAGCATCGCAGGAAGCATTGAGACTCTGACATTTCACATTTTCTTTGAGAGATCGAGTAATAGCATGGTTGAATTCTCTACCACCAGATTCTATCACAACATGGAATGACTTGGCTGACAAATTTTTGATAAAATACTTCCCGCCAACCAAGAATGCAAAATTGAGGAACGAGATCACATCTTTTCATCAACTTGAAGATGAGAGTTTGTATGATGCATGGGAAAGATTTAAGGAGTCACTCAGAAGATGTCCTCATTATGGTATTCCTCACTGCATTTAGTTAGAAACTTTCTACAATGGTCTCAACCCAAGCACTAGATTGATGGTGGACGCTTCAACAAATGTGGCCTTATTATCTCGATCTTACAATGGGGCTTATGAAATTTTGGAGAGGATTGCTAACAACAATTATTAATGGCCATCAACCAGACAAGTTGTAGCAATAGGAACAACCGAAGTCCATAAAGTAAATGCCTTGACAGCAGTGTCAGCCTAACTAACTTCATTAATAAATATGATGAAAGCTATAACCACTACTCCAACAACTATCAACCAAGTTGCCATGGTCTCTTGTGTTTATTGTGGAGATAGATGCTTATTTGATAATTGTCCTGGGAATCCAGCTTCAGTCAATTATATAGGCAGCTTCAACCGACAGAACCAGAATAACTCATATTCCAACACTTACAACCCTAGATGGAAGCAGCACCCAAATTTTTATGGAGTCATCAAAACCAGACTGTTGCAGCACCTAATAAGCAGACAGACCTGCTCAGCCACTTGGATTTTATCAGCAAAATCAAGAGCAAAGAAGCATCAACAATTATCAACTCAACTCCCTTGAAGCTTTGATTAAGGATTATATTGTGAAGAACGAAGCGGTTGTCCAAAGTCATACTGAATCTTTGAGAAACCTGAAAAATCAAATTGGACAACTTGCTACAGCATTAAGCAACAGACCTCAGGGTAATTTACTCAACAATAAAGAGGACCTAAGAAGAGAAGGGAAAGAACACTGCAAAGGGATTAACTTGAGATTTGGAAAGGATGTTGATAGTTCAGTTAGTGTACCAAAAAGAAGAATTGAGTCCAACAAAGGCCAAGAAGATACTCAAGTAGAGAATGATTCACAGTCTTCCACTTTTCAGAATGTAAATCAACACAGTTATACTACAGCATCTGTAGAAAGTTATGATCCAGCACTTGGTGGTGAGGAAGCTACAACACCAACAACAACAAACCCGAGTGGAACAAAAGAGAAGCAGTCTGCACAACCTGCTACAACACAACAGTTTAGATATCCACCACCTTTTCCTCAAAGGTTTTAGAAGCAAAAACAAGACAAGCAGTTCAGTAAAATCTTGGGAGTGCTAAAACAGCTTCATATCAATATCCCTTTTGTGGAAGCTTTAGAGCAAATACCAACCTATGCGAAATTTTTGAAGGATATTTTGACAAAGAAAATAAGACTTGGAGAATTTGAGACAGTTGTTCTAACACAAGAGTGCAGCCAAATGCTTCAGAGTAAGATATCGCAGAAGATGAAGGTTCTAGGAAGCTTCACAATCCCTTGCTCCATAGGCACTAAATACAATGGCAAAGCACTTTGTGATCTAAGGGCATCAATCACATGCCTTTATCAGTGTTTAAGCAATTAAGGGTTAATGAATGTAGACCAACAACAGTGACTTTACAACTTGCTGACAGATCTCATGCTTATCTAGAAGGGAAGATTGAAGATGCGTTAGTGAAGGTAGATAAATTTATTTTTCCGATGGATTTCATTGTGTTAGACTTTGAGGTAGATAAAGAAGTGTCAATCATTCTAGCGAGACCTTTCTTAACCACGGGAAAGACTCTAATTGATGTTCAAAAAGGAGAATTAACCATAAGGGTGAATGATCAGCAAATTACATTCAATGTACTGGATGCCATAAAGAGTCTCGATGAGATTGAAGATTGTAATTTTATCAGTGTTTTAGACTTTGTTGTAGCAGAAAGTTTACACAGTTGCTGCAGTAAAAAAGAAATCAATGCTGTAACATTTGAAGAACTTGATGATGAGAATCGTGGAGCAGCTAACATAGCATGGCCAAGGGAGAAGTAACCCTTCAGAATTGACGAGCAAATCCAACAAAAGGAGCTCACTCCAGACCAACAAGAATTCAAGGTTAATGGGCCGAGAGAGAAGCACTATATGAGAGCTGATGTGAAGAACCTATAGAATGATAGATTCCTCAAGGATCTAGGTTGAGGAAACAAGAAAGGTCAAACTGAAAGACCTAAAATCAAGCGCTAATTGGGAGGCAAACCAATAAGGGAAGTTGTTTTAAGTTTTTAAGACATTAAATTTAGTTTTTAAATTATTTAATTTGTCTTTTTGTTATTTTAAGTATGCATCTAATTTTTTTATGTCTTTGTGTTAAATTGCAGCAAGTTATAAAAAAAATGTGGAGAGCAGGAAGGAATTACTGCAGCATCATTTAAAGCATGACATATAACCGAAGATTCTCAAATAACAAAAGCATTTCTTGCTTTTGTAGCAGCAATGGATTGATCATATTTATGATAAGGAGCATTTGATAAGTGGATCAAAGAAGAAATGACCCTTTACAGCCTGTGCTGCAGTAGTACTTCCAGCAATAGGGGAGTACCCCTATCAGCTAGTTTATTTAACTTCTTTCTGTAAAAATTTTCTTTCATTTAGTTTTAATTTTCTGATTCATTCTGCATGTCCTTTTATTTAGTATTTGCATGTATGGTTTATGTGGTTTTGTTTTATGTGCTTGTGAGGACACAGCACCACTCAAGTTTTGGGGGGTTGTATTTCTGAATGCATGTGTTTATGCTTGAGTTGTTTGTTGTGTAAAACTCTGTTATCTAATATTTGTGTATGAATTTGAAAACCTAATGAAAATAAATTGAGTCTTATTGAGTATTTATGAGAATGCCAAGTAGAGATAGTTATAGATAGAGGTTGAAATTCTGTCCCGACACTTAGACTTTAGTTGAGTTTTATGAGAATGCTGTAGCAAAGCCAGGAAAACCAAAAAAAAGTAGAAAATATCTCAAGTTTGGGAAAAAAATTTTGTTGGACTGTGCCTGTTATGAAATAAATTTTGCTCTAATAGTTTAAGTTGCTGAGTAACCAGTGTTGAGTATGCACCCAATATGCAAACTTCAGTCCAAAGGCAACAAGAGTTATGAGCAGTGCTGCAGCAATTATATATAAAAAAAGAGCAAAAAAAATGGTGATGAAGGAATGAAAAATAAAGAGGTCCGCTACCTATGATACTAAGTAACCTGGTCTATTTATGAGCCCCATGTTCAGCCTAAAGTCAAAGACGTCCAAAGGTAAGACCTAGATATAACATCGCAGACGTGTGCTGCGGCAATTCTGACATGTACTTTGAGTGAGTAATTGGGTGTCGTCATTACAAGTGGTAGGCATTCACATGAAAAGCTCAATGTTGCATTGAAGGGTTTAACTAAAAAAAATAATTATGTTTCTTGTAGCACAGTTTAAGTTTATTTGTAAATTCTGCTCCCCCATATGTGAATATATTTGTGTTCTACCTTTGAATTATATGCAATATCTCTGTAATGTTGCAGCACCTCTGGAATTTGATCAAAGCGGCACATACACACTTTAGACAGAATGAGACCTAAGTCTAGAACTAAACTGCTAAGGCTATTTTGCATTATTAAGATTGTGATATGAGGGTGGAAGAATTCTTGCAAATTTGATGATAGAGCTAAGTTAATTGTTGCATGATTGTGTAGTGTTGTTGTCATTACTTGAGGACAAGTAATGGTTTAAGTTTGGGGGTGTGATAACTCTATGAAATAAAAGTTATCATGGCACTTTTAGACTTAAATCAATAATACTTAGAGAGTAAATAATGTGTTTTCATTGCATTTTTATTATATTTTGCATAAACATTCATCTTAGTTTATTCGTAATAAATTTTGTTTGATTTTAGAATAATTTGTGTACTAAATCATATGTATAATTGTAGATGTTTGGAAGCCCAAATTTTAAGGAAGGAATGCTGATGCAATATGCTTGCAAAAGATAGAAAAGCACTTGGTTACAAAAAAATTGAAACAAATCTGGAACAGTGCAGTTGCTGTAGCAACTATTACTGTAGCAACCATTGCTATAGCAATCCTAAAACAACAACAGAGAAAATTCTACGTGGGATACTTGCAGAATTGCGATCTGCAGTTTCCTAATTTGACTTATGCTCGACCTAGGCTTCCGTTTACCACAATTTTCAACTATAACATAAGCACACATCATAAGGAAAAGAGGGAGCCGTCACCCAAGGAGAAAAACCACAAAGAAACACAAGAAAAATAAGATTCAAGAGAGAGATTAAGGGCTGCACAAGAGAAGAATTTACAGAAATCAATTGGGGAATTAGCCCTTCTTTTTCTTCTATTGTTTTCTTGTTTTCTGGTTGTCTATTTATTCATGGGGATGTGTTTCATGGCTGAAACCTTGTTCTTTATTTTTCTTTTGTAAATCATGAACTAAATTTATTTATAGTTGAGTAATAAACAATCTTGATGGTTTATTGACTAAATATATGTGTTGCCGCATGTTTGTTGTAGCAATTTATTTTGATAGTATTTATTTTTATTCATTATTTTGGTTGATCATCCATTTAATGATACTAGTTAAGGAAGAGCCACAAAATGTCCTATCTTTGTGGAACATATCAAAGTAATACTTGATCTTAAATTGGTTTCCCGGATTGAGTTTTACTTGAGTCCCAAAAGGGCCATGCTTGATTTAAGATTAGTGATGAACTAGACATAGAGATTCACCTTGTAGGGTAAATAAAACCTAAGTGTGTAATGTTATACCTTATGTTGGTATACAATTGATCACTGTTAGATTGCATATAGATATAAGATATCCAACATGTGACGGCTGAGGATATGTAAAGATTCTGCCTAGTGTTGTAGCAGATGCTGCAGCAATCGAGGCAATCATTAGAAAATAGTGAAGATCATTAGGAGAGTTTATTCACTTAACTAATCTATATTCTCATTGGTTTTATCCTTGAGTTTGATGAGATAATTTACTTTGTTGCATTTTATTTATTGTGTTTTTAGTTTAATTAGCATATTACTTTTATTAATTGTTTTATTTTAATTTAGAACAAAATCTGTACTGTTAAAATTGTTGTAGTAAGTCTGATAACATCAATCATTGTGGAGACGATCTTGAATACTTATCACTTTATTACTTGTTGTCTACATTTGCACATTGACATCAATAGCATTTGAATTTATACACCAACAGTTGGGAAGCTTAAGTATTTAGTGTAAAGGGGAAAAGATGGGATGAAAATGATGATTAAGACCTCCAAACACGAGCTGATGTTGTCCTGAAAAATAAAGCCAAATTAGTGTTAGAGGTGAAGCCAATGGTGGTCGGCGACCACATTCTAACACTCAAGTTAGAGTTTGTATAACAAGTGGCAGTTTCAAGGTTAAGTATACCTTGAAACTATCAACAATAGAGAAAATGCTCTCAAGAAGAAAATGAATGTGTGATTTTTGAGTCATTAGAAATGGGTTACTGCTTGGGAGTGAGTATTAAGCTTTTGTGGAGTCTGTCAGAGGCTATTTGGTAATTTTGTACACGTGACGACGCTTAACCAATGGTTGTCCTTCCTCAGTGGGGACAATTGTGTAATTAAGATTGTAATCCCAAAATGGTGACATGCTCAAGTTCAAAGGACAACAGTTGTCTTTTTGCTTCTTACTTTACATATATGGCGACCTCTTCAACTTGTGGTCCTATTACTTTTTGAGATAGTATAGATAGAAACTAATGTGGCATTTTCTCGTTGCTCATTTTAAGAATCTCTTCTCTCATTGGCTTCTTGTTCTTAGTCAAAATGAGATATTTTCTGATTACTTACATGATGGCGTGCACTGTTCATGTGTAGCATCTAACCACCAAAAATTCAATTTTCGCTAATGCCCTTTGGAGTCTAGCATTCTGCCGAAACTACCCTCTTCTTTGATAAGCTCATCTCCTAATTCCTTACGCGCTATCCTAGCGTTCTAGTCAAACGAAATGACTACTTATTTGACTCTTCTTAGCAGGTGTCGTTGCACTATTGGTCTACATTTGCATCCATATTTGCCCCAAACATATTCTAATCTCACGCTAAATGTGATTGGATCTTGTAAGACGGCCATGCAAGAAATTTGTCATCCCGGTGATTAGAAGATCTACTCATATACTATAGTTTAATGCAATATACCTTTAATTATAAAATACAATATTCCTAAACGGTATAATGTGCCAAACGCTCTTTTTAAGAATTTAAGAATTTAATAATCAGAATAATACGTCTAGCATCCTATCACTCACAAGCGGGGTCGCATGACAACTTCACCGTACGATAAAAACCCGTTCTCATCTCCACAAACAATCAGCGGTCATGATTTGGCTAAAACATACTCTTACCAAGCTTCGATAATGTCATAATAATAAAATTCCAAAAAGGTTTTAAAGAACATTCTTTTAAGGTCACATGCACACACCGCACATCACTCTTTCCTGCTTGATGATGCTCCAGTTCCGTGCACGATAACCGGTAATAGCAGGTCTACCTCGCCCACTGACTCACACAACCGCAAGACACGCACCGCCTAAACCGGTATCCTACCGTTAAGCATTCGGAACAGTTAATGACGACGTGGACGCTTCTTCACCGTTTATATTTCATCATGACTAAAACTGACCTCAACGAACGGTTCGTACTCATCCTAATCGGTGAATTCAAAAAAAAAAAAAAAAGAAGTTAACAAGTCAATTTCGTAAAGAGCAAAATAATTTGAGTAGAAAATGAATCAGATCATAATCAGACCCAACGGTTTCTGTGTCGTAAAGAGAAATGAGGACTAAGAACAGATAGAGATGCTTTTGGCTTTTTTAATTTTTTTAATTTTTTAAAAGATTTGATTCGATTGAACAATGGTCGGTGAGACTGAGCAATGCCGCTTTTAAAGTTTCAGTTTCCTTTTTTTTTTTTTTTTGTTTTAATCTGCTTTGACGTTATTAGTCGAATCTTCAGACTAAAGCAAAGCTCAGCTCTTAATCTAACATAATAATTAATAAATATATCAATCAGAGCTGTAGTGAAGTTTCTACAGTAGGTCAACTGAGAGAATGGAGGAGGTGCGAGGAGCGAACACGTGGACGGAGGAGCTTGCGAGTTTAGTTGAGGACACGGGGATACATTACGCCGGGGAACCGGCGATCTCGGCTCGGCCGAGAAAATCGGTGAAGGATGAACCGGAACTTGAGAAGGAGAATTTGAAGGATCAAGTGTCGGGGTTTTTGAAATCGTGGGGCGAGATGCTTCTAGAATTAGGTAAAGGTTGCAAGGACATACTGCAGCAAACTGTGATCAACGAGGACTCGTTTGTTGTTCAAAAACTCGGCGGACCGGTGGCCAAAGTTTCAGGCCGGTTGAGATTTTTGAACGATTTTTTGCCTGAGGATCGCGATCCGATTCACGCCTGGCCTGTAGTTTTCTTCGTTTTTATCCTCGCGCTTTCCGGTAGTAATTTAAATGATTCTTAATCTGTGCTTTACCAGTTTTGTTTATTGAACTTGCTTTACGCTCAAGTTTGATGCTTTTAGTGTTGTAAATTTAAGTTTGCTACAGTAGTTACATTTGGTGTTGGTTGATGTGGACACTTAACTACTTATAGACTGTGTGTAAATAATCTACAATAAGAACTGCATTTGAATTTATGTTCTGAGTCTATAAGTAACAACATAGTAAAATATTCTGCTCATAGCCCGTAGTGTTTGTACATCGAATCTGCTGTTTAAATTTCTGTAGCTTTGGTCCTTAAAATTGAAATGCAGTGATAGAGGTGTTGGCTGAGTTTGATGAGCAAGATAGGGATCTGAAATCGGTGTCAAATTCTTTTGTTTTTCTGTAATAGTTTTCAGTGAGTAAGAAACATGAAAAATATTGTTGTTCATCTATTTCCTATGTGCTATGAGCTAGATGAAGTTCTATTGACACGGTTGAACAATGTGCAGTACTTAGTTTTAATACCAATCGAGATAACTTGGTCCCTCCAGTGAAGAAAGTCCGCATACATCCTCCATCTGCAAGCCGCATACTACTTCCTGATGGCAGACATTTGGCTTATCATGAGCTAGGTGTTCCAGCAGGCAGAGCTAGATATTCCTTGATTTCTCCACATTCATTTCTTTCCTCCAGACTTGCAGGTAGAAAATTACATTCTTTAGTTCTTCGAGGAAGTGGTATACTTCTGCTTTTGATGTGTTGTCTTGGTGAGAGTTGGGCAGAAGTGTTGCTAATTTCTTAATAACTTGTCTATGGAAGGTATTCCGGGTGTTAGGACATCACTTCTTGAAGAATTTGGTGTTCGCTTGGTGACATTTGATCTTCCAGGCTTTGGAGAGAGTGATCCTCATCCCAGCAGGAACCTTAACTCTTCAGCATTGGATATGCTGCATCTGGCCAATGCTGTTGGTGTTAGTGACAGGTTTTGGGTGGTGGGTTACTCAAGTGGAAGCATGCATGCATGGGCTGCTCTAAGATACATTCCCGACCGAGTAGCAGGTATATCACGTTCTTCTTATTGAGCTATGATTACCTTTTTAGTACTTTTTGCGTACTAAATATGATTCACACGTTATGTTATCCTGTTATCTTGTGACCTCTAGCCTCTAGGAATACTGCTTCTGTCCTATATTTTAAATTGTGTCAATAGAATTATTGAATCTTAAAATTCGAAATCAATATCCTAGACTCTTGATTCGAAAATTAGCATAAAAGATTTCTAACTGACATATTCATTGTGAATGTGTTTTCTTTGTGTCTTGACTGAATCTGCAGGTGCTGCCATGTTTGCTCCAATGATTAATCCATATGAGCCAAGCATGACCAAGGAAGAAATGAGGAGAACCTGGGAAGACTGGTTACCTAGAAGAAGATTCATGTACTTTTTAGCTCGCCGATTTCCCAAATTGCTTTCGTTTTCATATCGTCGGAGCTTCCTATCTGGCAAACATGGTCGTATTGATAAGTGGATGTCCCTGTCACTAAAAAAGAAGGTGATTATTTTAATCTTTCTCAAGAATCAGAACTCTCCAATATTTTCATTTGCATATTGATTGAAAGCCTGGTTTGTTTTACTAATGGCTGTTCTTGGAATAAAATTTTCATGTTTATATTAGAATGTAATTTCATACTTGTGAAAGGTCGTAACAATTTTCCTATAGAACAAAGTTGCAGCCACAGTTGAATAATCCGCCTCAGCCAGCTACATTTGACAATGTATTTGGACACGTTGTGGTATTTTGCATAACAACGATCTTGATATATTCAGGATGAAGATCTGATTGAAGACCCAATATTTGAAGAATACTGGCATAGGGATGTAGAGGAGTCAATTCGCCAGGGAAATACAAAACCATTCATTGAGGAAGCAGTGCTACAGGTGTCAAATTGGGGTTTTAGACTGGCAGATCTTCAGGTGCGGAAGGAGTGTCAGAGAAGAGGCTTTCTTCCTTGGCTCAGGACCATGTACAGTCAGGAAGAATGTGAATTGGCAGGGTTTTTGGGTCCAATACACATATGGCAGGTTTGTATAATTTTCCGTCTTGCTTGTTAGTTTCCTGCTTCATTATTATTCATAGGCTTGGATGACATCTATTTCTAGTCTTCTACCAGTCTTCGGAAGGTCACACTTTTGCTTATCTGGGCAAAGCATAAATTTTCATATCCATCTTTAATCCTTATGTAATATAATGTCAACCTTAGATTTAATGTTTCTCCAAAATCCCTTCACATGGACACATTGCATAAAGATCCTCTCTGTTCTTCCATGTTATGTTTAGAAATAAGGGGAAGAATTCCTTCCACTTCCCACCTTCATATCTATGTTACTCTTCCATGTTATCCCGAAACATAACAATGAAAAAATGATATTTGATTCCATATTCATGCCCCTGTAGCATGGGACAAAGTGACAAATTAACAAATAAAAGTGTGCATATGATTCTCTCAAGGTCCGGCATTTTCAAATATGAATGTATATAAAGGATTTCTTTTATTAAGAAAATCGACTACTTGACTTTATTTATACAAAATGCTGTGTGCATGCTTTTTCTGATCTCGAGTATTCAGGGACCCTTTTGGAAATATGACAAAACGTTCTATTGGTTATGATGACATCCATCTTGAATCTGGAAGTAATTAGTGACATATTATGTTGCCAAGCAAGTAGGTTGCCTACACATTGTTATTTAACTCCCAAAAAATGAAGATCAAATCTTTAATAATCTTTCTTCGAGTATTCATCTTTCATCACTGTCTCTATTCTCTTTGGTTATAATAAAAAGAACTTGGATCCACACTACGAAGTGCAGGAGTATTGATAGCTTTATGGTCATACTTTATGACCATACATATTTCAAGTATTTCGCGTATACAACCATTTTTGAATTTTTATACTAACATTCTTCATTATTCATGCTTAACAGGGGATGGATGATCAAGTAGTTCCACCATCAGTAACTGACTACATTAGCCGAGTTTTACCAGCAGCTGTTGTGCATAAACTCCCATACGAAGGCCACTTTTCTTATTTCTTTTTCTGCGATGATTGCCACTTGCAGATATTTTCCACACTTTTTGGAAGCCCTCAAGGTCCTCTTGAACAAAAAACTGAAATGGTTGAAACTCCATCGGAAGGAGATACGAAAAAGGCATACAGTGTTACCAATTCATCCAGTGAATAAAAAACAATAGCATACGGCATTTACCAATTCATCAGTGATCAAAAACAATGTCCCACGACAAATTTACAAGGGCTTTTTATTTTTATTTTTCTCCTCCCAAATTTTGTAAATACCACAGATTGCGCTTCTGCTCAGAGAGCATGAATGATGAAATATTAATTACGGTATCACGATTTACGGATGACAAACTAATTTGAAAAGTAGAAGGCAGCAGCTCGTTGAGTTACTTGTTCTGTGGTAAGAGCTGTTAATCTCATTGTTAATTACTATTCTTTCCCAATGTCCCTCTTGAGAAGTTGCAGAATCTTTCACAAGAGCAGATCTGTGTATCTCTCCAATCAAATTGTGCCATGGAATATTTATATACGTGGATCAATTTTACTGACATGTGCGTATATTGCTCCAATGAAATTATGCCACGTACAATACGTGAATCAATTTTACTGGATACCGCTAGTCATGCACACGGATACAGGCATACAGCAATGTATCAAGTACTATTTCTTGGAGTAGAGGAAGCGTGCAAGCCAGTAGATAACAGACCCAAGTGACAAATGAGGAGAGAAATAATGAAGTAAAACATTTGAGTGGTTCTACTAACAAAATTGATTTGCGTTTAACAAAGATGTCACTCCAAACTGCAAAATGAACACGGCTTTCGCATATTTTTGTGGATGCCATTGTAGGTTTGTACTGAGGTCATAGATCATACATATCCTTAGGAAAAATCACTACACATGTCCACACAATATTCGCAAAGCTTGCTTGTCCTCAAAGCTTAATGATACATGAAAGTGATTTAATTATCTCCAAACAAAACTAGAGTGTGAAGATTACAGGCTTGTATCATTAGAAAAACAAAGTAACAAAGATTACAATAATTATCATCAATTTAATCACTAATATAGAACCCGTTACAAAAAAGTTTCCCTCAACTGACTTATTAAAGGTGAAAAAAAAATGTTCAGATTTTCCATGCAGTACACAATAATGGTCTGAAAGAATCATTTGAATCATTACTCTCGGGATTTGACTTTCCAAACTCAACTCCCAAAGCTTTTACGAATTAGCCTCACAAAGATTGGGATTGACGGACTAAAATGCAGAATTGCTGCCTTTGGTTCTTCTGAGCATCATATCTTTTGCTTCATTAATTTTAGATGCGAGGTAATGGCTACCACCTGCATCTGGATGGTTTGCTACCATCACTCTTCTATGAGCTTCTTTGACCTTCTCTGTTGGAGTACTTTCTCTGATCAAGAAAAGAAGTTAAAGAGAGATATTAAGGCTCAGATTCAAAAGAAACACTTTTTAACAGCAGAATTTGCATGATTATACTGAGCACAAGAAGAGTGAAGGTATAAAATTGTATGACCAGAAAATAAGCATTGGTATTCTATCATTGTGTCGACAATAGTAACAGAGGTGTAAACAACAGCGGATTTAGAATTTGAAGTAAATTGAGCAAATCGGAGTTTAACTTGCACCTCCACCACAAAATTATTCACTGTCCTAAATCTAAAATGAAGAACTCACTGCTGACATAGCTATGGTAAGATATTGAAATTTGAATGAGAAACAAGGGTTCATATTCACACTCACACATCAGCCTACAACTTCATCTGGCTGTAAATTAACAGAACCAAAACAATCATCAACAGCTTAGAGTCAAATGATAAAAGACCTCAGAGGATTTCTGGATTATTAGGCAATCAAAGAAGGCTTTAATTTGAGATGAGGTCCATTTCATTACTAGCCAAGCAGCTCAAACTAACTGAAAGCCAAGCGGAAATAAAATGAAACATTAATCGTTACCAGTTATCTCCCCACACAAGACCCAAATAAGAGTGAGGCCCTCCATGACATTAACATCACAATGCTATTAAACATACATATATCATTTGACAAGCAGATATCAACCGTACCTGACTCCAAGTATCAGAGCCGCTTCCCTCCTCGTCATGACAGGCTGAAAACCACCTTCGTAAAATTTCCGCATTCTAGCTGTCGGCGGTCTTGCCTTGAATGCCTGCCAGGCCCTGATGCCATACTTACCAGCATAAGCAGCAGCAGCAACTGCCATTCCCGCTATCAATGGTGCAACCTGATTCGACTTTTACATTATAACTCCCAGTAAGTAATAAGCAGGTAGTCAATACTAACACGGACAAGAAATTAAAGTCTTCTTCAATCAAATTCACCTCAAACTACGTTGAAAGTTTTACATACAAATTCTTTTTTATTTTCTATTTTTTTCCCCTTAAAAAGCCAGAAATCTCTAGCTATCCCTGCTCTACACACAAGGCATGATTGCAATCAATACGCAATTAGCTATCCTAATAGGAGGATTTAGAAAATTATGTTCCGATCTGTACATCGAAAATTAAAAATAAAAACGCTAAAAACTCTTAAGCGTGACAATTATCGAACCCTAAAATAGAACTTTAATGGAAAAAATTGGCATATTTTACATCAAAATCAAGGATTTCATGAATAATTTAAGGTGCACGAATGGTGTAATGACTGCCCCACTGTCGTTGGTGCTCTCGCATCTTCACGGCGAATTCAATTTCACCGGCTTCATGATACTTTAAGGCGCGCGAATGGTGTAATGACTGCCCCATTAAATTCTCCGTGAAGGTGCGAGAGCACCAACGGCTAGAGGGTAAGACCCCGTGCACATTAACTGTAGCTTCGCAGAGAGAGGGAGGGAGGGAGGGAGAGAGAGAGAACTTACCATGTTCAAAATATCTCAGAGATGGGAAAAAAAGGGCATGGACGGTTGACAACCCGGGGCTTTTCTAAGTTCAATTAGGGTTTTGCGGAATCTTGTCCTGCACGTATATATTAATTATAATACGTCACGAAAGGGTACTTTATACGCTTTGGATCTATAATACGTCGCATAAGGGTACTTTATATTTCGTCAATTAAGAATTTTTATGTGTTGAATTGGAATGTAACGAGAAGTTTGTACTTTGTCGGCTTAGTTAATATTAAAAAATAAATAAAAAGAAAAGAGAAATTAACCATATTAACAAAAATAATGATATTATCTATTAGATAATTGAAATGTATATGACTTATAAATAGTATTACGTATCTCAAATTTTTTATTTTAAAAATTTATTTCAAATTATGTGGCTTTCATTAATTGGTGGGTGGTTGGTTAAATAATATAATTTATTTATTTAAATTTTGTAAAAAAATTACCAAGTACTTAGTAAATGGCATATGCTTTTGAAATGAAGTTTGGGATAAAAATGTAAGATATCTATTATTACTCATAATTTCTGCTTCGAGTTTTGTGTGAAATATTTTTAATTAATATGCTATTTTATAACTCGAGAGACGAGACCTTTGACGATTTGGATATCGAATGTTGCATTAGCCGGAATCCAAATTATTATCCATTGTAAATGCAGCAGATGTACGCTTGATTAAGACGAGAAGGTTAATGATGTTTCATTCTATGAGCTTCCATTTCTATTTTCTATTCTATTTTTTTTTTATCCTTTTTTTGTCTTTTTATTTTATTTTTTTAAATGTTACAAAAATACATTTTAAAGAAAAATTAGGAAAGAAGCACTTTCACTCTTCGGATGTGATGTAATAACTCACTTCATCCTTATTTTTTAAACAATAGTCTAAGCACCATTGCATGAATTTATAATTAATTTGATATATAATTTATTAACAGCAAAATAGAATTTTCAATTAAATAAATATAAATTGTTTTAAAATAAAAATCTCAAGAATAATGAAATAACATTCAACTTTCTGTATAAATTTAAAATCTAAGAATACTATGTATGTGTGTGTGTGTTCGTTAAATATTTTTAAAGAAGTCAATTAAATTTTTGTAATAATAATAATAATTGTTCAATTAGATATCACTATCCATATCAAAGCCACTGATACATTAAAAGACAAAAAAAAAAACACAGAGAGTATAATGCATGGTATTTTATTATTTAGTATTTTAAATTTGTGTTTTTATGTCTTTAGTGTGTGTTTTTTTATGTAAATAAAGGAGTATGTGTTTACTTTTTGGTAAAATAACAATATTAATTGATTATTTATTTATTTATTTCAACTATATTGAAGTTAGGAAAGTTAGGAACAAGATAAATGACCCAAAAAACTCGCTCTATGAAATCTATATATATTTTTTGTCCCGAATGTATATTTTACATATTATTTAGTGTTATTATTATTTATTCATTAAGTTATCCTTAAATTTTAAATTTATGTTGAAATTCAGATATTATTTAATTGTGTTTGAAAGTTCTATTTTAAAATAATTTGTATATACTTAATTAAAAATCCTACTTTGCTCTTAATAAATTAACAGAAGAATGATTAAAGTTATTATTTAAAACATAGGAATAAAATGAATTATTATTTAAATAATAAAGATGAAATGAGTTATAACATCAAACTCTAAGAAAAAGGACTTTTTCCCCTAGAAATCATACACAATTTTTATTTATAAATCCCAGTATTCCACATAAATAATTAGACCTTTGTGCAATACTTACCGCTAAATAAGCTATCGAAACAAAGGGGACAATTTCATTTTTACCAGGTTGGATTTTTGCAAATAACATCAAGTTGTACATTGAACTCACTGATAGCTGGGATGTACAGAACAATTATAATAGAATTTCATTAAATTAATATTCAATAAATTAATAATCTCGATTAAATAATAGTTTTATTGATCCTAACTGGGAGTCAATGTGGTAAATTAACAATTTGATAAATTTATTAGATAATAATTTTTTAAAAAAAAAATAGATCGAACTAATACATAAATTAATAATTAACTTTTTTAAAGCTAAATACATATTTTATGTCTACGATTTTCTTTATTGTAATAGTATAATATTTACTAATTTCATTGGTTATTATAGCTTTCATTATACCTTTCGAATATTTGTTTTGTCATCTTAAGAGAAATAAAAGAAAGATTGACTTAATGTATTGCCTCCAAAAAATCTTATATAATCAATTATCATATAATTATGATCCAACTATGAAATCTAACCAAAAAAAAAAAAATTATAAAGTGCCTAATTCACTCATTCAAGATGGAAACAGAATTATATTATGTAGCCTAATAGAATCACCACATTATTTAATTATACTACCACACTTCATAAAAGTTCTTGTTAACGAACATGATATTATTTTTATAAATTAATAAATTATTAATTTATCGAGATTTTAGTATATAACCAAATAAGCAACTCAACGTCTACTCAAACGATTTTAATTATGCAGGACAAAAAAAAAGTCAAGTAAACGCATTGAACTGTGAATAAACAAGAAATAGAAAATTAAATATTCGTTATAAGTTGATACAATGAATCAAGAATTTCAACAACATGACAAATGTGTGTTCTTTTATGAAAATACAATGATGCTAAACTCAATCAGATAATTGGTTAACATCATGAAAGTCATGAACCCCAAATAAATAGATAGTGGTAAATGAGTAGATATAAACAATGAACTGATAAATAAGGATAAATGAGAGGCAATCTAAAAGAATGATTGACCCCATGAGACTGATTTCACCCCAAAACAATAAATAAAAACTTTAACAGCTGAAGAAGATTCTGAATAATATCATGCTCTCTTTTCCTTTTCCATGGACGTGGGAGGACTCTATTGTCACTGCTTTAACTGCTTCCGTTGGTCACACTGATTTCCGAATTAATGCTGCTTTCCAGTTTTGGAGGACCAGAATGCCGCCTTGGCCTGGCAGGAGAAGGTGGATAAGCTAGCCGTTTCTTAGCAGAGGCCGGGATTGCTTTCTCAGGAGTACCGTTTTTATCTGCCCCCAACGGGCTCTGCAACCTGGATTTGGCTTTTGCAGACTCGGTGGGTACCATATAACGCGGAGCTGATGGAGAGTTTGGTAGACTCTCATCATCTCTCACTGATGAGCCTGCAATGCTGTGCCTTCGATAGGACTGCACACTCACCATGCTTCTGGAATCATCATCCAGGCCTGAAACACTACCCCTTGGACTAGGTGGCTTTGTCTTTTTTGCAACTGTTGAAGATGCAGGCTTGGTAGGAGTTGATGGGGACTGATGTTTTGGGGTTTTGCTAATTTTTTGATTGGTCGTTGGGGAAAGCTTATTAGAATTGAGTTGATAGCGAGCAAAAGATTTGCTGATTTCTCCTGCAACAACGCTGCGGTTTGCACTTTTTACAGACGACTGATCATTGTGAGGTTCTTTCTCAGTCACGCTATGGCTCTCCCATGGCCGGGCTGCCATCCAACGTTCCAGCCAGCTCCAACCCCATGTGGGATTCCTCGGATCCATGAACATTGGGTTTGAAGACTTCGAAGAATTCTTCCAGGTTTGCTGTACAGCAGCATCAAAGAAGGGTTAAAATAAGACTTCATCAAATTATCAGGCAATGCATGGGCCAGATCTCAATCATAGACATGGATATTATACAATAAATAGCTACAAGGTTTCAATGACTTCAACCTAGTTACTTGTCAATGACTCATGCAACCACATCACCTAAATTTAAATAGCTCACTTGGCTGCAAATACAAATTCAAAAGTTATCCAGCCTAGTTTAGATCATCATTTGGTAGACAGGATTTCCCATCGCCAAGCCTAAACTTTGTCTTTTTGAGTCACACCCAGACACAGAAAGATAAACAAAAAATTGAAAATATAAAATATTCCCTGCAAGCTAACAGTGAAACTAGAAAGAGTACTGTGTCACCTGATGCGTGAACGAGTAAGCCATTGCCCTTTCTCTTCGCATAGTTGCTTCATATTTGCTTAGCAGGTTCGCTTCAACTTGCTCCTTTGACTGTATGCTGTCATCCCATTCCTCCCCCATCTGTTTCAACATTTAAAATAATTGAACTCAGCAGAAAAGGACAGGGACAAAAAGCCACTTAAACAGCTAATGGCATTTATAGATGAAAAATTAACTGCCTCTCTGAGAAGCCAAACACTGTCTGGGAAACATAAACTTTGTCCCAAACATCTACAAGATCTAATTATCATTTCACCACAGTTCGGAGTGGAAATTTGAGCCGAATACGAATAATTCAATTTTGCAAAACACAGTTTCCGGGATATGCGCTTAAACTAGTCATGGCTGTCGGATTTGATTTTCCTATAAGCATTAAGACTTTCATATTTAAGGTAATATATACACAATCTACGATGACAAATTCCCTGCAAGTGAGCAGGAAAATTATACAGAGATATGCTAACAAAGGGATATAACAAAAACCTGCATTGCAAGCTCTTTAGCATGTTTTTGGAGGAGTTGTCTCTGCAGAGCTTGATTCTCTTCTGACATCCTGACTCTCCTAGAACGAATTTGGGACTGCAGACGGGAGAGTGTTTGCATGCATCTAAGGGTGTTAGCAGCTTGTCTTTTCACCACTGGTCCTTCCATAAGCAATTTTAGCCTGACAAGACCTCTCAAAGCCCTCAATGCCCTTCTTGCCTAAAAACAAGAATGCAAAAACAAGCTCAGCTCATAAATTCCAGAAGAAACTCAGGATATAATATGATGATAACAAGATCTTTTTCAAAGAGTTAAAGGAAAAAAATATTTAAAAAAAAAAGAGGAAAGAGAGGAACTTCCAGACTGACAATACAACCAAGTCATGAACCACAATGATAACCCAAGACAGAAGCATAGGGCAATTAACTGCCTCTCCTTTATGAATGAAAAATGCTTAGGAATATGTGGTTATTTTGTTCAAGAAACAGCCGGATATATAATTCCAACTGATATGCCGCACGCATAAAATTGTGAATGCGAGAGGGTCCACTAAATTGCATAACACTTGCTATCACCAACATATATTAACAAATAGCTCAATTTCTTCAGCTGCATTGCTATTCATTACAGGTTAACTCTTCTTTAATTACAAATTTTCTCCATTAAGGCACAATCACATGGATAAGATACTTAGCCACTTGCCATATGGACCAAGATGATAGTCCAATCAGTTAAAAAAATAAAAAGAAGGCCATGAAAAAAACAAGACAAAACATTTTCCACTTGATCCTCCAATGAACCAAAAAGCTCGACATAATTATATGAAATGCTATAGGGCAACACATACCAAGTAACCACGGAAAGCTGTTTGAATCCTAATTGCTGCGGCTTCCTCTTTTGACTTTCCAGCAAAGCGAGCATTTGTCACAATTCGAACCTCAGTTACAGACTGATCAGCAGAAACAGCAGCTGTTGCAGGCACTTCAGTAATAACTTCCTCATTTGCTACATGGTTGCTCAGCTCATTCTCTGCTACAGTTATTTCTACCTCCTGTGGCTGAAAAGGAGGAGCGGGAGGAGGCAGCGTTGTTTTGACAGTTTCTGAAGGAGCAGAATTGGAACCTTCTTCTTTTTGCTTCCCAAACCATTTCTTCTTCGATTTCTAGAACCACAGCCACCAAAATCACTAAAACCATAAAACCATCAACAGTGACAGTTATTCCACAGAAACAAAAAATAGGAAATTCCTCAAACCTTGTCTTTCTTCTCCTTGGATTCTGGGCTGAAAGCATTCTTTACACTAGCAAACCACTTTCCTTTTTTCCCCATCACCTTATCATTCCTCAATTACTAACCCCTTTTCATAAATCAAAAAAAGATCACAATTTGTAACTCAAGATCCGCATTTGAACATTAAAACAAAAGGAAAAAACAAAAAAAAACCTGTCCTATGCAATGCCACTACATTAATTCACAATTAATGTTAATGTTATTTCATTCACAATCATAAGTTAAAAAGGGCATTATCCCAACAGCAGTTACATCAAATTCATACAAAAATTAAATTAAACTAAAAAAGTAACAACAAAAGGATATGAACGAAGCTTACCAGTGGAAAAGAACAAAAGTGGTGACCGCCAGATCTCAAACAAGCTAAGAAAGTTGAATGGGAAAAGACAAAACAAGAAGATGGGGTTGCGTGTTTTTCTTTCTAGTTACAGAACATAACAAAAAGATTGAACCTTTGAAGTGTTGTTGCTGTTGTTCAAGATGAGTTGCTCTGTGTGTGGGTGTGTGAAGAGAGAGATAAAATGAAAAGGAGTGAAAAAAAATAGATCTTGTGAAGGAATAATAATAAGAGTGGGATGAAGCAGAACCAGCTGGTTTCTTAGCTAGTGTGACCCCACTTCTTTGGTTGAGTAAATGGGTCCCAGTTTATTTATTTTATTTTTAATTTTGATCGCCGCTCTGCCTTTGCTGTTTTATTGGTGAAGAAAAATCAATTTGATTCGATACTTTGCTCTCTTTTCTCTCTCTCCTGTTCGTTCGGCAACTAACCCTGTGATTTAGCAAAAAGCGTCAATCCTGTCTGTGTCATCAACTTTTTGATTATTTTTCTATTAAACCCTCAACTTTATTATATTTTATGTTTTTAACCTTAATCATTAATCGACACCAGTTTACGCCACTTGTAACAGCAGATTTGGTGCTGCACTACTAAACTACTCTTCTATTAGCTACAAAAGGAGCTTATAAGGAAGAGATTCGAATCCTACTCATTGCAAGCTGTGAATAATTTTTATTTCATATGGAGAAATTTTCTTCGATTTTTGAATTACATTCATTGTTATCGTATTCGAGTGCGTTTGGGATTGAGATGTTATATTTTTTAAACTACTACTGTAGAAAAAAATTATAATTATAAAACAAACATCAGTAATATGTAGTAAATATAAATTTTAAATAATGATTTTGATAAAATTATTAAAAATATAATATATTTTTCATGATACATATGAAAAACCACATCAACATAGTTACTAAGGTATAACAGCTAATGTTTACCAATCATTTTAGTACTGTAATTTTTAAGTAAGTTACAGCTGTCCAACCTCAATTCTAAACGTACCTTCGTATATTGATTTGAGATCTTGACACTTTTAATTATAATATTAATAAAGATTCAATTATGGTGGAGTTATTCTATCATAAAGCATTGCTAATAACCACAATGATAATTTATTTTTTATTACTTATCACTTTAATTATATAGATGTAAGACAGTGCTCTGTAACAGAGCAACTCTACGATATCTATTATCTATTAATAATTATCATGTATTGTGTGTGCCTATTGATTTAGTGAGCAAAGTTTCTTTTAGGAAAGTAAACTTACTATTTCATTGTCCATTTGAATAAGACCCAATAATTTCTCATAAATTTCAATTAAAAACATTCAATTTGTTGTTTCCGTTCGTTTACTTTTCCTTCTTTTTTTTTTCTTTTATGGTTTTATTAAAGCATGTTGAAAACTTGTTTAATATTAACTTAATAGTGTGACACGTTGGTCACATAGTTGTATGCAAGTGGCATTACACGTATAATGGATAATTCAAATGAGTTGTCCAGCATAGTTTGACTCAAAATTTGAACACAATCCTTCTGTCCCTCTCTACAAAAATAATTACTATTTTAATATGAACAAATAATTAAATAATAAATATAATTTATGAGTGATTTCATATACTAAAATTTACTTGGATAATGAAAAAAATCGAGGTCCAAGATTTTTCTTAAGATTGTAATAGTAAATCTCAAAAACTTCAATAAGAAAACAAATAAGTCAGCAGCCAAATTAGGGAATTTTTTAAGAGCAAAAATGGGTCTATGAATTTCATAAGAAAATACCATCATTTCAAATTTCAATCGTTTTAGATAAATACAAAAAATACTTTAGGGCTTTCATGATACCGTTATTAATTACACAATTAATAGCTACACACACATAATTATGATTTATAACATTTATATATTAATTAGGCAATGCTACGTGATAACATTAGGTGAAATTACTCCTAATTGATTGCATATTAATGAAAGAACCACTATGCTTTGTTTCTGTCAACAAGGGAAAGTGACGTATGCTTACAAGACAATTCATTTGCAAGCTTTGTTGCACATGATCTGGCAATCAAATTTTTTTTAATCAAATACTAAAACTAGCCGTTGCAATTTTATTTATAAAATGTGCACGTCATTCAACTAGGGATGGCAAAAATCTCCACGGGGACGGGTACCCTCGGGGATTTTCCCCATTCGGGGAGGGTATGGGGATAATTTCATACCCAATGTCTTATTCGGGGAGGGGACGGGGAAAATTTTTTACCCAATTTCTTATTCGGGGAGGGGACGGGGATGAGGTGAAATCCCCATCCCCTACCCATTTCCCCATTTTAATTTTTAATTTTAATTTTATTTTTTTTAAATTACTAGTAAATAAATTATAAATTTTGAATTATAAAATGATAAATATTGGTAAAAATAACAAACATCAAAATATTTATATTATTAAACTTTAGGCCTAATTAAATAATTAAAGTTCTAAATTTTTATTTAGGACATTAAAAAGACCGGATAGATTTTATTAGCCCAAAAATTTTATTTTAATTTTAATATTCATTAAATATTTTAAACTTAAATCTATTTTTTATTTATTTTTAGATATTATAATTGCTCACAGCGAATCACAATTTTAATATCTAATCTAATCCAATTTAATATTTGCTCTTGATTTACTCCGACTTAACTATTGTGCTGTAAAGAGAATAATCCACATTTATAAAGTGCCCACGCCACCATTGAAAAAGTTAATTTTGAATCTAAATTCGATTTTATTTGTAACAATTTTGTATTAGACTATTAATTTATTCATGATAGTTTGTAAAAAAAGTTTATATCCCTTGCATGTTGCGTTACTTACTAATTTAATGTATGTGACTTTTGTAATGGATATTAATGTAATATATATTTCGAACTTTACTTTTATTTAAATTTTTTATTTTAATATGATTAATTCAAAATCGAAAACAAAAAAATATATTAGTTATTCGGGGATCGGGGGGACCTCGATCCCCTGTTATTATTCGGGGAGGGATGGGGATTTTCTCCGTAATTTAACTTGACGGGATGGGGAGGGGACGGGGATATACGCAAAATATCGGGGATGGGTACGGGGAGATTGATCCCCTCCCCTCCCCTCCCCATTGCCATCCCTACATTCAACTCTTACTCAACTACCCAAATAACAATATAACATGTTAATTAATTAATTAATCTTACCCTATCCAATTATTGGGCAACCTTCTTCTATTCTTGTTAATTTTTCTATTGCTATAAGATTTTTTAGAACTTGGAGATGAATGTACAAAATTTAACTTGGGGAACCTCATAATTTTGTCATAAGATATTTATGTAACTAATTGATCAAAGTAATCATAGAAGTGGGGTAGGGGAAAGCTTAACAAACGAAAATTGATTGATAAAATGCATAATTAAAGCGACCCAAATGAGAGGAGGTAGCCTTCGTGTCTTAATTTCGTAACTAATGCCATTATTGGGAGAGGTTAGGAAATTTGACCAGCATTATATATTTGTTTTTTTTATAAGAAAATGGATTTTTGTAGGGCCAGGTTTGTGAACCACCCAACACCTTGCACGTTTTTCTTAATTCTATGCGTTCTCCATGGAAGTATCCAATACGTAGTCAGTTTAGTTGAGAAATGAGAATCTTTATCGTAATTAATTCTCAATTTCATTTCTAATCGATGTCACGGTTTATTTGAAATTGTCATATTAGATTAGTTATTAATGTATGATATGATGTCACGGTTGTAGATACATTCTTATATCATAATGCTTAATGTTGTGATTCAAATATTAGAATCTTTAGCATCAATACTTAAAACTGTCAAATGAACTTAGTTATCAATATTTAACATGATGTAACAGTTATAAATACACTACTACATCACAGGGTCTTACTACTTTACAAGTGATGTTTGGTACCTTTATTTTGTCACTTAGTGATTTGATCATGAAATCTAACCAAAAAGTGGCACAACGGTGCAAATTTGTGCAGGTGGGCTTTCATGGTTATTAACATTGTCATCCCTAATGTTTGCTGAAAAATTAAAAAAAGAAAAAGTTTTTAAATATTGACATATATGTCCACATTGTTTCAAAATTTTGTACAATTAAATCTATTGACCTAGTTTGACTATTAGCATGAGTATAATGTATGGACAATAATGTGATCTCATATAAAAATTTTAAAACACATGAAAAACAAACATGCCTTAATAATTTTTTTAACATAATATCTATTTAATGTACAATAATTTTTTGAATATGTCAATTAAAAAAGAATACATGATAAAAATATATTAATTTGTTAACAATAATAATATATGATCATAACGAACATGTATATGACTAAATTAAATGTTTCGAATAATATTATTAATGAACAAGTTGCGTAATTCTTAAGGTATATTTAATTAAATATTTTTTATTTTGATATTATTATCTTCTTGTGTACGATAACTAAATTTCATTTTTGTTCTTTCTTTATTCCTAATTAGCAATTTAGCACTCATGAACTCTATCCTCTATTTTCGTTTCCTTCTTTTCATAAACTCTAACCTAATAAAATAATTTTAATTAAAACCATCATATTTTAGAAGCAGATTTTTTGATCGACAAAAATCCTACTATTGATTCTTTGGTCTATGCATTAGTGTGATTTAAAAGAACTATTAATTTTTCATACATGCCATTGAATAAAGATTTATAGCTCTTAAAATTTTATTTTTTTTATAAACTTACCATTCTCTAATGTTCTTTGGTCTATAAACTTTTTCTTGGGATTTTTTTTTGAATTTATATAAATGACTATTTTATGTTAAATAAAAAATAACACAGGTAGATGATAAATGATTATAAATTATAGATGATTATTTTTTGTCCTTAATAGTAATTTAATGAATGGTTATTTTTATAATATTTTTTATGATTTAATTATAGTGTGAGGTTATTTGAACCCACTAAATTACTTCCCACACCCAATTGCTCAAAAAACCCATAGCCTAAATTAAAATTAGACAATGTACACCTCATAATAATGAAAATAACCCCAATTTAATTTATTTTTTGAATAATAAATAATTCACCTTTGTTTTTTTAATCAAAATTGATCTTTTATGGACTAGATAAGCTTACAAAGTGTGGACAATAAAAATCAACAAAAAAGTACTTTAAGCTTCTAAAAATTCAAATCTTAATTTGATAGCAATAAACATTGATTTATTTCTTTATTATTCTTTTTTTTTTACTTGTAATCGAAAAAGAATTCTCTGCAATTTTGTTATCAATTGCAAACTTACAACTCTCAAATGGGGATTGGTGCTAAATATTAAGTAAAGATGCTCAGATCTTGTTTTTGTGTTTTTTCTGGTGCTATTTGCCTTTGGTTTTATAGTTAATTCATGATCATTATGCAATTCTTCTTATATATGCACTTATAGTGTTTATGCAATTTTTAAATATTCCTCTACTAAAGGATTCCATAAAAGCCCAATTCATGTCTCGTGAAATTAATGCTAAAACTTACTTAAATTAAAGGCCTCCAACAACAAAGGCGGGTAGTAATTCAATTTGATTCCTTTGTTCCATTAATTTTTACACTATTTTTCTTTTTTCTTTTTGAATGAATATTATTTGTTTACAATGAAATTACGTTGAGCTTAAAATAAATTTTGAATTTAAATTAGGATAAGATCAAAGAAAAGTATAATTAATTAAGTATATATCTTGTCCTTAATAGTAAATTATTTCATAGGCATTTTAATAATTGAAATTTTTAATTAAAAAATAGGTGTAAAAAGTATTTTTAAGTTAAATAGCCTAACTTTAATTAAAAGGAGCTACTACGTATATTTTTATTATTTAAATATCGTAAATGTTTAATTTATTTTGTAAGGGTAAAATTTTGTTAATTGTCAAATCAACAGTGTAAGTATTAAAAATTGAAATGAATAGGACTTGAGTGTCAAAATTTAGAAATACTATTTGGTTTTTTTTTTAACAAAACATAGACTATAGTGCAATTAAATGAAAAGAAAGACAAAGCAAGGGGTTACTTACCCTATTGGTAACGTAATTTTGCCCAGTTTGATAATTAAAAAGAAAGTAAAAATGAACTATACAATTCATAAATTTGATAAGAGGAAAGAAAATAAAAAGAGTTGTACAATATATTTTAGTACTAAGCTCTCAAACTTTGTTTGGGTCAAATGAGCTCTATTTAAAATGTAGCTTTTTCAATTTATTATAAATAAATCTCATTTCTCAGATCTCACGGTCCAAAAATAATATTAAATAGAAAAAATCGGATTGATTATGGAAGAAAGGTGAAGAAGAACGGAAAAATAAAATTATCACTATACTTTTAACTAAATTATAAATAAAAAAGAATGTAAGGGATTCAATAAAAAAAAAACAAACAAAAGAGGGGGGTACGGTGTCACGGGGTATTGTAGCTGCGTCCTACATCATAATGCTTAAATTTGAATATTAGAGTCCTCAGCACCAACCGCATATATATTTTCAAAATTAAATCGTGCTTAGTTCTTCAATAAATAAATAAATGTTAGTTTTAGAATATTATTGCATTTTTTATATTAAATTATAGTAATGCTGTATATATGAAAATTTATTCTATAAAATTCATTCTAAATAAAATTGCTTCTGAATCCTCATTGGTGATTTTTTAAAAAAGAACTTATTATACTATTTTTATTCATAATTTTAAGATGTTGTTATTATTATTATTTAAAAATATTCAGTGTTCAAATCATAAATAATGTTGGACACTCACCCAATAATTTTTTATTCTATGCAAATATGAAATTCATTCTAAGAAAACATCAAAACTAAGTAGTAGTAAGGTAAATCGCTCAAAATCGACTTCTCTTTCTCTTTGCCAGTCTCCTTATTCTTTCTTCTTCTCAACAAATAAAATCTCTCCGGTTAAAACAGAAGATCTTGAGCTCAAAGTTTGCTCACAAGAGTGGAAAAGAAATTTAATTATTAATCTTGCTGCTATGCTAATTAAATTAGAAAAAAAAACAAATATCAATCTATTCAAAACTATCAAATATGTGCAAACTATTTTGTCGATCCCTATTATTCATACAATTTTACTAAAATATGAATAAGGTTGATGACTAAATAAATTTTACACCATTAATTTTCAACTTTCATATGACACTATGCATTATGTCATTGACTCTGAGGTAAAGATACCATAAGATTGTATAGTTTGTCGAACATCAAATAGTAGCTTGCGAATAGATGGGTTTTGAAATTAATTGCCACATAATGATACAACAACATTTTTAAATTATTCCCAAATTTTATCTAAGTTGGTAGTAATTTGATACCATCATATGTAAATGATGGAGGGTGTGAAAGGCAAAATAATTGTATTAATTACTACATCAATTAAGAAAAAAGTTTTTAATTTAAAGTTCTAAAATAATGTTACTCATAATTTTGATTTATTTTCAATTATCCGTGATTTTTAGTAAATAATCGAAACTTATTTTCAATTGTCTGTGAAATTCGATAAATATAGCTTCAATTACTCTCATCTTCAATACACAAACATCATGAATAAACCTTATGGCTTATAATTTTTAAAAATTTTTTAGACTACTTTTTTAACTCATGGTTCCTACTTGTCAAATATGATGCAATTGAGGATGGTTAGTCGAATTTCCTAAAAAGGAAAAAAAATATTACAAAAGGTAATTGTGAATTATTGAGCCATAACCAAGCATCAATTAGGAGAAATTTTATAGAGGTGACTGTCTCATCGAGTCAAAAAAAATGTGCTATGAAATAAAATTACGTTCAGAAACATGTGCTTCAGAAAAAAATTACGTGGGCTAGCACCAGTTGTGGGCCGACCCTTGAACAGATCCATTTTCAAAGTGTCAACTTAGAGTGAAGCTTTTAACACTTTAAAATCTTTATAATAAAATTTTAGTTCCTAAAATACTCCCTATTTAATTCATATGATACAAATTTATATTTATATAAAAAATTTCACTCTAAAAGCATTTTTTTTCTAAGTTTTTATTTATAAAACATATAAAAATCCTAAAATCTTCAAAATAAGAAATGAATTAATTTGCTTTCGATCATTTGGGTAATTTCGATTACAAGGGGTTTTATGAGGAATTTTCAGGGATGTCCAAAAGGCCAACTCGTGAACTTATCATATTTATTCGTTACTATGACCCTAGTGGTGATAGAGATAACCAACAAACCAAGCGGCATGTGGCATGGACACGACATGAAACAAGTACGTTTTGGTAGGGCATGTGGCACGATACGACACGCTCGTGGGTTAGGCTGCGCTGAGAATTTTAGACACATGGGTCTTAAAAGCACGCACAATTAAAGATGAGATTAAGCATGATAGGCAAAAAAGCCTGCAATAATTCCACTTCACTTTTTAGTGAAAATAAATTTAAAATTTAATTATTTTAAAAATAATTTGATATTAAATCTTTTAATATATTTTATTAGCATAAGTTTTCTAAATTTATTTAGTTTAAAAAAATACACTAATTATTTTTTTTTTTTGCAATTTATTAAATGAATAGATGATTGTTGGAATTTTTTTCAATTCCCATAAAGCTAATAGGCCCTAATTTGAATAAACTTTAATCCCTAAGATCATAGAATATCATGATTTTCACATAATCATAATTGAGAGAAGACATACCTTGATCCATAGTAATTTTTCTTGATCTAATCTCACGGCCAAGAATTGAAGATTAGCAAAATTGATTTCTCTCTCTTGACCCCTTTAGAGTGACTCACTTTCTGATGGAGAGAAAATTAACTTGATATCCTTTTTATATTGGGTGGAGAGATGATCAACTTTAATAAAACTATAATTTCCACTTTCCATTAAAGTGGGTAGTTAGTTTTTCCCAATTGACTAATAGGATTTAAGCCCATAATTGTTTTATTATTACTAATTTAATAATGTGGCACGTGAGCTGCTATAAATATTCCAACAATGATATCATGATTTTAATAAACAAAATTATAAATATCATGATTTTATAAAATATATGTATTTATATTATTATAAACTATGATCTATAACTCTATATAAGTCCAAGTTAATAATTAAATTAACCCCTAAGAAAAATTTATTATTACTATTGTTGTTATTGTTAAGTATTAAAAAAGAATTCTAATGCCTTATTCTCTAACTTAATAATTAGTATTATATTCTTTCACTGTTATTAATTTATTATTATCAAATATGGACTGGAGTTTTGAACTTTTAATTCTATATTAATTTGACTAAAGATAAGTATATAGACTTGAAAAATATGCCAACAACTTTGCATGTCCTCTTGAAAAGATAAAAAAAAAAAAAACCTTATTGTGCTTTTTTCTTAGGTCTTGGGCATGACCTGGCCCATAGAACGGTGATAAATGCAAATTCTCTCCATGTTTTACTATTGATTTCTTCATCTTTTTCTCGTTTTTGTCTTAAATATTCTAGTTATTTTAGTTAATTTTTAATTTAATTTAAATTTTGCATCTTTAGTTTAAATTACAATTCATTTTACTTAATTGATAATAATTCCTCTTTCCTAAATTTTTTAATTATTTTTTATTTTATTTTTAATGTATGCAAAAAATTCTAAAAGGAAAGTTGGAATTTGATTGTAATTTAGTTAATAATTGAAGATTGTTTTTGGAAGCCAAAAGGAAGCCTAGCCAAATTAACAAGTTAAGCCATCACGTGAAAGCAAAGGAAAAAGGAAATTGCCATATTTGATTAAGCATACACGTGAATGGCCTAAACTAAAATCAGTGGGTACGATGATTGCAATTTGAATTCAATTAGCACAAGGCTATAAGCCACTAGGCTTCAGCCTAGTGGTTAGAACCCATACCTCACAATTACGAGGTCATGGGTTTGAACCCCCACTATGCATTGTGGGGGTTTAATTTTCTTAATTTGAGTGAAGACAGTTTTCTCTCTTTCGAAATGTGAGTGGAGTAGACATCTCTTAAATATTAGAAAAAATAAAAATCTGGGCGAGCTTCATAAGAATTGATGTAAACTACAGTCTTCTCCCTTTCGAAATATAAGTGGAGTAGATGTTCCTCGAATAGTAGATAAGGTAAAAATCTGGGCGAGTTTCATAAGAATTGATGTAAATTAATTCCAATAATAGTCTGATTTATAAATATCAGTTGTAATCTCATGTAATAAAAAGAAAAATAGCACAAGTCTACAAGGGGTTGGGCAGTATATAAAGGTCATCAATTAAAGATAGCGGGAGCCAAAAAAAAAATCCAAAGCAAAGAGCGCGAGCTGTGCAACGGTAGTAGAACAATAACAATCTTTTTTGGAGAAAATAGAAAGAATATTAGGTGGAAATTCAAGAAGAGTTGTCTATGCCCAAATGGTTTCATTACTGTAGTTTTTTTCTTGAAACTCTTAATTCTATTAACTTTTATTTTCGCTTTCTTTTTTATCATATTAGGATAGATTTTCTATTTGGTTGAGAATGAATTCAAGACCCTAAACATGTCATATGATTAATATTCAATTTCTATTATTCAATTTATTTTATTGACATTGTTTAAGTTCTTTTATAATTAATGTTTATGATTTTATTCTTGTCTTATTTAAGTGGCCAATTAGATAGGATTTGAATAAATTCTCTTAGTAGATTAAAACACTTCCGTAATTGCCTTGATATTTTAATCATTAGTAGCAAATTAGAATCGGTGATTGCAATTGGAGAACATAACCTAGGTTAAATAATCTGAAATTGTGTGTTTACTACATAGATCAATATAATATTTTTCTCTATTTAATGCTTCCATCATCTTAAATTTAGAGATCTTCTTGTTTTAAATTATTTAATGATTAGAGATTAGGTAAAGAACTTGTTTTGCCTAACAACATGTTAAGGAAAGATAGACTAACATAGCTTATTGTTGTCTATGATTGATAGTTTCAATGCAAATTGATGATAGAAATTATATATTGACTATGTGCATGTTTAGTGGTAGCGAACAATCCTTTAACTAAATTTGTCATTATTATTATTATTTTTTTCTTTTAATTTGAGGTTTTATTAAATTATTATCTTCGTAGTTTTAGTTTCTTTATTTCATGCCATTTAGTTAAAAATTCATAAGACCTCTTTATAGTTGGCATTTTTTTTTGGTTAGATCAATTTATATTTAAGTTTTTTTTTTATTAATATTATCACTATTCTAGTTTAAGTCTTTGTTTTAGGGTTGATAATTAATAAAACTAGCGTAGTCTTCATGGGATTGACCCTTACTCATTATATATTAGTTGTTTATATTATTAATATGGTTTTAAATTTGGTGTACTCTAATGACACTATTAAATTTTTAGCACCATTACTGGAGAGTAGTTTGTTTATTATCACTCTATTTTATTTGAGTTATTATTTTTACTTCTTTTTACTTATTATTTATTTATTTTAATTAGTTTGTTTTCTATTTTGTATTTAGATTTTCATGAGTATAGAGGACATTCGACAAAAACTCAAACAACTTAGAGTAAACTCATCACATTCAGAATTTAATTTTGACATCCATATTCCACTCTTAAACACAGAGCCAAGTAGTCGAGAACTTGAATCAATGGCCTAGAATAATTACTGAACGCTCAAAGAGTTGGTGGCTCCTAACTTGGAACAATAACTACTATGCATTCAAAATCCAAATTCTAGAGTAAACTTCAAACTCAAATATGAGATGATTCATTCTCTGCTTACTTTTCAGGTCTTACAAGAGAGGATCTAAATAAACACCTAAAACAGTTCTATGTAGTGTCTTCCACAATGAAACCAATTGGAGTTTCTGAAGAGCAAGTTAAGCTAATGACTTTTCCATTCTCTTTAGCGGATTCAACCAAGAAATAGCTTTATTATTTTTCTTTAGTACAGTCACCACATGAAATAAGATGTGTCGGCTATTTTTGGAGAAATCTTTCCAGCATCAAAAGCCGGTAGCATTCAAAAAAAAATTTATGGAATCCAAAAATACAATGGAAAGCCACTCGATGACTACTACGAATGATTCAACAAGCTATGTGCTAGCAGCCCCTACCATTAAACAAGTGATCAATAATTTCATGAGGTTCTAATACCTATAGAAAGGAGTATAATTGATTCCACTAGTGGAGGAGCACTCATGGATAAGACATCGAAAGTAGTCTGGAATCTCATTGCCAATATGACTGCTAATTCCCAATAGTTTAACACCAGAAACAATCTACTACTATCACTTAAACAAGTCAATGAGGTAAGTACTTCTTCCCTAGAACAACTAGTTTCATCTTTCTTCTTTGGTGCAACACTTGGCCTTAAGGCAATATGTGAGATCGTGTGGCGTATATACAATAGTCAGGCATGTGACTAATATATGCCCTACTCTTTAAGATGGTTCACACTAGCAGGTCAAAACAATTAGCAGGTTCCTAGGCCAACCAAGATAAAGGTATGATCCCTACTCTAATTTCTACAATTAAGAATGAAAAGATCATCTTAATCTTAGGTATGGGAACCACCAACAAGCATTCCTAACGTAGCACCATCTCAACCACTAGGCTACTCCCAACAGCAGATGCAACAGCTTTATCAAGTTCGATCACCTTTATGTCCTTAGAATCAAGGTACGTCTTTGAAAGATCTTATAAAAGCTCTTGTTACTAATTTTATATAGTTCTAACAGACTACCCAAACAAAACTCTAACACTTGGAGAATTAAATTGGCCAACTAGCCACATTTATGAGTAAGATAGAAGCTAGAACTTTCGGTAAATTGCCTTCTCAACTTGAAATTAATCATAAGAAGAATGCTAGTACTATGTCTCCTAAGAGCGGAAAGCAGTTGGTCCCATCATTTAGCCAAGCCATCAAGGGTGTCAACAACATCATCACACTCTGTGGCTAATCCCTACCCTAAGGATTAGCCATAAGGGAAGAAGGGAAGACGCTTCTACTCTATACTGCCAATCTATTCATCTTGTAAAGTAAGTATCATTTCACCTCTAGTTAAAACCTTTACTATTCTTTCATTATTTCCTAGCAGGTTTAAACAATTCAAAAAATAGGACAAGAAAAGGAAATCTTTGAGACCTTTCATAAAGTAGAGGTAAATATTCCTCTACTTGATGCTATTAAGTAGATGTCACCTTATGCAAAATTTTTGAAAGAATTATGCACTAACAAACGGAAGTTGAGCAGTAATGAAAAGGTAAGTATAAGGGAGAATGTTTTTGCTATACTTTAAAGAAAATTCCCTTCTAAATGCAAGGATCCAAGCACTTTCATTATCCCATGCACTATCGACAATTCTAGGTTTGAAAGATGGATGCTAGATTTAGGTTTTTCAATTAATGTTATGCTATATTCAATTTATAACTCCTTGAATTTAAGTCTAATGAAAAAAAAAACTAGTCTAATTATTCAATTAAGTGATAGATCTAGTGCTTACCCAAAGGAGATTTTGGAATATGTTCCTGTGCAGGTCAATAAATTGGTCTTTCCAAGTGATTTCTATATCCTTGGAAAGGAGGGTGAGTCATCACCCAATCCCACGCCTATTTTGCTAGGGTGACCATTCTTCAAGATGACCTGAACCAAGATTGATGATCACGATGGGACCCTCACGATGAAATTCAATAGTGAAGTGATCTGCTTCAATATCTTTAAGGCGATGAGGTATCCAAGTGATTTATACTCTGTTTTTACCATAGATGATATTAGGACTTTGGTGTAGGAATTCTTAGAGTTATCCGATAACGATAATTTTAAAGTCGCCGTACGAAAAAATCTTAAGAAGGAAGATTCTAAGGAATAGGTAAGTTTGATAGCGTTAGATGATGAGGTAGATGAGTCCATGGCGATCTTAGATGGGGCATCCCCACTACGCACCAACATGTATAATGTTTTTTTACTTGAATTATCTTTATTAAATGAGAACTTTTACCTTCTGTTATACATATACCTACCTTAAAACTCAAGTCACTTTCAAGGTAAGAACGAAATACTTCCAGTCATTATTGCTAGAACTCTTACCCCAGTTTAACAAGAAAAGCTAATTATGGTGCTTCAAAATTAACAAGATGACGATTGACTGGACTATTCCTTATATTAAAGGTATTAGTCCTTCCATGTGTATGCATCACATTTTGTTTAAGGAGGGATTTAAACTGATTGGAGATGCACAACACCAGCTCAATCCACCAATGATGGAAGTTGTTAAAAAAAGAGATACTGAAGCTCATTGATATAAGGATTATCTATCCAAGTTTTGACAATGAGTGTGTGAGCCTTGTAAAGGTAGTTCCTTAAACGTTGTGAATCACCGTGGTCAAGAATAAAGAAAATGAGCTTATGCCAACTAGAGTTCAAACTGGGTGGAGAGTTTGCATTGACTATCGTAAATTGAATGCGGCCACTTGGAAGGATTATTTTTCTTTATCTTTCATTGATTAGATGCTCGAAAGGTTAACTGGTCATTTTCACTATTATTCTCTTGATGGTTATTTAGGCTATATTCAGATCGTTATTGCTTCAAAAGACTAAGAGGAAATGATGAACACTTGCCCTTTTGGCATATTTGCTTACTGACACATGTCATTTAGCCTCTGTAATGCTCCTGCCAAATTCCAAAAGTGTATGATAAATATCTTTTCTTATTAGTGGAGAATATTATTGAGGTATGTATGGATGATTTTATGGTTTATGGTGATTCTTTCGATAGATATCTAGATAATCTTATACGCTTGCTTAAGCGATGCATTAACACTAACCTTGTGCTTAATTGGAAAAAAATGTCATTTTATGGTTAATCAAGATATTGTGTTAGAATATGTTATTTTTTAAAGGAGAAATGATGTTGATATATTTAAGATAGATTTTATTCGCTCCTTACCACTTATCATTAGTGTGAGGGAGGTTCTTTCCTTTCTTGATCATATAGGTTTTTATCACAGGTTTATCAAGGCTTTCTCCAAGATAACATTGCCCCTCTGCAGCTTGTTTTAGAAGGATGTAATTTTTGACTTCAATGAGTAAATGGCTGTTTGTCTCGATTCTATCGCAGGTTTAAATTTAGTAAATGATTGTTTGTTTCGATTCTTATCTCCACAATACAACATAGTATACACAGGCACTATAATCAGAAATATCTACTAATAACCCGTAAGAGTAAAGCCATCCTTGAGTAATTTCGGTATATGTACCACTAACGTGTAGAGAATAAACTACTGTAAGAAGAAGATTACCTTAAGGGGTAGAGTGCAAGTTCTTGACTATGGATATTTATAAAAAGAAAAAAATCAAAAATCAATCAAGTGCATGTGGTAAAAAGAAAAATAAAAAGAAATGCACATATTTGCCTGTGAGAGAAAAAAAATTGAGATCAAGATGATAAATTAGTTTAGCCTATTATTTCCTTTGTTTAAGGTAAACACTATTTATATTGAAAATTTAAGGGATGGATTTTGGTTGAATTGATTTACACACACACAAACACTATAAGAATCAAAAGAGAGATAGAATTGACTATTGAATTAAAGTTAGAACTTTGACAATATTTGAAATTTTCTTCAAGTTATATAACTTATGCAATTTTTTAGGCTAGTTTTATGTCTTATTTAATAGTCTTTTTTTTTTCTTTTTATGTTATTTTAAAAAAAATGATATTTGTGGGTATCATTACTGAAGTCTTACGAGACTATAACTCTTTCATTAGGGTCTGCATAGGGGTTTAAAGGCTTATTACATATGCTAAATGCAATCGTAATTTCCTACGAAAGTATACTAGTTTAAGTTTCCTTTTTGTTTTATTTATTTATTTATTTATTTGTTTGATTTAGGTTTGCTCGAGAGCAAGCAAAGGTTAATTGTGGGGGAATTTGATTAGTGTATATTTTTTTTTCTATATTTTACTATTAATTTCTCCATCTTTTTCTTGTTTTGGTGTTAAATATTCTAATCAGTTTAGTTAATTTTTAATTTAGTATTTTTATTTTGATTTAATTTAATCTTTCATCTTTAGTTTAAATTACAATTCATTTTACCTAGTCGATAACAATTCCTCTTTCTGAATATTTACTTATTCTTAATTTTGTTCTTAATATAGGTGAAAAATTCAAAAAGAGAAAGTTGGAATTTAGTTAATAATTGAAGATTGTTTTTTGAAGTCAAAAGGAGGCCAAGCCGAATTAGCAAGTTAAGCCATCATGTGAAAGCAAATCGGAAAAAGGAAAGTGCTATATTTAGTTAAGCATGCGCGTGAATTGCGTAAGCTGAAGTCAGTGAGTGCGTGGCTTGCAATTTGAATCCAATTAGCACAAGGCTACAAGGGTTGGGCAGTCTATAAAGGCCATCAATTGAAGACAGCAGGAGCCAAAAAAGAAAGAAAGAAAGAAAGAAAATTCCATTCAGCGGAGAGCGAGAGCTGTGCAGTAGAAGCAGAAAAATAACAGCCTTTTTTGTCATGTTTCATCACCGCAATTTTTCCTTGAAACTTCGAATGTATCAATTTTTATTTTCACTTTTTTTTTTTATGTTAGGCTAGATTTTATATTTGGTCGGAGGAGAGTTCAAAACCTTAAATATATTATATGAATAATATTTAATTTCTATCATTTAATTTATTTCATTAAAATTATCTATATTCTTTCATAATTAGTGTTTATGATTTTATTCTTATCTTATATTTGAGTGGTCAATTAGATAGTATTTCAATAAATTCTATTGCTAGATTAAAATACTTAATCCATAATTGTCCTGATATTTTAATCATTAGTGGCACACTGGAATTACTGATTGCAAGTGAAGAATATAACATAGGTTAAATAATTCGAGTTTTTGTATTTATTGCCTAGATCAACCTATTATTTTTCTCTACTTAATGCTTCTGCTATCATAAAATTAGAGAATTTGTTTTAAATTATTTAATAGTTATAGATTATGTGAAGAATTTGTTTTACCTCACAATATATTAATGCAAGATAGAAATTAATAAATCTTATTGTTGTCTACAGTTAATAGCTTCAATGGAAATTGATGATAAAATTGATATACTAATCATGTGTATATTTGGCTGTAGCGAATGATCCTCTGACTAAAGTGGTTATTAACATTATTTTTTTCCCTTTAATTTGAGTTTCTATTAAATTATTATCTTTGAAGTTTTAGTTTCTTTATTTCGTGCTATTTAGTTAAGAATTCATAAAGCACTTTTTATTTGTGGTTGGCATTTTCTTTAGTTAGATTTATTTATATTTATATTAATATAATAATAATAATAATAATAATAATAATAATAATTATTATTATTATTATTATTATTATTATTTATTTTAGAGTTGATAATAAATGCAACTGACGTAGTCTTCATGGGATGGATCATTACTTTTTTTTATACTAGTTGTTTATATTATTAATAAGATTTTAAATTTGGCACACCCTAAGGACACTACCACACAACAAGCGTGGGCATGGCACATGTGTTGGGCTAGGCCTAAGGAAAAAAAAAAATTAAGCACGACATGGCACGGCACGATACGAAGCACATGGTGGACACGACATGGCATGATACAAGCATGAGTACGCACACACCTTCCGTTCCCGCAGGCCATCTCTAAGTGGTGAGCACAAGTTCAAGTCCATGGACTTGGTCGAATGGTTCTTAAGCAAGTATATTTGGTTGGTCACTTAAGTTCGAAATTTGAGAGAGGGTGGATAAATGAATGATTTAGATTTTGCTCACCTCTCTTCATTTTTAAATAAAAAAAATAGTAATAGCAGATTTTTTAGCCTCGGTAGATCTTGTGGCTATATTACAAGTTTTTGTATTTTAGATTCTCAATAGATTTCAAGTTGTAATTTACATACATACATACATTCATATGAATGAATGTGTGTGTGTGTATAAATTTGGCATTGACCAATACAATATAATCAAGGAATTATAGCTAATATTTTTCATAGTTACCCCTTAGGCTTTTAATCACATATTATATTCTTTATATAAAAATTTTAATGTTCAAAGTTAATTGTTGAAGGATAAATGTGACCTTTTACCTTTTGACAAGCACGATATATTGGACTAATAACAAGGTTATATTACTGCAAGAACCCAAAACTTACGCTTTTTAACACAAGCATGTAGTGAGTAACTTAAAAAAATTAGGTCCCTAATTTATTGTTAATTACCCATTTCATTTTATTACTAACATTATTTTTGATAATATGAACATGTTTTGTAAGCAATTACATGTTATTGACTTGCACCTTCTACAATTTTTTTTGGGGTTTTGCGAATAATATTTTGCATTCACTAGAGTTGCTATAGTTTAGTAATACACAATGGAGGAGTAAGAACAACTCATCCAAAAACAACTCATCCAAAAATGCCAAAAAAAGATCATCGTCATCATTTATGCTTTTGACATACGCGACAAGCAGGAGACATTCCCCATATTGAAGAATTGCAAGAACCCGAAAAAGAATATATAAAGTTATGACTTATGAAAACTAGAGAATCGAAAAAAAAAGGAAAAAGAATTGACATCTCTCATTCATAGGGCTATATATTTGATAATATTTATTTTCTCTATTATATCTATCTATTTATATGTTCGAGCAATATTACTGTCCAAAGCAGCGAATTGAGAATGCCGAGTTGGTAATTGAAGACTCCATAGCATGATTTTGGAGCACTCTTCTGGTGGAATGCCCTTTAATTTTGTCTCATCTTCTAGAACAACTTGTTTCACGAATTTGATCGAATTCTATTAAAAAAAAAAAAAAACCTCATTAATCAAAGATATAATTGGAGTAAGAGCATTCAAGCATGCAATTTCTTTTTTCATTTATATATTAAAATAGAATTTAGGGTAATAACATACTGATTCCTAATTTTTTACAATTTATCAAGTGAGGACATAAGTCGTTCATGTGGGTGATAAAATAGCACTTTAATTGACTAATTCTCTAATATGTCAAAATACCCTTTACTGTTAAGCTTCGCTTAAGCATGTGGAAAAATTTACATAGATACTCTGGTCATTTAAATAAGGCAAAGGACCTAGTTGATATGGGTGTTAAAAATGCACCTTGAAATTCAAAATTATATATTAATATTAGTCTTAGTTGCTAACATGTTTAAAATAATATTAGGTTGAGTTTAGTGTTAAAATTAAGCAATATCTCACTTTACCTAATTGATTTGTTATTGAAATTTAAAAAGGTGGAGGTTAACCAAACTCCACTTAACCTAAATTTTTAATTCAAGCACATATCTAATACTAATCATAGTCTGGTGATTTGGTGTAATAGGGACCCAGCTTGATTATACGGTTATCTTCGTACATAAACTACCTTCTAGATCACGAAAACTGAAAGCAATCAAAAGGTAAAAGGAAAAAAAAAAAAAATATATATATATATATATATATATATTCATGGAGACACCATCTATGAGTTAATAAAAAAGTTTTAATTTATAGTCTACAAGTGTTTTTACGACTACCAAATATCAGAGAGTGATTGTCTTTTTATATCATAAATAGTGAAATAATTGTATAGCACTAATGAGAGCCGTATAATTAAATTAGTCTGCTTCAACAATTCTCAAACAATAAATACCTTGTTAGTTTGATGATTGCCTAATGATTAAAAAAACATTCATTATCCAAGCATCCGCAACAGGGGAGGAGTCTTTACCTGAGAGGTTTGTTGAACGGATGATGGGCGGCCCCATCTCTCAGGATCCCAAAGAATCGAACTATTGAATGCAAAACTCGAAACGTGAATCGGAGGCTTGGCGTCTGTTTCATTGTTCAATTTTTTGAGATGCCATCCAATAACTTGTGACGAATCACATACCGGTCCTTCAATTATCACCTTTTGCTTGTTTGCAGACAGCAATGCCATTGGCCATGCTCCATACACCCTGCAACATGATTACAAGCTTATGCTTACATCCTTTTAATTGCATTATTAGTTGCTAAGATCAAAGCATAATCACATGATGTAATGCTTACAATGATGTGAATATTTAAAAAGTTACCAATCCTTTGAAATTTTCACCCATTTACCAGCCTAATTGAAGTATAACAACAGTAATTTATGCCACAAGAAAGTTCAGTAAAGTTGAAAAAAAAAAAATGTACGTACTCAATATCTCGAAGCTCATCGAAGAAGGCAAGATCATAAACATTGGAGACGCCAGCAAAATGAACAATGCCACTCAGCCTGTGATGCTCAATGTGCTTAAGCGCGACGTTTCTCTGATGATCCAACTCTGCTTCATGATCTGTAAAATTCTCTTTGAAAACCAAATGCCTATACATAATGCCTGTTTTTCTTAATAGCTCCGATACTTCATCTGAATCTGACTTTCTTTCGACAACAATCCATAATAATGGCGGCGAAACAAGCTGTATAGTGTTTGCTAAACGCCTCAAAAGCACAACCTGTGATTTATCTCTTGTGCTTGTTGGTGTCACAATTATTACAAGTCTTCTTGGAACCGAATTGGTTTCTTCTTTTTCATCTGATTCTGCTTCTGCTTCTGTTTCCATTAGTTTTATACCATCTGATTCTTTAGACCTTGATGGAGATGGCACCGGGTTTTCGACTACTAAACTTCTATTGACATTGTTGGCATGTGTTGTTGTTACTTGTTTTTGGGGAAACATTTCAACTTGCTCTGGAGAATTTTTTGGTGAAATTTGACTAGAAAAAATTGGTGAACTACTCTTACCAGTTGGAGCAAAACCAGTGAAGAATCCCATAACGAAACACAAAGCAAAATGAACTATAGCTTTTTTCCATAACTGAACTTTCTTCTTTGATCTTTCCATAGAGAGGATCTTGGTCACACTAAGATGTTTTGACACTTTGATATATAAGGCAGCAAGAATTTTTATAAAAGGCCTTGAAGCTTATAGGATTTATTTATTTTTAATTGTAAGGTGAGGAAGATAGCTATAAATTGGTCTCTGATTGGAACTACCAAACTCACATCTCAGCATGTGTTTGTTTTGTTGTTTTTGTATGGAGTAATTTGAGTGGTGAGGCAATTGCTTCATTTGGTTGTCACTTGAAGTAAAAGGAAACATAGAAAGCAATTTTTGTATGGTATTGTATTATGCAAAGCTTGAGTTGCTCTTTGTACCAAATGGTTGGTGGGATAGAAACTCATCAACTAAAGGGTATTGAATAACATAAATATTTTTGATTAGTTAGGATTGCTATTATTATTTTTGAAAGAGTGGTTACGTAGTCAAAGTAAATAATTAGCAATGCCAACATAGTAATAAATCATTGGGCGATATTAACAAACTGAAATAAACCTAAAATTTAAAAATTAAGAATCATGCATCGCCAAGTAGAAGACAAGTATACAACCAACCTATTTGCAATGAGATTTATTCTTGACAAGAAATAAAAAGGAAACTTAATCATGATCTAAAAGTAAAATAAAAAATACTTGTTGTCGATATAATGTGAACAAAAACAAAAGAAAAAATAGTAGTCCTGGCTCCTAATTATCATAAAGATTAATTCTAAGAGACGGTGCGTTTCAAACTCTTTAAAAAATAACAAAACAAAAAAAAAGATGGTTTCTTAACAAATATTAAAAAACCAAAAAGAAATTCTACTCAAAATTTGACTGCATTGCCGCTTAACATCCTAATCTGTAACTTTAACATTACTCATGCAATATATGTAAAGGTGTTGCTACCTTACAGGTTTTGTAAGGTACAGCCCCTAATAAAATTAATGCAATGATTGGTCCACTCAGTTTCATTTTTAGTCACTTATTTTAACTGTACTGTATCTCACAGAAACTGTAAGGTAACAACACCTTATATATAAAAATAATTAATACGAAATTATTATTAATAGGATTACATATAGGAGACAGAGAGAATGATAAACAAGAAACTAAAATCTTAACTACTGAGATCCGGCTACTTACGATCAAAATTATAATGTATTTTATACAATTACATATATGATTATGATTCGTGCCCTATATTAGAGCAACTCCAAAGTAACCATATCTTATTAACTGTCAATAAAACTTACCTCTATGAGAATTTCTGCTGCCAAGAGAACATCAAAATGATTCAATTTGCTTTAATGCTTGTCAGGATACAAAATTTCACAAGCTTTAATAGCGAGCTGTCATGCCGCAATCATTGAAGGCTACCGTAAACTCGAGTAAGATAAAAATACTTTGAATAATTAGCGGACATAAATTATATAAAACACATTTATAGTTCGTAATTTTACCATAAACTTTTCCTGATGGAATTCTTCAAGTCCGAAATGCACGTGTCCGGGACACATGAAGGCAAGCATATGCAAAGAGTGCTACGTTTTTGCCCTCTGTCCTTTGGCTGCAGCCAAGGTGGTAGAAATTATTTTTAGCACGGATTAAGTTTAAATAGTAATTTAATTTAAGAAAATAATTAACAAATAACATATATCAAAAGAGAAATTTATTAAAATATTTAATACAATACATTTATAATTGTTTTCGATGTGGTTTTATATGTTAAAATATTAAAGAATGATTTCATTATCAAAACTATAAAATATATCTTTTTCTATGTATGCAACAAGTCTATCATTTAACCATTTGATCTTCCATCTAATTTCGCAGATAATTTCTCACAAAATTTATAATTGAAAATGTCCTTTCTATTATAACCGTGGCAGCTGATCAAATTAATGTTAATGTCACTAATAAATAAACTAATAAATATAATTTATCTTTATTAGTTTCACCCATAGCATTGTTATTTTATTATTTATAACAATCAGTAAAGTTAAAATTAAGGAGCCACAATAGCATTGCCAATAACCATCTAAGCACCTTTGCCACTTTATCAACCCACGATGCATTGCCACAATAAGTTAAAGCTAAGAATATTATTCAATTCAAAAAGGCATAAACCAATTCAAAAATCAGAATATTAAATCATAAAGTAGCAAAGGTGCTTAATACTAAGAATAACTTAATCAATCTTAATAATTAATAAAAAAAAAAGCTGTATATATAGGTATGAAGGTGATACCAGAAAAACTGTAAAGATGCGATGGTGTGAGGCTGCGAGTGCAAGTTGCAGGCTGTTGCGTCTATGGCATGAAAACAAAAAGGTGTGATGGCATGGGAGTCGGTAGAAATAGAGGACATGACGATGGTAACTGATAGAGGTTTTCTTGGCAAAGGATTGATGACGCGGGCTGGGATTTTATTTTCTTTTTTTTCCTCTTTTTTTTTTTCTCAAAACGTTGATTTTAGTTATTTCAAAAATTTATCAGGGCCTTCTTATAAATCAATTAAAAAATAAATCGGATTTAATTTTTTTTCAAAATCAAGCAGGCTTCAGCCCCTGCTAGCTCTCAAGTGGCGCCCCCACTGGCTGCGGCCTGATTAAAATATCTGAAAGTTAATAATCAAAAGCATTAACTATAAAAGAAAGGCTATTATGGATTACAAATTTTTCATACCGATTTTTCGAGAGGAGTCGATCAAGCATAATCACGTAATAAGGGACAATTACATTTGTAAAATCAAGTTTAGAACCCTACATTAAAATTTTGAATAATTAAAATTTATAATGTGTATTTCTATAGGAATTGGGCTGTTTTTAAAATTTATTATAGGGAACAATCTTTAACTCAAATTTATAATGTGTAAGTCTTACGTAGTGTTTATTTTTTTTTCCTAAAATTTAAATGGGTTTAAATTTTATTAAAGTCTAAATAGGTCTGAAAATATATATCTAAATAACATGTTTGTTTTTCTTTTTTCAATATCTGGATATAAGTGTTAGATTTTTTTTTTAAAAGATAACATCTGAAATATGATATTTTGACATATATAACCCCATAAACATTAACAATACTTATATTTATAGGTTAAACACATTACAAGTTTTAAATAAATTATTTGATTAGTAAAAAAAATTGATAATGTTTACCTTAACAAAGCATGAAAAGTAAAATTTATATCTAACACATGTATTTTTTTTTACATTAATATATGATGCTTATAATGTTATTTTTAGCATATTATATTGATATTTTTTCTTGTTAATTATATAAGTCAATCAAGAATTGTTTAATCATTTGAATTAAAATTAATGTGTTGAACAAAATTTAAAATCTATTATAAAAAACTAATAATGAATTAGATTTTACAGCAAAAGGTTTGATGATTCACATGCAATAAATAGGATAGCTAGGCACAAGATAGTTAGACATACACATCAATAAAATGGTTTGGCAGATGTATGAATAGGATATTTATACACATTGAAATGCACGTTGTTCCATTCAAAGCTTCCACAATCATTTTGCATAGAAGCTTTGCGACAACATTTTACATAAACTGAAGTCCTTTAACTTGTATTGACTCAAGACTCCAATTGAAAGATGGTCTGGAACCAGTAGATTAATCCAATTAGAAGATATTTGGTTGTTTTGTATACGCTTATACAAAGCAAGAAAAACTAGAATCAAGAGCTTTGAAATATGCATTCCTGAGATATCCATATGGGATCAAAGTATACAACCTTCGATGTACAGATTTGAAGAAACTTAGGTGTATCATAAGCAAAGATGTGGTCTTTAATGAATCAAGGATGGTTCAAAAGACATCTACATCTGATACAAAAACCAAAGAGAAAGAAAGCAAGTCAGAAAACACATGTAGAGGTGGAGGAGCTTGATTTGAGTGTCATCAGAAAACTTGGCACACCAATATGCGTCATTAAGCTGTCTCTTGGAAAATTTAACTATGTTGGCATAAAAATCTTGTCAACTAGTAAAATAAATTAATGGGGGCGATATTCTACATATAACATAGAATTTAATGTCATTCAACATTTGACTTATGTCCACGAGTAGGAATTTAAAGTTTTCACTATAAAAAAAATGAATACTACTTTTGTTGTTATAGACACCTCATCTTTTGTGTACTAAGAGAGGTGTTACATATATAGCGTTCTACTGATAACAAAGAATTCTAATCCAAACTCTTTCATGTCATCTATATTACTTAAGATTCAGATAATCCATAATATTATCTTCTATGGATGATAGCACAACTGATTTATATCCCTGGCTCTTTGAATCAAGCTTCTAAATCCTTCCACGTTTAGAGCTGGGCTGAATCATGGTCTCACAGACCAACTTTTTCGCACCATCATCTACATAGTCCATGATCTTGCACTAGTCCGTGGACTTATGATTTAGTGGTTCTGCTGCAAGCTTCATGGGCTTTATGGACTCTGTTGCTGGACTAATGATCCTACCGCAAGATTCATGACACTAGCATTTCTTCTTTGATTTTTCATAACTCTGCTGTAGGAATTATGATCTTCCCTCAAGATTCATGACACCGACATTTTTTCTTTGAATTTTCATGATCATGCTGCAGGATTCATGATGTCAGCATTTCTTCTTTGACTTTTTACATTTCTTATAATAACAAAATTTTATGATCAGATGGATGTGACAATGAGGCAACTGATGATGAGTGTCGAATTTGTTCATAAAGTTGGTAACACATTCAATATTCCATTAGCAAAACTTGCTTTTTCAAGAAATTTCAATCCAAAAACGTCGAAAACAGTAACACATTCATACTACCTTTCATTGAAGCTGTTTTTCAAATGGTCAATGTTTCGGTATCAAAAAAGAGAGAAAGTTAGCGAGAGGACACAGATTTTGCGAAATCTTATTCTTGACTGTGGTAATTAAGTAATTTGAGTTCTATTTTTCTGTTTGTTTATTAACTTTTTCTTGTCTTTAAACAAAAAATGAGTTTTCATGTTTATAATAATTCTTACAAACTTCCCATGGCTTGGCATAAAATTAGGTAACTGGAAAGGTCCTCATGTTTGATGAAATTATCAATTATGTGCAGTCCCTACAAAATCAAGTAGAGGTTACAGAGCTACTAAAAACCCTTATTAACACAATAATAATGAATTAATCTTCTTTAATATACTGTTGTATTCCAGCATAGCTTTTTTCTATTTTTATTTTTACTGAGTTTTGCTTTTATTTTTTTAGGGCACTATTTTCTCTTAATTTCGTGCATTATTTTTTACTATTTCTATGTCTTTCTATATTGGCTTTGGATCACTACAGTTGCTGGTTGTGATTTACTGTAGCATATTATTGTAGGCCTCTGTAGTTAATTAGTTTTTTTTACTCCAGCTACTTTATTAGAGCACTTCTGCGTATTGAAGTTTATGGTTAACTTTTGTTAATTACTTCTTACTTCTGTTGATACATTTTCTTATCCTTTACACTAAAGATTTTCTTTTTTTAAAAGTAATTTACTGCTTAATAACATTTTCGAACAAAATCAACTACACAAATGATCAGGAAAAAAGAAGCAAAATCTTTGTAAAGTGTCTTTTGGGCATCGTTATTCATCAAAGTCTCATGTGCAACATCTGAACGAAATGGTATTTGAAGTAATAGATACTCTGTTTTATGATTGTTGTATTTACATTTCTTTGTAAGGAACCATATTTATTTAGATGTCAATGTCATGCTTTGTATTTGAATCTTTTGGATTATAATTAAATATTTTAAAGTTTTTTTTTATGTGACTAGAAGCTTTTGATCACTAGATTTCAATTTATATGATACAATATGTTGTTGTGTATTTTTTTTTTTTAAATGATAATTGGGAGTAGTCACTTTAATTTTTTGGTATGATATAGTTGTCAAATAACAAATGCTTACTTTTAATGATAAGCGTTAACGGTCATCTAAAATTTGTTGATACTACCTAATTGGTCATGAAATAATTAAATAAATTATCCTTAAAATAAATTTGAGACTAAAGTAATTACCAATTGTATATAAAAAAAATTGTCGCAAATGACAACTACTTGAGATGGATTATATAATGTCGCGATATACAAACTTGAATGACAGAAAAATAGTGTTGCTAATTGCATCGTCGAACTCTAATGACGATTTTTAATAATTATTGCTACTATATTTATATACTCTTGAGACAAATATTATAATCGCTATAAATCATCTACATTGACAAATGTGAAGTGTCATTGAGTGCATTTTTTAATCTCTAATTTGACCATTTTGAATACCATTTGTGACAATTTTAGTTTAATTTTACAACAATCATTTTTGTCACAAAAATATATGTTTGATATGACAAAATAATTTTGGTCGCTAGAACCTTTTAAGACGGTCTTTTTACGACTAACACGTGACTATTTGTTTTTTGTCATAAAAAATATAAGGTGACTAAATTGTTATCTTTAGTGACTAAATTTTTGTTATAAAATATCATTTTTCTTATAGTGTATATATACTGTTGCCTTCACTTATATATATATATATAAAAGAAAACTTAAAAAAAAAATAATAACACTCTGTAAAGGAAACAATATAATGTGAATGGGGGGTTTGAATTCAAACTAGCTAATTTAATAAATCCTTGATTTGGTTAATTGAACTTTAATAAATAATTTCATATGCTTAACGTAACAGGATTAAAAGGGTTTGAGCAACATGCCTATTCTGTGAATGTATGCAGCAGCAGCTCCAAAATTATAATCCAAAATTATAATCACTGAACAACTTTCCAACAAAAAATTGCTAAAAAGAATAAGCATGTTGAATTGTATTTGGAACATTTCTGTAGGAGTTTTATTCCATGCAGCAAATAACCAGACATAATCGTAGCTATCTGACTTGTAGTGACTCATAATTAGCGCGCACACAGAGTTATGAAATAGATAACCATATCAAACCAGTTAGAATCATGGCAGACAAACGATTTACATCTGTTATTATGTCTTATGGCAGGAAGTTACCACTATTTACTAATGCACGTCATTTAATTTGAAAGAGCGCCAATGCATTCCAGCTAACTACAAACCATTACAATATGATGTAAGATTTTATAAATGACTCGAGCAGAAATTTTCAGATATCAAATTGGAAGTTCCTTATACCAATATTAGAAGTAAACCCATAGTTTGCAAACAAATTCATTCAGGAGAAATCCTAAAGAAGAATAACAAATCTAATCCTCCTAATTCCACATGAAGTAGGGTCACCACGTTAGCTAAAAGCTAATTCTAGAAACACACAAATATGCTTTCTGTCGCATGCTTAATTGTAGCATATCTCTGCAAAGCTTTGACGTAGTGCAAGAAGTTTCCCTTCACTTCCAGCAAAAACCAATTTCTGTTTGATTGATTCAGAAGCTGTGTTCCTGTTTAAAATTGCAGAAATATAATGGACACCATGTACACACCCTCCTATTATAATAAAGTAAATCCTCATACTTACTTCCTGTCTACTATAACTCTAACAGCATCATGCATTATTGATCTTGCAAGCTCCTCAATAAAATCGGTAAAGTAGCACTGAACAATGAGCGTACTACCGAAGGATTAGAGCATGCTTTCACCACAGGATCGATATGCTTTAACAAATTGCCCGCCTCGAATAGTTTATCAGCTTCATCAAGGACAAGATATTCGACCCTACACAGAAAACACATGCGAGAAGCATTTAAACTTCAATAATGGGAAGTATCGAACAAATAGAACTTGACAACATAACTCTGAGATGTTCAGCTGATACAAATATTCAGCTACTCGTTATAGTAATCTTAGTAATCATTATAGTATTCATCTTATACCCGACCAAGTTTGACTTACGCCCACCTGAGTTTCAATTTCACAGGAACATTTAACACCATCTGAAATAAATCATTAAGTTACCAAGAATATGGTTAAAACCATTGTTTGTATCCATATTCGAATCTAATCCTTTGATGCATGCACCCATACCAAAGGGGGAAAAAAAATGCAAGCAACAAACACTCATTATTTTGATAGATATATGCACACTTGCTGGTACAGTGGCATTCAACTGATTGGTGATAAATACTGTTCGATAATACTTTGTTATCAATCACTGAAAATAAGTTTTCAAAGTTGGCTGGAAAATAATGAACCCATGCTCTAGATTCAAAACCAAAAATCCATTATCAAGGAGCAGGGCAAATCAATCGTAAATAATTTGTTAGATAAGTGCCGACAATAGTCTAGTACTATAATATTTCTCAAAGGCATTTTAATAGTACTGTAATATCTTGTGCCTAGCTATACTTTTTTTTCTCTAATGGATAATTATTTTAGAATGGTGTAAGTATGTTGAAGACATAAAGTGTTTGATAAGTTCAGAACTTAAAAAACACTCATTGACACACAAATTGGTAGAAAGATCAAGAGATAAAAAACTAATAATGAATTAGATTTTGCAGCAAAAGGTTTGATGATTTACGTACAATAAATGGGATAACTAGGCACAAGATAGCTACGCACACACCTCAACAAAATGGTTTGCAGATGTATTAATGGGATATTTATGCACATTGAAAGCTTCCACAATCATTTTGCATAGAAGCTTACAACAAAATTTTACTTGGTGAATTGAAGTCCTTCAACTTGTATTGACTCAAGACTCCAATTGAAATATGGTCTGGAAACCAGTAGACTTATCCAATTAGAGCATATTTGGTTGTTTTGTACACGCATATAAAAGGAATAAAAACTAGAATCAAGAGCTTTCAAATATGCATTCCTGAGATATCCATATGGGATCAAAGTATACAACCTTCGATGTACAGACTTGAAGAAACTTAGGTATATCATAAGCAAAGATGTGGTCTTTAATGAATCAAGGATGGTTCAAAAGACATCTACATCTGATACAAAAACCAAAGAGGAAGAAAGCAAGTCGGAAAACACATGTAGAGGTGGAGGAGCTTGATTTGAGTATCATCAGAAAATTTAGCACACCAATATGCTTCATTTAAGTGTCATTAAGCTATCTCTTGGAAAATTTAAATATGTTGGCGTAAAAATCTTGTCAACTAGTAAAACAAATTAATGTGGGCGATATACTAAATATAATATTGAATTTAATGTCATTCAACATTTGTCCTACGTCCACGACTAGGAATTCAAAGCTTTCACTATAAAAAATGAATACTACTTTTGTTGTTAAATAGCGTTCTACTGGTAACAAAGAATTCTAATCCAAACTCTTTTATGTCATCTATATTACTTAAGATTCAGATAATCCATAATATTATCTTCTATGGATGATAGCACAACTGATTTATATCCCTGTCTCTTTGAATCAAGCTTCTAAATCCTTCCACGTTTAGAGCTGGGGGCTGAATCATAGTCTCACGGACTTGTGGTGATTTGAACTTTTTCACACCATCTTCTACGTGGTCCATGATCTTGCTTCTAGTCTATGGATTTTAGTGCAAAACTGACGGGCTCTGTTATAGATTTAGTGGTTCTGCTGCAAGCTTTGTGGGCTTCATGGACTCTGTTGCAGGAATAATGATCCTACTGCAAGATTCATGACTCTAGCATTTCTTCCTACTGCAAGATCCATGACACTGGCATTTCTTCTTTGATATTTCATAACTCTACTGTAGGAATTATGATCTTCCCTCAAGATTCATGACATCGACATTTTTCTTTGAATTTTCATGATCATGCTGCAGGATTCATGATGTCAGCATTCCTTCTTTGACTTTTCACATTTCTTATAATAACAAAATCTTATGACCAGATGGATGTGACATTGAGGCAACTGATCATGAGGGTCGAATTTGTTCATAAAGTTGGCAATTGTCTATTAGAATGACAGAACAAATGCATCTTAAAATTTCGGACAAACATCTCAATTACATATCAGTAGCTTTTCAAAATGTATGAAATTTTATGGATCGTTTATTGGGTGAGCTGACGCGGCTTAAGTTACCTACAACGCAACTGTATCAAAAATATGTAGCTCACAATATTCCATTAGCAAAACTTGCCTTTTCAAGACGTTTCAATCCGAAAACTTCGAAAACAAGGATTGATTGATCGATGCGGTTTGTTAATCCTTGAATGTGTTTCATTAACGGTATTAAGGTACCTTTCATTGAAGCTGTTTTTCAAATGGTCAATGTTTCCGTATCAAAAAACATTTTTAGAAGTTCCCGTAGAACTTTGACTTCAATTTTGCAGGTGCATGAGTTAAAGTCTTAGTCATTGAAAAAATGACTCAGCATACTGCTTCTTTTTTTGTCTTTTGTGTCAGCACTTCTATAAATTTTCATATAATCCTTTTTACTCATTTTTATTTAAACTTTACTTCATAAATATTAATTTAATTTCTACTGCATCCATATAAACATTTTAATTAGCACCTTATACTATTTACTATTTACAAATTTTTTTTCTATATTGCATTAGTATCACAAATTTGGAACCTTACACAAATTTAGAACCTTACAATTTTTTTCTATATCACATCTTTACTATTTTGAGATTAAATAACTAAAATGTTTAATTTAGAACCTTACACTTTTTTTTTTATATTAGGATTTTTTTAAAATCCATTATTAAATTTCATTTAACACTCTACACTCTTTCTATTATAAATTTTTTAAATAAATATTATAGTACATTTTACTTACATGCATGATAAATTATGTAATTTCAATAGTCCTATTACAGAAAGTATTATAATTTAGCACTCATTTAATTTACTGTTGTAAGTTTTTTCTCCCTTTAATTTATTGTTGTAAACAATGGATCATCATCTTTAAATGCGTGCTAAAGTAATTTTATGTAGCATGGACTGACATTATATTATTAAAAAATTTAATTACTATATATGAAGGATAAAAAATTCACTAAATTATAGTTTAATATGCCCTAATGTGATAAAAAAAAATAGTGCAATATAATCTAATACAACAAATAATGACAAACCAAATGCACCCATAAGATAAGAACACTTGAATTAAATAACATGATAAAAATAAGAGTATGAAAAATTATAATATTTTTTCTAATAGGACTATTGGGATTACATAATTTATTATGCATGTAAATAAAAAGTATTATAATATTTATTAAAAAAATTTATAATAGAAAGAGTGTAGAGTGTTAAATGAAATTTGATAATGGATTTAAAAAAATCCTAATATAAAAAAAAGAGTGTAAAGTTCTAAATTAACATGTTAATTATTTAATCTTAAAATAGTAAAGAGAGGGGGTATTGTGATATAAGTACAATATAGAATAAAAATTTATAAATAGTAAACAGTATAAGGTGTTAACTAAAATGTTCATATGTATACAGTAGAAATTAACTTAATATTTGTGAAATAAAGTTTAAATAAAAATAAGTAAAATGAGTTATATGAAAATTTACAATAGTGCTGCCACAAAAGACAAAAGAAGTGGTATGGTACTACTATTGTAAGCCCAAAAAAATAAATACTGCAGCAAAGTGGAGGTGATTATTAAATGAAATGTAAGTATTCAAACTTGAACAATAAATTAAACAAAAACCAAGTGTGACTTTGTCGGTGGGAAAATGTAACCACGCGTGTTTTCGCTCTTTTCATTTTTATATATAATTTCAATTAAAAAAAGACTAAGACATGCATTTAAAATTTTAAAAATATTAAACATCATGTTTCTTGTCTAAAATAAGGTTACAAAACACCGATGCTTTAATTTACTTTCTTCGATGCTTCTTCCATAACTATTTTAAAACCGCGTTTCAGAAAAAGTTAAAAGTACAAAGAAATCACATGAAACATGAATATGTATATTATATAGGAAAACCTTTTCATTAAAATTTATCAATTCAAAGTTAAGTTACGGATTCTGTAACTTACAGATCCAGCTTTAGCTAACTCCCATACACACCCATTTGCTGGCTTTTCTCTCCCCTCAAGATATGTGTGCTCCTCTCATTGGGTGTATTTGTTACAGATTCTGTAACACAGCAACCTCCTAGTCTTAGCCTCCCTTAAGACCCTGGCCAAGAGGTTTCAAGCAGATTTAATTGGATGATCACTGGAGTTCGAACCCAAAAAAATAAAAGGGCTAAAAAATCGATTTTGAATGCCTAGTACCCATAACTTTTACGAAAAATAAAATAAAATAAAAAATTCTTGGCCAAAGTAGAGTCATTTATCTTCAACTTTGGAGGTTGAAATAATCCTACACATGTTGTCTGCTTTCTCAAGGAGTCGAACCACTTTCTATATACTAGGAAAAGTGATTCATTATTCAATTTGTGATTAGCTTACATAGAAAGACATTTAATTGTTTTATAGAAGTCTACACTTGTCAAGTGAAAGCAAAATGTGCATGTGACCAAAAAAAAAAAAAAATGTAATAATACATTTGGAATTTTGGACTCGGTCTAGAGACACGTCACGATTGATTTATTTATTTCAAACTTAAAAGGTTGTCTGATGCTTTACTTCTCTTCTTTTATTGTAATTTTATTGAAACCACGTTAATAAAACATGAATTATGTATATACGTAAAAATCCTTGTTGACTACAGTCCATAATCTCAAAATTATTTAAGTGGGTAGAGTTTAGTCACCCGCAGGTTTGTTCATGAACAAATTGCAAAAGTCATTTTATCTTGCACCTGGCTTTGTTGAAAACTATCTTAAACATGGCGTGTGCTTTCTCCAATACTTGCAGAGCAGTCATCGTATTGATATGGGCTGCCCTCACTCTTTTGATAGTCCATGTTGCATCTGCTACCAATAGTAGTAGTATTCATGTTGCAGCATCTGAAATAGAAAGACAAGCTTTACTCAACAGCGGCTGGTGGAAGGACAGGATTCCTCACAATACTTCAGATCATTGCAATTGGTTTGGTATCAATTGCGATTATGAAGGAAGAATCACTCACATAGACTTAATGGAAAGCAATATCAAAGGGGAACTTGGCCGTCTCAACTTTTCTTGCTTTCCAAACCTGCAATATCTGGATCTTTGGAACAATAGTCTATCGGGAAGCATTCCACCCCAAATTGGTTCTCTTTCAAATCTCAAATTCCTTGATCTGGATCAGAATAATCTTACAGGTGAGTGAGTCACCAATTAATTATGGTAGCTGTATATTTAATTTATATTCATTCAAAAATAATCATTGACATTCATTCGTCCTTTAATCAATCACATTGCAGGTACCATCCCAAAAGAAATTGGGAGCTTAAGAAATCTGAAGGTGCTTTATTTGAGTAGTAATAACCTCAATGGTGAGTTACCAATTAATTTTGGTCGCTAGCTTGCCTAGCTATACATTTAATTTATATTCATTAGAAAACAATCATTGACATTCATTCTTCCTTTAATCAATCTCATTGCAGGTACTATCCCTACAGAAATTGGGAGCTTAAGAAATCTAGAGAATCTTTTTTTGCGTAGTAACAAACTCAGTGGTGTAATACCTCAAGAAATCGGGAATCTAAAAGGTCTAATCTGGTTGTCTGTGAGGAATAACACATTAGGTGGACCTATTCCTTCAACCCTGTTTCGTTTAACAAACATTAAGTATTTAGATCTTGGTTTCAACCAGTTCAATGGCACAATTCCACGAGAAACAGGAAATCTAAAGAATTTGACTGGTTTGTCTATCACAGCTAACAAGCTAACCGGAGCTATTCCTTCAACTCTAGGTCATTTAACCAGCCTGCTGCTGTTGGATCTCAGTTCTAACCAACTCCACAGCTCCATTCCACTAGAAATAGGGAATTTTAGTGCTCTAGTGAATTTAGACTTATCGGATAACAAAATACATGGTATCATTCCAGACGAGCTCACCAAGTTATCTCAACTTCAATATCTCAACCTTTCCTCAAACCGACTTTCAGGCCAAATACCTTTTGCAATTGGAAAACTCTTCAACCTTGTGTATCTAGACCTCTCTAAAAATAAACTCAGTGGTTCTATTCCAACTGGGATTGACAACTGCTCAGAGTTAAAGAATTTAACATTGAACCACAACAGTTTGGATGGAACTATTCCACAAGAGATTGGAAGTATAGTATTCCTGCAAAAGTTTGACCTTTCACACAATAACCTTTCAGGCACCATACCTAAGACTCTCCGTCCAATGTATTTAGACATGTCATTCAACAATTTGGAAGGTGAAATTCCCACTTATTTGCGGGATAATCCACCAAAGAGTTTTGTAGGCAACAAGGGTTTGTGCGGCAATGTTAAAGGTTTTCCTTCTTGCTCTCAGCGTCAGAAACTTACACTTTCAATCATTCTGTCTGTTAAAATTTTTCTTCCTCTCAGTCTGGTCCTCGCTTTCATTATATTTGGATTCATATTACTCCTTAAACGTCAGAATAAAACTCCGAAACTCAACTCAAGAGCTGCAAAGAATGGAGATGTGTTTTCAGTGTGGAATTATGATGGTAAAATTTTATACGAAGATTTGATTAATGCAACGGAAGATTTTCATATCAAATATTGCATCGGAACCGGAGGTTATGGCAGCGTTTACAAGGCAGAGCTACCAGACGGAAAAGTTGTTGCTTTGAAGAAGCTTCACCATTCTGAAACAGAGGATTCAGCTTTTGTCGAGAGTTTCCAAAACGAGGCTCGTGTACTCTCCACCGTACGACATCGGAACATTGTGAAACTCTATGGGTTTTGTTTGCACAAAAAATGCATGTTTTTGATTTATGAGTACATGGAAAGAGGAAGCTTGTTCTGTGTTTTACGCCATGATGACGAAGCTATTGAGTTGAATTGGACTAAAAGAGTGAACATCGTGAAGAGTGTGGCTCACGCTTTGTCGTACCTGCATCACGACTGCACTCCATCAATTGTTCACCGCGACATATCAAGCAACAACATTCTACTTGACTCAAATTTGGAGGCATTTGTTGCTGATTTTGGCACTGCTAGACTTCTTTATGATGATTCATCCAATAGAACCCTACGAGCGGGCACTTACGGATATATTGCCCCAGGTGAATAAAATAATTGGTAGTATTTCTTATTACGCTCTATGGTATAATCTTACACCTTTTCTTTTCATGTAGAACTTGCCTACACTATGGTTGTGACAGAGAAATGTGATGTTTATAGCTTTGGGGTAGTGACATTCGAAATATTGATGGGAACACATCCAGGCGAACTCCTCTCGTCATTATCATCATCATCATTGGATCCAAAAATCATGTTGATCGATATTTTAGACCAACGTCTCTTGCCGCCAGTGAATCAAAAGATCGTTCAAGATATTATTCTTGTTTCAGTAATAGCATTTGCTTGCTTGCGTTCTCAACCGAAATCTCGACCCACAATGAAACGCATTTCTCAGGAACTTCTTGCGGGAAAGACACTAATGCAAAAAGCTCTCAAAGAAATTTCCATTTCAGAACTGAGAAACCAAGAAATGTTTGGGCTTCATGAATATGACAATATCCCATGAAAGGATTTCAAAATTTGAAGGTGAGCATCCTTGTGTTCTGCTGGTCTCTTTAGACCCAAATAATGACATGTCTTTGGCAAAACTCTTTTTTTTTTTTTTCAATTCAAATTTGAGTTATGTTTGTTTTAGCTGTTTGACTTGTCTTTGGCAAAACTCTTTTTTTTTTTTCACTTAACTGAAAAATAAGTTTAAAAAGACAAAAAAGGCATATATAAAGGGGCTATCCCGAAATCAAATAAGATATAAAACATACTGAAAATTATAGAAGAAATTTTGTTGATTAATGGAAGGATTATAAATAATCCAAGTAAATTTGGCCCGCAAAATTGCAAAACTCTGAACTTTGCTGCACGAAAGTACTCATCAAACTTTTTCAAAGTGATCAGTGAACTTCTACCCAAAAACACCAGACTCAAGATGTATTAAATCCCACAGTATATGATTCGACTTAGCATATTAATGTGAGAATTGCATTAAATAACTCATACAATCACCCAACCTCAAATGATTTCAATATGATTTTCAAAGAAACTGCATGATTATTGATTGGGTCTGATGTCGCTAAAAAATATTCAATTTTTCGTTAATCTAATTACTCGTGGTCAATATAGCTGATAACTGATATTACCAATTATTGGACTAAACTTGTGGATTATCTGTGAAGACTTATGAGAAAATAAAAAATTTTTAAAAAAAAAAGCAAGTTGGACAACTAGGAGCACATGGCCACAATCATTAAGCAAAGCATGGAAAACGAATAAACCTATAAGATTCACTACACGTCAAAAGCTGACACGAAAGGTCCAAAGAATTGCCAACACATGATTCTGATGATCTGATCCGTGGTCACAACCAACACCAATAATTGCTATGAGCGAACACCTCTCACGAATATCAAGATTCATTTCCTCCCTTTTCTTCTCAAGCCCTCTGAGTGTGACGATGATGAACGTTCCTTCTTTCTTCTTGTACTGCTCCTTGAACCCATGAATCTAATGCATATACGCACAAATTAATTTTCCAGTTAATATATATAATTATATATAAAACTCTCGCTTTTAGTAATAATTTATGAGTAGTATTTAATTTTTTTAATTTATTAATTATCAATTTTCACTTAAATTGTGACTTATTGCAATATTAAACCATGAACGAATTAATCGTGATCAAAATTATACACATGCTCATGCTAGCAGGTGTTTTAAGGTATTCAATCTAGAGTTTTACGAGGATAAAGATCCTCACTTGTCGTTTTAATATAAAATTACAAACAATTCCCATGTTATTGCATGTGCCCATAATTAACTATGATAAAGAAATGGTCACAATGACATGTAAGTTTTAAAAAAGGGCCTCCAAAATATTCTTTTTACCATAATATCTTTTGAATATAAGAATTAAAAAATTAATTTTAAAATTTTTTAATTAATAAAAATTTAATATAAATAATATAATATATTTGGTAGACTAATAATATTAAACTATTTTTAATATTTAAAATAATATTAAAATTTTAAATTATTATATTTATTTTAATAATATATTTTTATCTATTATAAAGATTTTAAATAAATCTTTGGGTTAAATATATTTTACAATTAACAGAATATCTACCTATTACTAAAGTTAAAACTATTTTTACATTGTATTCAAAATAATTTTAATTTTAATTAATTAATTAATTTTAATATTATGTTTCTATTTATTATTAAAAATTACTTTAATATAATAAAATAGGTCTAATGTATTGTAAAATATAAAAAAAAATTAAATATTAAATTTATTTAAAGTTTATATATTATTACATTTATAATAATGCCATATTTTTATTTGTTATAAAACTTTAAGGTCAATTTTTTTAGAGTTTATAAAGTCAAAAGGTATTGTGGTAAAAGGGATCTTGGTTTTGTGACAATTTTCAAAAACCTTGCGGTGTAGTTGTCCTTTTTTTAAATGGGAAAAAGTGAGATTTTAACTTTATGAAATTTAATAATTACTTTAGTAAGTGTCAATTGTATAACATTAAATTTCAAGAATATTCTTCAATAGCTTATAAAACAAGTAAATAATATTATGACATATCAATAATGATAGACATCTCAAATATTTTATCTAAAATTTCATTTCAAATGGTATGTCATTGATTGATTAGTTGGTAATTTTGTATAAAATCCAAGTGAATTAATTATATTATCCTCATTAACCAATTAATAGATGCCACATCATTTGAAATAGTTATTTAGAATAAATAATTTAGGATGTGTAGCACTACTCATGACATATATGTATTTATTTTCAAAATTCTCTATATAAATAGTAGTTATATTAAATTCAATTACACATTATACATTCAATGGTTTTTTATATAACCTCACTAAAAAAGAAAGTAACCAATCTTTAAAGTTTAAACTAGGGGATCGAATTTAGAAAATGAACTAAATTCTAAATTAAAACAACATAGGTCTGCTTAAGGTCGAAAGCACGAAGTCGTATCTGTGTGCATTACCTTCAGTCAACTTTGTTTTAACCTTTTTTTTTTTTTGCTTAATGCAGATTTTAAGGATGACGTTGCTTAAATACATTTACTAGAATCCAATAATTTAATTTAATTGTCTGCAGTTTCAATTTGTCGCTATGATGGCTTTACAGTTCAGTTCTGCTTCCCTATTCCATGTCTAGTTTCATTGCTTCCATGCTTTTATGGCAAAAGTTTGTGTTTAATTGGTACTTCGTTGTCTTTGCAAAACATGGTATCATTTGTATTCGTTGTTCTAATGTATTATAAATTTTAAACCACTCTGCAGTCTTCTTGTTTGAGGAACTGCCTCTTACAAGCTTTCAAATTTTGTTCCTGTCAAAAATTTTGTGAGGGGCCCATTTTGATTGCTTGAAAAACTCATTTAGCATAAGCTTGATTCGATTTCGAAGCAATGATTTGATGACACGTAAGTTTGTACATAAAAAAATTGGTACGAGAGTTTTTATAACTATCTTTATTGTTTGATTTGAACTTATTGTATCATAATTCATAAATTGGTTACTGTCTCTCGGAAGTATTTAATAGCTTTTTCAGTAAAAGTTTAAACGTAAAGGAAGTTGTTTTAACATGCTGGGGTCCAATAATCTTTAAGAGGTTTTCATTTTAGTTTCCTATTGGAAATGACTTTGTATATTCATTATCGGACACTTGTTTACGTTTTCAATCTTGCTGTTCTCACTTCACTTCACCTGCTTGTCACTGCCATATTTTGATTATGTTTTTGACCTTTTGGCCTCTGTCATTTGCATGGGTGGTGTTGTGGGTATTGGGATGCATTCGAACTATGTATATGTTGCTGGATGAAGCAGGGGAGGTGGTGGATCTTTTTTTAGAAGCTTCGATGATATTTGGGAACTGTGATTTATTCAGGTTCATGGAGTAACATAAGAGTCGGATTTTGCCTCCGTTTATGCAATTTACCGCTCACATTTTTTGCTTCCTGCTAGTACTTTTAAAATGCAGATACAAATAGAATCTCAACATTTCTTATCCTTTAGTTCTAGATTTTTTTTTTTCTGAAATGCTTTGACCATGATTAGAAACTTAAAAACCCAACTGCGGTTCACCTTCTACCTCAGTCAGCCTTTTGCACGATCAAATGCTCAAACTTACTTTAGGACTGAACAGTTCAGCAATGATTACGTAAGCTCTCTCTACAAGCAAAACCTGTACAACGAAGCTCTTGTAGCATTTGACCTCTTGCAAAACAATACAAACATCACGATAAGACCTAGCACATATGCCGGTTTAATCTCTGCATGATTTTCTCTGAGATCTCTAAAACTTGGAAGAAAAGTCCATGATCATATTTTATTGTCCAAGTGTCAGCCAGACATTGTTTTACATGACCATATTCTTAATATGTATGGCAAATGTGGTTCGTTGGAGGATGCTAGAATGGTTTTTGATAAAATGCCGCAAAGGAATGTGGTCTCTTGGACTGCTATGATTGCTGGATGCTCTCAGAATGACCAAGAAAATGATGCGATTGAACTGTACATGCAAATGCTACAGTCAGGAATTATTACCTTTGGAATCATAATAAAAGCATGCTCTGGTCTAGGCAGTATTGGCTTAGGAAGACAACTTCATGCCCATGTCATAAAATCCGAACATGGTTATTGTCACAAGGCTATTTTCTTTGATGCAGCAAGACCGTGATGGCACTAAGTTTTCCGCTTAGCTAGCCACTCCACAATTTGCAATGGAGGCTACGTGTGTGAAACACACCCCAAGATTTTCAACGATACAACAAACACGAACACAATCACAAGGCACACGAGATTTACGGAAGCACTGACTTCCAACCTTTTCTTATTAGCAACAAGAACAAGGAACTACAATAGCTAAAGCAAGCGTGCTTGGAGAATACCACTCACTGTCTACAAAACTTAGCTCCCCTAAGCTCTCTTCCCCAATGCTATATATAGCATTTGTGAGTGACAACCCCACTCACTGGGATAAGAATAATGTAATCCCATACTATTCTTTGTTTCCCGCCATCACACTAAACAATTAAGCCCACTACCATAGTGCTTTGCCCATACACTATTATTTAGTATACATTGAATAATGGCGGACCATCCCCACTTAGACAAGATCCCCATTTTAGAGAGTGCACATGTAATGGCGGGCCGCCGCCGCCGCCACCAAGAATTGCTCCAACAATCCCCTTGGCTTGTTTACTTGTGTGTGGCACATGTTGTGTGCATGTGGGCTCCCTCACAACCTTGTTCGCTATTCGTTAGCTGCCTTGCACTCTCTTATTCGTGCGCTTACTCACTGCCCACCAGCGTGCGCATGACTTGCGTGTATTCGCGTGCGCGTTGTGCTTCAGAGCACTTTTGCGCTGCCTCGCACATTTCTTGCATACTGCCCATCAGCCCGCTAGTTGCTTCCACGCCCCAGCCCGCGTGCAGACTTGCCTTTTTTTCCGGCACATCCGTTGCCTCATTATGCTTGGCACAAGGCCGCAAGCCAAGCATTAGCGTGCTTCGAGTTTTAAGGCTGTAACAAACCTCCCCCACTAGAAGAACCCGACGCCCTCGTCGGCAAGGAGTCCAAGTACGCCTTAACCTCCCGCTCGAATTGCCATAATGACACTTCCTTTTCCCAGCTAGTATCTGCTTCGCTGCCTCCCTTCCATTGAACCAAATATTTCATTCTCCGATTCTTCTAACTCTGCCCTATGGTTTTACGATCAACATTTTTCTCCACTTCCTTGTCGTATTGCTTCCGGATTACCGATGGAGCACCCTTGGCTTATTGGCGTCCCATATCAACCAAGTTTTCATTGAAGGGTTTAAGGAAATTTACATGGAATGTAGGATGGATTTTCAATCTTTCAGGTAGTCGTAACCGATACGCTACCTGACCCACCCTTTTAACCACCTCAAATACTCCGTCATACTTCGGCACCAGCCCCTGATGTACCGTTTTGCTATTTATTTTCTTCTAAATTTGGGGCGTTAGTTTCAGCAACACTTTGACACCCACATTGAACTCCAGTGGCCTTCTTCCAGCATCCACATACTTCTTTATTTGCCACGATGCCTTCGCCAAGCTATCAATGGCCCTCTCGATCATTTCTTGCTTATCTAGTGCGAATCGGTAAGTGCACTACAGTAACGGTACAGTGCACTATTTTCTAAAATTACAGTTTGACTCCAAAACTTTATAAAACTGTAGTATGGCCCAAAACGTTATAAAAGTTTTCAATTAAGTCCAATTTCAGAATTTCTTGATAATACTTTGTGAATCTTAAAACTTTCTAAAATTATGATATAGGCCAAAATAATATGAATCCTTTCAAATAAGTCCTTCTCAAAATTTCAAGTAATACGTGTTGATTTCAAAGTTTTTAAAATTCTTTCAATTAAACCATAAACTTGAAAAACAACCAATTTTATAAAATCATTTTTCCATTAGATATAAAACCTTTATAATGTGAAAATAATGATTTATTTAAATCGTATAAAAATAATTTAAGATTTCAAAAACTTAATCATTCTTAATTTTGTTTGTTATCATCAAAATCAACATTATGTTAACATAAATGTTAACAATCTCCCCCTTTTTGATGATGACAAAATTTTCATGTATTTAAAGAATGATTCCATAAATTGCTCCCCTTAAATATAAGCTTCTCTTACAATTTGCCAATTAGCTAAATTAACAAATTTAAATACATGTATTTTTCTCCCCCTCATCATCAAAAAGAAAAATTTAATTGGCAAAGAAAAAGAGTAGAAAATTTTTATAAATTTAAAAAAAAAACATGTATTCTTCTTCCCCTTCATCATTAAAAAGAAAACTTAAAGGAAAAGAATAAGAGTAGCAAATTTGTTACCCATGTTGTCCGAGTAGAAATTTTGATAAAATCTCCCCCTAACAACAAACATCACCTCAAATACAAGTTTAGCAATATTACTCCTAAATTATCATAAATCATCTTACAAACAAACTCTATACATAAATCATCACATAATCCATCAACCATAAAATGATCATGAACCATCATTCCATCAATTACCAAGTCAATAACTCATAACACAAAATTATCATATAAAACAACCATGTAATCAAATTATCATCATATCTTCAAAATTCATCAAAATCAACATCATAATCACATATCAAAACAATACTCAAAATGCATATTATTCTCCTCCTTTTGAAAACATCAAAAATGATATATTATTTTGTCTCCCCCTTTGGACAACAAAAAAATTCAAAATGCATATTAACAAAAATCATATTGTATGCTCCCCCTAAATATATGGCCAATTTAAAAAATTTAACCAAAATAATTTTATTCAAAAGCATATCATATTTATCTCCCCCTTCATCATATAAAAAATAGATAGATGCAATTTAAAACATGACATCAAAAATAATTTGATGAAGATATTACCCATTTTGTGCGAGCAAAAATTTCGGCAGAATCTCCCCTTAAAAATAAATAAATCCTCAAATACACAACATGATTAAAAAGACTTTCATATAAGTTTAAACAATTATAACAAACCAACAACTCCATCAATTCATCAAGCAACACAAATATAATCATCAATCATCAAAATTACTATAAATCCATGCTTATACTAAAAAAAAAAAAAACATCTCAAGGATTAATCAAGAAAAAAAAAATAAGCATGCAATTAACTAAAGAGTTATAACATAACAATTATCATCCTCAATCCATAATTAAAAACAACAACGTATATGAAAATGTAGGTGCATAATTTAATAAAGAATCAAGGTAAAATCTATAAGGTGAGCACACATGGAAGAGGTACTTTAAAATACCCGAAATACACAAATTCGGTTTTATAAAATAATGAGTGAAATGGATAAATTTAAATTGATTGTATTGATCCAAGAAATGATTTAAGGTAAGATATAATATGATTGAATCAAAAATTGGTGAAAGAAAGCTTAGATTTGAAGAGAGAGAAACGGAGAGGTACTGTTCACGCATGAGAGATGATGATGAAATGATGAAGAACAAGTGAAGAAATAATGATTGGAAAGTGTTTAATGAAGGTTAAATGCATGTGTATTGGTTTGAATCATTGATTTTGGCATAAAAATGGGTGAGAAATGAAGAAAAGTTGAATGGAAATGGAGGAGAGCCACTCACGGTTTTGAGAGAGAGAGAACATGTGAAAAATGAAGAAGAAAAGATGAATAGCTTACAAACAAACGAATCCGGCTATCCGGATGTGCATAACTAGTTATCCGGTTATATCTAGCAAATGAAGATTGCGAATCCGGCATACCGGTTGGAAATAACCGGTTGTCCGAATGTGTTCCAGTAAGCACCAAACCGAATCCGGATTTCCGGATAGAGGAACCGACTGTCCGGTTTTGAGGCAGAAAAGAAGCTTTGCAAATCCGGCTTTCAGGATTTTTATAACCGGATGACCGATTGTTGTCCAGAATTGAAACTCTCTCAAGCGGCTTACCGGTTTTGCCAATACGGTTATCCGAAATTCAACCCGAGAGCAACCAAAGCTAATTCGGCTTTCCGTTTGCTGAATCCGGTTATCCAGATTTAATCTACAGAGTAATCAATAAGAGAAACAGTTTTCTGGGTGATAGGAAGCGGTATACCGGTTAGGCTTTGGAAAAACATTTTTAAAATTTGGTAAGCTCTTAGACTTGTATTATACACACCAATTTATTTTTGGCTTAAAAATTGATTGATTTTAAACCATTTTGTGATTTAAAACAATTCAATAAGCCTTTTAATGCATGAAATATAAATGCAAACATATAACTCATCTATCATGCATACACATCGTACAATCATCAAAATCAAACACACTACTTATCTATAATGCTTAAACACTTCAAAAACATTAATATCAAACAAATCCATCATGATGAGTTGATAAGCTATGATCATATATATAACCATACATCATAATAAAACACTCAATGTTATACATAATGATAATTCCATCATGTAAGCATACAAGCATACTTTCACAAATTCAAGCTATTATCCATTTATCATAATTCATTCAACAAAATCAATATGGCAAGAATTGTTACCAAAACAATTAAATCATCTTACTCATCATTTTCTCTTAGATCATGATCGAATAATTATTCTCACAAGCTTTCATCAAGGAACTCTCCACTATTCCTTGTTTGTGGTACTTATAAAAAAATATTCAAGTTGTGTGCTTTGGTACCCAAATACTCTTGGGTCCTTGAATGTTAGTTTTGGTTCCTTTTGGAACCCAAATACATTTTACTCCATAATATGTATTTCTCTTTATTGGACATCTATTTTTCATATGACCATCTTGATTACAATAATGACATACAACTTGATTGTTAATGGATGTTTTCTTCACAAAGTAGTTTTTATAATACTTTTGCTTCAAATTAGGCTTATAGCCAATACCACATTTGTCAAACACACATTTTTGGGAGTTGAGCAATTTGTCTAAGTTGTGTTGACCATTTGTGAATTTTAACACAATTTCATTAAGCTCATTACTTCTCTTCTTAAGCACTTCATTTTCTTTCATTAATTCATCAACATGTGATTTCTCATGCTCATATGAAGTACTTTGTTTACATGTAAATGATGCAATCCTATCATGTAGCATTTCATTATATAATTCCAATTCTTTGATCTTTTCATTTAATGAAGCATTGAATTTTTGCAAGGCATCTTTTTCATTTTTCAACTCATTTACATGTGATTCTAGATGCTTGTGTGAAATGCTAGGTTTCTCATTTGATAATGCAATTCTATCATGCAATGTTTTATTTTCTAATTCTAGTTCATTTATCTTCTCGTTCAATGAATCAATGCATTTTTTCATGGCATCATTTTCATTTGTAAGTTCTAGCATTTTCTTCTTAAGGCTTGCATTCTTTTTACCAAGTTTCATCCACTCATCATGCAATTCTTTAAAAGCATCATATAATTCATCATAGCTATGATCACTTACCTCATCAAGCTCGTCATCCGATTCATCTCCAATTGCCATAAGTGCCAAATTCGACACTTCATGAAATTCCTCCTCATTTGTAGTCTCCTCATACAAAACTTCAAGTTTTCTCCAAATTTCATAAGCATTAGAACAATTTGAAACTCTATGAAATTCCTTTTTATCTAAGGCACAAAATAAAGCATTCATAGCCTTGGAATTTAAAGACATATTCTTCCTATCCAACTCACTTAAAGCATTCTTCCTAGGAATGAATGAACCATTATAAACTATTTCCCATATTTCATAACCTAAGGCTTGTAAAAAGATTCTCATCCTAGTTTTCCAATAAGGATAATCATTTCCATTGAAAAATGGAGGTCTAGTGGTAGATTGGCCTTCCATGATGGTTGAGCTAATTTAGGTTGCTATGGATCTTTAACTCTAGACGATTAAGTCTACACAAGAGCACCTTGCTCTGATACCAATTGAAATGCAAGTGTGCAACCCAAGAGGGGGGGTGAATTGGTATTTTAAACTTAAGCTAACAAAACACACAACAATCCAATCTAATGCCTTAATAAATTCGAAAACAATAAATTCAATAAAGGCAAAATAATAAATAAGTAAGGGAGGAGAAAGCAAACTCAAGGATTTTTACGTGGTTCGGCTATCCCCGCCTACGTCCACGCCTCCAAGCAACCCAAGCTTGAGGATTTCACTATCCAAGCCTTTCCAAGGCTTCAAATGTTTACAATTGACTTCCAAGGTGTCAATGAACCTTTACAACAAGAGATTATCCCCCAATCTTTTCACTCAAGTATTTCCCACACTTATACACTCACAAATTTGATGAGAAAAATAAAGATTACAACAAAAACTCTCTTTAAGAGTGGATATGCAAATAATAGCACAATAAGAATTTAATCTATGATGATTTTCGAATTTGAAGCTCAATATATGTTGTGTGCACTTGTTGATGCTTGCCAAGATTACCAAAAATGATTTGGATTTGAGTTTATATAGATGGAGCTAAAAAACTAGCCGTTATGCACTTTTTGCTCATAACCGGATTACCGTTTATGGTATCCGGAATTCCGCTTGTATGTTACCGTTAAGGCAAAAATTTGAATTTTTGAGTATCCGGAATGCCGCTTGTGATATCCGGATTGCCGTTTATGCTCCAGAAGCTTTCTGCCCGTAACCGGAATTCCGTTTAGCACAACCGGATTGCCGTTTATGCTCCAGAACCTTTACGCCAGAATCGAGTTCCGTTTAGCATATCCGGATTGCCGCTTTCCATTCGGATGAATTCTACCCCGTAACCGGATTGCCGTTTAGCATAATCGGAATGCCGCTTGCTACAGTAACGGTACAGTGCACTATTTTCTAAAATTACAGTTTGACTCCAAAACTTTATAAAACTGTAGTATGGCCCAAAACGTTATAAAAGTTTTCAATTAAGTCCAATTTCAGAATTTCTTGATAATACTTTGTGAATCTCAAAACTTTCTAAAATTATGATATAGGCCAAAATAATATGAATCCTTTCAAATAAGTCCTTCTCAAAATTTCAAGTAATACGTGTTGATTTCAAAGTTTTTAAAATTCTTTCAATTAAACCATAAACTTGAAAAACAACCAATTTTATAAAATCATTTTTCCATTAGATATAAAACCTTTATAATGTGAAAATAATGATTTATTTAAATCGTATAAAAATAATTTAAGCTTTCAAAAACTGAATCATTCTTAATTTTGTTTGTTATAATCAAAATCAATATTATGTTAACATAAATGTTAACATATGCTGCTTCACCACTTCGTAAGGAGTCAATGGTTGTTGCCCCATAACCAGCTCTGCTGGGCTCATCCTCGTCGCCAATGAGCGATTGATGTTATAGCAAAACTAAGCCACATGCAGCAAGTCTACCCAATTCTTTTGGCTTGCTGTCACATAATGCCGTAAGTACTTTTCTAGCAATGCATTTATCCTCTCCGTTTGTCCGTCCGTTTGAGGATAATTGGCAGTAGAAAACTTTAATTCTGTCTATATCAAATTGAAGAGCACTGTCTAAAATCTTCCGGTGAACCGAGTGTCCCGATCACTAATGATGTCTTCCGAAACACTAAAATGTTGCACCACATGCTTGAAAAACAGCTCCACTACCTTGTCCGCTGGGTAAGCATGAGGTGCAGGCATAAATATCGTATATTTTGAAAACCGATCAACCACAACGAGTATCGATTTCTGCCCATCTGATTTTGCCATTCCCGAAATGAAATCCATTGAGATAGATTGCCAAGGTCTCTCCGGATTAGGTGATAGTTGTAGAAGTCCCGCTGGCTTCCTCTTCTCCGACTTGCCAAGGTCTCTCCGGATTAGGTGATAGTTGTAAAAGTCCCGCTGGCTTCCTCTTCTCTAACTTAAACCAGCACGCCACCAATGGCCCTATCTGATGCATCCGTATGTACCTCAAATGGCAAGCTAAAGTCAGGCAGCTTGAGCACCAGCTCCGTAGCTACTGTTTGCTTGAGTTTCTCGAATGCTTGTTGGTATGCTTCTGTCCATTCCCACTTCCGATCTTTCTTGAACAAGTCCGTGAACACACTAACCTGTTTTGAGTACTCCTTGATGAACTTGCGGTAGTAGTTAGCTAGCCTAAGAAACGACCGAAGTTCTATCACCTTCTTAGGTGCAGGTCAATCAAGGATGGCCTTGACCTTCCTCTCATCCATGCAAATTCTGCCTTAGCTTACCCGATGCCCCAAGAATGTTATCTCCCGGCGACAAAACTCATATTTTTCTTTCTTGACAAATAATTTGTGCTCCCGTAACGGCGAGAACAATAGTCTAAGATGATCCAAGTGATCCGCCAAAGCCTCACTGTATACAACTATATCGTCGAGGTACGCAACTACAAAGCGGTCCAAGTATTTATACAATACATCATTCATTAAATTACAAAATATTGCCTTCCGCAATCTGCACTTGGCAATACCCCGACCTTAAGTCTATTTTAGTAAAGTAAGAGGCTCTACCCAATCGATCAAACAAATCCGAAATGTTGGGGACAAGATATTTTTTTTTTATAGTTACATTGTTTAAGGAGCGGTAGTCCATACACATCCGCATTAACCTATCTTGCTTCCTTTGAAACAGAATCAGTGCGCCATAAGGTGTTTTAGATGGTTGTATGAATCCCGCATCCTGCAACTCATCCAATTGCTTCCGAAGTTCCAGCAACTCCGAAGGCGACATCGGATAAGAAGCTTACGCAGGTTGTCTCGCGCCAGGCTCTAGATCAATCCGATAATCTACAGCATGTTTCAGTGGTAAGGCTCGAGGGAGCTCTGGCGGTATGACATCCGCAAACTTTTTCAACACTTGGGCGTACTTGTCAGGCAGCTCCACAATCTGATTAGGTTTTATCTCCAATAACGCAGCCAAGTAAGAGTTCTCCTTTCTTTTCAAGCCTTTTTCAAATTGTCCCGCAGATTGTAGTGATGGTTCCGATCTGCCATGAACTAAGAAATTGCATGGCACAACACACGGTGTCTCCGTACCTATGATTAAAATGATTTTCCATTAAAGCATTAATTACACCATTGCAGTCAAGAAAAATTCCATACCAAGGATTAAATCAAAACATCAAGAGGCATCACAGTGAACTTTACTGTTTTCTGCCATGTTCCAACCCGCAGTGTGCTTTGCACAACCTCTTGAACACCCACACTAGCCGAATTCACAGCCTTCACCTTGCTGACCACAACCGTTACTTTCAAACCTAATCGCGCCACTTCGTGGGACGCAAGAAAGTTAGTCGTGGCTCCCGTGTCATGCATAGCACGCACTTCCCATCCATCCACCAAAACAGTCGTGACCATCAACCCTTGATTGAAGTCATTGCACACGACCTCTTCCCTCAAAGTATTCATCAACTGTAAAGGATTCATGCAAGAAGTACTTGCCTTATTGTTTGAAGGTTCCGCCTCCATTTCCTTAACCATAGCATCCAACTATGTCCACTTTGGGTAATCCCTCGCTCGGTGTGGTTCGTCACATATGAAGCATCCCGAGCTTTTCTTCTCATGTCCTTCCTTCGATTTGGTTTTCCCCACAAAGCCCTTTTTCTTTCCGCCATCACACTTAGAAGGGCCAGCTTTCTTTGGATCTTTATTCTTTTTAGGTTCGGAGGGAGAAGAACTCACAAACCTAAAATCAACCAAACCTTCCGTAGTAGAAATCGCCATCGGCAAGTCATGAACAGCTTGCCTTCATAATTCGATTTGTGCCCATGGTTGCAAACTATTCATGAAGTTGAAAAGCTTGTCTTCATCGAACATGTTCTTGATATCAAACATCAAAGAACTAAATTCTTTCACATAATCCCTGATGTATCTGGTATGTTTGAGCTTCTTCAAGCCCTCTCTCGCTATCCAGCTTGCATTACCCGGCAAGAATTGACCCTTCAACTCTCGCTTCAGTGAATCCCAAGTTTCGATAGCCGGTCGGTTGGCTTCAGTATCCTTTTGGAGTCTATTGGGCCACCAAAGCTTTGCATCCCCCTCAAGATACATCTTTGCATCCCTCTCAAGATACATGCTTGTAATTAAAACCCGCTCCGCTTCGGGTACTCGAGCAGCCTTAAAATACTGCTCCATATCCCACAAGAAGTTCTCCAGCTCTTTGGCACTCTGCGTACCCCCAAATGGTTTCGGCTCTAGAACTTTTATTTTCGAAGGCCTTGCCTCGAAATGTGTAAGAGTTGTGCTCACCGCGCGCTTTAGCAAGCTCAACTCACTTTCAAGGTTGGCCACGCTGCCTTTTAGCTCCTTCACCAGAGCAACAACATCTTCCATCACCGAATCGAGCTTTTCGGCAACATCCTTAGTTAACCCATCAAAAGCCAACTTAAGATTAGCCAAATCAATAGAGATTACCTCTGTTTTGACAGCTAAATATTCCTCTCCAGGCTGTACTTCCCCGACAGCAGCTTCACTCTGACTCATTCTATCTTTCATAAAGTCTCCCGCCATGTTGTTGAATCGAGGCTTTGATACCAAACTGTCACAAGGCTATTTTCTTTGATGCAGCAAGCCTGTGATGGCGCTAAGTTTTCTGCTTAGCCAGCCACTCGACAATTCGCAACAGAGGCTACGTGTGTGAAACACACCCCAAGATTTTCAACGATACAACAAACACGAACACAATCACAAGGCACACGAGATTTACGGAAGCACCGACTTCCAACCTTTTCTTATTAGCAACAAGAACAAAGAACTACAATAGCTCAAGCAAGTGTGCTTAGAGAATACCACTCACTATCTACAAAACTTAGCTCCTCTAAGCTCTCTCTCCCAATGCTATATATAGCATTTGTGAGTGACAACCCCACTCACTAAGATAAGAACAAAGTAATCCCACACTATTCTTTGTTTCCCACCATCACACTAAATAATTAAGCCCACTACTTCAGTGCTTTGCCCATATACTATTATTTAGGATACATTGAATAGTGGCGGACCATCCCCACTTAGACAAGATCCCCATTTTAGGTAGCGCACGTGTAATAGCAGGCCGCTACTACTAAGAATTGCTCCAACAATCCCCTTGGCTTGTTTGCTTGTGTGCGGCACATGTTGTGTGCGTGTGTGCTCCCTCACGCGCTTGTCCGCCATCCGTTAGCGTGCGTGTTCATGCTGCCTTGCGCGCTCTTATTCACGCGCTTACCCTCTGCCCATCAGCATGCGCATGACTTGGGTGCATTCGTGTGCACGCTGAGCTTCGGAGCACTTGTGCACTGCCTCGCACATTTCTCGCGTGCTGCTCATCAGCCCGCTAGTTGCTACCACGCCCCAGCCCGAGTGCAGACTTGCCTTGTTTTCCCACACATCCGTTGCCTCATTATGCTTGGCACAAGGCCGCAAGCCAAGTATTAGCTTGCCTCGAGTTTTAAGGCTGTAGCAGTTCTCATCTTATTGCACAGAATGCTCTAATCGCAATGTACATAAAGTTAGATCGAAATTTGGACGCATGGAATGTGTTTTCCAGTATCGCTAGAAAGGATATAACTTCATGGGGTTCAATGATTGCTGGGTTTTCCAAACTTGGTCATGAGTTAGAAGCTTTGTGCCATTTTAATGAAATGCTCCATCATGGTGGTTACCAGCCAAACGAATTTATATTCGGCAATGTTTTTAGTGCTTGTAGCAGTCTCCTACATCATGAATGTAGGAGGCAGATACATGGTATATGCATAAAATTTGGTTTGGGTAGAGATATTTTTGCCTGATATTCCCTTTGTGACATGTATGCCCGATGTAGTTTGTTAGATTTTGCAAGAATCATATTTAATGAGATAGAAAGCCCTGATTTAGCATCATGGAATGCAATTATCGCTGGGGCTGTTAGTTATAGCAATGTCACTCTTTCCAGAAATGAGGGATCGTGAGTTGATACCTGATGGGCTCACTATTCGTTCCCTACTTTGTGCTTGCACCAGCCCTTTGACACTTTATCAGGGTATGCAATGCTATATTGACTGTAATGCTATACTGAATACGTATGCTAAGTGCTCTGTTCTTTGCAATGCTTTATTGATATTTAAAGAGTTGGGCAAGGATACAGATTCGGTTTCTTGGAAGTCAGTTCTTACAGCTTATCTGCAGCACAACCAGCCTAGAGAGTTATTCAGATTACTTAGCCTAATGCTTGCTTCTCAAACTAAGCCGGATCATATTACTTTTAATGATGTAATGGGGGGCTTGTGCAGAAATGGCTTCTTTAAAAAGGGGAACTCAACTTCATTGCTATATAGTGAACACAACTGGTGATGAGTATAGAATTTGCTTGTAATGTTGGCAACAGTCTATTAGAATCACATAATCTTTATCATTCCACCACATCTTAAAATTTCGAACAAATATCTCAATTACATATTGGGAGTTTTTCAAATGTAAGAAATTTTATGGATGGTTTATTAGGCGAGCTGACACGGCTTGAGTTATCTACAATGCAACATGTGTATCACGAATTTCTCTCCCACAATACTTCATTCACAAAACTTACTTTTCAAGAAATTTCAATCCAAAACCTTCGAAAACAAGGAAAGAATTTGGTTGATCGATCATTGTGGTTTGTTTAATCCTTGTATGGGTTTCATTAACGCTATTTAAGGTACCTTTCATTGAAGCTGTTTTTCAAATGGTCAGTGTTTCCTTATCAAAAAATATTTTTAGAAATACCTGTAGAACTTTGACTTAATTTTTCATGTGAATGAGTTACAATTTAAGTTCTAGTAATTGAAAAAATACTGTAATAAAGTGAAGGTGTTTTACTACTTAAAAAACATTTTTAAAAATACCTGTAGAACTTTGACTTAATTTTTCATGTGAATGAGTTACAATTTAAGTTCTAGTAAGTGAAAAAATACTGTAATAAAGTGAAGGTGTTTTACTACTTAAAAATCGATATTAGGCCCAATAACCCAATTCAACCCATAAGGCTCAGGAACGAGATGTGTTACATGCTTCTCAGAGTTCACGTCAGAAATTGCCCAATAAAAAGCTTGTGAAGAAAATGTGGAATTAAGTCAGATTAGATGTTCAAGATGCTCAGCAGTAGCGCCTATTATTACAGTCTAAAATACAGTAAAATTGTAGTAATAAAATATCACCAACCAATTTTGACAAAAAAATTATTTTATTAAAATAATTTGATTTTACAAATAAGTTATTATTTTAAAGCCCACCAATTTTAATAAAACAAGATAATGATTTGATTTTTATAAATAAACTATTATTTTAATGCACACAATTTTGACAAAATAAAATAAATTGTTATTTTAAAGCCAACCAAAATGGATATTTTAGGCTTGGCTTGCCTTATAAATAAGTGAGTTAAGGGCATGGAGAGAGCATCAAGAGTAGTGTAGAAGAAACATTAATTAAGAGAGTTTTTTGAGAGTTTTTTTTTTAATTTAAGAATTTGGGTGTATTGGAGTTTTTGGGTTGTGAGATAAAATACAACAATACTTGTAATTCTATAAAATTAGAAAAATATTTCTTCTCATCTTCTCCCCTGGACGTAAGCTCAAAAGCCAAATAACGTAAATCCTTGTGTCTCTTGTGTGATGTTTACTTCTTATTTTTCATTTTAGTTGTGCATCTACTTCGCTCGTTAATCTATAAACGGTATCACCAGAGCTATTGAGTGTAATTATTTGAAGTAAAGCTATTACTAAACATACGGTACTATTCACGCATACGGTACTATTCATGTATATGGTACTATTCATATATACGGTGCTATTTACGCCAGGAGCTCGAAGGCCAAGAGTGGAGTAATCATGTGGGATGCGATATCATGGCATCTGTGACTACTCAAGCCAAGGTCAAAATCGCAACAAGAGCATAGTTGGGCCATATTAACGCCTAAATACACTTTTGGACCTCACTCTTCGAACTGCACAACGGGATCAAGCGGATTGCAGACCATTTAATCTAGATTTCTGTTCAAGCCCAACTCTAGAAAGAACCCATTCTTGTGACACGTGGTTTGGTAAAATTTCCGTCTCAAACAAGGTGATTATTCAATGACATGCAAGTAGTGGAGTAATTTTCAAACTTAAACAATAAATTAGAAAATCCAAGTGTGACCTTGTTGGAAAATGTAACCAAACGTGTTTTCTCTTCTTTCATTTTTATATATAATTTTGATTTAAAAAAAAAAAGACATGCATTTAAATTTTTAAAAATATTACATCATAAACATGATTTTTCTTGTCTAAAACAGGGTTACAAAACACCATTGATAAACAATATCAAAAGCTCCCAAGTAGCCGAGTGCTGTAATTTTAAGTAGATTAATTTGTGTGGCTAAATCCAGTGTGTTATTGTCTCAATCCATGTTCTACACCCCTAAATCCTGAAGGCCCCACCCCAAAAAATAAGAAGAAAACTTTGCTTTACGGATGTAAAGAGAATATAATTTGGATTCGGTCTAAAGGCATGAAGATTGATTTATTCATTTAAAAGCCAAAACTATGTCTGATGCTTTAATTTACATTCTATTCTCTTTTTCTTCTACAACTTTTTAAAAAACGTGTTTGGAAAGCTGAAAAAGAAAAATGGTTGGGTACATGAAGTCTCATGAAACAGAATATGTATATTACATGGGAAAACCTTTTCATTGTAATCTATCAACTAAAATTTAAGTAATTTACTACTTCTTAACTTATTCTTAGCTGACCTCATAACCTTAGCCGAGAGGTATCAAGTAGATTTAATTAGATGGCCACCCAAAATTCGAATCCTAAAAAAAAATAAGGGCTAAAAAATCGATTTTGGTTACCTAGTACCCATACCATTTACAAAAAAAAATAAAAAATAAAATAAAAGTTCTTGGCCAGAGAAGAGTCATTTACCTTCGACCTTGTCTGAAACAATCTTAAAAATGGTGTTTGCCTTCTCAAAAAGTCGACCCACTTTCCACATAATAGGAAAAGTGAAGGAAAAACGTGCATGTGACCAAAAAAATAAAAAACAAAAATTATTCATTTCAAACTGTTGCTTTACTTTCTTCTCTTCTTTTACTATAATTTTATTGAAGCCACGTTAATGAAACATGAATTATGTATATACGTAAAAATACTTGTTGACCATAGTTCATCATCTCAAAATTATTTAAGTGGGTAGAGTTTAGTCACCCGCAAGTTTGTTCATGAACAAATTGCATAAGTCATTTGAGCTTGAACCTAGCTTTGTTGAAACTATCTTAAACATGGCATGTGCTTTCTCCAATACTTGCAGAGCAGTCATCGTATTCATATGGGCTAACCTCAAAATCTCCTTTTTGTCGTTTTTGATAGTCCATGTTGCATCTGCTACCAATATTAGTATTCATGTTGCAACATCTGAAATAGAAAGACAAGCTTTACTCAACAGCGGCTGGTGGAAGGACAGTATTCCTCACAATACTACACATTGCAATTCGGTTGGTATCACTTACGATTATGAAGGAAGCATCACTCACATAGACTTAGATGAAAGCAATATCAATGGGGAACTTGGCCGTCTCAACTTTTCCTGCTTTCCAAACCTGCAATATCTCGATCTTGGGAACAACAGTCTATCGGGAAGCATTCCACCCTAAATTGGTTCTGTTTCAAAACTTAGATACCTTTATTTGTATGAGAATAGTCTTACAGGCGAGTGAGTTACCAATTAATTTTGGTAGCTAGTTAGCCTAGTTCTATATATTTAATTTCTATTCATTCAAAGATAACCATTGACATTTAGTCTTCCTTTAATAAATCAAATTGCAGGTATTATACCTAAAGAAATTGGGAGCTTAAGAAATCTGGAGGCACTTTATTTGGATAGTAACAAACTCGGTGGTGTTTTGCCTCAAGAAATTGGGAATCTTAGAAGTTTAATGTGGTTGTATGTGGCGAATAACACATTACGTGGACCTATTCCTTCAACCCTGTTTCGTTTAACAAACCTTGAGCGTTTATTTCTTGGTTTCAACTGGTTCAAAGGCACAATTCCCAGAGAAATAAGAAATCTAAAGAATTTGACTTATTTGTCAATCATAGCTAACAAGCTAACCGGAGCTATTCCTTTAATTCTAGGTCATTTAACCAGCCTGCTGTATTTGGGTCTCAGTTCTAACCAACTTCACAGCTCCATTCCACTAGAAATGGGGAATTTTAGTGCTCTAGAGGAGTTAGACTTATCATTCCAGACGAGCTCACCAAGTTATTCCAACTTCAAAGTCTCAACCTTAATTTCCTCAAACCTACTATCAGGCCAAATACCTTTTGCAATTGGAAAACTCTTCAACCTTATGTTTCTAGACCTCTCTAAATATAAACTTAGTGGTTCTATTCCAATTGGGATTGGCAACTGCGCAGAGTTAATGCATTCAATATTGAACCACAACAGTTTGGATGGAACTATTCCACTGGCGATGGGAAAACTTTTATTCCTAGGATATTTGGATCTTTCTCACAATAACCTTTCAGGCACCATACCAAAGACTCTCTATCCAATGTATTTAGACATGTCATTCAACAATTTGGAAGGTGAAATTCCCATTTATTTGCGGGATAATCCACCAAAGAGTTTTGTAGGCAACAAGGGTTTATGCGGCCATGTTAGAGGTTTTCCTTCTTTCTCTCAAGTCAGAAACTTACACCTTCAATCTTTCTGTTTGTTAAAATTATTCTTCCTCTAAGTCTAGTTCTCGTCTTCATTATATTTGGATTCATATTACTCCTTAAACGTCAGAATAAAACTCCGAAACTCAACTCAAAAGCTGCAAATAATGGAGATGTGTTTTCAGTGTAGAATTATGATGGTAAAATTTTATATGAAGATTTGATTAATGCAACGGAAGATTTCATATCAAATATTGCATCAGAACTGGAGGTTATGGCAGCGTTTACAAGGCAGAGCTACCAGACGAAAAAGTTGTTGCTTTGAAGAAGCTTTACCATTCTGAAACAGAGGACTCGACTTTTGTCAAGAGTTTCTAAAACGAGGCTCATATACTCTCCACCTTACGACATCGGAACATTGTGAAACTTTATGGTTTTTGTTTGCACAAAAAATGCATATTTTTGATTTATGAGTATATGGAAATAGGAAGCTTGTTCTGTGTTTTCGCGATGATAACGAAGCTATTGAGTTGAATTGGACTAAAAGAGTGAACATCGTGAAGAGCGTGGCTCACGCTTTGTCGTACCTGCATCCCGACTGCACTCCATTAATTGTTCACCGCGACGTTTCAAGCAACAACATTCTACTTGACTCAAATTTGGAGGCATCTGTTGCTGATTTTGGCACTGATAAACTTCTACATGTTGATTCATACTATACAATCCTACGAGCGGGCACTTAACGAATAAAATAATTGGTTGTATTTCTTATTACGCTCTATGGTTTTACTTTCGAAGACATAATGTTACACCTTTTCTTTTCATGTAGAACTTGCCTACACTATGGTTGTGATAGAGAAATGTGATGTTTATAGATTTGGGGTAGTGGCACTCGAAATATTAATGGGAACACATTTAGGAGAACTCCTCTCGTCATTACAATTACCATCATCGGGTCCAAAAATCATGTTGAACGATATTTTAGACAAACGTCTCTTACCTTCAATGAATCAAAAGATTGTTCAAGATATTATTCTTGTTTCCATAATAGCATTTGCTTGCTTGTATTCTCAACCAAAATCTCGACCCAATCTTAAGGTAATTTAATTTAATTATCTGCAATTTCGATCTTTCGCTATGATGGCTTTGTTAGAAAATTGGTGGGTGAAGCAGACACGTAGTCAAAGTAAAATTGAGAAATAATGAGACAATAAAATCGCACAGGGACACCAGAAATTATATGGTTCAGCTTATAACCTACGTCCACGGGCGAAGGCAGAAGGAAAATATTTTACTGGTGAAAATGAGTTACAAGTATTGTAGTATTTTAGCTTACTTCCCAAAACCCCAATACACCCAACTCTCAAATCACTATAACAGGAGCTTATAATTTTAAGCTCTCTCAATTTCTCTCACAACTCTCGACTCTTTTATCAAAATTGGATGATCACGAATGAAGGAAGCCCCCCATTTTATAGCCAACATTTGGCTATTATTTTAATTTTTCCTTTCTTTCAATTATGGACGGCACCATCTTTTTCAATATGGTTGGTGCCGCCCTTAGCAAATTTCCAAAAAATGGTGTAGAATTTTTGCTTTTCTAGAAGAGCAGCCCACCAGCTTTTGACATTCTCCTACTTGGAGATTTGATTGAGAACCAATCAATCTCTACACCATCCTTTCTGCTTCGCCATACTCATCATAGATACGGTACATGTCTATGAATAGTACCATATACGTAAACAGTACTGTATATGTGAATAGTATCGTATACGTGAACAGGGACACTAGAAATAATGAGATAATAAAATCACACAGGGACACTAGAAATTACGTGGTTCGACTTTTAGCCTACGTCTACGGGCGAAGATAGAAAGAAAATATTTTACTGGTGAAAAGAAGTTACAAGTATTGTAGTATATTAGCTAACTTCCCAAAACCCCAATACACCCAACTTTCAAATCACTATAACAGGAGCTTATAATTTTAAGCTCTCTCAATTTCTCTCACAACTCTCGACTCTCTTATCAAAATTGGATGATCACAAATGAGGGAAGCCCCCCCCACTTTATAGCCAACATTTGGCTATTATTTTAATTTTTCCTTTATTTCAATTATGAACGGCACCATCATTTTCAATATGGTTGGTGCCGCCCTTAGCAAATTTTAAAAAAGTGGTGTGGAATTCTTGCTCTTCTAGAAGAGCAGCCCACCACCTTTTGACAGGCTTTACAGTTCATTTCTACTTCTGATTCCATTTTTAGTTTCGTTTCTTTCACGCTTTATCGCAAAAGTTTGTGTCGCATTGGAACTTAGTTGTCATTGCAAAACGTCATAGCATTTGTATCCGTTGTTCTAATGTATTATAAATTTTTAACTATTTCGCAGTCTTCTTATATGAAGAATTGCCTCTTACAGGCTCTCACATTTTTGTTCCTGTCAAACATTTTATGAGGAACCCATTTTGATTGCTTGAAAAAAATTCATTTAGCATGAGTTTGATTCGATTTGGAATTTCGCTCCATTTACATCATCCAACCAATTATATGATGACATATCAATTTGTATACAAAAAGTTTGTACGAGAGTTTGTATCCGTGCTTGTTAGTGCAATATGTTAATTATGTCATTTTTTTATTTGTCATTTGCCTAGGTAGTGTTGTGAGTATTGAGATGCATTTGAACCATCTGTATGTTATTGTATCAAGCTGGGGAGGTGGTGGATTCTTTTCTAAGAAGATTCGATGATATTTGGGACTTTGATTTATTCAGGTTAAAGGAGTAACATAAGAGTCGGATTTTGCCTCTCAGTTCATGCAATTTTACCACTTACATTTATTGCTTCCTACTATTTCTTTTAAAATCAAAATACAAATAAAATCTCAACATTTCTTATCCTTGAGTTCTAGACTATTTTCTTTCTGAAATGCTGTGACCATGATTAGAAACTTAAAAACCCAACTACGGTTCCCCTTCTACCACAGTCAGCCTATTGTACAATCAAATGCTCAAACTTACATTAGGACTGAACAGTTCAGCAGTGATTATATAAGCTCTCTCTGCAAGCAAAACCTGTACAATGAAGCTCTTGCAGCATTTGACTTCTTGCAAAACAATAAAAACATCAGGATAAGACCTAGCACATATGACGATTTAATCTCTGCATGCTCTTCTCTGAGATCTTTACAACTTGAAAGAATAGTCCATGATCATATTTTATTGTCCAAGTGTCAGCCAGACATCGTTCTACCAAAATATATTTTTAATATATATGGCAAATGGGTTCATTGAAGGATGGTAGAATGGTTTTTGATAAAATGCCGCAAAGGAATGTGGTCTCTTAGGCTGCTATGATTGCTGGATGCTCTCAGAATGGCCAAGAAAATGATGCGATTAAACTGTACATGCAAATGCTACAGTAAGGAGTTATGCCAGATCAGTTTACCTTTGGAAGCATAATAAAAGCTTGCTCTGGTCTAGGCAGTGTTGGCTTACGAAGGCAACTTCATGCCCATGTCATAAAATCAGAAAATGGTGATATGTGCCATTATTCATAGAGCCATGCAAGCCATTATTCGCACCATCATTCATGGAGCCATGCATGCACGTGTTATATTTAGTTGTTTCTTTTAGTTTGTGGCTTTTGTTCAATAATCCTATGATGTGCTGATTTTCAGCTAAGTGGGAAGTTGTTTTCCTAATTTTTTGGGATTGTTTGTTAAATTTTCAGTATTGTAAAGACTACTATATATAGTCGGAAGTGTTTTCAGTAAGTGAAGGAAAATTAAGAAGCCCAAATCATCTCTTCTTTCTCTTCACTTCTTCTTTTTAAATTCAAACGTATCAGTGGTATTAGAGCCCGGTTCCAGCCATAGACACTCGCAGCAAAACAAATGCAGAGTTCCATAATGACGTAACCACGACTTTAGCTCGACATGAAGCAAGTTTTGACCAAGTTAATGCTGCCTTGCAAGCTGTGTTAACTGAACTTCAAGCTCTTCGTCACTCTCGGAACCCAAGCTCCAGCCAACCCGATACCAGCCCATTTGCTCCTGAAGAAACCTCTCGTTCAAATGCTGCCAATAAACGTTCCATTCACCTTGAGCGGCCCCATCATCATGTTAGGGTGGACTTTCCAAAGTTCAACGGCGAGGACCCAACTGGCTGGGTTTACAAGGCAGAGAAATATTTTGATTTCAAAGATATTTCTTCAGACCAACAAGTTCAACTAGCATCTTTTCACTTAGAAGGCATTGCTTTACAGTGGTATAGGTGGTTGACAAAGTTTCGTGGACCGCTCACATGGGAAGAATTCACCAAAGCAGTACACCTCCGTTTTGGACCAACAGATTACGAAGACCCATCAAAAGCTTTGACTCGCCTTAAACAAACCTCGTCGGTGGCCGCATATCAAGAAGCTTTCGAAAGACTTTTACACTAGGTTGATGGCTTACCTGAAAATTTCTTGATTGGTTGCTTTGTTGTAGGACTTCGCGATGACATCTAGTTAGACATGAAAATTAAACAACCTCGAACCTTGGCGGACACGATAGGCGTGGTGTGATTAATTGAGGAGCGAAACCAATTATAACGGAAACCGACCTAAGCGACTCGCTCCCAATCCACTGTGATCACGCAAAGACCAGGACTCAACCCAATGGCTGGTGTGCTAGGACCCCTTCCAAACCAGCGCCCAAACCAAAATCTTGTGACACCTCCAGTAACATTCCGTCGTATCACCAATCAAGAGGCACGTGAAAGGCGTGAAAGGGGATTATGTTACTATTATGATGAAAAGTTCACACCAGGCCACCACTGCGAACGACCACAATTATTCATGATCGAAGACCTGCCCTATTTATGAAGTGAGGATGTTAGCGACGTTCAAATAGAACAGGACACTCAAGAAACCATACCTGAGATTTTGTTTCATGCAATGGCAGGAACTGAACATCCCCAGACCATTCGAGTCCCGGGCAAGCTGAAAAATAAGGAAGTAACTGTATTGATAGATGGCGGCAGCACTCACAACTTCATTGATCAATACATAGTATCCAAGTTTGGCTTACCAGTGGTCAGAGACAAGAAGCTTCAAGTTATGGTTGCAAACTGAGAAAAGATAGAGTGTGTTGGGTAGTGTCAAGCGCTCACACTCATCATTCAAGAACTTCCATTCACAACGGATTGCTATGTCCTGCCGGTCACCGCATGCCAAATGGTCTTGGGAGTACAGTGGCTTGAAACTCTCGAACTCATTGAAACGGATTACAAAAAGCTAACCATGACTTTCCAAGTCGAAGAAGCCTTTCATACCTTTCAAAGCTTGGGCCAAACTAGCATCGCAGCTTTAACTGACAAGGAACTTAATGGAATACACGGCATGGGGTTTTTTTCCAAATAATTATGACAAGCATTAGCAAGCCAAAGGTGCATCCACTAGATATGAGTCGTTTGCTAGCTGATTTTTCTCACGTTTTTGAGCCGCCCACCAACTTACCACCTCGGCGCTCTCATGATCATCAAATTCCATTACAGCCAAGCACAGGACTAGTGAGTGTATGACCATATCATTACCCATATTACCAAAAGATTGAGATAGAAAAGATGGTGCAGGAGCTTTTACAGTCAGGGTTGATAAGGGCTAGTAAGAGCCCATTCTCATCACCTGTTCTGTTGGTAAAGAAGGCAGATGGAGGTTGGCAATTTTGTGTGGACTATCGCACCCTGAATAATATTACACTTAAAGATAAATACCCAATACCTGTAATTGATGAATTGTTGGATGAGCTTTATGGTGCCAAATTTTTCTTTAAATTGGATTTGCGATCAGGTTATCACCAAATTCGAGTAAAAGATGAAGACATTCCAAAAACAGCATTCCGAACACATGAAGGGCACTATGAGTTTGTGGTAATGCCATTCGGTCTCACGAATGCACCCGCAACTTTTCAGAGTCTCATGAATGATCTCTTTCGTCCTTACCTCCGGAAGTTTATCTTGGTTTTTTTTTATGACATCTTAGTTTATTCAAAGTCATGGGAAAATCATCTTAGTCATTTGCGAACTGTTTTACATATTTTATCTACTAACAGTTTGTTTGCAAAGGAATCGAAGTGTCAATTCGGTGTTTCACAGGTTGAATATTTGGGACATATAATTTCAGAGCAGGGAGTATCAGTGGATCCAATCAAAATCCAGGCTGTCATTGAGTGTCCTAAACCGGTGTCAGTAAAAGGTGTTCGTGGATTCTTGGGGCTAGCAGGGTACTACAGGAAGTTTATCCGTAATTTTAGGAGCATAGCAGCATCTTTAACTCAACTCTTGACTAAGGATGAATTTCACTGGAATGAAGCAGCAGAGGTGGCTTTCAAACAATTGAAAGAGGCATTGACTTCACCGCCGATTTTATGCCTGTAGATTTTCATCAACAATTTGTAATTGAGTGCGACGCAAGTGGCACTAGAGTTGGAGCTATCTTTACCCAATGAAATCAGCCAGTGGCTTATTTTAGCAAAGCCTTGAAAGGGTCAGCCTTAGCTTTATCCACCTATGAAAAAGAGATGTTGGCAATTGTCAAAGCTATTAGGAAATGGCGTCCTTATTTAATTAGGAAACCATTTACCGTCCGAACCGACCAAAAAAGTCTCAAGTACCTTCTGGACCAGCGGATTACTACACCAGCACAAGCAAGATGGTTGCCGAAGTTACTTGGATATGATTATAAAATCGAGTACAAAAAGGGAGCCGAAAATCAGGGTGCAGATTCTTTGTCATATGTAGTTGAGTTTCAATTCTTATCAGTTTCTATGTCACGTGCAGAGTGGTGGCCAACTCTCCAAGAAGAAGTTCACCAGGATTCATTTTACAAAGATTTGCTTAAAAAGAGCCCTCTTCAATCACGCCACCAATTGTACCAACGAGATGAAGTTTGGTTCAAGCGCAACAGAATTTATCTTAGTCCCACCTCAACATTAATTCCAAAAATAATGGCGGATTGTCATTCATCTCCAATTGGTGGTCATTTTGGTTTCCATAAAACTCTCTCTCGAATCAAACATAGCTTCCTTTGGTCTAATATGCGCCGAACGATAAAGGAATTTTTGCAGCAATGTGATATCTGTCAACGTCATAAGACCGATTGTATGAAGCCTGCTGGATTACTCCAACCGCTGCCAATTCCTACTCAAGCATGGACTGAAATTTCGATGGACTTTATCGAGAGATTACCGCCATCAAATGGGTATACTGTCATCATGGTAGTCGTCGATCGATTAACAAAATATGCCCACTTCATAGCCTTAAAGCATCCATTTATTGCAATCACTGTCGCCAAGGCATTTGTTGCAAATGTGGTTCGCCTCCATGGCATTCCAACCTCCATTGTTAGTGATCGGGACAAGGTGTTTATCAACTCATTTTGGCAGGCGCTATTCCAGCTACAAGGAACCCAGCTTTGCATGAGTTCAAGTTATCATCCTCAATCCGACGGTTAAACCGAGGTAGTAAATCGCACCTTGGAGCAATATTTACAGTGCTTCGCAGGAGATCAACCACGAAAATGGAAAAAATGGATTCCATGGGCTGAGTTTAGCTACAATACGTCCATTTATTCATCTACTAAAATGACCCTTTTTGAGGTTGTTTATGGCTTCCCGCCTCCAAGCCCGCTAGCCTATGTTCCGGGCACATCCCGTGTCCAAGCTGTTGATGAGTATCTACGTGATCGTGATGCTATTTTACGAGAGTTACGGCATAATCTTTCAGTGGCCCGAGATTGAATGAAGAGCCAAGCAGATCAGAATCGGCGTGAAGTTTCTTTCATGGTAGGAGATTATGTGTATTTAAAGCTTCAACCATTCCGCCAAACTTCCGTGGCTTTTCGACGTTCCATGAAGCTAGCTCCCCGTTTTTATGGTCCATATCAGATAATTGAGAAGGTGGGTGCTGCGGCTTATAAGTTGGCTCTTCCTCCAGGTTCTCAAATTCATAATGTATTCCATGTTACTTTGTTACAGAAGCATGCGGGAACCAGAGGCGAAGCTCAAGGTGGGCTAACCCGGGCAGCTTTTTTTAAAAAAAAAATTATAATTCATAAATTTATTTTTATTAATATTTATAAAAAATAAAAACAAATCTAATAATTATAAGAATTTTTATTTTCCCCAAATCACAATACATAAAACTCACCGATATCTAACTGAATTCGAATTTGAAATTCACCAAAATTCAATTGCTCAAGTCTCTTACCGCTGCTGAATACCCAGTCTCCTACGCTTGAATTGACGCCTTGATCCGCCGCCTCATGAGTGATGCCGAGCCACCGCCGCAAGACCCGTACCCCACAGCCGAATCTCTCACCACCGAGCCGACGCCGAATGCCCACCTCTTGATGCGGCCCCAGTACAAAGCACTTTGCCTTTTAAAATTTAGTTTACTGAGAATAGAATATGATTTTATGATAATGATGGCTGGCACACAAAGTGGAATTGACGAATTGTGGAAGACCGAAGACTGGAAGTTGATCTTGTGAACTGTGATTCAACTTTTTAAAATTATAAAATAATAGAATGTGATAATTAATAGATTAATATAATATTATAATATGACAAACGATGATAGCATATAAAGTAAAACTGTGAAAGTTGTTGATTTATTTTTTTGAAATTATAAAATAATGATGGCATGAAAGAATAAGTAAATAAAATAGTAAAATAATTAATTTTGAATGCTAATTTTTTTTATTTAGCTTTTAACTTGTGATTATGTCATTTTTTTATAAAATAAATAATAATTTTTCATGTATTATATTACAGATTCAATGTTAAATAAACCAAGAAAAACTCAACTTTCTTTTTTTAAGAGAGTTGGTGAAAATCAATCATCCACCAAGTCTTTATCTCCATGTCAAGTTAATGTTCAAGATTTCAGTGAGCAGCATACTTCCAAGTTTCAAAGGGTTGAAGTTGAAGAAACTAGAAATACTTATTTGGAGCGTGATCCTGGATTACGTCATCAAATAGGGACATATTCAGTAAATCAACGTGATGATATTCGAAGGGAGTATATCAAAATGGGACCTTATCAGCCTAAACTACGAGATTATCCACTAACTAGTGATGGCATGCAAGAACGTAGGTTTCAGTATCATTGGTTTAAAAAATTTCCATGGCTTGAGTACTCTGAGGTAAAAGATAGTGCATTTTGTTTTCCATGCTTTCTTTTTGATGAAATTCCATCAAACAACCCAAAATTCGTTGTCGAAGGGTTCTCTAGTTGGAAGAGAGTCAACAATGGAAAAAAATGTCCATTTTTACAGCATGAAGGGGGTTCATCTTCTCATCATAATAAGAATATGCAGAGTTGGGGTTGTTTGAGGAACCCAATTCAACACATTGATAGATTAATTAATGCCCAAACTTCACAACAGATTTTGGAGAATAGGCTACGATTGAAGACCTCAATTATTGCTGTTAAATGGTTAGCAAAGCAAGCATGTGCTTTTAGAGGTCATGATGAATCGGTTAATTCAAAAAATCGGGGAAATTTCATAGAGTTGATAAAGCATTCAGCAGAGTGTAGTAAAGAAATTGCTCAAGTTGTCTTAGAAAATGCTCCATCATATGCTAAGTATACATCGTCTGACATTCAAAAAGAGCTTTTAAATATTCTTGCAAACAAAGTGCGAAACAAGATACGCAAGGAACTTGGAGATGGTAAGTTTTGTATTTTAGTAGATGAAGCACTTGATGAATCTGATAAAGAGCAAATGGCTATTATTTTAAGGTATGTTGATTGTGATGGGTATATTCGAGAACGTTTTTTTGAAGTTGTCAATGTCATGGAAACTACAAAGAGAACATTGAAAAAAGAAATATGTAATGTTCTTGCACGATATGATCTTTTAGTTGAAAATATCCGAGGGCAAGGGTATGATGGTGCTAGTAACATGCGGGGTGCATGGAATGGATTACAAGCATTATTTTTGAAAGATTGCCCATATGCATATTATATACATTGTTTTGCACATCAACTACAACTTGCTTTAGTTGCAGCATCTAATGATGTGCCAGATGTATGGCTTTTCTTTTCAGCATTGGGTTCAATTGTAAATGTTCTGACTTCATCTGCTAAACGGCTTTTTGAGTTAAAATCTGTTTGGGAAGCAGAAATAATAGATTTGATAGCTTCAGGAGAAGTTCAAACTGGTACAGGGGCCAATCAAATTCATACTTTACAACGGCCTGGAGCTACTCGGTGGAGCTCTCATTTCCGTTCTGTCAGCAGGTTGCTTGATTTGTTTAGTGTTGTTCGTAAAGTTCTTGGGAAGTTGGTAGAGTGTGGGCCTAACAATAGCATACGTGGAGAGGCTAAAGGTGCGTGTGAATCAATGACATCTTTTAAATTTGTGTTCATTTTGCATTTATTAAATAAGGTTTTGGGGGTGAGTGATTTACTTTGTCAAGCATTACAAGTGAAATCTCAAGATATTCTAAATGTTTGTGCACTTAGTCTCAACTACGAAAAAACTTCTTCAAAAGCTGCGAGACAATGGTTGGGAAGCTTTTATTGAGAATGTAGTTCTATTTTGTGAAAAGAATGAGATAGATATGCCTGATATGAAAGCTCGCCATATGAAAGGCAGAGGACGTTCTTGTCAGCAGAATGATTATATTACAGTTGAGCATTATTATCATTATGATATATTTAATGCTGTGATAGATTTTCAATTGATGGAGTTGAATAATAGATTTACTGAACAGACTTTGGATCTCCTCACTCTTAGTTCAGCTTTAAATCCTATTGATGCATTTAAATCATTTAAAATTGAAGATATTTGCAGCCTTGCTGAAAGATTTTATCCTGAAGATTTTACTAAGATTGAGTTACAGGCTTTGAGAAGACAATTAGAGTGCTTTGAGATAGATATACACTCTCTTCAAGAGTTTCAGAATATTACTTCCCTTTCTGAATTGTGTCGAAGATTGGTTGAGACTAAAAAGTCACAGATTTATTTCTTGTTGGATAGATTAATTCGTTTAGTGTTAACCCTTCCTGTTTCAACAGCAACAACAGAGAGAGCATTTTCTGCCATGAAACTGATTAAGACAACACATCGAAACAAGATGGAGAATGAGTTTCTTTCAGATTGTATGGTTATTTACATCGAAAGAGAAATTGCAGACAATATCGACTCAGATGCTATAGCAGATGATTTTTCTTTTTTAAAGAACCGCAGGACACAGCTTCGTTAATAGTATTTTTCTTATTTACATTATTTTTTATAGTTTTATGGTTAAATTTTTGTTTATGTTGTGTGCTTAATTTCATTTGTATAAAACAATTTTTTTGAGAAGTGAATTTCATTTTTTTTTAAATCTAGCCCACCCAAACAAATTATGCTAGCTTCGCCACTGGCGGGAACCAACGCTCCGGCCAATACTCAACTTCCTCCAGTTGTAGATGATTCTACCATCTTTCCTCAACCTGAAGCTGTCCTGAACCGTCGTGTCATTCGTAAGGGGAAATATCGTCCAAGGTCTGAAATCTTAGTTAAATGGAAAGGAGCCCCAATGGAAGATGCCACCTGGGAGAATGAATGGCGCTTCTCCAAATCATTTCCTGATTTTGTCCTTGAGGACAAGGATCCTTCAGTCGGGGGGAAATGATACGTGCCATTATTCATGGAGCCATGCAAGCCATTATTCACGCCACCATTCATGGAGCCATGCATGCACGTGTTATATTTAGTTGTTTCTTTTAGTTTGTGGCTTTTGTTCAATAATCCCATGATGTGCTGATTTTCAGCTAAGTGGGAAGTTGTTTTCCTAATTTTTTGGTATTGTTTGTTAAATTTTCAGTATTGTAAAGACTACTATATATAGTCGGAAGTGTTTTCAATAAGGGAAGGAAAATTAAGAAGCCCAAATCATCTCTTCTTTCTCTTCACTTCTTCTTTTTAAATTCAAACGCATCAAATGGTTCTCACCTCATTGCACAGAATGCTCTAATCGCAATGTACACAAAGTTTGATCGAAATTTTGGATGCATGGAATGTGTTTTCTGGTGTCGCTAGAAAGGATATAACTTCATGGGGTTCAATGATTGCTGCATTTTCCAAACTTGGTTATGAGTTAGCAGCTTTGTGCCATTTTAATGAAATGCTCCATCATGGTGGTTACCAGCCAAATGAATTTATATTTGGCAGAGTTTTAAGTGCTTGTAGCAGTCTCCTACATTACGAATGTGGGAGGCAGATACATGGTATATGCATAAAATTTGGGTTGGGTAGCGATACTTATGCCGGATGTTCCCTTTGTGACATGTAATATGCCCGATGTGGTTTGTTAGATTTTGCAAGAATCGTATTTAATGAGATAGACAGCCCTGATTTAGCATCATGGAATGCACTTATCGCTGGGGCTGCCAGTCATAGCAATGCCAACGATGCCATGTCACTCTTTTCAGAAATGAGGGACCGTGAGTTGGTACCTGATGGGCTCACTGTTCGTTCCCTACTTTGTGCTTGCAACGGCCCTTTGACACTTTATCAGGGTATGCAAGTTCACTCCTATATTATTAAGATGGGGTTTGATTCTAATGTTCCTGTCTGTAATGCTATTCTGACCATGTATGCTAAGTTCTCTGTTCTGTGCAATGCCTTATTGGTATTTAAAAAGTTGGGCAAAAATGCAGATTCAGTTTCTTGGAACTCAATTATTGCAGCTTGTCTGCAGCACAACCGGGCTGGAGAGTTATTCAGATTATTTAGCCGAATGCTTGCTTCTCAAATTAAGCCGGATCATATTACTTTCAATGATGTAATGGGGGCTTGTGCAAAAATGGCTTCTTTAGAAATGGGAACTCAACTTCATTGCTGCATAACGAAAACTGGGCTTTCACTTGATGTTTTTGTCACGAACGGATTGATGGACATGTATATAAAATGTGCCTCCCTTGGAAGTGCTCGGGAGCTCTTTAACTTTATGGAGAATCCTGATATTGTCTCGTGGAGTTGGTTAATTCTGGGATATGCTCAGTTTGGATGCGGAGAGGAAGCTCTTAAACTGTTCAGAAGGATGAGAAGTCTAAGAGTTAGGCCAAATCATGTAACGCTTGTTGGTGTCCTTACAGCCTGCAGTCATGTTGGACTGGTAGAAGAAGGGTTGCAGTTGTATAGACTCATGGAAAATGAATATGGAATTATACCAACAAGAGAGCACTGTTCTTGTATTGTTGACTTGCTTGCTGGTGCTGGATGCGTACATGAAGCTGAGGATTTTATCAACCAAATGGCTTTTGACGCTGATATCGTGGTATAGAAGTCTCTTTTAGCTTCCTGTAAAACCCATGGGAATGTTGACGTTGGAAAACGAGCTGCGGAGAATATTTTGAAAATCGATCCTACAAATTCTGCCCCTCTTGTATTGCTTTGCAACATATATGCTTCTTCTGGAAAGTGGGAGGAAGCGCTAGATTAAGGGGCTCAATGAAAGAATGGGGTGTGAGGAAAGTTCCTGGTCAGAGCTGGATTGAAAGTCAGAGTAAGATCAATGTGTTCTTTGCAGAAGATGGTATGCATCCAGAAAGGGACAAAATATATACAATCCTGGAAGAGCTCTGGTTGCAGATGCTGAATGACGGTTATGTTTCGATCCAGATGTTGGCTTCAACTGAACAATTACAGTGGTGGAACAAGCTTCCTACTCACTATTCAACAAAATAGAATGTGGCTGGCCAACCCGGAGGTTCCATATTAGATTAGTGTCTCTGAATTCTCGTTCAGAAGAACTTAAGGGTATGCTTTGGTGCTTCATCATGCCTTTAAACTTTTTTTAAATCTTTTTTATTGGATTTAAACTAAAGATTTGATAGTGACATAAATATTGAAAAGTGACTACAGTGAAGGATTTCCAATACTAATGGGCATGTTCTCTCATGATAGTTTGAATAACAATTTCCTGAGCTCTAACAATTTGCTATCTTATTTTAATAATCAATTTTTGGTCTGAAATATTAATTGCTGATTGATAGTTTTTTTTTCCCTTTTGTTTAACTTTTTTGGCAGCGGAGTATTCTTGTGTAATTGACAATATTCTTCCTGGTAAATTGCTTCAGGAAATACACGTACTTCCTCATCTACAGGATTTTGCAGTTCCAAAAGCATAAATCCAATAGAAACAATAAATCAATAAATCATCCTCAAATAAGTAAATGATTCCAGAATTTTTCTGGTCCTATGAGAATATAAGGGATTTATTTGTTCTATGGTTGTATCACTAGTGTATGTAAAACTGTGGAAATTTCTTTCATGGATGGTGTTAGCCTTGCAGCTGGCTGGATGTCAAAACTATATTGAGCTAATGAGAACCCAAGCAGTGTCTGGAACTGAAATTAAATAAATTATGGCAATTATATTTTTGTTATAAGAAGAGCACAAATGGTAAATACAGTGCTAGTTTCTATAGACTTGACACAAACAAACAAATAAAGCCGACAACAAAAGACTCTTTAATAAAAATGGCAGTGACTTACACCTTTACTCTTCATCATCTTTTGGTTAGGTTGAAATTGATTCTCTTCGTGGCCGATGCTTCTTACCCTTTAGTTTTGGCAAGGTCAAGATCCAGGATGGAACCTCACAACCAGAGGCTTTCATTAAATTAGCTATGTTACGCAAAAATGGAATACCGTCTTCTGTGTAGAGCGTTATAGCTTCTCCACTCCTACCTGCCCTGCCAGTGCGACCTATTTTGACAAAACTCGGCTTCAATTGACCAACAAAAGCCAATTGAAAAAATCTTAAAATAATGGAAATTACCATTTTGCTTTATATACGTACAGAACAAGCATGATGAGATAAACGGCTATGTATAAAGAATTGATGCAGAGCTGAGAACGTATTTGGCGGAGGCGCAAAACAGATTGTTCAATACTTGGGAAAAGGTTGTTCAATACTTGGGAAAAGGAAGCAAAAAAGGAAAAATAATAATTCATGCAACAAAAGTTTCAGAGACTGCTCATCAATAATCAACTATAAATCTAGGAACTAATAGAACATTGAAGCTCCAAAAATTGCAATGAATATCTTACTGATGGCAAAAGTTATAAAAATCCTTGAAGAAATTTTGTAAGTCCAGACCATCTCAAATTTCAGGATTGGATCATTAGATCACACTTAACGTATCAGGATTAAAAGGGGTTGAGCAACATACCTATTCTGTGAACGTATGCAGCACCAGAATCGAGAAAGTCATAATTAATCACGCAATTTACACCCTTGAAATCCATGCCTCGGGCAATGATATCAGTGGCAATTAAAACCCATGTTTTGCCAGCTCTGAAGTCATCAACAGCATTTTCTTGCTGTATTTAACAGCAATAAATCAGCATAAGTAACAGGAAAGTCATATGATATGCGAGTGATGTATGATATGAAAATATCACGCTAATAGCGTATATCGAATTACAATATCACCACTCAGAAGTTTGTCCACATTAGTCAATTTTAACCATCTAAACTTGGGCGTTTCTATTACTGATAATGATATTGTAAAACCAATAAGGTTTAGGCAAAAAATGAGAAAACATAAAAAAAAAAAAAAAAAATTCCAGGAGCTTCATTATATCAATGTAAACTTTTCAGGCTTAGATTTCAGGCCCAGATTTTTTCTCACAGGTCATATAATCGAGTAAACACATTCAAATATGACCACCATCATTTCCTTATTGCGCATAAGATTTTCTCAACAAGAAAATTCATGCAAAAGATAACGTGATTTAGTTCATTTGACAACCAAGATAAAAATACATGAGTTTGGGAGAGATCAGAGTGAATAACACCAGCCCTAATGTCGTCAAATGCTAGCACCCCAGAAAGCTCCTTTGCTCGCTATTTGCTTTGCACAAAATGAGTACTGGTGGATTTAAGATCTACTGCCACGTTCGATATTTGATAGTTGTTGAAGCCAGCAAAAATAAAACTTACTCTAATTAAATTATGTATAGTGATTGAGCAGGGTCGTGTCCACATAGATCGGTAATTATTTAAATTATTTTAAAATGTAAAATATAAAATGGTGAGATTGTTGACAATAATAAAAATCAAATAAAAATAACAAGAATGAAATTAAAATTATAAATTCAAATTGGGAAAAGCTCTGGTTGAAAGAATTAACTCAGCTTGATTCGAATACTGATCATTGATTCAAATATAAATCATTACTACTTATGAATAGACCGGTTATAACTACTGAGACTCTCTAATAGCCAATCTCTCTGTAACTAGTCGATAACCAAGATATGACCATTAATTATTTCCATAATCAATAGACAACCCTAGATACGATCATAGGATTTAATCAATTGACAGTCTGAGAAACCAGAGAGACTCAAATCCTAATCAACAAACACATACGATGGTTCATTTAAATTAGATTGTTTATTCTCATAACACAACGCACTACTATGTTATTTGTCGCAAACATTAAAATCTTCATACGATGAATCTTTTAATTGACAATAGATTAAGTTGATAATTAATAGTGGCCAATATCTAATTAATAGTCGCCAATAATTAAACTTGCCCAATTATTTAATTCTAAATCTACTCCACTAAAAGATTAGAATTGACCTCCATAATTGTATGCTATCTAGGATAGTGTTCTTGAATAATAATTCGACCCATACCACATTAATTTCTTTACTGCATAATCTTTTATACCACATCATTAATTAAATCGATATCTCAACTGTCCAATTGATTTAATTACATCTTGTTCCTTGATATTTACTGGTTTTCTCTAATAATCATTTTCAACATACTAAATATGTTGACACACTCTGGCCGGAGAATTCTATGATCAAGTGCCGAAAACCCATCAAGAGATGTGTCGTACAAATTCTATATTGTTAATCTATAACTCCAATACTCATAATTGCCTCCACCAAGATATCGGGTAATCTTGACCACAAGTGTGTGTCGTGCCCATTGGTAACTCAAATGGAATAACAATTACAATCATGAAATCATAACTAACTCAAGATTAAGATTACAGTAAAATCAATGCCTATAAGATTTAATAAGTCTGACAGTCATTTCAAGGTTAATTAAATCTCATATATGATCCTATTCAATGTAGTCGTACTACATTAATAAATTCATACATGATTAAGACAGACCATTCAATGAATTTATTACAGTCTATACCTAAATAAAGTGTCCAACTTTATTTATCAACTGCGAATATAATTTATTTAATCATAAGATAACTTGTATTTATGTCTTCTGTGAATCCACATGGTAATCACATAAATAAATATAATATGATCAAATGGATTTTACTCAAAATATTAATGTAATTAAGATAATTGAATAAAATACCCCATTTATTATATTAATCAGAAAAATTATTTATTACAATTAAATAAATACATATGCTTTTAAAGAGTTCATTTTCCCAACAGAAAAAGCACAGCAGTTGAAGATACTGAGACAATGGAGCTAGAAAGATAGGTTGAAATATTGCTCAACAATTTTCCAACAAAAAATTGCTAAAAAGAATACTTAAAAAGGTGGCAAGATGGAATTATATTTGGAACATTTCTGTAGGAGTTTTATTCTTTGCAACAAATATCCAGACATAATAGTAGCTATCAAACCGGTTAGAATCATGCCAGACAGACGATTTACATCTGTTATTATGTCTTATGGCAGGAAGTTACCACTGTTTACTAATGCGCGTCATTTAATTTGAAAGAGCGCCAATGCATTCCAGCTAACTATAAACCATTACAATATGATGTAAGATTTTATAAATGACTCGAGCAGAAATTTTCAAATATCAAATTGGAAGTTCCTTAGACCAATATTAGAAGTCAAGGAAACCCGTAGGGTCACCACGTTAGCAGAAATTTTCAAATAACAAATTGGAAGTTCCTTACACACCGATGCAAACAATTTCAGTCATGAAAAATCCTAAAGAAGAATAACAAATCTAATCCTCCTAATTCCAGATGAAATACGGTGACCACGTTAGCTAAAAGCTAATTCTAGTAACACAACAAATATGCTTTCTCTCACATGCTTAGTTGCATCATACCTCTGCAAAGCTTTGACGCAGTGCAAGAAGTTTCCCTTCTTCACTTCCAGCAAAAACCAATTTCCGCTAGATTGATTCAGAAGCTGTTTTCCTATTCAAAATTGCAGAAATATAATGGACACCATGTACACACCCTGCTATTATAACAAAGTAAATCCTCATACTTACTTCCTGTCAACTATAACTCTTAACAGCTTCATGCATTAATGATCTTGCAAGCTCCTCAACAAAATCGGGTAAAGTAGCACTGAACAATGAGCGTACGACCGAAGGATTAGAGCATGGTTTCACCACAGGATCGATATGCTTTAACAAATTGCCCACCTCGAATAGTTTATCAGCTTCATCAAGGACAAGATATTCAACTCTACACAGAAAACACATGTGAGAAGCATTTCAACTTCAATAATGGGAAGTATCGAACAAATAAAACTTGACAACATAACTCTGAGATGTTCAGCTGATACAAATATTCAGCTACTCGTTATAGTAATCTTAGTAATCATTATAGTATTCATCTTATACCCAACCAAGTTTGACTTACTCCCATCTGAGTTTCAATTTCACAGGAATATTTAACACCATCTGAAGTAAATCATTCAGTTACCAAGACTAAGGTTAAAACAATAGTTTGTATCCATATTCGAATCTAACACCCTTTGATGCATGCAGCCATACCAAAGGGGGGAAAAAATGCAAGTAACAAACAGTCATTATTTTGATAGATATATGCACACATGCGGGTACAGTGGCACTCAACTGATTGGGGATAAATAGTGTTCGATAAAACTTTGTTATCAATTACTGAAAATAATTTTTCAAAGTAGGTTGGAAAATAATGAACGCATGCTCTAGATTTAAAACCAAAAATCTATTATCAAGGAACAGGGGCAAATCAATTGAAAAATAATTTGTTAGACAAGTGCCGACAACAGTCTAGTACTATAATATTTCTCAAAAGCATTTTAATAGTTCTATAATATCTTGCGCCTAGCTATACTTTTTTTTTTCTCTCTAATAGATAATTATTTTAGAATGGTGTAAGTATGTTGGAAGACATAAATAAAGTGTTTGATAAGTTCAAAACTTAAAAAACACTCATTGAAACACAAATTGGTAGAAAGATCAAGAGATAAAAAACTAATAATGAACTAGATTTTGCAGCAAAAGGTTTGATGATTTACGTGCAATAAATAGGATAGCTAGGCACACGATACACCTCAACAAAATGGTTTGCAGATTTATTAATGGGATATTTATGCGCATTGAAAGCTTCCACAATCATTTTGCATAGAAGCTTTGCAACAACATTTTGCTTGGTGAATTGAGGTCCTTCAACTTGTATGGACTCAAGACTCCAATTGAAATATGGCCTGGAAACCAGTAGATTAATCCAATTAGAAGATATTTGGTTGTTTTGTATACGCATATACAAAGCAAAAAAAACTAGAATCAAGAGCTTTGAAATACGCACTCCTGAGATATCCATATGGGATCAAAGTATACATCTGATACAAAAACCAAAGAGGAAGAAAGCAAGTCAGGAAACACATGTAGAGGTGGAGCTAACAAGGCCTGAGCTTGATTTGAGTTGCATCAGAAAACTTCGCACACCAATATGCTTCATTTAAATGTCATTAAGCTGTCTCTTGGAAAATTTAAATATGTTGGCGTAAAAATCTTGTCAACTAGTAAAACAAATTAATGGGGGCGATATACTAAATATACATAGAATTTAATGTCATTCAACATTTGGCCTATGCCCACGAGTAGGAATTTAAAGCTTTCACTATAAAAAATGAATACTACTTTTGTGGTTATAGTTCACCTCATCATATATACTAGTAAGAGAGGCGTTATACATATAGAGTTCTACTGATAACAAAGAATTCTAATCCAAATACTTTTATGTCATATATATTACTTAAGATTCAGATAATCCATAGTATTATCTTCTGTGGATGATAGCGCAACTGATTTATATCCCTATCTCTTTGAATCAAGCTTCTAAATCCTTCCACGTTTAGAGCTGGGGGCTGAATCATGGTCTCACAGACTTGTGGTGATTTGAACTTTTTCGCACCATCTTCTACACAGTCCATGATCTTGCGTCTAGTCCATGGACTTATGATTTTGTTGCAGAACTAATGGGCTCTGTTATAAATTTTAGTGGTTCTGCTCCAAGCTTCATGGGCTTTATGGACTCTGTTGCAGGACTAATGATCCTACTGCAAGATTCACGACACTAGCATTCGTTCCTACTACAAGATTCACGACACTATCATTTTTTCCTACTGCAAGATTCACGACACTAGCATTTCTTCTTTGATTTTTCATATAATTCTGCTCTAGGAATTATGATCTTCCCTCAAGATTCATGACATCGACATTTTTTCTTTGAATTTTCATGATCATGCGGCAGGATTTATGATGTCAGCATTTCTTCTTTGACTTTTCACATTTCTTATAATTACAAAATTTTATGATCAGATAGATGTGACAATGAGGCAACTGATGATGAGTGTCGAATTTGTTCATAAAGTTGGCAATTGTCTAATGGAATGACAGAACAAATACACCTTAAAATCTCGAACAAACATCTCAAATACATATTAGTCGCTTGAATGTGTTTCTCAAATTTTAGCAGACAGAATGATTGAAGGTGTAAGTTTCTCAAACCCTTGTTGCCTACAAAACTCTTTGGTGGATTATCCCGCAAATAAGTGGGAATTTCATTGAATCTGTTTTTCAAATGGTCAATGTTTCCGTATCAAAAAACGTTTTTAGAAGTTCCCGTAGAACTTTGACTTCAATTTTTCCCGTGCATGAGTTACCGTTAAAGTTTTTGTCATTGAAAAGTACTGCAATAAAGTGAAGGTCATTATTCAATGAAATGTAAGTATTCAAACTTGAACACTAATTTGGAAATGTTACCAAATGTGACCTTGTCGGTGAGAAAATGTTACCAAACGTGTTTTCGCTCTTTTCATTTTTATGTATAATTTTGATTGAAAAAAATAATACATGCATTTAAATTTTTAAAAATATTACATCATAAACATCATTTTTCTTGTCTAAAACAAGGTCACAAAACACCATTGATAAACAATATCAAAAGCTCCTTAGGTAGCCGAGTGCTGTAATCTTAAGTAGATTCGTGTGGCTAAAGCCAGTGTGTTATTGTCCCAATTTATGATCTAAGCCTCTAAAATTCTGAAGGCACTGCCCCAAAAAATAAGAAGAAAACTATGCTTTGCAAATGTAAAGAGAATATAATTTGGATTCAGTCTAAAGGCATGACCATTGACTTATTAATTTCAAAATCAAAACTATGTCCGATGCTTTTAACCAATTTTCGTGTTACGTGCAAATGCAGGTTGTGGAAGTTCTCCCATTGGCTGCTGTTACTTACAGAATCTGTAACATAGACTTCTCCGGCAGGGGAAATAAACAAAGTGGGTGACTCAGGCAATCCATTAATAGGACAAGGCAAGGATGCAGAAGCTGCAGCTATCCACGCCAACACGCGTGGAAGATTCCCATTGGCCGTGTTACGTGCAGAAGCTGTAACAAAGCAGGGTCGTACATTAATAATCCTCTAACATTAAAAGATAAAGAAATTATTGAAATTGTCCAATAGAATCTGGGCCCATCTTGAGAAACTCATCAACTTGTGCGGTTCAGTCAGCGGTCAGCTCATCAGTGGCACGACTGGTAAAAATAATTCATTTGAGCCAACGGTTTCATTGGAGTGGCCTTATTCAGAGCTCATCTCCCTATCGACAGTTTGAAATTCGAAGAAGCTGCAAAATCTACAAGTCCACAGCAATACTAACAATGACATTTGGACTCGGTGTAAGGACACGTGATGATTGATTTACTCATTTTAAACTTAAAAGTAACGTTGTCTGATGCTTTACTTTCTTCTCTTCTTTTACTGTAATTTCGTTGAAACCACGTTAATGAAACATGAATTATGTATAGACGTAAAAATACTTGTTGACTATAGTCCATCTTCTCAAAATTATTTAAGCGGGTAGAGTTTAGTCACCCGCAGGTTTGTTCTTGAACAAATTGCACAAGTCATTTTAGCTTGAACCTAGCTTTGTTGAAACTATATATCTTAAACATGGCGTGTGCTTTCTCTAATACTTGCAGAGCAGTCATCGTACTCATATGGGCTCCCCTTACTCTTTTGATTGTCCATGTTGCATCTGCTACCAATAGTAGTAGTATTCATGTTGCAGCATCTGAAATAGAAAGACAAGCTTTACTCACCAGCGGCTGGCTGGTGGGACAGGATTCCTCACAATACTTCAGATCATTGCAATTGGTTTGGTATCAATTGCGATTATGAAGGAAGAATCACTCACATAGACTTAACGGAAAGCAATATCAAAGGGGAACTTGGCCGTCTCAACTTTTCTTGCTTTCCAAACCTGCAATATCTGGGTCTTTGGAACAATAGTCTGTCGGGGAGCATTCCACCCCAAATTGGTTCTCTTTCAAATCTCAAATACCTTGATCTGGATCAGAATAATCTTACAGGTGAGTGAGTTACCAAATAATTATGATGGCTAGCTAGCCTAGCCGTATATTTAATTTATATTCATTGAAAAATAATCATCGACATTCAATCGTCCTTTAATCAATCACATTGCAGGTACTATACCAAAAGAAATTGGGAGCTTAAGAAATCTGGAGACGCTTTATTTGAGCAGTAACAACCTCAGTGGTGTGTTACCTCAAGAAATTGGGGATCTAAAAAGTCTAACCGGGCTGTATGTGAGGAATAACACATTAGGTGGACCTATTCCTTCAACCCTGTTTCGTTTAACAAACCTTGAGGATTTGATTCTAGGTTTCAACCAGTTCAATGGCACAATTCCACGAGAAATAGGAAATCTAAAGAATTTGACTGATTTGTCTATCAGAGCTAACAAGCTAACCGGACCTATTCCTTCAACTCTAGGTCAGTTAACTAGCGTGAAGAATTTATACTTATCTGATAACAAAATACGTGGTATCATTCCAGACGAGCTCACCAAGTTATCCCAACTTCGATCTCTCAACCTTTCCTCAAACCTACTTTCAGGCCAAATACCTTCTGCAATTGGAAAACTCTTCAACCTTGTGTATTTAGACCTCTCTAAGAATAAACTTAGTGGTTCTATTCCAACTGGGATTGGCAACTGCTCAGCGTTAGAGAATTTAACATTGAACCACAACAGTTTGGATGGAACTATTCCACAAGAGATTGGTAGTATAGTATTCCTGCAAAAGTTTGACCTTTCTCACAATAACCTTTCAGGCACCATACCTAAGACTATCCGTCCAATGTATTTAGACATGTCTTTCAATAATTTGGAAGGCGAAATTCCCACTTATTTGCGGGGTAATCCACCAAAGAGTTTTGTAGGCAACAAGGGTTTATGCGGCCATGTTAAAGGTTTTCCTTCTTGCTCTCAACGTCAGAAACTTACACCTTCAATCATTCTGTCTGTTAAAATTTTTCTTCCTCTCAGTCTGGTTCTCGCTTTCATTATATTTGGATTCATATTACTCCTTAAACGTCAGAATAAATCTCCGAAACTCAACTCAAGAGCTGCAAAGAATGGAGATGTGTTTTCAGTGTGGAATTATGATGGTAAAATTTTATACGAAGATTTGATTAATGCAACGGAAGATTTTCATATCAAATATTGCATCGGAACTGGAGGTTATGGCAGCGTTTACAAGGCAGAGCTACCAGACGGAAAAGTTGTTGCTTTGAAGAAGCTTCACCAATATGAAACAGAGGATTCAGCTTTTGTCGAGAGTTTCCAAAACGAGGCTCGTGTACTCTCCACCGTACGACATCGGAACATTGTGAAACTCTATGGGTTTTGTTTGCACAAAAGATGCATGTTTTTGATTTATGAGTACATGGAAAGAGGAAGCTTGTTCTGCGTTTTACGCGATGATGACGAAGCTATTGAGTTGAATTGGACTAAAAGAGTGAGCATCGTGAAGAGTGTGGCTCACGCTTTGTCGTACTTGCATCACGACTGCACTCCATCAATTGTTCACCGCGACATATCAAGCAACAACATTCTACTTGACTCAAATTTGGAGGCATTTGTTGCTGATTTTGGCACTGCTAGACTTCTACATGTTGATTCATCCAATAGAACCCTACGAGCGGGCACTTACGGATATATTGCCCCAGGTGAATAAAATAATTGGTTGTATTTCTTATTACGCTTTATGGTTTTACTTTCAAAGACATAATCTTACACCTTTTCTTTTCATGTAGAACTTGCCTACACTATGGTTGTGACAGAGAAATGCGATGTTTATAGCTTTGGGGTAGTGGCACTCGAAATATTAATGGGAACACATCCAGGAGAACTTCTCTCGTCATTATCACCATCATCGGACCCAAAAATCATGCTGATCGATATTTTAGACCAACGTCTCTCGCCTCCAGTTAATCAGAAGATTATTCAAGATATTATTCTTGTTTCAACTATAGCATTAGCTTGCTTGCGTCCTCAACCGAAATCTCGACCTACAATGCAACGCATTTCTCAAGAATTTCTTGCGGGGAAGACACCAATGCAAAAAGGTCTCAAAGAAATTTCCATTTCAGAGATGAGAAACCAAGAAATGTTTTTGCTTCATGAATCTGACAATATCCCATGAAAGGATTTCAAAATTTGAAGGCCAGCATCTTTGTGCTCTGCAGGTCTCTTTAGACCCAAATAATGACGCTACAACAAGAACCTTGATGGGCGCATTTTTTTAAATGTATTTTCAATCTAAGTTTGTTTTTGTCGTTTGTGGCTTAGTAGAAGCTTGACTTGTCTTTGGCAAAACTCTTTTTTTTTTTTTTTCATAACCGTTGACTGAAAAATAAGTTGAAAAAGATCAAAAAAAGGCATATATAAAGGGGCTATCCCTAATCAAATGAGATATAAAACATATTGGATATTAGAAAAGCATGGTTGTTTATTAATAGAAGGATTTCAAATAATCCAAGCAAATTGGGCCCTCAAAATTGCAAAACTCTGAACTTTGCTACAAGAAATACTCATCAAACTTTTCAAAGTGATCAATAAACTTCTACCCAACAATCCAGTATTCACCAAAAGATAAAGAAAAACAAAGCCCTCAAGATGTACTAAATCCCACAGTATATGATTCAATTCAGTATATCAATGTGAGAATTGCATTAAAAAACTCATACAATCATCCAATCTCAAATGGTTTCAATTTGATTTTCTAAGAAACTGCATGATTTTTTATTGGGTCTGATGTCACTAAACAATATTAAATTATTCGTTAATCTAATTACTCGTGGTCAATATAGCTGATATTACCAATTATTGGATTAAACTTGTGGATTATCTGTAAAGACTTATAAGACAATAAAAAAATAAAAAAAAAGCAAGTTCGACAACTAGGAGAACATGACCACAAATGTTAAAGGGAGTTGATGGTTGACTTGTAAAAATTATTAAGCAAAGCATGGAAAATGTATAAAGCTAACATGAAAGGTCAAAGCTAACATGTAAGATTCAATTGCCGACATATGATTCCGATCCGTGGCCACAGAAAACAGCAATAATTGCCATGAACGGCACACCAACCAGACAGTCCAGACCAAGTCATAAAATGGCACACCTCTCAAGAATATCAAGATTCATTTCCTCCCATTTTCTTCTCAAGCGCCGTGAGTGTGACGATGATGAACATTCTTTCTTTCTTCTTGTACTGCTCATTGAACCCATGAATCTAATGCATATACACACAAATTAATTTTCCAGTTAATATATATAATTATATATAAGACTCTCTCTTGATTTGAACTCTTATAATGTGTCTTCTTTAATAATAGTTTATGAGTAGTATTTAATTTTTTTAATTTTTTAATTTATTAATTATCAATTACCACTCAAATTTTTACTCATTACAATATTAAATCATGAGCGAATTAATCCTGATCAAAATTAGACACATGTTCATGCTAGCGGGTGTTTTAAGTTATTCAATCTAGAATTTTATAAGAATAAAAATCCTCACTTGTTGTTTTAATATGAAATTACGAAAAGACCGGAAAGAAGAAAAGGAGAAAAAAGTAAAGTCTAAGCGCATATGGCACGCAAAAGAAATCCTATTTCGTGAAAAATGTATCTCAGTCATAGTTCATATTTTCTCATGTTTTTGCATGTACCCCTAATTAACTATGATAAAGAAATGGTCACAATGACCCGCAAGTTTTTAGAAAAAAATACTAAAATCTTTTTTTTATCATAATATCCTTTGAATATAGGAATTAGAAAATTAACTTTAAAATTTTTTAATTAATACATATTTAATATAAATAATATAATCTATTTGGTAAGCTAATAATATTAAAATATTTTTTACATTTAAAATAATATTAAAATTTTAAGTTATTATATTTATTTTAAGAATATATTTTTATCTACTATAAAGATTTTAAATAAATCTTTGGGTTAAATATATTTTACAATTAACAAAATATCTACCTATTAATAAAGTTAAACTATTTTTACATTATATTCAAAATAACTTTAATTTTAATTGATTTATTTATTTTAATATTATGTTTCTATTTATTATTAAAAATTACTTTAATCTAATAAAATAGGTCTAATATAGTGTACAATATAAAAATGTTTTTTAACTATTAAAATTATTTTAAAATTTATATATTATTACATTTATTTTAATGTAATATTTCTATTTGTTATAAAAATTTTAGGTCAATTTTTTGGGGGTTTATAGAGTCAAAAGGTATTATTGTAATGCCCATTATTTGCTTTCCTCTTTTACCCTTATTAAACTGGTTAGAATAATTAATATTGAGTGTTTGTGTGTGAGTAAAACTTATCAATTTGTTTTAAATAAGTTACGTAGGTTATTAGCTTTTATTAGAAAAGACATATCGCTCAATGCTCACTAATTCTGTAATTTTTTATTAAGAATGATTTCTCTATCGTCTCTTACAATATGGCAATAAATCACAACTAGTAATAGATTATCAACACAAATTGGACCCACAATAATAATAACAATAAGAGAAAATATCACTTGTGTACCTATATTTACTTTGTTATAAAAAATATTACAATACTTTAAGTGTGTATCAATCGTCCATCTTAAATTGACAAAAACTATTTGTCGACCACCAAACCTTTAGCTGTCATTTGAAAGTTAACGGAATTATAGCGAATTGACGATTTTACCCTTGAAATTTAAGTCAAAGTAAAGGAAAATTATCACTTGTATACTCTTGAATTCTCTTATTAGCACTTGTATATCCTTAAATTATCATTTATATCATATGAAAAGACCAAAATACCCCTCTGACGCCATCCTATTTAAACGGTAAGTAACAGTTTAATGGACAGCAGATATATTTTGTCAATTTAGGTTAGACGATTGATACACCTCAAAGTATTATAATATTTTTGATAACAGAGTAAATTAAAGATATACAAATGATAATTTTCCTAATAATAAATAATAATAAATTTTTTTATTTTTTTTATTATTTGGTGGGTTAGCATTTTGGTCAAAGGATGATTTTGTCTCGACATTAATTAATTGGCTCTGTACCATTATTCTTACAAAAAAACAAATAATTCTTCACATCATTAATGATTACACTCGTATATTTAATGGATTAGAGTATTGAGTTTATTTTTTATTCAAAAAATTAGTAATAAAATTTATTTTTATTTTTTATTTAATAATCGTTAATTTAATATTTTAGATATTTATCCAAAGTTAAGATACAAAAATTTTTATTTTAAATAATATATTACCAATATAAATTTATCACTTAAATGATAAATGATAAGATTTAATATTAATCATATCATTTTGTTGTTGAAAAATAAATTGTGACGTGTAAACGTATCATTATATTCTTGATATTTAAAGCAGAAGTGCTAGGAACAATCGCCCCCGCTACTAGTTTACCCTCTCCCACTTATTCTATTATTTTGATTTATGTGTAATTTTAAATCAACTAATATAATTTTAATAATATTTAATTTAATTTTACTATTATTAATTTTATGTTGAGTAAATTTATTTTAATATCCTCAACCTGTGCCTCTCTCCAAGTTTTTTTCTTCTTCTTGCCCACTGCAACTTCTTCTTCAATTTTTTCATCCATTTCTTTTCTTTCTTTTTTTTTTTGAAAGGTTGGAAAAATAAAAATTATGATATGGTATTTTCTGGATTTACACGGTTGTATCTACATGATTAAGATAAATTTATTATTTATTTTTTTTAAAAAAATATTTTTTGAATTTTATATTTAAAGAAAAAAGGAGATTGACCCGATTGGAGATTGAATTTCTGGTAAGCCTAATGCAAAATCCTCTGCTAAAATCATCATAACTATTCTCACTTCCGTTGGCCAAAAAAGAAATTAACGGCGAAATTGAAGAAGAAGTTGCAGTGGCCAGGAGAGAGAAAAAAGAAAAGAAAATTTAGAGAGACAGGATGAGGATATGAAGGCAAATTCACTCAGCACAAAGATGATAATATTATAATAAAATTAAAAATAACTCATATTTTATTATTAGTGGACACTTAGCAAGACTGAAAAGGGCGACTGTAGCAAGCACTCCTCAATTTAAAAAATGAATCAAGCAAATTGAGTAGCATATTTTTATTTCGGTATTGTGCGTCTCTAAATATAACCCTCACCAAATTAGCGTAATTATTTCCATTGTACTCTTTGTTTTTCTTCCTCTTCTCACTAACGATAATGGGTAGCTTAATCTCAACCCTCTTACCAGCAGACTTATTTGATCGAAGTTTAAACTGCGTTGGTGAACAAGCGTAATATATATGGGGTCTCGAAAAAAATCTTGAGGGGTTGGAGACTGAATTGCACAAATTGACTCGAAAAAGGGACGATCTGATGAACAAGGTTGAGGTTGAAGAACAACCACCTCGAAACCAGACGAACGAACCAGGTCGCAGGGTGGCTAAAACTTGTATATGCATGTCCATGCGTATGTCACCAAGAATTGCACTATCTCATTAAAATAAGAAATAAACAATCTTTACCCGTTTAAATTTGTAAGAAAATGAACTAAATTCAAAATTAAAACATGGTCTGCTTAATTTCAGTACTACGACGTCGTATTCGGTAATTGAATTGCCAATTTTACCCCTATAACCGCTAAACTCTTGAAGCGCGCCATTTTGCTGCTCAAAGACCCGCTCGCATTACTTTCAGTCTACTTTGTTTTAAATTTTTTTTTTTTTTGGTTAAATTCAGATTTTAAGAACGAGGTTGCTTGAATACATTCACTACAATCGACAATCTTAAGGCAATTTAATTTAATTATCTGCAGTTTCGATCTTTTGCTATGATGGCTTTACAGTTCACTTCTGCTTCTGATTCCATTTCTAGTTTCGTTGCTTTCACGCTTTATCGCAACAGTTTGTGTTTCATTGGTACTTCGTTGTCATTGCAAAACGTCGTAGCATTTGTATCCGTTGTTCTAATGTATTATAAATTTTTAACCATTTCGCAGTCTTCTTATTTGAAGAATTGCCTCTTACAAGCTTTCACATTTTTGTTCCTGGCAAACATTTTGTGAGGGCCCCATTTTGATTGCTTGAAAAATCCATTTAGCATGAGTTTGATTCGATTTGGAATTTCGCCCCATTTACATTATCCAATCAATGATATGATGACATATCAGTGTGTATACAAAAAGTTTGTGCGAGAGTTTCTATCCGTGCTTGTCTGCGCAATATGTTGATTATGTCTTTTTTTTTTTTTTTTTTCATTTGCCTAGGTGTGTTGCGAGTATTGGGAAGCATTTGAACCATGTGTATGTTGTTGGATCAAGCTGGGGTGGTGGTGGATTATTTTCTGAGAAGATTCAATGATATTTGGGACTTTGATTTATTCAGGTTCATGGAGTAACATAAGAGTCGGATTTTGCCTCTCCGTTCATGCAATGTTACCACTTACATTTGTTGCTTCCTACTATTACTTTTAAAATCCATATACAAATAGAATCTCAACATTTCTTGTCCTTTAGTTCTAGACTATTTTCTTTCTGAAATGCTGTGACCATGATTAGAAGCTTAAAAAACCAACTGCGGTTCACCTTCTACCACAGTCAGCCTATTGTACAATCAAATGCTCAAACTTACTTTAGGACTGAACAGTTCAGCAATGATTACATAATCTCTCTCTGCAAGCAAAGCCTGTACAATGATGCTCTTGTAGCATTTGACTCCTTGCAAAACAATACAAACTGCAGGATAAGACCTAGCACTTATGCTGGTTTAATCTCCGCATGCTCTTCTCTGAGATCTCTACAACTTGGAAGAAAAGTCCATGATCATATTTTATTGTCCAAGTGTCAGCCAGATGTTGTTCTACATAACCATATTCTTAATATGTACGGCAAATGTGGTTCATTGGAGGATGCTAGAATGGTTTTTGATGAAATGCTGCAAAGAAATGTGGTCTCTTGGACTGCTATGATTGCTGGATGCTCTCAGAATGGCCGAGAAAATGATGCGATTGAACTGTACATAAAAATGCTACAGTCAGGAGTAATGCCAGATCAGTTTACCTTTGGAAGCATAATAAGAGCTTGCTCTGGTCTATGCAGTGTTGGCTTAGGAAGACAACTTCATGCCCATGTCATAAAATCAAAACATGGTTCTCATCTTATTTCACAGAATGCTCTAATCGCAATGTACACAAAGTTTGATCGAATTTTGGATGCATGGAATGTGTTTTCCGGCATCGCAAGAAAGGATATAACTTCATGGGGTTCAATGATTGCTGGGTTTTCCAAACTTGGTTACGAGTTAGAAGCTTTGAGCCATTTTAATGAAATGCTCCATCATGGTGGTTACCAGCCAAATGAATTTATATTTGGCAGTGTTTTTAGTGCTTGTAGCAGTCTCCTACATCATGAATGTGGGAGGCAGATACATGGTGTATGCATAAAATTCGGGTTGGGTAGAGATATTTTTGCCGGATGTTCTCTTTGTGACATGTATGCGCGCTGTGGTTTGTTAGATTTTGCAAGAACTGTATTTAATGAGATAGAAAGCCCTGATTTAGCATCATGGAATGCAATTATTGCTGGGGTTGCTAGTCGTTGCAATGCCAACGAAGCCATGTCACTCTTTTCAGAAATGAGGGACTGTGAGTTGATACCTGATGGGCCCACTGTTCGTTCCCTACTTTGTGCTTGCACCAGCCCTTTGACACTTTATCAGGGTATGCAAATTCACTCCTATATTATTAAGATGGGGTTTGATTCTAATGTTCCTGTCTGTAATGCTATACTGACCATGTATGCTAAGTGCTCTGTTCTCTGCAATGCCTTATTGGTATTTAAAGAGTTGGGCAAGAATGCAGATTTAGTTTCTTGGAACTCAATTCTTGCAGCTTGTCTGCAGCACAATGAGGCTGGAGAGTTATTCAGATTATTTAGCCTAATGCTTGCTTCTCAAACTAAGCCGGATCACATTACTTTCAATGATGTAATGGGGGCTTGCGGAGAAATGGCTTCGTTAGAAATGGGAACTCAACTTCATTGCTACATAATGAAAACTGGGCTTGCACTTGATGTTTTTGTCATGAATGGATTGATGGACATGTATATAAAATGTGGCTCCCTTGGAAGTGCTCGGGAGCTCTTTAACTTTATGGAGGATCCAGATGTTGTCTCGTGGAGTAGTTTGATTGTGGGATACGCTCAGTTTGGATGTGGAGAGGAAGCTCTTAAACTGTTCAGAAGGATGAGAAGTCTAGGAGTTAGGCCAAACCATGTGACACTTCTTGGTGTCCTTACAGCCTGTAGTCATGTTGGACTGGTAGAAGAAGGGTTACAGTTGTATAGGATCATGGAAAATGAGTATGGGATTATACCAACAAGAGAGCACCGTTCTTGTGTGGTTGACTTGCTTGCTCGTGCTGGACGTGTGCATGAAGCTGAGGATTTTATCAATCAAATGGCTTTTGACACTGATATTGTGGTATGGAAGTCTCTGTTAGCTTCCTGTAAAACCCATGGGAATGTTGATGTTGGAAAACGAGCTGCCGAGAATATTCTGAAAATCGATCCTATAAATTCTGCTGCTCTTGTATTGCTTTGCAACATATATGCTTCTTCCGGAAAGTGGGAGGAAGTCGCTAGATTAAGGGGCTCAATGAAAGAAAGAGGTGTGAGGAAAGTTCCTGGTCAGAGCTGGATTGAAATTCAGAGTAAGATCAATGTGTTCTTTGCAGAAGATAGTATGCATCCAGAAAGGGACAAAATATACACAATCCTGGAAGAGCTCTGGTTGCAGATGCTGGATGAGGGTTATGTTTCAATCCAGATGTTGGCTTCAACTGAACAATTACAGCGGTCGAATGTGCTTCACCCTCACTATTCAACAAAATAGAATGTGGCTGGCCATCCAGGAGGTTCCATATTAACCGTTGTCGGTGGAGTCTTGTTCAGAAAAACTTGCAGGTATGCTTTGGTGCCTTATAATGCCTTTAAAATTTTTTAAATCTTTTTTATTGCATTTAAACTAAAGATTTGTTGGTGACATAATTATTGAAATGTGACTACAATGAAGGATTTTCCAATACTAATGGGCATGATCTCTCATCATAGTTTGAACAACAATTTCTTGAGCTCTAACAATTTGCTGTTTTATTTTAATTATCAAATTTTGGTCTGAAATATTAACTGCTAATTGATTTTTTCCCCCTCTTGTCTAACTTTTTTGGCAGGGGGAATATTCTTGTGTGATTGACAAGATTACTGAGCCTGCTCTTCCTGGTACTTCATCAAAGCCTCATGGCTTACCCACTCTTCCTGGTACTTTATCAAAGTCCTCGTCGCTTAAGTTTCTTATTGTCTTGATGAGCTCAAGAATCATTTTATACATTGCAAAGGGGTTTATGCTTTCTCTAAGACTCGAACATGGAATTAGGATTAGGGAGATAGAGCTCTACAACTGTTTATAGATGATTCTACATTGGTAAATGTGTAATGTGTTCGACTACAATGCCATGCTGGCATCAATTGACCTTGACCTGTAAGGCACACCAGTAATTTGCAGTAACTTTCCGAAACTGTGACAGTGAAACATATGCTGAAAACAAATTCGTAGCAGCCACGGATTCTTGCTTTAAGACATGCTTTAAGACATCAACACAATTACAACTCATTGGCATGTGTTACAAAGTTCATGAGGATGCTGGCACAACATTATAGCCATTTTCTGGTTATATTATTTGAGGTATGCGCTCAGCAGTCAAGATGTAGATTGAGGAGGCAGCATTCATTACAGGCATGCACTCTTGAAGACCACACTTGTGGAAATCTTCCAAGGTCCAATAAACCCAACTATGAATCGTCCATCCTCTTCGTGTAACAGCTTAGATCTCCTGTTCTATTATTGCTCCTGTAGCTTGCTTGTCATAAGTTGCCACTGGCTACGGCTGCTAAGGTAAAAGCATCTTCATGTGCTTGTGCATGTTTATTTGACTAGCTGTCTTCTAGTGATCTTTGTAGCCCTCGATCAATGTGCCAAGATACATGCAAATTGCTTCAGGAAATGCACGTTCTTCCTCATCTACAGGATTTTGCAGTTCCAAAAGCATAAATCCAATAGAAACAATAAATAAATAAATCATCCTCAAATATGTAAATGATTCCAGAATTTTTCTGGTCCTATGAGAATTCAAGGGATCTACTTGTTCCATGGTTGTATCCCTAGTGTATGTAAAACTGTGGAAATTTATGCTTCTTTTATGCATGGTGTTGACTTTGCAGCTGGCTAGATGTCAAAAATATGTTGAGCCATTGAGAACCCAAACACTGTCCAGAACTGGCATGAAATAAATTACAGCAATTATATTTTTGTTATCAGAAGAGCACAAATGGTAAATACAGTACTAGTTTCTATTGACTTGATACAAAGAAACAAATAAAGCCAACAACAAAAAACTCTTAAAGAAAAATGACAGTGACTTGCAGCTTTACTCTTCATCATCTTTTGGTTTGGTTGAAATTGATTCTCTTCGTGGCCGATGCTTCTTACCCTTCAGTTTTGGCAAGGTCAAGATCCAGGATGGAACCTCACAACCAGAGGCTTTCATTAAATTAGCTATGTTACGCAAAAATGGAATATCGTCTTCTGTGTAAAGCGTTATAGCTTCTCCACTCCTGCCTGCCCTGCCAGTGCGACCTATATCGACAAGACTTGGCTTCAATTGACCAACAAAAGCCAATTGAAAAAATCTTAAAACAATGGAAATTACCATTTTGCTTTATGTACGTACAGAACTAGCATGATCATATAAACAGCTATGTATAAAGAATTGATACAGAGCTGAGAACGTATTTGGCAGAGGCGCAAAACAGATTGTTCAATGTTTAATCTAAAGCATCAAAATACTTAGGAAAAGGAAGCCAAAATAATAATAATAATAATAATAATTCATGCAACAAAAGTTTCAGAGACTTCTCATCAATGATCAACCATAAATCTAGGGACTAATAGAACATTGAAGCTCCAAAAATTGCAATGAATATCTTACCAATGGCAAAAGTGATAAAAATCCTTGAAGAAATTTTGTAAGTCCAGACCATCTCAAATTTTGGGATTGCATCATTAGACCACACTTAACGTATCAGGATTAAAAGGAGTTGAGCAACATACCTATTCTGTGAATGTATGCAGCAAGAGAATCGGGAAAGTCATAATTAATCACGCAGTTTACACCCTTGAAATCCATGCCTCGGGCAATGACATCAGTGGCAATTAAAACCCATGTTTTGCCAGCTCTGAAGTCATCAACAGCATTTTCTCGCTGTATTTAACGGCAATAAATCAGTATAAGTAACAAGAAAGTCATATGATATGCAAGTGATGTGTGATATGAAAATATCACGGTAATAGCATATATGGAATTACAATATCACCACTCAGAAGTTTGTCCGCATTAGACAATTCGAACCATCTAAACTTGGGCATTTCTATTACTGATAATGATATTGTAAAACCAGTAAGGTTTAGGCAAAAATGAGAAAACATCAAAAAAAACTCCAGGAGCTTCAGTTTTTCAATGTAAACTTTACACTTTACAGGCCCAGAATTTTTTTCACAGGTCATATAATCAAGTAAACAAATTCAAATATGACCACCATCATTTCCTTAACATACATAAGATTTTCTCAACTAGAAAATTCATGCGACAGATAATGTGATTTAGTTCTTTTGACAGCCAAAATAAAAATACCTGAGTTTGGGAGAGATCAGAATGAATAACGCCAGCCCTAATGTCATCAAATGCTAGCTCCCCATAAAGTTCCTTTGCTCGCTCTTTGCTTTGCACAAAAATGAGAACTGGTGGATTCAAGCTCTACTGCCAAGTATGATATTAGAGCAAGAACAATCTATCAAGAATAGGGAAAAAGTACAGCCGTTGAAGATACTGAGACAATGAAACTAGAGAGATAGGTTGAAATATTTCTCAACAATTTTACAGTGAAAATTTTCTAAAAAGATGGAAAAAGTACTGCGGTTGAAAACAGTGAGACGGCCAAACCAGAGAGATAGGTTGCAATATCACTCAACAACTTTCCAACAAAAAATTGCTAAAAAGAATAAGCATGTTGAATTATATTTGGAACATTTCTGTAGGAGTTTTATTCCAAGTAACAAATAACCAGACATAATAGTAGCCATCTGACATGTAGTGACTCATCATTAGCGCAAGCAGAGAGTTATGAAATAGATAACCATATCAAACCAGTTAGAATCATGCCAGACAAACGATTTACATATGTTATTATGTCTTATGGCAGGAAGTTACCACTGTTTACTAATGCACGTCATTTAATTTGAAAGAGCGCCAATGCATTCCAGCTAACTATAAACCATTACAATATGATGTAAGATTTTATAAATGACTCGAGCAGAAATTTTCAAATATCAAATTGGAAGTTCCTTAGACCACAATATCAAAAGTAAACCCATAGTTAGCACAAACTAATGCAAACAAATTCAGTCATGAAAAATCCTAAGCAAGAATAACAAATCCAATCCTCCTAATTCCAGATGAAATAGGGTCAGCACATTAGCTAAAAGGTAATTCCAGAAACACAACAAATATGCTTTCTCTCACATGCTTAATTGTATCATACCTCTGCAAAACTTTGATGTAGTGCAAGAAGTTTCCCTTCTTCACTTCCAGCAAAAACCAATTTCTGCTTGATTGATTCAGAAGCTGTATTCCTGTTCAAAATTGCAGAAATATAATGGACACCATGTACACACACGGCTATTTTAATAAAGTAAATCCTCATACTTACTTCCTGCCAACTATAACTCTAACAGCATCATGCATTATTGATCTTGCAAGCTCCTCAACAAAATCAGGTAAAGTAGCACTGAACAATGAGCGTACTATCGAAGGATTAGAACATGCTTTCACCACAGGATCAATATGCTTTAACAAATTGCCCACCTCGAATAGTTTATCAGCTTCATCAAGGACAAGATATTCAACCCTACACAGAAAACACATATGAGAAGCATTTCAACTCCAATAATGGGAAGTATCGAACAAATAAAACTTAACAACATAACCCTACGATGTTCAGCTGATACAAATATTCAGCTACTCGTTACAAATATTCAGCTACTCGTTATAGTAATCTTAGTAATCATTATAGTATTCATCTTATACCCAACCAAGTTTGACTTACTCCCGTCTGAGTTTCAATTTCACAGGAATATTTAACCCCATCTGAAGTAAATCATTAAGTTACCATGACTAGGGTTAAAACAATAGTTTGTATCCATATTTGAATCTAACCCTTTGACGCATGCAACCATACCAAAGAAGAGGGGAAAAAAAATTGCAAGTAACAAACACTCATTATTTTGATAGATATATGCACACATGTAGGTACTGTGGCATTCAACTGATTGGTGATAAATACTGTTCCATAAAACTTTGTTATCAATTACTGAAAATAATTTTTCAAAGTAGGTTGGAAAAAAATGAACACATGCTCTAGATTCAAAAGCAAAAATCTATTATCAAGGACCAGGGGCAAATCAACCGTAAATAATTTGTTAGACAAGTACCGACAATAGTCTAGTACTATAATATTTCTCAAATGCATTTTAATTTAATAGCTATTAGTAAAATGTATTCCACGACCACAAACCTGCTTAAATCAATCTTCCTTCTCCGGATAGCCAATCGTAGTCGCAATGGTGTAGATATAAGTATATCGCAGGAAAATTTTGACAAATCAGCACTTCTTACAAGCTCTTTCTTCATTAACTTTATTTGAAATTTATTTCCTTTAGCCAGTTTTTTGCATTCCCTTGTTGTCTGAGTTGCTAATTCTCGTGTAGGACACAAGATAACAGCTCTAATGCCATCTTTGGATGTACACTGATCATTAAGAGAAACATCGTCAGACAAACTCTAAAAATTAAAGTTCACAAAAGTAGTCAAAAGGAATAAACAATACCTTAAGTTTCATAAGCATCGGACACAGAAAGGCCAAGGTTTTCCCAGATCCAGTTGGTGCACAAGCAAAGCATTCTCGATCCTGAAACAAATGATGACCAATCAGCTATCATCAAAAGCTAGCAAAAAGCTAAGAGCATTTAATCCCAACAAAACACTTTTCAAAGATCAATGAAGTTAAAAGGCAAATAAAGCAACTTCTGATCTTCATTGTTTAGCAAACAAACTAGGAAAGATACAAGGGAAAGAGAAGTTGAAAAAGAAGGAAACATTAAAGAAAAATCCTTGACAGGTGAAGATAGACTAAATTAGAAGATCATACAGATAGAAGCACTGGAATAGCCTGCCTTTGGATCGGGGTTGGCTCTTTATAGCCAAGTTCAGCCAAATTGCGTAACAAATACGACTCACATCCAAATCTGCAGGAAAACCAAGTAAATATCCATTCTATTGCAAGGAAGCATATATTAAGAAGCAAGATGGACAGACAAGGCTGCAGCAATTATGAAATTTGTAAAGATCAAAACATGGAAAGAAATTGCCATCCACAACAAGAATAATACACCTACAAATAAGTAGATGATGGCACTGCTACGGCATAGAATAAAAGGAGTACCAGAATTAGTATCCCACAAATAAAAGCATCTATGATCATGAGATTCCAATAGTAAGCCACACTGCAAATTCTTTAGCTGAAGTAATTATACAAACACAGATAAATCAATTGTATAAACACAGATAAATCTTACAAAATCTGAACCAACATGCTAGAAACAGAACTCAAAAATAGTTATTGTTACAAATATAAATATATATTGACAATTACGAGAATAGTAGATACATTGAATTATTCACAATCATTTCTAAAGGAAGAAGAAGGGTGAAGACAACAGCACTGTCAAATAAAATTGAAGCTTTGTTTCAGTTAGTTTATATGAATATTAAAGGAACCATGAAGACTTTAGTTGTCAAATATCCTTTCAAACTAAACAAAACATGTTACGGAAAGCCATGCTACAAGTAAGTTAAGTCAATTAGAGATATATAAAGGGAAAGAAATAACAGAGGTACATACCTTGAGCTGAGCTCAGCAAAAGTCATAAGCGGGGAAGGGACATTGGCCCCAGACACATGAATGTTATACTTCTTCCTAAAAACTGCATCCCTCTGACCTCATAAAATATTTAATTACAATAATAAGTCTAACAGGTAAAGACAAACATAAGAATGACAACACTATGTGAAAAGCAAAGCTAAGCAAAGGAAGAAATAGAACCTCTATTTGTTTATTTAATTCTTTTTTCGCTTTTGAAGGCCCATCTTCCGCTTTCTCTTTCTCTTTATCCACTGCAGGTGCTAATTGCTTTGAACTCTTAAAGACACTGAATCCTTCCACTGTTTCTTTTTGCAACACAAACGAAGTAAAACAAAAAAAAAATCAGCATATGGAAAAATTTAACATTAAAAAAAACTTAAGAACAATGTCAAAGCTCCCCCCCCCCCCCCAAAAATTATAAGAGAATATACCACCAGCAATTGACTTCCGCTTCCTCTTCTTGACAGACAACACCATTGCTTCCTCTGGATCAGTTTTTTCACCCTCGACCAAGCTAAAATCATCCGCCAAATTTTCACTTTCTTTCTTTTCCTAAGTTGTATATAATCATAATATCAACAAGAACAATTAAATCACAATTCTAATTATTTTTCTCGAAAACCAATGTACAGCATATGGAAGAAATTATTACCTTAAACCTGGAGAAATCAGTAGCAAATTTTTTCTTATCGAAACTGATTCCAGCAAACAAGAAAGAGGCACCTTTCTCCATCGTATTCTTTGGAAAACAATTTAAAACAAAGCACGAAAATGGGAAAATCAAAATCAATAACTAAAAATTCAAATAATTTTATTGTTCTATTGTACCTATTGCAACAGTTTGATAAATCAAACGAAAAGTAATGGAAAATGAGATATAAACTACCGAAAAAAAATTGTAAAATCAATCGACAAAATCACGTCTAGTAAAATATAACAACGAGCTTACCTCTTAACGTGAAAAAGTTGCAAAATTGTTTAAAAGATGAAGTTAAATATTCATTAATTGCTGCTAGCAGGATTATGAGATTGCAGCTGCATGAGTCGTTGTAATGAACTCGTTCGATTTTGCATTTGTTTTTGAAAATTTAAAACCCTCACTGAGGTTTAAGAAACTATATTGGATGTAGCCCCTCCATCTTATTCGAAATTACGTTTAGCACCCGTTAGGGTTTTGCAATTTTATTTGCAAATTTTGCGTGATAAGGCAGGGCCCATGAGTGGCTGTGAGGAAAATAAGAGAACAGTTATTTTGTAGGGTCCGGCTATGTTGCAACAGTGATATCACACCACTGTTTTTGTTGTTATTTATCACGGCCGTTGGATGGTAACTTCTTCAATCTAATGGTTTAAAGTAGTTAATGGAGAAATGATGCGGCAACTTCCAACCCTTGCAGCCGGTTGTGTATTGATCTAATAGCATCGAGTAGTAAGAGTGCGTTCCAGAACCTTGTCACTGCTACATGAACAACATTGATTTCATCTGAAAATCAATTTGCAGATAGCAATTAATAGACAAAATTGGCTTTAAAGGATCGCGATTTTTGTTGCAGGAAAACTTTTGGATGATTCGTACATGAATTTGGCCTCTCAACTGTAGGCAAACGAGGCTGAAATTTTTAATATTGCGGCAAATGGAATTGAAAGTTAGGGGTGCAGACAAATCCAATTTATCTCTAGCACCATTTCACCCTTCACAACCAAAGCTTTTTCAAAGGCAAACTGTGTGCAAATCCACTAAAAAATGACTTACAAATCTCAATGCTACATGACAATAAGCAAATGGGTTTTCTCAATTTTCATTCAAATTTACAAACATGTCAGAGCATTCACGTGAGGGCAGTGCAAATTTCACAATCCTGTTTTATAATATCCAGCACAGCAACTCTAATGATCCACGGAAAAAAAACCTAAAATAAATCCCCCACTCAGGCAAATCCCAGGTAAAAATATTCATAAATTCATCCCAATAAAATTTACTTCATAAACATCCAGATATCCACAATAATTTAAGATTTAAGTGAATATTAAACCTTCCATGGCTTATCACCTTCTCCGAATTTTGCTCTCCCCCTCTTTCATAAAAATTACTTTTGTTCATTCAAATATTCAAACCTATAAAACTCAAATGCAAAAGTGACAAATGACAACGTCGAAGGAGCTTCGTCTTTTCCTATTGGATGCGACGGCCAAGAATGGGAATCTCTATTGTCCACTTACAGGTGGTGATAAGTAAAGTCACAGTCGCCTTCCATTTACATCTATGCATTCCTTTTCCAAAAGCCGACCTTGCGTTTTCAAAGAGCTAAACTATCCCACCATGAGTTTTATGATAAGTAATTTTACCTTTGTTAACCGACTTCTCCAGTTTGCTTTAACAAATACATGGCGATTTGTTGCGTGTCGGATCAGTTGCTTTTATATCCAACGGCCTCGACGAATAATGACAAAAATTGTGGTTTGGCGCAACAGTTACAACATAGCTCAGTCTTATTTTGTATTCAATTATTTGTTTCAGTTCTTTGTATTCAATTATTTGTGTCAGTGGCCAATGGGCTCTTGGCCCATTAACACAATCAATCCACTCAACCACTTAATCTAACTTAAGTAAATGGTTTTACATTAGCATTGTTGAGATTCAAGTCTCCTCTTAATTAAATTGAATAGGGGTAAAATTATCTTCTTAATAATAGGAGAACATAAATATCTCTTTGGTCTTATGTAAGCATAGAAATTTAGGTTGTACCGTATTAAAAGTATCAAAAATTATCTTGATAGATTTCTAATTGTAAATATCAATAAAATTTTGATAGATTTTTTATTATAAATATTAGTAAAATTCTTATTGTAATATACCAGCGTATCAAAAAAAAATTATTTGTCTCCGTATTCTCATTTCTTTTGCAAACAATTGGCTGCTATTTATAGATTTTGTTCAAGCAGCTATTAGGTAAGCTCAACTAACAGATATGATGCTAAATTTCCTGCTTGCTTTTCTTCCGTGCTTATAGCCTCGATAGCTGCTGTTAGGTGGGTTCCTTCAGCTACTTGAGCGTGTTCAAGAACTCCAGTGGTTGCTTGCTCTCGATGGTTTACAATAACTGCCTATGGAAGATTTTGTCACATGCACCACACTTTCAAAATTCAATTGTATGAAACACACAACACAATAACAAAGGCTTATTTTAAAACTCAAGGTGTTGTCTATAATAAACTTTCTGATTTGATGTATATGTGCTACACTACACAAAAATCAAGTGGTATATAAACATAATCCCATAAATTGGTAATAGGTTGGATCAGACTTAGGCCATGCCATGCCCTAACCTGCCTTATGACTAAAATGAAAGGTCATAATCCTTAAAATGCCCAACTCTTCAAACGAATGGTTTGGCTTGGAGCACAACTTTTTTTTTGTATTTTTTAGAATAAGACATCTATTGTTCATTCTTTGTTAATAGTATTGTATTATTATTGTTCTATTTTTATGTTGAATTTGTTTGTAAGGAATTTAATAAAAAAAAATTTTTATTTAGCTTTAACAATAACACAACTTATAATAGTCTAACCAAATTAACAAATTAACCAAACTAACAATAAGTAAATAATTCAAATCAAAATAACTAAATTAATGGGAAATAGAGACAAATATATTTAAGGTACAGTTGTAAGCACGTACATGGTGTGAATATTTTAATAAATTTTAATTGTCATATTTTTTTATTTTAAAAACTAATTTAAGGGTCAACGATTGGGTCTAGGCTTTTTGAAAATGCCTTAACCCTAACAAGAAAATAACCAGACCCTGATTCCTTGAGCTTTACTCTGATGATTAACTCTTTAAATTAAAGCCAAAACCCTAAAAATTAAGGTCGGGTCAATCAAGCGAAGGTCTAAGTCCGAGTCAGGTGTCTTTTCTAAGATTCTATCCTTACAATCTTTCACTCCCTCTTAAATATCAACAACTTGATGATACTTGTATTTAACCTTCACTCAGAAAAATTTTATAGGGTAGAACCCTAAGCAAAAGAGACATAATTTAATGAATTATAAAGTGGCGTTCAGGCATTAGACATGCTTTAAAACTACATTATTAAAAACTTTTATTAGTATAATTTAGTGGATAAAACCTGATCAAGGAAAAAAGAATACAGTGCACATGTGTCCAAATTATTCATAGAAGTTCTTCACAAGAAATATTAAGATCCCTCTCATGGGTGGTCCCTCTGATAAGCGCTCCTTTTGATTAGTGCCCCTTTAATGATAAGATGTATCAACTTGATAGTTTTTCAAGTCGATGAAAGTCAATGTCATATATAATTTCCTCCTATGTTGATGTAGAGAAAGCTCTAACCAATATTCCTTTGAAACTTATAGAGATTGATCTATTCTTGTAACATAATAAGATCAATACTTTGTGTAAAGATCTTTGCAAGATCAAATTTACGTGGCACACACTTGAATAAGCTACTCAAATTAATCCAATATCACAGATAAATTAAATAAAGCACTTGTAAATGAATCAAGAACAAAACTAAAAGCTGAAAGCAATTAAAATACAAAGCACACAAAAAAATATATGGTTCAGTCTTTTGCAGGAACTACATCCACATGTGAATCTATCAGGCAAGTTTTCATTAATGATTCAAGGAATGAGATAAAGAGCTTTACGAAAAAGACTCCGAAGAACAAGATAACATTCTCTCTCTCTCTGCTCCTCATTTTTCTCTTTTTAATCTCTCTCTCCCTAATACTCTCAAATTATGTCAAAATTACCTTGAAAAACTCAGCTTATAAACCAACTTCATAACAACTTTAACAATCCAAAATGTACAGGTGTTTAATGCATATACACCTAGCCATTATAACAAACTCAGTTTCGCTTAAGTAATTATGTGCTTGCTTGTGTAATAGCTTCAATTTGGTGAAGCTCAACACGACTCCAATTAATATTGTTTAGCTTAAGTGATCTTATGCCTCTCACATGTCTTCATTAATCCATTAGGAAGGCTGAAACGATGTCGCTTTGCAAGAAAAGTGTTTGAATTCATCTTATAAATAACAATTCTCCACTTTAAATCAAACATCTTGCAACTAATTCATTCACCAAATCAAGCATATGAGGAACCGCATACACCAGTTAAGTTCAAGCATTTCTTGAACTTACCTACATGAACAACTTTTATGAGCATGTCAGCGGGACTATCATCAATATGTATCTTAACCATCCTGATCATCCATTTTGAAACCTCATTTCTAATAAAGTGAAGCTTAATATCAATATAGTTTGTCTTCTCATAGTGAGCAGGATTCTTGCAAAAATGCAATGCCTTTGAATTGTCACAGAAGATTGATATACTCTCATGCTCGTAACCAAGCTCAGCTATTAAACCTTTAGGCCAAATAACTTCCTTAACTGATTCAGTGGCTATTGTAAACTCTGCTTCAGTTGTAGAGAATGTAACAACATGTTGTAAACTAACTTTCCATTTGATTAGGCAACCATTAAACATAAATATATAGCCTATAAGAGACTTATTTCTGTCCAAATCTCCTACATAATAGAATCTACATAGCCTCATTAGTTATTTCAGCTCCATATTTCCTTCCATATAGTGATCCAAGTTTTAGAAGCCCCCTAAGATACCTAAGTAGCCCTTAACTCCCTTTCATTGTTCTTTGCTTAGTGATGCGATGTATCTACTAATAACACTCACAGCATGTGAGATATTAAGCCTTATTAGTACTATGGCAAACATTAAACAACCTAAAGCATTTGCATATGAAGTATGCAATATCTTAAGCCTCTCATCCCTTGTCTTAGGACAGTAAAGTTTACAAAGTTTGAAATGAGCTATCAATGGAACTTGAAAAAGTTTTAAATCTTCTATATCAAAGGTCTCTAACACCCATTGTATGTATTTATCTTGAGACAAAAAAATCAAGCATTCACTTTTATCCTTGATGATATCCATTCCCAATATCTTCTTTGCACCTCTTAATTCTTCGTATCAAAAGCAGTACTAATAAGTGTCTCTAAAGCATCAATTTCAGACCTTTCTTTGCAAGTAATAAATATGTCACCTATATATAAGAGTATATATATGTGCTTATTTAAGTCGAGCTATTCGAAGTATACACAATAATCATAGCTATAGCTTTTGAATCTATGTGTGACCATGAATTCATCAAATTTAACATATCATTGTCTAGGAGATTGCTTCGGGCCATAGAGGGACTTTTTGAGCAAACATACATGCTCTTCCTACTTGAAACTTCATACCCTTTAGGTTGAATCATGAAGATTTCCTCCTGAAGTTCTCTATGTAGAAAAGCATTCTTGATGTCAAGCTGTTATAATTGTAAGTTCTATAATACTGTCAAAGCCTACAATACTTTTATCGATACATGTTTTACAATAGATGAGAAAACTTCTTTAAAATCAACCTCTTCTTTCTGAGTGTATCCTTTAGCAACTAGTCTAACCTTGAATCTTCTTGGTTTAGTTGCAGTAATGCGCTCTTTGGTTCTGTAAATCTATTTGCAAACAACAATCATTTTATTTCCAAAACTTTTAACCACATTATAAGTACAATTCTTATATAAAGAATTCATCTCCTCATCCATTGCCTTCTTCCATTCATTTACATACTGACAGTTGACAGCATCTCTAAAGCTTTTTTGTTCTTCAGCAATTATTTCATATGTAGAATAGAAAGCAATGTAATCAAATCAATATAATTGTACCTCTTAGGTGGTCTAATCTAACTTTTTTGTCTGTCTCTAGTTAATTTATAGTCTTGAGCTTGAACTTAAGTTGAAGTGTCATCTTGAAATGTCTTCTGTTCGCTTGCGTAGTCATCAATCTCATTTCATTCTGCAGTATCAGAAAACTTGCCTTTTGCAAATGACTCCACTTTAAATTGTATCTCAGGAGTTTGACTAACTTGTTTATATATATATTTGTGAAACTTGTCAATTTTTTCTTTTTCATTGAATACAACATCTCTACTAACTATACACCTTGTGTAGATAGACCAGTGTACCAAAATTGATACTCCTTAGTTCTATCAGGACATCCAATGAAGATACATTTCAAAGCCCTTGGAGCTAATATCTCTTAGCTTATATGAGTATAAACCAAATATCCAAACACTTCAATATTCTCATAATTGGCTAGTTTTCTAAACCAAAGTTCAAATGTAATTTTAAATGCAATAGCAGTTAGAAGGACTCAAGTACGCTAGATAACAAGCTATCTTTAGTATTTCAGCCTACAAGTTTTTAAATACCTTAACTCCAATCAACATACCTTTCACATTATCCATGAATGTTCTATTCATCCTCTTAACAAGTCTATTCTACTGAAGAGTCATTCACACGGTCTTGTGTCTAATTACACCTTCATCAACACAAAAACTATCAAATACTTCCAGCCCATTATCAGTTCTAAGCTTCTTCATTTCTTGCCTATCTGGTTTTCAACCAAAACCTTCCAGTTCTTGAATTTTTCAAGCACCCAGTCTTTGTTTTTAAGTAAATAAACCTATACTTTTCTTAAAAAATAAAAAAAATTATAAACAAACAATACCTTGTATCATCTATAGATATTTCATATGCAAGTCCCCACAAATCTAAGTGTCTATAATCTAGGATGCCTCTTAATGTGTGAACTAATGACTTGAAAATGGTTCTTGTAGATTTTCCTAATACACAATCTTCACAGAACATCAGATCTTCAATTCTGTCACTTCCTAACAATCCTAATTTAGATAACTCTTTAAGGTCTTTAAGACTCATACGACTAAGTCTCAAATGCTATAACATAGTTTTATCAACATTAGAACTGAATGACACGGATACCTCTCTTATAACTGCTATATCTTCCAAGATATAAAGTCTATTCTTCTTAATTCCCTTTAACAGAGCTAATGACCCTTTAACTATACTCAAAACACCACGCTGAACTTTAATAATGCATCTTATCTTATCCATCATATCAAGTGAAATCAGATTTCTTTTGTGCTCAGGAACATGTCTCACTTATTTAAGATCATAGATTGAACTATCATGCATTTGAAGTTTAACATTTCCTATTCTGACTACTCTACACATTGCATCATTTCCTATCATCACTCTACAAACAAATGATTCTTAAAGGGACACATGTGAAAAGAGCATCCAAAATATAATACTCATTTACCTTCTTAATTGATTTTAAAAGCTATCAATATGTCTGCTGACTTATAGCCTTTTTCTTCAATTATAGTTACCTCACCATTTTGATCTTTTTGGTTCTTCTATTTTTGCTTTCATTTTGGACAATCCTTTTTAACATGCCTTTTTTTTATGACATTAAAAGCATTTAAGAGTCTTGATTTTGTCTTTGAATTTTTCTTACTTCATTTCTTCTCTTTTTTTTCTCATATTTACCTTTTAAAGTCAGACTTTCACCAATTTCATTATCAAGATTCCTTTGTTTTTCTTGTAGCTCTCTTATGTTAAGAGCTGATTTGACCTCATCTAAAGAGAATGTTTGTCTATCGTACATGAGTGCATCCATAAATTTCTTGTATGATTCAAGTAGAGAACTAACCAACAATAAAGCTTTTCCTTTATCAGTCAGTGCTTCATCAATTGTAATAAGTGTGTCACACACCTGATTAAATTCATCAATATGCATTTTTAATAAAGAGCATTCAATCATCATCAGGGTAAACATTTTTTTCTTGATATAAAGTCAGGTAACTAATGATTTCTTCGTGTACAAATTTTTCTAGTTTCTCCATTAAAACTGTAATTAATGTCTCATTAACCACCTCTCTAATCACAAAATCTATAAGGCCAAGAATTATGATGCTTCTTGTCTATGTCAGCCATTTGTTTTAAAGTCTTAAATGATGACACTTACTTACCTTCCTTTTTGGCTGAAGTTTTAAGTGCGTCCCTTAACTTTGAGTGATTAAATGAGCTTTAATTTTTATTTTTCACATCTTAAAATCATTTCTCCTATTAAATTTCTCTAGATCGACCTTTTGTGTAGCCATACTTGGATCTTGATAAATAAAAAAAAAACATTAGCTTTGGTACTAGTTATAGAGATTAATATGTTCTTATAACACAAAAAGATCAATACATTACCTAAGGATCTCTACAAAATCAATTTTAGGTTGCAAACTGTTGAGTGCTAGATAATGTATATTTATAAAGGGTAAAATCATCATTTTACACTCTAAGTTTTAGTAACATTTCTACTTTTATATATTTAAATCTTTTAAACTTTGATTGTGTTTATTTTGTTATAATTTGAATATTTTATCTATGTCAGGGATATTGGTCATTTCACAATTAACGAGAAATCAGACAACAAAAGAGATAGTATTTTTCAGCTTAAAATAACTAAAAACCTTAGAAAGAGCATAAAAGGTAAAATTATAATTTTAAGATTTTGGTGGGCCCAAACGTGGTGGCATTGACCAACTAACATGACATTGACCAATGATTTAGTAATGACTGGTGCCGTGACAGTATTTTATTGGATTAAAAATACTGATGTAGCATTAACCGATGACGTGGCATTAATCGATGATGTGGTAGTATCTTATTAGACCGAAAAAAATTAATGTAGTATTGACCAATGATATGACAACATATTATTGAACTTGATGATATCTTCTAACCAATCTGATCTTGCCACATGGCACAATCCTGAACTTTCGCATTTTTTTAATCCAATGGCTATGATTTACTCATTGTATCTGTAAATAAGGGGCTTCCCCTTATTTGACAGCTCTGAATCCAAATTTTGAGATCCATTTTATGTAATTCTCACTCCATCTTGTATTTTCTATGTATTTTAATAAAATTATCATTTTACCCCTAGTTCAATTATGAATGGCTAATCTTGTTTCAAGCTTAAGTTGAAGATAAAGCCTCAACATGATCCATGGGCTTAATTTGATAAGTTTATTTTCTTTTCTTCTCTGATTTCTGTAGTTGTTTTAACTAATTGTTAATAGACAATGTATCTTATCTAGATTTTGCACGGTATACCGGCTCCTTAATGAAAGATCATTATTGTCTAGCACAATGAGCACCATATTTATTAGAAAGAGACTCCCCTCTAATATTTATAGATCATCTTGACTTAGTGTTGACAGAGAGTGCATCAAAGTTATTTAGTAGACAACTTACCACATTTTCGAGAAAATGATTATTATTGTCTGGCACAATATATACCTGACACCACACTTAGAGAAGATCATTTGGCACACTGAGCGCTTGACACCATATTTACTAGAGTAAGGCTTACAAGGAGTGAAAATACCCCCTCATAAATTAATTGGAACTTAAAAGGTTATTAAGCCCATGGTGAAGTGTTGAGTGTGAATACAAAAGTTTAAGTGTTTTATTTAAATTATTTTCATTCTTAATTTATTCTCGCATTTTTTTAATTAAATCTTGGCACTGCTCAAAAATCATCGCTAACCAATTCACATACACACTTAAGGAAATTAACATTATGCATAATTAAATCTACCTCCTCATGAGATCGACACTCGTTATCATAAATCTATACTATAATAGATTCATTCCTTGCGAGTACAATAAAATTTGATCAACACAAACACTCAAGTAAGCTAATCAGATTAATCCAATATCACAAATAGATTAAACAAAACACTTGTAAATGAATCAAAAACAAAACTTAGAGCTGAAAGCAATCAAAACACAAAGCACATATAAAGATAAATGGTTCAGTCTTTTGGAAGACCTATATCTACTTGTGAATCCATTAGGCAAGCTTTCATTGATGATTCAAGGAATGAGATGCAGAGCTATATGAACAAGACTCTTGAGACTAAGATTACACTTTCTCTTTCTCTAATCTCTCTCTATATTACTCTCCAATTGCCTCGAATAGGGATGGCCAATGGGCCGGACGACACATGGCACGACAAGACACGAGCACATTCCAGTGGGTCATGCGACACAGCACGGCAAGCATGTGGGCTGGGCTGGGATTAGAATTTTAGGCACGCGGGCCTTAAAAGCACGGCACGATTAGAGATGGGCTAAGCATGGCACGATAAAAAAGCCTGCAATAAGCACATTTTATTTTTTAATTAAAAAATATTACAATTTTATGATTTTACAAATAACTTGAAGTTGATTTTTTTAAATTTATTTAATTCTTAGTTTAAAAAATACGATAATTGACTTATATTTATAATTTATTAAATAAATAACTGATACCATGATTTTAATGAATAAAATTATAAATATCATGATTTTATAAATATGTATTAATATTGTTATGAATTATGATTTATGACTCTATGTGAGTCCAAATTAACAATGAAGTTAACCCTCAAGAAAAATTTATTATTATTGTTGTTGTTGTTGTTGTTGTTGAGTATTAAAAAAATTCTAATATTATAAGGTCAAACTTAGTAACTAATTACGTTTTCTTACTATTTTTAGTTTATTATTATTAAATATGAATTTGAATTTGAATTTATTATTATATTAAATTTAAATAAAGGTATAAACCTAAGAAAAATATATAGACTGAAAAAAATACACCAACAACTTAATATGTACTCTTAAAAAATTTTTAAAAAAAATTATTAAATTTTTTTTCTTAAACACGATACGAAACACATAGTAAGTACGACACGATACGGACACAAACACACATACGCCTTACTTTGGTGCCGGCCCGACCTGACGCATTGAGCATCTCTAGTCTCAAATTTACCTTGAAAAACTCAACTTACAAACTAGCTTCATAATAGCTTTAACATCCCACAAAGTGTACAAGTGTTTGACACGTATACACAAGGCAGTTATAACGAACTAGGCTTCACTAAAATAATGAGTGCTTACTCGCATGATAGCTTCAATTAAGTCAAGCTTGAAATGACTTCAATTAATGTTGTTTAGTACTTAAGTGATCTTTTGCCTCACACCCATTCATTAATCTATTTTGAAGGTTGAAACGTTGCCGTTTTGCATGAGAGGTGTTTGAATTCGCCTCATAAACAACAACAAAACTGATAGTATAATACACTTGTGGGATCATAAAATCGCCATGAAAGCCCATGGCTAATATCAATCCCATAAGAATTGCAATAAACAAATCACTTGCCAAGCTTTTCTCATCCTTGATGGAGGAAAAACACAATCCTGCAAGAATTATAGTAAACAAATCATTGTCAAGGATTTCTCCCTTTGAATTAAGGAAAATCAATCTCGAAATAAAATGCAGTAAACAAATCACTTATCAAGGGTTTCTCACTCCTAACAAAGGAAAATCAATGCAACAATAAATGCAGTAAATAAAAAATCCATCTTAGGTTCAAAATATATTATGAGTTAAAACTCTCATAAATCCCTATTGTTTTTGTCCATAACATTTATAATTTATGCTTAAAGTCCATATATTTTAGGGATGGCAGAAATCTCTTGAGGGACAGGGTTCCATAGGGATTTTCCTCATTCAGGAAGGGTACGAAGATGATTTTATACTCAATTTTTTTATTTGGAAAAGAGACGAAAAATAATTTTTTTACTCAATTTCTTATTCGAAGAAGAGACAGGGATGAAATGCAATCCCCATCCCCTCTCTATTTCCCTATTTTAGTTTTTAATTTTTATTTTATATTTCTAGAATTATTAGTGAATAAATAATAAATTTGAATTGTAAAATATTAAATATTGATGTAAGTAACAAATATCAAACATTTATTCAAATAATACAAATATTAGTTAATGTAAAAACTTTAATGTAATTTATACTTAACATAGCCCAAAGCCCACAATCCACACATACAAGGAGTAAGAGGTACAAGAGGTAAATGTTTTTATTAAAAATATTACATTTCATTTATTTCATTATTGACATAAAAATAATTTTTTTTCTTTTTGTTATAAGATTATAAAGATAATTATTCTGATGATTTGTATTTTGTAGTGTAACTTTTATAATCGATTAATGTTAATTTAAGATATATTATCAAAATTTACTTTTATTTTAATATCATTAAATTAAGTTCAAAAACTAAAAACGTATTAGTTTTTCAAAGAGCAGGAACCCTCAAGGATCCCTATCCTTTCCCTTCAAGCAATTCTAATAAGGACGAGGAGAAGACAGAAATATATGTAGAATATCATAAATAGGTACAGGAATGGCGGTCCGCTCCCCTTATCATAGCTAGTATATCTATAATAAAGCGAACATTTTTTAAATTTCATGATAACAAGGATACAAATAAAATAAATAAAAAGTGAATAGGCGATTGTTAATTGATAAGGATACTTTCCTTTTGGATTCAGTGATTGATCCTCTAATCCTTCATCTTCAAACTTTGCCAGTAATTTTATGAGAAAATAAACAAGGAAATATTATTACCGTCCTTATTTTCTGATGTATAAGATCTAATTTAATAGTAACCACAGACCATACTTATGATGATAATTCTATTACAGAAATAGATAAAATAAAGAGTATAAGGAATAGTATACTTCTTGCACTATAGCGCAGTGATGCTGATAATGTATTGTGAACTTAATTGGGAAGAATCAAGATTATACATGCAAACAATATAAAGAATTGAAAGTTAAAGGAGTATAATGATAATAATCAAGCCAACAAGGGAATAACTATAAAACTCTTTGTACTCAATTATCTGTCTCAATATTATCATTTCATTTACAAGCAATTGGCTGCTATTTATAACTTTTGATCCAGCAACAGCTATTAAGCAGTGGAAGAGTTTCTTCCATAACAAAATTGGGCAACTATGAGAACACATGCCCACAAATATCGAAGCAGTTGACGTTATAATTCATATAACAAAAATATGCTTGATTCTTTATTAGAGCATAAAAACCATGAAGCAAAGCATGGAGAACGCATAAACTTAGAGATGGAATTTTAGTAAACATTGAAAGGTCAAAAGCTATTCCAATACATCTCACACATCTAAGGGAGAGTTAAAAATTTTACTTGTCCTGTCAGAACATATTGCACAATAGCGTCTAAAGACTAGAGCATGAACATTACAAACATCAATTATCACATCTGGTTAAAATGATGTCGTTATGAATGAATCCTTGACATCCATCCATTGATTTACAATGCATGAAAAAAAAGTTACGTAAACATTAGTCAGAGAAGTATACTGGGGAGCATAGCTAATCCTTGTATCGTTCAACCTATTCATCTAGCCCATAGTCTTCTCCAAAGTATTTGTCAACCAGACCATTTGCCATGTTTCTCAGGTCTTCATTTTCATGAAACTGAAATCTTTCCATGGCATCAATTCCATCCTGCCGCTCAACAAGCTTTGGGCCCTCATCATTTGGCATCCCTCTCAAAACCTACATGCCAAAATAATATGAAGGACCAGAGCTGAATGTTGAATGCCGAAAGACTTTTAGTAGTTAAATAAAAATGTTGAGACTGACATGAACCAACCTACCATCCTTGTTGGAGCATTTTTCACCATTACATGGCATTAGCAGAATGATATCCATCACCAGAATTTTACAATTTTCCCTAATTAACTTGGATAATGCAGCATGATGCATGAGTAAACTTACCTCACTCTCAGTAAAATGTTAGTATGCCATTTAAAATATGCCTAGACCATATAGCAGTGACAAAATAAACAAGCCAGAGGCAATGGGAACAAAAGTGAGAGTCCATAAATTGTTAAACAAACTAGTATATTCCCTTACCAGCTCCATGAATTGTAAGCCTACTCTGGCAGCTTCTATGTCGGCAGACCTAACCAAATCAATGAAACCAGAAAGGCACCCTCTACCAATGAGGGAAACCAAGTGTTCTTGAATCAATTTCGGCTTTCCTTCACCTTCTGTTGGTGAGACACAGAGGTTGCCCAAAACATACGCTACTTCCTTCTTTATGTCAAATGGTGATGTTGAAAGAAGATGCAGTAGCAATGCCAGAGCCTCACTAGAATGTATTAATTGCTTGTGTTCTACAGAACCAGCAGCAATATTAGATAGCACCCAAGCTGCTTCCTGCCGAGATAATAAAGCTGCTGAGAAATCTGGAGATGAAAGCTAATTTAGTAGCCCAAAATAATAGTAATAATTTACCTTCTTCAAGACTCTGTGCTCACTCTTCAAGCATTTCACTAGAACTGCGATAACTTGATCTGTAAATGTTCCATCTACGTTAAAGTTTCACATGTAACATGTACTGAACAATACACAATTCTCATTAGCAACCATCAAGTAGTTAACTAGCCTGTGATTCCATGTCCTGGAACAAGAACATCAGAAATTGTGCTTGAATCGCCAGCCACAAGATTTCCTAAGCTTCGCAGCACCTAGGAAGAAAATTATTTGTTGGTAAACCACAGATCAATCAATAACTTATCTTTAAAACAGCTCATACCAATATTAGCTGCAAAACTATGCAATGATACAAACAGATTAAAATACTGCTCAAAGAGATAACACATAACAAATGCAACCATGACTTGAAGATGGTGAAAATGATCCTTGGAAATAGTAAATTATGAAATGCATTTACAGTGAGTTCAATCATGAAACTATATTATCCTCTTCTCCTAGGCTCGTCGGTCCACATTATGGAAAATCAAAAGTTATCAAAATATTAGCATTACAACAACTCATAATGATATTAGCTGCAGTACCATTCAATTACATAACATCAACATACTCCTGGAAAGATGACGCAATAAATGGTAACCAGAGATGTTATTCTCTATAGAGACATGGTATTTGGAGGATGAGTAAATTTCAAGGACGAAATTCTTTTAAGGAGTAAGATTGTAATACTCCAATTCTCCTAAGGGCATTTTGGTCTTTTTTATTTGTTAGTGATCTTTGTACCCTATCATAAAAAGAATACGATGCCTTGCCTTTCCCATTAACGAAAGAGAGAGAGAGTGTGATCATTTGAAAGAAAGAAAACAAGAATAAAGAAAAGGAAGACGGACAGAGAAAAGAGAGAAAATAAAAGAAAAAGAGAAGAAAAAGAAAGTCTTCTTCTTAGTTCGTCCATGAGCAACACATGAGATCAAGTTGTGTTATTTGAAATGGATATTGCTGAGAGAAGATTGGAGGTAAATTTCAATTCTTGATGTATGTTAATTGTTACGGAACTTAAGTTGTAGTAGAAGTAGAACTTAAGAATTTGCAGAAAATATGCTGACAGTGAGCTATTTGGAAAATCATAATAATTTGTACAAATTGATTTGATTTTCGTTTTTGGATATGTTAAACTAGACATCTTCAAGAATGTTTTAAAACTTGTTTCAAGCTTAGCGGTTAAGAATTCAAAATTTATTACGTTCTTTTTTTGTTTTTTTACTCAAGTATAAAAACCTGAAATTTTCTGATTTCCGTGAAGAACATGAATTACGAAATTATTTTACCATTGTTAGCTTCTTCAAAAATTATGAAATTTGGACCAATAAATTTTATATATGTCTAGTGTGATTCTGGAAATTTTCATGATCTTATGATAAAACAATAAATTGTTTTATATCTTTAAAACAAGTATGTTCAAAACAGAAAACTGTTTGACAGAATTAATGATAGCTGAAACGTAAATTATTTTCAATAGTTTTTGAAGGAATTTAGATATGAACTTTCTACCAATGAATTTCCAATATGTCAGCATATGCTCTGTAAAATTCGAGATTTTCCCAATAAGGTAAAAATTTACTAAAAATCAGAGAACATGGGCTGTTTTATTTTGGAGATCGAATATTCAGAGTATTTAATATTGAGTTTAGGAGATGTTTAGAATGAGAAATTTGAGGACATTGGAATTTATGATTAGGACTTGGTTATATCTTTTGAGAGTTTTATTAATGATTTTTAGGCCGATGATATCAGTACACATTTATTACATGTGGATGTCAAGAGGTAAATAAACTAGACTTCCAAATGAATCACAATAAACAATATGTACATGTTTAACATGTTTGAAAAGCATATTTTTGATATGTACATGAATTTATATGATTTTGTCCGTGTGTTTATATGATGTGTTGTTATGTGTTAAACGTGATTATATACATGGGCATAATTGTGTGTGAAAGTTCATTAGCATAAGCATGAACATGCAATGTTCTTATAAGTCTTTTTATAAAAAGAATTATGTTTATTCTCTTTTCTCTCTTCTTCTTCTTTCTTTCTTTCTTTCTCTTAGCTGATTACTCTCTCTCATTATTGGAAAAGGCAAAACATCTTATTCTTTTTATACTAGGTTACAAAAATCACCAAGAAATAAAAATACTAAAATACCCTTAAGAGAATTAAAGTATTACAATCTTACCCCCTTAAAAGAATTTCATCCCTAAAATTCACTTTTAGTTACGTTCAAAAGAATCTAAACCTCAAAATTACTTGTGACTTGTGCGTTACTTGAATACTTCAATTATATATTTCTTAGCAACAAAATCACAAAGCCTAAAGGTTTGGCATAGACCTAATTCTAATCTTCCTTGCATTCTTCCCAAGCGATGCGAGGTCCGCACATTTCTAGATGGGAATTCTCTGATACTGTTTGTAATACTCGAGCCCAACAACCAAGTAGATATTGTTCACTTTGGGCACACAACCCGTCACGGTTTTGTTATTGGGCTTTACAATCCAAAACGCATCTACTTAGTTAGAAGAGCTCAAGGCTTATATACTAGTCCAAAAACTCTCTCACTGGCGATGTGGGATGTTACATACTTCCTCCCTTAAAGACATCGCGTCATTGTGAGGGTCATCGGAAACAAAACAGAATGAAATCATATCATTAACATATCCATCCACACATCAGGTCACAAGTCAACTCTAATACTAATTATAATAGCCCGAGCCCAACAACCAAGTAGATATTATTTGCTTTGGGCACACATCCCGTCATGGTTTTGTTGTTGTGCTTTGGAACCCAAAATGCATCTACTTAGTTAGGAGAGCCCAAGGCTTATAAACTAGTCCAAGAACTCTGTCACTAATGATGTGGGATGTAGTTTTCAGAACCTCAGTTTGATTTTCAACAACTAAATTGAAAAATCAAGCACCACAATTAGAACACAAGAAGTTTGTAAGCAAATGGCATGTAAAGCAAACATTATCAGCAGCTACCACACAACATAAACGGTCATTATGAATTAGTATATTTGTAATGCCATGCATAGGAGTAAACAACAGCCTCAAAAATATTTTAGGCAACCATTGCATGTTAAGTGAAAAAGCAGAAGATTTGTCATCTTAAACTTTATATGCTAAACATGTATATATATCCTCAAAGAAAAAAATAATAATAAATAAAAGAAATGCACTTATTAATCAGGAAAAATATATAGTTTCATTATTCACAAAGGAGGTGATTACTCATTTTGCATATTACCGGAATCAGCAACTGCAAACTATTTGATGTTGCCAATCTTTCTACAAGTAATTGTAGGACACCACTCTTCACCAGCAAGCTGGTAGCTACATTTGAAAGGGCAGAGAGATACACAACTACCCATGCTACCTCCGTTGTTAATTCCTCATCCCTGAAATTAACAGTTCATTTGATTAAACACAAACTTCAGTCTACTTCAACATAAAAGTTACAAGACTAAAATTTTTTCATAAGAAAGAAGTAATTGGAGCAACAAACTGACTCTTACTATCAGAAAATGGAAGAAATATGATGGATATTTCTTAATAAAAGTCAAGTGACGATAATTATGGCAAGACGAAAGGAGCTCTAAGCTAATTATTTTCTCATAGAAGTCTTCCCATGCTTAAATTCTGTAAGAACTGCAAAAACCCTTTAAATATAATATCCTTATGGACTGTTTAAAGAGCATAAAATAGCACCAGCCAGGAGGCCTAGGCATTTGAAGGTCAAAGCATCACAAACTAGACATTGTGCACACAGAACAAAGAAAGTCAAAAAGATAAGCAATCATCAAATAAAATGGACCAAAAAGCACAAAAAACCCACAGGCAAGATGGCAGCCATGGAGAACAGATCTCTGAAACTAACCTGACATGGTACATCTAAACGTAGGATAGTTGAATTCTGTTAGGATGTTAATTGTTATGCCTTTGTGGCATATTAGGTTGGATGTTATAAGCCTAGAAACAGTTATGTAAAGTTAGTAAGGACTAACGTTGGATTTGCCTTAGGATTGTAGTTTTCTGGGCATATTGAAGGGGCTGATCAACAGAAGTACAAGACGTGAGTTTTCTGGGGAATCTAAGGGGTTTCAGGGAAAGTTCTACAGAAAAGATTTATTCTCTTGTAATAGCAGAAGACTCTGTAACTTTCATAACTAATAAAACTCAGGCAAATGCTGCTTTTTTCTGGCCGCAGATGTAGGTGCTTTGTACACTGAACCACGTAAACTGTCTCTTTTCTTTGATTGTGTATGCGTTCAACTAATTAGTTCTTGCTCTAATCTTGTTCTCAGATAGTGCTTTGCTGATCTGCAACTTATTTCGATAAATTTGATCTCAAACTGATTAATTTTTTCGGACTTAGTATAACAGTATACGACTGACACATCACACATTAAGAAAAGGGACTTCACAACCAAAATGTCAGACATACTTGTACTCAAATGATAAGGGAAATAGGAGATACAAGTAAATTTGGAACATCTATAGTAAGATTTATCAACATTAAAGTTAATATATGAAATTAGTAGGGAAGATCAATAAGTTTTGCATCAATACTCCGGATTGTATTTAAGTTTCATGTTTCAGCATCATGTTTTTTGGTCAGAAATTCTATTTCCATTTCAAGTGAAAATAACCCCTTGCAACAGCATTAAACTACAATGACATCATCTAAGACACAGAGAGAATACATAGTGCAGACAAACTTGTTAGCCAGACATCCACAGTATAAAGAGGACAACTCCATCAACACACTATTTTCAATTCACTAGCCCTCTCCCAAAAAGATAATAAGTTTTAGCTTCCTCAGCAATTTAGTCTGGGATACAAAAAATTCAACTATCAAATTATTTTGTTCATAAGATTGGAATACTGTATGGATATCATAAACTAGGATAGGGTTGACACAAATAGCATAAGCAAAGTATATCTCAGATGGACAATGTGGATGTATGGATAAAAATCAGAACTGCCAAAAAGGAATTGGGGATGTGTGTCTAAATTATGTATAAAGCACTGACCTGAAGCCAGAACTCAATGTAATTACTTTTATGAATCCGAAGAGATAATTTCCCACTTACGCTCTTTTCAAGTGACGGAGAATTGCATCCAGAAGTCCATCAACTTTGATGAGTTCTGTTGCAGCTTTAGGATCTGGTCCCTACATCCAGACATGCTGCAGTTAGGTTGTATATTGAGTTTGCGGAAGCCAAATCCTCTAAAAGGGATGCACATACACAAAAAGAACCTAATCCACCACTATATTGTAAATGGAAGTTGAAAAAGACTGGTAATCATGTGTTGACCCATCATTCAAACTACAACAATACATATTCATATGTACAATTATTTTTATTAAGAAAGAGATGAAAACCTTGATCAGATTTGACAATGCCCAAGCAGCTGTACGCACAGTTGAACCCTTATTTGGCAACATCATTCTTGCCAAAGGTGGTAAGGCCCCTTGGGATAGCAAAACATTTCTGAACTCCTCTCCCTCACCAGCAACATTTCCTAATGCCCATGCACACTGCTCAGCAACAGGCGAGGAACTCTTTTCTGCACAAAAGCAATGCAAGTGATCTTTTGCCATACAATTTAAAGAAACTGAGAAATTAAATATGTCAGGTACCTAATAGATTATAAGAGAACAATTAAGTAACAATAAAAAGTATATAGGAAAGATTATGCAGGTTTTACAATGAAAAAAGTGGTCAGAATTAATTTGATTTCATCACGTCCACCCTAAATATGAGCTAAAGCAGTAAAACATTGAAGCAGTATAAAATTGGAAGAAGTAGATGTAAAATTCTTCCTCAATATCAAAAGGAGAAAAATGCACCAGTCAACTTGTACCTCCCAGGTGAGCAATAAGCAATGGTAGTGCAGGCAACAAAGCTTTTGTTTCTTCTTGTTTTCCAGCTGCGATGTTTGTAAGGCACCAAGCTGCCTCAAGGAGCTGCATAGAAAACAAAAACAGCATAATCAGAATAAACATGCATATGTTGGATTCTTTAGTTTCATGAAAAAGTAAATTGAAGTTTGGTAAAGCATTGGGAAAAAGAGAAAGTTAATAGAAGATATGTAATTACACAATTACACTCCATAAATCAATTAGTAGCTTTAGAGCTGTAATTCATTTCCTAAAATTTGTGGAAAACTTCCACTGTTACCAAATGAGTGCCTCATCAATGACCATTGTATACCAACCAAGATTGTTAAGACAAAAACTTCAATGGCAGCAATGCTGACTATCATCGACAATGACCATTGTGTGTTAAAGACTGTATTTGGAGATCATCATCAGTCTTTGAAAACTGTCAATTTTATCAATCTATCACCGACAACTGTTGATGCTATATAGGTCATAATTCATCGCTTACAGTGACCATCACCATGTATCACTGATGCTTATCTTTATTGCCAAACAGTTATCTTTTCTTCACTTAATCCCCGGTTACCATTTGCCAGTTTCTCATACACAACAGTAAATCATTGTGCAAAAGTTGTACATCTCACTTAAATCTTTTTCCAGGAAGAACCACAATTGGTGCAACAAAAGGAGAATTAGATGCATAATGTTTAACTATGAGGTCTATGGCTGAGTACAATAAAATAATAAATAATCACTCAGTACTGCTTTAGGATAGCTCGGTATTTGGAAGAGCCAACTAAATGATACTTGGAACCTATTAGTTAGTGATACATACACGTTCACGGTTGTCCCCATTTTCCCCATTTTACAATACCCAAAGAAAATAATAAAAAAGAGATATAATAAACATAAAAATCTGTCATTATAAAAATCTGTCATTATTTGGTGCTCAGAATGACAAGAATTAAATGTATTCATAAAATATGGCAAAGAAACCACCAAACAGGACAAAGTGTTCAGACCTGTTCATCTGGAGAGCCAAATGCAAGACACCGCACAAGGACGGGTATAGCTCCAGCTTCAAGAGCAGTTTCTATGGGTGGGAATTCAAATCTTGACAATAAACGCCTCAGTTCACGAAGGGCATTCACCCTTTTCTGCATTGCCCCTTTCCCTCTAGAGTTGGAGAGTGAAGATAGAGTTGGTAAAACTTTCAACAACCGAATTAAGAACCAAGCCGTATGGATGAAAGATCATCATGATGATACACTACAAAAGTAAGCTATGTGACAACTGATTATATATGCAGATAAAATTTCTCATAGCCACAATCAGCTTTCCTTCAACAGGGAAACTACTTTCTAAAATAATTGCTTGCAATAATTTGAGAAAACACATTGCACTTTTAAAGGAGCTCGTTTCCCAGAAGTACACGACAGCAAAATATTTGCTCATAAGATTCTTCTAAACCATTCAATAATATCAGCGGAAAAGTTATTTCCCATGAGGTTTATCATACGCTATACCAGTCCTTAATATATAGTATTGTTCATGCACTTGCGGCTTCCCAACAATGTCCGAACAGTTACCTCCTCTTATGTTTCCCATAGTTTTATTCATATTCCACTAAAATGTTTCAGGAGATTCCCTCTGAACTCCTAAGGTCGTAACTTTCACGATGTCCTCTGACCAAGCCAAACTACATTTTTTTTTTTTTTGAGCAATAGAACTAAATATGACATATAAAGACAGATCATAAAGCAAATAAGTTGGATCCAGCACAAAGCTTGAACTTCTCAAACAATACACAAACAAGAACTTGTTTCATTAATACACAAACAAGCAACAGGTAAAACAATAGACATACAGTTAGGAAAAAAAAAATAAGCAGGAAGAACTGTTTGCCCAACCATATCCTTCAATATATATTAAATCCACACCGCATATACTCAGTCTCAGTCAACTACGGTAATGCTAGATATGGGACACCAAGATTAAGCACTACATTATCCTTTAAAATCAACTATATGTCTCAGCTTATAATTTGTAAATATATTATTGACATACTGATATGCAACCGCGGACTTCAACTCCTCCACAGCTGATGAGGTCTGCATCTCCAAAATTGATTGCTCTTCATCAACCATCATATCACTGTCAGAGGAAACTTCACCGTCAGCACTAGTCCCAACTCTACACAAGCGCTTCGCACGAACCAACGATTCCCTTCTTTCCTTCCCCACAGTAACAGCATTTTGCCTCCGCCGATGTGCCGCAACATTCCCAACTAGAAACCAAATAACAGAATTAGCATTTCACACGCAAAGAACACAGCTTCATAATAATTTTCATTTTTCTTTTTCCGTTTTTGAACAACATGTCGTTTGATAGCCCTATCAATTACTGTAATCACATTGATTACTGTCGTTACCTAATTTAACAACTTGCGCAACTCGTAGTGAGTTCTCCATAATCTATCAAACCTCAGACAATGTCAAAAGCCAGACTCTAATTTTTCTTTTTTATAATTTTCGCGGCAACAAACAGAAAAAATAAAGAAAGAAATCGACAAATAAGAAAACCTAGTACCAAGGTTTTGGGCCAGGGCACTTACCTGAAGACTTGATAGGGTCCCTTTTGTGATGATTCAAGCTATCGTCAGCCATTAAAAGAGGAAGCTACGAGGCTGTATCTTTACACGAAGAGAGTTGAAGTGAAAATTTTTTGAATGTAAACTCGAAAGCGCCCCCAGAATGCAACGATCGATCGCTTTTTCACGCGCCCAAGCGCCAAAATTCTTCCGCCTATGATTCTTGATATTTTGTGAGAAAGCCCCTGGAGTTTTCTAGTTTTACAGTGGTACCCCCGCGCCTTGCACTCCGGCTCTCCCAAAAGTAAATTCATGTATACGCGTGGGATAAGATGAAGCTACTAAAATATCCTTAATAATAATAGTCAATTAATCAAATTATAACACTATTAAGTAGAGGTGTTCGCGGATCAGATTTTACGAATTAAACATCAATTTATATCTGATCCATACTTTTACGGATTATAATTTTTTAATCCAATCCAATCCACGGATTGATTCAATTCAATCCAAATCCAATCCATACATATACAGATCGGATGCGGATTTAACTTAATTCATATCCAATCCACCATTTTGCGTATTAATTTATGAATTAAAAATTTTTAGTTCTCTCCAATCCATGAACTAATGAAATAAAAAAAATATAATATAAAAATAATTGTACTACCAATTAAATTTAAAATTAAATAAAATTTTAAAAAATTAATTGTTTAAATAAAGGTAAAATAATACATTCATAGTTTTAAAATATAACACATTGAGATTAATTGTTCAAATAAAACTACAATAATACGTTCAAAATTTCAAAATATAATACACTAAGATTAATTGTTCAAATAAAGTTACAATACTACATTAATATAACACTAAAATTAATTGTTCAAATAAAGTCACAATTAATTGAAATGACGAAGTTTCTAAAACCAAACACAGCCTAATCCTTCACCAGGGCTGTTACGCCAGTCGAAAAGTGGTGATTATTGAGCCGTCAACGATGGGAACCAGGAGAAGCCGTACGGGTGGCGATCTTAAAGGTTGTAATAGTGCAATTGTTCGACTGGAACCAGTGATTGTGAAGTGGCTCGATGGACTCGAGGAAGAATATGGCTTGCTTTGGCTAGAATCGGGCAGCCGACGTCCTTCAAATTGGTGTTAAGAGTGTATCGAACCAGTATTGGGTGTTGCTAGTGCGTGTGACGGCGGGGAAGCTTAGGGCTTTTTTTTACAAATTGTTGGTGACTTGGCGTTATGTTACTTTGTTTTTGAGTGACTTTGTAAATTGTTGGTAACTTGGCGTTATGTTAGGTTGCTTTTGCTAGTGTGTGTGACTTTGCTTTTATTTTGTTTTATAATTTTTACAAATTATATTTGTATATTTGATTATTTAATTATTTTTTATTTTATATTATTATTAGGTAATGGCTAAGATATGTTATAGTGCTTATGTAACTATGTAATGTCACATTTATAATATTTTTTAATTAAATTTATGATAATTTTTTTAACTAAATAAATAAATATATATTTTTTTACGGATTCACGGATTTTTACGGATTTATAGAAGTAAATCTATATCCAATCCATCAACTGTGAATTTTTAAATTTTCAATCCATATCCAATCCACCAATCGGATTTATACGGATCGGATTTTCGCGGGTCAGACGGATTAAGCGGATCAGATTGGATTCTAAACACCATTAAGTGGAAGTTTTGATAACTCTCGGTATATTATTGTTCTCTCTTCATTAACTTATTCGTGTATATTAATGAATTTTGTCACAATTGATTGAAAGACACACAAATTAATAAAAGAATTGAAGTTATTAAATAATTTTTATTATGTCAAATGTGAATACTTCATTTTCATCTGAATCTGGATTAGGTATGAACTAATGTTTCGTAACAATTTATATGATAAAAATATTTGATAAAGATTTTTATAATAGAAATTGTAAATTTGAGAATAGGTTAATCAAGGCTGAAAATTTAGGGAGCTGAAAATACAAACGATGTTATTTTGTTTATTTTTTAGTGCATTTCATAAATATTTTCTACAATTTGCAAGACCTTACCCTTGCTTTTGCCTTTTATGCTTAACAGTTAACAAATATCAATTTTTATTGAACACTTTATACTCATTTTTACTTACAGTCTATTTAAAAATATTAAATAATCTTCTATCTAAATCTTTTATTAAATTTCATTTAGCACTTGTTCTTTTTCTATTTTTCTTTTTCTTTTCTTCTTTTTATCCAACTGTCAACACTATCACATCCATATGCACCAAATGAGAATTTTTGAGCAAGAGCTTAATTTATTCATACTTCTTTAACAAAAAATTTTCAAAAAAAGAAACAAGCGCTTTTTTAACAAAGACAATTTTTGCATTAAAATTTTTAAATACACTATAGAAGAAGAATGAATGCAAATTGAAAATAAAATTTGACAATCAACCTTGGAATTTATGTGATGTTAAAGTTGGAATCAACTCAGAACCTAACACATTAATTAAAACGACATTATTTGAAGGAAAAACTCACAAACTTTTATTGCTCAAACTGATTACACCCTGATCACACACTACAGAGGAGATTACAAGCTTTTAATCAAAGCAAGAATTAAAGAATTTGGTTAAGAAACGAAAGAGAAATCACTCTCACACCAAAGGCTATGCAACATCCCTTTTTTTCTAGAAAATTTCCAGAAACACTACTAATGACCATAACAGAATTTGCCATGTCAACAAATTATATGCATATTGACCCATAATTGAATGTAATATGCACTATGGCCCAATAACTATCTTTTGATTACACTTGAGTCCCCAAATCCACAACTCAATTCTTCACACTTTCCATTTTGCAGATCTAATTCAGTTTGAATTATTACCAGAGCAACATCTAAAAACCTTAACCATCTGTAATTCACTCCTGAATTTAGTTTGAGTTCGGCAAAACACCAATTAAGTTCACACATAACTCAAATTTTACAATGGGAAGCACTTTGGTAAGTGCATCAGTTGGATTCATATCTGTATGAATTTTAAAGACTGCTACAATCCATTTTGCAACTTCTTCTCTGATAAATTGTAGGTTTACTTCTATATGTTTGGTCCTCTCATGTTAAATTGGATTTTTGATCAATTGAATAACAATTTGATTGTCACAGAAAACTTAAACTGTTTTCAAATTCAACCAAAGTTTATTAAGATTCTCTTAAGCCACATATCCTTCTTAATTACCTCTGCAGCTACAACAAACTCAGCCTTAATTGAAGATAATGCTACTACTAGTTGCAAAGATGTTCTCCAGCTTATCGTGCACATGTCCAATATAAACATGTACCCTAAATTGGACTTTCTTTTGTCTAAATCACCAACAAAGTTAAAGTCTGCATACCCTACAATCTCACTTACACCAATTCTTGACTTCCCATATCGCATACCACATGCAGAAGAGCCATTAAGATACCTTATTATCCATTTAACAGTAGTCCAATGAGTTTTGCTTGGACAACTTAGAAATCTATTAACCACACTTACAGCAAAGGCTATATCTAGCCTAGTGCATACCATTGCATACATCAGGCTCCCTATAGTATGTGCATATGGTATCCTATCCATTTGAACCTTTTTAGCCTCTAAGTATTTAGTAGTTAACAACTTGAACTATGAACCAAGAGGTGTTAGAAAAGGCTTGCTATTGTGCATATCAAACCTTTCTAAAACCTTTTTGATATATTTCTCTTGGCTTAAAAACAAAGTACTAGTTGCCCTGTTTCTAAAGATCTTTATGCCAAAGATCCTTTTTGTATTGCCTATATCCTTCATTCCAAACTCACATTTCATCAAATTCTTCAATTTATTTACCTCAGATTTGCGTTTTCTTACAATTAGCATATCATCCACATAAAGAAGCAAGTATACAACTCTACTTTGATCTAAGCCTCCATAGTAAACCCAGCTATCATGCTTGCTTCTGTGATAGCCATTAGTCATCATAAACTCATCAAATCTCTTATACCACTGTCTAGAAGATTGTTTGAGTCCATATCATGACTTATGCGGCAAACAAACATAATTATTCTTTCCCTTATGCTCAAAACCTTCAGGTTGCATCATCCGTATCTGTTCTTCAAGATTTCTATGAAGGAAGACTATTTTAACATCCTTTTGCTCAAGCTCCATATCTAGCAAAGTCATCATAGCTAAGATAATTCTTATAGAACTGTGTTCGACAACAGGAGAAAAAAATTCATTTAAATCTATATCTTCTGTCTGTATATACCTTCTAGCTACAAGTCTTGCTTTATACCTAGAAGGCTCAACATCTAGAATACCCTCCTTCTTCTTAAAGATCTACTAATAGCTTATTAGTTTCATATTACTTGGATTTGGCACAAATGTCCAAGTTTTGTTTCTTTGCAAGGAATTCATCTCTTTTTGCATAGCTACAAGCCACTTTCACAATCCTCAATTTAATGGCTTTATAATAATTTCCAAGTTCCTTAATTGCTATATCATCAACATTAACCAATGCAAAACCAATTAAGTTAGCATAACCAAATTTGTCTGGTGCTCTGGTTTGCCTTCTAACCCTGTCTCTAGCCAATTGATAGTCTTGTATATCAGATTATTGCAAGGCTAGTGACTCATTATTTTCATTATTAAATGCTTCTACTTTATGGCCAAAAAACTCCACCTTAAGTATTGGTATATTAGCAAGTTGTTCAACATCATTATGAGCATGCATATTAGTATCTCCTGCTGCACTTCTTTTCAACAATGCTTCCTCATGAAACACTACATTTTTGTTGACAATGTATTTCTTTTATTCTCCACACCAGACCTCGTACCCTTTAACTCTATCAGGGCATCTAACAAAGATTCCATTCAAGACTTTAATATCTAACTTACCCTAATTGATGTGTACATAAGCAAGGCACCCAAAAATCCTGAGATTTTCATACTTTACAGGCCTTCCAGACCATATCTCTTCTGGTGTCTTAAAGTCAATAGCTGTTGATAAGCTTCTATTAACTAAATAACAGGCTGTATTCACTGTTTGTGCTCAAAAACTTCTTGAAAGCTTTAAGTTGATAAACATGCATCTGGTTTTGTCTACTAGAGTCCTATTCATCCTGTCAGCTAAGTCATTTTGTTGCGAGGTGAATCTGACTGTTTTATATCTCAAAACACCATGCTCTTGACAGAAAGCCTCAAACTCCCTATTACAAAACTCTAGGCCATTGTCAGTTCTTAACACCTTTAGCTTCCCCCCCCCTTTGGTTTTTTACCAATGCTTTCTGAGCTTTGAACTTCTCAACAACCTGATCTTTAGTTTTCAGAATATATAAGCCACACCTTTCTTGAGTAATCATCAATTAAAGTCATGAAATATCTGCTCCATGATAATGATGGCATTTGAGCTGGTCTCATAAATCAGAATGAACATATTCTAAGACACATTTAGACCTATGCCACCCTTTGGAAAACTTAGCTCTATGTGCTTTACCAAAAACATAATTCTCACAAAATTCAAGACTACCTATCATGTCATCACATAACAGCTCTTGTTTTTTTAATTCTTGTAACCCTTTTATAATCATATGACCAAGCCTAAGATGCCACAACTTTGTCTTATCTACATCAAATTATGTTGTCATCACAGCATTTACAGGTATAAAAGAGCCAATCAACATATACAGCCTATTTTTCTTTTCACCTTTTATCACTACAGAACCCCCTTTAGTCACTCTTATCCCTCCCTTATCTGAACTAAATGAGTACTTAAAGCTGTCTAACATGCCAAAAGAGATCAAATTTCTTTTTAACTCAAGAGCATGTCTAACCCCATTTAGAGTTCTAATGACCATATCATACACCTTTATCTTGACATATCCTATACCAATAATTTTACACCTATTGTTGTTTCTCATGAAAGCTTTACCACCATCAACATACTCATATTCAGGATAAAGTGACTTATTGTTATATATGTGAAAAGAACAGCCTAAATTTAACACTTACTAACCTTCGAAGTCACCTTTTGAAGCTATTAACATATCAGCACTGTGATAGCCTTCATTTGTAGAGTCATCTGAGGCCACAGCTGCATCACCTTGCCTTTCTTGATTGTTTTTCTTCTTTTTCTTTGCACAATCTTTGATGTAGTGCCCTTCTTTTTGTAATAGAAAAACTTCCTTTTCTTCTTTTTTTTTTTTGCAGTATTTGGATTCTTTCCTTGCCCATTCCCTTGATTCTTGTTTTTCTAATCTTTTTTTTCTCTTTTCTGGCAACCAACCCTTTACCATTACTTTCCTCATGCTCATTCTTCTGAATTTCTTTTAAACTTACATATGCTTTAACATATTCTAAGGTCAAAGATGTTATGTCATTCAACATTGTATCCACAAACCCTTTATAAGACTTTGGCCGTGAACCCAGCATGAAGAAAGCTTTATCTTCATCACTGATCTTCACATTCTTGACCCCTTCAAGATCAAGAATGATCTTGTTGAAGGTGTCAATGTGATCTTGAATTAAAACTCATTCTTTCATTGAGAATGTGTATAATATTTTCTTCAAGAAAAGTCTACGAGCCAGGGACTTCTTCATGCACAAAGCTTAAACCTTGTTCTAAATTTTTAGAGCTTTCTTTTCCATGAAAATCTTTTTCAAGATTAAGTCATTGAGACTCAAAATAAGAGTGTTGTGAGCTCTGTTTTGAATCTGCAGCCTCTGGATCTTATTCTTCCAAAGTAGGCTTAAGGCCCTAATGCATAAGGAGAGCCCTCACTTTCAGTTTCCAAAGTGAGAAATCACCACCAATGGTGAATTTCTCAATTTTAGGCTTTGGAAGAGACATTGCTAAGATTCACCAAGCTCTGATACCATTTGTTGAAATTTGAGAAGAAATTACTAAAGAAAGATCCAAGAATGAATCAAGAATAAAGAAGAAAAACAATGAAAACAGAAGCACTCAGAACCTAACATATTAATCAAAACGACACTGTTTAAAGGAAAAGCGTACAAGCTTTTATTATTCAAACTAATTACACCCTAATCACACATTACAAAAGAGACTACAAGATTTTAATCAAAGCAAGAATTACAGAATTTGGTTAAGAAATGAAAGAGAAATCACTCTCACACTAGAGGCTATGCAACAACCCTTTTATGCTCAAGTTTTCTAGAAATTTTCCAGAAATGCTACTAACAACCATAACAGAATTTGCCACATCAGCAAATTATTTGCATATCGACCTATAAACTGAATGTAATTTGTAGTATAGCCCAATAACTCTCTTTTGATTGCACTTAAGTCCCCAAATCCACACACAATTTTTCATAATATGTTTTTTTATGAATAAAATATGTACTTTTTAAATTAAAAAATACATTTAATTTCAATATATTCAAATTTTATTGACGATTCATCATAGTTCAAAGCTCAACCTTCTTAAAGCTATTGGTAATTATCCATAAAAAGACAAATGTTTACCATATTTTTATAGGGATGGCAAAAATCCCCATGGGAACGGGCATCCTTGAGGATTTTCCCCATTCGAAGAGGGTATGGGAATAATTTCATACCCAATTTCTTATTTGAGAAAGGGATGGGGAAAATTTTTTACCCAATTTCTTATTCGGGGAGGGGACGGGGATGAGGTGGAATCCCAATCCCCTACCCATTCCCCATTTTAATTTTTAATTTTATTTTTATTTTTTAAAATTACTAGTAAATAAATAATAAAATTTGAATTATAAAATTATAAATATTGGTTAAAATAAAAAATATCAAAATATTTATATTATTAAAACTTTTAGGCCTAATTAACTAATTATAGTCTTAAATTTTTATTTAGGACATTAAAAAGACCGGGTAGATTCTATTAGCCCAAAAATTTTGTTTTAATTTTAATATTCATTAAATATTTTAAATTTAAATCTATTTTTATTTATTTTTAGATGTTATAATTGCCTATAGCGAATCACAATTTTAATATCTAATCTAATATAATATTTGCTCTTGATTTGCTCCGACTTAACTATTGTGATATAAAGGGAAAGTCCACATTTATAAAGTGTCCACGCCACCATTAAAAAAGTTAATTTTGAATCTAAATTCGATTTTATTTGCAACAATTTTGTATTAGACTATTAATTTGTTCACGATAGCTTGTAAAATAAGTTTGTATACCTTACATGCTGTGTTACCTACTAATTTTTTTATTTTAATATGATTAACTTAAAATCGAAAAAAAAATTAGTTATTCAGGGATCGGAGACCCTCGGGGATCCCTTATTATTATTCGGGGAGGGGGTGGAGATTCTCTTAAATAATTATGACGAGGACGGGGAGGGGACGGGGACATATGCAAAATATCGGGGATGGGTACGAGGAGATTGGTCCTCTTCCCTCCCCTCCCCATTGCCATCCTTATATTTTTGTGAAAAACTTAAATGTCATTTCATGGATCCAAACAATAGGTTATGTTGAGATGGGGCATCCGATTCACATAAATTTTTCTCACTTTTTTCATTACTTTGTTAATAATTTGCAGTGCTTAATCCTAAAACTTTTGATTCACTTAAAAAAAAATTGTTAAAAGAGAATAGGAATAAATGTTAAGGAGGAGAGACGTGAAAAACAGAGAGAAAAATTTAAAACGAAAACAAAATTCTGGTATATCAATATTTTTTGGGGGGGGGCTAATGTTATAAATAAATTTATAATTTTGTGTTGCTAATATTGAAGATGTAATCTTCAATTTCTATGTATTTCTTCACAATTTCTTGAAAGCTTAGCAGAAAAAAATAATTAAAGATACAATATAAATAATATCAAGAATAATATTATTTCTTTACGTGGAAAATATAATTCAATAGCGACCACATATTATACTTGTAAGAGATGTTAAACTAAATAAATGGATAAAATAAAAGTATAGAAGAATAAAATATTAAGATGCTTCTTGTAATAGAGCTCCTCATACATATTAATTTGTAATGGATTTAAAAAAAAATACTTTAATACTTATGAAAGATTGTAAATAAAAAAGAGTGTAAGTTGTTAATTTGAATTTTAACCGTGCACGTAAAAAGAAAATATCATATTACTTATTCATATTTTACAAAGAAAGAAGATACAAACAATGAAGAAAATTGTTATTCCAGGGATAAATCTGGCGCTAAGTGGATGTATTTTAAACTGTGTTATTATTATAGATTCGGTTATTTGAACTCAACGGATTCATTTTGATACCCATTTTCTTGACACTCCCCCTACTATAATTTAAATTTTAAAGTTTTGACCCGTAAACCACTGGATGGCAATGGGGAGGGGAGGAGAGGGGATCGACATTCCTGCATCCATCCTCGATATTCTTCATATATTCATATCCTCTCCCCGCCCCCGTCAAAATTGCTTGAGGGGATCCATGTCCCCTCCCCGAATATTAAGAGATGATCCCTGAAGGGTCTCCGATTCCTAAATAATTGATACATTTTTAGTTTCTGAACTTGATTTAATCATATTAAAATAAAAGTTTAAACAAAGGTAAGGTTTGACGATATATCTTAGATTTACATTAATCCATTACAAAAATTACACTACAGAATACAAATCATTAGAATAATTACCTTCGTCAACCTTCATAATCCTATAATAAAAGGAAATTACTCTTATATCAATAACGAAATAAATGAAATTGGTATAGATATTGAAATTAATATTTTTAGTAATAGTATTTACTCTTGTATCTCATACTTATCATATTCTTTCTCGAGGAATATGGAAAATTGAGAGATAACATCAGGTTTCAAATATAAAACAATAAAAATAATATACGTAATATGACTCATAATCTAAAATAGTTTTGGGCCAAAACTTTTGAAATAAGATCTTGTCAAATAGTAATTCAGAACTACAACTAGTTTATTAGGCTTGAAATTTTTATAGTATATTTATATAAATATTTTGATATTTGTTATTTATACTAATATTTAATATTTTATAATTTAAATTTTATTATTTATTTATTAATAATTCTAAAAAATAAAATCAAAATTAAAAATTAATATGAGAAAATAAGAAAATGGATAGAGGATGGGGATTCCACCGCATCTCCGTTCTTTTCCCGAATAAAAAATTAAGTAAAAAATCATCCACGTCTCTTTCTCGAATATAAAATTAGATATAAAATTATCCACATAACGTCTCCGAATAAAAAAAATTCCAAAAAATTCTCGTTCCCGTTCCTATAGAGATTTTTATCATCCCTACTCAATATCCCAAATCAACCCTAAATGACAACTTCATATTCCATCTTGTTTCTCTTCAAACCCACCAAAATTAAGCCCAATTCCTTCTTTTTTTTTCTTTTTTTTTTTCATTCCCGGTTTGATCGTCAACAAATTCTTCTGAAGAAACACTGATCCAATATAAATTAAAAAGTTCAAATTCCCAAAAGTGATAAGTAAGCGATAATATTCAAATCAAGATATGATTCGTGTGGTAAGATTAATTCAACAGAAAATCCTCTAGTTGGGGCTTTGTTTGCTGAATCTTCCAGAATCCATTGAACTTGTGCAAAATAAGTCATCTGGTATATAAATTTAACTTGCCATTGGACTTCAGAAAAACCGCTTGTCTCTTTTTCTGCAAACATAACCAGAGGAAGTTATAAATATCACTTCAATTATTCAATAATTCAAAGATAAAAATTATCAGAAAATAAGGGGACATGTGAAACTGACAACCAGTACCAGCACACCTTCTCTGAATTGACGTCCACGCGTCGCCTTCTTCTTCCTTTTCCTAACACACTTTAATTTCCATCTAACGGTTTCTCGAGAGAGAACTAAAACAAAAAAATCACCGTCTCTCACTCAGCTTCGAATTTCCTTACTACCAAACTATTCATTCATTCGTTCACGTTTACTCAGATCTTCCATCCCACTCCGCCATGGCCGCGTCGCCACTGAAGGCCGTGACACTGACCCACGTGCGGTACCGAAAGGGCGATCAGCTGGGCCACTTCTTAGCCTGGGTCTCACTCGTCCCCGTCTTCATAAGCCTCGGCGGGTTCGTTTCCCATTTCATCTTTCGCCGCGAGCTTCAAGGCATGTTCTTCGCTCTCGGCCTCTTAGTCTCCCAATTCATCAACGAGTTCATCAAAACGACGGTCCAGCAAGCCCGCCCCGAGATGTGCGTGCTTTTGGAAACGTGCGATTCCCACGGCTGGCCCTCCAGTCACTCCCAGTACATGTTTTTTTTCGCCGTTTACTTTACGCTCTTAACTTGCAAAGGGATCGGGCTTTGGGGGATTAAAAACAGGTGGTTCTCAAACGTTTTGCATTGGACTTTGGCTGTGTTGACCATGTATTCGAGGGTTTATTTGGGTTATCATACAGTCGCTCAGGTCTTTGCTGGGGCTGCTTTGGGGATTTTGATCGGAGCTGGGTGGTTTTGGTTTGTCAATTCGGTTTTGTTTCCGTATTTTCCGGCTATTGAGGAGAGTGCTTTTGGGAGATATTTTTATGTCAAGGATACTTCTCATATTCCTGATCCGTTGAAGTTCGAGTACGACAATGCCAGGGCTGCTAGAAGTAGTGTTAACAAGGTTTCTAAAAGCAATTGATTGATGAAATCTCATCTGGGTATGTGAGTACTTTTTATGTTTCTTTGTCGCTGTTTGTGTTTTCTTTTGAGTTCGTTGATTGAATGTTATGCTCTGATTTGAATTCGGTTGTGAATTGTTTGAATGATCGCGCATGTTTAGCGAGTAGCGGTTAGATTTGATCTAGAAGGTAAGGATAGTAATGAATGGATGTGATTTTTATGTTAATGCAATGTTAATAGAAATGCTGTTCCAGAATTATATCATTTTTGCATATACTGTTTGCTATCATGTGAGGCGTTGTGTGAGTTGTGAAAATCATAGATTGGTAAGTTTTTAATGACAGGCCAGAAAGAAGGATTAGGGTCTCTGGAATTTCATTGTTGCATGGCTTTTGTGTTAACACTTCTTTTAATGCCCCTGTCAAAGTAAGCTTTGTGGTCGGAACAGAAAGTGGACGGTGTTTGATGTATGATTGTTTATACGTAGCTATCAAACCTGTGCTTAAGGGACATTTATGTTAGGAAATTATGGCAACGGTGGGTCTTTTCTATGAGTTTTATGCATTTTGTGGTTACTTTTGGGATAATCAAGCCTATGGAAACCATTGTATTACTGATGACTCTTGAGGAAAGCATTGTTAGCTACAGTTAATTACACTTAAATATGAAATTATGTAAGGCCCAAGTAAGTGGTAATAAAGTTCAGTGGGATCAGGCCAAACCTTCCTATGCTGGTGAAATATGACACTGCTGGCCTCCTTGTCCAAGGTTGATTGCATCTTCTATTGTGTAAGATGTGGGAGAGATGCATAATGTTTGACTCAACTTGTTTATGCCTCAATGTTGTCATGGTTAATAGACTCGGTTTCTGATTATCACATGGACATCAGCAGTAGTTGAACTTACAAATAAATAAATAAATAAAGCAATGAATAGCTTAATTATACCTAAAGGCCCTTGTCAAAATTTCTGCAACCTTATTTCCACATTATATGCTGTTTCTAGAAGGAAATTATTTATAGATTGTGTAAGATGAAACTATTTTGAGTGTTTGTGGCTGTAAGTTTGTTTTCAAGTTTGTAAAACCTCACGGTGGCTATGCTTAGTGCTGGCTGGTGGTACAAAAGATCTTGGTTTTTGATGGATCTCTTATATGAGTTGAAGAATGCATGAGGTTTCGGATTGAGTACCAGTCACAGAAATGACTTGATGCTGCAACCTAAAAAGTTGAACTTAAGTTGCTTTGATCATCAAATTGTATTTCTCCTCATCATCTAGCAGGGTGTAAAATCCATTATCCATTTTATTTGTTACAGGGTTTTATGCAAAGATCTCGTTTATTACATTAATTTTTCATTGCTTTTGTTTCTCAATATGGAAAATGAATTTGCTTGATTATAAGGTTACAATGCCTTTTGATATGGTTCATGTAGTGAAAGCTTACTTTTTCGTTTTACTTAGCAATCATTGTCATAAATTAGTGCTGCTTTTGAGTCATGCTTTAACCAAATTGAAAATGATGAAGTTTTGGAAAGACAATTTAATTTTCCTGTAGAATTCTAATCTGAAATTTATGTTAAGGCAATAGTGTGGGCCTTCTATGGAAATTGGGTCTTTTTATTTTTTTAGCATTTATAAGTACTTGAAATATTTTTTATGGAGAATTTTTTTTTTGGGAAAGTCACATGATGAGAGGATTGATGGACAAGTTTTAATTGTGGGATCAACATTCTCTCCTGATCTAAGTCCTTACTTCTATAAATACATGTTATTGATTGATTGTTAATGAAAGGTAAAACAAGAAAAAACTAATCCATGTACAAATGCAACTGTGACTCAATGTCTATAAAAGCCTTAGGAGATCAGAGAGGATTCTTATTCTTATTTGTGTGCAATTTCAATGCCTTGGATTTATCATCCAAGAACATGGAATTATACTATTATAGATTTTGTTAGGTAGATTTGCAGGGGAAAGGAATGCAAGAAAGGAAGAGTGGGAAGAAGGAAAATGTGGTAAAAGAGAAAGGAAAACTTATTTCCATCTATCTGTTTGGTTTAGAGGAATGATAGGAGAATTTGTTGGGAGAACAAGATTTGTTGCCATTTTCATTTTCATTGCAAGATTTGGTGGACTTGGAAGGAAGTTAATCCCTTGAAAATCTTTCCCTTTTGTGGTTTAATTTAAACAAAATGAGTTGAAGGAACTTTGGCCCTTTCCTTCTTCCTGTGATCCCTTTGTCTTCTCCTCAATTTAAATGTTACCCAACAACATGATAGAACTACAATGGTGATGTGTGGAAGAAATGCTTTTCAGGGTCTTAACTGATAATTAAATGTGCCTTCAAATTTATAATGAGAAATTTCCTCAAGTCAATGTGATAGAACTAGAATAGGATGGACGTGATGTAGAAATGTTTTGCGGTTCTTATATGATAATAAACTGTGCCTTAATTTTATAGAGAGAATTTTCCATAAGTCAGTATGCATCTTTGAAAATATGGTTTGAGAGCAAGGTGGAATAGAATCAGAAACTAGCATTTCTGTATTAGAGTCTTTTAATAAACACGGGGAAGGGTAATTCTGTGCAGAAAATCATTTATGTAGGTGGGTCCAAATGGTGAGGATGACTTGCATGTTTATGTGATATTTCCTTTAGTTGACAAGTATCGCATAGAATCTCATGGGTGAGGTTGGAGTTGCTCCTTTTTTGTACTAGGAATGGCGCTCATAACATATATATTGAATGCTGGTTTCAGTAAACATCAGTTTCTTTATTTAGTGGAAGTCAAGGTTATAATTTGATGTGTGCTGATGTTGCTATTACTACCATACAGAATGTCGCTTAGTTTTCATCGTTGTTAATCATTGTCTGTAAATCGAATAAGCATATTTGCATTGCTGATTTTTACAAATGTTGCTCAGAACTTTTCTTGCCACACTTCATTTCTTCCTACTATGCTTGTGCCCTTGTAAAATTGTATGTTTTGGGGGAGACCCTTTGATATTGATAATCACTCTTGACTTTGTTGGCAGGTTAGTAGATCCAAATTTGTGTTGTTGATTCTGGTATAGCTTGCATGGACAAGCCGGACAAGCTGATTAAGCATACGTGCCTTTGTGTCTTTTTTATCACTTCATTTTGAAAAACACACAAAAACCTAGCTGGAGGGACTAGCTCTGGGGTTTAGACCGTCTAAACAGGCATATAATAATTTTTGCAGCAGTTTCTGTGCGATGAAATAACTGATACAGAAAACCATGCTCTCTAGATTTATCACTTTACGAGAAAACCATACTCTTTAGATTTATCACATTTACAAACTATAATCTAATGCAATATTTAGGCATCACCTGGGGGGTGTATAGATTATTCTAAGTTTCTTATTTTCTGAAAGATGTTGAACTTGTTCAGAATTCATCTTAATTTTAACATCTGATGCTTGCAAGGGTAAATTTTTCTTTCAAATGAATAATATTCATTTCCAATCTAAAATGTTCTAGCTTTACATAACTTTCATTGCTTAACTTTTTACTTGAAATTGCTTTCATGAATTAATGGCATCGTTAATGCTGTTTGATATCATGTGCGATTCTAGTTGCGAGTCCTTTTCATGTCATCACTGTGAATGTGAATGTTGGGTTGGTTGTTGGCCAACCTGATGTCTGAACCATATTAAAAATTGATAAATTATATAAAAAGGCCAACCAAATGAATATTAATTAAAATCTATTTATGTACAAATAAAGATTTTCTTCTGGTATGATTATGATCTCTTATGAGTTCTAAAGATGTGTCGCCTGTGTCTTTGACATGTATTTTGCTCAATAGAAGTTTAGATTAGGAGGCTCTCAAGGGCTTAATTAATTGCTTTCCAGGTGTTAGTCTTGAATTTTGGGAGGTAGACAAAATTAATTTATGTTTAAAATAATTGGTAATACATCACTTGTGAACTATGTATCTCGATTAAAGATATCCGTAATGATAGTGTTTTATTTTCACTTGAATCAAATGAGTCCAGATTTCACATGAAAAGAGAATCAACTCTATTAGCCAAGATTTTATTGACTTGCATCCGAAGCTAATTTTATATCTTTATTTATGTATTAATTTCACCGTCATTTATCTGTACATTATACAAATTCTTTAAATTTCCTTGTTACCAACAATGACGAACGGGAAGATTTACTCGCCATTTGTCTAATTTCTTTCCACCAAAAAAAAAAAAGAAGCAAAAATAAATAATAATAAATGGTTCATAATTCATTCTAAGAAAGCTGATCAAAATCCTCATCTTAATGGTCTCTGTGATATTAAAATTGGATAGGTATAATTTTTAATTATAAGTATTAAAATATCTAATAAACACTATCTGTTGTAACTTAAAAATTAAGTTGATTTAATTTCATATTTTTATGCGAAAAATTATAATATATCTATTTTTTAAAAATTATTGTTTAAAAATCATATTTATCATATATTATCTATATTTATTTCATAATTATAATTTTTTTTACAACAATTGTGATTTAAATGCTGCAACACTATAATACCATATAGGACTTCAAGTCATTCATAACACTTCAATATCAAACAAGATCTAAATCATTTGTAGGATTGGTACGAACAAATAATGAACTTGCAATAATTGAATAGAGATGGTCAACAACCATCAAAGGAAGGTCATATGTGCTCGTGCTCATGCTCGTGCTCGGACTTGTGTCGTGTTGTGCCCCACTATATGCTTTGTGCCGTGCTTTTTTTTTTTTTTTGGCTTAAGCTTGGGCCAGCACCAGTCATGTCGTGCCCACATGTGCCATGCCTAATAAAAAAAATCCACTAAACTTTTTTTTTAAGAGTGCATGCTAAGTTGTTAGTGTATTTTTTTCAAACTTATGTATTTTTTTGCGTCCATATGCCTTTATTCAAATTTAATACAATAAAAATTTTAAAACTTAAGTCTATATTCAATAATAATAAGAAAACGTAATATTAATTACTAAGTTTGACCTTGTGGTAAAAGAATTCTTTTTTAATATTTAACAACAACAAGAATAATAAATTTTTCTTAAGGGTTAACTTAATTGTTAATTTGGACTTATAAAGAGTCATTGATCATAGTTCATATAATATTAATACATATAAATATAAAATCATGATATTTATAATTTTATTTATTAAAATCATGATATTAATTATTTATTTAATAAATTATAAATATAAATCAATTATAATATTCTTTTAAAAATAAGAATTAAATGAATTTAAAAAAATGTGCGTAAATAAAATATATTAAAATATTTAATTTCAAATTATTTATAAAATTTTTAATTTATTTTCATATGAAATATCGTTATTAGATTTTTTTCACATGTCATTTTTTAATTTATCTTTAATTGTACTATATTTTTTTAAGATTCATGTGACTAAAATATTATGTGTCGTGCCGCATACTCTACCAAAATATATTAATATTATATTATATTATGTGTTTTTATATCATGCCACGTGCCGTCCGGCTCGAGGGCTGGAACTGAAGAAACTAGAAAAACAAATAATTGGAAATATCGAGCCGTTGGATTGACAAGCAAGCACACGTGACGTGATGCCAAGGAGAGAGAGAGAGAGAGAGAGAGAGCAATTCAATAAATAAATAGTAAAATTTTGTAAATTGGAAAGCTTGAAGCTAAAGCGGGAAACATCTGAGTATCTGACTGTACTTAACTTATATGTGAATCTTGACAAAACTCAAAAACGTAATCAAATTAATCATTTTGAAAATTGCAAAGGTGACAGAGATACTCTTCAACCTCACCTAACTCTTTTATTAAATGTCCCATCTCTCCATCACATTCACTCTGTGGACTCTGCTCTCTTCCTCCTGATCTTTGCACTTTCTTGATCTGAAAATTAAAATCAAAATGTGGCAACTTCTATTGGCTGCTGCAGCGGCAGCGGGATCCACAAGCCTGGTGGGCAAGTACCTGTTCGGCATCCAAGGTGATCAAAATGAGGAAGAAAGGAACCCATTTGATGTTGATGAGAAATATCACTCTCATGTTGTTCAAAAGGGTTTGAATGCATCTGGGTGTGTGAGTAATTGCGAGAAACAAGAAGGGATCTTTAGGTTTTCGAGCCCTGAGTCGTCTGGTGGCAAAAGTGGGTCCAAAATTTTGAGGAAGGAGAAGACGAAGGTGAAGAGTGAGAAAAGAGCTGCTGGCGGTGGTGTTGAATTGAGTAAAAGGAGAGCTGTTGCTGTTTGCTTGAAGAAGAGGAGGACAAGCAACAATGGAGCTGCTGAGCGTGGAGTGTCTTCTTCAAAAGGTTATTATTCTTTTTATTTTTAATAATCTTTTCATGATCTGTTTTGTTGCCGTGAAAATGTGATGATCTAATGATGTCTTGAGATTAATTTAGTTTTTTATCATCTTGCATTTCGTTTGCTAGATAGGGATTGAAAAAATTACATTTTTTTTACCACATGGGTCGAATGCCATGTTGAATATGTAAAAGCTTGAAATTTCTGTTTGTTAAGTTTCCCTAGAAAAGGCTGGAGGAATCGTAACGGTCCCACTTAAAACTATGGCTCTTTAGGCAAATTTTTATAGCTTTTGTGTCAAAACTTTCTTATACATGTACAAAATCATATGAGTATCACAATGCCTGGCCCTGATACGACTGCTTGGAAGCTGAGTACATATCATGTAGCATAAATTGAAAATTGAGAAAATAAATATGTAACTCAAAGAAAATAAATGGAGAAATATAATGGACAAAAGATTGATGCATCAAAACCCTCCATGTGAGGGAAATGTCTACAGGATAGATTAATTACTGCCCTCTCTCTCTCTCTCTCTCTCTCTCATTTTGAGGAAAGACACAAGTGGGAGAAATACCCAATAAGTTATAAAATTAGAAGGTTTTCTTATGAATGGCCAAAGCTTAATGTGTTCGAAAAACAAATGGCACTCTGCTTTTATAGTTATCCAAGGTCTCTGTAGTTTAAAAATTTGACTTGCAAATGTACTACATTCAGACCTTAAATAGTGCATTTTGTTTGTTGAACTTTTGCTTGCCATGCATTTAAACCGATGCCTTCACTAGTGTCGAAGTTGCATGCTTGCTTAAGCATGTACTTTGGCCATAATTTGATGGCCATGCAGTAAAAGTGACTTACTTTCACGAAAAATATCTGCGTACAGACTGCTCTCTTTGTTAAAAATTTCTCTAACTGGCCACAATTATCAGTCACTGCCATTTGAATTATTGCAGAAGCTTTAGATTTTACTTGATCATTTGAACATGAAAGAATATTCATGAGACAATAATGTTGGTTATGAAATTGACATAAACAAGTATAAATAGGAGCTTATGACTCCATTTTATGCAAGTTTGAGGTAAGAGAAGTCTGAATAGCTAGTGATTTGCTTGTTGGTATGTATTGCGAGTGAGTGAAAAAAAAAAAAAGTGAGATTGCGTGCAAATTAGCTGTGGATACGTAAAGAGAAACATTTATTGTGAATTAGGTATTGTATTAGTTTTTACGATTGGTATGGTTTTCTTTGCGTGCACTTGCACATGTATATTGTTCAATGCCTTGAATCAATATTAGTATGTTAGTTTCATTAAGTAGACACTTTCATTAATCACAGACACAATAGCATTAGCACTAGCACACAAGAAAAAGCATTTACAATATTTATTTATTTAGCACTTTGGCTCTTATATCACTCAATTCTTTCCCAATTGAGTGGATTCATTCACTTCTGCTTCATGTGACACACTCTCATTCGCATTAATGTTTTCATTTGCATGCTTATTGCTAATTTGCATTGATTCTCACATTCTTCGCTACTTCACTCACTCACATGACTACCACTCACAAGTGGAGCTATAGGCTCTATTCATACTTGCTTATGTTGATTTCATAACTGCAGTTACTGGGTCACCACTATTCTTTTATTATTGGACTATGGATGAAATCTGAAGCTTTTAGGATACTTTAGTAGTTGGAAATTTGCTGCTAGTAAGAAACTTTCTGAATAGAGCAATTTTTTATATGACAATCTTTTTTCTTAAAAGTTCTCTAAAATGGTCCTAAGGAAAAAGACTCATTGAATAAGAGAATATTTTGGCCACTGAAAAACCTCTGGCTAAGCAAATAGCTGGAGTCTCACTAAAACAGGAGTGTTCTTCACTAATAAGAGAATAGGCTAATGCAGTTGACAAAGTGCTGCCAAAGTTGAAGTCAAGCAGCAGGAGAATCAACCAACAGATTTGGCGCCTAAGCTAGAAGTTCTATGTGTGTCTTAGATAATACATGGAAGTTTATCCTCTGGCAAAAGTCAATAGGTCGGTGTCTTAGTCCTTAACTTTGTTAAATGCATTGACTCATTTAGGATAATAAAAAGCTGAAATAATTTAATCTCAAATCATGCACATGTTTGTTATTTCCATCATCCTTACATTATGCTCAATTGATCTGCTAACTAAGGGGAAAAAATACTTTTTTTTGTTTTTGTTTTTTTTTTTTTTTTTTGGTGTGACAATGTGCTCAAGCTCATGTTTGTTCTTGTCAATCATTTTGTTTGATTGCCAGGAATTATCAAATCTTACCAAGAAGATTCTAACAATTTTTACCTTAATGCTTTCATTGATCTTATTCATGCCATAAATCCTATCATTGCTACATGTTAAATTCCGTACAAAGAACCTTCTGTAATAAAAATGCTACCTGCGAAAAGGACACACACTTTGATTAATGATAAAATTTCTACCATTGTTGTTTGTAATCATTGGTCTTGAAGTTCAATGGAGTTGAAAAACCATAATTTTCAATCGTTTCCACGTGGTTCAGGGAAGCCAGAAAGTATTTTATTTTATTTTATGCTAAGAAACAAAGATGATATATTAAACTATAAGAGAGATCTACAAGGATAGATGGGATTACAAATCCACAAAAACAAGGACGAGAAGTACCAATGAAAACAAAACACTCAAAACTCTACATAGAGCAAGTTTTCACGAACTTATGTTTGCTTGCGAGTCCAATGAGTTCTAAAATACATTAAAAAAACTAATAGCTGTTACCATGTTCTGTTTTCATAAGAAATACTTGACTATGTTTACAGTGGACTTGTACCCATGTTAGTTTTGTTAGTTTACGTTAACAAGTGTGGTGGTTTTTATTCTCCGGAATGCAGTTCAATATGCTTCAATGTTTTTGCGATGTTTCGAGTCTAACATCTTATTTGTTGTATTATACTCTTTAGATAGCTCTTTGTTCAACTGGGGACTTGGCGTTGGAATCATGTACATGATGTCAGCCAGTAAAGCTGAGATCAGCAAGCTAAACACAACCATGGATGAAACTACCAAAGTTGTTCAGGAACTAAAATCTGAGCTACATAGAAGAAAATCATCACACAGTGTGCTAGTTCATACTTCTGCTAATGAAGAAACTGAAAAGTTGGAGAAAATTAGCAGCAACAATACTCAGCCGGTGCTTTTCAAGTCAAGAAGTGGGAACCAAGACCTTAATGATCAAAAAGTGTTAGGTTTGCCTCTAATTGATGATGGTGAATGTACAAGTAGTGTTCTTACTGAAGAGCAAGACGCAGAGGTCCTGGAAATGGATAAACTGGAAGCAGAACTGGAGTCTGAACTGCAAAAACTGCCTTGGTGCAATACAGAATCTTCTTACCACGAAGATATGAAATTAAATTTGCATGAGGTAAGTCCCAGAAAGTTTACTGTTGATTTACCTAACACTTAAATATTTGTCCCACAGACTGATGCATTATCTGTTCCTATATCACGGAGATTTGAGTTATGTGCAGATACAATTATAGAACTTTTTTAAACAAATGAATATGCTTCTCCTTAATTAGGTTGCATGTGTTACATCTTAACAAATAAGGTAGTTTTTTTGATAATCATCTAGGAATGAAAATCCATAAGTTCTTTTTTTTTTTTTTCCCTTTTCATCAATGGTAGGAAGTTGAATAAATTTATTTTTGGCTAGAAAAGAATAGTTTTTAAAATTTACTTTTTGCTTAGACTTCAGCCTCTATATTGCATTTGGGAACATAAATGTACACATGGAGGTTTTAATTGAAATATTGTGGTCTTATTACTCAATTTTTATGAAGAGGCTTTAATTATCTTCAAGCTTCCGGGCTTTATGCTAATGCTTACTGGTTGTTACCTATTATCAAGAGAATGGTTGGTTTCATTGATTTTCAGTACAACAGTAAGGTTGCAGATACTGTCCTTGCCATAGGTAAAGAAGGCATGTATAACATTATGTCAATTTTAAACGTGAACAAATTGAATAATAGTGACTTCATTATAAGCTACACAATGCTTCCGGTCACATACATCGTAAATCAGCTTGGCATGCTAAGTATGTCTTATATACATCAGCACACAGTAACCTTGCGTTGCCCTGTATTGGGTTTGCTCTATTCAATTCCAACAATTATGCATTTTATTATTACCAATTGCCATTGATCGGAGAAATTTTGTGCAGACCAAGGTTTCAACAATGGGGTTCCATGAAGCGGAGGGGCAGAGTTCTGATTTTTACCAAAGTCATGGAGTGTCACCATCTGAATTGGATCAGAAATTGTCCCATCTGCTAATTAAACAGCAGGAAAACCAAATCGTGGACCTGGAATCTGAATTGCATTCGGCTCAATCCAAACTTCACGAGAAGGAAAACGAACTCCAAGCCCTGAAGGACTGCGTTAAACGCCTGACTGAATTCTCTCTGTCAAGTATCCCAGGCAGGAGTTTCAACCTTCTTACGCCATTCATTTTAATTATTTTTCCTGCTTCTGCACCTGTTGTATTCTTTGACATGACATTTGGTTACCATAAAATTCGCTTCTCTTCAAAAGCTCGCTGAATGCTGATTCTGTTTCTCAGGTGATGAAATCGAGGCACAGGAGGAGCAAGATTGTGCCCAGAAATGGGATTGCAGTAATGAAGGGGAGTTGCAATCAAGGCCCGTGGTTGGGATGAAAAGACCTGGTGGCACAGAGTATTGCAATTATTATGTAAATTGACATTATTTCTTTAGGATGATAAAGCAATTTAGTGTGCAATCGTAGAATGTAACAGTAAATATTATAGCTGACCTTAAGTGAACACTGTCTCTGTACATTTTTTAATTTGGGACATCTTTTTATTTTTATTCCTAGTGTCTGCAGCTGAACACTCTACACAAAGTGATTCTGATTTCTAATTGACTTATCAGCTATCTAGCCAGCTTTGCTTCATGGTGAAGCACTTTTTCTTTGGATTGCCGGCAGGCAAGGAAACTGGGAGACTGATGATACCTTTGTTGACTTTTCTGTTCCTTTGTTGGGAAAATCATGTTTACTAGTTTGCCCCTTTATATCCAGGGAAATTACCAAGTAGACAGGGAACTCACGAGGGATGCTAATTGAATACAGAGGATAATGTTGGAAAGTGGCAAAAGCTCAAGACGGTTCAGTGCGCTGGTGGTTGCCTTGCTTTGCTTGTTGCATTGAAAGATTTAAGTTGGTGGAGCCATGATGGGTTGTGGAAAAATGTCGTCTATTAAACTTGTGGATGGCCCTTTTATATATACTATTTGCTGTAAAAAATTTTGCCCCACGACTTGATCTGGCAAAGGAAGAAAAAAAAAACGCTTTTAATTTTTTTTTTCCTTTTCTTTTGTCACGGAATAAACCTATAACATTTAGGCCTATGGTCTACACTGCGCAATATGTCCATGTGATCTGATGATGAACGGAATGACTTTGATCTAGTCCCCAAGGAGGAACATTAGACAATTTTATGGTGCAACGTTAGACAATTTCGTGGAGCATTTATTAAATTGAAATTGAAATGAATTGAAATCAGAATGGATAAGAATAAAAATAGGATAGCATTTATTAAATTGAAATTGAAATGAATTGAAATCTGAATGGATAAGAATAAAAATAGGATAGAATGGGAATAGAGAATTAAAATTAAAACAAATTATTTATTTAAATTATAGGAATTAGAATCAAAATGAGTTGGATTGATATTAATAATTTACTTATCTTAAAATCAAAATCAGAATGAATTAGATTGTTACAAATTATTAAAAAAAATTTAATAATAATGACAATAATAATAATAATAATAGTACTAGTAGTAATAGTAGTAGTAATAATAATAATAATAATTACTACTACTATGACTATGATTATTATTATATATTAAAACAATATTATTATTACTACTACTAAAGGGGCTATTTTGGATTATTGAAATGTAAATGGAGTAGAATTGGAAGTTTAGAGAATGGAAGACTTATTCCTAAACTCGCATGGGAATCAATCTCTTATTCCTTATTCATAAATTGTGGTGGGCCCACGATCTTGATTCTGATTCTAATTTCCACTTCTATTTTGCGAAGTAAACCCGATCAATGATTCTGATTCCAAATTCTGATTCCCTAACTCGGAAAGTATACACATCATTAATACAGTCTAACATATAACTTTTCTTTTTGAACTTTGGATTGTTCTTGAAAGGCTGTATTCTTCTTAATCAATAGCAAGAACTGCCTTGCTGAAGATACAACTACAAACTACTAAAAAGGGTTCCATGAACATCACCGAATACATTACTAAAATAAGAGCCTTGGCTGTAGAACTTGCCTCTGCGGGGCAGCTGAGTTACTAAAGTCGAGCCAATAAGTTTTTTATTACACCTTCCAACTGAATTTTAACAACTTAGTAGCTTTTTTCTTCCTATTGTGTATTAATTATTACTAATATTCACTCAATAGTTATTAAAGTTTACTAAACACCATTAATTTTTGTGTATTGAACCATCTAATATCCAAAAACTACATTGAACCTCGACTAATTCAGATTTGAGCACAGTATAACCATTAGGGCGGGAAAGCTCTTCCAAGAAATATTTAACACAGTTGCATTCCCAAACTTCGAACCGAAGACCTTAGTTAAGATAGAATAGACTCATGCCAGCTAATCTACGCGCTTATTAGTAAACACCATCAATTTCTATTTCATAACTATTATGATTTTTACACCATAACAACTCCAGTTTAAAAATTAAAGCACTTCACTAACAATTTAAGCCCTAAACATTCCCCTCGACGTCAAATCTAATTCAACAATTATTTGACAAGACTGATTTTTTTACTATGGTTATATTACCAAAAGGGGTGATTGATAACTTTTTTAAGTGTTTAGAGGAAACAAAAATATAATAAATAGAGACTTTATGAGTACATTTAAAAGGTGAATAACTGTACATAATAAAAAAATTAATTTTTAAAATTTATTAAATGAGTGCCAAGAGTAAAAAGAATGTCCAAAATGTTTTTTAAATTACCAATAATCCACATTATTATATTTTTGCTCAAATAAAAGAAGAGAGGATTACCGTCCCATCATAAAAATAGCCAGTTAACCGAACCATGCTTTGCAGGAAATTATTTATTTCGATAAACAAATTCAAACCGAGATTGTTAACAAACCAATGTAGTTGCAATGTTACATAAGGGTGATTTCTTCGGAGAAGCAATTATATTTGCGTAGCCTTGCTAATGATGGTAACCAACTTATGTTGCTTAAAAATGAAGAGAAAAATTAAAATCAAATTGTTTTGATCTTACAGAGAAAGTTTTGATCTTACGGAGAAATTTGAACCTTCAATTTAAATAATGAAGCCAATAGGTGTCCATTAATAAACTCAGATTGTTTTGATCTCTCTACTATTTTTATAATAGCCAAAGTATCTCTAATGAGATAATTTTACAGTATTATCTTTATTTTTAAGTATATTTATATTTATATTTATTATAAATAAAATAAATTATATAAATAAAAATTAAAATAAAAAATTTAATTATTAAAATATAAGAAATATATGTTTTGATAGGAATAAAAAAATTAACAATAAGATATTTTTATTATTTTTTTGTTATTTTATAAACATTTTTAATCTAATGATATAAAATAACAAAAAGTATAAAAATATTTTATTATTAATTTTTTCACATCAAAATACATATTTTTTTATTTTTAGTACGTATATTTTTTATTTTTTATTTATATAATTTATAATTAATTATATTATTGGAAATTATTAATTATTATAAAAAATAATAAAGGTTAAATGATATGTAATGCTTTTAATAGGGATAAAATTTTACAATCTTCCCCTTTGATCAAAGCTGTTTGACATTGACACAAAGGTGGGCTCATTTCTAATAATGAACCTTGAATAAATAAATGAAATGAAAGTTACTTTCACTAAGTAAACGATTTCAGCTCCTTCTGGAAATGATGATTGCCTCAGTTAAAAAGATTAATCAATCACTAAACCAATCATGATCTCCTGGTCAGCTACGTGGGCAAATCACAACGTCTGCCCCCCTCCCCAGTAACAGTAAAGTGGCTTTAACATCGGCACCAAAGATCATCAAACGGTTATCACTGCACTGCAAAAATTTACCTCACTTCTTACCATCCACAGTTATTATTAGAATTTTGCTACCTTACATTAAGGTACAGCCTCTTACAAGGCTATGAGTCTAAATGGGATTTATATTTGAGTTTGTGAGGGACTGTAACTTATATTCCATGTAAGGTAGCACCTTCTTTTTATTATTATTATTATTATTATTATTATTTCAAATCTTCAGAACTTGAAACTTTGTTACTTGTGCCAGCTTACGTAACCCATTCTTCAGTTTTTTTTTTTCTTGAATACATTGAGGCTGAACCCGACATATGTTGATTGGATTTTGATTTTGATTCAAGGAAAGTTATACTAAAATTATGCAATATTGACCAATGGGTCTTTGATTTAATGAGAAAAGTATTACACTTAAAATAGTGAGGGCAAGGGTTCCATCTTTCATAAGAGATTTATAGAGGTTTATTTCAATACTTTCTCAATTATCAACTAATTGAAGTATTTGGACAAATGTTTCAGTGTATTAATATATAACGGTGGTCCCAGTTATATAATGTAATTGTAAATATTATAATGGTCCCAGTTGTATAGTATAATTGTAAATATTAATTCTAATGTCATTAGAGATGTTTAAAATATATGACCAAATATTTTAGTGTGTTAATATATGGTGGTCCCAATTGTATAGTATAATTGTAAATATTAATTCTAACGTCATTAGAGATGTTTAAAATATCTGACTAAGTGTTTTAATGTGTCAATATTGGCGGTGATAATCTGTGCATAATAGAATAAAAAAATACTGCATATTATATTTGCAGCAGAAATTAGAGCCATAAATTCATTCCCATACGTGAATTCATTCATAAGTTTGTTCTAAATGTATTAAAAGATTATTTTAAATTCCTTGATACATCATTTATGATTAATTTATTATTTAGTTTTTAAATTACAATATCTATAAATAAAATTTATTTATTGTTCATGTAGTTGATGCTTAAAAATAAACATACAAGTAAAATTTGAAAAAAAAAATTAAGTCAAAACCATATTATTTTTGAACTTATAAAAATTATTTTCACTAGATTAATATTTTTTAATAAAATTTTAAAAAATATAAATAATTAAAAGAATAATTTTGATTAAAAAGATAATGAAGTCACTTCAATCTAAAGATCTACAGTAACCCCAATATCAATGCTATAAAAACATATACTTCTCATCTATAGAAATCCTATCAATCATTATTTGTTAGACTTTACTTTAATTTTTATTAAAAAAAAAAAAATCTGTCCTGGGAGAACCGTCCAACCGAAGCCAAACAGAACCTTACAATCTCCCAAATAGAAAAATCTAAACAATCGATTCACCCATCCGTGCGAAGATAAAATAAAAATAAAAGGCGACACAAAAACAAAAACACATAAAGCAAGAAGCAACGAACTACAACTGTAGTCACCACCATATCTTCTGCTTCAGTTTTCACTTCTCACAATAGAAGGAAAAAAATAAATAAATAAGGCAAATCTTCTCCGATGAAGACGAAGATTACTACTAAGCCCATGTCTAGTCCGGGTCGGGCAGAGAAGTACCCGCCGCCACTGATGCGGTTCTTGAGAAGCAATGTTGGGAGCAGAAGCAGAGGCAGGTCACGTTCAAGTCCAATGTTTGTGCTAAGAAAGAAGAGTGCCGCCATTGAAACACAGGAGCCCACTTCGCCGAAAGTCACATGCATGGGCCAAGTACGGGTCAAACGGTCGTCGAAACAACAACAACAACAACCCGGAAAAAGAACCGGAGCCCCCACTAAACGGCGGTGCAAGTGGATGGGTAAAAATGATAAAAACGGCTGCTTTTGCTGCCGTTTTAAGGGGAAAGGACTCAAGCCCAGGTCTTTAAAGCCCGTTTGGTGCAAATGGGTATTGTTCTTTCGTGGTAGCTGTCGAAGAAAAAGCAAAATTAGAGGAGATTCTCTAGAGAAAGATTCAAAATTTGGCGACAAAAGTGAATCTTTTGTTCGGGAAAATGAACATGAAGAAGAAAAAGGAGAGGAAAAGGAAGCTGCTAACGTCTTTGTTTCTCCTGCATCAACACCACCGAAAAATGCTTTTTTATTAACAAGGTGTAGATCTGCACCGTACAGATCATCTTCATTAGCAAGTAGGTTTTGGGGTGAAGAAGAAGAAGAAGAAGGAGAAAAAGAGCAAGCAGAGGCAAAGACAGAGCCAGAAAGCGGAGGAGAAGAGAATCCCACATCGGGAAGAGAGTCCATTTGCAGAGATTCGGATCAACGACCGAGAATGGATCCAGAAACTGAGGAAAAATTGAGTTTTTTCAAAGAATTTGAGGGCCCAATTGATAAGATTAGAGAAAGATTTGTGAAATCTGCAAATATTGAATCAGAGGAGGAGGAGGAGGATTTGGTAACAACTATGCGGCCTTTGATACTCACTAGGTGTAAATCTGAACCGGCGAGAACCGGAGAGAAGCTTGATCCTCAGTTGAGTTTCTGGAAGCAGAGAAGGTTGGGTTTCACATGAATTAATCAATTTAATTAATTAAATCAATTATATACATTTTTTAGTTTGTTCTTTTTGGTTTTCTTTTAGCAGCTTAACTGAATATAATCTTTGTTTTTATTTTGAATTTCTCTTTGTATTATTTTTATTTTCACATGTGGAGCTGTACGAGAGAATCTCTATGGCTCTCTATGCTATAATCTAAAGATTAAAGAAGGGCTATAAAGTTGATTCGTACACTGAAATATAAACAACAGGGAAAATTGTGTATTTGTGTTTTGTTGTTGTTGTTAAGCTTCTCTGCTGCTGCCAGCGCCACTGCTCGGCAGTCAACAGCAGCTCATGGGCACTTGTATTTGTTATTACAGATATACAAATTTTTGTTTTTATTTTCATTTTCTTTATCATTTTCGTTGTTTCATATCCCTCTTCTTTTTTGGGGCTTTGTGGGGCTTTTGGGGGCTATGAAACTTTTTACTTATTTATACATCTTTGGATACTCTGACTACCTTTTATTCTAAGGTGGAAAGTTTATACAAATCTTCTTCAGGTGACCCACATTTTGAAAAAATAATACTACTAGACACTGAACTTTGATTTTAGTTGCAATTGGTGGCTTACCTTACATTAGTTAAGTTATCGAGATCTATTGTTAAAGATAGTCAAAGGGATATACAATCATGTGCATATCATGTATTTTAACGTAGCTAAAGTTTGGAAAAAAAAGGGATCATATCGATTAAGAAACATAACCTGTCGTATACACATTTCATTCATTCTGGATAAGAAACATGGGATGAGGAAGATCTTAGTTCGGACAATATTGGTTGTTTTTATTTAAAAAGGCACTGGTTGATGATATCTTATTGAGTTTGGACCTATTTCTAATACAGTAACAGAATCTTCAAAAATTGAAATGTGTTCACCGTTTATACATCTATTACGTAATAGATTTCTACTATTGTTGGCTGTATCTCTAGCCCCACTTCATTGAGCTCAGGCCATGATTTTCGGCTCCTGTTTAGTTGAATAATTGTCTTTTACATGTGATAAAGTTTTTTAAATGGGGATTGTGGGGTATCAATTATGGTCGCCTTTTGGGACATAGGCCTTCTGATATTTTGTGGTTATGCAGTTGGGCTTTCATTCTATTGTTATGAAGAGTTCATATGAAGGAACTATTAGATCATAGTGAAAGGAATAAATATCTGTGATGGGTAGGAAAATAAATTATTGAAGTTGTCTTATTCGTTTTTCCCTTTGCAATTATTTATGTTCTTATTTCTCGGAAGAGAAAGGAGAGCAGCCGCAGTCTTACACAACACACAAAGGTGATAACCCAGTTACCAAATTCTGTAGCTATATCCTGAGCAGAGATTGCGTTTGGTAATTGACTAATGGTGTACGCGTTGTCTGCCACTAAATTGGAAAAGCTCAAAGCTGACTAGCTGAGTGATTACATGTCTCTGCAGGGCAGAGTTCTCGGAATCAGAAAAATGCAACCATTTAGTGGTTTGGCTTGGTTATTGAGGCATCAAAATAAACAGGCACAAGGGCCAAATGGGGGAAATTTTTTTCTTTTCTTTTTTTTTTAAATCACTGTTTGCAGGGCTCACAAAAAAGATGAAGCTTCTTGTGTCTTCGTTGCCGCAATCCTATGTTGTCATTCAGAGTGACACGCAACCAACAATAAACCAGTGGCCCGCCATGACAATTGACAGATAATGGTCACAAAGCAATAACAAGATAATTAGAGAGGGGTATAGAAAACTAGAATCATACTATCATAGTTACATATCAAGGCCACTTACTGATCTTTCAGAGAGCCGTGCATTACTATTTTACTTTGAAAATGTTTTATGTACTTGTATATATTCTGTTTCCCTGGATTTGGAAGAAAAACTAACTTTAATTTATTATATTATACTGTAGACGATATTTGAGTCGCAATAAACGTACGTGGCAATTTATCTTCTAATTAACCGTCACATTCTAATACGGCAGTTATAGATAATTTTTCTTATTAGTTGGTACTCAAATGCGAAGATAAGTTGTCTCATTAATTGGGACTCAGTATACTTCCTGCGACCGAATTGAGATGAGAAGTTGAAAGTTTGTTTCACCAATTTTGATATGAGTCAACAGCTTTGAAGCAAACAGGAAACAGCTAATGAAAATGCACCAGGCAAAGTACCCATTCCCATCCAGCCTTGATCCAGGCTACCGATGTTGGACCAAACTCGACACAAATTCAAAGCACAACATGGGCATTTAACATTCATTGGCTCAAAAAAAAGGGGACAATTGCTAGGCAAATTATAAAACTCGAAGTATATGACATTATACTTCTTCTTGTATGCAATAATATTATGTTCACTTCTGATATTGAAGTAGAATCTTAGGATTGAGAGTGAAAGTGGGATTGACGTGTTTAATGAGAGTGTGGATTACCAATGAAAATCTCAATTATGTGTTTATTTTATTTTGAATTAAAAGTAAATTATTAAAAATTATGGTTAAACTCTTATGTAAAGAATATGTGCTTTTAATTATAAAATGAATAAGAAAATATATTTATACAAATACCTATTTATTTTTATTTTTATTTTAATTATATAAAATAATAATAATTAATAATATTTTTAATGATGTAAATTAAAAATTTTTTATAAATTTTATTTTTATAATCTAGACTAAATATTTTTATCCCATTTTATATATGGTAAATTTTTAATTTTTAATATTTGTTAACGGTATTTCAAAATTGAAGAGAATGGGAGCTTAGAGCCCACTCTTCCACTGTAAAAAATGAGTGGGAAACACGGGGGGTGAGACTCCCACTTTGTCCACTTTAAAAGAAAGTAAAACAATTGATTTCAAGGACGCCCCCACTCCAGAATTCGAATCCTAGACGTAAATACAACATAAATAATGAGTACAATGGCAGTTCAGGCTTTAGATTTTTATTTGATTCCATTTTTCCAATAGGAATTTTATATCTATGCATACATTACACTCTTTAGTCAACAAATGGGGTACACAATCAATCAAATAAAATCATGTTTAAAATAGACTTGTTCGCATTAATCACCCAACAAGGCCTCAATGATCATTGAGTATTTGTCTTGATGTGCTATTACACCTTCTCAATGATTAGGCAAAACCCATGCAATTTTCAGCTCTTTCTTATTGAATTGTTTCAAATTGAGGATTTTGGCAACCACAAAATTGGCAATCATACTAGTTTATCATTACTTAGAATCTATTTTTCGGGTCACAAAATCGAGGATTTGAGCTGACCGGACCATGATAATTAATTACAGCTAATTATCACGCTCTTAATTGTTGTCATCTAGTCTAAATCCAAATTTTGAAATAGATAATGTTGGGGAATGAGTAATCTTATAATTATCTTTAACAATTGAGTTTAGCTTGAGCATCTTGAGTGAGAGAGAGCACTGTTGCTTTGGGGTTTGGTCAAGCTAGGATTAAGATGGCCACAAAAAAATTAACGATTCTGAAGGCACCACCACACAACTTCACCAATGGTGAGACACCTATACTTTCCTTGTATGCTTAAGCACTGTATCCTTTGAGGATATCCATTCAATAAACATATCAACATGTTAGGCCCACCAATAATTCCTTTGAAATCGACTTATTCAACGTTACTCAAGATAACTCTAGTTTTAAGTAACATTGTTGCCTGTTAATACCAAAAATAAAAGATAAATAAATAAATAAACTTATTATTTGTGCAATTCAGCTACTTAATTACCAATACAAGCCGCTAATTAAATATGGATGCAGATCCGGTGCTAATAAAACCATGTCACGTCCTTAATTTTCTTTTTCAAAATTCATCGTGTTCACTGTCATAATTAGTCAATACCAAAATATGTGGTACGTAACAAAATTTTATTGAATGATTGAATAAATAATGTAACACACTCTTATGATACTCTCAAGACCAAAACTCAAATGTGCGGCTGTTTCAAGATTTATAAGTTTCAGGACTTAAAATCTTATTCCTGAAAATCCTCTTTTTAAAGTTTCATCAACCTAGTTTCTTATATATATATATTAAATATATATATATATATATATATATATATATATATATATATATATATATATATATATATATATATATATATATATATATATATATATATATATATATATATATATATATATATATATATGGTTGACATCTCCATCAGTTTCTCTAAGTTTCTATAATTTCATCCAAAAATTAAAAGATTTTAATTAATCATTCTGGGCATTTTGTGTTTAATAACAGAAAACGAAACATAGAATACAGAAAAGAGAATATATAGGTGACAGAAGAGCTGAATGGGGTGTCCCTCAATGGCTCACCTCAATAATACACACATGGACTTGTCACCAAAAACCATATAATAATAAATAATAATAATTAAAAGTTAACATATTGAATGAAATTAAACAAAACTTTAAGGGTTTTAGGTGCAGGGCATGGTCACGTTTCATAAATGTTTCCAACGCAACACATCTACATCGTTTCCTCGCAACTTATTGCTGTGTCGATGGTGACGGTTTCAAAAAATTCAATTGCCCCAATAAGCTCAACCAACTGCTTTTCTTCTACCGTGCTTCTCCCGTGTGTACTTCCAACTTTCTATTATAAATCCACCAGCACCACATTCTGAAGCTTTAAGCTTTGATTCTCGCACTCAACTACTGTCTGGCTTTCTGCTTTCGGCTTTTGGCTTTTGGCTTTTGTGCTTTTGGCCTCAGCAGCAAGCTCATGGAGCTCAAGTCCGGCATCACCACTTTCTTCCTTCTGTTCCTTATCTTCGCCACACCATTTTGTTCATTAGGTACGTTGCTCCTCCTTTTCAAGATTCTTGAAAAATGAAAAATAAAAAATTGTTTACCTTGTGTGACAAGTAATGTAATATTAAAGGCTAAGCTTAATCGATTGCCTTGTTTTATGATGAAGGTGGGTTGCCGGAGCTGGATTCAGGGGTTTACGAGATTGATTACAGAGGTCCGGAGACACACTCTTCGATTCCTCCGCCGGATCATTCTCATGGCCGTGGGAAGCCTACGGTCCGCCATGAAAGTGCTGTGGTGCCTCCAGAATCAAAGGCCACCGGAATAAAAAATGTAAGCCTCCATTATGTTTTTTTTTTTTTTTTGGGTACTGATATTCACTTCATCTTTGATGATTGCTTGTTAGTGTTACTTTGTTTTGTAGTGTTTTTTTTTTGTGTTTAAACTTTTCTATGTGGGTGATTTTTGTTTTGCAGGGAAGGAAAGTTCATGGATAGAGAAGTTTTAATTTGGAAGCCAATTTGAAGTAATTAATTTTGATTCGAGTTATTATATGGTAGTAAAGTTCCTTTTTGCAATAGACATATTAAGAATACGTGTAAAAAATTTGGCAGTCTTGGGTCACTTTTTTAACTCTTATCTACAAAAATATGAATCTGTAAATGTGAGTTTATGCGATCGCATGATTAAATAGCTTAAGCCTTTAGTGCTGGTCTCTTGTGAGCTGTGGTGATGTAGCTCTTCTGTGATAACAATGGAGTTTTTAATAGAAGTTGTGCTTATTTTTAACGAATTGCAACATTAACATTTATCTGAAAATGGGAATGCTAGCTAAGAGCAAAAATTGTACTTGTTGGGGGTGATCCTTTGAATGAAACTTGATAATAATTGGTGCTTTGTATGAATGGTTTCCATTTGGAAACACTACTTGAAGCTCAAATCAATCGCAGAATGAATGAGAGCTTGCTCATCCGATCTCAATATAACAAATTAGAATTATGGTAAGAGTTGGATGTTCATCACCTGCATCTATTTTAGAATCAAGAACTGTTTATTTTGAGCTGTCTTAATCTTTTAAATACAATGCTCAATTTAATGTTGTTGGTTAGTGGATCTTACAAAAATGCTATGCTGTTATTGTACTCTTGTTTTTTTTTTTAGCTTAAAAAAAACAGAGATACTTTATTATTAATTCAATAATCTCATGTTAGTCTTAGACCCACTTTTTAAGAGAACATAACACAACTCTGAAACGAAATATAATTTAACTTAAAATTTTTTTCGATTGAATCGACACAACACGAGATAGTTTATGCACCTAATTTGTATTCGAACATATACGTTATTTATTTTGTATTTTATATTTTGTATCTTTCTGACATCAATAAGGATTTCAGGCATGGTCCTGTGCATACGATGTCTCACATGTAATGCGGCATTAGGGTTTGGTCAAATTTATGCACGAAAGTAACATGTATCCCAAACTAAAATTGAATGGATATTTTTCAAAGAGAAGCTACAACCCGACCCGAGATCCAAAGGCCTTGGCCCGGCCGGGATGGTCCTCGTCCTTGCAGACATCTGCCTCTGATTTTGTCACAAAATTCACTCAAATTTGTCTTGAATTAGAAAAATGAAAAAGATTTGTGTGGCTGCCAGAGAAAATAGCTTGGCAAAAATTTTCGTGAGATTCCCAATTACAATCTTAAGATGAATTGTCCATCCAATGAATTTTTTCCAATTATGAATGAACTAATCGAACAAGGTAAAATGCTTGCAGTTTAGTTTGAGTCTCTAAAGTTATTTACCACCATCAATAATTGTATACTTTGATGCTTGCGGCTTTTAGATAAATATCGGGTAAGGTTTAAAATTGATTATGATACGAGTTCAAACCTCAAATCTTTTGAATTACTTCGAGAAATTATATTAATAACGTTAACCATCACTATATGAATAATGATATATATTTTGTTAAACATAAAATTTGTTACATTTTTTGTTCGGTTTAAATTTGATTATGATATGTATAGTTGTAGATTTGTTAATAACAAAAGTAAAATTGTTTAACATGATATAAATATAGTTTCTCCGACAGATTTATATTGGAAAAAAGTTCATAGTATTGTATCTCAAAAATATTTCTTAAAAAATTAAATAATTAATAATGGAATTATTTCAATCGTGAATCACTCTCTAAAGTTATTAGTATTGACTCAAGGAAATTAAAACAATATTTAATAAAGTATTCAGCCGGTGAGAGCTTATCAGGCTAGCAGTACTCATACCTAATCTCTTTTTGGGTCTACCTATGTTGCATTTGGTGTTACTAGTAATATATGTAAAATTTCTATAATTGAAAATTATTTTATAATTATTAGTAGTCACTTACAAGTTACAAATGTGACATAAATATATTAAGTTAAAACATAAGTTTATAAATGTGCAAAATCCTTTGCTTATTGTAACTAATAACTATTGCAATTTATATGGGTTAATTTATATTAATTTAATAATATAAAAATAATAAAAAAAAGTGTAACTATTTTGCCTTCAAAATAATTAAATCATGAGTTTTTGTAACAATTGCGAATGGTAAAGGAAGGTAATTAAATTGTTTTTAATTTTCATTACCTGTCTGACATTTCAATAAAAGTCAAGTAGTCCAAAGAAATTCACCCTCCAATAAATATACGGATAATTTTTAATTGAGTCCTTATTATTTGTTAAAAAAATTTCAAACCAGAAGTTTATAAAATGAATCAATTAAATACTTTCAAGTATAAATTTATGTCATTCAAGTCCTTAACTTAATTCCTCCATTAAAAATGTTGAGTTAACAGCATTAATTTTTGTTGATATCCAGAATATCCACATGCATCCATTAAGGATATTACCTGCATCTGGATTCACATATTTTTTTACGAATCTAGATGCTAATTTGGATCCAGATTTTACCATCCTTAAAATTGTTAACAGTATTGAGGACATTTTAGTAAAAAATAATTGAACACCTCCTTATTCTTTATTTTTGATAGGTGACTACAGTTTAAAGTAAACTCAAGAAACCAAAGTTAATGTTCTTTAAAAAAAAAAAAACTAAGTTAATGTTACAAAAATTACGGCATTCCCCGTGTGAGAGGTTTGATAATGTTATTGATGAAAGTAGATTTCTTTTTATATATCTTTTTTTGTTATGTTATCAAATGGATAAATGTCTGGGTAATGTGTGGGCAACTTTTATCAGATGAATTGATTCATTTTTTTTCAATTAAATGAAATTAAGGTCTTTTTTTCCTTGTTGGATAGCATGGAACTAGCCTACAATCGCAAATGATAGATGTCAATGAACAAACAATTGGCAATAGTTCTAAATAAGCCAATCAGGCTTTAATGAATGTCACTCAACTAGTGAGACTGCATACACAAGTTTTGTGGACTATACCTTACCCTTAAAATGAAGAGCCTGTCATTGTCAATAAGGAGTAGAATAGTACAATTTCACCTTAGGCCAGCATTTAATTCTCTATTATAGAATGTTGACAATTAACTATTTCTTGTGTTTGAATTTCAGTTTACCTCAATATTGTTAAAGTGTTTGTTAGTTTAAATTTAATTGACTTTCATACTTTTAATTTCATTATTAGACCTGATATTAGTGTGGTTTTTCTAATATCATTTTCAACACATATATTATTTAGTTTAACAATCACCATATTTTTATAGATGTGATGGAATTATGAATAGCAGATTACATTTTCGCGTCTAGTTCCAAGAGTTATGATGTTTTTTTTTTTAAATGGTGTTCTTTATATTTGAATTAATTTATAAGAATTGACTACATTTTTTGTTTAATTTGATGCAGAGTTTTGTTTTCTTTTAGTCAAATTGGTAAATAGGCTGTCAGATTAAAAAAAAATAATAATAATGACCAAGGGTAAAATTATACTTTAAGTCACTAATATGATATAAAGGTGTAAATTGTCTTCTAATGTTTAAATTAACATTTTCACTAACTTTTTTAACGGAAGAAATATTAAGTTAAGGACTTGAGTGGCGTAAATTTGTATTTGAAAGGGTTTAATTGATTTAGTTTATAAACTTCTGGTCTTTGAATTTTTTTCTACAAATGATAAGGACTCAATTAAAAATTTCCCCAAATATACCCATACTGAAACCACGAGGGGCTGGTTAGTGCCGACAAAATCTTTTTGGCACGGCATATGGTAGGAGTGAAAAGTCCATCTCACCTCCCAAATAAGATATTAATTCTTATGAAAATTACAAAGTTTATTTTAATAATTTCAATAAAAAAACAGAAGCACATACAATGAGATAGGAGTCGAAACTTCCACGTGTCAACAATTGAGGAAATCACGCCATCAGGACCTGTGGTAACATACTCACATTCACAGCGTATAAATCCCCCTTGACCGAAGACTAGGCGTCCACGCAGCAGAACTCTTAACAAACAAAACGCGGTGAACACGGCTTGAATTTTATATAATTTTCCTCTCATCAATTTTGCATCTCTTCGGATTCTGAAAATAAAAAAAAGAATTGATTCTTCAAAAATCAATCCAACAAACAAACACAAAAATGGCGAACAATCACGACAATCACGGCAATGATACCGGCAGCGGCAAAGATTCCGAATCGAGCCCTCTGTTGACCAATCACCACGTGGCAGCAGAGGCCGCGGACGAGAAGAAGTCAAATGTTGACGTCAAGACCAACGGCGTTAAGGTTCCGCCAGGTGGGAAATCCGAGGCGCCGGGGTCGGCTGGGTACGATTGGACGGTGAATGGGCTGCCGTTGGGTCATGGGAGTGTGATGGGCGAGCCGGTGGGGCGGAGCCTCTGGGATTCGAGTCTCTTCGCTTGCCTCGGTCGCAATGATGAGTTTTGCAGCAGCGATCTTGAAGTTTGTGAGTCATTTATTATTATTTTTTAATTTCATCTAGATCCATTTTATGATATTGAGAATTTGAATTTTTTTTCTTTTTATTTTGAAATGTGAGATCTTAGGGTTTTGATTTATCATTTTAGGGAAAAATTATGCGTAGATTTAGATCTAATTATTGTTGTTTTGGTAGCTTTAATTATCATCAATATGAATTTAAAGAGTATCATTTCTCGTAAAAACGAAAATGAAAGAACAATAAATAGCTTTAACATGTATATAGCTTGTTGATCATACAGGGGCTAAGCCAGAAAATTGGTCATTTTTCTTTGTAAATTGATTTTTGTTGATTCCAATTGGACGTTTCTGGGTTTTTGTATTCTTTTGTAGCTTTAAAATGTATGTAGCTTGTTGATCAGACAGGTGTAAGGGAGAAAAATTGGCATTTTGTAATTTCATTTTTGTTGATTCCAATAGGTTGTTATTGGGTTTTTGCATCCTTTAGTAGCTGTCACGGTATATTTTAAAATGGTGATGAATTGTGATCCCAATATATTTGCATCTCACTTAAATAAGTTTAAGCTATAGCTTTTGTAGCTTTAGTCTCGAGATGGCTTTGTTTTTTCGTACATTATGCAATGTTTGTTTCTGGTGAATCAATAGAGTATAATTTACACTTCTTCTTTTTCTGTTTTGATGAAATCTTATTGTATGTTGTCTTTTGGTTTGTGTTTGCTATATGATGTTTAGAGTAGAATTTATACTTTCTTCTTTAGGTTTTTCAAATTCGAATGCCTTGTCCTTATCCCTTTCTTTTTATACTAACCATTAATCATGCCAACTGGTTAGGTCTTCTTGGAGGCATGGCACCATGTGTTCTGTATGGAAGCAATGTTGAGAGGCTTGCATCTGCTCCAGGAACCTTTGCAAATCACTGCCTGCCTTACTCTGGCCTGTACCTGATTGGTAATGCCTTTTTTGGTTGGAATTGCCTTGCACCATGGTTTTCATATCCTAGCCGTACTGCTATCCGCCGAAAGTTTAATCTGGAGGCAAGTTATTCTTGCACTTTGCTTCCCTGTCATCTTAAGTTTTTATCAACTCAAATGTATTCTTGAGTTTGTTTAATATTTTCATTGTCGTTTTGTCTACAATACTTGTCCAATTATCTGCATTAATAATAACTATGCTAATATTTAATTTTTCTTTTGGTACCTTATCTCTGATTAAGGATCATTTTTCTTGTCTTCAAAGATCTTCAGACTGTATATTTCTTCTAAACTTGCTAATTGATGGTAATGGGATCATTTTATGTTCATTAAAAGATTTGGCCTTAATTATTGTGGTAGAGCTTATCTAAGGTTATCTGCCATCAATACACCAATTTTTTGGACTCTTATAGATGATTTGTTAACTTGCTCTTTGTTTTTATGAACTTGGTATGCTGAAGCATTCTGTATTTCTACCTTGTTATAGGCTTGTTTTTGGGAATACTTAAGCTCATAATACTGTTTTTCCATCAGCAAGATAAAACTGTATCCTAGATCATTTTTGCAGTTGTTTGGTTGATTTTGAAATTCCAAAATCGTTTTGTTCTGAATTGTCTTTTTTTCGCATATTGGTGTAATAGGGACTTCGTCCATTCAATGTGTTGTTTCTTATGATGGAAAATTATATGGGTGTGTGTAACCAAAGAAACAGATGGAAGAAAGTGTTGATTGTTTCCAATTTTCTGTTCCAAACAGGGAAGCTTCGAGGCACTTAATAGGTCATGTGGATGTTGTGGAAGTTGCGTGGAAGATGAGTTGCAACGTGAGCAGTGTGAGTCGTCATGCGATTTTGCCACTCATGTGTTCTGTCACCTTTGTGCTCTTTGCCAAGAAGGTCGTGAGCTCCGAAGAAGGATGCCCCACCCTGGGTTCAACGCTCAACCTGTCTTGGTCATGCTCCCTCCTGGTGAGCAGACAATGGGCCGTGGAGCCTAAGGCCATATGCTTCCTTGGAATTATGCCTGAACCTGAAGAGAGATTTTATCTTGTGGTGTATATTTTGTTTGTTGGATGAGAGACTGTGGGATCATGTTATACCTTATTTTCATTCTCGAAATTGCAATACCTAGTATATCTACTTGGTTGACCAAACCAAGTATAAATAAAATGTAATGGATATGTAGACTTTGTTGGTTTTGTGTTTGTTAATGCGATATATACACTTATATTCCTTGTATCTACTCGTCAACTAGAATTTATAAAGGCGTACTGCTAATACAAATGATGCAAAGGCTAGTTATACTTACAGATCTCATCAATTAGATGGTTTCTAGATGCTTGATGATCTTATTTCAATGTGATTTGAATATAATTTATTAATTTTTCTAGTCTGCTCATAAGGTTTTCTTTCAATGTAGCAGTGAGCCTCTGCTCTGCAACAATATTTCGGACTGAAAGCCATCTTTTACTTTTTGTTTAATTAAATTTTTTCCCCAAATTATGTATGTTTATTTTTAAAAAATTTTTAAAAATAAATTGTAGCTATTTTAAGGATAACATAAAGTTGATAAAATAAAATGACGTTGAACAATCTGACCCGTCTCGAGGAAGAAAAGGTGAGCTGAAATTAGTTACTCGATCTTTTCTTGCAAAACAAAAGGATGAATTCAATTCTTTCTTTTATGGAATATTTTAAATTCAAAAATGCTAAATGTCATTTCTCTCGCCCTTTTATAATTTAAAAAAAATAAAAAAACTTAATAAAAAAATAAAGAATTAAGAGGAAAACGAAGGAGAATTCCTTGTCAACTCATCTTCGCAAAACATTTTCCCTCTCTCGAACGGCTCTCTGGTACAGAACAGCTGTCGATGACAACACGATCGTCGGCGACAACCATAAGGCATTATTTCACGATCTCTCTCTCTCGCTCACACATTTGTAGTACAAAGGAAAATGGACAGTAAACTAATATTTGCTCCTTAAATATAGGCCACAAATCAAGCTCCTTAAATATTTGCTCTGCCTAAATTTTAAGATCCTAAAGCATGATGAAAAGTGAATAGCAATTAGTGAAGAGCTCTAATTGTCTAAAGCCAAAGATTGGAGAATTATAATTACTTACTATTTGTATTCCCCGTCATGGAATTGCTTGTTTTTGAGGATTTGAAAGTCTCAGGAAATTCTTTGGCCTTCTACAACTCTTGCTTCCGCCTTGATTTTTCCCATTTGTACTGAGTGACTACTAAACTAATAACCTGAGGCTCGATTCTTTGCTGGAATTCTGGATTAAATTTCTGGGAAAACCAGTAGATACATAATCAAATTTTGCAAAATAATATAAATTTTTTTTATTTGAATTCTGTAAGGGTCGTTTTTGATAACTGTTAATGATAATTCTGTACAAAATTTTAAATTTTGTGATTTATAATAAATCTTTGTATGATAACTTGATTTGGAAAAATTAATATTAAATGCTGAAACAATAATATGATTCTTCCAGCATATTACTTCTGCTCCTGAGGTTGCCTTTTTAGTGAGTAATGCTTTGATTTTGGTTGATTTATGTTTCACCTGGTTTAGAATTTTTTTAAAATTTAAATTTCTAGAAATTTAATGGGCTAAATTTTTGTTGGACAAAAATTTTGTAGAAATTTATAATAACTTATTCTTAATACAAATGTTAATTATTTTGTAGAAATGAAAAATTTGGAAATTGAGTGTGCAATCGCAGATGTGCAACCCGAAAAATATGAGCCAACTTTTAGGTATTTGATAGTCATGAGAAAATGTTTGCGTTTTACAAATCCTATGGTAAATAAGAAACATTTTCTGTGAGGAAACTAACTAGTAAGAAAGGGAGTGATGAGATTATAACATACGCGATATTTGCAAGCCGCCATAGTGACAAGTCGAAAAGTAAATCTACTGATTTGTTGAAGCTGAACCTATTGTGGTGGTTGTGATACTAAAATTAGAGGTTGTTTAAATGAAGATAGAGAATGAGTTCTTCGAATTTTAAACCTTCAACACAATCATTGATTGTATCCGGATAAAGCTAGGTACTTCCCTTGTAATCGTAGAATTAGTGCAAGTGCAAGAAAGCATATTGAAATGAATGATTGTACGAGAATTAACATTGTCTAGAATTTTAATTCTATCATTATTGAAACTGGCAGGCATGAAATTGTCTCGTTCTTAGAAAAAGATTATGGAAATCATGTTGACAAAGCAGGGCGATTACAGCATGGAAAAGGAGATGTTATGTTAATTCTAAAGTACTTCTAGAAAAAGCAAGCAGAATGTAATTTTTTTTTAAAGCATTGATTTGGATGAGCAGAATCGATAAAAAAAAGCATTTTGGGCAAATTTAAGGAGTAAGTAGTTTACAAATATTTTAAAGACGTCATTACATTTGACATCTCATATTTTACCAACAAGTATGACATGCCATTCACTCCTTTTGTTGGAATTAATCATCATGGTCAGTTTATTTTGTTAGGATGCATATTGATTTCACATGAGGATACAGAGACATTTATGTAGTTATTTGAGGTATGGCTATTATGCATGTTCGATTCTCCTCTTATTGGTGTTATAACAGACCAAGACAAAGTAATGCAAAATGTAATTGAGAATGTTTTTCCTACGACTGGGCATCAATGATGTTTATGTCATATAATGAAGAATGTGCTTTAGAAGTTAGAGGCTTTTAAAGAATGTGAAGATATTATTTCTTCATTGCTTTCTGGTGTTAATGATTCACTAAGCCTTACTTTGTTTGAAGGAGCTTGGCATTACATGATTACGGTATATGATTTATGGGATAATAAGAGGAGCCGAACCGTGCTATTTGAAAGATAATTTTTGGGTAAGAATGTCAACAACTCAATGAAATGAAGGTATGAATGCATTTTTTGATGGGTTTGTTCACTAAAAAAAAATTTGGAGTAGTTTGTAAAGCAATATGAAAATACATTGAGAAGGAAAGCTGAATTACAATGGCGAGCAGATGCCAAGTGTTTCAACAAAGGACTCCATGTGTGACAAGATATGTGATGGAGAAATAAGTTGAAGAGGTGTACACTATTTTTAAGTTTAAAGAATTCTAACAAGAATTAACTGTGCTGATGTTTTATGATATACTAGATTCTTTGGAATCATATGGGCAAGGTAAGAAACGAAGCTTTCAAGTTATTTTTTAAAAAGTTGAGTGCGAAGTTAGTTGTATATGTTCAAAGTTTTAGTTTGGGGGATTCTTTGTAGACATGCCTTTGCAGTGTTGATACGTAACAGTGTTGAATGAGGAGATGCTATATATAGGAGGGTAAAAGTCAACTATGGTGTGCAAAGTTCATCCATTCAGTAGTAGAGATATGACAAACTGTGTACTGCTTTAACTGAGGTTGTAGACATAACTGCTGATGATGAAAGTAGTTACAAATTTATATTGGATAAGATCGACAAAGGAATGAAAGATCTCTCCAAGCAAATTTATTATGGAAGTGTGGAAAAAGCTGTTATTAGTGAAGTAAGTTATGGCAGCAACAATGTTGAATATGTAATCAGTAATTTTTAATTCGTAAGAAACTTGCACAAAAGAACAAGATTGCACAAAAAAAAGGTCTATTCAAATACAAATATATGTTTTCTAATTTTATTTGGTGTTAGTTTAATTATCCGTCATAATTTCACTGGATTTACAAGAAAATGTTCAATTGCCGTATGAAGTGTCTAATGAAATGTCCACACAGCATAGCAATATGGCCATGGTAAGTTTATGAATTTTTATTTTAAAATTTCTTTTATTTTGAAGATATTTAACCAAGGATATTGTTGAGTATATATAGACATTACAAGCAGTGGCGAAGCTAGCATAATTTGTTTGGGTGGGCTAGATTTTAAAAAAAAATGAAATTTACTTCTCAAAAAAATTGTTTTATACAAATGAAATTAAGCACACAACATAAACAAAAATTTAACCATAAAACTATAAAAAAAAATGTAAATAAGAAAAATACTATTAACGAAGCTGTGTCCTGCGGTTTTTTAAAAAAGAAAAATCATTTGCTATAGCATCTGAGTCGATATTGTCTGCAATTTCTCTTTCGATGTAAATAACCATACAATCTGAAAGAAACTCATTCTCCATCTTGTTTCGATGTGTTGTCTTAATCAGTTTCATGGCAGAAAATGCTCTCTCTGGTGTTGCTGTTGAAACAGGAAGGGTTAACACTAAACGAATTAATCTATCCAACAAGATATAAATCTGTGACTTTTTAGTCTCAACCAATCTTCGACACAATTCAGAAAGAGAAGTAATATTCTGAAACTCTTGAAGAGAGTGTATATCTATCTCAATGCACTCTAATTGTCTTCTCAAAGCCTGTAACTCAATCTTAGTAAAATCTTCAGGATAAAATCTTTCAGCAAGGCTGCAAATATCTTCAATTTTAAATGATTTAAATGCATCAATAGGATTTAAAGCTGAACTAAGAGTGAAGAGATCCAAAGTCTGTTCAGTAAATCTATTATTCAACTGCATCAATTGAAAATCTATCACAGCATTAAATATATCATAATGATAATAATGCTCAATTGTAATATAATCATTATGCTGACAAGAACGTCCTCTGCCTTTCATATGGCGAGCTTTCATATCAGGCATATCTATCTCATTCTTTTCACAAAATAGAACTACATTCTCAATAAAAGCTTCCCAACCATTGTCTCGCAGCCTTTGAAGAAGTTTTTTCGTAGTTGAGACTAAGTGCACAGCATTTAGAATATCTTGAGATTTCATTTGTAATGCTTGACAAAGTAAATCACTCACCCCCAAAACCTTATTTAATAAATGCAAAATGAACACAAATTTAAAAGATGTCATTGATTCACACGCACCTTTAGCCTCTCCACGTATGCTATTGTTAGGCCCACACTCTACCAACTTCCCAAGAACTTTACGAACAGCACTAAACAAATCAAGCAACCTGCTGACAGAACGGAAATGAGAGCTCCACCGAGTAGCTCCAGGTCGTTGTAAAGTATAAATTTGATTGGCCCCTGTACCAGTTTGAACTTCTCCTGAAGCTATCAAATCTATTATTTCTGCTTCCCAAACAGATTTTAACTCAAAAAGCCGTTTAGCAGATGAAGTCAGAACATTTACAATTGAACCCAATGCTGAAAAGAAAAGTCATACATCTGGCACATCATTAGATGCTGCAACTAAAGCAAGTTGTAGTTGATGTGCAAAACAATGTATATAATATGTATATGGGCAATCTTTCAAAATATAATGCTTGTAATCCATTCCATGCACCTCGCATGTTACTAGCACCATCATACCCTTGCCCTCGGATATTTTCAACTAAAAGATCATATCGTGCAAGAACATTACATATTTCTTTTTTCAATGTTACTGTTGTAGTTTCCATTACATTGACAACTTCAAAAAAACGTTCTCGAATATACCCATCACAATCAACATACCTTAAAATAATAGCCATTTGCTCTTTATCAGATTCATCAAGTGCTTCGTCTACTAAAATACAAAACTTACCATCTCCAAGTTCCTTGCGTATCTTGTTTCGCACTTTGTTTGCAAGAATATTTAAAAGCTCTTTTTGAATGTCAGACGATGTATACTTAGCATATGATGGAGCATTTTCCAAGACAACTTGAGCAATTTCTTTACTACACTCTGCTGAATGCTTTATCAACTTTATGAAATTTCCCCGATTTTTTGAATTAACCGATTTATCATGACCTCTAAAAGCACATGCTTGCTTTGCTAACCATTTAACAGCAATAATTGAGGTCTTCAATCGTAGCCTATTCTCCAAAATCTGTTGTGAAGTTTGGGCATTAATTAATCTATCAATGTGTTGAATTGGGTTCCTCAAACAACCCCAACTCTGCATATTCTTATTATGATGAGAAGATGAACCCCCTTCATGCTGTAAAAATGGACATTTTTTTCCATTGTTGACTCTCTTCCAACTAGAGAACCCTTTGACAACGAATTTTGGGTTGTTTGATGGAATTTCATCAAAAAGAAAGCATGGAAAACAAAATGCACTATCTTTTACCTCAGAGTACTCAAGCCATGGAAATTTTTTAAACCAATGATACTGAAACCTACGTTCTTGCATGCCATCATTAGTTAGTGGATAATCTCGTAGTTTAGGCTGATAAGGTTCCATTTTGATATACTCCCTTCGAATATCATCACGTTGATTTACTGAATATGTCCCTATTTGATGACGTAATCCAGGATCACGCTCCAGATAAGTATTTCTAGTTTCTTCAACTTCAACCCTTTGAAACTTGGAAGTATGCTGCTCACTGAAATCTTGAGCATTAACTTGACATAGAGATAAAGACTTGGTGGATGATTGATTTTCACCAACTCTCTTAAAAAAAGAAAGTAGAGTCTTGGTTTATTTAACATTGAATCTATAATATAATACATTAAAAATTATTATTTATTTTATAAAAAAATGACATAATCGCAAGTTAAAAGCTAAATAAAAAAAATTAGCATTCAAAATTAATTGTTTTACTATTTTATTTACTCATTCTTTCATGCCATCATTATTTTATAATTCCAAGAAGATAAATCAGCAACTTTCACAGTTTTACTTTATATGCTATCATCACCGTTTGTCATATTATAATATTCTATTAATCTATTAATTATCACATTCTATTATTTTATAATTTTAAAAAGTTGAATCACAGTTCACAAGATCAACTTCCAGTCTTCCACAATTCGTCAATTCCACTTCGTGTGCCAACCATCATTATCATAAAATCATATTCTATTCTGTAAACTAAATTTTAAAAGGCAAAGTGCTTTGTACCAGGGGCCGCATCAAGAGGCTGGGCATTCGGCGTCGGCTCGGTGGTGAGAGATTCAGCCTATGGGTGCGGGTCTTGCGGCGGTGGCTCGGCATCACTCATGAGGCAGCGACTGGGCGTCAATTCAAGCGCAGGAGACCGGGTATTCAAAGAATGTAAGAGACTTGAGCAATTGAATTTTGGTGAATTTCAAATTCGAATTCAGTTAGATATCGGTGAGTTTTATGTATTGTGATTTGGGGAAAATAAAAATTCTTATAATTATTAGATTTGTTTTTATTTTTTATAAATATTAATAAAAACAAATTTATAAATTATAATTTTTTTTAAAAAAAAGCTTACCCGGGCTGCAACCCGGGTTAGCCTACCTTGAGCTTCGCCTTTGATTACAAGAAGGAAGTAATTTTAATGCAAATCTCAACCAATATGAAACTTCAGGCTATTATAATGTAAGGATTAAATTCATGAAGAAATTTTATTTTAAAACTTTTAATATGATTTTTACATATATTTTTTTTATTTGCTTAGGTACCCATTTACCAATCCTAAGTTGGTAGAAATAATATTTATCAATAATTTCTTTATAATTGACACACAGTAAGTTGTCATCTTAAAATCACAATTTCTTAATGTATACTTATATTTTCAAATTTCTAAAACATAATATGTTTTTTTTTTGTGTGTAATATCAACCAATCCCATCATATATTTTGCAGTCGCATTATTCTTCTCCTTCGATGACCTATGAAGGATCTAAAAATGAAAAATAATTACTACATCAACAATATAAAGAAGATAACGATCACCATGATTGGTGTTTGACTTGTATTTTATTCAGTTTTTTTCCTTCATCATTTCGGTTAAATTTGGCTTAAAAAGATGAATTGTACTGATGAATTAATGATCTATGAATATTATGTTTCTGTTGACATCAATAACTGCTTGTTGTTTTCTCCAGTAACTTTTATCGGTCTAGTGGTTTTTTGATAATTTTTTATAACATAAATCATTGCAATTTGAATGTGCTTGTACTCGTTGTATGTTATTTCGGCATCCAACAAAGATTTACAAGATTGTTTTAGTTCTTCTAGGATAAACAAAAAAGCCCGGTCTGGCTTGGCCTACGCCCATACACATGAGGACCTGGATAGGGGCTTAAGAAATTTTTTTTAAAATAAATTTATAAATTAGAATAATATAATTAAAATTAAAAAGTAAATTAAAAATGAAAAAGGAAAACTTAAATTCTTAATTTATAAATCAATAATAATTCTAAAACGCTAAAATTATGATACTGAACTCTCTCTCACGCATTAATTAATTAAGAGAATGTTTAAATTAGAGAATCTAATATTAAAAAAATTAAATTTATGTGTTTATTTGCTTTATTTATTATTTTACTTTAAAATACTCATTTTCTTTAATTTATTTATGATTATAATAATTTGTTGATTATTAATTTATTTCGAATTTACAATAATTTAAAAAAATATTGAAAAAATAAATACAGCCCGAGCCTGGCCCAGGCTAGACCCTCATGTTTAACTTAAAGTGGGCTTGGGCCTTGGCTTGAAAAAATTCCGTCCAAGCCCACTTTTTGCCATCCTTAAGTTCTTCTAGTATTAAAACAAGAATATGAATCTAATTTCAAAACTTAATAAAGTGAAACAACTCATAAACTTATATTTCGAAGGAAAATATTATTATATATGTTTACAAGTCTTTTTCCAACACATAGTACAAATTGAAACAACTTAGAAATAACACCTAAATATAAAGTATAGTACAACAATCATAAGTATTCTAGTAAAATCAAATCTCGGCGTTTGCCTCGCCTCCTACGAAATTCATCGTCAAACAATCACACATGCACTTCATATTCTTGCATATGCTTAAATTCTTTATGAAATAATTGAAATTTAACAGACAAACACTCAATTTCCAATGCCAACTTCCTAAATTCCTCCACTAACAAGTAAATTTTTTTCTTCGCTAGTTTAGAGTAAATTGCCATTGAAAGTTCTTACATCCTCTACATTTTTAAAATTTGTGATTTAGATTTTTTGTTGTATGTGACGTTAACAACTCCATCTGATTAATGCATCCGTTATATATTTACAATGAGTTTTTTTATTTTATTTGTGATAGATGATATTGTCAGAACACAAAGCACTTTGTAACATCTCAAACAAAACAATTTTTACTTTATTTTTTGATCAAAATCCAGAACCAAAAAAAAAAATCCTATAGAATGACAGACGGCAAAAAATGAAATAATGTATTTGCCAATGGATATCTACATTGAAACAGAGAGGTTTCTACTTTCTATGTGTTCTTCTTGTTGCCCAAAGAGAATATTTTAGACTAAGGACCACGTAATTATGCACTGTTCCAAGCATCTTTTCAAGGACAGATGCAAAATCAAATGAATAAAATAAACATAATCCCTAGAAAAATCATTATCTTAGTGTAATGAAATCTAATATTCTTGATGTAATTGCAAATGACTGCATTCAAACAATCTTGGTGCATTAGCATCTACTGGTTTTCTCAATTTATTAAAAGCTATTTCTTGTGATGGCAAGGTTAAAGCAAAACTATTAAAGGTTACTATATCTCCAAATTGACCAGTATTTTTCCTAGTTAATACAGTAAATTTTTTCCAGATGCTCTTTAATAAAGAGTTGCGGTAAATTCATGTGCATTTGCCTAATAGTTTGAATTCTACAATTTAAATTACAAGGGTTCCACGTAAAACAGTCACCATATATCAGATAGTTGCCTAATCGCTCCTTTTAAAGCAAAATTAATGAGCCATCTAACAAGTTACCTTCCTCGACAAGCTCCATTACATACATTTAAGCAATGTACCAACGATTGTTAATGTGCTATCATATTGAATACAATACATAAGCTCACGTCACGAATAATGTGAAGCCATAAACCTAATTCAACCAGAGAGTTTATATGAATAATAGCAAGCGCAAGAAAAGAAAACGAACAGAGAGATCAGAAAATTTTCTTAAAGAGAAACAATTTGCTCTTGTTACCACTTCAAAAAAGAGAATTAATACTTATACATTCGTGCCAATGGGCCTTTGGCCAGTGGTAAGCTCTTACTGTCATAGTTCACAAGGATTGTGAGGGTAGGGGTTCAAGTCTTCATGAACTCAAAACTCTCTCAATTAAGCATTATGCATAATTGTGGGGATTATTTGTAAGTCTTTCTCCCTTACAAAATGTGAGTGGAGAAGAGACATCCCTTCTCTGTGAGAGATTACTTGTCTGGATATGTATTTCATAGAATTTAATGTAATAATGTAAGTCTCAGTTATGTATATCTAATTAGGAGGAGTTACTTGTCTGGATATGTACTTCATAGAATTTAATGTAATAATGTAAGTCTCAGTTATGTATATTTGATTATAAATATCAGTATAATATATACTATAATAACAGTTATAAATATCTATGTAATACAATAATTTGATGTGTAATCAATATTCCAAAAAAAAAAAAATCATATACATTCAAATACTCATAGCCCATATTTATCCTATAATCTTATCATGCTTTTGCGTTTCCATTGCGGCATTATCCAAAACCAAAAACTACAAAATACATGGGGATCAGATCTCAACTAATCCATTATCTTTTTTTTTTTAATTTTCTCTTCATTATTACTTGACCTTTGAAAGCTAAACCCTAAGCAGATACATACTAAGTTCAGGACCTCCAATGCAATCAAGATTCATCATGTAAAAGCTCTCAGAATCTTTAGACCTAACAACCCTCTCAAACCCAGAAAATCAATCTAGAAGTCTAGCCAAGGCCTCAGAAAACAAGCAATTACATGATAGAAAACACAAATAGTAAGTAAAGATAATTCTTCACTCTTTGAGTTCAGACAATTAGAGCTATTAACTAATTACTATTCCCTTTTCATCGTGTTTTAGGATCTTAAAATCTAGGCAAAGCAAATATTTAGGGAGCTTGATTTGCGGCCAATATTTAAGGAGCAAATATTAGTTTAGCATTCACTTTCCAATGTTTGAGTGCGTGAGAGAGGGAACGGTCATGTCATCATCGACAGTCATGTCGTCATCGGCAACGGTCCTGTTTAAGAGAGGGAAGATGCTTTGCGAAGATGGAGTTGCTCTGTGAAGATGGAGCGAGGATAAGCTGATAAGAGATTTTGTTTCGATTTCATCTTAATTCTTTCAGTTCTGCTATTTGCCCCGGGTCAAACCTCGAAAACTAAAGCAAAACGACGTCGTTTCCTCTTTTATTTGAAACGATGTCGTTTCTTCTTTTATTTAAAACGACGCCGTTTCACTCTAACAAAAGCTCTCCTCTTCGTTCTCCGATTTTGTTTTCCCCTCTTTGTTTCACCAGGGAAATTCGCATTCGTTTTCTGCCATTCGTTTTGTCCTCTTTGTTTTCATCTTCCCCTCCTCTTCGTTTTCGTCTTCCCCTCTTCGTTTTCTTGCTTCCTTTTTCCGGCCAAATCTGGAAGTTTCTGGCATCGCGCAGGTACGGTCACCGTCAACGTGGCAGCCATCACGCGCATCCCTCATTGAACTCACGAACCGTCACAGTTATCACAGCCTCAGGTAATGCTTCGATCTTTAGCTTTTCTAGGTTACGGTAAAATGGGGACAATTTTGAAAGCTATCAATTTCCGTTTTATTTAATTTTCTGTTGAAATTAAATTTGTGCTGGAGTTGGTCTGCAATTTGTGTGCTCGAATTGGTCTGCAATTTGTGTGCTCGAATTGGTCTGCATTTGTGCTGAATTGGTCTGTAATTTGTGCTTTAATTGGTCTGGAATTTGTGCTTGAGTTGGTCTAGAAATTGTGTTGATTTGGTCTGAAATTTATGCTGACTTAGTCTGCAATTTAAGCTTGAATTGGTCTAGAATTTGTTAATGTTACGGAATTATAACGTGGGGTTTTAATTTGTTTTGCTTGGATTTGGCATGTGCAATTTCAAAAATAGATCAAACTAGCAACTTCCAGATTGAGTTCTGCTAGCGAGGTTAAGAGATGAGCTATATCAGGAGCTTGGCTCTAAATTCCTACTTATTGTTAGAATTTATCAGATTATTGGTAAGTAATTACAACTTTTGGGTTAAGTTCTTCAACTTTGGTTCCCATCATTGTTTGGTTATATATTTCTACTCTTTTTTACTAAATTCTAACATGTTGGGCTGTTATTTCAAGTTTATTTTTAAGATCCCTGCTTCTAATTGGAATTTATCAATTTTTTTTATAAGTTTCAACATTTTTTCTGCCACATTTTGGTTCTATTCCCCTCTTCGTTTTATTGAATTGTAATATTTTATTTAGATGTTTCAAGTTCATTTTTTTATATCCCTACTTCTTTAGAATTTATCAAATTCTTGCTAAGTTGTTCTAACTTTTGGGTTGAGCTCTTCCACTCTTTTTACCACCATTGTTTAGTTCTATATTCCCACTCTTTTGCATTGAATTCTAATATTTTGAGTGGATGTTTCAAGTTTAGTTTTTGGTGTCCCCACTTTTCGTTAATCAATTTCCACTTTATTTTCACGATTTTTTTGTTACATATTCCTACTCTTTTATGTGTATTCCAATATTTTGGGTGATGTTCTAAGTTCACCTTATAAATTACTTTTTTGAAAATAATATTTCAGCTTTTTATTAAATTGTTCCCATTTTTAGGTTAAGTTATTCCTACTCTTTTACACCTTATCATGGTTTTATATTCCTATTATTTTCATTATATTTTGAAACTATTGGTGCATGTTCCAGGTCCTTTTTTAACTAATAATAATAATATTTTTTAAATGGCAATAATAACAATAAGATGAATTATGTTTGCACCCCGAACTATTTTAACAAATATCAATTTTAGAATTTTAGTTAAAGCGGCTAAGATTTCTCATGAAGCAAAATATGAAGTATTTATACTTTCAATAAAAATTTAAAAATTTTCAATTTTATACATTAAAAATTAAATTTTGTTAATATTTCATTTAGCGGCAGTTTTGCCTGCCTAAATGAAAAATTATTTATTTCATTTTAATTTACTTAATTTAGTAAATTAATTTAATATAATTCTACTTATTTTATAATTTATATTCTAAATACTATGAGAGTTCAAAATCCAATCTGATCTGCTCAATGTATTTGATCCGTAAAAATTCGATCCATAAAAATTCAATTTGTAGATTGATGGATTAGATTAGATTGAAAATTTAAAAATCTACAGTCAATGGATTAGATATAAATTTACTTATGCAAATATGTAAAAATCCATGAATTTGTAAAAAAAATATATTTAATTAAAAAATAAAATTTATAAATGTGTCATTACTAATTACTAATTACTAATGGATGAATAAGTTAAGATAAATTAATACCATATTATATATTATCCAATATATTAAAAAATAAAAAATAATTAAATAAACAAATATAACTTCCTAAATAGTACAAATTCTAAAGCATTTTTGACAAATTATAGGAGGATATTTTGACAGATCATCCAAGCTCTCAAGTTTCAACTTCTGTATAGATTAGATAGATAATTTTAGCTAATGTTCTTGGATTGATATAAACAAATGTGGTATTTTCGTTCTTGGTGTGTTATATTTTAAAATTTTGAATGTATTCTTCTCGCTTTATTTAGACAATTAATTTATTTAAATCTTATTCAATTTTGAATCTAATTAGTAGTAACATTATTTCTATATTAGATTTCTTTATTTAATTAGTTCATGGATTAGACACAATTAAAAAAATTTTATCCGTAAACCAATCAATAAAATGGTGGATTGGATATGAATTAGGTCAAATTCGCATCCGATCCCCAAAGGTATAAGTTGGATTTACAATGAATTTCATCAATCCGTTGATTAGATTGGATTGAAAGTTTATAATTTGTAAAATCATGAATCGGATATCGATTGATGTCCAATTCACAAAATCTGATCTGCGAATACTTGTGCTAAATGCCACTTATTTTTAATTGTTATATTATAGTGACCCTTGATTTTATTATCTAGAAAATAGTGATAGTGTCATGCTTAAAATATATAACAATAAATATAATAAATATGGTATTATTAGTTGTATTCAAATTTTAATTATTATTGTGGGCGCCACTTGGTTCAGGGTTCGAACCCACTCACATGGATAAGGAGAAAATTTAGTTGTCGCTATGCTAACTAATAAAAAAAAATATTTATCTTTGTTACATTGATAATTACATTGTGAATTTATGTCACCATAATCATAGGGCATAATTATCCAAAAAGATGTAAATGTAATTATTTATGAAAATATGGTATATGTCCCAAGTTAAATCATGTGGAAGGTAAGAGTTAATAATTATATTTAGGCTCTCACATGCCCTACCTTTAAAATAATATTAATAAATTAATAATATAAATAGCGACATTATTAAAATTAAAATAACATCATATATATAGATTGAAGATCATATACACATTCTAATAATAAACGTCTAATATTGATATAATAAGTATCACAGTTGAGTTTATTTTAATCAATTTAATATTGACTAACAAAGTAACAATGGTTACTTACAACATAAAAAATAAATCATTAATTATGATACTACTAAAATAGTAGATAAAAAAATTAAGATAAAAAAATTAACATTACATTTAACACATCGAAGAGTCCATTATAAGTATTTTAGAAAATACTGTAACTTGAAAATAATGAATAAATGTAACCATCAAAATAATGCAGTATAAAAGAATATATTAATTTCACATATTTTTATGAATTAATTTACATAAGAGATTGAGATATCTTATATATGTCTACACATATTATACAATAATATTAGCCACTAGTATTAAATTAATAATAATAATAAAATATTTGATAGTAATTATAATGTTTGATATAATTAACAAGATAATTGTTTGATGATTATCCAATAGTTGGACAAAAACTATTCTCACATGTGAGCAGAGTTTTGAATCACTCTATACGTATTGTGGAATTGATTTCTTCCTAATCTGATTAATTATGGGTCTGGATATTCAGATTGCATTGACCTATAAAAAAATTAATAAAATAATATGATAATTTTTTATGCAAAATATTATTAAATTTATAAATATAATAAAATATATTTAATAATTAATAATTTTGTTTATTTACTTAGTCACTTATTTTGAGAAGAAAATATGTCTCATTTTTTAAATATATTTTCTTGTAAAGTTGAGGGGGTATTAGGTAGTTCCATAATTTAAATTGATTATTTTGTCATGTATTTAAAATAAGGGTAGCTGTATGATATTTAGCTTTAATATTTTTCACTGTAACCAAATTAAAATAAGGGATAACGGGTCTCTTATTATAAAACTAATTTAAAAACTTATAAAAAGCGACCGCATGAGATTCAGCAGCTGCATTACAAGCGAATCCCTATTTATATAGGGCAAAGCTTGTTACAATTATAAATTTTAAGTCCTTAGAAAAGATAGTAATTAAAACAAAAGTCAAGAAGTTTTAAAGTTTTATTTTAAACCAGGTCGCATGTCACGGGCTGAGAATTTTTGTGCAACAGCCTCGTGTGGCACTTGAACAACCTAGGGCGTGTAAGTTGTCAAGTAAGCCTTAAACCTTCTCAAACTAACCAAGTTCAACACTTGTAAAGAGTAGTATGAGAAGCAAGAGTGGAATGGCCAAATTGGCTTGTATTATACATACTTTAATAAGTACAAGAGTGTTTGTACAAGAGAGCAAGAGTGTTGGATGTGTTGTGTGGGTGTGATGGTGGTGGGTGAAATTGGTGGGTGCTCACCCATATTTATAGGGTGAGTATGCTTAATCTAGATAACTCTACACATTTACATATTTATCACATGGGCTTAAGTGGCCAATTCTAGAGAGTTCTCTACATGTGGCAATTTGTTGGAGGACCCATGTGGTTAACCCTAGAAGTTTCTAGTGTTGGTGTGATATGTAGACAGTTCTAAGTTTCGGGCCAGGCTTGGGTACTAAGCGCACCACGGTTGGTTAGTTGTTGTGGTGGCCCACTTCTAAGCGCATCCCGCTACTAAGTGCATCCCACCTTGAGAGCTAAGTGAGCCCGCGTGCGCAAATGAACCTCCGATTGTAGGATTTGAGCGGCCCGTGACAATCCTCCCCCACCTATGCTCGCGGCGTCCTCGTCGCGTCCTCGTGCTTGTAGAGCTGCACATGTTCCGCGAATTGCCATAAGTCATCTTCACGCTCCCATGTCGCTTCGCTCTCGGGGAGGTTCTTCCACTTCACCATGTACTCGTTGTACGCCGGTATGCCCCGTCTTCGGATTACTCGATCCGTAAGGATGTATTCCACGTCCTTGTCGAATGCGGTGATAACGGCGGTTGGGGCGCGTCTTGTTCGGTTTGGGTCTCCCGTATCTTCATGGTAAGGCTTGAGCAAGCTTACATGGAAGACCGGGTGGATTTTGAGCCTTGGTGGAAGGTGGAGTTGGTAGGAGACTTTGCCCACTCGTCGAACCACTTCGAAAGGCCCTTCGTATCTCCTCACTAACCTTTTGTGGACTTTCCGCAATGTCTTGAACTGTTGGGGTAGGAGCTTTACCATTACTCGGTTTCCTTCCTTGTACTCGACGTGGCGTCTCCGCGAGTCAGCCCATTTCTTCATTCTTCGTGCGGCCTTGTCGAGGTATGCTTGCGTGATATCCGCCTCTTCATGCCATTCGCGGGCGAGCTTGTGAGCCACTGGGCTTTTCCTAATATAAGTCGAAGCTATGGCGTTAGGCGTCATAGGCTGAAATCCCGTGATGATCTCGAATGGACTCTTGCCCGTAGCCTCGCTCCGTTGTAGATTGTAGGAGAATTGGGCAACGTCTAGCAACTTGGCCCAATCTCGCTGGTGAGCGCTCACATAATGTCAGAGATACATCCCGAGTAGACTGTTGATGCGCTCGGTTTATCCATCCGTTTGCGGATGGAAGCTTGTTGAGGACGTAAGGTCGGTTCCCAACATTTTGAAGAGTTCCGTCCAAAAACGTCCGGTAAAGCGTGGATCCCGGTCACTCACGATGCTCTTTGGAACTCCCCAAAGCTTGATGATGTGCTTGATAAATAGGCGGGCAGCCTCGTCCGCTTTGCAATCGGTAGGTGCGACAATGAATGTTGCATACTTGCTGTAGCGGTCGACTACCACTATGATGCTTCCGCACCCCTTGGACTTGGGTAGGGCTGAAATGAAGTCCATGGTGACACATTCCCATGGCTTTGTTGCGGTCGGTAGAGGCTCCAGTAGTCCCGCCGGGAGTTGCCGGTTTGTCTTGTCTTTTTGGCACACAAGGCATGTTCGCACGTATGCTTCGACGTCCTCCCTCATATGCGGCCAAAAGTATGAGGCTTGGACGAGTGCGGCTGTGCATTCTACTCCGGGGTGGCTAGCCCACTTCGAGTCATGGCACTCCTTGATCACCTTTCGTCGTAGATTTTCCCACCTTGGCACAAACAGCCGATCTCCCTTGGTGAGGAGGATGCCTTCCTCTTGCCAAAATCGCCTCGTTTTCCCTTCAAGAACTTTGCCTAACAAGTCTTTGGCTAGCAGATCTTGTTGGAGGCCTTCCTTGATGCGTAGAACGAGGTCGGACTTCGGCTAGCTCATGCTAAGTGTTGCCAATCCCGCTTTGCGGCTTAGAGCATCCGCGACGACGTTGGCTTTTCCGGGCTTGTATTCGAGTCTATAATCAAACTCCGCAAGGAAATCTTGCCACCTCGCTTGCTTGGGGCTCAACTTCTTTTGGGTTTGGAAGTAGCTTGTGGCTACGTTGTCCGTTAAGATTACGAAGTATGAGCCAAGCAAGTAATGTCACCACACTCGTAGACAATGAATAATGGCTGTCATCTCCTTCTCTTGTACGGTGTAGCGGCTTTCTGTATCGTTCAGCTTTCGGCTTTTGAACGCAATAGGGTGGCCTTCTTGCATGAGTACTCCGCCTATGGCAAAATCGGAGGCATCCGTTTGAACCTCAAATGGCTTAGCGTGGTCCGGAAGTGTGAGGACGGGTTGTTCGGAGATGGCCCTCTTCAAGGCTCCGAATGCGCGCTGACATTCCTTGGACCAATGCCATGTGCGGTTCTTCTTTAATAGTTCGGTCAAGGGTGCTGCTGCGGCCGAATATCCCTTGATGAAGCGGCGGTAGTAATTCACCAATCCGAGGAATGATTGGAGTTCGGGTACCTTGGTTGGAGGCTCCAACTTAAGAATAGCCTTTATTTTCGAGTCCTCCATCATGAGTTTCCCGTCCGCTATCTTGTGACCAAGGAACTCTACTTCTCGTCGGGCGAACGAGCACTTCTCCAACTTGAGGTAGAGTTCGTTGTCGCGGAGTACTTGGAGAACTTGCCGTAAGTGCTGGGCATGTTCCTTGAGAGTGGTGCTATATACCACAATGTCGTCCAAGTACACCACAATAAAGCGGTCAAGAAACAGTTGGAGAACTTTATTCATAAAAGTGCAAAATGTGGCTGGTGCATTGGTAAGACCAAATGGCATAACAAGAAATTCGAAAGAGCCATACCTGGTCACGTACGCTGTTTTCGGCTCATCACCCTTGGCGATGCGCACTTGATAGTACCCGGATCGTAGATCAAGCTTGGTGAAGTACCGCGCGCTGCCGAGTTGACCGAACAAGTCCGCAATTAAGGAAATCGGGTACTTGTTCTTGATTGTGATCTTGTTGAGCGCCCAATAATCGATACACATGCGTGGCGATCCATCCTTCTTCTTTTAGAAGAGCACCGGTGCACCGAATGGGGCCTTCGAGGGGCGGATGTAGCCCACATCCGTAACTCCTCGAGCTGTCTCCGTAACTCCTCGAGCTCGGGTGGTGCCATACGATAAGGCGCCAAGGCTGGTGGCTTAGCGCCTTGCTCTAGTTCGATCTCGTGTTCCACCTCTCGCTTTGGCGGGAGCTTCTTCAGAATCTTCGGAGGCATGGCATCCTTAAATTCATCGAGGGCGACTTGGATGAGCGGCGGAATTTGGTTGGGCAAGTCTTTGCGATCTTCTCCAGCCTCACTTCCCGAATGTAGACAAAGAAGCTAGGGTTCTTCCGAAAGGCCTTCTTGAACTGCATGGCCGAGAGCGTCTTCTTCATGGTCTTCGAACGCTCGGCTAGAACCATGCACGCCATGCTCCCATTGATAAGTGCATATTTTCTATATATTTTAATATTAATTTCTCCATCTTTTTCTTGTTTTTGTTCTTAAATATTCTAGTCATTTTAGTTAATTTTTAATTTAGTAAATAATATTGTTATTGTGTTAATTTTTATCTTAGTTTATTTTATTTTATTTTGTTTTGTTATTTTAAGTATATTCCGGGATTAAAGAGGAATTAAATCGGAGCGTTTAAGAAGAAATCTACTTGAAGAGATTAGAAAAGGAAAATGAAAGCCAATTAAAAGAAGCCAAGCCATCACATGAAAGCAAAATTGGAAAAAAGGTGATTGCCCTCCACGTGAGAGGAAGAAAAGAATAAAGGCTTTTGGCCTTAAGCATGGCCAATCAAAAGAGTTTGTGCATGAAGATAAAAAAAGGAAATAAATATTTTGCATGATAATTTAAATGGCAAGTCACGTGCATGGCATTGAAAAATTGGAAAATAAAGATTGCAAACCAAAAGTGGCAGCACGTGAATTACAATTGACAAGTGGCGGTTTTGGCTTGGATTAATTCCTTTCCATGTAAGGATTCGGGAGCAACAATATAAAAAGCCAAGAGCAGCAGCCGCCAGAGAGCTTGTGAGAGCCGCCAGAGGAGGGAAAAGAAAACGGAAGCAACAAAAGATTTCGGCAGCAAAGCAAACTGAAAATCTGCAGCAGCGAAGAGGGAGAGGAGGAGATATTCGGCAGCCACACACACACAAAGAAAGAATTTACAGCTGAAAGGAATTGAAGAAAAAGTTGCAGCCACTTGAATTAATCTCCATGATTGGTTTTATCAATTCTCTTATTCCCAATTTAATTATGTTAGGCTAGATTTTCTATTTGGTTGAGGGTGAATTCAAAACTCCAAACATGTCATATGATTAATTTTTAATTTCTATCATTCAATTTATTTAATTGGAATTGTTTATGTTCTTCCATAATTAATGTTTATGATTTTATTCTTGTCTTGTTTGAGTGGCCAATTAGATAGGACTTGAATAATTTCTATTGCTAGATTAAAATTCTTGATCCGTAATTGTCTTGATATTTTAATTATTAGTAGCAGGTTGGAATCAATGATTTCAATTGGAGAACATAACCTAGGTTAAATAATCCGAGCTTGTGTGTTTATTGCCTAGATCAACCTAATATCTTTCTTTGTTTAATGCTTCCATTATCTTATATTTAAAGACCTTGTTTTAAATTATTTAATGGTTAGAGATTAGGTGAAGAGCTTATTTTGCTTAACGACACACTAAGGAAAGATTGAGACTAACAGAGCTTATTGTTGTCTACGGTTGATAGTTTCAATATAAATTGATGATAGAATTGATATATTATGTGCATGTTTGGTGGTGGCGAATGATCCTTTGACCAAAGTTTTTCTCATTATTATTTCTTTATCCTTTAATTCGAGTTTTTATTATTAAATTATTGTTTTCGTAGTTTTAATTTCTTTATTTCTTGCTATTTAGTTAAAAATTCAAAAATCCCCCTTTTTATTTATAATTGGCATTTTCTTTAGTTGGATTAATTTATATTATTATTCTTATTATTATTTTATTTTAAATCTTGCTTTAGAGTTGATAATAAATATAACTAGCTTAGTCTCTGTGGGATCGATCCTTACTCGCTCTTTACTAATTATTTATACTAGTAGTAAGGTTTTAAATTTGGTGCACTTTAACGACACTACCACCCATCGAGGATGCTTAGGGAGTTTGCGGCCGGCAGTGGAAAGGCATGGACTCGGTCGAAGAACTCCATGCCGAGAACCATCTTAAAGTCGTCCATAGGCACAATCGAGAAGTCAAGCTTCCCGCTCCACGTTCCAAGCGCCACATGCACACCTTGTACAGTGTCGGCAATTGGCTTGGCGGGTGAGTTCACCGCCTTCATCGTACCTCCATCCTTTGTCACCGTTAAGCCAAGACGCTTAGCCTCTCCATCCGAAATGAAGTTGTGTGTGGCTCCGGTGTCGAGTAGCGCAAGAACCGCTTGGCCATTAACCACCGCGCTCACGTACATGAGCCTTTTTTTCGTGGCGGTAGGCGGATGGCTCTCTAGCGCGCCAAGGCGTTTAAGGGAACCCACTCTAGATTGGGATTCTTCCGGTGATGATGGGGAATCGCCTTTGAGCTGAGCGGCGAGGGCACTAAGCGACTTCTTCTCTGGACAGTAGCGCACCCAAAGAGGCCCGTTGCAAATGAAGCATGGGCTTCGAGGCTTAGGCGGCTGCTGTTTCTCCGTTTTGCTTTGCCCGCTTTTTCCGCTATGAGGTTTTTTCTGCCCCCATTCCTTGCGGTTGCGGCCTTTGTCCTTTCGACCCTCTCCCCCACCTTTTCCTTGGCTAGGCTTCTTGTCCTTGGACTGGGCGGAGTAATCGGACAACGATTCTGCAATGGCAATGGCGTCGTCAAGGCTTTGCGCGCCACGCCTATCGAGCTCCATCTTGGCCCAATCTTTAAGGCCATCTTGGAAGTAAAAGAGAGAGTCCTTGTCGGACATATCGGAGATTTCTAGCATGAGGGTAGTGAAGTCGTTGATGTAATCGCAGATGCTACCCGTTTGCTTGACCCGACGTAAGCGCGCTCGCGCTTCCTTCTCCGCATTGCTAAGAGCAAAATGCTTGCAAAGTTCCTGCTGAAATTCGGCCCAAGTGCTGATGGCGCAAATACCTTTTGTTAGCCTATATGGCTATAAATATTGATTTTGATGATAACAAACCACATGTGTTGATTAAAGAAAATTGAGAGTAATTAAAAATAAAGTTTTATATATTGTGTTTTTAAAACAAGAAAATGATTTTATGGAGTTAAGTTATTCTTCAAAGTTGTGAACTAAAGTGAAAGAATTTTACAAATCTTTATGCTTAATAAATATTATTTTTGAATTTCGGATTTGGACTTATTTGAAAATATTTAAATATTATGGGCCATTCTAAAAATTCACAAAGTTTGGGCTTGTTCATAATTTCAGAAAGTTTTGGGATTCACATAGTATTATTAAGAAATTCTGAAATTGGACTTAATTGCAACTTTTTATAACTTTTTGGGCCATAGTGCAGTTATGGAAAGTTTTGGGGTCAAACTGTAATTTTCGCAAACAGTGCACTGTACCGTTACTGTAGCAAGCGGCAATCCGGTTATGCTAAACGGCAATCCGGTTATGGGGCAGAAACTCTCCGACGGCGGCAATCCGGTTGTCTTCAAAATCGGCATTCCTAAGGTTCTGGGCGAAAAGCGGGCATAAACGGCAATCCGGATATCACAAGCGGCATTCCGGATACTCAAAAATTCAAATTTTTGCCTTAACGGTAACATGCAAGCGGAATTCCGGATATCATAAACGGTAATCCGGTTATGAGTAAAAAGTGAATAACGGCTAGTTTTTTAGCTCCAACTATAAAAACTCAAAGCCAATTCATTTTCAAGCTCTCTAGCAAGCACAAACAAAAGGCATACAACATATCTTGAGCTCTCAATTCGCAAATCATTATTATTTTGAATCATCCTTGTTCTTAAATTTGTTCATCCACTCTTAAAGAGAGTTTTGTTGTAATCTTTATTTTTCATCAAATTTGTGAGTGTATAAGTGTGGGAAACACTTGAGTGAAGAGATTGAGATATAATCTCATTGTTGTAAAGGTTCATTGACACCTTGAAGTCAATTGTAAGCATTTTAAGCCTTGGAAGGCTTGGATAGTGAAAACCTCAAGCTTGGATCGCTTGGAGGCGTGGACGTGGCGGGGATTGCCGAACCACGTAAAATTTCGTGTGTTTGTTTCTCTTCTCTCTTACTTATTTACTATTGTGCTTTGATTGAACTTATTGCTTTTAAATTTATTAAGGCTTTAGATTAGATTGTTGTGTGGTTTTGTTAGGATAAGTTTTAAAATTCCAATTCACCCCCTCTTGGGTTGCACACTTGTATTTCATTTGGTATCGAGCAAGGTGCTCTTATTTAGATTTAACCATCTAGAGCTAAAGATCAATGGCAACTCATAATGATTCTACATTTAGGGAAGGACAATCCACCACTAGACCACCATATTTTGATGGAAACGATTATCCGTATTGGAAAACTAGGATGAGAATTTACTTGCAAGCTTTAGATTACGAAATTTGGGAAATCGTTAATGATGGTCCTTTCATGCTTTTGACTAAAAACGAAGTAGGGGAAGATATTCCAAAACCTTCACGGGAATGGAATGAATTGGAAAAGAGAAAAGCTTCTCTAAATTCCAAAGCAATGAATGCCTTATTTTGTGCACTTGATAAGAAAGAGTTTCATAGAGTGTCTAGTTGTGAAAGTGCTAATGAAATTTGGCACAAACTTGAAGTCGTGTATGAAGGCACGAATCAAGTAAAAGAGTCTAAAATTAGTAGGTACACTCGACAATATGAATTGTTCCAAATGGAACAAAATGAGAGTGTATATTCTATGTATACTAGATTCACGGACATAGTGAACACTTTAGGAGCCCTAGGAAAAATTTTTTTCTAATAGCGAGAAAGTTAAGAAAATCATTAGATCGCTACCTAAGGAATGGAGACCAAAAAGGACTGCCATTGAGGAAGCTAAAGATTTAAATGTTTTACCTATTGATGATTTAATTGGCTCTCTCATTTCATATGAAGAGGATTTGGCAGAAGAAAAAGGGCATGAGGAAAAGAAGAAAAACATTGCTCTCAAGGCGTCAAAACGTGAGAGTGATGAGGAAAGCGAGATGGATGATGAGGAGTTGGCAATGTTGGCTAGAAGATTCAGAAAATTTTACAAGAAAAATAATGAGCAGAGAAAGTTCGAGAGGTTACAAAAATAAAAAGGAGAAGAAAGAACCAATCACTTGCTATGAATGCAAGAAGCACGGACACATCTGACCGGAATGTCCTCTCCTAAACAAACTCAAGAAGAAAGCTATGGTGGCCACATGGGATGATAGCGATGAGGAAACAAGTGATGAGGAAGAGCAACAAGAAATGACAAACTTAGCTCTCATGGCCTTTGGAGAAGAATCATGTGATGAACTTGATGAGGTAAGTGATCTTCCTACATATGATGAATTACATAATGCCTTTAAAGAATTGCATGATGAATTGATGAAAATGGGTAAAAAGAATGTTTGCCTTAAAAAGAAAATGGTAGAGCTTAAAAATGAAAATGAATCATTTAGTGCAAAGATTACTTGCCTAGAATTAGAGAATAAAACATTGCATGATAAAGTTGCACTATTTGAGAATTCTAGCACATCACATGAGCATTTAGAATCACATGTGAATGACTTGAAAAATGAAAATGAATTGCTTAGAAAGAAGAGCAATGATCTAAATGAGATTGTGCTAAAATTTACAAATGGGCAAAAGATGTTGGATAACTTACTTAATTCACAAAAGTGTGTATTTGACAAAGGAGGGATTGGTTACAAACCAAATTTGAAACAAAAATATTACAAGAACTACTTTGTAAGGAATACATCTATTAAAAATCAAATTGTATGTCATTATTGTAATCAAGATGGTCATATGAAAGATAGATGTCCAGTAAAGAGAAATGCACATTATGGTGTGAAATGTGTTTGGGTTCCAAAAGGAACCATTGCTAACTCTCAAGGACCCAAAAAGGTTTGGGTACCTAAAACTTGAGACTTTTTCTGCAGGGCTTGAAGAAGAAGAAGAATAAGTGGTACTTGGACAGCGGTTGTTCAAGACACATGACAGGGAATTATTCTTGGTTTTCAAGTTTTACCAAAATCGAAAATGGTGGAGAGGTATCATTTGGAGATAATTCAAAAGGAAAAATCATTGGCATTGGCAATGTCGAAGAAGAACATCAAGAAGAATCATCAAATGACAACCAAAAGGATGCACCTCATGGAATTCAAGAAGAGCATCATGAAGAAACAAGTGCAGAGCAAAATGAAGGTAAATCTCAAACACTCCCCAAGGAGTGGAGGTATGTCTCTTCTCACCCTACGGATGTAATTTTAGGAGATCCCTCACGAGGTGTTACAACTAGATCATCACTTAGGAACACTTGTGAACATGCTGCATTTATTTCTCAAATTGAACCAAAATCCTTTGCGGATGCGGAAAATGATGAGTCTTGGATTATGGCAATGCAAGAGGAGTTGAATCAATTTGAGAGAAACAATGTATGGGAATTAGTCCCTAATCCGGAACATCAATCCGTTATAGGTACTAAATGGGTATTTAGAAACAAAATGGATGAATCCGGTGTGGTTGTAAGAAACAAAGCTAGATTAGTGGCTCAAGGTTACAACCAAGAAGAAGGAATTGATTTTGATGAAACATTTGCACCTGTAGCTAGATTAGAATCCATTAGGATGCTGTTAGCTTATGCATGTCATAAGGATTTCATTTTATATCAAATGGATGTCAAGAGTGCTTTCTTAAACGGTTATATTATGGAGGAAGTATATGTGAAACAACCTCCTGGTTTTGAAAATGAAAAATTTCCAGACCATGTGTATAAGTTATCTAAGGCTTTGTATGGTCTTAAACAAGCACCTAGAGCATGGTATGATAGGCTTAAAAACTTCTTGTTAGATAATGATTTTTCGATGGGAAAAGTGGACACAACTTTATTTGTTAAGCATAAAAGCCAAGATATACTTATTGTTCAAATTTATGTTGATGATATTATTTTTGGTTCTACTAATGAGTTGTTGTGTAAAGAATTTTCATCTTGTATGAGCAAAGAATTTGAGATGAGTATGATGGGAGAGTTGAAGTACTTCCTTGGACTCCAAATCAAACAAAACGAGGAAGGAATTTTCATAAATCAAGCCAAGTACGTGAAAGATCTACTCAAAAGATTCGGCTATGAAAATGGAACGGCAAAAAGCACTCCAATGAGTACTACAATCAAGCTGGACAAAGATGAGAAAGGTAAGGAAGTTGATATCAAGACATATCGAGGTATGATCGGATCCTTACTCTATTTAACTGCTAGTAGGCCTGACATTATGTTTAGTGTATGCTTGTGTGCTAGATTTCAATCTTGTCCTAAAGAGTCACACTTGTTTGCCGTTAAACGAATTTTTCGTTATTTGATTGGCACCATTAATCTTGGTCTTTGGTATCCTAGGGGAACACATATTGATTTAATTTGTTACTCGGATGCCGATTTTGCTGGTTATAAGGTTGATAGAAAAAGTACTAGTGGAACATGTCACTTCCTAGGTCATTCACTTGTCTCTTGGTTTAGTAAGAAACAAAACTCAGTTGCGCTTTCAACCACCGAGGCCGAATATATAGCCGCAGGTAGTTGTTGTGCACAAATTCTTTGGATGAAACAAACCCTTAGAGACTATGGCATTAAACTCGATCAAATACCTATCTTGTGTGACAATACTAGTGCTATTAATCTATCCAAGAACCCAATTCAACATTCTAGAACAAAGCATATAGAAATTAGGCATCACTTTCTTAGAGATCATGTTCAAAAAGGAGATGTTGTAATTAAATTTGTTTCGACTGAAAATCAACTTGCGGATATCTTTACAAAACCTCTTAGTGAAGAGATTTTTATAAAGATAAGACATGAGCTTGGAATGTTGAATGTTGCATCTTGAGTTATGAATTATTGCTATGTTTGTTATTGTATGGATTTATACTTCATGTATTTGATATGTTTATTATTTTATGTTTCATGAATTAAATGGCTTATTGAAAAATTTTGAATCTCAAAATGATTTAAAATTGATCAAATTTTAAGCCAAAAATAAAATGGTGTGTATAATACAAGTATAAGAGCTTGCCAATTTTCAATATGTGGTAAAAATTTTTCTAAGTCCAAACCGTATACCGCTTTCTATTCAACCGAAATCCGTTTTCTTCTTGGTGCTCTCGGGTCAATATTCGCTAACCGGATTTACCAAACCGTAAACCGTTTGAAAATCACTCTCCACATCATCCGAATCCGGTTCATCAAACCGGTAAATCGAATTGGTTCTGAAATTTTTCTGGGAATTATCCGGACAACCGGATATGGAAATCTGGAAATCCGGATATGTTTATGTAGTTCGGATCAGAATCGATAACCGGTTACAACATTCGAAAACCGGATTTCATAGCTCACATTCTCGACATCTTTCGCAACCGATACGGATAAAACCGGTAAACCGAATGCACTAGGAAGTTTTCTGGAAATGATTCGGATAACCGGTTATCAAAATTCGGAATTCCGAATTCACATTACTAGATTCTGGAATGTAACCGGATAGCCGGTTACAAACATCCGGTAAACCGGATTCGCCTTGGAGCTTACTGCCTTCAAACCGGATAACCGGTTCTGTCATCCGGAAATCCGGATTCGCGAGGAACTTTCTGGAATCCAACCGGAAGTCCGGTTATGCATATCCGGTAATCCGGATTCGCAAAGATGCATACTGGAATGAAACCGATGACCGGTTGTTCGCATCCTAATTCGAATTCGCAAAAATTCTATTTGTTCTTCATCTTCTTCTCTTATTCTAAGAAACCGGTTCTCTCTCTCTCTAAAGCCGCTTCTCCTCTCTCATTTTCTCTTCAAAATCCATCACTTTTCATGTGTTTTTGATGCAAATTGATCCAAGCAAATTGTTCCCCATCCGTTCTTGTGTCCAAAATCATCTTTAAAATTCATTTTCAACCTCAAAAACATCAAAATCCGAAATCAACCTAGGGTTTTTCGAAATCTTTTCTCTCTCTAAATTTCTTCCTCTCAAGTTGTTTTTGAGCCAAATTGCTTCTCAAAATTGTTTCCAATCCTCATTATCTTCATTTTCCGTAACTCTTTTCACCTCAAATCACTCAACTTCACCATGTCAAGCTCACTCGGTTCAAGAAAAGGCAAAGAACCTGCTTCAACCCCCTGCGGTCACGGCACGCCGGCGACACCACCACTCAATCCACCTTTGAGTCCTCACACCTTCGAACAAGCATTTGATCAACCTAAGTTTCATCAAAATTTCCTGACTCGAGAGGTACTCAATACGTTTTATATTTCCGAACCAAATTGGCTTCATAGTCTTCATATTAGTCATAGAAATTTATTTCAATTGCTTGGTGATGTTGGTTGGAATGGTGCTCTTATGATTGACGAACATGTTTATCCCGACTTGGTGAAAGTGTTTTACTCGAATATGGACGTTTCCGAGGAGAAAAGAACTCGAGTAATCACCAATGTTGGAGGAGTTATGATTGATTTTGATGTTTCATTGTTGAACTCTATCCTAGGATCATCCGATTTTGGTCTAGAAATTTTTTCGCCTAGGAAATCTCCCAAAATTGATAGATATGTTCATATTGACGCCGTTCAAATATTTGTCGGCGTAGAGATCTTACTGTTGAAGATTGTACCATTCATTTCCGTACTCGTTGTCTTTGTCTTCAAACTCGTATTTTACTTCGCTTTATTCAGTCCATTGTTCTTCCTAGATCAGGGCATTTGGATGAGGTTTCTCATATGGACGTTGCTTTGATTGATCGTATTCTTCAACGCCGTTCGGTTAACTTAGGTTATCTCATCATCCGAAATATGTTGACCATACCGCCTTGATTTCTCGCTCCTTCCATATGGTCAATTTATTACCCGAATCCTTAAACACTTTGAAGTTCCAATTAATGAACCATCGTTTAGGCCTTCTAAGGGTATAGGGGATGATTCTGTTATTAGCTTAGGTTTTGAGTGGCGTGATCGCGCTTGGGTCAAAGTCACTGAAAACAATTACACTTTCCTCGCTCCGAGTGATGATCGGCAACTCAATGATGTGATTCCCGCCGATCAACTCCCCGATTTCTCGCTTGTTTCGAGGCCGAGGCGTCGTCCGAGTCTCCAGTGTCTACCTCTGCTCCTACGCCTCTGCACTCTGCATTACCACCTCCCGAGCATCCTATTTCCGATGAGGTTACACTTCAAAGAGACATGGATGAGGTGAGGATGCTCTCGGTGCGGCAGATCGAGTTTCAAAGAAGAAGAAGCAGCAGCAGCTCATTCACGGCCGCGCCTCCTCTTTGAGCACTCCCGGTATTCCATATCCGTATCCACCTCCATCACCACCATCCTCACCACCTCGGTAGTCTCTTATGCTTGTATCGGACACACCTACATGTTATTTACTTGCTTTATGTATTTTCCGTTTTCGATTATATGGATAGTTGTTATGACTTTGGATTATGTATTTGATTTGGATTATATGCATTTGCTTTGCGTATTTATTATGTTCTTTAATTCAGTTTTGGATGCCATGGATTTGTTTTATTTGTTGGCTATGATATCTTTTCATGCTTTGGATTTTTTGAATTAACGTGCTTGTATTGAGATTTTGATGATTGGTAGGGGGAGCTCTTGTTCTTTTTGATGATGAAGGGGGAGATATAATATATCTATGTGTTATGAAAATTGATATGCATGTATGTAGGGGGAGCTTTTAAATCTTTTTGAAATTATTTCTTAACCTTGCATTGATTAAGGGGGAGCTTTTCATAACTAAATCAATTTTCTTTAGTGTGCTTTGTCATCATCAAAAAGGGGGAGATTGTTAGCCTATATGGCTATAAATATTGATTTTGATGATAACAAACCACATGTGTTGATTAAAGAAAATTGAGAGTAATTAAAAATAAAGTTTTATATATTGTGTTTTTAAAACAAGAAAATGATTTTATGGAGTTAAGTTATTCTTCAAAGTTGTGAACTAAAGTGAAAGAATTTTACAAATCTTTATGCTTAATAAATATTATTTTTGAATTTCGGATTTGGACTTATTTGAAAATATTTAAATATTATGGGCCATTCTAAAAATTCACAAAGTTTGGGCTTGTTCATAATTTCAGAAAGTTTTGGGATTCACATAGTATTATTAAGAAATTCTGAAATTGGACTTAATTGCAACTTTTATAACTTTTTGGGCCATAGTGCAGTTATGGAAAGTTTTGGGGTCAAACTGTAATTTTCGCAAACAGTGCACTGTACCGTTACTGTAGCAAGCGGCAATCCGGTTATGCTAAACGGCAATCCGGTTATGGGGCAGAAACTCTCCGGACGAAAAGCGGCAATCCGGTTGTCTTCAAGCGGCAACTATTCCTAAGACGGCGAAAAAAAGTCTTCTGAGCATAAACAATCCGGATATCACAAGCGGCATTCCGGATACTCAAAAATTCAAATTTTTGCCTTAACGGTAACATGCAAGCGGAATTCCGGATATCATAAACGGTAATCCGGTTATGAGTAAAAAGTGAATAACGGCTAGTTTTTTAGCTCCAACTATAAAAACTCAAAGCCAATTCATTTTCAAGCTCTCTAGCAAGCACAAACAAAAGGCATACAACATATCTTGAGCTCTCAATTCGCAAATCATTATTATTTTGAATCATCCTTGTTCTTAAATTTGTTCATCCACTCTTAAAGAGAGTTTTGTTGTAATCTTTATTTTTCTCATCAAATTTGTGAGTGTATAAGTGTGGGAAACACTTGAGTGAAGAGATTGAGATATAATCTCATTGTTGTAAAGGTTCATTGACACCTTGAAGTCAATTGTAAGCATTTTAAGCCTTGGAAGGCTTGGATAGTGAAAACCTCAAGCTTGGATCGCTTGGAGGCGTGGACGTAGGCGGGGATTGCCGAACCACGTAAAATTTCGTGTGTTTGTTTCTCTTCTCTCTTACTTATTTACTATTGTGCTTTGATTGAACTTATTGCTTTTAAATTTATTAAGGCTTTAGATTAGATTGTTGTGTGGTTTTGTTAGGATAAGTTTTAAAATTCCAATTCACCCCCCCTCTTGGGTTGCACACTTGTATTTCACCTTTGCCCATCTTGCCATGTTTTCGCCGCCACCACAATTGTACAGCGCCTCGAAGAAATGTTGGTGTGGTGCCCACCTTCGATGCCTCGTCACGGACGCCCATGGCATCTAAATATTGTTCCAGCCCAAAGAGAAAGTTGTCCACCACAATGGCATTGCGAACACCATCATAGGTGTCGGGCTTTGGCACATCAACGCGGCGCGCATCACTCGAGCTTGCGGGAACCGCTGCCGGGCTTGGTGTGAGTGTGCGCTTGTGCCATGCCCAATTCGAAAGGACCTCCTCAACTTCCGCACGGACTGCCCGTAGTTCATTTTGCATGAAGCTACGCAAATTCAGCAGCTCGTCATGGAACGCTCGAAACTCCCCATGGAGGGAGTCGGCTTGGTCATGCATGAGGGCCTTGGTGGCTATCGTGAATTCGCCGTATTCGCCCTCAAGGCCATCAACTCGCTCCTCCAAGGTGTCAAGGGTGTCTTGAACAGCGGACACCGAGGTTTCGAGCGTGGCAACATGAGGTTCCAAAGCATCCATAGAGAGGGCTTTAGACTTTCCTCGGGACTTTGGCTGTCCGCGTCCCTCCTCGCGCCCACGAGCTTGTTCCGGTGCTTCCACACCGAGAGTGCCCTCTTGCAAGGTGCCGGAAGGTTTGGCCATTATCTAAGAGCAAGTTTGCGGGTGGGTGCAAACCATGGCTCTGATACCACTTGTCACGGGCTGAGAATTTTTGTGCAACAGCCTCGTGCGGCACTTGAACAACCTAGGGCGTGTAAGTTGTCAAGTAAGCCTTAAACCTTCTCAAACTAACTAAGTTCAACACTTGTAGAGAGTAGTATGAGAAGCCAGAGTGGAATGGCCAAATTGGCTTGTATTATACACACTTAAATAAGTACAAGAGTGTTTGTACAAGAGAGCAAGAGTGTTGGGTGTGTTGTGTGGGTGTAATGGTGGTGGGTAAAATTGGTGGGTGCTCACCCATATTTATAGGGGTGAGTGTGCTTAATCTAGATAACTCTACACATTTACATATTTATCACATGGGCTTAAGTGGCCAATTCTAGAGAGTTCTCTACATGTGGCAATTTGTTTGAGGATCCATGTGGTTAACCCTAGAAGTTTCTAGTGTTGGTGTGATATATAGAGAGTTCTAAGTTCCGGGCCAGGCTTGGGTACTAAGCGCAGCACGGCTGGTTAGTTGTTGTGGCGGCCCACTTCTAAGCGCATCCCGCTTCTAAGTGCATCCCGCCTTGAGAGCTAAGTGAGCCTGCGTGCGCAAATGAACCTCCGATTGTAGGATTTGAGCGGCCCGTGACATGCAGCTAGGCAACACGGCTATTACTCTAATTTTCTTGAAGTTTTCCATTTATATGTATCGCAAATTTAGTACAAAATTGCTTAATGATTTTTTCTATTTTATTTAATTGAATCTATAACTTATTTAATCTTATATTTATTAAATTTTTACTCATTATATTAATGATCTCTTATTTTAATATATCCTGATTTTCAATATGAAATTTTTTATTAATTGTTTAAGTTTATTACGTTTGTACTTCGTTTTACATTAAAATAGTTTTCAGCCATTAGATTAAAGAAAAATATCAAAATCAGCAACCTATATGCATTGGCTGTTAGATATAGTGTTTGTAACATAAGTTTTGCCATGATATTGATCGATTTCTTCTCTTCCCGTTTTATCTGTCATGAATTTCTATTTCCTCATTTAAAAAAAAAATCTAACTCGAGTTTCCAAAGGCTTCAACGACGTTGGATGTGGTCTGTGGTCACTGTGGTTTTAAACTAATGGTGTGTTTACTTCATGGAATGGAGAATGGGAATGAAAGAATGAGAATAAAACCCATGTTTACTTAGTAAAATATAATTTAGGAATGAGAATAAAATATGTGGATCATACACAATTTGAGAATAAATAATGAGAATCCATTCTCATGGGGGGTTGAGAATGAAAATGAGTGAATGAGAATGAAATATATATTTACTTTTGTATCCCTCTAATTTTTTCATATTTTCCAAATTACCCTCATTCAAATCATAACTAAAATAATAAAGTTAATAAAATTTAATAATAATAATAATTAATTATTGTTATTATTAATAATAATAATATTATCATTTTTAACAATAAAAATAATAATTAATAAAAATGATAAATTATATTATTATTAATATTATCATTATTAACAATAAAAATAATAATAATAATAATTAATAAAAATAATTAATTTATCATTATTAACAATATTATCATTACTATTATTAAATTTTATTAACTTTATTATTTTAGTTATTATTAATTATTGTTATTATTAATAATAAAAATAATAATAACAACAATAATAATAATAATAATATTATTAATAATAATAAATTAATTATTAATACTATGAATATTTTAATAAATTGATTCTTATTCTCATTCCTCATTTTCACTTATTTTGCCAAATAAACACATTAATGACATTTCAGTACATTTCCATTCCTATTTATTTTTACTTAGTAAACATTGAAATCTTATTCTCATTTCTCATTTCCATTCCAACCTATTTTCATTCCATGAAGTAAATGCACCATAAAATATTAGAAAAAAAATTAATCGCAAAAATACTATGCAAGGCACAATTACCTGTTCTTTAGCAAATATCTTATTAAATACTGTCCGAAGCTATTTTCGGACGCACTGGATCAAAATGATCCAACTTACATGAGATCTACGTTAATTAATGTTGCCAACTTCGCTACCCCCTACCTCAATTATATTTTCTATTTCTATTTTTAATAAAAGAAGTTTATCGTTGGATGCAATATTAACTTTTATGTTGCACCACATTACTTCCAAATAAAGATCACACACCAAAAGGAACATGATTAACCCTAAGTCCTGAGCAGAGTGCAAGTAAACTGCAAGTTTCCCCTTTCCCATTCGAATTCATATGCAGACATTGGCAACATTCAACCGTAATTGAAACTGAATGTTACTAGAATCAGATGCAAGTTACTAGAAAGCCAATAGATCCTAATAGGTTATGAACCGAAGCTTTAATCCCGACAGCATAACACTTTCTTTCAAGCAGAGCAGCAATATAAGAGAAAAAAGGGAACATGAGGAAAATTAAACTGCATATAATTGACAAACAGCATTTGCCTCCTAGTCTACCCAAATATAGGGTCAATCTAATCATGAGGTTAAGTTTCTAGCCAGTATCAAGAAAACAGAGAAAATAACTGGGACAACTCTCTTGACACCAAATCTGGAGAAAAAATTCGAACATGAATGTTCAACAATTAAGGAGAAGAACCAAAACCGGATCTAAAATTTCTACTCTCCGGGTGCAGAGACACCTTGCTTCAGTCGTTCCCTCTTCATCTTCTTCTTGGAGACTGGCTTCTTCTTTTTCGGGGGAAGGGTCTTTTGTGCATACATGTACAGTATGTAATTGCCAATGAGGAATACCAACAGCAGCCCTCCTACAACCAGCAGCACTATCAATCCTGGATTGAACCCTTTGGCTCCAGCATCCTTAACTGTTTTTCCCTGTTTATCATTAAAGCAAGTAACGTTCTGTAAGCACATGTGAGAAAACAGATTACAGAAGAATAAAATTGTACCAACTACACTCAACATGTTGATATTACGACAGCATCAGGGCTCTAATCTTACCATAATGGCAGACTCCTTTGTTTTTTTTTAATTTTAACACAACACTCTAAAATTTATTTTGTGGTTAACTCACCTTTACGAGTTCCTCACCACCGAATTGCTGTTAACCATGCTCCACGTTACTTAATATTATTAACACATGCCAAATACTCTAAAGGACTGAAGTTCAATTTTTTTTATACTTTCATTTGCCATGTAAAAAGGGCAGCAGAAATACGAGTTTTCTGGAAGACTCCTCTGTACCCATACAAATTTTTATATCACATTTTCTTGAAAAAACTTTGTCCTACATTCATTTCAATACTACTAACACGTTATGGACAAAAACAAACCGCCTTCCATATTGAAAACAGGGTATCATCCTGCTGTGCGACTGAAAGCTTGAACAAATTTATCTATGGGATAATAACATGACAAGAAACAAAACATCCCAAGTCCAACAGACGAGTATAATTCGTGAATGATTAATTAATGCATGCCAAAAAATCTCAGAGACTCCCACATTCTCACTGTTCCCCTGACCAAATAGAGACCACAATCATAATTGCCTAACTACTGCTCCATAAACACACTAATCAGTTGAATCGTAACTTAAAAAGGATTTTCAAACTATAAAAATTCAAATGATTCATAAATTCAGAAGAAAATCAGTCTATTTTAATGTGCAGTGACTTGGCTGAAAATTCAAGTACTCACAATCTTTTTGTTATTAGTTGTAACCTACATTCCTAATTGACAGACCAGAGACGAATCTCCAATGCCATAAATATATAAATAAAACAACTCCATTGACAGAAAAAGAATATATATAAATTTACTCTTAAAAACTCGCATATCAAACGCATTCAAAGACTAATTTCAATTAATGCCATCACAATTTGATCGAATTTCACAGAAATCAAACAGTCCTAATTAAAATTAAACGCTCAATGGTTATAAAGATCTACATATACGACTAAATTTAACATCAATGTCAGCTTGCAATTATCCGATCTAGAACAAGAGATCAACACGAGAAATTTTTAAGAAAAATTACAAAAACGAATAGATCCACAAATTAGAAGTGCAAAATCAAGTCAAATAAGTGAAAGTGGACCTCGTGAATCAGCAGATAGTTTCGAGATAATTAAAATGATAAAAGCATAAAATAAAAAATACCATGCGATCGAAAGAGGGAGGAGCCTTGTCACCAAATTCGAACTCCTCGTCCATGGCTGAAACCCGAGATCAGATCGGCTCACTGCTCGAAACGGACCGGAGAAGATTCCAGAAAAATAAAACTAAAAAGGTTTTAGATCTAAAGTAAAAGGTGATAAATATCCTTGTTTTATTTTTATAGCCCAAAATTCTTAATCCAAACTTTTTTTTTTTTTTTGGGTTTCCTTTTTGGGCCGTCTTGGGCCTTGGCCACAAAATGAGGATTTGATATTCCTGCATTAAATGCATGAGCTTTCATTTTTCGGTTCCGTAGTTACCCAATTCCATTAAAGAAAGTAAGAAACAGCGGCAGATATTCCAAATTTTTATCAGAAATTATATTGTAAATGAGGTGACGTATATTATATTATTCGATAAGTGATTAATAAATTTTTAAAGATTTTAAATAAATAAATAATATTATTTTATCATTAATATCACATCACCTACAGTGAAATTTTAAGATAAAATATTGAATAATGATACAAAATTGTGGATGAAAAAGTAACTTTGTGCTAGTATTCGAAAAGTTAGGTAGCTGCGTGATAAATTAATGTTATTAATGGAAGACTAGTCTACGCCTTCCCCAAATATACATATATATATATATATAAATATCGAAGTCAAAGTTTGCATTATAGTATTAGCACATACTAATAATTTTCTAAAGAGTAACGTTGAATAAAATACACACTAGCTGGATAGCAAAACTAACTCTTCACTAATACATATGGGAATTTGTGTATCATTTAAGTTCATCATGTGAGAATGTGGGTATTATTATTATTTTTTTTTTTTATAAGAGAATTTGGGTATTTTGAAACGCCCCTTCTAATTCTATAGTCTATACAAACAACATTAGTGTCGTAAATCACTTGAAAATTGGGAAAATTTCCCATTAATTAAATTTACCATTTACAAAATTCGAATATAAAATTTATTTGCATAGTTAATATGACATTCGACATAATATTATTATAAATTTTCACGTGTAAAATGATCACTCGTCTTATTGTTTTGTAATCATACGATTTTTGTCATTAGCGAGGTTGCAATTTTTACTCAATAATGTAATGCCTATAGAGTTGGCGTACAGAGCTAAATAACAGTGGAATTTATTATTATTAATGTGTTAATTATAATTTCCATAAAAAGTCTTATTAAGGACCAGCCGTTGAAATTGGGCTTAACCCAAGTAGCCAGAATCTCTTCCTCACAAATGTGAGAGAAGGGGTTCGGCACATTTTTAGGACAGACGCATTCTGAGGTTTAATTTAAATTTCCTTCCTTAGAACCCCATGACTTGAGTGAAGGCGATTTTCCTGGGAGGAGTTGACGTCCTCGAATATTTGAGAGGGTTAAAAATCTGAAATGCGGTCTTATGCTCGGAATTGATGTAAATGGGTCTCAATATATGTATGATTGTAAATATCATGAGTAATAGTCTCTTAAAAAAAAAAAAAGGACCAGTCGTTGAAGCAAGCTAGCAGCATGTGTATCAACTTAACATCGAACAGAAATGGGCCTGAACAGCCCAACCATACGATACTGAAGATAAACTCATTGCAAATCCCTTTTCAGGTCTTACTTGGAAATTAAATAAGCAAAAACATGCGTAATAAGATAGATACACAACAATATATATATTTTTTTAATTTTCAAAGATGAATATCATGCACCATTTTAAATTTTTATCATCTACAAATGTAATTACAATGAGAACATACATATGCATGTACTCTAAAAATCTATTAAGATTAGTTGGAAAATCTCTCTTCAAAAAAAAAAAAAGTTGGAAAATCTATCCTCACTAATAGAAAAACTATTTTTGTACTATTTTTATTTTGTCATATGTACATCTAATCATCAAAAAATTTAGACATAATCTATGCACCATCTATATATTTTCAAATTTGTGTCAATCAATTACTTTACCATTCGAACGGTTACAATCTTTTAAAGAATCTAAGTAAAATGACAATTTCATCCTTGAATGTATTAGAAAACTATTTTATTTTTTGAAACTTTGAAAAATAACGAAACTTATAATCACATAACAAGCGTAACTATAGACATATAGGAGAATCGCCTAAATAAACTTTTATTTTATTGTTTTTGTTGTAAATAACGGCTTTTAATTAAATTTACAATTGTGTATCTTTTCAAAGTCTCAAAGGGTAAAAATGATCATTTAATAAATCTAAGGTAAAGTAGTTATTTTTTTTTTAGATTCTTTAATAAATTCTAACAGTGTTAGTGGTAAAACAATTGATTGATATATATTTGAAAATATTGATGGTGCATACAACGAGTCAAAATTTTTTATAGTCTATATATATATAACTAAAGATTATCCTACATATTTTTGAGATAATTTCCCCTAACTAATATCCTACATATTTTAGTGATATATATCTACATGTGTATATCCAGCATTTTGTGGAAATGAATAAAGAGTCTCATGGAGTCAAATTAACGCCGTCAACATTATTAAAAGCACCAATCTACCATGGCCATATAATGCACCATCTTATTAAGAATACATTTGATTAGAGATCAAATCTCGATTTACTTTCAAAAAGAATGATGGTATGCTTGAAAACTTAAGATACAAAAATTATATCTCAAATGATGTGTCAACAACAATGACTGTTATGTGTTAGACATTAAATTTTATTTTATCATTAATTATTAATGTAATCTCACAATACTAATAAATAAATAACACATCAAATACAATCCTATTTAAAAAATAAATTTTGTATCACTACTTCTTTCGAAACATATCATTTGCTCTGTTAGAAGGTTTCCCGTTTCCATAATTTATTATAACTCTCGACTTCAAGAGCCCAAAAAGTCTAATTACTGTTAAACTATAGCTCAATATATTAATAAGAGACAACATTAAATAATTTTAGAATAACATGCATTATTTGAATGGTATCCAACGAAGATAAATTTATTTAAATCAAATGGATCATATCGAAATAACTCGAACACAAATTCTTAATAAACCATATTAAAAAAAAAAAAAAAACACGCCCGCAGTGACTGATAGTGATAATGACTTTTAGGAAATCAATAGAAAGGCAAAGGGAATCACTTCGTGACTTTAAAAATGTCATTATCCAAAAATTGAATAAGGATTCTTAATCCACTAGTTGGTAATTAGTATTGGACAAATTCTGTGGGCAGTCATACTAATTATTATGGACCATCCAAATCAACCTTCTTTCTGAAGAGGTAGAAAATTAGTTAAATATCGAAAATATTGAGATAAAGCCAAATTCTTTAACATAATACTTGTTTAAATACTTATTATATAAACTTATTTTTAATAATTAAAAATTCGAGTTCAGACTTCAGACAAGATTTTCAGTTTAACTCTGTTGCTGTTCGTACATTTTTATTATTTCTATACGGTCGGCAACTGACATGCTTCACTGCATCTAAAATCTTGGACCATTCTGATTGGTACATGTAGATGATATTTACATCCAATCATATAGTGCCACATGGACAAGATTCTCACTGCGAACCACACTATTGTTCCACTCTCCACCTGTTTCCGCAGTTATGGTTGGGACTTGGGACACACAAATTATGAAAAATATGCCCACGACGTTGCCCTTTTTTTTTCTTTTCCTCCTCCAAAGCACAACTTGCTTTTGAACAGTCGCAAACTTTCACACTCAAAGTTTGATTATCATTCAATTACATACTTGAAAATATATAAAGTAGATTTAAAAAGCATGACAATAACTTTGAAAACGAAATTTTTAAATAGATTTATTATTACATTATATAATATTATAATATTTTTATTTAATTAATTATAATACCATATAGTCTAACAACAAATTTACATAAAATTTATATTTAGACACCCGCGCCTCTGAGATTTTTTTATTATTACACAAAATACACAACCGTCGTATGTTTGGCGTCTCACACTTGAAGTGCCAGACAAAAGTGGGACAAAAGCGGGAGGGTAAGATATTGACAGTTTGTTGTGTAGTTTGTTATAGTCGGCTGGTATGCCGTGCGCTGGACATGGGCCATGCCTATTCGATTTTGACGCCCAAAAAAGAAAAAAAGAGAAAGAAATTGTCGATTTCTCCATTACTGGAAGTCTGAAATTAGTAAATGTATCATTTTGTTTTTTATTATTGTTTTTAATAAGAGTCAATAATTTCATGATGATATAATTTTATTGTATTACTTTTATTTTTAAATATACTTTTTTCATATTTATTATTAACTAAATAAATCATGTAAATATAAATTAAAATAAAAAATTTAAGTACTAAAAATAAGAAAATATAAGATTTTTTTCTTATAATAAATAAATAAATATATTTATATTTTTAAGATAAATTATCAATAAAATAACTTATTTACCCTTCTTTTCCTTTAAATTTTGCTACTCGGGATCTTTTATGAATATTAAAAAAATTGTATGAGGTAAGTGGTATCCATTAATTTTAGTAGGGGAAAATTAGCAATCTCTCCAAAAAAATTTACATACAAAAGAGAATTTAGATTTGATGTTCAGTTGAGCTGAAAACTGAGTTTTAATAATAATTTTTCACTTGTATTTGTAATAATATATAGTTAAGATTTAGTAACATATTATTTTTTAATCCGGTAACTATTAGTCACAATATTATAAAAACAATCCGGACAAAACCTCATCTCAACAAAGAAAGTCTAAATTAAGCAACATTAATTTTTTTTTCTTTATTGGAAATCCAACATTAATCTAAATTTTTAAGCAAAGTCCACACATGTAAAAAATTAGAATTGCACAATATCGACATTCACTTCCAATAAGACATTTTGGTAAAAATAAAATATTCATGGAAACAGCTGAATTCCCTTTCACCCCTTTATGATTTCTTTACCTAAAAGAGAGGCATATTCTTAAATCATATGCATGAGTGACTCAACATTGCATTAGGATTTGTTGAGATTCGATTTGTGATAATTTTTTTTTTTGAAATTAATGATAAGAAGTTAACCCGAAATGATAGACACAAAAGCTAGCCTTATGTTATCCTCTTTAGAAGCAAATTAAATTTTTGGTCTTTTTCAAAAGCTTCACTCACAGCTTTAATGACCCACACGTATACAATAACTTCACCAAGTCCACCAACAAATTATTAAAATTTGACTTGCATGCATAAGAGTCCTACGAGCAAGAAAAAAAAATTAAACAACTAACATACAAATTGCGATTAAAAAAATGATGGAATTTTCTAAGCGAAAAATTGTTTTTCATTGCTCCGGTTGTTTTATTAATCAGGCCAACCGCACCATGAGATAATAAATATGCACTCCTTTTGCCACTATACTTTACCAAACCTCTACTCAAACTCTTGTAGCGCTTTTGACTATTGAGTATGGAGGGGATTGCTTGTGAAAACAACTAGCCAGCCAACCTTCCAATGAGATCTAGAAAATGACACCCACCACCATCACTTGCTTTGCTTTAGGGCCCATAAGTGGACAAATTAGTATAGGATAATTCAATTATCTCATAATTTCACAACCCCCAAAAAAAAAAAATGTAGCCCTAGGTCACTAACTAACAAAACCCTATGCTTACATTTCCATGTTATTGTGTTTACATACAAAAACAAATGAATACAGTGTATATTTGGAGTTAATTTAATTAACACCTAATAACAAACAGAGATGGTGGAATATTGACCTTTTGATGATGATGATAATGCTTAGACTAGATGATCGCCACGGATGAAATCGTTTTCTGATGAGGAACTGGAAAGAGTGATCATGCCGTTACAATCTGATACACTGTCTTGTAAAGTCAACAGCAAATGAGAAGTGCTGAAAGTCATTGAAGGTTTAGCTCTTGGGACAATGGGGACCTCTGCCTCACCCACAAGCAGTTGAACCACGCCCCGCATTGTGGGTCTAGCCAAAGGGTCTGGGTGCGAGCAGGCTAACCCAACCAACAGCACTCTTCTCATTTCAGCCTCGTCAAACTGACCCTCAAGCCTTGCATCAGCTGCCGTTAACAATCTGCCTTCTCTGTGTAAACTCCACACCCATTCAACCAAATTACTCGCAACACCAACTTTGCCAACCCCTGTAATCTCTTTCTCAATCGGTCTTCTTCCACTAGCTACTTCAAGAACAACGGCACCATAGCTAAACACATCGGTTTTCTCAGTTGCCCTTCCAGTTAGGAGATATTCAGGTGCCAAATACCCCATTGTTCCAGCAGCAACTGTTGCATCAGGTGATTTATCGTGTTCAACTTGTCTTGCCAATCCGAAATCTCCTAATCTTGCATTGAACCCTTCATCTAGCATTATGTTGCTAGTCTTAACATCTCTATGAATCACTTGGTTTTCACATTCTTGATGCAAATAAGCCAGAGCAGAGGCCACGCCGAGCAATATTTTTATCCTATGTGGCCATGGCAAAGGTGATCTTGCTTCAAATAAAGCTTTATCAAGACTCCCATTGGGCATCAAATCATACACTAACAGAATTTCACCCTTCTCATGGCACCAACCTTGAAGCCTAACAAGATTCCGATGCCTAAGAGTACCAATTATTGACAATTCTGATAAAAACTCATCCTTTCCCTGACTATTATGACTACATCTCTTCACTGCAATAATGTCACCATTCTCCGGCAAAATTCCCTTATAAACAGTCCCAAACGCGCCGTGGCCAATAATTCTATTAGCATTAAAGCATTTAGTAGCAGATCTCAACTCTCTGTAACTAAACTCCTTAGGCATTCTAATAATATCCGATGTAAAGGACTCAGATTTTTTCACATGCTTGTACCTTTTAGAGAAGAACCAAATTAGCACGCCGGCAAAGATGGCGAAAAATGCACTAGCCGTCACCACCCCTGCCACAGCCCCTGCTCCTTGCTTGCAAAGCTGGTTATGACAAGACGATGACTTGCTGCTCTTCTGTGTAGTACTTGAACCAGAAGGAGCCAATGACGGTGGCGGTGACTTCACAGAATTAGCTGTTGGGTTCATCAAGCTAGCCGTTGGAGGCGGCGGCGCTGACCCCGACCCGGTACCTGAATTTGACTCAAATGATGAACTAAAACTCCACCATTCTATACTGTGAATCTCTGTACTTCCTTGAGTTGACCCAGAGAATCCAACGTACATAAAATCATTGACGTACTGATCTAGATCAAGAGCGAAGGACAAAATTGGAACTTTCGGCTTTAAATTCGAATACGAAACGGATATATTAAAAGCCCGAGTCAATCCGTCGTATTCAATCCAAGAATTCACAAGATCGCCGCTCTTAAGATCAACATTTATAGTATCCAAATTAACAACCTGAGTAGAAACCATACTGTTTAGATCCAAACCCAGGTGGTTTCCATTAATGTCGCTGAACTCAACGTCCATTAGAGTGTCAAATTCCACTGCAACGAACCCCAACCCGGCCCCTTGCTCGTCTAGAAGCCCCAGCGAGCCGCCGGCCGAGCCGACCTGCTCGCCGTCCGGGGTGATGACGAATGCAAGCCCGGCGCCTATCGAGGACGGGTTGAGGTTGGTTATTGAGAAGGAGAAGAAGGTCGAGAAGCTTGCTGGGGTGTGAGTCCCGGGCAGCCGGAATCTGACTGGTTTGGAGTAGAGGACTTTGCCGGCGCCGGCGTAGGGGACGGTGACGTCACGAGTGAGGCGCACGCTCCCATTGTTCATGTGGGCGTCACCCAGAAGCTTTAAGCTGGCTAAAGTTAAAGTGCCGAAGTCGAATTCGGTTGCGGTGGAGATTGTTATTACAGCATTGTTGATGACGAAGAGACAAAACACGAGAGATAGGTTAAGAGACGTCAAAATTTTGCAAGAAAATAGCAACATTGTCTAATTAGAAATGGCGGAAGCTCATTGGTTACTATTTGTTTTTTGAAGAAGAAGATTAAATTCTCACGAGATTTTTGAGTGAGTGAGAGAGAGAGAGAAGGGTTGAGAGTTGAGAGACGGAACAAATAAAAACCCAAGCGAGGAAGTAGAGAATCCAAAGGAGAGATGAAGAAGACAGGTGGATTGATTTGATGACACGTGGCCATTATTTGTAACGGTTACATTTTTTTTCCTTCTTCTTTCTTTTACGCGAGATAAAGAAGCCTTTTTCTTCGGTTCACACACTTTTTCGAACACATCAGGCGTCGCACGTGGGACTTGGGCGCAACAAAGGCGTACGTGACCTTCACGCTCCAGCAACTTCACCGTGCACTGGTGTGTCATGAGTGGGCCCCATTTGTATTATGCGCCAAGTTAACAATAAAGACAAGTAAAACGGAATATTTACTGTGGGGGATTGCGTTATTTGTCTTTGTTGTTGAAAACGTTTTAACTTTTTTCAGAGTTTTTAATTGAAACTTTTTGTGGCTTCCAAGTTTAATCCAACACTTGAACATGCTTTATTATCATTAGCTTTCTTGGACGTGGTGCTTGTCGTTTTTCTTTTTCTTTTTCCGTAAATTTTTTTGCCTTTTCATCGGTGTAAAAGAAAAACAATTCAATTCAGAAAATTATAAATGTTTTTAAGAAATAAATTAATTAAGGGTTGACAATTTTGTCCTCCAACCCGCTAACCTGATAATATTACCCACCCACTTAGGATTATTATGTATTTTAATAGTTCAAAGGCGGGTTTTGTTATTACAAGTCAAAACCCGTTTAGAGTAGCGGGTTCTAGTGAAAGGGACAACTTCGCGCCGTCTGCCGATAGTGTTAATTGTATTATCAGTCTCCACTCCGCTTCTTAATCGATAACTTTCAATTGAACAAACCCAGTTGACACTTGTGATGGGACTTGATACATTTTGAGCGTGCAATTTTAATTTCTCATTTACATTAACAAATGTTAGAATTGATAAGCATTTCATGTAGGTTTTTATGTATGACTAATATTATAAACTTATAGCTTTTATTATTTTTTTAAAAAAATTAGATTGAATGCATTTTTTAAACTAAAATGTTTGAAATTTAGAAACTTGTTAAAAATTTACTAGATACTAATGCGAGTTTGATAATAATTTAAAATTTGTTAAGGTGGGTTTGATAATGACAAATAAATACCGTAACGGATGATAGAAGAATTTAATTTTTTTTTGTTTTTTGAGTATAGGTGCCAGGAGTCATTGGTATAGGTAAGCAACGTACTGATACTCACATGTTGCCGTCCCTACTCTAACGTTAGCAAAATTTAAACAATTTTATTTTTCTCATTTTAAAATCATATTAATATGTTCTTTCTACAAAATGAGTTATTTGGATTCATTGATTTTATTTCAAATAATATAAAAAATTGCATCTGTTAATCATGAAATAATTCTGCTTATTCCAAATTTATATATACAAATTATAAAAAACTAGTGTGTGTATGCGTATTTAGCTAATGATGAAGTCTTCAAATATGTTAAAGATTGCTCAAGTATTAAAGCTTTATCCAAAGTAAATTTAATTATATTTTAAAATTGCAATATAAGCAAAATTTAATTGATAAAATGCCAGGAAATTCATTTTTTTTTTAAATTATGTACAATACAAAGAGATAGATAATCGCTGCAAAAATTTAAAATTAAAGCAAAATATAAAAGCATTCTGGAATCATAAAAAAATAAACTCTTACAAATCATATGAGGAAACTTAAATCCTTTACCTTCATCAATATAAAGAAGGTAAAATTGACCAATTTAGTTAAAGAGTTCTTGGTTAAAAACTCATAACTAAATGATATTTTATCCTATAAAAAAAATGTTTATTCTAAATTCATCCCCCTCTACCGAATAAGTACCTATGGAATCTAATTTTACCCTTAATAATTACTGTGCTCATATTTTCACAACAATAGAACAATATTGAGTATAGAATGGTGCGTTTTGTACTTATTATAAAATCTCATTGTTGTGAGAAGCACACGCGCGCACGCTACGAACGCTCTCACGCATCTTGCTCCCTTCACCCTCACCACACAGCAATAGTTTTGGCTTCGTTCTCCTTTACTAGGGAGCTATAGTCTCACACTATTCACCTCACCATGCAATAACAGTCTCGGCTCCCTTCTTCCTCACCACGCAATTTTAGATTATGGACACTGATAGCATCAATGTTCCAAATATACGACAATTTTAGAATCTTATAATATTAAACAAGTATTGATGGTAATACTAGTTATGTTCGACTCACAACAGTAGATTCATACTGAACACAAATTTGGTAGTTTTAATTATTACGAAAATATTATTTTCTTAATAATTATAATACACATCCCTTTTTATATTCTTTAAGTCAGTATTCATATGAAATCATTGAATGATAAATAAATATTATTTTTAAAATAATTTTTTTCAATATCTTACCGTCTAATTAATAATAAATATGAATTATTTTAAGATAAGTACTTGCTGTCCGTAGCATTACTGCATTAAGCCGCGGTTTTGGGGACTCATTTTTTTATCTAGGCTCAAGGAGCGTGTTCGCACGGACTCCAACACGTGCGTAAGCTTGTCGTTTCCCCACGGCACTTCTCGGACCAACTAAGATAAGAATTTAGCGTGACTGTACTAAACAGCACAATTTCACGTGATCGAGTCAACAAATGGTTAGCTGAGGCTTAGACGCTTCGCCAATAGCCGTAGTGGGTTATTTTAACTCTTAACGCAGTTAAGCATGACCATGAGTGAACAATAAGCCTAGCTGGCCACGTCACTCTATCCGTAATCCGCCACGTCATCATATGAAATTATGAGCCCGCCAACACAAACGGAATTTCGCGTGGCATTGAGAGCTTTCCGAGTTACGAGTTTGGTCTCGATGTCTGGTTTATGATTGCCCGCAGCCGTGGACTGTAGAAAAGTCTACGATTTGATTTGAAAGTTGTGCATGTGGTGGGACCTATGTGGGTCAAACGTTAGGTGGACCTGCACGGCACCACTGGGACATCTAATCATTCTTAATTTGTCCTGTTTCCAGTGGACGGTGTAGATGAAACGACAAGAGTCGTAATGCTGGGCAGCGTGGGTTCTGTTACTGTACGTGACAAGAACCCTTCGTAAATTATCATGTTGGAATGGATGGGATAACAGCTCACGACATTGTTGCCTTGTTGGTCCGTACGCGCAACACCGGAATTAAATTGGGCCTCATTTGCAGGCCTTTAAGACTGCAGAAATCGGGGCCCAAGACACATGCATGCCTTGTTGATATTATATGTACACGTATTTACGGTTATTATTTACGTAATTTTACTAATTTTCTTGAGGGAAATTTTAATGGTTTTGAAAATAAAACAAAAAAAAAATATGTAAAGCTTTTTTCGCATATTTTAAACTTTAAATTTTAATATCATTTTCAACCATTTATCTTATTTGATATGGATTAAAATTTTAATTTATATATTTTTTGAATAAGCATTTAATTATTATATATTTTTTTTCAGACAAATGATAAATCCGCTATCTAAACATGGTTTGAACCCAAATCTCTTATTTTCAATTTAAACAATTATAGTAAGAGTTGGACTGTTGGCACCCTTCCAAAATCCTTTTAAAACCCATCTTCTATTATAATTACATTTAAGTATAAATACTCTAATATATTTCACATCTATTTTATCTCACTTCAAACTTGTATTTTCTCTTCTATTAAACTCATACATGTAATTTTTTTTCCTGAATTCTCTATAATTTTTTTTCAATTACTAAGACAATCTATTGATAATAAACAAAATATATTATGACAAAATTAACTGTCTTTTTTTAAGGTTCATAATAAAATTTTTTACATCATAATCTTACAAATATGTTATTTAATTAATTAATTTTTATAAAGAAGTTTATCATCCATAAAAATTTATTTGTGAGGAGTAAGAAAATAATAGAAAATTAAAAATTCAAAAATTAAATGTGTTTATTTAGAAATAAAGATATTTTAAACATTAAGCTTAATATTATTGAAGAAGGGTTTCAAAAGAATTTTGGAGGGGTGCCAATAGTCCACTTCTTATAGTAATTGAATTAGCTGACACATATGAAATAATTCAAAAGATTGATTAGACCATTGAACGCCTTTGGAGTGAAAAAAAAATTATTTCATTATTTCACATAAAGTTAATATGCTTAATTTTTAAAAAGTCCATTAAGGACACAATTATACATTTATACAGACTCACAGTTGCACAGTCTTGCGACTCTTTATTTCGATATTTGCACAAAGCACTTCAAGGAAACCAGCAGAGACATTGGTCTCTTGAGTGAAAAAATAAAATAAAATAAAAATAAAAACACAACCCTCATATTGCTCATTAACTGCTATATATTCACGTAGCGGCAATCCTTTCTTACTTCACCTTGGTCTCCGGTAAGAGGATTATTCTCCGACAACAAGGCGATGGCCCTGGAAAATTGTTCGTGGAAGTAGCTGTTATCGGCGGCCATCTTCTGAACAAATGGAGCTGTTCTTGGATCAGAAGCCAATTGCTGATCAACAATGAGCAATCCCTTGTGGTTTATTATGTTCTTGTAGTAGTTGTTGTCAAGAATCATTGGCGTTTCTCTGTCGTTTCTTGCGTACACAACTGCATCCGGATCGGGGTCCGGCGTAGGGCACCGGCCTTTGAGATACTCTGCGTATACGGGATCCAATGTGGGATCAACGGTGGGATAGAGTCTGTGTACGAGATTTACGCAGTGGACTCGTCCGACAGAATGAGCTCCTGCTCCCCAAACCAAAACCAAAGTTATATTTTAAGAGAAAATTCATATTATTACATAAGAGTTAGACAATGTTTGTTTTTTTATCTGAAATCTAAATAGGTCTAAATTTAATTAAAATCTGAATAAATTTAAATGAAAATATCTGAATAATATATTTATTTTTTCTTTTTCAACATCTGAAGAGAACAACTTAAAAGCTAGTAGTTTGACATAAATATCTTTTTAAGTGGTGTATATATTTATTCTTCACAATTTATAATTTTCATAAGTTGATTAGTTTGGTAGCTTTAAAAAAAATACTATCATTGTTTATCTTAATTTCATTTTTTAATTAAAGATGTAATTATAACATCAAATTTTATTATAAAGTTAACATTGATATTTTATTTTTTATTCATATTTGATTTGTTCAGTATTTTAGCTTAGCTAATGTTATCATGTGAATAAAACTTTAAAGCAATTAAAAAAAATAACTTCAAGAATAATACAAAAATATTAGATTTATACATAATATTGGAAATACATGAATTGTTAAGGATATTTTTGAGATTTGAAATTAAAATTTTCCATTTAGACTTCAAATTTCAGATAAAAGTAGACTTTTTCTACTTTTTCTATTCAGATAAAATTGTTTGAAAATAAGTGATAAGTTAAAAAAACAAACAACATAAAATAAACAAATGTCTGAAAAATAGTTAAATCCAGACTTCAGACAGAAAAACAAACAATACCTTAATATGACTAATTATTACACATATAATATTTATAGTTAAATTTAATATAAGCATCACTTCTATATTGATTTATAAAATAAATGTTATATGACTAACGTAGTAGCTCTGATTTATTATAAAATTTCTCATATTTAACAAAAAATTAAGAAGACTAAATTACCCCACGAAAAGTTAATTACAACTTGCAAGAAAGTTAAACACGAATTATGTCATTATCGGGGGGAAAAAAGAAAAAAAAAGATGTTAGGAAGTGGAAATACCATAAAGAGCAACGACTCCTTCATCATCGATGCCAATGGAATTGAAAACAGAAAGGGCTGTGGATATGCTATCATTGTGATTGGGGATGAACTTTTCGACCTCCGCCAAATAACTCACTCTGCTATCCCTCCGTCCAGTTTTAATTGGGATACGGGGGCCTCCCAACTGTTAGTAATAATTAACACGTCCACCAAAATAATACATATCCGTTTCAATAATCAAATTTGATTTTCGGAAGCATTTTCAATTTTCAAGAGGATAAAAGGGTAATAGCGCCGTCCTGGTTTGCTGAAATGATCGCAGAGATTTCTTATTTTCAGAAATGGTCACATTAATTTGTTCCCTTGTTTGTTAAAAAATGATTCTACAAATCCTAAAACTATAAATTTGCGTCATCATTTCGTCAAACCACGGCTATCACTGACCTTTTAGCGAACTAATTGACGTACCATGACAATGCCTTCTCGTGCAGAAAGAGCCACGATATCGGCGCAAGAAACTTTCAAGGGGCATTCAGCCTCAAGAGCTGCTTTGATTGTGCTCACGTACTTGAAATTTCTCATTCCAAAGCTTCTTTCCGATGCCTGCTCCGATGCAACACCTGTCACTGTCTCCAGCAAGAGCGATGCATCGCATGACTGCAAAATTTTAACATTTTAAAAAAATCTTAAGCCAAGCGTGAATTTATTTAACTATTAATCATCACAATCTGAAAAGAGATAATCAATTAATATAAAGCTTATTATCAGATCAACATTGAACCTAAATCCGGATTAAAATACCTTGACGGCGCAATCGTGGAAAAGATTTCTGACCCACGAGACTGCAGTGTTTCCATGTTTATAGTATAGCTGAACGACTTGTTGCTTGATGATTTCTTCGGCTTTTGGGCAACTCTGTGCGTAGTAATTAAACTGCAGCTCACTCATTCCTGAGTCAAAGAAACATGAAAATAATAAGTGAAAACTGATTTACGTACCAGCGTATTAAAAAAAGAAAAAAGTAAAAAGAAAAAAAGAAAACAAATATTTACCAGAATAAAACTGCAAGAGCAACGGTAATAACAGAAAGAAGAAACTTGGGGAAAGATGAAACCGTAGCCTCTTAGTAGTGGCCATTTTCTGATAAGCACTTGCAAGCTTTGGCTTTATTTTTGAGTGATACAAACAGCAGCCTGTGCAAGTGTTTATATAGAAAGTGGTAAGATGAAATTGTAACCTCCACTAAGCCACTTTCCTTGACCTTTTGGTAACTTCCTTACGCCAATGACTCCACTTGAAGCCAATCCTCTTCTAAATTAATAGAATAAATTTATCAATGTCTGTGTGTATTATCAGTAACACGCCATCGCTCACATTATTAATCAGTTGAATTTTGTGAAATAATAAAAAAGCTCGTAAGACAAGCTAGCATTATTATTGGGTTTATTGGATCTCATTCAAATTTGATTGGTTGGTCGAGTATAATTTTCAATCTAACTCAAAAAGGTTATAAAGGGTGTTACATATGGATTACAATCATTTAAACTATTTAGGGTCAATTTGGTAATGTTAGAGCTTTTAAAATAATTGATGTTAGCTGTGCTGTAGAAATAATCAACTGTAAAGAGAATCAATTAAGTGTTTGGTAAATTTTATTTTCAAAAATATTGTGAATTTTAAATTGTTGTAAGAAAATAAATGACTAAAATGTACATAATGTAGTATGAAATTTACTTACACATATAAAAATGTACACATACAGTATCTTTAATTGTGTATTTTAATAATTTTAACTAAAAATAAAATTTATGAATTTTTATAAATCTTAAAACAATTGATATTTAAAAAATCAACTGTAATTTTCACTAAATAACATCAAGCAAAGTATAACTAGGTATTCCAAGAATAAATAAAAGAAAATGTAATGAGCTACAAAAACTTAAAACGAAAACAAATAATAGATTGTTATGCAATATCATATACGTATTAAACTTACAACAATATTATAATAAAACAAGGTGTGTGTGAATTATAATAAAAAATTATTAAAATATTAATTTTATTTTAATTTAAATAAGGATAATTTCGGGTTTAAGTAATAATTGTAAGGATATTTATGAAATTATATTAAAGGGTAAAATTGATTCTCAAAATTAGAATCTAAAAGTTACTCATTTCATACTTTCCAAAATCAGCTGTAGGAGGAGTTGATTTTGGCGAAAGTAATTTTAATTTTTTTTTACCAAACACCAAAAATAAATTTTAAATTTTTAAAATCACTTTTAACCCTTGTAAAAATAATCCTAATCGGGCCTTATTCACGTGTGGAACATTGTTAGGATTTAGAAGTAATTGCAAACTTAGAAGGAAAGTTTAATTAATAATTAAATGTACAAATGGCTTAGAAAATAAGCCATAGATTCCCATAATGAATACTCAATGATTAGATCAATAATTCAAGATATTTTTGGAAAGATTTTATTAAAATATATAGCTGCTTAGTCACCGAATTAATGGTAAGTACTTCAAAGTTGAAAGGGTTCTGACCTGGATTGTCGACATGAAAGGGATGGCTTAATTTGGACCACAAGGGGATTGGGGAAAAAAAAAAGCTAAAAGATTTAGATGGTTGTTAGAGGCCTTTCCATTTTTAAATTTATATTAACATGATGATCAACCTTATCCAAATAAAACGCTCTAATTTATATTAATTCTTTCATTTTTTTTATATGCTAGGTTTAGACTTTGTTTTCAGTGTACATAATTAAAGAATATAATTATACGGAACAAACAATTGAAAAAAAAATTAATATGTATGCCTCTCCGGCCGGCTTTCTTTCTTTCAGTGTTCTAAATTTATGTTTTTTTTTTCAATTGCTTGGTGTTTTCTAGTTCAATATGTTAGAATATAATTAAATCTTTGATAGAAATCATCATCTATAATTTAAAAATATTTTTATTGTATTATCAAGAATTACTAACAAAATATGCAGCCGTATACCTGAATTTATAATACTTATTGCTCTTTAGAGTTGGTGGTTTATCTTCCAGAACAACACTTTCTCTTATAAAATCCTTTATATTTATCTGTACTCTCTCTTTGATGACGGGATATAAAAAAAAAAATTAAATGATGTGTGTAACTTGGAAATCATAACCACTTATATAAAGAACTTTTCTTGTTGTCTTTTAGTGTCTATATTTTAGCTCGTCATAGAAATGGAAATTATCCTTAAGAATCAACACATAATTACTTAATTACCCTTAAGAATCCCATATTACTGTAAACCTTAATGGATTACCTTTAATTAAACTTAATTTTATATGATAGTCCGTAACACATAATTATTCACATATAAGCGCAATGTTAGATTAAGTATCCAATAATGCTGGATTAAAAATCCATCAATCTCCCACTTGGGCTACATTTGTAACCTTATAATTATGCTTTGCAAAAATAATCGTATGAGCTCAACCTTACTGTCATTACTGAAATGTATCTATAAACAATTCGGTTCATCAATCATACTAGACGTAGGATCAAAGTATCCTTTGTTACAACAATCAAAACTCAACCCATCAATGGTTACTATGCCAATACAACTGAATGATATGGATCATGATGTGCATGTATGGCATTGAAATTTCATGCAATGTGATCTTAAAATGGCTATTTCCAACTGGTCGACTTTAAGCCTTAGTGAGATCAAACCATACTAAAAATTAGAGTGCAAATAATTAGAAAATTTTATTTCTGCAGAAATAATCTTGAATATCTATAAACCGAAATAACTAAAAATATCTATGACATAAAAGCGTTTAAAATCACAAACTCTCACTAAAACTAAATTTCCTTCAATGAATGACACATATATAAGCAACATGCTCATGAAACATTTTGAATGACAATCCCTTAGTAAGCGGATCCACAATTATGGAGTTTGTGTCAATATGCTCTGTAGACAACTATATATTCTTAGTAACTAAGAACTTGATGTCTGTATACTTTGATTTCATCGAGCCCCTATTGTTATTGGAATATAGCACTACTAATTTATTATTAATAAATAACTTAAGTGGTCTTTCAATGCCATCTATTATCCATAGCCTTGTGACAAAATTTTACAACTATATTTTGTGATTGGTTGTCTCATAATGAGCTATACACTCCACTACCATTGTAGAAGAGGCTATAAAAGACTTTGTAGCACTTTTCTAGGAAATAATACCCCCAGTTAGTAGATAGATGTAATCCAAAGTGGATTTCATATTATCTTGACATCTAGCAAAATCGGAGTTAATATACCGATCATCTCAAACTGATCTAACCTCCGATATATGAGCATATATTCTTTTATTCTCTATAAGTATGATAAAACCCGTTTGGTTGCTTTCCAGTAGTTTACTCCTGATTGCTTAAATATATGCCCAACATCCCAACAACATACACGATGTTTGGTCATGTACAAACCTGAACATACATCAGACTTCTAACTGCTGAATTATACAAAATCTTCTCTATTTCCTTTTTCTCAGAATCATTTTTAGAGCAGTGATTGGGACTAAACTTATCTCCCTTAACAATAGGGGTATCACTTAGTTTGCAATCTTGTATGCCATATCTCTTGAGAATCATTTCGACTTTTGTGATAATTTAAGAATAACCCGAGAGTAATTTTGATGTATCTATATGTCTACTATAAAAGAGTTGTCACCGAGATCTTTCATATCATATTTCTTAGCTAGAAATCTCTTAAAGTCATAAAACAAGCCTATGTCGTTGTTAACAAGCAAAATGTCATCGAAATATAAAATCAGAAAAATATAGTTATTACTACAGTACTTATAGTATATGCGATCATTGATTAGATTCATCTCAAAACCAAATGAAATAATCACTTGATGAAACTTGAAATACCATTGTTAAGATGCTTGCTTGAGCCCATAGATGGATTTCTTGAGTTTGCAAACCATAGTCTTTGGGTCTTTTGGCACAAAGTTTTCTGGTTGCACTATATAAATTATTTCATCAATGTCGCCATTGAGAGATGTTATTTTCACATCCATCTGATATAACTTAAGATTACAATACACCGTTAAAGCTATTATGATCCTAAAAGAGTCTTTTGAAGAAAACGAAAAGAAAGTCTCTTTCTAGTTGATGTCTTTTTTCGGTGTAAAGCCTTTTGCGATAAGATGCGCCTTGTATTTTTCCACATTGCTTTTCAAATCACTCTTGATCTTAAACGTCCATTCCATCTGATATAACTTAAGATTACAATACACCGTTAAAGCTATTATGATCCTAAAAGAGTCTTTTGAAGAAAACGAAAAGAAAGTCTCTTTCTAGTTGATGTCTTTTTTCGGTGTAAAGCCTTTTGCGATAAGATGCGCCTTGTATTTTTTCACATTGCTTTTCAAATCACTCTTGATCTTAAACGTCCATTTGCATCTAATAGGTTTCGCACCTTCTGGCAATGGGACAGGATCCTATACGTCATTGTCCTTCATGGATTTCATCTCCTCATTTATGGCATCAATCGACTTCTAAAAGTTAAAAACTTTTCATGGCTTGATGGAAATTGATCGAATCATCTTCCATCACTATAATATCTACCTCATATACAAAAGTCATCTGGTATTACACATCTTTTTTTCTAGTGGATCTCCTTAATGACATAAATTTTTGAGGTGGTAGAGATTATTCTTGTACAATAATTCCTTGTATGGTAGTTCTCTAACATTGTCTTTTACCATACACCAATGGAAATTTTAATATATTCCTCGTCAAAGATCTCCCTCAACAAACTCAGCATCCCTAAAGAACCGAGCAATTTTCGACTTAAAAATTGACTTAATTATAGTATTATAGAACTTGTAACCCCTGGAACGTTTAGAGTATCCGATAAAATAACAACTCACTATTCTTGAGTCCATTTTCTTCTCATTAGACCTATAAGGCATGCCTCAGCTAGACATTCCCAAACATATAAGTGCTTTAAACTAGGCTTCTTGCCTATCCAAAGTTCGTAAGGGTTTTGACAGTTACTTTAATTAGAACCTTATTAAGAATATATGCTGCAATGTTAAGTGCTTCTCTCCAAAGTAATTTTGGTAAAGTAGAATGACAAATCATACTCCTTTCCATATCCTTTAGTATCATGTTTCAACTTTCAACAACACCATTTATAGTTGATGAAACTACTATAGTGTACTGTAGGATGATATCAAATTTCTCTAGGAACTTAGCAAGCGGTCCTGGACGTCGTTCACCTAAACCGTCAAATCACCATAATATGCACCACAATTATATCTCATACTTTTGATTCTTTTACCGAGTTGGTTTTCAACTTCAGCATTAAAATTTTGGACTATATCTAAGAACTGTGACTTTTGATAGAGGAGACATGTGTAACTATACCTAGAAAAATTATATATTATTATCATAAAATATTGTCGACCATTCCAAGTAAGCATAGGGAATAACCCACAAATATTAGTATGTATGAGTTCTAAGATGTCCAAAGTTTTGTTTGCCTCAAATTTCCTTTTATTAGTTTGTTTTCCTTTGGTACAATTAAACAACTATCAAAATCTGTAAAATCTAAGGGGTTTTGAATTTTATATGGCACAAGTCTATCTATTCTCTATCTAGAGATATTACCCAGTCTCCTAAGCTATAACGCAGCTGAATTCTCATTGATTAATCTTCTCTTTATATCTCGTGTATTGAATTGTGGGGATTCATTAAATTAAATAATTGCATCAAGCATATAAAGATTATCATTGTCTAACAAAGAATCAGAACCAACTAATTTTGAATCATAAAACGATTGATATTCATGGAAATTACATACGCACAACTGGTTATATTTTAAATTAAATTAATTTTCGTATGAGATACCACTTTTGTGACATGTTGCTTCAATTAATTCATCTCAAAATATGTAAACATATTAGTATTTGAATTTAAAATTACACAAAAATTACCAAAAAATTCGAGTCAAAGTCAAAGCCAAAGTTAACAATCAACAATTTGATAGGTCAACTATTGACCGATCAAACCATTGATCAGTTCAGGATTGCACCGGGTTCAGGTTAACTAAAACCAAATCCTAAACTAACCACCGAAATGTTGGAAAACCTTTTTTTTTCTTTTTACTTTTCTTCTCCTCCATGGTCGTCACTTCACCAAATTTGCTCTTTAGGTTGTGTCTTTCCCCTTTTTTTTTCCTTAAACTGCTTCATAAAGGTTTCTTGATGGCGCAACCATGGTTGCCATTTCCCTCGATCTAGTGCAGCCGCTTGCTTGCTTGCGGTGCGGTCGTTGCTAGCGCCGTTGGCAGCCTACCAGCCTAATCTCAATTCATAGATATCTATATATGGCTGTTAGTTGCAAAAAAATAAAGAGAAGAAAGTGCCAAATATTTTACAAACCGAATTACTGAATATTAATTTTTTTCTTAATTTTGGATTTGCTGAATAATCTTTATATAGAAAACAATCATAAATTGTTCTCAATGATTCAACATAAAGAGGCTTTGATACCACTTATTGGAACATAATTAAACCTTTGATAAAAACTATCGCCTATAATCCATGAATATTCATGTTGTATTATCAAGAATTAATAATAGAATATGCAGAAGCATACATAGTTCCATAATGCTTAATTGCTCTCTAAAGTCATGTAATTTATCTTCTAGATCAACACATCCTCCTAGAGAATTTGTTAGGGTTTTCTGTACTCTATCTGACAATGGGATGTTAGAAATAATAAAACGATATGTGTGACCTGGGGACCATAACCACTTATATAGATAATCTTTTCTGTTGTCTTTTGTTATTCCTATTTTAGCTCATCATAAAAATAGAAATTATCTTTAAGTGTCTACACATTAACGGCTCACATCCTATTAGATATATTGAAAGTCATATTACCGTAAACTTTAATAGATTACTTTTAATTGGGCTTAACCTTATAGACAATCCACAACACATGATTATTTACAATAAAATCCATCACAATAAAATTATTAAGGTTAAGATTTGAATTTTTTTGTATGGATTTTAAACTTCAATGATAGTTTTGTTGTCTCTACTTGCACTAAAAGTTAATTCCTTTTTCTGTTTAGAATGAGTTTGATTGGGTAGATTAAGTCTATCTTGTAAAATTTTCCATGCACTTCATTAGTATTAGTGGTGTGAATCTATTTTTCCCCTTTTTGTTTAAGAGATTCATAGTCTTATTTATATTATTAGATGTTGTCCTAACTAAAATTTGCATCATAAATATTGTATTGTATTTTTTGAAATAATAAATGAGACACAAAGAATTTAGGTGGCCCAGCTCTAGGGTTACATCTATGAGTATAGAAAGAGTAATTTCACTATTTAATAAGATTATAATGGAATTTTTTTTCCTCTCTTTATTTTTTTAGGTATTTGCTCATCTCCAGTGCATTAAGAGTTCTCTATTTATAATACAATTTAGATATCTAAATTCTCGATAACTCCTCTGATGATCTTTATTACTTAATTAGAATTTTATATGATGCCAACATTTATCTCCTTCTTAAATTGGGTTTTATTTAATATCAATGTTTATCTCCAACATTTGTCTCTTTCTAAAATTCACACCATCCTTCGCGAGCTTCTAGATTCTTTTACCAGGTTCAGATAATGCTTTTGACTACTAGATCCTAACTGTTGGATTCAATTGAGCTTTTTTAATTAAACTTATCTCTCACAGTTGTGTTCTCATGCTATCATGCTCTACTTCATCAATGATCTCTGGCATTCGCGCCTATTTGAGTTATTGAGCTTTTGAGCTCTCATGCTATCATGTAGTAGCTATACTCTCCTATAATCATGCTCTCCAACAATCATACTTATTTAACTTTTCAGGCTTCTTACTCTCATGCTCTCATGATTCATGTTCTCATGTAGCTATATTTATTTGACTTATTAAACTTCTTGTTATTGAGCTCTCATTCTCTTATACTTATCATATTATCACACTTATATGACTTTTCACATTTCTTGTTACAGCAGTACTTAATTCTATTATGACTTTGTTTTGCACCCAATGTAACAATGTATTATTGATCATTTTAACTAGCACTTTTAATAGGATTTACTAATTAAAAGAAAAGGGAAAAAATAGTTTTGGAGAAAGTTGGTGTTCAAATCTTGAATATGACGTGCCAAAGCAGCCCTCGTTAACAATTACAGTAGAATGAATCATAATCATACTCCCATAGAATTCTAGAAACCAGTGGTTCACAACCAGAGACGAAAGTCATACTTTCAGCTAAATCATAATGTACGTAGCTTGGGACATATATTTTAATCTAATATGAGTGTCATACAGTTATAAATTTTTATACGAATTTATTTTATATAAATTAGTTTCACATTAATTTATTTATTAAATAAAATATAAAATAATAAAAATAAATAATGTGAATTTAAAAATATTTACTTAAATCAATTTAATTATGTCACAATTTATATAAAAAATAAGATTTTAACGAATTTGTAGCTAACATTTAATATAGGGCTATTAACTTATTTTAATTACGGACTTGAGGCTAATTAAGGTAAATAAAATTGAGGATTGGGCTTTTCGTTTCATAACGATTAATTTCCTTTTCCTGAAAGATTTTTTTTCATTTTTTTATTGTTAACAAATAAACTTTTTCTTATGAAATTAGCTAATGAATCAATGATAAACGCGACGATAAGACTTGACTTTATTTTCATTCAGAGATGAGTGGAGGGCCTGAGGCCCCTGCTAACTTAAAAAAGAAAGAAAAAATGAAATCGTTTTTGCTTTAAGGGTGTGATATTTTCACCTCGCAATTTTAAAAATCCATCATTTCAAAAAATAATTATAAAAGATTCAATAGTATTTTTAATAATTTTATAATTTGAAATAAAGAATAAGTTTTAAAAGTTAATTAATTTAATCCTCATTAATTGTTTAAACTTATGCCACAAAAGCACATATTTTGGCAAATTTAATCATCTTTTTGGTTATTGAATAAAATAGCTCTTTATCAACAATGATCAAGAGACTTATGCAAAGAATGGAAAAAAATTAATTAATTATGTAATCTTTCTCGTTATTTTAAAATTTGAAAAATAATATGATTTTTTTAAAAAAATTATATCTTGAAATGGGGCGGATTTACACATATCCTAGGAGTGGAGATATACCTGCCCTTGTTTTAATAGCTGATTCATTATTGATTACCTAAGGCTAAAAGCCCTTTTTAAGTTTATGAAAATTTTAAAATACAAATGTTATCTCCTTTTAGTTCCTTCTTTACTTTTTTCTTATCTAAAGAATTAGAATTTGTCATTTATTTATTACAATAGATTTTCTTATCTTCCTCTTATTTGTTAATTTCCTTATCAAATCAAGACAATTTATGATAATTTTTTTCTCTTATCTCTCTTTCAATTATTAAAGAATTTATCATTATGAACAAATCTGTCAAAAAGCTACATCGCAAGCTCATAGTAAAGCTAAAATTAAAAGTCTTCAAGATAGTAAATTCTAACGAACTAACGGTTCAATTTACATTATATAATAAATAATGTGACATTTATAAAATCTTAACCTATAACTAAATATCATAATTAATTAAATAAACTAGTAAACCACTAAAAAATCATAATGGAATTTGAGCAATATGATGTGTGGAGTGAAATTTATCATTTTAATAATTTTCTTTTCAGAACTTAAATTACGATATCGCATTACTTTATCTTCCTATATCTAATTCCTGTCACCGGCAGTGGTTCTGGATTTTTATTTTATTTTATTTTCGTTTTGAGTGATGATAAATTGATAATGAATGGCCTCCCACTTAGTACTTGGAAGCCGCCATTTCCTTGTAAACCCTATTGAATATTTTATTAGAAATTAAACAGTCGGCATATACATTTATGTAAATGTCAAAAGCAGCAATGATTTTTTCTTTTTTTTCATTGAACATGCAGGTCTTTCGGGCGCATCTGCGCACTAGTTAACGAGGATATAATTTTCCTAAATTATAATAAGAAAATTATTATTTTACTATTAAAATTATTGTGACATTTTATGTCAGTATTATGGTTTATTGCAAAGTATATTTTACAGCCAAACGTTTGCGCCATTATCAATTCGCTACTATTCCGTTAAGAAAACGTTAATGTTTAACAGAAATTGAGTTAAAAATTGATTTTACCCCCAAGAGTTTAAAAGACAATTTTACTCGTTGTAATTTAAGCATTATATGTCAGAATAACTTTGGTAGTAAAATGATAATTCCTCTAAAAACTTGATAGTAAAATGATAATTTATCTATTAAATTAACAGACAATTTTACTCTTATAGCTGGAAATGTCTTTGATGCCCTTACGATATCAGTAAGATATCAGTAAATTTTTAATGTTCTCAACGGAATACTAGTGAATTGATAACGGCACAAATGTTTGGTAGTAAAATATACTTTTCGGCAAACTATGGTATTGACATGAAATGTCAGAATAACTTTGGTAGTAAAATGATAATATCCCATTATAATATTCATTATATTGGCAGATTAATTCAACGAATGTGATTAATATTAGCTGTCGAAACTTACTAGAGATTATTATTATTATTATTATTATTAAAAGAAATCTAGGCAAATTGAGCGTAGACTTCATTGAAAAGAAAAGAATTAAAATGAGGAAGACATAACAAGCCTAACCCTTTAGAAAATATATAACATACAAATAAAATGCGTAATTTTTTTTCTAAACAATGTAAGGGCAAGTACCTTTAAAAAAAAAAACCATGGAGTGTTTCTTTAGAAATGCCTAATGGCAAACATTTTCTCCAAAAGGCCATAGGTTGTGTATCTTAAAAAAGTCATGGGCCATATCTCTGTAAATTGCCTTGGAAAAATATCTACAAAATTCATGGGGGCAAAAAGGCATGTCTATACAGATTGCATAATGGCAAATCTCTATAAGAATTGAACGCAATGGGGTGAATTTTAAGAGTTCCTTCTACAAACATTTTTAACTGCCAGCGCCAGAAATGTTGTTATTGGTATGTTTGATTTGAAGAAATGAAAAGAAAAGGAAGGAGAGGGTAAGAGAGAAGGAGAAAGAAATAAGAGAAGATTAGATAAATTCATTTCAAAACAAATAATGAAATTGAAATTCATATTATTTTTTCCTAATTTTCTCTCCCCCTCTCTCTTTTCTATTGCTTTTCGCTCCTCACAATTCTTTCAACCGAACACCAAGTATATATCATTTTAACAGGAATCCCCTAGAGGCTAGCACCAATTTCTACGAGTTTCTACAAAATGCTTAAGGACACGCATTTTTACAAAATGTTCTATGACCTATCCTTACGAGTTTCTACAAAAATTCCTATGGACAAATTTTTACGAGAAATACCCTTGGGTCATTCTCTACAACAAACTCCTAAGGCATCTTCCTATAAGAATGCTCCAAAGAAGAAGCTTAAGATAAACTTTTTTGCGAATAATGCCCTAAAGCCAATTTCTGCAAAAATGGTTGGGGTTTAAAAAGCCATAATCGGGTCTCTATAAAATTGCCCAAGGGCAAATATATATAAGAATGCCCAAGCGCATATATCCAAAAAACGTAGCCTATCGATGAAATCCTTATACAAATTTATTAGCATCGGCAACCTAGCAAAAGATCCGGAAGAGAACAAAGGATGTAAAAAATCCTTACAAAATCCAATTTTTGTAATCATAATTCTATTGTTAGAGGAAATAAGATAAATGGACAATTCTGAATTTAAGTAAATTAAAATATCTATGCTCCTGCAAATTTCGAACCTTCCATCTTTAAATCCTAATTTATAGTGTTATTTATTTTTTAAATAAATGTAAAATAATTTTGAGCCAATGAAGTAATAAATTGCTTAAATTTATTATAAAAAGTATATTAAAAATTTAAGTAACTCTATTGTATATTATTTTGTTCATTTATGTAAAATAAATTATGTATATTATTGTAAAATGGTGTTAGGAGCTCAATTAAAAAAATTATGATATAACAAATCAAGCCTATTGGGGTTCCATTGAGAGAACATAGCCGTACAGGGCTTTCAAATCGATTAGGAGAACAAATCAAACCCATTAATGTTCCAATAATTGAACAAAGGGCCTAAAAACTACAAATTCAAAAAGGAACGTAAAGGCCCCTCACATATCTTGGCAGGTGTCCAAAAAATGAATTGTCTTGGATAATTATTCAGGTACATTGCCAAGTGAATCCTGCTGTTACTTAAGTATTCGAGACTGAAGACTGAAGATCGAGTACGTTGTTAACTTTGTAAAGATTTGAGATCTCGATGAATTTTATGAGTATTTGGCGGCCAAGAGAACAAAGAGAAAATGCAGAGGGCGTCAAGAGTCCGAGAAGTTTGTCAATGATGTTTAGGATGCAAAATACATATACAAAACTTGCTGTATTCATTGCCTAGTATCTATTCATCTAGTACCTACAAAAAACTGGAAAAACTACACAAAAAAAAAAGTGAAGTTTGCGTTTAAGCTTTTGTTTTTGTACTGCTTTGCAAAGATTAGTTATTGGGTCATTCTATAATTCCGTAATCAATATCATGATATTAATATCGTAATTAACTATAAATTGTGTAAATGAAACATAAGATATATAAATGTAACATAAAACTTATAAATCAATATTAGGTGTAAAATAAAGCATAAATTATGTAAATAGAACATAAGACTTGTAAATAAAAGATAAAACAAGTAAATTAACATCGGAGTGGTAAAATTGGTGGATTACTGGTAAATAAAACAAAAACCTATAGATGTAACATAAAACTTCTAAATTAACATTAAGTGTAAAATAAAATAAAATTAAGTAAATAAAACATAAGATTTGTAAATAGAATGTAAAACAAGTAAATGAACATAAAATTGGTAAATTGATATATTATTGGTAAATAAAATAAAAACTTATAGATATAATATAAAACTTGTAAATCAACATTGAGTGTAAACTAAAACATAAATGATGCAATGGAACATAAGACTTGTAAATGAAAGACAAAATAGTTGTGAATTAATATATTATTGGTAAATAAAACAAAAAATTATCAATATAATATAAAAACTTGTAAATCAATATTAAGTGTAAAATAAAACATAAATTGAATAAATAAGATATAAAATATGTAAATAGAATGTAAAATAAGTAAATTAATATAGGAGTGGTAAAATGATGTATTATTGGTAAATAAAACATAAACTTATAGACATAACATAAAACTTGTAAATCAACAATAAGTGTGAAATAAAACATAAATTAAGTAAATAAAACATAAGACCTATAAATAGAAGGTAAAACATTTAAATTAACATAGGAGTAGTAAAATAATGTATTATTAGCAAATAAAACATAAATTTACAGATGTGACGTAAACCTTAGAATCAACATTAAGTGTAAAATGACATAAATTATGTAAATGAAGAAGACTTGTAAATAAAATGTAAAACAAGTAAATATTATAAGAGTTATTGAACAAAATAATACCTTATATATTTACTGTTTTTATTTCTAAATTGAATAATAATAATTTTGAGTTTATATAATACATGTGATGATATATGTGAAATTTTATTAGGAATAAAACTTATTTTCAAAATCAAATTTTTAAAAATAATTTTCTATATTTTTCAAAATTTTTTGGAAGATAACTAATTTTGCATCTTTTTAAACCTCCTCGACGGCAACACCAAATGATTTTTTAGTATAAGTAACAAGCAAAATTTAAAACTACATGAAATATGCATAAAACTAAAAATTAGATCCAAATTTATTGATATTTCATAAATGTCTAGTAATATAAGAATGTCTTTTTATTTTGTTTTGACTTGATCCACATTAAGAAACATAATTTTACTTAATTAACATGTATTGTAAACAAATATTATGATAGAAAATGAAAATTTTTTTATAAATGTCCTAACATGAATATAGAATTTATGTTAAACCAATTTAATAAAACTTAATTATTCCAATTGTTTTCAATTGATGAGAATTTTTTTTTCTTTGCTCAAATAAATTAAATAAGTAAACTATTCTTAAAAATTGAAGTTTAATGCTGATTTATAATTTTTATTTTATTTTTACAAGTGTTTGTTTTGTTTGTAATTTTAAAACACCAATTAACTACTCTTACGTTCGTTTAATTGTTTGACCTTTCATTTACTAAATTTATGTTAATTGATAAAATTTATTTATATCACGACATTGATGTTGTAATTTTAATAACGGCATCATAGAATTTTCCTTAATTATGGTTCACTCAGAATTCAAATTATGAAAAATTATTCATTGTTAAAGAATTCATCTTAAAAATTATGAATTCATCTTAGGTAGCGTTTACTTTTTAGATTGAAGTGGGAATCTTGAGAAGTGAGAATCCAAGAATTGGGAGTGTGGAGTGTGAGTGAGAGAGGTTATTTATTTACACTGGAATGGAGATCAGAATCTAATTTATGTGTTTACTTTGTCTTGGATTGGAAGTAAATAGTTTCAAATTACAATTTTATCCTTATTTAAAGAATTATAATTTTTAATTACAAATTTAATAAAAAAATATATTTATTGAATACAAATTTATTTTATTATATTTGTAAATTTATAATAATTATTAATATTCTTAATTATGCACATCACAATTTTTTTATTAATTTTAATTTTAATTATATAAATTAAAAATTATTGATAAGGGCAATATAAATGAAACATGTTTACTATTAACATAGTACGAAATTAATATTATATTAGAATAAACTATTTGTTAGTATTAATTATTAATATTAAATAAATATATTAATATTATTTTTAAATAAATATAATAATATTATATTTTCAAATAAAGATGGTATTTAGTAATATTATTAATTCTCTATTAATATAATAATATTATTTTTAAGTAATTTAAACTTAGAATCAAACCAAATTATTACTTAGTTAAATATAATATTATTTAAATATTTATTAAATATAATTATAGTAAATTTAATAAAAGGAGGGTAAAAAAGAAGGGTAAATATAAAATGAAACATTATTTAATTTAATTTAATTTAATTATATTAAATTTAAATATTACTATCATAGTATTATATAAAATAATAATATAATATTATTTAGTACAAAATTAGTATTTTCTTAGAATAAAATATTTATTATTATAAATTATTAATATTAAATAAATACAGTACTATTATTTTTAAAATAAATATAATAATATTATATTTTCAAATAAAGATAGTATATAGTAATATTTATTAATTCTCTAATAATATAATAATATTATTTTTAAGTAATTTTAACTTAGAATCAGTGCAAATTATTATTTAGTTAAATATAATAATATTATTCAAATAAATATAATATTATTTATTTTATTTGATCAAATGTAAAATATTAAATTAAATGAGAAAAATGGTAGAAATAGGAGAGGTGGGAGTGGATTCCAACTTCCACTCTCCACTTCAAAATGAATGGGGCCCACGGAGTGGGATTCCCAATCCTTCCTCAAATTGGTGAAGTAAACACTGGAGTAGAAAAAATCTACACTTTTCACTCCCACTCCAAAAAGTGAACGCAGCCCTAAAGAATTCTTTTTAGATGATGGCGGCTCTTATTATGTTATAAATTGTTTTTAAAATTATGAAAAATCATTCATTGTTTAATAGATGGATCTCTAATTCTATAACTAGTTACGAACAAGAAGCAATGATCAACTAAAGTAAAACAATGACAACATTGAAGTGCATGCAACACAAGTTTTGTCAATTATGTGGTTTGGCCATAATTATTAATAAAAACATAAAATCACCGTTATCATTGAGAACAAAACAAATACATGGATTGAAAATTGAATAACGCACACGCAACGCCCCATATAGGGATGACAAATATTCAATTATGGATGGATATTATCCATCCAAATATAAATTCATAATTATCCATAATGGATATATCCATATCCATATCTAGTATTTAATATTAGACATGGATATGGATTTTATCCATATAGATATGGATATCCATGGATATTTTATTTTTATTATATAAAAATAATAATATAAAATAATTAAAATTATAATATCAAATTTAGCTATTAAACTATTTATTTAGTAATAATATATATATATATAAAATAAAATGGAGGTCTGGTGGCCGGTGGCGAATTTCCGGCGGAGGTCCGGCGACCTTCCGACAAGGTCTGGCGACCTTCTGGCGAGGTCCGGCAACCTTCCGGCGAGGTTCGGCGACCTTCCGGCGAGGTCCAACGCTGGTCTGACAACTTTTGGGCGAGGTCCGGCAAAGTCTGGCAGGGTTCGGCGACCTTCCGGCAAAGTCCGGTGGAGGTCCATTTATAATATTAAATTAATAAAATAAAATAATAATTAGTAATAGCATTAAATAAGTTAAAAAATTAAAGGGTAATTTTAGAACCTGTAGTTTTGGATATAAGAAAAATTTAAATTCTTCACTAGTTAATATATGAGGAAATTAGATTTTATTGTTTTTTTAATTTTAGTTTAACAATATAAATTTTTTAACTTTAAATAGATAAATTAATTGGATTTTGGATATCCATTAAATATCCATATCCATCCAATATCTAATTGGATATTTTTAAAAATATCCATATACATATTTAAGAAGATTTTGGATGGATATTATCCAATATAATTAAATTAAATATATGGATATCCAATTTGAATGGACCAATTTGCCATCCCTAGCCCATATACAAACAAACTCAGCATGGAATACTGCCACCGGCCACTTGGCTTCTCCCACAGCCCTTTGTGTTCTTTACAACTCACCAATTTTTGGTAGGACCCTCCCTCAATCCATATGTTTTTTTTTTTTTAAATTTTATTCTCATAATCTCATTGCATCATCTCTTTCCCCTTTGTGTAACAATAAGAAATTATATTCCCATTACTTACGAATCTCTTAATAAATTGAGAACTTGAAATTGTTGTAAAAGTTGCATTCTACAGCTTAGCCCTTTATTCAGTCTTCATTTGTAGTTACAGTTAATGAGCAGCAGGTTATTGCCGTCAATTAACATTCTTGCTGAATTGCTGATGCCACAGTTTTGGCCCAGAATCTTAAGTGTTTCTTCATATCATCAGCTGCAGCAGTGACCCTTGGCATCCTTAAATTTAGTAGTGGTGAATCGGGTCTCCTTATTAGCCAAGCTTCTGACAGATATGGTCTCATTACACGTTTCTCATACTCCTCATCATCTTGTTGATCAGTTTCATCATCATCATCTCCATCTCTAGCAACTTGATGCAATTTTACTCTTTGCAATCCAGGGAGTACGCTCATCATTCTTGGGCTTAAACACTCTTTATTGAATCTGAAACCAAGATCCATAAATCCTTTTACTTCCTCAAGTTCTAGCTCCATTAAGCTCCTGCAGCTCTTCGACTTTTGCGGTAAACTTTTCGAGCAGCGTCTCTTTTTCAGACGTTTTAGAGTTGCTGGTGATGAAGACTGTGACCGATTACTTTTGCCTCTCGTAAGATTCAATCGCGTTGGTCTTTGTTTCAGGTTCGTGTCCTTATCTTCGTCTCCATTATTGTAAGCATCATCCTTGTAACAAAAATTGGAAAAAAAAAAACAGTAAACAAAAATGGAAAGCTTGTGCTTATAACTATTTGATAGAGAGTGCCACCAGGTTTGGACAATTAATGCACTTTGCACGTGAGACTAACTGTCTTTGAGAAATAACAGAGAACAAGAGTTGGTTTTGGGTGAGGTTTCTCATCATCCCATCCTCACCAAGTTGGGAAAAAAAAAAATCCTCACCAAGTTAAAAAAAAAAAAAATTTATGAGACTGTTATATATTGTTCTGTTATATACCAGTTGAGTACTCATTGGAGATGAGTCTGGTGATTCTTCTTCTCCTTCTTCTTCTTCAAGAGCTGATGGAGTCCCTTCAACTTCATGTAAAGAGAGGTTTAATGATGCTGGTCTTAGGGTTTTTGAAAGAATTAGCGAAGTGGGTTCAGGGAAAAGAATAGTATGATGAAACCAAAGATGATCCATGACTGTTAGGAGACATAGAGAGAATTGATCAGCCATGGAGAGATTGTGGTACGTGTGAGAGAGAGGAAAGAGAGAGAGAGAGGCAGAGGGAGACGGTTTTGAGAAGCAAAATCTAAATAGTTATCATAGAGAGAAGAAATTGTGGTGGTAGTGAAAAGACGAGAGAATAATAAGTTAAAGCAAAAAGGAATATAGAAAAGTAAGTTGTGGAACATTGGGCGAATATGGGGGATGTGGTCATGGGTTGTGAATTCTTCTAAATCCTCATCTTTCACATGTTAAATGACTATCATGCCCATATACGGCAAAGCTGTATGCTGACAGAATTGATAATCTGTTTGTTGCACATATCCCATATCCATAAAATGGCATCAAGGATTTAAGGAATATAATAATAACAAGCAGGTTTATGTGCCACAAACTTTCAGAATACTTGGAACCTAATTTTCCAGTACTCTTCTCATCAGAAAAATGCTGCTTCTCGTAATAGCAAACAATTTATAGGGCAAGCTGCAATGTGATTAGTTACTAAAATAAATCAGCTATTTGAGCTGTTTACGTGTGCCAAGGTCAAGGACTTTAGCTTTTCTAAAACGAATCTATATGACAAGCAGGTTTATTTGTGCCACAAACTTTCAGAGTATTTCAGCTGTTATGCTGTTCAAGTTTAGCTTTCCTGTTATTCTTCTCATTAGAGAAAACTGCTGCTTCTCTAGTTACAACAAACTTTCTAAGAAATGAGGTTCGACCTAGAATTTTACAATATACGAATATTCAGAATACTCATCTAGCACACTTATTCGTGTATAATTTTATTACCTTAAATGTTAAAACTTTTCTTTTTAACATCGTAATTTTAACTAATATTGAGTTTTATTTTTTGAATGAAAAGCTAATATAAATCAGATCATCGAAACCTAACCAATTTTTTTGGTGAGCATTATAAATAATGGCAGCGTGTTTTCATAAGGTGCAATTAGTTCATGTTTCATGATTTACTTATTACTGCAATTCTGGCTCAAAATTTGGGTTAATTTGATGTCAAATTAGTCAAAAATGAAGAAAATGCATGTATAAAATTTCTTTAAAACCTTTTTAGGGTGCTGAATAATTATTTTATGGGTAGATGGAGTAAATAAAGATAACTAATTTACGTTGGCAACCTTCAATTCTTAAATTAGATTTTTAGTATAAGTTAGGTCAGTGTGCTTTTATTTTTTGGAGTGATGAAAAAAATTTGTTACTTCTATTAAGGAAGCACATCTCAGCTTCTTAGTCAAAGATCAGTCAATGCAAGGAATGAGTAAAGAAGCCAAGTCAGCAGAGTGATTGAGAATGTGCCAGGTCATTGACAGCTCAGCTTATTAGTTACACATGACTATTGTGCTCTTTATCTTTCGTTTTGATTTTTCTGTTTTCATTGCTAGTAGTTAGTTGCAGTTGTTTGTTAAGCTTACGAGCTTGATATAAATAGTTTTGTTTTTGTTATTGTAAAGTAAGTGAAAATTAATAAATAAAACATTCAGTTTCTGAAACTTCTTCACTCTGTAAATTTTCTTTTCTTCCAAACACAATACGATTTTCCTTTATGGTATCAGAGCAAGGTTAATATGGCTAGCTCCAGTAATCCAATTGTAAACACAAACATCAATTCAATCAACTCAACAAATTTTTCATTCAATACTCCTGTGAAGTTAGATCGAGTTAATTACTTAGTTTGGCGATCTCAAGTATTAGCTTCTATAAGAGGCAACAGACTTGAAGGTTTCATTAACGGAACTAAATCTGAACCAGAGCAGTATGTCACTCGAAGAACAAACATGGATCTACACAGCTGATAGAAAATCCAGAATTTATCACATGGAAATCACAAGATCAAACACTTCTTGGTTGGCTCTTATCTTCAATAAGCGAAGGTACACTTGGTCTTGTTATTAATCTTGATAGTTCATATACTGTATGGAAAACACTTGAGAAGAAATTTGGAGTACAATCTGAAGCTAAGGTACTTCAAATCAAGTATGAAATAAACACTTTAAAGAAAGAATCAATGAATGTTGAAGATTATTGCATGAAAATGAAAGCATTAGCTGATAAGCTTGCTTGTGCTGGGAGTCCTTTGAATGATAGAGAATTGTTGCTGCACATTCTTAATGGTCTTGGACCAGGCTATCTAGACTTAGCTTCTTTTATTACTGCTTGTAAAATGGATTTTGATGATGCATATGCACTGTTGCTCACTCATGAATCTAGACTTGAGCAACAAGAGCAAGATGCTAAAACTGTTTTCAATGCTAATTTTGCACAAAGCATGTTCAATGCTAATTTTGCACAAACAAGGGGAAACTATAGAAGAGGTGGTTATACAGGAGGTTTTCAAAGCAATTATCATGGTGGAAGAGGATCAGGCACTGGTAGAGGTTTTCCTTTAAGAAATTTCTCTGGTTTTAATGGTTTCAATGGAGGATATTCTGGTTTTGGTGGTTATAGCAGAGGTCAAAACATGCATCAGATGAAAGGAAAAGTAGTTTTCAATGGCATGTCTCCTACTATGCAATCCAATTTTTCTGGAAATTTACATCAAAATGCTGCTAGTATTTCTGATGAAGTTATAATATGTCAGATTTGTTCTAAAACTGGACACAGTGCTGATGTTTGCTGGTATAGATTCAATGAGGATTTTGTTCCAGCTCCATCTAGAGCTTACAACAAAGGAAAAACTCCAAAGTCTGCTTATATGACTAATTTTGAACCTGCTAATTACATGCCATCTTATATGCCTAGCTTTGATGAATATTCTGCTGGAATGTCTCCTGTATACATACCTGGTTTTCATGCTTCATATTCCCCTGGAGCTGCTTATATGGCCAATGCATATTCCCCTGGAGCTGCTTATATGGCCAATGTTGAGGGACCTGCTGATGAAGGTTGGTATTTGGATAGTGGAGCTACACATCATCTGACAAACAACATGGCCAATATGCATATCAAAGAAGAATTCAAAGGTAATGATCAACTCATCATAGGAAATGGTCAAGGCTTAACCATCACTCATGTTGGTAATGCTTCTCTTTGTTTATCTGGTTCTAAAACTGCTTGCATTCTGCTAAAGGATATGCTACTTGTACCTTCTATAACTAAAAATCTTTTAAGCATATCCAAACTAACCTAAGATAATAACATTTCTGTTGAATTTTGTGGTGATCTTTGTTTTGTGAAGGACAAAATGAAGGGGCAAGTTCTTCTGCAGGGGTTTGCTGAGAAAGGGCTGTACAAGTTGCAACTTAAACCCAGTTCATCTAATACTTACTCTCATGAGTCACATATGTCAGTTGTTTCTTCAAATAAGCCTTTGTCTATGTTGTCTTTTGTCGACAGAAACAATCAAATCTCAAATAAATGTGATTCTTTTGCCAAGGCTTGTTTCAATTCTGTTTCATCAAATTGTAATCACACAGTTGATCAATTAACTTTGTTACATAGAAAGTTTGGTCATCCAAATCTGAATGTTCTAACACACTTGCTGAAGTTTTATAATTGTGCTAAAGTCTCTCTGCAGTCTCTTAAAAATTCTAGTCATAATGTGTGTGAAGCCTGTCAATTGGGAAAATCTCATAGGTTACACTTTGCAACTACAGAAACCAAAACTAATCATATTCTGGAACTTATACACACAGACATTTGGGGGCCTTCACCAGTTCAGTCTAGGAATGGATTTAAGTACTACATTAGCTTTGTTGATGATCATAGCAGATATACATGGATTTATCCTCTCAAGCTTAAGTCAGAAGCTTTAGCAGTCTTTAAGTTGTTTAAACTTCAAGTTGAAAATCAGTTCAGCACATATATCAAGATGTTGCAATCCGATTGGGGGGGAGAATATAGAGTGTTTACAGATTTTTTAAATCAAAATGGTATTGCTTTTAGACACTCATGTCCTTATACACATCATCAAAATGGATCAGTGGAAAGGAAGCATAGACATATAGTTGAACTTGGCTTAACTCTGTTAGCTCAAGCAAATTTATCTCTTCAATACTGGTGGGATGCTTTTCATACTGCAGTGTTTCATATTAATAGGTTACCCACTCCAGTGCTCAAGAATCAAACACCATATGAGAAGTTGTTTAAACACAAAGCAGATTATAGTTTTCTTAAGTGTTTTGGTTGTTTATGTTACCCATTCTTGAGAGATTATAATAAGCACAAATTTGATTTTCATTCCAGCAAGTGTTTATTCGTTGGGTACAGTCCATCTTACAAGGGCTATAAATGTCTTCATCCTTCAGGTCGTGTATATATTGTCAGACATGTTACATTTGATGAAACATGTTTTCCTTCAGCTCTTTTTGATGATAAAACCAATACTTCATCTTCTGTTTCTGAGTCTGTCAAATCTCTTAACCAACAACAAATCTTTTACTTGTCTACCTTGCCATATATTCCTGATAGCAATTTTGCAGAACCTTTCTCAGCAGGAACCAGCAGTAACAGAACTCAATCTTCATCAAGTTCTGATCATACAATCACTGATCAACAAAATCAACAACTTGATTCACTTGCCTCACAACCTGATTACACACAAACACCAATCACAAACAATTTACCTGTATCAGCTCAAAATTCTCAACCAGAACCTCAGAATCTAGCTTTACCTCATGATATATCAACCACCACATCTTCACAAAACCAGAAAACTATTCCTCAGTCTACACACAAAATGATCACTAGAGCAAAATCAGGTATATTCAAACCAAAGGTGTATTGTGCTGCTTTATCAAATAGAGAACCAGATACAGTTGAAGAAGCATTAGAAGATCAAAGATGGTATCAGGCAATGCAAGATGAGTATAATGCATTAATGAAGAACAATACTTGGACTCTAGTACCTAAATCATCTGAGCAGAAAGTTGTTGATAATAAATGGGTTTTTAGAGTCAAGTATAATACTGATGGTAGTGTTGCTAAGTTTAAAGCCAGACTTGTTGCAAAGGGGTTTCAACAAGTAGCAGGAGTTGATTATTTCGAGACATTCAGTCCAGTAGTTAAACCAGCTACAGTTCGAGTGGTGTTAAGCTTGGCTGCAATGAATAACTGGAAAATAAGGCAAGTAGATATTAATAATGCATTCTTAAATGGTGATTTGGTTGAGGATGTGTTTATGAAGCAACCTGAAGGTTTTATCAATGTTCATAAACCTGATCATATTTGCAAATTGAACAAGGCTCTTTATGGACTGAAACAGGCTCCTAGAGCATGGTTTGATAAGCTCAAGGAAACTTTGATTAAGTGGGGATTTCAGAACTCAAGAGCAGATACATCACTGTTCCTGAAGAAAGAAAAAGGATCTATGATTATGGTACTAATCTATGTGGATGATATATTAATTACAGGTCCTAACAGCAAAGCTCTTGAAGATTTTATTGCTTATTTCAGCTCAGCTTTTGCCTTAAAAGATCTAGGGACTTTGTCTTATTTCCTGGGGATTGAAGTATCTTACTACAGTGGAAGTATTTTCTTATCTCAAAGGAAATATATCAGAGATTTATTGACAAAAGCAGAGCTTCTAAACTGTAAAGGCTGTGACACACCAATGACTACAGGGACTAAGCTTCAGAAACAAGTTGATGGTGTACTTGGTCAATTCATTGAAGATCCTACAGCATATAGAAGTTTGGTTGGAGGCTTACAATATGTAATACTTACAAGGCCTGAGATAGCTTTTGCAGTACATAAGCTTAGTCAATATGTTGCTATGCCTACTTTACAGCATTTAATGGCATGTAAGAGAGTGTTGAGATACTTAAAGGAAACTCAAGATTATGGACTGAAATTTGGCATTGAAGGAGAATTGAAATTGACTGGGTACACAGATGCAGATTGGGCCTGTGATATTGATGATAGAAAATCAGTAGGTGCTTATTGTATTTACTTGGGAAACAATCTAATCTCATGGTCTTCTAAGAAGCAATCAGTTGTGACAAGATCTAGTGCTGAAAGTGAATATAGATCTCTTGCTTCAGCTTGTGCAGAAATTACTTGGCTTCAATCATTATTTAGTGAAATGAATCTGCAGTGCATTTCAACTCCAGTGATATGGTGTGATAATAGAAGTGCTACTGAGCTTGCAAAGAACCCAGTTTATCATTCAAGAACCAAACACATTGAACTGGATATGCATTTCATTAGAGACAAAGTTGTTGCCAAAGAATTGCAGATCAATTACATACCCAGTGAAGAACAGATTGCAGATGTTTTAACCAAACCCTTAACTTTCAATCATTTTAATTTTTTCAGAAACAAACTCAATGTGCAACTTTGCCCGTTGAGTTTGAAGGGGGCTATTAAGGAAGCACATCTCAGCTTCTTAGTCAAAGATCAGTCAATGCAAGGAATGAGTAAAGAAGCCAAGTCAGCAGAGTGATTGAGAATGTGCCAGGTCATTGACAGCTCAGCTTATTAGTTACACATGACTATTGTGCTCTTTATCTTTCGTTTTGATTTTTCTGTTTTCATTGCTAGTAGTTAGTTGCAGTTGTTTGTTAAGCTTACGAGCTTGATATAAATAGTTTTGTTTTTGCTATTGTAAAGTAAGTGAAAATTAATAAATAAAACATTCAGTTTCTGAAACTTCTTCACTCTGTAAATTTTCTTTTCTTCCAAACACAATACGATTTTCCTTTAACTTCTAAAGAAAATGGGAAGTTGAATTCTTGTCATGAGTATCTCTCAATTAGTATTAAATTAAAAATATTTTGTTTTTAACTATAGATACTGAAATGGTAGAGAAAGAAATCCAAATTCCCAAAAAAGAAAAAAATGAGAATTTGAATTCTTATAATGTGTATATCTTAATTAATATGTATTGAGTTATGCACGTAGACTTCTATAAGGTGAAATATTCCATTTCCAACAACATATTCATCCAAGTCATAGAAGAAAAAAGGATTATGAAGTTGAATTTTTGTCACATATGTATTTCTTCAATATCGAGTTAAGTTTGTGGGCCAATAAAACTGAATATTTCATTTCCAGCTTCGTATACCCCGGGTACATGGAAAAAGAATCCACATTGTCAAAGAAAATGAGAAGTTGAATTATTATTACATGTATCTTTCAACAATGTATATAAGAAAAAATGCCTGTGAATCCACTAGATAGGTGAATGTACATGTCTTTTTTCTAGAATGGATTTAGGTAAGGATGAGAAATTTTTACTTCATAGATAGCAATTATTACCCCACTATTATTACTTGAACTCAGGTAATCGCGGACGCGAAATACATTCACAACTAGATTTAAAAGTATATATTAAGAACACACCCAAAACGTTAAAATTTTCTTTAATTTATTTTTTTCCTCATCACATGTAATATTCTTCTCGTAAGTATATCTTAGAATCAATAATCTCCTTCTTCAACAATTTTCCCATAACCTTGTCTACTCTCTCCTCAGCGTTGGCATTTCTAGCCTGGCCATATTGGTGATGGAGCTCCTGATCTTCATAATGTGCTTGGCTCTTCTTGATCTTCTCTGATTATTTCTTCTTTGTAAATAGGGCGCAAGTGATGAATGCTTTCTTCAGGTATATATCGATGTGGGTCTTCGGAGAGAAGAATATCCTTTTGCACTGCTGACATACAAACAACTGCGAGGAGTACATGATAAATATTTTTCCTGTTTCTTCTTTCTCTCCCTCGTTTCACTGTGCCATTGCTTTATGATCTTCGCCATTTGCTCCCCCAGCACTTTGATTTTGAATTTTGAACCCATCTGTAATCACAATTGCTTCAGCTTTACAGCTCCTTAATCATGACACAGCTTCTCCGCATGCATTTTTTAGTACCCCAAAAATATTTTGAGAAATGTTACGTTGTATCTCAAGTATGTTACTTTGTATCTCAAGTATTGTGTCATATACATGTCTTTCATATCAATCATCATCATCGTGTGGCGGTGAATGATAAGATAAGTAACCACGGCCACGCGCATCATACCTTAGATTAGTTAGAATACAAACTTTGTACCATAACTTTACAATCACAGTATTATTATTAATGTTGAAATATTAATTTTACCTGTGTCATGAGAGCATGTAGAGGAAGAGAGTAATGTAGCTGCAAAGCACTTAAGCTATTATTCTGAAGAATTTAAGGAAATTAAAATCAGTTGTAAATGTGACTAATTGTTGATATTAATGTTGAAATTATTATATATGTTAGGGAATTTTATTCCCATCCAAGATCTTGTAAGTAAAAAATGTCAAAAAAATAACAAATAGAAAATAGATTGAGAATATAATTAATTATACAACACAATAATTTACTTGAAAAGCTCTTATACCAAGGAAAAATCATGGCTGCAAGGATGAGAAGAGAAAAATCCACTATGTGAAAAATCATGGCTGTAAGGATGAGAAGAGAAAAATTTACTATGTGAAAAATTATTATATGTTGCTAAGTATTTTTCTCACACCTAAAATCCAAATAACACCCAATCTCTCAATAGATCTACCATTTCTCTCATATAAAAAACTATCTACTTGCAGAGAAATTGATTATTGTGTTATATTCTATAAATAAGTGAACCCAACCTCATTATCTATAATTTTATTGATGGACTATTCCTTTTCTTACACTAGTTGTATTCCTATTTGAATAAGTTAAGTCTCAAAGGAAAAATTACTTATTCCTTAACTGGAAATTCTTCTAAATAAGAAAACTACTATATAAGAAAAGTCTAAAAAATATCCTACTTTAAGATTAACAAATTCTCATTGAAAAAGGAGATATATTTCCTAACATTATGAAGTGAGAGGCTATCCTTATGGCGATAGAACTCTTGCGACAATGACGGCAATGTGCTCATGATAATAAGAATCTACCCCAAATTGTATCTAAGATAATAAAACTAAAGGAAAAGAACACCTGTACCCCCAAGATTTGGGGAAACTAGCACAAAGACCCTCAATATTTCAAAAAGGAGATAATAAGACTCTTTTTTTACCATAATACCCTTTGAATATAGTAATTTGAAAGTTGATTTTAAAGTTTTTAATTAAAACAAATATAATATAAATAATATAATCTAATAGACTAATAATATTAAATTATTTTTAACAAAAAGAAAAAAGGACTTCTACACCCCCTAGGTTTGAGGAAATGGTTACCAACATCCCCAACTTTTTCAAAAGGGATACCAAGATCCCTTTTAATCATTATATCCTTTAAAAAATTGAATTTAAATTTTTAATAAATATATATATTATATAAATAATCTATGCGATAGACTAATGTTATTATTATTTTACATAATATTCAGGATAATTTAAATTTTAATACACTTGTTTTAATCTATGCGATAGACTAAAAATATTAAAATAATTTAATAAATTTAAATATATAAATTGTTATATTTGTTTAATAATATATATGTTTTATTTTAGATATGTTAAATAAATATTTGCATTAAATATATTTTACAATAAAAAACTCACATACTAATGTTATTATTATTTTACATAATATTCAGAATAATTTAAATTTTAACACACTTGTTTTAATATTATGATTCTATTTATTATAAAATTTAATTTTATATAATAAAATATATCTAATAGATTGTAAAATATTAAAATATTTTTTAAGTATTGAAATTATTTTACAATGTATGCATTATTACATTTATTTTAATGTTATATTTCTATTTATTATAAAACATTAGAGTTGATTGTTTTTGGATAATAGAGGTAAAGAATATTATAGTCAAAAAGGGGTCTTGGTGTCCTTTTTTGAAATCTTGGAGTGTTGGTGACCATTTCCCTAAACTTTGGGGTGTAGACATCCTTTTTCCTAACATAAAATAATATTAAGATTTTAAATTATTATATTTATTTTAATAATATATTTGTATTTACTATAAAGATTTTAAATAATAAGTAGATTTTACAATTAAAAAATATATCCCTATTAATAAATTATTTTTTACATAACATTCGAAATAATTTTAATTTTAATTTATTTATTTTAATACTATATTTCTATTTATTATTAAAATTAATTTAATATAATAAAATAGGTCTAATAGATTGTAAAATATTAAAATATTTTTTAAACATTAAAATTATTTTAAAATATATATACTATTACATTTATTTTCATGTCATTTTTTGGCTTTATAGAATCAAAGAGTATTATGGTTGAAAGTGAGTTTTGATGTTCTTTATTGAAAATTGAGGGATTATGGTAACCATTTCTACAAACCTTAAGGGTGTAGGTGTCATTTTTCCTAAAACTTATCAATGATCATGTTTTGGCATAAATAATGCAATAATAGATTGGTTGTTATAAGTAAAAATAAATAAATAAATAATTTGAATACTGAAACCCCAAATGAAGAAGGCTAGCTCAAATGTATTCTGAAAAACTTATAAACATGTTTGTTAGTTCAGTGTCACAAAATTACTTGGTATGTTACCATGAATAGAGTTAAGTGAAGAAGAAATAGAACCAAATTTGGGCGGCCGATCGAACCAGAAAAGACTATCACTTATTTGAACAAGAAGAGTTCCTTTGATTACACTTGTTCGATCATCGATTTGAAGTGTCATTTTCACTACAATTGATTCAAGTTTGGTTCCCAGAACTAGCCTTATCTACAAGAAATGTTATCATGGCCCTAAACGTTAGAATCGCAGACACGAAGAGGAACAGTCAATAAGTAACGCTAAATAGTTCATATCAAATGCTGTAGCACTCATGGAAACAAAAAAAAAGTGAATTGAAATTTTGAAGAGTAAAATACTAAAGAGAGTGGTGGCAACATGTCGATAGAAATAAGATAAAATTGACATGTACCCATTTATATTATTTTCAACCAAGTGACTAAATCAGCACTGATTTTATCTTGTTTATATCAACATTCTACAAAATTTGTCTGTCCAAATATCATTTTATTTTATTTTTTTGGAAAAAGCTATAGGGCAGGCAGAAGCCAAATTAATTTTTTTTTTTAACTCCAAGCTACCTCATTAGAATTTAAATTCGATTGGCTAAAAAAATTTAAAAAAAAATTAGAAAACTACTCAAACAGTCTTTTGAAAAATATTACACAACACATGAATATATTTTTTGAGATAACTAGTATTCTTTTATATATATATATTGAAAAAAAAAGAAAGAATATGGGCAAGCGCACCTACCGTAATCCACAAGCAAGAAGATGACAACGACGAACCACAAATGAGGACTGTCGAGAAAAGCATTGATAAATCAATGTTAGGTGAGAAATTGAGAATTGTGATATTTTATTCTAATTATTATTATTTTTTCACTTAATTGAGATAAGAAAATGCAGATTCAAAAATTCATTAACTAACCTGATTCCAGCGAATGACTTTGAAATCTTCCTCCAAGAATCGTTGTATGTACTTCTTGGAAATGGAAAGTGTTATATCTTGCTGATGATATGTGAGCCTCCAAATTTTTATCATTAAAACATTATCTTAACCAACGGAAAGCACTAATTTTTTCATCTCATCATGTTATCTGATATATATGAATGAAATAGCAATATTTAATTTAATTAATTACCGAGATAAAACCATGTCTCAAGGTGAGATAATCAACTTTTGTAAAGGAACGAAAAAACTGCTTGAAAAAATATTTCTGTTCCGTTGAAACAAGTCATTAATTAAGCAGCAACATAATGTGTTCTATTAATTTTTAAATTATATTATTGGTTGAAGCTGAAGAGATTAATTACTCACAGTCCATACATGAATTGATGTTTCCGTACACGAATTCGCATGCCGTCTTCCGAATGTTGTTTGTCTCGTCAGTCTGAATTGTTAAGCATCTGGTTTAAAAGTACTAGCATGAATAAATTTAAATAAAACTTAAAAGTACTAGCATCCAAAAATTAAATTTAAATAAAATTATATAATAAAAATGTAATATTAAGATAATCTAAAATATAAATAATATAAATTTTAAAAATGATGTTGAATATTAAAAAATATTTTAATATTATTAATCTATCATATATGCTTTAATATTAATAAAATCCATTTCACAAATTAGGATATTAAAATAATTTTATTTAACATTCAAAATAACTTACAGAATCTAAATTATTAACATATTTTATCATATCATCATTATTTCATTTTTTATATTATGCTTACATTAGCATAAAATTTAAAGTTAAATTTGGGATTTATGAAATTAAGTATTATTAAAATATGTCTGGGTATAATGAAAATAACTTAATATTAAAAACAATTTTTTGACTTATGTTTGTTATTTTATTAATTATATATTTTTAATATTTTGTGTGTATTTATATGTTATTTTTATTTTTATTTAGGATTGTATTTATATTTATTATAAATTTTTTTACTATAATCAAAAGGTATTATAATGAAAAAGGACTCGTGCGATGAATAGATTATATATAAATAACTAATTTTCAGTGGCAATTATATATAAATTATAATATCAATTAAGACTCATTATTCAATTGTTAAAATCCCTTGCATTACTTTCCTTTTTTAATTTAATTTTTTTTAAAACATCATTCATTGAAGAATATCTAAAGAAGTCTTGACATACCATTGGCAACTTGGTACTCGGTTGTTCGAGTTTCTTTCTCCCACGCTTTCCAACGTATCATCCGTATTAATTAATTAATATCGATAAAACAAAAAAGTGTAGACTCGTGGAATAAATAAATTCCATTACTCAAAGCAGGAAATTTCAGATGAAATAATTCTTATAAACAACTAGAAAATAGAACAGCGTTTTGCGCGGCTTTAAAAAAAAATTTAATATTATCCTTTTTTCTTATTAATACATTGAATAATCTCTAAGGCCTTGACTTGTAATTTTATTATTTAAAACATACTGTCAGAACTGTGTTGTCTTCAACATCATATTATGAAAAAATATACTTCTATGGCAAGGGATAAATAATGATCTTCAAGGAAAATATAGTTGGGGCTATTCATAGTTTTTCCTTTTTCAAGGTATCTAAAATTGGCAGTGAGGAAATTATATAAATGCCGAACATAACAAAGCATATTAAATTACTCAACAAATGGTTCCGATATCTATCACTAATTTATTTCTACGCCAATCAGCTGATGCTATCAATTTTGCGACTAATTTTAACATCTTAGAAAGCATCTGTTTTTCATATATCAGTTTGAACTCCTACTTTTCTACACATGAAATTTAACGGGGATTCCAAATGAATTTGGCTAGTTTATAAGCAGAAGTAATACATGCGTACATATAGATAAAAGCAGTAATATAATGATAAGTTTTAGTAGTATTTTTTAGTCCTGGTGCAATGTATTGCAGATTCTAATTTTACAAAAGTATTGGCTTAATTAATTTATTATACCGGTTTGATCTTGAGGAGGAAACTACATCAATTGTAATCATTTCACTTATCTTTGATTGTAGTCTCTAGCTTATCTACTTCAAGTTAACTCACACCTTGATACCATATCAAAAACTAAAAGCTAATCAATGAGTTTCAAAAACGACAAATTTCAGATTAAAATAAAATTATTGACAGTAATCAAAGTTTATCCCCTCAAACCACTTACAATATTTATTTTACTAAGTATGAAGATCAATTAGTAAGATTTATCATTAATCCACTTGATTTCAATTAAATACAATCCTAATATCATCCCGTGATTTGGTATACCAGTTCATGACAAAGAAATACCTATTTGGAATTTTTTTCCACTTCAGATTGATCACCATAAGTATATTTCTAATTGGGTTATTATTAATATATCTGTCAAGCATGATGTGTTTTCAAATCATCTCTAACTTTAACTGCTAATAATTCACAAATCTTTTTATGTTTTAGCGTAAACTATGACTACCAATTAACAGAAACTTACTGGCAGAATAGCACCGACACCTATCTATTTCATAGGAACTTGCCAATCCAATTTATAGGAAATTACATGCATAAAAGCATCCAAATCTGATCTTCAATATTGCTAAATCCTCGGAATGTTCATTAATTGCAGTCCAAAGCAACAAATCCTCATGGTTAGAGCACTGGAAGAAAATTGCAAAAAGAAGAATGTTGTGGAGGTCTTAGATTGATGCTTGCTGAGAAGTCAGTAGCACAAGCCTGAATATCTGTAATCAAACATGTATAGAGATACGAAATTGATGGGTCTGAGTAGAACAAAACATCAAACCTCAACTCAACATTAAGAGGGGTTAAAGTGGAAGGAAGAGGTCATATCACGGGGAACCTTACCAAATTTGAACAATTATAGTCCAACCGCCAAAACAATGGAAGAACAAGACAATAAAACACCAGAAATACTACTGATTATAAGGGTACATGCAAGAATAAGACACTTAAGAACACAATAGAAGAGGGTAAATATCTATTTATTCTAGTGTAATTTTGTAGTTCAAATGCTATAAAAAAATTCAGCCAAATTCAGAAAGATAAAAAGATATATTTAGATATTTGTACGATACATTGGAGCAATCAAGTCACCATCTACAAGCCAAAGGAAGCGAGGAAAAAGGAAGAATACAGCTGCAGATAAAGGCTCCAAAATACACATCATAAGCGGTATACCTAAAGCTACAAGTACAATCGACAAAGACTACAAGATAAAAGAAGTAAACTTGACTGCCAGAGACTTCAACAACATGAAATTTCTTCCAACTTCCAGGTTCAAAACATGGAAAAAAAAGAAAGAAAGAAAGAAGTTAAATTTCAATACTATTTGTTGTCCACATCTCTGCCATGAAATGCTAAAACAATTAGATGTTAGGACTTGCAGCAGCAACACATTGTAGATCGGACAAGGAGAAAGAACGCCAGGGGGAGTTTCGTCGAAGAGGTGGTGTCGGTGATCCATTGCTGGGAGATTTTTTACCTTGAGGATGTAGAGGTGGAAGATGATGCAAATGTGATGAAGCAATCGAGTCGGAATCCCCTCTGTGATTCATTTCACTGCTCATTCCCGGAACCATGGCGCTTCGACCACAGTTGGCCAGTTTCTTTGATGCCCCTCTCCCATTACTTTTAAATCGGTGGTTGTGATTCTTATCAAATAAGTTATTATGAGCCAATAGATTCTTGCGTTTCCTGGTGTATGGATCTTCTGGCTTCGCAAGTTCTTTGATAGATGAAGTAGAGGAGACATCAGCTAGGCTTGTGAAAGACTTTGATTTTCCATTATAAAACTGGATATACCTCTAATATGAAAGAAAATTTCTCTATTTATTAGATAATAGAGAATATACAAAGATGAGAAATGGTGATGCCACGTCACCTCTTGTAATTTCAGCTATATATGTACTAGTTACAGTTACCGATAATCAAGATCCTAATGCGATTACTCAAAAAATTATAAATTAAGTACCAATTTCACAGGTCAACATTTGCTTAATTATTTGGTAATTGACTGTCATTTTCGTAGTATATCGCGTCTATTTGGCCGTGGATGAACTTGCCAGGGCTTTGGGAATCAGATTCTGAGATTATACACGTAGGGCTTTTAATTAGAGGCATTTTCCAGCAGAGTATTTAGAGTTTGAAGTTTCCAAGTGTAATTCATCAGATGCCTTGTACTAAAAGAACTAAGTGTCGTCACAACCTCTTTTGAAGATTCTACGAATTATGTGCTGTTTAATTTTGACACCCTTAATAGATTAAATCATCCCAAGGGGATGAGATTCTTCAATGCTTGTGATGGTCCAAAATACTTTGTAGTTTTTTTTTTCTCCAAAAATAGATAACTTTAATTTGTCAACCAAAGGAATTTAGTGAACATAAATAAGACCGCCTTGTTCTTTTAGCAGAGTTGAATGCTTTGCCTAGTGGGGAATAATAATGAGTACTAAAACTTGTCAAAAAAAAAAAAGTTGCATTATGGGGCTATGATGTTGATGGTATTACATTATTATATAGTTGGATTAAAGAATCCGAAATGCAGCATTTTGTACAATAATGTTGCTTCAAGTGTTTGGAGACTAATCTGAAAATAATGATAACAATAATAAGCAAGGGAATGTATGTTGACATAAGCTTAAAAAACGAAATACAAAAAGGAAAAGAAGATAATTCAAATCACTATGTAATTCAATTCGATTTATAGAAGAATGAGTCCCTAAAACTCTTAATCTTGCCGGGGAGAAAAATTTTTGGGAGATAGATCATGCCAAGTGGCAAGCATAACCAATGATGGTGTGTTTTATTCATTCCAATTGTGTGTGTACAAAACAAAAAAATGAGCTCTCCTTTTATAGTTACATAATCACTCCATGAAATTAATGAAAAATTATGGATCATAATTCCTTGTGAGATAGTGGGAGTTATAGGGAAGTTAAAGGTTACTAATGAGAGATAGTGGGGAGACTAAGAGATATATGTTATGAACATCTACATTTATTTTAATAAATGTATAACACTCCCCCTTGGATGTTCATTACAAAGAATATGCCTCAATTAAACCTTTACATAATTGTTATTGTGTAATAACAATCAAATTAATTATGAGAAGACAAAAAACTAAATTCCAAAGAAAAATTTTCTATTTATTAGATAATAGAGAATATACAAAGATGAGAAATGGTGATGCCACATCACCTCCCCAAGTCTTAGCTTTATATATATATATATAAATATACATATACCTCTTGTATATATATATATATATAGCTGAAATTACAAGAGGTGATGTGGCATCACCATTTCTCATATTTGTATATTCTCTATTATCTAATAAATAGAGAATTTTTCTTTTAAATTTGATTTTTCATCTTCTCATAATTAATTTGATTGTTATTACACAATAAAAATTATCTAAACGTTTTAATAAGACATATTATTTGTAATGAACATCCAAGGAGAAGTGTTATATATTTATTAAAATAAATGTAGATGTTCATAACATATATCTCTTAGTCTCCCTACTATCTCCCATTAGTAACCTTTATCTTCTCTATAACTCCCACTATCTCACAAGGAATTATGATTTATAATTTTTCATTAATTTCATGGAGTGATTATGTAACTACAAAAGGAGAGATCATTTTTTTTGTTTTATACGCACACAATTGGAATGAATAAAATCACTTTATAATATATTCTCTTATTTTATTCTTTATCTTGCGTTGCTTCTTTATCTGTATTGTTAGCTAATAGTTTTTTTTATTTTTTATAAGGCTGTCTCATCTTAAAAAAAAAATTAATTTATATTTTTTTATCAGTTTCATCAAGTGTAAAGTAAAAAAAAAGAATAATATTAAATTTTTTTTTCAAAGCCGCGTGAAACGCGGTTCTATTTTCTTGTATATAGACTGGGGAGTAACGTCCAAACCACGAAATCTCTTTCATTTTCTTATTTTGTGATAAAAGGGAAATTAATTAATCCATTTAGCTATTCTAGCCAGCCAGTTACTGACGAACTTGTTAACATCATAATCATGCAAAGTTGCAAGGAAGTGGTAGAGGTTACGTAAAATTAGACCCAAAATTAAATTGAAAGTACTTAAAAATATGCCAAATTCTCTTCAGTAAATTGATTTTTTCTACTGATTTAAAAGTCTGGCTGTATTGCTGTTATTAAATACATGAGATTAATTTCTCCTAGATGCAAGAATGAGTGATAAAAGATTAGCTACCAAATATGTTTATATTTGTGCATATCCAATATACAATTAATGGAAGATCTAAAAGTGTATTTTTGATCCTGAAAGCTGAAGCGGATCACAACGAGGTTATGCCATTGTCCATTTGATTAGGATAATCTCAAAGGAAAATCCTCACGCCACTGTATGCTTATGGTTGGAGGATAATCATAATGAACGAAAATTCTCTTTGGGAGGTTTCTTTGTATTTCTTATATGTTCTACAAATTTCTCATGCCTTTCACACACACCTATGTATATTTTTATACAATAGGTGGGTTTATATAGAAGCTCAGTCAATCAAAAGACTTCATAACTCATAGAGTCCAATTAGTTACAATAGTCATATAAAACTCTATCTAAAATAATTAAATGGTCCAAAGAATCATGAGCGCCAGTTCCAACAAAGTTAAATGTGAGGAAAAAGTGATTGCTTTATAAAAAAGTGGGGCTATTTAAACCTATAAAACTACTCACTAAACTCAATTATTAAATAAACCTATTATCAAATTTTGAAATTTTAAATTTTACTCAACAAACCCTCCTAAATACCTAATATCTCCTTACTAAACTCAATTTGTATTATAATAATGTTTTTACTATAAATTTATATGTGCTAAAAATAATGAATTCAAATATTTTGTTAATATAATCAAATCCATAAAAATAAATAAATTTTTTGTAGTAGTCTATAATTTTTTATTCATTCGAGAAATAATTTGATAAATTATTAATTTTTTTATAATTTACAAATGAAATGCTCGAATTTTATTAGAAAATAACGTAAAAGAACCAGTTTTGTAAAATTTGTAACTCTTTTTATTACTAAGACTGATTATATTAAAGCATTCATTGCTTAAGATATAAGTCTGCATTTAATCACGAGATGCAACTACGGGATGAACCCAATTATGGGAGCCAATTAACTAGTGGCTTGCTAACATATACACTTATATATATGTTTTAAGATTAATAAAAAATAAAGAATATAAAATACAACATTAGATATAAAGATGGGTTTAATAGTAAAAATTCTATTTTTTTAAATTATATTTTAGTGTCTATAATTGTAATTTGATTCAGAGGTATTTAAATAATTAAAAATTATTTTTAAATATGGGTCTAATGAATAATTTAGTGAATTCAAATAATCTCACGAAAAAAAAAAGGCTTTTTGAGATCGGCGTGAATATTTATGTGAATGAATCATGTTTACCTTAGCCCTGCGCCCAAACCCATAGTGAGAACTGTATACAATCTGCATGACTGATAGTACAAAAATAAAATGTGTAGCCGATGGATCCAATCTTTTGATATTAAAGAACCCTTTCCCTGCAAAATTTTGATCATTCGTAACAACTGAATCATCATAAGAAAGATATAGATATAAGATAATAAAAGAAGAAATAGATCAAAAAAAATTTGTTCTACTTATACTCAGGGCATACTTTAAAAGTACAAGAATGAAAATCTGCAATGGGATCCTTTTTGGTAGCCTCATCATCAGTACCAGCTAGCTGTCGCCACAGATTATGTATTGAAGATAAGTTTCCAATAATTTCCTGTGTTTCCAGGGATCGGCCGGATGGGGGAGGCTTACGGCCGGAATGGTGGGTATGCAGATTTTAGATATAGAGATTTGAGCCACGGCCAAAATTATTGACATGAATCCCAAAAGCATCATTCTGCAGCATAATTCACCAAATTAAAAAAAAATTGAAAGAAAAAATAAATCATAGGTCTTGAAATCAATTATTCACATTAAAATTTTGAACTTCTAAGGAAAGATGAAACTTGGAAATGGAACCTGATTTGAGCTTCTCTACTGCATCAATCAAGGCATTTCTTCCACTTCTCTTAAGCGACTGCATGTTAGGTTAATTATGTGCTCTTTAATTTGCTTGAAATGAAAAGTTTATTAAAGTAATTTGAATGAAACTTACGTAGCTAACGAGATGGATAGAGTGCTCTAAGATTATTGAAGTGGATATGATCACAAGGCAAACAACGGCTAGAGCCCATGTTGGTGTTGTTTTCCAATGAACGAGTGGATGTGTACATGGCAGCAGCCATAATCTGCTGAGATGATTAATCAAACTTCTATCAGGACTAAGACTTGGATGTATAGGACTATAGGAGAAGCTGAGGAACCACTTCTTTCATTTATTTTATTTTCACACTAAACTTTGGTCTATTTATAAGACTAAAATAGAAAAAATTCTATCTTCGTCTAGCTTTTGCATAAGCAAATATATAGATGTGATTGAGAATTAATAAAAGTTAAAAAGAATAAAATAATACATTGATACATTAAAATAGTCAAATTATTTATTTTATGTACTTAATTTTATAGTATTGGTTAATTTTGAATTAGTCAAAGTAGCTGCACTTATTTTATGGAACTATATGTATATAGTAGAGCATTATGTGAAAACATGCTTAGTGTTACTAATTTTTAGATTATAATCTTAAATAAGTTTTATTATGTAAAGTTATTCAATAAAAAGAGTAAGGAATATTATTGTTTTTGTAACTCGAAAGTTGTATTTGAGAGTTTATTGGTTTCTTGAATAACCAATACTTATTTAGAAGTATGGGTTTCCTCTAATTAATTTTATTTATTATCTAACTTTTCTATTTCATTTGATTTCTTGTTATAAACTTTAGTATTCGTACCATGCATCTGAACTCTACTAGTCTAAAACGGTTGTCCATATTGGAGACTATTGCAGCCATTAGTTTTTTTAATGATTGAATCTGCTCTCGACAATGCAAGACACAATCACTTCCCAGGACCTTTGATATAGAATTACCAAGTCGCACAAATTGAAGAATGAATTCAGAAAGAATCAACTTTAACACAAGAATTAAGAGAATTTAAAAGAGTAGAAACAAACACAAACAGCATAAGAATCGATTACGTGGTTCAGTTGCACCAAAAGGGCACAACCTACATCCACGAGAGAAGCTTTATGGAGAGCTCTTATTACTCAATAATGGAGGATCTTTTTATAGGGCTTAATCACAAGATTACAGAGCACTCATTGTTGGGATTATGTGCTCTTTTAAAGTATATTAATTTATTTTCTGATTAATAAAATATTTGAGATATTTTCAATTTCATAAATATATTGAATAAGCTCTGTCTAATTACATTATATGTATTTATGTAATCATTATATAGATTCACAAAAGACATAAATACAAGTTATCTTATTATTAAATAAATTAAGTTCGCAGTTGATAAATAGAGTTGGACACTCTATTTATGTTTAAACTATAGTAAATTCATTGAATGATTTGTCTTAATTATGTATGAATTTACTGATATAGTTTGACTACAATGAGCTGGATCACATATGAGATTTAATTAATCTTGAAATGACTGTCATACTTATTAAATCTTATAGACATTTATTTTACTATAATCTTAATCTTGAGTTAGTTATAATTTCATGATTGTAATTGTTATTCCATTTGAGTTACCAATGGGCACGACACACACTTGTAGTCAAGATTACCCGATATCTTGGTGGGAGCAATTATGCGTATTGGAGTTATATATTAACAATATAGAATTTGTAGAACACATCTCTTGATGGGTTTTCGGCACTTGATCATAGAATTCTCTAGTCAAAGTGTGTTAACATATTTAGTATATTGAAAATGATCATTAGAGAAAACCAGTAAGTATTAAGGAATAAGATGTAATTAAATTGATTGAACAGTTGAGATATCGATTTAATTAACGATGTGGTACAAAGGATTAAGCAGTAAAGAAATCAATGTGTCTTGAGACGAATTATTATTTGAACATATAATGATGGAGGTCGGTTCCAATCTTATAGTGAAGTAGAGTTGAAATTAAATGATTAGGCTTGTTTAATTACAAGTTTAATTGTTGTAGCCACTATTGTATGTTCCCAAATGATCCTCAGGTTAGCTCATTTAATTAATTGCACCACTACTGGATTAATAAGTAAGATAACTAGCTATTTGAGTCAAAAACCTAAATATATCATTTAGTGGGAGGTTTCATTTAATATACTTGTGTGTAAGGGGCCTTATGTTATTTTATAAGGTGGGCCCCTATAGAAAAAGTAAGTAATCATGACTTTTGGTTTTTATTATTTTGAGCCTAGGATTTTCACTAAAGGGAGATATAAAAAAGGCTTATTTTCTCTAAAGAAAAAAGCAAGAACCACATTATACAGATCAGAAAAAAAGATTTTTTCTCTCTAATTTTGAGAGAAAATTTTTCTCATACTAGTTGTGTTTAGTGGTGATAAAGGCGTCCACACGTCAAATACAGATCAAACATAAGTCATAACCTGGAAGATTATTTGGTGGCGGATCGTGATTTAATAGGAGTGGTGGTAAGGGATCGTGATTTGGGAGCCTAAATCACTTTAGCGGAAAAAACAAAGATTGTTCATCTTTTCAGATTTTCGAGGTACGATTTCTAAATTATGAATTCTTATATATTGTATGAGATCGATTCTAAAAAGTTTTATAAAAATTTAAAAATTGATTTTTCTCCAACACTCATATCACACATTCTTTGATCTCTCTCTCTCTTAACACGGTTACACACGCTTAGTTTACAAAGTATTATATCAGTCTGTTTTAAAACTATCATAGCAACAACCCAACTAAGAGACCGTTTGGGCATGCTCTCCAAATAAGAAGTGAGCATCCCATGCTTTATTCTGGGGGAACATCCCCTAGAATAAAGCATGAGGAGCAACTACTGCAGCAGCAAATAAATGCCCCAAACGGACCTTAAATCCAGATTGCACAGCTTGTTGACACATAGCATAACCAACTTAACGAACTGAATCAAGTTGCTTCACACGGCTATCACGTGCATCACTTAAAGCTTTCTCTAAACGACACAATTGGACTGCCGTTTCAAGCTTAAAACATATGTGACCACACACGTGCTTTTCCCGTGACTCTTGAGTGCTCTCATATTTGACAAAACGCCACCGTTTAGAGCTGATGAGTTTGATTCACCAGCAAGCCTCACAGTTTTCTTATTTTGACAGGTGCACTATCGTTTGTTTGTGTAAGTTCAGATTAATCGATTCAGCAACCATTGATAATCGATTGCCAATTATTGGTAATTTGGTAAATCATAAAAAAATCTTGACTGAAATATATGCCTCACCAACTGCGTTATTTCGATGGCCAATCATTGCCAAAACCCTTATCTATTTCAGTTTTCATTTCATTGATGCAATTATAAACGGACTCGCTATTATATTTGTGTTTTGTGCGTCCTCTTCCATTATTTGTTCTTGTTTTATTCTTTTGTTTTCCAAATTCACCCTTGAAAGTGATCATAAACGAATAAAATTGAAGTTTTCAAAATATAGTACTTCGACCAAATTCTTTAATACCGAGTTTAAACGGCCTTAAAAATATCCTTGAATCATCTTAAATAAAAAAATAACACTATTAGTTAATTAGTTCAAAAATTAATATTCTTGTTTTCTTTAGTTGAAAATATGTAATTACAATACAATTATCAAAAATCATTTTACTTCTATATACCGTAGAACTTTGATAAATTAATAGCCTTACGACTATGAAAAACCTATTAACTTAACAAATATTAATATAATGATAAATTAATAACTTATTTATTTAGAAAGATAATATCACATTCATAATAAGAATTTTACGAAATACATCACATTCATAATAAGAATTTTACGAAGTATAAAGATAGTATAATTAAAAAATGTAGTGATTCCTTTTTCTAGTTTGATGATCTTAATTGAGTGGATCAGTCACTTGATAATTCCTTACCTAGATTATTTGGCTTAATCACGATTACATGGTAAATCTAGCGATAAAGACTTTGTTTAAGTAATATGTTGAGCCGATCTCTCTATTATTTCTCTTAACATGGGACATAGAATACAACAATGACTTGTCATTTGAATGGTGTAAAGAAAATAACAATGATCAAAATAAAATGCATAAATCATTATGCTAGTACAACAAAGAAATCTTAGACATATCATATGTATTTAGTTTATATGTATTAGTAAAAATAATTTTTTTTTAAAATTTTTTATCTAATAAATTTAGTAAATCATTAATTTACCATATTGGTTCTACGTTGGAACCGATAAAAAAAATTATTTAATCGAGGTTATTAATTTATTGAGTATCGTTCAAATTAGAAATTGAGAAATTATAATTCGTATACTTTTAATTTACTCTGTTATAAAAAATACTACAACACTTTGAAGGTGTATCAATCGTCCACCCTAAGTTGACAAAATGTATCTGCCATTCCACCAAACCGTTACTCGCCATTTAAATAGAATGACATCAAATGAGTAATTTGGTCTTTTCATATGATACAAGTGATAATTTAAGGGTATACAAGTGATAATAAGAGAATTTAAGGGTATATATAAGTGATAATTTTCCTTTACTTTAATTTAAGTTTCAAGGGTAAAACAATCAATTTACTATAATTCCATTAACTTTCAAACGATAGCTAACGGTTTGGTGGTCGGCAGATAACTTTTATTAATTTAAGATAGACGATTGATACACCTTAAAAATATTATAGTATTTTTGATAACAAAGCAAATATAGAGTATACGAATAATAATTTCCCTTATAAATATATTTCAACTACTTTTTTTGGCAAGCTTTGGCATGAGATTTTAACATAAAATTTTAAATAGCACATGTGACTTGGGCATTTGGTCTAGTGGTATGATTTTCGCTTAGGGTGCGAGAGGTCCCGAGTTCAATTTTCGGAATGCCCCCAATTTACTGTTTTCGTAGCATGTTTACCCTTCAATTTTCGGAATGCCCCCAATTTACTGTTTTCGTAGCATGTTTACCCTTCGAATCACAAGCAACGTTAATCAATCCCAACTTGCTGTTTTTATAGCAAGTTTACACTTTGGATCACAAGCAACTTTAATTCATTTGTGTTGAAAATCAATTTCATTTTTACTTTAAATATATTTCATCTCCATCTTGTTTTGAGAAATAAGGAATTGTAACATCCCTCGATGAGCTTTAACTTGTTGCAAATTACAGAAATATTTCGGACAAGGTAATTTGATACATTTTTATTTTTATTTTTTGATATAAGGTACAATGACACATTCTTTTACTTCTCTATTGATTATCAAACAGAATGTTAACTTGGTGGAAAGATGAAAAATAATATCATAAATTTCTTTTATTTTTTTCTGTCAATTATATATAAGTATAGAATAATTATGGTTAGAGTCCATTTGAGACAAATGCGTTGTGGTAATGTAATTATAGATTCTTTTAGTTTTTTATTGATCATAAAATAAAATGCTAACTTGGTGGACAAATAATGATAATAATATTATTATTATCAATTCAAAGAAAAAAAAAAAGAGCCCGCAAACTAATAACTTAGTAAGGATTTTTTCTTAAATTATATATATATTTAGGATATTTACGTTAGGAGCCCATTTGAGATAATTGCGTTGTGACAGCGCAACTATCCCAAAACCACTAATTTTGGAAAGATACTCTCCTAAATTGGCAGCGCAGTTGCCCAAAGGAACTCAAAATTTTGAATACAAGAATGTGAAAGCTGCGAGATAACTTGAAGCAAATAACTGCATATCATATTGAACAAAAGTACTTTTTAAATGTGGAAAAAGTTACAAGTTATGGTAGCAAATAGAGGAGTTACAGTGATCTGCACTTTGCTTGAAATTGTGATTTTTTCGTTCATTTCCATGAGGCACAAAACCAGCGGACAGCGGTCAAGTAAATCCATTGTTTTAGTTTGTCCTTGCCATTTAGGTAAAGGGGACCAAAAAGGGCCGAAACATAAAGTGATATTATTACATACAGTCATGTATTAAGAATTATTTATTTTAATATTCTCCATTATTTATATGCACGTCATATTAGGTAAAATTCTATTTGGTCACTACATTTTGAGATTAATATTTATTAATCTCAATATTTTAAAAAGTACTTTAAAACGCTCTTGATAGTAAACTAGTGACACTCCTTTTTTGTTTCTTTTAGTCTGTTTTTACACTAATACTCTTTTACAACAATGTTTTTTTATATTAAAAAAATTAAAATTACTTGGGACGTTAACAAAAAATTAGTGTAAAAGAGTAAAAATTAAAATTAAAATTACTCTTTTACACTAAACAATGTTTCTTGGGACGTTAACAAAAATTAAAAAAATTAAAATTACTAAATTAGGCCCAAAAAATGAAATAAAACAAAAAATATAAATATTGTTGCATTTATATTTATTTTATTTTTTGGAATTAATTTGATAATTTAATTTTTTATTAATGTCTAAAAAAAAGAAACATTAATGTAAAAGGGTATTATTGGAAGATTAATTAAAAAGTAATGGCAAGGTTGTCATTAATTTAACAGCAGGGGTGTTTTGAGGTGTTTTTTAAATTATTGGGATTTAACGGTTATTAATCTCAGAATATAGGAACTAACCAAGCTTTTACCTATATATAAACATTATATCACGACTTTATAAATGTAACAATTTTTATGGGTAAGCTATTTGAAACTACTAATTTCCTTTCAACACCCATTTTTTATAATTACAATAATCGTCAATTATAATGTATTGTTTTAACAATAGTTCTACACATCCCAAATTTTTATCCCAAAAAATTATCCAAAATGAAGTGTCATTAATTGATTGGTTGATAATTATTTACAAGATCCAAGTGAATTAATTGTATTATCTCACCAACCAATTAATAAATGACACATCATTTGGGATAACATCTTGGGATAAAAAATTTGGGATGTATAGCATTACTGTTGTTTTAATTCACTAATTCTCAAAAATCACATAATTACTCTTGAATTAAGTACTTTCTCTCTCTACTGTAATAATGATAAAAAAACTAAACTAGTTTCTCTCTCTCTTTCAATTTTTCATTTTTAATTCTTTCTTACTAAATCAACTTTATCTTTCTCTTAGTTTTCACTATAATATCTTTAGATTTACATAGTATTATCATTTAGAGTTTGTGTTTATGAGATTTGATTAAAAAATTTTAATAGATTCAAAGTGATACAATAATTTTTATTTTTTACTTTTAGATGATGGATATTGATCATTTCAATTTGTTTAGATTACAATAGGGCTTTGTTAATTTTTGAACAATTTCGTTAGTTAAATGTAATATTTACTTCATGTACCATGATAAATTTTGATAAGGGAAGGAGATGGAGGGAGAGATACTGAGGTCAAATAAATAATTAATCAAATTATATTTTCCCAATAAATTTTTAATTCAAAAAAGAATGGAGTAAAGACTTTAGTTAAACTTCAGACTTATTTGACCTCATTATCTAAAAGCTATAAATGTCTGAAAATAATTAAACTTCAGACTTCAAACAAAAAACAAACAATCCCTTCCTTATAATTATAGGTTGGTGAATAATCAACATTGATTATTAAAGTAGTTGCCTCTTAAATCTTAATGCCTGATGAAGATTGTGAAAGGAATTGAACTTGTCAATTTTAAGCAATGGTAATTTTGTCAAAGTAATACTATCCCACTAGAATTGCCAATCAATTGTAAATATATAATACATATATCTATTTTTCTTCCTAATTGTGTTAATGGAAAGTCAGTAATTGATATGCACATCCATTTTTTTCCCTAGGAAAAATCTATTTACTATTGTTTTAACTGGATTTTAGTGGATCTGACTAAAACAAATAAATTTGTTTAAAAGAAAATGTGGCTGCCTGGCTAAGCTTGAGGTGTTCTTTCACAAGATGGTGGAAGATGATTGGGTGAAAGAGAATGTGGCTGCCTTGCTAAGCTTGAGGTGTTCTTTCACAAGATGGTGGGATGTTTCAAAATAGGATGAAAACATGATGAAAATGAAGATGAAACCACCAGCCTTTGAGCTTTATTAACCTGCTAAATCGAGCAAGTTGAGGATAGAGGTGGAGTCGATAGTGGCTTGTGAGTTAGGCTTGAATATGAATCTGAGCTAAGTGGTTTGCGAGTTGCCAAACTCTATTGTGCAGTTCAAAGAGTAAGGTCCAAAAGCTTATTTAAGCATTGATACAGCCTAAATAAACTCTTGTTGCAACACTGACTTGTGCTGTTGTTTCTGTTGAGTAATGGATTTGAGCTTGAACGGATTTGAACTTGAACAATAATGACATATGTTGAGAATAGTGATGTAAGAGTAGAATATATTAATGAATAATAGAGAATCATTAGCTTAGGATTCAAAATGTTTCTCTTGAAATTTTCCTCATTTTTCTCACTTTCTTTTTCCCCAAGTCTCTCTTATTCTCTCTTTCTTTCTTTTTTCCTCTTTCTCTAATTCTCTTCTTTCTTTTTTTCATCCTTTTAACTTCAAATAAATATCCTATTTATAGTAATACAAAGCTTATTTAATACATTTTAATTATCTATTTTTTAATAAAATTGCCTAACATACTTTCATTAAACAATTTTTTACATAACACACATTCATTAAACAACATTTACCCAACATATTTTCAATAAAAACAATTCATTTACTTAACACACTTTTTATTAAACAACATTCATTTACTTTATGTATATGAGTCTCTAAGTTATATACAGTTTCAGGACATCTAAGGTGATTGATTCTCCTCTAACTCGTTTCACAAGGCATTCTCTTATGAGATAAGTACCTGAAGTGGGCTTAAAAGGGTTCAATATGAATTGAGCTTCACTTTAGTGTACCCATACCTTCCAAACCACTACCTACAATAATTGCCCCAACTTAATGGCTTGGATCCACCATGAAATACATACCTTATGGGCTAAATCGGGTCATTAGGACTAGCATGGATTTTTAGGTAGTACATTGGGACTAGCATCAAATTGAGGCAAAAGAAACTCAAGAGAAAATATTTCACGGGTGGCACATGGCAACTTCTTGTTAAGTCTCTTTTTTGTTCACTAGTGAACTTTTGAGTTATTCTGAACTGTGTAGCTAAGCTAATTTCAAATTGGGTATACAAAGCTACGGCTGCTAATAGCTGACTATAACTTTACTAGCTTTGGCGATTTTAAAACTGAGCCGTACGATAGTGGCTGAGCTGCACTTAGTTGGCTCTAGCAATTAATAACTGCCTTGTATTAAGCCAGCTCTCGGTGTTTACTTAGGAGCTCTTTTGTCATGGCAACTTCCTTAAGAACTTTCTTACCTATTTGATCGTGGTGATAAGACATGGTGATAAGTCCTGGCGATATACACAGATCTCATATAAGGGGAGTTCTCAATCCCTTAGGTGGCTAACCTTACTGAAGTGCCTTTATATTGGTGATTTTTTCATGTTCACAACTCTTAAGTAGCAATTGATATAAGTCAACTAAAACAAGACTAGATCTGGGTATCTACAGCTACACTCTGAGAGTTCAAACATGATGAGTCAGAAGTGGAGATAAATTACAATCAACAAATTGTAATAAATAAGGAGTTAACCATTTATTCACAACCACATGACAATAAAAATATATCATCCATCCAATAATCTATAATAATAAATAGATTTAAGAGCTTGCTCAATCACATCACATGATGATGAGCAAAAGTAAAGCATATAATAACATTTATGGAGAAACAATTGAGAAGGTTAGTCATCCTCTCATGTGCACTTAGAATAAACAAGTAGTACTCATTTATAAAATCTACCCAGGTCAAAATAGCTCAAATTAGAATCATTATATGACTAGCATGTGTTATCCTAAAAAGAGATTTGAAATCCCTTTTGTCATTGTGTAGACATCAAGGAGTTTTAAAAGTAAATTAGGTTATGGTGGTGAATAACTGAGGTTTTTACCAGACCGAATATAAATATATTTTAGCAGATGTATAGTAAAAAATTTAAGCATGTAAATAGATAATGAAGAGTTAAAGGCATAATACTAATAGTTTTCCTGAGTGTTGGAGAATTCAAGAGGTGTTTGACTCTACTTTAGTGCTTAAGGAAGAGCTGAGGTAATTTTCATAGCTACAAAACTGCTTTGGTGTTTTCCTTTAAAGATCCTTCCTCGGTATTTTTGAAAATCCTTAATGGCATGTTTTGAGGAATCCTTAGCAAAGTTTTTCTGTAGTATCTTTCTTAGTGTTTTGAAATCCTCAATGGTGTTTTTCAACAGCATCATCCATGATGTTTCCTTGAGAATCTTTTTTGGTGTTTTTCTGAGAGATCCTCAATAAAATTTCTTATGGAGCTCTTCCTTTTGGTGATTTAAATCCAAGAGTACATATACTACGCTTTATTCAAATACAATCCAATCTCAACTAGTCACCAATCTGAAAGCTTTTTGTTGTGTTTCTCATAGATGGCATCGATTGTTTTAACTAGATTTTGGTGGATTTGATTCAAACAAATAAATTTATTTAAGAAGGAATATGATTGCCTTGTTAAGATTGAGGTGTGCTCTCGCAAGATAGTGGAAGATAACTGGGTGAGATGGGGTGTTTGAGAAGGGGATGAAAATAGGATGACAAGAAAAATATTCCAATATGGGATTAGGGCCCTAATTTTAAGGACAAGACTATATATGTTATAACTATTGTACCATACCTCTCTTTTGTGTAGAAACCCTTACTTTCATTCTTATTTATAGTTTATTTATAAGTATTAAGATAATTTCATTTTCCCACTCTTCTTCCCCTCTCGTCCATATTCTAGCCTATTTTCTCCATTTAATCATTAATCAACCACTAGTCATGAACCGCTTTCACAAAAATTGTTAATCAACTAATTGCAAATCATATGCTACGTAACAGCCTGGTCACTAAAGTTCATAATTTGAAAGGACAATGCATTTTTTAATAAAAATAGAAAAAAAAAAGATGCCTTATTTCAATCTATTTAATAGAAAAATAATTTCCTAATTTATTATTGAAAACTGATCAATCAAAATATTCAATGTCTGACATGTTGATTTCAATCTATTTAAATAGAAAATACTTCCTAATTGATTGCATTAACTTTCCACTAGTTTTGAAGTACATATAAGCATACAACTAATTTCATTGTCATTTGCGTGGGGCTATTTACACTCTTAATATTACTTTGAATACTTTATTAGTTTTTTCACTCATACACTAATTATAAAAAATTAAGCTTTATTTTATACACTCTTTAAAATTTAAAAAATATCCTAAATTAAACTATCGAAGTTACTTAATTTTGTTTACTTAAACACTAATAAAACTATTTGGCATACTAATTTTGAGACGCTTAACATATAGTTACAACAATATACTTAAGTCAAGTTATAGTTTCACATAATTTTAGTTATTAATTTTTGTTTATTTGTTTTCAATGTTGGATTTTACACCGAAAATAATTTGCAATGAAAACATAATAATTTTAAAAAATTCCATTGATCCCCAAAAAAGGGAGAAGAAAATGACGAAGAGATGAAGAAGAAGAAAAAGAAGGTCCAAAGCCAAAAAGAAAAAGAAAAAAAGATTGTTTTACAACATTTTTTATTTTATTTTAAAAAAATATAAGTATCGCACATGCATACTTTGTAATCCAAATTTTTCTTAAAATTAATTTCTTCATTGTTCATCCAAATATTAATTAAAATATTAAAAATAAAAGTTTTAGGGTGTAATTTATGAGAATTATAAATTGAATAACGAGTGTGCTATATTGGTGTTTAAAGTAATTATAAAATATTGACTTATAATAAATTATCTTTAGTAATAATTTACATGATCAGTGTTTTTATAATACATATTTTTGTTAAAATTAAAGTGTTTAGGATAATTTTTAGATTACAAATAGTCCCATTCTTATTGTTTATATATATTAAACTTAGATAATTGATTTCACTGTCATTTATTTAAGGGAAAAGGACATCTACACCCCCAAAGTTTGAAGAAATTGTCACCAACACTCCCAATTTTTTAAAGAGGGACACCAAGACCCCCTTTTGACCATTATACCCTTTACCTCTATTATTCTAAAAAATTAAATTTAAAATTTTTAGTAAATACAAATACCATAAAAATAATGTAATCTCTACAGTAGACTAACAATATTAAAATATTTAATATTTTAATAAATTGTAATATGTAAATTATTATATTTATTTTAATAATATATTTTTATTCATTGTACAGATTTTAAATATATATTTGCATTAAATACGTTCTACAATTAAAAACATTCTCACATACTAATATTATTAAAATTATTATTTTACATAATAGTCAAAATAATTTAAATTTTTAATACATTCATTTTAATATTATGATTCTATTTATCACAAAATTTACTTTAATATAATAAAATATATCTAATAGATTATAAAATATTAAAATATTTTTTAAATATTGAAATTATTTTAAAATGTATATATTATTACATTTATTTTAATATTATATTTCTATTTATTGTAAAATATTAGAGTTAATTCTTTTGGGATAAAAGAGATAAAGGGTGTAATTGTCAAAAGAGGGTCTTGGTGTCCCTTTTTGAAAACTTGGGGGTGTTGGTGACCATTTCTCCAAATTTTGGGGGTGTAAATGTCCTTTTTCCTTTATATAATTTATAAATGTGAAACTTTGCCAGACAAGTTAATTTTTTTCTTTCTTTCTTTTGCAAAGCAGAAGCAGGTTTGTTGTGAAGGAAAGGGATTGGCATTCAAAAAATTTGCAAGAAATCAAACTTCCAATGGCTGATGTCTGATGCTAAAGATCCAGATGGAAGTTGAGACCTGAGAACAAGGCAATAAAAGTTGTAGGACTTCAATTTTTTTTTTCACACTATTATTTTGTTTTGACTTACTATCTTTTCAACGTGCTCAATATTTGTAGGAAATGCATAGCAGAAATATTTGTCCAGGCTTGCCTATCTTTGTACGTAAATGTAGCATAAACTAGCTTAATTATATATGTGCTATAACTAATTGATCTAACTCATTCTATTACAAACTTGCTTAATCATTAAAATAAAAATTGTTCTGATGTTACCATTTGATAAGATCTAATGGTAACATCAGAACAAGACAAAAAATGGGATACCATGCAATAATTGCAATAGTTGGACCTTAGTTTTGGATAAGATAAACAAGTTTTACTCCGTGTAAATACAATTTTTTGTTTATTTTTCTTTTGCCTTTTTTTCGAAGGCTTATAATTTTGTTGTCTTTTGTGTTTCTAAACCCTATTAAAACAATGTAAAGTTGTTCATCCGTTGGAACAAAATGTTAGGGTTCTAGGGTTTTGATTAAAGAATTCAAGAGAGCATAGATGAAAAATTAAGAATTCAGAGGAAAAAGAAAAGAATTAACATTGGTTGAAATTAATTTTATTACTACTTGCGCAAAAACACAATTAAAACCTTTATTTATAGTAGTTCAAAACAATCCTAATTTTAATTTAATTAGAACCCTAAATCATCAATAAGAAAACTTAATTCTAATAAGAAAGAAATTAAAATAAACTACTAGGGCCTAAAACTCCCTATCTCTTAAAAGAGGTTTGTCCACAGGCCTTCTAGCCAGGATCAGTAACCAAAATTATCCAAATTAAATAGTTGTCAGCTAGCTTCCAATCTAATTATTTTGCAGACAGAACAAAAACTATTGAAGTATTAGACTAATGATAAAAGGGATATCAACTGCTAAAAGCAATAGCTGAGGTTGTTTGTAATGATTCTCTGGCTTAAGTTGCTCATCACAGTTAAAACAAAGCTCCATAGAATGTCTGTTAGCATGCATCGATGGTTACAAATGTTTGGATAAGGCAGAGGGAATGATATTATTGGCAAGGCAAATGGTACTTGTCCCAATAAAGAAGGGGTTGCTGGAGTGGGTGTTGAGTCTGGTGTAGGGCTGTGGAGGGCTAGAATTGAAGAGTGTGAATATTTGATGAGAATTTGAGTTACCTCCTCTCCAGCAAGGTCACAATACTGGCTAATGATTCTCTTGTTGGGTGAGTCCTAATATTCTAACGTGTCAACTTCATGCGGGCGAGGAGATGGTTGTGCTTTCTTGCACGATTGACCCAATTCTTCAAGAATGTCTTGCAGAAATACATTTAGAGCTTTTTTCGTAGTGGTCAAGACTGTAAATTTTTCATCAATTTGAGGCAGTAGCATAACTTTTTCTTCAACCACTATAAAGGTTATGATGTCCTATAAAATTCTCTAGAAAATTTTGTACAAGTCTTTCAAATTTTGATGAAAAGTTTGGACCGATTGATTAGGCATGTGAATGGTGACTCACAAAAGCAAATTGAGTTGGTGAAGCAAATTGATAAGTCACGGAATGTAACACCCCAAATTCACTCAAAAATCTCAAGCGGAATTCGGATTAAAACCTTATAACATTCATCTCATTACCAATCCCAAATAAAGTCAATATTATCTATAGACAAAGCATATTCTCCAAAATAATAAATAACTTAATAATTCTCCAAAATAAAAACTAGATCTGGGCAAGAATCAAAGTAGTTACAATTAATTCATCTAGAAAAATGCCAAAGTTTTTCAACTAACAAATCCTCTTTGCTAGACCAAAAGCTCACATCTCTAAAATCAATTTGCAAAATGTTAGAGACGAGGGGTGCGTCGTCAACTCGGTAAGCAAACTCACGCATAAGGTTATTAATACAAAAAAGTAATAATTATTATTATGAAGTACCATAAGTCAGGAAACAGTAATCATTTTATAGTCATATATGCTTGGTAAAACTTGAATCAATTAAGTTATAATGTAATAATAATTTTCAATAAATAATTCATTTTGCTCATGCCACATAGTGTCATCTGTATCCCCAGTGACCTAATATTTCATTAAACACGTGTAATCCCCGTGACCCAACCAATAGTTCAATCAGGGTACTTTATCCCGCAATAATCGTCAATAGGTACGCATAATACAGCTAGCTGTTCAATAATATCAGTAATGATAACTACGGGCAATGAGCCAAAAGCTTAAGAATAGTTTCTGGTCTTTCAATATCAATCATTCAGTAATATTTTGATAAAATGCTTATAAGATATTGAATTGGCAGAGCTTTATAAATGTTTTTCAAGAAAACATTTTATAAAAAAAAAACAAGTATTTTAAAGTTATTTTTAAAACTAATTTAAGAAAAACGTTTTAAAATAACTTAAAACCATAAGTTGCCAATCCATTTCAATAACATCATTATATTCATAAATATTTACATATATACTTATAATAAACATTATCCATGAATTCAAAACAATTAATAATAACCCCAATCATACGAGATCACTGTTGGCCTTCAGGAAAAAATATTCTTGAGCCACCCGACTATTGCTTCCGAGGTCATCTAGTTTTGTTGACGTGATGGCAATTGGTTTTTTGGTGTGTTTAGGATGAGACGGGGTGTACAAGAACCTGTTACAGGAAATTGCACGAAGAGTTGGAGCTCCATTGCCGCAATATACAACAATCAGGTCGGGCTTCGGACACCTGCCCCTTTTTACTGGGATCGTAGAGTTGGCTGGGATAACATTTACAGGGGAACCTGCCAAGAACAAGAAGCAAGCTGAGAAGAATGCAGCCATGGCAGCGTGGACATCTCCAAAACAATGTAAGTTTCAGTCTTAAGCTTTCTTTTTGATTAACCATCTGTGTGATGGAATTTAATAATTGAACTGAAGTAAGCCTCAGTCCCAAACTACACGAACCCTCCTCGAATGTCCTGTGTGTAGAATCATATCGTTTAATTAGGATAATATCTCCACTTCAATGAGAAGAGCTTTGCTGGGTGGCCAATCTAATTCGAAATAGAAAGAAATCCAATCCAATCTTAATTATTATTGCATTCCTTGTTTCAACATATTAGCATACGTCGGCGTGGTTGCGATAAAAGTCACGTTTTCAAACGGTTATTTACACGTGGTTCAGTCCGGCATGCGTTAACTTATTCAACAATCAGCACTCGGCAGGCAAGGCGAGGTTAAGAGAATCAAGCACCATAAATGACGGTGGCGCCGCACAAGACTAATTGGACCTGGTGAATGGTGATATAAATGGGTCACGTGCGGGAGTAGTGATCGGTCGTTCGTTGTTATTAATTATTTATGACCCAAAGCACTGAACTAAATTATTGTTATCAAGTTTTTATTTACTATATTTAAAGACAGTTATTGTTAAAAAAGAATCTTGACGTCCTTTTGTTAAAAAAGTTAATGAATTTTTATAATTATTTTTTCAAATCTTAAGAGTATATGTGTTCTTTTTTCATTTATTTATAGTAGTTTAACACATTCTTAATTTTAGTTTAATTAGAACTCTAAATTATAATTGTAATGAGAAAACCTAATCTTAATTGAAAAAGAATTATAAAAAAATTCAAAATAATCAAATATAAAAGAAATTAAAAATAAACTAACAGCATCCTAACATAACAGGCTGGTTTTACTCGTTTCTCCTCCTTTTCTGCGAAGCATGGAATCAGAATCAATTGACAAGGAGAGCAGGATATCTTCTTTCCTTGAGATCGCTGTTGGCTCAAGTGGTGTGACTGCCATGGAATTCCTACAGGTCTTTTTTTATTCTCTTTTTTTTTTTTTTTAAAGCAATACGTAGAGGTTGCTTTTATTATTAAACGTAGTCATAACAAGGATGGACACACTTGACAACAAAATCCTAGAGATAGCTTTTTAAAGCAATACGTAGGGGTTGTCCACGCTCACAGATACGGTAGTGATATAGCTACTTAGCGACAAGAAGCAGAAAGGTCTAATTAATAAATTAAAGCAGCCAGAAATGTAAAGGGCTATTGACTGATGACTCTTCATCATCATGCACTAATTTCAAATATTAAATTTAGATCAGCAACGAGAGCCTTTCTGCAGTTGAGTGCGCCAGCTCTCATGGTCATTGGACCCACAAGAGTAGATGGCCTCGCATTCAGACTGGAAGCCCTAGCATAGGTTGAAGATGCACCGGCTCCCGTTTGCCGGAAATTGGCCCCATTCAACATCAAGTCCCCTTCTGATCTCCAATTCCAGTTCCTCCATTCACTCTCTGGTGCATTTTTTTTTTATTCTCTTATGGTATGTTTGGTTTAGAAAAAATATAAGAAGAAGAGAGAAGAGAAAATGAGGATAATAAAAAAAAATTAAGAGAGAAATATAAATTCTTTGACCAACCAAACAATAAAAATAAGATTAACTTTTTTTTTAACTCATTTTCTGTGCCCTCTGCTAACTGCTTGCTCGGCTTGCCTGCCTGTGTTGCTGATCAAAGTTTTATTTATTTATTTGTTTTATGCATATTAATTTGGCGACTTGCCACTGGGATTGTTCTAAAATTTTGATCGTTAATTGATTTTAACTTGTTTGGTTGGTTCGGTCTTTATGTACATTCTTTAATATTACGCTGATTGAGAGTGGCTTGCGAATTTACAATTTTTATTTGCGAAAAACTTTTAAATGGTTAGGTATTTACGTACATGACTCTGTCAGCTCACTTAAACTTTATATCTTTTTCTTTATCATAATCTTCGTTACTGAGTCACCGTTATAGGTAGTAAGGCTTTTAAGGATTCTTCGGTGTGCAACTGTCAGCGGTAATCCCATTTATTGAAAATATTTTTATGGACTTTTTATCCTATTACTATGCCTGCTTTTTTTTCGGGGTTAGGCTTCCGTTTAGATGTCTTCAGAACTCAATGGTTGAATATTATGGAAGACAGGCTACAAGTTGGAAGCTTGATGAAGCCATTCTGCTGTTCTTTGCGGTTAATGAGGCTGATGAAATTGCCCCCCCCCCCCCCCCCCTTCATATTCTCCACTTGCAGAGTATGCTAATTCGAGGCCTGACCAGAATTTAGTGTAAGAACACTTGTAGTCATCTGGTTTCTTCTTGTTTATCTAGATCTATCTTTGACGTCAGATTTCATTTAATGTCCCAGAACTGGGGGACAAGACAGTGGGTATGAAGTCCGTGTTCCACCTTATGAGAAGGATCTTTTTTATAATGATGCATCTACAACTGACTCTTCACATGATATTTTGGCTTCTTTATACCGTCCTCCATTTCATATGATGTTCAATGGCTCATTTGAAAAGGTATCTGTGCTCCTCATTAAGTTTCCTGCCATTTGATTTAGAATTATAGAACTAATGTGTTTTACTTTATTAAAAATGGCCATAATCCATTTTTGAGCATTAACTGTTAAGTCTCTTAGCAAAGAAGTATTTATAGCTTTTTAAAATATGTAGGATTTCAATGACTTGCCGCTCCCAATGAGTGGAGTTATACAAAATTTCATCTACTACCAATAAATTTGAGGTTCTCTAGATTTAGTGAATTAATCAACTGATATACAGAAATGTACAGTACTTGATGTTCAGTCAATTTGTCCAATTGCTTGATGATAGTATGTTGTGTTTGTTTGGCTGCTTTATTTAACCAAAGTTAAAGTTGAAGCCCTATCTCTGTACATCCGGGCGAAAGATGCTGCTCTTGCTCAGGACAAATGGCTCATAGTGAACTTGCAATCTACAAAGGAGTTTAGTTCTCTTATGGTAATGCTTTGTCTCTTTCGGCTTCCAAAGTTGAACTGTTTCTTTATGCTAAAACTACTTATTCACGTTATATCTTTTGTTATCTGGAGCTTAATAGGGATACATGGGCAAATGAAGCTGTTTCTCAAATTATTACTGTCAACTTTATCTTCTGGCAGGTTAGCATAATGTTTGAGGTCTTTAATGTCTTTAAACACTGTTCTTTCCTTGTGGTGAATTGGGTTTACTTGTTGGAATGCTACAACTTTATGGAATTCAGCATATGACATGCCTAAAACACTTTTCAAATTAATTGCTGTGCTGTCATTTGCATTTTGTACCCTTTGTCCTATGATATAGTTCCCCCATCTATATGTTTTTTCACAATTGTTTTACATCATGTGGTCTGTAGTAGTTTGTTAGTGCTGCAGGAATTTGTATGTTGTCTTCTTAACATAATTTACAGTTTCGACTCGCTGATTAGGTTTGTCTGAGAAAGTTCAAACCGACTAATTGGTTTCATTTTTCAGCATATTTTTCCTTGTTTTGCCAATAAATTAGATTATGTAGCGTCATGTTGCAAGTTGATTAGTCTTGTGCTCCTTCGGGGTGGCCAATGCAGGTCATACCACAGGTACGACCCAATTTTTTCGAATTTGGGTTGAGCAAAAATTAGCACGATTAATAATCGTGTCGTGTTCAAGTTGAATTCCTCTACCCGTGAACCTGTTTGTGACATGAATATTTTTTTTGCAAGCACGAGAATTTGTTTTACGAACCGTTGATTGTGGAATCCATGGCATCATTGGACATGATGGAATTGTGGAATCTATGGTGTTTATATTATAATATGATGTTTTTATATTTTTATTGAAATGGGCGGATTTATATATTAATACATGTGTATTTTTGTGTACCATGAATCTGTGATTGTATAAGATATTTGAAAATCTAGTGGAGCTAATTAATACATTTTGTTAATTGCAAGAAGCATGTTTTTGGCCCAACACAGTGCAGTGTCAATTCATAGTTACAAATTTAATACTCACAAATTAATTCGGTAACTAATAAATTTTATAATTGGGTTTGGCTATTTGGATCAGCTCTAAGGAAATCACCCACCTCGGTCATTAAATACATTTTGTCATAATTATTTCAAGTTCAAGTATATATATCCAATGATTGTGATGAGTAGTTTACCTTGGAGCTGATCCAAAGTAGCCACTTTGTCTTATAATTTTATGGGCTGAACTTAGTTATCGAGAATGATTGTATTTGTTTAACCCTTAATTTAGACCTTTAAATTGGTGAGCTGTATTTAATTAAAAATTAGAACTTTTAACTAATGTCCATGCTTTAGGATGGCCCTCGTAATCTACAGCTTGAGCTTGGGCCCAGCCTATGCCTGGCCCACATCACCTGGATTTGGGCTTTGCTTTGTCAATCTTAGATAGTACATTTAGTTAGTGTCATGATTATTTTACCCCCTTGAATTGAGCTGCAGTTGAAGAGTTAGTTAATTCATATACGAAGTATAATTTAAGTTATTTAACCCTTAGTTGATTGATTAGTTTAATCACACATCAGAAAATGTTTATTTTTTTTTGTTTTGGGAATCTGTCTTATTAGTGTGGCAATGGTTCTAGTTTGTGAATATGCATTTGTACCTTCAATTTTTACTGATGTTATTTTTCATCTGTTGGAGAAAAGTATACAATTGTTCATCCAAAACTTTCTCCTGTTATATTTTTCTTCTTCCAATCCTCTCAACCATCCTCCAATGTGTTTTTTCCCCGCTTTAGGATTTACCTTTTAATCCAGAAAGTTTAATACTAACATTCTTTATTATAGACTGTCAAAAGGTGGTGGGCTGCTTTTCTAGAAGAGCAAGAATTCCACACCACTTTTTAAAATTTGCTAAGGGCGGCACCAACCATATTGAAAAAGATAGTGTTGTCCATAATTGAAAGAAAGGAAAAATTAAAATAATAGCCAAATGTTGGCTATAAAATGGGGGGGGGGGCTTCCCTCATTTGTTATAATCTAATTTTGAGAAGAGATTCGAGAGTTGTGAGAGAAATTGAGAGAGCTTAAAATTATAAGCTCCTGTTATAGTGATTTGAGAATTGGGTGTATTGGGGTTTTGGGAAGTGAGTTAAAATATTATAATACTTATAACTCTGTTTCACTAGTAAAATATTTTCCTTCTATCTTCGCCCGTGGACGTAGGTTAAAGCCGAACCACGTAATTTCCTGGTGTCCTTTTTGTGCTTGTTCTTTATTTTCTTCCAAATTTATTTTAGCTGTGTGTCTACTTCATCCATCAATTTCCTAACAGTGGTATCAGAGCAATTGGTTGTATTTTTGGGGTCGGGTATTGTTCACGTATACAGTACTGTTTACGTATACGGTATTGTTCACGTATACGGTACTGTTCACGATAAACGGTGAAAGCGATCCAAGAATTTTACAGTGCAAAGTAGGGAGTAGTGGTGTGAGTAAAGCAACTTTATGGTTTTGTACATGTTTAGGAAAGTTTTGTCACAAAGGCGATAAGAGCTTGAGGAGTCTGGATTTTAAGTGGGACCGTTTGTGACCCCTCCAGTCTTTCCTTTGAACTTTCCTAGTGTGCATTCTCACGCATACTCACAACTATTCAAGGTGATACACTAACTTGTGTGCGGTATTTATCAACAAAATGACGGCAAAGTATAAAATTGAGAAGTTTAACGGAAATAATTTTTCGTTGTGGAAAATGAAGATGAAAGCTGTATTGAGGAAAAAAAATTGCTTGGCAGTAATTGGAGAAAGACCTATAGAGATAACTGATGACAAGTGGAACGAGATAGATGGTAACACCATTTCTGATCTACACTTGGCACTTGTGGATGGAGTATTATCCAGTGTGGCAGAGAAAAATACAGCGAAGGAAATATGAGATACTCTCACAAAATTATACAAGGCCAAATCACAATCTTTTTGAAAATGAAACTCTATACTCTTCGAATGACGGAATCTACAAAGGTGACCGACCACATCAACTCCTTGAAGACTCTATTTTCACAACTCACAACGTTGGGTCATAATATAGAGGAGAATGAACGTGCAGAACTTTTACTTCAAAGTCTACCATATTCGTATGATTAACTCATCATCAACCTGACGAACAACAATCTAGCGGACAGTCTAATTTTCGACGATGTTGCAGCCCTATATTAAATAAGGAGAGTAGGCGGAAAAATAAGGAAAACAAGTTCGCAGCAAGCAGAGGCGCTATCGGTGTGATAAGAGGGAGATCAATTGAACGTGGCCCCAGTGTGAGTCACGATCATGGTAGATCAAAATCCAGAAGTAAGAAGAATATTAAATGTTACAACTGTGGAAAAAAAGGGTACGTCAAGAAAGAGTGTTGGAGCAATTAGAAGAGAAAAGAAGGCAAAGAACCTGAGTTATCAAATGCTCAGAGGTGTGTAGTGTTGAGTGTTAGAAAGCGTATATTTATAAAGGAGACAATCGTCATTTTGTACTTCAAGTTTCACTAACATTCCTATTTTTATATATTTAAACTTTTTGTGATTTAATTATGTGTGTTTTATTTTAATTAAGTATTTTATGTATTTTAGAGGAATCGTAGTCATTTCAAAATGAACGAGAGATCAGACGGCAAAACGAACATCACTTTTAAACTCAGGACAGTCGAAAACCTTAGGAGTAGCATAAAAGAAAAAATGGCACTGTTCACACACACGGCACTGTTCACATTACGATACTGTTCATACCGCGTTACTGTTCAAACCGTGTGCAAACCGTGTTACTGTTCAAACCGCGTGGTCAAATCCATAGTCAAACCGCGTATTGTTGACTGATGACGTAGCGCAATCCTGAGCGTCCGAATTATTTTTAATCCGATGGCCAGGATTTATTCAGTGTATATATAAAAATGGGGCTCTGCTCCCCTATTTCGACACCGTTGAATCCATTTTTGAGCTTAGTTTTCTGTAATTCTTTCTCCATCTTATATTTTCTACGTATTTTAATAAATTCTTATTTTATCCTTAGTTCAATTATGAGTAGTTAATTTTCTTTCAAGCTTGGGTTGAAATTGAAGTCTCAACATGTGTCATGGGCTTTATTTGGTAAATTTATTTTTCTTCCCCTCTAATTTCTGTGAAGGTTTTGATTTTTCGTCGACAAATAATAAAAGTTTTGTCTAGTTACGGCCCTGATTTTACCGGCACCCTAGTACAAGGTTATTATTATTTGACACGATAAGCCCTTAGCACCATATTGATTAGAGTGTGATTCATAAGGTGTGGATTCCCCCCCATGATTTAATTAGCATTAATAAGGAATATTTAGCTCATGGAGTATGTTAATATGGATCTAGATACCCAAGTACTTTATTATAATAATTTCCAGTTCAATTTAATTCTGCCATTCCAATTTAAATTCTAGCATAGTTTAAATCAATTTCCTCACAAATCCAATCACCCACTTACAAAATTAATTCTACACCTAATTAAAATTCACCTCCTCGTAGGATCGACACTCAATACCATTGATCTATTCTACAATAGATTCGTGCGCTTGCGAGTTCAACAAAATTTGCATAACATGTAGCAAGTACCTGGGATGATGGCGAAATTCTCTACAGCGAGGCATTAACTATTTCAGAAGGTAGAAAATGGCTATCTGACGTCTGGCTTATAGACTCAGGAGCTACTTAGCACATGACCTCTCGGAGAGAATGGTTCTATACATATGAACCTATTTCAGGAGAATCTGTATATATGGGAGATGATCATGCCTTGGAGATCGCTGGTATTGGTACTATCAAAATCAAAATGTTTGATGGTATGGTTCTCACAATTGGGGAAGTACGACATGTCAACGGCCTGAAGAAAAATCTATTGTCCTTGAGACAAATAGATACTAATAGGTGCAAAACTCATGTTGAAAATAAGATCATGAAGATTACTAGAGAAGCTCTTGTATTGATGAAGGCAGAAAAGATCGGTGTTCATCTGTTCATGCTTAAAGGAGAAACACTACAGGAAGCTGATACGTGTGTCGCGTCAAATGGAGAAGAATCGACAATGATGTGGCATCTCAAACTTGGCCGTATGTCAGAACAAGGTTTGAAGATTCTCTTTGATCGAAAATTGCTTCCAGGGCTGAAATCGGTAAGTTTACCATTTTGCGAGCATTGTGTTACAAGTAAGCAGCATAGATTAAAGTTTAGTAGATCTGTTGCTAGAAGTAAATGTATTTTAGACTTCGTTCATTTTGATGTTTGGGAATCGCCTGATATGTCCATAGGAGGTGCAAAATACTTAGTTACTTTTATTGATGATTATTCTAGAAGATGTTGGGCGTACCCAATCAAGAAAAAGTCAGATGTGTTTCCGGTGTTCAAACAGTATAAAGTGCGGGTTGAACTTGAATCTGAAAAAAAGATCAAGTGCTTAAGGACAGATAACGTTGGAGAGTATACAAACGGCGAGTTTCTTGCTTTCTGTAAGCAAGAAGGTATTAAGAGGCAGTTCACGATGGCATACACTCCTCAACAAAATGGAGTAGTGGAGTGGATGAACAGAACTCTTATAGAAAAAATAAGAGATATATTGAGGACTGCGGGTCTACCTATTGGACTGCCGTTTCAAGCTTAAAACATATGTGACCACACACGTGCTTTTCCCGTGACTCTTGAGTGCTCTCATATTTGACAAAACGCCACCGTTTAGAGCTGATGAGTTTGATTCACCAGCAAGCCTCACAGTTTTCTTATTTTGACAGGTGCACTATCGTTTGTTTGTGTAAGTTCAGATTAATCGATTCAGCAACCATTGATAATCGATTGCCAATTATTGGTAATTTGGTAAATCATAAAAAAATCTTGACTGAAATATATGCCTCACCAACTGCGTTATTTCGATGGCCAATCATTGCCAAAACCCTTATCTATTTCAGTTTTCATTTCATTGATGCAATTATAAACGGACTCGCTATTATATTTGTGTTTTGTGCGTCCTCTTCCATTATTTGTTCTTGTTTTATTCTTTTGTTTTCCAAATTCACCCTTGAAAGTGATCATAAACGAATAAAATTGAAGTTTTCAAAATATAGTACTTCGACCAAATTCTTTAATACCGAGTTTAAACGGCCTTAAAAATATCCTTGAATCATCTTAAATAAAAAAATAACACTATTAGTTAATTAGTTCAAAAATTAATATTCTTGTTTTCTTTAGTTGAAAATATGTAATTACAATACAATTATCAAAAATCATTTTACTTCTATATACCGTAGAACTTTGATAAATTAATAGCCTTACGACTATGAAAAACCTATTAACTTAACAAATATTAATATAATGATAAATTAATAACTTATTTATTTAGAAAGATAATATCACATTCATAATAAGAATTTTACGAAATACATCACATTCATAATAAGAATTTTACGAAGTATAAAGATAGTATAATTAAAAAATGTAGTGATTCCTTTTTCTAGTTTGATGATCTTAATTGAGTGGATCAGTCACTTGATAATTCCTTACCTAGATTATTTGGCTTAATCACGATTACATGGTAAATCTAGCGATAAAGACTTTGTTTAAGTAATATGTTGAGCCGATCTCTCTATTATTTCTCTTAACATGGGACATAGAATACAACAATGACTTGTCATTTGAATGGTGTAAAGAAAATAACAATGATCAAAATAAAATGCATAAATCATTATGCTAGTACAACAAAGAAATCTTAGACATATCATATGTATTTAGTTTATATGTATTAGTAAAAATAATTTTTTTTTAAAATTTTTTATCTAATAAATTTAGTAAATCATTAATTTACCATATTGGTTCTACGTTGGAACCGATAAAAAAAATTATTTAATCGAGGTTATTAATTTATTGAGTATCGTTCAAATTAGAAATTGAGAAATTATAATTCGTATACTTTTAATTTACTCTGTTATAAAAAATACTACAACACTTTGAAGGTGTATCAATCGTCCACCCTAAGTTGACAAAATGTATCTGCCGTCCACCAAACCGTTACTCGCCATTTAAATAGAATGACATCAAATGAGTAATTTGGTCTTTTCATATGATACAAGTGATAATTTAAGGGTATACAAGTGATAATAAGAGAATTTAAGGGTATATATAAGTGATAATTTTCCTTTACTTTAATTTAAGTTTCAAGGGTAAAACAATCAATTTACTATAATTCCATTAACTTTCAAACGATAGCTAACGGTTTGGTGGTCGGCAGATAACTTTTATTAATTTAAGATAGACGATTGATACACCTTAAAAATATTATAGTATTTTTGATAACAAAGCAAATATAGAGTATACGAATAATAATTTCCCTTATAAATATATTTCAACTACTTTTTTTGGCAAGCTTTGGCATGAGATTTTAACATAAAATTTTAAATAGCACATGTGACTTGGGCATTTGGTCTAGTGGTATGATTTTCGCTTAGGGTGCGAGAGGTCCCGAGTTCAATTTTCGGAATGCCCCCAATTTACTGTTTTCGTAGCATGTTTACCCTTCAATTTTCGGAATGCCCCCAATTTACTGTTTTCGTAGCATGTTTACCCTTCGAATCACAAGCAACGTTAATCAATCCCAACTTGCTGTTTTTATAGCAAGTTTACACTTTGGATCACAAGCAACTTTAATTCATTTGTGTTGAAAATCAATTTCATTTTTACTTTAAATATATTTCATCTCCATCTTGTTTTGAGAAATAAGGAATTGTAACATCCCTCGATGAGCTTTAACTTGTTGCAAATTACAGAAATATTTCGGACAAGGTAATTTGATACATTTTTATTTTTATTTTTTGATATAAGGTACAATGACACATTCTTTTACTTCTCTATTGATTATCAAACAGAATGTTAACTTGGTGGAAAGATGAAAAATAATATCATAAATTTCTTTTATTTTTTTCTGTCAATTATATATAAGTATAGAATAATTATGGTTAGAGTCCATTTGAGACAGCTGCGTTGTGGTAATGTAATTATAGATTCTTTTAGTTTTTTATTGATCATAAAATAAAATGCTAACTTGGTGGACAAATAATGATAATAATATTATTATTATCAATTCAAAGAAAAAAAAAAAAGAGCCCGCAAACTAATAACTTAGTAAGGATTTTTTCTTAAATTATATATATATTTAGGATATTTACGTTAGGAGCCCATTTGAGATAATTGCGTTGTGACAGCGCAACTATCCCAAAACCACTAATTTTGGAAAGATACTCTCCTAAATTGGCAGCGCAGTTGCCCAAAGGAACTCAAAATTTTGAATACAAGAATGTGAAAGCTGCGAGATAACTTGAAGCAAATAACTGCATATCATATTGAACAAAAGTACTTTTTAAATGTGGAAAAAGTTACAAGTTATGGTAGCAAATAGAGGAGTTACAGTGATCTGCACTTTGCTTGAAATTGTGATTTTTTCGTTCATTTCCATGAGGCACAAAACCAGCGGACAGCGGTCAAGTAAATCCATTGTTTTAGTTTGTCCTTGCCATTTAGGTAAAGGGGACCAAAAAGGGCCGAAACATAAAGTGATATTATTACATACAGTCATGTATTAAGAATTATTTATTTTAATATTCTCCATTATTTATATGCACGTCATATTAGGTAAAATTCTATTTGGTCACTACATTTTGAGATTAATATTTATTAATCTCAATATTTTAAAAAGTACTTTAAAACGCTCTTGATAGTAAACTAGTGACACTCCTTTTTTGTTTCTTTTAGTCTGTTTTTACACTAATACTCTTTTACAACAATGTTTTTTTATATTAAAAAAATTAAAATTACTTGGGACGTTAACAAAAAATTAGTGTAAAAGAGTAAAAATTAAAATTAAAATTACTCTTTTACACTAAACAATGTTTCTTGGGACGTTAACAAAAATTAAAAAAATTAAAATTACTAAATTAGGCCCAAAAAATGAAATAAAACAAAAAATATAAATATTGTTGCATTTATATTTATTTTATTTTTTGGAATTAATTTGATAATTTAATTTTTTATTAATGTCTAAAAAAAAGAAACATTAATGTAAAAGGGTATTATTGGAAGATTAATTAAAAAGTAATGGCAAGGTTGTCATTAATTTAACAGCAGGGGTGTTTTGAGGTGTTTTTTAAATTATTGGGATTTAACGGTTATTAATCTCAGAATATAGGAACTAACCAAGCTTTTACCTATATATAAACATTATATCACGACTTTATAAATGTAACAATTTTTATGGGTAAGCTATTTGAAACTACTAATTTCCTTTCAACACCCATTTTTTATAATTACAATAATCGTCAATTATAATGTATTGTTTTAACAATAGTTCTACACATCCCAAATTTTTTATCCCAAAAAATTATCCAAAATGAAGTGTCATTAATTGATTGGTTGATAATTATTTACAAGATCCAAGTGAATTAATTGTATTATCTCACCAACCAATTAATAAATGACACATCATTTGGGATAACATCTTGGGATAAAAAATTTGGGATGTATAGCATTACTGTTGTTTTAATTCACTAATTCTCAAAAATCACATAATTACTCTTGAATTAAGTACTTTCTCTCTCTACTGTAATAATGATAAAAAAACTAAACTAGTTTCTCTCTCTCTTTCAATTTTTCATTTTTAATTCTTTCTTACTAAATCAACTTTATCTTTCTCTTAGTTTTCACTATAATATCTTTAGATTTACATAGTATTATCATTTAGAGTTTGTGTTTATGAGATTTGATTAAAAAATTTTAATAGATTCAAAGTGATACAATAATTTTTATTTTTTACTTTTAGATGATGGATATTGATCATTTCAATTTGTTTAGATTACAATAGGGCTTTGTTAATTTTTGAACAATTTCGTTAGTTAAATGTAATATTTACTTCATGTACCATGATAAATTTTGATAAGGGAAGGAGATGGAGGGAGAGATACTGAGGTCAAATAAATAATTAATCAAATTATATTTTCCCAATAAATTTTTAATTCAAAAAAGAATGGAGTAAAGACTTTAGTTAAACTTCAGACTTATTTGACCTCATTATCTAAAAGCTATAAATGTCTGAAAATAATTAAACTTCAGACTTCAAACAAAAAACAAACAATCCCTTCCTTATAATTATAGGTTGGTGAATAATCAACATTGATTATTAAAGTAGTTGCCTCTTAAATCTTAATGCCTGATGAAGATTGTGAAAGGAATTGAACTTGTCAATTTTAAGCAATGGTAATTTTGTCAAAGTAATACTATCCCACTAGAATTGCCAATCAATTGTAAATATATAATACATATATCTATTTTTCTTCCTAATTGTGTTAATGGAAAGTCAGTAATTGATATGCACATCCATTTTTTTCCCTAGGAAAAATCTATTTACTATTGTTTTAACTGGATTTTAGTGGATCTGACTAAAACAAATAAATTTGTTTAAAAGAAAATGTGGCTGCCTGGCTAAGCTTGAGGTGTTCTTTCACAAGATGGTGGAAGATGATTGGGTGAAAAGAGAATGTGGCTGCCTTGCTAAGCTTGAGGTGTTCTTTCACAAGATGGTGGGATGTTTCAAAATAGGATGAAAACATGATGAAAATGAAGATGAAACCACCAGCCTTTGAGCTTTATTAACCTGCTAAATCGAGCAAGTTGAGGATAGAGGTGGAGTCGATAGTGGCTTGTGAGTTAGGCTTGAATATGAATCTGAGCTAAGTGGTTTGCGAGTTGCCAAACTCTATTGTGCAGTTCAAAGAGTAAGGTCCAAAAGCTTATTTAAGCATTGATACAGCCTAAATAAACTCTTGTTGCAACACTGACTTGTGCTGTTGTTTCTGTTGAGTAATGGATTTGAGCTTGAACGGATTTGAACTTGAACAATAATGACATATGTTGAGAATAGTGATGTAAGAGTAGAATATATTAATGAATAATAGAGAATCATTAGCTTAGGATTCAAAATGTTTCTCTTGAAATTTTCCTCATTTTTCTCACTTTCTTTTTCCCCAAGTCTCTCTTATTCTCTCTTTCTTTCTTTTTTCCTCTTTCTCTAATTCTCTTCTTTCTTTTTTTCATCCTTTTAACTTCAAATAAATATCCTATTTATAGTAATACAAAGCTTATTTAATACATTTTAATTATCTATTTTTTAATAAAATTGCCTAACATACTTTCATTAAACAATTTTTTACATAACACACATTCATTAAACAACATTTACCCAACATATTTTCAATAAAAACAATTCATTTACTTAACACACTTTTTATTAAACAACATTCATTTACTTTATGTATATGAGTCTCTAAGTTATATACAGTTTCAGGACATCTAAGGTGATTGATTCTCCTCTAACTCGTTTCACAAGGCATTCTCTTATGAGATAAGTACCTGAAGTGGGCTTAAAAAGGGTTCAATATGAATTGAGCTTCACTTTAGTGTACCCATACCTTCCAAACCACTACCTACAATAATTGCCCCAACTTAATGGCTTGGATCCACCATGAAATACATACCTTATGGGCTAAATCGGGTCATTAGGACTAGCATGGATTTTTAGGTAGTACATTGGGACTAGCATCAAATTGAGGCAAAAGAAACTCAAGAGAAAATATTTCACGGGTGGCACATGGCAACTTCTTGTTAAGTCTCTTTTTTGTTCACTAGTGAACTTTTGAGTTATTCTGAACTGTGTAGCTAAGCTAATTTCAAATTGGGTATACAAAGCTACGGCTGCTAATAGCTGACTATAACTTTACTAGCTTTGGCGATTTTAAAACTGAGCCGTACGATAGTGGCTGAGCTGCACTTAGTTGGCTCTAGCAATTAATAACTGCCTTGTATTAAGCCAGCTCTCGGTGTTTACTTAGGAGCTCTTTTGTCATGGCAACTTCCTTAAGAACTTTCTTACCTATTTGATCGTGGTGATAAGACATGGTGATAAGTCCTGGCGATATACACAGATCTCATATAAGGGAGTTCTCAATCCCTTAGGTGGCTAACCTTACTGAAGTGCCTTTATATTGGTGATTTTTTCATGTTCACAACTCTTAAGTAGCAATTGATATAAGTCAACTAAAACAAGACTAGATCTGGGTATCTACAGCTACACTCTGAGAGTTCAAACATGATGAGTCAGAAGTGGAGATAAATTACAATCAACAAATTGTAATAAATAAGGAGTTAACCATTTATTCACAACCACATGACAATAAAAATATATCATCCATCCAATAATCTATAATAATAAATAGATTTAAGAGCTTGCTCAATCACATCACATGATGATGAGCAAAAGTAAAGCATATAATAACATTTATGGAGAAACAATTGAGAAGGTTAGTCATCCTCTCATGTGCACTTAGAATAAACAAGTAGTACTCATTTATAAAATCTACCCAGGTCAAAATAGCTCAAATTAGAATCATTATATGACTAGCATGTGTTATCCTAAAAAGAGATTTGAAATCCCTTTTGTCATTGTGTAGACATCAAGGAGTTTTAAAAGTAAATTAGGTTATGGTGGTGAATAACTGAGGTTTTTACCAGACCGAATATAAATATATTTTAGCAGATGTATAGTAAAAAATTTAAGCATGTAAATAGATAATGAAGAGTTAAAGGCATAATACTAATAGTTTTCCTGAGTGTTGGAGAATTCAAGAGGTGTTTGACTCTACTTTAGTGCTTAAGGAAGAGCTGAGGTAATTTTCATAGCTACAAAACTGCTTTGGTGTTTTCCTTTAAAGATCCTTCCTCGGTATTTTTGAAAATCCTTAATGGCATGTTTTGAGGAATCCTTAGCAAAGTTTTTCTGTAGTATCTTTCTTAGTGTTTTGAAATCCTCAATGGTGTTTTTCAACAGCATCATCCATGATGTTTCCTTGAGAATCTTTTTGGTGTTTTTCTGAGAGATCCTCAATAAAATTTCTTATGGAGCTCTTCCTTTTGGTGATTTAAATCCAAGAGTACATATACTACGCTTTATTCAAATACAATCCAATCTCAACTAGTCACCAATCTGAAAGCTTTTTGTTGTGTTTCTCATAGATGGCATCGATTGTTTTAACTAGATTTTGGTGGATTTGATTCAAACAAATAAATTTATTTAAGAAGGAATATGATTGCCTTGTTAAGATTGAGGTGTGCTCTCGCAAGATAGTGGAAGATAACTGGGTGAGATGGGGTGTTTGAGAAGGGGATGAAAATAGGATGACAAGAAAAATATTCCAATATGGGATTAGGGCCTAATTTTAAGGACAAGACTATATATGTTATAACTATTGTACCATACCTCTTTTGTGTAGAAACCCTTACTTTCATTCTTATTTATAGTTTATTTATAAGTATTAAGATAATTTCATTTTCCCACTCTTCTTCCCCTCTCGTCCATATTCTAGCCTATTTTCTCCATTTAATCATTAATCAACCACTAGTCATGAACCGCTTTCACAAAAATTGTTAATCAACTAATTGCAAATCATATGCTACGTAACAGCCTGGTCACTAAAGTTCATAATTTGAAAGGACAATGCATTTTTTAATAAAAATAGAAAAAAAGATGCCTTATTTCAATCTATTTAATAGAAAAATAATTTCCTAATTTATTATTGAAAACTGATCAATCAAAATATTCAATGTCTGACATGTTGATTTCAATCTATTTAAATAGAAAATACTTCCTAATTGATTGCATTAACTTTCCACTAGTTTTGAAGTACATATAAGCATACAACTAATTTCATTGTCATTTGCGTGGGGCTATTTACACTCTTAATATTACTTTGAATACTTTATTAGTTTTTTCACTCATACACTAATTATAAAAAATTAAGCTTTATTTTATACACTCTTTAAAATTTAAAAAATATCCTAAATTAAACTATCGAAGTTACTTAATTTTGTTTACTTAAACACTAATAAAACTATTTGGCATACTAATTTTGAGACGCTTAACATATAGTTACAACAATATACTTAAGTCAAGTTATAGTTTCACATAATTTTAGTTATTAATTTTTGTTTATTTGTTTTCAATGTTGGATTTTACACCGAAAATAATTTGCAATGAAAACATAATAATTTTAAAAAATTCCATTGATCCCCAAAAAAGGGAGAAGAAAATGACGAAGAGATGAAGAAGAAGAAAAAGAAGGTCCAAAGCCAAAAAGAAAAAGAAAAAAAGATTGTTTTACAACATTTTTTATTTTATTTTAAAAAAATATAAGTATCGCACATGCATACTTTGTAATCCAAATTTTTCTTAAAATTAATTTCTTCATTGTTCATCCAAATATTAATTAAAATATTAAAAATAAAAGTTTTAGGGTGTAATTTATGAGAATTATAAATTGAATAACGAGTGTGCTATATTGGTGTTTAAAGTAATTATAAAATATTGACTTATAATAAATTATCTTTAGTAATAATTTACATGATCAGTGTTTTTATAATACATATTTTTGTTAAAATTAAAGTGTTTAGGATAATTTTTAGATTACAAATAGTCCCATTCTTATTGTTTATATATATTAAACTTAGATAATTGATTTCACTGTCATTTATATAAGGGAAAAGGACATCTACACCCCCAAAGTTTGAAGAAATGGTCACCAACACCCCCAAGTTTTTAAAGAGGGACACCAAGACCCCCTTTTGACCATTATACCCTTTACCTCTATTATTCTAAAAAATTAAATTTAAAATTTTTAGTAAATACAAATACCATAAAAATAATGTAATCTCTACAGTAGACTAACAATATTAAAATATTTAATATTTTAATAAATTGTAATATGTAAATTATTATATTTATTTTAATAATATATTTTTATTCATTGTACAGATTTTAAATATATATTTGCATTAAATACGTTCTACAATTAAAAACATTCTCACATACTAATATTATTAAAATTATTATTTTACATAATAGTCAAAATAATTTAAATTTTTAATACATTCATTTTAATATTATGATTCTATTTATCACAAAATTTACTTTAATATAATAAAATATATCTAATAGATTATAAAATATTAAAATATTTTTTAAATATTGAAATTATTTTAAAATGTATATATTATTACATTTATTTTAATATTATATTTCTATTTATTGTAAAATATTAGAGTTAATTCTTTTGGGATAAAAGAGATAAAGGGTGTAATTGTCAAAAGAGGGTCTTGGTGTCCCTTTTTGAAAACTTGGGGTGTTGGTGACCATTTCTCCAAATTTTGGGGGTGTAAATGTCCTTTTTCCTTTATATAATTTATAAATGTGAAACTTTGCCAGACAAGTTAATTTTTTTCTTTCTTTCTTTTGCAAAGCAGAAGCAGGTTTGTTGTGAAGGAAAGGGATTGGCATTCAAAAATTTGCAAGAAATCAAACTTCCAATGGCTGATGTCTGATGCTAAAGATCCAGATGGAAGTTGAGACCTGAGAACAAGGCAATAAAAGTTGTAGGACTTCAATTTTTTTCACACTATTATTTTGTTTTGACTTACTATCTTTTCAACGTGCTCAATATTTGTAGGAAATGCATAGCAGAAATATTTGTCCAGGCTTGCCTATCTTTGTACGTAAATGTAGCATAAACTAGCTTAATTATATATGTGCTATAACTAATTGATCTAACTCATTCTATTACAAACTTGCTTAATCATTAAAATAAAAATTGTTCTGATGTTACCATTTGATAAGATCTAATGGTAACATCAGAACAAGACAAAAAATGGGATACCATGCAATAATTGCAATAGTTGGACCTTAGTTTTGGATAAGATAAACAAGTTTTACTCCGTGTAAATACAATTTTTTGTTTATTTTTCTTTTGCCTTTTTTTCGAAGGCTTATAATTTTGTTGTCTTTTGTGTTTCTAAACCCTATTAAAACAATGTAAAGTTGTTCATCCGTTGGAACAAAATGTTAGGGTTCTAGGGTTTTGATTAAAGAATTCAAGAGAGCATAGATGAAAAATTAAGAATTCAGAGGAAAAAGAAAAGAATTAACATTGGTTGAAATTAATTTTATTACTACTTGCGCAAAAACACAATTAAAACCTTTATTTATAGTAGTTCAAAACAATCCTAATTTTAATTTAATTAGAACCCTAAATCATCAATAAGAAAACTTAATTCTAATAAGAAAGAAATTAAAATAAACTACTAGGGCCTAAAACTCCTATCTCTTAAAAGAGGTTTGTCCACAGGCCTTCTAGCCAGGATCAGTAACCAAAATTATCCAAATTAAATAGTTGTCAGCTAGCTTCCAATCTAATTATTTTGCAGACAGAACAAAAACTATTGAAGTATTAGACTAATGATAAAAGGGATATCAACTGCTAAAAGCAATAGCTGAGGTTGTTTGTAATGATTCTCTGGCTTAAGTTGCTCATCACAGTTAAAACAAAGCTCCATAGAATGTCTGTTAGCATGCATCGATGGTTACAAATGTTTGGATAAGGCAGAGGGAATGATATTATTGGCAAGGCAAATGGTACTTGTCCCAATAAAGAAGGGGTTGCTGGAGTGGGTGTTGAGTCTGGTGTAGGGCTGTGGAGGGCTAGAATTGAAGAGTGTGAATATTTGATGAGAATTTGAGTTACCTCCTCTCCAGCAAGGTCACAATACTGGCTAATGATTCTCTTGTTGGGTGAGTCCTAATATTCTAACGTGTCAACTTCATGCGGGCGAGGAGATGGTTGTGCTTTCTTGCACGATTGACCCAATTCTTCAAGAATGTCTTGCAGAAATACATTTAGAGCTTTTTTCGTAGTGGTCAAGACTGTAAATTTTTCATCAATTTGAGGCAGTAGCATAACTTTTTCTTCAACCACTATAAAGGTTATGATGTCCTATAAAATTCTCTAGAAAATTTTGTACAAGTCTTTCAAATTTTGATGAAAAGTTTGGACCGATTGATTAGGCATGTGAATGGTGACTCACAAAAGCAAATTGAGTTGGTGAAGCAAATTGATAAGTCACGGAATGTAACACCCCAAATTCACTCAAAAATCTCAAGCGGAATTCGGATTAAAACCTTATAACATTCATCTCATTACCAATCCCAAATAAAGTCAATATTATCTATAGACAAAGCATATTCTCCAAAATAATAAATAACTTAATAATTCTCCAAAATAAAAACTAGATCTGGGCAAGAATCAAAGTAGTTACAATTAATTCATCTAGAAAAATGCCAAAGTTTTTCAACTAACAAATCCTCTTTGCTAGACCAAAAGCTCACATCTCTAAAATCAATTTGCAAAATGTTAGAGAGATTTAGGGGTGCGTCGTCAACTCGTAAGCAAACTCACGCATAAGGTTATTAATACAAAAAAGTAATAATTATTATTATGAAGTACCATAAGTCAGAAACAGTAATCATTTTATAGTCATATATGCTTGGTAAAACTTGAATCAATTAAGTTATAATGTAATAATAATTTTCAATAAATAATTCATTTTGCTCATGCCACATAGTGTCATCTGTATCCCCAGTGACCTAATATTTCATTAAACACGTGTAATCCCCGTGACCCAACCAATAGTTCAATCAGGGTACTTTATCCCGCAATAATCGTCAATAGGTACGCATAATACAGCTAGCTGTTCAATAATATCAGTAATGATAACTACGGGCAATGAGCCAAAAGCTTAAGAATAGTTTCTGGTCTTTCAATATCAATCATTCAGTAATATTTTGATAAAATGCTTATAAGATATTGAATTGGCAGAGCTTTATAAATGTTTTTCAAGAAAACATTTTATAAAAAAAAAACAAGTATTTTAAAGTTATTTTTAAAACTAATTTAAGAAAAACGTTTTAAAATAACTTAAAACCATAAGTTGCCAATCCATTTCAATAACATCATTATATTCATAAATATTTACATATATACTTATAATAAACATTATCCATGAATTCAAAACAATTAATAATAACCCCAATCATACGAGATCACTGTTGGCCTTCAGGAAAAAATATTCTTGAGCCACCCGACTATTGCTTCCGAGGTCATCTAGTTTTGTTGACGTGATGGCAATTGGTTTTTTGGTGTGTTTAGGATGAGACGGGGTGTACAAGAACCTGTTACAGGAAATTGCACGAAGAGTTGGAGCTCCATTGCCGCAATATACAACAATCAGGTCGGGCTTCGGACACCTGCCCCTTTTTACTGGGATCGTAGAGTTGGCTGGGATAACATTTACAGGGGAACCTGCCAAGAACAAGAAGCAAGCTGAGAAGAATGCAGCCATGGCAGCGTGGACATCTCCAAAACAATGTAAGTTTCAGTCTAGCTTTCTTTTTGATTAACCATCTGTGTGATGGAATTTAATAATTGAACTGAAGTAAGCCTCAGTCCCAAACTACACGAACCCTCCTCGAATGTCCTGTGTGTAGAATCATATCGTTTAATTAGGATAATATCTCCACTTCAATGAGAAGAGCTTTGCTGGGTGGCCAATCTAATTCGAAATAGAAAGAAATCCAATCCAATCTTAATTATTATTGCATTCCTTGTTTCAACATATTAGCATACGTCGGCGTGGTTGCGATAAAAGTCACGTTTTCAAACGGTTATTTACACGTGGTTCAGTCCGGCATGCGTTAACTTATTCAACAATCAGCACTCGGCAGGCAAGGCGAGGTTAAGAGAATCAAGCACCATAAATGACGGTGGCGCCGCACAAGACTAATTGGACCTGGTGAATGGTGATATAAATGGGTCACGTGCGGGAGTAGTGATCGGTCGTTCGTTGTTATTAATTATTTATGACCCAAAGCACTGAACTAAATTATTGTTATCAAGTTTTTATTTACTATATTTAAAGACAGTTATTGTTAAAAAAGAATCTTGACGTCCTTTTGTTAAAAAAGTTAATGAATTTTTATAATTATTTTTTCAAATCTTAAGAGTATATGTGTTCTTTTTTCATTTATTTATAGTAGTTTAACACATTCTTAATTTTAGTTTAATTAGAACTCTAAATTATAATTGTAATGAGAAAACCTAATCTTAATTGAAAAAGAATTATAAAAAAATTCAAAATAATCAAATATAAAAGAAATTAAAAATAAACTAACAGCATCCTAACATAACAGGCTGGTTTTACTCGTTTCTCCTCCTTTTCTGCGAAGCATGGAATCAGAATCAATTGACAAGGAGAGCAGGATATCTTCTTTCCTTGAGATCGCTGTTGGCTCAAGTGGTGTGACTGCCATGGAATTCCTACAGGTCTTTTTTTATTCTCTTTTTTTTTTTTTTTAAAGCAATACGTAGAGGTTGCTTTTATTATTAAACGTAGTCATAACAAGGATGGACACACTTGACAACAAAATCCTAGAGATAGCTTTTTAAAGCAATACGTAGGGGTTGTCCACGCTCACAGATACGGTAGTGATATAGCTACTTAGCGACAAGAAGCAGAAAGGTCTAATTAATAAATTAAAGCAGCCAGAAATGTAAAGGGCTATTGACTGATGACTCTTCATCATCATGCACTAATTTCAAATATTAAATTTAGATCAGCAACGAGAGCCTTTCTGCAGTTGAGTGCGCCAGCTCTCATGGTCATTGGACCCACAAGAGTAGATGGCCTCGCATTCAGACTGGAAGCCCTAGCATAGGTTGAAGATGCACCGGCTCCCGTTTGCCGGAAATTGGCCCCATTCAACATCAAGTCCCCTTCTGATCTCCAATTCCAGTTCCTCCATTCACTCTCTGGTGCATTTTTTTTTTATTCTCTTATGGTATGTTTGGTTTAGAAAAAATATAAGAAGAAGAGAGAAGAGAAAATGAGGATAATAAAAAAAAATTAAGAGAGAAATATAAATTCTTTGACCAACCAAACAATAAAAATAAGATTAACTTTTTTTTTTAACTCATTTTCTGTGCCCTCTGCTAACTGCTTGCTCGGCTTGCCTGCCTGTGTTGCTGATCAAAGTTTTATTTATTTATTTGTTTTATGCATATTAATTTGGCGACTTGCCACTGGGATTGTTCTAAAATTTTGATCGTTAATTGATTTTAACTTGTTTGGTTGGTTCGGTCTTTATGTACATTCTTTAATATTACGCTGATTGAGAGTGGCTTGCGAATTTACAATTTTTATTTGCGAAAAACTTTTAAATGGTTAGGTATTTACGTACATGACTCTGTCAGCTCACTTAAACTTTATATCTTTTTCTTTATCATAATCTTCGTTACTGAGTCACCGTTATAGGTAGTAAGGCTTTTAAGGATTCTTCGGTGTGCAACTGTCAGCGGTAATCCCATTTATTGAAAATATTTTTATGGACTTTTTATCCTATTACTATGCCTGCTTTTTTTTCGGGGTTAGGCTTCCGTTTAGATGTCTTCAGAACTCAATGGTTGAATATTATGGAAGACAGGCTACAAGTTGGAAGCTTGATGAAGCCATTCTGCTGTTCTTTGCGGTTAATGAGGCTGATGAAATTGCCCCGCCCCCCCCCCCCCTTCATATTCTCCACTTGCAGAGTATGCTAATTCGAGGCCTGACCAGAATTTAGTGTAAGAACACTTGTTGTAGTCATCTGGTTTCTTCTTGTTTATCTAGATCTATCTTTGACGTCAGATTTCATTTAATGTCCCAGAACTGGGGGACAAGACAGTGGGTATGAAGTCCGTGTTCCACCTTATGAGAAGGATCTTTTTTATAATGATGCATCTACAACTGACTCTTCACATGATATTTTGGCTTCTTTATACCGTCCTCCATTTCATATGATGTTCAATGGCTCATTTGAAAAGGTATCTGTGCTCCTCATTAAGTTTCCTGCCATTTGATTTAGAATTATAGAACTAATGTGTTTTACTTTATTAAAAATGGCCATAATCCATTTTTGAGCATTAACTGTTAAGTCTCTTAGCAAAGAAGTATTTATAGCTTTTTAAAATATGTAGGATTTCAATGACTTGCCGCTCCCAATGAGTGGAGTTATACAAAATTTCATCTACTACCAATAAATTTGAGGTTCTCTAGATTTAGTGAATTAATCAACTGATATACAGAAATGTACAGTACTTGATGTTCAGTCAATTTGTCCAATTGCTTGATGATAGTATGTTGTGTTTGTTTGGCTGCTTTATTTAACCAAAGTTAAAGTTGAAGCCCTATCTCTGTACATCCGGGCGAAAGATGCTGCTCTTGCTCAGGACAAATGGCTCATAGTGAACTTGCAATCTACAAAGGAGTTTAGTTCTCTTATGGTAATGCTTTGTCTCTTTCGGCTTCCAAAGTTGAACTGTTTCTTTATGCTAAAACTACTTATTCACGTTATATCTTTTGTTATCTGGAGCTTAATAGGGATACATGGGCAAATGAAGCTGTTTCTCAAATTATTACTGTCAACTTTATCTTCTGGCAGGTTAGCATAATGTTTGAGGTCTTTAATGTCTTTAAACACTGTTCTTTCCTTGTGGTGAATTGGGTTTACTTGTTGGAATGCTACAACTTTATGGAATTCAGCATATGACATGCCTAAAACACTTTTCAAATTAATTGCTGTGCTGTCATTTGCATTTTGTACCCTTTGTCCTATGATATAGTTCCCCATCTATATGTTTTTTCACAATTGTTTTACATCATGTGGTCTGTAGTAGTTTGTTAGTGCTGCAGGAATTTGTATGTTGTCTTCTTAACATAATTTACAGTTTCGACTCGCTGATTAGGTTTGTCTGAGAAAGTTCAAACCGACTAATTGGTTTCATTTTTCAGCATATTTTTCCTTGTTTTGCCAATAAATTAGATTATGTAGCGTCATGTTGCAAGTTGATTAGTCTTGTGCTCCTTCGGGGTGGCCAATGCAGGTCATACCACAGGTACGACCCAATTTTTTCGAATTTGGGTTGAGCAAAAATTAGCACGATTAATAATCGTGTCGTGTTCAAGTTGAATTCCTCTACCCGTGAACCTGTTTGTGACATGAATATTTTTTTTGCAAGCACGAGAATTTGTTTTACGAACCGTTGATTGTGGAATCCATGGCATCATTGGACATGATGGAATTGTGGAATCTATGGTGTTTATATTATAATATGATGTTTTTTATATTTTTATTGAAATGGGCGGATTTATATATTAATACATGTGTATTTTTGTGTACCATGAATCTGTGATTGTATAAGATATTTGAAAATCTAGTGGAGCTAATTAATACATTTTGTTAATTGCAAGAAGCATGTTTTTGGCCCAACACAGTGCAGTGTCAATTCATAGTTACAAATTTAATACTCACAAATTAATTCGGTAACTAATAAATTTTATAATTGGGTTTGGCTATTTGGATCAGCTCTAAGGGAAATCACCCACCTCAGTCATTAAATACATTTTGTCATAATTATTTCAAGTTCAAGTATATATATCCAATGATTGTGATGAGTAGTTTACCTTGGAGCTGATCCAAAGTAGCCACTGTCTTATAATTTTATGGGCTGAACTTAGTTATCTGAGAATGATTGTATTTGTTTAACCCTTAATTTAGACCTTTAAATTGGTGAGCTGTATTTAATTAAAAATTAGAACTTTTAACTAATGTCCATGCTTTAGGATGGCCCTCGTAATCTACAGCTTGAGCTTGGGCCCAGCCTATGCCTGGCCCACATCACCTGGATTTGGGCTTTGCTGTCAATCTTAGATAGTACATTTAGTTAGTGTCATGATTATTTTACCCCCTTGAATTGAGCTGCAGTTGAAGAGTTAGTTAATTCATATACGAAGTATAACTTAAGTTATTTAACCCTTAGTTGATTGATTAGTTTAATCACACATCAGAAAATGTTTATTTTTTTTTGTTTTGGGAATCTGTCTTATTAGTGTGGCAATGGTTCTAGTTTGTGAATATGCATTTGTACCTTCAATTTTTACTGATGTTATTTTTCATCTGTTGGAGAAAAGTATACAATTGTTCATCCAAAACTTTCTCCTGTTATATTTTTCTTCTTCCAATCCTCTCAACCATCCTCCAATGTGTTTTTTCCCCGCTTTAGGATTTACCTTTTAATCCAGAAAGTTTAATACTAACATTCTTTATTATAGACTGTCAAAAGGTGGTGGGCTGCTTTTCTAGAAGAGCAAGAATTCCACACCACTTTTTAAAATTTGCTAAGGGCGGCACCAACCATATTGAAAAAGATAGTGTTGTCCATAATTGAAAGAAAGGAAAAATTAAAATAATAGCCAAATGTTGGCTATAAAATGGGGGGGGGGGCTTCCCTCATTTGTTATAATCTAATTTTGAGAAGAGATTCGAGAGTTGTGAGAGAAATTGAGAGAGCTTAAAATTATAAGCTCCTGTTATAGTGATTTGAGAATTGGGTGTATTGGGGTTTTGGGAAGTGAGTTAAAATATTATAATACTTATAACTCTGTTTCACTAGTAAAATATTTTCCTTCTATCTTCGCCCGTGGACGTAGGTTAAAGCCGAACCACGTAATTTCCTGGTGTCCTTTTTGTGCTTGTTCTTTATTTTCTTCCAAATTTATTTTAGCTGTGTGTCTACTTCATCCATCAATTTCCTAACAGTGGTATCAGAGCAATTGGTTGTATTTTTGGGGTCGGGTATTGTTCACGTATACAGTACTGTTTACGTATACGGTATTGTTCACGTATACGGTACTGTTCACGATAAACGGTGAAAGCGATCCAAGAATTTTACAGTGCAAAGTAGGGAGTAGTGGTGTGAGTAAAGCAACTTTATGGTTTTGTACATGTTTAGGAAAGTTTTGTCACAAAGGCGATAAGAGCTTGAGGAGTCTGGATTTTAAGTGGGACCGTTTGTGACCCCTCCAGTCTTTCCTTTGAACTTTCCTAGTGTGCATTCTCACGCATACTCACAACTATTCAAGGTGATACACTAACTTGTGTGCGGTATTTATCAACAAAATGACGGCAAAGTATAAAATTGAGAAGTTTAACGGAAATAATTTTTCGTTGTGGAAAATGAAGATGAAAGTCAGATTGAGGAAAAAAAATTGCTTGGCAGTAATTGGAGAAAGACCTATAGAGATAACTGATGACAAGTGGAACGAGATAGATGGTAACACCATTTCTGATCTACACTTGGCACTTGTGGATGGAGTATTATCCAAAGTGTGGCGGAGAAAATACAAATGCGAAGGAAATATGAGATACTCTCACAAAATTATACAAGGCCAAATCACAATCTTTTTGAAAATGAAACTCTATACTCTTCGAATGACGGAATCTACAAAGGTGACCGACCACATCAACTCCTTGAAGACTCTATTTTCACAACTCACAACGTTGGGTCATAATATAGAGGAGAATGAACGTGCAGAACTTTTACTTCAAAGTCTACCATATTCGTATGATTAACTCATCATCAACCTGACGAACAACAATCTAGCGGACAGTCTAATTTTCGACGATGTTGCAGCCCTATATTAAATAAGGAGAGTAGGCGGAAAAATAAGGAAAACAAGTTCGCAGCAAGCAGAGGCGCTATCGGTGTGATAAGAGGGAGATCAATTGAACGTGGCCCCAGTGTGAGTCACGATCATGGTAGATCAAAATCCAGAAGTAAGAAGAATATTAAATGTTACAACTGTGGAAAAAAAGGGTACGTCAAGAAAGAGTGTTGGAGCAATTAGAAGAGAAAAGAAGGCAAAGAACCTGAGTTATCAAATGCTCAGAGGTGTGTAGTGTTGAGTGTTAGAAAGCGTATATTTATAAAGGAGACAATCGTCATTTTGTACTTCAAGTTTCACTAACATTCCTATTTTTATATATTTAAACTTTTTGTGATTTAATTATGTGTGTTTTATTTTAATTAAGTATTTTATGTATTTTAGAGGAATCGTAGTCATTTCAAAATGAACGAGAGATCAGACGGCAAAACGAACATCACTTTTAAACTCAGGACAGTCGAAAACCTTAGGAGTAGCATAAAAGAAAAAATGGCACTGTTCACACACACACACCGCTCACACATTCACATTACGATACTGTTCATACCGCGTTACTGTTCAAACCGTGTGCAAACCGTGTTACTGTTCAAACCGCGTGGTCAAATCCATAGTCAAACCGCGTATTGTTGACTGATGACGTAGCGCAATCCTGAGCGTCCGAATTATTTTTAATCCGATGGCCAGGATTTATTCAGTGTATATATAAAAATGGGGCTCTGCTCCCCTATTTCGACACCGTTGAATCCATTTTTGAGCTTAGTTTTCTGTAATTCTTTCTCCATCTTATATTTTCTACGTATTTTAATAAATTCTTATTTTATCCTTAGTTCAATTATGAGTAGTTAATTTTCTTTCAAGCTTGGGTTGAAATTGAAGTCTCAACATGTGTCATGGGCTTTATTTGGTAAATTTATTTTTCTTCCCCTCTAATTTCTGTGAAGGTTTTGATTTTTCGTCGACAAATAATAAAAGTTTTGTCTAGTTACGGCCCTGATTTTACCGGCACCCTAGTACAAGGTTATTATTATTTGACACGATAAGCCCTTAGCACCATATTGATTAGAGTGTGATTCATAAGGTGTGGATTCCCCCCCATGATTTAATTAGCATTAATAAGGAATATTTAGCTCATGGAGTATGTTAATATGGATCTAGATACCCAAGTACTTTATTATAATAATTTCCAGTTCAATTTAATTCTGCCATTCCAATTTAAATTCTAGCATAGTTTAAATCAATTTCCTCACAAATCCAATCACCCACTTACAAAATTAATTCTACACCTAATTAAAATTCACCTCCTCGTAGGATCGACACTCAATACCATTGATCTATTCTACAATAGATTCGTGCGCTTGCGAGTTCAACAAAATTTGCATAACATGTAGCAAGTACCTGGGATGATGGCGAAATTCTCTACAGCGAGGCATTAACTATTTCAGAAGGTAGAAAATGGCTATCTGACGTCTGGCTTATAGACTCAGGAGCTACTTAGCACATGACCTCTCGGAGAGAATGGTTCTATACATATGAACCTATTTCAGGAGAATCTGTATATATGGGAGATGATCATGCCTTGGAGATCGCTGGTATTGGTACTATCAAAATCAAAATGTTTGATGGTATGGTTCTCACAATTGGGGAAGTACGACATGTCAACGGCCTGAAGAAAAATCTATTGTCCTTGAGACAAATAGATACTAATAGGTGCAAAACTCATGTTGAAAATAAGATCATGAAGATTACTAGAGAAGCTCTTGTATTGATGAAGGCAGAAAAGATCGGTGTTCATCTGTTCATGCTTAAAGGAGAAACACTACAGGAAGCTGATACGTGTGTCGCGTCAAATGGAGAAGAATCGACAATGATGTGGCATCTCAAACTTGGCCGTATGTCAGAACAAGGTTTGAAGATTCTCTTTGATCGAAAATTGCTTCCAGGGCTGAAATCGGTAAGTTTACCATTTTGCGAGCATTGTGTTACAAGTAAGCAGCATAGATTAAAGTTTAGTAGATCTGTTGCTAGAAGTAAATGTATTTTAGACTTCGTTCATTTTGATGTTTGGGAATCGCCTGATATGTCCATAGGAGGTGCAAAATACTTAGTTACTTTTATTGATGATTATTCTAGAAGATGTTGGGCGTACCCAATCAAGAAAAAGTCAGATGTGTTTCCGGTGTTCAAACAGTATAAAGTGCGGGTTGAACTTGAATCTGAAAAAAAGATCAAGTGCTTAAGGACAGATAACGTTGGAGAGTATACAAACGGCGAGTTTCTTGCTTTCTGTAAGCAAGAAGGTATTAAGAGGCAGTTCACGATGGCATACACTCCTCAACAAAATGGAGTAGTGGAGTGGATGAACAGAACTCTTATAGAAAAAATAAGAGATATATTGAGGACTGCGGGTCTACCTAATTCATTTTGGGCAGAAGCAGCCAAAACTGATTGTTATATAGTAAATCGGTCGCCATCTACAGCAGTTGGGCTGAAGACAGCAATGGAGATGTGGACTAGAAAGCCAGCTGATTACTCCTACCTATATGCATTTGGATGTCCTGTGTACGTAATGTACAATGCCTAAGAAAGAACAGAGCTGGATCCAAAATTCAGAAGATGTATCTTCTTGGGATATACTGATGGAGTAAAGGGGTATTGTTTGTGGGACCCCACTACCCACAAGATCGTCATCAGCAGAGATGTTATTTTTGTAGAAGATCAACTGAAAAGGAGAGATAAGGATGATAGCACTGTAAAAGAAATGTCAGAAACTGTACCGGTATTTGTAGAAAATAATCCAGAAGATTCAGATTCTCCGGAAAGCAGCACCAGGGCACGAGGAATAAGAACCAGTTGAGTCTGAGGCTCCAGAAGTTTGTCGGTCAACTCGTGAGAGACGACCGCCAACGTGGCACTCAGAGTATGTCACAGAGATCAATGTTGCGTACTGTCTTCTAACAGAGGATAGAGAGCCATCAACTTTCCATGAAGCTTTAGAAAGCTCAGATGTTACTTTGTAGATGACAGCAATGCAGGAAGAAATTGAGGCTCTACACAAGAATAAGACATGGGAACTTGTACCATTACTACATGGAAGAAAAGCCATTGGAAACAAATGGGTTTATAAGACAAACGTGATGGCAATGACCAAGTGGAGCAGTATCGTGCAAGATTGGTGGTGAAAGGATATACTCAGAAAGAAGGAATTAACTTCAATGAGATATTTTCGCCGGTAGTTCGACTCACAACAGTCATAATAGTCTTGGCAATGTGTGCTACATTTGACCTACATCTTGAGCAGTTAGATGTGAAAACTGCATTTCTTCATGGAGAACTTGAAGAAGAAATATATATGCTCCAACCAGAAGGTTTTGCAGAAACAGGAAAGGAGAACTTGGTTTGCAGGTTGAACAAATCTTTATACGGTCTGAAACAGGCGCCGAGGTGTTGGTATAAGAGATTTGATTCCTTCATAATGAGCCTTGGATATAACAGACTCAGTTCAGACCATTGTACATATTACAAGAAGTTTGAAAATAATGATTTCATTATTTTGCTGTTGTATGTGGATGACATGTTGGTAGCAGGCCCCAACAAAGATCGAATCCAAGAATTGAATGCACAGTTGGCTAGGGAGTTTGAAATGAAGGATTTGGGACCAGCAAACAAGATTCTAGGGATGCAAATTCACCGAGACAGAAATAACAGGAAGATTTGGCTTTCACAGAAGAATTACTTGAAAAAAATCTTGCGGCGCTTCAACATGCAAGTTTGTAAGTCAATTTCTACCCCACTTCTTATTAATTTTAAATTATCCTCAAGTATGTGTCCTAGCAATGAAGTAGAAAGGAAGGAAATGTCTCGAGTACCGTATGCATCAGCAGTGGGAAGTTTGATGTTCGCTGTGATATGTACTAGACCGGACATTGCACAAGCAGTAGGAGCAGTTAGTCGATACATGGCGAATCCTGGTGGAGAGCATTGGATGGCTGTGAAGAGGATTCTGAGATACATCAGAGGAACCTCAGATGTTGCATTATGTTATGGAGGATCAGAATTTACTGCCAAGGAGTATGTGTATTCAGATTTTGCAGGAGACCTAGATAAAAGGAAATCCACTATTGGCTATGTGTTTACACTTGCGGGAGCAGCTGTAAACTGAGTTTCGAAACTGCAGACCGTTGTAGCTTTATCTACGACAGAAGCAGAATGCATGGCAGCTACACAAGCTTACAAGGAAGCTATTTGGATAGAAAGGTTATTTGAGGAGCTCGGGTACAAACAACAGAAAATTCCTATGTTTTGTGACCGTCAGAGTGCCTTACATATTGCAAGGAATCTAGCCTTTCATTCTAGGACAAAGCACATAGGAGTTCAGTATCACTTCGTTCGAGAAGTAGTGGAAGATGGAAGTGTCGATTTGCAGAAAGTCCATACTAAGGAGAACCTAGCAGATGTTTTGACCAAGTCGATCAATGCTGACAAGTTTATCTGGAGTAGATCCTCTTGTGGCCTAGCAGAAATGTAGGTAATTACATGACTATGGCGAAGCAGAAAGGATGGTGTGGAGATTTATTAGTTCTTAATCAAATCTCTAAGTGGGAGAATGTCAAAAGGTAGTGGGCTACTCTTCTAGAAGAGCAAGAATTCCACACCACTTATTGAGATTTGCTAAGGGCGGCACCAACCATATTGAAAAAAATGGTGCCGTCCATAATTGAAAGAAAGGAAAAATTAAAATAATAACCAAATGTTGGCTATAAAATAAGGGGGGGGCCTTCCCTCATTTGTTATAATCTAATTTTGAGAAGAGAGTCGAGAGTTGTGAGAGAAATTCAGAGAGCTTAAAATTATTAGCTCCTGTTATAGTGATTTGAGAGTTGGATGTATTGGGGTTTTGAGAAGTGAGCTAAAATATTACAATACTTATAACTCTATTTCACTAGTAAAATATTTTCCTTCTGTCTTCGCCCGTGGACGTAGGATAAAAGCCGAACCATATAATTTCCTGGTGTCTTTTTTGTGCTTGTTCTTTATTTTCTTCCAAATTCATTTTAGCTGCGTATCTACTTTACCCATCAATTTCCTAACATAGACCAATGTAATAGCATCCAAGAACTTTAGAAATATGCCTATTACTGCTCACTTCATCTGTATACAGCAAAGTGACACCAACCGGTTCTTTGTTTTCTGCTATCAGTTCACCATGATACATAACCTTGCCTTTGCCAAGACCCTGATTATTTTATTAATCATATAATTTTTTCTACTATACATCGAGAACATCTAGAGATGTACAGCTCATTGTTTGTCAAAACTCCAAAATGTTTACTGTGGCACTTATGGCAGGTTATTTGAATCTTTTCTAAAGCAAATGGCTTCCTAATATGCTTGATTGTTTGTAAACTTTTTTAATCCTGGTTTTAATTGCTGTTTGGCACGGGTGTGGAAATTCTGTATCAATATCTTCTTCATGCTACTCATTTTGGTTTGTTGCTTTAGGAGTATGATGATACGAGTGAGGGCAGGAAAGTTTGCAGTTTCTATAACATGGATTCTATTCCTGCAGTGCTTGTCATTGATCCTATCACAGGTCAGAAAATTTGTTCTTGGTGCGGAATGATCAACCCACAGCCTTTGGCTGAGGTATTTGCCAGCTATGTATATCGTTGTATCCTTGTAGCAAATTAAAGTGGTTTAGTAACTGCAAATCACTTTCGAAAAGATGGGGTAGGTAACATTGAATATGTTAATGCACTTGCCTTGCTGATGCTAGTAAACATGTCTATAATTTTAGATGCTATTACCTTTCATGGATCGTAGCCCAAGGAAACGTGCAACTATTATTATTGAACGTCAAAGAGCAAGTTCCACAACTCAACGAAATATTAAGGTAAACTACAATTGCTTTCTTCTGCCATGTTATTGTTGCATATAACTTCCAAATAAAATGAAAATAGAGAACTGGCAAAGGCGATAATATAGTTTCACTGTAAAATGCATAAATTTCAGTTATTGTTCCAATTTATGATGCAAAATGCCCATGTAGCTTAGGGATTACTATTGTTCAGGAAGAAAATTTTCATCATCATCTTTTTTTCAAAGATAAGTCTTATGCTGGAATTAGTTGTAGTTTATTTTTGAATCTGAGATCTTGACTTGTAATTTGGGTGAAAATATTTCAAAAACTGCAAAATGTCTATGGAAATTATCAGAAGTTACTTTTTCAAAGATGGAATTCTTTTACAATTGTGCATACATTGGGTAAACCTCATTTGGAAGCTCTGTATTTAAAATTGGTGCATCATAAAGCTCCCTAGACTGCTGTTTTGCATTGGCAGCTTCCATGGAAACCATTAAAGACACAATTGGAGTATCTCCCAGTTATGCTGATGTAACCAGTGCTGACAAGGAGGCAACATCCACCACTCAAGAGACTGCATATCCTGCACTTCCTGAAGAACCCAATGTTGATGGAAAGCTGAAAGCCCCTTTGTCGGGTAGAAGTCTGACTCCTAGATGGCCGCAAGAGGCATCGACATTTCTTCCCTATAGATCCAATATAGGCAAGATATTTGAAAGGCATAATATTTTCTTATGTGTACTTTGTTTTCCCCTGTACTAGTTTCTATAGATTTCTCATTTGAATATCAGTTCTCCACGACTTCTTATGCCAAGTAATATTCTGAATGTTGCATCTTAAGTATAAGGGTTGATGATTTCATTTTCTTTGAGGTTTTGGGTATGCATTTAACATGTCTGGTTCTGTACTCATTGTATCGTTTTCAGTTGAGCTTGCTTCAATATGATTGGTGAAAATGATGCTTCAGTATGGCTTATAATATGGCGCATACGAAGTTCTTTTGGGGACATCATGTTATGAGGTTAGGGACGTGTCTGAACTCATTTTCATATTGCCTTCTGACTTCCTGCTCAATTAGGCTCTCTATTAAGTTTGTATATTGCAAACTATGCACGTGTTAGAGAGCTTCATGAATTGAACCCTTGTTGTCACAGCATCTTAACCCTATCAATCTGTGAGATGTGAATTGCTGCTTATATTTCATTGTCTGCAGCTGCAGGAGTTTATTAATGATTGTGGTTCTTTTTTTCATGCTTGCTTCTACCCCATTTCACCACCAATCTTGTTTGGATTCAAACCCAACAACTAAAAACAAACCCCACCACCGCGCCCCCTCCCCACGGGGCCCCCCCACGGGGCGCGGGGGTCCTCCTGGCAAAACGATTAGTTTTCCATCGAGAGGGCTTTCCGTCTTTGGTTAATTTAGAAATATCACTTGGTGCATTCAGTTGCCTCTTTTTCTGTTCTCAGTTTGTTTTCTAGAATTTTCTCCCTTCAACCAAATGTGTAATGATCTGAAATAATCCTGTTTGCATTATCATTAGCTACCTTGCATAACCGAGTTCAGAGAAAGCCATCAAGTTATTTGGACTACCATGACCAAATGTTTATTATAGGTATAATCTGAATTTGAGTTCCTCCGTGAGCTGTTTTCTTAGTTATATCGTACCATGAGCTTGAAAATGTTAGTGAGAACCTGAGTCTACTTTCTGATTTGATTTCCTTGTTCTGCAACTGCCATGGTCTTTTTGCTATTCTCAACTTGAAATGGGTAAGACAAGGCCTTTCCGCCTGACACAAACTATGCGAGGGACTACAAAGTCTCTAGATTATGAAAGCAAATTTGACCTTTCTGGATTCGGGGCTTGCCAATGCAATGATCGCAGTTACCTGGGAATGCAAATGTCAGGCTTTATTTAACGTGTTTTTTTAACTTCCGGAGAATCCTTGCCCCAAGCTTTTTGGCTTACGTTTCTCGCATTCGCGTATAGGCTTTAGGATGGCAAAATTTCGCAGTGTAAAAGCCTATTTAGTCTCTATATTTTAAGATTAATGTCTATTTAATTCTTATATTTTTAAAAATACCTTGAAATATCCTTACCGTTAAAGTATTAATACTCCTACCGTTACTTTTTATTTCTTTTGACTTACTTTTATAATATTACTCTTTTATAATAATTTTTTTATTTGAAAATTAATAAAAAGAAAATAATTAAATTACTAATTTAACCCTAAAAAGTAAAAAAAAATTATATTAATTTTTTGCAAGTACCATTTGCACACTTGGTAGTTGCATATAATTTTTTACAATTTAATTTTTGACAATTAAAAATTAATATTTTTTTTATTTTTAGGGTTAAATTGATAATTTAATTATTCTTTTTATTAATGTCCAAACCAAAAAAATTATTATAAAAGGGTTCTTGCAAAAAAATTAATATAATTATTTTATTTTTATTTTTAGGGTTAAATTGGTAATTTAATTATTTTCTTTTTATTAATGTCCAAAAAAAATTATTATAAAAAGGGTAATATTGTAAAAGTAACTCAAAAGAAAAAAAAAGTAACGGTAGGGGTATCAATACTTTAACGGCAGGGATGTTTCGAGGCATTTTTAAAAATATAGGGATTAAATGGATACTAATTTTAAAATACAGGAACTAAATGAGCTTTTACCCAATTTCGCATATAGATTTGGAGCTCCATGGTTCCCACCCCAAATAAAATAGATTGGAAATAATTTTTGGGGACTGGAGTGAAGAATGAGAGAAAAATAATTTTTAAATTTTAATATGATGAGATTTGATTTTGTACTCTCCACCCCACTCATACTCCAATTCTCATTATAAATGATTTTTTTTTGTTCAATAATTTTTGTTTTATTAATTACAATATTAGTTAATGAATTTTTATTTTATCTTTACCTAATATAAATAGGTTATAACTAAAAGAAAATCCTTCATTATAATTCATATTCAACTCTAAAACATTGTTATTTTTTCTTTTTTCTCTCAAGGTGGTGCTCTCTTCAAATATTTTTTAATTTTGATATGATTTTAAGATATTGTTTCAACCTTTTCAAGATTTTTTAAAATGATTTAAATATTTTATAATGTGATAATGATTTTATTTAAGTCTCTAATTTTTAATTTTTCATTTATTAAAATTATTTATCTATACCCACTATAAAATAAATAAATGGGGAATGGGGTAAATTCCTCATTGATTTCTCATTCCCACCCTACTAAATTTATTGAAGAATGAGGTGGGTAATAGAGGTGAAATTGTTAATAAAATGGGGAACGGAGTAGACCTCCCCATCCCCACCGCCATGACGCCATCCCACCGCTATCCCATTGTCATCTCTAATTGGTTCTTTTATTGATGGTCTACCTGAAGTTTGGTTCCTTCAAATCTGCTTTAATGATCATGCATAAACAATTTCTAGGGCAAATATCGTTAGTTCATGCTAATTCAACAGTTGCTATATTCTTTGGTCTGAACAAATGTTGACAATGGTGGTAGGAAAAATGAATAATTCAAAAATAATAGTAATTCACTAAGGTGGGGTTATTTGTTCCAAAAATATTTTGGACACACTATTAATCTATACATCATCTAAAAAAAAAATTAGTTTTTACTTTATACAATTTCTTAAAATGTTAAAAAGGTTCTCACTAAAATTCTTTGAATTAATTAAAAAGAAAAAATTGTAGATGAAATTGTGATCAAGCATATTGAGTATTGAACACATTCTGGTCATCAGATGCATCAAGAGCTGCGGCTTTAGGGTGCTTGGATTGATCGAACAGCTAATGGACCCTTAATAGCTGATAATAGATTGGGATTTTGTTTGATAAGTCCAGTACGACATAACTCGAATTTCTATCTTCACATATATTGAAGAGATATTTGTTCCACTTATTTCAACAAATCTAATATAGTACAATCTGAATTTTTACTTTCAAATAAATTTGGAAGGATTTTTGTTCTGCCGATGCTAAGGGAGAAGAAATTTACCTCTCAATTTAACTAACTGGGAATTAAACCTACATACTCAAAACTCTTAGTGCACAAGTCGTGCCAATAAATTAAAAAAATAATTTGAGTGCATGGGTTGTACGAATAAGTTGGAAAAATAACATTTTGGATGTACACAATGCTTTTCTGTAATATATGCTTACTCAAGAAAGTACTTTGTGTTTGGTTGAAAATAATAATGAGTACTTTTCGATAGTTTTGATATTTTAATAAAATTTTGGATGTATTAGAAATTACTAACAGACATCGAATGTATACTTTTCATATTAAATTTATTTGCTTTGAAGGTATCCTATTTGGTTTTGTTAAAAAAAAAAAAAGAACCATGATTTTAAAAATAATTTTTTATGTTACAAATTACATAAATGATTAGTTAACAACATAATTAGTTAAATTTTAATTATATTTAATGTTATACCCATATTTTTACCAAACTCGATCCGTTGACATAAACGAATGGGTCCTCAAGCCTAATGACCCATATCCAATGACATATCCTAATTTAAATATGATAAGACAATACAAGTCTTAATTCTAGTCAAACTCAAATCTATTAAGATAATAGTTAAGTTTTCCTAACTTAATTATATTTTTGATTATCTTTCTTATATAAGAGGTCATCGCTCAAAGATTAATATATAGAAAATACACCAGAAATAGGTATACTAGATGAGGGGGTACAATATTCTGCAAGTTTTTCTCTTACTTTCATACTTCCCAACCGAACAAAATAGGGAGAACCATGAGCTTCAACTAGGATATCTTTCTTCAACTAAAGAATGTTTGGCACAAAGCCTTCCCTCAAATCGTAATGTTTACCCGTAAGAATTTCCTCTATAATCTTCTACAAGAATACATCACTACTTTGTGCCTCTTTATTCTTTCAATCAAAGTAGGTTGCATGAGTAATGTAGCTATATATGCTTCATTGTCAGCTTCAACCACTTCAATGCCAAGCTTCTGTAAATCTAACAAAATCTATCTCTAAGAGATAACAAGTATAGCTACATGTTCTCAAGATTTCCTTTTGAAAGCATCTGCAACAACATTAGCTTTCCTTAGATGGTAGTTTATCATATAATTATAATCTTTGACTAAGTCAAGCCACTACCTGTTGTGTACAGAATGCGGAATCAAACTCACAAAAATAATCAGACAAAAATAAAGGATACAAAATTTACGTGGTTCAATAATATGCCTACGTCCACGGGAGTAAGAAAAAAATAATTGTATTACTAATAATTATTAGAGTACAAATTTGAGTAGAAAAACCTTACTTTTCCAGAACCCAAATAGACTTAGTACTCTCACACACTCTCCAATTACTCACACACTCATAACTTTAGAATTGCTTCACTTACAATTTCTCTTAAGCTCTCAAATTTGAGATGATTAGAATGGAAGAAGTACCATCTATTTATAGGAAAAATAATGGCACTATTGCACCAACCCTTTCGCTTTTGCACCTAACCTAAGTAAATTGTTAACGGTAACTATTTGGCAAATTTAACAAATTTACTAACTTTTCATTTTTTCTTCAATTGTTCAGTAGCCTTTTGAAAATTTACATGCTTTCTTGAAATTTAAATGCTACTTGCATGCGCCAATTCTGCCTTTTCAACACTAACCTTATATTTAACTCATCCTATATGAAGCAATTAAGGCTTTCGCTTTTATGATTTGTGTATATTTCACACTTTTCCCCATAAAGTTAGTGCCTCCAAATTTTAAGAGTATAAACTACTGTCGGCAAGTTTTAAATCATGAGTAGGGTTGTTTTGCTCAAAAGTCTTTAGCTATCGTGAGGCATAACCTATAACCTATCCATTCTGCATCAATGCACAACTAAATCCCGAAGACAAGCATCACTGTAAATTACATATCCACCAGATCTAGAAGAAATGACTAGTATTAAAGCTAGTACTAGCCATTGCTTCAATTCTTGGAAACTCTACTCACTCTTTTGACCACTGAAACTTGACATTATTCCTTTTTAGTTGCGTTAAGGGTGAAGCTAACTTGAAAAATACTCCAACTAATGTTCCGGAGTGCCTAGCCAAACCAAGGAAACTATGAAGCTGGTCTAGGCCAAGGCACCACTACAATCTTTGCTTGGATCTACTGTGATTCCTTCTAAAGAGACGATATGTCCCAATAATGAAATTCGATCCAACCAAAAATCACAATTTAATAGATATTAATAACTATACAGTTAAGGATATTTTAAAGAAAATATTGATCTCTGTTCGGTTTACATGTATAAATATAAGTAATCTCTATCTTATATTTATGTAAGATACATAAATATAAGATAAGAGTATCCATAAATATAATATCATTGCCAGGCTCAGAAAATATAGGCCTAGGATCCCTTTTTAATGGAATCTCGTGCTTAAAAGTTGAAGAGGTAGAAATTCTAAAGGAGGAGACAAGAGGCTTCTTGAAAAACGTGGTCATAAATCTGTAATGTGGAGCGAGTCCGACCACAACTCTGGAATTGATTCTCTTCTTGCATCAAAATAATAGAAGCTACACTTGTAGCTTTTTGGACATTGTGTTTGGAGACATTGGGGAAAGTAAAAGTCATCATAACTATCATATCATCATCTGCCATGGGGTCGCAAAGCTCGCACGCCTGCAAGCAAAGTTAAATGCGCTAGGAGTTAGTGGCAAGAGCGTGAGTATCACGGTGGCGTTAAGAAACGAGAATGGATCGGCTAAAGTAATGCAGTTCATTATTTTCAATCGCGAGTTGGATGGATCATTTTACGTACTTTTTTTTTGAAGTGCGATCATTTTACGTACTTGACTTAGGTGTTATTGCTTCTCTCTACGAAAAATGGCGCTGCAACCTTCCTAAGATCTATCCATATTATGCTGTCAAGTACAGGCTCTTGGATCCAACTCTGACTACGCGAGCCAGGCTGAAATTGAAGCTGTCATGTCATTGCTCTTGTAGTTTCACCAGATCGAATCGTTTACGCAACCCCTGTAAAGTAGAGACTCATATCAAGTATGTTGCAAGTGTTGGTGTTAATTTTGACAACCTGTGATTGGATAAATGAGATTGACAAGATCCGGAAGTGGCACTCGAGATGTGATTTGTTGATCCGGATCAAAGGGCCGGATGATAGTAAAGCAGTGTACCCACGGGCACAGGACTCCAAATGCGGTGCAAATCTGGCGGAAATTGGAGCTCTGCCGGAAGCCGCTCTGGCTTCACAGCTAGGCGTCGTGGGCGTTTCGTTCCATATAGGAAGCGGAGCCACAGACTTCGGTGCATTTGATGGAGCCATATCAGCGGCTAAAGCAGTTTTTGATGCAGCATCAGCTCGGCATGGCTTGACTGATCGAATGCGTGCTAAACATTGGCGGTGGGTTTACCCCTAACAAGAAATTCCAAGAAGCTGTGTCAATCATAAAAGACGCTGGGCAATCTTATTTCTGAAACGAATTACCAGCAGGGGCAGGGCTGATTGTCATTTCGGAGCCGGGCCGTTTCCTCGCGATTCGGCTTTCACGCTAGCCGCTAGAAATTATCGGGAATCAAGTGCGTGGTGAATTAAGGGAGTATTAGATTAACGATGGCAAATTTGGGTCCTTCACTTATGCGAAGATACAATTGCTAAGTGCACACCTCTCGTTGGCTGCTCCAATCGTACGTGCACGGGTATGATCTACAATTCGACGGTGTTTGGACCGACGTTGGATGCATACGATAAACTATTTACTGGTCACCCGGAACTTCAGGTGGACAATTGGCTTGTGTTTTCCCAAATAGGTGCCTATGCGGCGGATTATGGATCCGGTTTTGAAGGCTTCAACACTGCTGACATTCCCACTTGTTTCCTCATCAAAATCGAGCTGACCGGCCATGTTACGAATTGTTTGGTATGTTTTCTATTACCGCTTTGCCTATCAGTGTTTGCGCCATTTTTTTTTTAATTTCATATTACTTTAAAGTGATTGATGTTGTCAATTCATTTTCGTGCTTTATTTCTTACATAATGATTGATTTTAGATAGACAAATAAGTGGAGCCCTCTAATAAATAAGACAATAAAAATTTATATGGATTAGGATAGAGAAAGAGTAATTTTACTGTTGTATAAAGATTATAACGAAGAATTTGTTTAGCTATTTGCTTGTGTCTTTCGTATTTATTAAGAACTTTCTATTTATAATATAATTTAGATAGCTTAAATTCTTGATAACGCTTTCTTTTGATTATTTTGATAAGTTAATTAGAATTTTATCTAGAGTCAATATTTATTTCCAACACTTATTCTTTCTCAAACTCAATTCTTTCTCAAACTCAAATTGAGTTTCTAGAGCTTCTAAATTCTTCTTATTTTAATAATTATGAATAAAACTTTACTGGACCTGAAGCTAGGCTTTTTTAATTAAACTTATTTCTTATAGTTTTTTTAATTAAACTTATTTCCTATAGTTGTGTTCTCCTACTATTTTGCTTGTTTGATTTCTTCAAACTGTCAGCTATTATGCTCTCCAACAGTGAGATTTATTTGACTAAAATCTATTTTTTACTTTTTGATTTTCCACTTTTCTTATTACAACAAGTGTCCCTAACTATTTAAAGTTGATTTACAGAAGTTAAAAAGCGATAAAATTATTGTTGTTATTATTATTAGCCATCATTTGGTCTTCTCTTATAAGGAAAACTCATTCTAATTTATCTCTTATGAGTGTTTATTACTTCTTTTTTCTTCAAATATTTGATTTGATGTGGGAGCAATATCTTCAGATTCTAAGGACTATTTTGGCCCAACCATTTCTGAATACCCTGTTGAAAATGACGATTACTAGCCTATCACAAATAAGCCATCTTTTCTTGTGAATTCTACTCACTATCTTTCATCATACACTTTTATTATAATCCTAATTGGAGTATCAATGAAGTGAATAATCATATACTGTACCCAACTCAAATTTTCTTAAGAAAACAAAAGACGGTGAATGGCTTAACTGTCCTCCTCAAGGAGCTATCACTATGCATCTAGATTTCTTTACACATGGTGCTACAATTTTCAGCTTCTGTAAATGAACTTCAGAGAGCAAAGTGGCAGTTGTTGAACTAAGGAATGTAGAGGGTCAAAAAGTGAAATTAGGATTTTATTCCAGTAAGTCTAGCTATTGGAGAGCTCAGCAACCAGAAGTCTAAACAAGTCAAACAAACATGACTATCGGAGAGCACGACAACAGCTGGTATGTTTAACACTTATCGCCAATTTTGTTACTCAATTCAATTAATACAAAGACTCTTCTCTTATTCTTTAATGGCCTTAAAGACAGCAGCAAAGTTGTTGCCTTTCCTAAAGCCTCCACATCTCCCTTTCTAGTAATCAATCCCTTTTTCATCTTTGTCCATATATTCTATTCTCTCAATTATTTCTAATAAAACATGTCAGCCCATCGAAGTAATACAAGTTAAACCAATCAGGAAATTATTAGTGTTTAGGGGAAAATTTGGATACGGATAAGGACAAATCGATTGATGAAACATGGCAAAGAAAGTCAGTGAAGTGAAGTCAGCTTATTTGATTGAATGACAATATAACTCTTAAAAGTCAAAAAATAAGCTCCCTAAGGGCAATTTGAGTAAGTATGCCCAACGTCAAGGGGTACTATCAGAATCCAAATTTTGGTGATTAGAGCCACCATGTGAATCGCGCGTGCCATCATAAGGAAGAATAAAATATCTTTTTTTTAGGTTAAGAATAAAGAGCCAATAGCAATAAAAATACCTTGAGCAAAGCCATAATAAAGGACCATGTCACTTGTCCTTTGCTATCCTTTGAAAAGTAATGGAAGGATTATAAAGCAAATGGATAAACTAGAGGTGACCAATGGGCTAGGCAGCATATGACATGGCATGGGCATGGCACCAGCACAACACATGTTATGGCACGAGCATGGCACAACATCAGTATATCTTAGAAGGGAACAGCATGGCTCAATACACATGCAGGCTAGGCTGAGAATTTTAGGCATGTTAAACTTAAAAGCATGACATGATTAAAGATAGCGTAAAGTATAACATGTGAAAAGACCTGTAATATGCGTGCTTTGTTGATAGGCTAGCAAATTGTCTGTAGGCCATCAATAGTATGTAGGCCAGTATATCAAATTAAATTTTTTTAATAAAAGTAAACATAAAATGTTATCATTTTATGGATAACTTAAAATTTAATTTTTTAATATATTTTATTAGCATAGGGTCTCTAAAATTAATTTTAAGTCTTAGTTTTAAGAAAAAATATTCTAATTGTTTTGTGTTTATAATTAATTGTAAATATCATGATTTTATAAATGATAAATCTAAACTTTTACAACTTTAGTATTTCATTATGAAATCATAAATTAGTCAAAAGAGATGTTTAATGTGTGAATGAAATATTATCCACATTTACACACAAAAAAAGAAAAGAAAATTATAAACAAAATATGTTTTACGATAAATGAAAAGTAGCATTTTCATGCAATAGAGTTCACGTGTAAGTGTAATAGTAGTAGTTCAAATAAAATTAGATGTCATTTGTATTGCTACCATTAATAGTACATTCCAACTATTAAACTATCTATCATTTGGAAATTCGTGATCTTTCTACTCCTAAAATTTATTCTAAAAAGTTACAAGGAAAGAGGGACTCTAATCTCTGAAAGTAATGTCAGTGTTTACTAAAGTGCATAATCTATGTCTACTACCTCTTAATCAAAATTCAAATTCTGAATTTGTTCGATTAAAACATTTTGCCAATCTTGTTGCACTTAGCTTTTATCATCTCCCCAATCTTTCAAACACATTAAAGAATAATGTCTCTAATGATAAATTCAACCAACACTCATCTAGAATTCTACCACTTGCATTAAAAGCTTACTTAGATGTACAATTGACATTGGAGGGGGTAGTAGATCACAGGTCATCATGAATTGTATAGGGAAAAAAAAGGTCTTATCTATCCAAAATTCTAAAATATCTAGATTTTGCAATTGTGAAGAAGTTACTAAATCTTTAAGCTTGGCAGTATAAAACCTTTGCAATTCATTACTAATTAGTATTAACACCATAAGCAACACCCTTACTTTGAATAATAAAAGTTGAGCTGGATTTCTATGAAAAGTCAGTGCTTGTTGAATATTAGAATTTGTAATACTTGATCTAAATTTTTTTTTATAAGCCGAAGTGGTGGGCTGCTACCCTTACAAAAGGCTGAAGTGGTGGGCTGCTGCCCTCACAAGTGTGAGGGCAGTAGTTCTAGCCCCCACAAAAGCATTGTGAGGGTTAAATATTTAAAAAATTCTTCTTCCTTATGAAATGCGAATAGAGTAGGGACATCCCTCCTCTGTGAAGGGTTATTTGTCTTGGATATGTACTTAATATAATTTAATGTAATAATGTAAGTCCTAATCTATGTATAACTTATTGTAATTATCAGTGTATGTAATATCTGCTATAATAGTAGTTGTTGTAAATATATGTGTAATACAGTAATATTTGATATTTAATCAGTATTAAAAAAAATTTTTTTTAATAAAATTCTAAAAGTTAATTCATAGAGGGCATAATTGTATAAAAATTTACATCAAGTCTTTTTTTTTTTTTTGCAAATTTTCAATAATACCATCAACTAAATTTTTTGCACTACTTTCCTTCATTGTATGAACCAACACTGCTGCAAATGTTAATTGGTGGTGAAACCTTTCCAATATTTTTGGAATTTTTGTATATTTCTAAATATAATATTTTCTCTAAAAGTCTTAAAAGCATCACTTAATACAAATGGATTAACACTTTACATGAATTAAGCTCATAAATAGTAGAAGATGTAAGAGTAGCCTCATAAAATATCTTTAAAAAAAAATCTAAAAACTTAAATGCAACATTTCAGTCATAATCAGTGATATGGTAATCTTTATCATTATTCTCCCATTGTAAAAACTTAAAACTGCTTCATAATAGTTTTGGCAAGAAAGCATTATCAAATATATAGAATTCCAATGAACTTCCATGTCAAGGTTGGATCTCCTATTTTTCAATCAAAAAATTTTCAATGTATATAAAAATTGTTAATGTCTTGAAGGTGCTCTAATACATAAAATGGTTGTTGTAATTTTTTCAAAATAACGATTTTTATTGGTTATACCAACTTGAACAATTAGATTAGTAATATGACATACACATCTAACATGAGAAAATTTTAAGCCAGGTGTAGGTATGAGAGTATAAATATTTCACAAAAATATATTAATTGTAGTAGTATTGCTTGAGGCATTATTAAATGATATGCAAAAAAATTCATCAGTAATTTCATGTTCTCTTAAAACAGGCATTATGACAGATTAAATTACTAAACCAGCATGATGATATTTTAATTCACAAAATGCTAGCAATTTTTTTCTAACCTCTATTTGCCATTAATCTCATGAATTGAATGCGAAGTCACACAAAAATAGCTAGTTGTATTATTATCAGTCCAACAATCAGAAAAAATTGAAATAACACCTATAAAATTGATAGAAGATTAATTAAGAATTTTTTTCATATCATAAAATATTTTGATTAAACCATATTTTAGTGTATTTCTAGACACTTTCTTAAGTTGAGACTGAAAATACCTTTGCAAAAAATTCATCAGTCATTCATCTTCTACAAACATCAAAGGTTGCTTTGTAGCAATAATATACGTAGGCAATCTTCTTGTATGTTCTGTTATGCATATTTAAATGATGTTACAGTACCAGAACGTCCAAAACCATATTATGAAATTTAGGTTTGTGTTAGATTTTGTGGCTTGTGATTTGCCTGACAGATTTCTATATGTCGTTTGAGATATCTGGTTCCATCTTTACTTATGGCACTTAAAATAGCTTGACAAACTTTGCACACTATTGCATCTGTCATTTCACCATTTTTGTTTAGACATTTTCACAAACTAAAACATGAAGCAATTTGAGATATCTGGTTCCATCGGAATTCTACATATCTAGTGTTGCTTTCTTGCCAAAAATATTATGAAGCAATTTCCAGTATTTAAAATGAGGCAACGAATGATGAAGATTGTCATCATTATCATTGGAATGTTGAATTTAAATTTCTAGATTTTTTGAAGATATTTATTAGGCTACTCTTGCATATTCTACTATTTATAAGCATATTTCATGTAAAATATTAATCTACCTATAAATATGAGTGATGTTCTTAAGAGAAAGGATATTATGTTTAGAAATATTTGCGATGTTATGAAGGAAAAATCCAAAAAAAATTGGAAATATATTCTCCATTTATTTGTATTTGTAAAAGTATTGGATCCTCCAATTCAGAAAGTACAAAAATTTTAATTGATGGTATTAATAAAAATTTGCTAACAGGGCTTAATACAAATTTTGACAGAGTTATATCTTCTATGAATAAACTTTTTAATTTTTATCAAAATAAAATTTGGATCAAGCATTATATATTTTAATGTTCAACAATCATCAACTTCTCATAGAAATCTAGTTTATATTTTGTTGCTCAAAGGCAAGGTTATTGCTTCTGGTATTGGTACCAATAGTAATGAATTATAAAGGTATTGTGCTATCGATCTTGAAGATTTAGTAAATCTTTCACAATTGTAAACTTTTGATATTTTATGATTTTAGATAGATAAGACATTTTCTTTCCCTATACTTTCCATAATGATCTGTGATCCACTCACCCTTTTAGTTTCAATTATAACATCAAAGTCAGCTTTAGTTGTAGATGATAGAATTCTACATGAATATTGATCAAAATTTTCATTAGATAGATTACACTCTTTGATGCGTTAGAAAGATTGGGAAGATGCTGAAACCTAAGTGCAACAAGATTGTAAAATGTTTCAATGAAACAAATTCAGATTTTGGATTTTAATCAAGAGGAAGTGGATCTAGATTATACACATTGGTGAGTGAACATTGACTTATCTCTAGAGACTAGAGACCTTTTTTCCTTATAATTTTTTGGAATAAATTTTACTGATGGAAAGGTTGTAAATTTACAAATGATAGATAGTTCAGTAGTGTAAACCTAGTTGGAATGTACTGTTAACTGTAGTGATGTAAATTACACCTAATTTTATTTAAACTAATAATATTGTACTTGCACTTGAACACTAGTGAATGAAAATGCAACTTTGAATCTTATCATAAAACATATTTTGTTTATAATTTTTTTTTGTGTATAAATGTGAAAAATCTTTCATTCATAGAAACATATTTCCTTTGACTAATTTATGATTTCAAAATGAAATATTAAAGTCGTAAAAGTTTAGATTTATTATTTATAAAATTATGATTTATTTTTTCATTTAATAAATTATGAATATAAAATAATTAAAATATTTTCCAAAACTAAGAATTAATTTTTTAAAAAAATCGCTAATAAAATACATTTAAAGATTCAATTTCAAGTTATTTTAAAATATTAACATTTATATTTACTTTTTATTAAAAAAATTTACTTATATATTTTGTCTGCGGTGATATTGATAGCTCACGGACTGCTTGCTAGCCCACCAATGAAACTTGTTTATTGTGAACATTTTCACATGTCGTGGTTTAGAGCATCTCTAAATATACTGTGCTTTTAAGACTCATATGCCTAAAATTCATATCCTAGGGCAGTCCTTGTGCATGTCGTACCATGTTGTACGATCATATAATGTGCCCCGTGCCATGTAATGGGTCACCCAGCCATTGGCCATCTCTAATCCTAAGTGATCTATCCTAGGATCCCAAGATCATATGACCTAAAAAACTAACAACCAAGGAATTTAGGAGGCGTTTCTTAAGGGATTTTTTTCAATCTCTTCTTGGGCTTTTCCAGAACCGTGTTTATTTAAGCTCTAGTTGGGTGCATTCTAGTTTTAGTGTAATGCCTTTGAATTTTTTTTTCTCTTTATTAATTATTATGGTAGTTCTTAGATAGATAATAATAATTGTTGTTTCTTTTGATTGGTCTATTAAATGATTTTAGAGAATGATTCTAGGCTTTTCTAATTTATATTTATTAGAGTATTATATTTATTAATTACACAAGATATGTGTACCTATATTATTACTTACATTTGTTATGCATTTATTATTTATATTTTTCATAAAAGCCTATATTTATTTAAAGATGTAATTATGAACATTCATAATTACATTTATCTAAGTGTTTTACATATTTATTGTTGCTTTACTAAAGTTTCTTTATTCAAGTTCACTTTAATTTATTAAAGTTTGCTTTATATATATATATATATATATATATATATATATATGATTACACTTATTAAAGATTTACTTTATATTTATTATAGTTTTATTAAAGTTTCTTAGTTTCTTTAGTAAAGTTTATTTTAATTTATTATTACACTTATTAAAGTTTGTTTTGATTCCACTTATTAAAAATTTACTTTATATTTATTATTGTTTCTTTAATAAAGCTTATTTTAATTTATTTTTACACTTATTAAAGGTGCTTTGTTAACATTTACTTTACATGCATAATTGCTTTTATTATTACTTGCTTTGATTTTGTTGAATCTTGAAAACGTAGACTTGGAGAAAGAAGCAAAATTTATTCAACTTCTTTCGTTATTCATCTTCATTCTCTCTCAATTCCAAAAATCTAGATTCTAGATCGCTCATAGCAACCTTCTCCAAATCTTCAATAGAGTTAGAGATCATAGTTAATTTGGAAGCTTCTTGATTTGGTGAGTTTTTATTGCTTATGATTTTATTGTTTTGAATACATGCTTAACGTAAGACTCTAGTTGCAGTGGCGGACCCAGGAAATAAATTCAGGAGGGGCTTAATATAAATTGATAAAAAAATTCAATAAGATAATAAAAGCGAACTGAAAAAATAATAAGTAAAATATTCAATTTCATTGACATAATCATTTTTAAAACCTCTTCAACTGTTCTCAACGTGTTTTTATATTTTGAAAACGTCGAATAATAGCTTCATTGTCAATACAAGCAAATACATCTTTTTCTATGTACACAACTAAGTTATCATTCAACCATTGATCACCCATTCGGTTTCGAAGTCGATTCTTCACAAAATTCATGGCTGAAAATACTCTCTCTACAGTCGCAGTAGCTACAGGTAGAATTAAAGCCAATGTAACCAATTGGTAAACTAATGGATACTCTTTATCCTTTTTAGTCTTAACCATTGTCCTTGCAAGTTCACCAATCCCTTTCAATTCTGAAAATTCTACACTAGATCGTAAATCCATAATGTAAACATCAACTTGCATCTAAAGTGCCATAAGATCTATTGCAGAAAAATCTTTAGGATAAAATTCAGCAAGTCGAAGTAATTTTTCCTTGTCAAAAGCTACAAACAAATCATTTGGACATAGAAAAGCCAAACAAATAAGCAACTCAGTATTTGACTCATTGAAACGATTATTTAACTCTTGAAGTTGCATGTCTAAGACAACATAAAATAACTCAACTCGATACCGGTGTAAATTTGTGATCTCTCGATCTTTACGGCGTGATCGCCCTGGAATTAAAAACAAATCATCCATGTCTAAAATATCGATATCATGCTTGTTGCAGAAAGTAGAAACTTGACCAAATAAAGAATCTCATCCACTATCTCTCAACTTCTGAAGGTTATGCTTATAAACTTCAACCAATTTTACAGCATTCAAAATATCTTGATATTTCCTTTGTAGTGCTCGTGACAACTCATTTGCATAGCCAAGAATATTTTTCATTAAGAATAAACAAAATACGAAATCAAAAGATTGCATCAACTTCAATAGTGTTTTAGCTTGAAATCTTTGTTCAGAATTTCCTTCAACTTCAATTATCTCAAGCACATCAACCACAGATGGAAACATAGAAATTATGCTCATTAATGTACCATAATGAGAAGACCAATGCGTATCAGCAGGACGCTTTAAAGTAATCTCTTGATTCAAACCTTGTCCACTTGAAAGCTCGCCTTTACTTAATGCTTCAATAACTGCAAGAGCATGTTTCTCATGTAGAATGTCACGACGTTTAGCTGACACTCCAACAACATTAACTAGCATTGAAACTAAATTGAATAAAGAATTAACTTCCTCATGCTTTTTTGCCACAGAAATAAGAGCCAACTGAAGTTGATGAGCAAAACAGTGAACATAATAAGAAGATTCATTCTCCTCTAAAATGAGTGTTTTCAAACCATTAAACTCACCCTGCATATTACTTGCCCCATCATAACCTTGCCCACGTAACATTGACAAACTCAATCCAAACCTTGAAAACATATTATCAAGAGACTCTTTAAGTGAGGCAGCTGTAGTGTTAGAAACATGTTCAATGCCTACAAAACGTTCAACCACATATCCTTTCTTATCCATATAACGTAATACAACAACCATTTGCTCTTTTGTAGATATATCACGAGACTCATCAATTAGAATAGAAAATAATGCACCATCCATCTCTCTAATAATAGCATTAGTAGTTTCAGTTGCAGTACAACTTACAATGTCTTTTTGGATCTTTGGAGATGTCATTTGCACATTTAGAGGAGTGTTTCTGAAAGTAACAGCATTAATATCTTCATTATGATCAGCAAGGAAGCGTAAAAGCTCAAGAAAATTCCCTCTGTTGCTTGAACCATCAGACTCATCATGCCCATGAAATGCTAGCCCTTGATTTAAAAGAAATCGAATACAATCAACAACAGCATTCAAGCGAGTTTCATATTCACTTTGAGTTTTCTCGGATTGTCTTTCAAAAAATGTTGCAATATGTTGTTTTTGATTCATCAACCTTTCACATTTCTACCTAGCTTGGTTATGGGCACTACTGACACCTCCTTCATGAATCTTTAATTTTTCTTTCTTTTTCCAATTTTTAAATCCTTTCCCAATAAAAGTATCACTACCCACTTGATCACCATTATCTTCTTTGAAAAGATAATAAAAAAGACAATATGCAGACTCTTCTTTTATACTATATTCCAGCCAAGAACCAAATTCTTTGAACCAATCCGAAACAAATCGTCGTTGTTGATTTCCAAATTTCTCAAATTTAAAATTGTGCCCCTTAGGTTGAAAAGGACCCCTTTGTAAGTATGTTCTTCGAACTTGATCTCGAATATTACAATTATAACTATCAATGAAAAGGACCCCTTTGTAAGTATGTTCTTCGAACTTGATCTCGAATATTACAATTATAACTATCAATACAAGGTTGTAAGCCAGGATCAGCAGGCAAGTTTTGTAAATTGAATTCATATGAACCATCACTAGTTCCCTCTAGAGGAGATGGGAGCTGTGGTTTCTTTTTAAAAAATTTTTCCATATCTGTTTCAAATCAAATAAAACTATTATTAGAATAAATTTCATAATAAAGCTAAATCTTAATAAAATAACTACAAAAACTGAACAAGAATAATTAATTTAATACAAATTCGATATTATAATTTATAAAAATATTCTTTTATAATACATTTAATGGGGCTCACGGAAAAGATACATGATTGCAAATTTTTTTTTTAATTGCTCATTTATTTGCATTAACAAAGTGATTGCTTTTATATAATAAATTATACACAACTTTCACCATCCGAGAGAGCACCCACTATCTCACCACTTTCCCTTTCAATTTTAATATTAAAGAATTGCTCACTTTTGATAAATAAACTTTTACTTTTGGAATTTTGTATATGGCTATCAGAATAAGAATTGATGAACGAAGTTATAGAGATGCAGAACATTCATTCGGCCAAAATCATTAGTCAAATTTCAAAACAACATTCAAGCATAATACCTGTTTCAATCTATGTCCGATCTAGCAAGGGACGAAACTCATGAAAGGCTCAATGATAGCGGCGACGTATAACAACGAGTTGGTGGCAGACTAGCAGCAGGAATGGAATCGTTTAGCAGTGGCGGTGGCCAATCTTAGGGATTTGGTGATTTACAGTTTCATGATTTTAGGATTTGTTTTTTTATTCCTTTAATTTTTTATTATTAACATAAAATGATGAGTTTTGTAAGTTATTTTTAAATTAAAATTTAATTAAATTCAAAAGTCTTATTATTTAAATGAATTTAATTTAAAAGCCTAAAATATTTTTTTTTTAGTTGATAAAAGCCCAAATTATTTAATATATTAAGATTGGACTTAATAATTAGAAGGGGCTCTACGGGGTTAATTTAAAAAATTTTAAAGCCCAGGGGGGGCTGAAGCCCCTCCTGGGCCTTAATTTGGTCCGCCCATGTCTAGTTGTATGAAACATGTTATAGAATTCTCTAGACAGCATGTGAATTTTGTAATAAATCATGGCCATTGAAAATGATTTTTAAGAATAACCTTATCTTTTTATAAACTAGACATCTAGGGCTTATTGAATAATTCTGTTTCATGAGATTTAACTTTATTTTCGATTTTATATAGATTTTCGAACCTGACACTATTGCACTGAAAAAATTGTTGTTCTACTAGAATGATTGAATTCACAAAATTATTTATACCGTAAAATGAAGTTGAAAAATTCTGAATTTTTAAATAGAAGTTAATATATATGTCTAGTATTTTCAGTTTTAATTTTATAATTGTTTGATTAGTGCATAATTTTATAAAAATCTCAGAACCAATACTATTCTGTTAAAGCACTGTGAGACAATTTTGCGTCTATCAAGAAACAAATAGTTTTGAAAATGTTTTTGGTATTGAATCCTCATGAAAATTTTATAAGAGATACCTATGGATGTTTAGAACAGACCTGCATGATATTGTACCATTTTAAAATCTAGAGAATCAAACTTGTACCGGCATGAATTAGAAAATCAGTTCTCGAAATAGTTTGTTATTAATTATGTCTTGTATCTTTTTAAGGTGTTGGAGATATTCAAGGTTGTTAAAAGTTTAGAGGTGTGTTTCAATTATTACCTTATCGAAGTAAGTAACTCTATTCCTAGTGTACTAGATATGTATAATAATTTTGTTATTTTAATATTATTACAAGTACATATTTTTCGTAGTTCTTTATAACCAAATTAATTTATGTAAATGTTTTAAATCTGAAAATTATATTATTTTTATGGTTTTAACAAATATTATAAATGCTTTTAAATATGTAATTTATTTTTGCTAAATAATTATATTTTTGAAATTGCCTATAAAATGTTGGAATGGAAATTTAAATCATTGTTATATGAATCCAATATGAAGGTTATTTAACAATATAATTATTTAGCAAAAATAAATTACACATCGAAAAGTATTTATAATATTTGTTAAAACCATAAAAATAATATAAATTTCATATTTGAAAACATTTACATAAATTAATTTGGTTACAAAGACTAAGAAAAATATGTACTTTTTAATAATAATAAAATATCAAAATTATTATACATATCTAGTACACTAGCAATAGTGTTACTTACCTTGATAAGGTAATAATTGAAACACACCTCTAAGTTTTTAACAACCTTAAATATATCCAATACCTTAAAAAGATACAAGACATAATTAATAACAATTTATTCTGAGAACTAATTTTCTAATTTATGCCGGTACAAATCTAATTCTCTACATTTTAACTCTTAATCTAATACTCAAATGATACGATATCATGTAGATCTATTTTAGACATCCATAGGTATCTCCTATAAAATTTTTAGGAGGATCCGATACCAAAAAATTTTTCAAAACTATTTGTTTCTTGATAGACGTAAAACTGTCTCACAGTGCTTTAACATAACAGTATTGGTTTTGAAATTTTTATGAAATTATGTACTAATCAGGAAATTATAAAATTAAAACTGGAAATACTAGACAAATATATTAGCTTTTGTTGAAAAATTCAGAATTTGTTGAGTTCATTTTATGGTATAAATAATTTTGTGAATTCAGTTATTCTGCTGGAACAACAGTTTTTCCAGTGCAACAGTGTCAAATTCAAAAATCTATATAAAATTAAAAATAAAGTCAAATCTCATGAAACAAAATGTATTCAATAAGCTCTAGATGTCTAGTTATAAGAAGATTAGGTTATTCTCAAAAATCATTTTTGATTGCCATGATTTAATACAAAATACATATGTTGTCCAGAGAATTCTGTAACATGTTTTATACAAATAAAGTTTCAAGTTAAGCATGTATTCAAAATAATAAAAACATAAGCAATAAAGACTCACCAAATCAAGAAGCTTCCAAATTAACTAAAATCACTAACTCTATTGAAGATTTGGAGAAGGAAGATGAATAATGAAAGATGTTGAATAATTATGCTTCCTTCTTGAAGTCCACATTTTCAAGATTCAACAAACTCAAAACAAGCAATAATAAATGTAATTATGCATGTAAAGTAAACTTTAACAAAACAACAATAAATATAAAGAAACTTTAATAAGTGTAATAATAAATTAAAATAAGTTTTATTAAAGAAACAATAACAAATATAAAGTAAATTTTTAATAAGTGTAATAATAAATTAAAAGAAACTTTATTAAAGAAACTTTAATAAAACAATAATAAATATAAAGTAAATCTTTAATACGTGTAATCATATATATAAAGCAAACTTTAATAAATTAAAGTAAACTTGAATAAAAAAAACTTTAGTAAAAAAACAATAAATATGTAAAAAGCTTAAATAAATGTAATAATTGTATCTTTAAATAAATATAGGCTTTTATGAAAAATATAAATAATAAATGCAAGTAATAATGTAGGTATACATGTCTTGTGTAATTAATAAATGTAATATTAGAAAATTCTAAATAATTCTAGCAAATTAGAAAAGCCTAGAATCATTCTCTAAAATCCTTTAATAGTCCAATCAAAAGAAACAACAATTATTATTATCTATCTAAGAACTACCATAATAATTAATAAAGAGAAAAAAAAAATTCAAAGGTGTTACAATTCTCCCCTCCAAAAAAAAATTTGTCCTCGAAATGAATAAGTACCTTATACATGGAAGAGTTGAGGATACTTCTTCAACATTTCTGCTTCTCGTTCTCAAGTTGCTTCCTCAACAGAATGTTTCCTCCATCGCACCTTAACTAAAGGGATAATTCTAGTCCTCAACACTTGCTCATTTATATCAGCAATCTTAATAGGCTCCTCCTCATATGACATGTCTTCCGATATCTGAATTAGTTAATAGTCTAACATATGTGAAGGGTCTGCTATATACTTCCTCAACACTGACACGTGGAAAACATTATGGATTCTATTTATGCCATACACCCTGATGATTTCCTACTGAATGCATCGGCTACAACATTGGGCTTACTAGGATGGTAATTAATAGTACAATCAAAATCTTTCGCCAACTCTAACCATTTCCTCTGCCTTAAGTTCAACTCCTTCTGAGTAAACAAGTATTTCAAACTTTTGTGGTTGGTGAAGATCTTACAAGTTTCCCCATACAAATAATGCCTCCAGATCTTTACAGTAAACACTACAGCTGCCAGCTTTAAACCATGAGTTGGATAGTTTTGCTCATGACTCTGTAACTGCCTGGAAGCGTAAGCCACAACTTTGTCATTCTGCATCAAAACACAACCCAATCTTTTCCTAAAAGCATCACTATAAATGACAAAACCTCCACTATCAGAAGGAACTGTTAAGATAAGAGCAGACACCAAATGACTCTTAAGTTCTTGGAAGCTCCTTTCACAAGCCTTAGTACAAGTAAACTTCACATTCTTCTTTGTCAAATTGGTTAATGGTGTTGTAATGCTAGAAAATCCTTTTACAAAGCGTCTATAGTATCCAGCTAATCCCAAGAAACTCATCACTTCAATGACACTAGAAGGTCTTTCCCAATTTATAATTGCCTCCACTTTGGTAGGATCCATTGAAATTCCATCTTTCGTCACTATATGCCCTAAAAATGCCACACGATCAAGCCAAAACTCACACTTCTTAAATTTTGCATGCAGTTTCTTCTCTTGTAATGTCTCCAACACAATCCTCAAGTGTAACTCATGCTCTTCTTTACTCTTAGAGTAAACCAATATGTCATCAATAAAGATGATGACAAATTGGTCAAGATAAGGTTGGAAAATCCTCTCAACACATCATATAAACACATGGGCACCACATATAAATTCATGTCCATACATATCAAAATAGGTTTTTCAAATATATCAAACATATACATATTGTTTATTGTGATTCATTTAGAAATTTAATTTACTTACTTGAGCTACCTTTATTCAATTACCGCTTAGTAGGACACTAACTTAACTTTCATACACTTTGAGCTTCATGTCCACGCGTCCCTCGGCCACTTATCACTTAACCATAATATAACATTCTAAGTGTCCTCCACTAAGTAAGTAACGAATTCAAGCATCCAAGTCAAAACAGTAAAACAAACTTTCTTTCTACAAATTCCGTTTGCTAAAATCCACTTTCTCATTTTATAGAAAACATAATGTATTTTCATGCTCATGCCAATGAAATTCCATATATACATACATAATAGGAGGTTACTAACAAATAAAAAATCCTTACACAAAATTCACGAACTGAAATACCTCAAATTTTATTAAAGAAATCAACAAATCAACAAATCAAATACTTGACATTTTCGCTCGAGTCATAAAAGTAATAAATGTCTCAAAATTCTCCAAATACAAATTCAAAAGACCAATAAACTTAAAGGCTAAAGAAATTCATCGTTCTTTTATTCAACTTAGCAAGTAAATAAATCTATAGCCCCAAAGATAGCCATACTTCTCACTTAATCTGCAAAATGTAATGACGAGGGATGAGCCGTCAACTCGGTAAGTAAAACATTGCTAACCCATTAGGGATATCTGATACCCAAAGTATTTGCAAGCTTTCTTTTTTAGTAAAACATATATCATAATTCATAAATTTCATAAAACGACACATCATTATAAAATAACATAAATTCATAATAATTCAGAATATCAAAAGCATAGTTACTTTTGAAAGCAATATCATATAACACATTCACACAAAACAAAAAGTTAGCTCATGTCACATAGTGTCACCTTTAGTCCTGGTGACCCGGTTAGAATCAGAATATCGTGTGCACACTTAGAACAGAAACCTAATACTGGTACAGCACATAAATATATTTATATCGTATAATAAGATCAGAATTATAATCGAAATGACTATGGACAATGAGTCAAAACATTTAAATTTATTTTTCATTTGTAGTAAATTACACGTGGTACTTCGTGGCATTTTAGCCCTCGAAAGATGGCTCCCATACAATCTCAAGAGGCAGCTCCCGCATAATTTTTCATAGAAAATCTTAATCAAATATGTGAGTAAAATATTCATAAAACAATGATTTAGGCTTGCAGAACAATTTTCATTCCAACATTTTATAGACAATTTCAAAAATATAATTATTTAGCAAAAATAAATTACACATTTAAAAACATTTATAATATTTGTTAAAACCATAAAAATAATATAATTTTCAGATTTGAAAATATTTACATAATTTAATTTGGTTATAGAGAACTAAGAAAAATATGTACTTGTAATAATATTAAAATAACAAAATTATTATACATATCTAGTACACTAGGAATAGAGTTACTTACCTCGCTAAGGTAATAATTGAAATACACCTCTAAGCTTTTAACAACCTTAAATATCTCCAACACCTTAAAAAGATACAAGACATAATAAATAGCAACTTATTTCGAGAACTGATTTTCTAATTTATGCCAGTACAAGTCTGATTCTCTATGTTTTAACTCTTAATCTAATAATTAAAATAATACGATATCTTGCAGATCTATTCTAGACATCCATAGGTGTCTCCTATAAAATTTTCAGGAGGATTCGATACCCAAAACATTTTCAAAATTATTTGTTTCTTGATAGGCGCAAAATTATCTCATAGTGCTTTAACAGAATAGTATTGGTTCCGAGATTTTTATTAAATTATATACTAATCAGAAATTATGAAATTAAAACTAAAAATACTAGATAGATCTATTAACTTTTGTTTAAAAATTCATAATTTTTCGAGTTCAATTTGTGATATAAATAATTTAGTGAATTCAGTCATTCTGTTGGAAGAACAGTTTTTCTAGTGCAACAGTGTTAGATTTGAAAATCTATATAAAATCGAAAATAAAGTCAAATCTCGTGAAACAAAATTTATTCAATAAGCCTTAGATGTCTAGTTTATAAGAAGATAATGTTATTCTCAAAAATCATTTTTTATGGCAACGATTGAATACAAAATATACATGTTGTCCAAAGAATTCTATAACATGTTTTATACAACTAGAGTTTCAAGTTAAGCGTGTATTCAAAACAATAAAAACATAAGCAATAAAAACTCATTAAATCAAGAAGCTTCCAAATTAACTAAGATCTTCAACTCTATTGAAGATTTGGAGAAGGTTGCTATGAGAGATCTAGAATTTAGATTTTTAGAGGTTAGAGAGAAGGAAGATGAATAATGAAAAAAGTTGAATTACGAAATAACCATCAAATATTTCAAAATTATCAAAATGCCCTCGAATTCAATATTACCAAAATACCCCTTTATATCGTAATTTACCAAATTAACCTTAACAACATAAATTACCAACCTATCCTCAATTTCAATAATTACTAAAAGACCTACAAAATCTGAAATTACATAATTGCCTTTAGAGTGCGAAATTATCAAAATACCCTTGTCAGTCAACAGTCGCAGGAATTCAACCAACGGTGACGAGAAGCTCAAAACTGAAAGTTCAAGCCACGCTGAGTCTAATGGTGGTGGCGCTGACCTCCCACGTGCGGCGATGGCACCGAATTGGGCTCCCAAAGCCGCGAATCCTTCAACAGCCAATTAATGGCAAAACGATATCCCTTACTGTAGTAGATGGTCGGAAATCACAGAAGGTAAGGTGAGGAACAAAACTCAAGTGGCAGCGTCACCGGAAACTGACGAAATCATGGCCGATCGAGGTGGCGATTCCGCGAAATTTCAAGGCTTCGATTGGTGGCTTTCCAGACGTTTTCCCGTGGCAAAGATGGCATGGAGATGACAAGCGGCTTAAGAGCTTCTGATCGATACCAATCTTGGCCAGAGTAGTGGCCGAAAATGGAAATAGAAACCAGGTCAAGTTTGTGGGTACGGGTCGACCCAGCTTTCTTTTTCCTCTCTCTCTCTCACCGTAAGCTTTTCTTCTTCTTTTTTTCCTTCTTTCTTTTTCTTTATAAAGGGTTGGGTAAAAGTCAAAGAAAATAGGTTGGGGGGTATTACAAACTCCCCCTTAAATGAATTTCATCCTCGAAATTCACTTGTAGTCATGCCTAAAAGAATCCAAATCTCAAAATTACTCATGACCTGAAATATCCTTATAAAGACCTGAACAAAAACATATCACACTTTCGGTGTGCTACTCTGATATTCCAAAAATATACCGTTTTTAGTAACAAAATCACAAATCCTAGTTGTATGGTATAGACCTAGTATTAATCATCCTTACAATATCATTCCTAAGTAGTGTCGGATGTGACCTTCATTCGCACATTTCCGGTTGGGAATGCTCTGATACCATTCTATAAATGACCCCCCCCCCCCCCCCCGAGCTCCACAGGGTGAATCTTACTGGGTTCAAATATCTATATATACTTAAAAAATAATATTAATAATAATCCTTTTACAATCCATAAAAATTATAGCCTTGAAATAAATTAGTACCTTATACATAGAAGAGTTGAGGGTAATTCTCCAACATTTCTGTTTCTCGTTCCCAAGTTGCTTCCTCAACAAAATGGTTCCCCCATTGCACCTTGACTAAAGGGATAATTCTAGTCTTCAACACTTGCTCCTTTCTATCAACAATCTTAATAGGCCCCTCCTCATATGACATTTCTTTTGATATCTGAATTGGTTGATAGTCTATACATGTGAAGGGTTTGCTATATACTTTCTCAACACTAACACGTGGAAAACATTGTGGATTCTAGATAGACTAGGTGGTAAAGCTATGCGGGAGGCCATGGGACCAATTTAAAAATCTCAAATGGTCCGATGAACCTAGAGCTAAGCTCGCCTTTCTTCCCAAATCGAAACACCTCTTTCCACCGTGATACTTTCAAGAAAACAAAGTCTTCTTCTTCAAATTCTAATTCATGTCTATAACAATCTGCATAACTTTTTTGTCTGCTCTGAGATGTCCGAAGACATTCTCTAATCAGCTTGATTTTATCAACAGTAATTTGCACTAATTTTGGACACAAAAGTCTTCTCTCACCAACCTCTGCGGATGGAAGTCACATTCGACATTGCTTGGGAAGGATATTGTAAGGATGATTAGTATTAGGTCTATGCCAAACTATTAGGACTTGTGATTTTGTTACTTAGAATGGTGTATTATTGAGATATCAGAGTAGCGCAGTGAAAGCATGATATGTTTTTGTTCAGGTCTTTATAAGGATTTTCATATCAGAAGTAAATCTTAAGGTTTAGATTCTTTCGGGCATAACTACAAGTGAATTTCGAGGACGAAATTCTTTTAAGAGGGGCAGTTTGTAATACCCCACACCCTTATAAATTAAAAGAGAAAGAGAGAGAGAGAGAGAAGCTTATGGGGAGAGAGAAAGGAAAAAAAAGAATCGGATCTAACCCGACCGATTCTCTCATTTCCAACAACTACTCCTGCCAAGGTTGGTATCGATCGGGAGCTATGCGATGTCGATCATCCCCATGCTATCCTTGCTGCCAGAAAATGACCGGAAGACCGCCGATCAAAGCCTTGAAGTTTCATGGAATCGTTGCCTCGATTGGCCACGATTTCGTCGGTTCCCGATGATGCTGGCACTTGGGTTTTGTTCCTCACCTTGCCCTCTGCCATTTCCGGCCATCCACTGCCATCGGAGGCATCGGTTTGTCGTTGATCGACCGTTGAAGGATTCACAATTTTAGAAGCTCGAACCGGCGCCATCATTGTACGTAGGTGGTCACCACTACCACTATTAGACTCAATATGGCTTGAACTTTCAATTTTGAGCTTTCCGTCGTCGTTGGTTGAATTTCAGTAACCGTTAATCGACAAGGGCATTTCGATAATTTTGCACTCTGAGGGCAATTTTGTAATTTCAGACTTTGTAGGTATTTTAGTAATTGCTGAAATTGAGGATAAGTTGGTAATTTATGGTTTTGAGGTTAATTTGGTAAATTATGATTTTTATGGGTATTTTGGTAATATTGAATTCGAGGGCATTTTGGTAATTCTATAGAATTTAAGGGTTATTTCCTAATTTCAAAAATTATGAGTATTTTGGTGATTTATAATTTAAATTAATGATGCGTTTACTTGTCAGTAATCGAAATTGGCTGGAATATGAATCAGCTAGAATGAGAATGAGAAATGGGAATCATAATAAGTTGTTTATTTGACCTATAAGAATCAGAAGTGGAATAAGTTAGAATGTAACAAATTACTAAAAATTACTTAATGAATTATTGTCATAATTATTATTTTATATTTTAATTATAGTGATTATTTATTCAAAAATTATTATTATTAATAATTATTGTGAATAATATATTAATATATTAATTAATTGTAAATTTTTTAATTAATTAATTATAATGATATACTAATTAATTATTATTATAAAAATATATTAATTATTGTGATTATTTATCAAAAATTATAATTATTAACAATTATTGTTAATAATATATTAATATATTAAATTAACAGTAACAATTATATTAATTAATTAATAATATTTTAACCAATTATAATAATTATATTAATAGTTATTATAGTATATTAATTAATTATTAATAATATAATAATTATTGTAATTATTTATAAAAAATATAATTATTCTTAATAATATATTAATATAATAATTAATTACTAAATAATAATATATGAATTAATTATAATCATAATATATTAATTATTGTGATTATTTATTCAAAAACTATAATTATTAGTAATTATTGTTAATAATATATTAATTAATTATAAATGAGGACAATATGGGCATTTTTAATTTTGGGGAGGGCAAAATAGTCATTCCCGAGAATGGGAGACTATTCCCACGTCCCCTGTTGGGAATGAGTCTCCCATTCCTCATTCTTAAATTGTGGTGGACCCCACAATTTTGATTCCCGACTCTATTTTGTGAAGTAAACGCCGTCAATTATTCTGATTTTAGATTCTGATTCTCCAATCCGAGAAGTAAACGAACCACAAGATTATTTGAGGTTAAGTATGAAATGTGATTATATTGAGGAATTTGAGAATATTGGAGTTTATGATTATGATTTAATTTATCTTATGAACGTATTTTTATTGATTTTAGGCTGATGATATCAATAAACATTTGTTACTCGAGGATGCTATGAGGTACGTAAACTAGATTTCCAAATGAATTACAATAAAAATTATGTATATGTTTGATATGTTTGAAAAGCCTATTTTGATATATGTAGATATGGATTTATATGCTCTGCCCATGTGTTTATGTGACATGTTAACATGATGTGTTGCTATGTGTGTTTATGGACATGGGCACATGTATGTGAGAATGATTCATTGGCATGAGCACGAAAATGCATTGTGTTTTCTATAAAATGAGAAAGTGAATTTTAGCAAACGAAATTTGAAGAAAGAAAGATAGTTTTATAGTTTTGGCTTGGATGCTTGAATTTGTTACTAGCTTAGTGGAGGACACTCTGGATGTTATATTATGGTTAAGAGATAAGTGGGCGAGAGACGTGTTAACGTGAAGCCCAAAGTGTATAAAAGTTATGAAAGTTAAATGAGTGTCCAAATAACGGTAATTGAATGAAAGTAGCTCAAGTTGAAGTAAGTGATTTGAAAGAGAATGTGAAAGCTTGAATATGACAGAATGAGATTTCGATGATTTCTTTTAAAATGTTTTCGAATACCAAGGCATGTCATCCATTTGTATTATATATATGTATGTATATACTCTAGTATATAAAAAACTAGTTTACTTACTGAGTTTTGTACTCATTATAATTTATTGTGATTCAGTTCCCATAAATTAGGATTGATTCATGATGAGTGACGAGGAGGACTTGAATTGAGGAGGGTAGATGGTTTAGCATAAATTTCAAATTCTTCCACTACAGTTTGCGTAATATATTTATATTTCGAGACTATAATTTTTATGGATTGTAAAAGAATATTTTTTTTAGTATAGATTATTGAGCTCTAGTAAGATTCGCCCTGTGGAGTTCAGAGCCGGTCATTTAAATTTAGTCCATTAATTTCCTCCCCAAGTCTCAAACTTTGAAAGTAACACATTGAGACGTTTTCTTTTATGGATTTTATCATAGGGTTTTTAATTAGGAGGATTATTTTATGAGGATGATTCCATCTCTGATATTTTTTCTAAATTTTTTTATCCTTGGATTTTAACCTAAGATTTTTTATCCATGAATTTTATCCTAAGAAGATTTTTGTAATACCCTAATTCTCCTAAGAGTATTTAAGTCTTTTTAGTTTATTTTAATAATATTTTTATCATAGTATAAAAAGAATAATATGTTTTACCCATTATAAGAGAGAGGGAGAGAGAGGTCGGTTCAAGAAAAAAAAAACAAGAGAAAGGAAAAGAGAGAGAGGAGGGGGGGAGAGATGGAGAAAAAAGAGAGAAAAGAAGAAGAAGAAGAAGAAAGTCTTCTTCTTGGTCCTGCCATAAGCAGCACATGAGATCAAGTTGCGTCTTTTGAGTTGGATAATGTTGAGAGAAGATTTGGAGGTATGTTTTAATTCTTCATTTTCATTAATTTATTATGGAGAAGCATGATTAGATATTTGCAACAGAAGTAGAAACTTAAGATTTTACAGGAAATATGCTAACGGTGCATTATTGTGAAAATCATAGTGATTTGTACAAATTGATTTTGACTCTAATTTTTGGATATGTTAAACTAGACATCGTCAGGAATGTTTTGAAACTTGTTTCAAGCTAATTGAATAAGATTTCAATTAATTAAGATTTTTCAAACTCAAGTTTGAAAACCTAGAAATTTATGATTTCAGTGAAGAACATGAATTACGAGATTTGTTTTACCATAGCTAGACTTCTTCAAAAATGATTTGGACAAGTGATTTTTATAAATGTTTAGCATGATTTTGGAAATTTTCATGATTTTATAATAAAACAATAATTTTTTTTGTATTTTTAAAACTAGTATGTTCAAAACATAAAACTGTTTGACAGTATTGATGATGTCTGAAACGTAAATTATTTTCAATAGCTTTTGGAGGAATTAAGTGATGAAATTTTTATCCATGAATTTTCAATACGTCAGTATATGGTCTGTAAATTTTAAGAGTTTTTCAATAAGGGAGTAATTTATTAAAAATCAGAGAGCATGGACTATTCTGTTTTGAGGGCCTAATATTGAGGACATTTGAGGGTGAGTTTAGAAGCTATTTATAATGAGATATTTGAGAACATTAGAGTTTATGATTGAGACTTGATTATATCTTATGAGAATTTTATTGATGATTTTAGGTTGATGATATTATTACACATTTGTTACATGATGATGCCAAGAGGTAAGTAAACTAGATTTCAAAACGAATCACAATAAATAATATGTATATGTTTGACTTGTTTGAAAAGCCTATTTTTTATATGTACATATATGAATTTATATGTTTATGTCCATGTGTTTATGTGATGTGTTGTTGTGTGCGTGATTATGTACATGGGCATATGTTGTGTAAGCATTCATTGGCATGAGCACAAAAATGCATTGAAGTTTCCATGAATGAGAAAATAGATTTTAGCAAATGGAATTTCGGCTTATGAGATTTGCATTGGGGGCCACCTCTTAAGACTATACAGGGGCCATCTCTTGAGAGCTGACACGCCACAAAGTGCCACGTACAGTGCCAAGTGCCACACACAGCGCAAAGTGCCACATTGTAGGATATGTATTTTATTGAAAGAAAATGTGAAAGTTTGAAAGCGACAGAAAGAGATTTTGATGAATTTGTTTCAAGTATTTTGAAAAGATCATGGCATATCATCTATTGCACTATGTATAAGTATGTATGTATTTTGGTATAAGAAAAACTAGTTTATTTTCTGAGTTTTATACTCATTATAGTTTATTGTGATTCAGTTCCTAGAAGTTATAATTGATTTATGATGAGCGAAGAGGACTTGAATTGAGAACAATACATGGTTTAGCCAAATTTTTAGATTATTCTGTTGCCTATTATATTTAAGGTTTGAATTGTTATCGATTGTAAGGAGATATCCAAGTGCACAAGGGAGTTGTGGTTAGATTTGCCCTCAGATTTCGTACTGGGGTGCGAAAAACAGTATTAGAGTGATTTCCAACCAGAAATGTGTGGTTGTTTGTGACATCTTGCATTGCTTGGGAAGGATTTTGTAAGGATGAATAGAATTAGGCCTATGCCAAACCTTTAGGCTTTATGATTTTGTTTTTAAGAAGAATATGATTGAAATATCATGGTTGCACTAGGGGTGTTCGCGGATCGGATTTTACGGATTTGACATCAATCCATATCCGATCCATAATTTTATGGATTATAATTTTTCAATCCAATCCAATCCACGGATTGATTAAACTCAATCCAAATCCAATCCATATATATGCGGATCGGATACGGATTTGACTCAATCCATATCCAATCCATACGTCTGCGGATCGGATGCGGATTTAACTTAATCCATATCCAATTCACTATTTTACACATCAGTTTCTGAATTAAAAATTTTTAGTTCTCCCCAATCCATGAACTAATGAAATAAAAAAAATCTAATATAAAAATAATTTTACTACTAATTAAATTTAAAATTGAATAAAGTTTAAACAAATTAATTGTTTAAATAAAACTAAAATAATACATTCAAAGTTTCAAAATATAGCACATTGAGATTAATTATTCAAATAAAGCTACAATAATACATTTAAAGTTTCTAAATATAACACACTAAGATTAATTGTTTAACTAAAGTTACAATAATACATTAATATAACACCGAAATTAATTGTTCAAATAAAGACACAATTAATTGAAATAACGAAGTTTTTGAAACCAAACACAGTCTGATCCTTCACCAAGGCTGTTGTACTTGTCGAAAAGTGGTGATTACGGAGCCGTCAACGATGGGAACCAAGAGAAGTACGGGTGGCGATCTTGAAGGTTGTGATAGTGCAATTGTTTGGCTTGAACTGGTGATTGTGAAGTGGCTCAATGGACTCGAGGAAGAAGAAGGCTTGCTCTCGCTGGAATCGCGCAGCCGACGTCCTTCAAATCGGTGTCGAGAGTGTATCGAACCAGTATTGGGTGTTGCTAGTAGGGATGACAATTTTTCTCGATGGGATGAGATTGAGACATATTTTTGTCCCATAAAAAAATTTAGGGGTTGAAGTGAGACATTTTTTATCCCATTTGCATATACGAAACGGGAGTGGGATTGGCAAATTCCGTCCCATCTTATCTCATTGCCGACTAAGAAAAGAAATTTTTCCAATTGGATGCGGGATCCCATCTCTTTTGGGACGAGATCGGGACATATTTTTGTCCCAAAAAAAATAAAGGGACGGGAGTGGGACGTTTTTTCATCCCACTTGCATATGCAGGGCCGGATTGGGATTGATAAATCTCATCCCATCCCGTCCCATTGCCAACCCCAGTTGTAGTGCGTGTGACAGCCGGGAAGCTTAGAGTTTTTTGTTTGTAAATTGTTGGTGACTTATCGTTATGTTACTTTACTTTTGGGTGACTTTACAAATTATTGGTAACTTGGTGTTATATTACTTTGCTTTTGCTAGTGCGTGTGACTTTGTTTTTATTTTGTTTTATAATTTTTACAAGTTATATTTGATTACTTAATTATTTTTTTATTTTATATTATTATTGGGTAATGGATAAGATATATTATAGTACTTATGTAACTATGTAATATCACATTTATAATAATTTTTTAACTAAATATATATATATATATATATATATATATATATATTTTTTTGCGAATTCACGGATTTTTGCGGATTTACAGAAGTAAATCCATATCCAATCCATCGACTGCGGATTTTTAAATTTTCAATCCATATCCAATCCACGGATCCACGGATTGGATTTATACGGATCGGTTTTTCACGGATCAGACGGATTGAGCGGATCGGATTGGATTCTGAACACCCCTAGGTTGCACAATGAAAGAATGATATGTTTGCTTAAGTCTTTATAAGGATTTATTAGTCATAAGTGATTTTGAGGTTTGGATTTTTTTTAGACATAACTAAAAGTGAATTTCGAGGACGAAATTCTTTTAAGGGGGCAACAACGTAATACCCTAATTCTCCTAAAGGTATTTAAGTCTTTCTCGTTTATTTAAGTGATCTTTTTACCCTAATATAAAAAGAATAATATGTCTTTCCCATTATAAGAGAGAGGGAGAGAGAGGTTGGTTGAGGAAAAAAAATGACAGAAAGGAAAAGAGAGAGAGAGAGAGAGAGATGGAGAGAAAAGAAAAGAAAAGAAAAGAAGAAGAAGAAGAAAGTCTTCTTTTTGGTCCTACCATGAGCAACACATGAGATCAAGTTGCGTCTTTTGTATTGGATAATGTTGAGAGAAGATTTGGAGGTATGTTTTAATTCTTTATTTTCATTAATTTGTTATGGAGAAGCATGATTAGATAATTGCAACAGAAGTAGAAACTTAAGATTTTACAGGAAATATGCTAACAATGCATTATTACGAAAATCATAGTAATTTGTACAAATTGATTTTGATTTTGATTTTTGGATATGTTAAACTAGACATCTTCTAGAATGTTTTGAAACTTGTTTCAAGCTAATTAAATAAGATTTCAATTAATTACGATTTTTCAAACTCAAGTCTGAAAACTTGGAAATTTCTGATTTCAGTGAAGAACATGAATTACGAGATTTTTTTTACCATAGATAGACTTCTTCAAAAATTATGAAATTTAGACCAATGATTTTTATAAATGTCTAGTATGATTTTGTTATTTTTTATGATTTTATGATAAAACAATAAATTTTTTTGTAATTTTAAAACAAGCATGTTTAAAATAAAAAATTGTTCGACAGTATTGATGATATTTGAAACGTAATTTATTTTCAATAGTTTTTAAAGGAATTAAGTTATGAAATTTTTATTAATGAATTTTCAATATGTCAGCATATGGTTTATAAAACAAGTTTCAAAACATTCTAACCGATGTTTAACTTAACATATCTAAAAATTAGAATCAAAATCAATTTGTACAAATTGCTATGATTTTAGTAATAATGCAATGTCAACATATTTCCTGTAAAATCTTAGGTTTCTATTTCTGTTGCAAATATCTAATCATGTTTTTCTGTAACAAATTAATGAAAACCAAGAATTCAAGCATACCTTCAAATCTTCCCTCAACAATATCAAATTCAAAAGATGCAACTTGATCTCATGTGTTGCTCACGGCAGGACCAAGAAGAAGACTTTCTTATTCTTCTTTTCTTTTCTTTTCTCTCCTTTCTCTCTATGTCTCTCTCTCTCTTTTCTTTTCCGTCTTTTTTTTCCCTTAGCCGACCATTCTCTCCCTCTCTCTTATAATGGGAAAGTCATATTACTCTTTTTATACTAAGGTAAAAAGATCACAAAAATAAACTAAAAAAACTTAAATACGCTTAGGAGAATTGGGGTATTACAAATTTTCTCTATTGATTTTTCTCCTAGGATTGTATTCTAAGTTGATTTTTCTCCTAGGATATTTACCCTAGGAGGACTTTTTTCCGAGGGCCTTCTTTCTTATAATGATTTGCTTTTATCCTTGGATGATTGTGCTTGAAAGATTTAAAGCAATTTCAGGAAAATTTTCCTTTAAAGATTTTTATCATAGGACGATTTAATTCCATCCCTAGATAATAGATTTAAAGCTATTTTAAGAGAATTTTCTCCAAAGATTTTTATCTCAGGAAGATTTTTTTCTACCTTGGATAACTGTGTTTGGAAGATTTTAAATTTAAGCTTTTAAATTTATAATTTTGAAAGTCTATTCTAGAACTTTTTATTCATATCTATTCCATCATTATTTGCCTTAAAAATTGATCTTCTTTGATTGACTTAGATTATTTGCCTTTAATAATTGAGATTTCTCACCAATTATTATCTTTATTTAAGATTCTCTTTAATTGGCTAAGATCTTCTTCCTCTCGTATATAATTCTCATTTTCCATTCTTTCTCAGTTAAGATTTTTCAAGAAATAGCATATGTTTGAGCAAAAAGAAGCTCTCAAGTTTCCAAAGAGAGAGGTGGTGATTCTAAAACCTATGCTTTCTCTCTTGAAAAAGCCTTAATTGCGAACTAAGAGGATTATATAGGAGAAGAAGAAGATCTTAGACAATTAAGAAAGATTTACAATTAAGGTAATTATTAGTGGAAAATCTTAATTAATGAAGGAAAATAATCTAAGCTAATAAAAAAAAGATCAATTTTCAAGGCAAGTAAGGATGGAATAGATATGGATAGAAATTTATGGAAAAGACTTCCAAAATTCAAAATTTTAAAGCTTAAATCTTTAAATCTTCCAAATATAATCATCTAAGGATGGAAACAAATCGTCTTAGGATGAAAATCTTCTGTGAAAATCCTCCTACAATTGCTTTAAATCTTCCAAACATAGTCAGCCAGGGGCGGAAACAAATCTTTCTAAGTATGAAAATCTTTGGAAGAAAATCCTCTTGAGATAGCTTTAAATCTTCTAAACACAATCACCTACAGATAAAAACAAATCATCCTAGGATAAAAAAATTCGGAGTAAAATCCTCAAAAGATACTTTAAAGCTTCCAGTCACAATCATCTAAGGATGATTGTGAATCATCTTAAGATAAAAAAATTCTTAGAGAAAAATCTCGTGGGATGAAGTCAGAGGATAAAAGAACGAACATAAAAATTCCTAGAGAAAAATATTCCTAGGATAAAATTCAAGGATAAAAAATATTGGAGAAAAATCTTCTTAAGATATAATATGAGGATAAAAGTATTTAGAGAAAGTTCCAAAAATAGAATCATCCTTAGATAAATTTTCTAGGTTCAAAATCCTAGGACAAATTTAAAAAAAAAGTCTCAAATTTTTACTTTAAAAAATTTAAGACTTGGGAGCAAACTATTGGACTAAAAATAGAAACGGCCCAACTAGAGTCTAAATAAATGAGGCCCAAACAAAGCCTAAGAAGAGACTGAAATACGATATTAAAATCACCTTCAAAGTTTTTACATTCCTAAGATTCACTTCCTAAGATAAATCACTTAGGATAAAATAGGCACTAAAAAAAAAACACCTAAGGAAAACCTCCTAACATAAACATTCTATGATTAACTTACAAGGTTCCAAGACTCCTAAGTTCCAAGGATCCTAAGACAAATCACTTATAATAAACCTTCTAGGTTTTAATATACCAAGGTCTCGGGATCTTAAGGTAATCACTTAGGATAAGCCTCGTACATTTCTAAGAAAAAACACCTACGATAAACCTCTAAGATCAAATGTCATATCAAGCAATAGTTAACAATCTAATATATATATATATATAACTCTTTTTTTAACAAAATAAATTTTCTTAATAAAAAATAGATGCAAATGGAGGAATCAGAAGAGGACATTACCAGACTTCAAATCCCAATAATTTAGCAAACCCCCATAATCTACCTACATCTGGATCCGGATCCGCATCCGGATCTGGAAAAATTTATGCGGATCCGGATACGGATAATATCCGCAATGGATGCGGGTGGATATTCCGGATATCCGGATCCGCAAAAATAAAATAAAATAATTTAAAATATAATTTAAAATTTCAATTATTTAAATAACAATATTAAATAAAAATCAACTATAACCTAACAATTAATCAACATGAATAAGATACAACATCATAAATTTACAAATAAAAATACCACAACATAAATCAAATATAAAAATAACATAAATTTAATTACACCACTATTAAAATTTACAAATAAAACTAATGCATTTAATTTAAGTAATTAAACCAAAACCTAATTAAAATAATTGAAGTAAATCCGAAATTAAAGTAATTCATAAAGTTAAGGAAGATCCCAAACTACATTTATGGATAATGATAATATTTAATTTAAAAGCTAAAATAATAATAATAATAATAATAATAATAATGGAAGTGATGATAGATAATTATGAGAGGGACACCTCCACCAGGACCACCACCAAATGATTTGATTGAATGGCTCTGTAAACGCAATCCATGAAAGCACAAAACAACACCAAAAAGGCCTCACCTTGCTCATTGAAAATCTGAAATTCATTCGCTGGAAAGTCACGTGCTCACGCTTTGTATTAACAGTGGCCAAAGACAGAAAGAATAGACAAGGCAGTCAGGCAGCCGTGTTTGGTGTGAGTCGCCAGCCTTTGATGCAGCGGGTTGTTGGCGTTCGATGACGGCGAAGTGCACTGAGCAAGGCGAAGCAGGGCAGTCGGCGTTCGACGACAGCAACGCATGCTGAACTCAGGAGAAGCATCCAGCGTTCAATGGCTGTGATTGCGAGGTGGACGGCGTTCAACGGTTAGGGATTTGGGGTGGCCTTTGATTTCAGTCTCTTTGAGAGGGGGGGGGAGAGGAGAACATGGGAGGCGTGAATGGTTTAGAGAATTAGGGTTACTGGATCCGTTGTTTTTTTTTTTCAATTTTAACTTATATATTTTTAATACAAATTTATTAAATTAATAATATAATTAAAAATTAATCTGGATCTGGATATTCGATTTTCCGGATGCACTTATATTCGGATCCGGATCCAAATCCGCACGGATTATGATTTTTAGACTCCGGATCTGTATTTTTAAATGTGCGGATCCGAATTTTTCCGAATCTGGATCTCCCCGATCTTTGTGGATCCGGACCGGGCCTGAATTTTTTTGCCTTCCCTACTGCCTGCAAGCCCTTAACAAATAGAAGCTGGCGGGCAAATCCCACCAAATAAAATTAGAAGACTTAAACTTTTTAACATATTTTTTATTTCTACAAGAAATAATACCCCAGTTGGAAACTAACTCCCATATTTGAAACAAAATCAATTCCTTACCAGGAAAATTACAAGACTCCTCTCATGCCGTTGATCTGCCGAAGATTGCATTCTTTCTGTCCACTGTCAAGCACTTCGTTGTCCTTTTCAAGAAAAAAGAAATGCACTTGGTTGTTAATTCTTCTAGCAAGCCTCTGCTGCATTTTCAATCCTTTTCCCTGGGGCAAGTCGTTCCTGTTCAGATCTGTCATTCAGGACTTGTGAGGATCCAATAATTGCGACATAGAAGTCAATCATAACTGGCATAGAAAGATTATAATAAGCAAGTGGGTCATGTTATCTTTGTCAAGCTCAAAGTTCAAACGTACCTCTGGATCAATCAAAGTTGAGCAGTCCGCGCTCGTTAAAACCTTTCGCAGTTTAGAGCAATAAATGACAGTAATCAAAATGAACGACCAATTTAAGAACTCCAGGTAGTTCCTACCCACCCAGTTCCCAGCATCAGACGGTACAATTTACAGTCTTCCTAAACTCCTTTGGTCCCTTTTATTTTTTCAAGATGGTCCAAGAGGTGACAGGATGATGTTATCATGCACAAGCACCAATTACAGTAAAGTGGCTACTTTTTACGACAGCGCTACCATATTTAGCCCCTGCACAACCACATATAAATCGAATCACACAACAGTCTAAGAGGAAGCGCCCTAACAGTCTTTTTCCTAATTTTATCAAAATGCTAGATGTCAAGTTAATCAATCCTCTAAAAGTTCAACAAGTAGACACAAATTGCCAGACATGAGATCACTTTGATTCCAATAGAAGTGAATATGGGGACGGCCACAATTCAGGTAAAACGATGCAGCTGCTTCCATACATTGACGTGAAATTCCATTAAATTGTACTATTGTCGAAAATAAATAAATCTTTCTCACATGTTGGCACATGAAACAAAATTCATGCATGAGTCCAAAGAAAACCAACCAGATGATCCATATATCTCAACTAGTCCTGTCACTACAATAATGTCCAGAGGAAGCAACTTTCAGCTACTAACCACGGTTATTTATCTAAAAATCCAAGTGCATGTTGCTTGAAGAAGCTCTGGAACATGGGCTGCATCTGAGAATGTACTTACTGCAAATGCCGTTGCGAGTTAAGGACCGATGGGATTTATACTCAAAAAGTATAGCGTTAGGTAATTTCCCAATCTGTACAGAAGCAATTGTGCCCGCTAACAACAAGAGTAATTTGTCTCATTATTAAATCTACCAAAATCAGCAATTGCTAGCAACATTCTTACAGAGAGCAAGGAATTCAATATATGCCAGGGAACAGGACAGCAAATTACCTGAATCATTCCATCAGGAGGAGATATTCTACCCTGCTCTGACTCCCTACCGGAGGCACCATAACTCTGAAATGAAAAATCCACGAAGCTAGAATGCTCATGGCAGCCTGATGAATAGTATCGTCTAACAAAGGCCGGATTTTTAAATCAAGTGCAGCTTCAAAATAAAATTTTCTTGAAATTTTTCTGGAAAAGATCAGAATGAGATGCCATTTTGTACTATATCTTCGCCAGGAAAACGCACAAAATGGATACTAATTGGACAAATAACAAACTTAGGTAAGAGAAGAAAAACCAAATTTTATCCGAAATGGGAAGGAAAACAGGATTAAGCCTCACCAACTACCTTGCTTGTGCCGGGCAAGTGTAAGATCAATGGCACCAAGTTCACAACTTAATCCAGTATGTCAATGTCAGACACAGCACATAAATAATGAACGGGCAAGCTGAACTGCAGAATTCCACTACCAATTCTAGGATTATCTTGTATGCCAACAATGAACTTATATCATGAATGATACAGTTATATGATAAATCACATACTGTAACAATATAAGTTACGCAGAGTCTTTCCCTCTGACAAATAAGAATAAAACCAAACAAAGGAAAATTGCACCATCAAATAACAATTACATAGGCATAGCACAAGTATCAGATGGCAAGGCATCCAAAAACAATAATAATATTAACTAAAAAAAGAAAAAAAAAAATCAACTGAAGATCAAGACATTTATTTAAACAAAAAGAAATTTATTCATAGGTATTTTGTTTAACAAAAGACAGATTAAGAGAATGGCCGTTATAACAATAAGCAAATACTAAAATCTTGCTGTGAGCAGACGAACACAGACAGAACTCAAGTAGCTCAGAATTGACCACCACGAAGACGGAGGACAAGATGGAGCGTGGACTCCTTTTGAATGTTATAATCAGCTAAAGTTCGGCCATCCTCAAGCTGCTTCCCAGCAAAGATGAGCCTCTGCTGATCAGGTGGAATCCCTTCCTTATCCTGAATCTTAGCCTTGACATTGTCAATGGTATCAGAGCTCTCCACCTCCAGAGTAATTGTTTTCCCAGTAAGAGTCTTGACGAAAATCTGCATACCGCCCCTCAGACGCAACACCAGATGAAGAGTCGACTCCTTCTGAATGTTGTAATCCGCAAGCGTCCTTCCATCCTCCAGCTGCTTCCCGGCAAAGATCAGGCGCTGCTGATCAGGTGGGATCCCTTCCTTGTCCTGGATTTTTGCCTTGACGTTGTCAATGGTGTCAGAGCTCTCGACTTCCAGAGTGATCGTCTTTCCCGTCAGGGTTTTGACGAAGATCTGCATTCCACCACGAAGCCTGAGGACAAGATGCAAAGTGGATTCTTTTTGAATGTTGTAATCGGCCAAAGTGCGGCCGTCTTCGAGTTGCTTCCCGGCAAAGATGAGACGCTGCTGGTCCGGCGGAATTCCCTCCTTGTCCTGGATCTTGGCCTTGACGTTGTCGATGGTGTCGGAGCTCTCCACTTCGAGGGTGATTGTCTTGCCGGTGAGGGTTTTCACAAATATCTGCATCTTCACAAAGTTTGTTTCTTTTCCTGTGAGCGAAAGAAAAGTAGATTTCTTGGAATCTAATTAAGAAAGAGGCTAAGCAGTCAATACAAATAGAAAAATTGACGTGAGGGGTGAAGGCCAAGGGGCTTGTGTTTAAATAGAAGATAAAGCCGACCGTATTAGGGAATTGTTAACCCTGATTGGATTTGATTTGGTCAATTTAAGTCGCGAAAATGGACGTTTCGTTATCATCTACTCTCTTGGACGTTACGTTATTACCTGGCTACTTCTTGTTGAAGTTATGATGTGCCATCCAGAACCTTTAAGTCCACTAAACTGCCTTGTTTCTAAAGGTATTAGAACGAAAGTAAGAACCACGTCAAAGTAAACAAATTGATGCACGTCATACATTCTAACATATCAGATCAATGGATCAATTCTGGTTCAGACTGTATGCGCCAAAACCTCTGCGAATGAAATCGGTCCTGAGAGGATTCGAACCCTCAACCTCTTGCTTCCACTGCAAGAAATCATACTATGGAATCGTGTATTCTCTGTGAACCATGATCTGGCAGCGTGTTCTGGAATCAAACTGACTTCTCCAATAGACATTTCTACGAGAGGATCAGTGAGTCAATTTCTTGACCTGCACTACCTAGCTGCAACATGCATAACTGCCATAGACTACTAATTAGGCAGTTACATCTGTTCCTCCAAAATTTGTTATCAGTGACTGTTCAAATTAAAAAAGAAATTTATTCAGGAAAAGTGCAAGTTCAACCATGTTAGGCAGCTTTAGTTATAGTACCAATTCCTTCAGATTCGTTTCCAAATCACTTAAAACTTTGCAAACTTGCCCAAAATTTTCTCAGCAAGAATAAGCCTATGTTGTGATCTTTATAATATAAAACTGAGAAGCAAGAAATTTGTAACTCAACTGAATAGGAAAATTAAAAAAAAAAAATGAAACACTAAAATATGCAGAGATGCTGTAGTTAGATGTTTGATGAAACCCAACTAAAATTTCAGACATTAGGAGAAGGGGAAATCAATCGCCAAGTTTGGTTATATAACTTCCTTCCAACAGAGGTTTACTTATGCAATGTTATGTTATCAAATCAAGTCAAACACAACCATAGAAAAGCAAGCACTGGCCCTCCTCTCAAACAAATTTTCCAAGAAAAACATAACGTTCCTTGACAATTATATTATTAATCAGACTGTGAACATAATATCATACTTTTCTCACCCATCCCATAATCTGGACTGTCACTGAGCACGTTTGACAACTTTTAAGGGTCGAGTTTCTTAGGCTGCTCAATATATATTCAAATTTTCAGTTTTCATTTTTTTTGTATTTGTCCGACAGACGAACAATTTTTTGATCAGTTTCTTTGATCTTTCTTTTTCCTCGGATTTGTGGTATGCTATCACACCCTTTGTTAGTTTTCTTCACAGTCATGAACCCGCTGTTCCAGTCGTGACTGCAAAGGACAGAATTTTAATAAAAAAAAATGAAACAAAAACTTCAAGAAGCAAAAAAAGAAAACTGAGAGATATCAACTCAAACCTTGATGAATGACTTAAATATTGGCAACACTATTAACCTATAGTCATAAGCAGATAGCTCTCCAAGTTGTAGGTTATATAGCTTCGTGTTGTAAATGTTTCCCTTTATCCTTGCATCTTCTGAAAAAAATCTAAGGGATTAAGCATGGTCAGACCAAAAGAGAACAAAATAGCTGAATAATTAAAGAATCATTTGGCTAAAGAAATGAAAGCTAATAATACTCACATCATCTTGCAACTGATTTCTCCACCAGTATATTTTTTCTCTCGGACACTGATGGATTCAAATTTTCGTGCATTCTTAGCCTTTTCTTCAAACTGATAAGCAGTCACAGAGTCTGTATCTAGGATATTCAAAATAGCTCAAACTGATCATTACTCGCAGCATTACCATTCCTCTCTTCTAGCTGTTTTTGCATTCTCTAAGCAGGGATGCAAGAGTTTTCTTCACAGACTCTTGATTTTCCTACCTTCAATTAAGCTTGTTCACACACACACACACACACACACACACACACACACACACGCGCATATATATTGATGTAAAAAAGAATTAATTAAAGTAGAACATGAGAGCATTAAAAAGAATAAATTAAAGTGGAGCATGTGCGCATGAAAAGACAAAAGTTCAGGAAACAGGAACTAGGAATCAGCAAAAGTGAAATGTGAAAAGTATAAAAGAACAAAAGTCATAGAAACCAAGGAACCGAGAACTAGGAATCAAGAAAAGTCAAAAGTGAAAAGTGAAAAACTAGGAACCAGGAACCAAGAATAGTGAAAAGTGAAAAGCATGAAAAGATAAAATTCCAGGAACTAGGAACCAGGAACCAAGAAAAATCAAAAGTGAAAAGTGGAAAGCATCAAAAGAAAAAAGAAAACATGGCCTGCAGGGCACAACTGAAGCAAAGTGTAATAAAATTCTAATTAATCTAGAAGCTTCAGAACCTACTTTGAGAAGGAGACAAAAATAGACTCCAAATAAAATTCTAATTAAGTATGAAAAATTGACTAAAAATAAGGAATTAGTGAAGACTTAGGATACTCAAAATTTATATTATAAATAGAGAGCTCTAGGGGTATAGAGAGGGAAAAAATTTTCAAAAGGCGAGTAGTAAGAAAGAAAAGCTATGTTGTAATCATTGTTCGATAGTGGAATTTGCTCTCTTGACTCTCGTGAACGTAGGCCAAGCGCTGAACCACGTAAATCCTTGGTATTTTGCTCTTCATATAGTTCCCTTTATTCAATTTTTTCGGTTCACCAAAAATTAGCGTCAACAAATTGGCGACGTCTGTGAGGAAGATATAATTAATGGCAAACAAAAAATCACTGAACTCAAAATCATGAGCCAGCGAAGCCAGCGCAACCATCTGTTGGTAAATAAACTCAATTGCTATTAGCATCAATGTGTAAGTGTACACAACAAGTAATAAAGTGATAAGTATTCAAGATCGTCTCCATAAGGACTGATCTACTAGAAATGCTACAGCAACCGCAACAATGCAACTTTCTCCTATCTTAACTAAATAAAATAAACAAAGCTGTTGACTAATAAAATTACCAATTAACAAAGTAAATGCAATGATGAAATTAAATTGCACGGTTTTCACAAAGAAAATTCAATAGAATTGGTAAATGCAATTACCAATGTGTAAGTGTACACAACAAGTAATAAAGTGATAAGTATTCAAGATCGTCTCCATAAGGACTGATCTACTAGAAATGATACAGCAACCGCAACAATGCAACTTTCTCCTATCTTAACTAAATAAAATAAACAAAGCTGTTGACTAATAAAATTACCAATTAACAAAGTAAATGCAATGATGAAATTAAATTGCACGGTTTTCACAAAGAAAATTCAATAGAAATAGGATAGTTGAATGTTCAACTTCTCTTGATGGGGTGACTGTTTTGTTCAAGTTAAAACCAATTGCTACAACAACTGCTACAGCACAGGGCAAAATTACCTTGCATCCTCAGCTGTCGCATGTTGGACATCTCATATATTTATGCAACCTAACAATAACCAGTTGTTATATCACATAGAGTACGACATTACAAATATATACTCTCTCTACCTTACAAGATGAATCTCTATGTCTAGTTCATCACAAATCTTAAATCGAGTATAGCCCTTCTAGGATTCAAGTTGAACTCAATCCACGAAACTAGACTTAAGATCAAGTATTACTCTAATAAGTTCCACTAAGATAGGCCCTTTTGTGGCTCTCTCTTAACTTGAATCATTAAATGGGCAGTCAACCGAAATAATGATTAAACTAATATTTATTAAAACAAAATACTACAGTAGACGTGTAATGAGGCATAGACATCATTGGTCCAATACTAATAGGTAAAGGGCAAACCAAATTCGCAGTGGTGGCAGTGGATTGCTTTACTAAATGGGCAGAAGCAAAACCTTTGGCACAAATTATAGAGCAAAAGATAATGGCTTTTGTATGGAAATCTATTATATGTAGATTTGGAATCCCTCAAGCTATTGTTACAGATAATGGAAAACAATTTGACAATCCTCGCTTTAAGGGATTATGTCATATTCTTAAAATCAAGAACTTCTTTTCTTCATTAACTCATCCTCAAGCTAACAGGCAAGTAGAGGCTATTAATAAAATAATCAAACACCACTTGAAGACTAAGTTAGAAAAGTATAAGGGAGCCTGGGTAGATCAGCTCCCATTTGTATTGTGGTCCTACAGAGCAACGCACATTATAATAACTGGAGAAACACCATATTCCTTAGTGTTTGGTATGGAGGCAGTGGTTTCAATTGAAATGTGGATGCCATCATATAGTGCAACACTTTCAACCAAAGCAAAATAAAGAGCACCCAAAATTCAATCTAGACTTACTAGAAGAGAAAAGAGAACAAGCCCGACTTAGAGTTGCAGCGTATAAGCAAAAACCAGCTTAATATTTTAATTCAAAAGTAAATCCAAGAAGCTTCTGGATTGGGGACCTAGTTCTTAGAAAAGTATTTCAGAGCACCAGAAAGCAGAATGTTGGATTGCTAGGCCCGAACTAGGAGGGTCCCTATAAAATAATAGAAATTGTTCGTCCCAGAACCTACAGGATAAAAGATATGAGTAGAGTTGTGCTCCCACATCCATTGAATGCAGAGTATTTAAGGATCTATTATCAGTAGAAAGTTTATTAATTTTTCAATAGTGATAATAAGACCCTCTTTAAGCCATTAGAAAGTTTAATTGTTACCAAAGGACTGTTATTAGTAAAAATCATAGCTAATTATTGATAAAAGTGTTTTTTCGCAATAGATATTGTTTTTCTTTTTAGTTTCTTGTTCTAACAAGAAAGAAGCAGGAAAAACTAGAGCAAATTTTAAGCAATTTCCTAAAAAAGTTAAAGCAAATTATAGGAAAAGTTAAAGCAAATTATAGGAAAAGTTAAAGCAATTGTTAAAGCAAGTTTCCTAGTGTAGGAAAAAGTTAAAGCAATTGTTAAAGCAAGTTCCTGGCACAAGAAAAGTTAAAGCATGCAGGATTAGTTAAAGCAAATTTCCTAAAAGTTAAAGTAAATTTCTTGGTGCGTTAAAGCAGTTTCCTCAGGAAAAGTTAAAGCAAATTTCCTGAAAAGTTAAAGCAAGGTTTTTGGCACAGGAAAGGTTAAAGCATGCAGGAAAAGTTAAAGCAAATTTCCTAAAAGTTAAAGTAAAGCTCCTGGTGTAGGAAAAGTTAAAGCAATTTCCTCAGTAAAAGTTAAAGCAAATTTGGTGAAAGAAAAGTTAAAGCAGGAAAAGTTAAAGCAAATTTCAAAGCCTGGTGCAGAAAAGTCAAGCGAATTTCGCAAAAGTAAAGCAAATTCTAGGCGACTTCCAATAGAAAAAGTTAAGCATCAAAAGTTAAGCAAATTCCTAGTTCAAGAAAGGTTTGGTGCAGGAAAACATTAAAGAAATTCAGGTGACAACAAAGGTTAAAAAAAAAAAAAGAGAGAGAAAGAGTTTACGTGTTTCTGCGTGATCAAAAATATGGAAAAAAAGGCAAAAACTCACCACTAGGAGAATCGACAAAGTGTGCAAGGGAGATAAAAACAGAAAATTGATAAATAAAAAATCTAGTTGGGAGAGATATGTCTAAGATCTATATTCTGATGGAATATTGAGAATACTCAACAACAACTCTCTCTTATTATCTGAGATAACAGTGGAAGGGGGAGGTGTATTCCAAGTAGCTAAAAAAAGAAGTGAATTTGCAAGATAACATATTAAAATAGTACCCAAACAGTTACTTGGGATACAAAAATGGGTTTGAACCCGGCATTCAGGGTTTATATCACTAAATTCCCCAAACTCTCAGTCTCCACCGGCAAAAAACCATGAGTCTTTCTAAGATCCCCCAGAAGATTTTTTTTGGACAATTAAGAGAGGAATTTTAGGCCAAGTGCACACGTAATACCGATCCTTAATAAGAGGGCCTTGATTAGGATTGGGGATGGCCATTAGTTGGTAAAAAATTGAAATTATTGAAAGAAGGGGCCAGGAAGATTTCTCTGTTTCCAAAGGATGTACATGCCCATCATAGCACGTTGTGCACGTAAAGTTGCTAAGCATGTACCTGAGAAAATAATGGAAAGAGTCTCACACCATGGGTAAAAGCTAGGGTGCATGGTGACAATGCTGGAAGGAGGCTGGCTAGGTTTATCTTTTCTTCAGCCCTTTCAAAAGAAATAGAACACGGTATGTCGTAAGAAACATGGAGGGATTCGAGTGACATTTCACTTACATGGTTAACCTCTTTATTTATACTCCTCTCAATAGAGACAAAAGAGGGACCAATAGAGACAGAAGGGGAAAAAAAGAAGTAGGGGTAAAGTTTACGACGAATGGTTGATTAGTTAGAAGCTGATAATCATCCTCCTCTAAAGGATATTCACAAAGCTCAAATTTAGAAAAGTCTTGAGAATTGGACGACACAAAAAAATAAAGTGAGAAGGGAAAAACAATAGCAAATACTCATAAAAAAAATAGATAACAAGACTTGAGAAAAAAAAAAGTTGATTGTTAAATGAGAGAGAGAAGACTAATTTCTATAAGTAAAATTTAGGTTAGTTGGTCGGTAGAAGAGGCGACAACTAATATATAAATAGGGGAGGAAGTTGCTCTTTTTTAGCTTGAACAATAAAGCTCCAAAAGAGCTAGGGTGTAGCCAATGTAGAAAAGAATTAATTAAAGTAGAGCATGGACCATGGAGTATGAGAGTATGAAAAAAAAATAATTAAAGTGGAGCATAGACCATGGAGTATGAGCGTATGAAAAGACAGAAGTTCAGGAAATAAGAACCATGAACTAGGAACCAAGAAAAGTCAAAAGTAAAAAATGGAAAACATGAAAAGACAAAAGTCACAGGAATTAGCAATTAAGAAAAGTCAAAAGTGAAAAACCAGGAACCTAGAACCTAGAACCAAGAACCAAGAAAAGTGAAAAGTGAAAAGAATGAAAAGACAAAAACCCAAGAACCAGGAACCAAAAAGTGAAAAGTGGAAAGTATGAAAAGACAAAAGTTCAAGAGCCTGAAACCATAAACTAAAAAGTGAAAAGTGGAAAATATGAAAAGACAAAAGCCTAGGAATTAGGAACCAGAAATCAAGAACTAAGAAAAGTCAAAGGTGAAAAGTGGAAAACATGAAAAAAAAAAAAAGGAAACATGGCCTGCAAGACACAACGGAAGCAAAGCGTAATAAAATTCTAATTAATCTAGAAGCTTCGGAACCTACTTTGAGAAGGAGACAAAAATAGACTCCAAATAAAATTTTAATTAAGTAAGAAAAATTGACCAAAATAAGGAATTAGTGAAGAGTTAGGATACTCAAAATTTGTATTATAAATAGAGAGCTCTATAGGTATAGAGGGGGAAAGAAAATTTCAAAAGGCGAGTATCAAGAAAGAAAAGCTTTGTTGTAATCATCGTTCAATAATGAAATTTGCTCTCTTGACTCCCGTACATAAGTCAAGCGTTGAACAACGTAAATCCTTGGTGTTTTGCTCTTTATATTATTCCTTTATTCAATTTTTTTGGTTGACCAAAAATTAACATCAACATATATCATCAACAGCCTCTAGTGCATTCACTTTTATAAAATGTCTCACAGTCTCAGGAAATTTGAACGTTCCGTTTTTCAAACAACTCAAAGGTTAGTCTTTTCTTAGATTCTCTAAGACTCGTCCACAATTTTAATACTTCCCCAACGTCATGGCCCTCGTCTATCCATGAAACTATATCATTAGAAAAATTTTGTAGCCCATCCAAACTCAGACATGAGAAGTCATGGCTAAGTACAACCTCCTCTTTAATACCAAAGGTCAGAGAACCAGTAAGTTGTTCTTCCATTGAGTTACCCATCTCAGGGTTTTCACTTAAAGTACTAGGCATATTCTGCAAGCTACCAAGAATGCTATTAAGCTGTGAAGATCCCAAAAGCGAACTACCTTAGAGTTTTCTTGCCTAGATTCCTCAATTGCGAATCAGTACGTCTAATCTTAAGCATGTTAGCAACATCTCCTATCACCCTATCTTCGTCATTTTGCGTAAGATAATTATAACTAAAAAGTACTTGAAACGTACCACATAGACTCTTGAGAAGTGCAATGCATTTCATATCATCACTTAATGGCCAGTTCGGATCATCTAGCCCCTTCTCTGTATACATAACACTGTCCACAATCTTGATTGCTGCCTCAGTATCAACTAGCTGCCACTCAATCAACTCAACCGAATCCTTATCAACTTGTGGTGGCAGGGATAGTACATAGTAATGAAATCTCCAGTCATCATGAGAACCGCGAAGATTCTTCGTGTATACTGCCAAACTTCAAAGAACAAAAACAATACTCCCAAAACTCTATGCCTTCCGCTTCTTAGCAAATTCAATAGCTTCCAAAATAAGATCTTTCCTCTTACCATCTATTAAACTTCCTTTAAGCTCTTTTGTTCTTAGTTCAGACAAATTTATTTTTTCTTCATCACTGATTTCAGTGTTCCAGAAAGTTTTTGCTTTGCGCAATGAATTTTGGTTGACTTTCTTCTCTGCTGAATCCCTCAAACTCGCAAGCTGGTCTTTAATCGCCTTTATTTCTTCAGCTGCCGCCTTGGTGCTTTGCACTGAACGGATTGCAATCGACGTTTTCTTCCTCTCACACTTCTTTATCAATCCCCTCAATTCATCTTCTTTTCCTCAGTTTTATCAATCCTCTCAATTCATGCTTCTTTTCCTCAGTTTCCCATTCTTGGCTCGAATCTTTGAAAACGAAATGGAGCCCTGATTCCCCTAAATATCAGAGGTTGAACCTTGCCAAATCATACAGTGTACAGCGCAAAAGTGAGCTAGAATTGTGGAGCTTGGTCATAGAATTGATGCTTGACGAGCCGAGATGGCTGCTTTTTCTATGTGCTTTTGAACTGTATCAAGATCTTTATAATGCATAGCAAATTGGCAGTGAATAAAGGCTTCTGCATGGTGAAAAGTAGCATGGTTTGTTCTGATGAGATTCAGGACTCCATTGTAGTCTACATTTTTTAAGCAACTGCATTTTCATTGAACACTGGAATACAGTAACACGTTGCTACAACTTAAGTGCCCGAGAAATTTAAGGAAAAACGGTTCTAGCTTGACAATAATACGAACAAGTTACATTTTGACCGACTTTTGCAAGTTATATCAATAGCTAGCCTAGTTTCAATGAGGAAATAAGCTTGACAATAATATGGGACAGATTTAATTAGATTTGGAAATGAAAAATGAGCTTGACATAAAGCACATACATTGACATGGAAAATTATGCCTCTATTACAATTGCATGTGAACTATCTGTTACAACAGCGGTCAAATCTTCCTTTGAAAAACTCATTGAATTCTGGTTTTTTTTTCTCACTGCTGTACTCTTATGAACCTGTGTATTGATATTTGATAAAGTCTTCAAACTTGAAACCTTTCACAGCCAATTTGAGGCATGTCAGGTAGATTTCAAACTTTCCATGTTAGATTTATAGATACAAATTTGCAATGCTGGATCCAAATGCTTCTCATTTTTACTGCAATAACAATGTGAAGAGTTTTCAGTTGATTAGTTTGCTTCGTTTCTTGTATAAATCATTTATTTTACTCGTGCAAGGTAGGTTTAATAAGGCAATTTGGTTCAGGTACAGCTATGCGAAAGATTTGGAAACTGATTCAGGACCATTAATGGGCAAACCAATGTTGTCGACTTTGATTCAATCTCTCAGGGTTTCATGACTCTGTCAGCTTGATAGGTTAATTTGTTTAGTTTATGGTCATTAACATCATCATTTAATTCATTAATATCTAGATTCACCGAATTTCTAACATGTACATCTGAAGGATATGATCCGCACATGGGAAGGTTCAAGAAAAACAGAGGCTTTCAAGCCAAGAGTTCTTTCGGTTTATTACATGTTAAGAAATCTCAAAACTTCATGGTCGGATAAGGATTTATGGTCACAAATCTCAAATTTTATTCATATATACAATAATTTAATACATTGAAATGTTCAAATTACAGCTATATGTTTATGTTTTCAATTAGCATAGCTTTTGTTAACTAGAACGCTCACCTTGATAAACTGTCACACTCATTGAGCAAATACATTTCTTGGTTTCTCAGCTCTGAAATGGAAATTTCTTTTAGAGATTTTTGCATTGGTGTCTTTCCCACAAGAGATTCCTGAGAAAGGTATTGCATTACGGGTCGAGATTTCAGTTGATCACACAAGCAAGCAAATGGTATTGTTGAAACAAGAATAATATCTTGAACAACATTTTGACTTACCGGAGTAGGACATTGGTCTAAAACATGAATTAACATAATTTTTGGATCACATGATGATAATAATGATGAGAGGAGTTCTCCCCGATGACTTCCCATTAATATTTCGAATGCCACTACTCAAAGTTATAGACATCACCTTTCTCTATCACAACCATAGTGTAGGCAAGTTCTTCATGAAAAAAAAGTGTAAGATTATGTCTTTAAAATAAAACCATAGAGTATAATGAGAAACAGAAGCAAGTATTTTATTCACCTGGAGCAACATATCTGTAAGTGCCCACCCGCGAGCTTTCTATTAGATGAATCAACATATAGAAATCTAGCAGTACCAAAATCAACAACAAATGCCTCCAAGTTTGAGTGAAGTAAAATGTTGTTGCTTGATATGTAGCAGTGACCAATTGATGGTGTGCAGTCATGATGCAGGTACGACAAAGCGTGAGCCACACTCTTTATGATATTCACTCTGTTGGTCCAATTAAACTGAAGAGCTTCATCATCATCGCGTAGAACACAGAACAAGCTTCCTCTTTCCATGTACTAATAATTCAAGAACATGTATTTCCTGTACAAACAAAACCCATAGAGTTTTAAAATGTTCCGATGTCGTATCGCTGAGTACTTGAGCCTCATTTTGGAAACTCTTGACAAAAGCTGAATCCTCTGTTTTAGAATGGTGAAGCTTCTTCAAAGCAATAATTTTTCCGTCTGGTAGCTCTGCCTTGTAAACATTGTCGTAACCTCCAGTTCCGATGCAATATCGGATATGAAAATCTTCTGCTGCATCAATCAGATCTTCATATAAAATTTTACCATCATAATTCCACACTGAAAACACATCTCCATTCTTGGCAGCTCTAGACTTGAGTTTCGGATTTTTATTCTAACGTTTAAGTAGTAGCTCTATTAATATTGTAAAATAAATATTCAATGTGATTTTAAGATAACTTGAGAAAACACATCGTCCGGTTGATAACAACATTAACCTTATAACCGCTGTCCACCCGACTTCGATCCTTGGAAGTAGTAAGAAAAAAAAAATTATTTAGATTTTTCCTACCCTCCTTACTTTTTAAAAGAAAAGGAAAAAAAAAAACAGATAAAGATATAAGATCCCACATGTAGATAACCAATAATCATATGTAATGTGAACAGTTCACGTTATCATCTTACTAAAACATCAACAGTTCGGAAACAAAAGTCTCTAGATGCGCAAAATAAAATATTATATCTTTAATTTCATGGATCTTATCTAAGCTTTTGCCTCTTTCTTTTGGAAGTTTTATAGTTGACACATGTAGTACACCTCATTTCTTGTCCCTTATGAACTTGCACCTTATTTTAAAACTCACGAATACATGGACAAAATAGAATGTAAAAGAAATAGACAAAAACTCTCGGTTGAATCTATGTGGAAGAACGTCATGCACACAGTTGTACGAGAGCCATTTGGGTCTATATGAGAGCCATAGCCACAATATTATCTTCCAAAATAAAAACATGCTTATGCAGACTCTTACGTCAATGGACATTGAAACTTACAAAGTGCGTGTCGTCGTATGTGTATATGTATATAGAGGGAGGGTACAAGAGAACATCTAATACAAGTCATCCGTGGACACACTTCCCTCATCTACCTATGGCTTCTGAAGGGAGCTGCCAGCAGCCTCACTTTGTTTTGTTCCCTTTTCTAGCTCAAGGCCATATGATTCCTATGATAGACATAGCTAGATTGTTGGCTCAGAGTGGAGCTGCTATTACTGTTGTCACCACGCCAGCTAATGCAGCTCGTTTCAAAACAGTTGTTGCTCGTGCTATACAGTCTGGGCTACCACTCCAACTTATTGAAATACAATTTCCATATCAGGAAGCGGGAATACCAGAGGGCTCTGAGAATTTTGACATGCTTCATTCAACGGACTTGCTATTCAACTTCTTCAAGTCGCTTGGACTCCTTCAATTGCCACTTGAGAATCTGTTAAAAGAGCTAGCACCAAAGCCAAGCTGCATAGTCTCTGACATGTGTTATCCTTGGACTGTTGACACCGCTGCCAGGTTCAATATTCCTCGTATATCTTTCCATGGATTTTCTTGCTTCTGTCTCTTGTGTTTGTACAACTTGAACACGTCCAAGGTTCACGAAAATGTTACATCTAATTCTGACTACTTTGTGGTGCCTGGCTTGCCTGATCAAATTGAAATGACTAAAGTTCAAGTCCCACTTATGCGTGAGAAATCGAAAGATTTTGGGGAAATGGTTTTAGCAGCTGATATGAAATCATATGGGATTATAATAAATACTTTTGAAGAATTAGAGTCGGAGTATGTGAAAGAATACAAGAAAACCAGAGGGAAAGTATGGTGTCTCGGCCCTGTTTCACTTTGCAACAAACAAGAGATAGATAAGGCTGAGAGGGGTAAAAAGGCAGAAATTGATGTCTCTGAATGCTTAAACTGGCTGGATTCGTGGCCACCTAACTCGGTGGTGTACGTTTGTCTTGGAAGTATTTGTAATCTAACATCTTCGCAAATGATTGAGCTTGGTTTAGGTCTAGAAGCCGCTAAGAAACCATTTATTTGGGTTATCAGAGGAGGAAATAACACATCTAAAGAAATACAAGAGTGGTTATTAAAAGAAAAATTTGAGGAAAGGGTTAAAGGAAGAGGCATTTTGATCCTTGGATGGGCTCCACAAGTATTGCTATTGTCACATCCTTCAATTGGAGGGTTTTTAACACATTGTGGTTGGAACTCATCTCTTGAAGCGATATCAGCAGGCGTACCCATGATCACATGGCCACTTTTTGAGGACCAATTTTGCAACGAAAAGTTGATTGTGCAAGTTCTAAATATTGGGGTGAGGATTGGTGTGGAAGTTCCCTTAGATTTTGGGGAGGAAGAAGAGATTGGGGTATTGGTAAAGAAGGAAGATGTTGTAAAGGCTATTAACATGCTTATGGATGAGGGAGGGGAAAGAGATAACCGAAGAAAAAGAGCCAGAGAATTCCAGATGATGGCAAAAAGAGCAACAGAAGAAACAGGATCTTCTTCCCTCATGATCAAACTACTAATCCAAGATATCATGCAACAACCACCTAGTGATCACCAACATATATATAACGCCTGAGAGATTCATTGCTTAATTTGTTTCATGTGTACTTGTTAATTCGCTTATCTATTATGGTATTATTGTCAAATTTGTGCTCATTCATTGATTAGACGTGCATTATTCCGTGATTATCAAGGAACCCCTACCCAACAATTGTTTGTAATTTTACACTATAAGAAAATTGAGAATAGATAACAAAAAAAAAAAAAAAACTATCATAAGGAGGTTGGATAACAGTAAAATTATTCATTATTTATGTACCTATCGCTTTATTATGATAGAAAAAAAAAGTTTGTCATTAATCTATGATAGTGTTTAGATGTCATATGCTGTCATGATAAAAAAATAATTTATTAATTAATTTTTTGTGGGAAATTTGTGTTTTTAAAAATTTTGAAATTTTGTTGGGAAAATTGATTTTCGCACATGAATTATAATGCGGTAAATTTTAGCGGGTAAATTTTTAGTTTGTGACGGAATTTATGATTGATATTTTTTGTCATTAAATATTTTGTTTGTGTCTAAATTTATGATTAATATTATTTGTCACAGGATCTAAATTTATATTAAAAGAAAATATGAATTATTTTATTTAAATTTATGCATTCCTGTATTTGAAAATCAATCACAAATTCAATATGAACAAAAAATTAAATTATACATTCTATTAAGCCCAAAAGCACTTTATATTAATAACATCATCCAAAAACACTTGTATCCAACATTTATCTCATACAGTATTAATTCAGAATATAAATTCCAACAGCTAAGAGCAAATGTTTCAAATTTTACAAGCTTAAAAGCCATCAAATCTTGTAAGGCAAAACTTCTCCCATATTTTCAGTAAATTTCTAGTGCATGAACTACCATTATTAATAAATACCAGCAAAACTCCCAAGTCCAGCATCTTCTTTCAACCTGTATGTGCAACACCAATTGAATATACCAGCACTATCATTATAAAGAATTAACCACTACAGTAAAACTCCTAAGTTTTAGATACAACATGATCTTTAAAAACGCATACTCAATTTGATTGTGCAGCACCAATGAATATAACCAACATATTATTATAAAGAGTTATCCACCTAGTTCGAGAAACCTAGGTACACTACTAGAAAAATGGGCTTTACTGACACTAGATTAGTGTCAGTAATTACTTTTCCTGACACTTGTTAATTGTGTCAGTAATGCTCTAGCCAGAACACACTGAAACTAATTTTTAGTGTCAGTGATTTTTGTGTCAGTAATTCATGTCATTATAGTATCACTGAAATAATGACACGATAGCGTTAGTATTTAATGATACTATTTATATGTCAGCAATTTATGAGACTACAGTATCAAGAGCACACTGACTCAATAATATCAAAAATTATTAATGTCATTTTAAACATTTAGTGTCAGTATTTGGTGATGTTATGATTCTTTTGATTAATAGTATACTTTTATTTTAATTATATTTTCGTGTTTGTTTTACAACCGAAAGAAAACTCAAAATATATTAAATATACAAAATCTCACAACATAGTTGCATAAAAAATATCTCAAATACATCACTTAAATTCATATAATTCAACTACATCATTGTTTGGAAAAGAAAAATATAAGTACTAAATTAAGTCTTGGACAAGCTCTGAACAACAAAGTACTAAGTTAAGATTCAACAAATATTAACCAACAAAAAGAAGCATAGAATGTCACTTAACATCCACAAGTGGCTTCATTTTTCTTTTCCCACCTACAAATACATAAAATCAATTAGTATACCACAAAAAATAATTCTTGGATTTTTGGAAGAAAAACTAATCAGGTCAATTTCAGTGTTTATGGATGCTGGAATAAATTATGAGGCATGAAATCAGGTCATGTTGAAACACTATATAGGGGAAACATATATCAAGAAACATATATCAAGTAAGGGAAAAAAGAATTAAAAGCTTAGTTTTAAATACCTTCCCAACCTCTACAAAACCTCTGCGCGCATCTTCAAAATTAACCTACAAAATTGACAAAATAAACAGATTAACACGTAGAAAGTATATTGGCCCATGTTTTAGAATTGTGAATGCATAAGCTCCAAACTCCTTAAAAAAATCAACATGAAGGAGGCCTGCTTACGTTGGACGATGACGCCTAAAAAAAAAATAGAAAAAGAGAAGCAAATGGAAAGATCATCAACTATACTATCATATACTAATTAATCATGCATCAAGATATGTTAGGATCTACAAATACATTGAAAAGATCTTTGCAAATAACGGTGCAACTAGAAAGCTTGGTATTTACATTTTTCAAAATTCTTTTTATTTCTGACAATAGAAAGGGATTCCTTTTTCTGCTTATTTCATAAAAATGCTAATATAGGTTGCCCCACTATACTCAAAGTAATCTTACACAAATGCTCTTTAGACAAGATAGATATTTGCTAATAATATTATTCTTCAAGGGAGATGCACCAAAAAAAACCTACAGAAAAAAAAATGCATGCTGAAAACAAACAAGCATATGGGTATGAGTCTATTGTTGTTTATCTGTTAATCATGTTAATAACCAGCCACAGAAAATAGTAACCAATAGTTTTCACACAATCGATGCATATTAACACAAGCCATGGATTATAATTTCACTAACCAATGTACACAAAGGTTTCAGACCAATTTTAGAAGGAGGTTCTACAAGTTAATTTCTTTTAATTGCTTGAAAATCAATCATTAACTAAAGAAATACACATTAAATTAGTTTAAATAATAGGAAAGGTAAAGGAGACATTTTATAAAAAAATCTTAAATGTGGGACTTTGATTTCCATAGACTGCGCAACAAAAATAAAACGGGATGAACTACAATAAGTGAGAAGGCTTACTGTAATTCTATCATCAAAGAAAGATAAGCTTAATCATTTTTAATGTTCTCTCAAATATCCAATAGTACCTTAAGGTAATAGGACAAGATCGTAGAAGTTGTCATGAAGAGTGTAAAGCACTGAATAACAAAAATTGTACTAATAAATAAAACTTAATTTATTTTCTCCCTCAATCAATTGCTTTGAGCTTACTATGGATATTTGGCATGGCCCCAGTCATATGCTAATTAAGGCTAAAGCAAAGTACGAGTTTGTTAAGTGGGTCTTACTAACACATGCAGGCTAACATATGCAGGTTAAAAACATTAAATGAGTGAAGAAATGATTTCTCTAATCTGAAAATGCTCCAACTTTGCAGTAATCTAACATTTTTTGCCACACGTTTGTTTTAACTTGGCAAGCGTAAGGGAAATTTACCAAATTAGCCATTAAAATTTTGCATTTTTAAACTTTGGCCCCTAAAACTTTTTTCAATAAAAATTAGCCAAACACCAACTTTGAAGACCAAACTACCCCTCTCATTCTCACCCTCCTCTCTCCCCCAAATCCTCCCCATCTCACCGAAAACTTCTCACTTGAATCGCTTATCTTTTGTCGGCAGCGTAGAGCGGTACCAGAGTCCAACATTGGCGGCCGAAATCACCTTTCACGTTCAAAATCATCCAAGATCTCCAAAATTAATTGTAAAACTTCAAAACTCTAGGCGAGTTCTTACTTCTTCTTTTTTTATTTGTGTTGCGATTTTGTGGTGTTGTTGTGCTTTGTTGTTGTTGTTGTTGTGGGGTTGGGTTGGTGGTGGTTGTGATGGTTTGATTATTTGCGGTTGTTGATGGCGGTCGTGGGTTGGTGTGTTGCAAGCGGGATGAGAGATGTTTTGTATGTATGTTGATGGGTGTTGGATGGCTGCTGCTGACCATTGGACGGAATTTACAGTAGCCATCGCACCACGGGCTATGTTACAGCCCATCGCGGGAGTCTCGCGCGAAGGGCACAATCTATCACATGAGTCTCGCGCGAATCTCGCGCAATGGGCTGGCCATCGCACCAGATTTGGTGCAATGGCTATTGCCCATCGCACCAAACACGAGCGAAGGCTTTGTGTTTTTATGCGATGGACAATTCGTCGCACAAAAACTTGTGCTACGGGCATCCGTGAAAAACTACAGAGCATGTGTTTTGCGCACATGCTATGTTTTTATGCCACGGATACCCGTCGCACAAGTTTTTATGCGATCGGATGACCGTTGCACAAAAAAAAGTGCTTGTCTACAGAACATTGAATTTTTTTGTACGATAATATGTCCGTCACACAAAATTATATGCGATGAGATGCCCGTCACACAAAAACGTAGATTTCTCTGTGGATAATTTGTGTTTATTTGTATTTTGTCGTAAATTTTATTTGAAATTTTTATTGTAATAATTTTGTAAAATTTTATAACGAATAGCAATTTGATTTTGTTTTAGTTACATGACAAAAAATAAAATTGCCAAGCGTAATCCGCCTGCACCAAAGAAGGATATAGGTGTGATGAAGTTAGGCTTTGATGATCATTTCTCGGGCCGTATTACAGATACATCAAAATTTAAGAGAGCTTGGTAGTGGCGATTGCAGGGTTTTTATGTTGATGATCATAATATATTTAATGTTTGGGCTCAGACTCAATTTTAGTAGTGTCCACGGGGAGTACTTTAGGAAGAAGATTGCTGTGGACATATTTAATTGTGATATTACCCTTTAGGACATTATGGCTCCGATATATAATGATGATATTGGATTTTATTATTGCTGTGAACATATTTAATGGTGTTATTATTATTGGTGTCTGCATAACTTCTCTTTCTTTACATACAATTCAAATAATTAATTTGCAATATAATTGAAATTAAAGACTTTGTTATATATATTTGTGCAATAAATAAAAATAAGTTCTCAAAATACATAAGAATTTAGAATGATACAATTAGCTTCGACTCGACGCAATGGGATTCTTGCACATCTTTCGGTTATAGCCCGCTTCATTACACCGCCCGCTTCATTGCACCGGCCACATCTTACAGTTCTCTTGTCTACATCCTCACCAACAGAGGGTATTATGAGCTCTAGGTGACGGCTAGATGGTAGTGCTTCTATTGTGATATCTGATTTTTTGTGCGACAAATTAAAATTTGGTGCGACGGGAACCTATTGCACAAAATTTCAGATTGTGTAATCTGATTGTTTGTGCGACACTTGCTTGTCGCACAAAATTTGATCCGACGGAAACCTGTTACACAAAATTTTTGAATTTTCACGAATTGGTCGGCACCCATTGCAACATATTGCCGCCAACACAGTCCGATAATACATGAAGACCACCAACAACCACACCACCATTACCACTAGAGCTGACAAAATTTGACACGACCCAATTACCTGACACGAACACGACACAAATAAATGGGTATGGGTTGTCGAAATCAACACGATTATTAAATGGGTCGGCTCCGAGTCGACACAATTTTTTTCCGTGTCAGGTTTGGGTTAAAATTCTCGACCCATTTATCCGATCAATAACCCGATTATATTTTCTATTTTAAAATAATTTACAGGTTCTTGACATTAGAACTCAATTATTAGAAATGATTTTCTCATTTTTTTCTTTAAAAGGATAAATATAAACACAATATTTTATATATAAAATTTTAAATATATTTAGAATTTCAATAGTGTAAATGTGTAAAATATTAGTAGACATATATATTTTATAATATTGATATATAATAATATTTACATATATATAATTAAAACTTCAATAGTGTAAATGTGTAATATTTTGTTAGATATGTATATTTTATAATATCTATAAATTATGTATGTATATACATACATATGTATCATAGTGTATAAATATTTGATATAACTTTTATTTAATATATAGATATCAAGCGAGTTATTGGTAACCCGATTATTTTTTCGTGTCGGGTTTGGGTCACAATATTTTGACACGATTATTAAATGGGTTGGGTTTGCGTTGACCTAAATTTGACGCAATACGAAGTTGACACGGCACGAACACGACTTGATGATCTATTTTGCCAGCTCTAGTTACCACCAACAACAACATCACAACAACACGCAACCACAACACAACACAAGAACAAAATAAAGCATGTGTTTGAAATTGCTAACCTAGGGTTTTTGAACTTCAATCGTTGATCTTGGAGATCTTTATTACTATTAAACGTGATTTTGGTAGAATTGGTGTTGTTGAACGTGATTCCGATGAGATCACCGCAGATGAAGGGCTCCGATTTGGCTTTCTATAGTGCTGGCATTTGGTGAGAAGTTTGGGTGAGTTACAGGTTTTGGTGAGCCTTGAGTGAGATTGACAGGGGTATTTTGGTCCAAAAGTTTGTTGTTTGACTAGTTTTGATAGGAAAAAACTTATGTGGTTAGTTTTATAATTTTGTAAAGTATTATGGCTAGTTTAGTAAATTTCCCCAGGTCTAAGAAGAGTCGTCAATTATTTGGACTGCAACGCCAAATTAAAATATGAATAGAAAACCTTTTAGGTTGTTCATGGTAAATTTAAGCAAATATATTTGATTGAAGTAGACAAGCGCAGTCAAGGCTCCTAGATCTGGGAAAAGACTTGTATATAGTGTGGATTCACAGTTTCACACCCATATTTGTCGCTTGTCAGCTGAATGGACCGCACCTATCAATTGCACTTTGAGTGCTGCTAGGTAGCGAGAGGGACGAGAGAATGATGAGAGAAACGGCAGCAATTGCTGCCGTTTCTCTCCTCTCATTTCTCTCACTCATTAAACATTAAAAATATAAAAAAATTTGAATAAAGAAATGGCGCGTGAAACGGCAGCTTTCACTTTCCTCTCTCTTCCACTTTCCTCAGCTTTCACTTTCCTCTCTCTCTCTCACACAGGCTTCACTTCTCACTTTCCTTAGCTTTCACTTTCCTCTCTCTCACGTAGACTTCACTCTTCACTCTCCACTCTCCAGCCAGAGTAACTGTTCACGGCCTCCTCCGTCTCCAGCCAACAACCGGCCACGGCCTCCTCCCTCTCCAGGTAACAACCAGCAACTACTCACGGCCTCTCCAAGCAGCCTTTGACGAACTGCTCACGGCCTCCTCCCTCTCCAAACCGACCTTTCACAAATCGCTCACGGCTACTCTCTTTCCAAACCGGAACAAGAATCGCTCCACGGCCTGTCCAAGCATCCTTTGATGAACTGCTCACGGCCTCTCCAAGCAGCCTTTGATGAACAGCTCACGGCCTCCTCCCTCTCCAGCCAGCCTTTCACGAACTACTCACGGCCTGCTCCCTTTCCACCCAGCAACCAGCAACTGCTCACGACCTCCCCCTCTCTTGGCTGTCTGTCGCTCTTGTTTCATTTATTTTTTTTCACACTTATATCTTCTCGGTTTTGTTCTGTTTGGTTTAATATTTTTTGGTTATTCTGCGATTAACAAATTGTGTGATATTTTCTAGTTTGGATCTAATTTAAGAACTTGTATCAGTTTGAGTTTTGTTCTTTAGATCTGAATGAGTTGAAAATGCAAATGTGTTAGCCTTATGGGCAAGAATCAATTTTGATCAATGTTGAGGAAATTGCAACAGCTTTGAGGTTTATATATATTTTTTTGAAATTGAAACTTGTACCCGTATATGTACCAGTTTTGCTGAGGAAATTGCAGAGGTTTATATATATTTTTTTGAAATTGAAACTTGTACTCGTATATATATATATTTTTTTTTCAGAAAGAAGTCATCTTTGCGGGCATGATGGTTTATTGAATATTTGTTTGAAATTTCTGGTTCCTATCAATTTAAGCTTTTAGAATTTAAGCAATGTAATAAGTTAAGTTGTTGAGCTTGTTCAACTTTGGGTTTTATGTTGTGAATTTTGTTGCCGGTTATGTTATGAATTTTGTTTTATTTCAATACTATTTGTTTTAGAAATTTTGCAAATTTAAATTTTTTGAAACGAAATATAAATGTTAATTATTTTGTAGGAATGGAAAATTTTAAAAATTAGCGTGTAATTGAAGATGTGCCACTGGAAAAATTTGAGCCAACTCTTGGAATGTTATTCGATGGTTATGAGGAAATGTTTGAGTTTTACAAAGCGTACGGTAGACAAAAAGGGTTTCCCATGAAGAAGCTAACAAGTAAGAAAGAGAGCGACGGGACTGTAAAATATACGACCTTTGCATGTGGCCGTAGCGGCAAAGCAGATAGTAGATCTAGTAATATGCTGAAGTTGAAGCCTGTTGTGAAACTTGGTTGTGAAGCTAAAATCGGAGGTTGTGTAAATGAAGAGGAAAAATAGATTCTTCAAACTTTAAACCTTCAGCATAATCGTGGATTGAGTCCAGACAAAGCAAGATATTTCCCTTGTAACCGTAGAATTAATGCAAGTGTAAAAAAGAGAATTGAAATGAATGATTCTGCGGGAATTAATATTACCCAAAATTTTAATTCTATTGTTGTCGAAGCTGGTGGGCATGAAAATGTGTCATTTTTAGAAAAAGATTGTAGAAATTTTGTTGATAAAGCAAGACGATTACAGCTTGGAGAAAGAGATGCTATGACAATTTTAAAGTACTTCGAGACAAAACAAACAGAATGCGATGTGTTTTTTTTTTAGCATTGATTTGGATTAGTATGATCGATTGAAGAATGTATTTTGGGCAGATCGGAGGAGTAGGGCAGCTTATAAATATTTTGGGGATGTTGTCACATTTAACACCACTTATCTTACGAACAAGTATGATATGCCGTTTGCCCCTTTTATTGGAGTTAATCATCATGATCAGTCTATTTTGTTAGGATGCGGATTGATTTCTCACGACGGAGACATTTACGTGGCTATTTGAGACATGGCTATCATGTATGTTCGATTCTCCTCTCATTGGTATTATTACTGACCAAGATAAAGCAATGCAAAAGGCAATTGAGAATGTTTTTCCTACGACTAGGCATCGATGGTGTTTGTGGCATATAATGAAGAAGGTACCTGGGAAGTTAGGGGCTTTTAAAGAACGTGAAGGTATTATTTCTTCATTACTTTCTGCTGTTTATGATTCGTTGAGCCCTGCTGCATTTGAGGAAGATTGGAATGACATGATTACAACATATGATTTATGGGATAATGCTTGGTTAAATGGTTTATATGATGAGAGGTATCATTGGGTTCTATGTTATTTAAAAGACATTTTTTGGGCGGGAATGTGAACAACTCAGCGAAGTGAAAGTATGAATGCATTTTTTGATGGGTTTGTTAACTCAAAAATAAATTTAAAGTAGTTTGTGAAGCAATATGAAAATGCATTGCGAAGGAAAGCTGAATTAGAATGGCAAGCAGATGCCAAGTGTTTCAGTAAAAACACTCCGTATGTAACAAGATATGAGATGGAGAAACAAGTTGAGAAGCTGTACACAATTGCTAAGTTCAAAGAATTCCAGCAAGAATTAACTGCACTGATGTATTGTGATATAATGGATTCTGTTGGGTCAATATATGAAATCAGTGAATCACTTGGACAAAGAAAGAAAAAAAACTTTGAGGTTGTTTTTGATGAAACTAAATGTGAAGTTAGTTGTATCTGCTCAAAGTTTCAATTTAGGAGAATTCTTTGTAGACATGCCCTTTAAGTGCTGATACGACACGGTATTGAAATACTTCCAGAGATGTACATTTTATCAAGATGGAGGAAAGATGTGAGGAGATGTTATAGTAAGGTGAAAGTTAGTTATGGTATACAGAATTTATTCATTCAGCAAGAGAGATATGACAAAATGTGTACTGATTTCACTGAGGTTGCAAACATAGCTGCTGATAATGAGAGTAGTTATAAATTTGTGTTGGATTGGATTAATAAAACAATGAAGAATCTACCCAAGAAAATTTGGTGTGCAAGTGTAGAAACAACTGCTATTGGTGAAGTAAGTTGTAGCAGCTGTTGTGCAAATTTTGTTGAACTCGCAAGTGCACGAATCTATTGTAGAATAAATCAATGGTGTCGTGTGTCGATCCCACGAGCAGGTGGATTCTAATTAGGTGTAGAATTAATTTTGTAAGTGGGTGATTGAATTTATGGGGAAATTGATTTAAACTATGTTAAAATTTAAATTGGAATAGTAAGAATAAATTAAACTGGGAACTATTGAAATAAAATTATTGGGTATCTGGATCCGTATCAACATGCACTATGGGGTAAATATTCCTTATTAATACCAATTAAATCATGAGGGAGATTTTCACACCTCATAAACCACGTTATAATCAATATGGTGCTAAGGGCTTATCGTGCCAAATAATAATAACATTGTACTAGGGAGCCGGTTAAACCAGAGTAGTATCTAGACAAGAATATTACTATTTGTCGACGAAAAGTCAAAACCTCCACAAAAATTAGAAGGGAAGAGAAAGTAAATTTATCAAATAAAGCCCATAACATATGTTGAGACTTCACCTTCAACCCAAGTTTGAAAGAAAATTAGATACTCATAATTGAACGAAGGGTAAAATGAAAATTTATTAAAATACGTAGAAAATACAAGATGGAGAAAGAATTACAGAAAACTAAGCTCAAAAATGGATTCAGACGTGTCGAAATAGGGGGGAAGAGCCCCTTTTAAAGATACATTGAATAAATCATGGCCATCGGATTAAAAACAATTCGGACGATCAGGATTGCTCCACATCATCAGTCAACAGTACGCGGTTTGACAATGGGTTTGAACTCGCAGTTTGAACAGTAACACGATTTGCACACGGTTTGAACATTGACGCGGTATGAACAGTATCGTCAACAGTACCGTACATGTGAACAGTGTCATATGTGTGAACAGTGCCATTTTTTCTTTTATGTCCTCCTAAGGTTTTCGACCGTCCTGAGTTCAAAAGTGATATCCGTTTTGTTATCCGATCTCTTGTTCATTGTGAAATGACAATGATGCCCCTAAAATACACAAAATACTTAATTAAAACAAAACACACATAATTAAATAACAAGGGAATGAAATAAATAAAAGTAGGAATGTTGTGAGACTTGAAGTATAAAATGACAATTTTCTCCTTTATAAATATATACTTTCTAACACTCAACAACAGCAACAACATCGAACATGTAATTAATAATCCAGTAGTGGCATGTCGTAAAGGGCGTCCTCCTTGTTTGGGGAAACAATCTTCAGTTCGGAAAAAAACTACCTAAAAGAACAAGACAGCAGAAAAAAATAAGGTTTGTTTGAATGCATATATATGTTTTATAATTTCATTTTATCTTTTATCTTAATTTTTTCTTAATTATATTGTATATTATTATTTTACAGGATTTGCAAGAAAATGCTTCAACATCTTTTGAAATGGCTAATGAAATCTCCACACAGCAGAGCAACATACAGCAGAGCAACATGGCAATGGTACAATTTTTTGAGTTTTTATTATTAATGTTAGTTCAACTATTTTGAACATATGTAACTAAGTATGTTGTTGAGTATATATAGACGTTTTACGAAGGAAGCATTGTAAATGCAAATCACAATCAGCACGGGAGTTTAGGCTATTATAATGTAGGAAATAAATTCAGAAGTAAATTTTAATTTTACAATTTTAATATGAATTTAACAATTTTTTTTAGGTACCTGTATACCCATTTCAAGTTGGTGGAAATAATATTTACCAGCCAATTCCTTATAGCTGGCACACGGTAAGTATACTTATATTTATAAATTTCTTAATACATACTTATATTTTACGTTGTCAAATTTTTACAATGTATAATGATATTTTAATTTATTGTGTATTATAGCAACCAGTCCCACCGTATGTTTTGCAGTCGCATTATTCTTCTCCTTCGATGACGTATGAAGGATCTACAAGTGGGAATTTTCAACAATTGTTACATCAACAATGTAATGAAGACAACAATTGCCGCAATTGATGTTTGACTTGTATTTGTTTTGATTATTTTCATTATCATTTCAGTTACATTTGGCTTGAGACGACAAATTTATGTTTGACTTTAACTTGTTTCAATTATTTTCACTTACATTTGTGTTAATGTTTACAACTATTTTCACTGCAGAATGAATTTCCTTTCACTACAGAAAATTCCTTATAGGTGACCCAAAAAGTTTAGAATTATTTTCATTATTTTCACTTACACCAGAAGTGTTGCTTTGAATTCTAATTTTACTAGTAATAATAGTATTTGCGTGAGAGAGTTTGTTTTTTTAATTGTGAACTTCGGTTGAATATTATAGTTCTAGGTCTATTTTAGAGTTTGTTTACTAATTCCATCATGAACCACGGGATTGCATATTGATTCAATTTGTTTATTGTTATTGGTTTTGGTATGAATTGTATGCTTTTGAACATTTTGTATTATAAGTTTCGGCTAATTTTATAATTCTTCGTGCATTGATGCTCTCTAGTGATTCAAGTTTGTATCGCTTGTGACTCTTTCGCTATAAATAGTTTCATTCTGCAAATGCAACGCCTTTTGTTTTTTAATGTATATTTTTTCAGTTTTTAAAATTTATGTTTTGATGAGTGGCCTATGAAATTGAACTACAGCTGGAGACATTGAAGAAGCTACTCCTTTCAAGCCTCAGGAGAAAAAAAATCTTCCGGACTAATTGTTGCATTTTTTTTATATGAATTATAATTACAATAGTAAATTCAGTTCATAGTACAAATTAAAAGAACTTAAAAAAAGTTCTTGAATATAAAACATAGTAAAATAATTACAAGTATTCTAATCAAATCATAACATGGTGTTTGTCTTCTTCGAAGTTCATCATTAAACAATTCCCTTTGCGCTTCACATAATTGAAACTTAACAGACAAGCATTCAATCTCCAATGCCAACTTTTTAACTTCCTCCACTAACAAATCAATTTTCTCTTCACTGAATTTACGGTCTTCTGCCCATTCAAAGTTCTTACATCCTCTACATTTCTAAAATTTCCGATTTGGATTCTTTGTAGTACGTGATGTAAATAACTCCATTTGTTCACTGCATTCGTTATATATTTGCAATGATTTCTGAGTTTCATTTGTACTAGATGACATCGTCATTCGTAAACTACTTAAACTGCCAAAATATATAAAAAAAAATAACAGGCATACAATCCTGGAAGTTAAAAACAGAGCAAAAATTACAGGAAGCATGCAATTAATCGAATGCGTTACGGAACAGAGCAAAAATTACAGCAACCATGCAATTAATCGATTGTTAAAAACACAACAAAAATTACATCAAGCATGCAATTAATCCACTATAAATTGCCCTCATATCCAAAGATGTCTGATTCCACTTATTCTTTTACCAAACAATTACATTTTTCCACTTCATATGACAAGAACAAACAAACCATTATATTCCAATTGAGAGGAACCAGAAATTTCAAACAAATGTTCAATAAACCATCATGCCTGCAAACATGACTTCTTTCTCAAAAAATATATATATATACATACGGGTACAAGTTTCAATTTCAAAACTGTTGCAATTTCCCCAGCATATATGGGTACAAGTTTCAATTTCAAAAATTTATATATAAACCTCTGCAATTTCCTCAGCAAAACTGGTACATATACAGGTATAAGTTTCAATTTCAAAAATATATATATAAACCCCAAAACTATTAGCGGAGAAGAACCGTGAGCAAAGAGCAAAGACAAATATATATATATATATAAGTGTCAAAAAAAAAATTAAACAAAATAGATAGACAGCCGAGAGCAAAGACAAATGAGATACCTCGAAGGAGGAGGAACCATGAGGGCTAGGAGCGTGAGGGCGAGAGCAGCGTCAGGGAGAAGAATCGTGAGCAGTTGCTAGCTGGTTAAGCAAGCTGGAACCCGTGAGGGAGAGAGGAGCGTGAGGTAGGGAGAAGCGTGAGGGAGACAGAAGCTGGTCAGGCGAGCCGGAAGCCGGGACGGATAGAGAAGCAAGCCGGGACAGAGAGAGGAGCATGAGGGAGAGAGAAAAGTTAGGGTTGGGAGATAAGTTGATAAGATTTCCCTCTGCACGCAGCGATAAAGCAGTCTGATTTTCTCTTTGAAATTGCAATAAAGTGGTTTCCTTTATTCATTCTTTTATTATTTTAATATTTTATGTAGCGAGAGGAACGAGAAGCCAGGAGAGAATGCCATTTCTCTCGTTCCTCTCGCTACTTAGTATTTTCTTTGCACTTTACTATGTTTATTTTTAATTTTACTTAAAGATAAGGATTTGGTATTAAAAAAGAAAAATATAGACGACTTAAACAAATTTCAATTCAAATGCAATGGCAAGTGTTCATATCCTCATATAGGGATTCAATTTCTTCTTTTGGATATATAATAGATGAATATAGATTTCTCATTGGCAAAAGTTCAAAACTATTAATTAAAAATTCAAGTAGTTTTTTTATTAATTTTTTAGAATTTTTTTCTTTTTTCATCCTGTGGGACTTGAGGCCCCGTCAATAATGAGCTGAATCTATGGTACCATCCCATGCTAATAATGAAAGTAGAAATCTAAACTGTTTAATAATGAATTTATAGTGCGTTTACTTCTCGGATTGATGAATCGAAATCCGGAATCAAAATAATTGACGGCGTTTACTTCGCAAATATAGAATCGGAATCGGAATCGAAATCGGAATCGGAATGAGAATGGTAGGGCCCACTACTATTTGGGAATGAGAAATGGAAGATTGATTCCCATAGGGGAAGGTGAGAATAAGTCTCCCATTCTCGAGATTGAGCAAAATAACTCCTAAATTAAAAATATTCACTTTGTCCTCTTTTATAATTAATTAATATATTATGATTAATTAATATATAAATATATTATTAACTATAATTATTAAAAATTATAGTTCTTGAATAAATAATCACAATAATTAATATATTATTATTATTATTATAGTTAATTAATAAATTATTACTATTAATTAATATATTAACATATTATTAATAATAATTATAATTTTTGAATAAATAATCACAATAATTAATGCATTATAATTGTAATTATTATTATAATAAATATTAATATAATTATTATAATTCATTCATATATTATTATTAATTAAATATATAATATAATTATTACTAATAATTAATATATTATTAACAATATTTATTAATAAGTATAATTTTTTAATAAATAATCACAATAATTAATATATTATTTTAATTAAGTAATTAATATTAATATTATTAGTCATTATATTTTTATAATAATTGTTTATATAATTATTATAATTAATTAATTAAATTTTTTTACAATTAATTAATATATTAGTTAATAATAATTATGACAATAATCCATTAAGTATTTTTTAATAATTTGTTACAATTTAACTCATTCCGATTTCAAAACAAAGTAAATACATTAATGACAATCCAACTCATTCCGATTCCAATTTCTACAATTCAAATAAACAATTTATTTTGATTCTCATTCCAACTCATTCTCATTTCTGCTCATTCTAATTTCAACTTATTCCGATTTCAGTTTAGTAAAGCCAACATTAATCCAAAATAATCCCAATAAAAAATTATTCAAAAATACCATAATGGCGTTGATGTAAGATAGTCCCAATATAAAATACTACTGATGACAGCTATACAAAACTTAATCAACACTAAAAATTGGGGACGGTGCAGAAAGCACCAGCATTCTTTGAATCAGAAAAAGAACTATAGAATGCACACAAAGTCTTTAGCCAGCATTCGGCTTCAACATTCTAAAATAAAGTATAGTCAAGATAGTGGCCCTGTGAGAAGCAAAAAAACGCAATTCGATAAGCCAGCCAAGCCAGCCTTCCCTCCAGAACAAAACCAACCTTTATTAAGACTAAAACCATGGAAAAAGACTAATCAAACCAACCATCTATACGACTCAAGACATTTCACCCAAAAATATTCCACAATCTGGGCTCAAAGAAGTTAGATTAAGTACAACCTTCATATTTTGCACATTGCAGCCAACTGGCAATAGGAATAAAACCAATCAACTGGCTATTGCTTCGATGTGGCATAAATTACTGATGCGTGGAACAAGTAGCACACCATCATGGAATAAAAACGAAGGATTACAAGATTCTAAACTAGAAATCTTAATTCATAGACACTTATAACTTGTTTGAGCAAAGACAGATAACCTAGTCTTCAGTTGAGGTCTATGAAAACTTTGAGAAACCTCAGTCTACCCAAATGAAAACCATTATGTGATGCCTCAATCTACTGAAAACAAAATTATCCCCAATATGAACCAATGCATTCCTAGCTATGCTTACAACGAGAGAGTGATTCCTCTCATGATTAAATGTCACAATTTCAAGCAGTGGCATGATGCATGTTCTCTTATCGAACCCCATAATGAAGTCCCCGCAAAAAAGAATCTGTAATGCAGCAATTTACCCTAGAAATATTATGATACAGTATTTAAGAATTGTAGCCTAAATATTCTCACCTGTCTGAGCTTGTTGAAGGCTCCAGCAGGATGCTTAAGCAAACTATAGACATACTTCTCCCAAGATACAGGAAGGAACCATTTTCTGCAATACAAGGCTACGATATAAATCCATCGTTATAAACAACTTACTTCTCTTTAGCAAAAGCAGTCCACATGTACCATCGGATCAGACGGAGTGAAATGTAAAATTAGCCACAAATGACAGTCCTTTTTATAGCACTTCATCAGCCTAAATATGCCCAACCCCGATGAAATTTCTGAGCAAGCATAGAACGCCATGTCCTATGTGCTTATATAAACAAACAATGCATGCTAGGGCATTAGATAGATTAGGAAGGGAGAAAGATAATTTCCAGCCACAGAGATTAAAATCTAATGAGCAAGAAAAGTAAAAATAAACTTCTGACCAAAAAATACATCACAACCCTGCAACTGCTAGAGATCTTAGAATCAAGAGGCAGCGAGGAATTGAGGAAGAAATATTAAGACAGCAATCAACATTGGACCAAGCACAATAGAAAGCATGCATGTCAGATAATAATTGAACTACCACCACACCAAAGCATGCATGTCAGATAATAATTGAATTACCACCACACCAAGTTGCACAATTATACAGTTAATTCTATGATACTATGCTATCAAGCATAGGATGTTTCAGTCATTCTCCAACCAACAATGCATCCATCTTGGGACAAAAACATAAGTTTCAACACATCCATTAACCAGCAATTTACCGTCGCATAAGAATAAACAAATAATACCCCAACAAACTGGGCAGCACAGAAACTTATTTAAACCAAACCCCAACAAATTGGGGAACCCAGCAACTTATTTAAATCAAATTTTTATTCATCACTGCATAAAACTTGTTTAACAAAAGACAGAAACAGAGCACCATTACCCAAAAGCAACGAACTAATTCATTACGGAACCAACAATAACCCAACCAAACAAAGACAAGAGCACAACTTAACAACCATCTCAGAATTCACCACCACGAAGACGGAGGACAAGATGGAGGGTGGATTCCTTTTGGATGTTATAATCAGCAAGGGTACGGCCGTCCTCTAGCTGCTTCCCAGCGAAGATGAGCCTCTGCTGATCTGGTGGAATACCTTCCTTATCCTGAATCTTTGCCTTGACATTATCAATTGTATCAGAACTCTCCACCTCCAGAGTAATAGTCTTCCCAGTCAAAGTCTTGACAAAAATTTGCATGCCTCCACGAAGACGGAGTACAAGGTGAAGAGTTGACTCTTTCTGGATATTATAGTCAGCCAACGTACGGCCGTCTTCCAATTGCTTACCGGCAAAGATCAATCTTTGTTGATCTGGCGGGATCCCCTCCTTGTCTTGGATCTTGGCTTTGACATTATCAATCGTATCTGAACTCTCCACCTCGAGAGTGATCGTCTTCCCAGTTAGGGTTTTGACGAAGATCTGCATGCCACCACGGAGCCTGAGGACCAGATGGAGGGTGGACTCTTTTTGGATGTTGTAATCGGCCAAGGTGCGGCCGTCTTCGAGTTGCTTTCCGGCGAAGATCAGCCTCTGCTGGTCGGGAGGGATTCCTTCCTTGTCCTGGATCTTGGCCTTCACGTTATCGATCGTGTCGGAGCTCTCGACCTCGAGGGTAATCGTCTTCCCGGTTAGGGTTTTGACGAAGATCTGCATGCCGCCACGGAGCCTGAGCACGAGGTGGAGCGTTGACTCCTTCTGGATGTTGTAATCAGCCAAGGTGCGGCCATCTTCGAGTTGCTTTCCGGCGAAGATAAGACGCTGCTGATCCGGAGGGATCCCCTCCTTGTCCTGGATCTTGGCCTTGACGTTGTCGATGGTGTCAGAGCTCTCCACTTCGAGAGTGATCGTTTTGCCGGTTAGGGTTTTCACGAAGATCTGCATATTGACAAAGTTTGTTTATCTAGCGAGAAAAGAGAGATATTTCACAATTGTTTTGAGAGAGTAATGAGAATGATGATAATAAATGGAGCGCGTTGGGTTTATATAAGACAGCTAACCCACTGGCTGAACGATTCAGATCGAGGGCGGATTGATGATACTGGAACGTAAAGGAATGGTCAAGATTAGTCGGCTCGAAGTTAAGTTTGATGACGTAATTGCCTATCAGTTTTGAACAATCTAGAAACTTCCTGTGATTTGTCGCTGGAAGAGAATTTGGGCCAACATGGTTTTACTTAATCGACCGAGCCCATTTCTAAACTTTAACTAATCGGATTCTACGCAATTGTGTGTTTACAGAACTTTTCGATTGGCCAAATTCTAATCTAATTAAATGAATCAGCCTAATTCTATTAATCAAAATCAATACGATAGAGAATTAAAATTGTTTAGAATTTGAAGAGATTAGAGTATTTAGATCTTGAAATTAGTAATTATAGAAAAATAAAATAAAATTTCACTGAAAGAATTAAAGTTAGTTCTAGCATAGAATATTTAGACAATCAATTTACACACATTCCTCACACTAGTAATAGTAAAAAAAATTTGTAGTAGACACATTAATTTAGGACAACACTTAGAAAGTAAATTTGTTGAAATTAAAAGAATTAGTACTAGGATTAGTACAATTTTTTGAAACACTAAGATGAATTTTAGATTATGTATGAGGAAAAATAGATGAGTAATATATGAATGCCACCTATCATTATGAACAAAGAATGGTTGAATATCAAGGAGAGCTAGGCTACCTCCAGCATGCTTGGAACAAGTGAAGTATTGCAAGAAATGCAGTGACCGTAACCAATTAGAGGGGTAAAATAGGAAGAAAATTAATTTATTTAGGAATATTGTCTCCTTAGCTAAAAAAAAGAAAACTAACGAGCAAGCTAATAAAAAGGAGGTAGCAAAACTTTGCCACATCAACAACTGTAGTGATACTCTCTTAGAGGTAGTTGAACTATCTTGCTAGGTTCTAACACGTGTATGTATAAACAAATTACATGAATAATGAGTCAACTTATTCTCCAAGTATGCCCCTAAGTCCTAAAGCGCCATAAGTATAAAGAGTAATGATATAGTAACAAATTTTTATACAAATTTATCTTGTACAAACTGATGTAGCATGATAAAATTGGTTAAACTAAATATCTCTTGATCCACATGATTTATTTTCATTATTTTATATTTTCATTCAACTAATGGATTGATGCCACATCAGTTTGTACAAATAAGGTTATACAAGAGTTTGTGGTTGTATCATCACTCAAGTAAAAAAGAACAAAGATATCCATAACGAGGAAAAGAGGGTATAAAATAACGTGAGATGCATGGTGATAGGATACCCGAGAGCACTCCATATATAAATGCTCAAGCTTTTTCTCTCTAACAAAGTTGAATAAAAAAAAAAAAAAAGCCAAAGTCATCTTAGATCTTGAGCTCTCACCATTATTGAGGGTTGCGAACCCTTAACTTCTCTTATTCGTCATAAATTAACTTAAGGGTACTGCTGCTCCACTTCTAACCTATGTTTCCTCATCTTTGCAAGTTCTTCAAGCTCTCAATCCACTTTCTCTCAAGTTCCTCACTCACGACAACAATCTACCACAATTTCTTGTTTTTTAAACTCATCAAAGTCCAAACACAAGTGACATAGCCTGGATAACCTTTGCACACACCTTTAAATGCAAATTTCTTGTGTTTGACTTGATTTTGGTTTTATTTTGAGAAATACCCAAAATCTATTTAAAATAGATTATATTAAAGAAATATTATTAGATTTCATAACAAGCAAGAAATAGTAGATTTAATTCAATTACTAGATATAAAAACACCTAGACCTATAAAATTAGAAATTAAAGATATACTACAAACATTAAAACTTGAAATTGAAAATATTAAACAAACACAAAGAGATTTTCAAATACAATAAGACTTAATAAAAATTATAGTGAGTGAATGAATATAAAAAGACACTTAATCAAATTCTTAGCTGAATTAAAAAAAGACTTACCATAAATTATCCCAACAAGTAATAGTTGTAAAGAATTTAACTAAGAAAGTAATAATATACAACAAGCACATGCTAATACTATTGTTAAATTATTTATTAAAACATGTAATAGATTAGAAGATTTAGAAGATAGTTTAATTATAGAGTTGGACTATTGGCACCCCTTCATTGATCTTATTAAATTCCCCTGATATTATAATTACATTTAAAGATAAATATAAATAGAATTAATCACATTTATATTTTCTTTCTCTCTTCAATTTCATTTTGCTTGCACAATATAAATTTTTTTAATCATTAAAATCATCTGAATTTAAGAAGCAATCTATAAAAAAAATTTTAATCATTAAAATAATCTAAATTTAAGAAGCAATTTTTTAAGCCAAAATAATACTCTTGTAATATATGTAGCAACAAAGTTAGGATATAACATTGTGAGAAAATAAATTAAATAAATTTTTCTCTCACTACAAATAACTTTTTAAGGATTCTCAAATTAATTGTTGCACTCAAAATTTATATGTACAATAAAATTGTGTTGGACTCATAAAATATTCAATATTTTATAAGGTTTCTTTTTTACTTTTTCTTTTAGATTTTTTTTAGAAATTAAATAATAAAGAAAGTTTGAAGAGAAGAATGTAATTATTAAGACTAAAAGAGTGAAAAAATTATTAGAAATTGCAAGATTTATAAATAAAAATAGTATTTATTTAGAAAAATAGTACTTTTGGCATTAAATAGAATATAATTAAAAAGGGGGTTTCAAAAGGATTTTGGAGGGGTGCTAATAGTCTGACTCTTAATTATATCAATAATTAACTTCCAGTCATTTAGAAAAAAATAAAGAAGTTGTATCAAACCTAGAACTTTCTAGTTGTTCACTAGATAATTTAAATAAAGAATTAAATATATTAACTACTAAAGTAGGAAAACTAAAAATTAGTAAATCACCTATATCACCTAGAATAATTAATTTTAGAGATATCTTAGGACAAAAAGTCATACAAAAAAGTAATGGAGCTAGTGAAAAATAATAATATAGACAATACTATAGCAGAAGGAATAAAAAGATCTTTATCGTTTCCACCTGAATGGAGTGAATCAAGACTTAGACTAGCTCAACATATAACATAACAAGATTTCATAAATTCATAAAACCCCTACTTTTTGTAACGGAGTTTCCTTGGCCATATAAATGTTTTAGTTCAGAAAAACAGCTTAGACATTGGAGAAATAGAAACAATTGGTAGGAACTTTCATTGGCACATTATCGTTTTGAAGACAATAAGCTAATAATAGAAGATGCAATTCAAAAAATCTACTCTACCTTCTACAACTAAGACTAAACATATAAAGTTACTTGAGCACTATGCAGAATAATTCAAAAAAGAAATAAAAGCTTAATGCGAATAGGCAATTTAGGCCGATGAGAATCAAAATGGTGGGACAATTAAAAGATAAAAAAATAATAATATTGATAATATAATGGAATTTTACCTAGCTACTCTAGAGAAAGTTTTCAGTATTTTATAGCTTTTTCTTGTATGAAGTTGTGCCAATTTACTTCAGTCAAGCTATTGAAAAATTCAAAATTGGAATTTCAATACATGCATTTAAATTTGGCTAATACATCAATTGACCAACTTGCATACACGTGCATGTATTCAACTTTGGAGAGGCAAATTTGAAGATAAATTCCTAAGGTAGGTGCCTAATTTTTTGTTGACAATTTTGTTGGGGTTGGTGCAATAGTGCACCCTATTTTTCCCTATAAATAGAAGGCAATTCCTCATTTGTTATATCATCCAAATTTGTGAGATTTCTAAGTGAGTTTTGGTAGAGAAATTCCTTAGGTAATAAAAGAATTTGGGTGTATTGGGTATTGTGTTTTTGAGAGTTTTCCTACTTTTGTAAAGTCTCATTATTAGTAAAATTATCTTCCAGTCTTTGCCTGTGGACGTAGGCATTACGCCGAACCACGTAAATTATTGTGTGTTATTTTCTTTGTATTTGTTTATTACTACATTTATATTTCTCCAGAAGTCGCAGTATTCGTAATTGCTCACCCCGCGTTTCCGCAACAATTGGTATCAGAGCTGACGGTTCGTACTTAGGGGCATAGGTACTATTCACATATACGGTACTGTTCACGTATACGGTACTATTTCCATATACGGTACTGTTTACAAATACAGTGGAGACGGCCATTTATACTTGGGAGGCAGTCTATTGTAAGTAGTGTGTATTTTTGCATGTCTAGGAAAGTTCTGTCAACAAGGCGATAAGAATCTAAGGATTCTGGTTTTTAATTGGGACCGAGTTCCCGTCCAGTCTCCTGAAAACTTTCCTGGTGCATTTATTCACACGAAATAAACATCATAGAGGCTGTTTTTTAAGTGTAAATAGTTGTTGAAGAAACTGATCATTTGAGATAAAAGAATGGCAGAGGCATCGTCGTCGTCTTCATCAGCGAGGATTACTGTGACTAATGTAAAGTTTGAAGTGGAGAAATTCGATGGTACCAATAATTTTGGTATGTGGCAATGTGAGGTGTTGGATGTCTTATGTCAGCAAGAGTTGGATGTTGCTCTTGAAGAAAAGCCTAACACGATGGATGACAAGGAGTGGATAAAGATTAATAGACAAGCATGTGATACTATTCACTTATGTTTGGCTAAAGATCAGAAATACTCTGTCATGAGGGAGACGTCGGCAAAGAAATTGTGGGAGACACTGGAAGAAAAGTATATGAAGAAAAGCCTTGAAAATAGGCTTTATATGAAAAAAAAACTCTATCGATTCACATATACACCTCGCATGTCAATGAATGACCATGTGAATTCGTTCAACAAAATATTAGCAGATTTGCTAAATCTGGATGAGAGATTTGAAGATAAAAATAAGGCACTGTTGTTGTTGAATTCCCTTCCTGATGAATATGATCATCGTACCACCACTTTACTTCATGGGAAGGACAGTGTCACATTCGATGCTGTATGCAGTGCGTTGTACAACTCTGAGACCAAAAAGAAAGATAGAAAGGATCACAGAGATACAGTTGTAGAAGCATTGACAGCGAGAGGTCGTTCACAAAGCCGCAAACCTGGAAAAAGAAGCAAGTCTAAAGGGAGGCCTGCCAAAGATGAATATGCTTTTTGTCGCGAGAAAGGGCACTGGAAAAAGAATTGTCCTAAATTACAAAAGGACAAGGCTACTTCTGATGCATGTATAGCAGAGGATGATAAGGAGTCAGACTTTAGTCTGGTTGGCATGACATTGACATGTCACTCAGATGAATGGATTTTGGATTCAGGTTGTACTTATCACATGTGTCCTAACAAGGGCTGGTTTTCTAGCTTTAAGGAGCTGGATGGCAGAGTTGTTTTTATGGACAATGACAATGCCTGTAAAACCATGGGAATAGGTACAATCCAATTAAAGAATCATGATGGCTCAATCCAAGTCTTGACGGATGTTCGCTATGTACCAAGCTTGAAGAAAAATCTCATCTCATTAGGAGTCTTAGAATCTAAAGGGCTCACAATCACTTTGAGAGATGGATTGTTGAAGGTAGTAGCTGGGGCACTGACAGTGATGAAAGGCACAAGAAGAAATAACTTGTATTATTTCCAAGGAAATATAGTTATTGGATCAGCATCAACAGTTTCTGAAAAAGATGCAGATTCAGAAGCAACTAAGTTGTGGCATATGCGTTTGGGACATGCTGGTGAAAAAACTTTGCAGACTTTAGTGAAGCAAGGATTATTGAAAGGTGCAAATTATTGCAAATTGGAATTTTGTGAACACTGTGTTCTGGGCAAGCAAACCAGGGTAAAGTTTGGTTCAGCAATTCACGATACAAAAGGAATTCTGGACTATGTTCACAGTGATGTGTGGGGACCTACCAAAACAACTTCTTTGGGAGGTATGCACTATTTTGTCACTTTTGTTGATAATTATTCAAGAAAAGTGTGGGTGTATTTGATGAAAAATAAGAATAAAGTTTTGGGCATATTTCTGAAATGGAAGAAAATGGTCGAGACTCAGACTCGTCGAAAGGTCAAAAGACTTCGCTCAGATAATGGTGGTGAGTACAAGAATGATCCATTTCTTCAAATATGCCAAGATGAGGACATTGTGCGACACTTCCATGTTCGAAATACACCACAGTAAAATGAGGTGGTAGAACGCATGAACCGGACTATACTGGAGAAAGTTCGATGTATGTTGTCCAATGCTGGATTGGGCAAAGAGTTTTGGGCTGAGGCAGTAGTATATGCGTGCCATCTGATCAACCGTTTTTCATCAGCTGTAATTGAGGGCAAAACACCCATGGAGATGTGGACTGGTAATCCTGCTACTGATTATGATTCTTTACATGTTTTTGGTTCCACTGCTTATTATCATGTAAAAGAATCTAAGTTAGACCCAAGAGCAAAGAAAACATTGTTCATGGGTACAACTGATGGAGTAAAAGGATATCCTCTTTGGTGTCCTGTTACGAAGAAAGTTATTTTCAGTAGAGAAGTAACTTTTGATGAATCAGCCATGTTGAAACAAAAAGATTCTCAAGAGGATGACGAGACCAGTAGCACTTTGCAGCAAGTGGAGTTTGAAAAGGTTAAAGTTGATCCAACTGGTGTCAATGAGACTGAAGATGATGAAGAGGTTCTGACCCAAGAACCTTTACAACAACAAGATTCAATTGCATATAGAAGGCCACACAGAGAGATTCGCAGACCTACTCGCTTTGTTGATATGGTGGCCTATGCACTTCCAATTGTAGATGATGATGTTTCTTCCACTTACAGAGAAGCAGTAAGTAACCCAGAAAGTATACAGTGGAAGAAAGCAATGAACGAAGAAATGCAGTCTCTTCACAAAAATGAAACTTGGGAGTTAGTTACACTACCCAGGAAAAATAAGGCAATTGCGTGCAAATGGGTATATGCAAAAAAGGAAGGATTTCCTCGTAAAAATGAAATTCGATACAAGGTTAGATTGGTAGCGAAGGGTTACGCTCATAAGGAAGGAATAGACTACAATGAAGTATTTTCTCCAGTTGTGAAACACTCGTCTATTCGAATTTTGCTAGCTATGGTTGCGCAATTTGATCTTGAACTAGTTCAACTTGATGTAAAAACTACATTTTTACATGGTGATTTGGAAGAGGAAATTTACATGACTCAACCAGATGGATTTAAAGTTGCTGGGAAAGAAAATTGGGTTTGCAAATTGACAAAGTCGCTTTATGGATTGAAATAATCTCCGAGGCAGTGATATAAGCGATTTGATCGATTTATGAAAGGGCAAAGGTACACAAGAAATAAATTTAATCATTGTGTGTATTTTCGCAAGCTACATAAAGGATCTTTCATATATTTGCTCTTGTATGTCGATGACATGCTAATAACATCCAAGAGCAAAGATGAGATTGAGAAGTTGAAGACTCAACTCAATCGAGAATTTGAGATGAAAGATCTCGGTGAAGCTAAAAAAATTCTCGGCATGGAGATATACAGAGATAGAGATCGTGACAAAGTAAGCTTGTCTCAGAAGCAATATTTGAAGAAGGTATTATAGCAGTTTGGCATGATTGAGCAGACAAAACCTGTAAGTACCCCGTTGGCTTCTCATTTCAAGCTTTTTGTACAATTATCTCCTTCAACAGATGCGGAACGAGAATACATGTTACAAGTTCCGTATTCAAATGCAGTGGATAGCTTGATGTATGCAATGATGTGTACAAGGCCTGATATTTCACATGCAGTTGGTATAGTGAGCAGGTATATGCATAATCCTGGTAAAGGACATTGGCAAGCTGTGAAATGGATTTTACGGTACATTCAGAAGACCGTGGATGTTGATTTACTGTTTGAGCGAGATGATACACTTGGTCAAAGTGTGATCGGATATGTCGATTCTGATTATGCCGGTGATTTGGACAAACGACGGTCAACCACCGGATATGTATTTACTTTTGCTAGAGGGCCAATTAGTTGGAAGTCTACATTACAGCCTACAGTTGCACTGTCGACCACAGAGGCCAAGTACATGGCGATTACAGAAGCTGTTAAAGAGGCTATTTGGTTACAAGGCTTGCTTGAAAACTTGGGATTGGTACAGGAGCACATTAATGTGCATTGCGACAGTCAAAGTGCTATTCATTTAACAAAAAACCAAGTTTATCATATGCGTACGAAGCACATCGACGTACGATTTCATTTTGTGCAGGAAATTGTTGATGAGGAAAGGATTTTTCTTCAAAAAATCAAGACTGCAGAGAATCCAGTAGATATGTTGACTAAGGTGGTGACGACGATCAAGTTTGAGCATTGTCTAAACTTGATCAATATCTCACAAGTTTAAAAGCAGTCGGAAAAGGCAGAGGCTGAAAGACGAGTTGTTGATAGTTGACTCAGATTTGGGTAAAATCTTCGTTGAGGTGGAGAATTGTTGAAAAATTCAAAATTGGAATTCCAATACATGCATTCAAATTTGGCTAATACATCATTTGACCAACTTGCATACACATGCATGCATTCAACTTTGGAGAGGCCAATTTGAAGATAAATTCCTAAGGTAGGTGCCTAATTTTTTGTTGACAATTTTGTTGGGGTTGGTGCAATAGTGCACCCTATTTTTCTCTATAAATATAAGGCAATTCCTCATTTGTTATATCATCCAAATTTGTGAGATTTCTAAGTGAGTTTTGGTAGAGAAATTCCTTAGGTAATAAAGGAATTTGAGTGTATTGGGTATTGCGTTTTTGAGAGTTTTCTCACTTTTGTAAAGTCTCATTATTAGTAAAATTATCTTCCAGTCTTTGCCCGTGGACGTAGGCATTACGCCGAACCACGTAAATTATTGTGTGCTATTTTTTTATATTTGTTTATTACCACATTTATATTTTTCCAGAAGTCGCAGTATTCGTAATTGCTCACCCCGCGTTTCCGCAACACAAGCATGGCCTTACATAGGGCTAGTGCCAACCTTTAAGACTCTGGAGGGATGGAGTTAAATGATTTAATGTCCATTCTATAGACAACAATTGGTTTTCAAAGAAAAATGGCAATCTTTAGAACTCTGTCGTTAAGCATGCATTTGAAGTTTGAAGATTGCGGCCGATGATAATAACTAGTCCAGAGTACATGTTTTCATTTTTATGAGGTTGATCATGTTTGTCTTGAATGCATTCTAAGTGGTAAAACTACTTATCTGACGGCTAATGGATCTGAAATAATTACAAATTGGGGGAAGAATTTTTTTTCTTTTGTTTTGTATTGATTATATTCTGTGGGTGCATATTTGCATGGTGAAAAAAGATTGAGCGTGATGTTTCTCAAGGTGTGCCTCTTGAAGAGTTTTCTGTTAAAGCAGAGAAAAAGAGACAGAGAGAAAGGATGGTATGCAATTTGTGTGTTTTGTTTTGTTTTTTATGTTGTTAAATTCTTTGCCGTCCAAATTCTAGTGATTTCATAATTTAGTAATTGATATAGCTAGTTTTTCAGTTCAGTATTTCAATTTATTCATCATCCAATCTAAATGCAGGCAGAAATTGAAAAAGTTAAAAGAAGGAGAGAGGAAAGAGCGCTCGAAAAAGCACAATGTGAGGAAGAAATGGTGAGTTTTGTCCTTTAACAGAGTAAAGCTTTTCTTGTAGAATCTGTTTTCCAAGAGAAATATTTCATGGCTTATTATGATGGAGTTATCTATACTGCTATTTCGATGCATTTTAGCTTGGTTAATTATATCCTTCTGCAGGCACTGCTGGCTAGAGAACATGCTCGTGCTGAGTTCCGGGACTGGGAGAAGAAAGAGGAGGAGGTTGTTGCCGAGTTGCAATTACTGTTCATTTTAAAAATTATTTTTAATTTGATCTGCTACTAATATTTTGATTCTACAGTTTCATTTTGATCAAAGCAAACTCAGGTCAGAGATTAGATTGCCTGCAGGTCGTGTCAAGCCTATTGATGTTTTGTTCAAGCACCTTAGCGGCTCGGATGATTTGGACGTAGAAATAAATGAACCATACATGGCTTTCAAGGTGATTATTTGCTGTAACCTCAATTTTGATATAATAATTATTTTAACAAACATGCATTGACTATGTTTTCTAACTATTCATGTTGGTATTTGATTTGCATTGTTTAATATAGGGCTTGACTGTAAAAGATATGGAAGAGCTTCGTGATGATATCAAAATGTATTTAGACTTGGACAGAGCAACACCAACTCATGTCGAGTTTTGGGAGGTATTATCCCTTCTCACTATTTTGCTCTTGCTGAGTATAGATATTCCTTAGTGACGGGTGACAGCTGGAAATTTCTTCGTTTACAGACTATCTATCTTCCTACCTTTCCAGAATTTGGATATTTTGTAATATCGGTCCTGGTATGAGAACACAATGGAATAGGATTTATGTTGTTGATTCCATACTCCTGTAGAATAAGGTTTTTGTCAATTTGAAGATTTAGAGTGTCCTCCAAAGTCTTATATTTTCCTTTTGGTCACCCTCTCTTCTTGCTTGAAATGATTGCTTTTAGACCATTTCTAAATGACAGGTGACAGCTAGAGATTTCTTCATTTACAGACTATCTATCTTGCTACCTTTCTAGAATTTGCATATTCTGTAATATCGGTCCTGGTATAGGATTTATGTTGTTGATTCCATAATCATGTAGAATAAGGTTTTTGTCAATTTGAGGATTTGGAGGGTCCTCCAAGGTCTTATATTTTCATTTTGGTCACCCTATCTTCTTGGTTGAAATGATTGCTTTAAGACAATATCTGATGGTCACTAACTTATCAGAATATAATGACCATGAATATTGTATTTAGCACCTTAGATGTTGACTAAAAATAACTGCTGGTACTTGTCACAATAAGATGTAAATGTCTCATAGGTGGTGCTTTGACATGTGTAATTAATTCAACAGGCGCTTATGGTGGTTTGTGATTGGGAATTAGCTGAAGCACGGAAGAAGAATGCACTAGATGGAGCTCGGGTGCGAGGGCAGGAACCTCCTGCTGAGTTGATTGCAGAGGAAAGGGATTTGCATCCTAGTATTGATGCAGATGTCAGGAATCTTTTGGAAGGAAAGACTCACAAGGAGCTTGAAGCATTACAAACCAAGATAGATCTACAGATGTGTGCGGGCACAGCCATGGTGGTTGAGTACTGGGAAGCCATTCTTAAACAGCTTCATATATATAAGGCAAAGGTACTCAGTTCTAAACATTTGTAAATAATTTTTCTATGTAATGTGCAACTTGTTCTGGACTTCACTACTAACTAGCTGCAATTATAGGCTCTTTTGAAGGAAATACATGCTAAAATGCTGTGTAAGCATCTGCAACGCCTTGAGCAAGCTCTGGATGGTCCAAAATTTGAAACTGATCTTGATTCAATGTGTGAAGCAGAGGCTATTGAGCATAATGACGACGGTATGTGTATTTTTATTAGCTATGGTAAAATTCTGGATTCTTTTTAAGGTCGTTGCATTTATAGTCATTGGGTAATATTTCTTTGACATAGATGCTGGAAATTTCTCTCCAGAACCTATATTGGAGAAAGAGTCTCAAGAGTCAGAGGAAGAGGCTGGATCATTTTCACCAGAACCATTACAGGGTGATGACGACGAAGAAGCTATTGACCCTGACAAGGATAGGGCTTTACTGGTAACTTGTCTAACACAATGCATATTGTCTATTTAAGAAGCTTATTGAGTTAAAAAGCTGTTTATATGTTTAACCATGTCATTACTTAGCAGGAATGTAAACGAATTGCCGTTTTGGAAGACCAGCAGAGACGAATTCAAGAAGCTATAGCATCAAAGCCAACTCCATCAGAAGATAACTTTGAACTGAAAGCCATGAAAGCTATGGGAGCCATGGAAGAAGGGGACGCCATATTCGGGTCTGGTGCAGAACATAACCTGGACTCACAAGTTGGACTTCATCCATTCTGTTCATCTTCCATTACTAAGGGGTTATTTGATATTATGATTTGCTTACAAAATTCTCATATGCAGGTGTATTGGTGGCATGATAAATACCGACCAAGAAAACCAAAGTATTTCAACCGTGTTCACACTGGATATGAGTGGAACAAATATAATCAGACTCACTATGACCATGACAACCCACCACCAAAAATTGTGCAAGGATATAAATTCAATATCTTTTACCCTGACCTCGTTGACAAGACAAAGGCTCCTTCATACACAATTGAGAAAGATGGAAGCAATGGTGAGACATGCGTCATTAGGTTCCACGCCGGGCCTCCATACGAGGACATTGTAAGTTGTTGACTCGATCTATTTGGTAGTCTTGCTTTTGTATACAATGATTAAATTACCCTTGACTTACCAGTTTGTCTTCTTGGAATTGCAGGCATTTAAAGTTGTTAACAAGGAATGGGAGTATTCTCATAAGAAAGGATTCAAGTGCACATTTGAACGTGGGATATTACATGTATACTTCAACTTCAAACGCTACCGCTACCGTCGGTGATTTGTGGAAAGGCCGTTTTGCTAATTTTTTTTCTGTCTGTCTCTTTTTCTCTGCTTTAACAGAAAACTCTTCAAGCGGCAAACCTTGAGAAACATCACGCTCAATCTTTTTCGCCATACATATCTGCAACCCACAGATTATATTCTAAACAAAGTAAAAGAAAAAAAAATTCTTCCCCCAATTTGTAGTTGTTTCAGATCCATGAGCCGTCAGATAAGTACTTTTACCATTAACAATGCATTCAAGACGGACATGATCAATGTCATAAAAGTGAAAACATGTCTGCACTAGTTATAATCATCAGCCGCAACCTTCAAATGCATTAAAAGAAGGAAAGAAAGATAAAAGGCCATTCAACAGAAAATTGTTTAGAATTTAGATCTATTTGAAAAGAAAAATAAAATCCTAGATAAATTAATTAACTTACTTAATTAGCCTTCAAATTATTGCTGATTTATTCCTGTTCATACAATACTTTTTTACTTTTTATACAATACTATTCATAGGTAGTGTTCATTGCACTGTTTATTTATCTTAATTCTATCATATATGTTAAAAATAGTAAATTGCGGAAAGTAAAATACATGGAGAATTTTTACGTGGTTTAGGTTACAATCTTACATCCATAGGCCCATGTCCAGACAATAAATAATTCATTAAGTAATGAAAAGATTACAACTTATTAGATTCTTACACAATTTTAAACTCCTTTTTACTTTTACAACCACCTCATTTAATCTAAGTTAGTCGAGCTTGCGTAGTGAACACTATTTGTCTTCAATTGTGTTTGCTGCTTTGTATGAGATCCCAAAACATAACAAATGGCTCCTTCAAGACGAAGTGATCAAAGCAATAATAAACAATGTCTAATGAAAGACTTGGTGAATAAGACTAAAATGTCATAATAGAGATACGAAACATTATATGTGGCCAAAGAGGGTTTCTTCTAGTTCTCTGCGTTGGTTGCTTCTTTGATATAAAATACAATGTCTTCTTCATGTTTGCAACGTGTGAAATATTTTCCTTTATATAGGTATCATATTTTATCCAAACCCTAATAGAGGAGTACTGAGGTATACTTTCTCAAGAGTCCAATATTCTATAAATACTTGATTTACTCACAAATGTATTAGCCATCTTTATTTGAAACTCTTTGATATGTAATCCTACTTACACGCCAATTTCGTTCTTTATGCATCTAAAAATATTCTCCAATATTCCACATAATCTAATCTAATTAATTCCCAATACTAGACAAATCCTTAATAAAAGCAAACAAATTCCTACTAAAAGGAATAAATAAATTACAATATTATTGTTGCAATGATGTTAATCCTAAAATCCCTAAAAAAATTTAAAGAAACACACTTTTCATTGAGATTGGAGTCACCAAACGGATTTGAATCGTTAGAATAACCAAAAACCTTTGTGCCTTCAATTTCTTGCAACTTTTGCTGCCTGCACAATTGAAAATTACATGAGCAACAAAAAATAATTTAGTGAAACAATATAGTAAAGGAAAACCAACCAAAATAATAAAAAATATTAAACATTTCTTTGTGCTTTCTTAGCCAAATGCTCAACGATTTCCTCTTCAGTAATTTTCCTCGAAGACTTCCGCTTTCTGTGGTCACGCTAGCTCTCATTGCTAGTATCACTAGAACTATCTTAGTCCCCACTGCATTTGTTGCTTTCGCTTCTTCTTCAATCACCTCAAAACTATCTGATTCCTTGTCATGTCTATTGCTCTTATCATTCTGTACGTTTGCGTGAGCTCCTTTCTAATGACTCATCGGAAATGGTGTATGAGTTGGACTTGGACTATAACTCAGATGATGAGTCATCGTACTTCTATGTTTCACTTTGACTTCTTCTTTTGGAAGAAGACTTCTACTCTTTCCATGACTGCCCATTTCATAAAAACCTGTTCAAGTTACCACAAGTGAGTGAAACGAATAAGAATATAGGTCAGGGCATCTTTTGGTTCTATATAATCATTTAAACCTTAGACAAGAAACCAAACAAACAAATTCTATTGTAATAAGGATGTAATTTACAAATGAAGAACTGCCCAATATAAACAAACTAATATTAAAATAATTAATGCTAACCACGAATATTTAGTTTAAATTAGAAATAAATAAGTAACCAAAAAATGAATAGAATATTTGACTCAGGCTAGAATTCTCCAGATCTGCTATAAAGTCCAACATGCAAGTTCAAACTCCAAGAACATTGATCAGAGAAAGAAATCACAAATTCACTAAGTTTTTTTTTTCAATAAAAAAACTGATGGGAGAAAATTCAGGTTTTTCAATTTTTCAATTAAAACCTTTTTGGACCGATCTCATACAACATATAAGAATTAAATAATCTAGAAATTCGTACCTTTGATGATCTGAAAAGACGAACGATTAAGAGTTGTAGATCCGTCTCCAAACGATCTTCCAGGCTATGACTCAAGATCGATCAACACTGGACGTGTGGGCGTCTGTTTCACCACTCCCAATTGCAACTGGCGTCTCTTAGATGTCTTCTGTATTTTTCTTGAAAACCCTGGAATTCTCTCTTCCCTTATTTGGGAGAAAAGTACCCCTTTTATAATATCTTATGAAAAACCCTAGTATGTTAGGATTATGATTTCTCTTTTAATTTAAATATTTAAATATTTAAATTAAATATTATCTCTCCACTTACGTAAAAGTGGAGAGAATGTGTAACTAACTAGGGGACCACCTTGTAAAATATCACAAGCCCCCTTTTACACTTGAATATAACATACTAGGCTTTAACAAATATTATAATTATGATTTTCACCTAATACGCCAGTTTTCTTGCTTTTGGGTCCAGTGATGGTGTTGTCAATTAAATGACCTAACCCGGGGATCGTTTGGAAACATACAATAGTGGCTACAATAATTAAATTTGTAATTAAACAAATATAATTATTTAATTCCAATTCTACTCCACTATAAGATTGGAGCTGACCTACATAATTGTATGCTCGAATATTAATTCGCCCAAGCCACATTGATTTCTTTACTGCATAATCCTTTATACCACATCATTAATTAAATCGATATCTCAATTGTCCAATCGATTTAATTACATCTTGTTCCTTGATACTTACTGGTTTTCTCTAATGATCATTTTCAACATACTAAATATGTTGACACACTCTGGCCAGAGAATTCTATGATCAAGTGCCGAAAACCCATCAAGAGATGTGTCGTACAAATTCTATATTGTTAATCTATAACTCCAATACTCATAATTGCCTCCACCAAGATACCGGGTAATCTTGACCACAAGTGTGTGTTGTGCCCATTGGTAACTCAAATGGAATAACAATTACAATCATGAAATCATAACTAACTCAAGATTAAGATTACAGTAAAATCAATGCCTATAAGATTTAATAAGTCTGACAGTCATTTCAAGGTTAATTAAATCTCATATGTGATCATGTTCAATGTAGTCGTACTACATCAATAAATTCATACATGATTAAGACAAACCATTCAATGAATTTATTACAGTCTATACCTAAATAAAGTGCCCAACTTTATTTATCAACTGTGAACATAATTTATTTAATCAGAAGATAACTTATATTTATGTCTTCTGTGAATCCACATCGTGATCACATAAATACATATAATATGATCAAATGGACTTTACTCAAAATATTAATGCAATTAAGATACTTGAATAAAATACCTCATTTATTTTATTAATCAGAAAAATTATTTATTACAATTAAATAAACACATATGCTTTTAAAGAGCACATTTTCCCAACAATCTCCCACTAGCTCTTAAAGCATATCTGGCATATAGCACATACTCTAGGGATCTAAGTGCAAGTTATAATGGTTTCCCACTGATGGCCATTGTAATAAGATTTGCCATATGGCATCTAATGTCATTTGGGTTACTGTGATATAACATTTCTACACTATTCCCTCGTAAAATGATACTTCCTCTCAATATGTTTTTGTTTCTTGTGGTTCTTTGGTTCCTTAGATTGAGCTACTGCACCACTACTATCACAAAATAGTTTAAGGGGTGCAGTTACTACAGGTACCACCTCAAGATCTTTTTAGGAACTTGCAGAGCTATACAGTTTCTTTTGCAGCTTTAGATGCAGCCACATATTCAGCTTCTGTTGTGGAGTCTGCGATACAAGATTGTTTCACACTCCTCCAACTAATAGCTCTACTTCCTAATGTAAACATATAACCAGAAGTAGACTTTCTAGAATCCTTATCTGACATAAAGTCAGAATCAGTATAACCCACTGGAATAAGTTCATCACCAGAATACACAAGCATATAATCCTTAGTTCTTTTCAGATACTTCATTATGTGCTTGACAACAGTCCAGTGTTCAGGTCCAAGATTAGATTGATATCTGCTAACCATCCCAACCGCAAAACAGATGTCTGGTCTAGTACAAAGCATGGCATACATGAGGCTTCCCACAGCTTCCGCATAGGGAACTCGTCTCATTTTCTCTATCTCCTCAGATGTTTTGGGAGATTGATCCTTAGAGAATGAAATTCCATGTCTGAATGGTAACAAACCAGTCTTAGAATTTTCCATGCTAAATCTAGCCAATATCTTATCGATATAGACCGCTTGAGATAAAGCTATCGTTTTATTCTTCCGGTCTCGTAGCAACTTGATACCAAGAATATAACTAGCTTCTCCCAGATCTTTCATATCAAATTGTTTCGCTAGCCAACTCTTTATTGTAGTTAATACTCCTACATCGTTTCCGATAAGGAGAATATCATCTACATAAAGAATTAGAAAAGCTACAGATTTTCCCTGAATTTTCTTGTACACACATGGTTCATCAATATTCTGAATGAATTCAAACGATTTTATCGCTTAATCAAATCTGATGTTCCATGACCGGGATGCTTGCTTCAATCCATAGATGGATCTCTGCAACTTGCATACCAAGTGTTCTTGGTCTTTTTCCAAAATTCGACATCTCTGTCTATTTGAGCTTCGTTGTAGCTAGTGGGATCTTGTACATGTTCATCTGAGATAGCCGTATAGGTTTCTCCCAATAACATGTATCTCGCAGGTAACCTAGTTACCCTCCCACTACGACGAGGTTCTAAAAGTGATGGTTCTTCAGGGATAATCTTGTGTTGATCAGCTGGTTGTTGCTGTTCTTCCTGTTCTATAACAGGAGTTGAAAGCTGAGCATCAACCTGATCACCTGACAGTTCTTCAAGTATTACCTTACTCTTAGGTTTGAAGTTATTCATATAGTCTTCCTCGAGGGAAGTAAAATGTGTGCTCACAATTACCTTCCTATCTTGAGGACTATAAAATAAACCTCTCCTTGTTCTTTTGGGATACCCCACAAACATGCAAACCTCAGAACGTGAATCCATCTTGTCTGCCTTTGGTTTCAGCACATGTGCTGGTGATCCCCAAATACGGACATGTCGTAAACTTGGTTTGCGACTCGACCATAGTTCTATTGGGGTTTTAGGCACTGACTTAGATGGAACTAAGTTCAAGAGGTAAACTGCAGTCTCCAGTGCTAGTCCCCAAAAAGAGATTGGTAATGTTGAATAACTAAGCATAGATCTCACCATATCCAAAAGAGTTCTATTTCTCCTTTCAACTACCCCATTTTGTTGTGGTGTTCCTGGGGCAGTCAACTGAGATATAATCCCATTTTCAACCAGATACTCTTTGAAATCTCCGGAGAGATATTCACCACCTCGATCAGATCGAAGTTTCTTTATGTTCTTATCTAATTGCTTTTCTGTCTCAGCCTTATACTCTTTGAATTTCTCAAGAGCTTCAGACTTATGACGCATTACATAAACATAACCGTATCTCGAGTAATCATCAGTGTAAGTGATGAAATACTCATAACCTCCTCGAGCTTGTACATTGATTGGTCCACATACATCTGTATGTACCAATTCAAGTGGTACTGTTGCACGTACACCTTTGGCCGAGAATGGCCTTTGGGTCATTTTCCCTTCTAAACAAGATTCACAGAGTGGCAATGATTCATTTCCCAGTGGACCCAAGAGCCCATCTTTGATCATTCTCTGTATCCTAATTTGGTTTATATGACCCAAGCGTAAATGCCAGAGGTAACATTGGTTGGAAGAAATATTTCTTTTCTTAGATAAATGTGTATGCTCATCATTATTGATCACTGTGTCATGTATAGAATGGATCATAGGACTTAAATGATATAAATTATATTCCAATGTACCAGAACAAATAAGTCTCTTATTATAAAAAATAGAAACAGAGGATCCAAAATTTACAGTGTACCTTTGTTTTGACAAACAAGCTACTGAAATTAAATTCCTCTTAATGTCTGGAACATAAAGACAATTATTCAAAACTAAAGTCTCATTATTAAAAAATAATAAAACAGATCCAGTCTTCACTGCTGACACGAACTGTCCTGTCCCTAATGCAGCTTGACGCTTCCTTCACTTATTTTTCTGGTTTCCTGAAACTAATAAAGTGAATTACAAATATGATTAGTTGCTCCTGAATCCAACACCCAAGTGTCAATAGGATTCTGAACTAAACAGGCCTCTATTACAAAAAGATTTCCCATACCTGATTTTACAATCTTAGGGCAATCCTTTTTCCAGTGACCTTTCTGTCCACACTTGAAGTATTTGCCTTTCGGCTTGCCATCTTGCTTGGTAGACGATTTCTTTTTCCCAGCATTCTTCTTACCCTTGCCTTTTGGCTTAGGCCTAGAAGAAGAACTTTTTTCAGCAATATTTATGCTTCCTAGAGATTTCTCAGTACGATAGATCTTTTCAGCAGAATGGAGTTCGTTCATCAATTCAGTTAAGGTCATATTTCTTTTGTTCATGTTATAATTGACCTTAAACTTTTTGAATGTATCTGGTAGAGATTCTAGCACCATATCAATTTTTTGAGTTATCATCAATTTGTGCACCCTGAATCTCAGCCTCATTCAAATAGTCCATATTTTGAGGACATGATCACGAACTCTTGTGCCCTTCCCCATTTTGCTATTCATAACACCCTTCAATGCTGCTTGTCTCGCAGAGCGAGTACTCTGCCCAAACATCTCTTGGAGACTATCCATTATTTCAAAGTGTGCGCTTTCTAAATTGCTGTGTTTGGTCTGCAGAATATTAGAAATTGAGGCTAAAATATAGCATTTAGCCATTTCATTGGCCTTTTGCCATTTCTCATAAAGCCTCCTCTCATTTCTATGAGCATTTTCTGGTGGTACTGGGGGGTATGCCTGGGTTAAAACATATTTATAATTTTCAGCAGTCAGGACAATATATAGATTTCTTTTCCAATCTATATAATTCTCGCCAGTGAGTTTGTTTTGATTCAGAATAATAGTAAGTGGGCTTAAGGAAGACATTTCTGAAAAATAAAACATTCATGCATTAATACATTGAAACAAATAATATTCACAATAAAAATTTAAAATGCAAAAAACCATAAATGCATTTTTTTTATTGTAACGATAATCTAGTACCGCTTTAGCAAGCTATCCGTTGGGGAAGTCATGCCGCCACTTACTAGAACCAATTAACCATTAGATTATTTTCTTTCATGTCTTAACATGATAAATAACTATCGTTATCTTTTTGGGCTAAAATTTGTTAACAGAGCTTCGTTGGGAAGGTTAATAACAAATTTTGTTGAGTGTATAACCATTGTTTCAATCTACGTATTTCTCATATCATGCAGCCACCGTTAGGGTGATCAACAGATTGAAAAATATTTCGATCTTATCTTTAAAGAATTTCATCAAATAAAATATCTAATAAATATACCCTCCGTAGGGAGCATCACCGTATCATGAAGTCGAGGTATATATATAATTTTATTATTGAACTAACAATGGAGCCCGTGGGAAAATTATCTTGAATTTTTCCTCTCCCACTCAATATTTTAAAATTAGTTTTTCCTTTTAAAACATACATATATTGTTAATTGCATGCTTCCTATAATATTATCTGAGTGATATTTTATATTATCAAGCATTTGCAAATTTCAAACAATATACATAAATTCATGTTATATGAATGACATATATCATTATGCATAGAGTGGCACTACTTATTCTATATGACATGTTAACATCCAAAACATAACATATAGAAAAAATAATTAAATAATCTTAATTCATGGCTTTCCTAAAATAAAAAAAATTACATTAAACCTAAGCCTAATCTTCATTTGGGCTTCTTGTCAATGTCCATCTTTCCATAAGCTCGACTTTGTTAATGGACTAGGGAAAATTGGGCTTTAAAATTTATTATTGGTCCAATTTTAATTTTTGAAAGAAAATAAGTAAATAATTAAATATTTTTTTTATAAATAAAATTTTGGACCAAAAATAAATTTAATGTGTTTAATTTTATCTATGCATTTTAATCCATTAAGCCCAATTTCTATTGGGCTTAAAACTAGGATTCGTTAAGTCCAAAACTGTTTTTGAACTTAAATGTAAAAACTTAAACATTTTCTGCCCAAAATATCAAAATATAGAACCATAGGGAGTCTAATGATAAAAACCATTAAAACCCTAAAATCCATATTTTTCTTCCCTTCTTCTTCAGCGGCCATCAACGCAAAAAACCAGCTCCTGTACATTATTTCTACACCGGATAGCAGCCGTTTCCGACGTCGATCCGACACTGAGTCACCGTTGCTGCCTCACCGGAAAGCTCCCAAACAACTCACGACGCCTTCCGCTAGCAACTTCCGCACGCAGCCATCCTTCGCTTGCGTCACTGGGCACGTTGCTTGCCGCTGAAGCTACTGCCAGCGTTTGCTTGCAGTGCGCAGAGCTGGCCACGCAGGCCGCGCACTCTGCTTGCTGCGCATACAACGCAGCGTGCGCTGCTGGCCACTTTGGCCGCGCGCGCTGCTGCAGCGTTGCTTCCAGCGGTCTCCAGCAAGCTTCCATTCTGCTTGCAGCCATCTTGCGCACGCGACCAGCCTCTGCTCGCGGTAGCCACGTTGCTTGCCGCTGTAGCTGCTGGCAGCACTGGTTGCAGCGTACTGCTTGCTGCGCATGCAGCACAACGCTTACTGCTGGCCACTCGGGCCACACACGCTGCTGCAGCGTTGCTTCCAGTGTCTCCAGCAAGTTTCCAGCAGTGCAGCTCGTGTTTCCAACAGTCTTTCCCAAGTTTCCGCAAGTTTTCGGTGATTTATAAATTTCCTACGCCAATATTGGCTTACAAAATTTCTATTATAGTAAAATAAATCAAGAGGGAAATATGGTGATAAAAAACCACCTCTCTTGTTACAGATCCAAACAAAAAATACAATAGAGAATCTAACCATGAATTAAGACAAACCACAACATACTTTATTCATATATTAAACAAATAATATATATCTGAATAAATTGTGCCACTCTAATGCATAAATTTCAAGATTAATTTCATACGAAATTCTTATATATTAATATGAGATGGCTCTGATACCAATTGATGGGAGAAAATTCAGGTTTTTCAATTTTTCAATTAAAACCTTTTTGGACCGATCTCATACAACATATAAGAATTAAGTAATCTAAAAATTCGTACCTTTGATGATCTGAAAAGACGAACGATTGAGAGTTGTAGATCCGTCTCCAAACGATCTTCCAAGCTATGACTCAAGATCAATCAACACTGGACGTGTGGGCGTCTGTTTCACCACTCCCAATTGCAACTGGCGTCTCTTAGATGTCTTCTGTATTTTTCTTGAAAACCCTAAAATTCTCTCTTCCCTTATTTGGGAGAAAAGTACCCATTTTATAATATCTTATGAAAAACCCTAGTATGTTAGGATTATGATTTCTCTTTTAATTTAAATATTTAAATATTTAAATTAAATACTATCTCTCCACTTACGTAAAAGTGGAGAGAATGTGTAACTAACTAGGGGACCACCTTGTAAAATATCACAAGCCCCCTTTTACACTTGAATATAACATACTAGGCTTTAACAAATATTATAATTATGATTTTCACCTAATACGCCAGTTTTCTTGCTTTTGGGTCCAGTGATGGTGTTGTCAATTAAATGACCTAACCCGGGGATCGTTTGGAAACATACAATAGTGGCTACAATAATTAAATTTGTAATTAAACAAATATAATTATTTAATTCCAATTCTACTCCACTATAAGATTGGAGCTGACCTACATAATTGTATGCTCGAATATTAATTCGCCCAAGCCACATTGATTTCTTTACTGCATAATCCTTTATACCACATCATTAATTAAATCGATATCTCAATTGTCCAATCGATTTAATTACATCTTGTTCCTTGATACTTACTGGTTTTCTCTAATGATCATTTTCAACATACTAAATATGTTGACACACTCTGGCCAGAGAATTCTATGATCAAGTGCCGAAAACCCATCAAGAGATGTGTCGTACAAATTCTATATTGTTAATCTATAACTCCAATACTCATAATTGCCTCCACCAAGATACCGGGTAATTTTGACCACAAGTGTGTGTCGTGCCCATTAGTAACTCAAATGGAATAACAATTACAATCATGAAATCATAACTAACTCAAGATTAAGATTACAGTAAAATCAATGCCTATGAGATTTAATAAGTCCTGATCGTTTTCAAGGTTAATTAAATCTCATATGTGATCCTGTTCAATGTAGTCGTACTACATCAATAAATTCATACATGATTAAGACAAACCATTCAATGAATTTATTACAGTCTATACCTAAATAAAGTGCCCAACTTTATTTATCAACTGCGAACATAATTTATTTAATCACAAGATAACTTGTATTTATGTCTTCTGTGAATCCACATCGTGATCACATAAATACATATAATATGATCAAATGGACTTTACTCAAAATATTAATGCAATTAAGATACTTGAATAAAATACCTCATTTATTTTATTAATCAGAAAAATTATTTATTACAATTAAATAAACACATATGCTTTTAAAGAGCACATTTTCCCAACAAAAACAATTATCAAAGTTCCAAAATTTCAGACGATGAGTCATCATGTCTCTTTCTTTCACTTCGATGCTCTTACTACTCTTTTCATGCCTACCCATTGCACAAAAACCTGTTCAAGTTACTACGAGTGAATGAAACGAATAAGAACGTAGGTCAGAGTATTTTTTGTTCTGTACAATCATTTAAACCTCGGACTGGAAACCAAACAAACAAATTTTATTATGATAACAAAGTAATCTACAAATGAAGAACTGCTCAATGAAAACAAAGTGATATTAAAATAATTAATATTAACCACAAACATTTAGCTTAAATCGGAAATAAATAAGTAATCTAAAATGAATAGAAAATTTGATTCGGGCTAAAATTCTACAGATCCATTACAAAGTCCAACTTGCAAGTTCAAACTCCAAGAACGTTCATCAAAGCAAAAAATAAAAAAATTCACAAAGTTTTTTGTTTTCAATAAAAAATAATTGTTAAAGTACCAAATTTTCAAAATTAATATAGTAGAAATATGGTCCACAAATTCCATTAGCCTTAGTGTAAATTTCCCCGGCTCTACGATATAAATTATTTATATTACTATCTCTTGGTTTTTTTAGTAGTGTCTTGTTCACTTATTTGGCTAAATAATAATAATGTATACTTTTATCTTGTATACCTTTTCTTGATTTACTTCTCTAGAGTAGGTGTACATTTAGTTTGTAAAATCACTCATTAACCCATTGAATGCATAAGTATCAAGCTATTGTAATAGCTAGTTGGCAAACCTGTGTCACATGAAAAAACATTACACGGCCAAAACCCCTCTAATTTCATGAATTGTATCTTCTCAACATACCTTACTATTAATTAAATCACTAATGACAGAAAACAACCAATTAAGATCAAAGGAAACACAAAATTGTCTCAAATTATAAAATTTCAAGATTTATAATTTGCGGGGTAGAGTCGTCTTGTGATTTGAATCTTTAATCCTAGGGTTTAATTTTGTCTTTTAGAAACCAAAAGATTCCTGAAACTCTAGCGTTGAATGCAAAACACTAACATCAATGGACAACTTTCTAGTGGAACGACAGCGACGTATAGAAGATCGGCGACAAAGAAACGACTTCTATGGCAAGGCTGCTTTCGGAAGTGAGAGGATAGACGAGGCCGGCAGATTTTCAGCTTGGGAGAAATTGCAAAATTTGTTTTTAAATATTTTTTATGCAATGACTAATATGTAGGTTTGCATATTGTCTTTCTCATTTCGAGGAAAAGGAAACAACAGAGGGATCCGAATTGGACCTAAATGGATATTACATGAAAAGTCTTTTTTAAAACCTAGCATTAAGGGCGTTACAACGATATACCAGAGGAATGGAGAAAAACTCGTGATTGGTGTAGAGGGGAAGTTCTGTTTATGATATGGTTCAAGAAAAAGTCGTCTCATTTCATTACTTCTTCGTTCTTTCTAACTCATTCACTTCAAGGTTGATTCTGAACGCCGCGTAACATCATCTTCAACCAACCTCCACCGTACTCGGTGCGGCCACTAAAGAATTGCTTATACACTAAAAAGCTGCTTATTAATTATCCACATGTAACCGCCTTTGGATTACTTTCATGCGTATGTTAAAAATAAAATTTTACAGTTTATTGCATGCCGCTCACTAATCATGAGTTTACTAACAAAGGGATTTCATAAAAACTTATATTTGTTACGAACTTAACTATTGTTTAAGTTCTTAATCTCAAATCTCTTCTAGTATTTTAAAAAGAAACAATATTCAGCTGAAAAATGACGATAGAATAAAAATAGACAAAGAACCAAACCAAACCGACTGGTCAGAATAACTTAACGTTACACAAAATTGCAACATTGCCACTACAATTACATATTTGTATTAGACTTTGCCTTGAATGTTGTGACATAGTTTACACAAAATTGCCACTACTCCCATTCCAGATAGGAAAATCAAAGCTGAGCAGAGCAAAACCAAAATAAATATTGAAATGTTTTAAAGTCATTACGGTTATAAGAGTTTATACAGGGGAAGTTCCACTGTTGAGTGATGAGATTATGAAGAATGTACATAGATTTTTAATAGGGAGAACAAGGCATGGGTGACAGAGAATTTTTTTTGCTTCCGAGGATTGATTATTGGTGAATGGTGACCATTTAGGGTGCGTTTGGGATTGAAGTACTGTAACTTTTAAGTTACAGCTGCTGTGGAAAAAAAGTTGTGATTATGAAATAAACATTAATAATATGTAGTAAATATAAATTTTAAATAATAATAGATTTTCTATTATACAAGTGAAATTTATAGTGACATAGCTTCCAAGTTACAACAGCTAGTGTTTACCAAATACTTTAGTGCTGTATCTTAAAAGTTATAGCTGTTCAACCTTAATCCTAAACGCACCCTTAGTTTAGTGGATGTCGATTAATGTTTGTATGAAATCCACGTGCATAGACACAAGAAAGAAAAGACTGGCATTGTTGCTAAAGGAGATGGGCACAATGACAATAATGCCTTTTGCTTTTACTCCTAACTCATTCTCTGCGATTGCATGAGCTCTTTTCTGGTGGCTTATCGGAATCGGTATATGAGTCGGACTTGGACTCTAGCTTACAAAATGAGTCATCGTATCTTTTTCTTTCACTTCAACGACTTCTTTTCGAAAAGAAGACTTCTCTCTTGGTCTTACTACTATTTCCATGCCCACCGATTACACAAAAAACTGTTCAAGTTACGACGAGTGAGTGAAACGAATGAGAACATAGGTAAGGGCATTTGGTTCTATACAATCATTTAAACCTTGGACCAGAAACTAAACAAACAAATTCTATTACGATAAATAAGAAATCTACAAATGAAGAATAGCTCAATAAAAACAAAGTGATATTAAAATAATTAATATTAACCACAAACATTCAGATTAAATCAGAAACAATCAAGTAATCTAAAAATGAATAGAAAATTTGATTCGGGCTAAAATTCTACAGATCCATTATAAAGTCCAACATCCAAGTTCAAACTCTAAGAACATTCATCAAAGTAAAAAATTACAAATTCACAAAGTTTTTTTTTTCAATAAGACAAAATTATCACATTACCAAATTTTCAGAATCAATATAGTAGAAATATGGTCCATAAATTCCATTAGCTTTAGTATAAATTTTCCTAGCTCTATAGAAATAAATTAATTATTTTAATATCACTTTTTTTTAGTATTATCTTGTTCGCTTATTTGGCTAAATAATAATAATGTATACCTTAGTTTGTATATCTTTTCCTGATTTACTTCTTTAGAGTAGGTATACCGTTAGTTTGTAAAATCACCCATCAACACATTGAATGCATAAGTATCAAGCTATTATAATAGCTAGTTGGCAAACCTGTGTCACCCAAAAAAGAAAAAAAAGAGCATTACACGAACAAGAACCCCTTTAATTTGCACGAATTGTATCTTCTCAATTCCTTTACAGTCAATTCAATCACTAACAGAAGAAAGCAACCAAATAAGATGAAACACAAAATAGTCTCAAATTATAAAATTTCAGGGTTTAAGATTCGCGGGATGGAGTCTTCTTGTGATTTGAATCCTTAATCCTAGGGTTCAATGTTGTCTTTTAGAAACAAAAAAAAAAAATCTCTAAAATAGTAGCGTTTCAATGCAAAACACTAACCTTAATGGACGCCTTTCTGGTGAAATGATAGTGACATACAGACAATCGGTGATAGAGAAACGGTCTCTGTGACAAAGCTGCTTTGTGCATCTTCAGGATATGATACGCACATGGAATGTTTCAAGAAAAACAAAGGCTTTCAAAGAAGCCAAGAGTTCTGTTGGTTTATTTTATGATAATAAATCTCAACAATTCATACTTGGATAAGGATTCATGGTCACAAATCTATGACTGTATTCATTTGTACGATAATAAAATATATTAAAATGTTTAAATTGGTTGCGATAATTAACAACTATATGCTTTTTTCATTATTTTCCAATAAATTGCAAAACTGGAAAGCTCACCTTTATGAACTGTCACTATCACGAAACAAATGCATTTTCTTGGTTTCTTATCTTCGAAATTGAAATTTCTTTGGGAGCTTTTTGCATTGTTGTCTTTCTCGTAAGAAATTCTTGAGAAATGCATTGCATTGTGAGTCGAGATTTTGGTTAAGAACCCAAGCAAGCAAATGTTAATTTTGAAACTAGAATAATATCTTAAACAACATTTTGAATCTTAGAGGTGAGAGAAGTTGGTCTAAAACAATGATCAACATAATTTTTGGATCATATGATGGTGATAATGATGAAAGGAGTTCTCCCGGATAGCTTCCCATTAATACCGCAAGTGCCATTGCTCCAAAGCTATAGACATCGCATTTACGGCAAGTGCCATTGCTTGAAAGCTATAGATCTCGCATTTCTCTATCACAATCATAGTATAGGCAAGTTCTACATGCAAAGAAAAGGTGTAAGATCGTATCTTTAAAAATTAAACCATGGAGTTTGATGAGAAACAGAACCAAATATTTTATTCGCCAAGAGCAGTATATGCCTAAGTGTCTACTCGTAGGGTTCTATCAGATGAGTCAACATAAAGAAGTCTAGCATTGTTAAAATTAGTAACAAATGCCTTCAAATTTAAGTTAAGCAGATTGTTGTCGCTTCATATGTCGCCATAAACAATTAATGGTGTGCAATGGTAATGCAGGTACGACAAAGCGTGAGCCACGCACTTTGCAATGTTTACTTTGTTTGTCCAATTCAACTCAAGAGCTTTATTCTCTTCGTTTAGAACACAGCACAAGCTTCCTCTTTCCATTTACTCATAAATCGCAAACAAAAACCATAGAGTTTCACAATGTTTCGATGTTGTACTGCGAAGAGTACAAGAGCCTCATTTTAGAAGCTCTTGACAAAAGTTGGATCCTTTATTTAAGAATGGTAAAGGTTTTTCAAATAACAACTTTTCTGTCCGGTAGCTTTGCCCTGTAATCACTGCCATAACATCTAGTTTCAATGTGATATTTTGGTATGAAAATCTTCCATTGCATCAATCAAATCTTCATATAGAATTTTACCATTTTAATTTTGTGGTGATAATATTATTATTATTTCTTTCAAGTGATATAAGACCACTCATTTTGTATGTAAAAATATACTAGTTATGTTCTTAGAAAAGATTGGAAGAGTCACGATAGTTCCACTTAAAAGCAAGCTTCCTTAGGTGTTGTATATAGCCTTGGTGCCAGAACCTTTTTAGTGCACCTAGGCTTACTAATAAGCTTCGTATACACTTATCATAAATTTATGATAATGATGATAATGATGATGATAATAATAATAAATTAATAAATAAATTGCAATGGAAATGACATAATAAATAAATCAACAATATGTAAAAATATTTTTTAAAAATTCATTAATCCAAGGCCTATAAAATTATGGTGTCCTTAAAACAGATTCGCCGCTTTCACAACGGTGCTTGAATTTTATAAACATGTATCTCCTAAAATAAAACGGATTCAAATGTTTGCTTAAGAGATAAGAGAAGAAAATCACTAGGATTTTGGTGAGTTTTACAATTGAACATAGAGGCCAATGTATATAGGTTTGAAAGGGGACATTAGTTAACTAAAAATCCCACAAATCCCTCATTTTTTCACACCAACGGGTGCTCTTTGAGATCCAATCTCTCATTAACCCAAGCACCAATTTAAGAGTTCTATAATTTGTTACAAAGAGCTCACAGAGGAGATTCCGAATCATCCAAGCACATATTTTTTTTCAATATTTATCTTGCTCAAAATTGACCTCAAAATAGCCACTTTATGCTATTTTTCTAACAATCCCCCACATGAATGAAAATTAGCAAAAGACACAAAAGCGATTGTTTTGATATCAAAACCATTTTGACTCTAGTAATAGAATTCAATGGATTTAAAGTTGCATAAGATATTTAGGTTTGAACCTTTGAATCTTCGCTTGTGAAATATATTTACTTTATTGACTGACTAGTAGACACAATGTCTTTGAACTATTTTGTCATTTATGTAAATGATAATATACTTTCACACAAGAATTTTTCCTAACACTTTGAGTACTCATGATAATGTTCATTTTAGCCCTGAACATCTACCTAGTTCTGCAAGAGTTTCTAAGAATTGAGCCCTTGACAATTCCCTTTGAAACGACCCCACTTTTCTCTTACATTGATGATTTCTTAATCAAAAGTAACCCTCCTTACTTTGCTTAGACTCCTAACATATAAGAAGTCATTAAAAGCATAGCTTACCCTTTTTTCCCTATGAGCGCCCCTATTTCATCATGGGAATGGACGGTAGGATAACCTCAAAAGCGATCCCACAAGGTATTTTACAATTAGGTTGTCCCTTTAAATCTAGTTCTTGTGATCTCCAATCAACTAGGTTGACTTTTCCTTCTTAAAATAAACCTTTCATTCTATGGGCTTTAGTCCCATTACCCCTCAAATTTTTCTATTAGCTTTTTTGTAACCCTTTGGTTAGTGGATCCGTAATGTTGTCCTTAGACTTTACATAGTCAATGAAAATAACTTCAGTAGAGAGTAATTATCTAATGGTATTATATCTACAACGCATGTGTCTAGACTTTTCATTATACATATTGTTTTGCGCTCTTCCAATTGCAAATTGACTATCACAATGTTTGCAAAATACTAGAATAGGCTTTGGCCATTTTGGAATACCTTCTAAGAAGTTCCATTGTAATTTTACCTTTTCACCATATTTGTCTAATGCAATGAATTCGGATTCTATTTTTGACCTGTATATCACCATTTATTTAGATGATTTCCATGAAACGGTGGCACCTATTAGTGAAAACACATAGCCTCTCGTAGACCTTGAGTCTTTTACATCAGATATTGAGTTTGCATCACTATAACCTTCTAGTACAACTGAATATCTAGTGTAATGCAGCCCGTAATTGTGAGTATAGCATAAGTACATGAGTACTCTTACTATAGTTTTCCAGTGATCAGTTTCTGGACTATTTGTACATCTATAGTTTGTTTACTGTATAAGCTAAATCTAGCCTTGCACAATTTGTTAGGTACATCAGGCTGCCTATCACTCTGGAGTATTCTACTTGAGAGACACCTTCACCTCTATTCTTAGACAGATGCAAACTTGTATCTAAAGGTATTCTTGCTACAACAAAATCATCTTTATTGAATTTTCCAAGAATTTTGTTCACATAATGTAATTGACTCAAAATAAGTCTATTAGATGTCCTTGAGATTTTTATTCCCAAAATGACATCAGCTAAACCCATATTTTGCATGTCAAAACTGAACTTCAATATATTCGTAGTAAATCTGACCATCTCGTCATCACTCCTAACAATTAACATGTCATCAATGTAAAGGTATAAAATACATAAAAAAATTTTGTCTTTTCGACATATATACATTTGTCACATTCGTTGATCTTAAAACCATCGGCCATCATTGTATGGTTAAATTTTTCATGCCATTGTTTTGGTGCTTGCTTCAAGCCATATAATGACTTTACTAATTTATAGAATTTTTTCCTTGTCCTATAGTTATAAAGCCTTCAGGCTGTTCCATATAGATTTCTTCATCTGAATCTCTATTTAGAAAGACTATTTTTACATCCATTTGATGTACTTCTAAATTGAGCAATGCTTCAGTTGTAGTATCATTCTAATGGAATTTATTCTCGTTATAAGAGAATAAATATCAACGCAATCAAGGTCTTGTCATTGCTTATAACCTTTAATTACAAATCTAGCCTTGTATTTATCAATGATCTATTAGCTTTTATTTTTGTCTTAAAAACCCACTTGGATCCTAGGGGTTTGTATCCTGAAGTGCAGGTCTACTAACTGGCAGGTATGATTATGTAAGATATATTCAATTTCACTATTAATAGCATCTTTCCACAAAGTGCCTTTTAGTGAACTTACAGCTTTCATAAAGCTTTGTGGTTCATTTTCTAGTGACAAGGTCAGAATATCTTATTTTTTCGTTCTAACTCTTTTACTACGTCTAATTTCAGAATGAATCTCTCGTTCACTATCTTGAACTTCTTCTTATTTTTTGTCCTCACTATCTTCAATAATAGGTTTATGTGTTCGTTTAATCGAACTTGAGTCGTCCTTAAATTTATAAGGAAATACATTTTCAAAGAATGATGCATTTCTGGATTCCATTACTGTATTCTTGTGAATATCTAGTGTATTTAACTCATCTCAAGAAATCGATAGGACCCTATTGTTATGTGCATAAGCATAAAATGCAATCTATAATAATAATAATAATAATAATAATAATAATAATAATAATAATAATAATAATAATAATAAAAAATGAATATATAAATTGTGATCTATGAAAATACTATCTATAAAACGCGTCTTTTTGTATAAAAAACTTATAATAATAATAATAGTAATAAATAAATACATTGAAATAGCAATGATATAATAAATAAATCAACAATATGTAGAAATATAAAAAATATAATTTTACTAACCCGAGGTTTGTAAAATTTTAGTGTCTTTAAAACAGATCTGCCGCCTTCACAAGGGTGCTTGAATTATATAGGCATCTATCTCCCAGGATACAACAAATTCAGATAGTGTTGGCACCACAACCTTGTTATTCCTGCAAACTTCAAACAAATGTTTGACTTCTATCATGCTGAAACCTAAAGCTAGAATATTTGCTTATGAGAGAGGAGAAGAAAATCATTAGCATTTTGATGTGTTTTGCAATTGAATATAGAGGCCAATATGTATAGGTTTCAAGGGGGGCATTAGTTAAATAAAATCCCATGTGGGATTCCTCATTTTTTCACGTCAACGGGTACTTTTTGAGATCCAATTTCTCATTCAACAAGCGCTAATTTGAGCGTTCTATAATTCATTGCGAAGAGCTTATAGAGGAGATTCTAAATCATCTATGCACACATATTTTTTCAATATTTATCTTGCTCAAAATTGGCCTCAAAGTAGCCACTTTATGCTAGGTTTCTAAGGAATTCCCACTGAAAACCCATTTCCATTCTTGGTAGCTCTTGTCTCAATTGAATTTTTATTCTTGCTCTTAAGGAGTAATATGAATCCAAATATTATGAAGGAGAATTAGAGTGAGAGGAAGAAAAATTTTAACCAACAGAATGATTGAGGGTGCAAATGTACGACGTCCAGAGCAAGAAAGAAAACCTTTAACATGGCCGCATAAACCCTTGTTGCCTAAAATCTCTTTGGTGGCTTATCCTGCAAATAAGTTGGAATTTCACCTTCCAAGTTGTTGAATGACATGTCTAAATACATTGGAGGGAGAGTCTTAATTACGTATGGTACCTAAAAGGTTATTGTGAGAAAGGTCAAACTTTTATAGGAATAAAATTTTTCTAATCTCTAGTAGAATGGTTCCATCCATGCTGTTGTGATTTATTGTTAAGCGCTGTAACCCTGAGCAATTGCCAATCACAGTTGGAATGGACCACTAAGGCTATTTTTAGGGAGCTATAGAGACATAAAGTTGAAGAGTTTTCCAACTGCAAAAGATATTTGGCTTGGAAGTAAGTTTGAGGAAAGACTTGAGGTATTTAAGTTAGGATAACTTGGTGACCTCTTCTGGAGTGACACTCTATATTTTGTTATCAGATAATATAAAATCACTATAGCATTAAAATTCTCTATTTCTGTTGGAATGGAGAGTTGGTTGGAACTGAGATCTAAAGGCTGCAGGCTAGTTAAATGGCCTACAGTTGCAGGAATTGGTCCAGTTAACTTATGACAGACAAAAAGGTCAAATTCTTTAGATTTCCTATTTCTTATGCAATTGAGCCAATGAAACCAAGACTCAAAGTTGAAGGGTTGTCGAGCGAAATAGGGTTGAAAGAATAGGCCCACCTACGGTGTTATAGTCCAGGTTAGACTTTTTAGAATCTCGATTTCTTGAGGTAGCACAGCTTTGAGTTTTTCACGACTAACAAAAAAAATACACCTCCATATTTCTTAAGCTCCCAATTTCTATAGGGATGGTACCTACAGTGTGATTGATTAAAGAAAGAATGAATGTCAATGATTATTTTTTAATGGATATAAATTAAATATATAGCTAGGTATAAGTTGTATTATTGTGTAACTAAATAACAACTTTCTCAACTAGCCTTATCCGAAGCTTACCTAGTCAAGGCAGCCCTTGAATCAACAGCCATCACCTCCACGCAGTGACCAAAATTCACGAGTTTTGCAAACATCTCCCTTACGGTGTCGCCGACTCTTTGGCCGCTGCTGATACCTCCCAAAAGATGTTGGCCCCTCCCTTGGACCAACCCGACTCCATGCAATCACCAACACAGCTGCCATAGCCCCAAAACAAAAAAACCCTAGTTTGCGTTTATTATCTTCCAGCCGCCACACTACCTTCGCAGCTTCCTTAGCCACAGCTGGGACTATTTTCATCACCCTTGATCCACCCCACCACAGCCCAGGTCCCACCGACGTCACAGCAAGCGCAAACCAACCAGTTGCCACTCGTCTCACAAAACCCTAGTTCTCTCATCCCTTCTCAACGCGCCATCCATGCAATAACCATTTCAACCGGTTCATAGCTAGCCCTCCTTACCAACACATCCACATTGACACATAGCCAGCAATCTGGTTTTGAAAGAGCTACCACAACCGGTGAACAGCCACTTTATCAAAACCTTAATATTCCCACCTCACTCCCATGCCTGTAAATTCGGCTGTTAACACCATCAAAACCACCCAACACCCAATGCTCCATCCCGTAACCTGCCTATGTCATCCTATGGCTCTGCACTCAACCCAGCTGTAATCCTTGATCAAATATTTCCACTTCGTCACCAAAATCCTTTGTGATCACTACTACAAAAATAACATTAAAATTATTGGAATGTGTAAATCTTCCAACTCTAAACCTATGACTTCTAAAATTGAAAATGCTTAAGTTTAGTTTGCAAGCCACTAAGACACAAATATTATGTTAACAATTAAAAATCAAAAGACATAAATACCATCTCACATCTCTTTCCTTTCGTTTATAATATTGTGAATTAAAACATAACAAACATAACTTACAAAATCCTTAGATCCACCACACTGCCAACACTCCCAAAACCTCTCCCATCACTGCTGTCACTACTTTCCACTAGCCACTATCATCATCTCCCTTCACTAAGATCTAGACTCTTTTGTTGTCATCTCCACTATCACCGATAGCTTATCTGCTTTTCTTCGCGATAATGGCCACTCCTATCCTTTAATTGTCTTCCATAATCTATTTCTTGTGTTGATTTTTTTTTTGTTGCAACTTTTATTATTGTTTTTACATTGTGCTGACCTCACCTAAAACAAAAGCTAGACTATATTTGTTTTTTTTTTAATTTTATATGCTTTGACTATTGGGATTTGTAAATGATGACCATAAAGACTCTCATGCAGCAATCACTTAGGGAATTAAAAATTATAGATTTTGATACCTAGGGAATTAAAAATTATAGATTTTGATACAAACAATTTTTTGCCTGTGATGATGTTAGAGTGTGGGAGAAAAAAAAAATAACCCACATATATATGTATATATGTGTGTGTGTGTAAGATTTATTCTTGATTACTCTAATGTAGTGTTAATTAATTAATTAACTAATTATTAATGTAGTGTTAATTAATTAATTAACCAATTATTCTCCTGCATATGAATATGATATGTACAATTGATTTAGTATTTCTAATCTTTTTGAATTTTTTTTAAAACTTAAGAACATTCATACTTATTAATTTTATGTAGTTGTCCCAAGAAAGTGATCATATAATTTTCCTACTAATTAGAAAATATTTTTTTAATTCTTATATAAGATTTTGATTAGATGTGCGTTGTCATACTTGTTATAGTGTGCCAAAAATGTGTATCAACTTTGCATTGAAAGATTTGTGTTGTGGCCCTACAACCCCATCAATAAAATGATGGCAAGGATCTCGTTGCAGATAATATTAGCCCTCTTCCTGTGTAAACTAACAACAACTATAAAATAAAAAAAAATGCATTGATTGTTTTCTTGCAACTTTTATTGTAGGACCTCTTATAATTGACAAGAGTGGATTAAGCCATAGACTAATGACAATAAACTAGGCAATAATAATGAAAAAATTGCAGCCAATTCTAGACATGTTGTGTGCCCTTTTTCAAGGATTTAGATCTTCACAGTTGGGCTCCATACATGTTGATAATAATTAAATAATTACTTTATATCAAAATACACTAAAAAAAAGGAAAATCATTGAAATATGATATAAAAACATAGCAAAAAATGGACCTACATTTTATCCAATTATATGGAGTTTTAGTATTCAATAACTTAGGGTGTGACATTGCTTGCAACATTGTCCATTTTTGCTTGGCTATGCCAGGCTTGTGGTCTTATCTATTTGCTTTAATTTATCGTTCTTGGAATTTTAGAATAATTTATTTTTGGCATGGATGGTTGTAGCTTATAAGGCATTGACATTATAATTATCATACCAATTGTGAAATATTAATTATTTATTAGAAGCTATTCCATCTTTAGAAATGGTATCTAATGGGTGTTAATTTGTTGTAGTTTCTAAGATATGTATTGTGATATTATCTATCTTTAAGAGATGACTAATTCTTAGATGGTAGATGAGACAAGAATTTTTTTTAACTTTTAATAAATTTTAATTAAGTAGATTGGTCGTATGCAATCTAGAAGAGTGATATTCAAAGACTTTTATTATCTTGTTAATTCGTTATCCAATTTAAATTTTGAGAGAATTAGGACTTTAAAATAGGTACACACACACACACACACACACACACACACACACACACACACACACACACACACATATGTATATACATGTATATATGTATATGTATATATAATCAAATTGCCACTATCAATGGCAGGTATGGCTCATTCATAAATGTATATGGAGCATCAATTTTTTTTATAAATGTCTCTCCAATTTATAGGTGGAGCATCAATTGTTGATCAATTAGAGGACATTCCAGCGATTTAGGATTTGATCAAGATTACATGTAAGTGAAATGTTTTCAAATTAAAAACATGGGTTATTGTTCATTTATAAGTTTTTCATTAGATAAGCATGCCATGAAATTTTCACAAGCAAAACTATGTTGTGATTAATGTTTTCAAATTAATATAAGTGTACAGGAAAAATTATTGTACTTGATGGTAATGCATTAATTTATAGGAGCTGTAAGTAATTTTCCTAAATTACAAATTTATTATTAAAGCTATAATGATAATAACTTTAAAAATTTGAAATTAAACATGCAATTTTATTAAATTAAACTAATACTATATAATATATGAACGGGTAAAAATATTTGAAATGGACAAAACTTGGATGACTTGTAATCGATTATCCATAGAGTATCAGGCCAGAGTTGCTGATTTATTAGATTTTGCCATTTTGAATGCTAAAAACTAACTATCAATTAGATGTCCTTGCACATTTTGCTGTAATATGGAGTTTCACACTCCTCAAAAAGTAAAGGATCATTTATTTGAAAAAGGTTTTCTTGCAAAATATAGAGTTTGGACTTGGTATGGTGAAACTGACCCTATTTCTACATCTAAAAAGTGTCAAGACCAACCATAAAGTCAAAGATTTAGATGTCATGATTACAATGATATAATTGACATGGTCGAAGATGCTTACGAGCATTGTGATAAAGACCCTAATTCTTTTAAAGATATACTTGAAGATGCTGAAAAATTGTTGTATCTGGGTGCAAAACATTCAAAGCTATTTGGTTTAATGAGACTTTATAATGTGAAAGAAAACTATAAATGGTCTGATAAAGGGTTTTCTGCTTTGTTAGAAGTCCTTGCTGATGTTTTTCCAAATAATAATAATCTACCTAAGTTAATGTATGAGGCCAAGAAGACAATGAAAGTGCTAGGCTTAGAATATGGAAAAAATACATGCATGTCAAAATGATTGCATTCTGTATAGGAATAAATTTGCTGATCTTACTCAATGCCCAAATTGTGGAGCGTCTAGGTGGCAAAGAAAAAAAGATGGCTCAAAAGAATTTAAGAAAGGGGTTCTAGAGAAGTGCTATGGTATTTTCCTCCATTCCTAGGTTTAAAAGATTGTTTCAATCACCACAAACAGTTCAAAACCTAACATGACATGTTAATAAGAGAATTAGAGATGGAAAGCTTCGCCACCCAGCAGACTCCCCAGCCTGTCAACTAATTGACAATAAGTGGCTAGAATTTGCACAAGAACCTAGATATCTTCATTTAGCTTTCTCCATTAATGGTGTTAACCCATATAGTACACTTAATACTACTTATAGTTGTTGGCTCGTTACATTAATAACATATAATCTTCCTCCATGGTTGTGTATGAAGAGAAAATTTATGAAGTTGTCTAGTTTGATATCTGGCCCTAAACAATCAGGAAATGATCTAGATGTATAACTAGCACCTTTGATTGAGTACTTGAAAATTCTATAGGATGTAGATGTTTATGTTTATGATGCATATAGAGAAGAAACCTTCAATTTACAGGTTGTGTTGATGTGGACAATCAGTTACTTTCAAGCATATAGAAACTTCTTCGGGTGTACTGTTAAAGGCTATCGTGCTTGCCCAATTTGTGAGATAGACACTTATGCTTGTTGGCTTCCACATAGTCAAAAAATGTCATATATGGGCCATCATTGATTTTTATCATTTACTCGCCCATTTCGAAAACTCAAAAAGGTTTTTAGTGGGAAGTAAGAGTGGGATGAGGAAATCTTTAAGATAGTGAAAGACATTGACACTAAGTTTGGAAAAAAGAGGGGAAAAAAAGCGGAAACATGATGAGAACATAGTTGAAAAATTGTACAAAAAGAGATCAATCTTTTTTAACTTAGATTATTGAAAGTAATTATTAGTTCGTCATCAACTAGATGTGATGCACATTGAAAAAAATGTGTGTGAAAATATCTATGGAACACTACTTCATCAACCGGGCAAGACAAAAGATGAGATTAATGCTAGAAAAGACCTTGAGCATCTTAAGATAAGGGGGAAACTAGTTCCTAATGAAATAAACAAAAATAACAAAGTCTTACCTCCGGCTCCATATATTTTGAGTAAAAAAGAAAAAAAAATTTGTTAAACCTTGCAAAGTGTGAAAGTTCCTGATGGTTATTCTTCCAATGTCCAAAAACGTGTTTCAAGGGATGATTGTCAGCTTCAAGGTCTTAAGTCCCATGATTATTATATTTTGATGCAACAACTGCTACCATTAGCCATTCGAAATTATTTGCCTATAAATGTTAGAAATGTCATAATCAGGATGTGCTTCTTTTTTAATTCATTGTGCTGTAAGGTAGTAGAACCTAATACTCTTGACCACTTGCAAAAGGAACTTGTAATCACTTTATGCTTATTACATTAGTATTTTCTACCTATCTTTTTTGACATAATGATCCATTTAACAATCCATCTAGTTGAACAAGTTTGGTTATGTGAGCCAGTTTATCTTCAATGGATGTATCCTTTTGAAAGAGATATGAAAACTCTTAAGGATTATGTTCGTAATCGTTACCGCCCTGAAGGTTGTATTGCAGAAAGTTATATTGCAGAAGAAGCACTTGAATTTTGTGTTGAATACCTCTCAGATTGTGATGTTATTGGACTACCTACTGGTTGTCTAGTTGATTTTTCAATTGAAAGGCCCTTGGGAAGTGCAAACATTAAGGTGGTTGATGATACTTTATTGGCACAAGCACACTGGTACACCACTGAAATCCAAACATACATTGAGTAAACTATTTGTTAATTTTTTTCAATACATATTAAGATTGAATTATAATATTACTATTCTAATTTTAAGTGTTAATGTGGTCTTATTGTTGGGAGCATATGTATTATTTGGCATCAACACACCCCCATGAGGCAAAAAAAACATCTATGGTTGCAAAATGAACACACTCGTACATTTTCCGCTTGGTTACAAAAAAAAAGTTAGAATTAATGCTTAACTAAATACAATAAGTTACAAACTTTAACTTTAATAAGATTTTTTTTCATGTAACTAATTATTATGCTTTTTAATTTAAATTATAGGTAGCACATGATAGAGCACATAATGTGCCAGTTGAGGAAATAATGTGGTCGTTGGCAAACGAACTGCGCTTAAGTGTGGTGACATACCCTGGCTATCAAATAAATGGCTTTAATTTTGCAACAAGGGACCAGGACAATAATCGTGTAACCCAAAATAGTGGTGTTAAAGTTGTCGCTAACACTCTACAAATTTCAAGTTCAAAAGATAAAAGTCTTCATTCTCGAGACATGACTTTTTATAAAGTCGTTGATGAGATTTGGCTGCTTGATTATCTAATGGTTAAAAAAATATTTTTCAAGTGTGATTGGGTAGATGATAGGGAGGTTAGTGTTGATCATTCGGGTTTCATTGTAGTTTATTTAAATCGAATTGGTTATAAATCTGATTGCTTCATTCTTGTTTGTCATGCAAAACAAGTGTTTTACGTAAAGGATCAAGTAGATAAGAGTAAATCAATAGTTTGTTCAATGGCTGAAAAAGCTTATAAGTCAAATGGGGTAACATGTGAGGACATTGATGTATTTTCACCATTATCCAACAAACTTCCAATATGTGAGTTTGATGAGAAGGATGGCGAAAGAATTTATGATAGAAAAGATTGTGATGTTATTCCAATAGTTATTAATTTAAAAAATCACTAAATGCATTCTTATTGCTAGTTTCCAGTGAGTGATTTATTTATTTTATTATATTCCATTACTATTGTATTGACTTTTAATTCAATTGATGTATGTTTTCATTTTAGTTATTTTCAGTATTAGAGGAGATATGGCTCAAAACGATGTGTTCACTCTTCCAGAGCTCGAAGGAAGACCAAGGAGAAGAAAACAAACAAACAAAAAAAGGCTTGCAAAAAGAATAATTTAGTAATGAAGCTCTAGTTGAGTACAATTCTTATGGTGTTCCAATTGGAAAGGGAATAAACGATCTTAGGAGTTATATTGGCGTCATTGTACGTGAAACAATTTCAATCTTACTTGATGATTGGAGGCGTGTGTCATTAGAAATGAAGAAAACTTTATGGCTTCATTTTCAGGTTTTTTTAATTAGTATATTTAATGATTTTATATAACTTATGGATTTATTAAACTTGGTTTTAATATTTGTCATTGCTTTATAGAAAAAAATTCAAGTTGAGCTTGAAATGCAAAAGCCAAGTGTTAAAATGGATGGGGGTTGCATCAAGAAACTTTAGAAGTGAGCTGGCAAAAGAATTCATACTGTTATATAAGGATGATATAAAGTCACTTAGGTTGCCTCTTATTGAATATCCGAGCATTCAAAAAAAAGACTGAATCTTTTTGTTGACAAAGTTTTGTCTCAAGATTTTCAGGTGTGTTGTTTGTTAATATTACTTGATTTATTTGTTGTTAGTTACTAATAATTAATTGTAACCCTTTTGTTCTTTATTATATTATTTATGCAGGAAAAAAGTACGAAAGCAAAAAAAAAAACAAAAGCAAAAAATACCTACAAACATTGCTTGGGTAGCACAGGATATGATGGCATGTTGTATATAAAAGTATGTACAATATAATATAGTTGTGCAATAAAACCCAACCAATGCATATAATATAATAGAATCAATACTTTTTATTTTCTGTCAAAGAGTTTTTGAGCGAGAGATTGACCACAGTGAAGCTCGGTTAATGGCAAGAGTAGACTGAGATGGCAAATATGCTTCTGAAGTGATGCCAATGGCTGAGAAAATAGTAAGTCACTTGTTTATTTAATCCTTATATATTCCATTCTTTTATGCTGTAATTAAGTTTACTTGTGTCATGAATTTTGAGATTCTGATAAACTGTTATTGGAGATTCTTTAATTCTTTAGTTTAACTTGTAGATTTATAATTTTTTTTTTATTGGTAGAATGAGCTGAAGAGTCAATTTAAACAAGGAAAATTCCAATCACATGGGTCAAATTACATTCTAGGGGAAACCCTTCAAAAACAACCAAATGGAAGCAGGGTGCAAGGAGTAGGACAATTCATCACCCTATCTATGTACTTTCATGTTCCTAATATTACAGAGTTGGTAAGAGAAAGAAAGATGTATCAAGAGAGTTTTCAATTTATGTCTACTCAATTAGAACACATGAATGCAAGGTTGAATGCCTATAGCAATATTGAAGTTGGTAGTTCTAATTATCATAAACCCAAACCTTCCACCAATGTTCAATTTGAGATTGATCAACAATTTCCTGAAGCTCTTGGAAAAAGAAAGGTTAGTAGAAGGAATATTACATGTCATTATTTTATTTTCATTTATTTCTATTTGTATATGCATGTATTACTACTAATTGTACGCATGTATATTTTAATTATTTCATAAGTCGGTTTCCCAACCGGTGAGTTTACTCAAAAATCTGTGAAGAGTAAAATGAATTCAAGGAACACTCCTATTAAAATTTTCCATCCAACTCCTCAATAAACTCTAAATAAACTAGACTTTGAGGTTACGTCAAAGCCTTCGCCAAGAAAATCTCCCAGATTAACTCATAAAACAGATGTGCATTTCCTCTATGATGAGAGAGTATAAAAAAAGGAACCACTGGTTGTCAAACAAACAACAAAAAAATTGAAGCAAGGTGCAAAGAATACAAAGGGTAGCTGCACAGTTAAAACAGAATGACACGAGTGAATATATGAACATGTATGAGAATTCCTTGTCTCATTCGATCATAATTGGGTATGATATAGCAACTTTTGGTGAAATTTGGGAAATACACCTAGATAAAATTGTTTGTGATGAAATCATCGAGTTTAAAGAGGTCTCAAATTGCACTATTAACTTATGGATCAAGTAAGATAAGCGTAGATTGTGTTTTATTAAACATGAAGTTATTATTTTGTTTTTCTTTATTCAAATTTACTTTATATATGTTTATTTTGCCTTAGATATTTATATGAGGAGATGAAGAATAGTGGAAGTGCCAAGCCAGTTCAGTTTGAGATTTTTGAGAAGTTTAAAGATATTTATCCAACAACAATCAGCTTCAAAGAGAGGTCTCTTAGGCTTAGCAGAGTTGGGAGAGATCGTTGTATTCCTATATAGCCTTAGGTATAATTTTTTTCATTGGCTAACCATATTCTTCATATAGTAAATTAATTGTGTAAAAAATTTTACTTTTAATTTATATCTTCAAACAATTTTTGTTTTGTTTAGCGGCCATTGGGTGTTATTCGCAATTGATATGGTGAGATGCTCAATTTATTATCTTGATCCCTTGGAAAATAATCTTAATGAAGAGAGGATGCAGATTGTGAATTAGTTAAGTTTCTTATTAGTATCTTTGATCATGTTATTTTATTTTTCTTTTTTATGTTAATTATTTGCTAACATTTGTTTTGTCTTCCTTATAATGAGATTAGAATACATCAGTCTTTAAAGTCTAATACAGAGGTCAATGTTCAATGGGCCTCTGTCAAGGTAAAAACAAGACAATCTTAAATAATCATTGCTTATTTTAGAAAAAAATAAATTTATGTAGTGGTGAGCACCAACTAGGTTTGTCTTTATCGGATGAAGATGCCGTTTCTAATGAGGACTTGGGTTCTGGTGATGAGGATAGATTTCTGACTTACCTTGAGGGGGCCAACACTCTTATAGCCATGGACACAATGATTGATAGTATTAATAGCTAGAGGGTTACTAGTTCCACTTAGGATTTCCTTGTGGTTAGAAATCGGAAGTACCATAATACTTGACGATGGATGTAGACCTTTTCCTTCACCTCCTAATGATTATTTTGCTCATCTGAAATATTAACGAGATTAATAAGGCCGCCGTGGTTCGCAGATTGTAGAAATTGATTTGGATGCATTAGTTATTTATGATATGTATTTTGAAGCCATTTCTTAATATTGATCAGTTAGAGATTATTCGGGGTTTTCTTAGAATGGATCAAGCTATGTCTTCTCAATTTGAGAAGATTTTGGTGTTTTAATCAGAGTATTTGGCTGTGAAGCTGCTACAAGATATAGGTTAAGTGATTTACTGTCGTGTTAGCCATCTTTTATTCCTTGACCTTGTTTTTATATCTTACTGTTATATTAGTTCTCTTGTGCTTGTGAGGGAAGATCTATGGGTTGACCTTGTGGCCTTTGTTGATAGCCATGATAGCCTTTAGGTTGTAAATGAGGACTTTAATGTTGTGCAGTTTATTTTTTATATTTATGGTAGACATGCCCAACCTCAGGGTGCTATTAATGCTTTTAAATTAACTCTGTTAAATTATCATTTGAAAGATGTTGGGTTTGTTGTTAGTCTGTTTACTTAGACTAATGAGCATATTTAAAGGCAACTCATAATGCGTAATGGTCCGATTATTCCTTTGTTTGTTGAGTTACTCACTTGTTGTTCTTTTGTGACAAGGATGAGGTCAAAAGGCCTTTCGAATTCAGGTTTTTGTGTGCTTGGCTTAAGCATCCTACTTTTCATAATTTTGTGTGATAGTCTTGGGTTCCCTTAGTTGTTGGCAATTTGATGAGAGCTTTTCAGCAGAAGCTAGCTCATCTAAAGCTTTGCTTGAAAGTTTAGAATAATGAGGTGTTTGGTAATGTTTTTCAAAGGGTTTAAGAGGCTGAGGAAGATTTGACTTAGAAGGAGATACAATACGATATCTATGGTTCTACTAAAGATAAAGCTACTTTTTCTAAGGCTAGAACATGGATACAGTGTATTTTACTCTATGAGAAAGTTTTCTTGGACAGTAGTCCAACAGTAGCTGGGTCTAAGATGGGGATGCTAATATTTGGTTTTTTCATACGATGATTTAGAAGAAATGCCAGTTTTTTACTATTTATCAAATTCAGGATGCCTCTTCGAAGTGGATATTTAAACATACTACTATTGCCACTTTTGCTGTTGATTTCTTTTAGGGCCTGTTAATGGAGGGTTAGGAGTCAATTTCAACGGTCTAGTTTTGATTTTATCCTGTCAATAACGATTGTAAAGAAGGATATGGATTTGTGCAAGGAGTCTAATCTAGATGAGATTCGACGAACGACATTTTTTTATTAATCCTGATAGTGCACGGGGTCCTGATGGGGTTTGTAATCGCTTTTATTAGGTTTGTTGGGATATTATTTACAATGACTTATTGGATGGTATCATTGACTATTTTAAAGGTTCTGCCATGATTAGGGGTTTTCACAGTACTTTATTGGTTCTTCTTCCTTAGAAGACTTCTCCAGCTTCTTGGGCAGATTTTTTGTCGATTAGTCTTTGTAATATGAGCACAAGGTTTTAACCAAGTTGCTTGTTTTGCTATTGGCTCATCTGTTACCTCGTATTATTTCTCTCTCTCATAAAGGTTTTAATACCTAGCAAGGTGATTCATGATAATGTGCTGTTAGTTTAAGAGCTAGTTCACGATCTCAATCGTCATAGTCGGGGCAACAATGTGGTGCTGAAGCTTGACATGGCTAAGGCTTTTGATTGGATGTCTAGGTCTTTTATTACTCAGATATTACAGTGCTTTAAGTTCTTAAAGAAGTAGGTTTCTTTGATTTAGAAAGCAATTTTTTGTCTCTGGTTCTCCATGTTGATGAACAGGGTTAGTCATGGATTTTTTCAGTCACAGCGTAGTCTTCAACAGCACGATCCCCTTTCCCATGTTTGTTTATCATTGTTGCTGAGTTTTCCTCTCGGGGCTTAGCTCACATATACTCTCATTATCCCTCGGTCCGGTATTATACTGTTGTGCTTTTTCATAACTTTCATTTGAGTTTTACAAATGATATCGTTATTATTGCTAATAGGAGTCGGTCTATCCTTCAACGATTTATGGTTGTCTTACATCATTATAAAGTCGTTTTAGGGCAATTGATTAGTCAAGCTAAGAGTACTTTCTACATTAGGGCTTGGTCTCTATTTTCATCAGACTATCATTCATCCTATCACTAGCTAGTTTTCAGTAATGTCAGCTTCTGTCATTTATCTTTAATATCCAGTCTTTATGGTGCATCTCAAGATTTCTCTTTTTTATGATATGGTCCAAAAGGTTAGAGATAGGATTTTGAGTTGGGCGAATCGATTGCTTTCTCCTACAATCATTGTTCAGCACTCAAATAGACTTTTCACCCAATTCCTATGAGGTGACTCTAAGCTTAGACAATGGATTCATTGCTGTAAATGGCCAAAGTTTGTTATACGATTGAGGAGAGTGGCCTGAGTATCCAATATTTTGATAATATAGTTAAGGCTTTTGAGCTTAAGCTTTTGCAGCGTTTTTTAGAGTAGTGTTCGTTTTGGGCTTTTTATATGAAGTTTAATAATTGTACATCTGCATATTTGAGTCTGGTTCAGTTTCAATATCCTATCTTTCCTCTTTACAGATGCCTTTGCTGGACTTGATATGCTACTAGACCTCATAGGCTTTGGTTCGTTGTTTATAGCGAGTGTTGTTTTTGGCATGATTGTTGGTTGGGCTCTTGTCCTTTGGCTTTCTATAATCCTATGGCGGCTTCTATGGTGTCATTTTTTTTATTGGCGGGGTATAATCTAGGACAGGAGTAAGTTCCAAGATATGTTGTCCTTTTCGATTAATGTGTAGATTCTCTTGGTTTTTATTTTTAGTGGGTAGCCAAATTTGATTCGGTCGAATCTCGCTCCTGATGGCACTTTTCATTTGCAGACAGCTTGGAGCCTTGCAGTATTCTATGCTGCGGGAGGAGGTATTTTCAAGTTATTTGGCAGAGGCATATCCCTTTTTGGGTTTTTTTTTCTTTGGTAGCTATTGCATAGGTTTTCGGCTACAAATGAGGGTTTGTGCTTGTAGGGATTTTGAATGGTATAGGGTATGTTTGTGGTCGAATTATTGAGACTTCTCGGCATTTATTTATTGACTGATGGTTGGTTAGACAAGTTTGGTTTTATTTTCGTCGTAATTTTGGTATGTAAGATGTTGTTTTTTTTTTGTCTTCCTATACTTTGCTTTTTCATTGATGGTAGTATACTCCTTCTCGAAGTCATCTTCGGATTCTTCTTCCTTGCTTTACCTTGTGGCAAGTTTGGAAGGTTTATAATGCTTTCAGATTTGATTCGTAGCTTTTCTCTATTGATGCAGTTATCTATTGGTTGGTTTCAGAACTCAAGCTTGTTGGTTTCCCTTTTAGTTTTAAGCCATCCCAACTGTAGGGAGTTTTGGGTTCTCAGATTGTAGAAGGATTGTGAGTTATAACTCCACCCAGGAAGATGATTCGATTAGTTTCCTGGATGTGATCACCTACCGGTGTTGCGAAGCTGATTGTGGATGGTTACTTTAAGGGCAGTCCTAGGATGGCTGCCTTAAGTGGTATTATCCGTGATCATCAGGTTGTAATTTCGGCTACTTTTGGATCTTTTCTTAGATGTCAGCCGATACTTTATGATAAGCTTATGGCTATTGCGAAGGGTTCGAGCTTACTGTTCAGCTCGATTATTCTATGCTTGAGGTAGAATTGGACTCGGCCACCGTGATTTCATGGATTCATCCCCAAAGTCTTGTTTGTTGGGACTATTCTTATTCTGTGCGTCGAGTATATGCTTTGATATCCTCATCTCCTATCTTGGTTAGGCATGTGCTTTCGGAGCCCACTTCTACTACTGATTTTATGGCCAATTAGGCCTGCACTCATCGAGTTAGTCGGTGTTTCTTGGGTTCTTAGGATCTTCCTACAGGCTTATCTAGTATTCATCATTTAGATGTGTAGGTAGTTCCTCATGTCAGGCAGTAGGATTATTGATTTTTGTTGTTTTTTTTTTGTGGCTTTATACTTCTCTTTCTATGTTGTGTACTTGCATTTGCTTTTGGAGGTTTTAGATTTTGCATGTCCTCCTCCTTATGTATTTGTCTTTTTTCTTTATTTATATTATAGGTAAGGGTCCTGCCTAACCCCCTACCATCTTGGTGATTTATATATATATATCTAACAAAGTTAAATTGGTAATTCACTTACCTTTAAGATTATTTCGATATAGATAAAGGTATTTGAATTTTGAAAGAGAACCAATTTGGGGTGAAATGCTTCCCAATAGCTTACTGTTCCAAAATTTGAGACATTCTAGGTTTAGAAAGCAAGAAAAGTTGAAACAGTCGAGTTCCCTTTTGAAATTGCTTTCCTCTATTTCAGTGACGCTTTTGCCATAATTGCAACTGATACCAACCCAATTACAATGATGTGAAGTATTGTGAGGAATCTTGTCCTTCCACCAGCCATTGTTAAGTAAAGCTAGTGTTTCTATTTCAAATGGTGCAACATTAATATTAATATTGGTAGCAGATGCAAGGGTAGCCCATATAAATATAAGTGACACCATGTTTCAACAATGGTTCAAGTTGAACAAATGCATGATGAACTATGGAGTATATATATAATAGTCAACAAGTGTTTTCATGTTTAATTTTTTCACATTAATTTCTTCATTGTAGGCTCACATTGAGGCCAGTAAATGCAGGCTACAATGTGCCAACATAACTCTGAGAGAACAAGATAGATAACATTTATATGGCAAGGCTAAGGCAAAGTAAAAGTTTGTTAAGTGGGCCTTACTAGGAGTTGATGATTTGTTTTCATGGAACAAAATTTTTTTCTGAAAATTATTTTTTTATTCAATATGTATTTTTACATCAAACCAAAATTTTAGAGTTTGGGCTCCGTTTGGGATTAAAATTGGAAAGTTATAACTTAAAAGTTATAGTACTAAAGTATTTGGTAAACACTAGTAGTTTTAGCTTGGAAAATAAGTTGATTTGATTTATTATTGGGGGCTCATTTAGTATGCCAAATTTGATTAGATTAGATTGAATTGAATCAGATTAGATAAGATAAAATTGGATTGGATAACACTAGATTATATATAATTCTATGTTTTGTTTGGTGCAATATTAGACTAGACTATAAATAATCATGTCTTGTGTTTGGTATATCATGGGGTTGGCTAGTAACTAATAATATATCTTATATATTAATTTATCAAAATTATCTCAGATTTATTTTAACATGACATGGAATATAATCTAACTTATACGAATAATTATTGGTAAATTCATTAAAAACGCAAAATCTTCCCTTAATTTTTTTTTATAATTAACATGTCATAATTTTTAAACTTATATTTTAATAAATTATATCATCATAAACATAATAAGGATATCATCAACAAATATTTTACTAATTTATATTTTACTAATTTCCAAAATTGCTCAAGAAACAATTTCCAGAATTGCTATCTTTTTTTTAAATATAAGAAATTCACTAAAAAACAAAATGACTAGATACAACTTTAATCAAAAGCATAAAGATAAAGTTTTATTATCAGATAATAAGCACTAAAGTGAATTCATTATGACCAAAAATAAATTTCCTGCTTAAGAAACAATTTCTTGAATTGTTATATTTTTCTTCTTTTAAATAGAAGAAATTCACTAAAGAACAAAATGATAAGATACAGCTTTAATCAAAAGCAAATCAAATAAACTAACAAAGAATCTAGGACTATAAATTGATAGCAAGATTTGCAAGCTTATGAACAATCCCATTACTGTATTTAGAAAATTAAAACAAAATCTATATAAATGTCTCTTTTTAATTCATCCTGAATTTTTGCTAGAACCCAAAAAATTTCCTTCATGGAGCTATACGAACAAATCCATAAAAAAAAGTTGCCCAACGCAAACAATTAACCTCCAAAATTGATTTATACACATGAAAATTAATTGAAACTAAGAAACACTCAAATGCCATATAAAATATGATAATTCATTCTACTAAGTAATTATAAAAAATAAATAAAAGAATGGAAAAATATTTAATATAAAATGAAATTTTTTAGTCAAGATTTGAGGAGACTTCCTGCATGAACAAAGAAGATTTGGCGATGAGAAAAGAGACTTTGGCATTGAGAGCGATGGACAGAAATTCTGTGATTTTTTTTCTTATCTTGTGAACAATGATAGGTTAAATTTTAGCTTACATATTATTATCTCATGCTCCCCTCATTATAAAATTTTGATACTATGTTAGATTAAACGGTGAGCTCCACTAATTTTATCTTTACAATTACTTTTGTGTACCAAACACTACATCAGGATAATTTTAGAGTAAAATTATCCAATCCCATTATTTTATACTCCAATCAAATAAACCCTCCTATGATAAAAAAAATCTATTATATCTTTACTAATTTTATCAAAATTGCTATTTAAAAATTATGTTTACTATATACTATTAACTTTTATTTTATAATTATAGTTTTTTTCCGCAATAACTATAACTTAAAACTTATAGCATTTCAATACCAAACAAAGCATCGCTGGTTAAGAAAGATTGCTCTAAACTAAAAATGCTCCAACTTAGTAGTTGTCTCGCATTGTTTTTCTACGCATCTACTTTCACTTGGTAATTCTCAGACGACTAATTAGTAGTCAATTATTTGGATCGTAAAATCAAATGAAATGTGAATAGAAAACCTTCTAGGTTGCTGCCATTTTCGTCGATGACCATAAACAAACAAGAGCAAATTATTCATGTATATTTGATTGAAAGTAGACTTGAATGTAATGTGTGAATATGAATAATTACTCTATTAATTATAAGCCTCTGCAAGCTGGATGGACCATATCCATCAATATCACTTTTAGAAGATTTGTTTTTAGTTTTACTCAAAGATAAGGATTGGGTTAAAAGAAATTAAATTAAACAAAATTCGATTTACCATAGTGAGGGTAGCTATTCAAGTTCTTATATACGGATTTAATTTCCTCCATTTATATTATTAGATGAAGGTAGATTTCTGTTTTAGAAGATGATTGGAAAAAAGTTTTAAGATACTAATTAAAAACTCGAGTAATTTTTTTCTTAATTTTTAGAATTTATTTTTTTTTTCCACAAAGCTTGTCTCCACTAGTCAGGAACTAAAACCACCCGTCCCCTTCAATATTAGTGAAGCTAGAAATCTAGTAAAAATCTATCCTACCTCATATAATAGATTCAATCTAAAATAATCCCAATAGAAAGTTATTCAAAAGTATCATAATAGATTAATAATGAAAGCTATACAAAACCGAAACAACACACAAAATTCTGTACGGAGAAAAGAAATTTATCAATTTTCCGCTTGATGATTGCCAAAGTTTTAAATACTGAAAAATCGAAAATTATAAATTTCAATTTATGAAGCCCGTAAAACCACCTCCATGTTCCTGCCATGGAGTCTTAATAGAAGCATCACATAATAATTGGCGACTGCATAGAAAATACCAGCATTCGTTGGATGCAGAAAAGAAAAGGAATTATAGTATTAATGGTGCGTTTAACATACTATATTACATTATATTGTATTATATTATTTTAATATAAATATATTATATTATATTATATTAATGTATAATATTTTATACTATATTAGATTGTATTAATTTTTAACTATACTATATTTAATATTGTATTATATTGTATTAATCTTTTTTATTAATTTAAATGATATATTTAAAAAACAATATTTACTAACTTTTTGTTTATTTATTAAAAAACATATTTATTTACTTTTTTTTTAATTTTCCTCTCTTTTTTTAAATTTTTCTTTTCTTTGGATAATGTTTCTTATCATCATCTGCGTCCTCTCTCTCCTCCCTTCCTCTTCTCCAGATTTTCTTTCTCTTTCTCCGTCTTCTTTAGTTCGCTTTCTTTTTTTCCCCCTCCTTTTCTGCTTTTTTCTTTGTCTTCTTCAGTTTCGTTTCCTTTTTTTTTCCTCTTTTTCTCCTTCTTTCTTCTTCTTCTTCTTCTTCTTGTTCTCTGCCTTCATCTTCTCCACAGTGAAGGAAATGCAGGAAGATTTGATTGACAGATGGATGTGCCCTAGCAAGCTTGAATTCTAAAATAAAGAACAGGTCGGCTTCTCTCATTTCCTATTAGAACCTCACATCTAAGTATGCAAGCCCATTACTTCCGGACATGCTATAACTTGACTTATGGCATGTGTTGTAAGATCAAGAGAGCTACACTTCAGAATGTCTGCTTGTCACAATTTGAAGCAGTCATAATGCAAATTCCGTTATGGGACCCCACAGCATTGTTGGATGCAGCAAAGAATATGTAATGCGGCAATTTACCCTAAGGCCTTATGATACGGTATTTAAGAACTGCAGCCTAAATATTCTATACGTGTCTGAGCTTGTTGCAGACTCCAGCAGAATGCTTAAGCAAAATGAACTTCGATAGACATACTTCTCCCAACATACAAGAAGGCACCATTTTCTGCAATACCAGGCTACAATATAAATCCATCGTTATAAACAACTTATTAAGTCCACATATACCAACGGATCAGACAGAGTGAAATGTAAAATTGGCCACCGATGACATTCTTTCATAGCACTTTATCAGCGTCCAGATGAAATATTCCAAACTCTGATGAAAATTTCTCTGCAAGCACAGAATGTGATGTCCTATTTACTTATATAAACAGACAGTGCATGCTAGGGCATTAGTAGATTAGGGAAGGACAAAGATAAACTTCCAGCTGAAGAGATCAAAATTTGGTTAGCAAGAAAAGTAAAAATAAACTGGTGACAAAAAATAAATAAATAAATCACACCTTGCTGCTGCTAGTGATCTTAGAATCAAGAGGCAGTGAGAAATTGAGGAAAAAACTTTGAAGTCAGCAATCACTATTGGACCAAGCATGATCGAAGACATTAATTCTATGATTCCATCCTAACATGCATGGGACGCTTCAGTCATCCTCTAATCAACAGTGCATCCATCTTGGGACGATAACATAAGTTTCAATACATCCACTGATCACCAATTCATCGTCGCATAAGAATAAAAAAATCATACATCAACAAATCGGAAAGTACAGAAACTTATTTAAATTAAATTTTTATTCATCACCGCATAACATTGTTTGACAAAAGACAGAAACAGAGCATGGTTACCAAAAAGCAACCAAGTAATTCATTACCCAAGTAAACAAAGACACAGACACAACCGAACAATTATCTCAAAATTCACCACCACGGAGACGGAGGACGAGATGGAGGGTGGATTCCTTTTGGATGTTATAATCAGCGAGAGTACGGCCGTCCTCAAGCTGCTTCCCAGCGAAGATAAGCCTCTGCTGATCTGGTGGAATCCCTTCCTTGTCCTGAATCTTTGCCTTAACATTATCAATTGTATCAGAACTCTCCACCTCCAGAGTAATAGTCTTCCCAGTCAAAGTCTTCACAAAAATCTGCATGCCTCCACGGAGGCGGAGGACAAGGTGAAGAGTTGACTCTTTCTGGATGTTGTAGTCAGCCAACGTGCGGCCGTCTTCCAATTGTTTTCCTGCAAAGATCAATCTTTGTTGATCTGGTGGGATCCCCTCCTTGTCTTGGATCTTGGCCTTGACATTATCAATAGTATCTGAACTCTCCACCTCGAGAGTGATCGTCTTCCCAGTTAGGGTTTTGACGAAGATCTGCATGCCACCGCGGAGCCTGAGGACAAGATGCAAGGTGGATTCTTTTTGGATGTTGTAATCGGCCAAGGTGCGGCCATCTTCGAGTTGCTTTCCGGCGAAGATAAGACGCTGCTGATCCGGAGGGATCCCCTCCTTGTCCTGGATCTTGGCCTTGACGTTGTCGATGGTGTCAGAGCTCTCCACTTCGAGAGTGATTGTTTTGCCGGTTAGGGTTTTCACGAAGATCTGCATATTGACAAAGTTTGTTTATCTAACGAGCAAAGAGAGATATTTCACAATTGTTTTGAGAGAGTAACGAGAATGATGATAATAAATTGAGCGCGTTAGGTTTATATAAGAAAGCTAACCCACTTGTCGAGCGATTCAGATGGAGGGCGGATTCCTGGTACTATAATGTAAAGGAATGGTCAAGATTAGTCGGTACGAAGTTAAGTTTGATGACGTAATTGCCCATCAGTTTTGAACAATCTAGAAACTTCCTGTGATTTGTCGTTGAAAGAGAATTTGGGCCAACGTGGTTTTACTTAATCAAGCGAGCCCATTTCTAAACTTTAACTGATCGGATTCTAACCAATTGTGTGTTTACGGAACTTCTCGATTGGCCTAATAGACCATTTCCATGAATACTGAGCCAACTCATTCTCCAAGCACGCTCTGTGAGCCCCAATAGCTAAAATATAAAAGAGGGAAGGTAAGCGGCAATAGAATAATACGAAGTGGGATGATAAGAGGAATTTCCTCCAGGCGCACTCCATATATAAATGCTTAAGCTATCTCCTTTTTTTATTATTATTGTATGAGACTGTTGCTTAAGACTATAACTTATATTATAAAAATACTTAGGCTATCTGTCTCTAACTAATTTTTTTTATTATTATTAAATGAGACTATTACTCAAGACTACAATTCATATTACATAAAATTATAATTAATATTTATAAATCAGACTATTATTGGGACAAGAGTACATTAATATCATATGAAATACTGTCCAGATTTTAATCCTCACTAATAATCGATGAATGTCCACTCCACTTACATTTCGTAAAAGAGAAGACCGGCCTCCACTCAAATTTTTTAAAAACGAATTAAGTCCCCATATTACTATAGGGACTCGAACTCAAGCTCCCACACACATTGTGAGAGCTTGAGCTCTGACCACTCGGCCAAAGGCCGAGTGGCTTTCTCTCTAACTAAGAGAGCTAATACACATATAAACGAAGGAGCTAGAATCGTCTTCAACCTTGAGCTCTCAATATTGTTAATTGTTAGCAACCACACCTCTCATTCATCATTAACTAACTTAAGCATTAAAATATGGCCGCGGGGTCACCAATGCTCCACTTCTAACCTCTGATTTCCCGTCTTTAAAGGTTCTTCAAGATCTAAATCCACTTTCTCTCAAGTTCCTCACTTACCATAGCAAATTGACCACAATTTCTTATTCCCTAAGCTTCATCAAAGTCCAAAACAAGCAACACTACCCAGATAACCTTTGCATCATACCTTTAAATGCAAATTTATTGCGTTTGACCTAATTTTGACTAAAACAAAATCTAGTTAAAACAGATTATATCAAAGGAATATTATTAGATTTTAATAACTAAATTAAAAGATTTCCTAACAAGACAGAAATAATAGATTTAATACAACTACTAGATATAAAAACACCTAAATCTGTCAAATTAGATTAAAGATATAGTAGAAATCTTAAAACTTGAAATTGAAAATATTAAACACACACAGAGAGATTTTCAAGTATAATTAGACTCAATAAAAATTATAGTAAGTAAATGAATATAAAAAGACACTTAATAGAATCCTTAACTAAAAAAAAAAGAGACTTACCAAATATTAACCCAATATGTTATAGTTGCAAAAAATTTAACCAAGAAAATATACAACTAGCATATACAACACTATAATTAAATTATTTATTAAAACCTGTATTAAATTAGAAGATTTGAAAAGATAGATTAATCAGATTAGAAACTAATTACCAGTCATTTAGGAGAAAAAAAAAGAAGAAGCTGCATCAAACTTACAACTATATAATTCACTAGATAATTTAGACAAAGAATTAGATAACTTAACTAGGAAAACATAATATTACTAGATTAGATCACTCATATCACCTAAAATAATTAATGCTTCATACTAAAAGTTATACTAAAAAGTAATGGAGCTAATGGAACTAGTAAGAAATAGTTGTTAGGAAATTGGTGGGTGAAGCAGACACGCAGCTAAAGTAATATTAAGAAATAATGAGACAACAAAATCACACAGGGACACCAGAAATTACGTGATTCGGCTTTTAGCCTACGTCCACGGGTGAATACAGAAGGAAAATATTTTACTAGTGAAAAGGAGTTACAAGTATTGTAGTATTTTAGCTCACTTCCCAAAACCCCAATATACCCAACTCTCAAATCACTATTAAAAGAGCTTATAATTTTAAGCTCTTAATTTCTCTCTCAACTCTCGAATCTCTTCTCAGAATTGGATTGAATGAAATGAGGAGAAGGCCCCTCCTTTTATAGCCAATATTGGCTACTATTCATTTCATTATTGAATTTTTTTTTCTTCTTCATTTTCGGCCCGGCACATTTTTTTCTTCCTCTTTCTTCTTCTTTTTCCATTCTCTCCTTCAAGCATTTCGGCACCACCTACAATGGTGGGCCACTTGAAGACTTTGGGTGCACCATCTTCTAGAAGAGTGGTGCCCCATTTTCAACATTTCTCCCACTTGGAGATTTGATTGGAAACCAATCATTCTCCACACTATCCTTTCTGCTTCGCCATTAGTCATGTTGTCTACGTTTCTGTTAGGCCACAAGAGGATTTACTCCAGATAAATTTATCAGCATTGATCGGCTTGGTCAAAACATCTGCTAGGTTCTCCTTGGTATGGATTTTCTACAAATCGACACTTCCATCTTCCACTACTTCTCGAACGAAGTTATACTGAACTCTTATGTGCTTTGTCCTGGAATGAAATGCTGGATTCCTTGCAATATGCAAGGCACTCTGACTGTCACAAAACACAGAAATTTTCTGTTGTTTGTGCCCGAGCTCTTCCAATAACCTTTGTATCCAAATAGCTTCCTTGCAAGCTTGTGTAGCTGCCATGTACTCTGCTTCTGTTGTAGATAAGGCCACAACGGTCTGCAGTTTCGAAACCCAGCTTACAGTTGCTCCCGCAAGTGTAAACACATAGCCAGTAGTGGATTTCCTTTTATCAAGGTCTCCTGCAAAATCTGAATCCACATATCCCCTGACAGTAAACTCTGATCCTCCATAACATAATACAACATCTGAGGTTCCTTTAATGTATCTCAGAATCCTCTTCACAGCTATCCAATGCTCTCCACCAGGATTCGCCATGTATCGACTGACTGCTCCCACTGCTTGTGCAATGTCTGGTCTAGTACATATCATAGCGAATATCAAACTTCCCACTGCTGATGCATATGGTACTTGAGACATCTCCTTCCTCTCTACTTCATTACTAGGACACATACTTGAGGATAATTTGAAATTAATAGGAAGTGGGGTAGAAATTGACTTACAATCTTGTATGTTGAATCGTCGCAAGATTTTCTTCAAGTAATTCTTCTGTGAAAGCCAAATCTTCCTGTTATTTCTGTCTCGGTGAATTTGCATCCCTAGAATCTTGTTTGCTGGTCCCAAGTCCTTCATTTCGAACTCCCTAGCCAATTGTGCCTTCAATTCTTGGACTCGATCTTTGTTCGGGCCTGCTACCAACATGTCATCCACGTACAACAGCAAAATGATAAAATCACTATTTTCAAACCTCTTGTAATATGCACAATGGTCTGAACTAAGTCTATTGTATCCAAGGCTCATGATAAAAGAATCAAATCTCTTATACCAACACCTCGGCGCCTGTTTGAGACCGTATAGAGATTTGTTCAACCTGCAAACCAAGTTCTCCTTTCCTTTTTCAGCAAAACCTTCTGGTTGGAGCATATATATTTCTTCTTCAAGTTCTCCATGAAGAAATGCAGTTTTCACATCTAACTGCTCAAGATGTAGATCAAATGTAGTACACATTGCCAAGACTATTCTGACTGTTGTGAGTCGAACCACCGGAGAAAATATCTCGTTGAAGTCAATACCTTCTTTCTGAGCATATCCTTTCACCACCAATCTTTCATGATATCGCTCCACTTGGTCATTGCCATCACGCTTGATCTTGTAGACCCATTTGTTACCAATGGCTTTTCTTCCATGTGGTAGTGGTACAAGTTCCCATGTCTTGTTCTTGTGTAGAGCTTCAATTTCTTCCTGCATTGCTGTCATCCACAAAGCAACATCTGAGCTGGTTAAAGCTTCATGGAAAGTTGATGGTTCTCCATCCTCTGTTAGAAGACAGTACGCAACATTGATCTCTGTGACATACTCCGAGTGCCACGCTGGTGGTCGTCTCTCACGAGTTGATCGACGAACTTCTGGAGCCTCAGACTCGACTGGTTCTTGTTCCTCGTGCTCTGGTGCTGCTTCCGAAGAATCTGAATCTTCTGGATTATTTTCTACAAATACCAGGATTGTCTCTGAATTTTCTTTTACAGTGCCATCATCTCCATCTTTCCTTTGCAATTGATCTTCTGCAAAGATCACATCTCTGCTGATGATAATCTTGTGGGCAGTGGGGTCCCACAGACGATACCCCTTAACTCCATCAGCATATCCCAAGAAGATACATCTTCTAGATTTTGGATCCAGCTTTGTTCTTTCTTGGGCATTGTACATCACATATACAGGACATCCGAATGCATGTAGGTAGGAGTAATCAGCTGGCTTTTCAGTCCACATCTCCATCGGGCCTTGACCCAATTCTTTGTGGATGGCGACCGATTTACTATATAGCAGGCAGTTTTGGCTGCTTCTACCCAAAATAAATTAGGTAGACCCGCAATACTCAACATAACCCTTATCCTTTCTGTAAGAGTTCTGTTCATCCGCTCTGCCACCTCATTTTGTTGAGGAGTGTATGCCACCGTGAATTGCCTCTGAATACCTTCTTGCTTACAGAAAGTAAGAAATTCACCATCTGTATACTCTCCACCATTATCCGTCCTCAAGCACTTGATCCTTTTCCCATATTCAAGTTCAACCCGCGCTTTGTACTGTTTGAATACTAAAAATACATCTGACTTTTTCTTAATTGGATACACCCAACATCTCCTAGAATAATCATCAATGAAAGTCACCATGTACTTTGCACCTCCCATGGATATGTCTGGTGATTCCCAAACATCAGAGTGAACTAAGTCTAGAATGCATTTACTTCTAACAACAGATCTACTGAACTTTAATCTATACTGCTTACTTGTAACACAATGCTCGCAAAATGGTAAACTTACCGATTTCAGCCCTGGAAGTAATTTTTTGCTCAGAGAGAATCTTCAAACCTTGTTCTGACATGTGGCCGAGTTTGAGATGCCACATCATCGTTGATTCCTCTCCATTTGATGCGACACACGCATCAGCCTCCTGTAGTGTTTCTCCTTTAAACATAAATAGATTAGCACCGATCTTTTCCGCCTTCATTAATACAAGCGCGCCTCTAGTAATCTTCATGATCCCATTTTCAACATGAGTTTTGCACCCATGACTATCTATTTGTCCCAAGGATAATAGATTTTTCTTCAGGCCGTTGACATGTCTTACCTCCCCAATTGTGCAAATTGTACCATCAAACATTTTGATTTTGATAGTACCAATACCAGCGATCTCCAAGGCATGATCATCTCTCATATATACAGATCCTCCTGAGTTAGGTTCATATGTGTGGAACCATTCTCTCCGAGAGGTCATGTGCCAGGTAGCTCCTGAGTCTATAAGCCAGACATCAGATAGTCGTTTTCTGCCTTCTGAAACAGTTATTGTCTCATTGTAGAGTATTTCGCCACCATCCGAGGTACTTGCTACACATCCCTGAGCATTTGATGACTTAGGTTCTTTGTCCTCTCTTCTCTTCTGGTTGTTCCAACATTCTTTCTTGACGTGCCCTTTCTTACCACAGTTGTAGCATTTAATATTCTTCTTACTTCTGGATTTTGACTTACCATGATTGTGACTCCCACTGGGCCATGTTCTGTTGATCTCCCTCTCGTCACCGATAGCGCTTCTGCTTGTTGTGAACTTACTTGTCTGTCTTCCTTACTTTTCTGCCTGCTTTCCTCATTTAATACAGAGGCTGCAACATCGTCGAAAACTAGACCCATCCATTTGGATTGTTGTTCGTCAGGTTGATGATGAGTTGATCATACGAATCTAGTAGACTTTGAAGTAGAAGTTCTGCAAGTTCATTTTCCTCTATTTTATGATCCAACGATGTGAGTTGTGAAAATAGAGTCTTCAAGGTGTTGATATGATCAGTCACCGTTGTAGATTCCGCCATTCGAAGAGTATAGAGCTTCCTCTTCAAGAAGATTTTGTTATATAGTGACTTGGCCTCGTATAATTTTGTGAGAGTATCTCATATTTCCTTTGCTGTATTTTTCTCCTCTACACTGGATAACACCCCGTCTGCAAGTGCCAGGTGTAGATCAGCAATTGCATTGCCGTCCATCTCATTCCACTTGTCATCAGTTATCTCCATGGGCCTTTCTCCAATTGCTGCTAAGCAATTATTTTTCCTCAGAATTGCCCTCATCTTCATTTTCCACAACGAGAAATTGTTCCCGTTGAACTTCTCAATTTCATACTTTGCTGCCATTCTTGTTGATAAATACCGCACACAAACTAGTGTACCACCCTGAATAGTTGTGAGTATGTGTGAGAATGCACACCAGGAAAGTTCCCAGGAAAGACTGGAGGGGTCACGAACGGTCCCACTTAAAACCCAGACTCCTTAGGCTCTTATCGCCTTTGTGACAGAACTTTCCTAGACATGTACAAAACCACACAGTTGCTTTACTCACACCACTACTCCCTGCTTTGCACCGTAAAATTCTTGAATTGCTCTCACCGTTTCTCGTGAACAGTACCATATATGTGAATAGTACCGTATACGTGAACAGTACCGCATATGTGAATAGTACCCGACTCCGAAAAATACAACCAATAGCTCTGATACCACTGTTAAGAAATTGGTGGGTGAAGCAGACACGCAGCTAAAGTAATATTAAGAAATAATGAGACAACAAAATCACACAGGGACACCAGAAATTACGTGGTTCGGCTTTTAGCCTACGTCCACGGGCGAATGCAGAAGGAAAATATTTTACTAGTGAAAAGGGGTTACAAGTATTGTAGTATTTTACCTCACTTCCCAAAACCCCAATACACCCAACTCTCAAATCACTATTAAAAGAGCTTATAATTTTAAGCTCTTAATTTCTCTCTCAACTCTCGAATCTCTTCTCAGAATTGGATTGAATGAAATGAGGAGAAGGACCCTCCTTTTATAGCCAATATTGGCTACTATTCATTTAATTATTTAATTATTATTTTTTTTTCTTCTTCTTCATTTTCAGCCCGGCACATTTTTTTCTTCCTCTTTCTTCTTCTTTTTTCATTCTCTCCTTCAAGCATTTCGGCACCACCTACAATGGTGGGCCACTTGAAGACTTTGGGTGCACCATCTTCTAGAAGAGTGGTGCCCCATTTTCAACAATAGTAATATGGACATTACTATAACTGAAGGAATTAGAATATCTTTATTGTTTCCACATGAATGGGGTGAATCAAGACTTATATTAGCTGAACACAAATTACTAATAAGGTTTGATAAATTCACACCCACTTTTTGTAGCAGTTCCTTGGCCATGTAAACGTTTTAATGTAGAAGAATTGCTTAGACATTGAAGAAGCTGAACAAGTAGTGCGCAGTTCCATTGACACATTATGATTTTGAAGACTATAATAAATAACAGAGGATGCAGTACAAAAAATCTACTCTACCTTCTGCGACCAAGACTAAATGCATAAAATTAAAATTGGTTGAGTGTCATGCAAAAAAATTCAAAGAAGAAATAGAAACTCAACACAAGCAGGCAATTTAGACCCAACGAGAAGCAGTATGGTGTAACCAATTAGAAGACGAAGAAAGAGGTAATATTGAAAATATAATAGAAGCTTAGCAAGTTACTGTAGACAAAATTTTTAGTATGTTGCAACCTTTTCTTTTATAAAGTTTATAAATGTCTTTTCTTTATTCATTACTCAATAAGAAAAAATAGAAAAAAAATTGTGAAGGCACATTTTATTTTTTATCTTTTACTGTCAACACTTAGTCACCGACAATTTACTACAGTCAGTTTACTTTAGTCAGTGCTTTATGAGGGGCCAGCGACCACCTTTAGAATTATAGAAGAATAAAATTAAATGATTAATATCCATTCTTGTTCAAAGGAAAATGGCAACGTTTACTTCAAAACTTCGTAGTTAAGCTTGCTTAAGCTAGAGAAATTCAACAATAGGTAACATGATAGGATGGTGCAAGCGCCTGAATCCAACAAGTAATCGCAAAGATAGGTCACGCCTTCAATAGATGATAGCACCGAATCAGCCAATCAATAGTATATTGGCATTGTGAATGGCAGAGGCATGATGTGCCCAAGCCATAATGGCGGAGGCTCAAGCAGGGAGTAAGTTAACTAGTTGAGTGGATTGGCATTATATCAAGTAGCAGTTATGTCAAAGCACGGATGCAGGATGAATGGAAAGCAGCACCCACCATAGAACTACGGAAAAATGGCATTAAATGATTTAATATCCATTATCTGATCACTAATTAGCTTTCAATAAAATATAGTAACCCTCGCTTCAAGTTAAATATGCTGAAGTTGGAAATATTGAATGATAGGTATCTTACTAGAAAGTTGCAACAAATATCTAGATCTAACAGTATTTAGCGAAATAAAAATAAACAAAAAGAGACATTCACCCTAGGATGGCAATGGGGTAGGGTGGGGGTGGGGAGACCTACCTCATTCTCCACCCCATTACAAATTTTTATCTTTATTTCTTACCTTATTCTCCAATAAATTTAGTGGGGTGAGGATGGAGAATCTCCATGTACGGAATGATTTCTCCATCCCCACCCCATTCCCCATTTACTTATTTTATAGTGGGTATAGATACATGATTTCAGTAAGTTAAAAATTAGATACTTAAAATAAAATCATCACTATATTATAAAATATTTAAATTATTTTAAAAAAACTCTAAAAATTTGAACGATATCTTAAAATGATATTAAAAGTGAAAAATATTTAAAGAGAGCAGCACTTTAAATATTTTTCAGAAAACATAACAATATTTTAGAGTTGAAAAATATTGTAGGATTTTCTTTTATTCATATCATGTTTATATTACATAAAAATTAAAAATTATTAATTGACATTATAGTTGATAAAATAAAAATTATTAAATAAGAATTAAAGACATATTTATATATAATAGGGATTAGGGTAGGAGTACAAAACCAAACCCCACCCCATTAAGAATTTGAGAATTATTTTTCCTCATTCCCCATCCCATTCCCCAAAAATTATTCAAAATTTTCTCCATTTGGGGTGGGGCTCATGAGGCCCCAAACTCGTGGAGAATTTTACCATCCCTAATTCACCCTTTCATGACCCAAAAAAAAAATCAAAATAATAAAAAATAATTTAGAATAAACACTCTTTTATATACTAATTAGATAGCAAGATTAACAATTTCTTTTTTTAATTCTTTTTAACTTTATCCAATTTTCAGATTAAGGAACTTGCCTACTTAACGAAAATATAGTTTATATTTAAAGTATCAACAAAAAAATTGATCCTTGTTCATACTCAAAAGTAAAATAATTTTTTAGAAGGATTTTTGGTTTAACAAAAATATTAAAAACCTCATTAAAATATTACTGAGTTTTTGAAAAAGATTGTCTTTAAACACGACTCCAATTTTTGCCTAAAATATCTTATGGACCCTATTTCTACCTAAAATATTTTGGTTATTTGATTAAATTGTAGGACTCATAAGCTTTAAAACTTGTTTTTATAATAATTTTGAAAGGACAGTTTTTACCTCTACAATGTATTTTTTCAGTTCTCATTTAAATTCCACTCCGAATTGGGTGTAAGGTCTTCAATTAAGGACAAATAAAGATTAACAAGTCATAAAAGAAGCAAAACAACTGACAATCTATGTTACTATTACATCTCAAACGCCGTAGTTTTTTATTAAAAAAAAAAGGCGGTAAAAATAATAGAAGTGAAGAAAACGCATGACCCAAGTGCTCTCAAGTTCTATGTAAAATTACAAAAAGTAATTAACTCAATTTAATAAAAACTATATTATCATAATGCATACGTAATATTTCATTTTGATGGATGTTTATAGTTTATATAATAACTTAAATTGATTTTAAGAGCAACATGAATATTTTATTATAAAATAACTTAAATTGTTATATAAAGAAATTAAATGTAGTGATTTTAAATTTAGTGTAAATATTTCAAATTTATAGTTGAGGTTTCCAAATACCCATAGAATTTAACCGTTACATTATCTTTAAATCAAGTGAACATACCAATCTATCATGATATAAGTAAAAAATTTACAGTTTGTTATTTTGTTACTCCCTACAACCATTTACTTGATATTTTTCATTTTCAATAAGAAATAATACCTCCTATCTTCGAACCTAACTCCAACGCTGATATCAATTCCTTAACAGGCACGTTACACACAGGCCCCACCTGCCTTTAATCTTTATTATACAGTACAACATTTCGGAAGCATTTAAATATCAAAACTTCGCAGAAGCTCGAGATGCCATTGCCATTTACTAATCCTCTCACCTAGAACAAGGCGTCCCCGCTCAGCCTGCTCATTCATTCAAGATCTTAGACAGAGTCTATGTCCAGTTGATTAGTTGATCAAACGTTGAAAAATGTTTCTAAACCCATACAAAAGGAAGCACGACTTTGAGCAACAAGTGACGGTAATCAAGATTAAGGAATTGATGCACTAATTCCAAGGACCCCAAAATATGGCCTAGACAGTGGAAGAGAACAATCAGATTATAAAAATGTGACTATTTGGTGCATTATGGGATCAGGATATACTTTGCAGGGGATAAAAAGACTCCATTCAATCACCAAATCCCAGAAAAGAAATTGGCTCCTTGCAAAAATCATATTTCGTTATTAATGATAAACCCACTCTTGCTCGTTTTATTAGTTGTATACAGACTATTCGTCCTCAAGGTTTTGAAGCCTCCAAGTTGGACTCGTTTTATTGCTTCGATTTTTTATGAGTGGCTATCGGGGCAATGAACTAAATGCACCCTTTTTGGATGAAATGACGCAGCGGCTTCCATTCAATCACATGATTATCTCTTTACATACAGTTATTCTAACTATTTTCAAGAATGAATAAATAAACCTCTCAAATGCGCTGAAAGAAACAAAATCCCGTTATAAGAGATATATATATCAGAAAATTGCTCATGGAGAGTTTGGTTCGTCAGACAATAATCTATACCTCCACTGTCCCTAAGATACCCTCCATGCCAACGATTGCCTCAGGATGTACTTTCACGCATAAGCTAAAGGGACTCCAAGATTTTCATTATTATCGTTATCATTATAATTCCAGCCAAGGTGACAATCTGATTGGAAGAAAAACATGAATAAGTCGAGAGCCATTACGTTGCTAATAATGAGCTAGTGATTGCAAATCAAGAGGAGAAGCACATATGTCCGATAATTAGATGTATGAATGATTTCAAGCCAAGATGCCCAACTCTACAATTAGTGGAATGATTCAGCGCAAGATTTTTCACTCATTGACATTAGAAGGAGGGGGTCAACTGACCAACGTGTGTGTCATACAACCATACAGACGAATAAATAAAAATCCATGCACCAAAAAAGAGAAGAACACTGAAAAAGTGAAAATCATTCGAACTAGCTTATATTCATTAAATTGTATACATGAATTGTAAGAATTATTCACATGCTTTTCAATCCAACTCACTTATACATGTTTGAATTCTTGTGTTTTCACATTGATTCACATCATCATCCATGAATAAAATTGGTTCTGAAACATTCAGAGATCAACAATGGTCTTTAGAATGGAACAAAATTTATATATTTGGCTAACAGGTTCAAACTCAGCCCAGAAAATCAATTAACCGATACTAGTCAGCTAGCCAATCAGCCACTGTTCCAAATCGGTTAACTAGTAGATAGGTGGCGGTTTTTCACCACCAAATCAAAAATCTAACCATAGCGAACCACAATCCCTAGAATTGACCTAATTTCTGGCTTACTTTTCTTAAAAATTAACAAATAAAATACTTTCGTACACCTCGATCATCATTTTAATCTGTCCAATTCTTCTTCTCACTCCAAAATAAAAATTCCCCAGTTGGAACCTAAACACTAGCCCACCTGTCCTCCAAATTCAGTGGACTTTTGACGTTTCACGTCAGAAAGTAGGCATCGAGCAAGCATAACATGTTTCCAGTTTGTGTTTCCAGTCACAAACATTAGGGATGAGACCAACCAATGTGCAGCCTCCTATCATGTGCGTTTAGTGTTTACGATACATCCGTTAATCGGCAATTCAGTGTTGCATAAAATAACAAATACCAAACAGAGAGGAGTGCACAAAATTATTTGACTAAATTTTTATCCATTACTACATAAAACTGGTTTTGATCGAAAACAGAAAGAGCATTATCAAAAGAAACTAAGCACATGGAACCATCTAGAACAGAACAGACAGAGAAACAAGCAGACAACTTATCTCACGAAGTGAGGACAAGCTGGAGACTGGTCTTCTTCTGAATTTTATAACCAGCAAGGGTACGGCCATCCTCAAGCTGCTTCGCAGCAAGCCTCTGCTGGAATGCCTTCCTTATTCCAAAACGGTTGATCCAGTTTTGATTGAGCACAGAATGAAATGCGGACTCTTTCTGAATATTATAGTCAGCCAAGGTACCGCCATTTCCCAATTGTTTACCAGCAAAGATCAAACTTTGCCCGTCCAGTGGGAAACATGACCTCGACATTATCAATTGCATCTGAACTCTCTATCTCGAAAGTAATCGTCTTCCGGTGAAGGTTTTGACAAAGATCTGCATGCCTCAATGGCAAAAACACTAGCTACTTCACGATTCAAAGCATGAACCTCAGACAATTATAGATATGATAGCCACCAAACAGATCACACTCTACAATCAAATTCTGTGATTCCAAGCACACACATGGACCATCAACAAACAAGCATCAACAATGCCCCCACCATATCTTCAGAGCAAATATTAAACAACAGAAAGCCTATGTTTCAGAAGCAAGAAAGAGCCTCAAGCCCTAAAATTGGATCTAATAATAGCTAATGGTCCTTCAGTCACAGAAATTTGAAATAAACTGAATCAAGAAGCAAACTTTTAGGAAAACACAAATGGAGGGCCCAGAATATGCATTTCATTAATCGGCAACTCCTCACCACATAAAACTTGTTTTGACAGAAGACAAAAAACAAAAGGACCATTATCTACAGAAATTTATCAAATATGGCCAATTTGCAGACAAACAAACAAAGACAAATTCCAACTCACTCAGATTCGCAGCTAAGAAATCAAGAGGGCAAGATGAAGGGGGGACCATGGACTCCCTCCAATCACATAGACAATATTTTTATGTGAGCAACCAATTCAACATTGGAAATCTAAGAAGCAAGTGACCCCCACTGCCTGTTCCTGTTATGATCTGGAACATCAAATCCAGCAACTTGCCTTGATTCAAAAGGTATAACAGCAAAAGAAACTTGCAAAATGAAATATACTGATCATAGACTGTTTGTAAACAACAGAAGAAAGCACACTGCGGATGCGTATATTATAAATAATGGAAACCTATGACCTACAGATTGTTCTAATTCAAACAACAGAAAGTTTCCAGCAAGTTCTAATTCAAACAAGTGAAATTTTCCAGCAAACATAAGCCGATCTCTTAACCAGCACAACCACAGCTGCCATAGACATGTTACCCGGATTTCTTCAGACAGCAATTGTATCTGTTCCTCCAGAAATTTGCACATCAGCCAATGAGTGACAATTAGGCAGGTTCAGTTCTATAGGTCTGGATTCCTCTCCAACTCAATTAAAATACTGAGAATCTGCTGGAAATTTATTCTCTAAGCAAGACTAGAATTGATAAAATGTGAAGTAGGAACAAACTCTCCAACTTAATTAAATACTGAGAATCTGCTGGAAACTTATTCTTTAAGCAAGACCAGAATTGATAAATGTGAAGTAGGAACAAACTCGGGGGCAACCTAGGTCCCGACCATCGCTTCATGTCAGATAAACTAAATAGAGAGAGCATACAGAAATCTGCAATTGCAACTCAACCCACATTTTGCAACTCATTCTTCTTTTCTGTGCTTACGACATACACCATGATAAAAGAATCAATGAAGATAATAGAGCACATAAAATTATTTAAACTAAATTTTTATTCATTACTAAATAAAACTTGATTTGACAAGCAGACTGAAACAGAAACAGTAGTAACAAACGAAAAATAATTATTATTACTCCTACAGCAGAGCAGAACAGACACGGCGGCAAGCAGCTAACATTCTTAGAATTCACCACCACGAAGGCGGAGCACAAGATGGAGGGTGGACTCCTTTTGAATGTTATAATCAGCTAAAGTACGGCCGTCCTCAAGCTGCTTCCCAGCGAAGATAAGCCTCTGCTGATCTGGTGGAATCCCTTCCTTGTCCTGAATCTTTGCCTTAACATTATCAATAGTATCTGAGCTCTCCACCTCCAGAGTAATAGTCTTCCCAGTCAAGGTCTTGACAAATATCTGCATACCACCCCTCAGACGCAGAACCAGATGAAGGGTCGACTCCTTCTGTATGTTATAATCCGCAAGAGTCCTTCCATCCTCAAGCTGTTTGCCGGCGAAGATCAACCGCTGCTGATCCGGTGGAATCCCTTCCTTATCTTGGATTTTTGCCTTGACATTGTCAATTGTGTCTGAGCTCTCAACTTCCAAAGTAATTGTTTTCCCAGTAAGGGTCTTAACAAATATCTGCATGCCTCCCCTGAGGCGAAGAACAAGGTGGAGAGTTGACTCTTTCTGAATGTTGTAATCGGCCAAGGTGCGACCATCTTCCAACTGCTTACCAGCAAAGATCAATCTTTGCTGGTCCGGCGGGATCCCCTCTTTGTCCTGGATCTTGGCCTTGACGTTATCAATCGTATCCGAACTCTCCACCTCCAGAGTGATCGTCTTCCCGGTTAGGGTTTTGACGAAGATCTGCATACCACCACGGAGCCTGAGGACGAGATGAAGGGTGGACTCCTTCTGGATATTGTAATCAGCCAAGGTGCGACCGTCTTCCAGTTGCTTTCCAGCAAAGATCAGCCTCTGCTGGTCCGGGGGGATTCCCTCCTTGTCTTGAATTTTCGCCTTGACGTTATCGATCGTGTCTGAGCTCTCAACCTCGAGGGTGATCGTCTTCCCGGTTAGGGTTTTAACAAAGATCTGCATCCCTCCGCGGAGACGAAGGACAAGATGGAGGGTTGACTCCTTCTGTATGTTGTAATCGGCCAAGGTGCGACCGTCCTCGAGCTGCTTTCCAGCGAATATAAGCCTCTGCTGGTCAGGGGGGATTCCCTCCTTGTCTTGAATCTTCGCCTTGACGTTGTCGATGGTGTCGGAGCTCTCGACTTCGAGAGTAATAGTTTTGCCGGTCAGGGTTTTCACGAAGATCTGCATGCCTCCGCGGAGACGAAGGACAAGATGAAGGGTTGACTCCTTCTGTATGTTGTAATCGGCCAAGGTGCGGCCGTCCTCGAGCTGCTTTCCAGCAAAGATAAGCCTCTGTTGGTCCGGCGGAATTCCCTCCTTGTCTTGGATCTTGGCCTTTACGTTGTCGATGGTGTCGGAGCTCTCGACTTCGAGAGTAATAGTTTTGCCGGTAAGAGTTTTCACGAAGATCTGCATATCGAACAGAACTTTTTCTTACGAGCGATGGAAGAATTGAGAATTGTTGCGATCAAGATGATGAAACGATGAATGAAGCTCTAGAGGTTCGTGCTTGGTTATATGGCAAAGCTAACCGACTCGTTGAACGGTTCAGAGAAGAGGGCGAACTTCTGATATGAAAAGGAATGGTCCAGATTAGTCGGTCGATAGTTTGATGACGTAATTGCCGACCTTTATTGAACTATCTAGAATCTTCTACCGATTTGTGGTAATAAAACGGGAATTGGGCCAACGAAGTTTTTCTTAATCTGGCCCATACCTAAACTCTCGCTGAGCGGATTCTAACCATTGTTCAACTTTTCATAGTCCGTGGGCCAAGTCCGGTTCAAGTAATAGGCTCTCGATTTTGCTTTTATTGAAAAAAATAATTTCAGAAAATAAAACAGACTTTCCTCGTTTTGTTTTTGAAAATTACATCCTAATATTTTTAAGTGTAAAAATATAGTTTAGTGAGGTGGAACTCTTAGAACTCTTTTAGAATTAAGGTTGGCCAATTGTGTGTTTAAAAGTGACAGTACTAAAGTGTTTGGTAAATAATAATTACTGTAACTTGAAGGTTAAGTTGATTTAATTTTATACTTATGTAATGAAAAATCTATTATATCTCAACTAATTTTATTAAAATTATTATTTAAAAACAGTATTTACTATATTTATTTTATAGTTACATTTTTTTTACAATAACTGTAGTTTAAAAGTTAAAATACCTCGATACTAAACACGGACTTAGGCTCCGTTTAGTATAACTTTTCAAATAGAACTTATTTAAGTAGAGCTTTTGTTAGTAAAATTTTTATAAATAAAGCTTTTACCAAAAAAACTTTAGTTGTTTGGTTATTAATAAAATTTTTTATTAAATTACTTTAATATACAAGTTTGTTAAAGTTATGTTATGAAAAGAATATAATAAAATAATTAAATAAGTAGATGATATTTTATATATTTTAACATTTTAAAAAAATTCCACCTTGTTTGAGCTTTTAAACTGTCGTGAACGTCCATTTAAAGGAAGGTGAAATGGTAGAATGCCAAGACCCTACATCTAACCATGAGACTACCAACGTCTGACTGCAAAGGAATTGTAAGCTCAAAGCTCGAGCTTTATCATAACCTTTTGACTAGGAAACATAAAATGAGACTTTAAAACCTTTGAGTCATTTTAGGGCCCATTCAGTACCCTTTTCCAAGCAGTGTTTTCATTTTTATTTTTATAATACACATATAATACATGTTCGGTGGATTATATTCCAAAAAATAGATTACAAAACAAAAAAATCCAGATTCATTATTATAATTAATAAACCGAAAACATATTAAACATATTCTCCAAATATTACAAACTAAACCTAAAAATGAATTAAAAAACAAAAGTAACATCGTGACCTACTCCTCCTCCTTATCTCTTCACTGCCGCTCTCTCTTCCCCTGCACCTTTCTCGATCCAGTTGCAGCAAATCTACACTCTCTCCCTCTCATTATCTTCATACAACATCTTTCTCTCTCTTGATTTCTCTCAATCCACTCCTCTTGGTGTGTCAGCTGTTGTCGCTACTTTGTCTCAGCCACTGCCGCTGCTCTGTCTCCGCCGTAGCCGCTGCTGCTTCGTCTTTGCCCAACCGCTGCTGCTCTATCTTTACCCAGCCACTTTTGCTCTCCTGGCTCTGTCACTTGCTGGTATTTGTTTTGCTTAAGTAAATTTTTTGAGAAATTATTTTAGTTATTTTAGTTGTTTTTAATAGCATATAAAGATGATATTGTTCACAATTGTCATTGCCATGATAGTGAATTTAGTACAAATTTCATTTTGCTCATGATGCACAATTTGAATTTATTGCCTATCACTCTAATTTTTTTTTTTTTAGAGAGATAATGATTTAGGCAAATTGGGCTTTTGTTATTAGAGAGAAATAGAGATTTTTCAAGCTTTGTCATGGATAGAATTCACTTAAACAATCTGTAATTTCAATTTATACTTTGGATGGATTTCACAATTTGAATTTATTGCTTGTCACTCCAAAAATATTGCCTGGATAGAATTCACTCCAATTTGCAACTTGTGGAAGTGAGAACAAAAGATAGAAACCCATTTTTTTGTTGTGCCCAGAAAAAAAAATGAGTTAAAAAATTTTGATGAGAGCTCGACCTTAATTTGAATTGGCATGTGTAATTTATAATCTATGTATATGTGAGAGCAATGTTTTTAATTTCATTAATATTTGATATATGTTATTTTTTAAAAATTTTTCGGCTAACATTCAATTTTTAATGTATGACATGTTGCTGAAATGGCTTTCATGCTATGTTGAATTTGACTAATATTTGATATGTGTTATCTTTTCTAATTTTTCAAGATATGGATCCACATGATGTTGATGGTGAGGATAAGGCTGATTGGTCTAGCTAGACTGAAACTGTTTTTATTCATATAGTACATGACCATGTAAAAAAGGGTGATTTACAAATATCAACTTTCACTAAAAAAATTTGGACCACTATAAATGATGAGTTATTTGAACAATCCTAAAAAAAGATTCAATGTAGGGCAACTTAAGTCTAAGTTTAATAGGTTGCGTAAAAAACATCGAGAGTTTTCTGACTTAAAATCTCATGCCGAATTTGGTTGGGATCCTGTTTCAAATACAGTCACAATATCGGAAGCTGTTTGGGCTGAATATATTAAGGTAAAACTATATCCACAGTATATTAAATAGTTTCGAATAACATTAAAATATTATTTTTTTAGTTTTATACACTTATTTTTTTTCCACAGAGAGTACCTGGAGTGAAACCATATCGTAAAAAAGGATTAGAGCACTACTAAACTCTAGAGGAGATATTCAACACCACCACAACTTCTTGCCATTTACGTTTTTTCTCTAACCAAGTTCCATTGTCCTCGGATGAGGATCGTGAATTGGAAGAGAATTTTCTTGGTCATGGAGTTCATGTTGATATTGAGGATGATGATGCAATGGAACCTCTTTCTGAGATTAGGACAGAAAAAATGCCTCGTCGACCAATTGCAACTTCAACTGAGCGTGGTAAAAAAATAAGAGTGAGTTTGACAGTTACTTTAAAATGGCTAGTTCAGTTATAAATGCTAAATTGGAGATGGTTGAATACAAAAGTACAGAGTCAACTTCTCAATGTGTTGAAAAGTGATCTATTGAAGAGTATATTGAAGCTATGGAGAAATTGGGAGACATTGATGGAGATACATACAAAAAATTGATGGATAAGCTAGTGCCCAGTAGTGAGTGGAAGAAAGCTTTCTGAGCATGCCTAAGCATAGGAAAAAATATTAGTTAGCTAGTTTATAGTTTGTTTTTTAAAATATAATGTGTTTAACTTGGATGTTATTGCTTGTGAATTGTGCGCTTGTTCATTTTATGGTTTGGACTTTGTAGTGTTTTTATTTGTCGAACTTTATGTTATTTTTTATGAGCTGGAATGTATTTGTTAAACTTTATTTTATTTTTGTGAGTTGAACTTACTAATGTTTTTATTTATTTATTTGGTACAATATTTTTAGATGGTGAATGAATTTGTATTTGTATGTTCATTTTTTTTTATTATCAATTATCATATACTTGAGATATAATTTGTGATTTTTTTTAATCAGAGCAGAAAAATGAACAACAACAACAACGAAGATGATGGTATTGATAGTTTAACAAACATTGAAAAAGAGATTTTAGAGGTAGCCATTGCTATAAAAATTTATGAGAAATAACAGCGTGCTATTAAAAGGCAATATTAGACAGGACAATTGTTTGGTATTGAATTTGTTTAAGAGTTATTAAAAAGTCATCCGGATATGATGTATAACATGTTTTAAGTGGATAAAGAAGTTTTTATTCGATTAAGTTATACACTTGAACATTTACAGTTATTAGAAAATGATAGAAATGTTTGTATCAAGGAGGCTGTGGCAATGTGCTTGTATATATTGTCCCATGGTGCTGTTGTGCGGGTTGTATCTGAGCGTTTTTAACGTTCAGTGGATATATAACATGTTTTGAATGGATAAATAAGTTTTTATTCGATTATGTTATACACTTGAACATTTACAGTTATTAGAAAATGATAGATATGTTTGTATCAAGGAGGTTGTGGCAATGTGCTTGTATTTATTGTCCTATGGTGCTGTTGTACGGGTTGTATCTGAGCATTTTTAACGTTCAGTGGATACTGTGTTTACACACTTTAAGCATGTGTTAAAAGCACTTTGTCACTTGACAAATCACATTATGAAACCAAAACCTTAAGGGAAAACGCCACCAAAGATTAGAAATTCATTACAAGTTACTTCAATTTTTATGTGACATTAACATTTGGTTAATAAATTAATAATTTTTACATATTTTCATAGAAGTGTATCGGTGCAATTGATGGAACTCACATTGTTGTATAGTCACCAGCATATAAACATATATCATATCGAGACAGAAAGACTCAGGTGACTCAAAATATCATGTTCACATTTGTATATACGGATTAGAAAGATACCGCCAATGACTCAAGGATGTTTATGAATGCCTTAAATAGACTAGAATCTGGGTTTTCACGTCCGAAAGAAGGTAAGAATATTGATATATATAAATATCTTTGGCCTTTATTTTTTAATTAAGTTATGTTTTATTGTTTCTATATTTTAAGATATTACTACGTTGTGGATTCTGGATACATAAATATGAACAGATTTTTGATTCCATATAGAAGTGAGAGATATCATTTACGTGATTATAGAGAACCAGATTGAGCACTTAGAGATCCCCGAGAATTATTTAATTATAGACATTCATCATTGTGTAATGTAATTAAGTGATGCTTTGGGGTTTTAAAAGCGCAATTTTCAAATTTAAGGGATATGCATAATTATAGTTTACGTAAGCAACGTCTAATTCCAATTACATATTGCATTTTTTATAATCTTATTCGACTAGAAAATGCAAGTGATAGGTTATTTGGGGACTTTGATGTGCATGATTTGGGTACCACAAAAAAGTGAGACACTATTAGGCTATTTATTAATATTGATTTATCTTCAGCAAGTGTCGCAGAGATGAATGCTACAAGAGATAGAATTGCAGCTTTTATGTGGCATGATTATATACGTAATGCATAATGTCTATCATGTAATTTTTTTATAATTATTTTGTTTAAATCATGTGTTGTAATGTATATCTTAATTATGGTGTAAAAACAATGACAATGTAAAACATTTTTTTTAATTAATGTTGATTCTAAAACTTTATCATCATGTAATTTTTTATAATATTTTTGTTTAAATTATTATGTTGTATTTTTGTATGTATTAGCTAAATAATTATTTTATAACTATAAAAATGATGAAAATGCTTAAGGCCTGTTCGGTACCCTTTTTCACCCCTTGTTTTTGTTTTCGTTTTCAAAATACAAATATAATACATGTTTAGTGCATTAATTTCAGAAAAAAATTACAAAATAAGAAATCCAGATTACACTTTTATAACTACAATTGTGAAAATATGTTAAGCATGTTCTCCAAATATTACAAGTCTAAACTCAAAAATAAATTAAAAGACAAAACCATGAGCTCGTGGCTATATCTCCCATCATTTTCTCTTCGTCAACAGCGCTCTCCCCCCACCCCTATTTTTTCTCGATCTTAGAGCAGATCTTCTTCCTCTCTCTCCTTATCTTCATCCAACAACACACTCTCTCTCTTTATCTCTCCCGATCTACTCTCTCACGGTGTGCCAACTATTTTCCTTCGTCTCTGCTACCGCTGCAACTTCATCTCAGCCACAGTTGCAACTCCGTCTCCGCCATGGTCGCTGTTGCTCTGTCTCAACGTAGCTTCTGTTGTTCTGTCTCAATCTAGCTGCTGTTGCTCTGTCTTGATCGCCTGGACTGCCGCTGCTCTCTCGGCTTTGTCTCTTGCTAGTATTTGTTTTATTTCAACAAATTTTAAGTAATTATTTGAATAATTTTGAGAAATTATTTTTTAAGGCATGTTATATGGTGGATTCTCTTAGTTTATGCTGAGATTTTAGAATTGATTATTTGTTCATACTTTCGTAGCATGAATGAAGACATGGAGTTTGTTCTCAGTCAATTTTAAAATTTTGTTTTATTAGAAAGAAAATGACTCAGGCAAATTGGGCTTTTCTTATTAGAGAGAAATAGAGATTTTTCAGAACTTTGCTTTTGATGGAATTCACTTAAACAACCTGTAGCTTGTGGATTTATGAACAAAAAATAAAAACCCATTTTACAAATTTGATTAATTGATTATAATACAATAGTATTAATTGTAAATTTTTCCAAATTTGGTTGTCATATTTTTCCTGTGTAAACAAATTTATTTCCTTCTTATCTCACTAGCTGGTTGCAGTGATGGAATATTCTTAAATTATGATTACCAACGTGCATATAGAACTTTATTTGTCATTTCGATCTGAGTTTAAGAAGTTGATGTTTTTGTAGTGTGTATTCTATGAACACATCTGTTTGTTAGTCAAATAGTGTTTATGCACTATGGTTAATCATGTCATAGTTTTGTAGTTTTGTACAATATATTGCGTCCTAATGTGCGTTATAACTTTTGGTCCATGCATGAATGCATCAATCAGATTACCTCTCTTGAAAATATGGGTATGTGTTCTTCCATTTCTTGTATTTTATTTATTTATTTTAATGAATATGTTGTTTTAACTAAATGATCACTCATTGCTTCAACTTCTTCTAAGATGTCTTGTGTCGATATAGATTTTTTGCTTTAGAATTTCTTATCTTTGAAATCAGTAGCAACCCTTCATGATTAATGGAATGTCATTGTATTTCCTTCTGGTTTACCTTAGTTTAGGTTTTGTCTCTGATCTTTGGTACTTTTGATTACGTTTTTGCTTTGCCATAGATAAACTTGAATGGTCCTTTCATTCTATTGGTGGTTTATGATATGGAGCTATGTTCTGTAAAATGCTTGCTATGAATTGAACTGCAAATTTGCTCTTTGAATAGAGCGACTTTCTGATGTCATGGATGCTAGAGGAAAATACATATACATCTCACAGTAAGAGATGAAAGCTGTAGCCAATTACATTAGGCGCTAGGGAAGAGTTAGCATATCGCATTTAGCTAGTAAGTCCAACCAATTCATTGATTTGGAATCAAAAGCACAACTTGTTGACGATCTCAGCTGCATGGAGGAGATTTCTGTTGCTTGACTTCAAGTATTTCTGTAGAGAAGACACATAATGCACAATGTCTATCATGTAATTTTTATAATTATTTTGTTTAAATCATGTGTGTACTATATATCTTAATTATATTGTAAAAACAATGAAAATGTAAAACTTTTTTTATTAATGCTAATACCAAAACTTTATTATCATGTATTTTTTATAATTATTTATGTTATGTTTGTGTATGTATTAGTTAGACAATTATTTTCTAACTATAAGCATGACTTATATGTTTAATAAAAACTATTTTTGAAAATGGTACTATCGAACACATATTCACTATTTTTATCATTTTCAATTGTTTATTAAACGCATATTACTGTTTTTAATTTTAAAATACAGGATACAAAAAATGATACCAAACGCATACTTAAACTCAAAATACAACAACTGTAAAACATAATTTTCATTTTTATTTTTGTTCTCAGAAAATACAAATTCAAAAACAATACTGAACAAGTCTTTAGTAAAAACTATTTTTAAAAAAAATATTATTGAACGCATATTTTTTTTATTATTTTTAATTGTCTACCAAACACATATTACTGTTTTTAGTTTTTAAATACAGAATACAAAAAATGATATCAAATGCATATTTAAATTCGAAAAACAACAACTGTAAAACACTATTTTTATTTTTATTTTTATTTGCAGCAGAAAATATGAATTCAAAAAACAAGCTCTTAATTTTTGTGTTAACAGATTGATTAAAATTTAAAGACAAACCTATTGTCACACGGGTTTACCGAGTTTTCATCGGAATCAAATTATGAGCTAATTTTTATTAAAAAGAAATATCTTTTAGGTAATTTCAATAATGCTTAAAAATGCATTTCTCTCGGTAATGCCTAAAAATGTAAATGCATAATAGGGTTATTAAGTGCCACTAAGTGCCGATAGTGCAATTCAAAAATTTTCTAGGAATTTTACTTCTATTTTCAAAGCAGCTTCCCTCAAAAGAGTATGACTAGTTTTCACGTTTTCAAAAGCCATATGGGTCCATTACGCCATAAATGACATAGAAGCATATGCACCTAAAAACACATTCTTATAACAAAATGAAACGAAATGGCATTGAAATTTAAAGGCTCCAAATAAATAAGATGGAAGCCTGAAATAAATGGACTGTCATTCCCTTTGACAAATTTTCTTAAAAAGTTTGTTTTTCCTCCGTTTGAGGGAATATCAAAATATCATTATACATATTTACAGGAATCATAAATTGTAAACAACCGAAAGAATATACTTATTCCTTCTCGCTATCAGCCATAACTGAAGCTTTGCAGATTGGACATACGTTCTTCATTGAAAGCCATTTCTTGATGCAGGTCACATGGTAATCATGGCTGCAAGATTTCAGTGTCCCAACATCATCCATGTTCTTATATTCCTCCTGTCAATTAATACAAAGTTATTAGAGCTACTAGAAGATTCAAATGTAAACCTCCCCAAATTAAAACCAAAGCTCAGCCTCAAGAATTGTAGAGAAGAGACCAAACATACACAGAAAGCAAAGTGCTCAAGTTCTATTTGCATGCTCATATCTACTTCATTCTCTTTAATTATTACATATTTTATTTTTCTTTTTTAAAAAGAAAGAAAAGACAGTGTTCAAAGCTAATTACAAGAAAACTGTTTCAAACAACATCAAGTTATTTGAGTCCTTACCAGGCAAATTACGCAATTCCCTTCCTCCTGCATTTGATCAGCTGAACAGTATATTGATTCTGTCAAGCACCTGGATATCAAATCTTCTGACAGGCCTGTGCTGACACTCCCAATTCTTTCCCCTAAAGCCAGCAATTCCTGATCGGAACAATCATTCAAGATGTTTCAGGATCCAACAATTTCTACGAATAAGTCAAAATGTAATAGACACTGGAAAGTTATAATAACCTCATAAGTCATGTTGTCTATGTCTAGCCTCATGTCCCTGTGCTGATCTAACATACCCCTGGACGCATACAAAGGTGAGCGGTCCACAATCATAAAACCCTGCAAATTGAAGAGGAAAGTACGAATTTGAGCAACAATAATAAACATGGAGGTATATTTGTTTATTGATATACTGACTCCATATATCTTAAGTATGGTTGTCTCTGTGTGTGTTCGGTGGGGGAGTGGATGGTTTTTTAAATGATTCACTAGCTTGCCTATAATAACAAAAAATGCTGTGAAATACCGTATTTCTAATTAGAATGACTGCTCTCACAAGTAGCAAAAAAACAAAATTCCTCCCCAAAAAGTGCATACCTCAGAGGAAAATCGCTCATGTAGACTTGGTTCATCAGAAAGTGAGCGATGTCTGTCATTCGACATCCTTGATCTACCACTCCTATCACTATGACGCCATGCTATGGCAGACAATGGCCTTGAATGTCTGGAAGAGTAACTTTCAGCTACCAACTGCATCCCTTCATCCGAAGATCCCACATGTCCCAAATGCACAGTGCTTGAAGAAGCCCTGAAAGCTGGGCTAGATCTCTGTGAAAAACTACTGCGAACACCCCTCACAGACTGATTTGGGGCACCATGAAAACTTTGGGAAACAACAGGATTTCGACCCAAAATTAAATCATGATGAAATGCCCCAATCTCCAAAGAAGCATTTGTTGCTGTGCTTCCAACAATAGAATCATTTGTCTCATGATTAAAACCACCTGAATCTGCAAATTCCCAACAAGAATCTTATAATTAATAAGAAATGCAACGTATGTAAAAGAATATTGTGCCAGTAACTACCTGAAACTTGAATCCTTCCATGAGCAGGAGCCATTCTATTATGGGGCCACTCCCTTGTCAAGGCACTAGAATGCTGGAGTGACTGATCCATTGAGCTAGAATGGTCGTGATGGACTGTTGAAAAGGAACTGTGGGGAGGATTGATGGATAAATGTGTTCTGGCAATGTTGGATTCTAAATCAAGTGCAGGCCGGCTTCTGACATTCCTCATAGAACCCTCACTCCTAATTGAGAGGGCACTACTTCTGTAATTGGGAGCCATTGAAACACGATCCCAAGGCATGTGCTGAGAATCCATACTTGGTTTCTCCTGCCACGGTTCAGAAGGTATAGGAATATCAGAGGAACTTCCAGCACCATAATATCTGCTTGTGCTGCCTCTATCACAAACTGAAGGAACAACAGGGCTTTTTCGCTTATGAGGCCCTCTTCCGTTGCCCATGGTAAGATCAACTAAACCACCACCCTCAATGCCATGAAATGTCTGTCTTTCATAGTTTGAAGCAGCAGCATGAGGCACATAATTCTCGGGGCCTGGATAAAAGGCTCCAGCATTTGACGGATGCAGAAAAGGATCGTAGGACGGGCCCGAAGCATCTGGTTGGTAACGTGGTACGTCAACAGAGTGACTTGAAGTAAACCCACTTGAGCTGGGTGCAGGGTTCCAATGGGGAGCAACATGCACTCCTTCTAGAGACATATTGTCCCCTGGAAATAAAAAAGAGCCATTTTCAGCAGTGCCAGCCCTGGCTGCAATATAAATCCAATAATATAAATCTTGAGCAAGAAGATTGTTCACAAATCTCCACAGAATAATTGTTCAACATAATATCAGATCATATGACATCACGGGTTTATTACATCCTTTCTTAACCAATTCCCATCCATGAAGATACAAATAAACGAACACCTCATCAAGGCGAAAACAAGATAGTTGAGATTATTCAAAAAATCAAAATTTGTTCCGTCTGTAATGCAAATGCACAAAGACAAAAACTCCCACAATTTTGATGTGACAATCATCACTGAGTAAACAGTTCAGCATTACAAAGACGTAATTTAATTAAAAAAAGAAAAATAATTATATTGATACAAAATGAACCAGAAGAACACTAAACCAAAAACCTGATAGAGGCATTAATAAAAAGACCACAGAAAAATCAAAAACTTTAATAGCATCTAAATCAAAAACCCTAACTTCTCCTGCTAGAGCTGTTCTATTGATTTACAAACCAGTGACGTGAAGCCATAACTACATGAAAAATAAGCTGACTTTGCATAAACAAGTAGCAGACATGTCTACACCTTTACATCAGCAAAGCCAAATACAGTCCCAAACTCCCACTGATTTAATGTGCAATTAAAGATATTGAAAGTTTCAGTACCTAAATTTGCATAAGGTTGCTCTGTGTGCAAATGATTCCAGTTCTGATCATGTCCACTCTCAAACATTTGTGATGTGCCAAATAAATGTCTATGCCCCATCACTATATCACCTCAGCGCCAACAATAAATTATATCCTGGTGTCAAAATCAACCTGCACATGAGAGGAAAACATCTTAACATTCAGAACATGATAACATACTTCTAAGAAAATATTATTAGAATCCCAAACCTCAATATTATTGTCTCTGCCAATAGAACATTTAATTATCACAAACAACTTAATCTTCAAACATATGACTTCATAATTATACATTTAACCATCAAACTTCAGATATTTTTCAACTTCTGAATAATATTACTTTAAAAAAAAAATATCAATCTCAGTGTCAATTAATTTATTGACAACCAACTTCAAGGTTTAATTTAATTATCTTTTATTTCTTCACCTATCTTACATCAAGCAGTCAGATCAGCAAGTTACATTGTAAAAAATGTTAATTATTCAAAATCAAGGCATTGAAACTAACCATCACAAGTTTTTTCCGAAAAGAACCATCATAAGTTAGGCAGTCCTAAAAGCATCACAGTTTATCCTTTAAAAAGGTAAAATAGCGTATCCATTATTTTTTTCCCAAATTGAAGATGAGTTGCAGATATAACTCCTTCAAAGTCTGAGCCCATAAACAAAGAAAAAAAGTTTTAAGAATAATAGCATGCCGAGATAATTAATTAAATACAGATGTGAAGTCAGGCACTAAGTACTCACTCTATAGACCTCTATGTTGCAATAGGAGCTACAGATTTTATTAGTAGAAGGATCAGGATCGGAGATGCTGACAAGATTAGCCTACCTGAATTAGGATCAGAGGCAAAGTAAGGGAAATAATGGCGTCACCATCTATAATTCTTTCACTAAACAGAAACTTACTATTTTCTTTCTAGCCTCAGCACCTGGGCTAATATTCAACCACAAAAAGGTGTGGAAGTTCATAAGGGCACACCAGATGAAGAAGAATAGTCTTTCATTTCAATCAACCTCAAGGCAAATCAGAGGCAGAAGAGAGCTGTCATTCTACCCACCTTTTAAACCGGTCATAAAACCAAAGAAGAGAAAAATTTCACAAAGTAACATCATGAGAAAGTAAAATTTTTCTGCACCAGGAAAGTTAATAGTTGTAATCTCAGTATGAAGATGCGACAGAAAGCTAGAGGTGAAAACGAATAGAACTGGCTTTGGTCTGTCATAGAAACCAAGGAGCATTAAAAACAAAAAAACCCATTTTAGCAGGTAGAGTCAAGGAGCGTGTTTTAAATACTACATAATGGAGTTCAAATCTCTTTTCGTAACAACAGAATGCACAGTCTCAACGACCATCCAACAGCTAGAAAGACAAATCATAGCTGTGAATCTTCGAAGTAGAAAAACGAGCCCTATCATAATCACCTCCAATTCTTACTAGGACCAAAATCCAGACAAAGAAATGACATTTGATTTTCCAAATTGTAAAAGTTCTAAGAAAACATTTAAATCACTTATTTGGATTGGAGCCATGAAATTTTTAGCATCAATGTCTAATTGAAAAGTTAAGAGCAATTTACAACCTCCCTAAACACAGTACATTCTTCGTAATCTCATCAACATTTTTACAATAATGGTTACAAAGATACAGTGTAGTCATTGTTTATGCAATAGGAAATTCCAATTTCGATAACTTAATCTAAATGAGGTAAATGAGATGTTGCAGAAAGAAATAAAAAGATAAACAACCCTGTTACATTTTAATTGAATCATAAAAACTTCATAAGAAACACTAAAACCAGTACAAGTGCATTTGATACACTGCCAGACTGGAATGCCGCTATTGGAAAGAGCCAGTGAGTCAAACAAATATTGGGAAAGACTCTAGATCCTAGATAAAAATGAATTAGACCTATCATCCTGCCCAATGCTGTCTTCAAATCAATAAACTAAAAATTAGATTTAGTTAAACCACTGTCAATGATATGAATGTAACCAGAATTTTATACACAAATTTAAAAAATGATAATCATTGATCACTTGATACAAACAAAGAAACATAACCAAATAAAAAACCGTCATTTTTGTATATTTTCAACAACTCTGAAGCAGAAGATCAGTCAATATAACCACATCAATACATTTCTTAAAGTTGCAAGTCTTCACTAATTAAGAGTATTAAATCTTACAACAAATCCACTCTCAATAATAAGAAACTGTTCTTTAAAAGATCAAATAAGATCAAATGCCAACGCATTTTATCAACACAAATGTGAAGAAGTTCACTATCAATGCTCTGGCAAGTACAGATTACAGGAGATGCATTACCTAGAACAATATACATAAGGAATTCTGGAGGTGACAGAAGTGTATCACACAAGTTTACAGAAATCTCTCTCTCTCTCTCTCTCTCTCTCTCTCTCTCTGTTGCTCTCTCAGAGTGAGTCTTGTCAATTAAAATACATCCTAATACACAACGGGAACATTCTCTTGGCAATTGTTCTTCAATATCATGCAGCAATTGTGAATGGAAAAATTTACTAGGTATTTTTATTTTTCTTTCTTTTATAATGAGAAAACAAGCCTCCAGTCAAGAGGGTCAACTGTGCTGCATTTAGGAAAGGGCTATCATAACATACAACTTAATTACTGGTCACAACTACAATTTCTCCTCCACACTCATCTAAATCAACCAGAAGGCACCAGGCTATTTCTCATTATTCTTTTATGTTATCAGCAAGATGATGCTGTAACTATCCCTTACTGTGATCAGGTCACAATAAGAGTAAGAAGAGAACAGCCACTTAACATTTATATCAGCAAACACATATATCCACCCAAGAACTAAATCCATACCCGGCCACAATGCAAGTCCCACCGAGTGCCTTCCGCCATCACCAACAAATCAAGTTTCTTTAAGACAATATCAATTCCACTTCACCAAAAAGATAGTGGACATTCAATAAAAAGAAAGATTTTGTTAAATCCAACATGAAGCCCCATATTCTCTGGCTTAGAGCAACAATAATTGGCCAAAACCCATCGACCAGTACACCACTTATTAAAAAGTCGATTCCCATATTCTTACAGCCATGGAGATGCCCCAGTGGGTTACATTAACCAATCCAAAACATCATATGAGCACTGCATGCCACATGCTAGGAATGAGATACTCAGTTATGCTTAGTCCTTTCAAATCAATCTCACTCCCTAAATTCCAGGCAATACACTCTTAGCCAAACCTCTTGGATTGTTAATATATATCTCAAACATAAGAGATCTAAAGATCATAGCATCCTCAGCGTAATCACTAGGTTTTCCTCAATACAGATACCATTTCATGGACTACATGACGCTGTTGTGAAACCAATTCCAATGAGGCCTAAGAAGTCAGAAATGGAATCTCTACCACCATATAATTTGCTCTCCCCATGGAGAGGTCAATATGAAATGCTCTTGAAATTGCAGTACAAATGATAGAATATTCTTCAGAAAATACAGGTGTGCAATTTATATCTGTTCTTCAGTTGCCACAAGACCCAAAAATTCCTGCAACATCATTTGCAATTCAGAATATGTAAACATAAAAGACTAACTACACCATCCGCCAAGTAAAGCATCCGACTTACGGCTGGATCAAAGAGATCAGTCGCCGAATGTTTTATAATACTCTGCAACTTATAAACCAAAGTGAATTAATGCCCCAAGAATGGGGCAAGGTATTTGAGCGTGTGTTAAGATTAGACAAGATAATAAGGATCAGGATATTTAAAGAGAAGGTAAGTTCACTGACCTACTTAACCACTGACCAAATCCTACAATGGATAGATACATATATAAATGCATTTCTTACTATTGTTTGAAAGAAGTGTCTGCTCGAACAATAACAGGGAGCTCACAAAATCAAAGCTTCTCACCGGTAGATGTAGGCGTGTTATAGTTCCAAAACCTCCATACTAGTTAATGTTCATTTCTGTGCTCTAACTCAAGACACATGAGCAATATTGAACACATCATCAGAGCCCCTAAACCTGCATAATAGAAACCGTCTAAACCTAGTTGATGCTAAGGCAATCATGATTAAAAACCAGGACCGAGGCTATCTGCTATAGTCCCTCATCCAACAAGCATTGATAAACTACCAGCAATGAAACAGATCTTAATCGTTCATTTTTATTCTCTCAGATTATTAAAAACAATCAGACAGTTACAAACAATAACAATAATCCACCATTATCAATAAAAATAAAAAATTTCAAATTTCAAATGGTCGGAAGTTTATATTCAATCCACATCATAGCAAAAATTTTCTGCACCACTTGAGGTACAACATACGGCAACGACGATCATCGTCGTCGTCGTCGTCATCATCGCGGTGACGATGATAAGAATTCTAAAACATTTTGTATGTACTCAAAGAAAGTTGTGCTTGTATAGATAAACTTAAAACACGTGTGCGGTTGATAGCCAAAACGCAACAATCAAAAGCGAAAAACGACAAGTCAGACAGAGAGGTGGAAAGATCATCATAAAAGTTAGAAGCTTGATAAAGAAAACGACGATCGGACAACGGATAAAGAAAATTAAATTTTATACAAAAAAATAAATTAAAAATAAAAAAAGAAATTGAAGGACCGAATAAAAACACGCGCGTTGATGACCTCCATCTATAATCAATGAGGAAAAAAATTGCCGGAGAAACGTACCTTGATATAAATTAAAGAGGCGGAGGCGTGCCGTGCCGGTGAAGGAAGAATCGGGGGAGGATTTTATTTTTTTCAGCAGAGTTTTAACGCGAGAGAGAGAGAAAGAGAGAGGTGCTGAAGAAAGAGTTGCGTTGTGTTATTGAAATGAAGACAGAGAAATAAAGCGCTGTCTGTGCAAAAATATATATTAATTAGAGGAGGAGAAAATTGGCTGGTCTGCCTACCTCAACCGGCAACCGATTCAATCTGTATTTGAACTCTTTATTTATTATGGTTACCTCCTTCAAAACCTCTCATAAATTTTACTCGGCCACTTTGGTCAATAACTTCTTTTATTAAATTAAAATTTTGACTTTTTTTAAACAATTAAAGTGATTAAAAATGTTGATTTCAAACTAGCGAAAGCAATCGTACTCGAAATCTGCCCGTCAAAATCCGTTCGTTGTAAGTAATTTTGCTGGTTACGAATATGTTTACTTGTTTAGCGTTACAAATTAAAACTTACACTAGATTTCAGAAAGGTTTGATATATGTCAAATATATGATGAATACCTGCATACGTGTCTACCAACACGCACTTTTTTCAATTATATTTTTTAAAATATTAATAATGTTAATATTTATTATATATAAATTAATTTCATTATATAATTATGAATTATTATGTATTTTTTATAATTTTATTCTTCAGATTAGTGATTAGAAAGTATTAGTGTTTAGAAAATATTAATCTTAAATCGTTATTATAGGAATCGTTTTGGATGGGTGCTAATGGTGGTGAATGGGATGAAGATTTTTAACTCTGGAGCTTGTGTTTTTTTGTTTGGAGTTACATGAGACTATTACTCAGATTACAATTCATATTACATGATACTACAATTGATATTTACAATCAAACAATTACTGGGGTTAGTTTACATTAAATCTTGTATAGTACTGCCCAGATTTTAACTCTCTCTAATATTCGAGAGATAGCAACTCTACTCACATTTTGCAAGAGAAAAGACCGTCTTCACTTAAATTTGAGAAAGAAATTAAATCCCCACAATATTTTTGTGTATATTCGAACCACTACCCTCACAATTGTGAGGGCATGGTTCTTTGGTGAAGTTTTTAGAGCTTGTGTTGAATGAGAATATGAGATGATAATTGTTGCACTTTGCAATGATGTTACTTTTACATAATTGTGTTGTTACTTTTGGATGTTAGTTTGAAAGCACTTTGACGGTTTGATGGATTCATACTTAAATTTCAAAATTAGTGTTGGATTGATATTAAAAATTTAATTTTCTATTTATATTGATTATTTAGAATTGAATTTTTTATATGAAATTTTAGGCTATTGTTATAAATTTACATATTGAGTTATATAATTTAAGTTTTCAAGTTTTATTGACATTATCTTTTAAAATTCTTCTCTCGAAGTTTTGATTGATGTCTTACTCGTATTTTATGTTTGAATTAAACTATTCTCTTTCCAAGATTGGTCATTAGTGAAATAGAGCTTCAAACAATAAACCTTTAACTTTCTATTAGAGCTGGCAAAATTTGACACGACCTGATTATCCGACATGAGCACGACACGAATAAATGAGTATGAGTCGTCGAATTTAACACGATTATTAAATGGGTTGGGTTCGGGTCAACACGATTTTTTTCCGTGTCGGGTTAGGGTTAAAGTTCTTGACCCATTTACTCAATTAATGACCCGATTATGTTTTCTATTTTAAAATAATTTGTAAGTTCTTGCTATCAAAATCCAAATATTAGAGATGATTCTCTCTTTTATTTTTATTTTTTGAAAAAATGAATATAAACACAAGATTTTATTTATAAAATTTTATATACATTTAGAGCTTTCAATAATGTAAATGTGTAAAATATTGTTAGACATTTATATTTTACAATATTGATATATAATATTATTTATATATATATAATTAAAATTTCAATAGTGTCATATTTTGGTAAATATGTACATTTTATAATATAGATAATTATGGATATATTTATGTATATACGACAGTGTGTAAATATTTGATGTAAGTTTTGTTTAACATATAGATATTAAGTGGGTTACTGGATTATCCAATTATTGTTCCTTGTCGGGTTTGGATCTCAATATTTTGACAAGATTATTAAATGTGTTGAGTTTAAGTCGATTTAAATTTGACACGACACGAAACTGACACGACACAAGCACGATCTGATGACCCATTTTACTAGCTCTACCTTCTATACTCATTTCTAATATATATGAACTAACCATCCCTACTTTTTTGATTTTTTTATGTTATCAAATATATTTTTGGGTCTTAAAATAGTTTATATATAATCTTTTTTTTTTCATTTTAATTTCAAAGTGTTTAATTTTTTTTTAAGAATTCGCACGTCCTATTAAAGGATATACCAATGACTTGTCTTAACTTTTGGTAGCTGACTTTTCAAATAAAATCTACATTATTATATTCGGGAGATAAATTGTAGAATTTTTCAAATTCACCGTTTTAAGATTTGACACAAATATGGACAAACTTCTTAATTTGAAAACAGATCAAATATCCGTTTCAAAAAAAAAGATCAAATATCTTTTTGAAAAAAAAAAAAGAAGAAGAAGAAAAAAGAAAAAAGATGGAAGATCTCTCTCGCTCGAAATTCTTAAAAGAAAAAACAGAAAATCCGTTTGTCGTTTCACATAATTTATATTAAAGAAAATCATTTTTGTTGGATGAGTCTGTGCTTAATTCAAAAATTAAACCAATAAATGGGCGGTTTAGTCAAATATATAAATGAAATTTACCCAAACTGATAATGAGACGTGGGTTACGCGCCGTCGGAATGGCCGCATCGAAAACACTCGCGTGTGGGGAGTTTTTGGTAATTGCATATCACAACGACAAGATTATAAAGTCCCCCTGGTTCGACCATGATGGAGCTAAATAAAAAAGCCGGTGTATTAATTTTTTACTTTTGGGACGATGAATGCCGGCCACGCGTAGCCATTATGGTGCTGTTAACTCATTCTTGACGTTTCTCTTTGCACAATCTTGACACGTCAAGAAGCACGAAACAATTTTTCAGTTCGTAGCGTGTAAATCGTGGCATCTGAAAATCATATTAATTCAATTAACGCCAACTCCTTTGAAAAAAGAAAAGAAAAGAAAAATGGAAAGAAACAAAGAAAAATCACCCACAATCTATGAAAAGGAGATGAAACCTTTAGATAGGGTTTGCACGATGACGGGATGGGCAAAATTTACCAATCTTGACCTTGTTTCAAACAATAAAATAAAATAAAAATATATCTTAATCTCGTCTTAATTGAGATTTTAAATCTCAATTTCTCTCTTATATTCTAAATATTATGATAAATAATATATTATATATTATAATTAATACATTATGTGTGATTCATTAAATTAATTTATCATATATTTTTTTTAAAATATAAATTTTAGACCTTTCGAAATTCCGATCAAACTTTTTAAACATCTCAAATCCTAACTCAAATAATATATCAAAATAAATCTCAAATTTGGATCGAAATTCAAAAATTTTTGCCAACTTTAACTCAATATAGAGTAAAATGATGGAGATAATTCAATGTACTCAATAAAGGGCGAATCTTGCAGGACCATGAGGCCAGAGACTGGGAGAAAGAAAATTAATTCTTCTGCAGCAGTCGACTCTGTGCGATTTCTCCGGAAACAAACATAAATTAAAGTCTATTTTACTGCCATTGTGTGATATGTCAACACGCCTTCGTCACTGTAGCAGTTCTCCCCCGTCAGTCTACAAAAGATTTATCAAAATTAATATGTTTAACTTTCTTTTTTTTTTTTTATCATGAAAATATAATTAAAAAAATGAAGAAGATTAATATTTAATGGTAGGTCATGCTATTAGTATTATTCAAGTTATCTGTAATGAGTTGAGATGTGATTTTAAAAAATTAAAAGTTAATTTTAGTATATAGTATTTTTTTTAAAATTACATTTGATAAAATCATTTTGAAAAGAAAAAGAATAGTCTCTCAAGATCGCTTTTTGTGAATTAATTTTATACTTAATATAATTTCATGTATACCCTCGTATACTATCCTTATTAATTAAGAAATAAAATCATTAATTTTAAAGGAATTACTATTATTACAATTATATTGAGATAATAAAATAAAAAATAAAATTTATACCATAAAATATTATTTTAATTATTATTTATTATATATATACAAGGAAAACATATTTTATATACATGTGTTATACACCGTGTAAATAAATTTTATTCAATATTATGTCCAATTGACTCATTTATATTTTTACAGTAGTTTAATAGTAAGATTTACTAAATGTATATGATTGTTTTTAAAATTCACATCACTTTTGAAAATAAATTTTACCAAACATTTAGTTGATTTTCTTCATAGCTAATTATTTTTATAGTGCAGGTATAAATAATTATTTTAAAACTTATAGTATTACCAAACTAGCCCTTAAATCAGTATATATAGGGAGAGTAGATTTTTAAACAAGTATTAAAAAAAAATTGCCGTACTACAAATATATCTATATAAAACCATAGTAGACTCATATTGATAGGGGTGGCAAAAAAGTCTGGGCCGGGCCTGCCAAAGGCCCATGCGCTTAGGCCCAGCCCTCACACATGAGGACGGCCCATGCGCTTAGGCCCAGCCCTCACACATGAGGACCTGGGCAAGGGCCCAAGAAAAAAAGCTCGGACAAAGTCCAGGCCCATTTTTTTTTTAAAAAATGATTTTATAAATTAGAATAATATAATTAAAATTGAAAAGTGATTAAAAAATAAAAAAAAACTTAAATTCTTAATTTATAAATCAATCATAATTCAAAAAAACTAAAATTATAATACTAAATTCTCTCTTTTGTGTCAATTAATTAAGAGAGCGTTTGAATTAGAAAATTTAGTATTAAAGAAAATTAAAGTTATGAGATTTTATTTGCTTTATTTATGATTTTAATTTGAAATATTTATTTTTTTAATTTATCTATGATTGTAATAACTTGTTGATCATTAATTTATTTTAAATTTATAATAATTTAAAAAATTTAAAATAAAAAATAAAGTCCAAGTCCAGTCCGAACCTGGTCCAGGCCCGCAGTAGGCCCGACCCAACCCAGGCTCTCTCACTGAACTGACAGTGGGCCTGGGCCTAGACATGGGTTTGAAAAAACCCAGCCCAGGCCTGTTATTTGTCATCCCTCCATATTGATTGTAACTATTAAAAAAAAAATAAAGGAGAAAGGAAAATGATTTTAAAATGGCGAATACAATAATTTAATATAAGTAGACGGTACTCATCCTTAAAAATAAGAGAATTAAATATTTTTTATTAAAGTCCTTGGATTTTTTTTAAATATAAAAGAGTAATTTTCTCACTTGTCTAGCTCAAAATTTATATTAAATTAATACTTAATTTTGGATGTGAATGAATCATACCGTCTTTTTAATTTTTTGAATATTACGTATCACCATCATGCTTGGATTATGTCCAACTATGGCACATGGAATGGGCATTTCAATTAGTGGCGGAGTGCGAACGGTACGGTCACCTAACCCACTAAACCTTGACCAAACTGTTACCATATTGAATTAGCCAAGCAACCGAACATAACATGTCCTTTTTTTTTTTTTAGAATTTTCTATATGGGCCATTGTAAATTTTTGCAAATACTAAAACTACTAAATTTTTTAGACTTATTTGTCTTTACAGCCTTCCATACAAGGGTTGAATCAGTCAAGTTATCCTTAGAGAAATATTTGTTAATAATCAAATAAATTTGATATTAACTTAATTCAAATACAAATGTCATTGAGTATATATTTGCATTGCAATAGGTGTTGCTTACAAAGTGCATAAATTTTTATTACTGTGTCATGAGTGTTCTTTCTACCTGTAGTAACAAGTTTTTTTTTTCCTTTTTTTTATTGGAATTGGTGGCAACGTTTTTTTTAATATAAATACAAACATTTATGTATTAAGTTGTTATTTGTAACGATAAAATTATTTCAAATGACGAAAAGTTGTAACTGTTAAAGAAAAAAAAATGAAAATTTATAACACTTGTTGCTATAAAAGTGAACCCATTTAAGAAATATGCTAGAAATTATTTATATATTTGGCAATGGGTTCGTAGGCTTTAACCACCATCTCTCTCAGTTGGCTTCGGATAAATTATAAAAATAGCTTAGAGTTAAAGCATTCATAATTTATTTTAATAATTTATAAGATTTCGTATGATACCCTCTCCCATAATGGTCCATTGCCAACTAAGGAGCATTTCTCGTCTTTAATTAAATTTCATGAAATCATATTATAATTTCATTGACGGACTCCTCGCGAAAAAAGTCAGTAATTAAATAATTTCATCGATAATGGAATTGACTTGCATTTATGAGTATGAAACACACACGGTATAATGCTTACCTACCAAATATTATTCTCCACTTAGTTTGCTTCACAGAGAAAAATAAATTTAACAATTATCAAACTTACTTGGCCACTTTTTGATAAAGACGAAACAAATAAAGTTAAAATTTTTCTTAATAGTAGTGCTTGAAAGAAAGTGAAATTAATAAGTATTAAATGTACTTAGCACTTAATCACGCACTTCACTTATCGTACGTGTTTATTTTTAGAAAGATAAATGATAGATATGCAATGGATTGTATTGGTTTATATTAGATTTAGAAAGATAAATAAATAGTCTAATCTGTTGTAATTGGGTTTTACAAATTATGATCAAAATCCTATTCAATCACAAAATAAAAATTATAAAAATTAGATTAATTTGGATTAGATCAATTAATTTGATCAGTTCGATTTGAATTCTGGATACCCTTATAATTAGAATATTAACTTGTACAAAAAAAAAATAACTATTATAAAAAATTAGTTTATTAATTATTATCATCATATTTGTTATAAAATTATCATAGGATAGCATCACATTTTCTCACTTTATTATGTATACTCTCATATTAGTAGTAGTCATTTACATTTCATTCATCAATAATCTATCTTATATTTCGGACAAACACACAAAACGTACAATAAAAAAAGAGGGCTTTGTGAAACATATACACGAAACTAAGTACCAAATTAACTTTATCTTATTTTTATCTTCCTTAATTCTTATAACATCATTTCATCAACCCAACATGTATAGATGTCATTCAATATATGCTGACATTACAATAGGTGTTACAACGCGCATAATTTTTTATTATTGTGTCATGAGTATTCTTTCTACTTGTAGTAACAACTAACAAGCTTTTCTTTTCTTTTTTTTATCTTTTTTGAAAGTGGTGGCAACTTTTGTTTTTATTTTTTTTTTTAAATATAAGTACAAACTTATGTATTGGCTTACCATGTTTTTATGTAAAACTGTTATTTGTGACGATGAAACTATTTCAAATGACGAAAAATTGTGATTGTTAAAAAAAAAAAAGAAGATTTATAAATGACACCCGTAGGGATGGCAATGGGGAGGGGAGGGGAGGGGACCAATCTTCCCGTATCCATCCCCGATATTTTACGTATATCTCCGTCCCCATCATAATTACTTGAGAGAATCTCCATTCCCTCTCCGAATAATAACAGGGGATCCCCGAGGGTCTCCGATCCCCGAATAACTAATACATTTTTTTTCGATTTTGAGTTAATCATATTAAAATAAAAAATTCAAATAAAAGTAAAGTTCGAAATATATCTTACATTAATATCCATTACAAAATTCACATCCATTAAATTAGTTAGTAACGCAGCATGCAAGAGATATAAACTTCTTTTACAAACTATCATGAACAAATTAATAGTTTAATACAAAATTGTTACAAAAAAAATCGAATTTAGATTCAAAATTAACTTTTTTAATGGTGGTGTGGACACTTTATAAATATAGACTATTCCCTTTGCAGCATAATAGTTAAGTCGGAGCAAATCAAGAGCAAATATTAGATTCGATGAGATTAGATATTAAAATTGTGATTCGCTATGGGCAATTATAACATCTAAAAATAAATAAAAAATAAATTTAAGTTTAAAATATTTAATGAATATTAAAATTAAAACAAATTTTTTAGACTAATAGAATCTACCTGGTCTTTTTAATGTCCTAAATAAAAATTTAAGACTTTAATTAGTTAATTAGGCCTAAAAGTTTAATAATATAAATATTTTTGATATTTGTTATTTTTACAAATATCTATAATTTTATAATTCATATTTTATTATTTATTTACTAGTAATTTTAAAAAATTAAAATTAAAATTAAAATTAAAATTAAAATAGGAAAATGGGTAGGGGATGAGGATTCCACCTCATCTCCATCCCCTCCCTGAATAAGAAATTGGATAAAAAAATTTCCCCGTCCCTTCCATGAATAAGAAATTGGGTATGAAATTATCCTCATACCTTCCCCGAATAGGGAAAATCTCCGAGGGTACCCGTCTCCGTGGGGATTTTTGCCATCCTTAGACATCCGTTGCTATAAAAGTGAAATATGCTAGAAATTATTTATATATGACAATGGGTGCGTTAACCACCATCTCTCTCTGTTGGTTTTGGATAAATTATAAAAATAGCTTAGAGTTAAAGCATTCATAATTTGTTTTAATAATTTATAAGATTTCATATGATACCCTCTCACAAAATGGTCCATTGCCAACTAGGGAGCATTTCTCGTCTGTAATTAAATTTCAAGAAATGAAAGCATATTATAATTTCATTGACGGAATCCTCGCAAAAAAAGTCAGTAATTAAATAATTTCATCGATAATGGAATTGACTTGCATTTATTGTTTCATGTACACTCTTAATATAGTTCATCAATATCTTACATGCATTATCATTAGATTAATGCATGTGCTAATCTCAAAATAAGTGTTACATGCATGTACTTGATATGGATTACATTCATAAATTGAGATAAATTAGGATTGATCATGTTTTTATGATGAGATAATAATAAGAATAATTATTTCAAATTTCTAAAAATTAAGATAAGAATAACTTATTTATTATGAAATAATTATAATTTATATGAATGTTCATCAAATTATCCTTTTATCTCCTCACAAGCAACTTTTCATTTCTTATAACTCTCATTCTCTCCCTAATTTGAGGGTTGTTATCTCCATGGGTGGCTTTAGGTATAGGCGAACAAGTCAGTCGCCTAAGACTTCATATTTTAAGAAGGTCTCATTTTTTGAGTATTTCTTTAATAATTCTCTAATTAATAAAAAAATTTAATACGTATTTTAAGAAATCAAAAAGTTTATTAGATATCTCTCTATTCTTAATTATTCTACAATTAAGAATTATTTTTTATAAAAAAATCTATATTTGGGAACCTTAATTTTTTAAAAAATATAATTAATAATATTCTTTAACCATTGGTTCATTCATTTTCAATTATTCATGTTAGAATCTTTGACTTTTAATATTTCTTTTAATTTCTATTAAAAACCTTATAATCTCAAGAATTAGTAAATGAAAAAAGTTTCTTTTTCTCTTCTCTACAAAGAAAATTATTATATTCATTGGTTCATTTAAAATAATTAGTTTCTTAGCATATAAAGTCCTTTTTTTATTTTTGAACATCAATTCATCATTTTAAATTTTTATATTATATAATTTTGAATATTCTATTTGAAAATAATATTGTTTTTATTTATTTGTTTGTTTGTTTGTTTTTTAACAGTTTTAATGGAATAAAACAAATCTATCTTCTTTACTATTTTTTAGGTTTTATTTTTAAAATTTTTTATTTTTTATTATTTTTGAAATTCAAGAATTAAAGATAGAATAAATTTTGATCCTTTCTATATATGTTTTTGAGTATTGAAATTGCAAAATAAGTAGAAACCTCATAAAAATATTTCGCCTAAGGCCCCTTAAATTCTAATGCTGGCCCTAGTTATCTCTAGTACTTATAATGTATTAATTACCATTTTATGGTTGTATCACTATAAAAGGAGGCTTTTACTCCTTATTTGTATACACAAGAGATAGAATAAAATTTCTCTCTACACACATTGTGTCTCTTATTTGCTGTCTTTCTTTCTCTTGTTATATGGTTGTGCTCTTAATCGATAAATTATTTAACATTACTCACTTTCTTGATGGAAGGAAGTAAATAAAGTCTATTATAAATACTAAGCATCCCTAACCTAGCCAAAGATCATCTTTGCCTATAAATTACCCATCATATAAAAAGGATAGACAGAAGAATATGATAGAAGGTTCTGAGTATTATTCAAATTTAACTTGAACAATAATGATTAGAGGTGGAGATATGTAACTTATTTAAGTTGATGGTCTATAATATTTAAACTAACATGTGGTATTAGAGACACCTTTCAGACCTTGTTCAATTATATAATATTTTTGCACTCGGTTTACAATTTTCGATCATTTATTGCCATGACGTTATATGCTATGCTGTTAACAATGTATATATTATGGAAATTATTATATTTATGATTGCAATTCATTATGTATTCTTTAGCCTAATACTTGAAATATGATAGATTAACCAAAGAATATTTATACGATCTAATATGAAGTTATGGAAACATGTTTTATTAATGTCCTTTCTTTGTAAGATCATCACAGTTTGAAAGAAGCCACATCATTTCAAATATATGATATTTGTATAGCATATGCTCATATGTTATGAAGGATTTTGTTTTAAAGATATGAATGGCATTGAACATATTGCAATTAATTTATAATTATTTGGCCCCAAAGGGAAATAATTATTATACAGATTTAATTGGAATAAAATGGTGATTTGAGTATCAAAATTAGAACTCCCTACACCCATAGGTATGGAATTTTTATTTTGGTGTTTATATTGAAATATGAGCATCAAAATTCGAATTTACAATTCATTTTAAAACCTTCCCTACGCCCATATGTTATGTAACCTCTACCCATAGGAAGGTTTGAATTTGCAACTAAATTTTTAGATTGGTAATTTTAGTATTGAGATTAAAATTTTATAGCATTAATGTATTTTTGTTCTCGTATACAGTGGTTCCTAGTTATTTTAGTGATTCTACTTGTATTCCAATATTGTGTGGTGATAACTTTTCTAACTGGAAAGAGAGAATTCTCTTAAATATGGGGTGCATGGATATTAACTTGGCGCTTTGTGAGGATAAACCACCTATTCCTACATAATCAAGTACGCAAAGTGAAGAAGATGCATATGAAAAGTGGGAGCGATCTAATTGCTTAAGTTTGATATTTTTGTAATCTCATGTCAGCAAAAGCATTAGGGGTTCCATCCCACAATGCGCTAAAGCTAAGGATTTTATAAAAACTATTGAGAAACAATTGGTAAGTCCTGATAAAGCATTGGCATGCATTTTAATGCAAAAACTTTCAAGTATACGTTTGATAATACTAAATGTGTATGAGAGCATATAATGGAAATGAGAGATATTGATGCTCAACTTAAGTCACTTGAGATAGAGACGTTTGAGTCATTTTTTTTTGTTTATTTCATACTTAATTCTCTTCCTAACGAATATGTTCCATTCAAAATATCATATAACACACATAAAGAAAATCGAACTGTTAATGAACTTTCGACCATGTGTGTTCAATAAGAAGAGAGATTGAAACATGAGAAGTTAGAAAGTGCCTATTTAACCACTCATGTGAAAAGAAATAACCAAAAGGTTAAAAGTGTTCCCAGGGAAAAGGAGAAGCAAGTGCCAATGAAGAAATTTGGTAAAAAGGATCAATGTTTTTTTTTTTTGGTAAGAAAAAGGGACACTACTACAACTTACATTACTAATATCATGCAGGGTTTTCTCTAGGGGTGGGCAAACAGTTTGATTTTTGCTGAACGGAATTGGCCAAACTGAAAAAAATTCAGTTTGGTTTGGTGCGGTTGGTTTGAAAATATCAGAGCTAATTGGTTTGTATTTGTTTAGGCTTGCAATTGAACCGAAACTGACAAACCAATTAGTTTAGTTAAATTTAATTAATAAATATTTTAAATTTAAAATATGAAAACCAAAAATCCTAAAATCGATTTCCAGTTGAAATCAGCCTAATTTGCTACACAGTTTACACCTTAAATCAATCGGCATCCATCTCTCTCCGTCGCAGCCTCACGGTGATGCTGTCACGACTGTCATCCAGCCTAGTAGCCCCTTAAGCACGGTTAGCCTAGCCCTTCACGCATGGTCATCTCGCTCACCCACTTGGTCTCGCACTCATTTGTCATCACTCACGCCTTACTCGCGATGCTCCTCTCACTCTCATCAAACATCACTCACGCCTCACTCGCGACGCTCCTTTCACTCTCATCAGACATCACTCACGCCTCACTCGCAACGCTCCTCTCACTCTCATCAGACATCACTCACGCCTCACTCACAACGCTCCTCTCACTTTCATCAGTCCAAACCGCCTGCCGTTAACCTACTTTCTTCACTGTTGCAGCCTGCATGTGATTTTTTTTTCTAATTTTGGCTATGTGGTTGTTTTTATGCTGATCAACACGACTCAAAAGCGTTGTTTACTCTCAAATATAAGAGTGTCTAGTTATAATATAACTCGGTGAGTCCTTGATCGAATCACATAGAATTTAAAATCTAGTAGTCAATTATTAAATAAAGAAAATTAAGTGCAGAAAAAGAAATTAATAAGAATCAATCTAAAAATATGCTAAGATTATGGGATACACTTTTGGATTTCAAATTATGGTGATAACACTCTCTCATATTTGTATTTTGCATTTATTTTGTCAGTTAATTATTATGTCATTTAATTCTTAAGTAATCATTAATGTGGATAAATAAGGGACTAAGTACCTAATGTACCATAACTATATTGAAGTGTCAACATTTTGTCAACATACTATATAAATCTGAAGAGATCTAGATCTATAAATTAACATGACATAAAAAAATAGTAAGGACGAAAAATAAAAGAAATAAAATAAATTTTAAGATTCTCTTGAGAGAGTAATTAATCAATAATTTGAATTCTTCCATCTCAACTTAGAAAATTAGTCACTCATATTGATAAACAAAATACTTATTTTATTTAAGAAACTTTTGAAATATATTACAAGAGAACTAGCTACAAAAGAAATTTTTTTTTCTAGTTTCAGTCTCAAATCCTCCTTTCTGCCCTCCTCCCTTCTGTCTTCGTATTCTTGCCTTTTTTAGGCAACTAACCATGCCATCTTCTTTTATTTTATTATTATTTATTTTATTTTTTAATATGCCATTTGACTATCATGAGCATGTTTGCTCACTTTCCTTTTTTTTTTTTATCTTTTTATTAATTATATCTCCTCGATAATGAATTCCAAATTGTTCCAACAATTCTTCTTTGTTACCCACTTTCAGTTCCAATTTCCCTTTATTCTTGAAATATTTACAATATAAAAATTAACATACTTCAAATTAATTTAACATAAAAATTTGTTAGGGAAGCATTAAGTTAATTTAACATAAACTATTTGGAACTTGGGAGGGGTTGCTTTTGTGCTAGTGTTATTGGATGAAATTAAACTGTTATTTTTTCCCCATAACATTGAATTTGAAAGTATATGTCAGAGGTTGGCTCGATCTATTGCATCAAATGTTAATGAAAATATTGCAAAAGTTGGATGATTTATTTAATGGCATTTTAATTGTGATTTGTAATTCAAAAATATGATTGTTCGTGATTCAAAAAATTACTTAGCAAAAGAGCTTTGAAGTGAAAATTAAATATGGAGACAAAAGTTGCATATACAGATGGGAATTTATTGATTCAAAAAATAATATTGTTATAATGGGCTAAGGGCATTGGTAGCAATTAGCATGCATGCTTTATAACTGATTTCATAATTCATGCTTTAACTGATTTCATAATTCATAATATGCTATAAAGCTTTATTTATTAAATGGATCACTAATCACATAATTTGTCATTGATACTTCCATTAGCCATGTAATTGTAAATTAGTTAACAACGATTAAAAGTAAATTATGATATGTAGGCATACTTTAATTGTTCTTGTGAATACAAGTTAAATTTTAATTTTTTTTATTTTAATAACTTGTTAAATAAAATAATAAATCAAGATTGCTTATTTATTTATATTTTATTCATTTTAGATGTCCAATTATTCAAGAGTTCAAGACAACCTTGATTGTGAAGCCAATGATTTTGATCATGAAGTTTAAGTTGATGATAATGAAAATGAATCACCATCAGTTGTCACCAGTGGAAACAAGAAGAAAAAGTCTTCATCATCTAAACCGACACTACTAAAGAAAAAAATGTCTCGAGGATCAACAATGTTGCAACATTTCACTAAAATTCCAAATAATGATAAAAAAAAATGCAAATCCAACTATTGAAGTCAAGAATTTGAATATGGGATAGTAAGGTCTGGGATTAGCCCTTTAAGGACTTAAAACCGAGAAAGGTGTAAAAAGTTCAAAGACTTTCAGAAAGATCAAATAACTTTAACTCAAGATGTCGGTAGTGATGAAATTGTAGCAAGAGGATTCAGTCAGGAAGCTTGCAGACGAGCAACTGTGAAAATGATTTTTTCTTTATGAATTACATTTTTTGTTGAGAAGAATCCGGGTTTTAGGCATTTTTGCAGTGTAGTGGCTCCGAGATATCTTATCCCAGTATAAAGAACCATTACTAGGGATACTCTCAATATGTATGTAGAGGAAAATGTTAAGTTGAAAAGCTTATTGACTGGGAATAAGCAGCGAGTATCTTTTACCATTGATATCTGAACTTCCATTTTGACAGCTAGTTACATGGTCATCACAACTCATTTATTGATAAATATTAGAATTTACATAGAAAGATTATCAGTTTTAACACTGTTAATGATCATTCATCGGAGACAATTGGTAAGCAACTTGAAAAATACTTAATTGACTAGGGTATCGAGTGAGCGTTTACTGTAAGTGTTGATAATACAAGTCCAAACGAGAGTGCTCTTAAGTATTTAACTGATAAAGTAAAGACTTGGAGGGATGATGCCTTAGTGTTGAATGGGGATTATTTACATGTGCATTATTATGCACATATAGTGTTGAATGGGGATTATTTACATGTTCATTATTATGCACATATAGTGTTGAATGGGGATTATTTACATGTTCATTATTATGCACATATAGTGTTGAATGGGGATTATTTACATGTTCATTATTATGCACATATATTGAATTTGATTGTTACTGAAGGGTTGAAGGAATTGGAGCATAGTATAGTTAATATTCGGAATGCTATAAAGTATGTGAGATCTTCCACTGCCAGGATGCAAGCATTTTAAATTTGTGTGCAATAAGAGAAGATTAATTGCCTAGGAAGTGTGATTTTGGATTGTTTTACTAGATGGAATTCTACTTATTCCATTTTGAATATAATTTAAGTCCGCATTTAATCGGATGGCACTTAAAGATAAGTTGTATGACACTTATTAATGACTCTATGACATGAGAGTTATCATAACACTTTTACACTTAAATCAGTAATACTTATAGAGTAAATGATATGTTTTTATTTTGTTTTAACTATATTTTGCATGAACATCTATTTTAGTTTATTTTTAATAAATTGAGTTGTTTTTAGAATAATTTGTGCTTAGATTATATGCTTAATTATAGGTGACCAAAAGCTCACCTTTTACGAAAGGAATGCTGCTACAACAGATTTGCAGAGATAATGAAAGAACTTGGCTACAAAAGAATTAAAAAAAATCTGGAACAGTGCAAATGCTATAGCTGTTGCTGTAGCAATGACAGACTGGATTTTGCGAGCCACAACTAAAAGATTGCAATCTAAAGTTTCCAAAAATGGAGGATGCGCGCCACATACTTTCGGTTGCCCTTGAGTTATAAAAAGAGCACGCTTGCTAAGGAAAAGAGGGAGCCATCACCTAAAGGGATAAACCACAAAGAAAAAAAAAAGAAAATAAGAGGGATTTGAAGGCTGTGATAGAGGAGAAATCGCAGAGATCAATCGGAAATCAATTCTTCTTATTATCTTCTTGTTTTCTATTTATTTATGAGGATGTATTTGATGGTTGAAACTATTTTATTTACTGTTATATCACAAATCATGAACTGAATTATATTATGGTTAAGTGGTAAATGATCTTGATGGATGATTGATTGATATATATATGTTGCTCTGTGTTTGCTGTAGCATTTTATCTTAATTGTTTTTATTTCAATTCCTTATTTTGGCTCACCACCCATTTAGTAGATATTAGCTAAAAAGAGCCCCAAAAGGCCTAACTTAGTGGATCAAATTAAAACAATACTTGGTTTTAGATCGAGTTTCCTAAGTTGAGTAAATCTCAATTTGAATAGGGTCATGTTTGATCTAAAATTAGGAATGAACTAGAAATAAGGATTTACCTTGTAGAGTAAATAGAACTTAGATTGTTTAATGTTATATTTAATGTTGGGGTAACAATTGGTCATTGTTAGGTTATATTTGATATAAGATATCTAACAGACGACAATTGAGGATGTTTGATGGATTTTGCCAAGTGCTGTAGTAGATATTGTAGCAACGATACTGTAGTTAAAAAAATAGTCAAAGCCATTAAATGAGTTTATTCACTCAACTACTCCATTCTCATTGGTTACATCTTTATGTTTGACATGAGATTTTTCTTTATTGCATTTTTATTTTAATTAGTTCATTAGTTTCATAAATTGTTTTATTTTAATTTATAACAAAAATGCACCGTTAAGATTCTTGTAGCAAATCTGAAAACATCAATCATTGTAGAGACAATCTAAATACTCATTAGTATATTACTTGTTGTGTACATTTGCACATTGACATCCATAGCATTAGAAATCACACACAACTTATTTTAATTAAAAAGAGGGTGAGAAGAAGAAAAATGAGGAACCACCATTGTACAATGATTTAGAGAATGCTCGTTGCATAGTCAAGTTTTAAAAGACTTTTCATAATGCGACTTTGCAGTTTTCTTTATGTTTGAAGGTGATATCAAATCTTTGTTACATTTTTTAATTTTGATATATGATATAAAGTTTACTTTAGCTTTATTAACATTGCTTTTTTTTTTAAGGTGACATCAAATATTTGTAAAAATTTATATGTCAAATTGAACTATCTTTGAAATCATTATTTGCTAGTAATGATAGCCTTTTAGATTCGATGGCAATTAAAATAAAGGAAAATTTTGATAAGTATTGGGAGGGCTATTTTAAGGTAAATAAGTTGTTGATGCTTCAATACTTGATCCTTGGTGAAAAATGAAATTTCTAACGCATTGCTTTGAGAAATTATATAGTAAGGGTAGTGCCAAATGCATTGAGATGAATGAAAGGTCAAAGCTTTGTTTACTAGTCTTTATGAGTCTTATAATGCACAGTATAAACTAGGTGGAAGTAGGAGTGCAAGCGGAAGTATAAGCGGAAGATAAAATTTGGCTATTGGAATTTGGAAGTGTAGGTGGTTCAAATTTTTGGGATTTAGGTAATGATGATGATGTTTTGGTTAAGGATCCTTTGTCCGAATTTGGTAAAGCAATTGCAATTAATGAAGGTAGCCTAGAATTGTCAAATAAGCAGGATCTTTACTTGATAAAGAACACCGAAAAAATTACAAAAAGTAATTTTAGCACTAAATTTGATATTTTATTATGGTGGAGGGTGAATAGTGCTAATTATCCAAATTAGTTAAGTATAGTGAAGGATGTTCTTGCTATTCCAGTGTCTACTGTTGTCTCTGAGTCCACCTTTAGTATTGGAGGTTGTATACTAGATTAATACAGAAGCTCATTGACTCTAGACATGGTTGAAGCATTGGTATTGATACAGAATTGGTTGTGGTCTTCTATTGTGGATACAATAGTAGAATTAAATAAATTAGTAGAAGACAATGACTTTATGGATCAGTTTACAGAAAGTATATTTTGTAAAATTTAAACTTAAATTTACTATTTTAGTATTATGAACCTTATACAATTTTTTTGATTTTTATTTAAGTTTTTTTAAGTAATATGAATCTTATTCAATTTGTTAATTTTTTTAATGTAGAACTTCATAAATCAACAATGGCCGACAAACTTGGTAGGTTGACATGAAAACTGCAGCTCAAGATAAACCATTTTAGGTAATTAAATTGATATATATTTATTTGTTAATTATTAAATATCACTTTATTTTATTTGCCTTAATTATTGAGTGCTTCTGCTCACTTTAAATTTTGATATAGGTGATATGAATAGTGGATGTTGTTGGGGCTTTTGATACGGTGGAGTTTTATCAAATGTCGTTGCAGTATTACTGATAATTCTATGAAATGAGAATCATCATGAGACTTTTAGGCTTAAATCAAGAATACTTAGAGAGTAATTGATGTGTTTTAGTGCACTTTAATGATTGTTTGCATTACATTCATTTTAGTTTGAGTTTAATATAGTTTGTGATTCTTGAATAATTGTATGCCTAAAACATATGTTTAATTATAGGTAATTAGAAACTTGAATTTTATGGAAAGGATTCTATTGCAATTAACTTATAAAGGACAAACGAGCATAGCTATAGAAGAATTGAAGCAACTCTGAAATAGTGAAGATGTTGTAGCCATTGCTGTAGTAACTCCTAAGCATTGACAGAAAAATTCGAACAAGATATTCAGAATATTGTGATTTGCAATTTCCTAATTTGAAGATACACGCCCTAAAAGTTTGCAGTTACCTTAATTTACGGATATAAAAAAAGGCACACATGAAAAGAGAAGGGAATGAGGCCGTCAAAAGAGATAAAAATACAGAAAAGAGGAAACAAAGATACAGAATTCCCGATCAGAATTCAAGGGTGCACCAATAGAAAAACTTATAAAATCGATTGGAATCTGTTCTTTCTCTGTCTTTTCTTGTTTATTTGTTATTCGTTGATCATTGAATATGTATTTGACCACCAGAACTTGGTTGTTTACTTACCTTTCACAATTAATGAACTAAATTTATTTGTGGTTGAGTGTTAAACTAGCTTGATGGTTAATTGACTGAATATAGATGTTGCTCCATATTTGCTATAGCATTTTGCTTTGATAGTATTCATTTAAAGCCATTATTTCAGCTGACCACCTATCTAATGATATAAGCTAAGAAAGAGCCACAAAAGGACCCATCTTAATGGAACATATCACAATAATACTTGGTCTTAGATTGAGTTTAACTTGAGTCTTAAAAGGGCCATACTTAATTAGTGATGAACTAGATATAAGGATTCACCTTATAGGGTAAAAAGAACCTAAAAGTGTAATGCTATATCTTATGTTGACATAACAACTGATTACTGTTAGATTGCATTAAGATATAAGAGATTCAACATGCTACCGCTGAGGTTAAAACTGGTTTCTGCCCAGTGCTGTGGTAGATGCTGAGCAACTGAACTTGATATTAATAAAACAGCCAACACCATCAAAAAAGTTTAATCACTTATATTGAAATTGTTTGGTAGCCTTAGTTGAGATTTTAACGTGCAAACTCTATTCCACTCATATTGATTTAACTTTTGTGTTTAACGTGCAAACTCTATTTATTGCATTTTTTTATTGAGATTTTATTTTGCTAAATTATTTGGTAGTCTTAGTTTTATTGATTTAATTTAGAACATAGGTTGCACTGTTGAAATTGTTGTAGCAAGTCTGATAGCATCAATCCTTGTGGAGACGATCTTGAATACTCATCATTTTATTACTTGTTGTGTACACTTGCATATTGACACTATAGCAATTGAAGTAAAATGAACAACAATTATAAACTTGTTGTATTTTGTCTTTTGTTGTTATGGATTTAGAATTTGTAATAAATTTTAAATTTACGTGTGTTTATAAATTGTGACTGTTCCGTATTGGGACTTTTATTATTTTGCTTTTGACTTGAAGACTTTGTACTTGTTTATTTATATCTAGTGTTACTATATGTATAAAGTGTAGTTGGTAGTAAGTACATTGTAAACTACAAAATTCAATGAAATCAGGTGAAAACTGTAAAATATAGTAAGATTAAGTAAAAACTGCAAATTGAGAAAATTTATGAACCGAACCGAAAACTGTAAAATATATTCTGGTTCGGTTTGGTTTGTATTCAGCTTGAAATCTTTAGAATCGATCAGTTTCGATTTGGTTTGGTTTGGTTTTGGCCCGAATCGAGTCGAACCGAGAAATGTGCACCCTTAGTTTTCTCAACCTAAGGAAATCAAGGCAAATGGGCAAGGCATCTATTCAGGAAATAAGATGCAATCAAGTGTTGACGCTGTGGGAACTTTTAAACTGGTTTTAAAATCTAGTTTTTTTTAGAACTTAAAAAAACATTTTATATGAGGGGGTATTTCTACTCCTCATAATCCTTACTCTAATAAATATAGTACCAAGCACTCAGTGCGTCAGAGGGTGATGATCTTCCATTAAGTGTGGTGTTAAGAACACATTATGCCAGACGATAATACTTCTTCTGTTGATAACGAAACAACGTGACAAGACAACCCACTAAATAGCTTAGATGTACTCTCTGTTGACACTGAGTCAAGAAAACTAAATATGGCCAATAAGGCCGGCGGCACGTGGTACAGCATGACACGAGCACGTTTTGGTAGGGCACTCAACATGACACGGCATACACGTGAGCTGGGTTGGGCCTAGAATTTTAGGCACGTGGGCCTTAAAAGAACAATACAATTAGCGATGGTCTAAAGCATGGCGCACAAAAAAGCACGTAATAAGCAACCTTCATTGGTGAGTTAGCACGCTGCTCATGGGCCAAAGTATATCAAAGTAAAATTTTTTAATGAAAAGTATTTATAAAATATTATGATTTTACAGATATCTTAAAATTAAAATTTTTAATATATTTTTTTAGGATAGGCTTTTAAAAATTAGTTTAAGTCTTATTTTAAATAAATATTCTAATTGTTTTATGTTTATAATTTATAAATGAATAAATAAATATCATGATTTTAATAAATACAATTATAACTATCATGATTTTATAATTAATATATCGTAGTTGTGACTTATTGTAATTATTATTCCAGGATTATAATTTTAATTTTTGTTAATCATTACTATGATCTATAGAAATAAATTTATGTATTGTTGTGCTATGATTGCTTATTGGAAAATTAAATGCATAGTTGTAAATTGTGATAAACTGATAATAAAATATTAATTGCACCCTTCATAAAAATTATTGTTATTGTTGTTATTGTTATTATTATTATAGGCTTAAAAAAGCACACCAGACATATGAGCTTTTTTAAGTATGCTGGACATGTGGGCTTGAAGGAAAAAAAAAGTTGATGGATCTTTTTTGGGCACAGCATGAGCCCACTCGTGCCGTAGGCCGTGCTAGGCCTTTCGAAAAAAAATTTGGGTTGGCACTGCACGACCCATGCCTTTTAAAAAAAATTTAAGCACGACATAGCACGACCCATTCACTTACTGGGCTGTAGTGGGTTCTGATTTGGTGCCAGCATGGCCCGTTGGTCATCTTTAAAAGTGGAATTTTCTCTTTAATAAATATGGTACTTAGTGTTCATCGTACCAGATAGTAATGTTTTTTACTAGAAAGCCGGTATACCGTGCAAAATCTAGCTAAGATACACTGTCTGTCGATGATAAGTCAAAACAACTACTTAAATCAGAGAGACAAAGTAAATAAACTTACCAAATTAAACCCATGGATCATGTTAAGCCTTCACCTTCAACCCAACCTTAAAATTAAACTAGCCAATAGCCATTAATAATTGAATTAGGGGTAGAATGGTAATTTTATTAAAATACGTAGAAAAAACAAGATGAAGAAAAAATGATAAGAAATGGAGCTCAAAAATAGATTCAGAGGTGTCAAATTAAGGGGGAATCCTCTATTTATAGATACAATGAGTAACCATGTCTATCAGATTAAAACAAATCAACCGCTCAGGATTACTCCATATGGCAAGCTTTGATTTGCTGGAACACATCATCAGTCAACATCACATTAGTATTTCAGTCCAATAATATGCTTTCACGTCATCAGTATAATGCCACATCAGTGTTTTGGTCTAATAAAATCTTGTCATATCATCGATCAACACCACATCATTACTCAATGCCACATCATTGGTCCAATAAGATGCTTCCACATCATCGATCTATGCCATATCATCGGTCAATGCCATATCATCATACCGTATATGTGAAATGTCATTCGTTTATGCTCCTCTTAAGGTTTTCAACCATTCCGAGTTCAACAATTTCTAGTGATTATGAAGTATACTTTCAAGAGTTTGTGTTTAATTATAAATTCAATCAAGATCCAACTTCCTTTTCACCAAGTCATGAATGGAGAAAATTCTAAACTATTGCATGATGCAATAATGGAAGAAATAGTATCTATGCCTAAAAATAAAGTTTGGGATCTCATTCAATTACCTTATGACCATTTAACTATAGCTTGTAAATGGATTTACAAAACCAAAAGAAATGCATTTCGTAATATAGAATGATACAAAGCTAAACTTATGGTTAAGGGATTCACTAAAAAAGAAGGCATATATTATCAAGAAACATTTTCACCAGTTTCAAACAAGGATTCGTTCAAAATTATCATGGCTTTAGTAGCTCATTTTGATTTAGAGCTACCTCAAATGGATGTGAAAGCCACTTTCTTAAATGGGAATCTTGAAAAAGAAGTATACATAAAACAGCCTGAAGGTTTTTGCCCTGGAAAAGATAATTATTTGGTTTGCAAATTAAATAAATCTATATATGGACTAAAATATGTTTCTCATCAGTGGTATTTAAAGTTTCACAATGTTGTTACTTTATGTGGTTTCACAAAAAACATTGTTGATCAATGTATATACCTTAAAGTTAGTGGAAGCAAATTTATCTTTTTAATCCTATATGTAAATGATATCTTACTTGCTTGCAAAGGCTTAGGTTTGCTGCATGAGACTAAATATTTTCTTAGCCAAAACTTTGACATAAAAGATATGTATGAATCCTCGTATGTCCTTGATATAGAAATCCACAAAGATAGGATTAAAAGGACATTAGAATTGTCTCGAAAGACATATATTGAAAAAGTTTTAGAAAAATTTAAAATAAAGAATTGCTCTCTAGCTGCAGCACCTATTAATAAAGGGGACAAATTCGGTCCGAAACAATGTCCACAAAATAATTTGGAGAAAGAAAAAATGAAAAATATTCCTTATGCTTCTATTGTTGGTAGCCTAATATATGCACAAGTGTGTACTAGGCCCAAACTTGCCTATGTAGTATGTGTACCCGGTAGATATCAAAGTAATCTTGGATTAGAACACTGGAAAGCTGCTAAAAAGGTGAAGTGTTATCTAAAAGGAATTAAGGACTATAAACTCACATATAGACATTCTGATAATTTTGAGATAATTAGATATTTGGATTCATATTTTATTGGACATGGATACCAGAAAGTCCATTTCAAGATATATTTTCCTTCTTGTAGGAGGGGCTATATCTTAGAAAAGTGGTTGGCAATCTATAATTGCTTCGTCTATCATAGAGGCAGAATTTATTGGATGCTATGAAGCTAAAAAACAGGCATTATGGTCGAGAAATTTTATCACATGCCTAAAAATTATTGATTCTATAGAAAAGCAATTGAAAATCTATTGTGATAATTTTGCTGCAATATTCTTTTCGAAGAATAATAAGAGTGGGAACCATAGCAAACATATTGATATAAAGTTTTTGGTTGTCAAAGATCATATCAAGAAGCATGAAGTAATTGTTGAGTATGTAATTACTGAGCTTATGATAGCAGATCCAATGACTAAAGGATTGCCGGCTAAATTATATAATTTCATGTTGAACATATGGGGCTTCATGAATAAATTAATGTTTGTTTGCTACATTCATCTCTGATTATATGTATACAACTTTTAATAAAATTAAGTTTGTGCACATAAAGTTTGTTGTATTTATTGATTGAGAATATTTTTGTTTAGATCATAAATGACTTATATGAAGCTCATTTATGCGGCATTGATATATTCAAATAAGAAAATTCTTATACTTGTGATACAGCGAAAGAAATCTTTGTTAAAATAAACATAACCACCATGATTTATGTATATTGAAAATTTTATTTGAAACAATAAAGTATCATTATCATTTAGTTTGCGTAGTTACTATGGCCATAATAATAAGATTTAGTTTGTCTCGTAACGATAAAATTATGTGAGTCAAGTGGGAGAATGTTACATGCATATTCTTAATATGGTTCATAAATGTGTTACATCCACTATCATTAAATTAATATATGAGCTAATCTCAAAAGAAGGATTAAATGAATGTACTTAATATGATTCACATCCATAAATTACGATAAATTAAGATTACTCATGTTTTTATGATGAAAAAATGATGGAATAATTATTCCAAATTTCTAAAAATTGATAAGAATAATTTACTCACGTTCTTGACGAAAGGAAGTGAATAAAACCCATTATAAATACTATGGGTCCCAAGCCTAACTAAAATCATCTTTGCCTGTGAATTACCCATCATACAAAAAGACTATATAGAGGAATAAGCTAGAAGATTCTAAGTATTATTCAAATTTAACTTGAACAACAATGACTAAAGGTCTCGAGGTATGTAACTTATTTAAGTTGATAATTTATTTTATATATATATATATATATATATATATATATATATATATATATATATATATATATATATATATATATATATATATATATATATATATATATATATATATATATATATATATAATGCTGACCTACCAACTATTTTTTTCCCCTTCATTTGCTTCACAGAGAAAAATAAATTTAATAATTATCAAAATTACTTATCTATTTTTTTTCATTAAAGACAAAAAAAAGTTAAATTTTTTTCTTAATAGTAAGTCATGTAATAAAAAAACTGAAATTAACAAGTATAAAAAAAATAATTAGCACTTAATCATGCACTTCGCTTATGTACGTTTTTATTTTTAGAAAGGTGAATGATATGTATGCAATGGATTGTATTGGTTTATATTAGATCTAGAAAGATAAATAAATAGTCTAATCTATTGTAATTAGATTTTACTAATTATGATCAAATCTGATTCGACCACAAAGTAAAAATTATAAAAATTAGATTAATTTGAATTAGATCAGTTAATTTGATCGGTTGGATTTGAATTTGAAACACCCTTATCAGAGAATTAGTTTATTAAATATTATCATCATATTTGTTATAAAATTTTCATAGGATGAGCATCACATTTTCTCACTTTATTATGTATACTCTCATATTCACATTAGTCATTTACATTTCATCAATAATCTATTATATATTTTGGACAAACACACAAAATGTCCAATAGAAAAGAACAACTTTGTGAAACATATCCACAAAACTAAGTACCAACTTAACTTTTATATCTTGTGTTTATCTTCCTTAATTCTTATAATACATTTCATTAACCCAACATGTGTACAATTACGGTAATGATATAACTATAAACATATTATACAAATAAGTATTTGATGTGTTTATAATTTATCTATTATTTTAATGTTTCCATAACTTAATTTTATGTTAAATTATATTTTATTATATTAATTTTTATCTTAATTTTTATATTTTGTCATTGTAGGAATATTGGGAATATTTAAGTGAAAGGAAGTGAGAAGAGAAAACAAATTGGAGTATAATGAAAATAATATGGAAGTAAAAGGGAAAGAAATAAAAAGCCAAATCAAGAAAGATTGAATTTAAGCATCATGCAGGCAATCACTTGAAGAATAAAGGAACAGAAGAGAAGGTGAATTGGCTTTTAATTTCAAGCTAGTCACGTGGAGGGCATTTGACAATTTAAATGGCAAGCTTAGAATATATTAAAGGAAGCAAATATTTTGGCATTGTTTTAAAATGGCTATTCACGTGTATGGGCTTAAATGTGGGCTGGATTTGTTTTGTTTAAAATCCTTTTCATTGAAGGATTTTGGGGTTGCGGCAACAATATAAAAAGGAGACAAGAAGGCAGCCGCACAAAATTGGAGCCAAGAGAAAAAAAAGAACAGAGCAACAGCCGCAAGCCTTGAGCAAAAGCCGAGCGCAGCAGGAGCAATTTGGAGGAGGAGGGAGACGCATTAATTCATGAGTTTTCTTTTTCTCTTCTTTATTATCTTGTTTAAATATTTTTAATTAAATTAATGAATTCTCTTTATATTCTCATGAACTAATTTATTTTACTAGGGCTACGATGTAGCCTAACTATAAAAATTTAATTCTATAAATTTGTGTTATTTTTAATTTATTATTCCATGGTTGAATGTTCATTATTGTGTTTAATGCTTTTAAATATCTGGCCAATATTTGAATGATTTGAGGATACATAATGAGACCGAGAGGAGATTTATGTATTTTTACTCTGTGTAATGGATGCCATGAATTGAACGAAAGACAGAGATGTTCCAACGTGATTTGTGCAATTTTTTTAAGAATTTCCATAGAGTTTAATAAATTTTTGTATATTTAAATTCACATAGGGATATAGTGGGTTAATATGTTAAGGTATTTTTGATATTACTCGAGAGAAGATATTGAATAAATTAGGGAAATTCACTGTCACCATGGGTAAAAAACTTTAATAGCATCGATGGAGGATTAAATTGGATTAGTTATGGTGAAATCGGATGTCCTAGTGTCTTAATCTCTTGGTTATTTCTATTACTGCCTGCATCTTTATTTAATTTTTAGTTATTTTATTTTATTTAATTTTAATCTAAATTTGCTTATTCGATTGTTCAAATAAATTAGGGTTAGAATAATTTCGATAGTTAATAGGATATTCAATCTCTGAGGGACGATACTCTACTTTTCATCATATTACTTGTGCCGACTAGTACACTTGCTAATTGACGCATCAGTATTTACAAATTAATGTGGCATGAAGATATTGGTTGTATAAACTTATCATGAGCCCACATAATTGAAAAAAAATAATTGTTATCACTTTTCTTCTAATCACTTTGTGCACATTAGTTTGTATATGCTTGTTTGTATAAAATTATTTGTAACTCTATAATTATTGATATAATTATTGTATACATTTTCTTCTTCATATTTTATTTCCCAATGCAATTATGATACTTTCCTCACTTTTAAGTGGAATGATAACATTGATACTACTAAGTATCTCCACATCGGCAAAATGGTTACCTCATCATCACGAGCATGTTTGCTCACTTTTTCTTTATTTTTTTATTTTTATTAATTATATCTCCTCAATAATGCATTATAAATGGCTTTAGCAATTTTTTTTTCTCCTTCTTTCAATTTCAATTCCCTCTTTATTCTTTAAATATTTATAATATAAAACAATATATTGTAAATTAATTTTAACATAAAAAATTTTTAGGGGAGCGTTAAGATAATTTAGGAGTAATGAGCGCATTAATCAATACTGTAAGTGAAAAATTAAGAATTTTAGACTTATTAAATGTACATTTTTTAATATCATTACACCCCCCAACCAGCTTATTGCTAGGCCTTGGCAATTTAAGCGATAAAAATTTAGCAAAATTTCAAACCCAAATTGAATTTTTTTTTAAAATCTATGTTTACTTCTTTCATAGGATGAACGACAAGAATCAAATAAAACTATAAACATTATCTTTAGCCTAAAGAAAATCACACCCACACAAATCAGTCAAGGAAAATCATGCAAAATGATTAATTATTATGACTACACTAATCAAGCCACTTTTAAGAACAATATGTCAAGCCTTAAAACCTTATAGTTAAGAACGGTTCTCTTAAAAGAAATTAAGCCCAATAAAAACAATTACTATAAGAAGTGGTAGTTTAAGAGAATAATAAAATAATATTACACACTCTCACCAAGATGAAAAAATAATGTCCAAAGTTTAGAAAATAAGATGATCTCAAGTCAAAGGAATTACTAGCCAAACTAATTTATTTCTATTTTTATGCATCACCACATCTTTTAGTTCATATTACCAGTTTTTACTTCAGACTATATGATTGACACTAAAAAGTGTACATTTAATAAGGATAAAATTATTAGTTTTTCATTTATTGTGTCGATTAATGTGCTCATTATTTCTAAATTATCTTAATACTCCCCAAATATATTTTTACATTAAATTAATTCGCAATATCTTAATTTTTATCTTGTAAATATATTTTTAAGAAAAAAGATGGAATTGGAACCGGAAATGGGAACAAAGAAGAATTACTGGAGCTATTTAGAGTGCACAATTGAGGAGATGTAAATAAATAAAAAATAAAAAAACAAAAGAACAAAATGTGAGCAATTTGGTTGCTCATGATGGTCAAGTGGCCATCTTGGCCACCTGACCATACCACCTTTCAAAATGGTAATAATATAAATAATAATAATAAAATAATAAATAAATAATAAAATAAATGAAGTTAAAGGCATTCGTTGCCTATAAAAAGGAAGCAAACGAGCTGAAGTCGAGCAACAAGTAGTAGAGAGAGCTAAGCCGAGAGCTAAGAGCTGTAGATGAGTCAAGGAGAGAAAACAGAGTGGAGCTAAGAGATTTCTTTCTTTATTTCTTTTCTTGTTTTCTGGTGTAATCAATTTTCTTGTAATATATTGCAAAAGTTGGTCAAATAAAAATTTATGGATTTCTTGGATGTATATGGTAATTTGACATAATGTCGATACATTAATACAGTTGTGGCACATTATGTACTTTATTCTATATTTATCCAACACATAGTTAGTTGAGAATTAAATGATATAATAATTAAATAGTAAAAGTGAGGCAAAATATAAAAATGAGAGAGTAATAAAATTATAGTTTGAATACTGAGAGTGAATCCCGTAACCTTAGCACATTTTTAAATTGATCCCAATTAATTTCTTTTCCCGCAATTAATTTTCTTTATTTTAAATTGACTACTAGATTTTAAATTCCTTATGGTTCGACCCCGGATTCACCAGGTTATATTATAACTGGACACTCTTATACTTGAGAGTAATAATACTTTTGAGTCATGTCAAGTTTTTGACACTATTACTGCAGAGTTTTCTAAATTTGGTGTCAGTTTGTCTTTACTTTTTTTTTATCATTACTATTTTTCCGTCGCTCCAGGTTGTTCTCTTTTTGAAAAACTTCAGTTAGCACCTTTCCTCTCTTTGAATTTTAACATTATCCATAAAATTTGTGAGAAAATTCATTTTAGCCCAGAAACTTTTGCAAATCAGTCTTCAAACTAAATTTTTCTCTTTAAATTTTTGCAATTTAGTTTTTGCATTTATTTTAAATGGTCGGTTCAACTGCCTGATTGTTATTTAAATTTTTTCAATTTATTTACTTTTGTTTATATGGTCAGTTTTACTGCCTAACATTTTAATTTCAGTTTATTTATTCTTGTACAATAATTTATTTAATTTTGAAGTTTTATTATATGGCTGGTTTTAAAATACCGCCTTAATTGTTTTATTTAATTTCTTTGTTTTATGGATGGATCTAAAATACCGCCTAATATTTTGTTAATTATTTCCTTTAATTATTTTGTTATTATGGCTAGTTTCACTGCCTGATTTAATTTTTTTATTTTCAGTTTGTTTATTTTTATTTCGCATTTTTGCTTATTTAATTTCTAGTTTATTTTTATTTCTGTAATTTATGCATCATTGGTTTAGCACACATCATTAGCATTGCATGAGACGTTGGTCTCGTACAAATAGTGGCCGATTAATTAAGAGATTACCTTCACCCCCTTTACATATGGCTTACATAGGAGTTGAAATTTTTTCAGAGCACGAAGATAACCAAGCCTTGTAAAATCTTCATGAACAGCCTAGGGTTTTTAGAGGCTTCTTGCATCCTACTAGAACAGGGTCACCATCATGCATAGTTTTTCCTTCTGATGCATCACGTTTTAATTTCAAACCTGGTTTCATTCAACTTCCTCCTACTTTTCATGGTTTTAAGTCTGAAAATCCATATTTGCATTTAAGGGAATTTGAGGAATTTTGTAACACATGCACTGACCAAAATTGTAGCATGAATATAATCAGGCTTAAGTTTTTTCCTTTCTTACTAAAGGATAAGCTAAAACTTGGCTACAAAATCTTAGGTCAGGATACATCAGAACTTGGGATGAAATGCAAGCATAATTTTTGAAAAAATTCTTCCCACCTCACAAAACAAATTCTTTCAAAAGACAAATCACCACTTTCACTCAAAAATCAGGAGAAACTCTATACCAATATTGGGATAGGTTTAAAGAACTACTTAACATTTACCCACACCATAGTTTTGAAACATGGAGATTCATGTCTTATTTCTACGAGGGATTAACATCCCAAGGTAGACAAGTCATTGAAATGATGTGTAATAGTGAGTTTAGGAATAAAAGTACTGAAGATGCATTAGATTATCTTGACTATATAACAGAGAATGAATAACACTGGGATACAGTTGGGTCTTATGAGTCATCAAGTAAACCCTAGTCATCTCCATCTGGTGGAGGCATGCATAACCTTAAGGAAAACCATGATCTTCAAGCCAAATTTGCATTCTTAGCTAGGAAAGTCGAAACATTAGAGTCGAAAAAGAATGATAATGTAAATTCTGTTCAAAATATTTCATGTTATGTTTGCGATTCTACTGACCATTTTACGTAGGACTGTCCAACCTTACCAACTATGACAGAAAGTTTGCATTAACAAGTAAATGTCATTGACAATTTCAAAAGGCCAAATCCCAATCCATACTCCCAAACTTACAACTCTGGTTGGAGAAACCACCTAAATTTTAGTTGGAGAAATGACAATCATGCACAACCTTCACAACGAATTCTTCAACGTCAAAATTTCCAAAACCCCCCAGAGTTTCCCACCATGTGTCCCACCACTAAGAAAAACTTTGGAAAACACATTTCATTCGTTTATTGAAAAACAAGAGTCGATCAATAACCAAACGATGCAAACCTTAACCAATTTAACAAAAACTATCACCAAACTTACATTTACTCTCACTATGCATGAAAAAAGAAAGTTTCTACTCAACCTGAACCAAACCCTAAGAGCTAACAACATCCTTAAATGGAAAATTTAGGAAACTAAAATATGAGGTAAGTCAAATCGGTTATAACTCTTCGTGGTGGTAAAGTTGTTGAAAAATATATCTTGGACCCTCGTGAAAGTAGCAAAAATTCAATGTCATAGAATTGGGAAGAGTCTATCAAACCTTTAAACCATAAAGAAATAACCAACTCTCCTTCTGTACCCTCATTTCCTCAAGCATTAATCAAGCCAAAAAAATCAAACCACAGTCCAGAAATATATGAAGTTTTTAAACAAGTAAAAGTCAACATTCATTTGCTAGATGTCATTAAATAAGTGCTTTCTTATGCTAAATTTCTGAAAGGTTTGTACACGGTAAAAAGGAAACATAAGGTGCGAAAGAGAGCTTTTCTAGCATAATAAATAAGTTCCATTCTCTCAACCAATAGTGCTTTGAAATACAAGATCCTGATTGTCCAACTATTTCTTGTATTATTAAGGATCATAAAATTGGACATGCTCTACTTGATCTTAGTGTTAGTGTTAATTTGCTTCCTTACTGAGTGTACCAGTAACTCAATCTCGGTGAGTTAAAACCAAATTCTACCACTCTTTTACTTGTTGAAAGATCGATTAAGGTTCCAAAAGGAATAATTGAATATGCATTAGTCCGAGTCGATAAATTCATATACCTTATGGATTTTATTATTTTGGAAGTAAAACTAATTGCTAATGAATGCAAACAAATTTATGTTATATTTGGTTGACTATTTTTAGCTACTGCTAATGCTTTGATTAATTGGAGGAATGAAGTAATGAATTTATCTTTTGACAACATAACATTGGAACTCAATGTGTTCAACATGTGTAAACAACCTCACCACCAAGAAGATGATGATAGTGAAAATGAGTAGATTGATCTTATTGAGCCAATTATTGAGGAACACATTCAGGATGAGAATTCTATAAACTCTGTGGAAATTTGTTTTGCTGCTTCTTTTAAATCAAGTAGAGAATTAAATTATGATACTGCTAATATATGTTATACACTTGATTCTATGCAGGTACCTACAGGTGACGATAACGAATCAAACTTTGAAAACACAGTACAACCTGAAGAATTAAACGAAGAGGAAGCATCAGAGCTTGAACTAAAGCCGTTACCGAAAGAATTGAAATATGCCTTTCTTGGACAACAACAAACTTATCCGATGGTAATTTCTTCCCAACTCATGCATGATCAAGAAGGTAAGTTACTGTCTGTACTAAAAAGGGATTAAACTGCATTTGGTTGGACCTTAATAGACATAAAAGGCATTAATCATTTAATCTGCGCACACTGAATACACTTAGAGGAAAATGCCAAAACAACCCATCAAACACAAAGAAGACTAAACCCTCATATGAAAGAAGTGGTAAAGAATGATGTCCTTAAACTACTAGATGTAGGAATTATTTATCCTATCTCTGATAATAAATAGGTAATTTCAACATAAGTAGTACCAAAGAAATCTGGAATAACCATTTTAAAAAGTGAAAAGGTGAACCAATCCAAAACGAATTCTATTTAATTGGCGCATGTGCATTGATTACAGAAAATTAAATGATGCCACTAGAAAATATCATTTTCCCCTTCTATTTCTAGACCAAATTCTCGAAAGTGTAATTGGACACCCCTACTACTTCTTTCTTGATGGCTACTCTGGCTATTATCAAATTCCTATAGCCTTAGAAGACCAAGAAAAAAACTACATTCACGTGCCCATTTGGAACATTTGCATTTAGGAGAGTGCCTTTTGGACTTTGTAATGCTCCTACAACATTTCAAAGATGCATGTTAACCATTTTTAGTGACATGGTTGAAAATTGTCTAGAGGTTTTTATGGATGATTTAACTATATTTGATAATTCTTTTGATACATGTATTGATAATCTGGAGAGAATTTTTGAAAGGTGTAAAGAAAAATGACTAGTTTTAGATTGGAAAAAATACCATTTCATGACCACTTTTGGAATTATCTTGGGCCATGTTGTGCCTTCAAAAGGAATTGAAGTTGACAAAGCCAAAGTTGAAGTCATTTCAAAATTACCATCACCAAAGACAATTAGAGAAGTCCCTTCCTTTTTAGAACATGTAAGATTTAATAGGAAGTTTATAAAAGACTTCAGTGGCATATCTAGACCATTTCGTAACCTCGTAATAAAATATACACCTTTTGAATGGACTAAATATTGTCAATAAGCTTTTGAAAAAATAACTACTCTTTTGACATTAGCCCCGATAATGCAACCCCCTGATTAGTCTTTGCCTTTTGAGCTAATGTGTGATACTAGTGATTATGTCGTTGGTGCTGTTCTGGGACAAAGAAAGAAAGGTAAGCCCTTTGTCATATATTATGCAAGTAGAACTTTGAATAGTGCTCAAATGCATTACACTACAATTGAGAAATAACTACTTACTGTAATATTTGCATTGGATAAATTTTGTTCGTATTTAATTGGTTTATCTACTATTGTTTATTTTGATCATACTGCTATGAAATATTTAATGTCGAAACAGGATACCAAACTAAAGTTGATACGATGACAATCAAAGATAAAAAAAAGACGCCAAAAATGTTATTGCAAATCATCTTTCAAGACTTACAAATGAGTCTTCAATTGAAACAACACCCATCAATGATTCTTTCCTTGATGAATTTTTTTTCTATAAACAAAATGTCTTGGTATGTTAATATTGTTAATTATCTTGCAACAGGTGAAATGCCATGTGACTAGAGTTCCCAAGACAAGAAGAAATTCTTAAACGAAGTGAAAAGCTTTTACTGTGATGATCTATACCTGTTCAAGTATTGATCTGATCAAATTTTTTGAAGATGCATACCAGATGATGAGATTTAATTCGTTTTGTTTTGATTCACTCTCATGTATCAATGGCGGATAATGGTACTCTATGAATTTTTAAGTCGGTATTCTCAGTTTCCCATAATAACTAAAACCTCAATATCAAGCATGGAAGAAATACAACATAAACTATATCAATGGTTTCCTTCTCTACCTTAAAATGCTCTTAAAAAAATTCACAAAACTCGATGTGAACGACTGCATTTGTTAATGATCAATGGGATTCCTACTGACATTCACAAGTTAATTGAAGCAAAGGTCCGACTGGCAGGTGAATTTTCTGATCCATTTGTTTTCTACATGCTTGGTTTTGGTAAAAGTACATTTGTTAAAAAAAGAAGAGCTAAGCGACTTGGCTCTAAATGTCCTTACTGTGTCAATCTTGCTTGCAACAAACCACATTATAAAACTTTAGGAATGGTTTCTGTAAATTTTGAAGACAAAATCAAATTCGTTAAGGATGGCATGATTAAAGAATTGTTGGATAATATCTTACGATCTCTTGAGACGCATCCGAGCGAATATATTCAATGTGAAATTTATAATTTATGGAAGTTGTTCCAAAAGGAAAGTGCACAATTTAGTCTTGGGAATCTGACTCTAAAAGACCCTGTTTAACAGTTTATAAGAAAACTAAATGGGAAGCCTATCATTAACCCACAGAGGGAGTTCAAGTCATTACTAAATATAAAACCAGAGAAAGATGTGAGCCGCAATGACAACTATCATTAAATATCCTTTTATTTTATCTTTTGTATTATTATTTTTTTGTGTGATTTTATATCTAATCACTGTTTGCCTTTGAATTATTGAGCCAAAAGCTTCACGCGTCATTTGACAAACACACCACCTTATTTACAGATGTGTATCATTATGTCTGTCACCAAGATCCTTAAATATGAGCTCATTTTCAAGCACTCACAAATTGTTTCTTTTTTAGAATTGTTCTAACGGCAGCAACTTCAAGCAGACAACTTAAGAATATTTGTGTGCTTTTTGGATTTCGTTATAGAAAGTATAAGGAGTTCGTTCAGTCAGCCATAGATCTTGGTCGTGCTATAGCAGAATGAAAACTACATCTTGGAGGAGGTGACTGAGGGTTATCAAAGCTTGTCTCTAAAGTTGCTTTCGTTCGAGGAAGCCAAGTACTAAGCATTATCCCAAAAGCCTTAAAACCTTTAGGATGTTTATCAGACCCACCAACTGGAGAAGAGTTAGTTGTCTCAGGTATACAAAAAAAATATCTGAAATGTTAAATTATACTGACACTTTCATTTTCTTGCCAGGAGATCTTACAACTTTAAAGGCTGTAATTACATTTGCTTCTTGAGCCCATTTGAATATTCATCAAAAACCCATTGGTTTGTTAAATTTTAATAATTTTTATGATGGCTTAATAACATTTCTTAATCATGCAATTAAAAATTATTCCATTTCACCCTCAGCGAAAAAACTCTTTATTTGTGCTCATACTGCTAACGAGTTATTTGATCTTTTGCAAGCTTACAAATCGAGCCAAATCCTATGACTTTGGCGTTGGATTGGGCAACTGATGACGATGGCAGCAACTCTCGTAAAAAGTGTAAATTAGATTTAACTCTACTCCTTTAGGTTGAGGGGAGAGAATAGTTGACAATTGTGGAATGTCTCAGTCTTGGTGATGTTTTTACTAATTTTTATTGTAAAGACTAACTTTGAATAAAAATTTGGGTAAAAAATGGTAGAATATAGAATGTAATGTCTCTAAAAACGCATCTTCTTAATTTTAGTGATTTTTTCTTAAAAAAAATCTAACTTCTTTTTTCTTTCTTTTTCTCTTTTTCTCTTTATCACTTCCTTTAAGTTTTTGCAATCAGTCCCAATTTTTTTAGTGTCTTCTTTTTTTTTTAAAAAAAATCTTTTTTAGTGTGATCTTTTAACATTGGATAACATAATGATTTTTAAATTTTGGTCTTTCTATTATCTTTGGCCTTGAGTTATGTTACATTATGTTTTTCCCTTTGCATGTTGAAACGTAAATTGAAAAAATTGATGAGTGAAATTGATTAAGCCATTTAGAGGAATGTACATATCATGAAAAGTTCAAACGAGTTTTTGACCTTATTATCCTTAGAGAGTAACCTTGTTTGCCTGTACAGCTTCACAATTTATTATACAAAATCTCTATATTTTCCTAGAAGTACAAAAAAGTGAAAAAAAAAGAAGTTTGTGCAGCCACATCTAAAAGTCCATTGAACTAGTGGATATGAAAGATTAGTTAGAGTTTTAAAAGATGACAGAAGGTCATCTTTGATCCGTTTGAGCCTTTCTAACCAACCTTATTATAAAGTATCCATAGTGAACCCTTTTGAGTATATTAAAAAAAAAAACTTTTTCTTTGATAACCTATTATCTTATCCCACTCCAATATGGAGTATCACCTTATATTTTATATTTTTCACCACCCAATTATTTTTTAAAATAGGGATATTATGTATTCCTGATGATAGTGCTATGAAAAAAAAAACAAAGATATGTATATATATAAATAATAAAATAAAAAAATTCCAAGCAAAAAAAAAAGCACCTTGTATCTCCAAAAAGTCCCATATTTTTCAAACATATATTTTTGTTTTTCCTATTACCCTTTTTTGTTATCCATAACCTTAGCCTACGTTACATCCTAATGAAAGTCCTTCTCAATTTTAGGGAACTATAGCCTGAAGTAAAAGCTGATGATATGAACTAAAAAATGTGGTGATGCATAAAATATAAATAAATTTTGCTAGTAATTTATTGGACTTGAGATCATTTTATTCTAAGCTGTGGGCATTATTCTTTCATCTTGATGAGAGCATGTGACATTGTTTTACTATTTTCTCAATCAACCACTTTATAGAGTGACAATGTTTATGGGGTATACTTTCTTTTGAGAAAGTTACTCTTAATCATAATGTTTTGGGGTTTAATGTATCATTCTTAAAAGTGGCTTGATTAACGTAGCTATAATAATGGATCATATTACATGATTTTACTTAATTGTTTTGTGCGGGTGTGATTTTCTTTAGGTTGAAGATAATGCTCATACTTTTATTTGATTGTTGTCATTGATCTGATGAAAGTGGTAAACACAATCTTCAAAAAAAAAAAAAGATTTCAATTTGGTTTTGAAATTTCTCTAAATTTTTATCGCTTAAATTGCTAGGGCTTAGCAATAAGTTGGTTGGGAGTGTGATTGACACTAAAACATGTATATTTAATAAGGACAAAATTATTAGTTTTCATTTATTATGTCGATTAATGCGCTCATTATTTCTAAATTATCTTAATACTCCCCAAATATATTTTTATGTTAATTTTTATCTTGTAAATATTTTTTCAAGAATAAAGATGGAATTAGAACTGGAAGTAGGAATAAAGAAGAATTACTATAGCCATTTAAAATGCACATTTAAGGAGATGTAAATAAATAAATACATAAATAAATAAATAAATAATGAAAACGAAAATATAAATAATAAAAAAGAACAACAGAACAAAATGTGAGCAATTAGGTTGCTAGTGATGGTCAAGTGGCCATCTTGGCCACCTGACCATCACACCTTTCAAAAATGTGATAATATAAACAATAATAATAAAATAAATAAAATTAAAACATTTGTTGCCTATAAAAAGGAAGTAAATGAGCTGAAGTCGGGCAGCTAGTAGTAGAAGAGCTAAGCCGAGAGCCAAGAGCTGTAAACGAGTCGAGGAGAGAACAGAGTAAAGTTGAGAGATTTCTTTCTTTCTTTTCTTGTTTTCTAGTGTAATCAATTGTCTTGTAATAATTTCAAAAGTTGGTCAAATAAAAAGAGTGTTTTGTTTTCTTTTAATATGAGTGGCTAATTTTACTAAGTTAGGGTAAAGGGTGAAGCTCAAGGTTTCAAATAATAAAATTAATTACTTTCTCAAGTGATTTTTAAGTTTATTTTATTCTTTTTTAGTTATTTTTATGTCATATTAATTTATGAATTTCTTTGGATCTATATGGTATTTTGCATAATTTCGTCACATTAATACAATTGTGGCATATTTTTTAAATTGACTACTAGATTTTAAATTCCCTGTGGTTCAACCCCAGACTCACCGGATTATATTATAACTGGACACTTTTATACTTAGAAGTAATAACACTTTTGAGTCGTGTCACTATAGTTCCCTAAAATCAAGAATGACTTTCACTGGGGCGTAACGTAGGCTAGAGACATGGCTAACAAAGAAGGGATAATAAGAAATAGAGGACTTTTGGATATTGGAAGGTGTTTTTCACTTGAATTTTTTTCTCTTTTTTCATATTATTTATTTTTTATTTTATTTTTTTCATAGCACTATTTTCAGGAATACATAATCATCCCTATTTTCAAACATAATTAGGTGGTGAAAAACATAAAACATAAGATGATACTCTACATTGGAGTGGCCCAAGGTGATAGGTTACAAAAAAAAAAGGTATTTAAAAAAAGGCTCAAATAGTTAATTATGGATATTTTATAATAGAGATAGCTAGAACGACTCAAACGGATTAAAAACAGCCTTCCTGTCATCTTTTAAGACTCTAAATAATCTTTCAGATGCAGCTGCAAAATTTTTTATTTCATTTTTTCACTTTTTTGTTGACTTTAAAGAAAATATAGAGATCATATATAATAAACTGTGAAGTTGTATAAGCAAATATGGTTTCTCTCCAAGGATAATAGGCTCAAAAACTCATTTGGACTTACTATATGACATGTACATTCCTTTAAATGGCTTAATCAGTTTCACTCATCAAATTTCTCAATTTACATTTCAACATGCAAAGTGGAAAATATAGTGTAACATAACTTAAGGCTGAAGATAATACAAATACCAAAGTTAGGAAGTTATCATGTAATCCAATGTTAAAAAATACACAATATTTTTTAATTTTTAATTTTTAATTTTTTTTAAATTAAAGAAAGCATAATAAAGAAAGAGCTTGGAGTGATCATATCTGAATTGATTACAGAAAGTTAAAAGAGATGATTAAGGAAAAAAAGTGAAAAAAAGTTGGAAAACAATTTCTTTTTTTGTTTTTTAAGAAACAAAACTCTAAAACTAAGAAGTTACATTTCAAGAGTCACTACACCTCATATTCAGTCATCTTTGACTTAAAGTTTATCCAAAGTTAGTCTTTATAATGTCTTTAAAATAAAAATTAGTAAAAGCATCACAAGGATTAAGATATTCTAAAACTGTCAACTATTCCCTCCCCTCAACTTTAAGGAGACATTGTCTTTAATGTCTTACAAGAAAATAGTAGAGTTTAGAAGACATTAACTAGATACTGCTAGAAAATATTTACAAACAGATAATTAAATCTAATTTACACTTTTTAAGAGGGTTTCTACCATCATCATCAGTTGACCAATCTAATGCCATAAGCATGAGATCTAGCTCTAGTTTATAAGCTTGCAAAAGATCGAGTAACTCGTTAGTAATAAGAACACAAATACATAGTTTTTTCCCTGAGAATAGAATGAAATAATTCTTGATTGCATGATTAAGAAATGCTATTAAACCATCATAAAAGTTATTAACATTTAACAAACCAACAGATTTTTAATGAATATTTAAATGAGCCTAAAAAGAAAATGTAATTAGCACCTCTAAAGTTGCAAGATCTCCTGGTAAGAAAAAGAAGGCGTCAACATGATTTAACATTTTGGATACTTGAGACAATTTCAATTGGTGGGTTGAGCAGATATCCTAAAGGTTTTAAGGCTTTTGGAATGATGCTTGGCACTTGGCTTTCTCAAACGAAAACAGCTTCTAAGACAAGTTTTGATAACCCTTGGTCACCTCCTCCATATACAAGATGTAGTTTTCTCTCTGTTATAATACGACCAAGATCTACAGCTGCCTGAACGAACTCCTTATACTTTTCATAGCGAAATCCAGAAAGCATACAAATGTTCTTAAGTTGTCTGTTCGGAGTTGCTGCTATTGGAATAATTTTTTAAAAAATAATTTGTAAGTGCTTAAAAAAGAGCACCTGTTTAAATATCTGGGTGACAGACACAATGATACACAATTGTAAATGGGGTGATGTGTTTGTTAAATGATGTGTGAAGCCTGTGGCTAAATAATTCAAGAGTAAACAAAAAAACAGTAAAAAAAAAAAGCAAACAGTGATTAGATATAAAATCATAAAAAAAAATCATAATCATAATCATAATCATAATAACGATGATGATGCAAAAGATAAAAGAACAGTAAAATAAAAAAATGTTTACTGGTAGTTGTGATTTTAACTCACATATTCCTTTGGTTTTACGTTCAGTAACGGCTTAAACGCTCTCTATTGGTTGATGATAGGTTTCTCATCTAATTTTCTTATAAACTGGCAAACATAATCTTTTAGAGTCAAATTCCCAATACTAAACCATTCACTTTCTTTTTGGAAAAACTTCCTTAAATTATGAATGTCACGTTGCACATATTCACTCAAATGAGTCTTAAGAGATCGTAAGATATTATCTAACGATTTTTTCCTCATGTCACCCTTAAAGAAGTTGATTTTATCTTCACTGTTTTGAGAAACCATTCCAAAAGTTCTATAATGGGGTTTATTACAAGCAAGTCTTACATAGCTGCTAAGCTTTTCTTTCTTTAACAAATATGCTTTTACCAAAAGCAGGAATGTAAGAAACAATGGATTAGAAAAATCACCTGCCAATCAAACATTTGCTTCAATTAACCAATGAATGTCAGCATGAATCCTATTAATCATTAGCAAACACAGTCGTTCACAACGAGATTTATAAATCTTCTTAAGAGTATTTTAAGGGAGGGAAGGAAAATGTTTATGCAATTTATGTTGTATTTCTTCCATACTTGATTTTAGGGTTTTCAGTTATTCTAGGAAATTGAAAATATCGACTTAAAAAGTCACGAATTATTGTTATCCACCATTTATATGAGAAAGTGAATTAAAACATATCAAAGAATCAAATCTACAAAATTAAGTCAAAAGTGAAGGAGAACAACAAAATAAAAACACATAATGAATATAATCAAACATGGAACTCACTTTCATCTTTTTATTAAATTTACCTTAAGTTCCAATGGGAGTTTATAAATACCACCCTCAGGTTCCCTGATTGTCTTTCTAGATCTTCAACGTGTGATATTAATACTAGTGGTCATAAATCCCAAAAAGAATGTGATTTACAAAATCAAAGAAAGCTTCTTAGGTAAACTTTTACACGTAAAATTCTTTAAGATATTTGAAAAGGATCCTTCTCATGAAGGTACACATGACAATTATAAATAATGGCAATATAAAACCCAATTGTCAAATAAATATACTAAAAAAAACAATGTAATGCACTCTATTCAATAAATAAAAAAATTAAATAATCCGAACGGTAAAGTAACAGGAAAGCAAAATGACAAAAAGTTAAAACAAAATACTTAGTCAAGATTTGGTGAGTCACTAAAATTGATTCGGGTGTCTGTATCACATAATTAGGATTCTAGATATGGTTTCAATATTTGACTATTAATTTTAAATATACCACCATTCTTTGGATTCTTAATTTCTACGGCTTCATATGAATATACATTTTAAAAAAAAATGGGTCACTTTGCTTTGATTTTAACTTTCTTGGAAACAAATGAAGACAAGAGTTATAAAGCAGTATTTTTTGACAAATCTCAAATATTTTTCAATTTTTTTTTATCATGAAAAACTTTGATTCTTGCCTTAATAATTCTGGAATTCTCATATGCATCATTTCTTAATTCCTCAAGTTCATTCAATTGTAATTTACGCACATTACCAGCATAATCAAGATTTACATTAAAAGCTTTAATAGCCCAAAATGATTTGTGTTCAAGTCCAACTAGTAAGTGGAAAAGTTTACTATAAACAAGCTGATAGGGTGACATTCTTAAAAATATTTTAAATGCAATACAGTATGCCTAAAGTGCATCAATTAGTTGAAGAGACTAATCTTTACGGTTTAGGTTAACTGTCTTTTATAAAATTAGTTTTATCTCCCTATTTGCTAATTCAACTTGATCACTTATTTCAGGGTGATAAAGGGTAGCAACTTTATGTATAATTTCATATTTCTTCATTAAGGACTTAAATGACTTGTTACAAAAATGCTTACCTCCATAACCGATAATGACTCAAAAGTATTATTTACTTTCAAGTGTAAGAGCGTTTAGTTATAATATAACCTGTTAAGTTCGGAGTCGAATCACGGGGAATTTAATATTTAGTAGTTAATTTATTAAACAGAGAAAATTAAGTGCGGGAAAAGAAATTAATAGGAATCAATATAAAAACATGCTAAGGCTACAAGATCCACTCTCAGATTTTAAATTATGATTATAACAACTCTTTTATATTTGTATTTTACATTTATTTTGCTGGTTAATTTTTATATCATTTAATTCTTAACTAACCATTAGTGTGATAAATATGGGATCAAGTACTTAATGCGCCACAACTATATACAAATATCGACATTATGTCAAAATACCATATAAATATGAAGAGATATAGATATATAAATTAACATCACATAAAAGAAACTGATAAGGGGGAAAAATACAACAAATAAAATAAACTTTAAGACTCACTTGAGAGAGTTATTAATCAATAATCTAAATCATTAAACTTCACCTTTCACTCCAGTTTAAAAATTAGTCACTCATATTAAAAACGAAACACTTATTTTATTTAATAAATTTCTAAAATATATTACAAAAAAATAAAATACACAAAAGAAGAAATTTCACTTAATTCTCTTCCTCCTTTATCTTCCTTTCCTTTCCTTGAAAAGGCAAGGGAAACATCTTTTTTATTTTTTAATATATATTTACATAGAGAAGTGTGATGTCAAGTAGCAAAATGGTCATTTGACTATCATGAGCAAGTTTACTCACTTTTTTATTTTTTTTTATTAATTATATCTTATCAATAATGCATTCCAAATGACCTAAGTAATTCTTTTTTGTTCCCGTTTTTAATTCTAATTCCCTCTTTATTCTTAAAATATTTACAATATAAAAATTAACATATTGTAAATTAATTTTAACATAAGAATTTATTAAGAGAGTATTAAGATAATTTAAGAATAATGAACGCATTAATTAATACTGTAAGTAAAAAATTGATAATTTTTTACTTATTAAATAAACAGTTTTTACTGTCAACAAGTTGTTAATTCGCGTCATGATTTTAACAGGCCAAGAACAGGTCGTGTCATGTTCATGAACCCTAATGAAGAGTGTTGGATAGATAATTTCCCTTTGGTTACTTTGGAAACTATGATAAAATTAGGATATATGTCGTTCCTTCTTTAAAATCACTTAAATTATGCCATTGGGCGCCCATCCCGATAGCGGACAAGTGTTTTAGTTGGTGACTCATTCTATCTTTTACAAAAATATGGAATAATAAGGATTTTCTTCTTGTTAATGAAAGTAAATTTTCGAGTCAATCTCAGTTTTCAATAAAGCTCATATCATAATATATTTATAGATTATAACATTAGACTATATTTAGGAGTTGGATAAATTGTGTGAAAAAAATTCATTTAATTCTCAGAAAAAAAAATTAAAATTAAAATTACACCGATTGACAAATAATACCGGTTCTTTTGAATTTGCACCCGTAACTAAAAACAACCGGAGCTGCGCTGCAGTGTCGTTTACTCTTTTATTATTAGGCATTTCTAGTAAATAAACGACATGACGTTCAAAAGCACATTGCAATTAAATGACGTGTCATTCCTGGATCGACCTTCCTTGCTTGCGAACGCGTTTACTAAGCGGAATTGTGTAGGCTGTAGTATGTAGTGTAGGCTCAGGCAAGTTCTCCCACTTCCGGTGTTGGTTCCCCCCGCACCTGCAAATACTAACTGCGACTAAAAAAAAATTTAAATTAAATTAATTGAACTCAAATCCTTCTCTTCTCTTTTTGAATTATTCCTTCTCATCGTCACCATTTTTGAAGTGATTTATTCAAAATGAGCGTGATCGACATATTAACGAGAGTAGACTCGATCTGCAAGAAGTACGACAAATACGACGTCGAAAAGCAGAGGGAGACCAATGTCTCCGGTGACGATGCCTTCGCTCGCCTCTACGGCGCCGTCGAGGCCGACATCGAAGCCGCTCTTCAGGTCAGTTCCATTTCTACCTCTTCCTCTACTTCTCATCCTAGCGTTAAAAAAAAAGTCAAGTATAAGATCTGAGATAGAGTTAATTGAAGATCTATGAGGTATCTTCTCGAGTTCAAATTCCAATTTAATTCCGATTTATCTTTAATAATTATACTCGCGCTCATTTGAGAAAGCTGAGAAGGAAGACAAGAGTGATTATCTTCTAATTAAGCTCAATTTAAGATAATTAGTTGTTAAAGTAGAGTAATTTATGTGAAGATCTATGGTTTTGCATACCTACATTTTGCGGATTAGGGTTTAGCTAAATTTTGTTTTTTTATTTGTTTGATTTACTGAAATTTGAGTATTTGATCTACAGAAGGCGGAGTCTGCTTCTAAAGAGAAAAACAGGGCATCCGTAGTGGCTTTGAATGCTGAAATTCGTCGGACTAAAGCGCGATTGTTAGAAGAGGTCCCCAAGTTGCAGAGATTGGCCATAAAGAAGGTTCGTATCAGCATTTCTTTTAATAGTTATTTGTTGAAATATTTTTAAAAGATTCTGTTCATTACTAAGGCATGCATTTGACACTAAAAGTAGCATGTAGATTTATACCCACAATTACATGATTTTGATAAGGAGTGTTGAACTACCTGTGCATTGATGGACTGATTCATCACCTAGGCGTTAATATGTGTCGAGGTTGCATACTTCACAGTCCTTTGTTTGTTATTGCTTGTAAATATTCATATGGTTATAATTTGAGTGGCTGTTTATTCCTTGCATACTGATTTTGGGATGTGATGTTTAAGAAAAGAAAGGAACTGTGTTGGTACCAGTCCATTCCTCAGGTGACGCCGTTTTTATTGCATAAATCATACGCCTGAAGAATTGTATACCAATATTACTTTGTTCTTGATGGCCCAAATCTTACAATTTATTGCAGGTTAAAGGGCTTTCAACGGAAGAGTTAGTTGCTCGCAATGACTTGGTACTTGCGTTGCCCGATAGGATCCAAGCTATACCAGACGGGACTGCTGCACCGCCAAAACAAAGTGGAGGTTGGGGGGCTTCCGCTTCCCGTACCGAGATCAAGTTTGATTCAGGTGTGGTGTTGATTTTATTTGGATTCATTTTACAGACCTTAAATCACATTTGTTAAACGGATAAATAGGCTTTTATTGCGATATGATTTTAATATACATGTCAGTATTTCTCTTTGAACAAAGAAAGTGTTTCTCAATGTACAAGCAAATCTAATAATTGTGCATTCAATGTATTACTTACGTTAGTTTTCTTATGCCAAAACAAAAAGTTATGGAAAAATATTACTGGATTACATTTTGCAAAGCCAATCTTCACCTAACTTGAATCTTTTTGAAGTTTTTTGTTTTTTTTTTGGGGGGGGGGGTCAATTTCTGAATTGTTGTTAAGCATTTAAACTTTTTCCCATTAATTTTTAGTTGCCTTAGGTCTATTTTGCTCTTTGAAGATTATATAGTCACATGAAAATGTTATTAGTGTGGAAATTATGTGATTCATTTTTGCTGTCTACTTACCTGTTGTGTAGATGGGCGGTTTGATGATGAATACTTTCAACAAACTGAGGAGTCGAGTCAATTCAGGCAAGAGTATGAGATGCGTAAAATGAAGCAGGCAAGTCACATATCTCAAGTTGCAGCTTCTTTCAGCATGATTTTGTAAACTAAAAGTAAGCATGTATGGTTCCTAATTTATGCCTTTTCCAGCCCTGGTTTCTGAAATTTATCTGTTTTGACAATCACGCAGGATCAAGGTTTGGATATGATTTCAGAAGGCCTGGATACTTTGAAGAATATGGCCCATGATATGAACGAGGTATTCTGGCTTGAATTAAACTATTAGTTAATTTGCATACATTTTGTTCACCATCTTCAGGGAATTTGCAGGAAGTGGATAGACAAGTTCCATTGATGGATGAAATTGACACTAAGGTCAGCAGCACTTTTATATCCTTCTATGCTTTCAAAACTCTTATCTTTTTGCAGTATAGAGTTTATGTTGAACAATCTTCATTCCTCTTTACAGGTGGACCAGGCTACAGCTGACCTTAAGAATACTAATGTTAGACTTAAACACACTGTTACTCAAGTAATGACCTTTAACTTATGAGTTTCGTATTCCATATTTCTCTAACTGTCTCCAGTTGCATGTTTCTTTAACATAATCTCTGGTTTCTCTGGTTCTGTTCCAGTTGAGGTCTAGCCGAAATTTCTGTATTGACATAGTTTTGCTGTGTATTATTCTGGGAATTGCTGCCTATTTATACAAGTAAGCACCTTAGTCTTTCATAAGAGCTTAAACTTATGCATTGCCACTGTTTTATCAACTTAAGTGTGTCAGCTTTCCCCATATGCCCTTGTTGAGGAATATGTAGAATTTAACAGACCATTCAGTTAGATCTCCATGATTGGGAATTCTTCTGCTAATTTTATTATTGCTAAGGACAACCAAGCCTGAGGATTGAGAATTGATGGCATGGTTTTATGCTGGCATTCTGGGCAGCTGTAGAAAAAATTTATAATTCCTGTCATTGATGCTTTTCCTATTTGATATAGCTATATTTCATTTATTAATTTTTTTTGAGACTCTGAGTATTCATCTTGTCTGCCTTCAGTCTGTATTGTTATTCATAAGGATATGGAATCTTCTTTGTTTTCATTTTAGAAGTCATTGTGGTTTGAGGATTCTCATGGACAATTTTGGAGTGATTCATTTAAACATTTTTGTGATTGAGGTATTTAAGTAGTAAAGTTGATAATTTGGTTGGATAACTTTAAATGGTGTTGTCAGTCTCATGTTGCTTGTTCAGCAATTCGATTATTGGATGTTGAGGTAGTTGACAAAAGGAAGGATAGAAATTCTTGATCCATGAATTTGTGTCGAAGAGAGAATTTGATGCCACTGCATTTAAGCTTTGATCCTAGTGTCCTCAAAATGTACCTGCACGGAGTATAATGTGTTTATATTTGCCAGTTTGAATTAATCCTTTGAACTGATTGCTTTCCACCATTTACCAAATAGATAAGTGTGGGGGATGACTCATTAACTAGTGAATTTACTTTGGAGAATCGGGGGTAAATGCGTTCCCTAAGGCATATTTAATTTGCCCAGACCCTTCATGATTCAGATTTGTTCCATTGATGCTCTATATGTAGAGTTTCCGGGTGAAACTTTTATGTCATAGATTCGTTAGTCTATGACTTTACTATTGTTATTAGATTTTGATTTACTGTCCAAAATTTATTCTGATGGAATGTGCTTTATTTGTTTGCAGTGTGCTGAAGAAGTGAAATGATATGAAACCTCCTTCGCTGATTTCCCTCTCTTTGGCTTTTGCTTCCGGTATTATTTTTGCCTTTTGAGGATGTTTTGTGGTGCTTGATTTTCTATTTGGTTTGTCTCTCCTATATTTGGGATTTACTGCTCACATTCGAAAAATGTATGGTTGTCTTTTATGTGCTAATTCGCTTTTCTATGTCTATGTGAATAACTTTTCGCTCTTGTGCAGCATACCTTGTATCCATAGTTTAAGCCAATATTCTTTCTCTAGATTCCAACTTTAATCTAATAGAGTTTTGAATACCGGCATTCAGCAACACAGCTGTTGGAATGTCAAACATAGGATAGATCAGAATAGATATTTTATTGTGTGAAATAAATTTTGATTGCGTAAGACGGAGGAAGTTGTGCGGATTGATGGCCCGTATAGTGTTTGCAAAACATCCTAGGAAAAGGAAAAACAAAAAATCAGAAACAAAACTGAGCATATAACTTGTAGTTTTGTGTTTCTAAGCTGGGAAGGGGTTATATATAAAGAAACAAAATTTTGGACCGGTAAGGTTGACTGACGGATCATTTCTGCTGTTCAAAATATATTTACTTAATGCTCTGAAAATTTGACTAGATAAGAAATTGCTCTGAACCCAAGTCAAACATTGGATATTTTGTACACCAAGACGTTATTAATAATTAATATCTTGTATTTGTAAGATCAAATGCTATTTCCTTGTAAAAATTTCCTCATCTATTTCGACTTGAGATAATAAAGGGGGGTCTCTTTGAATTCTTGAAAATGAAAAGAGTTGCTTTGAAATTGGTCCCTGTTATTGATTTGCAATACGAGCCCGTTTGGTTAAGCTGCCTGGGCTCCCTCCCGCTTGCTAAACCATATGGGTTAGCAGGGCTTTGAAAATTGGCCTAACTGCTTTTTCAATTTATTTTAACTGAAATTGTTACCAATATTAAATTATTTGACAAATTTTGATAATTATGTTTATAAATATCATCAAATTCTATATATATAACAGAGATTTACCAAATATAATAATCACTATAACTTTTTTCGTCAACGTAGTTTTTTTTTTTTTTTTTTTAAATTACAGAGCATTTCGGTACCAGATAGGTTTTAGAGGTGAATGAAAGTGAAAAAAAATTCTTAACAATGGTATAACCGAATAAAATTAAACAAAGGGGTGATAACACTTTGGTCCTGATAATTTTAGCCGCTTAGGTAATAAATGTTGAGCATTATCACTAGTGTTAAGACAGTAAAGAAAAATTCACGGTTAAATGGTAAAGAAACATTTTCGCGTGAAAATTGATTATTTGAAATCTTTGTGTTAGTTATTTTGCTTGTTAAAACTTAAAAGGTCTCTTTTACTCTTGAACAGTGTTATTTTTCTGTTAGGATTTTGGATTTTGACATCGGGGATAACATAACATAAGAAAAATTTATCACGTACCCTAAGTTATAACAATAATTTCTAAAAAGGGATTTGAACTGTCATTCTTGTTTAATAAACCACCAAACCAAAAGCTACTATTCATAAATTCCTGAGAGAATAAACGAAGCTGTTCCTTGATTACATGATTTATCTGAAACCCGGTTCGCAGTTATCGATTGATAATCAATATTTTGTCTTCTGCCCTTGCTAAGAAAACTCGGAAAAATATTAACCGAGGAGAGGATCAAAATTTAACTTCAAAAAAATATATTATAGTTATTTGTTTATTCAAAATAGCAATAAACATTATTGATTAGCTGATAAGAATACAATCATTAATACAATTAATGATTGCTTTTTTAATAACACATAATCTAAACGAAATATCATACCTAATTTTTAACATGAATTGAAAGTATATATATGTACACATATTTTTACCATTCTTTCTGATACAAAATTCTAAGTATTTCACACATACGTCCAACCTCGCAAACACTAGTAAATATACAGGCTGCAATTCACACAATAGCACGCTTCATGCTGTCTTTCAAACTTTTATTTAATAGCACGCCCACACTCCTTAATCAATCTTCAATAATAATAGAGATACAAACTCTTTTACAAATTAATGTTGTTATTGATGTATGATTAATTCGAGTCACTTTCCTGTGAAATCCAAGTTATTAAGCTCTTGATGATATTGCATGATACGACTCCATTGATAATGATTATGACTGAAATTGTTACCCTCAGAATGATCTGTTTCGTAAATATTCATTTCCCCAATGCTTTCATTACTCACAGATAATATAATTTCTTCCTCCTTATGGACATATCCCTCTTTAATTTTCTTGCTCGGAGGAACACAATCGTCTTGCTGATTTTTCTCCATAAGCTTAATTCTTTTCAGTGGGTTGAACAAACTATCTTCATCATGAGCTGCAAGACAAGATTTATCACCGCCTTGAAAGCTTATGTTCGAGTCTGTATCGATGCAGCAGCTAGTAAAATCTCGAGAAGCAAAGATGTAAGGTAACATGGAGTGCTCATTGTATAAATAACTTTTCACCATCTCAACATTAGGGTTTGCATTATTCATATGCCGTAACTCATTCACTTTTGGGATAAAACCGGGCGCTGCTTCATAGCTATAACCATTTCGATCATCCCACGCTTTCCTGGAGTTGATGCTCTTTTGCCTCACTCGACACAGCACCCAATCATCCAACTGCAACATGAATAATAGATGCATGTTTCAGTATTAACCCTAACAAGATGATGGACATTGATATAAATAATAACAAATATAAACATCGCAGCTAGCTAGAGCTTACCCTTATAGATCCTTTTCGCTTGGGTGTCCAAGCGATGGTATCGGGTAATCTGTATTCATGCATGATCCAATCTGTCTTGTATCCATTCGGAGGGCGTCCTTCGTAGAACACAAGAGCTTTCTTGACTCCAATACTCTTCGTTCCACACGAAGTAAGTATCGGTTTATCAGTCCCTGTGGCCTTCCAAAAACCCGAAGCAGCTGCCCTGTTTGGCCTTGCTCCATTCGGATATTTCCTGTCTCTTGGAGTGAAAAAATACCATTCTTCCTCTCCAAACAAAGCTTTCCCTGCTTAAAAAGATAAACATAAATAAATAGCGGCTTTGTGTGTGTGTGTGTTGCATACTTAATTAACAAAACACGCACACTCGCGCACACAGATACACAGAGATATACATACTTGGTAGATCCCACGGGTTATATTTGTATAAATCGATTTCAGCGATGATTGAAGCTGGGAGAGGAATTGAAGCAACTTTGTTTGTTAAATAATGAACAATGAGCTCTTCATCAGAAGGGTGGAATCTAAAACCAGGAGGGAGTTGAATATGTGAGGGAGCTGCTAGTTTATTATTTTTCTCCATGGAATAAGACATTAGTTGATGTTTGTTGTTGTTGGTGATGCAGCTGGAAAAACAAGAAGGCTACTGATATTATCGAAACAATATTATTAGCTCCTTGCTAGAGTTGCAAATTCGGGAGCACTGTGCAGCATTTTGCATAGGTTATATACAAGAATAAGAATTAATGTTAATCCCATGCAGGCGTTGGCGCTGGCGGTGCAATTAAACAGCTCAATTAATTATTTTTATTGGTAAATTAGTGAAGGTTCAAGGAAAGAGGACTAATTAATGAGTTTGTCCGGATGTATGACTTCTTGAAATGAGCTCGTCAAAACACGTCATCAATTTTGATAAGTTTGAGGAAAATGTGTTAGGTTGAAGTTAACATCATACTTTTTTCTATAATTTCGGTTAAATTGAATTTTTATGCAACCTAATTGTAAAAAAAAAAAAAGAAGAAGAAGGATTTAAATAAAGTTGATATTAGGGATGGCAATGGGGAGGGGACCAATCTCTCCGTATCAATTCTCGATATTTTACGTATGTCTCTGTCTCTTCCACGTTTCCATCATAATTATTTGAGAGAATTCCCATCCTCTTCCCGAATAATAATAGGGGATCCCCGTGAGTCCTCGATCCCCGAATAACTAATATATTTTTTTTTTTTTGATTTTGAGTTAATCATATTAAAATAAAAAATTTAAATAAAAGTAAATTTCGAAAAATATCTTACATTAATATCCATTACAAAAGTCACATCCATTAAATTAGTCAGTAACGCAGCATACAAGAGATACAAATTTCTTTTACAAACTATCATGAACAAATTAATAGTTTAACACAAAATTGTTACAAAAAAAATTGAATTTAGATTCAAAATTAACTTTTTCAATGGTGGCGTGGATACTTTATAAATGTGGACTATTCCCTTTGCAGCATAATAGTTAAGTGGAGCAAATCAAGAGTAAATATTAGATTAGATATTAAAATTGTGACTCGCTATGGGCAATTATAACATCTAAAAATAAATAAAAAATAGATTTAAATTTAAAATATTTAATGAATATTAAAATTAAAACAAAATTTTTGAACTAATAGAATCTACCCGGTCTTTTTAATGTCCTAAATAAAAATTTAGGACTTTAATTAGTTAATTAGGCCTAAAAGTTTAATAATATAAATATTTTGATATTTGTTATTTTTACCAATATCTATAATTTTATAATTCAAATTTTATTATTTATTTACTAGTAATTTTAAAAAATAAAATTAAAATGGGAAAATGGGTAGGGGATGGGGATTCCACCTCATCCCCGTCCCCTCCTCAAATAAGAAATTGGGTAAAAAAATTTCCTCGTCCCTTCCCCGAATAAGAAATTGGGAATGAAATTATTCTCATACCCTCCCCGAATAGAGAAAATCCCCGATGGTACCCGTTCCCGTAAGGATTTTTGCCATCCCTAGCTGATATAACGAAGTCTTACCGGTTAATCAACTTTCTTTTGATTGAAAACAGATTATTCACTATTTGGTATTGTGACAAAGTTGATATGCCCTTTGGGTGTGTTTGATACACCTTATTACAAGAAATTGCATTAGTTAATGCAATGCAATCTCCTCGTAAGTAAATTTTTTTATTCACATCATGGAGTAGTGTAATACACCATAATGTTAATAGTGCCACATTAAATAAACCTGAGAGGGGTTGAGTTTGTAGAATACGGTACTGTTGGCATAAGTTTTTTAAATTTTAATTAAAATAATAATAAATAGGTAAAACTAAATAATATTAAATAAAATAATAAAAAAACTCAGATATGACGACGTAAGTGTTGATGAATTGCCGGTGACAGTTTGATGGCCGCCGGTAGGCTTGACTACAGCATAATATCGTGTTTTGCATTAGGATTAGGCACTATTAGAATATTTTTTGTTGAGGCTACGCAATAGTTCAATTATTGCCAGCAAAAATGCTTCTGTTTGTTGTAAATTTACTGTAAAAAAAATTTGAGAAAAAGAAACTTTGACTGCAAATCTACAACAAATAAAGACTTCTTTATTGGTAATAGTTGCACTATTAAGTAGCTTCAACAATAATGATTCTAATGGTGTTAAAATATAATTTAAATGACATTAAAGTACAGCGGTCAGTGGTGGAAATTTTTTATTTTAATTACAAAAATTTAAATTATTAATTAATTATAAATAATAAAAAAATATAAATGAATGTTAGATAATAATAAAATATAAAATGTCTTATTCCATGGAGAAAAATATTATAATACAGTGTAAAATATAATGCAGCCTAGTGCAATATAATACAGTGTATTAAATACACTCTTAATTAATTGAGTATGTGTTACTGTTATTTTACTCACTCTAGTTGTATACTCGATCAATGAAATTGTATCGTTTTTTTTTTTCAAGGTGAGAAAAATACAAATTTGAGCTAATAAATTAATTATCGATAACTAGTTATATTAACTACATATGCTTTGCGAAACAGGATTAATTTCAGATTATGTTTATCGTGAAAAAACAATTTTTAAGATGCTTCTCAAACTATTTTACACCTTTTAAAAAAATGAAAAATTTTCATCAACGCACCTCACTTTTTTTTAATTTTTTAATAAAAATAGAGATAAATTAAAGCTTACAACAGTTTCAAAAATATTTTTAATATTGTCATCTTATGAGGAAGAATCCGAAATTAATCTATTAAAATAATGTAGCTTATTTAATTCATGTATCATGTGTGTAAATTATTATTTTTTTTTAAATTTAGTTAGGAGGTGCTCAGGATATAAACTCTAGTGGATGAAAGCAGCCAAGATTTTTTGTTCAATGTGAGCAGATTTGAATACTGAAGAATGTCTTCACTTGTTGCTTTCACCTTTGTTTTAAGAAATACAGAGTGCAAGTAGCTTGTCAAAATACCTTGGAATTATTTTTGTGCAGTATTATTGTCAGTATAAAATAGATAAGAACTACTTTTTTAGCAAAAAAAAAAAAAGATAAAAACGACTTTTAGAATGTATAGAATGGAAAATTAGGGGGTATTTGGTACCTTTTTTGAATCACTGTTTTTCGTTTTCCATAAATAAAATACAAGAGAGAAAATATGTCTAGTAGTAGGGGTTCTAAACCGAATCGAACTAAAATCAATCGGGTCTTGAGAGTGTGAACCGAACTCGAACTGAATTTAAGAACCGAACCGAACCGAACCAAAATATTTCAGTTCCGTTCAGTTCGATTCTTAAATTCGGTTCGGTTTGGATTTTTTATTTTTTTGATTTTACAGATTTACCCTAATATTATCAAATTTTATCCTTTACACCTAATTTTACTTAATTTTGCAGTTTACACCCCCATTAACTACCAATACCAAGTACCAAACTACACTCTACAAACAATATTAATAACACTATATCATATGAATAAACAAGTATAAAATTATTAAAATTGTTAAATCAAAAGCAAAATAATAAAAGTCTCAATACAAAATATTCACAATTCATAAACATGCTTAAACTTAAAAGTCTACTACAATTCTACAAATTATAAGTCCATGGCAACAAAAAAAGTAAAGTTAAATAACAAGTCCATAATAATGCATCAATATTTGATGAAGCTCCATAACACAAGCACACAAGCTATATAATAAAAGTGCCAATACAAAATATTCGCAATTCATAAACATGTTTAAACTTAAAAGTCTACTACAAATTATAAGTCTATGGCAACAAAAAAATAATAATAACAAGTCCATAATAGTGCATCAATAATCGATAAAACTCCATAACACAAGCAGTCAAGCACACAAGCCATAGCCATATCTATTGCAACACACAAGCCAAAGCCATAGCCACATCCACCATCCACATCACCTAAATCAAAATTTAAAGTGAGCAAAAGCGAATAATTAAACTAACTAAAATGAAGTGATATTTAATAACAAATGAATACTTATCAATTTATTACCTAAAAATTATATATGTTGATCTTCCAAGTTCGTTGGCCGTTGTTGATTTACAAAGTTCTACATTAAAAAAAAATAAAAAAATTAAATAAGGTTCATATTATTTAAAAATAAATTAAAATTAAACAAAATGGATAAGTCATAATTCTTTAAAAGTAAACTTAAATTAAAATTAAAGAAAATATACCTTTTGCAAGCTAATCCATAAACTCGTTGTCTTCAACTAACTTATTCGAGTCCGCTGTTGGATATATGAAAAGAGAAGACTACAACCAATTCTGTAATAATACTAGTGCCTCAACCATGTCCGGAGTCAACGAACTTCTATATTAATCTAGAATACGACCTCCAGTACTAAAGGCCGACTCGGAGGCAACAGTAAACACCGGAATAGCAAGAACATCCTTTGCTATATATGACAAAATTGGATAATTGATACTATTCACCCTCTACCATAATAAAATATCAAATTTAGTGCCCAAATTACCTTTTGCAATTTTTTCCGTCTTCTCCATCAAGTAAAGATCCAACTCATTTGAAAATTCCGGGCTACCTTCACTAACCGCAACCGCCTTACTAAATTTGAAGAAATGGTCCTCAATCATAACATCATCCTCACCACCCAAATCCCAAAAATTCGAACCACTTTTACTTCCAATAGCTAAAGTTTGGCTTCCACTTGTACTTCCACTTGCACTTCCACTTGCACTTCCACTTCCACTTGCACTTCCACTTCCACTTGCACTCCCACTACCACCCGGTTTATATTGTGCATTGTAAGACTCATAAAGTTTAGCCAACAAATCTTTCACCATATCCTTCATCTCAACACATTTGACACTATCCTTGCCATATAATTTCTCAAAGCAATGTGTTACGAATTTCATCTTCCCCCGTGGATCAAGTACAGAAGCAACAATCAATATTTTATTTATCTTGAACAACCCTTCAAATACTTATTAGATTTCTCCTTCATTTTAATAGCCATCAAACCCAAAAAGTTATTGTTGAGTGTTAGAAAGTGTATATTTGTAAAGGAGAAAATTATCATTTTGTACTTCAAGTTTTACTAACATTTCTATTTTTATGTATTTAAACTTTTTATGATTTAATTATGTGTGCTTTATTTTAATTAAGTATTTTATGTATTTTAGGGGCATTGTGGTCATTTCACAATGAACGAGAGATTAGACGGCAAAACAGACATCACTTTTGAACTCAGGACAGTCGAAAACCTTAGGAGGAGCATAAAAGAAAAAATGATATTGTTCACACATACGGCACTGTTCACATGCACGGTACTATTCATGGTACTGTTCATACCGCGTTACTGTTGAAACCGTGTGCAAACCGTGTTACTGTTCAAACCGTGTGGTCAAACCGCGTACTGTTGACTGATGACGTGGCGCAATACTGAGCGTTCGAATTATTTTTAATTCGATGGCCATGATTTATTCAGTGTATCTATAAAAAGGGGGCTCTCCCCCCTATTTCGACACCCCTGAATCTATTTTTGAGCTTAGTTTTCTGTAATTCTTTCTCCATCTGGTATTTTCTATGTATTTTAATAAATTTTCATTTTACCCTTAGTTCAATTATGAGTAGCTAATTTTCTTTTAAACTTGGGTTGAAGGTGAAGTCTCAACATGTGTTATAGGCTTTATTTGGTAAATTTATTTTCTCTTCCCCTCTAATTTCTGTGGAGGTTTTGACTTTTCGTCGACAAATAATAATAATCTTGTCTAGTTACCGCCCTGGTTTCACCGGCACCCTAGTATAAGGTTATTATTATTTGGCACAATAAGCCCTTAGCATCATATTGATTAGAGTGTGCTTCATGAGGTGTGGATTCCCCCTAATGATTTAATTGGTATTAATAAAGAATATTTAGCCCATGGTGCATGTTGATACGGATCTAGATACCCAAGCACTTTATTATAATAGTTTCCAGTTCAATTTAATTCCGCTATTCCAATTTAAATTCTAGCATAGTTTAAATCAATTTTTCCATAAATCCAATCACCCACTTACAAAATTAATTCTACACCTAATTAAAATCCACCTCCTTGTGGGATCGACACTCGACGCCATTGATCTATTATACAATAGATTCGTGCGCTTGCGAGTTCAACAAAATTTGCACAACAAATTTTTGAAACCGTTGTCGGGGAGGTAAGTATTTTAATTTGTAGAATTAATTTTTTTGTAAATAATCTATTATTATTATTATTTTAGATGTTTCCTTGTAATTTTTTTATTAAAAAAAAAGTGAATCTGTAATTTAAGGTTAGAATTTTATTTCTTTTTCTCTTCTTTAAATTTCAATTATTTAATTTTCAAGTTATTTTTCTTTGTAATTTTTCATTTATCTTGTTAATTTATTTTTATTTTATTTATTTTATTTTATGTATTTTTTTTGTGTTTTCATAGAAAAATTATAACAGCACAATAAGGTTAGTATCGTAATTTCTCTCTCTTCTTTATTTTTATTAAGTTTTATTTTAATTTTTATGTTCTTTGCATGCATGGTCGAAGATCACAATTTCCTAATCTTGAGCCTATAGATCTTGAATTGGAAAAAATACTTCGCACATACAAACACATTGCATTTAAAAATAAAATTAAAATAGATTTGCAACAACAACAACCACCACCACAGGAGAGGCCATTTAAGGATTACTTCAGTCCTTTAGTTAATTTGAGCACATCATTTATAAGATACCCAAATGTAGCTGCTAGGGGTTTTGAACTAAAACCTAGTGTGCTAAATTGTCTCCCAACATTCTATGGCCTAGAAAATGAGGATCCATATAATCATCTGAATGATTTTCATACTATTTTTCAAACATTTAAATATGAGAATTTTTCAGACGATGATGTTAAACTTAGATTATTCCCATTTTCTTTAAAAGATAGAGCTCGTTCATGATTTAATACATTGCCCGCTAATAGCATTACATCATGGGAACAAATGGTAACGAAATTTTTAAATAAATATTTTCCAGTGCATAAAACCAATACTATTCGTAGGGAAATCTCAGTGTTCACTTAGAGAGAAGACGAACAGTTTTTCGAAGCATGGGAGCGATTCAACAGGCTACTTTTGAAGTGTCTACATCATGGGTATGAGAAATGTCACCAATGCCAATACTTTTTGGAGGGATTATTTCTAAATGTGCAAGAATGGCTAATGGCAACAAGCGGAGGAGAGCTAATGTCAAAAAGTGCATCAGAGATTTGGGATTTCTTCCAGCGACGAGCAGATAATTCCCAACAACGGAGTCGATCACTCAGGAATACTAAAAGAATTAAGGGAGTGAATGAGGTTCACATTGCCAAGTCCAGTTCGGGAATCAAAGAAGTCAAAGACATGGTTGAAGGCTTTTCTCGACAAATAGCATAATTGACGACTGCTAAATCAACAGAGCCACATGACTATGAGTCATATTCAGATCAAGCCAATGCCATCGGTGTCATGAGGAAGGCATCAAATTACAACCCATACTCTAACACATATAACCCTGGATGGAGAGACCACCCCAATTTTTCATGGTCTTAAGGATTCCAACAGAATGGACCAGCAGCTCCAGCTCCACCAATGTAACAAATTCCTCAAGTTCCTCAAACCTCTCAGCCACTATTTAGACCATACAATCAGAACCAAAACTACTCTCAACCTAGACCATAGGAGGATGCATTCCAGAATTTCAAGAATGTTACTCACTCCACGATTGAGCAACAAAACCGAACCATAGATGGATTACGAAATGAGATGAGAGCAGGCTTCAACTTACAAGCCCAATCAGTTTCAAACCTCAAAAAGATGGTGGGACAACTTGCTTCTTCAGTTCAACCAGTGTCTAATCCTAAAGGAGTGCATGAAGCAAGTACCAGTTCACCACAACAGCATGGAGAGGTCAAAGCCGTCATGATCTTGCGAAAAGGGAAAGAAGTAGACAACAAAGTGGAGATGCCAGTAACAAAATCAACTCAGATTGTACCTGTAAATACTGAGGACTCATCAACAGAGGAGCAAGAAAAAACCAATCCACAAGAGTATGTTCCTAAAGCTCCATTTCCTCATAGGTTAACTAAAGGAAAGAAGGGAAAATCCACAGGTGAGATTCTTGAAATCTTCAAACAGGTAAGTGTTAACATCCCTTTGCTTGATGCTATAAAACAAGTTCCATCTTATGCCAAGTTTCTTAAAGACTTTTGTACTAAAAAGAGAAACATTCATGTTCGAAAGAAGGCTTTTTTAACTGAAAATGTTAGCTCTATACTCCAACAAAAAATTCCTCTAAAATGTAAAGACTCAGGCTTCCTCACTATCTCATTTAATATAGGGAACCACACAATTGAGAATACTTTGTTGGATTTAAGAGCTAGTGTAAATCTATTGCCTTACTCAGTATTCGTGAAACTAGAATTGGGAGAATTACACCCAACTCCAGTGGTGTTACAACTTGCAGATCGATCCACGAAAATACCTCGTGGTATTGTGGAGGACGTGCTTATCCAGGTAGACAAGTTTTATTTTCCTGTTGATTTCATCGTAATTGACACTCAACCAATCCAGGATTCAAGGAAGCACATCGTCATTATCCTAGGCCGACCTTTTTTGGCAACTGCGGATGCTCACATTCAATGCAAAACTGGAAATATGCAGTTGTCCTTTGGCAACATGACTATGGAGCTAAACATTTTCAACATTGCCAAACAACCTTACAATGCAGATGATGGAATTGTTGATGTGGATTTAATTGAAGCATTAGTTGATGATACTTTTCTTTCAAACCTTAGTGATGACCCTTTACAAACATGTTTAACTCACTTCGGTTTGGATTTTGATGTTGACAGTGAAATACTAACTAGGCAACCCAAGAGGGGGGGTGAATTGGGATTTTAAAAATTAAGCTAAGCAAATCGCACAACAATTAAAACTAATGCCTTAATAAATTCGAAAACAATAAATTCAATAAAAGGCACAATAATAAATGAGTTAGGGAGGAGAAAGCAAACTCAAGGATTTTTACGTGGTTCGGCTATCCCCGCCTACGTCCACGCCTCCAAGCAACCCAAGCTTGAGGATTTCACTATCCAAGCCTTTCCAAGGCTTCAAATGTTTACAATTGACTTCCAAGGTGTCAATGAACCTTTACAACAAGAGATTATCCCCCAATCTCTTCACTCAAGTGTTTCCCACACTTATACACTCACAAATTTGATGAGAAAAATAAAGATTACAACAAAACTCTCTTTAAGAGTAGATGAACAAATTGAAGAACAAAAGATGATTCAATGTTTTTGATTTGCGATTTGAGAGCTTGATATATGTTGTGTGCTCTTTGATTTTGCTTGCTTTAGTTATTGAAAATGAATTGGCTTTGAGTTTTTATAGTTGGAGCTAAAAAACTAGCCGTTATTCACTTTTTACTCATAACCGGATTACATATGGTATCCTAATTCCGCTTGCATGTTACCGTTAAGGCAAAAATTTGAATTTTTGAGTATCCGGAATGCCGCTTGTGATATCCGGATTGCCGTTTATACTCCAGAACCTTTCTGCCCCATAACCGGATTACCGCTTAGCACAACCGGATTGCCGTTTATGCTCCAGAAGCTTTCTGCCCCATAACCGGATTACCGCTTACGAAATCCGGATTGCCGCTTTTCATCCGGAGAGTTTCTGCCCCATAACCGGATTGCCGTTTAGCATAACCGGAATGCCGCTTGCTACAGTAACGGTGCAGTGCACTGTTTGCTAAAATTACAGTTTGACCCCAAAACTTTACGAAACTGTAGTATGGCCCAAAATGTTATAAAAATTTACAATTAAGTCCAATTTCAGAATTTGTAAAAATTACTTTGTGAATCCCAAAACATTCTGAAATTATGATATGACACAAAATGCTATAAAACGTTTCAAATAAGTCTTTCTCCAAAATTTCAAGCAATACTTGTTGATTTCAAATATTTCAAAAATTCTTTCAATTAAACCATAAACTTGAAAAACAACCAATTTCATAAAATTATTTTTCCATTAGATATAAAACCTTTATAATGTGAAAATAATGATTTATTTAAAATGTATGAAAAATAATTTAAGCTTTCAAAAACTTAATCATTCTTAATTTTGTTTGTTATCATCAAAATCAACGTTATGTTAACATAAATGTTAACAATCTCCCCCTTTTTGATGATGACAAACCTTTCATGTATTTAAAGAATGATTTCATAAATTGCTCCCCCTAAATGTAAGCTTCTCTTACAATTTGAGCTTAAAAAAATTAATCATTCTTAATCTTGTTTGTTATCATCAAAATCATTATGTTAACATATATGTTAACAATCTCCCCCTTTTTGATGATGACAAACCTTTCATGTATTTAAAGAATGATTCCAAAAATTTCTCCCCTTAAATGTAAGCTTCTCTTACAATTTGCCAATTAGCTAAATTAACAAATTTAAATACATGCATTTTTCTTCTCCCCCTCATCATCAAAAAGAAAAACTTAATTGGCAAAGAAAAAGAATAGAAAATTTTATAAATTTAAAAACATGTATTCTTCTCCCTCTTCATCATTAAAAAGAAAACTTAAAGGAAAAGAATAAGAGTAGCAAATTTGTTACCCATGTTGTCCGAGTAGAAATTTTGATAGAATCTCCCCTAACAACAAGCATCACCTCAAATACAAGTTTAGCAATATTACTCCCAAATTATCATAAATCATTATATAAACCAATCATGTAATCAAATCATCATCATATCTTAAAATCATCACCATAATCACATATCAATTATCAAAAGAATGCTCAAAATGCATGTTACTTCCCCCAATTTATATCATCAAAATGGTATATTACTTTGTCTCCCCCTTTGGACAACAAAAAATTCAAAAAGCATATTATCCAAAATATTGTATGCTCCCCTAAATATATGGCCAATTTAGAATTTTAACCAAAATGATTTTATCCAAAAACATATCATATTTTAGAAATCAAAACAACTAAAATCATCAAAGATCTAATGTGACACTTAAAAACTCTTATATGCTTAAAAATTCTCAAAGTATATGTATTTCTCCTCCTTTCGATATCATTTAAAGCAAATAATGCATATTCAAAAATACATCAATAGAGTAAAAAAAATGCATTCATTTACCAAACAATAAGTAAATGGATTCATTTACCAAACATAAATTGCATAAGATCAAACTTTATTAAACACATGAAATCATCAAAACATATTCTTTATCTAAAATCTTAAGCAAAGCATAAGTATATAATGACAATGTATAGATCATCAAAATCAACATAGCTTTTAAGATAAGCCATTATTATGAGCTAAAATAATAAGTGATCAAATTCATAAGTGCAATAAGTCATGTGTGCGAATTTTATAAATAAATAATGATATAACACAATTAATGGCATATGAATTCACACATATATAAGAGATGGACAATGATGATAGACAATTGAGAAGATGAAATCAAAGACCATACAATCATCAAAATAAAACTCAAAAATGCATATTATTCTCCTCCTTTTGACAATATCAAAATGATATATTACTTTGTCTCCCTCTTTGGACAACAACAAAGTTCAAAATGCATATTATCCAAAATAGAACAAGTAATAAGCTAAGCAAGGGAATGCAAAAGTCATAAGAGTATAATATCAATAATCCAAGCTCTATAATTACTAATCACATTTTTAGAAATCAAGACAACTAAACTCATCAAAGATCTGATGTGACATTTTAATAAAACAAGAAAAAATTCATATGCTTAAGAATTTCAAAGTATATGTATTTTTCCTTACAAATCATATTTCCCTCTTCATCATCAAATATAGTAAAAAGCTCCCCCTATCAATCATCAAAATCTCAAGATAAGCACATTAGTTCCACATTACCCAAATATAAAACATTCAAATATCAAACAATAATCATCCTCAAAAACAACAATGCATATGAAAATGTAGGTGCACAATTTAATAAAGAACCAAGGTAAAATCTATAAGGTGAGCACACATGGAAGAGGTACTTTAAAATACCCGAAATACACAAATTCGGTTTTGTAAAATAATGAGTGAAATGGATAAATTTAAACTGATTGTATTGATCCAAGAAATGATTTAAGGTAAGATATAATATGATTGAATCAAAAATTGGTGAAAGAAAGCTTAGATTTGAAGAGAGAGAAACGGAGAGGTACTGTTCACGCATGAGAGATGATGATGAAATGATGAAGAACAAGTGAAGAAATAATGATTGGAAAGTGCTTAATGAAGGTTAAATGCATGGGTAATAGTTTGAGAGATTGATCTTGGCATGAAATGAAGTGAGAAATAAAGGAAAATTGAATGAAAATAGAGGAGAGCCACTCACGGTTTTGGAGAGAGATAATAGAATCTAGTTTGCCAAAAGAATGAGGAAGAAGAACAGCTTATAAACTCACGAATCCGGCTATCCGAATAGCACTAACCGGTTATCCGGTTTTGGACAGTGAGTTAGTTACGCGAATCCGGATTTCGAATAGAGGAACCGGCTGTCGATTTTGAGGCGAAAATAAGCTTTGCAAATTGGCTTTCCGGATCTTTATAACCGGATGACCGATTGTTGTCCGTGAAACTCTCTCAAGCGGCTTACCGGTTTTGTAAATCCGGTTATCCGGAAGTTGTCCCGAGAGCAATCAATAAGAAAGCGGTTTTCCGGTTGATATAAAGCGGTATGCCGGTTAATCCTTGGAAATCATTTTAACTCTTATTGAATTTTGGTAAGCTCTTAGACTTGTATGATACACACCAATTTATTTTTGGCTTAAAATTGATTGATTTTAAATCATTTTGTGATTTAAAACAATTCAATAAGCCTTTTAATGCATGAAATATAAATGCATACAAGAAAACATATAACTCATCTATCATGCATATACATCATACAATCATGAAATATGTAAGCATTCGAAGATTAATAATTCAAGCATATCACTCATTTATCAAGCTCAGGCATTACATAATCATCAAAATCAAACAAATCTATCATGATGAGTTGACAAGTTATCATCATAAATATATAACCATGCATCATGATAAAGCACAATAATAATTCAATTATGTAAATATGCGAGCATGCTTTCGCAAATTCAAGGTATTATCTATCCATCATGATCCATTTAACAAATTTAATATGACAAAAATTGTTACCAAAGCAATTAAATCATCTTACTCATCATTTTCTTTTAGATCATGATCGAATAATTATTCTCATAAGCTTTCATCAAGGAACTCTCCACCATTCCTTATTTGTGGTACCTATATAAAAAAAATATTCAAGTTGTGTGCTTTGGTACCCAAATACTCTTGGGTCCTTGAATGTTAGTTTTGGTTCCTTTTGGAACCCAAATACATTTTACTCCATAATATGTATTTCTCTTTATTGGACATCTATTTTTCATATGACCATTTTGATTACAATAATGACATACAACTTGATTGTTAATGGATGTTTTCTTCACAAAGTAGTTTTTATAATACTTTTGCTTCAAATTAGGCTTATAGCCAATACCACATTTGTCAAACACACATTTTTGGGAGTTTAGCAAGTTATCCAACATCTTTTGCCCATTTGTAAATTTTAGCACAATCTCCTTTAGATCATTGTTCTTATTTCTAAGCATTTCATTTTCATTCTTCAACTCATTCACATGTGATTCTAAATGCTCATGTGAAGTGCTAGAATTTTCATTTGATAATGCAACTCTATTATGCAAAGTTTTATTCTCTAATTCTAGTACTTTAATCTTTTCATTTAATGAATCATTGCATTTTTGTAAACCATCCTTTTCATTTTTAAAGTCATCTACATTAGATTTTAGATGCTCGTGTGAAGTGTTACATTTCTCATTTGATAGTGCAACTTTATCATGCAATGTTTTATTCTCTAATTCTAGGCATGTAATCTTTGCACATAGAGATTCATTTTCATTTGTAAGTTCTAGCATTTTCTTCTTAAGGCATGCATTCTTTTTACCAAGTTTCATCCACTCATCATGCAATTCTTTAAAAGCATCATATAATTCATCATAGGTATGATCATTTACCTCATCAAGCTCATCATCCGATTCATCTCCAATTGCCATAAGTGCCAAATTCGACACTTCATGAAATTCCTCCTTGTTTGTAGTCTTCTCATACACAACTTCAAGTTTTCTCCAAATTTCATAAGCATTAGAACAATTTGAAACTCTATGAAATTCCTTTTTATCTAAGGCACAAAACAAAGCATTCATAGCCTTTGAATTTAAAGACATCTTTTTCTTATCCGACTCACTTAAAGCATTCTTCCTAGGAATGAATGAACCATCACAAACTATTTCCCATATTTCATAATCTAAGGCTTGTAAAAAGATTCTCATCCTAGTTTTCCAATAAGGATAATCATTTCCATCGAAAAATGGAGGTCTAGTGGTAGATTGGCCTTCCATGATGGTTGAGCTAATTTAGGTTGCTATTGATCTTTAACTCTAGACGGTTAAGTCTAAACAAGAGCACCTTGCTCTGATACCAAATGAAATACTAACTAGGCAACCCAAGAGGGGGGGTGAATTGGGATTTTAAAAATTAAGCTAAGCAAATCGCACAACAATTAAAACTAATGCCTTAATAAATTCGAAAACAATAAATTCAATAAAAGGCACAATAATAAATGAGTTAGGGAGGAGAAAGCAAACTCAAGGATTTTTACGTGGTTCGGCTATCCCCGCCTACGTCCACGCCTCCAAGCAACCCAAGCTTGAGGATTTCACTATCCAAGCCTTTCCAAGGCTTCAAATGTTTACAATTGACTTCCAAGGTGTCAATGAACCTTTACAACAAGAGATTATCCCCCAATCTCTTCACTCAAGTGTTCCCACACTTATACACTCACAAATTTGATGAGAAAAATAAAGATTACAACAAAACTCTCTTTAAGAGTAGATGAACAAATTGAAGAACAAAAGATGATTCAATGTTTTTGATTTGCGATTTGAGAGCTTGATATATGTTGTGTGCTCTTTGATTTTGCTTGCTTTAGTTATTGAAAATGAATTGGCTTTGAGTTTTTATAGTTGGAGCTAAAAAACTAGCCGTTATGAGCTTTTACTCATAGCCGGATTACCGTTTATGGTATCCGAAATTCCGCTTGCATGTTACCGTTAAGGCAAAAATTTGAATTTTTGAGTATCCGGAATGCCGCTTGTGATATCCGGATTGCCGTTTATACTCCAGAACCTTTCTGCCCCATAACCGGATTACCGCTTAGCACAACCGGATTGCCGTTTATGCTCCGTGCTTTACTTCGCCCATAAACCGGATTACATACGAAATCCGGATTGCCGCTTTTCATCCGGAGAGTTTCTGCCCCATAACCGGATTGCCGTTTAGCATAACCGGAATGCCGCTTGCTACAGTAACGGTGCAGTGCACTGTTTTTGCTAAAATTACAGTTTGACCCCAAAACTTTACTGAAACTGTAGTATGGCCCAAAATGTTATAAAAATTTACAATTAAGTCCAATTTCAGAATTTGTAAAAATTACTTTGTGAATCCCAAAACATTCTGAAATTATGATATGACACAAAATGCTATAAAACGTTTCAAATAAGTCTTTCTCCAAAATTTCAAGCAATACTTGTTGATTTCAAATATTTCAAAAATTCTTTCAATTAAACCATAAACTTGAAAAACAACCAATTTCATAAAATTATTTTTCCATTAGATATAAAACCTTTATAATGTGAAAATAATGATTTATTTAAAATGTATGAAAAATAATTTAAGCTTTCAAAAACTTAATCATTCTTAATTTTGTTTGTTATCATCAAAATCAACGTTATGTTAACATAAATGTTAACAGACAGATCAGTCGATGAGGTCAACGCCCTACTTGACTCAGCACCATCCATGAACACTAATAAATGGAAGTCAAGAGCTTAACAACTAGCACCATCAGAGAAGAAATTTAGCCCATCATCAGAATCACCACCAAAACTCGAGCTCAAATCATTACCCAACACTTTGGAATATGCGTTCTTGGGAGAAGAAAGTACTCTACCGGTAATCATCTCATCATCCCTAAATGACGAACAAAAAGGTAAGTTGTTGGATGTTTTAAAAGAGTACAAAGGAGCATTAGGATGGACCATAGCAGGCATCAAATGTATGAACCCAGTAGACTGTATGCATTATATTCATCTTAATGAAAATGCTAAATTTACAAGGGAAATGCAACGTCGGTTAAATCCTAACATGAAAGAAGTTGTTAGAAAAGAAGTCCTTAAGCTATTAGATGCAAGTATCATTTACCCAATTTCTGATAGTTCATGGGTCAGTCCTGTGTAAGTTGTCCTTAAAAAGTCAGGAGTCACAATAGTTACCAATGCTGATAATGAATTGATACCCACTAGAGTAACTACAGCATGGCGTGTATGCATTGATTATAGAAAGTTAAATTTTGTCACACGTAAAGACCATTTTCCTTTACCATTTATTGATCAAATGCTTGATAGATTAGCAAGCCATGAATTTTATTGCTTTCTAAATTAGTAGGCCATGAATTTTATTGCTTTTTAGATGGCTACTCAGGATAAAATCAGATTCCCCTAGCACCAAAAGATCAAGAGAAAACCACTTTCACTTGCCTTTTTGGCACTTTTGCATATAGGAGGATGTCATTTGGATTATGTAATGCACCTGCTACATTTCAACGTTGTATGTTAAGCATTTTTTCTGATATGGCTGAACGATTTCTTGAGGTCTTTATGGATGATTTTTCTATTTTTGGAGATTCATTTGATTAATGTTTACGTCATTTGACAAAAGTTCTGCAGAGATGTATCAAGAAAAATTTGGTCTTAAATTGGGAGAAGTATCATTTTATGGTAAAATAAGGTATAGTCCTCGGTCACATCATTTCATGCAAAGGTATTGAAGTTGACAAAGCCAAGGTGGATTTCATTTTCAATCTTCCTCCACCTAAAACAGTCAGAGAAGTAAGATCTTTCCTTGGGTATGCTGGTTTTTATAGACGTTTCATTAAGGATTTTAGCAAAGTTTCTAAACCCTTATGCAATTTACTTACTAAGGATATACATTTTGTCTATGATGATTCATGTCTTGTAGCATTTGAAAAGCTAAAGCAATTGTTGACGTCATTACCCATCATTCAGCCACCAAACTGGAGCTTACCATTCGAGCTCATGTGTGATGTATCTGATTATGCAGTAGGAGCAGTATTAGAATAAATAGTTGATTGAATTCCTCATGTTATTTACTATGCTAGTATGACATTAAATGATGCACATTTAAACCATTCAACTACTGAAAAAGAAATACTGGCAGTAGTGTTTGCATTAGAGAAGTTTTGATCTTATCTTATTGGTTGTAAAATAATTGTATTCACAGATCATACTACTCTTAAATTTCTTCTCACAAAAAAAGATGTAAAAGTTCGACTAATTCGTTGGGTGTTGCTTTTGCAGGAGTTTAACTTGGAATTCAAAAATAAGAAAGGCTTTGAAAATGTTGTGGCTGACCATCTTTCTCGTCTCCATGTTGACACAATTACAAAACCCTTAATATTGAATGAGTCATTTTCGGATGAGCAATTAATGAGTGTGGAAGTATTACCATCGTATGCTGATATAGTTAATTATCTTGTTACAGGTGAACTTTCAAAGCATTGGGCCAAGCAGGATAAGGCTAAATTTTTTATGGAAATAAAGAATTTTTTCTGGGATAACCCATATCTGTTCAAGTATTATGCAGATCAAATTATGAGACGATGTGTCCCAGAAAATAAATTTCAGAACATCCTTTCGTTTTGCCATGAACAAGCTTGTGGAGGCCATTTAAGTGCTAAGAAAACAGCGACAAAAGTTCTACACTGTGGTTTCTATTGGCCAACTGTATTTCGACATGTTTATAGCTTTTGCTCTTCATGTAATAGTTGTCAACGAATGGGGAGTATTACATGAAGGAACATGATGCCACTAAATCCAATTTTAGTGGTTGAGATTTTTGATGTGTGGAGTATTGACTTCATGGGACCCTTTCCCGCTTCTTTTGGCCATCAATACATATTGGTTGCTGTTGACTATGTATCGAAATGGGTAGAGGCAATTCCATGCAGAACCAATGATCATAAAGTGGTGATAGGGTTTTTGAAAAGTAACATTGTTTCACTCTTTGGATTCCCTCGAGCAATAGTCAGTGATGGTGGTACCCACTTTTACAACAAATCATTCAAAGTACTTTTGACAAAGTACTCTATCACTCATAAAGTGGCAACCCTGTATCATCCGCAAACCAGTGGCCAAGTTGAGATCTCCAATCGAGAAATAAAGCACATATTAGAAAAAACGGTGAGGGCAAACAGAAAGATTGGTTATTAAGACTCGATGATGCATTATGGGCATATAGAACGACTTTCAAGACACCCATTGGGATGTCACCCTACAGGCTAGTGTATGGAAAAGCTTGCCACCTACCTGTGGAACTCAAGCATCGTGCGTACTGGACCATCAAGAAATTCAATTTTGACATGCAGCAAGCTGGCTCAGAAAGACGATTACAACTGGCAAAACTTGAAGAAATTCGCAACGATACATACAAAAATGCCAAGGTTTACAAGCAGCGAATGACAGTTTTCATGATAAGCAGATTATGAGAAAATTTTTCACTCCATGTCAAAAAATACTTTTATTTAATTCTTATTTGCACCTATTCACAGGTAAGTTACGTTTTTGATGGTCTGGTCCCTTTATTGTTCATACTGTTTTACACATGGGGCAATTAAAATTAAGGACCCAAAGAACGGTGTCACGTTTAAAGTTAATAGTCAAAGATTAAAGCCATATCTAGAATACCAACTACTTGGAGAGGACACCGAAATAAATTTGAGTCACCCACCATATTTGAATTGAGATTTTTCTGTCTTTTCAGTTATTTGATTTTTTTCTTTCTTTCTACTATTCTTCTGCTAATTGAAATTATTTGTGCATAAGTGTGTTTGTTTAACCATTAAGTTTTCTTTAATCACTTTTAATCATGAGACAGATTCTCTTGAACATCCTTAGAGGACTTCAACGTGTCCAATCTCATCTCAGAGGCCAGATACGATTTTGTAAAACAAATCGTATTTGGAAGCTACAACCATCAGAGTTAATATCCCACGTTGAGGATTTAGAAAGCCAACTCAGAGACATTGAGAGAAGTGTCTACAACATTTAGTTGGAGCTTGAGGTAAATTTTATAAGAAGACGATTGTGATTTTTTTTTGTGTGTTTTTGTTTGTTACTCCGTTTGTGTGTTTTAGTTTGTCACTCCGGTCAAGTGGCGGATAACGATACTCCGTGACAATCAAGTCGGTTACTTCAATTTCTCATAATAACTGATATTCTGAGACGAAAGAATAAACAACAACGAGATTTTAGCAAAGCTTCACAATCGATTCCCTTCATTTCCTCACAATGCCCTCCTTACATTCTATAAAGCTCGGTCCGAACGTATGCGATTGCTCATGAGGAATAACATACCTGCTGATATCCGCTGGTTAATCGAGGCCAAAGTACGCTTGGCAGGTGAGTTGCCTCCTAAATTTATTGCATACATGCCTGATTGTGGTGAAGGAAATTACACAAGAAAGTGAAGAGCTCGAAAAATTTCGGTTGCTTGTCATAAATGTGCCAGAATGAGATGCAATGAGAAACCATGTTCTTTAGGAATGGTGTCTGATAACAGAGAAGATAAGATTCAATTCATTAGAGATAGCTTGAATAAGGAGTCATTGGATGATATCCTTTTGTCTCTTGAAACGCATCCCAGTGGATATGTGCAAGGAGCGATTCTATAGTTATGGACATCATTCCAGAAAGAGCATGCACGATACAGTCTCGAAAATCTGATTATAAACGACCCTGTTTGCCAGTTTATAAGAAAACTGGATGGGAAGCCTATCCTCGACCCATAGAGGGAGTTGAAGCCGTTTCTGAACGAAAAACCAGAGGAAGATGTGAGCCGCAGTCGCAACTACCTGTAAATATCCTTTTACTTCACTGTTATTTTATTTCACTGTTGTTTTACCATTTGCATTATTGTCTTTAATAATTTTATTTTATCATTATTTTTTTTCCTTTTTTACTGTTTCCTTTTTGACTCTCAAGCCATGTGCTTTACATGTTAATTGACATAGACATGATACCTCATTCATAGCTGTGACCCATTGCCGCCAAGATCCTTAAATATGATTCTTTTCGTTTGCACTCACAAATTATTTTTGAGAAGTATCCCAATGGTAGCTACTCCCAATAAACAATTCAAGAACATTTGTGTGCTTTCTGAATTTAACTATGGCAAATATAAAGAGTTCATTAAGGCAGCCACTGATCTTGATCGAAGCATAGCAGCAAGGAAATTACACTTGGTATATGGCGGAGGTGACCGAGGGTTATCAAAACTGGTCTCAGAAGCTGCTTATGTCAGAAGGAGCCAAGCGTTAGGCATCATCCCAACAACCCTAAAACCTTTGGGTTGTTTTTCTGACTCACCGACTGGAGAAAAGTTAGTTGTCTCAGGTATGCAGGAAAGAATAATTGAAATGCTTAATCATGCTGATACTTTTATTTTCTTAGCAGGAGATCTTACAACTCTAGAGGCACTAATCACATTAGTATCTTGGGCCAATCTGCACATTCATCAGAAACCCATCGGTTTGTTAAATGTCAATAACTTTTATGATGACTTTATCGCATTTCTTAACCATGCAATAAAAAACTATTTCATTCCTTCCACAGCGAAAAAGCTTTTTATTTGTGCTCACACTGCTAATGAGCTACTTGATCTGTTACAAGCTTATAAACCAGAGCCAGATCCCAGGACCTTGGTATTGGAGTATCCAAATAATAATGGTAACAGTAGCCGCAGTAAGAAGTACAAATTAGATTTAACTCTTCGCCCGTAAATATTTTCTCTTGTGTTGTACCATCCAGGTGATGTCTTCTAAACTCTACTTCTTTCCTTTAAAACATTGAGGACAATGTTTCGTTCTGGTTGAGGGGAGGGGATAGTTGACAATTGTGGAATCTTGGTTAAGTTTTTACTAATTTTTTGTTGTAGAAACTAATTGTTGCAAACTTTTTGTGTTGAAGATGGCTGAATATGGAGTGTAGTTACTCTAGAAATTCATCTTCTTAGTTCAAAATAATAATAATAATAATAATAAAATAAAAAATTATCTTATTTTTCGTGTGATCTTTCTAACTTTTTCTTTTTGACTTCTCCTTCATAAATATAAATTTTCAAATTTTTGAGTTAAAGATGGCTGAATATGGAGTGTAGTGCCTCTAGAACGCATCTTTTTAGTAAAAAAAAAACTATTTTCTTTTTCTATCATTTTAAGTGTAACTTTTCTAATTAGTTTTTTGCATCATTTTCACATTTCTGCATGCATATTTTCCTTTCATGTTTAGAATAGGTCGAGGGGTAGAATGTTGTTTAAAAAAAAATTATGTGATTTGTTTTAACATTGGATGACATGATGAATTTCAAATTTTATTATTTATATTATCTTTGGTCTTAAGAGATGTTACGCAATGTTTGCTACTCTACATGTTGATGTCGGAGACAAATATGAGTTTCTTAAAGGAATGAACATATCATAATAAGCACCAAGTGAGTTCTTGAGCCTATTATTTTTCTTGGAGAGTAACCCTTTTTGCCCATTCTTCATACAGCTTAGTAGTTTATTATTTTATACATGATTTCTAGATTTCCTTTGAGTCAATCCTCTAAAAAAAGGAGTTAAATAAAAAAAAAAGAAAAAAATGTAGGTTGCTATATCTGGAGGTCCATCTAACTAGTAGATATGAAAGATTATTTGGAGCCCTAAAAGACGATGGAAAGGCCATCTTTGACCCATTTGAGCCTTTCTAGCCATCTCTTTTATGAAATATCCATAATTAACCATTTGGAGCCTTTAAAAAAAAAAAACTTTTCTTTGTCAAACTTATCATCTTGACCCACTCCGATATGAAGTATTACCCGATATTTTATAAACTCCATCACTTATTTATGTTTGAGATAAATGTAAATAATTATTTTGTTAGTTAAGTTGTGCAAAAAAAAAACAAAAACCAAAAAAAAAATTTATTGTTTCAAGAAAAAAAAGAAAAAAATAAATAATAGGTGAAATCCATCTTGCAACTTCCAAAAAACAAAAACTCTCTATATTTTTCTCAAACATACACTTTGTTTTCCTTATTTTCCCTCCTTTGTTAGCCATGTCCCTAACCCACGTTATGTCCTAATAAAAGTCCTTCTTGATTTTAGGAAACTATAGTCTGCAATAGAAGCTAGATATATGGGCTAAAAAGATGTAGAGGTGCATAAAAATAAATAAATAAATAAATAAATTGGGTTCACTAGCATTTTGTTTGACTTGAGATCGTATTATTTCTAAGCTGGGGGCATATTTCTTTCATCTTAGGGAGAGCGTGTGATATTACTTCTTTATTATTTTCTCTCAATTATCATTCATTGAAGTGACTATTTTTTGGGTTTAATTTCTTTGTGAGAGTGTCACTACTACCAGTGAATTTTGGGGTTTGACATGTCATTCTTGAGAGCAGTTGTGACAAAGTCTACTGGGCTGATTCATGTAGATGGTTATGTGGGTGTGATGTTTTTTTATACTGCAAATAATACTTATACTTTTATTTGATTACTATCATTAGTCTGATTGAATGAACACGATTGTTTAAAAAAAAAATTATTTTGGATTTGAATTTTGTTTTCACTTTATTTGCTAGGGACTAGCAATAAGCTGGTTGGGGGGTGTGTTGAGTGTTAGAAAGTGTATATTTATAAAGGAAAAAATCGTCATTTTATACTTCAAGTTTTACTAACATTCCTATTTTTATGTATTTAATCTTTTTGTGATTTAATTATGTGTGTTTTATTTTAATTAAATATTTTATATATTTTAGGGGCATCGTGATCATTTCACAATGAACGAGAGATCAGACGGCAAAACGGACATCACTTTTGAACTCAGGACAGTCGAAAACCTTAGGAGGAGCATAAAAAAAAATAATATTGTTTACACATACGACACTGTTCACAATTACGATACTGTTCATGGTATTGTTCATACCGCATTATTTTTCAAACCGTGTGCAAACCGTGTTACTGTTCAAACCGCGTGGTCAAACCTGTGGTCAAACCGCTTACTGTTAACTGATGACGTGGCACAATCCTAAGCGTCCGAATTATTTTTAATCCGATAGCCATGATTTATTCAGTGTATTTATAAAAAGGGAGCACTCCCCCTCTATATTTGACACCCCTGAATCTAGCTTAGTTTTCTGTAATTCTTTCTCCATCTTGTATTTTCTGCGTATTTTAATAAATTTTCATTTTACCCTTAGTTTAATTATGAGAAGCTAATTTTCTTTCAAACTTGGGTTGAAGGTGAAGTCTCAACATGTGTCATGGGCTTTATTTGGTAAATTTCTTTTCTCTTCCCTTCTAATTTCTGTGGAGGTTTTGACTTTTCGTCGACAAATAATAATAATATTGTCTAGTTACCGCCCTAGTTTCACCGGCACCCTAGTATAAGGTTATTATTCTTTGGCACGATAAGCCCTTAGCATCATATTGATTAGAGTGTGGTTCATGAGGTGTGGATTCCCCCTCATGATTTAATTGGTATTAATAATGAATATTTAGCCCATGGTGCATGTTGATACGGATCTAGATACCCAAGCACTTTATTATAATAGTTTCCAGTTCAATTTAATTCTGCTATTTCAATTTAAATTCTAGCATAGTTTAAATCAATTTTTCCATAAATCCAATCACCCACTGACAAAATTAATTCTACACCTAATTAAAATCCACCTCCTCGTAGGATCGACACTCGACACCATTGATCTATTCTACAACAGATTCGTGCGCTTGCGAGTTCAACAAAATTTGCAGTTATCATTACTAGTAGACAACGGTTTCAAATATTGTTCAATTTGACATATCAAATTGTAATAAGTGTTCAATGTCACCAAAAAGAAAAAAATAATGTTAATAAAGCTAAAATAAATTCTATATCACATATCAAAATTCAAAAGCATAATAAACCTAAAATAAATTTCATATCACATATCAAATTTCAAAAGCATAATAAATCTAAAATAAATTGCATATCACATATCAAATTTCAAAAGCATAATAAATATGTGATATTACCTTCAAAGAAGAAGAAAATTGCAAAGTCGCATCATAAAAAGTCTTCCAAAATTTAACTATGCGACGAGCACTCTCCCAATCACTATACAGTGGTGGCCCTTCCCTTTTCTGGGCCCCCCCCCCCCCTTTTTCATTGAAATAAGCATCAAAAAGCTTATCCTCAAGTGCCATCCGATCAAATACCGGCTTAAATTTAAACGCTGTACTCAACATGGAATATGTAGAATTCCACCGAGTTAGGCAATCCAAAATCACACTTCCTTGGGAATTAATCTTCTCTTGTTGCACACGAATTTGAAATGCTTGCATCCTGGCGGTGGGAGACCTCACATACTTCACAGCATTCCGAACACTAACGATACTCGGCTCAAGTTCCTTCAACCCTTCAGTCACTATCAATTCAATATGTGCGCGCAACAACGAACATGCAAATAATCCCCATTCAACACTAAGGCATCATCCCTTCAAGTCTTTAGTTGATCAATTAAGTACCTAAGAGCACCCTCATTTGGACTTGCATTGTCAACCGTTATAGCACACACTCGTTCTATGCCCCAGTCAATTAAGCATTTTTCAATTTGCTTACCAATTGTCTCCGCTGAATAATCATTAACCGTATTGAAGCTGATAATCTTTCTATGTAAATTCCAATCCTTGTCAATAAAGTGAGCTGTGATGACCATGTAGCTAACTGTCGTAATGGAAGTCCAAATATCAGTGGTCAAAGATACTCTCTGCTTATTCCCAACCAATAAGCTTTTCAACTTAACCTTTTCCTCGACATACATATCAAGAGTATCCCTAGTTATGGTTCTTCATGATGGAAGAAGATATATAGGAGCTGCCACACTGCAAAAATGCTTAAAACCTTGATTCTCCACAACAGAAAAAGGCAATTCATCAAGAACAATCATCTTCACGGTTGCTCGTCTGCAAGCATCCTGACTATAACCTCTTGCTACAATTTCATCACTATCAACATCTTGAGTTAAAGTCGTTTGGTCTTTATGAAGTTCCTTGTACTTTTGACACCTTTCTTGGTAATGAGTCCTCAAAGTGCTAGTCCCGTACCCTACCAAGCCACATTCAAATTCATTACCACAGTAGTTGCATTTGCACCTCTTATCATTATCTGGAAGTCTAGTGAAATGTTGACACATTGCTGATCTTGGAGTCATTTTTTTCCTTGGTAGTGGCGGTTTGGATGATGAAGACTTTATCCTCTTGTTTCCGCTAGTGACAATTGTTGGCGAATCATTTTCACTATCATCGGCTACACAATCGAGGTTGTCTTGAACTCTTAAATAATTAGACATCTAAAATGAATAAAAATATAAAATAAAAATATAAAATAAAAATAAATAAGCAATATTGTTTTATTAACAAGTTATTGAAATGAAAAACATCAATTACATTTAATCTAACTACTAGCCAACATATCATAATTTAATTTAATAAATTAGGCCAACATATCATAATTTACTTCCAATAATTGTTAATTTAATTTTAAATGTCCATGCCAAAAAGATCAATTAAATTTATTAATTTAATTTAACTACTAGCCAACATATCATAATATAATTTAATTTAACAAATTAAGCCAACATATCACAATTCACTTCCAATAATTGTTAATTGAATTTAAAATTTCCATGCCAAAAAGATCAATTAAATTTATTAATTTAATTTAACTACTAGCCAACATATCATAATTAAATTTAATTTAACAAATTAAGCCAACATATTATAATTTACTTCCAATAATTGTTGATTTAATTTAAAACATCCACGCCAAAAAGATCAATTAAAGTTCAATTAATTACTAGCTAACAAATCATAATTTAATTTAACAAATTAGGCCAACATATCATAATTTACTTCCAATAATTATTAATTTAATTTGAATTGTCCATGCCAAATTGCCAATATCAAATTGCAACCTCACGAAGCTAATTAAGTCATTAATCATTATGCTAAATAAGTTAAATAACAAATATTATTTCCAAATTTTCATTGATAGAAGCATTATACATTAATCTATTTTCAATTGTTCAATTCCCGGCTACAATATACAATACAACATTACAAGTTTGCAACCATTTTAGTTCACTGCCACAACTCAGAAGCATACATCAGCAGTCCACAAAATCAAATAATCAATCCTTAACACTATACACACTCTGTACGTGCCATGCAATAAATTAGAAAAAAAAAACCTGTAGGTTGTAGCACCAAAGAGAGGGGCTATGCTAGGCATGTAAGGGGCTGTGGTAGGCTGCAACACCGCGTGTAAGGGGCTGTGCTAGGCTGCAACACCGTGCATGAGGGGCTTCACCGTGCTTGAGGGGAGAGGCTGTTAAGGGGCTGTACTAGAAAGCCGTGCACGCAAGGAAGAGAGGGGTTGTGCTAGCTGCTGTGCATGCGAGGAAAAGAGGGGCTCAGCTAAGCTAAAGTTTTGCGCCGTCTGGAGAGGGAGAAACGCGTGGCAAAGAGGCAACAGAAGGAGGTGTCGGAGATGAGTGGGAGAGGAGAGGAAGGCGGTGGTTAGCTGGTTGCAAATTGAAACGCAGCAGCTAGGGATTTCACTTGGTGATTTGTTTTTCCTTTTTGCTTTATATATTTTCATTAATTTTTTAATTAAAAAATTATTTATTTTAAATCAAACCGAACCGTTTGGTTTTTCGGTTCGATTCGGTTTAACAAAAACCATTCGGTTCTTTAATTTAAAAACCATTCGGTTTTTGCTCATAGAACCGAACCAAACGAAATTTTTCCTGTTTGGTTTGGTTTGGTTCGGTTCGGCAAAAACCAAACCGTTTGCCCACCCCTACCTAGTAGCAGCTTAGCATTTTCATTTTTCAAGTCCAAAACAAGTTGTTCTTTTTGTGTTTTCTACTTTTTATTGCCCATCACTCAGGTCCCACATTGTAACATTTATTGCTGTCAGCTTATGGGTCCTGCACTCAAGGACAAAAAGCATCTTTTAAATTTAATTAATCTACTTTCTTTTTTTTTTTTTTATAAAAAAGAACAACTTTCATTAAATCAACTGGTGATTACAGACATAATTTGAGGGAGAAAGTGGTACCGCCAAATACAAGTCTCACCACTAATCACTGCTCTTTTGGCTAAAGCATGAGCAAATACATTACTTTCTCTTGGAGTATGCTGAATTTTGAGCAGATTTCCTTCTCTTAGCATTTCGCTTTGAATATCTTCTATGATCCAGTAAATTTCAGTGCTACTGCTTTTCTTGTTCAGCACAAGGTCAACCACATCTTTACAATCCGTTTCAATTGTCAAAGGGGTCAAACCTGTATCAATGGCCACTTGAATACCCCATTTTACTACTGCACCTTCCACCAAAACCACATCTCCATTAAAATTCGTCTGCTTAATTGCTGCTGCCACAATGCTTTTATCTCCATCTCTAATTATCACTCCCAACCCTCCTTTGTGCGCCTCTCTGTTAATAGCCGCATCTACATTCACCTTGTAATGTCTTTAGGTTAGATTTTGCATTCTTGAAGATTCTTCTGAGGAATATTTTGCTGCTATTTTCGATTTTGACATTTTGACTCTCTCATAAGCTTTCACTGTAGCTTCAGCTTTTGCAGCCAAAAAAATTGGGTCTTGAACTTTGCTCTCAAATAAAAATTGATTTCTTGCATGCCACGCTGTCCAACATAGTGCAGTAACCATCTTCAGCTCCTCAATGCTTCTCTTTCTTGCCATCTCATGCATTATGTCTAGTAGATCATGATTACCAAGAGACTGTAATTTTTCTTTAAAAGGGGTCAACTTCCACATCTGCTTAGCTACTTTGCAGTCCATTATAGCATGCCTAGCATCTTCAGCTTTCATTTTATATCTTGGGCAAAAAGGATCTTGTAAGACTTTTTTCTTCCATAAATTTTCTGCTGTTGGAAGCAGGTTCGTTGTGGCTCTCCACATAAAAACTTTTATTTTTTCTAGTAGCTCTAGACTCCAAATCACATTCCATTGACAGCTGTTTACTTTAGAGCAGCCTGGATTATCAGGGTGTTTAATCCTCTGAGCTAATTGGAAACCACTTTTTACTGAATACTTTCCATTTTTGTCGAAATGCCAGATAATTTGGTCTGGTCTCGAGCTGCTTGGAATTGGTAGTATACACAGAATTTACTGGGCATCTTCTGGCTTGAAATACTGATGAATCAAATGCTCCTTCCACTGCTGCCTGTCATCAATAAGGTATGCCACTTTGCTCTCTACCTTTAAATTTGCAACTGTGATCGGTTTGAATGTCTGTGGTCTGGGAATCTAATTGCTTTTGAGTACTTTAACTTTTTTTCCCGAGCCAATTCTCCATCTCATCCCTTTTTCAATAATTTGTCTGCCCCAAATTATGATTCTCTAGATAAAAGACGGGTTAGACCCCACTTTTGCTTCCAAAAAGTCTGTGGACTTGAAATATCTTTCTTTTAGCATCCTTGCCATTAAAGATTATGGTTCTTGAATTATCTTCTAGCTTTGTTTTGCAATCAAAGCTTGGTTAAATCTAACCAGGTCCCTAAATCCCAAGCCTCCTCTACCTTTCGCCTGACAGAGTCTTTCCCATTTTGCCCAGTGTATCCTCTTCTGCTTCTTTTTTGAACCCCACCAAAACCGTGCCATGGCTCTTTGGATATATCGCATATGGTTGGGGGAATTCTAAATACACTCATCGCATAAGCTGGTACTGCCTGAGCCACAGCCTTAGTCAAGATCTCCTTGCCCCCACTAGAAAACATCTTACTTTGCCAGCTAGATATTTTACAGAAAATTCTCAGCCTGATGTCTTGGAAAAAACTAACTTTCTTTCTCCCGATCACTGAAGGCAAGCCCAAATATTTTTCATGCTTTGAAACAACATTTAGTTGGAAAATATCTTTGATTTTGTTCATATGCTCAGCCGAAGTCCTTCCACTAAAGAACATAGATGATTTTCCATAGTTGAAAATTTGCCCCGATGCACTTGCGTAGCAATAAAAAATTTTCTTCAAATTCTTGCAATCTTCCACTGCTACTTTACAAAAAATTAGACTATCATCCGCAAAGAGAAGATGATTGATAGAAATCTCTTTGTTGAATTTTAGTCCTTTTATCAGCTGCTTCTTCTCTGCTTGAATCAGCAAGTTTGAGAACGCTTCTGCACAAAGGATAAACAAATATGAGGATAATGGGCAACCTTGTCTCAGGCCTCTTTGTGGCTGGATCAATCCCTTAAGAGCCCCATTTATTAGCACAGAGAAGGATGTTGTAGAGAACCAATTCATAATATTCAATCCAAGACTTTGAGAAGCCTAATTTATGCATTACTTGCTCTAGGAAACTCCACTCCACCCTATAATAAGCCTTACTTATGTTTAATTTCAACGCAACCAGCCCATTTTTCTTGCCCTTACTTAATCTAATCTTGTGAAGACATTTGTATTCAATAATGATATTGTCCGTAATTAATCTATTTGGTATGAATGCACTTTGATTTGGGAATATTACAGCATGCAGAATTTGTTTCAATTTATTAGCTATGGTCTTTATGATGGTTCTATAAATTACATTGCATAAGCTAATAGGTCTATAATCTGTAACATCTCTTGGTTTCTCTACTTTTGGGATAAAGGTAATATATGTATGGTTGAGGGGAGCTATGTTACCTTTTCCATTCAAGATGTATAGACATGTTGCTAGCACACCTTCTCTGACTGAGTTCCAGTGCTTTTGAAGGAAAGCTGCCCGGAAGCCATCTGGCCCAGGCGCTTTTGTTGGGCACATTTGAAAAAGCGCCTCTTTGATTTAGTCCTCAGTAAAGGGTCTCTCCAGCTCCTCATTCATCACTTATGTGATTCTTCTTGGCATCTCTTTAAGGGTTGCTTCCCTTTGCTGTCTTGAAGGGCTTGTTGTAGTGTAAAGATTTGTGAAATATTCACAAAATCTCCTCTCTATCACCTCTGCTTCTTCTGACCAGCTTCCCTCTTCATCCAAAACTCCCAAAATCTTGTTTTTTTTTTCTTCCGAGCTGAGGCTTTGGCATGAAAAAATTTGGTGTTTCTGTCTCCTTCCAGCAACCAGTCGGCTCCTGACCTTTGTTTCCAGTAGACTTCTTCATCGATTATAATATCATTAATCTGACTTTCTAGCTTCTTGATTTTTTCCCCATCCACATAATGATCAAAGTTTTGCTTTATGCCTTTTAGCTCTTTTCGCAGCTTTTTAAACCTTTTTTCTCTTCCCCCGAAATCTTTTGAGCTCCACAACAGTAATTCAGCCATTGATTTCTTTACAGTCTCTTTGAACAAATTCACAACATTTGCTCCCTCCCAAATGTAACTTTCCCACCACTCCCTTTTTACTATCTCTTGACATTTCCCATACGAGCTCCACATATCTTCATGTGTATTCTATGAAAATTCCTTTCACCTCTACTCAACGCCTTTCCCCTTTCTATTACTTGCATTACAATCGGATAGTGGTCAGAGCTCCAAGATTCAAAGTGTTCTACAAGTAATTCTTGAAAAGTATTACACCAATTTTTACAGCACAAAGCCCTATCCAATCTTTCTTCAACTATCCACGGCCCAAATCTCCTGTTATTCCATGTGAACGGGTACCATTTATAGCCAAGATCAGCTAATCCACTAACTTGAATTGTCTTTCTGAAATTTGCAATCAAGTCTACTCTTCTTTCATTCCCTCCCATTTTTTCTTTCAAGTGCAGAATTTCATTAAAATCTCTAATGCACAGCCATGGTAGTGAGAACAAACCTGAAAGTCTTCTGATTAATTCCCACGTGTGCTTTTTCTCCTCAGTCTTTGGGTGCCCGTAAACCCCTGTGCAGCGCCATAAACTTCCTTTCCTGTTTTGGACAATAGCATCTATGTGATGTTTGCTGTAAGATTTTACTTCCACTGTTACATTTTCTCCCCACAACATTGCCAAACCACCCCATTTTCCACTACTATCTACTGCAAGACAGTTTGGAAAATTTAAAGCTTCAGCTTTCTATTGTTTATAATTGCATCTTAAAATTACTATTATAATGAATTACTCTATATATATATATATATATAACTTCTATATAATCATAAAAAATTATGATCCTAATTTAGGCTAATTATTAGCTAAAATAAACTTTAAATTACAATGAATTATAGTTTTTTTTAGATCTTATCTTAAAAAATTTACCTTCATATAATAATAATTATATAAAAAATATGTCTTAAATTATTTTAAAAATTAAAGATAAAATAAAATATTTTCTAAAATTACTTGGGACAATAATTTTATTTTTTAGAGTTTTTACCAAATCATTGTATAATGAGAGAAAATCAAATATAGAATGCAAACATTTAGACTTTCAAAATGATTTTACTTATATATTACTTGAACTAAGGATAAATAAGTGAAACTAATAATTTATAATTAAGTGAAACCAATAATTTTCTAATTATACCTATATTAAGTTATATCCTACTAATAATTAAAAAATAATTGATTCTAATATATGGCTGTAAAGAAATTTTATTGTATATGGTAATGTATTATTAAGAAAAATCGTTGCTTTACTTTAAAATCATTTTTAGCTTGAATTATAATTTTACTGGAAAATCCTTTTTTTTTTTTGGTAAATGCTGTCAGATAGTTTCATTAATATGTATTTATTATTATTTTACTCTATTTTCTTATCAAATTTGCATTTAAATTTAATTTTAAATTCTCTCAAATAAGTATATAGTCTAGCCCAAATGTCTATGTCCACATAAGGCCCATTTCTCACTCCTTCAACTTATAAGAAGACTTGAATCATTTCGTACACGCTTGGAGAAAAAAGGTGAGAAACACCAAACTAAATGAAAGGTCTCAACGTGCTAATCAAATATTGACCACAGAAAAGTAACAATACAAAAGATTATTTATTAGAACTTAAGTACTATTCTTTAGGCTTTTACCTTGGAATTTTAACTTTTATGATTATTAATGTCATTACCAAAAATATAACTGAAACGAGAGAGTACATTGTTTATTTATCATAAATATAAAAAATATTTGAAGTCAAAGAAAATATGTAGATCTTATACTATTAATAGATTTAATGTCCTTTTATATAATTTTCTTAAGTTATATGAATAAATGATAATATAATAATAAGAAGGAAAAATTACTGATTCTCCCTTAAATGTAAGGAGGAAATACTTACATACAAACTCAACTAGGTTGTAATATTTACCCCCTCCAAATTTTGATATGCCACACTTATAGCCCGTTTGGGAGTGTGGTGAGGTAGAGCAGAATGCTTTGGGCAGAAATTTCTTAAAAAGTGTTTAGTAACACTTGTAGTTGAGGCTTTGGTAAGCTTAGCAAATTTTTTTAACTTCTCCTTCATAGCTATATAACTTTTTACTTTCATGAAGAATTGCAGAACTTAAAAATTTACAAAGACTCACTCCCAAACACACCCTTAGCCCCCTTACACTGATAGAAATTGACATATTGTATTGAATTATAATAAAAAAAGTCCATATTACCTCTAATTAATTTAAGTTATTTTACAAACTATAAACATCCATGAAGTAAATATTTTGTATGTGTCATGAAAATAATGTCCTTAATAAGTTGAGTTAATTATGTAATTTTAAGTAATTTTTCTTTTTTTATCTTTTTTTTATATTTTATTCGCTTGAAAACTGAAAAATGTAAGCAAATTAGGCAATTTGGTATTCGAAGGTTTGGTGAAGCTTAATTTATGGTTTGTTGTATTTTTCCTTTGTTATTACGGAATAAAATTTTATAAGAAAATCCAGTCTGTAAATAGCTTATATTTATGCCAAAATTCTAAATAAAAAATTAAATTAGGTAAACAACTTCACTATCAAGGATATTATTGTAATATCACACGCTAAGAATATTTCATTTTCTTGTATGTTTATGGTTTGTAAAACAACTTAAATTGATTAGGAGTAATATAGACTTTTTATCATAATTTAACAAAATATATCAACTTTTGTTGGTATAAGGGATAACCAATTAAGTCTAACATTTCTATATTTGAAGGGTGTTAGTGTAATAGGCTTTTAAATTTGAGTGAAAGTGTTACATAAATTTGAGGGGAGAATCTATAATTTTTCCATAATAATAACAACAATAACAATAACAACAACAACAATAATCATGATAATGATGATGATGAGAGATTGGAGTTTTATTAGGGTATTGAAAATGAATTTAGATTTGGGAATGATATTTTTTGTGCATTTTTTTTCATATTTTTACGGTTAGTGTTTAACTACATATATGTATATTCTTATTTAATAATTGTCAGTCATAACTTTTTAAAAATTAACACAAAAATAAGATCAACGTGGAATCCTTGTCCATTAATAGCAATACTCATAATAAAAGCATGAAATTTAAAATGAATATTCTACCTACCCTCTAAACATTCTTCAAGTTAAAGAGACGGGGGGATTGCCACTTCCCCGCAGATATCGCCATTTATCAACAACCTTTTAGCATTTTCATAATACATTATTATCCCTCTGACATCATAATTTTAAAATTAACTCCTAATTACTTATAAATTATATAAATCAAATAAATTGATAGATAAAACATAAAATAAAATTTTAAACAGTTACTAAAAAAATAAGATGAAAATATTTATTCTTATTTAATTATTCTAATTTTATCTTTAATTATTCATAAAATAAAATAATAGTATATAAATTGAAAATATTTTTTTTAATAATTGCCACTTTAAATGCATCTCTATTCTCACATACATTGCAACTAACCCATAAAATATAAAAATTGCCACCAACGGTAACCATCAATACAACATTACAAGCAAAACAATAGCCATCACTACGATTGACAACTGTAAACATATAACTAAAATTTTATTACACAGTAAAAACTATAGATATTAGGTTATAAAAAATAATAATGAGATAATTTTTTTATATTTTCAATATTTTATCTTCTTATGCTGTAGATTTTATGTTTTCAATAAAAAGAAGTAGGTTAAATTTCCCATTTGTCCCATTTTGTTTAAAATTCTAATGGCAGGATTAGTAACGAGATATTATGAAAATATTAGAGTAGTAAATGATTAAAAAAAAATTATTCAGAGGAAAAGCGGCAATCTCCTCAGATATGACAAATGCTTAGAATATGCCCATAGCCAAATTGGCCTTCTAATCCTAGATAGAAAATTTTCAAACAAAATGTCAATTTTGGGAATATATCGTAAGATTTTGTGGAGTAAAAAATTTGAAAAAACATTAAAGAAAACTAGGGTCGGTGATTATTGTCAATAATTGTCGAACATCAGGCCCATAATAAATTTAATTAATTATTGTTGCCTTGATTATTTTGAGCATTACTTGTAACCCACCACTTATGTGACATTATTATATGCTATCCACTTGGTTGTCTTTTTCTAGTGTTGGTAAGCATTATTATTAGCTTAAGAATTTAGGAGCATGAAAATCGTTAGATAAATCATAATGATAGATCAAATTGAGTGTTTTCTACTCTCCAGCTAAATCATTAGGGCAGAGCAAAGAAAATTAATTCAACATAAAACAACAAAGTAGAATAATGGGTATGGCGGTGAAGATGCTATTCTTGGTTACGTTTCTTCCATACCTTAGCTTTATTGAGCAAAATTCCAAGAAATAGAACATTATTATGGAGACATAATAGTCCTTTTTAAAAAAAAAAAATTGACATAATAGTCCAAAATGAACAGTTCAGATTCTATTATATGTTTTTGCCTCATTGAAATTTCCTTCTCAACAAATTTTTTTCGGCCAAGCTTAAGTCTTTTTCAACATGACTCGGTGTTTATTCCTTTCACATCTCAAAAAGATTGGACATACATGCTTGTTTTCATATTTAGGGTGAAAATTCTTTTATCAAAAAAGTTTTTTTTTTTTCTGATAAGATGTTGCTTCATCAAATGGGTGAGGCTATTTTCATTTTAACAAGTCGGTGGGGGACTTCAGTCCACAATAGAATTACTGTAAAAAATTCTTATAGTCAATGTAAAATATCATTAAATCTAAGTAAATTATTAATTTTTTTTCTTTAAACTAATGAAAGAATTTGTTTGGGATAAGTGTTTAAGGAAATAAATTCTAGTATGCTTGATTTCATTACTGATATGTAATATTATTACTCGTACCACCCATATCCGGCACACTCTTTCAACGAACTTTTTGTGCCAACATTTTGACAAATATTTATGGGAAACAAATCAATAGACAATGACAATAACTTTTATTTAATATTTTATGAATTTTCTACAAACTTTGTTATGCTTTTCTTGAGGAAATTAATTCTTTATTATTAATAATTACTCTTTTTTTATAGTGATAATATAAAATATTTATATTGGTTCATTTTTTTAAGCAAATTATTGCACATGCTAGATCATAAGAGCAGTAAAATGTAAAAGCAAGAGCAGCATTTACTCGAAAAGAAAATAAAAATGGGAGGCATGACCCAAAAAAAAAAAAAAAAAGATAGTAGTTGAAAATTTGAAAAGCAACGGCTGTTAAAAGCTGCATAATAATTATATACATCTATGTATCTCAATTTAGGTACGTTAGCCGAAAAGATAATGAGGATTTGAAGTTAACATAATATTTCTTAGTACATATACATTTACTTTAATAAAATCAATTGATCACAAATCTGATCGAAATAAAAATTATTGGAGAAAATTTGGAATATACGTCATAATATTTTGTAGACAGTCTAATATATGATATAGTGAAAACATATCACATAAGACTTTGACATGATTAATCATTAAAAATATCATAAGGTATTGCTGCACATCTTAAATTTTTTATTTTAAATTATGTGACATTCATTAATTGACTAGTGAGATAGTATAATTAATTCACTTAAATTTTGTAAATAATTATAAATCACTTAATGAATGACATATCATTTGATATAAAATTTAGGATACAAAATTTAAAGTATTTATCATTACTCATATTATAAAATACATTGAACAGAAAGAAGATGAGCCGGATATTCCAGGACTTTGCTAGTGAAATAAAAGAAGTGCTCTTCTAGCTGTAATATGTTTTATTTTTAAATGCAGAGTCTTTGAATTTGAAATTATTTTTTTATAATAAAATGTGGATTAAAATATCGCCTTGAATTAATCACGTAAAACATTATGATTAACGCATGAGCATGAATCATACCTGATATGTTATCTTAAATATTTTAGAAGAATAAGTAGTGGGAAAAATAGCGAAAGCCCCTGTTGTTTAATAAAATTAATTGAAACTTTTTGTGATGTTTTAAAACACGTTTAAATTCCCGTGAGCGTCAATTTTTTTTTTTTGGATTAATCTCACCATTTTATCCTTAGCAGTTGTTTTATGTTGGAAATATGAGCAACTTTAATTATTTAATTAATTGAATATTTTTTAATCTTATATATATATACACACACATACACTTTTTTAATTTAATTTTTTAATTAATTATAATAAAAATTATTTAATCATTGAACTAATTAAAGGTATTCTTATTCTCAACATCACGCAACCATCAAGAATAAAAGAATAAGATTACTATAAATATTGACACGGAGATAGGTTTGAATCTGTTTTAAGACATTAAAGGGTTTTGATTAATTTTGTCAAATAATGGAGGATTTCGCCCGTTCTCCCAATAAGAAGTAGGTATGTGCAATTTGCATAAATTAAATTAAATTTTAGTTTTGTTCTATTAAAATGTAGCTGTGGCGTCTTTCCTTTTAGTTCATGGTTCAATTTTGGGCTTCTCTAATCCAAAATCTTACAGACATTTATCAATTTCAGAATATATTATAATATAATGTGTTGGCGAAAATTTATAGAATCCAATAATCGTTTGCAAAACCAATAAGCAAGAGATTATAATTAATTTTGTCCTCCCAATTGAATTAACTAATATATACCTCTCTTATTAATGAATTAAGAGAATATACATGAAATTAAGACAATAATTTATGCACGGACAGCTTCAGGCCAAGTTTGCCCTGGCCACATGCCTGCATCAACAAACATAAAGAATGAGGCATATAAAATTTTAAAGGAAAAATAGTAATATTAACAAACAGTAAAGTTATGAGAATAAATTGAACACGCATTTTATGTGAAGCTAGTTATTTTTCACTCATTATGAGGTTCGGTATTTTTGAGTTGGTTGAAATAATTTTAAAATTAAGGATCTGTTGGCATTTATTGAGGATTGTGGTTGAAATGTTAAAAGTAGCTTATCTTATAAATTTTGGCGAAAAATGTTTGTTAAAGTATTTTCATATATCTACCCTTAAAAAAATAAATTAATATCTACTTATTTCATAACTTTTTTATAATTTTTTTTTTTCATTTTGGACGATAATTTTTGAAAGTTGGTAGATGATTATTTCTTAATGCAGCTTATAAAATGAACAAGTACATAAATAACACTTTCCGTGAGTGTTTTACTTTCAAAAAAATTTAGTCAAGCAAGTGAATAGACAAGATTTGGTGTGTCAAAAAGGAAAGAAATGTTGAAATAAAATTTCCATAATCTTTAGTTTCCTTTTTTTTTCCCCCTTGATGTATTGCTTAGATAATTAAAGGCTCAATATATTCCTTTTTCTTTTAATATAGAATGAGATGCACTACTTCTTTTCGTTCTCTCACATGATCACATCTTTCATTTGTTACTTAATATATTTAATTTCAAGAGTGTTTTGGAGTATTTTTTAAGTTATAGAGGCTAAACAAATACTTAAATAAAAATATATGGACTAAACAAATATTTACAAAAACCAATTCAAATTGTGAGTTTTCAAATATTATTGTTTAGTGGATTATGAAATGATACAAAAAATTACTACGAAACTTCTTTAAATTGTTATTCACAATGAACGCTACATCATATGACAGCTCATCCAGGATAAATTTTTTGGAATAGTATTTGTGGTTGCATTACTCAAAATTTTTATAAGTTTCAAGCTAATTTATCATGTCATCACACTATTACTGCTATTTACTAAATTCCCAAATCACTTAAAATTTAATTTAGAATGTATAGCACGACCCTAAATGAGCTAATACATGTAAAGTTACCTTAAATTTTTATTGCATCAAGAGTGAATTAGCTTAAATTTAAAATGAGTATCTATGTATTTTGCATGTAAAATGAGGCAATAAAAATTTAAACTAATTGGTTCATTTATCTAATCCCAGTCCAACCAATTAGCTTAAATTTTTATTGCGTCAAGAGTCAATTTTATTAATTTAAAATCAAATTAATTAGACCGCACATCTTACAAAATTGTGACAAGATTCATAGATACCAAAATATCTTGCTTATCAAACTGAAAATTCTGCCTAACTACTAGTCCATTTGAAGGATATCCATCAAAACAGCGCAATTTGTGGCACTGATAAATTTCTTCAACAACTTCAATAATCATCAACATTTATTTAAATAATTCTTCCTATTTTAATATCACACAACAACAAATAATAATAAAGAAAGAAGATGGGTATTCTCAATACGTGCATTGTGGGGCAGATGGGAGGGAATCTGTGCAATGGGATGTCGTATCTGGTCGGATATAGAAAATAAAAATAATTAATAGAATATAAAATGAAATATATTCATTCTCTTGCTCCAATCAAAATCTAGGAATTAGAGTCTCTTTAATTTCTTTCGATATAAAAAAATGAAATTAAATAATAATAATAATAATAAAACATGGGTGCATGCGATGGGTTCTTGTTGTTTGTGTGATAAGCTTTGGATACCAACCGGAAGATGAGGAAGCATCAATTATGTAGAAGAAGATCCGAATGCATGCAGCCAAAAGCTGTTGAATTTTCTATTACTATATAGTTTGTACATATCCCATATGTTGATGTACACATTTTAATTCTGTTATGAATTTTGAGTTAATTAATTTATAAGTGTACAAAAGATGAAATAGTGGTGCATGTTAAAATGGTTTGATGGGTCACGCGATGAAAAGGTAACTTTTTGTAAAATGAAGTCAACTGGCCTTATGCTTATTGTTCCAAGTCGAATGATTATTTTTCAAGAAGATCAGAAGTTAATCAAGTGATAGGAAAATTCTTTGACGTCCATTGAGATTCATTATTTAGTTAACTTCTATTTCTTAAGTCAGGGCCGGCTTTAACAGATTGGAGGCCTTTTGCAATTTTATTTTTCTTTTGAGGTCTTTTTGCATTAAATAATACGATTCTAAAAAAAATTAAATAACTTAAAAATTTAACTATCTTTAATAATATCTTAAATTTCAACAATTATCAATAACAATGCAAGATCCCCAAAAAAAAAAGAATAATAAAAAGATTTCTGCATGTTCTCAAAAGAGCATTAATTGAGTTCACCATGTTTATTAAATTTGATTTAATTATCAATATTTGTGGTTGCGCTATTTAAATCACAAAATTCACAGCTAATTCAAGTCATATATCAATACAATAAATTTAAGAATAAGAATTATAATAATTCAAAATAAATAATTGGAATGATAACACATACAAAGTTGACTAGTTGAGATGAATATGATGACCAGATGATAGTAATGAATTTTATAGAGAAGATCAGAAGAATTTTTTTGCAGATCCGAGAGTAAAAATTTTTTAACTGAATATCGTCAAATTAATATCTATTATTTCTAAGGTTTTAAATAGAGTTAATAGAGTAATATTTGTTTTTGGAAAGGGAAAGTATTGAATTTGTAATAGAGTAATTAATAATATAATAAAAGTTTCAATGGATTAAAATCATTATCATATGGTAAAAATCATATTTTTATATAAAAAAAAGTACTTCATCAAATGTAGGGATAATTATGAAGGGGAGTAATAATAGGAAGATGCCTAAAAATTAGATTTTCCTAACTTAAAAAATTAGAATTTTAAAATAACAATTATTGTTTTATTAATAAATAAATACATAACATTTGTGGTCTTCTTAAATATGGGACTTTAGGAGACCACTTTGTTCTCTCAGATGATGCTGCCTCTGTTTTTTGTTAAGTTAAGTTGATAACTTCTATGCATTATCATCACACAATTCATGCATGGGTAGGTCCAAATTGTGTAAGGTAAATTTGCCACACTATATTAGAAGTTAGAAATACTAGCTCTTTTATATTTTCTACAAAAGTATTTCAAAATTAAGTTCCCTTTTTATTAGTTATTTTCTAAAAAAATTAACCTATAATATGGGAACCAGTTAATGACATGGTGATAAACCACTAATTCGAGTTTGTCGACGTATATTTTGGGAGTTAATTTTCTTCTGTTTTAAGTCCAAATATCCGAAATATGACATCATGATAGAGCTGATATAAGGCTAGATATCAACTCTAAAAGATATTATTAACTACATAACAAATAATACTCATAATATAAACTGATTTGTCTAAAGTTGTTCAAAAACTAGGGAGTGTTTAGGAAAATTATTGTTGTTACGGTCCTAGAACTTCGGATATTGTATTAAAAACTAGACACTAAACTTCTTAATTAACAAGTCAAAATTGATCAACTTCATAATAAACTAACGTGCACATTAATTGAAAACTCAATGAGTTGCTAAAATTAATTAATACTGACAAGAAAATTAATCTACACGAGACAATAAAATTAATTGATAAACTCTTGATTTAGTTTTTTCTGCTTTTTGAAACTTTAGGTATGCTCATGAGTCATGAGATGATAGACTATATTTTCTTTTTCAAGATTAAGTAATTTGGAAATTAAAATAACTTTTTTAGTTTTATATTTAATTATAAAATTAATTAAGTATAAAGATTAACCTACTTTAGTTTCAATAAAAATGACATTAATTATTTATTGTACAATGCATGCATGAAAAGATGAATAGGAAATAATTTGTCATTGACTTTAGTTTTTAGCATTTTTAACAAGAGCATGAATTGTGTTCTGTCCTCTGAAACAAGATTGACAAATAATTTGAGAATTTTTGTTGATAGGGTAGGCATTTGAAAGATTTTTTTTTTTTTGGAGATTTAATAACAACCTATAATCAAAGTTTCTTTTTTTTTTTTTCACAAAGATAGTTTTATTTAATTAAACTAAATAGTATAAAATAATTAAAATATTTTTTATTCTTAAATGTACATCTACAAACACACTAAAGTTATCTTTGGCAATTTAGGCCGCTTAGCCTAAAGGATGGACTTGAGCTGTTTTCCTTTCTTTCTTTCTATTTTTTAAAAAGGAATATTATAATACAATTTGATTAATATTCAGTCAAGACGTATTTTGATATAGTTAATCTGAAGTCCAACTTAAAAATATACTCTAAAGAAGGACGAAGCAAATGACCAGCTCAAAAATATACTCTAAAGAAAGACGAAGCAAATGACCAGCTCAAAAATATACTCTAAAGAAGGATGAAATATATCCTACTCTTGAATTATTAGTAAATTATTAGTACTAAAATCCACTAGTTGTCATATGAGTTCATTTGCGCATGAATTTAGCTCTTACACCATACATAAATCCATACGTCTAACTTCTATTAAAAAAATAGTTTATGAGTTGTTACGTAAAGTTTAAATTTTTAAGTCATCAGAAATTATTCTCAGCTGATGTGAGATAGTCTCCTTCACACTTCATCCATCCATGTTATATGTACAAATAAAAATTAATATAATTTTCATACTATTACACACCCATCCATGTTACACTCTAATAAAAACTAAGTATGGTTTTTATATAATTAGAAGCTTATTGGCCAACTCATATTTAGAAGTCATGAATTGTCGGTTAATCCTAATCCTTAACATTTTGGGAAGACGCAAATATCTCTTCTCCTTCCCGCAACACCACCACCACCACACCAACCCCCCGCCCCCCACACCCCCCTTCTTTCATGGGAATAAAACTATGCTAAGACATGGCGGCCATAAGACCCCAAGTCCATAAAAATTCTAAGAAAGGTGAGGTATTTTCTTGAGTTTTTACAGAAATGTTCGTTAATTTCACATTTTATGTTTTGAATTTTACAGATTTTATTTCATAACCTCTCCACTATAGTCCTATCGAACCAAAACCATGTTCCTCCATACTGATGCTTTCGTTAAAGTAATAGTGCAACGAGTGTATACTTCAGCATACAATAGAAACATACATAATTACATGCGTACATTAACATGCAATCCATCAGCTCACCGCACGTAGTAGTAAAATTCTGTAGAAATAGATAAAAATTATTATATATATTCACTCTCACATCACGTGCAATCAAACTTTTTGAGAGATGGTCCATGGATCCAGCAAATAAATGGCCCCCACGCTCAAAAACACACTAAGTGTCAGCGAGACAGGTATCACGGACGGTCCTATAACCTCATGACCTGCCTTGGAAAACGTAACTCACCCTCTCTCTCTCTCTCTCACAGGCTTCAGTTCAGCTATAGCTGCTGCTACTGCGAGTAGCCTGCATCTGCTTTCTAAATTGCGTTGTTACTTTTCATTATGTTTTAATCATTTTTTTGGCCTCATCAAAAAGCACCATTAATAAAGCTAACTTGATCACTCACAGATTTTTATCGCAACCTTTTCTTCTGTTCTGTTAGTAATAACAGTCCCATCATTTCATCTTTTTACTTGCATGGATCCCCTCGATCGTCCCACTAATTATCTTTTTTTAATTTAATAATTATGCGCTTAACAAAATCACATTCGTTTTGATGATAAATTATAGAAGTTGATACATCACACTGCTACTCAAAGAATAAATCTAGAGTTTTTTTTTTCTCCTTTTGATAATAGTTCTGGAGTTAAGTTGTTTAATTTTATATGCTTAACTTAAGAACCAATTTCAATTAATGTCAGCTAATTTTTCCAACACTCAGATTACATGAACGTCAATCTTTTTGTAAAATTATAATTAAATAATAAGTTTTTATTGTGGACATACTCATATATGAATATGACTCTAATATTATAAAGAACTTACAAAACTAATTCATACTAAAAAAATAACTGTTAAATGAAGAATTATTTCAAACTTACATATTTGGAATAGAAATTATGTACTTGCATTATTCAATAGCATTTTTATAGAAGAGAGTTCTTAATATTTTTGAATTTTTTTCTTTATATCTGGGTAATCGAGCTCTCGCAAATTTACTTTTTGATTTGTTCGAAGTTAGTAACATCATCCCAATTAATTAGTTAAGTAAAAATTGTAACACAATAAAATAAAATACCTTATCATATTCTTTTCTTTCTTGAATTTGAAAATAATTGGGAGCTTGAGCTCAAAAGACACACAATCCTACACATTCTGGTTACACGAACAGGTAAGCAGCAGCTTACTGTCTCTCACACAGTACAATTTACACATACCGCAAAATTCCACAATCGCCAGCGCGTGTCAGAAAAATAGAGAGTGGGTCCCACTTGAAATCAATGGCTGATCGACTTTGTGGATGTGAATAAGATAATAAGCGCAATGATGTATGTGTATGTAATCTAAGAAGAGCTTACAAAATAAGAGCAGATAATACTCTTCTTGAGTTAGCAGTAATCATAAGTTGTTGGAGTTTTCTTTTGAAATTGATCAAAACAAAACCAGATCTCTGTAACAAGAGTCCGAAATATATTTTTGTTTTTAGATTAAAATTTTGAGTTTTTTTTTTCCTCCTTTCCTTCTCTTTTCTTGTCTTTTGGCTTGAATCTCAGAGTCATCAGAATTTGAATATATATATATACATATATATATATATACACCAAACATTTATCAGCTTCTGTTTGGAGGAATAAAAAAAAAGCACAAAACAAGACCCTTGGTTTTTTTGCACTTTGATAGCTTGCAAATGATGTCTGGTAATGCTTTTACAATACCCTCTTCCTTAGGAGGGTTTGTTCATCAAGAACAAAATCCCAACCCTAACCCTAAACCTAATCAAGCAGCCAGTAAAAAGAAGAGGAATTTACCGGGAACTCCAGGTAATTAAGCAAACTCTCAAGCTAGCTCGATACACTTCAAATCTTTTAATTTGTTTAATTATTAGTTTTTTTTTTGTAATTCATGAGCAGATCCAGATGCTGAGGTTATTGCACTATCTCCAAAGACACTCATGGCAACCAACAGATTCATATGTGAAATATGCAATAAGGGTTTCCAAAGAGACCAAAACTTACAGCTTCATCGAAGAGGACATAATCTTCCATGGAAGCTGAGGCAAAGAACCAACAAAGACGTCATCAAGAAGAAAGTTTATATCTGCCCAGAAAAGACTTGTGTTCATCACGAACCATCGAGGGCTCTCGGTGATTTGACGGGTATAAAGAAGCATTTTAGCAGAAAACATGGAGAAAAGAAATGGAAGTGTGAGAAATGTTCAAAGAAATATGCAGTTCAATCTGACTGGAAAGCTCACTCCAAGACTTGTGGCACCCGAGAGTATAAGTGTGATTGTGGCACTTTATTTTCCAGGTATACGTGTAAATAAATTAAATTAATAAATGCTCATGAGTGTTATTGTTTTGTTCTGAATTTAATGCCACGAGCATTTGATGATCTTTGGGTAACAATTAATTCGGGGTTTAGTGGTTTCAATTAATTAATTTCTTTAATTGATGATCAACAACAGAAAAGATAGCTTCATTACGCACAGAGCTTTTTGTGACGCCTTAGCCGAAGAGAGCACAAGACTCGCTTCATCAGTAGTTGCTGCTGCTTCAAATCTGAATTTCAGAACTGATCCTACCGTAAATCTGCCTCAGGGAGTACCCCAAGATGTTGCTGGCGGCATTTCTCAATTTGGATCCGGCTTTGCAGGTTAAAATTAAATTAATCAGCATAATTTGCTAGTTAATCTTAATTAATTTGGATACGGTGCTATAGACGGCGCATGGCTAATTAGTGTAAAAATAGCTTCACATAAATCTTAACTCAGCAATGAATTCATATCCATTAATTTTAATCAATGTTCTTAATTTATTCTTGTTTTAATTAACAGGTTTGGCTGAGATGGTGCAAATGGGTTCAGGCAGTAATAATCTGTTTGGCTCGTCATCCTCAAATATGGGTAACTTTGGTCATCAGTTTCAAGGCTTTCACAAGAGCATGGCTGGTGCTACTACAAATTCAAAAAGTGCAAATCTCACATTATTATCGGAATTAAAAGAAGAAACATCTTGTCTTTATAATTCTGATAGTACTCATCAAAACAAGCAATTAAAACCAGCGGCTGTCGGGCCAATGTCAGCGACGGCGCTCTTGCAGAAAGCAGCTCAAATGGGTTCTACAAGAAGCAATAATAACCCAATTACTTCAATTTTCGGAAACGGCAGCGGCTTCAATAATGTGATGAGCTCTTCTTCATCTTCTTCGAATGCAACAAGCTACAACAATAATACCTCTCTTCAGAATACTAATCTCTCGGGATCAGCAGTCACTTTAGCCACAAGTGATGGAGTAATGGGTAGTTCAAATTTGAGATCAATGAACACAACAACAGCAGCAGCAGCAGCAGCAGCAGTGGCAACAAGTGATACACTTAATCAGCTGATGATGATGCAAACAAGAGGAGATCAACAAAATGAGCAACAACAACAACAAGTTCAATTGAAGCTAACGAGAGATTTCCTTGGCATGACTAGCGGTAATCAAGTTCAATCCGTTCGTCCATTTCTCCCACAAGAGCTCGCAAATTTTGCCTCAAATATTGGATCAGTATCACCAATTGGCTTAAGTCAATTCACTAGCAATAACTGAGATAAAAACTTGTGAATGACGAGTGGGGCGCCGGTGGGGTTACTTAGCACTTAGAAGTGACCAAACAAACACTGAGCGAAGTTCAAGTGATGCATGATGTTGTCTCGTACTCTCGTTGTTGTTTTCTTTCTCGTGTCTTAAAGCCTGTTAATTTTTATCGTATTTTGGATCTACCTTTTTCATCTTTATTGGAATTGAACAGCTAGCACAGAAAACTACGTAGCATTTGGTTGACCGTCCGTCAAACTTAAGCACTCATCTCGTCAACGTTGGTGGGTACATCTACACAAGAAAATTCTAGTCTTTGTCTGCGATTTAATTTAATTCATTTGAGCCAACTTGATCACTGACCCTAAATTATTAATTATTTAAGCTAGCTAGATTAGACCACTAATTAACGTTCCTCTAATTTATGATGCAATTAGTGCAAGAAGGCCTTACACGTCTCTTTTCTTTTATGCTAAGATTACACTAATTTACGATACAATTAGTACCATGTTGGATCAAAACTAGCTCGCAATAATCTAGCTAGGGAGGTTTATAGTACAGAAATTCATGGCCGTTTGATCTGTCAGGAAAAAGATGATGGGATTTCAAATTCATGCACGATGGGATTGATGAACTATGATTACAGGCAAATTGCTAGAAACCCTATATATCGTTTACTTTCTTAGCTTAGCTAGGCAAATTTCTTTTAAGGTTCTGTTACTCTTGGAATTGACTTTGTATTGGTTTTCCTGGGGAAATTTTCACATCGGATTCAATAAAACTGTACTTATATATAAATATAATTGAAGCCTCTCTGTAGCTTGACTAGTAATCTTTTTCCTGTAAATTTAACCAGATTTGCCTGGACATGCATCATGTTTACCATGAATATATCGAGTGTCACTTTCAATTCAAATTCAAAATCAGTAAACCAATTTCAGTACGTAATTCAAACAACTTAATTTCTACGTATAAAACATTAACACTTAGCTTTAATTATTTTGAGAATTGTTCTCAATCGATGTGAAATTTTACTTAACATCGGTTGTAAAAAGGAGTTGGAGTTTGGTCCAGAAAGATTTTTTCTTTTTTTTTTCCCCGACGGGAAAAAAAAAATCGTTTTACTGCAGTGTAACCTCCCAAACCTCGGAAGTTTAAGCTTATAGCGATTGTTTAAATTTCTTCACTTATCAGTTAAAAAAAAAACTAAGAAATAGAAAGTTTTCCCTTGTCAGTGTACAGAGGGGGACCCTAATAATATATTCAAGTAAAACTTTGGGGTACCTTCCTATTCTAGGTACTGTTGTCCCTAAACCGATGCCTTGCTGAGACAGTATTTGACTTTAAATAGCCTTCATTATTAAGAAATATATAAGTATATAGCCCTCTAAATATTTTTAAAAAGCCCTATACTATGTAGAAGCTGAAAATTTTTTCACCATGCAGACAGGCGAGGTGACAGGCTGACAGCCCCTCGAATATAAATTAAAAACGGAGTCACATGAAAAATTGCACGAAAAGAGAGAGAATTTTTTTTTTTGAGGAGATTAAAATAATTAAAACTTTATTGTAATGAGAGTATTGCCTTTTTATTGGTACTTGTCAAGATCGACCAGCTTTTTGAGACCTGGGCTCGTAATATTTTTGAAGTTAGAGCTGTTACATGCAACAATTCCATCGATTGTTTTTAGAAATTTTAAAAAATAATTTATGGATCTGACTTTACAAAATCTAATTTCACATTATTGTAACTTTAATTAATTGTTTTGTCATCAAGATATAAAAACAGGCTGACTCGGGGGTCACGTACCCAGGAACTTTGTCATTAAGCGAAGCTGCCTTTGGATTTTGCATGAAATGATCCGAAGGCTACAGATTTTACAATTGGGTTTAAATAGAAAAAAATAGTAGATAGGATGCAATTGCGTCGTTCGGTGCAAGATAAAATAAAAACAGTTAAGTGTCATGGCAAAGTGGGGGAGATTTTATCAGATGACACTCATAATCGGTTTTTATTTGAGTTGCCATGAACCATGTTTAGGTTAGAGAGAGAGAGAGAAATAGAGTGTTTGTAAAAGAAATTTGCATAAGCATTTACTAGATTTTGCTCTAGCGTATGTTCTTAAAAACTCAAGAAAGAAAGCTCTTACAAAGAAAAAAGTATCTCAATTAAGAAAATACTTAATATTATTAAAAAGAAACTTGTGTCAAGAAACAAGTATAACAAGACTATTTATACTAGTTAGAATGATTCTATTCCTAATAAAATTATGATTGCTTGTATGAAAAGGAATATGACTTAAATAAAAAAATATAAAACAAATCTTAATCAAACTAGAAAAAGAATAGAGTGCATCATCTTAGAAAATCAATCAACAACCACAAAGATAGAATTTGTTCCTTTTTGAGTTCACGGAAATCCCAAGATGAAATCCATAGACAAATCTTTCCAAGAAGCTTCAGGAATATGGAGAAGAGTGTATAAACTTGTATCTATGTATGGCCTTTAGTTGTCTGGCACATGCAACAATGTTTAATGAACTTTTCAACATCTCTTTTAAGGCGTGGCCGGTAGTATCGTGCTTCTACCAATGCAATGTTTTTATCTCGACCCATATGTCCTCCTAATCCTCCGCTATGTAGCTCTGAAGTTATATGTTCCCTTAAAAATCCTTGGGTAATGCATACACGATCTCCAAAGATTAGAAATCGATCACATATCTAATACTTACTTGAAGCTCCTAAGGTACAATTCTTCCATTCTTCTTTGAAATCTTTATCATCTGCATAGAGATCTTTTAGGTATTCAAAGCTAATAATTTCACTCTTTATCAATGTAAGAAAAATTATTCGACGACTCAACGCATCGACTATTTTGTTCAGTTGCCCTAACTTATGCTTAAGAGAGAAGGTAAACCATTAAATGTAGGCAATCCATCGAAGCATGAATATGATTTGGCTTTAAAGAATTGTCGAGCAATTCAAAGCTTCATGATCACTATTTAGAACAAATTTCTTTTGAATTAAATAGGGCTCCCATTGTTGTAAAATATGAACAACAACATATAACTTTTGTTTACAAGTAAACCACTTTTGTCTGACCCCGCTAAGCTTCTTACTAATGATATAGGGCGACTTCTAATAGGACAGCTCCAATTCCAATCCCAGAAGCATTATAATAAACTTCAAATAACTTACAGAAATCTATGAGTGCAAGGACTAGTGTAGTACTTAAGCTTTTTTTTTCAATTTTAAAAGCTCTACTCTACCTTATTTGTCCAAACTAGTTGCCTTTGCTTAAGGTAATTAGTGAGAGGAGTAGCAAGGCACTGCATTCTTTAATGAAGTGCCTATAAAATATAGAAAGTCCATGGAAACTTCGTACTTCTCCAATACTTATAGTAATTGGCTACTCTCGTGTAGCCTTTATTTCCTCTTTATATACTTTGATACCTTCAGCACCACAACATAGCCTAAGAATATCAAACTATCAACCAAAAATCTACACTTCTTCAGATTGACATACAGTTTGTTCTTCCATAAGGCTGTGAAGACATCCCGCAAATGTTGTAAATATTCTTCCTTGTTGTGGCTATAAATCAAAATATCATCAAAGTAAACAATAATAAATTTACTTACAAATTCATCAATTGTGTGAAGGTACTTGGAGCTATAGATAGTCCAAAAGGCATGATTAACCACTTATATAAATCTTTGTGTGTCTTAAAAGCCATCTTTCATTCATCATCAGGGTGGATACCAATCAAATGATATCCACTCTTCAAATCAATCTTTAAGAATATCTTTGACCCTCATAATTTGTCAAGCATATCATCTAGTAGAGGAATTGAGGATCAATACTTCAGTGTGATTTTATTGATAGCTCTACTATCTACACACATTCTCTAACTTCCGTCTTTCTTTAAAGTTAGTAAAGCGGCACAACATATGGACTCATACTATTATAGAATAAGCCCTTCTAGAGTATTTCTTCAACTTGCTCTTATAAGATCTCATACTCTTTTCGGCTCATACGATAATGAAGTAAGTTTGGTGGGCTTGTGATAACTTTATGAAATGAGAGTTATCATGACACTTTTAAACTTGAATAAACCATACTTAGAGAGTAAATAACATTTTTTTATTGAATTTTAGTAATGTTTTGTATGAGCATCCATTTTAGTTTACTTTTAATAAGCTTTGTTTGATTTAAAATAAATTGAATGCTTAGATCATATGTATAATTGTAGGTGACCAGAAACTCATGAACGAAGAAAAGAATACCGCTACAATAGGCTTGTAAGGATAAAAAAAAAGAACACAATTAGAGAAGAATTGAAACAAGTCTGGAACAGTACAGATGTTATAGCATCGTTGCTGTAGCATTGTTGCTATAGCAATTCTAGAGTGATGATAGAAAAGATTTCGCCTGAGATACTTTGAAGATTGCGATCTAGAGTTTCCAAAACTGGTAGATGCGCACCCTAGACCTCCAATTGCCCTAATTCTAAGATATAAAGGAGCATAAATGGAAAGGAAAAAGAGAGGCCATCATTAGAAAAAAAAAACAAAAAAGTTCGAGAGAGAGAATTGGCGATTGCAAAGGATTCAAAAAGAACATCAAGCGAATTTCAACTCGTATTTCTAGTTCTCTTGTTTTCACCTTGTTATGATTAGTTGTTTGATGGCTGAAACTATTTTGATTCTTATTTTATTGTGAATTATGAATTAAATTTACTTGTGGTTGAGTGATAAACAAACTTGATAGTTAATTTACTGATATTTTGAATTGCTGCATGTTTGCTATAGTACGTTATTTTGATAATATTTATTTTAATTCACTATTTTGGCTGACCATCCATTTAGTGATACTAGCTAAGAAATAGCCTAAAAAAGACTTGTCTTAGAGGAACATATAAGAAAAATATTTGATTTTATATTGAATTTCCTGAGTTAGGTTTAAATTGATTCGAAAAGGGTCATGCTTAATCTAAAATTAATGATGAACTATATATAAGGATTCACTTTGTAGGGTAATTAGAATCTAAAATGTGTAATATTATATTTGATATTAGCATAACAATTTGTCACTTTTAAGTTGTATTTAGATATAAGATATCCAACATGCGACAGCTGAGGATACACAAGGATTCTACCCAGTGCTGTAGCAGATGTTGTAGCAACCAAACCAAACATTAAAAAAAATAGGCAAACCCATTAAGTGAGTTTAATCATTTAACTACTTCATTCCCCTTAGTTACATCCTTATATTTGTCATGATAATTTACTTTATTGCATTTTTATCTTAATTAGTTCTTAGTTTAATAATTTGTTTTAATTATAATTTAGAATAAAAATTACACTGATAAAATTTTTGTAGCAACTCCTATAACAACAATCCCTATGGATTGTTATGTACACTTGCACATTGACATTAATAGCATTAGAAAGCGTACAATAGGTAGCTCTGGGGACAAGATCAATTTGATGCTGAATATTCCTTATATGAGTAACTTGTTAGAAAGTTCTTTAGGTACGATATCTTAAAATTATGAAAGTAGTGGTTGGACTTATTTAAGCCCTAATTATGCGTAAGCTACCTTTTTTAGTACTAAACAATAAGTTCCCTTGACTTTTGCCTTTATTAGAGCAAGGATAATCCTCATGTTGTCTTTATAATACCTGTATATGTTATCCTTCTGATAATGTATTGTATTAAGATCAAATTGTTAAGGTCTCCCTATTAGCATATGGCAAGCATTCATGTTGACAATGTCGTAGGTTACTTCATCTTTATATCTTCCAATAGAAAAAAGGATATAATATTGTTCAGTAACTTTAATTTTTCTAATATTTTTAATCCATTCATTGCGATAAGGAGAAGGATGTTTGCAGGTTTTAAGTTGTAACTTATCAACCATGGTCTTGGAAACTATATTCTCCCTACTACCATTGTCAATAATCAAATCACATACCCTCTCGTTGACTGTGCACTTTATTTTAAAGATGCTATGTCTCTAAATGTCCTCTTCCTTTTTTGGAGTGTATAAAAAATGTTATATTACTGGTAATACTCATTCATCTAGATGTGTCCACTCTTTCTCTTCTTCTATGTCTTCATTGTTTTTATATGGTTTGTCCTCAAGCTTTTCATTTTCCTCTGCATGAGTTACCAAATTGACTATTTGATGTTTTCGTTCTGGACATTGGTTTGATGTATGGCCTTGTTTGGAACAACGACTACATTTATCACCTTGAGGACTTGTATAAGGATTACTACTATTTGGTGAATTTATTGGCCGTATATGTTGTCCATTATGACTTTTTGTTGGCTTCCGAAAGTTTTTTGTAGGAACTTTTCCTTAGTTGACTTTATAGCTCTGCTTCGATTATTGGCCAAGAATGAATTGGCTTGAGCTGGCTTGATTGCGAGCTTTTCATTTTTCAAGTTGCATTTCCATCTTTTGAGCTAGTCAAATAATGTTCTATAATGTATGTACTGGTTGCAACCAACTTGATCCTCTATTGGAAGCCGTAAACCATCTAAGAATCAACCAACTATCTGGGCTTCTATCCTGTGAAGATTATTTCGTTCCATAATCCTTTGAAATTTTTGTGCATATTCTTCAATTGTTATGGCTCATTGACGATAGTTGTTGTATTTATGAAACAAGATTTGTACATAGTCAAGAGGCAAAAATCGTTCTCTTAGCAGGTGACGCATGTAATGCCATGTCTTGACCTTTCCTTTTCCTTGTAGCACACGAGAAGCTTGTAGATTGTTCCACTAAACTGTAGTAGTGCCTTTGAGTTTATACGCTAGTACCTTGGCCTTCTTTGATTCTAAAAATTCTATTACTTCAAAGAATCGTTCTATGTCTATGTCCATTGAATGATGGGAGGTCAATTTTGATACGGTAGTCATTTTGATATGCTTCTCTTCATTCATCTCCTAGTTTTTCTTCAACTAAATCGTCTGAACTTGAAAAAATGTGGAGGAACTTTTGCAATCGTACTAAAGCTACCTGTCTTCTTAGTTCCGTTGGTCTTTTTTTTCATTAGAATAATTTCCTGATTTAATAATATCAATCCTTTAGTTTTTTGATTACTTATTGGGCAATTCTTAGCTCTTTTAAATCTTGTTTCATGCCAAGTAATGATTCTTTCATCGCCGTAATATGGGTTTGTATTGACTGTAGGACTTTCATTGTTTCGCGCCATGCTTCTAATTAATAGGTTTGTGATTGTTCAAGTCACTCTATTCCTTTTGTAATACAATTTTCAAATTGAGTATTGTTTTCTCCAAAAACCATTGTGTTTTTCTTTTGGGTTTTTTTTGGTTTTTTGGTGTTTTTTAAAAGAATAGAAAATTATAGGGTAATACTGTAATTAAAAAAATATTAGGTAAAAATTATAAATAAGTAAAAGTTTGTGTTGCCGGCAATGGTGATCGCGAACTTTGGCAATGATTGGTGGATCTGGAAGATTTGAGGTTGGTGAGTGTGATAGTGGTGGTGATTTGACTCAAATCATTGTGGATTGACCGTAAAAATTGATTCGAAATAATGATTGGAGGTTGGTTTTGGTTTCCAGTGAACATGTGATGGCTGGCTGTAGGAGTTGGTTAGAGAGGAAGGGCTGATGATGGGGAGTAATTTGGCAGTGGTGATGGTTGAAAAATCACGATGGGGGGCAATAAATTGACCGACTATTTGTGCAGTGATTTAACAGCTTTTCGGTAGTGTTTGTGTAATAGTTCAGTGGTGATATAGGTTGGTTATAGTTAGCAGCTTCTTCTTATTTTGATGAAGGAAAAGATTGACGGAAAAGATAAAAAATGATAGCGGCGGCAGCCGTGTACGATGGCTGTGAAGGTGGCTTCAAGTTTTCACTTTTTTTTGTTTTACTTGGTGGAATTAATGGATGGTGCAGAGAGGATTTGTGTATGAAAGGTAGTTGATGGTCAGGAAAGCTCTGTCTGGTGTAGAGAAAAGCTCTGATACTATTTGACGCAAGGCAGAAGAGATACTGGATTTTGTTCTTGCTTACGTTCTTAAAAGCAGGGCAGAAGAGATACCAGGTTTCGTTCTTGCTTATGTTCTTAAAAACTCAAGAAGGAGGGCTCTCACAAAGGAAAAAGTATCTTAATTGAGAAAATACTGAATATTATTGAAGAGAAACTTGTGTCAAGAAACAAATATAACAAGCCTATTTATACTAGTTAGGATTATTCCATCTCTAATATAATTATGATTCATTGTAAGAAAAGGAATACGACTAAAATAAGAAAATATGAAATAAATCTTAATTAAACTAGAAAAAGGGAATTTAAACTTATACTCCTACTATAACTAGATTTCTCCTACATCACCATATAAATAAATAAATAAATATATATATATATATGCCCACATGAGAGAATGACTAGTGTGTGTATGTGTATAATTGTTCGTGAAAAAATCGTTATTGAAAAAGATGGTTTGATTTTTGTTAATTCGGTTAGTGATAATTTAGTTTAAGAATCCATTGTTCCAATATGAATTTTTAAGTTTTGTTTTAGCAAGTTGCATCGTTAATCGGAGGTTGCAACTAAAAACTGATTTTAAAGAAAAAAGAACCTGTAACTGCACATTCATGAAAAATTTCAATTTGTCGGAAAACGAAGATAGAAGATATCTTTGGAAAATAAAAGTCATGGTCAAATTGTAATAAATTAACATATGTCATTGGAAGTTCATCGAACATACTTTTTATCTCCCTATTACTAACCCTTTATCTTTCCATATCTCCTATGATCTCCCGAAATTAGGGATTATTGGTTTTTACATTATCATCTATTTAATTACTTCTTTATGATTTTATCTTTATAAAAGGAGGGTTTTCCCACATTTTGTATATATATTTGAGATTAAATAAAATTCCTTCCTAGATATGTGTCTCTTATTTGCTCTCTCTTTTCTCTTATTATATTGTTGTACTCCTATTTGATAAAATAATTTAACACATTATCAGCACAAGACACAAAGGATTATATGGTAAATTTCTTTTTGTTCTTTTCATATGGTAACTCTATGGTATTATTTTTTTTCTTAACATATTTGACAACCTAGATATTGTCTAATCATATATTCTATACCATCTTGATGTTCTAGCATAATGAATTCATACCTTTATTCATCGTTGCTTATATTCCTATGTAGTTAACGTTATTTTACTATCATCGATATTCTGGAAAGATTATATCGATTGTAATTTTGAATATTAAATATAACAGTGAAGTGAAAATATTGTAATATAGAATGAAAGAAAATTTGGAATGGATTCCCTAAAGATAGAACTATGATGAAAATTTCTTAAACTATATATTCCTAAAGAACTATACTAATTGCTGATATTGTTCATTATCTTGTCCTTAAACAACAACAAAATTAAAAATAAGTAGTTTTTTATTTTCATATATCATTTCCTTGTACGAGGAAATAACGTTTATGAAAAGATGACTATGAAATTTTTTCATGAAAGAATATGATGGAACAAAATTATCATTAAATGTTGAAGAAATGTTTTTGAAAGCTCATATATATGGTTTTCTTATACTAAATTAAATGAGAAAAATACCATAAGAAAATAGTTATGGCTCAAATATGTCCCTTATACATGAAGTTATAATTTTATTCACCATCATATCCTAAAAGGACTACCAAATTAACATATTATAATTTATTTATCATTCTTGAACAATAGAAATTAAAAGTTCATGATTTTCCTTTATCATCATCTCCTTGAAGGAGTTGAAATTAAATATTTTATGATAAATTATTAATTTATTTCTTTGTAGCAATTTAAAGGAAATCGTAACTTCAAGACCTTCAAGAGTTGATATTTCAAAAGTTTATATGATTTTCTGTGTTAAACTCCATGTACGATGAAAGCAATTATACAATGGCTTGAATATTTATGTGCTCCTCAAGTAACAAATTGAGAGTGTCAAAAGATGATCAACTATATCTTATTACTATTGTTGGATCGCCCATTTTTGCTTGTATGCCACATTGGTTTGTATGAGGTGGGTTCTTGTTTGTTGACTAAGTTTTGTACTAGCTAGTGGTGATCTTTATGTTCTTCGTCAACACCAAGTGGATAAACATATTTATGGATCTACCATCAGATGAGTGGAATTTACATTTCGTGCAATTTGATTAATAATTGATGGATAATTTATGCATGCCAAGTTCTATTAATTGTAGCTATTTGTTAATTTGTTAATTAACTTATAAAAACAGGATAGCCTTCTCCTTGTTTCCCATTGTTCAGTTCTTAAAATTATCATTTGTTTTTAACAATCTACAAATTTTATTCCCTGAAGTGAAAGGTTTTTATTTGATTAATAAAGAAATACAAATTCCCAAACTCGTAGTAGTTATAGGTCTTCTTATTTGATATAAAAAATCAAAATGCGAATAAGGCTGAATGTATGAAATAAATAAAACTTTACATGAACTTCAATAAGGATTCATGGATTCCTTTGATGATTCATTATTGTATCAATAAAAAAGGTAAGATGAATTTCAAATAATTGTGAAAGTTATCCTCTAAATTGTGGGAGGAAAGTGTTCTATATTTGATGGACAACATAGATTATGTATCTTACTTTTATCCAATTTTGATCTCTACATGAGTTAATTTACTTGAACTTCAAGTTCAAAAGGATTATTATACAATGCTTATTGTTAATCAATTATCGAATGAACTTATAGATATAGAGAAAGTGATAAAAAATCATGAATAAAAAATACCCTAATATTAGTAGTTATGCTAGGATCAAGCGCTTACCATTGGGCTAAAAGCTTAAGCTAGTAGCCAAGGTGCTACTTTATTTTCTTATACAATAGAAGCGCAGAGCCCCACACTAAGCGGTGGATAGACATGAGGGGCTGCACATATTTGTAATTGTGCCAACGGGCCGGGCAGTTACGCCCTAGGTAATCTTACTTCTACCTCAATGGAATTACACAGAAGGATGTTACACCCACAAGCACATAGAAGAATTATTAGGACCCCATAACCTCAACAAGTTATCCTTGAAGGATGACATCTGGTGATACAAGTAAATATACTAATGCTTGAAGCATGCGTGCAATAGATCAAATGGTGCAAATAATTTAATTTCCGGGAAGATGAAAAATTCTTGAAAATAATTTGTGCTCCTGATAAGACCATGGCAAACACATTTGATCCATAATTAAATTATTGAATACATTGCCTTTAAAGAGACATATGTACCAACAAGTAAATGAATCTCAATTATCCTTAAGGACAAATATAGTGAGAAATAAAGAGATTCAAGTTGTGTTATAAAAGACTCGCGTGCAAATTAAAAAAGAAAAAATCTTTAGCCCTTGTAGAGACATATATAATAGAAGCTTCGCATGATTTCCTTGGGCAAATATACTTGAAATACAAAATATTTGATCAAGAGTAAGTTGGTATTTGGTACAAGAAAAAAAAATGAAATTAACATAAGATTGTTAATAAAAACTTAGGTGTTATGATAAAATATTGAGGATCCTGTGCCATAAAAATGTAAAAGAATATCTATTTAAATGTTGGCCAAAATTTGGACTGTAGTCCATATGCTAGAAGACATAAAATTTATTAACAAGATATAAAGAATGTTAGACTTGTAGTTCATATACCCGAAGTTGTAAATTTTACTAGTAAAATGTGAATTTGAACTATAATATATAAAAAAAAAATTAAAGAATCTATAAACTTATCCCTGAAGGATAAAATGCTTGAAGCAAGTTCTTGAAGTAATAAATAAAAAAGTTTGCACCTTATATATTCTGATAAGCCATAATCATACTTGCGTATATTATAGTAATCTAGAGTTATAAAAGTATAATTACTTGGGAGAAAATTTATTATAAGTGGAATATGTTATTATCTACTTTTCTTTGTGATTTTATTAAAAACTAGAAATTAAATTTGGCAAAAGGACATCTACATCTCTGAAGTTTGGAAAAATGGTCACAAATAACCCCAAGTTTTCAAAACGGGCCACCAAGAACCCCTTTTGTCCATAATATCCTTTGCCTTTATTAATCCCAAAATTTCACTACAATGTTTTATAATAAATAGAAATATATATTAAAATAAATATAATAATATAAAAAATTTAAAATAATTTTAATATTTAAAAATATTTTAATATTGTGCAATCTACTATATACATTTTATTATATTAAAGTAAATTTTATAATAAATATAAACATTTTAACATTATTAATATGTGATTTTTTTTACTGTAAAATGCATTTAATGAAAATATTTATTTAAAATCTCTACAATAAATATAAATATATTATTAAAATAAACATAATAATTTACATATTTAAATATTTAAATATTATTTTTCTACTAGATAGATTAAATTATTTATATAATATTTATATTTATCAAAAACTTTAATCACTATATTCAAAAGGGATTAGGTTTTAGTGTTTCTTTTTTAAAACTTAGGGGGTCTGGCATGATCATTTACCTAATCCTTGGAGGTTTTGATGTTATTTTCCCTTTAAATTTGCAATCTTTGCAAAATCTGTTGGTGGCTTGGTGATCTCATTATGAAAAAACTCTTTAAGAGCTAATGAATTTATTTCTTTTAAGAATAACATGCAAGATGAAAGATCTTAAAGTGAAAGAATTTCTTTCAATTTATGGATTGAAATTTATCAAGTGGAATGCTAATACTACAAAAATGCCAGAAGTATTCGATAATTAAAAAATTGTTCTACTTTAAAATATGATGTATATTTCTCAATTCGGAAGAACCATATCTATTTGAACTTGTGCCTATAAAGGCATTGGAAAATTGCATAATTGCTAATTAAAATATGTTTAGCATAAACTTGAAAATATCAAAATAGTGCGAAAAGTATATCACACTCTTTCCTTGATATGGATGTTGACACAACTTAAAAGTAATTTTAAACTCTCAAGTATAAGAGTGTCTTGTTGTATTATAACTCAGTGAGTCCGAGGTCGATCCACAGGGAAAATATTTAATTTGTTTATTTTATTTTATCTAAAAATTGAAATTAAAACTTGAATATAAACGACTTAATTTAAATGAAACTATAAAGTTGAACTAGTTAGAGTTATGGATCCACTTTTAGTAGTAAATAAAACTTAATAAATTCTTTTTGCCATTTTTTTAGATTTATTTCCCAAAAGATTAATTATATAAATTATTATTATTTTCCCTTTAATTTTATGATGGATTAAGTATTTATTGTGACAAAATTTGATTTGTCTACAATAAGTCAAAATACCATTTTACCATATCTTATATTAAGATATTAAGAATTTATTGTGCCAAATTCATTTGTTTGTCTATAATAAATCAAAATTTCAAAATATAAAATATTTATAAAATTAAATAGAAAATAATTTAATTTATAAAATTAAAAATAGAATTTGATTAAATCATATTTATTTCCTAAGAGTTTCACCTTTCCCTAACTAATAATATTTAGTTAAGCATAATTGAAATAAAAAGAAATATTAAAATTAAATTATTTATAATAAAAAGTAATAAAAACAACTAAATTTGAAAATAAAACTAATTTTATTTATAAAAATAATTATACAAAATATTAAAAACACGCCTTAGAATCAAGATTATAGGGAGATGGAGAGAATTTGAGAAGAAGAGAATTGTGGAGAGATATTAAAAACATAAAAATGAGGCTCTAGTTATAGAAAAATAAATTCATAATCCAGTGGTTTGCGGTCTATCAGTGTCCATTAACTTTTATATATTTTCTTGAGCATTTCTTTATGTTTTTTTAGTGTATGTGCCAACATAGAGCTTGAGGCACAATATATTGCTTTTAATGACTTATGGTAGTAGTGATTGTTGGCTAGAAAATATAATTCTGGAAGTGTTGAGTTTATGATATATATATGTTATATAAGTTGTAATTTGTTTAAGGAAATATCCATGTTTTAGGGGAGACTCTGTCAAAATTTTTGCTAAGGATAAGATCAGTTGTATATTTGAGTTCACTGCTCAAAACTAGAATTGGTGTAAAACTGTAAGTTAAAATAAAAGTTTTGCCACCAAAATTTTATAGTTATTTAAATATTATGTTGAAATCTCTTTAGTAAAAATAATTAGGATAGCAAATTAAATTTTTCTAATGAAATGCTTACAAAAGTTTATCACTATATTTGCTCTGTGCAGGTGATTTTTTGCACTTATTTTTTTTGTTTTTAATTTATAATGCAAGTCATGTTTGCTCTGTTAAGGTGATGTTTTGCACTTATTTTTTTGTTTGTAATTTATAATGCAGGTCATGTGGATAAGTACTACTTGTAAAGGAGTTTTCAATGCAAATTGAAGATGAAATAGTATTCTTTTTGTTTAATTATTGCCTTTTTTATAGATGGCACATTATGCTTAAAGTTAAACATACTCTATATTTGTAATTGATGTCTATCTTTAAATTATAATGTTCATCTTCATACATTATTGTTTTGATACAATATTTTATATGTATGGTATATTTTGTTCATATGGAGTATAGTTTGAGAAAGATTTTGTATTATTATAAAAATTAATAAGTACAAATTGATAGAGTTTGTTCGATTCTATTTAATAATTGTATCACAACCAATCTATAATAATTAAATGCTTTAAGTCCCTACTTTGTAATATCCTAAGAATGCTTCAAATCATTCAATATTGTAGCATTTTTGTTAGGCTATGTAAAAATGCTTTGGTAGCATTTTGCAAATGCTACGACTCATGTAATTTGTAGCATCTTAAAATTGCTAATATCATGAAATCTGCAGCATTTATATTATGCCACGAGAGACAATGTGATTGCGTTTTTGAAGTGCTACTAGATTAAAATGTGTAGCATAATTAAAGTGCTGCAAATAACATATTTGCAACATTGTTATTATGCTATAAAAGAAGATTTAATAGCATTTCTTAAGTGCTACGTAATGTGTACTGGTAGCAATTATCTACTGCAACTAAAACTAAACATGCAGCTTTTATTATATGCTACAAAATTAAAATTTTATAGCATTCTATAATTGCTACTAAAAATGATACTTTTAGTAACATGGGCTAACATAGCACTTTATAAAATGCTACAGTTTACTTTTAGTAGCACTTTTCACGTGCTACTATATTTCAGTTTTGTTGTAGTGTTAGTGAATAAAGGCATGATTTATAGAGATAAGAAGCCCAACCATACAACAAGTTGTCACCATTTGAATCTACTTTGGTTGAAGAATGGACGAGCATTATAATATCTTGAAGTTTTCATTTTTGCTACGCTACACATGAAGATCCTAAAAGCCACATATAATCCACTTTTCATTGAGTAATGGCCTTTTTTAGCGTAGTGTTAAACTATTTTGTCTAGTTTTGGTCCTTTTGAGAGGGGGATTATTTTCTATATGTTTTCAAGGGAACTGATTGTTTAGCACTGTTAATAGCACATGTACAACCCCAATATCTATCAACACAGAGAAGAAAACAATAAATAACGAAAGATGAATTGTAAAGAGCAGTGAAGTCAACTTTTATCCCAAAGCCAAGTTTGGGGTTATTCATTATTTGTAAAAAGAGATACAAATAACTAGATAGGCAGAGATCGTCAATTTGATACTATATTAGTGACAGAGCAAAACAACTCTACAAATGAAATATATGGAAATCGTCAATTCAACACTTTATTGAAACACATCATGACTAGAACTCTAAAATGTACCTCAATTTTGTATATTTTATGCGATAAAGATGAAGCTGACTTTGAAATTAAAAATGTGTATATGCTTTGAAGGAAATGTATAAATATTGTATAATAAAATTGAGAGAAATTATCATTCATCTATCTTAAGCTTACCCTATTTTAAAAAATACTACACAAGTTTGAAATTGTTCAATTTCCTCCCTAAGTTTGTAATTTATAAACCATCCATCAAAAAGATAGAATCATCTTTACTAAGTAACTACTATTATAATTTATGTTTACTTTTTTTTTGTCATTTTATAAAAGTATTTGTCTTTTTAGTGGATGGTTGATATAAATTACACACTGAGGGAATAAAATTAAAAAAAATTAAGATTTTGCAGTATTTTTAATAACAAGACAAACTTAAAGTAGATAATTGATAATTTTCCTAAAACCAAAATCCAATACATAACATATTTCATGCATAACATTATAGCACTAGAAGATTAAACAATCTAAGGAAACAAAGCTAAGAACAGCACAAAATTTACGTTAAGTTGAAATTTTAAAAAGCAAGTGTCGTGTATTAGAATCCATTAGTTAGACTATCTTTAAGTAGCCGGTGGTTTACCAAGTCAGTGTCATCTTCGTCTTACCTAAAGTCTTTTCTTCAATCCATCATCTAGTGGCTTATACTCTTCATCGCTATCAATTATCAAAGTACATTTTGTACTATTTATTTGGAGATGTAATAGAAGTTCAATGCGATATATTAGTTTTGGTTTTGGACTCTTGTCTAATGAAACAAATTACACATACTCGTAATTATTAAAAAAGTTTATTTCATCGATGGATAGGAAGTGCATAAGCCTATAGGCATTCAACTCAACCTAAACTATAGGTCAAGAATTAAGGGTTGTCCAAGTCCAATATTCTTAACTCAAGTTCAATACTCAGACAGTAGAATGGATATTTTTTTCTAACACACCCTTGTCGCTTGTAAACTGATTTTTTTGACTAGTCCTTGTCACGTGGTAAGGTAACATGAGCTCACTCATATATAAGTTTGGCTTTTATACTTTATAGAAGTCAATGGGTCTAGCTCAACTTAAAAGCTAGGTCAAAAGTTGAGGGTTGAAGTCTTATATGCTAAGATCAAGTTCAATACTTAGTGGATGTGAGATATTTTTCATTAATATTGACTGAGTATTGATCTTAGGTTAAGTATATAAGGCTTGGACAACCCTTAACTCTAGGGTTACCTTTAAGGTTGAGTTAGACCATAGGCTTCTATATTGCGTTAGAGCCAAACTCATGCAAGAGTGAGCCTACACTACCTAATTATATGACAAAGACCAATAAAAAGACCAGCCTGCACTTGAGGAGGGTGCTGAGAAAAATATACCACATTAATTGAGTATTAAACTTGGGTTAAATAAATAGGACTGGGAGCCAATAGGCTTTTGTAAAAAGTAGCGTGGTTTAATTATGTTTGGTAAAGATTGGGCCATGTGAAATGCAATTACAAAGACTTTTCCTTAATTGGACACTGGATGTGTTACTGGCAAATGTGACAGAATACACAAACAAACATAAATAATAAAGAATCTTAATGGATTATAAAAAGTACATGATGAAAAGTATTCAGTAGACAAATTCGAAAGGAGATGACACAAAATGGTTGATCATCATAATGTATCAACAAATAATTGGATAAGTAAATCCTATAAATCCTATAATGATAGAAAAATTTGGTGGAGACTTATTAAAGGGGACAATTCTTTTGGTGATATAAGGAGCACACAAATTACGAAAGGAATGAATGCAAATTTAAACCATTATGTTAGCAAAAGACTAAGAATGATAGTCTTTATAAAGTAAATGTGTTGTATCTTGGAAACAAATTATTGCAAGAAACTCAAAATCAAAGCAAGAACAGAGAACAAATCAACAAGATTAACGAAATAAAAAAATACCACTGTGATCAAGCTTCAATGTTTGAAAGAAAAACTAACACGCGTTTGTTACTCAAATTGCCCAAAGCTAGATCACCCTTTTCTAAAGAGGATTAAAAGCTTTACTCAGAATTAAAAATCACACATTTTCATTAAGAAATGAATGAGAACAACCCATACATCAAGTTCTGTGTAATAGCCCCTTTATATTGGTATTTCTAGATATTTTCTAGAATCAGCCTAACAACGTTCAACGACTTTTGGCCACATTAGCAAATTATTTAAAACAAACTGAAGTCAATCTGTACTATGACCTAAAAAATTTTACTCGATTATATTTTGGTCCAAAAATAAAATTCATCATCTCCACCTTGCAAATCTAATTTAGTTTGACTCATAACTATAGAAGCTACTTGAAAAAACCTTCAACTATACAACTATCACTGAATTACTCAATATAATTAGCAAGAACTAGTCATAACCCCAATCAAGTCCATACAAAACTTTAATTTTATAGTGGGGATGACCTTTGTAAGCACATTAGTAGGATTAACATCAGTGTCGATTTTAGACATTGTCACAACACTATTAGCTACCTTATCTCTAATGAAACAAAGCTTTGACATCAATGTGTTTAGTCTTTTTATGATAGACCTAATTTCTAATTAAATGAATAACACTTTGATTACACACAAAATGGTAATTGTCTTTTGTTCTAACCAAATCTTATTCAAGATCCCAATCAGCCATTTTGATTCCTTCACAACTTTAGTAGCAGTAATAAACTATGTTTCTGGAGATTACAAAGCAGCAATAGGCTCTAGATTTACTTTCTGAATGACCAAGCAACCAATCACCATGAATAAGTAATATGAGATTGACTTTTGCCAGTTAAATCTCTAGTAAAATCAAAGTCAACATATCCTACAATTTTTTTTTCAGCCTATTTGGCTCTTCCACACATTAAACCATGATTAGAGGGCTCTTAAGGTATCTCATAATCGACTTTATGGCATCCCAATGCACCTTACCAAGATTACTTATAAATGTGCAAATAAGCAACATTAGCCTTATACACACTATTGCATACATAAAACTTATAACTGCTTGAGCATATGGTATCTCAAACATCAAGAATTTATCTTGTCGTGTCACTGGTATTTGTACTTTAGAGAGTTTAAACTGAAGGCCTAAAAGAGTCTGAACAGTTTAAAATTCAACATATCAAGCCTATCATAAACCTTTTATATGTACATTTCTTAACTTACAAACAAAGTTCCAACACTTCCATATATGATAATTCCATGCCAAGTATTCTTTTAACAAAACCAAGGTCCTTTATTTTAAATTCTCCACTTAATAGAACTTTAAAGCTTCTCAATCTCACCTTTGTTTCTACTGGTAATCAATAAATCATCAATATACAGTAGAAAATAAATTGTTTCACCTAAATTAAAGCTTCCAAAATAGATACAATTGTTATATTTACTTCTAAAATAGCCATTTGAAGCCATGAACTTATCAAATCTCTTATACGATCGCCTTGAAGACTGCTTAAGGCCATAAAGAGATTTGTTTAGAAGACAAACATGATCTTTTTTCTTTTAAACTTCATATTATTTAGGCTATGTCACCAATATCTTCTCTTCAAGCTTTTCATATAGAAAAGCAATCTTTACATCTATTTGGTCAAGCTCCAAATCAAGTAATGCTATCATAGTGAGCAATATCCTTATAGATTGTCTTCACTAGACGAGAGAAAACCTTATTAAAATCTACTCCTTCTCTTCGTATGAAACCCTTAGCAACTAACTTGCCTTGAATCTTAAAGCTTTAGCACCTAGAGTCCTTTTTTTATAAAAAAAAATCCATCTACAACTAACTAGTCTTTTGTTTTTAGATTTGGAACAAAAGTCTAGGTATGGTTTCTAGTTAAGGAATCCATTTCTTTAGTCATATCTTTGACCTATTTGCTACTATCACTACTTTTTAATGTTGTTAAATAGTTTTTAGACTCCTCAACAGCTATATCTTCTACATTGATGAGTATATATGCAATTATTCTAGGTCAGGTGGTTTAATATCCCTTTTGGTTTTATCTCTTGCTAACTAGTAGTCTTGTAGTCATGGATAGGTGTTCTTGATTCATCAATTTTCGATCTTCATTGAGAGATTCTCCAGAATCAGCATCTTTTACCTTATTTTTATTGCTACCAAATAACCCCAGCTTAACTTTAGGACATTTCACACTTGGTATCTCCTTGTTAAATTCATCAGCATAGGAATTAGTATCAAAAGTTGCAATGTCAGGCTTCTTGATCATCGCTTCTTTATGAAACACTACATCCTACTAATAATACACTTGTGAGCAATCCACGTTAGACCTTTTACCCTTAACTCTCTCTGGATACCCCGCAAGTACCCATTCAAGGCCTTTACATCAAGCTTGTCTTACTTAATATGGACATATGCTGGACATTAAATATTCTAAAATGCTTGTAACTTACAACACACCAGTACAAAACTCTCTTGGTGGTTTGAACTTTAGAGCTAAAAAAAGGCTTCTGTTGACCAAGCTTGTCTTACTTAATATGGACATATGCTGGACATTAAATATTCTAAAATGCTTGTAACTTACAACACACCAGTACAAAACTCTCTTGGTGGTTTGAACTTTAGAGCTAAAAAAAGGCTTCTGTTGACCAAGTAACGAGCTGTGGTGATAGCATCTGCCTAAAAGCTTCTTCGTAGCTTAAAGTTGATTAGTAAACATTTTCTTTTGTCAATATGGGTGTTATTCATTCTTTCAATCAAGTCATTTTGCTAAGGAGTGAATTTAACAATCTTATTTCTAGTAATTCACACCTCTGACAATATTCTTCAAACTCTTTATTGTAAAATTCGAGCTCATTATCAGTCCTTAATGCCTTTACCTTCATACCATCTGATTTTCAACAAGAGCTTTTCAAATTTTGAACTTTTCAAGAACTTGATCCTTTGTTTTGAATGTACGATGATACTTTCCTTGAGTAGTCATATATTAATGTCATGAAGTACTCTCCACCACTTAAAGATGGAATTTGAACAGGCATTTACAAGTCAAAATGTATATAACCCAATACATTCTTAGAATTTTGCACTCATTTTATAAACTTGACCCTGCATCCCTTACTAAAGATGTAATTTTCATAGAAATCCAGTTCTTTAACCTCATCACCACACAATAGCCTTTGTTTACTCAATTCTTGCAAACCTTTAGCACTCATGTGCCAGGTTTTAGATGCCATAACTTAGCTTTATCAATATCAGTTTCTATGTGCAAAGCAGATAATACAAGCACAAATGAACCTTCCAATATATAGAGTCTATTCTTCTTGACACCCTTTATTACTACAATAATATTTTTCATTATCTTTAAGCCATCATATTTTGATTTAAAGAAGTAGCCTGAGCTATCTAGCATGCCTAAAGAATTCAAGTTCTTCTGTAGTTGAGGCATAGGCCTTATATGCTTTAGTGTCTTTGCGATTCCATTATACATTCTGATTTTCACAGAACCAATACAAATAATCTAATAAGCATTGTGGTTACCAATCAAAACTCTACCACCATCAATAGACTTATAATCATGAAAAAGACTCTTACCTGAACTTATATGTAAAAAGCATCGGGAGTCAAGAAACCGCTGACATCTAATCTTTCCATTTGATGCAACTAGCAAATCAGCATTATAATAGCCTTTATCAACAGAGTCATCTGAGGCCACAGTGACATCATTTGATTTTTTTTTTATCATCTCTCTTTTTCTTGACACAATCCTTGATGTAATGAACAGATTTCTTGAAATAGAAAAACTTTCTTCTCTTTATCTTTTCCTTGTCATACTCATCTTCTTTCTTATATTGATTTTTATTCTTCTTTTTCTTCCTAGGTTTTTTTTTAATTTTAACCTTGCCATCAAACCTCACCTATATTTATATCCAGGTCCTTTGAATGCTTTTGAATTTTTTTTTTAGCATAGGGAAGCCTTCACATCTTCTAATGTAAGAGTTGTTCTACCATATAGCATGGTATTAACAAAGCCCTCATTGGACTTTGGCAATGAACTCAGTAAGAAGAAAGTCTTATCTTCATCACAATCTTAATATTTTCAAGCTCTTCAAGATTAAGAATGGTCTTATTGAAAATATCAATATGCTCTTGCTTTGACACCTTTTTTTTCATTAAAAAAGTATACAATCTTTTTTTTTTTAAGAACAGTTTGTGCGCAACTGACTTCTTCATACATACACAAAGCCTCTCATTTATTTCCTCCAATTTATTTCAAACACATGGAACTATCTTTTCACCTGAAATAAAGGGATTGAGTCACTAAGACTCAAAATAAAGGTGCTAGGAGTTTTGTTTAAGATATGTCTTTTCTTGTCATTAGAGACAAAACCTGATGTTTTCCAGAATTTTCTTCTTCTAGAGCAGACTCAAGACCTTGATGAAAAAAGAGAGTCCTCGTCTTCATTTTTCAAAGTAAAAAATCACCACCAATGGTGAATTTCTCAATTTCTAGTTTTAGAAGTGACATGGCTGAGAACTAAATAATGGTCTAACACCATTTTTTGTACTTTGAGACAAATTATTCCAAGAAACTCAAATTCAAAGCAAGAATAGAGAACAAATCACAAAATTAACAAATTAGAAAATACCACAATGATCAAGCTTTAATATTTGAAGGAAAAACTAACATGCTTTTATTACTAAAACTAACCAAAAACAATCATTTTTTCTAGAGAAGATTACAAGCTTTACTCAAAATTAAGAATAACACATTTTGGTTAAAAAATGAATTAGAAAAAGCCTATACATCAGATGTTATACAACAACCTCTTTATGTTGGTGTTTCTAAAAATTTTCTAGAAGCAGCGTAATAACCTTTAACGTCTTTTGGTCACGTTAGCAAATTATTTGTAAAACGAATTCTACACAATGACCCAGAAACTTTTCTCAATTACATTTTAGTCTAAAAAAGAATTCATGTCTTCACAAGAAGGACATGGATAGGTTTGTGGATAGGCAATGCGAAGTGAAAGGAAAGAATGACGTTGATAGTTGTAATGTGAAGCTAGTTTTAACTACCCATTTGAGGTAGTATAGGGAGCAAGTAGGTGGTTGCCTAGGTAAGACGATTTTTTACTATCTTCCAAAACAAAAATTTTTTGATTTAAAGGTTTTCAAAATATTTTTATCTTGAAAATAGCTTTTGAGAGGTGTCCAATTTTCAAAAGAAACAACCTTTTTATTTTTGTTCAAAGAAAGAGCTATCTTTATAGATGATTTCAAAATTATTGCGGAATTTCTTCTAGCTCTAGTTTGGCCTGAGATATAGCAAGAGCTACTTCTCGGGAAATTTTCCAAGTGATGAAATCCATAATTGGATAAGTTTCTCTTTTGACAAATCTTTTGGAGAAGAACTATTTGTAGCCTTCTCTTTGAGCTTTGTGAGCTTTTTTATCTTCACAAATAATTTTATACCATGATTTTTGGGTACTAGAAGATTTAGAATAAAATGCTTTTAACTTATATTTTTTTTTAGTGATTTTCTTCTTTTAGGATTTAGGTGTCATTTTTATCTTCCTTAGAGAAATTCCCTTTAGAATAGGGGTGGGCATTGGTTCGAATCGGTTCGAACCTTACGATAAACCAAAATTTTTGATTCTGTTCAATTTGAAAATTTTAAAAAATCAGTTTGGAGAATTTCCAGATCATGAGCTACTGTAGCTGATCTGTCCACCTCGCATGGCTCCTCTCTATGTCCTTAACAACCACACTTAAAAGCAGCTGAGGTCTATCGCTTTGTACTCAATCCTTCGTATGCGCCTTCTTTGAAAGTAATGGCTTCCCTAGATCCACTTCAACCCCTCTTTCAGCCAAGAAGTAATCTTGTCAACTTTGAAAATCCGTCTTATTTTGCTTTCAAGCCTTTCCAAGAAAAGTTAATCAAAATATTCAATCGAGAGGTTTAGCGTAGCCCATACAGCCAGATTCTTAATGGCATCCTCCTCTGATCAGTTCTGTTTTTTGGTATTAACCTATTCTGTTTTTTCAGTTATAAAATGCTAAACTATAACTAAAAAAATTGAACCGAACTGATTTTTTTGGGTCTATTCTGGGTCTGCCCATCTGTTGTGCGCAGATCATTTGCTTGTTTAAACTTCGTCTTCTTTCCTATATTTCTATTTCTACGGTTCTACCTGTTACAATTGGAGCATTTTAGCTTAACCTTACCACACATCACACACAAACGCAACAAAAATCCTAGTGAGATAAATAAATAAAGAAAAAAAAAGGAAAGATCATCACAAAAAAAAAAGATCATACAATTGTTACCTTTATTGGTGCAACAACAATTACGGAGAGAGGCTGCAACGGCTGGCGAGATGAATGAGATTACCATTGGTGGCTTGCAAAGGTGAGGCAGACGAGCGGCGACTAACTCGTGAGTGATGGTTGTTAGCAAAGATGACAGCAGACAAGCAGCAGCTGACTTGTGAGTGGTGGGTGCTAATGGCAGCTGACAGCGAGAGAGACCGTGAGTGATAAATCCGTGACCGTGAGTGATGACCGGGCGGGAGGGATAAGTTCGTGATACACACACACAAAAACATATACATATACATATACATATACGTACACATACAGATACAGATACATATACATGTACGTACATACATACATACATATATATAGTCTTACAATTACAAAATGCCAGTGAATTCGGTTCGGTATCGGTTTTCCAATTTTGATTCGAAAATTGAACCAAACTAGATTTCGATACTAATCCATTCGAATTTTTTTTTTTTTTTAAGTTATAAAACACCGAACTGGAACTAAAAAAATCGAATCGAATTGGAATTTTTTGGAGTCCGGTCAAATTCTGCCCACCCTACTTGAGAGATAGTTAGGAAGGCTTTTGCAAATTTGCAATTAACATATGTAAGAAATTTTTTATTTAATAAATCACTTTAAAATTTTATAGTGCACAAACCGATGGACAAGTTCTTTTTTTTTAATAGTAGAATAATTTTGTTGAGTCATAAGAGAATCCTTTTAAAGATTTGCTTTATATTTCAAAAAGAATTACAAGCTTACAAAATAGACTCAAAACAGAAATAAGCGAAACTTATTAAAAAAAATCAGCTTTTAACTTGGTATACTTGATCCTATCTCTTTGGTATCAGAGCCAGAGGGGAATACAGATGTAATTACTTGAATTTATTTGAAAAATATTTAATTTTATCTGCCGCTGAACCATTGTGGTTATGGTCCCGGCATAAAGACAAGTATGGCGTCGTAAGACTGTTGGTCAGCAACCGTAATAGGTGGAAAATAAAAGAAAAATGTTTTAATAATGAACTATTTATCTAGATCAATGTCTGCCTTCAGTTCTTGCACTGGAGACGGAATCGTGAACCAAGAAGAAATCAAATTTCCTGAAGAAAATGACCAAAATTATGACAATACTTTTGCTTTAAGCAATTGGGATACATGGTCAGTTCCAATAATTCCAGCAAACAAAATCTAAAAATATAGTAGTAGATTAAATTTCTTAAATCTGATTATATTTTCAAAACTGAAGAAAGAACTGTTGAGATAAAAAGTGAAGTTGGATTAGATTAAATTTCTTAAGCCCAATAATTCCAGCAAATTGGATTTAAACCATTGAGTTGTGAAGGCTTAGATATTGCTTTATTTGCTTGTCTAAGAGACTGTAGGTTTCCAGATTTAGAGACTCACTTTTAAGAACATTTGAAACAAGTCTTGGCAATGGACCAATATTTTGATTGTTATCCTAATTTTACAGTTTCATTAAATGAGAAAAATATATTGGATGCCTTAACTTTGAATATAAAAACACACAATTATAAAATCATACCAGGAACACCTCCTGTAACTTTAATACATAGAATTCACTACAAAGCAGCGTTCTCTGCTTTCAACACAAAAGATTTAAAGTTGATCTCAAAAGGAAAAAGTTTATATTACAAACTGATCTCCACAAAGCAAATGTAACTATTTCAAAATATATTAAATGAGATCAAATTACACTCAGTGAAAAATGGACAATAAAAAAAATTATACAATTTAATATAGTACAAAACACAAAACTAAAAGAAATAGAAACAAAAGCTGATGGTAGTGTAACAACATCATTTGCCAGACAAAGAGAATCTCAAACTTGAACTTAGAATCCTCCGGGCTCAAGTTCGGATAATCCTCAAGAGAACCAACTAGAGCCTCTTGTTTTTCAATTCTTAGGCCTCCAATAAGAATTGATCTTAGATAAGTAGACAAAGACAATTTCTTCAAACATATCAACTCCATATTATCCTGTCAACGAACCTGAATATGTCCAAAGTGAAAGTACACAAACGAAGTCTCCGAGAATGTCATTCATCTATAACCGATCATAATGAATTATTTGTTTTAGAGAAAAATTTTGAAATCAATAAAGAATATTCGAGAAAAAAAAATTTATTCACAGACAAATGAAAAAAGACGAATTTGGTTTCTTGACAATTATAGGGGAGAAGAAAAGCTTGAAATTCGAAGACAATATTATGAACTCGTGAATAAGAATAAAACTCATGTGATGTTTGGAGAATTACTAAATCAGCAAGCCAATAACATCCGTTTATTTTTGCAGGTTACTGAAGAGTTGCTCGATAATTTAACTAGTCGGGATGCGTTGCGTGAAGCACTACTTGTTGGGACCGTCAGTGGAGCACCCAAGGTACACTTAAAACTTCCCACGAGTGTTTTCTTGATTTATTATTCTTCTAAGTTCTTAGATATTCTCTATTGGATCGACTGCCATTCAATATTAGCAAAAAGATAAAACCTAAACCCTTTATTCGGGTGAGTTATTGTGGTTATCATAATCTGTTCTGCTGTAATAAGGGGAAAGCCATGAAGTTGATTAATGAGCCTGACACAGTACAGAGACAATATTAGATGGCGCTCTAGTGTATGTTCTTAAACTGAAAAAAGAATAACTCTCAAAGAGAGAAAACGAAAATATCGAATTAATGACAAAGATAAACTCAAAGGGAATAATCTGAAATTTTATTAATGAACAGCTTATGAAAAAAACAAGTATAGCAAGTCTATTTATACTGGGTGCTAACTTAATCCCAATTCTTCTCAAATAAGAGAGATAATTCAAAATCTTAATTAGACTAAAATTAAAAATATAACTCAATAAACTTACTAAAAAAGATAATTCTAATAAAAATATTAAATACTAAATTAACCAAAATATTGTAATTTCTAATATATTCTACATATACGCACGCTTCCTACATCAGAGTTGGAAGTCACAGGGCGCGGGCCCTATAATGGTGGATTCAGAGGCACTTCATTTACTGGTGATATATATGGACATTGCCCTTCCTTTCAGATCTATATCCTTCTCAAATTCTACACGCTATGAAACTATGTATTCATATAAAGATGCAGACAAACGAAGGGAATGGATGGCACATTTGCAAGCCGGGGCTGAATTGTGGCTGACACTGACAACGAACCAAACAATGAGCAGAAAGAGTGCGAGAACAAAGCTGCTGGTCTTGTGCTTGCCATTGATGTCGCGGAGTCCTCATTTGTTGATAATTGATCAAAATTTTATGCCTTATAGAGTCTCTTGATTTTTGTTGATATTTTCCTTTCTGATCATAAATCGCTAAGTTGAGGCGCTTTTGCTTGTAGTTGATGCAAAAATTTCTGCTAATGGGGTCAGAATCAGAAGCAAAACACCATGTCAGCCTCATGCCATGCTTGGTGACCGTTGATTGTGTTTGGATTATTTGAAGTATAGCAAGCAATTGAAGGGTGATGAATTTATAAGAATCAAAACATTTTTAAATATTTTAGGTTTCACTCTAAAACCATTCTTTTGTTTAAGGTAAGGTTCTGTCTTTTTGTAGCTTCCCTTCAAAATGTGGACGATATTTCGTAAGTGTAGGCGTAGTATGCTCGTTCCGAAATAGATGGAATAATTTGTTGCCCGCCAAGGCTTGTTTTGACAATGGATTGATTTATTATCGGCAACGTGGAATTTTCAACTTTCAAGTTTGGTAAAAGTTGCTAAACACACTTGTTAACTACCTAACATATCCTGGAACCAAATGATTCAAAATTCATTTTTCAAATGCATAAAATATTAATAATTCATTACGAGGACAATCGTCCCTATTTAAAAATTAAAATTTACAATCAATTCAAAAGAAAGAAAATGAAAAAAAAAAAAAGTTTCTCATGTCCTAAATAATTTGGAACTCAATAACTTATGTCTCTTCAGTTTTATAGAACAATTTAATGGATTTAAAATAAAGCAAACATATACACTCCGCCGTCGCGAATCTTACCTCAATTGTGATTTAAATTACTCTTTTATTATTTATTTAACTTAAGTGGAGTTACAATATGATTCATTAGTAGGGTGAGTATTATTTTTCATTTAAAAAGGGTCTATGAATGAATATTACTTATGTTTTCCGAACTATAATATTTTAGTGTTTAGAGAAATGATTTTTTTTTTCAGGTTCTAATCGGTGTTTAAGTGGGGCACCTTGGGAAAGTGCTCTAAACGTTTATTACAACAATAGAAAGAAGAAAACAAGAGTGTTTGGGGCATTTAAGTCAGTTTACAAATATGTCCGGCTAAAGTTTTAAAGAACATGCAAAAAAAATATTTAAATTTACAAGCTTCATCGTCAACGTTACAACTAACTAGCTTCATCATCAGGTCCTTCGCAAGCTCCATACCCGGTCCTGAACGTTTCGAAGCTGCCGTTGACTCTCACACGCCAGCCATTAGTTGCCGTGTAACCGGTGAGTCCCCTTTACTGTCTAATCATTTAAATTCCTGAATATATGGAGTGGATCATGTTAAATATGATATGAAGCCAGAAGCCCCCAACAGGAAAAAGAAATTGATTTTTAATTAACAATTGCTGTGAAATGGAATTATCAGTTGTCATATACAAGTGGCATTAACTGTCCGGGTTAAAGTGTGTGTTTATCAAAAATTTCTGTAATCACTAGCTCGCAAATATAAGAGATATTAAATGTTCTGTCAAAACTAAACAGATACACAATCATTACAAAAGGTTCTCTCACTTTCTTGCTAATATTTTAAGCATCTATCAATTAAGTTGGTTCTAATGTAAGAGAGATTGTAACATTTTTTAAGTTTGAAATTTTGGAAAAAAGCAACTAGCAATTTTGAGAAAGCGTTAACTGTTTTCGTCCAGAGCGTATGTTTTGGTTTCGACTAAAAAACAGCTAGCCGAATTTTAAGAATCGGCAAATCGGTTGTGAATAGATGCTAATTTCAAACCAAATAGTGCGTCTTTGAAGAAGTACTATTTTTTAATGGTTGTAATTTTTCAATGAAAAACCTTTTCTTCATTAAATAGACACTCATATTAAAAAAAAACCAAATTATTACAAATTACATACATGTTCTTGGAATACAATCTTATTTGCTAGAGATTGTGTTCAGGATTTGTTATATCTTGGGGTAATTTGCCATTAAACTCAATAGAAAACCAAGAATGGTGACGGCAAATAAAACCTTAAAGAAAAGTGTACAAACACGTGTCAAATCCTATCAAATTTTCTTTGCTCTTTGCCTCCATATTTGTAAAGCCACCAACAATCTTTAAGGTTTTATTTGTTTGCAAATGGAGGCTGAGGAGAATATGACTTCATTTCTTAATCCTAGTGTCCATCTCGATCGTTTTGATGGCACTAATTTCACTCGTTGGAAGGGAAAATTGTTCTTTCTTCTTACTGTTCTTAAAATTGCATATATTCTTGATCCAAAATTAGAACCATTTCCAGAGCCAAAAGAAGATGATACCGAAGTTGTTAAGGCTGCAAGGAAACAGCGTGAAGAAGCTGAATTGATGTGTCGGGGTCACATACTCAATACACGTTCTGACAGGCTCTATGATCTTTACAATTCTATGGTTTTTCCAGTGGAAATTTGGAATGCTCTTGAGTACATGTTAGAGTGCAATTCATGCACCAGTTTTGCATTGTTTACTTCCTTTAATATCGATGTTTTGCACTAAATAATAGTGATTTACTTGTGTTTTAATTTTGTAGGTGCAATTCTATTGATTGGTGCTAAAATTGAGCTACAAGATGATGTTTGAGGATGATTGATTTCCTAGAGAAATTATGAGCTTTAAAAGAACTTTGTTTATAAGGCGTGGGCGTGTGCTGTCAACTAAGAACCTGTAGTTTTTATTTTAACGTATTTTATCTTTTTGGTTATTTTTGTAATTCTGAATTTAATATTTATTTTTATTTTAGATATTAGTATTTTATTTAAAAGAGAACACTAGAAGGAGGCAAGGAAGGAAAATCGATTGGAAAGAAACCCTAGATCTAAATTTTTTTCTTTTCTCTATGAAGAACTAAACCTATTATTCTGGTTGAAGGTTAATAAAGCTTTGATTCATCATTACTGTGAGATCTTCCTTATGCTTTAATTGTTTTATTGCTTTTTGGATATTTATTTATTTTCTAAATTATTGTCATGATTATGTTTGTTAACTAGATAATTAGCTACTATTTAATTATCAACTTAATCTATTGTCAATTAAAAAATTCATCGTATGAAGATTTTAATGTTTGTGACAAATAACATAGCAGTGCATTGTATTATGAGAATAAACAATCTAATTTAAATGAACCATCGTATACGTTTGTTGATTAGGATTTAGGTCTCTCTGGTTTTTCAGGCTGTCAATTGATTAAATTATATGATCCTATCTAGGGTTATCTATTGATTAGGGAAATAACCAATGGTCGTACCTTGGTTATTGACTAATTAAGAAGAGATTGGCTATTAGAGGGTCTCAGTAGGTATAACCGGTCTATTCATAAGTAGTAATGATTTATATTTGAATCAATGATCAGTAGTCGAATCAAGCTGAGTTAATTCCTTCAACCAGAGCTTTTCCAATTTGAATTACAATTTTAATTTGCATTCTTATTATTTTTATTTGATTTTTATTTTTGTCAACAATCCCCCCATTTCGTATTTTACATTTTATATTTTAAAAGGATTTAAATAATTACCGATCTCTGTGGACACGACCCTACTCAATCACTATACACAATTTATTTAGAGTAGGTTTTTATTTTTGCTGGCTTCGACAACCATCAGTACAAATATAAAACGGAGAAGAAAGGTACTAATAAATTCCTTATCTTAAAATATTTTGAATTTGTTATGGTAGACACAAAATCCATTCTTGATCAAATACATGAATTACAAATTATAGTTACTAAGCTTCGGAAGTTAAAAGTTGAAATTTCTAAATCAATTCAAGTTGGAGCTATTATTGCTAAATTGCCTCAAAGTTGGAATGATTATAGAAAAAAACTCCTTAATAGTAGAGAGAACATAACTTTAGAAGAATTACAAAAACATTTGATAATCGAAGAAGAGACAAGATCAAAAAAATCCAAGGACAATCATGATTTTACTAAGGTTAATGTTAGTGAAGCTAGTAAATTTTCAAAGAATTTCAAAGTCAAGAATGACAAGAAATTCAAGAAGTCGAGCACACAAAAGTTTTCTGGAAATTGTTTCTTTTGTGGCAAAAAAGGCCATCGCCAAAGTGATTGCAGATTCAAGAAGAAAAAAGGAAGAAGTGAATTCCCATAAAGCTAATGTTGTTAAAGACAAATCTAAAGAGATTTGTGCTTTCTGAGATGCAAACAGGCATGATTACCAAAACCAATATGGCTTAAATTAAGTCCTATGGTGGCTCGATTTGGGTGCAACCATTCATGTTTGTAATGATAAGAAATTTTTCTTATCGTATAAAGAAGAAATAGAAGGATAAAAGGTTCTCATGGGAAATAATAATACAGCCATGGTAGTAGGAAAAGAAGTAGTTGAGATCAACTTTACTTCTGGAAAGAAAGTTACAATGTATAATGTCTTTCATGTACTTTCTATTAGGAAGAATCTTATTTCTACCAGTTGCATGTGTAAGCATGGGCTTAAGATTGTGCTTGATGGTAATACTTGTATTGTTTCAAAGAATGAGATGTTTGTTGGGAAAGGGTATTCTTGTAATGCAATGTACAAACTCAGCGTTAATAATAATGATATCAACTTAGCTTATATTATTGAGTCTTGTGATGTTTGGCATGCTAGATTAGCACATTTGAATTTTAGATCTTTGAAATACATATCTAAGCATGGTTTGATTAATTACAATGATGTTAAAAGTCATAAGTGTGAAATCTACATCCAATCTAAATTAACTAAGAAACCTTTTCCTAAAGCCGAACGAAATACTCAAATATTAGATTTAATACATACTGATATTTGTGAGCATAATAGCATTTTAACAAGAGGATGTAAGAGGTACTTTATCACTTTTATTGATGATTGTTCTAGATACACTTATGTGTATTTACTTAGAATAAAAGATGAAGCTTTTGATAAATTTAAAATTTTCAAACCTGAAGTTGAGAACCAAAAGGAGAAGAAAATCAAAATGGTTCGAAGTGATAGAGGTGATGAATATTTTTCAATTGAGTTTGATAATTATTGTGAAGAACTTGGAATTATTCACCAAAGATCAGCTCCATTTACTCCTCAACAAAATGGTTTAGCTGAAAGGAATAATAAGATCTTTACAGATATGATAAATTCCATGATCTTTAATGCAAAACTACCAAATAATTTGTGGAGGGAATCATTACTCACTGTATGTCATATTCATATTAGAATCACATCTTTGAAAACACATGTATCTCCTTATGAAATTTGGAAAGGAAGAAAATCAAACTTGATGTATTTGAGGGTCTGGGGTTGTTTACCTTTTTATAAAATGCATGATCCTAAATCATCAAAGTTAAGTGCTAGAGGTATGAAAAGTATTTTCGTAGGATATGCTGAAAATTCCAAGGCTTATAGATTGTTAAATTTAGATTCTAACGTGATTGTGGAATCTAGAGATGTTGAATTTATTGAAAAAAATTTCAACACGATTCTAATATTAAATTAGAATCAATTATTGATCAACCATGTGATAATACTCTTGGTACCTTCACTAATAACAATAAAAGGAAAGAGTTTATAACATCTTTCGAATCAAGAAGAAGTCAACGTGAAAAGAAATAAAAGAGTTTAGCTTCGGATATTATTTCATCACAAGTATTACTCTTCCTGGTTAAAGGGGATAGAAAGAATGTACTTAACAAAGTGCCATTGTTGTTGAATGTTGAAAAAGATCCAAAGACATTTAGCAAAGCTATGTCTTCTAGAGACACTTTCTTTTGGAGAGAGATGGTAAATGATGAAATGGATTCTATTATGTCAAATCAAACATGGATCTTGGTTGATCTTCCTCCAGGATCTAAACCAATTAGCAACAAATGGGTGTTTAGAAGAAAGTACAACATTTATGGTTCTTTACAAACTTTTAAGGCTAGATTAGTAGCCAAAGGGTTTAAGCAAAAAAGTGGTATTGATTATTTTAATACATATGATCCGATGGCAAGATTAACTTATGTAAGAGTGCTCTTTGTAATTGCTTCTTTGAACAATTTTCATGTGCATCAAATGGATGTTAAGACCGCTTTTCTTAATAGTGATCTTAATGAAGAAATCTATATGGATCAACCCGAGGGATATATTTTACCTAGAAATGAGACAAACATATGCAAGTTAGTCAAGTCGCTTTATGGTTTAAAGCAAGTACCAAAACAATAGCATGAGAAGTTTGATTTGATAATCTTATCTTATGGTTTTAAGCATAATAATGCTGATAAATGTATATACGCTAAGTTCACGAATGATTTTGGTGTGATTATATGCTTGTATATTGATGACATGCTTATCTTTAAAACAAATATGCAAGGAGTGAATGGTACAAAGAAGTATTTAACTTCACAGTTTAAGATGAAAGATTTAGGTGAAGTAGATTCTATCTTAGGTGTAAAAGTGAAGAAACATAGTGGGGGTTACTCGTTGTGTCAATCTCATTATATAGAGAAGGTGCTTCTTAAATTTAATTATTTGAAATTTAAAGAAGCTAATACCCATATGATTCTAGTATTAAATTACTAGAGAATTCAGGCCGAGCAGTAGCACAACTAGAATATGTCAATACTATTGGTAGCATGATGTATGCTATGCATTGTATGAGATCCGATATAGCTTTTGCGATTTACGAAATGTCAAGATTCACGAGTAACCCTAGTGTTGAACATTGGAAAGCAATTGGAAGGATACTTGGCTATCTTAAAAGAACCATTAAATTGAGTTTGTTTTATAATGATTATCCAGAAGTACTAGAAAGATATTCGGATGCTAGTTGGATAACCAATACAAGTGATAAAAATCCACTTCTAGTTAGATTTTTACAATTGTTGAAGGAGTTGTTTCTTGGGCTTCAAAGAAAGAAACATGCATAACTCACTCAATGATGGAAAGTGAGTTTATAGCACTTGCAACTATAGGCAAGGAAGCAGAATGACTGAGAAATTTGTTGTTTGATATAAAATTGTGACCATAATCGATGCCATCTATTTCTTTGTACTGCGATAGTGAAGCTACATTGTCTAGAGCTTATAATAAAGTGTATAATGGAAAGTCTAGACATACTAGCTTGAGAAATGAATATGTGAAACAATTAATAGCAGATGGTGTTATTAATATTGTTTATGTTAGGACTAATAAGAACCTAGCCGATCCTTTAACAAAAGATCCTTCAAGAGACTTAGTAAAGGATACATCTTTTGGAATGGAATTGAAACCTTTCTTTGATAAAGTCACCAACGACGGTAACCCAACTGTGTAATAGTTATACTGCTATTCTATAGTTAAATGGCTAATAACAAGTTGTTGTTTTGTGACTGGTTTGGCACCAAAAAATAAATAATCCCATTCGAGATGTTCAGTGCAAATAGCTACAAGGTTGAGGTTGAGTATTTACTCTTAATGAAGTTCAAGTCTTATAGTAGCTAAAGACATGATTTGAAGCTTCACCTAAGTAAACATAAGAAATGGTGTCGTTTCTAACAAGATTGTGGTTTAATTTTGTACATGTTCATGAATCCAAGATAGAGCACAAGGCCGGAATAGTGCTAAATATTGGAACATAATTTGAAATTTGGGATAACTTATAAGTGTCGTATCTCCAGTATTTATTTAAGAGACAAAGTTTAATGCTTAGCACACTATTGTCTTGTAAATGCTTTGAAATAAATTCACTAATTAAAGGTTAAAATCGAAAGATAACTTTTTGTATGTATAAGTTTATCATTAATAAATCTGGAAAATATTAAAATCTAGTGGGGGATTGTAAGAGAAATTGTAACATTTTTTAAGTTTGAAATTTTGGAAGAAAGCGGCTAACCGTTTTCGTTCAAAGAGTATGTTTTGGCTTCGACTGAAAAGAGCTAGCCGGATTTTAAGAATCGGTAAACCGGTAGTGAACATATGCTAATTTCAAACCAAATAGTGTGTCTTTGAAGAAGTAGCATTTTTTAATTGTTGTAATTTTTCAATCAAAAATGTTTTCTTCATTAAATAGACACGCATATTAAAAAAAATACCAGATTATTACATATTACATACATGTTCTTGGAATACAATCTTATTTGCTAGAGATTGTGTTTAGAATTTATTATATCTTGGGGGTGACTTGCCATTAAATTCAATAGCAAATTAAGAATGGTGAGGACAAATAAAACCTTAAAGGAAAATGTACAAACATGTCTCAAATCCTAACAAATTTTCTTTTTTCTTTGCCTCCATATTCGTAAAGCCACCAACATCTAAGTCTGTTGATAATTTTGGTTGACTTTGAAGTTATGTATGTAGAATGGGCGCCCGTTATTCTACGTATAAAGTAGTTGGAAGAAATCTTAATCCATGAACATTGCGGTTCTTTATTCATAAAACACTTGATTTCAAGATATTGGGTGTGTTATTTATAAACAAAATCACTAGCAACGAGGATTTTAATCAGTTGATGAATTTGTACTTTCCAAGGAGATAATGTGCATATTATGTATAATATGCTTGGTTTGTCTTCAATGCAGGAGAGCTGTTAGGTTCGTGTTTATGCGTAAGTGACAGTGTTGTCAAGATTACTTAGATTCCATCAAATCTGTAACTACCACGGCCACCAAGATTTACATAGTGTACTCTCTCTCCCTCACTCACACACAAACGAGTGGCGACAATCACAATTAAGTTAATTTGGTTAATTTTCTTTCTTTGTCTTCTCCCATAATCTTAATCCTTTGGCATTTCATAGGTATTACTATGTATGAACATGTGGAGACTATGGCGAGGGAAGTGTGGTGAGGAGCTAACTCTGTTCTGGGGATTGAAGCAACACTTTGACAGGTACTTTTTACTGACGGAAAGAATTAGAATATATCTAAAGGAAGCAATATGCTTAAGAGGAAGGGAAAATTCTTGAGTGTTCCTAGAGCATTGCTCATTTTTCAGTTACTCCTTGCCATGTGTATGCTTCAAGCAATTATGATGATTTGCATACACACATGGTAAATTGTAAATGGATAAGAAGTAATGTTCTAGCAGCACCAAAGACCTTAAGAGGCCATTTGATTATGCAAAGTTTTCTTTGACTTGATTGGAGTACATGGATACCAGAGACACCTTCCACTGTGATTTTGCAAAAGATGAAAACTTCTCCTAAAGCAAATAATTTGCCAGTGATCAGGCCCCCCCAACTATTGGAGGCTGATGGTTTTCTCTTTGGATTTCCTTCTCGTTTTGGGGTCATGGCAGCCCAGTGCAGGACTGCAAGGCCTTCTTTGATTGGACTTATGAGCTATGGGCATCACAAGCACTTGCTGGCAAACCTGTTGGAATCTGCTGGAGTACTGGTTTTCATGGGGGAGGCCAGGAGCTTACTGCGTGAGTTCCTAATGATTCTATCTAGTTACCTTATTAGATGTTTACTAACTGCTCCGCACGTATTGATCTTGGAGAGCATTACCAGTGCCATATGTTGAAGAACCTCAGTTATTTATTGGTGTTGGTATGTTTTCCATTACTCATAATTTGTTGTCTTCATGCATTGCATGTCTTCTTCAATCCGATTTTGTAAAGAAGATGTGGTATATGATTGTTTGCCCTTCAACTCGTTTTACAGATTGACCGCCGTAACACAACTAGCACATCACGGTATGCAGTTTGTTCGACTTGGTTACACCTTTGGCAGCGGCATGTTTGCGATGAATGAGGTAAAGGGTGGCTCTTCTTATGGCGCTGGAACATTTGCGGCAGATTGTTCCCGCCAACCCACAGAGCTAGAAATCCACAGGCCTTTCACCAGGGTAAGTATGTTGCTGAAATAGCAAAGAAGCTCAAACATTGATCTTAACAATTGCTTGTACACAATGTATCTGATAATATGAAGAAACACTCAACTGCAATTTATCAAGGGATACCTATGACATAAAATCATCTGCCTTTAAAAATGAAAGCTGGCGTGCGCACATACTTATTATGCTAGCGAATGATGTATCGCGCTAGCAAACATGACTAATTTATGCGCCGTGTCCCAAACTTGACATGCGTTCAGATAATTGCTTGCGTAGATTAGGAGAGGATCATTGTTTACTTCGTAACTAGTTTGTAATTTTGCACATTGTGTCCTTGGAGTTGGTTTTAACTTCTGGGTCCATAGATTGGGCAAGCTTTCACTCCTTTTTATGACACATGCACGCACAAAAGAAAAGAGAACTGCCAGTTGAGTAGAAAGTGCTCCAACTTCAATGGAGAATGTCTGGCGGGCATTATCGGGTCAGGACCCGAACCCGGAAGATTACAAAGGCATGGAGTTCTGGTCCAACCCGGAGCAATCGGGCCGGCTAAAAAAGCAAGGCGACTACATCAAAACGTGGCGCCGCCGTCGGTTCATTCAAAAACAAGGCGAGCTCTTTTGTTTAAAAGACTCCCACAAAATCACCCGGAGCTCCACTCCACGCGGCTTCATCCCTGTGGGCACTTGCCTCACTGTCAGGCGCCGAGGACGTTCTAAACAAACCCTTCGTCTTCGAGCTCTCCAGGGGGGAATACACGATGTACTTTGTGGCTGATACTGAGAAGGAGAAGGAGAAGCGGATCAATTCGATTGATCGCGCGATTGTTCAACACTCGCGGTCGGTGACTGAATCCGAAGTCGTTGAATATGACAGCAAATGGTGATTGGTTTGTGAATTTTTCAATTTCTTAAATTCAGTGTAAAAAAATTATTAACTTTCGTTAAAAATTATTTCTTTTTTTGTGGGATCATGTCACAATTTGAGCTTACTTGGTTTAACCTTGACACAGTTTCTAGATCTGGGCTGTTTTCAATTTTTCCTTTATTTTATTATTTTTCAATAGTATTATTCATGATTGGGTTGTGCATATCAATTTTGAAGGGCCCCTCAGTGATTATTGTATATGTTGCTTGAAGTTAGAGATTTGCTGTAGCTTAGTGGCGGATAAAGCATCAACCATTCCCCGGTGACTTTTCTATTTCTTGCTTTTGAGCTAGAGGACGAAGAAGCATAACACTAGATAAGGATATACAAGCGGAATTGGTGAAGAAGAAAAAGTTCGAAAATCTGAGATGAAGAAAGCAGAGCTCATATTCGTTCCATCACCAGGAATTGGTCACCTTGTGTCAACTCTTGAGTTTGCGAAGCATTTAATCGATCGGGATGATCAAATTTCAGTCACCATCCTGTCTATGAAGCTAGCGATCGCTCCTTGGGTTGACGCATACACCAAATCACTAACAGATTCACAACCAAGAATCTGTGTCATTGACCTCCCTCCTGTAGATCCGCCTCTTCCGGACGCTTTTAAGAAATCCCCAGAATATTTCATCTCACTGGTTGTGGAAAGTCACTTGCCTAATGTTAAAAATATTGTATCATCCCGCTCTAATTCAGGCTCCCTCCAAGTTACCGGGTTAGTTCTCGATTTCTTTTGTGTGTCCATGGTTGACATTGCTAAGGAGTTGAGTCTACCTTCGTACATATTTTTAACCTCTAATTTGGGATTCTTGGGTCTCATGCTGTATTTACCGACTCGTCAGGATAGGATTAGCACTGTGTTTGAATCTTCAGATGATGAGTTGTTGATCCCAGGTATTATCAACCGCGTTCCCGCATGTGTTTTGCCTTCTCCTTTGTTTAATAGGGATGGGGGTCATGCCACTTTTGTGAAGCTTGCTCAAAGATTCAAAGATGTCGATGGTATAATTGTAAATACATTTCATGAGTTAGAGCCAAATGCTTTCAACGCATTTTCTGGTGATCTAAATCCTCCGTTGTACACAGTTGGGCCAGTACTTCACCTTAAAAGTCAGCCTAACCCTGATTTAGATGAGGCTCAGTGCCAAAAGATCTTTCAATGGCTTGATGATCTGGCTGAATCTTCAGTAGTGTTTCTCTGTTTTGGAAGCTTTGGGAGCTTTGATGCAGCACAGGTGAAAGAGATAGCAATCGGGCTGGAGAGAACCGGGTACAATTTCTTGTGGTCTCTGCGAGTTTCGGCCCCAAAAGATGAAGTTTCTGCACGTAGATATGTCACAAATAATGGTGTATTTCCTGAAGGATTCTTGGAAAGGATCAAGGGAAGAGGAATGATCTGTGGGTGGGTCCCACAGGCGGAGATTTTAGCCCACAAAGCAATTGGAGGTTTTGTATCTCATTGTGGATGGAACTCGATCCTGGAGAGCTTGTGGTATGGTGTGCCAATTGCAACATGGCCTATTTATGCAGAACAGCAGCTTAACGCATTTAGGATGGTGAAGGAACTGGGATTAGCGGTGGATTTGAGATTGGATTACAGGGTTGGTAGTGATCTTGTGATGGCTGGTGATATAGAGAGCGCGGTAAGATGCCTAATGGATGGTGAGAGCAAGATAAGAAAGAAAGTGAAGGGAATGGCCGAGATCAGCAGGAAGTCTCTGATGGAAGGTGGATCTTCATTCAAGTCGATAGGACAATTCATTAGTCTAAACTTTTAGTATGGCGTGCTACCATTAGTATCGAAGAAAAATAATAAGTATATTGCCTAGAGCTAGAAGCCATGAGCTTCCGCAGTCATTTTCTTTTATGATCTCATGTTCTCTGACAATATTTGTGAACAATATATGTGTAGGCTGCTTCCTGGCGAACTTTTCCACCAAAACAATTGCAAGGCTTTATGCATCTCCTCCCATTGATACTTCGCCACCCATGCCATACTCTAGAAGAAACATGCTGATGCACTAACGTGTCAGCTAACATATGAGTTCTAAACTGCAGCACATGAATTCAAAAAGAGTAGAGTCAGAATATCAAAGTATTTAAAAAGGATATTAGTTGGATGGACTACGGTTCCTTTTATTCCACTTGAGCTTGTTTTAGTGGACTATTTGATAGAAAACCCTGCAAGTCCAAAATTACACCATAACCATGTCCTGATCTAGAAGAACGTTGCTGAATTTCAGATCACCATGAATAATTGATAATAGTGGTAAAGATATTAAATTATTTGTATCTAAATTAGATTCTCATACTTTAATAAAGTAAAGGATAAATTAAAAGATAAAAAGAAACACAAATTTCCCATTTAGGAAAATTCTATAATGCCGTAATGAAAATTACGACATTAATAGCGTGATAGGTATAAATATTGTAAATTACACATAGAACTAGTAAATGTAAAGTAAAACCAGTAAATTCATACAAGATTATTAATTATTTAAAAAATTATCATTGTTTCTACCGAGTTCTAGTGAAAAATATTTTATTCATTTACAAAAAATATTTTCTTTAATTAAACAAAGAAAAAATTACTCATTAATTAAACAAAAAATTATTCTAAAAACAATGGAATAAGTTTTATTGAATTTGTTTAACTATAAATTCTATATTTATTCTAGGACATTTGTGTAGTTTTTTTTTCTCATTTTCTATAATAATATTTATTGCACAAGTTAATTAAGCACAATTATTTATCTTGATATGGAGCAAGCAAAAACAAAATAAAAAAAAAAATTCTTATATTACTAAATACGTATATGATATATCAATAAAATTAGATCTTATTTTGAGTCTTATGCATACTTCATATATTTTCAAACTTTTTACTTGTACTTATAGATGATTTATGGTTGTTGTTGAGGAAGTGTAGAAAGATGCAAAATAACCTCATCTTACAACAACTATGAAAGATATTAAAATAATATTTATTTTTAAAATTCAATTTTGGAAATAAATTTCATCCTTAATAAAACATCACATGTATTATATAAATGCAAAATTAGCATGATTCAATTTAAATAAAAAAACAATAAATATATAAGATAATAAATATTATAATGAGCTTTTATTTTACAATTGTGAATTTTTTTTTTGCGGTAACTCTTATATTTATTTATTTTACCTTTTATTCATAAGTTTTAGGCATAATATACAAAATTTATGTTTTATTTTGCACTTAATTTTGTTTTACTTATTTTATGTTATATTTTTGATTTTTTTTATTTACTAGTAATACATCAATTGGCCAGCTTTATAGTAATTTACTTGTTTTACTTTTTTTTTTTTTTACAAATCTTATATTTTATTTCCAAAATTTATGTTTGATTTTACAGTTAGTGTTGATTTACTAGTTTTATCTTATATTTGCAAGTTTTTGTTTTATTTACCATTAATACATTAATTTACTAGTATTATTTTAATTTACTTGTTTTACCTTCCATTTACAAGTCTTATGTTTCATTTCCAAAATTTATGTTTTAGTTTGCGCTTAATGTTGATTTACTAGTTTTATAATATAGTTATAAGTTTTTGTTTTATTTACTAGTAATATATCAAATTACCAGTTGTATAGTAATTTACTTGTTTTACCTTGTCTTTACAAGTCTTTTGTTTCATTTCCAAAATTTATGTTTTATTTTACAGTTAATGTCAATTTACTAGTTTTTAGTATACCTACAAGTTTTTGTTTTGTTTACTAGTAATACATCAATTTATTAGTTTTATATTAATTTACTTGTTTTATCTTATATTTACAAATCTTATGTTTAATTTCTAACAATTATGTTTTATTTTACACTTAATGTTGATTTATGAGTTTCATGTTACATTTGTAAGTTTTTGTTTTATTTACTAATAATACATCAATTTATCAATTTTATAATAATTTATTCGTCTTATCTTCCATTTATAATTCTTATGTTTAATTTCTAAAATTATGTTTTAGTTTACAATTAATGTTGATTTATAAGTTTTATTTTTTATTTACATAATTTATGTTTAATTACGGTATTGATGCCGTAACTGTAATCACAGGATCATAGAATGATGACCTAGGGGTGTTCGCGGATCTGATTTTACGGATTGGATATCAATCCATATCCGATCCATGATTTTGCGGATTATAATTTTTCAATCCAGTCCAATCCACGGATTGATAAAATTCAATCTAAATCCAATTCATACATCTGCGGATCGGATGCGGATTTGACTCAATCCATAACCAATTCATATGTCTGCGAATCGGATGCGGATTTGACTCAATCCATATCCAATCCACCATTTTGCGCATTAGCTTTCAAATTAAAAAATTTTAATTCTCTCCAACTAATGAAATAAAAAAAATTCTAATATAAAATAATTTTGCTACCAATTAAATTTAAAATTGAATAAAATTTAAATAAATGAATTGTTTAAATAAAGCTAAAATAATACATTTAAAGTTTCAAAATATAACACATCAAGACTAATTATTCAAATAAAGCTACAATAATACGTTCAAAGTTTCAAAATATAACACACCAAGGTTAATTGTTCAAATAAAGTTACAATAATACGTTAATATAATACCGAAATTAATTGTTCAAATAAAGCCATAATTAATTGAAATGGCAAAGTTTCGGAAACCAAATAAAATCTGATCCTTCACCAGCTCTATTGCGCCTATCGAAAAGTGGTGATTACGAAACCGTCCACGATGGGAACCAGGAGAAGCCGTACGGGTAGCGATCTTGAAGGTTGTGATAGTGAAATTGTTCAACTGGAACTAGTGAATGTGATGTGGCTCGATGGACTTGGAAAAGAAGATGGCTTGTTCTCACCGGAATCACTTGGCCGATGTCTTTCAAATCTGTGTCGAGAGTGTATCCAACCAGTATTGAGTGTTGCTAGTGTGTGTGACGGCAGGGAAGCTTTGTGATTTTTGTTTGCAAATTGTTGGTGACTTGGCGTCATGATACTTTACTTTTGGGTGACTTTGTAAATTGTTGGTGACTTGGCGTTATGTTACTTTGCTTTTGCTAATGCGTGTGACTTTGTTTTTATTTTGTTTTACAATTTTTACAAGTTATATTTGTATATTTGATTATTTTCATTTTATATTATTATTGGGTAATGGCTAAGATATGTTATAGTGCTTTATGTAACTATATAATGTCACATTTATAATTTTTTAATTAAATTTATAATAATTTTTTAATTATATATATATATGTATGTATTTTTTTTTTTTTGCGGATTCACGGATTTCTGCGGATTTATAGAAGTAAATCCATATCCAATCTATCGACTGCAGATTTTTAAATTTTCAATCCATATCCAATCCACCAATCCACGGATCGGATTGAGCAGATCGGACGAATTGAGCGGATCGGATTAGATTCTGAACACCCCTCAATGACCCATGAATTTATGATATAACAAAAAGTGTGTTTTTCTTATCTTTTAGTTTATCTTTTACTAAAAAAAAATTACTCTATTGCCAAATTCAATCAAGAGAAACTTTCTCACTTAAATGGTTTCCAGCAACATCGAGACTTGAAGCACTTGAAATCCAGTTAGGAAGAAAGCCCATAAAACGGTTACCATTAATTGAAAATATTCTCACCTTTGGAAGATTGAAACCCAATGCAGGTTGTAGACTTCCTTTCAGTCTGCATATGGAGTAAATGCAGAAGTATACAAATCCAAAGTTTCCCTAACCAATTATGCTTGACGATAAAAAGTCACTAGTTACCTTTACTCAGCTCTGCATAAGAAACCATTAGAAATTCTTGCTCCATCGGCAACATATCAAAAGATTAATGTGCAGACCTCTTTCTTCGAGCATAAACAATAATAAGGCATATGGATAAGATTGTTGGTTTTCCTGATTCTTTTGGACAGAAAAGATGATAAAAGCAACACATCTGGACCCCCGTACAGCCTCCCATTCCCAAAGAGTGAAATTCTTATTTTATTCTCCAATAGCTCCTTTTAATTAGTACCTCACCCTCAATATTATTGTAAGAAAGATTAAATTTTCCAAGAAGGATAAATTCTCTAAAATTATTTTAGAATCTGACCAGACAAATTGTTACTTGACAGATCCAACCAATTGATGCTTTTTAATGAACTCAGAGAAAGTGGAATGGTTCCTCTGAAAGAATTACCATGCATATCAAAATATCAAAATATTCTAAACTTTTTCAAGTGCTTAAAGTCATCAGAATCTCATCTGGAAACTGATTTCTAAAGATATAGAACTCAACAATAGCAAGAGTGCGTTAGAAAGGTTTCCTGGGAGATCGAGTATAAGTGAAAATGTTGTTATATCAAAAATTTGTTGCGACAAAATACCATCGTCGACAGCCAATGCCAACAAACCGTTTAGACTCCATTGCAAATACATTCAGATTGACAAGATTTCCTCTCTGAGGAAGAACGGTTCCTTTTATTTTGTTGTGACCCAATTTGATGTTTACTATGGAATGGGGCAGCGGCCCTCCAAATTGATTGTCGTATAAAATGAGAGTTTTAAAGTTGCTACAGTTAGCGAGAAAGTTAACAAAATTAAGATCATTGTCTACCTCAGATCCCGAATTTTTGCCTCCCATAAACCTAAAAGTGGTAGATTCGTAAGGCTGCTAAAATTAATTGCCACTTTCCCTTTGAATTGATTGGTGGAAATGTCAAGAAGTTCCGAGATTTGAAGTGTTGGACAAAGAATCAGGGATAGAGCCCAAAAAAAATTATTTGTCACAATACTAAACTCTCTTAAGGTTTGGAATATTGACGCCAATGTCAAACAGTAACCTTCCACTGAATCTATTGAGCGTGAGATAAATCTTTTCTGGGGAAGAGATATTATAAATTGAGTAACCATGGAGAAATTATTTTTACCTAGGTAATCTGTAACAAACATTACATGAAGAGCTGAAAGATTTCCAATGAAAGCTGGAAGTTGTCCCGTAAGATTATTGGAACAAATGGACAGGCTTACAAGTAGCCAAAGGTGTGTTGGAATTTCTCCCGCAAGGTTGTTTCAATGGGCAATTAAAGTGATAAGGTTGAAGCAATGGTATAAATTGGTTGATTTTATCGGCAAAAGAATCATTGGCCAGTATTACATATTCAAGCCCGAAGAGACGACCAAACTCACTAGGATTTTCACCCTGGAAGCCGTTGTCTGCAATGCTGATTTACTGAGGAAACTAAGATTCCCAACATTATGAGGTAAGAAACCTCGTATGCTCTGGTTTCCCAAGTCTAACTTAGTCACTCTTTTGTGCCTACGACCACAGGCTATTCCCCTCCATTGACATTAGTTTGCAGAAATGTTCTGTGAACTAGTGACTCCAAGTGGATCATGAAGCTGTGACTTTGTGGCGAGTAATGCAAGACGATCTATCTCGTTGGATCTCGCTACCATGATGTTGGAAGCACAAAAGAGAAGAAAGGCAAGTGCGCTTGACAGATGTAGAACGCTAGGAAGCTGCATTTTTGTCATAGTTGAAAGGAAAGGAGCAGATTAATCTCTGAGAGCACCTCTTTTGATCTCATAATTTATAGAGCTCAATCACTAAACTTTTCCAGTCGATGTAAGTAGAAGACTAGAAGCTAAGGCAGCCTCATCATTCATTTCACCTTTCCCATTTGCTTCTTGTAATAAGGATCTGAATCGTACAATGTAAACTTGTCATTAATATTGACGTTCTAATTAAATTAACATCGCCGGTCAAGAATATGGGAGTCAATTCCTTTAACAAAAATATATAACACTTAAAAGATACAAGCAGATTCCTCTTCCTTCATCTATACATATGTGTATAGCTGGTATAAATTAATCTTTGTATCTTTACCATCAAATGCATTCATATGCAATTTTTCCCAAAAAAAATGACAAATTCATTCTCCGTTGGTACCTTCTATCAATAACGATAGGCCGAAGCTCACCTTGAGTGACAGAACTTAAGGGTGGGCAAATAACTTAACCCAATCCAACTCAATTTGAAAAATTTGGGGTTCGAATCAAATATGAATGAAGAATCTAATTTGATTGAGTTAGATATTGGACACCCGATCAACTCGGATTATGATTATATTGAGTTAATCACAATACACATATAAATACAAATTTGTTCCGAATTATATTTAAATCAGATCAGGATTTTTTTTTCCCAACCTAATTAACTCGGAACCCAATCAAATTTTGTCAAAACCTAATTAGTTTTGATCCAAAACCCGATCCTAATCCGAATTTGCCCACCCCTGATAAAACTTCCAAGTCCATTAGGATAGAAACATCGTTGTGTTATGACAACTAAGTATATATGATTATCCCTATTTTATTATATGCATGAATTATATTTAGTTAATTTTCTCAGAAACTCACAAACACAGCGTGGAATATTAGCTATCATAAACAACAAGCTAGCTTCTGAGATTGACTTAAGCAATGAAAAAAAAAAGTTAATTCCATTAGAAGATTTTTATTAATTAAGTCTATTTCATGATTGAACAAAATCAAATAAGAAAAAAAGGATATACTTTGAATAATCTTACTCGTGAATTGACTATTTTCTAAATATCTCCTTATTTTTTTAACATCTCAAGTTATCCCTATTCAATCACTATGGAAAAAATAGAAGATAATAATTCTTTTGCCTTCTTAATAAAAATTAAGAATAAATTGAGATTTTAAAAAATAGAGAAGGTAAATTAAAGATAGGTGATTCAGGGAAAAGTAGAGAATTGACTGGATTGCCATGTCACTTACAAATTATTGAGCGCTTTAATCGTTTTAATTTCAACTTAATTAACGACCTGCCGTCCGTTCTTCCTGAAAAGAGAATATGAGAGCCCAGTGAATGATGACGGATGACCCACCACACAACCCATGGAAACTCTAAGCACCCCAGTTATTTCTCTTCCACGTCACCCAAACCCCACTACCCTAACTGTCAATAACGGCTATCAACACCACCCCCAGTTTTCTCACTAATCAAACAATGCAGAAATATAAAACAGCTAAAGCAAATTCATGCTCAAATGCTAAGTACGGGCTTTTTCTTTGACCCATACTCAGCCAGCAAGCTCTTCACACCTTGTGCTCTCAGTACCTTTTCCAGCCTTGATTACGCACGTAAAATGTTCGATCAAATTCCCCAACCAAATCTTTATACTTGGAACACCGTCATTCGTGCTTATTCATCAAGTGACGAACCTATTCAGAGTTTTATGATGTTTTTGCAGCTGGTTCATAATTCTCCTTATTTTCCAAACGAATTCACTTTCCCTTTTGTGATTAAAGCGGCAGCAAGGCTCGTTCAGTTTGAGGATGATTTGTTTATTTCTAATCCACTAATACATTTTTATGCCGTGTGTGGGGATTTAGCTATGGCTTATTGTGTTTTTGTTATGATTGGTAAGAAAGATGTTGTTTCTGGGAATTCGATGATCTCGGGGTTCGTTGAAGGAGGTTTTTTCGAAAAGGCAATAGAGTTGTATAGAGAGATGGAGGTGGAAAATGCGAAGCCTGATGAGGTGACAATGGTGGCTGTTTTATCAGCTTGTGCAAAGAAGAGGGATTTGGAATTTGGGATGATGGGTCTGTTCTCATATCGAAAAGAGTGGGATAAAAATGGACCTGACTTTTGAGTAATGCGATGCTTGATATGTATGTGAATCCGAAGTCGTTGAATATGATAGCAAACGGTGATTGGTTTGTGAAATTTTCAATTTCTTAAATTTAGTGTAAAAAAAAGTATGAACCTTTGTTAAAAATTATTCCTTTTTTTTGGGGTTCACGTCACAATTTGAGCTTACTCAGAGGTTGTTTGTTAAATGTCTGAAGTCTGAAATTTTGTTAATTTCAGTCATTTTCTAAAATATGTTTGTTTGTTTTTTAGAACTTATGTCTGATTTTCAGACATTTACGTCTGAATAGAAAAAGTAAACTTTTGTGACTTTTATCTGAATGAAAAAAGGTCTGAATGACAACTAAATATTATATTCCAAAAATATCTCTGTAAAATAATTTATTTCCTAAACTATAAAATTTAATCCTCTTTTTTTGTTTTAATTTATAAGGACATAAATGTCAATTAACTAAATTTAAGATGTTTTTTATTGTAAAAACAAACAAGATGCCACTTAAATTCAGATATTTAAAAAAGAAAAACAAACATGTCATTCAAATTTTCGTATTCAGACCCATTCAGACTTTAGAAAAATTCAGACCCATTTAGATTTCAGACAAAAAAACAAACGCTACCTCAGTTTAATCTTAACACAATTTCTTGTTCTGGGCTGTTTTTAATTTTCAGTGGAATTATTGGCACCCCTCTCATATTCTTTTAAAGCTTCTATTATAAGTACACCTTATTAAATAATATTAGAAAAATTATCGTTGTTATTAACACCCATTTTAATTTCAAAATTGTCCTTCTTCTAAATTTGATTCTCTCTTTCCAACACCTAACAATAAATATCGGCACTATTTTTGCCGCCTATGTCATGCCATGCTTTTGTCCAGTCATTCATGAAATTTTCCATCCAGGTCTTGAGTTTGTCTTCTCTTGTAATTTTGCTACTTGAAAAATTATTTTAGTCCTACTCACTGATTTATGCTAGGTGATTAGATAGTCAAAAGGTTTTTTTTTTTCAATAAAAGATTGTTGTCTCTATAACTCCTTGTTTTGATTTTTTAGATGCCTGAAACTCAAAAATTAACTAATCATTGAAATTGGATGAAAATCTTAAACAATAAACAATTATATTTATACGGGTGTGGAACTTCAGAGAAAAAGAATATAATATATTTACTTGTGTCCTTAAATGTAATTGAGAAAGAAAAGGGATTTTATTAGTTTGATAAAGGGGTGCCAATATCTACTCTTTAATTTTTCCTTTGTTTTATTATTTTTCAATACTATTATTCATGACACAGTGGGTTGTGCCTATCAAATTTAAAGGGCCCATCAGTGATAATTGTATATGTTGCTTGAAATTAGAGATTTGCTGTAGCTTAGTAGTTAGTTTAAAGTATCAACCATTCCTCGATGACTTTTCTATTTCTTGCTCTTGAGCTAGTGGACGATGAAGCATAACATTAGATAAGGATAGAGAAGCAGAATTGGACGATCAAGAAGGAAAAGTTGAAAAGCTGAGATGGAGAGAGCAGAGCTCATATTCGTTCCATCACCAGGCATTGGTCACCTTGTGTCAACCCTTGAGTTTGCAAAGCGTTTAATCGACCGGGATGATCGAATTTCAGTCACTATCCTGTCTATGAAGCTAGCGGCCGCTCCTTGGATTGACGCATACACCAAATCACTAACAGATTCACAACCAAGAATCTGTGTCATTGACCTCCCTCCAGTAGATCCGCCTCCTCCAGGCGTTTTTAAGAAATCCCCAGAATACTTCATCTCACTGGTTGTGGAAAGTCACTTGCCCAATGTTAAAAATATTGTATCATCCCGCTCTAACTCAGGCTCCCTCCGAGTTACTGGGTTAGTTCTCGATTTCTTTTGTGTGTCCATGGTTGACATTGCAAAAGAGCTGAGTCTACCTTCGTATATGTTCTTAACGTCTAATATGGGATTCTTAGGTCTCATGCTGAATTTACCGACTCGTCAGGATAGGATCAGCACTGTATTTGAATCTTCAGACGATGAGTTGTTGATCCCAGGCATTACCAGCCCAGTTCCCGTATGTGTTTTGCCTTCTTGTTTGTTTAATAGGGATGGGGGTCATGCCACTTTGGTGAAGCTTGCTCAAAGATTCAAAGATGTCGATGGTATAATTGTAAATACATTTCATGAGTTGGAGCCATGTGCTGTCAACGCATTTTCTGGTGATCTAAATCCTCCCTTGTACACAGTTGGGCCGGTGCTTCACCTTAAAAGTCAGCCTAACCCTGATTTAAATGAGGCTCAGTGCCAAAAGATCTTTCAATGGCTTGATGATCTGGCTGAATCTTCAGTAGAGTATCTCTGTTTTGGAAGCTTTGGGAGCTTTGATGTGGCACAAGTGAAAGAGATAGCAATCGGGCTGGAGAGAAGTGGGTACAATTTCTTGTGGTCTCTGCGAGTTTCGTCCCCAAAAGATGAAGTTTCTGCACATAGATCTGTCACAAATAATGGTGTATTTCCTGACGGATTCTTGGAAAGGATCAAAGGAAGAGGAATGATCTGTGGGTGGGTCCCACAGGTGGATATTTTAGCCCACAAAGCAATTGGAGGTTTTGTTTCTCACTGTGGATGGAACTCGATCCTGGAGAGCTTGTGGTATGGTGTGCCAATTGCAACATGGCCTATTTATGCAGAACAGCAGCTTAACGCATTTAGGATAGTGAAGGAACTGGGATTAGCGGTGGAGTTGAGATTGGATTACAGGGTTGGTAGTGATCTCGTGATGGCTGGTGATATAGAGAGCGCGGTAAGATGCCTAATGGATGGTGATAGCAAGATAAGGAAGAAAGTGAAGGAAACGGCTGAGATCAGCAGGAAGTCTCTGATGGAAGGTGGATCTTCATTCAATTCGATAGGGCAATTCATTAGGCTCAACTTTTAGTATGGTGTGTTATCATTAGTATCGAAGAAAAATGATAGGTATATTGCCTGGAAGCCAGGAGCTTCCGCAGTCATTGCCTTTTTATGATCTCATGTTCTCTAAAAATATTTGCGAACAATATATATGATTTAATTTCGTGATGTTGGTGAATTTGTCTTCGCATAGAAGATGACTTGACTCGAGACTTGGAAAAAGGAGCAATGAATTGCGGAAATTTTGGTTTATTCCCATTTATCAGAGGAACATAGAATATGGATCGTGTTCGAAATTTTCTGATGCACGAGTAGTTATGTAAAATGTCTAAGCATAACACGTTATGCATTTATCATTTAACAGTGGAGACTTGATTTGACATCTCTGTTATATCAAAAACATTATTGCCAAGAAAAGTCTCAACAATTTTCATCACTTGTTCTGGCAAAGCCATTTTAGCATATTCGTGGAGACTCAAGTCATCGCTGCTGAACGTGCTATCTGTAATCTGTGGGCCGCTTTCTGGCGAGCATTTTCTAGCAAAAGAATTGCAAGGCTTTATACATCTCCTGCCGATGCCATTGACACATCGCCATCCATGCCATACTCTAAAAGAAACATGTTGATGCACTAATGTGTCAGTTAACATATAAATGAGTTCTAACATGCAGTACATGAATTCAAAAAGAATAAAATCAGAATATCAAAGTATATAAAAAGATACATTTAGTTGGAGCTAGATAGTCTACAGAGCCTTTTATTGATTTAGTGGACTATTTGATAGAAAATCTTGCAAATCCAAGATTACTCTCATAGACAACCATGTCCTGATCTAGAAAAACGTTGTTGGACTTCAGATCACTTTGAACGATTGGTAATTGATGGTAGTGGTAAAGATATTAAATTATTTGCAGCTAAAGTAGAATCTCTTACTTTGATAAAGTAAAAGACAAACTAAAAAATAAAAAAAAACACAAATTTTAATTTTTAATATGACAAAAGATTGTGTGTGTGTGTGTTTTTTTAGTTTGTCCCGTACTTCAATAAAAAAAAAGAAAAAAAAACTCTATTGCCATATTCAATCAAGAGAAACATTCCCACTTAAATGGTTTCCAGCAACATCAAGCCTTCCAGATTGAAGAACTAGAAATCCAGTCAGGAAGAAAGCCCGTGAAACAGTTGCCATTAGTTGAAAATGTTCTCACCTTTGGAAGATTGAAACCCAATGAAAGTGGTAGACTTCCTTTCAGTCTATATATGGAGTGAGCAAATACCAGAAGCATACAAATCCAAAGTTTCCCTAACCAATTATGTTTGACGATGAAATGTCACTAGTTATCTTTACTCAGCTCTGCATAAGAAACCATTAGAAATTCTTGCTCCATCGGCAACATATCAAAAGATTAACGTGCAGACTTCCTTTTTTGAACATAAATAATAATAAGGCATATGGATATGATTTCTGCTTTTCTTGATCCTTTAGACGGACAAGATGGTAAAAGCAACTCATCTGAACCCCCGTACAACTTCTCATTCCCAAAGAGTGAAATTCTTATTTTATTGTCCAAAAGCTCCTTTTATTGGTACCTCCCCCTCAATACGATTGTGAGAAAGATTCAAATACTCCAAGAAAGATAAATTCTCGAAAAATATTTTGGAATCTGACCAGACAAATTGTTACTTGACAGATCCAACCATTTGATGCTTTTTAAGGAACTCAGAAAAAGTGGAATGGTTCCTCTGAAAGAATTATCATGCATATCAAAATATCAAAATATTATAAACTTTGTACAAGTGCTTAAAGTCTTAAGAATCTCATCAGAAAATTGATATCTAAAAATATACAACTCAACAAGATTATTCAAGTTACCCACTTCTAAAGTAAGAGTGCCCTTAAAAAGGTTTCTTGAGAGACCTAGTATAAGTGCAAGTGTTGTTATATCAAAAATTTGTTGTGGCAAAACACCAGCGAGCTTATGATCGTCGACGGCCAATGCCAACAAATTTTGGCAATTTCCAAGGAATTGGTTAGAATCCATTGCCAATACCTCCAGATTGACAAGATTTCCTATCTCAGGAGGAATGGTTCCTTTTATTCTGTTGCGACCCAATTTGATTGAGATCATTGTGGTTGAGAGGTTTTCTATGGAATGGGGCAGCCGCCCTCCAAATTGATTGTTGTATAAAATGAGAGTTTCAGATTTGCTACAGTCTGTGAGAAGGTTAACAAGATCAAGATCTTGTCTACCTCAGATCCCAAATTATTGCCGCCCATAAACTTAGAAGTGATAGATTCGTAAGGCTACTAAAATTAATCGACACTTTTCTTTTGAATTGATTGGTAGACAGGTCAAAAAGCTCCGAGATTTGAAGTGTCGAACGAAGAATCAGGGATGGAGCCGAAAAAAATTGTTTGCAACAATACTTTACTCTCTAAGGTTTGGAAGATTGAAACCAATGTCAAACAGTAATCTTCCACTGAATCTATTGAGCGTGAAATAAATCTTCTCTGGTGAAGAGATATTGTAAATTGAAGGAGTAACCGTGGAGAACTGATTTTGACCTAGGTAATCTCTAACAAACATTACATGAAGAGCTGAAAGATTCCCAATGAAAGCTGGAAGTTGTCTCCGTAAGATTATTGAAAACAATGGACAGGCTCTTAAGCTTTAACAAGTAGCCAAAGATCTGTTGGAATCGCAACCACAAGGTTGTTTTAATGGGCAATAAAAATGACAAGGTTGGAGCAATGGGATAAATTGGTTGGTTTTTGTCCGAAAAAGAATTATTGGCCAGTATTACGTATTCAAGCCTGAACAGACGGCCAAACTCACTAGGATTTTCACCCCGGAATCCGTTGTCTGCGATGCAGATGTACCTGAGGAAGCTAAGATTCCCAACATTAGGAGATAAGAAACCTCCTATGATCTGGTTTCCCAAGTCTAACTTAGTCACCCTTTTGTGCCTACGACCGCAGGCTATTCCCCTCCATCGACATAAGTTTACAGAAGTGTTCCATGAACTTGTGACTCCAAGTGGATCATGAAGTTGCGACTTTGTGGTGAGTAATGCAAGACAATCTATCTCGTTGGATCTGGCTACGATGTTGGTGGAAGCACAAAGGAGAAGAAAGGCAAGTCCACTTGACAGATGTAGAACGCTAGCAAGCTGCATTTTTGTTATAGGTGAAAAGAAATGAGCTGATTAATCTTTGAGAGCACCTCTTTTGATCTGATAATTTATAGAGCTCAATCTCTGACCTTTTTCAGGCGATTGTAAGTAGAAGACTAGAAGCCAAGGCAGTCTCATCATTGATTTCATCTTTTGCATTTGCTTCTTGTAATAAGGACCTGAATCATGCAATGTAAACTTGTCATGGATATTGACATTCTAATTAAATTAACACCAGACTAGAAGCCAAGGCAGTCTCATCATTGATTTCATCTTTTGCATTTGCTTCTTGTAATAAGGACCTGAATCATGCAATGTAAACTTGTCATTGATATTGACATTCTAATTAAATTAACAACGCCGGTCAAGAATATGGGAGTCAATCCTTTGTCAAAAAGATATAACACTTAAAGAGACAAGGAGATTCCTCTTCCTTCATCTATACATATGTGTATAGCTGGTGTAAACTAATCTTTGCATCTTTACCATCAAGTGCATTCATATGAAATTTTTCCCAAAAAGAAAAATGACAAAATCATTCTCTATTGGTACCTACTATCAATAACGATGGGTCGAAGCTCATGTTGAGTGATAAAACTCAAGGTAGACAAATAACCTGACCTGACCCGATTCAGTCCGAAAATTTTGGGGTTCTGGATCAAATGTGAATGAAGAATCTAATCCGACCGGGTTGGATTTTGGCCACTCAATTAGATAAGATTATGATCGGATTTGGTTAATCACAACGCAAACTATATTTGGATCAGATCAGATTATATGTTTGAATTGATTTTAGATTACTTTTTTCCTAAACTGATTAACTCTAAATCTAATCAAATTGAGCCGAAAACCTGATGGGGTTCGAGCCGAACCTGATCCTATTCCAAATTTGTCCATCCCTAATAAAACTTCCAAGTCCACGAGCATACAAAACATCGTTCTGTTATGGCAGTTATGTATATACATGTTCTGTAACCATGAATGAGTTATTGATTTACATGATTATCTATATTTTATTAAATGCATGAATTATATTTAGTTAATTTTCTCATAAACTAACAAACACAGCTTGAATCATTAGTCATGATAAAAGGTCGATTTAAGCAATAAAAAAATTAATTCCACTAGAAGGTTTCTATTAATTAATTCTATGTCATGATCCAACAAAATAAAGAAAGGAAAAAAAAAGGATAAATTTTGGATTATCCCACTAGTGAATTGACTATTTTCTAAATATCTCTCTATTTTTTAAAAGCTCAAGTTAATTCTATTCAATTGTTATGGAAAAAATAGAAGTAGGTTGATTTTTTTTTTTTTTGGTCTTCTTAGCAAAAATAAAGAAAAAATTGAGATTTTAAAAATAAGAAAGATAATTTAAAGATATTTAATTCATGGGAAAAACTCTTAGCACCCCAGTTATTAAACGGTTTAATCGTTTTAATTTCAACTTAATTAACGTCCCGCCGTCCGCTCTTCCTAAAAAGGGTATATGAGAGCCCACTGAATGATGACGGGTAACCCACCACACAACACATGGAAACTCTAAGCACCCCGGTTATTTCTCTTCCACGTCACCCAAACCCCACTACCCTAACTGTCAATAACGGCCATCAACACAACCCGCAACCAGTTTTCTCACTAATCAAACAATGCAAAAATACAAAACAGCTAAAGCAAATTCATGCTCAAATGCTTCGTACAGGCCTTTTCTTTGACCCATACTCAGCCAGCAAGCTCTTCACACCTTGTGCTCTTAGTACCTTTTCCAGCCTTGATTATGCACATAAAATGTTCGATCAAATTCCCCAACCAAATCTTTATACTTGGAACACCCTCATTCGTGCTTATTCATCAAGCGCCGAACCTATTCAGAGTTTTATGATATTTTTGCAGCTGGTTTATAATTCTCCTTATTTTCCAAACGAATTCACTTTCCCTTTTGTGATTAAAGCGGCAGCAAGGCTTGCTCAGTTTCGTGTAGGGCAAGCTATTCATGGAATGGTTATCAAGTCCTCGTTTGAGGATGATTTATTTATTTCTAATTCATTAATACATTTTTATGCCATGTGTGGAGATTTAGCTATGGCTTATTGTGTTTTTGTTATGATTGGTAAGAAAGATGTTGTTTCTTGGAATTCGATGATCTCGGGGTTCGTTCAAGGAGGTTTTTTTGAAAAGGCAATAGAGTTGTATAGAGAGATGGAGATTGAAAATGTGAAGCCTGATGAGGTGACAATGGTGGCTGTTTTATCAGCTTGTGCAAAGAATAGGGATTTGGAATTTGGGAGATGGGTCTGTTCTTTTATCGAAAAGAATGGGATAAAAATGGACTTGACTTTGAGTAATGCGATGCTTGATATGTATGTGAAATGTGGGAGTCTTGAAGATGCAAAAAGCCTGTTTGATAAGATGGAAGAGAAAGATATTGTTTCATGGACAACTATGATTGATGGATATGCTAAATTGGGGGAGTTTGATGCAGCTATGTCAGTTCTGGCTGCCGTGCCAATACAACAGATTGCTACATGGAATGCACTGATTTCAGCTTATGAACAGAATGGGAAGCCAAACGAGGCTTTGTCCATTTTTCATGAGCTGCAGCTCAGCGAGAATGTGAATCCAGATGAGTTCACTTTTGTTAGTGTTTTGTCCGCTTGTGCTCAGCTTGGAGCAATGGATATAGGTGTGCAGATCCATGCAAATATGAAGAAGCAAGGGATAAAGTTAAATTGTTATCTCACAACGTCACTTATTGACATGTATACTAAGTGTGGCAATCTGGATAAGGCACTTGAGGTATTTCATACTGTGAAGAATAGAGATGTGTTTGTATGGAGCACCATGATTGCAGGGTTTGCAATGTATGGACATGGTAGAGATGCGTTAGATTTGTTCTCTAGAATGCAAGAAGTTCAAGTTAAGCCCAATGCTGTGACTTTTACCACTGTACTATGCGCTTGTAGTCACTCAGGTTTAGTGGACGAGGGCAGGATGCTTTTCAATCAAATGGAGCCAGTTTATGGGGTTGTACCTGGAGTGAAGCACTATGCTTGCATGGTTGACATGCTTGGTCGTGCTGGCCTGTTGGATGAAGCTGTTGAGTTCATAGAGAAAATGCCAATAGTTCCCAGTGCCTCAGTATGGGGGGCTCTGCTTGGGGCCTGTAAAATTCATGAAAATGTTGAGCTTGCTGAATATGCTTGTAGCCATTTGCTGGAGTTGGAACCTGAAAATCATGGAGCTTTAGTGGTACTATCTAATATATATGCCAAAACAGGGAAATGGGATAATGTTTCTGAGTTAAGGAAACATATGAGAGTCTCTGGACTAAAGAAGGAACCGGGTTGTAGCTCAATTGAGGTCAATGGTGAAATTCATAAGTTCCTAGCAGGAGAGAGCTCTCACCCTCTCTGCAAGGAAATCTATTCAAAGCTTGATGAAATTGTAGCAAGATTAAAGTCATTTGGTTATGTACCCAACAGGTCTCACCTTTTGCAACTTGTTGAAGAAGAAGACGTGCAGGAGCAGGCCCTTAACCTTCACAGTGAGAGGTTAGCGATTGCATATGGGCTTATTAGTGTGGAGCCATCTCAACCAATCCGGATTGTGAAGAATCTTCGTGTTTGCGGCGACTGTCACTCAGTTGCTAAGCTCATATCTAAACTTTACAATAGAGAGATACTATTGAGGGACCGGTATCGATTCCATCATTTTAGTGGAGGGAATTGTTCATGCATGGATTATTGGTGAATATGGGAGTTGCTACAAAGAAAAATCTAAAATCTAGAAAAGTGAAACTTTTGCATATTCAACAGTTTTCTGAAGCATTACAACCCCTCTGCAGATTTTTAGAGTATCAAACAAGTTGAAAAGGCCATGAAAAACATTCTTGTCAGCAAGGAGAACGACTTATTTGCATATGAAGGGCAAGCAGAATCTTTTCCCTCCAGTTCTCCTAGGAATTAAGTTTCTTCACACAAGACATCTGGTATCTAAGAGGGAAAGAGAGTTGGGCAGCTCCCTTAAGGAGGAGGAAAATTTCTTCAAAACTCCTGCAGTGTTCTGGCATCTTCTACACAATATTAATTTTAACTTTGTGCGATATTTCATCTGAATCATACATTACATGGATTATTTATGTCATTTTCAGCCAACTGAATGCTTCTAAAAATTGAACAAAATTATCAAATTCCGAAGTTACCTGTAGGAGAGGCAAGTGTACGAAGAAATCTATTCAAAACCATTTTAGATTCCCCATTTCCAAGTTCAAGCAAATTTATCTCCAAAGCCGTGGCAAGGTCTGAACTATAACAATTAGGTATTAGTTTCAATACCAAGAGTGCCATTAAAACAATATACAATTCCTTTAACATCCCTGTAACAGATTAATTTTAAATTGAGATTTTATAAATTAAATATATAATTTAAAAACTTACAGGTAGCCTCTTAATATTCCGTCGCCGGCCACGGAAAAGTACAGCTATGGTGGCAAATTGCACACTATCGAATTTAAAATTTCCGATTATCCAACGGTGGTACATTTATTGGAAAACTAGGCCATATGACTCTGAAAAATTCCACCCAAAAGGTGGCGGGATCATAACTTCGCCATTTAAGGGCGACTCCATGAGGTGCACCACTACCTCATCAATATCAGCGGCTGCCGACGATGAGAAATCAGGTGGCGGTGCACCTAAATGAGCCCATGGAATTACACTGCCACCACTTCTTTTGGAGGTTTTGCGCGAACAAACGACCATCCGTGTCGACAAAATTTTTATCGGTTGTGCAGGGTCGTTAAAATTTGAATATTTTGGTATCAGAGTTGTCACCAAATATTTTGAACTCGCCCGCGACGGCGACGGAATAATGAATTTTGATTTGTTATTTTTAAGTTATTAATAAATTTAGTTTCATTTTGTTCATTTATTATTTATTTTGTTATATTAATATCATTGAAAGATTACATAAAGTAATATTATCATGGAGTTATTCAATATCAAGAAATAATAGCATGTGAAATAAGTAGGAGGTTATGGGTAATTGTCTATTATAGTATTTGGTAACAATAATGTTATATATCTTAAATTTTTTATCCTAAATGATGTGTCATTAATTGATTGGTTGATAATTTTTTACAAGATTCAAGTGAATTAATTGTATTATCTCACCAACTAATTGATAAATGACACATCATTTGGGATAACTTTTTGAGATAAAAAATTTGGGATGTGTAACTGATAAATTTATTACATTAATTAGCATTAATAATATTTTTAATTTTTTTTTAACTTTCTATTTATATTTCATAATAGTTATTTATTAAAATAAGCATATTTGGTCATGTTAATGTGTGTGTATATATACACCCACATACTAGAAATTTTCCAATTAAGGATTTTAAAGTAAAAGTTCAAAAAAAAACTTTAAAACAACACTTAATTTCTTAATGTCATAAATCCATAGTTATAAAATTTTCCTACATTTTAAAATCCTTAACTAAAAACTACTAATGTACATACATACACATGCACTTTTATAGTTAATTTATCAAATATATATGGTAAATTATTTGACAAGTGATTATATAATAATTTAAAATTACCAAACATCTTACCAAATTTTTCATAAAACTGGTTATTTATTTGAGAATTTAAATAAGAATTGATTACTTGGGAAGCCAAAGCAATCCCATACATTTCTAGTTTTCTACTTCTATTTTTTAATTCTGAGAGTCCCAAGATGCATGATTTGGATAAGCCAAGAGAAATTTTGATGAATCCCTTCCATTAGACGCAAATCCAGAAAACTTAAGCCAAATTTAAGCTGGAACCTATTCTTTTGTCAAACTGCTGCGACTTCAACAACATACTGATTTGTGATTTTGTGCAGATATTTAAGCCATGTTTGGTTTAAAGAAAGGGAAGGAGAGGAAAAAAGTGGAACGGAAGGGAATGGAGAATAAATAAATGGAAGAGAATAGTAAAATTAAATTTCATTATTTGATTTGACATAAAATTTGATAGAAAATAATTACAATTTTTTTCTTTGAACAAATTTATCCTTGACCTTAAATATTAAATTACTTATATTAGTAATGAAATATAATTTAATATCAATACTAAACTTTTTTTAATGTCAAAAAGTCCTAAAACTATTCAAGATTTATATTTAATATAAAATATAAAATAATTTAATATACTAAACTATTTAATATAATTTAATATAAAATATAATTTAATATAAATAAAAGACGGTCAACGTGGTCAACAGAAGTCAACGATGGCCGGCGACTTTCTGGTGAACTTCTAACGGCTTCCGGCGATGGTCTGAGGATCTGGCAACAATCCGACAGAGGTCCATGGAAGTTCCGATGGCTGTCTGGCAAATTTCCGGTGAAGTTTCGGCAACGATCCGGTGAAATTTCAATGAAGTTCCGGCGACGATCCGGTGGATCTCCGATGAAATTCCGACAAAGTTTCGGCGACGGTTAATTTATATTTATATATTTTCAAATTAAATAAACAAGTTTGTTTATTTTATTAAGTTTCTTAAATCATTCATTAAATTTAATTAATATAAAATTATTTATAATATTAATTGATAAAATAAAATTATAAATAATAATTAGTAATAGCCTTAAATAAATTAAAATGTTGAAGGGAAATTTAAATTCTTCACTCCTTGGTATGGAATTTAAATTCTATATTATAATGGATATTAAATTCTAGTAGAAATTAAGTTCTTATATATTTTGTGTAACCAAACAATGAAAATAAAAGTAGAATTTGAATTACTTTCCTCTCCTCTATTCTCTCATCTCAACCAAACATCATCTTAAGGATGCTTTGCCACTATATTCGTTTGAGTGTTTCTTCTCTTCTTGAGAAGTTGAGGGAGGCTGTCGGCTCCTTGTGTTTCTAAGTTGAGGGACTTTGTGCGTGCGTGTCTCACTTTACTCTTTAGTTTCAATTTCATTAATTTTTTTTTAATTTTTAAAGCCAACCCTATCGAATTGTGATTGAATTGGGTGAAAAGTGCATCCGATCGGGTTTTGTTAAAAATCTACACTACAACAAAATTGTGTTTTTGTGACCAACTATTTCATGACTACTAAAATTTTAGTCATGTAATAGATTATTCTATGACTAACATAAATATTTAGTCACACCTAACTCTTTACTTAGTCCTTAAAGCCACATTAGGTGACAAATAGTCAATTAGTCTCGGTAAGAAGCTTAGCTATTGACACTCCATGTGACTTCACATTTCTGTACTGAATAAATGCCATCAACGACTGACATATTAATCACTGAAACATATGTTTTTGCCGCTAAATAATGCAGTCACCGCATATGGCAGAAACGTTTTTCAAACGAATAATTATTTTTTTCTATCATCATTAACTTTGGATGACTATATGGTATAGTCATCCACTACGCTTTTAAGTGACAAATTTGTATTTAGGCATAGACGGTAGACATTTATTATGTGAATTGGGTTCAAAGACAAACATATTTAATTGCAATCGGGGTGCTTAAGCAACTAAAACAATCACTAAATATAATCAAATTAGATGTAGAAAATGTGGTGACTAATATTGTTAGTCACAGACTGGAATATAATGGGAGACTATGGGAGACTATATTAAGAGTTAGTCACCTTAAGATGATATTTACTTAGTTGCTTTCCTTGTCTAAATGACATTGTCGCAATAAAGATTATGGAGCAAATATAATTTACAGTCACCAAATAAAATTTAAATATGTTAAAAAATAGTAGGGTTTCTTTATTGTTCGGTGACTAATTTTATTCGTCACTATGTCAAAGCATTTTCAATTAGGATGAGAAAACATAATGCAACTATTATTCTTAGTCATAATATGAAATAAATTTGGCGACTAACTTTAAATTAGTTACTTAAGATGAAGCATATTTTGGCACCTCCTCTCCATGCCGTAATTATATTTGGCACCCATCTACAAAAATGGAGGATGAAAAATTTGAATTAATATAATTACTAAAGACTTTAGTCCCAAGAGTGTGTATAAAATTATTGAATTATTTGGTAGCTGTTTTTTTAATTCAATAACCCCATCAATCTTTATTTGTTGCAAAGCTTATAAAATATTTAAAAAGCATACAAGATATAAATAGTGAAAATCACATTCATCAGTATAACTATGAAATAGAATATTGCAGACAAGAAATCGGTTATAAATTATGAGAAATATCAATAAATAATCAAGGAAATAAAATGTCACATACGAATTTAATTAATTGAATTAATTATTTTCATTAAGTGTCACTTAACGTCTTTTTATAAACTGCACCTTGTTCTGGATAAAAATTGATTATAAAGTAATGAGAAAATCAATCCAATACGTGTATGTGTAGTTTATATGGACCAAGTGTTACAAATCTAAGTTTCCTAGCAAAAGGAAAGCCATTAACTATTTCCATGAAAAGGTTGACTCAAACAAGAAGAAATTATTCATCCTAGCACTAATCATTTAAGTTTTGATCTTTAGAATCAATAATAGGCATAGGGAGATTCAATTTATGTAAACATGTACTTAAATTTATTTTTATTTCTTTATTTGTGTGAAATTGAAACTCTTTCATTGTATAAAAATGTAAAAATAAATTTTGTAATAACTAGCTTATATGTCTAACTTTGTAACAAAAGTATATTACCAACTAAATAAGAATTATATATGATTCCTATCAAAATTATCTTATAACTAAACATAATATTTTAAACTACTATAACATCCGTTGTAATTTATTAAATATTTAAATTAATCTTTCTTATTTTACTAATTTGGATCTAAAATATTATGAAGTGATTTTTCATAAACATAGAGCATTTTAATGTATCAATTAATATCTTTATTAGACATACTTGTTCATTTGTATTTTTTTAATATTATTCAAATGCACTTAAAATATATCAATGATATTTATTTGGTAATTTTTAGAAAATAATTAGGATTGACTTAAAAGGACTCTCGCAAACACACACTTTACTACCTTCAAAAAGAAAACCCAAATTGGCTATAACTTTTCAAGCAAACCAACAGACCCTAAAGCCCTGTGAATGATGAAGTCCACAGTACAATGAGATTCATGCAAACTTAAAATCCCTCTTATTTTAGTGAAAAAGGTACCAAATGCGTTCTCTATTGATTGCGTTTTGTATGTATAAATCTTATGTTTCCCTATTATTTTCTTATTAACTCTTTCACTATAAATTGGGGTTTTCATATGCTATAGAGAAAATTCATCTCAATATGATTGGGTTCTGAATTGACGCTTAGATTGGAGGTTAATTTGGATGATTCGCAATTGTTATTAGAAAAATTAGTTCGTTAATTTTATATGGATTCAATTCGCTTTCAATATGTTGAAAAAAAAATCTTTACAAGTGAAGTTTGAGTCCAGTATTATATATTTTCTATGTATTTGCAAGGTTTGATTGAAAATTTTTTGTAAAGTTTGTGCTATGTGTTTGTCTTCAACCTCTATGTTATTGTGGTCCCGTGTGGTTCTTGGGATTTCCTTAAAGCAATTGTTTGGAAGCATGTAATTGTATCTATGAATTAGAAAAGGGACCTATGTGTTTTCTTAAAAGTTATTTTATTTTATTTTGCTATTGGGTTACTTATTTATGCTCCTGGAAGGGGATATGGCAGCATGTGGAGCAGGTTTTATTTGCTCCGAATGAGTGAAAGTCATGTTCTATCTGTTTAAGAGTTTACTTTAGCTTCATGCTTTTATAGTTTACAGTTTAAGTTTTGAACAGTCAGCATTCATTTACTTATTCCTTTACGTAGAAAACTCTAAATTGAATACCATAAAATTCTTTGAACTCTTGGCTCACATATGGTTTTAGCGATATGCCGGATGCTCAATATATCCTGATGAATTAATACCAGAAAATTCATAAATTTTGGTCTTGTATAGATTCCTGAGAGTTGTGACCCTTTGTTGACTAAATCTTGATTATCTTTAAGAATATAGGTCCAAATTTGATTTTATAAAATTCTTTAGAAACTAGACACATTTATCTTCCAATTATATATATCAAAAATTTAAATATTTCTTAATCAATACATTTAATTTAAAAATTTTGAATGAAAAATTTGAAAATTTCATTGTCTAGTTTATCTAGTGTCCCATTCTATTTCATTGTCTATTTTCAGTTTTAGGAAATCTGAAAACACTTTGCTTTAATTTTTAATTCAGGTTTAATAAGAAAATGGGAAAAAATCTATTATACGTTTTACATGTTTCCTGCGTCAAGGTTCCAAGAAAATATAACGTTTATTGCATATCGAAATTGAGGTGAGTATTTATGCAGTTCAATTATCTATTGTTCATGTGTTAAATGAATGCCTATTTTAAAGATAAACTAGTTGATTGTTAGAGGAATTTTTCTTTTCCCCTAAATTGTTAGCCTTAAGTATATTGAAGATATTAATAAGTATATGAATCAATTTTTTATGTCATTATCAAGATGGATTGAAGTTGGATTCAATTGCCAAATAGGTTATGCAAAGAATATGAAAATTGTATTGCTTCATTCATTAAAATTGCTAAAAAGCATTTAAACGGTGATGGTAAAACTCATTGCCCATTTAGAGATTGCTTGAATAGAAGGTTGCATGATATAAACACCATTTAACGACATTTCATTGGACATGGCTTTTTGCTAAGTTATCATAGATGGACTTTTCATGGGGAAGATGCAAACTCTCCAACTACCTTGAATGACATGTATGATGATGACATTGATGAAGAAAATGAAGATGATGGCGATGAACTATTAGACATGTTAAATGATGCACGGGGATCGATAGAGATGCATGTAGAAATGGGTCATGAAGATTTTGGCGTTGATGTTAATAATAATTTAGATAATGCTAGTTTTGAAAAGTTTAACAAATTATTTGAGGAAGCTAGGCGAGAACTATATCTAGGGTGCTCAAAATTTTCAGTATTAGATTTTTCGGTGAAATTTTTGTATATAAAAGTGTTAAATCAGTATAGCAACAAAACAATTGATATGTTACTCCAATTGTTGAAAGCTATTTTACCCGATGGATCTAATATTCCCACATCCTATTATGATGCTAAGAAGATGTTGCGTGAATTAGGATTAGGTTATGAATCAATTCATGCATGTAAGAATGATTGTATGCTATTTTGGAAAGAGCACGCTGGAGCTGACAAATGTCCTGTATGTAATGAATCTAGATATACAATTAATAATGGAAAGGGTAAAAAATTTCACAAAAAATATATGGTATTTTTCGCTGAAACTTAGACTGCAAAGATTATTTATGTGTAAGCATATTGCTTGTCATATAAAATGGCATAAAGAAAAACGTGTTGATACATAAGGTATCTTAAGACACCCGGCAGACTCTGAAGCTTGGAAGGACTTTGACAAACAAAATCTTGAATTTGCTCTTGCTTCTCGCAATGTTTTATTAGGTCTTACAATAGATGGTTTTAACCTATTTGGAAATATGAGTAATGCATATAGCATGTGGCCAATTATACTCATCCCATATAAGTTAGCTCCATAGAAGTGTGTGAAAGAACAATATTTTATGATGTCACTACTTATTCCTAGACCAACAGCACTAGGAAGAGTTATTGATGTCAACTTACGGTCATTAATAGATGAATTGAAGGAATTGTGGGATGATGGTGTCCAAATTTATGATGCCTATGGTAGAGAATGATTTTGTTTACATGCGGTTGTTATATGGATGATTAATGATTTTCTTGCTCATGGAAATTTGTTTGGTTGGAACACTAAGGGTTACAAGGCACGCCCGGTTTGTAATAAAAATACAACATCACAAGTATTAAGAACTTTAATATTTTACATGGGCCATAGACAGTTTTTGCCTTCCAAAAATGCTTATAATCTTGTACCAAAGGTGTTAACTGGAGAATAAATTTTAGAGCAATTGACTGAAGTTCCGAATGTGAGTTTTGGAAAGCATCTGGATCATGTGACGAGGAAAAAGAAGAGAGCTCGTGGGGAAAGAGAACTAAATTGGTCGAAAAAGAGCCTTTTTTTTAGCTTGAGTACTGGTTAAAAATAAAGATTTGACATAATCTTGATGTAATGCACATTAAGAAAAACATATACGATAGTATTTTTGGTACTTTGTTGAATATTGATGGAAAATTAAAGATACATATAAAGCAAGGATGGATTTGTTTGATTTAAACATTAGGCCAGAGTTGCACTTAAATCCTCGTCGAACAAAGCTTGAAAAACCACATGCTTATTATACACTCATTATGGATGAAAGAAGGGATTTTTGTAGGTTTACAATATCTGTTAAATTTCCAGATGGTTATATAACAAATGTCTCTAGGAATGTTAATGTCAAGGATGGTAAGATATCAGGATTGAAAACTCATGATTGCCATGTGTTGTTACAACAACTCTTACCAGTGGGTACACGTTGGTATTAGCAAAAGGATGTATGTACTTTATTAGTTGAGTTATCTTATTTTTTCAACAAATGTGTTGCAAAAATTTATAAGTAACTGATATGAATAAATTTGATAAATACATAGTTTTAATACTTTGTAAGATGGAAAAGATATGTTCTCTAGCATTTTTTGACATTATGGTCTATTTGGTTGTTCACCTATCATTGGAGGCTAAAATTATTGGCCCTGTTGGATATCAATGAATGTATCCAATTGAAAGATATTTAGGAAAATAAAAAGTATATATGTGAGGAATAAAGCTCAGCCCGAAGGCCTTATTGCATAGGCCTATATTGTAAATAAAGCATTGAATTTTTTCTCAATGTATCTCCGAGGTATAGAAACAATATTTAATCGGGTTGAGCAAAATAATGATGGGGTATGTGGCCTAGTAGATGGAGGGTTTTTAGTATTTTCCCAAAAGGCTCGTCCATTTGGGTCACATTAGCTAATACAAATTTCACATGAAGATATCAGAAGGGTTCATTAGTATGTCAAGAATAATTGTGAAGAACTACAGCCATATTTAGAGTATGTAACATTAGCTTTATTTACTTTTTTATATATTAATTATCTTTTCTTCTTTTGAATAGATTGAAAAAAAAAATTGTATTATAAAAATACATGTCTGTATAGGGAACACATAAAGGAATTGGAAAAAGAAAATTGTGTCAATATACATCAAAGACAAGAGCTGTTATTTCCTTATGGTTTAAAAATCACGTAAGTCAATAAATTGCCTCACATTATACATTTTTAAATCTACAGTACATTATTTTCTCTAGTTCTAAAATTTAGTTATGTATTTAGATGACTGTATCATGCAATCAAGGTTCTACAGAAGCCACTAATCAACTTTACTTTTTGGTTTGTGGACCTGATTTTTCGGTAAATGTATATGCTGCTTGTATTGTTAATGATGTACGTTTTCTTATTCAAAATCTTAATTATCGTTGATCAACTCAAAATAATGGAGTGATTGTACTAAGGGACAATGATGGCCAAGAAATTAACTTTTATAAGGTTTTATCTGATGTTGTTGAGTTAAATTACATGTCCAATAATCGAGTTATTTTATTCAAGTGCAAATGGTTTGATACAAATGCAAAAAAAAAAAAAAGAATATGTCAAGATTATCACTTTACTTACATTAATGCAAGCAAACTTTGGTTTGAGAATGACTTATTTATACTAGCCATTCAAGCAAAACAAGTAGTAGTCTATGTCGACGACTACAACTCTAGAAGAAATTGGAAGGTTGCTCAAAAGGTTCAACATAAAAACCTATAGGACATACCTGAGATAGATGACATTGAAGAAGAAGAAATCCTTACAAAATGAATAGATTATAAATGAGGATGAGTTGGAGGTTAGGAATTTTCATAGGAGTGACGTAAATCTAGAAGTGGTTGATACTTCTGTAATTAAGGGGATTGATAAGCAAATATCAGTTAATGATATTGATGATGATAGAGAGGATGAAACATTGAATGAATATTGCAATGACCAAGAAGATTCAAATAGAGAAGATTATGACAATGAGTAATCATTAACATGCATTTAGATATTACATTATGTAGATTGCCTTATATTTTAAAACATTATATTTTAAACAACAATATTTTTTGTCATTATGTTTATCTATTATAGTTATATTTTCATTTTGCAACATCATTGTTAATTATTAAAACAATTTACTAATTTTTGAATTTTTTAAATTTAGAATGTTTTATATTAACAGGTTTGGATTATGGCTCTTAGTACTAAACGGCGTCGTTCAAATTCTCCTAAACAAAATGAGATGTTGTCAAGATCTTCCCACTTTAACTGATTCTTGTGAATCTAGAAATGGAGATGATATTCTTTCTAGAGCTTAATACACTTTTTGGTATTCATTTCTTGTTTCTTTTATATTAGTTTGTTATCTTATTTATTTCACCTGGACTCTTTATCATAGAATTATTGATATTTTGATACTTGCTTGAAAAAATATTTTAATTTAGTTAATTTGGGTTTATAGAGCCAATGCTGAAGAAGAATGTTCGTAGGAAATCGCGGGGACTTGGTTGTGATTGCATTTTACATTTGTCTAAAAGCAAGTTGAATGTGGATCTTAAAGTTTAGGATGGAAGACCCACAAACACTTATTCATCTAGGTTATTCACTAAAATAGGCATTGTTGTGAGGACTTTTGCACCGTTAAAAGTTGATCAATCGAGACAAGTACCTCTTGAGAAAAAGAAGGAGATGTTTGGTCGAGTGGTGGTAAATCTCTTCTAACTTTTAAATTCAGTAAAAAAAATTATTTTAGTAGCTGATTTACTATTTTAATTCCTTATGATGATCATAGACTAAATTTGACATCGACACCACACCAACTAACCACATGTTATAGCATTCCTCAATGGTGCAATGCACATATATTCAAAGGTTTCAAGTACTTCTTAAAGAAAAATTCACGAAATATTCTAATTTAGTTGAAGCTTTACAAAGTCACCTTGAAAAAGTTGTTAATCAAGAAGATTGTGATTACCTTTGTAAATGCTTTGACAGTGATCCATTCAAGGTATAAAGAAAAATATGTCATATATTTCATAATTTTTGGTAATTTCTAATAAATGTTTCTATTTTAATTGTAGCAACGATCCAAAATTTATGTCGAAAATCGCAAGAAACTAAAATATGGCCTTCGAGGTAGATCCAAGCCTTTTGTACAACATCAAAGGAAATGGTATGTTAAATGTTTTATAAATTTTATTTTTGAATGATGTATAATTGAATTAGATCATTTGTTTTTAATAATATATATAGGCTAAAGACTTGGACACACTCCAAGACCAATTTCTTTGTTTCATGACACCCATTGGAGTGCAAGTAAAGGTTGGAGCAATGATGAAGCTAGAGAAAGATATGTAAGTTTATTTATTGCACTTATCCAGCATAGATTAATTAATGATCTTAATTTAGAAGTAATTTCTATATTTAATCACTTCATGAAAATTTATGTCAACTTCTTGTTGAAGAAATGAATGTAAATTTTTTTATTGCTAATCTTTGTTGAGCAATTTGGGATTATTTTATATGTTTGTGCTTAATGTATTGGCTTTTTCTTATTATATCTTACTCGTGCTTGTTATTACAATGCTTGGAATTGTTCTTTATAATGTTGGAAAAAATGATGAATTTTGGTTAGCAAAAAATGATGGATTTTGGTTAGCCAATGAATATGGTGATTTAAATATAGCTACAGTAGCTATAATTATAATAAATTTGTATATTGTATTAGAGAATTTTAAAGATAAAAGATCAATCCTTGGTTGACCTGTGCCTATTATTCCAATACTTGGTATTATATTAATGTGGTTAAAATTTTTCATTTTATTGTCTACATTAGTAAAAAAAAAATGACAAATTTTGGTTGGCCAATGAATGGGGATTTGAATACAGCTATAGTAGCTATAATTATAAGAAATTTGTATTTTGTAGGAGAAAATGTTAAAGTTGAAAGAACATTCATTGGTTGAAGGATCTGAATCAAGATTTGAGGTAAGAATTTGTGAAGAAGTTCTTGGCAGGAGTTCAGGATATGTTAAAGGTCTTGGATTTGGTTCACTTCCTCAGACACATGCTTTATTGAAACAAACTACTACTGAGCTACAATAGAAGCTTGAACGTCAAAATGAAGAGATCGAGAGTCAGGGCACACAACTTCAAAGTCAAAATGAAAAAAATCCAAAGTCTAAGTGAAGAAATTAAATGACTGCAAGAACAAAATGTGCAAATCATAGAGATTTTAAAGAAGCTACCACTAGTTGATGTGAACTTTTCATCCATTTCTATTCCAACTCTATGAATGTTTATCTTGTTTCTACGAATAGATCTTTTTAAGCTTTTATCTACAAGAATGATTTTATGTTACTACAACTTCTAAGTAGTTGACATTTTTAAACTGTTAAACTTTTTATTATGTTATTAAATCTTGACGATTTATTAATTTTTTATTAACTATATGATTTAGTTCTTGTTATTATATGACTAAAATTAATTAGTGATCTTATGTTGGCCGATACTCTTTTAATTACATTATGGACAACAATGCATCATTTTAGTGACCAATACAATTGGTCTCAATCTAAATGACCAAATAAATATTTTAATGCACTAAATATCTAGTCACTAAACAATATCATTAGCTACTAAGATAATTAGTCACTCAAACAAATATTCGTTGACTAAGAGAAACAATCACCTATATGTATATTCATCGATTGCAAACATTAGCACTAAAAAATGTATTCGTCGACCATAATAATTAGCCACATAAGAACATGATTTTCGACCATATAAAATAATCATACAAACAATTCATTTGTGACTAAAACTAATGTTTATGAAATAATACCTTTGGTGGCCAATTTACGCCCTTCTAGGAGTTGCAATAGCCGGACAAAGATGCCTTTGGCGACTTGTATAATTAGTTATATATTCAAAGGTTTTGTGGCTAACTTTGCATCCTTCTAATCAACCAAAGGTGAATCATTTAATTATCATCGATGACCAATATAATAGTCATTTACAAGTGTATTAAGTGACTAAGGTGGTTTAGTCATAAAAGCATTCCTTAATCGACATTCTGTGTCTATTGTGCAACTAAAAATAAATTATTGCAGAATCATTTTGTGACTGTTTGGATAAGTTTTAAAGACTAAATTTATGGTTATAGTGTTGGTCTGTTCCGAACCTATTATTTTTTTAATCAAATCAAGTCGGGTTGGATCGAATCGGATTAGATATTTTGTCCAACCCTACTTAGTGTTATTTTTAAAAATTTGGAAAAAGGCCTATTTGATAATGATTCAAAACCTTTTTGGTCACTTTCTTATTTATAAAAAAAATTTGAATTATAGACCAAATGCAAAATCTTTCAAAGTTGGCATGAGCGAAAGCAGTAGACTGATTCTAAAGATCAGTGCACTGATTTGTCATAACTAAATTGTTAGGGAGTAATCGGCTAATTGGTTTACTCTAAGTAGTTAACCAATTTGTTTGAATCCGTCAATGGTAAATACACATATCAACAAAGTAGTGAACAAGTTTGTTAGAGTGGTAAACTAATTTTGTGCAAATTTTGGGTTTTATGTTCCTAACGACTAGTTTCTGAAATTTCTATATACCCTCCTTAGTAAGATTTCTTAATAAATGAAACCTCACATCAATGTGTTTGCTGCGACCATGCATAACTGGATTTTTAGACAGCTTGATCATTGAACTATTGTCACACATCACAATAGTACAACCTCTATCTGAATGTCTCAGCTCCTTTAAAATTCTCTTCATCCAGACTCCTTGACAAGCACAAACTGCCACAAACTCAGCTTCTGTAGTTGATAAAGTCACAATAGGCTATTTTTTTTAACACCATGAAATAACACTTGCACTCATTAAAAACACATACCTAGATGTACTCTTTTTGTCCTCCATATCTCCAGCATAGTTGATATTTGTAAATTCTAACAACTCACCATCTCCTTTTTTCTTATAATGAATTCCATAGTTCACAGTTCCTTTTAAGTATGAAGTGCTCTCTTAACTGCCTGTAGATGAATCTCCATTGGTTTTGCCATATATCTATTTATAAAACAAGCAACAAAACATCATATCAGGTCTCGTGGCAGTGAGATACATTAAACTCCCCACCAGCTGCTTGTAGTACGTCTCATCAACAAAGTCTCCATCTCCATCTTTGCTTATTTTGAAACCTGGAACAATTGGACTGCCTACCGAATTACTTTCCATCATACCAAACATTCTCAAAATCTCCAATGCATATTTCTTTTGGCATATATAAATACCGTCAGACTTTTGTAGCACCTCGATCTCAAGAAAAAATCTCATTTTCCCTAAGTCAGACATATCAAACTCTCTTAACATATAGCTTTTAAATTCAGACATCAAAGCTTCATCATCACCAGTAAAAATTAAATCATCAACATAAAAACTTACAATGATAATTTTTCCTTGTCTGCTTCTCTTAGTGAATAATGTTTGCTCACTATTGCACCTCTGAAATCCTTTACCAATGAAATGTGCTTCGATTCGACTAAACCAATCTCGTGGAGCTTGTTTTAATCCAAACAACGCTTTGTGTAACTCATAAACCAAATGCTCACTGCATTTTTTTCATATCCTCTTGGCTGTTCCGCATAAACATCTTCCCCCAGCTCACCATGAAGAAAAGTTGATTTAACATTTAGCTAAAAAATCTTTCAATCTTTTTGTGAAGCTAGAGCAATAATCATCCTTATTGTATCCATCCTTGCTACAGGTGCAAAAATTTTTATATAGTCTACTCTGTGCTTCTGAGAGTACCCTTTAGCTACCAAACAAGCCTTTTGCTTGTCAATCTTTCTCATTGTATTTAGTTTTGTAAACCCACTTCACTCTAATTCTTTTGGCTCCAACTAATAGCTCAGTAAGTGTCTATGTTTTTTTCTTCTTGATGGATTTAATTTCATTGTCTATGGTCAATCTCCAATTTGCACTCTTCACAGCTTCCTTAAAATACAATAGATCAGTTGGCACCACCAGTGCCATATAAACTTCATCCTTAGACAGTTCTTCTGCACTAACATAATCGCTCATCCACGTAGGAGGTCGCCTCTCATTAGATTGCCTTAATTCCCTCACTCTCTCTTCACCCTTATTAGAACCATCTCCCTCTTCTCTAACTCGCTCATTACTAGTCTCTCCTACTTTGCCATCTCCATCACCATCACCTCATCCTAAGCATACTACTATTTGTTTGTCATAGCTCACATCTCAATCCCATTACTTCTCTTCTTTGAAAATTATATTATGCTCACAACAACTCTCTTAGTAACATGATCAAATAGCTTGTAACCTTTTGATTCATCACCAACTCCCAATAGCACACAAGTAAAGCTACTACTATCAAGTTTAGTCCTTCTTACTTCTGAAACATGGACGTGTGCTATGCAACCAAAGACCCGAAAATGATCTACTGAGGGTTTCACTCTATTCCAAGCCTCCTCTGGTGTAACATCTTTGACAGCCAATATAAGACACCTATTTAAGATGTAAATAGTTCAATTCACCGCCTCTGCCCAAAAAGTCTTGGGAATGTTCTTCCTTTTAGCAACTCCATTCTGTTATGGAGTATAAGTGATGATCAACTACCTCTTGATCCCATTTTATTTGCAAAATTCGTTGAACTCATTTGAATTGAATTCTTCTCCTCTATTAGTGCGCAAACACTTAACAAACAGCCCTGTTTCTTTCTCAACCATAGTCTTAAAGCATTTAAAAGAATTTAAAGCCCCTGACTTCTCTACCAATAAATACACCTATGCTTTTCTTCTATAATCATCAATGAATAACAAAATGTACCTCTTGTTGCTATTAGATGTAGGAGTAATCGGACCACAAATATCTGCATGAATGAGCTCTAACTTCTGAGTTGCTCTCTGTGTACTTCTTTTTGGGATGGGGTGACGGTGTTGTTTTCCGTTGATGCAATCAATGCATGTCACAATTAAGGCAGAGAGTTAAAGAAGTCCATGTACCATGTTCTTGTACATCAAGGTTCTCAAACCCTTGTAACTCAGATGCCCATGCCTCTGATAGCAAAGATAAGACAAGTTTTCAACTCTTGTGTGGAAACACTGATCAGATTGTGCTTGAGAATGAGCTTGAGATTGAGTCAGCAAGATAAACATCCTATTGGCACTTATGTTGGTTTGAATGATCAGACCCTTCTCTGGATGAAATATCTTGCACATCCCTCCTTTGATCAAAGTAGCCAAGCCTCTGTCTTGTAACTATCCTATGCTTAAGAGATTATTTTTTAACTCTGGAATATAGTATACCTCAATAACAACATGATTGACTTCATTCAGCAACAGTTTTACACTTTCTTTCCCATCATATTCATCTTGGTGTTGTTCCCCAATTTTACCGAATGCCGAAATTTTTCATTGAGTTCACTGAACAAAGTTTGATCACCGCACATGTGATTAGAACATCCTAAATCAAGAAACCATGCACCGTATTTTCTAGCATCATGCAGCTCTACACAAGACATCAAAAGTATTTTTTCTTCCTCATCAAGCTCTGCATAGTTTGCTTCTTTGTTCGTAGAAGGACATTCATATCAAAAATGTCCAAGTTTATGGCATCGGTAACACTCCACAATTTCTTTGTTGAAGTCTACTCGACCTCTCCCTCTTTCTTTTTTTTTCCTCTGTAGGCTCCACGACCACGACCACGACCTCTTCCTCTGTAGAGCATCAATTTCTTTTGACTCCTTAATAGAACACACAACATAGTTGAACTTCTCAGTTGAAGAGCTTAGAATTTTCTCCACCACTTTAACATCCTACATATCTTTTCCATAAGTTCGCATCTTATTTGCCACTGTCATGACCCTAAAGAAGTACTCTGTTACTGCTTCACCGAACCTCATCTCAAGAGTTTCAAATTCTCTGCGGAGAGTTTAGAGATGAGACCTCTTGACCCTTGCATTCCCTTTGAACTTTTTCTTTATGGCGTCCCATATTTCTTTGACAGTATCCTTCTTGAGAATGGTGTCGAGAACGGTGCGATCGATTGCCTGAAAGAGATAGTCCTTCACTTTCAGATCCTTCAGCTTCATCTCATCATTCTTCTTTCGTTGTGCATCCATCTGCATCAATCCACTAGCTGACTCAAGATATCCAAGCTCCACCAGCTCCCAAAATTCCTTAGATCGTAGGAAATTTTCGATCAACATACTCCAATAGTCATAGTGACCATCAAAGTGAGGAATGGCTGGTTGTATAAAACTCCTTACAGTAGTCATCTGCTGCACTGCTGCAAGAACTTCAAAGACTGCTACTTTAATTTATCAGGCCTAGTAGGTGGCTTTGATACCAGATTGTTGGAATCTTTGATCTAATAAGAAGCTGATAACAAGAACACAACAAGCTAGATTGGATGACATAGTTTTATTAACAATAACTTTAGCTTAAATAACCATTCAAAACACAATCTTAACAGAAAACAAGAAAGCAACCCACTTTAGCAAAAATAAAGCTGGTTGTATAAAACTCCTTGCAGTAGTCATCTGCTGCACTGCTGCAAGAACTTCAAAGACTGCTACTTTAATTTATCAGGCCTAGTAGGTGGCTTTGATACCAGATTGTTGGAATCTTTTATCTAGTAAGAAGCTGATAACAAGAACACAACAAGCTAGATTGGATGACATAGTTTTATTAACAATAACTTTAGCTTAAATAACCATTCAAAACACAATCTTAACAGAAAACAAGAAAGCAACCCACTTTAGCAAAAATAAAGCCAAGTGGTAATAGAAACTTGGAATAATTCAAATACAAGTAAATGTCCCTAAAGACTAGGACTTTATTCTAACAGAAACTACAATAAACTTCCTTCAATAATTGGTTTGTGTAACATTAAAATTTAAAAAAACATAGAATATCTTATAGTTTTTTTTAGTTGAAAATATCAAGGAACTCAATATTTTTACATTTAGATATTCAAAAGGAGAAAAATATGCATATTTAAATCTATTTAAATTTAGACAAATAAAATATTGTCAATGCCTTTTATCACCTCATCATTCTCATTTTGATGGTAATAAAGGGGAATTTATATAGGGGAATATCTTTTGCTAATTACAAATGGTGAGATGCCCCACCCTAACGAGTTTTTCAAATACTATTGAGACTTGCCCACGTGTGCCGTTTTCCTAGTTGAACTTGCAACCTCTTTCTTTGTACTCTTTTTGATCTGTCTCAATAAATCTTCCGAATTCCTATTAAAAAAATATATATATTAAAAGGTGAATTTCAATCATACTGGGCTTCAGCAGTAGATATATCCAGGCACAATCTTATTGTCCACAAATTGTCACAAAGGGGCTTCTTCTCACCCACCAAATATGAGGGCTTGTTTGGGCCCATTTGATAAACATGGTTTCCTACCTCGAATCCAAGCAGCTCCACCTCGGACCAAACAAAGCGGGACCTTATTATCACATGGCAGCCGTTCATTGGCTGGACTATAGCCGACCACGTGGAAAGACATCAGTCCGAACTCCACGTGTAGATTATCGATTGGTCTTGCAACGTGTACTTTTACACGAAATCTAATTACTCAACCCAACACACTTAACATTAACCAGCCTCGATCGGATATATAAAGCTCCTAAATTTATGAAACTCGCTGCCATCAATCAAATTTAAATCCTTTTCGCCTCTGTTGCTCTTTCTCTCCGTTTCAATTTTTCAAATCGAAAAGTGTCGTTGCACGAACGTACGACATGTCATACATATTGTAACTTTTAGATAATTAATAGTGACGATGAATCTCTTGAGTTTGTTTTCTGTAATGGACGCTGTGGCGTGGAGAGGGCTTGTTTATACATTGTTTATTCTTCACTTTGTGTTCGCTTGTCAGCTCCTTTTGTTACAGCCTCTTGTTTCCGCTTTTGGTAATTTTTTTTAACTCCGACTTTAATTTTTTTTTTCAATTTACTTTTGAAAATTAAAGCATTTTTTATTTCCTTATGGAATTAATTTGGTTGAAATTGGAATTACTTGCTTTGATCTATTGTTGCTGTGTGAAATTTTTGTTTACCGATTAGAATCTATTGGGTGTTAATCGTAATTTGAGTGTCAATTTCATTTTTATTTATAATTTTTTTTTGGTATGGTTAGATTTAGTTGAAGATCCTCAACTTTCAGAAAATATATAAAAAAATATATAAAAGAATAAATATTCTAGATTTAGGGTGAATGCTAGTTAATGTTGTTAGTGGGAGTAAATTTTCGAGCTAGACTCAGTATATTCTTTTGCTCTATTATTAATGTATCTGGCTAAAGTCTAGACCCCCAGGTTGTAATTTATCAGTAGATTTTAACCATTTTTTAAAAAAAAAAAGTTATGGTAGTCAACGTTTCTAGTGTTTCCTAATTTTTATATTTGCGTGATGTTAAGGCTATTTTGTGTTTTAAAGAAATGTGTAATTGGGTTCATTCAGCTGATATTTCTTTGTGCTCGAATCTGTGCAAAGAAACAACAGTTGGCGTTTTGGCATATTTGTGAAATTTGAGCTTCTTTGTAGGTTAAAAATATTGGGTTTCTGAGAGTTGGATGTTATCGATTTGAATGTATTTGCTAGCTGGTCGGTTGCCTCCTTTTGTGGTACTTAGTCCGTTGAAGTTTTATGTTGCATATCTTATGTGGTTTAATTGGATTTTGTAGATGGAAAACCTAGTAATGCAGCTGAGTTGTTCGAGAGAGTTTCAAAAAGTATAAAGATGAAACATTACAGCGAGGCACTTAATGATCTCAATACTGCTATAGAGGCTGATCCTACCCTTTCTGAAGCCTATTTTCATCGTGGATCTGTTCTTCGCCAGTTGTGCAGGTTGTTTAGTAGTGAACATATATATATCCTTTCTATATTTTAATATTTCATTTTTCACGTGCCGTTCAAGAGTAACTAAAGATTGTGAACTTTTTGAAAGTTTTTGAGGCATTGATGATCAGTTAAGTCCATCTTCTCTTGATTGTACTTTGTAGGAATCCCAATTCTCTGTCACACCCTTATTGTCCCTTGCAATTGACAAATGTCCCTTCTTTATCTTTTCGTTCACGTGAATGTTTGTAAAATATGCATGTGATCATTATGATCCATGCTAGGCAGATTGGTGCCACTCCAGCAAACATGAACTCAGAGCTTTAAATTGTCTTTGTAGGAGCATGATTTTGTTTTTTGAGATCGGAAATAGAGCATGATATTGTCCTATATATGTCTGAAGTATGTTGATTAGAAAAAAATGGAACTAGGGCACTAGTACATGCCCAACAATCAGTATTATTGAAGTTGGTTTCTCTAAAGTTATAAGGACCAAAATGGCCTTGAGTTGTTCCTCTGACCCCAGCGACAAGTCTAATTCTAATCATATTCATTGATCTAATTGGAAATGGACGGTCATGGAAAGGAATATGTATCATATACAAATCATTTGAATTTTTGAAAAGCCTGTGGAACATCCCTCTCTTTCTCTCGTTCCCCCGACTTCTGATTGGAAACTTATATGATTCAGGTGCTTTTTCGATGTAGATATGAGGAATCTGAGAAGAACTACAGAAAGTTTCTGGAGTTAAAGCCAGGGAACTCAGTTGCAGAAAAAGAGCTCTCTCAGTTGCTACAGGCTCAGAGCACTTTTGATTCAGCTTTGAAGCTCTATGATTCAGGAGAATATACAAAACCCTTGGAATACATTGATAAAGTTGTACTTGTTTTTTCTCCCGCGTGTTCAAAGGTATCATATCCTTGTATGTGTTAACACATTATTCTTAGATATATTTATGTTTGTTGTAATAGTTATTATTCCAGCATCTTTTGCTAGATCCCCAGAGTTGGGATAAGTCGGAAAAGTTGAGCACTTGGAACGCTACTAATTGGATGCATGTTGCAGGCCAAACTCCTTAAAGTGAAGTTATTATTAGCAGCCAAAGATTATGCTAGTGCCATTTCTGAAACCGGATTTCTTCTCAAGGAAGATGAGAATAATCTAGAGGCCTTGCTGCTCCGAGGCCGTGCCTACTACTATTTAGCAGATCATGATGTGGCTCAAAGGTTGTTCAAGCTTATCATATCCTCAATTTAAACTGTTTACAATTATAACTTTTTGCTCATAAAAAATATGTTCTATTCAGGCATTTCCAGAAAGGTCTTCGCCTGGATCCTGAGCACGGTGAGCTGAAGAAAGCATATTTTGCGTTGAAAAATTTACTCAAGAAGACAAAAAGTGTAAGACCACCAATAAATTTTTTGGTATTTTTTTTGTTCTGTCATCTTTTTGTTTAACTTTTCTGGGGCTTTAATGAAGTGGAACTACGCTTGGTGTTTTTCTCATCTGTGATCCTATTTAGGACTTAATATGGCTGTTAACATGTGTGTATTATATATAATATCTGACTACTTTAGCTGAACTTGATTGTGTTTTATACAGGCAGAAGATAATGTGAGTAAGGGTAAGCTGCGGATGGCAGTGGAGGACTTTAAGGCAGCTCTTGCACTGGACCCTAATCATACTGCACATAATGTGCATCTTCATCTTGGTTTGTGTAAGGTCTTGGTCAAGCTTGGCAGGGGTAAAGATGCTTTAAGTAGTTGCACTGAGGCACTTAACATTAATGAGGAGCTTATTGAAGCTTTAGTTCAGGTTTGTTGTGTCCATACATGAATTCTACTTATATTGCTTTGCCTTCCATCAGGACAAGGCCAATTTGTTTGGCTGCTTTTTCATATGACTGTGTTCATCTTCTTGACATTTTCAGAGGGGTGAAGCTAAACTTTTAACTGAGGACTGGGAAGGAGCTGTTGAGGACTTGAAATCAGCTGCTCAACAGTCACCTCAGGTTAGTCATAGTATAGTTTCATAGATTATTTGCCTGAAGATTACATTATGCTCCAAAAGAAATCATAGGATGCCAGTATAGTTCCTTAATCAGTAAAGTTTGGCACATGTCAAGTCTTATAACTTTACATCTGTCCTTTTCAATTAGTTATTGATTAGCTCACTTTTGAATGCCATATTGTCAGTATGCCAGTCAAGATCATGAAGTCTTGTTAATAGGTGAATGCTGTTGACATTTTTGTACACATGCCTAGTTTAGAGCTTATTTTTTATTATGTTAAAGCATTTGAGTATTATTTATAGAAATTTTTACCTATATCTGTATTTGTAAGACTTAAAATTTGTTATATCTGCAGGATATGAATATCCGAGAAGCATTGATGAGGGCTGAGAAAGCTTTGAAGATGAGCAAACGCAAGGACTGGTACAAGATTTTGGGAGTTTCCAAGACTGCATCAATATCAGAGATCAAGCGTGCCTACAAGAAGCTTGCTCTCCAGTGGCACCCAGATAAGAATGTCGATAATAGAGAAGAGGCAGAGAACAAATTCCGTGAAATTGCTGCAGCATATGAGGTTTGACTCTGGAACTAATTTATTTTTAACTTGAAACACTTTTTTTTTCATGTTCTACTGCTTTTGATGTCATATTTCTGATCAGCACTTGTATTGCCCCTTGCAGGTTCTTGGAGATGATGATAAGCGTGCAAGATATGATAGAGGGGAGGATATTGAAGAGACGGGAATGGGTGGAGGTGGTTTCAACTTTGGTGGTGGGGGACAGCAGTTCACTTTTCATTTTGAAGGAGGCTTTCCTGGCGGTTTTGGAGGTGGTGGTGGTGGCGGCTTTCCTGGTGGTTTTGGATTTAATTTTTGATTTCAGTGAAGCAAGGCTTATTCATTCACAAAAACTTACAAAAGCAGAGTTGTTTCCATCAGCCGGGAGTGTACCAATTTGACTAATGCTGACTGGTAAATGGTGGTATATAGTTTAGGCCATCAAAGGAGGGCTTGTTTATGGGAAAATCTCTATCTTTACAAAGTTTTGCTCTGTTGATATCATAATTCCTGGATTTTCATTAGTTGATTTAAGGAAATTGTTTTTTGTTAGTTATATATATTGCATGTACTCCCTCAGTTATCAATATGCTTGGACCCCAACTGACCAAAAATTCCATTCAAATTGTTTGAATTCTTCAACATAAAGAATAAAGTTATCCAGAGTTTTACTATGACAAAGTTAAATGGTAGCATATACAGTATTTTTATATGCAGGTAACCATCTCTTTCTGTGCCTGCGATTGTAATTTTGAACGCAAACTTAACGGATTTAGCAAATAAAAAGTTGCATCAGGTCAATATGGTGAACCTAGTAAATTGGCTAGGATTTTTGCAGCGGCAGCTGTGTTTTTTTTTTTTTCCCTCCTTTAATGTGCTGAAGAGTTGGGATTTTAGTTACTTGCAGCAGAACTTGTTTTTGGGTTTGTTAGACTTTAATTTATGTTCATACAGGATTTCGTCAATATCGCCTCACCTTGTAACCTTCAACTGTTAAGACCAGAGAAGCTAATTCATAAAAACGTGGAATTATTGAATTAGACTGGGGGAAGAAAAGGATGGGAATTCTTTGTTCTCTTGACTAACTTCTGATGATGATATAATTATTTGAAAGAATAAAGATTTCCATCCAAACTTTAAACAGAATAATACAAAGATCTGATCATCAACAAATACAAAATATCAGCATCAACCAAAATACCAAACAAAATCTTTAGCATCCCAGAAACATAACTATAACAAAGAAACAGCTGCAAAAGCTGAAATTGCAAAGGATACCATTGTGAGTGCAAGATGGTACAAACTCAAGGCACCAGAAGTATCAACTGAGGCATCAGTGGAAGACCCTTTTGGAGTTGCAGCAACTGGGACATCCTTTTCTGGCATCGAAGGTGCTGGAGCTGGTGCTTGTGATCCAAATAGGTCCAGTGGAAGTAGCACCTGATCAACCTGATACACAGCTAAATTGCTTCCACTAAATACAGAGTTAGCCACTGTTGCTTCGTTAACCCCAGTTGTTAAGTTCACTTGATTCCCTGATGTTGTGACATTAAGCGGGAACTCGCCATCATTGCTATTTCCAGCCTGAGTACGCAGAGGATTGCTAGCAGTTTGGAATTGTGATGTGGACATTGAAGTAGGGAGAATATGGAACTGCACAAGCTGGACCTTTTGCTGATCACTCAATGAGTTGATTGTGCCTGATTTGAGATTAGCAAAAGCATTATCTGTTGGTGCAAATACTGTAAGGCCCTGGTTTGAGTTATTGAGCTGTGTGTTAATTTGGTCATCTTGCTGGGTGTTTTCGAGCAGGCGAATGAAGGAACTAAATTGGCCACCCTTTTCAAGGATTGCAGTGATGTTCGGCGGGCCTGATGGTGCTGCAGCGGTCGTTTGAGCAGAAGTTTTTATGCAATTAAGAAGGGAAACAAGAAGAAGAAAGAACATGAAGCAAAATGGCTTTGTCATTTTGTCAGCACGCTACTTTTATTAAGACTGTAGCCTGGACTATTCTTTTCAACTGGTGATGAAGAGGAGCATTCAAGGTAGCATATATATTGACTGAAATCAGATGGAAAAGATTGTAAAAGTTAGGTGAAATGGTCCTATTTATGGTGGGGAGGAACTCTCGGTATGGGTATCTTTCTTTGCAAGGAAGATAAATCAAGAGAGAGAAAGAAAGATTGCATTCCAAGGCAGGGAAGTAACAGCCAAACAATGCAGTTGATTAGTGAAGTGAGTGTCATGTGGCATATGCTTTTGCTTGTTTCTGGGGACAGCTTAATTTAAGATGAAAACTTTAAGTTCAAGTTGTGAATAGGAGTACCGGTCTATAATTATAATTATGACGACCGTGTTGTGGACCAATGATTTGCTGGTGTCTAATTTTGGATACATCAAACAAAGCTTTAAACAAATTATGACACAGCACTTTTTATTAAAAGCAATTCTTGTGAGAACAATTCCATAATGAACAGAAAATAGACGGATCTTCGGCTCATTAGAGTCCGTGGATCCATGGCGCCATTATGATTAGTTCTTGACTAGAAGGTTAAGCCATTCTCATAATAATAATATTACTACTCTTTATATATTATAGGGATATTATTATTTTCCCACCAAAGATATTTTGACACATCATGTCAGTACCACAATTTAGTAAAAACATCATTTTACCATAAAACGTTTAAATTGTTAGCATTTTTCTACCATTTCGTTAAAACTTAGTTAATATTTAACGGAAAATACATAAGAAGTCAATTTTACCCCTGGAGCATAAAAGACGATTTGAGCAACCAACAGCCCCAATTCAAAGATTAGCAACCCCATTTGAGCACCAACAACCCCAGCTGAAAAAGAAAGAAAATGGCAACCCAGCAACTCAAATTTTAAAGCGTTTCAATACCACTACACCAACAAGCCCAAGTCATTTTTAATCACTAGCAAGCTCATTTTGATACTAGCAATCAGGCCATTTCAACAGTGGCAGCCCCATTTCAAAAAGTCAGAAAATGACATGCCCAGGTCTTATTCAACAATAAGCAAAAAATGAAAAGAAAATAGAAGTCAACAACTTACAATGGATAGAGTAGAAGACAGTAGAGATGACAACGACACTGCTGCGAGAGTGAGAGAGATATAGGTCAATAACAGTGAGCGAAAGAGGGCAGAGATGGAACAAGAAACGATAGAGAGTGGGGTTGATTTCGATTTCTAGGGTTGCAATGTCCAACTTGCTTGCTTTTTTACAAGTGCAAAACACAACGTTTTGGCTTCACGTCAGATGTCCAAAATGCCCTCATGATGTCAGCATAATTTTTATTCAGTTAACGGAATGGTGGGAAAATACTAACAGTTTAAACGTTTTGTGGTAAAATGATATTTTTACCAAATCGTAGTACCGACATGATGTGTCAGAATATCTTTAGTGGAAAAATGATAATATCTCTATATTATATTACAATTTTATTAGTACTACGATTAGAAGTTCACCGGGAAAAATATTGATTAGCATTACAATAATGAGAGAAAATTGAAAATTCGTTATGAAATCAATGGAAGTTACTCTAAATAAATAAGAAATTTATGCTTAATACATATACCACCATAGGTTCTTCCCACAAGTTGGATAAGGGTTGCGAGAGTGCTCATTTCATAAAATGGACAATTTTATCTTTAGATTTCATCTCTTCGCCTCTATTCCTATCATTTCCTGGGTTTAAATATTAGATTACTCACTTTAATTAGAAAGCTAATCTTTTTAGTTGGAAATCTGAATATTTTAAACTCACTTCTAACAAATAGTATTAGAGTCATATCCTTATAGTTTGGATGTGGTGGATTCAATGTCAAACAAATTAGGTGGGACCAGTGTGGCTCTCCAACGGTAGGGATTTCTCAGGATATGGATTGTTGAGTAGTTAAGTTGTCTTATATTGCTTAAAAAAATGATGATACATGCGCCTAAATATTGGATGAGTCACTCTATCTAAAGAGTAATGATATTTGATTTCCTCAAATTATCTCACTAACCCTCACATTTTAATTTATCTTATTACTTTTCAGAGTTATTCTTATTAAAAACAAAAATATTTTATTTTATTTTCTTTCTCATTCTCCTGCACCCCCTACCTCTATCTCTAGCATAACCATTAGTTTGCTACTTCATCAGCAACAAGTTCATCATCACCACCACCATCACTACTACCACTTACCTATCTTCTTCACCATCAATTCATCACCTCCATCAACATATGATGAGTTTTAATGTTCGGTTTTCTTAAAGTTTATGAACATGTGGTGGGTTTTGTTGTTATTGAACAATATTAGTTTTGATTTTGTGTGATAATCTACTATTTTATTCAATTTCAATTTGGTATTTGATTAGGAATTAATAGTTGATTCAAATTGTGGTTCAATTTAAAAGTAAAAAAGATGTGAGAGATGAGAAGTTGATCTATTGAGAGCTTGAGAGAGCACTCTTGTATACAAAATGTAAAGCAGATAATGGGTATTCTAGGGAAAGAATTTGAAAAAAAAAAGGATCATGATTGAATTATTGAAAAAAATTGAAAACGTTTTGAATAAAATGAATTTAGTGTAATTTTTCTATTTTTAATTAAAAAAAGAAAATTTAAAATGGCTTTGCATCTTTTGACCCATCTACATATTTAGATTGGATAAAATTGAATATAAGTATCCAGGGAAAATCCACTTTGACTTTGAAGTGGCTGCTACTAATTAGATACACGCGTTACAAAATTTTACAATTAAATCAGTTTCGAAGAGACTTATAGCTAGGGATGTTTCAATTTGTAATGTTGCTTCAATTCAAGGATGGCAAAAAAATGGGCTGGTCCTGATTTGGCAACGCCTAGATTTTTAGTTTTTAATAAAAAAAAATAATGAAATAAATAATAAAATTAAAAAATAGAGCTAATAAGATAAATTGAGTGAGCAAATATCTTTAATTATATCTAAAAGACTAGTTGAAAACCTGGATAAACTAGGCTCGGCCTGACAAGCTGAAGTGGTTCCAAAGGCCAAATGGGAGCTGAGGAGATTGATTATGTTGATGATTTTGCTCATCTTCTGAAGCCATGATAATTATAGCCCTGTGGTCGGTGGAGAGTTGATCCGAGGAGCTGCCATGGCATCATTATCTGTTTGAAGCTAGACCTGGGCTTCTTATAAGAACAAAAGTAGAGCTTTAAATGTCCCTGTAAGGGTGTGTTTGAGAGTGAGGTGCTGTAACTTTTAAGCTGCAGCTGTTGTGGAATAAAAGTCATAAATGTGGAATAAAAGATGGAAAAAAATTTGCTAAGTTGTTGAAGCCCAACTACAAGTGGTACCAAACACCTTAATAGCTAGGCTTTAGCAGCCCAGCTACCTCACCACACTCCCAAACGGGCTCTAAATCTTGATAACACCCCTTTGAGTTTTACTCCTAAAATACTTTCAATTTAATTTATGAGAGACAGATTAAAAACCTATATATTAAACTTAACCATCTTTCCATGTATTTTCACTCAAAAAAATAAAAAGCGCTTTTATGTTTTTATTTATAAAGTACATACAAATATTAAAATTTTAAAATATTTTTCTTATTACATGATTTTGATCTCATAAATTTGAACTCTTATAATTTAATCTAAAAAACTATTTTAATTAAAATTTAAAATATAAATACAAATTATGAAATGGGTGTGTAGAATGTCTCGTAAAATATTTAATTGAATTTCCATTCAAAATAAGAAATGAATTAATTTACCTTTAGTTATGCAGATAATTTCATTTAAAAATGAGTTTTATGAGAAATTTTGAAGGGGTGTCAAAAGGCTTACTCTAAGGCTTCATTTGATGCAACTTATTAGATAGAACTTATACTAATAGAACTTTTGACCAAAAGGGTTGTCAGTCAAAAAAATTCTTTTAAACTATTAGATTGTTTGATTCTGTAAAATTAAAAGTACTTTTCTATAATTAAATTACCAAAGAGGATATGAAAAAAGTTTTTATCATAATTATACAACTTGTAACAAAATACATTCAAGCTATCAATTAATAAGAAAAAAATTAGTTTAACCATTTCTTCAGTTTTCAAAAGTAAAGCACATCAATAACATATCTTCTAAATAAATAATACTATCCAAATTAAAAAGTTAATCAATAACATAACTGAAATGTTAATGGTGCATGCGAAATGTTGCAATTTGATCATGTTCTTAGTCTGTTTTACGTACATTAGATGAACTTGTACTTTGTTCTTTATTGTTTTATTTCCTCTGATTCTCACTTTCACTTGTTGGAAGTAATCAGATACTTGACTACGAATCAGGTCTGATATTTCTCATCATTATCGAAAGGTTGAAATTCTTGATCATTATCTATTTATTTTCTTATAAAATTATGAAGAACCATTGAGGCAATCACAATTTTCACTTGGTTACTAAAGGGAAACTAGACATTTGGCGCAAAATTTTCTATTTATTTTTCCAAACACCAAAAGTCATCTCAATTGTGCACAGTGGCGGTGCCACATTAGGAATTCAGGCCCCCCTTAACTTTTTAAAATTTACAAATTTAATTTGATATTTGTCTCATTGTTAATTTGATTTATCATACAGCCTCTGTTAAAATTTAGAAATAACTAAAATGTTTTAAAAATAACCAAAATATTAAGTATTTATTTTTACACTTCCAACCCACAAAGGAACATTATTATTTTGAAATTTGTCGGGTCCTAACTCTCCTCACACAAAAAAAATAAATAAATTACTTCACCTTACTGAGTTTATCCAAATAATTTTTCTTCAATAAATCTTATGGCACTTAAAATTCAACTTGGTGTTTACATTATGAATATGAGTTCTAATAAAAAAACATTTGAAAATTGAAAGGATAAGGTAATAAGAAAAATAGTTGATATTAAAAAGGATAAATTGTATTCATTAATTTATTTAGTGATAATATTAGTATTGATTTTACTAGTTGTCATAACTCCAGTAAAAAAAAAAGGGTATTTTCATCTATGAATTTTGTGAAAAATTATCTATGAAATCAGATGAGAGATCAATAATTGAGTGATATTATTGTTGTATATATAGAAAAAAATTCATTTTGTATTCTTGATGATAAGGTTATTTTTCAACTTCTTGAACATATGAAAACATGTCGAGATCAATTATAAATATATTGAATATATTAATGGTTTTTTTTATTGGTATTTGTTACTTGTTGATCTTTTTTTAATTACATTATTATTTAGACTTAGCCCCTGATAGATTAAATTCCTGGCACTGCCACTGATTGTGCATATCAAGGAAGAGCGAACATGATTAAATATTTCTCTTTTTTTCCACTTGGTTGACTTTCACTTCGAAAATCTAGAAGATGATATCACTCACTTTTATAAGGACCTAAATAACCTATTATGTGACGACATCTACCATCTACTAGGTAATATTTACCTATAGAAGTACATAATTCTACAATTGAAAAAAAAAACCTTATACAGAAATGTAACATAAATAATTTTTTTAACTAACTTGCGGGTGGATGAGGAGAGTACAAATTCTCTTTACGTAAGCATATTATGGGCAATGTCTTCCCATCCAGCCCATCTAAATGTAAAATACATATTAAAATGACGTGCAGCCATCATATTTTGGATAGCAATCCTTTTTCATCTAATATACAATATTTGCTTCGATGTAAGCGTTATAAGTAGTATATGTGTCCCATCAAGTACCCCAATATAGTCTTTAAAATATGATGAATATCGTTCATCATCCTTATTTTTTTGGAAATTCTTTTAAATTATGGGTCTAATGGTTTCAAAAAAAATCAACAGCCACATGACAAGCATTATCTAACACTATTTCGAACCATCTCAATATAGTTTCATCAGAATGTTGAAATTTTTCTTGAACTATTCTATTCTCAAATAAATGATCTAATGTGATAAAAAAAAACATAGCTACTGTCTAAATTATAAATACATCTTTGCCTCTTTTAAGAACGTATAATTCACTCAAAACTTTACATAATTTCATAAATACATGTTTTTCCTTTCTAAATTGTTGGTGACATCTATCTTTATGTCTATTTAGCACCTCTAATACAAAAAGAATGTCTTAAATGAGGTGATGTTCTACCTGGTTCCTTTAAACTACATTTAATAAAATAATTGACATGTAATGCAACTCCAGTTTGAACCATTTGTCGTCATTTATATCCAGTATCATTTTCATCAATGTAATTTTGCTCATTATGATCATCATTTTCTGGAAATTCCATACTATACACACGTATATAATAAAAATTATCATTATTTGAAAAGAAAGAAGAAATAAAAATATATTCATAATAACCATATTGATACAAACTCTGTCAAGAATTGACGCGACCTTAATTAATTTAGTCCCCAAGATTGATTCTACACCAGGAATTGAATGGAACCTCGACCCAATACTTAATAAAAGTAAGAAACTTGGTATGTGAAGACGCCACAATCAGCTATGGATGGTCTAATTGATAAGTCAAGAGTTTGAACGCCACGGAAATCTGATAAGTTCAAAGAGTTTGTAAAGAACCAAAGAGAATTAACTCCCTCACCAATTATATAAAAAAAAAAATTCTCTTTTGGTTTATTGGATACGAGTACATTATATAGGGTTGATTACAAGAATTTTTGGAAATAAATCCTAAACCAAAAATCAAATCTGAATCTGAATCGTCCCTAATAGGAAAGAATCTAAATCAAATTAGAATTCTAATCTAAGTAAATAAGAAAGAATTTAAACCACATCATAATCATAATCTAAGTAAATATGAAAGAATCTAAATCAAATTAGGATCCTAATTAGCTTAAATGTCTTACATCAATTAAATGGAAAATAGGCGATTAAAATAGAAATAACTGATTTGTTTCCCTAATAGCCTCATCAAGAAACAGGAAAGTATCTAAAAAAGGAAAATAATATATTTTCACGCCATAATGTGCAAGCCAACTCCCTATTTCATGGAAGTAATTATTTGGAAACTTCAAGAGCCTGAATCATGCATTTATCATGTGCGATTCCTTCAACGAGCCTCCATGAATTTGATTAAGCTCAAGTTGCTTGAATCAATCTATTAAGTGCTTTTTTGAATTTCTTTGCTCAAGATCTTGTAACGGTTCGATAGGAACTTAAGTAGGATCTGAATATACCTCATCCCATGTGCTTGTGATAGTTTTATCCTTAATCTCATAACATATCATAACTTAAAATCAAATAAAATAAAAAATCCCAATTGGTTCAAAATAATATTCTTAATGCAAGAACATAAATAAAGTATACTAAAGCAAACAATAATATTTAATATAAGAACAAACCATAAAATAAAAGTAGAAAGATTATTTCATGAACTTCAATCACTCAATTTGAACATCACGATTCTTGATTGCAACAAACATCTCCCCATTGTCCTTCTTAAGAAAAACTTTAGTGCATTAGCTCACTTTTTATCTCAATTTTAGGCATGTTATGTAACATTTCTATTACTTCTGCAATGTTATCACGATTTTCACCATTTTTTTTTATATAGGTATAGATGGTTTAGTCTCTATTGCTTAACATAAGCGATCCAATTGTTTAGAGAAGCTAATTGTAGCTCCATCTCACTTATGAATTGGTAATTTTCTTTTCTTTTCATTATCATGTGTATATGCTATAAGAGTATCATTATCAATGCCAGTCTCAATATTCTTTAACCTATCAAAATTATTTGACTCAATATTGACATTCTCCTCCTAAAAATATGTATTATTACCTTCACCAACACATTCATTAGAAGGTCCATCATCACCATCATTTGGTACGAAATAGATGGTGCTTATAATCCTTCCCCTGTAGTAGCAACATCTTTAAGCAAAATTTCTAGCTGTTCAACATTTCTCAAGCCTTTATAATAAAATTTAATTACTTCAAAAATCTCCTACAATAATGCAAAAGGATTATATGTTAAAAATATGTCTAAATTACTCCCAAAATCATTTCCTATTACATCGTAAATAAAAATGTTAGAAAATTGCACCTTCAATTTTCTCTCTCAGCATCCATCACTAGTAGTAATTGTTTGTTTTAGAGGATCCCATCCTAAATCTGTTTTATTTCTTAACAAACTTGTGTAAAGTTGTCAATCTTTTTTTAGGATATCCCATTTTTTTATTCATAATCTCTACCGATCATTGAATAAAAACTTAATAATAAATTTTTTTTCGCCCAATCTTATTAAAGTGACTATTTGGTCAGTTCCAGCAAATGTTTCATTCATGCAAATCTTAACAAAAGTATCAATGGTAACATCATCCCAATCTGCCTTTGATTTTTTTTTCTTCTGCAATAGTGGCCATTCTAGATAAAGGATATCTAATATTATTACATCAAAAAAATATTGTACAAATAAAAGCAAAGTGGGAACAAATTTCAAACATAGATTAACAATTGGCATGTTTGTTGACTAAGATAATAAAAAGAAAAATGAAACATTAGCAAGTGGTGGCTATAATTTATGTTGTGTAGATATATTTTAACAGTGATGAAGGAAATATTCATACCGGCAACGCTCCTCACCAAAGTGGTGGCTATGAGTTTTCTATCAAATTGTGGTGATAATTTCTACTGCACATGGCTTTGTATGTAATAATCAAGTGGCAATAATCTCATTAAAAAAAAAAAAAAAAGTGAAGTGGCGGCAATTAAATTTCTATCAAATGGCGGCAATAATTTTTATTGTATAGGTTTGTATATAAATAAAAGCATTATGTAATTAATGAAATGTTCTTAGGGTATTTTTGATATTATATATGTTTTGAAAAAACTATTTAACATTTGCTTCCAAAAGCTAAAATTTCGAGATTTTAGTAAAAAACTAACCAAACACCAACAAAAATTCTAAAAAGAGCTCTTAAAATTACATAAACACTTATGACCATTAGATAAGCAATACCAAACAACTAAGAATAAAGGTGGCAATATATTGATCGATGATGCTTTTAACGTTCTTTTTAATATATTGTTAAAACCATTATTCTATTAAAATTACATTTAAGGACAAACCCTTTCTTTTTACTTGTTTTTTGATTAATGATATTTATTCTGAGGAAGTTAGTATTTTTTAATTTTGTAAAAGAAAAGACATAAAAAAACTTTAAAAAATTTATCGCTCATAAGAATTATTTATGTGAAGAATGAGGCAAGAAGACTGCAAAAGTTTTTTTTGTTTATTTTTTTCTTGCGACTGCAAAAGAGTTTTTAAAGTGAGAAAACAGCTAAAAGTTAAAGATTCAGATAAAAACAACGTTAATTTAGAGAAGAATTGTATTTTTAATATGAAATAGATATAATTGACAAACAGATTTTTAAAAAATATAATGTGAAGGGTTATTTTAAAGCCCGTCTTGTTCTTGGGTGGAGTTCTCGTTGGTCATTAATGGGCCCAATAAATGATGCAATATTTCTTGCGAGGTCGGCGTTCTAGAGTTACCATTTCCCAATCAGAGCGCCCACTTTAAATATTATATAGAAAGTATCCTGCTTTTTTCTTATAAAAAAAAAAAAGAAATAGTTTGAGAGACCAATTTCAATATAATTTTAAGGATTGTGTTAATTTAACCATTAAAATTTCTTGCGATGAGGCTAACCTTCACTCACATAAATGGTGAAAGGATTTGACTGCTATGTTATTGAATGGAGATTATTTTAAGAGTGTTAAAATTATAAAATTCTTTTTTTTGGTTTATTTTTGGTGCATTAACAAATTTTATTTTTTTTAAATAATTGAAAGTAAAGTGAGGTAGTATTTATTTATTTTTTTGTCTAAAATATGAAAGAGTTTAAATTTTTCTAAAATCTAAATGAGTTTGAATAAAAATATTTGAATCTCTAAATGTAAGTGGTATTTTATTTATTTTTATAAATAAAAAATATTTTAAATATGAATGTTTGATATCTGTGTCGTTATAAATTAAAATAAAAAAAATTAAATTTTATAGTTTAGGAACTAAATATATTTCATAGAGATATTTTAAAATTATAATATTTATTTTTCATTCAAATAAAAATTACAAAAATTTATTTTTTCATTAAATATAAATATTAAAAAATCAGAGGTTAAATTTTAAAAATATTTTCCTGACTTAAAGGACATCTAATAAGTAATAAATAAGTCATAATTTTGACAAGGCAAATAACATGTGTTGTGTGTGTTAATATTGTCATTAACTCAAAAACACTATTCAAGATCCCACAATGATGAATGATTGTATATTACAGAATATGCTGCAATCGCACCATGTATATACTTTCCACCCGATCAAACGCTGTCTATTTTATCTACCGTGCACCGCGGCGTACAGTATAATTTCTCAAACTATTTTTAATTTTTATAGCGATCAACAAAGCCAGCCTTTTCACAGTTGAATCAATCTCCACGGAAAAAGAGTTCCCGTCCCTCCTCTTCTTCTCTCTTTAGTCTTCGCTTTGATTCATTGTTTCACCACCGGTAACGAAATCATCACCGTCCGCTTCTGTTGACTTTATTAACCCGAAAGTCAAACTTCTATAATTAATGAAACAAAGATTAAAAAAAAAAAACCACCCTTCAACGTTCACAAATCACAATAACAATCACATAAGCCGCAAGCCACAGGATCCAAGCCCATCCGTTGATCCGGCACCTGCTGCAGCCTGCCATTGAAGAGAGAAGACCCAGAATAGCGCAAAGCAAAAAAAGTGAAAACAAAACACACTCTCACGAATCCTCTTTCGTGGAGGGGAAAAAAAAAAAAAGGTAAAAAAAGGAAAAAAAATCAAAATCATAAAACCCTAGTGTCATGATCACATGCTCTCGGGTGTATCGTAAGAGAAGAAACAACCATGATCAATACGGCCAACGGAATGATTTCGCAATCGTCTTCATCGGCAAACGCGCAGTCTCCGGGTCTTAAGACCTATTTCAAAACCCCAGAAGGAAGGTATAAGCTTCACTATGAAAAGACGTACCCTTCAGGTCTCCTCCACTACGCTCACGGAAAAACTGTCACTCAGGTACTTCAATTTTTTTTTAATTCTTTTAGAAATGTTTTTGAAGTACCCAGTATGTGAAATCAGTATCTGGATGTATTCCTTTGGTGAATATTGAACCTTTTCATGTTTTTGTTAATACCCATTTGTCAATCTCTGATATATAGGCAATTTTCGTTGCGTCAATCGGTTTGTGTTTCTCAATTTTCACTGGGTAAATTTGAATAATTTGTGACCACATTATAAAGTCGATTTTGACACCAGTGCTTTTAGTCAATTATATATGTTTCCACGACATCAGATTTTAGAGCAAATTTTGGTTGGATTTGATTGCACAGGCTACCCTTGCTCACCTCAAGGAAAAGCCAGCTCCATCAACACCGACTGCCCCACCGTCAAGCTTTAGTGCGAGCAGTGGTGTGGTCCGGTCAGCCGCAGCAAAGCTTTTGGGCACAGGGAATGGGAGTCGTACACTTGGTTTTGGTGGAGGCAATGGGGGAAGTAAAAGCATTAGTGGTAGCAGTAGGATTGGTTCATTGGGTGCTTCAAGTTCAAGTACTTCCATGACTAATACAAATTTTGATGGCAAAGGGACTTACATAATTTTCAATGTTGGGGATGCAATCTTTATAAGTGATTTGAATTCTCAAGATAAGGTAATCCAGTGATGTGTGGTTTTTAGTTTGAATAATTACTTTGTATTTTGGTTTGTATATGAAAGTTTCATTGTTTTTTGTTGAATGTAGGATCCAATAAAATCTATTCATTTCAGTAATTCAAATCCAGTGTGCCACGCATTCGATCAGGATGCCAAGGATGGGCATGACTTGCTTATTGGGTTAAACTCTGGTGATGGTAATATTTTAACTTGATTCTGACTTACAAGTTTGATTGGAGAGGTCAAACTTTTCAAATTTATTTGTTCTTTGTGTATTATTGTAGTCTACTCCGTGTCACTGAGACAGCAATTACAGGACGTTGGAAAGAAGCTTGTTGGGGCGCACCACTACAACAAAGATGGTTCTGTTAACAACAGGCAAGAGTTCTCTTATGATACTCACTATGCAACTTTTTTATTTTTATTTTTGTTTGTGTTTACTAAGTACGATTGTTTGTATTGATTTCTCTTCTGAATGGAATATTGGCATCATGGGATATTGCTTAAGTTTTGTGGACTTGCATGCAATGGTGTTTATGATTATGATTGGTCTTTATTGGGTTTTTTTGTTTAACCACTGTAATACATGCTTGAGAGTATACTGTTGAGAGACATCAAAATCTGTCTAAAAATATTAAGGAATAGCATTCAGGCTTTCTTCACGAATAACTAAATTTATTTATCATAAATTTTGAACAGATTAGAGATAGATTAAGAATAACTTAAAATTGCTTAGGCTATATAGCCTGGTTGCTTAGGTGAGATGATGTTTTTCGGCCTTCAAATTACATAGTTTAGATTAAGAATAACTGAAAATTGCTTAGCCTATATCTCCTGGTTGCTGAGGCGAGATGATGTTTTTTGACCCTTCAAATTACATAGTTCTTTATCAGACTTGCTTCGGCAGCATATTGTGATATAAATTAGGAAATTTTTTTTTTCCCTCTACTTTGCCTTCAGTTCACAAATTTAGTATCATGGTTTTTAATTAAGGGTGTCGATTCATGTAATCGTGTTGCGTTTGTGTCGTCGTGTCAAATTTAAGCAAACATGGATGACTTATCAATTATGTCGAAACGTTAAAACACAGATATTACCCGTTTATTAATTATGTTATTAATTATGTTCATTGTGTCGGCCTATTTAACATATTCACTACCAAAAAAAAAATTAATTTAAAAAATAACAAATATTTCCATACTATTATTAAGAATAGATCATAAATAAGTTAACATGACATGAATATGACATGATGTAAATAATTAATTTAATGTTCAGCATATATATTGGTTAATTTTTTCAATAATTTTATCACATATTAATTGATACTTGTGTTATAAACGTGTAATCGTGTTGAGGTGGTCCAATATAGATACGACATGGCTCTTTATTGTGTTAACTCATTTATTAATTGGGTAAATAGTTGTCAACACGAATACAGAAAAGTCGTGTCCTAACCCATTTTGCCACCTCTATTTTTAATTGAAATCACAAGACTATGACTTTGTTAAACATAGATGGTTCGAGTATTAGGTGAAAATTCCATGGCAGTAAAGTGTGGGAAAGATTTTTCAAATGGTCATGCTAATTCCTCCTATGTAAAAAATGAGGCTGTGTCCTTGTTATTTTGGCATCATTAATGAATTTTTACTCATAAAAAATAAAAATAAAAATAAAAATTCTAGGTCAAATGACTGTGATCATTAAATAATTTCTTAATCTTTCAAGAAATAGTTTGATTTCCAGAATTTTAGGTAAGCTGCCAACAATTTGAGTAGCGCTTTCAAGAGTTTGAAGAGGTGTAATTTATAAAGGAGATGGAAGATAAAAGTTCTGCGTTGATGGTTGATCTGATGAACGCTTCAGTTTGTGGTTATACATTTACTTTCTTGTTGGGGGTGGGGGAGTGTTTTGTTCTAGACTTATGAATTGTTCTTTATTTTCTATAATCATTATTGCAATTTCAATAGTCTATTAATGAATGTTTACCACCCTACTTTGGGACTTGAAAAAGAAAAATGGGAAAAAGGAAAAAAAAGATGTTTTTTTATTGGATTGTAAATAATTAACAATAAAGATGTAATGCAGAGTTCTCTCGAATGGCTACTAAGACTCTTTAACCCTTGTTGTCTAGGTTCTGGCTATATATTCTTAGTGAGGCTCAGTGCCTGAGTTTGGAAAAATATTTAGTCTCGGCTCGAAACTGTTAGTTGGATTTTGTCAGTGTTCTTTATTTTTTATGTTAAACTGTCCCTTGACTGATCTGAGTGAGTTCAGAAAACAAAAATATTTTCTAATTCATGGTTTAAATTTTTGGTGTTGTATAAGAACATTATATATTCTATACTCAATGCACTTGGAACCAATTCGATTAACTATTGTTTCCAACAGTCGTTGTACTAGTGTCACATGGGTTCCTGGAGGCGATGGTGCTTTTGTTGTTGGTCATGCCGATGGGAATTTATATGTGTATGAAAAGGCAAGCCTTAAATATCAAGAAAAATATTTTCTACTTCCTAATATTCATTTTCCATGTGTTGCATATTATGATTGTGCTTTTGCCTTCTATCTTTAGAGCAAGGATGGTGCTGGTGATTCTTCATTCCCTGTTATCAAAGATCAAACCCAATTTTCAGTTGCACATCCACGTTACAGCAAGGTACTGGAGTCAATGTTGTATAAATCTTCTGGATCTGATTCTTGTTCCCCCCCTTTTTCCTTTTTCTTTTTTCTAAATTTGCATTTAAGAGTTTATACTCTCTGGAAGCAATTGACCTTTGTTCTTTCATTAGTTAGGCTTTGTAGCTCTTTCCTTAATTTGATCCTTCTATATGTTTTGGCTCTGCATAGTCCTGTTTAAAGTAGCATGAGGCATTGCAGTGTGCAGCTTCTTTGTTGCTGAGGCTAATTTTGTTTAGATTCACAGCAGGGAACAGAAGCTATTAGTCTTGGAAAAGCTACATTAATTGTGATGTTTCAGATAGACCCCTTTCGGTGGGTTTTTCCCCTTTTGGCTTTCCTCTTTCTCAACCAAGAAAATACTCACTGCACACCTGGATAACAGTTCAGTGGTTCCATTCGGTTGCCCCCTTACTTTTCTCTTTTTCTTTTTGGTTATCCCATATGATAGCCTTTTCAATTCGCATTTGCTCTCTCTCTCTCTCTCGCTGTTCCTGATCGCATGCATGTATGAGCTTTAACTTTGCCTAAAAAATCATTTAATAAATCTCTGTTTTCTGCCTCACGATATGGGCTGGGACCTTCTCCTGCTGTAATTAGCAGACATTGTGCATCTACTTGTTTTGACTAATCCACTCTCTATCAAATGAATCTTTTCGATTATGTTTTCTAAGTGAAGTGACTGTATGTATAGAATTTTAATTCTGTTTCTGTATCACTAAATTCATTTTAAGCATTTTTATGCGGGTTATGGTTCAATAATCATATTTTATAACCTTGAGTACATTGGATTAATTGACATATATATCTTGTTCACCTTGTGCTATTCTTATGCAGAGCAACCCTATTGCCAGATGGCATATTTGCCAAGGTTCAATTAATAGCATTGCTTTCTCTACTGATGGTGCCTACTTAGCGACTGTTGGAAGAGATGGTATAATGTTGACCTGATGACATTGATATCTTATGGACGCTCGTCTTTAGATATTTTGTATGAGCTCAAGTTTTTCTCTAAGTGTAGGTTATCTACGAGTTTTTGACTATTCAAAAGAACAATTGATTTGTGGTGGCAAAAGCTATTATGGTGCTCTATTATGTTGCGCTTGGAGGTAAAAATCTTTTCTACGACCCTAGCTATTCAGTACTTTTTAAACTAATTTCTTTCTGAATCACAATTTTGATTCTTTATCTAAACTTTATGTTCTGTAACTCTATTGGCTTTTATAATATTATCTTCTTGGAGAACATAGGAGGCATATTATATTCTAACAACTAAGTGACTAAGTGCTGTTGAACAGCATGGATGGAAAATACATTCTGACTGGTGGTGAAGATGATCTAGTTCAAGTTTGGAGTATGGAAGATCGCAAGGTTGTTGCTTGGGGTGAGGGGCACAATTCGTGGGTAAGATTTTTATCAGATAATCTCAGAGTTGTTAATAGTTTAATGCATGTCACATCCATCTTACTTCGTTCTTACTGGAATAGTTCTTGCTGGATGGTATTGGCAGGTTAGTGGTGTAACTTTTGATTCATATTGGTCTCAGCCAAATTCAGATGGCACAGCGGAGACAGTCATGTACCGGTTTGGTTCTGTTGGTCAGGTATGTGATTGGAAGCATCAGCCTGGTTAAATTTGTAGATAAGATGTCGGTATTTAGAGATGGCAAAATCCTCCACGAGTTTGGGGCCCCATGGAGCCCCACCCCAAATGGGGAAAATTTTAGATAATTTTTGGGGAATGGGGTGGGGAGTGGGGGGAAAATAATCCCCAAATTCTTAACGGGGTGGGGTTTGGTTTTGCACTCCCCACCCCACCCCCACCCCCATTATATATAAATATGTTTTTAATTCTTATTTAATAATTTTTATTTTATCAACTATAATGTCAATTAATAATTTTTTTCAATTTTTATATAATATAAATAGGATATGAATAAAAGAAAACCCTACAATATTTTTCAACTCTAAACTATTGTTATGTTTCCTTTTCTCTTTTAATGTGCTGCTCTCTTTAAATATTTTTCACTTTTATTATCATTTTAAGATATTGTTTCAAACTTTTAGAGATTTTTTAAAATAATTTAAATACTTTATAATATGGTGATGATTTTATTTTAAGTCTTTAATTTTTAATTTACTAAAATCATATATCTATACCTATTATAAAATAGGTAAATGGGGAATGGGGTGGGGATAGGGAAATCATTCTCCACGTGGGGATTCCCCATCCCCACCCCACTAAATTTATTGGGGAATGAGGTAGGCCTCCCCACCCCCACCCCACCCCTTTGCCATGCCTATCGGTATTCTTATTTATGAATGGTGCAATTACTCCCACTGCTGCTTACAGAGAAATATACATATTGTTGAATGATTTTGCTCAAAAGCTTCATCCCTGAAACTACATCGTTTGAGGGATCTTGAAATGAATACTCTCGTAAGAATTTCAAGTTAGCCTTAGAAAAGTACAAGATGGGATTTTCGGTCTTTGGGTGGTTTGCATTTGCCAGGCTTTTGTTCCTGCCTGTTCTAGTAAAACTTTATCATGAAAACCATACGGAATGAAGTTAAAACAAGGGAACCAAGATAAAATTGGGTGAGGTTTTTTCTTTTTCTAATATTCGCCCCACATCTACCATGCAAAGTATATGGTTGAAAAGAAGGCTCAAACAGTTGACATTTTGACCTTTGGTCAGAGTAAAGAGTAATATTGCAGTATATCAGTTCAGCATTTTGCACTTCTACCTCCATTCACCAGTGGTATGCTTAATTGTTTTGGAGCAGGACAAAGAAAATGATAAACAATTCATTTTCTTTTAAATATTGCTTTCCTTCCTCTCCAAAAAAAAAGTATTGCTTTCCTTAAAATAACCTTTGTGCTTTGAATCTTCGTGCAATCATATCTAGCCATTGTTGCAAGTTACCTATTTGTGATTTGGGAACAGGACACAAGGTTGCTTCTGTGGGACCTGGAAATGGATGAGATTGTAGTGCCATTGCGCCGAGGTCCTCTTGGAGGGTCCCCCACATTCAGTACTGGGAGCCAGTCAGCCCACTGGGATAATGTTTGCCCAGTGGGTACTCTGCAACGTGCTCCAAGCATGCGAGATGTTCCAAAGTTGTCTCCACTAGTTGCTCACCGGGTTCACACCGAACCCCTTTCTGGTTTGATATTCACCCAGGAATCTGTTCTTACTGTTTGTCGAGAAGGGCACATAAAAATCTGGATGAGACCAGGAGTGGCTGAAAGTCAATCTAGCAGCTCTGAAACTGTGTTAAGTACCAGTTCAAAGGATAAGCCATTGCTGTCAAGCAAGGTTGTCACCTCTAGTTACCGGCAATAGCAAACTGTCAATCATATGCGAGGCAAATGAAGCTGTTTTTGTCACAGTGTTGCATTTCTATTGCTAGCAAGGTCATTCATCTCTTTTCGTCCGGTTGGTTTTCTCAGGCTTAACATGGGGTGAAGCATAATCTGGTTGCAGTTAAATTAACCAACTGGTTCCATTGTATATTCAAGGTCAAAAATGCCGTTGATGGCACTTAGAGGTTGGGAGGAAAAGAGAACTTCCATTGTAAGTAAAAAAAGGGGGGAAAAAAAAAGTTGGCTGTTGCTAGAATATATTTGAACGACAGTTACAGGAATAATGTGAAATTACTCCTTTTAAGATATCACTTCGAGGTGCATTCATTGATTCAAGTGATTATTTATTCTACTGGCAATGCATTGTTACCATATAATTTTGTTTCGTACATTAAGACTGGCAGATTTTAGATAAGTTTAGCCTTGTGAACATTGTTATTTAGTGTTTTTATGGAAATTTCATTATGAGTGTGTGATTTCTTTAATTCAGTTGCTTCTATTGTGTTTCCTTGCTGTTGTATCTTTATCAACATCAGTTGATTAGCTTTATGCTTACATTACTAGGTGTACAGAAAAATAATGCAAACACAAATGAAAATTGATTCAAATTTTTGCTCCATCTCTTTTAGGGGAAGAAAACATCTTATTACAATTCAAAGACATCATAATGTACCCAAATACAATTCCATTCCAATAAGTTCCGGAGAAGATAAATAACACAAGAAGGTGGAATCCAGGGGATGAAACATAGATACACGACATATCAACTGATGGAGAAGACACTGTACACAAAAACATACGACACAAGTGATGCAGTTTCTATACGGCCGAAAAAAGCATCATCTCTCATTGATACCCCGAAAAGTTGTCAACGGTCGTGTCAGCTGCCCCATGTGCTTTCTGAGTCTCTTACTTCAGATTCAAGGTGCAGAGATTCTGTTGGGGTTTGACGAGTGGTTGAAGAAAGTTGATCCGGTTGCGTCGATTCCCCAGTAACAGGCTGGTGCCTTGACTGAGCTTGCCATCTTCTCCTCCGCAAAGCCTCAGTGAGAATAGAAGTTCCAGCCATTGTGATTCCAAACCCAACAAATGTGGACAGCAGAACAACTATTACAGCCTGCATGTGAAGCTGCAGATTTCCCACAAAGACACAAAACTCACATCATAATTCTACAAGAAGCCGGTATTGAAAACAACATTTACATACTCCTAACCACATCATTGTTATTATTTGATTGTTTAGTTTAACAAGCGGGGTACTTAGATATATTTCCAAAGTGGAGTCAATGAGACATAATATATTCTGAAATAGTTATTGTGAACAGAGGTCCCTTACCAAAGAATAAAAAAGATGGGCAGAGAGAACCACCAGTCCAAATTGAATAAATGCATAAAGCCAGATAAAACTTTTCCTGACTGAACGCAAACTTAAAAGGGTCAATACTGATAGCTAACTCCACACTCCATCTAAATTAAAAATATGAACTCAATCCTACCCATAGTTGTTGCTGTCATAGAGGCGAGCAGACCCAATATGCATGAAAATGGAAGAGAGATGGCAATTGCACCAGACTTCATTTTTCCAACCTGTCAAGTTGACTGTTAACAACTATGACAATCTTGAAAGAGCAGCAGACAGAAGATTCAAAACTTACCAGAAGTTCCTCAAGAAAACAAAAGTAAGCAAGCATGCTGACAATGACAAGAATTGGAACATCCTGCCAGACCCTGACAAATTTGAATAAACAACCTTTAGATAGGACATTTTAACGAGATCCAAAATAGAAATCTAAATCCCATGGCCTCAATTGCTTGCCAAGATTACTTTTCGAATAAAACGACTAATAATATTCAATATTTTAAAAAATATGGAAATACTACATAAAACAAGTAGAGAAGCTAAGGATGTTATTCAATGCAGCTGTTAAAGGTAGGTTTCAGGCTTGCCTGTTTCGAGTAACCTGAGCTCCACTGTCTGGCAAACTACTGGCCTGGACATTTTGAAGGCGTAAAAGGGTAACAGGTAGGTTATCGACTTCTTGCTTGCACACCTCACATGTTTTGTTCCCTTTGATACTAAACCATTTTACAGCACATTCTCGATGGGCAAATGCAAGTTCGCCTTTGCAGCCGCATTCCATCTTGAGTGTGTCAGAACCTTCTCCCAGTTCAATGAAGCAGATTCTGCAAACGGCTTCTTCTTCAGGAATATCTTCAGCACCATCATCCTTTTTATCTGAACAATAAGACTAAGATAAGGCATAGGTTGGTTATTGCAAGTTAAAAAACATAAATAAAATTTGCTGCTGAAAACCAAATATGCAGCCGTATGGTAATACCCCAGTATTCAGGATTATTCCATAGAAAATTTTAGGTTAGATCACTAAGAAAATTGATGAAACCAAAATATTACAAATATGAAACCAAAATCTTACAAATATGAAACCAAAATATTACAAATAACTTGAAAGAATTAAAATGATTTAATTGCCTAAGTATTAGAAAGTTTATATAGCCAAAATTTACTTCTACTCTGAATTTCATTCAAGCAGAATGCACCTGGAATTTAAGAAAAAGCTATATTGGTTTCTTTTCAGTATTATATGTTTCTTGCACTGCACTTAGCTCAAATTTTTTAAATATTGAAATTTTCTATTATAGTCTTCATTTCCCTTGATTTTGGGGATGTGGAAATTATAGAATGAAGAGAAAATATAGGAGTAAAGTTTACCACTAGTATTTGAAGGAAATGTGTTTGATGATGTCGTCCCACTACCCTCAGCCACTCGTGGAGTGGTAGGAATAACACGGAATACACCACCTAAAGAATCCATCTGCCTTAAGCTTCCATCTTTGCTGAGCAAAGGGACTGAACGTGAACGATGAATAGGTAGTTGAGCTCCTTTCTGTCAACAGATAATTCTATAAGAATTTAGAGGAATGAAAAAACCCCTTGCATGTCATAATTGTTTAATACAAATGTACTAGGAATGCAGATGTAAAGTCCTCATAACAAACATATACAGGAGTCAAAACTGAACTCAAATTGATGCAGGAAATTCCCTCAGATTTTCCCTCTACTTAAAACTACTTCTGCTGCACAAGTCAATTCCAATGTATCAACTTGAATTTAGCTCATTAGACCCCTGTAGACATTGAAATGCCAGTAAGTGGTAATGAAGAGATTGAGAGGAAGTCCAAGAACCCTTTCATTTGCGGATTCATTACCAAATTAAGGTTCTTGACAAGGTGAAATGGACACAATTAAATAGGATTTTGCTTTACTCAGAATTTTAGTATTTCTTCAAAAGCAACAGAAGTTACTACCAAACTAGTATCCGCATTCTATAGCATCAAGCACTGCTAGTCTGCTTAATAGTCAACATAAGTACTGAAGACAAATAAAATTTTCAAGCTAATTTTGGGTCAGTACTCACAGCAGAATTCAGTAGATCAGTTGTTAGTCCCCCATGCGTAGACTCTGGATTCGAGTGAGAAATGGGGGTAACAGGAAAAGATGATGTTTTCTTCATTCTGGATGTGAAGAGCTTTGAAAGCGATGATGCCCTTGCAATCTGAGGCTTCTCCCTTGTCTCTGTAAATGAACTTCCAAGTGCCAAGATTGCAGCCTTTTCAATATCTGAAGTGGTATTACGATATTTGAAACTTAGCTTTGGAAGGAGGCTTTTAAAGGTTGTTTTACTTTTTGATGAAGAAGGAACAGGGGAATCGTTTATTTTGCCAAACTGAGGACTAGGCATTGGAGAAAAATTAACTCTTCTTGAAGTAGTTGGTGTTGAAGGCATGTCTATTCTCACAAAACCCTCTTCCGCTTCCTCAATTGTTCTCGATGGTATGTCTAAGACAAGATTGTGCTGTCCCTGTGGTTGACTAGGTGAGGTTACTTCAACTATTTCAGTTGAATTTTCAACCTACAAAGAAGTTTAACCTACAATTAGCAGGAATACAAAGATTAAACTTCTGTAATGTAAAAAAATAATCCCCATGTTAAAGCACAGCCACATAACCATCACACAAGCTCACAGTGTCCAACAATTTAAGAGTTACCGACGAATAAATACTAGAAAATCAGCATCATCGGCTGCATCTAATTTGCATTCATGAGTCAGAGTAAAATTGCTGCAAGCACTAGGGTTAGGTTAATACTGAGGTAAAAGGATGGACAGGCCTACAAATATTTTACTGAACAAATGAAATGAGAAAGCAGAAATCTTAAAGAAATTGAACAAAGGCTCTGAAATACAACGGCTGTGGAACTTGTAGCCGTCAAGCTTGGAAAGGCTCATATGGGCATCCCCATCGCATGAGTGAATATGTTCCTAGGGGATAGCCTAATCAGGTAGATCCTGTACAATGGAGCAACAGGTCTAGAGATAAATTCACTGATGGCATTTATGAGTGAGTAAAGTCAGAAAATTTCCTGGATTTAAAACAGAAAATTATAATTCCCTAACCCACCCTCCTACCCAAAAAAAAAAATTATTTAGTCAAAGGAATAGCATTGGCAGATTTGGGAGCCCGATGGCTATGATTTCTTTGGGTTAGCTAGAGTTTATTGTTCTCATTTTCATGAGATCAAACAGTTTTTTAGATGTAGCATACATTAAAAATTATATTTAAAAGCTCGAGCTTTAATCCTGGGATTCAATAAAGTATAAACAGATGTCTTTAAGTAGCCTTCTTGATTACTGAATGCAAAAAATTGAAAAGCTAATAATTGTCAATATAAACTTTTTAAAAAGATTCAAACAAAAACATAACCAATTCAAGTAAAAGATTAGAAACAACAAAGCAAAGACTAATTTAAACAAAGAGCAAACAGAGAACAAAAAAATTGTTATTAAAAAAAATACCCTTTGAAGGTGAGGCTCAGCAGCAATGTTGGAAGCTGCTTGTTCATCATCATTCACAGGTACTGGTTCTTCTTCTTCATTTGCCATATTTTTTAAAATCAAAATAATTTTAAAACTGCCAAAAAAAATGGAAGTTGGAGATAACAGCAAATATAAACAAAAACCCTGTTTTGTACCGCAAAATCTCAACTTTCTAAACAGCTTGGAATCTGGAAGTGAAAAGTAAGTGGTACTGTTGGAAGCAAGTACCAAGAGAGATCATACGTGGACAAGTTTCAGCTGAGAAACACAAAAGCAAGGTGACAATTGGCAAATAACACTCTCTCTTGTCATGGCCGCTGTTTTGTCGTTTTAGACTGGCTGGCTGGTTTACGATGTCGATAATTCATAATTATCTAAATCTTTAAGATTAGAGTAATTAGCATCGATGTCCCTAGTTTTTCCAAATTTCCTAATTAAGACATAGTTTTTTCATTTGTGTTATATAGGTCTATATATTTTCTTATTTTCTCTTTCCTACAAGGTTTTGCTCAAATTCGCGTCAGCATGCTATATATCTATAAGAAAATAACTTAAATACTACGCTTTGGTTAAAATTAGATGTAGTAATTTAGTTTGGTAGGTCATGCCTTGTTTTTGTTGCATGAATTTAAACTAATGCAAATTTGAAATTATCAGGCCAAGAATCTCAAACATTAATTCGGCATAATAATTGAATTTGTTGTATTATGTCATCTTCCTTGTTCGTGTGGTATGAAATTCGTCTACAAATTCGAGTTAAGGCCAATTTGAAATTGCAATGGCTGATTAAATAAACTATTTTTATTGTGCAGATAAAATAAGTTGTTGCTTAAGAAAGTAATTTGGTATTTCGCAAATTGTGTTATTGTGATTGCTAGAGTTTTAAAAGAAGTATACATGTGTTTGATAAATTTATTATGAAATTATTGTTTTATTATATAATAACCAAAATAAATATAAATATAAATTACTTTTTATTTTTTGGAGTATTTTTAATAATGTCTAGATATGCCTTGTTCTTTATAAAAATACATAAAATTATATAAAGTGAAAAAAAAGCTCAATTAAATAAAATCTAATGAACTTTATAATCGTCACATAAAATATGATAAAAATTCGTACTAATAGATAATCCAAATAAAATAAAATAAAATATAATATGCATTACATTCCAATTAAACTTGATGCAATAAACACAATGACTATAGAAAAAATAAAAATAGATTCAAAGTCAAAAGCCATGGTTATGAAATAGATTTTAAAAGTTATGGTTAACTTTCACGTGAAATTGTTCATAATTTAAAAATAATTTACATAATCATATGCAAGTCGTATTGATTCTTATAATAGAAAATAAAGTAAAATATAAAAACATGCACTTATTGGATCAAAACTTTGATACTGGAAAGAATGTATAGTAATTGCAATAGTAGTTTGATTGTGTGGTAATATAATACTTAACGGCTTGTATATTAGGGCATATTGAAAAATAGGATATAATTATCTTTTGTCAAAATATTAAAGTCATAATAGGAACTTTAAAAACAGATGATGATTTATTTAATAAGTTGCTCATGAAAAGTAACGCTTTGTCTATTTTTAGAAGCTGTTGTTAAAATGGAAAAAGTTATGAAATAATTGATTTTGCAGCATTTATCAAATACTATTTTTATCAAAAATTATTAAATAGTAACTTATTAAATTTCAATTTTTATCCCAAACGGAACCTTAATCGTATCAAGAATGAATCAATAAATATGAAAACATAACATAATTCTTTGAAATAAAAAATGAATCAATAAATACAATATCAATAATCGGGTCATCATGTGTCAAAAGTTCAACAATTTCGTTTCGTTTTCCATTGTGTCGATAACTCGTGCTAAAATTGCTACAAAAGGCAAATTCGGTTATCCTCTTCGGAATTACCAAATTTTGGACCTAATTGTTACAAACAAATACATTATGTTCTTACTTGAGACAATATAAAATTTCAGGAATCCGGATACAAATTAGCCCACGATCGAATTTGGTAGGAAGATGGTTTTATCTTTATCCCTTCACATACCCTGAGTGTGGACTGATCTACTTGAACAATTCTCATAAGTTTTAAGTTTAGGTTCATGACACTGATGTTATAGAGAATTTTTAATGGCATATATTATATAATATCTATAATGTATAAAATTGCTTAGAGCTAGCTTAGGAGTACTGAAACTTTTTGAATAATTATTATTAGTTTTGTTGTAAAAATAAATTAGTTAAAAATTTTAGAAAAAATTTATTTTTAAAAGTGTTGTAAGTTTTAAAAACAGTTAAATATGTTTAGTAAATGTTACTATTAAATTGTGGTATAAATATAAATAACTAAATTAAACATAATGTTGAATAAAATTTATTTACACATTTATAAACATGTATATATAATAGTTGATAACTAAAATAAATATTTCATATTATTAATTTATATTTTATTATTTTGTTATCTCAATCTAATTGATAATAATAATAATTTCTTTAAAGTTAATATTTTATTTCTTAACTATTAAGGATAATTGTAGATTTTTATAATATATATGAGAGTATATATGAAATGCTATTAAATATAAAACTAATTTTCAAAAATCAAATTTTGAAAAACGAACTTCTTTCTTACTTACTTTTCAAAATCTATTATAGAACAACCAGATTTTGCCAAAAGTAATTTTTTAAAAAAATTAATTTTTAAGTTTCAAGTTCACTTTTAAGTCCAACCGAACTTTAATAATTTTGATGTAAATTTATAATACTAATTGGGTCTTACTAATTATTAATAAGACATTGATTGTTATGTAAGTATTAGATTACAATCCATTATAGAAGACAAGTTATTTTGATTATTTTACAAAGATTTTACTTTCGATAACACAATAATTTTCTAGTCTTTGTTTCTTATAATCTATATTTCAACTTCCAAGCATGTTATATATAAATTAGCATATAATTTGTTTTATTATTTCATGTTATCTCCGTAAAATTAATTTAAGATATAAATTTAAATTTGAAAAGAATTTTGCAGATGCATTTAAAAAAATTTTAGTCTTCTAATTTCTTTCTACAAATAACAAGAACTTTGAAGCTCAACAATCATGCTATTCTAACTAGGATTAATCAGTTAATTGATCAAATTTATTCTTAACTTTAAATTTTTTAAAAATAATATGAATTTTTAGGTTGAGTTTGCACAATTTGAAAGATGAAATGTAGCCGCCCTTATTTTTTTCGCTGGGAAAGATTCGGTGGAAATAAAACTGTCCAAAAATTCAACAGATTGTTGAACTTCGAGTTGTGAGTCGCAATCACAATTTTGAGCAATTTGAGCTTTTTACTTGTATTTATAGAGAGGCATTTGGCTTTTGCCTTTTTTTTCTTTTCGAGAGCTTGGCTTTTGCATATTTAAGGAGTCACCTATTCTTATTGAAAAAAATATATATATTAAGGTTACTGAATGTGTATAATATGTTGCAAACCTTACCACATTAAGATATGAACAAAACATATTGATTCTTCGACCGTATGATTCATTTTTTATTTTTACCGAAAGTCCAATTCAAAGAAATATAAAATTATGGATAACAACTACGGGACGTTTCTGTCATTTTTTAATTTGAAAGTTTAAGTCTCTTCTTATGTGTTTGTGGCAATTAATTATCATATTATCCGCGTAAGTTTTGACGAAGATCTTCGTGTTTTTAAATCATAAACTTTTAGGTCTTTCTATTTTGATAATTTTTTAGATTATTGGAGGGAATTAATACCAAAATACACTCTCGAGCCAGGGTTTAGATGCTATTGATTCATGGTGGCATCTACTAATTCTCCATTTTTTTTTTGAATTATGCAGCATTTGATGGATCTCTGTGCTTTTTCAACAATTGATGACTCGTAAGTTGTAACTATCATCACATCGCTTTTGTTATTAATTAATTATATGACAGCTGCTAAGTTATATTATATATAACTCAAAGCAACTCGCAAGTAGTCACCTAATTCATAAATATGAAAGTCTGTTAAATACTTAAATATTTGGGAGCTCATCCGTGGCTACAATTAAAATTTAATTTCTCATGTGGATGAAGTTTTTTTCTTTTTCTTTTTTTCTGGTTATTTAAGAGTGTATATAAAACACCCTGGATACCAATTATTTTGCGATATGAGTGAAAATTGAGATACAAATTAAAAAGTGTAGTATTATTTATTATTTGAGTTTTTTATGTCTCCACTATGTTGTATTAGTAGGTATTATGTAAAGTGCAAATAGGAGTACAAAGTACAAACCCAAAAAAATACATTGTCCTTAATTTTTGCAAATAATAGGAAATAAATAAGAATACACTTTTTCGTTAATTTTTTTCCAAAACATTTTGAAAATATTAAAATCAATTCCTGAAAAACAGTGGGTAATCATGAAATCTATGGGTGCAGCAGCCGGCTGAAGATTCATGTTACCAAAAGACTTACTAACTTTATTTAATTGGCTGATGCATTTCCCTCATATCTGGCAACTTGTAGTAGACAAATACTAATCAAAATTCTCTTTTGATTTTGAGATTTTATTTCAATAATTAAATATATAAATTAATTAAGCATTTTCTATCATACATGAATAAATCTTTTATTCCCATGAATAAATCTTTTATTCCCACCCTTGTGTGAAATACAATTGAATCTACAAGAACCAAGACGAGGCTAACAATTAATTGATAAGAACTGTTGTTAGTTGTTAGCAATAAGTTCTGAAAATTATGAATAAGCTATTAAGAAACAAAGAAAAAAAAAAGTTATTTACAGAGATGCTATATCCGCATCATTATCCCTCTTTCTCCCTTGGATAGTTGGATTTGTCACTTTCAAGTAAAGAAAGCAAACTGAAAATGTATTACCATTATTAATATTATCATTATTAATAATGATAATATATTATTATTATTATTATTATTATTATTATTTAATTGTGCAATCAACTTAACGTGGCGAACGAGGACATAGCTGACTGAAGTAAAAATTCCTAGTTGCAGGGGGAAAAATGATGGTCAAATTATAATTATGGATTCATTTCAGGTGGGTGCATATAAATTAAATCAATAAGTGCAAATTATAATTTGCCCTTTAGTCCTCTGGCTAGATTTCATTTCCTGGTTTATTTTATCTTTTTTTTTTATACAGGTAACGAGTGGGTAAGGTCTTAATTTATTTTTAGCTCTTATTTTTTTTCAAAATTTGAATCTAAAACTATTTGAAAATCATTCGTCAAAATTCGTAGTTAGCAATTTCATTTTAAAAAATAATTCAAAATATCTATATCATTATTATCAATGTTAAATACTTTAGATTAATCTAATAAGTAATGGCAAGAACAATGTTTTGCATCTTTTAGAAGAAAGTAGTTTTTTTTAATCTAAAAAATTAAAATTTAAAAATTAAGAAAAAGTAATTACAGTTATGTTTATTTATTTGTTAGTTTAATAAAATATTTACTTTGAACACCCATATTGTTGTAAAAATATTTATTATAAAAATACCTAAGAAATAAATTACTATTAAGGACAGTAAATTACAGATTAAAATAACATTATTACTTTGAGCACTTATTTAACAAACTCATCCAACATTTAATTCTCTTACTATCTGTCAATGGTTAATTTTAGGCCAATAGAAAGAAAAGTTCAAGATAAACCACACTGTTTATGTGGGTGATGGTAAGTTATATTACATGTAACATAGGGATCGTTCAATAACGAAAAGGATATGTAACTTAGGGATCGATCAATAATGAAAAGGATATGTAGGTAGGATCTTTAAGCTTTAGGAGGGGCCCCCAAGCTTCCAAAAAGGATCCCGTGAACGGAACGTGATCCAAGGACTAAGAGTGGGATACAAAGGGAATACGGTAAAGTGAGGAAACACTGAAGCCTGCCTAGGATGCCTTATGATTCTGAAGCTGCTTCTCCATTTTCTGAGGTCAACCTCCTTTAGCAATCATCGAGTCTGAAGGGATGAGCCTTACGATTCAGAAGCTGCTTCTCCATTTTTGAGATCAACTTCCTTTAGCAACCATCGGTTCTGAAGGGATGAGACAGGTTCTCCAATTGGAACCTTAAAAGTTAACAATAGGCGATCACCAACTCAGGGATCCAAGAACCTTAGCTTATGTCTTAAGCTTATCCCAACACTCTTTAGGTACTATTGTACGGCACAATAGTCCCTAGGGGATAAATAGGTGTGCCAACATCAGGCAGCTCAAGAGGAGCCTGACTCTCCAACAAATTGTTAGAGAGGCCAAACCCGACACGTACATGACTCATGAGAAAATAAGAGGATACCTTGAAAAAGAGTAATCGCCACAAGAATGCCTTGGAAGAATTCTTCCCATAAGAGTAGTCAGTATAAGGATTCCCCAGAAGGATTCTTCCTCGAGATATATTGATGGTCCTCCCTCAGAAACCCTAAATCATGGTCCTCCTTTAGGAACCCCATATCAAGGTCCTCCGTGAGGAACCCCAAATCACGATCCTCCCTCGGAACCCTGAATCTATCCTAACAATCACTGTATAGGCTTGGGATTGCAAAGGAACAAATGAGTCAACTCTCGTCAGAGTGTCCCTGTACACCTGACATTCCTGTCAAGCTTAAAGAACTAACAGGAGGTTGCTACTTAGAAAGGAACAACACCATATCCTTACACCGTGATTTTTTTTTTAATGGGAAATTTACTTTAAACACTACAAGAAATATATTCTTTAGTGACCATATTTTTTGTAACGACTTAACTTTTTGCGACAATAGGTGATTTCGTCGCTAATTGTCATTTTTTTTTCTGTGACTAAAATTAAATTCATCACAAAACCTCATTTGTTGTTTCCAAATACAATTTTTGTCGCAAAAGCATTTGTTAAATATATTTATTTTTACCTATTGAAAAAAATATTTATTTTTAATTTATTTACTACAAAATAAAATTTCATCATAAATTCTATACTTTTAGCGACCACTTGAAGATTTAGTCGCAAAAAAAAGTGGTAAAATTAATATATAACTATTTTTTGAGACAAAACTCAAATTTTCGTCCCAAATATTTACTTTTTGTGACCTGTTTCAACTTGTCACAAAATGTCACAGATTTTGGTGGGAAATCTACCGCCACACAAATTGTTGAAAGATATTTATAATACTTTTTGCAACAAATCATTGTTTACCAACAACTTTTTGTGACCAATTTTAAATTAGTTGCAAAAAAAAAAGATATATAATTTTTTTTTTGTAACGGATCATGATTGGTCCCAAAATTGTATACTTTTAGCAACAACTTTAAAATATCGTCATAAAAAATGAAATATTTCGGCGAAGATTCAACCGCCTCACATAGTTTAAACTCAATTTGAACAACTTTTTGTGACCAAATCTAAATATGGTTGCAAAAGACTCACATGTTATATATATATTTGAATTATTCTTCTCTCTTTCCTGTTCATCTCTAAGTTCTCTTACTCTTATAATTCTCATTCTCTTGTTCTCTCTCTATCTTCTTAGCTAATTTTTCTTACAATTTTTTATTGTTACACAATTTTATTTGATTATAATGTGTAAAAGTTAACTAACTAGAAATTAAATATTGAAGATCATATATATACAAAGAGGTGAAGAAAATCAAGAAATTTATGAATAAATGTAATTGTTCCAAATATAACCTGTTATTTGAAGATCATTATATAATTGTTCCAAATGTTTCAATTATGTAATTGTTCTAAATAATATAATTTCATTTGCTAAATATTTTGTGTTTTTTAATCAATTATAAATTTTTTAATTTAATTCTTTACTTCATGACGTTGGTCAAAAATATATTTTTTTGCGACTAGATTAAGTATGGTTGCAAATATTGTCAATCTACGATGAAATAATTGGTGGCCAAAAAGTAATGGAGACAAAGTGAAATTATATTTTTTGATCATTTTTTTGTCGGTAAAAGTTATTTTTTGTAACCAACTGATAAAGTGGATTCGGATACTTTTTCTCAACAGACCTAATGTCACCAACTTGCAATCATAAATTTTTGGTTGCAAATTATTTTTCAGTCACGAATTTAATATTTTCTGCAATAAATTTATTGGTCACACATGACCATAATTCTCGTTGTATTTAAACACCTATATTTTTGTAAAATTATTTATTACAAAAATATCGAAGAAGTAAATTACTATCATAAGACAATAATTTATTAACAAATATATAATTGTCTTACCATTAAATTCTGAAATCAGTAGTTGATTAATTTTGCCTGTCTACGCCTTGTTCGACATATTCCTCCTCCTAGTAATGAGCTAGCTGATGCATTAGCCGAGCATGCTCTTGGTGCACGCGTCTGAGTTTCTGGTTTGGGTGAAGGAAATTTCACGCCATTTGACGTGTTTCCTTTCATTATTAGTGTTCTAACGAAATTTAGTTTCTATAAAAAAATTAATAATAATAATAATAATAATAATAATAATAATAATAAACTTGAAATTGGTATCGGATGAAAGAAAGAAAAAAATTAACTAGTAATAAAAGCTTATTGGAAAGAAGAACAATGAGCATAGAAATTGAGATGACTCCGTTTTCTTTTGTAGTATTTTGATGATTGACTTTCTAACCAAACAAAATTTAATATAAGAAATGAGTGTCCAGCATTAGTTTTTGAGTGTAATACAACTTTTATGTGTGTGGAGTGATTAAATATAATTAATTTAAAAGATATAAATGATGACCTTTCTCTATATTTTAAAGAGTATATAAAATAATAATCAACTTCTTAGAATAAACATACGAATGTACAAAATAATAAAGTGTTTTAATTTTTTTTTTTAGAGTATAAATAGCTCAATCCTTTTTTAAAGTTCGAAAATTAACCTTTAAAAAAAGTTGATATGCAACACTAGTGCAAAAAGGAAGCTTAGCCGTCAAATTATGCCCGTTAACTTGACCTTTCGTTTTGAGAAGAAGAAGAAGATGATGATGATAACAATAATGTCATAATGACAACAATAATAATTAATAAAAGGGCGAAAATGAATGGTTGTGGATTAGCTCCACCACCATTACGGAAATTCCAAGAAATGAAAGTCAACACATGATATTATTAAAAGATGGTAATCAATTGATGGTTGAAACTTAAGTAGCATTATTTTAAAGGTACATACAAAGTGCAATTTGCCGTGCGCATTGCACGTATGATGTCTTAATGACAATGGCCCAAAATTAGTATCGCCATTGGAGCCGGATTGCAACCTATGTGCGGATGAATTGACGCCACTAAAGAATAGCTCTTGTTACTATTATCACCGTTAATAACACTTGTAAAAATGTACAAGGAAAGAGAGAAAATTATAACATCATATATCACTTGCTAAAGCAACCCTGTAATTATTCAATAGATGATGCAATACAAGCATTTTAGTTTAATTTTGTTGTGTGCCGTTGTACAAATTCAATTGGAGTCTCAAAGTTTTGAAATGGGTGTGAGCCACCACCTTGTGAGTTTCATCATATAGCATTGAGTCATTGTCAATTTAAATGGTTGACAAAAGGCAACATTATAAAATACGGTGTCTTATGTCCTGATTATTTGAGATTTGAGGGTTGAAGTTGACTTGATTAAGGAGGGAGGCTTTTTTTAGATGGATTGCAGATGCGTTTTATATACAATTAAATTTATGTGTATGTATGATTTTATACTTTAAAACTCCCTCAATTATATTAGCTAAATATAAGGTTTGACTTTGATGATTAAATTTCTGTCCTCTCTTGGGTGGTGGTATTGTATATTACTATAACATCACATAATTGGGTGTATTTTTGGCCATGTGAAGTCATTCAACCATTTTCTTCATTATTGTACGTAAAATAGAATTAAATACCTCTCTTCTACGATTGGCAACCTAATATCGTTTTATGAGTGCTTTACTGATACAAGTCTGATTTTCGAAAATCCTAAGCTCTGTTGGAATTAAAAACTCAGTTCAATACTTGTTAGGACATACCTCAAATCTGCTCTAAAGAGAAAGAGAAAGAGAAAGAAAAAGAAAGCAAGAAAATGTAGAGTTCAGTTTAGTGTTTTTCACTTATCACCCACCTCAAAATTTGAGAAATTAAGAAATGTCCATGAGATGATTATTCCCAATAGGATAATTGGATTAACAATAACAATAATCTTCTACTGTTTTGACTGTTTCATAAATGGATCGGACACACATGAGGGCCACTGTTTGGATCCAACCGAAAGCCCAACACAGGGTTATGAAATTTTTTTTGGAGAGATTGACTAACCCCAGCAAATCTTTTAGAATTAAAGAACCTGAATCTCTCACAAGGATTTTGTTGTATACACGCGAGAATGGCCGATTTTGAAATTTATGCTTCTAAGGGTCTGTATCGTTTTAGAGCCACTGTTTTTGTTTTTGTTTTTGTTTCCAAAGTGTAAGTGCAATTACCACTCGGTAGAGTATATCTTAAAATAAATTACAAAACGCAGAAAACTTACCTCACCGTTAAACATTGTAAAACGTGTTAGACATGTTTTTAATATTTTGTAAAATAAATTGTAAAATACTTACCATATGTTTTCCAAAACTTTACTCCAAATTTTCCTATCTGAACCTCATCTCTTCTTATCCCAAACTTTATAGTGATCTTCTCTCTCAATTTCATCCTTTGATAATTTTTTCATCTTCCAAGTTTATTCATCCCAACGATTTCTTCATCATATCATGTATTGGTGCAATTGATAGAACTTACATATATTCTTGTATGCGTGGTCACCAGCACATAAACAGACATCATATTAAGATAAAAAGGCTTAAGTGACTCAAAATTTTATGTGTGTGTATTTTTTTGACATGATGTTTATATTTGTATGTGCAAGTTAGAAAAGTACTACCAATGACTCTAAGATAAAAATATTTCTAGATGCCTTAAATTGATTAGAAACTAAGTTTCCTATGTGTGTGTGTGTGTGTGTAATTTTATTTTTAGCCTCTTTTTTTTTTACCGTATTAAGTTCAACTTTATTACTACTATTTTTAAGATATTACGATATTGTGGACTCTGGATACATAAATATGAAAAGAATTTTGACACCGTATGAAGGTGAGTGATATCATTTACATGATTATAGAGGCTCAATCGAGCACAATGGGTCCTTAAGAATTGTTTAATTATAGACATTCATTATTGCGTAATGTAATTGAGCATTGCTTTGGTGTTTTAAAAGTGATTTTCAATTTTAAGCGATGTGTATAATTATAATTTACATAAACAATGTTTAGTTCGGATTGTATGTTGTGTTTTACATAATTTTATTTAATGAGAAAATACAAGAGATAGGTTCTTTGATGATTTTGAGATGTAAAATATGATTATCGATGAGGAAGGAGATACTAGCAGGCCACTTACTAATATTGATTTATCTCTAGCAAGTGCTGTAGAGATGAATGTTAAAAGAGATAAAATTATAATTTTTATGTGGCATGATTACATGTAATTCGTGAGGTTTATCATGTAATTTGATAATCATTTTTTTAAATCATATATGCTGTAATATTTATTTTAATTAGAACATAAAAATAACGACAATGTAAAACCTTCTTTTTAAAAATAATGTTAAACTTAATTATTTATTGTATGGTTGTGTATGTATTTATATAATCAAATAATTTGTTTATTTTTTAATGAATTATTTGTTCAGTGAAGGGAGATTAACTAACTAAAATTCATAGTATTAGTTATTGTTTTTGAAAATGGTACTGTTGAACACATGTTACACATTGTCTTTATCCTTTTCAATTGTTCATCAAACACATGTTACTATTTTCAATTTTAATATATAAGATACAAAAAATGATACCAAATATATATTTAAAAATTGAAATACAATAATTGCTAAATACTATTTTCGTTCTCATTTTATATCAATAAAAAAATAATACCGAACAAGAATTGTTTGCAAAGGAGGTAATTTTTATTTTATATTAATTTCTTGCTAAGGCTGGTCAGTGTATCCAATCTAACAAATTTGACCAATGATTAATACACCCAAATTCCAATCCATGGTTGGGTTGAGAATAATGCAGACTGAAAAATTTTCAATCCTTTAATAGGCAGATGTTATTTTTAATTCAATTAAGTCCTCAGTAAATGTGACAATGGGTGATATTTAAGCAGTTTTTTATCTTGTTTTTAAATAAAAGTGGAGCTTACTTAATTCAAAATTTTAACCTTAAAATATGGCTTAATTTTTCATTATTATATCCATCAATCCGAGGCAAAAGATGGAGATATATAAGGGTTATTTGGTGACAGTTAAATATGTTGGATTGGGTTACTTTAGCATAAATATTATTGATCTTTGGTGGCAAAAGTGGAATTGTATCAATTAGTCACTTTTGCATTAACACTATTAAATAATTTTAATAAAATAATAATTTTACCCCAAATAAATTAAAAGATCATTTTATTTTATAAAATTTTTTAAAAAATAAAAAAATATAATGATAAAAATATCCCTAAATTTAATAAAAAATAAATCTAAAAATTAAAATTTTTATTTTTAATAATAAAAATTTTAATATAAAATTATAATTATAACAATAATTACAAAATTTTGGGATCTAATAAAAATCCCCTAAATTATTAAAATTTTAGGATTTATTCTTTTAAGAAATAAATTCAGTTATTTTAATAAAATTTTACAAAATTATAATTTTAATAAATAAATTCATTTATTTTATTAAAATTTTATAAAATCTAAATTTAGTATAAATCAGTTGAGCACCTTTATTTGAGATTTATTTTTTATTAAATTTAGAGATATTTTTATGATTATAATTTTTAATTTTAAAAGTTTTTGTAAGATAAAATAATTTTTTAATTTATTTGAGGGTAAAATTATCATTTTATTAAAATTATTTAATAGTGTTAATGTAAAAGTGACTAGTTGATACAAATGTGAAAAGAAAGGTGGTAAAAAATTCATGTTAAATATCATCATAGGCTCTTATTTAAAAACTATAAATAGATTAAATATAAAAAGTTAAGGAATGTTTTGTCATTTCTTTTTCAAATTTACCGACGTATTGATTTAATAGAAATTATATTTCACATTTTTTTAATTATTATTTTTTTAACTTTTAACGACGTTCAACCTCTAATACAAAATTTAAAAAATTCAACTCAAAAAAGTCAACAAGAAGTCAGCCCACAATCCCAGTCGCCCAAGACCAGCCGAGAAAGAAACTTCACCCCTGAAAAGAAAAAAAAAAAAAAAGGAAAGAAATAAAAAAAAACTAGAGCAAATGCATGAAGTGAAAAATGTCTAAGAAAATTCCACTGGATATAATCACAGATATTTTCTGCAGACAACCAGTGAAGAGTCTCCTGCGTTTCAGATGCGTTTCAAAAACATGCGGCTCCTTGATCGACAGTCAAGATTTCATGAAGCTGCACCTCAACCATTCCATCACAACCAGGTCCAATCGCTGGCTCATTCTCAAAGGTGTGCATGATCTCTACGCTTTAGACTTTGATACGCTTACGCTTGGTACTCGGGTCCAACACCACCACCGCCCTTTGAATATCGGCAGTGGGACTGAAGTTCTTGGCTCATGTAATGGTTTGATCGCTTTGTGTAATTCTGTACAGGAGCTTGCTCTGTTTAACCCATCAACTAGAAAGTTGAAAACACTCCCACTGCCACCCAGTCTTGTTGGGTTTCCGAGTGTTTTTATTTTTTATGGGTTTGGGCAAGACAAAATTAATGATGATTATAAACTAGTTAGAGTGTTACATTTCAAGGGAAACGATGGTGACGATGTCGAAGTTGAAGTCTATAGTCTAAAGACTAATTCTTGGAGAAGAATTAGTAACTTGCCTCGATTTCTTCGTGATTTCTACGATTACCTTTATCATTCTTTGTTTAGGAAAGGTTATGGTGTGCTTGCTGGTGGTGCTCTACATTGGGTATCTCCTAATAGCTCCACGCGGTCTGTCATTGTGGCTTTTGATCTGGCGGCTGAGGAGTTTTATCAGTTGCCACTGCCTGACTCTGTTAACATTAGCTATGCGAATGTTCATGTGGATGTGGGTAGTTTGGAGGGATGTCTATGTGTTTTCCGTTTCTACAACCTAGTTTATGTTGACATGTGGATGATGAAGGAACATGCGGTTAAAGAATCTTGGACTAAGTTGTTTTCAGTTCAGGAGCCTACACCAACAAGAAGCTTTTTATTTCTGAGACATTTAGGTTATTCAAGGAATGGTGACAAGCTCCTCTTGGAAGTGAGAAGGGAGAAACTTGTATGGTTTGATTTAGAGAAGAATAGTCTCAGGACTGTAAAGATTGACAGTCATGGTCTGGATTTTGTTGATACAGAGATCTGTATGGCAAGCCTTGTTCCTCTACGTGACGCAGGTGGTGGAATCAGTGGCATGAAGCGGCGAAACCTAGAGGAAAAGGAGAAGAGAAGTAAGAAGAAAAGGTAGAACAGCTATATCCGTATATGTGTTTAAACTGTTTTCTCATAATTGTTATTTTTGTCGTAAACAAATTTTTATTCTATAATGGATTCTTAAAAGTGTATGCTAGGAGTTGGAATTTCTAGTTTTGTTCCATCTCTTAGATTTGGCTAAACATTTACAATGCTTTGCAAATTCCACGAGGGAAGCAGAGTTAAGATTATCTCTGTTGTGTTACAATTTCAATGTTAATCACTAGTATAATGCAGTAGTAATCTCTGTATTTTGATTTTTGAGGTGCTCATGTATGGATCATTATTGTTTTGTTCAGGGATGATTTCTTATCTACTGGGTTTAAGTTGGTTTTGTAATCACAAGTAGAGAACGCAGAATTGGAGCAAAGTGAAAGGAGGTAAGCAAATAACTTTTCTCATTTTATAAGTTACTAGAGTTGATTTCTTTATTTTCCAGTTGGTTCAATTGGTTAATTGCTTAATTTTGCCTATTGGCTAAGCAGTTTTATAAGTAATAATAATACCAGCATAATTTACATATCCAGTGTGTTAGAAGGACTAGTGACTTCCCTAACCCTCTTTGACTCTGTAATTGATCTAGCTAGTTATTGATTTGCTGATTTTGATGCTGTAGAGCTCCAAAGGAAGCAGTGAAGGGTTCTGATAGTAGTTGTTTATTTTGAAGAACTACGTAAAGAAAGTTTCAGCTGTAAGGTGCACATTATGTTGACATATATCCTTTTGTAAAATCTAGATATCTACCTTGAACGTTTTGCTCTCTTTTCGTAAGTCATATGTTCTTATGTCAAACTATTCCAACTTGACTTATATTTGAATTGAGTTGTACTAGCGACAAGGGTATCACCTCATGACCATAGGTAAATCTTGTTGTCTTAGGTTTTTGAAATAGAAAATGAAAAGTAGTTGCAAATGGATCTTGAAAAGGTTGAAGTAGAAATTGGATTCTGTTAAAAGCAGGTTTGATTGTTTTTCAGTAAGCTTTTTGGAAAGCTCAATTCCAACTAGGGTTGGTAGAATTCCCCGACTTCCGATCTTGGCCTGTTCGAAATGGGATTTGGGACAAAACTTTATCCCAATTTACTATTTTGGGTCGAGATTCATGAGGTTTGAAAATCTTAATTGCGATGAAAATTTGGGTTTTTAGAAATATATGATAAGTCGGTTTAATGAATTGCATATATCTAACATGTAGGTCATATGTGTATGATAAGTTGTCTTTAATAAATAATATATATGACATGTCGGATACAGGCATATGACATGTCGTTTTTGACTAAATCAACAGTGTATGACAAAAACCGCATGTCTGGTACAATTTTGGGTCTGATCAGGATTTGGGATCCCGATTGAGACAAGATTGGAGCACATTTTTGTCTCGATTTATTGTTTGGGCAGGTTCAGGATCGACAAATCTTGGCCTGTCTTGTCTCGTTGCCAACCCTAACTCCAGCATAGATAAAAGATCCTTAACAAGATTTGGTTTTGATTTCATCCTCAAGCTAGGCATGTGTGTATTCTTTTCTCATCCGTCGGATCTCCACCATTTACACAGTCGGATCTCCTTCATTTATATCTATTGCTTATTGGTCTTGCATATATTTAAGATGCCTAAACCATCAAATTTGAGATTTTATTCGTTATTTGCACGGTAAGACCAACAGTTATCAAAAAGAAAAAAAATGAAAAATTGCTTGAGAGAAGCTCTTTCGCTCTCGCACTTGAAATAAGTTTAAATTTGGAAGGTTTTAAGTAATGAATTTAAAAAACTTGTGATACTTTTGCAAATAACAAGAACTCAAGTGAAAACTATCCAAGAAAAGAAAGTGTAAAACAAGACCATGATGATGCATGATCATTAGTTGATATTTCGTTGGATGGGGATATTTTCAACCCCCACTATTTTTGTAAATCCACCATTTTAAAAAAATAATTATAATGAGCTCACAATATTCATAAAAAATATAAATTAATAAAGGTTTTTTTAATTAATCAATTAAATTCTTTTATTAATTTTTTTCTTAGGTTCTTTGACCATCTTTGATAATAAATTTTAATATAAATTTTATTTTATTATTTTATTATTATGATATAAAAAGATAAAATTACTCTCATAAAACATGAGATATTATATCTAATAATTTAAGTATATAATTTTGCAACTTATAATCTAATATTTTAAAATGAAACTTAATTATTATTTTACTACCCTTATGTGTAAATGACATAAATTTGAGAATCTAATAATTTATATAAGAATTGTGTCATAAAGACACAATCTAACAATCTAATTTATAATCTAATATTTTAAAATGAAACCTAATTATTATTTTACTACCCTTACGTGTAAATAACATAAATTTGACAATATAATAATTTATATAAGAATTGTGTCATAAAGACATTATGTTAATTTAATTAAAAAATAATAATCATACTAATAAAGTAGTATTAAAAACCATGAGTTTGGTATAAATTAGAAAATATTGAAGTTAAAGTAAATTCTTAATAATTTTACTTTATAAGGGTGAAATAGTCAATTTAAACTTACGTCAAAGCAATCTTTGTAATCAAACATAACAAAAAAATCTAAATCACAAAAAAGTGAATTAAGATAGATTTAATTAATTAATTCTCTAAAGTTTTTCTTGATTTGAAAATTTTAAAAATAATGTGCAACTTTTATAATTATGTTTTGAAAATGGGGTGGATTTACAAAAAATGTGGGGTGGAGATATCACCACTCTATTTCGTTCATTTTTTGTATGTTAAATTATTATTATTTTCCTTCAAAATTTCTTAATAAAGAACAAACACTAATGAGGCTACGTTTCATACAATTCGATGCATAATTATTATTACTATTAATGTTTTTTCATGTGTGAGTATATTCACACACTTATCCAACCGGCTGGCAATGAGTTTCTTTAAAAAAAAAAAAAAACTCAAAACTAAAGATAATTTATTAGGGTGGGCTATTTGCCCTCTAAAATCTACTCATAATATTCTTTTACTCTACGCATTCATTCAATAATTTTATTCCACACATTTTTTTAAACGCCAAAACTATCAATTATTAAAAATATTCCATTAATTATACATTTTCTTTTTACATCCGTAAAAATATTCAACTTTCTTACATAGTTACATTACATTAATTAATGATTCCCAAACTTCTTGTCAAGATTCAAGATTTGCGTTGAAACTCGTTTAGTTGAGATTTGATCATAGGCTATATACATGCACATGTTCTGTCAGATATTTTGCAGGTCTGGAAACATTCTATGTGCCGTATCAAACATGCATCTTTGTTTTGCCTCTACATTAACGTCCTTTCTTCATTTTAGTTATTATTATTTTTAAAAATTTTTAGAGTGTAAGGCAGCAAATGCTAAAGATTGTATAGGTGACTCGATGATTTTCAAATCAATTTGGGGTATAAAACGAAGCACTTTTGTTTTATGATTCTTTTATGGGTGCTAAGAGTAATACTATTTTCTTAAATTATGTTAATGTCTTTATAATTGATTAAAGTGTTTGAGATTGCTTGTACGGGTGCTAAGAGTAATAATATTTTCTTGGATTATATTAATAGCCTTCATAGTAAATTTAATGAAAGTCATTTTAGTAATACAAAATTTATTAAAATAAGTATGTTTAAATTATGAATTAGAGTTTAAAATAGCCCAACCTTTTATAAAATTCTATGAAATCTATAATTAAAAGTGAAAACGATGAGTTCTTGTTGGTGTTAAAATTTGAACTAACCAATGAAGAAGCTACGCGTGCATGAGGAGTGGCATTGAACAAAGTGTTGTTATACTATTATTAATTAGCAAGTGATATAAGACCGCCTACTTTGTATATAGCCTTAGTGACAGAGTCTTTCTAGTGCACTTTAACTTACTAATAAACCTATTACACACTGATTACTTATCACAAGTTTTTTTTTTTTTAACAACAACAACAACAACAACAATAAATAAATTGAAATAGCAAAGTTATATGTAATAAAACAAAAACCACTAACCTAAGGCCTATAAAGATACAAGGGATAATATCAACCGTCCACCAGTTTTTTCCCACTTTATCAAACATACACATATCTTAATTTTTTTGACTGCGCGCCACCTAAACTTAATTTTTTTTTCACATTTCCACCTCCGTCTGCAAACCGTCAAAAAAACAAACAGAATATTGTCCAAATTACTTTTTTACCCCCATAATGGAAAATTACATATTTACCCTAAATAAACACCAAAATTTTCTGCAGCAGTGAATATTGTAGCCGTTGCCTTCCAACGGCTACAATTTTGGGTATTTAAACCCATGAACCATTATATATTTGCATGAAACCTTTACCATTCAAGCAAATATGCAAGCTGCTCACAAACCAGCCACAACTGACAATCATTCGTTCATATAAACCTGCTCGTACAATCTAAAATCTGTTCATACACAAATAACCCATCATCTACACATTCAAGCCAACAATTGTCTCATTCATTGAAACTCATTATCTACACATTTAAACATCATAACCACTCAAATTTTATTCAGTCAAAGACAACAACTGCTCAACCATCACCAAATATCACCTACTTAACCATATTTCAAACACATCATCCACACATTCAATTAAAAAATGGCATCAAGTTATAATTCAAGTTCTGCAGCCAGTGGACAGCAACATAGAAAAGTTAAATGCACTCCAATTCACTGCTGGTGTGGTGTGCAAGCATGTGCTATGGTTTCCACTACACCACAGAATCGTAATGCAATGTTTTGGTCATGCAGGTTCAATAAATGCAAGTTTTGGCAATGGTTTACAGCCGAAACTCTCATATACCCTAGCAATAGTGAGCATACGGCAGATAATCAAAATTTGGAGCTGAATGCAGTCAACTTTCTAGCTGAGGATGTGGCAAAGATAAAGAAAAGGCTAAAGGTCATTGAAGGAAGGCTTAAATGGTTAATAATTATGTTAGTATTTTTCTGTGCTATTGTGTTTACTAAAATGTAATATCTCCTACAAAATATGCATGAATAAAATGAGCTTAATTATGTTCTATTTGTCCTAGAGCCAGTCAGCTTAAAAACATCATAAATTATATAACTTCAACCATAATAAATAAAAAACCAGCAAGTAAATGATATAAGTTCAACCATAATAAATCAAAAACCAGCAAGTAAATGATTATAAATTCAACCATAATAAATCAAAAACCGCCTAAGTAAAATGAGCTTAAATACAACCATATCTAATTATCCAAAAAACAACCGAAACAGCAATTAAATATGTCATCAAAATATAGCCTAAGTAACAATTAACTTCCATATAACCAGCAATATTCCAAAATAGCCAGCAATATCCCAAAATAATAACCCAAATACCAAGTTTAAACATTTTAGTTTATTCTCTCATTCATCATTACAAAGAACCTGTCACATTTGAAGCTTGAGATGGATTTTCGGATTGTGACAGTCCCTTACTTGATTGTCCACCGCTTGTTCCAGCATCTCGAGAGCCAGCTTGAGCCTTTCTTTTCCTCGTTCCAGCATTAGAACTTTGGCCTGGACCACTTGGTATCTAAATATATATTACGTTAGTTTAAGAACTTAAAAACAAACAAAAAGAACTTAAATAGAAAAAAAAAACACCTTTCTTGTTGTCTGTGATGTAGCAGCTGCTGAGGCAATTGATTTTGCTGCCGATGCTATCTGTGATTCCTATTTTCATTTATAAATGAATACTATGTTATGCATAAAATAAATTGGACAGCCACAAAAAATGAAATAAAACAAGTCAACACCTGTTTTTTTCTCCTTATTGCTTGTTGTGAAGCATTTAATGGCTGAATTGAGATACTTGATGCCTACAAAACATGATGTCCGTTATTTAATGACAGAATATATATATATATATATATATATAAAATAAATAATAACAGCTACATAGGATGTATAATAATAGACTATTAAAAAATAATAGTAGTATATTGCCATACCTGAGAGTTATGGTTTTTAGCTCTATTTACCCTTGCAACAGATGGCCTTAATGGACAGGACCTCACATTATGGTTGGAGCCACCACAGAAAGAGCAAATAACAAAGAATTTTCTTTTCTCTTTGTGAGGCTCATTTTCTGCTCTTTTCCTAGATTTTTTAGGCCTTCCAACTTTTTTCTGCACAATTGGTGGATCAATCAATGGTCTTCCTATAGGCTCCCGTGTACAGTGATCCAAAATGGGGCTAAACATTACTGAATATGTGTTGAGGTAAGTTTGTGTAGCAAACCATGCTGGAACATACTCCTCAATTGCATGTCTTGCATATCCAATGGCAGCCATCGCATGTTGACAAGGGAGGCCCGCAATTTCCCAATAACCGCAATCACATGTTCTGAACTCTAACTTCACCACAAACCTTCTAGGTGGACTATAGGCTGCATCCATGACTTGAAAATTCAGCTCACCAGAAGCTTGTACAATCATTTTCTGTGCAAGCTTTCTTTTTTTGTCCAACTCTCTTACAACTTTAGGTGTTAGCTGTCCCTTCCAAGTGGCTGCCTCGTTTCTTCTTTTTGTAAACCGTTTCATAAGCCTACATCTGATTTCTTCAAGCATTGTCAAGCAAGGTCTGTCTCGGTTAGGTAATATCCAGCTGTTGAAGCACTCTGACGCATTGTTGTCAGTCCGGTCTACCATGCAATTTCTGTCATATGTGTGCATCGACCAACTATAACCATTTAGTTCTCTTTCCAGCCATTCAAATGCAGCCTCTTTTACAGCTTTTATCTCTGCCATTGCCTCCTCAAAATCATGCTTGTTACAGCTCTTAGTAGCTTTCCAAAACAATTGTTTCAACTGTGCACCAGCAAATGACTTAGCAAAATTAGCATAAACATGCCTAGAACATGCCCTATGATAAGCAGTAGGCCATGTGTTTGAAATTGCATTAATCAGCCCTTTTTGTCTGTCACTAACAAAAGTCACTTGCCTCCCATCATCTAGATAACTATGCAAGTGCTCCATAAACCATCCCCATGTCTCTGTATTCTCAATCTCACAAACACATACTGCCAATGGGACAATCCCATTATTACCATCCATGCCAACAGCAGCTAGCAGTACTCCCCCATATTTACCCTTTAAGTGGCATCCATCTACTCCAATAAAAGGCCTACAACCATTAAGAAATGCATTTCTTTGTGCTGGAAATGAAACAAAAAATCTTTGGAATAATACCTTGTCGGGTATAGAAACACCATCACACAACACCTTACATATTGCTCCCTGGATCGCTTTATGAATAGGCTGCAGATACTCAAACAATTTCTGATATCCCTTTGAATGATCCCCAAAAACCTCTGTTCTTGCCTTTGCTCTAGCCCGATACAATGTCAAATTTTCAATCTTCAAACCATACGTCTCTTGCATAAAATTCTTCAAAAGATCAATTTTCACATTTGGGTCAACAAAGAACGACTTTTTATTTTAGTGGCTACCCAAGAAGAAGTAACTTTCACTTTTTTTTTGGTAAGTCTGCACTCATGCTTCTTATTGTATTCTCGCAATATAAAACCAGTTCCATCATTTAGTTTTGCACCAGCCACATACCATGAACAACCAGCCTCTTTACAAGTTCCCACAAATCTTCTTGGCTCACTATAAACTGTTTTAATGGCAAACCCTTTCCTTATCATCACTTCATGCAATATCTCTCTAAAATGAGCAACATTTCTAAACACATGTCCTAATTTTAGCCTATTTTTCCCATCAAAGACCTATTTTATACTCATTTGTTGTATGTAATTGGTCAATTTGATGTCCCAAGCTCAATATCATCATCAGAAGAATTAACGACCCCATTTACCTCCTTATCATCACTAGATAAACTACCATCTGAATCAGAGTCAACGTCAGCTTCAGTAGTGCCTTCACTATCCTTATCAACAAGAGTTTCTGCAGCAGTACCATCAACTTCAGCTTGCATGACTTTTGCATTAACATCATCATCGCTGCAATTATTTCTGTCCGAGTAGTCAGATAGTAATGCATCTTCTTCAGATTCACCACCCCCAATGGTAGCTTGTCCTACAACAACATCATCTTTCCCAACAGTACCTTGTCCCCCAACAGAGGCAACAGAGGCATTTTCCCCGACAAAATCATTCAACTGATTAATCAGTTCATCAGGTAACACAACTCCTAGGTTAGTCAATAATGCCTGCAGTAAGCGACTGGAGACTCTTGAAACTGAGGGTACAAGGTTGGTGCAACTTCAACTGTAAGAGTATTGACACCCAAAACCTGATGAATTTTAAGTAAAACTTCTAGCCCAAAATCTGAATCTAGTGCAATCTTAGCCTGATTCTCTGGGTTCGTAACATATAACATGACTTTTGAAGCACAATCTAACCCATATGGACTCGTAATGCTTAAAACAGCATCCTTAATCTTCGCAACTGTACAAGCAGGTTGAAGCAACCCTAAATTCTTTTTCATTCCTCGAAAGGATATCACTAGCTCTAATTGTCGCATCCTAGATTTCCCAAAAAAAAAAAAAAAGATTCAGCACTGGTTTACAGTTCTTGAGTTTTGAAACAAAGCTAAGTATTGATCATTGTACAATGTTAGTTACTGAATACCAACACACACAGACAGATACCTACAACACACACAGCATATAGCCAGAGGTTAAAATTGTAGCTAGTTTTTAAACATTCTAATTTTGCATGCAACAGCCAAATATATAGGATACATATATAGCCAGGGGTTAAAATATTTTGAAAAACCATGACCCATAGTTCAGCAACCAAAAATTTTCAAAAGCCCCAAATTTTATAAGTAAACCACAGGGAAATATACATAAATAAGCAGAGGATACCATGCATTCAACTACAGTAGCATAATCTTTCATGAATTTGCATCTCAACAGCCGAAAACACCATATTACACCCTAATTTATCATTACCCCCAACAAACGTGTTACGAATCAAACTAATCTATATTCTAGGGTTTCAGTAATAGCGATTAAGAACAATCACCAGACATTGTTTCAAAAATATTATTTTATATGAAAAATTAAATGAAAATAAGTAAATAAAACAAAACTTACTTGATTGTAGCTTCAAACCCCTAAAAAACCAAAATGTCACGACTTCGTAACAGCTCACCACTTTCGTAAATGCCTCTGAATCCTCGAATTAACAAAAGATTTCAAACTTAAGCGTGATTCATTTATGAAAATGCATGGAAAATACAGGAAAAATGGCGGGATTTTATTGCTTCTGCATGCACGGAGGTGGGGAATAAACTATGGGCGTTTTCTTTGCTTGCTGTATTGGTGGACCACTTTGCTTCCTGCCTCCTTTTCTTTTTTTTTTCGTTATTACAGACTTAAACGACGTCGTTTTTGAAGCGCAGGTGAAATTACCCATTTATCCTTATGACGTCAGCAATGTTTTGACGGTTTGCAGACGGAGGTGGAAATGTGAAAAAAAAATTAAGTTTAGGTGGCGCGCAGTCAAAAAAATTAAGATATGTGTATGTTTGATAAAGTGGGAAAAAACTGGTGGACGGTGGATATTATCCCAAGATACAATGTCCTTAAAACAAATTCGTCACTTTCACAATGATGCTTGAATTATGTTGGCATTTGTTTCCTAAGATATAACAAATCGAATAATGTTGGTAGTACAACCTTAAATTTTTTGCAAACTTCAAACAATTGTTTGAATTCTATCACGTTGAAGCCTAAAGATAGAGAGTATTTGCTTAGGAGAGAAGAGAAGAAAATCACTTAGATTTTAGTATGTTTTAAAATTGAACATGGAAGCTAATATATAGTTTTTTAAGAATTGCGTCATTGACAATTCCCTTTGAAGCGGCCCCATTTCTTTCTCATATAGATGATTTCCTAATCAAAATTAATCACCTTACCCTACTTGGATTCCCAACGTATAAGAAATCATTAAAAGCATAGTGCACCCTTTTTATTCCTATGAGCATTACTATTTTCATCATGGGAATAGACATGAAGGTAATCCCTTTAGTGATATAACAATCTATTTTATAATTAGATAGCTCCTTTGAATCTAGATATTAGAATATTTAATCAGTTAGGTTGGGTTTTCCTTCGTAAAATGAACCTCTCATTCTATGGGCTTTAGTCTCATTCTCCTTTATGACTTTTCTATTAACTCTCTATTTGGTTAGTGGGTCTGTAACGTTATCCTTTGACTTTACATAGTCAATAGAAATAACTCTAATCGAGAGTGGTTGTCTAATGATATTATATCTACGATGTATATGTCTAGAATTACCATTATACATATTACTCCATGCCCTTTCAGTTGCGAATTGATTATCACAAGGCCATTTTGGAATACTTTCTGAGTAATTTCATAGCCATTCTGCCTCTTCACCACATAGTCATTCTGCCTTTTCACCACATATGTCCAATGCAATGAATTTTAGATTCCATTGTTGACTTGTCTATCGGACTTTGTTTAGATGATTTCCGAAAAACAACAGCACCTACTAGTATAAACACATAGCCATTGGTGGACCCTGAGTCTTTTACATCAGATATCCAATTTACATCATTGTACCCTTGTAGTCCAGCTAGATATCTAGCATAATACAACCTATAATTATTAGTATACCGTAAGTACCTAAGAACTGTTACTATAGCTTTCCAGTGATCAGTTCCTAGATTACTCGTATATCTAGTAAGTTTGCTTATTGTATAAGCAATATTTGGCCTTATACAACTTGTTAAGTACATCAGGCTGCCTATCACTCTAGAGTATTATACTTGAGAGACATCTTCATTATTATTTTTAGATAGATGCAAACTTGTACCTAAAGGTATTCTTGCCATAGTAGAATCGTCTTTATTAAATTTCCCAAGAATTTTATCCATATAATGTGATTAACTCAACACAAGTATTAGATGTCCTTGTGACTTTTATTCCTAAAATGATATCTACTAGATCCATGTCATTCATGTCAAAATTAGACTTCTATATGTTCTTAGTAATTTGACCATCAACATAAAGACATAAAATGACATAGCCATTTTTTTTTTTTTGTCTCTTTTGACATATATACTTTTGTCATATTTGTTGAGCTTAAAACCATTTGCCACTATTGTATGATCAAAATTTTCATGCCATTGTTTTGGTGCTTCCTTCAAGCCATATAATGACTTTATTAATTTACAGACTTTTTTTCTTCTCTTAGAGCCATAAAGCCTTTAAATTGTTCCATATAGATTTCTTTATCTAAATCTCTATTTGAAAAGGCTATTTTTCATCCATTTGATATACTTGTAAATTACTCAATGTTGCAATTACTAGTATCATCCTATGGAATTTATTCTCGTTACAGGAGAATAAGTATCAAAATAATCAAGGCCATCTTGTTGCTTATAACCTTCAATCACAACTTTATCCTTGTACTTATCAATTGATCCGTCAACTATCATTTTCTTCTTAAAAATTCAATTGGATCTTAAAAGTTTGCGTCATCAAAGAAATTTACTAACTCTTAGGTTTGATTCTGTAAGATGGATTCAATTTCACTATTAATAGCATCTATCTACAAAGTGCCTTCTAGTGAACTTAAAACTCTCATAAAGCTTTGTGATTCACTCTAGTAAAAAAGTCAGAAAAGCTAGGCCAAAAATGTATTCATTCTAGCTCTTTTACTACATCTAGGTTCGAAATGAATCTCTTGTTTACTATTTTGAACCTCATCTTATTCTTGGTCCTCGTTATCTTTAATGATAGCCTCATTTGTTCGTTTAATCGAACTAGAATACTTCTTGAATTTACATGGAAATACATGTTTAAAAAGGCAATGAATTTATGGATTTCATTATCGTATTCTTATGAATATATGATATATTCGACTTATACACATGAAATTGATAAGCATTACTATTATGCCATAACCATTGAAAATGCAATCTAAAGTTTTTGTTCCTATCTTCATCTTCTTGGGTTAAAGAATGATCACTTTAGCAACATGTCGTTACCCTTGTATGTATTTGAGAGAAGGTACTTTAACTTTTTATACTTCATAAGAAATTTTTTTTGCTTTTTCTGGGGTACCTTATTTAAAAGGTAATTAACTAATAAAACAGTTTCTCCCCCACATATTTTGAGGTAAGGTAGAACTTATCAACATTGTATTCATAATTTCTTTTAAGGTATGACTTTTTTGTTCAGCAATCCTATTGGATTGAGGTGAATAAGGACTTGTGATTTAGTATATGTTTCCTATTTTTCACAAAGTGACTTAAATGGACAACATATTCACCATCTCTATCAGTTCTAACTTTTAGTTTGCTTTTTAACAAATTCACATAATAAAATTTTGTGCAATTATGATAAAGATAATAAAATATTTATTACCACTCCTCAATTGTGTGGATTTAAATTACTTATATCACTGTGTATTAAGTCAAGTGGTTGAGTGTTCTTTTCAATTTTTTGAAATGGTGACCTTGTTAGTTTTGCCTTAACACAAGATTCGCACTTATGTTTCATATCAATTTGGAAAGTGGGTATATGATCATGTTAATTAACTTATGCAAAACATTATAATTAACATGTAATCTACCATGCCATAGATTAGAATGTTGAAAAAAATAGGCAAAAGAAATAGCTTTATTATTTTTTGGTTTTACAACTATTACATTCAGTCTGAACAATCCATCAAATATATACATCTTTCCCAATACATTCCATTTTTAGATAAAATTACTTTACTTGACTCGAACACCAATCGAAATCCATGCTTGTTCAAAAGCAATCCAGATATGACATTCTTGCAAATTTCTGGCACATAAAAAACATTGTTAAGATGTGCCTGAATTCCCCATACACACTTTTTTTACCATCTCTAATAAGTTTGAAGGAAATAAACATATCCTTGTCTGAGCATATATGTGTGGCACTCTACCATTCTCTTGGATTGGAGCCCACCACATTCACTTTAGAAATCACTGCAGAAAGATTAATGTTTGACACATCTTTTCAAATGTTCTCTCATAGTTGAAGCATTTCCCTTGAGCTATGGTTTGCTTTTTAGAGACTCCACTTTTTTAACCTAGGTTGTTCTTATTGGCCTTTATATTCTTGTATTCTGACTATATTCCATTACATTGGCCTTAGACATAGTATAACAACTTCTTTTGTTATTATTTTTGTTGTCTTCTTTAACTTGAAGTTTAATAATTACCTCTTTGAGACTTAATTTTCTTTCTCTTGTGCTTCAGATACTTCTTGAAATCTTTCCATGTTAGAGGGAACTTCTCAATGATAGTAATGCTTGAAAAGTTTCACTCAAACCCATCCATTTGGCATGAATTTATGATAAAATTATCTGTAAATCATGAACTGGACTTGTAAAATTTTTGGAGTTCACTGTCTTCTAATCTAGGAAATAGCCTATGAAAAATTCCTTAGTGCCAGCATCCTCAGTTTTATATTTTGTTCAAGGCATTCCCATAGCTTCTCAGCTTTTTTCTTTCCAGCATACACACTGTACAAAAGATTGCTCAAGCCATTCAACACTTCTGCAAAGGAAATCGAAATGATTCCAAATCTATTGCACTGATCACTTAAGAATTAACTTCATCATTTCTGGCTATAGGAGTATCTTCTTTCAAGAATCTCACAAGTTTCAAGGTAGTTAAGTAAAAGAACATTTTCTTTGCCACACTTTAAAATTTTATCTAATGAATTTATCAGGTTTTTCCGCATAAGGAACAACCACATAAACAACAACACTAGTGCAAACACCAACATATATGACAGTAGGATAAAGTTTAAAAGTTCCAGCTTGCTAGCTCATATTAGTTGCCATTTAAACAAGCAATCTGTTTTAGGATTGTAGTTATATTATTATTAATTAGCAAGTGATATAAGACCGCCCACTTTGTACGGAAAAATACACTAATTAAGTTTCCAAAAAAGGCTGGAGGGTTTAGAGCATCTTCAAAAGACCCTTTAAATATCAATTTACTTACTGATGTGGTAAATAAGAGGATGGAAAAATACAATCCCCTCCAAAGGACTCATCAAATAAAAACAAGTTAACATTATTTTAATTAAATCTTTCCCATTATCAAATTTAACTACCCTCCATTTTTAAAAGGAAACATGAATAATAATTATAGTAGTCTTATCTTTTCAATAAATGATAATAAAATATTAATAAAAGAGGGAGAAACTCACTAAGTAATATTGAAGAGTGAGAAACAAATCTTATTTGAAGAATCTAAATTAACGTATCTTTTGGAGTGTTTAATATTGATATGACTTTTCAAATAAGAATTAGAATTTTATTTGAAGAGTCTTTTGGAGATGCTCTCACAATTGTCACACTTAATATCCAGACTCCTTAGGCAATACATATACCCTTGGTGGTAGAATCTTTCTAGTGCATTAAATCTTACTAGTACGCCTCTTGTTCATTTATCACTTATCCCAACAATAATAATAACAATAAATTAAAATAGCAAAGATATTTGTAATAAAACAAAAAAACCACTAACCTAGGGCCTGTAAAGATATAGTATCCTCAAAACAGATTCACTATCTTCACAATGGTGCTTGAATTATATTGGCGTCTGTCTCATAGGATGCAATAGATTCGAATAATGTTGACAACACAACCTCACTAGTCCTGTGAACTTCAAGCAAGTGTTTGAATTCTATCACTCTGAAGCTTAAAGCTAGAGAGTTTTTACTTAAAAGAGAAGATAAGGAAATCACTTGGATTTTATTGTGTTTTGTAATTAAACATGGAAGCCAATATACATAGATTTCATGGAAGGCCATTAGTTGGTTAAAAATCCCATGTGGGATTTTTCTTCATTTTTCACAATAATGGTTACCATTTAATATCCAATTTCTTATTTATCTGAGTATCAATTTGAGTGTTCTATGATTCGTTGCAAACGGCTCACTAAGGAGATTTCGAATCACCCGTGCATATTTATTTTATCAATATTTATCTTACTCAAAATTGGCCTAAAAATATACACTTTATGTTATTTTTCTAACAAAAAGTGCCAACTTAATCACCAAATTAGATAAGCCTAATAGCCAAAGGCAAAAGTAGGACTGAGCATTTTTGGGTTTAGATCAACCTGATTGGGTTTTGAGTTGATCGGGCTGAGAAAAAGTTCATCTGAACTCAGCCTGATTAGTTGACCTGATCTGATCTGAACGTTTAGATCAGATTAGGTCAAATAATTAGGTTGAGTTCGAATCAGATTCAGATTAGATTGAATACAAGAATTTTCATACTTTCAATAATCAATTCATAGTTTCATACTTTCAATACACAAATTTTTTATATTTTATTATTAACATTTAACAATACTTATTATTAATAATTAAAAGAACATATATAATGGATTACTACTATATACCATCAAAACTTCAAAAGACAAAATTCGTGTTGCTGGGCCTTGGAGGAATTTGGTGATAGTGGAGGCATGAAGTAGCAGATCTAGTCGTGGGTTACATAGCAGTACATCCAATCAGCAGTGACTGTGGGCTACTTCGGTGGTTGCGTATGTGGGCTCCGTGCATGTGCAAACTACATCTTCGTTTGCTTTACGCTTGTGTCGTGGATTGTGTTGTGCAAATTTTGTTGAACTCGCAAGCGCACGAATCTATTGTAAAATAGATTAACGGTGTTGAGTGTCGATCCCACGAGGAGGTGGATTTTAATTGTGTGTAGAATTAACTTTGTAAGTGGTTGATTGGATTTGTGGGGAAATTAATTTAAAGGATGCTAGAATGGGAAAATTGATTTAAAGGATGCTAGAATTTAAATTGGAATAGCGGAATTAAATTGAATTGGGAACTATTGAAATAGAGTGCTTGGGTATCTGGATCCGTATCAACATGCACCATGGGCTAAATATTCCTTATTAATACCAATTAAATCATGAGGGGGGAATCCACACCTCATGAACCACACTCTAATCAATATGGTGTTAAGGGCTTATCGTGCCAAATAATAATAACCTTATACTAGGGTGCCGGTAAAACCAGGGCGGTAATTAGACAAGATTATTATTATTTGTCGACGAAAAGTCAAAACCTCCACAGAAATTAGAGGGGAAGAGAAAATAAATTTACCAAATAAAGCCCATGACACATGTTGAGACTTCACCTTCAACCCAAGCTTGAAAGAAAATTAGCTACTCATTATTGAACTAGGGGTAAAATGGGAATTTTATTAAAATACGTAGAAAATACAAGATGGAGAGAGAATTACAGAAAACTAAGCTCAAAAATGGATTCAGGGGTCTCAAATTAGGGGGGGGAGGCCCCCTTTTTATAGATACATTGAGTGAATCATGGCCATCGGATTAAAAATAGTTTGGATGCACATGATTGCGCCACGTCATCAGTGAACAGTAACACGGTTTGACCACGAGTTTGACCACGCGGTTTGAACAGTAACACGGTTTGCACACGGTTTGAACAGTAACGCGGTCTGAACGAGCGATTATGCGTGAATGCGATATTCATGAACGATCAACATGCGTATGTGAATAGTGCCGTACGTGTGAACAGTGCCATTTTTCCTTTTATGCTCCTCTTAAGGTTTTCGATTTCACGAGTTCAAAAGTGACGTCCGTTTTGCTATCCGAAATCTCGTTCATTGTGAAATGACCATAATACCCCTAAAATACACAAAATACTTAATTAAAACAGAACACACATAATTAAATAACAAGAGACTTAAATTAAGAAAATTAAAGATGTTAGTAAAACTTGAAGTACAAAATGACGATTTTCTCCTTTATAAATATACACTTTCTAACACTCAACACATCCCCCAACTAGCTTATTGCTAGTCCCTAGCAAATAAAGCGAAAATAAAATTCAAACCCAATTTTTTTTTTTAAAACAAACTTGTTTATTCAATCAGACTAATGATAGCAATCAAATAAAAGTATAAGCATTATCTCCAGTCTAAAGAAACATCACACCCACATCAACCATCCACATGAATCAACCGAGTAAATACAGCTACTTTCAAAAATGACATGTCAAACCCCAACATCTCACCGGTAATAGTGACACTCTCACAAAGAAATTAAACTCAATATAAATTGTCACTTCTATGAATGATAAATTGAGAGAAAATAATAAACAAGCATTATCACACACTCTCACCAAGATGAAAAGAATATGCCCACAATTTAGAAATAACACGATCTCAAGTCAAACAAAATGCTAGTCAACCCAATTTATTTACTTATTATTATTTTTTCTCTTTTTTTTTTAATTATGCATTACTACATCTTTTAGCCCATATAACTAGCTTCTACTTCAGACTATAATTCCCTAAAATCAAGAAGGACTTTTATTGGGATGTAACGTAGGCTAGGGACATGGCTAACAAAGAAAGGAAAATAGAGGAAACAAAATATATGTTTGAGAAAAATAATATCTTTTGGAAACTAAAAAGTGCATTTTACTTATTTATTATTGTATTATATCTCTCTCTCTTTTTTTTTCTTTCTTTTTTTTTTAGAGAATTTTTTTTCTTTTTTTTTTCTTTGCTTTCTCTCTTCTTTTTTTCTTTTTTTTTCGATATTGCACAACTTTACTAAACAAAATAATTATTTATATTTTTCTCAAACATGAATAGGTGATGGAACTTGTAAGATATCGGGTAATACTCCAAATTGGAGTGGGTGAAGACGATAAGTTGACAAAGAAAAGTTTTTTTTTTTTTTATAAAAGGCTCAAAAGGGCTAACTATGGATATTTGACATAAGGGATGGCTAGAAAGGCTCAAACGGGTCAAAGACGGCCTTTCCATCATCTTTTAGGGCTCTAGATACTCCTTCATATCTACTAGTTAAATGGAACTTTAGATGTGGCAACGCATTTTTTTTTTTTAACTTTTTTTTTTAAAGGGTTGACTCCAAGGAAATCTAAAGATCATGTATAAAATAATAATACTGCTAAGCTGTATGAAGAATGGGCAAAAAGGGTTACTCTCCAAGAAAAATAATAGGCTCAAAAGCTCACTTGGTATTCATTATGACATGTCAATTCTTTCAAGCAACTCCTATTTATCTCTGACATCAACATGTAGAGTAGCAAACATAGTGTAACATCACTCAAGACCAAAGATAATACAAATACTAAAATTCGAAAATCATCATGTCATCCAAAAATAAAAACAAAATCACACTTTTTTTTTTTTAAAACAACATTCTACCCCCCAACCTATTCTAAACATGAAAGGAAAATATATATGCAGAAATGTGAAAATGATGCAGAAAAACTAATTGAAAATGTTACACTTAAAATGATAGAAAAATGATTTTTTTTTTAACTAAGAAGATGCGTTTCTAGAGGCACTACACTCTATATTCAGCCATCTTCGACTCAAAATTTGAAAATGCATATTTATAAAGGAGAAGTCAAAAAGTTAGAAAGATCACACGAAAAATAAAATTTTTTTTTTTATTTTTATTATTATTTTTTAACTAAGAAGATGCGTTTCTAGAGTAACTATGCTCCATATTCAGCCATCTTCAACACAAACAGTTAGCAACAGTTAGTTTCTACAACAAAAAATTAGTAAAAACTTAACCAACATTCCACAATTGTTGACTATCCCCTCCCCCCAACCAGAACGAAACATTGTCCTCAATGTTTTAAAGAAAAGAAGTAGAGTTTAGAGGACATCACCTGGGTGGTGTAACACAGAAGAAAATATTTACAGGCGGAGATTTAAATCTAATTTGTACTTCTTACTGCTGCTATTGTTACCATCGTTATTTGTACACTCCAATACCAAGGTCTTGGGATCTGGCTCTGGTTGATAAGCTTGTAACAAATCAAGTAGCTCATTAGCAGTGTGAGCACAAATAAAAAGCTTTTTCACCGTAGAGGGAATGAAGTAGTTTTTTATTGCATGGTTAAGAAAAGCGATAAAGCCATCATAAAAATTATTGACATTTAACAAACCGATGGGTTTCTGATGAATGTGCAGATGGGCCCAAGATGCTAAAGTGATAAGTGCCTCTAGAGTTGCAAGATCTCCTGGTAAGAAAATAAAAGCATCAGCATGATTAAGCATTTCGGTTATTCTTTCTTGCATACCTGAGACAACTAACTCTTCTCCAGTCGGTGAGTTAGACAAGCAGCCTAAAGGTTTTAGGGTTTGTGGTATGATGCCTAACACTTGACTTCCTCTGACAAAAGCAGCTTCTGAGACCAATTTTGATAACCCTCGGTCACCTCCGCCGTACACCAAGTGTAATTTTCTCTCTGCTATACTTCGACCAAGATCAATGGCTGCCTCAAAGAACTCTTTGTATTTGCCATAGTTAAATCCAGAAAGCACACAAATATTCTTGAATTGTTTATTGGGAGTAGCTGCCATTGGGATACTTCTCAAAAAAATAATTTGTGAGTGCAAATGAAAAGAATCATATTTAAGGATCTTGGTGGCAGTGGGTCACAGCTGTGAATGAGGTATTATGTCTATGTCAATTAATCGTGTAATGCATATGGTTTGAAAGTCAAAAAGGAAATAGTAAAAAGAAAAAGCAAGTAATGACAAATATAAAATTATTAAAGACAATAATGCAAATGGTAAAACAATAGTGAAATAAAACAACAGTAAAGTAAAAGGATATTTACAGGTAGTTGCATGATCGTGGCTCACATCTTCCTCTGGTTTTACGTCCAGAAACGGCTTCAACGCCCTCTATGGGTCGAGGATAGGCTTCCCATCCAGTTTTCTTACAAACTGGCAAACAGGGTCGTTTATAGTCAGATTCCCGAGACTGTATCGTGCATGCTCTTTCTGGAATGATGGCCATAACTGGAGAATCGCTCCTTGCACATATCCACTGGGATGCGTTTCAAGAGACAAAAGGATATCATCCAATGACTCCTTATTCAAGCCATCCCTAATGAATTGAATCTTATCTTCTCTGTTATCAGACACCATTCCTAAAGAACATCGTTTTTTATTGCATATCATTCTGGCACACTTATGACAAGCAACCGAAATCTTTCGAGCTCTTCGCTTTCTTGCATAATTTCCTTTACCACAACCAGGCATGTATGCAATAAATTTGGGAGGTAACTCACCTCGCCAAGCGTACTTTAGCCTCGATTAACCAAATAATATCAGCAGGTATGTTATTCCTCATGAGCAATCGCATGCGTTCGGATCGAGCTTTATAGATTGTGAGGAGGGCATTCTGAGGAAGTGAAGGGAATCGACTATGAAGCTTTGCTAAGATTTCGTTTCTATCCATACCTTCGTCTCAGAAGATCGCAAATATGGGAAACCAAGTAACCGACTTGATTGTCACGGAGTACCGTTATCCGCCACTTAACCGGGGTGACAAACTAAAACACACAAACTAAAACACACAAACAGAGTAACAAAAAAAAACACACAAAGAAAATCACAATCGTCCTCTTATGGAATTTACCTCAAGCTCCAACTGGATGTTGTAGACACTGCTCTCAATGTCTCTGAGTTGGCTTTCTAAATCCTCAACGTGGGATATTAACTCCGGTGGTTGTAGCTTCCAAATACGATGTGTTTTACAAAATTGTATCTGGCCTCTGAGATGAGATTGGACACGTTGCAGTCGTCTAAGGATGTTCAAGAGGAACTGTCTCATGATTAAAAGTGATAAAAGAAAGCTCAATGGTTAAACAAACACACTTATGCACAAATAATTTCAATTAGCAAAAGAATAATAAAAAGAAAGAAAAAAAAATCAAATCACGAAAAAAAAAAAAAAACAAAAAAATCTTAATTCAAATGTGGTGGGTCACTCAAATTTATTTCGGTGTCCTCTCCATGTGGTTGGTACTCTAGATATGGCTTTAATCTTTGACCATTAACTTTAAACGTGACACCGTTCTTTGGGTCCTTAATTTCAATTGCCCCATGTGGAAAAACAGTATGAACAATGAAGGGGCCAGACCATCGAGAGCGTAGCTTACCTGGGAATAAGTGCAAGCGAGAATTGAATAAAAGTACTTTCTGACCGGGTGAAAGATTTTCTCATAATCTGCTTATCATGAAAGACTTTCATTCGCTGCTTGTAAACCTTGGCATTTTCGTATGCATCATTACGAATTTCTTCAAGTTCTGCCAGCTGTAATCGTCTTTTCCGAGCCCGACTTTGCGCATGTCAAAATTGAATTTCTTGATGGCCCAGTACGCACGATGCTCGAGTTCCACAGGTAGGTGGCAAGCTTTTCCATACACTAGCCTGTAGGGTGACATCCCAATTGGGGTCTTGAAAGCCGTTCTATATGCCCATAATGCATCATCAAGTCTTAATGACCAATCTTTTCTCGGCCTCACCTCACTCTTTTCTAAGATGTGCTTTATTTCTCGATTGGAGATCTCAACTTGGCCACTGGTTTGCGGATGATACGGAGTCGCCACTTTATGAGTGATGGAGTACTTTGTCAAAAGTGCTTTGAATGATTTATTGCAAAAGTGGGTACCACCATCACTGATTATTGCTCGAGGGAATCCAAAGCGTGAAACAATGTTGCTCTTCAAAAACCCTATCACCACTTTATGATCATTGGTCCTGCATGGAATTGCCTCTACCCATTTTGATACATAGTCAACAGCAACCAATACGTAATGATGGCCAAAAGACGCGGGAAAGGGTCCCATGAAGTCGATACCCCACACATCAAATATCTCAACCACTAAAATTGGATTTAGTGGCATCATGTTTGTTGAGTGTTAGAAAGTGTATATTTATAAAGGAGAAATTCATCATTTTACACTTTAAATCTCACTAACATCTCTAATTTTATTTATTTAAGTCTTTTGTTATTTAATTATATATGTTTTGTTTTTATTAAGTATTTTGTGTATTTTAGGGGTATCATGGTCATTTCACAATGAACGAGATTTCGGATAGCAAAACGGACGTCACTTTTGAATTCAGGACAGTCGAAAACCTTAAGAGGAGCATAAAAGGAAAAATGGCACTGTGTTACTGTTCAAACCGCGTGGTCAAACCCGTGGTCAAACCGCTATTCTTGTTCACCATGACGACGGCGCAATCCTGTGCATCCAAACTATTTTTAATCCGATGGCCATGATTCACTCAATGTATCTATAAAAAGGGGGCCTCCCCCCCCTAATTTGAGACCCCTGAATCCATTTTTGAGCTTAGTTTTCTGTAATTCCTTCTCCATCTTGTATTTTCTACGTATTTTAATAAAATTCCCATTTTACCCTAGTTCAATAATGAGTAGCTAATTTTCTTTCAAGCTTGGGTTGAAGGTGAAGTCTCAACATGTGTCATGGGCTTTAATTGGTAAATTTATTTTCTCTTCCCCTCTAATTTCTGTGGAGGTTTTGACTTTTAAATCGACAAATAATAATAATCTTGTCTAGTTTCTTTGGTTTTACTCTGGACCCCAAAGATAAGGTTATTATTATTTGGCACGATAAGCCCTTGACACCATATTGATTAGAGCGTGGTTCATAAGGTGTGGATTTCCCCCTCATGATTTAATTGGTATTAATAAGGAATATTTAGCCCATGGTGCATGTTGATACGGATCCAGATACCCAAGCACTCTATCTCAATAGTTTCCAATTTAATTATTTCTGCCAATTCAATTTAAATTCCAGCATCATCTAAATCACTTCCACACAAATCCAACCACCCATTTACATAATTAATTCTACACACAATTAAAATCTACCTCCTCGTGGGATCGACACTCAACACCATTGATCTATTCTGCAATAGATTCGTGCGCTTGCGAGTTCAACAAAATTTGCACAACAAGTTTTTGGCGCCGTTGCCGGGGATAGTAAGTATTTTGATTTATAGAATTAATTTTTTGTAAATAATTTTATTATTTTTATTATTATTGTTATTATTATTATTATTATTTTAGTTGTTTCCTTGTATTTTTTTTCTTAATTAATTAAAAAAAAAGTGAATTTATATTTTAGGTAAGAATTTCTTTTTCTCTTCTTTAAATTTCTGCAATTTAATTTTCAAGTTATTTTTCTTTGTAATTTTTCATTTATCTCATTAATTTATTTTTATTTTATTTCACGTATTTGTTTTAGTGTGTTTTTTTTTTAATAGAAAGGTTGTAATGTTAATATAAGGTTAGTATCGTAATTTCTCCTTCTTCTTTATTTTTATTTGTTTTGTTCTCAATTTGTTTTCTTTATTTGCATGCATGGTCGTAGGTCATTATCACCTAATCTTGAACCTATAGACCTTGAATTAGAAAGAACACTTCGCATACACAAACACATTGCACTTAAAGAAAAAATTGAAATGGATTTGCAACAACCAGAACCACAAGAGAGGCCATTTAAGGACTACTTCAGTCCCTTAGCTAATTTGAGTACATCATGCATTAGATACCCAAATGTAGCTGCTAGGAGTTTTGAATTAAAACCTAGTGTGCTAAATTGTCTCCCAACATTCTATGGCCTAGAAAATGAGGACCCGTATAATCATCTGAATGATTTTCATACAATTTGTCAAACTTTTAAATATGAGAATTTTTCAGAAGATGACGTTAAACTTAGGCTATTCCCATTTTCTTTAAAGGATAGAGCTCGTTCATGGTTCAATACATTACCTGCTAATAGCATTACAACATGGGAACAAATGGTAACGAAATTTTTAAATAAATATTTCCCAGTTCATAAAACCAATGCTATTCGCAGGGAAATCTCAGAATTCACCCAAAGAGAAGACGAGCAGTTTTTCGAAGCATGGGAGCGATTTAATGGGCTACTTTTGAAGTGTCCACATCATGGGTACGAGAAATGGCACCAATGCCAATACTTCTTGGAGGGATTATTGCCAAATGTGCAAGAATGGCTAATGGCGACAAGTGGAGGAGAGCTAATGTCAAAAAGTGCATCAGAGATTTGGGATTTCTTCCAAATGACAAGGAGATAATTCCCAACAGCGGAGTCGATCACTCAGGAATACTAGAAGAATTAAAGGAGTAAATGAGGTTCACATTGGCGAGTCAAGTTCGGGAATTAAAGAAGTTAAAGAGATAATTGAAGGGCTTTCTCGACAAATAGCATCGTTAACGACTGCCAAATCAACAGAGCCACATGACCATGAGTCGTATTCAGATCAAGCCAATGCCATCGGTGTAATGAGAAAACCATCAAATTACAACCCATACTCCAACACATATAATCCTGGATGGAGAGACCACCCCAATTTTTCATGGTCTCAAGGATTCCAACAGAATGGACCAGCAGCTCCAGCTCCACCAATGCAACCAATCCCTCAAGTTCCTCAAGCCTCTCAACCACCATTTAGACCATACAATCAGAACCAAAACTACTCTCAACCCAGACAATGGGAGGATGCCTTCCAGAATGTCAAGAATGTTACTAACTCCATGATCGAGCAACAGAACCGCACCATTGATGGACTACGGAATGAGATGAGAGCAGGCTTCAACTCACAAGCCCAATCAGTTTCAAGCCTCGAAAAGATGGTGGGACAACTTGCTTCTTCAGTGCAAACTTTGGCAATGACTGTTGAAAAAGGTAAATTTCCAAGTCAACCAGTGCCTAATCCTAAAGGAGTGCATGAAGCAACTACCAGTTCACCACAACAGCATGGAGAGATCAAAGCTGTCATGACCTTGCGAAAAGGGAAAGAAGTCGACAACAAAGTGGAGATGCCAGCGACCAAAGAAAATCAAATTATACCTGTGAATGTTGAAGACTCACCACCGGAGGAGAAAGAAGAAACCAACACACGAGAGTACATTCTTAAAGCTCCATTCCCTCAGAGGTTAGCTAAAGGAAAGAAAGGAAAATCCACATGTGAGATTTTTGAGATCTTCAAACAAGTAAGTGTTAACATCCCTTTACTTGATGCAATAAAACAAGTTCCATCTTATGCCAAGTTTCTTAAAGACCTTTGCACTAAAAAGAGAAACATTCATGTTCAGAAAAAGGCATTTTTAACTGAAAATGTTAGTTCTATACTCCAACACAAAATTCCTCTAAAATGTAAAGATCCAGGCTCCCCCACTATCTCATGTAGTATAGGGAACTACACAATTGAGAATGCTTTGTTGGATTTAGGAGCTAGTGTTAATCTTTTGCCTTACTCACTATTTGTGAAACTTGGATTAGGAGAATTACACCCAACTCCAGTGGTGTTACATCTTGCAGATCGGTCCACGAAAATACCTCGTGGTATTGTGGTGGATGTGCTTATCCAGGTAGACAAGTTTTATTTTCCTGTTGATTTCATTGTAATTGACACTCAACCAATACAGGATTCAAGGAAGCACATCCCCATTATCCTAGGCCGACTTTTCTTGGCAATCATGGATGCTCACATTCAATGCAGGATCGAAACATGCGATTGTCTTTCGGCAATATAACCATAGAGCTCAACATTTTCAACATTGCCAAACAACCTCACAATGCAGATGATGGAATTGTGATGTGGATTTAATTGAAGCATTAGTTGATGATACTTTTCTTTCAAACCTTAGTGATGACCCTTTATAAACATGTTTAACGCACTTTGGTTTGGATTTTGATATTAACAGATCAATCGATGAGGTCAACGCCCTACTTGACTCAGCACCATCCATGGACACTAATAAATGGAAGTCAAGAATTGAACAACTAGCACCATCGAGAAGAAACTCATCCCATCATCGAGTCACCACCGAAACTCGAGCTCAAACCATTACCCAACACTTTGGAATATGCGTTCTTGGGAGAAGAAAGCACTCTACTGCAGTAATCATCTCATCATCCCTAAATGACGAGCAAAAAGGTAAGTTGTTGGATGTTTTAAAAGAGCACAAAGGAGCATTAGGTTGGACCATACAGACATAAAAGGTATAAACCCAAAGAGACCGCATGCATTACATTCACCTTGATGAAAATGCTAAATCTACTAGGGAAATGCAACGCCGGTTAAATCCTAATATGAAAAGTTGTTAGAACGGAAGTGCTTAAACTATTAGATGCGGTATCATTTACCCCATTTCGATAGTTCATGGGTCGATCTGTGCAAGTTGTCCCCAAAAGTCGAGTCACGTAGTTACCAATGCAGATAATGAATTGATACCCACTAGAGTGACTACAGGATGACGTGTATGCATTGATTATAGAAAGTTAAATTCTGTCACACGTAAAGACCATTTTCCTTTACCATTTATTGATCAAATGCTTGATAGATTAGCAGGCCATGAATTTTATTGCTTTCTAGATGGCTACTCAGGATACAATCGATTCCCATAGACCAAAAGATCAAGAGAAAACTACTTTCACTTGCCCTTTTGGCACTTTTGCATATAGGAGGATGCCATTTGGATTATGTAATGCACCTGCTACATTTCAACGTTGTATGTTAAGCATTTTTTCTGATATGGTTGAACGATTTCTTGAGGTCTTTATGGATGATTTTTCTGTCTTTGGTGACTCATTTGATCAATGTTTACATCATCTAACACAAGTTTTGCAGAGATGTATAGAGAAGAATTTGGTCTTAAATTGGGAGAAGTGTCATTTTATGGTAAATCAAGGTATTGTTCTTGGTCACATAATTTCGAGCAAAGGTATTGAGGTTGACAAAGCCAAGGTGGATCTCATTTCTAATCTTCCTCCACCTAAAACAGTCAGAGAAGTAAGATCTTTCCTTGGGCATGCTGGTTTTTATAGACGTTTCATTAAGGATTTTAGCAAAATTTCTAGACCCTTATGCAATTTACTTGCTAAGGATGTACATTTTGTCTTTGATGATTCATGTCTTGTAGCATTTGAAAAGTTAAAGCATTTGTTGACAACATCACCCATCATTCAGCCACCAAACTGGCGCTTCCCATTTGAGCTCATGTGTGATGCATCCGATTATGCAAGAGAGCAGATATTAGGACAAAGAGTAGATCGAATTCCTCATGTTATTTACTATGCTAGTATGACATTGAACGATGCACGCTTGAACTATTCAACTACTCAAAAGAAATGCTAGCAGAGTGTTTGCATTAGAAAAATTTCGGTCTTATCTCATTGGTTGTAAAATAATTGTATTCACATCATGCTTTTCTCTAAATATCTTCTCACAAAGAAAGATGCAAAAGCTAGACTAATTCGTTGGGTGTTACTTTTGCAGGAATTTGACTTGGAATTCAAAGATAAGAAAGGGACCGAAAATGTTGTGGCTGACCATCTCTCTCGTCTCCACTTCGACACAATCACAGAACCCTTAATATTGAATGAGTCATTTCCAGATGAACAATTAATGAGTGTGGAAGTATTACCTTGGTATGCTGATATCGTTAATTATCTTGTTACAGGTAAACTTCCAGAGCATTGGACCAAGCAAGACAGGGCCAAATTCTTTGCAGAAATAAAGAATTTTTTCTGGGATGACCCCTATCTGTTTAAGTATTGTGCGGATCAAATTATTCGACGATGTGTCCCAGAGAATGAATTTCATAACATCCTTTCGTTCTGCCATGAACAAGCTTGTGGAGGCCATTTCAGCGCTAAGAAAACAGGGACTAAAGTTCTACAATGTGGCTTCTATTGGCCAACTATATTTCGAGATGCTTACACCTTTTGTTCTTCATGTGATAGGTGTCAACGAATTGGGAGCATTACACGAAGGAACATGATGCCACTAAATCCAATTTTAGTGGTTGAGATTTTTGATGTATGGGGTATCGACTTCATGGGACCCTTTCCCCCATCTTTTGGCCATCAATACATATTGGTTCATTGTTGACTATGTTTCGAAATGGGTAGAGGCAATTCCATGCGTAACCAATGATCATAAAGTGGTGATAGGATTTTTAAAGAGCAACATTGTTTCACGCTTTGATTCCTCGAACAATAATTAGTGATGGTGGTACCCACTTTTGCAACGAATCATTCAAAGCACTTTTGACAAAGTACTCCATCACTCATAAAGTGGCGACCCCGTATCATCCGCAAAACCAAAGGGCTGTTGAGATCTCCAATCGAGAAATAAAGCACATCTTAGAAAAGACCGTGAGGCCGATAAAAAAAAGTTTGGTCATTAAGACTTGATGACGACATGGGCATATAGAACGGCTTTCAAAACCCCAATTGGGATGTCACCCAAAGCTAGTGTATGGAAAAGCTTGCCACCTACCCGTGGAACTCGAGCATCGTGCGTCTTGGGCCATCAAGAAATTCAATTTTGACATGCAAAGCAAGTGGCTCGAAAGACGATTACAATGCAGAACTTGAAGAAATTCGTAATGATGCATACTGAAAACGCCAAGGTTTACAAGCGAATGAAAGTCTTTCATGATAAGCAGATTATGCGAAAATCTTTCACTCCAGGTCAGAAAGTACTTTTATTCAATTCTCGCTTGCACTTATTCCCAGGTAAGCTACGCTCTCGATGGTCCGCCCCTTCATTGTTCATACTGTTTTTCCACATGGGGCAATTGAAATTAAGGACCCAAAAACCGGTGTCACGTTTAAAGTTAATGGTCAAAGATTAAAGCCATATCTAGAGTACCAACCACATGGAGAGGACACCGAAGTAAATTTAAGTGACCCACCAGATTTGAATTAAGATTTTTGTGTCTTTTCGGTTATTTGATTTTTTTTCTTTATTTTTATTATTCTTTTGCTAATTGAAATTATTTATGCCTAAGTGTGTTTGTTTAACCATTAAGTCTTCTTTTATCACTTTTAATCATGAGACAGTTCCTCTTGAACATCCTTAGACGACTCCAACGTGTCCAATCTCATCTCAGAGGCCAGATACGATTTTGTAAAACACATCGTATTTGGAAGCTACAACCACCGGAGTTAATATCCCACGTTGAGGATTTAGAAAGCCAACTCAGAGACATTGAGAGCAGTGTCTACAACATCCAGTTGGAGCTTGAGGTAAATTCCATAAGAGGACGATTGTGATTTTCTTTGTGTGTTTTTGTTTGTTACTTTGTTTGTGTGTTTTAGTTTGTGTGTTTCAGTTTGTCACCCCTAGTCAAGTGGCGGATAACGGTACTCGTGACAATCAAGCTCGGTTACTTGAGCTTTCCCATAATTACTGATCTTCTGAGGCGAAGGTATGGATAGAAACGAGATCTTAGCAAAGCCTCATAGTCGATTCCCTTCACTTCCTCAGAATGCCCTCCTCACAATCTATAAAGCTCGATCTGAACGCATGCGATTGCTCATGAGGAATAACATACCCGCTGATATTCGGTTAATTGAGGCTAAAAAGTACGCTTGGCGGTGAGTTGCCTCCAAATTTATTGCATACATGCCTGGTTGTGGTAAAGGAAATTATGCAAGAAAGCGAAGAGCTCGAAAGATTTCGGTTGCTTGTCATAAGTGTGCCGAATGATATGCAATAAAAACGATGTTCTTTAGGAATGGTGTCGATAACAGAAAGATAAGATTCAATTCATTAGGGATGGCTTGAATAAGGAGTCATTGGATGATATCATTTTGTCTCTTGAAACGCATCCCGTGGATATGTGCAAGGAGCGATTCTCCGATTATGGCCATCATTCCGAAAAGAGCATGCACGATCTGATCTCGAATCGACTATAAACGACCTCTGTTTGCCGTTTATAAGAAAACTGGATGGGAAGCCTATCCTCGACCCATGTAGGGCGTTGAAGCCGTTTCGGACGTAAAACCGAGAGGAAGATGTGAGCCACAAATGCAACTACCTGTAAATATCCTTTTACTTTACTTGTTGTTTTATTTTACTTTACTGTTGTTTTACCATTTGCATTATTGTCTTTAATAATTTTATATTTGTCATTACTTGCTTTTCCTTTTTACTGTTTCCTTTTTGACTCTCAAGCCATGTGCATTACACGATTAATTGACATAGACATGACACCTCATTCACAGCTGTGACCCATTGCCGCCAAGATCCTTAAATATGATTCTTTTCGTTTACACTCACAAATTATTTTTGAGAAGTATCATAATGGCAGCTACTCCCAATAAACAATTCAAGAACATTTGTGTGCTTTCCGGATTTAACTATGGCAAATATAAAGAGTTCTTTGAGGCAGCCATTGATCTTGGCCGATGCATAGCAGAGAGAAAATTACACTTAGTATACGGCGGAGGTGACCGAGGGTTATCAAAATTGGTCTCAGAAACTGCTTTTGTCAGAGGAAGTCAAGTGTTAGGCATCATACCACAAGCCCTAAAACCTTTGGGCTGCTTGTCTAACTCACCGACTGGAGAAGAGTTAGTTGTCTCAGGTATGCAAGAAAGAATAACCGAAATGCTTAATCATGCTGATGCTTTTATTTTCTTACCAGGAGATCTTGCAACTCTAGAGGCACTCATCACTTTAGCATCTTGGGCCCATCTGCACATTCATCAGAAACCCATCGGTTTGTTAAATGTCAATAATTTTTATGATGGCTTTATCGCATTTCTTAACCATGCAATAAAAAACTACTTCATTCCCTCTACGGTGAAAAAGCTTTTTATTTGTGCTCACACTGCTAATGAGCTACTTGATCTTACAAGCTTATCGACTGAGCGATCCCAAGACCTTGGTGTTGGAGTGTACAAATAACGATGGTAACAATAAAGCAGCAGTAAGAAGTACAAATTAGATTTAAATCTCCTTTGTAAATATTTTAGTCTGTGTTGCACCACCCAGGTGATGTCTTCTAAACTCTACTTCTTTCCTTTAAAACATTGAGGACAATGTTTAGTTCTGGTTGGGGGGAGGGGATAGTTGACAATTGTGGAATGTTGGTTAAGTTTTTACTAATTTTTTGTTGTAGAAACTAATCAAGTTGCTAACTGTTTGTGTTGAAGATGGCTGAATATGGAGTGTAGTTACTCTAGAAACGCATCTTCTTAGTAAAAAAAAAAAAAAGGAAAAAAAATAAAAAAAAAATAAAAAATTTCTTATTTTTCGTGTGATCTTTCTAACTTTTTGACTTCTCCTTTATAAATATGCATTTTCAAATTTTGAGTCGAAGATGGCTGAATATAGAGTGTAGTGCCTCTAGAAACGCATCTTCTTAGTTAAAAAAAAAAAAATCATTTTTCTCTCATTTTAAGTGTAACATTTTCAATTAGTTTTTCTGCATCATTTTCACATTTCTGCATGCATAATTCCCTTTCATGTTTAGAATAGGTTAGGGGGTAGAATGTTGTTTAAAAAAAAAAAATGGTGTGATTTTGTTTTTATTTTTGGATGACATGATGATTTTCGAATTTTAGTATTTGTATTATCTTTGGTCTTGAGTGATGTTACACTATGTTTGCTACTCTACATGTTGATGTCGGAGATAAATATGAGTTGCTTGAAAGAATTGACATGTCATAATAAATACCAAGTGAGCTTTTGAGCCTATTATTTTTCTTGGAGAGTAACCCTTTTTGCCCATTTTTCATACAAACTTAAAAGATTATTATTTTATACATGATCTTTAGATTTCCTTGGAGTCAACCCTTTAAAAAAAAAAGTTAAAAAAAAAAATATAAAAAAAAAATAAAATAAAAATACATTAGGTTGACTAATATTCTGTTTGACTTAAGATCGTGTTATTTCTAAGCTATGGGCATATTTCCTTCATCTTGGTGAGAGTGTGTGATATTATTTCTTTACTATCTTCACTCCATTTATCATTCATTGAAGTGACAATTTTTATTGGGTTTAATTTCCTTGTGAGAGTGTCACTATTACCGGTGAGATTTTGGGGTTTGACATGTTATTTTTGAAAGTAGCTGTATTTACTTGGTTGATTCATGTGGATGGTTGATGTGGGTGTGATGTTTCTTTAGACTGGAGATAATGCTTATACTTTTATTTGATTGCTATCATTAGTCTGATTGAATAAACAAGTTTGTTTAAAAAAAAAAAAAAAAATTTTGGGTTTGAATTTTATTTTCGCTTTATTTGCTAGGGACTAGCAATAAGCTGGTTGGGGGGTGTGTTGAGTGTTAGAAAGTGTATATTTATAAAGGAGAAATTCATCATTTTACACTTTAAATCTCACTAACATCTCTAATTTTATTTATTTAAGTCTTTTGTTATTTAATTATATATGTTTTGTTTTTATTAAGTATTTTGTGTATTTTAGGGGTATCATGGTCATTTCACAATGAACGAGATTTCGGATAGCAAAACGGACGTCACTTTTGAATTCGGACAAATAAAACCTTAAGAGGAGCATAAAAGGAAAAATGGCACTGCTCACACGTCATGCGGCACTATTCACATGTATGCGGTGCATCGCTTCATGGATATCGCTCACGACACTCGCTTCGACCGCGTTCTCGTTCAAACCGTGTGCAAACCGTGTTCTGTTCAAACCGCGTGGTCAAACCCGTGGTCAAACCGTGTTTCGTTTCACCGATGACGTGGCGCAATCACATGCAGCATCCAAACTATTTTTAATCCGATGGCCATGATTCACTCAATGTATCTATAAAAAGGGGGCCTCCCCCCCCTAATTTGAGACCCCTGAATCCATTTTTGAGCTTAGTTTTCTGTAATTCCTTCTCCATCTTGTATTTTCTACGTATTTTAATAAAATTCCCATTTTACCCCTAGTTCAATAATGAGTAGCTAATTTTCTTTCAAGCTTGGGTTGAAGGTGAAGTCTCAACATGTGTCATGGGCTTTAATTGGTAAATTTATTTTCTCTTCCCCTCTAATTTCTGTGGAGGTTTTGACTTTTAAATCGACAAATAATAATAATCTTGTCTAGTTACCACCTGTTTTACCCTAAGACCCCAAAGATAAGGTTATTATTATTTGGCACGATAAGCCCTTGACACCATATTGATTAGAGCGTGGTTCATAAGGTGTGGATTTCCCCCGCATGATTTAATTGGTATTAATAAGGAATATTTAGCCCATGGTGCATGTTGATACGGATCCAGATACCCAAGCACTCTATCTCAATAGTTTCCAATTTAATTATTTCTGCCAATTCAATTTAAATTCCAGCATCATCTAAATCACTTCCACACAAATCCAACCACCCATTTACATAATTAATTCTACACACAATTAAAATCTACCTCCTCGTGGGATCGACACTCAACACCATTGATCTATTCTGCAATAGATTCGTGCGCTTGCGAGTTCAACAAAATTTGCACAACAATGTTCCTTCGTGTAATGCTCCCCATTCGTTGACACCTATCACATGAAGAACAAAAGGTGTAAGCATCTCGAAATATAGTTGGCCAATAGAAACCACATTGTAGAACTTTAGTCCCTGTTTTCTTAGCGCTGAAATGGCCTCCACAAGCTTGTTCATGGCAGAACGAAAGGATGTTATGAACTTCATTCTCTGGGACACATCGTCGAATAATTTGATCTGCACAATACTTAAACAGATAGGGGTCATCCCAGAAAAAATTCTTTATTTCCGCAAAGAATTTGGCCCTGTCTTGCTTGGTCCAATGCTCTGGAAGTTTACTTGTAACAAGATAATTAACTATATCAGCATACCAAGGTAATACTTCCACACTCATTAATTGTTCATCTGGAAATGACTCATTCAATGTTAAGGGTTCTGTGTTGATGTCAAAGTGGAGACGAGAGAGATGGTCAGCCACAACATTTTCTGTCCCTTTCTTATCTTTGAACTCCAGGTCAAAATCCTGCAAAAGCAACACCCAACGAATTAGTCTAGCTTTTGCATCTTTCTTTGTGAGAAGATATTTCAGAGCAGCATGATCTGTGTGTGAACACAATAATTTTACAACCAATGAGATAAGATCGAAATTTTTCTAATGCAAACACTACTGCTAGCATTTCTTTTCAGTAGTTGAATAGTTCAACTGTGCATCGTTTAATGTCATACTAGCATAGTAAATAACATGAGAAATTCGATCAACTCTTTGTCCTAATACTGCTCCTACTGCATAATCAGATGCATCACACATAAGCTCAAATGGTAAGCTCCAGTTTGGTGGCTGAATGATGGGTGATGACGTCAACAATCGCTTTAGCTTTTCAAATGCTACAAGACATGAATCATCAAAGATAAAATGTACATCCTTAGTAAGTAGATTGCATAAGGGTCTAGAAACTTTGCTAAAATCTTTAATGAAACGTCTATAAAAACCAAAGATGCCCAAGGAAAGATCTTACTTCTCTGACTGTTTTAGGTGGAGGAAGATTGGAAATGAGATCCACCTTGGCTTTGTCAACCTCAATACCTTTGCATGAAATGATGTGACCAAGAACTATACCTTGTTTTACCATAAAATGGCACTTCTCCCAATTTAAGACCAAATTCTTCTCTATACATCTCTGCAAAACTTGTGTTAGATGATGTAAACATTGATCAAATGAGTCACCAAAGACAGAAAAGTCATCCATAAAGACCTCAAGAAACCGTTCAACCATATCAGAAAAAATGCTTAACATACAACGTTGAAATGTAGCAGGTGCATTACATAATCCAAACGGCATTCTCCTATATGCGAAAGTGCCAAAAGGGCAAGTGAAAGTGGTTTTCTCTTGATCTTTTGGTGCTATGGGAATCTGATTGTACCCTGAGTAGCCATCTAGAAAGCAATAAAATTCATGGCCTGCTAATCTATCAAGCATTTGATCAATAAATGGTGAAGGAAAATGGTCTTTACGTGTGACAGAATTTAATTTTCTATAATCAATGCATACGCGCCATCCTGTAGTCACTCTAGTGGGTATCAATTCATTATCAGCATTGGTAACTACTGTGACTCCTGACTTTTTAGGGACAACTTGCACAGGACTGACCCATGAACTATCAGAAATTGGGTAAATGATACCTGCATCTAATAGCTTAAGGACTTCTGTTCTAACAACTTCTTTCATATTAGGATTTAACCGACATTGCATTTCCCTAGTAGATTTAGCATTTTCATCAAGGTGAATGTAATGCATGCAGTCTGCTGGGTTTATACCTTTTATGTCTGCTATGGTCCATCCTAATGCTCCTTTATGCTCTTTTAAAACATCCAACAACTTACCTTTTTGCTCGTCATTTAGAGATGATGAGATGATTACCGGTAGAGTGCTTTCTTCTCCCAAGAACGCATATTCCAAAGTGTTGGGTAATGGTTTGAGCTCGAGTTTCGGTGGTGATTCTGATGATGGGATGATTTTCTTCTCTGATGGTGCAAGTTGTTCAACTCTTGACTTCCATTTATTAGTGTCTATGGCTGGTGCTGAGTCAAGTAAGGCGTTGACCTCATCAACTGATCTGTCAACATCAAAATCCAAACCAAAGTGAGTTAAACATGTTTGTAAAGGGTCATCACTAAGGTTTGAAATAAAAGTATCATCAACTAATGCTTCAATTAAATCCACATCCACAATTCCATCATCTGCATTGTGAGGTTGTTTCGCAATGTTGAAGATGTTGAGCTCCATGGTCATATTGCCAAAAGACAACTGCATGTTTCCAGTCCTGCATTGAATGTGAGCATCGGCAGTTGCCAAGAATGGTCGGCCTAGGATAATGGGGATGTGCTTCCTTGAATCCTGTATTGGTTGAGTGTCAATTACAATGAAATCAACAGGAAAATAAAACTTGTCTACCTGGATAAGAACGTCCTCCACAATACCACGAGGTATTTTCGTGGACCGATCTGCAAGCTGTAACACTACTGGAGTTGGGTGCAATTCTCCCAATCCAAGTTTCACAAATACTGAGTAAGGCAACAGATTAACACTAGCTCCTAAATCCAACAAAGCATTCTCAATTGTGTGGTTCCCTATACTACATGAGATAGTGGGGGAGCCTGGGTCTTTACATTTTAGAGGAATTTTATGTTGGAGTATAGAACTAACATTTTCAGTTAAAAAGACCTTTTTGTGAACATGGATGTTTCTCTTTTTAGTGCAAAGGTCTTTAAGAAACTTGGCATAAGATGGAACTTGTTTTATTGCATCAAGTAAAGGGATGTTAACACTTACCTGTTTGAAGACTTCAAGAATCTCACCTGTGGATTTTCCCTTCTTTCCTTTAGCTAACCTCTGAGGAAATGGAGCTTTAGGAACATACTCTCGTGGGTTGGTTTCTTCTTTCTCCTCTGGTGGTGAGTCTTCAACATTCACAAGTACAATTTGATTTTCTTTGGTCGCTGGCATCTTCACTTTGTTGTCGACTTCTTTTCCTTTTCGCAAGGTCATAACGGCTTTGACCTCTCCATGCTGTTGCGGTGAACTGGTAGTTGCTTCATGTACTCCTTTAGGATTAGGCACTGGTTGACTTGGAAATTTACCTTTCTCAACAGTCATTGCCAAAGTTTGAACTGAAGAAGCAAGTTGTCCCACCATCTTCCCGAGGCTTGAAACTGATTGGGCTTGTGAGTTGAAACCTGCTCTCATCTCATTTCGTAATCCATCAATGGTGCGGTTCTGTTGCTCGATCATGGAGTTAGTAACATTCTTGACATTCTGGAAGGCATCCTCCCATTGTCTGGGTTGAGAGTAGTTTTGGTTCTGATTGTATGGTCTAAATGGTGGCTGAGAGGCTTGAGGAACTTGAGGAATTGGTTGCATTGGTGGAGCTGGAGCTGCTGGTCCATTCTGTTGGAATCTTTGAGACCATGAAAAATTGGGGTGATCTCTCCATCCAGGGTTATATGTGTTGGAGTATGAGTTGTAATTTGATGGCTTCCTCATGACACCGATGGCATTGGCTTGATCTGAATACGACTCATGGTCATGTGGCTCTGTTGATTTGGCAGTCGTCAACGATGCTATTTGTCGAGAAAGACCTTCAATTATCTCTTTGACTTCTTTGATTTCTGAACTTGACTCGCCAATGTGAACCTCATTCACTCCTTTAATTCTTCTAGTATTCCTGAGAGATCGACTCCGTTGTTGGGAATTATCCGCTTGTCGCTGGAAGAAATCCCAAATCTCTATTGCACTTTTTGACATTAGCTCTCCTCCACTTGTTGCCATTAGCCATTCTTGCACATTTGGCAATAATCCCTCCAAAAAGTATTGGCATTGGTGCCATTTCTCGTACCCATGATGTGGACACTTCAAAAGTAGCCCATTGAATCGCTCCCATGCTTCGAAAAACTGCTCGTCTTCTCTTTGGGTGAACTCTGAGATTTCCCTACGAATAGCATTGGTTTTATGCACTGGGAAATATTTATTTAAAAATTTCGTTACCATTTGTTCCCATGTTGTAATGCTATTAGCAGGCAATGTATTGAACCATGAACGAGCTCTATCCTTTAAAGAAAATGGGAATAGTCTAAGTTTAACATCATCTTCTGAAAAATTCTCATATTTAAAGGTTTGACAAATTGTATGAAAATCATTCAGATGATTATATGGGTCCTCATTTTCTAAGCCATAGAATGTTGGGAGACAATTTAGCACACTAGGTTTTAACTCAAAACTCCTAGCGGCTACATTTGGGTATCGTATGCAAGATGTGCTCAAATTAGCTAAAGGACTGAAGTAGTCCTTAAATGGCCTCTCCTGTGGTTCTGGTTGTTGCAAATCCATTTCAATTTTATTTTTAAATGCAATGTGCTTCTGTGTGCGAAGTGTTTTCTCTAATTCAAGGTCTATAGGTTCAAGATTAGGTGATAATGACCTACGACCATGCATGCAAATAAAGAAAATAAATTGAGAACAAAACAAATAAAAATAAAGAAGAAGGAGAAATTATGATACTAACCTTATTGCGCTGTTACAACCTTTCTATTAAAAAAAACACACTAAAACAAATACGTGAAATTAACTAAAATTAAAATAAATTAACAAGATAAATGACAAATTATAAAGAAAAATAACTTGAGAATTAAAATACAGAAATTTAAAGAAGAGAAAAAGAAATTCTTACCTAAGAATGTAAATTCGCTTTTTTTTTTAATTAATTAAGAAAAAAAATTACAAGGAAACAACTAAAATAATAATAATAATAAAATTATTTACAAAAAATTAATTGTACAAATTAAAATACTTACCTCCCCGGCAACGGCGCCAAAAACTTGTTGTGCAAATTTTGTTGAACTCGGAAGCGCACGAATCTATTGTAAAATAGATTAACGGTGTTGAGTGTCGATCCCACGAGGAGGTGGATTTTAATTGTGTGTAGAATTAACTTTGTAAGTGGTTGATTGGATTTGTGGGGAAATTAATTTAAAGGATGCTAGAATGGGAAAATTGATTTAAAGGATGCTAGAATTTAAATTGGAATAGCGGAATTAAATTGAATTGGGAACTATTGAAATAGAGTGCTTGGGTATCTGGATCCGTATCAACATGCACCATGGGCTAAATATTCCTTATTAATACCAATTAAATCATGAGGGGGGAATCCACACCTCATGAACCACGCTCTAATCAATATGGTGTTAAGGGCTTATCATGCCAAATAATAATAACCTTATACTAGGTGTCTTAAAACCAGGGCGGTAACTAGACAAGATTATTATTATTTGTCGACGAAAAGTCAAAACCTCCACAGAAATTAGAGGGGAAGAGAAAATAAATTTACCAAATAAAGCCCATGACACATGTTGAGACTTCACCTTCAACCCAAGCTTGAAAGAAAATTAGCTACTCATTATTGAACTAGGGGTAAAATGGGAATTTTATTAAAATACGTAGAAAATACAAGATGGAGAGAGAATTACAGAAAACTAAGCTCAAAAATGGATTCAGGGGTCTCAAATTAGGGGGGGGAGGCCCCCTTTTTATAGATACATTGAGTGAATCATGGCCATCGGATTAAAAATAGTTTGGATGCACAGGATTGCGCCCGTCATCGATGAACAAGAATACGGTTTGACCACGGGTTTGACCACGCGGTTTGAACAAGAACACGGTTTGCACACGGTTTGAACAAGAACGCGGTGCGAATAAAGTGTCGTGAATATCCATCCATAAACAAGATGCATACATGTGAATAGTGTCGTACGTGTGAACAATGCCATTTTTCCTTTTATGCTCCTCTTAAGGTTTTCGACTGTCCTGAGTTCAAAAGTGACGTCTGTTTTGCTATCCGAAATCTCGTTCATTGTGAAATGACCATAATACCCCTAAAATACACAAAATACTTAATTAAAACAGAACACACATAATTAAATAACAAGAGACTTAAATTAAGAAAATTAAAGATGTTAGTAAAACTTGAAGTACAAAATGACGATTTTCTCCTTTATAAATATACACTTTCTAACACTCAACAGATTGGTAGTGTGCTGCTAGCTGCCGCTTTGCTTTTGTGATGTGTGTGTGTATGTGTGTGAAACCATGAAGTTGTGACTTGATCGTCAAAGTGCTATCGTTAGCCACTAAAAGGATATGCCTTTTTGCACTAAACTCATCTTTAACCATGTGTTTAAGGTTTCACAAAAATCTAACCTTCCTCACACCACAAAAAATGACTTGATCGTCAAAGTACTATTGTTAGCCACTACTAGCATTGCCTTTAACATTCTTTTTTCTTTTGCAAGTCTTGAATCATTCTTTCCCTTCAAATCCATCTTGGAAAACTAGAGAAACCATATCTAAAATCACTGATAAAATGAAAATAAGCTCTTATAATATTTAGGCCTGACTAAAAAGCACATCACACACACACATCTACACAGTGGTTTTCCTACCATGATCATCAAATTAACTTCCATCCAACCTGACAACCATAGTATTTGGATTTTAATCTGACGACTATTAAAGATAAAGCCAATAAAATAATAAAAAGAATGGTTCCACTCTCAAATTCTTCTTCGTGAGGGAGGGCATTCTCATTTTAACGCACACTAAAATACGAAAAATATATATTTCAATGCGTTGGAGACTATGTCTTTTATTTGTTAGTGGTATCCTCACTTTGTTAAAATAAATATTTCCTCACCAAAATAATTATTATATATATATACTTTAAACTAAATAAAGCAAATAAGCTGATATTTTTTTTCATAAATAATACTCTAAGAGATACTATTTTAGCCCTAAATAATACTAAATTTTTCAAATATTATTTTAACTTTTATCATACGTCTTAAGTAGTAAAATATGACATTTATATGATGAATTATAGATGTAGTAATAAATAATTTTACAAATTATAAAAATTAACTGCAAACAAATATAATACAACCTCAGTATTTTAAGTTGGACAAATTTTGGAAAATAAAGTGTTGTATAGATCATTTGTCCCAAATCCCCATTTTATTGCATAAAATTATACTTTTATGTACCATTAATTGAAACCCATGTCGATAATAGTTGGTATCACCATATCAAGTGTCTCACATTTTGCTAGGGGTGGAAAAATGAATAAAGAAATTGAATTCAAATTAAATAGTAAGTGAATTGGGTCAAAATTCTATTGATTTGAATTCAATTCCTTTATTAAATGAATTGAAATCTCAAGATTCAGATTCAGTTCATTTATTAAATGAATATTTAGTTCGATTCGTTCAGTAGAATTAATAAATGAATCCAATATCAAATTGAATATGAATCATTCACAAAAATGTAGTTAATAAACAAAAATTAAGCAAAATAAAATATAAAAAGACTATAAATTTAACATCCCACAAAATATAAATAATCCAAACCGAATTGTAAGATTAAGATATCCAGTCATCTAAACACCAAATTATAAATTCTTAACAATACAAATAACATTAATTAAAATTAAAATTATAAACCAAAGTGATCTCTTTGTTCTCATCATTTTGTCTTTTTCACCTCGAAAAGAAGAATCCTACACCAAAAATAAATGAAATGATATTAACATTCTGCAACACGAACAAGAGTCATTGAAATATTTCAAAATATCAAGTATATAGCAAATTTGTAGTATTGTTAAGGAAATAATAATTAAATCTACAAAGCCAAGACAAATAAGCAAGATAAAATTTACCTATCATACTCCCACATTGTCAGTAAGATCATTGGCCTTCGGTTTAGATGAAGCACTATTCGTGCTCATGTTCATAATATTTTCAGTAAGTTGGGCCACAGCGACATTAAAATTTTCCACAATAGTTTTATAAAAAAATAATTCTAATGAGAAACAATTGAATATAATGTTACAAAAGAAGAATACATTAATTTTATGAGCAAGTCTTACCAATCTCTCCAAACATTCAATCTCTTGTAGTAATAATTACTTGGACTGTCTTTGACTTCAATACACTTCAAAATAGGAATTTTTAGAGGTAGGAGGAGTTCATAATAATCCTCACAAGCAACAGTACATTACCAATAAGAAATGCTGCAATCATGTGGCAATATGAAAAAATTTTGGACTCCATGACCAAAACTAGCATAAAAAGTTACCACTCAACTTTGCTTCCTTTGCAAGCCGCCTTAATCAAAACTATTGTCAAAATAATTGTTGGAATAATTTTCAGTGAAGATTTGGTTCAAGATCATCAAATTTATTAAAGTTTGGAACGAATTAACAATAACTTGAACATATTTTTACAACATAATTTCAATTATTATCTCTTTAATCCTTTATTTTCTTCGCTGGCCTTTTGTTTCTCTGTTTGTTCATATCATTTGCCTTTACCATTTTTTTTCTCTATATTTTGATTAACTTTTTTTTTAGCTAACTTTCTATTGATCATAATTACACAACACTACCTTTCAACGGAAGAATTTCAAGCTAAAATTTGTTGGATAAAAAATAGATAGGCCTAGTTAGGGCCCAAATAAATATGGTCCCTATAAAGGCCATAAAGAGATTAACAAATCATCTAAGAGAATCCTCCATATTGGCAAGTCTTAAAGGCCCAAAAGATCTTAAGGTTCTTAAGATTTTATCTTGAGATAAACCATCTTAAATAAACTAAGTAGATGCCTAGGATCTTATCCTGCAAAAGATAGAATTCAAGGATAAAATCCTTGGAGAAAAATTCTCTTAAGGATATAATTCAAGGGTAAAAATCCTTGGAAAAAAATCATCCTAGGATGGAAGTCAACCATAAAAAATCCTCGGAGAAAAATCCTCCTAAGGTTAGAATTTAAGGATAAAATCCTTGGAGAAAAATAAAGAAAAATCCTCCTGAGAACAGAATTCAAGAATAAAATTTTTGGACAAAAATCCTTCTAGGATATAATTTAAGTGATAAAAATCCTTGTAAAAAAAAATCCTCCTAAGGATGGAATCGAAGGATAAAATGTTTAGAGAAAAATCCTCCTAGGATATAATTCAGGAATAAAAATCCTTCAAGAAAAATCCTCCTAGGATGTAATTCAAGGATGAAAATCTTTAGTGAAAAATCTCCCTAAGGATAGATTTCAAGGATAAATCCTTGGAGAAAAATCCTTTTAAGAATACAATTAAAGGATAAAAATCTTTGGAGAGATAACCTCCTAGGATGGAATTCAAAGATAAAAATAATTGGAGAAAAATCCTCCAAACGATGTAATTTAAGAACAAAATCTTTGGATAAAATCCTCCTAAATATAGCATCCAAGGATAAAATACTTGGAGAAAAATTCTCCTAAGAATACAAAAATTCTCCTATGGATAGAATTCAAAGATAAAATCCTTAGAGAAAAATCCTGTTAAGGATAGAAATTAAGGATAAAATTCTGTAGAGAAAAATCCTATTAGGATGGAACTCAAGGATAAAAATTTTTAGAGAAAAACCATCTTAAGAATGGAATTCAAGGACAAAATCCTTGAGGAAAAGCTCTTCTAAAGATAAAATTGAAAGATAAAAATAATTGAAGGATAAAAATCCCTAGAGAGAAATCCTCCTAAATGGATTCAAGGATAAAAATCCTTGGAGAAAAATCATCTTAAGAAAAGAATTTAAGGATAAAATTCTTAGAGAAAAATCCTTCTAAGGATAGAATTCAACTATAAAATCTTTCTAGAAATCGTCCTAGGGATAGAATTCAATAATAAAATTCTTGGAGAAAATTTCTTTTAGAATAGAATTCAAGGACAAAAATTTTTGGAGAAAAATCCTCCTAAGGATAGAATTTAAGGATATCCTTCAAGAAAAGTCTGCACAAGATAGAATTCAAGGATAAAACTTTTGGAGAAAAATCCTCCTACAATAGAATTCAAAGATAAAAATCTAGGATAAAATCTGAGAACGAAAGTTCTAAAAAAAAAAAAATCTAGAGATGGAATTATCGTCAGAAAAACCTCTTGGGTTTAAAAATCCTAGAATAAATCGCCCAAAAAAAAGTCTAAATTTCAACTTAAAAATTTTAGACTTCAAGGGGGAAAGGGGCAACTGTTGGACCAAAAATAGAATAAGCCTAGTTAAAGCCCAAATTAATATGGTCCCTATAAAGTCCCATGAAGAGATGGACAAGCCATCTAGAATAAACCTCATAATGGCAAGGCTCCGAGGCCTAAAAATTTCCAAGAATTTTAGGATCTTATCTTAAAACAAATCACCTAAGATAAAGCTACTTGGTACCTAGGATCTTATACTAAGAAAAATCACCTAGCATAAACCTTTGAGTTTCCTATGAAAAACCACTTAGGATAAACCTTTTAGGCTTCTAGAACAAACCAACTAGGATAAGCCTCCAAAGTTCCAAGGTTCCAAAACTCTTATGATCCTAGATCCTAGGACAAAACCCTAAAGATTGCAAGGTTCCAAGAATCACAAGACCTTAGGATAAACCTCATAGGTTCCAATGTTTCATGATCTCAGTATCTTAAAAAAAACAACTTAAGATTAAAATGCTTCCTCCTTTAATCCGTTGACAAGATTGTATATCCACATGTCAATCAACATGGGCATAAGAAGTTAACTGTCCCTAGATGTTATAAAAATAATGACACTTGTCATCAAAATAACTAGGACCCAAATCAAATCAAATCAATTTTGCCTATAAATATGCTCTCTATTCACACTTAAAGGTAAAAAATATAAGTAAAAAAGGAAAATGCTAACTTTCTCTCTCTAAATTTATATTTTCAAAAATTCGATGACTGACTTAATCATCAGAGGGCTTATGCCCGCAAAGTCTGCCTTTTGATTGTTTTCTTGTGTTTATAGAGATCATTAGACAAAGATATCCTTATTTCCTAAGGAAGAGGACTTTTAGGAAAAAATTTATAGGCCTATTAAGATTAGCCTAAATGAGAAATTCATTATCATCTGAAGGAGACATGAATTTACCTTCACACGTATTTTTTATTTGTGGGGAACTTGTGAGTTTGTTAAACTCGAATTCAACTAGGTGGGTAATGAAAAAGGCATTTCAATGCCCAAGTCAGTGTTTGATTTTAGATTAAATGGGAATAAGAACAATAAATAAGATCAAGGTTTTCTCTCTTAAAGGGATGAACAATATTTTTCTTTTTTGGCTCAGGAGGGATCCCTATTTTCTTAGTGAGATGGTCCTTATTTATAGATGATGGGTGACATGGGTTTAGGGTATTGCCTTGGTCTCTCTCCCTGATAACACATGTCACCCACTATTATTGCGCACGTGGACATGAATTTCTTCATAGAGAAATAAACATATTAATCCCGGACGTACGTCATTTATTCCGTGCCTATGTGCTTCCTTGTCCTTATGATCTTTGGCGTGGTTCCTTCAGACCCATGAACTCAGAATTAGAATGAGTTTTTGCTTTTAGTTATTATCGTAAGTTTCTAGGGAATTTTATCTCAGTGTTACTTTCTCAGGAATAGATTAGATATAATTTATTTATTTATTTAATTTTTCAGAACAATTTCTTTCTTTTTTTTATATGGACACTTGGCACAATTTGGTACCTCTAAGTTATGACACCTATATCACTCCCCCCACAAGTGTATTTTTATTTAAAAATACTTTATTCAAAATGTGGTGGTTTCGTGATATTTGTTATCCCTCTTGAAATATTTCTTTTTTAGAGGTAATAGAATTCGTTATACTTTTTTTGTAATAAAATTCACACAATATGTGAATATTTAAATTACCTATTGAGGTGGTTAACAGGAATGCCTTTTTAACTTCACTAGTAATGGGCTACTTGGGCCTTTAACCCTTTTAAGGATTCATTTAAATAATTATTTTAATCCCTCTAGGTCACCGCCTTTTCTTCTTTTTTCACACTTTTTAAAAATTCTTCTCCTGCTCCTTTTGGTGGTTCCAAAGCCTTTCACTCTTTTCACAATTGTCTTTTACTCTTCCCGTAAGTTTTAGAGTTTTTCTTTGCCTTGCGTTTTTCACCATCATTCATTCATTCTTTTTTTTTTCCTTTTTCCTCTTTCGGCTACTCTTTCTTGTCCCTTTTTTTTTTTTTACGTTTGCATCGTTCCTCCTTTTTTTCTTTTTTTTATGTTGCCTCTTTTTTTGTCCTCCTTTCTCATCCTTTTTTTTCATGTTTGCATCGTTCCTCATTTTCTTCTTTTTTTTATGTTGCCTTTTTTTTAAGCCCTCCTTTCTCGTTCTTCTTTTTGCTTCTTTTTATTATTATTATTATTTTTTGTTCTTCTTTCTCATACCCTTTGAGTATGGTCTCTAGCATAACTTTGTTCAATTGTTAATAATAGAAGTTGCAACTAGCAAGCTATCAAGAATTGGCTGTGAATTTCATTTTCTCACTTTATTATTTATTATTTATTTATTTTTTGACAGGAACATGGTTGTCCTTAGAGTGGAAAGGATTTTCTTTGACCAATTTGTGGAAAATGTGGATCTTGGCCCTGATATTCAGTTGAGAGAACTTGCTGATATTGTCGATATTATAGACCCTAGAATTGACTGGGAGGCAATTTTGCTTTTCTTTTAACAAATTAAGGTATTATAATTCTCTTTTCCTCCCATGGTCATGGAATTTTTCGCTCATTGTAGAGTTTCGCCCTTGATGATTTACTCCTGTGTTCTAGTACTATTACAAGCCTTTGCCACCACCAATTTGGCTTTTAAGGAGTCTCATTTTCTTTCCTTGTAATATTTCTTAATCTGTTATAGACTTAAATTTTATCATGGTCTTAAGGACGAAAAGGATTCATGGTTTACCACCATGAGATTTAAGGATAATGGCATTTTCTACAAAATTCCTATTGCAACAAAAGGACCAATTTAGGGAGTGGTCAATCAACCGCCCAGTAATAGTTACTAACTATTGGTGTAGGAGGGAGCACATGAAATCTTATGTTCTCAGTTATGCCTTTCGAAAAAAACTCCGTAAGTTTATATTCATTTTGGTTTTGTTATATGTAGATTCCTATTGCTTTATTATTTGTGTTATTAACTCCCTTCTCCACTTTTTTTTAGCTGGGCTTATTGTTGATTCTCCTTTGTTGGGTGCTTGATTGGCTTATCTGGAGAAGAATTTTTGGGGAAAGGATTTTTCATGTGTTACAGAATTGGTTTCACGTCATTGTTTGAGACGCATTGGACGATTCAACTATGTTCGCCATGTCGACAGCTTGTGTTTGGGAGGAGGTTACATTGTTTTCCCCCTTGGGCTTGCCCGCCTTTTTGATAACGATAAAATAAATGAGGATGCGAGGAAAACGCTTGACTTATATGTGGCTGGCGAGGATGAGAGTCTTGACATTCCTCTTCCGAATGGGATTCCTATTGACTTAGGGGCTAAAGAGCTTGTATTGAGCCCAAGGCCTCCCCTTTATGGATCTATGGAATTATATATCCCAAGGAGGATTGATAAGAAGAAAACACAACCTAAGGATAAAGTCCCTATTGAGAGACAAAGTAGTGAAGCTAGTGAGGTTGCTAGGGAACAACTTGTGGAGAAAGGTGTGTTCCTATCCGAGGGGCTTCATTCGGGCATAGGAAGACAGTGGCTAATCCTACACAAAATATTCATACCGGGAAGCTTGGGAATGTTGGTCCACGAAAGGGGGAATATTTCAACCCTTCAAAAAATATGCAAAATAAGGGGCTAAGCAAAGTTCTTCTTCCAACTGTTTTCGATGAGTCGGAATCTGATGGTATATAAGTTCCTTTGCTCATGCTTATATTGTTACTATTATATATAAACATATATATTATTATTTTAATATTTTTATGATTTTCAAAAAATCATGATGAGTATCTTTTTCGATCCACTAAAAGAGTAGTGATGAAAAAAGGCCATAAGAGTGGTGGTGATACGAACCCCGTCAAGAACTGACGTGATCCTAACCAAATTAGTTCCTAAGATTGAATCTAAACTCAGGAATGGAACCGAACCTTGACCCAAAGCTTATTAGAAGCACGAACCTTGGTATGTGGAAGACGCCACAATCAGGTATGGAAGATTTGATTGATAAGTCAAGATATTGAACGCCACAGAAATCCGATAAGTTCAAAGAGTTCGTAAAGAACCAAAGAGAATTAACTCTCACAATTGCAGTAAAAAAAAACCTCTTCTCGTTTATTAGATATGAGTACATTATATAAGGTTGGTTACAAGAATTTAAACCAAATCAGAATCTTAATATAACTAAATAGGAAAAAATTTAAACCAAATCAGAATCCTATTTGGCTTTAAATGCCTTACATTAATTAAATGGAAACTAGACAATTAAAATAGAACTAACTGATTTATTTTCCTAATAGCTTCCTTAAGAAATGAGAAAGTATCTGAAAAAGGAAAAAAAATATATTTTTCCGCCATAATGTGCAAACCAACTCCCTATTTCATGGAAGTGAATATTTGAAAACTTTAAAAGCCTGAATCATGCATTTATCATGAGCGATTCCTTCAAAGGGCCTTCATGAATTTGATTGAGCCCAAGTTGCTTGAATCAATCTATTAAGTGCTTCTTTGAATTTCTTTGCTCGAGCTCTCGTAACGCGTCCGACGGGAACTTGAATATGATCTGAATATACCTCATCCCATATGCTTGTGATAGTCTTATCCTTAATCTCATCAGGTGGCAAGGAAGTTTCATCTAAGACCAGCTACGGTAAGTGAGCTTTTTCTGATAACAAAGAGGATAACAATGCTCAAATAGGAAAGAATCAAAAAGGGCGGAACGATAGTAAGTGTTGGAATTTTTATGACTTTTCTTTTTGTTGTTGATTTTTTTATTCATTCTTATCCAGTTTTATATTTTGTTTTAATTGTGTAGCTACTTTCTCCAATGGAACTTTTCCTTTCAGGAATGCTAAGCGCGGAAAGCAGGGCGTGGTTATAGAGGAAGTAGTTCCTACTACTATAGGAGTTTTAAAGGGAGGTACAACTGTTTCGGATGTAGATTCAAGTAAAATGCTCGCTTCTGGGCTGTTAAAGTCTAAAGTACCAAAGCTTCCCCGTCCAAAGTGTAAGGCTGATCCCCGGGAAGATTGTGCTTCAAAGAAGGCAAAATCAGGTGTGGAATTCATTCCTCGACAATTCTTACTAGTGACAATTTTCTTTCAATATTTTATTTTAAGTAGATGTTAGTATTTATTTGGGAAGTTCTTTTTTTTTGTTTGGTTTTAGTTTCAGTGGATATTTCCAATACTGGGGAAGATATATTTCAGTCTTTTAGCAGTCATCATGAGTCCATTCTTGCTAAAAAAAAAGGGGGTGTTTTTAGTGCAGAGTATTTTTCTTTTAAGAAAAAGAAGGTCGTGGATGATTCGCCAAAGGATCAACATGTTTTTGAAGCAGCAGTGGTGCCTGGAAATTCTGTTGCATTAAAGGTTAGAGAATCTTCTAATACTACTTTCCGCTCTTTATCATTGGATACAACAGTTATAGGGGACTTATTGGAGATAAAAAAAGTTGTTTGGTAGAGGTGGGGGAGCATTTTATACGTTACATGCTACAATATATGCAGGAAAGTGCTTTGATTTTTCGCTCATATTTTAATATGGAATTAAAGGTTGTCGAATTAGAACGTTTGAATGATGACTATAAGGGATCTGCGAAATCTTGCAAGAAGTTGTCATATGGGTTAGAATGTGCCAGATCTAGTATTGTGGAAAGAAACTTCTAAATTACGGAGTTGGAGAGGAAAGTCATAAAGGCGGAGCAAGAGCATTCTGAGTTGCTTCTTTTGGGGCAGGAAAAGCAAGAATGGGGGAAGGTAAATGGTGTCCTTAGGAAGGAGTTGGCTAAAGAGTGAGAAAGTCGTCATATTACTAAGGAAAAATTGTCTAGTGCTGGGGAAGTTTTTTTTATCAAGCATCTAATGTATATATGGCATCATACTATCACCGTGGGTGGCATGGTGGCCATTATAGGAATGATATGAAGCCTCGAGAGTTTGACAAGTCGGTTGGTTGTAAACCCGATTAGTCGTTGCGTAATCTTCACAAGGATGTTTTTGCTATTGCCTTAAATGAAAAAGGTGGGATAATTTCTGATGATGAGGAGGATGGTTATGGAGAAACTATAATTCCTGACTCGGATCAAGAGGATGGTAAGGAGGGAGGTACCAATGCTAGTACTTTGAAGGGTGCAGAAAGTGGAGCTCCGTGACTTAGTTAATCTCTCTTTGTCTTTGTATTTGCTCATGAAAGAAATTACGTTTAGGTCTTGTGTGGTAAGGATTCTTATTTTTCTTTATTGTTTTTGGCTCTTCGGAACTATTTAGAAGTGCAAATTTTTTGTGTAAGGCTCATGTTTGTTTTGAACTTGGATTTGCTATATATATATATATATATATATATAAGTGTTTGTTTCTGTAATGCCTTTGCGTGTAGAATTATTCCTTTAAGCTGTATGCATGTATATATTTCTATTGAGCTTTTAAGAAAGCTTTACATGCTCTTTATTTATAAGTATTGCTAGAGAATTATTTCCTTAAAGTGAATCATAGAGTTATTGAGCTCTTTTGGGGATCATAATTTCTTTATGTTCATCGGAAATAATTTTGCTTTTACAGAATAATTCATGTGGAAGAATTTTGTTCTTTTATATTATATGGAATAATCCTTTTGGAAGAATTATTTCTTTTAGCTTACATTAAGTAGTTGGTGCTGCGGAATTGTTTCTCTTAAGATTCGAATAATTCTTGTTGATGAATTACTTTCCTTAAGCGTGGAATAATTCTTTTGGGGACTTATGTACTATAGGCTTGGAATAATTTTTTTTAGGAATTATTTCCCGTGAGTACGGAATAATTCTTTTTGGGGAATTATCTTCCTTTGATTCTCGAACTAATTCTTATTGAGGAGTTATTTTCCTTTCTTATATGGGATACTTTTCCAGGAGAATTATTTAACTTAAGATCATACGGAACAATTTTTCCTATAGAATTATTTGACTTATGCTTATACGAAATAATTCCTGCTCGGACGTTATTTCTTCTAAGTTCATAAGGAACTGTAGTTTTGATAAAGTGGTGATGTTTTGGAAAATATAGCCAGCTTTCTTGAATAGCATCTTTCATTAACAACCAAGCAGAAAGCTCGAAAGAGCATTCATATCTACGTCGGCATAGCCTTTAGAGAAATAAAAACATTACTTAAAAAAAAACAAACAAACTAGTGGACCGATAATATGAATTAAAAAAGTCAAGAATGTGCCAAGTAAATTTTGTCTAAGGCATAGAAGTTCTTCTAGTGAATGACATTCTAATCAGTAGGGATTTTTTTCCCATCAAGCGTTTGAGGCTTGTAGGCTCTTTTACCAAGTGCCTTTCTAATTTGGTATGGTCTTTCTCAATTCTCCACCATCTTTCCAGCATTGACCTCTTTTTTGACATCCATTGTTACTCTGAGGACAAGTTCTCTCTTCTTAAATTTCTAGAACTTGACATGCTTGCTGTATAGCATTTCAATCATGTGTACTGCAGCTATGTCTCGAGCTTTGTCCATCAAATCCTTGTCCAGTGTTAGGGAGGCATTTTTTTCAGCAAGTTGGGTGAGTTTAGACCTTAAGGTCGGAAGGGTAGTTTCCGTTGCGAGTATAGCTTCTACGTCGTAGACGAGGAAATAAGGGGAGTTCCATGTTGGTCGCCCATAGGACATTCAGAAGCTCCTTTAGTCATTGCCCTTTTCGAATTTCCAGCTTCTTTTTAGATTGTAAAAAATAGTTCGTTGGTAATTTCTACTTGTCCATTTCCCTGCGGATAGCTGCAGGATCAAAATCTATATTCTATTCCATGATCTTGACAAAATTTTTCCATATTAGCGTTTTGGAATTACTTTTCATTATCAGAAACCAGGATCCACGGAAGACCGAATCTAGTGATGATATTGGATTTGAGGAGTTTGGTTACTTTCTTTCCTATGATACTCGAGTATGCTGAAGCTTCAACCCACTTAGTAAAATAATAAGTTATTAGAAGAACGAATCGTACTCGTCCTGGGCAAGTGATAGTAGACCCATAATATCTATTCCCTACTGTAGAAAAGGATAGGGACTTGTCATTGAGTTGAGGAATTCCGATGGTTAGTGGATTAAAAAACCATACTTTTGGTATTTCTCGCATTTACGAACAAATTGTTTAGCATAATTTCTCAATGTAGGCCAATAATAGCCATGCCTTAGGACTTTATGTTACAAAGCTCTTGCGCTAGAATGGTTTTCGGCCTACCCCTAATAGATTTCAGACAGCACTTCTATTTTACTTAGTTACGCACAAGAGTAAGGGTCCAGCGAAGGATTTTCGGTAAAGCTCATCATTAATAATCAAGAAGCGACTTGCTTTATTCTAAACTTTTGTGCTTCACTTTTTTCTTTTAGAATTTTTTTGTCCTTCATGTAGGATATTTAAGGATCTATCTAGCATTCATCTTGCTGGATTAACAACACCTCTTGCCCTCATTCTTTTGTATAAAAGGGAAATTAAGAGCGGTGATGTATCCCATCTGAAATTCGAATAAGCACCTCCGAATGTGGTCATGGCCAGCTTGTCAGCTTCTACATTTTCACTCATTGGGATTTACATGAGGAATATGCTTTTAAAGTTTCTTACCAAGTTCTTGGCCAAGGTTAGGTAGCTAATCATGCAGCCATCTTTTATAGCGAATTCCCCACTCCATTGGGAGGCTACTCATGTGGAATCGGTATAAATTTTGAGATACTTTATCTGGAGGCCAATAGCTAACTTAAGTCGACAATGAAAGCTTTATATTTCGCTTCGTTGTTAGAAGCATGAAAATTCAATCGGATGGCATCTTCAACAATAATTCCTTCCGGACTTTTTCTTCTATTGCTAGCTTTGGAATAACAGTTTTCATCTTTTTCTTCTATTGCCAACTTTTTCCTGTTACCTGGAATAAGATTCGATCTGGAAGTTCCTTTGTAAGGCTTAATGGCAATAGAAGAACATTGCTTTGCCATCATCTGATCTCCTTTTATATCAAACGTTTCCGTCCTATTAGAGAGACACATCAGAATACTTGGTGTATTGTTAAGGGAATTGCCTCCATGTAGTGAAGCCAATGCCTCCCCAAAATTACATTGTAGACTGATGGAGCATTAATAACTAGGAAATCGACTGAAGCAATCTTATCTCTAGCTTTAACAGGGAGGTTGATGATTCCTTTTGCCATTAATTTTGTTCCCTCAAAGGCCACAAGAGGGGCATAACACTTCCACCGATTTGATTCCTTAAATGTCATTTTTTGAAATGCATCCCAATAAAGAATTTCCGCAGCTTCCCTGATCAATAAGGATTCTTTTAACTGTTATGTTGGCGATTTTCAAAGTAACCACTAAGGGGTCTATAAGGGGGTATATCAATCCCTTCTAAGTCCCTTTGGGTAAAGGTAATCGAAGCGAGATCTTAAAGAATGGACATGATAGCAGGTGTGGAAATTTCAATAATTATGCACCACTGTATCTCTAATACCCTTCTGTATTGAGCAGGCTAGACTTCTTCACCAGAATCTAATACTAGGTGTCCATGGATGGCTGCGGAGTGCAGCTTATTAAGAGTCATTTACATCATTTTTCCTGTAATGTGTGCGATTTCCCTATTCTCTAGTTCTTTAAGGTAGTCATAGATGGAACCATGGATTGCATGGATTGTTGCTGGGGATTTGGGTTTCGATGCTGCTTCGTCATTTTTTGCTTGTAATTCTATAAAACTATATGGCTACAATGAGGTGGAAAAAATTTCTATCTTAAAATCCGATTAGTAGGAAGAGTCTGATTTCAGGATGTCATTGTTTTTTTCCGGGCCTTGTATCAAATCCATAGTGGAAGGTGTTCCTTCCTCTTCCGGAGTAACCTCAGGGGCAAGAGGAATAATAGGTTAGATAACACTTCGCCCGATGGCCATTTTTGTATTTTAAGAGCATGCATTTCCTCATCAAGGATTTAATTTAGATTCTTAAGGTCCGGCATTCATTGATGACATGTCCCTTATCATTATGGAAGAGGCAATGCTTGGACTGATTTAATTTTTTTAGAGGCGCTTTGATGGGCCTTCGGGTACGAAATATTCTGGAGTCCTTATTTTCCATCCAGATTTGGTTTTCTTCTCTTGCTGGCTTCTTCTGTGAGCTGCGGCATAAGGCACTTGCTGCCACCTTGGGGTGTTGGAGTCATTTATTGTTGTAAGGCCTCATTATCATCCAGCCTCACATATTGCTGAGATTTCAAATTGATTAGATCCATGGCTTTAAAATTCTTCTTGAGGATATACTTCTCATACTCCATGTTCAGATTTATTACTTTGGCAAAAGTAGCCATGGCGACTTCAATATCAACTTTCCCTATCAGGGTCATCTCTTGATTGAAGTGGAAGAGGAAGTCTTTCACCTTCTCATTTCCCCCTTGTTTGAGATTAAATAGATGGGAAGCAGTCTTGGCTTGCTTTCTATTACAGAAATATTGCGCAAGGAGCTATGTACACAAGTAATGGAAATTCTTGACGGAATTAGGAGGCAAGCTACGAAACCAATTTAGTACTAGTTTGATCAAGCACCAATTCTTAACAAAATTATGAGGCAAGGTACGGAACCAACTTAGTGCTGGTCCGGTCAAGCTAGTGGGCAACAATTTGTAAAGTGTGGCATCATCATTAGTTTCGAATGCCAATTTTTTCTTGTAATAGTAGAAATGATCCTCAGAGACCTGTTTTCTGTCGAATTGTTAGAAACTCGGTGCCTGAAACTTTTTTGGCTTGCGAGCGGAAATAATACTTTCCACAAATAGGGTGGCATTGATTTTAAGAGTTACTATGGCAGCATCGTCCACAGTGGAAGCCATTTGAAAATTTTTTCTGAAGTTGCCTAGAACCTTTTGAATTCCTTTCTATAGACGTTCCTGGAACCACTGTTCCTTACTTATATCAGTCTCTTGCTAGCCTTCCAAAAATTAATCAGTATAGGTTGCTACCCTTTCCGTATGGGGCTTAAGTTCTATTCCCCTCGTTCCGAGCTCCCTTTTGGCTCCTTTGACTATTGCTTCAGTGCAAATAATGCCTTTAGTTGTTGATTTTCCTTATTTGTTTCTTCCAATTAATAGAGGATTTGTGCCAAGGTATCATCGAATGGCACTTCTCGCCTTTCAACAAATAATTCTAGCTCTTCAAGTTCCAGATTTTCCTCAAGGGGAAATTCACTGGAAGAAGCCGCAAGAAACTTATTTTGGGGAGGTCTGGCCATTGGTTGCCTGTATTTACATCCATTTTCCCTTCGTTAGCCTTTTATTTTGCTTGTTTTAAACAAAATTCAATGGTGGCTAAATCATAGGGAAAAAAATTACTGAGGAAAAGTATTGTGCTTTTAAGCATTTTTCCCTTCTTTCTTTTAATTTCTCAGGAAAAGTTATGCTAAAGCATTGAAGAGCTCTTGAGAATTATTGTATGGAAATATAATCTAAAATTTAATGAGGAAAAGTATTGTGCTTTCAAGTATTTTTCCCTTCTTTCTTTTGATTTCTCAGGAAAAGTTTTGCTAAAGCATTGAAGAGCTCTTGAGAATTATTGTATGGAAATATAATCTAGGCTTAAAAGGCCTTCTGCTAAAGGGGGAAACAAGGGTATATTTAACAAAAAAGGTAAATAAAGGAAAAAAAAAGGGAATGGGTAATGTCCACTTCCTTCCGGAATAATCATCTAATGTAATAAAATTTATAAGTAATTAGAATAGTAAATGCGGAAATATAAAGGTTAGATGCGTAAGAGTAATCATTATTTACGTAATACTTAAGAAAAGTTAGATTAGTCCACGTTGGCATGACACCCATTTGTTTATTCCCTATTAAGAGGTGAATATTTGGGATTTGCTTAGCCTCACTCATGGGTAAGACAAGTAAAATAAAATGTGCTAATATGTTAAATGTGGAATCATAGTTGTTAGGTTAGAGCATAGAGTTATGTTAATCCATGTCGGCCTAACACCCTGCATTTATTCCACTAGATAAGATGAATACTTGGGTTTTCCTTATGCTCACTCATGGGAAAAAATAAAGAAGTACTATGGAGTAAGCATAATGGCAAGAATGTAAATAAGTCAGCATAGTTGTGTGGAATGAGCAAAATAAAAGGAAAATGAAGATAAAATAAAAATAAATGATAAATCAGTCTTAGGTTTAACTGTGGAGTCTATTTAAAGCCCTTTTGACTATTGTTGACTAAATGGGTCCTTCATCTTCTTTATTCTTTCTTTTTTTTCCAGCAAGGCATTTGAAGGAGAAACCTCTATTTTTGCTCTTGGTTTTTTTGGCTTTAATGCCTTTTTAAGCATGTTTGAAGTTTGGCTCTCACACATAAACTCATTTTTCATAAGCATGTATGAGTATTCTCCTCTTTTTTCAACTATACCCAACTAGATCTAATCTAAAAAGATGATGGTAAAGTGGATCTCATGTGGGTTTTAATGAGAGAGAAAAAAATTCAGCCTCCCCACAAACGATGCCAAAGAAGGAGGCGTGAATTTACCGTTACATGTATTTTTTATTTATGGGGACTTGTGACGCTTGTTGAACTCTAATCCGACGATGTGGGTACTTAAAAAAGGCACTCTGATGCCTAAGTTAGTGTTTGATTTCATATTAAATAGGAATAAGAACAATGAATAAGATCAAGGTTTTCTCTTTTAAGAGATGAACAATGTTTTTCTTTTTGGCTCAGGAGGGATCCCCCTTTTCTTGGTGAGATGGTCCTTATTTATAGATGATGGGTGACATGGGTCTAGAGTTTTGCCTTGGTCTCTCTCTTTGATGACACATGTCAGCCACTATTATTGTGCATGTGGACGTGAATTTGTTCATAAGGAAATAAACATATTTATTCTGAACCTATGTCATTTATTTTGTGCCCATGTACTTCTTTATTCTTATAATCTTGGGCGTGGTTCCCTCAGACCCAGAACCTGGAATTGAAATGAGTTTTTGCTTCTAGTTATTATCGTAAGTTTATGGGAAATTTTATCCTAGTATTACATTCTCCGGAATATATTGGATATAATTTACTTATTTATTTAATTTTTTGGGATAGTTTCTTTCTTTCTTTTTTATATGGACACTTGACGCAATCTGGTGCCTCTAAGTTATGGCACCTACATCATCGGATCCAACAAAGATGAAATTAGTTCTAAAGGGATCGTACATGGTTGGAATTACCACTTAGTAAATTTGGATAAAATTTGCACCAACAAAATTGATTTTCTTTTTCCTTTTAGATCTAATACTAACCATTTAATTATTGTTGTTGTTATTATTATAATTATTTTCAGAGATGAAATTCAATAACTAAGAAAATTGTTTATTTGGACACTTAATATAAGAAAACAAGAAAAAAAAAGGAAATTATTTTTGTAAGATCTAAGTCTCCATTATTTTTTGAAGATTAATTATCTAATTATCCAATATTTGTAACTCAAAACTCATGTGAATGTCTATACTACTAGTTCAAAAAGATAAGTAGGGAAAATATCAAATTAAAAATGATTTTTTTTTTAATTTTGAAAACAACTCTTACCTCAATGGCAAACTATTCCTACAGAGGTGTATTTAAGACAAGTGATAAATTTATAAAATCATTTATTATTTTAATAAATGCATGAATTGATTTAATAATTCCTCAACATCAAATCTCAATTATAAAATCTCAATCTTTTTTTTTCCCAATTATGAATTCAAAAAAGGGTCCCTTTATGATATTGTAATTTTTTTACAGCATCAATAGTGTGAGAAATATATACCGTTAGATCTAACCAACGGTACATATTATTTTTATTAATGAAATATTTTAATTATTTTAAAATTATGTTAACCGGTTAACAAAATTTGTTAAATAGGTAATTTTAAATTTAAAATAAAAAAGAAATAGAGATATAGTAAAACACAATCTCTCTCTTTATCTCTCACGTTCATGTATTTATAATTGGATTCTTCAAGACTATCTCTGTTTCTTAATAATTAGATGAAAGAGTTTTGATAAGTTGTTCTTAACAAATATTGCTGTCAGTTGTTCTTGAATTGATTTTATAGTTTTATTCGTATTTTCAAACTGGAATTTGTTTTAATAATTTAACAGTCGTATTTTTATTGTATTGTCAGTTTATTGTCTTGAGTATTTGTAGCCATGGTCTAAGGTTTGTCCTACGCTGCCTAAAATCATTCTTCAACCTACCTAAAGGCACCAAGCGGCTTAGAGGCTTGTGTGATTCACAGAGATTGCCAGCCATACGAAAGAAAGTCAAAAGGGAGAGCAACCATGAGGCAAGGTGCACTTAAGGCAAGGTACCAAATCTTATTGAGGTGTGAGACTTTGCAAACTCTTTCATGATGTTTTCTTTTTTATATTATTCGGTAATGAAAAATTAATTGGTCAGCCATGTTGAAACAATTAAGTAATTAAGTTGCATATGCGAGAGAAATAATTAAGTAATTAAGTTGGAATTAATAAATCACAAACAATGGCCCGTGTGCTTATTAGATTGAAGCTCTTGTAGGGAGTTTCAATTTACTTCACCACATACAATCAAACTACAGTTTCTGGTGTCATTTTTTTGGGGTTCTGTTGATGACATGGAAAGGAACTAATTAGTAATTACTACAGCTGAAGCATGCAAAACAAGAATAAAAGCGTAGTACTTTTTGGATCTGAAGGGGCAAATTTTTTTGTTCAAGTTTGTTATCTGTTCTTTTGTGAAGACCTGAAGATTCCATAGTCAAACTAATAATTTTGTCTCTCGAGAATGAGCTTTCTCTCTTTTAATTCTCTGTCATTTTCTCAATAAAGGCAACAAGAGAAAATTCAGTCTTTTAATGTCTCAACATTTAGAATTTGGCATTCTAGTTGTCTAACTTGCATCTGTTGGACTATTAAATCTCCAAGAGATTTTTTGGTTGCACTTTACAAATTTATATTATTTTGAGGAGGGAATTCAACTGACTATTAATATCTAACAATTGAATTTTAGATGTTCGTCTGTAAATTCTAAAAATTAAAGACAAGCCCAATATGAAAATATAGAAGTTAAAATCTTTAGTTTTGTTTATTGATATTTTATTTGTTAGTATCATAATTTTATAGATACGCCTGATGTTGCATGATTGACTAAATATTAACATAAAAATGCAGATGGAAAGAAAAGGTGATGTAGAGCTCCATAAAAGCATAAAAATAAACAGGGAGGGTGAAGCAAACTTTCGAAATTGCAACCATGAGAAGGAATTGACAAAGCTTAATGAAAAAATTGATGGGATGACATTTAATCTTGCTGCTGTCAAGTATGAACTTGGTGAACTAGAGAGGAACAATTTAGATACTTATGCATTAGTACACAAAATGTATAGTGTAGTTGAAGCACTTGAACGTAGTCTAACTCATATGCAATCACACCCATGGAAGGAAAAGATGAACTCTTTTGGTAAAGATGTTCAAAATAGCAAAAATGAATCAAGTGGTCAAAATTTCATGGGAAAGGGAAATGAGTTTGGGGTGAAGATCGCAAAGACTAAGGAGAAAATTAAAGATGCATGTGATAAAAAATTTTCATTGCAAACCTTATTTGCATATAGGAAACTGAATGAGAACCAAATCTTCCACAATGTTGTTAAAAAGGTATGATAATAAAATATTATTCTACATTTTTTTCAAATATTATTTGTACCAACACATTCATTAAACAAAAAAATTAATAAAATTCATGTTCTTATGTATGTACGATAAAGCCATGGATGGGGTTGATTTTGTGGATTTGGTATCATCGGTCGAAGTAGATATAGTTGAGGGTAAAAAGGTGTGTCCTCGAAAGCCCAGTCGTTACAAAAAATCTCCGTACGAAAATTTCATGAAAAAAAGAGGCTACCGCAACAAAGAGTTTGGTTTATCCAAACACGAAGCTCTTTTTTTGGAGGAAGAATGGTATATTTTACAGTATATTTTTCAGGAACAATTAGATAAAAGGTATGAAAGTATTTAAATATAATCATATTGTATATGTTTGTATTTTGATGTTCTTATTTGTTTTAATTTACTACTAATTTGAGTGTATAGTTTATACAAAGAGAAAATTGTAATGACAAAGCGACATATTGTTACTCGCTTCTTAATGTCTTCTTTAGCTCCTAATGTTCGGATAGTTGATGAGGTATACACTATATGTGTGTGTGTGTGTAATATTCAAAGCGTAGTAAGATTATATGTATTTAATTTATAATTTTTTTTCATTCGGTAGCGCATGTTTCAATAATGATATTATGTTGATTTTATTCATAGATCATAAGTTGCTACGCTGAGTACTTAACTAGAAAGGAAAGTTTAAAACAAGATCATGAGACTCGAAATTGGTTTTTACCAACTCTTTTTGGGGTATGATATATATTTTTGTTGTTGCAAATATATAATAGTTTTTTTTTAAAGCTATATCTCACCATCTTTATATAATTATTAATTTCTAAATTTTGCAGCAAATAGCTGCGACCATGTCAGGTGTCTCAACCATCGATAGATCAGAGATCAAAATTTCGGTTTGTAAACATAAAATTTGTGAATTTTACATGGGTGCACTCAAAAGATGTGAAAAGGTTAGGAATATTATTATATGTTTGAAAAGAAAAAAAAGTTTATTTACTCAAATATCCTAAGTTTTATTATTATCATTTGAGGTGTGTAATGATTAGTATAAAATTTGTGTATTATTCCATAGATATATGTTCCTCTATATGATGGGCTTGCAAAACACTGGTGTCTTACGATAATTAATATATAAGATAAGACGGCTAAGATTTGGGATTCTTTGCCTACTTCTGAAATAGAACCAAAACATCAGCAGGAAATGGTTAAGCAAAATGTAAGTTCAAATTTGTGATTTGTTTATGAAATTACTAGATGCAGTATATAATAACTATCATTATTACTATTGCAGTTACATGCATTAGACCTGGTGTTGTTTCGTGATATAGCTTTTAACTTTCCTTCTGATTGGTATTTCGCTGACTTTGACATTTTGTATCCAAATAATGTACTAATTCAACCAAATGGAAATGATTGTGGCTTATATGTGATAAAGTTCATGGAGACTCCGTGTGAGATGTTATTCCCAACTTATAAGGTAAATTAACCATACAATTTATATTTCTTAGTTTGCACAATGCTTTAATCAATATTTAATTGTGTTATTAATTCTATTATTTGTAGTATGAATCGGATGAAGAAAGATTTCGTCTTGCACTATTCCTAGTAAATGGTAATGCAAATGAAGTAAGAGATAGTGTTATATAAAAAGCACTATCATTTCATAGTCCTAAGACAAATGTTATTGCAACTAGTAAAGTTAGAACTAAAGTTGCTTCTCAGAAAAAAAAATCTTTCAATTAATAAAGTTAGAACTATAATTGATACTAGAGAACATTTGAAGAAACCAGCAAGAAAATCTCATTGATTTGCCTAGTAGAGGTTTAATAGATTTGGTATTGGACGTAATTTGTATTTTGTCACTTTTAATTTTTTTTGTCCCCTTTAATTAAATTTTATATTCGATGTAAAGTTTTTATTTGGATTACTTATTCTTTTTTTTAGTTTTTAAGTTTTTGGTCTCTTTCAATAATTAAAAGAAAATATCTAATTTTGGTATTCCATGTTGAGCTCAAGTTTAGCAATAGAAGCAAGTATATACATGTTAAGGCTCTTTTGGAATGATTTAAATACTTCAACAAAGTTAGCATCTTAAATTTGCTTTAGTAGTTGCCCAAAATTAAGAGTTTAGGACTTGGTATTAAGCAACAAGAGCATGTCAACATACTAGGAGAAAAGAATAATAGCATTTTTTTTCAGCTCATCCTACAAGTTAATGAAGTCATTAACTACAAATCTCAAATGCCAATTTTTGTCCTAAAAGGAGATTTCAAAGACAAATTTTATAAGCAAGCCTTAATCTCCTTTCCAATATACTTTATAAAAAATTTGTGTCTTGTTACTTTCAATTTTTTTTGTACCCTTCAATTGAACTTTGTATTTAATGTAAAGTTTTTATTTGGATTACTCGTTAAGTGTTGTTTGTTTTTAAGTTTATGGTCTCTTCCAATTAAAAAATATCAAAAATTAATTTTTTTTTTAAGTTCAGTCTACAAGTAAATGACTGTAAGTCATTAACTAAAATTCTACAATGCCAAATATCCATTCCAATATACTTTATGAAAATTAAGTTTTGGCGATTGATTTGGTTCAATCCTGTCAGTTCTTGAATGCGAGTAAAATCTGGAGCTTCGGATAATACAAGATCCAAAAATTGGCTTGTTTTGTTAGTGAAGAAACCAATAGAATATAAATGGTGGTTACATTTCGGATGCACTTTAGGAGATGCATTTTATGCAACCATTTAATTAAACCACACACATCCCTTTTGAAAAGTGGTCAAGTGGAATTTGCTTTCAGAATGACAAAAGAATATTAGTATAGAGATAAAAGAAATAGCTAAGCTTTTGATAGAGACACTAACCTGTTTAATTGAACCTTTGTGGACCAACTTAAGCTGGCGTTAAAAGCAACTTTTATGCTTTTAAGTAATCAACAGAAATTGTATGCACCATTGAACACCCGTGTACTACTGGAATAATGATTTCTTTCTTGACAAAAAGCCTTATTTATAGCTAGCTATACATGGGCAATCTGTAGTCTGAAAAAGTACAAATTTATAATTGCTAATGAACATAAAAGAGAAAATGGGAAATAAGACTATGAATTGCTTATATTCGTGCTTATGAAGCAGTTCAAAGTTGTAAATGAATACTATGATTCCAGCATCATTTAAAAGACATTATTATAGAGCTTAAAAGTTAAAAAACTATCAAAATAGCATTTGATCAATAATCTCATGATCATCTAATTCTTGAATAGAGATTTTTCTAAATGAAAAAAAAAATTCAGCTATTCTAAATTCTTTAGATAGTACTTATCTATTAATCTACTAAGAAAAAAAATTCATCTCTTCTTGCAATTTCTCCTCAACAACATCCTTATCTGAAGGTTCATTGTCCTGAACAAGCAAAAATAAATGAGCACACTTCATTAGCACTAAAATTGTACTTCTTATACTCAGCGGCTTTATCAAAAAAAAAATTACTTGGCTATTGACATAAATAATTACTTTACCAAATTAATATCAAATGAAGCATTTGAACTCACTTCATGAACTGTCATATTCTTCCGCTTCTCATCACCATCTTTTCCAACCTATATTATACTAAAAAAAAAATGCTTCAATAAAAATAAATTTTGATAACAACTAAAATATTCAACATTTGTAAGAATTATGCTAATGTAAATGTACCTCATTAAGTATTGGACCTTTGTGTCTGTTGTGTCCAGGTAATTTGCAGCGCCCACATTTTTTCAAGTTGACACCTTTATTAACTCTTGCACTAGGAGCACCTTTCATCTTCACATTTAATGGATCTTTTATAATAACAACATTTCTCTTCTCACTGGACCATCTACCTCTTTTCTCTTCAAAATTTCCACTCAACTCTATCATCTCAGACTTGAGTTGGGTGATAAGACCCTTTAATTTCAAGTATCCAGTATTTGTCATTGAGGCGTAGTAACAAATCTCATTAAACTCAATACTTAGTGACCCATACCTAATCATTTTTAAAATATCCCCAGATTGATCATCCAATAACTTCGGTGAACATTCAACTACTTTTGCATCTTTACTCCATCTTCTATTAAATAATGAATCAGGTATCTCAGAAAGATGTAAAGACTTCATTACACAAAACAAATGACAACACGGAATGCCGAGTGATTGAAACTCCATGCATTTACACTCAAAATTTTGCTCTTTTGGGTGGTACACAACAGTCAACCTCTTATCTAAGTGTCTGAATTTAGTCAATTGGTACACTTGCCTATCCACAATAGTCACACAAGTCGACACCATGAATTGATCTTCCTTGCAAATCTGATCACGAACCATGAAAAATAAATTTCGAGTGTAAATGCTCTCAGCATGCTTCTCTAAGCTTTCAAGATGGGTACTCATCAAAGAACTAGAATGCTTTGTTTTAAATGCTTGCTCCAATTCTTTGTATCGTGTGTGTGACAAGGCTCGATCAACTTGTCGAACAAATTCTTGCAACTTTAACTTCTATTGAAGAAATCTATTCATATATGCATTCATTCTCTCGCACCGTTGTGTAGTACGCATACCAGCAAAGAAATGACCCCTTAAAAATGTTTCTGCCCATCTATGTCATTTTGTATAAATTTTATTCACCCAGTCATTATTTTACAAACCTTCTTCCTCCACCATATTCCACCATAATTTATCAAACTCCTCCGGTGTAAGAAATTCAAAAATACACTTTGCAAATACTTTTGTAAAATTAGGTTTATTACGTACATTAGATTGTGCATTTCTCTGTAGATGCCAAACACACAAACGATGTCGAGCTTCAAGAATCACCTTTTTAATCGCCTTCCTCATTGCTTGATCTCCATCAGTCACCACAGAAATAGGTTTTTTATTATTCATAGCTGACAAAAATGTTTCCAGCACCCGCATATATGTTTCCATTGTCTCATCCACAAGTAATGCACATCCAAAAAAACATGTCGCATAATGATTATTAACTCCCACTAATATGACTAATGGCTTACCATACTCATTTGTCTTGTACGTACTATCAAAAGCTAACACATCCCCAAAGTGATGATAATCTAAACGAGCAATAGAATCAGCCCAAAACAAGTTTGCAAGTCTATTTTCCTCATCTACAGTGTATTTACAGAAGAAATTCGGATCCATATAAGCTTTTCCTTTTAAGTATGCCAATGCAGATTCTGAATCTGTTTCAACCATTGTAGATCTACGTTCAACATTTAACGAATTATACAAATCCTCCAGTGTGAAGCCCACATTGTCATAACCCCCAGCTTGATTAACTTAAAAGTCCATAATTTGACTAGTCTTAATACCAACGGTTTTCATTGCAGTAACTTGAGCTCAGTCACAATCTTTAACTGATCGATGGGATCGAAGGAACTTAATCTCATAATCCATTGCCAACTCATGCAAGTGTTCAGGAATAAACTGATTAACAACCCAAATACCAAGCTTCTTATTCATCCTCACTCTGAAAGCAACTGGACACTTGACTCTCGTAACAGCCCTTGGTTCTCGAATTCTATCTTTTCTTTCAACATACTTTTTAGCACGCTCATCTTCCCTATTACAAACCCAACGTCTCACATTGGTTTCACCATCATTATCATACCTTATATCATTCTTACGAATGTTGAAGCCCATTACTTTTGAGTATTTACTGTAAAAATTCTCAGCATCTGTAAGTGTCTTAAACTGACTTCCAATTACATCTTCACTAGTGAGTTGTTACAGGTTCTTACCATTAAAATAAATGGAACATGAGGAATCATTCGCACTTGGCAGAATGGTTGCCTTAGCCATTGAAGGAATGTCATATGATGAAGGATTGTTGAACTCAACTTCTTTTGAATTTTGGTTGATAACTGCAAAAACAATATTGAACATTTTGTTATCAGCAAACTTGCATGATTAATCTGTACTGATCTAGAATATATAATATTATATACTATAAATGGTTGGATACACAAATATGTCTAGTTATAGAGAAATTTTACATTATCCAATTTCAACTTCTTTTCTTAAAGATATTTAGGATTCAGTAAACAAAGGTCATAGTTATCCTCAAACGACACAAAGCCAGAAGTTTTCACTTAATTTTTATCAAGTAATGAAGAAAAATATTATAAGCTATATATTGCTAGAAAGCTGTATTCGTCATGATTTCAAATTATTTAACAATTTTCTATTCGAAGCTTTCTACATGAAGATACCGCTTAAAGAATGCTGACTGCTCAGAATCACTAAAGTAACCAAGTCTGTGATTATCAGCCAAATTTCATGATTTAATTGTATTGCTCTAGAATATATAAGATTGCATACTATATATTCTTGGATGAATAAATGTGTCTAGTTATGGAAGAAATTTACAGAATTAAATTTTGACTTCTCTTCTAAAAGATATTCAAGATTTAGTGCACAAAGGTCACAACCATCTTAAAACTACACAAGGCCCGAAGTTTCTGAGTTAACTGATATCAATTAACAAGGAATAAAATTACAAACCATACATGTCTAGAAATATTTATTTGTCAGGAGTTCAAATAATTTTACGGTTTCCTATTTGAAGTTTTCTACATGAAGGTATGGCTTAAAGAATGCTGACTGCTTAGAATCACTGAAGCAACCAACTATTTGATTATCAGCCAAATTTCATGATTTAACTGTATTGATCTAGAATACATCACAATGCATAATATACATGATTGGATAGATAAATGTAACTAGTTATGGAAGAAATTTACAGAATCAAATTTGGACTTCTCTTCTTAAAGATTTTCATGATTTAGTGCACAAAGATCACAATTGTCTTGAAACTACACGGATTCCAAAGTTTCTAAATTAACTGATATCAATCAACAAAGAATAAAATTACAATCTATATATCTCTAGAAATAATTATTTGTTAGGAGTTCAAATAATTTTACGGTTTTCTATTTCAAATTTTCTACATGAAGATATGACTTAAAGAATGCTGACTGCTCAGAATCACTAAAGCAACCAAGTCTCTAATTATCAGCCAACTTTCATGATTTAACTGTATTGATCTAGAATATATGACATTGCATAATATACATGTTTGGATAGATAAATTATCTAGTTATGGAATAAATTTACAAAATCAAATTTGGACATTTCTTGTTAAAGATATTCATGAATTAGTGCACAAAGGTCAAAACTGTCTTGAAACTACACAGGTTGCGAAGTTTCTAAATTAACTGATATCAATTAACAAGGAATAAAATTACAAACTATGTATCTCTAAAAGGATTTATTTTTCAAGAGTTCAAATAATTTTACAGTTTTCTATTTGAAATTTTCTACATGAAGACATGACTTAAAGAATGCTGACTGCTCAGAATCACTGAAGCAACCAAGAATCTGATTACCAGCCAAATTTCATGATTTAACTGTATTGATCTAGAATATATCACATTGCATAATATATATGCTTGGATAGATAAATATACCTAGTTATGGAAGAAATTTACAGAATCAAATTTGGACTTCTCTTCTTAAAGATATTCATGATTTAGTGCACAAAGGTCACAACTGTCTTGAAACTACACAGGGCCCGAAGTTTGTAAATTAACTGATATCAATTAACAAGGAATAAAATTACAAGCTATATATCTCTAGAAATATTTATTTGTCAGGAGTTAAATAAGTTTACGGTTTTTTAGCTGCAAATTTCTACATGAAGATATGACTTAAAGAATACTGACTGCTCAAAATCACTGAAGCAACCAAGTTCATGATTGTCAGCCAATATTTAAGATTTAACTGTATTAATCTAGAATATATGAGATTGCATACTATATATGATTGGATTGAGAAATGTATCTACTTATGAAAGGACTTTACAGAATCAAATTCGGACTTCTCATCTTAGAGATATTCAATATTTAGTTGACAAAGGTCACAGTTGTCTTCAAACTAAACAAGGGTAGAAATTTTTGAATTAAATGATATCAATTCCTTAGGAAAAAAATTAGAAGCTATATACCTCAAGAAAGCTCTATTTGTTAGAAGTTCAGATAATTTTGCAATGTTCAATTTCAAATTTTCTACATTAAGATATGAGCTAAACAATACAGACTGGTCAGAAGCATTGAAGAAACCAACTTAAACGATATATTAGTTCTTTCTTTCAGCCTCTTTCTCCAAGAAGCACGACTGGCAGACATCATTTGCTCAGTTTTCAAATCTTTCTACATGTTTTTTTTTTCCCTTGGCTTAGACAAATAATCGAGCGAGTATTTGATTTTAAAGCATTGGTCATTACATGATTACATAGCCGAAATCTCCTCATAACCATCTCTCTACTCAACAACAAAATAATCATAAGAATCCTAAATATCAAATTACAGAAAACATATTCAGTACTAACCTTGTTCATCAATATCCATCGCTTTCTTGTAGTGATAACTCCCAGATTTATCTTGAATGTAAATTTTTTCAAAATTAAAAAAAAACTTGATTAATTGACAAAAAACTCTTTTCAAATTTGATCTTTGATGAGATGCTATTTGTTATTTGCCAATATGAGTGTTTGAATCGTGTTTTGTTGTAAGAACTTATTCTACCAACAGTCAAAGTGGTTAACAAGTCGTCTTTATCAAAACAAAACCGTCTGGATCATGAGGTTGGCTTAATCGAGAAATTTCAGGACCACCCTATAATTTCAAATATTCTCACAATTTCACTTCAATAATATATTTTGCTTAATTACACAAAATTCATAGGAATGTTTAAATACCTTTTAAACTTTATTTTACTATGTACCCTATACTATTTATTATTGGCTTTTTATAATTTTATTAAGTTGTTATTTTAGACCAAACATGAAAGGATTTCAACATATAATTTGAAAACTCAATGCGAAATTCAAAATTGCTAAAATAATACTTAAATCATAACATTAATGGAAGTTATATATATATATATATATATATATAAAAGTAAAGTGCATAAATTTATAGGATTGCAGATTTATACGGAATCAGAAATTGATACAAAATACAATTTTTAGATGTTTATATATATATATGCATATATATATATATATATATATATATATATATATATATATATATATATATATATATATATATATGCATATAGCCTTCGATTTCTCATGGTATATTTTATTAGTTTACTAGCTTATAAAACCATATGCAAATGCTGAAAATTGGACTACTGTATGGAATATTATGTGATATATCTCATTTGATCTCACATTAACGTATCAAATGTCGATAAAGTATAGTTTACTTCATCAGTCTATAAATTAACTTTTTTTAATATTTATATTTGACATATCAATTCATAATACATTAGGGTAAATACGACTTTAATTTCTCATCTATTAATAAATAGGGAAAAATAAAAGTACTGAATATGTTTGTGTATGTATATTACTTCATATGCTTTAATAACTACAAGGAAAATCACCTCTACTAACTTTTTCCCATACCATTTTTATTATTATTTTACCAATTGTCTTTTATAATACTATTTTACAAAAGAAAGCTAAAATTGACTACTCAAAAATGTCTTTATATTTTTTATTACATTTTACATTAAAGTTGTAGTACATTATAAATGCAAAATTTAATTTTTAATAACATAACTCTTTAATAAAATCAACATTTTAAGTGCAATGAATGATATAGAATGAGATAGTATTTTAAATAGGTTACAAAATTAATAGGGAAAAGACCACCCATGCCTTTAAAATTCATTTAAATAGTCATACAAAACTCCTTAAATTGAAAAACAATATAAGACATAAAACGATTAAATTTTATAAAATATTTTCAATTTTAAAAAATTTATTTTAACATTATTGTTTTTCATATTCTTTTTACTAATATTAAAATCTATTTGACATACTAATAAAATTAAATAATTATTCCTAACATTCACAATAATTTATAAAACTTATATTATTTTTTACAATATCTTATTAATTATGTCCATATTGATATCAATCTTAAGATCAATTTTTGGATTAATATATTTTAGTTAATCCGTTAGGATAGATTAATAATAACTTAATATTAACAAAATTTTTGTTATACATATTATTTTATCAATTATACTTATTGTAACATTTTATTTGTATCATATGATATTTATTTTTTATTTTTATCCTCTTATTGTATTTATATTTATTTAGATTGTTTTACTCAAAAGGTATAATAGCCATTTATGAAATTAAGAGGGTTTGTGTGACCATTTATGAAACTAAAGGAATCTCTATGATTATTTAAGCAAACATTAGGAGTGTGGGTGGTTTTTTTATCAAATTAATATTAATTTAAAATTAAAAAATTTAATATTTACCTACAACCTGTAACTTAACTATTATAATTTAATTAATTATCTAATTATCCATTATATTAAATAAATGATTCAGATTAAAATTTTGACATCCAAAGATCCATATTAATCCCACTATCAATATTGTAAAAATACATACATCATCATAAAAAAATCCTTCAAAAAATATATAAACTATTATTCTAAGTGAAGGGGGTTCAAATGTGGCTGGATGCGACGTACTCTCATCCGCAAAATACCGGTTACCATTATGACATGTCCCTTTTCTTTAATTTCTAATAATGTGTGCCAGTGTTTCAAATTTGATTTTTGAAACTAGAGCTAACGGCTGTAGTTTAAATAATTTTAAAACTTAAATGTTATTTTTAATAACTACAGGGAGTCAGTTGAAAATTCCTTAGTCCCAGATCCCAATTATAACTCAAGACTTTCTTAATCAATCCATCAATCAATCATAATCTAGATTCTAAAACTACTACAAATAATTGCGGCGCAAATATGGTTGGATGTGGCGTTTACGGTTTACCGCATCTTATGAAAAACAAGTTACCGTATGGATCACATGGCCTTTCTATATTTTTAATACCCGGTTCCGTGATTCGACGCATTGAGTGAATGGTTTCGCGAAGCATCTTAAAAAGTAAGGGTCCCACACGCTTTTGTCAGCTGATAATAATTCATATGATGCAACCGTTCTCATCGAATCGTATCTCGACGGGTGTCCAAAATCGTAACTATGAGACCCTATCCTGCTGCTGCCACGTAACCCCACCTGTCAACCCCTCGGTCCGCTAGTGTTGCTGCTTCTATTATTATAATAGAGAATCAGATCTACGCTTCACTCCCCATCTACTTCACTTCCCTGAAACCCTAATTTGTAAAAAGAAGAAAAAATAAATTCAGAACTTTTGCCATTTTTCTTTTATTTTTTTGTTCTTTTAATCAAAATCCATTGTAATTGAGAGAAATTCGATACAGAAGATGTAATGTAGAATTGTTAAACTGATGATTGGTGGGTTCGTTTTGAGGAGAAACATGGATCAAAAGTGGTTCGAGCCAAGGTCGAAGAGGGTTCCAAAGAGGGTCTGGTTAGGGTTTCAAAAATCAATGGGAGTCCTCGTGGGTGGAAATCACACCTCCTCCAGGTTTTGCACTCGCTAAGTTTTCGTTTTTGCTTAGTTTTAGCCGGCTTTTTACTCTCACACTCATCTTTTGAATTTGACAAACAAAAATCTTTTTTTTAGTTTCATTTTGCTCAAGATTCGGATATTGAAACTGAAAATTGATGGATTTGAAGACCTTGAAATTCAAGATCCTTCATGGGTCTCTTGCGAGACGTGTGCTTTTACGCTCTTTTATGATTGTCTCGGCTTTGTCCATCGTTCCTTTGCTGCAAATCTTATTTGGGTCCGATCCTGTTATGTTTAACACTGTTTACTCTAATGATTGTACCGTGATTTCGGGCTATTCGAATCCGTATATCTTTCTGGATCGGCTCATGTATCCCATTTTGGGCTCGATTGAGTCGCAGCATTGCAAGGAGAATGTCAATTTGACTGTTAATGTGGTTGGAGAGCTAATGGGCATGAAAATGTTGAGTTATGATGTGAAAGCTCTCTGTGTCGGCGAGGGTTCTGCCTCGTCCGTGTATGCATTGCGAGAATTGGGATTTGAGTATGCATGTGGGGTTTATAGACACCCATTTTTCTCGCTGAAGCATAAAAAGTTCGTTTATGAACTTGACTACGAGGACAAATCTTTTGATTTTGTGTTCTCCAGGGATCTAGATAAGGTTTCTGTCCCTGCACTTCTAGTGCTCGAGATCGAGCGAGTTCTTAGGCCTGGTGGAATTGGCGCTATGCTTGTGGGTATCATTAGTTCTAGCCCGAATAGCTTGATTAGATCTGCGACTACAGTTTCATCGATACTGAAGACTTCTAGAATTGTGCATGTTGGTCATGTCAGTGGGTTTACTCTGGTTGTTTTCAAGAAAAGAATGGAAACTGTTTCGTACTTTGAGCAGTTTCAACTTCCGGCAGACTGTCAGTCTCATACCAACAATAAACCATTTATGGAGTTCCTTGAGCCTTTGGTGGAGCAAAAGCCAATGGGATTTGAGAAGAAGATTACTTATTTGCCAAAGTTTATAAATGCTGCCTCAAAGAAGCGGTTAGCGTACATTGATGTTGGGGCAGGGGAACATCTGAACTCCAGTGCTAAAAGTTGGTTCTTGCCATCATATCCTGTGGATCGCAAAGCTTTTAATGTTTATTTTGTTGACCATAACACTTCAGTCATGCTATCTTATGTCAAGAGGCCTGGTATAACCTTTGTTTATCATCCAGACCTCGCTGGGAGTAAGGCTAAACCCAATCCTGATATTTATCAAGATCCAAATCCATATGGTGAGGATGATGGTTTCGACTTTCTTCTCTGGTTTAAAGAAACTGTGCGCTTTGCAGATTTCGTGGTTCTGAAGATGAATGCCGGAGAAGTAGAACTGAAATTTCTCACTGAGTTGTTCAAAAGTGGAACCATATGCTTTGTTGATGAGCTCTTTCTTCGCTGCTCAAATCATGCAGATGCCAAAGATGCATCGGGTGGAAGCTGCATGGACATCTTCAAGAGTCTCAGAAGCAGTGGTGTGTTTGTTCATCAATGGTGGGAAGACTAAAATCCATTGTTGTTGATGTTGTCTTCCATAAACTATCATTGTGGTTTCCTTTTCAAGTGTTGTTGCTGCGTCTTGTTTGTTTATGTTCTGCATCCAAGCTGCTTTGTGGTTGGGCACTTGTGCTAGTTATGCTAAATAAACAACCTCGAACTTTCTATGTTATTGAATGAACCGTGTTGTCTGTTGTGTTCTTAATTTGTTACTTCTTAGTTCTTATGTGCTCCTCGACCATTCGACACCAAATCAAGGCTCAAATTCCTCGATGGTGTTACGAACCTATGAAGCTGAAGATGCTGAATGATCAGCAGACTCATAAGCTCTAGGAAAAATCTAACCTCAGTTGCAACTTTCAGCTAATGAACATATATGGATGTAATGAGAGCCGGTACAATTGAATGTTACACAACCAATTCTTGATACAACAGCTTAAGTGAAAGTGAGAACCAATTCCATGGGTCGAACGTAATGGCAAGATAACGTGACTCACTTCGTATAATTTGAAATGTAAAATTTGCAAAATGACTGAATATAAACGAAGTTTTTAAATAATTGAGCATGAACTAAGTTGTTGTTGTTGTTATTTATCGTGTGGTTAATTTTTTCTGAGCTGTAAATCCCATTATTTTCAAATCCAACATTAACCTGTAGCTGTAAGGCTGCCGACGGAAAGATCCTCATCTCCATTTGAGAATTCTCTAAATTATTCACATCCTTTTTTCAATAATTTCAAATTTTGAAATTATATGATATCTTATAGAAGGATCCAGCTACGGTGCAACGGATGCACCATACCCCTCTTTTTGTCTTTTTGTGCTACCACATAATTGGATCTAAAACAAAAGTAGTTTTAAGGGTATGAATATGTTTATTTAGTTATTAATAATGCAGACCCTATTGTTTAGTGAAAATTTAAAAAAGTCAAAGTTTATAAAATTTTGTGCCAACTTCTTTCTCTTTGAATACTCTTAGTAAGAATCACCGGTCATCAATTTATCATCATTGTGTTATAGTACTTACTCTCACAACTTATAATTAAGAAATCTAACATACCGGATGCAGCAACAAAGACAACAAAAACTAAGATAGGTTTTGAATTTTTGTTAATGCCCTCACTTTTGGTCATTTGCGAATTTTTTTTTTTTAAATAAACCTATTGACATAATAAAGAGAAGGTTTACTTATAAAAATAAGGGTTATTATCATTTTACTACTTCAGAAATTATCAAATATCAAATGACTACAAGAAGTATTGTCTCCTATCATTTTATTACTATATCTTTATAAAAATATCATTTTACTACTTTTCCGTTACAACTGTTAGTTGACCGTTAGTTGACCACTAGTTGACCGTTAGTTGACCAGTTAGTTGACTAACAAAATACCAAATTCACCCTTCATGATTAAAAAAAATATTTAAAGGTTATTTATAAAATAAATTTGTAATATATTTATTAAAATAGATATAAAATACCAACATAACTTTTTTTTGCTAGAATTATGATATATAAATTATAAATTTATCTTATTATTTTTTTAATCATGAAGGGTAAAATTGGTATTTTATTAGTCAACTAACGGTCAACTAATGGTCAACTAACAATCAGAATTTAAAAAATAGTAAAATGATATTTTTATAAAGATATAGTAGTAAAATGATAGAGATAATACTTCTTCAGAATCGTTTGATATTTAACATTCCCAAGTAGTAAAATGATAATAACCCTAAAAATAATAACAATAAATCAATTATTGAAAAGCCTTAGGTTAGATTATTCAAAGAAAAAATGAAAAGACGTACGAAGGAGAAAGGGGGAAGAATAAGACAAAAAAAAATAATTTACTTACATTTTAATTTTATTGTAGATGATAAATAGTGTGCATAAAAAAATTATATCTATATAATTTTTTCATATAAAAACTTCAATTCATTATTACTTATGTATTATAGAGCAAATGAATTTTAAGGTGACAAAGAAATAGCTTGTCAACTTCTTTCTTATTGTTTGCAATTGGTTGATTATAGGTTTAATTGAAAATGGAAAAAATTGGAAGATTGTAAAGGTGAGGGGTGAAAGAACGAGGAAAAAAATTACTTTAATAAACTGTAAATACAGAAGAAAGTAGCTGGATCCCTTGTAGAAATAGTTTGGATCTGTGCTGCACTTTGTGTTAAAATTTTTCAATAAATCATTAGCCTAATTTTAATCTATTAATGCTCTTCGGACCATACTTTGTGTTAAAATTCATCAATAAATTAATAACTTAATTTTAACAAAATTAATACTCTTGGGACAATAAATTAAAAATATTCCAAAACTTTCTTAACCCAAAAAAAAATAAAAAAAAATAGCTTATCATAAAGGGGTGCTCAAATGTAAAGAAAACAAACTCAATTAACAGACCTGAAAAGCATGCCTTTCTTTCTTGACTCGGATTTTGGATACTATCTTAATCTAATTTTTCCTAAAATTTTGAGAAAGTGAAGACACATTATTTAAGTCTTTTTACACTTTAGGTTTTCGTTTTTAAGACACCACAACACATATTTTGGAGGCTATTGTAAAACAAACCGATAATTAATAACCACTCTTTCTGCCTTTGTGTTCTTTGCCAAGTCTTTATTTATTTATTTATTTTAGTTTTAGTCATTGATGTAAGATTAGCTGCGTAACCACTCTTTCTTCTTGGAATATAAAAAAATATGATCATCCATTCGATCACCATGCCAGTTTTCTTCTTCTACTTGTTTTCTTTTATTTTAAAATTATTTAACTCTACCTTTTTTATTTTGTATTTGAATTGGGTATTAGCTCAATTAAACTAATTTTGTAAAGGAAAAAGGACAGTTACATCCCTAATATTTAGAAAAATGGTCATATAAATTTCTAAACTTTTAAAAAAATGAATACTAAGACTTCTTTTTTATCATAATATCCATTAACTCTATCAACCCAAAAATTGACTCCATTTTTATAATAAATAGAAAAATAATATTAAAACAAATAATATAGATTTTAATAAGTTTTAATATTTGAAAATATATTTTAATATTGTACAATCTATTAGACATATTTATTATATTAAAGTAAATTTTTACAATAAAGAGAAACGTAATATATAGAGATTAGAATTATTTTAAATTTTATATAAATTAATTTTAATATTATCTATACCTAAGATATATTTTATTAATTGTATATCTATTTAATCCAAAGATTCATTTATAATCTTTATAACAAATACATATATTATTAAAATAAATATAATAACTTATATTTTAATATTATTAGTTTACCCAACAATTAAATTATTTATATTATATTTTTATTTATTAAAAATCTTAAAGTCAATTTTTTAGCTATAATATTCAAAGGGTATTTTAGTAAAAAAAAAGTCTTGATGTCCCTTATTAAAAACTTGAAGATTTCCATGACAATTTCTTCAAAATTTGGGATACAGTTGTCTTTTTCTCTATTGAAAATACAAAAATTATTGGAATGGTTATAGTTATGCTTTTATGTCGATCGAAAGTATAGTTTTGATAGGTTTTGTTGTGGTAAAATTTACATAGGCCAATGAAGGGATGACACATGTTTAACAAGGTGTTTTGTCTATTAAGCCCTTGACAAGCCAAAAATGAGAGCTAAAAGAGTAGGGGCATTGTAAAAAAAAAAAAAAGTGAAAAGGTGTGAGCCGCCCTTATATTTTTAAAAATTAAAAATACATCTCTTACTTAATGCCCAGCATTGCCACGTGTCTCATGTGGACAACAACTATGGTGATAAGGCCTCCACAAATATTTGGTACGTTAGCAGGAAAATTTTCTCATTGGGCCAGCTTAGCTCCACCAGGAGAACCCACTAACAGCCACTGTAAAGGGCTGTACAAGGGGCCACTCTCCTGCAAGCCTATGTGCACTTGACAGCCCAAAAGGATTGCCGCATGATACCTACTGAAGGAATGGCCCGTGTCGCATGTGGACAACAACTATGGTGATAAGGCCTCCACAAATATTTGGTACGTTAGCAGGAAAATTTTCTCATTGGGCCAGCTTAGCTCCACCAGGAGAACCCACTAACAGCCACTGTAAAGGGCTGTACAAGGGGCCACTCTCCTGCAAGCCTATGTGCACTTGACAGCCCAAAAGGATTGCCGCATGATACCTACTGAAGGAATGGCATGGGACAACTTGATCCAGGAAGAACCCGTTATATTTAAATTTCACAATAATATTACTAAAAAGCCCTTACATACGGTCGGAAGAGCCGCTGCAGCTCGCCACATATGCAACGATACCCTTATGGCACTCCACTATATAAATCTCACAAAAAAGAGGTCTTTTTTCACTCATTCACTTCATCTTCATTTTTTTTTCAAGTTTCACAGAAAACTAGCCTCCTCTCCATTATAAATTGACTTGACCGTTAATGTGCCGTCACGGTGACGTCTCTAACAATTGTTTTTCTCTTTTTTCAAGTTTTACACTGGTTCTTCACTCCACCCCCTCCTCTCTCAATTCCTTCTTAGAAAACAAGCAAGAACATCTCTTATGGTAAGTCCTTAAATGTTTTGGGCAAAATAATGGTTCAACCAGAATTTTATCAAAATATTTTCGCACCATCTTATAGGGATCGGGCAAAAAACTCATCACGCAATTGTTTTATCCATATAAACGGAACTTGCTTCTCCATAAAGAGCTCATATTCCATTAAAAAAAATATTTTTCTCTAAGAAAGAACACATCGTTTTTCACAAAAAACCTACATTTACACTAAAAGCACCGAAGAAGTCATCTTTCTTCACAAAGACTTGATCTTTCTCCACAAAGATATGATACTTCCCAATAAAGATGTCATATTTCTTTATTAAGTCTTTAGTTTTCTATACAAGAAGCCCAATTTCTCCAAAAAGGGATCTATCTATCTTCTATTTCACTCTTAAACACTATAAATAAGGTGAAACTAAAAATCAACAAAAAAAGACCATTGAAAGAGATTAAGAAGAAGCTTAACAACCCAAAAATCACACAAGGGCAACTAAGTCCAAAGATTCGATGAATCTGGTCGCAACCAAAATAATGCATGTCCAATTTGTCCCCATATATTAAAAAGAACTCTCTAACAGAGTGGATCATTCTAAAGTGAGAATAACTCACAAAAGGCACCGTAGAGTGAGAAGAACTCTTAGAGGGAGCCTCAAAATGGGAAGAACTCCCCAACAGAGGAATCATTGGAGTGAAAAGATCTGTTTGATAGAAGAAACTCTAGAGTTTGAAGGATTCCACAACAGAGGGAGTCGTGTAGTAGGAAGAACTCCCCAACAGAGGAAGTACAAGAGTGAGAAGAATTCCCAAACAGAGGAAACATTAGATTGAGAAGAACTCCACAATACAAAGAGCCCTATAATGGAAGGAACTCCCTAGTTAAGAAACACCAGAGCAATAAGAGCTCTTTAAAATAGGAAGCCCTAAAGTGAGAAGAATTCCTTAACAAAAGAATTATCCCAGCATAAGAAGAACTCTCTAACAAAGGGAGCCTTCGAGTGGAAAGAACTACTGACAAAAAAATCTTCTAAGACCGTGAAGAACTCTTAGTAAGAACAAGTCCCGAAGTGAAAAGAACTTCCTACCAGATTGAGTGATAGCCCTAATATGAGGGAAGACCCCAAACTCCCCAAAAGTTTAAAATGACAAAAAGGTCGTCTTTATTGAGGGAGCGCCCTAGACTCCTCAAGCATCGAAGATGGCGTGAAGTTCACTTTAGACCTCTCAAGCCTCCAAGATGCTGAGAAGGTATGCTAATCAATTCGCCACAAATTCTTCAGCTCTCTAAGATATCAAGGGTATTATCCCAACATTCCTGGTTTTTTCTTTCCAACGCCACCTTTAATTCTTAAAGTTCACATATTTTGTGGGAACCTAACTAATGTAACTTTGCCTATAATTTATGTCGTCTTATATCACTTGCTAATAGTAATTTTGTGACAAAAAGACTCTCATAAATGGAGATTGAGAAAATGGTTCGAGATGCGGAACAGTAAAAGGTCGAGATGAATTGGACAGACAATCTTCTAAAAGAATGAATAAGCTAGCCAACATGGTCTATAAGTTTCGGAAGAAAATAAGGGATAAAACTTACGATCCCAAGGCTAGAGCGTTGTGCCCGAACTTATGCATTTTAGCAAACTGCTTCTTCTATTAAGGATGCAGCGCATGATGAGTTAAGTCATTATTTTTTAATCCAACATTAACCTACAAGGCTGCCCCGCAAAGATCCCCATCACCATTCTCTAAATTGAACAAATCTAGACCATTACATGATGGAAATCCAAATTGGCAGCCACTTAATTTTTTACATCATTGCATAGGGCACTAAGGCTGTAGTTACCTTTCTTCTGACGGCAGCAGGCCAGAAGCCACGTTCTTTTACTAACCCATTATAGCAAGTTGAATTCAAAGTTCAAATCCACCCAAAAATATATCCTTTATTTAAATTATAAAGTTAACAGCTACTCTCGACCTCAACTAACCGCTTCTAGCCAAACCCTAACCCTGAGTTCACAGAGCGTACGGACAACCTATTCCTCAGCGTTCAGCAATTAGCACAAACAATGGAGAAGGCACCAGCGTTCTGTTGTGGAGAAAACAAAAGCACATCCTATACAATACATATCATGCGATGAAAATTTTGAGGAATTGCCTACACTTGCAAGAGCGAGGCACCGGCTTATATATTTCGTATACAGTGTCAGTAATATAGTCGTGCCATACTAGCACTTAAGGAGCACAAACTTTCAGTCTGATTATAAGGAGTATAAATTTCAGTCTGATTATTACAATCCCAGGTAATGCCTAAGGGAAAGAAAGGAAAAAAAAATTAAATTTGAAGTGCAAGGAGAGCAAGACAACAACAGCAGACTACTGTACATAAACTGAGCGGCAGCAACTTCTTCCATCTTTGTTCGCTAGTCTTCAGGCCCATTAACCTTTATCTCCAAAAGTCTCTCAACTGGCTGTCTGCAAATTGGGCAGCGATTCGTTTGGAACCTCAGTACCTTCGCACAACCACTGCACATACACTGCATCACAAAGTATCCCACCAAGAATGAGTCATCAAATAGCAATTGCAATAGAGTGATTCTACTTATTAATTATTTTCCTTTTCCTTTTCTGATAACCAAATTGTCTAAGAAACAAAAAGTTGCCAATATACAAAAATGTAAAATAAAATAAAATGCCTACAATCTGTTGTATCTCACTATGTCTTATAGTAGCATAGGATAAGATGCATAACCAAAGAATATGTACTGAAACATTTTAAACAATTCAGTGTGGAATCAACATTTTGACTGGCGTGCAATCATTTTTTTCAAGGATTCTTGCAATTACCACTTGTTTCAAAATACAACCCAGCCAGGGTAGACTCATAATTTCATAGGAGTCAGGGGAGAAATTTTTATGTTCTCAAAATATCAAAATGAAGAAAACTCCACTATTGGAATTGAACACAGCTATACACAGGCAAGTGAAACCATTGTACAAGAAACAAGACTTCGTCAGTCGCGGCAATTATCAAATTTAAAAGCAATAAGTAAAATGGATATGTACCATGTGTCTGCAGGGAAGGACAGTTGTGTCCCGTGGTTCTGATAGGCAAATCACACATTCTTTTCCTGGATCATTTGCATCAACATCACCATCAACAGAATTCCCAATCCCATATATCTCCTGCAGCTCATACCTCATCCCATTCACCCACAGAATCTGCTTCACAACCCTCACCTGGTATTCACCTTTCTCCTTCTCGAACACTGCCTGAGTTATCTGAGAATTCGCAGGTCCAGGAATAGAGTTTCCATCTGATCCATTCTGATTAACAGGAGATGCATCTGCCTTCACTGCAAGGGGATATAAATCCATATTACCCTCTTTCAGTAGCTCCGTTTCCTCAAACATTGAAAAGTCAATCCCTGTTCCAGAAGGTTGTCTGAACTTCTGGCCTAGACCCTGTTGGAATTGCACTGTCACTGGTGCAAAAAGGTTTTCCTTTGTTGGTGCCAGGTTGCAGCCTTCTCCTTCTTTAGCAAAGAAAACAACAGTGATGCTGCTTGCAAGAGAAACAAGTATTGTTAAGATCAAGATAAGATAGACAAAAAGTAATAACTTTACCAACCAAGAAGAAAAATGCATTTTCAAATTCCGAAAACAGGTCATACAGTCACCATGAAAGAACCGCATCTATTGCAGAAACCCAGCTAAAAAGCAGTGTATTGGATACTGTTTACTAAGATTTGATTTTTATAGAAAAATATTACACTACCATAGATTTAATTGTCTTATAACCGTAGATTTTTATGCTGTAAGAAGAAACAATAATTCTTCTACCCTATCAACTGGTTTAAGAATAAGTAAAATCACTAGATAACTAGAAAAAGTGAATAGTATCACCCTTTTCATCGTTCTCACAATTAAAAGACAACAGAAGCAGCAAGCAATAGTATTATGTATAAGAAAAAAGAAATTTCTTGGTAGTTAGACACAATTTTATAGCAAAATTTTCTTCCACCAGAAAAATTACATCTATTTCATGATCCTCAAGAATATCAATTCATCATTCTGGACATTAAATAACCTATAATTTAACCTCATGCAAATAAGTAATGGAAACCTACAATTTCAAATCTAAATACTCTTTCCTTTTTTAATGTGCCAAATCCACTTTTGGAGAGTCAATTTGTCATAACCATACCAAGTGCTAGAAAATGAGAAAATTTTGAAAAAAGATTTGAAAGACATCAGCTCTTATCTCAAAAGGGAAACTCCAAAAGGGAGATGGAAACCACATTTCCAATAAACTTCAGTTATACTCATTAGATGCCTCTGAGATTGTTAAGAATAAATGGCTAAAGCTCAAAAATGGAAGCACTTAATATGTAACTAACTTGGCAAAACAGCATGCAGCTTTTTTTTCTTTTTACCCCTTCTTTGTAAGCAATTGTATTGCTACTCCAAGCTCTCACTTCCTAGGTCAACTATTGAAGTTGACATGACATTCCGCTACGCAATAAAGAAAATTTGGATTTAAGAATCCCTTAACAAGCCCTTATGGATCATATCAATAAGCAGAAGGTACCAGACACGGCCACTGCAAAATCTTCAGTAAGTATGTTGATTACAACTCTATCAATCACATAATATAAGAAGCAAATTTTAAGAAACATAAACAAGCAAAAGCAGAAGCGTTTATTTATTTATTTATTTATTTTGTTTCAGTTACCTCCCAGCAACAGTAGCATCAAAGGTGAAGGAAACCAAGAGCTTCCCAGGATTCTCCTCATCGGCCTCCAGCCTCAAACTCTCCTTCTTCAAATTCACATCATTCCGTATCGTAACCGCCTTCTGGTGCTCCACATATGGAGGAGGCGCCACCACGGGCCCACAAGGATACCTCCACTGTCCAGGTTCGCCACCGCCTCCGCCACGATGATGGTGATCAAAAGGCGCAGGAAGCGGCACCGGCATCGCTGGAGGCGGCGGAGGATAGTACCCACCTGGCGGGTACTGATAGTACTGCGGCGGCGGATTATTATTATTATTATTTGGGTTATTAGAATTAGGGTACTGCGTCGGGTAAGGAGTCACCGCCGCGAAGACGTAGCGATTGGCGGTGATCTCTTGCTGAGGAGGCGTCGGCGGCGGGGGAGGCGGGTGACTTCGTCGGTTCCCGTGCCTACGGCGGCCGTTACCACTACTGCTACTGGTGTTTCCCATGAGAAACAATATTGAAGGGAGTAGCGACCAGTAAGTGAAAAACGGAGGTTATAAGTAACGGAAACCGTTAAATAGTTGGACGGACAAAGAGGTGATCCGCAACTGTGAGTGTTGAGAGAGGAAGAAGGAAGAAGAAGATAAAAAAGAAAGAAAAAGGAATCTTTGGATGGGAGAGGGAGAGGGAGAGGGAGAGGGAGAAGAGGGGTTGCGTAAAGCGCAAAGCTCCACCCAAATCACCTTCCATGATTATGCGGTTGGATGGATTCAATTGAGATTTTGCTAAACTCACCCACTTTCTTTCTTTCTCTCTTCCTTTTTCTTTCTTTTTTTGGTTTTCTCTTTCTTTTCTTTTTTTATTTTACTTCTTTTGGGGGAAAAAAAATTATGAAAGTGAAAGAAAAATTATTTGGAGGGAACTGCACTGCATTCTTTGTTTTCTACTATACATGCAAAGAGGTGTAAAATTGTTGAAATGTGGGTCTCACAATGGTTCAGGAAAAGGAATTCTGTTGACAGGATTAATCCTTCTAGTTTATTTAAGAGATCAGTTTTTTAAATTATTAGGTCTTAACTCAGTGGTTAGGATTATGCATTTATAATTGTGAGCGTAATAGTTTAAATTTTTGTGATGTGTGTAGGAATTTATTTCTTTTCTTAATTATGATATATAATTAAGTGAAGATAGTCTTCTCCTTTTTGAAATATGAGTGGAGTAGACACCCCTTGAATATTAGAGAGGATAAAAATTTGAGTAATACTATATAAGAATTAATGTAAACTAGTCTCAGTAATTATCTGATTGTAAGTATCAGTTGTAAATCTTATATAATATGAGTTGTAATATGAGCATTAGTCTCATGTAATTTAAAAAAAAAAGACTAGTTTTTTGGTAAAAAAATTTTTTAAATCCAACCAAACTCTAGTAAGCAAGATGTGATGCTAAAATAACTCAGGTAGATCATATCAAAGGCACCTATGGATACACAAGAAGATTCAAATCCTCAAGGTTTCGGCTCTCCCACAAATGCACAAAGAGATTTATGCTGTTTTTACATTTTGAATTCATATTTTGGAGTGGAGAGTTCTCAAAATCAATTGTTTACTTTCTTTGGAAGTGGGTGGAGGGGAGTTTCACTTTATGAGCCTCACTCATTTTTTATTTATATTATTAAAAGTATTAAAAATAATAATAATAATAATAATTTTATATAATTAAAATTAAAAATAAATAAATATATTATTGTCCAAATTTAATAGCAGTTTTTCCAGTTTGTCGGTCCCCGATTATAAGTTCTCGTTGACCACGGCCTATAGGAACGAGACTATCTACCGCTTTTAAGCCCGTTTGCATGGGCTCGTGCACAGATTTACGTTCAATAATCCCTGGGGCTTTCACTTCGACACGTCTTCGCTCGTGATCACTTAGAGCCCCTCTTCCATCAATAGGGACTCCCAACGCGTCGACCACACGCATATTCTTTACATAAGGGTAAACTTATAATTTGAAAAAACTCACTCCTAATTTAAGATAAAATAAACACATAATTAGAATTCTCATTAGCCATCCACACTTTTATTCCAATGTAAATAAATACATTATTCTCACTTGTACTTCACACTCCCAATTTTAAAATTCATACTCCTCAAGATTTCTTCTCCAACCCAATAGTTATAAACAACATCAAATTCTTTAGCTTAAAGATAAAGAGAGTAAGTGCAAACCAACTCAACTAAGAAGTTATTATTGACAAAACAAAATTACAAATAGTTGCCAATATTTCTTGGACAAATAATTCATCCAAAGTCCAAACAACAAAATAACTATCTTTCAATGTTAACTTATGCGGTGTTTTTTTTTCAACTTAACAATTTAATTAACTTAATTTCAATCAATTAAGTCATTAATTTTTTTTTACTTAATGAATATTTTTATTGAGCCAATTTTTAAACTTTTTGCTTAGGGTTTGTTCTTTTTTAACTTAAAGACTTAATTGACTTAATTTCAATTAGTTAAGTCATCAAGGTAACGTTTGTTTTTTTTATCTGAAATATGAATGGGTCTAAATTTGGCTAAAGTCTGAATAGGTCTGAATTGCATATAACTGAATGATATGTTTGTTTTTTTTTAATATTGGAACATAAGTGGCATTTTGTTTGTTTTTATAAAACACAAACGCCTAAAATATGATTATTTGACATTTATGTGCTTGAAAGAATTATTTATACTTATTATAAATTTTAAGATTTAGATACATGCACATTACAATTAAAATCAAACATATGTAGAACTAGGTACTAATTGATCTTTAAATAAAAACATTATTACATGACTCCAAATGTAAAATTTAATCAAACTTATTATACTAATTAAAAATTTTAAAGATAAGAAAATCAATTACATCATTGAGAAGGTTGATTTGCAAGTTGGTCTCATAGTTGTTGCATAAATACTCGATCCGATGGTCCAAAGAAGTTGCTTGCCTTTGTTAATTGATTCAAATTTACACTATTATTTTCCAACTCAACTTCTTCATTGTCATACTCTAGAAATAATGAATCAGTAATAAATAATCTTCAAAGAAAGTTGTGAATCGCAATGCATGAGATAATAATCTTTTTATGAGCATTAAATGGATACGGTGGCATTCGCTTTAAAATTGGAAAATGAGCTTTTGGAACAACCAAAAGTATGTTTAATAACATTCCTTAATTTCACATGACTATAGTTGAAAATCTCCTCTTTCCCTCTAGCTCGACCACCATTATGACAATCATTCAACCAATAAGGTACATGACAATATGGCGCCATAAATCCTCTAGTATGTGTATATGCCACATTAACTAAATAGAATTTTTCTAGGTTCAATAATTACCAAGAGTTAATTATTAGAAAAAAAATGTCTAACAATTATATAAAAGGAAAAGGTAGGAATTTACCGTTGGTATACCTTGAAACTTGCGTATTAATGTAGTTATACCCCTATACTTCAAAATTATCACAATATGTCTTTTGACAAGAGTAATGTCTAAAATACCCTCAAATATCTCCAATTACACAAGTAGCAGAACACTCAACCAGCCTTGTTCTTCTTCTTCACGAGATTTCTTCCTCCTTGTCATTGAATTTCGTCTCCTTTGGCCGTAATAACTTCATTAAAATTACCCTTATCAACCATAATAATTCCTCTCTTGTTGGTGGTGGCATTCTTGGAGGTGGCATTCTCAGTGGTTGTGAAAATCATCCCTAATTGCGACTAAGATTTCATGAAGTAGCATCAATATCAAATCTTCGCCAAGTAAAATTTTATATATACATACATGAGGTTCTTCAATCTTCATCCTATAATTTATAGTTGGTTAACATTGCATTTCTTATTATCATGTTTGATATGGTAATGGGTTGGATTATTCTTGGGTTTTATCGAATACTGTTGAAGAGTTGATTGAGTACTTTCTTGATACTGAAGCTCAGGAGCTTGAGTTTGAAATTGCAAGGTTAAGGCCAAGGTTAGTTCATTTGTTTGATTTATTTTTCTATTAAAACAATGAAATGTTTTTGGAAATGCATGCAACTTGATTGATATTTTGCCTCTTCCCAAGCGTATAAATAGATGAAGGTGTTCAAATTTGGTTTAATGCATCGTTCGATTATAATTATATGTAGGTAGAATAATTTATATGTTGATGAGAATGAACAGAGTGTGAAAGCTCTCGTAGATTTGTAACTCCTTGATTTGCTAATAGAAAATGAATTTTCTTGATTTTTTTGTACTTGTGAAGATTATCTACATTTTGAAGTTTGATGACGAGAAACAATAAGTTCCAATTGTTTGGTTATTCTTATTTTCTACCTCACCAGGCACTTGCAGTAACATCAATAAATTATAGGCATCAAGATTCAAGAACGTTATGATGCTTGTCAGCTTTACTTATTTCACTTGCATGCTTGGTACCCCTTTTTTGCTTTAAGAGTTGTTTTGGCTTAATGCCATGAATTTATCTTGTCTCATCCTGCCTATCTCTGTTCCTTCGTTCCTCTATATTTCTCTCTTCATGTTTGTATGATAACATGTGCTCATTTCTCTCTACACTAGTTGTAACTTCGACAAAGAAGAAACTTTGTTACCCCTTTCATATTCTCTTAGTGTGGAATTACCTTGAACCAAAAATTGAAGCACTAACACGTTTCATCATGTGCAAGTTTCAGGTAGAACGAATGGCCCTCTTTTATTTTTATTTTTCATTGTTTCTAATCATCACCATCATCAACAGCAGGTAGAATTTTGAGACTTTCTATGTGAATTGGTCAACATATCTTTTAATATGGCCTTTTTATTAAAGGGTGTTTTTGTTTCTTTTCATTTATTTTAATTTAAAATAAAAGCAAAAGAAATTTTGTCTACCTTTTCTCATTCTCAGATTCTTTTTCCTGGACTGCTTGTGTCACGTGTTGCTGGTATAGAAATAGTTGTGCTAAAGGCCAAATGCTTACCATTTTTTTTCTTTTCTTTTTAAATTTGAATTTGAACTACTTTCTCTTCCCCGTTTGTATCTTTTTCCAGGGTATCTACTATATATATTGGGTTTTGAACTTAACAATAAGAATGATGATTTTTAACAATTGATTTATATGAATTTTTGCTAGTGGTAATTATAGAGCATTTTTGTTGCGGTACTTGGAGGTCCCAGCCCATAGACTTGATGTCAATTCATTTTGCCAACAAGATCATGTTACACAATTTCGAAAAGCATTGACTGTCAAATTATTTGAGCATAGGTCGTGGAAAAAAACTTCGTAGTATCATACCCTTAAAAACTTCGTTGACGTCTCATTTTTTGGATTAGGAGATGTAATGGTTACAATGAGGATGTTGTTGATATTTGATGTCATTAAAGATAACTTTACATCATTAATATGTTTTATTTTTTTGTTAATTATATTAATGATAGAGAAGATAGTTTGTACAATGTATGTGATACAATAGAATGATCATATATGCTCAAGGAATGCTCTGTAAGAAAATACATGACTGTAGTCGGGTATTTTCACATATACACGACTGTTGTTGAGTATTTGCAAATATACACGACCAACTCTCTGTAAAAAAATACACGACTGCAGTTGAGTATTTGAACAGATACACGACTGCAGTCAAGTATTTGCAAATATACATGACCAGCTCTGTAAGAAAATTCACAACTATAATCGAGTATTTTACCTGTTGTTTGTAGTTGGACTTCATCCATGGGAATTATATATTAATTTTCTTCAGTTGTGTATACATTCATTATGTCGTAGTCTGGGTTTTCTTTATTATTTGCTATGGAACCTTCAATTTACAATTCTAGTTATTTCTTACCCATATTGAATGGATTTCAAATAATATGTTAATGATTAAATGTCCATTTGGCTTTTTAATGGTCCATTAAGATTTTTTTTTATAATAAACAAAATTTTCATTCTCCCTATTCATTAACAAGCCATATTAAAGTAATTTTTTTTTTCATACTATCATTCATTTAAAATTCTGTACAAAGATTTGAATCCAATGAGATATAGAAGTCAAAACATATTTAGCTTTTATTTATTTTTACGTTGTAAGCATTATGTTTTATCATGAAATGATTTAAATCCAAGGAGATATAGAAATCAAAACATATTTGATGCTTGTTCTAGTCGTGTAATGAATGCTTTACTTGGTTGTGCTTGTTGTAATTGTGTAATAAATGTTTTACTCGACTGTAATTATGTAATGAAAAAACTTTACTCGGCTGTAGTCGTGTAATGAATATTTTACTCGACTGTAGTCATGTAATGAATGCTTTACTCGACTGTAATCGTGTAATGAATGTTTTACTCGACTGGTGTGTTGTGTAATTTTTTTGATTGGTCTAAAATATATTATTATGCAACTTTTCAGTCGTTTTATATTATAATTAAAATATTTTATATTTATGCTGATGGAACTGAAAATTAAGGAATCAAAATACTGCAAATCAAAGATTTCTAATTGATTATCACTAGATGCTGTAGAAGACATAAATAAAGCTCATCCTTGTGAGTACGTAATATCCCGCAATAAAATCAAGGTATGTAATTGAGTACATCATATATATTGTTTTTTTTTTAATAAAAATGGTGATTTTATTATTGATATATATGAATTTTATTAGTGGTGATCGTGAAGCATTTTTATTGCAATACTTGGACGTCCAAGCCCATGGCCTTGACGTCAACATATATTGTCAACAGGATGATATTACACAATTTTGAAAAGCATTGGCTGTCAAATTATTTAGACACATGTTGTTGAAACCAACTACATAGTGTCATACCCTTAAAAACTTCATTGTTGTGAGTTTACCATTTTTTGGATTAGTTATCATGAGATGTAATAGTTGCAATACGGATGTTGTTGACATTTGATATAGTTAAAGATGATTTTATATTAGTATTCATGTTTTTTTTTTGTTAAGTATATTATTGAGAAAGAAGATAGTTTTGTACAATGTCTGTTATACAACAGGGTGTTCATATATATTAAAGGAATGAGCGGCTAAAATTTATGTGATATAACAAGATGATCATATAATTCAAGGAATGCTTAGCCTAAATACACGATCACAGTCGGTATTTTCATAAATACACAACTATAGTTGAGTATTTTCATAAATACACGACTATAGTCGAGTATTTTCATACATACATGATTTCAATTGGGTATTTGAATAGATACACGACTACAGTCAGGATTTCATAGATGCACGACTGTAGTCGAGTATCTTTAAAATAACATACGTACATCATCCATCATTGAAATACTAATTATTCATCTTTTAATAAGTTGTAATAAAGTACAATTAGATATACAAGACAATAGTTGGGTAACTTTACAAATACATGACTATTGTCGAGTACGTGGACATAGAATAAAAACCACGTAAAATAGTTATTATAATGATAACACAATCAACATAAGCTTTAACATATCAAACTTCAATTCAACAAACAACAAAAGCTATTGTATATTAAACAACATAGGTTCAATACATGTTCGAATTATAAATAAGTTTTAATAGAACAGAAGTTGCTACATAATCATTATAGTTATTAATATGCTCAGCCTAAACACTCGACCCATGTATTATAAACCCTTGGTCGCTTCTTTTTGAAATCAATATAAGCCACGCAAACATGTTTATCCACCTGCGAAACAAAAAAGTAGAAATTTATCACACTTGCACGACTGTTATAGTGTAAATTCACACATACATAAGTTGAAAAAATACACGACTACAGCCTAATAAATAGTCAACTGGAACATTTTATATATATGCACAATTGTAGTATGTAAATTTATATGTACACGATAGTAGGCGTGTAACTTATTAAAACACACGACTATAGTCCAGTAATAATTAGAAGACATATTTAGTGAAAAAATATATTTTTTGCACTAATAGAATGTATTGTCATAAATACAGGAATACAGTCAAGCATCTTTATAAATATACGATTGTAGTTAGGTTTCATGAATAAACGGTTGTAGTCTAGTAAATTTCTATATACACGACGGTAGTCAGGTAACTTTATAAATACACGACTATATTCGAGTAAGTGAATAAAGAACAAAAATTAAAACAAAGTGATAACACAATTAACATAAGATTTAATATATCAAACTTGAATATATTAAACAAGAAAAGCTTTTTTTTTTATCAAATAACATCGGTCTAGTACATGTGAGGATCATAATAAGTTTTAAGGGAATACAAGTTGCTATTCAATTATCATAGCTAAAATACCCAAGCAAATTAGTTTTTTTTGCTTCGTTGTGAAAATAAAATTCATCACCCCTGTCATATTTGAAACGGGAAAGATTGGATCGAATGTTTTAAGCTTGAACTTCATTTTAATTTCAAATTTAGAAATACCAATAGAAATAACTCGAGATATTCTTTTCTGTCATAATATAACACATAATTATACAACAAATACAAAAAAAAATTCAAACAAGGTATAAAACGAAGTGTGGAACCGTTTGTCCATTTACACAACTGTCATCGTGGAATTACTCATTTACACGACAGTAGTCGTGTAACTTGCTAAAATACACAATTATAATTCAATAAATAGTCAAAGGATATACTTAAAAAAAATGTATTCTTTATACTAACAGAATCCTAGGTGTCATAACAGCTACTATATTTTCACATTTACAAGACTGATGTCGTGTAAATTTATACATCTATGACGAAAGTCGTGTAAGTTACAAAAATAGATGACTACAGCCCAGTAAATAGTTAGAGGACATATTTCTTCTCATAAAAATATTTTTCTTACACTAATAGAATGTTAGGGTTTTATAACGGTTGAAGCATTGTACATATATGCACAACTGTAGTATGTAAGTTCATACGTACATGATAGAGTTGTGTAACTTAGTAAAACACACGACTATAGTCTAGTAATAGTCAGAGGACATATCTAGTGAAAAAAATATATATTTTGCACCAATAAAATGTTAGAGTGTCATAATAATTAGAATATTTTACGCATTTTTACGACTACAGTCGTGTAAATTCATACGTACACGACAGCAATCATGTATGTCGGATGCAGAATAAAATTTTGGCAACAAATTCAGATTTTAACGAATTTAGTTATAAAACCCATTAAACAACAGTCATATGATGCAAATGTATTGAAAATGTGAGTTACTTTATTAGTTATCACAAACCAAACAAAACTCTAAATATAATATAATGCCAACCAAATAAATAAATAACACAAAATAAAAATAAAGCTTCAAATACCTTATTCATAAGATAAATAATGCACCCTACTCAAACCAAAATCTCAGTACATTAGCTGTACATGAGCGATTTTAAGAGTGTGGAGTGAGTTTTTGTTGTGTGGAGTTAAAAAGAGTAAGAAATAAAGAGTGTTGAAGGTGAGTTGTGTGTGTTTTATATTTTTCTTTAGGGGTATTTTAGATAATGTACCACATAAAAAAGTATATATAGATAATTTTTAACTATGGGGTATATTCAACTAAATACCCCATTTTTAAGACATCTTTAATTAAAAACCCCAGGAGAAGGTTACTTAGTGGTGGCATTGGAAAATTATGTCTTGAATTATGAATTATTTTTGTCAAGACTTTTGAATCATGTGTTAATCCTTCCCATCGAACAATAAGGAACCTCTATATGACACTTATTTATCTATTAGAATACATGCATGAATTAGGGTTTCATCTATTACACCAACAGCACCCCAAAAATGCAAATATTATTAATATGAGAAATATGTTAATTATGTTACTATTTATGATTGAAAAAAGATAATTTACCTTAAATATTTCCTGTGATTAGTTATGCCACTCAAATCATCATTAAATGAAAGAGAAGTAATCATTTCTTCTGTAATTAGTCAAATGTTTGGGTCACAAGATTGCAACCATATGTTGTTACTGTCGTCATCCTAATCTATGTTGAATATTGTTTTTTCATATAGTCCCAACAATTTTTAATTTGCTTTTGTTTTAACCTTCTTCTGAATGTCTTAAATATTTCTTCTATAATTCAAGCCCAGGCACTTGACTTTAAAGTTCCATCTGATCTAAATCTATTATTAACCTTAATGAGACAAAGATCAATTAATTGCTTTCTTTGGAGCATGATCACTCCAATTTGCTCCACAAACTCCAACATTCAACCATAAATAATCGAACCAAATCATATACATGTTACAATTAGAATTGAAAATAGAAGATAATTATGCCAATATTTATTGACTTCTTCAATGTAGATAGTCTTGTCCTCTATTCTAGAAACTGAAAACAAATATTTTACAATAAAATTGATACCAACGATAGCAGTCATCTAATGTTTCAAATTTATTAAACTTAAAACTAGTAGCACATGCTAAATAGAATCAAAACAATATGCAAGCATAGTATATACATAGCCATTCACATCTCACGCATGATACCAATCACAACAAATCAATACAAAATTGATGAGTTGAACAACCTAGACAAAAAATTGGAAAGCTATAGAATTTTAGTCAATTCTTTTCTTAAACCATTAATAGGAATCACATTGTTCAAATAGAATCACATTGTTCAAATAGCACATGCTAAATAGAATCAAAACAATACGCAAGCATAGTATATACATAGCCATTCACATCTCACGCATGATACCAATCACAAAAAATCAATACAAAATTGACGAGTTGAACAACCTAGACAAAAAATTGGAAAGCTATAGAACTTTTGTCAATTCTTTTCTTAAACCATTAATAGGAATCACATTGTTCAAATAGAAACAAGTTCCAAAATCTTTGATTTACTTTACTTCAACCTCAATACACAAGTCACACAAGTTATAAATATTTTCTTTTTATTCTAGAGAGTCCCCCACATCCAAAACCCAATATGGAAACCTGTAAACCTTGATTGCCTAGTTTCACTCCTAGAACATGGACTTGAGGCGTCTCCTTCATTTTTACACAAAAACTAGATCTTAGTTGCTAATTTGTAGAGACTCGCTTCAATGTAAAGAACCTAAAGAGAAGTTGACTTACTAGCTTTCACATTCAATAAGGGACTAGCTAACAACCCATCAAATACCAAATGGACAACCCCATGATAAATAACATTTGTTTTTATTTATTAATAATATATTTTTAATAAGCCTTTCTTCTCATATAAAATACATTACTAGCTTCACTATTGGAAGAATTGATATTTTATTAATCATGTAACTTTCCATTAACTTTCTTGGAGCACGAAATTTTTTGTTTGATGTATGAACCACAATTAGCATATATGGACAAAGTTTTCAACATCCAAGTTTTCTACATCCAAAATATATAACATAATATTTATAAGAACTATAAAAAAAAAGTACCTTAACAATGGAGCTTCAACGACCGTTGTACTTGAAGAATTTTAGTGCGAATGAAAAAGAGGACAAATCGAAAGAATAGAGAATGTGAATTACAAAGAGAAAAAAAGGGGATTAGGTTTTATAATACGGAAATATGTATATTTAATAGAGATAGTATTGGAAGATAGTATTTATTTCCTATTCAAATTTTTTTTAATTTAGATAAAAGTCATGAAACTTTACTTTTTGTATTCAGATGTAAATATCTTGAAATCAGATTAAGTTACCCAAAAAAAAAGCAAATTTGAAAAAAAAACTAAAATTAACAAATTTTCAAACTTTAGATGTTTAACAAACAAGTTATAAATCTATTTGTTTTTTCAACTTAATAAAAATTTTCAGTCATTAAGTTATTAAGTTTTGTTTTTTTTAGCTTTTTGCTTAATCTAAAAAGTCTGAATGATACTATTAAAAGATATTCTCCAAAATATCCCTATCTAATTTATTAATTTTCATCTTCACCTAAATAAAACCTACTAATTAGCATTATTATTCATTTCCATAACTTTTGATAATAGAGTAGTAGATTATTATTGCTTTTATCTTTTTATATCTTAAAATTAGCATTATTTATCTTTACAAGTTTTTAGGAATATTTTTCATATAATACTATCTTATTTATGTTTGTTGAGATTTCATTATTTATGTAACATATAAAATTTGTAAGGGTACAAACGTAAAACTACTGGTTTTAAACTTTTTAAGTTGAAAAATAAAAAAAAACAATTTAATACATATACTAGAGATTAAAAAAAATTAAATATATCATTCAAATTCAGATATTTATCTTTATTTGAAATTTAAAATTTAGGTCTATAATAAAATTGATTAATATTTCTCAAAGCTCTTTTAGAAAAATTTAACAAGAACATTACCATGTCTTGGGACAATTTAAATTTTTATCAATTGAAAACTTTTTTCGCTTCTTTGAATTTCCGATATAATCCAAAATACTACATATATTCTCATTCATTAATTAAGTAAGCATTACCTATACATAATCTATCATAAATATTATATAAATTCCTTTCAACTTTTAAAACCACTAAAAGTTGTTTCTTAATCTAAGGACATGCCAACTTAGCCTTGGTAGCGCAATCGTACTACGCATATGGTGGAACAAGCAACAATAAATTCTAAAGTTCAATATCTCTTCTATTATTTCACAATTCACAAGAAGGGTAGGAGCGGATGCCATGAGCAACCAAGGGTAAACCATTTGCTTGAATGAGTAATTTCCAATACTCGAAAACATAGTGGACATGGCAAAGTAAAATAAAAATTGTACAAACAATTAAATAGTTTTTAACTGAAAATAACATTAAGAGCATTTTGAGAGAGTATTTTCTGATAGTTCATGACATTTTTGAATATTGCATAAAATAGAGAGGTAAATGTTTGTTTATTCTCTTTATTTTGTGTTAAGTATTTGTTTTCGATAGATTTTGGGTGTAGGAAAAGACTAATCTATCTAGAACAATGAATTTGTATTTTTTGGGGAGACGGGGTACCTCTTTAGTTTGTTGTGTGGTATTTTCGGAAGTCCGGAGGAGGTGATAAGTGACGTGAAAGTAGTAACAATGGTGAAGGGTTTGAACCAAGAGAAATGTTCCTCGAAATGAGCTTCCTACAAAACAGTGAAACCGAGGTTAGAGGTGAAGCCGGGGTACCCCGGCGTTCATACTCCGACACTCAAGTTAGTAAACTCGAGCTTTTATGACAAAGAGAGCTGGCTAGCCCTCTATAAATTAGGGTTTAAGGTTGAAGAAAACCTCTTTTTTAGAGTGAGTCTTTTTTGGTGAGTGAGAACATGATGGAGAATAAAACCTAGGCATATTTATATATGGAGTACCTTAGCTACCACGTGACATATCCTCTTTGGCTAACATCTTTTTCTCTTTTTTATGATTTTTGGGCCATTATGTGCATGCTTGGGGATCAAGAATAGCATTCGCGGCGTATCTCTTTTTTTGGAAACATGACGCACGCTAGGGAGTGGTCCTGCGGTACCTCTACAGTGGCTGTCAGGTAGGCATTTGGGGACTACTGTCCTTGGGATAGTGTCCTTTATTTTTGGCAGAGGTGACAGGCGGCTGTTCCCCACTTTTCAGCACAACGTTTTGGCATTTAATTCTGACGAAATCAAACGTTATTCTTTAAGCGATGAAGACATTTCTTATGACGAATTTTTCTCGAAACCGTTCCGCAGGGTACCCCTAAATTATTTGGAGTACCTCTAGCTGTGGGGGGTACCCTTAAATTGTATGAGGTACCCTAGCTGTGAGGGGTACCCCGAGGTAATCCCCTATTGTGTGGGGTACCCCAAATTATGCAGGATACCTCTAATTATAATCCAATTATGAGGGGTACCTCAAATTGTGTTGGAGTTGTTCCGCTTGCCGACACGTGGTGCTCTGTTACTTTTTTATATTTTTCCCCAAACAGTATTTATTTCATTCTTATATTTAAAAAAGTGTAGATAAAATATCTTTATATGAACAATTAATACTATATAAATTTTTACTGAAATTGCAACTGTTTTTACAATTTGCACAACTTTTTTGGTTCAATTTATTATAACATTTCAAATATTAGAAAATTTATAATTTTAATCATTTATGATAATTTTTCAATTATTTCATTATAATTTCAAGTCAATCCAACCCCCACGTTGACCTTATCACTTAGGCTCCAAACACTTTAATATTTTAATACTAAATATAAGGTAGGTTATTCTTACTTAAATTTTTATGACAAGGACGTTTATACGACTCACAAGTTTTCAATAAGGGATAATAAGATTCCTTTTATCATAATATTCTATCACTTTATTAACTAAAAAAATTGATTGCTATGTTTTATAATAAATAAAAATATAATATCAAAATATATGCAACAGTATAAACATTTTAAGACAACTTCAATATTTAAAAAATATTTTAGTACTTTGCAATATTATATTTTATTAAACTAAATTGTATAATAATAGAAACACAATAGGAAAATGAATATATAAAATTTAAATTATTTTCAATATTATTAATACATCAGATATATTTTGTTAGTTGTAAAATCTATTTAATCCAAAGATTTATTCTAAAATTTTTATAATAAATAAAAATATCTTATTAAAATGATTTTAATAATTTAAATTTTTTAAATTACATTGTATGTTAAAAAGTATTCTAATATTATTAGTTTAGTAGACAAATTAAAGTATTGAAATATATTTGTATTCATTAAAAATTTTAAATTCAATTTTTTTAGTTACTATATACAAAGGATATTATGGTAACAAGATTAGTATTATTATAATATTATGGTAACTAAATTTTAATATCTTAATATAATATTACTATATTATGTTGTATTATAATAACTAATATATAATATAAATTATTTAATATCTAGTTTAACAAATAATTAATATTTAATTTTGTATAAAAATAAAAAACACTTAAATAACAATGAAGTTTAAATAATATTCATTGAATATTAGTAGTAATATAAAACAATGATATACAAATATTATTATATATAATACAATCTACTAAACCAAATATAATTTTGCATTATAACTTAATGAAGCATAATGCAATACATAATAATGTAGTATAGGTAGTCCTTTGGAATATTGTGTCAAATGCACCCTTAAGTTATTGGAAAATAGCACGTAGGTATAATAAGTATTGTTCTGTAGTACTTCATTTCTAAATAATTATAAAATCTCACACTTCACACTTTACTACTTTTTTGTCATGATTATTTGTTGACCGTTAATAATCAGTAACATCATGCTAATGTAATTAGAGCAGAAGTGTCTTTATTCTTAGAATAAATCTAAAATTTTAGTGTAAAGGGAAATATTGTCATTAGAAAAATAAAACAATTGGTATTGGCCAAAAAAAAATCCTTTACTAATATTTTGCAAATTCATTAACATATTTTGTACTTTTTCAAAATAAGTGAAAGATTGATATTTTAAAGGTTAATTAACTGTCAACTAATAGTATTAATGGAAAATAATAAAATATCATATTAAGGATGATAGAAATCCCCACGAGAACGGCGGTCTTGGGAGATTTTTTCCATTTTGAAAGAGTATGAGAATAATTTTATACCCAATTTTTTATTTGGAAAAGAGGTTGAATGACATTTTTATCCAATTTTTTATTCGGACAAGGGGCATGGATGATGTGAAATCCATTTCCCCTCCCCAATTCGTCATTTTCATATTTTAGTCCATTTTTCTATTTTAATCTTTAATTTTAATTTTATTATTTTACAATTATTAGTGAATAAATAATAAAATTTACATTGAAAAATATTAAATAATGGTGTACATAACAAATACCAAAATATTTATATAAATAATGTAAATATTAGTTGAAATAAAGACTTTAATGTAATTTTGACTTAACCATAACCCAAAGCTCACAATCCCACAAGTTCACGATCCACAAATCAAACTCTAAGCCACTCTCTCATAGTCTCACCAATTTTTTTTTTCCAAATTATTCACGTTGTAGTTAGCACCCAACTTGTCCTCATCTTATCATAACCCGGTAGCACGTTGCATGTCAGAGGCTGAGCAGCCCAGCTTGTCCCAACGTTAGCCAGAAGCCTCACTCACGCATTTGTCGCGCCATTATTGGTTGCCAAGAGGTATCATTGCTCATGTCGTATGCACTTCAACATTGTATAAAGTCACATTATTTGTATTTTGTTTTGAAAATCATTATTTGAATATTAAATATACCAAAAGTTTGATAGAGTAGAATGAAATAAGACTCATTCATGACCATTCTCTTTTTATTTTATATATTTTCAGGTTAATATAATTAAATTTAATTTAAAAAATAAAAAAAATCTGTTATTCGGTGATTGAGAATTTGTAGGAATCTCCCGTTATTATTCGAAAGGAAATAAGGATTCTCTTAAATAATTATAACTGGGACAAGAAGGGGACGAGAATATATGTAGAACATCGGAGATGGATATTAAATGTCAATCTCCTCCCCTTTATGTTCCCACTTTTATATAAGATTATGTAATTTTTTAATAATAAAATATTACAGTGCCACACTTATTGTAGCCAGATATTATTTTCTAATAGCTAACCAGTAAAAGGATTACAACCCATATTAAATTTGAAGCGTCCAAAATTATCGGGCTTAAATTTCATACATATGATACAATATTTTATGGAAGAAAAATATGCAAATTGAAGGAAGAATTGATACTTTGATAGACTGCATGGGGACCATCGACGGAGCACTCAACAACTTGCCGACTTTTTAATTTACCTTTTTCGTTAGAGATATGGTAAATTAATATTTCTTTATCCTTTTCTTCGTCCTTAACAGAATTTAATAATCACTCATTTGGCTTTACCTTTGTCTGCAATACCTGTATCAATAAGCCGAAAAGAATTTTTTTTTTCCTTTTATACGTACGATTTATCCTTTGTCCTGTCGTTGCTGCTAAATATCATCACTAGGCCCAAAAGTTCAGTCCGAATCATAAGGTATGCACTTACGATGAACTCAAGCCACCATAAAGCACGTGAGTCTGAAAATGCATTGAAGTTAAGTCCATTTGGAGAGTGCTTAGCCCACAAGGGAATGGCTCGCATAACAAGTTAAAGAAAAGAGTTGGACTATTGGCACATTTCTAATCTCCTCATAAAATTTTTTTTTAGTTATATTTATTTTATTTTTGAAAATATTTATTTTTTTAGATATAATTTTCTAAGTTCTCAATTTTCATTTGATTTTTTTTATTGTTAAAACTCAAAGATTATTGTGCTATTTTTTAATTATTTTCAATTTTATTATTACTCTACAGAAAAATTAAAAAGTTATATAGGTGATAAGTTTTTTAGTGTTAATCATTGGCTGAAATAACACATATTTCAAATTATAATTTCAAAGTAATTTTAAGTATGGAAATATTTAATCAATAAGAAATCAAAAGAGAACAATAAATTATTCTAAATTTGTACAATTTATTTTAGTTAGATAGAAAGTAACATATAGATTTTTTTTTTTTTGGGAAAAGGATTGATTATGAATTAAGTAATTTACTGGAAAAAAATCTATATATGTTTAATTTTCAATTGTCATTAATTGTAATTTTATTTAAAGTGGGGTTTTATAAGAATAATGTTGGGATGCCAATAGCTCCACTTTAAAGAAAAACCTGTAACCTTAAAGAGCCCAATAAAAGGCCCAATTCTACCCAGGGGTGTTGGTCCATAATCAAGTTTGAGCAGAATTAGTATCTTCCAACGGCAATAAGAACCCCTAGTTCTAGTCCTAAATTTAATCTTGCAAGTCAAGTTACTTAATAAGTGGGACAACTCAATCCTCATGATAAGTTTAATCATATCTAAAGAGGATAATTATTAGAAACCTCCCCTGAGATTTGACATATTCTCGGTTTAAGAGATTATATTCTCGTATTATCAGTCACCTCCCCTGACGTTAGTATACCGTTTAGTATAATTTGAGTTGTTGAGGGTAAAATGGTAATAGAACTCATTAATAATAAAAAATTCTAACAAACATTAAAGGGAAATTATCCACTATCTACTCGTTTTTTTCAACTTTTTTAAAAATACACATATCTTGATTTTTTTGGCTGAATTCCACCTGAACTTATATTTTCTTACACTTATCTACTCCCGTGTTCATGCTGTTAAAACTTTGTTGATGTCATAGGGATAAATTTATCATTTAACCCAAAAAAAAAAACGACATCGTTTTTTAGCTTCTTTTTACCTCATCGAAATGGTTTGTTTCAGCAAAATTAAATTCTTTGTTTCATAATTAATAAAAAAAAATTCTTTGTTTCATAATCAGTCGCAGAGATCGAAGAAAGTAAATGGCATCAGGATGGGGAATCAATGGCAATAATCGCTTTAATTTCAAGAATAAATCATGTAGAGATGTCGTGATTTTGTTACAGTGGTTCTCTAGCTTGTTCAAAGTCACCCGGAATAGATCTGCGCTTTTATTTTGTTGTGTAATAAAGTCAACGTTCTTACCTTTATTTGCAATTAGATTGATGCCACCATTTTCTCCACATTACATCACATCATTACCATGCCAAGAAAGAGCAATATCCACAAAACCGTTTGCAACTCCTACCAATCACCCTCCTCAAACTCCGACAGCATGCCCCACAGCCATTATTATCCATTGCTTTCACTCCACCATAAACATTTCAGTAGCAATCTCCATTGAAACTTCAACAGGCAACACCATTTTCCCTGATTCCCCAGCCCAACAACATTTCCTTTTCCTTTCTTCACTATGCACCGTTCTCTGCCACCAATAGCTTGATATCAATCGATGACCGCGCCACCAGCAGCTCGAGCTTGACGATCGACCATCCATCACCGATCTCTTGTGGCTAGCCGTGACTTCTTCAGTTACTGGATTGAGTTTGGGATTAGGTTTCGGCCAGCCGTGACTTTTTTTTTGTTTTTATTTTTATTTTTTTGCATTTATTTAGGGAAAAATCATAATTTTGTGTCTGGGCTTAAATAGTTATTTGATCAATTTTCCATTAGTTCTCTTAACTGTATGCAAACGAAGGTGGATAGGTGCAAGAAAATGTTATTTTAAGTGGGATTTAGCCAAAAAAATTAAGATATGTGTATTTTTGAAAAAGGTTAAAAAACAAGTGGACGGTGGATAATTTCCCAACATTAAATTATCACATTAGATTTCGAGAATGATTTGAGGTTTGTTCATATCCATTGGGTAAAAAAAAAAAGTAAGCATTTAACCAAAAGATGTTATTAATCCACCAAAAAAGAAAGAATGATTTGAAGTTTGTTATCCATTGGGTAAAAATCAGAAGCAAGTATTTAACCAAAAGATATTATCACTCCACTAAAAAAGAAAGAGAAATGGGCATCTCCTTACTCAGTTCAAACCAAAGCTTACAAGAACAACATTCCATCCATTTTCTCTATCTCTGTTATGTTTTAATAGAGAAAGAGTGCCACAAGCAAGAAACAATGACGACGAACCCGAATACCCCAACATCAAGGATAACTGAATCACGACCATCAAGTGGAAGAAGACTGACCAGTGAGTTTCGTTGTCTACCCACAAACAACCTCAGTTCGTTGTGAGCCATGAAAAAAGTATAAAAATGGCTTATTACTGTACATGTCAATTTTATCAGCTGGAATTAATCAATTTGGTAAAATTTATATAATTGATGTCGATAACTTTTTAAGAATATCTTAGTAATGCTTCCATTTTTTTTCCCATCCATTGGCATTAGTTGTGGGTTAATGATTGTTGTGAATGTATGTTCAATTGATTTTGATTCAAAATGGCTTCACCTACATACTGCTGCCTCGTGAATGATTGAAAATGGGTGTGGAAAATTTTGAATTTTTTAAGCTACTACCACTAATTGTTGAACAGGGATGCATGGTATAGTTTTTGTGAAATTGAAGATGGTATTGAATGTTTGAGATAACTTTAAGTGTATATTAATTTGCTGAGGCTACTGGATTTTATTTTATATTTCCATGATGATATTAAAGTGGAATGGGTTGATAAAATTTCATGAGTTGTTGCATTCTTGCTTACAGAGAGATTTTTTCCCACGATAGGGATATTTTCATCATTTTATCAAACAACAAACGGTCAAACAAATAGATTACTAACGTCAGGGGAGGTGGCTGATAATACGCGAATATAATCTCTCAAACTGAGAATACGCCAAACTTCAGAGAATGTTTCTGATAATTACCCTATCTAAAGAAGGGAGCTTGCTACGATACATTGTTTGTTACGTATACACGCAACGATGAAAGGACACACATGCATGGGAGAGAGAAATTACTTACCAAATGCACCCTTTGTGAAGCTGGCTAAGGTGCAGCTGTTAGGTACAACGTCTGCAACGTAGCCTTGTCCAGCTATGTTACAGTTTATGTATATAACAATCCATGATGCGACAAATAATTTCTTAAGAGTGGGCCATGTGTAAAAATTAAATGATTTAATAATTGGCTCCTCCGGTTCCAATCCAGTAACAAAATTCTTTTTACCCATTAATTAACCGGCTGCAATTGACTTACTGAAATTACAGTGGTTAATGCCATTTGGATTTCTTTTCTAATATAATAAATGACACATAATAATTGAAATTTAAAGATTAAGATTTTTAATAATATTATTAGAAGGATGAAAACTTATTTAGTCCCTATATTTTGAGATTAATGTTTGTTTGGTTCATATAATTTTAAGAATACTTTAAAACATCTATGTTGTTAAACTATTGATACCCATGCCGCTATTTTTTATTTTTTTGGTTTGTTTTTATAATATTACCCTCTTACAATAATGTTTCTTTCTTTGGATAATAATAAGAAATTTAAATTACTAATTTAACCTCAAAAAATAAAATAAAATAAAAATAAAAAGAATATATATTATTTTTTAGAAGATCAAATATGTCCAAAAAATAATATTTTAAAAATTAAGTTATTAATTTTTTGGATATTAATAAAAAAATTAATATATTAACTAATCAACAGAGTGCTCCACAGAAATTAATATATATTATTTTTATTTTATTTTATTTTTTGGGATTAAATTAGTGACTAAATTATTTTTCTTTCTATTAATGTAAAAAAAAAGAAACATTATTGCAAGAGGTAATATTGTAGAACCAAGTCAAAAGGAAATAAAAAGTAACGATAGGGATGTCAATAATTTAACGATAGAGATATTTTCAGGTATTTTTAAAATACAAAGATTAAGCAGGTATTACCTCAAAACATGGGAATTAAACGGACTCTTATCCTATTAGATATTGCATTCAGATAATACTTCGAATATCATATTATCCTTTACACTAGTTATATCAACTTTAAAAGTCAACATTTACTTTATACACTCATGTAAATGCTAAGATAACAATTTATTTGACTTCTTTTCTTTGTTTTTAGGTCGTAGAATGCATTCATTACAAAGATAGATTAAACTTAATATATAAGTATTCAAAATTTAATGATTATAATTTTAAGTTGATGGTCCTAGACTTCATATTAGCATTGATTTCATGTTTAATGATAGAATCATCAAGCTCAATGACAATGATTTCATGTAATGCTTTATTTCATAATTACAATTTTAAGTTAATGGTCCTAGATTTCATGTTAGCATTTGTTTCATGTACTTTTTAGATTCAATATTAATGGTCTTATGTGGTACTTAATGATTTTAGGTTTAATGATTAGAATTTTAAGTTAATGCTCGTATATTTCATGTTTAATGGTAGATTTTTCGGGTTTAATGTAATACCCAAAGTAAGAATGTAATTATCTTATTTATTCAACAATTTACAACATAAATCAAATTTTATAATTAACAATATCAATTATTTTATTTCTTTATATCAGATATATATTCTAAGAGTAATAATATAGCCACAAACTCTTGTACAAATTTATTTTGTGTAGATAAACTGACGCGTGATAAAAAATTGGTTGAATTAAATATCTCTTGGCCCACATGATTTATTTCTATTATTTTATATTTTCATTCAACCAATGGATTAATGCCACATCAGTTTGTACAATATAAGTTTGTACAAGAGTTTGTGGTTGTATCATCACTCATATTCTAAGGCCTTAATAATTTTAATTGAATTGAATTACTTTTATTTAAAATAATTTTGATTCATTTAATCTATCTGTTAATTGATATAGTGATTACACATATTTCAGTGCATAATAAGTTAAATTGTGTATAAAAATACAACAATCTTTAGGAAACTATTAATCTCATCTCATTTTATTAAACTTTAGTTAATTATATCATCACTATTATTACTATATTTTAAGCGATATAAATATTTTTTCAAGGATTGTTCTATTGATTAAGAGGAGTTCATTTATAAGGACAAATATTGGTGGTATGTTATGGCAGTGGTAAGTTCACCAGTGTAAACAAACTCCCAAATCCCAGTAATCTTGCTCAGCACAGAGTCATCATTCTTTAAGATACGTACGCAAGTTAAATATTACAAAAAAAATGTACGACAATCCAATAAAAGGGGTTCTCATTCATGAAGAAACTTTAATGCCAAAAAAATGTGGTTAGAATTAAAATCAAACAATGAGAAAGTGTATGGATCAATTAGAAGCTTCAGAAGGCAAGCAACGATAGTAACAGCAGTCATGCAGTCAAGAAAAGTACTATGACCAAAAGAACTAGAGGGAAGGGATGCGCTCTCTGTAATGAATATATACAGCAACGCATATGAGAAAGTAATATCTCTCTAAGTACTCCACGAAAAAAGAATGTGTGCTTGCCTCTTCATCTCATATGGTTGATGCAGAATTCTATTTCGATAAGTGGGAATTGCTTCACGTAAATTCTATAATTCAGTTAAAGAAACCTTTCAATGAGGTGAAAACACGTAAACTAAAAGTAAAAAAATAAACCTTATACGAAACAATTTAAAATGCAGTGGTACAAAACAACGAAGGCAAACAGGTTGTGGGAGAAACATTTATCTTGGAGAAAGTTTCATGGAACTAGAACTAGAACTTAGAAGCTACAACCAAATGGTTTGGTATATCTACGAAGCCATGCCTGCGTGGAGGCACACTTGTCATTGACTTTATCAGCTTGTCTTTTGCCTTACACCTCCCAACAAACATTCCACCCCTTGATAAAAAGCTCAAAAAACAAAAATTGATAAACTTAAAAGAATGGAAAAACAAGCTAGTGGTCTATACCTCTAAAGACCTATGTCAAGCTTCTTATGACTGCGTATTCTCCTCTAAGAATTGTCTCCTATGAGTTTGGCAAATTATGAGCCAGTGTCTAAAACTCTGCCAATTGAATTTGTTTTGGGAATTGGCATGCCTATATTACGAGAACATACGACATACGAATACACTATTATTTAGTGACCAAGGAAAGTTGAAAATAATACATGAAACAAGAAATGCCTAAATACTATTATTGCCTAAAGAAAATTATATTACATTATATTTCCATTGCTTATCATATAAAACGGTAAGAGATGGATTTTAATCAAAACTATTTTTCTTATCTACTTTTTTTAAAATTTTCAATGAAGTGGCATCTTTTTTAAATTTTTTTCCTGTAAAGTGGCATAAATTACTTAAGAATTCATTCTGACTTTCAAAATTAGCATGCAGATCAAAATAGTGTAGCCAAATTAATGCCTTTTCCTATTATTGTAAATATTATTCAACAAACAACATACAAGGTCTAAAACCCAATACAAAAGTTCATAAATACTTATTTAAAATTTTAAATGAGAATTAGTTTTTTTTTTAAACCTCTTATTGTAAATATTATTCAACAAACAACATACAAGATCTAAAACCCAATACAAAAATTCATAGACACTTATTTAAAATTTTAAATTAGATTTGTTCTTTTTTTAAAAAAAAAAATCTAATTGGTATCATGAAAGAGCATTTCGAGATGGAAGCAAATACTTACAATGAAATCACAGAATCAGTTTTTCCATCAACAGTCAACGACATAGATCGAAGCTAAAATGAGCAACTAACAAAAGGAAACAAGGCAATTAGAACATATTTCGGCAAAACTGCAATAAAAGTACTTCAACAAAAATGCTAAAAAAGTAGATGACTATTAACGACCATGAATCGGCGGAACCACAAGATATATTGACGGTGGCGTTCGATCGATCAGCCAAGCAGCAAGAAGAAGAAGAGAAGCGCCGACGACAATGAATTTCCGGTGAAGATGCAACAATCTTATATATGGATCAATTCCGATTTGGTTATTTTGTTTCAATTGGGCAGCACCGATCTCTTTTGTCCCCTTCACAATCCCTAGATCATTTCCTCTTCAATTTTCCATTTTCTTCCTTCGCAAAAAATTTTGAAACTGTTTGGTCACTTAAAACTAACCATTTCAACTGGTTTCTCCCATGTTACTACTTTCCCATAAATTGAACATTGTCTATTAGATTAAATTTTAACACATTTGAATGGCTAAGATTTTACAGGCTGTACGCAATGGAAATTGTAACTTAGGAATTCCCAAAGAAACCCAATTTCCTTTTCATTAGAAGGGAATAAGATCGTGATTATTATCCCTTTTCACCAAAGGATTTTATGTGCTTCATAGGATTAGGGTTTACCATTCGTGAATCTTGTAAAATGAGAACCTTAATATGCCGTTTCATGAAACAATCTAGGCCTTAGCAACTCAATCTTTGTGATTCTTTGTAATTCTCAACCTAAAATAATAATAATAATAATTTGGCAGCCTGTAGCCACCATTGATCACGAGAGAAAACTTCTGTTTTGATCAAAACCACCATTGAAACCCTACCTAAAGCCGTTACTAACTAATTCCAAAACAAAATCCATTACGCTTCCTTATAACCACAACCTAAGCCCGCAAGCCTAAAGCCTGGCCCCGCATATGTTGGGTTTAGACATGGGCAAAAAAGAGTGGGACTATTGGCACCCCTCTAAATATCTCTCAACACCTTTTTTCTTTATTAACCCCATTAAAATATTTTAAAATATTATAAATCTCTTTTAATACCCCTTTTAATGACAAAAATACCCTTAATTTAAATTTATTAATATAAACCCCGTTTTAATTTTTGACCGCTAATTGTGAATTTTGAAACAATTAATCAATGAAAGAAAAAAAAAAAGAAAAGGAAACTTGCTTCACGATACTTCTACTTTAATGTGGCAAATCATTAAAACACCACATGGCCAACACTTTTCTCTAATGCATGACAACTCATTGTAATTGATAATGACACCTCGCAAACACTTGGCTACCATGCGTGTAATTCTAAGGCCAAGTGCTAATTTGGTTTAACGATGAAATGTTGAGCACAAGCTTCTGAAAATGCAGAATAAGGGATTCTTCGAAAGGCTGCATGCCTTTGCGAAGAAAGGCGTTGGCCCAGTGAGTTCAAAGATCAGAGCTGTGCAGGTGACTGAGACATCAAGTGGCTGAAGACAAAAGCGACCCCAGAAGCAGCAGTCAACATCATTGCTTATTGCTTAACCAGAGCTGGGTCATCTGTTTCAGATAAGTGTTCTCTCTCTATCCATTTCAATTTCCCCTATATTTAGTTTCATCTTATTTTTCCAAACTCTGCAACCGAACTGGACTTTGATTTTGATAAAGAGTTAAAAAGAGGTATTTGATCCCATTTTTATTCTGATAAATCCCTGAACTTTTATTTAAAATAAATATTAATATGTGTTGCTTCAAATGTAGGCAAAAGTAATGGTGCATCGTGCATGTGATAGACATAGATGCCTTCTCAACATGTGACCTTTTGGACCTTAGTCCTTAGCCCTTAGGAGGCAGAACGAATGCGTTTACAATTGCAGATTGGCCTTTCTTTTTGTCCTCGTTGGTAATTTTCGCATAGGATAACTAGGCCACTGGAAAACATGTAGGTGGGAAAATAATTCCGACGATCGTTCAGTTCGTCCTTTGCTTCATAATTACTTTCTTCTTTCTTAATTTCCCTCATGGGTCTCAGTTTTTTCCTGAAGCTTGTTGATGATGAGTTGCTGATGCCGATAATTCCTCACCAAAAAATAAGATGAAAAAGTAAAATTTCAATTTCAGGTATTATTCATTTTGTCTCTTAATCAAGTTATTTTTCATTTTTCTACTGATATTTTAATTTTTACAGTTAGTTGTAGCATTACTTAAATTTATAGTATGTAGATCATAATTCATAAATTAGTTTGCAGCTGGAGTAAACTCGGAAATGTTAAAAAAAATAAAAACAAAAAGAATAGAGACAAGTTATCATCTGGAGTAACAATAAAATAAAGAATTCCAGCTTTTACAAAGTCTTTCTTTAAAAATATGAAATGAATAAAATGACCATTAAAATGGTTTAAAATTGTCTAATACTGTCATTGACTAGCTAGATCAATTGTTTCTTGTGTGGTAACTTCAAACACCAAATCCTTAAAAGCACTTATATTAGTTTTGTATGGTGTTGCCCAGCCTTCTGCACATGGTTCATGATATTTGATCCAACTATTCGCAATAGGAGGAATAGGTGAAGCTGGAAGCATGAACACCTGCAAAAAAAAAAAAAAAGCCATAGAAAAATTAGTCTAATAATAAAGATATTATAGCATAATTTGAATTTCAAAACTTTTACATACCTCTATGAAATGATTTCTATTAACAAATCCAATAGCAATGATTTTATGCTTGGAGCGTGGTAATGGAATAGATCTAAGTGGAAGGAATGTTAGATTCAGCACATCTGAGATATGTAGTAATACCACATTATATTTAGAAGCAATAATATGACCAGTTTCAGGCATGGTCATCCAATACTCTCTCCCTGGGTTATTCTCAAAGTATAAAAGTGAATGAAGTACCTCCTCTGCTCTACCAGCATATTCAAAGACTCTTTTATAATCATCAAAGTGACTTTGCAACTCAACAACTAAGTCTTTCCTGACTTGTGCCCAGTTATCCTCCCCAATACCTATTAGGTCAGCCACTGCCCGAAAACCACAATTACCATCTGCAGCAACATCTCTAACGCCACAAATATAAGGCCTCAACCCAAATGAAAATGAATCAATATAAGAAGTATGCTTTGGTGCTTTTGTTCGAGAAACACTCATTTTTCGTTGTCCTTTTGGTTTTTTTGTAGTTGTACTTGAAGACATAATGTCTGGAGAATGATTACCCTGTGCGGATACTACATACTCAAATCTTGATGGATCTCGGCGGGTAGATTTATCAAGCTTTTGAGAGGGTCGTCCTCGAGTCTTAGCTTTAACAGTTGGCTCAATTAAAAAAGTTGAGGATGGATCAGCTAACTCTTTCAGTTTTCTTTTTATTTGCATTTTTTCGAAATCATTTGAATCTTCAAAACGCTTGATAATCATTTCCATTTCAGGGGTACAGCTCAACTCTGCTGATTTTGCATAGCTGGTGCAGGCAAGGTCTAATTTCCTCCAATGTGAATGCACAGAATCTAAAGGTATTGGTCGACCTTCACGCTTATACTCTGCAATTTCATGTGCACACGGTAGCCCATGAGTGTGTCGAACTATACAACCACATGCTGAAATATCTATACCAATTAAATCAGCTCTTTTTGACTCACTTAGTATTATATCTAATGCATTTCTAGCAACTAATCCCCTTAATTCTTTAAAAACTGAAGGTGTGAAACTATGTTGTACAGTAGTCAAACTCTTCTCAAATGATGCCTTAATTTCTGTATGTTGCAACTCTACCAAAGAATGAAGTTTTGTCCATAACATTACAAAGTTTCCTTGGGATGAACATAGTTGCCTTTTTAATTTTGAATGTGCAGTCTCAGCCCTGAAAATAAACCAACAAAAATTAAAAAATAAAAAGATATATAAAAAAATCGTGTTGAGTTTAGTTATAAAATCATTGAAAATTAAATATTGTTTACCTGTTGGTTGTCATATTTCCGAAATGCATAATGAAGTCTGTCCATGCTGCAATAAATCTTTCTTTATACTTATCAAGCCAAGTCTGCTTCACATAGACAAGTGCTTCTGGATATCTAGCATAATCACTCTCAAAAATACTTAAGTGTTGTATGTACTCTTGTTCAGTGGCTGAGAACACCAGTACATTCCAGCTATTGTTAAAGGCTTCCCATCTTTCATTAGTCTCAAATAGCTTCTTACAATTAGCTAACACATTTCTTGAAATATGCCATCTACAAAGTAAATTAGTTGCATTTGGAAATATCTTTTCAATGGCATTCATCAGAGCTAATTCTCTATCTGTTACAATCACAGTTGGTAACATATCATCTTGCATAATGGTTTTCAATCTTTCTAATGCCCAAATGTAGTTATCTTCTCGCTCGGACTCAAGATATGCAAAACCAACATTAAATGTCATTGCAGTCGATGTGACACCAACTATTTCCAACAACGGAAACTTATACTTATTGACTTTATAAGTGCAGTCCATTATCAGAACACTTGGAAAAGCTTTTAACAAATCAAAAGTAAGAGGATGTGCCCAAAATATGTCTTTTACACAATTTGTATCATCATCACTTCGATGCCACTCAATGTAATTATGATCATGCAATTTACTCATGAGCTGTTGCATTTGTGACCGTCCGCCCAATTCGCGAACCTTATATTTATACCGAGCATTATAAATCGTCTTCATCGTTGTAACATTAAATGTATCCCTAGTCTTTAAAGTATGCAATATCTCTTTTGGTCGAACATTATTTTTAGACAAATCAACCAATGTACTAACCTCTTCATCAGTAAGTCTACCTGCAAATGAGTGGCCCTCAAGATATTGTGCAGAATGATGGTTATGTAATCCACAGATCACTTTTAACACCCAATATTGATTATTCTCCAACATTTGACCCTTTAACAAAAATGGACAGCCACACTTTTTTGTTCCAATTGCATTCGGTCTTTTCTTCTTTTCCAGGTTGTTATTCTGCTTAGACATGCTGGTACTTCTTTTCGGATATGCACCACTTCTTTCACAAGCAAAACTTATCCTTGGTCTCCTTCCAGTCACATTCACGTCAGATCTTTTAATAACAATCACAAGTCCATTTTTTTTCCCAACATCATGTGTCCATCGAATCAACTCTTCTCTACTGGTGAAAACCTATGAATAAGACAATAATATATTAGTTAATGATACAAAGAAAAGAGAATATATGTATGAAAATTTATTTAGCATTTTACCTCGTCAGTAGTGAATGCAGCAGTGTAATCCATAACATCTACTTTATTATCAAGAATGGCAACTATGGTAGAACTTTCCTCCTTCACAATCATTGTAAGATATTACAGGTTAATACAAGACACAATACTTGAATAAAAGCAATTTATTCAGCAGTGTAAACTCGAATATTTGTTGAACATTGTTCAACGCTTTCAGTATAATTCTAAAACAATAAAACAAGAGCAAACTTACTTTTTTATTATCATCCTCATCTGTTTGCATCATTATTTTGCCCTAAATTTGAAACTCTTAAATTAGGGTTTAAGAAAGAAAAGAGAGTTTATACCGGATGTCGTATAAAGAATTTAAAACTCTTAAAAGAAAATATGCCGTATAAGTAATTTTTAAGGAGAAAAAATTATTTAATTTTGAGTGGGGGTTTAATTAGAAATTGTCCTATTATGTAATTTTAATAGAGGTTAAAATTGTAAAATGACTAAAGGGGTGTTAAGAGGTATTTAGAGGGGTGCCAATAGTCCCACTCGGCAAAAAAATATACAGTCTGCATAGATTAGGCCTTATTAACGACTGATGAAAAAAGTTTGGGCTTTTTAATTCATAAAAAAATCAAATTTTTTAAAAGAGAAAAAATTCAAATTATAAAATTAATATTTTTTTATATTAGTATTTATGATTTATTATATTGTGTTATTGATATTTTATATATTGGACTATTATTTTGTTACGTATTAGATAATTATCTTTCATTTTAATATTTTTTACTTTATTAAAAATGTATTTCATAATTAATGGAAAAGCCCAGGCTCAACTGCTTTTAAAGGGCTTGGACCTGGGCTTGGAAAAGCCCAACCCAAGCCCACATTTGCCAACCACACATTTTTTGTATTCATACTGATAGACATTGACATGATTAATATATAAATTGACATGACATGATACAATAAATAATCGTGTTATATCAGTGTTGAAATACTTTATCATAATTACACATTTATGACACAAATATAAATTAGTATTTTGTTGAAAAATAAATAATATATATATTGAACACTAAATTAATTGTTCGTATCATATCCATATTATGTTAGAAACTTATTCATGTGATATTTATATCACATTAACTTGTTTTATAAACTATTTTTAAAAATATTATTGACATATTTTTTTAAAATTAATTTTAAATATTTTATTAAATATGTTAAATGGGTCAACATGATTAATAAGATTAATAAATAGGTTGTATTCGTGTCTGCTTTAAATTAAGACGACACGAATATGACACGGTTACATAAATTGATACCCCTAATGACATTTCTTTGATTAAAGGCGAATTCTACTCTAAATAAAGTTCATTAAAAACCCTATAACCATACCTTCTAAACCAAGTTATAGTTATGGTCATATTAGGTTTAGCTAGACAACAAACCTTCTCAGAGTCATTGTCTAGTACTAGAAAAACATTCGGAACCCTACAATCGCTCTTTTTCAGTCACTAAAATCCTTAACACCATCTCAAAAGTGAAGATCATGAGGGTTTCTATTAGTTTATAGTCGTATCAACCCTAGTCACCAACAAAAGGTTCTCCATTATGCACTTTGCATTATCTGCTCCAACACCACCATTCTCAACATGACCTTTTCTTTTCTAAAAAGGGCTCTATCGGTGGCGAAGCTAGCATCATTTTTAGGAGTGGGCTAAATTTTTTAAAAAAAATTAAATTTATTCCTCAAAAAATTTGTTTTATACAAATGAAATTATTAAGTACACTACATAAGCAAAAAACTAGCCATAAAACTATAAAAATACAATGTCAATAAGAAAAACACTATCAAAGATGTTGTGTCCTACGATTCTTCAAAAAGGAAAATTCATCTATTATCGCATCTGAGTCGATATTGTAATTTCTCTTTCAATGTAAATAACAATACATTCTAAAAAAAACTCATTCTCCATCTTGTTTCGATGTGTTGCCTTAATTAATTTTGTGGCAGAAAATGCTCTCTGTGTCGTTGCTGTTGAAACAGGAAGGGTTAACATTAAACGAATTAATCTATCTAACAATAAGTAAATTTGTGACTTTTTGGTCTCAATTAATCTTCGACACAATTCAGAAAGGGAAGTAATATATTGAAATTCTTGAAGAGATTGTACATCAATCTCAAAGCATTCTAATTGTCTTCTTAAAGTATGTAGCTCAATCTTAGTGAAATCTTAAGAATAAAATCTTTCAACAGAACTACGAATATCTTCAATTTTAAATGAATTAAGTGCATCAATAAGATTTAAAGTTGAACTAAGAGTAAACAGTTTTAAAGTCTGTTAAGTGAATCTATTATTCAACTCTATCAACTGAAAATCTATCACAACATTAAATATATCATAATGATAATAATGCTCAATTGTAATATAATCATTCTGCTAACAAGAATGTCTTGTGCCTTTCATATGATGAGCTCTCATATGAGGCATATCTATTTCATTCTTTTAACAAAATAAAACTACATTCTCAATAAAATTTTGCCAACCATTGTCTTGCAACCTTTGAAGAAGTTTTTTCGTAGTTGAGAAAAAGTGCACAATATTTAAAATATCTTGAGTTTTCACTTGTAATGCTTCGCAAAGTAAATCACTCACCCCTAAAACTTTATTTAATAAATGCAAAATGGAACACAAATTTAAAAGATGTCATTGATTCACATGACTTTAGCCCCTGCATGTATGCTATTGTTAGGCCCACACTCTACCAACTTCCCAAGAACTTTACGAACAACACTAAACAAATCAAGCAACCTATTAACAAAACAAAAATGAGAGCTCTAACAAGTAGCTCCAGGTCGTTGCAAAGTATGATTGGCTTTTTTAGCAGTTTGAACTTTCTCGTGAAGCTATCAAATCTATCATTTCCGCTTCCCAAGCAGATTTTAACTTAGAATGCCGTTTAGTAGATAAAGTCAGAACATTTACAATTAAACCCAGTGCTGAAAAGAAAAGCCATACATTTGACACATCATTTGATGTTGCAAGTAAAGCAAGTTGTAGTTGATGTGCAAAACAATGTATATAATATGCATATGGATAGTCTTTCAAAAATAATGCGTGCAATTTATTCCATCCACCTATGATGTTACTAGCACCATCATACCCTTGCCCTCGGATATCTTCAATTTAAAGATCATATCGCGCAAGGACTTACATATTTCCTTTTTCAATATTACGGTTGTAGTTTCCATGACATGGACAACTTCATAAAAAGGCTCTCAAATATACCCATTACAATCAACATACTTAAAATAATCGCCATTTGCTCTTTATCAGATTCATCAAGTGCTTCGTCTACTAAAATACAAAACTTACCATCTCCAAGTTAATTGCATATCTTGTTTGGTACTTTATTTGCAAGAATATTTAAAAGCTCCTTTTGGATGTCAGATGATGTATACTTAGCATATGATGGAACATTTTCTAAGACAACTTTAGCAATTTCTTTACCACACTTCGTTGAATGCTTTATCAACTCTATGAAATTTCCCCGATTTTTTTAATTAACTGATTCATCATGACCTCTAAAAGCACAAGCTTGCTTTGCTAACCATTTAATAGCAATGGTTGAGGTTTTCAATCATAAAATATTCTCCAAATCTTATTGTGAAGTTTGGGCATTAATTAATCTATCAATGTGTTGAATTGGGTTCCTCAAACAGCCCTTTATGCTGTAAAAAATGACATTTTTTTTTCCATTATTGACTCTCTTCTAACTAGAAAACCCTTCAATAATGAATTTTGGATTGTTTGATGGAATTTCATAAAAAAGAAAGCATGAAAAACAAAATGCACTATCTTTTACCTCAAAGTACTCAAGCCATGGAAATTTTTTAAACCAATTACTGAAACCTACATTCTTGTATGCCATCATTAGTTAGTGGATAATCTCGTAGTTTAGGCTGATAAGGTCCTACTTTGATGTACTTCCTTTGAATATCATCACGTTGATTCATTGAATATGTCCCTATTTAATGACATAATCCAAGATCACACTCTAGATAAGTATTTATAGTTTTTTCAATTTCAACCCTTTGAGATTTAGAAGTAGTTGCTGACTATAATCTTGAGCAATAACTTGAGATGGAGATAAAGACTTGGTGGATGATTGATTTTCACATACTCTTTAAAAAAAAATAAAGTAAAGTTTTTCCTTGGCTTGTTTAACATTAAATCCGTAATAATAATACCTTAGAGAATTGGATCAGCTTGTGGTGCCAAAGTGGTACGGTACCATAGTTTTTGTCTTTTTTGTGTAAAATTTCATTGAGCGCCTTTTACTTAATCTTATTTGAAATTTTTTTCACAAATATTAAGTTCATTTCTCCTAAACCCGTGAATCCTTCAACGGCCAATCAATGGCAAATCAGCTCACCCGGTGGCTGTGGTTGGTCGGAAAAGACAGAGGGAATTGTAGGGAACAAAATCCAAGTGGTGGCGTCACCGAAAACTGGCGAAATCACGACGAATTGAAGCCGCGATTCCACGACTTTTCATGACTTCGATCTGCATCTTTCCGAACACTTTCCGACAATAAGGATGACATGGAGATGACCGCAGTTGCACGAGCTTCTAATCGGCACCAACCTTGGCTAGTGGAGTGGCTGGAAACGGAAACAGAATCCGGGTCGGGTTACTGGGTTTGGGTCGAGCTGGTTCTTTTTGCGACAAGAATGGCATGGAGATGACTGGCATCGCATGAACTTCCGATCGGTACCAACCTTAGCCAGTGGAGTGGCCGAAAACGGAAACAAAATCCGGGTCGGATTCGCAGGTATTATGATAAAGAGATGAGGTATTTTGATATATGTACAATATAAAATAAAAATTTATAAATAATAAATAATATAAGGGTACTAACTAAAATTTTATATGGATTCGGTAGAAATTAATTTAATATTTATAAGAAATATATAAATAAAAATAAGTAAAGGGGCTCAATGAAAATTTCCAAAACAATTAGCCGGATCCTACAGAATTTTTAATTTTTAATTCAAAATTTTGACAAAATTACAGGTTAAAAACTAATTCATAAAAAGTCAGCATACAACGATTAATTATTTTACTATCCTATTCACTCATTCTTTGTATGCCATCATTACTTTATAATTTCAAGAAGGTGAATCAGCAGCTTCCACTTTGTATGCCCATCATTACCATTTATCATATTCTATTATTTTATAATTTTATGAAAACATTCACAGAATCAACAACTTCCACAGTTTCACTTTGTATGCCAATATGCCATCGTTATCATAAGTCATATTCTATTTTATAAATTAAAAATAAAAATACTAAGTGATTTGTACCCAGCGCTGTATCAAGAGATAGAGACTGGGCATTTGGCTTCGGGACTTCGGGTACAGTGAGAGATTGAGCTTGCGAGTGCGGGCCTTGCAGCAGCGGCTCGGCGTCACTCGTGAGGCAGCGGCTAGGCGTCAATTGGACATTCGACAGTGGCGAGAGACTCGAGCAGTTGAGTTTTGATGAATTTAGATTTCAGATTCAATTGAATAATTCAGGAGTTGTTGTGAATTATGATTTAGGAGAAATAAAGATTTTTGTAATTATTAGATTTATTTTTATTTTTTTATAAGTATTAATAAAGATAAATTTATAAATTAGGCTAAACCTATTACGCAACAGTTGCATGGTGCAACTGCTGCGTTTAACCGTTGGATCCAGCTCATAGTGACAACTGTAACTGGATCCAATGGTTAAAAGCAGCAGTTGCACCATGCAACTGTTGTATAGTAACCGGACCCTATAAATTATAGTTAACTATTTTTTTCAAAAAGCTTGCCTAAGTTGCAGCCCCTGTCAGTCAACCCTTAGCTGCGCCTCTAGGCCTAATCTCTGCAAGTCAACAAACCAGAATTCAAAGTCACAACGAGGGGATATTTGGGCCAAATCAACGTTCAAATACGTTCTTGGATCTTTCTCTTCGGACCAGAAAATAAAGTTAGGCGGCAGATCGTAGACTAAGCTCGAATCTTAATCTCGCCAAATTATGTCCTAGGGAGGGGGACTTTCTAGGTAATCCAGAAATAGCATGTGGCCTGGTCAAATTCTTGTTCAAACACCTGTTAATGTGGCCTGGTCATTTTTTTTTCGAAATTTTAAAATTTAAGTGAAAGTAATCTTTCTTTGAGAAGGGAAGTTGACGTTTCTCAAATATTTAAAAGAGTTAAAAATCAGAACGGTATTATATCAAAATTGATGTAAACATGTCTTAATATATGTATGATTATAAATATCATGAATAATAATCTCTTAAAAAAAAAGCCTGTTAATGTTAATAATAAAATTTGGTTCTCACAAAAAATGAGTTGATGATAAAATTCATGTTTATTGGGCCGTGATTATGATATTTTGGGCTAGAGTAATGATAAATATCTCAAATTTTATTTTAAATAATTTATTATTAATAAAATAATTGATAATTTTTTATAAAATTTAAGTGAATTAATTATATTATCTTATTAATCAATTAATAAATGACACTTATTTAAGATAATTCTTTTAAATAAAAGATTTAAGATGTGTAGAACTACTCTTTCGAATATGACACTCCACAATTTAAATACTGAAAATGATCAAGTAATCGTATATCTAACGAGAGTGCAATAGTCGTACCAATTAATTATAAAATCATAATCAATGGATTATCATGCTATGTATAATTTATATATTTATAGTAAATAAATGTCAATGAATAAGTGAGTTTTTGGATGGACTTGTCATTCAATTTAGGATTTGAATCCAGTGCTTAGCTGACCTTTTGCTAACCTTTGTAAGATCTAGCGACATGTGGCATTTATGATTTTTAATGGTTAAAATTTATTTTTTCCTTTCTATCTCCTTATCTTATGAGATTCTCTTAATTAACTAATCTTTTTTTTCTTATTTCAAAAAATAAAACATAATTCTTTCTTTCTTCTTCTCAGCCCTCTGAATTGTCAATTTTTCTTTTAAACTCCCTCTAAAACAAATCAACCTAGTCACAAATAACTCATTTTCAAGCTTAAATTTAACCAATTACAAAGAAAGGAAAACAATAAATACATTTTCCATTAAAACAAAGAAATCATTGATGAGAGATTAAATTTTAATATGCATCTCGTTTAGATTTGTTGGAATTTTATTTTCTCTTTTTTCCTCTAAGTTTGTCTAAAATAAGGAAATAATTATTTTTATTGGGAGGATTTGCTTAACTTCGGTTGGGAAAATGATTTTAACTTTTATTTTCTAAAAAACTAAGGTTTACTAGTTCCATATGTTCATGAAATTAAGAAAATGCTGTAGAATTAAAAAAAAGAGAAGAAGAAGAAGATAATAACGCAACAAGAAGAAGAGATTGTTTTTATAAGGCAATTCAAAGATAATCGGTTAAAATAAGGAGAGAAAAAGGAAAAAAATAAATCTTAACCATTAAAAATCATAAATACCACATGTTACAATATCTTACAAAGGATAGTGAAAGCTTAGTTAAGCATTGAATTCAAATCCTTCAATTTAAGTGCTTCATTCAATGTCCAAATTATAATATAATAATATGCGAAATCAAAAATATATAAGCACCTCCGTCGCTCCGTACTATTTTATTTTTACCCTTTTAGCGTATTTTTATTAGCCGAATCCTTTAGGGTGTGTTTGGCACACCTCATTATGGTGTATTATAACACTGTTCACATTAATTTAATATCAAAGCTATGTTTGGAGAGGAATTGTATTGGGATTGGGGGGGAAACTAATGCGTCAGTCGACGCATTAGCTAAACCCGACTGTGAGTCGGGTTTAGCTAATGCGTCGACTGACGCATTAGCTTTGCTTTTTTTTTTTGTCCTTTTCTTTTGACTTTTGCTTTTCTTTTATAATAATAATAATAATAATAATAATAATAATAATAAATATAATTTTTAATTTAATATTATATAATATTTTTTATATATTATAATTATTCATATAAATAAATAATTTATTATTTAATAATATTATTTTATTTTTTTATTTTTACATTATAATTTATTAATAAATTTATAACTTATTATAATTAATAAAAAAATTTCAATATAAATAAATTTGAATAATATTAATTTAAAATTAATAATAATATAAAATATTAATACAATTTAAATATATTAATATAATATAATATTTAATTTAAATTAATAACAAAAAAATATAATACAATGTAGCACCAAACATTGTACAGTATTATTATAATACAGTGCTAATGCAATACAGCATAATACAATACACCAGCATTAAAATAATGCAATACAACATAATACAATACAGTATGCCAAACGCACCCTTAGTTAATTGGTTTACATAATAAGTCAATTAACTAATACAACAATTGCCACATTAGCTTGGCCCATTAATGCAATGCTGCTGTAACTTTTTATCTGCCAAACATGGGTTTGTATAAATTTAATACAATGAATAGTTCTAATACCTTAACCAAACATGCACTTATGGATTATGCTCAACACGTGTATTGCACTATCACATCTTGCAAACATGGAATATTCCATAAACAAGCAAACCTAGCTCAATTTTATTAGAAAAATTATCAGCAATATATTCTTAAATGACACTCGTATTAAATATGTGTGAACATTTTTAAGGTATATCACTCGTATAACATTTTTAAGATATATCACTCGTATAACATTTTTAAGATATATCACTCGTATACCTTAAGTTGACAAAAGACCTCTACCGTCCACCAATCCATTAACTGTCGTTTATAAGCGCTGATATCATAAAGGTAATCCAGTCTTTTAAGATGGATGAAACTTTGATTAAAAAACGACGTGTCATCTTATTTACTTAGTAAAAAATGACATATCATATGATATATATTGATAAAAATGACATGTCATTCCATTTATCGGATAATTATTAATAATTGCTAGAAAAAAATACTTTGTAACCGAATCTACTGCTCCAAGCTCTAACTGAAATTTTTTATGGTATAATATGTATAATTATAAATAATATATTTTAAATAATTTTTTATGGTATAATATGAATTTTTTATGAATAATTGTTAATAATATGTACCATTAATAATTTATTTTTTAATAAAAAATGTATTGTTAATAACAAAATAAAAAAAATTGTGTATTGAAAATTTACATTAATTTTTTTGATAAATTTATATTTTTATCTCATTTTGAGTTTCAAAGGCGAAATAGTCAATTTGCCACAATTCTGTTAACTTTATAATGGAAGTTAATCAGTGGCAGATTTAGAAAAATAATTTGCCGGGGGCTAAATTAGACAATAGTAAAATATGAAAAATTAAAATTTTGAATATATAAAATATTTGCTAATATATTTATAATTATTCTCTACGTATTTTTATATTTTAAAAATGTTATGCAATAGACTCATTATCAATATTATTAAATTTATTGTTTCCTATATAAACAACCAAACTATTATTTATCTCATCTGATTCCAAATATGATTCTTTATGAGTTTCATTACTGAAAATATTTGTTCTACCATTATTATAAAAACTGAAAAAATTAATCCTATTTTTTAGAATAAAAAATATTTTGAGTGGTGGGTTATTATTATTTTTAATTAAAATATAAGTTTTTATAATTCTTAAAAGTTAAAGTTTAAATTTTATAGGGGTTTATAATTTATAATGACTATTTTAATAAACTTAATGGAGAAGAATTAGAAAACTCAAATATTCTTCTCTTTTAATTTTAGAAATTTTTTTTTGGCTAGCGGGGGCTTGAGCGCCACTAGTCACTTGTTGAGTCCCCCTCTAAAGTTAATGGATTAGTGGACAGCAGAAGTGTTTTATTAACTTAGAGTATACGAGTGATACAGTTGAAAAATATTTATATACGTTTGATACGGGTGTCATTTAAGAGTATATGGCTGATAATTTTTCATTCTATTATCGAGAAAATCTTGTGTGAGACTGGCCACCAATTGAAGGATATTTTGTCATATGATAAAAAGTAATAGATTTTATTGTAAAATTATTATTTTTTAATATTAAGTTTAGTGGTATTTTATCACATGACAGAATATCATTAAACTAGCCCATATACCAAGACGGTAAGTGTCTTAAACAAGTTTTTTTCTGTTACTAAAAATGTAGAAAGGCCTCGTATGTATGTTAGTGCAATAGACCCTTTTTTGGGGTAATACAGTAGAAAATACAATACAAGTATATATCGTGGAATGTAAAGCACAGCCTAATAACTATTTGAAACCGTGTGAAAATCACAATAGAGCCTAAAAAATTAAAATAAAAGAAAATATTATATATATAAACTGACACACCTTCCGGATCACTGGAATCTTCCATATAAAAAATGAGGTAATGTGGTACTAATAAACTCAAGTAAGGAATTATTAACAAATAGAAAATATTTAAAATCATAAATATTTTAATTTATTAATTATTTTTTGTAAAAAATGTTGAAAAATAAATTTTGAAAAAGTTATTCCTTATAATAAAATCAAAGCTAAATAACTTGGTCTGGATGAAGTGATAAAGTTTAGAAGAAGGAGGAATTTTTTTTTTAATTTTATTATTTGATAGATGACCAGGGATTTTATCACTCAATGGACAGCTGCAATATAGATAATTAAAAGAGTTGAATGATTGTGATCCCTTTAAACTAAAAACCCCACTTTTTATTATAATTACAATTAAGACTAAATACGATTAATATATATCCCTTGCATCGATTTTTTATCGTTTTATTTTCTTTCATTAAACTCACATTATCAAAAAAAATTTTAATCAAATTCTTTATATTTTTATTTTCTTCATTAATTACACAATCTGTTGCTTATGAGTAAAATCCAGCCAAGCAAATTATGAAACAATTTAGAATATCTCAATTTTTACTGTATGAGAAGAGATTTTTTGTTGAAAAAATAGCCTATTAATATGCTATTTTGAGGGCATATTTTAAGAGGATCCCACTTAGTGAAAGTGGGAAATCTTGCGAGGTTCAGATTCTACTCCGTTAATACTTTGAAATTGTATTTTTGTTTTCTCAAAATGATGCTTGGGTGAATGAGAAATTATCTATCAAAAAGTACCCTTGAAGTTAAAAATTTGAAAGGAAATGAGGCTTATCCCACATGAGAAAAAGAAGTCAAGGGATTGGTGTTTATATATAGACACTTAACTATAGATGAGCAAGAATTTTAAGGATAGAGACTCTCTACACACGGTGTGCTCAGGGGGGTGCGAATCCATGACCAATTTGGTTGAACTCGTGTGCGTACACGAATATAAGCCCAAATCATCCAAGCCTGCATAGCACATTTTTAATTTCCTTTTATAACAGTTTCACAATTTTTGAATTCAAAGGATTTGTAACAGCTTCGCAATTATTTTTTTGCTATTATGCAATTTAATATTTTGAATTAAATTGCCTGAATTCAATTGGCTGTTATAACAATTAAATAGCATGTATTGAATTCGGAAATTCAATATTATGTTGCTGTTACATACCCACATGAATATAGAAAAGTAGCTCCCTTTTCTGTTTTTATACACTGCAAAATCAGCACACATAGAACTTATTATTTCTTCCTCTTTCTATGTTCTGTTTTTCTGATCGAGTTTCAGTTGTTGTGGTTCACTAGAATTACCTGTTTGTGCTTAACGGATAATTCATACCCATTGTACCCTGAAAAACAGTTACCAGCAAACCTAAAGCACTACAGTAGTTGGTAAATCTTTTTTAAGGACACTGTGATACAGGCCTCGGGTTTAATATTTTGTTTCGTTAATTTCTTCTCTTGCTGTTTGATTGCCAATTGTTGTTTCTGCTACTGTTTAATACCAGTTGTTGTCTTACTGCATTTTAATTTTGTTTCCAGTTAATTTCGAGTTTATTAGTTACTGTTTTTAATAGTTAACTAGCTGTTTTTTTTTTTTTACACTTTCTACCTAAGAAAACTCTTATATCAAAAGTTAAAGTCACTTAGCTTTAGCCTGACATCCTGCACATACTAATGCTCCATTGGCTTCTTAAATTTTCATTTATCATCAGATAAATTTAGCAAAATCTCGTTATTTTTTTCCCAAATTAACTAGTTTTAGTTTTTACGTTTAACTGTTTTAATCTTGAAGTTTTCTTTTTATCTGGTCCATAATTTTTTTTTCCTGATTAGTTGTTTATCACCATAGAAATTGATTGCATAGAAGAAAGAAGATAAATGGAAATTGAGAGACTCACAAATTAAATGTGTTTTGTTTGGAGGCAATAAATTTAGTATAATTGAAACTTGAAAGAGGCTTTTAAAAGGATTATCGAGGGATGTTATTATATATACACACACAAAATTAAAAAAAAGGGGTTTTAGATAATTTCACAAAATGCCAATAGGTTAAGGAGTTGTTTGTTTTTTAGTTGAAGTCTGAATCTTAATTATTTTTAAACATTTATATTTTTTTATTTTGTTATTTTTTATCACTTATATGTTATTATAAGATGTTTAGGTCTGAATGGAAATAATTAAATATTCTAACTTTTATCTGAATGGCAAAACATTTGAATGGAACTTTAATATTCTTTTTCATTAATACCCTATTAAATAAATTTATTTTCTATTATGTAATTTTTCTTTTTATTATTTATTATTTATCCTTTTCTTACATTTATTATTATTATTATTATTATTATTGTAAATGAGAATTTTAAAAATAATAGAACTTTAGGTAAATGTATTTTATAATAGGTCCATCTCTTTGTATTTATATTTATTATTTTTATAATTGATTTTAAATTTTATTTAATAAATTAATTTTAATCCCAATGATTAAACAATTATTGATTGACTTAAATTATTGATTAACTTATATGATTAACAAGAAAAAGTATCAATATAATATATTAAAAATAACATTATAAGTATCATATGTCAATGTAAAAAAGTACGTGTATTTGATATATATATTTTACTTTTCATTCTTTGTTAAGGTAAAAATTACCAAATTTTTTTTTACTAATCAAATAATTTATTTATAATTTGCTATGTGTTTAACCAGTAAATACAAGTATCTTAATATTTATGAGCTTATATATGACAAAATACCATATTTTAGATGTTTTCTTTTTTAAAAACAAACATCTCATTCAGATATATATATTCAGACCTATTCAGATTTTAGCCAAATTCAGACCGAATCAAATTTCAAATAAAAAAAAAAACACTACCTAACTCTAACTAAAATGACAACTTAAGATTATATTGTAGACTTTTTTTTTTGAATTCTGTTATCCACAGATTTACTGACATTACATCAGACATTACAATTAATATTTACAATCATACTACACAACTGGGACCATTGCTATACATTGACATACTGAAGTACTTGTCCAGATACTTTAAACCCTCTCTAATATTCGATGGGAGCCTACTCTACTCACATTTCATAAAGGAGAAACTGTCTGCACTTAATTATGTTGATAATTGAAAAAATATTGAAACTAACGTATATAATATTCTTATGGAGACTCGAACCCTTACACTCAATATTATAAATATAAGATTTCTCTCGTTATATCAAAGACCCATCGGTGATTATATTGTAGAGTTGAGCATTTGACACATCTCAAAAAGTACTTGTAAAACCCGATTCTTTAAAGATTATAGATGGCAAAAACTTGACCAAGTCTCGAGTATGACAATACCCTGATCAGACCAGGCATTTTTTTTAAATAGTTGGACTAGGCCTAAAAGGCCTAGCACTAGGCCCTATTTTTTTTATAAGTGCTTAAAAAACTCATATTTTATATTTTATAATATATACAAATATTTTATAATTTAATGATTTTTAAATTTTTTTATGATATTAGACTCGAAAATATGAATTTTAAATATATGTGATAGTTGTACTAAATACATACAAATAATTAAAATAATATATATTTTATAATTTTTTTTCATAAAATTTAGATTTTGAGTTGGATCCGAGCTTCATTTGCCCTTGTCCAAAGCCGGGTAATGCAAAACCTGGATCGTCTGGGTTCAGGCTAGGCATATATATTTGACATCCTATGGTAAAATTACCCTATTTAACGCGGCAATTATCCTAAATCTAATAACATTGCAATTACCCTTTAGAATAGATTTCTCCATATATCTTGATTTTTCTTAATAAACCTCGTAAGCCATAAATTACAGCTCTCCCCTTGCATCATACATTTGTTCCCTGTAATTCATATGAATAAATTCTAACAATTAATTTTCAATGAAATTATATTTGACCAACAGTTAACCATCAATTGACAGAGAGAGAATCATTAAGACAATGAAGTGGGGTGGCAAATAGGAATTTTAATTTCGCTGAAATTGTTATCTGATAAATCATATCGTCAATTGGATGCAACACAGTTAAGCCGTGGCTATGGAGGATAAAATGAAAATGAAATTTTTTTGTGGTCTCTTGGTGAGAATGGTTGAATTAGGCAAATTAATACTCACCCATCACCTCTTCTTTCTCCAGCACCATCATAATCTCCACAGTTATTTAAATCTCAAAACTTGTAATCAAAAGAGGGTGTCGTATTCGGAAAAAAACTGTCTTTGGAATATATTCCGACTATGGGGGTAAAAGATTTTATGAAAATTAAACATTACATGATATTGCAGCATCTAATAATGATTTCTCAGATTATTAAATAATTATTATAATTTATGCTAGTAGTAGTAGCTTTTTAATTTGTGTTAATTTAATTTTATATTTTTAATTTTGTAATATGATATCTAGTAATTAATGTTATTGGCATTTTATTTTTACTATTAATTTTTGTGTTGAATATTTTTTATTTAAAATATTAGTATAATATTCAAAAATTAAAAAAATGAAATAAAAATAATAACAAAAAATAATAATAACTTAAAATATTATATAAAATAGGACATATATGTAAATAAGAAAAAGTAATAAGGATATTTGAGACTTTTTTCCCTATGACTAAATGAATAGTGTTGCACCATATTTGGTGCAATACTATTTATAGCACCATTTTGGTGTTGGTTTTGGTGTTATATTAGGCCATCTCCAATGGGTAACACCATTTTTGGTGTAATACCAATACTAAAAATGTACATTTTTCACAATAAATTACTATTTCATCTCCAACCCATTTACACCAAATTTTACATCAAAAAGAATATTCTTCTTTTTATTCTTTTAATCCTAGTAATTAATGTTATTGGCATTTTATTTTTACTATTAATTTTTGTGTTGAATATTTTTTATTTAAAATATTAGTATAATATTCAAAAATTAAAAAAATGAAATAAAAATAATAACAAAAAATAATAATAACTTAAAATATTATATAAAATAGGACATATATGTAAATAAGAAAAAGTAATAAGGATATTTGAGACTTTTTTCCCTATGACTAAATGAATAGTGTTGCACCATATTTGGTGCAATACTATTTATAGCACCATTTTGGTGTTGGTTTTGGTGTTATATTAGGCCATCTCCAATGGGTAACACCATTTTTGGTGTAATACCAATACTAAAAATGTACATTTTTCACAATAAATTACTATTTCATCTCCAACCCATTTACACCAAATTTTACATCAAAAAGAATATTCTTCTTTTTATTCTTTTAATCCTCAAGAATTAATTCAATTAACACAATAAATATTAATATTAATATAGATAATTAAGTAATAAGTAATTTTATATTGATTAACAAAAAAATATAGAAAATTATTAAATTTGTATTTAATTAACTAAATTAGTACATTATGAAAATTAAAAATTACATTAATATAGAAAAATATAATAACAATAATAATACTCTAGTTATTCGAATTACTAAATTAATCTCATAAATGATCAATTAGTGCATTTCGGAGTGGAATGTAGCCTCTTTATCCTTAATTTGTTTGTGTCGAGTAAGAAATTATTGAAATATAGTATTCTCATCTACCCTCATATCAACGGTTGGTATTTGATGATATTGGAGGATCTAATAATGATCTCCAACATTATTAAATAATTGTTCTAATTAATGCTAGTACTAGTAGCTTTTTTAATTTGTGTTAATTTAATTTTGTATTTTAATTTTATAATATGTAATATAGTAATTAATGTTATTGGCATTTTATTTTTATTATTAATTTTTGTGTTGAATATTTTTTATTTAAAATATTAGTATAATATTCAAAAATTAAAAATAAAAATAATAACAAAAATAATAATAATAACTTAAAATATTACATAAAATAGGACATATATGTAAAGAAGAAAAAATAATAAAGATATTTGAGACTTTTTATCTATAACATAAAATGAATAGTGTTGCATTATATTTGGTGTAATACTATTCATTACACCATTTTGGTGTTGATTTTGGTGTCCTATTGGAGATACATTTTACACTAAAAATAGTGTAAAAGGTGATTTGGTGTAATTTTTGGTGTCCCATTGGAGATACCCTTAGAGAAACATTTTACACCAAAAATGATATAAAAGATAGTTTGGTGTTAGTGTTGGTGTCATATTAGAGATAACCTTATTTAGATCTCAAAACTTGTTATCAAAAGAGGGTGTCGTATTCGGAAAAAAACTCTTTGTCTTTGAAATATATTCCGACTGTGGGTGTAAAAGATTTTATCTGAAAGTGTTTAATTGTAAAGAATTTATGTGTGAGTTTAGTCAATATGAATTTGTAGTTTATTTTAATTTTCAATCGTAAGTACAATGTAATGGCACATCCTGAATGGGCCGAGCAGGACCTAGATCAAGACTTGATGGACAGTTGGAGCGACAGATGCATGATGCCATGTTGATGCAGCGGATGCCAATATGGCGTGGTACTCTGATGTGCTGCTGAGGTGGCCAGTTAATGATGACGTGCTGCTGACATGGTGAAATGTGGCTTGATCTAAAAATTAATTAGGAACAATAATAAGAGTAATGCTAAGAATTCCAATAATAAAGTCCTAATTTAAGTCTCAATTTATGTCATTATGTGGCATTATCGATTATATATTAAGACAATAATTTTATCAATTATAAAATTTATTATCCAATATATAAATAAAATATAATAATTAAGACTGTATTGTTAGAATCCCTAATATTACCGTAATAATAATACTATCTAAAACTACGTTGACTCAAGCCGTGGAATTAACGAAACGAGTGTCTAACCATCCAGCCAACCTCACATTTTTTAATTATTTGCAGACTATGTTTATTTATTTATAGCTAACCGTGCGTAATGGTTAGATTGTCTAGTAATTTATGAAACAACATTGATATTTAGCCCTAAACTTCATACCGAAAATAACGTTTTCTATTAAAATCAGACCAAAATCGAGAGGTGGTCCATCACCTACCAACTCTCTTTTGTCGATGCCATCGTCCAGGTTGGGAGATAGACCATCATCCATACAAATAAAAGTTTGATGTATTTGGTTTAACGAATTTTCGGACCCCATATCATTTTTTCTTTATAAAAATATTATTAAACTAAATAAAATTTCAATATCAATTATTTTAGTCCATATCATTCAAACCCTTCAATCCATTTCATTTGAAGCTTTTCAGATTTTCATATTAAATTATATAAGAAATTTTTATTAATAAAACACTTAAATTTCATTTTTCTTCAAGGTTAAAGTCTATGTTTTGACCATTTATTTGATCATGATCTCATAACATTTACCTTTCTAAACTTTGAGTATGAAAACTATTCGATGATTTTTCTTGAAAGGCAAAATTACACATTTTGGTTAATGAAGTTGGGCATTGCCCAAGCAAAAAAACATTCGGTGTACTCAGTTTTTTTTTTTAAAAAAAACGAAATACCATTTTTCTTTATGAAAATATCATAACAACTAAGTAAACTTTCAAGATCAATTATTTTTGTTCATATCAAACCCTTCAACCCACTTGGTTTTCAACTTTTCATATTTTGAATTTTAAACCATATAACCTAGAAGAAATTTTTATTATAAAACACTTAAATTTCATTTTTTCTTCAAGGTTGAAGTCTTTGCTTTGACATTTATTTGACCATTATCTGATAACATTTACCTTTCTAAACTTTGAGCAAGAAAAATGATTGATGATATTCCTCGAAAGGAAAAATTACACATTTTGCTCAGTAGAGCTGGGAAATAGGCTATCGCCCAACAAAAAAAAAATGTTATATTTAGTTTAAAAGAATTTTGGACCAAATATCATATTTTCTTTATGAAAGTATCATTAAAACTACATAAACTTTCAAAGTCATTTATTTTAGTCCATATCAAACTCTTCAGTCCACTTAGTTTGAAACTTTCTAGATTTTGCATTTTAAACAATATAACTTTGAAGAAATTTTTATTAATAAAACACTTAAATTTTATTCTTCTTCAAGGTTAAAGTCTTTGTTTTGACCATTTATTTGATCACGATCACATAGCATTTACCTTTTTAAACTTTGAGTAAGAAAACTGTTTGATGACATTCCTCCAAAGGTACAATTGCACATTTTGGTCAATGGAGTTAATGGTGATAATATTTGTTAAAACTTAAAATTCTCATTTTGGTGAATGAAGTTAATGGTTTTTGGTTCCATTTGACCAAAATTTAAAAGGTTTATAATATGCACTTGTAAACTCTCTGTTGATAGCCGATGCTTCAAGGCAGTGGCGGATTTAGAAAAATAATTTACCGAGGGCTAAATTAGATAATAGTAAAATATGAAAAATTAAAATTTTGAATATATAAAATATTTTCTAATACATTTATAATTATTCTCTACACATTTTCATATTTTAAAAATGTTATGCAATAGACTCATTATCAATATTATTAAATTTATTGTTTCTTATATAAACAACCAAACTATTATTTATCTCATCCGATTCTAAAGATGATTCTTTATGAGTTTCATTACTGAAAATGTTCGTTCTACTATTATTATAGAAACTGGAAAAATTAATCCTATTTTTTAGAATAGAAAATATTTTAGGGTGGTGGGTTATCATTATTTTTAATTAAAATATAAGTTTTTATAATTCTTAAAAGTTAAAGTTTAAATTTTATGAGGTTTTATAATTTATAATGACTATTTTAATAAATTTAATGGGGAAGAATTAGAAAATTAAAATATTCTTCTCTTTTAATTTTAGAATTTTTTTTTTGGCCAGTGGGGGCTCAAGCCCCCACTAGTCACTTGTTGCATCCGCCCCTGCTTCAGGGTCTGAAGAAAGATGCTAAGTATTCATCGTAATTGGTAATCGTTGTTGCTAAATCTTTTTCAATTTTAAGTTTTTTTTATTGTATTTATTTTTAATATATTGTGGACTAATATAATCATTCTAATCATTTTATGTTTTACCAGATTAATATGTGACTAATGTTAAATATTAACGAGCAATTTTGATATATTCTTTCATTTTATGATTAAATATTATGTTAATAAATCTAATTATTTTAAATTCTATATAATAATATATTATGGACAAATATAACCTTAATTGTATTATTTTAACTCATTATGCGATGACCAATTTTATAATTAACATATGGGGGTTCTTTGCACTTAACCAAAATGTTTGTAAATCCAACCCATTGAGAGTTAGTATGTGCGGTCATTTGTGCTTTGACCAAGAGTCTAGTGATTTTTATCTCTCCCGTTCGTTTGCTGGTGTGTGCAGTCTGCTGAGATTTGGATCGAGTTTGCAAGACTGAGGAGGGAGTTGAACTGCAAAGCAGCAATGATTGGACATGGCAAATCAAGGTATTGATCTTATATCTCTCTCGTAAGCGTGTGTTTGAATGAAAGTGCAAGATCATGGATTTATAACAAAAATGATTTAGCATCTTTTGGGTCTAAAGTGTTCAATGATAAATTTGAGTTTTGAATGTTAAGTCAAGATTTTTCTACATCATTGATGTGGCTTCTTTTTCAATAGTAATCTTAAATAGTCATCAAACTTCTAAAATTAAAAATAGCCGGTTCCATAATATCCCACATATTGATAATCTTTTCTTAGAATTCTCTATCTTCAAGAAAACCGTATGACAGGAACCATTCCTGATCAAATTGGTAATCTCTCTAGTCAGATGGTTTTAATTGTGATCAGCTCTAACAGCAACGAAGGTGCCATACCATTAAACATAAACAACAATTAATGTTGATAAAGCTTAAGAGACCTTGAATTGACTACAAGTGAATGAAACATGAGGATGAATTCCTGAAGAACTCAGCCATCTCTTGACCTCTTTTACCTCCATTTTTTTTACTGCTAAACTTGGAGGTATGATCACAACAGGCTTAATGGAGGCATACCGAAAGAAATTTGTGCGTACTCTGCCTCCAAGATATTGAGGCACTTGAAAGTGTTGTCGCCAATGGTCTCTCCAACAACAATATATCTGGAAGCATTGTTCCTAATTCAATTGGTAGTAGTCAGAATATGCAAAAATTAGGATAAAAACTCGTTTCATCCCTCTATTTTGAGGTTAGTACTCGTTTAGTATCTGTATTTTTAATGTTTAGTCCTTACATTTTTCAAAATATCTCAAAACATCTCTTTCTTAAACTACTAACACACTTATCATTATTTTTTGTTCTTTTTTATTTGCTTTTACAATATCAACTTTTTACAATAATGTTTCTTTTTTTTTTGGAAGTCAATAAAAAAAATTAAATTATCAATTTACTAGAAATAAAATAAAAACAAAAGGAATAAATATTAGTTTTTGTGGAAGCTACATATGTCCCAAAAATGATATTATAAAAAAATTAAATTACTAATTTTTTTTTGGGCATTACTAAAAAAGTTATATATTAATTCCTTTGATGAGTGTTCCACAAAAGTGAATATATATTCTTTTTGTTTCTACTTTTTTGGGATTAAATAGGAAGCTTAATTTTGTTCTTTTTATTAATATTCAAAAAACAAAATATTATTGTAATAAACTAATATTGTAAAAGCAAGCCAAAAGGAACAAATATTTAATAGCAGGATATTTTGAGGTATTTTTAAAAAATACAGAGACTAAATAAATATTAACCTCAAAATATAAGGGCTAAACGAGTAGGGATGGCAATTCAACCCGCAATCATTCCGGACCCTGAAGAAACCCGAATTTTTCGGTTTGGGTTTAACCTGTACTAGATTAAATAAAATCCAGATCGGGATGTCATTTTAAAAATCCGCATATGTCAAGTCCGGTTCCGGGTTCAGGTAGACCCATGTATCCGGAACCCGAACCTGGATATACATTAATTTTTAAAAATCATTTTTAATATAAATATGAAAACAAAAAAGCTCAAATGGTGCCTTAGCTCATTACACTTTCCCAGCCGCACAAAAATTTCCTCACTCAATCCCTCTTCAGCTCTTCTCATCAAACCAAATCATCGTCGTCATCACGTGCCCATCTTCACGGCTATTCATCATCATCATCATTAATTAACGTTTCCTTATCTTTTCTATCGCGACTGGTAACTAGTTGTGATACAGGTTCAACGCCACCTTTGCCAATCGTAATCGCAGCTTTGTTCATCATCATTAGCCGCCGTCACGACTAATAACCAGCTTCGATATGGTTAAAAGTAACGAGCTTGACTTCGCCGTTCGTTGCCTCACCGGACGCTGATCCTTCAAGTTCGTGGATACCGAATCGTGAGTTCTTGCTTCCCTCATTGAAAGTTGATGCATTTCATTTTATAAGTATGTGATTTATGCTTTGTTATGATTTGATTTTAATACTTATGCTTTGATATGCTTCCATTTTGTTATCTATAGTTTATTTAATTTTGAAATATTTTTTAATTGTTGGCTGTTGTTGTTAATAGATTAGAGTGCTGGAAATGTGATCGATTTGATTCAAATGTGAAGAAGTAGCAATAATGATGATGATATCGTTGATTATAAGTGGGAGGTTTGAACCAACAAAAAAAGGGGTAATTTGTGTTTGTTTAGAAGTTGGATTTGTATTTTATTTGTTGAAATCTTGGATTTGTATTTGTATTTGATTTTTTAGTTGAATTTATTTTTTTTTCAATTGGATTCATCAATCTAGGTTGGAAACCCGCATTTCGGGAACCCAGATTTTTTCGGGTTAAACTTGTGTTGGACCTGGAGTGGAAAATGGCAGGTTTATTTCTGGGTCTAGTACAGAAAATATTCGTCTAGGTCCGGATCAGGAACGACTAAACTCGGACCTTGACCCATATTTTGCCATCCCTATAAACGAGCTCTTATCCTAGAAACTAAAAAGAGACACTATTCTCAAATCAACACATTGAAATTATCCTTGACAACCTCTAGTTTGCTCATGAATATGGCAATTGTAGATATAGACATACAAGACACATGTATGTATATTTTTTCTCGAGCGCTGACGTCCACAATTTATTCACCCTTTATAGCTACTATTGTAAAGGGTTGAGTCCACCCCTAAGGACAATTTCCATATATGTATATCTATACAGCTATAAATGCAAAGAGATGTTTTGTGCAAAATTTTAATATACTTATAAGTACACAAATCTATAGAAATAGAGTAATGATAATGAGGTTGAACGCAAAGGAATTGTTATAAATTAGAAAGTCTAATTTAAATATAATTCAATATTAATCCTAGTCTAATTGAGCAAATTGAGTTTAAGGATAAAACTATTTAAACTAAAAAATAATAGAGAATTTAATAAAATAATAGTTACCAGGATTTCGTGATCCATCACTATTCAATTAGTAATTATCTAATTATTACTAATCTCAATTTTAAGTGACAGCTTGAAATCAATTTATGTGATCTCATATATATAAAAATTAAGCCCAAGTAATTAAATCTAATATAAGTTATTTTTCATTTTAAGGTAGGATTTATGAGCATTATCTGTATCCTATTGAAAAACAAAGAATCAATAAAGTTTTCTAGACATTATAGGTATCCAATTTATTGAAGTAATCAAAGAAAATCACATAATTGTTATTTCACCAAGCTTAATTTAATCAAATAATCTTTTTATTACCAAGAATATATGATATTAAATATGAAAAGATAATTATTAAATCAACATGTGAACAAAAACCATAAGGGTAAAAGCTCGTTTACTCCTTATAAATTTAGGGTTAATGTCTGTTTAGTCCTTATAATTTTAAAAATGTTTCGAAACATCCCCACTACTAAATTATTGACACTTCCACCGTTATTTTTTTTTTGTTTCTTTTTACTTGCTTTTTCAATATTACCCTCTTATAAAAATGTTTGCTTTTTTGAAATGAATGAAAAGAAAAAGAAATTAAATTATCAATTTAATCCCAAAAAATAAATAGAAACAAAAAGAATATATATTAATTTTTGTGGAATACTCTTTTTAGGAGTTAATATATTATTTTTTATTAATTTTCAAAAAATTATATATATTAATTTTTTTGGAATACTCTTTTTAGGAGTTAATATATTATTTTTTATTAATTTTCAAAAAATTGGTAATTTAATTTTTTTTACAATATTATTTTTTTGGACATATCTTAGCTTCTACAAAAATTAATATATGTTCTTTTTATTTTTATTTTTTGTTTGGGGTTAATTTGATAATTTAGTTTTTTTTTATTAATGTCTAAAGAAAAAAAATTATTGTAAGAGAAGCAAGTCAAAAGAAACAAAAAATAACGGTAAAGATGTCAATAGTTTAATGGCACGGATATTTTGATAAATTTTTAAAAATACAAAAAATAAACTGACACTAATCTCAAATAAGGATTAAAAGAGCTTTTAACCAAAACCATAATTATCAAAGAAAATATGTAGCCAAATCCATGTGAAATTCGAATTCTTAGCCGACTCTATTAAGCTAAAGGAATCAATTAGTTTTCTTTTTAAATTCAGCACCGCCGCTACTTAATAAACCACGGACTTACGTAAGTTGAATAAATTAAATTACCTCCAACTGTAAAATTAGAATTCCTTTCTAATGCAGGAGAAATTATACAATATATCTGATGTTCCTTGTCATCCAATGATGTGGAACCACTAACCAATAATTTTTTTAAATGAATCAATTAATTTTTAATAATTAAAAGTCAGACAATTCCCTCCATTTCTCTCTCTTTGCTCTAGTTTCAAAAATTCTTCTTCTCTCTTCCAAATTCAAAGAAACATTAATTTATTAGAAATTATAAAAATAATAAATTGAATAAAGTGTCTACAAAGGGCTTGATTTCATCCTCCTTCCCATTTACAACTCCATTCCCCTACAAAAAAATACAACAAATTTTCTAATTAAGCTAGTGGCATGATTTTCTAGGGGAATGGATTTGTGAATGGGAAGCAAAAGGAACATCAAAACAATATTATTTTTTGATTTGGAAAGTGAATCATGGTTACGGGTTATCATAATTCAAACATTCGCAGAAGGAGCTAAGAACCATTCACTAAATTTTTCTTTTACCCACCTCATGTTTGTTTATTATACTATGAAACAATTTAAGATATTGATGCTGGATCTTTTTTTTGTAATTGTATGATTCATTGTTTCTTGATGGACAAATTCCAAAATTATTGCAAGTAAAATATGAATGTTTCCTTGGTAAACATGCCTTCATGAATGGAACTCTGTTTTAAATTTTCAATAATATTGTAGGAAAGTCATTTGAAAGAGACTCATTTATAATCAATTTCAATGAAAAAATAACCAAATGTTTAATAATTTAAAAGGCCATAAAATAGTCTTTCACTGTTGCTCAATATTATTCCGCACGTATTTAAAAATATCTTTTTTTTTCATTGAATAACAAAATCCCGGCACTAGTGCTAAAAATAAACTATAAATTGAAAAATCACAAGCTTATGAGTTATATAGAATTTAAACAATGATGTTTTTCAAATAAATTTGAGAAGCTGGAAAAAAAATGCATCTAACAAAAAAACAGTACACTATTCTTAAGTGAACTAAGATTCTTGTACCAATAGCAAGGATTATTTACAAGGAAGTTGAGAAGCCTTTCAAATCGGATGTTGTGACATTTCTAATTAAGCTAGTGGTAATGTTTTGCAGGAGAAAGGAGATGTGAATGGGAATCAGGAGGAGCATCAAAGCAAGATTACCAAAGGCATGTTTTTGCAGGGCAATGAAGTTGTGAATGGAAAGGAGGAGGAGGATGAAATTGGACCTCTATTGGCACTTTGTTCAATTTATTATTTTTATAAATTCTAAATAAATTAATGTTTCTTGGTATTTGGAAGAAGGAAGAAAAATTTTTGAAACTAGAGCAAAGATAAAGAAAAAGAGGGAATTGATTGACTTTCAATAAGCTAAAGTTAAAAATTGATTGACACGTGTAAAAAAATTATGGATTAGTGGTTCCACATCATCGGATGACATTAAACATCAGATGTATTATAGAATTTCTTCTAATGCAGATGACATTTATCCTTCATCCAATAAAGAAAAGAAAAAGGACTAATACAAGGATAATAAATAATATAATATTGTCTAATTCGATTTGTGAGGATAACAAAACGTCTTCGCAAAGCCAAAAGGAAAAATACACTCTAGCTAAGTCATGGCTTCCATTAATTCTTAATTCATTTTGAATTGTTATTCTTTAGGCTCTTTTTTTGGGGAAAAAGCTTTCTTTACGAGTTTGATGTAATAACTTAGCACATCCTTACAATTTTAAATAATAGCCTATTTCTTCTCTACTTTTTAAACAATAGTTCAGAACATTCGTCCATTAATTTATCGTTAGTTTACTATATAATTTATTGAGAACAAAATATAATTTTCAATTAAGGAGATATAATCATTTTTAAAGTAAAACTCTCAAGCATAATCAAATAACATCTAGCTTTCTGCTAAAATTTAAAATTTAAGGATAACTTAATGAATAAACAATAATAACCTTAAATAATATATAAAATATACATGGGACGAAAAAAAAAAAAAGAACACAGATTTCACAAGCCACTAGATTGTGTTTTTCTTTTAGCTTATTCTGGATTTTAATATGGTCAAAATAAATAAATAAATAATCAATTAATATTGTTGTTTTACTAAAAAATAAACATAAACTTCTTCATTTACTTAAAGACATATACTAAATACATAAAAATACAGATTTAAGTACATTATAACATGTGTTTTTTTCATCTTTCATCTTATCCCTAATTGGAAAATTATTATTATAATATATACATTCATCAAAAAATTTAGTTGACTTTATTAAAAATATTTAATGAACTCGCAAAAAGGGCAGATCCAACTAAAGTCTAGAGGAGCCTTAACCCCTCTGGACCACCAATTTTCCTTTAAATACACCTCAAGAGTTGAGATCCTTCTGAGAAAGACAATAAAAAGAATTTGGCTATATCCAATTCAACAAAATGTTTGTGGTTTGGTGGTAAGTATTCTATTTTTATGATTTTAGACATCTTAGTTCAAATCTCTACAACCATAAAATTCATTTTTTTAAAAGGTATTTATGCATATTGCCTTTGATTTATTATTATACTTTTTAAAATTAAAAAGAAATAATAAAATCTAAATGTTTATGTATATTTCTTATAATTTATTATTATTAATTTTTAAAATTTAAAAAATAAATCTTAGTTAAGTGAACAATAAAAAAAAACGAGATTCCCCTAAATTGAAATAAATGCTTTGAATCAAACCCACCTAATCAAACTGGTTGGTCCGCGAATACACACAAATATGTTTGTTTTTACATACATACACACACCCACATATTCTTTAGTGTTATTTTTGTTTCATTAAGTTATCTTAGATATTTTAAATTTATGCAAAAAGTCAAATTTATTTAAATTGTGCTAGAGATTTTTATTTTTAAAACAATTTATATCTGTTTGATTGAAAATTTTATTTTGCCCTCAATGAGTTATACTGTAAATTAATTGTATGTTCATGGAAGGGCATCTTGAGTTATCATTTAAAAATAAGGACAAAATAGATTACTGTTTAAATAAATGAGTTATTGAAATGATTTTTTTTAAAAAAAAATTCCAGCTCCAATTATTTCTTGATTTAATAAAATAATTAAATTAATTAAAAGTAACAAATAAAAATAACTACTAAAAATATATTAAGGATAAAATATGTAAATATTATATGCTTATCAAAATGGAACTGTTGAAGTTATTATTCACCATGACATTTCTTCACAATTTCTGAAATAAAGATCTACGTGGTGCTTGGTTGTTCAAAGTCTCGTACAACATTTTGTTTGTGGAAGTGAATGGGTCAGGACGTCAGGTTAGGCTGTTGCCTTTCCGGGAAAGCACTTTTTTTTTTTTAATAGCAATAACTCAATTAACAAATTGAAACGTGGTACTTTTATTGAAATTTTTATAAAATATATAATAAGATAAATATTTGACAGATGAATATGCAGAGGGTAAGGGAGGAAATGGATATCCTCGTACCCATCCTCAATATTTTACATATGATTCAATCACATTTTTATTCTTATTAGAATTGTTTAAAGGAATTCTCGTCTCCTCTCTGGATAATAAAAAGTGATCTCCGAAGATCTCGATCCCCCAAAGATCTCTAAACAACCAATATATTTTTAGTTTTTAAATTTGATTTAATCTATTAAAATAAAAAATTTCAATACAAGTAAAGTTTAACAATATATCTTATTAAAATTTAGATATTATAGCTTTAACTTTTACTTTAGTTTTTGTTTTATTTTTTATTTTTGAAAGGAAATTCATTAAAACAAAAACATTACAAACTATTTAATAAGCGCAGAGGTGAAACATGACTCCACTTTCTGGGTCCTGACATAAAACCTCCTGCCAAGGCAACATAATGGGTAACATAGTTCACAGGCCAAAGCACAAATAAGAATTGCATTTCTCCTATAGACATAGCAAGATATCGACACTCCTTAATTATAAGGCCAAAACCATTGGGGTTGGAAAAATTCTTAGTTAAATCTTGAAAAGACTTAAAGGTCGTCCATTTCGATAATAAGACAAGGCAACTGTAGCCTCTTTATCCAGCTAAGAGCCTCTATAATGCCAATAGCTTCAGCCTCTTGTGAACCAAAAATACCCAGAAACAAGTCACACCTTGCTGCCAAAAATTCACCTACAAAGTTACGGATTACACACCCAACACTAAACTTACCTTGAGCATTAAATATGGCAGCATCAACATTACACTTTAACCAACCAAAGCAAGGTTTTTCCCAACAAATAGCCCCATGACTAACTCTATTCGCATCAGTGTTGTTTTGAAAATTTTATTGAACTCGCAAGCACACGAATCTATTGTAGAATAAACTAATGGTGACGAGTGTCGATTCCATGAGTAGGTGGATTTTAATTGTGTGTAAAATTAATTTTCTAAATGGGTGGTTGGATTTCTGGTGAAAATGATTTGGAATATTCTAAAACTAAAATTAAAATGGCGAAAATAAATTAAAGAGAAATCTATTGAAATAAAGCACTTATATATCTAGATCCGTATCAACATGCACCATGAGCTAAATATTACTTATTAGTGCCAATTAAATCATGAGGGGAGAATCCACACTTCATGAACCACACTCTAATCAATATGGTGCTAAGGGCTTATCATGCCAAATAATAACCTTGTACTAGGGTGCCGGTGAAACCAGGACGGTATTTAAACAAGATTATTATTATTTGTCGACGAAAAGTCAAAACATCCACAAAAATTAGAGGGGAAGAGAAAATAAATTTACCTAATAAAGCCCATGACACATGTTGAGACTTCCCGTTCAACCCAAGTTTTAAAAAAAATTAGCTACTCATAATTGAACTAGGGGTAAAATGGGAATTTATTAAAATACATAGAAAATACAAGATGGAGAAGGAATTACAGAAAATGAAGCCTAAAAATGGATTTAGAGGTATCAAATTACAGGGGAGAGACCCCCTTTTTTATAGATACATTGAGTAAATCATGGTCATATGATTAAAAATAGTTTGGACGCTTAGGATTGCACCACGTCATCAGTCAACAGTGCACAGTTTGTACAGTGACACGGTTTGACCACGCGGTTTGAGCAGTTAACCGGCTTGAACAGTGACGTGGTTTGGTTGAAAATAATTTTGTGTATATGCATGCACCGTACGCGTAATTTTTGGTCCACTAACATGCTGCCATGTCACCCCTTAATAGTGCATAAGAATTTTGTCCAATAGAATCATGACACCTCATCAGTCAATGTCACATAATCGGTCAATGCCACGTTATCATTCCGTATTTGTGAATAGTTTTATGAACAGTAACATGGACTGTACCGTACATGTGAATAGTATCATACATGTTAACAGTAACATTTTTCCTTTTATTCTCCTCCTAAAGTTTTCGACTGTCTTGAGTTCAAAAGTGATGTCCGTTTTGCTGTCTGATCTCTCGTTCATTGTGAAATGACCACAATGTCCCTAAAATACATAAAATACTTAATTAAAATAAAACACACATTATTAAATCACAAGAAGTTTAAATACATAAAAGTAGGAATGTAAGTAAAACTTGAAGTATAAAATGACGATTTTCTCCTTTACAAATATACATTTTTTAACACTCAACACACTCCCCAACCAGCTTATTGCTAGTCCCTAGCAAATAAAGCAAAAACAAAATTCAAACCCAAAATAATTTTTTTTTAAACAAACTTTTTATTCAATCAGACTAATGATAGCAACCAAATAAAAGTATATGCATTATCTCCAGTCTAAAGAAACATCACACCCATATCAACCATCCACATGAATAAGTCCAGTAGACTTTGTTACAACTGTTTTCAAGAATGACTTGTCAAATCCCAAAATCTCATTGGTAGTAGTGACACTCTCACAAAGAAATTAAACAAAAAAAATAGTCACTCCTATAAATGGTAATTGAGAGAAAATAATAAAGAAGTAATATCACACGCTCTCCCCAAGATGAAAGAAATATGCCCTCAGCTTAGAAATAATACGATCTCAAGTCAAACAAAATGCTAGTCAACCCAATTTATTATTTTTTTCTTTTTTTCTTTTTTTTTATGCACCACTACATCTTTTTAGCCCATATAACTAGCTTTTACTTCATACTATAGTTTCCTAAAATCAAGAAGGATTTTTATTAGGACGTAACGTAGGCTAGGGACATGGCTAACAAAGGAGGGGAAATGAAGAAAACAAAGTGTATGTTTGAGAAAAATATAGAGATTTTTTTTGGAAGTTGCAAGGTGGATTTCATCTATTATTGTTAGTTTTTCTCTCTTTTTTTTAAACAGTAATTTTTTTTCTTTTGTTTGGTATAACTTCACTGAACAAAATAATTATTTATTTTTTTCTCAAACATAAATAGGTGATAGAACTTGTAAGATATCAAATAATAGTCCAAATTAGAGTGGGTCAAGATGATAAGTTTGACAAATAAAATTTTTTTTTAAAGGCTCAAAAGGATTAACTATGGATATTTCATAAAAGGGATGGCTAGAAAGGTTCAAACAGGTCAAAAATGGCCTTTCCATCGTGTTTTAGGGCTCTAAATACTCTTCATATCTACTAGTTAGATGGGCCTTCAGACGTAGCAACACACATTTTTTCTTCTTTTTTTATTTTTATAATTTTTTTAAAGGTTAACTCAAAAGAAATTTAGAGATCGTATATAAAATAATAAACTACCAAACTGTATGAAGAATGGGCAAACGGGTTACGCTCCAAGAAAAATAATAAGCTCAAAAACTCACTTAGTACTTATTATGACATGTTCATTCCTTCAAGCAACTTATATTTGTCTCCGACATCAACATGTAGAGTAGCAAACATGGCGTAACATCTCTTAAGACCAAAGATAATACAAATACTAAAATTTAAAATTCATCATGTCGTCTAATGTTAAAATAAATCACACATTTTTTTTCAAACAACATTCTACCCCCAACCTATTCTAAACATGAAAGGAAAATATGTATGCAGAAATGTGAAAATGATGCAGAAAAACAAATTAGAAAAGTTACACTTAAAATGATAGAAAAAGAAAATGATTTTTTTTAACTAAAAAGATGCATTTCTAGAGGCACTACACTCCATATTCAGCCATCTTCAACAAAAAAAGTTAGCAACAGTTAGTTTTTACAACAAAAAATTAATAAAAACTTAACCAAGATTCCATAATTGTCGACTATTCCCTCCCCCCAACCAGAACAAAACATTGTCCTCAATATTTTAAAGGAAAGAAGTAGAGTTTAGAAGACATCACCTGGGTGGTGTAATACAAAAGAAAATATTTACAGGTGGACAGTTAAATCTAATTTGTACTTCTTACTACGACTATTGTTACCATCATTATTTGGATACCGCAACACTAAGATCCTGGGGTCTGGCTCCGGTCTATAAACTTGTAACAGATCAAGTAGCTTATTAGCAGTGTGAGCAAAAATAAAAAACTTTTTCACTGTAGAAGGAATGAAATAGTTTTTTATTGCATGGTTAAGAAATACGATAAAGCCATCATAAAAGTTATTGACATTTAACAAATCGATGGGTTTCTGATGAATGTGCAGATGGGTCAAAGTTACTAATATGATAAGTGCCTCTAGAGTTGCAAGATCCTCTGGTAAGAAAATAAAAGCATCAGCATGATTAAGCATTTCAGTTATTCTTTCCTACATACCTGAGATGACTAACTCTTCTCCAGTCGGTGAGTCAGACAAATTGCCCAAAGGTTTTAGGGCTCTTGGAATGATGCCTAACACTTGACTTCTTCTGACAAAAGTAGCTTCTGAGACCAATTTTGATAACCCTCGGTTACCTCCTCCATACACCAAGTGTAATTTTCTTTCTATTATGCTTTGACCAAAATCCAGAAAGCACACAAATGTTCTTGAATTGTTTATTGGGAATAGCTGCTATTGGGATACTTCTAAAAAACAATTTGTGAGTACTAACAAAAAGAATCATATTTAAAAATCTTGGCGACAATAGTTCACAGCTATGTATAAAGTAGCATGTCAGTGTCAATTAACTTGTAAAGCACATGGCTCGAGAGTCAAAAAGGAAACAGTAAAAAGGAAAAAGCAAACAATGATAAAATTAAATTATTAAAGATAATAATACAAATGATAAAACAATAGTGAAATAAAACAACAGTAAAGTATAAGGATATTTACATGTAGTTGCGATTGTGGCTCACATTTTCCTCTGGTTTTACGTCCAGAAACGGCTTGAACGCCCTCTATAGGTCAAGGATAGGCTTCCCATCCAGTTTTCTTATAAACTGGCAAACATGGTCGTTTATAGTCAGATTCTCGAGATTATATCGTGCATGCTCTTTCTGGAATAATGGCCATAACTGGAGAATCGCTCCTTGCATATATCCACTGGAATGCATTTCAAGAGACAAAAGGATATCATCCAATGACTCCTTATTCAAGCCATCCCTAATGAATTGAATCTTATCTTCTCTGTTATCAGACACCATTCCTAAAGAATATGGTTTTTTATCGCATTGCATTCTGACACACTTATGACAAGCAATTGAAATTCTTCGAGCTCTTTGCTTTCTTGCGTAATTTTCTTTACCACAACCAGGCATGTATGCAATAAATTTAGGAGGCAACCCACTTGCCAAGCGTACGTTAGCCTCGATTAACCAGCGGATATCAATAAGTATGTTATTCCTCACGAGCAATCGTATGCGTTCGGACCGAGCTTTATAGATTGTAAGGAGGGCATTCTGAGGAAGTGAAGGGAATTGATTGTGAAGCTTTGCTAAAATCTCGTTGTTGTCAATTCCTTCGTCTCAGAATATCAATTATTAAGGGAAACTGAAGTAACTGACTTAATTGTCACGGAGTATCGTTATCCGCCACTTGACCGAGGTGACAAACTAAAACACATAAACGGAGCAACAAACAACAACACACAAAGAAAATTACATTCGTCCTTTTATGAAATTTACCTCTAACTCAACTGGATGTCGAAGATACCTCCCTCAATGTCTTTGAGTTGTCTTTCTAAATCCTCAACATGGGATACTAACTCTAGTGGTTGCAGGGCCCAAATACGATGTGTTTTACAAAATCGAATCTGCCTTTTGAAATGAGATTTCACCCGTCGAAGTGGTCTAAGAATGTCTAGGAGGAACTGTTTAGCTATGACGCTCATGATTAACAATGATAAGAGAAAACTTAATGGTTAAACAAACACACTTATGCACAAATAATTTCAATTAGCAAAAGAATAATAAAAAGAAAGAAAAAAATCAAATCACCGAAAAGACAGAAACATCTCAATTCAAAGGGGTGGGTCACTCAAATTTATTTCGATGTCCTCTCCATGTGGTTGGTACTCTAGATAGGGCTTTAATTTTTAACCATTGACTTTAAAAATGACACCGTTCTTTGGGTCCTTAATTTCAATTGCCCTATGTGGAAAAACAGTATAAATAATAAAGGGGCCAGACCATCGAGAGCGTAACTTACCTGGGAATAGGTGCAAGCGATAATTGAATAAAAGCACTTTCTGACCTGGAGTGAAAGAATTTCTCAAAATTTACTTATCATGAAAGACTTTTATTCGTTGCTTGTAAATCTTGACATTTTTGTATGCATCATTGCGAATTTCTTCAACTTCTGCTAGCTGTAATCTTCTTTCTGAGCTAGCTTACTGCATGTCAAAATTGAATTTCTTAATGGTCTAGTACGCATTATGCTCGAGTTCCACAGGTAGGTGGCAAGCTTTTTCATACACTAGCCTGTAGGGTGACATCCCAATTGGGGTCTTGAAGGTCGTTCTATATGCTTATAATGCATCATCAAGTCTTAATGACCAATATTTTTTGTCTGGCCTCACCATTTTTTCTAATATGTGCTTTATTTCTCGATTGGAGATCCCAACTTGGCCACTGATTTGCCGATGATACAGGGTCGCCACTTTATGAGTGATGAAGTACTTTGTCAAAAGTGTTTTGAATGATTTGTTGCAAAAGTAGGTACCACTATCACTGATTATTGCTCGAGGGAATCCAAAGCGTGAAACAATATTGCTTTTCAAAAACCCTATCACCACTTTGTGATCATTGGTTCTGCATGGAATTGTTTCTACCTATTTTGATACATAATCAACAGCAACTAATATGTATTGATGGCCAAAAGAAGGGGGAAAGGGTCCCATGAAGTCGATACCTCACATATCAAAAATCTCAACCACTAAAATTGGATTTAATGGCATCATGTTCCTTCGTGTAATGCTCCCTATTCATTGACACCTATCACATGAAGAGCAAAAGGTGTAAACATCTCGAAATATAGTTGGCCAATAAAACTCACATTGTAGAACTTTAATCGTTGTTTTCTTAGCGCTGAAATGCCCTCCACAAGCTTGTTCATGGCAGAACGAAAGGATATTCTAAAATTTATTTTCTGGGACACATCGTCTAATAATTTGATCTGCACAATACTTTAACAAATATGGGTCATCCAAGAAAAAATTCTTTATTTCCGTAAAAACTTTAGCCTTGTCCTACTTGGCCCAATGCTCTAAAAGTTTACCTATAACAAGATAATTAACGATATCAGTATACCAAAGTAATACTTCCACAATCATTAATTGTTCATTTGGAAATGACTCATTCAATGGTAATGGTTCTATTATTGTGTCAAAATAGAGATGAGAGAGATGGTCAGTCACAATATTTTATGTCCCTCTCTTATTTTTGAATTCCAAGTCAAACTCCTGCAAAAGCAACACCTAACAAATTAGTCTAGCTTTTGCATCTTTCTTTGTGAGAAGATATTTTAGAGAAGCATGATTTGTGAACACAATAATTTTACAACCAATGAGATAAAATCTAAATTTCTCTAATGCAAATACTACTGCTAGCAATTTTTTTTCAGTAATTGAATAGTTCAACTGTGCATCATTTAATGTCATACTAGTATAGTAAATAACATGGGAAATTCGATCAACTCTTTGTCATAATACTGATCCTACTGCATAATCATATGCATCACACATGAGCTCGAATGGTAAGCTCCAGTTTGGTGGTTGAATGATGTGTGATGATGTCAACAATTGCTTTAACTTTTCAAATGCTACAAGACATGAATCATCAAAGACAAAATGTACATCCTTAGCAAGTAAATTGCATAAGGGTCTAGAAACTTTGCTAAAATCCTTAATGAAATGTCTATAAAAACCAACATGCCCAATGAAAGATCTTACTTCTCTTACTGTTTTAGGTGGAGGAAGATTGGAAATGAGATCCACCCTGACTTTATCAACCTCAATACCTTTGTATGAAATGATGTGACCGAGAACTATACCTTATTTTACCATAAAATGACATTTCTCCCAATTTAAGACCAAATTTTTCTCGATACATCTCTGCAAAACTTAGTCAAATGATGTAAACATTGATCAAATGAATCTCCAAAAATAAAAAAAATCATCCATAAAGATCTCAAGAAATCGTTCAACCATATTAGAAAAAATGTTTAACATACAACATTGAAATATAGTAGGTGCATTACATAATTCAAATGGCGTCCTGCTATATGCAAAAGTGCCAAAAACGCAAGTGAAAGTGGTTATCTCTTGATCTTTTGGTACTATGAGAATCTGATTATATCCTGAGTAGCCATCTAGAAAGCAATAAAATTCATGGCTTGCCAATTTATCAAGTATTTGATCGATAAATGGTAAAGAAAAATGGTCTTTACGTGTGACAGAATTTAACTTTCTATAATCAATGCATACACGTCATCCTGTAGTCACTCTAGTGGGTATCAATTCATTATCTGCATTGGTAACTACTGTGACTCCCGACTTTTTAGGGACAATTTGCACATGACTGACCAATGAACTATCAGAAATGGGATAAATGATACCTACATCTAATAGTTTAAGGACTTCAGTTTTAACAACTTCTTTCATATTAGGATTCAACCGACGTTGCATTTTCCCAGTAGATTTAACATTTTCATCAAGGTAAATATAATGCATGCAATCTACTAGGTTTATACCTTTGATGTCTGCTATGGTTCATCATAATACTCCTTTGTGCTCTTTTAGAACATCCAATAACTTACCTTTTTGTTCATCATTTAAGGATGATGAGATGATTACCGGTAGAGTACTTTCTTCTTCCAAAAATACATATTCCAAAGTGTTGGGTAATGGTTTGAGTTCGAGTTTCGGTGGTGATTCTGATGATGTGATGAGTTTCTTCTCTAATGGTGCTAGTTGTTCAACTCTTGACTTCCATTTATTAGTGTCCATGGATGGTGCTGAGTTAAGAAGAGCGTTGACCTCATCGATTGATTTGTCAATATCAAAATCCAAACCAAAGTGAGTTAAATATGTTTGTAAAGGGTCATCACTAAGGTTTGAAATAAAAGTATTGTCAACTAATGCTTCAATTAAATCAATGGCAACAATTCCATCATCTACATTATGAGGTTGTTTGGTAATTTTGAAGATGTTGAGTTCCATGGTCATATTGCCGAAGGACAACTGCATATTTTCAGTCATGCATTGAATGTGAGCATCGACAGTTGCCAAGAAAGGTCGACCTAGGATAATAGGGATATGCTTCCTTGAATCCTGGATTGGTTGAGTGTCAATTATAATGAAATCAACAGGAAAATAAAACTTTTCTACCTGGATAAACACGTCCTCCACAATATCACGGGATATTTTCGTGGACCGATCTGCAAGTTGTAACACCACTGGAGTTAGGTGTAATTCTCCCAGTCCAAGTTTCTCAAATACTGAATAAGGTAATAAATTTACACTAGCTCCTAAATCCAACAAAGCATTCTCAATTGTGTGGTTCCCTATACTACATGAGATAGTGAGGGAACATGGGTCTTTGCATTTTAGAAGAATTTTGTGTTGGAGTATAGAACTAACGTTTTCTGTTAAAAAGGCTATCTTTTGAACGTGAATGTTTCTCTTTTTAGTACATAGGTCTTTAAGAAACTTGGCATAAGATGGAACTTGTTTTATAGTATCAAGTAAAGTAAAGGGATGTTAACACTTACCTGTTTGAAGATTTCAAGAATCTCACCTATGGATTTTCCCTTCTTTCCTTTAGCTAACCTTTGAGGAAATTGAGCTTTAGGAACGTATACTCGTGGGTTGGTTTCTTCTTTCTCCTCCGATTGTGAGTTTTCAACATTCACAGGTACAATTTGATTTTCTTTTGTCACCGGCATCTTCATTTTGTCGTCGACTTCTTTTCCTTTTCGCAGAGTTATAACGGCTTTGACTTCTCTGTGCTATTGTGGTGAACTGGTACTTGCTTCATGCACTCCTTTAGGATTAGGCACTGGTTGACTTGAGAATTTGCCTTTCTCAACAGTCATTGCCAAAATTTGCACTGAAAAGGCAAGTTGTCCCACCATCTTCTCGAGACTTGAAACTGATTGGGCTTGTGAGTTGAAGTCTGCTCTCAACTCATTTCGTAGTCCATCAATAGTTGGGTTTTGTTACTCAATCATGGAGTTAGTAACATTCTTGACATTCTGGAATGTATCCTCCCATGGTCTGGGTTGAGAGTAGTTCTGGTTTTGATTGTATGGTTTAAATGGTGGCTGAGAGGCTTGAGGAATTTAAGGAATTGGTTGCATTGGTGGAGCTGGAGCTGCTGCTCCATTTTGTTGGAATCCTTGAGATAATGAAAAATTGAGATGGTTTCTCCATCCAGAATTATATGTGTTGGAGTCTGGGTTGTAATTTGATGGCTTTCTCATGACACTTATGGCATTGGCTTGATCTGAGTATGACTCATAGTCATATGGCTCTGTTGATTTAGCAGTCGTCAACGATGCTATTTGTTAATAAAGGTCTTTAACCATCTTTTTGACTTATTTGATTCCCGAACTGGACTCGTCAATGTGAACCTCATTCACTCCCTTAATTCTTTTAGTATTCCTGAGTGATAGACTCCGTTATTGGTAATTATCCGCGTGTCGCTGGAAGAAATCCCAAATCTCTGATGCACTTTTTGACATTAGTTCTCCTCCATTTGTTGCCATTAGCCATTTTTACACTTGTAACAATAATCCCTCAAAAAAATATTGGCATTGGTATCATTTCTTATACCCATGATGTGGACATTTCAAGAGTAGCCCATTGAATCGCTCCCATGATTCAAAAAACTGCTCGTCTTATCTTTGGGCAAACTCTGAAATTTCCCTGCGAATAGCATTGGTTTTATTCACTGGGAAGTATTTGTTCAAAAATTTTATTACCATTTGTTCCCATTTTGTAATGCTATTAGCAGGCAATGTATTGAACCATGAACGAGCTTTATCCTTTAAAAAAAATGAGAATAATATAAGTTTAACATCATCTTCTAAAAAATTCTCGTATTTAAAAGTTTGACAAATAGTATGAAAATCATTCAGATGATTATATGGGTCCTCATTTTCTAAGCCATAAAATATTGGGAGACAATTTAGCACACTATGTTTTAACTCGAAACTCCTAGCAGGTACATTTGGGTATCTTATGCATGATGTGTTCAAATTAGCTAAAGAACTGAAGTAATCCTTAAATGGCCTCTCCTGTGGTTCTGGTTGTTGGTATTGTAAATCCATTTCAATTTTATTTTTAAATGCAGCGTGTTTGTGTGTGCGAAGTGTCTTTTTTAGTTCAAGATCTATAGGCTCAAGATTGGATAATAATGACCTTCGACCTTGCATGCAAAGAATACAAAAAAAAATGAAAACAAAACTTAATAAAAATAAAGAAGAGAGAGAAATTACGATACTAACCTTGTCACGCTGTTACAATCTTACTATGAAAACACACAAAAAAATACGTGAAATAAAATAAAATAAAAATAAATTAACAAGATAAATGAAAAATTATAAAGAAAAATAACTTGAAAATTAAATTATAGAAATTTAAAGAAGAGAAAAAGAAATGAAATTCTAACCTTAAAATGCAAATTCACTTTTTTTCTTTTTTAAAAAATTATAATAAAATAACTAAAAGAAATTATTCACAAAAATTAATTCTACAAATTGAAATAACTTACCTCCCTGGCAACGGCGCCAAAAACTTGTTGTGCAAATTTTATTGAACTCGCAAGCGCACGAATCTATTGTAGAATAGACTAATGGTGACGATTGTCGATCCCACGAGTAGATGGATTTTAATTATGTGTAGAATTAATTTTCTAAATGGGTGGTTAGATTTCTGGTGAAAATGATTTGGAATATTCTAAAACTGAAATTAAAATGGGGAGAATAAATTGAAGAGAAATCTATTGAAATAAAGCACTTGGGTATCTGGATCCGTATCAACATGCACTATGGGTTAAATATTACTTATTAGTGCCAATTAAATCATGAGGGGGGAATCCGTACCTCATGAACCACACTCCAATCAATATGGTGCTAAGAGCTTATCGTGCCAAAATAATAATAAACTTGTACTAAGGTGCCGGTAAAAGCAGGGCGGTATCTAGACAAGATTATTATTATTTATCAACAAAAAGTTAAAATATCCACAAAAATTAGAGGGGAAGAGAAAATAAATTTACCAAATAAAGCCCATGACACATGTTGAGACTTCCCCTTTAACCCAAGCTTGAAAGAAAATTAGTTACTCATAATTGAACTAGGGGTAAAATGAGAATTTATTAACATACGTAGAAAATATAAGATGAAGAAGGAATTACAGAAAATGAAGCCTAAAAATGGATTCAGGGGTATCAAATTAGGGGGGGCGAGACCCCCTTTTTATAGATACATTGAGTAAATCATGGCCATCGGATTAAAAACAGTTTGGACGTTTAGGATTGCGTCACGTCATCAGTCAACAGTATGCTGTTTGACCACGTAGATTGCATAGTAACATGATTTGACTACGCGGTTTGAACAGTCAACCGACTTGAACAGTAACGCGATTCTATATGTATGTACCGTACGCACAATTTTTGGTCTACTAAAATGTTGCCACGTCACCACTCAACAGTGCATAAGAATTTTGTCCAATAAAATCGTGACACCTTATCAATCAATGCCATGTCATCGTTCCGTATGTGTGAACAGTGTTATGAACAGTAACATGGATAGTACCGTACATGTGAACAGTGACATTTTTCTTTTTATGCTCTTCCTAAGGTTTTCGACTGTTCTGAGTTCAAAAGTGATGTCCGTTTTGCCATCTGATCTCTCGTTCATTGTGAAATAACCACAATGCCCCTAAAATACATAAAATACTTAATTAAAATATAACACACATAATTAAATCACAAGAAGCTTAAATACATAAAAGTAGGAATGTTAGTAAAACTTAAAGTATAAAATGATGATTTTCTCCTTTATAAATATACATTTTCTAACACTCAACAAGCATCAACAAAGAAATGTTGTTTCCTTACAATTTGCCACTGGTACAAAATCTACCTAGTAAAGTTGAGGACTTGTAAAACACTGCCAGTACTGTGGTTCCATAAAATGATCATTACGATGAATCCAAATCCTCCAGCAAATCATGGCGGCAAGCTGACAATTCTCCTTACTGTACTGAGAGAAAATAGCCTCCAGCCAAGCCAAAAAAGAACTGCAGTAACCAAAGAAACGAATAGCAGAGGAAATCCAACAAGACTAAGCAAACCCACACTCCAGTAGGGCATGTGTAACTGTCTCATCATAGGCATTACACAAAGAGCAAGTAGGCATAATAGCCACTCTACGACGAATAAGATTAGCCACAGTAGGTAATACAATTGGCGCAACCCACCAAAGAAAATTCTTAACCTTAGTAGTAAAAGAATTGCTAGCACTATGACTTAATAGTTTATAGCAGCTACGTACCGAATAAACTCCATAAGGATCATGCAGCTAATACCACATATCAGACTCTCTACGGTAGCTAAGAGGAATTTGCAAGATAAGCTCTTTATCTCTTGAATTAAAAAGGCCAAAAATAAAACTTTGGGCCGAGACCTTTTGAATAAAATCTAATCAACTAGTAATTTAGAACTCTCATTTTTTAGTTGGGCCTGAAAATTTCATAGTATATTTGTATAAATATTTTGATATTTGTTATTTATACTAATATTTTATATTTTATAATTTAGATTTTATTATTTATTCATTACTATTTCTAAAAAAATAAAATTAGAACTAAAATTCAAATTAGAAAAATAGGAGATTTTATACCTAATTTCTTATTCGGGAAAGGGATGTAGATGATTTTTTACCCAATTTCTTTTTTAGGGTGAGGATGGGATGGGGATTCAAGCTCATCCATGTCCCTTCCCCAAAAAAGAAGTTGGGTAAAAATATCATCCTTATCTTTCTCTCAAATAAGAAATTGAGTATAAAATCGTCCATATATCCTCCCCAAATGCGGAAAGTCCCTGAAGAATCTCATCCTCATGGGGATTTCTGCCATCTCTAATATTCGTGTAGTTTTATATTTTATTTCAAATGTTTATACAATCTTTATATTTTAAAAAATAACTCGAGATACCTATGTTCTTAAATACATTACATTCTTATCCTTATTTTTTTTCTTTTTACAATAATACCTTTACTACAATAGTTTTGATATTAATTAATTTATCTATTAAAAATTAATTATTTATTAGTAAATTAACCAAAATAATTAGTATTTTTATACCCTTGCAAGAATCTTACTAATTATTATTTATAAATAAATTAATACAAGTAAAGTTTAAGTAATATTTAATACCCTTACTGTTGAGGAAAAATCAGTTTTTAAATATTTATAAAAACTCTTTAGTATTGATCTCATACAATATATAAAAATTCGTAATCTAAAAATCGTACCTTAAAAATCTGAGAAGATGAACAATCTCGCTTTTTCTACTGAAGTGAATTAGGCTCCCAGATCACGATCTGTTACCACCACGCCTGTTAGATCATGATCCGTCACTACCACGTTTGTTAGATCACGATCTGTCACCAATGATCTTTTAGGTTATGACTCAGGTTTGATCTGTACTTGACGTGTGGGCGTCTTCATCACTACCAATAGCAACTACCACGAGAAAATTTTTCTCTCATGATGAGAGAGAAAAATTTTTTTCTCTGATTTGTATAAAGTGGCTGCCCTTGTTCTTTTGGGAGAAAAGAAGTCTTTTTATATCTCTCTTTAGTGAAACCCTAGGCTCCAAAAATATAAGTTACGTTACTTACTTTTTCCTATAGAGGGCCCACCTTGTAAAATAACATAAGGCCCCTTATACATAAGTACATTACATGGAGTCTCCCACTAAATAATATATTTAGGCTTTTAACCCAAATAGCTAGTTATCTTACATATTAATCCAGTAGCGGCGCAGTCAATTAAATGAGCTAACCCGGGGATCATTTGGGAACATACAATAGTGGCTACAATAATTAGGCATGTAATTAAACTAACCTAATTATTTAATTCCAAATCTACTCCACTAAAAGATTGGAACTGGCCTCCATAATTGTATGCTATCTAGAATAGTGTTCTTGAATAATAATTCGACTCATGCCACATTGATTTCTTTACTGCATAATCCTTTGTACCACATCGTTAATTAATTCGATATCTCAACTGTCTAATCGATTTAATTACGTCTTGTTCCTTGATACTTACTGGTTTTCTCTAATGATCATTTTTAACATACTAAATATGTGGACACACTCCGGCCAGAGAATTCTATGATCAAGTGCTGAAAACCCATCAAGAGATATGTCGTTCAAATTATATATTGTTAATCTATAACTCCAATACTCATAATTGCTCTCACCAAGATACTGGGTAATCTTGACCACAAGTGTAAGTCGTGTCCATTGGTAACTCAAATGAAATAACAATTACAATCATGAAATCATAACTAACTCAAGATTAAGATTACAGTAAAATCATTGCCTATGAGATTTAATAAATCTGACAGTTATTTCAAGATTAATTAAATCTCATATGTGATCCTGTTTAATGCAGTCATACTACACCAATAAATTCATACATGATTGAGACAAATCATTCAATGAATTTATTATAGTCTATACTTAAATAAAGTGCCCAACTTTATTTATCAACTGTAAACATAATTTATTTAATCATAAGATAACTTGTATTTATGTCTTCTGTGAATCCACATGGTGATCACATAAATACATATAATATAATCAAATGGAGTTTACTCAAAATATTAATGCAATTAAGATACTTGAATAAAATACCTCATTTATTTTATTAATCAGAAAAATTATTTATTACAATTAAATAAACACATATGCTTTTAAAGAGCATATTTTCCCAACACTTACAACAATCTTACTAAGTAATTATTCATAAACAAATTTATTTACAAAGGCAATCCCGAAAAAAAAACAATAAAAAAAATTACACTAATTTTTATTTTATTTTTAAGGCAGAGTTGATAAATTAACATTTTTTTTTCATTAATATCCCTAAGAATTTTATTGTAAGGATCTTATTATAAAAATAAAGAAAAAGTAAGGAATATAATTAATAGTAAGGACATCTTGAAGTATTTTTTAAAATATAAGAATTAACGTGTACTTAACTTAAAGTATAGGGACTAAATAAGTATTTACCTTATATAATATTAACAAAACAAAATATAAAAATACAAGTGGATTAAGGCTCCACATACTCAACCAAACATTTGCTGTGGGCTATTTATGGGTGGTCCTTCTCCCTCAATAATGTAATATATACTAAAAATAAATAAATGAAGAAAAATTCAACCCCGCTAGTTTAACAAGTCAAAAATCCATAATCATTCTCTGACTCTCTGCCGTGTGAACATTAAACTTTGAAGTCTCTGCTATATATATATATATATACTAGCTAGCTTCCTCATTAGAGTCCGAATTTTCAATATTTGGAGGAAATTTAGGTGTAGCTAAGCTGCAGGTACAAAATGAAGCTGCCTTTCCGTTGCTTAAGCTGCTGCTCCGCTATTTCGTCAGAAGCCGCTGCTTCCGCTGTGGTTAGAACTGGCAACGGTAATTAAAACTTTCAACATTTTTTCTACTCTTTGGATTCAAGATTGATTACTCTTGATAGCTTTATTTGTTTATATATATATATATATATATATATAATTACTTAAATGCCCGCAAACGAAAACCAGGAGGAGGACAAAATCATGAAGCGTTTCAGGTATTTTCTTACAATGAGCTGAGAAATGCTACCCAAGATTTCTCTAGTTCTAACAAGATCGGCGAAGGCAGCTTTGGTTCTGTATACAAGGTTGACTTAATTTCTTGCCTGAGCAATATCAAATTTAAATACAAGGTTTGATTTAGAGGGTCGTCATTGATTTTGTGCATTGATTGATTGACTGCATGCATATGAAGGGCCGGCTTCGAGATGGCACAGTTGTCGGGGTGAAAGTGCTTTCAGTTGAGCTTGAATCAATGAGAGGAGAGAGGGAATTTGCATCAGAGTTAGCGGCTCTATCAACAATCAAGCATCAAAATCTTGTCACACTTCGTGGATGTTGCATTGATGGAGCCAGAAGATATTTGGTCTATGAATACATGGAGAATAATAGCCTTGCCCATATTTTACTTGGTAATATTTCCTTTTAATCTTCTATTATTTGACTATTTTTAATTCGGTCACTTACTTTTAAAAAATTTAATTCACCTCCATTTTTATTAAGAAGACAAAAAAAATCATCAACTAATCCCCTTTTTTTCTTTTATCTTTTGACCAAATATAAATATAATTTAAAGTTTTTAAAAATAAGAAAATGATCTAAAATAATCAATTTATGAAGGAATAATATGAAATTTACCCTTATTATATCATAACATCTCTTTCAATATCACATAAAATCTTGATAAATTCATAAAATATGATAACTTCTTCCCTTTTTTTTTTCATCAATACGCCAGCAGCCAATATGATACCTCTTTTATCTTTTATCTTTTTCTAATTTTCTTCACAAACGGACAAACAAGCCAATCCGAATATGGACCTAATATAACATGCATAAAGACTATGGTACCCCTAATTTCTTTTTTTTTTTTTATCTTAACCACAAGATATCTTGGAGAGGGCCCCAACTGTGGGAGGCACCTTTAAGCCCGTACCATAACCTAGACTATAAGTCCCTACTCGAACCGGGAGGCACAGGTTCTCTCAACAAAGACGACTTTCCTGTGACTCGAACTGGAGAAAGAAACCGAAACCAGTCAATGCCCACTTAGGGACTCCTTACTTCAGGTGGAGCCAACACTTTGTTGGTGGTACCCCTAATTTCTTGTTACACAATAAACTCTAAGTCAATGAATTAATTGCCTTCCATTTTGTACTAAACGCTTGAAGGATATACAAATTAGTACTCTAAATAATATCCTTTTAACTCTAAAAATACACATATTCTATTAATCTAGCTAAAATGATAGGTGAGTTAATATGAGATTTTGATTGTACGTAGCTTGTCTTTATAATTATAGTCTTCCCAAAGAATTAATTAAATGACATAAAATTGAATCTCAGCATTTTTCTCTATTCTTTTTCTTCTACTTACGTGAATGTGAATTTAATAAGCTTTTAATATTCATGGATTTATTTAGTTTTTTAAGAGTTCATTGCTGTGAGTTTTGATCGTCTAGGAATGAAATAATAATAAATTGAACATGAAATCAACATTAATTGGTTCAGAGTAGAAATCACTAATATTTATCATAAACGTGTTTTGTTTTTTCGAATGTGTAAGTATGTACCGCTTAAATTAATTTTTTTGTTCCCTACTTGTGGGTGATTAGTAAAAAAGTTAAAAAAAAAAAACTATTAGAAACCACTTGACCAAGCCTCTAAAGGCAGAAACATTTTAGTTCTTTTACATGCATTTTCATAATAGGCGGGGAGAAAAATAGGATGAAATTTAACTGGAAAATCAGGCGGGAAATTGCATTGGGAATTGCTCGAGGGCTTGCCTATCTACATGAAGAGGTTAAACCTCACATTGTGCACCGAGATATCAAAGCAAGCAATGTACTTATTGATCATAATTTCATGCCAAAGATATCCGATTTTGGCCTGTCAAAGCTGCTAAGAGATAACAGATCTCACATTACTACCCGAGTTGCTGGAACATTGTAAGTAAATTTCCTAATTAATCTTTTGTTACTTACCCTTTCTAATACATGTTATTGGAACGTTAATGATAAGTCATAGCTAATGAGTTAGTTCTGCAATGTTAATGCGAAAGAGGCTATATTGCTCCAGAATATGCTGTTAGCGGACATTTGACAAGAAAATCAGATGTTTATAGTTTTGGAGTATTAATATTGGAAATCATCAGCGGTCGACCAGTTGTATCTTTTAATTTAGAACAAGGGGAACATTACCTGGTCCAAAAGGTAAATTTTATTTTCCATTATATTTTGAAGTTTTTTTTTTTCATAAATATTGCAACTCAGTGTTTATCGAGAATCTGGATACATACACTTATATCAACAATATCCGGGGAGAAACCTAACCCTAGTCTAGATATTATGGAAAGAGGAAAGAATTCTATATAGATTCGAACTGGTGTCTTCAACGATATTGGAAGCGCTAGCCCACCACTGTAGTTGTAGCCGAATGGCCATTACATTTTTAAGTTGACTTGTTATCATAATTTGAAAATGGAACTTTCTTCTTTTTTCAGGCATGGGAAGTGTATGAGGATAGAAACCTAGGACAACTAGTGGATCCTACACTTGAAATGAACTATCCTGAAGAAGAGGCCGTTCGATTCTTAAAGGTGGGGATGCTGTGTGTGCAAGAAAATGTAAGGCTGCGGCCATCAATGTCAACAGCAACCAAGATGTTGAACAATGAAATTGACATTCAAGATGCTGAGATTTCACAACCTGGACTTCTCTCTGACTTTATGGATATCAAATTGGGCCAGCAAAACATGTCATCATAGAATATTTTCTTCCTCAGCTTGCAGGTTCAACATCCTAACAGTGATTCATGTTTTTGACATTTTTGCTTATGTCGTGGACATACTAACCTTCCGAACTACAACTGTATATATAGCAGCTGAAAAATATAGTGTTGTTAGTTAATGAAACAATTTAATTATCCGAGTAATTAAAGTAACATACAAAGCATAATCTTCATACCTTGGAGGCATTAATGGGAAAATTAGAATAACAGCTTATGCGCAGTCAAAGCATCAACATCCGCCCCTGCAGCAAAAAACTCCCACAAAAAGAAAACATGAAAGTTAATTTGGTTTTGGTTTCTGATATCATTTTCAGTTTTGAAACAAAAAGCAAGCTCCTGTTGAGAATTTATACAAATTCAGTTAGCTAGGCTGTCCTGTCTTACCTTTGCCAATCTTCTAACACAGGATAGACAATGATGTTATCATTTGGCCTTGCACGGATACATCATACTTCCCTTGCCTATGTTACTTAAAATGTCAACAAATAAAAGTGAAATAATTAATTTTGGCCGTTGAGTAACGTATGAGAGAAACAGGCGTCGACAGAAGATTTACCTGAGTAATAACTTGGCGGCTACCATGGGGATAAACATCAAAGGATTTAAAAACATTCTGAAATTTTCTAAACAGACAGAAAAATTCAAAAGCGGAGCTGCAGCTAAAGCTTTTGACACTAAATTTAGCATGCATGGCTCCTCGCACGCTATCCGCCAAGACCACCAATTTTCTGATGGGCTTTGCAAAAAGCATACAGGGAGCCAGGCATACTATATATCAATCGTCAAACATGCACATCCATGCTGTGCTTGTAAAAATGTATGCAAATGATAGTATTGCTTGAACATGCATCATAATTTGTTGATATATACCTGTAGTGAGAAAGTTATTAGCAGAGGCATTTAGCCAAAGGAAATAGAAATACATACATACATATATGTATATATATACAGAGAAAGAGAGAAAAGAAGTCAGTTGCTGTTGATGAATATGCTTTTAATTAGTGATAGTCAAGCTGGCTTCTATGTGTCTGCATTGGCAAGTAACTTTTGAGTTGTCAATCTGGCAATATTTGACAACGCAGATCAAGAAAACCACTTCACCTGAAAGGACATAGAGTAATAATGAAGCTGTAGGGTTAGAGATAGAGATGAGATTTTTGTTTCCTTTTTCCTCCTTTCTGGATCATAAAGCAACCTAGCTTTCGTTTTTTCGTCTTCTGAAACCGATTTGTCATCAAGTGTTTGTATGAGTTGGATTCCCATATCTCTACACCTGGCTAATTACTTGAATAACACACACTCCTGTCTCATGTCCCATTGTTCACCTTACTTTGTCCTTTCTTCAATATTCTTCTTCTCATCCCTGCCTAAAACGAAGAGACTAAAAAGGATATTTGTAAAGCATGAGGATAAAGTAATTAAAAGAACCAAAATGCTCTTAAATTGCTTGCCAGGACCACGATGAATGTGGCTGCATTGCCTATTGGAACTGAATGATTATATTCCACTACTAACTATGTTAATTGGTCATCAAGTTGCACGTTAAGATAGATCATTGCTTCACACCTTATTCTCATGTGTTTTAAATTGAGCTCTTATTTTATTTAAAAATGTAGGCCGTGAATGCCCTTTGCTCATGCGGTCACTTGAGTTTTTAGTAACAGTTAGGGACAAGAGTTGACATGTTAAACTTACACGAATGCACATGTACACTGGTACATGTTTCAATAAGAGAAAGACGAGAGAAGAAGAACGGTCCTTGAAATGGGACGGCCGTCTTTGAGAGGAGAATATTGGCCTTTCATTAACTCAATGGCAAACGGATAAGAAGCTGCAATTATAATAATATATTTCCATTCCTTGATAGAAGAAAAAGGCCCTACTCAATGAAAGAGATTCGAAAGCTGTTGTTTGAAACTTGAAGGTGGTCGCAGTTCTATCATTTTCCGGCTTGAAAGGAAAACTAAGCATGGGAATCCTCCTTTTTTCCTGACAGAATTCAGAAGCCAGAGTGGCTCAGAAATCACAAGGGTTCCTATCGTCTTTGTGCTTGGATGGCCATGAATTGATGACCCACGGTGTGTGAATAGATTCTTTGTCTGCAGTACTATTAGAAAATATCTCTTTTTGGACTTGTTAATCTAAAATTAGGATATTTCTTAAATTTTTTTATTTAGTAATTTTTTTATTTAAGAGGATTCCTAATTAAGGAGTGTCTTGTTTGAGACTTAATTTTTTAAAGGAGTAATATAACTTATATAAAGAAAGGAATACTTCTCCTATAAAAATAATATTATATAGGTAAATGGCATGGGTTTAACTTATTTACATAACATAACAATCAATTTCTCTATAAGTAGATAGTTTTTAATGTGACAAAAACCATAGTCTATTGAAAGATTGAGTTTTATTAGGGTTTTGGGTGTGAAAAAAATATTAGAGTAATTATAATAATTTTTCACATAGTGAATTTTTCTCTAGTCGTCCTTGGACATTGTAATTTTACTCAGACATATATAAGAGTTTTTCTTGTAAATAGGTTTATTCTCTATCTATTTTCTGTTTATATTTGTTAGATATTTTTACTTAGAAGATCTTGGATGAGTTAAAAATTTCCTAATAAGCACAAGCAATGTGCTTTCGTAATAGCTCATACAACTATCACTTGATCTTGTAGAGGAGGTTCAGATAGTACAACTTCTCAAATAGGGGGATGGGCATCTGTTCTTTGGACTATAAAAGAAAATCTCGTTCTATAATAAATGAATTGTCTCACACGCTCTGAAGTCTTGGGACCAATGAGGTTTTGATAGATTTTAATGTGTAAGCATCCACATTAAGTCTATGTTTGATTGGAAAAAATTAGGAGAAAGAACAATAAAGGATGGGAGAAAAAATAAAAAGAAAAGATGGTGAATTATAATTTTATTATTTTGTTTAATATAAAATTCATCTCTTCTCTCTTTATTTTTCTTTGCTGTCCTTCCATTTCTTCATATTAAACATGCCATAAATGAATGTTCAATTCGTACCTTCGGGTATAAACTCATGGCGGCTTAGTTCGGTAGATCTTTTAAGGATTAATGTTAGCACAAATAATTTTGATTTATTGAGATGGGTCCAAGATGATTTGTGATTAATAAGTGGTGTGATTCAATAAATATCCAATTTATTGAGATAGATATCCCTTTCTTTTTAGTAAACTCATGGATTGACTTAGTTTATCATAATTGTTAAGTTTATACATATTTCTAACCTTAATAAATATATAAGAACGCTCTATGAAAATTCAAGTCCCGTTATATACTTATGAGAATAGACAATGTCCATTTTTTTTTTTCAGTAAACTATGCTGGGTATAATTCCTTAGTATAGATTTGCAGGTCTTAATGAATCTCTCGTTGGTAAGGCTAGGAATTTTTACTAAGTTCTTATTTCTGCTGATTTTCTGAAAATTTCTTTTTAAATACAGTCTCTATTGGCCCGTTAAGCCGTTAATGTATTGAAAAGGCGTTTAGTGCGTTGATCAGGAGTTAAAAAGTGTTTTTGACTTGCATGTTTTCCTCTCCACTGGCCCACGATTTGTATTAGTCACAACTTAGAGCCCACCACACACACAAGGCAATTTCATCCTTTTATTTTATAAGGGTATTTTTTTCAAAAAATGTTTAACCAAATTGAATTTATGTTAAAATAACGCTAATAATTAAAGAGGGTCAATAAATATTTGTGATAGAAAAATTAGAGACAATTTAAATGATTATTGTGGAGAAAAATTAGTGACAATTTAAATGATTATTGTGGTTTACAAAATAATAAAGACTTTGCCTATCATACTTTTATAGTTAAATTTTAGTTTACTTCTTTGACAAATTGACATACTTAAAATAAAGAATAAATTATAACTAAGAGAAAGGTGATAAGAACAATTTTATACCACTCTTGACAAATTATATCTCAAATTTGTATGTGATTATAGACAAGAACTCAAAAGCAATTGAATAGAAAATATCACTTAAGCTTGAGACTTGACATGAATAGATATTTAGTAGATTCTATTTTTTGAGTTATTGATGTATTCTAAAGGTTATTCTCTAAGAGACATAATATATAATGTCTATTAAAGGTGTGTGTACTTGTAAAATTCGGGAATGAAAATGTAAAATCGAAATAATAAATGATGCTTACTTGTTAAAGTAGAAGGAGAATTAGTACGAAACAGATGAATCCCACATATTTTTAAGATTAAAGAATAAAAATTTGATTCACATGGGAGTTGGGAATGAAATTTCATTCCTTGAGGCCCCCATTTTCATAATTTCTAAATTGGCCCAAATTAAGTTTTGTTACTTATAAAAATTTTCAAATTTTGTAAATATGTAATATTTACAAATAAGTCTTTATAATTATTATCATCATTATCGTCATGTCATCATTATTGTTATTATTTAATTAATGTTGTTATTATTATTATTATTATTAAAATTTATTAATCTTCTTCTTCTTCTTATTATTATTATTATTATTATTATTATTATTATTATTATTATTATTATTATTATTATTATTATTATTATTAACAATAATTATTTATTATAATAATTGTCATAATTGCAATTATTATAATAAATAACGACAGTAATCAATTAAAATCATTTTACTAACTTATAATAATTCATTCCAATTTCAAGACAATGTAAACATATCAATGGTAATACAACTCATTCTTATTTCGATTCTTCCAAGTTCTAAGTAAAGTAAATAACTTATTATGATTCTCATTCTCTATTTTGATTCCAATACATTTCGATTTCAATCTATTTCGATTTTTATCCGCTCCAAATTAATAATCGCTTTAGAATTGTGGTGGGTTCTCAAATAATAAATGACCTGAGAATCTACTCCCTAGATCATACAGAAGATCACACAAGAATCAAAGTTGAAGCTGACCTTTTGAAAATTATGCAATATAGCAGACACAAAGATACATAAAAGAATGCCAGGTATATTCTAGGGGCCAATGGCCATTCACCCTAGGCTGAGCCAACAAAATAAAAGTGCTATATATATATGTTGGCAACAAAGAAGAGCTAGCTCTTGATATCTAATTATTGGCATATCCTTTAATCAGCTGACATGAAGTTATTATATGTTTTTCTTGTTAGCTATTATTGTTGGCAAGAACTTGAAGTTGTCATATCTTTTACCTTAGATTTCATTCTGCAAATAATATAGATTGCAATAATTGAACTGAATGAATTAATGAAACATATACTAAAGACGTGAACGAAGATTTGCCGTCGATCAGGGCTGCTAACTAATCCGATCAAAGCACTAGATTCCTTCTCGAAGTTGATCAGATAAATGATCAAATAGGGGAGATGCAAGTGTAAACAACATACAAATTCTGAGATAAGAAAAAAGGTTCCTCAGCAAACATGAAAATTTTTGAAATGGTGTATGTTTGACAATGTTGCATTTTGTTATTTATTCCTGAAATACAACAAGAATAGCTGCTTTTTTACAAATGAGGGAAATTTCACTGTATTAATTTCCAAAAATGATAACAAAAAATGTAGAATGTCGAAAAAATTGCATCCCCTTCACTTTGGGAGATTAATGGAAACAAGCACAAAGAAAATGAAAAAAAAAAAATGAGAGGGGCCTTAGCTGGGGTGCTGGTATGCGGTGTCATGTACAAAGCTCGTATTAATTACAATTTCCAAGTGGCACTACTCGCAGAAGCTGATGTATGTATGAACTATAGGACCCAAGTGGACGACTACAAGATCAAAGCATCCTTCACAATTTGCTCCAACCAAGTCGCTACTTGTGACATAGTAGGACGCTCACTAGGATTTTCCCTGATAGCCGACTCTGCAATGTCAGCAAGTTTAAAGAGCGGCTCAACATTTCTTGGCAGTGCCACATTCCGATCAATTACTGCAGCTGCCTTTCCCTGTTGGATCAAGGGTAATGCCCACTCAACTATACCAGGAGGCGCGTATTCCATATCATAAGCTTTTCTTCCACTAAGAATCTCTAACAGTACAATTCCAAAGTTGTACACATCACTCTTCATATCTGTGGTAAGATCCCTCTCACATGATGTGAGAAGACCAAAATCGGCAATTCGAGCTCCCCAATCAGAATCCAAAAGAATATTTAAAGTTTTGACATCTCGATGGATGATTGGGGGAGCAGCATCCTTGTGCAGGTACTCAAGTCCCTTAGCGGCCTGCATTGAAATTTTCAGCCTAAGGCTCCAATTCAGAGGAGACAATCCTCCGTGGAGATGATCATGAAGCGTTCCACGGGGCATGAACTCATAAACAAGAAGCCTCTCCCCCATCTCTAAGCAGTACCCCAGCAAGTTCACAATATTGCTGTGCCGGATATTGCAAAGGACTTCCAACTCCATTTCAAATTCTCTGATATTTGTGTGGATTATTGTGGCAGCATTTGCTCTTTTGACAGCAACTTGCCGTCCATCTGCCAGAACCGCTTTATAAACAAAACCATAGCTTCCCCTGCCAAGCTCATTAAATTCTTTGAATCCATTGGTGGCATCTTTTAGTTCTGAAAGCCGGAAAACTTGAGCCATCCCAGGACAGGCAGAAGCTGGAGGCGGGAGAGAGTCAGCAATAGCATCAGCGTCCAATTCATGATTACCAATGCAAGATTTGGATTGTTTTTTTGACCCTTCTTCTTTTCTAGTGGTAAACAGGCGTGGTACAATACACCAGCTAATTACTATCAACAATAAACCCGAAGCAGAACAACCAATTATAAGCACTATTCTATGTAACTGATGCCAATGCTTCTGCGAAGATGGCTGAAGCCCACAAATATCCCAACAAGAACTATTCTGGCAAAGAGAGCATGCAGTGCATACTCTATCAGCAATCTCAGTACAAGGACTAGACAAGAAGAATCCTTCGGAACAATTTGACCCACAAGGTGAACAAATCTTAAGATCTTTCCTAACACACAAGCTAGTCAAATCCTGCTCATTGAGAATACTTGCATTGAATGCAAACTCCCCAACGCTGCAAGGACCGGGAGTACAAAGCCCTGGACTACACAACTCCAAAGGAGGATCAAAATCAGTGGGCGAGCTGACATTAGCGAACCAGCAATCAAGAACCAAATCATTTTCCCTAATACCACACGTAGTAAAATCAGATGAAGCAATCGCCATAAACCCAGAATTCTTGGGTACGGATGAATATTTAAAGCTTCCCCAACATTCAACCCCATGATTATCTTCCCTAATACCGCAAAAATGATTATCACCAGCTGCCAATGACACGAATTGGATCCCAACCGGAGGAACTGAAACAAAATCATTATTACCCCAACATTTGACCTCACCAGATAATTCTGAGATCCCACAAAGAGAATTTTTGCCTGAAGCCAAAACTTTGAAAATCTCTGTTACATTAAAAACTCCTAGACTCTCAGAGTCTGGTCCCCAGCAAACAATCCCACCATCTCTAACTCCACCACAACTAAACCCTTCCCCAGATATAACATCTTTCAAAACAAGAGTACTCACGTACTCATCATAAAACAAATTACTTTGTGCAGAACTCAATGTGTTATTGCCTTTTCTAACAATATCCCAACAATCAACGGTACCCAAATCATGATAAGAGTAATATGATCCTCTAACAGCACAGACGTGATTCTTGCCAGCAGCTATGCGTGAGTAAGCAGTGTTTTTATATACAGAAGGTACAAGATCTGCAGTAGTACCTGGTGAACTATTTGAGCTCCAACAAAATGCCTGCGAAGTGTTTGATAAAATGCCACACAGAAAGCCTTCGCCGCCAGAGAGGGCCGCCATTGGGGGAATGTTGGAAAAAGAAGCAGAGTTGGCGGATAAAAATGATGAAGATGGTGAGGAGCTATTCTTTGCCCAGCAAATAACGTCCTGTTTGCCGCTAGCGTCAATGGCGCAGAAGAAGCTGTTTTGGCCAAAAGAGGCGGAGATGGGACCCATTGATCCAAACCCAGATACGAACATGGAAGAAGAAAGAAGAAGGAGGAGGAGAAGAAAGAAGAAAAGTGAAGAGCGGAAGAAATGCATGGCTTTGAATTGATGGTGCATTGGGATCAGGGTTTGGGATCAAGGAGAGTCATGGACTAGCAGTAGTAGGAGTGTTGTATTGTACGATTGGAGTTGGAGTTAATGGTGTTGTTTGTTGATGATATCCTGCTGGTGACGATGAAAGAACGTGGCTGTCGCCATTTTGACAGTGCTAGTTAGACCGTTATAAATTCAATTAACTACTTCACTAATTACCGCTAATATTGCATAATTAGCATGCTGATTAGCCACAATTTAGAAAATAAATTACTTTTTTTAAAAAAAATTAATTATAAACAAGAAAACACGTAATATCAGAGAAGAAAGATTTGAGGTTATCCCAGTTGCTTTCTGATGTTACTCGATTGACTGTGAATACTCTTTGACACTCGTGGTTATCCAAATCTGAATAATAATAAAAGGAAAGGTTGGAGGATCAATGATTGAGACCTTTTATCCCAACAAAATAAATTTTTAAAAAGATTTAATTGTAAACTTATCTATAGAAATGAGATACAAAACTTTTTATCCTTGGTTCATTTAAGAGAGGGAAAAAAAGAATCTAGGACTAACAAGTGCAACTCTCTTAATTTACCAAGCAATAGATTGATAGATACAAGTTGACAAATGTATAATTATGTAATCTATTTAGTAATGCAAAGTTAGAATTACTAATATTTCTAGTTTTGATAGCTAATTATTGCAGCAGGAAATCATAGCATGCACTATTCATATGCCCTTTGATTTTGCACAACTTTGATTTTTGCGCTCTTAATGATCATCGCATCTTACTACAATACTATTATGAAGGTTACCAACATTAATTTATACATTAATTAATTAATAGAAAAGCTTAAGAGCATGTGATCTCCTCATCGCAAAATAACCAGCAGCAGTTAAGAGGACTTATTATTTAAATCCAAGAAGTACAGAAAATTGATAACCCTAATCCTACGAAAGAGACAATTAAAATGAAAGGACAGGGTACCAGAAAATTATTGAATAAATTATTAGATAAGCGAAAATGCAGTGTATTTTGAATAAGCGGGAGGGATTACACAGTTCAGGCCTCTGTGAAACGTTGCCCTAATTTTAACCACTTGTAACTGTTTGCATATGCATTAGCGGTTAAGAGAGCGACCCACTTGCCAATTGGATGCACTGTATAATGCATGCATGTACACTGCTATCATCACGCCAATATTATTTGTCAGCTTTTGTGGACGTGCCAAATTTGATTAGAACTTCCTCGGGTAAAAACTCTTATAATTCATATACTTTGAGATTAGTATTTGTTAGTCTTTTTATTTTAAAAATTCCTAAAAATATTTATACTGTTAAATTATTGGCATCTCTATTATTATTTTTTATTTTTTTAGCTTACTTTTATAATATTACTCTCTTACGATAATATATTTTTTAGACATTAATAAAAAATTAAATTATCAATTTAACTCTAAAAATAAAATAGAAAAAATAATACATATATATATATATATGGATGGTTAATTTATTGTTAAAAATTATGCTAAGTCAATATATTTAAAAAAAATTATCGAGTCAATCTCTCTTTTCAAGTATTTTTAATTTGAGATTTAACTTGACATTTTCTAATACTCTTATAGAATAGTCATGCTCAGATCTACATTATGTGGTTAGTGCTGAGTTATTTTTTTGCTGAGCATTAAATCAGTGGTTTTACTTATTTGACAAGTAAAATATAAAACTAAAATTGAAAATAATTCTTAGCCAATGATTTATTAGTACTCAACAAAAACTCAATTTTTTTTATTACATGAGACTATTACTTAAGAGTACAACTCATATTATATGATATTACAATTGATATTTACAAATCAAATTATTATCATCTCTAATATTAGAGGGACATTTACTCCACTCACATTTCGAAAGGAAGAAGACTGTCTTCACTCAAATTGAGTAAGGAAATTAAACCCCCACAATGTATTATGGGGGTTCGAACCCATGACCTCACAATTGTGAGGTATGGGTTCTAACGACTAGGTTTTAGCCTAGTGACAAACAAAAACTTAGTTCAATACTAAATCTTAATCCCATTATGTGTGGGAGGTGCCCTAGGCTATGAAATTTCATTCATAAGTTTTTGAAAAAAGGATACCAACACCCTCAAATTTGAAAAAATCATCGTACAAACTCTCAAACTTTCAATAAGAGGTATCAAAACCTTTTTTAACCATAATACCATATGAATATAATAGCTAGAAAGTTTACTATAAAATTTTTTGAGCAATACAAATGTAATACAAATAATATAATCGGTCCAGTAGACTAATAATATTAAAAATATTTTTAACATTTAAAATAATTTTAAGATTTTAAAATTTTTAATAATATATTTATATTTATTACAAAGATTTTAAATAAATCTTTGTGTTAAACAGATTTTATAATTTAAAAAATATCTCCTTATTAACAATAATTAATTATTTTTTACACAATATTCAAAATAATTAAATTTAAATTTATTTATTTTAATATTATTTTTCCATTTATTGTTAAAAATTACTTTCATATAATAAAATATATCTAACAGGTTATAAAATAAAAAATTTAAATATCAAAGCTATTTTTAAAAATAATAGATTATTATATTTATTTTAATGCTATATTTTTGTTTATTATAAAATATTAGGGTCAAATTTTTGGGCTTACAAAATTAAATAGTGTTATGGTAAAAAAGAAATCTTAGTGTCCAAAATTTTATTGGGTGTTGTCGGGACCATTTCTCTAAAGCTTGGGGGTTTAGATGTGCTCTTGCCTAAGCTTTTATTAACAAGTACTTTAATTTGAATTGTCACAAAGGCCCTCCTAATTTACTAATCTTCAAAGAAACCGAATGAAAACTCATCTTCATGTCTATTTTGAAAACAGTAGCTCTTTTTACTTGCAATTTTATTTTCTATTTTTTGATAGAGTTTTAAAACTGAATTATCAATGAAAAAAATGGGTTAGCACGCTTTAATATATTTCACCATTTTTTTTTAAATATAATTGATAACGATATGATTTTTTCTTCCTTGATTTCGTCTACTGAAATTGAAATGGAGTTGAGTATGTATATCAACAACAATCATAAACCATGTTAGTTAATTTTATTGGTAAATTTATTATGGTTGAGATTAAAGTTTGAGGTTCAATCCCTATTCACATGGGGATGTGTGTGCGTGTGTATATATATATAGATTTTGGGTGCAAGAAAAAGTGACAAAATCTCATCAACACAATTAATTTATTTTTTGAGATTTAGAGTACCTCACTTAACCGTCGTTTGTGGGCTGTTTTGGGTTTAAAGGAGATGAAAAAGAGTGGAAGAGGGTTGATAATGGTGAGAGGTCAGATCTGAATTTAGGAGCCTTGAAAGGACCAACAAAACAAGAAAAGGAGGTTAGAGGTGGAGCCGACGGTGGCCGTCGACCACACTCGGAGGCTTAAGGCACCTACTTGAACTTTTTGGGGTGATGAGAGCTTGCAAGCTCTATAAAATGGTGGTTGGAGATTAAAGAAAATCTCAACCCCTTTTTTGTGTGTGTTTGTGATAAGTATTAGAGAGATAGAACCTTATTGCCTTTATATAGCACACCTTGAGTACCCTTCCATGTGGCACATTTTTAGTGGTGATTTTACTGTCATTTCTAAAATTCCCACGTCCTTTTTATCATCATAATAATTTTTGGACCGTTGAGAGCATGCTTGGAGAGAAAGGAGACGATTTTTAGTAGGCGTTGTTGTTTAGTGTACGTACACTGCAAGTGGTCGAAGCGCCTTTGCAGAATTTGTTTAGGCCATGATAGACATGACAATTAGGGACCACTATCCCTTGTGCACCACTTTTGGAACCACTTTTGGCTTTTTGCGGGCATGTCAGTCGGTTGTCCCCTCTTTTCCAACAAAATATTATTTTATCAAATCAAATATTCTTTTAGGTGGTGGAGATAGCACATGTGGTGGATACTTTTAGATATATTTTTCAATACCTCTATCCTGTCATAGTGTACCACGCATACCTGCTTGATGAGCAGGTGTGGCTGGTGTAGGTCGGGTACCCTATGGGGTAATTTATGGTCACAAAACCCTTTTCGTCGACACCTAGTGCTTTATTTTTAATTCCCTATTCATTCACCAAACATACATACATACATACATACATACATACATATAGATAGATAGACAAATAGTGAGGACGTCCTCATTTTTATTAAGTGAGGATGCCACTAACCAAAAAAAAAAAAAGATTTCAATAAACTAACAAACAAAAAATTTCAAATACACTCTCCAATGTACTGAAATTTATATTTTTTTTTTCTGTATTTTAGTATTCATTATGCTCTTACTAGGGAAGGACTCTACATACACACATATATATATATGTGTGTGTGAGCATCTATATATATATAATCATTTTCAAGTGTAGACACCATTTTTTTTAATGCTTTGTGTGGCTTAATAGCGTATTTTTAAATAATTGTGAAGTCGTGTAATTTAGTAGCATTAAAATTTGATTCTGTTAAATTGTCCGATTTAAAAATGTGTCCGTATAAAAATAATGAGAACGCCAGCAATAGAAAATAATTATATATATATATATATATATATATATATATATATATATATAGAGAGAGAGAGAGAGAGAGAGAGAGAGAGATACCTATATTCACTAATATTTTATATACATACATACATACATACATACATACGTACACACGTAATAGAATTATGTATGTATAAAATATTAGTGAATACATATGTATTTTATACATGCATACTTAATAGAGTTATGTATGTATATATTTATGTTTGTTTGTTTGTTTGTTCACTATTCACTAATATTTTATACATACATACATATATATGGGATAGTGAACATACATACATATTCTCTCTTTCACGTTTAAGAAAGTAAATTTACTTTTTGAGTTTGCGGAAGTGGTGGTATCAACTTTGGAGAGCCCCAGCCTACCATGCACTAAACCAAGATCTCAGTGGTGGTCAAGTCAATCTTGATTGTGAAGAATCTTTTTCAAAAGCAAGAAGAAATGAAGAATTTGTTGATAAAATGAGAGACAAAAATAACATTTAATATTCAAGAAAGGACGCGATAAATTTTACTCTCAAAGTTTCCAAAGTAATTAAAAATCAAACTCGTTGTATGCATGAAACAAGGGGAAAATATGATCAACTATATATATATATAAATTTTGAGATTAAATGACCCCAATACCTCATGTTGACCAAGTTATTTTGATAGAATATTGCCATCTCTATGTAACACAATATATAAGTAATGTATACGAATTAAATATGGGTATCTTTTTTTTTTTTTTTTGATTACATGAGACTATTGCTCATATTACAACTCATATACATGAGACTACAACTGATATTTACAAATCAGACTATTACTGGGACCAACATACATCAATACTAATGAAGCTCTGCCCAGATTTTTAACCCTCACTAATATTCGAGGGATGTCTACTCCTCACACTTGGGTAAAAAAATAAACTTTCTTCACTCAAATTTTATTGAGGAAGAAATACCCCCACAATGATGGTGTGGGGGTTCGAACTGCTGCCCTCCAACTTGGAGGGCAGCAGCTCTGACCACTCGGCCCAAGGCCGAGTGGCTAAATATGGGTATCTTTACGATCTCTATAGGACTTAAAACCCAAAAACTGTTTTGAGTATAAAATAAATACACCACATTCATCCTCTGATCCTCTCATTAATATTGTATACTACTATTAGAACGACTCAATCAAGTTTAAATTTTATAATCTTCCATAAGCCAACCAACAAGCAATACATACATGCATTATCAAAATTAATTGTAAATTTGATATGGGGAGAGATCCAAATCCGAAAATGTCTCTTAGTCTGCAAGTACATTAGCAGGACCAACAAACAATTAATTACAAATAGACTTCTATCTCCAACTCTAAGCCCCCCACCAAAAGAAAAATTAGAAATTAAACAAAATAAAATTTCCACACATTTGTGGTGTCGATTGCGGTATTTGGTAGTGCACATGCAGCCAAAATGACCTAGAAATTCTCAACCGCCGATCTCATCACGTGGTTGCTTGGCCGACAGTCTGGTCCGTTCTGTGAAGTATTCGAATCAAGTTGCCTCTAGTCAACCTCTATCATGTACTGCGGGCCAAAGCTGCACATGCATCCGGCTCTGTCAATGTATGCGTACTAAGTTTGTCATTGTATCTTGTTAATTTTTTTTTTAATTGTATGTGTTAAGTTATGATTTTTCAACTATCTTAAAATAAGAGAGATTTCTAATTTAACTACGATAACTTATACTACCCACGTGTTAAGATGTTTTAAGATTATACTCTTAAGGATAAATTTCAATTTATGTTCTTCAAATTACTTATAGTACAAAGTTTTTTTTATGTCTCTCAATTTATTCTTATTTATTGTTAAGTACATAAAAAAATCATCAATACGGTCCCATTTATCCTCATCTTTTGAACGAAAATAAAGATGAATTGAGATTTTTATCCTTTTAGGGATATATTGAATATTGTCATTCTATTTGAAAAATGAATTTTTTAATTTGTTTAATTCAAATAAAATTAAACATGCCATTCTCATTAAAAATCACTTAGCAACCTAGTGGATTTCAAATTTAACTCTTGAAAATAATTTAAAAAGCGCGACAAATGACGGCACATGATTATTAACAAAATCATTTATCAAAAATCACGTAAATCTGAGGTAAATCAAAATTCAGTTGTGAATCTAATGGTGGAAATGGATTGTGAAATTTAGGTGTGAGAGTTTAGGTTTAGAAATCAAAATCTCTCACCAAATCTGCTTCCTTGGTATATAAATAGTAGCCAAAAAGCAGAGAAAAGGATTTTTGGCAATTTCTTAACTGATTAAGAGGAATCCAAGACAGTTTCTCGCAATTCTTCTTTCGTTTCATCTCAAACTAAAGTATATACTAACTTGAGCGTCAAAGTCCTTTTTACAGGGACGAGCTCCAAGTCTACTTGGGTCAAAGGAGACAAGGAAGAATCCCGAGGAAGCTCTGGTACAATTCTTCAGTTTATTTCTTTGAAATCTTAAATCCGGATGATTGAAGGTTCTTCACACCTTCTATAATTATATAAAAAAAAAAATGGAACAATTACGGAGTACTTGAGATAAAATAAGAAACTTTTTGAAAAATACATTAAAAAATTTGATAGAATGTATTAAAAATCTCTCTACCCAAACTCATAGCTCTAGTTACTCGAATAGAATCTTGATCTAATCTTACCAAAATCTAATCTCATTTGTTGTATCTTGTAATTTAGTGGGCCGTAGGAAGATTTTGTTAGGTCTAATTTTTTGATCGGCATACAAGTAATGTTATGTTAAAATATTGGATAAATATTATAACTAGAAGTTTGCCATGACTAATATTGATCAAACAACAATAATGAGGACACAACTTGAAAAATTGATACAGACAGAAGAGAAATTTACTCCAAAATAACGAGCTGGCCATAAAGGAGAAGTCTACATAAAGGTGAAGTTAAGAAAACTTAGAACTGTTTCTTCATAACGTAATTAGAAGATTTTCAATTTCCTGTTTCATAAGGATTTGATGGTTTGATGGTTGTATACTCGCATTTTTGTGTTGAAGCTCTTCCATGTGAATCCAAGTCAGGACTCAATCGACGTGTCACTATTCATAAAGTTGGAACCGTAGAAAGGTTTTGATACAGGTTTTGTGCTGTGCATGGTCTGTGGTCACTGCCTAATGATGATACTGGTTAGCCTTTTTCATAAAAGGATTGAAATCAATGGCAGAGGCTTGATGGAGATGATGAACCTCATTGTCTGGGACCCAATGGATTTTGGACTTTTTGCCGCACTTGTGATTTATGAAGTGACCTTGCATGTGGGTTGCTCTAAAGTTGGAAGCAGGTCGATGTACGTGGAAATTGCGCATAGATTATATTTGTGAGGCATAATCTTCAGAATTTTGTCTTTGTTGGATAATGTGTTTGGGTCTCACATCTTATGCAGTGTACGTTGTCGATTGTTTTTGCTTGGGACAAGCAGGTTTTGATGGGTCAAACGAACTAGCTTGCTTGGCATTGCAACCTTCCTATATGTGTGACCTGGTGGGTGGCCTTGTAATCCAAAAGTCCTGATTCGGCTTCTCGTATTTTGAAATAAATTAATAAAGTACCACATAATTGCTGTATTTGTAGCCATAATTGGAATTTGTTATGTGGGTCGGTGCTGTGGACATTAAAATGGAGAGAACACTAAATCTAATCCCATGGTGCTACCAACAAAAAAATATAGAATAGGGATAGATTTTTCTTCAATGTTCTATGTACGTAAGAGTCTCAGTGAACTCCAATTTATAACATATTACAAAAATTGTGACCATTCAGAGAAGGAAAAAAGAAAAAAAAAGAGTTAGACTATTGACAACTCTTCAAAATTCTTTTACAACATCTTTTCTAAAAATACCCTATTAAAAAGCTAAATAAATTTATTATTTCATAAATCTCTTCACCCCATTTAAATAATGTGCATATGAACAAGTCTCATTCTCTTTTTTTTTTTTTTTTTCCCCTCGTAACTAGGAATTGTCGACAAGTAATTTGATGTAGCATCGACTTTATTATCAAGTTGCAGGGTTGAAAACTAAAGTAACAATGATTGTTGATTAGATATATAAAAAGTAAATCCAATCCTTTCTAATGAATGAAAATTCTCTTAATCATGTTTTAATCTATGTATTTTACTAGTATTATGTTATTTTCTCCAGGACAAGTGTTTGACTGTGAATCCACTCCACCATTATTTATTATCATATATAAGAAGAAATTATTATTATTATTGTTGTTGTTGAAGTAAGGAAATGGAATAGTTAAAGAATCTAAAGTTGTTCTATTCTACAATTCTTAAAAAAAATAATACCTCTGGACTGATTGTTTTGTAGAACAGTGACTGTGATTTAAACAAAAAATTTCTTAAAAAATGAGAAAGAAACACGTTAATCGAATATAGAGATTCAATAGGAAGGGGTGAATTAAAGGTGTTTAATGAAATAGATTATTGGTTTAATTACTTGTATGGGTTCTCTTAGGCCCAAAAATATGTCGTTGCATATCTACAGAATCTGAGTCCAACAGGCTGTGTATCGACTATTGAGTTCTAAATTCCCAGGCGGATCGCGGATTGTACTTGCAAGCCGAAGCCATCATAAGGGGTTCTGTTTAATTTTTCCTCCAAAGTGGAGTAATTAACTAAAACATACATTTTAATTTAAAAATAAATAGTACGGTGTGGCTATTTAAATTTATTAATTTTTTTCTCCATACCGTCTTTTTAATTAAGAATTTTATTGTCTAAATAATTTTAAAAAAATTAATCAAAGAACCCTTTCTTCTCTTTCTCATCTCAATTTCACAAATTCTCATCAATCATTTAAATATATTCTTTTTTAGCTGTAAATAATTGACATCACAAACTGAGAGGAACAAAATTCACTATTTAAAATTAAACATCAACAAATTTTTATCAACTATAAAAGTTAACAAATATCAAGAAATTAATTTTTACCAGCATAAAAGTTAATGAATATCAAGAAAAAAATTTATAAATAAAATGTATGAAATAAAGATCATGATTTATTAAGAAAAACAAAAAAAAGAGTGAGATAATTTAAATAGTGAATTATCCAAATTTAAATAGTTTAGTATTACCCAAATTTAAAGGGAGATGGACATTAGTGGATACGGCTTTGAGAAAACCACCGTTCAATTCGTATCCGACCCATTTACAGAGCTAGACACGTGACTCATGAGAAAGGCGAATTCGAAAAACAAACATAGATGAACAACTAGAGAGAGAGAGGGAGAGAGAGTAAATAAACTAGGAAATACAAAATTCGGAGATATAAATGAGAGTGAAATTGAGTGCTTAATGGTTTAAAAAAAAAAAAGAAATTAAGTGTTTAATTTACATTATATAAGAGTTTATAAGAATAGAAAGAAAATATGCAATTGTAAGGTGCGCAGAGAGAGAGAGAGAGAGAGTGATTAGTGAGGTGCAATTTTGAAATCTTTGAGTTTTAAATTTTTACTAATGAATTAATCTTTTAAAATAATTATAGAAAGGAATTTGGTGGGTTCAAATAACCCCATCCTAAATACTGATAGGACATTTAATCTATGGGATAAAATTTGGGGTCATAACAGTTCAACCCCATCCTAAATACTGATAGGACATTTAATCTATGGGATAAAATTTGGGGTCATGACAGTTCAACTGATTGTGGAAGCCTTAATGGATTGCAGTTAATTCCGCTGCCACATTGTTGTGAAAAATGAGTTGTTCTGATAGTCATGGGAGCAATTCACAAATAACAGGTACACAACACGCAGCCATTGTATCCGATTGGCAAGGATATTAGTGATGGTTTTGTCATCTCAACATTCAAAATCCAATTCATTTGTCAAGACTACGGGCAGTTGACGGGATAGCAAAATTAACCAGATGTTCGCTTTGTAAAAACATTCATGTAAATGCAGACAGAACATTGCCCTAGGCAGATAATTTTGATACGTTTACGGTTATTTATTCTAACAATGAGCAGAATGTGAAGTACAACGAACTCATTTCTAACTTTGATAAATGATAAATTACAATCCAAAATAAACCAAACGATGAAACAACCAATGCATGGATCCTAATTACAACTCACATGAAGTCTAGGATTCACAACGAACCAGGAAAAGATAACATCAGTGCTTAATTCTTCACAGTCGTAACATGCTTCAGGAGCATTTGGACAACATCATATTGAATTTTCTCAGCCCCAGCCTTCAGATGATGAATTTTTGCCTCTGTTTCTTGTTCAAGCCTCTTCACATTCGCACCTGAATCTCCACTACTCTGTTAATGAACACATAATAAAGGAACAGTTAATAAATTTATAAAAAGTTAATATTGTCAAAATTATACTAACACAGCAACAGAACTTAGGAATTGCTGATGTTTATCAAGATAAATATCTTGTTAAAAATCTTGAGGGTGCACAGATTTTAATTTGATAGTAACAAGCTACAGGACTAAATGAATCCAAAATTCCAAATGAATATCCCTAACTTCACATGAATAGGATTCAGCAGCACATGACTAACCTCTGCAAGTTTCCTCTGGAACTCACGCTCCACCTGAGCTCGATATTCAGCAATCTCCCTTTCAGCCTCTTCTTTGGCTTGCCTCAGTCTAGCCATTTTTGCTTCAAAAAAGAAAAAAAAATCAAATATTGTCAAATCATCGGTTTTAGTCAAAATAAACAAAAGAAAAGCACCGTCTAAGACGGGATTTTGGGCATAAATATCACCATAAGCTCAGATGTTTTGCAAACTATGAGGTTATGAAAAAGAAAAGATTTAAGCGACAAATGATAGAACTAAAAGAGATCAATACAAGCGAAGCAGCTAAAATTTTGTTGTAAAAAATAAAAAGAACTCCAAATCACATTAATTGCGGAAACAGTTTGCATGAATAGACACAGATCCATCAAAATACAGAAGGATAATATGATTACCATTTCTGGCAGCAGCAACAATGTGTTGAGCTTCTTGTTCAGCAGCCAGCAATTGCTGAATTCCACCTTGACCCCTATTAGATGCCATGCTTTCCTGATTCTACAACAAAATTAAACTCCGCACAAACGTAATCGCGCAAGAACAGTCAATACAAAAAAACATATATAGCAATACCTAATACTCTTTGCACTATATATGTTATACTCAAACAGACCTAAAATGTACAGTAAAACCAAAATGAACCGATAGCCATATCTCAATTTTCTTGGGAATTTTAACTTTAACCGTCATGAATGAGTGAATGAATGAAAGCTTTGTATTCTAATCAAAATCTCTTCCAATCAGCCACATAAACTGCAACGAAGCTCTTGAAATTGACAAACTTATTTTTTCTCCCCTTAAACCAAATAGACATCTTTGCAGATCCAAGTTACTAATTGACATAAATTTTTATCGATCCATTAAAGAAATTTAAAATTTCAATAAAGGAAGAACTTTTAGATCCAAACTAGCAAGTTATCATTTATCATTACATGTGATTGGGCGAAAAAACAAAATTAAAAAAAAAAAAAAAACAGATCAATAGAGACCGAACAGTAAAATGGGAATTTTGCTACAAGTAGATCTGATTTGCAGTAAAGGGTCGTCGTAATTTCAATTGTAAAGATTGTATAGTGGAGGAAATCAGAGAGACTTATTATGTACCTGTTGAGACTTGCTTGCGGCCAAGATTCAGTGAAAAGCGGGGGAACAACAGAGACCTTTCTTCGCCAATCTACTGATATTATTATTATGGGAAGAAGATGACCCGATCCGACTCCAATTTTATTTATCAGGGCCAATTTTTATTGCTGAAAAAACGGTGCCGTTTCAGACTGCATGTGAAAATTACGGTTTTTATTTACTTATAGCATCTCTATGTTAACTTTTTTATAACTTACAACTAATAAAAATAATACAAAAATGAGTAGCATAGAAGAGAGTCATGTGTAGTCTATTTTATTTTTAGTGGTTATAAATTATATTAAATATAATTTAAAGAGACTGATATTTATAAACTCATGATTTTGAACCATTCTCGTACAACTTTAAACATATTCTATAATTATATAAAGTAAATTTTATTTATTGAGTGGCCGTTTTTTTATTTTTATGCACATGTTATGGTATATAACAAGATGCCTGTCAACAATTAATTGACAGATTGTAAAATCTATAAAATAGCGTAATTAATAAAATCTTGATACATGTCTTGTCGTGTACGTGTCTAATTATAATACACTTAAATAGTTTAAATGTAAAGTTTGCATCTCAAATAGTTATCGTTTATCATTGCTAGTTGTCATTTATCACTACTTATCAATTATCATCGTGTATATGGTGTTGATTGACTGATTTTATTATCTATTATTGATGTGTTAATTGACATTATCTATTAACAAAACAAACAATCCTACCGTTGTCACATCACTTAAATATATATTATGTAACACAAGTAACTTGATAAATTTTAGTATGACTTCCGAAATGAAAAAAAAAAATTGAAAAGAATTTTTTATGTCACATGAGGGCGGATTCAATTGTCGCCCAAAAGTGATTTCAGTCCCTTTCTAAGCTTTGAAATTATTTTGTATAAAAATAATTTGGCCATTTATTTTTATTTTATTTTTGTATTTTTTCTACATGATTAACTTTTCGGTTATGTACTTTTCCAATTGTTGAATGACCTTTCAAATATTTGTTTTTTCTTAATTAAGTAATAAAAGTGAGAGAGGCAAGTACGTAACACACAGAGCACTCATTATTAATTTTCCAAGATAAAATTAAGAGTGCAGAATCCCAAAGAGAAAAGTTGAAGAAAAGCAAAGCAGAATACAACTTTTGGGCAGGTTTAAAACAAGCGCCTGCTAGCAAGTAAAAGAAAAAGAAAGACCATCACAAATTGACATCATCGATCTCACCACCCTTACTAAACACTAATACACATATAAAATAATGTAAAAATTTCCATAATGCCGAAGCCGCTTGACAGTCATTAATTAATTCTCCAGTAATTATTTTAAAAATTAATTAAATGTTAGAGGAGCTTCTGCGGGATCCAAGAGCTTTAGCAGCAGATGCTCTGAGGATGAATTGGTGGTAAAATGCAGCAATTGCAGCACCAATGAAGGGGCCAACCCAGAAAATCCACTGCAACAAATAAAAAAGATAAACTTTATGTTAGCATAACAAGAAACAGGATTAGAAAGAAAATTAGAATCAAATTCGGTCGGTGCATACTTGATCATCCCAAGCCTTGTCCTTGTTGTAAATCACTGCAGGTCCAAAACTTCTAGCAGGGTTAATGCCAGTTCCAGTGACTGGGATCGTAGCCAAGTGAACCATGAACACAGCAAATCCAATTGGCAATGGTAACAAGACCTTTCAATTCAAGCATATATAAACAATCAATTAATCATTCAACCAGATTTTGGTAAATTTTTTGTTATCTCTCATATCCAGTGAAGCATAAGCAATGGTGATAGCTTACGGGAACATGGGGGTCCCTGGCTTTTCCCTTGGGATCAGTGGCAGAGAAAACAGTGTAGACAAGAACAAAGGTACCAATGATCTCAGCGCCCAATCCAGCGCCAGTGCTGTACCCATGAGCGACCTCATTGGCTCCACCGCCGTATCTCGTGTAGTAAGACTCCTGGAAAGCCTTAACGAGGCCGCAGCCACATATGGCTCCCAAACACTGAGCCACCATGTATATTACGGCTCGCACCAGTGACACCTTCCTCGCCAAGAACAGCCCAAATGTCACTGCCGGGTTGATGTGTCCACCTGCGCGTACAATTTTATCAGACACATTTGAGAAATGAACATAGGTGCATACATACAGCAACAGAAAATATCAAACGCCTTTAGACTGACTTACCAGAGATCCCGGCAGTGCAGTAAACAAGAACAAAGATCATGCCACCAAAGGCCCAAGCGATGCCAAGAATGCCAACACCACCACATACCCCACCGCCGTGGTTGGCGTCAGTCTGGCTCTTGTAACCAATCACTGTCAGCACAGTGATGTACAAAAACAAGAGCGTGGCAATGAACTCAGCTATAATAGCCCTGTAAAACGACCACCGGGTGAGCTCCTCCAAGCCGATCAATGGAGCTGGAGGAGAGTCGTGGTAATCGTTATCATGGAATTCGCCTTGCCGACCAACCTCAATGTCCTTGGCCATTGCTAGAGATTGCTCTTCACTGAGACTTTTAAGTTTTTGTTTTCTCTTTTTTTTTTCTTTTTTCTAAGAGAAAAGAGAGATGTCAACTTTGTTCAATGATGAAGAAGGGCGAAGAAGCGGAGGGTACTTATTGGGTAGTTTAAAGAGATGATTGAGTGTTATTTAAACTTAGCATTGCCGCACCATCAAGCTAATATTTTGGTATCTTTAATTTTTGAAGCCCCTCCAAACAAATTTATGCGGGTTGTTATTCTGGCTTTTCTATAAAGTCAAGTCAATGATAAGAGTTCCGAGTATGTTCTATTCCTTACAATCTCCTAGAGACCAAGAATGTTGTTTTATTTTTGGTAAAGGAAAACGAGCCTAGCAAAAGCTAAAGCTTAACAAAACGAGGGAACACAGCCCCCGAACTATCACTGCGCAAGTAAACATCAACACCGAGAGGAGGGGTAGATGAAACATGGAGCCCAAGAGGAAGTGAGAGTGCGAAAGTACAAAGGAAATCTGCTGGGAAGGTTGGCCTCCAGATAAATAAGATGCACTGAAACTTGCCAATTGCGACAGAGGAGCTCCCAGATGCCATTGACAAGAGAAGATGATGCATTAGTGGATAGAGTCTGACTTTGGATAATGCATTAGTGGATAGAGTCTGACTTTGGATAAGCTGTGTAACACATAAACTATCAACATCCACAAGCAGCATCAGAATGCCCTTGTTCCAAGCCATAATGAGTCCCTGATACATACCCCGAAGCTCAGGGTTTGTGATTGAACACATCCATATATCCATGCCGAAACCGTCTATCCACTCACCATGAGCATCTCTAATTGATCCTCCAGCCGAAGCTAAACTCAATGCCTTACAAGCTCCATCCGTATTCAATTTATACGCAGGCCAAACCGGGGGCAGCCAACCAAAATACTTCTCCACTCGCTTATACTTATTAGTATCAAAGGTGTCAAAACTCTATGAATTTCCTCATCTCGGGACTGGATGTCTATCACCATAGCAGTAACATTAGTTGCACTACCTTCAAAAACATATTTGTTGCCCCAGTACCAAATCGTCCACAGAGCTACACCAAATATGCAGGCCCATTCACAATTTCTATCCTAATGCCCATTATTTTTCAAATTTGAAATAATCATTCACGTAGAGGAATAGAAACGAAATTACGATAATCGCTACTTGGAATGAGTTCCCGCCATATCCTATTCACCACAAAACAATCTATAAGAGCGTGAATACCGTCTTCAACGCCACCATCATACTAAGGGCACGCTGCATCTGTGCGAATATGCCTCTTGTTAAGGAAGCTCATAATGCATACAAAGAAGTCACACACTCAGCACGTGTGAGTAAAGAGCAAGTTATGCCAGCTCAACAAGTATGTTAAGCGTGCCTTACGTTCTGTTTTATTGTTGAGTTTGTAGTTGTATTTAGTTAGTGCTTGATATGAGTTTAGTATAAATACTGGTGTAAAATCTCATTTATTAATGTGAATTGAGAATTGAAGAGATTCCATAACATTCATCTTCATTTTCTTAGATTCCAAACAAATTTTACAGTCTTTATAAAATTTCAACATGGTATTGGAGCAGCAAAACAAAGCAAGTTCTAGTTACCAGCAAGTAAATTTCAGAAACTTAATAGCCATAAATGCAAATCAAATTCATAATCAACAAGCTCAAATCAAATTTTCTTTCAATATTCCTATCAAACTAGATAGATCCAATTATTCGCTATGGCGATCACAAGTTTTAGCCTCCATTAGAGGCAGTCGTTTGGAATGCTTCATTGATGGAACAAATCCACCACCTGATGAACATCTTGTTCTTGCTGGAACTAACGGATCTACTGAAGAAATTGCCAATCCAGCATATCAGAACTGGAGATCACAGGATTAAACTTTGCTTGGACGGCTCTTATCATCAATAAGTGAAGGTACTCTAAGTCTTGTTATAAAATGTGCTAGCTCATTTGATGTTTGGCAAACTCTGGAAAGAAAATTTGGTGTACAGTCTGAAGCTATGGTTCTTCAACTAACATATCAGTTGAACACACTTAAGAAAGAATCATTGAGTGTTAGGATTATTTTATTAAGATAAAATCAATAGCTGATAAAATGGCAAGTGCTGGTAGTCCTATAATTGAAAAAGATCTGATGTTAACTGTTGTGCAAATTTTGTTGAACTCGCAAGCGCACGAATCTATTGTAGAATAGATTAATGGTGTTGAGTGTCGATCCCACGAGGAGGTGGATTTTAATTGTGTGTAGAATTAATTATGTAAATGGGTGGTTGGATTTGTGTGTAAGTGATTTAGATGATGCTAGAATTTAAATTGGATTGGCAGAAATAATTAAACTGGAAACTATTGAGATAAAGCACTTGGGTATCTGGATCCGTATCAACATGCACCATGGGCTAAATATTCCTTATTAATACCAATTAAATCATGAGGGGGAATCCACACCTCATGAACCACGCTCTAATCAATATGGTGCTAAGGGCTTATCGTGCCAAATAATAATAACCTTATACTAGGGTGCCGGTAAAACCAGGGCGATGAACTGACAAGATTATTATTATTTGTCGACAAAAGTCAAAACCTCCACAGAAATTAGAGGGGAAGAGAAAATAAATTTACCAATTAAAGCCCATGACACATGTTGAGACTTCACCTTCAACCCAAGCTTGAAAGAAAATTAGCTACTCATTATTGAACTAGGGGTAAAATGGGAATTTTATTAAAATACGTAGAAAATACAAGATGGAGAAGGAATTACAGAAAAATAAGCTCAAAAATGGATTCAGGGTATCAAATTAGGGGGAGGCCCCTTTTTATAGATACATTGAGTGAATCATGGCCATCGGATTAAAAATAGTTTGGATGCACAGATTGCGCCACGTCATCGATGAACGATGAACACGGTTTGACCACGGGTTTGACCACGCGGTTTGAACAGAACACGGTTTGCACACGGTTTGAACAAGAACGCTGGCCTGAACAAAGCGTGTCGTGAATGATCCATGAACGATCACCGCATACGTGAATAGTGAATGCCGCACGTGTGAACAAGTGTCATTTTTCCTTTTATGCTCCTCTTAAGATTTTATTTGTCCTGAGTTCAAAAGTGACGTCCGTTTTGCTATCCGAAATCTCGTTCATTGTGAAATGACCATGATACCCCTAAAATACACAAAATACTTAATTAAAACAACACACATAATTAAATAACACGAGACTTAAATTAAGAAAATTAAAGATGTTAGTAAAACTTGAAGTACAAAATGACGATTTTCTCCTTTATAAATATACACTTTCTATCACTCAACACACCCCCCAACCAGCTTATTGCTAGTCCCTAGCAAATAAAGCGAAAATAAAATTCAAACCCAAAATTTTTTTTTTTTTTTTTTTTAAACAAACTTGTTTATTCAATCAGACTAATGATAGCAATCAAATAAAAGTATAAGCATTATCTCCAGTCTAAAGAAACATCACACCCACATCAACCATCCACATGAATCAACCAAGTACATACAGCTACTTTCAAAAATGACATGTCAAACCCCAAAATCTCACCTAATAGTGACACTCTCACAAAGAAATTAAACCCAATAAAAATTGTCACTAATGAATGATAAATAGAGTGAAGATAGTAAAGAAATAATATCACACACTCTCACCAAGATGAAAAGAATATGCCCACAACTTAGAAATAACACGATCTCAAGTCAAACAAAATGCTAGTCAACCCAATTTATTTACTTATTTTTTTTTCTTCTCTTTTTTTTTTTTTTAATTATGCATTACTACATCTTTTGGCCCATATAACTAGCTTCTACTTCAGACTATAGTTCCCTAAAATCAAGAAGGACTTTTATTAGGATGTAACGTAGGCTAGGGACATGGCTAACAAAGAAAGGAAAATAGAGGAAACAAAATATATGTTTGAGAAAAATAATATCTTTTGTAAACTAAAAAGTAAGTGCATTTTACTTATTTATTATTGTATTATATATCTCTCTCTTTTTTTTTCTTTTTTTTTTTTTTTAGAGAAATTTTTTTCTTTTTCTTTTTTCTTCTTTTTTTTCTTCTTTTTTTTTCTCTTTTTTTTTTTCGGTATTGCACAACTTCACTAAACAAAACAATTATTTATATTTTTCTCAAACATGAATAGGTGATGGAACTTGTAAGATATTGGGTAATACTCCAAATTGGAGTGGGTGAAGACGATAAGTTGACAAAGAAAAGTTTTTTTTTTTTTTTTAATAAAAGGCACAAAAGGGCTAACTATGGATATTTCACATAAGGGATGGCTAGAAAGGCTCAAACGGGTCAAAGACGGCCTTTCCATCATCTTTTAGGGCTCTAGATACTCCTCTATATCTACTAGTTAAATGGACCTTTAGATGTAGCAACGCATTTTTTTTTTTTTAACTTTTTTTTTTTTTTAAAGGGTTGACTCCAAGGAAATCTAAAGATCATGTATAAAAATAATAATCTTTAAGTTTGTATGAAGAATGGGCAAAAAGGGTTACTCTCCAAGAAAAATAATAGGCTCAAAAGCTCACTTGGTATTCATTATGACATGTCAATTTTTTCAAGCAACTCATATTTATCTCCGACATCAACATGTAGAGTAGCAAACATAGTGTAACATCACTCAAAACCAAAGATAATACTAATACTAAAATTCGAAAATCATCATGTCATCCAAAAATAAAAACAAAATCACACTATTTTTTTTTTTTAACTAAGAAGATGCGTTTCTAGAGGCACTACACTCTATATTCAGCCATCTTCGACTCAAAATTTGAAAATGCATATTTATAAAGGAGAAGTCAAAAAGTTAGAAAGATCACACGAAAAATAAGAATTTTTTTTTTCATTATTTTTTTTTAACTGAGAAGATGCGTTTCTAGAGTAACTACACTCCATATTCAGCCATCTTCAACACAAACAATTAACAACAGTTAGTTTCTACAACAAAAAATTAGTAAAAACTTAACCAACATTCCACAATTGTCAACTATCCCCTCCCCCCAACCAGAACGAAACATTGTCCTCAATGTTTTAAAGGAAAGAAGTAGAGTTTAGAAGACATCACCTGGGTGGTGCAACACAGAATAAAATATTTACAGGCGGAGATTTAAATCTAATTTGTACTTCTTATTGCTGCTATTGTTACCATCGTTATTTGTACACTCCAACACCAAGGTCTTGGGATCTGGCTCTGGTCGATAAGCTTGTAATGATCAAGTAGCTCATTAGCATGTGAGCACAAATAAAAAGCTTTTTCACCGTAGTAGAGGAATGAAGTAGTTTTTATTGCATGGTTAAGAAATGCGATAAAGCCATCATAAAAATTATTGACATTTAACAAACCGATGGGTTTCGATGAATGTGCGAGATGGGCCCAAGATGCTAAAGTGATAAGTGCCTCTAGAGTTGCAAGATCTCCTGGTAAGAAAATAAAAGCATCGGCATGATTAAGCATTTGATTATTCTTTCTTGCATACCCGAGACAACTAACTCTTCTCCAAATCGGTGAGTTAGACAAGCGACCCAAGGTTTTAGGGCTTGTGGTATGATGCCTAACACTTGACTTCCTCGACAAAAGCGTTTCGAGACCAATTTTGATAACCCTCGGTCACCTCCGCCGTACACCAAGTGTAATTTTCTCTCTGCTATGCATCGACCAAGATCAATGGCTGCCTCAAAGAACTCTTTATATTTGCCATAGTTAAATCCAGAAAAGCACACAAATGTTCTTGAATTGTTTATTGGGAGTAGCTGCCATTATGATACTTCTCAAAAACAATTTGTGAGTGTAAACGAAAAGAATCATATTTAAGGATCTTAGCGGCAGTGGGTCGCAGCTGTGAATGAGGTGTCATGTCTATGTCAATTAATCGTGTAATGCACATGGCTTGAGAGTCAAAAAGGAAACAGTAAAAAGGAAAAGCAAGTAATGACAAATATAAAATTATTAAAGACAATAATGCAAATGGTAAAACAACAGTAAAATAAAACAACAGTAAAGTAAGAGGATATTTACAGGTAGTTGCGACTGTGGCTCACATCTTACTCTGGTTTTTCGTCCAGAAACGGCTTCAACGCCCTCTATGGGTCGAGGATAGGCTTCCCATCCAGTTTTCTTATAAAGCGCAAACAGAGTCGTTTATAGTCGATTCCCGAGATCGTGCATGCTCTTTCTGGAATGATGGCCATAACTGGAGAATCGCTCCTTGCACATATCCACTGGGATGCGTTTCAAGAGACAAAAGGATATCATCCAATGACTCCTTATTCAAGCCATCCCTAATGAATTGAATCTTATCTTCTCTGTTATCAGACACCATTCCTAAAGAACATCGTTTTTTATTGCATATCATTCTGGCACACTTATGACAAGCAACCGAAATCTTTCGAGCTCTTTGCTTTCTTGCATAATTTCCTTTACCACAACCAGGCATGTATGCAATAAATTTGTGAGGCAACTCACTGCAAGCGTACTTTAGCCTCGATTAACCAAATATCAGCAGGTATGTTATTCCTCCTCATGAGCAATCGCATGCGTTCGGATCGAGCTGTATAGATTGTGAGGAGGGCATTCCGAGGAAGTGAAGGGAATCGACTATGAAGCTTTGCTAAGATCTCGTTTATCCATACCTTCGCCTCGAAGATCGGTAATTATGGGAAACTGAAGTAACCGACTTGATTGTCACGAATCCGTTATCCGCCACTTAACCGGGGTGACAAACTAAAACACACAAACTAAAACACACAAACAGAATAACAAACAAATAAAAACACACAAAGAAAATCACAATCGTCCTCTTATAGAATTTACCTCAAGCTCCAACTGGATGTTGTAGACACTGCTTTCAATGTCTCTGAGCTGGCTTTCTAAATCCTCAACGTGGGATATTAACTCCGGTGGTTGTAGCTTCCAAATACGATGTGTTTTACAAAATCGTATCTGGCCTCTGAGATGAGATTGGACACGTTGAAGTCGTCTAAGGATGTTCAAGAGGAACTGTCTCATGATTAAAAGTGATAAAAAAAAAAAAAAAAACTCAATGGTTAAACAAACACACTTATGCACAAATGATTTCAATTAGCAGAAGAAAATAAATAAATAAATAAATCACCGAAAAGAAAAATCTTAATTCAAATGTGGTGGGTCACTCAAGTTTATTTCGGTGTCCTCTCCATGTGGTTGGTACTCTAGATATGGTTTTAATCTTTGACCATTAACTTTAAACGTGACACCATTTTTTGGGTCCTTAATTTCAATTGCCCGTGTGGAAAAAAACAAGATGCACAATGAAGGGCCGGACCATCGAGAACGTAGCTTACCCGGGAATAAGTGCAAGCGAGAATTGAATAAAAGTACTTTCGACACAGGAGTGAAAGATTTTCGCATAATCTGCTTATCATGAAAGACTTTCATTCACGCTTGTAAACCTTGGCGTTTTCGTATGCATCATTACGAATTTCTTCAAGTTCTCGCACTTGTGTCGTCTTTTCGAGCCGAGCTTGCTGCATGTCAAAATTGAATTTCTTGATGGCCCGACGCACGATGCTCGAGTTCCACGCGGGTAGGTGGCAAGCTTTTCCATACACTAGCCTTGTAGGGTGACATCCCAATTGGGGTTTTGAACGCCGTTCTATATGCCCATAATGCATCATCAAGTCTTAATGACCAATCTTTTCTGTCTAGCCTCACGTTTTTCTAAGATGTGCTTTATTTCTCGATTGGAGATCTCAACTTGCCACCGGGTTTGCGGATGATACGGAGTCGCCACTTTATGAGTGATGGAGTACTTTGTCAAAAGTGCTTTGAATGATTTATTGCAAAAGTGGGTACCACCATCACCGATTATTGCTCGAGGAATCCAAAGCGTGAAATAATGTTGCTCTTCAAAACCCTATCACCACTTTATGATCATTGGTTACGCATGGAATTGCCTCTACCCATTTCAAACGTAGTCAACAAAGAACCAATATGTAATGATGGCCAAAAGATGGGGAAAGGGTCCCATGAAGTCGATACCCATACATCAAAAATCTCAACCACTAAAATTGGATTTAGTGGCATCATGTTCCTTCGTGTAATGCTCCCCATTCGTTGACACCTATCACATGAAGAGCAAAAGTTGTAAGCATCTCGAAATATAGTTGGCCAATAGAAACCACATTGTAGAACTTTAGTCCCTGTTTTCTTAGCGCTGAAATGGCCTCCACAAGCTTGTTCATGGCGGAACGAAAGGATGTTATGAACTTCATTCTCTGGGACACATCGTCGAATAATTTGATCTCGCACAATACTTAAAACAGATAGGGGTCATCCCAGAAAAAATTCTTTATTTCCGCAAAGAATTTAGTCTTGTCCTGCTTGGTCCAATGCTCTGGAAGTTTACCTGTAACAAGATAATTAACGATATCGATACCAAGGTAATACTTCCACACTCATTAATTGCTCATCCGAAATGACTCATTCAATAGTAAGGGTTACATTATTGTGTCAAAATGGAGACGAGAGAGATGGTCACCACAACATTTTGAAACCTTTCTTATCTTTGAATTCCAAGTCAAACTCACTGCAAAAGTAACACCCAAATAATTAGTCTAGCTTTTGCATCTTTCTTTGTGAGAAGATATTTGAAGCGGCGTGATCTGTGAATACAATTATTTTACAACCAATGAGATAAGATCGAAATTTTTCTAATGCAAACACTCTGCTAGCATTTCTTTTCAGTAGTTGAATAGTTCAACGTGCATCGTTTAATGTCATACTAGCATAGTAAATAACATGAGGAATTCGATCTACTCTTTGTCCTCTTACTCTCTCCTACCGCATGTCGGATGCATCACATGAGTTCGAATGGTAAGCTCCAGTTTGGTGGCTGAATGATGGGTGATGTTGTCAACAAATGCTTTAGTTTTTCAAACGCCACAAGACATGAATCATTAAAGACAAAAGGTACATCCTTAGCAAGTAGATTGCATAAGGGTCTAGAAACTTTGCTAAAATCTTTAATAAAACGTCTATAAAAACCAGCATGCCCAAGGAAAGATCTTACTTCTCTGACTGATTTAGGCGGAGGAAGATTAGAAATGAGATCCACCTTGGCTTTGTCAACCTCAATACCTTTGCATGAAATGATGTGACCGAGAACTATACCTTGTTTTACCATGAAATGGCATTTCTCCCAATTTAAGACCAAATTCTTCTCTATACATCTCTGTAAAACTTTCGTCAAATGATGTAAACATTGATCAAATGAATCTCCAAAAATAGAAAAATCATCCATAAAGACCTCAAGAAATCGTTCAACCATATCAGAAAAATGCTTAACATACAACGTTGAAATGTAGCGGTGCATTACATAATCCAAACAGCATTCTCCTATATGCAAAAGTGCCAAAAGGGCAAGTAAAAGTAGTTTTCTCTTGATCTTTTGGTGCTATGGAATCGATTGTATCCTGAATAGCCATCTAAAAGCAATAAAATTCGTGGCCTTCTAATCTATCAAGCATTTGATCAATAAATGGTAAAGGAAAATGGTCTTTACGTGTGACAATTTAACTTTCTATAATCAATGCATACACGCCATCCCGTAGTCACTCTAGTGGGTATCAATTCATTATCGGCATTGGTAACTCATCGTGACTCGACTTTTTAGGGACAACTTGCACAGGACTGACCCATGAACTATCAGAAATGGGGTAAATGATACCTGCATCTAATAGCTTAAGGACTTCCGTTCTAACAACTTCTTTCATATTAGGATTTAACCGACGTTGCATTTCCCTAGTAGATTTAGCATTTTCATCAAGGTGAATGTAATGCATGCAGTCTGCTGGGTTTATACCTTTTATGTCTGCTATGGTCCATCCTAATGCTCCTTTGTACTCTTTTAAAACATCCAACAACTTACCTTTTTGCTCGTCATTTAGGGATGATGAGATGATTACCGGTAGAGTACTTTCTTCTCCCAAGAACGCATATTCCAAAGTGTTGGGTAATGGTTTGAGCTCGAGTTTTGGTGGTGACTCTGATGATGGGATGAGTTTCTTCTCTGATGGTGCTAGTTGTTCAACTCTTGACTTCCATTTATTCGTGTCCATGGATGGCGCTGAGTCAAGTAGAGCGTTGACCTCATCGACTGATCTGTCAACATCAAAATCCAAACCAAAGTGAGTTAAACATGTTTGTAGAGGGTCATCACTAAGGTTTGAAATAAAAGTATCATCAACTAATGCTTCAATTAAATCCACATCCACAATTCCATCATCTGCATTGTGAGGTTGTTTGGCAATGTTGAAGATGTTGAGCTCCATGGTCATATTGCCGAAAGACAACTGCATGTTTCCAGTCCTGCATTGAATGTGAGCATCGGCAGTTGCCAAGAATGGTCGGCCTAGGATAATGGGGATGTGCTTCCTTGAATCCTGTATTGGTTGAGTGTCAATTACAATGAAATCAACAGGAAAATAAAACTTATCTACCTGGATAAGCACGTCCTCCACAATACCACGAGGGATTTTCGTGGACCGATCTGTTGTAACACCACCGAGTTGGGTGTAATTCTCCCAATCCAAGTTTCACAAATACTGAGTAAGGCAAAAGATTAACACTAGCTCCTAAATCCAACAAAGCATTCTCAATTGTGTGGTTCCCATACTACATGAAATAGTGGGGAGCACAGGTCTTTACATTTTAGAGGAATTTTGTGTTGGAGTATAGAACTAACGTTTTCTATTAAAAATGCCTTTTTCTGAACATGAATGTTTCTCTTTTTAGTGCAAAGGTCTTTAAGAAACTTGGCATAAGATGGAACTTGCTTTATTGCATCAAGTAAAGGGATGTTAACACTTACCTGTTTGAAGACTTCAAGAATTTCACCCGTGGATTTTCCTTCTTTCCTTTAGCTAACCTCTCGAGGAATGGAGCTTTAGGAACGTACTCCCGTGGGTTGGTTTCTTCTTTCTCCTCGGTGGTGAGTCTTGACATTCACGGGTACAATTTGATTTTCTTTGGTCGCTGGCATCTCCACTTTGTTGTCGACTTCTTTTCCTTTTCGCAAGGTCATAACGGCTTTAACCTCTCCATAATCTTTGTTGTTGGTGGTGAACGGTACTTGCTTCATGCACCTTTGCTTTAGGATTAGGCCTTTGGTTGACTTGGAAATTTACCTTTTCAACGATCATTGCCAAAGTTTGCCTTTGAAGAAGCAAGTTGTCCCACCATCTTCTCAAGGCTTGAAACTGATTGGGCTTGTGAGTTGAAGCCTGCTCTCATCTCATTCCGTAGTCCATCAATGGTGCGGTTTTGTTGCTCGATTGTAGATTGAGTAACATTCTTGAAATTTTGGAATGAATCCTCCCATTGTGCGGTTGAGAGTAGTTTTGGTTCGATTGTATGATCTAAATGGTGGTGAGGCTTGAGGAACTTGAGGAATTGGTTGCATTGGTGGAGCCGAGTGGAAGCTGGGTCCATTCTGTTGGAATCCTTGAGACCATGAAAAATTGGGGTGATCTCTCCATCCAGGATTATATGTGTTGGAGTATGGGTTGTAATTTGATGGCTTCCTCATGACACCGATGGCATTGGCTTGATCTGAATATGAGTCATGGTCATGTGGCTCTGTTGATTTAGCAGTCGTCAAAGATGCTATTTGTCGAGAAAGGCCTTCCACCATCTCTTTGACTTCTTTGATTCCCGAACCAGACTCACCAATGTGAACCTCATTAACTCCTTTAATTCTTCTAGTATTCCTGAGAGATCGACTCCGCTGTTGGGAATTATCTGCTTGTCGCTGGAAGAAATCCCAAATCTCTGATGCACTTTTTGACATTAGCTCTCCTCCACTTGTCGCCATTAGCCATTCTTGCACATTTGGCAATAATCCCTCCAAGAAGTATTGGCATTGGTGCCATTTCTCGTACCCATGATGTGGACACTTCAAAAGTAGCCCATTAAATCGCTCCCATGCTTCGAAAAACTGCTCGTCTTCTCTTTGGGTGAATTAAAGATTTCCTGCGAATAGCATTGGTTTTATGCACTGGGAAATATTTATTTAAAAATTTCGTTACCATTTGTTCCCATGTTGTAATGCTATTAGCAGGCAATGTATTGAACCATGAACGAGCTCTATCCTTTAAAGAAAATGGGAATAGTCTAAGTTTAACATCATCTTCTGAAAAATTCTCATATTTAAAAGTTTGACAAATTGTATGAAAATCATTCAGATGATTATATGGGTCCTCATTTTCTAATCCATAGAATGTTGGGAGACAATTTAGCACACTAGGTTTTAGCTCAAAACTCCTAGCAGCTACATTTGGGTATCGTATGCATGATGTGCTCAAATTAGCTAAGGGACTGAAGTAGTCCTTAAATGGCCTCTCTTGTGGTTCTGGTTGTTGCAAATCCATTTCAGTTTTATCTTTACGTGCAATGTGTTTGTGTGTGCGAAGTGTTCTTTCTAATTCTAGGTCTATAGGTTCAAGATTAGGTGATAATGACCTACGACCATGCATGCAAATAAAGAAAATAAATTGAGAACAAAACAAATAAAGAAGAAGGAGAAATTACAATACTAACCTTATTGCGCTGTTACAACCTTTCTATGAAAGCAAAATACACTAAAACAAATACGTGAATTAAAATAAAAATAAATTAATGAGATAAATGAAAAATTACAAAGAAAAATAACTTGAAAATTAAATTGCAGAAATTTAAAGAAGAGAAAAAGAAATTCTTACCTAAAATATAAATTCGCTTTTTTTTTTTAATTGATTAAAAAAAATACAAGGAAACAACTAAAATAATAATAATAATAACAATAACAATAATAATAATAATAAAAATAAAATTATTTACAAAAAATTAATTCTACAAATCAAAATACTTACCTCCCTCCCAAAACGGCGCAAAAACTTGTTGTGCAAATTTTGTTGAACTTCATGGCCTTGTTTACGAATCTATTGTAGAATAGATTAATAGTGTTGAGTGTCGATCCCACAAGAAAGTGGATTTTAATTGTGTGTAGAATTAATTATGTAAATGAGTGGTTGGATTTGTGTGTAAGTGATTTAGATGATGCTAGAATTTAAATTGGATTGGCAGAAATAATTAAACTGGAAACTATTGAGATAAAGCACTTGGGTATCTGGATCCGTATCAACATGCACCATGGGCTAAATATTCCTTATTAATACCAATTAAATCATGAGGGGGGAATCCACACCTCATGAACCACGCTCTAATCAATATGGTGCTAAGGGCTTATCGTGCCAAATAATAATAACCTTATACTAGGGTGCCGGTAAAACCAGGGCGGTAACTAGACAAGATTATTATTATTTGTCGACGAAAAGTCAAAACCTCCACAGAAATTAGAGGGGAAGAGAAAATAAATTTACCAATTAAAGCCCATGACACATGTTGAGACTTCACCTTCAACCCAAGCTTGAAAGAAAATTAGCTACTCATTATTGAACTAGGTGTAAAATGGGAATTTTATTAAAATATGTAGAAAATACAAGATGGAGAAGGAATTACAGAAAACTAAGCTCAAAAATGGATTCAGGGGTATCAAATTAGGGGGGGGAGGCCCCCTTTTTATAGATACATTGAGTGAATCATGGCCATCGGATTAAAAATAGTTTAGATGCACGAGATTGCGCCACGTCATCGATGAACAAGAATAACACGGTTTGACCACGGGTTTGACCACGCGGTTTGAACAGTAACACGGTTTGCACACGGTTTGAACGAACGCGGTGATGCGAGCGATGTCGTGAATGAAAGATATCCATGAACGATGCAATACATGTGAATAGTGCCGATGCGTGTGAGCAGTGTCATTTTTCCTTTTATGCTCCTCTTAAGGTTTTCGATTTGTCATCCGAGTTCAAAAGTGACGTCCGTTTTGCTATCCGAAATCTCGTTCATTGTGAAATGACCATGATACCCCTAAAATACACAAAATACTTAATTAAAACAGAACACACATAATTAAATAACACGAGACTTAAATTAAGAAAATTAAAGATGTTAGTAAAACTTGAAGTACAAAATGACGATTTTCTCCTTTATAAATATACACTTTCTATCACTCAACATTAACAATATTGAATGGATTAAGATGAGGCTATCGTGATGTTGCTACTTTTATAACTGGTTCTAAAATGGAGTTTGATGATGCATATGCACTGCTATTGGCACATGAAACTAGATTAAAACAAGATTAGAATGATAAGAGTGTGTTTAATGCAAATTATGCATACACCAATGCATACTATCCTAAGGCCTTCTATGCTCAGTTTAGAGGAGGCTTTAGAAGAGAAGGATACACTGATAATTTTTGTGGAAGAAATTATAATTTTGGAAGTGGAAATGCAAGTCATTATCAAAAAATGAATAATGGCAACCTTATAGGTGGATATAGTAGAGGTTAACCTTTCAATCAAAATAATCCTTTTGTTTTTTAGTCACCTAGAAATATATCTCCATTCACTAGAGGTGGATTTACTGGAGTCAATGAACCCAAAGAACCTCAGGCATTGTAAAAGATTTGACCTGTCAAATATGCTTCAAATCTAGTCATACTACTGACATTTGCTGGCATAGATTTTTTAAAAATTATGTTCCTGTTGTAAGAGGTTTTGGCAAGGGCAAATGACCAAAATCAGCATACATTACTAAATTTGATGGTTTTGCTTCTCCATAACAAAGTGTTGATGATTATGAAAACTTCAATTACATGCAACAAAGCTTTCATCCTACTTTTGGAACTCACTATTACTCTGAAAGCGATGCTTCTACTCCTAAAGCAGATTATATGACCAACTTTGAAGGAGCTGCTGATGATGGATGGTATTTGGACAATAGAGTAGCTCATCACTTAACCAACAACATAGAGAATCTATAGCTCAAAGAATAATACAAAGGTACTGATCAACTTATTATTGGAAATGGTAAATGCTTATCTATTTCTTATATTGGACATCCTTTTCTGACATTTAGAGCTTCAAACCATTCAACCACACACAATACCATAACACTGAAAGACATGCTACTTGTTCCTTCAATAGGTAAAAATTTATTAAGCATTTCTAAGCTCACCTCTAATAACCCTCTTTCTATTGAGTTCTGTGGAAACATCTATTTTGTAAAGGATTTGAAGAGGCAAGTTCTTCTGCAGGTCCTTACTGAGAAAGGTCTTTACAAGTTGTAATTCAACTCTATATTCTCAAGAATCTCATCACCTACATTTCATCTATCACAATTTCAATAGAATAAGCCAATTTCTAGGTTGTCTTGTGCAAAAGTGTCATCTTGTTGTCAAAACAGTAATGTTGTCACAAAAAATTATTATCACTCCACTTCTGTTGATTGCAATCATAAGCCTGATGAAATAATTTTATTGCAAAGAAGGTTTGGCCATCCAAACTAAGCAATATTGATGCATTTGCTTAAGAATTGTAAACAACTTAAAGTTTCTCACAAAAATTATTTATCTTCTATAAATTTTATATATGAAGCTTGTCAGTTAGGGAAAGTTTACAAATAAAATTTCTCTACAAATGAGACCAAAACTACTAAGGTGTTAAATTGATTCATACTAACATTTGGGGCTTTCACTTATTGTGTCCAGAAATGGTTATAAATATCACATCATTTTTGTTGATGACTTTAGTAGATACACCTAGATTTACCCTCTTAAACTCAACTCTTAAGCCTTTGAAGTCTTTAAATTGTTCAAACTCCAGGTAGCAAATCAATTCATCACATCAATCAAAATGCTGCAATCTGACTAAGGGGGAGAGTATAGAGTTTTCACTGATTTCTTAAATCAAAATGAGATTACTTTCAAACATTCATGTCTATATACTCATCATCACAATGGCTTAGTTGAAAGGAAGCATAGGCATATAGTTGAATTAGAACTGAAATTGTTAGTTCAAGCTAATTTTCCTTTTAAATTTTAGTTGATGCTGTTTATACAACAGTCTACCACATAAACAGACTTCCAACACTTGTACTCAAACTTCTTTCTCCTTATGAGAAACTGTTCAAGCATAAACCAGACTGTAATTTTCTTAAATGTTTTGGTTGTCTTTGCTATCCTTACTTGAGAGAGTATGTCAAATACAAATTTGACTTTTCGACAAACAAGTGCATTTCTCTTGGATATAGTCCCTCTTACAAAGGGTAAAAGTGCCTAACAAACTTAGGACAAGTCCATATCTTCAGACATGTCATCTTTGATGAAAACACATTTCCATATTCTATAAACAGTCTCCGTTTCTCAACTAAAAATATCACAGAAGATGAAACTCCAGTATCAAACTTCTTTCAACAACAAATATATTATCTCTCAATCTTATTCTTACCTAATAAAAGCTTTGAAGATGCTTATTCAACAGGTTCAACAAGACAAGAACAGACATTTTCATCTTCTGCACATACAAATACTCTGCATCAACAAGAACAAACAAATTACACACTATCATAATCTTCATATTCCTATACACCTTCTTAACTGCCCGAATTTCCTTAAATGCAACTTAAACCATAAATAGCCTCTCAACCATAATAAAACACATAACCTAACCCAAACAAAAACATCATTTCACAACCTTGTCACAAGATGATTACCAGATCAAAATCTAGAATCTTTAAACCAAAATTATATACAACCATTTTAACCAATACAGAACCCAATTCAATCCAAGAAGCTCTCAATGATCAGAGCTGGCATCAAGCTATAAAAGATGAGTATAAAGCCTTCATCAGAACAAAACATGGACTTTAGTACCATTTTCACATGAGTATAAAGTTGTTGATAATAAGTGGGGTATTTAGAGTCAAACACAACACTGATGGAAACATAGCCAAATATAAGGCTATACTAGTTGCAAAGGGTTTTTAACAAACTGAAGTATTGATTATTTTTAAACTTTCAGTCCTATTGTAAAATCCTCTACAATAAGAATTGTGTTAAATGTTGCTGTCATGTACAAATGGATAATCAGACAAGTTGATGTGAATAATGTCTTCCTAAATGGAGAGTTAACTGAAGATATTTATATATATCAAACTGAAGGGTTTGTTGATTTTGTAGAGGCCCAACCATGTGTGTAAACTAAAGAAAGCATTGTATGGCTTGAAACAAGCTCCTAGAGCATGGTATGATAAGTTAAAGAGCTGTTTGATCACAAAATAGGGATTCCATAATTATAAAGCTAATGTATCCTTATTCTTCAAGAGAAAACTGAATTCAACAACCTTGATCTTTATCTATGTTGATGAGACACTGATTACTGGTTTTAATAGTGATGAATTGAACAATTTTATTTTAGAATTCAACAAAGTGTTTGTATTAAAAGATTTAGGAGAACTATCATATTTCTTTTGCATTGAAGTTTCTTATACTAAGGACAGTGTTTATCTGTCTCAAAGGAAAGATATCAGGGATTTGTTGAAGAAAGCTGATATGCTAGAATGGAAATGGTGTGATACTTCAATTGTTACAGGGTCAAAGCTTCAGAAAGAGGTTAAAGGTTATTTAAGACAATATATTGAAGATGTAAGAGATTATATGAGCTTAGTTGAAGGCTTGCAATACTTGGTTTTAACCAGACCAGAAATTACTTTTACAGTACACAAGCTAAGTCAATATGTAGCAGCTCCTACACGGCAATATGTTATGGCCTACGTGAGAATTCTTAGATATTTGAAGGGTACAGAAGATTATGGATTAAAATTCTCAGCTAGAGTGAAATGAAGCTTACATGCTATACTAATGCAGACTGGGCCTGTGATATTGATGATAGGAAATCAATAGGAGTTTACTGTATTTACTTGGGAGAGAATTTGATATCCTGGTCATCTAAGAAACAGTCTGTAGTTATAAGATCAAGTGCAGACAGTAAATACATGGCTCTTGTATCTGTAAGTGTATAAATTATATAGATTCAATCTTTTTTCAAGGAGCTTCACACTTAATGCACTTTATTACCCACAATCTGGTGTGATAATGTTAGTGCAATAGAATTGGCCAAAATCTTGTTTATCACTCAAGGACAAAGCATATTGAGTTAGATATGCACTTCATCAGTGATAAAGTGTTGGCAAAGGAATTGGAAATCAACTATATTCCCAGTGAAGAGCATATTACAGGCATTGTGACAAAACCTCTCACTTTTATCCATTTTAATTACTTCAGAGCCAAACTCAATGTGCATCAACGCCCTTTGAATTTAAAGGGGGCTGTTAAGGAAGCACATAATGCATATAAAGAAGTCACACGCCCAGCAAGTGTGAGTGAAGAGCACGTCAGCAAAGTTAGTTAAGAGTTATGCCAGCTCAGCAAGTTTGTTAAGTATGCCTTATGTTCTGTTTTATTGTTGAGTTTGTAGTTGTATTTAGTTAGTGTTTGATATGATTTTAGCATAAATACTAGTGTAAAATCTCATTTGTTAATGCGAATTAGAGATTCCAAAACATTCATCTTATTTTCTTAGCTTCCAAACAAATTTTATAGTCTCTATAAAATTTTAACACCTCTTAACATGCTCTTTATTACACTTGAGCTTCCCCTGAACAGCGAGTCATAAAAACATTTAAATATGTTGTCACCCCTTCAATTTCTATAAATTCTTCCAACAAGGATTTGCATGAGAGACGTCGTTCGTACTGAGCTATTGATAAGCTGACTTCGCCGTAAAATAACTAGAAGGGGAGTGAGTCTAATAGAAATGATCACTGCCACTATTAACATTTGGAGGCTTAACCGTGGTAGCTATCATCAATAAAATATTATGAGGGACAAGCTGGCCAAAGAGATTCCAACGCCAAGATCCCTCAGGAGTCACAAAGTTTACTATGAATCCCTCAATAATATCATCAGGGACAAGAGCAATAGATAGATTATAAAAAGGCTTTTCAGCCACCCAAAAACTCCAGGCCTAGAATATTATTTAAAAGTCCAGTAGATTTTACACTTGAGAAAAAAACGTATGTAGTAATTAAGTGTTACAATAAACACGATCATGTTATATACGAATCAATGCTTAAATGTTTATATCTTTAATGATATATTTGAGATTACTCTATAGGTATTAAAACATCCTTAGCTAGTTTCTTATTAAAGAAAACTTGACGTACTTAGCATTAATGGTCAATTTATTTTGTAATACTTGCTGCAATTATATAGTTGTACTTCTATCAATATTAGAGTGATTACAGGCATAAAGGTAAAAGAATATATTATTTGTAGTAGAAGGTATGCAAATATTCAAAAACAAATATATTTTTTAAAAAAAACGTATCAAAATTGTTTACTTTGAAGATCAAGAAAAAGAATGTTTACCCATTTTCATTTTTTATATGATAATGAAATAAAATGCTAAAACTTTTAGAAGAAATAAAGAATAGGAGCCAAGAGTGACATTTTCACATGGCAAAGCTTAGAAGATGGATAATAAATTTTCGAAGCGATGTCATTGTTGTCCGTAGTGATTGTTCTTCCAATTATACGATTCCTGATTTGACACGTGTATCTAACCTTGGCCGATTGTGGAAATTTACAAAAATAACCAGAAAAAATTTTAGGATTTTTTAAATTTGACCCCTTAAACTTTTTCCTATTATAACTAGCCAAATGCTAATTTTTTAGACTAAATAGTCCTCATCACTTTTAATAAAATTACAAACAAATACTACTTCTACAAAATCCAAAAAAATAAACGCATCAGCACTCTCAACACTCCCAATAAATCATCAAATTTCATCCCTCTCAGTAAATTACCAACATCAAACAAGTATTTCATAACTGAAGATATAATCATGAATTAGAGAGCTTCTTAAGGTCAGTATATGTTCTTAAACAATATAAATTTAATGTATTAAGTTTAGGATTTAGGTTCAAAATTGATGTGGGTTTTATTGTAAATATTGTTATTTTCCATCATAAAACAATATAATTTCTTAAGTTACTTAGTTTGCGCTGAGAAATTAAAAAAAAAATCATTGAAAACAACAAAAATTCAAGATAAAACAAAGCCCAAATTATGTGCTACAGAGAAGTTCATGTGCAATAGGCAATGAGACAGGTACTTGCGCGATAGCCACCTATCTCACTTCTTGTCAAACAGAAAATTACCTGATGCACAAAATCACAGTATGTGCGACAGCCATGTAAAATGTGTCATACACCTGTGGGTCATAACTTAGACTACAAGTATTCACTTTGGGAGTATAATATACAGTTTTTAAGCTTGCGGGGAAATACTTATAACGATGCATAATATACTTGTAGCACCAAAATATAGTTCGTTGAAACTGTCTTTTGTCACATAGTAACCTTAAAACCATTTTTTTTAGTGCAACGTGCACATTCTTTGGACCATCTCGTCGCATGTTGTGAACCCCCAAATAAGCACATGTAGCCTAAGTTGTGTCCTTTAGAAGGTACCCAATGTATTATACTTGCCTGTCGCATATGTTGTGATTATGTGCAACAAACAACTTTATATGCGACAGGTAGTAAGACAGGTGGCTGTCACATATAAACACTACTGTGTTTATGTGCGACATGTATCTATCTCAGTGCCCGTTGCACATGAACTTCCCCATTGCACATAATCTAGGCTTCATTTTACCTTGAATTTTTATTGTTTTCAATATTTTTTTTAATTTATCAACTCAAACTAAGTATCTTAAGAAATTATATTGTTTTATGATGGAAAATAACAATATTTAACCTACCAATGCTTGAATATGCTTTTGAAACTTACTTTTTTAGACCCACAACAAATCAAATGGGTTGAAGACTACTAAGCCCAAATTTTCAATCAAACCTAACCTTATTTCAGTTACATAAAATTCCCGTCTTTGAAGCCACAATCATGTAAAAAGATTCAAATTTTCGAACATTAAGAAAGATGATAAATTTATTCTCTTTCACTTTCAGTCTGTGCTATGGTGACACTTTCTAATTGATATTAGCAAGATTCATACAAATACTACATAATTTGAGTTAAATGAGGTAATTTGTCTGGTTGAAAATATTGCTATGAAAATTCTCTTTTTATGAATTTCAATGCTTTACCAAGTCGTGAAAGTGAAAGACTTTTCTTTTTCAAATGAAAAAAGATAAAGAAATAAAAAAAATACATTTAGATCCCTGAAAAGTTATCAATTTTGAAAATAAATAGTTTTTCTAAATAATTTGATAAAAGCGAAGCTAAGCTCAAAAAAATGGTATCACAGCCAAGTTTTGGTTCAAAAGATTTTGAAATATTATCGTGTATTGGTAGGAAACTAGCTATATATATTCTGATGGTTAACCTAAATAAGAACGATATCAGTTTACACGATCGGTGTGACAAGCCACGTACCTAATTATTTCAAAATAAAAAATAAAAAATGGAAGAAACAATCGTTTATTTCATAAATAATTATCTAGTGATAGATAATAAAATGCTCATAGATAATATAACTAAACATAGACAATATTATTCATTGGATCAAAATGATTTAGATATTAAATATTTAGAACAATTGTATTTGTCGCGTCTAGGAATTCAAAGTTGGAGAACTTGTAATAATAAGAAATAGAAATTCAAACACATCCTATTCTATTAAGTAGAACTAGAGAAAAAGTTTCTAGGGATAATTTTTCATGGAAACAATGGAATATCAATTTTGTTAATGATTATGTTGAGGATCTTGTGATTGATTATAATAGACGATTATCAATTAAACAAAAAGATGAATATAATTGAAATAATAAGAAGATTAGATGTAAAAACTCTCCTTTCTATAATATGTTAACTAGATATAAGGATTTATATATATCTTATACATAAAGGATTAGAGGAGAACAATATTCCAAAAGAAATAAGAAATATCATATGTTGTAAATATCTTATTGAATCTAATGAAATATTGGAAAGATGGTAGAATTAATAAACTACCAAAACCACAAATAAGTTCTCAAAATATAGAAATTTTTAGGCTCCCACCTTCTAGTTATAGAGATTTGGATAAATTAAAAATAAAATGCTTCAACATTAAAGATTAAGTTAAGAATAATGATATAGCCACAAACTCTTGTATAAACTTATTTTGTACAAACTGATGTGGCATGATAAAATTGATTGAATTCAATATTTCTTGGCCCACGTGATTTATTTCTATTATTTTATATTTTCATTCAACCAATGAATTAATGCCACATTAGTTTGTACAAGATAAGTTTGTACACGAATTTGTGTTTGTATCATTACTCTTAAGTTAAATTAAAATAAGAAAGTTAAAGATTAAGTTAAATTAAAGAATTAATATAAGGCTTCAACATTAAAGATGAGGATAAATTAAAATAAGAAATCATCAATGTTATGAATAGAAATTCAATAAATGAAAGATTAAATAAGATAGATGTTCGATTAAATAAAATTGAAAAAATTATTGAGCAACTTGGTAATAAGTTTTCAATAAATATAAATAAAGTTACAAGAAGGTTGAAGTACAAAAGATCAATAACATTATGGAAGAATTACTTATGGTAATTCATGAACAAAATAAAATTTTAAAAGATACCACAATTTACTATAATGAAAAGAAAAATAATGAGTTCAATCAATATCACGACCATTATTTAACAAAATAGATGGAAATAAAAAAAATTAATAAGTTTGGGAATATTAAGTGAAAACATAGGCAATGGATTAAAAGAATTATCAAATCTAGACTTACTAATAAAGATAAAAATTTGAAACTAATGAAAAAAAAGATATATTTATAAATTTACAAGATATTGAAAATAAAATTGAACATCTAAAGATGAATGAGTCAAAGTCAAGAGATTTTGAGCAAGGAGAATCTAGTAATAGAGCTTTTTATGCTAGAGAAGATATACCAACCTAAAAAAGACCACAAAGTCAATATTTTAAGTCTAGTAATGCATCTAGCAAACTTAAAATGAATATAAAACTCCATGAGAGTATCGAGATAGACTAATTAGTTATGATGGAGTATGGTTAGATTTAGATTGTGTCAAAGAGAGAGATAAAACAATAACGGCTTAGGTTAAATGCATGAAAATTACTTTTGTATTTCACAAGGTTGATATAAATAATAGTATAGAATTCTTTAAAACTTTGTTTATAGGAATAGTAGCACAATGGTTTATGGGATTAAAATATACTAGTAAACATAGAATATTGTATGGAGAAAATAATAATCCAAACAAAAATATTAATTAGATCTTAAATAGATTTGAGAATGAAATAAGAAAAGAATTTCTAGAAGAAGATTAAGAAGCTGATTTTCAGCAAGAAGTAAAGGGAAAAAAGGATAGAAAATGTAATGAAGCTAACAAGGCTTGAAATACGTTATATATTTATTTAAAAGATTACATATGTAGCTTTAAGGAGTTATATTATAAATGTTAGTTTGATATTGATGAAAATACAGTACAATATTATAATTATTTATATTTTATAGAAATACCATACCCATAAAGGAAAAGGATTATGCTAGAATATAGCAAAGAATACAAAGATGCTACAGACACTGATACCCTATGAAATAGGATCAAATTTGCTCGAAATAGAATAAATTAGTGGCGTGCTGAAATAAGAGATAAAAGATTTATTAAAAAGAAAAATTGACGATTTTGCTGTTCTAGGTTAGAAGATGCACCAACATTTGGACATTCAGATAAAACCTATAAACATAATAAGAAATTCAAAAAGAAGAAATTCAATAAAACTAATAAGAAATATTACAAGAAAAATAAATATAAGAAATTCTTCAAAAGGAATAAATTTAAAAGAAAATCTAAGACCAACGCATCTAAAAAGAGTAAATTCTAGTTATGCAATGAAGAAGGGCATTACGCAAATAAATGTCGTAAAAAGAAGAAAGAAAATATCAAAATGTTTGAGAATTTCAATGATTTAGAAGAGGATTTTAATGATTTAGAATTAATCAATGATAGTGAAGAAATTAGTGATAATGATAGCATATACTATATATTTGACGAGACTTTAAGTAGCTTGGATTTAGAATGAGTGTAGAAGAATTAGATAATAGAGATTTGTATCAGGATGAAGAATTAGAAGAACAAGATGCTTTTCATAGAGGATTAATTTTTGATAAAATAAATACCTTAAGATTAATAAAAGGGGATTGTAAATATCTATGACCTCAGTCAATAAGTTAGCATAGAGAATTGCTAATATTATTAAAAGAAAAAAAATATAATGCATCTCAGTGCCATTGTAAGAGAAGAACCTATCGAAATTAGATATGCTAGAGGAAATACAAATATACCTTTATTATTAAAATAAGATATAGAAGATAAAATTAATAGAAAAAGATTCAATGATAGACCTAAGATTGGATATTTTTATATTGGAGAAATCCAAATTTTGATAAAAGCTCATTTTAGAGTAAGAATAGATAATTTAGGAGATTTAGTTGTACTAGATAATAGAATAAAAGATTGAAAACTTGCACTCCTGGGTAAAGATGGCAATTTGTTGGGTTGGGCCCGATCACAAAAATAAAAGGAACAACCTGAAAAAAGCCTAAACATTTAAATTTTGGGTCGGGGTTAGGTTAGGCTTTTTTCCAAGCCCGAATTTCATAATATCTAAGATTTTTTAAATTTAAGTAATTAAGATTTTTTAAAAAAATTTAACTAATTTAAATTTAAATTTAAAAAAATGGACAAAGCCTTCCTTATATATTAAAACTAGGAAATATAACCGCACTTCATGCAGCTTTGAAAAAAGAATTTAGTATTATTCTTTTTTCTTATTTTGCACTTGATGAAACTGATAAAAAATATGAATTGATTTTTTTTTTAAAGATGAGACAGCCTTATAAAACTAATGTTATTTATGAAAGTTAATTATTTTTTTGTTAACTTTAAAAATATATATTAATGTGTATAGTGTAAGTGTATAGACCTTATATCTTTTGTAGTTGTTGATAAGTTCCAAATTATATTCAACTTGCTAATGTATTAGAACTTTTATATCACTTTTTTTCAACCAACTCCTACGATTTCAATGTCACCCACACCACTTAAACTTCCGACAACATTTGTAATATTATGGAAAAATAACATAAACATGTTAAAACATAAAGATCAATAATTTCTAATATACACTTAAATATTAACAAACATTAATAATTAAAAAAATAAATGAGAGGATTGCGTTATCATTCGCACATATATCAATCAAATTCAGAGATATGAATTGGAATCCATTAATCGAAATCTTAACAGTTCCTTCTTCTAACCTCTTAAGCGAAGTTATAACCAAAAAAATAATCTTATACTGATTGGAAAGTGGTTTGTATTTGCCTATAGTTGAAACAACTTTCAAATTCTTGATACTGTACAAAGAACCTTCACTCAACATGTGCCTAAACCTTGTTACTAAATTTTTCGTAATTGTTGGATTTTTAGAAAAAAATTAGAGAAAATAATGGGAGAATGAATTTTTTATACAACATTTTCATCAATAAAAATCATATTCACACTAATAAATTCTCTATTCTTTTTGGTATTAACAGACTCCCACATCCTATAAAGCCTAACCCATATCATCCAACTATCTTTATTATTGTTCAACTCATGAAGAAAAGAGCACTCCATGAAGCACGCAATACTAAAAATTCAAATAAGTCAAAAAATAAAAACACAAGAATATTTCTAAAGAGGATGTTGGTTAAATAAAAAAAAAACTCAAACATAACAAATCTTAAATACTTAATGTTTATACAGTTTGAAGAAGGCAAAAGACATTGAACAAAAGGTTGCATAATTAAATATGGGATTGTGGAATTAAAATTAGGCCCTAGTAGCATTGGTGAGGGAAGATGAAAGAGCCTTCCTTCATATATAGATTAGTTGATGTATTTTAAGCTACTAAAGTTTAGTTGTTAGCTTAATAAAATAAATGAATATTTCAAGACTTGTAATTAATTATTATTAATGGTTACATATTGTTGAATTTAAATAGAATGAGAAAGAGACATGTAATCTTTTGTAATCTAATAATTATTTTCTATTTATTTTCTATTTTTAATATTTTGTAATGTAATTAATTTTTAATCTCAACCAATATATTAAATAATAGAGAATATAAAAAGATGAGAAATAATGATGAAATCTTAAATACTTAATGTTTATAGAGTTTGAAGAAGCTGAAAGGCACTGAATAAAGGTTGCATAATTAAATATGGGATTACGGCATTAAACTTAGGCCCTAATGGCATTGTTGATGGAAGATGAAGAAACCTTCTTTCCTATATTAATTAATTGATGTATTTTAAGCCATTAAAGTTTAAGTGTTGGCATAATAAAATAAATGAATGTTTCAAGACTTATAATTAATTATTATTAATAATAATCTCTTTTCCTATATTAATTAGTTGATGTACTTTAAGCTACTAAAGTTTAATTGCTAGCATAATAAAATAAATAAATGTTTTAAAAGACTTATAATTAATTATTATTACTGATTACATATTGTTGGATTTAAATAGAAAGAGGAAGAGACATACACAAAGAATATCCACCAATATTTTAGATATTTTAGATAATAGAGAATATAAAAAGAAGATGAATGGTGATGCCAAATAAATGAATGTTTCAAAAGACTTATAATTAATTATTATTAATAGTTACATATTGTTGGATTTAAATATAAAGAGGAAGAGACATGTACAAAGAATATCCACTAATATTTTATATATTTTAGATAATATAGAATATAAAAAGAAGAATAATGGTGATGCCACATCACTAAAGAGGATGTTGGTTAAATAAAAAAAATCCCAAACATAACAAATCTTAAATATATAGTGTTTAGATCGTTTAAAGAAGACAAAAGGCATTAAACAAAAGATTGCATAATTAAATATGAGATTAGGATATTAAAATTAGACCGTAGTAGCATTGTTGAGGAAAGATGAAAGAACCTCTCTTTCTATGTTAATTAGTTGATGTACTTTAAGCCATCAAAGTTTAATTGCTAGTATAATAAAATAAATGAATGTTTCAAAAGACTTATAATTAATTATTATTAATAGTTACATATTGTTGAATTTAAATAGAAAGAGGAAGAGACATGTACAAAGAATATCCACTAATATTTTAGATATTTTAGATAATAGATAATATAAAAAGAAGAATGGTGATGTCACATCACCTCTTGAAGTCCCAGCTTTATATATATATAGATTTATATATAAGCATCAAAATTTCTTAGGGTCTCGACCATATAAATGTATAAATAATAAAATAAAGATAATAAAAAATTATGTCTTATAAAATCATATAAATAAAATCATATTTTTTTATTTTTCATTTTGAACTTCGGGTCGGGTCGGGCTGGGCCGGCTAGGGCCTGACCCTGACCCGAATTTTAATTGAGCCCTCATATTTAGGCCTGAGCCTGACCCTGGCCCAAAATCCTTAAATTTGTGTCAAAACTCGAAAAATTCGGGTCATGTCAATCATGCCAAAACTCGGGTCAAACTTTTTTGCCATGCCTAATCATTGGAATAATACATGGAAATGTTAGTTATAAAAAATTAAAATTTAAGATATACCCTAAATATTCTATAAGTCTTTGAGATAGAAATATAAAAAAGATATTAACCTTATGTCATGATTTTAAATACTTTAATATAATACATTATGAAGTTTATCCATATAGCATAACATATGCCATAGAATATGCATTGACAAACTCAGCTAATAGTAAAATGTTTGCCAATAAAGATTTTATTGAAATTGATAAATTTATAATTTTAAGAGTTAATTTCTTTCATCAGTTCATTTATATAATGACTAAAGAAAACTATTACTCTTAAAATATCATGTAATCATTTCATTAGAACATCAAGGATTTATAACCTTGTTAGACAAACAATTCAAAAATTACATTTTCAAAGCAGCCAATGTGGTGATTTCAATATAAAAATTAATCAAATCATCTCTTATTATGAAAAAAAAATCTTAGAAGCACTTGATAAAAACAAAAAAAAAATCCAATTCAATCATGTGAAATCGATAAAACAAATGCTAAGATTGAATTGAAAGATCCAAATATTATTACAAGAGTCAAATCTATGAGATATAGGCAAGAAGATAGACTAGAAATTGATAAACAACTTAAAGAATTACTAAAACTCAAAATTATTCGAGAATCTAGGAGTCCACATGGTAGCTTAATCTTTATGGTAAGGGATCATGCAAAGATTAAACGCGGAAAAGCTCGTATGATTATTAGCTACAAAGAATTAAATAAATATACCAAATTTGATGGGTATTTTCTATCTCATAAAGATACATTAATTACTTCTACAATTAATAAAAAAATTTTAGCAAGCTGAATTGCAAATTTGGATTTTGGCAAATTAAAATTGAAGAAGAAAGTATATCGCTTACTGTCTTTAGTACACCTCAAGGACAATATAAATAGATTGTGATGTCTTTTTCAATAAAAAATGCGCCACAAATATTTTCAAGAAAGATGGATAAAATCTTCAAAGAATTTCATGAATTTTGCATCGTTTATGTTGATGATATTATTATATTTTTGAATAATGAAGTTAATCATATTAACCATCTTGTTTCTTTTGCAGAAAAATGCAAGAAAAATAGGATATACTTTCTAACAAGAAAGCTGAAATAATGAAACCTAGAATAAGGTTTCTAGGATTGATAATAGATGAAACAGAAATTGAAATGCAACCTTATATTCCTGAAAAAGTATACTTATTTCTGAATAAATTAGAATCTAAAGAGCAGATTCAAAGATTTTTATGATGTCTTAATCATGCAGAAGGTCTCATAGAAAACTTAGTTAAAAAAAGACAACCTTTACAAAGATTATTAAAAAAGAATAATACAAAATCATAGGAAGATCTCCATACCACCGTGGTAAAGAGGTTAAAAGAAAGATGCAAAAATTTACCAAGATTTAAGATTTTCTACTAGTAATGATAATTTGATTCTCGAAAATGATGCTTTAGATAATCATTGGGGTACAGTACTAAAAACAGATCAAGAAAAGATTTGTAGATATACCAGCGAAACATTTAAACTTGTAGAAAGGAATTATCATAGTAATAAAAGAAGAATTATTAGCTATTACAAATGGAATAGCTCAATTTACATTCTTTTTGTTACCAAAGAAATTTAAGGTAAGATCTAATAATAATCAAGTCAAATGATATATTTTTAATAAATTGTCCAATCTGCCTCAATATAAAAGATTAATTACATGGTAGTAGTTCTTTGCTGAATATGATTTTGAAATTAAGTATATTAAAGGATCTAACAATTGTGTTGTAAATTTTCTTAGCATAGCAGACAATGGAGAAAAGTTTTTTCAAAATACTGAAGGGCATAATTATGTGCTTTAAAGGTTAAGATTTGCTTTTCCAGGGCAATCAAATGATTTATAATGGGCTTGCAATGATAGATGACGCCTATAAAGAATTAAGCAAACTTTTTCCAGACAAAAATTTTCAAAATCATCCAGAAGTATAGACCAGAGAATAATATTTTAGTAATGTACTAAAAAAAGTCCATTTCAAAGATCAAATTAAGGGGCAGATTACCCAAAGTTCTTCACAAGACTTAAAGTTAACACATTTAGAGAAGTTTCTCACAATCGATGATCTTAAATAATATATCATACATGAAGAATGAAGGATCTCAAAGCTCTTCAATAAGCTTAAGGCCTCAATATAACAAAAGTAAACAGTTTATTCCAATGGTTAAGATTCTATTAGCGAGCGACTACGATTATGATTATAAAAGAATTGGTAAAATACTCTATAAAATTCATTCTATCTAGGCTGTAATATTAAATCATTCGGGGTTATTCCCAAGGATTAACTTTATTCTAGGAGCTAATCCAAAATTGGATTAAAAAAATTGTTAACACTAATATTCCTTAATATTGTTTTGATGATAACAAACTTGATGAAGATTAATTAATCTTTAAAAGTCTAAAATTTTTATACTCTTTCAAATCATAATTCTCACACCATGAAGATTTTTACATTCTATGAAAAATGTTTAATAAGCAATAGCTTCATATTGAAAAACCTTGAGTATTTTGAAAATGGTCAAAAACGGGAGTATTTCGAAAATAGTTAATAACGGCTCGCCGACTTCAAACAGAAAAGAAGTTTAAGCTTCTGGAAACTAACGGCGATCCGACATCGCTATAACGGCGATCCGACATTTTGAAAATCCAGCCCAACGGTCATATTGACCAGACAAACGGCGATCCGACATCCCACTAACGGCGATCCGACAGTGAGCAAAAAGTGAATAACGGCTAGTTTTCAGCTCCAACTATAAATAAGCTCATTCAAATTCAAACAACTCTTGATCACAACACTACCATTGAGCTTATACTCGTGAACAACCTTCATAGAGTTTTAAAAACTCATTCTTGCTTTATCTATCTCTTACGTTGGGCTTTTATTTGTAATCTTGAATATTGTGTGAGAGAAAACAAATTTGTAATCTTTTGTTTTTGAGTGATTGTAAGTGTTGGGATACACTTGGGTCAAGAGATTGGGGATTATCTCTTATTGTTAAGGTTTATTGACACCTAGGAAGTCAATTGTAAGCATTTGAAGCCTTGGAGGCTTGCTTAGTGGAATCCTCTAGCCCGGAAAGCTTGGAGGCGTGGACGTAGGCGAGGTTGGCCGAACCACGTAAAAATCTCGTGTTTGAATCTCTCTTCCCTTATCCTTTTATATAGTGTGATAAATTTATTTGTTATTGCTTTAAATTCATTTTAGATTAACATTGAATTATTGTTTCATATTTCAATAATTTTTAGAAATCCAATTCACCCCCCCCTCTTGGGTTGCATAACTAGAATTTCAAAAATATGTTTGAATATGGTTTTCTTAACCTTATTTATGTCAACAGTGATTGCAGGAAATTAAAAGAGTTTCCAAAAAAAATTAAAGAGTCTATCAATGACCTCAAAAGGATATTTAAGACAAAAGAAATTATTTTTATTAAAGTTCTCACTACTTGCCTTAAGTATTATAATAACAAATGGTATCTGGCACAACACATGATTTAAGTTGGCATTAACAGTAAGAAAGTAAGTCCAATTATTGATTTAGATCAGGTCTACAATGACTATGACCCCAAACTATTTGAGTCTAAAGCTCTCAGTAACAAAAGAGCCATTGGGATGAAAGTCCTCTATGAATCACTCGAGAGGATAAGCAAGGAAAAAGTGTGGCTCCATAAGGCTATAAAAGAGCATATAATCTTTTCTATGAGCAGAAAGCAAGCATATTAACCAAGCAGGTAATATTGAAAAAGAAAAAGACAATATATGAAAATCTCGTGGAATTTATCTTGCCAAAACACCACTAGATATGTAAAGTGTTAAAGCATCAATCATCATGCGGCGACTGTTGCAAAGTTTCAAAAAAGGAATCTAGCGAGGAAGACATATCACTAGGTGAAAAACTGAAAATAGGCACGTGACAGAAAAGTTACTAAAAAGGTTAAGATGCTAGCTAAAAGCATAAATAATTCAAAAAAAAGAATCCAAAATGATAAAGCTTATAAAAATCATGTGAAGGCTGTCGGCCAAAAGAAAAAGAAGACAAAAACTATCCTCAATGATAGAAGGAGAAGGGACACTTATCTTCAACGAATCCACCATCAAATAGAAGAATGTAACAAGTCTCATATAAGAAGAGATAATCTTATCTCTTTGAGCTTATAAAAAGAATCATGTAAGAAGGAGAGGGTATACGATGTCTAAACCTTCACTTGCATCTATATTTTTCTTCCATCGTAAAAATTTCAGTTATGAAATAAATGAAACTCTTTTAAGTGAAATTATCACCTTCCATATATTTTATACATTCTTAGAGATTAACCAAGAATCTTAGAGGCCAACACTTGTGCTTAACGAAGAGGATTTCTTATTACTAAGCATTCTTCTAAAGACAATTGCAAGAAATTATTTAGACATATCTTATTAGGCCAATCTGTTGTGTGTTGTGTTAGGCCATGTAGAACAATCGTTGGAGTCTTGCATGATATGTGGAGCTATGGCAATACTGACCATGGATCAATCTATGGTTAGAGGCAATTAGTGAATTTATTCTAGAATTCTGAGGGATAGTACACCAGGCAGTAATTTCGAACTATTTTCTTATATTTTAGCAACAAACGAAAGTATGTTGAGCCTTCTTTGTTTTCTAGGATTTTATAAGATAGAAAGTGATAAAAGTAATTCAAATTTATCAAAATGGAAAGTTTTGTTAATAAGTTGTTAGATGCAGTTCGTAACTTAGCTCTTAGTCAAGAATACCAATTTATTTTTACAATTTCCATTATTAAAACTAGATTACATATAAGCAAATGCTTGTACAAAGAGATGAAAAGAATTAACCTTAATAATGATCAAGAAATATTTGATTCCTTTAAAGAAGAAAATAGGATAGCCTTAATGGAATCTATTTTATCGAGTCTTGAAATAATTCAAGACAGATGGAAAGCTAATAATATAATTCAAGATCATCCATAAATGATGGACAACAACAATGATAACATGAATTTGTTGATTTAACAGGCTGAATTTACTTTACAGTTTCTATGTGAAAGTCTTGATAATATGATCCTTAGTTGGAAAAATAAATTGAATGCATATGTAGATATGTTAGGAGAAAAAATTTAGTCTATATCTCAAGAGAGACAAATAATCATAAATGCATGGTCTAATCTAGAATTTATAGATCTAGAAAAGTATGATAATCATTTAGAAATTCATAAAATTCATAAAATTTTAAAATTCATAGATCTAGAATTTATAGATCTAGAAAAGTATGATAATCATTTAGAAATTCATAAAATTATAAACAAAATTTTAAAAAGGTTTAAGGATAGATGTAGAAGACATGGAAGAAGAAATGATCCAACTATTGAAAATCATTAAGATTAAGGGTTGTTTAGATAAATATAAATTTTTTTTGGTAACCAAAAGAATTAAAGAAATTTGAAATTTGTTCATAATGTCAAAATTATGACCTTCTAGCATTACTCTTTTGAAATTGGTTACGCAATACAAATATTATATAAAAACAATAAAAAAATTATAAATATATTTTTAATTCTCTTTATACTTTTTTTTTACACAACTAATAATAATTATTTTAAAGCATCATTATTAAACCAGTCCTACATCATATCATTCATTTATTAGATGTATTGGGTTAGCAAAAAAATTTGACACAATTCATTTCGGAGTTTGACGCGAATTTGACCCACCAACCCAGATTACAAACCCTAGCCCAAAGACAAGACCAAATGTATTAAACTTTGTTGAGTATGGAGGAAAAATGGATAAATCCCTTATCATTCTAGTGCATGTTAATTGTGTGCTCCGCAAAGCCCTGAAGGGGTAATTTAGAGAACTCAATAGAGCTCAATGGGAAGCTTAAGGGACTAAAGAGTTCTCATAGAGCTCAAAGAAAGGCTCAATGGGATATATCTTAGAGGGCTCATTCAGGTCAAAGGAGCTTTGTGGAGCTTAAAAAAAAGGAAAATGCTCAAGAAAGCTTAGAAACAACTTGGAGAGCTCCTAGAGTGCAAGGAAGCTCGTGGGAAGCTCAGGGAGCCAATCATAATATATTCCTCTAGACGTAAAATAAAGATTAAATTTACATAAATCTAAACAACACATCAAATTTATGTAGTTCGATTTTTAACTTACGTGTTAAGGAAGTTTGTAATCAACCAATCTACTAGGTAAAATAAGATGTTACGAGCAATTCTTAAAAAAAAATAATAATAAACAAGATAAACTAAGTTCTATTTTAAGGGAATTACCCTCACCTTTTATTTAATGGGCTATACCATAAAGCACTCACGATTCAAATTTTAGATAAAACCACGAGTACAGAAGCCGAAAAGGGGAAGGAAAGCAGAGCAAATAACAATTTTTGGGGCACACTAAAAACAAGTGCCCGCAGGTAAACAAAAGACACACACAAAGTGCTGCGGGATCTACACCAGCTCTACTAAATACTGATGCAAATAAAATAATGTACAAATTCCATAGTCGCGAAGCCGCTTGACAGCCATTGATTAATCCTCCAGTAATTATTTTAAAAGTTAATTAAATGTTGGAGGAGCTTCTGAAGGATCCAAGAGCTTTAGAAGCAGATGCTCTGAGGATGAATTGGTGGTAAAATGCGGCAATTGCAGCACCAATGAAGGGGCCAACCCAGAATATCCACTGCAACAAATACAAAAGATGAACTTTATATTAGCATAACAAGAAACAGGATTAGAGAGAAAATTAGAATCAAATCCGGTTGGTGCATACTTGATCATCCCAAGCCTTATCCTTGTTGTAAATCACTGCAGCTCCCAAACTTCTGGCGGGGTTGATGCCAGTTCCAGTGACAGGGATCGTAGCCAAGTGAACCATGAACACGGCAAATCCAATTGGCAATGGTGCCAAGACCTTTCAATTCAAACATATGTAAACAATCAATCAACCATTCAACCAGATGTTGGTAAAGTTTCTGTTATCTCTTAAATCAGATGAGCATAAGAAACTGTGATCACTTACAGGAACATGGGAGTCCCTAGCATTTCTCTTGGGATCAGTGGCGGAGAAAACAGTGTAGACAAGAACAAAGGTACCAATGATCTCAGCACCCAATCCAGTGCCAGTGCTGTACCCATCAGCGAGCTCATTGGCTCCACCGCCGTATCTTGTGTAGTAAGACTTCTGGAAAGCCTTAACGAGCCCGCAGCCACATATGGCTCCCAAACACTGAGCCACCATGTACATTACGGCTCTCACCAGTGACACCTTCCGCGCCAAGAACAGGCCAAATGTCACCGCCGGGTTAATGTGTCCACCTGCGCGTACAATTTTATCAAACACCTTTGAGAAATGAACATACGTGCTTGTACACAGCAACAAAAAATATCAAACGCGTTTAGACTGACTTACCGGAGATACCAGCAGTGCAGTAAACAAGAACAAAGATCATGCCACCAAAGGCCCAAGCGATGCCCAGAATGCCAACACCCCCACATCCGTCACCGCCGTGGTTGGCGTCAGTCTGGCTCTTGTAACCAATCACTGTCAGCACAGTAATGTACAAAAACAAGAGCGTGGCGATGAACTCAGCTATAATGGCCCTGTAAAATGACCATTTGTTGAGCTCCTCGGCATCGATCAATGGAGCTGGCGGAGGGTCATGGTAATCCTTAGCATGGAACTCGCCTTGCCCACCAACCTCAATGTCCTTGGCCATTGCTACGGATTGGTCTTCACTGAGAATTTTAAATTTTTTTTTCCAATAGGAGATAAGAGAGGTGTGGACTTATTTAAGTGATGAAGAAGAGTGAGGAAAGTGGAGGGTATTTATGGGGGAGTTTGAAGAGATGATTGAGTATGAATTAAACTTAGTTTTTTTGCCGCCCCATCGAGCTATTGTTTTGGTGTCTTTCATTTTCAACTTTCTTAGCCCCACCAAATTTGATTTGTGGGGTTGCTATTCCGGCTTTCAATGACTTGGCCAGCCAAAAGATCGATAAAATACTCTAATTTTATTTTACACTTTGTGTTATTACTTATAGAAATTCTTAGCTGGACGTGACTTTATTTTTTAATACAAACACATTATTAAGTCATTTAAGTTAATAAAAGTAGTATTCAATTCATTATAAAATTATATTATGTAGCTAACTGAAGGACTATACTTGAAATACTACTAACAGAGCAGTAGCTCGCCCAATGGATGTCGTATTATTTTTCCGACCAACAAATTAAATATAATTTAAATTAATTAAATTAAATTGACCCAAAGAAAGAAAAAAACTTCACATAAATGGCTGATAATCTGACACGTGTACAACCTTCGGCGTGGGGGCTCACAAATCATATGCATTATCTGTATTGGGAGGTCGTGACGTGGATGAATACACCGACCAATCACTAATGATCATTCATCTATCAGCACCACCGCCCATCAAACTCAAGGTCCAACCGGCACCACCTACGTTGGCTCTTCTAATCACTCATATCCTGCCACGTTGCATTGTTAATGCATACGGCCGCCACCAATAATTGTTTTTTTTTTTAATTTAAAATTAATCAGAAAAAGCAGTTCCTATCTCTATTCAAGTATTCATCACTAACTAATTAATCCCAGTTAAAAAAAAAAAAGAATTCTTAGGCACACTGACACTGTGATAATGTAATGAATGTAAAGTTTTTGGCTCCTATTTTGCCACTTGTCATTCCAGCTGGTCGGTTTGTCCTCTTTTGGTTCTTGGTTCTGGCTCTTGTACGCTGCGGTGCATGATAATGAATGTATGTCCACATTAAAAACGTGGAGGGTCTAAGGGTATAAGGCTAATATCAAAAGTAGGAAGCTTCGAGTTTTTTGGTATTTGCATATATTTAACATACAATTGATGATCAAAAGCATATATTTTGATCTCCGAATGTAAGATTTTTGTTTTAATTCAAAACATAACCGCTGCAATTTCCGTTATTAAAAAATACTGAAGTCGTCTGCATGCTAATTAATTCTTCGAATTAAAATAAATTAGATTTATTAATTTCTTACGATTTTGATCCATGAACACAAAAATAGATTACAAAAAAATTATATATTTATATTTTCTAATACGCGCATTTTTCATATTTCTTACACATTATTTTAGACATAATAAATGTGTTTGTATAAAAACTCATGAAAGTAATAAAAGTCGACCACGCGACTTATAACTGTTAAGAGTCTAATTATATTTACAATGGTCATATATATCTCTTTTTAAAAGGAGTTTCTTTTCATTGCACAGGTCCAGCCGGTCATGGGCGCTAATTTCAACAGAGCTATTTCCAAGAGGAGTAGCTCATAACCCTATGGAGAAGAAAATGAAGGGAAAAATCTTCGCAGCGAAAACAAAACCTTTTGCTGTCAAATTGATCTGTGAACAACGAAAGTTAATGTTCGTTTATTTATTTATTTATTTTGATATGAGTTAAAGTTTAAGTTAGGACTCTATTTTTGAAATAGAAGCTAGAAAATTTTTTAAGGTAACGTTTATATTTTGGATTAGAGTGAAAATCTTGAGATTAAAAGTGTAGAGTGAGAGTGAGAGTAGATTGTTTACTTATACCGGAATGAGAGTATAATATTAAAATAAAAATCCAATTTATATGTTTACTTTATCTGAGATTTGGAGTAAATTGTTTCAAATTACACTAGAATGAGAATATAGAATCGAAATCAGAATTCAATTTATATGTTTATTTTGTCTTGGTTTAGAGTAAATGATTTCAAATTATAATTTTACCCTTATTTAGAGAATTGTAGTTTTTAATTGTGGAATTAATAAAAAATTATATTGGAGAAAATCTTTATTTTATTATATTTGTAAATTAATAATAATTATTAATATTCTTAATTATGTAAATCATAATTTTTTATTAATTTTAATTTTAATAATATAAATTAAAATTTATTGATAAGAGCAACATAAATAAAATATTATTATTAAAAATATAATACAAAATTGATATTTTCTTAGAACAAACAATTTATTATTATTAATCATTAATATTAAATAAATATAATAAAATTAAAATTTCAACTAAAAATAGTACATAATAATATTATTTATTCTTTATGAATACAATAATATTATTTTTAAGTAATTTTAACTTAAAATTAATGTAAATTGTTATTCTTAACTAAATATAATAATATTATATTTAAATAAGTTTAATTTTATTATTTTTAATAAATGTAATATATAAAATAATATAGCAATATTATTTAAATAAATATGACATTTTTTATTTTATTTTATTAAATATAATTATATTAAATTTAATAAATAAGGAATTTTTCCCCGTGGGAGTGGGACTCTCACTCCCTACTCCAAAAATGGGTGGGACTCTTGAAGTGAGATTCCTATTCCTTTCTTAAAATATGTAAGTAAACATTAGAGTAGGAGAAATTTACACTCTTTACTCCCCCTCAGTAAACATAGCATAAGTTTTTTATTAGACCCCTCACTATAACAATTAAAAAAAAAAAAGTCTTTTCATCCTTAGAGTTTAACACAATAGCCTATTTCATCTTTACTTTCTAAATAATAGTTAATTTCATCCTTATTTTTCAAACAATTGCCCAAAATAATTTTAGTAGATTTTACATTTAGTTTCTTCTATAATTCATTGAAGATAAAATAGAATTTTCAGTTAAATAAATGAAAACCATTTTAAAATTAGAATCTTAAAAATAATTGGACAGCATCTGACTTTTTGCATTATCTAAAATATAAAGATAACTTAATGAAACAAAAACATCACTAAAGAATATGTAAAACACACGTGCGCGCGCACGTACACATACATACGTTTGTGTGTGCGTCAAATTTTTTTACAGAGTCAACTAAATTTTTATATAATAATAATAATAAATTTCCAATCATGAATTGGTATCGATGTTAAGGTCAAGGATAAGCTAAAAGATTAAAAAAATACACTATAATGTAGTCTATTTTATTCTATAGTATATTTAAAAATATGTTTTTATGTCTTTAGTGTGTATTTTTCTTAAGTAAATAAAGGAGTCTATGTTTATTTTTAGTAGAATAACAATATTGATTGATTATTTATTTAATTGTCTTGACCATATTAAATCAAAGATAAGTTAAAAGATGAAAAAAAAAATCACTCTAGTGCCTATGAAATCTATATATATTTTTTCTTAAATATATCTTTTACATATTATTGAGTGTTGTTTGGGAAGAAAATATGAAGCCAATGATGAAGCGCCACGTGTCGATATTTAAGAGATTAGTTTATTTCGGGTAGCTCGGGTACTCTAGGTACCCTAGGTACCTCAGCTACCTTGGGTACTTCAGGGGTACCTCGGATACATCATGCAAGGATACAAAAGTCTTCGTAAAAAAGTGTGAAGGGATATGTGGGCCCCGAATCTCAAAAAGATCGGCTTAATACGTGTCAAAAAATTAGGAATTGGTTGAGAAATATTGTGCCGCCAAAGAGGAGACAATCACTGTCACGCACGCCGAATAATCGCCAAAAAGTTGATATTATGATAGTTGGGACCACCAGCTTTTCCTGCTGCCCCTGTAAAATTACAACGCAATTGCAGAGGTACGCGGGACCACTCCACTACGCCCAGCACGCGAATACGCCACAAACTTGCTCTACACGCATATTTTTAAAACGCCTAAGCCGCCACACACATGGAAATAAGAATATTCCTGACATGACAGCTGGGAACGCCATTAAAATAAAAAGGTGGCAGCGGCGGACGGCGACCAGGGTACACCATATAAATACTCAGGTTTGATTTTTATCAAGTAAGTGAACACACTCACCACAAGAAAAAACTAGGGTTTCTTCAACCCAAAAACCTCCATTACCGAGAGCTTGCTAACTCTCTAACCTGAGATAACCTGACTCTGACTTGAGCGTCGGAGTGTGGTCGCCGGCCACCCCCGGCTCCACCTCTGACCTCTTTTTTGGTTGTTTCGCAGGTTTAAGGCGAGTTTCACCAGCCCTCCGCACCTGAAGTCAGACCCCCTCCATATCCACCGCCACCTCAATCCTCCTCTACTCCATAAAAAGCCTAAAGAACCCGCACGTGCCGAACAAGCGAGGCACCCCGCTCCCCAACAAAATATAAATTTATTGTTCTTGGTTGGATTTGGTGGTTTTTATTCATTGACCCAAAATCAGCAGCAAACAATTGGCGCCGTCTGTGGGGACCGTGCAAAAAGCCTTCCCGTGGTGTTGAGCTTGTCAGTACGTGTGTTTGTGCAACCATGGCAGCCGACGTACTCGTTGATAACCTAGTGTTAGGTCATGATGGAGTGGAGGACCACGGCAGTGATGAGAGGGGCGACTCGACAAGGAGGGCATCTCGCCTAGATAAAGGCAAATCTGTTAAGCAATCTACGGGTATCCGCTCCGATGAAGAGCCCGTTACTCAAAAACACTTTGAAGATTTAGCTCATGCGATCCTCAGAGCACTAGGATCCTGGATACCCGAGGCAGTCACTTCCCCGGTAACTCAATATGTCTCGCCTCCACGAAGTGCAAAACAGATCATTCCGAGATCTGAAATACCGGAGGGAATAGACCAAAGCACCGACCTTCGGGCATCCGTTCGAAGTTTCCAACCGGTGGTTCTCGAGAGGAGCACTCTACCACCTTTTGCTATTCCCGTAGTAGCCAGGGTACCAAACAAAAACAAAAGGCCCAAGAAGACCTCTGATGCAATTTGAACGCCAAAAGAGCTTCCCAAACAACCGCGACATCCTCAGGTGCACCTTGGGTACCCCGCGAGTTCCTGGAAAAAATGGAGTACCTCAATGCTCAAGTGAAGCTCCTTTCTGAAAAACAAAACCTCGCCAATGCTCTAGCGCCAGCAGTGTATAACTCGCCATTCACCATGGAGATTCGAACAGCGGTTCTCCCAGAAGCGTTCACCATGCCTCAAATGCAACAATACTCGGGTACCTCGGATCCCGTGGAACATGCTGAGTTGTATCGTGACCAGATAATGATTAAAGGAGTGGGTGACAATGCTATGTGCTGGATGCTCCCGCATACCCTCACCGGACCAGCCAAATCATGGTTCCGATCGTTGAAGGCAGGTAGTGTATCCTCCTTAGACCAGCTCCTAAAATATTTTGTTCATGAGTTTGGTTATGCATCTGCCCACGATGTAACGTCTTCTAAGCTTGCTTTCATCAAGCAAGAGGATTCGGAGTCTTTAGTCGAGTACGTAACCTGCTTCCACCAAGAGGTGTTGCGTACCGGTACATTTGGTCACCAACATACTCTCACTCATTTTGAAAAGAATTTGCATTTGGGGAAGTTATGGTGGTCATTTCAGAAGCACCGCCCTCTTTCATATGGGGAAGCTCGTTCTCGAGCTCTGCAACAAATAGAAATGGACGAGAAGTGTAACTTAAAGCGGGAGGAAGAAAGAAATGAAGTCGTTAGAAACAAAGAGAAGCCCAAGAGAGCCGAGGTACCTCAAATACCCTTTTGAGCACCTCGTGTACACAGCCCACCTCATCCAATCCCACGCGAAAGAGGGTTGAATATTCCTGGTGTACCCCTGGTACTCCAACATGTTAAGCCGCTACTACCAGAACAACAGGAAGCGCCACCAAAACCCCAATATGATTCTTTTCATCCTTTAAATCAATCTCCAGAGCAGATTTTTTACCATATTAGGGATACGGGAATGCTTCGTCCACCTAAGCCAATTCGGAAATACCCCAATATGAAGCGAAGCTTGAAATATTGTGAGTTTAATGAAGATTTTGGCCATAGCACCGCTGAATGCTTTCATTTGAGGGAAGAAATTGAGTCATTGATCCTGAGTGGGTACCTTAAGGAGTTTGTGGCTGATATGCGGGAGGTTAGGAAATTTTCGAAGCAAGATAAGGGTAAACAGGTGGTTAATCCTAGTCCTGAGGTCGAGGTACCCCAGGGGTCTAAGAAAAGTGTTTATGTTCGAATGATAGCAGGAGGTCCTACCCTCGCGGGGGAATCTAGACGGGCCATCAAACGTTACAGCAAGTCACTCGTTTTTGATCGCCCTGGAAAAGAACTGAACTTTGCTTGTCTAAATCAGTTTAGGGTACCTCGGGTACCCGACCATCCTGTCCCTATTCTGTTTACAGAGAAAGATGCTGAAGGGACATGGTCATCCCCGAAGGCATCATCACTTTACCCATGACCATCGGGGTACCTCAGCAGTGCAATGACATCTATTCGCCTTACTAATTAGATGCTTACAAGACAATAGAGAGCTGCTCATTGGAAAGTATTATAGACAACGAGTCCTTTAAAACAACAAAGAGTAGGGCCTATCGAAGTGGATGCAGTTACACATGATATACCCGAGGTACCCTAAAGTCCAAATTCAGTGTCAATCGAAGAATTGGAGGTACCCCTGGATCCTCAAGTGCCGAAAGAAGAAAAGTAAAGAGCACATAGGCTACTCTAAATAAAAAGAACAATTATAAAGCTCTTGTGAAATGCTGCCATACTGAGGAAGCACTATTAATAAAAAGGAAGCATTTTAGCTCTTTCTATTTACTTTATTTATTTTTCTTCAATGCTTATGCGTATATAATATTTGATTTATTGTGTGGTGTACTCTATCATGTGGGGTACCCAGAGTACCCCAAATTGATTTGTTGCACTTTTCCATTCACCAAGTCTCTAATGACAAGGGTGATCTTATGATCCCTCACTCCTTTAAGATAACATAACATTATCATGTAATGATCTTGCTTCTATCGTTTATAAGTATGCTTTTTACTTTATGATATGATGTGTGTTCTCCTTTTTTTTTATTACCAAATGTGATTGTGGTTAAATTTTCACCATTAATCTGACTACATCTTATTGCACCATGTCATGCATGTGCCTTTCAGCTATAATTACTCCATTACAAGATAATCTGAGGAACCTCGGGTATCTGACCCGACTTGATCATGAAGATTTGTTCAAGGTCAAAACCAATAAGAAAGAATACAACAAATTTAAAGAGGGAGGGTCAAAGAAGGCTCGAGGGCGTGGTAAACCAGCATACCCTAGCACCATGAGACTCCATTAATGTATGCACGTGCCCACACCTCCATTCGGTTCTCGGTCAACGCCAATAAGAAAGAATACAACAAATTTAAAGAGGGAGGGTCAGAGAAGACCCGAGGGCGAGGTAAACCAGCATACCCTAAAGTCATGAGATTTTGTTAAGGTATGCACACGCCCACACCTCCATTCTTTTACTTCGCTAAGTAAAGAATAGACAAATGACAATCACATGAGTTGAATGCCTAAAAAAAAAAATGAGGTAGCATGCATGCACCTCTATTTATATTGATTAGAAGCGGATGGCAAAACAAGCATGTTTTTGACCATTTCTGCAAAAAAAACAAAAAAAGGGGTACCTGGGATACCCGAGAAACTCCACAAGTCTATTTGAGATACGCTATAATATTTGTTACATACTAATTGCGCCAATTATGAATTTTATTTTGTGTCATGATGATGCTCGGATTATTAAATTGTTTGAGATACGCCATGATCTTAATTAAGATGAGCAACAAGCACATCTACAGAAATCACCACACAAGCGCCAAAAACACATCGAGGGGTACCTGGGGTACCCGAGGAAGCCCACGAGGCTACATAAAATCTATCAAAACGAGGAATTCAATGGCATGCCAAATCAAGTCTATTGCAGAAGTTTGTTGCGAACAAGTAGCAAGATTGTCGAGGCAACCTCCCAAAAGACAGCTATCCCAATACATCAAATGAGGGATACCATATTACAAAAGGTATAAAAAGGCTATTGAAATGTCCGGGATGAACTCTAAATAACAAAAGTAAGAAGGATCATATAGAAGGGGGGACATCTTCTCCACCGCTCCCCTTAACGGGGGCATTGACAAAAACACTAGCGGTCAAAGAGCTGCTACCCTCATGAATAGCACTAACAGAAGGAAAATCCACCTGGGGTACCTGGGGTATCCCCGAAGATTGTCGTGAGCTGTGAGATGGTGGAGCCTGGGTTTACCCTCTTATCCTCTGTCACTTTCAAGATGGCCGACTTGTCCACCTACTTCTCCACCCGAGGTACCACCAGCTCTGGGTCGACGCTCCAGACCTCAGTCATGATAAGAGTAAAAGTCTTGTCCATTATCTCCGGTTGGCGAGATAGTAGCTCGCCGTACTTCGACTTCACCTCTTCTAACTTCTTGGACATTTGGCTGTTCTCCCGGGCGTGGTCGTCCAAGCGCCTCTGCAAAGCCTTGATCTCCTCTCCAAGCTTTTCTTCCCGAGACTGGCCGAGTCTGACCTCACCTCGCAGCTTCTCTACCTCGGTCTGTGCAGCCGAGACGGCACTAAAGTCGCGAAAACTGTGGCTGAGGTAAAAGGCCGCCTACAAAAAATAAAATATGTAAATAATAAAAATAAAAAATAAACAATAAAGAGAAAAAAAAAAGGAGTTAGGATGATAACAACAAAAGAGAGAAGAAAGAAAGAGGCGTTCACATCATGACAAGCTTTGAGCGCTCGGCTATAGCGCTCACTTAAATCCAATCTATCCGCCTCCGCGGCCATGTCTGCAGAAATATACTCGGAGGAGTGAAGGAAGCAATCGGTCAGGTGAGATATCCGCTTGTTCGCCACCGGGTCCAGCTCACCTTCCATACACTTCCTCTTATGGGTAGCCAGGGTACCCCGAGAGAGCTCAAAGGAAGAGACAGGCAATTTACCCTTGCCGCCCAGAATGATGGGAGGTCGATCGCCCTTTGCTAAGGTACCCAAAGTACCAGAGGAGCTGCCACTCATACGACTAAAAAAGGTGTCGAAATCTTCAGCAAAAGGATCCATGCCTGTCCGACAGCAAGCAAACAAAGAAAGGTCAAAATTGTCTCAAATAAAAAGGCACATTAAGAAAAAAATAAGAGATGGCCGCCGAAACAAAAAAAAAAGAGGAAAGAAGAAGAAAAGTTTGTTCAGCTGATGGGGCACCTCACAAAAAAAAAACCAGTGAAGGTGAGGTACCCTGGCAACACCACATAGACATATGTGAATCACCCCCCGAAGAAGTCGGAAGACCCTCCTCAGTTAAACCAGCTCTCGCCAGCCGAGAGTGCTCAGAACGTCACCCTCACGCTGCAACAGTTGGAACTTCTCTATAACACCACTCACTTTCCTCCCCACTTCAGAAACTGGGCATGTTCCCTTGGCCCTATGAATAAGAAGAAAATTCATGCAGGAAATGTATATATACATAAAAAGGGGGGAGAAAGAAAGAAAGGAACACATACTATCTTCATTGAAAAAGTTCCGAACTTGCCCGACTTCATTCCCCACTGTAATGCTCCTCCCCCATTCGCCCTCAGCCACGAACCATCCATATCTCTAGCCCTTTTTCAGCAAAGGGTCCGGTCTCACCAAGTTACCATGAATCCCCTAAGTAGCAAAATAAGCTACAGACAAATCAACCGGCTTCTTTAACTGATAAAGCCCCCTTAGATCTTCATAAGAAATATCTTCCCCAAATATATCTAGCCATAAAACCTCTAAACCCGTGAGCAATCTCCAGCCGGGTAAAGATAACTGTCCGGGAGCTATCTTCATCTCAATGAACATTTTTCTAAAAAATGGTTGAAGAGGCAAACGGAGACCTAAGTCAAAAAGGTCAATATGAAGGGCAACACCATCAGAATAAGGGTGTTCAGGGCGCTCGCCCTTATAAGGTACCCTAAGGTGGACAGAAGGGTGTGTATTGTATTTGGCTCTAACTCTTTCTAAATCTCTTGGGGTAGCTGGCCTACTCCCTTGTGCGTAAGGCCTACGAGCTAAAGAGACAGAAGGGGAAATCATGGAAGGTTTAGGAATGTTCACAGGAGTGGGAGGTTTGGGTCTGGAATTCTTGGCACGAGTTTTTCTAGGATTTAACTTGGCTGGTTGTTTTCCCTTAATCTTTGATTTTCTGCCAAGGTTGGTTCGAGATAGCTTGGGGCTAGCTGGAGGAGACCCGTCATCGTCACTAAGGGATATATGAGGAGCTGAATCTGAAAGGGGAGCCTTCTCACTGGACTCCCCCGACTCCCTGACCACATAACCCCTCTTTTTCCTCGCCATTTTTTTCCCCATCTTATTCCCCTAAATACACAAGACACAAATTGAAAAAGACAATCTCTACATCAAAACATGCCCCCACAATTCCAGCCATCATCCGCCACAAGCCAAACACCAACAATCCACCAATAAAAGCATAAACAGAAAAGAAAAACACCAACATTCTACATAAAATCCAGAACAAAGCCACAACAATATTTTCAAAATAAAGAAGCCAAGAGCAGATATAAAATTCATACTTGGACTTTACCGAGAGCAGCAAATTTTTGTCACTGGAAAAGTAAAATTTGGAGATGAATCGACTGCAAACCGCCAAGAGAAGTTGTCGATCACCAGAAATTACTGAGAAAATAAAGTTGTGCAAAAGCTGTCATGTACATAATTAAACCCGTGAGGGATTTCAAAAAAAAAAAAGAGAGAGAAGGGAGAAGAGTCTGGAAAAAAAAAATATATATATATATATATATAATAATAATAATAATAATAATAATAATAATAATAGAGCTGGATATTAAAAAAGAAAAGGAGTCTGGATAAAAAAAAAGGAGTCTAAAAAAAAAGGAGTCTGAAAAAAAAAACTCAAAAGAAAACGCAGTAAAAGAAATAAAAGAAGAAAAGGAAGTAAACGGGAGAGAAGCACCACGCCAAACTACCAGAAGGAGACCCCGTCAGAAGCCGCGAACAGCAGCCGCACGACGACCGAATCCGGCGCCGAAGACCGCTGCAACAACCGCCAAAGAACCCGCCGGAAGCACGCAAAGAGAAGCCCAGCCGAAACAAATAATAATAATAATAATAAGAGCTGACCGAAAGAAGAAAGAAGAAAGGAAAAAGAAAAGGAAAAGAAAGAACAATGGTGGGCTGTGGAGAAGAAAAGAAAAGAAATGAAGAAAAGGAAAGGAAGATTTTTTACCTTTTATAGAGTAGAGGAAAAGCCACGGAGAAGATGAAAAGCCAAGAAAAAGACGAAAAACCAAAAAGGAATAAGAAATAAAGCTAAGGGAAAGATGAAAGGTCAGGGAGTAGGAAGAAGCCACGGGAATCAATTAATTTTGATGGGAGATGTTTTGGGATTTTCCAAGTAAAGTGGTAATATAAAAAGAGTCAAAAAGGGAGATGAGGGGTTGCAGAATGATTAATGGGGAGGAAGAGAAAAAGCTGTTCTTTGGGATTGCAAAATGAAAAAGAGTAAAGTAAAGTGGAAATCAAAATGTGTAAAAGATGGTTTGTCTGACACAGAGTCTGCAACTGAAAAGAAATTCAAAAAGCCAGAGTAAGAGGTAGCATTGATGACAGACGGGATTTCTCCCGCTTAAATTTTTATTTCAATTGAGTTATTAGAAAGCCACCTGTTAAAAAAAAAAAGGGTTAAATATCGCCACGCGTCATGCACAATTCTTCTAAAGAGTTTCTTGTGCCTCAATTACATTCGCCACAAAGAAACTAGGGGGCTGTTGTTTGGGAAGAAAATATAAAGCCAATGATGAAGCGCCACGTGTCGATATTTAAGAGATTAGTTTATTTCGGGTAGCTCGGGTGCCCCAGGTACCCTAGGTACCTCAGCTACCTTGAGTACTACAGGGGTACCTCGGATACACCATGTAAGGATACAAAAGTCTTCGTAAAAAAGTGTGAAGGAATATGTGGGCCCCGAATCTCAAAAAGATCGGCTTAATACGTGTCAAAAAATTAGGAATTGGTTGAGAAATATTGTGCCGCCAAAGAGGAGACAACCGCCTGTCACGCCAGCGAATCTGTCAAAAGTTGATATTATGACAGTTGGGACCACCAAAGGTCTTGTGCCTGTAAAATTACAACGCAATTGCAGAGGTACGCGGGACCACTCCACTACGCCCAGCACGCGAATACGCCACAAACTTGCTCTACACGCATATTTTTGAAACGCCTAAGCTGCCACACTCATGGAAATAAGAATATTCCTGACATGACAGCTGGGAACGCCATTAAAATAGCGCCAGGCACACGACGACGGGTACACCATATAAATACTCAGGTTTGATTTTTATCAAGTAAGTGAACACACTCACCACAAGAAAAAACTAGGGTTTCTTCAACCCAAAAACCTCCATTACCGAAAGCTTGCTAGCTCTCTAACTTGAGATAACCTGACTCTGACTTGAGAGTCGGAATGTGGTCGCCGGCCACCCCCGGCTCCACCTCTGACTTCTTTTTTGGTTGTTTCGCAGGTTTAAGGCGAGTTTCACCAGCCCTCCGCACCTGAAGTCAGACCCCCTCCATATCCACCACCATCTCAATCCTCCTCTACTCCATAAAAAGCCTAAAGAACCCGCACGTGCCGAACAAGCGAGGCACCCCGCTCCCCAACAAAATATAAATTTATTGTTCTTGGTTGGATTTGGTGGTTTTTATTCATTGACCCAAAATCAGCCGCAAACAAGTGTTATTACTGTTTATTCATTAAGTTATTCTTAAATTCTAAATTTATGCAACAAGATATAATTTTTTTTTTTTTTTGTGTTTGAGAGTTTGTTTTAAAATATTTTTCATATCTTTATTTGATAATTCTATTTTATCCTTAATGAATTATACAATACGTTAACAGTAAATTAACAAAAAGATGTTTTAGAATATTGTTTAAAAAACATGAATGAAATGAGCTATTATTTAAATAATAAGGATGAAATAGACTATTGCATCAAATTTTAGGGGTGAAAAGATCATTTTCCCCTAATCAAATGGGGCTCTTATTGGACGTGGACTGAAATAAAATTTATAATGGGTTCTGAAGGTTTATGAAACCTTAAATTATCCTATGTCAAATGATTAATGAAGAAACGAATAGTGAATTGTACTTGTTTACTTCACCAACTCTGAAGTTGATCTGTAGCCCTTGAAGATTTCCACAAATTGAACTCGAATGTGTACCTGCAAAAAGCACTCCAACACCCAAGTTAGTGTTTGTACTTAGAGAATTTCTTGATTTGGATTTCTCTTAATTTTTTGTCATATAGCCAAAAGATCATTTCTCAATCCTTTTTGCCTCAAATTATAAACTGAGAAACACAGAATTGTGAGAAATTTCTTTTTAGATCTCAGTCTCCACCATGATTTTGTTCATTTGATTTTAGATCATTAGATTCCATAACTGTTTTTGCAGTTTAGTTAGTAATTATGTGCTGCTTATTTTTCATATTTCTGAGTTTGATCATTATTAATTATCTTCAGACTTTTCATATAAACTACCATATAACTATTGTTCTCCAATCCCGGATCAATACAAGCCATATCCACATTGATTCTAATTTGGAATAATTATAAGCTGTATACGTATTGATCTTTAATCCACGATTAATATAGGCTATATCTGCTGTATGAGCTAATAATATTTGTTGGACACTTGATGTGGTATGGTTATATTTTTTGTCTTTTGCTTTCCATGGCAAGTGTTATCCATGAGTTTCTAATCCATTATCAATTTTTATAAATATATACAAAAATGGGAACAAAACGTGCTAAGTACCAAATTATATTATGGATCTTCTAGTTTATTCTCTCTCGATAGGCTTATTGACGGGAAAAGTTATTTAATCTAGGCTAAGGACCCTTTAATAATTATGATGGACTTGATTACTTCCGTCCATTTAGATAGTGAATAAATTCCTCTTTATTTAATCCTTCACGAATTTGTTAATATTAATCCTATTATTATCCAAACCTTATGAAGCATGTATATATATATTTTTTAATCACTGATATGTATTACACTCAAAAGTCTACTTGTATTTACATGCACATCCATTAGAACTATTTAGATCAAGTTTGATTATAGCACAATTCAAATTTCGACCTCTACAAATCAATATTGAAAGAACATCTATTTTACCCACAAATCATTAGAAAAAATGCCTATCTCTACCTAATTTTTAATTGGAAGAAGAATGAAGAAATTAAAAATACAGGGATACATGTACGCGAGCTCTAATCAAATTAAATCTTGGTAAATGTGTGTCTGTGAACCACAATTTTGATAAAATATTAGTGAGTGATTGACAAGTGTTTAAAATGTACGCACAAATGTTAAGAATGCTAATGGTATCAGGACAGAGCATATGCTTGTGAATTATCAGGAAAGTGGAGCTCAAATAGATAATGCGGGCTAAATTCAGGAACCAATTATTGCACATTTCCTGGAAGCTGGTGGTTGTTTCTCATTGCCATTTTTGTCGTGAGACGCTACCAAATGATATGAACCTTTTGTCCTCTGTTCTTTCATTGATCTGTTAATTAAGTAAATCTGCAAACTGAAAGATTTTTTGTAGAAAGATTTCCTTGTGATAAAAATAGAAATTGTCATGAGTCTGTAGCAGCGCCGGAAAAGGTCACTAATGCTGATAATTAGGGTGAAAATAATCAGAACAAAAACAGAAGACATAAACAACACTGGAATTACAGAAAGAAAATGAACATATGTTCCATTAAACTGTCAAGATTAACTACAAAAATTAAAGGTCCAATACAGGACATTTTGCTGTAATTAAACAGAAAACTGAACTCCCCCACTTTACACGTCTTCATATTCCTCTGTTTCCTCTTCTGAAATCGTATCAAGACTCGGAGAATTTGAAGTTTTAAGAGGAGAAATCACGGGGGCAGGTGCAACTTCAATCCAAGAACTCAAATAGCTTGTCTCCTTTGCCATTGAACTTGTAAAATTATAATGAAAGAAAGCCTGGCAACTGTTAATTTCAATTAGAGATTTGGGACTTTTTTCTGGAACTAACTTGCTTTGTGAAGTGAACGAGGGTGGCCCTTTTATAACCATTCAAGGGCTTAGTAGTGGAATGGAAGGAAGGTCAGTCGGTCACAATGATTAATGAATGCTAATAAGGGCATGTGGAGAATGTGGAAGATAGAGATGACACTTGTGACAAAATAATTTGATGTACAAATGGCATCTCCTAAACCGTGTGCTTTTTTTTTTTTAATTGTGAGTGTGGGTGACTTTGTATGATGAAAGGAGATTTTTTTCATTTATATATGTTGATTGGTGAATGACAAGGACATGGCTTTTGGGACTTTTTATTTATTTATAGTTTATTAATCTTGTTTTTACCATCGAGTGGGAACGGGCATTTTCGAAAGTTTCGAGGAAAATACTAAAAAAGGAACGTGAAAGTGAAGAGGAATTTTAAATTCACAGCATGGGAAATAATCAATATGAGGTGGAGAACGAACTTTTTCGGAGTTGGTGGGATGGGTGCGTACCTTTAAGAGATACTCGCACTTCTAAGATTCAGTAAAATAAAAATATCAAAAATATAATAAATAAAAAATATAGATAAAAAATTAATCACACAATATAAATTTTTATGTGAAAAAATTATTATATAAAAAATTATTTTAATTACTCTAATATTTTAATATTCTCCTCAAATTTAAAATTCTAATAACATTCAATTTCTCTAAAAATTAAATTTAATATTATACAAATAAGTGAATTCAACTTCTCTATATATATAGTAATTATTTTATTTATAATAAAAAAATAAAATAACTAAAAAAAAAATTCTGTCTGATCCGAGGCTCAAGATTTTGGAGGTTTCTGTTACAATCGATAAGATTGCAATAATGAATATAATATAGATCTTTAAATCAATTAACCATAAAAACACTCTATTAAAAAACATGACATCGAAATATATTTTAATTTCAGTTAGCGTCAAGTGTTCACACAATAAAGTTGATTGTTGGGAGTTCTCTTCACTTAAATTTATATATTTGGTTTTTTTTTTATTGTTTTATTATGGTAAAATGGTTTCTCTTTTACATATTTAGTCAAAAAATAAATAAGCTCTTAGTATTAAAGTCGGTTTGATAGATAGATACGTGATTTTGAACAAGAAATACTACACTTACAAAATTAATATACAAAGTTCTCAGAATTTATATCCCAACAGATATGAGTACAGCTCTTATATAAGGGGTTCTCAAACCATTCACTGTGTGATAATAAGATAATAATTAATTATTTACACACAATAGTTCATAATAGCGTCATGTCATGCGTTGTGATCCACTCAGGGAATTAGAAAACAAGTTGGGAAATAGTTTTGGGTCATTAACAAAATTAAAAGGTCCAATACAAAATTGCACCATCGACTTTGAAGTTTGAAGCATTATTAACAAACCTATAGGAAGATCTACAACTAATCTTCATCAAAATCCTCGGTATCCTCTTCTCTGATCGTCTCCAACCTTGGAATTCTCCAAGTTTTAAGAGGAGAAATCACAAGGGCTGGCGCAACTTCAATCCAAGAACTCACATATCTTGTCTCCTTTGCCATTTCTGTAACTTAAAAGAACGTTTTCTGAAAATGAAAATTCCAAGGACCGAATTGCAAAACAGGCTTATGCCCAGGTGACGGCAATAAATCAGTCGGATACTCCTTCCCTCAGCTTCAAGAAAAGAGACAAAATGAAAGATGCAATTTTCAAAACCTGCTTAAAAAGTATTCTGAATTTGTTTATGAGAAGCAAATGAGTGTAGTAGGCCCTTTATATAATGCAATAACAATGGAGTAAAATAGAGGCAACCGCGACGAACTGATACTTTTGGTCAGTCACCCACTCAAATGGAAAACGACATGTGGAAAATGATAAAAGATGGGACAGACACTGAATTATTGATTACACTTGGCAAGCTGTACTGTTTACACGTTTTGGTGTTAATTGAAAGAAATTATTGCATGTCATTGATGGAGCTTGACACTGACTGGTTTTGGTGTTTTCCGTTTATTAATTGGTACTTTGTTGGAGCTTGTCATCTTAATTTACGATCTAAGAAACATGATTCTTTTATAGTAATTTGATAAAAATTTAATCGGTTGTTGATATATAAAATAATAAAATTATATTCTTTTTATAACTGTTAAATTTTTATTAAACGAATATAAAAAAATTATGTTTCTTACATCATCACGTAAGATAACTAAAACTTTTTTTAATAGTGCAAAGATTAATTTTTAGGTTTGTTGACCTAAGTTTGGCACTCGTTTAATTCTTTTATAAGAAGAAGCATGCACACTTTGAATCTAATGCCTAACTTGATGCTAAAAGCGAGAATCTTTTTCGCTTAAATTAAGTGTATCATCAATTATCATATGGAACATAGGTTTTGCTTTCAATTCCAATGCAAGTGAACGTGGATTTCACTTCCAATAATTGGGTTGAATAGACTAAGCTAATTCATAAGATTTCTACAGTATCTTATAAGATCACAGTGTGTAAAGCTTTTTTTATTTTTCAGTTATAAGGAATTTTTAGTGAACATATTCGTACTTATATTGCTAGAGTCTTTAACTTGAGATTCATTCTTAAGCATGACTTAAATATTGTATATTCTCAATGTGGTCTTATATTTTTGCTCGATATGACGTGCGTTGTCAATTTTTTGATAATTTTAATATAATTTATTATTTTAAAAAATTATGAAAGCTAAGAATTGAACACTAGACTTTATATATAACTCCAAATAATATTACCAATTGAATCAATTAACAGTCTATTCTATTCTAAACCAGAGCCAAAAATGTCACTATATCACCGGCTTTGTGGTAAGAACTTGAGTCCTCATTTTTCTAGTCCCAGTTTTCATGTTGGGATTTAAATTTTTACTCTTAGTTATAATTATATAAGAGTAGACATCTCTTCCTATAAAAAATGTAGGTAATGAATACTTATATCTTTAATACTATAATGATAGATAAATTTGGATTGCGCCACAATATGGTTAGTCCCAAAAAATTTCTTATAACAAATTCCAGTAAACCTTTGATTATATTGTTACATTTCAATAATTGAAAAAAAAAAAATCAAAGCCAACAATCATACATAACATACGTCGTTGAATTAACAAGATCACATTTCACATTCTGTTAATACTTTTTACTGAATAAAGCATAATTTTTCAAAAGTTAAGAGTTGAATAATTCTTACACTGGAACACTAACAATACGAGCAAAACAATTATATCCATAACGAAACAAATTATTTATAGATGATCGGACTCTGTGACTTGTAATAGGGTAATAATTATGTCTATGAAGAACATAATGACAAGAATCGTATTACCATTAAAAAATCAAATGTCAATCTATAAACAAGTTAATCCTCGTCTAGCAAAACTTACACCACCTGTTAAAAGAATAAAAAAAAAAGTTCATTTTACACATGTATAGAATCTTATCCCATTGGGTTAATAATGACTGAGAGGGAAGAGAAACAATTTTACACTATGAATCACTATGTTCAGCATCCTCCTCCTCGTTGCATTCTTCAATGATTGTGTCCAAACGAGGAGAATTTGAAGGCTTCTTTGGGTAAATAATGGGAGCTGGAGCTACTTCCGTCCATGACTTCAGTTCTCTAATTGCCTTGGTCATATTTATTGAATCACCCCAAACAAAACGAATTAAGAGAAACAACAAAAGAGCTTTGGTTGAGGCTGGAGTTTAAAAGGGTTGCAAAGAGTTGACCCTAAGAAGAGAGAGGTGGGATTTAAATGGTCTATTTCTTCAGAAAAAGATTTTCTTTTTGAACGAGAGCAGAGCAAACGGCCAAGTAGCGGGATTTTTATAAATGAAGAGAGAACAGAAGAAAATAGCGAAAGAAGGGAAACAAAATGAGGGCCAATCAACCGGAACAATTGGCGGTGAGGTGCGAGTACATTTGTCCAACGTTATAATGACTTGTAAAAAGACCCTAAAAATATCAACAAGCAACCTCTATGCGTTGGAATTTGTAGAGCCGAACATTCTGGAAAGAAACCATATGATTCACAGGACAGACACACAACAAAACACATGACAAATCATCATGCATCAAATGACAAAACCTAACAAGTAAACCTTAAAAACCCTTGCGTGTCCCGCCGGCTTGGCTCAAAAACACCCTCTGCCGCACGCAATAATTTTGATCAGCAACTAGGATCCTAAGTACTGATGAAAGTAAAAATGCTGCAAATTTAATAAGAGTTAGGTTAAACCGTATGCCTCCTGCACGGCATTTAAGCAAACAATGGACATAAGGAGAAGTGGGGAACCAAAAACGAGGAATGGAAAGAAATATATTTTGGGAAAATGTGCTATTTAAAAATATATGTGTTTATGGTTGAAAAATAAGAAATCCACTTGCATTTTGCTAACAAATGTCAAGGTTAGCGGAAATGTTGGATTCAAATTTGAAGAATTTTTCAAGATTGGCCAAAGAAATACCAAACTCCTTGACATATTTGCATGGGTTAGGTGGAATAGTATTTTGGGTTAGGTGGAATAGTACTAGCTTCAAGCCTATAAATTGAAGCCATTCCTTCATTTAATAGCATCCCAAAATTGTTAAGCTTATAAGTTTCTAAGCTTTTGAGAGTTCTGAGAGTGTGAACAATTGGAGAGTGTGTGTGAGAGTGCTGGGTGTATTTGGGTTCTGGGAAAGTGAGATTTCTTTACTCAAATTTGTACTCAAATAATTGTTAATAATACAATTATTTTTCTCTTGCTCCCGTGGATGTAGGTTTAATTACCGAACCACGTAAATCTTGTGTCCTTTATTTTTTCTGTGATTATTCGGTGCGCTTGATTCCGCATTCTGCGCACAACATTTATTTAATTGTAATAAATATTTTTTTGATTAATAAAATAAATAAGGTATTTTATTCAAGTATCTTAATTGCATTAATATTTTGACTAAAGTTCATTTGATCATATTATATATATTTATGTGATTACCATGTAGATTCACAGAAGACATGAATATAAGTTATCTTATGATTGAATAAATTATGTTTGCAGTTGATAAATAAAGTTGGGCACTTTATTTAGGTATAGACAGTAATAAATTCATTGAATGATTTGTCTTAATCATGTATGAATTTATTGGTGTAGTACGACTATATTAAACAAGATCACATATGAGATTTAATTAACCTTGAAATAACTGTCAGATTTATTAAATCTCATAGGCATTGATTTTATTGTAATCTTAATTTTGAGTTATTTATGATGTCACATATGAGATTTAATTAACCTTGAAATAACTGTCAGATTTATTAAATCTCGTAGACATTGATTTTACTGTAATTTTAATCTTGAGTTATTTATGATTTCATAATTGTAATTGTTATTCCATTTGAGTTACCAATGGGCATGACTCACACTTGTGGTCAAGATTACCCGGTATCTTGGTGGGAGCAATTATGAGTATTAGAGTTATAGATTAACAATATAGAATTTGTACAACATATCTCTTGATGGGTTTTCAGCACTTGATCATAGAATTCTCTGGCCAGAGTGTATCAACATATTTAGTATGTTGAAAATGATCATTAGAGAAAACCAGTAAGTATCAAGGAACAAGATGTAATTAAATCGATTAGACAGTTGAGATATCGATTTAATTAACGATGTGGTACAAAAGATTATGCAGTAAAGAAATCAATGTGACATGGGTCGAATTATTATTTAAGAACACTATCTTAGATAGCATACAATTATGGAGGTCAGTTTTAATCTTTTAGTGGAGTAGATTTGAAATTAAATAATTGGGCTAGTTTAATTACACGCCTAATTATCAGAACACTATCAGATATACCCAATTGATCCCCGGGTTAGCTCATTTAATTGATTGCACCACTACTGGATTAATAAGTAAAATAACTAACTATTTAGGTTAAAAGCCTAAATATATTATTTAGTGAGAGGCTTCATTAATATACTTGAGTGTAAGGGGCCTTATATTATTTTACAAGATGGGCCCTATAACACGAGAACATTGACTTTTTGTTTTATTATTTTTTAATTTAAATCAAATGTTATTTCATCATATCCATTTTACTTGAACCTTTAAGAGTGTTGTTCTACTTGAATTTAGGCATCGGGAGTTGTCGTCGAAAAACCCACCGGCGACGTTTGACCTGTTTCTATGGTTTTCAGGTCATAAAATTTTAAGTTTAGATATACATGCGATTTCCATACGAGAAGTAAAATTATAATAAACTAATAAAAATATGGCAATTGCTACGACTCGAGATTTTGGGCTTTGAACATTCATTTTATTCCTTCAGATGGCATTCTCACAAGATTAGATACAATCAGGGCGAGAGCTGCTTTGCGCCAGATAGCCTTTGTGTTTACTAGAATCATCCAACATGCATTGTAGAGTATCTGTGTATTTGTTACCCTATAACTAGTAAATATTGACATCTACTTCTGTACAGATGTCATGATTTCACCGCACATTTGCATACTCTGGATTCTGGAAATCATTTGTGGCACTAACATCTACCACATACGGCTAGGTTTGGATGCTAAGATTAAGTGCAGAATTAAACTAATTATTAGGACAAAATCTTAACCCATGCGTGACATTCTGTCACTTGGATTAGACTAATATCCTGAATTCAAATCTTGATACTAAATTCGTGGAATTAGTAATCCCAATTTTTTTTATAAGTTTAGTTAAAATTAACAATAAGAAGAAAATGTTAATCCATGCGTGACATACTATTCATTTATTTATTGTTACGAGTAATTTATTTTTTGTTATTCATGGTCTACTTAAAAATTATTAGTTAATTTATTACTTAAATAGTTTTATTTATTTTATTTATTGGAATAGTAATCTATGATTTACAAAATTTATATTTCAATATTATAATTATTATAACCCAATAACTAATTCAATATATATATATATATATATATATAAAACTTTTTCTTATCAATTTTATTTTAATCAATTATAATATATCTTATTAAATATCTATAAATAGCTTATATTTAACCATACATAAGTCAGCACTTCATATATAAACTAACCTAATATAATCTAGTGTAATCTAATCTAATCTTAATAGTTAGTCCAATTAATGTAGCCTACATGTACTAAAAGACGAAAGAGAAAACCCCACAAAACACATTCAGAAATATCATAGTGTAACACACAAGCTTCACCTCACGCCATTTGCAGACATGATTTTTCAATTTAAACAGAAGCATTTACCCGCCATTTTCACAAAAGCAAAGCACGTGCCAACTCCTCCATCTGAAATTAAAAAACAACAAAGATTGTTCACCCAGCTCCATATTTCACTTATTCGACAATACGTTAGAAGCACTGTTGATTTTTGTATGAATAACTCAATCGCATCTGACCCTAGGATAAAATCATTAACAACCATGCTTATAATCATAATTACATTCATACAAACTCTAAGTTCAAGACCATCAAGTAAAGCGCAAAATGAAAAGATAACCTTGAAAGCACTATTAATCAAATATGAACTTCAAGAAGTGCAAAGCAACCCGAAACCAATTATAAATGCAATGAATGCATTATATGCCACAAAAATACAGCAATCAGGTGGTGATGGACTGATGGTAACTTCAAACAATTAGTTGGAACTAGGACAGAACTACCAGAACATATACTTCCACAACCATACTGTGGACACTGTTAGTCCAACAAATCATTTCACAAGCATGTATTAACCCAAAGAAAAAATGAAAGAAGAAAGAAAACAAAAGCTACACATAATACAGATCGACACCACATGAAACATAACTCCCAGTTGAGTACGGATCAGTGGCTGCACATGAAAATACCCATGGAATAGTTAAAATTAAATATTTTCATCCCGTCATCCTCAAGATGGACTCGACAATGGTCTTAAGCATCAGACAAGCTACACTTAAGTTTAGAAGGTACTCATGGAGTTAAAATTAAGAGAAAAATCAATTTCAGCTATGCTGACAAATCTGAAACTTGAACTAATAGTAAAACATAACAAAAATATCAAATAATACACAGAGGGCATAAAATCAAATCAACTTATTTTGAGCTATCTTAAATATGTATACTATTCTCTAAAACTAAGTACTGTGACAAAATAATCAACCCGCGTCAACAAAAAATCTAACCAACTTTCTAAATTATCCCGACACATTACACTTATTTCTTCTAATCACTATCCCACACCAATGACACTGTGTAAGACATCGGCACTCAATTTCAGCAGCACTGACAGTCTGTCAATAGATCAAAACAAGTTATCCAAAATGGATTCTCAAACATCAATGTGATGACACCCTAGTGCTGCAGGCGCTTCCATAGACACCACATTAGCTTCAAATAATATAAAAACACAATGCGATATAAACAAGATTCATTTGCATTAGAAAATTTAAATTTCAAAGATCCAATATACGTTTTCGGAAGCATCATTCAACATAAGTCCACTAAATTAAACCTTACATCTCCTAAATTCCAATAATAAAGCACTCGTTTAAAGCTCGAATAATTGGAGACATCATCAAAATCCTTGTAAAGATCCAAAACTGATAATTAAAAAAAAAGGCACTGATATATAGAAATAAAAACAAAAATTAAAATCTAAAACAGACCCCCTCACAAACAGAGTCTTCAATCAAGAGGAATTTCGATATCACCATCAGTGATCTCCTGCTGCAGGTCCCTAGGGTCCTTGCCATCGACCGTACACCCAACAGAAACGCATGTGCCCAAAATCTCCTTAACGGTACCACTCAGATCCTTAGCCATCGACCTGGGCCGCATCACTTTTGCGATTTCGATGACGTCATCGAGGGTAATGTTACCGTTGTGCTTGATGTTCTTGGTCTTCTTCCTGTCCCTCTCGGGTTCCTTGAGGGCTTTAATGACCAGGGCGGCGGCGGAGGGGACGACGGCGACCTTGGCCTGACGGTTCTGGACGGTGAGCTTGACGGTGACACGTAAGCCCTTCCAGTCCTTGGCGGTTTCCTTGGCGATGTCCTCTCCGATTTTCTTGGGGGAGAGACCGAGGGGACCGATCTTTGGGGCGAGGGAGCTGGCGGCTCCCACCTCGCCGCCGGTCACGCGGACGTACACGTCCACCACTTGGCTCGGGTCGAACTTCGGCGGCATGATTGCTCTGCTGGCTACGGCTTCAAAGAGAGTGTGTGAAGTGCTTTTTGCTTGCCCTGTGTTGTGCGATTTGCGGAGGCGCAGCAAGAAATGAATATAAGCAGAAGCTAGGGTTTTTAGCGGGGTTGAGGCCAAATTACGATTTTGTCCTCAATGGTTTACAAGATTTCGTGGGTCTTAATTTGGGCTTACTAATGGGAGAAGTGATGGATTAATGGGCAGCCCAATTTAGTATATGTTTTACAATTGGGTTATTAGCTCAATGCTCACTTGATGAATACACAAAAATATGTATTAAATGGGTTTTGGGTTGTATAAAGCCTTATCCTCCCAATTCAGGTTCATTTTGGGCTTCTTGTTAGAGTAGAGCTATTGGCACCCCTGTAACATCCTTAAAAAACCCCGTTCGTGAACTTTCAAAAACCCCTTTGTAATCCCAAAATTACCCTCAAGTTTTTACATTTTATTTCAACTACTAATTTTCAATCTTAATTTTTTCCTTTTCCAGATTTTAAGAAAAAAAATCACAATTGCAGTAGTTATGCTCCTAATAATCAATATTTCCTGTTGAGAGAAGTGCTTGAAAGGAGAAGATTGGTGCTTGGCGGGCTGCCCTAAGTTGGTGTAGATCCTATTTAAAATGATTGTGCAGTGAGAAATTCTTATTGATTAAAATTTTCATCCTCTTTTGATATAATGTCAATCTATTAACGATTTGTTCAACTTTGACCCAAGTATAATTGATTTATTACCACCCAACCTATGCTTATGCACTATCTTATTATATATAAGGGTTATTATCATTTTACTACTTCAGAAATTGTCAAATATCAAATTACTACAAGAAGTATTGTCTCTTATCATTTTATTACTATATCTTTATAAAAATATCATTTTACTACTTTACCGTTGCAATTGTTAGTGGACAGTTAGTTGACCGTTAGTTGACCAGTTAGTTAACTAACAAAATACCAATTTTACCCTTCATGATTAAAAAAAATATTTGAAGCTTATTTACAAAATAAATTTGTAATATATTTATTAAAATGGATTTAAAATACCAACATAATTTTTTTTACTAGAATTATGATATATGAATTACAAATTTATCTTATTATTTTTTTTAATCATGAAGGGTAAAATTGGTATTGTATTAGTCAACTAGCGGTCAATTAACGGTCAACTAACAATTATAACGGAAAAGTAGTAAAATGATAGTTTTATAAAGATGTAGTAGTAAAATGATAAGAGACAATATTTCTTGTAGTCATTTAATATTTGGTAATTCCTGAAGTAGTAAAATGATAATAACCCTATATATAAAGAGGAAATAAATATTAGTCAATGGATAAGCGAGATAAACAATCACAAAAAAAAATTAAATTAAATTAAATTAAGGCAATTGAAAGAGAGAGAGCTATTTGGAGAAGAAGAATGAGGTTAGTTTTGCAATAAAAAAATGGGTCCAAAATTATTTTGGAATCACCAACAGGGATGGTAATTTGATCCAACTTAAATTTTGGCCCGATTGACCAGAGCCGAATTTTTCAAGGTTTAAACTAAATTTTTTAATCTCGGGTGGGTTTGGGCTAAAAAATTAAGGTCCGATAAAATTCGGACTAAGGTTTGGGCCCTAGCAAACCCAACCTAACCCGATCTTGAAATTTTTTAAAAAGAAAAACACTCATGCACACATCACACACTCACACTCACACAAACACAAACACATCAAACACACACACACACACACACACACACATCACATACACTCACATGAACACATCACACACTCACTCTCTCAAGTCTCAATCTCACAAAACCTAAGTGAAAATCGTGCAGCGTGATTGCGTGAATTAGCCGCTGCTCACTTGCTCCAGCCTCAAAGCAGCCAACACCGTCACTTTGTCAATCTATCATTGCCTGCTCCAACTCCAAGCTATCGCTCACAACTGCTCGAGAGAGGCTTCAATCCCACCGCCAGCCAACTAGCCACGCACAACTGCTCCAACTCCAAGTTGCCACCCACCGCCAATCAACCACCACAAAATTGATAGCCACCACAATTAAGCTTTTTTTTTTTTTTTAATATTGGGTTGTGGAATTGAATTGTATGTGATTGAAATGGTTATGGAATTGAATTGTGTATTTTTAATTCGGTATGTGTTGATTATAATCTTCATAATCTTTTAAGGTTATGGTGAGTAGGGGTGGGCAAAACCAAGTTCAGGTCAACTCGATTGGGTTTCAGATTGTTCGGGTTAAACAAAAATCAAGCCAAATTTAACCCGAATTGTTGACCTGATCCGATCCGAATTAAGTTCGGATCGAATCGGGTTGGGTCAGGTCAATAATTCGGGTTAAATTCGGGTAGGATCGGGTTTGAATTTAAAATGGGTTTGAATTCAAAACTCTCCCTAAATTTCAGTTTTCTCTTTAAAGAACTTGATAAAAGATCAAGTCTCTTCCCTTTCTCCATCCACAAGAGATTCTCTCCATCTTCAATATTGTATTCTTCTTTTTGTTTTTTTTTTAATTTTTTCCTCTTTTTTTTTTTTTTAAATGGTAGCATTTTTTCAAGTTCATATTTAAAAAGTTGAATACTATTGATCGATCACTGCAATAACTATTACAATACCAATTAGTAAAGTAAACTTTGACAGTAGAGGGTACATCATAAGAGCTGAAGCTCATCCTGAGTGAATTTAAGATTTATTGTACACATGTTAAGCGGAGCTATCCTTTGTTGATATCTTAGGTGCACGATCTTTCCTCTTTGCATGTCAATGAGTTATTATCATGGGTGCAAGTTCTTCCCTCCTCACACCTCAGCAAGTTACAATAACTTAGCCAATTGTTTGTCGTAATGGATTTCTATAATTTGATTCTACGGTCCACTATGGACAATGGTGTATTGGTATGCATTTGGATTGTGATGAACTATTATTTTCTTTGTTTTCTTCTTCAAATTTGGGTGCACTTCGATATATCTATCAGTATAGTATGAATTATTTTTTTGTTTGTACAGATCAGGATAGATTGTAGTATAAAGGATCAGAATTAAACAGAAGGAAAATTTACATAAAAAACTTTATGAATTACAAAAATAACTACGCCAAATTTTTTCTATCACAAATAGCCAAAATTTTAGACATAATTACCCTTACATTTCCAAAAAAAAAAAAAAACACTAAAAGATTACAATAAACAACTTCTCTCTTTAGTGCTGACTACAACAAACTTCAATTGATATTTAAAGCGACTCAATGGCAATGGCGAATTGAAGGCAGTGTATACTAGCAGCTTCGATTTTACACATTCTTCACATTTTTGGTACAATGAATTAGAAAGTGATGTTGGGTTATGGTGGGTGTTGCGACTGAGATGTTGTGGTATTTTTAGGAGTTGTATTGATGATTTTTTGAAGTTGTAAAGTTTGATTTTAGTTGTTAAAGTTATTAGATTTGCAAATTGTTGCATTGGGAGAAAATGATCTGTTAATAATATAGCACAAAAATTTAGTGCACACTCAGTGTTTGACAAAATGTCACACAGAGTTATTTTACTTTTGATTTCTTCTTTTAAGATTTTAGATGCCCTTTTAAAAAAAAAAATTCCTTTTTCTATATTGCCATCGCCCAACTACGAGCTTACTACCATCGCTGCCTCTAATGTAGGTGAAAGTGGCAAGCTTACTGCCATTGCCCTCAATCGGCAGTCATTTAATACTACCTTTTATTATTTTCTAACATTAACATGTTAACCACTGTTTCATTTATCTCCCCTCTCTCATCACTCTATCCAAGATTGGCGCAACAGGCTGCCACAAAAATTTAGCAACTAATAGCCACATTTATTTCACTTGTGTTTGGTGAACGTAGCTTTTTGTGCTTTTTTTTAATCTTTTATTATAATTTTATAATGAATAAAATTTAGATTTGACTGTTATGATTGTGGTAGTTTTGTGTGATAGGTTGGTACATGCCTTCATTTAATGCAGTAAACATCATTTGTGCCTATGTTTAAATGCCTATCGGTTAGTGTCTATCGCACTTATAAGGTGTGTTTTGGTGCGATGCACCTGTCACACTCCTATATTGTGGTGCACCTGCATATTTTCTAGTTTTTGTCCCCTACTTCGTTTTTATTTTAAATTTCATAAGTCTGATTTTTTTTTTTTTTACATATATATACCAAGGCAAACTGATGATTTTATAAACCCACATTATTTAAAAAAAATTTCCGTATTATTTCATGAGTTTAGTGATTTGTTGAGAGTTATGAGATTTGAAGATTTGTTGAGAGTTTTGAGGCTTGTTGATTTAGCAAGTGGTATTGGTGTGGTAATTTTGTTGAGTAGTGAGGGTAATTATGTCCAATAAAAATATCATTGACTATTACGATTAAAAAAAATGAAAGTGGCAAATTTTATAAAATCCTAAAGTTTTTGGGTTATTTATGTAAATTTCCTTAAACTCAACCCATTTGCCTCGTATGTCTAGTCAATAATGTAATGTCTATTTTTCTTCCCAGGTCCCAAAGAGATAAGCAAGAATACACCTTCATTTCGACACGAAATATTACACATATGCTAGTTACCAATTAATCAATCCCAAATGTAGCTCTACAAAATCCCTAATTAAGACCTTCATTATGATAATCTAGAAGATGCCTAGTTACTTATTTTATGCAAGAAGACTATATATATCTTATCCTACCGAAGTCCTTGATAGGATAAAGATATCGCTTGTTGCATTTCAAGCATAGATAGAAAAAATCCTAATAACACTTGATAGAAAAATCTTTTAACAAGAGTGACATTATTGGGCTTTATCTTTTACTAATAGCTTTGATGATTTCATTGGATGCCTAAGTTTTTGTTATACTAATTCAAGATAATCATTTTTATTGTACTTGATTTTATATTTGTTTTTATTTTTTTTAATGTGTCATACATGACCTACAAAAATTGAGATTAAAGTAGTGTTGCGGCGTAGTGGGTCCATTACTTAGGTCCGAGGGCCTAATCTTCTAACCAAGGATAAGATGTGATACTTTTAATTTCTAAAATATGATTAATGACCCATTATTTGCATGTACAAATTCTTTAATGGTTGTCGGAGGTTGCGCTTGATCACATGATGCGCCCAAAATCTAAATAATTCTTTGATACAATAATGCGTAGCCAAAGAATGCACAAATATTATAAAAATCCATTTTCTTCTGTCAAAGGTAGTGAGAACAAAAAGGAAACTTTACATCCATAATTTGATGGAAATCAACGAGTATAATAACTATATAAGACTTTTGAGAACATGAATGAGCCATAATTGTAGAGGATTTGTATATATTAATATATAGTAAGATTAGAGTGTTTATTATTATGTTTAAATGTATATAAAAATGGAAGATAGACAGATGCATGGATTAGACAAACTTATATAATTGGATTGAATTTGTAATTGAAAATAATGGTACACAAAAAAAAGAATAATTAATTAAATTGAGCATAAATTTACTTGCAACTGAATTCAATCCGATTTAACTTTAACTCTAATTTTTAGCTCAATAATGAGGTTGTGCCCTCAATAATAAGGGCTAGTTTAGTAATGTTATAATTTTTAAAATAATTATTGTTAACTGTATTATATAAATAATCTGCAGTAAAGAGAATTAGTTAAATAGCTAGTAAAATTTATTTAGACATTTATAAATATGTATAAAATATTTTTTTAATTACGTATATATAATAATTGATGACTAAAATAATTTATTATTATTATTTTTATTTTTATTTTTTTTATCACAATATAATTATTAATAATAATAATTTCTTTAAAGTTAATAAATTTATTTCCTAATTAATACTGATAATTTTAGATTTTTATAATAATATGAGAGCATATATAATTGCATTAAGTATAAAATTGACGATTTTGTCAAAAAGAAATTTCTAAAAGAATTTACCAAGTACTAAAATTAACTTTGACTTTTCAAAACTATTTTTGAACCTCCCAAAAATAATTCCAAACCGGCCCTAACTCTCTTTGAAATTTTTTTCTTTTCACATAATATAGAATAAAATATATTTATCATAAAATTTAATATTATTACTAATAATAAATTTTTTTTGATAAAATTAATCGTAGATTTTTGAATTATATTTAGGATGCGTTTGAGATTGAGGTTGAACAGTTGTAGCTTCCAAGGTACAGCACTAAAGTGTTTACCAAACACTAACTGCTGTAGTTTGAAAACTATGTTAATGTGGTTTTTCACTTATATCGTAAAATTTTTTTTATATCTTCAATAATTTTATCAAAATTATTATTTAAAATTTATATTTTTATATATTATTAATTTTTATTTTATAATAATAATTTTTTTATACATCAACTATAATTTAAAAGGTACAATATTTTAATCCTAAATGCATCCTCAGTAGATCCTCTTAATTGTACTATAAACATGGATATTGATATTCTCAATCTCAATTAACCAAAACTCTACGGTGGTGGCAAATCACACGTTGGCTAATAATCACATATGGGTCATTTTTTTATTTATTTATTCAATTTATTTTTGTGATAATGATTAATGCGTGACACCACTCCCTACTTGTCGTTTTTTCCAAGTTTGTGACACGTGTCTTCCGAATTTCGCCTTAATTGGGCCGCAGATGAACAAGCCACGTCATTACCACTGCGCGACAAAAATGGAAGCATCGAAGGCGTAAAATTTCTTACATGACGTGTCAGGATATTGACATTTGGATCACTATTGGACCGTGATGGGCAGTGGACCCCACAATGAGTCGGATGAGTCTCAGACGAATGAGTGATTTAATCAGGAGTGTCCATTGGTCCACGTGTACGTTGGTCCTGACCGGTTAAACCCGACGTTATCTGCTAGCAGTGCCGCTGTGTACGGCAAAATTGATTTATAAAATATTATCTGGCGTGTCATATTTTCAAGTGATGAGAATTTGCATATTTTGGATTGTATTTGTATATTATTATCCTACGTGCGTTCCGTTGGAAATCGAAGAGCAAATTTGCCCGTCGAGGAATTCTCATCTGTTGGTGAGTCCATGAATGTATTATGGACTCTCCTTTTGATTTACGTTTAGGATAAATAATATTGTTATCTTAAGAAATATGGCATCTAATGATAGGTGGTGGAAGATTAATGTTTTAAATATGGATAATTAAACCATCCAACAGCTTAGATATGATAATTAACAAATAGTAATTTCATGGTTATGGTACATAGCATCCCCTATAATATAGGCTAAAGAGCAACTGCGCTGCCATTCTCTTAGAATATAACGTGGGGAGCAGCTGCGCTATCCCAAACGAACCCATGGTATGTTTGTCAACTGATGTTTCACTTATAAATTATGTATCCCATATAATATATGTGTAGTAATAATTATTGATTATATAATTATGTGTAAGAAGCTCAAAAAATTTCAATTAAATTGAAATTTATAATATTTTGAAATATTTTAATCCAATTATATTCTGAATAATTTGATTTCTTATTTAAAGTTTTATTATTTAGGTATGAATCTTATTAGAATAGTATTTCTAATTTAACTATGATTAGGTCATAGTTAGTATTCTTTTAAACAGGGACTTAATATTTGTTACTGATCACATTTTTCAATTTAAAATTGTATGAATTGTTGAATTATGTTGTTTACATGTAAGTCTTTTAATTTTATTATTCAAATCTCTAGCCATTCTATGAAATCAATGAAACTTTACAGTTATAATCAAAATCAATATAAATTTAGTTAATTTTTTTCTTTATTGATAGGTATTCTCAAAATCAACGAAATATCGTAAAAAATATCTCTTATCTATTCGTCATCCTACGTCTTTTATTTTTTAGCTGCGTTATTTTTGCTGCAGAACATTTTAAACGTTTTGCAGAACTTGATTTGTGAGTTCATGCTAAACGCGTGAGGGTGCCCACTTTTAAGCATTTTCATCTTACTTTACACACAATACTTTATTATTATCTGCCTATTCAAAGGCCGAGCTCATGCTTATCCAATACACTATAAAAATGTGACTCAATCAAACGATACAAAGACCCCCCAAAAGTTAAGTTAGAGTAGAAGAAACACATAACTGATAATAAACGTCTGCAACTTCCTCCGTTTCAAACAAAGCATAAAAAACCAAATCCCCATTTCAATATTCTTCTTCAATGGCATCGTCAAGAAAATTCTTTCATGCAAAACCAAGCCACATATATCCGACCCCAGTAGCTGAAACCGCAATCGCTGCTACCGACAACAATCTTTTTGAGTTTGATGAAGCTGACATGTACAGACCCAATGAGTCAGTTAATGTCAATGTTCACGTGGAGGCTGCCAAGAAGCCGATACCCAGTTCACGTTCATCGAGAAAGCTTGTGAAGAAGGTCGAAGACCGGAAAATAATGCCCGTGACATCGGCTTCATTGCCGGTGAACATACCGGACTGGTCAAAGATTTTGAAGGATGAGTATAGAGAGCATAGCAAGAGAGAGAGCGATGAAGACGGCGGCGACGATGACGATGAAGACAAGGAGGAGGAGTACTACGGGTTGGTTCCTCCGCATGAATATTTAGCCATGAGGAGGGGAGCTTCATTTTCTGTTCATGAAGGCATAGGGAGGACTTTGAAAGGAAGAGATCTGCGCCGGGTCAGAAATGCAATTTGGAAAAAAGTTGGCTTTGAGGATTAATTAATTAGCAACAATTAAACATTTTAATTATTATTACTACTTGAGTGAGGATCAATTATTGGAAATTTTGATAGAAATAGAAGGTCAAATCAATGTCCCGGTGCTTGTATTTTGTTATCTCGCTCCTCTGGTTTTTGATGTTTTGAGTACATAATCAGAGGATGAATTTTACATTTTGTAATTATTTGACTTTGAGATACGTAAATGTTGGTTTAGCTTTCATAATTTAAAATAGTTATCAAGTTTTTCTTTGTATTTTAAAGACTACCTAAATCGTCCCCATTCTATCATATGTTTTTCGCATGTTGCTCGATAGATTTATTTAAATTTTAAGTTATCTAATATAAAAATGTTATTTCACGATTGAAAAATTGAATCCAACATTGCGAAAGTAACAACACTAGGGTTACATATACTAAATGAGTAAAATTAGTTTAGATTATAAGAACTAGATGAGTATTTTTTTTACTTCTTTTTTTTTTGGAAATAATGGGGTTAATTCATTCAATAATGCAATTTCAGAGAGAAAATGAGGAAGATGAAGATGTGGACTTGCGGAGGTGGTGGTTGGCACGAAAGCTACTGACAAGCTAAAACAACCCTTGAAGTAAAAAAATCATTCATCATTAATATTCTTGCTTCTAGAATGGCAATAATATTAAAGTCATTTTGTTTTGCTTTTCTTCTTTCATTTGTTTTGTGACAATACATGGGAATAAAAACGTTATTTTATGGGCAACAATAATGCGTACAGCGCATCGCGGTTTGTACATTATTTTTAATGGATAAGGATGAAAGATAAAAGGACGGAAGGAAATTGATCATTCGCCTGCGCCTTGCATGGGGCTCGATGACAGTCTAGATTCAATTCAATGCAGAAAAGATGAAACTCTTATCTTCGATTTCACGGTCTCTCTTTCGTATAGATAAAATCAAACACAAAAGTGTATTATTATTAATATGCACGTTCGATAACTTTTGGAACTCAACATTACCAGAGCTTTAAATTTCTTTGAAACATCTTTCATAAGCTATGTAATGAATAATTTTTTCTAATAAACCCATAATATATATAAGTAAAACCTCTGTAAATTAATAGGGTTGAGACCATATAAAATTTATTAATTAAAAAAATTAAATAACCAATAAATTAATAATTTATTAATGTACAGAGTTACTTACAAATTCAATGAACATACATTAACAAAACTTCATAATTAGATTTAAATAAGAGATAAGATCTAATTAGATTTAAATTTTAAGAAAAAACAAGTAACAATAGAGTTAGATTTTATGTAAATAAGTAACAATATAGTCATATATCATGTAATTAAAATATCATAGTAAACTGTATTTGTAATTTCAGTAAATTATTAATTTATGATTTGAATGGAACTATAAAGTTATATATGATATTTTTTTAAAAAATATTATCTTATTATTTTATCAAAAATATTAATTTAGTTCATTGGCATGAGTCGAGAATCGAGACCGTAATAAGTTATTACATAATAAAAATTATTACCTTGTCAAGTATTAGGTTAAAGAGGTTCTAATGTATGTGTGGATATATAGCTTCGTTATAACTGAAAAAAAAAAAGGAAATAAAAATTATAAATAAAAAGTCAGCCCATCAATACCAAATTTTCTTGGAAAAAAAAATTATCCTAATAATCTGGGGTTTTGACCACGTGGGCAGCCAGATAAAATCATGTGGATCATGCCAAACGGCCAAACGGATGGTAATTAAGACTATTTTCTGTTTGTATTATAATAAATGATGAAACAAGGGGTGGTGCAGCTGATTGATTGAAGTTGTTGGCCACGGCTTTCAATTTTAATGCATTTTATTTTTTCTACGAAGGTTGCGTATTGAGTAAAATTGGGCCACCGCAATGGTTCATGTCATTAGTTGTCGCGAGGGGATGAATATATTAAGAAAAGTCATCGAGAGGTCAAGCATACGCAAACTAATGCTTTGTCAATTTTATGTCTACGATGCTTTAAAATCTTGACGATGGTTGTTGCTGCAATTCCACGAAGATTAGCGAGAGTGGACAGAGTGAGGACTGGAGAAGGACAATTACTCATTCTTAAAATCAACATCCTTAAGACGAAAGAGCGGAGGCAAAAAGGGAGGAATGTTTTCCATTTCTAATCCTCCCGCAGCTGCATTCTTTAATTGGAATAAGATTCTGACTCAGCAGCTTTTCAAAGGAATTGTTCTCTCGAAATCACAGTGCACAGAGTTCTAAGCGTACGTAAAAATTGTAGCGATAATGGCAAAGCTTATCTCAAATCAGCTGTACGTTACAGTTATAAATTTTTAAATCCTCAGAAAAGTTGATAATTATAAAAAAATCAATAAATTTTAAAGTTTTATTTTAAAGCCCAAGCTACGACCAAACTGCACTGCAATTGTACTTCAAAATTTTTTAAGTTTTTCATTTATATTTATAACAAATTCAATACTAAGTTTTTATTCTATTTAATTGAATCTCTAACTTATTTAATCTTATATTTATTGAGTTTTTATTCATTATATTAATGATTTCTTACTTTAATATATCATCATCTTCAATGTTGAAATCTTTTATTAATTGTTTAATTTTATTAAATTTTTTATTCATTTGGTCTCCTAACTTTTTAATTTGTTTTATATTTTCTTTATTAAAAATATTAATTTCTAACATTTCGTTCGCTTTTTCTATATCATTTATGAATAAATTTGGGTTTACTAATTTATTTAATAAATATAGTGAAATTCAATTTAATTAATTATTTTCCCACATGTCTGAATCATTGATCGGATTAGAGGATTAAAATCTTTCATAAGAAAATCCTCTTTGTATATAGCTAGAATGTGCTATTGTTTGCTTTTTCTATTTCTTTTAAATAAATTTAGGATTCCTAATTTATTTATAAATATAGTGAAATTTAATTTAATTGATTATTTTCCCGCATGTCTGAATTATTGATCGGATCAAATGATTAAAATCTTTCATAATAAAATCCTCTTTGTATATAGTTAGAATGTGGTAACTTATTAGTTTATATATTTTGTGAAATTATTAGAGGTTCTAATGATTTATTCATTGTAACATCTTTCTAGTAATTTATTAGAGTCATAATATATTTATAACATATAATATCTCTTATAATTCAAGATGCTAAATTTAGATTATTATATATATATAAATGAAAAGAATTCTAGTTTATTCTCACGAGAGATAAGAAATTATAAATGCAGATGCAAATATATATTTAGAATTTGTAAACCTTTATGAATATGATAATTATTTAGATCTTTATAAAAATATAGTAAAAATTTTTAAAAGTTTTAAAAATAAACGTAGAAGAGATGGTTAACAAAATCATTTAGTTATACAAAACTAATGAGGATTGATTTGAAAAAATAAGCAAATTTGTGATTCAAAATAATTTTTTTTATAAAAAGCTATTACACCCATATCTTATTTTAAATTAAAATTATTTTCATCCATTAAATTAAAAAATATTAAAATCTAACCACCCTCATATATTGGTTGTTTGATCCAGCCTATGTAAGGTAAGCTTTGCCGCGATAATGATCTCTGACAATTTCTTTTTCGCTAGTTTCTAAATTTTAAATCACAAAATGGTAAAGGTGGATTGGATAAAAACTAAAAATCACTGTCAATCAAATTGTTTTTGGGTCCCGTTACCTTGTACCAACCCCCTATTTGTCCATTTGCGAGTTGACCGTCGGATCTAGCCACAAGTTGTTTCGGATATGTTTATTTGGGCTTTAACTTTCTGTCCCTGTTTTTTGATGAAAAAGCAAAAAATATCAAATATTTCACAATTTTGACTCACAAGTTTGAATTATTTTGAATTTTTACACTTAGGTCCATTCACTTATTTCGGCCATTAAAATTAATGACGGCGTAAACTCAGATGGCAATAAAATTTAAATTTGGCCCACATCCGCAAGGATCCAAATCTTCTGGATCCAGAAAAATTTGGATTCATATTTAAAAAAATGCGGATTCGGATGCAGAAAATTAAAATCCACACAGATTCGGATGCAAATGCATCCAGAAAATCAAATATCCAAATCTAATTAAATTAAAAATTATATATTAAAAATTAAATTTTATTTCTAGATTTATGATGATATTGTATGTTATTCATGTTGAATTATGATTCAACTTTAATTGATATTATTAAGTAAATTATTGAATTTTAACTTAAATTAAAAATATCTATTAAAAATTAAAAATTAAATTTTATTTGTGGATTTATTATGTTGTTGTGCATGTTATTCATGTTGAACTATTAATTGTTGAATTATGATTGAATTTTATTTGATATTGTCAGGTAAATTATTGAATTTTTTAATTATATATTAAATTATTAAATTATAATTTTTGCAGATCCAGATATTCAAAATATCTGCCCCCATCTATTGCGAATATTACCTGTATCCGGATTAGCATATTTTTTTGCAGATCTGGATGCGGATGCGAATCGGGATGTAGGTAGAGAAAGCCAATGGGTCGGATGGCACTTGGCATGGCATGGGCATAGCACGGCAAGACACGAGCACGATGGGGCATGTGGCACGACACGCATGTGGGCTGAGCCGAGCTTAAAATTTTAGGCACGCGGGCCTTAAAAGTACGGTACGATTAGAGATGGGCTAAGCTCGGCACAATAAAAAAGCTCGCAATAAGTACGTTTTATTTTTTAATAAAAGTAAACTTAAAATTTTATGATTTTACAAATAACTTGAAATTGAATTTTTTTAAATTCATTTAATTCTTAGTTAAAAAAATACTATAATTGATTTATATTTATAATTTATTAAATAAATAATTGATATCATGATTTTAAAGAATAAAATTATAAATATCATGATTTTATAAATATGCATTAATATTATGGTGAACTATGATTTATGACTTTATGTAAGTTTAAGTTAACAATTAAGTTAATCCTTAAGAAAAATTTATTATGATTGTTGTTGTTAAGTATAAAAAAAAACTCTAATACTGTAAGGTCAAACTTAGTAATTAATATTACATTCTCTTACTATTATTAGTTTATTATTATTGAAAATAAACTTGATTTTTAAATTTTTGTTTCTATTAAATTTGGATAAAGATATAGATCTAAAAAAAGTACATACACTTGAAAGCTTAATATACACTCTTTAAAAAAATTATTAGGTTTTTTTTCTTAGGCACGACACTACACGTGTGTGCCATGCTCACTCGTGCCGGGCCGAGCCTAAGCAAAAAAATTTAGGAACGACACGAAATACACAGTAGGCATGGCACAACACGACATGAGTACGAGCACGCATGAACCTTATTTTGATGGGTGGCCATCTCTAGATGTAGGTAAACTATAAAGTGATAAAACGCTGCAACATCAACATTGATTCTTAAATTAAATGTTAGCTGATTTTTTTTCATCTTTCCATCTGTTTGTTTTTATTTTAATTTTGGAATTAAAATAATTGTGAATTATGGATGGCCAAAAAATTTAAATCTCTAATTATTTGATTTTTTTTATTTTGATTAAAATTGGGATTCAGGGTAAAGTTTCATCTCATTTTATAAATTGGTACCAAGATGGTTTATAAAATTTCGTTGAGATCTCAAATTCTTGATTGCACTATTTTTTATCTTCATTTAACTTAAAATATGATTTTAATAGATAAAAAATTTTAGAAATGAAATAAAAATATTCAATATCAAACCCATACCATTTGATTGTAGCACAATATTTAGGGTAAAAGCTAGTTTAATTTCTATATTTTGACATTAGTGCCAGTTTAGTCCTTATCTTTTAGAAAAATACCTCAAAGCATTTCTGTTGTTAAATTATTGACATCCCTGCCATTATTGAAATACTATCTAAGCAACCCAAGACGGGGAGGGGTGAATTAGGATTTTATAATTTAAGCTAAGCAAACCACACAACAATTCAATCTAATGCCTTAATGGAATAAAAAATAATAAATTCAATAACGCACAATAATAAGAGAGTAAGAGAAGAGAAAACAAACACAATAATTTTTACGTGGTTCAGCAATCACTGCCGATGTCCACGCCTCCAAGCTCAGTCGACTTGAGGATTTCACTATCCAAGCTTCTAAGGCTTCAAGTTCTTTACAATCAAGAGATTATCTCCCCAATCTCTTCAACCCAAGTGTTTCTCACACTTGTACACTCACAATTTGATGAGAAATGAAAATTACAACCAACAACTCTCTTTTAGAGTTGATAGACGAATGATAGCTCAATGAAGATTTAATCTATGATGATTTACAAAATTGAAGCTTAATATATGTTGTGTGCACTTGTTTATACTTGCCAAGATTGCTAAAAATGAATTGGATTTGAGTTTATATAGTTTGAGCTCAAAAACTAGCCGTTATTCACTTTTTGCTCACTGTCGGATCGCCGTTAACTCAATGTCGAATCGCCGTTTGACTGGTCAATATGACCGTTGGACTGAATTTTTAAATTGTATGATCACCATTATTTAGATGTTGGATCGCCGTTAGTGTCCAGAGGCTAATCTTTAATTTTGTTCAATGTCGAATCGCCATTATCTGGATGTCGAATCGCCGTTAGCGTCTAGAAGCTAATCTTCAATTCTGTTCAATGTCGGATCGTCGTTTGCTACAGTGAATTATTTTACAAAATTATAGTTTGACCCTAAATCTTTCTATAACTGTATTATGCCCTAAAATGTTATAAATTTTACAAATAAGTCCAATTTCAGAATTTCTAAATAATGCTTGCTATTCCCAAAATTTTTTAAAATTATGATATGGCCTACAATGCTATGAAACTTTTCAAATAAATCCTTCTCCATAATTTCAAGCAATATTTGTTGATTTCAAAGTTTTCAAAACTCTTTGAATTAGACAATAAACTTGCAAAACAACCAATTTCATAAAATCATTTTTTCATTAAATATAAAATCTTTATAATGTGAAAATAATGATTTATTTAAAATGTATAAAAAATAATTTGAGCTTTTCAAAACTTAATCATTCTTAATTTTGTTTGTTATTATCAAAATCAACATTATGGATATATAAATGCTAACAATTATTTGTTATTTCTTTTGTCTTGCTTTTAAAGTATTACCCTCTTACAATAATGTTTCTTTTCTTTAAAATTAATAAAAAAAATTAAATTATCAATTTAACACCAAAAAATAAAATAGAAACAAAAAGAATATATATTAATTTTTTTGGAATACTCTTTTGAGGAGTTAATATATTAATTTTTTTACTAATGTCCAAAAAATTGGTAATCTAATTTTTTTTATAATATCAATTTTTTTGGACATTTGTGAGCTACCATAAAAATTAATATATATTCTTTTTTTATTTTTTGGTTAAATTGGTAATTTAATTTTTTTTTATTTTATTATTGTCCAAAAAAATATTATTGTAAGAGGGTAATATTGTAAAAGCAAAGCCAAAAGGAACAAAAGTAACGGTAGGAGTGTCAATAGTTTAACGGTAGGGATGTTTTGAAGTATTTTTAAAAATACAAGGACTAAACAGGCACTGATATCATAACATAGAGATTAAACAAGCTTTTACCCCGATATTTATTATAATTTATAAGTGAGAAATTTACTAAAGATTCTTTTCATTCATTTGTAAATTACAAGTGGATTTGCGTTTGTAAAATTTGCTGTAAATTAGTCTGTTAAGCATGATGTGGCAATACTTAATATAAATGTATTATAGTTTTGCAATTAACTTAATATAAATGAACTTTTCAACAAATTGTGTTGCACTCGCACATGGGCGGACCTAGTTAAGAGTTAAATAAAAAAGAATTTCGGTACATTTTCTATATAACAAAATACTTGTAATTTAGTGGTAGGATTGAATTTTACTGGTTTTGGAGATTTGGTTCAAATCCCAATAGCCATATAATTTTTTTTCTGTAGATACTTGGTTCTCAAAAGCTTAAATTCTATTATTTTTTCTTAAATTTTTAAAAATAATAGTAATAAATTATTTACTTTAGATGTCAAAACTCATTGTGAACATTAAAATAAATTAGTATCCCAAATTAAATTAAATTTTTTAAAAATAAATACCCCTAATTTAAGTGTCCAAAATCTTGGCACCTTACTAGTTAATTATGTTATACGAAATTACAAAAAGAATAAAGATGTTCTTGGACAAGTGTCAGTCACGAGAGTCAATAATATTTATATTTGATTTTATAAATATTTGATTTTAAAAAATGAACAATCCTTAAGACTACAGAAGAATATGCCCGATTCAATTATTTAACTTGCTAGTGTTTATACTTGCATGTTTGAAATTTTGATCATTGGCAGAGTGGAAGAAACTTGCAGAAAAAGAGGAGAAGGAGGAGTAAAAAATAATAATAATTAGGATTTATAAATTAAAATTTTAAAATCTTTATTATTTTTTATATTTTAGCAAACAAAAGAGACCATAATGTGTAATTAGAGTATTAAAATTTTACACTGGAGCAACATAATTTGCAGGTAAATGTTTATCAAAAATAAAATATTGCCCGTAAATGTTCATTTAGTTTTTATATTTTAACTTAATTATTCATTTAGTCCTCATATTTGAAAAAAAATCTCAAGACAAATTTATTGTTACTAAATATGTTATACTTATATTCTTACGTTTTCTTTGTTTTTATAATAATACCTTTGCAACAATATTCTTGGGGATATTAAGTAAAAAAATTAATTTATCAAATTAGCCTTAAAAGTAAAATAAAAGTTAGTGTAAATATTTTGTTATTATTTTAATTTTAGGATCAATTTTGTAAATTAGTTTGTTATAATTATTAGTGAGATTGTTGTAAGGGTATTAAAAATTGTTTAAAGTTGGTTTATATTAATTAATTTATAAATAATAATTAGTAAGATTGTTGCAAGGGCACAGAAAATACTAGTTCTTATAGAATTATGTTTATTAGTTAATTTGCTAATAAATAATGATTGATTAATTTGCTAATTAACTTTTCCAATAGATAAAAAAAATTAATGTCAAGAATCTTGTAGTAAGAGTATTATTATAAAAGTTATGAAAAAATAACAGTGAAAATGTAATATATTGAATATAAAGATGTCTTGAAGTACTTTTTAGGGTTATTAGCATTTTACTACGTCAGGAATTGCTAAATATCAAATGACTACAAGAAATATTGTTTCTTATCATTTTACTACTATATCTTTATAAAAATATTATTTTACTATTTTTCCGTTACAACTGTTAGTTGATTGTTAGTTGACTAACACAATACCAATTTTGCCCTTCATAATTAAAAAAATAAGATAAATTTGTAATTCATATATCATAATTCTAGCAAAAAAAATTATGTTGGCATTTTATATCCATTTTAATAAATATATTACAAATTTATTTTATAAATAAGTTTCAAATATTTTTTTTAATCATGAAGGGTGAAATTGGTATTTTGTTAGTCAACTAACTCAATAACTAAAGAAATCAACTAACTAATGTAGAATCGGAAAAGTAGTAAAATAATATTTTTATAAAGATATAATGGTAAAATAATAAGAGCCAATACTTCTTATAGTCATTTGATATTTGGCAATTTTTGAAGTAGTAAAATGATAATAACCCTATTTTTTAATATATAGGGATTAAACAGACATTTGAATTAAAATATAAAGATTAAACGAACATTTAAAAATTCATTTTTTATCATTATTTTTACCAAATTTTATTCATTGTCTTTACCTAAGAAAAATTTAACATTAACAACATTTTTATCAAGATACAAATACCGTCGACTGTATTAACAATTAATATTTAAACAAGCAATGGAACACATTTTTAAATAGGGATGGTAATGGACACTGTCTGTAGTGAGTTTTCTATTACCCAACCCTTACCCGCGCAAAATTTAAATTACCAAACCTGCACCCGTACCACCACGGGTTTTGGCAATTACCAAATCCGCAATGGTACCCGGTAGATTCAAATGTTTAATATGTAAATTTATATTAATAACTTAAAATTCCACATAACTTACTCAATTATGAATTTAATCAATGTAAATAGAAAATTAAAATTTCAACATCAATTCAATACAAATTCTCAAATTGAAGTTTGAAATACACAAATTTATTAAAAAAACCACAATTTAGTATCTAAAAATAACAATTACATTTCATATTATCATTCAACACAAGCTCCAAGAGAAGATCTTCATTTCATTCACCACCATTAGCACCCATCCAACATGATGCCTACAATAATGGTTAAAGTTAATATTTTCCAAAGAAAAATAGTCCATACAAAATTAAAATAAGAATATAATAATCCATGAATTAAGTTAAAGAAACTTAGTTCTTTATCTCATCAACAATATCTTCATCTTTGGAGAATTTGCTTTGTCTTACTTTATTAGAAGAATTTGCTATTTCCTACTTTATTTGAATTAATATTTATTAGGAGAATTTATCAGCAATAAAGGAAGTGGAGCGTTGGCTCACTGTCACATGTTTATAGCTGAAGAAGTGAAAAATGAAGATAGAGATGAGAGATGGGCGCACAGCTCAAGGGAAAATCCCTTTAGTTTTGTTTAGGTTATGACTGTTAGGGCCATGTATGCTACTTGCATTGTTATACACTTTGGTTATTTGGCATTTTGCATAATTGTATTATTTTATTTATTTATTTATTAGATTTAAATATTTCTTCAATTAAAATTAAATTAAATATTTTAAAAAATTACAGGTCTGGCAGATATTTATGCGCGTATCCGTTGGATATTGGGTTAATATCAAACCCACCCGCATCCAAGTGCAGGTTTCAATTTGTAATACCAAACCCGCCCACAACCCGTAAAATTATCCATAGCGGATAGATTTTGACGGGCGAGTTTGAACCAATTTGCGGGTACAATTGCCATCCCTATTTTTAAACATGTCATCTCCGAAATTGTCAAATTCAATTTCTTGCACAACCAATCACATATCTTTACAAATTTGACATTTCACTTAAAATTCTAAACAATTTTACTTTCATTTTGGCTAGACTTTTGACCAAAAAAAAAAAAAAGTCAGTTGTTAGTGTCGTGATTAAAGCTCAAAGAAGATGAAATTATTAATGCATCCGAAGTAATCCAGAAATTTGATCCAACTACAGTAGACAATAACGAATAAAATGGCTACATGTACAGCTGCAAAGTCAACAAGATTTGGTAATAATTATCCAATCAAAAATCCAAAGAATCTCGATGATCAGCCCCCTGTACTTTATACTCCCCAGCAAGTACATTTTGTTATACTCCTCAGTTGACCTTAAAACTGTTTTAACTCCAACCATCATCTCAACCCCACACTTCCGGCCATATGTCAGTTAAGTGTTTTAACAAATTAAACAATTTAAAATGAACCTAAGGACATAAGAAATAATGAGCTCCGAAAATATTGGAAGTGATGGAAACCTAGGGCTAGGTTTTGAGAGACTTAATCCGCCACCGCTGCAAGAGGACAGGACACTTAAGAAGGCCCGGTTTAGGGAACCGATGCTGATAATCCACATAAACCCTCTTGGAGGGATAAAGCTATGGAGGCAGTCACGGTGATGGCAAGTCAGACGGGGAGTGCAGAGAAGGATTTGGATATTGAAGATGAAGATTGTTGGGGAAAAATCATTTTTTAAATATTTATAAAAACTTTTTAAGATTGATCTCATATAATATATAAGAATTCGTAATCTGGAAATCGTACCTTGAAAATATGAGAAGATTAACAATCTTCGCTTTTTCCACTGAAGTGAATTAGGCTCCCAGATCACGATCTGTTACCACCACGCCTGTTAGATCACGATCCGTCACCACCACATTTGTTAGATCACGATCCATCACTAATGATCTTCCAAGTTATGAATCAAGTTTGATCGGCACTTGACGTGTGGGCGCCTTTATCACTACCAATAGCAACTAGGAGGAGAAAATTTTTCTCTCAAGATTAGAGAGAGAAAAAATCTTTTTCTTTGACCTGTATAAAGTGGCTGTCCTCCTCTTCTTTTGGGAGAAAAGAAACCTTTTTATATCTTTCTTTAGTGAAACCCTAGGCTCCAAAAATAAAAGTTACGTTACTTGCTTTTTCCTATACGGGGCCGACCTTGTAAAATAACATAAGGTCCCTTATACATAAGTACATTACATGAAACTTCCCACTAAATAATATATTTAGGCTTTTAACCCAAATAGCTAGCTATCTTGCATATTAATCCAGTAGTGGCGCAGTCAATTAAATGAGATAACCCGGGGATCAATTGGGTACATACAATAGTGGCTACAATAATTAGGCATGTAATTAAACTAGCCCAATTTTTTAATTCCAAATCTACTCCACTAAAAGATTGGAACTGACCTCCATAATTGTATGCTATTTAGGATAGTGTTCTCGAATAATAATTCGACCCATGCCACATTGATTTCTTTACTGCATAATCCTTTGTACCACATCGTTAATTAAATTGATATCTCAACTGTCCAATCAATTTAATTACATCTTATTCCTTGATACTTACTGATTTTCTCTAATGATCATTTTCAACATAATAAATATGTTGACACACTGTGGCCAAAGAATTCTATGATCAAGTGCCGAAAACCCATCAAGAAAAGTGTCGTACAAATTTCATATTGTTAATTTATAACTCCAATACTTATAATTGCTCCCACCAAGATACCGGGTAATCTTGATCATAAGTGTGTGTCGTGCCCATTGGTAACCCAAATGGAATAACAATTACAATCATGAAATCATAATTAACTCAAGATTAAGATTACAATAAAATCGATGCCTATGAGATTTAATAAGTCTGATAGTTATTACAAGGTTAATTAAATCTCATATGTAATCTTGTTCAATGTAATCGTACTACATCAATAAATTCATACATGATCAAGAAAAATCATTCAATGAATTTATTACAGTCTATACCTAAATAAAGTGCCCAACTTTATTTATCAACTGCGAACACAATTTATTTAATCATAACATAACTTGTATTTATATCTTCTGTGAATCCACATGGTGATCATATAAATACATATAATATGATTAAATAGATTTTACTCAAAATATTAATGCAATTAAGATATTTGAATAAAATACCCCATTTATTTTATTAATCAGAAAAATTATTTATTACAATTAAATAAACACATATACTTTTAAAGAGCACATTTTCCCAACAAAGATGTGGTTGAGGGAATAGAGAAGGGTATCCTTGCAATATACTTCTCCAAATGGGTTCAAGAGAAACTGCAGCAACCATGGCGTTACTCTGTAATAGTTAAATTATTGGGCCGGCAGATTGGATATCGGGTCTTATGTAATAGGCTGGAGGTCCTATGGAAGTCGATGGTGGCTGATTTCTTAATCATTGATCTAGAAAATAATTACTTTTTGGTGAAGTTCCAAACTGCAGTTGATGCTGAGCGTGCCTTAACAGAAAGACCATGGATTGTTATGGGTAGAAATCTATTTGTTCATCCTTGGACACTAGAATTTGATTACTTCGTCAAATGAACTCACTTCGACTTTGGTATTGGTACGATTACCAGACATGGCGATTTAGTATTTTCACAAACGTAGTTTGCGAAGACTTGGCAATAAAATTAGAGAGGTTATTAAAATTGATTACAATACTGAGGACTCTGAGAGAGGGAAATTTTCTAGACTGGCAATTAGGGTTTCTCTTGTCAAACCTTTAGTCTCGCAAATTAAGGTGAATGGGAAAATTCAATAGGTGGAGTATGAGGGGCTTCCAATGATATGCTTCTCCTGTGGAAAATATGTACATGTTACAGAGGATTGTGGGGAGAAAAATATGGTGGCGACTGATACAGTTAACCCAGTGGAGATCAACGCCCTAGTGGTGGCCAACGAGAAGAATAATGTCACGAATTCTAGAGTAGTTGAAATGAGATGGAACAAGTTTGGTCCTTGGATGGTTGTATCACGCAAACACAAACCAAGAAATTATTTTGGTAAGAATTTTTTTGACGGCACTGTCGAGGATTAGCCGTTTATGTGCCAAAGTAACTCTCGCTTTGCCGTGCTTGCTTCGCAAGATCTAGGGGACGATGAACATCATAATTTGGCTACTGCCATTCCTGAGAAAGAGACTAGCCATGCAGATCCGAAACAACCAAGTAAACACTATGCTTTGCAACCCTATGCACTCGACTTTAAACGTAGATCCTCCACAAGACTTTCCTCAAAGTTTGCTTACTAGGGCAAGTCTCATGTTGTAGCCAAAGAAACTAGAACCAATAAGAAAACCATGCACCTGAAATCAAACACACAAAACAATGTGGTGGATCCTAATATGGCTAACACATTATCCATGCCCGTTGAAACCCAACCCAGCATTATGATGAGCCCTCACTGCATACCCATGACCCTTGACCCTCTAAAGTATACAACTATTGTCTTCCATAACCCAAGCAATAAGTCTATAGATACCCAGGAGATAGATGGTGCCAACCTACATCATTCTGATCTGGAGGCCAAAGGTCAAAATTTACCTTATTCGGGAGACCCCCCAGACTTACATGGTGGTGAAACGGATCTTGAAATAGAGGATGATGAGTATGACCCGAATTATGTGAAGGATGTGGAGAATGATGCTACAATAGTTGGTAAGGACTCTTTTATGGAGAATGCAGCACTGAATAAGGAGGATGGGACCCATGGGTCCGGCCAGTAAGGAAAGCTCCACCCCTTTTGTATATTTTTATGATTATGTCAATTTCAATTATGTTTTGGAATATTCAAAGGGCCGGGACCTCAGATTTTGACTTTCTTTTGCTGCAATTATTCAAAGTTATAACCCGTCTATGGTGGTGATGTTTAAGCCAACAATTGGTGGCAAAAAAGCTAACAATTTTATCTGATGCGGTGGTTTTGAGAGATCCCATAGGATCAAGGCGGTTGGTTTTTCTAGAGGAATTTGGGTCTATGAAGGGATTTTATTACAGTAAAGGTAGCTTTAAATCATAAGCAATATGTTCATTTTAAGATTATATCTAGTAATGGTTTGGAGAGTTAGGTGACTGCGGTGTATGCTAGCCCTATTCCAACAGTCCGACGAGAGTTATGGTATCACCTTGCAAATATTGCTTCTTAAATGATGGAACTGTGGTTGGTTGGAGGAGATTTCAATGCTATCTAGTACGCACATGAGAAGAAAGGCGGAGCTAACCGAACAAGTGGCATTTGTAATTTATTTAATAATTGGTTTCATTCTTGTAGATGTTTGATCTAAAATTTTCAGGCCCTCGTTTCACTTGGTCTAGGGGAAATCTTTCTAAACGCCTGGACAGAACGGTATGCAATGATGGCTAGCTAATAAAACATGCAAATAGTAGTGTCCTACATCTTTTGAAAATTGCTTTTGACCATCGTCATATTCTAGTCAAATTCCAGAACGTGGATTCAAGGAATAGGGGTTCGAGGCCTTTCCGGTTTTTGGCTGCATGGCTCACGGACGAGAGGTTTGGGAGTTTTGTGAATGGTAGCTGGAAGAAATGAGCTAATTTTTTAGATGTAGTGGCTGATTTTACTAAATGAACGATGAGTTGGAACAATGAAATTTTTGGAAATATTATTTATAAGAAGTGGAAATTGTTGGCTCGAATAGGTGGGATCCAGCGGATTTTGGAAACTAAGCCTAATCATAGCCTTACGAGACTTGAAGTTAAGCTTCAGAAAGAGCTCGAAGAAATTCTCAATCAGGAAGAATTATTGTGGCTTCAGAAATCCAGGAGAGATTGGACTTTATATGGTGACCGTAACACTGCCTATTTCCATAAAAAAACTATAACCAGGCATCGCCAGAATCGGATCAATGCGATTCAGAATGAGATAGGGCAATGGATATACGATGTCGAGATCATCAAGCAATTTGTTGGAAAATTCTTCTCAGATTTATACACTCCTGAACAAGGGGTGCATAGCCCGTGTACTATTAGAGGGTGTTTCCCTGTGATCTCTAATGAAACCTGCTTAAGCTTGCTGTCTGTTGTCACAGATGAGGAAGTTAGATGGACTATTTTCAGCAAACCCCAGGAGTTGATGGTTTTTGTAACGCCCACTTTTATTTTTTTTCCTCTTTTACCCTTATTAAATTGAGTAGGATAGTTATTATTGAGTATTTGTGTATGAGTAAAATTTATCAAATTACTTTTAATAAGTAACGGAAGTTATTAGTTTTTATAAAAAAAAAGTATTTATTAATTATCAAGTATTTAAGAAACCATTTTTTTAAGAAGTCGTTTTTTATTTTCTACGCCGTTACAAACCCTAGAAAAAGAAAAGAAAAAGAAAGAAACAAATTTCTTTAGTTGGTGTTTGCCTTAAGGTATTAAATATTTTTTTGACATAGGTGATTTATTTTTATTAATCGTTTGCGTTTAATTACGTGTAGTATGATTTAGGTAATGTATGTGTGTTTGTAATGTTGTGATGATATGAATAGTCTGTATTCCTTACTTGAAATCATTTTCTCTATTTAAAATCACATGAATACGTTTCTATATCATGGAACTAGACATCCTAAGTTTTCCATTGATAGGTTTTGTGTTGAAATCCTCTGAGTATGCAAATTGTTATGGTTTTTTGAATTGGGTTACTGGTGCTGGAAAATTCCAATTTTCAGCAGTGGTTCTCACATCTAGAAATTTTTCCGTAAGGTTACACATCCTTAAAAAAATTATGGTGATTTTTGTATCAACAGATTTATGTCTCGTATGCTTTAATTTCGTAGTTTTATTCGTTATGGTTAAATTATTAAAAATCGTAAAATGTGGCTGTTGCAGATCTAGAAACTGTTTTCCAGAAATTGCAGATATTGAAACGTGTAACAGTTGGGCTAATTTATGAATATTACGTTCCATGTTAGGATTTTATAATGAAATTTCAATCTTTCCTCTGTCTTTAAGAACTAGAATCGTGATTTTTGGGCATGTAAAATAAAAGATATGAATATTTGAAATTCTGTTTTTAAATCTGGAAATTTCTGGACAGGTTTGATGTTCTCGGAAATAAAATGTTTTAAAATAGTTACAGGAGTCCAAAAATTATGAATTGTAATTATATATTTTCTGAATGTGTCTTCTGTAATTAGCAAAAAGAAACATATTATTTCGTGTACTAAAGAATATTTTATGAATTTCCAGAGTGGTAGAGGTCTGTTTTGGTCAATGCTGGACAGTTTTGTTACTTTGGTGAAAGGTCAATATTCTGACTCAATTTTTATTTGTGCTGATTTTTGTGAAATATTGTATGCAATGCTGTGCATGTTCACAGTGCCTCTGTAAATTTTCATGGTTTTCCGACATGTGTATAGGTTATTAAAAATCAGCATGTGCAGGATATTAATAAGTATAGAATATGTTTAGAATATGTATAAGTATTAAGATAGTATAAGTGCCTATGAATTAAGGATGATTGGAATTATGTTTAAGGTTAGAGATGATATTGGTAAGGATATTTTTTATGATGATTATAGGACGTGGGTGAGGTCGTTGGTTGTTCTCGAGGTATTGAATTGATTGCTACGGATCGAGGTAAGTAAATTCATGCATGATGTACTTTATAATAAATGCATTTTATTTTATAAGAATTATGTTTAAATGGATATTTTTACAAAACTGAGTTCTAAAATATTTAAATGAATTTTGTAAAATAAAAACACTTTTAAATGAATTTATATAAATGAATTTTTCTTAAGAAATTAGTTTTCTCAAACAAAATATTTTCTTAAAGAATTTTCTAAAAGATTTAAATGTTCAAAGAAAAGTTCTTAAATGTTTTAGAAGACTTTAAATGCTATTTATGAAAAGATGTATGGTGGATTCAAAAATGTTTTAGCTCATAGTCTGTAGTAATGTATACGATGCAAATGTTATGATGTTATGAAATGTTATAGCCAGCTTGCTGATACGATGATGATCTTGTGTACAAGGATGTTACGAACAATGCGGGGTATAATATCTTGAATGAAGAACAATGCAGGGTATAACACCCTAAATGATGAATGATGAATGATGATGACTGCGAGGCATGAGCTACCAATATTTATGTTTTCAATGTTTTTATGAATGATTTAATGTTTTTAATGCTTTTACAAGAATCTACCTCTTATGCTAAATCAAGATGTTATTATAAGATGTTATAAAATATTTAAAGGTTTAATGACAAAGGTTTTCAAACACGGTGCATGGATTTGCTTACTGAGTTGACGACTCACCCTTCGTCTCCAATATTTTGCAGATTGATTAAATATGTGGCTTGAGTTCTTAGATGGAGAATTTTTTTAGTTGATTTTTGGAGTTGCTTTAAAGAGTAAATTTGGCTAGACTTTTTATTTTAGATTGAGACTTTTTATTGGAGATTTTATTTCGGATGTTTTATGTAAGGATCCAGTTGAATATGAATAATTGGTGTTTATCTTGAGTTTTATTAATAAGAATAAATGGTGTGAGGTTTCATTCCAATTTTACCCTTATATTTTCGTGGGTAATTTTTGGGGTGTTACAGTTTTCCTGCTAGTTTCTACCAAGCGCAATGGAGTACAGTTGGTATGTCGTTTTGTTCTTTCATTAAGGATATTTTTAATTCTAACCATATCCTTGCAAAGATCAACATAACCTTGCTAGTCCTTATCCCAAAAGTTGATCAACCAACAAGCCTCAAGATGTTTCGGTCGATCAACTTGTGCACAGTCCCATATAAGACTGTGACAAAAATAAGTGCTAATAGACTACAGGCTCTTCTTTCTAATCTCATTGGCCCCCAGCAAACCAGTTTTGTACCGGGTCGTCATATCACAGAGAATATTGTTATTGCTCAAGAAGTAATTCATACAATGAAGAAGAAGGTGGGGCGTAAAAAGCTGATGGAGGTTAAAGTTGATTTGGAAAGGCGTGTGACAGGTTGAGTTGGTGTTTTATTCAGGAAACTCTAAGGGAAGTGGGGCTTCTGGAGCGTTTTATTCATCTCATAATGGAGTGCTTGTCCACAGCCCCTATGAATGTTTTGTGGAATAGAGAAATGACTGAAGACTTTCGGCCAGGGAGAGGAATTAGACAAGGAGACTCCCTCTCGCCTTATATTTTTGTGCTATATATTGAAAGATTAAGCCATGGTAGTATTCAAGCAGTTAATCAAAGTAGATGGAAGCCCATTCGGCTGACTAGAATTGGCACCCCGCTGAGTCATTTGTTTTTTGTAGATGACCTGTTTATTTTCTTGGAAGCAAATTTCTCCTAGGTTCATGTGTTGAATGATGTGTTGGAGAATTTCTGCAGGAGCTCGGTAGCTAAAGTTAGTAAGCAGAAAACCCAAATTTTTTTCTCTAAAAACGTCCTGGTCACTTTAGCTCGTGGAATTGGCAATGCTTTAGGCTTCTCAATTACAAATAATTTGAGAAAATATCTTGGCATGCCTCTTTTACATGATCGGGTTTCTAAGAAAACGTATCAGAATATCGTTGACAAAGTTGATCAGAGGCTATCAGGATGGGCATCCAAGCAGTTGTCTTTGGCAGGGCGAATTACTCTTGCTCAATCAATGATTTAGGCAATTCTGATTTACGCTTTGCGGACCACATATCTCTCCTCTAGTGTCAGAATTAAAATTGATCAACTTTGTCGAAGATTCATATAGAGTGGGGCTGGCTCTCAACGGAAGCTAAGCCTTATTAGCTGGAACAACATTTGTAGACCCAAGACTAACGGAGGGCTCGGGTTCAAAGACTTGGAAATTATGAACAAAGCTTTATTAATGAAAATGGCTTGGGATTTACCCATAATCCTAACAAGCTTTGTTCTCAGGTCTTAATTTCAAAATATGTTTTACCTAGTGATTTGGCTATTATTGATGTTCCTATTAAAAGTAGTTCTTATTTATGGCGTTCCATGGGTTGAATTTGGAAAGACTTTCAGAAGGGTTTGCGATGGAGTGTTGGCAACGGCCAAAGGGTGAAGTTTTGGGATGATATTTGGGTTACTAATAGTGATCCCTTAGTCAACAATACGGTGGCCTAAATTCTTGATAGCATGCGTAATATGATGGTGGCGAACTGTATTGATTAGAATCGGAATTGGTTGTGGAACAAATTCAGCTCTTTATTGAATAACCATGCTGTTTTAAGGATTGCTTCCATGGTTCCTCCGTCGACAGCAAGAGGTAATGATATGGTATATTGGGGGGCTTCCAATACAGGAACCTTCACAGTCCGTTCAGCTTATCATGTTCTTACGAATCATTCTCCTGTTGAAGACAATCACGATTGGAGGCATTTGTGGCAATGGAAGGGGCCTCAAAGCGTAAGAATTTTCTTATGGTTATTATGCCATGATCGGTTGAAGATAGGATATGAGCTTGCTAGAAGACATGTTGACATTGCTCCATTATGTGGGTGGTGCCATGCGCAGGTTGAGAGCTCTTCGCATGCAATTCGGGATTGTGCATACTCGAAAGGTGTTTGGAGGAAGCTTGTTCCCGTGGCTAGGCAGTATGATTTTTTTAGCAATCCTCTTCGGCAATGGCTCATGATGAATCTTAGGAGAAGGACATGTGATATGGGAAGTTTATCTTGGCAAGTCACGTTTGGTGTTGCTGCTTGGAGAATTTGGTATTGGAGGAATCATGTGTTGTTTAACAACAAGAGATGGAATGGTGATTCGATTGTTCGTGATATTAAGAAAAAGGCTGAGAATATTTGTTCTACCCTCTCAACCATAGTTTATAGAAGGAATACAAGGATTGAGAAATGGATTCGTTGGGCTCCTCCTCCATGGCCTTATGTGTGCTTAAATATAGACGGTGCAAGGAAAGAAAATGGAGATGCGGGTGCAAGAGGTCTGTTGCGGGATTGTTATGGTAGGTTCATTCATGGTTTTAGCACAAATATTGGTGTAAGGCTGAACTCTGGGGTGTTGGTGTGTGTTCGGTTATAAAGGCTGAACTCTGGGGTGTTTTGCATGGATTAAGAATGGCATGGGACCTTGGTTATAGGCATATCCAAGTTGGAGTTGATAACTGTAGTGTGGTGCAGCTTAAAAAGGAGGACAATGTCAATGTCAATGACCGTTCGACTACAATTCAAATGATTAAGGAGCCCATGTGGAGGAATTGGAGTATTCAAATTAATCATATATATCGTGAAGCAAATTCGACGGCTGATTTCCTTGCTACACATGCTTTGCGTTTGCCTGTCGGAGTGCATTTTTTTAATTTTGTCCCTTTAAAATTGAGTTCTATTGTGTATTCGGATATATATGGAGTGGCACACTCCCGTTTTGTGTCCCTCTAGCTCTTCTCCTTTAGAGCCCTTTTGTCCATAAAAAAAAAACAATTTAAAAGTAAAAAAATGCATTTTAGCTGATACTCGTAGGTCTCTTTACCAAACCTACCCGCTATCTTTTGTGACTTGCAAGCTTTGATTTGTATTATTAATTCACTGATTACTCCTTAAAATACTTACCATATCTACTGAAATTACCAGAAGTTTACAGGGGTGGGCAACGATTCGGTTCAGTTTTAAATCGAATTGAACCGTTAATTTTTTTGTTAAAATAATAATTTAAATCGAATTAATTTTGTATATTTTTTAATATTAATAGTAATTTCTTTATTTTTTAATTTTTTTAATTTTTAATTTTTCTCATATAAACCGATCATTTTTTATTTTAAAACCTACCGCACCGTTTTGGATCAACCATATAGATATATATTTTTTAACCCACGCCTGGCCATGTCTGCGGGTAGGCAATTTACTTTCAATATAATTTTAATTCTTTTATAATATTTGCTTCTAATTCTTAATATAAAAATCCATCAAAATTTTTTTATTTTCTTATTATTAAACTTGTAATCAATTAAAAGAAAACTAAATATATTAATGTCATCATGGTTTGCAAAGGGGAACAATTCAAAGCTCTTCGCAACAAACGAAACGGTGTGATTTCGGAAACGTAAAGAAGGGGTTGGCAAGCAAACATCAAGAGCACCCGATTCACCCGAAATAACGCCAGTTAACATGTCTGCTTATCATGAGACGAACGTCTTACCGAGGGCGTCGCCTTGTCTTTGTTAGGCAAAGCGAATAACAGAGAGCGAGTAAGAAAGAGAGACACCAAACAAGAAAATTAAGACATGAGGGGGAGGAGGGCGCCCGTATTAGTGGGTTTGGTGATAGTTGTGTTAATGGGTACCGCCGTTTACTTAAGGCTTTGGACTATCGATTATACTGTTTCTTCTGCTGACACTGAGTTGCTTAGGTTTTCTTTATTTTTTGTTTTACAAGTTTTCTTTCTTTACTGATTTTGCCCTTTTCTTGTAATTGTAAGAAATGGGTTTTCTTGTGGAATTGTAATATTGCAGGAGACAGTTTGACCTTGCAAATAGGGAGGCAATGGATGAGTCTGCAGAATGGAGACTCAAATATGATAAACAAGTGGAGAGGGTAACCAATTGTACTCAAGAACTAAACAAGGTATGATTCTGTTGTTCAGGCATGGCAATGTCTGTGTGTAATTAATTAGGATTAAAATCATTTCTAGGTACTTTTAAGAATGCATTGATTATCAGTTAGTTAGAAATAAGATCCGTGGTGGCAAATTTCCTTGCTGTATTTTGCCTTTCCCTGTCACGTTTAGTTAGACTTTTTTGCATAACAATTGGACTTGCAGGATTAGATTAATTTTGTTAATGGGTATCTTTCTAATGTTTCTAGTCTGTTTACATTGGTCTGTACAGATGAATTTAATCAGGCAAGTCATCTATTCTTCCATTAGCACCAATATTTGTTGAGTTGCATCTGAGTTATCATGTTGTGCAAAGTGTTTGGTAAAATTAATTCTTTAATTTTTCATTGGACATTTCCAGCATGAAGACTGGTAAAAGGACTTGGACATAAAGCACAAAGCAGGCATTGAATTTTAAAGATGTTATTAGTGAAATATTATCGGATTACCATTATCCCTGGGTTTAAGCAAATGCAGTTGTGAACAACTATTCAATTTTGTTCAATATTATACTATATTTTGAGCTTGTGTTTTAGGTAACAATATGCAAGCAGAAAAGTGAAAACTACTCATTTTTGTATTTAGGAGCCGAGATATTGAGCTTGTATTGTACACATTGGGACTGAATAATATTTGTTACATTTAACAGGTTAAGGAATCTTTTGAGAAGCAGGTCAAGGATCCTGCTAACATCAACCAAAAAATTGTAATACTCCAAAAGGTGACACTTTAATGCCACAATCTCTCATTGCTCATTGTTGTCTACTACTGTTTCTTCCCCTGTGGGCAAAACCTTTGAAATTTTTTTAGTATTTAATTTGTTATCCCTCAAATATTTTCTCATTCTGCCACTTAGGGAGCACCAAGATTTGGTCAGTTTTGCCTGAAATAACTTGATCAGTGTATTAAATACTTTGCTCCAGTTGAAATGAACTTCTCTCTGGCTTTTCTTAACAAGGCCTAAAGATTTTATCAAAAGCATTTATTGTGTTCGAGTATAATCACCTCAATTTTCTTTCCTTTTCTTCATTTTGATTTTGATATTTTTTAACAATTTTTTATCATTTCTAGGAAAATAAAGCCTTGCTTGAAAGGATAAAAGTCTTAAATCAGCAGCTTGAGGCTCAGAAGATGAAGTGCGGCTCATGATAGATTAACTGGTTTCTGAAAGTTTCCGAAAGGTTGAATAGATTTCACCAGAATTATGTATCATTACGTAGCAACTAGTCAGTGGTTGCTTGACAGAAGTTGTAGTCACAAGTTTTGCCCAATGAGTTCGCAACTTCCAGGAAGAAGTTATTCAACTACGAAAGGCCATTTTTGTCAGTATACCGTCATTCCTATCATCCGTGTACAGTGTACACCGTGGTCTGGGTGAATTTTTTTTTTTCAGCTAAGGCGGGTCAATCTAACAACAGCATGCTGTTTCTATTTCTTGTGGGTTTCTGGTATATAATGGAAACGGTTGGTTAGATATTTCAGCTGCTTGATGCTCAATAATGTAATTTTTTTTTAATTAATTTTGGGGAACCTCTTGCTCTTAGTGCATTTTTGTTTTTGAACAGATAGAGCCACAATGAGTCATAGTGCAATATTTTATCCTGAGATTCGTTTGTGCACAAAAAGGAAAAATCAGAAATTGAATAGTCCTGTTAGACGGTAGATAGTCATCCCAACTTTCGGGTTGTACCTCCATCTTCCATTCATAAATATTGGATGATTCTGTCTTTCCAATCTTAAAGTCATAGTTAGTTAGCTATTTTTGATTTCTTGTGCTCGACAAACGATGAAGATCTGTTGTAGAGTTGGACTCAGCTCTCAGATCCCGGAGAAACCTCGATATCGTCTGCACAAATACCTCATTTTGGTCTGGCTGACTTGAGGAGGCAGGGGTGGTAGCAGCAGCAGCATTGCTGCTGCTTCCTCCACATCTCTACAGAAAACCAAGAAACCAAACTATTAAACACAAAAGTATGCTAAATGTGGTACTGTTGAAATGCATGAACAAGCCGCAATTATGGCTTAAAAGGAAACTTGCAGAGGCTACTCTTCTTCGTTTTGGTGGTTTTGTTCTGGCACTCATCATCTCAATCAGCTCATCAAACTGTAGGTCGAGCCGAAGAAGTTTCAGTCACTTTCCAATTACATAGAGCTAAGCATTGCAAATAAATAAGCTACAATATTATAGAATGTAATGGTTGCTTATATTGTAAGTATCCTTGTTACACAAATACCTGCTTCACAATTATGTTGTACTTCCTCACACATTGATACAGCCTTCTTTCATCTTCTTGTTCGTTTGACATATTTTGTATGACAATGTTGTTGATTATGTGAAAGCTTCCTGCAGCCTTAGTATATATAAGTGTTTAAGAGCATGTAATTAACATGAAAAGAGGTTGCTTAAAGAAATGTAATATGGCCGTTACCACCGACCTCTGTTACAGAGGTAATAAAAAGTAGGAGAGAATAAACTGTTAACTTGCCGCCATTGCCTTTCTCCTTTAAACATGTAAACGCAATTCTTGTGAAGAGAAACTAAATGAAACATATGCAACCACTTCTACTCCTAGAAAGAAGTAACAGAACCAATAACAAGATAATAAAACTCTTGCCATAACGAGAGGTTTGACACTTAAAATATAATCAACAGTGTAACTAACCACATTATCAATTCCCCACAAAATCATGAGAAAGAAAATGACAAAACAGCTTCCCATACATTATACAGAGAATAAGTTAGAGAGTTTGTCCTTTCTGGCTATTAATGGGGTTTGTTAAGAGTAAACAGCTTGAGACTGCAAAAAGAAAAATCCTCAGGTTTCTTGCCATACAAAGAAAAATGTGAAAAATATGAATAATTAATTCTGAGAAGGAGCAGCAGTTCCAGGCTCTTATGCAGCCTCCCCAAGTGAGCTTGTCTTCTGTGCTGTTGTTTTGCTTCGAGCTCTAATGCTCTTTGCCTCTGTTATTCAGCAAGCTAATCCATTTATGCCTTGCGTTCCGGTTCTTCCCTTCTTCGTCTTTCAGCCTCTTCGTGCATCTAACGGTTCATCAGCACTCTTTCTTGGAATACGTTCTTTTTGTCCAACATTCTTGAAAGCCCCGCTTTTCCTTAAGGCCTTCAACTCTTCATCGTGGCATTGTCTGCTCAACTCAACCTCTTGCTGTTGTTCGCTTTCATGAAGCACCCTCTCCTCCAACCGTTGTTGGAAAGCAGCTTCGATCAAGGGGATGGCCTCCTCTCTTTTTGCTCTTTCCGAATAATCCAATGTTTTAGCCAGTTTTCGTAACTTTTTATCCATCTCTTGCCTCTCCCTCAGCTGCTGCTCCATTATTAGCTTCTGGGTTCCCTACTTTTTACTACTGCTACACTTCTCAGCTTCCTCATCAAGCAGTGTTTGCGCTTCTTCAAGTTGTATGAGGAGGATTCTTTGATTTTTCCTTAGCTCAAATTCATCTGCAAGCCTTTTCTGCTCAGCCTCCTCCGCTATCTTCTCCTGTTGCCTTAGCATTCCCCTAGACTCCTCCTCCCAATCTCCCATTCGATTTCAATAAGTTGGAGTTTGTGCTTTTCCAGCTTCAATTTCTCAATGATTGATTTCCGATCAACAAGTCTCTCATGTTCCTCATCCACAACCTCACCTAGGCCTACAGACTACATTTCACCTACCTTTGATGCAGGATGAGGATACATTATTGTGGCCCTGATTTAATTTAAAGACAGCAATATTAGTCAGATGATCCCTAATCAGACCATCAGAAAACGGAATGAAATTGTATTCTACAGCTTCAACAGAAATCTTCTCAACGACAGAGAAATCAGAAAACGGAATCATCTGAGATAAACTCTCGATTTTGATCACCTGATACACTAGAGAAACTTGTTGAAGCAACCCTCAGGGTAACAACCTTTTCAAGGGCAGGACCTAACTTTGGCCAACAGAGGCTGCGCCTTTGAGGCAAGATCCAGATAAAGAAACTCATGCTCTAAAAGATTGTAAAGTTGTTTCACTTCCTGAGTTGCACAACTCATTACACCTATGGAGGCCAATTCGGAGAGAAGGGACGATCTTGAAAGCGCTCCTTTGTTATCAAATCCTGTAAGATTAGCACAAGCATTGCGACAGCGATCATAAGGGACCGCCAGAAGTGCAGCCAAAACAACAGACGATGCTATTAGCTGCAAATCCTTGAGGCTTAAATCCTTACTGTGTGTCTTCTGGAGTAGTGTGAAAAGCTTGAACCATGTATAAGCATGACAAAGATGACTTGACGATAACCAGAATATCTCTTTTAGCTTGGCATAATAGACAACAAGCAAGGATGGCTCAGGATTTTTCTTAACCATGTGCAAAAGCTTGAACCAGGTGCTTCTTTTGGGTATGCAGAAGCCTCTAGTTTTTTGAACAAGCTCTTGTTAAAATAAAAATATTTGGTGAAAACAATCACCTATAATTCAGGAATATTCATATTATATCACTAAGAATCAATAACAAAATTATGTAAAAATGTAATTGAATCAATAATGTTGAATTGTTCTCTAGGGCTGTGTAGTTGGTCTTTTAAATCTACACGTTCTTTTAGAGAATTATTTAAGTTTCTCATTACTCTCTCTCTCTCATGATGGGATGTCAATAGAGAATAGAAAGATACGTGTGACCTGAGAACTGTAACCACTTATATAGACAACTTTTTCCTTTTGTTATTGGATATTCCTAATTTTGCCCATCATAGAAATAGAATACCATTGAGTCTCTACACATTAAGGGCTCATGCCCTATTAGATACATTAAAGTCCATAATACTGAAAATCTTAATAAGTTACTTTTAATTTAGTTTAACTTTATATAACAGTCTGCAACACATAATTATTCACATATAAGCCCAACGTTGGATTAAGGATCTAACAATATTAGATTAAAAAATCCAACAATCTCCCACTTGGCTATATCTGTAACTTTATAATTATGTTTTGAAAAAATAATCGTATGAGCTCAACCTTCGTTATAACTATCATAACTCGACCAATCAATAGTCACTATATTAATAAAACTGAATGACATGGATCATGATATGGATGTATAGTATGGAAATTTCATGCAATGTGATTTTAACATGCCTATTTCTAATTGGTCCCTTTTAAACTTTAGTGAGATCAAACCATACCAAAATTAGAGTATTGAATAAACTAAAATTTTATTTCTGTAGAAAGTAACCTAAAATATCCATAAACTGAAATAACTAAAAAATGTCTATATTACAAGAGCATCTAAAATCACAAACTCTCACTAAAACTTAATAGCCTTTAATAACACGATACTCATATGAGCAACATGCTCATAAAACATTTTGGGTGGCAATCTCTTAGTAAGTAGATCTGCAATAATGGAGTCTATGCCGATGTGCTCTATCGACAACTATCTACTCTGATATTTTTCTTTAACAACTAAGAACTTGATGTCTATATATTTCGACTTCGTCGAGCTCCTACTATTATTGGATTACAACACTATTAATTTATTGTCACAAAATAACTTGAGTGGTCTATCAACACCACCTACTATGCGCAGTCTCGTGACAAAATTCCTCAGCTATATTTTGTGATTGGATGCCTTATAACATGTTATAAACTTTGCTGCCATCGTAGAAGAGGCTATAAGAGATTGTTTAGCACTCTTCCGAGAGATAACACCCCCAACTAGTAGATAAATGTAACTTGAAGTGGATTTCATACTATCTTGGCATTCAGCAAAATCGGAGTCAATATACCCAATGATCTTAAGCTGATCCGACCTCCAATATATGAGCATGTAATTTTTTGTTCTTTATAAGTACTGCAAGACCCGTTTGGTTGCTTTCCAATGGTCTATTCTAGGATTACTTAAATATCTGCCCAACATCCCAGTAACGTACGCAATATCCAGTTACATGAAAACCTAAGCATACATTAGACTTTCTACTACTGATGCATAAAGAATCTTTTGCATTTCTTTTTCCTCAAAATCATTCTTAGGGCACTGATTGAGACTAAATTTGTCTCTTTTAGCCACAAAGGTATCACTTGGTTTGTAATTTTACATGTCATATCTCTTAAGAATTATTTCGATACAGCTTTTTTGTGATAATTCAAGAATACCCTGGGAGCGATCCCGATGTATCTATATGCCTAATACAAAAGAAGCGTTACCAAGATCTTTCATCTCAAAATTCTTAGTTAGAAATCTCTTGGTATCGTTCAATAAACTTATGTCACTGCTGGCAGGCAAAATGTCATCGACATATAAAACGGAAAAAAAAAGATATACTTGCTCCCACATAACTTATAATATATACAATTATCGACCAACTTCATCTCGAAACCAAATGAGATGGTCATTTAATGAAACTTGAAATACTATTGTCGAGATGTTTGTTTGAGCCTATAAATGGATTTCTTAAGTTTGCAAACCATATTCTTTGGGTCTCCGAACACAAAGTTTTCTTGTTGCACTATATAGATTATCTCATCAATATCGCTATTGAGAAACACCGTCTTTGCATCCATCTGATGAAATTCAAGATCGAAATGTACCACCAATGCTATTATAATCCTGAAAGAGTCTTTTAAAGAAACCAGAGATAAAGTCTCTTTCTAATCGATGTGTTCTTTCTGCAAAAGAAAGCCCTTTGCAATAAGACGCGCCTTGTATCTCTCCATATTACCTTTTGAATCCTTCTTGGTCCTAAATATCCATTTGCAACCAATAGGTTTCGTACAATCTGGCAATGGGACAAGATCCCATACATCATTGTTCTTAATGGACTTCATCTCCTTATTCATGGCATTAATCCACTTCTAAGAGTTAGAACTTTCCATGGCTTAACGGAAATTGATCGGATCATCTTCCATCACACTGATGTCTACCTCAGGTTCTTGGAGAACTACAATGTAGTCATCTAGTAATGCACTTCTCTTTTCTCTAGTGGATCTCCTTAATATCATAAGTTCTTGAGGTGGTAGAGTTTATTCTTCTTGGAAAATTTCTTGCATGAAGGGTTCTTCAATATTGTCTTAATTTGTTGTGTCTTAAAGAAAGTCAGGAATGAGACCCTGATCAATGCCTCCCGAACCGAATCGAATCGAAATCGATCGATTCTAAAATTAATGAACCGAACCCGAATTGAATTTAGGAATTGAACCGAACCAAACCGAAATACTTCGGTTCGGTTTGGATTGGTTCCTAAATTTGGTTCGGTTCGGTTCAAAATTTTCATTTTTTTATTTTACAGCTTTACCCTAATATTATCAGATTTTATACTTTTCACCTAGTTTTACTTAATTTTGCAGTTTACACTTCCATTAACTACCAAATACTAACTACACTCTACACCCATAATATTAATAAAACTATATATGAATAAACAAGGATAAAACCCTCAAATCAAAAGCAAAATAATAAAAGTCCCAATAAAAAATAGTCGGAATTTATAAACACACTTAAACTTAAAAGTCTACTACAAATTATAAGTCCATGGCAATAAAAAAAAAAAAAAAGTCCATGATAGTGTATCAATATTCGATAAAACTCCACTATAACACAAGCCATAGCTACACCTACCGTAACACACAAGCCACAGCTACATCCACCTTAACAAACAAGCCACAACTACATCCACCTTAACAAACAAGCCACAACTACATCCACCATCTATATCACCTAGATCAAAATTCAAAGTGAGCCAAAGCAAATAATTAAACTAACTAAAATGAAGTGATATTTAATAACAAATAAATACATATCAATTTTATTACCTCAAAATTATTTATGTTGAACTACAGTTTTCATGTTGATCTACTAAGTTGGCAGGCCGTTGTTGATTTGTGAAGTTCTACATTAAAAAAAAATTGAGAAATTGAATAAGGTTCATATCACTTAAAAAATAAATTAAAATTAAACAAATTGTATAAGGTCATAATTCTTTAAAAGCAAAGTTAAAATAAAATTAAACAAAATATACCTTCCCCAAGTTGATCCATAAACTCGTTGTCTTCAACTAACTTATTTAAGTCTGCTGTTGGATCCAAAAAAAGTGAAGACCGCAACCAATTTTGTAATAATACCAGTGCCTCAACCATGTCCGGAGTCAAAGAACTTCTATATTGATCTAGAATACGACCTCTAGTACTAAAGGTTGACTCGAAGGTAACAGTAGACACCAAAATAGCAAGAACATCCCTCACTATACGTGACAAAATTGGATAATTGGCACTATTCACCCTCCACCATAACAAAATATCAAATTTAGTGCCCAAAATAACCTTTTTACAATTTTTTCAGTCTTTTCTATCAAGTAAAGATCCAACTAATTTGACAATTCTAGGCTACCTTCACTAACCGCAAGCGCCTTACTAAATTCAGAGAAAGGGTCCTCAATTATAACACCATCATCATCATCACCTAAATCCCAAAAATTCGAACCACTTCCACTTCCAATAGCTAAAGTTTGGCTTCCACTTCCAATAGCTAAAGTTTGGCTTCCACTTGCACTTCTGCTTGCACTCCCACTACCACCCGGTTTATATTGTGTATTGTAAGACTTATAAAGCTCAGTCAACAAATCTTTCATAATTTCCTTTATCTCAACACATTTGACACTATTATTTCCATATAATTTCTCAAAGCAATGTGATGCGATTTTCATTTTTCCCCCTGGATCAAGTATAGAAGCAACAATCAACAATTTATTTATCTTAAAAAAGCCCTCTTAATACTTATCAAATTTCTCCTTTATTTTAATAGCCATCAAACCTAAAAGGCTATCATTATTAGCAGACAACAATTCCAAAGATTGTTCAATTTGACATATTAAATTGTAACAAGTGTTCGATGTCACCTAAAAGAAAAAAATAATATTAATAAAGCTATAATAAATTTCATACCATATATCAAAATTCAAAAGCATAATAAAGATGTGATATTACCTTCAAAGAAGAAGAAAATTGCAAAGTCGCATCATAAAATGTCTTTAGAAATTTAACTACGCGACGAGCACTCTCCCAATCATTGTACAGCGGTGGCCCTTCCCTTTTCTTTTTCCTACCCTCTTCATATAAAGCTTATCTTCAAGTGCCATTTGATCAAATACCGGCTTAAATTTCAATGTTGTACTCAACATGGAATATGTAGAATTCCACCGAGTAGGACAATCCAAAATCACACTTCCTCGACAATTAATCTTCTCTTGTTGCACACAAATTTGAAATGCTTGCATCTTGACAGTGGAAGATCTCACATACTTCACAGCATTTCGAACACTAATTATACTCGGCTCAAGTTCCTTCAACTCTTCAGTGACAATCAAATTTAATATATGTGCACAACAACGAGCATGCAAATAATCCCTATTCAACACTAAGACATCATCCCTCCAAATCTTTAGTCGATCAATTAAGTACCTAAGAGCACCCTCATTTGGACTTGCATTGCCAACAGTTACAGTAAACACTCACTCTATACCCTAGTCATTAAATATTTTTCAATTTGCTTACAAATTGTCTCCGATGAATGATCATTAACTGTGTTGAAGCTTATAATCTTTCTATGTAAATTCCAATCTTTGTCAATAAAGTGAGCTGTGATGACCATGTAGCTAACTGTCGTAATGGAAGTCCAAATATCAGTGGTCAAAGATACTCTCTGCTTATTCCCAATCAATAAGCTCTTCAACTTAGCCTTTTCCTCGACATACATATCAAGAGTATCCCTAGTAATGGTTTTCGTGATGGAAGAAGATATCTAGGAGCCACCACACTACAAAAATGCTTAAAACCCAGATTCTCCACAATAGAAAAAGGCAATTCATCAAGAATAATCATCTTCACAGTTGCTCGTCTGCAAGCATCCTGACTAAAACCTCTTGCTACAATTTCATCACTATCGACATCTTGAGTTAAAGTCGTTTGGTCTTTCTGAAAGTCCTTGTACTTTTTACACCTTTCTTGTTAATAAGTACTCAAAGTGCTAGTCCCGTACCATGCCAAGCCACATTTAAATTCACTACCACAGTAGTTGCATTTGCACTTCTTATCATTATCTGGACGTCTAGTGAAATGTTGCCACACTGTTTATCTTGAAGCCATTTTTTTACTTGGTAGTGGCGGTTTGGATGACGAAGACTTTTTCCTCTTGTTTCTGCTAGTGACAATTGTTGACAAATCATTTTCATTATCATCAACTTCAACTTCATGCTCAAAATCATTGGCTACACAATCGAGGTTGTCTTAAACTCTTGAATAATTAGACATCTACAATGAATAAAATAAAAATAAATAAATAATATTGATTTATTTAACAAGTTATTAAAATGAGAAAGATCAATTAAATTTAATTTAACTACTAGCCAACATATCATAACTTAATTTAATTTAATGTAACAAATTAGGCCAACATATCATAATTTACTTCGAATAATTGTTAATTTAATTTAAAATGTCCATGCCAAAAAAATCAATTAAATTTAGTTTAACTACTAGTCAACATAACATAATTTAATTTAATTTAACAAGTTAGGCCAACATATCATAATTTACTTCCAATAATTGTTAATTTAATTTAAAATGTCCGTGCCAAAAAGATGAATTAAATTTGATTTAACTACTAGCCAACATATCATAATTTAATTTAATATAACAAGTTAGTCTAACATATCATAATTTACTTCTAATAACATATCATAATTTACTTCTAATAATTATTAATTTAATTTAAAATGTCCATGCCAAATTGCCAATATCAAATTGCAACCTCACGAAGCTAATTAAGTCATTAATCAATATGCTAAATAAGTTAAATAACAAACATTATTTTCAATTTTTCATTGATAGAAGCATGATACATTTTTCTATTTTTCAAATTTTCAATTCTTGGCTCAATATACAATACAACCATTTCACTGCCACAAGCCACAACTACTATATCTGCCCACCATTTTTAACTCCACCAACAAATATATTATATACATTAGCACTCAACAGTCAACAAAATCAATCCCTAACAGGCTAATATAGTAAGACTAACAGAAACTAAAGAGTATACAAACTTTGACTAACAGAAACTAAAGAGTATACAAACTTTGTACAAACACAAGGGCCATGGCATAAATAAATAAAAAAGACACTTGTAGGCTGCAGCACCAAAGATGACCGTGTGTGAGGGGCTAACGACGGAGTCACCATGCTTGGGGGGAGCGGCTGTGCCACTGCTGAGGGGCTGTGCTAAGTGCTGTGCACGCGAGGAAGAAAGGGGCTGAGCTGACGCGAGGGAAAGACACGCTCATGAGGAAGAAACCGAGAAGGGCTAAGCTGAAGTTTTGCATCGTGTGGAGTGGGAGAAATGCAGGCAGAGAGGCGAGGGAGAGAGGCGTGGGAGAGAGGTCAGAAGATGAGTTGCAAATTGAAATTTAGGGACTTGAGAGAGGCATGAAAGGTGTAATTATGTAATTAAAATTTGCTTTTTGGTTTATATATTTTTCAGTTAAAACCCGAACTGATCGGTTTTTCTGTTCAATTTGGTTTAAAACCAAACCAAACAAAAACCAATCAGTTCGTTAGTTTTAGAACCATTCGGATTTTGCTCATAGAACTGAATTGTTTGCCCACCCCTAATTTTGATCTCTTCCAGTTTTCCATATCCCTCTTGCCATTAAGGGTGCTTTTATCCATAAGACGTGGGGGAAAATCAAGCCTTAACGCAAGATCAAGATCTATGACTGTGAGAACTATTAAGAGGTTCTCTTGCCATGATTTAAAGTTAGTGTCATTTAGCATAGGAATAGAATTGATATTGGTAGTAATATTAGCAGCAGACATAACTGAACAGAGAACAACAAACAAGCAAAACAAGCTCTTATAAGTCTTAAAACAAAATTAAATCCAAATAAAGGTGGACCCCATCTCAAAATATCGGACACTTCATTAACATTTTATCTTTGGACAAAATATTAACTTGTAAGTGATATCTTGGTGTAGTAATCAACATTGAAAATAAAAACATATCAAATAATTAATCTTCTTTTGGGCCGATTTATTGCTCACATGTAAAATTGAATAATCATCACATCTTTATTATCATAGGTGCACATGCAATTCTATTAAATATGAACTTTCCTTTAGGCCGACCGATATTTATAGAAATTAGATGTACAAAACTGTTTATATTTCAAAATAAATTAATTTCCACAAGAGAGGTCACTTTAACAATATGTTGCTTCAATTAATTTATCTTAAAATATATATAAAACTACCAATATTTAAATTTAAAATTACGAAAAAAAAATTTGGGTCAAAATTTAGTCAACGGTCAATATTGACCGCTAACCAGTCAACTGCTTGACTGGTTCAGAGTTGGACCGCTTCGAGTTGAACCGAACAGGATCCTGAACCAGGCCATTCATCAAACCAACCCTTAATTTTAATCAATTAAGCCCAATATATTGGGCTTAAGATTAAGTTTTATTAAGCCTAACCAAATTCAAGACTTAAATGAAAATTTTCTTTATTATTCTACCGAAAAGAAATTTTATAACACTTTAATAACTTTAAGATATTATCTATGAAACCCCAAAATCATCTTTTTCTCTTCTCTTTTAGCTTAGGCGGCGACCATGGCAGCCATTCTCGCCTAAGCTGCCATGGCTTGCTTGCTAGCATTGCCTGATGGCCGCACCATTCCCTGCCAGAAAAACGGCCACTGTTCTTTTTTTTTCTTTCTATGCTGCTACTCTCTTTCTTTCACTGCTGCCATCACGCTGTAGTAGCGTAAATCTTGAACCAATAGCGTGATTGATGGCCGCACCTCATGATGGCCATGAAATCTCAGTCGTGCTTGATACCTTAGCCATGAACCTTAGCGGCAATGGCAACTGTCGGCCTCAAAACTTTGAGCCTTAAAGCAACCGAAATTCGAAATATTTATTTTTCTTAATTCCAAATTTCCTCAATTTTGTTCTCAAATTTAATGATTTTAATAATTTCAGTATTATTAAATTTTGAGAACACCAAAGATTTAATCATTAATCAAAATTAAATTTGATTATCAATGATTCAACATGAAGAGCCTCTAATACCATTTTTTAGAATAAAAAAAACTTTTGGTGAAAATCATCACCTATAACCCAAGTATATTCATATTGTATCACCAAGAATCAATAATAAAATTATGCGGAAGCGTACTTGAATCCATAATGCTAAATTGCTCTCTAGGCTTGTGTGATTAGCTTTCCATATCTACATGTTCTCCTAGAAAATTCTTTAAGTTTCTCACAGCTCTTTCTCTTTGATGATGAGATGTCAATAGAGAATAAAAAGATACGTGTGACCTGGGGACTGTAACCACTTATAAAGATAACTTTTCCTGTTGTCATCAGATATTCCTAATTCTGCCCATCATAGAATTAAAATATCATTGGATCTCTACACATTAAAGGCTCATGCCCTATTAGATACATTAAAGCCCATAATACCGTAAACCTTAATAGATCATTTTTAATTGGACTTCACCTTATATGATAGTCTACAACACATAATTATTCACATATAATTCCAAAGTTGGATTAAGGATCCAACAATATTGGATTAAAAAATCCAACAGCTCTTGCACTAGTAAATTCAATTTCAAGCCTTGTTGCTTTTCATCTCCTTTAGCTATTGCCGTAGCTTCTTCCAACTCCCTTGGGTTTCTTTCAAAAAGCTCACCATTATTCAACTCATCATCGTCTTGCTCTCTTTCATTTTTCTTTTGAGATTGAAAATAACTAGAATATTACGTGAGGGTGTGCTCTGTGTGTGTGTGTGTGTGTAGAGAATAAAAATACTTCTTTTCCAAACGAAGTGGGTTTCCTTAGTAACTGAGAAATAAATAGGACAGGTTAATCATAAATGGAATTTTTGGATTCTTCTAACTCTAAACGGTCAAGCTTTAACTTTCAATTTATTTCAGTCTAATTAATTAAAACTGTGATTTCTTGTTTCATTTTCTGCAAGTAAAAATTATAATTTTTATAATTTAATTTATTTATAAGTGAAAGCTTAATTTTTAATTGATTTAATAGTTTAGATTAAATATTTTTATTTATTTATTTTGGAATTTATTTTGTAAAAGTGCTGGTAAATGAGACAATGTCACTATCAAAGTTAAAGAAAAAAGTCTAATGTTAAGACATGATAGTTTATTTTTAATTTTTTTTTATAAGAAAAGATTCTTTCATTAAAAATAAAGAGAAAGTGACAGTACATCCACTGGAAAATTATCCAGCCATATGGCAGCATTAGAATTCTTTCAAAGCTCTCTTAGCAAGAAAGTGTGCAAAATTATTACAAGATCTTGGAAAATGTTGCAGTTCTATTGATTGGAAGTTTGATTTGCTGCCTTGGACCTCCGCAATTGTCCAAGTGATTTCTTTTCTATTGTTGCTTCTATTATTTGTTAAATTAATCGCTTCTATACAATCGGTTTCAATAATCACAGTTGTTACTTTTGCCTCTATTGCCAATTCCATTTCCTAGTTGACAGTTTGGGCTTCTGCTACTGATACATCTTCTTGGAACCTTGAGTTTTTGTTGCTGCAACTATCACTTGACCTTGAGGATCTTTGGTGACAGCTTCTAATCCTATAAGATGCTTATCTTTATGGACAACTGCATCTACATTGACTTTATAGTGGCCTATAGGTGGTGGACACCATTTCTCTTGTTTGTTGACTTCACTGGTTTAATCCTTCATTTGTTCTTTACCATGCATTCTTTGAAAAGCCTCCACAATTGTTGTTGCTTTTGCCATTAGAATTAAAGGGTTTAACTGCTTTCCTTAAAAAAATAAGCTTTATTCCGCACATGCCATATTACCCACCAAATTGTCATCATAAATTCCAAGTCATATTTGGTCATCTTTCTCCTCAAATTCTACATAATACTCAATGTATCTTCTCGAACTACACCTTGTATTTCAGCATATAATTGAGTGTTCTTCCAAAGTTTTTTAGCCATCTTACACTCCATGAGTGCATCAAACATAACTTCAGCTCCTATTTTGCAGACTTGACACACTGGCTCCTGCAAAATTTTCCTTCTCTACAGATTTTCTGAAGTTGGCAATAAGTTCTTAGTAGTTCTCTAAAGAAAAATTTTAATTTTCCTTAGGAGATTGAGATTCGATATTGTATGCCAGCCCTGAGAGCTACCTGTTGAGCTTGTTGGCGAATCCTAATTGGAAGCCACCCTTCACTGTGTATTGCCCTTTTTTTATCATAGTGCCATAATAGCTCGTCACTTTGGGGTTGTCTTGGTAATGGAATTCTTTTGATTATCTTTGCATCATGCTTTGCAAAATATTGATCAATCAAGATATTGTTCCACTGGTGATTTGCAATGATTAGCTCTGAAACTTTGGTATTTGCTGGTGATAATGGTGTTAATATTGGCCTAAAGGATGTTAGCCTGGGAATCCAATTGCTTGCCATAATCTTTACTTTGTCTTATTTTCCAACTCTCTATCTTGCTCATTTTTGAAAGATTTGCCTACCCCACAATATACTTCTCTATATAAAAGATGGTTTGGAGTTGATTTTTGCCTCTATAAAATCAGTTTCCTTAAATACTTAACTTTCAATACTTTTGCCACTAATGAATTAGGGTGTTGGATTAATCTTCATCCTTATTTCGCAACTAGAGCTTAGTTGAAGTTTGACAGGTCTTTGAAACCTAAACCCTTTCTGATTTTTGCTTGGCTGATTTTCTCCTATTTTGCCTAATGGATTCCTTTCTTGCTTTCTTTTGACCCCCACTAAAATCTTGCAATTGCTCTTTGGATATCATTGCATAAAACTAGGGGTATTTTGAACACACTCACAGCATATGTAAGTATTGCCTGAGCCACTTCCTTGATGAGTACTTCTTTGCCTCCACTCAAAAAGAATTTATGCTGCCAATTGAATATCTTGCTTAACACTTTAAGTTTAATGTCGTTGAAGAAGCGGTTTCTTTTCTTCCCCACCATTGAAAGCAATCCTAAGTACTTCTCATGTATCGAAACCACATGAAGCTGAAAAATGCCTTTTATTGTAGCAACTTTTTCATCTGGAAATTTCCTACGAAAAAACATTAATGATTTGTCATAGTTGAATAGCTGCCCAAAGGCTGTCGCATGACAATAAAAAATTATGACCAAGTGACTACAATCTTCAGTTGACACTCTTGTGAATACCAAGCTATCATTCGCAAAGAGTATGTGAAAGATTGTGATGTTTATATCAAATCTCAAGCCATGAATTAAGCTCTGTCTTTCTACACATATCAGTAAAAAAAGATAAAGGGATAAAGGGCACCCTTGCCTAAGCCCTCTTTGTAGTTGTATCAACCATTTAGCAGCACTATTTATAATAACAGAAAAGAAAGGGGTGGTTATACAGTCCATTATAAAGTGTATCCATTTTTTGGAAAAACCAAAATTTTCCATTGTGTGCTTCAGAAGGGACTACTCTACTCTATCATATGCTTTGCTTATGTCTAGTTTTAAAGCTACTAACCTTTTTTTTTTCCCTTTTGTTGTGTAGAATTTTGTGCAAACATTCATAACCAATGATGATGTTATCAATAATCCATCTATTTGGTGCAAAAGTGCTTTGTGTTGGGAAAATTATCTGATGAATAATCTGCTTAAGCCTATTAGTAATTACTTTAGCTATTAATCTACAGATTACATTACATAAGCTAAAATGGTGTTATGAATACTATTGCACCAAATATGGTGCAATACTATTCATTTAGTGCTAGGAAAAAAAGTCTCAAATATCCTTATTACTTTTTCTTATTTACATATATGTCCTATTTTATATAATATTTTAAGTTATTATTATTATTTCATTTTTTAATTTTTGAATATTATACTAATATTTTATATTTAAAATATTCAACACAAAAATTAATAATAAAAATAAAATGCCAATAACATTAATTACTAGATTACATATTACAAAATTAAAAATACAAAATTAAATTAACACAAATTAAAAAACCTACTACTACTAGCATAAATTAGAACAATTATTTAATAATCTGGGAGATCATTATTAGATCCTCCAATATCATCAAAATATTGGCCAATATTATTGGAAGTATGATAACCGAAGATGAACGTGATGTTAATGCAACAATTAATGATTAGATGCAAGTGTCAATACCAACCGTTGATATGAGGGTTGATGAGAATATTAGATTTCAAAAATTTCTTACTCGACACAAACAAATCAAGGATAAAGAAGCTCACATTACACTCCGAAATGCACTAATTGATCATTTATGGGATGAATTTAGTAATTCGAATAACTAGAATATTGTTATTGTTATTGTATTTTTCTATATTAATGTAATGTTTAATTTTCATAATAATGTACTAATTTAGTTAATTAAATGTAAATTTAATAATTTTCTTTTTTTTTTGTTAATCGATATAAAATTACTTATTACTTAATTATCTATATTAATAGTAATATTTATTGTGTTAATTGAATTAATTCTTGAGAATTAAAAGAATAAAAAGAAGAATATTCTTTTTGGTATAAAATTTGGTGTAAATGGGTTGGAGATAAAATAGTAATTTGGTGTGAAAAAGATATATTTTTTGTGTTGGTGTTACACTAAAATGGTATTAAACATTGGAGATGCCCTAAGAATCTTGATAGATATAACACAACCTTCGAAGAAAAGGGTGCTGTTAAAACTAGAAAATGGTGAGAGGATTCTATCAGAGTCGCTTACAAAAATTTGCCTGACTTCTGCTTTTGTTGTGGGATAATTAAGCATCAATATAAAAAGTGTCTAGAGTATAAAAGGCAATCGAAGGATGAGTTAATATATGGAGCATGGATAAAAGCACTAACAAAAATGGAAAGAGCCAAGTAGAAAACATATAAAAAATTATGGTACAGGAAACAAAGGGCATCACAATTAGCATCGAGAAACCATGAACAACAAGATCATACCCAATCAAAAATGGGTAAGGGCAAACCATTCGTGATAGATGGATCTGGGGCAACCTTACTTCACGATGACAGCAGCACAAGGCCAATAAAGATCAGCCACATGGAAGGACCAACTGCAGATTCATTAATGATACAAAGAGGGGCTAATAAATAACAGACCATAGGTTGTAGCAACATTGCAGAGAGAGCTAATGTGGAGCTAATGTCTAGGGATATGAGCAATTTAGCAGGAAACAATGAAAAGAATGAGCGGGAAAATGCAATGATGTTTTAACAAAAGAATAAGGGACCTTACTACGTTACAGACTCTGTATGTAACGTAGCAAATGGGAACCATCCACGCGTCGCAGGAGAGAAAAAGTTATTGGAATTTAGCTGGTTCAAGGCCAATTTGCACCGAGCTGTTACATACAGAATCTGTAACGTAGCCTTGTCCAAGAATAAGAGTTCAATGGGCCTTAACACATAGGAAAATGTTTTGGGCCAAACACAAAAGCATAGTGAGACGGAAACAGCTGGAATATGCACATTTGTGAAAGATAAAAAAGAAGAAATTGAAATCTCAAGTGCAAGAAAGAGTAATTAGAGGGACTAGAAATGTTGGGCCAACTTCACCCAAACAGCCCATGGAGGAACAAATGTGAGCAAGCCCGGAATGTTAAAAAAAAGAAAAAAGGAAGCTCGGACATTTCACAAGCCAAGCTAACTCAGCTTTCACTTTCCTCAGCAAAACTTAACCTTTTGTGGATGGAAGAAGCTAGAATTTTTTAGTATGGATAAGGGAATTCTATAGAGAATGCAACGGCGGAGATTGGAAACCAGCCCCATCGACAACCATAAAATAATAAGCTTGAACGTTCAAGGTTTAGGGAATCCTCGAACGTGCCTGGATTTGAAGAAAATTCTCCAAGTGCACAAACCTCAGCTGGTTTTTCTTTGTAAAACTAAATTGACGAATGTGCAAGTTAAAAAAAAAAAAAAGTTTGGAAGGCTAATTCTAGATAGTTATTTTGCAGTTGACAGAGTTAGGAAGAGTGATAGTTTAGACTTAATGTGGAGCAACGATTGATGTTTAATTAGATCATATAGCAGACACCATACAGACATACACGTTCAAAATGCAAATGGGGAATTTTGGAGATGCACAAGAGTATACAGTCACCCTAAAGCAAATCAGAAAAAGCACATCTAGACTCTTTTGAGAAGATTGGCAGGTTTGTTCACTCTATCATAGGTGTGTTTTGGTGATTTTAATGAGATCCTGAATCCAAATGAAAAAACAGGGGGGGGGGGGGGTAAATTGAAATGCCAATTTAATAGCCGAATTCAGAGATGCTGTGCAAGATCGTAAGTTGATAGATTTGGGGAGCAAAGGACACCCATTTACTTAGTCTAACAGAAAATTTGAACCATATTGCATAGAGGAAAAATTAGATAGGTTTTTCTGCAATAAAGAATGGAGAGCTGAGTTTCATGATGACCTAGCTACAAACTTGATCCTTTAGGAGTTTGATCACTGCCCCGTTATGATGGAAGTTCGAGAACAGTAGCAAAGTCTTGTGTATGAAAGAAGAAATTTTAATAGAATTTATTATGAAGATATGTGGAGTTGCTATAAGGAATGAAAAAATATAGTAAAAAATGAGTGGCTGAAGGAGAAATGTTTGTAGCTAGGAGAAATATGACCCAACAAACTTGGATCATTAAGGATCCTTTAATTTCTCCATTCTAAGTTCCCATTGAGAGAGAACTGTTTAGAAGGAGAAATGCATTGACATTTTTTGTTGTTTATTTTTAATTTCTTTTTATAAATAAGTGGTTCTCATTATGTTTTTGAGTAAATAATATTAAGATTAATTCCAACCTTTAATTCTTCTCTTCCTCTTGAATTCTTAATTAATGACAAAATCTCTAGATGCTTGCTCTCTCTCTCTCTCTCTCTCATTCTCATCAGAAAAAAAACACTTAGATGCTAAAATAACCTTGAGATTAATTATTCCCAATTGATAACAGATCAAGTGCTCGATATCCTTCCATCCCATCATGCTCATAATTAAGTTCATAAAATCAAGAAGCTTGTTATAAGCATAATCAGAGCAAATTTGTTATGGCTAAATGATGACATAATCTCGGGATACGATTATGCATTGCAGATAGAGTTGGCAGCCATACCTGTGGGGCCCCGAACCAGAGGGGCCCCGATTAATTTGGGGCGGGTATGGGGCCAAGAAAAATATGAAAATGAATTCGAATATGGGTCTAATCCCAAAAAAAATTCCGTGTTTGGATTTAGGGATTTTTTCGAGTCCCCTAACCGACCCGAAAATAGAAAATAAAAAATAAAAAATACTATTACTTAAATATGAATATGCTGTGTAAACTTTGATAGATTAAAAAAGAAAAGGAGAAAAAGTAGAGTTGGCAGCCATACCTGTGGGGCCCCGAACCCGCGGGACCCGGATTAATTTGGGACAGGTATGGGGCCTAGAAAAATATGAAAATGAATTCGAGTCAGTTTTGGGTATGGGTCTAAGTCCCAAAAAAATTTCGAGTTTGGATTTGGGGATTTTTTCGGGTCCCCTAACTCGACCCGAAAATAAAAAATAAAAAAATACTATTACTTAAATATGAATATGCTGTGTAAAATTTGACAGATTAAAAAAGAAAAGGAGAAAAAGTAGGATTTTTCAATACACTTTTCCTGTAAATTTATTATTAGTATTACTATTATTATTATTATTATTTTGTTGAGAAACGATTTTTCAAATATGAAGAAGGCTTAAGAACTTGATAAAAATTGACTTACATGTTGAAGACATGATCTCCTTAGTTCCTTCAATGTCTTCGTTATTAGGGAGTTTTTTTTTCTTTTTATAAGCATTATTGGAGAGTTGAGTGGCTCTTACAGAGACGAAGGAAGCGGTAAAGAAACAGCGGCAGTAAGGAGAAAGAGGGGATAAGATCAAAGCTGCTGTTTTTTTTAATTTATTCTTTATATTACTTTGAAAACTTACAGCGCAGGTAGTGGGTTGGGCTTTGTGGCTTTTTCTTTTTTTGAAAATTTCAAAATCTCTCTTCCTAAGAAAAAAACTAAAATAGTATTTATAAATTAAATATTCAATTAAAAGCTACATTTTGAATTATCATATAATAGCGAGTCAATTACATTATTACATTATTTAAGTAATAGTGTATTGTTATACATATCATTCTCTAAGATTGTTGTGTCTTTTACTCATTATTGATTTGCTACTTTTTTTTAAAAAAATATGAATATGCTGGTTCTAAGTTATGTATTTTTTGCAAATTTAACATGAACATTAGTTCCATTAGTTGTTGAATTTTTTTTACATAATTTAACCATGTCTATGATAATTACGCTAGTTTTATACATATTTATTTTTTTATTGTTTGTGATTCTTTGGTTGCTTTGATTAATTTAGTTAACCATTAATTATTATTCACTTAAACATTCAGTCATTTTTCTCTTAACGTGCATCAATGATAATGACTACAAGTTTATATTGAAGACTTAAAATTATTTTGATTTATCAGATAAAATTTGATTATTTGTAATTATGTTGAAGGTTTAGAATTATTATGTTTTTATTTATGGAGGTTGTTAAAATTTGATCACTTGTAATTTTTATTTCTAATATGGAATTTGATCATTTGTAATTTTATTTCTAAATATGGAGGTTGTTAGAATTATTAATTTTTTTTTAAAAAAGGAAACCGAAAATTTAGAAATTATTATTTAAAAAATAGGAATTGGATCCCCACTTTAATCCCTGCTCAATTCAGAAATTTTCAGAAACATACCCAAACTATCCCCATTACAATTTTTTGGGTACGGGACGGATTCAGGGAATAGCTTCCAAATTGGGTTCGGATTTGGGGATCATGATCCCCGCCCCGAACCCGCCCCACTGACATCACTAATTGCAGAAAAGAGAGAGTACCCGGGCTAGTGGTACCATGAACTTGATACTATAGTTATAAACTTGCTGATCCATGAATATTTTGAAGGTCGTATCAAACAAGAAATAAAATGGCCATAAAGTCCAAATAACTTGATGGGAAAAATGAGAAAAGGATTACTACTGACAAGTATGATAAACATTGAATAATTAATTGCATTGTAGCTAGGATTTGTTAGCAACACCTTTTTTGATTGCAGCCCGACATCCATACCCTGAATTTGAAGTGATGCAACTTTGCTGAGAATATTTAGCAGCACCTTTATTGTTTTTTTTAATTAAAAAAATTGGTACAAAGATAAACTTTCTAGCTAGTTAATGCAAACTAAAACAATTTAAATCATAAACCAAATGAAAATCTAAAATTACTTGACTATATAGGAAAGGCAAATGATGATTGATGTACAAAACTTCAGCCACAAACTAATGGAAAAATATAAAACCTGCATTCAACGAAGAATCAGCATCAAGGTAATGCAAAACATCAAGTCCCAGAAGCTTGGAATTGAATTGCTGCTCTTCGAACAGAATAATCAGCTTTGCTTGTTGCAGAAAAATATGCAGAGTAGATTCATGACCACATGTATCTTCAGATAAAAGATCAACAAAAATCCCCAGAAAATCATAATCCCCGTGTAAGATTTCAGCATATAGCCAGATATATGATTCTATATACATACAGTTGAAGTACAGCTCAAAGACTACTGAGCATACATCTCGGAACTAATGATTAATGGTATCTCCTGAAAACAGATTCCTAAAGAAACACAGAAAAAAAAAAAAAAACACTTTCTGAAACTGCAAAGATCTGAGAATTAAAGCATTTCAAAGTGAAACTAATCAGGCAACGCAACTTCACATGGAGAACATTAACAAGGGCTAAAAGGATAATGTAAAGTCATTCCACATTTCATATGTTTGTTCATTGAAAAATATCCAGCAAAATTTATATATGTACACAGTAGGTACAACTTAATCAATTCCATGTGCATCGAAAGTATGGTTCTTTGCTGATTATGGACTCTTGTCTACCCAATTCTTAGTGGGAAGCCAATGACCAGAAATTCAGGAGAAAGGATGGTGAAGTAGCAAACCAACTGATAAAAGCCATTGCTGTAGCAGTCTCAAACCTTGTACAGTGGTTCATTCCACATCGGTTAAGATCATTGCTGATGAGAACTGTGATTCCTGCAGATGAGCAGGCAGCTGCATACGTAAGGGTGGATGTGATCTGCACCGGGACATTACCCATTGTTAAAGCTTGGGTCTAATAGATGAGATAAATGTAGATGTGTTTGTTATTAATCTAAATAGTTAACTATTAGCAATATGTAATCTTTTTCTAAGTAGGATGTAAACGTAATTATGAAAAATCAACATCTAATTAGCCGAAACAATCATGTCTAATTAAATTTCCTCTCCCTGAAGGAATTATGTCCAAGGAAAGACTGATTCATGATTGACTACGAAATGAAAAAAACTGTTTGTTGTCTCTGTATTAACTGGAACAATTTAAAGCTAAAGCCCATCTCTAATTATGTGAAATAAATTCTAACTCCCCACCCACTAGGAAAACTATCACGAAAGGAACGTTAAAACCAATTTAACAGTAAACCATTGAGATTGTAATATATGCTAGAACACTTGCAACCAATGAAGGCTATGCAAATTTTGAATTCAAGTAAACAAACATTTGCCAAGAATTAAAAAAAAAAAAAGGACTTTATAGCACCTAACTAGCATCAACAAGCTGCGGATACAAAACCAGAAGCTCATGTCTATCACATGCTATTAGATTTGAGGAAAGCTGACAATACTGATCCATGAAACAAAATGAGACATAAAGGCGGCCAGATTCCTGGAATACCGGTGGCCACATGGCAACTGATCTACAGATATTCCACAAAACATTCATCTTTACATTTGCCAGGCATGATAATAGTAGTTATCTTACCCCGTCACCAACGGTAAATAAACGGATAACCTTATCATTCCGCAGACTTCTTCTCACCAGGATAGCATATATATCAAGCACTAACAGGGATAGACTCCACAAACTTTGCAAGCCAAGAGCAAGAACTAGGTAGCTGAAACAGTGAAATGGATAAAACATTGTCATATTCATGCTATGCTTCAAATAAAAAGAATAAATTTAGCCGGCTTGTATTCAAACTAACTGTAAAGGCCAAGCAGTTTAGGCAACACAACATTTTAAAAAATAAGATATGTATTTGATAGATAAGCTCAACTTCAGTGCTAAGATGCTTTTGCCACAATAGTGAAACTATCTTAGAGTTTAAAAGAAGCTACAAAATTTAAGCAATCTCCTTATTCAATCTCAGATGCTGATCTTTTCTTGCTGTTGGCGTAATTCTGCCGTCTACTGAAAAGTGCACCAAACCTAATAATCAAATTGAATTTCTCTGCCACTTCCCAATTGTTTCCAAAACCCTTTAATTTTCACTCAAATAGAATTTTTCACCTAATCTGATTCTGGTAAAAGAAACCCCTTTTTCTAAAATTACTTTAAACCCACAAAATAAAATAAAATAAAATAAAATGGCTTTCCGTAAAAGATGGAAGAACCCAGAAGCTAATATGGTTACCAAAAAGCGGTGGCTTCGTGAAAATCACTGGTGGAGGCCATGACAGAGACTGATATGGATGCGAAAACAAACTGAAGAAGACGAAGGACAAGGCCGCCGGGTGTCCCAGGCATGCCTTGCACATCCTTCATTCTAACTCTAGGTCCCGCCGCCTCAGTCAACGGTGGCGCCTCCACTGGGTGCACCGCTGGCCGGCTTGCGAACATCACTTTCGGTTTTAAGTCCCCCCGGTTAATTTGACCAATACTCGATCATCAAAAACCCTACTTATTAAAGCGAATATAGTGAAAGGGGAAAGCGACCAATTTTCGCTTCTGCGTTCCACAAAATGTTAATGCTCACTGATGAGACTTGAGAGCGCACTAAGATCAGTTTGTCGCATCGGGGACCGTTCAAAAGCAACTGGACCCCAATTGGATCAACGGTTTATATCATCAATCACCAAGTCTTCTTTGTCGTTTTCTGAGACGGCTTCTCGATTTAATTATTTTATCGACGGGGGTGCTAAATCGCGTCACGTGGTTTATTAAAGAATCAAACCGTCGCATGTTTTTTTTTTTTGGGTCTCTAATTTAAAATTGAACACAAGCTTTTGGTTTGGTAATTATTATAGGATTCGTATTGCTGTGTAAATTGTAAAAAAAATCAATGAATATGAGAAAATTTGAGAATATATATTTAAAAACTAGTGCTTATATTTTTATTACTAATAGAAAGAGGGAATTAGGTCCAAGTGCCTGGCAATTACACAATTGTAAATTGTAATTACTAAATAATTAAAGCAAAGCACCCAATCCAACCTAATTAATTATTATTAATAGCACCATCCAATCAAACGCGGACACATCCTCATTTATTTTTTAGAAGTCACCACCACGGAGACGGAGGACAAGGTGGAGAGTGGACTCCTTTTGAATGTTGTAATCGGCGAGAGTCCGGCCATCCTCGAGCTGCTTGCCGGCGAAGATGAGCCTCTGCTGGTCCGGAGGAATCCCCTCTTTGTCCTGAATCTTCGCCTTCACGTTGTCGATCGTGTCGGAGCTCTCCACCTCCAGAGTGATCGTCTTCCCGGTCAACGTCTTGACGAAGATCTGCATTCCTCCCCTCAGACGCAGCACAAGATGGAGCGTCGACTCCTTTTGGATGTTGTAATCGGCCAAGGTGCGGCCGTCCTCCAGCTGCTTGCCGGCGAAGATGAGCCTCTGCTGGTCCGGGGGAATCCCTTCCTTGTCCTGGATCTTGGCCTTCACGTTGTCGATGGTGTCGGAGCTCTCCACCTCCAGAGTGATCGTCTTCCCGGTCAGGGTCTTGACAAAGATCTGCATGCCGCCGCGGAGACGGAGGACGAGGTGGAGAGTCGACTCCTTCTGGATGTTGTAATCCGCCAAGGTGCGCCCGTCCTCGAGCTGCTTTCCGGCGAAGATCAGCCGCTGCTGGTCCGGTGGAATCCCTTCCTTGTCCTGGATCTTGGCCTTGACGTTGTCGATCGTGTCGGAGCTCTCCACCTCGAGAGTGATGGTCTTGCCGGTCAAAGTTTTTACAAAGATCTGCATCTGTTAATCGTAATCAAAACAAATAAATTAATTCTAATTAACTAAATCAATAACACTAATCAAGACCAGAACAAAGGATAATGATCAAGAGTGTAGTTACTAATTACTTACGTTGGAAGGCTGAGATTGGGAGCTTTGGTATCTAAATTAAATATCTTTTTTGGTTTTTTTTTTTTTTAATGTTTAGGATAATCAGCGAACGAGCACGGGAAAGGAGCACCGGGGGGCCAGTTTATATAGAGATGTTTGCCGACTCGACGAGGAAATATCGCGAGCTAATTCCAAGAAGGTAACGCTTTCCACGCATTTAATGCAAACACGCAAACGAATGGTCACCGTTCGTTTATCTGGTTGGTATAAAAGAACGACAGATCCACGGGTCCCACGACGCGCAGATGGTTGCCCACCAGTCATTTCGCTTGTTGAGAAAATAATTATATTCTAAAAAAACAAATGGCTAGTTATAATATTAAATTAAATTAAAAATATATATATAATTTAAATTCATTTTGGTAGAGAATATTGTTGTTTTATTTTATTTTAATTTGTATATATATATAAATATTAAATGGAAGGCGGTAGCTGTCAGCATATGAAATTGATTGGTTTTAGTTTATTTATAGTCGGTTGTAATATTATTATTATTATTATTATTATTAAATAGCGAATGATTATTGGTTTTGTTAATAAGGTAAGAGAGAAAAATCATTAGTAACGTGAGAGAGAAAAATCATTAACAATAAACGTGAAATCGCAACGAATATTCAAATCAATTAATCAATTTAATATATATGGAGTTGTTTAACCAATTAAAGTATTGCTTAAAAGAAGTTTTAAGTACAACTCGTGGACAAACTATGCTTTTGACTAACCCAATTGTTTGTTGGATATTATCCAAGGAATTACTTGAGAAGCCGGTAATGTGACGGTAATAGTCAGAGACACAAGTATCAGGTAAACGTAAAAAACAGTAATAACATTTGACTCTCTGCTAATTATTTTTATGTTAATATTTATTTTATTCATATATGAAATAATTTAAAAGAATAAATACATCCACATAATAATTTTTATTAATAACTAATTAAGTTAATTTAATTTCTTAAACCTTAATTTTTAAACATTTTAATTTTTTTAAAGAGAACTCTTTAAACCTTAATAATAATGATCAATAATATTCTTAGTCCGACAATTGCTTTGTTAAACATTCAATCAATTTAAGACAAAACATCTTTTAACAATCCTTGACAAATAACTAAAAATGTTTGAGAATTTGTTGTAGTTTAAACTATATTTGAAGTGTCTTGTCTTTTGACAAGTAAATTCTAATTTCTTTTTTGTTTATTCATTTGTTATGTACGGGCTTGTTCCTTTACTCTAATCTTCATGGCAAACTTAAGCGATATTATGGAATCTGAAGTAAGCAACAATTGTGCGCTCCTGCAACTTGAGGAGGAGGAGGAGGAGGGTGGTTTGATTGTGGCCGGTGAGGAGATTGGTGACCCTAGGGATATCAAAATTAATTCTAAATTCTGCCTTGTGGGACGATTTCTCAGGGACAAAGTGGTGAACTTTGCTGTCATGAAAAACACTATGGCGTCCTGGGCATGGAGTTTGTATTAAGGAGTCATCTCCCACGCTTTTTCTCTTCCAGTTTTTCTATGAAATTGATGTGAGGAGGGTTCTTGACTCTGATCCCTGATCCTTTAATAAGCATATCCTTATCATTCGGAGACTTGGGATAGATGAACAACCGCAAAGTGTCCCTCTATTTCACACATCTTTCTGGGTGTAAGTGTATAATCTGCCTATTGGGTTTCAATCAGAGAAGATACTGCAGAGTATTGGCAACTACATAGGTGAATTTTTGGCGTCTGATGAGGCATAATCTTAAAGGAATATGGCGAAATTACATGAGATTGAGGATCTCGATTGATGTTAGGAAATCCCTTAAACGTCGAATGCGACTCAAAAGGGCAGGTGGGGAATGGGTATTGGTGGATTTCAAGTATGAGCGGTTGAACAATTTTTGTTTTATCTATGGCCTTTTAAGACACACTGATAGGAATTGCCCTTCAATATATGATAATGATGCTGCCTCTGTTATTAAACCTTATGGTCCTTGGATAAAGGCTTCTAGTCGGAGAAGTTTGATGAATACCGATGACCGTTAGCTGAGGTCAAGAGTGTCGAAGATATATGAGATGAAATTTGGCAGTTCCTCAACTTCTGCTGTTGCAATGGCAGTTGACTTGGAAAATAGCGTGAATCATGGGATAGCTAGCCGTGAAGATCTTAGGAAGGAAATTGTTAAAGACATGGTGGATTCTACTATAGAAGCTAGTATCCTTGTAACAGACTGTAAGTCAATGTGTGTAAATGGAAATGTTGAGGAGCCAATAACTAGTAATTCGATGTTTGTGAAGGAAACTGATGTATAGTATAATTTTGCTTTAATTCTCATTGATGCAAAGCAGAGAAGATCAGAAGGTGGGCCTCCTATCAACTTGAGGTTAGAGAAGCATGCTACTACTGAGATAATGGAGCTTGGTGACCACTTAAAAAATGGACCAGTGGTGGGACCTGTATTCCAGGCCCACCGACACCAATGAGTTGTTTAAGTTTAAACTGTCGTGGGTTGGGCCACACACGAATAGTTCAAGTTCTAGTTGAGTTGGTCCAAGATAAGAGACCAAAATTTATTTTTCTAATGGAGACTTTATGTTGTAAAGATAAATTAGAAAGCATTAAAATTAAATTAGGCTTTGAAGGATTATTTGTGGTGGATAAAGTAGGCCGAAGTGGTGGGCTTGCTATGTTTTGAAGAAATAGCTATAAAGTTAAATTATTAAAATTTGGCCGAAACTTTATAGATTTTGCAATTGAGGACATTGAAAGGGGCAATTAGAGGCTCACTGGTTTTTATGGATTTCCAAAGTCATTTCGCAAGCGTGAGTCATGGAATCTTCTCCGTTCTCTAACTTCTTCATCGTCACTACTATGGGTCTGTCTTGGGGACTTTAATGACCTTCTCAATTCCTCAGAGAAGCAAGGGACTCATGCCCACCCGCAGTGGAAGTTAAACGGTTTCAGGGCTGCCATTTCTGATTTGGGCCTAATCGATTTGGGTATGGATGGTCACCAATTCACATGGGAAAGATCGTGTGGTATTGATGCTTAAGTTGAAGAATGTTTAGACCGAGCTCTCGTTACTCCTACTTGGGTTCATCTTTTCCAGCGTGGGAAGGTTTTGTGTATTGAAGTATCGAGTTCTAATCATCTTCCAATCTTCTTGGATGTCACTCCTGTGACTTTGAATCGTCGGTTTATGAAGTTTCGTTTTGAGAATTCATAGCTTAGAGAACCAGATTGTTATGAAATTGTTGAGAAGAGTTAGTCTTCGGCTGTTGGACTTCCCATTCTAAGTAAGCTCTCAGTATGTAGTTTAGATTTATTTCGATGGGGCTAGCATCGTGTTCGTGATTTCAAAGCTCAAATTAAGGATTACAATGATAGAATGAATCAGTTTCGGGGCAAGCGTGATGAAGCTAGCTTGAACGACTTTACTAAAGCTCGAGACAGATACAACGAGCTCCTTCATAGCCATGAAGTATATTGGAAGCCGAGTTCGAAAGCGTTTTGGCTTTGGGATAGTGATTCAAATTCAAAATTCTTCCATGCCATGGCCTCAACGAGGAGAAGAAAAAATAACTTAGCCAAGCTTCACAACCAAGAGAGGCAATGGTGTACAAATTTAATGTTGTTATGCTAGGAAGACAAGGCTGGAGGTTGCTTACAAATCTGAATTCGCTTGTGGGCAGAATTTTTAAAGCTAAGTATTATTTTAATGCATGTTTCACTCAAGCAAAGTTGGGAAGCAACCCGAGTTATACATGGAGATCGATTTTGGCTGCTAAGAAGATATTAATCCAAAGGCTTCATTATAATTGGCTCGACTCCCTGGCTGCCTGATCGAGAGAGTGGCTTCATTACAACTAACCTTCTAGAGACTTTAACATCACTCTTGTGAGTACTCTTATGGTTCCTAATCAACGATGATGGATTATGATCTTGTGATAAATGTGTTCAATAGTAGAGATCAAGACTATATACTCCAAGTTCCTCTTAGTTCTCGACGTGATTGTGATATTTAGTATTGGCTTTCCGATTCAAACGTAATATACACTGTTCGAAGTTGCTATAAATGGATGGACATTATATCAGAGTCGCCTAGTAGTGGAGTTTGGAGTAAGATTTGGAAACTGTCTGTGCCTACCAAAGTCAAGAACTTTCTTTGGCGAGCTGTGGCAAATGTGGTTCCTACAGCTGATAACCTTATCTATTTTTTAGTCGAGGTACACCCTTATTATACTATCTACAACGCATCTCCTGCGACAACTTATCATGTTTTAGTTGATTGTTCTTTTTCCAAACAATGTTGGATGATTTCCTTAGTTGGTTTTGCTGGAAGTTTTGTTAGTTTTGGTGCTTGGTTGGATGCTCTATTTACTTGATGCAGTGTTGATGATTGTTTTCTTGCTGCAATGGTTTGTTGGGGCCTTTGACAGAATCAAAATAATAAGGTTTGGAGGAATGTAGTAGGCAGAGTGCCTCAAGTCCTCAACAAAGCTGGCTAGGACATATTTCAATGGCAAAAGGCTTGTCAACTGAGTCACTTTACTCAGGGTACCTACAGATTTAAACCTTGGCTCTATTTGTTGGAAACGCCCTCGAGTTAGATGGTTTAAATATAATGTGGACGCTACCACTTCCCGAGCTACTGCTAGGATAAGCTATGGAGCAGTTATCCAATCTTCTAAGGGTAACTGCCTTGCTGCAAAAATTGATTCTTTGATTAGAAATTTTGAAGTTGAATTGGCTTAAGAACACACAAAATTTCGCTATCATTATCGAGACTGATTGTTTATAAGTATTCAATGCTTTGATTGATTCCAATGATTATCAGAATGGTTTTGGTTTTGTTATTTTTAATTGTAGAGCCTTGGCTCACTGTTTAAAAAAGGTGACTTTCTCTTTTGTAAGGAGATCTGCGAACAGCGTCGCCCATATTGTGGCTAGGGTGGGGTAAGTCCGAGTGAATGGAGACATGTTCCCCCACCCTGGTTACTTCCTCATTTATCTGTTCAATGAAATTATTCTTTCCTTCGAAAAAAAAAACAATCATTGACAAATAAAAATTCGCTACAGGCATCAAATATGAAACAAATAGCCATTAGTATGGTCCTAGTATCCCTTTCCGATGTTGACAACATTTTAATCATTTAATGGTATTTAATGAAACCAATCTCCTTGGCATGCTACAGAAGCATTGTTTGCAGCACATGAGCCCATACCTCCTGAGTCCTGATTATCACATGAGGGTTCCAACTAACTCGACAAGCGCGAGACCCAGGCCTATAAATCTTGGAGTGGGAGCTCCTAACGTTAGAGTGACCTATGATTGATTGTTTTCTTCTTCTATCAAATAGAAAAGCCCGTTCGCTTGAGTATATGTAAAACGCTAAAATCTAATTTTTTAAACTATTATCTCTCCTAAAATATTATATACTTTTTACTTTTGTAATAATGGAATAAATTCGTTTGCAGTACCCAATAGAGGATGAAGAATAAGTAAGTTTAAAGGTATTTTTTCTCTAATTTTCAGACTTTATTTATCTTCAACACCCAAATAAAATTATATTTCTAACAAATTTTAGGCTAAAAAGTTTACTAATCATGGAAACAACGTCAGAAAAGAATTGGACATTATAGATGATTTTTCTTGTGTTTTTACCATTGGTATGATATATAGCTAACTTTCACTATAGAGTTTTTTTATTAATTATTATTAATATTATTTTATGCTTTCTAATTGGGTATACTATAATTTTGTTTAATTAGGTTTTTAATAGTAGGCAAGAATCAATTGAGTGGATGTGAAATGCTGGCAAGAGAAATGGATATGTTATTATAATTAAAAAAAATCATATGTAAGTGCACATTGTAGAAATCTAAAAATAATTTTTGTTTATGAAAGAAATGGTGCTTACAAGTGTGTTTCTAGTCAAGGTTAGAAGCCAAAACGTCCTAAGGCAACTTGAACAAAAAAAATGCAATTGTTCATTCATATTAAAAGGGAAAATTTTGGCAAATGATAGTACCCAGGTTTTGAAAGTGATGTGTGCAGTACATAACCATCTTAAGGGGCAGTCATTTGCAGGTCGGCTTATTAAAAAGGAGGACAACCTATTGATTGATATGGAATGCAAGACCAAAGGATATACTATAGTCTATATATGCTAAAGCAAAGAGATATACATAGTGCTTCTACTATGACGTCTATTTACAATGCAAAATATAGATACAAAGTTAAAGAACTAGCTGGTAGGTCAAACACGTAACTACTCATAAGCAAATTAACCAAGCATAACTACATTGAGTGGTATCAAAGTGATGCTGATATAGATAGTTTTAATGACTTATTTTAGGCTCATCTTTTTAATGACTTATTACGGGCATTTCCACGTGTGGTAATTACAGATTGTATATACAAGACCAACAAGTATGATTTTCCATTACTAGAAGATGTTGGCATCACCTCGACTGAGACAACATTTTCAGTATGTCTTGCATATATTGAACAAAAGCGGGAGAGTAACTATAATTAGGTAATAGATAAATTAAAAGGTTTTACGGATGATAATATGTTACCTAGTGTAATTGTGATAGATAAAGAGATATCTTGATAAATGCTATTCAAAATGATTTCCTAAATGCAACTCATCTTTTTTGTAGATGGCATAAGTCAAAAAATGTTTAGCTGAAGCTATTTGAGACTAACGAGGTATGAGAGGCTTTCATTACTAGTTGAAATATATTAGTACTATCTGCCACAAAAGACTATTATATGCAGCACCTAATACTTCAGAGGGCGAATATATGAAAAATGTATTAGATGAGTACAAGGAAAAATTTATTGCAGCTTGGGTTGACCTAGTAATGCATTTAAGAAATATGACCTCAAATAGGTAAATCATTATAAAATATTCTCATATTTAATTTTATTATTGAAAAAATAACTAAACTGTTTTGTTTTTTCTTTATAGTGCTAAGACATCTCATTTAGTATTAAGGTAGCTACAATTATTGTGAGGAACTTTTAAGACGTTATGGACTAAAATCTATGCTTCAATAGAACTGCAACCTACGGAGATTAAAGGTTCGTCAAAGAAAAGTTCAACAACAATGCAACATGATTTCAAACCTTCAGTTTTTAAGGAATTGAGAGAATTTATTTCGTGAAATGCACTCAACATGATGGTTTGTGAGTCTAAACGAGCTGATTATATTGGTCTAGATCCATTGGCTTTTGGATGTGTAGTTTGGCACACACATAGAATTCCATGTGCATATGAGATTGGGGGGTATAAGTGTGAATGAAGATCTATTCCTTTGTCTTTTACACATCTATATTAGAAGAAACTAGACTTAATACCAACTACTAAAGTTGAAACTATTGAGTTAAGTTTAAATGAAGATGATTTTGAAATGTTTTAATAATAATGAATACGCTAGAAATTTAGAGATTTTGAAGAAGTTGAAAGAACTAGTAGATCAAGCATCAACTTTTCTTATTGAGCTATAAGTTAAAGCTAAAACTCAAGGTCAACTTTCTTTAAAAGCAGATACTTCTACACATCAAGATCCATCCAAATTTGAACATGTATTATCTACATAAAATTTTCACTCTCCACACATCTTGTCTTCAAGTAAGATTTCTATACAATCTAATGGGCGACCAAAAAAAAAATTGCATTAATCTCAAATTCATAAGCATACTTATTTCATTGATTCATTTCCAAAAGGATTGGGGCCATATATTCATCATGTTAAAGATGTTGCTATTGACGATAATTGTGGTTTTCATGCTATGGTTGGTTTGATTGGTTTTAGTGAGGATAATTGGATGCAAGTCAGGAGGGACTTAATTGATGAATTACAAAGCCACTTTGATAACTATACCTAAATTTTTATGTATACAGTAGATCAGATGAGATTCTACAAACACTTTCATATTTGGAAGCAATCTATCAGATGACTATTGGATGATTTTCCCTAAAGCAGGATATCTTATTGCTTTTAAATATAATGTTGTGCTGATATTCATATCTCAAATTCAATATCTTACTTCTTTTCTACTTAAATCAACTCCATTACCACAACCCTCTCAAAAGATTGTTGCAATTGGATTTATTAAAAACAGTCATTTCATACATGTATATTTTAAACTTTTTGTTAACAATTATTATTTCATACCACGACCCTTTAAAAAGGGAAAAAAAGAGATTTTTTTAACAATTGTTAACCATGATTTTTTTTAATATTTTACTTTTTTACTGCAGGTATTCATGAATCCAGGTTCGCCAATGCCAGTGATAACAACTGTTTGGTTAAACTATCATGCATCTGCAGCAGAAGGATGAGCAACTCCATATGACAAGAATATTATTGCTTTCAAAGATTTAGTACTGAATGTTGCAAGCAAGAAGACAATTGACTTGGATAATTAATAATTGTTTCCATTATTCTTTTTTTTTTTCAAATGATTTGGTCAAGTTATTATGTAATAAGTATTTAAGCTTATATACTATTTAGAATAGCTTTAATGTCTCATACGATGTTGAGATTTTATTTATAACAACCCATAACAATTTCATACTACGATATAAGTAAATAAAATAGCTTTGATGTTTCAAAGAAAAATTTTTTATTCATTCAATAAAAATAACAAACACTTAGAAGAATATTTACAACTATTCTGAAATACATAATTTCTCAAATTTGTAAACACCACACAACCGGTTAAGATACTTAAAGCACCAGAAAAGATAATTTCTCCAATTTGTAAATACATAATTTCTATCAACAAAGCATTGATTGATTTGGAATATAAAACTGATCAAAATACTTGAAGAACCAGAAAAGTCAATGCAATTGAAATTAACTATGATTTTTAATTACGTATTTTCTCAAATTTATAAATACCACACAACCCCATGCTGAAGAAGGTTATAGAAAGCACTTGTCGGTATTGACATACCATAAATGGAATCCACAAATTGCAATTGTAAGAAATAAAACCCACAGTTGGATTTGTAGGAAATGGTAACCAAAATTAGTGTGTGCACCTCTTTGGCTATATTATTGTATTCCTTCACTTACCCTTGGCTTGATAGGCTTAATTAGCATGACACTACGATTCTTTAGGGCCAACTCGACATAGTTAATGGTCCATATCTTGGTGCAATTATCAAATTCTTTTTCATGGTTACGGTAGTGATTATGAGATTTTTTTTTTTATTTCTATAAGTTTTATAGGTGGGTTCATGAAAAAAGATAAAAATTATAATAATGGTAAATTAAGGATTAAGTGGGGTATATTGAGAGATAAAATTAGTTTAAAAATTTTAAAGGGGTTAACTTTCAGTCGGGGCTTACTAAAATCTTTTAATAAAGGGTCAAATATGACCACTCAATAAAAAAAATAAAATAATAGGATGGCGTTATTTGAACCTATCAGAATATTTATTAAACCCATTTATTTAATAGACCAGCTTAAAAAATTTAAACTTTTATGTTTTACTTTACAAACCCATTTTAATACCAAATATACCCTTACACACACACAGACACACACACACACTCTTTTTTTCACATATGGAAATACGAAATTTAGACATATATGTATCTATGTGTATGTATGTATGTATCCGTATATATGCATATACTGCTAAATAATAATAGTTAAGAGAAGTTGAAACTCTTTGTAGAAAAATATAATTTCATCAAATTATGTTTTGAATTAAATAAATTAAATTATTTTCTATTTAATTTTATCCATATTTTATATTTTTATATTTTAATTTATTATAGACAAACAAGAGAGTTTGGCTCAATAAATTCTTAATATCTTATTATAAAGTATGAGAAAAATGGTATTTTGGCTTATTGTAGACAAATCGAATTTTGGCTTATTGTAGACAAATCGAATTTTGGCTCACTAAATACTTAATTTATAATAAAATTAATGAGGAAATAATGATAATTATACAATTAATCTCTTGGGCAATAAACAAATTTGATAACAATTCATCTTCATCTTCAACTAAATGGTTAACTTTTGGTGCACCTTGATGTAATGTCCATTAGAAGGATAATTCAACATATTTATAACTTCCGAAGGCAATTGTATTCCCAAGTTAAACAGTAATTATTGTGTTAAACGGAACCTCTACACATTGAGGGCATAAAACTGGCACAACTTCAATTTCAAATTTATTTAAACCCATTCAATTATGTATCCCAAATAAGAATTTCAACCCAAAATTAGAATATAACATTTCGTCCTTTGGATTCATAACATTTAACAAGAATTTTCCAATTTCTTTTAACCTATATACACCAGTTATCTTCAATGCCTTAGCATTTATTCTATAAACAATATAATCTTCAGGGTGAATCAAACCAAGATGGTGATTTTCTCCTTTGAAATAAATTACTAAGTCCACTAGAGACAAGCAAGCACACATTAATCAAGCTTTTCAAAAACAAAATAGGAAATAAACACCATATAATACTCAAGCGAGCACACGTTAGTCACGTTTTAAAAAAAGCCCTAATTTATTAAACTCAAAACATATAATTGCAAATGAGTATTTCAATCAACATACAAAAACAATCCCTTAACTTACAAAAACCAGAACCAATACAATTTATCATTTAAATGCACTTCACTTCAATTAACATAAAAAACCATTACCCATATAAACCACAACCCATTTTGTCATTTCTATATTCTACGGTTTGTAATAGAAATTAACTTAACACAAATTCAGATAATTTCTTGCAATTTCTTACACCTATTGATTAAATAAGAGATATATTACATTAAACAAGTTTGATATATGAATATACCCAACAACCCAATGGCCGAACGCTTCACTTACTATCTTTTAGCAAAATTAGCTTACCTTTTGGATCAAACTCTAAATCAAACTCCATGATGTTAGCTAAACTTGTTTCATGGTTAAATATTGAATGTATTTGATGAAAAGCTGGCGGAAATGAGCGAAAATGGCTGCTTATTTGGTTGTTGGATCTTTTTATATATATGAAAACTTTCTCTTTAAGATCCGGGAATGGCTGATCTTTCACCTTATTTTTTTCTTTTTTTTTTCTCTAAGTTATAGTGAAATGATATTGTTTCATTGTTTTTTTTTAAAGTTTCGGTGAAATGACAACATTTCACATAGATGAAATGACATTGTCGTCCAATGAGACGACGTCATTGTCCAGTCAAACATTGTTGTTTCACCTAAATGGTATGACATGTCATTTTTTATCAGAGCTTCTTATATCTTAAAAGACTAAATTACACTTATGATGTCAGCAATTGCAAATGGTAGCTAATAGATTAATGGTCTGCATATATATTTTGTCAATTTAAGGTGAACGACTGATACACTCTTAAAATGTTTTAGAACATTTCATAACTGAGCAAATTATGGGTATAAGAATGATAATTTTTATTTTTTAAAGTTATATTTATAAAAGGAATGAAATAAAATTGTGAAATAAATTAAAAGTACTTTAGACAATTTAACTCATTAGAAAAGCTCGACAACCTCAACTCCTAAAACTTTAAAATTTGAGCTTTAACTAGTAGAGGCGGAATAGTTAATTTAATCACTAAAAACTCTAATTAAATAAGTATTTTTGGGTATTGGATAAGCCATATTAAATATATACTTAATGCATAAATTAATAAAATTTAGGGCTTTTATAGAGGTTTACAAGGAATATTTGACGTTTTAATTATAGTATATTAATTCTAATGTAAAATAGAGATTCTATACGATTGAAACTATTAATTTTAATGGTTTTAGAAGAATTAAAAGGAAAGTATAATATTAAATAGAGAATTTGCACAGATTTGATAGTTTATTTAAAAAAAGATAATCATAAAATAATATTAAATTGAAATAATAACAATAATTTTGGAATTCATGTTCATTTTTATATAGAAAATAATAATTTATCACAAATATGGAGCCTCCAAATATAGATGAGCCCTAAGCAACCGTCAAAGTTTATAAGTGACGAAGTCCAAATCACAAATTTCACTGATAAAACCCAAATTATGAGAAGCAATACTTAATTGCTAGCCTTCTCACCTGGGCTAATGAGTAAAGCTCCTTCTTATATATATATATATATATATATATATATATATATATATTCTACTCAAATTGCGCCTATAACCTACAATACAGCAATTTCCAGTTTAATTTGTCAACTATTGGATTGTTTTCCTCTCCATCTAATGGTCATTTCACCATAAGACAAAAGAGATGTGGTCATTTACCATTATGGCCAACTAGTTGGACACAAAACCTTAATTTACAAATATATCCTAGCATCAAAAAGGAAGAATGAAAATAAAATTAATATTCCATTTTTAATAATGATGGTGATTCAATTATTTTTGTCCTAATTTACATTTAATTGATACATAATATGTATCATTCATTTATTAGACAATGAATTTTATAACTTATAAAATTAATATTACACGTCATTATAACTCAAATGTTGGAATATTTAACATTTTTCAAAAAAATAATTGGAACATCTAACCTTTAATCTTACTCTTAAATTTTTAATTATTTTATCTTTGTTTATTTTATATTTGTATATATAAATAATAAATTGGAGTTTTTTTAATTTATTGAGTTACAAAAATTATAAATTCAAACTATAAGTTTTTATTAGTGTGAAAAAAATAATAAAAAAATCTTGCTAATTTACCTGATAACTTACAGCAAACTTAAATTAGTAACCAATCATAAGTATTTCACTTGCTAGCATATTCTTATTACTTCTATTAAGAAGATATAAGTTACATTATATGTAATTTAGCCAAACTCATAAAAAATTACAAACAATAAATGTAATCTTATCTAAGAAAGATTTAATTAATTAATTAATCAAAATATTTCCCTTATATAATTTATTTATAGGTGCCTTGGGGGCAAGCATTAGTATAATCCTCTGATTTAAGGTTACATCTTACGTACATAAACCAAAATCCAAGAACACATATTCAATATGAAAAAGAGAAGAAAGATAGCAAATTCATTTATTTGAAGTGATATTTAGGGAGATCAAAGCATTCTCAAGTGGACTTTTAAGAATTGAAATAGGAGGATCATCCCACCAATTTAAATATTAAGATTAACCCCAAATTAGCAAGACAAACAGCCACTAAATTGCCCTATTTGAAGGTGTGTGAATTGGTAACGTGCATCCTACAAATTTAGCTCAAATAATGAACCATCTAATATGCTGACACCATGACAACTTGAATTTGGCATTTGTAAGACAAGCTAAAGTCGAAGACAAGTCACTCTCCAAATAAAATTCCATCCATGATGTAAGCTAAATAACCTTTAAAATGGAATGATGGCAAGAGGCTGCCATAAAACAACCTTAAAAAGCGCCATTAATCCATGAAACATAGCACCAAAAGTGGGAAGGCCTGGTTGCCAACCCATCTATATTGATTTTGATCAAAGGAACTCGTGGTGAATGTCAAAAAATAGTGATGATAGATGAGGATGGCTACCTGGCACAAGGTAAATGCAAAGTAGAATAAATTGGCCTAGATGCATCACCACTTCATGGACTAATATGATGAGAATAAGGATAAAACTATCACAAGCATGTGGGATGAGGTCTATTCAGATCCTATTCAGGTTCCCGTCAAACCCGTTACAAGAGTTCGAGCAAATAAATTCAAAAAAGTGTTTAATGGGTTGATTCAAACAACTTGGGCTTAATCAAATTCGTAGAGGCCGGTTGAAGGAATCGCACATGATAAATGCATGATTTATGCTCTTGAAGTTTTCAAATAATTACTTCCATGAAATAGGAAGTTGTCTTGCACGTTATGGCAAGAAAATATATTATTTTTCTTTTTTCAGATACTTTCCCGTTTCTTGAGGAGGCTATTAGGGAAGCAAATAAGTTGTTTCTATTTTAATCACCTAGTTTCCATTTTAATTGATGAAAGGCATTTAAGTCAATCAGGATCCTGATTTGATTTAGATTCTTTTCTATTTACTTAGATTAGGATTCTGATTTAATTTAGATTCTTTCCTATTTTTTTAGATTCAGATTTAGATTTGATTTTTTATTTAGGATTTATTTCAAAAAATTCTTGTAACTAGCCTTATATAATGTACTCGCATATAATAAACAGATAAGTTTTTGATGCAATTGGTGAGGTAGTTAATTTTCTTTGGTTCTTTACAAACTCTTTGAACTTATTAAATTTATATGACGTTCAAACTCTTGACTTATTAATTAGACCATCTATAGCTGATTGTGGCGTCTTCACATACCAAGGTTTGCGCTTTCATTAAGTATTGGGTCGAGGTTCTATTCAATTTTTTGTTTAGATTCGATCTTGGAAACTAAATTGATTAGGGCCACGTCAGTTCTTAACGGTGTTCGTATCATAATCACTCCAAGAGAGCTAAGGTGGCTAGTAATTAGATTTTTTTATATGTTGAAATTGCAATAAGTGATTGTAAAATCAAAGGCAATGTCGTGCTTTTCAGATATAGTAAATTGCAACATTACAACAAGCACTACAACAAAAATAGGTATATTTGACATTTATTATTTGATAGTTTTTATAAATTGTCAAATATATTTAGCACTTTATTAGATATTATGTATGCTTTAAAAATAAATGACAATTAGTGCAAGTATAAAACAAAATTTGACGGTGTTGTAAGTCGTGGTTTGTAGATATGGATTCTACCAATTGAAAGTGCTTCCCCCATTTATGTTCTTCTATTATTAACAAATGGAATTGCTCTCACATTAATGTTCTTATATTATTAAGAAATGTAAGGGTTCCTCCCACTAATGCCTATATATTGCTCTTCCTTTACTAATAACATTACAATTTATTTCTTTTTTAGAAACAAACTTATCAATTGCCTTAAGCTTGCATCTACTAAAATTTATATTGTGTTAATTCATTGGTGATTCCACATATGTACCAAGAGGTATACCAATTGAAATGGTTTTTGCATTCAAATTTATAGCACGTTATCAGCACCATCTCACCGTGGTACAGGAAGTATTCTATCCCCTTTTTATTTTTCACAGATTTATTTAAAATTATTCTTGCAAGTAAGGCTAATTATTTACACTCTTATCAATATTTATTATACTAACCTTTGTTTATTTATTTGTGATAATGCCTCACTTGACAAAATTAGAATTTAACCTAGACAGATCTAGCGAAAATTATTTATCTTGGATCCTGGATACTAAAATTCTTCTTGATGTTGTGGGCCTTAGTGACACATAAAAATAGTAATGACTCATCCCTTCAGGATTGAGCTAGGGCCATGATTTTTCTACGTCACCATCTCTACTAAGGGTGAGCATCGGTTCGGTTTCAAAATAAATTTTCGGTTTTGGATCAATTTGGATCTAAAATTTTAAAAAATTGTTCGGTGTTTATGAAAAAAACTGAACAAAAATCGATAGGTTGGTTTCAGTTCGGTTTCCATTTTCGGTGTCGGATCGGTTTCGATTCTCTTAATGATTTTATTAAGTAATTAGTTTTTCGGTTCATCTTAACAGTTTGGTTTTCGGTTCGATTTTTCAAATCATTTTCTATTTCAAACCATGTACAATAATTTCCTCATTTTCAATAACTGTATAATATATTCAGAGCATGTACAATCTACAATTTTAACAATTAATCTACAATTTCATCAATTACTACTGTATAATGTATTCAGAGCCTTTTTTTTCATTCTCAACACCCTCCTCAAAATCATCCTTCATAATCTTCTCTACAATATTGTTATTTTCTTTCATCCTACACACAAGGCCTACTATAATCAATGTATAATCAAACAAAAAAAAAATAATTTACAAATTTTTATTTAAAAAAAGGCAAGAATTTTATACTAAAATAAATAATTTTTAAAATTATAGTTACTATTTTTAATATCAAACGTTTTGGCCCAAAATGTAAATAAAATAAAATAAATATTTGTGCCATAGTAGAAATTAAAAAAATGTTAGGGGCTGAATGATATTTTATCTAGTTGACCTTCGGTCAAGGACTATTATGAAAATTAGCAAACAAATTAAATCATAATAGAATTCCTATATGCAAACATTTCCTAAATATTGGGTCATACTAAAATTTTATTAAAAATAAGAATCTAAACGATATTATCCCTCCATCATCTTCAATATTTCGTGACTCCATCAGTGCTCGCCCAGCAATGTCAAAAGCAAAGTATCCAAACTAAAAAATTGAAAAAATACAACAATATACTCGTATCCAGGCAAAGCTAATAAAACTAAATACTATTAATAACTTAAACAAATATGAAATAGTACAAATCAAAGAATTATTTAAAAAAAAAACCCATTTTAAAAAGAAAAAGAAAAACATAGCAAGTTAGTCACAAACGAAAACAAAACCATTACCTGACTGGCTAGCTAGCGACGAAGTACGGAAAGAAACGCAAAGGTAAGTCAGCAGCAAGGAGAAGGCATATGCAAGTTAAGGCTCCATGCTGCAAGCTGAAAGCGTGAGAGAGAGAGTGGTGCAAATTTCACATGTTTAATTTGTGTATATAGATGTTCTAGCGAAATTACGAAACTGCCTTAATTTCGGTTCGGTTCTGATTCTTTAATTTTTTATCAGAAAACCGAACCGAAAACCATTTGGTTTGGTGTTTATAAATTTAGATTTTTTATTTAAACAAACCGAACCCAAAACGAAAAAACCAAACCGAATCGAATTTTTTTGGGTTTCGGTTCGGTTTTGCCCACCTCTAATCTCCACCAATTATTGAAAACAGAATCTCTTACTAAAAAGATTTATATGTTCTCTGGAGCAATTTGTACAAAAAATATGGTCATTTAAGATCAGTAATTCTTCCAAATGCTCATAGTGAATGGAATGACCTCAGGCTACAAGGCTTTAAGTCAGTACATGAATATAATTCTACACTATATAAAATTACTTCAAAACTAAAACTTTGTGGAAAAAATATTATTAATGAGGATATGTTGGAAAAAATATTTACAAAATTTTATGCTTCAACATGGTTCTATAACAACAATACAAAGCTTGTTAGTATACAATTCCAACTTGATTGCATGCCTTCTTGTAGCAAAAATGAATAATGAATTATTAATGAAAAATCATCAAACCCATCATACTAATACAAAACCAATTTTTGAATTAAATGTTGTCCCACATAATCGTGATGACAAATATGAAAATGAGCGTAGCTGTGGCCATAGTCATGGCTATTATCGAGGCTGAGATTGTAATAAAAAAGTATTATTATCGACCTCATGTTGGTTATAAGGACCATAAAAAAAGGAGGGAAATGAGGAGAGAACATCAGCCCAACATAATATTCAAGAAAACATTTGTGATATATGTGAAATGTCTAGTGATTTTTTGAGACAATGTTGTATTCCCAGACATCGAGTGGATATATTTTAGGCATCCCTAAAATCAAAGGGAAAGAACATTGAAACAAACGATGTTGATGACTCGAATCCAGTAGAACGTTGAACGTTAAACGTTGAAACAAACTATTTCTTATATTATTAAGAAATATAAGTGTTCCTTCTACTAGTGCCTATATATTGTGCTCTTCCTCTACTAATAACATTACAATTCATTTCTCTCCTGAGAACAAACTTATCAAATGCCTCATGCTTACTTTTCTAAATTTATAATAAACGGTTTCAAATTAAGCATTAGGCATTAAATTATTAAAAAAAGCCTATTTGTCTTATTAAGTGAAAAATAGTAAAATACTACTTAAAAAGTGAAAAATAAAACAAATAAACAATTGACTCTTCCTATTTCTATTTTCCTTCTTCACAAAATGCAAAACATAAATTCTTCTTCCCAGAAAAATGAATAAATAAAGGTCATTGTGGGCCGTCATCATTTCTCTTCTTTGATCAAAGTTTCTCCACAACCAATATTAAAGTGTTGAGCCTCCATCTTCTGAATCGAACCCTCTTAGACTCAAATTTCATTTCCATTCTCTCTTGAAGACAAACACACGAAGAAGTTTAGCCTGCTTTAGCTTTGTTTGCTTATTAAATTTTAGTTTTTTTCCTTTAATTTTGATTTTTTTTACTTCTCTCTTTCTAATTTTGATTTAATCAATCTAAGGTTGATTTAATTGATTTATGTCTCATATCTATTCCCATTCAACAAATAATGAACGTACATATTATTTTCATTTTCATTTTCATTTCAAAAGAATCAATTTATTTTATCTTTGGTTAGTGCACTTCTATTTAATTTTTGTTTATTTAACCTAAAATATTAATTTCATTATTCTTTTCAAGCAAATTATAGTGTTTCTTTAATTGATTACATTGAGAACAATACTTTCTCTTTGGTTCCACTAAGAACGATATTGATTTCAGGTAATAATTAAATGTGTAATATTTTTAGTTAAAATTACTTAAGCCTCATAATAGTAATACAGATTTGAGATTTATATTCTGTTGAAATGATTTTAGAGTGTTCTGCTATTTGAATGCATATTACTTTTTGATGAAATGTCCTTTTAAAAGAATATTTTTAGTTTTAGCAAACATCTTACGAAAATGTCTCTTGTAATAGTATTATACTGCACTTTGCTTTAATTTGTTTTGTTTCATACGTTTTAACAATCGAAAATTACATAGTTGCAACAGTTTTCAAATTGCTTGCAAATTAGAAGTAATGTTAATTTGTGCTGCAACAATTCAATAGGCTAAGCACAAGTTAAGACTTTGGTTGCTCAATTAATGAAGCCACTCATCAGACTTGAACTTATATTTATTGAATCTATAAAAATATTTAATGGAATCAATGCTAAAAGCTTCATTTGATTAATAATAAACTACAAATATTTATTTATGACATTTGTTATATTCTTGACAGTCGTGGAGATACAATAGCAGAATCTATATTGGGACATACTAGTTGCTTAATTAGTCAAATTGTGATCTCATTGCCTTTTTTTGGGTTGATTCTGTAATTTTATGGGTTGAAAATAAGCTTCGAGTAGATGACCATCAAATATAGAAGCTTCATTTGATGGCAATAAACAAGATGGTGAAGCTGCTAATACAGTAAAAATGATTATTGATGCATTTGACACTTGTAATGATGACCTTAAGTCTTTTGAAACTCTACTTAAAGATGCTGGAAAAACCTTTGTTTCTTAGTTGTGTGAAATTCACTAAGTTATCCGCCTTAATAATGCTTTACAACATTAAAGGAAAAATGGATGGTCAGACAAAAGTTTTTTAGACTAAGTTGTTTATTAAATATGCTTCCTGATAATAATGAAATACCTTTGTCCATATATGAAGCAAAGAAGACTATGGTTGCATTAGGCTTAGTATATGAAAAAATAAATGCAGTGTCTTAATAATTGCATCATGTATACAAAAAATACAAGGATTTATCTGCAAGTTGCACTTGTGGAGTGTCAAGATAGAAGAGTACCAAGAAAAGCAAGGGAATTCCTACTAAAATCTTGTGGTATTTTCCTCTTATACCAAGGTTTAAGAGGAAGATTCAATCTCCTTGAATTGCAAAAGACTTAACTTGGCATGCCAATGAAGGGTGATTGATGGCAAACTAACGTCACCCAGTTGCTTACCATCATGAAGGCTAGTAGACAAAAAATGTGCCAAATTTTAACACATAAGAGAGAAATCTTTGGAAGACTATTTTTGCAGGTAGGATAAATCCCCATAAAAACCTTCTCAATACATATAGTTGTTGGCCAAGTGTTATGATTACTTATAGCCTTCCTTTTGGTTGTGCATGAAGAAAAAATTCATGATATTGACCATGTTAATATTGAGTCCATGATAGCCCAATTATGATATTGATGTCTATCTAGCACCTTTGATTGATGACTTGAAAACTTTATGGAAAGTTGGTTTAGAACTTTATGATGCTTATAGACAAGAGTTATTTACCTTACTAGTTGTGTTATTATGGACAATTAATGATTTTCCTACATATGGGAGCTTGTTTAGTTGCTTAGTTAAAGGATATTTTGTATATCTTATATGTGGGGAAGATACACAGTCCAGTAAACTTAAACATGGGAAAAAAAATTGTGTACATGCATTATAGACGATATCTCCCAAAATCTCACTTGTTTTGAGATTTGACAAAGGCTTTTGATGGTAGAACAGAAAGAGACTTTCCTTTCTAAGTTATTAAGCGATGAAAAAATTTGTTGGAAAAAGAAATCAATATTCTTTTCTCTCAATTATTGGAAACATTTGCATGTTCATCATATATTGGATGTAATGTGCATTGAAAAAAAATATATGCGAGAGTATATATAGTACATTATTGATCATTCCTAGAAAAACAAAATGCGAACTTAATTCTCAGTTGGACCTTGTTGATTTCAATATTAAAAAAGAATTAGAACTTGTTGTTGAAGAGAATCACACTTATTTACCTGCTGCATGTTATTCCTTGTCTAAAGCAAAAAATGTAATGTTTTGCAAAACATTATTTATTCTCAAGTTTCCTAAAGAATACTGATCGAACTTTGAAAACCTTGTATCAGTGAGTGATCTAAATTATTGGGTTGAAATCTCATTATTGTCATGCTTTGATGTAACAACTCCCACCATTAGCTATTTGAGGAATTTTTCCATAACATGTTAGATATGCCATCACTAGACTTTGCTTTTTCTTCAATGATCTTTGTTTGAAATTTGTGGATGTAGAGAAGTTAAACCAAATACAAAAGGATCTTGTGGTCAAAGTTAATTTATTTGATATGTATTGCCTTCCTGAATTTTTTGATATCATAGTTCATTTAACTATGCATCTTGTTAGAGGAGTCAGATTATGTGGACTTATATATCTTAGAAGGATGTATCCCTTTGAAAGATTTTTAAAGGATCTAAAAGGGAATGTGTGGAATAAGAATCGTCCTGAGGGTTGTATTGTTGATGTTACATTGTAGAGGAGGCAATTGAATTTTGCACATAATATTTACCTTATGTGGATCCAATTGAAATTCTAGTTGCAAGGAAGAATAAAATAGAAACTAATGGTCCATTCCTGGTGGTTGTTTAATTAATATTGATCATGAAGAATGGAAGCAAGCACATCATTATGTTTTGCGGAAAACAGAAGAAGTTCAACCTTATACTGAGTGAGTTTTCTTATCTTAGCTCTATTTTAAAACATGTTAGATTCATCACTAATATATTCTTTTTATTATGAATCTTAATCTTAGGATGCAATGTTATGGTTGAAAATCTTATTACTCTTGTCAATCTAAAAGTTATAGGGTTTGCATAATCCATCGCTATTGTACCCTTTCATACAAAAAGGTCGTTGGGATGCATTTGTTAATGATCGATTATCTAAAGAATCTAAGGTAATCTTTTATTATTGTGAACATTACTTTTCAAAATAGTTTCTTTATAATTTCATTTATGTCAATGCTAAGAAACATATGTATGATATACATTTGACACTTAGTGGCCTTCAAAAAGAAAGACAAACACTAAATCTTTACGACCACCACTTCAGTCGAAAAGGTTATATTGGATTAAAAGAAGAAATCGTAAGTATTTTTAAAATAAAAATTATAATTATTTTTAGCACTTGATGTATGTTTAACATTGGTTTTGAACATTGTAATAAATATAATGTGCAGCCCAAGACAAAGAATTTCATTTTTGTAATTTTCTTTTCTTAAAAAAATTATAATATTTGATTTTTTTTTCAAGTCATTTGTATTTGGCAATTTTGAACAGTGTCACATGTATATGACTATTATTAAGTATCACACACATTTGACTATCTTATATTGTGAAAAATATTTGATTATTATTAATTGACAAAAATTAATGATAATTTTAGTAAATGTCAAATAAGCATATTTGGCACAGGAATAATTAGCACTTTTCAATTGTTGAATATAGGGGTGGGCGCGGTTCGGTTCGGTTCGGTTTTTTACTAAATTTTTCATAATCGTTCGATTACGATTATTTTAAAATCATAATCGCGATTAATCAAATTACCGAAATAATCAAATACTCGATTAATTAAAATAATTCGATTCGGTTCGGTTCGATTATTTCGATTATAGGCCTATTTTGGGCTTTTTAAAATTTAAAACCTTAAATTAATAAATCTAACACAAACATAAAAAGTTAATAAATAAAAAATTAAAATATGTCTCAAAGTATATTAAGAACACATAACATGTTCAAATAATAAGTTCAAATCAAAATAAATAAGCAAAAAGTCTTTTAAACTTTAACAAAATAAATCATACTATTTATATGCCTAATGCAAAATGAATTAAGGGGTTGTGGGTGGCGGCCGCGACTGATGAAAGGAAAAAATTGGTTTTTTTTAAAAAATATTTTAGTAGATAATTCTCTTGCAAAGTTCATGAAACGGTTGCCAATTGAAATTCAATTTCACGCTGCCAAACAAGAACCGTTAGATCAACTTCTCAAATATCCAACGGCCACAACACTAGAGGACAAAATAAGCTGCACCTTTTTCGTTCAAGTTTTGGTTCCAAGCAGAGGCCAGAGAGTTTTTGGTGACAACGCGGCAAAAGAAGAAGGCGGCGAGCGGAATGCGGCGGCGGCGGCGGCGGCGGCGGCGGCGGCGGCGGCCAGCGATGGCGGCGAGCCGATGAGCCGGCGGCGGCGTCGAGCGGCGGCGATGGCGACCCGGCGGTGGCAGCGGCGGCGAGCGGCGGCGGCGGCGGCAACGGCGGCCCAGCGATGCCAGCGACAACGAGGCCCGGCGGCCAGCGTCGAGCGGCAGCGATGACGACCCGCCGAGCGAAAAGGAGGAGCGGCGACCAGCGGTGAAGCGGCGGCGTCGAGCGGCGGCAAGCGGCGGTGGCGACAGGTATGGCGGCAAAGCGGCCAGCGTGCGTAACAACGACGACCGGCCGTGGTCGGCCCGGTGAGCAAGCGGCGATGGCGGCGGCGGCAACGGCGGCGATGGCGGCTGGAAGTCACGAGTTCGTTTAGTTTAGACTGTTCTACACTTCTAGTTTACTCAATTTAGGTTTAGGCTTTAGGGATTGCCGGATTATTCGGTTTATTTGATTTTCGGTTCGGTTTTTCAGTTTTTTTTTTTTAAACCGAAAATCGAACCGAAAGTTTTACTATTTCAATTATAATTTTTATTCGGTTTTTTAGATGTAAAAAAACCGCAAAAAAACCGAACCGAACCGAACGGTTCAGTTCGGTTTTTAATTAATCAACTTTTTTTGCCCACCCCTAGTTGAATGTTCCTTTTTTTGGAAGTTTTTAAATATCAATTATTCCCTTTTTTTTTTCTTATAGTGAATGTCTCCATAAATAAGAAACATGGCCAGTGAAGGTAGTCTCAAAAATCGAATTCCTTAGAACCAGGACATCTATGATTATTGGAAAATGACGATGAAAAAGGGTGACTATTCCAATCCCAAAAAGTTGTTGGCATATGAGTTGTTTTCCATAACCTTAAAAAGTAACTTACATCAGCCTATAAATATTTTTTTTATAATCTTATAACTATTTTGCTCACAACAATTGAACCATATTAAAAAAAAAATTACTTATGAGTTATTATAGATTACGTCGTCATATAACTTAGGTAGTGTTTTTTTTTTTTTTTTGGTTTGAAATCTGAATGAATCTGAATTTAACTGAAATCTGAATGACATATTTATTTTTCTTTTTTCAATATTTGAATATATAAGTGTTAACTTATTTTTTTTTCAAAAAGAAAACATCTGAAATATGATATTTTGACATATATAACCTTGTAAATATTAACAATACTTATATTTATTGATTAAACGCATGACAAGTTATAAATAAATTATTTGATTAGTTAAAAAAATGATAATTTTTAACTTAACAAACGTGAAAAGTAAAATATATATCAAGCACATGTAATTTTTTACATTGATATATGATACTTATAATGTTATTTTTAGTATATTATATTGATACTTTTTCTTGTTAATCATATAAGTCAATCAATAATTATTTAATCATTGGAATTAAAATTAATGTATTAAATAAAATTCAAAATGTATTATAAAAATAGTGAATAAAATACAAAGAGATGCACCTATTACAAAATTCATTCACCTGAAGTTCTATTATGTTTAAAATTCTAATTCACAAAAAAGCAATAATAATAGTTGAATACTTGTACAAAAAAAGGATAATAAAAAATAATAAAAGGATAGTTTATATAATAGAAAATAAATTTATTTAATAGCAGTATTAATGAGAAAGAATATTAAAGTTCCATGTAGATGTTTTATCATTCAGATAAAAATCAGCATATTTAACATTTTTTATTCAGACCGAAACATTTTATAATCAAATATAAGTAATAAAAAACAAATAAAATAAAAACTATAAACATCTGAAAATAAGTAAGATTCAAACTTTAGCCAAAAAATAAATAACCCCTTAATAAGACCCAATATTTATGATATGACTAAAACTTCATTTTTCTTTTTTCCTCTAATAACTATTTTTAGGTCAGACATGAGCTGACCAAGAAAAAATTCATCTATTTTCTTCCTCCAGTGACGGTTCCTGGTCACACTTATTCAAATGAATACAATTAACTTACCAAAATTTATAATTAGATTTTAGATTTAAAAAAGGCTCCTATATTAATAAATTTCACACGAATCATCATTGGATCAGGTATTCATGTTGGTGTAACCTGAATTTTTTTTTTTTTGGTGAATTTAATATATGGTCTTACATAATATAGGTGGTTTTTTGATACTACCATTTACTTGAAATATTAAACAAAATTTTATTTTCTTTTTTCAGCCCACATTAATTTGATAATTAGATACTATTTTGTTTTATAATTCTCATTTAAACACAAGGGTAAAATGTTTTCTAAATAAATTTTATTTGGAGGCAAAAAAAAAAAATTAACCAGTTACTTGCATTCCACACTGATCAAGATTAATAATGTCCATTAAAAAAAAATTTATAAAGATTTTAACTTAACCAATTTTTTTTTTTTTTTGCAAAATAGATGGGCTCCTTACCCGTGAATTGTCAATCGCGTAATTCGCAAGAATTGTTTACGGGGAAATAGAAATCTAATTCGTTTGGATATGTTAAAAATTTTATTTTGTAGAAGTACCAAAATACTTATAAATCCATTTTAACTTCGATTTTTTAAAATTTTTTTTTACAAAACTCTATATTTTCAAACTATTTAACAGTAATATTTTATTAATATGATTATTATCTATTAGTCTTCAACTAAACTAAAAAATGTCTTTGGAACATGATAATGCCATAAAATTTATTGATTGTCAAATTTATGCTATAGTCTCGAATGCAAGCTAGAAGAATAGAGGAATTAGAGAAGTACACATGAATTGCTCAAACATTTTTTTTTAATTACATTAAATTACAATGACTATTGTTGATATTACATTAGATTACAAATGATATTTACAATCAGATTATTGTTGAGACTAGTTTACATTATTTTTATGAAGTGTTGCCTAAATTTTAACTGTCATTAATATTCAGAGGGTGCTTACTCTACTCACATTTTGTTACAGAGAAGAGTGCCTCCACTCAGTTAGTTCATGATTGAGGAAAGAAGTTATAACTTAATTGCTCAAAGATCGAAAGTGTAATTTACTTTTTCTTTCTTTTTCTCTATTTTCTGTTAAGAGCAAATGGCTAGGAAAAATTAGACTAATTTTTTAATAGTACACAACGAAAATGGGGATTGATTGGGCAAGCAACAAGGCCAAATAACTATCAGAAAAAAAAAAAAAAAAAAGTAGGGCCGAAAAGATCAAGTCTTATATACGATTAATTTGGCAGCCCACGGAAGACCAACTTATACTATTAGTTAGAGCCCATCCTCAGAATTGATTGCCCTTTTGTGTTCTAAGTCTTTCCCTCGTATAAAAGTGAGAATAATATTGGTTTGCCTTGTTAAGATAAGTAGTACGCTATTGCGTTGTTAATCTACTTTTGGTAAATACTTGCGATAGTTGTTTAAAAGTGTAATTTTGTGGTGCGTACAGAATTAAGTTCTTGATTTATTGAGCGTTTCAATTAAATTCCAGGTTTTGAGTGGAAGAAGGGAAATGGATCAAGGATACTCAGCTAACAACAAGCCCACGTTGGCTGCTTCTGAAGATAGTCAATGCCGCTCAGTTTCAGGATTCCATGTTTCACAGAGGACTCAGGCTCGCCTTTTGCTGAGGATGATACTAAAGTGAAGTTTCAGCATATGTTGGGTGAGATGGGTTAATTTCATTCCCCCTTATTAGATTAACATATTTCAATTTACTTTCTAAAATATGAAAAACTTCAATCTAACCCCAAATGCCATTTTCTCTTTGTTAATTTTAACGATCCAAAGGATAAAATAGTATTTATATATTTTGCGTTAGGGTCAACTGAATAATAAAAGTCAAACCTCTATTTTTTACTTTTATTCATACCCGAGTGTTTCAATAAATTAAAGCATGCACCTAAATACTTTAACAAATTTCACTTTACACCCAAATGGCTTATTATTTTAAAATTAATTATTTTTTGTTCAATTTTTATGATATATACAATCATTTGAAATTTTGAATGGTTGCTGCTGAGAACAACAACACAGAAGAAGAAGCAAGAAAAGAAGACGAAAAAGATTTAAAAAAAAAGACAAACAATTAAAAAAATGATAAGAAGAAAAGCAGGAGACGAAGAATGAAAGGAAAAAGAGAAAAATTAAGGAAAAATGAAAAAGAAATTGAACAAATGAATTACAATCTTTTAAAACTAAAAATTTAAAATATTATCATTTTCTATTTTTAATATTTTAATCAAAAAAATTTTAAAGCAAAAAAGCTTTTCTTTAATGCTCGATTTCTTCTAACGGCCCAAACCATAAAATTATTCATTTAATTCTCGCAATTCCAATTTCCTTTCAAATCTCTAGATAACATTTTATTAAACTCTTTAATTTGTTCTAACAATGGTTTCAATATCCACAAAATTTCTTACTAGTCCCAATCATAAATCAAAAACCCATTTCAAAGAACTAAAGATTCCTTTAGAAATGTAACAAAAATATAATCTCCTATCACAAATAGTTCTAAGAAACAATCCAAATCAATGGACTCAAACCTTAACTCTCAAATTAAAGCATTAATTAAAAAATAAAAAGAAAAAAGAAAGAAAAGAAAAACAAAGGAAGAGCTTTTTCCGTCTAACTTGGGAAAAAAAAAACAATTTTTTTCCAAAACCCTAGCCACCATGCCGTTACCCCTTCCATCCTCCACCACTGCAATTCCACCGTCCTTTCCACCATCAGACAACTCGACAACAATTGCTAGCCAAACCCAACCTTCTTCTGCCCGTGATTTGCCACGGCAACGTCACTTAAATCCTCCAAATCAGGAGCTCCACTACCTATTCACAACTGCCAAGCCAGCCATCACTGCCGTCAATCCAACCCACCATTTGATTCATCCGACCCCAGCGAGCACACCTGAGCAAACAACATCCCCAATCACAGCCAAAACCTTGTGTTTGGTGGGAAGGTTTTGGATAGTTTTTGGTTGGGGTTAACAGAGAAATGCATGTTTTATGAAAGAAGAGGAAAAAAAAAAGAAACAAAGAAACAAAGAAGAAGATGAACAGGGAAGAGTACGAAGAAGATGAAGAAGAGAAAAAAATTTGCCTTTTTTATATTTTTTGAGATTTTAATTTTTTGATTGTGTTATGTACTTTAATTTTGATTATAATTATGTTGATTGATGCAGAAAAGAAGAAAAAAGAAGTAAACGAACATAGAATAGATAAAGAAACAAAGATGAAAAAAAAAAAAAGTAAAAGACAAAGAAATAAGAAGTAAAAATCGATTTTTTTTTACTGTAGTGATATTATAAATAAAATTCTTAATTATTATATTTTTTTATAAATTAAAATATAAGTAAAAATTAATTTATTTTTTTAGAGTGTGTTATTTTTTAAGATATTTTTATTAATAAATTTATTTTTACCATCTAACTTAAAATATATTAAATTTTAAGGGATAAAATAAAATTATCTTTATTAACCCCATAAAATTGTTAGTTAAGATTAAGGACATTCTCATATTTTATTAAGTCAATACTAATCAAATGTTAAAAATAACAATTTTTAGGAGATAGATTAAAGTTTTTATACTTTTAGAATATAGATTAAAATATATCAATTTAATAAAGGGGCACATTGAAATTTACCGAGGCGACATACATACTCTCTCTGACAAGCAGACCAGTCTTTGGTCGCAATAGGAATCCTTTAATCTCTAATAACAACATTGATTCTCCAAGCCCTTTGGATTGATCCTCCACCTCCACCACCACCTTCCTGGATGCTCATGTTTTTGCTTGCCTTTGTTTTCCGCACCAACATATTATCATGCATTTTCATCACATTTTATGCATTTGCTGGTGATCTTGAATATTATCACTTGATGTTTTCCGTACTTTTTTTTGGATAATAATGTACATTGACTTAGTGCTAAAATTACTTATTGATGATGTCCAAAGGTTGGAAAAAGGATGAATTTGGATATGATAAAGTGCTTATGTGTTTGGTAAGATGAGTTCTTTTTGAAAAGTGCTTGCATGCTTGATGAAATTACAATGAAGTGCTTTAATTATGGTTTATTTCTTGATTCACTAACTTTGAGCTTTTTGTAGTGTCTCTAATGTTTTGCTATTTCTTAGAATCCATATCGTACTTAGGGGATGTATTTATAGATCTCAAAATCTTCGTTATCAAAAATCCAAAAAGTACGTCGAAATATATGAACTATTTGTCATTATCAAAAAGTGAGACATTGTTGACCTAAAGGGTTGTTTAGGGCGAAAATTTTACCAAACTACGTGTCACAAGAATGGACTCCATCTTAATTGAAATAAAGTTGGCTTGTTTGGAAATTCAAACTAATTGTTCTACAATCAACCTACTTTTGTTGTGTGATTCGAAGAGTAAAGTCCAAAAACACATTTAGACATTGATATAGCTCAAATAAGCTCTTATTTCAACTTTGACTTTGGCTTAAATAGTTGCAAGTGCTAGTATTTTTGAAATTGAACACTAGGAAACTTCACTGGAGAGGTCACAAGTTCCTTGGACTCTTATCGCCTTAGTAATAAAACTTTCCTAAGCATGTACAAAACTATACGGTTACTCCACTCTCACCTTCAACTGTTCCTGCTGTGAGTAATACTGTATACATGAATAGTACTATATATGTGAATAATACCACATAAGTACATGAATAGTATCAAATACGTGAATAGCATCATATGTGTAAATAATATCTCTACTCCGAATAATTGCGATCAATGGCTTTGATAGCACTGATAGGGAATTGGTGAGTGAAGTAGACAACTAAAATGAAATTGAAAAATAAATATAACACATGAGACATAAGAATTTACGTAGTTCGACTTTTAACCTACGTCTATAAGAGAATATGAGAGGAAATATTTTACTAATTGTGTAAAGTTACAAGTATTACAGTATTTTATCTCACAATCCAAAACCCATTACATCCAAACTCCAAACTCACTAAATTAAAACCTTAGAGTTCTCAATCTCAAAATACTCTCTTAAAGTCCTCAAAATGTTGTCTCGGTTCATGGTCTCTCCATCCTATCAACTCTCCTATTTATAGGGCAAAGCAAGCCCAAAAGGTTAATTTTGGTTGGTTTTAAAAAATAATTTATTTTGATTTATGGAAATTAATGGGCTTTAAAATAATAATTTATTTGTTGAAAAAGATTTATTTCAATACCATAATTTGCTTTGTCAAAATTGATTGGCAACATTTTATTGCCATCACTTCATTGTATTTAGAGTATAAGAATATGTATTGCTGCTAAATGTCTTGCACATTTTCCTTGCATGTTTCAATTAGGCCATGCCTAGCACGATCTTTGAGAGTCTTATAAGCTGGACTAGGTCATTAGGCCTAATATCAATTTTTAAGTAGTAACATTAGACCCCTTTGATTATGGGAGATGTGTAGTTAGCGATTAGCGAACACACTGCATAATCAAATTACCTCCTAAGGACGAATTACATCGAAACTTAAAAGAAAATATGGTTAGTCTAAAGCTAAACAAAGATATGGTATCAACAATAGCTATACATAGAGTGGCCAACATGTAGTTTATTTATTTATTTATCATTCTTAAAGAATGTGATGAAATATTTCTCATTCGTTGATCTGAGATATTATCAAAATTCCATTGAACATAAAGAAAGCTTATTATGCAAGCAATGTGTAAGTTTTTTTAAAAAAGATTATCCGACAAGAGAATCTACTTTTTTAGACAATTTCTGTCTTCTGTAAACACTAAAGGTCAAGTGTCTAACTTCGGTTTTACTTAAAGAAAAAGAATATAATAATATAGCTATCAATTCTGTATATAAGAAGTGTGTTACATGATTCATTAGCACAAATCTTTTACCGAGTTTAGTTTCAACATTTAGAACCACGTTTTATTTAAAAATCATAATAGTAGAACTCCTAATTCAACAACTTAAAAATATTTGTATGTTTTGTGGGAGTAGTACTGGAAAGTTCCATATTTATTAATGGTACAAGAGAACTTGGAAGGGCGTTAGGCAAATAAAAAATAAGTTCAATATATAGAAAAAGATATTAGGTATATGGGTTCATTCCAGAAACTGTGGCTACAAATGGAAATAAGATTGTCCCTAATATATATAAAAGGCTTCTTGAATTCAATAACCATATTAACGCTTTCATCGGTGGATTTAAAACCTTTGAAGAAATTTTCACCATTGCTTTATGGTTGCAACAAAATAACTATAAAAAAACCTATTGGTTTGTTAAATGTAAATAATTTCTAACTGTTGCTGTTTTTCCTTGATGACACTGTGTTGTAAGGTTTTTTCCCTATTCGAGTACGACGGGTCTTTGTTCATGCCACCACCGTCAATGAGCTAATTAATATGCTACAAGCATATCGGCCTACTTACATATAATCATGATAAGGGGAAGAAGGATGATAATAAGAAGAAGAATGATGGTGATAAAAGGAAGAATGATGATGATAGTGAGAAAAAAAAATGATAAGGGCAAAAGAAAAAGGATGATGATGGCAAAAATGATAAGGATAGAAACAAGAAGCATAAAACGTATGATTTGAGTCTTTATCTTTGATTTTAAACACTTCCCATTTTCATTTTCTTTTTATGTACTAATGTAAATTAATAAATAAAATGAATGTTTCATTATTAGTATGTATTAAATAGTAGAAAATGCTTATCGATTACAACATGATGCTAATTATTTTTTAGTAGCATAAATTATATTATATGGTTAGGACAAGAAATAGTTTGTAAGATATTTTCAATGCAAGATACTTACTTCTTTTAGAGATATGGGCTAAAATATTTTTAACCCTTTATTCGTCTAACTTTTATTTATGCTTGAGCTATGAATGTCCTTAAAATTTTCCTTTACAAGGAAAATTTTAACCCCTAGTGACATTGCTTTGCATCTGCCCTGAGAGTAGGTATCTCATGAGAAAATGCATTCATAAGCGCATTTGCAAATAGTGCAAGCTTCTGTATGCTTAGGAAATATAGGAAATAACGTATGAATTATACATATACGTTGACATCCTTCATCAGGGTTTTCATGTGTTGGGGCATATGTACAATTTTGTGGAAACTCATCACAAAAGCATTCTTTCTAGGTAGATCTCTAGTTAAGGCTTTCTTATATTTTACAGCATATGGTGAATGACATAGGCTTATAGTACACTTTTATTTTTGCCTAAGCATTTTGCTTCTCTTTTATATATACATTTAGCAATAGTATCGCTTGAGTCATTTTCCATTAATAGGGTCGTGGAGGATCTGTCCTTCATCAGTGGAGAGCTAACCGATAGTAACCACTCTCATGGGCTTCTCAAACTATAAATTGTCCTTCCCATGGTGGTAAGAATTTAGTTAGAGCTTATATGCCTTTTCTCACATAATCAACTACCCTAAGCATAAGATCACCCACTTTAATGTTTCTTTGCTTAATGGCTTTGGCATACACTTTTATGATTTTCTGTTCGTAGATCTGTTTGTGATAGTGCACATTTCTTCTTCTTTTTTCCAAGGCTTTAATCTGAGTTACGCGGACCTTTGAAAAGGTTTCTACATTGACATTAGCCACTATAACTTAGGCTATAGGGAGAGATAGTTCAATTTGTGTGGTTGATTTAACAGTATATATAAAGAAATATGGTAAGAAACCAGTTGATTCTCTTAGCGAAGTTCTGTAAGTCCAAAGTGCATCTATAAAGTATACACTCTAATCAGCCTTGTACTCATGCATCATCTTGCTTAGGATCTTTAAAATGACTTTGTTGGTGGCCTCAGCTTGTAGTGGCCTCAGCTTGGCCATTACTTTGTGGATAATATGATGTCAGCCTTTGATGCTTAATATTATAGTGAACAAAGGTGGCATCCACAGGTTTGTTGACAAACAACATGCTATTGATTGTAATAATACATACGATGTGTTCACGTAAGAAATTTGACATAATTGCCTCTTGCTTCGACTTATCTAGTGAAGTATTTTGTGCCTGTAAAGATCTAAATATTGCCACGTGTAGGTGGGTAAATAGGCCCTATTAAATCTAGCCCTCAAGTGTGAAATGACTATAGTGATGTCATATTTTGTAAAGAGATTGAATGAGTAAACTAGAAAGTCCCATAAATTTGGCAAGTATAACATTTATAACATTTCTTGACAAACTCTTTGGCAAATTTTTCCTTTGTGGGCCAATAATAGCCCACACTTAATAATTGGCGATATAACTTTCTTTGACCTTCATGTCCTCTACCCTCTTCATCATGCATTTTGTATATAGCTCTTTGTGACTCATAATAACCTCAACACTTTAATGGATTTTCGGTGATCGTTTTTTAAATAAAATATCTCCTTCCATGAAATTCCCTTAGCTGTCCATTTGATCTTGTGCGTCTTTTAATGATTTTGAGGCAATACATCATATTGTAGATATTTAATATAAGGCTTTCTTCAGTCTTCATGCATGGTAGCTACAATGACTTGTTTTGTTTGATTTAAGTTCCGGCATTTAGTGTAAGATGACTATATGGCATGTGCTTATCTCTACATGTTAGGGCCAATAGTATCCTACCCTTTATATCTTTCTATAAAGACTAACCTCAGGTTTTGTAACATAAGATTCTTCATGTATTTTATGGAGCAGCTTTTCATCTTCTTATTCGTAGACACATTTTATAAAGATGTCGCCTGATATGCGCTTGTAAGCCAATAATCCTTATCAAGTGCTTTGGTAATGATAGTGCACCAATCTATCTCATCTATTACTACTTCCTATTTCAATTCTTCTTCAAAGGTTACTAGTTTAGTCTTTTATATGACTATGACTTAAGTTGTTTCTTCTACTAGATTGATTTTAGCTCCCAACGTGGCTAGTACATCAGTGTACTTATTCCTTTGCCTCTTAACATGCTCTACTGTGAAATTTTCAAGAGTTGACAAGAGTTGTTTTTATGTAGGTTTGATATAGAGCTAACACTTGTTCTTTTACAGCAAATTTGAAAAGTGTTGGATTACCAAATTTGAATCTCCTATGAGCTTGAATTTTTTAGCTTCTAGTTTCTTTACTGTAAGTAATCCAATAATTGTTGCTTTATACTTGGCCTCATTATTGGTGCAAAAAAAAACCAATTTGAAAGATAATACCAAATCACTTTCAATAGGATCAATAATGACCAACCCTATGCCTCCAGCTTCCTTAGTTGAAGATCTATCAAAATAGGTTGTCCACTAATCTTCAATTTCTAAGACAAAGTAATTGTGGTCTGAAAAATCTCCAAAAAGCTCTTGTACCAAAAATGCGTCTCAATTTGTAGAGAATATGACAATCATGTCAACAACCCCTTGGCCTCTATTATTATTGGAGTTATACACACAATATCAAATTCTTATATTAAAAACTACCTGGCTAATTTTCTAGTGAGTATAGGCCTTAGTAATAAATAGTGCACTGGGTTTGCCTTTACCATAAGATACAGTTGATGAGAGAAACAGTAGTGCCTCAACTTTTGAAAAGCGTAAAAAAGAGCTAGACAGATATGTTCAGGTCTAGGTCACTTTCTTTCTACATCAGAAAGTTGCCTGCTCACATAATAGATTAGGTGCTCCTACTTTTCCTCATCTTCTTATGTCAACAATGCTTTTATGGCAATGTTAATTGTTGCCAAGTAGATTCGAAGTGGATTTCGTTTTACCAGTGCCTTGATGGTTAGTAGACTCATGATAGTCTTTCGGATCTTTCGGAATATTTCTTCATGTTCATTTTTCTAAAGAAATTGAGTTTTTTTTTAAGAAAACGTGTAAATGGAAATTATGGATGCTAATCCGGGTATAAATCGGCGGATATGAAATAGCTTCCTAGTTGAACTTTTCAACCCTTTTTGATTTCTTAGCAGTGGCACAGAAACAATATTATGGATTTTGGCTGGATCTACAGTAATCTTGTGCTAATGTACTAGAAATCTAAGAAATTTTCCAACTGACACAATGAAAGCGCTCTTCTTGGATTTATTTTCAAATTATACTTGAGGCATCGATCAAATACTTTCTTCAGAGTTAAATAGTGGGCATCCCTGCTATAAGATTTAACAACAAGATCATCTATATAGTCTTCTACCTCCTTCCCCATCATGTCACGAAATATTGTTGTCATAGCCCTTTGATATATGGCTCCTGCATTTTTAAGGCTAAAGAGCATAACAATGTAGTAAAAATTACCCTTAGGAGTATGAAAAGTAGTCTTCTCTGCATCTTTTGGCATCATTCTAATCTAATTGTATCTACTGAATCCATCCATAAATGAGAACAACTCATGATCAAAAGTTGAGTCTATAAGCATATCCATGTTGGGTAGAGGAAACTTGTCTTTTAGGCAAGCTTTGTTCAAGTCTTAGAAATCTACGTATATTTTAATTTGTCCATTTTTCATTTTCACTGATACAATATTTTCCAACCATATAAGATGCTTGATTGGCATAATGAATCTGGCAGTAATAAGTTTCTTTATCTCCCCTTTGATCTTCTTCTTTATGTCTGGATGGAAATTTCTTTTTACATGTTTTATTGGCTTACAATTTAAGTCTCCATTGAGTGCAGGACAAACCATAAATATATCCAATCCTGGCATGTCTTGGTAACTCCATGCAAACACATTGTGATACTTGCTTACCCCTTCTTCTCATTCTCAGACAAATTAAGGCTGATTATGATAAATTTTTGTATGGTTTCTTTATCGTTAAGATTCAATTCTTCTAACTCCTCATTGACAGCTATAGAACCGTCATGTATGCATTTAGGTGCAAGTGATACTTTTTCTTTGATTATTTTTAATTGAAATTTTCCTCCTACTTTCAGGTCAGTATTTGCACACAAAGATGGCAGGCTATTATGTTGGGACCTTTCCTTACCAAAGGACCCTATCCCGTACACTGTCATAAATAGTACAACACTTTCCCATTATGTAGAACTTGCTTCTCATAAATTAAAGTAACCTTGAGTTTATTTTGGCTCCCGAAATAAACATCTGTTGAGAAATCCAACTTGCATTTTGTTTCGACGAGCTCTTATTGGTTGGTTTTCTTGCCTTTTTTAGCGTTTTTCAAAAGTTTTACCCCTTGTGGCTTGGCAACAACAATCCTTTCTCTTTTAGTGAATAATTTGTAGAATTGAGCCTTTGCCGTATGACTTTCTTCATAATTGAATGGGCTAGAATTAGTAGCAATGTAGATTAGTTTCATTCTGATTTTTTCTTTCACATGCTGATGATATATAAAAGGCATCATATATTTTTTTTATTTAACTAAGGTTTTCCAAGTAAAATGTGATATGAAGTTTTAATATCCATAACATGAAACACAGTTAAAGCTCGAAAAGGACCAACCTTCAAATCCAATTGAATACATCCTTCTATAGATTCAAGTAGATTTTTAAATTTAGAAATAGTAACCTTTTGGTCATAAAATTTTTTGGCAGGTATTTTAGCTGTTTACAATAATGTCTTAGGGATAATAATGACGAAAAAACATGTATCCACTAAAGTTCTTCTGACCAGCACTCTATTGATCTCAGCTTTTAAAAATAGCGGACATCGTTGATCAGGATTTATCACCTCAATATCTTCGTCAAAAAAGATTATTGTATTGGTAGATTTGAGATTAGCTCGATTGACTTCTGTTTTGGTTATATAGTACTATGGTCCGTACGAAGCAAAAACCCTATTAATGCTTTGATAGCTGCAACATGTGCCTTAGAATCATATCCTAAGTGATCAAATAAGGATTTAAACTTGGTGTTATCCTAAAAAGCACGTATTTTAAGATCATTATCAGGCAAGATTTCATGTTTTGTCTTCTGCTTCTACATAAAAACATTTTTCGTTGAATTATTATTAGTGATGGAATCAGCAACAATCGTCATAGCTACTCGATCATCATGGTGAGGTAAGGAGTTCATATCTACATCTTGTTCCTTTCTTAAGTTGTAACGATCCATCTACAATTTTTTCCATGGTATAGATGATAAAGATTTGGACTTTTTGTTTTGCTTCACTCGACAATCTTGTTGGTTTCAATAGCTAGAGTATAATAGCTTTAAGTTCTTCTTCTGTGAAAGATAACTTAAAAAATTTCAAAGCCTTATTTCTTGGCATTTTTTTCTTATATGGCTAAAAATGTCTTTCACTATGGCAACTTGAGGAGCCTCACACCTTTCTAAAGTGGGTGTTCATCTCACAAATAGAGCAGTTCTGCTAGCCTTTTCTAGCAGCAAACTAAAATTGGGATGCCATAATTCTCCAATAACACTCCCTGGTTATTTACCATATTACAGATGCAAATAAGGACTAACTCTTATTCTGATTTGGACTCATAATAATTCAAAGTTAAATTTCTAAAACACTTGACATAGTCCACTAAACCCCTCCTTAGATCCTTGAACAGTCACATTCAAGTCCTTCATAGTTGTCTAGTCTTTAGTTTGGAAATACTAATTTATAAGCTATTTCATTCCAACAGTAGATTAAACCAACTTTCAAACTGATGTACTAAGTATAAGCATAACTAATGAGAGATTTAAAAAGTTCCCTCAATCGAAGCTTTGGATCAATAGCATAGTGGCCAGTAGTGTCAATGTAGTGGCTAATATGTTCTCTGGTTTGCCCTTTCACTTGTCAAACAAGATAAACTGTAGACATTGATAGCCTTCAAGATAAATTTTATACTTAATCTCTTTTAGATATGTGGATAAAGAAGAATATTCTATATCTTGCACATTCTGATTTTGGCGCTACAAGAGAATCATTACCTCTACTAAGGTAACAAGTTTTATCTTGCCCCACTTGAGTCTGAAACTGAGGCATTCTGTCAAATCCTGGAGAGTCATTCACTATTAATCGTATGAATGGCTTTCTTGAAGTAATAGGCATTTGCTCATGGTGAAAAACAAACTCAAATTCTCTTGGTTTGTTTTATTATTGTTGATATGGAACTTGATTCTGCGGGATGACTCAAGGTTGTTCTTGTAGGCTAACCAATACTCTGATTACAAAAGTTATGACTCTCTTTGCTATTAAAAGTAAAAATTCTAACCAGACTCCCTAGTGGAGTCATCAAATATTTGGGGTGAAAATTTCACCAAGTTACATGTCATAAGAATGGGCTTCTTTTCGATTGAAATAAAGTTGGGATTGAACGAATATTCAGATTAATTTATCTGCAATTCACCTGATTCTGTTGTGTGGTTCGAAGAGTAAGGTCTAAAGTATATTCAAGTGCTGATATGGCCCAAATAAGCTCTTTTTAACCTTAACTTTGGCTTAAATAGTCGCAAGTGCTAGTATGTATAAAATTGCACATCAAGAAAGTTTGGAGGAAGACTAGAGGGGATTACAACAGTTCAACGTAAAACCCAAGCTCCTTAGACTCTTATTGTCTTGGTGACAGAATTTTCTTAGACATGTAAAAATCCATACGATTACTCCACTCTCACCTTCGACAGCTCCTAGTATGAATAGCACCGTATATATGAATAGTACCTATACATGAATAATATCATATGTGTAAATAGCATCTCTGCTCCGAATAATTGCGATCAATGGCTCTAATATCACTATTAATAAATTGACAAGTGAAGTAAATACCTGACTAAAATGAAATTGAGAAATAAATACAACACAAGATACACAAGAATTTACGTTATTCGACTTTTAGCCTATGTCCACAGGAGAAGATGAGAGGAAATATTTTATTAGTTGTGTAGAGTTACAAGTACAATAGTATTTTATCTTACAACCCAACACCCCAATACACCCAAACTCTCAAATTACTAAATTAAGAACTTAGAGTTCTCAAAATACCCTTTTAAAGTTCTCAAAATACTCTCTCAATTCATGGTCTCTCCATGCTCTCAACTCTCATATTTATAGGACAAGCCAAGTCCAAAATGTCAGTTTTGGTTGGCTTAAAAAATAAGTTATTTTGTTTTATCAAAATTGGTGGGCTTTAAGATAACAATTTATTTGTTAAAATTGATTTATTTTAATAAAATAATCTGCTTGTCAAAATTGGTTGGCAATATTTTATTGCCATCACTTTACTATATTTAGACTGTAAGAATAGGACTGCTGTTGAATATCTTGCACGTTTTCCTCATACATTGCAATTGGGCTATGTGTTGTGCAAATTTTGTTGAACTCGCAAGCGCACGAATCTATTGTAGAATAGATTAACGGTGACGAGTGTCGATCCCACGAGGAGGTGGATTTTAATTATATGTAGAATTAATTAAGTAAATGGGTGGTTGGATTTGTGGGGAAATTGATTTAAACTATGCTAGAATTTAAATTGGAATGACAGAAATAATTAAACTGGAAACTATTGAGATAAAGTACTTGGGTATCTGGATCCGTATCAACATGCATCATGGGCTAAATAATCCTTATTAATACCAATTAAATCATGAGGGGGGAATCCACACCTCATGAACCACGCTCTAATCAATATGGTGTTAAGGGCTTATCGTGCCAAATAATAATAATCTTATACTAGGTCTTGAAACTGGCAGTGAATAACTAGACAAGATTATTATTATTTGTCGACGAAAAGTCAAAACCTCCACAGAAATTAGAGGGGAAGAGAAAATAAATTTACCAATTAAAGCCCATGACACATGTTGAGACTTCACCTTCAACCCAAGCTTGAAAGAAAATTAGCTACTCATTATTGAACTAGGGGTAAAATGGGAATTTTATTAAAATACGTAGAAAATACAAGATGGAGAAGGAATTACAGAAAACTAAGCTCAAAAATGGATTCAGGGTTATCAAATTAGGGGAGGAGGCCCCTTTTTATAGATACATTGAGTGAATCATGGCTATCGGATTAAAAATAGTTTGGATGCACGAGTTGCGCCACGTCATCGATGAAAAGAACATGGTTTGACCACGGGTTTGACCACGCGGTTTGAACAGAACACGGTTTGCACACGGTTTGAACAAGAACGCGGTCTGAATGCGAAAAAGCGATGTAATGGTGAACGATCCATGAACACGATGCATACATGTGAATAGTGCCGTACGTGTGAACAATGCCATTTTTCCTTTTATGCTCCTCTTAAGGTTTTCGACTGTCCTGAATTCAAAAGTGACGTCCGTTTTGCTATCCGAAATCTCGTTCATTGTGAAATGACCATAATACCCCTAAAATACACAAAATACTTAATTAAAACAGAACACACATAATTAAATAACACGAGACTTAAATTAAGAAAATTAAAGATGTTAGTAAAACTTGAAGTACAAAATGACGATTTTCTCCTTTATAAATATACACTTTCTAACACTCAACACTATGTCTAGCACAATCTTTGAGAGTCTTATCAGCTGGACTGGGTCTTTGGGCCTAATATCCATTTTAAAGTAGTAACATGGATTTTTTGCAAGCTTTAATTTTGATGATGACAAATAATATGGTAAGACTTATATAGGAAAAAAAAATTTGAATGTCATTAGTTTTTGAAGGTCAAATATCAATCAAATATCACCCAAGTTAGATCAAGTGCAAAGGATTCATTGACAAAGTTCATCAAGTCGAAAACAAACATAAAAGATAATAACTTGTGATCTTTCTTATCACATTTCTTATAAAGTTAGTATGATTAAATGTATGCATGATTTAAAAGCTCAAGTTACTATCATGATCATGACATTTAAATTTATCATTGTTTTATATTATGAAGTTTTTATACTTGAGGAAAAATAGAAATTAAGGGTTTTTTTAAAAGGTTTGTTTTCAAGTATATGGGCAAATTTAAAGAGTTTTAGAAATTGCAAAATCATACAAGTATTGATTGAAATTCTAAAAAGAACGTATTTGGAAGGCTTTATAACATTTTAGGCCAATATGTAAATTTAAAAAGTTTGGGGCCAAAATATTAAATCTAAACTGAAGAAATCTGATTTAGTGGTCATTTTGTTCCTAATTGGCGATCATTCATTAACAATGAGATATATTCTATCTTTGAAACTGTTATCCATTTATTTAGCAGTGATTAGTTTAGGATTAAAATTTTTTCAAATCATTTCAACGATAACATGCCACATCAGCAAGCGGCTATCTAATTCAAAGTTACTAGTGATTCAATAACGTACATAATGTCTTATTTTAAAAGAATAATGGCTAATTTCTTGATCCATCTATAAAAAGCCAACTCTAACTCAACTTCATAACTTCTACTAAACTAAAACTTAATCATTCAAAACATTCTTGAGATTTTATTTTTTTGCTTACACATATTAAATCATTATTGAACTATGACTTGCTTATACACTTTTGTGAGGAGCTTGATTTTATAGAAGTCATTTCTATTTATAAGATTGATAAGTTACTAGGGAAAAACTTAAGAAAAGAGGTATAGGATCATCTCAAGATTGTAAAGATATATAGATACATTTGAAGTCAATTATATCCATTTTGAAGGCTTAGGATATAAGACTTGGTTAGTGGAATCCTCAAGCTTAAATGCTTAGGAGCGTCGTTGTAGGTGAATTTGTTGAACTATATAAAACTTATTTTCTTTATGTTTCTCTACCTATATCTCTTTAAGTTGATTGTTGTTATTACAATTGTTGGATTTTGGTGGTTAAAGTTGTTGGTAGTCATGGCAATTTGACTCGACCCTATTTTTTGCTCGACTGACCTGACCCTAAATTTTCAGGCTTTGACCTGAATATTCAAATTTTCGGCCTGATCAAATTTCAAGTCAGGCTCGACCCGACCTGACCCTATTTGTTAAAAAAAAAAAATTGGTTACACATGCGCACATCACAGCATCACACTAAAAATAACATCATCAGTGCGTCACACATGCACACATCAGTACATCACATACCACACACAAATATCAGACTCGCAATTCACAAAAGCAATTAGCCCTCAGACGTGACACGATCTTGACAAACCCTAAGTCAACCACTCAATCGTCGTAGCCAGCACTATCATCATCGACCGAGTCCCAACTGTGTTGCTCTAACTGCTCACCTGCTCCAATCCAATCAGCCATGAAAAACAAACCTGATTTATGGCCAGTGGTATGCCAAGCAAAGGTTGAGAGTTTGAGACATTGACAAGGATTTACCATGACCAATGGCATGAACAATGTCGTGGATATGCCAGATAGGTTTGCTTGCTTTGCTCTTGATAGTGCGTTTTAGTATAAATTGGTACATTTTTTTGTTATTTTTTTAAAAAAATAAATGGCTTCTGAAACTTAAAAACCAAAATTTAGAAAGCCAAAAAGAGCTTGTTAGTGTGGTGTTAGGGTGGAGATAGAGATTGTTAGTAATGGAATGAGGAGCGTTGGATTGTGGAATTGAATTGTAAAAATTTATTCCTATTAATTGATTGTTTTGTGAATTATTTTGTGATTTATTCTATTGTATATCTTGCCTTTGTGTTGTTAATTATTTTAAATTCAAAAAATTATTTCTTTTGTTTTTGTATTCATAGTATTGTAACTAGAAAGAGAACAAAAATTAAAAAGTAATGTGAAATTGGGATAATTTAAGCTGCACAAATTATTTAATTATGAAAACAATTTCGAGCGAGTTGGGTTGGATTCGGGTCGGACCCGACTCGACCCAAACTGCAAATGGTCAGGCTTATATTAGGGTCGGGCCTTAAATAAAATCAATTGAGTGTCCAATGTAATCAAATCTCTAATGGTGATCATAAAAGCACCAAACACCCAAGCAGATTAAATGTAATCGGCAGTACCAGTCTCTTCTTGTAAGATGACAAACATCTCTCCTACTCTTAAGTTGTGGTTCTTGTAATTTAATAAGGAAGATCGAAATGGTTGGATTTATAGCGTAAAACAACACTTCGACTATCCAGGTATCATATGTCATTCCCTCACTGCTATGGATTGTATGCTCAGCCACAACACTTTAGAGTTGGGGCTTTTTAACTTTCTTAAAATAGTTTTGTACATATTCAAAAGATAGATAATTTCCTAATTAGACTATGGGTAGGCTTTCCTAAAGATAATTCTGCACAAATCCATTTAAGCATAGATTGTAAAAGTATTATTACTTAGACTTGTAAATAAAGACCTCTTTACAAGTAATAATTGAACAAGAATTATGCTATAATTAATTTTCTTCTCAGTGCTTTCTTTTTCTTTTCTCTTGTCTGGTATATGCTTTACTCTTAAGTTAGGTTCTTAGGTTTTAGGTTGACTTCGGGGTAATGTTATGTGCTTAACTCTTAAGTTAGGTTCTTAGGTTTTAGGTTGACTTCGACATAATGTTATGCTAGATTTCATGCTCAAGGACATAACTACATTAAAGACGTGATATGTAAGAGAGCATTAATGTAGTGTTTACTTATTGGAGTGGGAGTGAGAGTGGGAAGTGTGGAGTTCTCACACTCCAATGCTTACTTGCTTATTTAAAAGGGGAAGTGGGAGTCTTACTCTGTGGGTCCCACCCACTTTTAGAGTGTGGAGTGGGATTCTCATTCCCATGGGGGGAGGTTGGAGTGCGAATCCACTCCTACGTATTCCTTTTTTACCCTTTTTTATTAATATAATATAATTTATATTTATTAAAATAAAATTATATTATGTTTATTTTAAAATATAATATTATATTTATTTAAATAATATTATTATATTCATAGAGAATTAATAATATTACTCTATACTATCTTTATTTGAAAATATAATACTATTATATTCATTTCATTTTAATAGTATTATATTTTTTACCATTAATAACTAATAATAATAAATAGTTCATTCAAAGAAAAATATTAATTTTGTACTATGTTATTAATAATAATATTTCATTTGTGTTGCTCTTATCAATAATTTTAATTTACATAATTAGAATTAAAATTAATAAAAACATTACGATTATATAACTGAGAATATTAATAATTATTATTAAGTTATATAATTAAAATTAATAATAAAAAATAGTTTATTTTATAAATATATTTTTTACTAAAATATATTTTTTATCAACTTTGTAACTAAAAACTATAATTTTTTAAATAAGGGTAAAATTATAATTTGAAACAATCCACTCTCAATTCAAGACAATATAATAAACACACAAATAGAATTCTTATTTTTATTCCACAATCTCATTTCAGTGTAAGTAAACAATCTACTCCCACTCTACACTCCTAATTTCAGAATTCTCACTCCTCAAGATTCTCAATCCAATCGAAGAAGTAACCGCTACCTAAGTGTAGTTAGCGTCATCCATCTTGAAGTGAGTAGCCTACAATAGAACAGTTGGCCGACCCAGTCACACAGGTGGAGTCCTCAAATTATTACTTAAAAGGTTTAGGCCTATATAATTTGATGATGCCTCAAAGGCATTATCATAATTAAAGCAAAACTTCTATTGTGCATGCTTATCAAGAAAATTTTGAATAGCTTTCTAAGTTATGGAAGATTTGTCAAAATACTTTTTGATTAGTTGCTTAATTGGAGGTTTTGTTGATGAAATTCATTTAGAGGTTAAAATATAAATGCCCCATAGTTATGGTGTAATAGTGGTATGTATAGAATAATTATATTGCAATAACAGTATATATTAGCTTTCTTGTTGGTTGTATTTAAATAGATGATGTCAGTGAAAGAAGAGTCGAAAAAATATTATACTTTCAAATATGACTTCTCTTATCTGGAGAGCCACTCTCTTAAAATAATTTTCTTTTCTCAAAATCTCTCTCTTTAATATTAGTAGTGTATCATTTTATCTCATAGCTATTTAACTAAAAACTTATATTACCTTTACTATTTTTGTTAATATTATTATTCAATGTTTGCGAACTACAACTAACTTTTACATAACAACTAACTCTAGCAATTCTATATTGAATGCAACTTTTTACATCACAATACCAAATGAAGCCTAAATGCATGCAAGAACAATTTATATTGTTATTGTTCCACTTACATATATTAGGTAATGTTATTAGAAGTACCTATGACAAAAAAGTCAAAAGTCCTCAGAGGAACAAAAGTAGTTAGAGGAACATAGTGCAATCACTATCCCTTCCCTCATATACCCACATTAAAATTTTAATTTGTTTAATTCAAATAATTTTTTAGTAAAATTACTTAAAATATTTATGGATGTAAAAAGATTAATGAAAAGTATCATAGAATCTATAAATATAAAATAAATATGAGAAAATGTAAGGATATAAATAGAAATTTTCATATGATATGAGTGGTACACAAACTTGATGTATTTTTGTTATTTTTGTGGACATGTCCAAATCTGATGCTTTTCTTTTACTGTAATATGGTTATATTGAGCTTGGAACATTAAATTGTAAGTTCTTTAAGGATCAAATACTCACATGGATTCCCTTCTATTATTCAAGGATCCTTAAAAAATCCCCTTTAATGTTAGAAGAATGTCGAGGATGGGTTCTCTTGTGTAAATTTTAATGTACTCGTAAGGGCACGAGTTTATTCTAGTATAGACTAAAAATAACAAGATTGAACCTATAGGGACTGTCAACTTTTAGGAAAAATAAGTCAAACTAAGCTAATTTTTAACTCCACCCTAGTTAGGAAATAAAATATCTTTGTTTGACTAGATTTAAACTAAAGATGCAGTTAAAATTAGAACGAGTAGATTAACGTAAGAATTCAAGAAATTGAAGCTACTATGGTTTCAAAATCCACTGTAAGTCAACTTAACAATTATCTAATTTTAGAGTGATAACTCGAAATCAATCTATATCTACTCATGAATATAACAATTAAGCTCAATTAAAATTAGTCTTATGTAAGTCCTTTCGCTACTTAATAGTATGATATCTAAGCATTCCATGTAAATAATATTGAATAAGAAAAAGTCAAAATTTTCCTAAACATTATGTGTAAACAATTTACTGACAAACAAATAATTAAAGATAATCATATATAAATTTTATAGATCCAAGCATAGGTTTATTCAAATATTAATACAAAGAATCAACAATGCATGATAGAATTGGTGAAAAAAATTTAATAACATTCAATCAAACATGTGAAACAAGTGCCATAAACATTAGAGCTTACATATAGGAAATTAATTGAATAAAAAGTACTTTATCTCATTAAATAGGGTATCATTTTTAATCCTAGTATAAAAAATTTAGTTGCAAATAATTGAATTGAGAATGAAAAAGTAGGTAAATCCAATCATAAATCCAAGCGGCTGGGTCTTCCCCAAACCTGTGGCTGCTCCTCTGCTTCAATTCCTCTCTCCGTCTCTAGTCCCCTCCTATAAAAGCCGAAGGCTTTGCTTAGATGATGCTTGGCTGACTTCAAATTAACATCGGAATCCTTGTAGAATTAGGTTGCATGGCCACCAATCTTCAAGTCAAATCATGTAAAGGTGCATGCTTTACAATTATGTTTCTTTCACGTGCGGACCTCACAATAGATTTGATATATCAGCCCAATTTATTTTGCAATTGCCTTGCAAGTACGCTCACTTTAACACCAAAATCAACGTCACTTTAATTGTTAAATTTGCCAATCTTGAGTGAATTTCACATGATTAACATAGTGGCCATATTTGATCTTGCTCATTTAATTTATCCAAGCCCATGCATCCATTCCGATTAATTTCTGTTCTCTTCAATTTTGATTCATTAAAGCACGTTTATTCCCTAATCTTCGATTTATTATCCTCTTCAATAAAATAAATTAATTATCTAAGAATATAAATAAAAGAGACTAATTAATGCATGATTAGAGAGAAAATATATTAATATGTCGTGTCCATCTCGTTCAGAGATGTTGATCCATTGGAAGAACTTCTTGATCCACATTTTCCTATTTCTAATTTCTTTATAATTTGAGAATGCACCCCTTAATGGGAAAAAGTAAGTGTAATTGAGGATTTGTGAAAGATCCATATATCGGCCCAGCTTGACCCACAAATGGCTCTGGGCTCGGCCCTAAAAGGCCCACGAACAGGCAGCGTTGAAGGATGTACGAAAGAAAAAGTTGTACCTCGGAGATAATATCTCCTGAAGCATACGGCGACACATCACCATCCATCGGCTGACGTCTTACGTGTCAGCTCAGTGTGAGTCAGACATACATTTGGATGTCGGTCTTGTCACGACGAGGAGGAAAGCTGTGCGCCTGTGGATGGAGCGTGTGAATTGAGTTGACAGAAAAATAAAAAGCGGGGACCACCGAAGAGGACAAGCGCGGGCTTGGCCGATCGCCACGTCATGGAGAATCTCTGTCGTTTCTGATTCAGAGTAGACTTTTCTTGAGTTGGTGAGATGAAATCACGGACGTTGATAGTGACAGCTCAAAATTTTTTAATCTCGTGGGACCCATTTTATTTTGCCTATTTTTTACTTGTATCAGACGCATCATCATCGTCCTGATCGGTGATCCGTCCCTGACTCTTGTTATGGCTCTTCCTTGACTTTACACGCAATTTTGCTTTCAATCATTTATTTATTTCTTTTATGTTTTTTCTTTAAAAATGAGACGCTCGTGGAAAAAGACGGGAGTTGAATTAATTAGGATTTAGAATATTATATTAATCATTAATTATGAGTTGATTAATAATTAAATCCATCAGTTGAAATTCTAAGAAAATGATTTAAGAATAAATAAAAATTACAGAAGACTAATGTTTGGATTATTTTCATTTAACATATGAGCTCAATTTTTTGCACCTTATTGGAAAAGTCATAACAAATTTTAATAAACGCCACGTACATGAATCTCATTGTTTGGTTAGTGACAAAATATAAGAAAAAGAGGTATACTATCTGGCCTATTTACTTTTCAATGAAAATATTAAATTTCAATTAGAAATTTTTCAAAAGCAATCTTAGGTCCCGATTGAAATTGAAAAGACATAATTTTTAAGATATAGCTACTATGAAAAAAAAATTATAATTTCAAAATAAAAATTAGTATTATTTAATAAATATAATTTTTAAATAATAATTTTGACAAAACGACCATGAGTGCCCAAGGATGAAGTTCTTTTAGAGCTACGGGTGCAAAGCGTCACAAGCCACCTAAATTTCAAGCTGAAGAAGCTAAGTACACAAGTCAAGATGTGCTAATTTAGCTTGATTTTAGAAAGTTCAATCTCTAGCACATTCATTACTTATACATAGTTAGGAAATTTCTAAATATTAATAGAGTGTTGTACATGCAATTCTCTAGATTAATCTAAGATGTAAAAATGGGAGCTCTCTATATGTCATAAGAACTCCTTAGAGTTAGAAGGTTCTAGAACTAGACAAGTCTCCCTATAAAAAGGTACTTGCCATTTTATTCAAGCACAACAAGCAAGTAAATTTGTAAGCAACTCTAAGCAAGCTCCGAAGCACTCTTGTACATATAGTGTTGTGAATAATACACATTCTCTTAGGCTAAATTGCTCACATTTCTCTCTGTCTCTTTTGCAAGCAACTTAGCTTAGCTAGTTAATTTTTTTTTTATGCCTTGGCGTTGATACATTATATTTATTTCCATTTGGCCCTAAGTTTGAAGTTTTAGATGCATTGTTTATGACTTGGTCTTTATTAGGGATGGTAGTGGGCACCGTCCACAATGGGTTTGCCATTACTAAATCTAAACTCGCAAAAAATTTAAATTACCAAACTCACCCGCAATCTATTGCGATTTTTAATTTTTTTAAGAAAACTTACCCGCTGTAGGTTTTACCAAACCCGCAATAATACCTAGCAAATTTTTTACAGGTTTCCACATTTAAAATTAAAATTTCAACATCAATCCAACACAAATTCTCAAATTTAAGTATAAATACGCAAATCTATAAAAAAATCCACAAACTATTATTTAAAAATAACAATTATTATTTCATATTATCATTCAACACAAGTTCTAAGAGAAGAACTTCATTTCATTCACCACCATTAGCACCCATCCAACACGATTCCTACAATAATAATTAGGATTATTATTTTCTAAAGAATAATATTTTTTAAATACTAATCCAAAGAACAAAATTATAATAATGAAATATTATCATTCAACACAAGTTCTAAGAGAAGAACTTCATTTCATTCACCACCATTAGCACCCATCCAACACGATTCCTACAATAATAATTAGGATTAATATTTTCTAAAGAATAATATTTTCTAAATACTAATCCAAAGAACAAAATTATAATAATGAAATAATCCATGCATTACTTTAAAGAATCATAGTCCATACAAAATTATAATAGGTATTTAATAATTCAAGCATTAAGTTAAAGTCTGTTAGGATTCAGGCACGTTGCAATTTTCACACACATTTGCACTTTACATGATTTTCTTTATTTATTTTCAGATTTAAATATTTTATGATTAAAATTAAATTAAAAATAATTTTAAAAAAGTTGTGCCCATGGGTATCCGTCCAATATTTGGCTAATAACAAATCCACTTACAACATAATGTGGGTTTCAATTTATAATACCAAATCCACCTGCAATGCGCAAAATTACTTGCAGTGGGTGGGTTTTGGCTGGCATGTTTGGGTGAATTTATGGGTACCATTGCCATTTCTAGTCTTTATATATATTTATGTTTTTTTTTTTCCGTTCTGACCGCAGCTTCTCAAGTCTGGCTCCACTCCTACTCAGTTCAGCCAAAGATATGTTCTAAAGGAGAAAGGGTCTTCTCCAAACAATTTATGGAGAAACAATTAAGGTCTTCACACTAGAGGAATTTGAGCTTATTCTCACAAAATTAGAAACCTACTTATTATGTCGTTAAATTGGTAATAATCATAATTATTGAGTACAATTAAACTCTGTAATTTTGATATGCATACTATCAAAATAAAAAAAGGGAATAAAACTTTGAAATGAGTGTGAACATGTTTGGTTATATTTCCATTTTGAACATAAAGAGTCATATCTTTATCTATCAAACATATTAAATTGGAGATGGTGATGTATGCAAACGTGGGCACATGGACATAAATGTTAGTTGAAGAAATTAATGGGGACAAGTCATGACTCGCATTTCATGCAACTGATTTTCCCTTTTTCCCCTTTTTTTTTCAAAATACTTATAAAGAAATTCATAAACACACGCCATTGCAATATCAAAACATAAATGCATTTTTAAGTTACAACTTACAATGAGAAAAGAGAAAACGAAATGGATCATTGACCGATAAATTTTATGGGCATCATCAATAAATATAATATAATTAAGGGAAATTATATGTACAACATCTTTGTTTTATCATTTGTATATCTAATCACCAGAAAATTTTAACATATTTTTTACATTACCTTTGTTTTTAAGCTTGTATCAATCAACTACTTTAATACTAAAAGTAACAAATTTACCCTAAATGAATTAAAGGACTATTTTATTATACAAAATTTTAAAACATAAAAAAATTATAATTACAAGGATATCCCTAAATTCAATAAAATAAATAAATCTCAAAATCTGGGATGATAATTTTTATGTAAAAATATAATTATAAAAAATTAAAATCTTGTAATTATAACTTTTTGTAATTAAAGTTTCATTTATTTTTTGTAAATTTCTCTATAATTAATATTAAGAAACTTCCATATACAAATTAAATGAAATTAAGATTGCAGAAAATTAACATGATAATTTTTTGAATGAAATTATAATTATAAAAAATTAACATACTGCATTTGAGATTTATTTATTTTATTAAATTTATGAGTATTTTTATAATTATAATTTTTTTTATTTTTTAAATTTTGTAAAATAAAACGGTCTCTTAATTCATTTAGGGGTAAAATAATCATTTTTTTATTATCAAAGTAGTTGATTAATACAAGCTTAAAAACAAAGGTGATGTAAAAATATGTCAAAATTTTATGATGGTTAAATGTACATATAACAAAATAAAGATGGTGCAGAAATAATTTTTCTAAAATTAAAGTTAAAAAATTAAGAAACATGGATTTTAGTATGAATTTTTTTTAACTGAGTTGCAATGTTTCCCTTCTAGAGAAAAAAATTAAAATGCTAAAATCAATTTTTTACTTTCTTTTTTTAATTTTATTTTGGAGGGCAGAAATTCAAATTGAACTGTTTATTCAAAAACAGAAGACAATGTAACAAAAAAAACTCATTTAATGTTGGTGACGTACTTGTTCCATGTACCGTGCCCCTTTTCCCGTGAGTTGGATCTTTCAATACGTACAACTACTCTTTTAATGCGTGTCTTTCAAAATTTTAATTAATTATTTTGTGATTTTCACGAGCGACATTTTCATGACGTAATTATGAAGCAAAAGTAAAACCCTAGGGCATACAGAAGACAAGGCAACAATAATGTTGTTATATTTAATTAGGTTATTTAATTGTTCATGTTTCTAGGTAGAAACCATGCCATATTTGGAGGAAAGTCGTTACTGGAATCAAAGTAAAGATTAAAGAGAAATAATGCTATCTATTTAAATAATAAACACAAATGCAATGCTTTGGTAATTGATTTGTCTCCATTTCCTTTCTGTTTTTGCTGCTGATTAATATATATATTCACACACAGACACACACATACATGTATACATATACTATTTGTTTGCCTTTTTAATTAGTTTTGAAAAATATTCGCCTGTAAAATAGTTGAACCAGAAAGATTTCATTTCAGTGTAAACAAATCGACAATTTATATTAATGGAATTATTAGATAATGTTTAGCGAATAAAAGTAGTGGTAGGTTTGCATATAGTTTACAATAAATCATAGAATGATATTACTTGGAGTGGTTTATTGTTTATAGACAAAGACTTTTTTTGATATTGCGAGTCTTTGTTTAAAAGTTATAGTTATTTTGAAATAGAAACTCTAACCCTAAATTAAAAGTTAAAAAATATTTTATAAATATGTCTTTTAAAATTTTAAAAATTTATAGTTTTGATAAAATAATAAGAGTAAAAAAAATCGTCAAACATAAAATCAACTCAAAATTTTAAATTACACTAAGTAGAACCTCAAAATAGGAATACTCTATATAGGAATAATCTCTTCATAATAAAAAAAAAAATTGCAGCCCTAATTTGGGACCAGTTATAATTAGAAATAAACTAAACATTGTAATAAGTTATATTTTTTTATAAATCCTATCTTAATAAACTTACCTCCACACAGTAACAATATTTCAAAAATGTATGCCATGTTACATTAAATAATTACAATGGAACAAAATATCTTTCTAAAATTGATTGTGACGATGATTTGTTCTTTAAAGTTGCAACCACATCTTTCAACTTGCGAGTATGTATTAATTCGTCAGCATAGGCATCTTCTAGTTGAAGCTAAAATATTTTTAACTTCTAACTTCTCAAGCATATTTGTAGCTTCATGGCATAAAACTTTTTGTATTAGTTTTTTTGAAACTATATATCTTTTTTATTTATATCTATTTATTGAATTTGACTCACTTACTAATTAATTTATTAATGTCTATATATTGAATTTGACTCACTTATTAATTTATTAATACATGACATAATTTACCTCTATATCATTTGCATTAGGGATAATTAAGTAAAGACAATAATTTTTGCACTATACATCTATTGAATTATACCCTTTTTCTAATAATAAATTTTTTCAGTCCCAATAATATGACTATACAGAAGTTTTACTGTATAATTATACCAAATTATTATTATTGTTGTTAAAAAGGAGATTGTTGCGAAAATTGATGTTGGTGCGGTGCAAGTTCCAACGTAAAGAAAGAAAGAAGGAAGAAACCAAGGGGCTGAGAAGCCGTTGATCAAACGGTTTCAGAAATTTCACATGATCCCACTAAGGATCTGGTCGCCATGGATGCTTGTGCTTTGGGTTTTGTTTCTGTTTTTCATTTTGTATCATTTTTATTATTATTATTTTTTGTCGGTGAGTGACTTTTCATTCAACTCAAACACCCATTTTATCAATATTGAATCAAGTTGATTAATTAGGAATATCACCCCCCAAAAAATATAATAACAATAAAAATCATAATAACCACTGAAATAAATTTTTCATAATTGTCATCGTACAAACTTGACTCTCTAACGATTTAATAAACTCAAAAGACTAACTAAATAAAATTATTTCTAAGAAAACACATGGGAGAATGGGGGTTTATAGTTGACTCTAGGTGCTTGCGTATTTCATATTTACAAGAAAGTGAAGAAAATCGAGAGGATTAGTTAGCGAATTAGGAGTGAAAATAGAATTGATAGGGAGGTAAAAACAAAAACAAAAACAAAAACAAAACAAAAACAAGAAGCGCGGGAAAACCGTAGTCAAAGAAGAGGGTGAGACAAAACAAAAACAAAACAGCCCAGTCGTCGAAACGCCGCAACACATGCAACTCCCAGCTGACGTCGGCCACACGTGTATCTATTCATTCATTATTAATTTATTATTATTACACACTTTTTTCCTTTAACTAAATCAAACACGGGTCCCGCCAACTCGCTCCCCACGTGCGGCTTAGAATGTGTTGTGTGTCCACCTTTTGACTTTGTTCGTATTTTAGACAAATATTTACAACTTCTTTTACAATCCCTAGGCTTCCGTTAATTATTTTATTAATTCAATTAATTAAAAACTTCAATTCATTTGCACGTGGCCAGATCTTAATGGACGGGAATCAGTGTTGATCAATCTTATGAGAATCTGTTGTCGTGTGAAACTTATGATACTTAACCAACCCACGCGAGCCAAATCAGTCAACCAATTCCTTAATTTTGATTTGTGTTAGTTGATTAGACCTCTTAACCAAATCGTTTTGTGTTTGCACGGAACATGGGGATATATATATATATCCAAATCGTCTGATTTCTTTTCCTAAAGATCAACAAGCTTTTGTATAAGGTTTTGATTTTCTCATTGACAATATAACAAACATTTGACAAAATTGTCAAATCCACTTACGTCCAGATTTAGAATTAAGGTTAAAATATTTGATACATAATATCCTTTATAATTTGAAATTGAACTAATTTAATTTTACACTCATATAATAAAAAAATTATTATACTTTTTATACTTTTGTTAAAATTATTATTTAAAAATTATATTTATTGAATAATATTAATTTTTATTACATAATTATAGTTTTTATTCTACAATAACTATAACTTTGCATCTTAATATCAAACAAAATCTTAGTTTAGCTACTTCTGGTCGTAATAATAGATAAATGACTGATATTTAAATAGAAAAATCAAACGCATTACCAGTCATTTTTGTCAATAAAACAAATTATTTTAACATTATCTTTATCAACCTTCCATCAACATTTTCTCCCTTTATTGTTTTTCTAATACAGGTGGATTTTATTGCGTGTCACCGAATCTGCCATTCTTGATTATAACTTCAGATTAATTACTGCTACAATGAGAAACGACACTGAAAGTAGGGGTGTTCGCAGATCAGATTTTACAGATTAGACATCAATCCATATCCGATCCACGATTTTACGGATTATAATTTTTCAATACAATCCAATCGATAGATTGATTAAATTGAATCCAAATCCAATCCATATGTCTACCGATCGAATGCGGATTTGCCTTAATCCATATCCAATCTACCATTTTGCACATTAGTTTTTGAATTAAAAATTTTTAGTTCTCTCCAATCCATGAACTAGAGTTGGCAATGGGATGGGATTTACCAATCCGAGTCCCGTCCGGTCCCGTATATGCAAGTGGGAAGAAAAAACGTCACATTCTCGTCCTTATATTTTTTTTAGAATAAAAATATATCCCGATCTCGTCCCAAAAAAGATGGGATCTTGCGAGATCCCATCCCAATTGAAAAAATTCTCATTTTTAGTCGGCAACGAGACAGATGAGACGAAATTTGGTCAATCCCACTCTCGTCTCGTGTATGCAAGTGGGATAAAAAATGTTCCACTCCCATCCCTAAATTTTTTTATGGGACAAAAATATGGCTCAATCCCATCCCAAATAGAATGGAATCTTGCGGGAAAAATTGCCATCCTTACCATGAACTAATGAAATAAAAAAAAATCTAATATAAAAAATTTTTTACTACCGATTAAATTTAAAATTGAATAAAATATAAACAAATTAATTATTTAAATAAAGATAAAATAATACATTCATAGTTTTAAAATATAACACATCGAGATTAATTGTTCAAATAAAACTACAATAATACGTTCAAAGTTTCAAAATATAACACACTAAGATTAATTGTTCAAATAAAATAACAATAATACATTAATATAACACATAAATTAATTATTCAAATAAAGTCACAATTAATTGAAATGGTAAAGTTTTTGAAACCAAACACAGTTTGATCCTTCACCGGGGTTGTTGTGCTAAGCGAAAAGTAGTGATTACGGAAACATCAACGATGGGAACCAGGAGAAGTCATACGGGTTGAGAGTGTATCGAACCAGTATTGGGTGTTGCTAGTGCGTGTGACCACGGGAAAACTTAGTGTGTTTTGTTTGCAAATTATTGGTGACTTGGAGTTATGTTACTTTGCTTTTAGGTGACTTTGCAAATTATTGATAACTTGACATTATATTAGGTTACTTTTGTTAGTGCACGTGACTTTACTTTTATTTTGTTTTACAATTTTTACAAGTTATATTTATATATTTGATTATTTAATTATTTTTTATTATTATAATGTAATGACTAAGATATGTTACAGTGCTTATGTAACTATATAATGTCATATTTATAATAATTTTTTAATTACATAAATATTTTTTTTTACAGATTCATAAATTTTTATGTAAATCCATATCTAATACATCGACTGCGGATTTTTAAATTTTCAATCCATATCCAATCCACCAATCCACGGATTGAATTTATACGGATCAAATTTTCACGGATCAGATGGATTGAGCGATTCAGATTGAATTCTGAACACTCCTCACTGAAAGTATCGAACTCTTTAACTATTCATTGCCAAAAAAATTTAAGGGAAACAAGAATCCGGGAGGATTTTAGCTCGAGTACAGAAAAATGCATCAGAGGCTCTGCTCCTTATCAGACAAATTCAAGAAGCTAAAAAGGTCAGCAGGATCCTTTCAGAATGGGGGAAAAAAAAAAGGTCAGCAGGAAATGAAAGACTTAAATCAACCGGCTGTACAATTGAACCAACCAACGTTTATTTCTATACTCTACACTCCTACGTTGTCACTGCCTGAATCCATTAGAATCGTCAATCTTCTAGCCGTTTTCATGAAGTCACTGCAACAGCAACAACAAAACAGATCAAATTAAACCCCTTTTAAGGAAATAATAGTATACAAAGAAAAAAAATTGCCAGCAAGCGGAATAACTGAAACCTGAATGGTTCGTCTCCTATGTGCTTCACTGCACCAGTAACATCACGGTAAAGCATGTGGCTTAATGTCTCGGCATTTTCTATGCCAAACATTTCTGCTAGCTTTTTGTACAGTTCATCGTACGATCCGAGCAAAGAGAGGTCAAGAGTGCGACCTACGTCCTCTGATTCCATGAATACTTTACAATGACCGGCCTCTAAACTGGGCTCCGTTTCTTGGCGGTTATCCTTGTACCACTGGAAAACTTCACAGAATGAGCGATCGGGTAAGCCTTGTTGTTGAAGTGCAGATCCAGAACCATCAGAAAAATTTGTCATCTTATCTAAATTCCCTTCTGATGAGCTATTTCCAGTACAAACTAGTGAAACTGTATCACCGGAACAGCTGTGAGACATCTGCTGCTCTGTAAGTATTGGTTTCCCAAAAAGAACAAGCTGGGGTGTCTTTAAATCATCAGCTTTCTTTGAAGGCTGGGTTGAATGTGACATGGTTAGCAAGCAAGAAATGTTCTCACTTATGCTTGGCTTCTGAAGTATTGGGCTATTAGAGGCCTTTGTGGGTTTAGCAGCACGATCAAATGGTGGGAAACCAGCTGGAGACAGACCTGACTGCAGTTTATTGAAGTGGAGGTCCGACAAGGATAGACCATAGTGAGCATGCCTGGCTCCCTGCATGCCAGCAGGAGTGTTATCGGGTAGACACCCAAAAGGGCTGTTGGGCCCAAGGAGGCTGCCAGAAAATGACGGCATTGGAAGTTGGCCGTCAAGGGGGAAATCTGGTGGTTGTGGCAGCCTTGACTTCTTCCTTGGTGGTGAGAAGGGGGATAGATGGATGGTGGGCATATTTGACACCAATTCCACCAGCCATGGGCTGACACGTTTTACATTTTGGAGCAGATCGGGCTCATCCCATGTAACCTGCAACCCATAATTCCAGCAAATAAGAATAGATTGAACGGAGATCTTGATATGCTGATTAAAAAATTCAACATGGAAAAGCAGGGTGAACATAATTTTCAGAATTATTTGACCAGGTCTGAATGAAACAAAATCAGGTAGTTGATAAGTGCACGCATTGTAACCTTATTGAAGTTAATAAATCATATAAGAAAGTTATATTCAAATGCATCAGCACGCTCTTGCTAGTGCAAATTATTTGCATAAGCAAGACTGACAACTAAATTCCGTTATTCTACTAAAGTCTCATCACAGATTTTGCTTAAATAACAAAAAGACTGCCATTTATTAAACAACCTAAATCAGAAATTTTGTCTGTCTTCAAGCGCACACTTGACTCTTGAGTATTCACAAAGCTAAGTGTGAACAAATGTTAGTGCATCTAAAAAAATCGAACTAATTGGGATCCACAAACAAAAGGGAAGAGGAAAATTGATAACATGTAGAACGCAAACCAAAAAGTAAATTAATTGTTAGCTAAGTATTTGGAACTCAATAGCATTGCATGGACCTAGAAATTTTGTAAAAAGTAAATTTGAAATAAAAAGAAGAAAGCTACCAGAGTTCTATAAACATAAAACATTCTTCAACTTCCAAAATTGCATTTATATCTCTTTTATGCTGATTTGCAATCAGATCAACTTAGATGGTTATACCTGCAGAAGCCTCCAAGGTGAATCAGGCCAGTACAGGGGATCAGAAACCTGAATAGAAGATATCGTTCCCATGAACCAACTAATCCGCGAAGAATCCTCGGTTTCAAAGGCCATTTTAAACCTCATTCCAGAACACCACCTAATCTGCAATGCTGCTTTCACCATTGAGGCCTTCACACAAAACTCTGGTGTACTAGCTCGAGGGTAGTAGACAACCTCAAATGGCTGCCTATTGGCAGCAAGTGTTGCGGCTTCAATAACAGATTCAGGCCTCACTTTCCCCTTGGCCATCAAATTATTCCCATTATTTGAGCTCGGCCCATTGACATTTCCAATACCATTTCTCATCAACTTATTATCATCCTCCCTCAAAAAGGCCGAAAACCCGCCATAAGGCGTAACACAATTCCCATTCCACCCGGAAGTCACCTCTGGTCCACCTCCAATTCCTTTCTTTGCACGGCGAATACCAACACAAAGATCCCCATTTTCCGCCCTCAAAAACACAATTGAATCCCCAGCAACAAGCTTCTTATGGTTCACAAAAGTACTCCACCCCGTCGTCAACAAATGCCTCCTAGGAGTCCCTCTATAAATATGCCTAAACTTCCATATCTCACCATGAACATCCTTAGCAAGAATGGTCTGCACAGGGGGATCTGCAGAGTAATCCAATCTGGGAAAGATTGTCTCGGCACAATACCTTGGAACAGAAAACCCCCCACCATTATTGGCATCCGATTGTGTCAATGTCTTAGCAAAAGACGCAGGTTTATCTTGAGTTTCATTACTATGAATTCCAGCAATTCCATCATCATTATCAAAGTACGGGTCATTATTACTCACTGGAACCAACTTAACTTTTGCATATACCTCATCAGTTTCAGGATCAGCCATGAATTTGATTGCCGAAACTCTACACAGTACGTAAGGCGGAATCCTCCGGCAGCTCCTGAAATCGACCGGCCCACAAGCATGCTCAGCGTGGCCTTGAGGAAAGTAAAACACTCTGGAGTTCACTGGCGGCATTTGGACCATGCCGCCGGCGCAGGCATGCCATAGCTGAGAATCCAGGCATTTTTCCACCTCTTTTAGCTTCTCTTTTGAGTCCATAAACGTAATCATCTCAAATTCATAAAAGAAATAAATCCCTTCTTCTTAATGTTTATCTCTGTAAAAAAAACCGAATAGATTATCAAATTAGACACTATATTCACAAAAATGAAAACAGAAAAGTAAAGTACAAAGAATAATGTCAGTGAAGTGATGGTACAAACAACTGAAGTGGAATTTCATACCTTCTATCAATAATGAACCTTTATGCCATATCTCCACTTGTACACCAAAAATTCATAAAAACAAAACATTGCAAACCAAAAATTTACTTCCAATTCAGCCCTTAGCAAGAACAAAGCTTCAACTTTCTTCAAAACAGCTCCATAACTCGAAAGCCACCAAAAGAAATTTTTTTAAAAAAAAATTCTTGATTTCTGCTCAATCAATCCAAAAACAAAAGAAAAAAAAAACTGATACAGAGGTTTATTACACCTATACAAAGATCTAATTACACTTTTGAGTCCCTGACTACAAACAAATCTTCGAACTGGGTGATGAATCTTTGAGTTAAAAAGGCCGACACAAAAGCAGATTAAAGAAAAACACACACTTTCACACAGAGAAAGAAAGAAAGGGAACACCTTTTCGGATCATGCAAGAGCCCAAACGGCACGCACTTCACTTAAAGAAACTAAATAGGCTTTTTTTTTTCCCTCAATTTATTTAACAGAGAAAACAGAAAGAAAATATCAAGTTGTGCAATAGTACTGAAATCACTAGTACTGTGTGTGATTTTTATTTTTTGAGGCCTTTTTCTTCGGATCTGAAGAAAGCCTGTGTATCTTCAGAAGCCAACAAAGACCTTTAAGGAGCCTATCCCATTATTAATTTAATATAATTTTTTTATTATTTTATTTTTAGAGTTGATATTAAAATATTTATTTATTAATTCTCTTTCTGATTAATCTGGCAGATAATTCTTTGTTTTATTATATATTCAGATGCAAGGGAAAGTGTTGTTTGTTGGTTTCTCTCATTTTATCGCGAGATTTTTTTATTTTACTTTTATTTAATTTTGTCAAGTCTCTCGCGAGTTTATTGGATTTTGGTTAACCAAACAAGTTAACTGGGGTTGGTTGGAGTACGGAATTGTAGTCAACTAGAGTTAACAGTTAACTGTACCTGGGTTTAGTTTGTAAAAGTGTTTGCTGTAATTTCGTTTCTTGTTGGTGGAGGAGAGGAGATAAGGGTTTTGCTCACGCTCTATTTAGGCAAGTGCGAACACTCGCGGATAAAGACTAAATCGGGTCAAGGACAAAAGCCAGCATATATTATTCTTTTCTCTGTGCTTTTAGTACATTTGTTTGCATTATTAACCACTTCAAAGAAGGAACTTCGTAAAAAAATATATAAGGTATAGCAAGAGTTGATTATTGTTTTAGCCCATTTTTGTGTCCATCAATCAATTAAGTAACGCATGAAAAAATAGCATAAAGTAGTTAATTTATTGCTAATTTTGAACAAAATAAATATTAGAAAAATATTTATCTTATATAAATGATTTAGAATCTCTTCTATGAGCTCTTCGCAATGAATTATATAACACTCAAATATAGTATATGGGTGAAAAAAAAAAAGATTCAAAAAGCATCTATTGGTTTGAAAAGATGAAGAAAAAACTCACACATGATTTGAACTAACTAGTGCCATCCCATAAAACATGTAAATTGGCTTCCAAGTTCATTTGCAAAACACACCAAAAATCCAAATGATTTTCTTATCTTCTTTCTTAAGTGAATATTCTCTAGCTATAGCCTTCAATGTGCTAGAGTTTTAATATTTGTTTGAAGTTTGCGGGCATTGTGAAGTTGTGTTGCCAACGCTATTCATAGACGCCAATATAATATTAGTTTAAGCATCATTGTAAAGGTGGCACCAAAAAATTTAAGTCTAAACACCATTATAAAGGTGACGGATATCTTTTAAGGACATTGTATCTTTACAAGTCTCAAGTTATTGATTTTTGTTTTATTACATATATGTTGAAATATATGTTATATCTTTGTTGTTTCTATTATTATTAAAAAATTGTGATAAGTGTGAAAAATGTCTAGTAATAAGCTTAAGTGCACTAGAAAGATTTTGTCATAAAGGTTATATACATTACCAAAGGAGACTGAATTTTAAACAAGATCATTGTGATACTTCTAGGAATCTAATTAGTATATTTTTGTATACAAAATGCGTGATCTTATATCACTTGCTAAAAGGAAGTTTTAAGCTAGTTTGATAGAACAAATTGAAATATCAAATTAAAAATTGTTCTATTTACATTATTCTTACGTTTAACGAGTCTTGTATCTTTAATACGTATGCTTAATATTTTAAATGAGCATTCTTAGTATTTCTTATGAGTGTCCTAATAGGCATCCTTGGTTGGGTTGGACCAATAAGGTCCATCCCCTCTAGTTGTAAGCGAGACTTTATAAATCTATTAATATTATTTATCGGAAAGATTTTTCGATTTTGGGAGCCAATTTTGAGGTTTGGTTATGGTATAAATAGATGCGTATAATGCAAAATGATTTTGAAAAAGTGCGCGTGGGGAGTGAAATTTGAGGTAGTTCGATTGCTTTTGGTCGGGTGAGGGGAAGCCGCCCTGGGTTACTTTTCTTTTTTATGTTAATTTCTGAAAATGGCAAGTCTGTGAGTCTTGGAGCTTTGACTACAAAAAGTAAAAGTGAAACAAAATTTGTTGGAATAAAAACAACTTCACTCTCTTTTTCAGAGCGTCTACTCTGACACATTACTATTTGTTACTATGATACCCACATTCTCCTCTTAGCCTTGGCTGGCTATTTAAGGATCAATAAAAGTAACAATTATAATTTTATAAATTTATATTGATTTTGTTAATGACTAACTAACGTCATGATTTGGTGCTACCGCATCACATTCCATATATGGGCCAATAGCTTTGATGCGCCAAGATTTAGTTGCTCTAAGAAATAACCTTAAGGCTGCATTTTGGCAGTTGGCATTGCACCGTATTATATTATATGAAAATGTAGTTTTATATAAATTTATATTTAGCTGCAATACTGTATTAAAAAAGTGGTTAATACAATGAAAGAAATATAAAATAATGCCATGAAAAGTAAGGTTTAGGTTGTATTGCATTAAAACACTATTTATATTTTAAATTTAATCATTTTACTTTTATTATTTAATAATTTATTAAAAAATTTAAATTTACTAAATATTAATTTATTTTTTATTAAATAAAATTTAATTTAATTAATAATTATAAAATATAAAATATCAATAAACCGGCATATTTAATAAATAAATAAATGATAAAACATTAGTTTACTTTTATTATATATAATCATTTTAATTATTTTACTTTAAATATATAAAAAGTATTTTAATTATTTAATCATTTAATATTTACTAAAATACTAAATAAATTTAAAAATAATTTTAAATTAAATAATTGCATTCAACATTAATAAATAAAAATAAATTATAATTAAATTGAAAATTTAATATCGTATTATATTATGCTATATTATATATCTTATTTATATTATAATATTACATTATTTGATAATAGTATATTATTAAATTATTTTATGTTATAAAATTAATATAAAAATAATTATTTAATAATTAATTTCAAATTTAATAATATAACACTAAAATATTAATAAATTTAAATAATAATAATTTAATTTTAATATTAATATAAAATAATATTACAAAATACTATTCCATATTTATTCAGTCTATAGTACACCAAATCTTATATTGCATTTCAATTTAATGCAACACATCCTAATAGAATATACCATAATACAGTACAACTAATATAATATAATATAATATGGTTTGCCAAACACACGCTAAGAATAAAAATCCCTTCTCATGATTGTCAAAAATGCCTTTGTTTTTTATTCTTTATTTTTTACATCTTAATGTAACCGGCCGGCAATTTCTTTCAAACCTAAATAATTGGTTGATTAAATTCTTTTTATGGGTTCCTTTGTCATTACTTCTAACTTTTTCTATGGATTCAGAATTTTTAATTCAACGGGATTAGCATGAAAAGCTACAAATTTCAAGAGGTACGGGAAAAAAATATTAAATAAATGGCTAAAACATTATTATATTTCTAGAAATGAAGTGAACATTAGTCACTCCCAACTTCTAAGATAATTCTCTCTTTGTTTTCTATTGAATTATATATATAGCTAGAATGGTAGCTAAAGTTTAATTGGAATGCCTAATATAAAGTTGAGAAAAGCCCATAGATATAAGCCAAGTCCGGGAATTTGAAAGGCAACATTGTATGAGAAAAGTCACCAAAAATTCGAAGATTAAAAGTGATTAGTAATAAAAAAATTTTGATTATCAAGCGATAAAAAATATTATTTTGTGCTTATATTATAATTTATATTTTTGCTTATGTAATATATTAGAAATTATTAATTATATCTTAACTATATTTAATTTTGTGTATTTTTGTGTGTTTATTAGATAAAATATTAATTTCACATAATTTGAGACTCCAAATAGATAAACTGATGTCAAATTTGGATTCGGGAGATCTAAAAACTTTAAGATGAGTCAAGACTGTCTTAAAATTGAGCTTGTACAAAAAGTTGACATTTTCTATTGACCGAGTACTGATTGGATGATAAAACGAGCTTATAATAGATATAGGTACATTGGATAGCTGGCAATTTTAACTAAATCTCAAACATTCATGATTTAATGGGCACGATCGTGTCATGTGGCAATGGTTGATGAAGCAAGTTGTAGAATCCGAATCTTTGTATTCAGATTGATCAGGGAGACAATCATTCTCAACATAATACACGTGATCAGAATCAACTGAGAACTCTGAGAGACTACATGAATCCAATCAGAACCGAAGCACCATTGTGTATAGTATTTCCTCCAGAAGCTTCTCGATTTAACTTCAAACTATTCAACTTTTACCAACATTTTATAGTTTAAAATTTGAGAATCTATACTTACATCTAAGATATTTTGAGGAAGTTTGTAATACATATACAAACCAAAATTGTAGTATGAACATAATTAGATTAAAATTTTTTCTTTTTTCATTAAAAAATAAAGGTAAAACTTGGCTACAAAGACTCAGATCTGGATCAAAAAGAACTTAGAATAACATGCAAAAACAATTTTTGAAAAAAAAAAATTCCACCTCATAGAACCAATTTTTCAAAAAAAAAAGTTTTTGAAATCACTGATTCCAACCTACTACTAATGATTAAAATTTCAAGACAATTACGGATCAAGAATTTTAATCTAACAATAAAATTTATTCAAGTCCTATCTAATTGACCACTCAAATAAGATAAGAATAAAATCATAAACATTAATTATAGAAGAACATAAACAATCTCAATTAAATAAATTGAATGATAGAAATTCAACATTAATCAAATGACATGTTTGGGGTTTTAAATTCATCCTCAACCAAATAGAAAATCTAACCTAACATAATTGAATTGTGAATAAGAGAATTGATAAAACCAGTCATGGAGATTAATTCAAAGGTTGACCCTGCTTTACTTCCTTTCGGCTTCTCCTTTTCTTTTCTTCTCTTCTTGTCGCCGGTTGTTGGGTATGTGTGGCTGCCGATTGATTTTTTCAAAAGCCAAAGGTTGGCTTTTTATTATGCATATGGTTGGCCGAACCCTCATTGGATTTTATTTCCAATTTAAAGCAATTGATTTGATTCATTTAATTGCCATGAACATGCCGTCCACTTTGACAATTTCCTTTTTCTTTAATTTGCTTTCCAAATATAATGTCATGCATGTGCAATTTAGTTTAGGCAAGCCTTATGCATGAAATCTTTTTGAATTGGTAGCGTGAATCTTGCATGCAACTTATAAAGCCATGCACATTAAACAAGTTTCCATTTTATGCATGCTTGTTCCCAAAATCTTTATTAATCTCCATGAAATCCTATATGCTTCGAAGTGTGTATCAATTAATTAATTGGATTCCAAAAATCTTCAATTATTTCCTTTTCCAATTCGTTTAAGCAGATTTCTTCTTAAATGCTCCGATTAAATTTCTCTTTAATCCTAGAATATACCTAAAATAACAAAAAAAAACTAAGATAAAAATTAACACAATAAAATATAATTTACTAAATTAAAAATTAACTAAAATAACGAGAATATTTAAGACCAAAACAAGAGAAAGATGGAGAAATTAATAGCAAAATATATGCACTTATCAATGCACAATATTATGATACTGTTGGAACTTTTGAATTGACAAATAAATAACAATCATCTCCATCTAGTGGAGGAATTCATAACCTTAGGGAAGATCATGATTTACAAGCAAAATTTGCATCCCTAGTTAAGAAAGTTGAAGCTTTAGAGAATAAAAAGAGTGATCAAGTAATTACATGTAATATTTGTAGTTCTAATGATCATTTCACTCAAGATTGTCCCACTCTGCCTGCACTCAAAGAATGTCTACATGATCAAGCTAATGCCGTTAAAACTTTTAATAAGCCAAACCCATATTCACAGACTTATAATCCTAGTTGGAGAAATCATCCAAATTTCAGTTTGAGGAATAATAATTATTCACAATCTTCACAAACACCACCTTTACAAAATTTTCAAAATGCTCAGTTTTATACACCATATGTTCCCCCACCATGGAAAAATTTAGAAAACATAATGCATTCATTCATCAGAAAGCAAGATGTTATTAACAATCAAAATGCACAAAATTTTTCCAATTTGAAAGATACTCTTGCTAAAATTGCTTCTGCACTCACAATTCAAGAAAAATGAAAATTTTCATTTAAGCCACAACCAAATCCTAAGATTCAACAAAATCCACCTATGAACCAAGTTAAATCAGTTATAACCCTTCGTAGTGGTAAGATTATTGATAGACCTATGCCTGAACCTAGTGAAGATGATGAAAATTCAAAGGATAAGGAATGACTAAATGAACTTACACCTAGTGAAGAAATAACCAGTATTCCACCTGAACCACCATTTCCACATGCATTGAATAAACCAAAGAAATCAAACTACTCTTTTGAAATTTATGAAATCTTTAAGCAAGTAAAAGGTAACATTCCTTTATTAGATACAATTAAGCGGGTAACTTTATATGCCAAACTTTTAAAGGACTTGTGCACTATTAAGAGGAAATTGAAAGTAAGAAAGAGTGCTTTCATGGCCGAACAAGTAAATACAATTCTGTCTACTAATAATAAGTTGAAATATAAAGATCCTTGTTGTTTTACTATTTCTTGTATTATTAGTGATCACATAATTGAGCATGCTTTACTAAATTTTGGTGCTAGTGTTAATTTACTTCCATATTCAGTTTATCTTCAACTTAATCTTGGTGAGTTAAACTCAACTTCAACTACATTTTTGCTTATCGATAAATCAGTTAAAGTACCAAAAGGATAGTGGAAAACGTTTTAGTACAAGTTGATAAATTCATATACCCTAGTGGAAGACATTTTAGTACAAGTTGATAAATTCATATACCCTATAAATTTTATTACCTTAGAAACAGAACCTATTGTGAATAATTATAAATCAATTCCTGTAATTTTAGATCGACTATTTTTAGCAACTGCTAATATTTTGATTAATTGCAGGAATAGTTTAAGGAATTTATCCTTTGGAAATATGACTCTGGAATTGAATTTTTTTAACATGTGCAAGTAATCTAATGAAGAAAACAAGAATGAAGATGATACTGATGAGCAAAAGAAATTGCTTGAATCTTGTATAGAGGAAAATATTCAAAAAAAAGAATTTTTCTGAACTCTCTGATGTTTGTTTAGTTAATTCAATTGGGTCAAAGAGGCAAATTGAACTTGATATTTCTAATATAAATTTATTACTTGATTCTATATAAAATTTACAAAATTATGATGAAGAGCCAAAATATAAGGAGTTTGGAATTATTGAAAAGACCGAACAACAAGAAGCACCTAAACTGGAATTGAAACATTTGCCTGAAGGATTGAAGTATGCTTTTTTTGGAGAACAAACTTATCCTGTTGTGATTTCTTCTACTCTAATAAGTGACCAAGAAGGTAAGTTACTAACTGTTCTTAAAAAGTATAAAAATGCAATTGGATGGACTTTAAATGATATTAAAGGCATTAATCCCTTAATTTTCACACATAGAATTAGTTTGGAAGAAAATGCTAAAACATGTCAACAACCTTAAAGAAGATTAAACCTACACATAAAAGAGGCAGTCAAAACAGAAGTCCTTAAATTACTTAATGTGAGAATTATTTATCCTATTTCTGATAGTAAGTGGGTAAGTCCTACACAAGTAGTGCATAAAAATCTTTTGAAAAAATAATTTGTCTTTTAACATCTGCACCTATTATTCAATCTCCTAATTAGCTTTTACATTTTGAATTAATATGTAATACAAGTGATTTTGTTGTTGGTGCTATTTTAGGACAAAGAATGGATGATAAGATCTTTGTGATTTATTACGCGAGTAAGACTTTAGATAGTACTCAAATGAATTATTCTATAATTGAAAAAGATTACTAGCTATGATATTTGCATTAAACAAATTTCATTCATATTTACTTGGCTCTAAATCTGTTGTTTTTACTGACCATGCTGCTGTGAGATATTTGATAAGTAAACAAGATGCCATACCGAGATTAATTTGTTGAATGTTGTTACTTCAAGAATTTGACCTTACCATCAAAGATAAAAAGGGTGCCGAAAATGTCATTACTGATCATTTATCAAGTCTCACATCCGAATTCTACATTAACATAACACGCATCAATGATTCTTTCCTTGATGAATTTTTATTTTCTGTTACCTCAATGCCATGGTATGCTAACATTGTTAATTTCCTTATTACGGGTAAAATGCCTTTGCAGTGAAGTGCTCAAGAGAAGAAGAAATTTTTGGTTGAAGTAAAGAAATTGTATTGGGATGATCCTTGTTCAAATATTGCTCAGATCAAATTTTTTGGTGATGTATTCCTGATAGTGAGGTAGATAGTGTCATTAATTTTTGTCATTTTAAAGCATGTGGTGGACATTTTTCTTCAAGAAAAACTAACCCTAAAATTTTCCAGTGTGGATTTTATAGGCCTACTATATTCAAAGACACATATGAATTTTGTAAAACTTGTAAAAAATGTCAAAAATTAGGATCAATTACTAAAAGAAACATGATACCCTTAAATCTCATACTTGAGATTAAAATATTTGACTGCTGGAGAATTGATTTCATGGGTCCATTTCCATCATCTTTTGAATTTGTGTATAAATTAGTTGCAGTTGTGTAACACCCTACACCCATTTCTTTGACTTTTCCTAACCCTTTATAAAGAGAAAGGAGAGAGAGATGGCGCGCCGGAGAGAGAGAGGAAGAAATTCATTGACCCGATTTTGACCCGGCTCCGAACCCGACCCGCGGCGACCATGACCCGGCCGGATCTTCCGTTTCCGGCAACCGTTTCAACCGAGCTTGGTACCAATCTGAATCTTGTGAGACGCCGGTCATACCCCCACCGTCCTCGTCGCCAGAAAACAGCCAGAACGCCGGCGATTTAGCCCGAAAACACCGCGACTCCACCCCTTTTTGTCGCCGTCGATCTCGCCGGATTTTATCCGCGCCACCTCTTGGATCTTGTTCCTCACGTCACCAGCATCATTTTCCGACCAACCTCGCCACCTGAAACGGCCGGATTGTCGTCGAACGATCACCGGAAAACTCACGGCCTTTGGAGCTTCGATCCGCCGCCGTTGCCGCGCGTTGGAGGTCACCGCCGACACCATTGGACTCAGCGCGGTCAGAACTACTAGATTTGAGCTTCACGTCGCCGTTGACTGGATTTCGGTCACCGTTGACCGGCGAGGGGCATTTCGGTAATTTCATACTTTTGGGGTAATTTTGTAATTTCATATTCTGTGGGTATTTTTGTAATTGCTGAAATTGAGGATAAGTTGATAATTTATGTTGTTAAGGTTAAATTGGTAGATTATGATTTTATGGGTATTTCGGTAATATTGAATCCAAGGGCATTTTGGTAATTTTACCCTCCCGAGGGTAATTTCGTAATTTCTGATATTGTGGTTATTTTTGTGATATGAATTGAGGCAATTTGATAATTGAAGATTTTGAGGATAATTTGGTAAATATTGGTGTTGGGGGCATTTTGGTAATTTTGGCATGTAGGCGTATTTTGGTAATTTGAGGCACACGAGAATAGTTGATTATGAATGAATATTTGTTTCGAGCTCTAATGCGTAAAATTAGTTATATTTATATTTACGGGAAAATGATTATGTCGTTTACTTTATTAGTGGGACCCGTGAACGAGAATCAAACCGCAGACGTTGTTGATATCGAGTTTGGGCGTTGTCACTGTGAGTGGAATATACAAAACCTAATTTCATAGTGATTATAATAGTAAAGTATGTTTACGAAATAAGTATTTTGAATATTCGGATTTAATGATTTTCTCGAAATGGATTTTATACACGCATTGATATTAAATTAAAATGTTTGGTCAATGGTTTTCCGTATCGATTTTGAATGAAATATGATAGTATTCTAAAGACGAGAAAAGTGTATTTCGATGTGATATGATTTTATTGTCATTTTTGAATAAATACATGATATTACAATTGAGTGAATTTGAGATAAGTGGATTTCGATGTGATATGATTTTATTGCCATTTTTGAATAAATACATGATATTACAATTGAGTGAATTTGAGATATGTTGAATAAAAAGGAAATGAGATTTCAGATATGATTATATGTTTATATACATGAGTATAGAGATTGTTTTTAAAAGCATTAAACAGTACCCATCCCCTCCAGATACAGTGTTACAGATGAGATATATGAGATATGAGATAATGATGATACAGATGAGATATATGAGATATGAGATGATATTTCTCCGTCTATCCGTTGTAGCTCCGGGGTATGATGGTACCCAGATAGTACATCATTGCCCGTCCGTCGAGGTCCGGATATGATGAGAAATGAGATAGCTTTTCCCTATCTATCTGTGTAGCTCCGGGGCGTGGCAGTACCCAGATAGTACGTCATTACCCGTCCGTTGAGGTCTGGATACGACGAGATTATTCCCTTGGGTACTTGTTTAGTGATAGTTTTGGATATTCAGTATTTGATATTATAAGTGTTATGATTTCAGTAAATTTATACGGATTTATGTGGTATTGATATTCGAGTATATGGTTTGAATTAAATGAGTTTTATTTAAGTTTTTATGATATTTTGATCAGATATGATTTCGATGATTATTTGATACAATATTATATATGCTTTTCATGTAAGTGATTTGATTTAAATGTTAAATGATTTATTTCTGGTTTCTCGCATATGGTTTAATGAAATCGTGTTTGAAAATGATATTATTATTTCTTTTTAAAGTAAGAATTAATTTTCAAAAAAACTACTATCCACTCACTGATTTTCACTGAGTTTTATACTCACCTCGTTTTTATTATATTTTTCCCCCCTCACCAGGAGGTTGCAGATACACCAGACTGACCCAGCGACTGTAGATATATTTGGAGTCTTAGCCACATGATGGTGCTAGAGACATAGTTGATTTTTGTTAGGATGTTATTGTTATCTTGTTCTTTTGGAATTGTATAATATTGTTATATTATTCTTTTGGGATTAAGAATAAATTGAGGATGTTGATTACTGGAGTTTGTTGTATAGTGAATTATTTTGGGAGTGATTGTTTCATATTTGCAGATTTGGGATGGTTGAATTTTACAAAGGAGACTCTGTCGAATTTTTGGCAGAATCTTTAATAATTAGCTTATTATCGATTCGATTAGACGAGGTTAGATAGACTCGTCCTAGGGGTGCGGGACGGGTCGTTTCAAGTTGATTATGTCTCAAAATAGATTGAAGTAATTTCTTGTCGAGATAATGATAGTAAAATTGTGGTTAAATTTTTAAGAGAAAATATTTTAAGTCAATTTGGAATCCTTCGAGCTATTATCAGTAATGGAGGTAAGTATTTTTATAATAAGTCATTTGAGTCTTTAATGAAGAAATATAGAATTACACATAAAGTTGCTACCCCTTATCATTTTCAAACAAAATGGTTAAGTTAAATTAGCAAATAGAAGATAAAACAAATTTTGGAAAAACAATTAACCTAAACTGAAAAGATTGGTCTTTTAGATTTAATGATGTATTTTGGGCTTATTATACTGCATTTAAGATGCCATTAGGAATGTTACCTTATCGGCTAGTTTGTGATAATCCTTGTCACTTACCTGTTGAACTTGAACATAAATTATTTTGGGTTATTAAAGTTTTTAATTCAAATTTGAATAATGCTGGTAATGTGCGAAAATTGCAATTGAATGAATTGGAGGAATTAATGAATGATGCATATGCAAATTCAAGAATTATTAAGACAAGAACAAAAGTTTTTCATGAAAAAAGAATTTTTGGGAAAACATTTGAGATTAGTCAAAAAATGTTGGTTTATAATTCTAGTCTTCATTTGTTTTCAGGGAAGTTAAAGTCAAACTAGAGTGGCCCAGTTGTTGTAAAAATTGTATATTCATAAGGGGCCATAGAAATCGAGAATGCAAATAACGGTATCATATTTAAAGTTAATAGTCAAAGATTAAAACCATATTTGGAACATCAATCATGTGAAGAAGACAACAAATTCAATTTGGGCGACCCACCAAATCTTGATTAAGTCTTTAATGAGCGATTCAATTTTTTTTATTTTGTTTTACTATTATTTTGTTGTTTGATTGTTTGATTTTTTTTTTTCTCGATTGATGCACACTATACATTGTTTTAGCATTATATTTCTTGCTTAAGCGTGTTTGTCTGAAAATTGTATTTTCTCTCATCAATTTTCATTATATGTCATGAGTACCTCAATAAGAAAGTTCATGCTCACACATCTTAAAAGTTTTTTTCGTGTGAAATTTCACTTAAGAGGCCTGATACAAAACTATAAATTACATCCAATTTGGGATCTGCAACCACCAACATTAATGTCTTATGTTGAGGATCCAGAAACACAACTCAGAGAAATAGAGAGTGGTATATATGAATTTCAATTAAAGCTTGAGGTTAACTTAATAAAAGGATGAATGTAAGTCCATTTTTCTTTTTCTTTTTGTTTGTTCACTTTTACATTTGATTTGATTTTGCAGTTTTGATTCTCTTTATTTTAGTGTATTTTGATTTATTTTCCCATATAAATGGCGGATAACAGTACTCCGTGATTTCTTAAGTCGGTATCTTTAGTTTCCTACAATAACTAAAACCCCAAAATCAAACATAGAAGAAGTACAACATAAACTGCATAAGTATTTTCCCTTTTTTCCTCAGACTGCCTTCAGGAAAATTTACAAAACTCGTTGTAAACGACTGTGTTTGTTAATGATCAATGGCATTCCTTCTAACATTCGTTGGTTAATTGAAGCAAAAGTCTTATTAGTAGGGGAGTTTTCTGATCCATTTGTTTCTTTCATATTTGGTTTTGGTAAAAGTACATTTGCTAAAAAAAAAGATAGATAAACGGCTTGGCTCAAACTGTCATAATTGTGTAAGATTTGGTTGCAAACGGAAGAATTGTAAATCTTTAGGAATGGTTTCTGATAATCGTGAAGATAAAATTAAATTCGTTAAAGATGGCCTGAGTAAAGAATTGAATGATATCTTATGATCTCTTGAGATGCATCGAAGTGGATGTGTGCAATGTGAGATTCATAATTTATGGATACTATTCCAAAAAGAAAATGCACAGTTTAGTCTTGGGAATCTGATTCAAAAAGACCTTGTTTACCAGTTTATAAGAAAGCTAGATGGCGAGCCTATCCTCGAGCCATAGAGGGAATTCAAACCATTACTGGATGTAAAACTAAAGGAAGATGTAAGCCACAATCACAGCTATTAGTCAATATCCTTTTATTTTGCTGTTCTTTTATCATTTGCATTATTGCATTTAGTAGTGTGATTTTGTATTTAATAATTATTTATTTTTTTTACTGTTTGTTTTTTCTAATCACTATTTACTGTTTTTTTTAGTGTTTGCTTTTGAATTATTGAGTCACGAGCTTTACGCGTTATTTGACAAATATGCCAACCCATTTATAGTTGTTTCTCATTATTTCTATCACCAAGATCTTTAAATATGAGTTCTTTTTTCAAACACTCACGACTTGCTTTTGAAGATTATTCCAATGGCAGTATCTTCGAGTCAACAATTCAAAAATATTTGTGTGCTTTCTAAGTTTCACTATACAAAGTACAAAGAGTTCTTTCAGGCAGTTGTAGATCTTGGTAGTGTCATAATAGAGAGGAAACTACACTTTGTATATGAAGGAGGTGAACGAAGATAATCAAGGTTTGTCTCAGAAGCCGTTTTTACTAGAATAAACCAAGTACTAGGCATTATCCCAAAAGCCATTAAACCTCTAGGATGCCTGTTTGGCCCACCAATTAGAGAAGAACTAGTGGTATCGAATATTCAAGAGAGAATCTGAAATGTTAAATTATGCTGATGCTTTTATTTTCATACTAGGAAATCTTGCAACCTTTGAGGCACTGATTACATTTGCATCGTGGGCCCATTTAAACATTCATAAAAAACTCATCGATTTTTTAAATGTTAATAATTTTTATGATGACTTGTTAACTTTTATTAACCATGCAATTAAGAATCATTTTGTTTCACATCCTAAAAAAAACCTTTATTTGTGCTTCTGCTACTAATAAGTTACTTGATCTTTTACAAGCTTATATATTAGAGCCAGATCTTAAGACTTATGCGTTGGATTGGTCGACTGATGATGATAGTAGTAGCAGTGGTAAGAAGTGCAAATTAGATTTAACTTTCCGTTTGTAAATAATTTATGTTGTAGTGTTCATGTGATGTCTTATAAACTCTTTATCTTTCCTTTTAAAACATTGAGGACAATATCTCATTTAGGTTCGAGAGAGGGAATAGTTGATAATTGTAAAATGTCTTACTCCTGGTGATGTTTTTACAAAGTTTTACTGCAAACTAATTTTGGACTAAATTTGAGTCGAAGTTGGATGGATATAGAGAATGCAGTACCTCTAGAAACACATCTTCTTAATCTTAGAGTTTTATTAAGCTTCTGCATCAAATTCAGGTGAGATCTCCCCCTCTTCTTCTTCTTCTTCTTCTTCTTTTATTATTATTCTTTTTCTTTTTTATCATTTCTTTCTTTTTTTGTTTTTTGTATGCATATCTATAAAATTATAAAATGTTCAGATAATGTTTAGATTAGATTGGGGTGGGGATATTTGACGTGTGTTTTTAAATATGTGTGTTTATTTTTCTCTTTTCTTTTTCTTTAAAGAAAACCTAATTTATTTTTCTTTTGTCTAAGATGGCTGTGTAAAGAGTTATGACTTTTAAGATGCATCCTAATAGTCTTGTTATATTATATTTTGATTTTGAAATTAATAGTAAGTTGTTTTTGTTCTATTTTCTTTGAATTATTCAAATTTGTGAACTTTCCAATTGGTTATTAAGTCATTTAATTGCTTACTCATTTAACAGGTATTATTAAATCATTCTTCACACACACACTATGACACATACTAGTGGGTTGCTAGTTAAAATTTTTACAGCATTTAGTTCTTTTGATTTATTAGGGATAATATTTAAGGTAGTAGAAAGTGTATATTGCAAATATATATATATTTGAATGTGTTTAATTTTGCTATATTTAGAACCTGAGTAATTAAGTCCGTAAGGGTATTTCAACACCTAGTTCCCTAAGGCTAACTGGTCTAGGAGTCACTGGCCTAAAGCATGCTACATAAGTTATAGATATATTGTTTGCTTATTTATTATAAACCCGAAAATTAAGTCCGTAAAGGTGTTTTAACACCTAGTGCCCTAAGGCCAATTGGTCTGAGAGTCACTGTCTTAAAGCTCGCTACATGTGTTACAAATATATTGTTTGCTTATTTATTAGAAACCCGAGTAATTAAGTCCGTAGGGGTGTTTCAACACCTAGTGCCTTAAGTCCAACTAGTCTAGGAGTCACTGACCTAAAGCTTGCTACATGAGTTAAAAATGTAATGTTTTAAAATTTTTTTGAATAATCTACTACCTAGAGATAAAATTTCTAATGAATTTTAGAACGAAAATGTTATTTTTCTTTTAATGAAGCCCCATAAGTATTGTGTTAATTACTTGAGCACAAAAGAATGTTTGATGATATTCTAGATAATGAGTGAATGACTAAGAGGTAAAGAAATTTGGGAGGGTTTATTTATTTGATAGTTTAGAGGATAGATGAACAACTATTAACTTGCATGTGAATTTTGTAAATCTTATTTTAATATAACGATTTAATTGCTAGGGACTAGTAATAAGCTGGTTGGGGGGTATGATTAGTAATAAAAATTGTTTGATTATTAAGCGATAAAAATATTATTTTGTGCTTATATTATAATTTATATTTGTATTTATGCAATAAATTATGAATTATTAATTATGTTTTAACTATATTTAATTTATGTATTTTTGTGTGTTTATTAGGTAAAATATTAATTTCACGTAATTCGAGACTCCAAACAGATAAAAGAATGTCAAATTTGGATTTTAGAGGTCTGAAAACCTTAAGATAAGTCAAGACCGACTTAAAATTGAGTTTGTACAAAAAGTTGATATTTTTCTGTTGATCGAGCACTGATTGAATGATAAAATTGGCTTACAATGGACATGAGTGCATTAAATAGTTAGCAATTTTGACTAAATCTCAATCATTCATGATTTAATGGCTATGATCGTGCCACGTGGCAATGGTCGGTGAAGCAAGTCGTAGAATTTGAATTTTTGTATTCCGGTTGACCAATTCCATCCATTAACTCATCAAATCTCAACTGTCTATGACCAAATCAGACGCTTCACAAGATGCCACATGTAATGTCGAATTTTAAAGTTTGACCAGTCATTGGATCTTGATCGAATGGTTGTGTAGAGCGCATGCATAAAGCTTATGATGGACCGCAATACACTGGATTATAGATTTATTTTTCTATCAATAGAGCATCATTTTTACATTTTGGTAATCTCTTTTCTTCTCAATTTCTTTCAATTTCCCTGTAATTTTATTTTCCAGGTGTGTTTTCATATTTTGTATTAAATTTAATTTTATTTTGAATTTTAGTTGTTTTTATTACTTTTAATTATGAGTAATTTAATTTTAATAATTATTTTTATTTCAATTATACTTAGCTAAATAATAATAGTTAGGGTAAGATGAAACTCTTAGAAAATAAATATGATTTAATTAAATTCTATTTTCAATTATATAAATTAAATTATTTTCTATTTAATTTTATACATATTTTATATTTTGAAATTTTGAACAAACAAAGGAGTTTGGCACAAAATTTTTTTAATATAATGGTAAAATGGTATTTTGACTTGTTGTAGACAAATTAAATTTTGGCACAAAATAAAATTAATAGGAAAATAATAACAATTTATATAATTAATCATTTGGGCAATAAATCTAAAAAAAGGTAAAAAGAATTTATTAAATTTTATTTACTATTAAGAGAAATTCCATAACCCTATCTAATTCAATTTCATAGTTTCATTTAAATTAAGTTGTTTATATTCAAGTTTTATTTTCATTTTTAGATAAAATAAAATAAACAAAGTAATTTTTTTCTCGGTGGATCGACCTCAAACTCACCGAACTATAATATAACAAGGCATTCTTATACTTGGGAGTTAGAAATCACTTTTAAGTTGTGTCAAAAAGGATCATTTACAGTCGTAAGATTGTCAATTTTTCATTTTGAGATCAATATATACCACTAATCTTCCTTTTTTTAAACTATTATCGAATAATTCTTTGGCATAAAAATTAAATGGAAAAGAGGGATAAATGTGTTATTTACTTAATATTTTGTCTTGGGAAGAATATAAAATATAAAAATATTTAAAAGATAACAAAAGGCATAAGTAAAATATCTTATTATTAATTTTTTTAATTTCTTACTTTTGGTATCTAAACTTTTTATTTTAATTTCAATTTATATGATTTATTAAATTTATAATTATGAATATAGCAATACTATAAAATTATTGGGTATTATGGCAACAGTAGGAAATAAGCGGTATTTATTGATTTTAACAGTAAAGAAACACCTGTAATCTCCCTTTATATTGGCATATTAGCTTAAATTGTAAAATCTCTTAGATGAAAAACAAGAGATTTAAGATTTGAAGCCCACTCATATGGGTGGGCAGAGGCGAAGCTAAAGGGGGGCTAACTCGGGCTGCAGCCCGGGTTAGCCTTTTGAAAAAAAAGTATATTTTATAAATTTATTTTATTAATATTTATAAAAAATAAAAAATAAATATAATATTTGATAATATTTTTCGTATTTACATTATATTTTTATAATTTTATGATTAAATTTTTGTAATTTTATAGTTAAATTTTTACTTGTATAGTGTGCTTAATTTTATTTGTATAAAACAAAATTATTTGAAAAGTAAATTTTATTTTTTAAAAAAATTCTAGCCCACCCAAAAAAATGATGCTAGCTTTGCCACTGTGGGTGGGGAGAAAATTTAATTGTCATTAGAGTAATTTGTTTAAAAAAGAAAATTGTACCTCAACCACTTTAAAAGTATTGAAAATATAAATAGACAGTATGAGTTTTTATAAGGGACATTATCAAAATACCAATCTAATTTTTCTAACATATTATGTTATTATCAAATAATTCTGACAAATACTTTTTCCCACCTACCATTTTAATTTTTACATTTTACCATCAAATCATTAAATGTAACCGAAATTTTGAAAAAATAATTTATGTTAAAAGGCTATTTTACCCCCTTGAACTATTCAAATGTGTAGAAAAATAATTATCCTCCAAAATGAAAAAATATTCTTAAAATCACATGTTTAGAAAATCATTTTTTTTAAGTTTTGAAAAAACTTTTAAAAATATATAATTATATTAAGAAATATTTTAATTGTTATTTTAATATTTATATTTTTACATCAATTTAATAAAATACAAATCAATTGCAATATTTAATTTAATGATAGTAAATTATTATATTTTTATTGGAAAATTATTGATTTACCATACGACTTTTTATTCTTATATCAAATCAGCACTGTTTGAATTGATAAATTTTGAAATAACTAGATTTTCTTTTGAAGTTAGCATGTTTTAAAAGGAAGTTAAATATTTAGTGGTAAAATAATAAAAATTAAAAAAATAATTATCAGAAAAATTTTGGTAGAAAAATGATATGTTAGGAAAAATTAAGTGTGTTTTTTGATAATATCCTTTATGATGATATTTTTGTACCACCTTAAATTTTAGTTTTATATCAACAAGCAATTTTTTAATTAACTCCATTAGCTATTGATAAAGAACTGAGTTAAAAGACTATTTTGCCCAAGAAATAATTTCAAAAAAGGTTAAACCATCATTTAACCTTCTTAACCGAATCTAGAGACAAAATAATCTTTTATCTTATATTCTTTTATGGTGACTAATGGAGTTAGTAGAGAAGTGGATTGTTGATATAAAATTAACACTTGAAAGCTGTCAGGGATATTATTAGAAACTCATGGAGGTTATTTAATCTTTCAATTTTGTTGAGTTGGTTGGAGGATAATTTCTCTTTTTTATTTTTATTCTTCTTTTTATTTTTTGCATTAACGGATCATTTATAATCACAAATACATCTTAGCGGTATGTTATATCATATGCAAATTTTTTTTTTGTGGGCGCGCCGGGGGGAGGGGGGAATCAAAATCATAACCTCATTGCAAATTGCAACCATTCAACTCCAGAATAGTTTTCAAGCTTTTAATTAGGGCTTGCATTGTGTTGTTGTCTTGTTAGTTTGTTCACCCCACAACTCTCATAAAAGATTTCTATTACTGCTAATACCCTCATATTTTTTCATACATACACGCTGTTGCAACCAGCAGCTTAATATAGTCAATGCAAATATACTATCAAACTGCATAATTTTATAGTACATTCAGAAATAATTCTATTAAATTACACCGCTTAATAATGTGTTTATATTAAAAGAAATGAGGACACCTGCATCATCTGAGAATGATTTTATGCATATATATAATCTTTTTCTCATGTGAATCCTCTCATTTTTTAATGTGGACATATTATTAAACCACAATACTATTAAATCATGTGGTTTAATAAAGTCGTTGAAGTTAATGCATTAGAAAACCAAGCAATTTAATCACATGTTTATTTTTTGCCATTTATTCTAAAAAATTGTTCCCATAAAAACAATATTCATCGTGATCAGTGTTTAAGCTCTTCAAATATTCACGCTCGTTGATTTACCACTTGGAAACCGGTATCCAATCATGAACATCAATTCTTTCTTCTTCTCTTTCTTGGTGGGTGACAATGTTATAACATAAAAGGGTCTCATATTGCAACATTTTTCATTATTGGTACCATTTATTTCGTCATGTATAATTTATATATTCATACAATAGTGCTATGTAAAAATGTAGTATTGAAGTTTGTTAGAATGACGTTAGTGATAATAAAAAAACTTATTATCTATAACGAAAAACTGCGATAATTGTTATTCGTAAATATTAACCGGAGTTGGACCAATTAACAGTTACAAGAACATTAAAAGAAATCCATGTAATGAAATCAAATCAAATTGGTTGGTTGAAAATAACAAAAAATAGACGTGACATTAACCAACAAATTAACTTCATCACAATTATTGCCACATTAAGAACAATATTATTATTCTTCGGTCTTGGTGGGTCACAGGGTTATAACATAAAAGAGTCTCATTTCCATGATTTTAATTAATGGGCCCTTACAATTCCGCGATATCCGTAACTAAAATTTGTCTATGTTTTTAATTCATTAGCATCAGTTGATTCATTCTAACTTAGAATGGGTTTATAATTATGGATCTCTAGCCACATTAGAATTATAAATAATATACATTGTAGGATAAAACATGTTATATTAGAGTCTGTATTTTTTTATCTGTTAATTTATCCTTAACTTTAATATAATCAAAGATTTAATTATAACATTTCTATTATAACTTATGCATTTTTTAAATGGAGATCAAACCAAAGTGGTTGGTTTAAAAAAAAATCTTGGAAATTACATTTAGCCACCAACTAATAGAACTTCATCACTAATAGAACTAAAACAAACCCGTAATCCTCTTTTGGCCGTCGTGTACTTAAATGTAGTTGGCGTTTGCCGTCTTCCAAAAGCACCTTTAATGTCCTTGCCAGCTAACTAAACCCACCAACAGTGGCATGGAGGGGTCATGCACGTGAACAACGACCAAACACTGTTTTATTTTATGTTATATTTTCTGCCATCACTGTAGCGTCAATTTGTTACCAATTCAATTATGTATTGATGTTATTGGAAACATTTTTAGTGACAATTTGTATACCCTTTTCAATTCATGCAAAAAATTTTCAGGTATTTTTATTAGTTCTTTTTTGTTTTAAATTTGATTTTATATTTTTCCACATAAATAACTTCGATAAATTAAAACTTAATAAAAATTTTAAAAAATCTAAAAAAATTGTTTTTCGCTTAAAACGTCTTGTTCTTTTATGTCTCTCAAGTTAAAAAATCATAATCCTTATTAGTAAAAGAATCATATGTTAATTTTTTAGTTCCAAAAACCTATTATGTTCAGCAAAAGTAAACTGTATTTATTAAGTAATGTAAGACATTGTTTTAGAATTTTAAAATTTCGTTATTTTAGGTCTTTTGAATTTTTTTATTTCTAATTATAGCCAAGATATATGTTTCAATATTTTATTTCCATTAGAATGGTGATTTAATTTCCTTTTCAAGTTAACTTGGGAAATAAGGAGGTTTTATTATTGTGTTCATAACTTTGATTAATAAAAAAAAATTTAAATTTTCTTTGGGATTATTTAACAAAAATCTCTCTTGTAAAATTGTTTGGATCAGAACCTTATCTAATTTTGCTTAAAGTTTTATCAAAATTTCATTAAATTATTTGGATTAGAATGAGATCTAATTATGCGTTAATTAGAGTGTGACCTAATCGTGTTATGTTGGTCTAGTACTATAATGATATCTAGTGTTTATTTACCCTAACAATCCCCTTCCACTACCCCTCTCCATCATTAAGCTCCAGTACTTATATATATAATTAGAGCTCTAGATCAATAAAGGGCATACATTTGTTGGAAGATAATTGAAGACTTTGCTCGATGGGCAATCGAAGAGCACAACTTGAGTATCGCCATTTGAACATATTGCTGCTACACCACTGGAAGACAAGTGCACAAACGTTGCTGTATATACAAAGTAGCATCATGAAACAACTGTCCTAAATTATTTTAAAAGTTTATTATCTATACTCATCGGTGTGGAGAAGCTCTTAGGCTCTTACTGTCCTCTTGCACAATTAGTTTTCCTAAGAAGCTCTGAGATATATTTTGATGGGCTTAATGGCAAGCCTTTGTCATCTCTACTTATCAATTGCTTCTATGGAAAAATGCTAAGTGGACTAATACCGACAAAAATAGCGTATAATCTGGGATGGGGTTACAGTAGATGTAAATTAAATGAATAAATTCATCTGAAATTATTGTTGTTTCTTCAGTGCCTTGTCTAATCAAATAGTAGCGTTTAACTTCTATCATTGCTATTCTATTGCTACTTATCTCTAGTATGTCATCCACGTAAACTAATCGCAGAAAAAACAACATTACCTTGATGAATGCTGAAGCATCAGATTTTGAGCATGTGAAAAACCAATCGATGTGCAGCTGACCTGAGCTTTTAAATTTGAGTTATCTATCACTTTTTAAAAATAATTTTAATAAACAAGGAGTGCCGCATTAGTTAATCCGAAATCTAATACTAACCAAAGAACAGAGACTTGGGAATTGCTATAGATGGGGACATTAGATTAGGGTTCTCTCTTAATCTTTTTCTCTTATAATCTCTCAGAATTTTTAAAATTTAGTGAAAAAATTGATTTAACTGTAAATAATTCAAGCAAACATGTTACTTTGATTGTCAATATTAAAATTTAAGATCCAATCTTAATCAATTATTTCACTAAAAGAGGTTACGAGAGAAATAAGACTGGGAAAAGATCGTCAGCCAAAATTAATGCCCTAATGATGGTGACAACTAAGACATCATAAGGTACTAAATGTATGACACGTAGTTGAAGATTCATGTGTCACAGTCAGCCACACCACACCGTTGTCAACTTCTACGTTCATATTCTGCTTTCTTTTGTCTGTTGTCTTGTTGCTGTCAACTTAACAGGTGCCATTTTCTAAATTGGGGAGCTGAGAGCCGAGAAAATTTACTGAGAATTAGTTTTTCCAGACTTTCAATGTACATGGTTTAATAGCTTTCTTGGAATTTATAAAGGTCCTGGAACCTAGCCCAAATCAGCACTATGTATATGTATATAAATACAGATTTTAATACCCTACAAGTTAATATATTCTATATTACAATCTTTATTTCATATATATACACATACATATATGTATATACATGGAGCTCTTAAATGAAACGACGAATTCATGTGTGATCCTAACCCAATGTATTGAATTGGTAAACATATTTTACTGGGCCTTTAATTTTGAATTTGTAAATACGATCCATCAAATATTGAGCTTCCCACTTTTCTTGCGAGAGCAAAGGTCTTGATACATTTTCTATTTAACTTTTTAAAAGTATCAGTCATTTTGCAAATAAATTCTATATATATAATTCCAAATCTAACTGTTTAATATTTATTTATTTTTTTCCCGAGTTTGTTCTTGCGAATAAATTTTGAAAAGGCTTGCCATTTGAACGTCAAAAATAAGAACTCTAACAACCAATTGGAATTAGAGGAGACCTTCCTAACTCATACATTCATAAGAAGAACTCGAGGTTACGTTATCACATCTATCCAAACATGTGTATAAGCAAATACAGTTTCTATTTCTTCAAAAATGAAAAATTCCAATTAATAGTTTGCCCTAGACGTAGCTCGATTAATTGTGAATGCATATTATTACATCTGTGGTGGTCATTTAAATTTGAATAATAATAATAAAAGAGACAAGAGTTGGTGTTTAGTTGGTAAGATTCTCCACTCTATCCAAATCATTGTAAAGAGGAAAAAAATTCTAATTAATAACACACGAAAAAAAAAACTGCATAATAGAGTTTCACGCTGTACCAGTTAGGGATTGTTGATCGTTGCTGCTTATTTGTGAGTTTCAAATGCTGTGTGTAGCCTTAAAATGATGAGATAATATGAAAATTATTGGTTCATAATTTCATATGATGAAAACTTGAGATATCTACGATTTTGAATGAAGAAAATTTTGGAACGGGGCCTATGCACACATACATTGTTGATGCTAATTTTGGGGCAACCGAAAAAAATTGAATAAAGGAGACGATATAAAGAATAAAACACCAAGAATTTACGTGATTTAATACTTAACTTACGGCCACGAGAGTCAAGAGAGCAAATTCCACTATTGAATAATGATTACAACAGAGTTTTTCTTTCTTACTACTCGTCTTTTTAATTATTATTTTTTTTTTTTGCTTGTCCTCTATATCTCTAGAGATCTTTATTTATTATACAATTTTTGAGTATCCTAAGTCTTTACTAATTCCTTATTTCGATTGATTTTTCTTACTTAATTAGAATTTAATTTGAAGTCTATTTTTGTCTCTTTCTCAAAATTGGTTCCAAGTTTCTAGATTAATTAGAATTTTATTACACTTTACTTCCCTTGTGTCGTGCAGGCTATGCTTCCTTTTATTTTTTGCTTTCTTGGCTCCCAGTTCCTGGTTCTTGTGACTTTTGTCTTTTTCATGCTTTCCACTTTTTACTTTTAACTTTTCTTGGTTCCTGGTGACTTTTGTTTTTTTCATGCTTTCCACTTTCACTTTTAACTTTTCTTGATTCCTGGTTTCTAAAGACTTTAATTAATTCTTTTTCATGTTCTCATGCTCTATGGTCCATGCTCTACTTTAATTAATTCTTTTTCATGCTCTCATGCTCCATGGTCCATGCTCTACTTTAATTAATTCTTTTTCATACTCTCATGCTCCACAGATTTGCATGCTCATTTTTCTCTTCAACATCAGCTATCCCCTAGCTCTTTTGGAGCTATATTGTTCAAGCTCAAAAAGAGCTATTTCCTCGCCTATTTATATATTGTCTGTCACGTCTCCTACCCACCAACGAAGCCAACTCTTATTTATAGAAATTGGTTTTCTCTCTCTCGTTCAACAATCAATTTTTTTAAAAGTTTTGTTTATCCATTTTGTTTATGGGTATTTGCTATTGTTTTCCCTTTCTTTTCTTTTTTTTTTTTTGGTTTGATCAATAATGTCATCGGATTCTCAAGACTTTTCTGAGTTTGAGCTTTGTGAATATCCTTTAAAAGAGGATGATTATCAGGCTATAACGAATCAACCATTCACCATAAACTTTACCTCTGCTTCTTTTTTTCCCCTTCTGTCTCTATTGGTCCCTTTTATGTCTCTATCTAGTGAAGCACAGATGAAGAGGTTAACCGCATGGGTGAAATGTCACTCGAATCCCTCTGTGTTTCTTACGGCATACCTCGTTCCATTTCCTTAGAAAGGGCTGGAGAAAATGATAAACCTAGTAATCCTACTCTCGGTATTGTCACCATGTACCCTGACTTATTTACCCATGGTGTGAGACTCCCTTTACATCATTTTTCTCAAGTACATGCTTAGCAATTTTAAGTGCGCTCTTACTTAATTAAGTCTGATTGTCTGGCATGTTGTGATAGGCATGTGCATCTTTTGGAAATGGAGAAACCTTCCTGGCCCTACCTTCCAACAATTTCAATTTTTTTACCAACTAATGGCCATCCCCAATTCTAATTAAGACCTTTCTATTAAGGATTGGTATTATGTGCGCACCTGGCCTAAGCTTCCTCCCTTAATTGTCCAAAAAAAATCTTCTAGGGGGTCTTGGAAAGACTCATGTTTTTTTGCTGTGCAGATTGGGAGTTTGGGGAATTTAGTGATATAAACCCTAAATGCTAGGTTCAAACCAATTTTTGTATCCCAAGTAACTATCTGGGCACTATTTTAATATGTTATTCCACATCTTCCCTAACTTAAATTTTTTTTTTCAGTAACTTGGAATACACCTCCCCCTTTTACTGTTATCTCTGATAATAAGAGAGAGTAGTTGTTGAGTGTCCTCAATATTCTATTAAAATATAGAACTTGGACATATCTCTCCCAACCTGGTTTTTTTTAATCAATTTTCGATTTTATCTCACCTGCACACCTTATAGATTCTCCTATAGTGAGTTTGTACTCGTTTTTCACATTTTTTATCACACAGAAACTTGTATGCTTTTCTTTCTCTCTCTTTTTTTTTTCTTTAGCCATGTCTTTTGGGAATGACGGAGCTCGCAAAAAGAAAAAGATTGAAAAGCTTCCTCTTGCTAAGATTAGTGAAATGCCAAGGGATAAGCCTACATTTCATGTTGGAAAGTCATCTTCCCTAGCTACTATTCTCAATCATCCTCAGCAAGAGACCTTGTCTCAATCAATTGTTAATATGGCTATGTATCCACCATCTGTTAGTTCTTCTACCACTACCAACATATTAGCTTCTGCTCTTTTTCCCATCATATTCTAGCCAAGGGATCTTATTTAGGGTGGAGGGCTTACCCAACTTTGCTTGGGAGGAATCTGCTCAAACGTATCTCAATTCTTTCAACCAACTTGGCCTCAGTACATTTTTTCCAACGACGTGAGGCGTATTGAAAATTGTGATCCAACCGACATTATGCTAAACAACATTTGTCAGGTACCTTATGCTTCCTTACTCTTGGTGTTTCTACAAGATGTCTATCTATTAAAATTCCTTACTAATTTCACTGCAGCTTTCCTGTCCCATCCAAACATTCAAAAAAAGAATTAAAAGTTTGATGTTAGAAAGGAATACACTAATTGAATCTAGGCAAGCCTCTGAAAGGCAGATTGCTGAGCTAAAGGAAAACTTAGTTGAAGAAAAAGCCCGCATGGCATAACTAAAGGCAAACTATGATAACATCAAAATTGATTATGACAATCTGAGATTCAAGATTTGTCTAACTCTCTTAATCAACTTAATTTTCAAATGTCGACGGCCAAAGCCTCAGCTGTTGAGGAATACAAGACTTCTGCTGAGTTTGCCAATATTATTGATGAGGAATTTCTGCAAGGTGCTGCCAAGGTGAAAGCAAAGATGGAAAGTTATTATGCCAACCTTGACTCTTTTCTAGAAGATGATGAAGACGAGGACTGATCATGGCATGATGGCCCCCCCTTTTTTTTTCTTTTGTGCCAAGCTGGTGGGATTATATAATGCCTCTATTTCCCACTCCTCTTGTTATGAACTTATGAATTTGTCATTTTTTTTACCTTTGTTGTCACCTGAATTTCTTTACTGTTTTCCTACACTAAACCTTTCATGAACCAGGAATTTTCTTAACTTTTGATGCTTAACTTCTCTGCTTAACTTTTCTTACACCTGAAAGTCGCTTAGAATTTGCTTAATTTTTGTGAAATTTACTTGAATTTTCCGAAGAATATTTGCCTAAGATTTGCTTACCTTTTCCTTGCTGGAATTTGCTTAACTTTTCCACAAGGAAATTCGCTTAAACTTTTTCAATTTGTTTTAACTTTTCCTGTACCAGGCTTTGAAATTTGCTTTAACTTTTGCTTTAACTTTTCTTGCAACAGGAATTTACCTTAACTGTTCCAATTTGCTTTAACTTTTCCTACACCACGTTTTGAAATTTGCTTTAACTTTAACTTTAACTTTAACTTTTCCTGCACCAGAAATTTGCTTTAACTTATTGACTTTTCCTACACCAGAAATTTTACTTTAATTTTTAGGAATTATGCTTTAACTTTTCCTGCCCCACAAAACTTGCTTTAACATTTGCTTTAACCTTTCTTGCACCAGGAATTCACTTTTAACTTTTCTAGGAAATTGCTTAGAATTTGCTCTTAGCTTTTTCTGCTTCTTTTTTGTTAGAACAAGAAACAAAAAAAAATATATATATAGATTGAGAAAAAACACTTTTATTAATAAATAGTTATTAGTTTGACTGTGAACGATCCTTTGGTAACAATTAAACTTTTCGATGGCTCAAAAAGAGCCTTATTATCACAACTGAAAAATTAATAAATTTTCTATTGATAGTAGATCCTTAAATGCTCTGCATTCTAAGGACGCAGGAGCATAACTCCACTCATATCTTTTATCCTGTAAGTTTCAGAACAAACAATTTCTGTTATTTTATAGGGACCCTCCCTGTTCAGGTCTAGCACTCCAACATTCAACTCTTTATTGCTCTGAAATACTTTTCTAAGGACCAGGTCCCCAACTTGAAAGATTCTTGGATTTACTTTTATATTAAAATATCAAGTTGTCTTTTACTTATATGTTGCAGCTCTAAATCGGGCCTATTCTCTTTTCTTTTCTAGTAAGTCTAGGTTGAATTTTAATTGCTCTTTATTTTGCTCTGGTTGAAAGTGTTGCACTCTATATGATGACATCCCTATTTCAATTGGAACCACTGCCTCCATACTAAATACTAGGGAATAAAGTGTTTCTCCCGTTGTTGTATGCGCTTTTCCATAAAACCACAATATGAATGAGATATGATCTACCCAGGCTTTCTTGTTCTTTTCTAACTTGGTCTTCAAGTGGTGCTTAATTATTTTATTAATTGTCTCTACTTACCCGTTAACTTGAGGGTAGGTTGGTGAAAAAAAGAAGTTCTTAATTCCAAAAATCTAACATAATCCCCTAAATCGAGGATTGTCAAGTTACTTTCCATTATCTATAACAATAGCTTGAGGGATTCTGAATCTATATATAATAGATTTCCATATAAAAGCCGTTGTCTTTTGTTCTGTAATTTCCGCCAAATGTTCTGTTTCTGCCCATTTAGTAAAATAATCCACTGCCACCCAGACGAATTTGGTTTGCCCTTTTCCTATTGCAATTAGACTAATGATGTCTATGGCCCATTGCAAAAATGGCCAGGGGCTAATGAATGGCATGAGTTGTTCTGAAGGTTGATGAGGGATATTAGAATATTTATGACATATGTCACATTGCTAGACAAACTTGTATGCATCTTCTTTCATCATGGGCCAGAAGTATCCTTGGCGAATTACTTTTAGAGCTAGCGACCTAGCTTCAGAATGATTGTTGTAAATTCCCTCATGAATTTCCCTCATCACATACTTGCCTCATCTCGTGCTAGGCATCATAGGTAGGGCAGTGAGTATCCCCTCTTGTATAGCACATCCTCTAAAATATGTACCGTGTTGATCTCAATTTTACCCTTCTTGCTTCTTATTTATCGTTTGACAACTTTTTATCTTTTAGATAATCAATGATGGGATCCATCCAGCTCCCACTTATAGTAACGAGACTGACCTTCTCACTCTCATTCTCATTAATACTTGGTCGTGGTAAAAATTCCATAAGAATAAGTCTGGCCAAGCTTGTGTCAATAACTGAGGCTAATTTAGCAAGAGCATCTACTTTACTATTTTCCTCCCTTAAGATTTATATTATAGTATATTTCATAAAACTTTCTAATAGACCCTTAACCTTCCTAAGAGCTTATCAACTTCCTTAGCAATTGCTTCATATCTTTCTAGATTAAAAGACCTCTTTTTTTACCGCGTTGGTTCAGAACCAGGATTACCGTTCAATCGATGGGTTATTACTTTAGGATTTATACCAAGCATGTCTTTGTGAGACCATGCGAATATGTCAAAGTTCGCTCTAAAGAAACTTTCAATTTGTGTACACAGTTTTAGAGTCAACATTGGCCAACTCAAGTGCACTTACTTTGATCTCCTTGTTGCAGCTGGACAGTGTCTAATTTTTCTACTAGCGAACCCCTTTGCTCACTTTTTTCTTCCCTTGGGTTAACCATAATCTATAGGTTTTCATGTTTGTCCATCCTGCCTTTCAAAGCTGTAGAGTAGCATCTTTTAGACTCTTTTTAATGAGCTCTCAAAACTCTAACCTCTCCTTATGTTGGAAACTTTATCATCAAATGGTAAGTTGGAGTTACTACTCTGAACATATTTAAAGCGGGTCTCCCCAAGATGACATTGTAAGCCAATGGTGTTCCACTACTAAGAAATTTACCATCTTAGTAACTTGGTGGAGTGGTTCTCCATTGTCACCGGCAACTCTATGCTACTCAAAGGGATCAAACATTCTCCCTCAAAACAAATTAAGGGTGTGCGGATTGGTTTTAATTTTTCTCTTCTAATTTCCATTTTGTCCAACGCCACTGTATACAGAATATCCATTGAGCTTCTATTGTCTATCAGAACTCTGTAGACTTTCCTATTTTCCAGGATTATAGAGATGACCAGGGCATCATGATGGAGCTGATGTATTCTTCTTGCTTCTTCATTTGTAAATGTGATAGTGTTATGTCTTACTTTGGCTTTTTTTTAGATCTGTTAGCTAAATCTACAAGGAAAACACCTGGTGTGTTTTTGGCCTCTCTAGTATAAGTTTTTCGAGCCCTATTAGAATCTCCTCCAACTGCGAATCCACCAAATATGGTCCTTATGGGTGTGCCACCCGTAATGCCTTGGACTTTTGTTCACACGGCTATAGATGGTGTTATTTTCTATGTAGCATGGGATGGCTCTTCGTTGTATATTCCTCTATCATCTTTCCTCACAAATTCTTTAAGATATCTTCTTTGGATCAAAGATTCTATTTCTTCCTTGAGATCAAAACAATCTTCTGTATTGTGGCCATGATTTCGGTGGTATCGGCAATATTTGCTTCTATCCCTTCGATTGGGCGCTATCTTGATGTCCTTGGGCTTCCCTAGTAAATCTAAGTTTCTAATTTGCATTAGCACCCGCTCTCTGGGCAAATTAAGCAGTTTATACCCTGGAAACCTATTCTGTAGAATCTTTGGACCTTTGTTTTTTTGTCTACTTGTTTCTTCTTTGTTTTTAATTTGTTCTTCCTTCCTCTTCCTTTTTTCTCCCACTCTTTGTGAGTTTGAGTCAGCCCCCTTTTTCACATTAGTTAACTCATCCGTAATAGAATACTCTTGGGCTCTTGATAACAACTTTGTGAAAGTTCTTGGTGGGTTTTTTGCAAGTAGGTAATGAAAGTTCTTGGTGGGTTTTTTCAACACCTCATTCTTCACTTGTTTAATCGACAGAAGATGAGTCAGTGGAAGCTGGTGGTCTCTAGCCCCAATAAATTGGCTAACAAATATCTGACTTAGCTGGGCAAATGAGGAAATCGATTCCGATCTTAACTTTTTATACCACCTTCGCACTGCTCCAATAAGTGTTAGCGAGAATGCCCTACACATGGCTATTCCTGATGCTTTTTGTAGCTCCATCCAAGATTTGTAAGTCTCTAGATGTTCTGTTGGATCTCCTTCCCCTTGATATAATTTTATCTAGGGCATTTTAAACTTTCGAGGAAGAGGTGTATCCAATATGTCTTTAGTGAAAGGAGGTTCTATCTCTTCCATGTATAGTCTACCCGGAGTTTTTCTCAATATCATCTATTCTTTTCTTGAGCTTTCTTAACTTTGTCTCCAAGCCCCCTGAGTCAGCACTAGACCTAACATCTTCACCCCCTCTAGCTTAGATTTTAGACTGGCGTTTTTCATTCAATCTCTCTTGCAGGTCTTTAGAGTTCAATGCTTGTCGTATATTGACTTTTTCATAATTAGCATGACTAGCATGGCTCCTGACTCGTGAGCCATCTTGAGATCTTTCCCTTTCATGACCATGTTGATCATGATATTGGTGATGCTGTTGTTGTTCCTCCATTGGCAGGGTAGATCCTCGATTCCTTTGATCCTCTATACACTAGAGCACTAAATTCATGTTTTGTGTTAGATCAGCCACTTGCTATGCAAGTGGTGGCTGTGGGTCCATGTTGCTACACTGCCTCTTTGGGGGGCTTAGGACCCGCGGTAACCCATGGTTGTGATGGCTCCACTGGCTCGTGATTTTGAGTTGAGTGATTTTTTGTTTGCGATTAATTATATCCTCCCTACAAACGGTGCCAATCTGTTAATACTAATTTTTGGTCAATCGACAAAATTAAATAAAGGGAACGATATAAAGAATAAAACGCCAAGGATTTACATGTTTCAACACTTGGCCTACGTCCACGAGAGTCAAGAGAGCAAATTCCACTATTGAATAATGATTACAATGGAGTTTTTCTTTCTTGCAACTTGCCTTTTTAATTTTTTTTTTCCGCTTGTCCTCTATACCTCTAGAGCTCTCTATTTATAATACAATTTTTTAGTGTCCTAAGTTTTCGCTAATTTCTTATTTCGGTCGACTTTTCCTACTTAAATAGAATTTCATTTGAAGTTTATTTTTGCCTCTTTCTCAAAAGGGGGTTTCGAAGCTTCTAGATTAATTAGAATTTTATTACACTTTAATTCTCTTGTATCCTACGGGCTATGTTTCCTTTTATTTTTTACTTTGTTGGTTCCTGGTTCCTGATTTCTGATTTCTGATTTCTGATTTCTGATTTCTGGCTCTTAATTCTTGGTGACTTTTGTCTTTTTCATACTTTTCACTTTTTACTTTTCACTTTTGACTTTTCTTGGTTTCTGGTTCCTGATGACTTTAATTAATTCTTTTTCATGCTCGCATGCTCCATGCTTCATAGATTTGCATGCTCATTTTTCTCTTCGACATCATACATAATTAAGAGGAATTCTAAAATACATAAGAGGTAATACAATCAACTAATGCATATATGACATGTATAATTTAATTTAATTTAATATAACTACTTGTATTATGATTTTTCAAAATAAATATACTCATGTCATAGTATTATTTGTTTGTTATATGAATGAAATAGTATCTTAATAGATATTCTAAAATTTCTCCGTAATTAAGCAGACATAAGCGAATGATCCGAAGCGTGAGAGAAAATGAAGGTGATGAATCACAGTAGTCAAGTTGAACAACTCCACAATTAATCAAGTACCCCTTTGGAATTGGCTCTTTTCTCTCCTCCTTCAGATCTTGCTTTAGACTCGCTACACTTCACTTCTCTCTCTTTCCTAACCGCTGACATTGACAAGTATTTCTCCTCCACTATATTTCTACATTTTTTTAATTTTCTTTTATTCACTTTTTGTTGCCCATTTCACTTTTACACTAAATTCATGGCACTTATGCAGTTGGGAACTAAATCCGAAGCATTTCATCGTGAAGGCCACAGTTGGTAATGCTTAATTTTTATCGTGGCAATGTGTGTATGCATATGTTCATTTTTCTTTTTGATTAAAAATGCTATAAACTGATTATTGACAGAATGCTGACAAAAATTAAAACAGGTCTTATTTACAGCTATTGTTATAGAGTTATATATTTTTGTCTAAATATCATTGCACCACTTGAATTTTTTCATTGACCAAGAAATTAGTTCACAGTTCAATGGTCTCTATCTGCCATTTTTGGCTTTTGGCATTTAACTTAACCGCTGTTATTGAGTTGTTTTGTCTACTTGAATAGAGTTGAAGCATGAAAATTGTGCTTGTTAAGAAGGGTTGTTCAGTAATGTCATGAATCTTATTAATGCCTGCTTTTGCTTTCAGGCTTTGTACAAGTGGACTTCCAAGTGATGTAACCATTGAAGTTGGGGAGATGTCTTTCCATCTCCACAAGGTGCAATTAATATAATTGTTTTGTGTTAATTTCTTTTTCTCTCTCTCGCTCTACTCTCTTTTTTTTTAAAAAAATTTCTGATTTAATGGTTTTTTTTGGGTATCTGATGTAGTTTCCATTGCTCTCGAAAAGTGGGCTTCTGGAGAAGCTTATTGAAGAGTTCTGCAGCGGGGACAGATCAGTTTGTGTCTTAAAACTCGATGACATTCCTGGTGGTGCCAAATCATTTGAGCTCGTAATAAAATTTTGCTATGGTGTCAAAATAGAGCTCACCGCTTTGAATGTAGTCGGTCTTAGATGTGCAGCGGAGTACCTCCAAATGACCGATGACTACGGGGAAAGAAATCTCATAACTCAAACGGAGGCCTTCCTCAATGATGTCTTCAGCGACTGGGCGGATGCAATCAAAGCTCTCGAAACTTGTCAACAAGTTCTCCCCTATGCCCAAGACCTTCATGTAGTCTCAAGGTGCATTGATTCATTGGCAATGAAAGCTTGCGCAGACCCAAGTTTATTCAATTGGCCTGCGTCTGAATGCAACAACACGCAGAAAATCAGCATATGGAATGGAATATCAACTGCTGCTAAGCCAAAATCCACAGGAGATGATTGGTGGTTTGGGGATGTGTCATCTCTTAGCTTTCCTCTTTATAAACTATTTATTTTTGCTCTTGAGTCAAGAAGCATGAAGCCTGAGAAAATCGCTGCATCTCTTATGTGTTACGCAAACAGATATATCCCATTGATGAATAGGCAATCGAGCTTCAGTAGCGGTACGAATTATGCCAATCCCGGGGCAAGTATTTCCTCCCTGTCCGAGGCTGCTCAGAGGGCTTTACTTGAAGAAATTGTTGGCTTACTTCCTAATAAAAGGGAAGTCACATCCACCTCCCTTTTGCTCAAGTTGCTTCGTGCTGCAATGGTCTTACATGCAAGTCCATCCTGTAAAGAAAATTTGGAGAAGAGGGTGGGAGCCCAGTTGGACCAAGCTTCTCTTGTAGATGTTCTCATTCCTAATATGGGCTACGTTGACACCCTTTATGATATTGACTGTGTCCAGAGGATTCTAGATCATTTTATGTCCGTAAACCAACATTCTTCTCATTGCATAATTGAAGAGGGGCAACCGTTAAGTGGATCTGGTTCACTTACACCTATGACAATGGTGGCTGCTTTGATGGATGGGTATCTTGCGGAAGTGGCACCGGATGTTAATTTGAAGCCCCTGAAATTCGAGACTCTTGCTTCAGTAATCCCTGATTATGCTAGGCCAAATGATGATGGAATATACCATGCAATTGATATTTACTTGAAGGTAATGTAACGTTGAATGTGCGTTAAGTCCAAATAACAAAGCCTCTTTTTGAGTTTATAATCTGCATTTCAACATTTCAGGCACATCCTTGGATGACAGATTGTGAGAAGGAGCAACTCTGCAGACTGATGGACTGCCAGAAGCTTTCGTTGGATGCCAGTAGTCATGCAGCTCAGAATGAGAGGCTACCTCTCCGTGTAATTGTCCAAGTGCTATTCTTCGAGCAGCTTCGCCTCCGTACTTCAATCTCCAGCTGGTTCTTTGTTGACAATGTTGAGAGCTCTCGAAATCCTAGCGGAAACCTTGGACTCGCCAAAATTGATGGGTCTCGCCAAATGGTCCCTGGACAAGACCGAGTTAAGGGTGATCGCGGCATGAAGGAGCGTGTGTCAGAGCTTGAAAAGGAGTGTTTCAGCATGAAAGAAGCGCTTCAAAAGGTTGTGATAACAAAGAAAAGCTGGAAGACGTTTGCCAAAAGATTAGTTTCTAAACAAAAGTCTCAGCTTTGCAATCCAAAAGAATCAAAGCGCTGCAGTTTAAAGGAACAAGCATTTTCTGGGAATGGAAAACAAAATCACAATAATGCTGAGGTGGTTCATTAAGTTCTAAAACTCAACTAACTGGGTAACAGTTAGTTAAGATGATTATCAATTTACTGTATGTGTATCATAGAATTTAGACTCTAATTCAATTCATTAGTTAATTTTTCTCAATAACTTTCAAATGCAAAGGATGATGTATTCTTCTAACATATGAGCCATTTCTATTGAATGTTCATGAAAGTAATTATGTCCCCAAATTTCAAGTGTCTTTGGACAGGCATTTTTTTAGTTCTTTCCGAGGCTTTCAGTTCAATAACAATTGGTGGTTCTTGAAGGCTTATGCTTAGATTTTTCTGGAAGTTCTGATAAAACCACAATGAATAAAGTTTTTCTCCTAAATTCATGGATAGAATCGCAGAATAAACAACAAAGATTTCTTGATTGAACACTTTATTACATACTGAAGTTTCTTGTAACTCGAGGAACAATCTCATGAGGCAGAGCAATTCGAAGTAAGGGAAATTCCCTTCCAAAAGAATCATCTGCAAGCTCTGCAGAACATCAATAAATATGTAAGATAAAAAGTAAAAAATGAAAACTGGGTGATAGCTTGAAGATCTATTCAGGTCCGGGAAGTATATCATTTGCCACCAAATTTAGCAGGGTGGAAGGTCCTTGGGCGGCGGTACAATGGATTGATCTGGGGACTTCCCATTCTCAACAACAAAAGCCATTTTTAATCCCCACATGGTGTGCAGTTCCAGGTGACAATGCATAAACCAAACGCCTACAAATATATCATGCACTTGGTATTAGTTTCATAAACCTACATGTGTAAATCAATTTGCGAATGGCATTGTTTTTTTATTTTTTTTTTAAAGATGAAAGTGACCTGGATTATCAGCTCTGAATCTTATAGCAGTCCATCCTCCAGTCGGAACTCCAACTGTATTTCTTTCAGGAGGATCAACTAAATTGAACTTGGCCTGGTCTTTCCTGGGATCAAAGTTGCCAATCCCACTTCCCACAACAAAGAAATTGTAACCATGAAGATGAAATGGGTGTGACTCAACTGTGAGCAGATTGGTATCCTGCAACACTAATTCAATAGTGGAATTGAAAGCTACTTTACTGAGCCTTGTTCCGAGTGAAGTGCCAAGGTTGGCTGCGAGTGGTGCACCCGTCTAGTTGAACTTAACAGGAGGGCGGTCGGGGAAGTCAGTTCTGAAAACTCCCGAGATGTTGAAATAATGAGCCTGCAAGAGTCCAATTTTTGGCATCACAAAGGTTATGTTGTTCAGTGAAGCAGTGAGCTGTGTACCATTCGGGCAAGAGGGACATGGGTTTTGTCCTAGACCAATTGTGTAGAAAAGATGTCGATCAACACGAAGAGGGACATTTGCAGGATACCGTGGTGTGTTTAAACTCCTAAGTTTACTGTTGTAGTTCAATGCAAAGTTGGTGTCATTGGGAGGAGGCAGAGTGGGCAAGGTTGGTAGAACTGTGTTCGGGATGCCTTTATACTGCAGAATGGCAGTGACAGTTTTGTTGTCTACAGGAATTGGCGCATCCATGAAAGGCCTTGCAGCCATGAAGTATCGGCTTGGGGATTGGTCAGCTTTCACAAGAACATTTGTAGTTTGACCTGGAGCAATTAGAATAGCCTGAGTTGTAAAAGGTTTGGTGTAGACTGCATCAATCTCTGCAACAGTCATGTTATGACCGGCAATGGCAAAGAAGAGCTCATCATTGAGTGCAGCATTGACAATCCTTAGAAGGTATGTTCTTCCGGACTCAACCTCCATGGCAAAAGTATCTAAAAAGAGAAATGAAAATAGCTAGATTAAAGAATGATATGCAGAACTCTTCTCTCAGTAAAGCTTTAGTTTGAAATTTAAGGTAATTTACGTTTCTCAGAGCAAGGGAAGAGTGGCCCTGGTTTGCCATTGATAGTATGAGCGTCTGAGGTTTGTGGCGGCAAGCCCAACTTATTACCTTGGTTTACAATTGTTTCAACGTCAGAATTCCACCATTCCCCTGCATATATATGATAAGAACTTTGCATGATAATCTTTATTCCCTTTAAAACTTTCAAGTCCTGAAGTAACCAAGGATTATTAAAGGCATTATCGACCTAGGATTATATTAGTTTCTTGATAAGGTTGAGGAAATGGAAATGGCGTTCCCTCTTTTGGCATTATAACAATAGCTCCATAAACTGTTGCCCTGAGCCACAAAATATGAGCATGCCACCACAGAGTTCCTCGTTGTCCTGTGACGTTGAAATCGTAAGTATAACTGTTTCCTGTCTTGATAGGGCACTGTGTTATATACGCTGGTCCATCAGCCCAACCATTGCGATATTGCTTCAAGCCATGCCTACATTCAAAAGGAAGACCGCCAGCTTTGCTCAGTGTTTAGTAATGCATGCATGAGTTGTGATTGCATAATTGATGCATACCAATGGATAGACACGTTATATTGTGCATGGTTTGTGACATTGATGAGAACTCGATCTCCTTCTCTAATGTAGATAGTAGGTCCTGGAAACATTCCATTGACAGTAACAATTGGTTTGGAATGGCATAACCTGCTCAAATTCTTGACTTGAACCTGATCATCACCCCAAAAAAAAAAAAAAATCAAGCGTTTAAACCAAGAAACTAATTAAGTAGCTATAGTTATATCGATGATGAAGAAAACCAATGAGGAAAAATACAATTTAACACATTAATACATACATCAAACTGATACTTCTTTACTGCTGCATCAGCTCGAAACGAAAGGAACCCCAGAAAGAAAAAGATTGTCAAGAGCAAAACTAAGTGGCGATGGTGGTGCATTGCCATTTTCTGCTAGTGTTAGTTAAAAAAGTGGTACCTGTTTAGGCTTGGACTTTTGCTGAAAGTGTTAAGTGAATGCAGAAGAAGAAGAAGAAATGAGTGGTACTTATAGTGATAGAAAAATTGGAAGGTAGGTTAATTGGTTGGCAGCATAGTTTCATTTGGTAAAGCAAACTGGGAGGGCTAAACAAAGCTTGGAAGCAACTGTTAAAAGAAGTTGAGACATCCATGTACTATCTGTTAACAACATATATACATAAATATATTAATATTATAGAGTACCATGAAAGGTGATAGTATCATGACCATGTTCATCTTATAATATGTTTTTAAAGTGGTAACTCAAAAGTTGCTTTGCAGGAACATCTTGCTTAGCTCTGGTTTGGCTTTGGGGTTTTAAGTATGTTGGTGAGGGAAAGAGACTGGTATTCTTCACTTCAGTCAAATAAAAAAAGCTACGGAATAACATTAACCGATCCATGCAGCACAGTTTAACAATAGAAGTTAACTAAAAACAGTCTTCTTTTTTTCTTTTTTCTTTTTTTTTTTGCTATAATTAGAAATCGACTAGTACTATTTCAGCAATCTACTAACAATAGAAGTTAACTAAAAACAGTCTTCTTTTTTTCTTTTTTTTTTCTTTTTTGCTATAATTAGAAATCGACTAGTACTATTTCAGAAATCTACTCCCACTAACAGCATTAAAAATTTATATATATCTTTACTTTGTTCTGTATTTTTGCAGAAGAGAAAAGAATCTCTCGGTAAAGAGTGGAACCAAAGTCTTGAACGTTATTGAAAGAACCAACCCACAACTGGCCTGCCAGTCCAATGGCAGATAACACCTGTCTTAGAGTTTGACAACAGACCTTGTTGCATTAAGCCCAAGATTCTCCATATGCTAGGACTGGGCTTCATGACGCCATCAAAAGAATGTGGGAAGCAACATATTACTCAAGATCCAAGCAATGGGACGCTACGAGGACTACTTTCTAGACCAATTCCAAGCCCAAGGCTTCGAGCTATAGGCTGGTGGAAGAACAATTTTAAAAGCACTTTTCACTGGCAGAGTTGAGCAATCTTTTGCTGAAAATTGCAAGTGTTTTATGCACAAAAACATAAAGCTTTTGCTGAAAACTGCTATATTCAAGGAGGTAATGGCATCTTTAAAGTAATTAAAATGAATGCGTTTAGACATTGATAATTAAGTTGAATGAGTTGATAAAAGCGGTTTCCGTTTCTTCCCTCTTCCATGCTCCAACTTTCAACATCACTTCAATTACATTCTTTTACAACTCTGTCTCTTACATCATTAACATGCAGCCTTCATTACATCTGTCGGTACCCCATTTGTCGGACGGTAAAGGGGTTCACATATTCTTTGAAGAAGAAGAACTAGAGGCCCCCTTTTTGTTCTCTTCAATTCAAAATCATTTGGTTCCCCGCAGTTACCTGTTGTTGGGATGTTACTACTGTCTGCTGATCATAACTCAAAACATCAACAGCAAGCAGACATGTTTGATACAAGACAGGGTCATTCTTTCTTCTCTTAACTAATGAGGTTTTGGACCCTTTCATAATTGTGCGGATCAAAATTTTCTTCTGATCTGATCATGTACTAAGTAAATAATTCAATTGTTGATTGCAGTTAATGAATAAAAAAAATAAAGAAGTTAAATCTTACTCGTACACTATCATTAAAGGACACATGACAAAAATATTTAAAAACTCAATAGAAATCAGATTAGGAGAGGATTTTATTCCTAATTGCGCAAGTTGTTTTCTACTTTTCCATAAACACTTCAATGCCCATGGTAAACATTTGACATGTCAAGAGTTATATGTCAATAAGAGAGAATATAGTGGATTAAATTTTTTTTCAATAAGCTCAACAAACAAGGACAAAGTAATAGAAAGAAACTAAAAATTAGTGAAACATATAACTTAAAATTAACATTATAAAGGGGAATGTTCATCAGCCTCTAATACTTACAACTTAATTAAACCAAATCTCCACATATAGGGAACGTTGAAACTTCACATACTGTGTTAATACGCGGTAATTTACAAAAAGAGCTCCCCAACTTCAAAAATATAGAATTCTTCAAATTAATTAGAATCTTCCCAACTCCTAGATATTATATTTAGAATTTAGAACCCTCTCAATGCTGCAGTCATAAAATCATCTAGAGATGTTAATATCATAATCTTGAGTATAGCCAAGTTGTTCCATCTCCCAATTCAACTTTGAAGCAACTCTTTCATGGCAGGGAACATACTCCTACAGGAACAACAAAGTAAACATGAGTGAAAAAAAAAAACGTTATATCCACTCTAGGAAGACAGTATGTTTAAACTTTAATTATCCCACGGATGATTGTGACGAGTGCGTATAACCCTTCAAAGCTTTGGTGCTTTTTGGGACTGGTACATATTCTTCCTTCTTTGAAGATTATTGATGATACAAGTATGTCTATAAGCCCAACCCGAACCCACAATTAAGGCCCAATATAGAAGCCTATAATTAAAGTTGAACAATAAAATTAAATAAACTCCAACAGTCACGTGGAGAGATTTGACCCTCTATATTAAGGATAAAGAAAAGATACGTCGGCCAACTCAACTGAATAATTGTTGATATAATTTATCTTTTCTTATGACAAATATATTTCAATCAAACTATTTTGCAACTCTGTGTGAAGTTAATTTTTGTAGAGAATTGTTTCATCATGAAGCATAGTGGCTATTTTCAGACTTTAGAAGGCTAAAGCAGAGACAAAGCGAAGGAACAGAGCATGTTCCTGAAACCCAACAACACTTTTTTAGATAATAATGAATATAAGCAGACATGAAATGAGTTCTCTCATTATACCTCCAATTTCTTGACTAACTCCTTGACTGTTGGAGCAGAAACAATGATTTGGCGTGCACTTGGACTAATAAATCCCTCTTCCACAGCTTTATCAATAAATGAGAGCAAGGAGTTGTAGTATCCATCAACATTGAGCAAACCCACCTGCAAAAAAGGAAGAGGAGTAACATCATTAGAGCTCCATAAATCAAGTAAAAGGTAATAGCCGTAAGCAGGTATTATAAAAGGCAAAAGCAAAAACATACTGGCTTGTCATGAATCCCAAGTTGAGCCCAGGTAATCACTTCAAGTAGTTCTTCTAGAGTCCCATAACCACCTGCATGTCATATTACATGAGACCTTTTCGCATCAATATTTTCATTTGAATCATGTGATGTGACCATTTCTTTTTCCAACTGCTGTCAACATGTTTGTTTCCCTTGAAATGATAATGTAAAACTGAAATCCAGACACAACATTTTGTACTATGATTGTTGTCACCAATGGTTGAGAGAGGAGAAAAGAAAAGAAGTAGAAAAGTTAAAACGAACTCATCATTTTGACTACTTGCGTATAATCCCATAGCAGAAAGACGTGACATCCTCCAGTATTAATCATTAACTCCTCAGGCTATAAGATGTAAGGGTTATTACAGTCCACTTCAATTACTATTTCTTTTTCTTTTTTTCATTTTTTAAAGATTCTGATGGGAAAGAGAAACCTTACCATTAAATACTAATTTTCATCCTTTATTATTACCCGAAGTCGAGCGACTGCGGACGCCAAGCGCTTCAGCTACTGTTCATACGATTTTTACCATAAACCACGAGTGTTTGATAACTATTTAGCCCACGCCTTTTGTGCTCACATTCCAAAGCATGACATTAATTGTTCCAATCCCTTGTTAAAACAGGGGCATTATCTTCCGTTCTGCCATTCCCTTCAGGTCATAAATCATAGTGTCCCAATACTAACACATTATACATATCATAGTGTCCCTATACTAACACATTATACATATTTAGTATTTACTATCTTTTTCTCAATGCCTCTCTTAAAAGCTATGGCTCGAACGAAGGTCCCCATGAAAAATAAAATGACTGCTATACCCTGGCATCTCCTCCCATCTTTCAAAGTTGTCAAAACTCAGGATTCAAGACAATAATTAGTCCTCAATGTCGGCCCTAAATGAAGAAGGGGGGAAAAATTTTAAAAGAGGGAAGAGAATGGTCCTTGAAAAGCAGTGCACATGATTTCTTGTTAGGTGAAGAAGCCAGTTGGCAAAAACTATTTGAAGAAAGTTTTATGAATGTCTTTTACTCCTGATGCGGTAGGGAAAAACAAACTTGATACAGTAACAAGACAAGCTATAGGACTATGTTAGACAATAAAGCATATTGACCTCAGAAGCTCTAATTTTCAGTGTTAGATGTTGATGGGTCAAGAAGGGTTGCTCTCGAATCATGATTCTTGGGGCCAGTGACAAATTTTTTTTTTTAAAAAAAAAAACATATGACATTTTAATGATTAATATAGATGCTCTCACAACGTTAACAATAAAATACCACAAGGTGCTGAATATTGACTTGCATGTGGTAACAGAGAGATAAAACAAACAATGAAACTCAGTTATCCACTTGAATCAATGCAAATAGTAAAGGAAAGGCACCTTATGGCAAATAAGTTTTCTTAATTTGCCTAAGCATTTTGGTGTAAGTGGGAAATTTGGCAGGGGCTTTATCACTAACCTGGCAAGGCAATAAAGGCATCTGAATGCTTAGCCATCTCGGCCTTTCTTTGATGCATATCTGCAACTGCTTTAACTTCCCCTACTGTTTCACCAGTTAACTACAAAGGACACAGAAAATTAGTCAATAAAGAGATTGAAAATTGGAATACTGAGAAGTTTGGAGTGTTGTGTTGTGCAGTAAAGAAATGATGAGTTTTGCAGGCATTGACTGATCAAATACTTCAAAAGTAAATTTTTTTTAAGCTAAATGAGAGATAAAAAAGAAAGGATAACATAAATTAAAGGGATAAGAATTCAATACTAGTTGAGTTTGCGCTGAACATTGAATTAATGGTTCGGATTTGAGTGTTCAAGATACGTCGTACTGAACACTCAAGTACTGACCGTTGATTCATTTAAAAAAAAAATGGTCGGTGTGCAACTAGCATAGTGGATCATGCTATGAAAATGTAAAAGCCATCAATGGTGGAAGGAGAGAGAGAGGGAAAATAAAAAGAAAATCTCTGTAGGGATTGTATTTTTCTCTTTTGCTTTTGTTTTTAATATAACAGGGAAAAGGTTGAAGACTTTTTGAAGATATAGAACAAACATACCTCTCGAGGCATGAGCGTCTTGGGAATAACTCTGCAAAAAACAAAGAGACAATAACATGACCATAAAAAAAAAAAAAAAAAAAATAAATCAATCACGGCAACAAAAACAACAAACCCAACTCACTGATATTGTTTCATAATAGGCTTGCTTAATGCTTACCCAATAACATGGCGACCCCCATCATGAACTGCTTGTGATACCAAACCCATCAAACCAATGCTACCACCTCCATACACAAGGTCAATGTTCCTAGACACCTGCAACAGAACACACAATAAGTCACCCCATTGCTTGCCGTAGAAACTTTCAGTAGATTTCAGACCAAAACCCATCTCAGGTTTCTAGCACATTCATGAATAAAATTGAAACAAAGCATGTAAAATTAAAATGAAGTGATCGTCGGCATGAAAAAATTACCAATTCCTTGCCAAGCTCAATCGCAGCATCCTGGTAGCTACTCTTCTTGCCTTGGCTACTCCCACAAAAAACACAAATCCTCTTAAACTTTGAAAGCTGCACCTCACTTTGTACCTCCATTTACTGTTACTCTTTTAACTACTTATGTTCTGGAAAGGGCTCTAAAATACAAGAATATGCTGTGCCTCTATGCTTGCTAATAACCTATGCATTTGTCACTGGCATAAAAATAAGTGCATATCACACTCTTAACACTAACTAGCTCTAGTGCCCCCCCTTTTAATTGCTTTTTCTTGATTGTCTCTCTCTTTCTGACTTTGTTGTGTGCATTTGCTTCTCTTCTCTTCCTTCGTTATTTATAAACTTTGTCGCACGTGAGTGCCTTGAGCACGCTTCCAATTGCAGCACAAACCCACACATACAGCTAACGTTGGCGCGCGGAGACGTGGACCACTTTCTTTTTTTCTTTCTTTTTTCTTTTTTTTTTTTTTTGCCCCCAAAAATGAACAAAGTTAATTAAGTTGAATTAACAAATTCCCTTGACTATTCTTTTAAATACAATAAAGAAATCATGGGATGATCTTGCAGTATGGCTTTGTTGTGACGTAATTTAGATATTTAGGTTCAGAACAAGCCACAATTATGCTTTTGTAAATTTACCAGGAGCTACAGTTGTGTGTCCGATGGATTTGAGTAAATAATTTGATTAATTTAATTACCGAGCAACGAAACTTTGTTTCTCATGGAGGCACATACATACACTATTTAAATGGTTCCTGTATGGAAAGGACAATTAGGATATTCTTCAATACTTAGGAAGTCGTTGAATCCTTAGTATTTATAATTTTTTTTTATTACATGATACTAATATTTAAATTAAAATTCATATTTCATAAGATTAGTATACTGATATTTACAATCAGACAATCACAACCTAAATTTTTATCATCTTTAATATTTAAGGGATGTCAACTCTAATATTCAAGGAACTTATATTCGAGGAACGTAAATATCCACTCTACTCACATTTCGAAAAATAAAAGACTGTCTTTACTCAAATTCAGAAATAAAATTAAACCCACATAATGCATTGTGGGATCTCAAATTTATGACCTCACAATTGTAACGAATGGATTCAAACTACTAGCCTAAAGCTTAGTAGCTTTTTAGTATCTAAAATTTTATATCTTAATTAATAAACCCAATGGTTTAAATTGCAAAGAAAATTGTTGACTCTGGTCTTTCTCCATTAGGTTTTTTTTTTATTTATTTTATAGTGCTTGTTGCCTAACTTTTAGATCTAAGACAAACAATTCTTTTTTTAGGAGAGAAAAGATCAAAAATGGACACACTGAGATGGGTAGAACTTTTTTAATCCTTTGTGACATGGGGCATGGCATAATTATTGGAATATACATTTTACAATTTACTATACAAATGATATAAAATATTTTCTCATTCTGACCACGTATGGAGCACATACATAATCAGTTAAAATAAAATTAATTTAAAACTAACTAACATATATAAATATATAGAGCATTGTGTATAGATGATGATTGAATAAAAACATAAAGTGGGTTCTGGTTCTATCACTTTGTACCCTCACGGCTCATCCCCCTTCTCTCTTACTTGGCAAACTTGTTGTTTGCATAGGAAACATTTTATTTTCATTGCACGCATCCCATTTTCTTCTCTCCAAGCATGCTGTCCCCAGCCCCATTTCCTCTTTTCTTTTTCTTTTTATTTTATTTTATAATGGCATTTGCCCTCTTCTCCACCAATCACTGATAACCCACAATTTTTAAGCCATTTTTTAACAAACCCATTTGCTAATTTCTTATGGGTTTTTTTTTTCTTTCCTTTTGAATCTATTAACCCATTGTTGTTATTTTGTCCTTACTTCGGACGCCAGGATTGCAGGAACTGAACCCATGCTCTTAAACTAATCAGGAATCCTATCCATATTAAAATTAAAAGTAAGTTAAAAGACAACAAAATATAGATTTTAATAAATTATAAGATAAAATATATTATATTTTATCTTATATTTTTTTATTTTTTACCTTATCTCTAATTTATATATATGTCCTCAATCCCCAAATTGGCGCTTTTCTAGCTGTTTTTACTTTGCTTAGTATAAATACTTTGTTTTGTCTGTCTAGTAATTCTTGCCCACTCCCTATGTTTGGAGATTATAAACTCATAATTACTATTGCGTAATAGGGGATTGATCTTATGCTAATAAAATAATTTTTCAGCTTCTGCATGCTTGCATGCGCATCTTAACCCATATGTTTGTTTTTTAGTGTCAATTTGCGTGTACATTTGAGTGCTCTCAAGTGTGTGCCATTGTGTTCGCATTCACATTTTTTTTTAACCTTATTTTCAAAAATTAATTACCCTTAACAAAGTTAAAACAAATCAGAGATTGAGGAAATGCCCTTGATTCCTAATTCGGATGTATAATTATTTTTAATTCTGAAAAAAAAATATTTATCAAGGGATTATAATTATTTTTACGAAAGTTAAATCTCACTTTAATGAAACGATGTAAAATGATTAATCCTAGTACAAAATAGAAGGAGAATGATATTTATATCTCTCTTAGAATTCCTTTTATGTATTTTTGTTATCCTACTTATTTCTCGTGTCAAACTCACCGTTCAAGGGTAATTATGATATTTTCACATGCAAATTAATTATTTGAGATCTCCACAAAATAAATTTAGGTGGTTCTATTTGAACCCATTAAATTCTTCCTTGCATCTTTTTTGCATTTAAATTTTATTGTAAAAATATAATTTGATCAATTAATTATTTGCCATTATTCTCTCTTCCTTTACCTCCTCCCCTTCTAAAAAATTTATTGAGATATATGAAGTTAATATTGTATTTAACAAAAGAAATTGCTCAAAAATTAAAAAATTTACCCTATTAGAATCTAAAACAAAATGAAAGGAACAATTTCCATCATGTAAAAGTCAAAAATAAAAGTTCTTGTGCCACTTTGAATCAATTAAAATTTTTTTGGTCAAATCTCACGAGCACAAATAGGTAAGAATTAATAATGTTATAGTGAAAAGTAAGAGGAAGATAAAGTTGATTTAGCAAAAAAGAATAAAAATTTAAATGTGAAAGAGAGGAATTAGTTTACGTTTTGATTATTAATATAGTAGAGAAACAGTAGTCAATCAAGGAATTAGTTTACGTTTTGATTATTAATATAGTAGAGAAAAAGTAGTCAATCAAGGATAATTTTGTGATTTTTGAGAACTAATGAATCAAAATAATTTGTTATAATTTGTTAATTATTTTATTTTAATTAAAAAAGTGGATGTAGAAAGAAAAGTAGTGGATTCAAATAATCCTACTCATTAAATTTACTTAATTTATTTCTTTAAAGGTCACATTTACCCTTTAACAATATAATTTTATGTGACTATTTCAACACCAAAGATTAACTAGAATATTAAAAATTTATCAGGAACTAATTAAGCGATAAAAATAACATCTAAGAATCACTAAGGGTCATTCACCCAAAGCAAAAACAATGAGAGAGATCACCACCCATTGCAATCATGATAAATTTACGTGAGTAAAATCATCGATTTTGTAGAATTTCAAGACCTTTAGGTTAGACAGTTATAGTTTTTAAATACTAACTGTTGCAGTATAAAATTTAAATTGATTTAATTTTACCTTATATGATGAAAAATTTATTATATCTTTATTAATTTTACGAAAATTATTATTTAAAAATTATATTTACTATATACTATTAACTTTTATTTTATAGTTATAATTTTTTTCATAACAGATATAATTTAAAAATTATAACACCTCAATACCAATTAAGACCTAAGCCCATATGTCAATTATTCATTAATTAATATATAGTACATGCCTAATTAAGCAGATCAACTCATACAAATGTCATCAATTACTACATCAAATGAGCTGAATGTTAAAGAAAAGCAAAAGTACTCTCTAAGAAAGGTGATTTGACAAATTTAATTTATTTTTGCGTTGATTTGCATTTGTATACATGATGTGACTTTGGGCACCAGATCACCACTTTGTAATTGAATATGTATGTAAAATTGTAAATCATTTGAATATTAAGAGAGAAACAAAGTTAATTAAAAAAAATGAGCGATTGTCCGTTTTTTCTTATTAAAATAAATATATATTATTATTATTTTCATAATATTTAATAACTCACTTGATACAAAAATTAAAAAAAAAGATATATTTATTTGATATTTGATATTAGGATATAAAATATATACTTATTACATGAAAATTAAAAAATATAAGAAAAATATGTTATTATTAATTTTTCAGTTACATAAAAATTTGTATTTTATTTTTAGTATTTTAATTTCAATTTATATGATCTAATTAATTTATAATAATATGAATAAAAATATTTAAAAATAAGAATAATACTGTAAAATAATAATATTAAAAAAATTATTAAATATTATAAAAATAATAAAAAAATAATATATATTATTTTTAATAAGAGGGAACTGGTCTCTGAATGAAAATATATAATTATAAAAATTGCAAGTTAATTGGTGAGCAGGCGGCAACTGTAGATGAAATCTGTCCTGACTGTTCGCTCCTCCGCAACAACCCATTCTTTTATTGCCTTCGATTCCCAATGCATCTGTTGCTGTGAACTCCCATAACTTTCAGTAATATAATGCTGTTTCATTGTGTATATATATGTATGTTATGGCCTTGATCTAGTGTGTGTTGTTGCCCATGTTATTCTCCTTTAATTTATTCAGTACGGGAGAAGTGAGTTTGAGCCCAAGACTCATCGTTTAATGGTTATTGTAGTGTAGGGTAAATTTGTGCTTATAATTGGTGAAGTAATTTAAACCATGCTCAGCTGACCCTTTAGCCATACTATAATTCTTTATTTTTTAGAGTCCCTTAGAACCATAACTCCATCGGATGAGCTATTTTATAATTAATAATTTATTATTTACTTGTATTCTGTAAAAATGATGATGATGATGATGATGATGTTATTAGATATCTTTAAGTTACATTTGAAAGTCATGATTGGATTGGATTAGCTTTTAAGATTAAATTGGATTGGATTATATTGGATTAAATTGAATTATATATAATACTATCTTTTGTTTGGTATAATATTGAATAGGACTATGCTCATTTAATTTAATAAAGCTAAATAACTATTTAAATAATATAATATTTTTAAATTATATTGATAATTATTGACTTTAATATTTAATATTCATTACTACTATGAAGAGATAGTTGATAATTTTTATGTTTAACGTTCAATACTAGTTTAAATAAATTAATGAATAAAATTTTGATATTCTATATCAAAATAAAATTATAGGTTAAAAAAATTATGAAATTAACTTCTACGCTTAATTTTTATTAAAATATTAGGTTAAATGAAAAATAAAAGAGTGATAAAGATGACACAAATTCTTCATTTAATTTTATCCCACCTAAACCCATATAAATATAAGGACTAATAATTCCAATTGTTTTGGACTATATTTCAATCTATCCTCTTAGTCCATGACAACCAAACATACCTTAGGATTAGATTATTTTATTAATCTCAAAAAATCTAATTCAATCCCACAATTTATCTAAGCTCCCAAACATAACCTTAAGGGTGTGTTTGGCACCCCTCATAATATGGGACTGCATTGCATTATGCAGTGCAATCTTATATTTGCTGGAGTAATTTGTTGTATTATAGTGCATTTTTTTAATATTATAATAAATGCAAATAAGTTTGTAATTTAATATAATATTATATAATATTAATTTTTTTATTATAAATATTGATATAAATTTATAAAAATTTATTATTATTTTAAAGTAATTTAATATGACTAATAATACATGCTTAAATATTAATAAGTTTTTAAAAAATATTAATCTAAAATTAATATTAATATTAATATAAATAATGATATAAAATATTATTATATTTACTACAGTTGATATTACAGTAAACATGATGTATGCATTACTTCTAAATTCTAATGCCAAACATACCCGCATGTATTACATTGATGTCCATCGTATAGGGATTGAGCTTGAGTTTTTTTATACGAAACTTATCATCCCCTGTAAATATAAGAAGTGGTGGGTCTTGCGCTTATATTTGGCATTGATTTTTTAATTATGTTCAGTACTCTTAAGCTACAATATTTATGGCTTTAGACTCCCCTACCATGAATCTAATGTCCGTATATTGTGTTAATGAATAAAAAAATAATAACAAATTATCCCTTTTAAAAAAATAATTTTGAAAATGAATTTGGATTACAATTTTTATAATCCAAAAGAAAGTTATATTAAAATTAATAAGAATAAGAATAAGGCTTACATTCAAACACATTTTTCGTCGCACAAGATTACAATAAAATAGTTATGACAGACACATAAGAATAGATCTAAAAGACTAAATTTCTCCCAACTAGCCAAAGAAAAGGTATATGAAAGCTGAAATTACTGAACAGGTATATGAAAATTAAAAATTTTACTTTTTTTTTTATAAGTTAAGAACTAGTTTCGGATTGCTGCTGGAAGAGTCAAACGTGATTTTAAGAAGTTAAATATTAAATTTCGGTGTCTGGTAATTTTTTTTAAAAAATTATTTTGTTGAAATCACTTCATGTTACAACAAATTTTAAGAAATAGACATAAACTAGTTATTCCAAATTTAATTTGAGATCAATTTATCATTAAATATAATTCCACACACACACACAAAGTAATAAAATAAATAAAATTAAAGAGATCATTATTATTATGGTTTTTTATATACTTTATTTATTTTATTTCTTTGTGTGTGTGTGTGGAATTATATTTAATGATAAAGATGCAATGCTTGCAAGCTACCAACAATTATTTTATCTAAAAAAAATACCAATTATTTTAAAATTTGCATTCTCATATTAGCCCTAATGCTTTCTAAATAAATTTTTTGTTATTTTTAAGTGTTATAAATTAAACTAATAAAAAAATAAAAGTTTATTCTTTTCAAATTTAATGTTATTTTTAATGATTTTGTAAGAAACCATTTCTATTTGAAGCAAAAAATATTTGATACTTGAATCAGATGCACCCATGTTCATGGTAAAGCCTGGTGGTGGCTAGCTCATCATCATGCCTCGTTGATCCTGCCCGCACGTGCTTTCTGACTGTGCAGTAACATCATTTCTCCACCCCTGAGGTGACACGTGTCCCCATTGGAGTGGATTTTTTCCAGCATTGTTCCTCTCCCCCCAATCAAATTGAAGTTGAAAATCACAATGCCCACAGCAATGCCCACAGGCCGCACCACTTTTTGTTGGTGGGCAATAATGAAATTAATGACAAATGTCACCACAATGTCCACAGAATAATTCTGCATCAAATTTTCAGAAACCTTTCTCTTCAATTTGGTCTCATAAAATTGCAACACAATAAAGCCATTAAGCTTGGACTTGGTCGTGGTGGTCTTTTTCTTGTTTTGTTTTTGTCTGTCCGAAACTAAAGCAGAAAATTTCTCTTGAACTTAAAATAATTTTGGACGTTTAGTCGGTTAATTGGCGCTTTTTTTGACTTTTGCTCGATTCAAGTCCCATCAAGTTTAGCCATTGAAACTACTAGATTTGATTTAAAGTTGTCGATTTCAAATTCGTTTACGAAAGATCATTTTCTAATATAGTAATTACATTACAATAGGGATAGTAAATTTTTCTATTGCGTATGATTTCATCTTAAATGGGACTAGATAGAATAACATATTTAGTAAGGTAGAAGAAAAATGATTTTTTAGCCATAAAAAAATACCGAGATGAGATTGAGATGTTTCACGCCTCGTTTGAGTATTCAAGACGGGATTGAGAAGGAACATCAATCCGGAACCGTCTCCACTCATTGCCAACTATAAATTATGAGGATTTATGTGTAGTTTTTCTTTATCATTTATTCTTCGTCAAGGAATCAACAATTTTACAAAAACAAAACAGCACTGGAATGAGCAACAAAACAAATGTCAAGGAATCATACCCGTATGCGCATATAACATTAATTGGTGTTTGTAATGAAAATGTTGAAATAAATTTGAGTGTTATACCTTTAATCTTGTATTTCTAAGTAAACACGTATATTAAGTAAAAGTTTTAGATTTACCTTAATTAGTCATGCATCCAAGCTTGTTGTTCAGCTTTTGTTTCTTGCACTCGAATCTAGCGTTTTGTTCTTCTAATTTGCAGCAATTTTAACTTCAATTTCAACTGCAAATCTAGTTTCTCATGCACTGCACACACACACAATCGACAAAGCGAGAGAAAGAGAGAGATGCACTATACTCATACCCCAGATTCACGAATAGTAAATTCTCAATAAGTTGAAGTCACTTAAATATTGTGGTTGAGTGTAGGAACCACTCATGTGTTAGTATAAAATTATTCATCCCATTATGAGTTAAAATAACACAATTAAAAATTGTACTTGTCCATAATATACTATTTTATAGGGTATGACAAAAATCAGGCTCATTAACATAATATTTGATCACTTAATAAATGAGTTTATCAAAATTGCTTCTTAATATTTAATATCAGTCACATATAAATCCGGTAAAATATAAAAAAATAATTAAAATGATTTATATCATTTCACAATATGTGAGAAATATTTATTTTCTATTGTCAACTTGTTGTATGTTACAATTATTTAGATTTTAAGTCTTATCCCATAAACCGATAGATCTAACAATGATGGGAGTAACGGTTTGGAAAATGTGAGTTATTCACGAGAATTTATACAATTCAATAATTTCATGCGTCTTATTTCAGTTTGAATTTTTACCTATATAGCTAAGCTATAACATGGACACAAATTTATATTGATTTAGCTTGGCAAGCAAACATTGTCGCCTCGTCTGCATTGTTCCCCATGTAAGACTGGATGGGATACCTTTGCATTTCAAAAACCTAACATATGATGTTACCTATATAATATTTTTATACAAAGGAATTCGAATTATTCCCGTGATCTGATTTTCTCCGAAATAAATTTCATTCATGTAAATGATGATTAATAAATTAAAAAAATATAAATAATTAAATCTTAATTATATATTAACACTAAAACACCGGTGATATAGGATCTTTAAAAAATTAATATCCTAGTCCTTTTTTTTTTAACCTCGTAATGAACCGTTTCTTACACGCTAATCAACAGACCTCTCTTTCCTCGAACCTCGATCCAAATATTTTCCATCATGCAAAATTAATCGCTTTACTTTTGCTTTTATTATTAATATTTGATCCTATCTATGTATTAAAAAAAAAACAATTTTATGATCTGGTTTAGGAATCAAACAAACCCTTCTATTAATAAAATTGAACAGAGTGGTCACATAAGATGCACCGTCTAAGGAGAAAAGATAAGGATCTTTAAAGTTATTTGGAGAAGAGTGTTTGGCACTTTGCAGAAGCAAATAATGCCTTTAGCTTTAACTTTGCTGTGTCAGCGAAGGTGATAGAAACCACTATCGTCGTTTGAAATAATTCCATGTCTATGTTGATACGCCATTTCTTATTTTCCATGCCGAGTCATCAGCAGTCTCGTACTATCATAAATTTATGGAGACCTCTCTTAATAGAATCAATTTGATGCACAATAATCTATTTGAAGAGTAATCTAAAAATTTGTTCCGATACTAAGTAATCAGAAGTCTCATATAATCACAATTCAGAAGTTTGTCAATGCCTACCTTAATACAGTCAATCTTCGGCCTAAACTATTAAAGACCTCCCTTCCATCTAAAGGCCAATTAGGAAATTAATTTCCTACAAAGAAAGATCAAAAAATTTATATTTTTGCAATCACATAGAAAGACTTGAACCATTGACTGATGTCTTAATGGATGAGTTAAAGACGTGTCAACTGTTAACCACAAGGCCTAGATATCACTGTTTCTAATGTTTTATCTATTTTCTTTTTCATGTATTCTTTTCTTGAAGAATTTTTTTTTCCAATGTCCTTGATGTTATACCCCAAAAAAAAAAAAAAAATGCCACCACGTGGATATCAAAGAAAATAGGACACACGACAGCATGTTTAATATCTAAATATGAATTTATCTTAAAGATTAAGGTAATCATTTCTAAAACACCTAAGATGATTTTTATCTCGAGAAAATACCTAAGATGGTCTTTATTAATCTCTGTCCACTATTTTATTTTTCTCCCTCATCCAATGATATCATAACAAATCTTATCAATAAATCTCAAAAACTGATGAAAATTAAATACATGTCTAAGAGATGAACTATAGATAAAGGATAGGGAATATGCCATGATAATATTCTTTTTTCTCTACAAACAAGAAAACAAATAAGCCTTTCGGTACTCTCTCGCTCTCTCTTACCTCCCTAATACTCGTATTCATTAATCACTCTCTTATTCTTATCTCATCTCCATATGTATGCTTAAGGTCAAACACATTATTGTTTGTCTTAAATCTAATATAAACCTTAAAGAGCCCCATCGTTGACTTGAGTGTCAGAATGGGCTCGTTGGCTAGAGCCAATGTCCTTCTTTAATCATTTCCTTCTTTTCATTTTTAGGCACTAAGGTCAGCAGTATGTTGGGAGATAACACTCAGATAATTGAAGAGATGATCGAGGAGAGAAGGAAGACCAACTAAGAGGGAAGGATTTCGGTGAGCTTATCATTGTCACATATCGTCATTACCTTGTGTCTTCAAAAGAGTTGCATAAGGAGATTCTCACTTCTTTCTTTCTATTTCCCATGAAGGATTTATCATGAAGGTGGCAGAGACTAAGGTCAACTAAAGAGAAGGAACTAGCTAAGCTTGTTACTACTATATGCTATGTCATTGTTATAGTTGTATCATTAGGTGTATTTTGTAACTACAAAAGCAAGCCAAAAGTTCGCACCCACATTTTCCATCGCCGGTATTTTACTCGAGGTCCTCACCACTAAGGTGATGTGGCCCTCCCACCGGTGCACGAAAATTATTGCATCAACACTTAAACAGAATATACCTACATACATATATAGGATCGTGAACTTTATTAAAGTTTGGGAAAATTATTAACCTATATAAATTTATAGTTTTATCGGCTATTACTGTATTAAACTATATGATTTCATAACTTTTCTGGACGTTAACAAATTTATGATCCTAGATTAAAATGTTTCTTTTAATATTTGGATTTAAAGTTTGAGATTAAAGTTTAGGACAGATTTACAATGTCGTAAATTAATTTTTATTATATTATAAATTGATTTATGATACCATAAATCTGTCCCGTATTTAAATTCCAGACCTAATAACTATTCTCTTTCACTCTCTCTCTGCCTATATATATATATATATATATATATATATATATATATATATATATAAATATGTACTCGGAGTTAAATCAGAGCCCCCCGAAACCTCGTGAAAGAACTGGTTCAAAATTTCTGTCTTTGTTGAAAATTATGTGGTGTTAAGCGTGGCATTCTGGAAAGCAAATAAATAAATTCATCATGCAGTGACTTTGATAACGAGTGAGGGGATCTTCATGCATGCATGTATTGTATGGTGCAAAAGCCTAATTTTGAGCCGTTTGACCGTTGACTAATTAATTCAAGTGATCCTGGTCCTGTGTGTCTCCCTCAATTTCGTCATGCGAGAAGAGTCTTTGTGAATTTGTAAAAGAAGCTTAATCACACATGAACTTTTTTCATACGTTTGATAAATGAAATGATCTTTTCATGCTGATTTTGATGCTTAATTAAGAAACCCGTGGATTATTGGAGAGGTTTCACACTAGAGTACTGACAAACCGACAATATTTTCTGAATTTTTCTTAAAACAAATACGCATAGTCGATTGATGGTTATTGAAGGATAAGGGAGTTTTTAAATCTCACCATAACTATTATTTATGAGTACAAAATCAAAAGCTGAAAGAAATCCAAATCATGAGAGAATCATAATTATAACAGATATGTGTATTTTATGTTGAATTTTTCATATACATTTTTTTAATACATTAGATATTATATGGGAGTACCTAGAGAAATAATAAATAAATAAATTTTCACACTCACAGGAATACTCAAACTTTCGACTTCAACGTCCAGACGAGGAAAAAGTGCGTTCTTAAGTAAAGAGTTGTTGGGTCATGTACTTCTTTTTTTGTTAAAAAAAAATAAAATATGTAAATGCTTTCTAATATTAGACCAATACTTTTAATTTGTTCAAGAAACACTTACAAAATGAATACAAAAAAGTTTAATATTTAAATAAAATTACTTTAAAGCCTACACTTAAGACATAATCATAGGGGATATTGTCAATTTTCTCCTACTGTAGTCAATATATACCATTTGCCCCCCTGTTATTTTTATAATAGCCAATAATTCTCTGACAGCATAAGTTTACAATATTACTTTTATTTTCAAATATGCTCTTATTCATATTAATTATAGATTAAATAAATCATGTGAATATAAAATAAAATAAAAAATAAGTATTAAAATAAGAAATATAAGTTTTGATGTGAAAAAAATTGGCAATAAAATATTTTTTTGTACTTTTTTTAAAACATTTTCTTATAATAAATATATAAGAAAATTATTATAAATTGATTAAAAAATTATTATAAGAAAACTTGAATGATAAATAAAAAATTATTATAAAATAAATAATAAAATATTTTCTTGTATTTTTTACATTTAATTTTAAAAAAATTATAAAAATTTAGTAGAAGAAAATGTTTATTATTAATTTTTTTGGCTCACATCAAAACATATATTTCTTATTTTTTATACTTTTTTTTCATTCAGTTTCTATTGATATGATTTATTTAATTTATAATAAATATAAATAAAAGTATACTTGACAATAGAAATAATATTATAAACTAATGTTGTCAAATAGGTTATTGGCTATTATGAAAACAACAACATGGTCTATTACAGTAAGGGGAAATTGATTATCTCCCCATAATTTTAATATTACATATGCATGTTGTGACTCATACCTCAAGATAAATGACGGAGTAAAGTTGGAGTCCCAACTTTGATTCAATTGCTCTCTGGATAATTTACTCTTTAAAAATGGGGAGAGATTTCTTTTTTAGTGTAAAACTAATAATATGATAATGTTACAATAAAAATAATATTGATCAGTGTCAACAAATTTCTGATTATAAGTTTATATTAAAATTTTATTCCAAAACAATATATTGTTTATGCCCATGAATAGAATAATCGACTCCAAGAATATAAAAGAGAGAAAAAGTTAATTAGATACCATGACCCACCTTTGAGATGGCCGGTGGCACAGCGGTTAGTCAACAGTCCCTGACAGTTGATAGAGTTTCTTGAGTCAAATCTTTCTTTTCATTTATTTATTACATATTTTTGACCCTAAACACAATTTAATTATTAATTAATTCTTAAATAATTATGCGAATAATTATTAAAAGATACGTAAATGGGCAATCATCCTCATAATCAATGGGCATGCAGCAGCGAAATAATAGTGTAAACTATGAATTCAGAAGCAAAATAATAGTGTAAACTATGAATTCTGCCACTAAATGATAGCACTTGAATTCTGGTTAAGAACCCTTTCAAAGTTTTTTCTTTTCTTTTTCAATTAAAAAACATTACATCATGATATATTGACATTATTTTAGAAATCTGTCAACATCTGTCTTAATTAGTTTAAATGGAGATAAACTTGTGTTCTAAATTTAGTTTAGAGAAATTTTATTTAAGTTATTTTTAGTCCCTACTTTTAAAATTCGAATTCGAATAACAGATTAAAAAAAGTTGCACCCGGATAAAAAGTGGAAACCATTCGGCTAATAGCTTAAAGTTATCAAAGTTAATCACCAATGTTTTTCATTTCGAAGCTGGAGATATAAAGAGTTAAGAGATGCTGATCATTTCAGACGTAGCGCTGTGATTAGATGTGGTTCCCTTAGAGAGATGTGCTCCCTATTTTTGGGACAAATTTTTAGCCCACCTTCTCTTTGCAACCGTTGCTTCTTCAAAACATCACCCTATACATATATATATATAGGTTTGCAATTAGAGGTCTCTAATTTTATTGAAGTCAGGAATAAATTAAAAATAAAAAACACATATTTTGAATATACTACATTATAAAATATAGTATATTGGAGTTTGTATTTTTTTTGGTCTTTTAATTTATCCTTGATTTTAATATAGTTAGGGATCCTTAATTGCAATACACACATATACATACATACATGACAGTCTTAGAATGATTATTCATGCATACACAAATGTATAAAATTAAACTTCATATTTATGTTAAAAAAACACTCAATTAATCTTAATCTTAATACTCCCATCTCATTATTTTCTGTTTTACTGGATGTTTGCCATGTCCTCTTAGGAACTGTGTCAGCGTATTTGTGATTGTCATAGTTTATGGAGTTGAAGTGCATGAAATTAAATAACATTAGTAAAAAAGACATCGTAGATTTTAATTACAAGAACAATGTATGTAAGTTATCTGAGGTAATTTGAAGATTATTATCTCATGAGGGGGTAATTCGAAATTTACCTTATATTTGGGATTGAAACGCCATGAATTTTGATTTATATACTTATTGTAAAATGAAATTATAGATTGTAAGATAAAGTGAATTTGAGATACTAAAATAAAATCAATGTGATTAATATTTAGTAGAAAAAAAATACAATAATTACATCATACCTTACGTTCATTGTTCTTGTGATTAACAACTACAATGATGTTATTTCATTTCATGCATATCAGTTACATGGTAAACACCTAGCAAAACAGAAAATAATTAGATGGGAGTGTTAAAATTAATTGAACTTTTTTTTCTAATATAAAGCTGAAGTTCAGTTTTATACATGTGGGCATGCATGAATCATGATTCTAAGACTCTGTAATCATTGTTCTCTTTATCATGTATGTGTCTGTTGACTGCATTAAAAGGCTACTTGTTGTGAGTTAATTTTTAGTTTCTTTGGCTCACAAAACACGGTTTCTAAAATAAAATGAAGGACGCCTACTTTTAAAAGCATATTCTAATATATGATTATTGTCATCTTCCCATTTTTCCAAAATGGCTGCATGAGAGTGGTCCATCCAAGGCCATTAGAACTTTGTGAGGTATTAATTTTCTTATCCTCTCATTAGACTTTCTTATATGCTTGCACAAACATTTTATGATAATCAATCTGAGATTTCCCCAAATTGTGGCCCAAACAACCCATTTAAACAATATTGTTTTTCTTCAATTTACTATACAGTATTGCTTTCTCATTTTAATTTGTTTCCAACTTTTGCAGGTGAAGGTTTTAGAGTGCTTCTATAATGCTATCTAAAAGTTGGTGGTTGTCATAGACTCCTTTCAATCACAAAACTTAGTATAAGGATTGGGGAAGCTAGATGTTCTTCTAAATTGTTGGGTGGTCTTAAGCCTTTTTTTAAGCCCAAAAACTAACTTAAGGAGGAGACTTTCATTTGCATTTATAACTTATCCAACCCGCTGCATTACTCATTCCACATGGGATGACGTCGACAAAATTTTTCCTGTAAAAATTTGTGAAACTATGAGATCATTCGTAATTCAATCTTTTTGGAATTCAGAACCTTTTAAAATTTGAATAAGAAATTGATGAATATTATTCAATTGGCAGAGCAATTGGTCATGGTCTCCCACACACTCTTGTAAAAGTCTCGAAGCAATTGGTCATGGTCTCCCACACACTCTTTTTGGAATTCACTTATGTGGGACATCATTTGGCTCCTCTCCAGGGAGCCAGCACTCATTTTCCCAAAATTGAAGGACTAGAAAAACACATTATTGTACATATGCCCATACAGGGTCCTTTTTAATATATTTATTTTCTTCTTTAAATTTTAATCTCTCAACTCTCAAGTATAAATATTAGGTCTCCAAATTATATTTAGTGTCGCTTACAGTCCACTAAAGATAAGTCAAACAAGATCCTGACCCCAAATAACTCCACATGTTAATTATTTATTTTTAGGAGAATGTAAATTACACTAAATATAACTTAAACAAACCTTAAATATTAACTATTTTTGGGCATTGTAATTTTTTTTTCCCATAGCATTATTACTTGGGCTGTTAGTCAGTGGGGCTAACTCTGGTGACTAATTTGACCAATTCTGAGTGTGGTGACAAGGACACTGGGTCCATGCCTGCGGCTAAAATGATATAATTTGATTGAGTTACAGAAAGCCTGTGAATTCAGAGAAATTAATATGGTGCTGCCTGACTAGGTTTGTGGTCCATTATGGTTTGCCATTTCATTGATCTTGTCCCTCATTTTGTTTGTTATTTTATGCCCACTATCAATTTGTCCACCAACATTTTACCCTCTGATTTTTTATACATAAAATTATATACAACTACTTCACTAAGTAATTTAATTTCTTGGCTTTCTGTGAAACTTTTCTTCTCATGCAAGAATTCTCCATAATTTAAGTTTTAATTATCTTTTTGCTTAACATTATGGGCAGTGGAGATCCAAACCCATGTGGCAGAAATTCAAGCATGCATAAAAATGAATCATAATCATCATGAAACTTCAATAACTGTAAATTGCCAATTAAAATAAGAGGTAAAAGACAAATGTTTTATCTGCTAAGTGATATAGTATAAAACCCTAAAGCACAAAAGGAAAGGCTCTGCAATATCATTTTTAATCTAATAAAATAGAAATCAATTATCATCATCTCTTAAGTTAATGATGATCTCACTTCTCTTAGGCTTGAAGTCAAAGACTAAGACTTCTAAAAGTATCAAGAACAATCATTTCATTAACGTTCATCTTGAAGTATGATCCGAATTTTTTATGAGATTCTTAGTAGCATTACTAATTACTTGTAATATCTTTTGTTTGTAACCGAGGTTATATCTTTTGTTTCAAGATAAAACTTGTAACCGATCTACCTCAAATTCTCTTAGAAAGGCTGGAACTTGATTAAAGAAATATTAGTTAACTAACAGCTGGGGAATGTAACATGCACACACTGATGCGACAACGCGAAGTATAGTTTGCTTCTATTTTATGGCAGAAGAATATAGTAATTGATGCCTCAGGGCACAGAACCAGAAATTTTATTTAGTAGGGGCAACGTTGGATAACATTAGATTAAAAAATTTTAATAAAATTATTACACCTAAGGATTGTGAATTTCGGCTATACTTTAGTATACGGGATTATGATCGCGCGGCTTTGTTTTAGTATAGGGTTTTCTTACATTTAGCACTTGTATTTTGTTTTTAATTTTGATATAAAATTTATAATATCTTTAAATTTATTTATTTTTTAATATTTGTTTTCACCATTATTTTTGCTAGGATTTGATTCGAACTAATTGAGTGGCTCTCACTCGATGTAGCTTAAATCTGATTCAAACATACAAATTTATATTTGAGGGGAGCTTGTGCTAAGTTTGGGCCTAGTTTTTTTTTTTCCCCTTATGTTTGAAGCATGTGGTTTAGTTGAGGTACCCTAGGTGGTGAGCTAAAGTAGCATGTACGGTTAGTTGAGGATGGGAGGGCAATTTAACCCGAACCCCAACAAACACGAAAAATTCGGGTCGAATTCAGCCCATACAGGAGTAAATTAAATCTGCTATCCGAATTAATGTTATTGACTCGGACATATCTAGATCTGGATATGGGTTTGGGTGAACCCGTAGATCTAAGACCCAGACCCAGATATCTTCGTTTTAATATAGAATTTTAAATTATTTTAATATAAAATAGAAAAATTCAGAAAATCAGCCTTCATGCCCTTATTCACAGCCACGACCGCCAAACCAAAGCTAAACATTTCCTCTCTCTCTTTGGCCCTACTCTTTATCAAATCATTGTTGTCACTCGTTATCATTTCGCCACCTTCACTGTGTTCATGTTCATCATCATCTTCAGCTGCTTTTTGTTTGGCTGTGTCATGGGTTTTGGCCGCCTCACTTTTAGCCAACAATTGTTTTGCATCTAGAAACCTAAAAGTTTTTGCTGTGATTGACTCTGAGATGTTCATTTGCTATTTAAAAAATCAACTGCCTATTATCCTCTCAATTTTTCTTGACAAAGCCTAATTTTTCATCATCATTCATCGCCAAATTTGTCCTTATCATCATCAAGGCATCATGATTATGTTTGATAATTGAATTTGTATACTCTGTTATCTTGGGTTTTATTTCTAATTAATTGATTTTGAATTATTGTTCATATTGTTGTTAATACACTAATTATTGTTCATTATTCAGTGAAGAAAAAGATGGAAAATTGCATCTCTTTGGCAATCATCTGGGTTATAAACCTGAAATTCAAAAACCTAGATTTTCAGGTTTAACCAGTACCGGACCAAGAGGAAAAAATATATGGGTTCACCTTTGGGGCCGATATGAATAATTATCATCTAGGTCCAGAATCGAGAAAGCTAAACCCAGACCCAGACCTGGATCTTTCCATCCTTAGTTGAGGTGATCATATGGGGAATAATAGGGAGGGCTCAGTGGAGCCTCTAAAGGAGTTGGATTTTTACCTTCACACATATATATAGTTTGTGGAGAACTTATCAAGATCATTTGCCTCGAATCCGGTGAGATGGATACCTGAAAAAGGCACTCTAACACCCAAGTTAATGTTTGATCAAGATTAAAGAAAGAAGAAAAATAAAGAAAATAGATTTCTCTCCCTCAGTATGAACAGTGCTTTTTGAAGGCCAAAGACCCCTTTTTCATATAGATGGCCCTTATTTATAAAATGATAGGTAATGTGGATTTAGAATTCTAGTTTGAATCTTGTTCTTAATGATAAATGTCACTCATCATTTTTATACAAGTGAAGGCCAGTTTGTTCGTAGAGAATTATTCCGCACATGTGTATTTCCTTGTCATTATGACCTTTGGGCATGATTTTCCTAGACCAATAGATTGTCGAAACTAATTCATTCTCTTACCATCTTTATGAGCTAGGGGGAATATTTATCATGGGGGTTATTTTCCCCAAAATGATGCTTTTATCTAGAGGAGTGGATAAATGGATTTTATTTTTCTCAAAATGATTCTTTATTTAGAACAGTGGACACGTGGTGTAATGTGGTACTTTTGAAATATGACACCTACACTACTCCCTCTGCAAGTGTGTTTTCCTTAAAAAATACTTTGATTTGAATAGAAAGTTTTGCCTATTGTTTGATTGGCCACATGGCCTTTTCAAAGGAAGTAGCTATGCCTTAGGTGTTTGAATATATTTATGGAGTAACATTATCAGTGAAATTTTTTCTGTTAGGTGACTTGAAAAAAGTGAATTATTTCCTTTGAATTGAAGCTCCATGATAAAATGTTAGCTCTTTAAATATACTTTTGAAGGAAGATTATTAGTGAACTTTTCTCTTAGTTGATTAAATAAAAAGTGAATTATTTCCTCTGAATTGAAGTTCTAAGATGAAATGTTAGCTCTTTAAATATAATTTTGGAGGAACATTATTAGTGAACCATTTTCTTAGTTGACTTAACAAAAAGTGAATTATTTCATTTGAATTGAAGTTCTAGGATGAAATGTTAGTTCTTTGATTTTTTCTTCAAAACTAAAGTTTTAGGAGGAAATGGTAATCATTTTTTGAAACTTTTCCCCCCAATTGAAGTTCCAAGAGGGAATATGAATTTGTTCTTTGAATTGATGGCATTAATTCCCTTAAACAAAAGTTCCAAGACGAATTACTCATTGTTCTTTAAATCGATGTAACCCATCCCATTGAACTGTTCCTCTGAACCAAAGACCCAGAGGAAATATCAGTTTTCTACACTTTTCTTTTCCTTTTTACTGAAGTTCTAAGAGGAAATGTGAATTTTCTCTATGTTAGTGAATTTTATTGAGAGTTTTTCCTAAGCAATTTGATCAGTTTTAAAATGGATTTTGAGAATTTTTAAAAGCATATATGATGACGCATGATATGATCATGAGCGTTCATGAAATGATGATGAGTATGAATTCTTGTGAGATTCAGAGATATGAATGTTTATGCATGAAAATGCTCATTAGTTATATGTTTTTGAAACTATAGGTAGTTTTTATATTTCGTGACCAATGATTCGAGCACATGAGTTGTACATTATCAATTGGATCAATATTTTTAAAAGTTGAAAAATTCATATAGTCGTAGTAGCTAAAATAAAATGTTCCTTATCTACAAACTATCAATCTAAATAAACATTTAGATTAGTCTGGAAATGTGATTGAAATGGACTTTAGCTTTTTCTCTAGGAGCCTATATCATGGCATCATCTGCTGTAGAAGCCATCTGGAATTTCTTTCTGGAGATTCTATAGGATCTTTTGAATTCTCTTCTATAGGTGTTCTTACAACCTTCCTTCCTTATCACTATCAGTTCCCTATGTACCTTTTTTTAGTTTGTTTTTGTGTATGTTCCAACTATTCGTTTGGTGGGCTAATTTGCCTCTCTGCCTATTTTTAGTTTTTCTAAGGCTACTTTTTTTTTATTGTTGTTCAAAGGCAGACAATTAAACCTTTAATTTTTAGTTTTTCCTCTTTATCTCCTCTATTTATTTGGAGGACTTGTACTAAGACATTTTCAGTTTGCACATTTCTTTCCTTAATAAGTGTCTTTAAATTATCATGCTCTGAATATTCTTCAATATTTCACTTGAGAAAGTTGCAGGGAATTAATTTTTGGTAAGCTTAGCTATTGGCTATTATTTTTTCCCCTGCATTTAAGTCAATTTTCTCTTTATTATTCTCGTGTTTTGATTACTCTGAAAAAAATTCATACATGGTGGAATTTTAGAGAGGGAATTTTAGTGTGGAAAATGTTGTGTATTTGAACATTTTCTTGCCTCCTATTTTTGATTGCCAGGGAAGAGTTGTGCCAATGCACTAATGAGATCTTTAAGATTTATTGTATATGAAAATGATCCGAGCTTAAAAAGCTTTTTTTTCTTTATTTTTTTTATTGATATGAGGAAGAGGAAACAAATATTTTTGGTTCTTAAAAAGAAATAGATGCGTAAAGATAATCATTAGTTACATAATATGTAAGGAAAGTTAGATTAGTCCATATTGACATAATTCCTATTTGTTTATTCCTTATTAGAAGGTGAATGTTTAGGTTTTTCGTAGCCTCACTCATGGTAAGTTAAGTAGAGTCAGAAATGACATAACAAAATTGAAAATAAAATATGTTCACATGATTGTTAAATATAATGATTGTTAGATATAGGATCATAGTTGTGACATTATAACATAGAGTTATATTAATCCACGTCGTTTTAATGCCCTTCATATATTTCGTCTCATAAGGTGAATACTTAGGTTTTCTTTTGCCTCACTCATGGGAAAATAAAAAGTACCAAGAACTCAAAAAAATTACAGAAACGTATATTAGTCAACATAGCCTTTAGGGAATTAGCATAATCAAAAAGAAAATGAGGATAAAATAAAATACTAGATAAATCGATCTTGCGTTTGCTGGAGAAAATATTTTGACCCTTGTTGCCCATCTTAAATGCCTACTCTTTCGTCAAAGTCTTATGTTGACCAAATGAGCTTTTCATTTTCATTGCTTGTTATTTCTAGCAAATGTAAAAATGGAGGTGAGACCTCCATTTTTTTAACTTGGATTTTTGGCTTTATTGCCTTTTTAATCATGTTTGAGATTTGGATCTCACATATAAACCTATTTTTAATGAGCATATGTGAGTACTTACCTACTTTTACAACTATACATAATGATTAGTATTAAAAATTATTTAATTATCAAGCGATAATAATGTTATTTTGTGCTTATGTTATAATTTATATTTGTGTTTATGCAATATATTAGGAATTATTAATAATGTTTTAAACATATCTAATTTTATGTATTTTTTGTGTTTATTAGGTAAAATATTAATTTAACGTAATTTGAGGCTTCAAACAGATAAACGGAGGTCACATTTGGATTCTGGAGGTCGGAAAACCTTGAGATCAGTCAAGATAGGCTTAAAATTAGGCTTGTGTAAAAAGAGTTGACTTTTTTTGTTAACCGAGCACTGATTGGATGATGAAATGAGCTTACAATAGATATGAGTGCATGAGATAGCTAGCAATTTTGACTAAATCTCAACCGTTCATGATTCAATGGCCATGATTGTGCCACGTGACAATGGTTAGTGAAGCAAGTTGTAGGATCCAAACCTTTGTATTCGGATCGACCTGATCCATCCATTAACCCTCCAAATCTCATCCGTTCTTTGGCCAAATTTAATGAGTCAAATGATGCCACGTGTGCTGTTGACTTTTGAAGTTTGACCATCCGTTGGATTTTGATCTAAAGGTTATGAGGAGCACATGGGTAAAGCTTATGATGGACCGCAAAACACTGGATTATGAATTTATTTTTCTATAAATAGAGCATCAATTTTATGTTTTTAATAATCTCTTTACATCTCTCTTCTTCTCAAATTCTCTCCATCTCCCTGTAATCTTGATTTTCAGGTGTGTCTTTAATATTTTGTATAATTATTTTTATAAATAAATTTAGTTTTATTTTTAATTTTAGTTGTTTTTATTACTTTTAATTATAAGTAATTTAATTTTAATATTTCTTTTTTTTTCAATTATGCTTAACTAAATAATATGGATATTTTCATTTTACTACTAAAGTTTTACTAACATATCATGTCAGTATCAATGTTTGCCGAAAAGTACATTTTACTACTAAAGTTTTGCGCCGTTATCAATTCACTACCATTCCATTAACAACGTTAAAAATTTGCTGATATCATAAGGGCATCAAAGACATTTCTAGCTATAAGAGTAAAATTGTTTGTTAATTTGATAAATAAATTATCATTTTACTACTAAATTTTTAGGGGAATTATCATTTTGCTATCAAATTTTTAGGAGAATTATCATTTTGCTACCAAACTCTTAGGGGTAAAATCAACTTTTAACTCAATTTCTGTTAAACATTAACTTTTTCTTAACTTTTTCTTATCATTTTGCTATCAAATTTTTATTAACAAATTAAATCAAAGATATATATATATATATATATGTTAAAAAAGGTTAAATATTCACAACTGGGATAGTTAAAAAAGTCGCAAATGAATCAAAGATACCGTTTTTGTCATCTTTTAGGCACTAAATATAGAGATCTTACATAAAATAATAAACTGCTAAGCTATATAGGCAAACAGGTTACTCTCCAAGGATAATAAGCTTAAAAACTTATTTAAAACTTGCTATGACATGTAGATTCCTTCAAATAGCTCAATTATTTTCACTTATCAAATCTCTTAATTCACACTTGTCACCAACATCAACATGCAAAATGGCAAACATGATGTTGCATAACTCAAAGCCAAAGATAATACAAGTACCAAAATTTAAGAATCATTATTTTATCCAATGTTAAAAAATCACACAAAATGCCTTAATTATTTTAGGAAACTTCACCCCCAAACCTATTGTAGACATTGTCCCTGATGTTTTATAATTTTATGATATGCATGCAAAAAGGGAAAAAAACATAATAAAAGAAAAAATTAAAGCACTTGAACTAGTTGCAAAAGCTTAAAAGAATATGATAAAGAAGAAGAAAATGTTAGAAAACATTTTTTTTTATAACTAAACTCTAATACTAAGAAGATGGATTTCTAGGGTCACTATACTTCATATTCAGTCATTTTCATCTAAATTTATCCAAAGTTAGTCTTTACAAAAAAATTAGTAAAAACATCATCAAGACTAAAATATTCCACAACTATCAACTATTCCCTCCTCTAACCTAAGCAAGACATTGTCCTCAATATCTTGAAAAAAAAAAGAGAGTAAAGTTTAAAAGACATTACTTGACCACTGCTCAAAAATATTTACAAATGAAGAGTTAAATCTAATTTATACTTCTTACTAGGGCTACCAATACCATCATTAGTCAAATAATCTAATGCCAATGCCATGAAATTTGTCTCTAGTTTGTAAGCTTCTAAAAGATCAAGTAACTCATTAGTAGTAGTGGCACAAATAAAAAGGTATTTGAAATACTAGTTATGCAACCCAAGAGGTGGGGTGAATTGGGATTTTAAAATTTAAGCTAAGCAAACCACACAACAATTCAATCTATTGCCTTAATGAAATCGAAAACAATAAATTTAATAAAGCACAATAATAAAAAAGTAAACGAAGAGAGAGCAATCATAAAGATTTTTCGTGGTTCGGCAATCCCTACCTACGTCCATGCCTCTAACCTCACTGGGCTTGAGAATTTCACTAAGCGAGCCTCCAAGACTTGAACAACTTTTACAATAGACCTTTACAACAAGAGATTATCCCAACTCTCTTATCCCAAGTATATTCCAATACTTACAGTCACTCAAAAACAAAGATTACAAATGAATTTTCTCTCACACAATGTATATGATTACAAATGAATGCTCAAAGTGTGAATAAATGAAACAAGAATAAGTTAAGGCTCAATGAAGGTTGTATTCTCAATAGCGCTGAAAACTAGTTGTTGTTGACTTTTTCATAGAAATCGGATCACCATTAACTGCTATCGGTTAACCATTTTGACTAGTCTAAATGACCGTTGGACTGAATTTTAAATAATCGACTAACCATTTGAAATTCTCAGTTAGCTATTAATTTCTAAAAACCTGCAAAACAAACTTGGCTGGACCATTCTTGCTAAACGGTTCATGTTAGAATGTAATTCCTTTCTGGAAATTATTGGTTAGTTGTTTGTTGTCATCAGTTTGCTGTTTATTTCTAAAAATCTAAAAACAATTTACGTTTATCTATTTTTACTAAATGGTTCAAGGTTAAAATCAATACCTCTCTGGAAATTATTGGTAAACCATTTTCAGTAAATGGATCACCGTTATTTCCCAAAATCAACATTTTTTTTTATTTTCACAAAGAATACTTTTCTTATTAATATTAATGATTATCCAAATTCATAAACATGTCTACAAATATTATACAGCTTTTAAGAATTTATCTATTAATGAAAGCTCCAACATTTTTAATCAAAAGCATATAAAGTTTGTTATCATCAAAATCAATTTTATAGACATATACACATTAACAGTTTTTTACCGAGAATGGAATGAAATGATTCTTAATTGCATGGTTAGAAAAAATGTTATTAAGCCATCATAAAAGTTATTAATATTTAACAAATCTATGGATTTTTTTATGAATGTTCAAATAGAGCAAAGATACAAATGTAATTAGCATTTCTAATGTTGCAAGATCTCCTAGTAAAAAAATGAAAGCGTCAACATGATTTGACATCTCATATTTTTTTTTTTTACATACTTAAGAGGACTAACTCTTCTTCAATTTGAAATGATGCCTAGAATTTGGCTTCCCATAATAAAAACAGCTTCTAGGATATGTGATAATTCTATGAAATGAGAATTATCATGAGACTTTTAGGCTACAATCAACGCCACTTAGAGTGTAATTGATATGTTTTAGTGCACTTTAATGATAGTTTGCATTGCATTCATTTTAGTTTGAATTTGATATAGTTTATGTGATTTTTGAATAATTGTTTACCTAAAACATATGTTTAATTGTATGTAATTGGAAACTTGAATTTTATGGAAAGGATTTTGTTGCAATGGACTTATAAAGGACAAACAAGCATGGCTATAGAAGAATTGGAGCAACTCTGGAACAGTGAAGATGCTGTAACTACTGCTGCAGTAACCATTGCCGTAGCAACTCTCGAGCATTGACAGAAAAATCTGAGCAAGATATTTAGAATATTGCGATCTGTAGTTTCCTAATTTGAGGATGCTGTTAGCCTATATGGCTATACATATTGATTTTGATGATAACAAACCACATATGTTGATTAAAGAAAATTAAGAGTAGTTAAAATAAAGTTTTATTTATTGTACTTTTAAAATAAGAAAATGATTTTATGGAGTTAAGTTATTTTTCAAAGTTGTGAACTAAAGTGCAAGAATTTTACAATCTTTGTTTTTAATAAATATTGTTGTGAATTTCAGATTTGGATCTATTTGAAAATATTTAAATATTGTGGGCCATTCTAAAATTTAACAAAGTTTGGGTGTGTTTATAATTTCAAAAAGTTTTGGGATTCACAAAATATTATTAAGAAATTCTGAAATTGGACTTGTAAATTTTTATAACGTTTTGGGTCATAATACAGTTTTATAAAGTTTTGAAGTCAAACTATAATTTTGGCAAACAGTGCACTGTACCATTACTATAGCAAGCGGCATTCCGGATATGCTAAACATAAATTCGGTTACGGGACAGAAACTCTCCGGATGAAAAGCGGCAATCCGGATTCCGTAAGCGGTAATCCGGTTGTTGGGCAGCAAACTCTGGAGCATAAACGGCAATCCGGATACCACAAGCGGCATTCCGAATATTCTAAAATTCAAATTTTTGCCTTAACGATAACATGCAAGCAGAATTCTAAATACTATAAACGGTAATCCGGTTGTGAGTAGAAAACTCATAACGACTAGTTTCTTAGCTCTAATTATAAAAACTCAAATCCAATTCGTTTTCAAGTTATCTAGCAAGCAAAAACAAAAAGTACACAACTTATCTTAAGCTCTCAATTCACAAATCATTATTCATTGAATCATTGTTGTTATTCAATTTGTTCATCTACTCTTTAACAGAGTTTTTGTTATAATTTCCATTTCTTCATCTCAATTGTGAGTGTTTGAGTGTGTGAGACACTTGAGTGAAGAGATTGAGTGATAATCTCTTTGTTGTAAAGGTCCATTGACACCTTGAAGTCAATTGTAATCATTTTAAGTCTTGAAAGGCTTGTATAGTGAAAACCTCAAGTTTGGATCGCTTGGAGGCGTGGACGTAGACAGAGATTGTCGAACCACTAAAATTTCGTGTGTTTGTTTCTCTTCTCTCTTACTCATTTATTATTGTGCTTTTATTGAACTTATTGCTTTCGAATTTATTAAGGCGTTAAATTAGATTGTTGTGTGGTTTTGTTAGGATAATTTTTAAAATACCAATTCACCCTCCTCTTGGGTTGCATACTTGTATTTCATTTGGTATCAGAGTGAGGTGCTCTTGTTTAGACTTAACTATTTAGAGTAAAAGATCAATGGCAACTCATAATGATTCTACATTTAGGGAAGGACAATCCACCATTAGACCACCATATTTTGATGGAAACGATTACCCGTATTGGAAAACTAGGATGAGAATTTACTTGTAAGATTTAGATTACGAAATCTGGGAAATCATTAATGATGGTCCTTTCATGCCTTTGACTAAAAACGAAGTCGGGGAAGATATTCCAAAACCTTCACTGGAATGGAATGAATTGGAAAAAAGAAAGGCTTCTCTAAATTCCAAAGTTATGAATGTCTTATTTTGTGCACTAGATAAGAAAGAGTTTCATAGAGTGTCTAGTTGTAAAAGTGCTAATGAAATTTGTCACAAACTTGAAGTTGTTTATGATGGCACTAATCAAGTGAAAAAGTCAAAAATTAGTAGATACATTCGACAATATGAATTGTTCTAAATGGAACAAAATGAGAGTGTACATTCTATATATACTAGATTTATGGACATAGTGAACACTCTAAGAGCTCTAGGAAAAACTTTTTCTAATGGCGAGAAAGTTAAGAAAATCATTAGGTCGCTATCTAAGGAATAGAGACCAAAAAAGACTGTCATTAAGGAAGCCAAAGATTTAAATGTCTTACCTATTGATGATTTAATTGACTCTCTCATTTCATATGAAGAGGATTTGGCAGCAGAAAAAGGGCATGAGGAAAAGAAGAAAAGTATTGCTCTCAAAACCTCAAAACATGAGAGTGATGAGGAAAGTGAGATGGATGATGAGGAGTTGGCAATGTTGGCTAAAAGATTCAGAAAATTTTACAAGAAGAATAATGAGCAGAGAAAGTTCAGAGGTTACAAGAATAAAAAGGAGAAGAAAGAACCAATCACTTGCTATGAATGCAAGAATCCTGGACACATACAACCGGAATGTCCTCTCCTTAACAAACTCAAGAAGAAAGCTATGGTGGCCACATAGAATAATAGCGATAAGGAAACAAGTGATGAGGAAGAGCAACAAGAAATGACAAATTTAGCTCTCATGACCTTTGGGGAAGAATCACGTGATGAACTTGATGAGGTAAGTGATCTTCCTACATATGATGAATTACATGATGCCTTTAAAGAATTGCATGATGAATTGATGAAAATGGGTAAAAAGAATGTTTGCCTTAAAAAGAAAATGGTAGAGCTTAAAAATGAAAATGAATCATTTAGTGCAAAGATTACATGCCTAGAATTAGAGAATAAAACATTGCATGATAAAATTGCATTATTTGAGAATTCTAGCACTTCACATGAGCATTTAGAATCACATGTGAATGACTTGAAAAATGAAAATGAAATGCTTAGAAAGAAGAGTAATGATCTAAATGAGATTGTGTTAAAATTTACAAATGGGCAAACGATGTTGGATAACTTGCTTAATTCACAAAAGTGTGTGTTTGACAAAGGAGGGATTGGTTACAAACCAAATTTGAAACAAAAATATTACAAGAACTATTTTGTAAAGAATACATTTATTAACAATCAAATTATATGTCATTATTGTAATCAAGATGGTCATATGAAAGATAGATGTCCAGTGAAGAGAAATGCATATTATGATTTGAAATGTGTTTGGGTTCCGAAAGGAACCATTGCTAACTCTCAAGGACCCAAAGAAGTTTGAGTACCTAAAACTTGAAATTTTCTCTACAGGGCTTGAAGAAGAAGAAGAATAAGTGGTACTTGGACAGTAGTTGTTCAAGACACATGACAGGGAATTATTCTTGGTTTTCAAGTTTTACCAAGATCGAAAATGGTGGAGATGTATCATTTGGAGATAATTCAAAAGGAAAAATCATTGGCATTGGCAATGTCGGTAATGTATCCTCTACTCTTATTGAAAATGTATGTTTGGTTGAGAATTTAAAACACAACTTGCTTAGCATTAGTCAGTTATGTGATAAAGGATATACAGTTATCTTTGATAAATCAATATGTGTTATTGAGAATACATGTGATGGCAAGGTTTTATTTGTAGGAAATAGAAGTGTTAATGTCTATACCATCAATATAGATTGTGCATTCTCAAATGATAAATGTTTCTCCGCATTGTATGGTAACGGTTGGTTGTGGCATAGAAGATTAGGTCATGCAAGCATGGATTTGATTTCAAAAATTATGAAAAATGATTTGGTTAAAGGTCTTCCAAAAATTAATTTTCAAAAAGATAGAATTTGTGAAGCTTGCCAACTTGGAAAACAAATCAAATCTTCTTTCAAAAGCAAGAAAATATCTCTACTTCAAAACCTCTTCAATTACTTCACATAAATTTATTTGGACCTTCTAGATATGCTAGTTTAAGTGGCAAATATTATACTTTTGTGATTGTGGATGATTACTCTAGATTCACATGGGTATTATTCTTAGCTAATAAGGATGATGCTTTTGATGCATTTAGAATTTTCTGTAAAAATGTTCAAAATGAAAAAGGATATTCAATTACCTGTATTAGAAGTGACCATGGTGGAGAATTTAAAAATCATGCATTTGAGAAATTTTGTAATAAGTTTGGCATTGAACATCAATTTTCATCACCTAGGACTCCTCAACAAAATGGAGTTGTAGAGAGAAAGAATAGGTCTATTCAAGAAATGGCTAGGACCATGCTAAATGAAAACTCTTTGCCAAAATATTTTTGGGCTGAAGCCGTCAACACCGCTTGTTATGTTTTGAATCGTGTGTTGATTAGACCTAATCTTAATAAAACTTCATATGAGCTTTGGAAAGATAGAAAACCCAACATTGGCTATTTCAAAGTTTTTGGATGCAAATATTTTGTTTTGAACACAAAATATAATTTAGGTAAATTTGATTCAAAATCTGATGTTGGTATTTTTCGTGGTTATTCAAACTCAAGCAAAGCTTATAGAGTGTATAATAAAAGAACTTTGGTTGTGGAAGAATCTATGCCTGTCACATTTGATGAGTCTAATCCCTCCTCTACGGAGAAAGGAGTTGTTGATGATAATACAGAAGAAGAACATTAAAAAGAATCATCAAATGACAACCAAAAGGATGCACCTCATGGAATTCAAGAAGAGCATCATGAAGAAACAAATGTAGAACAAAATGAAGGTACTTCTCAAACACTCCCCAATGAGTGGAGGTATGTTTCTTCTCACCCTAAGGATGTAATTTTAGAAGATCCCTCATGAGGTTTTACAACTAGATCATCACTTAAGAATACATGTGAGCATGCTGCATTTATTTCCCAAATTGAACCAAAATCCTTTGCGGATGCGGAAAATGATGAATCTTGGATTATGGCAATGCAAGAGGAGTTGAATCAATTTGAGAGAAATAATGTGTGGGAATTAGTTCCTAATCCGGAACATCAATCCATTATAGGCACTAAATGGATATTTAGAAACAAAATAGATGAATCTAGTGTGGTTGTAAGAAATAAAGCTAGATTAGTGGCTTAAGGTTACAACCAAGAAGAGGGAATTGATTTTGATGAAACATTTGCACCTGTAGCTAGACTAGAATACATTAGAATGCTCTTAGCTTTTGCATGTCATAAAGATTTTATTTTATATCAAATAGATATCAAGAGTGCTTTCTTAAATGGTTATATTATGGAGGAAGTTTATGTGAAACAACCTCCTGGTTTTGAAAATGAAAAATTTCCAGATCATGTATATAAGTTATATAAGGCTTTGTATGGACTTAAACAAGCACCTAGAGCAGGGTATGATAGGCTTAAAAACTTCTTGTTAGATAACGATTTTTCGATGGGAAAAATAGACACAACTTTATTTGTTAAGCATAAGAATCAAGATATACTTATTGTTCAAATTTATGTTGATGATATTATTTTTTGTTCTACTAATAAGTTGTGTAAAGAATTTTTATCTTGTATGAGCAAAGAATTTGAGATGAGTATGATGGGAGAGTTGAAGTACTTTTTTGGACTACAAATCAAACAAAACGAGGAGGAATTTTCATAAATCAAGCTAAGTACGTGAAAGATCTACTCAAAAGATTTGGCTATAATAATGGAACGGCAAAAAGCACTCCAATGAGTACTACAATCAAGCTGGACAAAGATGAGAAAGGTAAGGAAGTTGATATCAAGACATATCGAGGTATGATCAGATCCTTACTCTATGTGACTGCTAGTAGGCCTGACATTATGTTTAGTGTGTACTTGTGTGCTAGATTTCAATCTTGTCCTAAAGAGTCACACTTGCTTGCCGTTAAATGGATTTTTCGTTATTTGATTGCCAGCATTAATCTTGGCCTTTGGTATCCTAGAGGAACACATATTGACTTAACTTGTTATTCGGATGCCGATTTTGTTGGTTATAAGGTTGATAGAAAAAGTGCTAGTGGAACATGTCAGTTCCTAGGTCATTCATTTGTCTCTTGGTTTAGTAAGAAACAAAATTCAGTTGCACTTTCAACTGAATTCTTTGGATGAAATAAACCCTTAGAGACTATGGCATTAAACTCAATTAAATACCTATCTTGTGTGACAATACTAGTGCTATTAATCTATCCAAGAATCCAATTCAACACTATAGGACAAAGCATATAGAAATTAGGCATCACTTCCTTAGAGATCATGTTCACAAAGGAGATGTTGTGATTAAATTTATTTCAATTGAAAATCAACTTGCGGATATCTTTACAAAACCTCTTAGTGAAGTGCTTTTTATAAAGATAAGACATGAGCTTGGAATGATGAATGTTGCATCTTGAGTTATGATTTGTTGATTAAGTTGATATGTTTGTTATTGTATGGATTTATGCTTCAAGAATTAAATAGCTTGATATGCTTGCTATTTTATGAATTTATGTTTCATGAATTAAATGGCTTATTGAAAAATTTTGAATCTTAAAATGATTTAAAAATTGATCAAATTTTAAGTCAAAAATAAATTGGTGTGCATAATACAAGTATAAGAGCTTGCCAAAATTCAATAAGAGGCAAAATTTTTTTTTTCCTAAAGTCGAAACTGGTACACTGCTTCCTACCAATCGAAAACCCGTTTTCTTCTTGATTACTCTCGGGTCCATATTCGGATAACCGGATTTATCAAACCGGAAAGCCGAAAAAGTGTTGTTTGCTCTCGGGCCCACTTTCAGATAATCGGATTTACTAAACCGGTAAGCTAGATTTACTTTGCAAAAATTTCTGGGCGAAACTGGTCATTCGATTATGCAATCCGGTAAACCGAATTTGTAAAACTCACTTTCTATCTCTAAAACGGAAAACCAAATCTTCAAATCGGTAAACCAGTTGTGATATGGAAGCTTACTGGAAATAATTTAGGTAACCGGTTAGCGAAACCGGTAAGCCGGATGAAGTTACGAGCTCACTATCCACTAAACAGCTAACCGGTTAGTGACATCCGGAAATCCAGATATGCTTAAATGGTTTCTGGACCGTAACCAGATAGCCGGTTACTAACATCCAGTAAACTGGATTCGCGAGGGAACTTACTGCTTCCAAACCGGATAACTAGTTATATTATCTGGAAATCTGGATTCGCGAAAATTAGCTTTTGGAAAGCAACCGAATACCCAGTTATTCACATCCGGAATGCCGGATTCGCTGGGATAAATTTTGTTCATCATCTTCTTCTCTTTTCGGAAAACCGGTTCTCCTCTCTCTCTAAAAACCGTTTACTCCTCTCTCAATTTCACTCCAAAATCTATCATTTTTCATGTGTTTTTTATGCAAATTGATCCATACAAATTGTTTCCCATCCAATCTTGTGTCTAAAATCATCTTTAAAACTCATTTTCAACCTCAAAATCTCAAAATCTAAAATCAAACCTAGGGTTTTCTAAGATTTTTTCTCTCTCTAAATTTCTTCCTCTCAAGTTGTTTTTTTAGCCAAATTGTTTCCAATCCTCATTATCTTCATTTTCCTTGCCTCATTTCACCTCAAATCACTCGAACTTACCATGTCCAGCTCACGGCCGGTTCGAAGAAAAAGTAAAAAATCGGTTCAACCCCCCAAGCGGTCAAGGCAAACCAGCGACACCTCAACTCAATTTACTTTTGAGTCCACACACCTCCGGAACAAGCTTTTGCTCAACTAGTTTTATCAAAATTTCCGGACTCGAGAGGTACTCAATACGTTTTATGTTTCTGAACCCAATTGGCTTCATAGTCTTCATATTAGTTATAGAAATTTATTTCGATTGTTGGGTGATGTTGGTTGGATTGATGCTCTTATGATTGACGAAAATGTTTATCCCGACTTGGTGAAAGTGTTTTACTCGAATATGGACGTTTCCGAGGAGAAAATAACTCGAGTAATCACCAATGTTAGAGGAGTTATGATTGATTTTGATGTTTCATTGTTGAACTCTATCCTAGGTTCATCCGATTTTGGCCTAGAAATTTTCTCACCTAGGAAATCTCCGAAACTTGATAAATTTGTTCATATTAACGCCGTTCATAATATATGTCGGCGTAGAGATCTTACTGTTGAAGATTGTACCATTCATTTCTGTACTCACTGTCTTTGTCTTCAAACTCGCATTTTACTTCGCTTTATTTAGTCTATTGTTGTTCCTAGATCAGGGCATTTGGATGAGGTTTCTCACATGGACGTTGCTTTGATTGATTGTATTCTTAAACGTCGTCCGGTTAACTTAGGATATACCATCATCTGAACCATGTTGACAATACCTGCCTTGATTTCCCGCTCCCTTCCATATGGTCACTTCATTACCCGAATCCTTAGATACTTTGAGGTTCCGATTAATGAACCATCGTTTAGACCATCTAAGGGTATAGAAGATGATGTTGTTATTGGCTTAGGTTTTGAGTGGCGTGATCGCACTTGGGTCAAAGTCAATAAAAACAAATATATTTTCCTTGCTCCGAGTGATGATAGGCAACTCAAAGATGTGATTCCTGCTGATCAACTCCCTGATTTTTTGCTTCCGTTTCGAGGCCAGCATCCTCGTCAAGATTCTCCGGTGTCTACCTCTGCTCCTACTGCCTCTGCACCTGCATTACCACCTTCCGAGCATCCTATTTCTGACAAGGTTACACTTCAGCAGATTATGGATAAGGTGAGAACGCTCTCTATACGACAGACTGAGTTTCAACAGCAGCAGCAGCAGCTCATTCACGGCCAGCGCCTCCTCTTTGAGCACTTCGATATTCCATATTCATATCCACCTCCATCACCACTATCCTCACCACCTCAGTAGTCTCTTATACTTGTATTGTGAAATGCAAGTTATGCAACCCAAGAAGGGGGTGAACTAGGATTTTTGAGAATATGCTAAACAATTTGCACAACAAATCAATCTAACGCCTTAATGGAATAGAAAACAATAAATTCAAATAAGCATAATAATAAAAGAGTAAGGGAAGAGAAAAACAAACACACGGATTTTTACGTGGCTCGGCAATCCCGCCTACTCCACGCCTCCAAGCCAACCAAGCTTGAGGATTTCACTATACAAGCCTCCCAAGGCTTCAAGTTCTTACAATTGACTTCCAAGGTGTCAATTGTCTCACAATCTCTTCATACAAGTGTTTCTCACACTTATACACTCACAAATTTTATGAGAAAAAGAAAATTACAACAAAAACTCTCTTTAAGAGTGGATATACAAATAATAGCTCAATGATGATTCAATAAATGATGATTTACGAAATGGAACTCAATATATGTTACGAAATGGAACTCAATATAGTCCATAAAATGAAGTTGGAGTTAAGTTTTTATAGTTAAAGCCTGAAAACTAGCCGTTATAGATAAATTCCCGCAACCAAGCGGTTAGCCGCTTGATTTATCTGGCTAGCCACTTGTAACAGTGATATTACCGTTAAATTTGAATTTTACTACAATAACACTGTTCACTAAAATTACACTTTAACATAAAACATTCTACAATTATACTATGGCCCAAAAACTTTGCCAACAGGTCCAATTTCAGAATTTCTAAAAAATAATTATTATCCCAATATTTTTTAAAATTATGATATGGCCCCAAAGAAATTAATATTTTTCAAAGAGATCCTTTTCAAAATTTAACATAATATCTATAATTTTTAAAGTTTTCAAAACCTTTCACTTTAGTCCAAAATTTGAAAATATAATATTTTCCTCAGGTGGCTAGCCGCTAGTCTCAGGCGGTTAGCCGCTTGCTCTCTGTCCAAATTTGGATTTCAAATGTTTAGATTACATTTGAGTCCTCAAACTTCTATAAATTATAGTATGGCCCAAAATGTTTCAAAACTTTGCAAATAAGTCCAATTTTGAAATTCAAAATAATATTTATCAAAATCAAAGATTGCAAAACTTTTCATTTAAGTTCAAATTACTCAAATTCACAAAATACTCTATCTTATAAATATAAAACCTTTTAGTTTATGAAAAGTAATTATTGAATTAATCTCTTGAGCTTCTCAAATACAAAATACTCTATCTTATAAATATAAAACCTTTTGTACCCGAAAACATCTCCATTAACATGTAAAATGATTTCAAATGCTCCACCATCATAACTGCCAAATCCCACTCCTCATCATTTGGCAAACTCTTATACTGAGGCTCACGTTGTTGCAACCGACAAAAAACACTTCTATACATCAATGCTACTTCAAGCATGGCATAAGTAGAGTTCCAACGAGTAGGACAATCCAATTTCAAAATTTTTTTACAATTAATTTTTAATTGTCTAGCAGCTAGCTCAAAAGTTTCATATCTTTTTGGTGTTTGTGTCCAATAACTCACACTCTCTCTAATCTTTCCAACCCCACTTTCTATAACTTTCAGCCCATCCCGCACAACCAAGTTCAATATATGAGCAGTACATCTCATATGAAAAAATTTACCACTAGAAATTAAGGTATCGGTATCAAACCTTAACAGCAATTTCTCCACCATTGCGTCATTAGTGGTACAATTATCCAATGTCAGTGAGGATAGCTTTCTATCCACGTTCCAATCCAATAGGCATTGTACTAACTCATTAGAAAGGGCATCAGCAGTATGGGGGCTTGGAACATAGATAAACCTATCAAATATTCAAAAGTCGGTATTAAATACACAAACTTAAAATATATCACAATTTAAACTTGAAAAAAATCTAATATAAGTAATAAAAAACTTAAAGGAAAAATTAAGCAAATAAAAAATTATAGACAAATTACCTTAAGATTCAACTATGCAATTTCCAAGAGTTGTCAATAAAATGGGCCGTCACAACCATATATCCCTTTTTCTGATTACTAGCTGTCCATAAATCCGTAGTAATGGCCACTCTACCATGATTTTTCCCCAATAGATGCGCAGTCTTAACCTTCTCGATTTGATATAACTTCAAGATCTCGCTCTTCAAAGTGTTTCTGCTCATTGGCTTAACCACAGGGTTAGCATGTGCCATCATTTCTCGGAAGCCTATATATTCCACGAATCTAAGTGGAAGCTCATGCATTATGACCATTCTTGCTATCAAACTCCGTAAAACATTTTGATCAAAACTGCCATAACTAATGCCACAAGTTCCATCCTCTCTTTTAATCACTTTGAGACTTCCCTGAAGTGCTTCTTCTATTTTCGGTTGATTCTTCTTAAAACAAAATGCCACATGTCTATTCAAAGCCGTAGTACCAGATTGGTATTTTGCTTTTAAAATTGCACTACAATGCATGCACTTTGCCTTTTGTTCTCCATTAACCATTACTTTTGTAAAGTGCTCCCAAGCTTCAGAGACTTTCTTTTTTCCGGTTTCTCCCTTACTCTTCTTATCATTCACGGTTGACACTGAAATTTCCTCAACCTCATTACCAGTTTTATCTTCGAAATTACGAGATAAAACTGGAGCATTCGATGAATTGATGTCCATGTTGTCCGACATTGCATTGCTCTGCTATATTACATGTTTAATATCATAAAAAATCAGCTCATACTAAAATCTGAAATTTAGTATGTTTGACAGCATATTTCAGTTTTCAGATTTTAGTATTAAACATTGCTCTGCTGTAAACATGTAAAGAAATTAAACATTGCTCTGCTGTAAACATGTAAAGAAATTAAACATTGCTCTGCTGTATAATAATAAACATAAGTAATACAGTAATACACATATGTAATACTAAAATCAGCTCATACAGTAATACAGTAAAATCAGATCATAAAAAATCAGCTCATATAGTCATATTACTGTATTACTTATGTTTATTATTATAAAAAATCAGCTCGAGCATACAATAACCAACCAAATCAACATCCAAAAAAATACAAAGCATAAATAAACAGTATAACACCAAATAATCACTTAAATTCTATCATTTTTTTAAACATAAGTAATAAAGTAAAATCTGAAATTATATGAAACATATTTGGGAGTTCTTTGTATTTCTGTATCAACGATTGGTCGGAGGATCTAACAAACATGTGGCTTTCACTTTAACTTATATTTTCAGTTATGGTAATTTGTTAAAAAAAAAAGTCGGTCTGCATTAATAATAGTAAGTAAAAGTAAAATCTGAAATTTTATCATTTTTTTTAACATAAGTCGGAAAAATTATATGAAAGGCAATTTTGTTTTTTTTGATCATGTACTTGAACTAGAACTAGAAACATTAATGAATGATGACAATATGTAAAGATTATATGAAGTAAAAAATCAATACCTGGGTCTTGGGGGTTGGGGCTGGTAGTGGTGGCTGTGATGGTGGTTGAAAAAGTAACGATGCCGTGATGGAGAGTTGGAGTCGGAGACGGTGGCGCTGACGGCACCGGAGGGGCTGCACGAACGACTCACTGTTGTGGAGCAATCGAGCAAAGCCGCGTGCCAAGCCGAGTCAACAAACGAGAACGTCGAGAAGAGATGACGCCGATGGGCGACGGTGACGGTGGGTGGTAGCTGATGCTGAATGCTGACGGTGACGAGAAGAGATGATGCCGGTGTTACTGCTGCTTATGCGGTTATGCTTCTAAGCGGCTAAGCCTCTTTTGATAATCGATAGGGAAACTGGGAAAGAGCATTAGGGATTTTGGGTTTTGACATTTTTTTTATTTTTTTTTTTAATTTAGAAACCGATCTCGGGTCCGGGTTCCGGGTTTATGGTGTTGAACCCGGACCCGGGACCGGAAATGACCGGGTTTGAGAATTTCAAACCCGGACCGCATTTTCAGTATATGCGGTCCGGGTTTTGCCCGGACCGGATTGGCCGGGTCCGGGCCGGATCCGGTCCGGGCGGGTTTTTTTGACACCCCTAATTTTAAGTCTTGGAAGACTTGTATAGTGAAAACCTCAAGCTTGGATCGCTTGGAGACGTGAACGTAGGCGGGGATTGCCGAACCACGTAAAATTTCATGTGTTTGTTTCTCTTCTCTCTTATTCATTTATTATTGTGCTTTTATTGAACTTATTGCTTTCGAATTTATTAAGCCGTTAGATTAGATTATTGTGTGGTTTTGTTAGGATAATTTTTAAAATACCAATTCACCCCTCCCCCCTTTTGGGTTGCACACTTGTATTTCAGATGTGTGCCCTAAAATTTTTCAGTTACCCTAATTTGCGAATATAAAAAGAGGTATACATGAAAAGAAAAAGGGGAGGCCGTCAATTAAGATCAAAATAGAAAAGAAAAAGCGAAGTAGTAGAATTCCCGATTGAGATTCAAGGTTTAACGAGTATAAAAAATTTAAAAATAGATTGGAATTCATTTTTTCTCTTTCTTTTCTTGTTTATTTGTTATTTCTTTGATCATTAAAGATGTATTCGACGGCTAGAACTTAGTTGTTTATTTATCTTTCACAAACTATAAACTAAATTTATCTGCGGTTGAGTGTTAAACTAGATTTATGGTTAATTGACTAAATATAAATGTTGCTGCATGTTTGATATAGTCTGTTGTTTTGATAGTATTCATTTAAAGTCATTATTTCAGCTAACCATCCATTTAATGGTACAAGCTAAGAAAAAACCACAAAACAGCCTATCCTAGTAGAACATATCAAAGCAATACTAAGTCTTGGATTGAGTTTCCTGGATTAAGTTTAACTTGAGTCCTAAAAGGGTCATGCTTAATCTAAAATTAGTAATAAACTAGATATAGGAATTCACCTTGTAATGCAATATCTTATATTGATATAATAACTGTTCACTGTTAAGTTGCATTAAAATATAAGACATCCAACATGCTACCGCTGAGGATAAAATTGGTTTCTGCCCAAGTGCTATAATAGATGCTATAGCAACTGAACTTGACATGAATAAAACAGTCAACACCATCAAGAGAGTTAAATCATTCAACTACTCCGGTCATATTGATTTAGCTTTTGTGTTTAACATGCAAAATTTATTCACTGCATTTTTTTATTATTAAGATTTTATTTTACTAAGTCATTTGTTAGTCTTAATTATATTGATTTAATTTAGAACACAGATTGTACTGTTGAAATTGCTGTAGTAAGTATGATAGCATCAATCCCTGTGGAGACGATCTTGAATACTCATTATTTTATTACTTGTTGTGTACACTTACACATTGACACTATAGCAATTGCAGTAAAATCAACAATAATAGGCTTGATAACCGTCGATCACCTCCTCCATATATGAGGTATAGTTTTCTCTATGCTGCGACATGACCAACATCTATGGCTGCCTGAACGAACCCTTTGTATTTCCCATAGCAAATCCAGAAAGGATACAAACATCCTTGAATTATCTACCTGAAGTTGTTGCCATTGGAACAATCTTTAAAAATAATTTGTGAGTATTTGAAAAAGAAGCTCGTATTTAAAGATCTTCATGACAAGCACAATCATACACATATGCATGTGGAGTGGTGTATTTATCAAATGACACGTGAAGCTTTGGCTCATAATTTAAAAGTAAACCAAAAAAGCATTTAGTAAAAATAAAACGCAAACAATAATTAGATATAAAATCACATCCTTAAAAGCAATAATGCAAAAGATAAAAGAATATTAAAATAAAAGGATATCTACTAGTTGTGATTGCGGCTTATATCTTCTTTTAATTTTACGTCTAATAATAGTTTGAATGCCCTTTATAGGTCGAAGATAGGCTTCCAATTCATTTTTCTTATAAACTAGCAAATAAGGTCTTTTAAAGTCAGATTCCCATGACTAAATTGTGCATTTATTTTTTGGGAATAGCTTTCATAAATTATGAATCTCACATTGCTCATGTCCATTTGGATGCATCTCAAGAGATCAAAAAATATCATCTAATGATTCTTCAATCAGGTCATCTTTAACGAATTTAATTTTATCTTTACGATTTTCAGAAATCATTCCTAAAGTTTTATAATGTGGTCAATTGCAATCAAATCATAAACAATTAAGACATTTAAAGCTGAGTCAATTAACTCTCCTTCTTTTAACAAATGTGGTTTTACCAAAACTAGGCATGTAAAAAAAAAAAAGGATTAGAAAACTCATCTGCCAATTAGACATTTACTTCAATTAAACAATGAATGTTAGAAGAAATGCCATTGATCATTAACAAATACAATTATTCACAATGAGCTTTATAAATCTTCTTAAGGGCATTTAGAGGGTAAGAAAGAAAATAGTTAAGTAATTTACATTGTATTTCTTCCATGCTTGATTTTGGGGTTTCAGTTATTGTGCGAAACTAAAGAATGAAGATATTGACCCAGGAAGTCAGAAATACCTTTATCCACAATTTATACAAGAAAATGAATTAAAACACACCAAAGAAACAAATTAATTTTGCAAAATCAAGTCAAATGTGAAGGGGAACAAATAGTAAAATGAAAACACAGAATGTAAAAAAATGGATATAATCAAATAATTAAATCACCTTTGTCTTTTTATTCAATTAACCTCAAGTTCCATTTGGAAGTCATATATATCATGTTTTATTTCCCTGAGTTATTTTTCTAGATCCTCAACATAGGATGCTAATGTTGGTGGTCATAAATCTCAAACAGGATGTGATTTACAAAATTATATTAGGCCTCTTAAATGAAATTTCACGCATAGGAGTTTTCCAAGATGTTTGAAGAGGATCTTTCTTATTCAAGTACTCATGATATTTATTAAGATGATAAAACGAAATAAAATTGTTAAACAAACACACTTAAGCAAGAAACTTCATAATGCATATCATTAAGACATAGATAGAAACAATCAAACAATTCAAATGATAAAGTAACAGTGAAAACAACAAAAAATCACCCATAAAAAAAACAAGACTAAATCAAGATTTGGTAGGTCACTCTAATTTATTTCGGTGCCCTCTTCACATGATTGGTATTCTAGATATGGTTTTAATCTTTGACCATTAACTTGGAATGTAACACTTGTTCTTGAATTCTCAATTTTTATCACATTATATAGATATATACTTTTTACAACAAGTGAGCCACTCCACTTTAACTTTAATTTTCCTGGAAACAAATGAAGATAAAAGTTATAGAGCAACACTTTTTGACTAATCTCAAATGTTTTCTAAAAAATTCTTTTATCATGAATAGTTTTGGTTCTTACCTTAATAATCCTTTAATTCTCATATGCATCATTCTTTAATTTCTCAAGTTTATTCAATTGCACTTTACGCACATTAGCAACATCATTTAGCTATAAATTAAAAAAGCTTTAATAACCAAGTTGATTTATACTCAAGTTCAACTGATAAGTGGCAAGGTCTACCATCAACTAGCCGATGGGGAGAGATTCTTAAGATGTTTTAAACATGGTGCCATAGGCCCAAAGTACATCAGTCAAAGATACCAATCTTTGTGACCTAGGTTAATCGTTTTTTTTTAAATTTGTTTTGTCTCTCTATTTGTTAATTCAACTTGACCACTTATTTATGAATGATATAGGGTAGCAATTTTATTTGTAATTCTATATTTCTTTATTAAGACCCGAATGACTTATTAATCACTGATAATGGCTTGAAGGATTCTAAATCTATTAAAAAAAATTTCTTTTAAAAAATGGATCACAATTTTGTGATCGCTGTACCAATGAAGAATCACTTCAATACATTTTGAATCATAATCAATAGCAACCAAAATATATACAAAACCTCAATGATGATGGAAAGGGGCATTAAAATTAATTCCCTAACAATTAAATATTTCAAAGACAATGATGGGGTTTAAAGGCATCATTTTACACTTTGAGATGGACCTTAACATTTGACAAATCTTATAAATTTTACAAAATGCATGTGAATCTTTAAATAGTGTAGACTAATAAAATCCACTATACAATATTTTGCAGCCTTTTTCTTTTAAGAAAAGTGGCCACAACATGCTTCAGAATATTGAATACTACTTACCTCATCATTCAATATACATCTCCGAAAATTTTGATTTGAACAATACTTAAACAGGTATAAATCATTTCAGTAAAAACTTTTCACCTTTATTAAGAATTTCTTCTTATCCTGCGAGTTCCAATCAAATGGCACGCACCTGTAGTAAGATAATTAAAAATGTTAGCATACTAAGGCATATTGTTTATGGAAAACAACAATTCATTAGGGAAAAAATCATTTATGGGTGTTGAATCAATTGAAAACTCATTCATAAGTTTTGAAAGATAGTTTACAACGACATTTTTTGCACCGTTTTTTGCCCTTGATTGTCAGGTTGAATTCTTGGAGTAGCGAAATCCATCATATTAATCTTGGCTTGGCATCCTGTTTAGAGATTAAATATCTAGCAGTAACATAATCAGAATAAACAATAGTGAATGAACTAATGAAATACGAACCAAATTTATCCAATGCAAATATTATGACAGGTAATTCTTTTTCGATGGTGGTGTAATTCATTTGAGCATTATTCAAAATTTTACTTGGGTAATAAATAACAAAGGGCTTACTTTCTTTTGTTTGTCCTAAAGCAGCTCCAACTACATAATCACTAGCATCACATTTCAACTCAAAAGATAAAGACCAATCAAGAGGTTGCATTATAGGGGTCAGTGGCGAAGCTAGCATCATTTTTTTGGGTGGGCTAGATTTAAAAATAATGAAATTTGTTTCTCAAAAAATTTGTTTTATACAAATGAAATTAAGCACACTACATAAGCAAAAATTTAACCATAAAACTATAAAAATACAATGTAAATAAGAAAAATACTATTGATGAAGCTGTGACTGCGGTTCTTTAAAAAAGAAATTTCATCTATTATCGCATCTAAATCGATATTGTTTGCAATTTCTCTTTCGATATAAATAATCATACAATCTGAAAAAAAATTCATTCTCCATCTTGTTTCGATGTGTTGTCTTAATCAGTTTTATCGCAAGTTAAAAGCTAATTTAAAAAAAAGTTAACATTCAAAATTAATTGTTTTACTATTTTATTAACTCATTCTTTGCATGTCATCATTATTTTATAATTCCAAGAAGATGAATCAGCACCTTCTACAGTTCCACTTTATGTGCTATCATCACCGTTTGTCATATTATAGGGTTCAACTATGTTGCAACAGTGGTACAGTACCACTATTGCTTTTAGCCATTGGATCTAGCTAATGCAACTAATGGCTGGTTGCAACAGTGGTAATGTACCACTATTGCAACATAGTTTTACCCCATATTATAATATTCTAATAGTCTATTATCACATTCTATTATTTTATAATTTTAAAAAGATAAATCATAGTTCACAGAGTCAACTTCTTCCAGTCTTCCACAATTCCAGTTCGTGTGCCAATATGCCATCATTATCATAAATCATATTCGATTCTGCGAACTAAATTTTAAAAGGCAAAGTGATTTGTACCAGGGGTCGCATCAAGAGATTGGCCATTCGTCATTGGGACTTCAGGTGTGGTGAGAGATTCAGCTTGCGGGTGCGGGCCTTGCTGCAGCAGCTCGGCATCACTCATGAGGCAGCGGCTGGGCATCAATTCGAGTGCAGGAGACTGGGCATTCAACAATCTCTTATCGACTTGAGCAATTGAATTTTGGTGAATTTCAAATTCAGATTTAGTTGGATACTGGCAAGTTTTATGAATTATGATTTGAGGAAAGTAAAGATTCCTATAATTATTAGATTTGTTTTTATTTTTTTTATAAATATTAATAAAAGTATATTTATAAATTATAATTTTTTTTTCAAAAAGCTTACCCGGGGTGCAGCTCGGGTAAGCTTACCTTGAGCTTCGCCTCTGATAGGGGTTGATGTTAAATTATTAATTATCTTTTCAAAGGCTTTCTAACAATCTTCGGTCTACTCATCTTTTATCAGGAAGTTACAAAGTAGTCTAGGTATAGCACTAAGTCTTTTATAAACCTCATAAAATCCGACATGTCCTAAAAAAAAATAGATATCCCTAACTATCTTTGGTGAGGATAAATTTGAGATGACTTCAATGACTTCAACTTTGGCTTTATCAATTTTAATTTGATTAGAAGACATTACATGGCCCAAGATAATTTCAGAAATCGTAATGAACTAACATTTATCCCAATTTAAAAAAAGTCTTGTTTCTTTACACCTTTCTAAATGCAGTTAAATCATCCATAAAAACTTCCAAACAATTTTCAAACATATCGTAAAAAATACTTAGCATGTATCTTTAAAATGTTGTAGGAGCATTACAAGGCATTCTTTAAAAATAAATTTTCCAAATGAGCATGTGAATTTAGTTTTTTCTTGGTCTTCTAAAGTTATAGAAATTAGATAATAGCCTGAGTAACCATCAAAAAAGTAATGGTAAGGTGTCATGCTAGTTTTTCAAGAATTTTGTCTAAAAATAAGAAGGAAAATGATCTTTTCTGATGGCATCATTTAATTTTCTATAATCAATGCACATGTATCAACTAGATAGGATTCATGTTAGGATCGGTTCACCTTTTTCATTTTTCACAATAACTATTCTAGGTTTCGTTAGTACTATTTGTGTTAGACTTATCCATCTACTATTAAAAATAAGATAAATAATTCTTATATTTAATAGTTTAAAGACTTCATTCTTTACCACTTCTTTTATAGAAGGGCTTAGTCTTCTTAGTAGTTGACGGGTTATTTAGGCATTTTCCTTTAGGGGATTTTATGTATGCAAATTAAAAGATTAATGTCCTTAATGTCTTTTAAGGTCCAACTAATTATAGTCTTATGCCTTTTTAGAACAACCAATAGGTTACCTTTTTGGTCGATTGTGAGTTGGGAAGAAATTACCACTGGATAGGTTTGCTGATCTTCTAGATATGCAAACTTTAATTTTTTGGTAAGGGCTTCAATTTAAGCTTTGGTGCTTCTTCTCCTTTGTCTCTTCAAGCTGTGTTATGTCTTCAAATTTCAATTAGCCATTGTCATCTTTAGATACCTATGTAGAATCAAATATATAGCATATGTTAGCATTATCACATTTTAATTCTTTACTTGATTTAAAAGAACCAGCAAAAAAAAAGTTGCAAATAGTTTGTAGAGTTCTTGAATGTACTCCTCAATGATTGGTTCAATTTCCTCATTTTTACTATCATCATTTTCTTAATCGCAAGGTTGTTGACACATGTTAAACCATTGAGTTCTAATATCATATTGTCGAAAGATAACTTCATCATTCAATTCCTCCAATTAATAAAGCATTAGAGGTAGTTAGAAATGGACGACCTAATATGATAGGAATTTGTTTACATTACTCAGCAATTAGTTTAGTTTTCAAAATAATAAAATTCACAGGAGATATAAATTTATCGACTTGGACTAATGCATCTCCAATTATCTCTTTCGACACCATAATCGACCTATTAACAATAAAAGAGTGGTGGAGGTTGGCTTTAACTCAGCAAGATTGAGTTGTAGATATATTAAGCATGGAAGCAAATTGACACTAATACTTAGATCAAGCATGTTCAATCTTACGGTCCCCAATAATGCAGGAAATAGTTGGACAACTAGGATTTTTGTATTTCAAGACATTCTTGATTGAGAGAATGGAACTTACCTGTTTTGTTATAAAAGCATTTTTTTTGCACCTTATGTTTCTTTTTTTACAGTACACAAGTCTTTTTGAAATTTAGCATAAGATCATACCTATTTAATGACGTCTAGCAAAGAAATGTTAACCCTTCACCTATTTGAAGACTTCATAAATCTCTGGACTGTGATGATCAGTACTTAAGGGAATGAAGGCATAAGAGGAGAGTTGGTTATTTCACCATGAGTTAAAGGTTCATTGGACTTTTTCTTACTATCTAAAATTGACTCCTTACTAATTTCACGAAGATCAAGAATGTGTTTTTTGATAACTTTATCACCATGAATAGTCATAACCGATTTAACTTAATTCATGTTTTGGTTTCCTATACTAGTCATTTAATAGTGTTGTGGACTCTTGGGATTTGGTTTAGGTTGAAAAAGAAACTAAATTTTTCCATGAATGGCAGGGCTAATGTAAGTTTGGAGATGGTATCTGTCAAATTGGTCAAGGTTCCCATGGTTTGGTTATTGATGGACTCTTATTCTTCAATGAATAAATGAAATGCATCTTCAAGGATATTTCTAACTAAACTTTGAGTGGTTTCTCCAACTGAAGTTGTAGGTCTGTGAGTATAGATTGGGATTTAGCCTTTTGAAATTGTCTACGACATTTGCCTATTCATACAAATATGACATGAAATATCTTGAGCATATTTAACATGATTACTCATTTTCGACTCTAATGCTTCGAGTTTTTTAGCTAAGGATACAAATTTGGCCTGAAGGTCATAATCTTTCTTAAGGTTATACATGCCTCCACTAGATGGAAATAGCTAAAGTTTACTCAATAACTTATAAAAACCAATAGTATCCTACTGTTGTGCAGTTTCAACTAATTAGTCAAGATAATCTAATAAGAAAAGAACCGCCTTAAACTTAAAAATTACAGTTTTACGGCTTTTGTCTCTAAACTCTCCATTACACATCATTTCAACAACTTGTCTGCTTTAGGATATTAGTGCCTCGCGGGAATATGACATTGATCTCCATGCTTCAAAACTATGATGTAGGCAAATATGAAGTAATTCCCTATACCTATCCCAACACAGGTAAAGAGTCTCTTCTAACTTTTAAGTGAAAGTGATGATTTATCTTTTAAAAGAATTTGTTCTATGGGGAAGAAAAAAATTTTCAAAGATTGTTCTTGTATGTTATTTCAAGTTCTTATTGATGCAAATCTAAGGTTTTGTAATTAAGTTTTAACTTTATCTTTTAAAGAAAAAGGAAAAATCTTTAATCAAATTATATTCATGCTACAATTTTAGTTTGTGTATGTATTAGAAACTTCCTCAAAATCTCTTAAATGCAAGTATGGATTCTCAGACTTTAAACCATGAAATGTTGGTAAAAGTTGGATAATGTTTTGTTTGAACTTGAATTGAGATGCTTTTAAAGGAAATATTATATACAAAAGTGCTCCAGTTCTGGATGGATTCATGTAGTCTCTTAAAGTTCTTAGTTGATTCTTATTATATATATTTTGTTGAGAATGGCTGTCTTCTTGGTCAATTTGAGGATTAAATTGGTCCAAAAGATTTTCTTTTTCGATCTCTCTTATGATTGGTGGTGGTGATTGAGATCTACGAATTAACCTATCACTTGAAGTTCAGAACCAACATCTCACGCAATGTTGATGATGTGTGCGTGTGAATTTAGAATGAAAATTACAAAAATTAAAAAATAAAAAAAAACTAAAAATTAAAAAAATGAGTAATATAAATGTACAAAAATTAAAAAAATATGAAATAAAACTAAACAAACTAAAAGTTAATTAGCTAAAATTAAAATAACTAAAAAGCAGTTAAATATTAAAAAAAATAACTCATAAATAAAATATTAACAATTTAGATGGTATTATACTAGCCATATAAACAATTAATTAAAGTAAACATATTAACATAATAATAATATATTAAAAAATTAAAAACAATTTAGGCAGTTGAAGAGGCCATATAAATTAACAAACTAAAATGCCAAAAAAAGAAAATTGCAAAGAAACATAAAAAATGAAAATTAAATTATAGAAATTTAAAGAAGAAAGAAAGAAAAGGAATATTTTTCTCAAGATGTGGACTCATTTCTTTTTTTAAACTTAAAAAATTACCAACCAATTAAGTGATTAATTCAAATTATCGGGCGTTATAATTTTTAAAGTCCAAGTAAATATTCATTATGTCCACAAAGTCCAAAAGTCAAAATTCATTTAGTCCAAAAGTCCAAAGGATAGGTCATAATCCAAAGATCCAAGCCTAAATTCAGTTTAGGTCAAAATGAAATTTTTCACAAGTTTTCTGAGTAATAATAAAATTTCAAGAAAAAAAAGCTTTAATTGAAATTTTGTGAAATAAAGTAAAATTATGAAATCCAAATGAATGAATGACAAAGGGAGAAATAAAAAGTAAAAATAATAAATAAAATATCTTTCTCCAACAACAGCGTCAAAAACTCAACACAACTCGAAATTATTGATTACTCTCAAGTATAAAAATGTCTAGTAATAATATAACCCAGTGAATTCTAGATTTATTCACAAGGGAAGATTTAATTTGTTAATTTACTTTAAACTATTTAAGAAACTAAAAGTATATTTTAAATACATGCTATTTAATTTAAGTGAAACTATGGAAATAAATTAGTTAGGGCTATGGACATACTCTTAGTAATAAATATGATTTAATAGATTCTTTTTATCTAAATTTATTGTGCAAAAGATTATTTAAATAAATTAATATTATTTTCCCATTAATTTTATTATAGATTAAGTACTTAATGTGTAAAAATTCAATTTGTCAACAAAATGTCAAAATGTCAAAATATCATATTACCGTAATCTATACTAAGATATTAAGAATTTATTATGCTAAACTCCCTTTTTTGTATACAATAAATTAAAATTTTAAAATATAAATTATGGATAAAATCAAATAGAAAATAATATAATTTATATAATTAAAAATAAAATTTGATTAAATCATTTTTTTACTAAGAGTTTCACTTTACTGTAACTATTATTATTTAGCTAAGCATAATTGAAATAAAAATAATTGTTAAAATTAAATAACACATAATTAAAATTAAAATAGCTAAGATTGAAAATAAAACTAAACTTAGTTTTGAATTAAATTTCAAAGTTCTGAAATAAATTACAAGAAAATTAAATACACAAAAAGAAAAGAAATTTTGGAGGCTAAGCCTTCCATTTCTCACCCCTCTTTTGCACTTCTTCGCCTTCTCTCTGATTTTGCTCTTTCTTCTCTCCTCCTTAGATTCTCTCTTTGCTATACTTTTTCTTATCCCCTTTTGCACTCCTTCGCTACTCCTTTTATAGGCAACTCGCAATCACTTCCTCCTTTTTCCTATTATTATTTATTAGTCAAGTGGCAGCGGCATGCCACTTGACTATCAATCGACAAAGTGGCTCCAACTATTTTATTTTTTTATTTCAATGTAATCCATCTTCTTTGTCTTCCGCTTTCGATTATGATTTTCTCTTTATTTTTTAAATATATCTACAATATAACTTATATATATAATTTTAAGATAAAATGAACATACTACAATTTAATTTAACATAAAATTATATTAGGGGAGTATTAAGATAATTCATAAGTTATAAGTACATTAATGAACAATGTAAGTGAAAAAATTATAATTTAAAACTTTATTAAATATACACTTTCTAGTGTTAATCAATACACAACCAAATCTAATTTAAAAAATGATGAAAATGTAATGGTTTTATAGGTTTTCATGAGAGAATTTTTTTAGCAAGTTCTCCACAGACGACACCAATGAAGGTGCTAAATTTTTACCTTCACATGTATTTGTAGTTTATGGAGAACTTGTCACAATCGTTGGTCTCAAATCCAGTAAGGTGAGTAACTAAAAATAACATTCCATTGCCAATTTAGTATTTGATCAAAATCAAAGAAAGAAGAAAGATGAAGAAAATGAATTTCTCTTTTTAAGTATGAAAAGTGATTTTTGGAGCCCAAAGTCTCCCTTTTCACAGAGATGACACTATTTATAAATGATTGGTGATATGAATTTGGGGGTTTGATTTAAGTCCTCTTCTTAAAAACATATCTCACTCGTCATTTCTATACACATGAATGTTATTTTGATCGTAGGGAATTATTCCAAATGTGTGTATTTCTCTGTCATTCTGACCTTTGGGTGTGATTTCTCTAAACTAATGGATTGCAGAACTAATTCCTTTTCTTGCCATCTTTACGAGCTTCGGGAGAATTTTATCTTGAGTGTTATTTCCCCTAGAATAATTCTTTTATCTAAAGGAGTGGACAGGTGGGTTTTATTTCCCCCCAAAATGATTCTTTTATGCAAAAGAGTGGACACTTAGCGTAACATGGTGCTTTTGAAATCTGGTCGCTACAGGCCCATAAGAGTTAATTTAGAGAGTTGATGTAGGTGGCTAATATATGTTTAGGTGTAGCTTCAATGTACTCAAGGGATAGTTCAAGTGGTTTCATAGAATACTTTGTATACTAGGAGTAGCTTATATAAGCTCGTATGTGAAACACAATCTCGACATTAAATTAAAAATATAGCAAGATAAACATAAATATAAAGAACACATAACGTTTATTTGGTTCGACATTTGACTTATGTCCACGGCTCTGTCGACGAGAATAAGTCATCATCAATCCACTATATAAATGAGAGGCTATATATGATTTTACATTATCTAAGATGAATAACACAAGGTAGATAGCTATATAGAGATATTTGGTGTTGATGGAGATAAAGATGGTGAATAAAAATATGGAGAGTGATAATATAATAGAGAAAATGATGAAAGTAAAGAATAGAAATAGTCTCCTAGAAATTGAGAGGTGGTTAATGATCTAAAATAGGAGGAAAAAAAAGGAGAAAAGAGAAGCACCCCGAATGTGGGTGAATAAGACATTTACATATTGGAGACTATTTGTAAGGAGAGTGCATAAAAAATAGAGCTAGTTGCCATCCTTAAGTTAAAAGGAAATGATATTTTTAGGGCTATGTCTCAAAGTTAGGGAAAAAAATAAAAATATTCCGTTTGTACTAGATTTATTCTTTCATATCTTAAATATTCAACCTTGGCCATTGATTTTCAAGCCCATCGAATGTAGTAAATTCTTTCAAATGGCATCTTTATACTGCTCTAAGTACTTTGCCAATTTTACCCATGTAATTGTTCACGTGTCATTCATTTTTTAATCCAAGAATATCATTCGAAATTTATACCTAAACAATATTTATTAAAATGATTGTTGGTCCGTAGATTAGATTAGGTTGGATTAGAAAATTCCAACCTACTAATATTGTTGGTTGAACTTCATATAACTTGTTAGGTTAACTTTTTTTTTTTTTTATGTTTTTAGCCTAATCCTACCCGCCCAAATTGTGCAAGGTTGCATAGGTTAGTACTTATGAGATTGCACAAGGCACATCATAATTTTAACTGGTAATAATATGAAGAATCTCAATAGTTAAGTCTCAATTTAAATCTCAACTATTATGTGCCATTCATATATTAATTGTCAATTTCATAATCGGTAAACTTAATATTCTATCATCCAGTAATAGAATGCTATATCAATTGGCACTCAAGTTAGACTCAAATGGTAGGATTCTTAGTATTATTTTTGAACTAGTGATGATAGAATTTCCCACTAAGCCGAGGCCCACGTGGGTTTGTCTTGCTCGAGCTGGGCTTATTCCATATGTTTTGACATCAATAGAAACTCGTGGAAGATAAAGATGGAGGGTGTTTGCCACACACACGCGCACACGCACACGCACATTCCTCAAAATATGGACATTTTTTGTTAGAGTAGAGCTTTTAATACCCATTAAAATCCTTATAACGCCTTTAAATTATTATTTCCTAAAATACCCCTATTTTAGTTTATAAAATGCAAACCCAAAAAATATTTCTTTTTAAGTTTTTATAGAAAAAAGTACATAAAAATCCTAAAATCTTAAATCATTTTATTCTTATCATATAATTTCTATCTCCATAACTTCAAACTCTTTTATTTTTCTTAGAAAATATTGACTAACATTTAAAATATAAAAATATAAATTATGAAATAAAATAAACACATCAATGGGATTCCAGCTCATTTTGATTCCGATTCTTATAAGTCAAGCAAACAACTTATTCTAATTTCCATTTCCCATTTCCATTCCAGCTCATTCCGATTCTAGCTCATTCCAATTCCAGCCCATTCCGATTACTGAAAAGTAAACGTAGCATTAGCCCAAACTGATGCAGTCTATTTCATTTAAGTGGAACCTAGAGTTTATAGTAGTAATCTTCTTGCAGTAGCTGTAAAATTTAGGAATCGAGGAAATTATTCTTACAATTACTTATATATACATGACATTTCTCACAGCTATCACCAAACTAGCTACTCTTTATGTAAAATGAAAGTATGCATTTAGACTAACCACAGAAAAGCCGCAAAAATACGTAATAATCTAATTTGCCTAACTGCGCGTGTTTCATACACTTGATATCTAAACTTAAAGAACAATTAATTGAATTCATATACAATAAGCATAAGCATACTGTAGTGTACTGATGATGTTAAGCACCTTGCAAACAATGTCTTCACCGGTCTACAACTGTAAAATCTGGTTCATTCGGCTTTTGCAACGATGAAAGTATGTCGAATTCAGTTCCACACCGCTTGCTTCCTCCTCTTCTAGTGCTTGCCGCAAGTTTTGCAGTATATGAAGTAAACTGACCTGAGCCCATTGATGGAAAAGATGCTTCTTTTTGTTCGGTTGCTTGTTCAGACACTGAGATCATACCCTCTCTTTTCTTCAGTTCAGCTGCTTCCTTCCTTCTTTTATAACGAAACCAAGCTGCTTGTATAAAGCATGCGGCCCACGTTCTCCACTGAGGTGAGTGACATCTAAAAGCATGCCTGAGTTGTTTGCAGTGCAGCTTTCGGTATTGTGATGCAACAAACCTTAAGTCCTCATCTATGAAAGCAAATGCTTCAACTTCGGTGATGGCCTTAACTGTGCGTGTGGATGAGGGGAGGATGACGCTTGGGCGAGGATCAAGAGCCCAGGTCAGGAGCTCTTCACCGCAGAAGTCACCTGGACCAATGCGGCATGAATTGAAGAATCCTGTGCGACCCCCACCAGTTGTGTAAGAATCTAAGTGGCCTCTGACAATAAAAAGCATCTCATTGACAGGATCTTCCTCCCGGACTGGGCAGGTGCCTGGTGTACACAAACGAGGCTTCAGTCTTTCACATACTGCAACTAGCATCCTATCATCCATCAAATCAAAGAGTGGTACCTGTTTCCACATTTATGACAATAAGTTGCTGATTAGATGATGATGAATTAATTAGTTTCTGGAGTCTGTGTTCCTTAATTTATAATATAACAATAATCATTCTTACTTGTCGAACTAGATCAAGGCAGAGGTGGCGTTTGATGTCTCTTCGAAGATCCGTGGGGAGGCCATCTAGTATCGATTCCTCATCGACTCCTCGAGTTGCAACCCATCTATACTGATCATACTTTCGTACACTCTGCTTTAACTCGCGTGGGAGCTGCCTGTGATGCATCCATTTTTCTGTATCTGTCCTCCTAATCCTCCACTCTTCAAGTCGTACAGTAGTAGATTGCAGATATGTCTGTTGATTACAGAAAAGGTGCAAAAGACAGATTTTACTAAACAGAAACTGCATAGATGTTATTATATATAGAATTTCACTCTTTGAGGAAGTGTTATTTAATGGCTAAACTTACTTGCATGTTCCCAATGAGCAGTCCAAAAAGTGTTAGTCCAAGAATGGCAATGGCGATGGCAAAATTTATCTCCCATATAAAAGTGCTTGTGAAGAGATTCTGTCCGAGAGAGCTTCAAAATGTTACAAAAATTGGTTAATATGCAACCATATATGTGACTACATGATAACTTAAATTTAATGAGAGCGGCAAAAGAATCAAGAGAATTAATGGGCCTTCAAGTAACAAGACTAAAAACAGACTTCACCTTAGATTTCTCAAGCCCCACCAAAGACAGTAAAAGTACTTGTCCAAGAACCTAGAAGCCGTCACTCCCAAAATCACAGCATCAGCAAAAATGCCGAACTGATAATAATTGCTTTTTGGATCACATAGGCTTGAAATATTGCTCATTTGAAACAAAATGGCTCTAGATGAGTCTTTCACAAGATGGCAGTCAAAAAATCCAATGTTGCACTCAAGATGATGTGATCTACAAACTTTCCTCCAACACTCTTCTTGCCGCTCTACTGATAAGAGGTACCAACAGGCTCCTAAAACCTATCAAAAGAGTGGCAATTAAACGACTAGAACCAACAAACAGAGTAACTTAATAAGTTGCTAATCATTGTATTTATGTTGAAGGAAACCCAAGTAACAGATATTTAGAAGTTCAGTTTCTTTCTCATAAATGATTTACGATCATAAGACTCATAACTTACATGGCTGGCCAACATGTAGAGCATCAGATTGTAAGCCGCCCCGGCCCATGACGTTTCCAACAGAACCCCAGAGGCCTTGATAATTTGAGAAGAAAGTGGAAATATAAGGTATAGCCTCAGGAGATACTGAAATATGATGATCAAGCGGATAACATTTTTTGTGCTGACCATCGATGAACCCTTTAAATTAGGGATTACAGCCCAAAGCAACAACTGAAATATGTCAAAACAAATTCACTTAGTTCAAAGAAAATCTTAAAGATGCCTCTAAATGCTGTATTATAACTGAACGAAAAATCGACTGCAAATACAGTATCGTGTGAGCAAACCAAAACGAGAGTAAACAGAAAATGGCATTGTCGATGGACAACATCAAGTCCTCATGAAGCATTTCATTTCCCTTTCATCAGTGAGGCCTAATGCTCCATTTGGTTGCAAAGAAACATAAAAATTAATGAACTGGGCACAGAATAAGCATTTGGAACTAATGTACTAGTTACAGAGCTTTAGTCCACACTTAACCTAAAGACAGATATTATACGGAAAGTGCTGCACAAAAGCAGTCACAACAGTGAGATGCATACCTGTGGAATGGGTTGGGCAGCCAGTAAATCGAGCCAAAAATCTTTCCGAAGGTACCTTGAGGAAATTTTCGATGGGTCTATAACCAGATCGCCTCTCCCCAGTACCCGAGAGGATGGAGCAACATAAGCTGTCCGAAATCTGATAAAAATTCTAACAAAGTAAAATGCATCGGCTAATGATCGAATGACTGTGAGAATGATTTCAAGGGGTACAGAAACATTAATGCAGGCATTCTTCTTAGCCTCCGGCAAGTAAAAGAATAGAGGGTCAACAAAAAGAGAAACCAAGCACGCTACTAAGAAAATTTTGTTCCATCTGTTAATGATAGGTCCTCTAGGATCCAATATCACCTTCTCCACAAGCTCATAATCCTCGGAGAAGACTCTTGAAAGTCCCCTTTTATGGAAGGTCTTGCCCTTTGCATCATTCCCAAACTTATTTGAGCGGAGCTCACGCCCTGATACTGCAAGAAATTTATTGGTAAACTTTGACATATAACCCCTTATGGGCGATGTGTATTTGGTCATCTCAGGATCCTCTTGAAATCTGAAATTCATGTAACATCATTTCAGTGAAGCATTGAGCCAAGAATTAAGAATCAAACAAAATTTGGCAGCATGGCTTTTTCTCATTAGACCACCTTTTTTAGCAAGAGCATTATGCGAAAGAGTAACAAGTAGCAAAATCGCATAGACAGTTTTCTAATTGCAGATTCATGAAACAGGTTAAAGCATAAAGGGATACTTTGACAGACCTTATGCATGTGTGTCTAGCATCAGCCATGGCGGGAGACGATAAAAAATTAATTCAACTTCAATCAATGGATATGATCTTGGCATAAAAAAATTTACAGGGCATTTATTCAATGAAGCAGTGGATTCAAACCACATAATTAAATAACTTTTTCGTACATAATTTGTTGAAAATCACGGGGAAATGAAGAAATAACAACTTTTTAAGAAGCTTAAAGCACAGCCACATTTGCTAGGCAGTAAGTTCAAGTTAAAACTGTGAACTTTGCAACAGCTAATGAGTTCTGCAAATTGTCTATCTCTTAAACTAATTTGTCAGAGATTTCAAAGAAACTCGTGACAGAAAATTTATGATATAAAGAAAACTTACAATCACAGCTTGCTAAAATCTTTCCCTTTATTTTTGCCGCTCTGCTTGTACTTTATGACAGGAACTGACCACATGAAACTTATAAAACTGTATTGAGGAAATACTTCAAAAACTAAACAGAACAAGGAATATGGGATCAAACATTCAAACAAAGGCAAAATTTGACCAAAGAACCTTCTTAATTTTGTTTCATTTTATCAAAATTATTCCATTTTGAGTCATCAATGATCAACCAATCATCACAATGTCAGAATTCAAGTAAATACGTTAATGTCCAAGTGAAAAATTAAAGCGAAAATTGTAAGGCAAAAGTCAGAATATTTAGGTAATTGGTGATATCTATAAATTCCCAGAAATCTATGGGAAATTTAAGTAGGATTATAACGAGAATCCAGCTAAGATGAGAACAAAGATAGGAGTCAACCCAGCTTGAGTATGGAGACATCAAGTAGGTAAATGTAGGGCTGCACGTGCAGGGTGGGATTTGTCGATTTTGATCATATTCTGAATCTCGTTACCAATATTAAATTGGGATAAAAATGTGTCCTGCTCCTAATTCAATTGGGGATCTCGAACTGTCTCCGGATGACATTTATTTTTTGTCGCAGATTCTATCATAAACAAAATGTCGTACTATTATAATCAACATGTTACAATCATATAACCTATATGTATCAATATTTCATATTATTATAAGCGACATGCCATATATATTATATTATTAAAATAACATGCCATACACAAATTACCATATAACATGTCATTTAAAAAAAAAAAACTAAGATTTTGTTGCATTTTGGATCCCAACTGGTATTTTCAAATGTCTCGAACCTCGTTTCGAACAGTGAATTAAGACAAATTTGAATTTAAATCCCAACCCAAATAATAGATCAAAATAAAATCATACACTGAATCCCACTCCGAACGGACTGATTCCTAAATCTCAATGGGAATTCGAGAAATTTTGCCAATGTTAAATGCTACTTGCTATTTAGTTGATACAATTTAAGCCTATTAACCAGTTAGTTCTTGTATTATAAAAAAATAAAAAAAAAAAAACCTTTTTTGGATTTCCGTTATAGTATATTTAATTATCATCTATTTTCGACCAATTACATGTTAGATTTGTTTAAATGTTAAGTTATATCAAATAGAAATACTATTTTACCTTAAAAAATTAAATTTTTAAAGAATACATAAGTTAACTGAATAATCACCCCCAAAATATTAACACGGGGGAGGGGGCTTACTTTTGTGGGTTCCCGTTTAGTTGCTTTGTGAGCATTATTGCCTAATCAAGAAATCTAATTTAGACAACGGAAAATTGAGTATCTATAGCATGTCTTGGTTGCAATTGAAGTCTTATCATGAAAAGCTTATTTGCATTTTGAGTATCTTACGGAAAGTAATGGTCTTTTGACTTTTTTCCATTTTACTTTGTTTAAAGGAAAATTATTTATGTACTCTATATATATATATATTGCACCACTTTTATTTTTAAGTTTGTATGAAAAAATTACTTTAATAATAAAAAATAATCATTTTATTCCTAAATAAATTAAAAAACTATTTTTTTACAAAATTTTAAAAACTAAAAAATTATAATTACAAAAACACTCCTGAATTTAATAAAATAAGTAAATCTCAAATCCAATATGTTCATTTTTATAATTATAATTTCACTTAATTTATATAGGGAAGTTCCTTTATATTGATACAGGGAAGTTTACAACAATTATAGGTAGCTTTTCTCTTCATGTTAATTTGTGTAAACTTCCTTATATTTAATTTAATTACAAAAATTAAATGAAAATATAATTACAAGATGTAAATTCTTATAATTATAATTTCATTTAAAAATTATCATCTTAAATTTTAAGATTTATTTTTTTATTGAATTTAGAGGCATTATTGTAGTTAAATTTTTTTAGAATAAAATAGATTTTTAATTCATTTGCAGGTAAAATGATTATTTTTAGTGTTAAAATAGTTGATTAATACAAGTTTAGAAACAAAGATAATGCAAAAAACATGTCAAAATGTTGTGGTGATTAAAGGTATATATGGTAAAATAAAGATAGTGCAAAGATAATTAATCCTTATTTAAAATTTTATATTACATATCATAAATTGAGACTTGAGAGCAAATTTTCAAAAGATGTGCATTTTTCAATAGAGTAAGGAAGATTGATATGCATGTGTAGGGATAGAATTGAAAGCCCCTCTCTTTTAACATAAAATTTCAGCCTTTTAAGTTATAATCATTCCAATAATTAAGATTAACGTTGATACGAATTTCTTTTCTGAAGAAAAACAATTAAAAACTGAGAACGACCAAATGGATATTAATAATTCTTTCGATTCTATTTGTCAATTTTTATTATCCCCTCCTTATATCTCTCCAAGTTATCTAATCTTCTTAAAAAATATATACATATTCACCAACAATAAATGGAAAACAAGAAAGGGACAATGTTGTATCACGAACAAATAAATCTTACATCAATAATTTTATTTTATTCTTTTCTATCTTATACTAAATCTTAGCCGTAAAAATGTTATTGTGTATAAGCAGATCTATAATTGTAGAGTGATCACCCCTTTATCGTATTGTGCTTAACTATAACGAAATTAATTCATGTGCTTATATATATATATATATATATATATATATATATATATATATATAAGCACATGAATTAAAGTTATAATCTTTTTTTTTTTTGTAATACCATTTAGATGTCAGAATACATAAATTTCCAATACATCTTACGATCTACCACACATTTACCACGCATCTTACTAAAACTCAAAAATCTACTCTCATTAACAACTATAGAAAAATCTATCCATAAGTTGTAGTTTTAAGAAGAAAATAGAGTTTATGAGAACTCACGCCCTCAATACACAGCATACGACCGATATATATAGGTGGGGTGGGGGGTGGTGGGGGTTGGGGTTGGGGAGAGATGCTGTTTTGGGTACATTTCAGTCTTAGGTTTGCCGCGATGCCAATACAAAGATGTGAAAAGATAAGAAAATTGTTAACAGACCCTTATCAAGAATGATCGAGAATAGAGACATTGAGAAATTAATATATATATATATATATATATATATATACACGTAAAAACTCAATGAGATCGTATTCCACCTTTCAGTCAAATGGATTTTAAAGACTCAAAGTTGATTATCGACGATAATCATTAAGCCCAGGAAACTTCAGTCCTTAGAACTAGAGACACCAGACGCAGCTTTCACTCTTTTTTAAGCATGACCATAAGAGGTTCCCAGCCGAGGTACCTCGCACCCCGCAGCCTGAGCCCGATCAACGAGTCAACAAAGATCATCAAAACGCAACCATCCGATCACGAAGAAAAATTCTTTTTTAACCACCAGAGTTAGCATCTCCAATTAGAGGGTTTAGTTACCTTACACAGGCAACTCTCCCACAACCTTTAGATAAATAAATAACAGGATTTTATTACTTTATATTTTGTCAGCCGTTATTCCATCAAACGGTTATTACAACGGTCGTAGAAAAATTATGTAACAAAGCCCTTACAAGAATTGCGTAACAAGATCCCTAGTTAGAAGATGCATTTTCTTGTTATATTTCCGGGCTGTCAATGAATGACGTGCACTTGAGATTTTGAAGCCTTCTTGCTAGCATCTTTAAGATCCTAGCAATTAGCAAAACACGTGGACAAGCCAAACAATGCATATTTCATATGTAAAATCAAGTTAAATTTCAGGCTACATAATCGTTTCTTGTCTCAATTATGGTTTTCAGGACATGGATGAAAAACTTAGTGACAGACAACTCAAGCTACCCTTCATCTGGCATGCGTCACAGAGATGGAATTATCAAAATGCCAGATGCAAGGATCCTGTTCTGAAAACCTTCGAAAGAAAGTCAAACCAATGCAGCTCCAAAATTTCCAAGGCCCATGATGATAGTTTGAAATTATAACAAGGCAACATGCATTTCACATCTGCAAAAACAAATAATCATGAATCTGTCTCTAAAGCCGATGATTTGATAGCATTGATAAGCAGCCTTATAACAACACAAATAACTAACGATAAAATCAAAACAACTGAAAACTAGTTTCTGCCACAGCTCAAAATTGACGCCTTGGTGGCCTTGCTTCAGCCACCGAGACTCGAATTGCTCTACCGGCCAAATCCTGCACAAAACAAATTTTAGCATAAGCATCTGTAGTAGACTTTTAGGTCCTCAAAAGCGAAGAGAATTTAACAGAATATTTGTAAACTACATAAACGAAGACATAAAAACAATATCCTCTAGTGTTGGATCTCGATTCAGCATGCATAGAGTTGATTGAAGAAATGTCATGAGCAATGAGCATATAACATGCCTAGCAGAAGCAGATATGAAATCAACATTTTCTGAATTTTAACAATATATAACTAATTGAAAATATGATTCAACGAGTCAGCCAACTATAACATAGAAAATCTTAGAAAGATGATATAGCCACATGATTCTTTTTGTATGAAGCGAATATCAATGCTTTATGTGCTGAAGATTATCTAAAACCATTATACACACCAAATTACAAAGCATCAATTTCAAAAGCATGATTATATCCAAAATAAATGTAGAAACTTCAGCACAAAGATAAAGCTGAAGGTCAAGTTAATAATGACAGCAAACAAAAGTGACACGTTTGAAAATAAAAATACATATAACATTGAGGACGAAAAGGAAAATAATGAACTTACTACACCATTCAAGGAATCAATTGCATTGTCAACCTCTTCAGCAGAACTGTAAGTCACAAACCCGAAACCCCGCGATCTACCACTCTCCCTGTCATATACCACTTTGGCTTCCAAAACCTTCCCTTGCTCCCTAAACAAAGTCTCAAGAGCTAAATCATCAACACCCCATGAAAGGTTACCAACATAAACACGGTTGCCACCATTAGAAGGCGCACCAGCACCACCTCCTCTGGGCCCTCTGGGGGAGAATTCTTCCCTCCTAGGAGGAGGAGGTCCAGAGTTCACCCTCAGGGGTCGGCCCTCAAGTTCCTGAAATTTGAACAAGACTCTTGCTTAGGCATAACAATCACATTGCTAATAGATATGAAATCACCCTGTCAGAAGTAAAGTTCTCATGAAATCAAGCATCAATAAGAGTGAAAATTCAAATAGGAAAAATCACAGCACAAGGTGAGTTCAAAAATGGATTTTCATAAATTCTAAACAAATCCACTTTCAAATGTCAATAATCCATTCAATCATTTCTTTCATCTCTGAAAAGCAGTAAGCCATTAACACATTAAAAAACTGATTTTTTTTTTTAGGCGGGAGTTTATTGCTTACATAGCCATTAAACTGCTGAGCAGCTGCTTCAACTTCCTCAACAGTTGACATGGTCACAAAACCAAATCCTCTGCTTCTCCCAGTGACCTTGTCATATATTACCTGCCACAAACAATAGACCCCGTTGCATCAAATTCTTCCAAAATTCTAATCACTAACAAATACTTAATTTGAAAACATTTTCTCAATAAACAAACAAGCAAACAAACAGAAAAAGCTAAAATCTTTTTACAAGGCTATCAACGGGCCCTCACGAAAAAAGTACCTCAACCATCTCAACATTTCCAGCGGTTTCAAACAAGCCAGCAAGCTGAGCACTGTCAACGCTAAAAGGAAGGTTACCCACAAAAAGTTTCAAGTCGGGGGAGAAATTCGAACCGTCTTCATCGCTCAAAAGGTCCTCTTCCTGGTCAAACTCGGACGAAACGGCCACGTTTCTGACGAAACGAGAGGGGGAGGAGGGCAAGGGTTGAAAAGAATGGATGAAAGAAGAGGAAATCGAGATGGGCTTTGCGAGAAGTTTGTGAGAAGAGGAGGAAGATAAGAGAGAAAATGAAGCGGGTTTTGAGTTGTAGAGGGCTAGGGTTTTGGGACTGAGAGATGGGAGCACCAGAGAAGAAGCTGACGTCGTAGACATGGCTGCTGGCTCAAGGGTTTTTGAGTTGCTTTGAAAGCTTTGAAAATGAAGAAGATAAAGTTTTGTGCGTGCTCCCAGAAGAGGCTCAGGAGAGATGGATAGATATGGAACTTGCAAAGTGATGAGATATTTTTTTAGGTTTATGCAAAAGTCTAAAATATCCTCCATGAATAAAACAAAGTGTAATCTCATTTACTTGAATTTTTTTCATTTTTTTTTAATTTAATTTAAGTCATTAGCCAGTAGGGCTGATCCCCAAGCTTTCGGTCGACTCTTTTCTCCGCCTAAATATATTAAAATGAGTTATTTTTTCTTGCATTAATTGGTGTGTAGAGTTAATTTTTCTTTTACTAATTTGTGGGTAAAATTATTATTTTTTTACAATTTTAAGAAATTTGTGAACAATTTATAAAAGTTAATTTTAAATTGTATTATAAGCTGTATGTTAAATTTTGGGTTTGCTTGCATATATCAATAGTATTTGTATCTATCGAAAAAGAAAAGCATTTTACAATAACAAAGCTAAATGAGCGATGATAAAATGCCGACTTTAATGTTCTATTATTAAAAAAAAAAACCATTTTTTTTATTTTTTCCTCTCTCTAAATAAATGCTGTTAAAATTCGAGTCTGTCAATTAGTGTGGATATTGAGATTATTTAAACAATTATATTAAAACATTTAGAGGATAAAAAGGGAATTTAAGGGTACAAATACTTGGTAAAAATATCTGCTGTGGTGCTCCTCAGGGAAGTCGATCTGCAGCAGAAGCAAGTTGCACAAAATGTAAAACCATCTTGGAGCGGTGGAGATCAGGACCGTCCAATTTGAAAGCCACTTGAAAATCAAAACAAAATGATCGATTAGATGCGGACTGACTGGCAAAGGAGAGAAAATGACAATGTGGTGGAACGGGAAGATATTTTTGCTGGACAAAATGGATAACGGTGAAAATAATACATATCTTTGTGGTAGAGAATGTGTGCTATACATATATGCTACGTGCTAAGACTGCCTAAGCTCTCCCACAATCATCATCATACTCTTCTTAACTTCTACTCTGCAACTTCACCCACTAAGCCCAAATTGAATCCTGTGATTATGATAGAAATTTTGTAATGGAATCATCCACACGAGATATAGTTGCTGTAAATTCACTTATTATCAAGTATAATGGTTGATATATGTTAGCTGTCAAGTGAAAAAAAACAAATACCCTATAATGAGTGCTTTAGGCCTATAATGAAGAACATTATTAGTATCACCTCCAAAACGATCCAACTTTAACTCCAGACACATTGATAGAACAACAAAAATAATGCAATCAACAACAAAAAAATAATGCACCTACGGCGTGATTAATCTGGGTAGCTGTAGCTGTGTAATACTAAACACGTAATTTGAAAGGGGTGAAGCAGCTTAAGGGATTCTTGGGGGCGAAAGGCTGATAAGGAGATGAGTGCCCTATCTGTCTTCATTTGTCATGTTCTCTATACACAACTGCTTTCATCTTCCACGACCTTATGGGTTTTGGGTTTTTTTTCAGGTTACCAAAGTGTTAATACCATAAATGCCTCCTTATGTGTGTTGTGTAGATTAGATGTAATTCAAGATCATAGAATGCCTGCAATACCCTATCCAAAACACAAGTGTTAGATAAATTAATATAAAGAAAACCAAATTGACATACCATCAGTGGCTTACTAGGGTCTGGGCCAATCAACCATGAACTGCATATAGTATATTACAAAATTCGGCAATGAAAGAATTAGGAAAAAAATAAAAATAAAAATAAAAATGCAGAAACAGGGAAGAGACAAGTTACGAGTTCTAGTGCAAGTAAAAGATGAACTCCAATCGGGCAAAAATGACGGCAGCTACTCAGGAAAAGACAATGTTTATCTATAATTCTCAAGCCTATAAATAATGCAGCTGAAATGAACTTGTCAAGTGTCAACAGCAAGCAATGACTGCAATGAGGTAATTAATTTTTTAAAAAAAAAAAAAAAAGAAAGAAGAAAAAGCAAGAGCTTATATTGAAAATTAAGATTTTGCTGGTACATTTTAATTTTGATTGAATCCATCCCCATCAGCTGATCATGCATATGAACTTTAGAACTTGTGACATTCCACTAAAATGAATTCGTAAATTATTCTGCAAAAGGTAGTAGTATTCTTCAAAATGGGTCTGAAACCTAAAACAAATAAAGCATCAAGTCTCAACTTGAAACTACATTTGGAGAAAATACACCTAAAAAAAAGAAAAATTAGCTGGCAACAGCACTTTGTTTCTTCTCTTTTTCGCTCCCATGGGACATCTCCCCTCTAATCATTCTGGAGAGTATATCTGCTTGCTTCGTGTTCCCTTCTTGATTAAGGCCAGCAATCAACTTGTCACTACTCTTCCAATCAGTGACCCCTCCTTTCTCCATTATTTTACATAATATTGAATAGGCATTGAGGGTCTTCCCAGCTGCCAAGAGAGCATCCAACACCTTCTCATAGCTTGCGAAGTCTATGATGCAGTCTCTTCCCAAACAGAAATCCAACAACTTAACAGCAGCAATAGTCTTCCCTTTCTCAGATAGAACAGATAGAAGACTATCGAAATTGGGTACGCACCCAATTTGCATCATTAGATCAATACGTCCAAGAGCTTCCTCAACATGACCTCTCATGAGAAGAGCTTCCAAAATCTTGGCAACCAAATCCATGTTCTCCTTCACGCCCTTCTCCACCATGCTCTTCATAACTCTGCTTGCAGTCTGAACCCTCCCATCTTCAAACAGGCTCTCCATTATTGACCTAAATAGTGAGGAAGCTGGAGAATGTCCATCTTCAATCATACTATCTAAAGCAGTTTTAGCATCAGCTGGCTCACCTTTCCTCAAATAGCTCTCAATCAGACACGTGTAAGCATCAGCATCTCTAGGCACTCCTCTCCGACCCATAATCTTAACAATTTCAAAAGCAGTGCCTGGATTCCCTTCTTTTGAATGGCCAAGGATCAAATTATTGAAGGCAACAGGATCTAAAACACCCTTTTTCATTAATTGCCTAAAAAAGATTTCAGCTTTTCCTGTCTGACCATTGAGGCACAGATGCTGTATCATCGGGTTATAAGAACTAGCCTCCATATCCAAAGTACTCTGTGGCCTCAAAATAATTTCCTTCTCAACAAGCTTATCCAACAACTTAATTGCCCGATCATACATCTCAGCCTTGCAGAAGTTCTCAATTAAGACACCATAATGTCCAGCCTCTGTTGGAATGCTCAATCGAATCATTGCCTTAAGCACATCCGCAGCAGCATTTAAGTCCCCAGACTTACACTGAACATTCAAGAGCTTCATAAATACTGAATTATCCTTGGGAGGAATATACCCCTCTACCATCTCCCTCAAAACCTTCTGCGCTTCAGCCATCTTTCCCGCATCACACAACCCCGGTAACAGAGTAGTATAAGTAACTGCATTTGGCTTAACATCAAACGACTTCATTTCATCAAATATCCTAAGTGCATCATCAGCTCGCTCAACAGCAATATACCCTTTTATCATAGTAGTATAACTAATAACGGTACGCTCAATATTCTTCTCCTTCATCTCCGCAAACAACTTCTCTGCCTCATCCATTTTCTTAAACCGATTATATCCATTAATCATGGTATTATATGTAACAACGTCCGGGGAGATCCCCCTACTCTTCATATCCTCGAAAAACCTTATGGCAGCCTCAAGCTTTAAACTCAAAAAGAACCCCCAAAGCATAACATTATAAGTATGCCGAGTAGGCTCAATCCCTTCACTCAACATCTTGTTAAAGTACCTCTTGGCCATCATATAGCGACCGCGCCTAAGTATCACCTTAAACAAAGCATCATAAGATTTGACACTCCTCTCAACACCCAATTGCTTCATTATATCAAAAATTTTGACAGACTCTTGAACAATTCCCTTTTTACCGTAACTTTCAATCAAGACTTCAAACATATCTTCATCCCATTGAACACCCTTTTTGGGCATATCCAACAAAATACACCTAGCATGATTTAACTTGCCAACACGGCCTAAGATTTCAATCATTTTCAAATGGGTTTCTCGGTCATGGTTAAATAAGCCGCCGCGCTCAACCCACCGGAAGAACTGGAGCGCATGCTCCGCATTCTTTGCTCCGTGAAGTACATTGTAAACAAGGTCGTGATCAAATTGGGGCACTAAAGCCCGGATCTTGTTCTGTAACCGCGTCGTCCATGCCCGCTCAGCCATCAGTTTACATATTGTATCCTCTAATTTCACTGGGGATCGGTGGTTACCTCTTGGGATCCTCTGCCTCTGGTTCGGTTCTTCATCTGCTTGAAACGGATCCGGGTTTGGAGCGGGGCTGTCTTGGGTCTGCTGCTGGTCATTGATTGAGCAGAAGAAATGGGGGAGAATGAGAGAATACGGAGCTTCGATTCTGGATATGATTGGATGAACCCTGGGCTTTAATTGGTGGGGCTTAGAGAGGGAGATCAAGGCCATTCCTTGAATTCGCAAAGTGGGTATTTGTGATTCTGAAATTTGAGGGTTTTCTTTTTGTTTTTGTTTATAAGAAGTTACATGCAAACAAAGACTGACAGAGAGCCACACGAGAGGGAGAGGGAGAGGGAGAGAGCAGTTGCAGAGCTAGGGTTTAGTCATGGGAAAAGGAAAAACCCCATTCGTGCTTCAATTGTGTTGTACCATAGGGTACAAGTACGTACGTGTTCACTAGGTTGTTTAATTTCAATAGTCCAATTTATGTTCGTTACGGCCCGTTAGAACAGTTGAGATAACTTTGAATAACAAGTGAAAATTACGGTATAAAATCATAAAATTTGAATGAATCATGAATTTTATACGGAAATAATAAATATACCTCGAACTATTTAAAACAAATTAGATGTGGATTTGAGAAATTAGAATTTCAAGTCTCAATAGGATATACATACATATATATATATATAACTTTTATTCAATTTATATACCACTCTGTTTTATGATTTGCTTTTACTCAAACGTAATATTGATTCATGCTCAAACCACTTAGCCCAAGTGGTTTAGAGCCCTTCCCTCATAAATGTGAGGAAAGAGATTCGAACCTCCGCAAACGTATTGTAAGGGTTTAATTTAAATTTCTTTCAACCTCAGCACCGAGAACTTAAGTGAAAGCGCGATGCTTTTCTCCTGAATGTGAGTTTGACGTCCCTCGAATATTTGAGAGGGTTAAGATTTGGACGGTGTCATACCAGAATTGATGTAAACGAATTTCAGTATATATATGATTGTAAATATCATGAGCAATAGTTTTTTTCAAAAAAAAAATATATATTGATTCATGCTATTTCTTTGAATAAATTGAAGAGTTGTAAACACAAATGTTAATCTAAATATGAACAATTAGCTATTTGTACAATTATTAATCTAAATATGAACAATTAGCTATTTATACAATTATCTTATATGTATAGAACATAGATCAAGATGATAATTTACCCTTAAGAACCATTTATGATTTATCTCAATATTTGAGATTTGGATTCGGATTTATCTACTCAGATTCGGTGACTGTGTTGTGTCGGGTATCTTACCAAACAATATGTTGTTTTACTTTTATCAATTGAAGTGTGCTCTTTACCTGCGAAAGCTGAGATGATTTGACTAGGCCAGCGCCAGACTTGTAAATTAGACCTTACTCTCTGGAGCCGTTTTTCTTTCGATTATTAGAAGATTGTAGTAACCAATTATTTGCTTTATGTTTATTAATTGTTGTCCTAACTATACTCGAGTCTTTTTTTTTTTACTTTCTTCTATAGTATTTTTTTCTCTAAAAAAATACAAGAATGAAAATAGACTGAAGCCGCTATGGCTTGGTTTTATTCACTCACGAGTTGGGTGTTTTTTCATCTTTTTAATCTTTTGTCTATTCTTTTCCTTAAACTTTCTTTTATTTCCATAATAGCTTTTGGATAAAGGCTTTCAAAAGTTGATTTAATTACAATTCAGTCAGGTTAGTAGAAGTTTACCACTAAAGTACTATATTCAGGGAGATATGGACACAGAGGAATTAATTAGAAAGTGTCAAGCCATTGTTTTAAAATAAGAAGAGGAAGATACAATAACACTGATGGGAAGAATGAAGAAAACGGGGGAAAAAATTGCTACAAATTGCTTGGTGGGAAAGGTCATACTTACAAGAGAAGTTAACAGGGAAGGTTTGAAGGCAGCAATGCAACAAGCATGGAGGACAATTAAATAAGTAAAAGATTGAGAGTATGGGGGATAATGTGTTCTTGTTCAAGTTCGCCATTGAAGGAGAAAAGAAAAGAGTGTTTGTTGGGGGGGGGGTCCACGACATTTTGACAGAGCTTTGCTGGTACTGGCTGAACCAGTAAGCATAGAAGACATTAAAAAACAATCCTTCACGCATACTTTTTTCTGGATACAAATTCACAATATACCTATAATGTGTATAGCGAGAGAGATCATCCAAAAATTGGGGGAGAAGATTGGCACCCTGGAAGACATTAAAATCGACAAAGTAGGTGAATGCATAGGTTGTTGAGTGTTAGAAAGTGTATATTTATAAAGGAGAAATTCATCATTTTACACTTCAAATCTCACTAACATCTCTAATTTTATTTATTTAAGTCCCTTGTTATTTAATTATATATGTTTTGTTTTAATTAAGTATTTTGTGTATTTTAGGGGTATCATGGTCATTTCACAATGAAATCGATTTCGGATAGCAAAACGGACGTCACTTTTGAACTCAGGACAGTCGAAAACCTTAAGAGGAGTATAAAAGGAAAAATGACTTTTTCACACGTCACGGCACTATTCACATATACTGATCGTTTATGAATCTTTACGACACGCTCGCACAGTATTCTTGTTCAAACCATGTGCAAACCGTGTTCTTTATTCAAACCGCGTGGTCAAACCCGTGGTCAAACCGCAAGTATTCGTTTCACTGATGACGTGGCGCAATCATGTGCATCCAAACTATTTTTAATCCGATGGCTATGATTCACTCAATATATCTATAAAAAGGGGGCCTCCCCCCCTAATTTGATACCCCTGAATCCATTTTTGAGCTTAGTTTTCTGTAATTCTCTCTCCATCTTGTATTTTCTACGTATTTTAATAAATTTCCATTTTACCCTTAGTTCAATTATGAGTAGCTAATTTTCTTTCAAGTTTGGGTTGAAGGTGAAGTCTCAACATGTGTCATGGGCTTTATTTGGTAAATTTATTTTCTCTTCCCCTCTAATTTCTGTGGAGGTTTTGACTTCTCGTCGACAAATAATAATAATCTTGTCTAGTTACCGCCCTGATTTTACCGGCACCCTAGTATAAGGTTATTATTATTTGGCACGATAAGCCCTTAGCACCATATTGATTAGAGCGTGGTTAATGAGGTGTGGATTCCCCCCTCATGATTTAATTGGTATTAATAAGGAATATTTAGCCCATGGTGCATGTTGATACGGATCCAGATACAGAAGTGCTTTATCTCAATAGTTTCCATTTTAATTTAATTTCGTCATTCCAATTTAAATTCTAGCATAATTTAAATCAATTTCCCCACAAATCCAATCACCCAATTACAAAGTTAATTCTACACACAATTAAAATCCACCTCCTCGTGGGATCGACACTCGACACCATTAATCTATTCTACAATAGATTTGTGCACTTGCGAGTTCAACAAAATTTGCACAACAAGTTTTTGGCGCCGTTGCCGGGGAGGTAAGTATTTTGATTTGTAGAATTAATTTTTTGTAAATAATTTTATTATTATTATTATTATTATTATTATTATTATTATTATTATTATTATTATTTTAGTTGTTTCCTTGTATTTTTTTCTTAATTAATTAAAAAAAAGTGAATTTATATTTTAGGTAATAATTTCTTTTTCTCTTCTTTAAATTTCTGTAATTTAATTTTCAAGTTATTTTTCTTTGTAATTTTTCATTTATCTCATTAATTTATTTTTATTTTATTTCACGTATTTGTTTTAGTGTATTTTGTTTTTATAGAAAGGTTGTAACAGCGCAATAAGGTTAGTATTGTAATTTCTCCTTCTTCTTTATTATTATTTAATTTGTTCTCATTTTTATTTTCTTTGCATGCATGGTCGTAGGTCATTATTACCTAATCTTGAACCTATAGACCTTGAATTAAAAAGAACATTTCACACATACAAACACATCGCACTTAAAGAAAAAATTGAAATGGATTTACAACAACCAGAACCACAGGAGAGGCCATTTAAGGACTACTTCAGTCCCTTAGCTAATTTGAGCACATCTTGCATAAGATACCCAAATGTAGCTGCTAGGAGTTTTGAGCTAAAACCTAGTGTGCTAAATTGTCTCCCAACATTCTATGGCCTAGAAAATGAGGACCCATATAATCATCTGAATGATTTTCATACAATTTGTCAAACCTTTACATATGAGAATTTTTCAGAAGATGATGTTAAACTTAGACTATTCCCATTTTCTTTAAAGGATAGAGCTCGTTCATGGTTTAATACATTGCACCTAATAGCATTACAACATGGGAACAAATGGTAACGAAATTTTTAAACAAATATTTCCCAGTGCATAAAACCAATGCTATTCGCAGGGAAATCTCAGAGTTCACTCAGAAAGAAGACGAACAGTTTTTCGAAGCATAGGAGCGATTCAATGGGCTACTCTTGAAGTGTCCACATCATGGGTACGAGAAATGACACCAATGTCAATACTTCTTGGAGGGATTATTGCCAAATGTGCAAGAATGGCTAATGGCGACAAGTGGAGGAGAGCTAATGTCAAAAAGTGTATCAGAGATTTGGGATTTCTTCCAAATGACAAGCGGATAATTCCCAACAACGGAGTCGATCTCTCAGGAATACTAGAAGAATTAAAGGAGTGAATGAGGTTCACATTGGCGAATCCGGTTCGGGAATCAAAGAAGTCAAAGAAATGGTTGAAGGCCTTTCTCGACAAATAGCATCGTTGACGACTGCTAAATCAACAGAGCCACATGACCATGACTCATATTCAGATCAAGCCAATGCCATCGATGTCATGAGAAAACCATCAAATTACAACCCATACTCCAACACATATAATCCTGGATAGAGAGACCACCCCAATTTTTCATGGTCTCAGGGATTCCAACAGAGTGGACCAGCAGCTCCAGCTCCAGCTCCACCAATGCAACCAATTCATCAAGTTCCTCAAGCCTCTCAGCCACCATTTAGACCATACAATCGTAACTGCAATTACTCTCAACCCAGACCATGGGAGGATTCATTCCAAAATTTCAAGAATGTTACTCAATCTACAATCGAGCAACAGAACCGCACCATTGATGGACTACGGAATGAGATGAGAGCAGGCTTCAACTTACAAGCCCAATCAGTTTCAAGCCTCGAGAAAATGGTGGGACAGCTTGCCTCTTCAGTACAAACTTTGGCAATGATTGTTGAAAAAGGTAAATTTCCAAGTCAACCAGTGCCTAATCCTAAAGGAGTGCATGAAGCAAGTACCAGTTCACCACAACAGCATGGAGAGGTCAAAGCCGTTATGACCTGGCGAAAAGGAAAAGAAGTTGACAACAAAGTGGAGATGCCAGTGACAAAATCAACTCAAATTGTACCTGTGAATGTTAAAGACTCACCACCGGAGGAGAAAGAAGAAACCAACCCACGAGAGTACGTTCCTAAAGCTCCATTTCCTCAGAGGTTAGCTAAAGGAAAGAAGGGAAAATCCACAGGTGAGATTCTTGAAGTCTTCAAACAGGTAAGTGTTAACATCCCTTTACTTGATGCAATAAAGTGACACAACTTAAAAGTAATTTTAAACTCCCAAGTATAGGAGTGCCTTGTTGTATTATATAAATCGGTGAGTCAGAGTCGATCCATGAGAGAAAAGATTTAATTTGTTTATTTTATTTTATCTAAAAATTGAAATTAAAACTTAAATATAAACAACTTAATTTAAATGAAACTATGAAGTTGAACTAGTTAGGGTTATGGATCCATTCTTAGAAATAAATAAGACTTAATAAATTCTTTTTGCCATTTTTTAAAGATTTATTACCCAAAAGATTAATTATATAAATTATTATTATTTTCCCTTTAATTTTATGATGGATTAAGTATTTATTGTGCCAAAATTTAATTTGTCTACAATAAGTCAAAATACCATTTTACCATACCTTATATTAAGATCTTAAGAATTTATTGTGCCAAATTCATTTGTTTGTCTACAATAAATCAAAATTTCAAAATATAAAATATGTATAAGATTAAATAGAAAATAATTTAATTTATAAAATTAAAAATAGAATTTGATTAAATCATATTTATTTCCTAAGAGTTTCACCTTCCCCTAACTAATATTATTTAGTTAAGCATAATTGAAATAAAAAGGAAATATTAAAATTAAATTACTTATAATTGAAAGTAATAAAAACAACTAAAATTGAAAATAAAACTAATTTTATTTATAAAAATAATTATACAAAATATTAAAAACACACCTTAGAATCAAGATCAGGGAGATGGAGAGAATTTGAGAAGAAGAGAGTTGTAGAGAGAGATTAAAAACATAAAAATGAGGCTCTATTTATAGAAAAATAAATTCATAATCCAGTGCTTTGCGGTCCATCATAAGCTTCATGCATGTGCTCCTCACAACCTTTAGATCAATATCCAATGGCTGGTCAAACTTCAAAAGTCAACATCACACATGGCATCATTTGACTCGTCCGATTTGTCCAAAGAACGGTTGAGATTTGGCGGGTTAATGGGTGGATCGGGTCGACCCGAATACAAAGATTCGGATCCTGCAACTTGATTTACCAACTACTGCCACGTGGCACAATCATGGCCATTGAATCATGAACGGTTGAGATTCAGTCAAAATTGCCAGCTATCCCATGCACTCAAGTCTATTGTAAGCTCATTTCAAAGCATCCAATAAGAGCTCAGTCAACAGGAAAAGTCAACTCTTTTTACACAAGCCCGATTTTTAGCCGATCTTGACTGATCTTAAGTTTTCGGACCTCCGAATCCAAATTTCACCTCGGTTTAACTGTTTGGAGCCTCGATTTACGTGAAATTAATATTTTTCCTAATAAATACACAAAAATACACAAAATTAGATATATTTAAAACATAATTAATAATTTCTAATATATTACATAAACACAAATATAAATTATAAATTAAACATAAAATAACATTATTATCGCTTGATAATTATACAATTTTTAACACTAATCACACCCCCCAACCAGCTTATTGCTAGCCCCTAGCAATTAAAGCGTTATATTAAATTAAGATTTACAAAATTCACATGTAAATTAATAAATTGTTCATCTATCCTCTAAACTACCAAATAAATGAACTCTCCTAAATTTCTTTACCTCGTTGATGTTCACTCATTATCCGAATATCATCAAACATTCTTTTGTGCTCAAGTAATTAACACAATACTTATGGGATTTCATTAAAAGAAAAACAACATTTTCGTTCCAAAATTCATTAGAAATTTCTTTAGGCAAAGTAGATTATTCACACATATTTTTAAAATATTACATTTTTAACCCGTGTAGCGAGTTTTAGGTCGACTCCCCTGGACCGATTGGCCTTAGGGCACTAGGTGTTGAAGCACCCCAACGGACTTAATTACTCGGGTTTCTAATAAATAAGTAAACAATATATCTATAACCCATGTAGCGAGTTTTAGGTCGGTGACTCCCACCCGGTTGGCCTTAGGGCACTAGGTGTTGAAGCACTCCTATGGACTTAATTACTCGGGTTCTAGATATAGTAAAATTAAAAATATTCATTTTTTCTTTTTTCTTTTTCATTTTTTTTTTGTTTTTTTTTGTTTTTTTTTGTTGTTTTTTTTTTACAATATACACTTTCTACTACCTTAGATGTTATCCCCAATAAATCAAAAGAACTAAATGCTGCAAAAATTTTAACTTACAACCCACTAGTATGTGTTATAGTGTGTGTGTGAAGAATGATTCAATAATATCTGTTAAATGAGTAAACAATTAAATTTCTTAATAACCAAGTGGAGAGTTCACAAATTTGAGTAATTCAAAGAAAAGGGAACAAAAACAATTTACTATGAATTTCAAAATCAAAATATAATACAACAAGACTATTAGGATGCGTCTCAAAAGTCGTAACTCTTTACACAGCCATCCTCGACAAAAACAAAAACGTTTTTTTTTTTTTTTAAGGAAAAAAAAACACACATATTTAAAAACATACGTCAATTATCCCCACCCTCCAACCTAATCTAAACATTATCTTAACATTTTTTTATTTTACAAAAAAAAACTAATAATAAAAGAAGAAGAAGAAGAGGAGATCTCACCTGAACTTGATGCAGAAGCTTAAAAGCAGATAACAAAGAACAAGAAAAAGTCAAGTTTTTTTTTTTTTTTTTTTGAAAATAACACTCCTAAGATTAAGAAGATGCGTTTCTAGAGATACTACATTCTCCATATCCAGCCATCTTCGACTCAAATTTAGTCCTAAGTTAGTCAACCCTAAGTTAAGAAGATGCGTTTCTAGAGATACTACATTCTCCATATCCAGCCATCTTCGACTCAAATTTAGTCCTAAGTCAGTCTTTCTGAAAAAAATTTTGTAAAAACATCACCAGGACTAAAACATTCTACAAATATCAACTATTCCCTCCCCCCAACCTGAAAGAGACATTGTCCTCAATGTTTTAAAAGGAAAGAGAAAGAGTTTAGAAGATAACACATGACACTAATATTTACGACAGAGAGTTAAATCTAATTTGCACTTCTTATTATCACTATCGCTACCATCATCATCGACCAATTCAAATAAAAAGTCTTTGGATCCTGCTCTGTGTATAAGCTTGTAAAAGATCAAGTAGCTCATTAGCATAGAAGCGAGAGATAAAGAGTTTTTTTACGAAATATGGAAGAAAATGATTCTTTATTGCATGGTTAATAAAAGTTAGCAAGCCATCATAAAAATTATTAACATTTAACAAACCGATGGGTTTTGATGAATGTTCAAATGGGCCCAAGATGCAAATGTAATCGTGCCTCAAAAGTTGCAAGATCTCCCGGCAAGAAAATGAAAGCATCAAAGATGATTTAACATTTCGATATTCTCTCTTGCATACTTGATACCACTAATTCTTCTCCAAATGGTGGGCCAGACATGCATACTAGCGGTTTCATGGCTTTTGGGATTATGCCTAGTACTTGGCTTCCGCTAGTAAAAGCAGCTTCGAGACAAGCCTTGATAACCCTCGTTTACCTCCTCCATATACAAGATGCAGTTTCCTCTCTGCTATGACACGACCAAGATCTACAGCTGCTTGAACGAACTCTTTGTACTTTCCATAGTGAAACCCAGAAAGCACACAAATGTTTTTGAATTCTTTACTCAAGATGCTTTGCCATTGGACTAATCTTTCAAAAACAAGTTGTGAGCGTTTGAAAAACGAGCTTATATTTAAAGATCTTGGTGACAGAAATAGTACGAAACAGCTGTAAATGGGTTGACAAATTTGTCAAATGATGAGTAAAGCTCGTGGCTCAATAATTCAAAAGCAAACAATGAAAAAGAAAAAAAAAATAGTCATTAAAAAGCAAACAGTAATTAAAAACAACAGTAAAAGAAAAAAAATATTATTAAATACAAAATCACACCACTAAATGCAATAACGCAAATGATAAAATAACAACAAAATAAAAGGATATTTACTGGTAGTTGTGATTGTGGCTCACATCTTCCTCTGGTTTTACGTCCAGTAACGGCTTGAACGCCCTCTATGGGTCGAGGATAGACTTCCCATCCAGTTTTCTTATAAACTGGCAAACAGGGTCTTTTTGAGTCAGATTCCCAAGACTAAACTGTGCACTTTTTGTTTGGAATAGTCTCCATAACCTGTGTATCACATATTGCACATGTCCGCTTCGATGCGTCTCAAGAGATCGTAAGATATTATCCAACGATTCTTTACTCATGCCATCTTTAACGAATTTAATTTTATCTTCACGAGTATCAGACACTATTCCTAAAGATTTACAAACTTCTCGTTTGCAACTAAGTCGTACACAATTATGACATTCTGAGCCAAGTCTTTTAGCTCTCCTTTTTTAGCAAATGTACTTTTACCAAAACCAGGCATGTAAGAAACAAATGGATCAGAAAACTCACCTGCTAATCGGACCTTTGCTTCAATTAACCAACGAACGTCAGAAGGAATGCCATTGATCATTAACAAACGAAGTCGCTTCACAACGAGCTTTGTAAATTTTCCCGAGGGCATTCTCGAGGGAGAGAGGAAAACGCTTATGCGCTTTATGTTGTATTTCTTCCATGTTTGATTTTGGGGTTTCAGTTATTGTGGGAAACTGAAGATACCGACTTAAGAGTCACGGAGTACCGTTATCCGCCATTTATACGGAAAATAAATCAAAACACACCAAAATCAAATCTCGCAAAATCAAATCAAACGTGAAAGCGAACAAAAAGAAACTTACAATGTAAAAGGAAAATGAATTTACATGCCCTCTTATTGAGTTAACCTCAAGCTCCAATTGAATACTATATATACCACTCTCTACTGCTCCCGAGTTGGCTTTCTTGGTTTTCAACATAGGACACCAATTCCGTGGTTGCATCCCAAAGTGGGTGTGATTTACAGACTTCAGACGGGCTTTTTAAGTGAAATTTTATACGCAGAAATGTTCTCATTTGTTTGAACATGAAATCTCTTAGTGAAGTACTCATGATGTAAATGAAAGTTGGTGAGAGAAAGTACAATCACAAACAATCACGCTTACACAAGAAAAAGTAATGCTAAGAAATATGTACAGGGCATCAATCAAAAGAGAAAGAAAAAAAAATGAAACGGCAAAATAACAGTAAACAAAACAAAAGAAACAAAATTCAATCATTCATTAACGACTCAATCAAGAAGTGGTGGGTCACCCAAATTGATTTCGGTGTCTTCTTCACGTGGTTGGTATTCCAGATAGGGCTTTATTCTTTGTCCGTTAACTTTAAATGTGACATTATTTTTGGGATTCTCAATTTCTACAGCCCCATGTGGATATACATTTTTTACAATAAATGGGCCACTCCATTTTGACTTTAACTTCCCTGGAAATAAATGGAGACGAGAATTATAAAGCAACACTTTTTGACCAATCTCAAATGTTTTTCGAAAAATTCTTTTATCATGTAATGCTTTTGTTCTTGCCTTAATAATTCTTGAATTTTCATATGCATCATTCCTTAATTCCTCAAGTTCATTCAATTGTAATTTTCGCACATTACCAGCATCATCCAAATTTGAATTAAAAACTTTAATAGCCCAAAATGATTTATGTTCAAGTTCAACAGGTAAATGACAAGGTTTACCATAAATTAACCGATAGGGTGACATTCCTAATGATGTTTTAAATGCAGTACGGTAGGCCCAAAGTGAATCATTAAGTCTAAGAGACCAATCTTTTCGGTTTGGGTTAACCGTTTTTTCTAAAATTTGTTTTATCTCCCTATTTGCTAATTCAACTTGACCATTTGTTTGAGGATGATAAGGGGTAGCAATTTTATGTGTAATTCCATATTTCTTCATTAAAGACTCAAATGACTTATTACAAAAATGCTTACCTCCATCACTGATAATGGCTCGAGGGATTCCAAATCGACTTAAAATGTTTTCTCTTAAAAATTTAACCACAGTTTTACTATCATTATTTCGACAAGAAATTGCTTCAATCCATTTTGAGACATAATCAACTGCAACTAATATATACACAAATCCAAAAGATGATGGAAACGGACCCATGAAATCAATTCCCCAACAATCAAATACTTCAATTTCAAGTATGGGATTTAAGGGCATCATGTTTCTTTTAGTAATTGATCCCAATTTTTGACATTTTTCACAAGTTTTGCAAAATTCATATGTGTCTTTGAATATGGTAGGCCAATAAAATCCACACTGCAAAATTTTAGCAGTAGTTTTTCTTGAAGAAAAGTGTCCACCACATGCTTCAGAATGACAAAAATTAATGACACTACTTACCTCATTATCAGGAATGCATCGCCGAAAAATTTGATCTGGGCAATATTTAAACAAGTAAGGGTCATCCCAATAAAATTTCTTTACTTCAACAAAAAATTTCTTCTTCTCTTGAGCATTCCATTGCAAAGGAATTTTACCTGTAACAAGGAAATTAACAATGTTAGCATACCATGGTATTGAAGTAATAGAAAATAAAAATTCATCAGGGAAAGAATCATTGATGGGTGTTATATCAGTGCAGAATTCGGATGTGAGTCTTGATAAATGATCAAAGAACGACATTTTCAGCACCCTTTTTATCTTTGATGGTAAGGTCAAATTCTTGAAGTAACAAAATCCAACGAATTAATCTCGGTTTGGCATCCTGTTTACTCATCAAATATCTCACAAAGAAATAAGTGGTCGGAAACACAACAGATTTAGAGCCAAGTAAATATGAACGGAATTTGTTTAATGCAAATATCACAGCAAGTAATTCTTTTTCAGTTGTAGAATAATTCATTTGAGCACTATCCAAAGTCTTACTCGCATAATAAATCACAAAAGGCTTACCATCCCTTCTTTGTCCTAAAACAAAGACACAACAAAGAAAAAAATCACTTGCATCACACATTAATTCAAAAGGTAAAGACCAATCGGAGATTGCATAATAGGTGCGAGATGTTAAAAGACAAATTATTTTCTCAAAAGATTTTTGGCAATCATCATTCCATTCAAAAGGTGCATCCTTTAATAAGAGGTTACAAAGTGGTTTAGATATGGCACTAAAGTTTTTTATAAACCTCCTATAAAATCCTGCATGTCCTAAAAAAGATCGCACATCTCTAACTCAAGTTGTGGCAATTTAGATATGACTTCAATTTTTGCTTTATCAACTTCAATTCCTTTAACAAACAACATGACCCAAAACAATTCCGTATAACCATGTAGTGACATTTTTCCCAATTCAACACGAGTTCTTTTTCAACACATCTTTTCAAAACTTTTTCCAAATTATCAAGGCAATCATCAAAAGAATTCCCAAACACAGTCAAATCATCCATAAAGACCTCTAAACAATGTTCAACCATATCACAAAAATGCTTAGCATACATCTTTGAAATGTTGCAGGGGCATTACAAAGCCCAAATGGCATTCTTTTAAATGCAAATGTTCCAAAAGGACATGTAAATGTGGTCTTTTCTTGGTCTTCAAGTGCTATAGGAATTTGATAATAACTGAATATCCATCTAAAAAGCAAGAGTAAGGATGTCCAAATACTCTTTCTAAGATTTGGTCAAGAAATGGTAATGGAAAATGATCTTTTCTAGTGGCTTCATTTAATTTTCTATAATCAATGCACATGCGCCAACTAGATGTAATTCGTGTTGGAATTAATTCACCTTTTTCATTTTTAACAACAAAGTGATTCCAGACTTTTTAGGCACTACTTGTGTAGGGCTTACCCACTTACTATCAGAAATAGGGTAGATAATTCCCACATCAAGCAATTTAAGGACTTCGTTTTGACTACCTCTTTCATGTGTGGGTTTAATCTTCTTTGAGGTTGTTGACATGTTTTAGCATTTTCTTCCAAATTAATTCTATGTGTGCAGATTAAGGGATTAATACCTTTAATATCATTTAAAGTCCATCCAATTGCATTTTTATGCTTTTTAAGAACAATTACTAACTTACCTTCTTGGTCGCTTGTTAAAGTAGAGGAAATCACAACAGATAAGTTTGTTCTTCTCCAAGAAAAGCATACTTCAATCCTTCGTAAAGGTTTCAATTCCAATTTAGGTGCTTCGGTTGTTCTATTTTTTCAATACTTCCAAGCTCTTCAAATTTTGGCTCATCATCATAGTTTTGTGAAGTTCATAGAATCAAGCAACGAATTTATATTAGAAATATCAAGTTCAAGTTGCTTATTTGAATTAATTGAATTAACTAAACAAACATTAGAGAGTTCAAAAAATCCCCTTTCTGAATATTTTCCTCAATACAAGATTCAAGCAATTCTTTTTGTTCATCAATATCATCTTCATTCTCATTTTCTTCATTAAGTTGCCTGCACATGTTGAAAACATTCAATTCCAAAGTCATATTTCCAAAGGATAAATTCATTAAACCATTCCTACAATTTATCAAAGCATTAGCATTCTAAAAATGGTCGACCTAAAATTATAGGAATTGGTTTATAATTATTCACAACAGGTTCAGTTTCCAAGACAATAAAATCCACAGGATAGATGAATTTATCAACTTGTACTAAAACATCTTCCACTATTCCTTTTGGTACTTTAATTGATCTATCGGCAAGCAAAAGTGTAGTTGAAGTTGATTTGATCTCACCAAGATTAAGTTGAAGATAAACTGAATATGGAAGTAAATTAACACTAGCACCAAGATCTAGTAAAGCATGCTCAATTCTGTGATCACCAATAATACAAGAAATGGTAGGACAACCAGGATCTTTATATTTCAACTTATTATTAGTAGACAAAATTGTACTTACCTGTTCGGCCATGAAAGCACTCTTTTTTACCTTCAGTTTTCTCTTAACAGTGCACAAGTCCTTTAAAAATTTGGCATATGAAGGTACTTGCTTGATTGCATCTAATAAAGGAATGTTAACTTTCACTTGCTTAAAGATTTCATAAATTTCAGAAGAATTGTTTGATTTCCTTGGTTTATTCAATGCATGCGGAAATGGTGGTTCAAGTGGAACACTAGTTATTTCTTCATTAGGTGTAAGTTCATTTAGTCCTTCCTTTCCCTTTGAATTTTGATCATTTTCACAAGGTTCAGGCATAGGTCTATCAACAACCTTACCACTACGAAGAGTTATAACTGACTTGACTTGGTCTGTGGGTGGATTTTGTTGAATCTTAGGATTTGGTTGTGGTTGGGCTGGAAATTTTCCTTTTTCTTGAATGGTGAGTGCGAAGCAATTTTAGCAAGAGTATCTTTCAAATCAGAAAAAGTTTGTGCATTTTGATTGTTAATAACATCTTGCTTTCTCGATGAATGAATGCATTGTGTCTTCCAAATTTTTCCATGGTGGTGGAACATATGGTGCATAAGGTGAGCATTTTGAAAATTTTGTGGAGGTGGCACTTGTGAAGGTTGTACATTATTGTTATTCCTCCAACCAAATTTGGATGATTTCTCCAACCGGGATTATAAGTCTGTGAATATGGGTTTGGTTTATTGAAAGTGTTAATGGCATTAGCTTGATCATTTAGACATTCTTTAAGTGCGGCAGTGGGACAATCTTGAGTGAAATGATCATTCAAACTACATATGTTACATGCAATTTCTTGAATGATTTTTACTTGATCACTCTTTTTATGTTCCAAAGCTTCAACTTTCCTAACTAGGGATGCAAATTTTGCTTGTAAATCATGATCTTCCCTAAGGTTATGGATTCCTCCACTAGATGGAGATGGTTGTTGTTTATTTGTCAATTCAAAAGTTCCAACAAGATCCCAATGTTGTGCATTTTCAGCTAATTGGTCAAGGTAATCTAGTGCATCCTCGTGATTTTTATCCCTAAATTCACCGTTACACATCATTTCAACAACCCGTCTACTTTGGGGTATTAAGCCCTCGTAGAAATAAGTGACCAATCGCCAAGTTTCAAAACCATGGTGTGGGCATATGTTAAGCAATTCTTTAAACCTATCCCAACATTGGTATAATGTTTCTCCATTTTTTTGAGTGAAAGAAGTGATTTGCCTTTTAAAAGAATTGGTTCTATGAGGTGGAAAGAATTTTTTCAAAACTGTTCTTGCATGTTATTCCAAGTTCTTATTGATCCAGATCTCAGGTTTTGTAGCCAAGTTTTAGCTTTATCTTTTAATGAAAAAGGAAAAAGCTTTAATCTAATTATGCTCATGCTACAATTTTGGTCTCAGTATGTATTACAAACTTCCTCAAAATCTCTTAAATGCAAGTACGGATTTTCAGATTCTAAACCATGAAATGTTGGTAAAGTTGGATAATACCTGGTTTGAAATTGAATCGAGATGCTTCGGAGGAAATATTATACACGATGGTGCTCCTTGTTCTGGTTGGATTCATGTAGTCTCTCAGAGTTCTTGGTTGATTCTGATCATGTCCATGTTGAGAATGGTTGTCTCCTTGATCAATTTGCGGATTAGGTTCGCCCAAAAGGTTTTCGTCTTGGATCTCGTCCATGATTGGTGGTGGAGATTGAGATCTACGAATTAACCTGCCACTTGACGTTCGAGACCAATGTCTCATGCAATAGTTATATCACAAAAATAATATTCAAACAAATTAATAACAAAATAATAAAAAAAACTAAATAAAAATTACAAAAAAAAAAAATTATATATGTAAATAATATAAATGTACAAAAGAAAATTAAAATTAAAATTAAACAACAATTTTGGCGGTTGAACCCACCAATTAAATTAACAAAATAAAATAAATGCGAAAAAAGAAAATAATATGGTGGTTGAACCCACCAATTAAAATAAAATAAAAAATAAAAATAAATGCAAAATAATAAAATAACTAAAAAAATGGTGGTTAAACCCACCAATAAAAAAATAAAGCAAAAATAAATAAATACAAAATAAAATAAATACTGAAAATTAAATGACTGAAAATAAAAATTAAGAGTTAGTAGTTAGTTTGGTGGTTGAACCCACCAATAAAGCAAAAATAAATGCGAAATAAAATAAATGCGAAAAATTAAATAACTGAAATTAAAAATAAAAGTTAGCAGTTAGCGAGTTAGTAATTAGAGTTAGTTTGGTCCAAATTAAGTCCAAATATGTCCAAATATGTCCAAATATGTCCAAGATGTAAGTCCAAGTCTTGATTCTTATGAGGAATTTCGTTTAGGGATCTTATTGCAAATTATTTATAATTTTATGGCCAAACCGTAATTTTTAGAAGTTTAGAATTGAGCCATTTAGGGTGAAAGTGAAACTTCTGAAAGATGTTGGGGTCAAAACATAATTATGAGAAGAATGAGCTAGAAACGAAAATTGTTGGGGTGAAACTAGAATTATGAAAGATGTGGGGATAACAGAGAATTTAAGAAAGGAAAAGGGGGCAAACGAAAATTGACATATAAGAGAAAAATAAAAACGGAAAAACAAACCAAAATAAAAACTTTTCCTCAAGAAATCGACGCCAAAAACTTGACACAACTTAAAAGTAATTTTAAACTCCCAAGTATAGGAGTGCCTTGTTGTATTATAGCTCGGTGAGTCAGTCAGAGGTCGATCCATGAGAAAAAGATTTAATTTGTTTATTTTATTTTATCTAAAAATTGAAATTAAAACTTAAATATAAACAACTTAATTTAAATGAAACTATGAAGTTGAACTAGTTAGGGTTATGGATCCATTCTTAGAAATAAATAAGACTTAATAAATTCTTTTTGCCATTTTTTAAAGATTTATTACCCAAAAGATTAATTATATAAATTATTATTATTTTCCCTTTAATTTTATGATGGATTAGTATTTATTGTGCCAAAATTTAATTTGTCTACAATAAGTCAAAATACCATTTTACCATACCTTATATTAAGATCTTAAGAATTTATTGTGCCAAATTCATTTGTTTGTCTACAATAAATCAAAATTTCAAAATATAAAATATGTATAAGATTAAATAGAAAATAATTTAATTTATAAAATTAAAAATAGAATTTGATTAAATCATATTTATTTCCTAAGAGTTTCACCTTCCCCTAACTAATATTATTTAGTTAAGCATAATTGAAATAAAAAGGAAATATTAAAATTAAATTACTTATAATTGAAAGTAATAAAAACAACTAAAATTGAAAATAAAACTAATTTTATTTATAAAAATAATTATACAAAATATTAAAAACACACCTTAGAATCAAGATTACAGGGAGATGGAGAGAATTTGAGAAGAAGAGAGTTGTAGAGAGAGATTAAAAACATAAAAATGAGGCTCTATTTATAGAAAAATAAATTCATAATCCAGTGCTTTGCGGTCCATCATAAGCTTCATGCATGTGCTCCTCACAACCTTTAGATCAATATCCAATGGCTGGTCAAACTTCAAAAGTCAACATCACACATGGCATCATTTGACTCGTCCGATTTGTCCAAAGAACGGTTGAGATTTGGCGGGTTAATGGGTGGATCGGGTCGACCCGAATACAAAGATTCGGATCCTGCAACTTGATTTACCAACTACTGCCACGTGGCACAATCATGGCCATTGAATCATGAACGGTTGAGATTCAGTCAAAATTGCCAGCTATCCCATGCACTCAAGTCTATTGTAAGCTCATTTCAGCATCCAATAAGAGCTCAGTCAACAGGAAAAGTCAACTCTTTTTACACAAGCCCGATTTTTAGCCGATCTTGACTGATCTTAAAGTTTTCGGACCTCCGAAATCCAAATTTCACCTCGGTTTAACTGTTTGGAGCCTCGATTTACGTGAAATTAATATTTTTCCTAATAAATACACAAAAATACACAAAATTAGATATATTTAAAACATAATTAATAATTTCTAATATATTACATAAACACAAATATAAATTATAAATTAAACATAAAATAACATTATTATCGCTTGATAATTATACAATTTTTAACACTAATCACACCCCAACCAGCTTATTGCTAGCCCCTAGCAATTAAAGCGTTATATTAAATTAAGATTTACAAAATTCACATGTAAATTAATAAATTTGTTCATCTATCCTCTAAACTACCAAATAAATGAACTCTCCTAAATTTCTTTACCTCGTTGATGTTCACTCATTATCCGAATATCATCAAACATTCTTTTGTGCTCAAGTAATTAACACAATACTTATGGGATTTCATTAAAAGAAAAACAACATTTTCGTTCCAAAATTCATTAGAAATTCTATCTTTAGGCAGTAGATTATTCACACATATTTTTAAAATATTACATTTTTAACCCGTGTAGCGAGTTTTAGGTCAGTGACTCCCAGACCAGTTGGCCTTAGGGCACTAGGTGTTGAAGCACCCCAACGGACTTAATTACTCGGGTTTCTAATAAATAAGTAAACAATATATCTATAACCCATGTAGCGAGTTTTAGGTCAGTGACTCCCAGACCAGTTGGCCTTAGGGCACTAGGTGTTGAAGCACCCCTATGGACTTAATTACTCGGGTTCTAGATATAGTAAAATTAAAAATATTCATTTTTTTCTTTTTTCTTTTTCATTTTTTTTTGTTTTTTTTTTGTTGTTTTTTTTTTTACAATATACACTTTCTACTACCTTAGATGTTATCCCCAATAAATCAAAAGAACTAAATGCTGCAAAAATTTTAACTTACAACCCACTAGTATGTGTTATAGTGTGTGTGTGAAGAATGATTCAATAATATCTGTTAAATGAGTAAACAATTAAATTTCTTAATAACCAAGTGGAGAGTTCACAAATTTGAGTAATTCAAAGAAAAGGGAACAAAAACAATTTACTATGAATTTCAAAATCAAAATATAATACAACAAGACTATTAGGATGCGTCTCAAAAGTCGTAACTCTTTTACACAAACCATCCTCGACAAAAACAAAAACGTTTTTTTTTTTTTTAAGGAAAAAAAAAACACACATATTTAAAAACATACGTCAATTATCCCCACCCTCCAACCTAATCTAAACATTATCTTAACATTTTTTATTTTACAGAAAAAAACTAATAATAAAAGAAGAAGAAGAGGAGATCTCACCTGAACTTGATGCAGAAGTTTAAAAGCAGATAACAAAGAACAAGAAAAAGTCAATTTTTTTTTTTTTTTTGAAAATAACACTCCTAAGATTAAGAAGATGCGTTTCTAGAGATACTACATTCTCCATATCCAGCCATCTTCGACTCAAATTTAGTCCTAAGTTAGTCAACCCTAAGTTAAGAAGATGCGTTTCTAGAGATACTACATTCTCCATATCCAGCCATCTTCGACTCAAATTTAGTCCAAAGTCAGTCTTTACAGAAAAATTTTTTGTAAAAACATCACCAGTACTAAAACATTCTACAAATATCAACTATTCCCTCCCCCCAACCTGAAAGAGACATTGTCCTCAATGTTTTAAAAGGAAAGAGAAAGAGTTTAGAAGATAACACATGACACTAATATTTACAGACAGAGAGTTAAATCTAATTTGCACTTCTTATTACTGCTACTGCTACCATCATCAGTCGACCAATTCAAATAAGAAAAGTCTTTGGATCCTACTCGTGTATAAGCTTGTAAAAGATCAAGTAGCTCATTAGCAAAGTAGGCGAGATAAAGAGTTTTTTTGAATATGGAAGAAAATGATTCTTTATTGCATGGTTAATAAAAGTTAGCAAGCCATCATAAAAATTATTAACATTTAACAAACCGATGGGTTTTTGATGAATGTTCAAATGGGCCCAAGATGCAAATGTAATCGCCCTCAAAAGTTGCAAGATCTCCCGGCAAGAAAATGAAAGCATCAAAGATGATTTAACATTTCAGATATTCTCTCTTGCATACTTGATACCACTAATTCTTCTCCAAATGGTGGGCCAGACATGCATACTAGCGGTTTCATGGCTTTTGGGATTATGCCTAGTACTTGGCTTCCGCTAGTAAAAGCAAAATTTTCCGAGACAAGCCTTGATAACCCTCGTTTACCTCCTCCATATACAAGATGCGCTTTCTCTCTCTGCTATGACACGACCAAGATCTACAAATGCTTGAACGAACTCTTTGTACTTTCCATAGTGAAACCCGAAAGCACACAAATGTTTTTGAATTCTTTACTCAAGATGCTGCCATTGGACTAATCTTTCAAAAACAAGTTGTGAGTGTTTGAAAAACGAGCTTATATTTAAAGATCTTGGTGACAGAAATAGTAAGAAACAGCTGTAAATGGGTTGGCATATTTGTCAAATGCTGAGTAAAGCTCGTGGCTCAATAATTCAAAAGCAAACAGTGAAAAAGGAAAAAAAATAGTGATTAAAAAGCAAACAGTAATTAAAAACAACAGTAAAAGAAAACAAATATTATTAAATACAAAATCACACCACTAAATGCAATAACGCAAATGATAAAATAACAACAAAATAAAAGGATATTTACTGGTAGTTGTGATTGTGGCTCACATCTTCCTCTGGTTTTACGTCCAGTAACGGCTTGAACGCCCTCTATGGGTCGAGGATAGGCTTCCCATCCAGGTTTTCTTATAAACCGGCAAACAGGTCTTTTTTTGAGTCGATTCCCAAGACTAAATCTGCACTTTCAGTTTGGAATAGTCTCCATAACCTGTGTATCACATATTGCACATGTCCGCTTCGATGCGTCTCAAGAGATCGTAAGATATTATCCAACGATTCTTTACTCATGCCATCTTTAACGAATTTAATTTTATCTTCACGAGTATCAGACACTATTCCTAAAGATTTACAAACTTCTCGTTTGCAACTAAGTCGCATACACAATTATGACATTCGAGCCAAGTTAGCTCTCCTTTTTTAGCAAATGTACTTTTACCAAAACCAGGGCATGTAAGAAACAAATGGATCGAAAACTCACCGCTAATCGGACCTTTGCTTCAATTAACCAACGAACGTCGGAAGGAATGCCATTGATCATTAACAAACGAAGTCGCTCACAACGAGCTTTGTAAATTTTCCCGAGGGCATTCTCGAGGGAGAGAGGAAAACGCTTATGCGCTTTATGTTGTATTTCTTCCATGTTTGATTTTGGGGTTTCGTTATTGTGGGAAATCAAGATACCGACTTAAGAGTCACGAGTACCGTTATCCGCCATTTATACGGAAAATAAATCAAAACACACCAACATCAAATCTGCAAAATCAAATCAAACGTGAAAGCGAACAAAAAGAAACTTACAATGTAAAAGGAAAATGAATTTACATTCGTCCTCTTATTGAGTTAACCTCAAGCTCCAATTGAATACTATATATACCACTCTCTACTGCTCTGAGTTGGCTTTCTTGGTTTTCAACATAGGACACCAATTCCGGTGGTTGCAGATCCCAAAGTGGATGTGATTTACAAATATCAGACGCTTTTAAGTGAAATTTTATACGCAGAAATGTTCTCATTTGTTTGAACATGAAATCTCTTAGTGAAGTACTCATGATGTAAATGAAAGTTGGTGAGAGAAAGTACAATCACAAACAATCACGCTTACACAAGAAAAAGTAATGCTAAGAAATATGTACAGGGCATCAATCAAAAGAGAAAGAAAAAAAAAAAAATGAAACGGCAAAATAACAGTAAACAAAACAAAAGAAACAAAATTCAATCATTCATTAACGACTCAATCAAGAAGTGGTGGGTCACCCAAATTGATTTCTGTCTTCTTCACGTGGTTGGTATTCCAGATAGAGCTTTATTCTTTGTCCGTTAACTTTAAATGTGACATTATTTTTGGGATTCTCAATTTCTACACCCCATGTGGATATACATTTTTACAATAAATGGGCCACTCCATTTTGACTTTAACTTCCCGAAATAAATGGAGACGAGAATTATAAAGCAATACTTTTTGACCAATTTCAAATGTTTTTCAAAAAAATTCTTTTATCATGAAATTTTTTTTGTTCTTGCCTTAATAATTCTTGAATTTTCATATGCATTATTTCTTAATTCCTCAAGTTCATTCAATTGCAATTTTCGCGCATTACCAGCATCATCCAAATTTGAATTAAAAGCTTAAATAGCCCAAAATGATTTATGCTCAAGTTCAATAGGTAAGTGACAAGGTTTACCATAAACTAGCCGATATGGTGACATTCCTAAAGATGTTTTAAATGCAGTATAGTAGGCCCAAACTGCATCGGTTAGTTGAAGAGACCAATCTTTTTGGTTTGGATTAACTGTTTTTTCTAAAATTTGTTTTGTCTCCCTATTTGCTAATTCAACTTGACCATTTGTTTGAAGATGATAAGATGTAGTAATTTTATGTTTAATTCCTTATTTTTCATTAAAGACTCAAATGACTTATTATAAAAATGCTTACCTCCATCACTAATAATGGCTTGAGGGATTTCAAATTGACTTAGAATGTTTTCTCTTAAGTATTTAACGATAGTTTTATTATCATTATTTCGACAAGAAATTGCTTCAATCCATTTTGAGACATAATCAACTCGCAACTAATATATACACAAATCCAAAAGATGATGGAAACGGACCCATGAAATCAATTCCCAACAATCAAATACTTCAATTTCAAGTATGGGATTTAAGGGCATCATGTTTCTTTTAGTAATTGATCCCAATTTTTGACATTTTTCACAAGTTTTGCAAAATTCATATGTGTCTTTGAATATGGTAGGCCAATAAAATCCACACTGCAAAATTTTAGCAGTAGTTTTTCTTGAAGAAAAGTGTCCACCACATGCTTCAGAATGACAAAAATTAATGACACTACTTACCTCATTATCAGGAACGCATCGCCGAAAAATTTGATCTGGGCAATATTTAAACAAGTAAGGGTCATCCCAATAAAATTTCTTTACTTCAACAAAAAATTTCTTCTTCTCTTGAGCATTCCATTGCAAAGGAATTTTACCTGTAACAAGGAAATTAACAATGTTAGCATACCATGGTATTGAAGTAATAGAAAATAAAAATTCATCAGGGAAAGAATCATTGATGGGTGTTATATCAGTGCAGAATTCGGATGTGAGTCTTGATAAATGATCAGCAACGACATTTTCAGCACCCTTTTTATCTTTGATGGTAAGGTCAAATTCTTGAAGTAACAAAATCCAACGAATTAATCTCGGTTTGGCATCCTGTTTACTCATCAAATATCTCACAGCAGCGTGGTCAGTAAACACAACAGATTTAGAGCCAAGTAAATATGAACGGAATTTGTTTAATGCAAATATCACAGCAAGTAATTCTTTTTCAGTTGTAGAATAATTCATTTGAGCACTATCCAAAGTCTTACTCGCATAATAAATCACAAAAGGCTTACCATCCCTTCTTTGTCCTAAAACAGCACCAACAGCAAAATCACTTGCATCACACATTAATTCAAAAGGTAAAGACCAATCAGGAGATTGCATAATAGGTGCAGATGTTAAAAGACAAATTATTTTCTCAAAAGATTTTTGGCAATCATCATTCCATTCAAAAGGTGCATCCTTTAATAAGAGGTTACAAAGTGGTTTAGATATGGCACTAAAGTTTTTTATAAACCTCCTATAAAATCCTGCATGTCCTAAAAAAGATCGCACATCTCTAACTGTTTTTGGTTGTGGCAATTTAGATATGACTTCAATTTTTGCTTTATCAACTTCAATTCCTTTAACAAAACAACATGACCCAAAACAATTCCAGAAGTAACCATGTAGTGACATTTTTCCCAATTCAACACGAGTTCTTTTTCAACACATCTTTTCAAAACTTTTTCCAAATTATCAAGGCAATCATCAAAAGAATTCCCAAACACAGTCAAATCATCCATAAAGACCTCTAAACAATGTTCAACCATATCACAAAAAATGCTTAGCATACATCTTTGAAATGTTGCAGGGGCATTACAAAGCCCAAATGGCATTCTTTTAAATGCAAATGTTCCAAAAGGACATGTAAATGTGGTCTTTTCTTGGTCTTCAAGTGCTATAGGAATTTGATAATAACTCAATATCCATCTAAAAAGCAAGAGTAAGGATGTCCACTACTCTTTCTAAGATTTGGTCAAGAAATGGTAATGGAAAATGATCTTTTCTAGTGGCTTCATTTAATTTTCTATAATCAATGCACATGCGCCAACTAGATGTAGTTCGTGTTGGAATTAATTCACCTTTTTCATTTTTAACAACAAAGTGATTCCAGACTTTTTAGGCACTACTTGTGTAGGGCTTACCCACTTACTATCAGAAATAGGGTAGATAATTCCCACATCAAGCAATTTAAGGACTTCTTTTTGACTACCTCTTTCATGTGTGGGTTTAATCTTCTTTGAGGTTGTTGACATGTTTTAGCATTTTCTTCCAAATTAATTCTATGTGTGCAGATTAAGGGATTAATACCTTTAATATCATTTAAAGTCCATCCAATTGCATTTTTATGCTTTTTAAGAACAGTTACTAACTTACCTTCTTGGTCGCTTGTTAAAGTAGAGGAAATCACAACAGATAAGTTTGTTCTTCTCCAAGAAAAGCATACTTCAATCCTTCAGTAAAGGTTTCAATTCCAATTTAGGTGCTTCTGTTGTTCTATTTTTTCAATACTTCCAAGCTCTTCAAATTTTGGCTCATCATCATAGTTTTGTGAAGTCTCATAGAATCAAGCAACGAATTTATATTAGAAATATCAAGTTCAAGTTGCTTATTTGAATTAATTGAATTAACTAAACAAACATTAGAGAGTTCAGAAAAATCCCCTTTCAATATTTTCCTCAATACAAGATTCAAGCAATTCTTTTTGTTCATCAAGATATCATCTTCATTCTCATTTTCTTCATTAAGTTGCTCCGCACATGTTGAAAACATTCAATTCCAAAGTCATATTTCCAAAGGATAAATTCATTAAACCATTCCTACAATTTATCAAAGCATTAGCATTCTAAAAATGGTCGACCTAAAATTATAGGAATTGGTTTATAATTATTCACAACAGTTCGCCTTCAAGACAATAAAATCCACAGGATAAATGAATTTATCAACTTGTACTAAAACATCTTCCACTATTCCTTTTGGTACTTTAATTGATCTATCGGCAAGCAAAAGTGTAGTTGAAGTTGATTTGATCTCACCAAGATTAAGTTGAAGATAAACTGAATATGGAAGTAAATTAACACTAGCACCAAGATCTAGTAAAGCATGCTCAATTCTGTGATCACCAATAATACAAGAAATGGTAGGACAACCAGATCTTTATATTTCAACTTATTATTAGTAGACAAATTGTACTTACCTGCTCGGCCATGAAAGCACTCTTTTTACCTTCGCTTTCCTCTCTTAACAAAGGCACAAGTCCTTTAAAAATTTGGCATATGAAGGTACTTGCTTGATTGCATCTAATAAAGGAATGTTAACTTTCACTTGCTTAAAGATTTCATAAATTTCAGAAGAATTGTTTGATTTCCTTGGTTTATTCAATGCATGCGAAATGGTGGTTCAAGTGGAACACTAGTTATTTCTTCATTAGGTGTAAGTTCATTTAGTCCTTCCTTTCCCTTTGAATTTTGATCATTTTCACAAGGTTCGGGCATAGGTCTATCAACAACCTTACCACTACGAAGAGTTATAACCGACTTGACTTGGTCTGTGGTGGATTTTGTTGAATCTTAGGATTTGGTTGTGGTTGGGCTGAAATTTTCCTTTTTCTTGAATGGTGAGTGCGAAGCAATTTTAGCAAGAGTATCTTTCAAATCAGAAAAAGTTTGTGCATTTTGATTGTTAATAACATCTTGCTTTCTCGATGAATGAATGCATTGTGTCTTCCAAATTTTTCCATGGTGGTGGAACATATGGTGCATAAGGCCGAGCATTTTGAAAATTTTGTGGAGGTGGCACTTGTGAAGGTTGTACATTATTGTTATTCCTCCAACTGAAATTTGGATGATTTCTCCAACCGGGATTATAAGTCTCGTGAATATGGGTTTGGTTTATTGAAAGTGTTAATGGCATTAGCTTGATCATTTAGACATTCTTTAAGTGCAGGCAGAGGGACAATCTTGAGTGAAATGATCATTCAAACTACATATGTTACATGCAATTTCTTGAACAGATTTTACTTGATCACTCTTTTTATGTTCCAAAGCTTCAACTTTCCTAACTAGGGATGCAAATTTTGCTTGTAAATCATGATCTTCCCTAAGGTTATGGATTCCTCCACTAGATGGAGATGGTTGTTGTTTATTTGTCAATTCAAAAGTTCCAACAAAAGATCCCAATGTTGTGCATTTTCAGCTAATTGGTCAAGGTAATCTAGTGCATCCTCGTGATTTTTATCCCTAAATTCACCGTTACACATCATTTCAACAACCCGTCTACTTTGGGGTATTAAGCCCTCGTAGAAATAAGTGACCAATCGCCAAGTTTCAAAACCATGGTGTGGGCATATGTTAAGCAATTCTTTAAACCTATCCCAACATTGGTATAATGTTTCTCCATTTTTTTGAGTGAAAGAAGTGATTTGCCTTTTAAAAGAATTGGTTCTATGAGGTGGAAAGAATTTTTTCAAAAACTGTTCTTGCATGTTATTCCAAGTTCTTATTGATCCAGATCTCAGGTTTTGTAGCCAAGTTTTAGCTTTATCTTTTAATGAAAAAGGAAAAAGCTTTAATCTAATTATGCTCATGCTACAATTTTGGTCTGTGTATGTATTACAAACTTCCTCAAAATCTCTTAAATGCAAGTACGGATTTTCAGATTCTAAACCATGAAATGTTGGTAAAAGTTGGATAATACCTGGTTTGAAATTGAATCGAGATGCTTCTAGAGAAAATACTATACACGATGGTGCTCCAGTTCTGGTTGGATTCATGTAGTCTCTCAGAGTTGTTGGTTGATTCTGATCATGTCCATGTTGAGAATGGTTGTCTCATTGATTAATTTGAGGATTAGGTTCGCCCAAAAGGTTTTCGTCTTGGATCTCATCCATGATTGGTGGTGAAAATTGAGATCTATGAATTAACCTGCCACTTGAAGTTCGAAACCAATGTCTCATGCAATAGTTATATCACAAAAGTAATATTAAAACTAATTAATAAAAAATAAAAAACTAAATAAAAATTACAAAAAAAAAAATTATATATGTAAATAATATAAATGCACAAAAGAAAATTAAAATTAAACAACAATTTTGGCGGTTGAACCCACCAATTAAATTAACAAAATAAAATAAATGCGAAAAAAGAAAATAATATGGTGGTTGAACCCACCAATTAACAATAAAATAAAAAATAAAAATAAATGCAAAATAATAAAATAACTAAAAAAAATGGTGGTTAAACCCACCAATAAAAAAATAAAGCAAAAATAAATAAATACAAAATAAAATAAATACTGAAAATTAAATGACTGAAAATAAAAATTAAGAGTTAGTAGTTAGTTTGGTGGTTGAACCCACCAATAAAGCAAAAATAAATGCGAAATAAAATAAATGCAGAAAATTAAATAACCGAAATTAAAAATAAAAGTTAGCAGTTAGCAGTAGTAATTAGAGTTAGTTTGGTCCAAATTAAGTCCAAATATGTCCAAATATGTCCAAATATGTCCAAGATGTAAGTCCAAGTCTTGATTCTTATGAGGAATTTCGTTTAGGGATCTTATTGCAAATTATTTATAATTTTATGGCCAAACCGTAATTTTTAGAAGTTTAGAATTGAGCCATTTAGGGTGAAAGTGAAACTTCTGAAAGATGTTGGGGTCAAAACATAATTATGAGAAGAATGAGCTAGAAACGAAAATTGTTGGGGTGAAACTAGAATTATGAAAGATGTGGGGATAACAGAGAATTTAAGAAAGGAAAAGGGGGCAAACGAAAAATTGACATATAAGAGAAAAATAAAAACGGAAAAACAAACCAAAATAAAAACTTTTCCTAAGAACTGCGCCAAAAAACTCGACACAACTTAAAAGTAATTTTAAACTCCCAAGTATAGGAGTGCCTTGTTGTATTATAAATGGTGAGTCCGAGGTCGATCCATGAGAAAAAGATTTAATTTGTTTATTTTATTTTATCTAAAAATTGAAATTAAAACTTAAATATAAACAACTTAATTTAAATGAAACTATGAAGTTGAACTAGTTAGGGTTATGGATCCATTCTTAGAAATAAATAAGACTTAATAAATTCTTTTTGCCATTTTTTAAAGATTTATTACCCAAAAGATTAATTATATAAATTATTATTATTTTCCCTTTAATTTTATAATGGATTAAGTATTTATTGTGCCAAAATTTAATTTGTCTACAATAAGTCAAAATACCATTTTACCATACCTTATATTAAGATCTTAAGAATTTATTGTGCCAAATTCATTTGTTTGTCTACAATAAATCAAAATTTCAAAATATAAAATATGTATAAGATTAAATAGAAAATAATTTAATTTATAAAATTAAAAATAGAATTTGATTAAATCATATTTATTTCCTAAGAGTTTCACCTTCCCCTAACTAATATTATTTAGTTAAGCATAATTGAAATAAAAAGGAAATATTAAAATTAAATTACTTATAATTGAAAGTAATAAAAACAACTAAAATTGAAAATAAAACTAATTTTATTTATAAAAATAATTATACAAAATATTAAAAACACACCTTAGAATCAAGATTACAGGGAGATGGAGAGAATTTGAGAAGAAGAGAGTTGTAGAGAGAGATTAAAAACATAAAAATGAGGCTCTATTTATAGAAAAATAAATTCATAATCCAGTGCTTTGCGGTCCATCATAAGCTTCATGCATGTGCTCCTCACAACCTTTAGATCAATATCCAATGGCTGGTCAAACTTCAAAAGTCAACATCACACATGGCATCATTTGACTCGTCCGATTTGTCCAAAGAACGGTTGAGATTTGGCGGGTTAATGGGTGGATCGGGTCGACCCGAATACAAAGATTCGGATCCTGCAACTTGATTTACCAACTACTGCCACGTGGCACAATCATGGCCATTGAATCATGAACGGTTGAGATTCAGTCAAAATTGCCAGCTATCCCATGCACTCAAGTCTATTGTAAGCTCATTTCAGCATCCAATAAGAGCTCAGTCAACAGGAAAAGTCAACTCTTTTTACACAAGCCCGATTTTTAGCCGATCTTGACTGATCTTAAAGTTTTCGGACCTCCGGAATCCAAATTTCACCTCGGTTTAACTGTTTGGAGCCTCGATTTACGTGAAATTAATATTTTTCCTAATAAATACACAAAAATACACAAAATTAGATATATTTAAAACATAATTAATAATTTCTAATATATTACATAAACACAAATATAAATTATAAATTAAACATAAAATAACATTATTATCGCTTGATAATTATACAATTTTTAACACTAATCATAAAGCAAGTTCCATCTTATGCCAAGTTTCTTAAAGACCTTTGCACTAAAAAGAGAAACATTCATGTTCAGAAAAAGGCATTTTTAACTGAAAATGTTAGTTCTATACTCCAACACAAAATTCCTCTAAAATGTAAAGACCCAGGCTCCCCCACTATTTCATGTAGTATAGGGAACCACACAATTGAGAATGCTTTGTTGGATTTAGGAGCTAGTGTTAATCTTTTGCCTTACTCAGTATTTGTGAAACTTGGATTGGGAGAATTACACCCAACTCCAGTGGTGTTACAGCTTGCAGATCGGTCCACGAAAATATCTTGTGGTATTGTGGAGGACGTGCTTATCCAGGTAGACAAGTTTTATTTTCCTGTTGATTTCATTGTAATTGACACTCAACCAATACAGGATTCAAGGAAGCACATTCCCATTATCCTAGGCCGACCATTCTTAGCAACTGCCGATACTCACATTCAATGCAGAACTGGAAATATGCAGTTGTCCTTTGGCAATATGACCATGGAGCTCAACATCTTCAACATTGCCAAACAACCTCACAATGCAGATGATGGAATTGTTGACGTGAATTTAATTGAAGCATTAGTTGATGATAATTTTGTTTCAAACCTTAGTGATGACCCTTTACAAACATGTTTAACTCACTTTGGTTTGGATTTTGATGTTGACAGATCAGTCGATGAGGTCAACACCCTACTTGATTCAGCACCAGCTATAGACACTAATAAATGGAAGTCAAGAATTGAACAACTAGCACCATCAGAGAAGATACTCATCCCATCATCAGAGTCACCACCGAAACTCGAGCTTAAACCATTACCCAACACTTTGGAATATGCGTTCTTGGGAGAAGAAAGTACTCTACCGGTAATTATCTCATCATCCCTAAATGACGAACAAAAAGGTAAGTTGTTGGATGTTTTAAAAGAGCACAAAGGAGCATTAAGATGGACCATAGCAGACATAAAAGGTATAAACCCAGCAGACTGCATGCATTACATTCACCTTGATGAAAATGTTAAATCTACTAGGGAAATGCAACGTCGGTTAAATCCTAATATGAAAGAAGTTGTTAGAACGGAAGTCCTTAAACTATTAGATGCAGGTATCATTTACCCAACTTCTGATAGTTCATGGGTCAGTCCTGTGCAAGTTGTCCCCAAAAATTCAGGAGTCACAGTAGTTACAAATGCTGATAATGAATTGATACCTACTAGAGTGACTACAAGATGGCGTATATGCATTGATTATAGAAAATTGAATTCTGTCACACGTAAAGACCATTTTCCTTTACCATTTATTGATCAAATGCTTGATAGATTAGTAGGCCATGAGTTTTATTGCTTTCTAGATGGCTATTCAGGATATAATCAGATTCCCATAGCACCAAAAGATCAAGAGAAAACCATTTTCGCTTGCCCTTTTGGCACTTTTGCATATAGGAGGATGCCATTTGGATTATGTAATGCACCTGCTACATTTCAACGTTGTATGTTAAGCATTTTTTCTGATATGATTGAACGGTTTCTTGAGGTCTTTATGGATGATTTTTCTGTCTTTAGTGACTCATTTGATCAATGTTTACATCATTTGACGAAAGTTTTGCAGAGATGTATCGAGAAGAATTTAGTCTTAAATTGGGAGAAATGCCATTTTAATGGTAAATCAAGGTATTGTTCTTGGTCACATCATTTCATGCAAAGGTATTGAGGTTGACAAAGCCAAGGTGGATCTCATTTCCAATCTTCCTTCACCTAAAACAGTCAGAGAAGTAAGATCTTTTCTTGGGCATGCTGGTTTTTATAGACGTTTCATTAAGGATTTTAGCAAAGTTTCTAGACCCTTATGCAATCTACTTGCTAAGGATGTACCTTTTGTCTTTAATGATTCATGTCTTGTGGCGTTTGAAAAACTAAAGCATTTGTTGACAACATCACCCATCATTCAGCCACCAAATTGGAGCTTACCATTTGAGCTTATGTGTGATGCATCTGATTATGCAGTAGGAGCAGTATTAGGACAAAGAGTAGATCGAATTCCTCATGTTATTTACTATGCTAGTATGACATTAAACGATGCACAGTTGAACTATTCAACTACTGAAAAAGAAATGCTAGCAGTAGTGTTTACATTAGAAAAATTTCGATCTTATCTCATTTGTTGTAAAATTATTGTGTTCACAGATCATGCTGCTCTGAAATATCTTCTCACAAAGAAAGATGCAAAAGCTAGACTAATTCGCTGGGTGTTCTTTTGCAGGAGTTTGACTTAGAATTCAAAGATAAGAAAGGTTCTGAAAATGTTGTGGCTAACCATCTCTCTCGTCTCCATTTTGACATCAACACAGAACCCTTAACATTAAATGAGTCATTTCCAGATGAACAATTAATGGGTGTGGAAGTAGTACCTTGGTATGCTGATATTGTTAATTATCTTGTTACAGGTAAACTTCAAGAGCATTGGGCCAGGCAGGACAAGGTAAAATTCTTTGCGGAAATAAAGAATTTTTTCTGGGATGATCCCTATCTGTTCAAGTATTGTGCAGATCAAATTATTCGACGATGTGTCCTAGAGAATGAATTTCATAACATCCTTTCGTTCTACCATGAACAAGCTTGTGGAGGCCATTTCAGCGCTAAGAAAACAGGGACTAAAGTTCTACAATGTGGTTTCTATTGGCCAACTATATTTCGAGATGCTTACACTTTTTGTTCTTCATGTGATAGGTGTCAACGAATGGGGAGCATTACACGAAGGAACATGATGCCACTAAATCCAATTTTAGTGGTTGAGATTTTTGATGTATGGGGTATCGACTTCATGGGACCCTTTCCTCAATCTTTTGGCCATCAATACATATTGGTTGCTGTTGACTATGTTTCGAAATGGGTAGAGGCAATTCCATGCAGAACTAATGATCATAAAGTGGTGATAGGGCTTTTAAAGAGCAACATTGTTTCACGCTTTGGATTCCCTCGAACAATAATTAGTGATGGTGGTACCCACTTTTGCAACAAATCATTCAAAGCCTTTTGACAAAGTACTCCATCACTCATAAAGTGGCGACCCCGTATCATCCGCAAACCAGTGACCAAGTTGAGATCTCCAATCGAGAAATAAAGCACATCTTAGAAAAGACCGTGAGGCCAGACAGAAAAGATTGGTCATTAAGACTCGATGATGCATTATGGGCATATAGAACGGCTTTCAAGACCCCAATTGGGATGTCACCCTACAGGCTAGTGTATGGAAAAGCTTGCCACCTACCTGTGGAACTCGAGCATCGTGCGTACTGGGCCATCAAGAAATTCAATTTTGACATGCAGCAAGTCGCTCGAAAGACGATTACATAATTGGCAGAACTTGAAGAAATTCGTAACGATGCATACGAAAATGCCAAGGTTTACAAGCAGCGAATGAAAGTCTTTCATGATAAGCAGATTATGAGAAAATCTTTCACTCCAAGTCAGAAAGTACTTTTATTTAATTCTCGTTTGCACTTATTCCCAGGTAAGCTACGCTCTCGATGGTCTGGCCCCTTCATTGTTCATACTGTTTTTCCACATGGGGCAATTGAAATTAAGGACCCAAAAAACGGTGTCACGTTTAAAGTTAATGGTCAAAGATCAAAGCCATATCTAGAGTACCAACCACATGGAGAGGACACCGAAATAAATTTGAGTGACCCACTACATTTGAATTAAGATTTTCTGTTTTTTTTCGTGATTTGATTTTTTTTCTTTCTTTTTACTATTCTTTTGCTAATTGAAATTGTTTGTGCATAAGTGTGTTTGTTTAACCATTGAGCTTTCTTTTATCACTTTTAATCATGAGACAGTTCCTCTTGAACATCCTTAGACGACTTTAACGTGTCCAATCTCATCTCAAAGGCCAGATACGATTTTGTAAAACACATCGTATTTGGAAGCTACAACCACCGGAGTTAATATCCCACGTTGAAGATTTAGAAAGCCAACTCAGAGACATTGAGAGAAGTGTCTACAACATCCAGTTGGAGCTTGAGGTAAATTCTATAAGAGGACGATTGTGATTTTCTTTGTGTGTTTTTATTTGTTTGTTATTCCATTTGTGTGTTTTAGTTTTTCACCCCGGTTAAGTTGCGGATAACGGTACTCCGTGACAATCAAGTCGGTTACTTCAGTTTCCCATAATTACTGATCTTCTGAGGCGAAGGTATGGATAGAAACGAGATCTTAGCAAAGCTTCATAATCGATTCCCTTCACTTTCTCAGAATGCCCTCCTCACAATTTATAAAGCTCGATCCGAACGCATGCGATTGCTCATGAGGAATAACATACCTGCTGATATTCGCTGGTTAATCGAGGCTAAAGTACGCTTGGCAGGTGAGTTGCCTCCTAAATTTATTGCATACATGCCTGGTTGTGGTAAAGGAAATTATGCAAGAAAGCAAAGAGCTCGAAAGATTTCGGTTGCTTGTCATAAGTGTGCCAGAATGATATGCAATAAAAAACGATGTTCTTTAGGAATGGTGTCTGATAACAGAGAAGATAAGATTCAATTCATTAGGGATGGCTTGAATAAGGAGTCATTGGATGATATCCTTTTGTCTCTTGAAACGCATCCCAGTGGATATGTGCAAGGAGCGATTCTCCAGTTATGGCCATCATTCCAGAAAGAGCATGCACGATCTGATCTCGAATCTGACTATAAACGACCCTGTTTGCCAGTTTATAAGAAAACTGGATGGGAAGCCTATCCTCGACCCGTAGAGGGTGTTGAAGCCGTTTCTGGATGTAAAACCAGAGGAAGATTTGAGCCACGGTCACAACTACTTGTAAATATCCTTTTACTTTACTGTTGTTTTATTTCACTATTGTTTTACCATTTGCATTATTGTCTTTAATAATTTTATATTTTTCATTACTTGCTTTTCCTTTTTACTGTTTCCTTTTTGACTCTCAATCCATGTGCATTACACGATTAATTGACATAGACATGACACCTCATTCACAACTGTGACCCACTGCCGCCAAGATCCTTAAATATGATTCTTTTCATTTTCACTCACAAATTATTTTTTAGAATTATCCTAATGGCAGCTACTCCCAATAAAAAATTCAAGAACATTTGTGTGCTTTCTGGATTTAACTATGGCAAATATAAAGAGTTCTTTGAGGCAGCCATTGATCTTGGTCGAAACATAGCAGAGAGAAAATTACACTTGGTGTACGGCAGAGGTGACCGAGGGTTATCAAAATTGGTCTCAGAAGCTGCTTTTGTCAGAGGAAGTCAAATGTTAGGCATCATACCATAAACCCTAAAACATTTAGGCTGCTTGTCTAACTCACCGACTGAAGAAGAGTTAGTTGTCTCAGGTATGCAAGAAAGAATAACCGAAATGCTTAATCATGCTGATGCTTTTATTTTCTTACCAGGAGATCTTGCAACTCTAGAGGCACTTATCACTTTAGCATCTTGGGCCCATCTGCACATTCATCAGAACCCCATCGGTTTGTTAAATGTCAATAATTTTTATGATGGCTTTATCGCATTTCTTAACCATGCAATAAAAAACTACTTCATTCCCTCTACGGTGAAAAAGCTTTTTATTTGTGCTCACACTGCTAATGAGCTACTTGATCTGTTACAAGCTTATCGACCAGAGCCAGATCCGAAGACCTTGGTGTTGGAGTGTACAAATAACGATGGTAACAATAGCAGCAGTAAGTACAAATTAGATTTAAATCTCCGACTGTAAATATTTTATTCTGTGTTGCACCACCCAGGTGATCTATTCTCAACTCTCCTTATTTAATTTAAAACATTGAGGACAATGTTTAGTTCTGGTTGGGGGGAGGGGATAGTTGACAATTGTGGAATGTTGGTTAAGTTTTTACTAATTTTTTGTTGTAGAAACTAACTGTTGCTAACTGTTTGTGTTGAAGATGGCTGAATATGGAGTGTAGTTACTCTAGAAACGCATCTTCTTAGTTAAAAAAAAAAGAAAAAAAAGAAAAAATAATGAAAAAAAAATTTCTTATTTTTCGTGTGATCTTTCTAACTTTTTAACTTCTCCTTTATAAATATGCATTTTCAAATTTTGAGTCGAAAATGGCTGAATATAGAGTGTAGTGCCTCTAGAAACGCATCTTCTTAGTTAAAAAAAAATCATTTTTCTATCATTTTAAGTGTAACATTTTCAATTAGTTTTTCTGCATCATTTTCACATTTTTGCATGCATACTTTCCTTTCATGTTTAGAATAGGTTGGGGGGTAGAATGTTGTTTAAAAAAAAATGGTGTGATTTTGTTTTTATTTTTGGATGACATGATGATTTTCGAATTTTAGTATTTGTATTATCTTTGGTCTTGAGTGATGTTACACTATGTTTGCTACTCTACATGTTGATTTCAGAGATAAATAGGAGTTGCTTGAAAGAATTGACATGTCATAATGAATACCAAGTGAGCTTTTGAGCCTATTATTTTTCTTGGAGAGTAACCCTTTTTGCCCATTTTTCATACAACTTAGCAGTATTATTATTTTATACATGATCTTTAGATTTCCTTGGAGTCAACCCTTTAAAAAAAAAAGTTAAAAAAAAAATGCGTTGCTACATCTAAAGGTCCATTTAACTAGTAGATATGGAGGAGTATCTAGAGCCCTAAAAAATGATGGAAAGGCCGTCTTTGACCCGTTTGAGCCTTTCTAGCCATCCCTTATGTCAAATATCTATAGTTAGCCCTTTTGAGCCTTTTATTTAAAAAAAAAACTTTTCTTTGTCAACTTATCGTCTTCACCCACTCCAATTTGGAGTATTACCCGATATCTTACAAGTTCCATCACCTATTCATGTTTGAGAAAAATATAAATAATTGTTTTGTTTAGTAAAGTTGTGCAATACCGAAAAAAAAAGAAAAGAAAGCAAAGAAAAAAAAAGAAAAAAAGAAAAAAAAATTCTCTAAAAAAAAGAAAAAAAAGAGAGAGAGATATAATACAATAATAAATAAGTGAAATGCATTTTTTTAGTTTCCAAAAGATATTATTTTTCTCAAACATATATTTTGTTTTCTCTATTTTCCTTTCTTTGTTAGCCATGTCCCTAGCCTACGTTATATCCTAATAAAAGTCCTTCTTGATTTTAGGGAACTATAGTCTGAAGTAGAAGCTAGTTATATGGGCTATAAAGATATAGTAATGCATAAAAAAAATAAATTAATTAAAAAAATAAAAAAGAAAAAAAATACATTGGGTTGACTAATATTCTGTTTGACTTGAGATCGTGTTATTTCTAAGCTATGGGCATATTTCCTTCATCTTGGTGAGAGTGTGTGATATTATTTCTTTACTATCTTCACTCCATTTATCATTTATTGAAGTGACAATTTTTATTGGGTTTAATTTCCTTGTGAGAGTGTCACTATTACCGGTGAGATTTTTGGGTTTGACATGTCATTTTTGAAAGTAGCTGTATTTACTTGGTTATTCATGTGGATGGCTGATGTGGGTGTGATGTTTCTTTAGACTGGAGATAATGCTTATACTTTTATTTGATTGCTATCATTAGTCTGATTGAATAAAAAAGTTTGTTCAAAAAAAAATTTGGGTTTGAATTTTATTTTCGCTTTATTTGCTAGGACTAGCAATAAGCTGGTTGGGGGGTGTGTTGAGTGTTAGAAAGTGTATATTTATAAAGGAGAAATTCATCATTTTACACTTCAAATCTCACTAACATCTCTAATTTTATTTATTTAAGTCCCTTGTTATTTAATTATATATGTTTTGTTTTAATTAAGTATTTTGTGTATTTTAGGGGTATCATGGTCATTTCACAATGAACGCGATTTCGGATAGCAAAACGGACGTCACTTTTGAACGCAGGACAGTCGAAAACCTTAAGAGGAGCATAAAAAGAAAAATGGCACTGTTCACACGTACGGCACTATTCACATGTATGCAGTCTCGTTCATGGATACGCTCACGACACTATTCGCACACAAGCTCGTTCAAACCGTGTGCAAACCGTGTTACTGTTCAAACCGCGTGGTCAAACCCGTGGTCAAACCGTGTTAATGTTCACTGATGACGTGGCGCAATCATGTGCATCCAAACTATTTTTAATCCGATGGCTATGATTCACTCAATGTATCTATAAAAAAGGGGCCTCCCCCCTTAATTTGATACCCCTGAATCCATTTTTGAGCTTAGTTTTCTGTAATTCTCTCTCCATCTTGTATTTTCTACGTATTTTAATAAATTCTCATTTTACCCTTAGTTCAATTATGAGTAGCTAATTTTCTTTCAAGCTTGGGTTGAAGGTGAAGTCTCAACATGTGTCATGGGTTTTATTTGGTAAATTTATTTTCTCTTCCCCTCTAATTTCTGTGGAGGTTTTGACTTCTCGTCGACAAATAATAATAATCTTGTCTAGTTACCGCCCGTTTTACCTAAGACCCTAGTATAAGGTTATTATTATTTGGCACGATAAGCCCTTAGCACCATATTGATTAGAGCGTGGTTCATGAGGTGTGGATTCCCCCCTCATGATTTAATTGGTATTAATAAGGAATATTTAGCCCATGGTGCATGTTGATACGGATCCAGATACCCAAGTGCTTTATCTCAATAGTTTCCATTTTAATTTAATTTCGTCATTCCAATTTAAATTCTAGCATAATTTAAATCAATTTCCCCACAAATCCAATCACCCAATTACAAAGTTAATTCTACACACAATTAAAATCCACCTCCTCGTGGGATAGACACTCGACACCATTAATCTATTCTACAACAGATTCGTGCGCTTGCGAGTTCAACAAAATTTGCACAACATAGGTCAATTTGTCCAAGTCAAAATATCTATCAATATAACACAATCTTTGAAAAAGGTAGTGTTCTTGTGACAGAAAGGGGAAAATAATAATGCCAGTCTTATATGAAAAGTTACTAGATTTATGTTTCTGCTATGCACATATCGGTCATCAGTTTAGAAAGTGTTTAAAGTATAAAAGACAACCAAAGGAGGAGCTACCATATGGAGTTTAGATGAAAGCCATCACACAAGCAGAAAAGGTGAAACTGAACCAAACTAGAGAGAGGAGAAATTGGGAACATTTTCAATCAAAAGCAGGAGATAAATGAATCAAAACACCAAAGTCATACCAGGCCCAACAATGGCCGATAGGCCTAAACAGGCCATCCCAAAATAAAATAAGCAATGAGGTGGGAGATAAAGTTGGATCAATGAGTACAAATCGTGATCTAGTAGATAGTGATGATTCATTAATGCAGTGTATTAAAATGCCAAAAAATTCGCAATCAAGTGGCAGGAGTAAGGGCAGATAAATCAATCAGAAGCAGAATAGGCTAGCCGACAATGACAACTTCTCTAGAAACAAAAACATACGAGCGGGATGTGAAAATTAAAGGGAAATTGAAATTGTATAGGCTAAAACAAAAGCATTAGACAAAGGTTATGCAAAAACATATGAGGAAGAAGTGGATAATGGACCTAATAAATTTCAGACGAAGCCCAAACACAAGGAAATGGAAATTGCAATCAATTATTAAAAAAAGGGAGAAAGGGAGCATAGGCCTATCAGTGAACTTTTGTGGCCCAGCCCTGATAACAAAAAGAAAAGATTGTTGAGCCCCTTTAAACAATCAAACGTTCGCAATTATTTTAGCCCCTCTCAAACAAAACACTAATTGAAGTTAGTTGATGCAGAGCAAGTCAAAGTAAAGGATGCAGCAACAAAAGTGGAAGACATATTGGTGGGAGCTGGTAGCCAACCCCGCCAGCAGCCATAAGGGTCTTAAGTGGAACGTTCGAGGTCTAAGGAAGCCTCAAACGCGTCTAGCTATAAAAAAAATTCTCCACCTGCATCGGCCTCAACTTTTCTTTTGTTGTGAAACAAAGATGATGCCTCAGCAGGTTTTCACAACATGTAGAAATTTTAATTTTGAGAATTGATTTGTAATTGATAGAAATGGAATAAGACGTGGTTTAATGTTATTTTGGAACTCAAATGTTGAAGTCACCATGAAATTTTACAATTCTCACCACATAGACGCAATTGGGCAAAAACCAGAGTGGCAAGATGTAGAGATGCATAGAGATTTATGGTCATGCAAAAGCAAGCCAGAAACATCATGCATGGTCATTGCTAAAAAGGTTAACAGAGCTCTACTCATATATTTGGTGTTGTTTTGGCAATTCCAATGAAATACTTTACTTACATGAGAAATTTGGGGGAAATGACTAAAGTATTAACTTGGTGATTGAATTTAGAGAGACCATCCAAGCTTGTAATTTGATGGATATGGGTTATAAAGGGCACAAAGACATGTGGTCGAATAGGAGATTTGGAGTTAACCATATCGAGGAAAGGCTACACAGTTCTTATGCAGTAAAGATTAGAGTAGAAGTTTTCAAAATCTCCTAGTAACAAATTTGGTGAACTAGGTCTCAGATCACTATCCAATCATTTTTTTAAGTTAAAGAAAGATGTAAAAAGCTGAATTATAAGAAAATATCTTTCTCCCGAGACCACTATAAGGATATGTGGAGCCCATATGAGGCCTATAGTAATATTGTAAGGGGTGAATGGAAAAATTTTAGTGAAAGAATATAAGAGAGTCCAATGCAGCAGTTTTAGTGGGTTGTAAAAAGATCCTTAGATCAGCTCAAGACTTGGAGCAAAGAGGGATTTGGAGGCAAAAAAAGAAGCAAGATGAGTTGATAGAGCAATTGAAAAGGCAAAAACTAACTCAAGCAGTGGATGAAAAAGAAATCAAAAAGCTAGCAAATCAAATAAGCAACCCGTTGATCGATGAAGAAGTGCAATGGAAGCAGAAAGCGAGAGCAGATTGGCTAAGAGAAAGGGATAAAAATACTAAGTTCTTTCACTTTAAAGCATCTACTAGAAAGAGAAAGAACAAAATTTGGGGAATTGAATATGCTTAAGGGCAATGGATTGATGATAAAAAAAAAAGAATAAAAAGGGAGTTTTGTGAATATTTTCAGCAGCTTTTCACCTCATATGGGCCAAGTCAGAATTAGATTAAAAAGGCTCTAAAAGGGATGTTGCCAAGGTTACTCTAAAGATGAACGCTTGCTTGGAAGAATCGTTCACTTTTGAAGACATAACAAATGCTTTATCAAAAATGTGTCCTACAAAAGCTCCAAGGCTGCCTACTATTTTTTTCCAGAAGCATTGGCAAATAGCTGACAATGGGGTGATTAAAAATTGTCTACACATCTTAAATGAGCGAGATACCTTAAACTCCCTTAATCATACTTTTATTGCTCTTATTTCTAAGATCGAGAAGCCTAGGAAAGTCACTGAATTTAGGCATATTAATCTTTACAATGTGATGTATAAAATTGTAGCTAAGGCAATAGCCAATAGGCTGAAACCAATCTTGACTCATATTATTTCCCCAAACTAGAGCACATTCATACCCAATAGGCTCATTACAACAATGTTATTATTGGCTATGAATGCTTCTATAAGATTAGACACAATAAAGGAAAAATTAATGGCTTAATAGCTTTAAAAGTAAACATTAGCAAGGCTTATGATAAAATTGAATGGAGTTTTCTAAAACAAACTATGACAAATCTGGGTTTCTCAGGCAGATGGATAAGATTGATAATGAGCTGCATTACCACTTATTTTTTCTCAATAATTATAAATAGGTTCCAATTAGTTTAATTCAACCGGAATGGGACTTAGACAAGGATGCTCCTTCTCCCCATATCTGTTTATTTTATATGCAGAAGCCTTCTCAAACTTATTGATTCAAGCTGAAAGGGAAAAGAAGATTAGAGGTTTAAGATTTGCGAAAGATTTCACAATTTCTCATCTACTTTTTACATATGACAGCTTAGTTTTCAGCAAAGCTTCAATGGCTAAGTACAAGTATTTGAAAGGGATTTTTTACAACTATGCGAAGGCTTCTGGGTAGATCTTTAATTTTGAGAAATCTTCCATGTTCTTCAGCGGGAAGATTACAAATTATCAACTCACAGCAATAAAAAACATTTTTCAGCTAAAGATGGTGTCCAAGTATGAAAAATAATTAGGCTTACCATCCATGCTAGGCAGAAAAAAGATGGGTTTTTAAATGAGGTTAAGCTGAAGGTGCTTAGCAAGATTTTAAGTTGACATCACAAGCTATTCTCTAGTGGTGGGAAAGAGATTTTCATCAAAGCAATAGCACAAGCAGTGCCAACTTACGCCATGAGTGTGTTCAAGCTCCCTAAGGGTTTATGTGAAGACATCTAAAAAGCAATTGCAAAGTTATGGTGGGGATCTAAGGAAGATAGAAATGGGATTCATTGGTCAAGGTGGGATAACCTAAACAAAGCAAAAAATAGAGGAGGGTTGGGTTTTAGGGATCTCACTAGTTTCAACCAAGCCTTGGTGGCCAAGCAAGGGTTGAGATTACTTCGGTTTCCCAATTCCTTAATGGCAAGGGTGATGTAAGCCAAATACTATAAAAGTTCCACCTTTTGGAATACAAAGGCAGGCTCTAATCCCTTTCTTATATAGAGAAGTATCTTATGGGGAAGACAAGTAATCAACAAAGGGGTGAGATCGAGAATAAGAGATAGGAGGAAGGTTCTTGTATACAAAGACAATTGGATCCCAAGACCAGTTACTTTCAAGCCAATGTCACCTCAAAATTTACCAGTTGAAACTATTGTGGCTGAACTGATTGATGCTGAAAACATGTGGAGAGCAAATAAGCTAGAGCAACATTTTATGAATAAAGATGTTGAAGCAATTCTTCAAATTCCTCTACTAAGAAACCAAGAAGAAGATGAAGTGTTGTGGCACTTTGATAAAAGAGAAAAGTATTCTGTGAAAAGTGGCTATCAGCTAGCACTTAACCTCAAATTTCCTAATGAGCCTAATAGCTCAGACAACAGTTCTAGACAATGGAAATTCCTTTTAATGCTTAATTTACCTGAGAAGATTAAGATTTTCATGTGGAGGTTACAAAAAACATTCTGCTGATTGCTGAAAATCTTTGGAGAAAGAAGAGTCTGCAAGAACCAATCAGTCAAAGATGCAAGAAGGAAGCGGAAACTATAAGCCATGTTCTGTTGGAATGCAAAGCAGCAAGGAAGATTTAGGATCTAGCTCCTTTCACACTTCAACTCTATACTGATCGAAATCAAGATATTTTCAATGGTGTCCAAGAAATTGCTCCAGGTCAAGGAGAGTGGAAGCATAGCTTATGGTGGTATATTGTTGGGTGATATGGTCTGCAAGAAATAAATTCATCTTTGAAGGGAAGAAGATAGATCCAAGGGTTTCAACAGCTAAAGCAAAATCGGTCTTGGAGGCTTATCAAAGAGTGAGGAAATCAAGAACAACTTATGTAAACAATGGTAGAAGAGGAAATCAGCAGAGTTGGAAACCTCCCCAAGAAAATGTTTTAAAGCTTAATGTAGATGTAGCTATAAACAGCAAAGACCAAAAGATAGGTCTGGGAGCAGTTATCAGAGGTTTAGATGGAAAGGTAATAGCTGCAGGAATTAAACAAGCTCAATTAAGGGAAAGTGTCAATTTTACAGAAGCAGAAGCCATTTAATAGGTTTGCAAGTGGCAAAAAACGCAGCCATATCTCGTTTGATTGTGGAAACTGATTGCAAAGAAGTGGCTGAGTTAATTAACAACACTAAGGGTAGCGGAACAAAGATCTACTGGATAATTTCAAATATCCAAAGAAATAAAAAGTTTCAAAATGTCCAATTCTATTTTGTCCCTAAAATCTGTAATGCTTATACCCATGGCTTAGCTAAATTTACTTTAAGGAATGTTTCAGCTGCTATCGGGATTGGAACAATTCTAGCAAATGTGCAGAATGTATTTGAAGTGTTGTTCAGTTGGAATGAAAGGTTTACTTTCTATTAAAAAAAAATGGTGTACTTTGAGTCGTATGTGGCCTTATATTTTACACCTCGTGTTCAAGTATTGTTAATCATTATCAACCCTTTTAATAACTAATTTCAAAAAAAAAAATCCGAGAATACGATACGGTGGAGCTGGGAGCACCAAAACACCAAAAAGAGTATTAGTTGTAAGTCTCACTTGATACTTTTCGTTCTATGCTTCTCTGTAGATTCAAGTTTTGTCATATATATTATCGATTCTGATACTAGAATTCATATTATTTGCTTCTAGTACGAAGCCATTAACAACAGTTTTATTATATATATCACTCTCAAACAACCTTCTTTGGGGAAACACATCCGATACTGTAAATTTTGATTCCTTAGAAAAGCAAATCTCCTTGATGATCGAGAACTGAGTAATTTAACAGCACACAACAATGAAGCTTGGCACTTGGTACTTCTCAAATGGCCTTCCATTTAATCTCAACATGAACAGCTCCATTTTTTGAATTGATCAAATGGTACTTCTCTTTTAATCGTCCATTGTGGACTACATCATGCAGGTTTATATCCACGTATCCTAGTGACTCCTAAATACACCGGAAAAATACACAAGAGTTCAGATTCATTATGAACTAATACAACCAGGCATTGTTAACCTGAAGAGAAACAAAATCACGAGTTTATACCAACCTTTGATCGGAGTCTTAAGCTTCTCCGTTTGCTTTTGACTTCAATGTGGATCTTCTCCTTTAAAGGAGCCTCTTCGAAATCAAACTGGAATTCTTCGTTCCAAATTGGATCCCGGCATTTCTTGATCATCTGGACAAAAGCACATTAAAACTTGAGAAATAATATATCAACAACGTGATCTACACCAAGTTAGACACTCATAATTGTTGTGCGCGGAATGCGGAATCAAGCGCACCGAATAATCACAGAAAAATAAAGGACACAAAAATTTACGTGGTTCGGCAATATGCCTACGTCCACGGGAGCAAGAGAAAAATAATTGTATTATTGACAATTATTTGAGTACAAATTTGAGTATAGAAACCTCACTTTCCCAGAACCCAAATACACCCAGTACTCTCACAAACACTCTCCAATTGCTCACACTCTCAGAACTCTCAAAAGCTTAAAAACTTAATAAGCTTAACAATTTTGGGATGCTAACAAATGAAGAATGCTTAGCTATTTATAGGAAAAATGTTGGCACTCTTCATCAAGAAAAACGCATCCAAACCGCGTTCAAAACGCGTGCAAGCCGTGTGTGTGGCAAAGCCACCACACGGCTTTGACTTTTCAACAAATCTCCACCTCGGCGAAAATTTATCCAAATCTGAGCCGATTGACAATGATCCTTCAAACTTCATCCCTCACACGATCCTCAAAAGGATCCATATTGGCTGCATCTCTGTGACTGCCTACGTACCCAAATTTGGGATCAAGCCAACCGTAGTTCAAAATTCCCGAAGGAAAAAACTTAACACAATCGAAGGATTTGAATTAGTTTCAAGCAGTGTTGAAACTTAACTCCAGAAACTACCTTCACAACATATCGATGGATTATCTTTGGTATTGATCTTTCTCAACAACACAACACCGCCCTCGATAATCTCCCTCACATAATGATATTTCACATCTATGTGTTTCGTCCGAGCGTGATATGTTTGATTCTTCGCGAGGAATATCGCACTTTGATTATCACAGAAGACCGTAATGTTCTCCTGGATTACTCCCAAATCACTTAACAAGCCTTTCAACCGATAGCTTCTTTTACGCTTGATTCTTTGCCATGTACATGTACTCTGCTTCCGTAGTGGACAGAGCAATTGTCGATTGTAGAATCGACCTCCAGCTAACCGGACCTCCACCCAATGTGAATACGTAGCCCGTTGTTGATCTTCGCTTATCTAGGTCTCCAGCGAAATCAGAATCACAATACCCAACACATTGTTGACCATAATCCTTCTTGAACAATAACCCAACATCAACTGTCCCATACAGATATCGGAGAATCCACTTCACCGCAAGCCAGTGATTTTTACCCGGATTGTGCATGTATCTACTAACCATGCTCACTGCTTGAGATATATCAGGCCTCGTACACACCATAGCATACATCAGACTACCCACAGCACTAGCATATGGAACACGAGCCATGTAATCGCGCTCCTCTTGAGATCTAGGACATGAAGAAGAGCTTAATTTGAAATGAGGAGCTAGAGGTGTACATACCGGTTTAGTTTTGTCATCAATACCGAATCTTTCTAGCACTTTCTTCAAATAAGACTTTTGAGTCAACCATACGCTCCCATTCTTCTTGTCTCTACGAATTTCCATCCCAAGTATTCTCTGTGCATCACCCAAGTCTTTCATCTCGAACTCAGAAGCCAACTGCTTCTTTAGTCTTTCAATCTCACCTCTATTCTTCGAAGCTATAAGCATATCGTCGACATAGAGTAACAGATAGATGAAAGCTCCATCTAGTAGTCTTCTAAAGTAAACACAGTGATCGTGTTCACTTCTGGTGAATTTCGCCCTTGTATAAATTGATCAAATCTTTTGTACCACCGCCTTGGTGATTGCTTCATCCGCAAAAGATTTAATCAATCTACACACATGATTCTCCTTTCCAGCAACTTTGAAACCACAAGGCTGAGTCATGTAGATTTCCTCCTCCAAATCTCCATGTAAGAATGCGGTCTTAACATCCAATTGAGCCAACTCTAACTCATTTTCTGCAACTAAGGCAAGTAGGATACGAATGGAAGTATGCTTTACAACTGGAGAAAACTTCATTATAGTCAATACCTTCCTTCTGAGCAAAACCTTTTGCCACGAGCCTTGCCTTGTATCGAGGAGTTGTTTGATTCGGAGATCCTTGCTTCTTGGTGTAGACCCATTTATTGCCAATAGCCCTTTTCCCCTTTGGTAACTTTACAAGTTCCCAAGTCTGGTTTTGATGGAGAGATTTCATCTCTTCCTCCATGGCTAACTTCCACTGATCACTTTCGCTACTGCGTAATGCTTCACCGAAAGTGTTGGGGATGTCATCATCAATAACTGGAAGTACATAAGCTACCACCATATCTTTAGTAAGCCATCCAGGTTTCTTTATCTCTCTTTTTAGCCTCCTTGTTGCTATAGAATCATCATTATCTACATCATTAGTTGTTTCTTCATTTTGTGGGACATCAGAAGAAACAACCTCTTCTTCAACTCTAGGTGTCACCTCTATAGTCGAACCCTTCTCTGATGTAGAACTAACTGGTACATATGGAGTTGCATCAAACTCCACCCGCTGCAATACCTCTGTGGTCTTGTTCTCCACCTGCTGAGAACTTGAAGCTTTTATCATTGAAACTTCATCAAACGTGACATCTCTGCTACACACAATCTTTTTATCTTCGAGATCCCAAAGCTTGAAGCCCTTTACTCCACCTTTGAATCCCACAAATATAGCTTTTCTAGCACGAGGATCCAGTTTACCATCTTTGACATGATAATAAGCTGGACAACCGAATATACGAAGAGAATCATAGTCTTGTGCATGCTTTCCAGACCACATTTCCATAGGAGTTTTACCTCCAATTGCAGCAGAAGGCAACCGGTTTATCAAGTGACTTGCGTAGCTCACAAATTTCCCAAAATTTTTTATCTAAACCAAAGATTAGATAACATACATCGTACCTTCTCCAAAAAAAGTACGATTCATACGCTCACCACGCTGCTTCATTGCGGAGTATGTCTCACCGTGAAATGTCTTTTTATGCCTCTCACTCTGCATACTTGCAAGAATGGATCAAGTATATTCACCCCCATTGTCGAACGCAATACTTTGATCTTTCTCGCCAAGTCTCCACCAGTTTCTTCCATTTCACGAAAATCTCTAGAGCCTCATCCTTTGCTCGCATGGTGTACACCCACACACGTCTAGAGAAATCATCAATAAATGTAATAAAATAATGGCTTCCACCAATTGATGCAGTCTTGGTTGGTCCCCATACATTATTGTGAACATATTCAAGGATCTCACGAGTATCGTGATTAGCCGTACCAAACTTGACCCTCGTTTTCTTGCCTACTACACAATGCTCACAAAGCTTTAATTTACAGGTTTTGGTACCTTTTAAGAGTCCGTGCTTCATCAGAGTTTACAAAGACTTCTCTCCAGTATGTCCCAAACGTACATGCTATAGCTCAGTGGTGTCATTGTGCGCCTCAGCAACATTTGCTTCATCAGTTGTACCTCCCTTCAAATAGTACAAATTGTGACGTCGAACCCCTTGCAAAATCACCATAGCCCCATGTGTAAACTTTATTGTGCCATCTTCAATGGTAACCTTGTAGCCTTTAGCTTCTAGAGCACCCACAGAAATTAGATTTTTCTTTAAAGCTGGAACATATCTAACCTCTTTCAATTCTCTGACCATTCCATCAAACATTTTGAGCCGAATTGTTCCTACCCCCATTGTGCGACAAGGTTGATCATTCCCCATCACGACTGCACCAGATTCCAGATTACGAAAATCTGTAAACCATTCCTTAATAGGACACAAATGGTAGGTTGCTCCAAAGATATCAAGTATCCACTCGCTCGCACTAGCCACGTATGCTGTAGGAGTAATACTTAATGAATAATCAGAGTCTTCATCTTTACGTGCCATGTTTGCTGCTACTGGTTTCTTCCCATCTCTCTTTTGAGCCTTCGGACAATCTTTCTTCCAATGGCCCTTTTCATGACAAAAAGCACACTCATCTCGAGCTATATTTCTGCTTCTCGATTTGGATCGAGAATTCTTTCCACCACGCTTCTTCTTTTTCTCCATCGCCCAATCTCTGCTCACCAAAGCTTCAGACGATGCTCGTTCAGACTTTTTATCATTAGTCCGAATCTCCAAGTTAGTCAATGCTGTACAAACATCTTTGAAGACGATCACACTCTTTCCATATATCAAGGTCGTCACAAAATGGCTATATTCCTCTGGTAGTGAGTGTAACAGAATCATAGCCTTGACTTCATCCTTAATATCTTCATCAAGATTATTCAAATCAGCAACTTTTCAAATCTTGAGATATGATCGTGCATTGACATCCCATACTTCATTCGAAAGCCATATACTTAGCTCATTGCATGAAGGCGATTTTCAGGACTTTTCAGTAGGTACTTCTCCTCTAATGTACGCCACAAAGTCATCGCACACTCCTCATCTTTCACCAAGTTTTTCACCTCCTTGGTCAAACATGATCTAATCTGACCATAAGTTTTCTCGTTCATACGAGCCCAAATTTCTTCATCATACAAGTGTCTTTTATTTTTCAAAACAACATCGAGATCGATTTGAATAAGGGCATCCATAACTTCGCGCCTCCACATGCCGAAGTTGATTTTCCCATCAAACTTTTCAACATCGATCTTCTGGCCTCCTATAACAAAATGAATAGCGATTTAACAAATCTCGCCTCCCACCTGAAGTGTCTCCTGAAATAGTCTCAGTAGATCTCCCCCCAATTCTGGAAGTTTCACCTTCTACCATTTTCTCAACGAACTATTTCCACTTGAAAAACAGTCTCTATGATGTTAATTTCGCGTGAATAAATGCACCAGGAAAGTTCCCAGGAGACTGGACGGGAACTCGGTCCCAATTAAAAACCAGAATCCTTAGACTCTTATCGCCTTGTTGACAGAACTTTCCTCGACATGCAAAAATACACACTACTTACAATAGACTGTCTCCCAAGTACAAATGGCCGTCTCCACCGTATTCGTGAACAGTACCGTATATGAACAGTACCGTATACAGGAATAGTACCGTATACGTGAACAGTACCGTATCCCCCAAGTACGAACCGTCGGTGAATAGTACCGTATATGTGAACAGTACCGTATCCCCCCAAGTACGAACCGTCGGCTCTGATACCACTTGTTGTGCGCGGAATGCGGAATCAAGCGCACCGAATAATCACAGAAAAATAAAGGACACAAAAATTTACGTGGTTCGGCAATATGCCTACGTCCACGGGAGCAAGAGAAAAATAATTGTATTATTGACAATTATTTGAGTACAAATTTGAGTATAGAAACCTCACTTTCCCAGAACCCAAATACACCCAGTACTCTCACAAACACTCTCCAATTGCTCACACTCTCAGAACTCTCAAAAGCTTAAAAACTTAATAAGCTTAACAATTTTGGGATGCTAACAAATGAAGAATGCTTAGCTATTTATAGGAAAAATGTTGGCACTCTTCATCAAGAAAAACGCATCCAAACCGCGTTCAAAACGCGTGCAAGCCGTGTGTGTGGCAAAGCCACCACACGGCTTTGACTTTTCAACAATAATCTTGAAGGGCACCTTGGTTTTCTTCTGTTCTCCTCGACATATGACCACAGCATAAGGATTGTTGTGATGCTTCCCCTCAAGATCCTTAGCTCCCTCAACTGCCACCAATAACAATCCGGCACCTAAGTAAACATACTCAGTTGCCTTTCCAACTTCGCTTTCTTTCCTCTCAAATCTGTCTAAAGGACCACTAAGTCTTTTACTCTCTTCTCTGAAAAGACTAAATGTCAATTCTACCACAAGTTGCCCTCTCCACTTCTTGTCTTGAGGATCGTTAGGATTTGTGTTCTTGACCAAATCAAGAGTTAATTCTTTAGTCTCATTTGGAGTAAGTGATCTCAGTGGAACAACTTGCATTCCCAATTTGTCATGTGTTCCAACCTGTGAAACCATAAACTTAAAAATCTTAACTTGCATTACAAGTTATTAACAAAAACCGTCCTGTCCTGGATAAGACGGCAAAATCCACAGAGTCAATGGCAATGCTGCCAAATTTCTAATTCAAATATTCTTCTCTATAGACCATCTTGAATGGAAATAATAATTTACTTTTAAGTAGTAGCTACGAGGAGATCTTCTGATTCAGAAATTCAGGAAACGACCCAATTACCGAAAGAAATACAAAACCTTTTCCCAGTCATATGCATGTAACTGAAGAACTTGAGACCCGGGGTCCTTTACTGTAAGCTTGAAGTCCTCATTCCATTCAGGGTTCAAAGTCTTCATCTTAACAGAAGTCTTCTTCGCTGGAATCCTTTCCCCGCTTAAGCTGAGTTGAACATAGGGATCCGAAGCTCCAAATATATCCATCTTTAATAGTCTTATTGCTCGAACAACCTTTACATGAAGTACGCCTACAGGCTTCTTAATGGCCCCTCTGTGGACATGAGGAAGAATTAGTGAAAAATGTAATGGTAAATTAACGAAAAATATAATGGCAACTGCTACTACAGGTAAAAAATTATATTAAGGTTCGGATTAAGACTTCGAGTACACATTAATAATTGATACTTGTGTCATTCATCCTTAGTTGCATTCATATGAATATAAACTTACAATGAACCATCAAGAATTGGAATTTCAAGAGTTTGAGGCCAGAGACAGAGGGCAGAAATTTGATTTCTTATAGTTTCCTGCAGTGCAACCGAGTAATAATTAGATTAAGGTAACCCAGGAAATATTCTAAATGCCTCAGGTAAGAGTAACTGATTTTTCCAGGTTCAATTAAATATGACTAGGGGGTCTTCAGAATAAATGCAAAAATAGTGCAAGCATTCATATCGATGCAAACTTGCAGGATGCAAGAATTTAATAAACAAAGCAAAAGCAGTTTGCTACAGCCAAGAGTTTTGAGGATACAATATCTTGTTTTCCATCTGGTATTGTGATAATTAATATTTCGAAAAAAAACTTTCAGGAATCTCAATAACAGTTGCATCAAATGCCATCTTGGACATTCGAAAGCTTTTCCTGGAAATGGCAGAGCTCTGACTGAAACTAATAAATGTATAGGTATATTCGTATTTAGTTCCAAATTTAGTTTGTAAATAGTGATTAAAATTCAGATGTTACCCTCAATTCATTCAAGCATTTTCTTGACATCTTCTGATGATTAAGTGAAGAACCGTATATTGAACATGGCTTATCTTGTGAAGCAATAGTAAGTATAAAATAATTTGACTAGAAATTTGGAGGTCATTCAGCAAAAAAGTCAACTGAAAAATTAAACAGAGTAGACGAGTTGGTGGGATTCCTTATTATTTTCTAGTTGACATTGAATTAGTAGTTAAAAAGGTGTTCTCTATTATATAATTGTGTTGCATTCACATTAGCTGGTTTGCCAAAGGTCAACCAAAAGCTCAAGATACATTAAACAATTCCCAATAGATTACTTAGAAATTAAAGTCTTAACTTACACAGTTTTTGTGTTGTCATTAGTGAATTCATTAATGTGCGAAAAGTTTGTGATCTCATCAAACAAATAGATAAAATGAAGGCAAATCATTCCAAATATTGTAACAACAGATGCTCTAACCAAAGCCATAAACAGACAGAGGAACAAATATCACCTGAATAAATTGGTATACGCCTGGGATTGCCATTATATCACCTCCAACTAACTTCAACCCAAAGTCAACTTCTGGCTGCATAAATATATAAATTAACAAATATTCATCCCATGTGTGCATAAGATAAAAGAGCATCTGTTGTGTTTGTTAATGTTTTGCACCAACACTTACTTACCTTCTCCATCAGAGATACGGCTATGCCAGCAAAACAAGGGAATGCAGGCACAAGAGGTTTCAGAACTATCCGAGGTGCTGCACGGATTTGTACATCCAACAGCTGGAAGCAAGCATGACAAATTTTTTAAAGAGAGAAGCCTTATCCGATCCTTAATACTTATAAGCATAAAAAAGTGACACTAGTGAATCCCAGTTGATTAGTGACACTAGTGAATCCCAGTTGATTACTTTGACCTAAGTTGATGCAATGATATATAAAAAGAAGAAGAGGAAAAATAAAACAAAGAGTTGAATCAGCAAAGACAAGTTGACTTACATATAATGCCAATAAAGAAAAGAAGTTGTGTCAAAGCCATTAAAACCATGATGAAAGAACTTCCATTTTTTAAAATAAGTCCTCTGAAAACCATATTAAAAATGTTGCGATGACTTAAAGGGTATTTGTTTAGAAGCGAACCTGTACTGTGATTTGCAGAGAGAAGAATTTCAACCCCAAGGTTATGTTAGGATTTCCTGCCCATCTAACCGCAGGCTCAAGTATCAGTTCATTTTCATTGGTTTCGCATACCTTAATACCTGTAATTTTGATTAATCCAATCTCAAAGCCGAATATATTTTGTAAGCCATGATGACAATAAGTCTGCTTAGATGTTGATTCCGAGAAAACACAACTTGTACAACACTCCACAAATGTAATTAGGAAATATACTTTAATTACCATGAATTATAGGAGGCAGGGTTCCAAGAGTCAGATTCTTAAAATCTATTGATCTTATGCAGTACTTGCCAATGTACTGTGCAAATATAGGCTCCAGATTGCTTCTTGCAGTACTACATATTGCCTGAAACAACAATAAAACTCAAGCCTTAACCAATCCAGCTCTATAGTCATATGTACAGCTAAGTGCATAAACTTCTGATTACCTTATCAAGGTAAGGCCACAAATCGGATACAAACTTGTTGAGCCAATCGATCTGCACAAGCACATAAGTAATATCACTTGCATTAAGAAACTTCAAGACTAGCTATTATATTGCAACGGAGTGCAACCAAGATCAATCTGATTAATTACTCACACGGTCATAATCTGGGTGCTTCACCCACAATGGTATTTCGGGAAAAACACCAAGCACATGGCTTGTATCAAACTCATGATCAATTGGTCGAATTATCGGATCCTGCAAAATGTAGGCTTTAAATTTTACTTCTAAATACCGAAGAATAAAATATTCATATATATTAAATCGTCCTTATTATTAACTAATAATTAACGAACACGCTTAGTATTCATTTAACAACTATGATAAAATAATATCTTGTAATGATCAACATAGAGATGTTCTAATTCAAGATCCTAAACTTTGAAGCCTGGAAAAATTATTAAGTCATATATAATTTAATAGTTTAGTATATGAGATAATTATTAAGCGAATTTAATAACTTTTTTGAATAAAATTTAAGATCATGAACCAGATCGATACTCATATTTATAACTATTAAATAAAATCATAAATATCAAACAAAAGATCATTCGACAATATTAACATGCATGTGACTGCAAAATGATGAAACAAAGAAGCATAGAAGATTGGAAAAAAAAAAGGGTAAAAGATAAAGTGGAAAAAATATTTACCTTAATCTCTGTGGCTTCAGAGTGTACGAATATGAAAAAACCAATTAAAAAACCGATTGGAATTCCAATTCCGAAACCAAAGATTCCCAGTAAAAAACTCAACAACCCCATTTATCTTATGAAATTTAATATATGTTTTTTCAAATGAAAAAAATAAATAAAAATCCATAGGCTGTAAAAATGGAAAAATTTATCAAATTGATTAATAAAAATTAAACTGAAAAATGAAAATCAGAAACGCGAAGGAAACTGCCGCAACAGAGCATCATTGCCCAATCCACGTTGGACAACATGAAGTCCATTATGATATGAAATTACTCTACTGCCCTCGTCCTAACAGACACGTCGGATATAACATAAGACTAAATCGAATCTAAGCTGGGAATTTTGTTCCGTACATCGGCTGTGTTGTGACGTGGCAACTGGTATTTTGTACACGCGTCCATGCTAAGCAAGTGGTAACCAAATATTCTGCATTCAACTTCTGAGGTTAATGAATTTAAATGAGAAACATCAACTTCTCCTGGTGAAAAAGTTGACGCTTATAAATGATTTTAAATCCCTTAAAATCTTGGCAATAATAATTATAAAAAAAATTAATGATAATTTTTTTCGTTTGATTCTTTTCTATATATATTAATTTAAGTAGTGGCACTTGAATTATTTCCTGTGAAGGTATCATGCGCCATCATTATCACTAACAATTTTTCTTTAAGCACTAAAACGTGATATTAGCCATAATCAAATTGATGTAGACTTTTTTAAGTCTTTCTCTTATGTACGGTGTTTCATGTCATGTCATTTCACAAGAACTAATCCAAAAATTAAGTAAAAAATAATAATGTTATACTAATTTTACCACTAATTTCAAAGGAATAAAATAAGTTGCAAATTATACACATCATAAATATCGGGATTCAAATTTGTGTGACCACAATAAGATTCGGCATCTGTAGTTGGATTTTGTTGATCAATCTATCAATAATAGTTATTACTGAATTGGATTGAACTGGTTAGTTCAATCACAGATCGCATAACATCTGTTATAATCTGCTTTATCCTAAACATCGATAGCAAGGACAACCCAACTAATGGAAGCGCTGACATCTGATGTACTATTCAACGATATATTAACTTTCATATTCCTCTTTACAAATATTAACGAATATAATTAAACATGTGAAATCAAACTTTGTAATTAAAGTAATCAAGATACAATGAACCAAAATTTGTAAGAAATTTTGAATGTGCCACAGATACAAACCCCCATAAATATCAATCTAGTAAACAAAATTAGACAAACAAGATTCTTGGCAACTTAGTGATCTGGAGCCACATGTTGCCTCTTCCGGGATTTGTCTCCTTCAACTGTAACTTTAACCGTCAAACAGATGAATGAATGGTAGTTTAATAGTTTTAATTTCCTTTTTTTTTTTGGATGAAAGTTTTAGGGTAACCAATTGCATTATTAACACGATTAATATTAAATTCAATTAAAGAATAGCGATAAAGCATTCCATGGGGCTTGTTATATTATGATCCAAGTTCATTGCACATCTAGGTACTTCAACTTAGCTACTTAATTAAAATAAGAAAGAAACCGTTTTTGCTTCGATTTTTGTATTTAATTAATTAATTATTGAATTGCATGGAAAATTTAATTATTAAAACGTTATCTTAAGCATGCAAAGAGAGTTGTAGCTAGTTTGATGCATTGAATTGCCGACCACTAAGATCAACCGTGTGTAGAGATTAGCGAAGGAGGTGGAGAAGTGAGTATGCCCTTTTACAAAAACAACAACAACAATAATAATAATAATAATAAATAATGATGAATATTTGGAATAATAATAATAATAAAAAGAAGAAGAAGAACAAAAACAACAGCAATAAATAATAATGGTAATGATAATCATCTCCAAAAAGAATAATAATATAATAACAACAATAAAAACAAATATGGTTATAGTGTTTGAAAGTCGTTATATTCTTTTTTATATTTTTTTAATTACAAAGTTGGGAAACATATTCTACAGTAGTCAACAGGCATTGCAAAAATTTATTTAATTATACAAATTCTTTGGACAAAATTAATGACATCAAGGTGCGTTTGGCTATGTATTATACTGTATTCCATTAATAATGTATTATAATATAATATTTTATAGCATTTGGTGATGCAATGTACTATATTATTTTTTATTAATATTATGTTTGCTAATGCACTGTAATGTATTAATGTTTTTTGGTGATTAATTTAAATTGTATATTTAGAACACAATATTAATTTTAAGTGCTTAGAAAAATATTAAATATAGAATTCTTGAATTTGAAAGTTTTAGCATTAATTTTCTTTTAGTATAAATATTAAAAAACTATCATAATTCTTCATGAATCATGATACATATGTAAAACTAATAAAATCTACCATCTTTTGAAGTATAATATTTATTTTTCAATATTTCCCAAGTATATATATACCCTGTGAAATAAACATCAGAGCAAAAATTCAATTCAAACAACCTCTAGAAAATACTACAGAATAAATAAATAGTTAAAAGCATATATATAAGATTCATTCAAAAGTCACCTTAATATGACATTACAAAAGTTAATGCATACTACAGTACAGTAACAAAATAAATTTTAGCCACAACAGGCAAATTTGGGAAAAACAACAAATACTAGAGCTCTAATAGTTACATAAGATTGAAAAACATTTTTGATAGAAAATTATCGTCCATGTAACGATGTGGCTTCAAATTCTTTCCAAATCTTGTATGGAGATGTCCACATGAATGAGCTAACAAGGAGTGTTTTAATTGTTGATTGAAAATTTCACCGTGCGAGTTCTGAGTCAATCTCAATCAACAATTAGTCACTCAGATGCCACAAAGATTAGTTTGGCCTCGTAAACCAATAGACACTGTGCTATTGAACCCCACAAATAGATGCTCCTACCCACTAAACTGGAAAATGGAGCAATCATTTGTAAGATTAGGAAGCAATAGAAAATTATTATGATTATTATGATTATTATTATTATGGCCATTGGCATTCGTTTGTTGCAAATACGTCAAAGAAAAAGTTACTGTAAAGTCCCCTCAATCCCCAAGATGAGCTGGCTTGCCTAAACTCACCATCTTTAAGTGGAGGGAGAAAATCAGATTTTTTAATTTTTCAGTTAAAACCTTTTTGGACCGATCTCATACAACATATAAGAATTAAGTAATCTAAAAATTCGTACCTTTGATGATCTGAGAAGAGGAACGATTAAGAGTTGTAGATCCGTCTCCAAACGATCTTCCAGGCTATGACTCAAGATCGATCAACACTGGACGTGTGGGCGTCTGTTTCGCCAGTTGCAAGTGGGCGTCTGTTTCACCACTCCCAATTGCAACTGGCGTCTCTTAGATGTCTTCTGTATCTTTCTCAAAAAACCTGGAATTCTCTTCTCCTACTTTTTGGGAGAAAGTACCCCTTTTATAATATCTTATGAAAAACCCTAGTATGTTAGGATTATGATTCCTATTTTAAATACTATCTCTCCACTTACGTAAAAGTGGAGAGAATGTAGAATTCAACTGCGACCACCAGAAAATATCACAATCCCCCTTTTACACTTGAATATAACATACTAGACTTTAACAAATATTATAATTATGATTTTCACCTAATACGCCAGTTTTCTTGCTTTTGGGTCCAGTGATGGTGTTGTCAATTAAATGAGCTAACCATTTGGGAACATACAATAGTGGCTACAATAATTAAATTTGTAATTAAACAAATATAATTATTTAATTCCAATTTACTCCACTATAAGATTGGGCGACCTCCATAATTGTATGCTCGAATAATAATAATTCGCCCAAGCCACATTGATTTCTTTACTGCATAATCCTTTATACCACATCATTAATTAAATCGATATCTCAACTGTCCAATTGATTTAATTACATCTTGTTCCTTGATACTTACTGGTTTTCTCTAATGATCATTTTCAACATATTAAATATGTTGACACACTCTGGCCAGAGAATTCTGTGATCAAGTCACAAAACCCATCAAGAGATGTGTCGTACAAATTCTATATTGTTAATCTATAACTCCAATACTCATAATTGCCTCCACCAAGATACCGGGTAATCTTGATCACAAGTGTGTGTCGTGCTCATTGGTAACTCAAATGGAATAACAATTACAATCATGAAATCATAACTAACTCAAGATTAAGATTACAGTAAAATCAATGCCTATGAGATTTAATAAGTCGGCAAATCATTTCAAGGTTAATTAAATCTCATATGTGATCATGTTCAATGTAGTCGTTACATCAATAAATTCATACACGATTAAGATAAACCATTCAATGAATTTATTACAATCTATACCTAAATAAAGTGCCCAACTTTATTTATCAATCAAACATAATTTATTTAATCATAAGATAACTTGTATTTATGTCTTCTGTGAATCCACATGGTGATCACATAAATACATATAATATGATCAAATGGACTTTACTCAAAATATTAATGCAATTTAGATGCTTGAATAAAATACCTCATTTATTTTATTAATCAGAAAAATTATTTATTACAATTAAATAAACACATATGCTTTTAAAGAGCACATTTTCCCAACATCAAGTCCCTAAGGGAAGTAGAACCAGGTAGTCTTTTGCAAAGATTTCAAGCTTAAATTAAAATGAAAAATAACATAGAAAGAGAAAAGAAAAATTGGCAAGATCATAAACAACTAGAGATATAAAATTAAGATCCCAAAGTACGGAAATTCTAAGGAAATTGAACATGAGACAAATTAACTTGACGGTTGCATTTCCTATTATGAGTATTGGGTACTATAAGTCTATAACTAAAGAAAAGAATCAAAGAATCCACCAATAATTGGTATGCATTTTTTTTTTTTTTGAATCCACCAATAATTGGTATGCTAAATTAAATATCTTGATTGCGTCTAAGATCATAGAAAATGCTCTTGTCAAGTCCACTCATTTTATAATATCTAGCATTACATTCTGGTACTTCATCCACTCCAAACAACGTGGTCAAGATTGCAGAGTTTCAGCTTGATGATCATCAAATTGCAGCAAATCTAACACTGATCCTACAAAAATTCTTGAACAAAAATATATGTTATAAAGAAAGTAATGTGGAGAGTAACATCCGGACAATAATATATGTTCTAAAGAAGAGATAAGGTTTAAAAGATGAGGACACTATTCATTTCCCATTGCACATTTATTTATTTATTTGAATACTTCGTTAGATGGCGTAATGTGGATAACAATAAGTGCGTCATAAGTCATGTAAAGACTCAAAGAAATCACCAATGCTTGTCGAGACCTACTTCGATATATCAATGTCGAAGTGTTGATGAAGTTTTATCCAGTAAATCAATGTGAAAAAGAAGAAGAAAGTCTGCTCTAAGGATGGGAATTTGAACCCTCCAGCTTAAGCTTGAGGATGGGGTTGCTCAATCAAAAAGTGGTTTCTTCTCCTTAGTACCATTAATTAAAAATTATGAGTATTTTTTTGAAAGAAAAAATATAGAAGATAATCCACTAATGTTCTATCACATGACAAAGTAATGGATCTTCAAGTGAGGCTAGAAGAAAGATCTAGTACTCTGTATATATTGAGATATGTCTCGTTTGAGATTGAGATGTGAAAAAAAAACTATAACTATGAAATAAAAATCAATAATAAATAATAAATATAAATTTTAAAATTATTAAAAACATAATAGATTTTTCACTAAAAAATTAAATCAACATAACTTTCAAACTACAGTAATTAGTTATTAAATACTTTAATACTGCATATTAAAAAGTATAATAACCCAACTTTAATTTCAAACGCACCTATAATAGAACTATCTCATGAATTTTTTTTTTTAATTACATGAGACTAATGCTCAGATTACAACTCATATTATATGAGATTTACAACTGATATTTACAATCAGATAATTATTGGGACTAGTTTACATTAGATAATTATTAGAATTAATTTACATTAATTCTTATATAGCACTGGCCTAATTTTTACACTCTCTAATATTCGAAAGGTATCTACTCCACTCACATTTTAAAAGAAAAAAAATTATTTTCACTTAATTATATATTATAATTAAAGAAATAAATAAGCCCCCACATACATTGTGGAGGCTCAAACTACTATATTCATAATTATAAATATAGGATCCTGACTACTGAATTTCATGAAAATTTTTCTATACTTATCTAATAAATAAAAAACAACAAAAGATATGGTATGTTAGGAGTCAAGTCATGTACTATGCTGGGATTATGGGACCTGGTTGTATTAACTACTCTACGTTTTATAATTCTGAAATTTCTAAATTTAATCTTGGAATTATTTTAACAAGTCAAACAATTACACCTCACCTATTTTGTCTTTTGCATAGATAGCTTTGTAGCTTGACTAGGCTTCTAATAGGATTGATATCACGACGGACGAAGCCAAACGTGCTGTCGTCGCCAGACTTTTATCTTTATCCGTACTGGAAGAGCCTTTCTTCAATGGAACGTAAGCAAAACAATTGTCATAAAATATGCATTTAATTTAAGCTTGACAGTTTTCGTAATTATATAATTATTTTATTATTTTAAAAATTATCAAATATTAAATAATTATAAAAAATATTATTTTTTATCATTTTATTATTATATTTTTATAAAAATATTATTTTATTATTTTTTAATTACAACTATTAGTTGACCGTTAATTGACTACTAATTAACTGTTAGTTGACCAGTTAATCGACTGACAAAATACTAATTTCATCGTTTATGATTAAAAAAAATATTTGAATGTTATTTATAAAATAAATGTGTAATATATTTATTAAAATAGATATAAAATGCCAACATAATTTTTTTTGTTAAAATTATGATATATGAATTACAAATTTATCTTATTATTATTTTTAATCATGAAGAGTAAAATTAGTATTGTGCTAGTCAACTAACAATTGTAATGGAAAAGTAGTAAAATGATATTTTTATAAAAATATAGTAGTAAAATGATAGGAGATAATACTTTTTGTAGTCATTTGATATTTGGCAAATACTGAAGTAGTAAAATGATAATAACCCTTACTATAATTATAAGGGTTCATATTATTCAACATATAATTAATCATAATTATAAGAGATCCAAAATCTTACGTATCTTTTGGCTGCCTTTGGCAGACGTAATTGGAATGAATTAAATATTAAGATCGGATTGAATTAGATTGAATTAAATGCAGTTGAATTATATAATATTATTTTATATTTGATAAATATAAATTAGATAATAATAAATTATGTTTAAATAAAAAATTTTTATGAATACTTAATAGTGATAATTAAAATTAATTTAAAGGTAATTAATAAGAAAATTAAATATATATAGTGAATTAGTTATTGGGTAGTCGTAATTATAATAAATAAATATAAATTAATAAAGCTATTTAATTATTTAATTAATTTGTTATCAAACATTTTAGACATATTTTGTTTTATCAAAAATTTAGAAAATAATATATATATATATATATATATAAAATCAATTAATTACTAGTATTATTAATTTTCATAATTATTTTTAGATTATTAAATTTAATACAATCATTTGTTGTAATAAATTATTAAAAATTTATTTTTATTGAAATAAAAGTACCAACTTAATTAGACTATAAAAACAAAAAAAATAATGTAAATCATGAATGAAATAATTAATTAATTAATTAAATTTTAAGCAATAAATAAAATGATATTATATATGAAAGAAATATTATAAATGGATAATTTTTTTCTCTTAATCTGATCCCATCCAAACTCACTTATAAATTTGAATTGTTAATCCCATAATTTAAGGACAAATTTTGAACTTATTTAGTCCCCCGAGTCCAATCCAAGGAAAATTGCTAAACATGAAATAAATATTTAATCCTAAAATTAGTCTAATTCCACACTTAGTCCTAGTTCCTAAATGTAGCCTTTGATCTTTTATAGTGTGTTTACTTCATGGAATGAGAATGAGATAGAATGAGAATGAGCTGGAATGAAATGAGAATAAAATTATAATGTTTACTTGGCAAAAATAAATGAGAATGTGAATGTGTTAGAATGTTATTGATGTGTTTACTTGGTAAAATAAATAGAAACGAGAAATGAGAATGAGAATTAATTTACCAAAATACTTATAGTATTAAATAATATAATTTTCATTGACTAGATATATGTATAAATATTATTATAAAAATGATATTAATTAAAAAATAAAATTAATAATAATAATTTTATTAACTTTATTATTTTAGTTACTATTAATTATTTTTAATATTATTTTTATTAATATTATTATTCTTAACATTTATTATTATTAACTGTATTATTTAATTATTATTAATTATTTTTATTATTATTTTTATTAATAATAATAATAATAATAAGAATGATAAATGTTAATAATGATAATATTAATAAAAATAATAATAATAATTAATAATAACTAAAATAATAAAGTTAATAAAATTTAATAATTATTATTATTATTAACTTTATTATTTTATTTTTTTATTAATTATTGTTATTACTATTTTATTAATATTATCATTATCAACATTTATTCTTATTATTATTATTAAAATTAAAATTTATTAACTTTATTATTTTAGTTATTATTAATTATTGTTATTATTATTTTTATTAATAATAATAATGATAAATGTTAATAATTATAATAATAATAATAATAATTAATAAAAAATAAAATAATAAAGTTAATAAAGTTAATAAAATTTAATAATAACAAAAATAAAATTTAAAATAATAAAAATATTTATGATTTGAACAAGGGTAATTTAGAAAATATGAAAAAATTAGAAAAATAGAAAAATAAATATATGTTTCATTCTCATTCCTATATTTTCATTCCCAACCCCACCTCCATGGGAATGAGATTCTCATTATGGGACCTACATATTTTATTTCCATTTCCAAATTACATTTTGCAAAGTAAATATAGGTTTCATTTTCATTCTCCAAACTCACAAGTAAACACACCATTAACACAGAAGTAGATCACAATGAAGTTATGTCACTATTAATAAGAATTTACCTAAATTATACTCGAAAGCCAGTCAAAATAATGTTAAAACAAATAATAGAATATCACAGCGACTTTGAGTTAGTGAGTGAATTTTACTTAATTGTAAATTTCATTAAATATAACTTAAGAAAACCCTAATTATAATAAAATCAACGCTTCATTTCAACCACCTTCACTAGTTTATTTATACTTAGTATTATAAATTGTTTGTATACAATCGTACAATCCACAATACTTTTTCGTATGCTTGGCCAGTTAAACTAATATATGTTCTTTTTATTTTATTTTATTTTTAGGGTTAAATTGGTAATTTAATTTTGTATTAATATTTAAAAAAATTATTGTAAGAGGGTAATATTGTAAAAGTAAGTCAAAAGGAACAAAAGTAACAGTAGATGCATCGATAATTTAATGGCAAGATTTTTTTGAGGAATTTTTAAAAATACATATATTAAATAGGTATTAACCTCACAATATAAAAATTAAATAAACATTTATCCTATTCATTTTTTTAAATTTTAACTCAAAATAAGTTGTATTGATCAGTAGCTTGGGTTTACAATTTTTAAGTCGTAACGCTTATTATTATTGAGGATTAAAAATTTACTAATGATATAAGCTTTTATCTCTGCAAATGTAAAAAAAAAATAGGACATACACAAATTAATCTTGGCTATAGATATTTTATTCGAGTACCAATAAATTTCTTTACCAATAATTTAATTTTCCAAATTAGTTGGACAATGGGCAGATCCAGAATAGTTGGACCAAGCGGGGCATAGCCCTAGTAGGCTTTTGAAAAATTTCAAAGCATGAATGCATGATCCCTTTTTTTTTTTAAGAAGGCGTTATTTTCTTTGAATTTTGTAAAAGAGACCCATTTGAGTTTTGAAACTATGAAAATGCACCAGTTGATTTTGAAAAGTTTCAACATGCTCCACATCTAAAAGCCCAATTATTTAAAATTTACTTGGTTATTTTGATTTTACAAAATATGTATTACCCATGCCAATAAGTAATAACTCACAGGCATAAAATAAATTAAAAAGAAAGATGTTTTTATAAAACAAGAAAACTCGTTGAAGAGCATAAATAAATATTATAGTTATGGTGCTATTTAATATTATGTTTTTCAAAATTTTAACATATTTTAAACATCCCCCAACTGAACAAAATTCCAAGATTGTCCCTGAGTTGGGACTTCACTTGCTATCAACACTGAGGTTATGACAAAATACAATTCTAACTTCAATGCTGATTAATTTTGGCCGGCAGTTGATTTCTAAATTAATTAATAATTATGCGATTGGTCCTTGCTCTCCCATTTTGTGGAAACAAGTTTTTTTTGCCCACTACACCAATAAAATTCTAACAAGCTTCTTGCATTTTGGCTAGTTGACAAAATAACCTAAGTTTTGCGAAAACGAATGGCCAATATCCAACTTCAACATTTCGGTACAAGGGGGTTGAATGTTATCCTTTCTCAATTTTTTTTTCCTTTTTCATTTTATATATTTCTAAATTTATAATATAATATAACCCATTTATTATAGAAAGTACAGCATTAATTTGTCCAAAATACATCATAAAAAGATGCTTACAAATCACAATCTCTAAATATTACAGCATCTATTTACTATCCTAACTGCACTAGTTCACCTTTACCCCTCAGCTTTTACCCCCCAAAAAAATAATAATTCTTTATAAAAGAAATATAAATAACCTCACAACACCAATGCTACTATTTCATCCGCAAATATTAAGACTATTTTATTTCATTGTAATATATTATCCATGCCAATTTATTCCGATGATATAAAATAATTTTTCAAAAATCTAATTTTTTTTTAATCCGATGGTTGACATATTCACTTAACGTGAATAAACTTTTCCGTTCTTCATCGAATTATATATTTTCAGTTAGGACATCGCAGAATAATTAATTATATTCAAATAAGTCTCGAATTATGATATCAATCGAATTATATTACAATATTAATGAAAAATTTTCGGAGTAAATCCAGGAAAAAAAGGTTTAGAATACTTTTGTGACTCTCGGATAACTCGCAACAATAATATGCATATTGCATAGTGATACTCGACCTAAATTTACTGTTGATGTACGATTTGTCGTTTTAGTATATGGTGCATTGACGACGTGCATTGCACAATAACAAAATATCTTGCACCCATTTGTCACTGTAAAAGACAAAAAGTGCTTTTAAATGAAATTTTGTGAAACTGGTTAGTGAGCTGTAAATAAGTGTGAAAGTAAGAAACAGTGAAGCGAAGATGACCCGGTAATGATTCTTAGAGAGAGCATTAGTTGTTCTGACGACTGATGACTTTGATAAGTGAGTCTGTGATTTAAGGCCAGACAAGGAAAAGATAAAAACCCAAGAGAGAGTTGTCTATGACCAAAGACTCAAACCAGGAAAGAGAAAGAGAAAGAGAAAGAGAGAGAGAGAGAGTAAAAAAAACTTGAGAAAAAAAAATTGAAAAGAAAATAACATAAAGTAAAGAGAGAGGGAGAGAGAAAGTTGAGTTTCCTCTCTCACCTGCTATAAATGTAAAAGTATGGAAAACGCTAAACTGTCTTTTTGATCTTTCTAGCTTTTGCTTTTTTAACTCTTCAGTTTGATGTGAAAACTTTTCGAAAGCCCACTTTCACTCCTCCCTTTCCTTTTCCTTTTCCTTGCAAACAAAATTTATACAGATATTTTAATTATTATAATTTGTATTTTTATTATTATTGTTTCTGTCCACTTTTACTTTCTTTCTTTCTTTCTTTCTCAACAAGCTGAGACAGCTTTTCTTCTCTCTTTCATATATCTGTAATAAATTCTAGGTTTAGCTCCTGCTGTTACTCATTAAAGCAGATCCTGTTAAAGATCTACTTGTACACTTCAAACTACCAGATAGGGATATAGGTTTTGAGACGACAAGTGGAAGTGATAAGAGCTCAGAAAGGTAATGATTCAACAGTTATCAAAACCCTAATATATTTTTTTGGGGGGTTTTGTTTTTTGATTCTTAGTTTTCGTAATTTATCTCGAGATTTGTGCAAAATGGTATCTGGGTTTGTGGAGTTTTTGTTGACTCAGATCCATGGCGGTGACTTTTATATGGGTTTTGTTTTGGGATTATTATTATTTTTTTTAATGGGGTCTTTTCTGTTTTACGTTTTGTAATGTCATGGGAAGATCTGAGGCGAGCCCTGAGTTGGGTTTTCATATTTGTTGCTTTCAGGCTTTGGAATTTTGATGGGTTATTATCAGATTTTTGTAGATGTTGTTGTCATCATTGTTACTACTTTAAGTTCTCAAAGTGTATATAATGGCTTCTTTTTATATGTTGAGTGACTTTGAGCAAGTCCTTTATTGTTTGTAAGCATGTTGGCATACTACTGTATGGCTTTAGCCACTGGAGTTTGACCTTGGTTCAATGGAATGTCTTTTGGTGGTTGTTTCACATTTGTAGACTTTATGTTGTTTGATTCAGTGGAGACATCTTATTGCTTGGCAAAACCTGATTGCATATGTTTCTTTCAATCTGCTTGTGTCAACTGATGCTTTACTTGTAGCTTTGTTTAAATGTTGATCCCGTAGTACCAATTTCTTCGTCTGGTGAACTATGTGCAATATTATTGACTATTTGTTAAATTCTTAAATTTCTGATGCTTTTATGTTAATGATGAATTCATATTACTCATTGAATCAGATTACCTGTCAAGTTTGCTGTTCAAGGAGAAAGTGGATCAAATTACTTGGAGATATACATGTACTGGATTGCTGTTGCAGCTATTTGTTATTGTACTCTAATTTATTGGTTAAATTTTCCTAAGATTTGGATGAATATGCATGTCATGACGAAAAGAAAGTTTATTTGGGTGTCAAGTTTACTTTATAGTTGTGGCCACTTTAGATTGGCATTGGACAGCCGCAGTTAGTGCTGATTTTTTAATGCTTGCAGCCACCGCAGCAGTAGCCGTGTCATGAGAGGAAGGCTGACCTGTACAACTGCTTCTAAGTCCTGATTTTTCGGGATCTCGTTCGTAGACGTATTCCTCACAATTAATGTGTGTAAAAGATGGAGGATTTCACATTAAATTTACATTAAGTATCTAGTTTTAATAGTAGAAATTGACAGTCTGGCGAAAACTGATGTTGGCTGCTACCCTTTGTCGGTTGATGCGGTGGCGATGCACAGCCATGTAATCTATTTAACTTGCCACACATTTGGTGGTTCTGCGGTTGGAAGTGCAATATAAGTATCATACTACGCTGGTATTCGTTTCTTTAAATGCAGAGTTCTAACATGGATGCTGAGTTGACAAATTCCAACTATCAGTCAGGTGTTTGTTATCGGCTAGTTCCTGCTGTCTTACCTGTGCTTCTGATATCAATTGGATATGTTGACCCTGGAAAGTGGGCTGTAATCATTGAGGGAGGTGCTCACTTTGGGTTTGATTTGGTAGCACTTATGCTAGTTTTCAATTCTGCTGCCATTTTTTGCCAATACCTGTCGGCTCGTATTGCTGTTGTCACTGGAAAGGATCTTGCTCAGGTATCACGTTCCCCCCTCTGCAATTCCCCCTATAGTAATACTAGTAACTGTTATTATTATTTTTATTATTTTGATACATCAATTTGCACATGGTAAACTGGAGTAAAAGTAAACTGAGTATTATCATCTCTTCTCCTTGTAACTGGTTATTTGATGGCATTGTTGATTATTGATTCTCTCATTCTCCCCTCTTCTCTTCTCTTCTGTTTTGCATATTCTACTCCCCATGAAGTTTAACAAACTTGTTTCTTTTTCTTAATAATGACTGTAGATTTGTGGAGAAGAGTATGACAAGTGGACATGCGTATTCATAGGAGTTCAAACAGAGCTTTCCGTCATTTTGCTGGATCTTACCATGGTAGGTGTCTTCTCATGTTTAATGCGCTGATATTATGTTTGTCTTCTTTTCCAGATGCTGAAGGAACTTGGGCATTTGCCATGATTTGCGACTTTTATCTTTCATGGTTCCTTCTTGTATTGTTACTAAAATCTGACTTGCGAATTTTGCCTCCAGGTTCTGGGGATTGCCCATGGACTTAATCTTTTGATGGGGGTGGAGTTGTCCACATGTGTTTTTTTAGCAGCTGCTGATGCTATTCTATTTCCTTTTTTTGCTGGTCAACTGGTAGGCTGATCACTTGCGTTCTTTTTAATCTTTTCATGGCAGTTTATTGATGAGCTAATCATGTTGAATTTTCAGGAGAACTATAAGGCAAAATTCCTGTGGATATGCTCAGCAGGAATCATATTGCTTTCTTATGTTCTTGGGGTACTCATAAGTCAACCAGAAATTCCACTCTCCGTTAATGGGATGCTAACTAAGTTTAGTGGAGATAGTGCATTCTCTATAATGAGTCTTCTTGGAGCAAGTATGATGCCTCACAATTTTTACCTCCATTCTTCTATTGTTCGGGTATTTTGCTCTCTCTTCTGCACATGCCCCTTTCATTCTTTTTATATTTCATAAATCATTTTTATGTGCCCATCTGTGCATTTTTGTCATGTTTTGATCAGACTTGGTGATAGAATCGATTTAGGATCCCATGTATGAGGACTCTTTTCTTATTTTCTTTCTCTGGACTTTTGTTGACTAAACTACTCAAATCCTGAAATCACTACTGTTTATTTGACTATGTCATGTCTATTAGAGCTTTAAATGTTCAAAACTTGTGATATTGAGCATTCTGATATATTTTACTGCTACTGTCTTCCTTTACAATTTATACACTTTGTTCTGTTAAGAATGACCTTGATTGGTGCCCTTTGTAATCTGTTTGTTGGTATTTTACTGGATCTTGGGTTTTCTGGACTTATCTTCTTTTTTGACACTACACTTCAACAGTAGCTCACACTCGGATCAATCTGCTTTGTATAATCTTGACATGGGAGCTATTCTACATAAAGTTTCATTCTTATTTGATTCTCAAAGTCAATATAGTTTGTTTGTTAAGTTTCTAAAAGTTTCTGCACTCTTTATTCTTGCAGCGGTATCAGGGACAGGTGAACTTATCCAAGGGTGCCTTGTGTCATGACCATTTTTTTGCCATCTTATGCATCTTCAGTGGCATCTACATGGTGAATTATGTGCTGATGAACTCAGCGGCAAACCTGTTCTACAGTACCGGTCTTGTTCTGCTTACCTTTCAGGATGCAATGTCTCTAATGGAGCAGGTGTTTTCTTCATTCTTCTTTTTTTAATTTTTGTTTTCATGAGAAAGTTCTACTTAATACTTATCATTTGCTACATACTCACCCAATGACCTCTATCCGAACTGTTGAAATGCAGGTGTTCAGGAGCCCGGTAGTGCCATTTGCCTTTGTATTGGTTCTGTTTTTTTCTAACCAAATCATAGCGGTAAATTGGAATCTCAGTGGACAAGTAGTCTTACAAGATTTTCTCGGACTGGACATACCTGGTTGGCTCCACCATGTTACAATTAGAATTATTAGTATAGTCCCTGCTCTTTATTGTGTGTGGACATCAGGAGCTGAGGGGGTATATCAGTTGCTTATATTCACACAGGTAATGGTAGCCATAATGCTTCCATCTTCTGTGATACCACTTTTTCGGGTTGCCTCATCAAGACAAATAATGGGTGTCCATAAAATTTCTCAGTATCACGAGTTCTTGGTACTGATTACATTCATGGGGATGCTAGGTTTAAAGCTTATATTTATGGTAGAAATGATATTTGGAAATAGTGATTGGGTGGGTAATTTGAGATGGAACACGGGAGGTACTGTGGCATTACCCTTTGCTGTTTTCCTCATCACTACTTTTACAACACTTTGTTTGATGCTTTGGCTAGCTACTACCCCTTTAAGATCTGCAAGTTCTAGAAACAATGCTCAGGGGTGGAGCAGGGATATTCAACGAGCTGAAACCTTTACAGAGAGGGAGGAAGATAATTCAAAGGAAGCTAGGTATCTTGTTGAGGAACCCGTAGAGAAGTGGGAATCAGTTGCATCAGTGGGAGTGTTTGCGGAAAGTCAACCAGATGCTTCTGTTACAAATTTTGACCTTGATTTGCCTGAGACAATCATGGAGTCTGATCAGGAAATTCGTTTGGCTGCTATTGAGGAAAACCATCCTAATATTGCATTTCCTAGTCCCACAATATGTTTTCAAGAGCAATCAGCATCTGCTGTAGGTTCAATGTCTGCATCAACCACTGGGGCGAAGGATGTCACTGGTGATGATTTGTTGGACGGAAAATCCTTGAAGATCAAATCGGCAGATCCAATGGTGAAAACAGTTCCTGCAGAAGGAGATTTACACACTGAAAAGGATGATGATGAAGCAGATTCCTGGGAGCCTGAGACTGAGCTTGAGACTGAAGAATCATCCAAAGATGCACCCGAGAGTACCTCAGCTTTGACATCTGATGGTCCGGCTTCATTGAGGAGTCTCAGTGGGAAAAGTGATGATGGTGGGAGTAGTGTTGGAAGCCTTTCAAGGTTAGTTGGGTTGGGGCGTGCCGCACGACGCCAATTAGCTGTGGTTCTGGACGAGTTTTGGGGACAGTTGTATGACTACCACGGGCAAATTACTCAAGAAGCCAGGTCTAAGAAACTGGATTTAGTGCTAGGAGTTGATACAAAGTCCGCTTCTTCTCTGAAAATCGATACTTCGGCAAAGGAATTTAGTGGATACATCCCAACTGTAGGAAGAGGGCCTGATTCTCTGTTGAATTCCAGTTTATATGATTCTCCCAAGCAGAGAGTGCAAAATAGTATGGACTCATCATATGGAGTTCAAAGGAGATCTTCGTCATTGTGGTCCAATCAAATGCAGCTGTTGGATGCATATGCGCATAATGCCAACCATAATGTTCATGACTCTGGAGAGAGACGGTACTCTAGTTTACGCATTCCATCTGAAGCCTCTGGTGAGAGGCGGTACTCTAGTCTGCGAATTCCATCAGAAGACTCTGGTGAGAGGAGGTACTCTAGTTTGCGTTTTCCATTAGAAGACTCTGGTGAGAGGCGGTACTCTAGTCTGCACATTCCATCCGAAGACTCCAGTGAGAGGCGGTACTCTGGTCTGGGCATTCCGTCAGAAGACTCTGGTGAGAGGCGGTACTCTAGTCTGCGCACTGCACCATCTTCTGATTCCTGGAATTATCAGCCAGCAACGGTGCATGGTTGTGACTTGGCACATCTGAGTCGAATGGCTAGGGACAGAAATTCTGATTTCTTGAATAGTCAGCGGGAGTCACCAGCTCCTAAGTCCCCCTCTTTGGGCCCTACCAGTTACATGGACTCATTTGCTTTTGCTTTGGGGCAGAAACTGCAGAATGGAATAAGTACTGTACAATCCTCTGGGTTTCAGCAGAACCTTGCAGCATCTAGGAATACTCAATTGCAATCAGAAAGATCATATTTTGATGTTTCCTCTTCTGGACCTGCTGATTGTGTTTCTATACTATCATCCAGTGCAAAGAAATACCATAGCTTGCCTGACATATCGGGACTTTCTGTTCCCCTAAGGGAACAATATATGTCCAATAAGGGTGCTCGTGTGGATGGTTCCATTGCATATAAGCCATCTGTCGGGAGGCCAAGTTATGAACCATCCCTGTATTCGAATCCTGGATCTAGGGCAGGAACAACTTTGGCGTTTGATGAGCTCTCTCCATCAAAAGTCTATAGAGATTCTTTCCCCATGCAGTTAAGTTCAGGCTTAGATACTGGATCGCTTTGGTCTAGACAGCCTTTTGAGCAGTTTGGTGTAGCTGATAAAAGTAGGACCGTTGGAGAAGGATTTGGCAATAGGTTAAATGCCATTTCTCAAGAAGCTACTTCAATTGCTGATGCTGAAGCAAAACTTCTCCAATCTTTTAGACATTGTATTGTCAAGATTTTGAAATTAGAAGGATCTGAGTGGTTGTTTAGACATAATGATGGAGCTGATGAAGATTTAATTGATCGAGTGGCTGCTAGGGAGAAGTTTCTCTATGAAGCTGAAACTAGAGAGATAAACCAGGTGGTTCATATGGGTGAATCTCACTATTTGACTTCTGAAAGGAAGCTTGGTTCCACACTGAAGAATGATGAGGCAAGTTTTACCAACTTCATGGTCTCCTCGGTTCCTCACTGTGGAGATGGCTGTATATGGAAAGTGGACTTGATATTAAGCTTCGGAGTATGGTGCATTCACCGGATTCTTAATCTTTCCCTCATGGAAAGCCGGCCTGAACTGTGGGGAAAATATACTTATGTATTGAATCGTCTTCAGGTAAATTTTTAAAGCTGCTTATCTATTTAACTGACTAGTATATGATTCAAGTGACCCATTGCTTCTGTGGTAAGATGATTGTTTTGGTTACTGGTTGACTCAATATGACAGGTTTTATTCTGTTATTTTGTTGAATAGGATTATCTATCATTCATGGCTCCACATAGGATGATTTTACATGATGAAGTTTGCACTCAGGGAAATTTCATTTGAGTCATTATCATTTTAGGAATGTTAGCCAAATTTTGATTAAGACTATTTTTGAGATTTTTGTTTTGGGTTTTATTAGGAAAACTAATTTGTACCCTTGTTTGATTTGTACAAACTACAAAGCATGAACACTGGAATTATTTATCATTACTTATGTCTTCTGGTTTGAGGAGTTTGACAGTATTGCTTTTTCAATATCATTTTACAGGGTGTCATAGATTTGGCATTTTCAAGACCTCGTTCTCCAATGTCAGCATGCTTTTGCCTTCAAATCACTGCGATGCATCAGAAGTCAAGCCCTCCTCTTTCAAATGGCATGTTGCCTCCTACTGTGAAACCAGCAAAAGGGAAATGCACAACTGCAGAAATGCTCCTAGACCTTATCAAGGACGTGGAAAATGCAATATCTTGTCGGAAGGGTCGAACTGGCACTGCTGCTGGGGATGTGGCCTTTCCGAAAGGGAAAGAGAATTTGGCATCTGTTCTCAAACGGTACAGACGTCGATTATCCAACAAGCCAGCTGGCACTCACGAGGTTTCTGGGCCTCGGAAGGTACTGACGGCATCTGCTTATGGCTCATAACCTTTGTTTACAGATTGCCTACAGCTTGGTCAATGGTCCTTGGGCTTCTTGATTTTAAAAAGCAGCTCAAACTGTATATGAGGGTTGGTCGGTTACATTCTCTTGTGTATTAAATGTTGATGCTGCAAATATTAGTGCCATGTATGTTATATATGCATAGGATACAAATTACTGGATATGTAATTGCGGCGAGAGTTAACGAAAATGGTTAGAAGAAAGGTGGAAATTGATTGATTCCAGTTTTAGTTTTTTGGTTACTTTTGTCCCCAGATAGATTTTGAATGTCCGCATCCTTCATTTTGCTAGCTTTCTGGTCTCGTGATTGAAATTCTGAGGTAATTGTTTGGGCTGATGCTTTTCCTGTAAAAGCGTTTGTGGTTCATAATCATGAATGTGTGTTGCAAGCATTTACCTTGTGTCATTGAGGTCCCCTTCGCCGGGAGATGATTTACTATGGTTTCTACTGTGTTTTGAGATCCAAATCCAAGTTAATTTAGGGGGATTTTAATTAATGTTTGTACTTCATTTTACTTGATCATAACAAAGGTTAATTATAATAATTGTTAATTATTAATCTGTTCTTTATTATTTCATCATTGATGCGATCGTAACTCTTACCCATCAAAGTATTAGCTGTCCAGAGTGCCTATTGTGTATCAGTATCACCGGCGTAAAGTTATCCTATGTATAGTTTGCACTCATATGCATAGATACTATTATGTATTGATATTATAAATTATACGTATCTATCTAAAAATTATACTTATATAATTGAAGTTTTAAGTCTATTTAAAATTTTATAAAATCAAATACTATATAAACGTTCACTCTTCACAAAAAAAGAAAATTAAGTTTAATATTTGAGTTTTAATAGTAGAAACTAACAAATTAATTTAGAATAAAAAACATAAATTGTGTATTTTCATGTAAATATAAATTAATTTTTGTTGACATTTTAATAATCGTGTCATTAACCAATTAAACGGGTTAAGAAATTAAATCCTAATTTGGCACGGGAAAAATTGTATTGATCTAAATAAGATCTTTGATCCCTAATTTGACACGGGAAAATTTATATTGATCTAGATAAGATCTATTTAATAATCATGTAATCGAGAAAACGGATTGTGGTAAAGTAAGGGTTCTATTAATTTCAAATTTTGACTTTTAAAAGTGACTCAACTTTTTATCCACTGGATCCAACAGTGACAATTTAAAATTCAAAAGCAAAATTATGTCTTCATTCATCTACATTAAATTGAGTAGATACAATGGATGAAAAAAAATAATCATCTTTTTAATCAAAATTTGAAGTTAAGGAACATCGCCTTGCATGAATAATGCTTTGAAATTTGTTACTCTCTCTTTTTCTCTCTCTATATGTGTGTGTATTATAGTTTTTAATAGTTATTATCTATAGATATATTAGGATGTGACCATAGACAAAGTTTACATACAATTGAATCGATTTTATTTTTTATTTTTATAATAAGGAAAAGGGTTATTATCATTTTACTACTTCAGAAATTATCAAATATCAAATGACTACAAGAAGTATTGTCTCCTATCATTTTATTACTATATCTTTATAAAAATATCATTTTACTTTTTCCGATTCTGTTTGTTAGTTGACCGTTAGTTAATGGCAGTTGAGTTAGTTGAGTTGTGAGTTAGTTGACTAACAAAATACCAAATTCACCCTTCATGATTAAAAAAAATATTTAAAGGTTATTTATAAAATAAATTTGTAATATATTTATTAAAATAGATATAAAATACCAACATAACTTTTTTTTGCTAGAATTATGATATATAAATTATAAATTTATCTTATTATTTTTTTAATCATGAAGGGTAAAATTGGTATTTTATTAGTCAACTAACGGTCAACTAATGGTCGTAACGGAAAAATAGTAAAATGATATTTTTATAAAGATATAGTAGTAAAATGATAGGAGACAATACTTCTGTGAATCGTTGATATTTAAGAATTCCCAAGTAGTAAAATGATAATAACCCTAAGAAAAATGACTTACACATCTCTGTAATATGTCGAAATGGTCATGAAAATTCCATTATTTTCATTTTTTTTCAATTATTTAATTTAACGATAATCCAATCTTTTTTCTTACTTATGTGAGTGGAGTTTAAATTCTGAATCTCTTATTTTCACGTAAAAAATTGTATTATCTTAACTAATTAAATGACACTCACACTCCTTTTTCATAAATAATAAATAGTTGTATGGGCTCTTTTTTAGATAATTATATCCAAATTAATTTATCATAAAAAAGATTTACAGTGTTCAATTTTAAAAATATAAAAATAGAATGGATAAAGCGGGGCTCAGGTGGAGTATAAACTACGGTTAAGTTTTGACTCTTTCAAAGGTTAAAGTCATCATCATCCCATGGAGAGCAGTTGGCGAACACATAAATGTGATGCAACAACGTGTCAAAAGTTGAGACACGTGTCTCAATGAATGCCGTTGCCCACCACAGCCGGCAACACAACATATTCCTTTAATTTTTTTTGTCATTTTTCCTGTTCATGATTAATTATCATCGCTTCATTGGAAAAACAAATGAGCAGGAAGGAGATTAATTTTGATCGCACCGCACACTGAGGTTTGTGGTTTCTCTGATTATAATGTTTAGCTATTTCTAATCTAGATTATGGTAACAATAATATTTACCTTGTCAAATTGTTTATTAATAGTAGTCACAGTACTGTTCTTTTATTGATATGGGTTTGGATTTCTATGGAAACAAACACACCTGGTGAAACCTAATGCTTAAAGGATAAACTGGTGTGCACTTTGAGCTAGTTTTTATTTCAATTTAAGATTAGGATATATAAGGAGAAAAAAACATGTTGAAATTGTGCAGGACATGTTTAGGAATTCTTTTATTTTGTTTTGTATCTTCATATTTGAGTATTTTAGTCTAATTATGGTAGAGTTTATTTTCCTTATTCTCATATTTTTAGTTAGGATTGTAATAATTTTTCTTTAGTTTTTGAATAATAAGATGTCTCTTTATTTCTTATGGGATTTATTTATCTCAACCTAGCTCGTGTTTAGCAGTCATTTTTGGTCAATGTATACTAAAGTGCTATCTAGTAGTATGACGCTGTCAATATTAAATGCGTCTCTTATAAATTTGAATGCAAAATCTTTTTAAATTGGCGCACCCCTTGGTACACGTGAAACCACTAATAAATTAACACAATAAAATTTCAGCAAAAGTAAACTTGAGGCAGTTGATAAGTTGTTTTCAGGAGAGAAATGAGTTGTAATGCTATTAGCAAAGAAAGAGCAATAGTTAGCCATTAGTAAGAGGGACACTTACATTTGTTGATAATTTAAAAACATTAATGGATATAGCACTTTCATTTGTTAATAATAGAAGAATATAAATGGAGGGAGTACTTTCGTTTGATGGAATTTTACATCCACAATCTACGATTTACAACAGTATTTTAGTTTTCGACAAAATATTTTATTGTCTCTTTATTATTTTTCTACTTCCGCTGTCCCGTTACGTCACAAAAATAAAATAGCATATATAGAGTAAACATATTATAAAGCTGAACATGTGCTTCTTCAAGAACTCCGTAGAATAGCAATGATATTATACTAGGCGTCCTCTCATTTGTATTTCTTTCCATTATCACTGTAACTTATATTGAAATGTATAGTACAAGAGGCAAAATTTGTTGTATATGATACACCTAAGGCACAAGATAGAATATATTCTATCGAATTTGAGAAATCATGATAATCATATGCTGTGTTGTCACGATGCAGAAGTAGCTGGAGGAGGAAGAGCATTGATTGATTGATTGGTTGGTTGGCTAGTTGATTAATAGAGTTGAAAATGGTTTATATTGTGGAGGTATCGCTGCCGTTGATATTGTTCATCTTGATCGTAGCTTTGGCATTTTATCTACTTGGTAGGACAAGAGGCCGAAGTGAAGCAGCAAGAATTCCACAGTATTATGGGCCTACTGCACCTCCAAATCCTGTCCAGCCTCAGGATCAGAAGCCCTAGGAATCAGAATCAAAAGCTTAATTACAACCTGTACATAATTAATTAAAATTAAAAAAAAAACTTTACGGAGGATGGTTTGGTGTTTGGCATATTTGATCTTTCCTTAGAAACAACAACTTGGATAAAATGTTTTTATGTAAGTTGAGTTGGGATCACTGTAAATTTTAAGTTGTTTCGCCCTCCTTTACTACTACGAGTTCAATGATTGAATTTGAATCTCATTACTGGAATTAAGTTCTAATATTACTCTCATAATTTTCCGTGTAGGAAATTTTATGGCGTGTTTGTTAAGGTGCGTTTGGCATTGAGGTGCTGTAACTTTTAAACTACACCTGTTATGAAAAAAAATTATAATTATGAAATAAAAGTTAATAATATGTAATAAATATAAATTTTAAATAATAATTTTCATAAAATTATTAAAAATATAATAAATTTTTCATCATACAAGTGAAAAATTATCTTAATACAGTTTTCAAACTACAATAGTTAGTGTTTACCAAATACTTTAATGTTGTAGTTTTTTAAGTTACAACTGTTCAACTTTAATAGTAAATGCACTCTCAGTAAATCTGGGTGTTTCCAGTTTTATGTCAATGTGAAAAGAGGATTCTCGGAGACTTCCTAAATATCGATTCTCGGGACAAATATTGAACGTGAAAAAAAAAAGAATGTTGATTAGGGTTTGATATTTAATAATCTAGGAAGGGCATTAGATATTGCGAGAGAAAACACTACCTCTGATGTAAAATTATGGTATCTTAATTCTTGAAGATATTTGATTTATTTGTTGTGCGCAGGGTTCGTTGATATGAAGAAAGAGAAATATAGCATGAAGAGGAGAACTCAAAATCAATAGCCCAGTTAAGCCTAAATGACTACTAGTAGAAGACGTTAATGAGGCTAAAGCCCAAGTCTGATTCAACAACTCATCAACAATATAACAATCTACATATTAACTAATTGTAAGAGCATACGACCCATCGGCCCTGGGGTTAGTTTTCTCAATAAATTTCTGCTAACATTATTATTATTTATTGATAATATTATTTTAAAAACAATTAATAGACTCTTCGATTCTATTAATTGGAGTCTGAGTAGGCCTTCAAATTGTACTGTGATGTAAATTATGAGAGGTGAGAAAAAGAAATATCACATGTTGACATTACGCCAAAATTCATCGACAATTGACATGCTTTCCAGCAATTCGAACACATTTTGTCAATCATCATCGACCAAACATTTGAAAGAGAAGAATTTATGTGTTTGGGAAGTGGAAAATCTATTAAGCTCTGAGAAATGTCAAAAAGTCAAGGGGAAAAAAATGAAGGATAAAATTAAGAGCAACTTAGAAGATGTGAAGACATGGAAAGAATGAACTTTGGTTATATATATGGGTCCAGCTACATTACCCATAGGGTTTGCTACCCATTTTTTTGCCTTTTTCAAATCTACTGTTGGATTTAAGCAAGAATTGCATAATGGCTGAGATGTCATTATTGAGTTATTAACATCAAACACCCTTATTGTTCATGTAAAATAAAAAAATCAAAAGTTTTGAAATTATGACATATAAGTCCATAATATTCTCTTTTTTTTAAAATGCTATTGAACTAAGTTTCCAATTAATGACTTATTCTTATATTTATTAATATATATTTAAATTAATAAATTAACTACTTTATTATATAGTTAAACTATGTAAATTATTTACTAACCATAATTAATGATAAGTATAAATATGATCTTTCTTTTAATTTAACATAATGCAACTAATTTCTTCTCACCTATGTGAATAGGGTTCAAAACCCATAATTTTTTTTTCAACACAAGAGATTTTATTATCTCAAGTGGATGAAATGTACAAAATACAAAAATAAATTTAATTTCATATTCTATGTAGTTAATTTTTTTTTGTAACATAATATTTATTAAACATACTATCAATTATTTAATTATATAGTAAAAATATGTTAATTTACTAATAAAAATAAAATGTTAGTTTATGAACTGTAAAATCTTTTTTTTTTAATAATGAGTTGTGTATTTTTGTTTGATTTTTTGTCCTTAAATAAAAAAAAATTTAATTGCACACTTAAATAAATTGGTATTTGTTACTCCACCCCAACTGTTTCAATAGTCATTAACTTATCTGAGAGAATGGTAAAAAAATTCTGAACAGTTACTTTATTTGAAAATAATTTAAATATTTCTTTAGAAAATTAAACTAAAAATAAATATTTTCTATTCTTTCATCTTTCTTGCTGACATCACACATGGATAACAATAGAGATAGCAATTTAACACATATCTATCAATTACAATAAAAGTCAATTAATATAATTAATTGTGTCATGAATGGATTATTATATTAGGAGTTTTAAAACCAAACCCAATACAATTATTAATCGAGTTAACAGCTAGAAAGAGTAAACAAATCCATTCAAGTTGGAATTCTAAGCATCTGATCCAAATAGATTGGATAATATCCATCTAAAATACTCTGGATTTGATTTATTCAATATCCATCCATGAACTTGAATATTAGTAATATTTAAGTGTATGAGACTAAAATTGAGTATTATATTTAATATCTAAGTTTTGTAAATCAAATGAAAAATCAAAATAATATTGCTAAAAATTATTGCACCATCAATGACAACAATGATGGTATCATCATTAAGAAATTGAAGTGAGTGAATAGAAAAACAAAAACTACCAATGAATTCAAAATTCTCCAATCTATATAATGGTGGCAATGTTGCTGGATAAATAAATAAGCCTACGATAGATGAGCCTTCCAATGCAAACAACTATAACAAGACCTTATGATTAGATTACATTTTGATTCAGGTCGGAAGTGATACTAGATTTCGTTCTAGCGTATGTCTTGAAAACTCAAGAAAGAGGCTCTCACCAAAGAGAACATATTTTAATTGAAAAAAAACTGGATATTATTAATGAGTAGCTTGTGTCTGTTATCATAAATTAAGAATGACAAGCCTATATATATAATAGTAGCTATCGTAATCCTAATTTTTCTCAAATAAAAAAAAAAAATCTAAAATCTTAATTAGATTAAAATTACAAATATGACTCAAGTAAGTTTAATAAAATAAGATAAATCTTAATAAAATACTAAATTCTAAATTGACCCAAATATTATAATTCTTAGTAAATTCTAATTTATTTATTTATTTATAAGTTTGTTTGGCTTTTGGATTTTTTTTAAAGAACAGAAAATTATAGGTAACAGTAATTATAGAAAAGTAAAGAGGCAAAATTACAAATAGCCAAAAGTTGGTGTTGCCGGCAACGGTGATCGGAAAATTGGCCTAGGATAGGAGGATCTGGAAGATTGGTGCTGAGTGTGATGGTGGTGGTGGTTTGTCTCAATAGTTGTGATTTGACCGAAAAATTGAGTTAAAGTAGCGGGTGGAGGTTGGTTTCGGTTTCCGGCGATCCGGTCGATGGTTGGAAGCGTAAGTGGGTTGAAAAGAAAGAGTTGATGATGTTGGACGGATTCGTGGTGGTGGAGGCTGTGGATCGCGGCGAATTGCAGCGAATGGAGAGGCAAATTTTCGTGGTGTTTCAGCTGCTGTTTTGGCTAGTTTCCGGTGGCAACGGTGACGGGATGGTGGTGTTATGGGTTGGGTTATGATCGGCGGCGTGTGGGCTTTCAGATGGGAGAGAGGATAGACCGAAAAGAAGAGAAACCGATAGCGGCGGCAGCCGTGTGTGGCGGATATGAGGGCGGCTTCGGGTTTTGCTGGTTTTTTTTAGGGTTATTATCATTTTACTAATTCAGAAATTATCAAATATCAAATGACTACAAGAAATATTGTCTCCTATCATTTTACTACTATATCTTTATAAAAATATCATTTTACTACTTTTCCGTTACAACTGTTAGTTGACCGTTAGTTGACCGCTAGTTGACCGTTAGTTGACCGTTAGTTGACTAACAAAATACCAATTTCACCCTTCATGATTAAAAAAATATATTTAAAGGTTATTTATAAAATAAATTTGTAATATATTTATTAAAATAGATATAAAATACCAACATAATTTTTTTTACTAGAATTATAATATATGAATTACAAATTAATCTTATTATTTTTTTTAATCATGAAGGGTGAAATTGGTATTGTGTTAGTCAACTAACGGTCAACTAATGGTTAACTAATAATTGTAACGGAAAAGTAGTAAAATGATATTTTTATAAAGATATAGTAGTAAAATGATAGGAGACAATACTTTCTTATAGTCATTTGATATTTAGTAATTTCTAAAGTAGTAAAATGATAATAACCCTTTTTTTTAAAACTTGATGGAACTAATGTACGGAGGAGGAAGGATATGTGATTGAAAGGCGGTTGGTGGTCAAGAATGCTCTGCCGGTGTAGAAAAAAGTTTTGATACCATTTGATGCCGCACGAAAGCAATACTAAATTTTATTTTATTTAGGGGTGGGTAAAATTAGGTTTAGGTCCACTCGATTAGATTTTGAGTTGTTCGAATTAGATAAAAATCAATCTGAATGAAACTTGAATTATTAACCCGATTCGGGATTGGGTCAAGTCAATAATTCGGGTAGGATCGAGTTTGGATTTAAAACGAGTCGGATTGAATTCGGGTCATTTCGAGTCAGTTCAAGTCTAATCGGGTCAGTTTAGGTCGGTCGAAATTGGGTCAAATCGGGTTGGGTCAATTTCGGTTAATGCAATTTTGAGCTCTTTTTTCCTTAGTTTTGCAGTTTTTAGTTGGTTTTAAGATATTTTTTTTTAATTGTAGTCCTTTTTACTAATTTTCAACAGAAAAAAAGAAAAGAAAATGCTATGAAATCAATTAATAAAGTTAAAATACTAAAATATGATTATTTGCTTATTGCCTTGGAGGGTATGACTAGGATTATTATTTGCTCAACCAACAAAGACTTAATAAAAATTAAAATTAATACAAACTTACAAAGTCCAAAGTTAATAGGCTATTAGTCTTCATTCAAAGCACAATTTCCAAATACTAGTCTTTGAAAGTTTGAAACACAAACTCACAAAGTCACAAAATTTAAACATAATTAAATTGTTCGGAAACACAAATCACAAAGTTCAAACATAAAAGCTAAATAAGCCTCCTTAGTTTCTCCACGGCTCCACGCAAGCACTTTGACAAGTTCTAAATTCAAATTCTTGAACTGCAAGTTCAAACGCCGATTGCCTAGAGAAGGATTGAAGAAATGTACAATAACTATTTTCTTTAAGCCACATTATAAATGAATAAACTCAATTCATATAAAAAAATTGAGCAAATAAACCAAATTCATAAGGTTACACATCAAGCACAAACACAAATAAATAAATCCAATTCATATCTTTAATTGAGTTAAAGGGGTGTTACAATCTTTCTAATTTCTATTACATGATTATAAATTTATAATTACAAATAAATATAATATGTTTAGGAAATTTTTCAATACACACACACACACACACACTTGATTATATATATAAAAAAAAAAAAGTCAATCATGCTTATTTTATGGCATTCATCACCAAATCAAGTTAATAATAATACTAGACAATAATACTATTCTATCAACTTCAACTTGTCTAACTAAAACAATTAAAAATTTATAATTTTACAAACTAAAATTAAACTTAAAAATTTAAAACTATAACGACTATAATTATAGTTTAAATTACAACGTAATAGTACTGTAATATCAAATTATGAATAATAATATATATTAAAAGTTACCTTTCAAACATTCATAACACTAATGTCGGCACTTACCGCTTCTACTGTCGAAGCTTGCGATCTTATAAACTCTATAAAATCCAAAAAAAAAAATTAATAAGTAACTCAAGTACATGATTACATGTAGATATTCTATATAAAGTTCTAATGCATTTTAAATATATATATGTATATAATGTATGATAAAAAATTAAAAATATTACCTTCTTATAATTTCATATGAAACATTTGCTTCTTAATATCTTCTTGGAGGTTGTAGACGGGATTGGCAAAAAGTTTAAATTGCAGCCAATTTTCAGTGTATATCAATGCCTCAACCATAGCCGGGGTTAAAGAACTCCGATACTCATAAATAATACGACACGCGGTGCTAAAGCCAGACTCAAATGCCGCTGTGGAACAGGAACAATGAGGACATCCCTTGCAATTTTCTTCAGAATTGGATACCTTAATCCATTCACCTTCCACCAAAGCAAAACATTAAGTTTAAGATTGAGGGGATCTTCAACTGGGTCCTTCAAGTACCTTTCCACCTCAGATGCTACTCTTCTGCTCTCATTCTAAATAGAAACCTTTTAGCATATCCAAGGAAAAGGCGAGCAACTCGAAAAGTGTCATCACCTTCACCACCAGCAACATCCACCAAATTAGTCTCAGTTGTAAAAAGTTGAGAAGAACTTGTACCACCATCCCTGCCACTAAGACCACTCTCACTATATATCGATGGTGTGGAATTAGCAGAGAATGCACTATATGCATCATAAAACTCATTCAACAAGTCCTTCACTGCTTTGGTCATTTGTTCAACCATCAAACTGTCATTGTAAAAATTGATCTAAAAAATATGTTTAGCGAAATCCATTTTTGTTCGTGGATCAAGAATAGAGGCAACAATCAACATTTTGTTTATCTTTCTTGTGGACTCTCAATACTTATCAAAATCTTCTCTCATACTATAAGCCATAGAGGACACCCAAGGATCTGTACTTTCTTATAGCGCAGTCAATGAACTCTCAATTAAGCCAATAGTATCATAACAAAGATTAGAAGTCATACTCAAAGAGGTAGAAAACAACAATGTGGCATCATAAAGTACTTTTAAAAACTTCACAATTCGTTCAGTACTTTCCCAGTCATCCGGTCCAGGCGGGCCCGTCCTTCTAACATTATTTTCTTTCTCAACAAAATATGCCTCATAAGGTTTATCCACTTCTGGCGTTCTATCAAATGCCGCTTGAAATTTCAGCGCAGTCATCAACATCAAATAAGTGGAATTCCACCTAGTAGGACAATCTAAAATAACAATTCCCTTTAGACAATTCACTTACTTAGCACATTGTTTAAATGTCCTCAGCCTCGTGGGGAGGGGATCTCACGTGCTTCACAGCATTCCGAATAGCGGCAACACTGGCATGCAACTCACCCAACCCTAAAACAACAATCAAATTCAAAATATGTGCACAACAACGCACATGCATATACAGTCCCACCAACACAACTGCATCATCATTCCTCAGAGCAAGCAACTGCATAGTGACATAACCAACATCAATATCATTTGTAGTGTCATTATCAATAGTTATTGCAAACAGCCTCTCTATCCCACAATCTTGTAAGTAAGCCATAATTTTTTTACCAATCGACTTCTCTCTATGATCTTCGATTGCGTTAAAACTAATAATCCTCTTATTCAAATATCAATAAAATGAGCTGTAATCACCATGTAACTTATGTTTTGAACAGAAGTCCATAAATCAGTTGTAAGAGACACTTGCTGCTTGTTGTTGCAAATCAAACTCTTTAACATTGCCTTTTCCTCCAAAAATAACTCCATAACATCTTTAAAAATAGTTCTTCAAGATGGCATAATGAACTGCGGGATAGCTACATTGTAGAAATTCCTAAATCCTTTGTTGTCTACAACACTGAGCGGCAACTCATCCATAATAATTATTCTAGTTACCGTCCTTTGACACGCGTCTTGACTCCATCATTTACCCAAAACTTACCCAAAACCAAATTACTTGCATTTTCTTCGCCGCCCTCAGCTATCAAATTTTGTTGACTTCCACTTTGTTGTTCTCGAAATGTCTTGCATGCTTCACATGTCTTTATATGCCTTGTCATATTTGTAATCCCATCAAGCCTTGAATGACATTGATATTGTCTACCATAATAGTTGTACCTGCATTTGTTTGGATTATCTTCGAGTAAAGTGAAATGATTCCATACTTCCGATCTTTTCTTCATTAGCGGTTTTTTCTCTTCGCCTTTTCCTTTCCTCTTTGGGTTCCTTCCACTTGTATAATTTGTTCTTCAGCATCTGAATATACAAAATAATAATTAATAATTATTAATTCATAAATCAAAACACAAAAATATTATTAACATAATCTAATAGTAATTTCAATTCAAATTGTTCATACTCCATAAACAAAAAGCAAGAAATCCATGATAAATTAATTAATTTATAATATCCAATTACCCATGCCCCATAATAATATAATATTATTTGCCTATCTATGTCTTAATTCTTATTATAAACCCTTTAATTTCAAGCCCAAATTACTTGTACTTAACGACTTAATGGATGATTAACATACAATAAAATATTAATTGAATTAGTTAATTTTTTTAAGGTTGAAGGCTTGAAGTGCACATAATCATATAACAAATTATAATTATAAAATGTATCTAACACTAAAATAATACTTAATTTTAATATTTAATCTACCTAATGTCCTAATTTTTTTCATAAAAAAATCATTTATTAATTGTCATTAACAATTATCAATTAACACTATTTGAATTATTAATAATTGACAAAATTTTTGTTATTTATTAACAATTAATAAAATTTATTCATAACAAAATCATAAATACACCAATTTTCTTGATTTTATTACTAACATTTAAAAATACATAATTACAACAATCAAATAATAACCAATTACATAATAAATAATCAATAATTAAGCATATATAACTATATAGTATATACCATGAAAGATTGAAAATTTGAAAGTTATGAAACTTCAAAGCTTCAAAATCGAGTTCGGTTCACAAAGCCACAAAAGGAGAAAGCTCGGGTCGGGTCGGGTTGGGTTGGAGGCTTCAACCTTGGAGCAGCAGACCGATGGACTGGCCAAGGCAGCAGATGGCAGTAGATCGCTGTAGTAGATGGCCTGTTGGGTGTCGGTTTCGGCAGCAGATTGAAGAGGGTTGTGTGGCTGTCTGTGTGCGTGAGTGTGATGAGTCTGTTTTGTGTGTTGTTTATGTGTTTCAGTGTTTGTGAGTTGTGAGTGTTTGTCGTGCGTGCGTGTGTAATGTGTTTAGACTTTAGGTTTTGTGAGTTTTTTTTGGGCGACCTGATCGGGTATTCAGATCGGGTCGGGTAAAAACCCAACCTGATCACAACCTGATCGGGTTGGCAATTTCTCATCCCATCAGGTTTCAATGGCAACCCGAACCAACCCGAACCTGAACTTTTTCAGGTTGGGTCGGGTCGGATATTTTGTCCACCCTTAGTTTTACCATACGTCTTGAAAACTTAAGAAAAATGCTCTCACCAAGGACAAAATATCTCAATTGAGAAAGAACTGAATATTATTAATGAGAAACTTATGTCTATTATTATAAATTAAGAATAACAAGCCTATATATATAATAGTATCTAACTTAATCCTAATCATTCTCAAATAAGAGAAATAATTTAAAATCTTAATTAGATTAGAATTACAAATATGACTCAAGTAAACTTAATAAAATAAGATAAATCCTAATAAAATATTAAATTCTAAATTGACCCAAATATTATAATTTCTAGTAAATTCTAATTTATTTTTTCTAATATGCTTTTGACAGAACGTTTAAAGGTTCATTGCCTTTAACAACCAAATTGAGGGTCTCTAAATTTTAAAAAAAATGTGGTAGTGTAATGTAACTCATTGTGTTTTTGTGGTATAGTTATTGTTGCAGCTATTTTAGAAGAAGCATGCAACTTTACATATCACCATTTGCTAGCATTGAGACTATCTTTATGTAAATCATCCAATTTCAAGTCTAATGGAACCCTCTATGTCCCCTTTCGATTAATAATGTCATTGCATGCGAAGAAGTAGTGATCACTAGTGATTGACTATATTTTTTAATGCAAAATATCTTATTATAATTAATTAAAAAATAAGAATAAAATTTTATTTTATTATTTTGTTTCTATATGGAAAATAATTTTAATTACTTTTTAATTAAAATGGGTGAGAAAAATGATGTTATTGATGGTGCAAAATGGATGAGAAAAATGATGCTATGTAGGTGTAGGACTAATGCGTAAAACTTTAAATTTTTTTAGCATTTTTGTTTTTATAACAAATATCAGGACACTATTATAGTTGACCTTGAAAAAGACAAAAGAAAGGGGTACTAAACTCATGTTGCAACATAGTTTTGTCCTATTTATATATTTATATATATATATATATACATATATATATATTAAAAACCTGTAAGGATGCCCAAATTTGAGTCTGAATTGTGAGTCAGTTTGGTAATATTGTAACTTTTAAAATAATTGATATTAAATGTACTGTATAAATGATTAGTTGTGAAGAAAATCAATTAAACATTTAATAAAATCTATTTTTAAAAGTGTTGTAAGTTTTAAAAGCAGTCATATAAGTTTAATAAATCTTATTGTTAAACTACTGTAAAAATGTAAATAACTGAATTAGACATAATGATATATAAAATTTATTTACACTTTTATAAATATGTATATAAAATATTGTCATTGTGTATATATAATAATTAATAAATAAAATAAAAATATTTTATATTATTAGTTTTATTTTTTATTTTGTTATCTCAAATTTTCAATATGATTGGTAATAATAATAATTTCTAATAAAGTTATTTCCTAACTAACAAGGATAATTTTGAATTTTTATAATATATATGAGGATATATATGGTATTGTATTAAGTATAAAACTTATTCTCAAAATTAGATTTTGAAAAGTTAGTCCTTTCTGTTAGCATTTATGTATCTATAATATTGATTTTGATGATAACAAATAAAATTAAGAATGATTAAATTTTTAAAAGCTCAAATTATTTTTTATACATTTTAAATAAATCATTATTTTCACATTATAAAGGTTTTATGTTTAATGAAAAAATGATTTTATGAAATTGGTTATTTTTCAAGTTGATGGTCTAAATGAAAGAGTTTTGAGAACTTTGAAATCAACAAGTATTGTTTGGAATTCTGGATAAGGACTTATGTGAAACATTTCACATAATTTTGGGCCACAGTATAATTTTTTAAAGTTTTAGGATAAAACTATAATTATAGAAAATAATTCACTATAGCAGTTACTGTAGCAAACGGCTAATTGACATCTTGATAATGGTTAGCCGACATCGAACAAAATTGGAGTTTAGTTTCTGGAAACTAGCGGCGATCCGACAATTTGAAATTCTGTCCAACGGCAACTTGGACTAGTCAAAACGACGATCTGACTTCGAGTTAACAGCGATCCGACTTCGAACAGAAAGCTAATAACGGCTATTTTTCAGCTCCAACTATAAATAAGCTAATTAAATTCAGACAACAACAATTCTAAAGATTATCATTGAGCAAAATATTGTGTATACAACTTTTATTCAGATTTAAATCCTTGTATTCATCTTATTCATTCACACATTGAGTTTTCATTTGTAATCAAATACATTGTGTGAGAAATTCATTTGTAATCCTTTTGTAAAATCAAGTTAAGAGATTGTAAGTGTTGGGATACACTTAGGTTAAGAGATTGAGGATAATCTCTTGTTGTGAAGGTCCATTAACACCTTAGAAGTCAATTGTAAGCATTTTAAGCCTTGAAGGCTTGCTTAGTGAAATCCTCAAGCCTGGTGAACTTAGAGGCGTAGACGTAGGTGGGAATTGCCGAACCACGTAAAAATCATTGTGTTTGTTTTCTCTTTCCTTACTCTTTTATTATTTTGCTTGATTAAATTTATTGTTTTTGTTCTTATTAAGGCTATAGTTTAAATTGTTGTGTGGTTTATTTTGCATAAGTTTTTATAACCCAATTCACCCCTCTTTTGGGTTGTTTAGATAGTATTTCATTTGGTATCAGAGCCTTGTTCTCTTGTTAGGACTTAACTGTCTAGAGTTAAAGATTCATGGCAACCGAAAATTACTTTACTTTTAGGGAAGGACAATCTACAACTAGGCCACCATTCTTTGATGGTAATGGCTACCAATATTGAAAAACTAGAATGAGAATTTATTTGCAAGTCTTAGATTATGAAATTTGGAACATTATTTGTGATGGTCCGTTCATGCCTATGACCAAAAATGAAGTAGAAGATGATATTCCAAAACCTTCAAGTCATTGGAGTGACTTAGAAAAGAAAAAGATATCGTTAAACTTTAAAGTAATTCATGCATTATTTTGTACTTTAGATAAGAAAGAATTTCATAGAGTTTCTAGTTGTAAAAGTGCTTATGAAATTGGGAAGAAACTTGAAGTTGTATATGAGGGAACAAATCTAATCAAGGAGTGTAAAATTAGTAGATTCACTAGGCAATGTGAGATGTTCAAATGGAATCATATGAGAGTGTTTATGATATGTACACTAGATTTATCAATATTGTAAATTCTCTTGATGCACTAGGTAAGATATTTATTAATAGTGAAAAAGTAAAGAAAATTATTAGATCATTGCCGAAAGAGTGGAGACCAAAGAGAACGACCATAGAAGAAGCAAAAAATCTTAAAACTTTATCACTTGATGATCTTATTGGTTCACTGATTTTATATGAAGAAGATATAGCTAATGAAAGAATTGATGAAGATAAAAAGAAGAATATCTTTGCTTTTAAATCTTCTATAGTTGAAAGTGATGATGATGGGAGTGACTTTGAAGATGAAGGTATTGAAATAATTGCTAGAAAGTTCAGAAAATCTTAAGGTGGAGAAAGGGAAGAAAGAGGCAATTGTTTATTTTGAATGCAAAAAGCATGACCATATAAGATCGGAGTGTCCACTTCTCAACAAACTCAAGAAGAAAGCCATGGTGGCTACTTAGGAAGATAGCGATAAAGAATCGAATGATGAAGAAAATTCACAAGAAGTATCAAATCTAGCACTTATGGCAATAGGACATGATGAACTTGATGAGGTAAATGATCTTTCTACGTATGATGAGTTATATGATGCTTTTAAAGAATTGTATGATGAAGAAGATTCGCAAGAAGTATCAAATCTAGCACTTATGGCAATAGGACATGATGAACTTGATGAGGTAAATGATCTTTCTACGTATGATGAGTTATATGATGTTTTTAAAGAATTGTATGATGAATTGATGAAAATTGGTAAAAAAAATGCATGTCTTAAAAAGAAAACGATGGAGCTCTCAAATGAAAATGAATCTCTTAGTGCAAAGATTAGTTGCCTAGAATTAAAAAATAAAACATTGCATGATAGAGTTGCATTATCAAATGAGAAACCTAGGACTTCGCATGAACATATAAAATCACATGTAGATGGTTTGAAAAAGGAAAATGAGATGCTCAAGAAAAAGAATATTGAACTTAGTGATGTTGTCTTAAAACTTACAAATGGGTAAAAGATATTGGATAACTTACTTAATTCACAAAATTGTGTGTTTGACAAATGAGGTATTGGCTATAAGCCAAATTTGAAATAAAAGTATTATAAGAATTACTTTCCGAAAAGTACCTCAATTAACAATCAAGTTGTATGCCACAATTGCAATCAAGATGGTCACATGAAGAATAGATGTCCAGTTAAAAGAAATGCATATTATGGAGCAAAATGTATTTGGGTTCCAAAAGGAAGTATTACTAACACTCAAGGACCCAAGAGTATTTGGGTACCAAAAGGCACAACTTGAATATTTTTTTGTATGTACCATAATTAAGAAATAGTGGAGAGTTCCTTGATCAAAGCTTGTGAGGATAATCACTTGATAATGATCTAAGAAAAAAAATGAGGAAAGATGATTTAATTGTTTTGGTAACAAGTCTTGCCATATTGATTTTGTTGAATGAATCATGATGTATAGATAATAGCTTGAATTTACAAAAGCATGCTCATACGTTTACATAATTGAATTATTATTGTATGTAATCATGATGTATGGATAAATATATATGATGGTAGCATGTCAACTTATCATGATGCCTTTGTTTGATTTTGATGATTGTATGAACTTTGATCTCTTTTTTTTTATTTGTCTATCATCATGTTTCATGTCATTCATTCATCTTCCATATTTGTTCATCACTTCTGTATATGTGAATTCATATGTCATTTATTGTATTATATGATCATTCATTAAATTGGCCTATGTGAGCATTTGTAATAATGGATTTGATCACTTGTTCTTTAGCTCATAATGATGGCTTTTCTTAATAGCTATGTTGATTTTGATGATCTATATATTGCCATATGTTGATTTTGATAATCTATATATTGGTAGTTATGCTTTACTTAAGTTTTGATGATAAAGAATGTACTTTGATGATTACATTGTATTTGATGAAGTTTGATCTTATGAAATCTATGATTAGTGAATGGATGCATTTTTTGTACTTCATCGATATATTGTTGAATATGCATTACTTGTTTTAAATGATATCGAAAGGGGGGAAAAATACATATACTTAAAAAATTTTAAGTATTTTTAAGTTATATTGAAATCTCACATTAGATGTTTGATGAGTTTAGTTATATTGATTTCTAAAATGTGATTAGTAATTATGGAGCTTGGATAGTTGATAATATATTCTTATAACTTTTGTATGCCAATTTGGTAAACAAATCAAAACCTCTTTGAGAAGAACATTTTTCAAAAATTCGGCATGAACTTGGGATGATTTGATTTCTTGATGATTTTGATGATTGATGATTATATGTGCTTTGCTTGATGAATTGATGGAGTTGTTGATTTGTTATAATTGTTTAAGCTTATATTGAAGTGTTTTGAACCATTTTTGTATTTAAGGATTTGTTCATTTTTAAGGGGAGACTCTACCAAAATTTTTGCTCACACAAAATGGGTAATATCTTCATTGAATTATTTTTGATGATCTTGTTTTGATTGCATCTATCTATCTTTTCTTTTTTACGATGAAGGGAGAGATAAATATGATATGTTTTTGGATAAAATCATTTTGGTTAAATTTTAAATTGGCCATATATTTAGTGAGCATACAATATGATTTGGATAATATGTGTTTTGAACTTTTTTATTCTCCAAAGGGGGAGACAAAAGAATATATCATTTCGATGTTGTCAAAAGGAGGAGAATAATATGCACTTTGAGTATTGTTTTGATGATTGATATGTGATTATGGTGATGATTTGGATGATTTTGGGATATGATGATGATTTGATTACATGGTTGTTTTATATGATAATTTTATGTTATGAGTTGTTGATTTGGTAATTGATAGAATAATGGTTTATGATCTTTTTATAGTTGATGGATTGTGTGATGATTTGTATATGAAGTTGGCTTGTATCATGATTTATAATATTTTGGGAGTAATATTATTAAATAATTCGGGAAAAATATTATTAAACTTGTATTTGAGGTAATGCTTATTGTTAGGGGGAGATTATATCGAAATTTTTACTCGGACAACATGGGTAACAAATTTGCTACTCTTTTTTCTTTTCCACTAAGTTTTCTTTTTGGTGATGAAGGGGGAGAGGAATATATGTATTTAAATTTGTTAATTTAGCTAAATTGTAAGAGAAGCTTACATTTAGGGGGAAGCAATTTGTGGAATCATTCTTTAAATACATGAAAGGTTTGTCATCATGAAAGGTTTGTCATAATAAAAAAGGAGGAGATTGAGGATAATCTCTTGTTATGAATGTCTATTGACACCTTGGAAGTTAATTGTAAACATTTGAAGCCTTGTAGGCTTGCTTAGTGAAATTCTCAAACCCAGTGAGCTTGGAGGCGTGGAAGTAGACATGGATTGCCGAATTACGTAAAAATCATTGTGTTCCTTTTCTCTTTCCTTACTCTTTTATTATTTTTTCTTGATTAAATTTATTATTTTTGTTCTTACTAAGGCTATAGATTTAAATTGTTGTGTGATTTGTTTTGCATAAATTTTTATAACCCAATTCACCCCCCTCTTAGGTTGCTTAGATAGTATTTTACTTTCTGCATTTTTAAGATTTGCGTAGGATAGGTTGATTTTTTCCAAAGTAATTTCTATAAAAATTTACTAAACTCCAACATTAATTTAAAATTTTTTAAAATCACTTTTGAACCTCTTAAAAGCAATTCCAAATGGGCCCTTAATCTTAACTAATGTAATAACTTATTAATAAGTACATAAATTAAAACTCGAATGCTTTAGCATTACTCTATATAGAGAAAATTTTCAATCCGAAATTTTAAAGTGCAGAAATATCCGGGAAAACGCATAAACCGTGCGGTTTAAGCGCTTTAAATTTTAAACCTTTAAAACCCCGCGGTTTTAAAGTTTTTATGGACGTTTCCCGCACTTTATGATCTCCAACCAGAAAACTACTACTCCATATATATATATATATATATATATTAGTTTTCCAATCAGGGATCCCTAACTTTAATAACGTCATGGATTACCTAATAGACAAAAAAAACACAGACTTCAATGCACTGTATTTTGTCATTTAGTATATTAAAATCTAAATCCTTGATTGGAAAACTACTATATATATATATTGCTGATTTGATAAAAAATCTTAAACTTTATTAAAGTCTGAAAAAGTTATTAAACCATACACTTTAATAATTTTTACGGTCATTATATTATTAAACCAAATGGTTTAGTAACTTTCCCAAACATTAACAAATTCAAAATCATGACTGAAACATCACTATTATACCCCTATTTGTTAATGGGAAAGGAACTAAAATCTTAATGCTAACTTTTGTCATATTAGTACTTAGTTGAATGACTCGAACCTACACCCTTCAATTTTAAGGTGCATGTACTCTCAAAAAGCTACAAAATCCAATGATAGTGAATTTTTAATATTTACTATTCAATTCCGTTCAAATTTCCATATTAAATTAGTCCAAATGTTGCAACCAATTTAAATGATTTTAACATAGAACGACACACACACATTTATATTTGATCGGTCATTGTCAAGGCTCCATAAGAGATCAAACTAAATGAATGATTGTTCATTAATTTCTGATTTAGTGAGGTAAACTACCCATTCAATAATAATCATCGTGCATGCTATTGCTATCTTTATGAAAGTGACGTTATTAATTAATTGGGGTTTTGAAAGATATTGCATGGTAACTAAGGCTTTGTCACATCTAACATTACCCACACAACAACAACTCCCAAACCCACCACTCCCACATGAAAAAAAAAAAGAAAAAAAAAAAAACTCATCATGACATCAATACTTCAATTCTTGCCGCCTTTAGTTTATCTCCCATTTATTTCTATGCTTCAACAAACATCGGTAGGTGGCTACTTTAATTACTATACAAAGATTGACAAAATTATACAAACCGTTGAATTGATAGAAATTAAAATTTTCCATTCCTACAAGTAAAGTTGGTTTTTTTTTTTATTGAATACATATTAACAAAGTATGAATCTCAAAATATTTTATATCTCTTAAAAGTATTTTATCACTTGAATTAATTAAAACCCACAAAACATAAGAATAATAATTATTGGTAAAAAAAAGAAATCGATTAATTTAACCAATCAAAACACTCCTGGCATAATTAAAAGCATGGATCCATGGACCAATTTTTTTTTCGGGTGATATTCTCACTTTTTTTAATTATTTGTTGGAAATACTAAAAGAAAAAAAAATGAAACCGAACAGATGTAAGAATCATCTCAATAAAATATGCGTATGCATTAAAGAATTCCCATCAGCGTCCACATTCACAAGCACAAGCACAAAGACAAATAATTTATACAATCGAGACAGAGCGGGCGACCAAGCTGTTCTGAAATTGTCGTCAATGATCAGCCAAGTTCAATTATTTATTGGATTCAAAGGAGGAGCTTGACGACTCGACCGACTGCAGTAGTCTATTATCACATCAAACGATTTAGTTTGTGTTTCTTGCCATCGTCGTCTGATTACTTTATTAACTTGCCTTGACCAGTTAAATTATAACTAATACTATCTCGCCTTTTGGATCAAATTCTGTAAAGAACACCAACTTTGAATTGAGAATTTCCCATGGCTATATAGCCAAATAACAAACTTACCGGCAAAAGTTGGGGCAAATTCACTTCACTTTTTAGAGTTTTGGTCCACTGTCCAATTAATTAATTAATTTTAAAAAAAATTACTTCAGAAGTGATGGTGTCATTATTTTCATAAGTATCAGGTCTAACTTTTAAAACTATTTTAGAGTAAAATAATATTTTTATTTAAATTGATTTATAAGGACCCTATTACGTTATATTATCTGTAATATACATTATTTAAAATAATTTTTTTTTATTTTTAAGTTGTTGTCACTACTTCCTTAAAATAATTGTTGTCACTTAAATAATTTAGAGATTATGAGAAATAAATTTTAGGTCGGTTGTAGGTTATAATGTTAAAATTTAAACAAATTTAACATGCTATTTTTTTTTTAAATTACATGAGACTAATGCTCAGATTACAACTCATATTATATGAGATTTATAATTGATATTTACAATCAAACAATTACTGGGACTAGTTTACATTAATTCTCATATAGCACTGTCTAGATTTTTACTCTTCAAATATTCGAGGGATGTCAAACTCTCATTTTAGGAGAAAGACTATCTTCACTCAAGCTCTGAGGCTCCAAAGAAGGAAATTTAAATTAAACCCCCATAATACTTTTCATGCTGAACCACTTCCCACTTCATGAGGGAAGAATTCTAATCACTTGGGTTAAGCCCAAGTGGTTAAATTTAACATGCTATTGCTACTGCATATTAAAGAAAATAATTTAAAATTAACTGGATGTCCGACTGAAACCAGAATAATTTAACAAGTATTTATTTACCCTTCGCAAATGTCAAAGTGGTAGCCGTATATATCTAATTATTTAAGGGTTATTAACTTATTCTTAAAGTCAAAATCGTGTAAAAGTTAAAGTCAGAATTAATCTTCCAAGTTTAAAAAACTTGCCCACATGAAAATGAAACACGTTGTACCTTGATAGTCAAGAAAGATGCGTAAGTTGTCGCAAACAATGAGTGGGATTTTTTTGATTTATTTGTTTTGTTTTGAAAAAATGTGATCCACGCACGCTCTCAGGACAATTGGTAGGTGAAATGAGTGGTCTGTATTCAAGAATTTCTACAGTTTCTCCGAAACCAACGGGCGCGGAGGCGTTCGGAAAATGGAAGGAGAATGACATCGAAGCCACATGGCTGGCCTCAATAACGTGGAGAAGCAATATGTGGACGTGTTGATGTTGTCAAGTCAATTAATTTGTAGCACGTGGCTAATTCTGTATGTTAATTTTTTTTTTCATTTTCATGGGACCGATAAATTGATACGTTTCACTGTTGCGTATACAAAATGATGATAGTGTTTGAAACGAAGATGGTCCCTTCAGCGTCTTGGAATAGAAAATTTTTAAAATACGTTAAAGATAATACAATTAATTAATACGCACAGAACATAAAGATAATATAATTAATTAATATATATATAATTTATATAATTTAATTTTATATAATTATTAATTATATGTTAAATCTTTAAAATAAATATAATATACCATAATATCGTTTACTTGATGTATAGCTGATATGATAGCTCATAGATATTTTAAAATTTCTCATCTGGTTGATTTGTTTGGCCAATTGAAAGTTAATATTTTGACAAATTTGATGTGTTTTATAGTGAGATTTGTGGCGGGACTGTGGAATGACATAATTTCGATTCTTTCCAATTCGTGAATTGGTGAAAACCAATCCAATTCAAAACACATGTTATGGATTACGTGCGAATTTTGACACAAATTCACATCCATTCCACTTACTTCTAGACAGGATACGGATTAAATATAAAAAAAATCTAAGATAAAAATGATTTTAATGCCAATTAAATTTAAATTAACTAAGATCTATAATAACCAACATTTTTCTAAATAATTTTGTAGTTTAAATATACTAATGTTTTACTTTAATTAATTAACTATTTAATTATTCATTTTCCCGTTTTTGTTTTATACAATTCTTAGATAAGATATAACATGGATAGTTTCATTTTAACTTATGATGTGTTCATTTCTCTGGAATCATAATGTGTTGAAATCAAAATAAATTGGACTCGGAATAAATAATGAGAATCTGAATAAGTTGTTTATTTAAACTGCAGGAATCAGAATAAGAATAAACTATATTTTCATTAATTTATTCACTTTGTCTTGTAATCAGAATATATCGTTGTAAGTTATTAAAATATCCTTAGTTATTTGTTCACTAACAAAATAAAGAATAAATATTTTTATTGTTAATAGTATTACCATTATTATTATAATACTATAATAAAATAATGACAATTATTATTACTATTATCATTATTATTATAATAATAATAATTATTACTATTATTCTTGCTATTATTAAAATTATAAATATTATTATAGTTATAATAATTATTATTTAACATTTAATGGAGTAAAAATGAACTTTTTATTTTGTTTAAGGATAAAATATCAATTCTTTCTCCATTTCCCATTTTCACTTCACTTCCATCTCTCATCATGGGATTGGATTTATATTTCCCATTCCTAAATTTGTACATCTCACCCAAAATCTATTCCCCTTCCTTTATGAATAGGGAAAGCACAATGAAATTTTGCATAAACAACTCATATCTAATTTATCCGATCATAGATTTAAAAATTTTTAATTTGATTTATGAATTAAATTTATTTTTATTGATGTTTGATTAAATTCTAAACATCTCTAACTTTAAAGGAGTCTCTAAGTGACATTTAATGTAACATATATAATTTATCTCAACTACATAAATTATAGATTCTATAATTTTATGTGGTTGAGATGAATTATATAAGTTATATTAAATGTAATTCAGCACTTACCTAACTTTAATTATGGGACCCAAAATCTACGAGATGACATCTGTTGGGTGGTGTGTCAAGTCTATAGGAGTCTCCCTCATATTGATATAACTTTCAATAACGATAAAATTAAAATTTTACATGGGTCGTATTGTTTATGTTATGGTACATGCAATCACGTGATATTATATTATTAATTTGCGACTCCACGTTAGTAATGGAAATTACAAAATTATGCAACGTGTCAAATAGGTGGGCTATGGGCATCACTTTGACATGTATAGGTGGTTTGTCAATCAGAAACTGTTATTTTGGTAAATCTAGTAGACTCTACACTGGGATCTACAATGGAGCTGCTCATTTTAGGCAAAGCTAAAGCTTATCGTACATCGGCTGTACGTTACAATTATAAATTTTTGAATCTTTAGAAAAGTTAATAATTATGAAAAAGTCAATAAGTCTTAAAGTTTTATTTTAAACCCCAACCTACAACCAAACTACACTGCAATTGTACTTCAATTTTTTTTAAATTTTTTATTTATATTTATAGTAAATTCAGTACCAAGTTTTTATTTTATCTAATTGAATCTCTAACTTGTTTAATCTTATATTTATTGAGCTTTTATTCATTATATTAATGATTTCTTACTTTAATATATCATGATCTTCAATGTTGAAGTCCTTTATTAATTGTTTAACTTTATTAAATTTTTTACTCATTTGATCTCCTAACTTTTTAATTTATTTTATTTTTCTTCATTAAAATTATTAATTTCTAATATTTTGTTTGCTTTTTCTATATCATTTATAAATAAATTTGGGTTTCCTAATTTATTTAATAAATATAGCGAAATTCAATTTAATTGATTATTTTCCCGCATGTCTGAATCATTGATCGGATCATATGATTAAAATATTTTATAAGAAAATCCTCTTTGTATATATCTAGAATGTGGTATCGTTTGCTTTTTCTATATCATTTATAAATAAATTTGGGTTTCCTAATTTATTTAATAAATATAGTGAAATTTAATTTAATTGATTATTTTCCCTCATGTCTAAATCATTGATCGGATCAAAGGATTAAAATCTTTCATAAGAAAATCCTCTTTGTATATAGTTAGAATCTGGTAACTCATTAGTTTATGTATTTTGTGAAATTATTAGAGGTTCTAATGATTTATTCATTGTAACATCTTTCTACTAATTTATTAGAGTCATAATATATTTATGACTTATAATATCTCTTATAATTCAAGATACTAAATTTAGATTATATATATATATATATATATATAAATCTAGTTTATTCCTGAGAGAGACAAGAAATTATAAATGTAGATGCAAATATATATTCAGAATTTGTAAATCTTTATGAATATGATAATTATTTAGATCTTTATAAAAATATAGTAAAAATTTAAAAAATTTTAAGAATAAATATAGAAGAGATGGTTAACAAAATCATTTAGTCATACAAAATTAATGAGGACTTATTTGAAAAAATAAGTAAATATGTGATTCAAAATAAAATTTTTTGTAAAAAGTTATTACACCCGTACCTCATTTTGGGTTAAAATTATTTTCATCCATTAGATTAAGAAATATCAAAATCTAACCATCCATATGTATTTGCTGTTTGTTACAGCCAATGCAACATAAGCTTTACCCTCATTTTAATGCTATGAGATCCATTGAATTAAATAAAAAATTTATGGAACCCTAGGAACCCACCATGTCTCAAGAAGATGACACCACTTAGCTGGTTCGCCAGCACGCGAAATTCTTTGTTGTATTGATATGATCTTCAATAAAGAAAAATATAAAATATCACATAGGTAATGTTGGGAGATGATCTCATGGGCATAAAGTGCATATCATATGATTAGTATTTGGACACATGCTAAGAATTTTATAATTTCATATAAATAATATTTAAGTTATGAATTAATCAGATAATGTTATGCATTGCTCACAATAAAGTGAGCATCATGTTTTATGACCAAATGATGCTATGGATTAAATTTTGGTATATGAGTTGTGGTTGTGCAGTCAAACATCTAACTGGTACATAATAACCAAATGATTACCATTTTCGTTAAAAGCCTTTTTTTTTTAATTACTCGTTAAAAGCCTTTTGATGATTAACAACTAATCATTTGATTATATAGACTCTTGTACGTACCTACCCGTGTGAAAGAAAAATGAAGTAGGTGTTGGGGTCTTGCTAAGTTATATAATATGTAAATTAGTAAATCTAAAAGTAGTTACCCATAGCTTTTTATTTGTTTTACATGCTACCATATTTTAGAACTTTGCTGAAACTTACATTATATGTAATTTAGCAGCTGCTTATTATTAATTATTAATTATGTTTAACTGAAATGAAAGCAATCGAAGTTTGTGTAGAAAATAATTTTTTATTTGACGTGTTGTATTAAAATTTATTAAAATGAAAGAACGTGGAATTAAAATTTTGATAATTTTCCCCAGATTCTAGATGTGAAGTTCAAGGAATAAAAGTTATATATGTAACCGTATTAATAACATCATAAATGTATGTTATGTGTTTTTAATGATTTTTCTCTTTTCATTGTAATTATTCAACTCCAAAATACACATATGAACTAAGATATTATTTAAAGAATTCATGGATAATGTAATGTACCTGTTCCGAGTAAATTTTTTAAGGAAAATTCCATCATTGAAACAGAAATGTTCCAATCATGGATCTCTGATCGTATTAAAGTCAGGATGGATTAAAAAATAAAAAAAGAGAAGACTTACTTGAACTTGAACTCGAACTCGATTTGCTGCTGATCCGATCACTCTATGTGAACTTTTCCTTAAAATATATATTTCTTTAGTGATGAGCAACTATCGCATTCTGTAACTTTTCCTTAAAATATATATTTCTTTAGTGACGAGCAACTCTCGCATTTTGTATTTTGTCTACGCCATTGAACTGGATAAAATCCTAGAACTGATAATCAAATCTCTTTCTTACTGGATAGAGACAGAGAGGTTATTAGATACGTCAAGAAAGTCCGGCTAGAACCACATGAATGTGGCTTGTCCATGATCACTTTGGATTTGTGTCAACTAGCAGATTGATCAAACTTCAATATAATGTATTTTGTCTTGCAGTGTATTGATATCTATATTTTTTTTTTTTATCTTTTAGATTATCCCTTATTTTAATATGATTAGAGATCTCTAATTGAAAATTAACTTATATAAAAAAATATGATCGTTTTAATTAATTTTTGTCGATGTATCTTGAGCCCATTTGTTGTCGTCAAGTATCTATTTTTCTCCTTAAATCTTTGGGTATCTATCATTTTTTGTTTGGATGATGTGAAAACGAATAAAGAATAACAAAGTAGATAATTTTGAGAAGATGTTGTTTGATTTTGAATAGATTTAATTTCTAGGAGTTTGAATGATTATTTTCTCTCTGGTCATGGAAACTGATTAGGAGAACTAGGGATGGCAATGGGGAGGGGAGGGGAGGGAACCGACATCCCCGCACCCATCCCCGATATTCTCCATGTATCTCCATCTCCTCCTCGTCCCTATCAGAATTATTTGACGGAATTCCCGTCCCCTCCCTGAATAATGAGAGGGGATTCCCAAGAGGTTCCTGATCCCTGAATAATTGATATGTTTTTAAATTTTGAACTTGATTTAATCATATTAAAATAAAATTTTAAATAAAAATAAGGTTTGACAATATATTTTACACTAATATTAATCCATTATAAAAATCACACTGTAAAATACAAATCATCAGAATAATTATCTTTGTCAATCTTCATAATCCTATAATAAAAAAAATTACTTTTATATCAATATTGAAATAAATAAAATGGGTATAGATATTGAAATTAACATTTTTAATAAAAACATTTACTCTTACACCTCATGCTCCTCATGTTATTCTTTAAGGAATGTGATAATTGAAAGATAGCATCACGTTTCAAATCTAAAACAATAAAAATAATATAAGCAATATGACTCATAATCTAAAATAGTTTTGGGTTAGGGCCTTTAGAATAAGGTCTGGTTGAGTAGTAATTTAAGATTACAACTTGTTAAGTAGGTTCGAAATTTTTATAACAGATTTGTATAAATATTTTGATATTTATTATTTATACTAATATTTAATATTTTATAATTTAAATTTCATTATTCATTTATTAATAATTTTAAAAAATAAAATCAAAATTAAAAATTAATACAAGGAAATGGGGAAATAGGTAGGGGAAAGAGATTCCACCTCATCCCTGTCCTTTCATTGAATAAAAAATTGGGTAAAAAATTATCCCCGTCTCTTCTCAGAATAAATAATTGAGTATAAAATCGTCTTCATACCCTTCTCGAATAGAGAAATTCCCCTGGTCCCGTCCCCATAGAGATTTTTGCCATCCCTAAGAAGAACCGTACATAATTATTTCACTTTATGGAATTTTCGTTATTTATTTATTTATTTATTTGAATTGGGTAATTTACTTTTTCTAGGTAGGAGAGTTTTCAACTCAACCTAGCTCTTGGTTGTTAAAAGTTGTTCGTGGTCGTGGAGGGTATAATTGTAATTTTAGGATTCCATAAAGATGATAGAACAACCCATTTATTAACCCACCCCATTAAAGAAATTTAAAATCAATATATTTTGTAAATCTACCTATTTGTAACGTTGTGATTTCCCTTCTTTTTCATTCTTTTCAGATTAGTAAGAAAAAATTACCCTTAAATTGAACTCAAACATCTCAAAGAGTAAAAATGATTAAATTTTGATCTCTCTGTTCATTCATATATCAAATAGAGGTAAAATTTATATTGTCTATTGAGCGCTCCATTACTTGTATTTTAATAACTAGTTCATTATAAATTTATAAGAATTGTAAGTATATTGTAGTATATATTAACAGTTAATACACATGTAGGAATAATTTTTTGAATTTCAATGTATGTGAAAAAGCAATGAAAGTGTTTGTTCCGTCACTTGAACAAAATTTAAAAATAAAAATAGCTTTCATCGAAGGATAATATTGTAATTATATAAAAACATGTCGGGGTGGTTTTGCACAAAATGGTGGGTGGAAGTATCACCACTCTATTTAATATTTAATATTCATGACCATTGTTAACTGTCTTTTTATTTTGGAGCATTGATATTTGAACAAAAAAGATCTAACACAATGACGTCAAAATAATTGAAAAAGTATAATATTGCAGTGTTAAGTTAAAAATCAATACTATTTTGTCAAATATTATACTATAATATTGCACAATTTTCAGTTTTTTTTTTTACCATTGTATCATTCGGACCCTTTATTATTTTCCTTTGTTTTGTTTGCTGTATTAAAACGCAAAAGTAAAAGAAAAAATGAAAGAGTGGAATTTAAAATGGAAAAAAGGAATCAAAAGAAAAAATTAAAAAAATAAAGTCAAAACATGAAAACAGGAGTAAATTTTGAGTTACTCGGTTACTCTTTATGAATTTAATTATTTTTAAATTATTTCTTTACTTTTAAAAATATTAAATTATCTTTATTTTTATTCAATAAATAAGAAAAAAAAGATTGGTTGATGAATTTTTTTTTAATCTCCTTAACAAACATAAAAAGTGAAATAAGATTTTCAAATAGAAATATTGAAAAAGAAAGGGAAAGAAACGCCAAAATAATTGAAGCAAACTTGTAAAAATATATCTCAACATTGGAGTGGGTCCCACTTAAGACAAAAGAGTAGCGTCACGCTCTCGTTCATCTAAGGCTCCTTTTTGAGTCCAACAACTGGCACGTGCCAATTGTCTTATAAGTTATAACAATTGACATAATTAAATAAATAAATTTTCTAAAAAAATTAAATAAAATAAATAGGTTGATTTAAGGAATTTTAATAAATTTCTGATTATGAATATCTTTAAAATTTGTGAAAAAGAAAAAGACCAACATCAGTCTACTTTATTAAAAAATGAAAAGAAAAAACTAAAAAATAAAAGTTAATTTTGAGTTATTTTCACGTGAATTGACTTTATTCAAATCATTTTTTTAAATTTTAAATTACTTCTATATTTATTTAAAAAATAAAAGAAAAATAAAAATAATTTAAAGATAATCAATTTATAAAAAAAATCCAAAATTAACTCTAAAAATAAGCCTAGAAATGTTAGAACATTATTTTATAATAACTTAATACTAATAATCATCGCATCCAAAAAAAAACACTGATAATCATGTAAAACATTTAATGTTTAATTGATTTTCTGATGAATAATAAATAAATAATTGTTCGGTACGTGAAAAAAAATTTAAAAAAAATACAGACAAGCAATTCAAGGCTGAATCTTCACCAACCCCGTTCTTCACAAAGCACCCCCAACAACTAAATTACCAAGTTGTTCAGTCAATGATTCTCGCATAGTCCACGCCACCACGGTGTTGACCCTTAGATGAAATCAGAATGAACGGCCCTGATCAATCTCCAACCAACCCCTCAATTTCCCACTGCCATGCTTAAGCTTACCTACCAACCCATTATTAATCCTACCAGTACTATATAAGACCCAACTCCGCGTCTCTTGTCTCCTCAGGAAATCCATTACAGTTAAAAGACTTTAGAATTTCCTTTAGCTCATTCATTCTTCATCATTCCCTTTCATTCTTCTTCTTCTTCTCCAGATTTGGTATTTTTTGTAATTGTAGTAACATTTACGTAAAACGATATGGAGAGAGGTGCCACTACTGAGAATGGTCACCAGAACGGTGGCTTGGAGGGTTTGTGCAAGAATAACAATTACAATTACAGTTCAGGGGATGCGTTGAACTGGGGAGTGATGGCCGAGTCGCTGAAAGGGAGCCATTTGGAGGAAGTGAAGCGTATGGTGGCGGAGTACAGGAAGCCGGTGGTCAACCTCGGTGGTGAGACGTTGACCGTGGCTCAGGTGGCTGCCATTGCCACGTCCTCTCCGAATGTGGAGCTGTCGGAATCTGCAAGGGAAGGCGTCAAGGCCAGCAGTGATTGGGTGATGGAGAGCATGAATAAGGGTACTGACAGTTACGGCGTTACCACTGGCTTTGGCGCCACTTCTCATCGTAGAACCAAGAACGGCGGTGCTCTTCAGAAGGAGCTCATTAGGTTCGTAACATGTATTTTTTTAACCGAGTTGACTCAGCCGACCGAGTCTGAAGATTTGTAAAGTATATAATACATTAATGGGGGACGTGGTCGTTGCCGGCCGTGGAAACATGCCGCTTTTTCGTTTATTAATTACTGATCTTTTCTTTACTTGCTTTAAAATTAGAGGCAGGCCGACGCGTCGTTGTCGTTTTAGTACTGTACTTAATTATCTACCATACAGTTATTTATTTATTTGTAATTAATTGTTGTTATTATCTGTGCAACTTTTATGATACTCACGGTGTTTTAATTTGTTGCACAGATTTCTGAATGCTGGAATCTTTGGAAACGGAAGAGAGTCAGCTCACACACTGCCTCACTCAGCAACAAGGGCAGCCATGCTTGTGAGGGTCAACACTCTTCTCCAGGGCTACTCTGGCATCCGATTTGAAATCCTGGAAGCGATCACAAAGCTGCTTAATCACAACATCACTCCATGCCTGCCTCTTCGCGGCACAATCACTGCTTCAGGGGATCTGGTTCCTCTGTCCTACATTGCCGGACTGCTCACCGGCCGGCCCAATTCTAAGGCCACCGGGCCTAAGGGAGAGATCATTGATGCTCAGGAAGCCTCTAAACAAGCGGGTTTCGGGTTCTTTGAGTTGCAGCCTAAGGAGGGTCTGGCTCTTGTCAATGGCACTGCTGTTGGTTCTGGCCTGGCTTCTATGGTTCTATTCGAGGCTAACAGCCTTGCTCTGTTATCAGAAATTTTGTCGGCTATTTTTGCTGAAGTCATGCAAGGCAAACCTGAATTCACCGACCACTTGACACACAAATTGAAGCACCATCCTGGCCAAATTGAGGCTGCTGCTATAATGGAACATATTCTGGATGGCAGCTCTTATGTTAACGCGGCTAAGAAGTTGCATGAGATTGATCCTCTGCAGAAGCCGAAACAGGATCGTTATGCTCTGAGAACTTCACCACAATGGCTCGGCCCTCAGATCGAAGTGATTCGGTTTGCAACCAAGTCTATTGAGCGGGAGATCAACTCGGTGAATGACAATCCCCTGATCGACGTTTCAAGGAACAAGGCCTTACATGGTGGCAATTTCCAGGGGACGCCAATTGGTGTCTCAATGGACAATACCCGTTTGGCTATTGCGGCAATAGGAAAGCTCATGTTTGCCCAATTTTCCGAACTTGTCAATGATTTTTACAACAATGGATTGCCGTCAAACCTTTCTGGTGGCAGGAATCCTAGCCTGGATTATGGTTTCAAGGGCGCTGAAATTGCTATGGCTTCCTATTGTTCCGAGCTGCAATTTCTTGCCAATCCGGTTACTAACCATGTCCAGAGTGCTGAACAGCACAACCAAGATGTAAACTCCTTGGGATTGATCTCTTCCAGGAAAACTGCTGAAGCTGTCGACATCCTGAAGCTCATGTCTTCCACATTCTTGGTAGCGCTTTGCCAGGCTATTGATTTGAGGCATTTGGAGGAGAATTTGAAGCATACAGTCAAGAATACTGTCAGCCAAGTAGCAAAGAAAGTTTTGACTGTCGGTGCTAGTGGAGAGCTTCATCCATCAAGATTCTGTGAGAAGGATCTGCTCAAAGCGGCTGATCGCGAACACGTCTTTGCATACATTGATGACCCCTGCAGTGCTACCTATCCATTGACGCAAAAGCTAAGGCAAGTACTTGTTGAGCACGCACTGAACAACGGGGAGAACGAGAAGAATACCAACACTTCAATCTTCCAGAAGATTGCAGCCTTCGAGGAGGAATTGAAAACCGTTTTGCCCAAAGAAGTTGAGAATGCCAGGCAGACTGTTGAGAATGGAAGTCCAACAATTCCCAACAGGATCAAAGAATGCAGGTCTTACCCGTTGTACAGGCTCGTGAGGGAGGAGCTCGGGTCTAATTTTCTAACAGGGGAAAGAGTTACATCGCCCGGCGAGGAATTTGACAAAGTGTTTACAGCAATGTGCCAGGGCAAGATCATTGATCCAATGCTGGAATGTCTCAGGGAATGGAATGGCTCCCCTCTTCCAATTTGCTAGTTGTTTTTATTTTGTTTAATAACATGGTCTTCAATCCCTTGTGTTCTTGTGTTCATAGAATTTGCCCATGCGAGTCAGTGGTACAAATCCATCTGTAATATTTCAATCACTTCAATTGGTTTTTTCATATAAGGTTATAAGACTTATTGTACTTTTTTTTTCTTCTTTCTCACTTTAAAATTTTTTGGCTTCTCTACTATTACAAATAATATTATTAATTTTATAACACAATTTTAAAATTTTTTCTATTAATTAATTTATGATTTTTCATAAAAGCCTTTATCGATAACCAAACATCTAATGATTTTTTTTTCCACCCTAAAAAAAAACTTTACTTGAAGAAGTTTCATTAAAAAACTTATCTTTGAGACTAATTTCATCCAACTAGTTGTCTATGTATCTGAACTCTGAAGGAAGCTCATCATAGAACATAGCGTTAAAGATGCATATGCATAACTCCTGTAATTAGCCCAGTTTCAATAGTTCAGAATGATGCTCCAAAAGTTCAGAGACAATTTTTGAAATGCATTATTTTGTTCGTGATATTTTTTCCTTGTCAACGTGATATACGTTTAATTAGTTGTGTTATGTGGACACAAGCAATCGTTAGATTTGTGTGTCTTTATTGTAAGTCATAGTTAACTACTTCAATTAAAAGACGTGACTATTCTAAAGGGATCATTGTTGTAGAAAAATTAATTTTTTAATTTTTATAAAAACTTTTAGAATTGATATCATACAATATATAAGAATATATAAGAATTCGTAATTTAGGAATCGTATCTTAAAAATTTAAGAAGATGAACAATCTTCGCTTTTTTTACTGAAGTGAATTAGGCTCTCCGTCACCACCACGTTTGTTAGATCACGATCCGTCACCAATGATCTTTCAGGTTATGACTCAGGTTTGATTGCACTTGACGTGTGGGCGCCTTTATCACTACCAATAACAACTAGTAGGAGAAAATTTTTCTCTCAAGATTAGAGAGAAAAAATATTTTTTTCTGATCTGTATAAAGTGGTTGCACTCATTTCTTTTGAGAGAAAATAAGTCTTTTTATATCTCTATTTAGTGAAACCCTAGGCTCCATATTTATTTATTTTTTAATTCTATTAAATCACATTTGATTTAAATTAAAAAATAATAAAACAAAAAGTCACGTTACTTGTTCTTGTGTTATAGGGCCCACCTTATAAAATAACCTAAGACACCTTATACTCAAGCATATTAATAGAGACTTCCACTGAATCCACATGGTGATTACATAAATACATATAATATGATCAAATAGACTTTACTCAAAATATTAATGTAATTAAAATATTTAAATAAAATACCTCATTTATTTTATTAATCAGAAAAATTATTTATTACAATTAAATAAATACATGTGTTTTTAAAAAGTACATTTTCCCAACAATCACAACCCACATGCATTATCTTAGAAAGTGTTTGAGCTAAGCCATTATAGGATTGTGTTGTATCCTTTGACTTATTTTAACCTCTTAATCCATCTCTAGAATATCAGATAAAATCCAGGAAATCCCAGCCTTCCAACCCAAAATAGTTAATATGCCTAATCAATATTATTTCATTCACTTAATGGTAAACTTTGAATTACCCCACTTGAGTTGACCATTCTCAATATGTCCCCTAAAGATATGAAAACATAAATTTACTTCCGAAATGTCGTTAATTTTAATAGTTGATCACCATTGACTTGTTAAAATACAAAAATACTCTTATCGACGTGGCCTGTGCCATCATGTTTGGTGGTAGTTGGGTATTATTAATGAGGGCTAGGGTTCGTTAAATTGATATTCATTTATGATGGAACAGGTCTTGGTTGAATGAATTGAAAGAGATTTGAGATGAAAGAGAATAGGGTTCGATAAGAAGAAAGAGATTAGGATGAAAGAAGAAATGGATAAAAGAGTAAAAAAATAAGATAAAAACTAATAAAATAAACAAAGAGAGACCAAATTATAACACACTTTTTTTAAATCAGTTGACCATTACTTAAATGCATAAATATGTGCTTAACAATTTGGACATTCAATGTAGCGGCGAGATAAACATTTGGATAATAAATTGATATTTTCATATCTTTAGGGTTATATGGAGGATAGTTAACCTACATAAGGCGTAATTAAAAAAGTTTATGATTCTAAAGTTCTTCGAAACTTGTTTTCTTAGATATTCTTAATTATTGATGGTTTTTAGTTTAAAATTAATCCACTTTTAATTACCTCTCGGGACTGCCAATAGTACTAGAGCGGGACCAATATTCTATTTTTAGTTTAAAAGCCAAAATAGAAGATGTTTCCTTCTTAATTTTTTTTTAATTTTTTGAGTCATAAAAATCAAAACAAATTATTGTAAGTAATCCAATGTGTCCAAGAAGTAGTAGTAGTACAAAGTGTGTTAGACAAACATTTCCAAGAGGAATATAATGTAATTGTTGATTGTTCAATAATGATATTATTGTAAAGAAGACACCATCAACGCGAGCATTATTTAGGTTCTCGAAGAAAAATATTTCCAAGTATCTAAGTTCTGAGTTATAATTTGGCTGAGTGGTTAGGACTTGGAGGGCAGCAGTTCGAACCCTCACAAATGTAATGTAGGGATATTTTATTCCTTAATTATAATATATAATTGAATGAAGGTAGTCTTCTCCTTTGCCCAAGTGTGAATGGAATAAATATCCCTCGAATATTAGTGAGAGTTAAAAATCTGGACAAAGCTCCATAAACATTGATGTAATTGATCCCAGTGATAGTCTGATTTGTAAATATCAGTTATAATCTCATGTAATATGAGTTGTAGTTTGAATAATAATCTCATGTAATAAAAAAAAAGTATTGAGTGATATTATTCAAGCTTACAACCAAGTTGTCCTAGAAATAATTCCAGGATATGAAATTCTAAATTGAGGATTTTTTTTCCATTTTACCATAAACATTTTTAGACACGATGATGAATACAAACTATAGTGATACTAATAAAACAGAAAAAGAAGAGTATTGCCCTATACTTTAATTCAAGATAAAGTAAAAAATTTCTATGAAGAAAAATGATGATAAATCTGGTGCTGATTTCACTTATCTTCACAATACAATATTTCAAATTAATTTACCGGAACTCTTTGAATTTTTATTTTTAGTTTTATTTTTAATTTCTTTCATTACTAAATGTTGTTGTGATTGAACAATAGATAATGGTTGCATTTGGGAGAGCTATGTTGCCACAGCACAGCTGCTCCTCAACCTATATTATGGGGAATATTCCCCCAGAATAAAAGGTGGGGAGCAATTGCGCTGCCAAATGCATGCAATGGCCCATTAATTTATGAAGGGCACTTGAACAGGTTGATGTTACGAAGGCGGAACACCATATCACAACATCTGTTCTTTGAGCAAGTTCCCAGGAAATTGGATACATGTGTATAAGCTTCCTATATATACAAATTCTCATGTAAGGATGCTCTATTATTTTTTAATGTGTACATATTATTAAATTATATAATTTAATAGTGTGTCTGCGCATACTTGATTAAACTATATGATTTAATAAAAGAGAGTGTGTGTGTGTGTGTGTCTATATATATATATATATATATATATATATATATATATATATATATATATATATATATATATATATATATATATATATATATATATATATAAGTGATGATATAACCATAATCTTTTGAACAAACTGATTTGGCATTAACTCATTGGTTGAATGAAAATACAAAATAATATAAATAAATCACGTGGACCAAAAGATATTTAATCCAATCAATTTAATCATGCCATATCAGTTCATATAAAAAACATTTGTACAAGAGTTTGTAACTATATTATTACTTATATATATATAGATAGAGACAGAGACAGAGACAGAGACAGAGAGTCATTCTTTAATGCTGATGCCCTCATTTTTTTTTGTTTTTTATGTGGACTTGCTGTTAAAAATGTATGATTTAATAGAATCGGTGTAAACATGCTATTAAATTATACAATTTAATAGTGTGTCAGTAAAAAAAAAAAAGGACATTCATATCAGAGAATGATTATACATGAGTAATTCTCTCATGCAGGCGTTCTCATTTTTTTTTCTTCATATGGGCATGTCATTAAACTATGTGGTTTAATAAAGTCAGTGATGACATACTATATACCACATGATTTAATAGCCTATCTGCATTTAAAAAATTTTGGGCCCACACCTACAAAGTAGCAAACCTTCATTGTGAAGATAAGTTCCCGTAGGCCACACTAGAATTTCAACTTAAGTAGGAATACAATAATTAAAGACTCTCATAAAGAGATATACACTTAATTGAATTCCTTTTTGATGGAGTGCAGTTTTACAAAAGAATTCTTTGGTACCAAATTGATGCAGATGAAGTTTAATATTTTAATATTCCATTGATTTTAGAGAATATTAGAATAAAGGAATAAACTAAATTTACATTGATTCCCAAGAATATCGTGGATAGAGGTGTTCAAAATCTAATCCGATTTGTTCAATTTGTCTGATTCGCAAAAATCCAATCCATAAAAATCAGATTTGTAGATTGAATTAGATTGAAAATTTAAAAATCTGCAGTTGATAGATTGGATATGGATTTACTTCTGTAAATCCACAAAAATCCGTGAATCCACAAAAAAAATAAAAAATATTTATTTATTTAATTAAAAGAAACTTGTAAATGCGGCATTACTACTCACTTAAATAAATAAGTTAAAATATAGTTACATTAACATTATACACATCTTATCTGATAATAATATATAATGAGAATAATTAAATAATTAAATAAACAAATATAGCTCTCTAAACAGTTAATTGTAGTTCATTTTTATTATTTTAGTTAATTTCATGTATTGATTTAAATAAATGATATTTTTTTTCACTGTGTCATTTTGAAACTTTTAATTTATTATTCTAACTTTATTTAAACAATTAATTATTTAAATCTTATTAAATTTTGAATTTGATCAGTAATAAAATTATTTTTATATTAGATTTTTTTATTTAATTAGTTCGTATAATGAACATAATTAATAAATTTTAACATGCAAACCAATCTATAAAATGGTGGGTTAGACATGGATTGGGTCAAATCCACACCCAATCTCCAGACGTATGGATTGGATTTGTATTGAATTCGCCAATCTGTGGATTGGATTGAAAATTTACAATCCGCAAAATCATAGATTGGTTATGAATTAATGTCTAATCAGTAAGATTCAATCCGTAAACATCCCTAATCTTGAACTTGGGGGTTAAAACTTATTAATTCCGTAGAATGCTGAGAATTAACTAAGCTAAAAAATTCACACAGAACTTTGAAAACTAAAAATGTTATTTAACTCTAATATAGTGTTTATTCCAAGAAGTAATTAATAACAAAATAATTAAGGCATATTGTAAAAGGTACAAGAAGATATTTATTTATACTAACTATGATTTAATTCAATTTGATTGATTAGAAAATCTATTTTAATAAAACTCATACCTAAATTAGGAATACAATTAAAATAAGATTTACCTAAAAATGAAACTCTAAATAGGAAACCAAGTTAGGTTATAATACAAATTAATTAAGATATTCCTAAATATTATAAATTTTAATTTAATTAGGATTTCTTCAATTTCTTGCTCTTCATCGTTCCCACTACGGTGGAGAAAATTCGTCCTCAAATTTTGTTTGTTGTAGTCTCTAAAAACATCTTCACATGTATAAGGATTAACTTTCAAAAAATAGCTTTGATGTAGACCATGTACGTTTAAATTTTCTAACTTTTATTAGTGATGTCCATCCAATCACTCTAATGGTATAAAATAAGTTCTTTTATCAATAATTCCTCTAACATTACCTTCGTATTGCTCGGGTCAAATTTCAACATAGTTGAAGAAAAATTATTTCTTCTCATAATCCACGAAGTGTTGAAAAATATCACAACCTTCTTTGTCTTCTTTTGGCAAATTTAAAGAACAATAAGAGATTTTATCAACAACTACCTCTCTCATTCCACAATATTAAGATAGTCATCAAATTTCGACGGTTGATCCAAATCAATTATGTGTGTGGAGAATTTATTACAGACATGAATAACTAATTAATATTTAATAATATTGTCAAGTGAAAAAAAGTCACTATTTTCCTCATCATTCTCATAACATGCATCATTATGAACAACTTTGTCAAATCTATATCTCTGCTTTATGTGTAAAGATTTTCTATTTTGAAGTTTCTCTAAATCTTGAACAATTAAACGCAAAATCCTCAACATCCTAACTAAAAATATCTTTGTCTAAGATGAAATCTCCATGACGATGTCGTGCTTTTATGATTCAAAATTTTTCTTTTTTTAATTTTTTTCTCTTGCTTTTTTCTCTTTATTTTTTGTGCTTGTTTGGGGTTTTTTTATGAGGTCAAAAAATTAAAGGGCAACATTGTAAATAAGGGAAAGTGCTAGGTCAAAAAACTATAAATTAGCAAATGATGGGGTTATCAACAACGGTGGTCAGAAACTTGGACAAAGATTGGTGGATTTGGAAGATTTGAAGTCGTTGAGTGTGTGGCGATGAAGGTTTGGCTCACACTGTTTTGAAATGATTGGGAAACTGAATAGAAACAATGGTGGAAGTCCCGGTCTCAGTTTCCAGTGAATGAAACTGATACGACCACAAATGAGTATTTGCCCGTATCAAAGATTTTCACCTTTCAAGCAGGTGTAAGCTCCAAAAGAACAGAAGAAAAAGGAAGGATAGAGATAGGAAAGAGATAAACTTTTGTGTATTATATTCATATCCAGTTCACGCCTTTCCACATTACATATATCCTTTTCATTCTACAACTTTTGTGTAACTAACTAATTGCAATAAAAATAGAATAACAGAAATCACAGCTGTCTTTATCGAATAATCCTCTCGAATATTCCCCTAGGTGATATAGTCTTTGAGATATTCTGGAGTTTTGCGAATACGAGCTGGGCGTTGCAATGTTTGCTCCACTTCTTGCATTTCAACTATAGGGCCATCTTCAAGCTCCCTCATTGTAATGGGCTAGGATTTATCACTCTCTTCTTTTTGAGAATGAACCTTGTTCTCAAGGTTAAGCTTTGGGTAAAGTTTGCAAAAATCAGCAAAGTTTTCCCAAGTTGAATTCTCAGGAGCACAGCCAGACCATTGAACCAAAATTTGATAATGCTCTTTGCCTTGTTTTAATATGAATCGGTCAGCAAGTATAGCTATAGGGGTAGAGACGGGCTTGTTGTCAATGGTATCAGGAGGCAGAGAGTAAACATAAACAGTCGAGTCTTCCACATAAGGCTTGAGTGCTGAGATGTGAAATACCAGATGAATTTTGCATCCTTTAGGCAATTGCAGCTTATAAGCAACAACTCCGATTCGTTCTAATACTCGGAAAAGGGCTATAGTATCGCTTAGCCAACTTTTGAGAAGCACGTTTAGCCATTGAAATTTGTCTATGAGGTTCAAGGCGTACTAAAACATTATCACCAATCTGTAATTAGAGTTCTCGTTGATGGGCATTGGCTTTTTGTTCCATACGATGCTGAGCTTGAAGTAAATTAGTTTTTAAAATTTTCAACAATTCAACTCGTTCCCGCAACAGATCTTCTAAGGCTTGAATCGAAGTAGAGCCTTTCGTATACCTAGGGATTGTAAGGGTTAGTCTTCCACAGAGTGCTTGAAAAGGTGTCATCTTCAACCCACTGTGGTAGCTGGTGTTATAACAAAATTCAGCCCAGCCTAACAAGCTTGACCACGATTGCGGTTTGTCCTGCGTAAAGGCCCTTAAGTACTGTTCGAGGCCATGATCCACTACCTCTGTTTGGCCGTCAATTTGAGGGTGATAAGAAGTACTGTGCCACAATGTAATGCCACTTAACTCAAATAGTTTCTGCCAAAAATTACTCATGAATATAGGATCTCGATCTGATATTATGGAGCTTGGAAACCCATGTAACTTGACCACCAAATCGGTAAAAAGAGTAGCTGTTTTGCTGGCTGTGAACTGAGACGGCAGTGCACCAAAGTGGGCTGATTTTGTTAAGCGATCAACTACCACCAAGATTACCTCAAAGCCTTTAGAAGCTGGCAAGCCCGTAATAAAATCCATAGTCAAATCATCCCAAACAAGTGAAGGAACAAGTAAAGGTTGAAGTAATCCAATAGGTGCTTGAGTAGAAATTTTTGTTTGCTAACATGTGAGACAGGCAATAATGTATTTCTCAACATCAAATCGCATTTGCGGCCAAAAAAAAGTAGAAGAAAGCCGAACTAGGGTGCGTTTCATGCCTGCATGCCCTGCCATGGGGGAATCATCGAATTCTTTAAAAAGCGTGCTTTTTAATTTGGAGTGAGAACTGATATAGTATCGATGGTTGTAAAGTAATAGTCCATCACGAACAGAGAAGGCTGAGAAAAGTTCTCCCTGTGCAAAGTTGCTATGAAGTAACAACAGATCAGGTAAGGACAAATTTTTCCTCATGTAAAGTGGTTAATATATCAATGGTTGGCTTGGAGATTATAGAGAACAACTCAGCTGGAAAAATTTATGGAGTCAGAAAATTGATCCGCATGTACTCGAGATAAAGCATCAGCAATCGTATTAGAACTTTCAGTCTTATACTCAATTCGAAAGTGAAAACCCAACAATTTCCTGATGTATGTTTGTTGTTCAGGAGTTTGAATTACCTGCTGAAACAACTCCTTAATGCTTTTATAATCGGTTCTGATGATGAAAAATCTACCCAGTAAGTATTGGCACCATTTTTGACTAAAATAAGAAATAGGATGACCTTGTTGCATCAATACTGCTCCAATTCCAATATTAAAGGATCGTCTTTAGAACAAATTCAAGCTCAAAATCAGGTAAATGCAAGACTGGGGCAGCCACCATTGTATTTTTTAAAGTCATAAAGGCATCAGAAGCTGCCGGAGACCAATTGAATGCATCTTTACACAACAAATCTGTCAATGAGGCTGCAATTGAAGCGTAACCTTAGATAAATCGGCGATAATAGCCTGTGAACCCTAAAAAGCCTCGTAGTTGTTTAACTGACTGCGGCAATGGCCATTCCACCATGGCTACAATTTTTTTGGGGTCTGCCTTTACTCCTCCAACAGTCACTATATGGCCCAAATAATCAATAGCTTCTTGGTAAAACAGACACTTCGACAACTTGACGTAAAACTGATGTGCTTGCAAACGAAACAAAACCTGTTCCAAGTGATTGACATGCTCAGTCAATGAAGAACAATAAACGAAAATCCGTGCACCTCCTAGCTCATCAAATAATTCATCAATTCTGGGAATAGGGAATTTATCCTGCACTGTGACTGCATTCAAGGCTCAGTAATCGACACAAAATCTGTATGTGCCATTCTTTTTCTTGACCAACAAAACTGGAGAGGAGAAAGGACCGTGGCTTGGCTTTATTATCCCCTGTTCTAACATTTCCTTGACTATTTTCTCCATTTTCGTTTTTTGAAAATGAGGATATCTATAGGGCCTCACATTTACTGGCTTTGAAGTAGGTAGGAGGTGGATTTTATGGTCAATGAGTCTATGAGGAGGTAGATCTGTAGGTGGTGAAAATAAGGTTTTATACTGTTGAAGGATAAGAGTGATTTGTTTGGGTAAATTGGTGGAAAGGTTGAGTGCTGACGATGAGGACTTTGTATCTTAATCAAGTTCTTCATTGATAATGGGATGGAGCTCAAATAATGAATGCATGGCATCTTTAGACAACAAGGCATTAAATTGATGGAAGGAAATCATATTAGGGGTTTGGATCGGGTCACTATGTAAAGTGACTGGGTTGCCCTCCCAACAAAATTCCATAGTCATTGCACGGTAGTCTGTAGATATTTTACCAAGATGTTGAAGCCACTGGATTCCCAGGACAACATCGAGACCCTCAATTGGCAATATATAGGAATCCAAATTGAAGGTGTGACCTTGTATCACTAGTGGCACTGTAAGACATTGAAAACGACAAAGTAAGAAGTCACCATTACCAATATATACCCGAAAAGTAGGAATTGATTGAATTTGCAAGCCAAGCCATTCTGCCCATTGTGGTTTGATGAAGTTGTATGTACTGCCACTATCAATTAAAACATGTAAGGGTTGGCGGCCAATTTCCCTTATTACCCTCAAGGAACATGGGTTAGATTGCCCAGCTAGGGCATTTAAGCTGGATATATCAGCTGTCATAACTTCATCTGGGTGTGCAAGCAAGGGAGGCTCCTCAGATGGTTCACTGTCATCATTATCTGTGCCTAACAACAAGAGAAGCTTACTACGGCAATGATGGTTTGCACTATATTTCTGGTCGCAATTGTAACACAACCCCTTGTCTCTTTTTTCTTTCAATTCCATCGGGGAGAGTCAACGGATAGAAAGGGCTGGAGTGGGTAAAAGTGGCTGTGGTGGTATTGATTTTGGGGTAGGTAAAAGTGGTGGTTGGGATGATAGTCTTAGAGTAGCAAAACTGGCATGGGGACAAGTGGAAGGGAATTTGTTTTGGATATAGTGAGGGAGAGTAGGGGTGGTTTGTTGTGGTGGAGGAGTAACAGAGTTCTATTTTGTCCAAGGACGGCCTGAAATTTTCGACTCCTCGGATTTAGCTTCATATGCTCATGCTAGAGCGAAGGCTTCCATGAGGGAAGTGGGTCTGCCCAACAACTCTCGCCAAATGTCAAGTTTTAAGCCAGTGATAAAGAAACTAATCAGTAATGGCTCGGAAATGCCCATGACTTTATTCATCAGCTCCTCAAAGGCAGATTGAAACTCAGCGACTATAGATGTTTGTGTGAGCTTGGACAAATTGCCCTGATGATCTTCATACATAGAAGCACCGAAACGTTGTTTGAGATTGATTAAAAAACTTTTCCAAGAGCTCAACAGATTGTTGGCTTTCATCCACTGAAACCATGCAGCAGCTTTCCCTTCCATATGGAAAGAAACAATACGTAACCGTAGATGATCCGAAAAAAATTCATTGATTCGAAAATCCCATCCATTTGGATCAGTGCCATCAAACTTTGGAACCTCCATTTTCATGGAGCGGAATAAAGGTGAATTATCAGTACTACTAAATGAGTAGTGGGCGCTGGAAGACGTGATGAACTTCCTGAAACTCCGGTAGAACCACTTATTTGAGACCGTAACTCCTCAAATTGAGAATCAACTGTGGACATATACGTTTGAAGGTTTTGATGAACAGCCAGCGTGTGACTTTCAAGAAGTGTTTGCACCTTAGAAATGATCTCAGGATCCGTTGTGGCATCTTGGTTGCTCATTTTTGCAGAGAAATAAGGAATAGATGAAAGAGAATGACAAGGAGAAGAAAAGGCAATGAAAGCACCAATTGATACGACCACAAATGAGTATTTGCCCGTATCAAAGATTTTCACCTTTCGAGCAGGTGTAAGCTCCAAAAGAACAGAGAGAAAGAGGAAGGACAGAGATAGGAAAGAGATAAACTTTTGTGTATTATATTCATATCCAGCTCACGCCTTTCCACATTACATATATCCTTTTCATTCTATAACTTTTGTGTAACTAACCAATTGCAATAAAAATAGAATAACAGAAATCACAACTGTCCTTATCGAATAATCCTCTTGAATATTCCCCTAGGTGATATAGTCTTTGAGATATTATGAAGTTTTGCGAATACGAGCTGGGTGTTGCAATGTTTGCTCCACTTCTTGCATTTCAACTATAGGGCCATCTTCAAGCTCCCTCACTGTAATGGGCCAGGATGTATCACAAACGGCGACTGGAAGCTAGTTTAGGCTGGAAAGGGAAAGTCTGAAAATGGGGACTAATTTGCTAGCAGCGAAGGTTGGTGAATCAGAGTAAAAGGCAGTGAATCGAGGGTGGTTTGCAGCTTTCTTGGTGTGTTGTGGTGGCTACATTGGCGGATTAATGGAATTGATGGTTGGGGTATGATCAACAATGTGGGTCTGTTCAAATGGTAGAGCCAATCAAGGGTAAAATGTGGTTGAATGGCTGTAGATTGAGTGGTGGAGCTGCGGGTTTTTGGTTGGTGCCATTGCAGTTTATGGTGGCAATTGATGGTGGGGTTGGTTGATGGCTCTGATACCAAACTGATGCAGTGGAAGTTGAATGTTTTAATTTTTCATTGATTTTAGAGAATATTAAAATAAAAAAAATAAATTAAATTCATGTTGATTTTCAAGAATATCATAAACCTAACGGTTAAAACTTGTTTATTCTATGAAATGCGAGAATTAACTAAACTAAAAATTATATATATATGAAAATTAAAAATATTATTGAACTCTAATCTAAAGTTTATTATAAGAAATAATCAAATAACAAATAATCAAGACCGTCTGTAAAATGTACAAAAGATATTTATTTATACTAACTATTACTTATCCTAATTTGATTAAAAAATTTATTTTATTAAGATTCATACCTAAATTAAGAAGATCCGGCTACGGTACCACAGTGTTACCGTACCACTGTCTTGAAAATTTTCACTCAATCCCCTTAACTCATTTGTATTTACATTTTACTCATAAATATTAAATTAATTTCTACTTAATTCATATAAAAATTTTAGTTAGTGCCCTTTTAGTATTTATTATTTATAAATATTTATTTTATATTGCAAATGTATCAAAATATCCCCTCTCTTTATCACAATACTGGCGAACCCGACCTGCATTCCGTTTCTATTTCCGGCCACTCCACCGGCTAAGGTTGGTACTGATCGGAAGCTCATGCGATACCGGTCATCTCCATGCCGTCCTTGTGGCAAAAGAAGCCAGGTCAAATCGAACCCGCGAACCCGACCTAGATTTTTTTTCCGTTTCCGGCCACTCCACAGGCTAAGGTTGGTACCGATCGGAAGCTCGTGCGATGCCGGTTATCTCCATTCCATCCTTATCGCCAGAAAGTGTTCAGAAAGCCGCCGATCTAAGCCGTGAAAAGCCACGGAATCGCGGCTTCAATTCGCTGTGATTTCACCGATTTTCGGTGACTGCACAACTTGGGGTTTGTTCCCCACAATTCCTTTTGTCTTTTCCGACCAGCCACAACCACTGAGTGAGCTGATTTGCCATTGATCGGCCGTTAAATGATTCACGGGTTTGAAAGAAATGAACTTAATATTTGTGAAGTAAAATTTAAATAAGAATAAGTAAAATGGACCTCAATGATATTTTACACAGAAAAGACAAAAAACAGTAGTATGATGCCACTGTTGCACGATAGGCGAGTCCAAATTAAGAATACCATTTAAACAAATTATATCTAGACGATGAAACTTTAATTAAAAAATTAAATTAAGTTAAAATATAAATTATTAAAATATTTTTAAATATTATAAATTTCAATTTATTTAAGATTTCTTAAATTTGGTACGCTTCGTCACTTTCATGTCAAAATAAAAAATGGCCGAATGACTCGGAAAATATCTCCTCACAAATCTGTCGGAAAATATCTCCTGCACAAATGGAAAGATCCAAACAGATGTGCCTGCCATAATTTGTCTGGTTCGATATGGAATCATTGTGGTAAATGAAATGTATCATTAGCAATTTTAGTTTTACCAAATGAAAATGTTCAACTAATTTCGGGTATTTTATTGCCTTCCTAGTCCATGACATAACTTCTGACTTCTGAGTAGCGAGTTCTGACGAGTTCATAAATGTAAGGTGGTCCTGTGTCTTTTCACTCAAATTTTCAGCACGTTCAGGGTTATCACAAATCCTGACATGTGAGTAGTGTGAGTGGGCAAATACAATGCATCATCTCCACTGTCCCACTAGTCACGTACAACAAAAATTTTGATAAATTAAAACATTAATTAAATAACAAATTTTGTCCATCTAGAGTTAATAACTTAATGTGCTAAATTATAGTTCGATTAATTAATAATTTTTTTTGTCCCAATACTATTAATTTTGTTCGAAACCCACTAAATATAATATTTATAAAATTTAATGATTTATTTTGTTACTTTATAAATATTTATTTAATTTTTATATTTTAATTTCGTGTCTGTTTAGTTCTTATATTTTAATTTTTTTTTAAACATCTCTACTGCTGAATATATTATACTTCTACTGTGAATTTTTCTTTCCTTTTACAATAATACCTTGCAACAATATTCTTGCTTTTTTTAGTATATTAATGAAAAAAATATTAATTTATCAAATCAACCTTAAAAGTAACGTAAATTTTCATAAATGCTTATATTATGACTTTACATTTAGGATTAATTTGATAAATTAGTTTTTTACAAAATAACTATTAATAAAATTATTGTAAGGATATTAAGCATTGATACAAGTTGGTTGATATTAATTTATTTATAAATAAATTATTAGCAATAGTGTTATACGGATACAAAAAAATATTAATTCTTTCATACTAATATATAATTATTAGTTAATTTGTTGATTAAATTTTTACCAATAAAATAATTAATGGCAAGAATATTATTATAAAAGTAAAGAAAAAATGAGAATAAAAATATAATATATTTAACTATAAAAATATTTTTTTAAATATAAGACTTAAATGGACACTTAAATTAAATATAATGACTAAAAAGAAGATTTGTACTTGAGTCTTCTCCAGCCGTACAATTAAAGTTGGCATTTAGCGGCCACACTAAAACTAAAAAAGAGGACGGGACGTGTGGATGCACTAAACTCTATTTTAACTTCTGATCTCCTTAAATTTATTAAGATGATGCAGGCTGTTTCGTGGTAATGTTTCTGGTTGTGAAAAACGTGTTTGATATGAGGCATTTTGTAAAAATATGTAGAAATAATTTATTTTCTGTTTTTATTCGCCGTGGTAAAATGCACAAAGGGGGAAACATATTTTTCAGTTTCACACGCATTCCTTGCCCACATGTTTATAATTTGATTTAAAATTTCAGGTCTAATAGAAGAGGAAAAAAGATAGGTTCCATTCATGCACCTTTTAATTTAATGAATTTTTTTTTTTTTTTACAATTTATACTCGAAACAAAAAAAGCAGTTGGTATTTCTTGTGTTGCAAGCAACTGTTTCTGAACTTTGCAATCGTATACTGGAAATGAGTGAGAAAAAAATGAGATACGCAGTCGGATTTCTTGATATTCAACAACAATCAACAAATACAAGGAATTGAAACATTACAGGTGGATTAATTTGTACCATTTAGTCACATCGGCAATTCTATGATTTCTTAGAATAAAAACAACTAGCAAATTGGAAGAGGGGCGCCATTCCATTCCCTGAGACATTCCAGCATTGGATCAATGATCTTGCCCTGGCACATTGCTGTAAAAACTTTGTCAAATTCCTCGCCGGGCGATGTAACTTTTTCCCCAGTCAGAAAATCAGTCCCGAGCTCCTCCCTCACTAACCTGTACAACGGGTAAGACCTGCATTCTTTGATCCTGTTGGGAATTGTTGGATTTCCATTCTCAACCGTCTGCCTGGCGTTCTCAACTTCTTTGGGCAAAACGGTTTTCAATTCCTCCTCAAAGGCTGCAATCTTCTGGAAGATTGAGGAGTTGGCATTCTTCTCATTCTCTCCATTGTTCAACGCATGCTCAACAAGTACTTGTCTTAGCTTTTGCATCAATGGATAGGTAGCGCTGCAGGGGTCATCAATGTATGCAAAGACGTGTTCGCGATCAGCTGCTTTGAGCAGATCCTTCTCACAGAATCTTGACGGATGAAGCTCTCCATTGGCACCCACGGTTAAGACTTTCCTAGCTACTTGGCTCACAGTGTCCTTCACTGTATGCTTCAAATTCTCCTCCAAATGCCTCAAGTCAATAGCTTGGCAAAGCGCTACCAAGAATGTGGAAGACATGAGCTTCAGGATATCCACAGCTTCAGCAGTCTTCCTGGAAGAGATCAGTCCCAAGGAGTTTACGTCTTGGTTGTGCTGTTCAGCACTTTGGACGTGGTTAGTGACAGGGTTGGCAAGAAATTGGAGCTCCGAACAATAGGAAGCCATGGCAATTTCAGCCCCCTTGAAACCATAATCCAGGCTAGGATTCCTGCCGCCAGAAAGATTTGACGGCAATCCATTGTTGTAAAAATCATTGACAAGTTCGGAAAATTGGGCAAACATGAGCTTTCCTATTGCTGCAATAGCCAAACGGGTATTGTCCATTGAGACACCAATTGGGGTCCCCTGGAAATTGCCACCGTGTAATGCCTTGTTCCTGGAGACGTCAATCAGGGGATTGTCATTCACCGAGTTGATCTCCCGTTCAATAGACTTGGTTGCAAACCGAATCACTTCGATCTGAGGGCCGAGCCATTGTGGAGAAGTTCTCAGAGCATAACGATCCTGTTTCGGCTTCTGTAGAGGATCAATCTCATGCAACTTCTTAGCCGCCTTAACATAAGAGCTGCCATCCAGAACATGTTCCATTATAGCAGCAGCCTCAATTTGGCCAGGATGGTGCTTCAGTTTGTGTGTCAAGTGGTCGGTGAATTCAGGTTTGCCTTGCATGACTTCAGCAAAAATAGCCGACAAAATTTCTGATAACAGAGCAAGGTTGTTAGCCTCGAATAGAACCATCGAAGCCAGGCCGGAACCAACAGCAGTGCCATTGACAAGAGCCAGACCCTCCTTAGGCTGCAACTCAAAGAACCCGAAACCCGCTTGTTTAGAGGCTTCCTGTGCATCAATGATCTCTCCATTATGCCCGGTGGCCTTAGAATTGGGCCTGCCAGTAAGAAGTCCAGCAATATAGGACAGAGGAACCAGATCCCCTGAAGCAGTGATTGTGCCGCGAAGGGGCAGGCATGGGGTGATGTTGTGATTGAGCAGCTTTGTAATCGCTTCCAGGATTTCAAATCGGATGCCAGAGTAGCCCTGGAGAAGAGTGTTGACCCTCACAAGCATGGCTGCCCTTGTTGCTGAGTGAGGCAGCGTGTGAGATGACTCTGTTCCGTTTCCAAAGATTCCAGCGTTCAAAAATCTGTACACGAAAGATAATACGACTAATTAGTTAAAAAGAAAAAAATAACTGTATGGTTCAAATAGCTTAACGATAATTCGAGGCCTGTAGTTTCAAAGCACGTAAGGAATAAATCAGCAATTAATGAAGGCAACGTGATTCACATCATACATACGATACTAGATTTTAAATAAATAAAACAAAAAAGAAGTACCTAATGAGCTCTTTCTGAAGAGCACCGCCGTTCTTGGTTCTCCGATGGGAAGTGGCGCCAAAGCCCGTGGTAACGCCGTAACTGTCGGTACCCTTATTCATGCTCTCCATCACCCAATCACTGCTGGCCTTGACACCTTCCCTGGCGGATTCTGAGAGCTCAACTTTGACTTGGGCGTTGACGTCGCCAGCTGTCGCAATGGCAGCCACTTGTGCTACTGTCAACGTCTCACCACCAAGGTTGACCACCGGCTTCCTGTACTCCGCCACCATTCGCTTCACTTCCTCCAAATGGCTCCCTTTCAACGTCTCCGCCATCACTCCCCAGTTCAACGCATCCCCAGAACTGTAATTGTTGTTCTTGCACAAACCCTCCATGCGACCGTTCTGGTGACCATTCTGAATAACAGCACCTCTGTCCATATCTTTTACGTAAATGTTACTACAATCACAGAAGATACCCCAACTAGAAGAATAACGAATGGGAGTGAATGAAAGTAGATCAGCTAAAGGAAACCCTAAAGTCTTTAACTGTAGTGGATTCCTGAGGAAATGAGAGACACGGTGTTGGGTTTTATATAGAAGTAGCAGGATTAAGAATGACTTGGTAGGTAAGTCTGAGCATGGCAGTGGAAGAATGCGGAGTTTGTTGGAGACCGATCGCGGCCGTTCATTCTGATTTCATCTGAGGGTCAAGATTAATTGGTGTGCCGCGCCAATGATTTGTTGGATGGAGAAAACTAATAATGTTGACTCGCAGCCATAATTGGGGGTCGGCTGGTGATGACTGATGATGGAAAATAAGAATGCGGTTGGTGGAGATTCAACAATGAGGGGCTTAAAGTGCTTTACTTGATGTGAACTCGAGATCCCTCGTTACACGTTAAAATTTTCCCAAATCTACCAGCTATTTTAAAAAATTAGTTAAATTAATGTACGTTGAAATTGAAGTGATGTTGTTGTTTGTCGTATCTTCGAATGAAGTACAATTTTACTGATATTTTAAGACTTGGGTAAAATAAATTATTCTCAAGTGATCCGCATGAACTGACTATTGACGTAAACAGTTTACGTAGAAAATCTTCCCACAATAATAAGACCCGGGTAAAATAAATAATTCTCAAGTGATCCGCATGAACTGAATATTGACGTAAACAATTTACGCAGAAAATCTTGCCACAATAATAAATTAATAGATTAATGTGACTTTCGGAATATTTTCTGAGCACATGCACGTGGTCAAAATGAGATCGTTTGCACGTGGATTATTTGGGGAAATAGATGGGACAGAATATTTAGTGGCACGATTTTTGGATCTTAAAGAAATGGTTGTTATTTTAAAAATTTATGAGTAAATTTCAAACTATACCCAATACTATTGACAAACATCAATATACTGCCATTTACCGGGATGAGTTTGTAGAGGTTATTTTAGTAGATTTAATGTGATTTAAATTAAATAATAGTAAAATCACTAATATGAGTTTTTATTATTTTAATTAAACTGTAGTCTTTTATTATTCTTAAAGTCTAGGGAAATTATCCTTCGTGTACCCTAAATTTACGCTTTTATAAAAAATACTATAATATTTTAAGGGTGTATCAATCGTCCATCTTAAATTGACAAAAGTTATCTACCGATCACTAAGCCGTTAACTGCCGTTTGAAAGCTAACGGAACTGTAGTAAATTGACAACCTTTACCCTTAAAAATGATCACTTGTATACCCTTAAAATCTTTTATTATCACTTATATATCCTTAAATTATCACTTGTGTCATATGAAAAGACCATATTACCTCTCTGACATTATCATATTTAAATGGCAACTAACGGTTTTGTGGATAACAGATATATTTTGTCAACTTAGGATGAACGACTGATATACCCTAAAAGTTTTGTAGTCAATTTGATAACGGAGTAAACTATGGTTATACGATTGATAATTTCCCTAAAGTCAAAGTTTAAATTTTATAGATTTATGAGTTTATGGGATTAGTTTTATAAATTTAATTGGGCTACATTTATAGATTTGATGGAGGCTAATCAGTAACTCAATATGGGATTAGTTTTATAACTTCTTTTACTATCTTTTGAAAGAGTTGGGGAAGGGTGTGGCTTGTTGAAGTTTGTTGGTATTATTGAGAACATTTATAAGAATAATTATGGAGTCACAAACAATTATACAATACAAACTGATGTGGCAAAATATAATAAGTTTATTCAAATTAAAAAATAAAATAAATCATGTGGATCATATCATATTTTTAATATAACCAATGATAATATACTATATCAATTTATACAACATCATTTGCATAAAAATGTTTGTAGTTGTATCATTACATTTTGGCAAAATTCAAATTTAAACTATGACGATACACAACGATGTGCATGTTTTAGTTATTCAAAATGTTTCTATTCTTTAATCACACCCACTCCAATTCTCTAAGCATTTGAGGGAAACAATTTAGAGATTCGGGGCTGCATACACCCAATTTGAAATTATGTTTACTCGTGTGGGATATCAATTTGAAAGTATCTATGATTCCATGATGTTTGTTGAGACATGAAAAGCAATGATTAAAAAAAAGAGGAGATTCATAATTCATGACTCATCAGTGACTTATAACTCATATGTGAGATACGTAGAGAACAGTATAGACATCCTCATTATTAGTTGAATTGACTTTTATTTACATATTTGATAAATAAAAAAACTAATATCATTCATTAGTCATTCATATTATATATATATAATATCATAATATTGGGCTTGCAGGATATTTAACCTTTTTTTTAATTTAAACATGAACAATATAACCATAAATATTTTTGTACATACTGACATGACATATTGTGATTGAGTAACTTAAAGAAAATTTATACAGCCTATGTACTTTATTTTTATAATTTACAATTTGAATCAACTAATCAGTAGTGTTTGTTGTTAGATTTATAATCTAGTATTGTTGGATCCTTAATCCAATATTAGGCTTACATGTGGTTGCGGATTGTCATATATAGTTAAGCCTAATTAAGAGTGATTTATTAAGGTTTTATCTGATAAGGTATGTGTCTTTAATGTATAGAGACTTAAGGGTAATTTTTATTCCTATGATGAGCTAAAATAAGATACCTCAAGACAACGAGAAAAGTTGTCTATATAAATGACTATGGTCTCGAGGTCACACGTATCATTCTATTCTCTCTGACATCCCATCATCAGAGAGAGAGTACAGAGAAAATTAAAGGATTCTCTACGAGAACGTTAGATCTGGAATGTCAATCATACAACTCTGTAAGGAAATTAAGTATTATAGATTCAAGTACACTTCTATATATTTTGTTATTGATTTTTGATGATACAACATGAATTTTCCTAAATATAGGTGAGGGTTTTCACCAAAAGGATTTCTTATTTTAACAAGTGGTCTTCATGTGAGTCATTAATAATTGAAATTATTTTCGATTAATGAATTAAGTTTTGGTATTCTCGAATAAGGAATAATTGAATTTGAGAAAAATTAATGCTCTTTTTAAAGGATTAATAAAACAAATCGCTTATTAATAAAGTAACAACCATCACCGGCACAAAGATTTCAGGTGGCCAAAGCCGCACCACCACATTGTCGCATATACAGCACAAGTTGTGGTAGCCATACTGCAGTTTCTTGAAGTAAAAACGACAGCCATCAAGAAAACAATGGTGGTCGCTTTTGGGCTAGGAAAGGCAAGCCACCCGTAGGCACTAGATAATGGTAAGAGCATCTCTAAAAGGCTCTTCAAATAAGATTTTATTACTTATTTAAAGAGTCACATCAATATTTAAGGCTCCAAAAGACACTCCAACTAAGATTCTTCAAATAAGAAATAATTCTCTCTCTTCAAATTTGGAGAGTTGATTTCTCATTCTTTAATTTATATTTTATTACTTTTCATTGAAGAAAAAGAGAAAAATGCTTTAATTGCTATTGACTTTTCTTTTAAAAAAATAATTATTTGATTAAAATAATATTAATTTATTTCTATTTGAAGAGTCTTTTGGAGAATATCATATTTTTTCACTCTCCTATTTGCCACATAAATAAGTAAATAGATATTTGAAGAGTCAAATTTATAGAGGCTTTTAGAGATGCTCTAATAAGCTAGAAGCAGCAGCCATAGAAACAGAACCGAAAAAAAATAGTGTTAGATTTTGATTTGGGGTTGATTTAGGATCTAGTTCAAGTCAACCTAAACCAGTCAATTATTGATTGGTCAAAGATTAACATTGACTGTTGACCTTGACTTTGACTCAAAAATTTTCATTTAATTTTTGGTGCAATTTTAAATTCAAATATTGATATGTTTAAATATATTTTGAGATAAATTATTTGAAGCAACTTATTAAGGAAGTGATCTCTCTTGTGGAAATTAATTTGTTTTGGATTATAAACAATTGTATGTATGTAATTTTTGTGAATATCGATCAACCCAAAGAAATGTCTATATTTGTTAGAATTGCATGTGCACCTATAGTAATAAACACATAATGATTATTAAGTTTTACATATGAATAATAAATCGGCCCAAAGGAAGATTCATTGTTTGACATGTTCTTATTATCATTATTTAATTACTACACAAGATATCACTTACAAGATAATATTTTGTCCAAAGGTGAAATATTAATGGAGTGTCTGGTATCTTTAGATAGGTTTACTTTTATTTGAATTTATTTATTTTTAGACTTATATGAGCTTATTTTGTTTGTTTGTTGTTTTTTTGTTCAATTACATCTGATGTTAATATTATTCCCAGCGTCAATTCTATTCCCATACTAAATGATTTTAATTTCAAGTCATGGTAAGAGAATCTCTTAATAGTTCTCGCAGTCATGGATCTCAATATTGCATTAAGGGCTAATTTTTCCCCATTTTTTATGTTTAAAGGTACCGTTGATGATAAAAGGGAAACAAAAAGGTGGGAGATATCAATTTTCATGCGTATGACGATCATGAAGAAATCCATTCCGGAAGCATTTAGGGGCTTAATGTCTGAAAAGATAATTATGGCTAAAGATTTCCTTGCAGAAGTTGAGCAAAGGCTTATCAAGAACAAAAGGCAGCAATAGGTATAGTCTTGACAAATCTAATTTCAATAAGGTATAAAGGCAAGGATAAGGGCAAGAAAAGAACAAGGATAAGGAAGCTATAAATACAACACTTCAAAAGAAAACGGCAAAGAAATCAAATGATCCGAAAGGTACTAGTTTTTTTTTTTTTAAAGCTAAATGGCATGCTTTGGTTTTTTTTAAGGTTAACTTAACTTCAATGCTAAGACACACGTGGTGGATAGATTCTGGTGCAACAACTCACATCAATGTGTCTATTTAGGGTTGCTTGAATTGTCGAAAGCCTAATGATAGTGAAAGATACATCCATGTGTGTGATGGTAAGATGGTTGAAGTTAAAGCAATTGAAAAATTTAGATTATTATTAAAGATAAGATTTTATTTGGAACTTAATGGAACATTTATTGTTTAGTCATTTAGATAGAATTTGATTTCCATTTCTCCCTTGGACAAATCTGATTATTCGGCTACATTATGATTCAAAATTGGTTGGTTTTAGTTCGTTATCCGACAATGATAATCTTTATATACTTAATATAATTGCTTCATTTAATGAATCTTTGCAAGTCAGAAAATGAAATTTAGTGAGAAGATTAATCAATGAGAATTCGGTTACATTATTGCACATGAAATTAGGTCATATCTCCAGATGGAAAATAAAAAGACTTGTGTCAGACGAAATTCTCGATCCTTTACATTTTATAAATTTTGATATTTGTGTTAACTATATTAAAGGGAAACAAAACCAATAAAAAAGAGATTTGAAGCCAATAGGACTATGCCCGTTTTAGAACTCATACATACAAACATTTGTAGGCCATTCTCTACGATTGCTTAACATGATCAACAATATTTTATGACGTTCATAGACGATTTTTCTAAATGTGGCTACTTATATCTCATCAATAAAAAGTCACAGTCTTTGGATATGTTCAAAAATTTAAAGGCTGAAGTTGAGAACCAACTAAGTAAAAGAATCAAAAGCATCAGATCTATTTGTGGTGGTGAAACTACACCAGATATGAAGGTTCAGGCGAACAACATCCAAGACCATTTATTAAGTTCCTAGCGAAATACGATATCATCTCACAATATACTATGTTGGGTTTGTCTATTATAAATGGTATTGCTGAAAAACGAAACATGACGCTTAAAGACATATTGAAGAGTATGATTTATCACTCTACTTTACCAAAATTACTTTCGGGAGAAGCACTTAAAACTACAGCGTATATCCTTAATAGGGTTTCAATTAAAACGATTGTCAAAACCTCTTATGAGCTTTAAATATGCAATAGTCTAAAACATTTATATGTTTTAGGATGTCCAGGTAAGGTAAGGCCTTATATGCCTAATAAGAAGAAATTGGACTCAAGAACAGTGAGTGATGTTGGACGTTAATTTAGATTATTTTAGGTAATTTAGGATTCTAGAATATTTATTACTTTAGGATTTTCTATTTTAGTATGAGTCAGTTATGGTTCGTATCTTAGTATTTTATTTCCAATATAATTGTGATTAAGTTTTCCATTTTAGGTTAACTTAGGGAAGTGGGTTTCCTCTATTATAAATAGAGAGACATTATCATTATTTTAAAAGTTCAGATTCAATTATTCAATAAAACTCTTCTTTTATAATTCCATCTGGGATTATCTATCAAAATCTCTCTTGTAGAGTCGTTTGGATTAAAGCATTATCTAATCTGGCTTTATGCGTTATTAAAAATCTCATTGAGTCGTCTTAGTTAGAACGATATCTAATCACGCTTCAATTAGAGTGTAAGCTAATCACGTTGGCTTGGTCAAATACTAGAACGATATTTAGTGTTTTCTATCCATTTAATCCCGCTTCTGCTACGCCTTGCCCCATTAATGTGTTGCTATTTTATTAGATACTTTAAGAGATATAGGGGGATAAGTTTTAAAATCCTATGACTAAGTCAATTTTTTAGTTAGGAAATGCTCTGTTCTTTGAGGATGTCAAGTTTATGCCAGGAGATACAGTTAAGAACTTTGTCTCTTTGAAGAGGAATATGTTGATATTCCCATATGTGTTATTGGCATTGATAAGGGTTTCATTCCTCCCTTTATTTAAGACACAACAGATCAAGGAAACGTTTGAGAATCTGCTATATAAGAAATTGTTCCAAAGAACAAACTTTACCCCCTCTAGAACCTATACAATTAAGGAGATCCACTAGAGAAAGAAGAAATGCAGTGCCAGATGACTACGTTGTATTTCTCTAAGAACATGAAGTAGACATTGGAGTTATAAAAGATGATCCGATCAGTTTCCACCAAGTGGTGGAAAATTCTAATTCTTAGAAGTAGATTACGCCAGAAGGTAAGAAATTTATTGGTTGCAAATAAACATTTAAGACTAAGAGGGACTTAAAAGGCAATAAGGAGATGTATGAGGCGCATCTTGTCACAAAGGGCTTTGCGTAGAAAGAAGGTATCGACCTTGAAGAGACTTTCTATTCAGTTTCTTCGAAAGACTCTTTTATGATTATAATGGCACTGGCAGTGTATTTGAATTTAAAGTTACATTAGATGGATATTAAGACAACATTTCTCAATGGTGATATTGATAGGATAATCTATATGGTGCAACTAACAAACTTTGTGTCATGAGACCCAAAGAATATGTTCTGTAAATTTAAGAAATCCATCTATGACCTTAAACATGCATCTCGACCATGGTATTTTAAGTTTCATCAAGTGGTCATCTCGTTCAGTTTTTAAGATGAATTTAGTTGATGATTACATATAGTATAAGTTCTGTATGAGCAAGTATATTTTTTTGATTTTATAGGTCGATGATATTTTGCACAAAAAAAGGCATCGACTATAAAGAGACTTTCTCTTTGGTTTCTTCGAAAGACTATTTTATAATTATAATGGCAGTGCATTTCAATCTTGAGTTACATCAGATGGATGTTAAGATAGTATTTCTCAATAGTGACATTGATGATACGATTTATATAATGCAACCAAAAAACTTTTTGTCCTGAGATCTAAAAAATATGTTCTGCAAGCTTAAAAAATCCATCTATGAGCTCAAGCATGCATCTCGACCACGGTATTTCAAGTTTTATCAAATGATCATTTCAGGTTTTGAGATGAATTTGGTTGATGATTACATATACTATAAGTTCTGTGTGAGAAAATATATTTTTCTAGTTTTATATGTCGATGATATTTTGCTTGCCGGGAATGATATAGGCTTATTGCATGACACCAAAGGGTTTTTAGTTAAAAATTTTGAGATAAAAGATCTTGGTGATGCCTCTTTTGTATTAGACATACAGACACACCGGGATCGCCTTGAGGTATTCTTGAATTATCACAAAAAAAATTATATCGAAACGGTTCTCAAGAGATATGGCATGCGATATTGAAAACCAGGTGATTACCCTATGGCTAAGAGAGACAAGTTTAGTCTCAATTAGTATCCTAAAAATGATTTTGAGGAAAAACAAATGTAGAAAATTCTTTATGCTTAGTAGTAGGAAATTTGATGTATGCTTAGGTTTGTGCACAATAGGATATTGCATACGTTATTGGGATGTTGGGCAGTTATTTAAGTAATCCAGGATTAGACCATTAAAAAGTAGCCAAATAGGCATTGTGATACTTACAGAGAACAAAATACTACATGCTCACATGTTAGAGGTTAGATCAGCTTGAGGTTGTTGGGTATACTAATTTTGATTTTACTATATGCCAAAATAGTATGAAATCTATTTTGGGTTACATTTATTTGTTAGTTAGGGGCGTTGTTTCCTAAAAAGGTGCTAAATAGTCTCTCATAACCTCTTTTACGATGGCAGCAGAGTTCATACCAAGTTATAGGACATCCAATCATAGAATATGGTTACGAAATTTGTCTTGGGACTACGTAAAATAGATGGTGTTGATAGACCACTCAAGTTATTTTATGACAACAAGTTAATAGTGCTGTATTTCCATAGCAACAGAAGCTCAACGAAGTCGAAGTATATAGAAATCAGGTTCCTAGTTGTTAAAGAAAGAATTCAATGTGGACAATTATCTATAGAGTACATCGGCACAAACTCTATAATTGCGAATCCGCTTACTAAGGGATTAGGGATTACCACCTAAGATGTTTCATGAGCACGCTACACGTATGGGTGTCATGTCATTAAAAGATATCTTAGTGGGATTGTGATCTTAGGTGCTCTTATAATATATATATTTTTCATTCATTTTATAGATATTTTAGGTTATTTTCTACAAAAATAAAGTTTTGGTTTATTCACACTCTGATTTTAGTATGGTTTGATCTTACTAAGGTTTAAGGTGGACTAGATGAAAATAGGCATGTTAAGATCATATTGCATGAAAGTTCTATGCTGCATATCCACATCATGATCTATATTATTCAATTGTATTGGTACAGTGATAATTGATGGGCGAGTTACAATAGTTGTAACGAAGGCGGCTTTGATCCTATATTTGTATGATCGATAGATCAGTTTTTTATAAATATATTTCAGTAATGAGAGTAAAGTTGAACTCATACAGTTATTTTTACAAAGTATAATATAAGGTTACACATATAGTCTAAGTGGGAGATTGTTGGATTTTTAATCTAGCATTATTGGATCCTTAATTTAACATTGGGTTTTTATGTAAATAATTATGTGTTGCGGACTGTCATATAGAGTTAAGCCTTATTAAAAGTGATCTATTAAGGTTTTCGGTAATATGGACTTTAATATAATTGATAGAGTGCGGGCCTTTAATGTGTATAAAATTAGGGATAATTTCTATTTATATGATAGGTTAAAATATGAATACCTAAAGATATTAGAAAAATTATTTATATAAGTGGTCAATGTACCCAGGTCACATGTATCATTATATTCTCTGTGACACTCTATCATCAAAGAGAGCATATGGAAAATCAAAGGATTCTCTTGGATAACATGTAAATTTGTAAGGCCAACCACACGACTCTAGAGAGTAATTAAACACTATGAATTCAGATACACTTCAAGATATTTTGTTATTGATTCTTGGTGATATAACATGAATGTTCTTGGATTATAGGTAATGATTTTCACCAAAAGAATTTTTTGTTCTAAATTTGTGACTCTATAATTATTCTCTAAATATATTGTAGCACACTAATGTTTAGCTTGAAATGATTGGCCAGCCATTATAGGGACTGTGCAATGTGCAAGTGAGGATGTCATTAAAATAAGAAAAAAAATTCTCTCTCTCTCTCTCTCTCTATATATATATATATATATTAAAAACTAATATCTAGACACCCAAAAAAATTAACAAAATTAATTAAAAAATATACTATTAAATTCTCTTAAATTTTTTGTATCAATTTCTACAAAGAATGGATCACAAATTCACATGCATATTGCATGTCATGAATTCCGACGCATTTTTATATTTACTTATTAATTCTTTTCTTCTAAAAAAAATAACATGCCAATTTCGAAGTTCGAAATGCATAAACATGATTATGTTTAGGGGTAGGCAAATTGAGGTTTAAATCAACTTATATGGGTTTGGTTCGATCGGATTGGGAAAAAAGTAATCTAATTTGTAATTTGATTCGAACTATAATTGGATTGAATCAAAATTTCTGATTGAATTTAGACCATAGTGGGTTACAATTATATTTGAATCGCGTCGAGCTCGGATTATACTCGGATTAAGGGTAATTTTGAGCCTTTTTTGTTTAATTTGAGTTTTTTTTTTCAAATTATTTTAGTTATTTGAAGATTTCTAATTTTCAACAAAAAAAAAACTATTATTATGAAATCAAATAAATAGAAATAAAAATTAACTATTACTATTAGATCGGGTCTAGTTGTTTACACACTCTTAAGATTTATATCTAAAATTATATTTGCTTTAATTTATTGTCAACCCAATCAAATGAATCACAATCTGATCGGGTTGGCTAAAATCCCACCTCATCGAGTTGGGGGTTTTATCTATATTTGATCCAAATCTAAATTTTTTTTAGATCAGATTGGGTTATTTGATCATGAACGGGTACATTTAGGATGAATAGTCTTAAATACTAGGCTTATTTTGGGCCCAAGCCACCAGGTTGGCTTGCAACCTCAACACAAGTATATGATGAGCTCATGCAACCTTATAGGGTCGGGCCATCTTTTTCGCCACATGTGTTTACGGTGGAATTTCGAAGAAGCCCATAAGTAGGGAACTATTTGTGTCGCTAGGTGGAATTTCGAACACAATCTAATAAATGTTCATCCAGTTGCGTCCTCACCGCAGTGTTAGCAGCCATTGACAATTATTGAAGATTAAGCTAATCGACCGTTTAACATAATGTTATTTTATATATGCATTTTCCAAAATATTTTATGGGCCGCTGACATCCTTATAGGTTGGTTCAATAATCAATAGCCCGTTTGAAGGGAGGGATTCAAGAATTTTTTTTTTTGACTCGAATTAATTTTTATACATTTATTATAAATATTATCGTGAATGTTGGGGTATATAAATTGTAAAAAGATGTAAGTATCAAACATCGTGATATCAAAACTCTTAATAAATAGATTTATTTAAAAAATTAAAGAATGATAGTAGTGCAACAGATGAGCTTATAAATTATCAAAATTGTATCAAAAATTTTTTTATGAAATTTTTTATTTTACTGATAGAAAAGGTGAAATATTTGAAGGTGAAATATTTGAATAACTTAATGTACTAAAAAAACAAGTTAGTATGATTGTAAAGAAAAAAAAAACAATGAAATTATGAAAATGTTATAAATTTTTGTCTATTTGTAAATTTTTAATAGATGTTATAATATAATGGCATACTTTTTTTTTTTTCATTTAGAGTGAATCATATATTTGTTTTATAATAAATTAAAATAATAGTATTATTTTAGCTCACAATGACTTCAATTTATTTAATAAATATATAATATAATCATTTCTTCTCAAAAAAAAATATAATCATTTTACAAAATAAGACTTAGGCCTTCATCTATAAAATGCATCGAGTATAATTTTAATTTTTTAACAATAAAACCCTGAAAATGCACGTGGAGTTCAGTTATTGGAGTAGATTCGCGTTAGTCAAGAACATCGTGACTTTTCTAAACGAGAACGAGCACTAGATCGCGACGTAGAAAAGTCAAACTGAAAAATGAAAAACATAAAATAGGGGCTAAAAAAATAAAAATAAAATTATAATCCCACCTTCAAAAGTTGCAATTTTTATTTTGCTTTTTTCTTTTTCTTTTTCATAAAAATCAAATCAAACGGAGAAGAAAAAAGAAGAAGAAGGATCAATCAATGGCCGCGCAGCTGCTGAGACGAGTCCTGGGAAGCCGATCGCGCCAGATCTTCTCAGCCACAAACCCTAACCCCAATTTATCTTTGCCTATAGCCAGGGCCTTCTCCTCCGATACTCCTCCGATCACTGCCACTCTCTTTCCCGGCGACGGAATCGGCCCCGAGATCGCCGAGTCCGTTAAACAGGTATTCTCCGTTTGTACTTTTATTATAATTTGCTTGTTTGACTAAATATTGCTTCTTCTTCTTCTTCTTCTTTTTTTTTTTGGAATAAATAATTGAATATGAGCTAATTCAAATTACGTGAGTTATTTACTACTATGCCATTTCAAGCAGATGAAATCTTATGATATAATTGTGACTTTGAAGTAGATTTAGCAACTTTTTGGAACATGGAGTGAGCTTCATTATATTTTACTTCAATTTTCTTCTGCCATACCGGCAATTTGAAGTGTATGTTGATGTATAGGAAAAGAAAATATAAAGATTTTCTGTGGTTAGGCGTCCAAAAGTTGTAGTCCACTCAAAGGAAATTGACGTAAGTTTGGGATTAGGTTGTTGAGGATGAGCTTTGACCTTATTTTGTTGATGGGAAAATGTTGTATATTGTTGTGCTGAAGGCCTTTTTTTTTCTTTTTTTTCTTTGCATTGTTTCGTTCTTTGAAATGAAAATACTTATTTTTGCATTCTGTTCCCAATACAGTTTTTTCTTTTTTTTCATCCTTGTATTCTTTTACTCCAAATTTGTATTTTTGATGACTCTAGTTGGCAAAATTAAGCGTATGTAAGGAGTATTAATTGGCCATAATGTACTTAAAGTTGTGATAGATTTCGATATTTGATCTGTTGCAGGTATTTAGGACAGCTGAGGTGCCAGTTGAATGGGAGGAGCATTATGTGGGGACTGAAATAGATCCTAGAACACAAAGTTTTCTGACATGGGAAAGTTTAGAATCTGTGAGAAGGAACAAGGTGGGCTTGAAAGGGCCTATGGCAACACCAATTGGAAAGGGTCATCGTTCATTGAATCTTACTTTGAGGAAAGAACTTAATTTGTATGCCAATGTTAGGCCTTGCTACAGCCTCCCTGGATATAAAACTCGCTATGATGATGTGAATCTTATCACTATCCGTGAGAACACAGAAGGAGAGTACAGTGGACTTGAACATCAAGTGAGTTTGTTTCTGCAGCAACAGATTTTCACTTACTGATGTACAACAACTGTAAATATAAACCAGAAGTAGTTTTTGTTTTTGATGATAGGTGGTGAGAGGTGTGGTTGAAAGTCTCAAAATCATTACTCGTCAGGCTAGTTTGAGAGTTGCTGAATATGCATTTCACTATGCGAAGAGACATGGAAGAGAAAGAGTATCTGCAATTCACAAAGCAAATATTATGCAGAAAACTGATGGGCTTTTTTTGAAGGTCCTTTTTTTTTTCTTTAATATTTAAAAAAGATAGGTCTTCCATTTGAAATCAATTATTGACTATGCAGTTGTATATCTATGCATTTACATCTGATATTCTGTATAATTTTTTCTTGCAGTGTTGTCGTGAGGTTGCCGAGAAGTACCCTGAGATAACATATGAGGAAGTTGTTATTGACAATTGCTGCATGATGGTATTACAACATTTCCTTAATTACTCTCTGGTTGTTTGCAGAACATCGCTGTTGATGCATAGTGTAGAACCGCCAGTGGAACTTTTTAATTTTTGTTTCTTTTTTTTTTAATCATAGAAGACAAAATTACTTGCTAAAACCTAATGCTTTACTGGTATGCACAGCTTGTGAAGAATCCAGCGGCTTTCGATGTGTTGGTAATGCCTAACCTCTATGGTGACATCATTAGTGACCTATGTGCTGGGTTGATTGGTGGATTGGGCTTAACACCAAGGTAACTATGATCCTTAGACTTGCCCCAATTACATGCATCTACGTCATCTGACAGAATATAACTGCCCGTGCAGTTGCAATATTGGGGAAGGAGGAATAGCCCTTGCTGAAGCTGTTCATGGTTCAGCACCTGATATTGCTGGAAAGGTTACCCTTGAAACTTGCTTAATCATATAGTCTTGTACAGTTTTGAGTTAATTTCCATTTTAGTTTTCCACATGTCTATAGGTTTCTGCTAGGTTCTGTTGTTGCATTAGAATAAGCTGTCTTCCCTCTTACTATCATAAAACTAGAATGATTTTGTGGCTAACTCTTATAATAATATTGATCAATAAGAAGTTAGACATGCCAAAGCAGCCTCAAACCTGATATATTGAGTATTATATAAAAAATATAATTATTATCGTGAACAGGCATGGCCGATAAAATTGATGCAAATATACATTTCAAGGATGAATTTGGTTCGTCTTTCCAAGGTAATAAAAGAAAGCTAGAATGGACTACTTAATTCATTTTGCTGTTTGACTTGACCTAGAATTTGGCAAATCCAACTGCTTTGCTGTTGAGTTCGGTAACAATGTTGCGCCATTTGGAGCTCCATGACAAGGCTGATAGGATCCAAAATGCTATCCTGAGCACAATTGCAGAGGGGAAGTATCGAACTGCGGATCTTGGTGGCTCTTCAACGACATCAGATTTCACAAAGGCTATCTGCGATCATCTTTAAATATTTCTTTCTACATAGAATTTGAATTTGTGTTCAAGATTTACATTCTACCTTTCTTTTTTTGAGCAATGTCTCAAATTTGTTTTTTTTCCCCCCTTTTTAAAGTGTTTTTCTTTGAGGGGAATGAGACCCATCGCCTTGGTGACTATTTAGAAGTTTTTTTCTGATGAAACTGTTCAGCCAGAGTGTATATGGCCGTCCTCAGAAAAGGTATTTATACGGCAATATTTCTTTCCTCACTGTCTGAAATTCCAAAAATTGAACTAACCGATTTTGAGAAAATTGTTCGGCAGCGTGTGTTGTCAATGTTTCCATATTCTGATAATTGGTACTGTAGCATGAAATAAAGCATCATCATGTGGTGTTTTTCTCTTTGCTTTTTCTGTGATCTGGATTTCCAGGTTATTGTATAATTGTATTCCCTGTTTTTGATCATTTGTTGCTTTATTTTGCTTAATTATTGAGCCTTTTTTTTTTTTTTTTTTTTGAGAAGAAAAGGATTCATTCATTAACTGAGATAAATAAAATACATAATTTCTGAAGGGTATGACCCTATCCAAACAGCAGTTTCACCACTTTCTAAAGCTCTCTTGGCTAAAGAATGAGCAATGGTATTACAGGATCTTGAAATGTGCTGGACTTTGACAGCATTAAACTCCTTCATCTTGCTTTGCACCTCTGAAATTTCCCATTGGATCTCTGTTCCACTGCTCTTTCTGCTGTTAACCAAATCAATAGTCTCCTGAGAATCTGATTTCATGATGATATTTGGCAATTCTGCATGCTTTGCTATGTTTAGTCCCGAGCTCACGGCTTCTGCTTCTGCATGGGTTACAGCACCATGAAACTTTGTAACTTTTATTGCAGCTGCCACAAAATTTTCCCCAGCATCCCTTATGACGGCTCCCAGGCCTACACATTGGTTTTTCTCGTTTATAGCTGCATCCACATTAATTTTACACCAATCTAGTGGAGGGGGGCTCCAGCCTCTTAGAATCTTTTCTTTCTGCTCAGCAAAATCCTTTCCAGTTTGAGCTTTGACCCTTTTAAATTCTTCCACTACTGCTTCAGCTTTCGCAGCTAGGTTTCTAGGGTCTTCTCTCTTTACTTTGAATAACATTTGATTCCGGGCGCTCCAAACTACCCAATACAGAGCCACCACCATCTCAGTAGCAACCTTGCCAATTCTTCTTTCCAATTCTTGAATTACAGTGAGAATATCCTGAGCTGCAATGCTTCTGATCTCTGCTGCAGCCTGAGTTACCTTCCAGATTTTGCGGGCTGTCTTACACTCAACCAAGGCGTGGAAATTGTTTTCCAAAGCATTTCCACAGGGCTGACAGAGAGGGTGGGCCAAAATTTTCCTTTTCTACAGATTTTCAGCCGTTGGGAGGAGATTTTTGGCTGCTCTCCAAGTGAAAATTTTGATTTTCTCCGGCAATGACATGGACCATATAATAGACCAGGGACTTGTTTTCTGATTTGAGCATCCTGGAGAGTCTTCTAGCTTAATCCTCAATGCAAACCTGAAATCCACTTTTCACACTATAATTTCTGTTTTTATCAAAATGCCACAGGACTTGATCTGCCATTGGTTGTCTAGGAAGTAGAATTCTTGTAATTATATCTGCATCTTCTTTTATAAAGTGTTGGTATATTAGTCCAGCCTTCCACCGATTATTCTCATCAATAAGCTCCGAAACAGTCGCATCAATTGGCAAAGTTGGGGGAGAAACTGGTTTGAATGTTAATGGCCTCGGCATCCAATTTCCTCTATATATTTCCACTTGATCACCTCTTCCAATCCTCCATCTTATTCCTCGGCTAATAACTTCTCTTCCCCACAATATACTTCTCCAAATAAATGAGGGTCTGGAGCCTAACTTTGCGTTCAAGAAATGACAGTGCTTGAAGTATCTTGCTTGTAAGATCTTTGCCACCATAGAATTCGGGAGCTGCAAAATTCTCCAGCCTTGTTTTGCTGCCAAAGCCTGGTTAAAGCTTGCGAAATCTCTAAAACCTAGCCCTCCTCTTTGCTTTGCTTGGCTCAAGCTCTCCCACCTTGCCCAATGGATGCCCCTTTTTTCCATATCACTGCTCCACCAAAATCTAGCTATCATGTTTTGGATGTCATCACAAATGCCCAAGGGAAGTTTAAAAGCCTGTGCTACTGCCTTAATAAGCACTTCTTTCCCCCCACTCGAGAAGAATTTGTGTTGCCAGCTCGAAATTTTACTCATCACCCTCAGCTTTATTTCATTGAAGAAACCTTTCCTTTTTCTCCCTACCATAGACGATAGCCCCAAGTATTTCTCATGCCTTGAGACTACATTTAATTGAAAAATATTTTTAATTGCTGCAATGCTTCCTCTATCTGTGTTCTTGCTGAAAAATATTGAAGATTTGTTGTAGTTGAAGAGCTGCCCTGTGGCTGTTGCGTAGCAATCAAAAATCCGCTTGAGATGCTGGCAATCTTTAGCCGAGGCTCTTGAGAAAATTAGGCTATCATCTGCGAATAGGAGATGTGAGACATTGATGCTATTGCCAAACCTTAGACCATGAATCAGCCCTCTTCCTTCTGCCCTTCGCAGCATAACAGAGAACACCTCTGCACACATGATAAACAAGTAGGGAGAGAGAGGACAGCCTTGTTGTAGGCCCCTCTGAGGGTAGATTAAGCCTTTTGCTGTGCCATTTATAATAACTGAAAATGATGAAGTTGTAATGCACCTCATGATTAAGTTTACCCATGGTGGAGCGAATCCTTATTTAATCATTGTTTGCTCTAAAAACGGCCACTCCACCCTATCATAAGCCTTACTTATATCAAGCTTTAGTGCCACAAGGCCATTTCTCTTTCCTTTACTATGCCTAATCTTATGTAAGCATTCATAACCTATGATAATGTTGTCGGTTATAAGTCTATTTGGGATAAAGGCACTTTGGGTGGGGGAGATGACTTGGTGGAGAATGTGGTCTTCGGAACTAGAGCAATATATGTGTGGTTGGGGGGTGGTGTTGGGGGGGTTGGGGGTTATTGTACCTTGCTCATTCAGAATATGCAGACATGTTGTCACCACTCCACTCTTAACCATTTTCCAGTGCTTTTGGTAGAAGACCGCTGGAAATCCATCGGGTCCTGGTGCTTTGGTGGGGCACATTTGGGATAGAGCTTCAAAGATCTCTTCTTCCGTAAAGGGTTGTTGTAGCTGCTCATTTATCTCCTCAGTGACTCGTGGAGCTATTTCTTCTAGTGCTGCATCTAACTGATTCTGGTCTGGTCTGGTCTAGTTGTTGAGAACGAGCTAGAGAAGTAATCACAGAATTCTCTTTCTACCTCCTCCTCCTCCACTGTCCAGTTCCCTTGACTGTCTTCAATGCCCCAAATCTTGTTCTTTCTCTTTCTCGATGAGACTTTTGCATGAAAATATTTTGTGTTCTTGTCCCCTTCTTTGAGCCAATCAGCCCGGAATCTTTGTTTCCAATAAATTTCTTCATCTATCAAAATGTTTTGGATCTTCCTTTTCACCCTTTTGATCTCCTCCCCGTTGCTATATTGCCTTCCACTGAACCTCAGCTCTTTTAGCTTAGCCACCAGCTCATCCAACTGCTTTTTCCTCCTTCCGAATTCTTCTTTGCTCCGCCACTTCAGCTGGGCTATGGAATCTTTGGTTGTTTTTTAAAACAATTGAACAGGATCAGCATGCTTCCAGTCACCATGCTGGCTCCATTCTCTTTCAATTCTGTCTTTACAACCCTCATAACTACTCCACATATCTTCATAATACACCCGTGAAGCACTTCGCTTTGCATAATTCAGGCTACTTCCTCTTCCATTCACCTACATTAAAACAGGACAATGATCCGAGGTCCATGTTTCTAGGTTGATGGCAGCACAATCGTCATAAATTTCCCTCCAGTTCTTATTACACAAAAATCTATCTAATCTTTCTTCCACAAAGCCAGGACCCAACCTACCATTACCCCATGTAAACGGGTAGCCCTTACAGCCCAAATCAACTAGATTACATTCTTGCAGTGCCTCTCTGAACTCACTTATCATATTTGGATTTTTATCATTACCACCTATTTTCTCCCTAAGGTGTAGAATTTCATTGAAATCACCAAAGCACAACCATGGAGTATCAAACAAACCTACAAGTCTCCTCAGCAGTGTCCAAGTGTGTTTCTTCTGCCCCGCTTCAGGGTGCCCATAGATTCCTGTGCATCTCATCCAACTTCCTTTGTCATCTTGAACCTTGGCATCAATGTGGTGGCTGCTGAATGAAGTAACATCCGCGTTAAAATTATTATCCCAAAGCATGGCCAATCCCCCTCCCTTTTCGTTTCTATTGACTGTAAAATAATTTTCCAATCTCAGCTTTCTACTGACTGCAGACATTTGCACAGGCGTTAATTTCATTTCACACAAAAACAACAAATGCGGCCTGTGTTGATGGAGAATTTTTTGCAAAGATAGGAATGTCCGGAAATTTCCCAAACCTCGGACATTCCAACTGAGGATCTTCATTGTTTCCGGCGGGGCTGGCCACCAGCCTCCGCCGATATCTCTGTGATGATTAGTCTTGCTACTTTCATGTCCTCTACTGCCATTAACTCCCATTCTAGCTCAAGTTTTGCTGAAGGAGAGGATTGTTGAGCTTGCCCCTGTATTTGTTTAATGGGGCTAGCTAACTTGACTCTTTTTTGGTTTGGGCTATTCTCCTTCAACTTGCAATGTGGCCTTTCGGCTGGATATACCTCTCGCTTACTAACTCCCATCTCACTTTGTTTTTGGGCCTGGCGTTTGCAGCTCTTTCTTTTGGGCTTAAATTGATTTAAAGCCAGTCCATCATTTACACCTTCTCCGTCTTCTTCACTAACTTGGGCCTTGGCTCTTTGATCCATCTTTTCATCAACCAATTTTCTTTCTTTGTCAACTTTTCCTATTTCCTTCCCATTTCCATCAACTTTTCCCGCGTTGCTGCTAATCTTTCCAGGGGCCATCTCATTGTCAGTTGCTACAGGTTGCTTGTTGCAGTCCACTTGCTGATCTCCTGAATTTTGCCAGCTGAGCATTAAATGTGTTTCATCTGCTTCCTCTTCATTATTTTTTTTTATTGGCTGCCACGTGTGTGTCTTCTTGAGCTGAGCTTGATCCTAGATCTGTTGCATTGGTTCTATGTGATTGAAGGGGTTGCTGCGGCTGGGACATTGGATTTTCCTTGAAGTCTTTTTGCATGTTATTAGTTGGCTGGTTAACCATTTTTCCATTGACTTTTGTTCCTCTTTCGTGGGGTTTGCTTGTTTTTGATTTACCAAACACAGGGGCCGCTTGCATCCATACTCCATAGGCCAGTTTCTCTTTTGGCTGTCCTTCGTATTTATTGCATTCCTTGTATTGGTGCCCGACAAGACCACAACAAAAACAAAACTCTGGCAATCTCTCGTAAACTACTGGAATTGGGACATCATCTTCTCCTTCAAGCTCTAGATAAATTATTTTCTTCAGTGGTTGTGTGATATTAATGGAAACTCTTACTCTGGCATACTCACCAATACACTCTCCTTCATCATCTGCATCAACTTCTTCGACTCGACCAATTGCCTCTCCCAAAGCTTTGATTATGTCCTGATCCATACACCCCACAGGGATATTGTGTAGTTGTACCCAGGAAGTAGCATGGGTGAAAGATTGCTTTATGACTTCCCAAATTCCACTTGGCTCTTTTAGAACTATCAGCGCCCTCTCAAAGTGCAACGGTCCCCCTGATAAGACTCTCCGCTTATCTACTTCAGAGGCAAATCTAAACATAAAGATCTTACTCCCCAGCTTTTCTATTTTCACTTCTTCTGCTGTTCTCCAAACTTGCTGTAATGCTGACTTGAGGCCTTCTTTACTGACTCCTCTTGGGTGTAATACTTTCCCCAGCAGACATCCTTCCACTAGCTTTTTCCCTTTCCCTTTCCCTTTCAAGACGTTTCCCACATCTACTTTGCTCTCTTGTCCATCTTCTAAAGTAATGACTTTGCACTTGCAAATTAATTCTTTTGTTTCCATGAGGCGTTAATAACCGTATTCACTGCAACCACTCTGAAGCACCTACTTTTTTTCTGTAATTAAAACGCAATGACTCAATAATCTATAAAGCAACTAAAAGAGGCACCCAACTCGTGGGTGATTTTACAGCCCCATGAGCTACTGTTCTTCCATTCTAGATTCTCACTCAGAGAAAGAGAACTTGTGAAGAAAGACTTTTTAATTATTGAGCTTTTCTAGTTTCTCATTTCTTCAACTTTTTTTTACCTTCCTTAAGTCACTTGTAATATAAATGACAAATCTAATCATAATTTGATCATTGGTAATCAAATTATTTTTAACAATTTAGTCATAGTTAATACCTCTCTTATTTTTCAGATGAACAAAAAATTTCTCATCAACATACATAAATGTAGATTTTTGACATTTAATTCAAAGAAATAAGAGAAAGCTAGCTTGTGCTGTGTAAATTAATGACAAAAAAAAGTAATTTATTTAAATATTTTTAAATAAAGCGCTGTAAAAATTATTTCCAATCCTATTGGTGCAACGAAGTTAAGTGCATCCATAGAAATTATTGGGTTTTCTGTAGAAGCAGTGGTGATATTTGAAAGTTGAATTCATTTTACTAGGCCTTACTTTTCAACAAACTCCATTAAAAAATTAAAAACAATTTTCTTCTATTACTGTTTTTATCCCATTTAATCCTCAGTTTATTCTTATTACTGTTTTTATCTCTCTCTCTCTCTCTCTCTCTCTCTCTCTCTGTCTCTCTTTTTTTAACCATATAAAACTTAGAAATATGCTCATATTGAAGCTCTTTTTTTCTTTTTTTTTAAAGAGTATTTTTACTCTCGATTGTGTAGGAGTTGAATTAATTGAATCTGATTATTAATGGAAACAAAACGGGAAGAAATGAAATACCTTGTGAGTGGGAAGTAGTGAATTGAAACTCCAGTAAATTTTTACCCATAAATAAATTAATTGATTTTTTTTTCTTTTTGCTGAGAAATTATTTAAAAATAAACACATTTAATATTTGGACTTGTTATGATCAAGTAAACCACATTTCATTGATCGGTAAAGTAATGTTAGTTCGTAATAAATCAAAAGTGAGCATATGAAGAATTTTTTTTTTTAAATTAATTAAGGGAGCCATAATGTGACATTTGATCAAAATCAATAGTTCGTTTTTGTTTGTTGAAGTTACAAATCTTTACACACACACACACACAGATACATTGAAATGAATGTAAAACGTTGCCCAACTACTTTTCTTAACTGTTTTTTTAAAGTAGCACTGTTGAATGTCGATTAGTAAAAGTTACCTAAGTGGGTGTACTTAAAAGATTTTATTCTTTGTATTAATTTTATATAAGTATAAAATGGGCATTAGTATAAAAGTGATTATTGAGTGTTGGTTAGATATATTGAAGTAGTCAAATATCATCACTTTTTAAACTTTTTCTGAAGAGTGGAGCCATTAACACCCCCTAAAAGTTCTTATAAGATTCTTATATAATAAATTTACCCTTTAAACCTTAATTAAATTGACAGTTCATTTCTCTTCCTCTAATCCCCTTTGAGATTTCATTTTTGTTAAATAAAAACACTTTGCTGTCATGAGTGAAAAGCTTTTTATTATTATTTTTTAATCTTTAGATTAGTAATTTTTGTTGAACTGAAACTTTTACTTAAAATTTTAAAATTATGGAAGGCTTGGTTTCTTTTACTGTTATACTAACTGCTCTCTTGAGTTTTTTTTTTTTTTGAAGAGACTATTGCTCATGATATTTACAATCATACATATACTGAGACCCGTTTACATCAATTCTGATATGGCACCGCTCAGATTTTTAACCCTCTCAAATATTCGAGGGACGTCAACTCTCCCTGAAAATCGCCTTCACTCAAGCTCTGGAACAGGAAGGAATTTTTAAATTAAACCCCGATGCGTCTGCGATGAGCTCAACCTTCCCTCACATTTGTGAGAGAGGTTTAGCAGCCACTTCTTTAGCCCAAGTAGTTTCTGCTCTCTTGAGTTTATTGTTTATTTTGTCTTCAGATGGAAGCATATAGAATTATCACATCGAGAGTAACAAAAAAATTGGATTAGCATTATTTTGTCATGCATTTATTTAAAACTATCGTGAATCCGTGATGGATTTATTTAAAGTTATCATAAATACATTGTTATTATAATTATCAAACCGGCATAAATGCATCCATCAATATTTTCTTATATGAAAAAGCATTTGTTTTATTCTTTTTTTTTCTTTATACCAAAATTATTAAGAAAGAAGGGTAACAGGATATTTGTGGTGTTAAAATGAGTGTAGTTAGCGGGAAATAGAATTTAATTAATATTTAAGTGGGTGTATTTAAAGGAGGTATTTTGAGAGAGTAAAAAGGGGTGCAAGTAGTTTAACTCTTCGTTCCAATTTGGTGTCAAGGCCCATTTTGAAGGCTTAGCTATTTTAAGGCCCAATTGTAGCTTTTGTTCCAATTTGGCCCAAATATTCACCCAAACAAAACTTAATTTCTCTCTCTTTTTCTTTTCTTAACATTTCGAAGTATTAAGGAAAATTTACAAAAATAATCTAAATTTTTTAATAATTTTTAAAATTAGTCACCTAAAGTTTTTCTATCATATTTAGCCATGTATGTAATTTTAAGATGAACATAACACAAAATACCTACAAATTACATTCTCAAGTAAAACTCACCACCCTATATTCACCACGCCACACTCTACTATCAAATCATCAATTGGAAAGTAGGAAGTTAAGGCTAGTATTTGTTTTTACACAATGTATTGTTTTTTTTTTATTATTTGAAATTTGTGTATGTATCTTGAGTTTAAAAAAAAGAGTTAGGAGACGAACCCAGAAAGCCTGTTGTATATAAGCTTGTCAGCACATGAGTCCTATCACACAACTTTAATATGACATTTCAGTAGTTTTTTTTATTAAGTACTAATTTTTTTTATCTTTTCTTAATGATTCAGGCTTAATGGAGTTAGTTGTTCTTCAAATGTCTTTTGATGGGTGATGGAAGGAATTGTTAAATGAAAAAAAAGGAGCTTTTTTTGGTTTAGAAAAATTGCAGGTTTGATGTATTTCTTGCAACCGTACATGAAGTTTTGCGAATAAATTTGAATGAATTTGAGATGTTTTACCCAACCCGTACGTTCACTGGCAATGGTTGTACGTTCAATGTAGGTTTGTTACATATGAGCTCTAATTTGGTGAAAAAGAGATGCATCCCTATTTTTGTTACTAAATTTCTTGAAGTACCAAATCAAGAGCCTGTTGAAAAAGAGAACAATGTTACAATAGCAGCCGTTGAAGAAGAGGTGTTACCACTGATGATATCACTGCAACAAGGTTACTATTATTTTCAATACAATGATAAACCCAAGGATGACACGAATAGTACACCAACAGATAGCATTAATGCTAAATTGTACTATAACCTAATTGATGATAGGGATGACAATCTTTTCGATGCTCGTATTGATAATGATGATGATTATAATTTGGATAATTCTTTCTATTATGGGGACAATATGCATGATGAGGGTCTAGTCGGTGATAGAGTAGATTTGCCTCACTTTCAGAACAAGCATGAACCATGCTGAAGTCAACGTGTTATTCAAAAGCCCCATTCGAAGGGTCTAACAGTTGAACCCCTTATAAGTATTGTTCAAATTTTGCCTTTAGATTAAGTTGCTCTAGAAATTATTAGAAATATTAGGTTTAATGATGTTTGTATGGGCAAGTTGTCTGATTCTAAATATAATTTAATATTAGAACTGAGGAAATTGTCATCGAGTCAAGCTTGAGGGAAAGGTGAGGATCTCCGCCATCCTTGATCATGATCTGTAGGTGAGCCATCCCTCCTTTAGAGAAGAGAAGAATCAATTGAAATGAACTCATCAAATTAACAGAATGTATGTTGGGTAATAATGAGATGTGACAATACACACTGGTTGTAATGAGCCTAAAGGTTTTTATCAGGCAAGGGGTTGGGTTATTAGTCATATCATCGCAGAAAAATTTATTCAGGTGAAGTTGATATATACTCCAAATGACATTATAGCAGACATGTAATAGGAGTACAATATTCACTTATCACACCAGCAGGCATATCGAACTAAAAAATTTGCTCTTAAGGTGATACGAGGAAATCCATTAGAGTTATATAATTTACTCCCCAAGTACTCTCATGTATTAGGGAAGGAAAATAAGAATATAATAACTAGCATGAAATTGAATGGTAATAATAATTTCTTGTACTTAAGCTACTTTTGATGTTAATATGGTAAAAAGTAAAATTAGCCAACATTATTATGTCAAATCTTTAAATAATAATGTAACTACATTAAATCGTGTAGTAATACACACCATATCAACATCCGTGAATGGTTTCGGTTTCATGTATTTCTGCCCATTAATGTGGCTATTGACCTTGGTATAGTCTAATGAATCAGATCACAATCGCCGTTATTCCACCGAGCCTTTAAGAATACCTAGTCAATCCACTATATGCAAATAAATAAATGTTATGTTTAATTACAGTTAGAGATGGCCAATGGGCCGGACGGCATGAGACACGGCACGTGTCCGTACAACACCGCACGACACAAGCATGTTTCGGTAAGGCACACGACACGGCACAACACGCACGTGGGTCGTGCCGGGCCTAAAATTTTAGGCATGTGGGCCTTAAAAGCCCAGCACAATTAGAGATGGGCCAAAGCACGACACGCGAAAAGACATGTAATAAGCGCGCTTCATTGGTAGGCTAAGCACTTAGCAAGTGGGCCAAAGTATATCAAAGTAAAATTTTTTAATTAAAATAAATATAAAATATTATGATTTTACAAATATCTTGAAATTAAATTTTTTAATATATTTTTTTAGCACAGGCTTTTAAAAGTTAATTTAAGACCTAGTTTAAATAAATATTCTAATTTTTTATGTTTATAATTTATTAAATAGATAAATAAATATCATGATTTTATAAATGATAAATAAAAATTTTACGACATTAATATTTCATTAATGAAATCATAACTTAGTTAATAGTTAATGGAGATATGTTTCATTTGTGAATAAAATATTTTTCATATTTATGCACAAGAAAATAAATATGAACAAAATATTTTTACGATAAATTAAAAACTATATTTTCATTCAATGGAGTTCAAGTGCAATTATAATATTAGTAGTTCAAATAAAAATAGGTGTAATTGTGATTCTAGGATTGTAATTGTATTTTTCATTAATCATTACTATGATCTATGAAATTATTATTATTATTATTAGGCTGGTGGGCTTAAAAAAACACGCTAGGCACGTGGGGTTTTTTAGGTACGCTGGACATGTGGGTTTAAAAGAAAAAAAAAAGGTTGGTGGGCTTTTTTGGGCACGCACGAGTATTCAAGCCCGTTAGCATGTGGGCTTTTTTAGGTATGCTGAACATGTGGACTTAAAGAAAAAAAAAGGTTGGTGGGCTTTTTTGGGCACAGAACGAGTCTTGCTGGGCCCTTATAAAAAAAAGTGGGCACGACACAGCACAGCCCACCAAATTAGTGGGTCGTGTCGTGACGGCCACGGCCCACGAGCCTGTGTGGGCTGAAGTTTGCCAGCATTACCCATTGGCCATCATTAATTACGGTATAGTAAATCGATGATTATAAGTTTAATTTTGTTACCGAAAAAATTGTATGCATGCAATGCTGATACAGGGTATTAGAATATTGCTTCTGTTTGTCACTTATCAAAGGCAGTATTAATGGATGTGCTATAAAGGATAAAGAAGCACGTTGGATTATACAAGTTCATTAGAAATTAATTAAATAAAAAATAACCACATATACCTCTTCCTTTACCCATCCCAATCCCATTGACTCTCTCCCCGAAAGTATTCTAAAAAGTCTCTTTAACTATCGGATGTCATGATCAACTGTGATGTTAGAAGGAAACCACTAGTCAAACTCATGAAATAATGTCGAATCCTCTATTCCTATAAGTGGATTTATATCCATACTCATCATTTTGTCAATCTCGATGTCCGTCACTTTTATAGCGGGGAGACTTTGAATATTTCTTACTCACTTTTAAGTTTGTAAATATGGACTTTTAAGGACATATGATGTCTTATACAGACGGCCAAAGTTGCTTATGCCAGGAGGTGCTTCCTTAAGGATTTGCACCCTGTCATCGTTTAGGTCTTTATATACACTATACAATGACAACGGGGTGTGATCATGACGATGTCTAACATCATCAGGGAGCGGGTGGATTACGCTTTACCAGTGGCTTCTTGGCCATTGTATCTGTAGCAATATCTAAATTTTATTTTTTATTAACATTCAACTAACTCGAAATATAAATATACACACACACACACACACACACACACACATATATTGATGTATTTTTGTGGCGCAAGAAAGCAGCAACTACATTATTGCAGAGTGTTTGCAATGAGACACCATTCCACTAATTTCTTCCATTATATGTGTTGTTTTTAACTATAACAACCTTGTAACATTTTAAAGATACCATTTTGTTGCTGAACTAACCCATCATTTTCTTCTATTACTGAATGTTGTTGTTGAACTAACCTACCATTCCACCAATTTCTTCCATTTTATGTGTTATTTTTAATTGTAATAACCTTGTAACATTTTAAAGACACTATTTTGAATCTATTAACAGCAACAATAAAAAATATTTCAAGCATAAAACAGCACAAATCACATATAAGAGCAAACACAGCACAAATCACTTAAGCATAAGTTATAACAAAGTATAAAGACATCAAAACGAAAGGCCAGAAACTCACAATTCACATCGGCGTATCCGTGGTGATCATGGCAGCTGATTATGAAGGTGCGTCGTCACAGCTTCAAAAATGGTAGCCGATGATGATGAATAGAGGAGGTGCAAGCCTGCGACGATGGTGAACCCAAGAGTGCGAGTTGTGACGGTGGTGAGCCTAGACCGTATGATTGTTTGGCACTTTGGCTACAGTAGCTGCGATTTGTGAGTAGATAAAATTAGGGTTTTTTGAGTTTATATTTATATTAATTATTAAATATGATTAAAAATAATATTAAAATAAGATATCTGGGTCTGGATTCTGGATTTACGGGTTAACACAATCCAAAACCAAACCTGGATATATCCAAGTTACTAAAATCCATTTATGGTACTAGATTTTATTACACTTCAGTACAAGTTCAACTCGGCCCAGATTATTCGGGTTCGTCCGGGTCCTGGTTAAGTTGTCATCCCCATTGTGGACGAAGAGGGTAGATCCAAGGGCCAGAAAATTCCATATGTTCTCATCAATAGTTTCCTTGATACTATAAATAAAATTATTTATTATGTACACAGGGGGAGCTTGCCACCTTACAGTATCTGTAAGGTGTAGCTCTTTCACAAACTTGGCCATGAGTCCCACTTGGGCCCATGACCAGGTACTGTTCATGTGAAATGGAACTTTCAGGGTTCAGATGTTCAAACATTCGAACGGATTAAGTGTTGTCAGGTCTGATTCCTTTGATCAACAAGGAGTACAAATATGACAACTAAGGACAATTTTTGTTTCAAACCATGTTCTTCCTTTACATGCATGTTACCATTGGAAAATGAATTTGTCCATGAAAATTTAACCATGCGATTTTCCGGAGAGGGAATTGCATAATTCTTGCCAATGTTTTTCCATTTTGTGGTTGGAATGATGAAGACAACAACATACAAATTTTGTAAATAAAATATTTTTCTACTGAAACGACTATTGGATACATACAATAAAAAACTATGATGCTATTAATTGATTTTCTCATACATTTCTATTGTAGAGCACCATACTTGGTCATGTGCCATTGCACGAAGACAATCAGTTTATCATTGTGTTACCCTGCAAGCATTGGCAAAGGAGATTGTTCCCATGTGATCCACAAAAGTATTATATTTCACAACTTACAACCTTGATGATGCACAAAAGTTTTAAACTTAACTACTCTGCTTATTACATAGCAGCCACCACATGCATATAACGTACAAGTATATTCTAATTAAGCTTGTTCATTAGTGTACGCTTATCAGCTTTTTCACCAAACTTGAACTCAAAGGTGAGGCAACGAAGTAGACAATTCCAACTGACTCTAAAATGAAATCTTTTGGTCATAATGCAAAATACATAGTAACCATTTTCTTGGTTTGTGGCAATAAGAAAATCAACAATGCCTTGTACACCAAAATAAGCGTGTCACACAATAGCTTATCATTGGCATCACAAAAAAATTTTGTGATGTGTTGTATCTTTTAAAGGGATACTTTAACAGCGTAAACTACGGCTATTGAAAGCTGACTAAGAATATTACTTATAATTCTTCTTATATTAATTTTCCTTAATTAATTACATCATCGAAAAGAATTAGACCTTTCCTTTCCATCTTGACATGCATCTAATGGCAATTTAGTGAATATACCCCATGCTTTAGATGTTCTTCTCCTCTTGCGTTGTTTATTTGGAATATTAATGTCACCATCTTGCTCTAATTCCTCCAAATTCACTCGATGTCCATGTAAGAAGGCTTCAATATTAGTTGAATTATTATTATTTGGATCCGGTTCTATGTTACTACTGTACAAAAAAAAATTAATATAAGTAATGATTGTAACATTAAGTTATAACAAAGGAATGCAATTAAATGTTAAAAAAATTTAAACAAATTTAAAAAGAATTACTTTCAAACCAAATTGCAAAAGCTATAAGCACACAGGTTAAGGAAGCAATAGAAAACAAAACCCATTAATGAATGCAAACAATATTTAAATAATTGAGAAATTGCTTTTTAAACTAATTTAACCATGAATGATTGAGCTCAAGAGCAGTTGATCAAAGTCTTGTAACTTGCTAGAATTGAAACTTGAGATTTAATTAAGTGTTTGCTGATGAAAAATAAAGTGGGGGTGGTGAGTGTATAAGATCGAAGGTACATTAGTATATGATTGTGACACGGGCAATTTTTTTTTTAATGACAGCAATTTGGGGTTTTTATGTTAATTTTTAATTGGCAACAATCTAGATTTTTTAGGCGGAAATTATTTTTTAATTAGGGCCTAGAAACTTTTATCTATTGGCGCAATATGTTAAAGCTTATTCCTTTATGTTATTTTATTTATCTAAATTATAAATGTATTCTTATATTTTTTTAAATGTCAAAAATATCATATTTTAGTGGGTTGTGTTAGAGGGTTTGGGTTGACACAACCTGTTTACCCGCGTAATAATCGTGTCATGGGTAAATGGGTTAAAAATTTAAACCCTAACCCGACATGAAAAAAAAGTCGTGCTCACCCGGATCTGAAAAATTTAATAATTGTGTCAAATTTAACGACCCAAAACCATTTACTCATATAGGGTTCGTGTTGAGTATTCGGGCCGTATCAAATTTTGCGAGCGATAGGTGTGAGCATAGAAATTCCAATTAACTCCTTAAGGGTTCTTAACATCAATGAATTAAGGCGTGAGTTTGATTGCCTAGTGTTAAAAAAACACATGAAAGATATAAAACTTGTACATTCACACGTGCTTTAATTATTTTTCCCCATTATGATAGTTGCTATAATAATGTAATCACTTCAGAGATAATAAAGGAATATTGTAGGGGAAATGTTTAGAAGTTACCAATCTGAGTTAAGACCGTACTACACATGTCCTCATCCATTGTGTTAGGCCACACCGACTAGAAGTAAAAAATGAACCAGAACAAGTTTATGCTTTTGAAAGTTTGTAATGACCAAGGGAATCCCTATCTTACGCTTAATGTACCTTACGTTTCTTGTCTTATTCTATTTGGCAAATTTCATTTAGATCCTCTAACTTTGTTTTATCTTTGATTTTTATTGTTGTGGATTTATTTGTCTTCTTCCATCCCTTCTACATCTATTTTTTATTTTTTCTAATGTTTTCTTTATTTCTTTAAACATTAGTAAGTGATTATCAAACTCATATAAATCTACAAATTCGGAATAGATTTCTGGTCCTGCATTTATTAAATCAGTTCTTTCTTGTTCTAACATATGTATTTTTTGATTAATTAAGTTTATATATGTAATAGTTATATTTTCCCATCCTAACCACATATTATCTATGCAGTCTGACAATTGATGTATAATATTAAAGGCTTGGTTAATAATGTCTTATTTTTATACCAATAAATTAAAAATTTTATAAATTCATCTATAAATTTCATTTTCTTTTCTATTATAATTTCTGCTCCTATTGTATCCATATTTCTTTCTCTTAAATCTTCTGTTAATTCGAGATCTATATTTCTTATATTATTTTTATCTATTTTTATCGCTTTTATTAAATTTTTTATTTCTTCCTTACTGAATACTCTTAATAAATATACACTATTAACTATTGATTGTATCGGATCTGCCATTTATTTGTCTTATAGTATGAACTTTATTGTATAACCTTGGCTCGGGGTGCTATGGCTCTGATACCATTTTTGCCGTGGGCAATAAATATTAACAGATTAATAGATCTTAACAAATATTAACAAAATTAACAAAACAGATTAACAAAATTAATCAAATATTCAACTATAAAACTATAAAATATCAACAAGATCTTACAAAAGCTAATAATATTTCAAATAAATTAGTATACAAACTAAATGAATTAAAATACAAACAATTAAAATTATATCAATATTATTAACATTTATTTTTAATCTTAAAACAATTACAAAATCCATATAAATGTTTTATTAGTTTATTATTAAGAATAAAAGGTTCGTGAAATTATTAGACTAGGACAATGAAATCCTTGATAGCTCAGTTAAGATATTTAATTTTCCTTTGGTAGTCGAATTATATATCAAATTCTTCATTATCAGAATTATAAGTATATGAAGGTTCTCCTGTGTATTCAATAGTTATATATGTTTTTGCTATATCAAGCCACTCTTCTACTGTTAACATAGTTATATTATGTTTTAAATTATCTATTTCAATATAATTTATTATTTTTCGTTTTAATTCTTTAGGTAATTCTAACGAGTATACTGCTAAAAGGTCTTCTGTTCTGACTAATTCTTGTTTGTTAAACAAATAAGAACTTTGTTTAAAAGATCCTATATTAAAGTCTATTATCATATGATGATCATTATATGTCATTTTTGTTGTCGGATCTATTATATATTCTTTAGATTCTCCTAAATAAACTTGATTATTCATGATCAAAACAAGATTTGATTTTAACGTTTGTTAACATTTTCAATAGTTTGCTCATCCTCCATAAACCACTTCACCAATCAACCATCAACAACTTCCCCAAGAGATAAAGTTTGAGAATTATTACCCAAAAATATATCTTCTCCTTTGCCTTCTGACTTGTTCTCCAGTGACCTGTAGCCTAACTGTCCAATTTCCCTCAACGGCCTCTTGCCTTAACGGGATCTGCGGACCAACACGGCTTTACTGTATGGAGCTTAGATCTTTCTGCAAAAGGGTTGATTAATTCTTAGGTTTCTCTCTCTCTTCTTCGGCTTTGTTGTTTTTAGTCGACGGTGTTTGGGTTTTTGGATTCGAGCAAAAGGTATTTAGTTCGTCATGCTTTTATTTTTGGATGATCTTTATTTTCGATTTGTTTTCAAAGAAAGATGTTTTCAGATCAGAGAGTTTCTTTTTGTTTGGATTTCAGAGTAAGTTGATTTCAGAGAGGATGAATTATTGTTGTAATATCTGCGTTGAGAAGACTTACGTCCTTCTCCTCCTTTTATTCACTTATTTCTCTACATCGTTTTCTAAAGATTCCAAAATTATTACAAAAATTACAAAATTACAAAATTACAAAAGCAAAAATTATTACAAGACTTTTTCTTTTTTCTTTGTCTGCCATTATGTAGTCCATGGGCATATGCTTTCTTATCTTCTTTTGTCGTGAGGCTTCTGGCTTCTTTTGCTTTTTTGTTACGAGGCTTTTCCGTCTTTCTGAGTGCGTTTTGCTTTTGTCGGCCATTTGAGCTGTTATGTAGCTATCTATTTTTATCCGCTACCAGCATCTTCTTATCTGTCACATGCTTTACTTGTCAGGTGTCTTTATGTCCATTAGTTGATAAGCTTGCTGTAGTGTCTCGCTGCTGCTTGGGAATCTTAATGTACTGATTTCGTTTATAAATTCCAAGAGTATATTTGAAGGTGTATGACTATCTTCAGAAGTTACAAGAATATAATTTTGAAAACGAATTATTGTTCTAAAATTTCTTTTATAAAGGTCTCTAGCTATACTCCAAATTGCTTTTATTCCTCTGGCTCTACGGGTTCTAATCCATGTCTTGGTTATTTGAGGAACATTAGTATATTCAGTTCCTACTTCTATTTGGAAATTTTTCGACAGATGACCTATGGAGATCATATAAAAAGCTTGATATTCTACATTCTGGTGGTATTCTGGACTGATGGTATAGAACTTTAAATATATTGATTTTTTCTGGGCGAATCTAGAAATTTCCTTGACTAGTAATTCATCAAAACAGGCTATTTCTTTTAAGTCTATATCAGGATATATTAAATCTAAAAATCCATATTTAGCTATTTTACCTATAAGGAGTGGATCTGCTCCTTTTACGGCTATCATCCTAGGGTACATATTCTTCCCTGGTGCTTTAAAGATGGTATTATTATGAGAACAAGTAGAATATATCCAAGTGAAAAACTGTTTATATTCTTCTTCTTTTGGATTTAACGGGGTAGGTTTTTCTTCTTCTTCAGGTGTAGTGTTTATTTTGATAAACTTTTTTGAGGAAGATGCTTTTGGTGACTCATGAGATATTTTTGCTGGATCAACTTCTATGGATATAGTACGACTTGGAGTAGAATCAGAAGCGGGTTCCTGATGTGGGAATGGTCCACTACTGCTTCCTATATTTATTGGGCTGGTGTTTATTGAAAGCCCTTTTGTTAGATCGTTTATATACGATTCTAACAAATGTATACCTTTTTCATGTGATTCTGAAGCTTCTTTCAAATAGTTTATTGCATCGATCATGTCTGATGCCTCGGCCTTGAGTCTTTGTATTTCTGTGTTTATGACAGAGAGGATTTTATTTGTCTCTGTATTCATTTTCCGAATTCTATATTCCTGCTTAGGAAATCTGCAAGGAAATTGTTAGTTCCTTTGATATGTATAATTTTAAAATTATAATAAGATAAATATGCTTGCCATCTATGTAATCTTCTATACTGGGGTTCATTTGATAATATCCTATTTATAAGTGAGCTTACCTGGCTATTATCAGTTTCTACAATGAATTGTTTTTGAAGTAAAAATAAAGAAAACTTTTTTATTCCTTTGTATATAGCAAGGAGTTCTTTTTCATGAGTTGGATAATTTACTTGTGCCTGATTAAATGTTCCACTAGTATATCTACAGATTTCATTTATGTCAGTTTTTAGTATTGCTCCCCAATACAAATCAGAAGCATCTGTTTGGATTATTAACTTATCTTTTTCATCTGGTAGTCTTAATGCTGGGAGATTTTTACATTCTTCTTTAAGGTTTTTGACCGTGTCTGTATGTTCTTCACTCCATCCTCTGGTATTATTTTTTCTAAGTAATTTTTGAAGAGTATTTCTCTTTTTAGCTAAATCTTTTATGAATCCTTCTGCATAATTTAGACATCCTAAAAACTTTTGTATTTGTTGTTTATTATCTAATTTATCTGGAAATTCCAATATCTTTTTTCCTATATGTGTTTGTAGTCTTATCCCTTTTTTATCTAAAATCATTCCTAAAAATTCGATCTTCTTATGTTCTATAATTGCCTTTCTTTCTGAAAGTACTATTCCTTCTTTTATACATAAATTAACAAATTCTTTTAAATGTTTTCTATGTTCTTCTAATGTTTCTGAGACTATTAATATATCATCAACATATACTATAATATAGTTATAATCTTTGAATATTTTATCCATTCTACTTTGAAAAATTTGTGGGGCATTTTTTAATCCAAAGGGTATTACTAACCATTCATAATGTCCTTGTGGGGTACTAAAGGCTGTATAAGAAATGCTATTTTCTTCCATTTTTATTTGCCAAAATCCTGATTTACAGTCAAATTTAGAATAATATGTTTTATTTTTTACAAGATTTATCAATACCTCTTTATTTGGGAGATAATACCCATCAAATTTGTATATTTATTTAATTCTTTATAATTTATTACCATTCTTGCTTTACCTCTTACTTGTTCTGATCTTTTTCTTACCATAAAAGCTGGGCTATTATGTGGACTATTACTATATCTTATTAACTTTAAATTTAATAATTTGTTTATCTGAATTTTAAATTCATTTCTATCTTCTTCTGTATACATCATAGGTTTGAATCTTATGATTTTTTCTATAGTTAATTCTATTTTTGCTCTAGGATGTTCAAGTTTCCATAATGCTAAAGGATTTTCTTTATAAACTTGTTCAAGTTGTGATTTTATTGTTTCTAATTTTATATTATAACTCTGTCCTTTTTGTATCAAATAATGTTTTTCATAACTAAAGTGATCACCACGCTGGGTTGGCTGAACGCTGTAGGGTTTAAATTCACGAGGGATACGAAGGATATGATTACACGGAGTTTTAAGGGTGACCATATAAGTGGTTTGCTGGTAATACTGAAATTGTTGTAAGAAATCATTGCCTAAGAGTATATCACAATCCATGCCATTATATTGGAAGACTTGATTAATACGAATTAGTTTACTCCCTAAAAGTATTTCATAATTGACCAATGATTGATTAACTTGTTGTTTATCTCCTGTGATTCCAATAATTTTTAAGTTTCCATTTTGTTTCCATTGGTTTGATAAAAATGATTTCATAATAGTAATTTCACTTCCTGTATCAATAAGAGCACATGTATCTATATCGTGTTCTGTAATATTTATTTGTATATAGACAGACATAGGATATTTCACATAAGCTTGATTTAACATGTCTCACATATTATTTTTTGTCCTTCAATTTGTAAGGTTATTTTATCTTTTTCTATTTTATAATAATCTAAATCATTTAAAAAGCTATTGCCTAATATGATATGTTTGTCTAAATCAGTATTCATAGAGGAATCTATGTGGCAAGGTACTATTATCCTTAATCCTTCTATTATTATTGGAACTTTGACTTCTTGTTTACATATATGTTTATTTCCATTAAAATCAATATATTCATATGGAGTTTCTTTTTCTTTAATAATAAGTCCTTTATTTTTAAGATAATTCATATAATTATGACTTGTACCTGTATCTATTAATATGGGTATTTTATTTGTATAATTTATCCCATAAAAATATTGTCCTAATATTTTTATATTAGTTGGTAATGATTTAATTATTTGTCTATCAGTGCTTAATCTTCTAGATGAACTTCCTCTCATTAGAGTCCTTCCTGCGAAACTTATAGGGATTATTGAATTTTCATTATCAGTATTTATAAATTGTTTCCTATCATCTACATTAAGGTTATATTCTATTGGTATCCTATAATCTTGGATTGTAGGTTCTATAAGTGTTGCTATTTCTTCACATTCCTTATTTATTTCTATATAAGGTTTATTTCCATATATTTCTCCATAATTTGAATTGCAGAAACTATATAATGCTGAATAATGTATTGTCATTAATCTATTTCCTTCTTTCATTAAGTTCTTTTTTAATAACTTAAAATGTAGACTTAATGTCTCATCTATATTCTTATCTTTAATGTGTACACAATATCTGGGGTGACAAGTATATAATAGTTTAGTATAACATAAATTTCCTTCTATAGTTCCTAAATATCCTATGTCAGGGTCATTAAATCTTTGATCATGTAAAGATAAGATTATTGGGCTATCTATACATTCTTTAAAAAGAGATTTTACTAATATCTGTATTTCTGCTAAATATACATATTGAATTTTATCTCTTATTGATTCATTTTTTACTTTTCTCAAAGCTAAATCTATAGTTCTTTTATTTATTAAACTAAACCTAATATTTCCTTCAGCTTGTGTGACTGTTACTGCTTTTTCTTGTTCATAATATTCATGCAATACTATTTGTTTTCTTTTGAATATATCTCTAAGTCTGTGTATTATTCCATATTCAGGTTTTTTCATATTCATTTTTAAAATTTTATTATATTTTTCTTTATTAAAAGTGGCTACTAGACTATATATGGTTTTATTTTCTTCTTTTTCTATTTCTTCAATCTCTTGTATTTCTAGATCGGTTTCCTCTTTTTCTTTCTTAGAATTCATTATCAGATTCTGATTCTATTATTACATAAATTTCATTTCCTTCATGGTCTGATAGATCACTTATCTCTTCTAAATCATCCTTAATGATTTCATAATCTTCTTTTAAAAGTCTAACTTTTTTCTTTGTACAGTCTGGACTTATATGTCCCATTTCTCCACAATTCCAGCATTTACATTTGGATTTATCTAATTTTCCCTTTTGATTCTTATATTTTCTTTTGTAATATTTTCTTCCAGGTTTTCTATATTTCTTTTTAAAATTATTATATTTTTTTTACTTTTTTTATGTCTTTTTTCTTTTTTATGAAATCTCTTTTTTCTTTTATAAGGATTATAACAACCCCATTGGGTTGGCATTTCCGTTTTTTCACAACATATTTCTGTTATATTTTTACTTTTCTTTATTAAACTTCTCTGAATACAGATTTCACTTAGTCTTGTATTTAAAAATCTTATTCTGGATCCTAATGTATCAGGATTTCTATTAATATTATTGTTTCTCTCATATTCATTTATAAAGTATCCATTCCAAGGGTAAGGTAATTTAGAATAATATAAATTTTTATAAACATTTTGATCTTCATTGCTTAAAAATTGTGTATAATAATATTTTTTGAATTCACAAGTGTATTCTTTTACATAACACATATTACAAATTGATAAATTTATTAATTTCATTATGGCTTCTAATTTATCACGTTTTACTTCTGCTGCACTATTTTCCAACCAATCTTCACCTAAAAATTCATTAGCAATATATTCAATTATTATTTCGATTCCTAATGCTTTGCTTCTTGTAAAAGCTATTTTTGTTGAATCTTTTATTAATCTTTGTGTTTCTTCATTTAATCCTTTCCACCAGTTAAATACATCTCCTGTTAAACTGGCTATTAAGATTTCAACAAATATATTTAATTTTTCTTCTTCTGTATCTACATTCCAATCATCATTCGAGCTATTATATGTAAAAAATAATCTCATTTGCATTCCCCATTCAACTAAAGTTTTTCGAGGGTCTATCTTACAATCTAAGTCTAAAAATGTTCCTGTATTATTTATAGGTACTAGTTTATCATTATTAGGTTGATATTCTTTTTTCCAAGGAGTATTTTTGATTGGTGGGTAATATTCAAAAAATGGTTTTTTCTTTCTTTTATTTTCATATCTATGACTAGGTTCAGGTATATTAGGTTTCAATTCTGGACCACCAGCAGTATTCATTTTTATTTGGTATTCTTTTTCAAAATCTTCTAGGTCACTTAAATTTATATCACTAAATTTTTCAGTTAAATTTTCTAATTCAGTTTCCATTAATCTGACTCACTAAGAACTTCTTCTTTTATTTCTAATTTTTCTTTACCTTTTTCTTTACTCTTTATTTCTGCTTTTAATTTTTCTGCTTCTTCTAGTATTTTAGGATATTGGGTTGTCATGAACCATTCATCATAGCTTCCTGCTTGGGGTTTTTGTGTAGATCTTTTAAAGTCTATTGTAATTATTCCTGTTTTTATTATATCAAAATTTTCTAATTTTTTATTTTTCTTTCTGCTTAGCTGAATTGCTGATAATTCTATTTTGATTTTTCCTATCTCTTGTTTTATGTCTTTTATTTCTTCTTTTAAATTTAAAAGTAATTCTTTTAACTCTATTAATGTAGTTTCCATAAAATTTAGGGGTTTCTGTGATATTTTTCCTTCTGAGTGTATGTTACATTCATCGTAACATGGTGTTGGCCATGACCAAGACTACCGACTGGTGATAAACACGTGGTTGTAGCTCAGTGATGACATTTTTTTTTTAGGCTAGTAATAGTCAAAGAAAACATTAATTACTTATAAGTATCAGTTTGAATGGCACTGATGTTAATGTTTACATTCCAATTAACTCCTTAAGGGTTCTAAACTTCAATGAATTATGGGACGAGTTTGAAATCCAAGTGCAGAAAAAGACACATGAAAGATATAGAACTCATACATTCCATGTGCTTTAAGTATTTTTTCCCACCACGACAATTGCTAAAATAATATAATGACTTAAGAGATAATAAAGGAAAATTGCTGGGAAAAAGTTTAAAAAATTACCAATTTGAGTGAAGACTGAAGTAAAAAATGAACCAGAAAAAATTGGTACTTTTGATAATTTATAATGACCGAGACTGCTGGCCGGTGATAAACATGTGGTTTCAGCTCAGTGATGAAATTTTTTTTGTGAGTAGTAATGGTCAAAGCAAACATTAATCATTTATAAGTATGTAAATATCAGTTGGAGTGGAACTGGTGCAGGCATATAAATTCCAATTAAATCCTTGAGGGTTCTTAACTTCAATGAATTATGGCATGAATTTGAATGGCAAGTGCGGAAAAAGACACACGAAAGATAAAGAACTTGCACATTCACACGTACTTCAATTATTTTTCCCACTACAATAGTTCCTAAAATAATGTAATGACTTAAGAGATAATGAAGGAAAATTGCATGAGAAAAGTTTAAAAAGTTACCAATTTGAGTGAAGATTGTATTGCGCATGTCCTCATCCATTGTGTTAGGCTGCATCGACAGGAAGTAAAAAATGAAACAGAACAAGTTCGTGCTTTTGATTGTTTATAATGATCAAGATTGCTGGCAGGTGATAAACACGTGGTTGCAGCTCAGGGATGCAGTTTTTTTTTTTTTTTTTGCCAGTAATGTTCAAAGCAAACATTAATTATTTAAAATTATATAAATATAACTTGGAATGGGACTAATGTGAACATAGAAATTCCAATTAACTTCTTGAGGGTTATTAAGTTCAATGAATTACGACATGAGTTTGAATGCCAAGTGCAGAAAAATACACACGAAAGGTATAGAACTTATACATTCACATGTGCTTTAATTATTTTTTCCCACTACGACAGTTGCTAAAACAATGTAATAACTTAAGAGATAATGAAGGAAAATTGCAGGGAAAAAATTTAAAAAGTTAATAGTCAGAGTTAAGACCATACTGCACATGTTCTCATCCATTATGTTAGGCTCCACCAGCTGGAAGTTAAAAAAAGAACCAGAACAAATTTGTGCTTTTGATTGTTTATAATGAGCGAGAAGCTGGACGGTGATAAAAACGTAGTTTCAGCTCAGTGCTAGAATTTTTTTTGTGGGTAGTAAATTTAGGGGTGGCAAAACCAATAAATGAATCGAATTCAAAACGAATCGATTTTGAAACGAATCATAAATGGATTGGGTCAAAATTTTACGAATTGATTTCGATTAGTTTATTAAATGAATTAAAATTTCAGGATTCAGATTCGATTTATTTAATTCGTTTAATAGAATTGATAAATGAATCTAATCGAATTTGGATTCAATTATTATTCGTTTATCCTTAATGAATCGAACCGAATCGAATCGAATCAGAATTCGTTTACCATTCGTTTAGAAAAATATAATTAATAAACAAAATTAAGCAAAACAAAAAAAAATCACAAGTTTAACATCCCACAACAAAATACAAATAACGCAAACCATATTATGCAGTCATCTAAATACCAAATTATAAATTCCTAATAATACAAAAAACAATAATTTAAATTCAAATTATAAAGTAAGGTAATTTCTTTAATTCTCTTCATTTGTCTTTTTTACCTTAAAAACAAAAATCTTACTCCAAAAAGTAAATAAAATGTTATTAACAATTTAGTATACTACAATATTGGTAATAATCATTGTAAAATTTTAAAATATTAAATATATAATAAATTTATAATATTTTAAAAAAATAATAATTAAACAGGACAAAACTTTACTTATCACACTCACACAAATTATTGGATGCAAAAATTAAAAAAGACCGCCTTATTAAAAAAATATAATAAAGGCGGCTGCATGACATGCAGCGCTGCATTACAGCCCGACCCCTGTAACTTAGCCAACCCCAAATAACAAACCAGCGTCGGACTAACATATTTGATTAAATAATTATTTTCACTATAAACCGTAAAGCATAAACCTATATATGTAATAAAAATTCTCTAAATTACATATATGTACCATACAAATTTTTTATATAAATAATAAATAATTATTATTTATATAAAAAAAATATATAATATATATATATAACTTAACATTAGTCATATAACAAATAAAAAATTTCCGACACAAAATAAAAGGAATAAAATTAGGGCCCCCCAACTTTATAAGGATTCCCAATTTTCAACAGGAAATAGACCATGCATTTTGATTAGATTCCTCCTGCGATATTATTTATTAAAAAACCAACCAATAATTATAGTGCAAAATCAAATTATAAAAATCACTGCCACCTTCTCTTTCATCAATCAATTCACATATAATCTCACTCTTTCTTATTCTCTTCGAAGCTTTTTCGTTTTTTCTTTTTCAAAATCGAAGAGAAAGGAAAAAGCAATCCTAGTATGCAGATCTTTGTGAAGACTTTGACTGGGAAGACGATTACTCTCGAGGTTGAGAGCAGTGACACCATCGATAATGTTAAGGCTAAGATTCAGGTACTTTTAATATTTTTTTAATTTTAAAAATTCGTTTTTGCTGTGAATTTTTATCTGGGTATGTTTGTTTTGATGGAAAGATTAGGCTATTTTATCTTATTTTAATTTTTCCTGGGGAAGTTCTTGATTTTTTGAATACTAGGTTACGTGAGCGCTGCTAGCAGGGTTAGGGTTACTGGTGAAATTAGAGCTTGTAAATTCTAGTAAATTGAAAATTTTGTTGTGGCGATTGAGCTTATGTTATTGATAACATGAAAATCTGTGTCCCGTTCGCGAGGCTAAGCTAATACTTCTTTATTGTTTTAGGTTAAATTTTGATAATCTTGTTCCTATTGAGATTTCTTTATGCATAGGTTTTGATTTCTTTTAGTTGGTATATATTCACGTTTAATCAATATTGAATTTCTATTACAGGACAAGGAAGGCATTCCTCCGGATCAGCAGAGATTGATTTTTGCTGGTAAACAGTTGGAAGATGGCAGAACGCTTGCAGATTATAACATTCAAAAGGAGTCGACACTTCACTTGGTCCTGAGGCTGAGGGGAGGAACTATGATCAAGGTGAAGACTCTTACAGGAAAGGAAATTGAAATTGATATTGAGCCAACTGATACCATCGAAAGGATCAAGGAAAGAGTGGAGGAAAAAGAAGGAATTCCTCCGGTGCAGCAAAGGTATCCAATTCAATCATTTATTCTTTTTTATGTCAGTGATAAGTGTGTTGAACTTCATTAGTTCCTGATTAACTGCTACTGCATAGTTTATTGGTACTTTTCTTGACCTTTCACTCTGTATCAATTCCATATTTTGCGCACATTTGCGTTCGTCCTTCCCATGCATTACTAATTTGATGCTGTAAACAGTAAACTTAAGGATTTATAGTTAAAAAAGGGCCTCAATTGATTATCTTGGCATTGTATTTTGTGAAATTTATCGGTACATGACATTTTTGGATAGCCATATGTTTTTGGAATTCAATTTCCCCTCTGTTGATTGCATTTTGAAATATTTTATTTATGGAGACATGATCTGACTTAGTGTACTTACAGTACATAGTTCCTTTAGAATTTGTATGGGCTATTCAGTTTTGGATGGGAGTTGAGCCAGTGTCATAGTCTATAATTGGGTATCTTTGTCACAATATTTTCAGTGGGAACTGTTAATTGTGAATTATAGTAAATTAATGGTGTTAGAGCATAGATCAGTGCTGTAATAGTTTAAGATCCCCAGTTATATGACATTACTTGATGGACTTCATCATCACCCAACTGTTGATATATTTATGACTTTATGTTACCACCTAAAAGACACTTCACTGTCTATGCTTTTTGTTATTTTCGGTGGTTAATTTTTTGATTTATGCAAGTCACTAGTAGTTGCAATCATGTTATCCTTCATTAGCATTGGATTTGAAATTGCTTTGTCTCGTTTTATTTGGACTGACAGCAATACCAGTAAGGCATTACTTTCATTTAAACAATTTAAAATCATTCTCTCTTTTTCTGCTGGTGGCAGGCTTATTTATGCCGGTAAGCAGCTTGCAGATGACAAGACAGCTCGCGACTACAACATTGAGGGTGGCTCCGTGCTTCATCTTGTTCTTGCGCTGAGGGGTGGCAATCTTTAAATGCATCTTTTCACATGAAGAGAATTCTACCTTATTCTGGCCTTATTTGGTTAAAGAACTTGATAGCTCGAATGAGTTTGAAAATAGAGAACATATTCTAATGAATTCCTCTGGGTTCAACATTGATGTTTCTTCTTTTTTTGCTTAATATATTTTCCTATTATGCTTATTATTCTTTACTTGGTTTTCCATTTTAATTGTTCTATTTGAATGACTATTCCCCCGGAGAAAATCCAAGATGACAATCGGCAATTTTTTTTTCCTTTCCAATTTACTGATAATTCATTTCAAAGGTCTTGTGGCCAATCTTTTCTCTCCCCTTGAATCTTTTATTTTATTTTATTTCATTTCTTTTTTCTATATATGCAGGAGATTCAATGAGACTCATTGTCCATCAGCTTATGTTAAGATTTTTAGTGAGTTGAGATAGTTTAAAAAATTTATTATTATCAATTGGGGAAAAGGGAGCTCCACTCTGTCATAAGAGTCAAGCGAAGAGATGGCCTTGGGGCATGAAGTCCTGCTGAAGATTTAAGGCTCATCACTTTTATTTAGAAACATGGTCGTGAAAATGATTAACCAAATTTTAATTAAGTCTTTTGTCTTAACTTTTTGTCATTTTATTTTACTGCTACTGAAGGAGGAATTTGGGGCATTAGTGCGTGTTTTGGATCATAAATCATCAACCTTCTCCTCGGAAACAAGAAAGACAGGAGCATTAAGAGCTACATGTGAAATTATGTTTCACTTCATCAGATGCTATAAACATTTTGATGAATTACTCACCTTCTTCACAAAGCAGAGGTTTCGGTTCAAGAATTGGCATTGGAGGTAGCATCAAAGCAATGTGGAATACCATAAGAGACTAAAAAGACATGATGTTGTTACAATTAAAAGACATGATGAAAGTTTGTGATCTATTTAAAAGTTTTGATGAAAGATTGCATCCTTTTGAATGGATGGCTACCATGAAAAGTTACGACCATTTTGAAACGTTTTTTACCACTATTTTATAACACTAGAGTACTAATTCTTTATTATCAAGTCTTTCTTGGTTTAAAATCCTACTAAGCTTAGGTTAAAAGCTCGTTTAATCCTTACATTTTGAGTTAAGTGTTTATTTAATTTCTTTATTTAGAAAATGTCACACCCTTGCTAGTATATATGTTACACTCCTACCGTTAGCTTTTTTTGTACTATTACAGTAACGCCCTTTTAACAATATTATTAAAGGTATTAATGAAAAAAAGAAAATTTATTAAATTAGTCTTAAAAGTAAAATAAAAATTACACTAAATATTTAATTATTATATTTATTTTAGGATAAGTTTTAAATTAATTTTTTATAAAAAGAAACTTTTAGTATGATTGTTGCAAAAGTATTAAAAACTACTTTAAATTAGTTGGTGTTAACGGTTATTAGCAAGATTACTACAGTTGTACAAAAAATACTAATTGTTTTAGATTGATATTTATTTCAAAATTTGCTAGTAAGTAATTATTGTTTAATTTGCTAATTAAAGAATACTATAGTACAATTACTATTGTAAAAGTAAAGAAAAAAATAAAGGCAAGATTGTAACATTTTTAATAATATAAGCGTCTTGAGGTATTTTTTAAAACATAGAGATTAAATGGACGTTTAAATTAAAATACGAAGACTAAAAAGTATTTATCCGTAGAATTATTCTATAAAATGACATATAATTAAATTTATTTTTCTTACAATTCTTTTACTTTTCTTACAATCATACAGTTTTCCCAAAGAGTATTTTAGAAATATTTCATTATTGCTAATGCATTATGTTGGTTTTCTCGTATTCTTGAGATAATTTGTGATATTAAAAAAAAAGAAAAAAAATACTGTGAGAGTGAGCGAAAATAAAACCCTTAAGAAAATAGTTATAACATACCTTAAAATTATTGATCTGTTCTCCTCCAAAAAAAAAAAAAAAATTATTCATCTGTTGCTAACTTGCTATCATATCTATTCAATTTCCTAAAAGCCATTCACATGTTTTACCAGAGAAATTGATGGGTTGATTAAATTTAATTTATGTTAAGTGGAACAGTATACATTTTTTTTTTTTTGGTACAATCTTGATCTGTTGACCATATGTTTCAAATTATGGCACCCATCTGCAATTAAATTAACCGCCAGCATGCATGGCTAACATAAATTAAATTACGTTGTATACAATTAAAGTATTTCACTTCATCTCCAAATTTCAATTTGTTTTTTTTTTTATAAAGTATGGATGAAATTGAAAAATCTTATTCAATTAAAGTGACTACAAGCATTTAGGCGAACAAAGCAACTCTTGCGGTATATTTAGACAACTAGTGACAGGGACTAAGTAATCATAATTATTACAGCAATTGCTTGAAATAATGTACAAGAAGGTGCTCCCCGTATTTTTGTCAACATTTTGTCCAATATTTAGGATGTCATTCATATTAAGGTACCGTAACTTTTAAACTACAGTTATTGTGAAAAAAAAATTATAATTATAAAATAAAAATTAGTAATATATAGTAAATATAAATTTTAAATATAAATTTTAATAAGATTATTAAAAATATAATAGATTTTTCATTATACAATTGAAAAGTCATATCAACATAACTTTTAAGTTGCAGCAGTTAGTGTTTACCAAACAGACAATATAATTTTAATACAACAGACAATATATCAACGACAGTACATTTTAATTGAGTAATGATACAGCCACAAACTCTTGTACAAATTTATTTTGTACAAACTGACGTGTCATTAATTCATTGGTTGAATGAAAATATAAAATAATAAAAACAAATTATGTGGGCCAAGTGATATTTAATTCAACCAATCTTATCATGCCATATCAATTTGTACAAAATAAATTTGTACAAGAGTTTGTGGCTATATTATTACTCTTTTAATTTCAATTCCTATAATAAAAATAACAATTTATTATAATTATAATTTTTTTATTCTGTTTCTAATTTATTTGGACTCTATCCTATTCCAAGTATTGATTAGTAATCGCACTGCACCACAATAAAAATATTAAACTGATCTAGCAAATAATTTCTAATAAATGAACATATATAAGTACTAAAGAAAGGGAAAAAAAGATTGATTTTTCTTTGAAGCTTCACTTCACCTACCACATATAGTCACGATAAAATGGGAGGGAGAAAATAGGAAGCAGCCAGTGCCACGACTTTTCAGCTTACAAGAGTAACAAGACAAACTTGGGTTGGTGAGAAAAGGACAGATACTTTCTTAAGATTTTTTCTTTATATAAACATTTTGAAACAAGCACACGAATCTTTGAAATTTGCTATTTGCTATTTGGTCAGCAGATCTAATCTAAGAGATCAACTTGAAAAGCACCAGCAGACACACATAGACTCTCTCTTTCAGCTCAGCAATGGCGCAAGAGGGTATTCTTCTGGGCATGGGCAATCCCCTCTTGGATATCTCTTCCGTTGTGGATGATGACTTCTTGAACAAGTACGTACGTCTTGTCGTTTCGGTGTCAGCTTTATTCATTGTTATTATTAGTATCTTTTTCATGTTGTTTGTAAAATGATTGCATATTAGCATGTTGATTATAGCGGCTAAACTAAAGTGTTTCATTTGGCTCTTCAATCCAGGACATAACCTTACATTGTGTTACTTAAAACATTTTTAATTTCATTATCTGGGCTGCTGCCGGTGATGCTTTAATCCTGAGAGTTTAGGATATTCATACATGAGGAATGCTATGGATCCCGGCATTTATGTCTTTATTTGAGTTCAACTGATGTGACAGCTTAACCACTAATCAGATATGGTTAGTCGTTACTGTTAAGTGGCAGTTACAAATTAATCTGTTATATCAGTTGGGACTCCATTGGGATTCCTAGTATTATTGTTCATAAATTGTTGTTTTAGAGAATTATTTTTGTTCCAAATTTGTTTTGGATTTGGATGGGGTGTGTGTGTGTGTGCTTATAAGAATCTTAATTTTGATTTTCTGCATTGAGTTATAAACTGGGTTGCTTTTGCGTCATAGGTATGACATCCAGTTGAACAATGCAATTCTTGCTGAGGAGAAGCATCTACCTATGTAAGAAATTTTTTTTTTTTTGGTTGTAAATCAGTAAATATCCTGTTATAATTAGATTACTAGATTCTTTTTTCGAAATGGCTGAAACGGGCCAAAATGTCTGTGATGGGGTTATTTTAGAGAGTTTTGGTTTGAAAGTAATGATCTTTTAGATCTACTGTTTTGGGTTTCATCCTGGTCAAAAATGCATTGGTTAGTTGGATGCTTGTCTGCTAAAAATTTTGCTTCACGTTGCATTCTGGAGGATAGTTTCTAATTGGAGGCATCAGCATTGAGTTATTTGAAGTTTATTTATGTTATGATACTGCATATCCTTTTTTTCAAATACATGACATATGGAATAGAAAATTGGATCGCACAATACAGCCTTACTTTGATAAGCCAAGAAACTCATTGGCCTCAAACTGACATTTGTAGTTAGACAGTTTCTTGTTGTCTGAATATGTAATTTTTCCTGTACATGAAAAGGTTTCAATATTTTTTTTAATGAAAAATTATTTACAAAGGAAAATAGTTTAGCAAAAGTCTCCCAACTATGCTTAAACGTGACTCACTACCAGGGAAATGCTTTGACGGTTTGATCTCTGAGGTACACCTTGTACAAGAGCATTTTACAATGTTCTACAGGGATTTTTTTGTCCTGCATTATGATCCCTATAAGGAATGTACTTCATTGCCACATGTATGATTAATTGAAAAATCCAAACAAGGGTCGTGTGCTACTAAATCATTTCATATAACTCTAGGTTTATGAGCTTGAGAATGGTTTTGCTGAGGGTGAAGCTGCAGAAATGGATAAGACAAAATATTACAAGGCTTGACAGATCCCAGAAACTTGTTAATGCTTACTCTAGTCTCTTCTATAGATTGTGAATGTTAGATGGTGACCCCTTGCCATTGGAAACAATGGAGAAGTCAGCTTGTGGGAGCAAAATATCCTAAGCTTGAATTCATAATGCTCAAATTTGAATGTGGTTTGTCAGTTCATGTGCTTTTATCCGAGATTGAGGGCAATTTTGATATCCATAAATTGTAAAATGTGGTTCCACTCTCTCTGAAATCAATGCGTTCATTTTTGCTTTGGAAATATGTGCCTACCAGCTAGTCATGGTCTGGATTGAGGAAGCTAGAGTGTTTGCATTAAATTGTGAATTTGCACCTTGTTAAATTTGAGGATTTCAATGTGTTCTCTCGTTACAAACATGTTTCCTCTCTTCACTGTGGAATCAGTAGTTTTCTGTTATGTATCCTTCTTCACCAGCTCAAATATGGGCCAATCTTATACGGATATTGTCTCAGGTATGATGAGATGGCATCGAAGTACAATGCTGAGTACATTGCTGGAGGTTAGGCATTTTGAATTTTTGTAGTTGGCTTTTAATGAGTACCAACTATTAATGATGGCTTCCATGCTGTTTATTATGTGCAGGGGCTACCCAAAATTCAATCAGAGTCGCACAGGTATTATTGTCAATTCAGTTTAATGGCAAAAGAGAAACAAGTTAGATTTTGTCTCATTATCAATATAATGATCTCTGTTTTGTAGTGGATGCTTCAAATTCCTGGTGCAACAAGCTACATTGGTTGCATTGGAAAAGACAAGTTTGGTGGGGAGATGAAAAAAAACTCAAAACTCGCTGGGGTTAATGTAAATTTCTGCATTCATATCTCAAATCACAATTTCTACATTTATTAACTGTTGTCTCTAAGGACATGAATTGATAATGTTTACTAATGCTTGTTAAAATTCAGGTTCACTATTATGAGGATGAATCTGCATCAACAGGAACTTGTGCTGTCTGCGTTGTGGGTGGTGAAAGGTTAGTTCATTATAAAGCTTCATTCCGTAATTTCTTTATGAGGTCCATGATTTTCTGCTTTATCATTTTTTTTTCATTTTTTCTACCAATTTTTTAAAATAGACGATCTTGAAATATTCCATATTGAACTAACTATGTTGTCTATGTTGGAAATATAGGTCACTAGTTGCAAATTTATCAGCAGCAAATTGCTACAAATCTGAGCATCTGAAGAAACCAGAGAATTGGGTATTAGGTATTCTATTTGCTTCCCATTGTTGCTGTAGGACATCATTGGGCTTGATACAAGATCGATGTGGGAAGGATATTTTGAATCCTGTGGTGATTTTGAGAGTACCTGGATTATAAAATTAACCTAATCTCCCCTATTTCTTTGAATACCCATGATTTATTAGCTTGAAAGAACTCATTAATTCAAGAACTACAAGAAATAACCAGCCAAAAAAAAAAAACTGTAATTCTATAGCAAATAACCAATAACAATAACAACTGTGTCTTAAAAGGCAACAAAAGGCAATTGTATGTATTAACCTTAAGCCTATTGGTAGGTTGGATACTTAGTTAACAAGGAATACTGCTAACCTAAGACCCATTCCTAAACCCGAAATTTGATCTAAACAAGAATAAAACTATACAACAAAAACGAAATTCAAATTAAATTCAAATAAAATAAAGCATTCCTAAAATCAATGAGCTCTGATTTTGGTAGGAATCCTTATGCTTCTTGGTTTCCATTCATTCATCATTTTCATCTTTTGTATATTCTGAAACCTTTTTTGGGCAGTTGAGAAGGCAAAGTACTTCTATATTGCTGGATTTTTTCTCACCGTATCTCCAGACTCCATACAACTAGTTGCTGAACATGCAGCTGCAAATAACAAGGTACATGATCTGATGCCTGATTCTCCTCCTTTATGCTGCCTGGGTAGCTTTTGAATAAAATATTACTGTTTATTTATTCATATGCAGGTCTTCATGATGAACCTTTCTGCTCCATTTATCTGTGAGTTCTTCAAGGATGCAGTCGAGAAAGTTTTGCCGTAAGTGTTTACCATCACGTTTTGCTGTTTCTTATCCCAAAAGTGAAAAAACCAAATTCACCTTTTTCTATTTAAGGTAATATTGACATATTGACTAGATTAAGGGTTTATGGATTCAGGTATATGGATTACATCTTTGGAAATGAGACTGAAGCAAGAACCTTTTCAAAAGTCCAAGGCTGGGAGGTAACACTGGCTCTCTACCAGAATTTCAGAAATTTGTGTGTGTTTCCAATGGTAACCTTTTTGAGCTGTTTGCATTAACCAGACTGATGATGTCGAGGAAATAGCTCTGAAGCTTTCCCAATGGCCCAAAGCATCAGAAACACGCAAGAGGACTGCTGTCATTACCCAGGGTGCAGATCCTGTAGTTGTTGCTCAGGATGGGAAGCTGAAGAAGTTCCCTGTAATAGTGTTACCTAAAGACAAACTTGTTGATACCAATGGAGCAGGTATGAGATTTTCTGCTTTTCTCAAAGGGTTGTGAATGTTAAAGTAGATTATTGTCATTGCCAAATGAAAACATGAAAAGCAAATTCTGATGGTGATAGTTAGCTTCGAGATGCATTACATAGGCAAGTACCCTCTCAGAACTAGAGTAAATATATGAAAAGTTCTTCTTTTCCAACCTGTTATAGGAGATGCATTTGTTGGAGGATTTCTGTCACAGTTGGTTCAGGGGAAGCCCATTGAAGAATGTGTGAGAGCTGGCTGTTACGCGTCACATGTTATTATCCAAAGATCTGGTTGCACATACCCGGAGAAGCCCGAATTCAACTAAGAGATATCTCTTTCTGTCAGTCCCAGTTGGTATCTTAAATTTTGATTTTTCGGAACCCTGTTGCCGGTATCTGATATCCCTATATTCAGATTGCTATCATACCATTATCGAGGCCGTGCGCCAATAAAAGTCCCTCAGAACTGAGTTTTATTTGTTGAGGAGTTTTTATCTCAAAGCAGAAAACCGAAAAGAGGGAGGCTGAAATATCCACATCATTAGCATCTATGTACTTTTCTATTAATAAAAGAATCATAATAATAAATTATCAATTTACAGCAGAGTGGATCATGTACCAATCTGCCGTAAGTTTTGCACTACTAACATCAGAGTTTGGCCATTGCTGGTATTAGAAGCAGGGGAGGTTGAATATAAAATAAAATTGTCCTTGTGATGTCCTAAGTACAGCTGCTGCTCAAATTTAATCTAATGCCTTTTGCTGAAAGATTAACTTCAACTCCATTGCATGTGTTTTGGGGAAAATATGAGGTGAATAGCAAAATGACGCGTGGCATAAGAATGGAGAAATATAAATGTTCAGGAAAAAGGGGAGCTGAGCTATCCTGGAGAAATATAAATGTTAAAAAGGGTAGCTGAGCTATCCTAAGTACGCCCACATCGTTCAATCAGAGATGAGTATGGCCTCTGCAGAAATTGCTGAAAGAACCTGACTTGAACATTACAATGTGGATGCCAGCCATCGCTGGACCTACATCTGACCTCTGTTGTCTCTCTTTTGGAGGTCATCAAAGACCACGCGATTTCAAAGATATCAACACTACTGTATTTATTCCCTAATGCGGCGCAGCCTCACCTATCCCACTTTAACTCACCACCAGGTCACCGCAATAGTTCCACATCTCTCACAAAGTTAATCCTAGATCTTTGTTAGTCCAATCTCCCCCAAAAACAAATTTATTTGTGCAATTGGGTTTGAGCTGGATCCAGTAAAAAAGGCATGAAAAGGTTGAGACGCAGATCCATGTGCCCTTACTTTGAAACATTTGTCCATAAAAATGTATGAGGTGAGTAATGAGTAATGACATTGCTAATTAATTTGTTAGTTTTGTATCCTTCTTTTGGAATTCATATTCGAGTGCTATACCAATGAAAATTGCTCAAAATTTATACGGTGGAAACCCTTTGTTAATGGAATAATAATCATAATCTAGAGATGTAAGTAAAATGCTATGGATCAGTATTTTGCGCAACACACATGTGCCGCACTTAACAACTCCACGGAGGGCGACTGAAAGGGAAATCAATTTTCATTTTAGAACCGGAAAGATCTTTGCTTAGGAAGGCAGGAGTATGACCAGAATCTGATTGCGTTGGATTTGCCTAATACTAAACATAAAATAAAAAAATATCTACATATACCTCCTATATTTCTAGGTGGTGACTGGTGATCATGTTGGGACCAAAATCCAAACGCTCCTATCTTAAATAATGTAACAACCCCAGCGATAATCTCTCTAAGTATTGATTGAAAATGGATGCAACTTGTGCAGTATGAGTTGTCAACATCTTTCTCTTGCACCACTTTTCTTTTGCAAATTCCGAGCAAACTTTATTTGGATTGTACCCTACTTGCACAGGCGGAACTAGGAAAAAAAAATTCAGGCAAGTAAAAAAGAAATATATTGTATTGAAATTTTTCTAATTTTATATGAATTTTCATTTATATATTTTACAAAATTATTTTGTGGACTGTGAAAATTTTATGTTTGATCTATTGTAGCCTCCACTATGGGCCTCTTTAATTTTATAAATTTTATGTTATAGCCTAATCAAATTTATAATTTCTTCATTATGGCATGCATCAAATAAATCTTTAATTTTGACTTGTTTATATAAATATTGGCTAGTAGGGATATCAAAAACAACCAATCAACTCGGACCCGGTGATGCAGGCCAAGTAGGCTGGGTTGGTCCTACCGTCACTTGATAAGCCCAAGTTTCGGCTTGAAACTCTGATTTTATAAAAAAGTATAAAATATATATTATTTTAAATAATTATATTTATTTAGCCCATCTATTACATATGTTTTAAATTTTAAACATTTAAAGTTTATATTTTCTTACTTAATTTCATTCAATAAATTTTAAAAATTATAGATTATAAAATAAATTAAAAAATATACATATATGATATCATAAAAATATAAAATCTAGACTTTTTAAGTCCCAAAAAAAAATTCCGGCCTAGGTGTCCAAGAAATATGTCCGGGCTGTATTCGGGCATTATAACACTTGAGTCTCGCCCTCGGTTTTGCCATCCCTACTGGTTACCCCAACTAATTAAATCTCTTAAATCTTCTTTTTGCACATGTTAACAATTTATATCTTTGCTTTTGTTAATAAGAAAGATATATTTGACACCCCGCAAAATCGCAATATATGCCTCCAGTTTGTCACGGGATGAGTGTTTTGCGTAGCAAATCCGTGAGGCACCTAGATAACTTCTAGCACATAAGTCGCTAAGTAAGACTATAACACTTCTCAAACTAGCGAAGTAAGGATTCTTGTGGAAATGCTAGAGAGAAGTAAGAGCAATATGGCCAAATATAGTTTTATTACACAATAAAGAATAAATTACAAGAAAGCTTGAGAGCTTGTGCAAGAGAGTGTGTGGTGGTGGTTGTGTGTGTGTGTGTGTGTGTGTGTGTGTGTGTGAGCAAATGAGGGGTTCACCCCTATTTATATATGTGCTAGGCTAGGTGAGGAAGCTTCCTAGCAAGTGGGTGCAAGTTGCATAAAAATCTCCTGGGGACCTAAGTGCAAAATTCTAGAAAACTCTAGGACATTTACAATTTGTGGAGAGTTCTAGAATTCGGGCCGAGTGTGGATGATCACTAAGTGCACCACAACTGGCTAGTTGTGTTGGTGGCTTATTGCTAAGCGCATCTCACTTTTAAGAGCATCCTACCTTTAGTGCTAAGCGTAATCGCTTCTAAGTGCACTCCGCTTCTAGGTGGGCTTTTACTAAGTGCAACTGCGCACGCAAAATTAGGTTCTGTTTTCGTCATATTCAAGCGGCATGTGGCAATCCCCCCCATCTATGCTCACGGTGTCCTTGTCGCGTTCTCGTGCTTGTACCTTTGGACATGCTTTGCGAATTGCCATAGGTCGTCTTCGTGCTCCCATGTTGCTTCACTTTTGGGAAGGCTCCTCCACTTCACCAAGTACTCGTTGTACACTAGTGTGCCCGTTCTTCAAATGACTCAATCAGGAGGATGTATTCCATATCCTTGTCGTACGCGGTGACGACGTTTAAGGCACGTCTTGACTCTCCGTGGCTTGGATTGTCCGCATCTCTATAGTATGGTTTGAGCAAGCTCACGTGAAAGAATAGATGGATCTTGAGTTTTGAGTGAAGTTGAAGTTGGTACGAGACATTACCGACATGTCATACTATTTCGAAAGGCCCTTGTATCGCCTCACTAACCATTGTGAGCTTTCCACAAAGTCTTGAACTGTTGGAGTAAAAGCTTCACCATCACTAGATCGCCTTCCTTGAATTTGACGTGGCGTCTCTTCGAATCAGCCCATTTCTTCATCTTTCATGCGGCCTTGTCGAGATATGCTTGCGTGATATTCGCTTTCTCGTGCCATTCATGAGCAAGCTTATGAGTCGCTGTGCCTTTTCCTCTGTATATCGAGGCTATGGCATTGGGTGTCATATATTGGAATCCCATGATGATCTCGAAAGGACTCTTGCCTGTAGCCTCGCTCCGTTGAAGATTGTAGGAGAATTGGGCAACAACCAACAACTTCGCCCAATCTCGCCAGTGAGCGCTTACGTAATGCCTCAAATACATCTCGAGTAGGTTGTTAATGCGCTCGATCTTCCCATCCTTTTGTGGGTGTAAGCTTGTCGAGAATTTGAGATCAGTTCCCAATAACTTGAAGAGCTCCGTCCAAAAGTGTCCGATGAATCGTGGGTCTCGATTACTCATAATGTTCTTCAGAACTCCCCACAACTCCACGATGTGTTTGATGAAGAAGCGGGCAATTTCATCCGCTTTGCAATCTGTAAGTGCAACGATAAAAGTAGTGTACTTACTACAGTGATAAACCATGACCATGATTCTTCTGCACCGTTTGGATTTGGGTAAGGCCAAGATGAAGTTCATAGTGACACTCTCCTATGGCCTTGTTACTATTAGCAAGGGCTCTAACAATCCTGTAGGAAATTAGTGATCCGCCTTGTCTTGTTTACATACAAGAAATGTTCGCACATATGCCTCGATGTTATCTCTTATGTGTGGCTAAAAGTACGAGACTTGGACAAGTGTGATTGTGTACTCTATTCTAGAGTGGGCAACCCATTTTGAATCGTGGTACTCCTTGATAACTTTTTTTTTTTTTTTATAAATTTCCTCTTATAGGCAAGAAAAGTCGATCTCCTTTAGTAAGAAGATGTCTTCCTCTTAACAAAATCGCCTTATCTTGCCCTCAAGAACTTTTTCCAACAACTCTTTCGCTAGCGGGTCTTGTTGGAGACCTTTTCTGATTCGTGAGATAAGGTTAAACTTCGGTTGACTTATACTAAATTTCAAGTAACGCAATTGTGTTGGCTTTTCTAGGCTTGTACTTTGCTTATTTGGGGCTCAATTTCTTTTGTGTTTGGAAGTAGCTCGCGGCTACATTATCGGTTAAAATCACAAAGTGTGAGCTAAACAAGTAGTGTCACTACACTCGTAGGCAATGAATGATGGCGATCATTTTCTTCTCTTGCATGGTGTAGTGACGTTCTATGTTATTGAGCTTCTGACTCTCGAAAGCTATTGGATGGCCTTCTTACATAAAAACTCCATCAATGGTGAAGTCGGTGGTATCCGTTTGCGCTTCGAATGTGCTTCATGTAGTCCGAAAGAACGAGGATGAGTTCCTCAGAGATAGCCTTCTTAAACTTCTCAAATGCGTATTGGCATTCTTTGGACCAATGCCATGCTTGATTCTTGTTTAGTAAGTCAGTCAAGGGTGTCACTTTTGCCGAATTGGCCTTGATGAAGCGGTTGTAGTAGTTCACCAATCCAAAAAAGAATCAGAGTTCAGGTACTTTGGTTGAAGGCTCCCACTGAAGGATAACCTTCACCTTCGAGTTCTTCATCATTAGCTTCCCATTCGTTATCTTGTGGCTGAGGAACTCCACCTCTTGTTTAGCAAACAAGCATTTCTCTATCTTGAGGTAAAGTTCATTGTTGCGTAGTACTTGGAGAACTTGCTGCAAGTGTTGTGCATGTGTCCTCGAGTGTGGTGCTATACACCACGATGTCGTCCAAGTACACAATGACGAAGCGGTTGAGAAATGGTTGGAGAATCTTGTTCGTAAGGGAGCAAAACGTGGCCGGTGCATTGGTGAGGCCAAACGATATAACAAGGAATTCAAAAAATCTGTACCTGGTCATGCATGTCGTCTTTGCCTCATCTCCCTTGGCGATGCGTACTTGGTAGGACCTGAACTTGGTAAGTCAAGCTTGGTGAAGTACCGCGCTTTGCCATGTTGATCGAAGAGATCCACGATCAAGAGAATTTGATATTTGTTGTTTATTGTGATCTTGTTGAGCACCCAATAGTTGATGCACATTCGTAATGAGCTATTTTTGTTTTTTTTTTGAAAAGCACGGGTGCATCGAATGGAGCCTTTGATGGGCGGATGTAGCCCGCATCCAACAAGTCTTTGAGTTGTCTCCGTAACTCCTCAAGTTCGGGTAGCACTATACGATAGGGTGCCAAGGCTGGAGATTTAGAACCTTGCTTGAGTTCTATCTCATGATCCACCGCTCGTCTAGGTGGTAGTTTCTTTGAAAGTTCCGGAGGCATGACGCCCTTAAACTCGTCAATGACTCCTTGGATGAGCGAAAGGACTTAGATGGAGAACAAGGAGCTTGGGTCTTTCCAGAACGTCTTCTTGAATAGCATAGTCAACAGTGTCTTGTCTTTAGTCTTGGAGCGCTCAGCCAGAACCATGCACGCCATACTCCCATTGATAATGCTTAGGGAGTTTGTGGTTGATAGTAGGAAGGCACAAACTTGTTCGAAGAATTCCATGCCAAGGACCATGTTGAAGTCATCTATAGACACAATAGAGAAATCGAGCTTTCCGCTCCATATTCAAGTGTTACGTGCACACCTTGTGTAGTGCACACAATGGGTTTGGCAGGTGAGTTCACTGCCTTTATGGTGCCTCCTTTCTTCATCACCTTGAAGCCTAGGAGCTTGGCCTCATCTTCTGAAATGAAGTTGTGTGTCGCTTTGGTATCTAACAATGCATACACAGCATGGCCGTTGGTGGACGCACTCACATACATGAGCCCTTTTTTCGTAGGTGTTGGCGGGTGACTCTTGAGTGCACCAAGGCGTTGAAGGGTACCCATATTGTGTTGGGGTTCCTTCGTCGACAGTGTGGAGTTGTATTTGAGTTGGACCGCTAGAGCATTGAGCGATTTTTTCTCCGAACAGTCACGTATCTAATGAGGGCCATTGCTCATTGAGCTAACTTGTGTGAGTGTAAATCTTATCTCTGATACCACTTGTCACGGGATGAGTGTTTTGCGTAACAAATCCATGCGGCACTTAGACAACTTCTAGCACATAAGTCGCTAAGTAAGCCTAGATCACTTATTAAATTAGTGAACCAAGGATACTTGCGGAAATCCTAGAGAGAAGTAAGAGCAATATGGGCAAATATAATTTTATTACACACTAAAGAATAAATTATAAAAGAGATTGACAAGAGACCTCGAGAGCTTCTATAAGAGAGTGTGTGGTGTGGTTGTGAGCAAATAAGGGGCTCACCTCTATTTATAGATGTGCTAGGCTAGGTGAGGAAGCTTCTTAGCAAGTGGGTGCAAGTTGCACAAAAATCTCTTAGGGTCCTAAGTGCAAAAGTCTAGCAAATTCTAGGATATTTACAATTTATAGAGAGTTTTAGAATTTGGGCCAGACTTAAATGATCGCTAAACGCATCACGGTTGGTTGGTTGTGTTGGCGACCCACTGTTAAGTGCATTCCACTTTTAAAAGTCTTCCGTCTTTAGTAGTAAGCACAACCCACCTCTAAGTACACTCCACTTTTAGGCGAATTTTTACTAAACACAACTACGCCGACAAAATTAACTTTCGTTTTCGTCATATTTGAGCGGCCTGTGACAAGCTGCTATTGCCATAGCCGCCCCCCTATTTTGTTTTAGGATTTGTTATTCTCGATTGTTAGCATTTAACTATATGGCCAATAGATGGGCCCAGGTTATTTTGTAAAGCCACCCAATCGTTGGATTCACCCGACGACCATTTGGATCGGCCAGACCCAACGTGCCTAGGGCCGAATCGGACATTTTCACTATCCTTAAATAATTCGAATAGTGCAGTAATTGTAGGCTAGATATTACAGTAGTTAAAAAAGATTTTATTTCTCTATAGGCCACGTCAGAAACTCCGGGCCAGCGCGTCCCAGAGACGTGGATACCCAAGGCGTGATCACTCATCCACAATTCTCGAACTCCCTTCCATTGAAGCTCGCACCACCTTTCCCCACCACGCTTCCCCCCCGTACAACAACAAAAACAAAGTCTTAAAAAAAAAAGTTTAAAAAAAAAAAGAAATCAACTCTCGACTCCGAGAACCGCCGACATGACCGATCCGCCGCGGGTGAACCTGAGCCGGCTTCGCAGCACGAGTAAGCAATTGAAACAAACGAGCACAACCTTCACCAACAACATCTTCACATTACTCTTCCTCTCTCTGATCTTGTACTCATTTCGTTCTCTCGTCGAGAATGGGTCCCATGTCCTCACCTCCTTCATCGATCGCGACGCCTCTCTCAAGTCCCTCCTCTCTCGCATCGACTTCTCCGATCACCACCCCTCCACCGCGCGCCTCCACCGCCACTCCCACCGGCGCCGCCAGCTCCTCCATCTGACGCGCGTGGGCACTCTCGGCGACGATTTCTTCTCCGGCGACGACTTTGACCGCTCGCTCTACGATCCTCAATTCAGAAGGCCTCTCAATGGCACTCCGGTAGCTCTCTCTTATTCCGGCACTAACGTTGGGTTTTCAAGTCAAATCGTCGATAACGGAATCGAAGTTTTGAAAATTGTCCACTCGGGTGTTGCTTTCAAAACCACTGGTAGTTTCGATAGAGGAGAAGTTGATAGTGATCGTGATGGTGCTGTCGATAATGAACAAAACAATGATAAAGACAATGGTCAAGAGCTGGAAAGCATTGTCGATTTGCAACTGTTTATTAAGGGGCTAGAGCTTGGTGGCCGTGATGCGGCGGCCTTGTTTTTTCTTGTGAGCTTTTTATCCGCTGCTTATGGTTGGGTAATTCTTGGGTTTACTGCAGTTTATTCATGGGTTCTAGGGATTGTGTTTGTTACTGTTTGTAATGATTTGATTGGGAAGTTTAGTTCGTTTGGTGGGGTGCTGTGGGATGGTTCAAGATTGGGGTTAAAAAGACTTACTGGGTTTATTCTGATGAGATGGGCTGTTAGAGATGCATTGACTCAGCTTCTGGGATTGTGGTTTTTTGGTGAAATTGAGGATCAGTACTCGTTTTTTAAGCTCTTCGTGAGGTTAAAGTTGATGCCATTTTCGATAATGTCGCCGTGGATTCGGGGGTTCGAGAAAGAGGTTTCGTGGTTTTTGTTTACCTGGGTTTTGTTGGATACATTGGTGGCATTTATATTTGCCGTTGATGCGTGGATTGCAATTGTGGATCCAAGGAAGACAGGGAGGGAGATAGTTAAAGAAGGTTGTTATTTGATATCAACAATGATGAATCAGGCTATACAAATTAAATGTCTGGAGGCTATACTTTGTGGGTCATTTACAAGATGGGCTTTGGCTCGCGTGGTTGGGAAATCTTTTGCTGCAATGTTACAGTCAGTTGCAGAGGTTTACTTTATGGTAGCTTGGCTAATTTTTTTCTTTGTTACAAGGTGTAGGGAGGCTAATTTGGAGGGAAGGAGGTTTGGACGGAGAGATTTGGAGGGCTTGATTGAGAGAAATAGATGAAGTACTTTGGTAATGTTGAGACAGTTTGACTTGCACTCCTGGGGTTCAATTGTAATGCAAAAAGTAGCGGTTATCTTTCCAGTTGTTTTGTGTTGCTGTTTGCAGTTCCTGTGATTCAGCACTGTGACTTTGGTATAGTCTCCGGCGATGTGTTGTATGTACACTATGACGAGACGGTATACTACTTGTGTATATGTTCCATGAGAAAGCTTCATGTGTATATTTGTTGCAATTATTTCCTGGATGCATTGCAATACCTGTTCCTGGATGATGATAGGATTGAGAATGGTATTGATTTACCTTGCTTCTGGTATTAGTTATTTTGTTATGCTTCCGGTCTATTTTTACATTTTTCCAAATTTTGTTCATCAATAATTTATTGATGTATTAAAATCATAGTAATTGAGTTATCAGCAAAATGGAGCAGGGATATGACATTGCAGAATATTATGTGTAAACTGTTTCTTTATTCATCAAAGATATTTTTTCTTGATTGCATACTTTGTCTAGGTGCTTGTCTAGTATATGAGCTTTTTACCAGCTTGTTTCCTGCACCTTATTTATGGGGCATTATGTTGGATATATTATTCAGGAATAGGGGTTAAATTTAATAGATTAAGATTCGGGCAGGCTAACTTAGGAAGTTAGGTGAATTTTGGGAAGATGTAATTAGGAAAATGCTACTTGGGGCATTTATGAGATTGCTGTGACAAACAGGGAGATTGGGTGGTTATGTATGAGTTTAGAGTTGTGAGGCATACTTGAGGGATCATCACTAATATCCTCACTTTTTGCACTTGTCTTGGAGTTCTAGTATCTACTTAAAGCTGGTAGTAGATTGTTTGGTGTTATTTCACATCTGTCCATCTTTGTAGGGAAAAAAAGGATGGATAACAGTGGCATGAGAGATGGAATCACATAGGAAGTTGGAGAAGATATGCATGAATTTTTTATTACTACGGATCATTTGTGCACTTTGTGTTTTGCACCTTGATTAGGGTAACAAATAAAGCATCAGTTTTATCATCTAGCAACAGCCGTATTTAATAAAATGTGGAAAACTGTGTTCTTATTGAACAAAATTTGAGAACTCAGAAGATAAAATTTCCTTTGTGAGAGTATATTTTTGGAGTAAGTATTCAAAATACTGATTAAAATGCAGGGAGTTGAGTTGCCACACCCATATATGTGAAAAACAGATTGATTTGATGGGTTCTGATCCTGGGGTAATGATGAAAGTAATTTTAGCAATGTTCAGTTGTTGGTAAGATGAAAGATATGTAATTATTGAGAAGCAATGGGATATGTGAAATTGACATCAAGACCTGGATATGTCTAATAACTGGAAGCCTGATTGGGTGTGATGGTGTCTGTGCCATTTGCAGCGAACAGTCTGCTATTAAAATGACAGTGAAACATCATGGAGTGCTGAGGTATCCCCAGTTCCTAGTCAGAGGGCTTCTGGGCACTTAAAGTTTGATGTTGGCTACCTGAGTGGAGTTTCAAAAGAATGTGAGTCTATTCTCTGCATTAAAAGAAATTTTCTGTGATGAGGCTAATGAGGCTTTGGTAGATTACCCATTACTTTGCATTTTAGTACCTGGGGTTACAGATATCACGCCAGTTAGCTGCTTGATTTAGATTCGGTCCGTGCTTCCACAGTCCACTCCTGACCTATCCCATTCAATTCTTTTGCCTTCTGGGTTATTTCTTCTGTAATATGTCTGATCGAATCTTCCTGGCAGTCCTATGATAGACAGTTATAATGTGGTAAAGTATGTATTCCTTGAACCATTGGCTGCTGAATTGTTCTGTTTTTGATGTATTGAGGTGGGTTCTAGTGACTGAGGGATGAGCTTGAGCTAAAGTTCGTTTAAATTTCAGTGTCCTAGTTCTTAGGAGCCAAGCTTATTGACATTTGATCTGAAATCAATTGTCAAAGTTCAGTTCCTTCCAAGTTGTAGAGACCACCATAGTAACCTGAGAATTGGAATAACTGTAGGCGATGAAAACGAGACTCCTGTTTAAATCGGATTATTAGGATGTTGCTTTCCCCGGTGGATATAGGACATTCTCTTCTGGGTGGTTGCATTAGGGCATCAAAGGCCGGTGTCTGTTGTCTGCTTTTAGCCTATTGTAACGGGCCGCTCAAAATCTCTCCAAGGCCCGGCCCAAGCTCTAGAACTCTCCACAACTTGTGACTAAGCAAGAACATTCTAGGCCTCTCCACATGAGTGCTTAGTTATGGTGCCAAATGCCTCTCCACATGGGTGCTCATGTATGGTGCCATTTGTATAGAACACTCTAGAACTAGACACCTAGGTGGTGAGTCACTTGTGTAGAACACTCTAGAGCAAGCTCACAACACACTATAAATAGGGGTGAACTCCACCATATTCACCCACCAACTTCACTCTTGTACACACACACTTAGCTTCATGCTTTTGTACTTACACCCCTTGTAACTTTCAAGTGTGTATAATATACGCCATTTTTGGCCATCCAACTCTTGCTTCTCTTTACAATTTCCGCAAGTGCTTTACTTAGCAAGTTAGAGAAGCGTTTAAGGCTTACTTGACAACTTTCACGCCAAAGGTTGCTCAAGTGCCGCACGGGTCGCAGCGCAAAAACTATCATCCCGTGACACTATGCTACCCTGATGAATTCTAAGGTAACTATTTTAGTTTAAAGGAAGCCTCTTAGTTAAATTGACCATCTTCTGTATCATTCAATCTGGGAGAATTGTTTAATGAAATACTCTGGATAGATACTTTTTTGCTAACAATTTTTGCGCTTGTAGTTGAGCAGCTGGGTAGGATCAGCTTCCTGACAAGAGACATGATTATTCTAGTTCCAATCTATACCGGATAATTCTAATTAATGAACTTTACAGTAACTGTTAGTCTTAAACAACTCGGATTCAAGGCCGTTTGATGCTGTCAAAAGCGTTACGGATATATCCCCCAAGGGAATGCCAAGATTTTCTTCCCAAGGTATTTTTGTCAAGCACATAAAAAGATTCTGAAAACCGGACTAATCAAAGACTCAAACGTGAAGCAAAATAATACGATTAGCAAGAGTGCCTTTCTTGAAAGCCAAAGCTATACGAAGAACTTAACAACATTTTTACTGCCACTTTTGAGAATAAATTAAGATCATAAAAATTGCTGTACAAAACAGCATCCACGTTTCAGAAACAACGGTAAAAAGAGCCCCAGAAAGCCTTCAGGACCAGGAGCTGTACGCGAATCCATAAAGAGATTAAATATTAGCCTTGATTTCATAGTCAAATCATTATCTGCAGCATTAACCAAACAAGGGAAGGGACTTCATCCCAAGCCATTCACTCTGCTTTCGATTCTGAATGCCACATTTCTATTCCAAGTAAATAGATTTTGACGGACTACGTCAGTCCTCATAATTAGTGCCAGTCAGGGTTTTGATGGAGGCAATTTGGAGAAATAAACAAACATCAAAAGCTGAGGAATCAATAACAATTAACATTAAGCATATGAAACTACAATTATGCAACAAACAATGACTCCTCATTCACATTTATTTTCCGAATGACAATATAATTTGCTAGAGATCCTTTAACAACATAGGAGTTCTCTAACCAAGAGATAAAGTATACTAGTTGAATATAATACCAATATTGACTTATCATTGATGAGGCAACTAAGTCACTTTGTAGAAAATATCCAACAAGTTTTTTTTACCTACCTAGGCATCCTACCAAATAGCAATTTATTGGTAGGATGGTACTATCACTCGTATGGATCTTGGCAATAACAACAATAATCCATTAAATAGTTAACAATTATAAATAGATAAATAAATTTTAAAACATCAAATAATTTATTATGAACAGTCTTACGACAGATAAACACACAATCACTCTAAATTACAGTATTGCCATGCATATACTTTTCATACATTAATATAAAATTGAGAATAAACAAATCTTTCAAGTGACAAAATTAAAATTTAACTAAGTTATTAAATCAAATAAAAAATCTATATGGCTCAAAAAAATGTATGAATAATTTCCTCAGAACATTCAAGAATGATAGATTATTCTATATTTGAAATTTTGAAAAATCTGCAAAAAAGAAGTATAAATTTTGGGTTGAAATGAAGAATTTTCAAAATTACAATTCTTGTTTTATATATCAAAAGTTTTAAGCCAGGCTGTAATTAATATAAAATAAACTTTTAAGCCATAGTATAATGTCATTAACGTAGGGGACCACACAATATCATCTTCGATCAAGACCTTTATACAAAAGCTGCAAAATGTTTAGGCCAAAAAATAAGCTCTATAAAGCTTGGGACTCGAACGATATTATCCCATAAGCTTCAGGCATGTTTAGTTTGAAGAAATACAAGGAGAGAAGAAGATAGGAAATGAGAAGGGAAAGAAATAAGGGGAGAAAGATGAGTTTCATATCCAACTAAACAATAAAAATTAAATTAATTATTTTTTTGCCTCACTTTCTTTTCCCATCTTTGCTTTAAATTCATCTCCTGTCCTACCATTTCTTCCAACCAAACATAGGCTTCATCATTTTTCGTGATAGCTTTTAGTTCTTCCACAAATCATCAAAGATTTGGCTATAAAAAGTTACGGAAAAATATGGTTTCACTCATCACCCATGCATTATCCAACAATTATTAACACAAATATACTCAAAATCATAAAAATCGAAAAATATAGAAATTGTGATGGATCAGTTAAATGATTCAACAATAAAACTTGTCGTGGGTTAAAGGGATTTGATAATAGTTACTGAATAATTTTAAGCTTTAAGCCCTTGATCTTGGATTTTCTTTTAAACATGGGCTTGAGAGAGAGAGGCAAGTTCTCCCCTTGATTGGCTACGGATGAGCTTGCTATCAAGCTCTTGATACACCTTCCAGCTTCTTCTTCTTAGCTCTAATTTGTTGCCTTCAACTGTCAAAAGCAACTCGTACATACACAAAGATTAGGAGAAAAAGAGATGAAAGTTACTGCACTCTTGGCCAAGTGTCAATTGTGTGAGTAGTAACTCGCAATGGACTACAGCCATTTAAATATTATGGTTGAGTGTAAAGATTTCTTATGTGTTATTACAAAATTGTCTATCACATTATGAGCAACAATCACACAATTTAAGTTTATACTTGTCCTAATATTTAATCACCTAAGAAATGAATCCATTGAAATTGCTCCTTAGTATTTGACATTAGTCATTAATATGATAAAATATAAATAATTAGAATGATTAATACTAGTCTACAATATTTAAGAAATAAATATAATCATCTCCCACTTGGATGGCATAAGTCATTTTAAAAGAGACAATATTTTGAAAACAACCGAATTAACCTATATGAGACTATTTCAAAAGGTTAAATGCGAGTAATGACCCAAAATATAAATAAATCCAAAATGTATCATAAGTACCAAGTTATATGTGCATTGACAAGATACTCCATACAACACACTTATAAACACTGTGAACATATAGGTGTTCATTATATTGATTTTAATGATAACAAACTTTAAATGCTTTTTATTAAAATGTTGGAGTTTTCATTAATAAATAATTTCTCAAAAGCCGTATAATCTTTCTAAATATGTTCATGAAATATGGATAATCGTTAACTTTAACCGGAAAATCTTTCCCTATGAAATTTGGTTAAAACTATAATTTTGGAAGTAAACGATGAACCGTTAACTTTGAAACTGTTAACCAATAATTTTCAGAGAGGAATAAATCCTTAAGCTTGAACCAGTTAGTAAAAATGGATAAGCAACTGAGTTTTGCAGGTTATTGGAATTAAACGGTGAACCGTTAACTTCAAACGGCTAACCGATAATTTTCAGAATGTCATTCCATGCTAACCTTCAACCGTTTAGCAAAAACGAATAGCAGAAATTTATTTTGCAGGTCTCTGGAAATTAAAGGCAAACCGATAGTGGTAAACGGTCAACCGTTTATTTGAAATTCAACTCAACGGTCACTTGGATCAGTCAAAACGATTAACCGATAACTATTAACGACGATCCGATTTCGGACAGAAAGTCAACAACGACTATTTTTCAGCTTCAACTATAAATATAAATAAGCTTAATCAAATTTAAATAAGAGTAGATCACAACGTTATTGTTTTGCAAATTTTATTGAACTCACAAGTGCACGAATCTATTGTAGAATAGATTAATGGTGACGAGCGTCGATCCCACGAGAAGATGGATTTTAATTATGTGTAGATTTAATTTTTGAAGTGGATGATTGGATTCGTAGTGAAAATGATTTGGAATATCCTAAAATTTAAATTGGAATGGCGGAATTAAATTAAAGTGGAAACTATTATAATGGAGTGCTTGGTTATCTGGATCTACATCAACATACTCCATGGGCTAAATATTCCTTATTAATGCCAATTAAATCATGAGGGGGGTTTCTACTCCTCATGAACCACACTCTAATCAATATGGTGCTAAGGGCTTATCATACCAAATAGTAATAACCTTGTACTAAGGAGCCGGTTATTCCAGTGCGATATCTAAACAAGATTATTACTATCTATCGACGAAAAGTCAAAACATCCACAAAAATTAGAGGGGAAGAGAAAGTAAATTTACCAAATAAAGCTCATGGAACATGTTGAGACTTCACCTTCAACTCAAGCTTGAAAGAAAATTAGTTATTCATAATTGAACTAGGGGTAAAATGAAAATTTATTAAAATATGTAGAAAATACAAGATGGAGAAGGAATTATAAAAAAATAGAACTAAAAAATGAATTCAGGGCTGTCAAACTAGGGGGGAAGCCCCTTGTTAGAGATACATTGAGTAAATCATGGCCATCGGATTAAAAATAATTTGGACGGTCGGAATTACGCCACGTCATCAGTCAACAGTATGTAGTTTGACCACGCAGTTTGACCACATGTTTGAATAGCGACACGGTTTGAACAATAAGGTGGCTTGAATAGTGACGCGGTTTAGTTGTAAATAATTCTGTGTATATGCATGTATCGTACGCACGATTTTTGGTCCACTAACATGCTGCCACGTCACTGATTAATAGTACATAAGAATTTTAGTCCAATAGGATTGTGACATCTCACCGGTCAATGCCACATCATCGATCAATGACACGTCATCGTTCCGTATATGTGAACATTGTTGTGAACAGTAATATGGACAGTATTGTACATGTGAACAGTGCCATTTTTCCTTTTATGCTCCTCCTAAGGTTTTCGACTGTCTTGAGTTCAAAAGTGATATCCATTTTGTTGTCTGATCTTTCGTTCATAGTGAAATAACCATGATGCCCCTAAAATATATAAAATACTTAATTAAAACAAAACACACATAATTAAATCACAAGGGACTTAAATATATAAAAGTAAAGATGTTAGTGAGACTTGAAGTGTACAATGATGATTTTTTCCTTTGTTAATATACATTTTCTAACACTCAACAGTTATCATTGAACTTATAATTGAGAAGACAACATTCATTGAGCTTCAAATTCATTATTGTTCATTTATTCACCCATTAAGCATTGATTTGTAATTTTATATATTGTGTGAGAGAAAAACAAATTTGTAATCTTTGTTTTGAGCGATTATATAAGTGTTGGGATACACTTGAGTTAAGAGATTGGGGATAATCTATGGATGTAAAGGTTGATTGACACCTAAGAAGTCAATTGTAAGTGTTCTTGAAGCCTTAAAGACTTGAATAATAGAATCCTCAAACTCGGTGTACTTGGAGGCGTAGACGTAGGAAAGGTTGGCCGAACCACGAAAAAATATTTATTTTTGAATCTCTCTTCCCTTATCTTTTTATATTTTGGTTGATTTATTTATTATTGCATTAAATTCATTTAAGCTTGGCATTAAGTTTTGTTTAAGAGTTGCACAATTTTTAGAAACCCAATTCACCCCCCTTGGGTTGCTTAGATATTATTTCAATAAATAGATGATATATAGTAGAAACGAGTATAATCATGGAAATAACCTAACAACGTGATCAATAGCCCATTTTCATAAAGTCCACATGTCTAGAAAAATGAGACGAAAATAAAATGTCTCCCAGACCATTTCTTTTTCCAAGAAGCAAGCTTCCTTCTAACCCTAGTAAGACTAGTGTCAAAATGTCTCAAGAAAGCTATGCTTTCTTATAATTATAATGAGATTGAAGCAAATGTCTCAATAAAGCACAATGAAGCCAAGCTAAAATGCCTTAGTCTATAGTGTCCTTATTGAGACTAAGCAAAATGTCTCAAACCACAATATCCTCATAATATACATAATGCCATATTTAACTAAATATGTAAACAATATATGAGATATCAATATCAAATAACATTATGTCTGCATAATAACAAAATATGAGTAATATATAATGAGAATGAAGCAAAATGTCTCAATAAAGCACACTGAAGCAAAATGCCTTAGTCCATAGTGTCCTTATTGAGACTAAAATAAATGTCTCAAACGACAATATCCTCATAATATACATAATGCCATATCTAACTACATGTGTACACAATATATGACATATCAATATCAAATAACAATATGCATGCATAATAACAAAATATGAGTAATATATAATCTCATTAAATTGCAACTTATAATAGAATCTAGAACTCTTTCCAACTTAGTATAAAAAAAGGACTCTAATAATCCCATATGAGTTACATACTCCCTTAACACTTAAGGATTTAGTAAGTGGATCAACCAACATGAGTTTATAAGTGTATAATCAATTTATAACATAAGGTCATGCAATTTTATCTCTCACAAACAAGTATCTAATGTCAATGTACTTGAAATGTGAAGAACACATAGTATTGTGAGAGAAATAAATTGCTATAGAATTATCACAATATATCTTCATATAACCCAGATCAAACATCAGCCTAGCATCAACCTCTAACTCCTTTTCATCATTCACAACTTCCATTACTTCCACATCATCACAATAAAGCAATTTATATTCGTCATACAAACTACTTAAATTACTCCGCACTTTGACAATTAACTCATTAGCTTTAAATTCACCAAACAATACTACAAAACAATATCTAAAAAAATGTTCTTGATGCCAAGGATCAAGCAATATAGGAATAAACAAATAAGGGTTGACTGATTCGTAATTTTCCCAATACTTATCATACTTCTTTTTTTATATTCTCAGTCATTATCTTAAAAAATAAATCCTTACTCTCCCTCCAAGCTTGCAATTGTGTATAAATCAAACATAATTGTCGTAAAAAAGTATTAGATGTCATATACAAAGAACCGGAAAGTATCAAAGTGACATCATAAAAAACCTTAAAAAATTTAATGAAGTAACAAGCATATTCCCAATCAATTGAAGAAGGACACATTTTCAGTTTGCTCAAATAAAACTCACGAATGTATTGTGCACCATTAAAACTACAAACTACTTATATTCATCATAAAAATAATTTAAATTATTCCGCACTTTGACAATTAACTCATTAGCTTTAAATTCACCAAACAATACTACAAAATAATATCTCAAAAACGTTCTTGATGCCAAGGATAAAGCAATATAGGAATAAACAAATAAGGGTTGACTGATTCGTAATTTTTCCAATACTTATCATACTTCTTTTTTCATATTCCCAGTTATTATCTTCAAAAATAAATCCTTACTCTCCCTCCAAGCTTGCAATTGTGTATAAATCAAACATAATTGGCGTAAAAAAGTATTGGATGTCATATACAAAGAGCCAGAAAGTATCAAAGTGCCATCATAAAAAACCTTCAAAAATTTAATGAAGTAACGAACATATTCCCAATCAATTGAAGAAGGACACGTTTTCAGTTTGCTCAAACAAAACTCACGAATGTATTGTGCATCATAAAGCTCTAATTGATCATATACTTTTTGATACTTTTCTGCAACCTCTAACATGAAATAAGTGGAATTCCATCTAATTACAACATCTAGACACAACAACTTATTTGAGGAAATTTTCTCTTGCTCAGTATATGCCTTAAACTTTTGTGCCCTAGAAGGTGAAGATCTAACAAATTTTACAACGTTGCGGATTTTAGCAATTGACTTATGATACTCTTTTAACCCCTCCGCATCAATAAGATTTAATATTTGTGCATTACACCTCAAATGCATATTTTGACCCTCAAATATTGCACCATCCCAATTGTTTAAAACTTTTGAGAAATATGAAATAGCAACATCATTAGAAAAAGCACTGTCGACTGTTACAGTAAAAACTCTCTCAATGCCCCAATCTAATAGACATGTCTCAATTTGCCTACCGATTGTGTCACCTTTATAATCAGCAACTTGACAAAAATTCAATATTTTCTTTTGCAATCTCCAATTATCATAAATAAAGTGAGTTGTAGGACACATATAACAAAAATTTTGAGTTGAAGTCCATGAGTCTATAGTGAGGCAAACTCTTTGATGACTACTCATTAAAAAATCTATCAACTCTTTTTTTTTTTGTTTTTTTGTAAAGTTATAAAATATCACGAGCAACAGTAATGCGAGATGGCATTTTAAATCTGTTTTCAAAAACTCCCAACATTTCCCTTTGCTCTTCACCCTTTACAACTCTAAATGATATCTCATCCTTTATAATAAGCCTAATAATTGCTACTCTGCAAGCCTCAATACTATAGACAATGCTCTCCATTTTTCAGAATTTTCAGCAACAAATTCAAAATGACGAGTATGTGAATAGTCATCAATGTACGTGATAAAGTACTTGTAACCTCCTATAGTAGCAGAAGTGAATAGCCCATCGATGTCTATATATATTACTCTACAACATGTTGACTTCTCTCTCTTCAAACTTTAACAATAAGATTACTTTTGACACAATCAACACAAGTGTTAAATTTAGAGAAATCTATATTATAGAGAATACTATCTCTAATTATCATTTCCATCCTTTGTTTGGAAATGTGACTTAATCATTTTTGCCACCACTAAGATCATCAACCCTTTTATGCTTAGAGCTAACAACGTCTAGAACATGAGCATCCGATGATGATTCAGCAACATGAGAAAATAAATCAATCATACACAAGCCATCATAAAGAGTACCATAACTAACCAGTTTTAAATTATAGAATAAATACATTTTTTTGTCATGAAAATATAAAATATGTTGGGAAAATATACTCTTTAAAAGCATATATGTTTATTTAATTGTAATAAATAATTTTTTTGATTAATAAAATAAATAAGATATTTTATTCAAGTATCTTAATTACATTAATATTTTGAGTAAAGTTTATTTAATCATATTATATGTATTTATGTGATCATCATGTGGATTCACAGAAGACATAAATACAAGTTATCTTATGATTAAATAAATTAAGTTCGCAGCTGATAAATAAAGTTGGGCACTTTATTTAGGTATAGATTGTAATAAATTCATTGAATGATTTGTCTTAATCATATATGAATTTATTAATATAGTACAACTACATTGAACAAGATCACATACGAGATTTAATTAACTTTGGAATAACTGTCAGACTTATTAAATCTCATAGGCATTGATTTTACTGTAATCTTAATCTTGAGTTAGTTATGATTTCATGATTGTAATTGTTATTCCATTTGAGTTACCAATGGACAAGACACGCATTTGTAGTCAAGATTACCGGGTATCTTAGTGGGAGCAATTATGAGTATTGGAGTTATAGATTAACAATATAGAATTTGTACAACACATCTCTTGATGGGTTTTCAGTACTTGATCATAGAATTCTCTGACCAGAGTGTGTCAACATATTTAGTATGTTGAAAATGATCATTAGAGAAAACCAGTAAGTATCAAGAAAAAATATGTAATTAAATTGATTGGACAGTTGAGATATCGATTTAATTAACGATGTGGTACAAATGATTATGCAGTAAAGAAATCAATGTGATATAGGTCGAATTATTAATCGAAAATACTATCTAACATAGGATACAATTATAGAGGCCAGTTCTAATTTTTTAGTGGAATATATTTGGAATTAAATAATTGGGCTAGTTTAATTACAGGCCTAATTATTGTAGCCACTATTGTATGTATCAATATAATTCCTGAGTTAGCTCATTTAATTGACTGCGCTGCTAATGGATTAATAACTAAGGTAACTAGTTATTTGGGTTAAAAGCCTAAATATATTATTTAGTGGGAGGCTCTGTATAATGTGCTTGTGTCTAAGGGGTCTTGTGTTATTTTATAATGTGGGCCCCTATGACAAGAGGAAGTAATGTTACTTTTGATTTTATTATTTTTAATTTAAATCAAATTTGATTTAATAGAATTAAAAATAAAAAACTATGGAGTCTAGGGTTTCCACTAAGATATAAATATAAAAGAGTTTATTTTCTCCCAAAAAGAAGATTGAGGCCACATTATACAAATCAGAGAAAAAGATTTTTGAGAGAAAAGTTCTCTCTAATTTTAAGAGAAAAATTTTCTCCTGCTAGTTGCTTTTAGCATTCATAAAGGCGCTCACACGTCAAGTACAGATCAAACATGAGTCATAACTTGAAGATCATTGGTGACGGATCGTGATCTAACAAGCGTCGTGGTAACGGATAGTGATCTAACAGGCATGGTGGTGACGGATCGTGATCTGGGAGTCTGGATTATTTTCAATTGTTCATCTTCTCGAATTGTCAAAGTATGTTTTTCTAAATTACAAATTCTTATGTATTATATGAGATCGAACCTGTAAGGTTTTATAAAAAATTTAAAAAACTGACTTTTCTCCAACAAAATGTAGCCACATCTATCCAAAATAGATATGGATACCAAATTTCTCACAATAGAAGAAATATAAGTTGTATCTAATAGATCTAAAATAGTGTTTATCGCATTAACGTGACCAAGCTTTCATATGTATATTGATCATTATTGCAAAATCATCACACGAACATTAGTTGGTAGGTTACCCTCACTTTTAAATTCGTTACCTCGCTACTAGAGAAAGAAAAAGCCCAAAATCCAACCCCCTAAAAGGAAACTTAATCCTGGAGGCTATAATCTGGATTTTCTACATATATGTTATTAGATACAGTCGATTATCGATAAATTAATAGTGCTAGGACCAAGAAAAATACGTATTAATAAATTATTAATCTATGAAGATATTTCTTACTGTTTCCAACATCATTCTTATTGTAATTAAACAGTTTAATTCATTCAATGAACCAACTATAAAATGCTCTTCTAACTTATGTAACTGCTTAAGTTTAAGTAGATTTTCTTGTACATTTAATTTTTTTTAATATAGATAAGAAATTAAATATTTATGTCTCAAATGTTAGTTCTAATATGTAGCTCGTGTTACATAAATTATATTTAAAGCAATAATAACATTGAATAATTTCTTGTTATAATAGGATAAAACACATTAGAATACAAAAAAGTTAGAAATGGGATCCAATTCATCAACAAATTCAAGAATGCACGGTAACATATTTTACAAAGCCTCATAGGCATATCATATAGATTAATTAATTAATTAATTAATAATTAATTTGTATAATAAATGGGTCCTATAGAAAATCAAGAAATTTTTAAAATAATTATTATATAAATTTATCAAATTACATTTAGCATATTGGCTCCAAATCAAAACCATGAAAGTTATATTTAATTTATATTATCATTTATTTTTATCAAATATCAATTTCTCGAGGTTTTGCTATAGTTTCTCTACTTTCATTTATTTGTCAAATATCATATAGATTTAGTTAATTAATTACTAATTAATTTATGTAATAAATGAGTCCTATAGAAAATCAAGATTTTTTTTAAAATAATTATTATATGAATTTATCAAATTATATTTAGCACATTGCCCCAAATCAAAACGGTCAAAGTTATATTTAATTTATATTATCATTTATTTTTGTCAAATATCAATTTCTCCAGGTTTTGCTGTAGTTCATCCACTTTTATTATGTTGATGTACCAATTAAATAATTTGCAGCCAGAATCTTGCATTGGCATGGGCTATCTGGAGGTGAATATAATAGTTTATTATTTATCCAAATAATTGAATATTAGCACTTGAATTGAGAGAACTATCAAACTTGAGTCAGACGATGTGAAAGTCCAGCATAATTTTTCAGCAGCTGTTCTAATATATAAACCCAGTGCAAATGCTAGACTTAAAAGAGTACCAATCGAATTTTTACGAAATAAAATACACTTGAAACCCATGAGCTAGAGAGCAATTTATGTTACAAAATTCTACGTGGTATACAACCAATCTTATGGTTACAAATATATATTAGCAACTCATTGGAACTTAATTAAACAGCAGAGGCAGCATGAATCAATTAAATCCTCAAAAGGGTTGTGTTTATTTAGATAAAGTGCTAATTAAGACAGAGAAAGATCCTTCGATGCTGTACAGGAGAGCTGGCACAACGAATAACGTCAAGAAAAGTGCTTTCTTCACAAGGAATGCAGAGCTTCGAGTTATTGGAAAAATCATATACATCTCGAGCTTGATCAAGAAGTGCTTTGAAAAGTGGGTGTTTGAGCAAAGTGATTTTAATTACAAAGCGCTTGTAATGCTCGCCAACGTACACTACTAAATGACCCTTTGGCACATCTCTAGGAATTGACGGGCTCTCTGATTGATCTCTCTCCACGGAAGGCCACAAAGCTGCCCATTGATAACAATTCTCCCAAGCTATTTTACTCCCCATCTTCCTCCACTTGTTAAGCCATGACTTCAGAAATTTCCTCTTTGCCATCTTCATATAATTCTTGTATAATTTCAAAAATATATAGAGAAAGAGAAAGAGAACAATTCTTTTGAGCGAAGAAGAATGAAGAGCTAGTGGTGCTAGTGAAAGTGGAGAAGGGAAGCTTTATAAAGGCATAAGCCACAATTTTGGAGCATTAAAGGGTTGACACGACAGGTGGCTAGAAAGCTTGGCAAGCGATGAGCTTTTTTTTAATGTAAAAGTTGTGTGTCTATATGCTTATATATAAAAGGAAAAACTAAATATAAAAAGCAAATAATACAGTGAACACCAGGGTTAAACATATGGTTAGCTAATACACAAGTGACACAATTTTGTGATTTATAGTGAATAATGTTGAGGTTGTGGATTAATAAAATAAATCTATGTAACAGTATCACTCATCATAAAGTGAACAACATCATTCATTAATTCATTACTCACTAGAGAAAGACTATATATATATGCCCTTAATTTTTGTATGCACGGTTTAATAAAGTCGATACATGTTATAGTGCATTAAAAAGTGACTTTATTAAACTGGAATATTTAACATTGTGTCCGTATTTAAAAAAAATGAGAGTGTCTGTACCTGAGAATGATTACTTAAGCTATAACTCTAACTAGGGACTATATGTGCATTTTTATTTAATAAAATACTATGATAGGGATCTCCACATTTGAGTTTCAACTTATATGTACATTTTTATTTAATAAAATATTATGCTAGAGATCTCTATATTTAAGTCGCAACCTATATGGAAGATTGTCAACTTTCTCTTTGTGAAATCAATATACCACTTGTCTTCCTATTATTTTCGTAATACTCAGTAATCTCGTTGGTATCATCATTTTACAATATTATCTTCATTTTTAGAGTCACTTTTATTGATATTTATTATAAATTAAATAAATTATATAAATTAAAATACAACATAAAATTTAAATATTAAAGTTAAGAAATTAAGTTTCGGTGTGAATAAAAAATTAATAATATCATATTTTTATACTTTTTTAAATATTTTTTCTTGCACTAAATATATGTTTTATATTCTAAAGATCAAATATCAAGCAAATGACGTACTTATCTCTCCTTTTCTTTAATTTTTTTTTGTGCCAAAGAGATTATTGGATATTGTGAACACACTAGAAAATTAACAATCTCTCCAAGTTATATTGCTACTAATATATAACTGCATCACCATGCTAAACATTAATAACTAACTTAATGTGGTGTTGCCACGTCAATTTTGATTGAACTTGGGATTCAAATACTGAGACCACTAATATTATTCGTACTATTAATTATTTGAACCCTTAACCTCTTGCTTTCATGAGAAGGGACCAACCAACTTAGAATATCAATTGGAGATAATGTACATTTCATTTAATAATTTTTTTTCTAAAATTTTCCATTTTATACATAAATTGAAGAAAAAGTTTTTCTTCGGCCTAGTCCAATATATATTTTTTTGTTTCATTCATGACTATAGCCCAAAAAAAAAACATGTACAAATTAATGTCAGATAACATGATTAGTGCAATGAAAATATAAAATAATAAAGATAAATTATGTGGGATAGATCATATTATTTCACCTAATTTTATTATATCATAGTAATCTATATAAAATTAATTTGTACAAGTGTTTGTGCTTGTGGCCTTATATATGTGTGTGTATATCATATTAAAGTCACGGACAAACGAAAAGATAAAGATATAAACTCAAATGTAACGTACTTTGTCCTATAATGTATTGAAATCGGTGTTTTTTTTTAACTTATCGCTAATTTTAACCTGATTAGGTATCTTGATTGAAAAGTATAGGGGTGTGTGTGTGTGTATAATCATTCTTAGGTGCAGACGTCCGTATTTTTTTTAATGCGAACACACTTTAAAACCGTGCGGTTTAAAAGTATTAGTTATTGAATGAACTATAAAACCGTACAGTTTCAAGGAGTTAAAAACTAACTCTCTTAAATCTCACGGTTTTAAAGTGTGTTTGCATGAAAAATAAATGAAGACGACCGCATTAGAGTAGGACTATATATATATATATATATATATATATATATATATATATTTAAATATCATGAAAGTTGCGGCTGCGGCTTTTTGGACGTGCTGTACGAACCGTTTCTGCTTTACGATAGTATTGCATATTGATACGAAATTGTACGATCATTCATCTGATGGTTTTATTTAAAATTATTAATACAATTATGTGATATCATAGAACAAAAAGTCACGTAAGAAAGCAAGCTCTGTGTATCTCTCTTGAGCGAAGGATGGTGCTCGATCAATCATCTTTCGTAGTTCTCGAAGTTAAGACCCCACAAGTTGAGTATGGAAAAAAGATAAGATATGAGAGAAAGAGGCATGGAGATAAGCTTCTTGAGCAAAGTGCGATCGCACTTACTCGTAAAATCTACTTATGGATATTGTTAAATATATCTCAGTTTGCTACTGCTATAAAGATATGCATAGTACTTTCAATTTACTTTTCTCCAACTCAAAGCTCATGTAAAATCTTATACTATTCGCACTATATACAATACATGTTAAGCAACTTCTTTTTTTTTTTTTTCAGATACCTTCTCACTTAATTTTTAAGATTGAAGATTTGGGTGATTTGATATGTATAGTAAAGGTTAATATTTAAAAAACAATGTTCGAAAGTAAACCTGACCATGTATATTATGAACTTTGATCTTCATTCAATTATTTGGAAGCATATTTCATATGTTTTAAACTCAAATATTCGAATTGTGTCACCATAATACATTTTATAAAAAGATGATAAGGAAATTGAAGACCCACAGTTAAGTATTGCCAGAAATAACCGTACGCTCGATCGAGATGTTGATTATTTTATAATTAACAAGATAAAGCTATGCCAGATTTATTGTTATTCGTATTTGTATTCTATCAAATCTTTCTATCTAAATATTATTGCTTTTCTATAAAAGACAAACATCCACACGAGATCATTCCAAAATTAAAGTAATGATATACATATGCTCGAAAATGGGGTTTACGTTGCCACTAATTAAGGGAGATAGGAATAGAGTTTAGGTGCATAATCTACCGACTATGCAATTAAGTATGGTTTGATGCTGACTTGCTCGGCTGGATATCACATTTAGTGAATGATATAAGCAATGAGTTGAGAGATCACTTTCATATAATCCTCAGTATCTTTGTTGTTAGATTGCTTTTGAATTTGGATACGTTTCCTTTATCTCACTGCCGGGTCACATTTCTTACAAAATTATTTGCCTCGGAATCATGATTCTTAGGATTCAAAGTTTATTATCAACCCATAAACTTTACCGTACTCTTCCTGCAGATATTGATTCCGGATAAGTTTTTGCGTATCTCTGAATTTTCTGCCTCACCATGCATGCAGGCAATGGGCTATGTACGCCTATATATATGCACTGCAAAACGGATACAGAGAAATATCTTCAGCTGCTAAAAAGAGGAAGATTAGAATGAAAGTCGTGCACATTTTGAATCTTGCAGAGACCGTTCAGAGTTTCAAACCTTAGATCTTTGAAACATTCCATAAATATTTTATTTAATATTTGCAAGTCCAGTGTCTTACTTGACAACCGAATAATTAGGCAGGGCTTTGTCTTAGGTTCCATGAAATTCCTTGTACTAACAGTAATTGAGGCTTATAATAAGTGTTCGGGTGCATTGTGGTCATTTCATTTGGTAGCATAAGCCGTCACTAGATATTCGAAATTTTATTTCTCTTGATGCAAATGATTTTCCAAAGTACCGTTTTAGTTAGCTTCTCTGCTAGTTCTTTTTGCTGTCCTACTATTTCTTTATTAGGATTTTTTTGTTCTAGTGCTATGCATATCTCTTAAGAGGCTCATTAAATCCACCTAGGCTCTAATTCATTTAACTTCGATAAATGGCTGGCATATGGCATATGACATGCAGTCGGTTTTTATTCACAAAATCTAGGTAGTTTTCAGTTTTTCCTCTAAACAGAAGACATGCAGTCCAAGCTTCTGCTACAGTGTCCTGAAGTTTGATTGAGTTAATGCGAGAAAGAAATTTAATAAAGTTGACAGTGAATTAGTGGGGATGTGTTCTAGTTCCTTTTACTTTTTGAGCGATATATGTGCGTTCAATATATTATATATGTTGATGTTACTGCTCAGAAGAGATTAGAGTTTTGAAAGAAGCCAGCAGAGATTCATCCCCTGAGGACAATGTGTGCTGTACTGGCTCTGAATGCAGAAAAAGAGAGAACTCAGAGGTACACATCATACGAGTAAAATTGCCATCAGTTTTGCAGACAGGAAGAGTTAATATTCTGGACTATTTCGGTTTGGAAAATTGTGATAGGTTCATTTGCATCTTCCTTTCTTGCTGTGAACATGGCATTAAAGCCACATATTACAGGTTGGTATATTGAGTATCGATAAATGAATTTAGATTCACCGTTGAGTTGATTTTTTTATTATTTTATTTAAAAATATAATTAGTACTTATAGGATAAGAATATAAAATTAATTAAATCTTAATCATATATTACTATACATTATATATATGACAGAAGATTGTAAAGAGTTAAGAGATTAATTCAACACTGAATCTAAATCCCTGATAAACATATGAATTTAAAGGAAAAATGAAAATCTTAGGGAACTTCATGAAGCCAGCTCCAAAAAGGGTACATATAATCATTATGAGAGTGTGGCCAGCTAAACATAATTTACTAAACCAAATTAGTGACATCATTGTATGTCTTCAAGCATTATAATTGAATGTACTTTATGATGATATGATCAGTTTCGGTAGACCAAAATCAATAAAATTGTCAAATACGACAAATAGGCAAAAAACTGCCAAGTAAAAAGGGTGCTAGAGTAATAATACCAGCTCAAAAATTTACTTCCGCAAGTAATATTAAAATACTTATCTTCATTAAAATTTGGCAACAAGTCTCTTATTCGCCTTGAACCCACACTCTCAACATATGACGTTCAAAACAGCAACCTTGATAGAAACAAAGAAATGATTTAAATTTACTAAAAACAATGAAATAATTTAAATTTTTTATCAAAACAAGTATAACTTTCAGTCTATAATTGCAAACGGTAATAGTAATACCTACCCGAGCTTTAGTGATAGCTTTCAAGATTTTGGAAGCTATGTGTTGATTGTCATATCAGACGAGTCTATTGATGTAAACAATAAAATTTAAAATAAAAAAAAGGTGATAGGGTGGGAGTGGTGAGAATTTAGAGAGTAGAAATGGGGGGCACATGACGTGGGGCCACAAACAAACCAGACGGTGAGAGTGAGAGGGCCTGCAGATGAAAGCTCACAGATTTAAGCGTGTTGACGATTGAGAGACAAAGCCAACAGCTAAGTTTGGTGACACCTCAAATTAATCACAGCACAATGTAATGCATATGCATTCATCATGTTCATGCGCTGCTGAGCTCACCGGCCACCGTGTGCTCCACAATGAAATGATTTGATGGGACTCTGCATGCACGTGTGTTCTTCAATTCTCATTAGCTGGCTGCTGCTATATTTTGCATTTTTTTAGTATTTGTTTTTTTATTTGTATCCTTATTTTATTATTGAACCTCAACCACCTACCATGCATGCTCATTACCTCTTATTAATTTCTTCCCATGCTTCCTCTTCGGAAGCACTAGTTTCGATTTGGCCGTTTAATTTTATTCTTTTATTTTTTTCACTTCATTCTACCCTATTTGTGAAGTCTATAGTCTTGAATACAAAAATATAAATATCTGCATTGTCCTCTTATCAGATTTACCGTATTTGCAGTTGGAGAGAAAGCATGCACGTAATGTTAGAAACCTCTCCTGCTGTCCGTATTCAGTTAAATAGACTGTTTGTTGACTGTGTGATTGACTAAAATGCCCTCGAACCAATTAGATAATAGTTGATAAATATATGCTGGGTGTTAACTCATTGGAAAAAATGGGCACCAAAGTGCGTTAACACAAGGAAATGTCAAATTACCCTTACAAATCAATTTATCTCTGTTAATTCACAACGTCAAATTGAATTTTTTAAAAAAATCATACCGCCAATTTTACAGATGAATCCAATGGCTATATAGGCAGTTGTGTTACCTATATAATCCGAATGCTATCTACTCACTAATGAAAATTTGAAAAACTATAAATCCAGACCATGAAGTTAGACAGTTGCTTGTGTTGCTTTGATAGTCTGAGCCTGTGCATTATCTTGAGTACTGATGCATGAACTTTGAGCTCTGAATTTCTACTGCTAAACTTTGACCCATAACGGAATTTAGTGCCTGATCCCAGAGTTCGAACATGCATGGTGCCTGATCTTTGAGCTTGACATTTTTGGTGCCTGATCTCTAACTTTGAACATTCTTAGAGCCTGATCCTTGAGACTGAACAATTTTGTTCCTTGAACTTTCATTCTTAGTGCCTAAACATCTACCTATATAGAACTTAGTGCCTGAGCTCTGACCCCCATTCTATAGTTAAAGAATTTTTTGAAGTTGTTCATTAATGTTACTAAATCTGTGAAGTGATTATTTATTAAAAAAAAATCAATAGAAAGCAAGTACGCAACCTATGTTGATGAGAGGACAGTTTTATTCAGTGATTTGGATCTCGTAGGAGTGTTACTACTAAAAAAATAGGTTTTACTGACACCAATTTAATATCGGTAATTATTTTTACTGATATTTGTTAATTGCGTCAGTAATTTTCAAGTCAGAATACATTGACACTAGCTTTTAATATCAGTAATTTGTTTCACTATAATATCACCAAAATAGTGACACTATGATGTTAGTATTTGATGACACTATTTTGTGTATAGTATCACTAAAATAATGATATTATGGTGTTAGTATTTAATGATACTATTTTTGTTTCATTAATTTGTATCACTATGGTATCACTAAAATAACGACACAATAGTGTTATTATTTAATGATACTATTTACATGGCAATAATTTATATCATTTTAAATATTTAATATCAATATTTAGTGATGTTATGTTACTTTTGATTAATAGTATATTTTCATTTCAATTATATTCTTTCTATTTGTTTTACAATTAAATAAAAACCCAATATATTAAATATATCAAATCTTGCAACACAATTCACATAATAAATATCCCAAATACATCACTTAAATTAACATAATTTAACTACACCATTGTTTGGGAAAAAAATATAAATACTAAATTAAGTTTTCAACAAGTTCTAAACAACAAAGTACTGAATTAAGTTTCAGCGAACATTAACCAACAAGAATAAGCACAAGGATGTCACTGAATATTCATACGTGGCTTCAATTGTTTCCCACTTACAAGTTCATAAAATCAATTAGTAAAGCACAAAAAATAAGTTTTGGATATTTGGCAGCAAGATTAATCATCATAAAATATTCATATATTACCTCATAATTGTAGGCTGTAATTAAACTTGGCAACATATGTAGCTCATTGATCACGAAGTCCCGAGAGCTCTTTCATGGTTTAGTCATCAATTCCTTTGAACTTTAATTTAAAAACAACAAGTTATTCACCAAAAATCAAATTGTAAACTATGCCTATTCACATAATATCTCCAACAATATGCCGTATATCCATTATTATAAGTACCTTTACTTACAACATATATAAAATACATACAATATATGATAAATACGTAACAATCAAGAAACACATTGTTTTGAAGTGATTCATTTCACAATGCATTAAAACAATATGATGCAGTATTCTAAAACTTGTTTTCGATATTTACATTATTTTTAAGAATGTTCACATTTGTAACGATATCTTGAATGTATTTCATCACGTAGTACCCACATTCAAAGCTTTTAATTATGAAATAATTAACATAAGAATAATGTAAATATCGAAATATACTAATAAGAAATAACAAATTTTAACAAATAATTAACATAAAAATAAAATAAAAGAACATGATCAAAGATACTAATAAGAAACTTAACTGATACTCTAAGAAATCAACAACTCTTGTCTGATACTCTATGGATAATCAATTATAAGTCATCTAAGTTCTGTCCATTTCAAATACTTTAACCTGTTCATATATTATATAGTATTAGTTAAAATTAATAAAATTGCATGTTTAATTTCAAATGTTTAAAGTTATTATCATTATAGCTTCAATAATAAATTCGTAATTTGGGAAAATCACTTACAGCTCCTATAAATCAATGCATTACCATCAAGTACAATAATTTTTCCTGTACACTTATATTAATTTGCAAACATTAATAACAACATATTTTTGCTTGGGAATATTACATGGCATGCTTATCTAATGAAAAACTTATAAATTAACAATAACGCATGTTTTTAATTTGAAAACATTCCACTTACATGTAATCTTGATCAATCCTAAATCCCTAGAATGTCCTTTAGTTGATCAACAACTGATGTTCCACCTATAAATTGGAGAGATATTTATAAGAAACTGATGCTCCATATACATTTATGAATAAGTCATACCTGCTATTGATGGTAGCAATTCAATTACACATAAACATATACATATGTTCTAATTCAAAATTTTAAAGTGCGGGAATATCTGGGAAAACTGATAAATTGTACGGTTTAAGCGCTTTAAGTTTTAAGCTTTTAAAACTCCACAGTTTTAAAGTTTTACTGGATGTTTCCCGCACTTTATTATCTCAGGCCAGAAAACTACTATATATATATATAGTATATATATATATCAGAAACTGTAGATTTTTGTTTGATTTTTATTGGTAGATTTTTGTTTTTATTATCTCAGACCAGAAAACTATAGATTTTTATTGGTAGATTTTTGTTTGAGCCTTGATCCAAGTTATTCAAAATTGAACATCCATTTTACATGAAAAAATACAAGTTATTTTGTTTCTTTAAACAAACAAAAAGAAAAAGCAGACCATCCCCAGACCACGTGTGCACGGTTTGAACCCTTAGCTCCCTTCCCCCCCCAAACCGGGTTAACGGGGGACCCTTAGCTGGTGGGACCCACGCATCTGGGCCCACAGTACCTGGCCAGTCTTTGCTGGAAATCTCGCAGGCGCCTGGACCTTACCAAGGACTCGAACCCGCGACCTGGCTCTGATATCATAAGGCGCTTACCCAATGATTTTCTTTTTGGGAGGCATTATCTGTTTTGGAGAAACTCTCTGGTTAGAAAATCAGGGAGTGAATTTGTATCGCCTTTAATAAATTCAATATCAAAATAAAAAATACTCAAAATAGCTTGCCATCTAGCAAAAATTTGTTTTGAAGCAATATTTTGAACATCTTTTTCCAAGACATGTTTTGCTGCTTTACAATCAATTCTAAGTAAAAATTTTTGATTTAATAAACCACTATCGGTAAAATTTATTTTGTTTGTTTAAAGTCTGTGTTATTTTCCGTTTTAAATTGCCTATTAAAGTCAACCAATTTTAAATTTTCCTGAAACCACTATCGTCCTAGATCCAAGTTACTTTGAAACCACTATCGTCCTAGATCCTTTTCCTATTGGTATCAGAGCCAAGGGGAAGATAGTGTAATATAGTTGTAAAGAATCTGTGTTGTCTGATTTCCAAAATTGTTTTCTTTGTGTGTGTTGAATTTTTATTGGTAGTAAGTCCCGCTTTAGGACAGGGATCCGTTTAGGGCAGTAAAACCATACCTGTAGACATCCACATAGGATTCGATTAAAGAATTTTAACAACATGGACTCTCTACTCCATAGAACATCATCTTTCTCTAACTCTTCTTCCGAGAAGACTAGCGTATCAAAGAACATAGTAAATTCAGAAGAATTTATTATTGAAGATTTTAATAAAGCAATTGATAATTGGGATTTACCGAAAGTTTCTAAAGATAAAATTTATAAAATGAAAAAACTTGATTTTTTAAAGACTGATTGTGTAATAAAGACAGAAGAAAGAGATATCACCCTTTCAAAGCCATTTGAAACAATTCATCTATTTACTAAAAAATCATTAAAAAAGCTAAAAAAAAAGAATTTTAATTATATCCACATAGGTTTAATCCAAGTAGGCATAAAACCCTTAACTAAAGAAGGATTAAATACTTCAATTCTTGCTGTCCTCAGGGATGGGAGGTTCATCTCCTTTGATGATTCCTTACTCAGTAGTATTGAATCTAGTCTCTGTAAAGGACCAATTTCTTTTGACTGTTATCCAAACATAACGGTTTCATTGAAAGATAAAAATATTTTGAAAAGCATGATCTTACAGATCAAAACTCATAACTATCACATGTTAGAATGATCTGTTCCAGTTGCATTAATTTTCAAAATATCATACAAAGCCATGATCTCAGCGTTTAATACGCAACATAAATTCCAGTCAAAAAAAGATGAGACTCTTCTCTTACAGACTGACCTTTCCAAAGCAAACACTGTTATTCCAAAACCCATTCAATGGAAAGATGTCAACCTTCCCGATGAATGGATTCTTGAAGGAGCTACTGCTCCGACAATACCAAAACATCTTGAGCCAAATACAGAGTTACAAAATGTGACTCAGTATTCAGATGGTAAAGTCAAACTTTCATTCAGGAGATCTACGTCTACTAGATTCTCCGATAAAGATTCTAGTGCTAGTGTTTCCTCACTAGAAAGAAAATTTACAAAAATTCCTTCAGTTATAAATCTTCCTTTCCAACCTGAAAAGAGTCAGCCTAGGTTTTCCACATCGGACATACCTAGTTCTTCTATACATTCTGTTGACTATACCACTAGTGTACCTCACCCAATTTACACTAGTCGTCAACAGGAACAAAGACAGGAAGAGAAAGAACCTTCTCCTCCAACTTCTCCTACATTTTCTGCAGTTACAGAAAATGTAATAAATGTTCTTGAAAAAGAATTTGAGATAGATAAAACCCTTTTGCATAACGATTTTTATGCAGATAATAATAAAGAAAAAAGACTTTGGTTTTTTAAACATTTCTTAAACCAAAGAAGAAAAATACAAGAAGATTATTATGAATTCGTAAATCTACATAAAGTCCATATTTTATTCTTTGATTGGTTTGAAATGTATGCTTTTAAAAACAACATTTCTTATCCCTTTAAAGATACAAACCCTATTACTGTTAGAAAGAAAATTCCTGAATGTAATCTTTTCGACAGTAATAAAACCATAGAGTCTGAGCATCCACCTCTTAGGAGTATATCCATTGACCATGGTGAACCACCTATTAGGATTAAAGCCTCACCTTACAAAATTCATAAAGACCCAGAAACGGATTTGGATAGCATTATCCAACAGAATAACTTTTGTAATGCTAATCTAAATACGATAGGAAAACAGTTAATCAGGATAGAAGACCAAATCCAAAAGTCGACCATAACTGTTTCTCCTGTTTTATCAAAACCTATTCCAACAAAATCGGATTCTGATAAAAAGCTCAAAGAACCTATTTTCAAACCTTTTCAGGTTTCGAAACATAGTCAGAAGCTTGTTCAAGAATCAAAATCAGATTTTGCTAAAGCTATTAAAGAACAACTTGATAGAATAGAAGCATCCTCTCCTACTCAATTCTCTAAAGATGCATCCTCTTCTACTCCTATTTCTAAAGCCCAGATTGCACCTGATAGTGCTCAATCAAGTAGGATTGCAGTACTAGAACATGATCAATCCTCTATAGCCTCCTCGGATATAGAAGCCTTTAAACAAGAACCAACTTCAAAAGTCAATAAAATTCATTGGGAATTAGCTCTCCCAACCACTAAAAGTCCACCAGATCTAACCATAGATAATAGACCGAGTGCATTAAATCAATCCCGATATAATGCATCTTCCGTCTATGAGTGGAATTTAGATGGAATGTCTGAATATAACATTTTAGGATTATTACCACAGATGACCATGGCAGCCAATGCTTATAAAACCCAATCAGGAACTTCTGACAAAGCCATTGCAGAAATCCTTATTCTTTGGTTTTTCTTGGTCAACTAAAAGGTTGGTGGGATCATCTTCTTACCAATCAACAGCAATTAGATATTTTAAACTCTATTCAAACAGATGAGGATGGAATCCCTATTCTGGATGAATTTAATAGTCCAATTCAAGATGCAGTCGCTACCTTGATTTTGACTATATCTCTTCACTTCATAGGTGACCCCTCTCACCTCAGAGATAAAAATGCTGAGCTTCTACATAACCTAAGATGTAGAAAACTTAGTGAATTCCAAAACTACAAAACTACAAAACTACATTCTTTACCAGACTTTTCCTTAGGGATGATGCAAATCATATAACTTGAAAGGAGAAATTCCTTGCAGGTTTACCAACCCTATTAGGAGAAAAAGTTAGAAATTCCATTAAAGCCTTATATGACAACCGTATTCCTTATGATGAGCTCACCTATGGTGAACTTGTCAGTTTTGTCAATAAAGAAGGTTTAAAGATATGTCAAGACTTGAAGTTACAGAAACGACTTAAATGGGAACTTAGAAAGTCTAAGCAAGAATTAGGTAGTTTCTGTAAACAGTTCAACTATGACCCCTTTAAAACTTCTACTTCCAAAGATTGTAATGGTAAGTGTTCTACGAAACCTTACAAAAAACATTACAAGTCCAAAGGCCATAGAAAATCTTTCCAAAAGTTTAGAGAACCTTTTTATAGAAAGCCTTCGAAGCCTTATAAAAAACAATTCTCTAAAAAGAAAGATTTCAGGCCCAAACAAAAAGCCCATTTTAACTTCAAAGAAGCCACATGTTTTAAATTGGAATGAAAGGCCACACTGCAAAATTCTGTAGAATGAACAAAAAACTCCACGAGCTTGGCCTTGATGAAGAAACATTTTCAAAAATAGCCTCTTTAATGATAGAGTCTTCTGATTCTGAGTCTTCCATGTCGGGAGATGATGAATCCTTACAGATTGACGAGTTAGTTGACTCTGACTCTGAAACTGATTCCAGTAATGATTCTGACTCAAACCAATCAGAATCTTACTTAAAGAAAATCAATGTTTTAACTAGAGGTCAAGAAACTTTTCTTGAATTAGTTAAACACATTTCTGATACTGCCTTACAAAGAGAATATCTTGATAAACTCTTAAAAACTTTAGAGGTAGGAGATAAAGCAGAAACATCAAAAATTCCAATAATAAAGAAAAACACTTATGATTTGACTCAAATCTTGGATAAAAAGAAAACAAAAAAGAAAACAGTTCCTAACATTCAAGACCTTCAAAAAGAGATTAAAGAAATTAAACTCGAAATTAAAGAATTAAAAGAAAAACAAAAGAATGATTCAGAAACTATTCAACTTCTATTGCAAAAACAATTAGAAGACAATTCTGATAAAGAATCAGATTCAGATGGTGAAAAAGAAATTGATTTACAACTTGAAAACATTGAATCTGTACCCAATGATTTTCTTTTTGTTTTAAATCAAATTACCACAAGAAAATACTTAATAAAGATTACCTTAATCTTTTCCAAAGAACATGAAATTGATACAGATAAATATAAAGAAAGAACAAAAAAAAAGCTTTATGCCGCCAATAATTCAAAATTGAACATCCATTCTAAAGTAGAAGCATCTGTTATTAACAGTGGTTTCGAATTTAAAACTACTTTTTTCCTAACAAATGACATTCATCATATTGTTATATTGGGAACACCTTTTATAAATCTTATAACTCCTTATACTGTAAATTATAATGGTATATCTTTTAAAGCGGGAAAAACCAAATTAAAATTTCCTTTTATAGAAAAGCCTAAAACAAGAAACTTAAATATTATAAAAGCCAATTCTGTTCATCAGAACCAAATAAATGTCTTGCTAAAATCAAAACAAAGCAACCTAACCTGTTTACAAAAAGATTTAAACCTACAAAGAATAGAAAATCAATTAAAAAATGATTTTATACAAAGAAAAATTTCTGAATTTAAAGCACTAATTGAAAAGGAAATATGTGCCGATTTACCAACTGCCTTTTGGAACAGAAAACAACATTTGGTAGATTTGCCATATGAAAATTCTTTTGATGAAAAACAAATACCCACTAAAGCTCGCCCTATTCAAATGAATATGGAATTAGAAAAACATTGTAAAGAAGAAATTAAAGACTTGGGGAACAAAGGACTTATTGTTAAATCAAGATCCCCATGGTCTTGTGCCGCTTTTTATGTCAATAAAAATTCTGAAATAGAAAGAGGAACACCAAGACTAGTAATAAATTACAAACCCCTCAATAAAGCATTAAAATGGATTAGGTATCTCATACCTAATAAAAAAGATTTACTCCAAAAACTTCACTCTGCATTTATATTTTCAAAATTTGACATGAAGTCAGGATTCTGGCAAATTCAAATTCACCCTAAAGACCGTTACAAAACTGCTTTCACTATTCCATTCGGCCAATATGAATGGACAGTAATGTCCTTTGGTTTGAAAAATGCGCCTTCAGAATTTCAAAGAATTATGAATGACATCTATAATCCTTTCACTGACTTTTGCATTGTGTATATAGATGATGTATTGATTTTTTCCCAATCAATAGATCAACATTTTAAACATCTAAAGACTTTTTATTTTGCAACTAGGAAAGCAGGCCTAGCTATCTCTAGTTCAAAAATTTCCCTATTCCAAACTAAAATCCGATTTCTTGGCCACTACATCTCAAAGGGAACTATCACTCCAATTGAAAGATCCCTTGCTTTCACGAATAAATTTCCTGATAAAATCCTTGACAAAACTCAATTGCAAAGATTTTTAGGAAGTTTAAATTATGTTCTTGACTTCTGCCCTAACATCAACAGAATAGCAAAACCATTGCATGATAGATTAAAAAAGAATCCTGTTGCATGGTCAGAAGATCATACTAAAGTTGCAAAACAAATAAAAAGCATAGTTAAAGATATTTCATGCCTATTTCTTGCTAATCCCACATTACCTAAAATTGTTGAAACTGATGCATCAGATTTAGGTTACGGTGGCATACTAAAGCAAGTAGATAACAATAAAGAACAAGTAGTACAATATGTTTCTGCTCATTGGAACGAATGTCAGAAAAACTATTCTACTATTAAAAAAGAGATTTTATCCATTGTTTTATGCATTTCAAAATTTCAAAGTGATTTATTAAATCAAAAATTTTTACTTAGAATTGATTGTAAAGCAGCAAAACATGTCTTGGAAAAAGATGTTCAAAATATTGCTTCAAAACAAATTTTTGCTAGATGGCAAGCTATTTTGAGTATTTTTGATTTTGATATTGAATTTATTAAAGGCGATACAAATTCACTCCCTGATTTTCTAACCAGAGAGTTTCTCCAAAACAAATAATGCCTCCCAAAAAGACAAAAGATAAAGGGAAAGGGATCCTCAAAGACCCTGTGTCCCAGACACCTTCCAAAGCCTCTTCTCCTCCTAAAGAAAAATTATTATCATCAGCCATGCCGATCAGATCTTGGATCGACACAATTGAAGATGATGAATCAAGAGTTAAAGCCCTTGCCTCTCAGGATCAGGTAAACGAATGGGTAAAACCCATTTCAAATTCCCCTGATTTTTTACTCGCTCTACAAAGTTTTTCACAAAGCCAAATTTCTCCAAAAGAAAAACCTGTTTCCAAAGAAATTACTACAAAACCCTCTTCTCAAAAAGTTGTTCTTTCTGGTGAAAGTTCATCCTCCCAGATTGTTCTTTCACAATCAAAGCTTTCAAAGAAAACCTCGGATTGGTTTGATAAAACCTACTTCCAAAACATTTTAACTGTGGAAGATGGATTTTACCATTCTGACCCATTTCAAACAATTTCAAAGTTTTTTCCCCCTGGATGGTTTTTTAAACCATGGGACTTAACAAAACCTCAAGCCTACTATGAATCCATCCTTGAAGCCACTGAGTCAGTCAAATTTAAACATTTCTTTCTCAGTGAAACCCATAAAGAACCTGCTTATTCTACTGCTACTATTTTAAATGTCTTGAGCCCAAAGCAGTGGAATGACCATCTCCACAATAAAAAAAGATTCCCCGCCAATTTTCAAATGTGTCTGCCACATTGTTTGACCTATTCCTACTGGGATTATCAACAAGCCTGGTTTAACACATTCTTCATCCAAAACCCAAAGAAATCTCACTCATGGTTATTTTTCTTTAATTCCAAAATAACCGTGCAAAGCCTTCCAAATTGGTTCCAACAGTGGTGGAACTATTTTGGCCCAATACCAGATATCCTAACTCCAAATGCCATCCAATGTTTAAATCTTTTCAAAGCCCATTACAAACCTTCTGAGTCTGAGAAAAGATTCCCCCCTTTTCTCTGTTTTTGTACAAATTTCTTCCTACCTTGGGTATGGATGTGGAACCTCAGATACCACACTCATGATTCCCAATTAATCCTTCAAAGAACCTTCAAAGTTAAATGGTGGAACAAATTTGATGAACAAACTAAATTAACCACAAACCTAATCCAAAATTGGCTCTCTGCCAAAGGTCTTCTTGCCCCAACTATTAAAGATGTTAGAGCCCAAGGAACCTTCCTCACCCAAAAGTCCAAAGCCTAATCTCTTCTTGCAGGTGCCAAAACAGAAGAAGAGTATTTCAAAGTCATGGAGCAGCTTCTTGCCTCCCGGTCCGGACCATCTATTCAAAGCTCAACTGATGACGAAGAATCTGAACCGATCATCTCCCTTGGTGACGACAATGAAGATGACTGCTTCGGATTATTGTCTCCTATAAAGCAATGTAAATAAAATATTTACTTAAAAAAAAAAAAAGAAGTTAATTTCTTTATGTTTGTTTTTCGGGTGGTCCTCTGGACACAAGTGAGAGCGCACATGTCTCTTCACCCGATTTTGTATTTTGTATTTTTTATTTTGTATTTCTTCCGTATAAAGCTACAGTAAAGACGACGTCTAAAGCAACAGCGCCAATTTCCAGAGTTTACTGTGCACTTAAAACTCCGCTACAAAGGAAGTTTAAAAGCTACAGTCCCGCTCTGCTTTAAAGCTACAGTTTCAAAAATTTTGTATATAAGAATGACCGAAGACTTAGACTCGGCATTCTTTGGCTTTCCCTCTCTCTCTCTTCACTTCTCTCTCTCTCTATCTTCTCTGAAAACTCTCTCTCTCTCTCCCTTTGAAGGAAATCTGGAGAAAGACTTGAAGGATATCTAATAGTCTTCGGACTAAGGATTAACTTCAAAAAACCTGTCTTTCTAATTTTCCTTTTTTGAAATTTCTCTCTAAAGCTTTCAATTAAATGTAAGCATTTAATTTGTAATTTTTTAAAGCAATTAAAGTTTGTAATTAATTTTAATTTTCTGCAATTTACTTTTATGCATTTTAAATTTCAGCAATTTACATTTAAAGCAATTTAAATTTATGCACTTTAATTTTATGCAATTTATTTAAAAGTTTCACGCATGTTTGGCGATCTGATCTTCCATATCAGATCTGCTCATAAAAGTTGTACGTTCCTCAGAAGCAAAGAGACCGGATCTCTGTCTTCTGTTGTATCTTCTCTTCTCCCCCCATTCAATCTAAATATTAGTTCTGGGATCCAGATCTAATATTTTTGTTTGAGCCTTGTGGTAAAAAGATTGCTAAAACCCTAATAAAATTATTGATTGAAAATAACTAAAGAAAAGTATATAGGCTGGAAACCAGAACGTGCGAGGTAAGGGCAAATCTGTTCTAAGTCAGATTAACGCTCTGAGAAATTACCTCAAAGGCAGATTAAGTTCTGCATCGATCTGGATGGACAACGCCACGTACCTCCACTCGATAAAATTTATTTTGTTTGTTTAAAGTCTGTGTTATTTTCCGTTTTAAATTGCCTATTAAAGTCAACCAATTTTAAATTTTCCTGAAACCACTATCGTCCTAGATCCAAGTTATTTTGAGATAAATTTTCCTGAAACCACTATCGTCCTAGATCCAAGTTATAAACAAAATAACCACTTTTTGTTTGTTTGTTTAAAGTCTGTGTTATTTTCCGTTTTAAATTGCCTATTAAAGTCAACCAATTTTAAACTTTCCTGAAACCACTATCGTCCTAGATCCAAGTTATATATATATATATATATTCTTATTTTTAGATTATTGTATTTTTTCATGTGAGATAAATAATGATTAGCCATGGTCCCTAATAATGATAAGCATTAAGCACCGTCAGTTGTGGACCATATTTCTATATGTGTGTGTGTGTGTGTGTGTGTGTGTGTGTGTAGTAATATCCACCATGCTAGTATATGCATCTCAAGCATAAAAAACTTTCAAGAGATTGAAAGAATTAAAGAAACCAAAAAAAAAAAAGGAAATACTAAATCAATTGTACATATCATATTCCTAAGGAGAATTATTACGTAATTAATTATTAACACTACATTAAAGCAATCAAGAATAAATCTTACACGCACACACATATATATACACACATGTGTGTGGGCTATTTTTTTTTTTTTTTTTGCATTCTTCCAAGGAATGTACTAAAGCTTATCATTTTGGGATATATGGGCTATTCTTTTTTTTTTTCTTCCACACTCTGACATCATCACAGACAAAAGATTGTTTGTATCAAAATCTACAATTTTTAGTTTCCTAGGTGATTGTTGCATTCGAGTCTTTATGGTCCTCATTTACAAATCCCAATAGTCAAAGCACATAAAAATGGAAAAAACAAAGATTGTCCAACTTTTTTTTTTTTTAAGTGAGGTCAGCACATTTTAAAAACAATGATAAAAGCTGCAATGAAAAAAATTAAAAATTAAACACAAGAAATAGATTATGGAAGACAATTAAAGGATAGAGGGGCCATTACTGTGAATAAGAGTAGATAAGCTATCGGTGACAGTATAAATTCATAAGTCACGCTAATAAATTTGCAACTTAATTTGGTGCTCGGGGGATGACAGCAGCAAAAGAGTCTAGATCTTGGTAAAGAGGAATTATGACATTGGCTAGTCGAAAGCAGTGACAGCAGTGATAGGAGATGTTTTGGGTGTGTCGACAGTATGGTGGATCTAGGGATTTTGTAAGTTTTGTTTTCTATGTTTGAATTCACAATATTATGAATGGAGAGAAAGAGATGTGAGATAGTGTTTGTGTCTTTTCTTTTTTTTTTTAATTTTTAACATAATATTTGTGTCTTAGTGGTTTGCCAACCAAACATAAGCATTTTAAATATTAGAAGCCATAGGTTCAAGTTGGAAGATTTGCAAGTTCTAATAATTTTTTTTTAACCTTTAATGCTTTAGTGTTAGTGATTTCTGATGTTCAATTTACTGACACACTAATATCATTAATTTATGATACTTATTTGTTAAATACAGAAAATAGTATAAATGTACGTAATTACTGACACTTTTTACAAAGTGTCAGTGATTCTAGTGTTAGTAAATGTTATTTTTGTAGTAGTGATAGGTCCTAACCTTATTTCCCCTCATCACAATTGGAGCATCTAATACTTGAACTCCTTTAGAAATACTTTCCCTCAATAGTCTCTCTCATTCTCTTGATATATGGTTTACCAACATTTCTTACAATAATTGGTGGTTGCATACATGGGCAAGTGAAGACCAGTGCTTTCATCAGGCACTAGATAATACTGATGCTTTTAGGTCCTCTAGAACAATTAATTCTTCAGTAGAGGATTGCACATAGTCGTTGACATTGTATTTCATGGCATCAATGCAACACAATGCATATGGACTTGGCAACCTAGAAACGTCTAATTTCCACATTTACAATGCTTATTCTTCCAATCAACAAGATTCCTCTTGGTGGCATTCTCCATGTTGACTTAAAGAGTTTTACAAGCCTTGATTTTGATGATTAAAAAATAACATGGTAAGGATAATATGAGAAAGATACTTTTAAATCTCATTAGTTCTTAAATGTCAAAAGTCATTCATGTGAGATTAAGTTCAAAAGGACTTAAGGACATACTCATTAGGTCAAGAATCAAATGTGAAAAATGCTATCATTTTCATTATTCTAGTGAAGCTAGTTTGTCGGATTTATACATGGTTAAGCATTTGAAAGCTCAAATTTATAACGCTCATGACATTCAAATCTATCTTTGTTTCATAAGTATGTTATACTTGAAGAAAAATGGAAACTAAATGTTTTATCAAAATGAATTTCTTCTACGCATATGGGTTGATTTAAGAAAAATCTTGAAAAGTTTTAATTTATAAAAAAATATAGAGAATTTATATTATGTTAATGCTATTTCTAAAAGTGACAGAAATAGGTAGGCTATTGCATGGCAAGATGAGTTGCCTCCACTAGTTAGAAGGAGAATAATTGAAGGGATGGAACAATCTAGGTCTTATCTTTGAACACAATTCTAGCTGAATAACCAAAGAATGGTGTAAATTGGGTTTCAAAAATTTGTCCAACAATAAGAACCCTAATCCACTACATCTATTGCCATAATCTAACAACAAACACAATAAGTGAATTAAAGGGGTAAGGGTAAAAAAAACAAACAATTTTTACATGGACATCTAGTTTTCTTTACTCCATTTAAATGATTCTCAGCCAAATTCACATGAGCCTTGACACTGTCAACATATTCCTTACACAAACGATTTGAAATTTGCATTCAACTTCTATCCATTTGTGTGTTCTAGTAATATTATTAACAATAATACTTTAATTAGATTAAACAATTGTGAATTGATAGATATATTTTTTTATTTAATTATTTCATAATAGAGTTAATTATAAAGGCAAAATAATAAAGATAGAATTTTTCAAAGTATCCTTGTATTACCTGACTGAGCAAAGAACTTCAATTTTTGGCAGCAAAGAAACAATTATTCCATCGAAATTTTACTCATATGATAGCAGACCAAAACCCAAAGTTTATGTGCAAAAAATAAAAATAACAATCATTTCATATTATACAGCCATAAAAAACACTAAAGGAAAAGAAATAACCCAACAATCTAAGCTTACCAATTTCAACAAAACAAAATCATGCAAAATAAAACCTTGGGCGTCTTTGTTTGGTCTGCAAAAATTTGAAGCTTTGTCCACGTAAAAGATAATTGTAACAAAATTATCTTTAATAATTTTTAGTTATAAGCTAATTTAAAAGGTTTGGAATTACGTTGTTGGAGATTTTGGTTTTGAATGTGCAACAAAAAGTGAAAAATTAAGTCAGTAGTTGAGAGAGACTAACCAAGTGAGTGAAAGTAATTTCAGGATTAAAAGAGGAAGACAAAGTTGTAACTTTTGTATTTCTTAAGTTTTTTTCTTTAACATATCTTTTTAGAAAATAATAATATTAAATTTTGTCTTTCTAAGACTAAAAGTGGCAGCACCAAATGGCCAAATTGACTGTGAAATAGACTAAAAATATATGGCGTGTATTACACTGATTCTTCTACCAATTAGATACTTTGCTTCTTTTTACTATTTTTAATGCTTATTTTGCTAATTTTATTTATTAAAAAAACTTATTTAGCTAGCTGACTAATAATGAGGATTTCTTATAAAAAAAATAGGACAAAGATCCTTCTTTAATATTTTTTTTTTTTGGTCTAATCTCTCTTAGTTTAATGAATGGTTAACATTGATTTTAAATTTTGATGTTAATAATTAAACTAATTTTTTCATTAGACCTAAAAAAATTAGGAAAGAAATACTAATTTTAAATTAATATAGCTTTATATGATAATCTTTTAATATGAAAACTGATTACAATATTCTCTCAAAAAAAATTTTATTTCATATAAGATAACATATATAAGACCATTATTCTATGCAAATTACAAGAGGATTTGTGGACTAATTAATTAATTTTTTTGGAATAATTGAGATATATTGTTTAGTATAAAAAATTTATAAATACAACCAACCCTGAGACATAAAGTCAACAAGGCTGCTAACCATGCATGAGTATAAAACAAAAGCACCCAAGGGTAATTCTGGTACTATTTAAATATTACATTACGGTAATGAAAGAAAATATAGAGTTTGTGTTTAAAAAAATATATTAGTGGATAAAAATAAAGAAGTAAAAAATAAATTTTCTTTTGTACTATAAAATAATGATTAATTATTCATTCTTATAAATACAAATATTTGTATCTTCTACAGCGGGATCATCAAATTATCCTAAATGCTGACTTCAACATTATTTACCATGCTTGTTTTCTATGACGATAGAATTATTAATTGACAATTAAATGATATTCCACTACCAAAAATAGAATTCATCTCAAAAAATGAACTTTTTGCGACGAAACTGATTTGATCATATAAACACTCTCTTTAATTATAATCCATTTTGCGACTAGCAAAATTTTTGTCACAAATTTATCACTTTTGTTGACCAAATATATTGGTCACAAAATCTCAGCGTAGAAAGTATATTTTCTATGGCCAAATCATTGAGTGGTCGCAAATTATATGATATTCTATGACCAATTAGTATTTGTCTTGGATAATATTATTTGTGACCAATACATGGTTGCAATAGAAGAAATAGTTGTCGTAAAAAGTTTACATATTTGAGTTTATGTATCCTTTATAAGCCACGACCATTAATTGATACGGTCGTTGAAAATTTTATTTAATAGCAAAATTTATGTGGTAGCCAATGACCATATTTTAAGTAGCAATATCACTTGGTTCCCATGGCAATATAACTTTAAACTTGACTTCTTCTGCTTATTGATTAGTGTTAAAAATTGTTTAATTATCAAGCGATAATAATGTTATTTTTTATTTAAGTTATAATTTATATTTGTGTTTATGTAATATATAAGAAGTGTTTATTAATTATGTTTTAAATATATCTAATTTTGTGTATTTTTATGTGTTTATTTGGAAAAATATTAATTTCACAAAAATCGAGGCTCCAAACAGTTAAACCGAGGTCAAATTTGGATTCCGGAGGTTCTAAAACTTTAAGATCAGTCAAGATTGGCTAAAAATCGGGCTTGTGTAAAAAAAGTTGACTTTTCCTGTTGACTGAGCTATGATTGGATGTTAAAATGAGCTTACAATAGACATGAGTGCATGGGATAGCTGGCAATTTTAACTGAATCTCAACAGTTCATGATTCAATGGCCATGATTGTGCCACGTGGCAGTAGTTGGTGAAGCAAATTGCAGGATCCGAATCTTTTTATTTGGGTCGACCCGATCCACCCATTAACCGGCCAAATCTCAACCGTTCTTTGGCCAAATCGGACAAGTCAAATAATGTCATGTGTGATGTTGACTTTTGAAGTTTGACCAGCCATTGGATCTTGATCTAAAGGTTGTGAGGAGTACACGCGTGAAACTTATGATAGACTGCAAAGCACTAGATTATGAATTTATTTTTCTATAAATATAGCCTCATTTTTATGTTTTTAATATCTCTCTATAACTCTCTTCTTCTCAAATTCTCTCCATCTCCCTGTAATCTTGATTGTAAGGTGTGTTTTTATTATTTTGTATAATTATTTTTATAAATAAAATTAGTTTTATTTTCAATTTTAGTTGTTTTTATTACTTTTAATTATAAGTAATTTAATTTTAATATTTCTTTTTATTTCAATTATGCTTAACTAAATAATATTAGTTAGGGGAAGGTGAAACTCTTAGGAAATAAATATGATTTAATCAAATTCTATTTTTAATTTTATAAATTAAATTATTTTCTATTTAATTTTATACATATTTTATATTTTGAAATTTTGATTTATTGTAGACAAACAAATGAATTTGACACAATAAATTCTTAATATCTTAATATAAGATATGGTAAAATGGTATTTTGACTTATTGTAGATAAATTAAATTTTGGCACAATAAATACTTAATCCATCATAAAATTAAAGGGAAAATAATAATAATTTATATAATTAATTTTTTAGGAAATAAATCTAGAAAAATGACAAAAAGAATTTATTAAGTTTTATTTACTACTAAGAGTGGATCCATAACCCTAACTAATTCAACTTCATAGTTTCATTTAAATTAAGTTGTTTATATTCAAGTTTTAATTTCAATTTTTAGATAAAATAAAATAAACAAATTAAATCTTTTTTCTGTGGACCGACCTCGGACTCACTGAGATATAATACAACAAGACACTCTTATATTTGGGAGTTTAAAATTACTTTTAAGTTATGTCAAGTTTTTGGCGCCGTTGCCGGGGAGAAGTTTTTATTTTGCTTTGTTTTTCGGTTTTTATTTTTCTCTTATATGTAAATTTTTGTTTGCCCCCTTTTCCTTTTCTTAAATTTGCTTTTATCCCCACATCTTTCATAATTCTAGTTTCACTTCAATAATTCTCGTTTCTAGCCCATTCTTCTCATAATTATATTTTGACCCCAACATCCTTCAGAAGTTTCACATTCATCCCAAATAGCTCATTTTTAAACTTCTAAAAATTACGGTTTGGCCATAAAATTATAAATAATTTGTAATCAGATCCCTAAACGAAATTCCTCACAATAATCAAGACTTGGACTTAAATCTTGGACATATTTGGAGTTAATTTGGACCAAACTAACTCTAACTACTAACTCTTAACTTACTAACTGCTAACGGATAACTGCTAACTTTTATTTATTTTTTTCTTTATTTTCGTTATTTAATTTTCAGCATTTATTTTATTTCGCATTTATTTATTTATTACTTTATTGGTGGGTTCAACCACATTACTTTATTGGTGGGTTCAACCACCAAACTAACTACTAACTCTTAATTTTTATTTTCAGTTATTTAATTTTTAGTATTTATTTTATTTTGTATTTATTTTTGCTTTATTTTTTTTATTTGTGGGTTCAACCACCATTTTTTTAGTATTTTGCATTTATTTTTATTTTTGTTTTATTTTTATTGTTAATTGGTGGGTTCAACCACCATTTTCTTTCTTTCTTTTACATTTATTTTATGCTTTTTTTTTGTTAATTTAATTGGTGGGTTCAACCACCAAAATTGTTATTTAATTTTAATTTTAATTTTCTTTTGTACATTTATATTATTTGCATATATATATATATATATTAATTTTATTTTGTTTTTATTGTTATTAATTTATTTGAATATTACTTTTGTGATATAACCATTACATGAGACATTGCTCTCGAACTTCAAGTGGCAGGTTAATTCGTAGATCTCAATCTCCACCACCAATCATGGATGAGATCTAAGACGAAAACCTTTTGGGCGAACCTAATCCTCAAATTGATCAAGGAGACAACCATTCTCAACATGGACATGATCTTCTATCAACCAAGAACTCTGAGAGACTATATGAATCTAACCAGAACCGGAGCACCATCGTGTATAATATTTCCTCCAGAAGCATCTCGATTCAATTTCAAACCAAGTATTATCCAACTTTTACCAACATTTCATGGTTTAGAATTTGAGAATCCATACTTGCATTTAATAGATTTTGAGGAAGTTTGTAATACATACACAAACCAAAATTGTAGCATGAGCATAATTAGATTAAAGCTTTTTTCTTTTTCATTAAAAGATAAAGTTAAAACTTGGCTACAAAACCTTAGATCTGGATCAATAAAAACTTGAAATAACATGCAAGAACATTTTTTGAAAAATTTCTTTCCACCTCATAGAAGTAATTCTTTTAAAAGGCAAATCACTTCTTTCACAAAAAAAAAAGGAGAAACATTATACCAATGTTGGGATAGGTTTAAAGAGTTGCTTAACATATGCCCACACCATAGTTTCAAAACTTGGCGATTGGTCACTTATTTCTACGAGGGCTTAATACACCCAAAGTAGACAGGTTGTTGAAATGATGTGTAATGGTGAATTTAGGGATAAAAATTCTGAGGATGCACTAGATTATCTTGACCAATTAGCTGAAAATGCACAACATTGGGATACTATTGGAACTTTTGAATTGACAAATAAACAACAATCATCTCCATCTAGTGGAGGAATCCATAACCTTGGGGAAGATCATGATTTACAAGCAAAATTTGCATCCCTAGTTAGGAAAGTTGAAGCTTTGGAACATAAAAAGAGTGATCAAGTAAAATATGTTCAAGAAATTGCATGTAACATATGTAGTTCGAATGATCATTTCACTCAAGATTGTCCCACTCTGCCTGCACTTAAAGAATGTCTAAATGATCAAGCTAATGCCATTAACACTTTTAATAAACCAAACCCATATTCACGGACTTATAATCCTGGTTGGAGAAATCATCCAAATTTCAGTTGGAGGAATAATAATACTGCACAATCTTCACAAGCACCACCTCCACAAAATTTTCAAAATGCTCAGCCTTATGCACCATATGTTCCACCACCATGGAAAAATATGGAAGATACAATGCATTCATTCATCAGAAAGCAAGATGTTATTAACAATCAAAATGCACAAACTTTTTCTGATTTGAAAGATACTCTTGCTAAAATTGCTTCTGCACTCACCATTCAAGAAAAAAGAAAATTTCTAGCCCAACCACAACCAAATCCTAAGATTCAACAAAATCCACCCACAGACCAAGTCAAGTCAGTTATAACTCTTCGTAGTGGTAAGGTTGTTGATAGACTTATGCTTGAACCTTGTGAAAATGATGAAAATTCAATGGGTAAGGAAGGACTAAATGAACTTACACCTAATGAAGAAATAACTAGTGTTCCACTTAAACCACCATTTTCGCATGCATTGAATCAACCAAGGAAATCAAAACATTCTTCTGAAATTTATGAAATCTTTAAGCAAGTGAAAGTTAACATTTCTCTATTAAATGCAATCAAGCAGGTACCTTCATATGCCAAATTTTTAAAAGACTTGTGCACTGTTAAGAGGAAATTGAAGGTAAAAAATAGTGCTTTCATGGCCGAACAGATAAGTACAATTTTGTCTACTAATAATAAGTTAAAATATAAAGATCCTGATTGTCCTACCATTTGTTGTATTATTGGTAATCACAGAATTGAGCATGCTTTACTAGATCTTGGAGCTAGTGTTAATTTACTTCCGAATTCAGTTTATCTTCAACTTAATCTTGGTGAGATAAAATCAACTTCAACTACACTTTTGCTTGCCGATAGATCAGTTAAAGTGCCAAAAGGAATAGTGGAAGATATTTTAGTACAAGTTGATAAATTCATCTATCCTGTGGATTTTATTGTCTTGGAAACTGAACCTGTTGTGAATAATTACAAACCAATTCCTGTAATTTTAGGTCAACCATTTTTAGCAACTGCTAGTGCTTTGATTAATTGTAGGAATGGTTCAATGAATTTATCATTTGAAAATATGACTTTAGAATTGAATGTTTTCAACATGTGCAGGCAACCTAATGAAGAAAATGAGAATGAAGATGATACTGATGAACAAACAGAATTGCTTGAATCTTGTATTGAGGAAAATATTCAAAAAAGGGATTTTTCTAAACTCTCTAATGTTTGTTTACATAATTCAATTGAGTCAAATAAGCAACTTGAGCTTGATATTTCTAATATAAATCCGTTGCTTGATTCTGTGCAGACTTTACAAAATTATGATGATGAGCCAAAATTTGAGGAGCTTGGAAGTATTGAAAAGACTTTACAAGATTTTACAACCAGAAGCACCTAAATTGGAATTGAAACCTTTGCTTGAAGGATTGAAGTATGCTTTTCTTGGAGAAGAACAAACTTATCCTGTTGTGATTTCCTCTACTTTAACAAGCGACCAAGAAGGTAAGTTACTGATTGTTCTTAAAAGGCATAAAAATGCAATTGGATGGACTTTAAATGATATTAAAGGCATTAATCCCTTAATCTGCACGCATAGAATTAATTTGGAAGAAAATGCTAAAACATGTCAACAACCTCAAAGAAGATTAAGCCCACACATGAAAGAGGTAGTCAAAACAGAAGTCTTTAAATTGCTTGATGTAGGAATTATCTACGCTATTTCTGATAGCAAGTGGGTAAGTCCTAGATAAGTAGTGCCTAAAAAATCTGAAATCACTGTTGTTAAAAATGAAAAAGGTGAATTAATTCCAACACGAATTACATCTAGTTGGCGCATGTGCATTGATTGTAGAAAGTTAAATGAAGCCACTAGAAAAGATCATTTTCCATTACCATTCCTTGACCAAATCTTAGAAAGAGTAACTGGACATCACCTTTACTACTTTTTAGATGGATATTCAGGTTATTATTAAATTCCTATAGCACTTAAAGACCAAGAAAAGACCACATTTACATGCCCTTTTGGAACATTTACATTTAAAAGAATGTCATTTAGGCTTTGTAATGCCCCTGCAACATTTCAAAGATGTATGCTAAGCATTTTTTGTGATATGGTTGAACATTGTTTAGAGGTCTTTATAGATAATTTGACTGTGTTTGGGAATTCTTTTGATGATTGCCTTGATAATTTGGATAAACTTTTGAAAAGATGTGTTGAAAAAGACCTCGTGTTGAATTGGGAAAAATGTCACTACATGGTTACTTCTAGAATTGTCTTGGGTCATGTTGTTTCTGTTAAAGAAATTGAAGTTGACAAAGCAAAAATTGAAGTCATATCTAAATTGCCAAAACCAAAAATAGTTAGAGATGTGCGATCTTTTTTAGGACATGCAGGATTTTATAGGAGGTTTATAAAAAACTTTAGTGCCATATCTAAACTACTTTGTAACCTCTTATTAAAAGATGCACCTTTTGAATGGAATGATGATTGGCAAAAATCTTTTGAGAAAATAATTTTTCTTTTAACATCTGTACCTATTATGCAATCTCCTGATTGGTCTTTACCTTTTGAATTAATGTGTGATGCAAGTGATTTTGTCATTAATTTAATATAACGCTTTAATTGCTAAGGGCTAGCAATAAGCTGGTTGGGGGTGTGATTAGTATTAAAAATTGTTTAATTATCAAGCAATAATAATGTTATTTTGTGCTTAAGTTATAATTTATATTTTTGTTTATGTAATATATTAGAAGTGTTTATTAATTATGTTTAAAATATATCTATTTTTGTGTATTTTTATGTGTTTATTAGAAAAATATTAATTTCACGAAAATTGAGGCTCCAAACAGTTAAACCGAGGTCAAATTTGGATTCTGAAAGTTCAAAAACTTTAAGATCAGTCAAGATCGGTTAAAAATCGGGCTTGTATAAAAAGGGTTGACTTTTCCTGTTGACTGAGCTCTGATTGGATGCTGAAATGAGCTTACAATAGACATGAGTGCATGGGATAACTGACAATTTTGACTGAATCTCAACCGTTCATGATTCAATGGCCATGATTGTGCCACGTGGCAGTAGTAGGTGAAGCAAGTTGCAGGATCTGAATCTTTGTATTCGGGTCGACCCAATCCACCCATTAACCCGCCAAATCTCAACCGTTTTTTGGCCAAATCGAACGAGTCAAATAATGTCATGTGTGATGTTGACTTTTGAAGTTAAGCAGCCATTGGATCTTGATCTAAAGGTTGTGAGGAGCACACACATGAAGCTTATGATAGACTGCAAAGCACTAGATTATGAATTTATTTTTCTATAAATATAGCCTCATTTTTATGTTTTTAATATCTCTCTATAACTCTCTTCTTCTCAAATTCTCTCCATCTCCTTGTAATCTTGATTCTAAGGTGTGTTTTTATTATTTTGTATAATTATTTTTATAAATAAAATTAGTTTTATTTTTATAAATAAAATTAGTTTTATTTTCAATTTTAGTTGTTTTTATTACTTTTAATTATAAGTAATTTAATTTTAATATTTCTTTTTATTTCAATTATGCTTAACTAAATAATATTAGTTAGGAGAAGGTGAAACTCTTAGGAAATAAATATGATTTAATCAAATTCTATTTTTAATTTTATAAATTAAATTATTTTCTATTTAATTTTATACATATTTTATATTTTAAAATTTTGATTTATTGTAGACAAATAAATAAATTTGGCATAATAAATTCTTAATATCTTAATATAAGATATGGTAAAATGGCATTTTGACTTATTGTAAACAAATTAAATTTTGGCATAATAAATACTTAATCCATCATAAAATTAAAGGAAAAATAATAATAATTTATATAATTTATCTTTTGGGAAATAAATCTAAAAAAAGGGCAAAAAGAATTTATTAAATTTTATTTACTACTAAGAGTGGATCCATAACCCTAACTAGTTCAACTTCATAGTTTCATTTAAATCAAGTTGTTTATATTCAAGTTTTAATTTCAATCTTTAGATAAAATAAAATAAACAAATTAAATCTTTTCTCTGTGGATCGACCTCGGACTCACCGAGATATAATATAACAAGACACTCTTATACTTGGGAGTTTAAAATTACTTTTAAGTTGTGTCACCTATCTAATGGGCCTTTGATAATACATATCTTTGATATCTTTCTAAAGTTTCTTTAGACTATACTAGTATAGAATTATTAAGCCAATTTTCATTACTTTTCCATCAGCGCATCCATGTATATGATGCTATAAATGCCAAACATGCCCATTCAGTGGAAGTAACAAATTAAGATTATATATAGTTGGTGATGTAAGATGATTTTAGGATATCAATTATTTTAGATCTTTTGTTATTTTTTGTTTTAATCAAAGTCAATTATAGTATATGTTTGGTCTTTTATTTCTATTTCAATTATGATTTATTTTTCATATTTGAATTAACTTAGAGAAGTAGGTTTACCCTATCAGATATAGGGAGGTCTACTGTTGTTTTTATAAGCTATCTTTTATTAATTAACTGCTCATCTTCTATAATTTCCTTTGTGATTATCAATCAAAATCTATCTTATAAAGTTGTTTGGATTAAAGTATCATCTAATCTCACCATACGGTGATTTAACCTACTTTGCGCTATTGTTAGAATGATACAGTTCATCATGAATGACTGTATCAACACCCTAGTTGAGAAGTTCCATGTTCCATTGGATAATGAGGCTGAATTTGAGTGGTTTGAATGTATCAACACTCTAGATGAGCAATTCCCTATTCTATTTGATAATAAGGCTGAATTTAAGTGGTTTGAATACATCAACACTCTAATTGAGCAGTTCCCTGTTCCATTAGATAATGAAGCTAAATTTGAGTGGTTTGACTTTTGCTAAAATAAATGAATTTGTGGTGCTGGACTTGAATGAAGATATAATTTTTTACGAAATTTGATCACATAACTGTTATTGTAGAGGATTTATTGAATGAGCAACAATGAGTTAAGGCTGCAAATGATTATTAAGCGAAGGCTCCAAATGTTAAAGAATATGAAGGTAGCGATAAAATGATGACTAGTGAGATGGTGGGTATAATACTGCAAATGATGATGATTGGAATGCTAGTTCGGATGTCTACGAATTAGGAGATGATAATGGTTTAGAATCATATATGTCATTTTGATGATGAAGTTCAGGGTACATGTAACAAATATGAGGCAAATTCAACAGGCTCTTAGTTTAGTACGGATGATGAGAGGGTTATCTTAATGGTTGTAGCAATGTATAAAAGTGTGGCTAATTTTCAAAAAGTGGTGAAAATCTTTGCTTTACAGAATGGTTTTAGGCTTAAAAAGGTAAAAAATGAGAAGACTGGAGTTACACTCACATGTGCAACACCAAGTTGTATTTTAAGGATCCATTCAAGTATAAACTAGAATAGAAAACATGTTTTTATTGAAACATTCTGTACTGAACACATTTATGTTAGAGGTAATGGCAACTGCGAAGCTAATTTGACATGGATTCCTATAATAATCCTTAATTTGTTTAGGGAAAACCCTCAGTTGAACATTTAAATCATTGCAAGAGAGTTGTTCAGGAGATTTCGTATCAAATACATTAACCATCGGTTTTATAGGACTAAGAACAAGGCATTAGAGATATTAAGGCAAAATCATAAAGCCAACTACACTAAACTATACAGGTATATGCGTGCAATACTCAACTCTAATCTTATTTCAACTATAATTGTTAATATGAATTGGTTAGGTGGTGGACAAAACTACCATGTTAAGAGGTTCTTCATGATGTTTGATGCAAATATGAGACGAGCGTAGATAAGGTTAGATAATGGTTTCTTATTGTCTACTGTTAGTATAAATGCTAATAATGGTATATATCTACTTGTAATGTGTGCTGTTGACAGTGAAAATAATGACTCTTGATAGTACTTTATGGAATTAAATGAGCAAATAGGTTGTAATCGTGGTAGTGGGCTCTATTTAATAAATGATAAGCAAAAAGGGATTTTAAATGCTTTAGAGATAGTGTTTCCTGAATCTCTGAAAAGGTACTATTATAGACATATATATGCCAGATTCAACATAAATTTCCATGTGTGCTATTGAGGAATTCATTATGGAAATCTTATAGAAATTCAAACTTTAACACTTTCATAGTTGAGTTGTACAATATCCATCCTACAGCACATGATTGGCTGATGAAGATTCCAGTTTGCTATTGGGCTAAGGATAGACTCCCAATGCACACAAAGTGCTCTTATATAACTAACAGCATATCAGAGTCCTTTAACAACTGGATCAATAACTCTCAAGAGCTGCCTATTGTTAGGATGCTAGAAGAGATAAGAAGAAAAGTGATGAATCTAATTCATAGGTATAAACAGGTTGTTCTTTGTTAAAATGAGTTGTAATCACAAATTAGAAGGAAAGTATCATCTGAGAAGGAGAAATTTAGGTCTTTGTTAGTTATATTTAGGCATACTGATACCTTTGAAGTAATAGAGGATGTTTTGAAAAGAAAAGTTGTAGATTTAAAGGCAATCAATGTGATTATGTTGAGTGGCAATTTCCTTGTGCTCATGCATTGTGTTACATCGATACAATAAGTTATAATGTCAATGACTTTGTGCATTGTATACTGAGGAGTGAAGCTTTTAAGAACATTTACAAGCATCCGTACTTTTCAGTACCTGATGAAAGCAGGTGGCCTTCTGAGTTACATGATAACATGCTTCCACCTATAATCATTAGAGCTACTAGCAGGCCTCCGCAAAGAAGAGGAAAAAAGCTGATGAAACTAGGGAATTTAAGAGGAGCTCTAATGTTAGGTGCAGTAATTGTGATGAGTGGGGATATAATAAGAATGAATCCTGTAGCAAGAGCTTTGGTGACAAGTATTTTATAAAATAGTAACAACAGAGCCAAAACTAATCCCATACTACAAATTTTTTTTTTTTTGAGGGACGAGATGATACTTTACATTACCTATATGAGTTTTAGATTGTACAAATGTGGTATCATCTTATGCTCAAACATATAAATAAGTTTGAGCCTTTTTGTTTATTTTTGTGTACTAAATAATACTTAGAAACTCGTACCATTAACAAGGCTTTTTGGTTGAACCATAGATAATTTTGAGTTTTGACCTCAGGAAATTGCTTAAAGTTGATTTTTCATAAATATGGGCTATTGTTTGTATTGTATTGGCTAATTGTACCACAACCATTGATGTTGTTGACATTGTGTTACTGCTAACCACATTACTACATTTGGTTGCTTGATATTTTTTACTTCAAATTTATATTGTTAATGCATTGATTACAAGTATATAAGCATTGTTGAGCCATGTTTATACACTATTTTGTGCTTTTGATTTTTTGTCAGATGCTTAGAAAATGTTCTATGCTTGTTTCTCTCTAATGCTAGTTTATTTCAGTCAATTATATTTAAATACTAAAATGGCTTAGCTCAAGCATCACTTTTTTTTTTTAAAAGTATATAGGAGAGGCCAGATTGACTATGTGTTTCATTGCAACTGAGAGTCATAAATGTATATAAATTATAAAGCACCATTGCATTTGACTTAAGAAGCACAAAATGCATTTAGGTTAGTAACCACTGGTATATTTAGTTTAGGAAGCATTAGACTTAGTGACATACTACATAAGGTGCATCAAAACATTAAATAGAAAGAACAAAACATTTAATGCAAGCGTAATCTTAGCAGATTTTTGTGACTTCTCCACAATGGTCTTCACCTCTTTCACATCATTTTCAATTCCAACTAGTTCCTCATAGCATATGTCTGTTGTCCCACGTCCTTCAAACAAAACTATATTGTCAGAATCATCTTTATTTGGAACTCACTACCTGAAATATCCACAACTACTTTTTTAGCACAACGGTAGTAAAGCATATGTCAATCAGATTCCAAAAGCTTCAAATTAGCTCTCATGTAGCATTTTCATATCTTCTTTGAAAATCTAATGAGCTAGGCATTGACTGTATTCCTTCAAGCTGGCTTATAAAATGTGTTTGATTTTATCAGATCATTTGAACTTTGTGAATCCATTGATCTGCCAGAGTGTTCCAGCTTTGAATAATACTTGGGAAATGCTAAGATTTTTAATTCACTGTTGTTGAACGATGTCTCATAAAAGCTTGACATAGAGATGAAGTGATATTGGTAATATTGGTTTGATATCTTTGAAGTGAGATGAATGCTATTTTTTTAAAAAAATAAAGTTTGAGAAGCAAAGGTGTACTGCTTATTGAGCTTCGCTATGGCAAGTTATATAACCACTGCTACTGCCAATATAACTATTAAAGACAATGGTAAAAATGGCAGTACTAATTGAAGTTAAATATCAAAATGTACTTTTTAAATTTCACATATTTTTCAAACAAAAATAATTCAAATTGTTTGCTTCATTCATCAAAGTCATTTTGGAAAATGACAAGAGTGATTTGATATTTTCATTGTATTTACATCCCTTGGCGCTAAAACAAACATGCTAGTACTAACTAACAATTCTTTAATTTGAGTATACAAATTATTTTTTAACCAGAGGTATTTTGGTCATTTTATCAAGTAACAAGTGATCAAATAAATGGTAAATTAACATCAAGGGAGGTGTCTGAGAATACGTGAATACATTCTATTAAAGTGAGAATACGTCAAACCTTAAGAGAGGTTTTTGAAAATCACCCTGCACAAAAATTATATTATTATTTGGAAAATTATTTATGTACTACCTTTATTTTGTCATAAGTATATCTAACCAGCACAAAATTTTGTCATATTCATCGCACCACCTTTGTTTCTAAACTTATATCAATTAGCCACTTTGACACTAAAAATTATCATTTTACCCTACATGAAAAGACTACTTTATTCTATGAAATTTTAAAAAATATATATAATATTTAAAATACCCCTAAATTCAATAAAACAAATAAATCTCAAAATTTAAGATGATAATTTTTAATGAAATTATAATTATAAAAATTTAACATCTTGTAATTATAATTTTTTGCTATTATAATTTCATTTAATTTTTGTAATTAAATTAAGCGTAGGGATGTTTACAAAAATTAATATGAAGAGAAAAGCTCCTTATAATTATTGTAAAATTCTGTATAATTAATATTAAAAAACTTTCATATACAAATTTAATCAAATTATAATTACAAAAAATTAACATGATAATTATAAAATGTAACTATAATTATAAAAAATTAACATATTGGATTTAGATTTATTTATTTATTTTATTAAACTAAGAGGTATTCTTGTAATTATATTTTTTTTAATTTTTTAAAATTTTATAGAATAAAATGCTCACTTAATTCATTTAGGGGTAAAATAGTTATTTTTTAATGTCAAAGTGGTTTATTGATACAAACTCAAAAACAAAAGTGGTGTAAAGAACAAGTTAAAATTTTGAGATAATTAGATACACATATAATAAAACAAAAGTGGTGTAAAGATAATTTTACTTGTTACTTCATCTTTAGCCCCAAAGTTCTTTTTCCAATGGAATAATAAGCATATAAGCCACATTTTGCACATTTTACATGATACATTTAGTTAGTTGCCAAAATTTAAAGACAAGAAATCATCGCAACAAACCGACATCATCAAGAAAAGAAGACCAACATTTTACAAACCCACATTCAATTTAAGGATGAAAGATTCATTAACCTCAAACTCAGCTCCGTTACTAATAATGGATGGTTTCTATGTCTTCGTCAATATTCACTAACCGCATACATCTTTTATTATCCAGTAGATATTATTGCTTTTAAGAAACAAGACATTTCCCAAAGTGAAAATACTTGAACCAGTTTAGATATTTAATCAATATTGGGTGCGTTTAGTAACTTGCCCTCGATGACTAACCAGATATAAAATTGAATACAGACGGCATGATACGTTTCTACCAGTACGAGCATACTTTCTCTCAAATTGTAAATATGGTAAACCTCAAGGGAGGACAGCAAAAATTACCCGGAGGAGAAAACATTTTTAACGATCAGACAAGAATTGCCTTCAAAATTGGATTAAAAAAATATAATTAAAACTGTTTAAAGATGCAATTATCGTTGGCCTGAGCGTCATAGTTCATTATTTATTATCATTATTATTATTATAGAATATTTACCGGGAATTGACTAATTTAGCCTACATTAATTATGGTCCCATTTGGTTGAGTTGTGTTGTAGCGCTGTTGGCAGTTGGGCTTTATAAGTAATCGGTCTAACTGGAGTGCAAATAGATAAGTCCCAGACTTAGGATTGGACCTATGATCTTTCTGCTTTTCCCCTTTTAATACAAAAAGGGCCTAGTTAAAAACTGGGTAACAACCATTCGTGGGTACACAAACCCAGATACATCATGCAACAGCCACCCTTTAGTTCCGGTTGGAGGAGTTGGAAACACATGAATCCCAAGAGACAAAAGAAGAGCTTGGTTGACAAGGTAATCAGCTGTAAAATTAGTTTCTCGATAGCTGTGCATCTAAGATACTTGCCAATCCCTGTTGAGAAGTCTTTTAATTCCCTAAATAAGAGAGCAGTAAGCATTGGGATAACTGTTATTTGTGGCCAATATCTCAGTGGTGCACCGACTGTCAACTTCAACTCGTAGTTGTCGAATCCCAATATTCCAAGCAAGTTGCAAACCTTAAAATAGACCCCAAAGTTCCTCCCCAGTAATAGTGCAATGGCCAATATTCATACCAAAACCATGAACCCATTCTCCGCAATAATTTCTAATGAGGCCACATGCACTTGCATGTCCTGAAATCTTTCTAGCACCATCTGTATTTAATTTAAAGAAAGGCCAAGGTGGGGGCGTCCATTTTAACCATTTGATGATCCTTTGATGGCCTCGTCTAATGATATTCTCCATGGAAGAATTAATTTCAGCCGCACGGTGCATGATGTCAAGCACAATATTTGCAACACTGATGTTTGCAACACTGTGAATGAATTGATTTCTCCAATACCAAATCCTCCACAGAGCAACACCAAAAATACAGGGCCATTTTTCATCTCTCCTAATCAATCCCATGTTCTTAAGATTGTAGTGGATCCAACTCTTTAAGTCCAAATCAAAAAAATTATTCCATAAATTATTGGGAACCAATCTAAGCCACACCTGCCGAACAATAACACAATCCCTCAACACATGAATGGTATCTTCAAGGTGGTGGCCGCAACTAAAACAAGTAGCATTCGTAGTAATGTGCCTTCGATGAAGCTCAGACTTCGTTTTCAGCCTATTGCTTATGGCGAGCCAAATAAAGGTTCTGATACTTTGAGGTCCATTCCATTTCCATGCCAAATTCCACAAAGAATTATCGGCCACATTATTGGACTGGTGCAAGGAGAGTTATGCCGATTTTGCAGTGAAATGCCCTGTATTAGAGTAGGCCCAGTAACATTGATCCTCACCACTATTAGCACAAGGAGCTTTAACTGCAAAAATCTTTAGAATTATGTGACTGGGTAGCAAATGAGCAAATAATTGCCAATTCCAATTGCCATTGTTATCTGAAAAATCAGCCACACACAAATTAATCAACTGATAAGGGATTGGGTTTTGGGCATATGACTGTAAGTTATCAGCCTCACTGAGCCGTAAATCCCACCATAAATTCACTCTTTTTCCATCCCCAAGGGCCCACCAAGTTCCCTTCAAAACATGATCCCAAACCTTCCCCACAGCACGCTACAAGTAGGACCCGTTCCTCGTTTGCAAGCTACCAGGAAGACAAGTGGTATCAATCGTGTACTTAGAAGCCAGAACCTGAACCCAAAAATTATTAGGAGAGTTGACTGGGCCCGGATAAAATTATAAATTTATTATACACAATTGAGTGAATTTTAGGGCATATAAAAAACTTGCAAATACATGCATAAGGAATGTGACTTCAAGAAATTCATTTTAAAGAAAATATATATTTTCAATAAAGAAGTCTCTTTTAACTTCAATTAAAATAATAAATTATTATTTTAATATTGACTTTTAAAGGCCCAAGGTAAGAGAAACTTAACTGTAAATGGTATTTTAGTTATTTTAACAAAAAAAATAATTTAAGGGATATATTTGAGCGAAAAGTAAAAAATCTATTTTATATAAAAAAATATTAAAAAAATTTAAGGTTTCAATGAATTCTTTTGGGGTAGGCTATGCCCAGTCTAACCACTATGTAAATCTGCAACTGCCATCTCTAAAAAGAATAAGATAGAATTCGTTCGAAACTAATTAATATAATGTTTGGCTTGAAGAAATGAGAGAGGGGAAAGGAGAGGAGGTGTGAGGAAAGACAATGAAATAGAACTGGAATCTAAATCCACAAATGACAATTTAAAAAGCACAGGACCGTCTTCAATTTTAAACCCAAGGTGTTTTTCGATGAGAGGAAAGAAAAGGAAACCAAAAAAACAGTGGGAAAAGTCCACTTTTTGGTTTGAAATAAATCACTAAGAGGGAAAGAAATTACTTTTTTATTTGGTTAATTTCATTCTTTAGTGTTAAAATTTCCAATATTTACTATTAAATATAATTTTAAAATTAAAAATTAATTTAATCTATAAAATATACAACTTACAATTTACCTTAAATATTAGTTTAATTACTCTTAAAATTTTATTGAAAAAACCAAAAGAAATGGAAAACAGTAACTTTGGACCTTATATTATAATGATAAGAAAATGATGGAATTCCATTATGGACACTGCAAATCAATACTTTAAATTTACCTTATATTAATACTTTCAATTCCCTCAATTTGATGGAATTGAAACGCCAATAGAAATTGAATTCCATTATGGACATTGCACAATCAAACAAGGAAAGAGGAAAAGAACTTAAATTTCTTTCCTCTTCCCCTCCTCTCCCTCTAACAAATCAAAATTGAACAAGAGCTTCTTCTAAGTTCATTATAAAAGAAGGGATAAAGGCCACACCGGACGTAATAAACACAACTTTTTTTGTTCATGGCTTGGACAAACCATCTCCCACTTTCGCTCATTGTTACTGAAGATAAATAAAAATTTTCACTAAGCATTGATCTTAAGTTAAGTACATAAAGCTTGGGCAGCGCTAAGCTCTTAAGCTAACTTTTAAGTTGAGTTGGATGCATAAACTTCTATATGATATCATAGTCAAATTGTGCACTAGTGGACCCATACTACCCACTCTTACCACGTAACGTGACAATGAAAATATCCTAATTCGATTGAGTATTGAACCTAAGTTGAGTATATAAGGTTTGGATAACCTTTAACTCTTGAACTAGTTTTTGGGTTGGATTAGCCCATAAACTTCTATATGGTATCAAGACCAAGCTCATGAGAGAGTAGGTCCACATTTTCTTACCACATTGTGCGTGAAATCCTTAATTCAAATTCAAATGTGTAATAATTCAATATTTAAAATTTTGTTTTCTCTTTTCACCACCTTAAAACAAAAAGTGGGTCAATTGACTTTTAACTATTAGATTTTTATATAATATTATAACCGAACTCATACAGGAGTAGGCCTATACTACTTTAACACATTGTGCACAGAATCCCTAATTCAAATTGAAATGCGCAATGATTCGTTGTATAAGATTTTGCTTTTTTTTTTTTTTAAATACAAAATGAGTTACTTAACTTTTGATTGGTTTTTGTCACGTGGTAAAATAGTATAAACTTACTTATGCATAAGTTTGGGTCTAATACTAAATAGAAGTCTACGAACCTTACTTAACCTAAAACCTAATTCAATAATTAAAAATTGTTTAAATTTTATATATTTAATTAAAATTTAATATTCAATTAATGTGAGATATTTTTACTCATATTTATAAGAGGGACAAATTTTTGTAGGAAAGCCACCTGGAAAGTGAGCAGTACTACAATCACCACAGGATTATGATATTTAAGTTGGGGAGAGACACATGTTAATTGAAATTTGAAGCTACTTTGTCATTACTCACTTTGATGTGATGGAAACTTCTAGTAAAATGTATTACAATAATTTTCTATTGCCAAACCGAAAAAGAAAAACTGAAAAAGTGATGTGTTGTTGAAGAATATATGTAACATAAATTTTAGTAAAGACTGTTGAACAAGTGTGTTATATGAAAAAAGTGCTCAAAATCATGTTTTAGGGTATAAATAATTTAACTTCGAAACCTATTTTTGTAATTCGACACTGGGGAGCCCATTAAAAGAAAAATCTCATTATGATTGATTGACTCCTAAGTATAGTATTATAACTTTGTTTCCACCAAGAAGGTGGACCTTCCCTGCTAGCCCAGCCAATAAGATCTTCCCTCAACCATAGCCATCAAAGTGGAGTTAAAATATCTTAATGTTGAAGTAATTAATATGTGAAATCCACTCAATCTTGTCTCATCAGTTTGGTGGAGACTCATCAGTTTGGTGGAGACCCCATAAAATTATTTCTTAAATCAATTTGTCACAATGTCACTTGCCGTAGATCTCTATAAAAAGGTGCTAACTACTAAGATGTGCATATATTTGTGTAACAAAGAGAGGTAGCACTATATATGAACTTGAACTGCCAAGTAAAAATGAAGCTTTTGGTGCTGATTCTGGTGGCGATGGTGGTGATATCTTCTTGCACGGCAGTGCCAAGAAGAGATGTTCTTGGTGGAATATACGGGCAAGAGCAAAGACACCGTGTTGATAGAGGGAAGTCTATTGAAGCTGTCAAGGGCAGAGTTGGAATTCCAAAAAAAAGCATCGACAACCACCATAATATTCCGAGGCAAAACTACGATGACCGGGGGACTGGCGAAGGCGATGCTGCTGGTGATAGCAGTGATAATGGAAGTGGGTAATAACTGGAAGCCAGTTTTTGTGATACATGTAAGTAAGCTCTATGTACGGTAATGAATATATATATATATATATAGAGAGAGAGAGAGAGAGAGAGGGACATATATAGATATATATAGACTATATCATATGTAGATTTATTCAAACAGTTTCTATTTTGTTAAGCCTTTATTCGAACTTCTTGTGCTGTAAGGATTGATAAATGGAGCTTGTTATATAGTCTTGGTGCAATCTCATGAAATACGTTTGAGATAAAACAAATATATGGACGAATAAAAAAAAAAGAAAAAAAAAAAGCTTTAGCCAGCTTTTGCTGTCTAAATATTGTGTATACTGGATTAACTGGAATATAGGACCATTAATATTAGGGCGCCAAATGGAATGATTTTGGTTTAGACCACAAATAAAAGGAGCTGCGATTCAAAAGATGACATTCAAATAATCCGTTCATGTCACTCAAGGTTCTAACTCAGTTTGTGCTATTGTTTCATATGTATATATTTTTATTCATTTCTAATAATTAAACAAAGAAAAACAACCGTTTGATAATGATTTAACAAAGAATTCGTTCAAACCCATCATGGGTCATCAAAACCCACCACCGCCATCATCATACCACATTCTTATTTTATTTATTAATTCTTTTTATTTTTAAGGAACGAATGTTATTATATCAATGACTACCCAATAAGAGATCCAATATCCTAACTAAAGGGTAAGAACCCAAGTTAAGCCGTTAGATTGAATCCAATGACCTGTAATTTTTCTATTTAAATATGCATATGGTAAGGCTCACCATGTGTAGATTTCATGATCCAACGGCTCCAATTGTGATCACTTTTAAGCGCGAGATCCTTATGACAAAACCACTTTTATTATCATAAAGCTCAAAACAAATAAATATTGGTTACAGCAAATGATAAATTACGGTATGAAACTTTTAAAGGGGAAGGAATCCCAATACCTTAAACTCAATGCACGAATCATGATTCCCACCTCATTTGGCAAAATCTTACTAATTCAGGGCATTTCTGTTTGTGGATGGAGGGAAAAAAAGAAAATAAATGGCATAGACTCATCAGGCCAGTAATACACAACTTATTGACTATAGAATTGAGCCACCGATCCTGCAGGTTTAGTGCTATATAATTTGAGCTCCTTGGTTGTGTTGAAGAATCAAGACAATACAAGGAGAATTACAGTACAACCCCAGCTTAGATTCTTGGTTAAGTTTTGGCCGATGCCAACCCCGCAAGCTCCAGAAGGACAAGGATATTCTACCGATACTAGAATTATAAGTCTGTCAAGAGCAGCTCAATACATTCCATGATAAGCCCAACACAAAAAGCTGCTCCCGGGAAGGATAGAGAAACCGACTATTAAATTAAGCAGAATTCTACTCCCACATCAACATGGGAAGACTTGAATCCTTGATGAATACAATAAAATATTCTGCAGTCAGGCTTCTAAAGTCATAAAGCAATAGTTAAAAGAGAAGGCAATATTGTCTTCACCACCCTTAAGCATCATTTTGCCATATCCCTGGCGCTTACAATTGACGAATGAAAATTTTAGATCCACTGTGCAAACATTCACTAGATGCTGTACCAAGATGTACCTAAGGACAGACCTCAGAATATGTGTATGCAGATTACAAAAAGGGCGACTAAGCAAGATAACAGTTTCTTTACAACTAAACTTTTGTAATATTACTGACTGATTTATGGCAATTGAGATTCACTGTTCTTTAATTGTAGTTCTCCGTAAATTTCTTCCATGTGAGCTAAAAGGAGCACTTTTAGCTTTGATAGAATGTCTGGATGAGTCGGTGCCACCATTGCATTTCTTTGAGTAAGGCACTCTTGGATATGGATGAATGGTGGCCAGTTCTCGGATTCGGCATAACACAGGCTTTGGTAAGGTACGCATGGCGTGCTTTGGGTCAACCTGTTTTAGCCATTTTAACTTTATTATTATCAACCAAATCTTGCATACCAACTCAACATCTGTACATAAAAAACTTAACATCTGTACATAAACTAAACCAATTCAACAATAAACACAGCCTCCCACAGAAAACTAGGACCACCCTGTCATGACATTTGGTTGTCACATGTGGATTGCATATTCCTACTGATATGCTTAGAACATGCAGAAGATTCATTATTAGGCAAGTGCAGATGACATGCACAGGAGTTCATACATGTAGCAAACAAATTATTGATATCAGTGATATCACAGCATCTTAATCTATGGTACGTGAAACTCAATCCTAAGTTGCCAAAAGGAATGAACCAAGGGTACTGCATGTTGGCTGAAACCAATTAATCTGTGTGACAACAGGAGAAGGCAGAATTATTCAATCGCCTTGTTTCTTCTACTTTATTCTATCACATAGGATGCAGCATGCATGCAACATTGTCATTTATACTCATTTTAAGAAATCAAGCACAAAACAAATGTACTAAAATGGTATAGAAACTTTTTGCAAACCACAAAATATGCTGGACTGGTGTCTCATGTACATATTGAGAAACAGCCAAAAGTCAAGTCAAGGGCCCACTAAAAGTAACTTAGAAATCTCACCTCTCCCTTGTTTTTCTGATGTGCATAGCTAGCTCTTAGGAGATTGCGCCATTTGTCCTGCAGAGTTCACCAGTAGTAAACACTCAAACTTTGAAAATACGAGTAACTGTTCTATTAGATAAAGCAAAATAAAAAATACCCTCAAATCTATGGGTGTGCGGTGAGAAGATGATGCAAAGAGGAGTCTCTTTATGTCAGTCCATTTTCCAACTCCAAATTGAGAGATACCATCAATAAGCTTCATCACCTCAGAAAGAGTCCACATCCTTTGATTCTTCCTCCGATCATCAATTTTAGATTTCCTCTTTCTCACACGGTCATCGTCAGAATCAGAAGAAAAAATGTCATCGTCAGATTCAAAACCCTGCACAGGAAAAGAAAAAACAGATGATTCAAATGTTGTAAGTATCATGCAAAAAAATGACTTATCAATTAAGAGTGAAGTAATAATATCCTTGCTGTGTTGGTAATCACATTTCATTAACTTCCTAATTATCATCACATTTTTCTTGTCATATATTCAGACACCTCCATTTTCCATAAAGACAATAGATAGATTCACCAACTTAGCACAAACCCAAATCATCTTAAGAAACAGTGTGGATAATAGGATGACAGAAAAAGAACGCACAGACAATACAATCAAAGGAGAGCAACAAGAAACCTGCGAACATGCAGGAGAAAAGCAGGACACCCATCATAGAAGACTGGAAAATTGTAGGTCACGCACTGCATTGTATTTCTCCTCATTTCTTAATAACATAAACACCACTCAAAATTGGTAGTATCTTACTCATTTCATTTCTCCTTTTTCGGATCATCAACAATCTATCTTCATGTCGACTAAACAGACTTAACATATATCAACTAAATTAAGCTATGGAAAAATGCATGCAGGAAGAAAACATGCTTCATAGAAGTTGGAGAAGAAAAATGAATGAACAAATTAACAAATCCTCAATTTCAAGGCAGTAAAGTTAGATTAATATCAAGTGGGTGAATGCATACCAATATAGGCGAACGTTTCTTTAGACGTCCTCCACGTAACCAAGATTCTGATGCCACTTGACTACTTTTGGAAGACTCATTACATGATGTTACCTTTGGATGTTTATCCTTCAATGTGGCAGTAGAAAAATTTTGTCCTCTCATTAGAGATCCTGGTTTCAGATCTGAGGATTCCTCAATGTATCGTTTTGTAGGTTTACGCAGCCTCTTGACCTTCGTTCCTAGAACAGTGCTCTTGACCCTCTTCTTACACTTAGACAGTATGCTACTTAATAAAACATTGTCATCACTATCCAGTTCATCAAATCTATCCACATCATGTGAACTAGGGCATTTTTCCATATCTGGTGCTTGATACTCACACTTGCTTTTAAAGGTGCCATGTGACTCAAAAGTAACCATCTTTTCCAGCGAATCATTCTTGCATTCAGATTCCAGAGCAGTTATTGATGAATCTGACATGCCAACAGCAACATTACTTCCACTAGCACCTGGAGAATGACCTTCGGAACTTGAGTTACCTAAATGTGATCCTTCAACTGGACCACAGTCAAATTTGGCAACCTTTTCAGCAAATTCAATATCTGCAATGGAAAAAGAAGGCTGGAAATTAGCATTAGCAATGTTCTGATCATAAGTTCATAACAATAGGCACATGAGTCAAAATCAAGGACTACCTAATAGAAAATCATCACACACGGTGGAGAGATCATTTGCTGCATGAAAGTCATCCACTTCATCAATATCATCCAGCAGTCCGTCAAGAACCTAGTAGATCGATATCTGATCAGATGAAGAAAAAAAAATAAAGTTTCCATAATGCGCATTACTGCACCAATCCTGAAGGGAGCAGCACAGAATGCAAGTAGTAAAAATCCTTGAGTGATGCAGACAAAACAAAATGGTTATGTCAACAAGGATTAAAAGCTTAACTCAAGTGACAAGCAACCAGAAGAGAAGCTAGTTTTCACAAGAGCAAAGTTCAGATAGTATAGCTCACTTACAGTGCGTACGGAATATAACTTATAACATAAGAATTAGTATTAATAAAGATACATACATCGAGCTTTAAATCATCTTCTCCTTGAGTAGTGAAAGAATCCAGCCCACCTTATCAAGGATCACAAGCATAAATCAGTATTTATAGATTATTTAAAAAGGGGGTTAATAAAAATAATCACAGACCCCAAAGTATGATTTCATTTTCAACCCAAAGAAAAAAAAAATTGTCTCGCTTTCCCCAGTACCTCCTCTAATATATATTATATCATCTTACTCACAGGCATCCGCAGCACATAAGATTCAAATGTTTTTGAGTACTCGACTCTGATTAATGTTTACCCACATAAGGATTCAAAGGCTAACCAAATTTGTGAAATTTGTGAACATCTGCAGGTTACTTATAGCCAGTAAAGAAAAAGCACGATCACATTAATTGCAAACTCATTGTACAGTAATTTCAAAACTCCAAATGCTTAAATAATATTGTCCTTATTAGCCAATTATAGCCACAATGGATGCTTGGGTGAAAACAAAACCATTCGTCCTCACTCGATGAGTGACTTCAAGTAGCATCAATTACTTATAGTGTGCTGGATCGGCAGTGTTTGGGGTGCACTTTCATGTTTATGGAAGTTAATTCTCCCTTAATCCTGAGTCTGAATGCAAACCTAGTAAACAGACCAGAACCCTGTTTTCCAAAAATAGGGAAACTTTCTTAAATAGGGTCACTCATATAAATACAGATATGGAAACCAAGGCACTGTGTAATCTCAGACCAAAAAATCATGTGGGCAAACATAGCAGCAACTAAAGGGATATTGTAAGAAACCATCAGAGTATTACCACAATTTGTTCTAAAGCCAAACTCAAATTCATAGGAAAAGCCATCCACGCCTGAGGTTTTCCCTAAGTTCTCTCTGCCGAAGCTTAAAACACCATCAACTGAAGCATGATCACATTTTGGCTCAGCAAGTAAATTGGAAACGTCAGCTGCTTTATCTTTCAAAGCAGGAACAAAGGATTCTTCTACCTTTACCTGAGGGAAAGCAATGACCAAAAAAATAAATAGATAAATAAATACAATAATAAAATAATTAAGATACTACAAGAATATCTAAGAAAAAATGGGAAATTTAGAAAAAAATGTTATACTAATTTAATTTCACAATTGCATAATTAAACAACCACAATAACTTCAAAGAACATTTCATCTTATGAAGAAAACTTAATGACAAATTAAATGAAAACTGAACTCCAAGACATCTGCTTAGGTAGGCACACTTGGTACACAACACAAGTTATTACAAAAAATATAAAACAAGGAACATTTGGTACGCAAGACAAGCTATTGCAATAAAGATAAAACAAAGGTGAATGTAAATGCCCATAATGCAACTCTTAAATCATGAGGAACAAGCATCGATTTACATTAAATATAATCACAACTAAATGAAATAGATGAATCATTTGTTCATAAACAAGAGGAAATCAAACATAAATCAAATTTCTAAAACCAAGGCAGGAAAGAAAAGAGAATATGCGAACTCCTAAACTTATTGCAGTAAGTTTGTTATGCGACAATTAATTAAAATTCACCCAATTCTGCAAAGATCAGTAAACTACACATGTTTTCTATTCTAGATAAAACTACAAATCTCTCACCATATTCTTGGCATCTAAATTTTATAAATGCAAGTTTGCAACTAGCTAAATTCAGAGCAAAGCCTTCTGGTTGACATGTTCAAAAGATGTAGGTTTTTGCTTCATTCTACCAACTCAACCTTAAGTATCTCAATCCTGGCAATAATTGATGAAAGACCAAGAAGAAAAGAAAATAACTTTGTTCAATTAACCAAGTAATAGATCTTCGCAGTAATTGATGAAATGCCAAGAAGAAAAGAAAATAACTTTCTTTGATTAACGAGGTAATAGATTAAAATGGCATAAGCTTCAAATAATATTAATGTTGTGATTAAAACTAAAAAAGAGAGGGAATATGGATTAAAAAGAAGTTTACAACTACTTTCCTCACATAAGTGCATGATATGGATGGTTCAGATGGTGACAAATTTTATTCACCTACTGAAGCAAAGATAAAATTAATAAAAGCAAGAAGTTGTCTGCATCCTCATATTTCACACAGATAAATGTACAAAAATGTCATTGCAAACACATGATATAGTTCAAAGTGTCTGAGTGGATGATGGTATCATGGCAAAACACAATTTGCAAGAGAAAATTGATCTCACCCTTTGGCTTGTCATGTTTCGAACATTCTCAAGCAACAGTGGGCCTTTATCCATTTCATGCTATGCTCTTAATAACTCAAACTTAGATTTTCAGTAATCTATCAAATTGTTCAAGATTCCTGCCATAGAATGAAAAGGCAAACTGATAAATCATCGTCATTGGTCATCACAGCCAAATCCCAATTATCAAACCATGAAAATTTTGCAGCAAACAAGTTGAGAAAAATGTGCAAAATTCACCATTTAAGTGATAGGAGCAAGTAGAAAATGTGTGTGCATTTACAGCTGCAGAGATCTAGCAAGCTTGATTCACAAGGATAAATAAAGTAGGCGCAGAATGGTCTCAAGCAAAATTATAATCAAATTTTGCCAAAGATATCTTGATAATAGTTTTAATTTTCAATGTTTGCAAAACATGTTTTAAGTTCATCAGATTTTTTACCAACACAAATAATTAGCAAAAAACTAAAAGTCCTTTTTTTTTCCTCCAGCACATTTAGCCAAAATGACACTTCAAATATGATACGGTCATAATCCCAGCCATGATCAGACTTAATAAAAGAAAACCAATCAACAGGAGCAAGTGGAAAATTTTCATGCATCCAGCCAACCTGTTTTAGAGAGCAAATATCCACTAGTTTCCAGGTTCTTTTTCCTCACAATTTCATTTATCATGTTTCCATGCCTCATTTCAAGTCCATGAGATTTTTTACATTTTCCAGTAGACATAATCAGCAAAGTGCTAAAATTTGCCACGGTTTAGTTTCAGCATTGTAATCTTAACATCCCGTCAGCAATAATTATACTTACTAAATCAAAACCAACACTATGGCTTGTTATGCACAAACAATTATTTAAAAAAAAAACTGGATTTATGGCGGCGAACTGGTTTGCATGATATACAACAGCAAAACAACATTATCAACACTTCAGAGAAACCAAATGAAGTAACAGAACATCACTTACAACAATACAGAACCACCGTTTCTTTTTCGGCGGGGAGAAATATCAGTAACTTAGCAAAGAATATATAAAAATTAATTTTTTTAGTATAAAATATTATTTTTTAGTATAAAATGTCCTCTAAAAAGACAAAAAGAAAGAACCCTTAAGTGGGCCTGATACAGCTGTCTGGCCTTAAAAAACGGCTCAGCCGAGAGAAGCTTATCCGCTCTGAGAAGAAAAGGTAGAATGAAGGTAACCGTGAACTCATATTTTCTTTCCCTTTCCTTCGTTTTCTACGCAACCAAACAGAAATTTAAAAGGCCAACGCATTAAAAATATTAATACTAACAAATAAAATAAAATAATTACCTGGTTTATCAGTTAAAAGACTCCGCAAGTCAACATTCTCCGATCTGTCAAACCAGAAGCATATAAAGTCTAAAATTAAATTAATAAACAAGATCTTAAAAAAAGATTAAAACAGAAAAATTAAAAAAAAAAAAGAGCTGACCTTCAAGAGACAGAGTGTGAGAGGGAGTGAAATTCGGTGGGATGTAAGAAAACGAAAAAGCTTGAAACCGCCAAGGAAAGGCGACACAAATCAAATGGACCGAAACCGTGTTGTTGTTCGTTATTTGTGTTTGGCGTGCGCTGCCCTTGTCTTTGGGCCCTTTTCTCTTAGAGAGTCGGACGGAATCGAAATGTTTTTTATATTTTTTTGTCCTGATGACGTTTGATGATATAAAGTGTGTTTGGAGTCCGCAGTTGTGAGTGAGCTGCTGGATGCTGCGGCTTGATTCGTGAGAAACAGGTGTAGAACATTTAATAAGAGAATTCCGTCCACGTTGGCATTAAATTTGACGGGCGTTACTATAGATGATAAGGCCAGGCCGTCGCCTGGCAGACGCACTTTTAATGCGGCCTGGGTTTCCTTAGCAACTGACTGTCCGTATACGCTAACTCGGGATCCAGCTTTTCGTGGGGCCCAAACCACAACATGACTCCATGATATTTAAATTCATTTTTTTCAATAATTTTTCTTTCGCAAAGAATAATAATTATTTCAGGTTATTGTTTCTATATTTAAACTTAAAAAATTGTGGGATCTAATAACTGCGTAAAAATACATATAATATATTTACTTAAAAGTTTGGGGAATGAAAATAAAACTCAAGTTTACTTGATAAAATGTAATTTAAGAATAGAAATAAATTGTGTAAGTCCCACACAATTTAAAAATAAGAAATAGAAATCTCATTTTCATAAAAAATTAGAATGAAAATAAAAGAATAGGAATGAAATATATATTTATTTTTATATTCCTTTAATTTTTTTTATATTTTCTAAATTACTTTTGTTTAAATCACAATTAATTTTATTATTTTAAATGTCAATAATATTAATATTATTATTAAATTTTATTAACTTTATTATATTAGTTATTATTAATTATTATTTTTATTAATATTATCATTATTAACATTTATTATTGATAATAATATATTTATTATAATATTTTATTAACTTTATTATTTTAACTATTATTAACTACTGTTAATATTATTTTTATTAATATTATCATTATCAACATACATTTATTATTATTATTATTATTAAATTTTATTAACTTTATTATTTTAGTTACTATTAATTATTATTGTTATTATTTTTATTAATATTATCATTATTAACATTTATTATTATTATTATTAGTGTTATTAATTTTATTTTTTAATTAATATTATTTTTATAATAATATTATACATATATTTATATAATAAAAATTATATTATTTAATACTATAGATATTTTAATAAATTAATTTTCATTCTCATTCCTCGTTCTTATTTATTTTACCAAGTAAATACATCAATGACATTCCAACACATTCTCATTTCCATTCCTATTTATTTTTATCAAATAAACATTAAAATCTCATTTTTATTTCTTATTATAATTTTATCTTATTCTTATTCTCAATCCATTCTCATTTCAACTCATTCTCATTCCATAAGCTAAACACACCAGAAAAGCCGAAGATACATCCAAATGACCAAAACCAAATTCCAGTTCCGCATCAAACTCGGGGAGGAGCTTCTTTGTGACCCCACAAAAAGTTCCAAGCAATAGAAGTGTCCATCACAGTAAAATTTGTTCTGTGTATAAATATTTTTTTTTATTTTAAATACACCCCCTTTGAATAACTCTGCAAGCATACAAACTGTACGTACAAATCATTGTAAATTAATTTTCAGTTGGCCGCCATAATTATTTGACATTACATTCTTTTGCACAAAGGCTATGCCTCCTGCAGGCTGCAAGTCACCCATCTTCGCTGTTAGGTGAACAAAAATCAACCCAACCCAACTTAGCCGAATCGACACACATGAGAAGTGGATTGTGTTAGGCTAGGCTAGGATTTATATTGGATTAAATTGGGTTGATATTTTTACCCCCCGACAGGCACTGTATGCAATGCCACTATAAAATTGTTAGTTCTTTTTGACAGCCTATGGATCAGCATTAAGAAATTTGATTTAGTTCGCTAAGAATTTAGACGAGATTTTTATCAATCCTGCTCTTCTTTTTCCTTCTTTCATCTTCTAAAGATATAAGAGCACAAAATTACAGCTTACTCTGATCTCTCATCAAGTTTAAGAGTTGAAAAGCCTATTGGTCATTGACTCATTGGCTCATTGCATGTACAAGGGAATCGAAAAACCACATAACAGTTTAGTAATCTCTCAAAAAGATAAACTGAAAATCCATAAGCAGTATAAACATATTTTGTTACCTATGATTGTCCTTGGGTTCCATTATCTTCAGCTGAATCCCCATTTGCCAAATGTCGGATCTTCATGTCATAATAAACTTCTTCAACCCTTTTTAGGTCATACTTCAAACCTGCCAGAGGTAGGCAATGATTTCAGGAATTCAGCTTATATAGATCTATTGTTGTTCAAAGACATGGACGAACAGAAGGAAGGGCTGAGAAAGCTCACTGTCAAACTTTTTGCGTAGGAAATCATTTCGGAGATTAAGCATACGGAAGGCTGCATGAAGATCTGTCAAGAACCTCAACACCTTTCTTGGGCAATCGTAGTTCCCAGCAAGCACTTGGTTCACCACGTACCTTGGCTATAAAAACAAAGCAGATTGCCAGTGAGCTCTGTCCAGCCCAATCATCTAGTATTTCAAACTTATACCAAATAACCCCCTTGACCCAAAATAATCACTAAAATTCAAAGCATACCACAGACTGCCAAAATATCATTTGCTCTGAGTACGCGTCAATACATAGTCCTATTTTTATGGAAGTTCTATTTACAATTATCAAAACTTCCCAAGTTTCAATAATCCCCTCACATGTCTACATCAAAATTTACATGAAATAATAGAAGAGTAATACCCTGCCCTTCGAATGTGTAGGATGGCACATGCTATTGAAATTCAAAGAATAGTTCTTACCATTTCATTGGACAGGAAACAAAGACCTGCAGAATATACAAAGTTCACCATCAGTAGTTCTATATACATAGAGAAAAAAGAATCTAGTGAGATGATCCTGACTCTAATCGAAGGCCAAGTTAAAAGACAAAAAAAACTGACACATTTTCTTATAAGAAGAAAACCGGACACTTCAATGCAGTGTTTTTCCTCCAGCCTAGAAAATACCAGCTGTTTGATCTAATCCAACAGTTAAAATGAAGCTCATAATAATAAATATAAAAGTTGGCCCACAGAGGTTGAATTAGCAGAAAAACCGGCACCATCCACTATTGAACTTCATCAGTTTTCCAAAATTATAATAATATTAACCATTTGCCTTTCTCATTGTCTCCTTATCTCACCTTCAAACCAAAACTCTAAAAACTCTCTCTTTATGAAAAAACGGTGAATACACTAAATTCTACGATTCAAATCGCAGAGTGAGAAATTGACCCTCCAAAGTATCAATGGTATGCATATGAATTTCTTTCAAGTGATCCCAATAAGATAGTTGGATATTTTCAAAACTTTGATGATGTGTACCACAAAAAAATGGGGTCTGATGAGATAAAATAAGGGGTTAAATAGCTCTACTCTTCCTCTTTTGATGGATTGGAAATGAGGTTACAACTTACTGGCTTAGATCATAGAGAAGAAGAGTGTGTTTGGTGCTAACCTCGAGAGGAATGCAGGGAAAGAAAAAAAAATGATACAATAAAACCAAAGAGTATAAGTGTGATTTTGGCTGCACAAGAAATTTCATTTAGTAAAAAGGAGGCAAGTAGATGAAGAGAGAATTGCACAAAAATTGGCCATTCAAAGTTTTGTTAACACTGGTTTTTATTCTTAAAAACATACTTATAAGAACACGCTTCAAACTCCTGACTCACACTCAAAAAGCCTTTTTCAAAACAGCATATTATCGAGAAAATTAGGTCAACCAAGACCATGTTCTTCAAAAGAAGTTTTCAGAAATTCAACAGAAACTTCTACTGAGTTTTTAATATTTTTGTCAAAACAAAATCTTGTTCTCAAAAACATTTTTCCCAATCTCTTTTCCCTTGAATAATAACGAGGACCAGCCTTTTGTTGATACATCAAATATAAATTATATTTTCATTAACTAGGCCAGACTAATGACTTATTTCGCTTTCCAACTGATATCTAAATTTACTAAGTACGGAAAGGGATATGAAGAAGGATTTTTATTGCTTTTTTTTTTTTTAATGAATACAAGACGTTTGTAATCAATTACAATTTGATGGCCTAGAGCAAGGGCTCGCGAAGAGGTATCCCGTGAATTGCTTTAAGGGTGGCTGTATGTTTTGTTGTGGCATTGTTTTGTTTTAGTTTTGTTGTTGTTCCAATCAGGACCTGGTTTTCACCTGTAATAGCTGAGGTTGGTAGATTAGACTAGTGATTTAAAATTCCTCCAATACTTCATGACACCTCAGTGTGTGGAGCTATTTAGTCTCTTTTCAGTTTTAGAATTTATAGTTCTTCATTATTTCATAGTTAGGAGTTTCCTAACTTAAGCTTGAGTTTTAAGCATTGCCCTATATATTGTACTTAAGCCTGGTCTTGTACTTGCACCCATATGATGTATTGTTAGTCATTCTTGTCTCTAGTATTACATATTATTAATTTCAAAAAAAGAAAAAACTACCTCTTGTAAATACAAGGCTATTTCATAGTCATCTAATATTTCTAGCTCATTACTTTCAATTGTACTTTCTTCTTCTAACAAAGAATGAAAGAATTGTATGTCTGCTTCTCTTTTGCCATTGTTGATTTCTTTTCATATAGTAAAACATGTGTTTCAAATTTTGGTTGTATAACTGTTGATGATTTTTTTAAGAAATTTACTCCGTTTGGAACTATTAGTATACTACCATTATTTTCTAATATAAAGTCTAATTCTAGAATAAATTTACATCCTACTTTTGATTAGAAATGAATGTCTGAGGTACTATCTGCATTTCGCCATTTATTGTAATTGGTACATTGTTTATTCTGCTATTTTCATTATCTAATATTTATTGGACTTCTTAACTTATTTTTATTTTCTTTTGGAACTAAACTGTCATGTGTTATACATTATTAGCTTCTGCGTTGGTCATTGCTTTAATTGCAAATTGTTTCTTTTTTAAATAATAACTCTACATTAATGTTTATTAGTTCGCTACCTGATCTATTTATCTCTACTATTTTATCTTCTTCTTTATTATAATCTTTACAATTATTACAAAAGAATTTATCTGTGGTTGTTTCTCTATATCCTAATTTGAATTTTTTTATTACAGATGGTATAGTTTTTACCAAAAAAAGGTGTATAAGTTTCCAAATTATTTACTTGAATTTCTGATTTTGAACTTTCGCTTGTTTCTGATTCACTACTATATTCACTAAGACTACATATACTATCATTATCTAATAGTTCATCTATATTGAATATTTCTTCTATATCTACTAATTGCTCGTTTATATTGCAACTATCTATTTCTAATTAATTAACCTTTTTATTTTCTGGCAATATGGTTTAATATATCCATCTTTTCCACGTAAAAAACACTTCTATACTTTAAGAAATTTTTTCTATAGAATTTTCTGCTATTATGTCCATATGGTTGCTTATACCGTTTATAACATTTCCGATACTTTTTATATTTATTATAGCTAGGAAGCTAGGATAATTACATCCTAAGGTAGGTACATCAAACATTTATATGAGTAGTGTTTGTATCCCTAGTACTACTCTCACAATAATGCTCTTACAATAATGCTCCTACAATAACACTCTCTGATTATCTAGCATTAGAACTACAATATATGGGACTTCTTAAAAATTGAGGTGTCCATCCCTATCTAGAGGAAACTTCAACCAAACTTCAAGGAGTTTTTCCTCAATTTCACTTATCATCTCCTACAGATCATAGAAATGCTGATTACTTAGTACCGAATGTTTCACAAACCAAGCCAATCAACCCCCTAGACTAACCTTCAGTCATACAAGCCACCAGCCCCAACCAACCATAAGGCCTTATTTTAAATCATTATTAGATCATTCAACCACTCATAAGACTCTATCAAAAACATAAAACATGTCTGTTTTTGGTTTTTGGGTTATTAGCTGTACCTACATCATTAAAATGGCCATTAACCAATGTCAGTCGTGCTAAAGGTATACACACAGAGTAGTGAAAAATGTATATATTTAATGTGAAACTAATTTTAGCAGAACATAGAATCATTATAATAAGTTATATTGATTCATAGAAGCAATCTCTTAATAGATATGACATTCATCAGAATGCTCACCGATAAGATAGTCCTCAATGTCCAAAGCAAACTCTGGCTGATTCACTGCATTATTAAGAAACAAAGAAAATTAGAACCTAAGAATGTGAGTCATGTTTGAAGGTCTAGAGTGATTCAAAGCTTGAGGAGACAAAGAACACAAGGAGGATGAGAAAGCAGAGACTAAAACAATGTGAACAGCTGCAATTTCTCTATTACTTATTTATTAACAGGAAGACTATCGAGATAACATCAACAAGAGGAAGATTATTAAGATAACATCAACAACAGAAAGGTTATCGAGATAACATCAACAAGAGGAAGATTATTAAGATAACATCAACAACAGAAAGGTTATCGAGATAACATCAACTTTAGCTAGGGACATAAACAACAGATGAAGGAACACAACATACGAAATGCATGCAAGTAGACAAACTTTACAGCCACTACAACATCACCTCTATTTCTCAAGCTTTATATGATTATTTATTTATTGATAAAGACCTCTAAATCTCAAGCTTTAGAAACGTATCATCTCTGATTGATATTAGGTTCCAAAAAAGATGATAAACTTGTGTGAAACCTAGAAAAACAAATTAGCCAATTGCGAAAATAAAATTATAAGATGAATGAGAACAATTAAGTCATTTTGTTGCCAAAATACAGAACAATGGAAAGCAGCTGAAAATAAATAAAATCAAGTATTTACTGTTCCTCCTAAAATTCAACTTCAGTCTATCAAAACAGTAAGTATGAATGACAATTCACAGTCAATCAAGAATGCAGTTAGATATCTCCAATCTCAGAGATACTGAAAACTCAGTGACTAGCAAAAAAACATAATATTTTGCCTCGACAAATGTTTGCTCTCTAGATGATGCTCCAATAGCAAAAGACACTTGAGACTATTTCAAACCGAAAAATTTCCAAATAATGGATGAAGGACTTCCAACCTCAAAAGCATTGTGAATAGAGAGTCTAGATCAACTTTTTGGAAGTACTTTACTGTAGGAATTAGGAACAAAGAATTCTTAACATTGAAACAGAATGCAAAAAGAATGAATTGGCAAAGAGCAAGAAGTTTCATCAGCACGTCAATTATCCTCAGCTGAAAGCTACATAATGAGGAATTCATTCTTAGACATGCACATAAACAATGCTAGTAAGTCGAGGTATCCAAAAACAACAATAGGAATTGAGACCATACTCCCAAGTTTTTCCTCTGCTTCCGTATGCATAAGAAGCTTTCCTGTCTCCAACCAGTGCATAAAAGCAAGCAATGAAACCACAGTCTGAGTTTCACTCCTCCAATCATTATGAAACCTATGCAAAAGCACCAAAAAAAAATAAAAACAATCACCAAACATATATTAACAGATTCAACGGATCACGCAAAACATAGATTCATTATGACATCTTACTCACCTGTAATACTCCGCAGGGCATTCACGTAGAACTCCAGCTAGGCGACCGTACAGGTCCTTTAGCCCATCAACTTGAGCCTTAGGCTTCTCCAAAACCTCTACACCTCAACATAATCAAACTCAAATTAATTCATTTCTAGTATAGCTAGCTATTCTTCATTTCCTAAATCTAATATAGCTATTCTTCTTTAAATAAAAAAAAAATGCAATTAAAGATATTGTTCAAAAATAATTGTTTGAGTCATTTAGGTGAAAAAGAAACAGAAGCAGTAATAATAACAGAAGAATGATACAAGGACCAACAGAAGTAATTTTGTTACCAGAAAGTGGGCGAGACTGGTGAACGTGAAGTAAACTAGCGTGCATTAGCCTTGTGATGGACTCGATCTCATTTACGACGGCTCGTATTCGCTCGCGCAAGCTTCCCGCCTCGTCCAGCTTGACACGAAAGTCTTCGAACTGCTTCTCCATAGACGTTGGCGCGTCAGTCTCACCGCCGGTCATTGAGGAGTAACGCACGCGCAGAGGCGAAGAGCGTCGGCGAAATCGAAAAGTTTCAGGTTTAGAGGGAGAGAAGAGCGACAGAGGTGGCGAAGAAACGGCTGCGGCGGAAAAGCTAGGGAGGGAGGGGAAGTGAGGGTTAATGCAGTGGTAGTGGGGCAGTGTTCTCAAAGCGACGGCGTTTCGAAACGCTGATTTCATGGTTTTGTTGATACTGGCTGTTGAATAATGTTTATGACTGCTGCTGCTTTAAGTTTCACACGTGTTACTCAAGTGAACTGTGTCTTGCCACTTCACCATGAACATTTAATTGAATTCATCTTTATAAATCATTTTGATTTTGTATTTTGTGTTAAAAAGAAATAAAAAGGCAAAAATAGTTAAGATTCTATCAACTAAACATGTACGGAGTGTAGTATCTTTGGAATGCCGTATTTAATAGCCAAAAATATTTTTTTTAATTTCATAAGTTATTTTAAAAAAATTTAGTATTATTTAGATATATTTTTAGTAGAACTTTTAAGAATTAAATAAATTATTTTATTTTTACTAAAAAAATTAAACTTTTGGAATTGAAGGTTGTAAAACTTTTCTATACAATTAAATTATCTAAAAGAAACTTTTATAGAGTTAAAGTATCTAAAGTACACCTAATTTATTCCACAATTTTATTTTATTTCTTTCATAATATAACTTTAAAAGATTGTTATATTAAAGTAATTTTATAATTTTAACAAAAACTCTTATTGACCATTAAAAAACTCAAATATTTTTTATAAAAGCTCCACTTATGAAAACTCTACTAACCTTGCTTAAACAACCGCACTAAACGAAACCATCAATGTATCCACGCTAGATATTGCATTATATTATTAGTTATTTTTTTACCTTTTTACTACAATATATTTATTAAGGGCAAGTAAAATTACTAATTTCTTATTATCTTCTTTTTTTTTAATAAATAGTTACCTTAAAGTTATTAACAAACCACCCTTCTCTAACGCATGAAAAATATCGAAATTCACCCTCTCATGACAGAAAATCCTCCTTTTTTTTTAAATTGAAAATTAAAGGTCTAAAAGACATAATGAAGCAAGGGTGTGTACGATATTTTATATGTACATGACTAGTTTAACTTACTAGTCATCAATTCCCATAGCTAAAGGGGATAATATATTCACCATCATTTCACTTATCAAACTGTGACTTTCTATTATATATATATTGTTGATACCGAAATTCGGATGAGTGGATTAATGACTCAATCTCAGATTCCTACATCATCATTAAATTTATTTGGTAGGAAGTTACTGGTTGATATCCAAGAATATTCTCCAACTATGAGCAAAATATTCATGAGCAAATAACCTTCAAGCTGATGATCAGCAAACACTTGAAATTATAGAGAATGGTTAGAGGCATCGGAAGTTTTTCCGGCGTAAACCCTTCGACACTCAAGTTAGTTATCAGGTTTACAGGAAAAACCAAATATGTCATTTCTAGTTTTTATGAATAAAATCTTAAGTAAATGTAATAGAAAAATCAAAATTGAGAAAGAAAGTTCCCCCACTCTTGGCATGATTTTCTTTGGGTTTTTATGAACACCCCATACCCACGACCTTACATCGTGGCAATTAAAAAATTAAATTCATGCCCTGATTTTCTAGATGTGATATGTGGCAGTTATTTGGACTGAACCTTGCTTCATGGTGACTTTATCCAATGTCTCCTCAAACCTATTTGCTTGAGGTCATCAGAATTGCCACCTAGTCAAGATAGCTTGCTCAAGGTCACAAGATTTACCCCTTGGTCGAGGTGGCTACTCATGGTCACCAGAATTACCTCCTGGTTGATGTGGTATGCTCATGGTCTTAAGATTACCACCTGATCGAGGTAGTCTGCTCGTAGTCTCAAGATTATCACCTGATCGAGGTAGTTTGCTCATGGTCTCAAGATTATCACCTATTAGGCTATTAACATTTGCTCACTTTTTATTTGAGGAGATCACAGTTACTTTATTTTATTCCCTAAACACCAGTCCCCCAGTTTCTAGTGTTGAGAGCAAAACGAATCAAAACTGGAAACTATAAAGTTTATAATTTTTTACAAACTTAAACCTTAAGCAACTTATTTAATTATTTTGCTTCTCCTGCTGACCATACCATAGGTAAACAGGTATCATCAGTTTAAAGTTTTATACCTTATCTAGAGCAAGTTTCAAGGCTTTTAATCTTACACTGACTTAAACAATTTTTAGTTACTTTTATCATTTTAAGGTCTTATGCCTTACCTAAAGCAGGTTTAAAGGCTTTTAATCTTTTATTGACTCTTTTTGCTTTTTCTAATGCCTTATAAAATATTAATAAATTTCATCTATAAACTTGGCTTTTCAACGCTAGCCTAGCTCTCCTTTCGTAAATCATTCTCATACTGAGCAAGTTTCATGGAATCAAGTTGACTGAGTTATATCATTAACCTTAAAATGAGCACAATCAATTTAATGAATATAAGTTATCCTCATCTCACATAGTAAGACTTGAGAAATAATTAAATTTGCATAGAAAGAATTTGAAAAGCTGTCTAGCGATCTGAGCCAAACCTGAATTGGCCATAGTACTGTAAACTAGTTGCTCTGTGATCATTAAAGAATTCACTACACTCGTAATTGTGATTTCCTAATTTAATTCCCATGTAAAATCAAGGATTAAACACCCAAGAAAGCATGTCAAACTCCCAAATGAAACATCTAACTCTATATCTATTTTATGTATAATTAACTATGTAATCATGTTGTGAAATCAAGTAATAGTTCCTGACATTCTGCAGCCACATTCCAGGATCGTTGTGGAATGAATTTCAAATATTTTGAGATCATCAATTTCACAAATCCACTATTACTCTATAGTTACGTGTCTCTACTAGAGATTTATGTTCATGTATGCCTTACTGATACTAAATATATGTTGGATGATGAAAAATATTCAACTAAGAATCGTTTCTCAATTGAAAAATGGGATGCATTTGCAAACTGGTCTGATTAGTTTTAATATGTATAAGGCAAACAAGTTGCAACAATAGCAGTGTCACAATTTGCCAAAGTTGAATGATAAAAAATAAACAAGGAAGTAGTTTGAGTGCACCTGTAATTGATCATTTTGAAATATGGCTTCTGACCTTTGGTAATTTTTTTTTAACTATAAACTTCGTTCTACTCTATTGTTGTGACTATACTTCCCCTACAGCCTGTGAGCTTCCTTTCATTGTCATTGTGAAAACCTTCGTACTTGCTTGATAAACGCTTATGGTAACTGAAAAAAGCTGAGAAAGAATTTCATTGCTCCTGAATGGACAATCATTTGCTCTTTTCCCAACTTATATTTTATTATTACCGCTTTGCCTTCTATTTGCCTTCCTTGATTCTGATCTAGCTTACTTAGTGATAAATGCATATTTTTCATATATTTTGTTATTAATTTCTCCATTTTTTTCTTGTTTTAGTCTTAAATAATTTAATTATTTTAGTTAATTTTTAATATAGTAAATTATATTTTTATTGTGTTAATTTTTATCTTAGTTTTATTTTATTTGTTATTTTAGGTATATTCTGAGATTAAAGAGGAATTAAATTGGAGCATTTAAGAAGAAATATACTTAAAAGAATTAGGAAAGAAAATAACTGAAGATTTTTTAGAAGCCAATTAATTAATTGATGCACATTTGGAAAATTGTTTAATGTGTATGGATTTACTTGACCAATTAAAAAAGATTGCGTGTATTGGACTAAATTATGGAAAGTAAATTGAAGAAAAAAGAAATTGGAAAATGGAAGTAAAAAAGGAAGCCAAACCAATTACAAGCTAAGCCTCACATGGAGCTAAAATTGAAAAAAGGAGATTGCCATCCAGCACGTGAGAGGAAGAAAAGAATAAAGCCTTTTGGCTTTAAACATGGCCAATCAAAAGAGTTTGTACATGAAGACAAAAAAGGAAGCAAATATTTTGCATGATAATTTAAATGACAAACACGTTATGAAAGTGGCAGTTTTGCCTTGGATTTAATTCTTTCCATGCAAGGATTTAAAAGCCACAATTGAAGCATTATATAAGGACCAAGCGGAAGCAACACAAGGGGATTTTTATTCGTTAGCCACACATACAAAAGGATTTGCAGCTGCAAGGGAGAGGAAAAAATAGATGAGGCAGTCGTTTGAATTAATTTTTATGTCTGGTTTTATTAACTCTTTTATTCCCAATTTAATTATGTTAGGCTAGATTTTCTATTTGGTTGAAGGTAAATTCAAAACTCTAAACATGCTATGCAATTAAATTTAAATTCTATCATTCAATTATTTAATTGGGATTGTTTATATTCTTCTATAATTAATGTTATGATTTTATTCTTATCTTATTTGAGTGGCCAATTAAATAGGACTTGAATAAATTCTATTACTAGATTAAAATTTTTGATTCGTAATTGTCTTGATATTTTAATCATAAGTAGTAGGTTGGAATCATTGATTTCGATTGGAGAACATAAACTAGGTTAAATAATCCAAGCTTGTGTGTTTATTATCTAGATCAACTTAATATCTTTCTCTGCTTAATGCTTCCATTATATTAAATTTAAAGAGCTTATTTTAAATTATTTAATAGTTAGAGATTAGGTGAATAGTTTGTTTTGCCTAACGACACACTAAGGAAAGATTGAGACTAACAGAGCTTATTGTTGTCTATGGTTGATAGTTTCAATATTAATTGATGATAGAATTGATATATTATGCGCATGTTTGGTGGTGGCGAATGATCTTTTAACTAAAGTTTTTCTCATTGTTATTTCTTTATCCTTTAATTAGAGTTTTTATTAAATTTTTGTTTTCATAGTTTTAATTTCTTTATTTCTTACAATCTAGTTAAAAATTTAAAAACCCCCTTTTATTTATAATTGGCATTTTCTTTAGTTAGATTAATTTATATTAATTATTTCTATTATTATTTTATTTTAAGCTATGTTTTAGAGTTGATAATAAATACAGCTAGTATAGTATCTGTGGGATCAATTCTTACTCGCTCTGTACTAATTATTTATACTGTTAGTAAGATTTTAAATTTGGTGGATTCTAACGACACTACCACTCAGCATATCATTTCATAAGCTTAATAAGACATTTAAATGATTTATAACTTAAAATTGTGAGTAAAGAAATAACATAACTCGTTTAGACATTCTATCATATAACTGGTGGGCTTAACATCATGTCCTGATTATGTAATTACCTTCCTTATGATTTTACCCAAAAATTTCACAATAAAAAATAGTTGGTCTACGGTAGCTTAAGCAACAAAGGCATGGATATGTTCTTAAACATAAAAGCCAAAGAGATAATTCTGAAAACTATAATGGTGCGTTTACTTCTAAGGAATGAGAATGGGGTGGAATGAGAATGGGCTGGGAATGAGAATGAGCTGGAATGGGAATGAGGAATGAGAATGTGATTTCAATGTTTACTTGATAAAAATAAATGGGAATGAGAATATGCTGGAATGCCATTGATGTGTTTATTTGGCAAAATAAATGGAAATGAGGAATGGGAATGATAATCAATTTACTAAAATACCCATAGTATTAAATAATGTAATTTTCATTGACTAGATACATGTATAAATATTATTATAAAAATGATATTAATTAAAAAATAAAATTAATAATAATAATAATATTTTAGTTGTTATTATTATTATTATTAACAATAAAAATAATAATTAATAAAAATAGTTGATTTATCATTATTAACAATATTATCCTTATTGTTGTTGTTGTTATTATTATTATTATTAAATTTTATTAACTTTATTATTTTAGTTATTATTAATTGTTGTTATTATTATTTTTATTAATATTATCAGTATTAATATTTATTATTATTATTAAAATTAAATTTTATTAACTTTATTATTTTAGTTATTATTAATTATTGTTATTAATATTAAAATTTATTATTTTAGTTATTATTAATTATTATGATTATAATTAAATTTTATTAGCTTTATTATTATAGTTATTATTAATTATTGTTACTATTATTATTATTATTAAAAATAAATTTCATTAACTTTATTATTTTATTTATTATTAATTATTGTTATTAATATTAATATTTATTATTTTAGTTATTATTAATTATTGTAATTTTATTAACTTTATTATTTTATTTATTATTGATTATTGTTATTAATATTAAAATTTATTATTTTAGTTATTATTAATTATTATTATAATAATTAAATTTTATTAACTTTATTATTTTAGTTATTATTAATTATTGTTATTATTGTTTTTATTAATAATAATAATTATAAATGTTAATAATGATAATATTAATAAAAAAATAATAACAATAATTAATAATAACTAAAATAATAAAGTTACTAAAATTTAATAATAATAAAATTAATAATAATAATAACAACAATAATAAGGATAATATTGTTAATAATGATAATATTAATAATAATAATTACTAATAATAACTAAAATAATAAAATTTAATAATAATAATAATAATTATTATTATTATTATTAACATTTAAAATAATAAAATTATTTGTGATTTGAACAAGGGTAATTTAGGAAATATGAAAAAATTAGAAGGATAGAAAAGTAAATTTATGTTTTATTCCCATTACCACATTTTCATTCCCAACCCCCCCATGGGAATGTGATTCCCATTCCTTATTCCCAAATTGTGTGGGATCCACATATTTTATTCTCATTTCCAAATTACATTTTGCCAAGTAAACATGGATTTCATTCCCATTCTTTCATTCTCATTCCCCATTCCCATGAAGTAAACACACCATAAGTGTGCAGCGCATGCTTTCAAGCGATAAAAGTAAGCATGTTGTACTGACAATTGGATGGCAAGCACATGATTCCTGTAAGTTCTCATGCCATGCATTGCATTTCAAATCCTAACTCTGTTAAAATTTACTTCAGTTCCAATTATTGAAGCTTATTCTTTATTCTATTTCAAGAATGTAGAACTTATTTAGCAATAAACGAGGCATGCAGTAAATGAATATTTGATTCTAGATCTTAATGCACGTGAATGGCAATTTCAACAAGTTGCTCTTTGTGATCTAATCATGCACAGCCATAAAATAAAATTTCTTATATTTAAATTGGATTATGCACACAATTACCAAAATTGTGCAATTAAATAAATTGATTTTCATTATTTCAATTTTAAACCGCATTTTTTTAATGAAAACAAGAATCAAGTTCTCGTCAAGCTACTATGTGAATTAAAGTGAAAAGTCGATGACTTACCGATTGAATGAGCAAATTCCTTTAATACCCGAATTTGGTCATTGGGCTCTTGGCAGTGCTTAATCAAGATTTATTCCCAACAATTTAATTTGCAGATTACTTCTGCTTCGGCCAAATCCAAATTGTTAGAGACAATGATAGATTTTTGTACCGATCCCCACGGCACCAAATGTTGATGTCGAAATTCAGATGAGTCGACTAGTGACTCGATCTCAGATCTCTACATCATCATTAAATTTATTTGGTGGGAAGCTGCTGGTTAATCTCCAAGAATATTCTCCAACTATGAGCAGAACATTCATGAGCAAATAACCTTCAAGTTGATGATCAGCAAGTACTCGAAATTACAGAGAATGGTCAGAGGCGCCGGAAGTTTTTCCAGCATAAATCCTCCGACGCTCAAGTCAGTTATCGGGTTTACAAGAAAAACCAAATATGCCATTTTCTAGTTTTTATGAATAAATAATCTTAAGTAAATGTAATAGAAAAATCAAAATTGAGAAAGAAAGTTCCCCATCTCTTGGCATGATTTTCTTTGATTTTTTATGAACACCTCATACCCACGACCTTAGATCGTGGCAATTAATAAATTACATTCATGCCCTGATTTTCTGGAGGTGATATGTAGCAGTTATTTTGACTGAGTACTACTTTCTGGTAACTTGGTCCAATGTCTCCTTAAACTCGTTTGCTTGAGGTCACCAGAATTGCCACCTGGTCAAGATAGCTTGCTCAAGGTCACAAGATTTATCCCCTGGTAAGTCTCAAGATTACCACTTGGTCGAGGTGGTTTACTCATGGTCTCAAGATTACCACCTAGTCGAGGTAGTCTGCTCATGGTCTTAAGATTACCACCTAATCGAGGTAGTCTGCTCATGGTCTTAAAGATTACCACCTATTAAGCTATCAACCATTTACTCACTTTTTATTCGAGAAGAATATGGTTACCTTATTTTATTCCCTAAACATACATACATATATATATATATACAGAGATTTAATTTAGCAGCAAATTAAAACGACCAAAATCACCTCTTCTTAAAGCTTACATCGAATATATCAATATCATAACGAAGTAACTAAGCTACGAACCGACTAACAAAGCCAGGATCCTAAGAATGGGCAAGCTTAAATAACGAGGCCGATCGCCTAGATAATTGCAGCTTTCCATTAACGAACGAACCACAACGAGTTATCAGCCATACCTCCGATGAGTATCTGAGGAACAATGAAACTTAAACAAATGAGGCTGCCTCTAACTGTCATTTTTGGGTAGACAGTGGGTGCAAACAAATAATAGAACTATAGTTTTGTGCAAGCCTTTGTGCATTGGCAATAACAAAAAGCTTATAGAGCCCATGCATGCATCATGTATGTATACAGCAAAACTTCCCTTATATGCTTCCCTTAATTAGTACATTATATTATTTGTCCTAGCTTGATTCTCTATATCTCTTGCATGTGTTATATGTAAAAAAGTAGTAAATCTATCGGTTCATTCTGCTCCTCTAATATCTCAAGAGAATGGAGAATGTTGGCTGGATATACTCTCAAATATGTTAAAACTTTTGGATTCTTTATACTTCTCAAGAAAAAAATCTTTGAATTCTTTATACCTCCCAAAAAAATATCTTCACTTGTTCCAACACAATATATAAAAACTAAAAGGAAAAATGCTTGGTGTAGAGAAGCACGAGAAAAAAACGAAAAAAACAATAAAGAAAAGGATAGAGAGAGTGAGTGGATAGAGAGAAAGAAAGCAAAATTTTTATGTTTTTTTCTCGTGCTTCTTTCTCTCTAGCACTGCTCAAACTAAAAACTAATTTTGTGATCATCGAATGTGAAAGTGGATCATAATGAGATTGTGTGGTCGAACCTCTTTTTTCTCATTTTCTCACGTAACTTCTTTGTATCAAAAGTCTTGATGAACGAAATGGATTCAAATGTACACAAGCCAAATTGCCGGCAACAGGCTTTAGATCTTAGTAAGGCTGAATAATATACTACTCACAAATAAAACATAACCCTTGAAAGACAAACAATAAAGAATTTCAGTAGTAATGCTGAGTGCATGAAAATGCTAATGGGATTTTGAAACTTTTGTATAATCATTAACAATAAGCACCCTTTCTTGTAATTACCAACTACTGTGAAAGATTTTAAATCTACTTGGGCACAAAGCAGACAACTACTGAAGAGCGTGCTCGAAAATTCTAATGGAAGTGATAAAATTGGAGGTTGATGATGAGTGCTCGATTAGTGAAAAACAAATGAACTTTTGCTCAAAAGCATTAAGTGATTTTCTTGGGCTTGAAGGAAAATCCTGGTTTTGCGATAAAGAAATGGGTCGCTGCATTGACGGGGAAATTACTATAATGAGTGATTTTATTTGAATGTGCGTGTGCATGGCACAGGCATTCAGGTCCCCAAAATATAAACACGCGCTCTCATGGACATAAGCCATATCTATAATAAAATCTATTTTGGATTGCCATACTAACAAACTTTAATTGTACCAAAAATAATAATATAATTACTGCATAAAATTTATTGTAACCAATGAAATTGGGCATTCTATTTGTGTGTTTGTTTAATCGTTCTAGTTATTCCTTCCTAATGCTTACTCTGACTTGCATTGCATGACTTGTTCGTAGTTCTTACAAAAAGACAGAAGAAGAAGACTTTCAACGGTTACGTCTCTTTCGGTCTGACTTTGACTTGTCTTCTCCCGTTTCCGTATCCAAATGCCTCATTGCCAACTTGGATTCAGTAGACTGACTCATTCTTGTCTTTTAAAAATAATGGAATATCTTTTATTCACTGTTTAATTTGATTTAAATATGTTATTAAAATATTTCAAAGATGACTGACTTACTGATTCTACTGCCGTGTATGGATTGGACTTTCATTTTCACATCCTAAAATTGCCCTTGCTCTTCGAGGGCTTTCACTTCCCTCAGATCTCAACATTTGTTAAAACTGTCAAGTTTCTGCACAAATCCAGCTGACAAAATTGATAAATGTGAGTTCATTTATTTCTGTATTTATTTATTTTTTTATTATTATTTTCGGAAAGGAAAAAAAGCAAGATTGTGTGACAGAAGAAAAAAAATAAAGAACAATATTTTAGTTTAGTTGTTTCATTTGCTTGACCTTTGATTGGAAAAAGCAATTTTTTGAACTGGGTTTGTTTGCTGAAAAAAAATATAAAACTATTTTGGAAGATGAAATAAAATACTGTGAATTTGTGTACAATTATTAGTGGATTATTGATTATAGTTATGATTTTTGTTGTCTTATTGAAATATTTTATTGAATCTGATCATTCTGATTGAATGTATGTTTATCTAGATTGCACATATTTATTGTTTTTGTCAGTTTCTGCAGTTCTTCATTTTGCCTGTGTAGATACTTTGTTTTGACTGCTTTCGATTGAGTCTCTCTGTTTTTTTTCTTTTCATTTGGATCTGATCTGCAGTAAGGAAATTTTTGTGTGTTGATTTGTTGGGAGCCATGAAGTGCTTCCCATTCACTAACTGGGACAAGAAAGATGAACCACCCACAACTCCAAAGTCATTATTTTCAATTCGGTCCTCTTGCTCTACATTTAATGACAATGAAGTAGGGAGAATTGGTTCTGAATTAACTTCACAGAATGTATCAGCCATCAGTGTGGAATCCGAGGCAAGGCCCTCATATCCTAGCATGTCTCAGCGACCTAGTAATCTTAGAGAGTTCACAATCGCTGAGCTGAAGTCGGCCACAAAGAATTTTAGCCGCTCTGATGTGATTGGAGAAGGTGGGTTTGGTTGTGTTTACAAGGGGTTGATCAAGAATTCAGAGGATCCTTCCAAAAAAGTTGAAGTTGCGGTAAAACAACTTGGTAGAAGAGGGGTACAGGCAAGGCTTTTTTGTCAATTGTCACTATAAAAATTTGCTAACATTTTAGAAGTATGGATTTTCTGCCTTTATTCTGGAAATAATTAGAACTGATTTGACTTTGAAATGCCATTAAGTTATTTCCAGTTTCCACAACAACTTGCATATCTTGTCACTCTATTGATGAATATTTGAAGGGACGATTACTGATCTAAATTTGAGAAATGTAAGGACTGCTCACAGTTATTTCTATTTTAATACTTAAAAGAACTAAATGGATCAGAAAGTCTCATGTAAATACTACCAAGTTGAGCCATGATTAATTCTTTCCAATCTCTCAGTTTAGCTGACCAAACACTTATCAAATCTCAAGTTTATACTAAAATATCCATGTGGTGATAATGCATTACGTTTTGTTGTTACTTTCTCTTTATTATTTAGTTTTTCTTTTACCAACTTGTTTTTCTGTAGTTGATTATAATGCATGTGATTCCAAAGTTAATTCTGAGCAATACTTTTTAATCTTCTAAAGTATTTGTTGTCTAACAAAGATGATGTTATTATTAGTTGAAAATCTCTTTCGGTCTACGAATGTGGGATCTCACCTGTTTGTTTGCAGGGGCACAAGGAATGGGTGACAGAGGTGAATTTCCTCGGAGTTGTCGAGCATCAAAACCTTGTGAAACTGGTGGGATACTGTGCTGATGATGATGAAAGAGGAATCCAGCGACTTCTGGTGTATGAATATATGCCCAATGGGAGCGTGGATCAATATTTATCTCCTAAATCTGAAACCATTCTTACATGGGCCATGAGATTGAAAATAGCACAAGATGCTGCTCGTGGTTTGGCATACCTACACGAAGGAATGGATTTTCAGGTATTCTACCTGTTTCAACACGTTCAAGGTTTATTGCATATTCCTGCTTTTGCAGTTAATGCAGCTGGTCTTTTGATGGAATGTTAAGACATTAATACAACAGAAGCATACCCAAGCTATCTTGTGTGGTATTTACCTTTGAGTTCTGTTGTGTTTATTGCAGATCATCGTCAGAGATTTCAAATCTTCAAATATTCTTCTGGATGAGCAATGGAATGCAAAGCTATCAGATTTTGGATTGGCCAGATTGGGCCCTTCAGAAGGATTCACGCATGTTTCAACAGCCGTATGTCCTTGCATGATGATTTTTCTTATTCGACATCAATCAATTAAAAATTCTTTACACAATTTAAATATCGTTAAAACTAGAATAGCATAGAATTGAACTCAAAACTCGGACGGTTATCAAAAAGTAACTTTCTTGAATATCTTGTTGTCTAAGTTAGTAGTTGAATTTGTTAAAAATAAATCTTCCTTCCTTCATTTGCACTTGTTCCGCAGCAACAGCTTTAAAAACTAAAAGTCATCTGAAACACTGTTACTTATTTTTGAAACTGCCTGTGCAATGTAACATTTGAGGAATTCATTAGTTTGTTGCAGTTATGATATCACAAATTCAAAATATGGTTACATTATCAACCCACCCTTAATCAATGAAAGAAGAAGAAGAAGAAAATAATAGAAAATTGTGGGCACTTGAAAGAGGGTGTTTTCTACATTGAGCATTTACATTTTAATGATCACTTTGTGGAGATAAACTGGTAAAGGTAGTATGTGACACGCTTGGTCATGATTTGTCCCTATGGATAATAAATTAGTTTATTGACTTATGATGGTAATGAAATCAGTTTCTTGTATATGGTAGAGTTTACATATGCCTGTTTATTTTTCATCACTTGTTTAAAGACATGCTCATCAAAGTTAATGACATAACTTCAAAGGAAGCTAGGGAGCCCAAACATCAAAACAAATATATTCAAACTTATGGGAAGACCAAACTCAACCTTGGATAGTATATGACAACAAAGCAGGCATATTAGATATTAAAACAAATTAATTGTTGCTGCATATATAGCCAGTATACTTTGCTGAACTTTTTATCTTGTCAGGTTGTTGGTACCATGGGATATGCAGCTCCTGAATATGTCCAGACTGGACGTCTTGCAGCCAGGAGTGATGTATGGAGCTATGGTGTATTTCTTTATGAACTCATAACAGGTAGGCGCCCTATAGATCGAAACCGTCCAAAGAGTGAGCAGAAGCTGTTGGAATGGGTAAAGCCATACTTATCAGATGCAAAACAATTCCGACAAATAGTGGATCCCAGGCTAGAAGGAAAATATTCCCTCCGGTTGGTCAGCAAGCTTGCTCATGTAGCCAACCGATGCCTAGTCAAAAACGCAAGGACACGTCCAAAGATGAGTGAAGTATTGGAAATGGTAAACAAGATTGTAGATGCATCAGCGGAAGCTGGCAGTCCTCGACTACCCCTGAGGAGTTCAACATCTAGGGAAACTCCTGAACATACTAAAATAAAACATAAGAGAAGGATAGTAGAATCAAAAACCAGAGAAAGTGGTACATTGTTTTGGAAGTGGAGACAAAAGCTGGTGAGAACTTGCTGAATATAAGAGCTTTGTGTCAACAATGCAGATGATTTTCTGTGATAATTTGAGTGTATAAAGGTGCTATCACTGTTAAATTTTTTGGTCTTTGCACACTGTTGAGAGACCATTTTGCAGAACTGACAAGAAGAAGAATACAGAAGAAACATAGACTTAGATTAATGGATTCCCACTTTGTGCTTAGAAAAGAAACTGTAAACACCAATTCTTGAAAGGAGACGCCCAGTGGCAATAACCTGGCTGAAGGACGAAGGAGCACGCGAAAGATTTATGGCATAATTAGTATCAAATTTCTGTATTCCTGAATGTATAGTTTGTATCATGGCATCAATAAGAGACAAAGATTGATCATATAGAAAATCGTTTGCAAAATTTGCATCTTTGTTGCATGTTGATTTCACTGTTGTACCACTTGCTCTGAAATTTTTATGATTTTTCGTCACTAAATTTTCTTATTTGTCCTGGCCCGTATAAAGCCCTGGAATAGGCATCGGGCCTTGTGTCCATTTCTATGCAGAAATAAGTATACTTTTATTTTTTGATAGGCAGAAATAAGTATACTGTAACCGAAAACTCTTTTCTTTTTCCTTTTGTCTTTTTTTTGCTGCGCGCGGGAGATAAAGCGTAATCACAAATGCTCTTTTTCAAAAGTACTACTCCAGGTATTGTATCCACTTATATTACAAAAGTTATAGGATTCGACTATCTTATAATAGTGATATTATATCACTGTTGCAACATAATTTTTTGGTACTACTGTTGTAATATAACTTTGACCAACAATTATATCATATTATATTTTTTGTCTTTGTTTAATAGAGCCATTGGATGTTTTATTATTCAATCTAACGGATGAAAATGATTTTTTTTACAATAAATATCAGATCCACCTATCCTTCTAAATTATTTTTTGCGATGAATAAAGTTTTTTAAAACATGTACCTTATTTGATTAAAACACTAGGTGACAGAATGGAGCCTACGAAAATTGTGAGGAAAAAAAAAACAAGAAAAGGTACCATGGCTTTGCTTGCAAGTTTCAACACAAAATCGTACAAGTTACAACACAGGTGTAGTATATGTTCTTAATTCTCAAGTGTGAAAGAGCACCATGTTCTTTGCAATTATTAGATTCCTTTTGAGTGTTATAGCAAGCGTTGACTTCTGCCATAACTGGTGAAAAAGATAAATCAGAAAGAAGTAAAGGGGTGATCATAAGTGATGAGAAAAAAGTTCACTAAAAGGCAATACAAATAAATTTAATATGATACAAATAACAAACTATTAAAAACCTACTTTATTTTGCCAAGTCAGTTTCTTAATCCTTTTAGTTACTTAAGATTTTAACTCAAATAGTCAGTTGATATAAATTTGACTGGAAAATCATTTGTCTAGTCTTTTGAGAATATTGTAGTTTTTAAGTTAAATGTAAAAATTATAACTTATTATATATAAAATTAATGGCAAAAATTTCTACAGGGACGAAAATTCTTGGAAATTTTTCTCATTCGGGGAAGGTATGAGAAGGATTTTATACACAATTTCTTACTCGGGGAATGGATGAGGATGAGGTAGAATCTCCATCCCCTACCTATTTCCCCATTTCTTTGTATTAATTTTTAATTTTGATTTTATTTTTTAGAATTATTAATAAATGAATAATGAAATTTAAATTATAAAATATTAAATATTAGTATAAATAATAAATATCAATATATTTATACAAATCTGTTATAAAAATTTTGAGCCTACTTAACAAGTTATAGTCCTAAATTACTATTCGATCAAACATTATTCTAAAGGTTTTGACCCAAAACTATTTTAGATTATGAGTCATATTGCTTATATTATTTCTATTGTTTTAGATTTGAAACATGATGCTATCTTTCAATTTGTCACATTCCTTGAGAAATAACAGAAGGAGTATGAGGTGAAAGAATAAATATTTTTATTAAAAATATTAATTTCAGTATCTATACCCATTTCATTTATTTCATTATTGATATAAAAGTAATTTCTTTTTATTAAATGATTATGAAGATCGATGAAGATAATTATTCTGATGATTTATATTTTGTAGTGTGATTTTTATAATAGATTAATGTTAGTGTAAGATATATTGTCAAATCTTCCTTTTGTTTAAATTTTTATTTTAATATGATTAAATTAAGTTCAAAAATTAAAAACGTATCAGTTATTCGGAGATCAGAGACTCCTCGAAGATCCCTCTTATTATTTAAGGAGGAGGCGAGAATCCCCTTAAGTAATTTTGATGGGGACAGAAAGGAGATGATGATATATGGAGAATATCATGAACGAGTGAGGGGATGTCAGTCCCCTTCCCTCTTCTCCCCATTATCATCCCCAGATTAATAATTTTACGTATTAGATTTGTGCCGTTGTACTTGTAAATAAAAAAAAAGAACAAATTACGCAAGTATAGAGTATTTAAATTCAGACATTTGCATGTGATAAAATATGTGTTTTTATATAAAAAATTATTTAAAACTAATTAGACCATTTTTTTATGGTTTGAAATTATTTTGTAACTATTCAAAAGAAATCTATCTTACACATTATTTTTGTCTTTTTCTTTAGAGGCAAGTGGATAGGTGGGCTCAAGTACACTATAATTTTTAAACTTGACTTTCTTTGAGAGTTAAATTAGGTGGCTAACTAAATAAAGGGCTAAAAGCTACTTGACTGGACTCTAAATAGTGAAATCTATCTCATATTTATTTATTTATTATTATTTTTGTTTTATAAGTGAGAGATGAGTATTCATTAATTCAATTGATAAAATCTCTTGACTTTGTATGAAATATCATACATACAAAACTAAAACTCTTCCTCTCATAATAGGAGAAATTTTTTTACCACCAAACAAAAAATTATAATAGATAAACTCATTATTTTATATAATTAATCTTTTCATGTCACATTAGTTTATATATACTCTATTTGTGTTTATTATTTTTATATTTGGACTAATTTGATTGATTTAACTTTGAATTTTAGAGTCTCCACGTCGAAGAATTCTTCATAAAATATAATTTCCTTGCCTGCCATATAAAGTGCAGATAAAGCTAGCTATCATTTCCGTGATGATTTGTAGCTTTCTTCATTTCAAATATGAAACGGGGTTGCTTCAACTTGCGGGACAAAGAAAAGGATCTTTCTGTTTCTGTTTAATGGAAATTTGGTTAGTAGCACTAAGCAGCCGCAAGCACATGTCAGAAAATAAATGGTGACTAAGATATCAAATATCAACACGACACGAAAGCTATTTTCCCCCTGAATTATTATTACATCGGCACGCTTATCACGTCCATTGATAATTATTAGAATGGTATGTTGTCTTATTTATAAGACGATGCATTCAAAGAGTAGGCAAACTCAATCCAATCAAATGAATCTAATTTAATTCAATTCAACTTAATTAAATTTATATGAGTTGATTAGATTACAATGGGTTGATTGGGTTTATGTACAGTACTAATGTCAGTAGTCTTTGGAAGCGACTGATGCAGTCACTGCTCAACAGGGGGACAAGATTCCCTTTTATTATTTTTTGTGCTCCCTTTTCTTATTTTTTGTGTTTTTTTAAGAGACTATTACTCATAATATTTACAATCATACATATATTAAAACTTGTTTACATCAATTCTAATATGCCACTACTCAGATTTTTAACTCTTTCAAATATTCGAGGGACGTCAACTCCACTCCTTTCAAATATTCGAGGGACATCAACTTCCCTCCTGGAAGAAAGACTGCCTTCACTCAAGCTCTGGGACTCCGAGAAAAAAAATTTAAATTAAACCCCTGCAATACATCTACGGGGGTTCAAACCCCTTCCCTTACATTTGTGAGGGAGGGGTTCTGACAACTTGGGCTACGACCAAGTAGTTTTATTTTTTGTGCTTGATTAAACTATTTTGTTATCAATTCAGTACTTGCCATTAATACAGATTACCAATAATGCCCTTTATAACACAATCACCTTTTATATATTTGTTTAATCTATTTTTTGAGACAGATAATTAACCAAAACAAACTTGAAGTTTATGAATAAAAATATGGAGTCATTACTACATTAAATTTATCTAAAAATTATGCAAGTAAAAATAACTTTTTTTTAATAATTCACCAAATTATTGGACAAAAATATTGATATTTATAATAAAAAATTTTACTTGAATCTCCTAAATCAATTGTAAAAAACAGATGGAATATTTAAATCAAAACTTGAGCTCAAAACGAGTTAAGTCTACTCTATTTACTTCATAAAAAAATCAAATTATTTGTAAATATCATAATGAAAAAAGGGGTTAAAATAAGAAATGGAAAAGGAATAATGGAGTATTGATTTTTTTTCCCAATTTTATCTCTGAAAATTTTTTTTTTGAGGAAGAAACATTTATGTTAGGGTGTTATTGTCATGTTAAACAAATATTATAGTCAATTTAAACTCTTAAATAAATTTTAATTTTTTCAAAAAAACTGAAAGAAATGATAATATATAATTAAGCATAAAGGATATGGGTTTACTTAATCACAAATTGTAGGGGAAAAAAAAAGGGTCAAGTGTCCCCCTGTTGAGCAGCAACTGCGTCAGTTGCTCCTAAAGGCGATTGAAGGGTAGCATTGCCATTGGTTCAGCTTTTGGCAATCTTATTAATGTTTGGGTGTGGCTAAGTTCATATTAACGAACCATATAGCCTCATCCAACCCATGAATAGTAAAATTTATACAAAAAATAATGTCAACTGACAATATTAAACTCTAAGGTTGTGCTTGGCATAATATATTATTTTATATTGTATTGTATTATTTTAATGCAGATATATTGTGTTATATTGTATTGCATTAGCACTGTATTATAATAATATTGGTACAACGTTTATTGCTATATTGTACTATATTAATTTTTAGTTATACTATCTTTGATGCTGCACAATCTGTATTAATTTTTTTGGTGAGTAATTTAAATTAAAAATTCAAAAAATAAATTTTTTAATACTTAGAATAATATTAAATAAAGAAGCCTTAAATTTTTGAAATTTAAAATTATATTTTTAATATAAACATTAAAAAGTCATAATTATTCATAAAGTTCGAAGTTTATGGCCTTAAATTTTCGGTAGCATAACATTTATTTTTTCAACACTTTTTAAATGTATAATTTATGAAATATAGATCAAATCAAATCATTCAATCAAATAATCTCTAAATAAAATTACAACATAAATAAAGGTTTACATAAAACTCTAAACATAATACAATAATAACGATATAAACCATAACTGAGGACATAACAGTAAACAATGTCTTATAACACAATTTCAAGTGCTTTTTTCCTCATAAACGTGGAAGGTTCCACAACCAATTTTCACAAGCATTGTTACATATTGTAGCCCATAAAATTCAACTTCAAGATCAAACTAGCACCCAAGAGCCCATGTAATTCAACCACCTTGAGATGTTAAGAGAGAATTTAAGAAACTGTTGCCTTTTGTTGCCCAATCTTCGGCCTTTGATCATCTACTCGCAATAATGAAAACAAGCACCTGGCATGCGCATCACATGTTTAACTCTATCATGCTCACTTAGAGGAGGAGGGAAAAAAATATTATTAAAACAGAAACAGTTAACAATACAAAATTTAAAAATTCAGTCATATTCACATAAAGTCACCATTTAAACTCGTACCACTAAAAAATCCACTCTATCTTGCATAAGTCCCATGGGTTTGCCTTGATATCGTGTTTATACAGTTGTATTAAATGATTCTGGTCGTTTGAGTGTTGTCTATATAATGCATACATTCCTGATTGCCGGTTAGGTCAGTTCCTTTGAGAATGTTGCGCAAAAACTATTACTTCAAGAAGCATATTTGCCAGCAGAAATAATATAGTATGAGATCATGCTAGAAATCAAAAGGAACAATCAAAATAAAGGATCCTAATGAAACAAAATTTTAAGGATTTAAAATCTCTTCCAAATTGGTTCAGCTCTACGAAACCTATTTATTATTGGTATGTAATGTAGTTTCTTACAGATGATACAATGTTTTAAAGGTCAATTAATTGACCTTTTTAAAGAAGAAAGTATAAATGAGTACACATTATATTTCTGAAAGTCTAGCACATGGCACATTTTGATAGTGTAAATCTACAGCTACATAATGTAAAGAAAGCACTGAGTAATTGTCTACATGAACTACCCCCATTAATTGTCTACATGAACTACCCCCAACAGAAGCCATTCATAAAGTACTCAACCAATTTACAATGAAAAGTTATCAGAACTTGCAAACTTAAAATGAATCAAATCCTTTGACCTCTATGAGGTGTTCAAGATACAGAACAACCTATAAATCATAATTTCTCAAAGGAGTTCCGCTATTTGAATTGAGACAAGATAGAAGGAAAAGGAGGACAAAAATGATTTAATTAACCAATAAAAATGTGGGCCCACAATAAGTTTAAAAAAAACGCGTGAATAGAGAATAAGGTTGCTTTGATATCTTTTCTTCCTAATTTAGAGATAAGGTGGGGATTTTCTTTTTTTATTAATATTTTAATATAACTGTGGGGCCAGCCAATGAAGACAAAATGGTAAGTGAATGAAAACAACAGCAAGTGGCTGCCGTTTCTGTCTTCATTTTGTCATTTTGGTGTTCAGTTATCCTTTTTCTTTCTCAAAGTTGAGAAAAACATGCCTTTGGACCAAACATGCCAAGAAGCAATTCTTGACATTTTCAAAAGACTAGCATGTAAGAGGAAAGACATGAAAAGTTTATGGCCTATTCAGTATTGTTCCAAACTAGTATTTTTTTTTAAAATGAGAATGAAAATGGTACTTTACAGTTGTTGTATTTGAATTTAAATATATGTTTGGTATCATTTTCTCTATCCTGTACTTTAAGACTTAAAACAATAATATGTGTTCGGTAGACACAATTAAAAATAATAAAAATTGTGAATATGTTCGGTAGTACTATTTTTAAAAATAATTTTTTCTAAACATTAATTCATATTTAGAAAATAATTATCTAACTAATACATAAACAAACATGCAATAAATAATTCAAACAAAATAATTAAAAAAATTACATAATAATAAAATTTTATTATTAGCATTTTTTTAATTATTAATATTAACATTAAGAAAAAAATTTATATTATCATTTTTTTTGCACTATAATTGAGCTATATATTACAACATATATGAATTAAAATACAGGATAAAACTTATAACAAATGATACAAATATGACATAAAAGCACTAACAACATACACCTTTGCTATAATTGAGCTGTATTTTTTTATAACTCCCTTTCATATTCTATTAACATGTACAATTTACTTCATTTAGTTGATCATCTCCACAATCGTGGTTTGTATCGTTCTGTTTTCTTAAGGTAATCTGCAAATGATAGTTTTGTTAGTTCTGGTCAAATCATGCTTGTCAATTTTTTTCCTTATCATATTCATTGGCACATATGAGTTTTGTTGTGATTTGCTACCACAGCATAATTGATGGAGCCGAGAGAGTAATAGCAACAGTTGAGACAAAGTAGCAGTGACAACAACAAAGATGGAGCAACAAAAGCAATAGAGATAAAGCGACAACAACAGTAATTATAAAGCACAGTAGCATCAGAGATAGAGAGTAGAGTAGCACCGATGGATCGCCAAGAGCAACGCAACAACATCAGCAGTGGAGATGCAATGTAACGACAGTAGATTAGATCGGATGAAGAGATAAAGAGAAAGAGAGAGAGAGAGAGAGAGAGAGAGAGAGAGCTGTAAATTAGATTGGAAGAGATAAGGAGAGAGAGTTGTTGGAGTTAGATTGAGATAAGATTTTAGGGGGGGGGGAGAAAGTGAGCTTTTGGATTTTGTTTTGTAATTTATTTCAAAATTTAGTTTTATAATATATGGAGAACATGTTAGACATGTTCTCATTTTTGTAACTATAAAAGTGAATTTGAATTTTTTGTTTTATAATTTATTTTTTGAATCTAGTCCACAAAACATGTGTTATATTTGTACTCTTCAAATGAAAATGAAAATGAAGGCCCAAAACTGGTATTGTACAGGCCCTTATAATTTACTTACTCCCATATCAACATAGGTTACCAATTGACACTTAGTTACCCATAAACATGCACACATAGATAGTCGACATTATCTAATCTTGCTGTCTACATTAGCACCTTATAAAACCATCTAATAGTTTGTTGTGAATATTTGGCAAGAAAGTTCCTATATTCCATCATTATATCACTTAAGATATTACTTATACTAGATTAAAAACTCCAACTATAGAAGACATCCACTATCTTCCAAGTTAAGTTATAATAAATCAAAGTTCAGTTACACAAAGCAACACAAACTTATGCAACACATTGATGAAAGGTTGGTTTCTCGAGTACTAATAGGAAGTTGTGATTCATAGTGACGTTCCTCGAATATTAGATGATTAAAAAATATAGTTGAAGCTATGATTCAACAGATCACATATGAAGAGATCTTTAAAAGTCTAATCTTGGGCAATAAATGATAAAAGCAACTCTCATTTAATGCCATAAGATTCATAGTCCCATTATAAAAAAAAACAATCTTAATAATTTAATAAATATCAAAAATTAAAACAGAGCAACTTAAAGATCAAGATGATAAGTTTCAATAAAGTCATATGCTAACACACTTTTTTTGTTTTTGTTAAATATGTTATTTTTCGCTATTATAAAAAGGCTAAAACAAGTTCAACCAAATCAAATATTAGATGCATAGTTTAACCAAACAAATAACAAAAAAAAATTGAAAGGAAAGGATAAAATCAAACCTTAGGTAAATACACATAGCAAATGAATAAAAATGCACACTGTTCCATAAAATTTCCAAGAAAACACAAAACTAAATGATTTACTCATCGTGGCAACAAATCAACCGATCATGGACAAACACACACATGAACTTTCCATTGCCACTACCTTTTTGTTTCGGTAATTCAACTAATCAAGAATAACATGCTAGCTATTTAGCTTCATTGACAATAATGTAAAAACATGTTTTAAGATTAATTAAATTACTTGAAAAAAACCAAATTCAGTGAACTTTACTACTACTTCAGTGTCATGCATTGTGCGTTGCAGTGGAGATGATTGGCTTTAGATAATGATGGAGATGATTGGCTTCAGATCGCGGTGTTGACAAAGGTAGATCACGCTGTGTCGTTATGATGATGACGAAGGCAGATTGCAAAGGCATCAGAGCTGGTGGCAGCGGGACTTGGCTTGGCAAGTTCTCGCAATCTTCTCTATCGCTCATCTCCCGGATGGAGACCAAGAAGCTAGGGTCCTTCCAAAAGCCCTTCTTGAACTGCATGGCCGAGAGCGTCTTATCCGCAGTCTTTGAACGCTCGGTTGGAACAATGCATGCCATGCTTCCATCGAGGGTGCTTAGGGAGTTTGCAGCCATCAATGGGAAGGTATGGACTCGGTCGAAGAACTCCATACCGAGGACCATCTTGAAGTCATCCATGGGCACGATCGAAAAGTCGAGCTTTCTGCTCCATGTTCCAAGCATAACGCGCACGCCTTGTGCGGTGCCTGCAATGGGCTTGGCAGGTGAGTTGACTGCCTTCATTGAGTCTCCGTCCTTCGTTGCCCTTAGGCCTGGGCATGTTGTCTCTTAATTCGAAATAAAGTTGTGTGTTGCTCCGGTGTCGAGCAATGCGCGGACAGCTTGATCATTGACCACCGCGCTTACATGCATGAGGCCTTTATTCGTGGCTTTAGGCGGGCAGCTCTCGAGTGCGCCAAGCCGCTTGAGGGAACCCACTCTAGGTTGGGGCTCTTCCAGTGATGATGTAGCGTCACCCTTGAGCTGAGCGGCGATGGTACTAAGCGTCTTTTTCTCCGGGCAGTCGCGTACCCAATGAGGGCCGTTGCAAATGAAGCATGGGCTTCGAGGCTTAGGTGGTTGCTGTTTCTCCGGCTTGTTTGGCCCACTCTTACCGCCTGGAGGCTTTTTCTATCCCTATTTCTTGCGGTCGTGGCCCTTGTCCTTCCGACCCTCTCCCCCACCTTTGCCTTGGCTAGACCTCTTGTCCTTGGGATGTGCGGAGTAGTCGGATAGTGATTCCACGATGGCAATGGCATCATTGAGACTTTGCACGCCGCGTCTATCGAGCTCCGTCTTGGCCCAATCTTTGAGGCCGTCTTGGAAGTAGAAGAGGGAGTCCTTGTTGGACATGCCAGAGATCTCGAGCATGAGGGTGGTGAAGTCGTTGATGTAATCACAGACGCTACCCGTTTGCTTGAGCCGACGTAAGCGCCCTCGCGCTTCCCTCTCGGCATTGCTTGGGGCGAAATGCTTTCGGAGTTCCTGCTGAAACTCGGCTCATGTGCTGATGGTGCAAATGCCCTTGCCCATCTCACCATGTTTTCGTCGCCACCATAGTTGTGCAACACCTCGAAGAAATGTAAGCGCAGTGCCCACTTTCGATGCCTCGTCACGGACACCCATGACATCGAAATATTGCTCCAGCCTGAAGAGGAAGTTATCCACCACAACGGCATTACGCGCACCATCATAAGTGTCGGGCTTGGGCACATCAATGCGGCCGCCTCACTCGAGCTTGCGGGAACCGTAGCCGGGCTAGGGGTGAGTGTGCGCTTATATCAAGCCTAATCCGAGCGGACCTCCTCAACCTCCGTGTGGACTGCCCGTAGCTCATTTTGCATGAAGCTACGCAAGTTCACTAGCTCATCATGGAATGCTCGGAACTCGCCTCGGAGAGATTTGGCTTGGTCATGCATGAGGGCCTTGGTGGCTATGGTGAAATCCCCATATTCACCCTCAAGGCCATCGACTCGCACCTCCAAGGTATCAAGGGTGTCTTGGACAACGGACACTGAAGTTTCGAGCACGGCAACACGAGGCTCCAATGCATCCATAGGAGAGGCTTTAGACTTCCCTCAAGACTTAGCTTGTCCACGTCCTTCCTCACGGCCACGAGCTTACTCCAGTGCTTCCGCATCGAGTGTGCCCTCTTGCAAGGTGTCAGAAGGATTGGCCATTGTCTACGAGCTAATTTGCGCATGGGTACAAACCTTTGCTCTGATACCACTTGTCACGGGATGATAGTTTTTGCGCTGTAACTCGTGCGACACTTGAGCAACCTTTGGCGTGAAAGTTGTCAAGTAAGCCTTAAATGCTTCTCCATCTTGCTAAGTAAAACACTTGCGGAAAATGTAAAGAGAAGCAAGAGTTGGATGACCAAAATTGCTTATATTATGCACACTTGGAAAATTACAAGTGGTGTAAGTACAAGAGCATGAAGCTAAGTGTGAGTGTACAAGAGTGATATTGGTGGGTGAATATGGTGAAGGTTCACCCCTATTTATAGTGAGTGGTAGGCTTGCTCTAGAGTGTTCTACACAAGTGACTCACCATCTAGGTGTGCTAGTTCTAGAGAAGTCTATACAAATGGCACCATACATGAGCACCCATGTGGAGAGGCATTTGGCACCATAGCTAAGCACTCATGTGGAGGGGCCTAGAATGTTCTAGCTTAGTCACAAGTTGTGGAGAGTTCTAGAGCTCGGGCCGGGCCTTGGAGAGATTTGAGCGGCCCGTTACATGGTAGTGTCGTGTGTCGCAATGATGTCATGCGACGGTTGTGATGGGGCTGCTGTTGTATGACAAAGGTAGATTGCATCATGGTAGAGCTATTATCGACGATAGTGGTACCGTTTGTTGAGACAAGTGGTTGTGTGGAGTAGAAGCCTGGAGGCAGGGGGAATGAGAGAACGAAACTAAAATTTTTCTTTCTCTTAAAACAATTATAAACCCCAAACAAACCCGACTCTTATGTGGGTTTGGTTTATACGGATTTGACCGCATTAGAAGTATTTTAACTACATTATAGTATAATGAGGTGTAGTTACCAAACATGATATGGTAATACTTTAATACTATGAGGACTGCTAATAGCATGTAATGAAGGCTATCAAATGTGCCCTAAATGATTAAGTCTAGTTTCAATTCCTTTTTGTTTTTCCCTAAATGGTTAAGTCTAATTTCAAATCCTTTTTGTTCTTTTATAAAAGACATTTTTTTTAATTTCTCACTATTAAACCCGACATTGATTGAATTCTCAAGATTTTTAATTTGACATCAAACTCGAATTTTCACTAAAGTAAGGTGATAGATATTCAAACATAATATCATGTTTGATGTTGATTATAATGACAATATTTAATGTTATAATGGATAATTAATGTGCATTTTACTATTCAAATTTAATTTTAAATACCAAATAGTTTTTTTAACTTTTATATTTGAATTTTGTGTGTTTTTAATTTCAATCAACTCGATCAATCTACTCCAACAAAATTCAATGATTTAAGAAGTGGATTGGACATGTTTGTTTGGTTGGGTTGGATTGATTTTTTCTTAACATAATCAATAATGAGTTTTGTTGGATTTTTACAATTCCGATTCAACCCAATCCATACCCACCCTAATTCAAAGATGCTGCTTTAATTTTGAATGAATAAATCCTAATAATTAATTTTTGAAAATCATATATCTATGGCCATGTACAATATGTTGAAGAATTGTAAAATTGTCATTTTGTTATATAAATTCACTTGCATCTTTTTGTAGATTGTATTATGATCATTTGCCTACAATTTCTGTTTAGTATCACTTGACTCTCTCTCTCTCTCTCTAATATATATATATATATCCAAAATTTTAAAGTGCGGAAAGTCTGGGAAAGTACATAAATTGTGCAGTTTGTGTTTTAAGTTTTAAATATCTTAAATCCCATAATTTTAAAGTTTTCTTAAACTTTTCCATACTTTAAAATTCTGAACCATATCCGGACTCTTGCTCTCTCTATAAGTTGTTGATATTTGGGTCCCCTTTTATTCTACACCCCATTTTGGATATCATCACCAACTCGACCCATTAGTCCTACATGCACATTGGCATAATAATCTCATAGTAGTATTATAAACATTTATGTAAATGCTTGTACATACAATATTAAGAGCTGCTACCTTACAATTAACGTAAGGTACAGCTCTCTCTACTAGCTGTGGATCCAAATAAGACCCACAACTCAAATTGTGAGAGGCTGTAACATAACGAAATCCCACAATATTAATGTTTGTAGGCACCTGTCCTAATTTTAGCTAAACAAAATTAATAAATTGTATTTTATGCATGATAAGTGGTGGCAATATTAGTTAATCGAAAAATAAATTGGTGGCATCGAATACGTTGAATTGATTTTTTAAAAATAAAATAATCCATAATAGGTGCCTTACACGTGCTAAATTTTGTTATTTCTGCGGTGATTTTACATATATAATTAGTAAAATACTTTTCAGTACACGGACTTTCTAGTCTTTGACTGACTCGTCAGTAACCCGATTTTGACCACAATAAAACTCCTGACCTGAAGAGGTCATAATTGTCAATTTGTTCTCGGCAGACGGTTAGTTACCCAATTCACGCGATCTCCGCCGCACGATCCACCAATCGCAGCCATCGTATTTGAAACAATTAAAAAAATAATAAAAATCTAAAATCAACAGAACCGCTTTCGAAATCCTACGGCTCGGCGATCTCCGTAGTCTCAAACTTGCTCGATCTTTAACCCTGCAAACACTATATAATTGCGCGGAAATGAAATGCGCCAAATCTCCAATTTCTTTCAAAAGTTATTTTTCATTTTTTCAAAAAATTTCATTTTTTCCACTGTGTATTTATTTCGACGTACTACATATATATATACATACGGTGCGTTTTGTACAGGGCCAAAGCTTTATTGCCTTTTTTGAAAAATTAATCGATGCTGTTATCAGGTAAAGTTAATTGTTTTTATTTCTTAATATCATTTCTTACTTATTAAGTTTAGATTGTTCTTTCATTCTGCATAATTAACGATAGTTTGAGTTTTAATTTGTATTTAGTATTTATTTGTTTGGATTTGTTGGCTTAATTTCATCTTTTTTTATTTTAAATTCCACGAGTGTTCCAATGGATCAATGAAATTTTTGTTTATTGGTTTTATTATGCGGTTAGATTATCATTTGCCAGAATTAAGACATGGGTTTAAAGTAAAAATATTTTTGATTAGAATATTTGATTTGATGAGAAAATATGAGTATTTATTTGTATGCTGTTTGTACAGATAGTACTTTGATTGATGAGGGATCATTACAGTGATTGATTATGGTTTATTGATTAAAGGACATGGCTACAGAGGACCAGGATTCAGGTTTTGTTCAATGGGGTCTTCGTTTTTTTGACTATGACCCTTATTTGCATTCTGGGTACCATGATGACATAATACAACATGATGGTAATGACATCTATCATGGTCGGTATTTCAGAAATAATGATGATGATGATGCAGAGAGTAGTAACAATGTTGAGAGTGATGAAATTATTGCACGAACCCTTCAGGAAGAGTTCTCGCAACTCGCAATTGAAGAAGACTCTCAATATTCCCATGCACAAGACGAGCATACCATGCTAGAAACCTCTCAGGATCATGATTGGAATAGTTCATCAACAAGGAATTATAGTTCAGGTATTTATGAATTGTATTTGTTGGACCTTCATGTGGTTGTGATGACTGATATAAATTGTTTTGATGACATAGTTTACATAATGAGCAGGGTTTGAATATGGCCAAGAAGAAAATGAAGATACAGGGCCATCTTCTTCGTGTTCTAGTCCTGGTGATGGAGAGGAGGATCCTTATTCTTTGGAGATAACTGATGAATGTCTATTAGATGATGAAGTTGGAAAGAGGTTGAATCAAATGGTTGCTATTCGTGTAAGTTAGCTTAATATAAATATCATCATGATTTGTGTTCCTATTTTAGCTGTTGAAGTTGTGTTATGACATCCATTTATTTTTTTGACACTGTGACTTCAAATTGTTGGATAAGTTGTCTACTATTCACATAAGTTACTGAAGGTCTGGATTCATAATTCTTTGGTTGCCTCCCCAGTGATGTGCAACAGTTGGGGGGCCTTTTTTTTTTTGCGATGGAATGCTGCGGTTGGTGTTCTGAGATATATACTTGTCATTCCTGCAGTAATTAGCATTCTAGGAGTTATCAATTATCCTCTGTTTCTTATTTATGCAGAACCTGGGTCTTGTTTTCTACTTAGGTATTGTTTCCCAAGCTCGTCATTCTGAAAACTGATGTATATTTCCTGTAGTGCATGAGTGTCATTGGTTTTTTATGTTTTACAGTTTTTTATTGCTGATAGACAGCTGTTGGAAACTGGCATGAGCTGAAATTCATAGTAAATGATGTGCTTATGTAAATGCATACCCAAACATTGGTGTTGTTCAATATAAATAAGATTTACTACTGACTTATGTGAAGATTTACACGTCAGATCCTAGTATCTCAGATTCTTACTATCTCATTATGCAGCATGTTCCTAGAATTAATGGGGAAATACCTTCAGTTGATGAAGCAACTTCGGATCATGAAAGACTGCTGAACAGGTATTATCTGCATTCTTTTCTATTCAGGACTGAAACTGCCTAAACTATGAGCCAGATGTCCATCCAGCATTTTCTTAAAGTGAATAAGTGATTTAGAATGATTACCGTGATGAATTGAATATTTTGTATTAACTGTAAATTGATACAAACATTTGGCGTACTAAAACCATGGTCAGTCATTTCTTCCCATAGGTTTCTTCAGCAATGCAGTCTTCTTGCAGAAAAATTTATTTCCATGTTTTGTTTGTAATTTAGGTTGCAGTTGTATGGCTTTGTGGAGCATAAGGTTCAAGGAGATGGTAACTGTCAGGTTTGTTGCTTTGATCGAGCGTTCTCTTCCCAGTTTATCTTAATCATCAAGCATGCAGGCACTTAAGGTCCCTCTTTTTTATGTCGCATTGTGAAGCGTCATATCATTTATTTAATAATATTTACTGGTTATACTCTCATTTTTCCAGTTCCGAGCTTTGTCAGATCAACTATATCACACACCTGAACATCATAAATCTGTTAGACAACAAATTGTCACTCAGGTTTGTTATCTCAGAAGTTAGCTACTTGCATGGTTCCTAAGCAATCATGATTAAATGCATCTTAATTTTCTCTTGCTCCAATGTTTTGTTGTCAACAGCTAAAGTCCCATCCTGACATGTATGAAGGATATGTTCCTATGGAGTACGGTGAATATTTGAAGAAGATGTCCATGTACTAATAGAAGCTTTTCCACTCCTGTTATAAATTAATAATGCCTTTGGACTAAAAGATGGCCATACTAACTCCCTTTCAATTAATTTAGGAGCGGTGAGTGGGGTGATCATGTCACGTTGCAGGCAGCTGCAGATTTGGTATGGCTATGGGCAACATCTGTTTCTTTATTTTAAGTGCATTAAGTTTTGTGTTTACTGCTTTTACAAATATGAAATTTTAATTCTCTCTCTTTTTCTTGCATGTAAGTGGTATTTTAATTCTTTCAGTTATATGAGACTGGCTGCTTGTCTAGATAGTGAATTTAAAACTGTGCTTATGTTGCGGTTAATAAACTGTAATTGTTTTGTTGTTTTTAAAGCTTATGAAATTTGATCTGCTTTTAATTTCGCAGTTTGGCGTGAAAATTGTTGTAATAACTTCTTTTAAGGACACCTGTTACATAGAAATTCTTCCCAATGTCGAGAAAATCAAAAGAGGTAAAAATCCAATTTGTTTCTGTTGAATATATTTTTTGGCTTGTCAGTAGCTCTTGACATTTTTCTGCTGTTTTTCCTCTCTGGTTGGTTTTATATATAATTTTGCTGTACTATTGTTATTTTAAGCACTTGGCCCCTTTTCCCTTTAGTTTTCTTCTGTCATGAATTTGGTGCTCAATTATGCTAGACTAATTTGTACGGAAATACAATCTCAATATATTGCTCTTACCTACTTTTGCTCTGGCCATTAGAATGCCAATCTAATTGCTTCATTGTTCATTTGCCTCTCTATGAGATCAATTTCTGCCCCTGACTGCCAACCTCATCCTTTTTTATGTCGTAAGGAATTTAATATGGTAAAACCTAAGCTAAAGACAACAAAATACAAATTTTAATATACTTCAAGACAAAATACAATGCACAGCAGTGTATGTTTTCCTTGTATTACTTACTCATGGAGAACACATTGTCTTGATGTACACATGCATATTAGTCGGAACTAACAAGGATTAGTGATCAATTGTTAATTATTCATCATTTAATAGTCTTTTTAAAGATTGTTATTTTTTATATTTATTATTTTTTTTTTTGCAGCGATTTATTTGAGTTTTTGGGCAGAGGTTCACTACAACTCTATCTATTCTCAAGATGGTACAACATATTTGATCACTGCTTCTATTTTTCTTTCACTGTTGTGTTTCTTCTTTTAGATTCGATTTTTCTTTCACTGTTAGCACCTTATTGCTTTTGCATCACACATGTCAGATAGACCCCTTGGTGAATCAAAAAGGAAGAAAAAGTGGTGGAACTTCGGGAATTAGCATATGGAAACTCGCACAACTGACTTATCTTGGAGCCCACATTCATCGTTTTTTCAATTCTGCTGTTGTTGCTTTGCGTCTTCCACGCTGTCTACACAAGCAAGAGTTGCTTGAATTTTTATACTATATTGTATTGAGTAAACACTCGACACATCTTCGGGTCATCAGATTCTCTCGCCAACATTGAAAGTATTAAGGACATCAAAATATCAAGTTTCCTTTCAGGGACCCCTATCGCATGTATCTTTAAATTGTTTGGTTCAAAATTTTTCCATATCCGACGGGAGTTCAGCACTAAATTAACGCTCGCGATCCTGAGTGCTGAAATCCTTAACCACTGGTTTTGTGCTGAGCAATGCTAGAATTTGAGTGCTGAAACTTTGTACTTATACTTAAGTACTGAATCCTTGTTCTGAAGACACGAACTGTCTTACTTCAGAGAAGATACCATTAAGCTTAATTTCATTTTGATTCCAGTCATTTACATGTTCTTCACCCGCAACTCCTAACTACTGCTACCAAAACACAAGAGGCCTAAAAGTTAAAAAACTAAAATAAGACGCTTAACTGAAAACGACATCGACAGCTGCCAAAAACGACCGAAAAAGGAGAAGACCGTTTCTCTAAGCTAATTATCTGTAGATACATTTAATAATTCATACGGTCAGTCTAATGACGATCCCCAGTCACCTTGACATCCTCTTGCCCCCCACTCTCTTCTGCCTCCTCCGCCGCGGCGGCCGCAGCCGCCACTGCCGGCTGCAGTAACAGCGCTGTGAACGGTATGTGGCGGTACCCATTTCCCGCGAACTGCAGCCCCGACGGCTGGCACAAGTCGAGACGGCAGTTGGGCTGCGCCGCCGCGGCAGCAGCCAAGAACATCCCCTGCGACGAAACGCTCAGAGGCTGCACGCAGCACGACACCGAAGGCGGGGACGACGACATGGGAGTGGGACCGGCGGTGGATGAGGATACGGCTACGGCGGGAACGGTGCCTGTGCCGGTTGCGGCTATGATGGAGGGCTCGGCCTGCCGGAGCAGCCACTCGATGGTCTCGCCGTCTGATCGGTGGCCGAGCTCCCTCGTCAGCTGGAAGATCCGGGCCGCGCAGAGAGGCGGCATCCGTACACGGCGGCCCCGGCCGTTGACCTTGGTGTGACGATCTTTCGTCGATGATGACGAAGAAGCGCTACGTTTTCGTGGGTGGGCGAGTTGGGTTTTGGCTGCTGACTCAGTAGCGGTTGTGGGTGTTACTGAGTTGGGATTGGGGTTTTGGTGGGTCTGCAATGCCATTTCTGAGGCCATGTAGATAGTTTTGTTTCAGGGGTTTAAAAAAGGTTAAAAAAGAAAAAAAATTGATGGCTTTTTGAGAAATTACAGGAGAGGATTTAGGGTTTGTGGAGACGAAGAGAAGGAGAAGAATGAACTGGAGGTTTTGCGGATTCAATTGACCCCACAAAGAGGAGGGTGGGGCCTATTTATGATGGACGATTTTGCAATCCAGTAAGCTGTGGGGTCACCTTATGGCATACGTGTCAGGGGGTCAGGGCGTGAGTCCCACACTTAACGAGATTGGTAGGCTCCATCAGGGATGATGTCGGTCCCACATGATGCGTATTATATATCTGCCGGATTTGAGAGTTACTAAGCTGGCCCGTGGTGTGGGGTCCACTCGGCCTTGTGGACCCCACTTGCTGTGTAACGGTTCTGATCTTTTGGTTACACTTGGGGAACGCGTGTCCGCACAGAAAGAGTTGGTGGATCTTAGGTGGAACCCACCTCAAGCCCTCGTGGTGGATTGACGTCACACTCCTAACCTAGTAAAAAATTTGTCCGGGGTTATCTTATCAGATCAGCAGCGGGTCGCACTATGTTATTACCAAGTTTTTAACATTAAATTTAGTGTTTTGGAAACTATTACAACTTCTAAAATTCGAAATCTGCTTGTTGGTCACATGATATAAGCATTATTGACTTATGCCGGTGAGACGAGTGGCGGATTTAAAAAAATAATTTATTAAGAGGTAAATTAGATAATAATAAAATATAAAAAATTAAAATTTTGAATATATAAAATATTTATTAATGTATTTATAATTAGTCTCTACGTATTTTTTATATTTTAAAAATATTATGTAATAGACTCATTATCAATATTATTAAATTTATATTTTCTATATAAACAATTAAATTATCACTTATCTCATCCGATTTCAAATATAATTCTTCATGAGTTTTATTACTGAAAATGTTTGTTCCACTATTATTATATAAATTGGAAGAATTAACCATATTTTTTAGAATAGAAAATGTTTTAGGTGGTGGGTTATTATTATTTTTAATTAAAATATAGATTTTTATATTTCTTAAAAGTCAAAGTTTAAATTTTATGGGGGTTTATATTGTAGGGAGAAAATTCAGGTTTTTTAATTTTTCAATTAAAACCTTTCTGGACCGATCTCATACAACATATAAAGATTAAGTAATCTAGAAATTCGTACCTTTGATGATCTGAGAAGACGAACAATTGAGAGTTGTAAATCCGTCTCCAAACGATCTTCCAGGCTATGACTCAAGTTCAATCAACACTGGACGTGTGGGCGTCTGTTTCACCACTCCCAATTGCAACTGGCGTCTCTTAGATGTCTTCTGTATTTTTCTCAAAAACCCTGGAATTCTCGTCTCTTCGCGAAAAGGAGAAAAGTACCCCTTTTATAATATCTTATGAAAAACCCTAGTATGTTAGGATTAGGATTCCTATTTTAAAATAGAATTCCTCTTTTAATTTAAATATTTAAATATTTAAATTAAATACTTTCTCTCCACTTACGTAAAAGTAGAGAGAATGTGTAACTAACTAGGGGACCACTTTGTAAAATATCACAAGCCCCATTTTACACTTGAATATAACATACTAGGCTTTAACAAATATTATAATTATGATTTTCACCTAATACGCCAATTTTCTTGCTTTTGGGTCCAGTGATGGTGTTGTCAATTAAATGAGCTAACCCGGGGATCATTTGGGAACATACAATAGTGGCTACAATAATTGAATTTCTAATTAAACAAATATAATTATTTAATTCCAATTCTACTCCACTATAAGATTGGAACTGACCTCCATAATTGTATGCTCGAATAATAATTCGCCCAAGCCACATTGATTTCTTTACTGCATAATCCTTTATACCACATCATTAATTAAATCGATATCTCAACTGTCCAATCGATTCAATTACATCTTATTCCTTGATACTTATTGGTTTTCTCTAATGATCATTTTCAACATACTAAATATGTTGACACACTCTGGCCAGAGAATTCTATGATCAAGTGCCGAAAACCCAACAAGAGATGTGTCGTACAAATTCCATATTGTTAATCTATAACTCCAATACTCATAATTGCCTCCACCAAGATACTGGGTAATCTTGACCACAAGTGTGTGTCGTGCCCATTGGTAACTCAAATGGAATAACAATTATAATCATGAAATCATAACTAACTCAAGATTAAGATTACAGTAAAATCAATGCCTATGAGATTTAATAAGTCTGACAGTCATTTCAAGGTTAATTAAATCTCATATGTGATCCTGTTCAATGTAGTCGTACTACATCAATAAATTCATACATGATTAAGACAAACCATTCAATGAATTCATTACTGATCATACCTAAATAAAGTGCCCAACTTTATTTATCAACTGCGAACATAATTTATTTAATCATAAGATAACTTGTATTTATGTCTTATGTGAATCCACAAGGTGATCACATAAATACATATAATATGATCAAATGGACTTTACTCAAAATATTAATGCAATTAAGATACTTGAATAAAATACCTCATTTATTTTATTAATCAGAAAAATTATTTATTACAATAAATAAACACATATGCTTTTAAAGAGCACATTTTCCCAACATATATTTCATAGTGACTATTTTAATAAATTTAATGGAGGCTAATTAGAAAATTAAAATATTTTTCTCTTTTAGAAAATTAAAATTAAAATATTTTTCTCCTCCTCTAGATTAAAATATCATTATTCCTTCCCCTTTTTTGTTTTTATTTTATTTTTATTTTATTTCTTCCAAAATTTTTAGTATATTTACTTAAAACTGAAATTGTAATGATATGGAAGTAAATAACATACATTATAATATTTATAAAAATAATGTAAATAATAACTAATATAAACATTTGAAAGATTGACAAAAGTAATTTTTTTTTATGATTTATACTATGTGACTTTTATGAATGTATTCAACTTTAAAGCTCTATTCTTGTTTATTTTCATAAATGATTGAAGATTGATGAAGATAATTTTGTTAATAATTTCTATCATATGACTTTTATGGATGTATTTAACTTTGAGACCCTGCTTTTCCTTAATTTCATATGTTATCTTGTAATTTTGATGACATTGAATTAGTTTGAGGAAATGATTTTAATAACTTTAGTTTACTTTGATTTTTTTTTGTTGTTAATACGATTTTATCTTTTAATTTAATTAAGTTTAGCAAATAAAAGTATCAGTTATCTAAAGATTGGATATCTTTGGAATCTCTCTTATTATCTGGAGATCCTCATCCTCTTATCTCACATAATTTTAAAGGAGATAAAGAGGATACAATGATATAAATAGATCACTGCAGATGGATACAAGAATGTCGATTCTTTCCACTTTCCACTGCCATTCCTAACTAAAAGGATACAAGGTTCTCTTTCAAATTTAGCTAAAAATTTAATTATCAAAAGAAAAAGTTAGTTAAGAATATTTACGTGGAACCAATTTTTAAATAATTTAAAAACACAAAAAATCATTTAGGCATTAATTAAAGCAAACAATCTCATATAATTTGAGCATCAATATTATTCTAAATTATTACAAAGCAAATCTTGTTTGTTCAATGTTAAAATATTACATTTAATAGGTTATTTTTTAGGATTAATTTTTGAATTAATGAGTCGAGTCTTTTTTCTTCTTTTTAAAGAATAACCAACTCACGGTCGGAGTTAATAATTTAAATAAAGTAATCCTAAATCAATAAATCCTAATTTTTGCCACATGTTTGCTTTGATGCGTAAAAATTTGCAAGTTATAATTAAAATTTAGGGTCCGCCTATGTTACCACCGTTGCACTTTACAATAGTTTTTGTCTTTTTTTTCTCGATTCTTTGTTTTTAGTTCTCCCCCCTATACTCGATATTATTTACTATTTATTTATAAGTATTATAAAATTTTCTACTTATAATATAAAAATTTAATTTATTTCCTTACACTGTTATTTATTTACTATTTTTTTAGAAGTATCAAAAGAGTTTCTATTTACAACCACAATAAAATCACGAAAATGGAATTGGGCAGCATCCAAAATCAATCAGGCAGCACCCAAACCAAAACTGAACCGCTGACAGCCGACCATGGACCTCGCATCAAGCAGCAGCACCTATCGTCGTGACCACACAACGACTCCTTTAATCGCAGCCACAACCCCCTGCCGTCGTTAGTGCACTGAAACAGCCTCCGCAAATTGCAGCAGCAACAACACCTGATGTCGCCGGAAATAACAGCCGCCTCGCGCCAACAGGCACGACAAAAATGATGTTGACGACGATTTTTTTTTTGTTGAAACGACGATGATGATATTTTTTCTGGGGGCAAAAATGATGATGATAATTGTTCTTATTATTATTTTTTTGTTTTTTTGGGCATATTATATTATTGTTGTTGTCATGTTTTTTATTATTAATTTTATCATTATTATTATTATTGAAATAAAGTTATTATTATTTCTTATTGTTATTAACAATAATTTTTTTTAAATAATAATAATATAACAAATAATAATGATATTATTATTATTATTGTTTTTAATAATATGAAAAATATTATAATTATTATCATCATCATTATTATAATATTAATAATATTAATATTATTTATTATAACAATATTAATTTTAATAATAATATTATTAATTATAATAATAATTATTATAATTAACTAAGGGTATTTTAGTAACTTGATACAACTAAACTTATTTTCATTTCGATTTGAAGATAAAGTAAACACATCAATGAGATTTCAGTCCATTCCGATTCCGATTTCTACAGTTCAAGTAAACAACTTATTCTAATTTCCATTCCCCATTCCGATTCCAACCCATTCTGATTACTGATAAGTAAACGCACTATAATATTAATAAAAAGACAAAGACATCCTTAAATTAAAACAAAAAAAAAAACGCTTTCCTCTTTTGAGGAATTACGGTATCTCATCTTTCACCACTCATCATCAACAAAATTTTTAACAATATAACCATTCATCTTCTTTATAATATCATCTCATAATAATTAATACTTTCATGAAAAAATAATTAATAAAACAAAAAATAAATTCCCTTTAAATCCATCCCTCTCCACTATTAATTTCTCTTCATCAGCAGCTTTTATTAGCAATTAAAACCACCATTAGACTCATCATAGAGAGAGGGTGAGAGGGAGGAAGAATAAACGAGAAAAAAAAATGAAACTCATCATATAATTTTATAGTGCGTTTACTAAATGAGAATCGAAATGAGGTGAAATTAGAATAAGGTGAAATTAAAATGAGAAATTAAAATCAGAATAAGTTATTTACTTGAACTACATGAATCATAATTGAAATGAGTTGTATTGTCATTGATGTGTTTATCTTGTCTTAGAATCAAAATTAGAATGAGTTAAATTACAATAAAATCCTTAATTTTTTTTTATCATAATTATCATTTTATATTTTAATCATTGTGATTATTATTAAAAAATTCATTATTATTAATATTATTGTTAATTATTATTAACAATTAAACTAAAAAATTACTATTAATTATTGTTAATATATTAATTAATTATAATACTTTTTATTTTTGTTAAACGCTTGACGCCGTGCCGAGATTCTGTTGGTTGGCTAGTGGATACCAGCTAGAATGAGAACAGCGATATGAGCATTGCTTTTTCCACCCCTCAAGGAACTCTCACAAAACCCCTTTACTTAATTACAAAAATAATCCTACACAATTATTTCTTAAAAAAACTCACCGGATCATCTTTTCATTTTCTCTCTCTAAATGATCTTCATTTCTTTCTCTATAACTTTCTTAACTTAAATAATCTTTTTCTCCGTAAATTTTTAATTCAACTTGAATTTTCTTTCATAATACAAATTCATTAGAGCATTTTTTTTTATACTACTAACAACTTTGCTTCAGATTATTTCCCTTCACTTTTTTTTTAAACCCATATGATCTGGACTTTCTATTTCTGAAAAGAATCATTAGCTCTTTAAGCAAAAATTTCCAAATTTAGTAAATTATCTTGTGTGAATTATTAAAAGTTCTATTTCAGTTTGGATTATTTCTCATAATCTAAAATCATTTAAGCACTTTGCATGTAATTTCAAATATTTTTTCTACAATTACTTAAATTATATACAAAATATCTCTATTTAATGGAAATAAAAAATAAGATGGGGTTTGCAAAGATAACTTTTTGTTTTATAAAATGATTTTTAAGGTTAAAATTGTAAAAATAAAAATGTGGGCTACAAATGGCCAACGGGCGGTGTCGTGCCGGCCCAGGTCCATCAAATGAAAGCCCACGCGTGCTCATGCTCGTGCCGTGCCGTGCCAGCCGGGCAAACGTGCCGTGCCCACACATGCTCGTGCTTGTGCTCACTCGTGCCGTGCCCACACGTGCCGTGCTGTGCCGTGCTCAGGAAAAATAGTCCACTAAGTTTTTTTTTCTTTTTTATTTTTTTAAGAGCGTATGCCAAGTTGTTGTCTTATTTTTTCAAGCTTATGTACTTTTTTTAGATCCATGTGTATTATTTAAATTTAATAGAATAAAAATTCAAAACTCAAGTCCATATTCAATGATTATAAATTAATAATAATAAGAGAATGTAATATTAGTTGCTAAGTTTGACTCTATGGTATTAGAATTCTTTTTTAATACTTAAAAACAACAACAGTAATAATTTTTTTAAGTGTTAACTTAATTGTTAACTTAGAATTACGTAAAGTCATATATCATAGTTTATAATAATATTAATACATATTTATAAAATCATGATATTTATAATTTTATTTATTAAAATCATGATATCAATTATTTATTTAATAAATTATAAACATAAATCAATTATAATTTTTTTGAAACTAAGAATTAAATAAATTTAAAAAACTTGAGTTAATAAAAGATATTAAAAGATTCAATTTCAAGTTATTTATAAAATTATAAAATTTTAAGCTTACTTTCATTAAAAAATGAAATGTGCTTATTGCGTGCTTTTTCGCGTGCTGTACTTTGGCTCATCTTTAATCGTGCCGTGCTTTTAAGGCCCATGTGCCTAAAATCTAAGCCTGACAAGGTCCACGTGCGTGCTGTGCCGTGCCGCGTGCTTTACTAAAACGTGCTCTTGCCGTGTTGTGCTGTACGGACACATGCCGTGCCCGTGTTGTGCCCGTGCCGTGCCTCGTGCCGCCCGGCCCATTGGCCACCTCTAATGCGGGCTTTTATCAAAATATTTAAAGAGTGTGAATCGCTTAATTCTATTATTAGTAACATGGGTTTTTATGGACATGGCCACCTCACCGAACTTGCCTGCGAAGTTTTAAAAGTGTAGACTTCTCCACATCCCTCATTTCTCCGTTCTTATTTAAATTACTTAAATAATTAAAGATAAATCAATTCATTTTTATCTGAATAAAAATTCATTTAAATACTTAAATAAAATTTCTACACACATCTTATTTCATAATTTACACTTATATTTTAATTTTTAATTAAACAATATTTTTTAAAAAGAAAATTATAAGAGTTTTGAGTTATGGAGATATAAATAATATAATAAAAAATAATTAAATTATTTAGAGTTTATATGTATTTTATATAATAAAAACTTAAAAGAAATTCTTTTTTAAGTTGAAATTTTATGTGAAGATGATAAACTTAAATATATGGATTTTTATTTGATAAATTAAACTTGGGTACTTAAGAAATAAAATTCAAAAGAGTGTTTTAAGAATTTTAGAGGGGTTTAAAAGCTCTACTCTTTTTAAATGGAGTGGAGATATTTAGACCTTATACTTTTTTTCTCATTAGACCACTAGAACACATTTTAAGGGTAGAATTATTTGAACTCAATAAAATACTCTTAACACTCATTTTCTATAAAATTTTATATCACAGATATACCCTTAAACAAATTTACTTATAAGTCCCTTTTTCTCTCCTTCATGATTTAATTTATAATTTCTTCTATTAAATATCAGATAAATTTAAAGAATATTCTCCCAAACGGCCTTAGGTTTCTACTCTCAAGTAAGAATGCATAAAAGAATACAAACAAATTAAAGTAATCATCATCATGAACCACTAATGTGCCGTATTTGATTGTTGAGAAACAACAACATTAAACTCACAGCCATGTGTAATGATGACAGTAATGCTCTCAAAGATTCTCAGAATCTATGCTGACGTCAAAATCTAGTCGTGTTAGCGCGTGACTATCTACTAAGAAATCTGAGCGGAAACTGGTGAGAAGAATCGAATCTTGGTAAGCACTAGTAACGAAAAAAACACTACTAAAAAAGTGTTGATTTATGACAGATTTTTCATGATAGATACAGATATGTCACGATTGTATCATGAAGTTATGACATTTTCGTGATACATAGAATATACCATGCCTTCATGACGCATTCGTGATTGATAAACAACAGACGTAAACTGATGTTGGATAAATGTCATGGTTGATTAATTTAAATTTTTAAAAATTTAAAACGGCATGGCATTTAAATTGTTTTATATAAATGACACAAACTTGTGATGGACTGTAGTGAATTATTTAAAAAATATTTATTTTCAACATGTAATTTGTTTATTTTTAAATTTTAAATATTACAAATTTTTCATTGTTAATTATTTAAAAGTATTTTATTAATGTATAACTTAATTTATTTACAAAGTTTCCATTGTTAAGTAATTGAAAAAAAAAAAGCACAAACGTTTGCTTTGGAAAGAATGTTCCAACACTTAGCAAAATTTGCTAAGTGTTGGAACAAGTGAATGCCCTTTGTAATTGTATTATTTAAATTAAAAAAGGAACAAAACGTAATCGTTTTGCTTGGCTTTGGAACCAGTGAAAGCATTTTTAATTGAATAATTTAAACTAAAAAGAAAGCAAAACGCCATCGTTTTGCTTTGGAAATATTGTTTCAACACTCAGCAAAATTTGCAAAGTGTGCAACGATTTCAGCCCCTTTTCTTTTTTGTTCTCCACCCTCTCAATCGTGCAACGATTGCAGCCTCTTTTCTTTTTCGTTCTCCACCCTCTCAAGCACAGAAGAAGCATCGCACTGGTACGCCTTATTTTTCAGTCAATTGATGAAAACTTAATCATCCAACTGGAGAAAATTAATTGACTAAAGCACATAACAACCGCCAAGCACCCATTAAGAATTTACAAAATCTCTTCCACTGCCAAGCCTTTTGCACTGATACTCATTAGCCGTCACCCAACAGCCTCTTATTCAAAACACCAATTGTTATTAGAGAAGAAAGAGAAGAAGGAGAAAAAGTAACTGTATCAAAAGCCTCACTCAAATTTTTAATTTGCAATGTTATATCCTTGGCTGATTTTAAGTGGTAATGCATGTGATGGTTTTTAGATGTGGGTGTTATTCTAACGGAACCTAATTAAATTTTAGCCGTGAACATATATATAGATCCAGTGGTTCCCTAAATAATTATTCTTAATGTTTTGGAGTGGTCCTGGTTCTTTATCTATTTTTCTTTTTCTTTTTATTTAAAATTTTTAGGTTCTAATACTTCTTATGTACTTGTTACAGTTAAAGATGTGGCCGTAAGGTTGAGGCCACTATTATCACCGAAGAAACTTTTGGTTTCTGTTGCTGCATGAGTGAAATTAAAATACCTTGAGGTTTGCATCCTTTGACTCTATGGGTGGTACTGTCTATATTTCTTTGTTCTTAAAGAAAATGGTGCAATTATGTAATAATTATGGTTATGGTTGTTGTGGTTGATTAATATCTAAATTGCTATGAGCTTTGAAGATAGCTTGTTCATTTTGGTGTTATGATATAATGCAAGTGCATTCAAGTTCTTGCATTTTAAATTTAAATGATTTTAAGTGTTACATGTGAAATTGTGGTTGCGATTCTAATTATTTCTAATTTGCGTGTCTAATTGGGATGATTTAAGTCGTTAATTTAATTTTTATTTACTTGTTTTTGACTTTGTAAAGACTATTTGTAATCATTATGAATATTATATTGACTCCACATGGATTGTGCGTTAAGCGTTAAGCCCTGAATTGCATGTGATTCTAATTTTGCATTGATTGTGTGTAAAGCTTCGGATTGTCTTTATGTGCAGTAGGCTTCGCAAAGGTTTAAACAATGTTGTCTTTTTGTGTAATTTGATGGTGTCATAAAGAAAACAATTGGTTGGTATATATTTTTTATTACAATAGTTTTGTTTGTGGTCCCGAGCATATATTTTTTTTCCTACAGTTTGTGGACCTTGTTTGCTTATTTGGTTTGTGGTCCTGGCTGTTTTTTCAAATAGTCAAAGGCACAGTGAGGGCTTTTATGTGCTGCATTTTTTACACACATGGGTCCCCCAAATTGTTTGATACTTGTGTGTTTTCGATTTTTGTATTGTAAAGTTAAAAAATAAAAATAATCAATATTAAGCTGGGCAAAAAGCATTAATGTTTAACTTCTTTCGGTTTATATATTCTTTAGGTTAGAGGCAAGTGGCTGTAAAATACTCGGTTAAAAAAAGGCGTTTAAGCTGCATAATCAAGCAGGTAAATAGATATATGATTGCTTTTTTGGCCCTGTATAATACTACTTTTGGGTTACTTGAGTACTATATGTCTATTTTTTATTCTATTTCCCTTGCATGACATTGCCTATTTCATTAAACTAATGAAAGTAAAGTCTATTTTGTTTTTGTTTTTGTATTAAAATATTAAATTTGATCATATGCAATTAAATATATACATGATCAGTAGCCAAAATTAAATAGTGATCATATGTAATTAAATACATAACTTGATCAGTAGTATATTTGGTTTTGTTATACTGATATAAATAAAAATTTTATATTGGCATTTTATTCTATGATAATAATGGGTGTTGATGGGCGTTTTCTTTATTTTAATTCAAGTTATTCATAAATTATTGGTTGCTGCTTTTATAGTATTTGTCCTGCAACTTTGAAAAAGGATAAGATTTTGTATGTATTCTGTCATTTTGTTTTTTTCTAATATTTTATTACATTTTTACTTTTGTATCAGGAGCTGTTTTTGGTTTATAAAATGAAAAAGTCTTGGATAACATGTCATAGATTGTCTGCAGAATATATTTTTGGTGTGGATATGTTCATGGATTTTGCAATTGAAAATTCTGATAATGGTGATTTTATAAGGTGGCCTTGCATCAAATGTAAAAACCTAGCATTTTATCCTTCTAGGACAGTTAGAGACCATTTATTTTTTAAGGGTTTTGATGAGAGTTATACTATTTAGACTTGGCATGGGGAAACCGAACCTGGTATGACAAAAATTGATATAGGTAATCAAGTTGACCCACAAAACATGTACCTTAATCAGGGTGAGGCTGTAAACATGATTAATGATGCTTACAAGCATTTTGATGATGATCCTAAGGCCTTTAAATCCTTATTAGAAGATGCCAAGAAACCTTTGTACCCGAGTTCTCAAAAATATACTAAGTTAGGTGCATTGGTTAAGTTATACAACTTGAAGGAAAAATATGGTTGGTCCAATACTAGCTTTTCGGATTTATTGAGCCTCCTTGTTGACATGTTACCAGAGAGCAATACATTACCTAGGTGTACATATGAGGCCAAAAAAACTATGTCTGCCTTGGGGTTGTAGTATAAAAAAATACATGCTTGCCCAAATAATTGTGTACTATATAGAAAGGAATATGAGAACCTTTCTGAATGTCCTACTTGTAGAGTATCACGGTGGCAGAAAAAAGATGGTTCTAAGTAAAAATATAGGAAAGGGATTCCCGCAAAAGTTTTATGGTATTTCCCACTCATCCCTAGATTTAAGCGGCTGTTCCAATCACCACAAACTGCCAAAGAATTAACTTGGCATGCAAATGAAAGAGAAGTTGATGGCAAGCTTCGTCATGCAGCTGACTCACCAGCTTGGAAGTTAGTGGATTATAAATGGCGTTCTTTTGCATCTGAATCTAGAAATCTCCGTCTTGCCCTTTCAGCTGATGGAATCAATCCACATATCTCCCTAAGCAGTACATACAGTTGCTTGCCAGTTGTCCTTATAACTTATAATCTTCCTCTATGGTTGTGTATGAAAAGGAAATTCATGATGTTGTCATTATTGATTTTCGGCCCACAACAAATAGGGAATGACATTGATGTGTTCCTAGCACTATTAATTGAGGACTTGCAGTCTTTATGGGCTGTTGGTGTTGAGGCATATGATGCATATAGAAAAGAATTCTTCAACTTGCGAGCATATGATGCATATACATATGATGCATATAGAAAAGAATTCTTTAACTTGCGAGCATATGATGCATATAGAAAAGAATTTTTCAACTTGCTAGCTATCTTACTATGGACGATCAATGACTTTCCAGCTTATGGAAACTTGTCTGGGTGTATGACAAAAGGGTATTATGCTTGCCCAGCTTGTGGGGAAGACATAACTCCCTGCATATTGTCACATAGTAAGAAAAATGCTTATATGGGCCATAGGCGTTTTCTTCCTAAGACCATGAATTTAGATTTAAAAAAAAGGCCTTCAACAATGAGGTGGAAGAACGAGACCCACCAAAACTATTGACAGGCCATGATGTGTGGGAACAAGTTAAAGGTATCAATAAAAAATAAGGGAAAAGGAACAAGTAAGAAGCGAAAAAGTGTTGATGATAGTAATACGAGTAATTGTTGGAAGAAGAAGTCAATATTCTTTGATTTAAAGTATTAGATATACTTGCTCGTTCGACATCAATTAGATGTTATGCATATTAAAAAAATATGTGTGAAATCATCTACGGCACATTGTTCAATATTCCAAAAAAAAAAAAAGATGGCCTTAAATCAAGAATGGATCTTGGACCATTGAAAATTAGAGATAAATTGGCACCTGATTTCTCAAACAAGAACCATATTAAGCTTCCTCCACCTTCGTATACCTTAACTAGAGACGAGAAGAAAAGGTTTTGTGAATGTTTAAGAAGCATTAAGGTGCCTGATGGCTATTCTTCTAATATGAAAGATCTGGTATCTTTAAAAGATGCAAGCTGTAGGGTCTGAAATCACATGATTGTCATGTGCTTATGCAACAGCTTCTTGCTGTTGCATTACGGACAATATTACCTGACCATATACGTGTTGTAATAATTAGATTATGATTTTTCTTTAATTCCATATGTGCTACGGTGATTGATGTTAGTGAACTGGATGAAATGAAAAAGGACATAGTAATGACATTATGTTTGTTCGAAAAATGCTTTCCACCTTCCTTTTTTGACATAATGGTTCACTTAACAGTTCATCTTGTCCATGAGGTTAGACTTTATGGTCCTGTTTATCTAAGATGGATGTATCCATTCGAGAGAAATATGAAAACACCTAAAAGATATGTTCGTAACCGTTATCAGCCTGAAGGGTGTATTGCGGAATGTTATATTGCAGAAGAAGCTCTTAAATTATGTGCTGAGTACTTATCCAACCTGCAAGCCATTGGGAATCTACCTGGGCACATGGAAAACTCATCAATTCAAATGCCTATAGGTGGTGGGAAATCTGCTCTTGTTGAATATAAGTTGTTATCTCAAGCTCATTTGTAAATGTTACAAAATACTGAAGAAGTTCAGCCCCTTATTAAGTATTTGCAACTAAAATTCATGATTTTACTAAACATTCATTTATTTTCAATTCCAAAATTTCATTGTTTTACTTTTTATTAGTGAGCATATGGAGCACTTACAAGGTTAGTTTTCACGCAAAACTAAAGACCAAAAATGGTTGAAAGAGCAACATGATCGCTCTTTTACGGATTGGTTATCACAAAAGGTCAATATTTTAGCCAATCCCTGCCCTCATTAGAATTTCTTTCGTCAAATAATTCATTTATTAAACTGATAACATTTATTATAACATGTTAGGTCTCCAATATGATGGACAATAATGAAAATGTATCAGATAAATTAAGGTGGTTAGCACGAGGACCTCGCCCACATGTACAAAGTATAGTGATTTTCAATTTCTAACACGGAAATGTGATGAGAACCGAGTGGCCCAAAATTGTGGAGTGACTGTTGTTGCAGAAACAATGCAAATAGCCACTTCAAAGGACAAAAATCCTAAAATTGGTGATATGGCCTATTATGGAGTAATTGATGAGATTTGGCAACTTGACTACCATATGTTTAAGATTACTTTATTCAAGTGTGATTGGGTAAAAAATAGGGGTGGTGTAAAAGTTAATGAGTTTGGCTTCACGTTGGTGGACCTCCATCGAATAGGCCATAAGTCCGATCCCTTTATTTTGGCTTCACAAGCCAAACAAGTATTTTATGCTATTGACCCCGTTGATAAGAAATGGTCAGTTGTTTGTGCATAGTACGAAAGAGCACATTTCTTTCACCAAAAAATTACCAAGTATAACTAGAATTGATGCATGTAATAACGACAATCAAGTAGACTATGTAAGGGAGGATGGTGAGGCTATTGAGATTGAACAGTGACATGATCAACATTTTAGAGTATTAGTAGAACATAATTGCATGTGGTTAGAGTTAAAAGGTATTAAATATTGAATTGTAATTATTATTTAACTTGTAATTAATCTGCATTTTACATTACTTTTTTTATAGCAAGCTAATACTTTGATTTTTTTTCCTGTGTTCTTTTACTAATCAAGCTGATTTTGGAAATTTTTCTTGGCACTTTTCAGGTGTTAAACAATGGATTTCGATGATGAACCTATCAGCGATGAAGAGAAGCAGAGTTACTCCAATGAAGATGATCAAGTGCCAAAAGGAGATGATGGCTTTGATTATTTTGATGATTTTAAAGATTTGCTTCGTTCTCCTACTCATTTGGAGGATGATGAAGATGCAGAACCTGGAAATAAAGAGGCTCAATATTCAAAAGATTTATCATCACAAAAAGGCTTGACACTTAATCCTGATAATAAGAATTTGAGGACTGAAAATAGGAAAATTATTTTGAGATATAATAGATATGGTGTTCCTGTTGGTCTAAAGGCTACTGCACTATCCACTTTTCTTGGAGTGTTGGCTCATGTTTCTATTCCAATCATCTTCAAGGATTGGAGATTAGTGCCGGATAAATATAAAGAAGCGTTGTGGTCATTTGTTCAGGTATAAAGTATGTTTTTTGTTTCCCATTCGATACTATAAACTGGTTTATCTACTGTTTTTCATACAATAAACGTTGGAAAAATGTATTATGCAAAGGCGATTTATCATTCATGAACGAAGTAAAAAGCATGTGCTGCAATCTATTGGAAAGTCGTTCAGGAATTTTAAGTATACTTTGACTAATGGGTACATTTTTCCAAATAAGAATGATCGTAAAAAGTTGCGAAAACCTCATTTGTGATACTACTACATAAGACAAGACCATTGGGACTCGCTTGTCAAAGATCGTATTGATGATAAGTTTGAAGTACGTAAATTAAATCTTATTCAATATTTTCTCATTGGAAATTTTAGTTAAACTAACGATTGAGTATATTGATATTGGTTTGTGATTTATGGTAGAAAATAAGGAAGGAGAAACAAAAAATGCGTGCTAGTAACAAGTATAACCATTGTTTGAGTCGAAAAGGATATGCTGGACTATTGGAAGAAATTATAAGTATGTTCATATTCTGGTTGCTTGCATTTGAAAGTTACAGTAGGTTCTTAAATATATATGTTTGCTTGCATTCTTTTGCTTGTATTATTTGCCTACATTTTCATTAGGAATAATTAGAGGGGGCTTTTAATTTACTACCCAACTTTAATTTTTCAGAGTGCTAAAACTGGTCTTAGTGAGGATGAAATAGACATGAGTGTATTGGATCAGAGGTAGGAGAAAAAAAATGGGGGATATCATCCTGATGTTCAAGTTATTGTTGATAGCCTTGTAAGTGCTGATTTGTATATATGTTATAGCAACAATTCTGTTTTTATATCAATATTTGATAAAATGTGTCATTGAATAATACCTAGATGAGGGCTGGATGGAATACAAAAAACATTTCTTCAAGTTCAGATGGAAGAAATGATTTGCTTGCAAAAGCTTTGGGGAAGGCTCCAAAAAATGGCCATATGCAAGGGACCGGCAAGTTTGTAACCCCATCTCTTTATTTTGGCACTGCACGTAATTATGATCCGATGGAAAAGGATAGATCGAAGTTGGAAGACTAGTTGGCAAAGCACGATGCAGATAATGAGGAGTTGTGGAAGGAAATTAGGAGGAAACCTCGGCACTCTGACATTGGACATTGGCAGCTCTAATACACCAATGAAGAGTTATTACAGGCATGATGGAGATCTCGAGATGAATGATAAAGCCACTGCAGTTGATGAACAGGAGGTACTGCACAAACTATTTTGTTCTACATCATGATAAATGATAATTACCCTAAATTTCTTGTTTTTTAATCATGGAAATGGCCATATAGGTTTCAAAACATAACTTAAAATCAACAGCAACATCTCCAAGAAAGAATGGTGGGGATCCAAAAAGAAAAATCATAAAACATCAATGAAGATACTGGAAGACTTTAGCAAATTCCCCAAGACTCCAACGTAAAGAAAGGGCAACCCTAACAAAAAAACACCCAAAACAGTAAACAACGAGGTGGGAGATTTAGGAAATCTCTTTGAAACTCCAAACACAAAACAAGATAGCCCCAAAAAGAAAAGTCCACAGACAGTAATGGAAAAAAAAACAACAGACAAACCCGATAAAGCTCTGGTTCGGAAGACCAAACTTGAATATTATGGTGATGCTGGCCCTTTAGTTCGAAGAAGGAAGACAAGGCAAGCAACTACTTAGCACCAACAGAACGCCACAGTGAATCCAAGATTTAAATTCTTTTTAGGCTTATGTAACATGAAGTTGCCTGCCAGTGGAAATTACCTTCCTCGTCCACTTGATAATGAGGTATTTAAAAGTGAATGTCTGACTTATATTTGGAGGGATGATTATTATGCATTGGCTACCATGGAATGGTTAGGCCACATGCATATCTATATGGCGTAAGTAATTTCTTTTTCCTTTTTTAATTATTAAAATCTATTAAAAGATTATATAAATATTTAATTCTTACTTTTTATGTGAATATCAGTTGCTTATATGACAAGATTCCAGCTAATAAAATGGGCAGGCCATTTGGCTTCAAGAATCTGGTCATGTTAGCCCCAGCAGAGTTGAAAATGCACTTAAAACGCGCATAACAAGGACACAAGCAATTGCTAATCGTTTGGCTAAAGCTCGCCCTTCTCAATTCATATTCATTCCTTACAATCCTGGGTATATTCATTTTCATTAATAAACAGGTTGTTAATTTTCATTTCTTCATACTTACAAGTTGTTGCTTGATTATAGCGCTCATTGGATTCTTGTTGTGATCGATGTGGCTGCAAAAACTGGATATTTCATAGATCCATAAGGAAATAATCTAGCAGAAGACATTAAAGAGTTGGTAATAAAGTAGATATATCATCGTTAAATCATTATAGAATGTTACGTCCATTATAAATATTTCAGTAGTTCTAACAGTAAGTTTTAAACTCCTAGTGGGATCAACACGTTCGCAACAGCAAGCGGTAAAAAAAGAGTGCACCCTGAATTCAAAATTGTACAGGTAATACAATTTACTTTTTTCCTATCATTTTAATTAACTACTTGTTATATCTTTTTAGGTACTTAGATTGAGTTTTATTATTGTAGGTTCCAAAACAACCTAGTTCTTATGAGTGTAGACATTATATCATGTTGTATATGAGGAATATTATTGCCGATCCTAGTTTATTGCTCAACAATGTAAGTGATATGTTTTATGTCCACATTGGTTAATATTTTTTGTCCATAATATTTGCTGTTAAATCATTTGGCCATTTGCAATTTAACAACAAACCAGTTTAAATTCAGGTAGAAATGGATGAGGTACAATATGAATGAATGAACTATGTCTGAGGGCTCATATAAGGTGAGGAGCTGTTTATTATATACTTTGGTTAGCGTAGGCCTGTTTTGAGTTCTCATGTTCATTTACTTGGCTATATTAGCTTGGTTTGAGAGCCAGTTTTGATATGTAAATATAATGTATAGTTGTTTTGGGTTGAGCTTGTAATTATGCTGGATTACATTGGTTTGGTTTTGATGCTTCTCAGATGGAAACCTGCCTTTTTGGAATTTTCAATGTAATGTCAGTATCAAACTATGTTTAGTTTAATTAAACACAACATCTATTTTAACTACCAGAAGTGTGAATCTAGTGGCATTTGGTTTAGTTTATTTCATGTTTTCCAGCATCTCACTTGCATTTGGTTTTGTTGAATATGTTACTTGCATTTTATGGAAGTATGAGACTGTATGGCATTTGATGGCATTTGGTGTGTTCTTTCTTTTAATTGAAGATTGTTGTTGACGTGCTGATGTTAATTCAAACAATGTTTATTGAGATGGCAGTTTGGTGCTTCATTCAGCTGATTGTTGCTGGTTTATTGGGATGGTTTCATCAAGCAGTGTTGGTTTTAGTTGTGCTGCTGGTGGCTTATAAAATCTGATTTAAGATTGTTGATTTAAGAAACTGTAGTCATTATTTTAGGAAACAAATTAATAACTGATGAAGTATTTGTATAACTATAGTTACTGTAGTTATTTTATTTCATAACAAGATTATAATTTATGAAACTTGTGGATATGGATTTGAGAATTATTGTATATGAATTATATATATATGTGTGTGTGTGTAAATTTTTTTTATTTATATAATAATTTAAAGGATATATTTTAATTTCTGCAAAAAAATGGTGCCAATTTCATTAATTCCCGCCAAAATACAATATAAAAAAATTGCCGCCAATTTCATTGTTTCCCGCAAAAAAAAAAATTATAAATTTGGCCCCAATTCCATAAATTCTCACAAAAAAATTAAAATATATTTCATTTATAGCCAAAATTTAGGAATTAATATTTAATTAAATGTGTAAATAATTTAATTATTTTAATTAAATATGTCATGTTTACTTGACAGACAATAGTCATGAATGGGAAATGTTATTGACAGACATTAGTCATGCGCGAAAATTTTTCATCAAACCAACGATGACAGAATCATGATGAATAATACGTCATGCTTACCATGACATATAAAAACTGTGATTACTTTTTCTTTACACCAGAATCATTGACGGTCGCTCAACCGTCATGCCAGGCCAAAGATGACAGGTAATACCCATCATAAAGGGTTTTTTTTTTTTTCTAATAGTGAAAGGATTACGGGCACCATAAGTTTTTTTTTTTTTATATTAACCATTTGATGCTCAAGTAGTCAATGATTTTCATAGAATAACAAGGATAAGTTTTATGTAAGCATCACCAAAAATGAATCTAGAAAGGAAGAGACGTAAAAGGAAAATTTCCCTTAAAACAAGAAGGAATAATGATAATAAGGGATCTCGATCCAATATAGAAAGGATAAAGATGATAAATCAAATTTCCTAAGGTTAGATAAGGGGTCTTAAGTATTCAAAATTCTAGAACCCATATCGTTTTGCCTTTCGGGAGTCTTATAGGAGTTCAAAAGCTCCTCATCTAGATTCTAGGATTATGGATTTTTTTGGGTAGGATTCAAACTCCCTCCTCCTCTGGGATCTTGGAATTGTAGGGTCTATGGATAAAAGTCACTCCTTGGATTTTCAGATTAAGGTGGGAAGGTTGTTTTAAGTGGGTCAGTTTCTAGTTTAATTGTCTTCTTGCCTAATCTTGCTCTTGGGTTTCCTCCAGGCTATTTTAAATAGTAAGGTGAACACAATCCAACTTCAGAGAAAGCTCGATTCTAGTCGTTCTATTTTATTACCCAAACACTAGTTCCATAGTTCTAGTATTGAGAGTATAATGAATAAAAGTGAAAACTATATGTGTTAAAAATCCCCCTTCACCCATATTACATAGTAGGATGTTTGCCCTTTTTAGTAGCCTCCGTGTATTTCCGTGAATGCTCTCAACTAAGAATACCTTGCTGGTACACACCTTGAGTTTTTGCTTTGATTTGCTTATAATGTGGCACTTGCTGGATTGAGTATTCAAATGTTAAATTGGTAGTTTGTTTCCTAATAGATGTCTCTTCTACTGACGTAAATGTAACCAGTACTTAATTAATTTTATTTTTATTTTTTAAAGTATTTAGCATTTTCTCATTTATTTGCTTCTTCCTTTAAAAAATTTCCTATGCCTTTCCCTTTATTCTTTCCTCAGTGGAGAGCAATCTTTGAGGAATAATTATTGTGATTGCTCACTTAGCAGAATTTTCTTAGGCTCATAGGTATTTCCTTTCTTTCCTCTCTTGATTTCATTTTAGTTTCTTCTATTTTAGTTTGCTGGTTTTGGGAAGTTGCCTAGCTTCGAGGGTTTGTCTTATTTGATTTTAGGGTTTTAGCAAAATGGGTAAAGGTCAACAAAAAATAGTTGAGGCTAATGACAACAAACTGAATTTCATCCCAAGCATGATTAGGGAACCAGCCTTTGACCCTTTCATGCCTTTAGAAAAGATCAGTGGTGAGGGGGTTAGAGATAGACTAGGGAGAAAATTCTTTATAGAGGGGTTTGTGACTTCTTCTGAGGCTGATAACTTGATAGGTCCCAACCAAAGTTAGCTATCAATCACAAGAGTTTTTCTGCTTATGGTAAGAAAAAACCAAGATGAATTGATTTAATTGACTGAATGCCCTTTTATTATGCTGGAGCCTTTATTTACAATACTAAACATAACAAACTCAGCCCACAATCACGGCTGCAATCAAAATACGTAAACTGAAATAACACACTTGCTACTTTTACGAAACATAAAGCTAAATAACAACTACTAAGGATTTGATCTTATCCTCAATCTTAAGGATTTGATCTTATCCATAATCCTTGCACGATCGTTATTTTCACATGAAATCATACATGCATGAACCATGCAAGGACAAGGCCCAAGTCTTCACGTTATGTACTTGGGATTTGGCTTCTGCCATGCTGGACTTGCATGGCTCTAGTGACTGCTCCTTATCACTACCCAGCCCCAGAAAGCACCTTTGTCCTCAAGGGTCATGTGAGGAAATTATTGCTGCAGCAATGCCGTGTCTTCCCAAGTTGTTCTCTTTTGTTTTCTTTTTCATGTAGTTCCTCTACCGCGAATTCTTCATACAAACCCTTTTCCGATGTTGTCCCGCATTCCAAGATCAGTAACAGTGCCTTGGTACACTTGTGGCCGGCGGTGAATTTGTTATTACAATTGAAGCACAATCCCTGGGCTCGCCTCCTCCGTATCTCTTCCCATGATAGCCTCTTATAAGGTGTTGTTAGTGTGGCTCGATTCAGAGCAGATGTAGAATGAATAGGAATTGATGATCTGATCATTATCTTCTATCGTGCTATTTGATAATCCTTCATACGTGCTAGACTAATGGCTTCTTTCAATATGCGGGGTCTAAACATACAGATGTCTTCTACAATCTCTAGTTTCGAGCCTCTTATAAATGTTTCCATTAATGCTTTTTGAGACCACCCTGAACTCCATTCCCAAGCCTCTAGAACTCCTTCCGATATTCACGCAACGATCCCGTTTGCCTGACCCGAGACGAAGCTTCATCAAAATCCTCACACTTTGTTGGTCCAAAACGTGCCCATAGTCTCTCAACGAAATTTTCCAGGTAACTGGTCGTTTTTCTTCTTCATAAGCCCTTCATATCCATTGCCACCACTAATTTACCTTACCCTCTAAGTGATATGCGGCAAAAGTTACCTTGTGTTCATGAATAGTTTCCTGATATTCAAAGTATTGAAATACCTTATTATACCATTCTGTTGGATCATCGCCAGCGAAACAGGGAGATTCAAGCTTGGTAATTCGTGTTGGAAGCATGTGTCGCCCTGCATCTCTTTTCTTACGAACAAGTTTTGTAGAGCGTAAATTTTCAGCTGAGTTACGACTGCTAGTGCCCTTAGTTGCACTGTTTGATTTCATAAGTTTGCTTATTGACTCCTCAAGATCCTACAGCTTGTCATTGATTCCCATCTTCATCCGTTCCATTCTGTCCTGTAAGCTCCCAAGATCAGCTTCAATTCGTTCAATGCGTTTCTTGATAGTCGTCATGGATAGCCTTGCTCTGATACCAAATGATAGGTCCCAACCAAAGTTAGCTATCAATCACAAGAGTTTTTCTGCTTATGGTGAGAAAAAAAACCAAGATTAATTGATTTAATTAATTGAATGGCCTTTTATTATGCTGGAGCCTTTATTTATAATACTAAACATAACAAACTCAGCCCACAATCACAGCTGCAATCAAAATACATAAACTGAAATAACACCTTTGCTACTTTTATAAAACACAAAGCTAAACAACAACTACTAAAGATTTGATCTTATCCTCAATCCTAAGGATTTGATCTTATCCACAATCCTTACATGATCGTTATTCTCACATGAAATCATACATGCATGAACTATGCAAGGAAAAGGCTCAAGTCTTCACGTCATGTACTTGGGATTTGGCTTATGCCATGCTAGACTTGCGTGGCTCCAATGGCTGCTCCTTATTATAGCCACACCAAAGACAGTGGCAAAAAAGGTTCAAGAACTAATTCTAAACATACCCTTAGTGACATTTTTGGGGAGGAGGATAAAGAGGAATCTAGTGAGATCCATAGAGCCAAAAAGAAAAAATAGGAGAAGAACTCAAACAAAATCCTTTCCTATTGATTCACTAGCGTGTGTTACCAAGCAAGAGGAATTAGATTAGTTGAAAGTGACATACGACATGCCAAATATAGCAAATCCTAGGTTGCCGAATCCTAGTAATCAGCCAAGCTATCTTTTTAATGGGTGTGTCACCTATTTCTCTATTGTTTTAAGGTTAAGGTTAAGCTCCATTTGCAACCTTACTTTGTTTGCATTTGGGTGCTTTAAACCTCACCCCGAGTCAGATAAACCTTAATAAATGGATAATAATCATGGGCTTGTACATTTTACAGAGTAGATGTGGTTTTAGTAAGCCGACTATTAAGGATGTGAAACACTTATACCAACTTAAGAGCAGCCCAAAAGATGCTAGCTGGTATTAATTTATGTCAAGCACAAAAAAGAAGAAGCTTATTCTTGATGTTTCCTCCTCAAGTAAAGATTAAAAGTAAATTTTTCTTTGCAGGGAACTTATGGGGTTAGATGGCTTAATTGATTTAGCAAATATTTATATCCCTTCATGTTCTTGCACACCAAGTGGTTGGCTAACCATATGGCTTTTGTTTTGCCAAACTGCTAACTTCATTTTATTCCATTAACATGGATTTGCTTGATTGGGTCTAAGTTGCCTTCACTAAGAAGGCTACTAGTAAAAACCTTCTGTCTCCTTTCAGCTTAGTCAGTTCTCGCCTGGTCGCTACTACTAAGAGCATGAATCATGACCCTTTATAATTTACTTGTCTTTATTGTTTAACTTTGCATCCTCTAGTTGGTTTTTCCATCTTTGGCCTATTATGTGCGTTTTGATATATTTTGACACTTCTGCTCTGCTTTACAGTTTCTAATATGCTTTGACATTTTTGATCTACTTTGTATTTTCTAATATTCTTTGTCAATTCTGGTATAATTTGTACTTTTTAATATGCTTTGCCATTTATGGTCTACTTTGCATTTTCTTGATTAACCCTAATGTTATTATTTCTCTTAGGCCTGGGGATGGAGTCTGGCAAAAATGTTTTGGGAATGTTGACGAGAAAGGAAATCGTTCAGAGACTTGAAGTATGATTGATTTGTCCCATTCCTTTGAAGAATCCTACTACTTCTTCTATGGCTACATTTAAGTTTTCTTTTAGCCAAGTTTCTAATCACATTACTTTAAAAGTTACTAGTCCTCCTCTTTTCCCTACTCAGGCAAGTACCTTAAAACCTTATATCCTTTTCTAGGGGTTGAACACCTGTTCCTCTTTTTTGAGAATGCTATAAATGCGGTAAAAAGGAAGGATTTAAAGATATGGAAGGTCGTACTTTGGTCGAACTGATAAACACACTCCAATTCTGTTTCTTCAAGCTAAGCTACATGGCGACCAATTACAAGGGACAGATAAAAGGTATAAATATAGGATGAAGGTTGAAATTCAGACATGTAAGAAGAAAGTTGAGTTTGCTGAAACCAAATTTAAGATGGATGCTGCTAAGTTTGAGGAGAAAGGGAGAAACTTGAGGTTGAACTTATCGATAAAAACTCTTATCTGAGTAGCAAATGAAAGATCTTGAATCTGGATTGTAGAAGAAAAATAACAGCTTCAGGGGCCAGATTGAAGCTCTAGAAAAGGAAGTTGACGACAATTACAGCACAGGTATTGAATACGACTACAATTGTATTTTGATTAGTCTTGGAAAGAGTCATCGTGAATTAAAGCTGGATGATTTGTCAGAGCTAACGCTGTATGAATGAAAGAGCAGGCAAACAAAGGAGAGTCTGCTTGAGTTGAACCTGTTGATGCTAATACTAGTCATATGGAAGACTACTCGTCCCTGTTATAGACAAAGTAGATCCATTCTTGTTGGAGGCGAAACAGACGTGTTTGCCTATCTATGATAGAATATAATAAGTTTTTGTCTACATTTGATGGATTTCGTAAGTCCTTGCCTATTTCATGGCAAGTTTAATGACTTCTTGAACACTTATGGCGAGTTTAATGGGTTCTCACTTACTCATTGCAAGTATTATAGGTTTTCGGAGTTCTCGCCTAGTGTTGGGTTATTTTTAATACCATAAGTGTCAATGTGAAAGTGTACACAACAAGTAATATATTGACGTATTCAGATCGTCTCCATATGGATTAATATTATCAGATTTCCTCCAGCAACCTTAAAATTGTAATTTGGTTCTAAATTAAAATAAGACAATTTATAAAATTAATAAACTAATAAAAATGCAATAAATAAAATGTAATAAAAAAAATTCTCACGTCAAACACAAAGATGTAACCAATGGAAATATAGTAGTTGAGTGAATAAACTCATTTAATGGTTTTGACTTTTTTTTAATTACAGTATCGTTGCTACAACATCTACTACAGCACTAGGTAGAATACCTCATGCATCCTCAACTGTCACCTGTTGGATAACTTATACCTAATACAACCTAATAGTGATCAATTGTTATGCTAACATTAAATATAACATTAAACATCCTAGGTTCTATTTACCTTATAAGGTGAATCCTTATGTCTAATTCTTCACTAATTTTAGATCAAGCATGACCCTATTCAAATTGAGATTTACTTAACTTTGGAAACCCAATCTAAATTCAAGTATTGTCTTAATTTGATCCACTAAGTCAGACTTTTTTTATGCTTTTTTTTAGCTAGTATCCATTAAATAGGTGGTAAGCCAAAATAAGGAATTAAAATAAATATAATTAAGGCAAAATACTATTGCAAATATTGAGCAACGCATATATGTCAGTCAATCTTCCATTAAGATCATTTATCACTTAACCAAAATCAAATTTAGTTTATGATTTGCGATAGAATAGTAAATAAAATCGTTATAACTATCAAATACATCCCTATAAATAAATTAAAAACAAGGAAACAAGATAAAGAGTTGAAGTCCGTTGAATCTTGCGATCTCCTTTTTGGTTACTGAGATTCCTCTATTGCAGCCCTTAAATCCCTCATATTTTCTGTTTTTCTTTTGTTTTTCTCTGTGATTTTTCCTTGAGTGACGACTCTCTCTTTTTCTTTTCATGTGTGCTCTTTTTATAACTCATGATTAGGGCAATTGAGAGTGTATAGTATGTATCCTCCATTTTTGAAAACTTTAGATCGCAATCTTTTAGTAGTTGTGCACGAAATCCAGTCTGTCATTACTTCAGGATTGATACAGCAACGAGTATAACATCCTTACTGTTTTACACTTGTTTTAATTCTTTTGTAGCCAAGTTCTTTCATTATCTCTGCAAGTCTATTATAGCAGCATTCGTTTATTAAAACTTGAGCTTTCAGTCACAATTATGCATATAATCTAAGTACAAATTATTCTAAAAAAACTCAATTTATTAAAAATAAACTAAAATGGATGGTTATGTAAAATATAACTAAAATGCAATACAAGCACAACATTTACTCTCTAAATATTATTGATTTAAGTCTAAAAGTGCTATGATAACTCTCATTTCATAGAGTTATCACCTAATCCTAATGAGTTCTACGGGTTCCCTTCTAGTTTGACAAGTTAAATTGGATTTTCCAAGTTCTCACCCAGTCCTGATGAGTTCTATGGGTTCTCACCTAGTCCTGACAGGTTAAATTGGATTTTCGAAGTTCTTACCTAGTCCTGACGGGATCTACAGGTTGTCGCCTAGTACTGACAAGTTTTACAGGTTTTGCGTAGTCCTTACTTTAGAAATAATTCATATTTTTAATCTTTTTACTTGCCTACTCATGGTCCAGCTAAATTAATAAGTTTAGGCTCTTTGCCTCACCCAAGCAGGTTCTGAGACTTTAAAACTTAACCTGTTTTAGAAATAATTCGCACTTTTATCCTTTTACTCGCCTAATTATGGTCAAGCTCAATTAACAAGTTTAGGCTCCTTGCCTCACCCAAGCAATTTTTGAGACTTGAGAACTTAACTTGCCTTAGAAATAATACACATTTTTATCTTTTTGCTCGCCCTAATTATGGTCAAGTTGAATAAGTAAGTTTAGGCTCCTTGCCTCATCTGTGAGGTTTTTAGGACTTGAAAACTTAACACCTTAGAAATTATTCTCACTTTGATCTTTTTGCTCGCCTACTTATAGTTGAGTTAAATTAACAAGTTTAGGCTCTTTTTCTCACCTGAGCTGGTTGAGAGACCGAAAACTTAATTTGCCGTAGAAGTAATTTGTGCTTTTATCTTTCTACTCTTCTACTCATGATCGAGCAAAATTAGCAAGTTTAGACTTCTTGCTTTGCTTTGAGCAAGTTTCGAGACTTGAATATTGAACTCGACTTAAAAATAATTCTTGCTTTTGTCTTTTTGCTCGCTGACTCATGGTTGAGCAGAATTATCAAGTTTAGGCTCTTGTCTCACTCAAGCAGATATTGAGACTTGAAACTTATCTTACCTTAAAAGTAATTCGTGCTTTTATCTTTCTTCTCGTCTACTTATCGTCAACCAAAATTAGCAAGATTAAACTTCTTGCCTTATCTCGAACAGGTTTTAAGAGTTGAAAATTGAACTTGGTTTAGAAATAGTTCTATACTTTTATCTTTTTTGCTTGCCTACTCATGGTCGAGCAGAATTAGTAAGTTTAGGCTTTTTGTCTCGCATCGAGTAAGTTTTGAAACTTGAGACTTTTTATTTGTAAAAATTTTAAAAGAAGAATGAAAAATACTTTATTTTTGCATCTCTCTTATTAAATAATTTGGTTTACATACCCAAGAATAATAGAGCAATCCTTGCGCCTTTAAGGTGACAAAATTTATTTCAGAGAAACCATTTACTGAAACTACTCTTTTAGAAGCTCTGCATTCCACAAACTTTTGACTTTTTCTCCATCTAGATAACTTAATTTTTAGGTGCATGGACTAGTTATCTAGAGGATTTGGTAGAGTGTTTCCTAATTTGGCCTGAAAGTGCCTTGATTTGGACATTTGGTGCTTCCTTCTTTCTGCTAGCAAATCTAGGTACTAGGAAATCTGTTCACGGTTTTCCTCTTTATTAAAGTATTTGATCCTTTGCATGCTCATCCCAATTTTTGCTAAGATTACCGCTTCATGTCCAAAAGCCAAAGAGAGTGGTGGTTCTTCAATAGAGACCTTATGTGTAGTTCTATAAGCCTAGAGAAGTTGTAAAAGCTCGTCAACCCATGCCTCTATTTTCTTACTCAGTTGAGAATTTAAGATCTTTTTTTGTTGTTTTGTTGGCTACTTCCTCCTGACCATTTGCCTTTAGGTAATTTGGTGTGTAGAATTTCAACTCGATGCCCATTCCTCTGTAGAACTTTTTAAAGCTTTGGTTGTCGAATTACTTTCTATTGTCTGTAATAAGAGCTTGTGGTACATCAGATTGGCAAATAATATTTCTCCATTTGAAATCTATTGTTTTCTTTTTCGTAATCCTACTTAAGGTTTCTATCTTTACCTACTTAGTAAAGTAATAAATTGTAATAATCGAATGAGTACTCCTCTTCTCCTATTTGGAAATGGGCCAATTAAGTCAAGCCCATATTGAACAAAAGGCCATGGCGAGGACATCATGGTGGGCTTTTCGGGTGGTTGTGAGGAGAAGTTTGCAATGCTTTGGCAAATCTTGCACTTTTTGCCTCTATCTTTGTATCTTAGTGCCTGGTTACCAAGAAATATCCCTGTCATAACGCTTTAAAGGTTATGAGCTTTGTCTAAGAGTGGTTACCACAAACTCGCTCATGAATATCTTTTAGCATATAATCTGCTTTATAATCATCCAGGCACCATATAAAGGGCGATGTGTATCTTTGATGATATAAGATCTCATCTATCAATATGTATCTAGCAGGTTGGTATATGAGTTTTCTTGCTCTCATTCTATCTTTTGGTAAGTTCCCATTTCAAATATATGAAACATTTAGATTTATTTGGCTTTTCCTTTTACCAACTACATTACCGTGAGTTCCTCTTCAATGCTCGGTGTAGTTTTGATCTCTAATGAGATGCATTTTGGGATCTTAGATACTACTATAGAAGTTAACTTGGCAAGGATATTTGCTTGATAATTGTCCTCCCTCGAGATGTATTCAATCATGAGCAACTGAAATATGGTCACTATTTGCTTGGCTTTGTTCCGACATGCCTCTATCTTATCTCCCTTGGCCTAAAAGCTTTCATTTAAGTGACTCATAATAAGTTATGTGTCCATATTATTTTTTACATTATCAGCTTGTAAAGCAAGCTCCAATTTCACTTTGGTGATGAAGCTTTCATATTCTACTTCGTTATTGGTCACCTTAAATTTGAGCTTAAAGCATAAGAAACTTTGTTGCCTTTGGACTGTATAAAACTATCCTTACTCTAGCTCCACCTACTTTAGAAGATCCATTTATCCATACTAGCCAATTATTGTTCGCATATTCTAGTTACTCATTTTAGCTTCTCTTGTAATCGTAAGGGCTTTCTAGTGCTGCCCCGAGCACTTTGTTACAAAATTTGTTAGTGCTTGTGCTTTTATTGCTGGTCATGGTCTATTGTTGATGTCATCCTCGCTCAATTCCACTGACCATTTTTTTAGGTGCTCCCAAGGCTTCAGGCTGGTGCAAGATTTTCCATAACGACTGGTCCATCAATATTACGATCAAGTATGCTTGAAAAAATGGTCTTAACTTCCAAGCAGCAATCACCAACACCCAGGCCAATTTCTTCAATGGCAACTATCGAGTCTCTACACTAAGGAGGGCTTTGCAAGTATGATAAATTGGGTGCTGTACTCTTATTTTTTCCCTCACCAGTACATAACTGGTAGCCCATTCTGAGACTGGTAGGTAAATGCACAATGCTTCCCCTGCTTACGAATTTGATAATAATGGTGCTCTACTAAAATAATCTTTAGTTATTGAAAAGCCTCCTCACCATCTAACATCAATTCGGTCTTTTTTCCTCTCTTTATGATTTAAAAAAAATGCATTTATCCCTAGCCCTTAAGATGAATCTATTAGGGCTACTAGCTTTCCTATTAAACTTTGTATCCATTTTAACTTGCAAAGCGACCTCATTTTCAGAATAGCAAAAATTTTTTTATGGTTGGCTTCAATCCCCTTGTAGTTTACCATAAAATCTAAGAACCTCCCAGCATTCATGCTAAACACAATTTTCAAGGTTCACTTCATTTAGTAATTCATTAATAGGCTGAAAGTCTCCTTCATATGTTAGATGTGCTTTGTAGGATCTTGGACTTGGAAATCATATCATCCACATACACTTTTGCAGTGCTGCCTATAAAGGGTTTGAAGATCTTGTTGACTAGCCTTTGGTACACTACTCCAGCATTTTTTAAACTAAAGGGTATTAACCCATGACAATAAAGTCCTTTGTTAGTAATAAAGGTAGCCTATTGTCACGGGATGAGTACAGTCCGCACTAACTTGTACGGCACTTAGACAACTTCTAGCAAAAAAGTTGCTAAGTAAGCGTAGAAAACTTCTCAAGCTAGCTAAAAAAGGATGCTTACTAGAAAGCTAAAGAGAAGAGAGCAAGCAATAAAACCAAAGAGCATTTTATTATTCGGAAGAGAAAATACAAAAGAGCTTACAAAGATGCTTGGGTTGCTAGGTATATGATGTTGTATGTGATGTGATGTTTGGTGTTAAGCAAAATGATGAGTCGCCTGCCCTATCTATAGAGTTAATTGCCTAGCTCTGGAGTGCTCTACGCAAGTTAACTAAATATCCATTAGGTTCTAGAATTTATGTGTAGAATTTTCTAGTATTTACAAGTTATAGAGATGTGTAAAAAATTATAGAATTGGGTCGGGCTTGCAAATGTGGGTTGTTTGCTTGTTAAGAGCACCATGGTTCGCTAATTGTACAAGGTGGCTTACTGCTGGGCACACCCTGTTGCTGAGTGCATCTCGCCTTTGTGAAAAATTTTATTAAGCGTACCTATGCGTGCCAATTTAGCCTTCGTTAGTGGTATATTGGAGCAGACCACGACATTCCTCCCCCACATATGTTTGTAGCGTCTTTATCTCATTCTTATGCTTGTACCTTTGGATTTGTTCCGTAAATTACCATAAGTCTTCTTTACGTTCCCAATTGGCTTTGCTTTTGGAGATATTCTTTCACTTTACTAAGTACGTATTGTAGGAAATTATGCCTCTTCTTTAGATTACTCAATCGGCTAGGATGTACTCCATATCTTTGTCATATGCTATGACAACAGTTGTTGGGGCACGTCTAGACTCATTTCAGCTTAGGTCTTTCGCGTTTTCGTGATATGGCTTGAGTAGATTCACATGGAAGACCCGATTAATCTTAAATCTTAGTGAAAGTTGGAGTTAGTATAAAACATTGCCCACACATCGTATAACTTAGAAATGCCTCTTATATTACCTCACTAACCCTTTGTGGACTTTTTTTGTACAAATTATTGAACTGTTAGGGTAGGAACTTAATCATCACTTTGTCGAATTCTTTGTATTCGATGTGGTATCTTCTTGAATCAACTCACTTTTTCATCTTCCATGTAGCTTTATCAATATAAGCTTGGATAATTTCCGCTTCCTTGTGCCATTTGCGAGCGAGCTTGTAAACTGTAGGGCTTTTTCCTCTGTATGTAAAGCCTACAGTGTTGGGTATTATTGGCTGGAATCCAATGATGATCTTCAATAAACTCTTGCCCATAGCCTCACTCCCCTATAGATTATACGAGAATTGACCAATATCTAGAAACTTTGCCCAATCTCACTAATGCGCGCTTATATAATGCCTCCAACACATCTAAAAAGGCTGTTAATATGCTTAGTTTGCCTATCGATTTGTAGATGGAAGCTTGTCGAGAACTTGAGGTCAATTTTTAATAATTTGAAGAGCTCCGTCCAAAAGCGCTAGTGAATCTTGGTCTCAATCACTCATGATACTCTTAAAAAATCCCCATAGCTTCACGACATGCTTAATGAAGGGATAGACTACTTTATTTGCTTTGTAATCGAATGGTGCAGCAATAAAAATTGTGTACTTGCTGTAGTAGTTGACTACGACCATGATGCTTTCTCACCCTTCGGATTTAGGCAATGCCATAATGAAGTTCATGGAACCACTCTCCTATGGCCTTGATGTTAGAGGTAGGGCTCTAACAATTCTGTTGGAAGTTGGTAGTAGATCTTGCATTGTTCCCACATAAGACAAGTCCGCACATAGGCCTTAATGTCATCTCGCATATGTGGCCAAAAGTAAGAGGCTTAGACTAGTGCAATTGTGCGCTCAACTTCGGGGTAGTCAACCTATTTTGAGTCGTGGCATTCCTTGATGATTTCCTTCAGTAAATTTTTCTACCTAAGCACAAATAGTCGATCTCTATTGGTGAGGAGGATGCTTTCATCTTGCAAAAACCTCATTATCTTCCCCTTGAGCTTTTTCTCTAACAAGTCTTCCGTTAGGGGGTCGTGTTGGCGACCTTTCTTTATCCGTGAGAGAAGGTCGGAATTTAGGTGGCTCATGGTAAGCATTGCCGACTCTGCTTTGTGACTTAGAGCATCCACAACAACGTCGGTTTTCCTCAGTTTGTACTCGAGTCGATAGTCAAATCTGGTAAAAAGGTCTTGCCACCTTGCTTCCTAAGAGTTCAACTTCTTTTGGGTTTGGAAGTAGCTTATAGTTACGTTGTCCGTTAAGATCACGAAATGTGAGCCAAGCAAGTAGTGTCGTCACACTCATAGGCAATGGATGATTGCAATCATTCTTTTATCCTGCACAGCGTAGCAAAGTTTTGTGTTGTTTAGCTTCTGACTTTTGAACGCTATAAGGTGGCCTTCTTGCATGAGGACTCTACCAATGACGAATTCGGAGGCATCCGTTTAAACTTAAAATGGATTCATGTGGTCCAGAAGAACGAGGATGGGTTTCTCAAAGATAGCCTTTTTCAAGTCTTTAAATGCACGCTAGCATTTTTCGAACCAATGCTATGTTCGATTCTTTTTTAGCAAGTCGGCTAAGGGTGCTGCCTTGGATAAATATCCCTTGATGAAGCGACAGTAGTAATTCACCAATCCGAGTAAAGATCGTAGCTCGAGCACTTTCCTAGGAGGTTTCTACTTGAGGATGGCCTTCACTTTCAAGTTCTCCATCATTACTTCCCGTTTGCTATCTTGTGGCTAAAGAACTCTACTTGCCGTTCAGCAATAGCCTAAAGGGCTATACAAACTGTAATTTTGATGATAATAAACATGTGTTATTATATTTCATAATTTCACTAATTCTTGAAGGGAAAACTTTATTCAAGTGAATCAAACTCAAGACACTTAACTAACAATGGTACGACCAAGACCAAGTATTAGCTCAAAGTGATCTTCATTGCTATAATTCTTATCAAGGCAATATAATTTAATGTATACATGATTTAACATTTGAAAAGGTCAATATTTTGTTTAATAAATCATTATTTTTTTCATAACCTAAAGGTTTTATAATTACAAGATAAGTAATTTTATGAAATTGATTGTTTTTCAAAATGGATCTATTTGCAATAACTTTAAAAATTTTAGGCCATAGTATAATTTTTAAAAGCTTTAGGACCAAAATATAAATATTTAAACTGTAGCGACTAGTTGACCAAAATGTGGCGGCTAACTGCTTGGGAAGACAGAAAGTTAGCGGTTGGCCGGCTGAGAGTGGTAGCTAATCGCTTAGCAAATTTTCAAAATCAAAATTGCAACGGTAACTTGCCATATAAGCCTAGCGGCTAAACGCCTGATTCTAACAACAATTCGGCAAGTTTTTGGAGGTCAATAACGGCTAGTTTGCTTGTCCAAACTATATAAATTCAAATCAAAATAAAATCTAATTAATTTTTCAAACAAAAATCAGTTTATACGACATATCTTGAGCTTCCATTTTGAAAATCTTCATACATTGATTCATTATTAAGCTACCATTTGTATACATACACTTATGAGAGTGAATTCTTTGTAATCTTCATTCCATTATCAAAAGTTGAGTGATTGTAAATGTGAGAAACACTTGGGTTAAATTATTTGAGATAATCTCTTGTTGTAAAGGTTTATTGACACTTTGGAAGTCAATTGTAAAACTCTTGAAGCCTTGGGAGGCTTGGATAGTGAAATCCTCAAGCTTGATTTGCTTGAAGGAATGGACATAGGCGGGTTTTTCCAAACCACGTAAAAGCTCTCGTGTTTGCTCTATCTTCCCTAATCTCTTTAATTTTGTTTATTGTTTAACTTATTGTTACTGATTTCATTAAGACATTAGTTTAAATTTTTCTGTGATTTTATTTGCTTAAGTTTTAATTACCTAATTCACTCCCTTTTGGGTTGCATAACTAGAATTTCATTTGGTATCAGAGCAAGATTCTCTTATTAGGACTTAATCATCTAGAGTAAAAGATCTATGGCAACCTAAATGTGAAAAATGGGAAGTTGTTTGTGATGGTTTATTCATCCTTGCTACTAAAATGAACAAGGGGAAGATAATCCAAAACCTTTACGTGAATGGAATGAGTAGGAAAAGAGAAAAGCTTATCTAATTCTAAAACCATGAATGCCTTTCTTTTGCCTTAGATAAGAAAGAGTTTCAAGATGTTCTAATGCGCATAAAATTTAGAATAAACTTGAAGTTGTTTTTGAAGGTACAAATCAAGTGAGAGAGTCTAAAATTAGTAGATATATTAGGCAATATAAATTGTTCGAAATAGAACAAAATTAGAATGTCCATCTCATATACACTAGATTTATACACATTGTAAATACTCTAAGAGCACTTGGTAAGACATTTTCAAATAGCGAGAAGGTAAAGAAAATTATTAGGTTATTACTAAAGGAATAGAGATATAAGAGAACTGCCATTGAGGAAGCCAAAGAATTAAATACTTTGTCTATTGATGATTTAATTAGCTCATTTATTTCTTATGAAGAGGATTTGGTGGCCAAAAGAGGAGATGAAGATAAAAAGAAGAAAAACATTGCCTTGAAAGCTTCAAAACCTAAAAGTGATGAGGAAAGTGAGTTTGAAAATGAAGAAATAGCAATGATTGCCAAAAAATTCAGAAAGCTTTTCAAGAAATCCAGTGATCGGAGAAAGTTTAGGAACTTCAAAAATCAAAAAGAGAAAAATAAAAGAATCATTTGCTATGAATGTTAGAAGCTTGACTATATAAGATCAGAGTGCCCTCTTCTCAACTTTTTCAAGAAGAAAACTGTGGTGGCAACTTGAGATGACAGTGGTGAAGAATTAGGTAATGAAGAACAATTACAAGAAGTGTCAAACCTAGCACTTAGGGCAATAAGAGATGAACTTAATGAGGTAAATGATCTTTCTTCTTATAATGAATTATTTGAAGCATTCACTGAATTGCATAGTGATTTAAAGAAAATTGGAATGAAAATGTTTCTCTTAGGAAGAAAAATGTAGAGCTTTCAAATGAGAATAAATCTCTAAATACAAAGGTTACATGTTTAGAATTAGAGAATAAAAGATGATGAGATTATGGCTTTCAAAGAAAGCATTGCATTTGAGCATGAGAATTTACTTGTTAATGATTTAAAAAAAGAAAATGAAATGCTTAAGAGAAAGAGCAATGAGTTTAATGATATTGTCTTAAAATTTACAAATGGGAAAAATATATTAGATAATTTGCTTGCCTCTCAAAAATATGTTTTTGATAAAGGAGATATTAACTATAAGCTAAATTTAAAATAAAAATTTTACGAGAATTACTTTGTTAAGGCTACCTCCATTAATGATCAAATTATATGTTATTATTGCAATAAAATTAGTCATATGAGTTATAGATGTCCTATTAAGAGAAATGCATATTATAAAATCAAATATATTTATATTCTAAAAGAAACCGTTGCTAACACTCAAAGACCTAAAAAGTTTTAGGTGCCCAAAACTTAGAGATTTCTACTGCAGCGATCGAAGAAGAGGAAGAATAAATTATACTTGGACAATGGATGCTCGAGACATATGACTGGCAATCACTCTTGGTTTTCAAGTTTACCAAGATTGAAAATGGTGGAGAAGCATCATTTGGAGATAATTCACAAGGAAAGATTATTGGTATCAGTAATGTAGGTAAATAATCCTTTGCCTTTATTGAAAATGTGTTCTTAGTTGAAAATCACAAACACAATTTGTGAAGTATTAGTCAATTGTATGATAAAGAATATAGAGTTATTTTTTATAAATCAAAATATCTTATTGAGAATGCCTGTGATAACAAAGTTTTGTTTGTTGGAAATAGATGCGTTAATGTTTACACTATTTATATAGATTGTGCATCAACTCATGATAAATGTTTTTCCGCATTACATGATGATAGTTGGTAATGGCATAGAAGACTATGACATGCAAGCATGAATTTGATTTTAAAAATTTTAAAAAATGATTTGGTTAAAGGTCTTCTAAAAATTGGTCTTCTAAAAATTGATCTTCAAAAAGATCGAATTTGTAAAGCTTGCCAATTTAGAAAACAAATCAAAACTTCTTTAAAAAATAAAAATCATGTTTTTACTACAAAACCACTTCAACTTCTTTACATGGATTTATTTAGACCTTCTAGAAATGCTAGTTTAAGTTGTAAAATACCATGCTTTTATGATTATAGATGATTATTCTAGATACACATGGGCATTTTTTTAACTAATGAGGATGATGCTTTTGATGCTTTTAAAGTCTTTTGTAAAAAGGTTTAAAATGAAAAAAGATATTTCATGCATTAGAAGTGATCGTGATGGAGAATTTGAAAATCATGCATTTGAAAGTTTTTGCAATGATTTTGCCATTGAACATCAATTTTCATCACCAAAGACTTCACAACAAAATGGATTAGGTAAGAGAAAGAATATGTCTATTCAAGAAATGATTAGGACAATGTTGAATAAAAATGCATTACCAAAATATTTTTAGGCCAAAGCCGTTAATACTGAATGCCATGTTTTGAACGTGTTTTGATCAGACTTTATCTCAATAAAACTTCCTATGAGTTTTGGAAAAATAGAAAATCAAACATTGTTTATTTCAATATTTTTGTATGCAAATGTTTTATATTGAATATAAAGGATAATCTTGATAAATTTGATACAAAATCTGATATTGGTATTTTTCTTAGATATTATAATACAAGCAAAGCTTATACAGTGTACAATAAAAGAACATTGGTTATTGAAGAATCCATGCATGTAACGGTTGATGAGTCTAACCCCTCCTCTACGGAGAAAGTTGTTGTTAATGATGATATAGATAAAAAAATTGCCATAAGAAGAGCCTTCGAATGTCAAACAAGATGATTCAATATATGAGGATCAAGAAAAGCAACAAGAAGAACAAACCAATATGGAGCAAAATCAAGGTAATTCTCAAACACTCCCCAAGGAATAGAAGTATGTTTCTGCTCATCATAAAGACTTAATCTTAGGAGACCATTCAGGAGGTGTAACCATTAGATCATCATTTGGAAATACTTGTGAACATGCTCCATTCATATCTCAAATTAAACCAAAATCCTTTTCGAATGCAGAAAACGATGAATCTTGAATTATAACAATGCAAGAGCAGTTAAATCAATGTGAGAGAAACAATGTATGGAAACTAGTTCCTAAACCAGAACATCAATTTATTATAAGTACTAAATGGGTATTTAGGAATAAAATGAATGAATCTGGTGTGGTTGTAAGGAATAAAGTTAGATTAGTAGCTCAAGGATACAACTAAGAAGAAGGAATTGATTTTGATGAAACATTTACATCTATAGGTAGATTAGAATCCATTAAGATGCTCTTAGCATTTACATATCATAAAGATTTCATTTTCTATCAAATGGATGTTAAAAGTGCTTTCTTAAATGGTTATATTATAGAAGAAGTTTATGTGAAATAACCTTCTGGTTTTGAAAATGAAAAATTTTCAAATTATATTTATAAGTTATCTAAAGCATTATATGGTTTAAACCAAGCACCTAGAGCATAGTATGATAGGCTTAGAAATTTCTTATTGGATAATGGTTTTTCAATGGGAAAAGCAGATCTACTCTTTCTATCAAGTATAAGAACCAAGATATACTTATAGTTCAAATTTATATTGAAGATATTGTCTTTGGTTCAGCTCATCAATCTTTGTGTAAGGAATATTTATCTTGCATAAGTAAAGAATTTAAAATGAGCATGATGGGAGAATTGAAGTATTTCCTCTGACTTCAAATCAAACAAAATAATAAGGAAATCTTCATCAATCAAGCCAAATATATCAAAGATTTATTCAAAATATTTAGACTTGAAGATGGAAAGGCTAAAAATACTCCAATGAACTCAACTATTAAGCTTGACAAGGATGAAAAAGGTAAAGAGGTTGACATCAAAATATATCGAGGTATAATCAGATTTTTACTTTACTTAATTACTAGTAGATCCGATATCATGGTTGGTGTTTGTTTATGTACAAGATTTCAATCATGTCCCAAGGAATCGCATTTTCTTGCTGTTAAAAAAATTTTCCATTATTTAAATGGAACCATAGATTTTGGCCTTTGGTATCCTAAAGAAGCTCACCTAGATTTAACTTGTTATTCGGATGCTGATTTTACCAGTTACAAGGTCAATAAGAAGAGAACTAGTGGAGCTTGTCACTTCTTAGATCACTCACTTGTCCCATGGTTTAGTAAGAACTAAAATTCGGTTGCACTTTCAGCCACCGAGGTAGAGTATATTGCCGCATTAGTTGTTGTGCACAATCTCTTTGGATGAAACAAACCCTTAGCGACTATGACATTACCCTTTATCAAATTCTTGTCATGTGTGATTATACTAGTGCTCTAAACTTATCAAAAAATCTTATTCAACATTTTAGGACCAAGCATATAGAGATTAGAAATCATTTCTTAAGGGACAATTTTCAAAAGGGAGATATTGAAATACAAGTTATACAACCTAAGAGGGGGGTGAATTGGGTTTTTAAAACTTAAGCTAAGTAAACCACACAATAATTCAATCTAATGCCTTAATGAAATTGAAAGCAATAAATTTAATAAATCACAAAAATAAAAGAGTAATGGAAGAGAAAACAAACACAAGGATTTTTACGTGGTTCGGCAATCCCCGCCTATGTCCACACCTCTCAAGCCCATCGTGCTTGAGGATTTCACTATCCAAGCCTCTCCCAAGGCTTCAAACCCCTTACAATTGACTTCCAAGGTGTCAATGAACCTTTACAATAAGAGATTATCCCTAATTTCTTAACCCAAGTGTATCCCAACACTTACAACCTCTCAATTTGATTTTACAAAAAGGATTACAAAAATTTCTCTCACACAATGTGTTTAAATACAAATGAAAGCACAATATGTGTGAATAAATGAAATGAATACACAAAGTTTATGCTTTTAGATTTGCAGAGAACTGCTCAAACTATCAATAGTTGCATCACATTAAATGAGTTTGATTTGAGCTAATTTATAGTTGAAGAAGAAAAATTAGCCGTTATTGGCTTTCTGGTGATAACTGGCTTGTTGTTTTTATGAATCTAGTTAGCCGCTTTATATTAACGTTATGTTAAAAATTTGAATTTTTGCACATCCGGCATGCCGCTTTCCTAAATCCAGTTAGCCACTTTTATTCCAGTGAGCTTTTGTCCATAATTGATTTGTCGCTTAGTAAGATCGGGTTAACCACTTTGCTACAATGATTGCTATAGTGAACTATTTTTTAAATTTATAGTTTTACCCTAAAACTTTATATAACTGCATTACGACCCAAAACGTCATAAAACTTTGCACAAAGGTCCAATTTCAGAATTTCTAAATAATACTTGTTATTTCCAAAAATTTTTGAAATTATGATATCGCTCAAATTATGAAACTTTTCAAATAAGTCTTTCTCCAAAATTCTAAGCAATACTTGTTGATTTCAAAGTTTTCAAAACTCTTTCAATTAGACCATAAACTTGAAAAACAACCAATTTTATAAAATTATTTTTTTTAAATATAAAACCTTTATAATGTGAAAATAATTATTTATTTATAATGTATAAAAAATAATTTGAGCTTTTAAAAATTTAATCATTCTTCATTTTGTTTGTTATTATGAAAATCAACATTTTGGATGCATAAATGTTAACAGATATTGTATTAGAATTTGTTTCTATGGAAAAACAACTTGCTAATGTTTTTATAAAACCTCTTTACGAAGAACAATTTTTAAAAATCTGACATGAACTTGGGATAATGAGATTCTCACATTAATATTTGTTTTCATGATATTGAGACCATTAATTTGATTAATTTCCGATCTTTGATGGTTGTGTAATGTTCATGTATGATAAATGGGTTATTTGTTTGAATTAATAGTTTTTGAATGATTATCATCATGTCTCATACATTAAAAATGGCTTTTGAAATTTTTTGGGGTCACAAAATGGTCTCGGAGTTGATCAAATTTTGGCTGGAAAGCGAAAAGGTGCATAAATAAGGAAACTGGCTAGTCAGCTCGAGAGGAAGTGCTAGCCGCTTACCTCAACCGACTAGTCGGCTGTTGGGTATTTCTTGTTCTTCTTTTCTTCTTCTTCACATGTTCTTCAACTATTCACTCCTCTATCTAAAACCATGACTTGCTCCTCCATTTTCTCTCTAAAATCCTTCATTCTTCACTCATTTTATTCTCAAACTAAGCATCCAAAACCATTTCCCATCTATTAAACATCCAATACTTCACTCAAAAACACCATTTCTTTACACATTTTCAAAATCCCAAATCCCTAAACCTAAATTACCTGTTTCTCTCTCTTTAAATTCAAGCCATTCTCAGCCTATTTTTGATCAAATTAATACTATACATTACCTTGAATCATCTCTAGGGTCTATATAATTAGTTCAAATTCATCTATTTCACTCATTATTTTCCAAACCCGAATTTGTGATTTCAGAAAGTATCCAAAAAGCACAAAGAACATCATGGAGATATTTTGGAATTCATTTTAACTCACTTCCCACATCCAACTCTGCGGAAATGTTTTCAAGACAAATTTATTTTAAGGTTGGTTCTCACCTCCTATTTTGTTAACCTTAATAATTTAGAGAACTTGGCTATTTGTGACAAAACTCTTAGAGAATTACTTGTTGATATGGGTTGGACAAATGTCTTACTTATTAAGGAACATGGTTATCCAAATTTAGTCTAAGTCTTTTACTCGAACATGATTAATTCTTCATAAACTACTAATAGAATCGTTATAAGTGTCAGAGGAATTCCTATTGAGTTTGATGTTGTAGATTTAAATATGATTCTTAGAAGTCAGAATGAAAGGTTGGAACTTTATACCTTTAAGAACAAAATAGATTATCATTAGTATTCTATTGAGGATGCTATTAGGAAAATCTGTAAGCCTTCCAATTTGTCTTTAGAGTTCTGTAACTCTACTTTGAAATCAAAAGCCTTACCCTTTCAGCTTCGGATCCTTTGTAGTGTCCTTTAGCATGTCCATGGGCATGATGGAGAAATTGAGCTTTTCGCTCCACATTCCGAGCGTCATATGCACACCTTGTGCGGTGCCCGCAATGAGCTTGGCAGGTGAGTTTAGCGCCTTTATTGTTCCTCTTTCCTTAGTCATCTTGAGGCCTAGGCACTTGGCCCCCTCTTCCGAAATAAAGTTGTGTGTCGCTTTAGTGTTGAGTAGTGCACCAATGGCCACGCTCACATACATGAGCCTTTTCTTCGTAGGTGCAGGTAGATGGCTTATAAGTGTGCCAATGCGTTAGAGAGAACCCATGTTGGGTTGGAGTTCCTTCGTCGATAGTGTGGAATGGCCCTTAAGTTGAGCGCAAGAGCATTAAAAAACTTTTTCTCTAGACAATTGTGTATCCATTGTAGGCCGTTACATATGAAGCATGGGCTACGAGGCTTTAGTGAATGTTTCTCCAATTTACTTTACCCGCTCTTATCATTATGAGACTTTTTTTACCCCTATCATTGTGGTTCTGGCCTTTGTTCTTTGGATTCTCTCTCCCACTTTTACCTTGGTTAGACCTCTTGTCTTTGGGTTAGGCGAAGTAATCAGCAAATGATTTCATAATGAGGATAGCGCCATCAATAGATTGAACACCACGCTTATCAAGCTCTAACTTGGCCCAATCTTTGACGCCATCTTGAAAGTAGAAAAGTGAGTACTTATCAGACATATCAGTTATCTCAAGTATTAGGATAGTAAAGTCATTGATGTAATCGTAGACACTACCCGTTTGCTTGAGCCAATGTGGGTGCACTCTTACTTCCTTCGCTGTGTTGCTTGGGGTAAAGTGCTTCTGAAGTTCTTGTTTAAAATCTGCCCATGTAGCATGGTACAAATACCTTTGCCCATTTTTCCATGCTTTCACTGCTGCCATAATTGTGCGGCGCCTCGAAGGAATATAGGTGCAGTGCCTACCTTTAATGCCTTGTTTTGAACACCAATGACATTAAAGTAATGTTCTAGTTCGAAGAGGAAGTTATATATAACTGTGGCCTTTCGAGTACCATCATTGGTGTCAGGCTTTGACATGTCGCTTCGTCACACACCACTCAACCTTGTAGAAGCCATACCAGCAGTGAGTGTGCTCTTGTGCCAAGCCTAACCTAAGCGGACTTTGTCAACCCCCGCACATATCACTCATTATAAAATACTCGAAACTCCCTTCAGAATGTCTTAGCTTGGTCATAGATGAGGGCCTTGGTGGCTACTATGAACTTGGCATACTCGCCCTCGAGACCTTTGGCCCTTACTCTAAACTTTCTAGGGTGTCCTGAGTGACAAAAATCGAAGTTTCGAGCATGGTGACATGAGGCTTCAAAGCATTAACGGAAGCAACCTTCGACTTTTTGTTGGATTTTCCTAAGCGACCTTCGATTTTCTGCTGGATTTTCCTATGTGCATCCTTCTTTGTGGCCATGAGTTTGCTCTGGTACCTCCACACCAGTAAGACCCTCTTATGATATGCCAGGAGGGTTGGCCATTGCTCATAAGCTAGATGGCGTAGGTGCAAACGTTAACTCTGATATTGCGTAGAAAGCCGTGTGGCACATAGCTAACATCTAGTATAAAAGTTGCTAAGTAAGCCTAGAAAACTTCTTAAGCTAGCTAAGGATGCTTGTGAGAAAGCTAGATAAGGATGCTTGTGAGAAAGCTAGAGAAGGGAACAAGCAATATAGCCAAAAAGTATTTTATTACTTAAAAGTGAAAATATAGGAGAGCTTACAAGAATACATGAGTTGTTGGGTGTATGATATGGTATATGGTGTGGTGTTTGGTGTTAAGCAAAATGGTGGATGGCATGCCATATTAATAGAGAGTTCCGTGCAAGTTGCACAAGTTGTCTAAATATCTACTAGGTTCTAAAATACATGAGTATAGAATTATCTAGTATTTACAAGTTGTAGAGATGTGTAGAGAATTCTAGAGTCGGGCTGGGCTTGCTCGCTTTGGGCTTACGAATATGGGTTGTCCGCTTTCTAAGCACACCAAGGTTCGCTAATTGTACAAGGCGGCTCACTGTTAAGCGCACCTTGTTGCTAAGCGCATGCACCTTTGGCTGAACTTTTACTAAGCATACTCATGCGTGCCAATTTAGCTTTCGTTGGTGATAAATTTGAGCAGCCCATGACACTATTCTTCATTTGGCTTGAACATGAGGATTTGATTATATTTTAAAAATGCATCTATGAAGCTAAGAATGGTATGTCCTCCTATGGAGTCAACCAACTAGTCAATTTTCTATAATAGAAAACTATCGTTTAGGCACGTGTTATTGAGGTCTATAAAATCTACTCATATTTTTCATTAGCATTGGCCTTTTTCATCAACACTATGTTAGAAATCCAATAAGGGTAACTCACATCCCTGATGAAACCAGCTTATAAGAGCTTGTCCACATCTACACTAATAGTATCGTATCTCTCCCGATTAAAAAATCTTTTTTTCTATTTTACTGGCTCAACTTCCTTACTCACAGCTAACCTACGACAAGCCACACTTGGGTCGATCCCTGGCACATCCTCATGTGACCAAACGAACACATTAGAATGTTGCTACAAAAATTCTTGTAGCCCAGTTTTCAGCTCACTTTCCAATTTATACCTTATCTTAATAGCCTTTCCAAGTTCATTTGGCTTTACCCTTACTATCTAAAGGGTTTCCACTGGTTCATATCTACCTTTCTAAGATTTTCCTCAGTGCATCTAAGGACGTGATTTGCATTGTCTTCTTAGTTGTTGTTGTATAGCAATTCCTCGCCACTCTCTAGTAGCCTTTAACAACCCCTACCATACTATTTATCTAGTATTCAAGTGTTAAAAAATGGTTCGACAATAGAGATTTACTAACCCTTATAAAATATCTCCTAGATATCATTGGATAGGTATTGTTTTATCCAACTATAATAAAGTCTCAAATAATAGTTTTTTTCCAAAGGCCTTGTCCTAATAGTAACAAGTAATTCTACCACTCCCATTAGCATTAGCTTTCCTTTTCCAAACACTTTATTAATGTATTAATGGGTTCTAGCTTCAAATCTACTATTTCCATCTCATCCAAATTGGTCTTGAAAAGAATGTCAACTAAATTGTTCAAATTTATCAGAATTTTATTGTGCTCCTTGCTCACCACAATGGTTTTTTCGTCGATGCATGCTAACCCTTCCTGATTGTCTTCAGTCTATATAATTGGTACCCACCTGGTCTTTGTACGTTTTGTTAAGAGCGTTTTGAAAAGAACATCATGATTGGTCATGGTGTATTTCCTATAATTTTTGTCGGCATTATTGGATTCTCTTATTAATATAGGGCCTCCTGTAATAACACTGGTGGCAAGTTCTTCTCTGACCAGGTGTCATACTCTCCCCTCCTTTCGTATATAAGGTTTATCTGTCACAAGAAAAGAACTATCAACATATTTGTCTAAACAACAGTTATCAAATCTTCTACTTCGCTTTCAAATCACGGCATTGTGATGTATTATGACCATGATTGTTGTGGAGTTTATAGAAACTAATACATATTTGTAAGGCTTTTCAGTGAGAGGCAGTGGGGGATACAATAGTCTTCTATCTTTGATAGAGTGATAAATTCTTGTAATCAGAACTTTAAAAGTGCGTATTACCCGTACGTAGTGCTTTGCTCAACTAGCTAAACAACTCTGTCCCTCGAGAAGTTTTCCTTTTGGCGAGCAGGGATTAGGTTGCTACATCTAGTGTGTTTAACTTGATGTGTAATCATTTGGTGTAGGATTATTATAGCTTGATGGAAAATTTGATTGGTAACCGGATCTTAGTTGATTTCTGTGGGTTGATATGTATGATGGACTTCTATTTTGATGAAATAAAAAGGGTCTTACTCGAGGTTCGGTCGTGCGTGTGGTGTAGGTTTGGTAAGGTTGTTCTTGCTCACCGATGCTTTGTTATGATTCTTGACTAGCACATTTCCCCTTTGTGCTCATATCTTCCACCTTCTTATTTCCTCCAACTGCTCATCTCGGACCCTAGCTGCCCTCCCAGCTTCAATCTGGATATATCTCTTTACTTGCTCATAAGTTATTGAATAAATGTTATCGCTGGTGCTCTTAGATTATGCCATGGTCTGCTCATTCTCATCCCTTCTTTTAACCCCCTCAATGCTTGTGGATGGTTAAAAGCACCAAGGTCCAAGACCTCCCTAATGATACTTTTTTACAAATTCTCTGAGCGTTTCCTTTTTACCATGCTTAAGACTCATAAGTTCCAACATGTCATCCTCTGAAGTTATGGTGCCTCTAAACTGCTCAGCAAAACCCTGCATAATTGGTCAAAAGTTCTGATACTTTTATGAGGCAACCTTCTGGACCAGTTCTTTACTCGCACCTCTAATGTCAAAGGGCCTCTGTACCTTGGCAATGACATCAAGCCTTATACTTCTGTCACCTCATTAAACCGTTCAATGTGCATCAATGGATCAGTTTTCCTAGAATAATGAAGATTTAGGAAACAAAAGTCCCTAAGGATCATAGTGATCCTAGTTTTTACTGATGGTAAGGACTTGTTTTCTAGCATTATTCTCCACACCTATGTCCTTTCTTGAGCTTGGATCTCCTCGATGATTCTTGCTAGCCTTTACACCTCAACTTTTAATTCTCCTATGCGACTAGGATTTTGTTCTGCTACTTCCTCATCCTCGTATTCTACATCCGACAAACGTTGCCTTAACTCCCTTTCCTCAATATTCTCCTCCCTTTGTATTTCCACCATGGGATTTAGGGCATTTTAAAAGGAGTCATCTAACCCTGTTGATAGTTGCATAGGGCTTCCAAGTTTCCCAAGTGTATGCCTTATAAGGCTTGGCTCAGGCATATCCATATTTTTAGTGCAATTCATTTTTTCAGTCTCCTCTATCTATACCTTAACTCTTGCAATAATGCAGGCATGCTATCCATCTATTTTTCTATCGGCTTTATTCTTTTGTTTACCGCCCGCTTCCTAACCTCATGGGCGATTTCTTTTAAAGTTACATTCTCATCAATTCTAGGTCTCTCCCTCCCCGTTTCATCATCATTATTGTTCATCCTTAAGTCTCTTCTATTGTGATCATGTTTTCCTCCTGATTCCACACAATTGTTGCTACTCTGGCAGAATGGATTTTTGCACTGATCTTCCCATAGCTGGCGCCAAAATGTTGATGCCAAAATCTGGTCGTGTCAATGCGTGGGCTAACAACCAGATCCTAACACTAGCATTTGAATTTGTTTGTAAAGGGAAATGGTTTTGCCTCAACTGAGAAGTTTGAGAATTAAGTAGCGAGCAGGCCGGAAGTTTTTTTAATATTAATCCTCCGAAGCTTAAATTAGTATCAAGGATTTTCGCTAGATAACAAGATGTATAAATTTTATGTAAAAATGAACAAAAATGAATCCAAAAAGAAAGAGATATAACAGGAAATTCTCCCTTAAAATAAAAAAGATTGATGATAATGAGGGATCTCGATCCAAAATAAAAAGGATAAAGAAGGATAACGAGGATAAAAGAAATGTTTAGATTATATAAGGTTAGATAAGGGTCCAAGATATTCAAAATTCTGGAACCCATATCCTTTTGCCTCTTGGGCGTTTTATAGGAGTTTAAAATCTCCCCCCATGGATACTAGGATTACGGATTTTAACTCACTTCTTGGATTTTTCGAATTGCGGTGCAAAGGTTGTTTTGACCGGGTGAGTTCCCAGTTTAGTTGTCTCCTTACCTCATCTTGTTCATGGACTTCCCTTAGGCTGTTTTAAATAGCGAGGCGAGCGCAATCCAGCTTCAAAGAAAGCCTGATTCTAGTCGCCCTATTTTATCACCTAAATAGCCTTAATTAACCAAAAACAAATATCATAATTTGGAAGAGGATCGAGAACAAGAGCTCTGCAACAAGGAAACAAGAATTTGCAGATCAAAGTTTACTTACACTAGCAATCATGGTAAAAGAAATTCTGGAGATGAAAGGGTTTTTGAAGACATTGTGATGTGATGCGCAGGATTTGAGAATCCATAAAAGTGAAACAACCGGCTGGGATAACTAACTTTTTCTGGAGAAAATTAACAATTTGAAACTGACCAAACAGGTCCTAACTAAACTCGTCTCAGTTGTTGACCTACTATATATTATATATAAAAAAAATATTCAAATAATATCAATAATCAATAATTGCAAATAGGTTATCCTTATGATTATGAACCAACAACCGATACTATTATCTTTACAAATTACAATTACACTTGCATAAAAAGCTCTTTTTTAGTGTACACATGTGAAAAAGAAACGAAATCTGACCACGACGTCACAACCACGATTGTTGGCTTTTGATTATTATTAATAAATATTAATGCTCCCACAACTTGTAAGCGAGTCGGTTATGATATTTGCCCTCACCCGCAGGGCTGCAAGTCTGGTAAAAACTCGTGGCGATAGAGATTTATAATTTTTTTTCTATTTTATTTCGACTGGATGGGCTTTTCGTGCAGATCTCTCAAGGGCAAGTCAAACGGCGCAGATTGTGGACTAAATTTCAATATATTTTTTTTATTATATGGCGAACTTACAGTCCACCAACACATGACAAACAGACTCAAATTATAACTCATATTACATTGACCACGACGTCATAATTGTTGGCTTTTGATTATATATATAAATCAGATTATTATTAGGATCAATTTATACTAATATTAATGAAACTCTACCCAGATTTTAACTATCACTTTATTCGACTGGATGGGCTTTTCAACTCCACAAGTCAAACGGCGCAGATTGTGGACTAAATTTCATTTATTCAATTATACAATATAATTAACCAAGGAAATTTATACTAATATTAATGAAACTCTACCCAGATTTTAACTATCTCACATTACTTTGTGGGGGTTCGATTCAATTATACAATATAATTAACCAAGGAAATACTCTCACATTATGCTTGTGGGGGTTCGAACGGCTGCCCTTCAACTTGGAGGGCAGCAGCCTTGACCACTCGACCTTTGGCTGAGTGGTCGACTAAATTTCAATATTAATGGATGTTCCCTTATTTATTTTTATGATTTTTATGTCACTCTGTAACCATTTTTATTTTAATTTCCATTTTATTTCTGCGAAATTAGTAAAAGGACATAAAGAAATAGATAAACAGTTAGATTTCATGGAGGAATTCCATCTCCAATCCTGCACTGCGTTAATTGTATGCCGCGCCACTTTAAAAGCATTACTACAGAAAACTATGGCGAGTATTAAAATGAAAAATAAGAGTGATTTTCTTCCATGAACGAGAATTTTTAATCTATATTTTTGAAATAGTAATACAAGAACTAGCATTTGTATTTTTACTTTTCTCTATTTTATTATAAGGTGAATTCTGTAAATCTCGAAAATAAAGGGAATTTCAAAATACTATATGAAATCAAATGAAGGTCCAATATCACAACTCTTTAGATTATGAATTAACAAATAAAAGCAACCGTTATTCTCTCTAATGTTTTAGGAATTAAGATGATGTAAGATTGTGTTTTGATTTACAGTAGCGTTCTATTAAAATTCTGATGAAATTCAATGGGCTTTGATTTACAGTAGCGTTCCATTAAAATCCTGATGAAATTCAATGAGCGTGACATTATCTATTCAATTTTCATTTGCGCCAAGTAAACTACGAAATTCCCAACTATTACACGTCTTTGAATTGCTGTGAGTTGGATTCCTTATATCCTAACGACCGATCGCTCATGTTTAACAATGAAACGGCAAACGGCAACTGAAATTAAAGCCAAGACGCCGAAATTGAAGTTTGTTCTTGTGATAAGCACATGACAAACTCATGAAGCATCATCAGTTTCGTGTGCAAAGAAGGATCAATTTAATCAAACACTGGTTCTAGCTAAGACAACAACTGTTGTATTCACATAAGCATAAATCAACCTAAATTAAAATAACGGTGTTTCGTTGCAGAACAAAACAGTAGACAGAGTGTAAAAGCTTTCCAGAAGTATGCACAAAACACACAGCATAAGCACTTCAAGTTTAGCAGAGAGACCATTTGGGCACATTATATGTTCGTTCGTGCCAGTTATATAGACATTGTTCGCTGTGATAGCTACGGAATCATCATCATCTTCACCACTGCTGCCATTATCACCCACAGCTTCCGCATCATCTTCTCCTCTACATCCACTTGAGGACTGGAACCAGGAAAGCAAGAAGCACTACCAGATCAAACCAAGCTTTGGAGATTATGGAACCTGGAACCCAACACCAAGATCTGGAGGATCCTTTTCTGCCCTAGTTCCTCATGTGGAAAAATCATGTCGCACTTCTCTTCCCAATTCATTTCATTCTGATTTCCCCTTCTCCAACACTGCTTCATTCCCTTAGTACAATCATAGGGCACTCTTCTCATAATCCAACCAGCAATTTTCTTACAACTATTTTACTGAGTTTGCTAGGTATGTACTTGTACAATAAAGGGGCTTGTATGGATTAGTGATGCATTCCAGGAACTGCAATCCATCCAAACAAGAAGCAACAAAGGTTTAATCTGGGATTCGATTCAGCCTATTCTATTATCAAGGCAAATTCCACAGTATAAAGTATAAACAACATTATAACAAAAATCTCTATGCAACCTTTCTTGGAGTAAATCCCATATGTTCCCCATTAAAAAATATAGAAAGATAGATATATCAAGACAAGAACATGAGAGAAAAAAATTATCATCTCATTGCAAAGAAACAACCAATAAACAAAATTTAAGACCAAAGTGTGTCCGGTAATATGAATAAATATGCATAAATATGAACCAAAAAGTTTATGACAAAAGAGCCCGACCACTAGCTACAGCAATAAGCAATTCTATCTGTTCATTTGTAGGTCATACATATATAAATATATATATTTATTATTATTATTTTTTTAATAACAAACCTAGGACATACTTTATGATTATGAGTCTATGACATAAAACAATATATCAAAAATAAAAATATTAAATATTAAACTAAAAGAAGCGAGATCAGTTTGCTGCTCCCATGCCCATATTGGAAGGCAATAAAGGATGGGTAGCACACGGTGCCTCTGCTTATCAAAGATTGTAGTTGTGATCAAGTTGTTTCGGACTTAGCATCAACCTCAAAAAAAGGAAGAACAAAAACCTGCTGCATAATCACACTGCCTTGAGCGACTATCTGATGTCAAATTTTACCTATTTCAAAACAAAGCAATCAATTTTCTAATCAATTGATTATTAGAGCATTATTCAATCAAGCTTCACAAACACAATATCTTTAGATATTAAATAATCCAAAAGAATATTCATCCAAATTTCTTATTCATGATGCAATTTCAATTGAAAGAACATTTGATGATCAAAATACTCACATCAGACGGACGGAAGACGGGCAAGAAATAGCGGCAGCCTTTTGAGCACGCTGCGCTTCACACCTATACAGCTCCTTCATTTCCTTTTTTGCTCTCCGAGCTTCACGTCGTCCCTCCTTCACTGCAGCCTGCATGCAGTACATGTCCTTATCAAATCACATTTAAGTGTACATAGATAAACAACATAAACCTAAGACAATATTTGAAAATTTGCAACCATCTGAAAACAAGCAAGAAATAAACCTAAGACAATATTTGAAAATTTGCAACCATCTGAAAACAAGCAAGAAGACTGTCCACAAACAATAACGCATACTAATATGTGGCACATGCACAAAAATATAACGAGAAATCTGGAGTAACAAGCAAATACCTTCCGTTCTCTCTTCTCCTCTTTTGATTCTTGGCCATGCTGCTTCCTCTTCTGCTGTTCAGTTTTTGTGGCACTTGAAGACTTCACTTTTTCCCTAGCAGCTTTCCCACTAAGAGGCAGATAGTCCACAGGCAGCTTCTCCTTTCCTCCAAGGGATATGACATGATTGGGTGCATTCAAGGCTCCAGAGGAGGTTTCAGCCAACTTTTTCTTTCTTGCTAACCCTGGAGCTATAATTTTTGCTGGATGGTTATCAAGGTTTGAATATGTAGAAAAAATAGTCTCACAATCCCACTTTTCTGACTCATCACTACTTTCCTGCACAATAACTACCTCATTGTCTTCCCTTTCATTTTCATACTTTTCAGCATATTCCACACAACGACAAATAACATCAGGTGCTGGAACTTTATAATCATCATCAATTTCCAATTTATCTTTTACATGGTCATCGAGGACAAGCTTGAGCTTATCCGCAAGAGATTCATCTTCCTTAGCTATGTCACCATCATAACCATCCTCGCTATCAGTGCCATATTCTTGACATTCAAGCTGTAATAAACAAAGCAGCGTCAAATATGAAAGAATATTAATGTAGACCATGCTACAAAAAAAGACACGATCCACAAAAAAGAAAAAAAGAAAAGGAAAAATGGTGTGGTTGACTTGCTATCCAAAATTCTAATTATATATATATAAAAAAAAATTTGCTTAAGCTTTGGAGTTGATTGAGAAAGACAAACATAAAACAGGAAGATTAACAAATTACTCAATGCATGAGAGATGCAATAATGAACATTAGAATCCATAGGAACTGGTAAACACTCAAAAAATTTGCTTAAGCTTTGGAGTTGATTGTGAGAGACAAACATAAACCAGAAAGATGACTTAAGAGTAATAAATTACTCAATGCATGAGAGATACAGTAATAAACATTAGAATCCACAGGAACTAGTAAATGCTCATAGACAATGCTCTATCATAAGAGCTCAATTACAATGTCATCAAATTCAAATTTTCTGACTAAAATGAGTTCTAACAATGGGCAAATTGTACTGCCAGTACATTTCTGATTTTACTCAAACTAAACCAACCATTAATTTTCACTAATTACTTCCTTGGAACCAGTCAATGAAGGATCTCAAGTAGAATGCTTCCTTATAACGGATTTGAAAACAGTAGCTGTTTAGCCTCCTAGCAACAGTCCATAAAATTGAAAGTTTTCTAATTCATAAGCTATTTTCCCTCACTTATGATTCTTAAAATCTCAATATGTCAGAAAAAACAATAATGAGTTATGAGCTATGCAGAAAACATGTCTGGATGCATGAATTAATCAGTGATCACTTGGTTGCCTCGTAATGAAAACTTAACTATCAAATTAAAAATCCACTCAGAAATTAAAACATAAAAGAAAAGTAACTCTGTATAAAGAGCAAAACCAAATCAAATTGTTCATCCAGAAGTCGACGCATCCGTGGCTTCTCAGTCACACCTTCATATCTTACTTCCTCCAAAATACGATTTCCTTCTTGAACTGCAATATGCCCATTGCTCAAAGTAATATACCCATCAGCAGCAGCATCAACCACTTCATCAACTACTTTACACTCCTCAGACAAATTCAACTTCTCATCAATGCCTAAACTTATTCCTTCTTCAGTACAATTCGCTTGTAAAACAAAATCCTCTTCCAAATCCTCAACATCAGAACCTAACGCTGACAAATAACTATCATCAAGCAACGCTGCCACTTCAGGATCAACTGCTCTCTGAACCTTAACATTAACTGTCTTCGATGCCACACTATAAATTGACTTCTCGTTAGCCTCATTCTCATTTTTCACTTCCAAAATTTTAACTCGTGAAGCATCATAAGCCTACAAAAAATGTAAATAGTTAAATAAATAACATTTGTCCCAATCGATAGCTAAATTTAACTGAAAAAAAAAAGTTTCAAAAATTTCGAACCTTGATATCATGAGGGAGCTCATAGAGCTTGGACTTGGGGTTTTCATAAAATGCAGACCCAGCACCATAATTTTTAATTTCCCTTAAATGAGTTAAATAGTTATAGCCATCATCGGGAAACCCTAACTCCAAAATTTCTTTCCTTACACGCTCCGGCAGCGGCGCCGTTCCAGTGGGCGTACTCGTTCCTTCTTCATCATCATTGTCATCAGTTGCGTCAGCGAATATTGAATTGGAATCATCATAATTGTCATCTAAGGTGTTGACCGAGTAGGGATTGTTGTCGATTCGGACAAACACTCGGTCATTGCCTGGTATTGTTTCATCGAAGATGGGATCCGAGGAATCACGAGAAAGTAATTGGAAAGTAGCCGCTTTTTTCTTGTCGATGAATTTCTTCTTCTTGCCCATTTGTTTGAGAGATTGATGAAAGTTTTTTTTTTTTTTTTGATCGACAGAGATTGATGAAAGTTAGTGGAGAGTAAAGCGAGAGACTGACAGTGTCGAGACTAGAACGTGCACAGGCGGTGTTTCTTTATCAGTCTGTTTAAAAACAAAACAATTAATTCACTAATATTCTGAAGGATAGAATCCTAAAAAGTACAACTAACAGCCATATGGATTGAGATGGTAATTTTATCGGTAAATTTATAAATTTACCTAAATTTATCCTTTAAAATTTATTCGTTGTAAGTAATTTTATCTATTATAGGTAAGTTTAGTATTATAGATTAAAATCTGCACATGAATGTGAGTGGGTTTGATATTTACCTTATATTCGGTAGATACCCGTATGAATATCTACTAAATCAGTAATATTTTTTTAAATATTTTTAATTTAATTTTAATCTAAAAATATATAAAGAAATAATATAATTATTCAAATTACTAAATAACTAAAGATCCAAAGTTGTGTATGTGTGTACGTGGCCCATCTCCCATTCTAAAGTCATGACCTAAAGAAAACTAAAGGCATTTCCTCTTTGACTTAGCCGCACACGACCATCTCTCATCTTTGTCTTCATTCAATCATGCTTTTCTTTTTTAGCCGTAAGTTTGTGACAGTGAGTCAGCGCCCTACACCTAACTTAATTCATAGATTATTATATATCTATTATAATTTTATATGTATGTATTATTTTTCTTTAACTTAATATATGACTTATTTTATTATTATAATTTTTTTCTTCGAATTAATATTTGAAAATATTAATCTTAATTATTATTGTAAGCATCGTGTTGGATGGGTGTTTATAGTGGTGAATGAAATGAATACCTTTTCTTGGAGCTTGATTTAAATGATAATATGAAATGTAATTATTATTTTTAGATACTAGTTTGTGTTTTTAAAATGGATTTGTGTAATTTATACTTAAATTTGAGAATTTGTGTTTGATTGATGTTGAAATTTTAATTTTTCATTTACATTATTTAAATATAAAATTAAGCATGCTATATGAAATTTGAGGTTATTATTATAAATTTATATATTAAACATTTGTGATTTTTAATACGGAAACGCGCAAAAAATCCGTCAGATACCATTGCGGGTTTGGTAATTGTCAAAACCCGCTGCAAGTAGGTTTTCTTAAAAAAATTAAAACCCGCTGCGGGTTGCAAGTGGGTTTGGTAATTTAAATTTTGTGTGGGTTTGAGTTTGGTAATGGCAAACCCGCTTCGGGCTATGCCCATTGCCATACCTACATATGGAGGTGAGAAATATAAACAAGGAACAAAACGTAATTGAAGCTTAGCCATGTAACCGCATTCGAATTCGGATGCACTTATATCCCGATCCGATTTCATTCGGATTTTGAAAAAAGATGTAAATTCAGATGTGGGTAATGTTCGCAACGGATACAGGTGGATATTCTGAATATTCGGATCTATAAAAATTAAAATTCAATAATTTAATATATATTTAAAAATTCAATGATTACTTAATAATATCAAATAAAATCCAACCATAATTCAACAACTAATAATCAACATGAATAGCATACAATAATCTCATAAATCTAAAATAAAATTTAATTTTTATTTTTATTTCATTTTTAATATATATTTTTAATTTAATTTTTAATTTAAAATAAAATTTATCCAAATCCGTGCGGTTCCCAAATTCCCATATCCGGATCCAAATTTAATTGCCATCTCTACATGTAAACTTATTTGTATATTAGCCTTGATTTCTTCACTTCCAAGAAATTCAAGCTCGTGTTTGTTAATCTAGCAGTGGTGATGGCAATGGGGTGGGTTCGGGTGGGCATCACCGAAATTGTTCAATAAATTATTTTACAATTGGCCTAGACAATTGTCTCCATATACTGTTGACCATTTATTTTCCACGAATGAAATATATAATCGCCGATTGATAGGAGCATTTAATCATATTATAATTATAAAATACAGACGTTAAGTTAAATTACCTGGCTCCTTGCAATATGCGCCTCGGTAGCAGCAAATTAAAAGCGACGGTAGGAAGCGGCAGCGACATCAAATTGAAGTCGGGGAGATGGCAGCCCTGTTCACTTCTTGTTATCGGCAGGCAATGCTATTGGCGAATAAAAGGTCGTGGTTATTAGCAGGCGGCACGGCGGCAATGAAGATTTGGCAGCAAAGTCTTGAACCTTGGGGAGCCGTAGTGGTTTTTAATAGGGGTGACAAAAAAGTCCGGCTCGGTCCGTCAAAGGTTCGCGGGTGTAGGTCCGGCTCTCACACATAAGGGCTTAGATAAGGGTCTAAGTAAAAAAGTCTGGATTTTTAAAAATAATTTTGTAAATTAAAATAATATAATTAAAATTAAAAAGTAATTAAAAAATAAAAAAAAATTTAAATTCTTAACTTATAAATTAATTATAATTTAAAAAAATTAAAGTTATGATACTAAATTTTCTCTTTTGTATCAATTAATTAAGAGAGTATTTGAATTAGAAAATTTAATATTAAAGAAAATTAAAGTTATGAGCTTTTATTTGCTTTATTTATGATTTTAATTTGAAATATTTATTTTCTTTAATTTATCTATGATTGTAATAACTTGTTGATCATTAATTTATTTCAAATTTACAATAATTAAAAAAATTTAAAATAAAAAAATATGCCAAAGTCCGGCCCAGGCGCGCACACTTAACTATGGCCCTGGATCTGGGCTTGAAAAAGCTCGGCCCAGGCCCGTTGTGTTCGTTTGTTATTGTTTAACTTGGGGTTAGTGTTCGTTTGGTATGACTGATTTAATGGTTATAAACACTTATTTAATCTCATAAACTTTTATTATAATTTTTGTTATTGTTTAATTGTTTTTCTAATAGAGTTTTTGAAACTTAAATAAGCTATTTTACTTCTATTAGAAAAAAACTCAAATTTTAAGCTTTTGGGAGTAGAGATTGAAGCCATTTTTAAATGCTAAAATATCTAAAATATCTTATACTTATTTAACAATCTTATTTTATTTTTAATAACATAACTTTAAAAAGTTTGCCTATTAAAATAATTTCATAAATTTTTAACGAAAACTCTTATTGATAACCAAACAACTAAAGTTTTTTTTGGATAAAAACTCTATTTATAAAAGCTCTACTAATAAAAATTTTACTTAAATAAATTATACTTGAAAAATTATACCAAACGAATTCTTAGTATTTGGGTTTTTGCGATTCAGGCATTCAGCAGCTGCGGCAATTTGAATATGTCGTGGTGTGCGTATATTATATTAAAGTTACAAAATGCCATTGAATTCGGTTATGTACCGGTTTTGCAATTTTGATCGGAAAACTAAACTGAACCGATTCGGTTTCAGTATTAATCCATTCAATTTTTTTACTTAAAAAACCAAATTGAAATCCAAAAAATCGAACTAAACTAGATATTTTTGAATCTGCTTTGTTTTTTCCACCCTAAATATTAGAGTATTAGATAATAATTTAAGTTTTTTTAATATTTATTTCGGGTCGGTTTGGGGGTCCAAAAATAAACTCGAATTTATTTTAATGAATTATTTGGGCCCTCGAACCCCACCCAAATTAATTGGGAGACGCAAGTATTGCTGTTGTTCCCATCTAGCACTAAAATACAAAACAAGTTTTTAAATATAGTACCATAAAAATTTCAATAAACTGAACTGAAAATTTTAGAAATTGATGCGGCACAAAACCAAATACAGAAGGCAACCAGATTAAAATTATATGAAACGACAAAGCATTGCCAATAGATTCCAGGAGTGGCTCACTTGCAAGGCTTGTGGAACTTGAAGATGGTGAAAACTCTTTGGTTTGTAATTGAGATGCAATTGGACTTAAATTTAGATTTTGCGTTTGGGTTGTTATACTTTGGGCCCAACTATAACTTATTGAGTTGAGCTCCTAACATCCTCTAAAACTCTTATAAAACCCTATTATTATATTTATATGAAAATTACAAAAGATGATAAAACATTACGTTAGTCAAATTTTAAACATAGTTTTTTTTATAATAAAATTCTTATCATTAAGTAATTTATTTGTTCATTATCTCAAGTATTTTTAAATTTCTGAAAAAATAATTATATCATAATTAATGGGTAAATTTCACTGTGCCTCCTATTAGAGTGATTATCTTCAAAAAAAACCCCTCAAGGATACGAAAACATCACTGTACCCTCCAATTAGCGTGATCTCCTCATTAAAGTTATGAGCTTAGGGGGCAAAATCGTGGTTGAACAAATACCGTAATGAGAGTTAGTCTAGAGGAGCATGACATGTCAAATCAAGACAACCTTTCAACTACTCCCTAGAATTTCATAATATAATATATAGGGTAATATTTTATAATAAGTTATTTTCAAAATTTTTTATGAGAAAATATGTAAGTGGTTCAATGTAAAAATAATAAAGTATCATTCTCTCTTGGTGCGAACCATAATCTTGTTCATAGTTTAGAGAAAGAAACTTTGAAACAGAGCATTAAAATATTGGCTATAAACAACACATTTCTGTTCAAAAGACTACTAAAAAAGTGACCATTGGACAGTGGCTGCTAGTAACAACAATCTTACGATGGCAGAAATAAGGAATTTATTTTTTTCATTTAGTTACTTCCATTAAAATTGGTTTAGCAACAATTTTTTAAATGTAGGACTGTATTAATTAGACCAATGATCTGTACATATGAAAAATTTGTGTTATTGTTATTATTATTTGAAGGAAAATGGGTTTAAACCTTAGTTCTTAGTGAATTAGGGCATTTTGTTTTTATTACCATTAACGAAATTTATAGTATATCCTTTACAAATAAGTTGTTGGAGATAAAAAAAAAAGCATATACATTTGTGTGATTCTTTTATATAAATTGTCCTGAGTGGTTGTTTAGCAAACATAACTAAGAAACTAAGTTATTGATATATACATTGCATGTTTTGGTTTTGGTGATGGATGTTTTGGTTTTGTTTTCCATTTTATGAAATCATGCCTACGTTGGTGTTGCTATTGATAGTTGTAATGCTTTTATTATGGAAGTGGCACTTGAGAGTGAAAGGCTTTGTCAACTTTCTTAGTGAAACTTTTAACGTTGGCCTCATTGACCCTAACTTTCTAAGAGAGTTGTTATGATCAATGTTGTAATGTAAAGAATGGTCGAGAGAAACAATTATAGAGATGAGAGATTTATTACATTTCCATGGAATTAGAAGAAGTGTACAATAGATAATGATCATGAGCTGTATCAGATATAACACTTGTACAATGAAAAGAAGTACATAAAGATTGTGTTTGACATGACCATCATAACACTTAATGTGACAAATGTGATTAAAAGGAGGTTGTTTGAGGATAATATAGAAGATGTTGCTGCTGGGCCTGATGCTGAACCTCAGAGTGTGCTATCTGTGTTTCAAGGGCAACCAACCTATAATGTTGAAGCATAACAAAGCACACAACAGGTACATGCAATTGCTATTGGAAAAAGAGGTGATAAAAGAAGGTCAATGGCAAGAAAGAATTCAAGAGACCAAAATTTTCACGCTTTTTATTCCAAAACTAGAGTCCACAATTAAGGCTACCATTGCAGCAACAGATGATCTTTAAATACAAAAAACAATTGAACTTGATACTACAGCAAAATCTGACAATCTTAAAACACAAACCACAACTCAACTCACCACTACAATAGAAGTTGAACTTGAAACACAAACCACAACTCAACCCACAACTGTAGCAGAATATGAACTTAAAATACAAACCACAACTTAAACCACCACTGCAACAGAACCTGAGCTTGAAACATAAACCACAGCTCAAACCACAATTTTCAAGTCCAAACCACATCTGGATTCTACTGATGAATCCCCACCTAAAATTGAACATGATATTAAAACTACACAAAAAGTACTAAAGAAATTGAAGGCACATATCAGCAACAATATACAACCTAGTGTGTTTAATCCTTTTTTCACACCTACAAAAGGGGCTGCAGATAAAACATTCCCAAATTTTGATCCAGTCATAACATAATTACTACCACAGTTTGACCAAACCCTATTCCCAATACCAACAACAATAATACCACCTCAGTTTGATAAAACCCTATTATTAATTGCTATATTTAACCATCCTTTAGATGAGGGTGGTCTAAAAAAGGGTGCTGATCAAGGTGAGACTAACTCCTTTAACCTTTTAGAGTATAGTGATCACTTATATGATTTTCATGTTCTTATGAAGGCCTGGATGAATTGATAAGAAAGATGTTGAGGCTGTTCATCCACTACTCAATTCTTAAAGAATAATGCATCCCATAAGTTTAGAAGATTAATACCTGCATATTCTCAATCAGAGGTATCAATTGAAGAAGCAAAAGATACAATGCCTACTGAGAATTTACCATCAGAGGTTGTGCAAATTGAACCTTGTAAAAGAAAAGGGGAAAATGTCAGCAAGTCACATGTTACTATCACCCCTTCACATAGGCAAGCTAACAAGAGAAAGGTTGTTGCTATCCAAATTAGACCTTTTCAAAGGATTACAAATCAAAGGATGCCTCATTCTTCTATAGTAAAGATTGATAAGGAGACTATAAAAAAGAAAAGAAAGACCAACTTTGTAGATTCTAAGCAAGTCATGAGTAGGCCCAAGGTAAGTAAGAAGAGTAAATCAAGTATGAAGGATGATGGTGTTGGTCCAACAAGACATGCAAAGGAAGATGATGAGATGCTACCAGTTGAGGAAATAAACTTCCACATCTGGTTTGCGTCAAAAGATGACATGTGTAGAGCCACAGGAGCAGATAAAAGTCAGCCTAAAGACGAAGCTTAAAACGAAGAAAATGATGACTTACTTGATGGATATGAAAGCGATAACGGTGACTATGGGCCACTTACAGACTTATTAGATGAACATCCATTTAGCAGGATGTCTCATGCATTAGGCAGGCAAATGTTCAAGGAGGGTACAAAACCAACAGAATTTAGAGAGGGAATGGTGTTTAAGAATTTTAGAGAATTTACATGGGCTATGAATGATTACTGTATTCAACTGAGTTTCAGGGATAAGAGGATTAAGTTCGAGAGAAAAGGAATTTTATGTAGCTGTTATGCAGACAAATGTCCATTTAGAGTATATGCTGCAAGTCAAAACATACACACTTGTAAAGGCCTTTAGAACAATCATGAGGTAACTAAAGCTTGGATAACAAGAAAGTACAGCAATAAAGTGCTTTCTAATTCAAGGATAAATGCGGACAAGCTAGTGGATGAACTGAAAAAAATGCATGGGGTCGCTATTGTTCCATAAAAGGTTTACAGGGTAAAAAGAAAAATTTTGAAATTAGCTGCTGATGATGACCATGTTGACAACTTCAAGTCATTGTGGGGTTATGCAAATGTCATCAAACAACAAATGCTAAGGGTATTGGCCTTGTTGAGGGTGACAAAACATGACACACCTGCTAATAAGTACGGGTTTCAAAGGTTTATGATGAGCTTCCCAAGCTTTAGATATGGGTTCAAGGAGGGTTGTAGGCCGTTCATAGGGTTTGATGGTTGTCACTTGAATGGACATTTGAAGGTGTGCTATTATCAGCAGTAAGTTTGGATGCAAATCAGGGGATATTTCCCCTTGTGTTTGTGAATATGAAAATACTTAAAAATTGGATTTGGTTTTTGGGCCACTTGCAAGAGTATTTAGCTAATGACAGACAGTTGACATTCATGACTGACAAACAAAAGGAAGTGTTTAATACACTTCATTTGGAGTTCACTAGAGCACAAAATAAGTTCTCTGCAAGACATGTATTTGCAAACCTCAAGACAAGATTCCCTCAAACAACATAAGTTTGTAAAGTGTTGTTTGTAAAGTATGATCATACAACAAACAACATGATAAAGAGTTGGAATGCATGGCTTGGTGAAATAAGGAAGCACTGGTTATAGCGTTGGTGGAGCACATTAGAAAGCGGATGAGGAAAGCAGTAACTAAGAGGAGACAAACTTGTTTGAAGTGCCCAAGTGATGTTCCTGCTTTTATTAATAAGAAGATGATAGCATCACTGCCAGAAAAGCTCTGATTCATGATAGATTTTTTATGATAGATATGAATATGTCACGAGTGTATCATGAAGTTACGAAATTTTCGTGATACATAACACTTATCCTGCCTTCAGACGCATTCGTGACTGATAAACAACAGACGTAAAATGATTATGGATAAATGTCATGGTTGATTAATTTAATTTTTTAAAAATTCAAAACGGCATGGCATTTAAATTGTTTTATCTACATGACACAAACTTGTGATGGACTCCAATGAATTATTTAAAAAAAATATTTATTTTCAAAATGTAATTTTTTATTTTTAAAATTTTAATATTGTAAATTTTTCATTGCTAATTATTTAAAAATATTTCATTAATGTATAACTTAATTTGTGTACAAGATTTCCATTGTTAACTAATTAAAAAAAAAGAGCACAATCGTTTGGTTTGGAAAGAATGTTCCAACACTTAGCAAAATTTGCTAAGTATTGGAACAAGTGAATGCCCTTTTCAATTGAATTATTTAAATTAAAAAACGCCATTGTTGAGTGTTAGAAAGTGTATATTTATAAAGGAGAAAATTGTCATTTTATACTTCAAGTCTCACTAACATCCCTATTTTTATATATTTAAGTCCCTTTTTATTTAATTATGTGTGTTTTGTTTTAATTAAGTATTTTAGGAGCATCATGGTCATTTCACAATGAACGAGAGATCAGATAGCAAAACGGACATCACTTTTGAACTCAGGACAGTCGAAAACCTTAGGAGGAGTATAAAAGAAAAAATGGCATTGTTCACACATACGGTACTATTCACATGAGTACTGTTCACGACACTGCTCATATTGTGTTACTGTTCAAACCACGTGGTCAAACCGCGTACTGTTGACTGATGAAGTAGCGCAATCCTGAGCGTCCGAATTATTCTTAATCTGATGGCTATAATTTATTTAGTATATCTATAAAAAGGGGGCTCTACCCTATTTCGACACCCCTAAATCTATTTTTGAGCTTAGTTTTCTGTAATTCTTTCTCCATCTTGTATTTTCTACGTATTTTAATAAATTCTCATTTTACCCTGAGTTCAATTATGAGTAGCTAATTTTCTTTCAAGCTTGGGTTGAAGGTGAAGTCTCAACATGTGTCATGGGCTTTATTTGGTAAATTTACTTTCTCTTCCCCTCTAATTTTTGTGGAGGTTTTGACTTTTCGTCGACAGATAGTAATATTCTTGTCTAGATGCCACTCTGGTTTAACCGGCTCCCTAGTACAAGGTTATTACTATTTGTCACGATAAGGCCTTAGTACCATATTGATTAGAGCGTGATTCATGAGGTGTAGAAATCCCCCTCATGATTTAATTGGTATTAATAAGGAATATTTAGCCCATGGTGCATGTTGATACGGATCCAGATACCCAAGCACTTTATTATAATAGTTTTCAGTTCAATTTAATTCCGCCATTTCAATTTAAATTCTAGTATAGTTTAAATCAATTTCCTCACAAATCCAATCACCCACTTACAAAATTAATTCTACACCTAATTAAAATCTACCTCCTCGTGGGATCGACACTCGACACCGTTGATCTATTCTACAATAGATTCGTGCGCTTGTGAGTTCAACAAAATTTGCACAATAAGTTTTTGGTGCCGTTGCCAGGGAGGTAAGTATTTTAATTTGTAAAATTAATTTTTTTGTAAATAATTTATTATTATTATTATTTTAGTTGTTTCCTTGTAATTTTTTTCTATTAAAAAAAAGAAGTGAATTTATATTTTTAGGTAAGAATTTCTTTTTCTCTTCTTTAAATTTCTGCAAGTTAATTTTCAAGTTATTTTTCTTTATAATTTTTCATTTATCTTTTTAATTTATTTTAATTTTAGTTAATTTCACTTATATTTTTTTTATGTGTTTTCATAGTAAAGTTGTAACAGCGCAATAAGGTTAGTATCGTAATTTCTCATTCTTTTTTTATTTTTATTTATTTTGTTCTCATTTTTATGTTCTTTGCACGCATGGTCGAAGGTCACAATTTTCTAATCTTGAGCCTATAGACCTTGAATTAGAAAAAACACTTCACACACACAAACACGCTGCATCTAAAAATAAAATTGAAATGGATTTGCAACACCAATAACCAGAACCACAAGAGAGGTCATTTAAGGATTACTTCAATCTCTTAGCTAATTTGTGCACATCATGCATAAGATACCCTAATGTAGCTGTTAGGAGTTTTGAGTTAAAACCTAGTGTGTTAAATTGTCTCCCAATATTTTATGGCCTATAAAATGAGGACCCATATAATCATATGAATGACTTTCATACTCTTTGTCAAACTTTTAAATATGAGAATTTTTCAGACGATGATGTTAAACTTAGAGTATTCCCATTTTCTTTAAAGGATAGAGCTCGTTTATGGTTTAATACATTGCCTACTAATAGCATTACATCATGGGAATCAATGGTAACAAAATTTTTGAATAAATATTTTCCTGTACATAAAACCAATGCTATTCGCAGGGAAATCTCAGAGCTCACCCAGAGAGAAGACGAGTAATTTTTTGAAGCATGGAAACGATTCAATGGGCTACTTTTGAAGTGTCCACATCATGGGTACGAGAGATAGCACCAATGCCAATATTTTTTTCAGGGATTATTGTCAAATGTGCAAGAATGGCTAATGGCAACAAGTGGAGGAGAGCTAATGTCAAAAAGTGCATCAGAGATTTAGGATTTCTTCCAGCGACAAGCAGATAATTCCCAACAACGAAGTCGATCACTCAGGAATACTAAAAGAATTAAGGGAGTGAATGAGGTTCACGTTGGCGAGTCCAGTTCGGGAATCAAAGAAGTCAAAGAGATGGTTGAAGGCCTTTCTCGACAAATAGCATCGTTGACGACTGCCAAATCAACAGAGCCACATCATACTTAGATCAAGCCAATGCCATAGGTGTCATGAGAAAGCCATCAAATTACAACCCATACTCCAACACATATAACCCTGGATGGAGAGACCACCCTAATTTTTCATGGTCTCAAGGATTCTAACAGAATGGACCAACAGCTCCAGCTCTACCAATGCAACCAATTCCTCAAATTCCTCAAGCCTTTCAGCCATCATTTAGACCATACAATCAGAACCAGAACTACTCTCAACCAAAACCATGGGAGGATGCATTCCAGAATTTCAAGAATATTACTCACTCCACGATTGAGCAACAAAACTGCACCATTGATGAATTACGAAATGAGATGAGAGCAAGCTTCAATTCACAGGCCCAATCAATTTCAAACCTCGAGTAGATAGTGGGACAACTTACCTCTTCAGTGCAAACTTTGGCAATGACTGTTGAGAAAGACAAGTTTCCAAGTCAACCAATGCCTAATCCTAAAGGAGTGCATGAAGTAAGTACCAGTTCACCACAGCAGCATGGAGAGGTCAAAACAGTCATGACCTTACGAAAAGGAAAAGAAGTCGACAACAAAGTGGAGATGTCGGTGACAAAAGAAAAATAAATTGTACCTGTGAATGTTAAAGACTCACCATCGGAGGAAAAAAAAGAAACCAATCCATAAGAGTATGTTCCTAAAGCTCCATTTCCTCAGAGGTTGGCTAAAGGACAGAAGAGAAAATCCACAGTTGAGATTTTTGAGATCTTCAAACAGGTAAGTGTTAACATCCCTTTACTTGATGCTATAAAACAAGTGTCATCTTATGCCAAGTTTCTTAAAGACCTTTGTACTAAAAAGAGAAACATTCATGTTCAAGAGAAGACATTTTTAACAGAAAACGTTAGTTCTATGCTCCAACATAAAATTCCTCTAAAATGCAAAGACCCAGGCTCCCCTACTATCTCATGTAGTATAAGGAACCACACAATTGAGAATGCTTTGTTAGATTTAGGAGCTAGTGTAAATCTGTTGCCTTACTCTGTATTCGTGAAACTTGGACTAAGAGAATTACACCCAACTCCAGTAGTGTTACAGCTTGCAGATCGGTCCACAAAAATACCTCATGGTATTGTGGAGGACGTACTTATCCAGGTAGACAAGTTTTATTTTTCTGTTGATTTCATTGTAATTGACTCTCAACTAATACAGGATTTAAGGAAGCACATCCCCATTATCCTAGGCCGACCTTTCTTAGCAACTGCGGATGCTCATATTCAATGCAGAACTGGAGATATGCAGTTGTCCTTTAGCAACATGACTATGGAGCTAAACATCTTCAACATTGCCAAATAACCTCACAATGCAGATGATGAAATTGTTGATGTGGATTTAATAGAAACAATTTTCTTTTAAACCTTAGTGATAACCCTTTACAAATATATTTAACTCACTTTGGTTTGGATTTTGATATTGACAGATCAGTCGATGAGGTCAACGCTCTTCTTGACTCAGCACCATCCATAGACACCAATAAATAGAAGTCGAGAGTTGAACCACTAGCACCATCATCATTAGAATCACCACCGAAACTCGAGCATCGTGCGTACTGGGCCATTAAGAAATTCAATTTTGACATGCAGCAAGCTAGCTCAGAAAGAATATTACAGCTGGCAGAACTTGAAGAAATTCGCAATGATGCATACAAAAATGCAAAGATTTACAAGCAATGAATGAAAGTCTTTCATGATAAGCAAAGTTTGAGGAAATCTTTCACTCCAGGTCAGAAAGTGCTTTTATTCAATTCTCACTTGCACTTATTCCCAGGTAAGCTACGTTCTCGATGGTTTGGCTCATTTATTGTACATACTGTTTTTCCACATGGAGCAATTAAAATTAAGAACCCAAAGAACGATGTCACATTTAAAGCTAATGGTCAAAGATTAAAGGCATATCGAGAGTACCAACCACATAGAGATGACACCGAAATAAATTTGAGTGGCCCATCACATTTGAATTGAGATTTTTCTATCTTTTCGGTGATTTGATTTTTTCTTTCTTTTTATTATTCTTTTGCTAATTGAAATTATTTGTGTATAAGTGTGTTTATTTAACCATTAAGTTTTCTTTTATCATTGTTAATCATGAGTACCTCAGTTAAACAGATCTTCTTAGACCATCTTGGACGACTCGAACGTGTAAAATCTCATCTCAGAAGGCAGATTCGATTTTGTAAAACACATCGTATTTGGGCTCTGCAACCACTAGAGTTAGTATTCCACATTGAGGATTTAGAAAGCCAACTCAGAGATATTGAGAGAGGTGTCTACAACATCTAGTTGGAGCTAGAGGTAAATTCCATAAGAGGACGATTGTAATTTTCTTTGTGTGTTTTTGTTTGTTACTCCGTTTGTGTGTTTTAGTTTGTCATCCCGGTTAAGTGGCGGATAACGGTACTCCATGACAGTCAAGTCGGTTACTTCAGTTTCCCATAATAACTAATATTCTGAGACGAAGGAATGGACAACAATGAGATTTTAGCAAAGCTTCACAATCGATTCCCTTCACTTCCTCAGAATGTCCTCCTTACAATCTATAAAGCTCGGTCTGAACGCATGCGATTGCTCATGAGGAATAATGTACCTGCTGATATCCGCTGGTTAATCGAGGCCAAAGTACGCTTGGCAGGTGAGTTGCCTCCTAAATTTATTACATACATGCCTGGTTGTGGAAAAGGAAATTACGCAAGAAAGCGAATAGCTCGAAAAATTTCGGTTGCTTGTCATAAGTGTGCCAGAATGAGATGCGATAAAAAACCATGTTCTTTAGAAATGGTGTCTGATAACAGAGAAGATAAGATTCAATTCATTAGGGATGACTTGAATAAGGAGTCATTGGATGATATCTTTTTGTCTTTTGAAACGCATCCCAGTGGATATGTGCAAGGAGCGATTCTCCAGTTATGGCCATTATTCCAGAAAGAGCATGTACGATACAGTCTCGGGAATCTGACTATAAACGACCTTGTTTGCCAGTTTATAAGAAAACTGAATGGGAAGCCTATCATCAACCCATAGAGGGCATTGAAGCTGTTTCTGGACGTAAAACCAGAGGAAGATGTGAGCCACAGTCGCAACTACCTGTAAATATCCTTTTACTTCACTGTTGTTTTACCATCTGCATTATTGTCTTTAATAATTTTATTTTATCATTGTTTGCTTTTCCTTTTTACTGTTTTCCTTTTTACTGTTTTCCTTTTTACTGTTTTCCTTTTTAACTCTCGATTCATGTGCTTTACATGTTAATTGACATAGACATGATACCTCATTCACAGTTGTGACCCACTGCCACCAAGATCCTTAAATATGATTCTTTTTATTTGCACTCATAAATTATTTTTGAGAAGTATCACAATGGCAGCTACTCCCAATAAACAATTCAAGAACATTTGTGTGCTTTCTGGATTTAATTATGGCAAATATAAAGAGTTCGTTGAGGCAGCCATTGATCTTGGTCGAAGCATAGCAGCAAGGAAATTACACTTGGTATATGGCGGAGGTGACCGAGGATTATAAAAATTGGTCTCCGAAGCTACTTATGTTAGAGGGAGCCAAGTGTTAGGCATCATCCTAGCAACCCTAAAACCTTTGGGCTGTTTGTCTGACTCACCGACTGGAGAAGAGTTAGTTGTCTCAGGTATGCAAGAAAGAATAACTGAAATGTTTAATCATGCTGATGCTTTTATTTTCTTACCAGGGAATCTTGCAACTCTAGAGGCACTTATCACATTAGCATCTTGGGTTCATCTGCACATTCATCAGAAACCCATCAGTTTGTTAAATGTCAATAACTTTTATGATGGCTTTATCACATTTCTTAACCAGCAATAAAAAACTATTTCATTCCTTCCACAGCGAAAAAATTTTTTATTGGTGCTCACACTACTAATAAGCTACTTGATCTGTTACAAGCTTATAGACCGGAGCCAGACCCCAGAACCTTGGTGTTGGAGTATCCAAATAATGATGGTAACAGTAGTCGCAGTAAGAAGTACAAATTAGATTTAACTCTCTGCTTGTAAATATTTTCTTCTGCGTTACACCACCCAGGCGATATCTTCTAAACTCTACTTCTTTCCTTTAAAACATTGAGGACAATGTTTTGTTCTGGTTGGGGGGAGGGAATAGTTGACAATTGTGGAATCTTGGTTAAGTTTTTACTAATTGTTTGTTGTAGAAACTAACTGTTGCTAACTTTTTGTGGTGAAGATGACTGAATATGGAGTGTAGTTACTCTAGAAACGCATCTTCTTCGTTTAAATAAAAAAAAAAATTCCAGGCATTTTCTTTTTCTTTATTAAGTTTTGATATTCATTTTTTTCCTTCTTTTTTTTAATTTCTCCTTTATAAATATACATTTTAAAATTTTTGAGTCGAAGATGGCTGAATATGGAGTGTAATGCCTCTAGAAACGCATCTTCTTAGTAAAAAAAAAAATTCCTGACATTTTCTTTTTCCATCATTTCAATTGTAACCTTTCAACTCAGTCTTTCTGCATCATTTTCACATTTCTGCATGCATATTTTCTTTTCGTGTTTAGAATAGGTTGGGGGATAGAATGTTGTTTATAAAAAAATAAATTTGTATGATTTATTTTAACATTGGATGACCTGATGAATTTCAAATTTTAGTATTTGTATTATCTTTGGTCTTAAGAGATGTTACGCCGTGTTTATTACTCTACAGGTTAATGTCGAAGACAAAAGTGAGTTGCTTGAAAGAATGCACATGTCATAATGAATACCAAGTGAGTTTTTGAGCCTGTCATTTTTCTTGGAGAGTAACTCTTTTTGCCCATTCTTCATACAGCTTAGCAATTTATTAGTTTATACATGATCTCTAGATTTCCTTTGAGTCAATCCTCTAAAAAAAAAAGAGTTAAATAAAAAAAGAAAAAATGTGTTGCTACATCTGGAGGTCCATCTAACTAGTAGATATGGAAGATTATTTGGAGCCCTAAAAGACGATGGAAAGGTCATCTTTGACCAGTTTGAGTCTTTCTAGCCATCCCTTTTATGAAATATCCATAGTTAACCCTTTTGAGCCTTTAAAAAAAAAACTTTTCTTTGCCAAACTTATCATCTTGACCCACTCCGATCTGGAGTATTACCCGATATCTTATAAGTTCCATCACCTATTTATGGTTGAGAAAAATGTAAATAATTATTTTGTTCAGTGAAGTTGTGCCAAAAAAAAAAAAAGAAAACAAAACAAAAACCAAAAAAAAAAATTTTTTTCAAGAAAAAAAATAATAGGTGAAATCCATCTTGCAACTTCCAAAAAAAAAAATCTCTCTATATTTTTCTCAAACATACATTTTGTTTTCCTTATTTCCCTTCGTTTGCTAGCCATATCCCTAGACTACATTACGTCCTAATAAAAGTCCTTCTTGATTTTAGGGAACTATAGTCTGAAGTAGAAGCTAGTTATATGGGCTAAAAAGATGTAGTGATGTATAAAAAAAATAAATACATTGGGTTGACTAGTATTTTGTTTGAGATCGCATTATTTCTAAGCTATGGGCATATTCCTTTCATCTTGCTGAGAGTGTGTGATATTATTTCTTTATTATCTTCACTCAATTTATCATTTATTGAAGTGACAATTTTTATTGAGTTTAATTTTCTTGTGAGAGTGTCACTATTACCGGTGAGATTTTGGGGTTTGACACGTCATTCTTGAAAGTGGCTTGATTACTATAGCTGTGACAAAGTCTGCTGGACTAATGGGGGTGGATGGTTGATGTAGCTGTAATGTTTCTTTAGACTGCAGATAATGCTTATATTTTTATTTGATTGCTATCATTAGTCTGATTGAATGAACACGATTGTTAAAAAAAAATAAAAATCATTTTGGATTTGAATTTTGTTTTCGCTTTATTTGCTAGGGACTAGCAATAAACTGGTTGGGGGGGGGTGTGTTGAGTGTTAGAAAGTGTATATTTATAAAGGAGAAAATTGTCAGTTTACACTTCAAGTCTCACTAATATCCCTACTTTTATATATTTAAGTCCCTTATTATTTAATTATGTGTGTTTTGTTTTAATTAAGTATTTTATGTATTTTAGGGGCATCATGGTCATTTCAAAATGAACGAGAGATCGGATAGCAAAACGGATATCACTTTTGAACTCAGGACGATAGAAAACCTTAGGAGCAGTATAAAAGAAAAAATGACATTTTTCACACATACGACACTATTCACATGTACGGAACTGTTCATGGTACTGTTCACGACACTGTTCATACCGTATTACTGTTCAAACCATGTGGTCAAATCCGTGGTCAAATCGCGTACTGTTGACTGATGACGTGCCGCAATCCTGAGCGTTTGAATTGTTTTTAATCCGATGGGCATAATTTATTTAGTGTATCTATAAAAAAGGGGTTCTCCCCCCTATTTCGACATCTCTGAATCCATTTTTGAGCTTAGTTTTCTGTAATTCTTTCTCCATCTTGTACTTTCTATGTATTTTAATAAATTTCCATTTTACCCTGAGTTCAATTCTAATTTTCTTTCAAGCTTGGGTTGAAGGTAAAGTCTCAACATGTGTCATGGGTTTTATTTGGTAAATTTACTTTCTCTTCCCCTCTAATTTTTGTGGAGGTTTTGACTTTTCGTCGACAGATAGTAATATTCTTGTCTAGATACCACTCTAGTTTAACTGACTCCCTAGTACAAGGTTATTACTATTTGGCACGATAAGCCTTTAGCACCATATTGATTAGAGCGTGGTTCATGAGGTGTGGAAATCCCCCTCATGATTTAATTGGTATTAATAAGGAATATTTAGCCCATGGTGCATGTTGATACGGATCCAGATACCCAAGCACTTTATTATAATAGTTTCCAATTCAATTTAATTCCGCCATTTCAATTTAAATTCTAGCATAGTTTAAATCAATTTCCCCACAAATCCAATCACCCACTTACAAAATTAATTCTACACCTAATTAAAATCCACCACCTGGTGGGATCGACACTCGACATCATTGATCTATTCTACAATAGATTTGTGCGCTTGCGAGTTCAACAAAATTTGCACAACAGCCATCGTTTTTCCTTAGTTTAGAACAAGTGAAAGCATTTTTAATTGAATAATTTAAACTAAAAAGAAAAACAAAACGCCATCGTTTTACTTTGGAAACATTGTTTCAACACTTAGAAAATTTTGCTAAGTGTTGCAACGATTACAACCCCTTTTTCTTTTTCGTTTTCCACCCTTTTACGCGTAGAAGAAGCATCCCGGTGCTATGCCCTATTTTTCACTCAATTAATGAAAACCTAATCACCCAACTGAAGAAAATCAATTGAACAAAGCACATCACATCCACCCATTATGAATTTACAAAAGCTCTCCAACTGCCAAGCCTTTTGCACTAACACTCATTAGCCGTCACTCAACAACCCCTTATTTAAAGCACCAATTGTTATTAGAGAAGAAAGAGAAGAAGGAGAAAAAGTAAGTTAATCAAAAGCCTCACTCAATTTTTTAATTTGCAATGTTATATCCCTGGCTAATTTTAAGTGGTAATGCATGTGATGGTTTTAGATATGGTGTTATTCTAATGAAACCTAATTAAATTTTAGCCGTGAAAATATATATAGATCCAATGGTTCCCTAAATAATTATTTTTAATGTTTGGTAGTGGTCCTGGTTCTTTATCTATTTTTTTTTTAATTTTTTAGGTTCTAATACTTTTTATGTACTTGTTACAATTAAAGATGAGGCCATGGGGTTGAGGCCACTATTATCACAAAAGAAGCTTTTGGTTTCTATTACTGCATGAGTGAAATTAAAATATCTTGAGGTTTCCATCCTTTGACTCTATGGGTGGTACTATCTATACTTCATTGGTTTTAAAGAAAATGGTGCAATTATGTAATAATTATGGTTATGGTTTTTGTGGTTGATTAATATCTAAATTGCTATGAGCTTTGAAGATAGCTTGTTCATTTTGGTGTTATAATGTAATGCAAGTGTATTCACATTCTTGCATTTCAAATTTAAAAGATTTTAAGTGTTGGATGTGAAATTATAGTTGTAATTCTAATTATTTCTAATTTGCATGTCTAATTGGGATGGTTTAAGTAATGAATTTAATTGTTGTTTACTTGCATGTGATTGTGTGTAAAGTTCGGATTGTCTTTATGTGCATTAGGCTTCGTAAAGGTTTATTGAATTGTATTTTTGTGTAATTTGATGGTGTCATAAAGAAAACAATCGGTTGGTATATATTGTTTATTACAATAGGTTTGTTTGTGGTGCTTGAGCATATATTCTTTTTCTACAGATTGTGGACCTTGTTTGCTTATTTTGTTTGTGGTCCTGGTTGTTTTTTCAAATATTTAAAGGCTCAATGAGGGCCTTTACGTATTGCATTTTTGACACACATGGGTCCACCAAATTGTTTGATGCTTGTGTGTTTTTTATTTTTATATTGTAAAGTTAAAAAAGAAAAACAATTAATATTGAGTTGAGCAAAAAGAATTAATGTCCAATTTCTTTCGGTTTATATATTCTTCAGATTAGAGAGAAGTGGTTATAAAATATTCGACTAAAGAAAGGCATTTAAGCTGTATAATCAAGTAGGTAAATAGATATATGATTTTGTTTTGGAAATATATAATACTATTTTTTTAGTTGCTTGAGTACTATATGTCTATTTTTTATTCCATTTCCCTTGCATGACACTGCCTATTTCATTAAACTAATGAAAGTAAAGTCTATTTTGTTTTTGTGCATGTAAACTTAAATTTGATCATATGCAATTAAATATATACATGATCAGTAGCCAAAATTAAATACTAATCATATGTAATAAAATACATAACATGATCAGTAGCATATTTGGTTTTGTTACACTGATATAAATAAAAATTTTATACTGGAGTTTTGTTCGATGATAATAATGGGTGTTGATAGGGCTGGCTTTATTTTAATTTAAGTTATTAGTAAATTATTGACTACTGTTTTCATAATATTTGTCCTGGAACTTTAAAAAAGGATAAGATTTTGCATGTATTTTGTCATTTTATTTTTTTCTAATATTTTATTACATTTTTACTTTTGTGTCAGTAGCTACTTTTGGTTTATAACATGGAAAAATCTTGAATAACATGTGATAGATTGATCGCGAAATATATTGTTAGTGTGGATATGAACATGGATTTTACAATTGAAAATTCTGATAATTGTGATTTTATAAGGTGTCCTTGCATCGAATGTAAAAACATGGCATCTTACCCTTATAAGATAGTTAGTGACCATTTATTTTTTAAGGGTTTTGATGAGAGTTATACTATGTGGATTTGGCTTCGGGAAATCAAACCTGAGATGATAAAAATTGATATAGGTGACCAAGTTGACCTACAAAACATGTACCTTAATCAGGGTGAGGCTGTAAACATGATTAATGATGCTTACAAGCATTTTGATGATGATCCTCAGCTTTTAAATCCTTATTAGAAGATGTTGAGAAACCTTTGTATCTGAGTTCACAAAAATATACTAGGCTAGGTACATTGGTTAAGTTATACAACTTGAGGGGAAATATGGTTGGTCTGATACTAGCTTTTCAGATTTATTGAGTCTCCTTGTTAACATGTTACCAGAGAACAATACATTGCCTAGGTGTACATATGAGACAAAAAAACAATGTCTGCTTTGGGCTTTCAGTATTAAAAAAATACATGCTTGACCAAATGATTGCATATTATATAGAAACGAATACGATAACCTTTCTAAATATTCTACTTGTGGAATATCACGGTGGCAGAAAAAAAGATGGTTCTAAGGAAAAATATAGGAAAGGGGTTCTCGCAAAAGTTTTATGGTATTTTCCACTCATCCTTAGATTTAAGCGACTATTCCAATCACCACAAACTGCTGAAGACTTAACTTGGCATGCAAATGAAAGAGAAGTTGATGGCAAGCTTTGTCATCCAATTGACTCCCAAGCTTGGAAGTTAGTGGATGATAAATAGCCTTCCTTTGTATCTGAATCTAGGAATCTCTGTCTTGCTCTTTCAGCTAATAGAATCAATCCACATAGCTCCCTAAGTAGTACATACAGTTGTTGGCCAGTTGTCCTTATAACTCATAATCTTCCTCTGTGGTTGTGTATGAAAAGGAAATTCATGATGTTGTAATTATTGATTTTCGGAACACAACAAGTAGGGAATGACATTGATATGTTCCTAGAACCATTAATTGAAGACTTACAGTCTTTATGGGCTGTTGGTGTTAAGGCATATGATGCTTATAGAAAAGAATTCTTTAACTTGTGAGTTGTCTTACTATGGACGATCAATGACTTTCCAACTTATGAAAATTTGTCTAGGTGTATGACAAAAGGGTATTATGCAGATTGTCACATAGTAAGAAAAATGCTTATACGGGCCATAGGCATTTTCTTTCTAAGAACCATAAATTTTGATTTCAAAAAAAGGCCTTCAACAATGAGGTGGAAGAACGAGACCCACCTAAACTATTAATAGGCCATGATATGTGGGAATAAGTTAAAGGCATAAAAAACAAATAGGAAAAATGAACAAGCAAGAGGCTGAAAAGTGTTGATGATAATAATATAAACAACTGTTGGAAGAAGAAGTTAATATTCTTTGATTTAGAGTATTAGATATACTTGCTTGTTTGACATCAATTAGATGCTATTGACATTTAAAAAAATGTGTATGAAAACATCTATGGCACATTATTGAATATTCCTGAAAAAATAAAAGATAACCTTAAATCAAGAATGGATCTTAGACCATTGAAAATTAGAGACAAATTGGCAATTAATTTCTGAAACAAGAATCACATTAAGCTTCCTCCAGCTTCTTATACTTTAACTAGAGAGGACAAGAAAAGGTTCTGTGAATGTTTGAGAAGCATTAAAGTTCATGATAACTATTTTTCTAATATGAAAAATCTCGTATCTTTAAAAGAGTGCAAGCTGCAGGGTCTCAAATCACATGATTGTCATGTGCTTATACAATAGCTTCTTGTTGTTGCATTACAGACAATATTACCTGACCATGTACGTGTTGCAATAATCAATTTTTTTTTTAATTGCATATGTGCTACGGTGATTGATGTTAGTGAACTGGATGAAATGGAAAAGGACATAGTGGTGACATTATGTTTGCTGGAAAAATGCTTTCCACATTCCTTTTTTGACACAATAGTTCCCTTAAGAGTCCATCTTGTCCATAAGGTCAGGCTTTGTGGTCCTCTTCATCTGAGATGGATTTATGCATTTAAGAGGAATATGAAAACACTCAAAGGATATGTTCATAACCGTTATCGGTTTAAAAGGTGCATTGCGAAATGCTATATTGTAGAAGAAGCTCTTGAATTTTATGCTGAGTAATTATCGAACATGCAAACAATTGGGAATCCACCTAGGCACACGGAAAACTTATCAATTCAAATGGCTATAGGTGGTGGGAAATCTGTTCTTGTTGAATATAAGTTGTTATCTAGAGCTCATTTGTATGTGTTGCAAAATACTGAAAAAGTTCAGCCCCTTATTAGATATTTGTAACTAAAATTTATGATTTTCACTTAATATTCATTTATTTTTCAGTTCCAAATTTTCATTGTTTTACTTCTTGTTAGTAAGCATATGAAGCACTTACAAGATCAGTTTTCACGCAAAACAAAAGACCAAAAATGGTTGAAAGAACAATATAATCGCTCGTTTATTGATTGGTAATCGCAAAAGGTCAATATTTTGGCTAATCCTTGCACTCATAAGAATTTCTTTCATCAAATAATTCATTTATTAAACTCATAACGTTTATTATAACATGTTAGGTCTCCAATCTGATAGATGATAATGAACATGTATCAGATACATTACGGCGGTTAGCCTGAGGACCTTCCCTACATGTGCTAAAGTATAGTGGTTATCGTATCAATGATTTTCAATTTCTAACATGGAAACGTGACGAGAATCGGTGACCCAAAATTGTGGTGTGACTGTTGTTGTAGAAACATTGTAAATAGCCACTTCAAAGGAAAAAAATCCTAAAATTGGTGATATGACCTATTATAGAGTAATTGATGAGATTTGGCAACTTGACTACCATATGCTTAAGATAACTTTATTCAAGTGTGATTGGGTAAAAAATAAGGATGGTGTAAAAGTTGATGAGCTTGGCTTCATGCTGGTGGACCTCCATCGAATAGGCTATAAGTATAATCCTTTTTATTTTGGCTTCAAAGGCCAAACAAATATTTTATGCTACTGACCCAGTTGATAAGAAATGGTCAGTTGTTTGTTTCATGCCTTTTAGAGGTATTACCAGTTTTGGAAATGATATGGATGTGTATAGTACCAAGGAGCACATTCCTTTCACCAAAGAATTACCAAGTATAACCAGAATCGATGCATGTAATGATGACAATCAATTATAATATGTACTGAAGGATGGTGAGGCTATTGAGATTGAACAGTAATAAGATCAACATTTTAGGGTATTTGTAGAACATAATTGGATGCAGTTAGAGTTAAAAGGTATTACATATTGAATTGTAATTATTAATCTACATTTTACATTATTTTTTTAATGGCAAGCTAATACTCTGACTTTTTCTTGGCTCTTTTAATAACCAGGCTGATGTTAAAATTTTTCTTGGCTCTTTTAAGGTATAATACAATGGATTTCGATGATGAACCTATTAGCGATGAGGAAAAGTAGGGTCACTCCAATAAAGATGATCAAGTGCCAAAAGGAAATGATGACTTTGATGATTTTGATGATTTACTTTGTTCTCCTCCTTATTTGGAGGATGATAAAGATACAGAACCTAGAAATGAAGACGATTAATTTTCAAAAGATTTCTTATCACAAAAAGGCTTGACTCTTAATCTTAATAATAAGAATTTAAGGATTGAAAATGGAAAAATTGTCGTGAGATACAATAGAAACGATGTTCCCATTAGTCCAAAGGCCACTGCACTATCCACTTTTCTTGGAGTGTTGGCTCGTGTTTCTGTTCCAACCATCTTCAAGGATTGGAGATTAGTACCGGATAAATATAAAGAAGCATCGTGGTCATTTGCTCAGGCATAAAATCTATTTTTGTTAACTTTTCAATATTATAACTTGGTTTATCTATTGTCTTTCATACAATAAACCTTGCAAAAATTTTATTATGCAAAGGCGATTTCTCATTCATGAACGAAGTAAGAAGCAGGTGCTACAATTTATTGGAAAGTTGTTCAAGAAGTTTAAGTACACTTTAACTAACGGGTACATTTTGCCAAATAAGAATGATCGTAAAAAGTTATGGAAACCTCTTTTCCGATACTACTACATAAGACAAGACTATTAGGACTCGTTCGTCAAAGATCGCATTGATGATAAATATGAAGTACGTAAATTAAATCATATTCAATATTTTCTCACAAGAAATTTTAGTTGAATGCTTATACTAACGATTGAGTATAACATTGCATTGATATTGGTTTGTGATTTATGGTAGAGAATAAGGAAGGAGAAACAAAAAATGTGTGCTAGTAATAAGTATAGCCATTGTTTGAGTCGAAAAGGATATGTTGGACTATTGGAAGAAATTGTAAGTATGTTTACATTCTGGTTGCTTGCATTTAAAAGTTACAATATGTTCTGAAATATATAAGTTTGTTTGCATTCTTTTGCTAGTATTCTTTGCCTACATTTTCATTAGGTATAGCTGGAGGGGGCTTCTAATTTATTGCCTAACTTCAATTTTTCAGAGCTCTGAAACTAGTCTTAGTGAAGATCAAATAGACAAAAGTATAGCCTAGATCAGAGGTAGGAGAAAAAAGAATAAGGGATATTATCCTAATGTCCAACTTATCGTTAATAGCCTTGTAAGTACGAGTTTGTATATATGTTATTAGAAAATTTTCATTTTTTACATCAATATTTGATAAAAGGTGTTATTGAATAATACTTAGATGAAGGCTTGATGGAATGCAAAAAAAATATCTTCAAGTGTAGATGGAAGAAATGATTTGATTGCAAAAGCTTTGGGGAAGGCCCTAAAAAATGGCCATATGCAAGGAACTGGCAAGTTTGTAACCCCATCTCTTCATGTAATTATGATCTGATGGAAAATGATAGATTGAAGTTGAAAGACTGGTTTGCAAAGCATAATGCAGATATTGAAGAGTTGTGGTAGGAAATTAGAAGGAAACCTAGGCATTCTGACATCGACAACTCTAATACACCAATGAAGAGTGATTACAGGAATGATAGAGATCTCGAATGATAAAGCCACTGCAGTTGATGAACAAAATGTACTGCACAAACTATTTTGTTCTACATCATGATAAAGATAAATGATAATTACCCTAAATTTCTTGTTTTTTAATGATGGAAATGGCCTTATAGGTTTCACAACATAACTTAAAATCAACAGCAACATCTCCAAAAAAGAATGGTAGGGATCCAAAAAAGAAAAACGGCAGAAGTGTGAATCTAGTGCCATTTGGTTTAGTTTATTTGATGTTTTCTAGCATTTCACTTGCATTTGGTTTTATTAAATATGTTACTTGTATTTGATTGCAGTATGAGACTGTATGGCATTTGATGGCAATTTGGTTTATTCTTCGTGTTGATTCAAGATTGTTCTTGTTGTGCTAATGTTAATTAAAGCAAAGTTTATTGAGATGGCAGTTTAGTGCTTCATTTAGCTAATTGTTGCTGGTTTATTGAGATGGTTGATTCAAGCAATGTTGTTGGTTTTAGTTGTGTTGATGGTGGTTTATAAAATCTGATTCAAGATTGTTCATTTAAGAAATTATTGTGGTTATTTTTGGGAAACAAATTAATAACTAATGAAGTATTTATTTAACTATAATTGTTGTAGTTATTTTATTTCATAACAGGATTATAATCTATAAAACTTGTGGAGATGGGTTTGAGAATTATTGTCTATGAATTATATATATGTGTGAGTGTGTGAGTGTGAAAAGATTTTTTATTTATATAATAATTTAAAGAATATATTTTAATTTCTACCAAAAATAATAAAAAATTGCGCCAATTTCATTGTTTCCCGCCAAAAAATTATTTAAAAAATTGGCACCAAGTCCATTCATTCCCACCCAAAAAATTAAAATATATTTCATTTACCGCCAAATTTCAGGAAATAATATTTAATTAAATGTATAAATAATTTAATTATTTTAATTAAATATGTCATGTTTAGATGACAGACAACAGTCATTAATAGGCAATGTTTATGATAGATATTAGTCATGCACGAAAATCTTTCATTAAACTAACAATGACAGAATCATGATGGATAATATGTCATGCTTACCATGACATATAAAAACCGTCATGGTTTTTTGTTGTCACTGGAATCAATGACGATCGCTCAATCGTCATGCCATGCGGAAGATAACGGGTAATACCTGTCATAAATGGCTTTTTTTCTAGCAGTACCTGTTGAAGATTGGTAGAATTATCGCATCATACTAGTAAGTGATGCCTTGTATGAAGTTGAAACAGGCCAAGAGTCTTATATTTTCAACCTTGATGAGCATACATGTAATTGTGGGCTGTAGCAGATCAGTGGCATACCTCGTAAGCATGAAATGCCTTGTATAGCTTACATTACGGGTACTTATGAGAGGTATGTTGCTCCTTATTTTCTAAATGATGCATAAGATGTTATTCTAGCATTATTCATCCATTGTCAGACAAATCTAAATGGCCACTTGTTGAAGCTGATGAAACATTACCCCCACTTGTTCAAAGACCACCTGGCAGGCCCAAGATATGCAGAAGAAGGAAGGCTGATGAACAACCAGCACATAGAAGAATCTTGACAGTATGTTGTTCACACCGTTAAGATATTGGTCACAATTTAAAGGGTTGCCCTATTGATCCAGCCAATGCACATAAGAAGACCAGACATATATTTTTTAGTTTGAGATTACTTATAATTTTTTGAATTTTTTTAGTTATTGTTAGGTTATCTTCAAATTAACCTCACCTAGAATGACTATGTATGGGGGTAATTTGATGTTTTCACATTTTTGAGGTGTAAATTGAAGGTTTGTCACTATATATGGGGAGTAATATGAATTTAACCATATTCAAAGGATTGAGTATGCTTAAATTACAAAATTTACTCCACTGTGTTGAATAGAAGCACAGTAAAAACTTGGCAACAACCTTAAGCTCAAGAGCATTATTTAGAGGAGTGAATGTTGCTAGAAACTCAACATTTGGTGGATCTACATCAAGAATATGATGTTTGATAAATGATAATAAAGTTAAAACATAACTTTATTTACATGAATTAAACCTATTAGTAATGGATGATGATGAATTATCGTTAGTAGAAGCTAAGCCATCACCTAGTACTTCAACGTCTGTCCCAAAACAATCAACAAGGGGTTTGACAACAAGGAAAGCACCAGCAACAAACGAAGCATTAGGAATAAGCAAAGCAAAAGAGAGACCAAAAAATGCATCAACAAAAGAAATGCAACTTTTATTCAATTTTAAATAACACCAACAAAAGGCATTGAAATTAGAAAGGGAGGCAAATCTGATAGGGCCACTCCACAATCTACCCAAGTTTAAACAAAAAGAGATTTGAAGGGCAAAATAGTGGCTGTAAGTTTTTTCTTTTTCTTTAAAAATCAATCTTTTTATTTACATTTAAGATATTTTTTTGCCAACATAATAACAATGAATTGAGGCTTTATGTTGCAAAGAAATACTGCTACAGTAAATGACATGATAGCAGTAGTATGGACATTTCCAGAAAATAGTGTTGCTGATTTTGATATTTTCATACTTTTGAATACACTACTACGACAGTGCACTATATATATGTAATTATAGCCCAATTGTAGACTCAAAAAAACTGCGAGGTGGTTTGTGTGCTCATGCTTTTTTGGAATTGTTAATTTTATAATTTTATTAATTATTTATGATAAATTACTATTTTTTTGGGGTTGTTAGGGGTGGGCATCAGTTCGGTTCGGTTTGGATAAAAAATTTTAAAAAAAACCGTTCTTCATAAAAATCGAACCGAAACCAATAGGTCGGTTTCATTTTGATTTTCAATTTCAGATCGATTTTGGTTTTCTTTACAGTTTTATTTAAGCAATCTATTTTTCGGTTCATCTTAACAGTTTGGTTTTCGGTTCGATTTTTGGGATCATTTTCTATTTTAAACCATGTACAATAATTTCCTCATTTTCAATAACTATATAATATATTCAGAGTATGTACAATCTATAATTTCATCAATTACGACTACATCATTAAAATATATCATAATCTACCACCACCACCACCAAATCATTCATCATCATTACCAAATTAACTTAATATAATCCATAACATAAATGCATGATATTAAAAAAAATTCTGGCAATGATAAAAAAAAAAAAACAGAAGACCGTCAAATGTCTAACAACATACGGTAATATCCAAGACAAAATCTATAACTATAAAAAACCATTATAACATAAAAACTGAAAATAACCATAAGAAATGCCATTACTTTGCTCCCCTTTCCCACCATAATAAATTCCATTAATGCAAAACATTAGGGACTGAAATGATATTTTATTTTGTTGACCTTCGGTCAAGGACTATTATAAAAAGTTAGCAAACAAGTCAAATCATAATAAAATTTCTATATGCAAACTTATCCTAAATATTGGGCTATACTAAAATTTTATAAAAAAAGGATCTAAATGTTATTATCCCTCCATCATCTTCAACATTTCGTGACTTTTTCAGTCCTCACCCAGCACTGCCAAGGAGCACAGTATCCAAACGCAAAAATTGAAAAAATACAGTAACATGCTCATATCCAGGCAAAGCTAATAAAACTAAATAATATTAATAAGTTAAACAAACATGAAATAAGAGCAGATCAAAGAGCCATTTCAAAAAAAAAATAGACCCATTTCAAAAAAAGAAAAAAAGAAAAATTGAGCAAGTTAGTCACAAATGAAAACAAACCCATTACCTGACTGGTTATCTAGCGACGGAGTAAGGAAAGAAACGCAGCGGAAGGTCGGCAACAAGGAGAACGGGCAAAGGCAGATGAGGGTTAGGGTTAGGGTTAGGGTTAGGGTTTGGGTCGTGGGTAAGCGGTTGTGCTGCAACTAAAAGTGAGAGAGAGAGTGGTGCAAACCACAAATGTTTAACTTGTGTATATATATGTTCTAGGGAAATTACGAAAATGTCTTAAATTCGGTTAGGATTTTATAGTTTTTTATTTGAAAACCGAATTGGATTGAACCATTCAGTTCGGTATTTCTAAATCCAGATTTTTTGTTTAAAAAAACCAAACTGAAACCCAAAAAAATGATCCGAACCGAATTTTTTTAAATTTCGGTTTGGTTTTGCCCAGCCCTAGTTGTTATAGTTAATATTTGATTTGTAATCCCTCGTCATAGAAGCTGAAAAGCCAAAATGTAATATGCTACTAGTGATGGTGAATATTGACTGCAACAACATAAGTGTAATATTTTGTTGAACTAAAAATACATATCATTGAATGTAATACATGATCATTTTTAGTACATGGAAGTTCTTCATTAAGCTATTTAGTTTAATTTCTACTACTTTTTAGCCTCATACTTCAGTTATGAGCAACACTAAGCATATATATCATGCAAAGTACCAGCATGAACAAGATAATATGTAGTAGCAGAATGATTGAATTTGATTTTGCAGCAAGCTCATTAATTCCCATCGCCAGCATCTTCTTGTCTTTAATTCCCATATCATCATCACTGTCCAAACCGTCATGCTACTTTTCCAATCCTCTTATAATTACTTTATACTCATACATAATTGGTTTCCACCATTTGAAGACATTACAACATTTATTGTCACATTTAAAGTACAGCTTCTTAGGATTTGTAGAGACTCTGAGATGTATACAGATGCGAGTTTACCACAATCTTTGCATGTTTTATTTCTGAACTTGAGCACCTACTCATTGATGTCCAACTTCTCATTTTCATCTTCATCTTCCACATCATGCCAACCACCTCTTGAAGATGACATACATACTATTATTTCTTGATTTTTTTGTTATGTCATGTTTGTGATTTTGCTAAGTATGAACCTTATTCAGATTTGTAAAATAACAGTCAGTTTGATTTTTAAATTCGAATTGTTATAGTCATGGAGAGATAATGATGATTTTTTTTTTAATTTTCAAAATGAGTGGTTGAAATCACTGTGCAAATCCTAGTAAAAAAAGTGTTAATTTAATGACATGCCTTGTAATTTTCTTGAATCTAAAGCCCAAATAAGGAATCAACTTGAAACTTTTTGACCAAACAAGTAAATATACATCTTTAGTATTATAAGCCTAACGCTTCTATGTTTTTTGACAGAGATGTCAAATCAATACATTTGGTAAAACTCAAATGTTCACATAACAACAATGTTAGATAGAATATTCTATTTCTTACAAGGACAGTCCCGTAATTTAATTGGTCAACGTTAGTCAACCATTTAAAGTAACAACAATTGGGGGGTACAGTGATGTTTTCGTATCCTTGGGGGTATTATAAAGACAATCACTCTAATAGGGGGCACAATGAAACTTACCCTTAATTAATATTTAGATTTAAATTTTACAGATGTAAAGATTAAAGTTTTGTTAGATTCATAAGAGTAGTGCTACATATCCTAAACTTTTTATACTAAAAAATTATTTCAAATGATGTGGCATCCATAATTACTTGGTGAGACAATACAATTAATTCACTTGGATCTTTTAAAAAATTATCAACCACTCAGTTAATATTACATAATTTGAGATCAAATTTGAGATAAAATTTAAGATGTCTGTCATTATTCAATTCATAATTGTCCTTTATGCGATTTCCAATAACAATAGAACCATGTTCACATAAATGGAGTTATATCTTAAACTTTTTATCTCAAAAAATTATTTTAAATAATGTGGTATCCATCAATTAGTTGAGTAGACAATACAATTAATTTATTGAGATCTTTTAAAAAATAACCAACCACTCAATTAATAATGAGATCAAATTTGGAATAAAAAATTTAGAATGTCTATCATTATTCAATTAACAATTGTCTTTTACGTGATTTCTAATGACAATAGAACCTTGTTCACAAAAATGGGGTTATATAAGGATTTTAAAGAGGCGTAAAAAGAATTAATCAATTTTATTCGATGCAGCATGATTGCAAGCTGCATTACCAAAGAAAAGCCCACCACTGGCCCATAGTAATTGTATTATAATAATGTTGTACAATGTTTGGTGCTATATTGTACTGTATTAATTTTTAATTATATATATTTGGTATTGCACTGTAATGTATTAAATTTTTTGTGATTAATCTAAATTATATATTTAGAAAATAATATTTATCAGTACTTAAAAAATAATAAATATAAAATTCTTAAATTTTAGAAATTTAACATTTTTATTAAAAAATTTTAAAATGTCATAATTCTTCCAAAGCTTATAGTCTTAAAATTTTTGAAGTGTATTTTTCAGTATTTTCTAAATATATAACTTGTGAAATAAAGACTGAAGTAAATAATTTAATTAAATAATCTCTAAATAATTTAACAACATAAATAAATAGTTAAAATCTTCAAGATTAGTTCAAAAATTATCTTAGGATGATAGAATAAAAGTATATACATATTACAAGATAATTATAAACTAATAAAGTGATACAATTATTATGACATAATCACTAAGAAAATAAATTGAGCTAAATAATCTAGTAATTATTTATATTATTAATTTTCAATTAATATTATTCAAATCTATTCATATTTAAATATTTATTATTAGTTATATTAAATTATTTAAAAATAACTAATTTAATTATTGTAATATAATTAATAATGTAATATTATATTATATTATTTAATTATTTATTACTAGTTATATTAACTTATTAAAGATTAATTAATATAATTTTATATATTAATTAATATAATATAATTAAATAATACATTATTTAGTTGTATATTTAAAATAATAAAAATTAAAACATAATATAATATTATTAAATAATAAATTTATATTAAAATTATAATATAAAATAAAAATATTATATAATCTAATTTTAAATTAAAAATTATATTAATTTATTATTATTAAAAAAACCTAAGTTATTGCGGCATTTGCCGCAATAAATGTCGAGTTTAGCTAATGCGCTTAATTGCTGCATTAGGGTACATTATAATGCAGCAGTTTGGTGCCCCAAATATGAGGCTGCATTGCAATCCCCTGTAATAAGGGTACCAAACACCCCCTAAATTTATGAGCCCGTGCTTCTAAATACATCAAAATTCGAACGTAAAGAAATATATTTTTTCATTGTACAGAAGATAACAAGATGAAACCAAACGTCATCCTATTGTCTGTTGAAGATTATCCGCTTAAAGTTTCTTTGTAATAAGCAATATAACAAATTTAAATATCAATATCTATGAAACCAATAACAACACTGTTTTTCAAGTTTTATTTCACAAACTAAATTTTAAAATCCTTAGATTTGTGCAGAAGGAGGAAAAAAATTACACTAAATTAGCTAATTACGATCAAATCATAAGCAGGCACTGTTTGATTGTAGACACCGGTAGGGGTGTTCAGAATCCAATCCGATCCACTCAATCCGTCTGATCCGTGAAAATCCGATCGTTATAAATCCGATCCATGGATCCGTGGATTGGGTATGGATTGAAAATTTAAAATCCGCAGTCGATGGATTTGATATGGATGTACTTTTATAAATCCGTAAAAATCCATGGATTCGCAAAAAAAAAAAAAAAATATATATATATATATATTTAGTTAAAAAATTATTATAAATTTAATTAAAGAATATTATTAATGTGACATTACATAGTTACATAAGTATTATAACATATCTTAGCCATTACCCAATAATAATATAAAATAAAAAATAATTAAATAATCAAATATACAAATATAACTTGTAAAATTTGTAAAACAAAATAAAAGCAAAGTCACACACACTAGCAAAAGCAAAGAAACATAACGCCAAGTTACCAACAATTTGCAAAGTCACCCAAAAGCAAACATAACGCCAAGTCAGCAACAATTTGCAAACAAAAAATCCTAAACTTTCTCGTCGTCACACGCACTAGCAACTGGGGTTGGCGATGGGATAGGATGGGATGGGATTTATCAATCCCAGTCCCGTCCCGTATATGCAAGTGGGATGAAAAAACGTCCCACTCCCGTCCCTTATTTTTTTTGGGGACAAAAATATATCCCGATCTCGTCTCAAAAAAGATGGAATCCCGCAATTAGAAAATTTTCCATTTTAAGTCGACAATGAGATGGGATAGGACGGAATTTGCCAATCTCACTCCCGTCTCGTATATGCAAGTGGGATAAAAAAAGTCTCACTTCCGTCCCTAAATTTTTTAGTGGGATAAAAATATGTCTCAATCCCATCCCATCGGGAAAAATTGTCATTCATACTAGCAACACTCAATATTGGTTCGATACACTCTCGACACCGATTTGAAGGACGTCGGCCGCGTGATTCCAGCGAGAGTAAGGCATCTTTTTTCCCGAGTCTATCGAGCCACTTCATAATCACTGGTTCCAGCCAAACAATTGCACTATCACAACCTTTAAGATCGCCACTTGTACTTCTCTTGGTTCCCATCATTGACGGCTCCGTAATCACCACTTTTCGACAAGTGCAACAGCCCTGGTGAAGGATCAGACTGTGTTTGGTTTCAAAAACTTTGTCATTTCAATTAATTGTGGCTTTATTTGAACAATTAATTTCGATGTTATATTAATGTATTATTGCAACTTTAGTTGAACAATTAATCTTAGTGTGTTATATTTAGAAACTTTAAACGTATTATTGTAGCTTTACTTGAACAATTAATCTCGATGTGCCATATTTTGAAACTTTGAATGTATTATTTTAGTTTTATTTAAACAATTAATTTGTTTAAAATTTTATTCAATTTTAAAGTTAATTGTAGTAAAATTATTTTTATATTAGATTTTTTTATTTCATTAGTTCATGGATTGGGGAGAACTAAAAATTTTTAATTCAGAAACTAATGTGCAAAATAATGGATTGGATATGAAATAAGTTAAATCCGCATCCGATCCGCAGACATATGGATTGGATATGGATTGAGTTAAATCCGCATCCGATCCGCAGATATATGGATTGGATTTGGATTGAGTTTAATCAATCCGTGGATTGGATTAGATTGAAAAATTATAATCTGTAAAATTATAGATCGGATATGAATTGATGTCCAATCCGTAAAATCTGATCCGCGAACAACCTAGCAAACGGTAATGTTGAATTAAGTTTTGGACGAAACTCCGTATGTCTATCTGCTTAATACCAAATCAAAAATAAGGATTTTCCTCCACTATAAAAATTTATAATGAATAAATGTATATTAATTATGAAAAAATAATCTCGTATGGATCGCTAGTTAATTATATAGGTATGAAATTATTTCGGAGAAGATGCAATAAAGCTCTTTGACGTTCATTGATGAAGAAATAGATACAAAAAGGATATTTCAGGAATTAAAATGGGGGCTTAAAGGGAATTTATAAATTTAATATATTGTGAATGGGTTTCACCAAAAATTGGATTTATTGATATTAAGTATTTTATCGAGTCTAAATAGTTTCACCCGATTTTTAATTATTTATCATTTACTTTTAATTTAAATTACCAAGAAGTACAAAAAAGGAATCCTAAAATTTCCTACAATTTTGAGCCGTAAAATTTAACAAGAAAGGATAACAGCTTCCCTCTGTCAAATTTGTACACTTCTTCAACAGAGAATTTATTGGAAATATGGAACCATCCAAAAAGGGACAGAAAAATAGATTTATTTATTTATTGTTATTGTAGCTGTTGTTCTTAAGATCAAAATATCAGAATTTTCCTTAACATTGTACGTGCCTCAAGATTAATAAAATATCCCAAACCCAAAAAGATCTTCAGTAAGAAGTAAGACCGCCGACATCTCATGGTAGTGATTCTCAAAGCAGGACGACAACGTTTTGGGCGAATAAAACCTGATAAGGGAGAATGAGTAATAACATCTGAGTCTCCAAGTTTAAGCGAATCATAACTAAGGATATAGTTTGTAATTGTTCTTACATAGGTCCCCACCGTAATGCCGTTTAGAGGTGATAGTTTGGATAAGGCACATTGTCTCTCGAGCACGGCCCGGCCCACTCTTTTCCTTCGTACCCTCTGTGTTGGATGGTTTATCCCACTTGAGAGAGGGGTCCTCCGTGAAAATTGAACCTAAGTACTCTGTTCATGTGGCGTGTGAGCACGGGCGAAGTCAAAAAATTTTAATACACTGAATTAGATTATTATTTTTTATATATGAAATTTATCTTAAATTTTTTTTGAAAAGTTGCATGAATATAAAATCCCATAGATAAATAAAGAAGGTAATTTAAATATAATTACACACTATTTAAGTAGTTATACCTTATGATATTTCAGAGCATTAAATTAATTTATTATAGAATTTGAGTTGATAGTGTCTATAATTTTTTTTTCTATAGATAGTTTAATAAAAAAACATTATAGATTTATAATATAATTTCTTTTGTCTATATTTAAACATGTTCTCATCTCCACTAATTCTTTCTATTATCTACCGATAAAATCCAATTCATCAAGCAATATATAAAAGTTTTAAGTATTTAACAACAAAAAGAGAGTCTATAACATTAGAAATTTGGAAATTTTATAATTGAAAGGATCATGAAAGTAAATAAGAAAAAAATATCTAAAAGTAATTAAAGACTATAAACCCTAACATTAAATTAATACTTTTGGGTTTCAGAAATAATACCTTGTGAATTAAGCTCTTTTGATAAAAGAATAATAATAAATAAATAAACGAATGATCAACTTCAAAGAATTAAAAGGAAAATAAGTGATAAATTTTTTATCTTCACAACTTTGTTAAAGAAAGAAGGAAATTTATAAAATGAGATGAAAGTGAAGAAGAAGAAATTGGGTAAAATGATGATAGATGATTAGTGTTAAAAATTGTTTATTTATCAAGCGATAATAATATTATTTTGTATTTAATTTATAATTTATATTTGTGTTTATGTAATATATTAGAAATTATTAATTATGTTTTAAATATATCTGATTTTATATATTTTTGTGTGTTTATTAGGAAAAATATTAATTTCACGTAAACCAAGGCTCCAAACAATTAAACCGAGGTCAAATTTAGATTCAGGAGGTCCGAAAACTTTAAGATCAGACAAGATCGACTTAAAATTGGGCTTGTGCAAAAAGAGTTGACTTTTCCTGTGGACTGAGCACTGATTGGATGATGAAATGAGCTTATAATAGACATGAGTGCATGGGATAACTGGTAATTTTGACTGAATCTCAACCGTTCATGATTCAATGGCCATGATTGTGCCACGTGGCAGTGGTTGGTGAAGCAAGTTGTAGGATCCGAATCTTTGTATTCGGGTCGACCCGATCCACCCATTAACCGGCCAAATCTCAACTGTTCTATGGCCAAATCAGACGAGTCAAATGATGCCGCGTGTGATGTTGACTTTTGAAGTTTAATCAGCTATTGAATCTTGATCTAAAGGTTGTGAGGAGCACATGCATAAAGCTTATGATGGATCGTAAAGCACTGGATTATGAATTTATTTTTTTTATAAATAGAGCCTCATTTTTATGTTTTTAATTATCTCTCTACAACTCTCTTTTTCTCAAATTCTCTCCATCTCCCTGTAATCTTGATTCTCAGGTGTGTTTTTAATATTTTGTATAATTATTTTTATAAATAAAATTAGTTTTATTTTTAATTTTAATTATTTTTATTACTTTTAATTATAAGTAATTTAATTTTAATATTTCTTTTTATTTCAATTATGCTTAACTAAATAATATTAGTTAGGGGAAGGTGAAACTCTTAGGAAATAAATATGATTTAATCAAATTTTATTTTTAATTTTATAAATTAAATTATTTTCTATTTAATTTTATACATATTTTATATTTTGAAATTTTGATTTATTGTAGACAAACAAATGAATTTGGCACAATAAATTCTTAATATTTTAATATAAGATATGGTAAAATGGTATTTTGACTTATTGTAGAAAAATTAAATTTTGGCCCAATAAATACTTAATCCATCATAAAATTAAAGGGAAAATAATAATAATTTATATAATTAATCTTTTGGGTAATCAATCTAAGAAAATGGTAAAAAGAATTTATTAAGTTTTATTTACTACTAAGAGTGGATCTATAACCGTAACTAGTTCAACTTCATAGTTTCATTCAAATTAATTTGTTTATATTCAAGTTTTAATTTCAATTTTTAAATAAAATAAAATAAACAAATTAAATCTTTTCTCCGTGAATCGACCTCGGACTTACCGAGTTATAATACAATATGACACTCTTATACTTGGGAGTTTAAAATTTTTGGCGCCGTTGCTGGGGAAAGTTTTTATTTTGGTTTGTTTTTCTCTTTTTATTTTTCTCTTATATGTTAATTTTTGTTTGCCCCCTTTTCCTTTTCTTAAATTCTCTTTTATCCCCATATCTTTCATAATTATAGTTTCACCCTAACAATTCTCGTTTCTAGCCCATTCTCCTCATAATTATGTTTTGACCCCAACATCTTTTAGAAGTTTCACGTTCATCCCAAATGGCTAGGGTGGCAAAATAACCCGTACCCGGCCCGAACCCGCATGAACTCGGATGATCCAGACCGGGTTGAACCCGCACCGGATGTATATTTTATCCGGATCCGGTTTTAGTTTTCTTAAATCCGACCTTATGCGGGTCCGGTTCTGGGTTCATTTGAACCCGGATTTCCGAAATCCAGACCTGGATTTTTTAAATATTATTTAATTAATTTTTTAAATTGTTATTTATAAGTATAAAACTAAAAAAAAAGAGAAACAAAACAAACCCTACATTTTGTCATTTCCTACAGCCGCCGCTTCCTTATGTTCATTTCCCATTCAAAATCGGCATCGCCTCGATTCATCATCATCCATCAATCATCAGCAACACAACATCGCCGCCCGGTTCATCATCATCCATCAATCATCAACATCACAACATCGCCAAGGTGGCCTCACTTCTTTGCAAGATTTAATTTCTATCTTATGTGTTAAAATTAGACTTATTATGAGATTTGGGCTCAAGGAATCATGTGGCTTTCTATAGAATCATGTGGCTTTGTTTGTTTGTTTATTTCTGAAATTTGAGCTCAAGGAATCATGTGGCTTTCTATGGAATCATGTGGCTTCGTTTGTTTATTTAATTTTCCGATCTTCTTCATCCTCCACTATCTTCGCAAGATCCATGAGTTCTATTTGTTTCTGCAACTACCAAAAAGCCGAAATTGGCATGCTCGATTTTTTTTTAATTTCAGCCATATATCCAGGTTTAAAACCCGTAATCCAGAAACCCGAATTTTTCCGGATTCAACCCGGACCGGACCCGGAGTTAAAAAATTTAGGTTTATATGCAGGTCTGGTAATTAAAAGGGTTATTATCATTTTACTATTTTAGGAATTGCCAAATATCAAATGACTACAAGAAGTATTGTCTCTTATCATTTTACTACTATATCTTTATAAAAATATCATTTTACTACTTTTCTGTTACAACCGTTAGTTGACCGCTAGTTGACTAACAAAATACCAATTTCACCCTTTATGATTAAAAAAATATTTGAAACTTATTTACAAAATAAATTTGTAATATATTTATTAAAATAGATATAAAATGCCAACATAATTTTTTTTGCTAGAATTATGATATATGAATTACAAATTTATCTTATTATTTTTTTTAATCATGAATGGTAAAATTGGTATTGTGTTAGTCAACTAACGGTCAACTAACAGTTGTAACGGGAAAGTAGTAAAATGATATTTTTATAAAGATTTAGTAGTAAAATGATATTTTTATAAAGATTTAGTAGTAAAATGATAGGAGACAATACTTCTTGTAGTCATTTGATATTTAGCAATTCCTAAAGAAGTAAAATGATAATAACCATAATTAAAATTGTCATCCGAGTCCGGAACCGAAAAGACTAAACTCGGACCCGAATTTTCCCATCCCTACAAATGGCTCAATTATAAACTTCTAAAAATTACGGTTTGCCCATAAAATTATAAATAATTTGTAATAAGATCGCTGAACAAAATTCCTCACAATAATCAAAACTTGAACTTACATATTGGACATATTTGGACTTAATTTAGATCAAACTAACTCTAACTACTAACTCTTAACTTACTAACTTTTAACTGATAACTTTTATTTTTTTTATTTCAGTTATTTAATTTTCTGTATTTATTTTATTTCGCGTTTATTTATTTTTGCTTTATTGGTGGGTTCAACCACCAAACTAACTACTAACTCTTAATTTTTATTTTCAGTTATTTAATTTTTAGTATTTATTTTATTTTGTATTTATTTATTTTTGCTTTATTTTTTTTATTGGTGGGTTCAACCACCAAACTAACTACTAACTCTTAATTTTTATTTTCAGTTATTTAATTTTTAGTATTTATTTTATTTTGTATTTATTTATTTTTGCTTTATTTTTTTTATTGGTGGGTTCAACCACCTTTTTTTAGTTATTTTATTATTTTACATTTATTTTTATTTTTGTTTTATTTTATTGTTAATTGGTGGGTTCAACCACCAATTTTTTTTCTTTCGCATTTATTTTATGCTTTTTTTTTGTTAATTTAATTGGTGGGTTCAACCGCCAAAATTGTTATTTAATTTTAATTTTAATTTTCTTTTGTACATTTATATTATTTGTATATATAATTTTTTTTGTAATTTTTATTTAGTTTTTTATTTTGTTATTAATTTGTTTGAATATTACTTTTGTCATATAACCATTGAACTTCAAATGGCAGGTTAATTCATAGATCTCAATCTCCACCACCAATCATGGATGAGATTCAAGACGAAAACCTTTTGGGCGAACCTAATCCTCAAATTGATCAAGGAGACAACCATTCTCAACATGGACATTATTAGAATCAACCAAGAACTCTGAGAGACTACATGAATCCAACCAGAACCGGAGCACCATCGTGTATAGTATTTCCTCCAGAAGTATCTCGATTAAATTTCAAACTAGGTATTATCCAACTTTTACTAGCATTTCATGGTTTAGAATATGAGAATCCGTACTTGCATTTAAGAGATTTTGAGGAAGTTTGTAATACATACACAGACCAAAATTGTAGCATGAGCATAATTAGATTAAAGCTTTTTCCTTTTTCATTAAAAGATAAAGCTAAAACTTGTCTACAAAACCTTAGATCTGGATCAATAAGAACTTGGAATAACATGCAAGAACAGTTTTTGAAAAAATTCTTTCCATCTCATAGAACCAATTCTTTTAAAAGACAAATCACATCTTTCACTCAAAAAAATGGATAAACATTATACTAATGTTGGGATAGGTTTAAAGAGTTTCTTAACATATGTCCACACCATGGTTTTGAAACTTGGCGATTGGTCACTTATTTCTACGAGGGCTTAAACCCCAAAGTAGACAGGTTGTTGAAATGATGTGTAATGGTGAATTTAGGGATAAAAATCCTGAGGATGTACTAGATTACCTTGACCAATTAGCTGAAAATGCACAACATTGGGATACTGTTGGAACTTTTGAATTGACAAATAAACAATAACAATCTCCATCTAGTGGAGGAATCCATAACCTTAAGGAATATCATGATATACTAGCAAAATTTACATCCCTAGTTAGGAAAGTTGAAGCTTTAGAACATAAAAAGAGTGATAAAGTAAAATCTGTTCAAGAAATTACATGTAACATATGTAGTTCGAATGATCATTTCAATCAAGATTGTCCCACTATGCCTGCACTTAAAGAATGTCTAAATGATCAAGCTAATGCCATTAACGCTTTCAATAAAGCAAATCCATATTCACAGACTTATAATCTCAGTTGGAGAAATCATCCAAATTTCAGTTGGAGGAATAATAATAATGCACAATCTTCACAAGCACCACCTCCACAAAATTTTCAAATTGCTCAGCCTTATGCACTATATGTTCCACCACCATGGAAAAATCTAGAAGACACAATGCATTCATTCATAAAAAGTAAGATGTTATTAACAATCAAAATGCACAAACTTTTTCTAATTTGAAAGATACTCTTGCTAAAATTACTTCTGCACTCACCATTCAAGAAAAACGAAAATTTCCAACCCAACCACAACCAAATCCTAAGATTCAACAAAATCCACCAACAGACCAAGTTAAGTCAGTTATAACTCTTCATAGTGGTAAGGTTATTGATAGAACTATGCCTGAACCTTGTGAAAATGATGAAAATTCAAAGGGTAAGGAAGGACTAAATAAATTTACACCTAATAAAAAAATAACTAGTGTTCCACTTGAACCACCATTTCCACATGCATTGAATAAACTAAGGAAATCAAACTATTCTTCTGAAATTTATGAAATCTTTAAGCAAGTGAAAGTTAACATTCCTCTATTAGATGCAATCAAGCAGGTACCTTCATATGCCAAATTTTTAAAGGACTTGTGCACTATTAAGAGGAAATTGAAGGCAAAAAAGAGTGCTTTCATGGCCAAACAGGTAAGTTTAATTCTGTTTACTAATAATAAAACAGAAGTCCTTAAATTGCTTTATGTGGGAATTATCTATCCTATTTCTGATAGTAAGTGGGTAAGTCCTACAGAAGTAGTGTCTAAAAAGTCTAGAATCACCATTGTTAAAAATGAAAAAGGTGAATTAATTCCAACACGAATTACATCTAGTTGGCGCATGTGCATTGATTATAGAAAGTTAAATGAAGCCACTAGAAAAGATCATTTTCCATTACCATTCCTCGACCAAATCTTAGAAAGAGTAGCTGGACATCCATACTACTGCTTTTTAGATGGATATTCAGGTTATTATCAAATTCCTATAGTACTTGAAGACCAAGAAAATACCACATTTACATGTCCTTTGGGAACATTTACATTTAAAAGAATGCTATTTGGGCTTTGTAATGCCCCTGTAACATTTCAAAGATGTATGCTAAGCATTTTTTGTGATATGGTTGAACATTGTTTAGAGGTCTTTATGGATGATTTGACTGTGTTTGGGAATTCTTTTGATGATTGCCTTGATAATTTGGAGTAAGTTTTGAAAAGATGTGTTGAAAAAGAACTTGTGTTGAATTGGAAAAAATGTCACTACATGGTTACTTCTAGAATTATTTTGGGTCATGTTGTTTTTGTTAAAGGAATTGAAGTTGACAAAGCAAAAATTGAAGTCATATCTAAATTGTCACAACAAAAAATAGTTAAAGATGTGTGATCTTTTTTAGGACATGCAGGATTTTATAGGTGGTTTATAAAAAACTTTAATGCCATATCTAAACCACTTTGTAACCTCTTATTAAAAGATGCACATTTTGAATGGAATGATGATTGCCAAAAATCTTTTGAGAAAATAATTTGTCTTTTAACATCTGCATCTATTATGCAATCTCCTGATTGGTCTTTACCTTTTAAATTAATGTGTGATGCAAGTGATTTTGTTGTTAGTGTTGTTTTAAGACAAAGAAGGGATGGTAAGCCTTTTGTGATTTATTATGCGAGTAAGACATTGGATAATGCTCAAATGAATTATTCTACAACTGAAAATAAATTACTTGCTGTGATATTTGCATTAAACAAATTCCGTTCATATTTACTTGGCTCTGAATCTATTATGTTTACTGACCACGCTGCTGTGAGATATTTGATAAGTAAACATGATGCCGAACCTAGATTAATTCATTGGATTTTGTTAATTCAAGAATTTGACCTTACCATCAAAGATAAAAAGGGTGTTGAAAATGTCGTTACCGATCATCTATCAAGACTCACATCAGAATTCTGCACTGATATAACACCCATCAATTATTCTTTCCCTGATGAATTTTTATTTTCTATTACTTCAATGCCATGGTATGCTAACATCGTTAATTTCCTTGTTACAAATAAAATTCATTTGCAATGGAATGCTCAAGAAAAGAAGAAATTTTTTTGTTGAAGTAAAGAAATTTTATTGGGATGACCCTTACTTGTTCAAATATTGACCAGATCAAATTTTTCGGCGATGTATTCTTGATAATGAGGTAAGTATTCTTGATAATGAGGTAAGTAGTGTCATTAATTTTTGTCATTCTGAAGCATGTGGTGGACACTTTTCTTCAAAAAAAACTACTGCTAAAATTTTACAGTGTGGGTTTTATTGGCCTACCATTTTCAAAGACACATATGAATTTTGCAAAACTTGTGAAAAATGTCAAAAATTGGGATCAATTACTAAAAAAAACATGATGCCCTTAAATCCCATACTTGAAATTGAAATATTTGATTGTTGGGGAATAGATTCCATGGGTCCGTTTCCATCATCTTTTGGATTTGCATAAATATTAGTAGCGGTTGATTATGTTTCAAAATGGATTGAAGCAATTTCTTGTCAAAATAATGATAGTAAAACTGTGGGTAAATTTTTAAAAGAAAATATTTTAAATCGATTTGGAATCCCTTGAGCCATTATCAGTGATGGAGGTAAGTATTTTTGTAATAAGACATTTGAGTCTTTAATGAAGAAATATGGAATTACACATAAAATTGATATCTCTTATCATCCTCAAATAAATGGTCAAGTTGAATTAGCAAATAGGGAGATAAAATAAATTTTGGAAAAAACGGTTAACCCAAACTGAAAAGATTGGTCTCTTAGACTTAATGATGTACTTTGGGTCTACCGTACTGCATTTAAAACATCATTAGGAATATCACCCTATCGGTTAATTTATGGTAAACCTTGTCATTTACCTGTTAAACTTGAACGTAAATCACTTTGGGCTATTAAAGTTTTTAATTTAAATTAGGATGATGCTGGTAATGTGCGAAAATTGCAATTGAATGAACTTGAGGAATTAAGGAATGATGCATATGAAAATTCAAGAATTATTAAGGCAAGAACAAAAGCATTTCATGATAAAAGAATTTTTCGAAAAACATTTAAGATTGGTAAAAAAGTGTTGCTTTATAATTCTCGTCTTCATTTATTTCTAGGGAAGTTAAAGTCAAAATGGAGTGGCCCATTTATTGTAAAAAATGTATATCCACATGGGGCTGTAGAAATTGAGAATCTCAAAAACAGTGTCACATTTAAAGTTAACAGACAAAGAATAAAGTCCTATCTGGAATACCAACCACGTGAAGAAGACACTGAAATCAATTTAGGTGACCCACCACTTCTTGATTGAGTCATTAATGAATGGTTGATTTTTTTGTTTTACTGTTATTTTGCCATTTCATTGTTTGATTTTTTTTCTTTCTCTCATGATTGATGTCCTGTACATATTTTTTAGCATTATTTTTCTTGTGCAAGTGTGTTTGTTTGACAGTTGAACTTTCTCTCATCAATTTTCATTATACATTATGAGTATTTCAATAAGAAAGTTCCTGTTCATACATTTTAGAAGATTTCTGTGTATAAAATTTCACTTAAAAAGCCTGATACGAAGCTGTAAATCACATCCACTTTAGGATCTGTAACCACCAGAATTTGTGTCCTATGTTGAGGAGCTAGAAAGCCAACTCATAACAATAGAGAAAAAGTATATATGAATATCAATAAGAGCTTGAGGTTAACTCAATAAGAGGACGAATGTAAGTTCATTTTCCTTTTACATTATGTGTTTCTTTTTGCTCGCTTTCACGTTTGATTTAATTTTACAGATTTGATTTTGGTGTGTTTTGATCTATTTTCCTATATAAATGGCGGATAATGATATTTCGTGGCTTCTTAAGTCGGTATCTTCAGTTTCCCACAATAACTGAAACCCCAAAATCAAACATGGAAGAAATACAACATAAACTGCATAAGCGTTTTCCCTCTCTCCCTCAGAATGCCCTTAGGAAAATTTACAAAGCTCATTGTAAATGACTGCGTTTGTTAATGAACAATGGCATTCCTTCTGATATTCGTTGGTTAATTGAAGCAAAGGTCTGATTAGCATGTGAGTTTTTTGATCCATTTGTTTCTTACATGCCTGGTTTCGGTAAAAGTACATTTGCTAAAAAAAGTAGAGCTAAAAGACTTAGTTCAGAATGTCATAATTGTGTACGACTTAGTTGCAAGTGAGAAGTTTGTAAATCTTTGAGAATAGTGTTTGATACTCGTGAAGGTAAAATTAAATTCGTTAAAGATGGCATGAGCAAAGAATCGTTGGCTAATGTCTTACGATCTCTTGAGACGCATCGAAGCGAACATGTACAATATGTGATACACAGGTTATGAAGACTATTCCAAACAGAAAGTGCACAGTTTAGTCTTGGGAATCTGACTCAAAAAGACCATGTTTGCCAATTTATAAGAAAAATGGATAGGAAGCTTATCCTCGACCCACAGAGGGCGTTCAAACCGTTACTGGACGTAAAACCAGAGGAAGATATGAGCCACAATCACAACTACCAGTAAATATCCTTTTACTTTGTTGTTATTTTATCATTTGCATTATTGCATTTAGTGGTGTGATTTTGTATTTAATAATATTTGTTTTCTTTTACTGTTTGTTTTTTAATCACTATTTTTTTTTCTTTTTCACTGTTTGCTTTTGAATTATTGAGCCACGAGCTTTACTCATCATTTGACAAATATACCAACCCATTTATAGCTGTTTCTCACTATTTCTGTCACCAAGATCTTTAAATATGAGCTCGTTTTTCAAACACTGACAACTTGTTTTTGAAAGATTAGTCCAATAGCAGCATCTTCGAGTAAACAATTCAAAAATATTTTTGTGCTTTCTGGGTTTCACTATGGAAAGTACAAAAAGTTCATTCAGGCAGCTATAAATCTTGGTCGTGTCATAGCAAAGAGGAAACTGCATCTTGTATATGGAGGAAGTGAACGAGGGTTATCAAGACTTGTCTCAGAAGTTGTTTTTACTAAAGGAAGCCAAGTACTAGGCATTATTCAAAAGCCATGAAACCGCTAGTATGCATGTCTGGCCCACCAATTGGAGAAGAATTAATGGTATCAAGTATGCAAGAGACAATATTTGAAACATTAAATCATGCTGATGCTTTCATTTTCTTGCCAGGAGATCTTGCAACTTTTGAGGCACTGATTACATTTGAATCTTAGGCCCACTTGAACATTCATCAAAAACCCATCGATTTGTTAAATGTTAATAATTTTTATGATGGCTTGCTAACTTTTATTAATCATGTAATAAAGAATCATTTTGTTCCATATTCTGTAAAAAAACTTTTTATCTCTGCTTCTACTGCTAATGAGCTACTTGATCTTTTACAAGCTTATACACCAGAGCCAGATCCAAAGACTTTTGCGCTGAATTGGTCGACTGATGATGGTAGCAGTAGCAGTAATAAGAAGTGCGAATTAGATTTAACTCTCCGTCTGTAAATATTTTCTGTTATAGTGTTCATGTGTTGTCTTCTAAACTCTTTCTCTTTCTTTTTAAAATATTGAGGACAATGTCTCTTTCAGGTTGGGGGGAGGGAATAGTTGATAATTGTGGAATGTCTTAATCCTGGTGATGTTTTTACAAAATTTTTTTTGTAAAGACTAATTTTGGACTAAATTTGAGTCGAAGATGACTGGATATGGAGAGTGTAGTACCTATAGAAACACATCTTCTTAACTTAGGGTTGACTAACTTAGGACAAATTTGAGTCAAAGATGGCAGGATATAGAGAATGTAACACCTCTAGAAACGCATCTTCTTAATCTTAATAGTGTTATTTATAAATAAAAAAAGAGACAAAAAAATTGACTTTTTCTTATTCTTTGTTATCTGCTTTTAAGCTTCTGCATCAAGTTCAGGTGAGATTTCCTTTTCTTTTTCTTTTATTATTATTGTTATTATTTTTTATGCATATCTGTAAAATTATAAAATGTTAAGATAATGTTTAGATTAGGTTAAGGGGTGAGGATAGTTGACGTATGTTTTTAAATATGTGTGTTTGTTTTTCTCTTTTCTCTTTTCTCTTTTCTTTAAAAAAAACCAAAAAAAATAACGTTTTTGTTTTTGTCTATGATGGCTGTGTAAAGAGTTACGACTTTTGAGACACATTCTAATAGTCTTGTTGTATTATATTTTGATTTTGAAATTCGTAGTAAATTGTTTTTATTCCATTTTCTTTGAATTACTCAAATTTGTGAACTTTCCTCTTAATTATTAAGTCATTTAATTGTTTACTCATTTAACATGTATTATTGAATCATTCTTCACACACACACACTATAACACATACTAGTGGGTTGTAAGTTAAAATTTTTGCAGCATTTAGTTCTTTTGATTTATCGGGGATAATATCTAAGGTAGTAGAAATTATATATTGCCAAAAAATAAAAAAATGAAAAAAGGAAAAAGGAAAAAAATAAAAAAATAAAAAAATGAATATTTTTAATTTTGCTATATCTAGAACCCGAGTAATTAAGTCCGTAGGAGTGCTTCAACACCTAGGGCCCTAAAGCCTGGTCTGGGAGTCACTGGCCTAAAGCTTGCTACATGGGTTATAGATATATTGTTTGCTTATTTGTTAGAAACCCGAGTAATTAAGTCCATTGGGGTGCTTCAACACTTAGTGCCCTAAGGCCAACTAGTCTGGGAGTCACTAACTTAAAGCTCGCTAGATAGGTTAAAAATGTAATATTTTAAAAATATGTGTGAATAATCTACTCTCTAAAGATAGAATTTCTAATGAATTTTGGAACGAAAATATTGTTTTTTATTTTAATGAAGCCCCATAAGTATTGTGTTAATTACTTGAGCACAAAAGAATATTTGATGATATTCTAGATAATGAGTGAACATCAACGAGGTAAAGAAATTTGGGACAGTTCATTTATTTGGTAGTTTAGAGGATAGATGGACAACTATTAATTTGTATGTAAATTTTGTAAATCTTAATTTAATATAACGTTTTAATTGATAGGGGTTAGCAATAAGCTGGTTGGGGGGTGTGATTAGCGTTAAAAATTGTTTAATTATCAAGCGATAATAATGTTATTTTATGTTTAATTTATAATTTATATTTGTGTTTATGTAATATATTAGAAATTATTAATTATGTTTTAAATATATCTAATTTTATGTTTTTATTAGAAAAATAATAATTTCACATAAATCGAGGTTCCAAACAGTTAAACAAGGTCAAATTTGGATTCCGGAGGTCCGAAAACTTTAAGATCAGTTAAGATCGACTTAAAATTGGGCTTGTGTAAAAAGAGTTGACTTTTCCTGTTGACCGAGCACTGATTGGATGATGAAATGTGTTTACAATAGACATGAGTGCATGGGATAGCTGGCAATTTTGACTCAATCTCAACCGTTCATATTCAATGGCCATGATTGTGTCACGTGGCAGTGGTTGGTGAAGCAAGTTGTCGGATTCGAATCTTTGTATTCGGGTCGACCCGATCCACCCATTAACCCGCTAAATCTCAACCGTTCTTTGGCCAAATTGGACGAGTCAAATGATGCCACGTGTGATATTGACTTTTGAAGTTTGACCAGCCATTGGATTTTGATCTAAAGGTTGTGAGGAGCACATGCATGAAGATTATGATGGACCGCAAAGCACTGAATTATGAATTTATTTTTCTATAAATAGAGCCCCATTTTTATGTTTTTAATCATTTCTCTATAACTCTCTTCTTCTCAAATTCTCTCCATTTCCTTGTAATCTTGATTCTCAGGCGTGTTTTTAATATTTTGTATAATTATTTTTATAAATAAAATTAGTTTTATTTTTAATTTTAATTATTTTTATTACTTTTAATTATAAGTAATTTAATTTTAATATTTCTTTTTTATTTCAATTATGCTTAACTAAATAATATTAGTTAGGGGAAGGTGAAACTCTTAGGAAATAAATATGATTTAATCAAATTCTATTTTTAATTTTATAAATTAAATTATTCTCTATTTAATTTTATACATATTTTATATTTTGAAATTTTAATTTATTGTAGACAAACAAATGAATTTGGCACAATAAATTCTTAATATCTTAATATAAGATATGGTAAAATGGTATTTTGACTTATTATAGACAAATTAAATTTTGACACAATAAATACTTAATCCATCATAAAATTAAAAGGAAAATAATAATAATTTATATAATTACTCTTTTGGGTAATACATCTAAAAAAAAGGTAAAAAGAATTTATTAAGTTTTTTTTACTACTAAGAGTAGATCTATAACTCTAACTAGTTCAACTTCATAGTTTCATTTAAATTAAATTGTTTATATTCAAGTTTTAATTTTAAATTTTAGATAAAATAAAATAAACAAATTAAATTTTTTCTCATGATCGACTTCGACTCATCGAATTTATAATACAATAAGACACTCTTATACTTGGGAGTTTAAAATTACTTTTAAGTTGTGTCAATAGATGCTGTTTTCAAAAAATTAAAACAACCCTAGCAGTGTTAATTTAGTGAAATTACAATAGTGGCAATTTTATAAATACTATAGTGATAATTTTGAAAAATTAAAGTAGTGGTAGTTTTGTATATAAAATTATTATTATTTTTTTAAAATTTATTCTGGCTAAAGCCCAATATAACCTATAAACATCTTCACCAGTGCATAAAATTGAAGTAGTGGTAGTTTTTATATAAAATTAATTTTTTAAAAAATTTGGATGGGCTAAAGTCCAATTTAACCCATAAAGACCTTCACTAGTGCATAAAAATATTTTATATGTACCAAAGTACCATCAAGTTAAAATGAATAAAAATAAATATTATTTTCTACAGATTGCACGAATTAAATTATATTTTTAACACTCTTAATTAACAATACTTGGTGCCTGTCAATATTATATCATAATTTGTCTCGTTTGTGGAAATTCTAATTTTATGTGGGTAAATATTGATTCAGACCGAATCGCATTATTGATCGATCCAAACCAAACTGGTATGGTTGGATTTGGTCAAAGTATTTTGCCCACCCGTAGTTATTTGAGCTAATTATTAATATCTATTGGCTACAAACATAATAAAGACTTAAACAGGGCACCAATGAAAAAGTTTGTCAACTACATTCTTCTTTTAAAGTTTATCAAAAAGATGAGGGATCCAGATGTTATTAACTAAAAAAAAGGGAAATTAGATAAAGTCCAACCGAACCTGATCCTTTCAGAGAATGGCTTTAGCAAATTTGAGGCTTGAAGTATTTTCTCAAAGCGGTGCAAAGCGTTGTCTGGTTCGTTTCTATCTGCAAGAAAATCGTTAGAAAGCACATTTGCTTTTACATTGACGAAACAAAATCTCTGCCCAGACGAACAAAGAATACCCATGTCATTTTTTCTTGGCATTGTTTGTCAGAGGACTTAAATTCTTCGACTCTTAACAGTATCATATCTTCAATGGAGGCTGGGCGAAATTTGCTATCTTCACCTCCCTCATTTCCTTCACGAACCCGCGTGAAACACTCTCTGTCCTCCTGTGCTTCTTCGTCTTCTTCTTCTTCAGGTAACTTTTCTACTTCCTGTGTTTCTTTCTTTTGTTTCTCTCTCTTTTCATGTGTCTTTTGCTGCCCGGTTGGTGGTGTGAGGAATTATTTATCGCTTTCACATTCTATGAAATTTCTGTAGATGATGGGTAGCTGCTATGAATTTTCGTTTTAAGTTGATATACACTGTATGTTCATGTACCAATAAAGGGAAATGGGGAATCTGGGCTATGTGTTATTGGGTTTGCATTGTATTTGTTTCACTTCATGCTATGTGTAGTTTGCTGCATATGCAGATGCGTACGACAAGTTATATAATTGCAGAGTTCAAGAGAGTGTGGATTTTTAATCCACAGTACCATAGTACCAAACATACCCTTAGTTACAGTCTCAGTTACATTTTATCTTATTGTTCTATTTATGATGATGAATCTATTTTAGCAATGATGATGGGTCGATATATTTAGAAATGGGATTTTCACAGGCGATCTTAGTGTCGGATGTTTTGCTTGCTAATTAGTTACTATAGTTGTCATGAGTGTGTGCATGTGTTATGTACTTTGATTGTTTGGGGATATAGAGATTTCCTCTATTTTTGCTGAAGCAAATGGTAGGATTTGTTCGACCATTTTAATTTTTACATCGATAAATGTCTTGATCTTCTGTGAGATACTGAGAGATTTGTAGTGATTCTACTTTTTAGATAACATCTTGCATGTTTATGTGCATAACATAGCAGTTTTGATGCATAATGAGCAATCAGCCCCTGCAGTTGCTTCTGTTCCAACTTCTTCTGTAGCTCGACATTTTCCTACCTCAGTTCTTTTGCAAGAACAGCGTGATGAGTATAGGCCTCTCTTACACATGTTTAAGGAAGACAAAACATCCCAGGTTAGACATTTGTTGCAAGTATTGAAATGCATATAAGTTAGAAATATGCAGATATATTGATGCATTCTCTATTCAATGGGTTTTTCCTTTTCTGGAAAGTGGTTGAGAATTTCTTGTTTCTGTTCCTTTTGACATTGCCTACAGTATTTATCATCATCTTTTGCATTCCCTATGTTCCATTGCAGGCAACACGTGATAGCAGGAATATGGAGACTGAGGCCTTTTTTGTTGAAGAAAAGAACTCTGGTGACTTGGATCAATTAGTGCAGGACCTTGAGCACCAGTTTCTTCACTGGCCTGATTTGTGGAATTTGTAATATAAAAATGGAAATACTTTTGTTGCTGTTTGGTTAACTTATTTGTCACTGCAATTTTATTTTTGGATTTAATTTCATGGGACTTTTTAAATTTTTTTCTTTCAGGTCGCCACCCATGAAAAGGGGAGAAGATCCCTCTGTGTCCTTGACTATGCAGTCTCTTTCAAATGATACTGAGGAGTCTGTTGATGCTGAACCATTTGATGCAGTTGCCCTTGCTAGGAAGGCTTTGTCAGCCTCAAAAGAAGCAGCATCATTAGCTGAGAACCCCAAATTAAATGGTGCTGAATTTACTGATATATCGTTGACCAGGTTGTTATTCTAGTTGATTGCATTGTTTTCTTCTTAGATCTCATTTTAAGTTCAATTTCTCTGATGACTGATATTTTTAATTTTGGTTCCACTAGTTCATTGGGCTATCCATTTGAGGAGGTGAAAACAGTTCGGTCAACTCGGTTTTTGGAGAGACGGTCAAAGAAACGGAAGGTTTCTAAACCACAAGTAACAGATCATGAAACTTATAATTCGAGAAAGGCTTCTGTGAAGAAAAAGTTAAGTGAAGGGTTTGATCCTAATGATCCTCTCCGATTATTTTTGTGGGGTCCTGAAACAAGAAAACTTTTGACAGCTGAAGAAGAGTTTGAATTGATTGCTCAAATACAGGTGCTTTTCAATTTTATTGCATTTATATGATTAAAATATGTGTAACTTCTTAATGGTCTTATTCGTGGGTTATTTAACAGGATTTAATACGATTAGAGAACGAGAAGAGTAAGCTTCAATCTCAGTTTGGTCGTGAGCCCACCTTGATTGAATGGGCTAAAGCTGTTGGGCTAAGTTGTCGGGACTTGAAGTCGGAACTTCACTCTGGTAACAGCAGTAGAGAAAAGCTGATCAATGCAAATTTACGTTTGGTCGTTCATGTTGCCAAACAATATCAGGGCCGTGGTATCAGCTTTCATGATCTATTGCAGGTTAACCAAGCAACATTTAACTTCGGAAAATGGCTTTTGTTATTTCAATATCACTGACAAGAATAATCATGTGAACCTGTTTAGGTTTAATAGAATACTTTAGATTTGACTGCTGCAACTTCTGCCCTAGGAGGTTCCAGGAACACCAATGATAAAGGAGTTAAGTTTTTGGTGGTTTTGTTTGACATGTTTGTTGGGTTTCATCTCGTCACTGTTGAAGGATTTGGGATGGTGAAAGATAAAGGGGTCTTCAAACATTAGTTTATCTTATGAACTTTACATATGTTGAATGCTGTCCAAACAGTGGTTTAAAATGTATCTCTTGCTTGTAGTTTTCCCCCAGCTGTGGTTACCATTATATTGAACTTTTAGCAAACCAAATGATCAAATTTTTGTTCTTGATCCGTCATCTACACATTTTGCTTGCATGTTTCTCACTGAGATTGAAATTGAATGCCATTGTCTGGTTTTATTTCATTTGGCAGTTATAAAGTATAAGTTCTCGTATTAAAAAACTTCGTGGCAATTAGAAATAATATTACATACAGAAACATGTCTGGATAATTGTGAAAAAGAATAAGAATAACATGATGTTTAATTAATAAAATATCTGCTATTTTTGTGAATCTCTTCTAGGAGGGAAGCATGGGCCTCATGAAGAGTGTTGAGAAGTTCAAACCCCAAGCCGGTTGCCGATTTGCCAGTTATGCCTATTGGTGGGTAAGGCAAACAATTAGGAAGGCAATATTTCAACATTCCAGGACAATCCGTCTGCCGGTAATGACATTTAATTTGTCTCCTATTTATATATTTAAGTTTTTTGTCTTCAGTTCTTTGAATGCTTAAAAATAATTGAATGGAACTGAATGTCTGAATCTATTAGAATTACTCTAAGTCTTATTATGTATGCATAGCAAGCCCCTCTTGTGATGGAATTTATTTGCTATGTGCAGGAGAATATATATACCCTCCTGAGCAAGGTACTGGAGGCGAAGAGATTGTACATTCAAGAAGGAAATCATTCTCCAGACAAAGAAGACTTGGCAAGACGTGTTGGAATTACCGTTGAGAAGCTAGAAAGGTTGATATTCATAACAAGAATGCCACTCTCTATGCAACAGCCTGTTTGGGCAGACCAGGATACCACTTTTCAGGTAATGCCTCTTTTGTTATCACATTTCCCTTCTGATATTACCTAAATATACTTGTTTATGGTCATGAAATGATAGGGGACACTTGGGAGAATCTGTGGGGTAGTGACCAACTCAATAGAAATGTTCTATTAAAGAGTTTTCTTTCCTTGATCTCTAAATCTACTGTTTCTATTGCATGCTTCGTATAACTAATCTGTGAGCAAATTTGGTATTCTGATGACTTGAACATGCTAGTCTACATTTCTGGATGCTGCAGAATAGCATATATCTTGCAAAATGTTCTGTGGTGTTTGGTAAGTCAGTTGTTTTTCAAAAATTTGATTAATAACATAATTTATGCTGTTGGAAAATAGAAAAAAATGAAAAAGAAGATATTAAAGACCAGGACCTGCTGTCAACGGAGTCTATCTTTCATCTGGAATTCTGTTTATTTGATTCCACAGACTGTTTCCAGCTCATTTTACTTGAACTCAATGCATAATGGCTCTATTGTGACAACAAGTATATATTAATGTTCTGGTATAGGATATGCTACAACTTTGTTCTTGCTACTAGAGAGTGCTTGTCAATGCTGATCTCGTATTTTAGTAACAGTTAATGGAGCATCAAAGTTATTAGGGTTGTAGATTCAACTAAACTTTTGGTCCTTGTCTTCTTGGCGTACCTTTTGTAAAGTTAAATTTACGTTTCAGTCCTCCTGACTTTGGTGAAATAAATATGAACATTGTGGCAATTCCTTGTAAAATACAGAGGATCAATTAATTTTTTTGTTACACTTGCAGGAGATTACTGCAGACACTCGGGTTGAGATCCCTGACATTAGTGTGCAAAAACAGCTGATGAGGCAGCATGTTCGCAACCTTCTAACCCTTCTCAATCCAAAAGAGAGGTGTATAGTCAGGCTGAGATTTGGCATTGAAGACGGAAAACCAAAATCACTGTCTGAAGTAGGCAACATATTTGGATTATCTAAGGAAAGAGTGCGGCAGCTGGAGAGTCGAGCATTGTACAGGCTCAAGCAGTCCCTCGGAGGCAAGGCGAGTTATGGATATGCAGATCTACTTATTTAGAACTTTGGACACAAAGCTGTTTCATATTTAGTTTTGTAAAGTGGCTTTAAGCGTTAAGGTCATGAATCATAGTATAAACTAGCATACAGAAGGCTCCAAATGCTCCAAAGTTGTATAATCTAACAGTGCTCTTATGCAGAAAATTATAAGCAATCTGTAATTGAGTAGCCTTATATGTTACTCTAATTAAGCTAACCTAAAATAGTAATTTATAGTAGGTTTATGCTAATGTGTTAAGAGTTGGCATACGAAGACAACTATATACAAGACTAACATGCTCAATACAATATGTTTTTGCTTTTATACTATAATGTTATCCTAATTATAATCCCAACATTTGAGTTTCTACTAATGTGATCGTTTATTTGGAATTGCCGCAGTAGTCACTAACAATTATATGTGATAGCTTTTTTGGAATTGCTCACTTATTAAACTTGCCATGATTCTTGAAAAGTTAAGAAATATTAAAAGAAAATGTAGACTCTTTATGGCAAGTATGTTTCAACCTTAACTTGCATTTTGCTTTTAAGTGGAACCCTAATCGTTAAAATAGAAATGTGTGAAAATGTGTTCCACACATTAAAGACATTCACCACAAGCCAGCCTCTTCACAAATCTCCTAAATCCTAATATTCTCAGATGGCTTAGAGACCATACAATAAGCAAACGCTGGAAAGTGCTTCAAATCTTGCCTCGACTGTATCACCACAGCATCTCACACAGAGAAAATATATGACCCAATTAGACATAAAACTGAACCCACATTGTATAATGTTGAGTTATGTTTAAGGCCAACTATTTCTGATACAATAATGATATTCTTACAATAATGAGTACAATAGTGGGTACAACACGCTGCATTTTGGGCTTGCTTTAAATGCTCTCCCAAATCAAATAACTCGGCTCTCTCTCACATCCGCTCGCTCACTCACTCTCTTCTCCCAAATTCAATTAGCCCTGTCTCAATTATATCATCTTCGGCATCCGCCCTGGTCTCATCACCGACAAACGCCGTAATAGACATTCTCAAGCCTTAGGGCCCTTCCTCTAGGGGTAGGAAAATCATGATCGGGATAGTGGACCAAAAGCTATAGAACTTAGTTGTGGGCCTTTTGTCAAAGTGTAGCCGCCTTACTTTTTCTTTTTTCTTTTTTTATTTACCATTCATGGTAAATAGAAAAAGTATTCCGAACCCAAATCAGCATATATATATATATATATATATATATATATATATACACACACATATATATATATATATATATATATATATATATATAGACACACACATCTATGCATGCATACATACATACATACATATTTGTTTTACGCCTCGTAACTCTTTCTCAGCCAGACTTGGGAAGAATAGGAGAGCAAGTATTAGTAGCATAGCAAAAATGTGTCCCTCATCATTAATATGGCTATTCGTAGTAATTATGGCCTCTCAGGAGAATCGATGACTACATCTTTGATGGTAATTTTCTTCAAATCATTTCAATAATTTAAAATTTGTGTTATTTAGGGTTTATAATTGGTGAATTATTTGTTAGGATTCAAAGTGTGTTCATGATTATGCTATTCAAAATTTGAGTTATTTCGAAATAAAGAATTGGTGAATTATTTAATTTTTGTTATTATGAACTGGATTTCATATTGCAAGAGGAAGCAACTCTCTTTTTCTTATTTATTGTCACTATTTTATTCGGAATTGATATCATAATTTCATGTTGTTGGAGGAAACAAAGAATCGGTTTTATTCAAGATTGACACATAAAAATTTGCAATTGATCATTATTTTTTGTAACTAAAAGCATATATAACTTATTTATGGCTCTCTCTTTAGTAATCTTTTACTTTTTAAAGTTTGTTAATGTGAGTTATATTCATTTGGTAGAAATAAAAAATATGGAAACAGCCACTAAATTTGAGGAGTTGGAGAAAATTGAAGAGGACGATGATTGGAATGTCATTTGATAATCGATAGTGATATTGAAATGTCTATTTATTACAGAAATTATGTTAAAAAGAAAAAGGTTTGTGGAGAGTGATGATGAGTCGGAGGAGGATCTAGGGGACATTGATGCAGAACTCGAAGCAGCGACTTCCAAGGTTACTCGAACAGCTACAGAGAAGAAGAGTCTGCTCGACATTATTGCTGAGATCACTACAGTAGCAAAACCTGCTCCAACTGCTTCACACCAAATTCTAACCAAATCTTCTTCCACAACTCTCAAAGAATCTAGCAAACACAAAAGGGCCACCTCTAGAGGTGTTACAGTACCAGAAGAACCAGAGCACAAGCGGATAAGACCCATCCAGCCCAAAGATCTTGTATCTGATGGAACATCGTCGACCAGTCCTACTTCAAGCAAAAGGAAAAAACAGCCAGTTGTCCCACCACGAGGTTCACCTAAGGACCACTTGAAGAGTTCAATCAAAAAGTAGTTAACCTTTCAGCTCATGCTGCAGCAACTCATATCTCAACAAGGGAGTACCCCTCATAGCCCAAATTTAATTTCTTTTAATTTCTAAAAATTTTACTTTTAATTGTTATTTTGCATTTCTTTCTTGTCAAATTATGTATGTGTATTTTATTTTGTTTTGTGTGCTTGTGAGGACACAACACCTCTCAAGTTTGGAGGAGTTGTGTTAGTGCATATGTGTGTATTGTGCACTGTGTGTTTTTTGTGGTGAGTAGTTCTATTTTCTAGTTTTGTATAGGGTGAATAAAAACCCAATGAAGATAGAGTAAGTGTTATGCAAATTTTTTTAATTGCCAAGAAATGGATAATTGATGGATGAGGGCTGAGATTTTGTCCTAACACTTAAGCTTTGACTTAGTTCTATGAGAATTTTGCAGCAAAGCCAGAAAACATAAAAATAGGTAGAAAATTTTCAAGTTTAGGGGAAAATTTTGTTGAATTGTGCTCGTATAAAATCTGCTCCACTAGCTTGAATTGCTGAGTAACTCGGGCTGCGTATAAACCCCATATGCAGACTTGAGTCTAAAGGCAACAAGAGCTATGAACTTTGTTGTAGTATCTAATAAAAAATAAAAAATAAAAATTTAGAGAGAGAAGGTCCTTTATCTAGGATATTGAGTAGCCAAGTCTGTTAATGAGCCCTATGTTCAGTCTTAAGTTAAAGATGTCGAGAGACAAGACTGTGTTATAAGCATTGTTGTAGCAACGCTGATTTGTACATTGAGTGAGTAATTAGGTGTCATCACCACAAGTGATAGACATTCACATGAAAAATTAATGATACATTGAAGATAAATCTACTAAAAAAAAAGCAGAAGAGAGACTATTTTGCTATAGAATAGTTTTGAACTTTTTTGTGATTTCTATTCCCCTATGCATGAATGTACTTGTGCTTTACCTCGAAAGTGTATGTAACATTAGTGCAATGCTGCAACATCTCTAGAATTTGATCAAAGAGGCACATACACACTTTGGACAAAATGAAAGGCTAAGTCTAGAACAAGCTGCTATGGCAATTTTATGTAGTTAAGAGTATGATCTGAGGGTCGAAAAAATCCTTGCAACCTTAATGGCAGAGTTATGTTACTAATGTGTGATTGTGTGATTGAGTTGTTAATGTTACTGTCATTACTTGAGGACAAATAATGGTTTAAGTTTGGGGGTGTGACAACTTTATGAAATGAGAGTTATCGTAGCACTTTTAGACTTAAATCAAGATTACTTAGAGAGTAAATGATGTGTTTTGTTGCATTTTAATAATAGTTTGTATCAAATAATTGTTTATTTAAATTTTAGTTTAACTTTAATAAAGTTTATTTGAATTCGAATAATTGTGTGCTTAAATCTTATGCATAATTGTAGGTAATTAGAAGCTTGAATTTCAAGGAAAGGATGCCGTTGCAATGGGCTTACAAAAAGAATAAAAGAACATAGCTGCATAGGAATTAAAGCAAGTCTGGAATAGTGCAGATGCTGTAGCCATTACTGTACCAACCGTTGCTGTAGCAATCCTAGAGCATTGATAGAAAAGATTCCGTGCGAGACACTTAACAGATTGCGATCTAGAATTTCCTAATTTGGAAGATACGCGTCCTACACTTCTGATTACCTTAATTTTCAGCTATAAAAGAAGCACACGCACAAAGAAAAAATGGGGAGGCATCAACCAAAAACAAAAACCGAAAGTAAACAAGGACAAAACAGAATTCAAGAGTTAGAATTAAGGAGGCTATATCAAAAGAGAATCTACAGAAGTCTATCAGAATTCAGTCCTTCTTATTCTTCTCTTGTTGTCTTGTTTACTCTTTAATCATAGGGATGTATTTGATGGCTAAAACTTTTTTGATTATTGTACTTTCGTAGATCATGAACAAATTTAATTGTGGTTAAGTGATAGACAATCTTGATAGTTTCTTTACTAAATTTATATATTGTTTCATGTTTGCTGTAGCGTCTTTTTTTTTGCTAAAGCTTATTTTATTCATTATTTTAGCTGACCATCCATTGAATGATACAAGCTAAGAAAGAGCCACAAAAAGGCCTATCTTAGTGGAACAGATCAAAACAATACTTGGTTTTAGATTGGGTTTCCTAAGTTGAGTGTCACTTGATTCCAAAAAGGCCATTTCTAATCTAAAATTAGTGAGAAACTATACATAGGGATTCACCTTGTAGGGTAATAAGAACCTAAGCGTGTAATGTTATATCTTATGTTGGCGTAACATCTAGTCACTATTAGGTTGCATATAGATATAAGACATCCAACATGTGACCGCTGAGGATATATAAGGATTCTACCAAGTGTTGTAGCAGATGTTGTAGGAACCGAGTCTAAGATTTGAAGAAATAATCAAAAGCATTAAGAAAGTTTAATCACTCAATTACTTCATTCCCATTAGTTTTACTCTTGTGTTTGAAGTGAGAATTTTATTTATTACATTTTATATTTTAGTTAGTTATTTAGTTTTATCAATTTTCTTTTGTTTTCTTTTATCAATTTTCTTGTTTTAATTTAGAACAATTACTGCATTGTTATAGATTGTTGTAGCAAATCTAATAACATCAATTCCTGTGAAGACGATCTTGAATATTTATCATTATATTACTTGTTGTGTACACTTGCGTATTGACATTAATAACATTTGAATTTATCGCAACAATATCAAACTTCTAAACCAAGAGTAGAGGTAACCAGCCCCAAATCCTTCAAAGTAAAAACTTTACTGAGCTTATCAATAAAATCTTCCAATAGATCAGAATCAGGTCTAGTAACTAAGATGTCATCAACATAAATTAAGACAACCATCAAGCCCTTGATATTATATTTTATAAACAGAGAAGTATCAGCTTTAAAGTTGATAAACTTCCATGTAGTAAGACAGCTCTTGAGTTTTTCATACCAAGATCTTGGAGCTTGCTTTAATCCATAAAGAGCTTTGTTAAGTTTACAAACATAACCTTCCATTGATGTAAATCCTTCAGGCTGAGTCATATATACATCATCAGTTAGCTCACAATTGAGGAAGGCATTGTTCACATCAATTTGCCTCACTTTCCAATCTTGCATGACAACTATACTTAAAATAACTTTTACTAATGAAGACTTCACCATAGAAATGAAAGTTCCTGAGTAATCAATACTAGTTGTTTGGTGAAATCCCTTTGCAACTAATCTTGCTTTATATTTAAAAACCGAGCCATCTGTATTATACTTGGTTCTAAACATCTATTTGCAGCCACCCAGCCTAAGATCTGACGACATGGGCAAAAGTTTCCAAGTATCATTTTTAATACTCAACCTGTATTGCTTTCTTCCACTTAGGATCAGATAATGCTTCTAAAGTGGTAGAAGGCTCTAGACTGCTATGAGCTGATAAGAAGACTTTAGGTTTGAAGATACTAGCCTTTGCTCTAGTAATCATGCTATGAGTAGATATGATTGGTTTGAATTTTTAAATTGTTGTGGAAGAAGAGAATAATATAAATAGAGATTGAAAAGTATTAAGTGAAGTTTGTAGGTTCTGTGAGGAAGATGGTATAGTTGTATGATGTGGAGAAGGTAGGCTGAATGGTACAGTTTGTGTTTGTAGGTGATAAGGATATAGATGATGTGTTGTGTGAGTATGGTAAAGTATATTCTCCATATTGAGGAGAAATTAAACCATTTAGTACACTATCAGCTTCAGAGTTATCTAGATTGCTATTGGGAACAAATATGGTAAAAGATTGAAGAAGATTATATTGAAAATCAGAAGGGTTAGATTATAAAGATTAAAAGATAGCATTAGTTGAATAAGGAAACGATGTTTCATAAAAAAGAACATGACTCGCTATGTAGATTTTATTTGAGGAATGCAAGCATTTATACTCTTTATGCAAAAGACTGTAACCCAAGAATATACATTTAGAGGTGTAAAAGTAAAACTTTTGTTTCTTGTACTCTCTAAAAAAAGGAAAGCATGAACAACAAAAGTTCTAAGAAACTTGTAGTCTGGTTTAAGGTGAAAAATACATTCATAAGCGGATTTCATAGATAACATAAAAGTGGGTAGTCTGTTTATGATGTAAGTTACAGTGTGAAAGGAATCTCACTATAATTTAATAAGTAAAAAGAATCTCACCATAATTTAATAAGTGAAACGAATCTCACCAAAATTTAATAGGTAAATTAGCTTGTACAAGTAAGGTCAGTCCCAGTTTAGTGATATGTCTGTATTTTTTTTCTACCAAACCATTTTGTTTGTGACTGTAAGGACGAGAATGTTTGAATTAAATCCCTCTTTTATGAAGATAATCAACAAATGATCTAAACTCCCCACTCCAATCATATTGAAGGCACTTAATGGATCTTTAAAGTTGCCTTTCAATTTATGTTTTAAAAATTTTGAAAACTGACAATGTCTCATCCTTAGTTTTAGACAAAAGATTCATATAAATCTAGTGTACTCATTAACAAAACTCACATAATATCTATATCCCTGAATTGAAACTACAAGGGCAGGTCCTTATAAATTAGTGTGTATAATTTCTAAAGGATGTTGTGTTTTTGTTTCAGTCACTGGAAAGTTTAATATGTGTATTTTTCTAACTTTAAAAGCATAACAAGAATCAATGATTTTGCCTTTATTGACAGACTTGAAAGATGAACAAGATTGGATTACATAATTTAAGACTTTAGAGTTTCGATGCCAAATCTTTGATGTAATATAGAAGTACTTAACAAACATTTGGAATTCATATAAACATCTGAGCATACTGCAAACGAGGATTTTTACTTTTGAAATCAGACTTAACAGCTGAAAATATTAAAAGAGGAGCATCAGTGACCATTAACTCAATACTAACAACATGACCTTAACAGGTTGTTAAAGGAAGTATTTTATTAGAGGAAACCAATAAAATTTGTATAATCCTTTTTCAGCCTTGCCTTGCAGCATGATCAAGTTCTTCACCTTGTCCCCCACATAACAAGTTCTTCACCTTGTCCCCCACATAACAAAATTTATAAGTGAACTCAACTACAACGTTATTATCTTTGGTCAGCTGTGATATGCTAATAAGATTTGTGGTGATTTGTGGCACTAGAAGTATATTATTAAGCTTAAGAATAGGAGAGGTATTTGAATTATGCATTTTTAACATAGCATGACCAATATGTGTTATACAAAAACTATAACCATTGCCAACAAAAAGCTTAGAGGTACCTAGAAATGCTTCAATGATGTGCATATAATTTATATCATTTGTAAGGTGATCTGTAGCACCACTATCCAGTTACTAGTTTGTATCAGATAGCCCATCCATATTGGCAAGATATGCTGACCTTGGATTTTTATTTGGTGGTAGTCTATAAGCTTCAGAAGCCATGAATTTTACAAGTTTCTAGAAAACATTTGTAGTGTGATTAGATTTGAAGCAGATCTGACAAGTTGGTTTAGAACCACTTCATTAAGGTTTAGTGTTTGCAAATGATCTAGAGTTATTGAAATCACTAGGACTAACATTCTGATTCGAGGTTCCATGTCCACCTTTTCTATTATCACTTTGATAACCTCTATGTTGTGCATTAGTGCCAAATGCATTGCCAGCAAAGCTATAATTTCCATATCCTCCTCTATAACCATTGTTACTAAGATTGTAATTACAGCCATAGCCAAAATTTTATCCAAAATTACCAGAAACTTTCTCATCTGATGTATTTGAGCAATATTGGCTTCAAAGTTCTGTTTTACATCTACACCAACAAGCATATGAGCTTGTTGTTCCTAACTTCTTAAGTTAAAAGCATGGCATAAGTTTCATTTACATTCATTTTTCCAATACCTACTTGTCGAGTGATATATGTAGCAACAAAGACATAATTTGGACCTAAGCTAGAGAATATGTGTAAAATCAAGTAATCATCGCTCAAAGCACTTCCAGCTGCGACCATATTATCAGTAATATGTTTCATCTTGATGAAATATTCAGTGATCTTTAAATCATCTTTCCTAGTTGAGTTCATCATGTACCTTAAGTGCAAGAGTATAGATTTTAATTGTGATCCAAACTAAGTTTCAATGAGTTTCTAAAAATTATGCAATGCTTGAATAAAAATTAATACAAATCTTAAATAAATAAAACAATAATAAATAAACTAATCAAAATGTAAAAAAATAAGAGAAGAGAGATTCAAACACAAAGATTTGTATGTGGTTTGGCGAACCCCACTTACGTCTACTCCTCCAAGCTTATCGGCTTGATGATCCACTAGCTAACCCTCCAAGACTTTAAGAACTTTTAATATTGACTTCACAGATGTCAATCAATCTTTACAACAAGAGATTATCTCAAATCTCTTAATCCAAGTGTTTCCCATACTCACACTTTCTCAAATACAAGATTTTTCTCACACACAATCTATGTGTTTACAAATATATGCCCAAGGTGTGATTTAAAAGATGAATGAACAAATTAAAGCTCAAGAAATATTGTATTCTCAATAATATGCTCTTTGATATTCGTTGGATTCACTTTGATTTGAATCTAATGCAGCTTTTTTATAGTTGGAGTTGAAAACTATCCGTTATGGACTTTCTGCACAAAGTCGGATTGCCGTTAATCCTTATCAAGTCGCCGTTTTGACTTAAGCAAGTTACCGTTGTGCTATAATTTTAAATTGTCAGATCACCATTTTTCAGATGTCGGATCCCCATTAGTTTCTGAAACTAAACTCTAATTCTGTTCAATGTCGGTTAGCCGTTATCTCCTAAACAGTTAGTCGTTTGCTACAGTAATTGTTACAGTGAAACTATTTTCTAAAATTACAGTTTTTCCTCAAACAATGGAACTTTAGCAGTATTATACAACCTCAGCTTCACTTTTATCTCATCTTAACACCGTAAAAGGAAAAAAAACAACAAACAATGGAACTTTCAATTACTTGGCACGTGGCTCCATTGCGAGTAGAGGGGTTCTTGGTTGTCACCGGTATTTGTTGACGGGGATCGAATTAGTGCAAACTCTTACATCAGTTCCTGTCTTGGTCGATTCTAGTTGCTTCCCCAACATCTTGTTGGTGACAACAACAAATTTCCTCAATGTATTTCTTAAGGATTTTAATGGTGATTTGAGTATGCGTTTTCGATTTGTGAACATAAAAATTACCCAAATCATTGTTTTTGTTTTCGTGCAAAAACTGTTGTACATGAGCATGCTTATGTTATTACCTAGTGGGTATTCTAATGCTTTAAATATGTTCCAAATTCCAAAGTGAAAAAATTCAAAATGGTTTTAATATTTCTTCAATTCAGTATGCAATTACTTATATGCCCCCGCATACTGAATATATACTAGACTTTATACTAACGATACGAGTATAAAATAGAGATACCCTTATACATTTTATCTAAGTAAAGGGACTTATACATTCTAAGTAGAAAGACCCCAGACCTCAGAAGATGAAACTGAAAATCACCCCAGTTGATAAGTTCAAGCATGATGTCTCCTTAACCTTAGAGCATCAGTATCATCTCTACACCCCTAAAAACAATCTTCTGAGAACCAATTCAAATATATAAGCTACGAGAAGAAACATTTGAGGTAAGCACACAATCACTATCACCAATAACATAAACTCACTTAATCAACTTATCGACTTAAGCTTCGAAAGAGGATCATTGGAAAACTCTATTTTTTTGTCTAATTTTGATTTTTTTTATTTACTGTATATGTAGATAAGAACTTTATCTGTTATTACTTATTCCTACCTCATTGGTTTTAAGAAGAAATAAGTATAAGATACAGGAAGAAACATTTGAGGTAAGCACGCAATCACTATCACCGACAACACAAACTCACTTAATCAACTTATCGACTTAAGCTTCTAAAGAAGATCATTGGAAAACTCTATTTTTTGGTCTAATTTTGATTTTTCTTATTTACTGTATATGTAGATAAGAACTCCATCTATTATTACTTATTCTTACCTCATTGGTTTTAAGAAGAAATAAGTTTTGAGATTTCTTACTGACCATATTAAAGAAAAAGAAACTTGTATAATAAAAATGCTCTTGACGTCACAAAACATTTACAATAATATTGCTAGTGCCATTGCCATTAAGACCACGAATGCCGATATTAATTAGTGAAACAGATAATGCATTATTTTGTTATAGTTCATATTCCCATTGCCATTCAAGCTTAGTCTCTTTACTCTTAAATGTCCATGTAATTTCGCAACATATATATTAAAATCAACCCTTGATTCAGTACGTGTTGATCCCATTCTACACAAAATAAAATGGCCAAGCATTAAAAACCTAACACACCCAATGTAATTTATATTTCTACTTTTAAAGCCTTATTCTTTTACATCCATCAACAACATCTCGACCAATTTGATGTATTCAGAAGTAGTAGAAAAAGTACCAAAAAAATTAGTTATGCAAATGCATTGGGTGTGTTAGGAGCTACAACAATTAAAGATTGTGTCCAAGAAAAAATAAGTGCAAAAATGCGTAAGGGAGGTGATCTGAATCAAATAGTCAGGCTTAAGGATTAAAAGGGCTGGAACTTCATCTTCATTGACATCTTAGACCTTGTTAATTTAAGAGTTAGAATCTGGAGAAATGTTACTGAGTTTCAACTAGACATGAAAATGCTTGTGCTGTCTCTGTCTTATTAAGTTCTCATGCACTCTCAATTATTAACACCTTTGATCTAGAGCAGACATTGCTGGTAAGGACTTCTTGAGTTTTCTTTTCTTATAAATTGTGGATATACCAGTCTGAAACTATTCACATTGCTTATTAGCTCTGAATTCAATTTGGTTATCTCTATATAAATTATATTTTGTTTTATTTTCTCAAAACTTCAAAAGGGCTACATGAAAAATAAAGGACTACAAAAAATGCCTATTTGGTTAAACTTTTACCATTTTAAATTGAGGAGATCTTTTACTATATTTATTTTCGTAAATTAAACATATGCAACTGATAAGTCTGCTAGCTAATTGTAACACCATCTCATCAACTCCTTGGCCAATGCATTTTAGTTATTTCTATGAGTGCTTCTCTGCAATTTCATCTTGGCAACGTGTAACATATAACCAGTAAATCCTGCTTTCATCTTGCACATGTAACATTATCAACTCATCTGCCACTTGATTATGTTTTCATTCAATCGTATGCCTATCAAATGTTGTGCTCTGATACCACTTTTTATGCTCGGAATGCAGAATCAAGCGCACCAAATAATCCCAAAAAAAAATAAAGGACATAAGAATTTAACGTGGTATTCGGCAATTTGTGAAATACAAGTTATGCAACTCAAGAGGGGGTGAATTGGGATTTTAAAAACTTAAGTTAAGCAAACCACACAACAATTCAATATAATGTCTTAATAAATTCAAAAACAATAAATTCAATAAAGCGCAATAATAAATTAGTAAGGGAAGAGAACCCAAGTATTTTTACGTGGTTTAACAATCCCCGCTTACGTACACGCCTCCAAGCTCACCGGGCTTGAGGATTTCACTATGCAAGCCTCCAAGGCTTCAAATGCTTACAATTGACTTCCAAGGTGTCAATGGACCTTCACAACAAGAGATTATCTCCAATCTCTTAACCCAAGAGTATCCCAACACTTACAATCTCTTAACTTGATTTTACAAAAAGGATTACAAATGAATTTCTCTCACAAAATGTGTTTGATTACAAATGAACGCTCAATGTGTGAATGAATGAGATGAATACAAGAATTTAAAGTTCAATGAAAGTTGTATGCTCAATATTTTGCTCAATGATAATTGTTGGAATTAATCTTATTTGAATTTGATTGAGTTTATTTATAGTTGGAGCTGAAAACTAGTCGTTATTGACTTTCTGCTCAAAGTCGAATCGCCGTTAACTAGAAGTCGGATCACCATTTTGACTTGAGCAAGTTACCGTTGAGAGAATTTCAAGTTATCATTTTTAAATGTCGAATCATCGTTAGTTTCCAAAAACTAAACTCCAATTCTATTCGATGTCGGTTAGCCATTATCTCCAAAACAGTTAGCCATTTGCTACAGTGACTGCTACAGTGAAACTATTTTTTAAAATTATAGTTTTACCCCAAAAATTTTAATAATAAAACTATAGCCCAACACTTTATGAAACTTTTCAAACAAGTCTATTTTCATAATTTCAAGCAATACTTGTTGATTTCAAAGTTCTCAAAACTTTTTTAGTTTAAACCATTAACTTGAAAATAACCAATTTCATAAATTCATTTTTCTATTGAGTAATGATTTATTTTTATAATATGAAAATAATGATTTATTTAAAATGTATGAAAAATAATTTGAGCATTAAAAAGATTAATCATTCTTAATCTTGTTTGTTATATCAAAATTAAAATTATGGACACATACATGTTAACAATATGCCTGTGTCCACAGGAGCAAAAGAAAATAATCGTATTATTAACAATTAGAGTACAAAATTTGAGTAAAGAAAATCTCACTATTTGAAATTTAAATACACACAGTACTCTCACACGTACTTGAAAGAAAACTCTTAATTGAATCCACTATCTAATTGCTCACTCTTTTAACAATTATACAATTGAATTGTTATTCCCTCAAATTTAGGATGCCTACAAATGCAAAATGCATCTCTATTTATAGAGAGCATTTTGCACTATCACAAGGCTGGTGCCCACCTATCAATTGGGCCAATTTGTCAAATTGTCAAAGTTTTCATGAAATTGTCAAATTTCCATGCTTCACCAATTCATTTGGCTTCAATTTTACATGATTTTGGCCATATGCTTCACCAACAATTCCAACATTGTGACTAGAAGCTTCACTATACATGTGCCTTTTGACTTTCTAACAATTCTTTACCTCGGCTTAGATTTGTCCAAATCTAAGCTAGCTACTAATAAACCATCATCCCTAAAAGTAATCATTCATTAAGATCCAAAATAGTGCATCACTTCAACTGCCTACATACCCATAATCTAGGATCAAGCCAATTGCAGTTCAAAAATTTCCCAAACTCAACAAATTCGAAGGATTTGAATTAGTTTTAAGCAATTTGAAACTTAACTTTAAAAATCACCTTTATCAAAATATCTAATGGATTATCCTTAATGTCGATATTTTTTAATAATACAATACTGCTCTCAATAACCTCCCTCACATAGTAATATTTCACGTCTATGTATTTTGTTCGAGCATATCATGTTTGGTTCTTCGATAGGAATATCACGCTTTGGTTATCAAAGAATACATTAATATTCTCTTGGATTACTCCCAAATCACCTAACAAGCCTTTCAACCAAATAGCTTCTTTTACAGCCTCTGTTGCTACCATGTACTCTACTTCCATAGTAGAAGAGCAATTGTCGACTGTAAAATTAATCTACAAATAATTAGACCTCTACACAATGTGAATATGTATCTCGTTGTTGATATTCTTTTGTCAAGGTCTTTAGCAAAATCAGAACCACAATAAACAACACATTATTGACCATAATCCTTTTTTAACAATAATCCAAGATCAACTGTCCTATACAGATACTGCAAGCCAACAATTTTTTGCCTGGATTATGCATGTATTGACTAACCATACTCACGACTTGAGATATGTCAAGCCTTGTGCATACTATAGCATATAAAGATTGCTAATAACACTAAACACACCATATCACAAGCCATGTAGTCGTGCTCTTCTTGAGATACAGAACATAAAAAAGAGCTTAATTTGATACAAGGAGCTAAAAAAGTATAAATTGGGTTGGTTTTGTCATTCATACTAAATCTTTCTACCACTTTTTTCAAATAAGACTTTTAAGTCAACCAAACGCTCCTATTTTTTTTGTCTCTACGAATCTCCATCCTAAGTATTCTCTGTGCATAACCCAAGTCTTTCATCTCGAATTCAAAAGCCAACTACTTTTTTAATCTTTCAATCTCACCTTTATTCTTTGAAGTTATAAGCGTATTGTCGACACAGAGTAACAAATAAATGAAAGCTCCATCTTGTAGTCTTCTAAAATAACATAAGATTGTGTTCATTTTTGATGAATTTCTGCCCTTGTATGAATTGATCAAATCTCTTGTACCATTGCCTTGGTGATTGTTTCAGTTCGTACAAGGATTCAATCAATCTACACATATGATTCTCTTTTCTAACAACTTTAAAACCACAAGGCTGAGTCATATAGATTTCCTCCCCTAAATCTCCATGTAAGAATATCGTCTTAACATCTAAGTGAACCAGCTTTAACTCATATTCAACTACCAAGGAAAGTAGGATATGAATAGAAGCATGCTTTACAACTGGAAAGAACACTTCATTATAGTTAATACCTTCTTTCTGAGCTAAACCTTTTGTTACAAGTTTTGCCTTATATCAAAGAGTTGTTTGATTCTCCCGCTTCTTAGTATAAACCCATTTATTTCTAATAGCTCTTTTACCATTCGGCAACTCTACAAGTTCCTAAGTCTGATTTTGATAAAGAGACTTCATTTCTTCTTCCATGGCTAATTTTCATTCTCTACTTTCATTACTATGTATAACTTCACTGAAAGTGTTGGGGATGTCATCATCGATAAATAAAAGTGCATAGGCTACTACTATGTCTTTAATAAGCCATCCAGGTTTCTTTATCACTCTTTTTGGTCTTTTCTTACTGTAGTATCGCTTTCATCTTCTACATCTTAAGTTGTTCTTGTTGTAGGAAATCAGCAGAAACATCTTTTTTTTCAACTTTTGAGGTCACCTTCAAAGTTGAATTCTTCTCTGATGTAGAACTAACTAGTATATATGAAGTCGCATCAAACTCCACCTGTTATAATATCTCATTGGTCTCGTTCTCCACCTATTGAGAACTTGAAGTCTTCAATATAAAAGCTCCATAAAAAATGACATCTTTGTTATACACAAACTCTCTATCTTCGAGATCACAATGCTTGAGACCTTTAACTCCACCTTTGAATCCCACAAAGATAGTCTTTATTGCACAAGGATTGAGCTTATCATTCTTTATATAATTATAAACTAAAAACCCAAATACACGAATGGAGTTATAGTCTTGTGCATGCCTTCCAAACCATATTTCCAAAGGAATTTTACCTCCAATTGTAGAATAAGGCAATCGGTTTGTTAAGTGACTTGCCTAACTCACAGCCTCAGCCCAAATTTTTTTATCCAAACTAGCATTAGATAACATGCATCATACTTTCTCCAGTAAAGTTAATTAATACACTTAACCACATTGTTTTGTTGCGGAATATGCCTCACTATGAAATGTCTTTTTATACCCTCAGTCTGGCATACTCGTAAGAATGGATCAAAAGTTTATTCACCCTTATTATCAGAACGTAATACTTTAATCTTTTCTTCTAGTTTCAATCTTCGCCAGTTTCTCCATTTCACGAAAATATTTAAAACCTCATCCTTGGCTCACATGGTGTACATCCACACAAGTTTAAAGAAATCATCAATAAAAGGAACAAAAAAATGGCTTCTACCAATTGATGCAGTCTTAGTTGGTCCTCATACATCGTTGTAAACATAATCAAGGATTTCACAAATATCGTGATAAGCCGTATCAAACTTGACCCTTGTTTTCTTGCTTAGAACACAATGCTAACAAAATTTCAGTTTACAAGTGTTGGTACCTCTCGAAAGTCCATGCTTCATCAGAGACTTTTATGTCCTAGTCATACATGTCATAGCTTGGTGGTGTCACTGTGCGCCTAAAAAACGTTAGCTTTATCGGTAGTACCTCATTTCAAATAGTACAAATTATAACGCCGAAACCCTTACAGAATCACCATAGCCCTATATGTGACTTTATTATGCCATCTTCAATGATAACTTTGTAGCCTTTAGCAGTCAAGCACCTACAGAAATTAGATTTTTATTTAAAACTAGAACATATCTAACTTCTTCCAGTTCTTTGATCATTCCGTCGACCATTTTGAGTTGAATTGTTCATATCCCCACTATACAACAAGGTTGATCATTCCCTATCATATTTTCATCAGATTTCATATCACAGAAATCTATAAACCATTCCCTTATGGGGCAAAAATGATAGGTTGCTCTATTATCAAGTATCCACTCACTCGAATTAACCACGTATACTGCAGGCGTAATATTTAGGGAATTTGAGTCTTCATCTTTACATGCCATATTTGAGGCTAATGGTTTCTCCTCATCTTTCTTCTGAGCCTTTGGAAAATCTTTCCTCCAATGGCCCCTTTCATGACAAAAAGCATACTCATTTCTAGTTATATTTTTTATTTTTTGATTTGAATCAAGAATTCTTTCCACTGCACTTTTTCTTTTTCTCCATCGTCCTTTCTCTGGCTAATAAAACTTTAGATGATACTCTTTTAAAATGTTTATCATTATTCTAAATTTTCAAATTAGTCAATATTGTGCAGACATCTTTAAAGATGATTATGCTTTCCTATATAATAAATTAGTGACAAAAAGACTATATTCTTCTCGAAGAGAGTGCAGCATAATTATAGCCTTGACTTCATCCTTAATATCTTCATCAAAATTTTTCAAATATAGAAGTAATTTCTCAAATCTTAAGACATGATCATGCATTAACACTCCAGGCTTCATTCGAATACTATACATGTGGCTCATTGCATAAGGGTGATTTTTAAAACTTTTCAGCAGGTGTTTTTCCTCTAATATACACCACAAAGTCATCGCACATTTTCATCTTTCATCAGATATTTCATCTCCTTGGTCAAGCAAGATCTGATTTGACCATAACCTTTCTTGTTCATACAATCCCAAGTTTTTTTGTCATACAAGTGTCTTTTATTTTTCAAAATAATATCGAGATCCATTTAAATAAGAGCATCCAATCCATGACTCCGCGCCTCCACATACTGAAGTCGATTTTTCCATTAAACTTTTCAACATCGATCTTCTGGCCTTCTATAACATGTGCTTAATGGCGTTGTTATAAGTCTCGCCTCCCACCTAAATTGTCTCCTAGAGTAGGCTAGGTAGATCTCTCCCCATTTCTAGAAGTTTCACATTCTACCATTTTCTTAATAAACTATTTCTACTTTAGAGATTAGTACGCATCAAAAAATACACTAGAAAAATTCCTAGGAAAGACTAGAGGGGTCACACCGATCCCACTTAAAACTCAGTCTCGTTAGGCTCTTATCGCCTTTGTGACAAAACGTTACTAAACATCCACAAATCCATACCACTGCACAAGCTACTAATCCTCCTAAGTACAAACTCTTGGCTCCACTGTATTCGTAAACAGTATCGTATATGTGAATAGTATTGTACACATAAACAATAATGTATATGTGAATAGCACCATCTACCCCAATTATGAACTATTAGCTCTAATGCCATTTGTTGTGCTCGGAATGTTGAATCAAGGGTACCAAACAATCACAAGAAAAATAAAGAACACAATAGTTTAATGTAGTTTGGCAATATGCCTATGTCCACAAAGCAAAATAATCATATTACTAATAATTATTGGAGTACAAAATTTGAGTAAAGAAAATCTCACTTCCCAAAGCCCAAATACACCCAGTACTCACACACATACTAAAAGGAAAAACCTCTCAATTGAACACACTCTCTAATTGCTCACTCTCTTAACAATTCTACAACCGAATTGTTATTCTCTTAAATTTGGGATGCTTAAGAGTGCAAAATGCATTTCTATTTAGAGAGAGCATTTTGCATTATTACAAGTTCGGTGCCCACCTATCAATTTGGCCAATTTATCAAACTGACAAAGTTGTTGTGAAATTGTCAAATTGCCACATGCTTCACCAATTCATTTGGCTTCATTTTTCCATGATTTCGGCCACATGCTTCACCAATTCATTTGGCTTCAATTTTCCATGATTTCGGCCACATGCTTCACCAACTATTGTGGCTAGAAGCTTCACCATGCATGTAATTTTTTACTTTCCAACATCAAAATTTTGCCTTTAGCGGACATCTCATCCTTGTTAACATAAATGAGGATCATTAAAGCCCTTTGAGTAGAGTTATAATACGTTATATTACACCAATTGAATAAAATTCTTGGTTGAGCTTTTTCATGTTTCTCGGTATTCATTGTGTATAAAAGATCTAAAATACTAAGTGCACGATATTTTGCAGAATCAATAGTAATTCAGGTTATTTCACTTTTCCGGATATTCTCATATTAAACGAAGTATGGAAAAGATCATTGGCCTATCAAATGGAGATGGATATACCTGTCGGGAAACTATTCAGTAATTAGGAAAAATGAGAACTGAAAATCAAGAAAAAGAAAAATGGTCGAATCTTATTTGCCTCTCACGAAGTAAAAACACTTCGCGTGCTAAAAGTTCAAAACTCTCCCTTTATTGGCAAGTATATAATGCTATACTGTTAGGTCCCAATCAGAATTAGCGGAAATAACAAGTAGATAATTTGTTCTTCTTAGGGTGAGAATTACCACAATTGCTAATAGCTTTGGATAAAAATCTGATCTCCTTTTATTGAGATTTTGGAGTTTATTTATAGAACAAAGTTAATGAAATAAAGTAGTTAATATCAAATAAACTACCTAACTATGAATTCGAAACAAATAACAATCTTAAAGGAAACATGTTTAAAGATGAATTCTCCACCAAATCAATAAGGCTTGACGTAGTAAAGCTTCCCCGTTGCATGCATGAAGAGTCCTTGAAGGAGTCAGCTTCAAACTCGGAAGCATATTCTCACTTAAAAGACATATTTCCACGTGATGCATACCTCACACAAACTTCACGTGATACATGTCTTGTATGTGCCATGCAAGGCTTGCATGGGTTACGTAGCTCAAGCATAACCCTCATACTTGTAGTTAGGCTTGGGTACTCTCATTGATCTTCGTGGTTCTTTATCATATACGATTATTGTAGGATCATCTGAAACCTTCAATTTTCATTACTGAATGTTTATCGTGATGTGCAGCTGAATTTTAATTTTGGTTTTGGTGCCGGCTTTGCCATTCTCAGATGCTTTGAAGCTTCTGTCTTATCTGAAGGAGTGGACTTCAAATCCTGATAAGGCTCTTCCATTTCCATCTATAGATAAAAAGAAACATCAGCATTTATAAAGCCGTAATTATTTGTACTTGCATTTATAATGTAGATTTGCTGGGGAATCAATCGCTTATTGTTATTTATTTCTTTTTCTAATTTCTTTTCTCCCCGTTCTCTTTCTTGCTCTCTCTGTATTTGATAATTGGCACACCATTGGATATTATCTTGCCTTAAAAAATTCTGTATGTCATGAAAAAATATAAAACATCAATATATTACCATGAAGTTTTTTGCCTTACCTGTGGGAATGCAAGTAATAACTTGCAGTGCCCGTGCGTGTGTGCGTAGTTTGGAGAATTCTCCCCGTACGCCTTTCTGTTTTTGCTGTAAGTTTAAGATTAATTTCTTCATTTCTTGCTAATAATCATTTTTGTAGCCTGTGCTTATTGAGGTAGATGTAATGCTGTTTTAATTTATGTGCAGGTTGAGCTTGTTTGCAGGGTTGCGGATACATCATCATCAATTAACTAGTACCCCATCTGCCAGACATGCGTTGACTGTTCTCTGAGACATTCTATATGCAATAGTCAATGTAATAATAGCCATTTTTCTTTTCTTTTTTCTTTGTAATTCTTTCTACAATGCGGCGAGTTTTAATAGTTGAACTCTGAACAGAACAGAAGCCTTTCTATGATGCAAAGTATTGATAATAGAGTGGAGTAGAATGTTTGTAGCGATGCTTGCTGGATATTTTCCAACCAATGTAGACTAAAGCACTGTTAGCAACCATATACGTCACTTATTTTCATCCCACTCCGAATTAAGCTAATTCCCTTCCAAGATTGCAGTGAAGAGTTTTCGAACACTTGACTTATTTTTGCTTCCATTACAAGAGGTTAGGCCAACTAAATTGATACTGGTACTGAGATGAGGTTATTAGGTGGCTTAAAGTTACATTTACTGTGGAAAAAAACATTACAGTTATGAAAAAAAAAGTCAATATTAGGTGGTAATTATGATTTTAAATAATAACTTTAACAAAAATAATAAAGGTATTATAACTTCCAAATCATGAACAAAATCATGTAGCTTAAGTTGTCCAATCACAATACCAAACATGGCAATATATCACTTGGTGTGTATTATTTATGTATGAGATTTTCTAAAGCATAGCAATTATGTTGAATTGTCAAGGAAGCCTATTTATTGGATTAGGAACAAAGCTAATGAACTTAACGATCCTTAGCTGAGTTGTTTCAAACTTGTATCAGGAACGCAAGGATACTCTACTTTCCAGTCCTGCCGCAATGGATCACCTAATTTGTTTTAAGTGTTATTATTTTCAGCTTGAACTGATTTATGGGAAACAAAGGTAAGACTTTATTTATTGCATTTGCCTTTCATTTCAACAATGAATGGTGCTACACATTCTAAATTGTTTACCCAAAATACTATCCTAAATTATGTGACATTTATCAAAAGAAGATTTTGACTTTCCATTCTGTTATTCTAAATTTTAATTAGGGGCCTGTCTGCATATTTTTGTAAACGTGTGTTATATTTATGAAAATTTTGTCATGTGATTGAATTTAATGACTAACATAATGTGGCAGCTAGCGTTCGTGTTCTCAAAGCTGCATGCTTGTTGCAGAAGCAGAAATTTGTTTGGAATTTTAAGGATTCAGAAGGGAGATATTTTGGGTGGGTGAAGGAGACAGCAGAGATAGGTAAAGAAACTGATTACTTGGATGACTCAGGTTGCTGTGAGAGTGCAAGAATGTTCAGATGCTTAGCCTTGAATGTGTTTCAATGGAAAATTCACTGCTTTGCAACTGCTTACCGTAGAATTTCCATGGAAAAGTCTCTTATTTTCGGCCTTTATGTAACATTTTTATGATAGTATATATTGAAAGCAGATCAGATAATCTTCCTAAAAGTTTTGAATAGGCATGCGCATTTGCTTTATGCTGATAGAAAATAAAATAAACTGGACACTAGTCTTACATAAGAAAAACAGGAAAATAAAATTCTGCAATTTGGTCTTGCAAAATAAAGCCTCTTTAGATTAAAAGAAACTGGGATATGCCATGCTAGTGGGTGGAGATACCGTGGTAAACCCGAACTCCTTGCAAACTTAAGCTATACAAGCCTCCATATCAACACTCAACCTCCATATTTGAAAGACCAAAGCAACTACCTCAGGCATCATCAATTTTACCAGTAAAAGCAGTAAGGCATGAATTCATTTTGTTGTCAGCATACATTGACTTTGAGACTCTCCTGTCGAAAGTCAGTTTGGTATTATAATATGGTCAGGAATATATTAAGTTAATTCTTTCAGATTTTAAGAACCCTTCAGAACTAAGACTTGGCTGTATGAAGGCTACCCACAAGTGAAGAACATAGTTTGTCATCAGGTGCAAGGCCTGATGCTATCATTTCATCATACAATCTAAAAGCTTCACCCGATCTCCCCTCCTTAGACAGACCTGTGATCAAGGTTGTGTAAGTGACTGCATTTGGAATAAAACCCTTTTCTATCATTTCATTAAACAGTATCATCGCCTCATCTAACTTTCCAAATACACGTTCACCATGTATAAGTGATGTGTATGTGTACACATCTGGCGTCATCCCCATTTTTTCCATTTTACATTTTAGCCGGTATGCTTGCTTAATATTCCCTTTCTTGCTATAACCATGAATCAGAGTGTTGTAAGTAAAAGAATTAGGTTTCACTCCCTTGATCTTCATATCTTCAAATAGCCATTTTGCCTCCTCTAGGTTCCCTTCCTTGCAACAAATGTCAATCAAAGTTGAGAAGTTCACCGTATTTAGAGCCAGACCCCTTTCCATCATGGTGAACAACCACTTTTTCGCTTCATTGTATCGTTTCACTTTACACAACCCGCTGGCTATTGTATTATAGGCAAAAGGACCAGCCTCAAAACCTTTTTTTTCCATGATAGCCATCACCTTCAAAGCTTCATCTACCATACCCTTTTTACAGTACCCATTCATGAGAGTATTGAATATCACTTCATTAACATCAAGCCCTTGTCTTTGCATGTCTTTTAGCAACATTTCAGCTGCCTCCATCTGCCCGGCCTTGCAAACACCATCAATCATAGCCCCATAAATGTGAGAATTCGGAACAATGCCTCTCTCAGTCAAATCATCAAATAGTGCGAATGCTCTTCTCATATTTCCTAATTTACAATTCCAACTAATAACTGTAGTATATACATGAACATCGGCTTCTACTCCTCTCTCACACATTTCATCGAACATCTTCTCAACTTCAACCATCTTGCCTGAATTTCCATACCAATCAGTCAAAAGTGTGTACGTAACTACATTGTAAGCTACTTGATCTCTCTGCATCAAGCTCAACATTTGATTCACACCCACAGCATCCTTTCTTTTAACAAACCCATTTAAAAGCGTATTATAAGTATAAAGGTTAGGTTTAATCCCTTTAACAATCATTTCATCCATCAAATCTCTAGCCATTTCAACATCTCCTCTCTTGCACAGCCCATCGATCATAATCGAAATTGAGTAAACCGTAATCTCCAAATTGGCATCAACCATTTTTCGAAAAAATTTGAAACACATTTCAATATGATCACATCTCTTCAAAGCAAGCAGAAATGCAATGCAAGACCTTTCATCAATTTTTAACCCACTTTTGTCCATATAATCAAATACCCCCAAAGCATCTTCAAACAATCTGTTATCCGTATACACTCTAAACAACAAGTCACAGAATTTCTCAACAAATTTAGGCTGCTGATTACCGCTCTCAATCAAAGAAATTAAATTTACAATGGAACACCTAAGATTAGCATCAGTTACAATATAATTGAATACCTTTTTCATTTCAGCGAACTTCTGAGCCTCATAGAGTCTGCAAATGAGGGTTACATGGGCTTGAAGATCGGGTCTGTGTGAATACAGAGATGGGTTTTGGCGGAGAAAGTTGAAGAAGTGCAAGCAAGCATGAAGCGGAAGATTTGCGTCAGATAAAACAAGGTGGGTAACGTGAGAATTGAGATTTGAGAGCAAAGATGGTGTCGCTTTGAAGGGTTCAATACCTGAGTTGAAAAGTGTTTTCGCTATTTGTGTAGAGATATCTTTGTAGGAGATTGAAGTAGGGTTCCTTACCGGAGTTCTGGCGAAGGATTGTAAGAGTGTTTGAGTTGTCATCGTCCCTGTGCCTAAGCTCTTACCTCTTTGGTCGCCCTCTTTCCGCGTACGATCTTTCTGGGTATTTTTTGAACACACAATTTTTTATTTCAATTTCATTGTGTTGTATTTATATAAAAAAAATATTAATTAATAAATAAAATTTGTGTTTTATTTTCTAACATGTGTGGTTAAAAGCTAAGAGTTGTGGCCCTTTTTTAAACTAAATGGCAAACTTGCAAAATACTAGAGTGACAAATTTGTAAGCATAATAGTGGTAGATTTGTAAAATGTGTAATAAAATCTAAAAATTTTCCCCTCCATCAAAAAAAAAAAAAAAATTCCCCAAATTTTAGCGTCGCCCTGCTCTTGATGTCCTCAACATTCTTTGTCGCTGTGATGGCATACTTATAAATTAAAATAATTTTTGCACAAATTAACATTTATGGTTAAATGAAAATACCATATATTTCATGTGATTTATTTTTATTACAACACATTAGTTTATACAAATATAATTTATAAAAATATTTGTATACGTATCATTACATATTACTCATAAAATTAAATAAACAATAACATAAAATTATGAAGTTAAAAGAGCCAAAGATAAGAACTAACTTAAGTATGTCAAAGCTAAAAGAGTCACGGATAAAAAAAAATCTCTATAGTGACAAAATATAAGCAGGTAATTAGGATGTCAAAAATAAGTATCAAATAGGATATGAGTGATATAGGAATGAGGGCAGATTGGGTTTGAGCTTCACTTGATAAGTCTAGAGATGAACTCGAAACTTGGATTTTATTAAAAAAATTTAAAATATATATATTACTTTAAATAATTATATTTGTTAGGCTCACGTATTATCTATATTTGAAATTTTAAACACTAAAAGTCCATGTTTTCAAGTCTAATTTCGTTTAAATAAAATTTAAAAATTACATATATAAATATTTTAATATAGAATTTTAAAGCGCAGAAAAGTTCAGAAAAACCTATAAATCGTGCGGTTTAAGTGCTTTAAGTTTTAAGCTTCTTAAACCCTATAATTTTAAAGTTTTTCCAAACTTTTTAAATAAAAAAGTTAGGCCTAGGTGTTTAAAATTGTCATACCTGGACTTGCTTGGGTTTTTGCCATCCTTTAGGTGATTTATATTAGTTATATTATGAGGTTCTATATAAAAATTAAATTGTTAAATATATAAATTAGAAGACTTATAGGCAATATTCAAATTAAAGTTGCAGAGCAGAACACTTCAAAGGTTGGTAATTATCAATCCATCCCATACATATTTGTGTATAAATAAAACTTAAAGAAGCAACCAAGAAGAGAGAGGCAAGACAACGAAGAAAAGATTTCTGGCACTTCTCAACTTCTTGCAATACCATTCAAAGACTCCGACTCATCTATGTCTCTCTCTACATCTTCAAAGCAAACATCACGATCTTTTTCACAACAATTTTAATTCAAGAGACTTATTTTTCTAATTTTTGGTGTAACAATTGTTGGGATTATATGCTCTTTAAAGTATATTAATTTATTTATTTTCTAATTAATAAAATATTTGAGATATTTTTAATTGTATAAATATTTTGAATAAAGTCTGTTAAATCATATTATATGTATTTATGTGATCATCATATGAATTAACAGAAGACATAAATACAAATTATCTTATGATTAAATAAATTAAGTTCGCAGTTGATAAATAGAATTGGACGCTCTATTTATGTTTAGACTGTAATAAATTCATTGAATGATTTGTCTTAATCATGTATGAATTTATTGATGTAGTACAACTATATTGAACATGATCACATATGAGATTTAATTAACTTTGTAATAACTTTTAGACTTATTAAATCTCATGGACATTGATTTTACTGTAATCTTAATCTTGAGTTAGTTATGATTTCATGATTGTAATTGTTATTCTATTTGAGTTACCAATGGGCACAACACATACTTGTACTCAAGATTACCTCATATCTTGGTGAGAGTAATTATGAGTATTGAAGTTATAGATTAACAATATAGAATTTATACAACACATCACTTGATGGGTTTTCGGTACTTGATCATACAATTTTCTGCCCAGAGTGTGTCAACATATTTAGTTTGTTGAAAATGATCATTAGAGAAAATCAGTAAGTATCAAGGAACAAGAGGTAATTAAATCGATTGGACAATTGAGATATCAATTTAATAAATAATGTGGTACAAAGGATTATGCAGTAAAGAAATCAATGTGGCATGAGTCGAATTATTATTCGAAAATACTATTCTGGATAGCACACAATTATGAAGGTCGGTTTCAATCTTTTAGTAGAGTAGATTTAGAATTAAATAATTGGGCTAGTTTAATTACAGACCTAATTATTGTAGCCACTATTGTATGTACTCATATGATCCCCGGGTTAACTCATTTAATTGACTATACCGCTACTGGGTTAATAAGCAAGATAACTAAGTATTTAGGTTAAAAGCCTAAATATATTATTTAGTGGGGGCTTCATACTTGTGTTATTTTACAAGATGGGTCCCTATGACAAGAAGTAACTTGTGTTATTTTACAAGATGGGTCCCTATGACAAGAAGTAACGTTACTTTTGATTTCATTTTTAATAGAATTAAAAATATAAAAATATGAAGTCTAAGGTTTCCACTTTATAAAGATATAAAAAGACTTATTTTCTCCCAAAAGTAGAGAGAGCCGCAATATACAGATCATAGAAAAATATTTTTTCTTTCTAATTTTGAGAGAAAAATGTTCTCTTGCGAGTTGCTTTTAGTGGTGATAAAGGCGCCTACACATCAAGTGCAGATCAATCTTGAGTCATAACCTGAAAGATAATTGGTGGCGAATCGTGATCTAACAAGATTAGTGGTGACGGATCATGATATAACAGGCGTAGTGATGACGAATTGTGATCTAACAGGCGTGGTGGTGACGGATTGTGATCTAGGAGACTAGATTATTTTAGCGAAAAAGCAAAGTGGGTTTGTCAAGGTATGATTTTCTAAATTATGAATTTCTATATAGTGTATGAGATCGGTCCTAAAAGTTTTATTAAAATTTAAAAACTGATTTTTTCTCAATAATTGATATCAGAGCCATCTCATATTAATATATAGGAATTTCGTATGAAATCAATCTTGATATTTATGTATTACAGTGGCATAATTTATTCAGATATATATTATTTGTTTAATGTATGAATAAAATATGCTTTGAGTTTATCTTAATTCATGATTAGATTCTCTAGTGTATTTTTTCGTATGAAATTAATCTTGATATTTATGTATCAGAATGACACAATTTATTCAGATATATATTATTTGTTTAATATATAAATAAAATATACTTTGGGTTTATCATATTTCATGATTAGATTTTCTAATGTATTTTTTCTTTGAATTTATAACAAAAATAGTGGTTTTTTATCAATCATATTATTTTCTTAATTTATTTTACTGTTATAAAAATTTTATAAACCAAAATTAGCCTAGAAAATTTGTAAATCACCGGACACTCGCGGAAACTTACGCAAGATGCTGGAAACATGTGCTGCAACTGCTGAAAACTTGCTGGAAGCCGCTGCAAGCAACGCTGCAGCAGCGCGCGCAACCTGCGTGGCCAGCAGTGCGCGCTGCACTGCACACGCAGCAAGCAGTGCGCTCGGCCCGTGTGGCCGAAGTGCGCGCTGCAACCAGCATTGCCAGCAACTGCAGCGGCAAGCAACGTGGCCAGCGACGGGAGCGGAGGCTGGTCGCGTGCGCAAGATGGCTGCTGGCGGAAAGCGATAGCTTCCCGGTGACGCGGTGACGGTGACTCGGCGTCGGAGATGGTGGCTGTCCGGTGTGGAAACTATGTACAACGGCTGAGTTTTGTGGAGATGCCGGCTGGGAAAGAAGGAGAAGAAAAATATAGGGTTTATGGTTTTTATCATTGAGGTCCCTATGATTCTGTAATTTTTTTTAAGCAGAAAAGTTTTGGGTTTTTGTATTTAAGTTCAAAAATAGTTTTGCACTTAATGAATCCTAGTTTTAAGCCCGATTAAAGTTGGACTTAATGGATTAAAATATATAGTTAAAATTAAACACATTAAATTTGTTTTGGTCTAAAAGTTTTATTAAAAAAAGATTTTATTTTTTTAAAAATTAAAATTAGACCAATAATAAATTTAAAAGCTCAATTTCCCCTAGTGCATTAACAAAGATAAGTTTATGGAAAATGAACAATGACAAGAAGCTCAATGAAGATTAGGGCTAGGGTTAATATATTTTTTCATTTTAGGAAAGTCATGAATTAATATTATTTAATTATTTTCTATATGTTATGTTTTGGATGATAACATGCTATGATAACATGTGATATAGAATAGGTAGTGTCACTTTATACATAATGATACATGTCATTCATATATTATGAATCTCATTATATTGTTTGTAATTTGCAAATGCTTTATAATATTGAAAATAATCTAGATAATGATACAAGCATTTAGATTGGAAATACAATCTATTTAATATTCTCACTGCTAAGGGCTGCAAATATGTGTTGACCCAGTCTTGCCGTCCAGAACCAACATTATACGATTATAAAAATCAGAGAGAGCCTTATGAGAAATGGTGCAAAGTTAGCAAAATGGCTAAGCGCTATATACTGGCTTCAATTTCTGTGGAACTACATAAGAAACATCGGAGCATGGAAACAACCACTGAAATAATGGCTAGTCTTCATAAGATGTTTGGGCAAAATACTCATTTTGCCAGAGAAGCAGCGTTAAAATGTATTACGGATTCTAAGATAGAAAATTGCACAAGAGTTCGTGATCATGTTCTCAAAATAATGGACTATTTGAATGAAGTAGAGATTCACGGAAAAGGACACGAGTGCAGATCAATCTTGAGTCATAACCTGAAAAATCATTGGTGGCGGATCGTGATCTAACAAGATTGGTGGTGACGGATCGTGATCTAACAGACGTGGTAGTGACGGATCGTGATCTAGGAGGCTAGATTATTTCAGTAAAAAAGCAAGTGGGATTGTCAAGGTATAATTTTCTAGACTACGAATTCTTATATATTGTATGAGATCGGTCCTAAAAGTTTTATTAAAAATTTAAAAAACTGATTTTCCCTAGCAACAATTAATTTAAGATAATTTTAATATGTAAAATATATTGTTGGCTATCCAATCTATGGCATAGCAAATACAGAATAATATTATTTATATTTTAATCCAATATTACATTAAACACAGCATAATATTATTAAATAGACTATAATATTATAATCATAACAAATACAAGATAATATTATTTGTAATTTTTTTTAAAGACATCAACAATGTAAGAAGCATGTACTGCTAGATCTAATCAATGGTGCACATTATTTCTATTAGTAAAAATATTTAATTATTTATAATATACTAGAACCTGTTAATAAGCCGGTTAAAAGGATAATTTAAATAAAAAATATATTGAAGTTCTTTTATTTGAAATTAAATTTTTAACAATACTTATTGACAAGTTTTTGTTCTCTTTCAATATGTACTCTTATTTAGGAAATCATTGTTGCAAGACTTGTTAAGAATTCAATTTTAAGACTTAGAATCATATACAATACGAAAATGCAAGCCATTGCATTAATCGTAAATAAAACTTTTGGTATGTTACAATGATACTAAAAAGCAAATCAGTTTACAATTCCCAAATTAGATATCCATTACACAATATATTAATCCCTACTTATTTTAAAAAAAACTATTTTATTCTTCACAAGTAACATAAAACTGCAATGTTATCAATACTTTACCAAAAACTATTGCAATCTTTACAACGTCAAAATTCAATCTTGTTGGTACGCCAATGCTGATATTCTGCAAGTATTCAAATATGGAAGTAAAGAACCAAAATCATGCAACAAGAACAAAAATTAAATTAAATTAAATAATTTTAATTAAAGATCAAATAATTTATATACAAAAGGTAAAGATGGAAAATAATAATATTCATTTACTAACCATGCCAAGACCTTGTGCTATAAAAAACAATCATTATCTTTTAATTAATTAATAATTATTCATTATATTAAATTATATTAAATGAATGAATCTAAAGGCGCAAAATAATCCCATTATTAAGAGCAACCCTAAAAATACATCACTTGAACTACCTAGTATTTTCATTTAAAATTTTGACTCAACATAGCTAATATATATATATATATATATATATATATATATATATATATATATATATATATTTCAATAAAACATTCTTCTATAACAATACTAGGAAAATGGGAAGGATTGAATGGTGTGGGAAGTTAGTATTTTGTAATGGGCCGCTCAAATTTACCACTAATAGGGCCTAACTTTGTGCACTGGGGTAGGCTCAATAAAAGTTTGCCTAAAGACGGGATGCGCTTGGCTTAACAATAGGATGTACTTAGCAATAGGGTGAGCTCAACACTAGCCTGCCTCATACAACTAGTCAGCTATGGTGAGCTTAGCAAGTGACCAAGTCTAGCCCGAATTCTAAAATTCTCTACAATTTGTAAATAGTTAGAAGTTTTTACAATTTTTCATTCTAGTCCTAGGAAGATATTTAGACAAGTTGTCAACTTGCATGGTGAGCTCTAAAACTAGGCATCCAACACTATAAATACCCCATCACCCTTGCCATTTTGCTCACCACACCAATACCACCGACACACAAAACACACCTCAAACATAGGCTCTCAAGCTCTTATAAAAAAGTCTCTTGTATTTACTCTTTTATAAGCAATAAAATTATATTTGGCCATATTGTTCTATCTTCTCTCTAGCATTGTCGCAAGCATCCTTGGCTAGTTTAAGAAGATCATCAGGCTTACTTAGCAAATTTTGTGCTAGAAGTTGTCTAAGTGCTGCACGGGGTGCTGCGTAATAAAACTCATCCCGTGACATGTGGTGTTGTGCAAATTTTGTTGAACTCGCAAGCGCACGAATCTATTGTAGAATAGATCAATGGTGTTGAGTGTCGATCCCACGAGGAGGTGGATTTTAATTGTGTGTAGAATTAATTTTGTAAGTGGGTGGTTGGATTTGTAGGGAAATTGATTTAAAGGATGATAGAATTTAAATTGGAATAGCGGAATTAAATTGGATTGGAAACTATTGAAATAAAGTGTTTGGGTATTTGGATCCGTATCAATATGCACTATGGGCTAAATATTCCTTATTAATACCAATTAAATCATAGGGGGGGATCCACACCTCATGAACCACACTCTAATCAATATGGTGCTAAGGGTTTATCGTGCCAAATAGTAATAACCTTATACTAGGGTACCGGTAAAACTAAGGCAGTAACTAGACAAGATTATTATTATTTGTCGACGAAAAGTCAAAACCTCCATAGAGATTAGAGGGGAAGAGAAAATAAATTTACCAAATAAAGCCCACGACACATGTTAAGACTTCATCTTTAACCCAAGCTTGAAAGAAAATTAGCTACTCATAATTGAATTAAGGGTAAAATGGAAATTTATTAAAATACGTAGAAAATACAAGATGGAGAAGGAATTACAGAAAATTAAACTCAAAAATGGATTCAAGGGTATCAAATTAGGGGGGAGAGGCCCCCTTTTTATAGATACATTAAGTAAATCATGGCCATCGGATTAAAAACAGTTTGGACGCACAGGATTGCGCCACGTCATCAGTCAACAGTACGCAGTTTGACCACGGGTTTGACCACGTGGTTTGAACAGTAACACGATTTGCACACGGTTTGAACAATGACACGGTATAAACAGTGTCGTAAACAGTACCCATGAACAGTATCGTATATGTGAATAGTGCCGTACGTATGAACAGTGTCATTGTGAAATGACCATGATGCCCCTAAAATACATAAAATACTTAATTAAAATAAAACACTCATAATTAAATAACAAGGGACTTAAATAAATAAAATTAGAGATGTTAGTAAAACTTGAAGTACAAAATGATGATTTTCTCCTTTATAAATATACACTTTCTAACACTCAACACACTTTCAACTGAACTTTTATTGCTAGTCCCTAGCAAATAAAGCGAAGACAAAATTCAAACCCAAAATAATTTTTTTTTAAAAACAAACTTGTTTATTCAATCAGACTAATGATAGCAATCAAATAAAAGTATAAGCATTATCTCCAGTCTAAAGAAACATCACACTCACATCAACCATCCACACGCATCAGTCCAGCAGACTTTGTCACAGCTATAGTAATCAAGCCACTTTCAAGAATGACATGTTAAACCCCAAAATCTCACCGGTAATAGTGACACTCTCACAAGAAAATTAAACCCAATAAAAAATGTCACTTCAATGAATGATACATTGAGTGAAGATAATAAAGAAATAATATCACACACTCTCACCAAGATGAAAATAATATGCCCACAACTTAGAAATAACACGATCTTAAGTCAAACAAAATACTATTCAACCCAATTTATTTACTTATTTTTTTTTCTTTTTTTATTATTTATTTTATTTTATTTTATTTTATGCACCACTACATCTTTTTAGCCCATATAACTAGCTTCTACTTCAGACTATAGTTCCCTAAAATCAAGAAGGACTTTTATTAGGATGTAACGTAGGCTAGGGACATGGCTAACAAAGAAAGAAAAATAGAGAAAATAAAATAGATGTTTGAGAAAAATAATATCTTTTGGAAACTAAAAAGTGCATTTCACTTATTTATTATTGAATTATATATCTCTCTCTCTCTCTCTCTTTTTTCCTTCTCTCCCTTTTTTTTTCTTTAAAGAACTTTGTTTTCTTTTTTTTTCTTCTTCTTTTTTTTTTCTTTTTTCTTTTTGGTATTGCACAACTTTACTAAATAAAATAATTATTTATATTTTTCTCAAACATGAATAGGTGATGGAACTTGTAAGATATCGGGTAATACTCCAAATTGGAGTGGGTCAAGATGATAAGTTGACAAAGAAAAGTTTTTTTTTTAATAAAAGGCTCAAAAGGGCTAACTATGGATATTTCACACAAGGGATGGCTAGAAAGGCTCAAACAGGTCAAAGATGGTCTTTCCATAATCTTTTAGGGCTCTAGATAATCTTCCATATCTACTAATTAAATGGACTTTTAGATGTAGCAACACACTTTTTCTCTTTTTTTTTTTCTTTTAGCAATTTTTTTTAAGAGAGTTGATTCAAAAGAATATAGAGATCGTATATAAAATAGTAAACTGCTAAGTTGTATGAAAGCTCACTTGGTATTCATTATGACATGTCAATTCTTTCAAGCAACTCATAGTTGTCTCCGACATCAACAAGTGGAGTAGCAAACATAGTGTAACATCACTCAAGACCAAAGATAATACAAATACTAAAATTCAAAAGTCATCATGTCATCCAAAAAAAATAAAAATAAAATCACACTATTTTTTTTTTTAAACAACATTCTACCCCCGAACCTATTCTAAACATGAAAGGAAAATATGCATGCAGAAATGTGAAAATGATGCAGAAAAATTAATTGAAAAAGTTACACTTAAAATGATAGAAAAATAAAATAGTTTTTTTTTTAACTAAGAAGATGCGTTTCTAGAGGCACTACACTCTATATTCAGCCATCTTCGACTCAAAAATTTGAAAATGCATATTTATAAAGGAGAAGTCAAAAAGAAAAAGTTAGAAAGATCACACGAAAAATAAGACAATTTTTTTCATTATTATTATTATTATTTTTAAACTAAGAAGATGCGTTTTTAGAGTAACTACACTCCATATTCAGCCATCTTCAACACAAAAAGTTAGCAACAGTTAGTTTCTACAATAAAAAATTAGTAAAAACTTAACCAAGATTCCACAGTTGTCAACTATCCCCTCCCCCCAACCAGAACGAAACATTGTCCTCAATATTTTAAAGGAAAGAAGTAGAGTTTAGAAGACATCACCTGGGTGGTGCAACACAAAATAAAATATTTATAAGCGGAGAGTTAAATCTAATTTGTACTTTTTACTACGACTACTGTTACCATCATTATTTGTACACTCCAACACCAAGGTCCTGGGATCTGGCTCTGGTCGATAAGCTTGTAACAGATCAAGTAGCTCATTAGTAGTGTGAGCACAAATAAAAAGCTTTTTCGCTGTGGAAGGAATGAAATAGTTTTTTATTGCATGGTTAAGAAATGCGATAAAGCCATCATAAAAATTATTGACATTTAACAAACCGATGGGTTTCTGATAAATGTGAAGATGGGCCCAAGATACTAATGTGATAAGTGCCTCTAGAGTTGCAAAATCTCCTGGTAAGAAAATAAAAGCATCAGCATGATTAAGCATTTCAGTTATTCTTTCTTGCATACCTGAAATAACTAACTCTTCTCCAGTCAGTGAGTCAGACAAACAACCCAAAGGTTTTAGGGTTGTTGGGATGATGCCTAACACTTGGCTCCCTCTGACATAAGCAGTTTCTGAGACTATTTTGATAACCCTCGGTCACCTCTGCCATATACCAAGTGTAATTTCCTTACTTCTATGCTTCGACCAAGATCAATGGCTGTCTCAACGAACTCTTTATATTTGCCATAGTTAAATCCAGAAAGCACACAAATGTTCTTGAATTATTTATTGGGAGTAGCTGCCATTGGGATACTTCTCAAAAAAATAATTTATGAGTGCAAATGAAAAGAATCATATTTAAGGATCTTGGCGGCAGTGGGTCACAGCTATGAATGAGGTATCATGTCTATGTCAATTAATCGTGTAATGCACATGGCTCGAGAGTCAAAAAAGAAACAGTAAAAAAAGGAAAAGCAAACAATGATAAAATAAAATTATTAAAGACAATAATGCGAATGGTAAAACAACAGTGAAATAAAATAACAGTGAAGTAAAAGGATATTTACAGATAGTTGTGACCGTGACTCACATCTTCCTCTGGTTTTACGTCCAGAAATGGCTTCAACGCCCTATATGGGTCGAGGATAGGCTTCCCATCCAATTTTCTTATAAACTGGCAAACAAGGTCGTTTATAGTCAGATTTCCGAGACTGTATCGTGCATGCTCTTTCTGGAATGATGGCCATAACTGGAGAATCGCTCCTTGCACATATCCACTGGGATGCGTTTCAAGAGACAAAAGGATATCATTCAATGACTCCTTATTCAAGCCATCCCTAATGAATTCAATCTTATGTTCTCTGTTATCAGATACCATTCCTAAAGAACATCGTTTTTTATCGCATATCATCTTGGCACACTTATGATAAGCAACAGAAATTCTCCGAGCTCTTCGCTTTCTTACGTAATTTCCTTTACCACAACCAGGCATGTATGCAATAAATTTAGGAGGCAACTCACCTGCTAAGCATACTTTGGCCTCGATTAACCAGCAGATATCAGCAGGTATGTTATTCCTCATAAGCAATCGCATGCGTTAGGACCGAACTTTATAGATTGTAAGGAGGGCATTCTGAGGAAGTGAAGGGAATCGATTTTGTAGCTTTGCCAAGATCTCATTTCTGTCCATACCTTCGCCTCAGAAGATCAGTAATTATGGGAAAGTGAAGTAACCGACTTGATTGTCACATGGTACCATTAACCACCACTTGACCGGGGTGACAAACTAAAACACACAAACTAAAACACACAAACAGAGTAACAAACAAAAACACACAAAGAAAATCACAATCGTCCTCTTATGGAATTTACCTCAAGCTCCAACTGGATGTTGTAGACACTTCTCTCAATGTCTCTGAGTTGGCTTTCTAAATCCTCAATGTGGGATATTAACTCTGGTGGTTATAGCTTCCAAATACGATGTGTTTTACAAAATCGCATCTGGCCTCTGAGATGAGATTGGACACGTTGAAGTCATCTAAGGATGTTCAAGAGGATCTGTCTCATGATTAAAAGTGATAAAAGAAAACTTAATGGTTTAAACAAACATACTTATGTACAAATAATTTCAATTAGCCGAAGAATAATAAAAAGAAAGAAAAAAATCAAATCACCGAAAAGACAGAAAAATCTCAATTCAAATGTGGTGGGTCACTCAAATTTATTTCGGTGTCCTCTCCATGTGGTTGGTACTCTAGATATGGCTTTAATCTTTAACCATTAACTTTAAACGTGACACTGTTCTTTGGGTTCTTAATTTCAATCGCCCCATGTGGAAAAACAGTATGAACTATAAATGGGCCAAACCATCGAGAGCGTAGCTTACCTGGGAATAAGTGCAAGCGAGAATTGAATAAAAGTACTTTCTAACCTGGAGTGAAAGATTTTCTTATAATCTGCTTATCATGAAAGACTTTCATTCGCTGCTTGTAAACCTTGGCATTTTCGTATGCATCATTACGAATTTCTTCAAGTTCTGCCAGCTGTAATTATTTTTCTGAGCCAGCTTGCTGCATGTCAAAATTGAATTTCTTGATGGCCCAGTACGCACGATGCTCGAGTTCCACAGGTAGGTGGCAGGCTTTTCCATACACTAGCCTGTAGGGTGACATCCCAATTGAGGTCTTGAAAGCCGTTCTATATGCCCATAACGCGTCATCAAGTCTTAATGACCAATCTTTTCTGTCTGACCTCACCGTTTTTTCTAATATGTGCTTTATTTCTCGATTGGAGATCTCAACTTGGCCACTGATTTACGGATGATACGGGGTCGCCACTTTATGAGTGATAGAGTACTTTGTCAAAAGTGCTTTGAATGATTTGTTGCAAAAGTGGGTACCACCATCACTGATTATTGCTCGAGGGAATCCAAAGCGTGAAACAATGTTGCTTTTCAAAAACCCTATCACCATTTTATGATTATTGGTTCTGCATGGAATTGCCTTTACCCATTTCGATACATAGTCAACAGCAACCAATATGTAATGATGGCCAAAAGAAGCGGGAAAGGGTCCCATGAAGTCGATACCCCACACATCAAAAATCTCAACCACTAAAATTAGATTTAGTGGCATCATGTTCCTTCGTGTAATGCTCCCCATTCGTTGACACCTATCACATGAAGAGCAAAAGGTGTAAGCATCTTGAAATATAATTGGCCAATAGAAATCAATTTGTAGAACTTTAGTCGCTGTTTTCTTAGCACTGAAATGGCCTCCACAAGCTTGTTCATGGCAGAACGAAAGGATGTTCTGAAATTCATTTTCTGGGACACATCGTCTAATAATTTGATCTGCACAATACTTGAACAGATAGGGGTCATCCCAGAAAAAATTCTTTATTTCCGTAAAAAATTTAGCCCTGTCTTGCTTGGTCCAATGCTTTGGAAGTTTACCTGTAACAAGATAATTAACTATATCAGCATACCATGGTAATACTTCCACATTCATCCATTGCTCATTTGGAAATGACTTATTTAATGTTAAGGGTTCTGTGATTATGTCAAAATGGAGACGAGAGAGATGGTCAGCCATAATATTTTTTGTCCCTTTCTTGTCTTTGAATTCTAAGTCAAACTCCTGCAAAAGCAACACCCAACGAATTAATCTAGCTTTTACATCTTTCTTTGTGAGAAGATATTTCAGAGCAGCATGATCTGTGAACACAATAATTTTACAACCAATGAGATAAGATCAAAATTTTTCTAATTCAAAGACTACTGCTATCATTTCTTTTTCAGTAGTTGAATAGTTCAACTGTGCATAATTAATGTCATACTAACATAGTAAATAACATGGGGAATTCGATCAACTCTTTGTCCTAATACTGCTCCTACTGCATAATCAGATGCATCACACATGAGTTCGAATGGTAAGCTCCAGTTTGATGGCTGAATGATGGGTGATGACGTCAACAATCACTTTAGCTTTTCAAATGCTACAAGACATGAATCATCAAAGACAAAATGTACATCCTTAGCAAGTAAATTGCATAAGGGTCTAGAAACTGTGCTAAAATCCTTAATAAAACGTCTATAAAAACCAGCATGCCCAAGGAAAGATCTTACTTCCCTGACTGTTTTAGGTGGAGGAAGATTGGAAATGAGATCCACCTTGGTTTTGTCAACCTCAATACCTTTGCATGAGATGATGTGACCGAGGACTATACCTTATTTTACCATAAAATAGCACTTCTCCCAATTTAAGACCAAACTTTTCTCGATACATCTCTGTAAAACTTTCGTCAAATGATGTAAACATTGATCAAATGAATCTCCAAAAATAGAAAAATTATCCATAAAGACCTCAAGAAACCGTTCAACCATATCAGAAAAAATACTTAACATGCATCGTTGAAATGTAGCAGGTGCATTACATAATCCAAACGGCATTCTCCTATATGTAAAAGTGCCAAAAGGGCAAGTGAAAGTGGTTTTCTCTTGATCTTTTGGTGCTATGGGAATCTGATTGTATCCTGAGTAGCCATCTAGAAAGTAATAAAATTCATGGTCTGCTAATCTATCAAGCATTTGATCAATAAATGGTAAAGGAAAATGGTCTTTACGTGTAACAGAATTTAACTTTCTATAATCAATGCATACACGCCATCCTATAGTCACTCTAGTGGGTATCAATTCATTATCAGCATTGGTAACTACTGTGACTCCTGACTTTTTGGGGACCACTTGCATAGGATTGACCCATGAACTATTAGAAATTCGGTAAACGATACCTGCGTCTAACAGTTTAAGGACTTCAGTTCTAACAACTTTTTTCATGTTAGGGTTCAACCGACGTTGCATTTCCCTTGTAGATTTAGTATTTTCATCCAGGTGAATGTAATGCATGCAGTCTACTGGGTTTATACCTTTTATGTCTGCTATGGTCCATCCTAATGCTCCTTTGTGCTCTTTTAAAGTATCCAACAACTTACCTTTTTGTTCGTCATTTAGGGATGATGAGATGATTACCGGTAGAGTGCTTTCTTCTCCCAAGAACGCATATTCCAAAGTGTTGGGTAATGGTTTGAGCTCGAGTTTCGGTGGTGATTCTGATGATGGGATGATTTCTTCTCTGATGGTGCTAGTTGTTCAACTCTTGACTTCCATTTATTAGTGTCCATGGATGGTGCTGAGTCAAGTAGAGCGTTGACCTCATCGACTGATCTGTCAACATCAAAATCCAAACCAAAGTGAGTTAAACATGTTTATAAAGGGTCATCACTAAGGTTTGAAAGAAAAGTATCATCAACTAATGCTTCAATTAAATCTACGTCAACAATTTCATCATCTGCATTGTGAGGTTGTTTGGCAATGTTGAAGATGTTGAGCTCCATGGTCATATTGCTGAAGGACAATTGCATATTTCAAGTCCTGCATTGAATGTGAGCATCGGCAGTTGCCAAGAATGGTCGGTCTAGGATAATGGGGATGTGCTTCCTTAAATCCTATATTGGTTGAGTGTCAATTACAATGAAATCAACAGGAAAATAAAACTTGTCTACCTGTATAAGCACGTCCTCCACAATACCACGAGGTATTTTTGTGGACTGATCTGCAAGCTGTAACACCACTGGAGTTGGGTGTAATTCTCCCAATCCAAGTTTTATAAATACTGAATAAGGCAACAGATTAACACTAGCTCCTAAATCCAATAAAGCATTCTCAATTGTGTGGTTCCCTATACTACAAGAAATAGTAGGGGAGCCTGAGTCTTTACATTTTAGAGGAATTTTGTGTTAGAGGATAGAACTAATATTTTCAGTTAAAAAGGCCTTTTATGAACATGAATGTTTCTCTTTTTAGTACAAAGGTCTTTAAGAAATTTGGCATAAGATGGAACTTGTTTTATTGCATCAAGTAAAGGAATGTTAACACTTACCTGTTTGAAGACTTCAAGAATCTCACCTGTGGTTTTTCCCTTTTTTCCTTTAGCTAACCTCTGAGGAAATGGTGCTTTAGGAATGTATTCTCGTGGGTTAGTTTCTTCTTTCTCTTCCGGTGGTGAGTCCTCAGCATTTACAGGTACAATTTGAGTTGATTTTGTCACTGGCATCTCCACTTTGTTGTCGACTTCTTTTCCTTTTCGTAAGGTCATAACGGCTTTGACTTCTCCATGCTGTTGTGGTGAACTGGTACTTGCTTCATGTACTCCTTTAGGATTAGGCACTGGTTGACTTGAAAATTTATCTTTCTCAACAGTCATTGCCAAAGTCTGAACTGAAGAAGCAAGTTGTCCCACCATCTTTTCGAGGCTTGAAACTGATTGGGCTTGTGAGTTGAAGCCTGCCCTCATCTCATTCCGTAGTCCATCAATGGTTCGGTTTTGTTGCTCGATCATGGAGTTAGTAACATTCTTGACATTCTGGAATGCATCCTCCTATTGTCTGGGGTTGAGAGTAATTCTGGTTCTGATTGTATGGTCTAAATGGTGGTTGAGGGGCTTAGAAACTTGAGGAATTGGTTGCATTGGTGGAGCTGGTGCTGCTGGTCCATTCTGTTGGAATCCTTGAGACCATGAAAAATTAGGGTGGTCTCTCCATCCAGGGTTATATGTGTTGGAGTATGGGTTGTAATTTGATGGCTTTCTCATGACACCATTGGCATTGGCTTGATCTGAGAATAAGTCATGGTCTTGTTGCTCTGATGATTTAGCAGTCGTCAACGATGCTATTTGTCGGGAAAGACCTTCAATTATCTCTTTGACTTCTTTAATTCCCGAACTTGACTCGCCAATGTGAACCTCATTCACTCCTTTAATTCTTCTAGTATTCCTGAGAGATCGACTCCGCTGTTGGGAATTATTCGCTTGTTGCTGGAAGAAATCCCAAATCTCTGATGCACTTTTTGACATTAGCTCTCCTCCGCTTGTTGCCATTAGCCATTCTTGCACATTTGGCAATAATCCCTCCAAAAAGTATTGGCATTGGTGCCATTTCTCGTACCCATGATGTGGACACTTCAAGAGTAGCCCATTGAATCGCTCCCATGCTTCGAAAAATTGCTCGTCTTCTCTCTGTGTGAACTCTGAAATTTCCCTGCGAATAGCATTGGTTTTATGCACTGGGAAATATTTATTCAAAAATTTTGTTACCATTTGTTCCCATGTTGTAATGCTATTGGCAGGCAATGTATTGAACCATGAACGAGCTCTATCCTTTAAAGAAAATGGGAATAGTCTAAGTTTAACATCATCTTCTGAAAAATTCTCATATTTAAAAGTTTGACAAATTGTATGAAAATCATTCAGATGGTTATATGGGTCCTCATTTTCTAAGCCATAGAATGTTGGGAGATAATTTAGTATGCTAGGTTTTAACTCAAAACTCCTAGCAGCTACATTTGGGTATCGTACGCATGATGTGCTCAAGTTAGTTAAGGGACTGAAGTAGTCCTTAAATGGCCTCTCCTGTGGTTCTGGTTGTTGCAAATCCATTTTAATTTTTTCTTTAAGTGCAATGTGTTTGTGTGTGCGAAGTGTTCTTTCTAATTCAAGGTCTATAGGTTCAAGATTAGGTAATAATGACCTACGACCATGTATGCAAAGAGAATAAAAATGAGAACAAAATAAATAAAAATAAAAAAAGGAGAAATTACGATACTAACCTTATTGTGCTGTTACAACCTTTCTTAAAAAAAACACACTAAAACAAATACGTGAAATAAATTAAAATAAATTAACAAGATAAATGAAAATTTATAAAGAAAAATAAATGAAAAATTATAAAAAAATAACTTGAAAATTAAATTGTAGAAATTTAAAGAAGAGAAAAAGAAATTCTTACCAAAAAATGTAAATTCATTTCTTTTTTTTAATAAGAAAATAAAAATTACAAGAAAACAACTAAAATAATAATAATAAAAAAAATTAATTCTACAAATTAAAATACTTACCTCTCCCAAATGACCAAGAATAGATCGCTAAAAACTTATTGTGCAAATTTTGTTGAACTCCCAGGGAAATTGATTTAAAGAATCTAATAGCGGAATTAAATTGTAGAATAGAAATAAATCAATTTGGTGTTGTCCGATTCCAAAATAAAAAGAAATAACAAGTTTAAATAAAATTACAGATTTTAATTGTGTGTAGAATTAATTTTGTAAGTGGGTGGTTGAATTTGTAGGGAAATTGATTTAAAGGATGCTGGAATTTAAATTGGAATAGCGGAATTAAATTTAATTGGAAACTATTGAAATAAAGTGCTTGGGTATTTGGATCCGTATCAACATGCACCATGGGCTAAAGTGACGTCCGTCTTCTAAAATACATAAAATACTTAATTAAAATAAAACACTCATAATTAAATAACAAGGGACTTAAATAAATAAAATTACAGATGTTAGTAAAACTTGAAGTATAAAATGACGATTTTCTCCTTTATAAATATAGCGGAATTTTGTAAGTGGGTGGTTGAATTTGTAGGGAAATTGATTTAAAGGATGCTGGAATTTAAATTGGAATAGCGGAATTAAATTTAATTGGAAACTATTGAAATAAAGTGCTTGGGTATTTGGATCCGTATCAACATGCACCATGGGCTAAAGTGACGTCCGTCTTCTAAAATACATAAAATACTTAATTAAAATAAAACACTCATAATTAAATAACAAGGGACTTAAATAAATAAAATTACAGATGTTAGTAAAACTTGAAGTATAAAATGACGATTTTCTCCTTTATAAATATAGCGGAATTTTGTAAGTGGGTGGTTGAATTTGTAGGGAAATTGATTTAAAGGATGCTGGAATTTAAATTGGAATAGCGGAATTAAATTTAATTGGAAACTATTGAAATAAAGTGCTTGGGTATTTGGATCCGTATCAACATGCACCAATTAAAATAAAACTAAAGTGACGTCCGTCTTCTAAAATACATAAAATACTTAATTAAAATAAAAAAGGATGCTTTGGACTTATAATTAAATAACAAGGGACTTAAATAAATAAAATTAAAATAAAACACTCATAATTAATGTTAGTAAAACTTGAAGTATAAAATGACGATTTTCTCCTTTATAAATATACACTTTCTAACACTCAACATGTGGCATCAGAGCTAAGGTTTGCACCCACACAATCTAGCTCACGAGCAATGGCCAACCCTCCTAACACAACATAAGATTGCGTTGTCAGTGTAGCTGTAGAGTCAACCCTCCTAACACAACATAAGATTGCGTTGTCAGTGTAGAGTCACTTGAGCCAACTCGTGGCCTCAAGGAGGGACGTACACAAGTTAAGTCCCGCGATAAGTCTAAGCCCGCTTACGTGGATGCCTTGGAGACTCACGTTGCCATGCTCAAAACTTTTATGTCTATTATCCAGGACACCCTCGACACTTTGGAGGTAAGGGTCAACAGTCTCGAGCACAAGTATGGCAAATTTATAGTGGCCACTAAAGCCCTCATGCAAAACTAAGCCAACTCCCTCCGAAGGGAGTTTCAAGCAGTTCATATGAGTTCTTGAAATTGCGTAGTTTCATGCACAGCGAGCCATCACCGATCCATGCGGAGGTTAATAAAGTCTGCTCAGATTAGGTTCAGCACAAGCGTACATTCTCTGCTAGCCCAGCTTCCACAAGCTCGAGTGATGAGTGATGCATCGACATGCCAAAGCCTAACATCTACGATGGTACTCGCAATGCTATCATCGCGGACAACTTTCTCCTTGGGCGAGACCAATACTTCGATGCCATGGGTGTTCGAGATGAGGTATCAAGGATAGGCATCGCGTCTACGTTCTTACGAGGCGCCGCATAACTATAGTGGCGGTAGAAGAATGGCGAGATGGGGAAGGGCATATGTCCATCAACACATGAGCTAAGTTCCAATGAGAACTCCAGAATCAATTTGCCCTAAGTAACGCGGAGAAAGAAGTATGAGCCTGCCTATGTCGGCTCAAGCAAACAGGTAGCATTCGCGATTACATCAACGAGTTCACTACCCTTATACTTGAGATCTCTGACATGTCTGACAAAGACTCTCTCTTCTACTTCCAAGATGGCCTTGAGGATTGGGTTAAGGCAAAACTTAATAGATGTGGCGTTCAAACTCTTAATAACAATATCGTTGTTGCCGAATCACTAGCTGAGTACTTTGCACAACGTAAAGACAAGAGGCCTAACTATAGTAAAGGTGTGGGAGAGATTTAGAAGGACAAAGGCCATAACCGCAAGGATTAGGGGTAGAAAAAGCCTCCCAGTGGCAAAAGCGCGCAAAGTAAATAAGAGAAATAATTGCCCAAGCCTCAAAGCCCATGTTTCATATGCAATGGCCTTTATTGGGTACATGACTGTCAAGGACCACTCCACATCATCAATAGAGGAACCCTGACCCAAGATGGGCTCGTTCTAATGCCTTGGTGCACTCAAAAGCTACCTGCTTGTACTTACTAAGAAAAGGCTCATATACGTGAGTGCATCCATCAATAGCCAAGTTGTTTGCGCATTCCTAAACACCAGAGCGATGTACAACTTCATTTCAAAAAATGAAGCCAAGCATTTGGGCCTCAAGGATGACGAAGGAAAAAGGTACCATGAAGGGGCTAAACTCACCGGCTAAGCCCATCATGGGCACTGCACAAGGTGTGACGTAACATTCAGAACATGAAGCGGAAAGCTCAATTTCTCCATCGTGCCTGTGGACGACTTCAAGATAGTCCTTGGCATGGAGTTCTTCAATCAAGTCTATGCCTTCTTACTATTGGCCACAAACTTCCTAAGCATCATTGACAGGAGTATGGTGTGCACAGTTCTTGCCAAAAGTTCCAAGACTGTGGAAAAAAATGCTTTCGGTTATGCAATTTAAGAAAGATTTCTAGAAAGACCCAAGCTTCTTGGTCTCCCATCCAGGAGTTGAATGATGAAGAAGATCGTAAAGACTAACCAACCCAAGTCCCTTCACTCACCCAAGAAGTCCTCGATGAGTTAAATAACATGATGCCTCTGAAGCTGCTAAAGAAGCTCTCACCTAGACGAGAGGTGGATTACAAGATCAAGTTGGAGCAAAGCATTAAACCACCAATCTTGGTGCCACCCAAACTTGAGGAGTTGTGGAGACAACTCAAAGACTTGTTGGACACCGGCTACATCTGCCCATCTAAGGCTCTATTTAGTGCATTAGTCTTTTTTCTAAAGAAGAAAGATGGATCCTTCCAAATGTGCATCGATTATCGGGCACTCAATAAGATCACCATCAAGAATAGGTATCAATCCCCTTGATCGCAGATCTTTTCAATCAGCTTGGTAAAGCACGGTACTTCACCAAGCTTAACTTGTACTCCAAATGCTAACAAGTTCGGATTGCCAAGGGAGACAAGCCAAAGACGACATGTGTAACCAGGTATGGCTTGTTTGAATTCTTTGTAATGTATTTTAGCCTTACCAATGCATCAGCCGCATTTTGCACTCTTATGAATAAGGTTCTTCAACCTTTTCTCGACTACTTTGTCATCATATACTTGGATGATATCGTAGTGTATAGCAACATACTTAAGGAACATATGCAAAACTTGTGACAAGTCCTCTAAGTACTACGTGAGAACAAAGTCTATCTTAAGATGGAGAAGTACTTAATTGCTCAACGAAAGGTGGAGTTCCTCAGCCACAAGATGCAGACGAGAGGTTGATGGTGGAGAACTTGAAAATGAAAGCCATCCTCGAGTGGAAACTTCCGGGCTACACCTAGTCGTTCAAAGTTCAAACAGATGCCTCTGACTTCAACATTGAAGGAGCAATTATGCAAGAAGGCCACCCAATAGCTTTCGAGAGTTGAAAGCTCAACGACATGGAACGCCGCTATACCGTGCAACAGCAGGAAATGACTACCATCATCTATTTGCCTATAAGTGTGGTGACACTACTCGCTTGGCTCACACTTTGTGATCTTAATGGATAGCGTAGCCACAACCTACTTCCAAACACAAATGAAGTTGAGCGCCAAATAAAGAAGGTGGCAAGACTTTCTCGCGGAATTCGACTATCAGCTGGATTATAAGCCCGAGAAAGCCAACGTCGTTACGGATGCTTTAAGTCACAAAGCAGAGTTGGCAACTCTTAGCTTGAGCTAACCGAAGTCCAACTTTGTCACTCGTATCAAGGAAGATCACTAATAAGACCCCTTAGTGAAAGATTTGTTGGGGAAAGTTATTTAGGTTAAGACACGATGATTTTGGAAAAAGGAATGCATCCTCCTCACCAAATGAGATCGACTCTTTGTGCCTAAGTAGGAAATTTGTGGAAAAAAGTCATCAATAAGTGCTACAACTTGAAGTCGACTGGCCACCCAGAGTAGAGCGCATGACCACACTAGTCTAAGCCTTCTACTTTTTACCACACATGTGGGACACCATTAAGGCATATATGCGGACTTGTCTTGTGTGCCAACAAGACAAGTTAGATAACCAACTTCCGATAGGATTGTTAGAGCTCCTACCACTAGCATCAAGGCCATGAGAAAGTGCCATGATGGACATCATTTCAGCCTTTCCTAAGTCCAAAAGGCACAGAAGCATTATGGTTGTGGTTGACCACTAAAGCAAGTACGTAACTTTAATCAATGCACTTACTGATTGCAAAGTGGATAAAGCTACCCACCTCTTCATCAAACACATCATGAAGCTATGGGCAGTTCTGAAAACCATTGTGAGCGATTGAGACCCCTGATTCACTGGACGCTTTTGGATGGCACTTTTCTAGTTGTTGAGAACTGACCTCAAGTTCTCAACAAGCTTCTATCAGCAAACCAATGGGCAAACTGAGAGCATCAACAGTCTCATCAAGATGTCTATGAGGTATTATGTGAGTGCTCATCAGTAAAATTGGGCTAAATTGCTAGATGTTGCCTAATTTTCATACAACCTTTAACGAAGCAAGGCTATAGGCTAGAATCCATTCGAGATCATCATGGGATTTCAGCCTATGACACCCAATGCCATAGCCTGGACATATGGAGGAGAAAGCCCAAGGCTCACACGCTCGCCCACGAATGGCACGAGGATGCAGACATCACATAAACATATCTCGACAAGGTCTACACAAGATGAAAAAGTGAGCTAATTCAAGGAGACGTCATGTCGATTGTAAGGAAGGTGATCAAGTTATGGTCAAGCTCTTACCCCAATAGTTCAAGACTTTGCGGAAAGTCCACAAAGGGTTAGAGAGGTGATACGAGGGGCCCTTCCCATTTGTATGATGTATGGGCAATGTCTCGTACCAATTCTAACTTCCGCCAAGACTCAAGATTCATCCAATCTTCTATGTAACTCAAGTAGTATCATGAAGATACGGAAAACCTAAGCCATGGTAAGTCAAGACATGCCTTAATAGTTGTTGTCACCGCATATGACAGGAATGTGGAGTACATCCTCGCCGATCAAGTAATCTGAAGAAAAGGCATACTGGCTTACAACGAGTACTTGATGAAGTGGAAGAACCTTCCCAAAAGCGAAGCAACTTGGCAATTCGCGGAACACATCCAAAAGTACAAGCACTAGAATATGACGAGGATGCCGTGAGCATAGGTAAGGGAGGAATATCACATGCCACTCAAATTTGCCACCAACGTAGGCTAACCTCACACATGCGGATACGCTCAATAAAAGTCCGCCTAAACATGGGATGCGCTTAGAAATGGGGTGCACTTCGCTCAACAGCGGGATGTACTTAGCAGTAGGGTCGTCTCATAACACTAGCCAGCCGTGGTGTGCTTAGCAAGTGATCAAGCCCGGCTCGAATTCCAGAATTCTCTACAATTTGTAAATAGCTAGAAGTTTCTACAATTTTGCATTCTTGTCCTACGAAGATATTTAGGCAAGTTGCCAACTTGCTTGGTGAGCTCTAGAACTAGGCATCCAATACTATAAATACCCTATCACCTTTGCCATTTTGCTCACCACACTAATACCACGAACATACAAAACACCCCTCAAATATAAACTCTCAAGCTCTTGTAAAAAGCTCTCTTCTATCTACTCTTTTATGAGTAATAAAATTATATTTGGCCATATTGCTCTCTCTTTTCTCTAGCATTGTCACAAGCATCCTTGGCTAGTTTGAGAAAATCATTAGGCTTACTTAGTAACTTTCGTGTTAGAAGTTGTCTAAGTGTCGCACGGGTTGCTATGCAATAAAACTCATCCTGTGACAACCTGGACATATAAGCATGGTTTATTTTCCAAAATTTGAAATAATGTGGGTGGGAATCTGGAAAAAGATGATGACATAATCATATGCAAAAGAATTTTTTTAAGGGAAAATGACATTACATCTTCAAGATTTGGAAAAATGATCATGAAAACCCTCAAATTTGTAATAAAAATTTTCAAGACTTTTTTTTATCATAATATCCTTTAACTCTATTAATTCAAAAAAATTGACTATAGTATTTTATAATAACTAGAAATATAATATTAAAATAAATATAATAATATGTGCATTTTAAAATAATTTCAATGTTTAAAAAATATTTTTAATGTTTTACAATCTACTTAGACATATTTTATTATATAAAAGTAATTTTTTAATAAATGGGAACATAATATTAAAATGTAAATTATTTTCAATATTACGTAAACAGTAACTGCAATATTATTAATATGAGAGATATTTTACTAATTGTAAAATCTATTTAACCAAAGGTTTATTTAAAACCTCAATAATAAATAAAATTTATCATTAAAATAAATATACTAATTTACATATTGAAAATTATTTTATATATTAAAAAATATTTTAATATCATTAGTCTATTAGATAAGTTATATTATTTATATTAGGAAAATTATCCACCGTCCACTTGTTTTTCCAACTTTTTTAAAAATATACAATTCTTTTTTTTTAGCTAGAATCCACCTGAAATTACATTTATTTTCACTTTTTCACTTCCGTTTGGGTATCGTTAAGAAAACTAACGGGATATTATTTAAAAGACTTTTTTACCCTCAAATGTAAGAGATAATTTATCCACGGACCACTTGCTTTTTTCTTTTTTTTAGAAATACACAATTATTAATTTTTTTTTACTGAACTCTACTTGAAGTTATATTATTTTGCACCTATCCACCACTGTGTCGTTGTGAAATAACGATTTTACCCTTATGATGTTAGCAAAGTTATAATGATCTCCAAACGAAAGTGGAAAAATGAAAATCAATGTAACTTCAGGTGGATTCCAGCAAAAAAAAAAGAATTGTGTATTTTTAAAAAAACGATAAAAAAACGGTTGAACGATGGATAATTTCCCTTTATATTATATTTGTATTTATTAGAAAATTTAAAGTCAATTTTTTAGTTATTATATTCAAATAGTATTATGGAAAAAAGGGGTCTTATGCTCTTATTAGTATTCTTTATAAAAATTTAAAGGTCTACACGACTATTTCTTTAAACTTTAGGATGCAATTATTCTTTTTCCTTTTTCAAATTTTTATTAGATTATAATTGCATTATTTAACAAAGATAGTGTTGACCACGAGCAGCACACATATAATAGCTCTTTAATTTCCACTTTCTAGTAAATATATACTTTTGTAAATTAGAAAAACCATGTGATAAGAACTCCTTTTTATTCATGTTATTGTATTTTCCTTCATGTGGGAAATTTAAATCCTAACATTCTGCCACTCTTCAGAACCGACGTCCGTAGCAGCCCATCATTCTTAATTAGGTTACTTCACTGATTCACTAATTTCGTCTTTTTCTAGGTAACAGAGATCCCTTTGTCACCTACACTTCATCCACTAACACATGCTTTTAAAAAAAATAGCGAAAGATTAGAGAAGACGAAGACGTGGGCCTTGCCTGCAAGAGAGAGTAATCAATTTGTTTAGCCATAGAATTTATGGATTTTATTGTGGGACTTTACAACACCTTGTACTATTCTTTTCAGTTAAGGGGAGTCATACAATAAAGCAAGACAATTAAGAAGTTTCAACTATAGACCTTGTTCCCTTACATTGTCTATTAGTTACAGACCATGACAAGTTAATAATGGAGCGAGATAGTGGAAGCAGAATTGATTGGATAGAAAAACTAGATATCGTTCTAGTAATGGACCAAGCCAACGCAATTAAGTTATGCTTTAATCAAAGCGTGATTTCATTCTAATTTAACGAGTCAATGAGATATTTAATAACGCGTAAAATGAGATTATATGACGCTCTAGTCCAAACGACTTTACAAGAGAGATTTGATAGATAATCCTAGAGGGAATTATAAAAAAAATATTTTATTGAATAATTGAATTTGAAGTTATTAAAATAATTACAAGTCCTCTCTATTCATAATAGAGGAAACCTACTTCATTAAGTTAACTTAACAAGGGAAATCAAATCACAATTATAATAAAAATAAAATATATTTTCCCTATAAAAAAGGAAGTTGATGAAGTATTCAAACTCGAGGACGAGTTTGTTTTCAAAGGGGAAGAATGATGTAGGACATTAATTTAGGTTAATTAAGGATTTTATAATTTTTATTATTTTAGGACTTTCTATTTTAATTAGAGTCAATTATGGTATTTTATTATTTTAGGACTTTCAATTTTCATTGGAGTCAATTAAGATGTGAGATTTAATTAACTTCATACTTCATCAACTTCCTTCGCTTGTACATTCTTCAAGGCGATTACAACTTCCAAGAATGAATAACGATTAAATAATTCTTGCCCTTCCCTAGTTGTCACTCAATGTGCTCTCCAACAAGTTTTACTTTTTCAATCAAATCTTTTTCAAGCACAACCTTCTTGTCTTCAATGTGAACAGGTAGAACCATTTCGATCATTTCAGCTTCTTTAACTTGATTTTGTTGCACAACCTCGTTTGTACTATTAGACTTAATGTGCAAATCAAAAGTAGGTTGATCTTCTTTAAAAATCTCAGATTTATATAAAAAATCTCATCATCTTCAACACTTCTCTTGTTCTCCCAAGAAACATCATGGACATTTTCGCATAAATTTTCAGACTGAAACTTTAAGTCAATAAGAAATTTAACCTCTTCTTCTGGCATCTCGTATGAGTGTTCTTCGTCAACAATAGGTGAACTCATAGGTACATCTTTGGAAATTATCATAGAGACAGGCCATTGTTAGGTTAAATCTTTGACAATTCTTTTAATCACATCATTTATGTTTCTTTGTCGTTGTGACTTGATTTGCGATTGGATTTGCTTGGCTAAATGAATTGCATGCTGTAAAGTACAGATAGTATATGTAGGCATCCTTTATTGAATATGTAAATCAAGCCCCTTCACAAATCTTATAACTGTATTCTCTTTAGGTTCATAATAATATGTACACCCATAAAATATTTAAAACTCATAAGCATAATCAAAAACTGATCTCGTGTTGTATTAAACAATAATCAAGAGGGATAAACTCAAATCGTAGAATACGTTTCATACCATTCTATAATTGAATTTTGCATTTGCCTTGGCCAAGTCGAGAAATTTACAACTCATCCCACCATTTTAAAATACTTATGCTTAATCTACTAGCAGCAAATGATATTTGCTCTACTTTGGAAGTGCGCCAAGCTATATACCAATGCTCAATTTTGTCGAAACAATCAAGAAATTTGCTTGGACGAGTATATGCAAAAAAATTTTGGTACATGAAAAATAGGAGGGCAAAGATGGTAGTTTGCCATTTATCATCATGTTTCCACACAATGGAAAAACTGTAAATAATGCTCAACTCTCGGGTTTAGTGTGGCCGGCAGTAGGTGGCCGCAATTGGGACCGGAGGGTGTTGGATCTGGAAGAGTTGGTGATGAGGAACATGATGGTGGCCTTGGATTGGCCAGATTTACGACAGTCTGCCCATAAAATTGACTTGAATACACAGCGGTTTATGGTGATTTGGTTGTGATTTATGGCAGTTTGTCGTGGTTTTTGGTGACAAGGATGGTCGCAGGAGGCTTAAGATTCTTATAGTGGTGGCGGTCGACGATAAAAGTGGCTGGTTTCGCAGTGGCGGTCGGTGGAGAGCCACGTGTTTTGGTTGTTCACGCGATGGCCGCACGACTGATCAAGGGTTGTGGATGACCAGGCCTTGGTTGTGGAGGCTGGGGATCACAACAACGGCGACGATCAACGAAAAGAGGAGGTGATTGGTAGTGGATGGTAGAGGCTCATGAGTTTGGGTATTTTCACGGTGGTGGCAACAACGTTAAGAGCGAGCTGGGCTAGCATTTGGTCACCGGATTATGGCGAGTCTGATGGTTGCAGTGGTTGGCGGAAACGATGGTGGTGGGCTGCTGTGGCGGCAATGGCAGCAGCTAGGGTTTCAAAATTTTAGTATTTGCGATTTTTTTTTGCTTTTTTTTAATAAACAGTGATGGATTTGGTGGGGAATGGACATGGGTAGCCAAGAAAGCTGTGCAATTGGCACAGAACCACTCTCATACCAATCGATGGAGCGAGCATAGAAAAAATGAAAATTGATAGGGTAGGAAAACTAGATATCATTCTAGTACTGGACCAAGTCAATGCTATTAGATTACGCTCTAATCGAAGCGTGATTAGATCTCGTTCTAATCCAACAACTCAATGAGATTTTTAATAGCACGTAAAACAAGATTAGATAATATTCTAATCAAAACGACTGTATAAGAGAGATTTTGATAGATAATCCCAGAGAAAATTATAAAAAAAAAGATGCTTTATTGAATAATTGAATATGAAGTTATGAAAATAATTACGAGATCTCTCTATTTATAATAGAGGAATCCTACTTCTCTAAGTTAACTTAAAAAAGAAAATCAAATTATAATTATAATTATAATGGAAATAAAATATATTTTTCCTAAGTTAACTATATCTCATACCTTAATTGACTCTAATGAAAATTGAAAATACTAAAATGATAAAATACAATAATTGACTCTAATTAAAATATAAAATCTTAAAATAATAAAAATTCTAAAATCCTAAATTAACGTCCTACATCAGTTAATAAATATGAAGATGAGAAGTAGAATTAATTAGAGGGTCAAATGACCTGAGTAACAGTTCGCATGCCAGTTGAAAAAATAGTTAATTTTTTCGAGCCTCAAATGTTCTAACATATGCCACCATCCCCCATTAATTTTCACAGTAGTCATTGCACTTCCAATTCTGTTGGTTTTCATTGTCGACTCTAATAATTTTAATTTGAAAGATTATTATGCCCCTAGAATCGATTTGTACGATTACTAAAATAGCCGTTATAAAAGACATTTACAATGAATTTTTTTCTTTTTACTTATTTTTTAGGGTTATTATCATTTTACTACTTCAGAAATTGTCAAATATCAAATGAATATAACAATTATTGTCTCCTATCATTTTACTACTATATCTTTATAAAAATATCATTTTACTACTTTTCCGTTATAACTGTTAGTTGACCGTTAGTTGACTGTTAGTTGACTGACACAATATAAATTTTACCCTTCATGATTAAAAAAATTAATAAGATAAATTTGTAATTCATATATCATAATTCTAGCAAAAAAATTATGTTGGTATTTTATATCCATTTTAATAAATATATTACAAATTTATTTTGTAAATATGCTTCAAATATATATTTTTTTAATCATGAAGGGTGAAATTGATATTTTATTAGTCAACTAAATGGTCAACTAACTAACTGATAACTAATGGATCAACTAACTATCAACTAATGATCAACTAATGGTAACTAACTAACAGAATGTAACGAAAAAGTAGTAAAATGATATTTTTATAAAGATATAGTAGTAAAATGATAGGAGATAATAATTGTTGTAGTCATTTGATATTTAGCAATTCCTGAAGTAGTAAAATGATAATAACCCTATTTCTTAAACAAATAAAAAACTAGAATTAAATTTTTGTTCTTTGAAGTAATCAAATTTTTTTCTTAGAAATGCATTTTTTAATTTCTATTAGAGATTTGAACATTTTGAACAAATCTTATGATAATTGGTGTCAGACACCAAAATATGAGAGTACAAATCAACTTATATAAAAAGTTCCTAAATATAGCTTTTTTTTTTTTCAAATTTCTCAAGAAACTCTCATTAAGAAATATCAACTATGACTTTTTTTAGTACTAATATATAAATTATATAAAAAAAAATTGAAAATGCTCTTTTCTAAGCGTCATGTGAAACATAAACTCATCGCGAGTATGTTTGCCTTTATACATTGAAAAAATTATTGTAATTAGCTAATTTATTATTTTTTTCTTGGTCAAATATCGAAACGGTTGAAGTTTTTTTTTTATAAATTTTTTAGGTAATGAAATGGGTGCTAAATGATAACTTACAAAGTATGAAGGGATAAATAACAATTGTAGATTCACGTGGGTGTATTGGGATTTAGTCTTTTTATGAAATTTTCCACCACGGATTTTTCAAGCTTCCATTAATTTCTATCCGTTGGATTTCAACCAATAAATTTAACCAATAATAGCTGCTGGCAGTTAGTTACAGCTTACAGAGTTGGGTAACTTGGGCGTCGCTACCTTCAAATACACAAAATAAAAATTTCTGAGTTTTCGACATAATACTTTTTTTTTTTGGCTGCAAACCAGTTAGATACAAAGCTTGTCTAAAATATCTTCATTGAAGATTCCAATCGACAAGTGAGCTTGAAATAATTTTTAAATTTAGATTGTTGATTTATACTCAATCATCCATAATTTTTTGCCATACACATATATAGTAATATACAATTAAAATTTAATTAATTTTATATTCTTATTTAATAATTATCAATTAGAATTTTATAAAAAAATTGGTAAAAGGATCATCTCAGTCTTGAATCCAAGTTCATTTTTCTAAAATCTTGCTAGCTTACAATTATTTGTACAGTCCCTAATAAAATGGAGTGACTACCCCGCTCGAGTTCACCAGTCATTCATTTGAAAAATTCTACATTACCTCAAAGATATCATGTCAGTCATAAAACAAACAAATAATATTATGATATATATATATTTATTTTGAAAAACCATCATACAATTGATGGTTATATAAAATTCAAATCCACATGTCATACATGCATTAATCAGTTGTATTACTTTTGATGTACTACTCATTTTAGTTTGAACATAGCTTGCAACATTTTTCTACCATGCCTTTTTAAAATCCTTACTAATAAGTTCGCAACACGACTAAATATGTGTTTTACATTATAAAATATGTTTTATATTTTCTAAAATCATTACTATTAAGAGCTTAATAAATTTATATTTTATAGAACAAAATAAATTAACATTGTTGGTGTTATTGTTCCACCAAGGTGATGGTGGCAGCAATAGCAATGGTGGTAGCAAGTAGCAGCGACAACAATGGGCAGCAACTGTAGGAAAATGATAATTTTTGTTTTTGTTTTTATTTTTCAAATATATAAAGGAAGACAAAATGAGAATTTTAAAATTTGAGTGGAATAATATGATAAATTTAAGGAATGAGAATCCTAATAATCATTCACAATTTCAGGTGAAGGCCGCCATTTTAATTTCAGGTCGAGGCCGCCATTTTGATTCTAGTTCTCCCCCTCATTTATGCCAGTAAGCACATCATTTATTCTCATTTCTTAATTCATAGTCTAATTGTTGATAAGTATACACACCATAAGTATATAATAAAATGTTATTTCAACTGGCATTGATAGTATTAAAATCAAAATAATATTAACATGACTTACATATAGGGATGGATATGGATATTTGATGGATAATATCCATCCAAAATCTTTTTAAATATGGATATTGATAGTTTTAAAATTATCCAATTAGATATTGGATGGATATGAAAATTTGATGGATATCCAAAGTCCAATTCATTTATCCAATTTTAAGTTAAAAAAAATATTGTAAAACTAAAATGAAAAATATATTGTAAAACTAAAATGAAAAAAAATAAAAACGAATGTCATAGATTATCGATTTAGCAAACCCTCAGATTATCACCAGCCGCTCGCCGGTGCTCGTCGCTCTTTGGCCGCTCATCATCCACCGCTCATCTCTTCTCTTCTCTTTTCTCTCTGTCACTGAGGAAAAGGAACAAGCGGAGGCAAACCTGCAACTTATATCTCTCTCTTTTGACATCTATGTATGTAACTCAAATCTCTCTCTTTTTCTTTACTTGCACTCCTCGAATTTTGTTTGATTCATTGCCTTTGATCTGTGGTAATAATAGACTGTGCTTCTTTAAAACAAAAAAATCGCAACATTCATTTTTGGGAAAAAAAATATGTATAATGGTAAATATTTACCCTGTTTTTCTCTATTTATTTGCTCTGTTAACTTGTAGGGTTTTAATTATTAGTTTTTATTTTTTCTTCTCTCTCTTCGCTTCTCTTCTTTTTCGGCAGCTCTCACGATGTCTCACATTGAATTATTTAATTGTAAGAACGTGTTCAACTTGACTTGAAGCCAACCAAAATGGAAACAATTTCTCTTTTCCCCGTGTGCCCATAAATTTGTTTGTTTCCATCACTTTTTAGATGTTTCATGGTCCATAAAAGCAATGTTTCTCACTTTTTAGAAATATTTTTGCTCATTTTTTTGTATTGAATTTGGAGGAAATTAATCAACTTCTTATGATCTATGGGTTTTGTTAATTGGTTAATTTTTTTAATTTGGTTTGTTTGATTAAAAAAAAGAGTATAGTGTTTTTGAATTTGGTTGAATATATATATAAAAAAAGAGTTAATTTGATCATTAGAATCATCATTTCACTTATATACAGAATATACAAAAAAAAAAGAGTATGGTTAGATCCAATTTGGTCGAAGCATTTGGTGAGTCTAGTTTGTTTCTAGTTCTAGTTCAGTTGTGATAGGCATGTGTGATGTGCAAAAATTTAATGCATTTAAAAGCCAACATATTCATAAACAAGTTAAGCTGGAGTTAGATACTTACTTGGAAGAGGAGGATAAGAGACCTTGATATTTTAATGTGGTTGAAGGTGAATAGAAGTAGGTATCCTATATTTTCAGAGATCGCTAGAGATTTTTTGGATATTTCGGTCTCCATAGTTGCTTCCGAGTCTGCTTTTAGCGCAAATGGTCAATTTTTAAGTTCACATTGTAGTAGACTTCATCCATGTACATTAGAGGCCTTAATGTGTACACAAAATTGGATATGCTCAATTGAAAGGCATCAAATTTATCTCACTTCTACACTTTATTTAATTTTGATAATATTTGTTTTCTTTATATTTCTTAAGTGTTTTTTGGGGAAAAAAATAGGTGGGATTCCTAAAGATAAGGTGATAAATGGAGAAGAAATGAACGGAGAAGTGACTGATAATGATGAAGAGGAGACACAAGCATGTTCTGAATAGTGTTTCTTTTTTCTTTTTCTGGTATGTGCTTGATGCTCATTTTGATGCTCAATTATGAATTATCATGGTCATAAATGATACATATTATTTACTTGTTTAATTCTTTGTTTTAATTTGCAAATTAATGATGATGGTCAAGCTAGAGATTGAAAGCTTATATAAGTTGTACAAGGCTTGAAGTTTTTGTATTTAGTTTGAAATTAGGTTGTAATTTTGTATTATAATTTCTTTTTATGAACTTATATTTTTTATATTTTTTATTTGAGATGTTTATTATTTTTGATTTGATATTATTATCTGATATTGGTTTAATTATTTCATATTATTATTTTTTATTTCATATTTTTGGTATTACTTTGTGTGTAATAAAAATTATATATTCATAGATATTCATATCCATATGGATAAAATCCATATCCAGCATTAAATGATGGATATGGATATTGATATATCCATCATGGATAATTAAGGATTTGTACTTGGATGGTTAATATCCATCCACAATTAGATATTTGTCATCCCTATTTACATATGTCAGTATAATTTGTCGATGGTTGTAGTTGTTATTGAATTGAAATTGTAACTTCAGTTATAATTAGAATTACCATTGGAATTAGAATTGTAATTATAATTACAATGGTAATGGCAATTCTAATTGTAGTTTGAATTGAAATTGAACTTGTAATTGGAATTGGAATTGCAACTGCAATTGAAATTACAATTGCAATTGTTATGATATTTGCAATTTTAATTAAGATGAAATTGTTATCAATTGTAATTGTAATTCTAATTTGAATTAAGGATGGTAAATTTTTAGCCGGTACCAATATTACCCATAAATGTGCAAATCTATAATTATCCATAATCTTCACATCCATCCGTATCTAATTTTAGATGCTGGATGTGGATGTGGATAACCACGGATATCCGTGTATATTAATTTTTTAAAATTAAAAAATCATACAAAATATTATTAAGTTAGCAACATGATTAACAATGTGTTTTACATTATAAAATTTAATTTATATTTCCTAAAATCATTACTATTAAAAGTAAATTAAATTTTAATTTTATAAAACAGAATAAGTTAACATTATCCATGTTATTGTTTTGCCACATTGGTCCCATTGCAGACAAAGATGAAGGTGGTAAAATCGTGACAATTTAGGTACCATCAGACTCAAAGTTTTATAATCTATACAATGGTACTAATTTCTTATTTTTTAAAAAAAAGTAAATGATGATGGTTGTAGAAATTCCACCCTAAAGAGCAGTTGCAACTTAACTCCTTATAATGGTGTAGTGATAAGGGACATTGCCCACTAAACCAAACTCACTGTCAACAAACAAGTATGACCAAGGTGGCCGTGAATCTGAATGCACCACCGTTAGGCGATGGAATATGTTGCTGCTGCTACTTTGGGTGACCTTTCCACCACTACAGTCTACTTTAGGCCAATGAAATTAGTACTTTTCCATAAATCATATAATTTCCAAACTAGTGGTGCCAAATTCGTTATCATTCAGCCACCTTGTCTTTACTTGTGATGGCTACATAACTGCCTAAATATTATTGCCGGCGACTGCTTCAACAATATTATCAATAGTTTTGCTTTCCAGTCTTAATTTTGTAAATTTTATATATATATATATATATATATATATATATATATTAATTTTAATTCTAGATAAATGGTACTGGATAAATAAATAATATCCATGTCCATCAAATATCAAGTGGATAATTTTTAAAAATATTCATACTTCAATAAAGAATATTTTGGATTGATATGATCTAATCCAAATTGAATGGATTTGATTGCAATCCCTCTTTAGAATTACAATTTTAATTGTCAGGATTATTCTATGACACTATTTTTTCTTTTTTTTTTTACAGCATCAATAATGTAACAAATGTGTCCTATTAGATTTGGTCAACAATATAAGATATTTGTATTAAGAGAATATATAGATCCTTTTAAAATACTGTAATCGCTTAACAAATTGGTTAAAAACATTTTTTAACTAATTAAAAGAAGAAAAAGAAAGAGTTATAATCCCATTATGTAAAAAGTCATATAGTATCATAGAAAAATACATAATTTTAATTGTAATAGGAATTGTAATTATTCTATCAAAAAAAGGAATTGTAATTATTATTTAATAAAATTACAATCGAAATTGGAATTAGTCAATGGTTGTAATTGTCATTGAATAAAATTATAACTATAACTATATTTAGAATTATCATTGACATTGTTGTTTTAACTAGATACTGGGCAAGGAGAGAAACCTAGCTAAACACAATAAGTTTGTAAATGAAGGGGGTTGGGGTGCCTTAATTGATCGAGGTGTGTTGTCTATGTTGACCTTCTGTGAGGCTTTAGAAAGAACAAAGAAGAGAGGTTGATGGAATGAATTTGGACTTATAGAGAAATGGTTCCAAGGTCTTTACTTAACCTGCAAAATGTAGAAAAAGAGGTTAGGGCTAGAGTTATGGTGGTTGGCGACCATACTTGGATGCTGAAGTTAGTTTTGGGGTTGTTTTGAGTGTCAAAACCTTGCAAGCTTTCAATAATAGCATTGCTCAAGGTAGAAGATGAGCCTCATCCTTTTTTGTGTGTTTATTGCTTAGAATGGCTTAGTAAGAAAGAGAAAACTTAAGCGTCTTTATATGGAGTACCTTAGGGTATTCTTGTCATCATGTCACTTGCCATAATTTTATTAGCACTCCTCTCTCTCTGCACAACAATATTCCTATCCTTTGGCATTATGACCATTTGGGGCTATAGAACATGCTTGAAGAATAAGTTGGTTCATCATTTACACAATTTTTCTATAAAAACACGTTGGAATTTGTTGGGTTGTCTAGCATGTCTTACGGAGGTTACCATGCAATTGCTGGTGTGTTAGATGAAGACAAATGGTAGGCTGTCTCTGGCTATTATCATGTCAAATGCTTGAAGAATAAGTTGGTTCATCATTTACACAACTACTTTGGTAGGCTGTCTCTGGCTTTTGCAGGCATGGTAGCCCATCACTCCCTTTTTTTTTAGTAAATATCTCTTCATTGGTTCCTCATTTTCAACTAAGGATTCAATATTATTTTTTATGATAATGACACTTCACATCCTGATATTTTGGATATTTTCTCTAACCTTTTCTGTCCTTAACATGGTGAAATCCATATACTATTCGAATCTCTGGTGTACCCAATATAAGCCAAACTACTCTTAGTGAATTTTCTATTATTAATTATTTTTGACGCGTAGCATTCTCTTATTAGTCTTCCATTTCCTCCCCAAACAAGATTCCTCTATTATCTTTATGGTGAAAGTATTTAAGGCATTCAAAACTTTTAAAAGAATTATGAATGACACATGGTGATATCTAAACTTTCTTCATTGATGGCTAATTAGGGAGGGGTTGTGAGGTACAATTTTCTTAAACATAGTAGACTTTATTTTTAAGCTAACAAGCCCCTCAAGTTTATGATATTTAATTTTAAGGAATGATGACATAAGTAATGACATAAGAAATGATGACGTAAGCAATGACGTAACCAATGATATAAGAAGAAATGTAGAGAAAAATAAGAATTCAAGAATTCAAGATTTTAGTAAGTTATTTATGAAGGTTAATCTCAACCATTGATCAAGCGTTATGGTGGCAAAATCTTAGCCATCCATTAGCCTTAAGAAATCCTACAAATACCCCTACCACCTTTCATTTTCGATCCAACCTATAAATTTCATTCTCTTCTATTCTAAGTCATAATATCAAGAGTAGAGAAATTCTCAATTTAGAAAGGTCTAGAGAAGTCAAGGTCAAGAGGTAAGTAACACTTCAACTGCAATGTAAGGACAAAATTCTTTTTATACTTAACTTCAGTTTTTAACCATTCATTTATGTTGTGATGGCTATTATGATAATGTCAATTCTTATATGGTCAGCTTTGCCGCCTAATCTACAATGTTTAGTTATGTTATGGTCGGCTGTGCCGCCTAATTTATGATACTTAGTTTATTATAGTCGGCTCTGCCGCATAATCTATGATGCTTAATTATATTATGGTCGGCTCTGCCGCATAATCTATGATATTTAGTTATATTATGGTTGGCTCTACCGCCTAATCTGTGATACTTATACTTAATTATGCTATGGTCGGCTATGCCGCCTATATTCAAGAATATTGTTCTTAAATAGTGTTGCGTGTTGATTCAGTTATGCATCTAGGAGTTTGAAATGTTATGACATAAGTTGCATTTGATACTTGCATATCATGGATTACATTATTAAGAAGATGTTTATGAAAATGAATTTATGAAAATAGGCGTGGTTGTACTACCATGTGGCAAAGTTTCTAAGGAGGGCAAGCCCTCAAAGTAAAATAAAAAAAAATCCTTTGGGGACGGTGATACGTAGCGCCCAAAGCTAAATAAAAAGAAATCTTTTGGGGACGGCGATACATAACGCCAAAAAGATCAATTAATGAATGTCAAAGGGCATATTGTTTAAAGAGTAAAAGTGCCAGCCTTATAGTGCAACATACCTAGGGCCCTAATAAGTTGTTTCGTATTTTTCTGAGTTTTCTTTTAAAGCTTATTATGATCATCCACATGCATAATAAGATATACATGCATCTATGTTTTACTTACTAAGCATTAGCTCATAAAGTCCTTACATTGCCAGTAACGATGAGTAGGGCAAGCTGGCGCCAAGTCCTAACCAAGATGAAGTGCATATGGGCATAACTGACCTTGGAATTTTATGATGGGCTCAGCTTTGTTTTAATAAAAATAAGCATCTTGGCTTTATGTAATAATTAAGTCTTAAAATAAACTAAGGAATCTCTGTATAATTCTTACTTTTCTGTAAGAAAGTTTTGTTGGATTGTGTTAAACTTTTAGAATTCGTATTTTTATTAAAAATACAATGTTTTAAAATTTTTTCTTTAAAATAATTTTTTTAGTGGAGTGTTACAAATTGATATCAGAACCCAAGGTTTAAAGCGATTCTGTAGACCGTCCATATTCACAAGTTGAGGGTAAGGATAAGGCTCGGCTTTTTAGTAAAGAATTGGAATTAGGTTAGTTAGAAATCTTACATTTGATTTGTTTGACACTTAGAAATTAGTTTAAAAATTCGTTAAGATGCCAAGCGCTAAGGGTAACAGAAGCAGCAGGGTGGACGAAACTGCAATGGAGCAATCTGCAATTGATCGACTTACAAACATTGTGGCATGATTCTTGGAAAGGGAAGTTAGAAGGGATGAATATGCTCAGGCAACGAAAAATGCAGGGAGTAAATTTCGAAGATTAAACCCACCTATATTTGAAGGAGGTGTAGATCCTATTGCAGTAGACCAATGGTTACGAACCATGGAAAGAATGATAAAAGTAGCCAAAGTGCCAGAAGAAGAAAAATTCAATTGTGTCTTCTTTATGCTACGAGGAGCGGCGGAGTATTGGTGGGACTCTATCAAACGAATCCATAATGAAGCAACAATGCAATGGGAGGAATTTAAAGAACACTTCTATAACAAATACTTTTCAGAGACTGTTCACTCAGCCAAAAGAAGAGAGTTTGTTTATTTACAATAAGGAATGATGTCTGTGCTAGAGTACATCCGAAAATTTGATAAGCTCTCTCGAGATAAGCTCTCTCGATATGCCCCACATATGGTTGTAACGAAAGATTTGAAAAAGAACCACTTTATGTATAGATTGCACAAAGATCTCGCAAAAGACATAAAGGTGGTTGGAGTTTGTGATGCTTCCTTTAACGAACTCATCGATCGAGCCTTAGTAATTGAGTAAGTAGATGAAGAAAATAATGAAGAAAAACAAATAAACAATGAAAGTGTGAACCAGGGAAATTTTGTAAAAAACAACGCTCAAATAATAATAAGAGAAAGGGAACGCCAGTGGTACAAGATCAGAATAAAAGCAAACGCCCAAAGAATCTTCATAAGGAAGTCCCACGAAAGCCAAAGTGCAATAAATGCAGAAGAACTCACCCTGGGGAATGTCGAGCAAATAACAGAACATTTCAAATGTAGAAAGGAATGACACTTCATCAGGGATTGCCTAGAAAATGGTATGCAACAAGAAAAGTCTAGAGCTCGAGTATTCACACTCATCAAGGCAGATGCAGAAGGAAACCCCTTAGTAATATCAGGTGAACTATTATCTGCAAAACTCCTGCAGATGTGCTAATAGACTCAAGAGCTACACATTCATTTGTCTCACCAGCATTTATTAAGAAAATAAAAAATGTCCCTGACATAATAAATAAGCCTTTTAGTGTCATGGTACCATCGGGTGAACTATTAAACTCAGGACAAATAATTAAGGCATGTGAGGTCAACATTAGTGGTCATATACTAGGTGTTGATCTAATAATCCTTGAGATGCGTGACTATGACGTAATTCTTGGCATGGATTGGTTATCAAAGCACTATGCCAAGATAGATTGTAAGAAAAAAGAGGTAACTTTTCGACCACCACGAACGAAATCATTTACATTTAAAAGAGAATGCAAAAGGGACAGAATGTCTGTCATTTATGCCTTAAAAGCAGCCAGACTATTAAATGGAGGATGTGAGTGGCAAGTGTTGTTGTCGAAACAGAAGAGCAAAGACGAAAAGTTGGAAGATATTCCAGTGGTGAATGAATTTCCTGAGGTCTTTCCTGAAGAACTTCTAAGATTGCCACCGGATTGAGAAATTGAATTCAAAATCGATTTGCTACCAGGAACTGCTCCAATTTCAAAGGTGCCCTATAGGATGGCCCCATCAGAACTAAATAAATTAAAAAGTCAATTGCGAGAGTTACTAGAAAAAGGCTACAAACGCCCAAGCCATTCACCATGGGGAGCACCAGTATTGTTTGTAAAAAAGAAGGATAGATCAATGCGAATGTGCATTGACTATCGAGAGCTAAATAAGGTGACTATCAAGAAAAAGTACCTCTTCCACACATTGATGACTTTTTCGATCCGTTGCAAGGAGCAGCTGTATTTTCAAAGATTGATCTACGATCAGGATATCACCAGTTGAGAATTGAGGAAGCAGATATTCCTAAAACAACATTCAGAACACGTTATGGGCACTATGAGTTTGTCGTCATGCCATTTGGTCTAACTAATGCTCCAGCAGCGTTCATGGACTTCATGAACAGGGTATTTAAAGACTATCTAGACAAATTCATAGTGGTGTTCATCGACGATATTTTTGTCTACTCACGATCAAAGGAAGAGCATGCTGAGCACTTAAGGATTACTTTTCAGACCTTAAAGGAGAAGCAACTTTATGCAAAACTCAAGAAATGTGAATTTTGGCTTGAAAAAGTTATATTCCTAGGACACGTCATGTCTAAGGATGGAATTTTAGTAGACTCTTCAAAGGTAGAAGCTATAAGATAATGGTCCAGACCAACTAATGCCAAAGAAGTCAGAAGCTTCTTAGGTTTGGCTGGATGCTACCGAAGATTTGTGGAAGGTTTCTCGAAGATCGCGATGCCATTATCCCAGTTGACAAAGAAAAATGTCAAGTTTGAATGGACTCCAGAGTGCGAGAAAAGCTTTGAAAAACTAAAACGACAACTGGTCACTACCCCAATCCTAACAATTCCTAACAGCTCTAAGGATTTTTTCATCTATATTGATGCCTCCCAAAGTGGCATAAGAAGTGTCCTCATGCAAAATGGAAAAGTCATTGCATATACTTCTAGATAATTAAAGGAGTATGAGAAAAATTATCCAACACATGATTTGAAGTTGGCAGCAGTGGTGAACGCATTAAAAATATGGCATCACTATTTAATAAGAGCACATTGCAAGATTTACACCGATCACAAGAGCCTCAAATACTTTTTTATGCAGAAGGAGTTAAATATACGACAACGGCGTTGGCTAGAGCTTGTCAAGGACTATGATTGTGAAATAAACTATCACCCTGGAAAAGCAAACATGGTAGCAGATGCACTAAGTAAAAAGTCAAGCCTGTCAGCTTTAAAGATTCTACCTAAGCCATTATAAGATAATATATAAGATTGAGTTGGTAACAGGGAAATTAACCAAAATGACCCTTCGCTCAACCTTATTAGAAAAGATTAAGGAAGGGCAGGAAAGCGATGCCTACTTGAAGAACTTGAATATAGAGACCAACTCAAAGGAGATGTAGTTTAAGAAGTCAGAGAAGGGAATCATCTTATTCAAGGACAGGATATGTGTGCCAAACAATAAAGAAATAAAGAAAGAAATTCTACTTAAAGCTCACACAACTCCATATTCACTTCACCCTGGCATAACAAAAATTTACAAAGACTTAGAAAAGCATCATTGGTGGCTTAGAATGAAGAAGGATATAGAGGAGTTCGTGGAAAAATGTCTCACTTGTCAACAAATCAAAGTAGAGCAACAGAGACCAGCAGGACTTTTGCAATCCAATTAAATTTCTCAATGAAAATGGGAAGAAATCATGATGGACTTTGTCATTGGTCTTCTAAACACTACCAAAATGCATGATTCCATTTGGGTGATCGTCGATCGACTTAAAAAGTCTACTTACTTCTTGCCTATTCGAATGACGTACACCATGGACCAGCTTGCAGAAATATATGTAAAGGAGATAGTAAGACTATATGGTATGCCAATTTCTATTATTTTTGACCGAGATGCAAGGTTTACTTTGACATTCTGGGAAAAGTTACATAAGGCTATAGGGACAAGATTGAAGTTTAGTACGGCATTTCACCCTCAAATAGATGGCCAATTAGAAAGAATGATTCAGACACTTGAAGATATGTTGTGAGGATGTGCTATCAACTTTCAGCTGTATAACTTTTCTGTCAACTTTGAGCTGCTTGCATTCCTTGATGTATTTTTTCAATCGCTTCATATAAGGTAGTAATTAAGTCAAGTCCAAGATGCCTTTGCTCGGCCATCTCATTCCAATGAATAGGCGATCTACATTTTCTACCATAGAGAGCTTCATATGGTACCATACCTATTGTTGCTTGGTAACTATTGTTGTAGGCGAATTTAACCAATGGTAAATACTTGCTCTATGATCCTTGAAAGTCGATAGCACATCCTCACAACATATCTTCGAGCGTCTAAATTGTTCTTTCTGATTGGCCGTCTGTTTGAGGGTGAAATGATGTACTAAACTTCAATCTTGTCCCCATAGCGCTATGTAACTTTTCCCAGAATGTCGAAATAAACCTTGCATCTCGGTTAGAAATAATAAAAATAGGTACACCATGTAGTCTTACTATCTCCTTTACATATATTTCTACAAGCTGGTCCATGGTGTACATCATTCGAATGGGCAAGAAATGAGCAGACTTTGTGAGTCGATCGACGATCACCCAAATAGCATCATGCATTTTTGCAGTCCTTGGAAGACCAATGACGAAGTCCATTGTGATTTCTTCCTACTTCCATTGAGGAACTTGATTGGATTCCAAAAGTCTTACTGGTCTCTAGTGCTCTACTTTGATTATTTGTTGATAAGTGAGACATTTTACCACGAACTTAACTATATCCTTCTTCATTTCGGGCCACCAATAATGCTTCTTTAAGTCTTTGTACATCTTTGTTGTTCCAGGAAGAAGTGAATAGAGGGTTGTGTGAGCTGCAAGTAGAATTTCTTTTTTTTTTTATATCTTTATTGCCTGGTACATATATCATGTCCTTGAACAAGATAATTCCCCTCTCTGACTTCTTGAACGATATCTCCTTTGAGTTGGCTTCTATCTTCAAGTTCTTCAAGTAGGAATCGCTTTCCTGCCCCTCTTTAATCTTTTCTAATAAAGTTGAATAAAGTGTCATGTTGGCTAATTTTCCTGCTACTAGCTCAATCTCTGCTTTGCATATATCATTTTTTAATCGCTTAGGTAGAATTCTTAAAGCTGACAGGCTTGACTTTCTACTAAGTGCATCTGCTACCACATTTTCTTTTCCAAGATGATAGTTTATTTCGCAGTGGTAGTCCTTGACAAGCTCTAGCCAACGCTGTTGTCGCATGTTTAACTCCTTTTGTGTAAAAAAATATTTGAGGCTCTTATGATCAGTGTAATCTTACAATGTGCCTCCATTAAAAAGTGACGCCATAATTTTAATGCATGCACCACCGCTGCAAATTCTAAACCATGCGTTGGATAATTTTTCTCGTACTCCTTTAATTATCTAGAAGCATATGCAATGACTTTTCCATTTGCATGAGGACACATCCTATGCCATTTTTTGAGGCATCGCTATAGATGACAAATTCCTCAGAGTTGCTAGGAATGGCTAGGATTAGAGTAATGACCAGCCGTCGTTTTAGTTCTTCAAAGCTTTTCTCGCATTCTAGCGTCCATGCAAACTTGGCATTTTTCTTTGTCAATTGAGTCATGGCATTGCGATCTTCGAGAAACCTTCCACAAATCTTTGGTAGTATCCAGCCAAACCCAAGATGCTTTTGTCTTCTTTGGCATTAGTCATTCTGGACCATTGGCTTACAGCTTCCACCTTCGAGAGGTCTACTGAGATTCCATCTTTAGATACTACGTGTTCTAGGAATATAAATTTCTCAAGCCAAAATTCACATTTCTTTAGTTTTGCATAAAGTTGCTTCTCCTTTAAGGTTTGAAGAGTGATCCGTAGATGCTCAACATGCTCTTCTTTTGTTCGTGAGTAGATCAAAATGTCGTCAATGAACACCACTATGAGTTTGTCTAGGTAGTCTTTGAATACCTTATTCATGAGGTCCATGAAAGCTGTTGGAGCATTAGTTAAATCAAATGGTATGACGACAAACTCATAGTGTCCATAACGTCTTCTAAATGCTATTTTAAGAATATCTTCTTCCTTAATTCTCAACTGGTGATATCCTGATCGTAGATCAATCTTTGAAAATATTGATGCTCCTTGTAGCTGATCAAACAAATCATCGATACAAGAAAGTGGGTACTTGTTCTTGATAGTCACCTTATTTAGCTCCCGATAGTCGATGCACATTCGCATTGATCCATCCTTCTTTTTTACGAATAATACCAGTGCTCCCCATAGTGAATGACGTGGGCGTATGTAGCCTTTGTCTAGTAACTCTTGCAATTGACTCTTTAACTCTTTTAATCCTGATGGGGGCATCCTATAAGGCGCCTTTGAAATTGGAGCAGTTCTTGGCAGCAAATCGATTTTGAATTCAATTTCTCAATCTGGTGGCAATCCTGGGAGTTCTTCAAGAAAGTCCTTATGATTCGTTCACTACTAAAATATCTTCCAACTTTGGTCTTTACTTTTCTGTTTCGATGATTACATTTGCCAACTACCCCTCACATCCTTCATTTAATAGTCTGGCTACTTTTAAGGTAGAAATGATAGACATTTTGTTCTTTTTGCATTCTCCCTTAAATGTAAATGATTCCTTTTATGGTGATCGAAAAGTTACCTCCTTTTTCTTACAATCTATCTTGGCATAGTGCTTCGATAACCAATCCATACCAAGAATTACGTCATAGTTATACATCTCGAGAATTATTAGGTCAACGCTTAGTGTATTACCACTAATGCTAACCTTACATGCCTTAAATAATTGTCCCGAGTTTAATATTTCACCCGATGGTACCATGACACTAAAAGGCCTATTTATTATGTCAGGGACATTTTTTATTTTCCTAATGAATGCTGATGAGGCAAATGAATGTGTAGCTCCTGAGTCTATTAGCACATATACAGGAGTTTTGGAGATAGATAGTTCACCTGATATTACTAAGGGTTTTCTTTTACATCCATCTTGGTGAGTGTGAATACTCGAGCATTAGCCTTTTCTTGTTGCGTACCATTTTCTAGGCAATCCCTGATGAAGTGTCCTTCCTTTCTGCATTTGAAACATGTTCTGGTATTTATTTGACATTCCCCAAAGTGAGTTCTGCCGCATTGATTGCATATTGGCTTTTGCGGGATTCTTTCTGATGATTCTTTGGGTGTTTGCTTTTATTATGATCTTGGACCACTGGCATTCCCGTTCTCTTATTATTATTTGAGCGTTATCTTTCTACAAAGTTTCCCTAGTTCACACTTCCTTTGTTTCTTTTCTTCCTTCTTTTCTTCATCTGCTTGCTCTATTATCAAGGCTCGATCGATGAGTTTATTGAAGGAAGCATCACGAATTCCAGCCACCTTTAAGTCTTTTGGGAGATCTTTGTGCAATCCTTGCATAAAGTGATCCTTTTTCAAGTCTTCCATTTCAACCATATATGGGGCATATCGAGAGAGCTAATCAAATTTTCGGATGTACTCTAGCACAGACATCCTTCCCTGTTGTAAATAAACAAACTCTCTTCTTTTGACCGAGCGAACAGTCTCGAAATAGTATTTGTTATAGAAGTATTCTTTAAATTCCACCCATTGCAGTTTTGCTTTATTATGGATTCATTTGATAGAGTCCTACCAGTATTCCACCGCTCCTCGTAGCATAAAGGAGACACAAGTGACTTTTTCTTCTTTTGGCACTTTAGCTACTTCTATCATTCTTTCCATAGTTCGTAACCATTGCTCTGTTGTGATAGGATCTACACTTCCTTCGAATGTAGGTGGATTTAATCTTCAAAATTCCCTCCCGACAATGCTTATTGCCCGAGCATGTTCATTTCTTCTAACTTCCTTTTCCAAGAGTCGTGCCACAATATCTGTAAGTCGATCAATTGCAGATTGCTCCCTTGACGTTCCTTCTGCCCTTCTGCTTCTATTACCCCTAGCTCTTGCCATCTCAACGAATTTTTAATCTAATTTCTACGTGTCAAACAAATAAAATGTTAAGATTTCTAACTAACTTAATCTCAAGTTTTTGCTAAAAAGCTGAGCCTTGTCCTTCCCCTTGACTTGTGAACATGGACGGTCTACAGAATCGCTTTAAACCTTGGGCTCTGATACCAATTTGTAACATTCCACTTAAACGTTTGCTTTAAAGGTGTTTAAAATACTGTGCTTTTATAAATACGGATTAAAAATTTCACGACAAATAAATTTTCTTACAAAAAGGTAAAAGTCATACAAAAACTTATTAATAGAAAAGCTATATTATTACATAAAACTAAGTCCTTTATTTTATCGAAACAAAGCTGCACCATTATAAAATCCCAAGGTCTATTATGCCCATATGCACTTCGTCTTGGTTAGGACTTGGCGCCAGCTTGCCCTACTTATCGTTACTTGTAATGTAAGGACTATATGAGCTAACGCCCAGTAAGATAACACTTTGATGTATGTATGAATTATGATGCATGCGGATGACCATATTAAGCTTTTAAAAGAAACTTAGAAAAAATATAAAACAACTTCATTCGAGCCCTAGGTAAGCTGCACTACAAGGCTGACACTTTTACTCTTTAAACAATATGCCCTTGGGCTTTATTAGTTTATCTTTTAGGCGTTATGTATCGCCATCCCCAAAAGATTTCTTTTTTACTTACCTTCGGGCGTTACGTATCGCTGTCCCCAAAAGATTTCTTTTTACTTAACTTTGGGCATTACGTATCGCCGTCCCCAAAGAATTTCTTTTTACTTAACTTTGAGGGCTTGCCTTCCTTAGAATCTTTACCACCTGGTAGTACAACCACACCTATTTTCATAAATTCATTCTCATAAACATCTTCTTAATGATGTAACCCATGATACGCATGTATCCAATGTAACTTATGTCATAACATTTGAAACTCTTAGATGCATAACAGAATTAACATGCACTACTATTTAAGAACAAGATTCTTTAATATAGGCAGCAAAGCCGACCATAGCATAATTAACTATAAGTATCACAGATTAGGTGGCAGGGCTGACCATAACATAACTAAATATCATAGATTAGGTGGCAAAGCCGGCCATAACATAATTAAGCATCATAAATTAGGTGGCAGAGCTGACCATATCATAATTAAGCATCATAGATTAGGCGGCAGAGCCGACCATAACATAACTAAGCATCATAGATTAGGCGGCAAAGCCGACTATATAAGAATTCACATTATCATAATAGCAATCACAACATAAATGAATGGTTAAAAACTGAAGTTACGTATAAAAAGAATTTTATCCTTACATTGCAGTTGAAGTGTTACTTACCTCTTAACCTTGACTTCTATAGGCCTTTCTAAATTGAGGATTTCTCTACTTTTGTTTTTATGACTTTAAAATAGAAGAGTATGAAATTTCTAGGTTGCATTCAAAATTAGAGGCGGTGGGGGATATTTATAGGATTTCTTAAGGCTAATGGATGGCTAGGATTTTGCCACCAATACTCTTGATCAATGGTTGAGATTAACCTTCATAAATACCTTACTAAATTCTAGAATTCTTATCTTTCTCTATAACTTTTTTTACTTCATCACTTATGTCATTGTTTAGGTCCTCATTACCTAGAATTAAATATTTTATACTATTATTATTCTAATACTTAAAGGAGCTTAATAGCTTAAAATAAATTCTTATTATATTTAAGTGAGAAAATTGTACCTCACACATTTGTTTGTTCTTCTTGAGCTCTATTGGGGACCTTTTTGGCCTTTTTTTAAATTAATCAAAATATAATGTTTTTCTATTTGCTTCAAATTGAATTAATAGAATAAGTAATATTATGAGCTGCTACTCGCCTACCTTTTTTATTATATACTTCTGACATCCAAGTCTTGTGGCTGTCATTCATTTTTAAACTATTTATCTCTTACTTTTCATAAGCAAGAGAGCATAAAGCATGGGCATTTGTATACTTTAAAAGAACCTTATGATGCTAAGGTGTGATTGCTTACTTTGCCCTCGAGTTGTTAACATATATGTTAACATAATGATTTTGATGATAACAAACAAGATTAAGAATGATTAATTTTTTAAGCTCAAATTGTAAGGAGAACTTACATTTAGGGGGAGCAATTTATTCAATCATTCTGTAAATATATGAAAAGTTTGTCATCATCAAAAAGGGGGAGATTGTTAACATTTATGTTAATATAATGTTGATTTTGATGATAACAAACAAAATTAAGAATGATTAAGTTTTTGAAAGCTTAAATTATTTTTCTTACATTTTAAATAAATCATTATTTTCACATTATAAAGGTTTTATATCTAATGGAAAAATGATTTTATGAAATTTGTTATTTTTCAAGTTTATGGTTTAATTGAAAGAATTTTGAAAACTTTAAAATCAACAAGTATTGCTTGAAATTTTAGAGAAGGGTTTATTTGAAACGTTTTATAGTATTTTGGGCCATATCATAATTTCAGAATGTTTTGGGATTCATAAAGTAATTTTTACAAATTCTGAAATTGGACTTAATGGTAAAATTTATAACGTTTTGGGCCATAATACAGTTATGGAAAGTTTTGGGGTCAAAACTGTAATTTTGGAAAATAGTGCACTATGCCCGTTCTCAGAAGCGGCAATCCGGTTATGCTAAACGGCAATCCGGTTATGGGGCAGAAACTCTCCGGATGAAAAGCGGCAATCCGGATATGCTAAACGGAATTCCGGTTACGGGGCAGAAAGCTTCTGGAGCATAAACGGCAATCCGGTTGTGCTAAACGGAAATCCGGTTACGGGGCAGAAAGCTTCTGGAGCATAAACGGCAATCCGGATATCACAAGCGGCATTCCGGATATTCAAAAATTTAAATTTTTGCCTTAACGGTAACATGCAAGCGGAATTCCGGATACTATAAACGGTAATCCGATTATGAGTAAAAAGCTCATAACGGCTAGTTTTTTAGCTCCATCTATATAAACTCAAATCCAAATCATTTTTAAGAATCTTGGCAAGCATCAACAAGTGCACACAACATATATTGAGCTTCAAATTCGAAAATCATCATAGATTAAATTCTTATTGTGCTATTATTTGCATATCCACTCTTAAAGAGAGTTTTGTTGTAATCTTTATTTTTCTCATCAAATTTGTGAGTGTATAAGTGTGTGAAACACTTGAGTGAAGAGATTGGGGGATAATCTCTTGTTGTAAAGGTTCATAGACACCTTGGAAGTCAATTGTAAACATTTGAAGCCTTGGAAAGGCTTGGATAGTGAAATCCTCAAGCTTGGGTTGCTTGGAGGCGTGGACGTAGGCGGGGATAGCCGAACCACGTAAAAATCCTTGAGTTTGCTTTCTCCTCCCTTACTCATTTATTATTGTGCCTTTATTGAATTTATTGTTTTCGAATTTATTAAGGCATTAGTTTTAATTGTTGTGCGATTTGCTTACCTTAATTTTTAAAATCCCAATTCACCCCCCCCTCTTGGGTTGCCTAGTTAGTATTTCATTTGGTATCAGAGCAAGGTGCTCTTGTGTAGACTTAACCGTCTAGAGTTAAAGATCCATGGCAACCCATAATGACTCAACCTTTAGGGAGGGACAGTCCACAATTAGACCACCGTTCTTTGACGGTAATGACTATCCATATTGGAAAACTAGGATGAGAATTTATTTACAAGCACTAGATTATGAAATTTGGGAAGTTGTTTGTGATGGTCCATTTATGCCCTTGACTAAAAATGATGTCGGGGAAGATAATCCAAAACCTTCACGGGAATGGAATGGATTGGAAAAGAGAAAAGCTTCTCTAAATTCCAAAGCTATGAATGCCTTGTTTTGTGCACTAGATAAGAAAGAGTTTCATAGGGTATCTAGTTGCGAAAGTGCTAATGAAATTTGGCACAAACTTGAAGTTGTTTATGAAGGCACAAATCAAGTGAAAGAGTCTAAAATTAGTAGGTATACTCGACAATATGAGTTGTTCCAAATGGAACAAAATGAGAGTGTGTATTCTATGTACACTAGATTTACGGACATAGTGAACACTATAGGAGCCCTAGGAAAGACTTTTTCAAATAGCGAGAAGGTTAAGAAAATCATTAGATCGCTACCTAAAGAATGGAGACCAAAAAGGACTGTCATTGAGGAAGCCAAAGATTTAAATATCTTACTTATTGATGATTTAATTGGTTCTCTTATTTCTTATGAGGAAGAAGACTTAGCGTAAGAAAGAGGTAATGAGGAGAAGAAGAAAAGCATTGCTCTCAAAGCCTCGAAACATGAGAGTGATGAGGAAAGCGAGCTGGATGAGGAGGAGATAGATATGTTGGCTAAGAGGTTTAGAAAATTTTTTAAGGAATCCAGTGAGCGAAGAAAATTTAGAGACCTCAAGAACCGAAAGGAGAAGAAGGAAGTAATCAAATGTTATGAGTGCAAGAAGCCTGGCCATATAAGATCGAAGTGCCCTCTTCTCAATAAGCTCAAGAAGAAAGCAATGGTAGCCACATGGGATGATAGCGATGAGGAAACAAGTGATGATGAAGAGCATCAAGAAATGACAAATCTAGCTCTCATGGCAATTGGAGATGAATCGGATGATGAACTTGATAAGGTAAATGATCTTCCTACTTATGATGAATTACATGATGCTTTTAAAGAATTACATGATGAGTGGATGAAAATTGGTAAAAAGAATGCATGTCTTAAAAAGAAAATGGTAGAGCTCACAAATAAAAATGAATCTCTAAGTGCAAAGATTAAAGTACTAGAATTAGAGAATAAAACTTTGCATAATAGAGTTGCATTATCAAATGAGAATTCTAGCACTTCACATGAGCATTTAGAATCACATGTGAATGAGTTGAAAAATGAAAATGAAATGCTTAGAAATAAGAGCAATGATCTAAAGGAGATTGTGCTAAAATTTACAAATGGACAAAAGATGTTGGATAACTTGCTAAACTCCCAAAAATGTGTGTTTGACAAAGGAGGCATTGGCTATAAGCCTAATTTGAAGCAAAAGTATTATAAGAACTACTTTGTGAAGAATACATCTATTAACAATCAAGTTGTATGTCATTATTGTAATCAAGATGGTCACATGAAGAATAGATGTCTAGTTAAAAGAAATGCATATTATGGAGCAAAATGTATTTGGGTTCCAAAAGGAACCATTGCTAACACTCAAGGACCCAAGAGTATTTGGGTACCAAAGCACACAACTTGAATATTTTTTTTGTAGGTACCACAAACAAGGAATGGTGGAGAGTTCCTTGATGAAAGCTTGTGAGAATAATTATTCGATCATGATATAGGAGAAAAAGATGAGGCAAGATGATTTAATTGTTTTGGTATCAATTCTTGCCATATTGATTTTGTTGAATGAATCATGATAAATGGATAATAGCTTGAATTTGTTAAAGTATGCTTGTATGCTTACATGATGGAATTATCATTATGTATAACATTGAGTGCTTTATCATGATGCATGGTTATATATTTATGATGATAGCTTGTCAACTCATCATAATAGATTTGTTTGATTTTGATGATTATGTAATGCCTAAGCTTGATAAATGAGTGATATGCTTGAATTATTAATCTTCGAATGCTTACATATTTCATGATTGTATTATGTAAATGCATGATAGATAAGTTATATGTTTGCTTTTGTATGCATTTATGTTTCATATATTAAATGGCTTATTGAAATGTTTTAAATCACAAAATGATTTAAAATAAATCAATTTTTAAGCCAAAAATAAAATGGTGTGTATAATACAAGTTTAAGAGCTTACTTCATCTCAAAAATATTTTTCATAGCTTAACCGGTTAAGAAATCCGGAAACCCGGATTAAATTTGATGCTTGTTGGAACTAATCGGACAACCGGTTATGAAATCCGGAAACCCGGATTCAGTTTGATAGTTGCTGGAACACATTCGGCCAACCGGATATTGTCAACCGGTAAACCGAATTCAAGTTGGTTGCTTGCTGGAAGGAACCGGGCAGCCGGATAAGAAATCCGGAAAACCGGATGCAAGTTTGATCTTTACTGGACACAATCGGATGACCGGTTATGCAATCCGGAAATTCGAATTCTTGCTGCCAACTCTCTGGACCACAACCGGATATCCGGTTATCCACATCCGGAAATCCGGATTCGCATTGTTGCCCTGCTGCTTGGTCATTGGTTTTATGCTTCTTCTTCTTCGTTTCTCTCTCTTCAAAACCGTGAGCAAACTCTCCTCCATTTTCATTCAATTTTCCTTTATTTCTCACTTCATTTCATGCCAAGATCAATCTCTCAAACCATTACCTATGCATTTAACCTTCATTAAACACTTTCCAATCATTATTTCTTCACTTGTTCTTCATTATTTCATCATGATATCTCACGCGTGAATAGTGTTTCTCCATTTCTCTCTCTTCATATCTAAGCTTTCTTTCACCAATTTTTGATTCAATCATATTATATCTTACATTAAATCATTTCTTGGATTAATACAATCAGTTTAAAATTATCCATTTCACTCATTATTTTACAAAATCGAATTTGTGTATTTCGGGTATTTTAAAGTACCTCTTTCATGTGTACTTACCTTATAGATTTTACCTTGGTTCTTTATTAAATTATGCACCTATATTTTCATATGCATTGTTGTTTTTAATTATGGATTGAGGATGATAATTGTTATGTTATAACTCTTTAGTTAATTGCATGCTTAATTTTTTTTTCTTGATTAATCTTTGAGATGTTCTTTTTGGTATAAGCATGGATTTATAGTGATTTTGATGATTGATGATTATTTGGGTGTTGCTTGATGAATTGATGGAGTTGTTGGTTTATTATAATTGTTTAAACTTATATGGAAGTCTTTTTAACCATGTTGTGTATTTGAGGATTTATTCATTTTTAAGGGGAGACTCTGCCGAAATTTTTACTCGCACAAAATGGGTAATATCTTCATCAAATTATTTTTGATGTCATGTTTTAAATTGCATCTATCTATTTTTTATATGATGAAGGGGGAGATAAATATGATATGCTTTTGGATAAAATTATTTTGGTTAAATTTTTAAATTGGCCATATATTTAGGGGGAGCATACAATATAATTTTGGATAATATGCATTTTGAACTTTGTTGTTGTCCAAAGGGGGAGACAAAGTATTTTGATGATGTAAATTGAGGGAAGTAACATGCATTTTGAGCATTTTTATGGTTGATATATGATCATGGTAATGATTTTGAGATATAATAATGATTTGATTACGTATTTTTTTTAATATGATGATTTTATGTCATGAGTTGTTGATTTGATCATTGATGGAATGATGATTCATGATCATTTCATGGTTGAATGGATTATGTGATGATTTATGTATAGAGTTGGTTTGTATGATGATTTATGATAATTTGGGAGTAATATTGCTAAACTTGTATTTGAGGTGATGCTTGTTGTTAGGGGGAGATTCTATCAAAATTTCTACTCGGACAACATGGGTAACAAATTTGCTACTCTTATTCTTTTTCTTGAAGTTTTCTTTTTAATGATGAAGGTGGAGAAGAATACATGTTTTTTTTTATAAAAATTTGCTAATCTTATTCTTTTCATTTAAGTTTTCTTTTTAATGATTAAGGGGGAGAAGAATACATGTTTTTAAATTTATAAAAATTTTCTACTCTTTTTCTTTGCCAATTAAGGTTTTTCTTTTTGATGATGAGGGGGAGAAAAATACATGTATTTAAATTTGTTAATTTAGCTAATTGGCGAATTGTAAGAGAAGCTTACATTTAAGGGGAGAAATTTATGGAATCATTCTTTAAATACATGAAAGGTTTGTCATCATCAAAAAGGGGGAGATTGTTAACATATATGTTAACATAATGATTTTGATGATAACAAACAAGATTAAGAATGATTAATTTTTTAAGCTCAAATTGTAAGGAGAACTTACATTTAGGGGGAGCAATTTATTCAATCATTCTGTAAATATATGAAAAGTTTGTCATCATCAAAAAGGGGGAGATTGTTAACATTTATGTTAACATAATGTTGATTTTGATGATAACAAACAAAATTAAGAATGATTAAGTTTTTGAAAGCTTAAATTATTTTCTTACATTTTAAATAAATCATTATTTTCACATTATAAAGGTTTTATATCTAATGGAAAAATGATTTTATGAAATTTGTTATTTTTCAAGTTTATGGTTTAATTGAAAGAATTTTGAAAACTTTAAAATCAACAAGTATTGTTTGAAATTTTAGAGAAGGGTTTATTTGAAACGTTTTATAGTATTTTGGGTCATATCATAATTTCAGAATGTTTTGGGATTCATAAAGTAATTTTTACAAATTCTGAAATTGGACTTAATGGTAAAATTTATAACGTTTTGGGCCATAATACAGTTATGAAAAGTTTTGGGGTCAAAACTATAATTTTGGAAAATAGTGCACTATGCCCGTTACTGTAGCAAGCGGCAATCCGGTTATGCTAAACGGCAATCCGGTTATGGGGCAGAAACTCTCCGGATGAAAAGCGGCAATCCGGATATGCTAAACGGAATTCTGGTTATGGGGCAGAAAGCTTCTGGAGCATAAACGGCAATCCGGTTGTGCTAAACGGATGTCCGGTTACGGGGCAGAAAGCTTCTGGAGCATAAACGGCAATCCGGATATCACAAGCGGCATTCCGGATATTCAAAAATTCAAATTTTTGCCTTAACGGTAACATGCAAGCGGAATTCCGGATACCATAAACGGTAATCCGGTTATGAGCAAAAAGTGCATAACGGCTAGTTTTTGAGTTCCAACTATATGAACTCAAATCCAAATCATTTTTGGCAATCTTAGCACGCACAAACAAAAGGCATACAACATACATTGAGCTTCAATTTCGTAAATCATCATTTTTTGAATCATCTTTGTTCTTTATTTTGTAAATCTACTCTTTAAAAGAGTATTTGATTGTAATCTTTATTTCCTCATAAATTTGTGAGTGTTTAAGTGTGTGAGACACTTGAGTGAAGAGATTGAGAGATAATCTCTTTGTTGTAAAGGTTCATTGACACCTTGAAGTCAATTGTAAGCATTTGAAGCCTTGGAAAGGTTTGGATAGTGAAATCCTCAAGCTTGGGTTGCTTGGAGGCGTGGACGTAGGCGGGGATAGCCGAACCACGTAAAAATCCTTGAGTTTGCTTTCTCCTCCCTTACTCATTTATTATTGTGCCTTTATTGAATTTATTGTTTTCGAATTTATTAAGGCATTAGTTTTAATTGTTGTGCGATTTGCTTACCTTAATTTTTAAAATCCCAATTCACCCCCCCTCTTGGGTTGCCTAGTTAGTATTTCAGAGTGTTCTGTGACCCTCTTCCTCTTCCTTCAAATAGCCACATTTTCAAAGTCTTTTTGAAAAGCTACTGATTATTTCTTTGTATACTTTTTGCTAGCTTTGACCTCGAAAAGATGATTATGATCAAGATAGGGTAGGTGTCCTAGCTTACTTTGAACTTATGTTGTGTCATAATAAATATTGTACAATAATAGGCACAAAGTTAAACTAATAGTGATTATATTCAAGCTTAATAGTATCTCAAACTATTCATCCACGTTCCATAATTAAAAGGCAAGTACAAAGAGCACACATAATCACGTTTTAGAAATGAAATATATTCATAGGTAATGGCAATATAGATCATTATATGACACAGCATTGGTTATCCTAATGAGAAAGGGGGATCCCACAATCTTTTATTGAAGACTTAGGGAATTAAAAAGTCCAATTGACCGCTAGGCCTTCTATATATTACAAACACGTAAACATTAAAGAAAACAAATAAAAGAAACAAAATAAAGTAAAGCATTGTTCGATTGTTAATAGTATTTCCTCAACATGGTGGCACTCCACATGTGCTTCAATATCATTTCATCCATGTAAAGTAGCCTATAGGCTCCAGATCCAACTGGCTTGTCTACACAATACGACCCTTTTAGTTATTCTCAAACGAGCCTTTAGAGCGTACATTGGTGTCCTAAGTCACTATCCATAAAACTAAATCTCCTTTCTTGAATGATCTAGGGAGCACCATGTTGTCATACATACCCAAGATGTGGTGTTGGTATGACACTGTCCTCAACTCTATTATAGCCTTTTCTCTGCTATGAGGTCGAGATTGGAAGCAAATAAAGAGGTGTTCTCTCAAAAGGTGTTCTCTGTTTTAGCAAAGTGTGTTGTCCTCTAGGAGGGTATCCCAATTTCTGTTGGAATCTTTGCATTAGTTCCATACATAAGAAAAAATGGTGTCTCCTTGGTAGAGACATTCTGGGTAGTCAGGTATGCCTATAGGACACTGTGTAACTCATCTAGTCATGCTCTTTTCTTTTTCTCCGGCTTCTTTTTTAGGATAACCTTGATGATCTTGTTGATAGTCTCCACTTGTCCATTGGTTGCAAGTGGGCTGACGAAGCAAAATGGTAGTTATCCTAAGTCTCGAACAAAAACTCTAGAATCTCTTGTTATTTGAATGAGATATGGAAAGTTTAAATTTATTTGATGTCTCTTGATGATAGTGATAATGTTTTGTTAAGCTGTATGGTCAAACCCATGATAGCAAAGTTTGTCAAATATTAAGGCGATAATTTAAAGAAGGTCAACATATTGTTGATATTAGTAGCAGTAGTCAATCCTCAATGTAAAATGGACTTTGTTATATGGTGCTTTAGTAGTTTTTATGATACCAAGAAGGTTGAGGAGTTTTGTAATAACCTTAAAGAGTTGTTGATGAATTTTTATCAAAGCTACAATTCTGATGATCCAAATAGTGCTGCTAAGACTATTGCATGGTTCAGAGTAGTCGGATTAGTAAGTGTAGTGGCTCTAGTTCTTTTGATCCTTTTGCACAATATAAAAAGATAAAAGCAAGTACACAAGATGGTTACGGTGGGCAAAATAAGGTTGAAAGATACTTGTCGGATAAAATGGAGATGATGAATGACAACTTCGCTATTTTGAATTGGTGGAGTTTGAATTAGCACAGGTATCCAATTTTGTCTCAAATTACCAAGGATATTTTGGCAGTTTCAGTTTCCACTGTTATTTCGAAGTCTGTATTTAGCACTAGGGGTCGCATTCTCGACACATTTAGGAGTTCTTTGACTCCTAAAACAGTTAGTCTTTGATTTGCAGAATTGGCTTCGATCAATTCTTTTCGGAGATCGCATAATAGAGCCAACTAAGGAAAAAATTGAATTTTATGAAGTTGTTAAACCAGTAATAACATGATTTTGTTGACTTTTGATAATTTATTTGTAATATTCAATATTATAAATAATGATTTTCATACATCTATTTTATTTCTTTGTAGAATTTGTGAGACAAATTCTAGCACAACAAGCACAAACAACAAAGGACCAATTGGCAATTGAGAGATGTTTACTTTAATCATTTCAATAAAATGTATCATTTATACAAATTTGATATATTATTTTTATAGTTATATTTATGTTTACTTTACTCATTTCAATTTTGTTAATATATATGTTAACATAATGATTTTGATGATAACAAACAAGATTAAGAATGATTAATTTTTTAAGCTCAAATTGTAAGGGGAACTTACATTTAGGTGGAGCAATTTATTCAATCATTCTGTAAATACATGAAAAGTTTGTCATCATCAAAAAGGGGGAGATTGTTAACATTTATGTTAACATAATGTTGATTTTGATGATAACAAACAAAATTAAGAATGATTAAGTTTTTAAAAGCTTAAATTATTTTTTCATACATTTTAAATAAATCATTATTTTCACTTTATAAAGGTTTTATATTTAATAGAAAAATGATTTTATGAAATTGGTTGTTTTTCAAGTTTATGGTTTAATTGAAAGATTTTTGAAAACTTTGAAATCAACAAATATTGCTTGAAATTTTGGAGAAGGATTTATTTGAAACGTTTTATAGCATTTTGGGCCATATAATAATTTCAGAATGTTTTGGGATTCATAAAGAAATTGTTACAAATTCTGAAATTGGACTTTATGGTAAAATTTATAACGTTTTGGGCCATAATACAGTTATGGAAAGTTTTGGGGTCAAAACTGTAATTTTGGAAAATAGTGCACTATGCCCGTTACTGTAAAAAGCGGCAATCCGGATATGCTAAACGGAAGTCCGGTTACGGGGCAGAAAGCTTCTGGAGCATAAACGGCAATCCGGTTGTGCTAAGTCCTAAGATCGATTCGGGGCAGAAAGCTTCTGGAGCATAAACGGTAATCCGGATATCACAAGCGGCATTCCGGATATTCAAATAATTCAAATTTTTGCCTTAACGGCAACATGCAAGCGGAATTCTGGATACCATAAACGGTAATCCGGTTATGAGCAAAAAGTGCATAACGGCTAGTTTTTGAGTTCCAACTATATAAACTCAAATCCAAATCATTTTTGGCAATCTTAGCACGCACAAACAAAAGGCATACAACATACATTGAGCTTCAATTTCGTAAATCATCATTTATTGAATTATCTTTGTTCTTCATTTTGTAAATCTACTCTTTAAGAGAGTATTTGATTGTAATCTTTATTTCCTCATAAATTTGTGAGTGTTTAAGTGTGTGAGACACTTGAGTGAAGAGATTGAGAGCTAATCTCTTTGTTGTAAAGGTTCATTGACACCTTGAAGTCAATTGTAAGCATTTGAAGCCTTGGAAAGGTTTGGATAGTGAAATCCTCAAGCTTGGGTTGCTTGGAGGCGTGGACGTAGGCGGGGATAGCCGAACCACGTAAAAATCCTTGAGTTTGCTTTCTCCTCCCTTACTCATTTATTATTGTGCCTTTATTGAATTTATTGTTTTTGAAATTATTAAGGCATTAGTTTTAATTGTTGTGCGATTTGCTTAGCTTAATTTTTAAAATCTCAATTCACCCCCCCTCTTGGGTTGCCTAGTTAGTATTTCAAATTTTATTTGTGTAGTTTAAGTTGGGAAGTGTGCATGTTGGAAGTTATTAAAGTTAGAAGAAGTTGGTGGAAAAGGGGAGCAAAGTAATGACACTTCTTATGGTTGATTTTTAATTTTTATGTTCTAATAGTTCTTATGGTTATGGATGTTATCTTAGATGTTGCCTTGATTTGGGTATTTGACGGTCTTTTATTTTGTTGTGTCATTGTTGGAATTTTTTCTTTTTCTTTTATGTTGTCATGGACTTATGTCATGGATTATATTAAGTTAATTTGGTGATGATTATGAATGATTTCATAGTGGTGATGATGTAATAGTAATTGATAAAATTGTAGAATAATTGATGAAATTGTGGATTGTACATGCTCTGAATATATTAATATTATACAAGTACTGAAAAATGATGAAATTATTACATAGGGTTTGATATAAAAAATGAACCAAAAAATCGAACCAAAATTAGAACCAAAAACCAAACTGTTAAAATGAACCGAAAAACCGATTGCATAAATTAAACTGTTAAAAGAACCGAAACTGATCCGAAATTTGGAACTGAAATCGACGTATCAGTTTGGGTTCGGATTTTATTTTCGTAAAGATTGAACGGTCTTTTTAATTTTCGATTCTGAAACAATCCGAAACCAAAAATTTATTCTGAAACCAAGTCGAACTGAAACAACGCCCACCCCTACTAGGTTTATCCGCACTAAATTATGGCATTAGGATGCCAAACTTGCGGATGAGATATTTTCATATGAATTTGGTGGTTTTTTCGCCAGGGATACTTGTTAACAGTTCTGTTTTAGCCTGCTTTATAAAGTAATCTACCGTGACAATGATATACTTTGCTTACACCCTTCTAGTTGGCTTTGTGCCAATAAAATCTACACTTCAAATAGCAAAAGATTAGGGAGATAACATGTTAATTTCTCAAGGGGTAGATGGGGTGCCTTAGCAAATCTCTGGCTTTTTTCACAGCTTCTCACCATTTTCTTATCATTCTCCCACATTATGGGTTGATAATACCCCTGACAAAAGGCTTTTTGTGGTAGCGACTGTGCTCTATAATGATTTGCCACAAATCCCCCTTATGTATCCCTCTCATGACATGTCCAGCCTGATTATTTCCCAAGCATTTCAAATATGCGAGGGTAAACCCTTTCCTATATTGAGTCTATTGGATAAGGCGGTAACGTGCAACCTTATACTTCAACTTTCTTGCTTTTTATTTGTTCGTAGGCAACTCTCCTTCTCTTAGCTATGATTGGTTCCATCCAAGACTCCTACATGGATGTTGCTCTAACCTTTTTCGGCCTAGAAGAACAACACTAGGAGTGGGTATATATTCTATCATAATGGAACCAACTAATTAAGTTGCGTCAAAGGAGGCCATCTTGGCCAAATTATTTGGTTTGCAATTCTCCATTATTGGTACCCATTCTACATTAACTTCACTGACTAAGACATCAGCTCCTTGGTTTTCCAAGGTACTCCTTTATATTCTCATTTTTGAATTGATGCTCTGAAGTAACTTGACTAACAACCAACTGAGAATCACTTTTAATATGGTCTCTCTTTGCTCCCAAGGCTTTTGACATTCTCAACCCAGCGATGATAACTTTATATTCAGCTTTGTTATTTAAAGCTTCGAATCCAAATTCATTATATAACACAACTTCTCCTTGCCTGCGCTAATGATGATTACTTATGCACCACTCCTATGTGAGTTGGAAGAGGCATTAACACATATTTTCCATATTTGTTTCTTCTTTTATCACTGATTTTTACCTTGCTCGACTGTCCCAGGATTCCTTCACCCAGAGTCATTGGTAAATTTTGCTATGAATTAGGTAATAGGTCGAGCTTTGATAGTCGAATGAGGCTTAAAGATGACACTAAACTTGCTCAATTGAAGATTCCAACTACTTTTGTGTTAGATCCAATGGTAATAGCATAAAAAGACAAAAAGAGGGGTATGGTGCACCCGTTGCATCGTAGCTGGATCTTATTATAAGTTGTAACTGTAATTGTTATGACTATTGTAATAATACAAGAATGGTTACAACTCTAATTATAACTGGAATTTTTTTTTTGAAAAGAAAGTACACCTTTCATTACTCATAAAGAAAATAAATGCAACACTTCAACTAGAAATTCATCTAGCCATACAAAAGAGTCTAACTTCGTTAAGGCTAATTTTGCCAAAGAATGCACTGAGGCATTACAATTTCTAGGTACATGTTGAGCTTTGAAATTTTGAAAACTTTTCTTGGTTTCCAAAATGTCGAAGATCACCCAAAAAATCTCTGTCAAGGTACCTATTTTGTTGTTAATTAGCTCAATTACTCCCTTCGAGTCAGACTCTACAATCACTTGAGTTGCTTCAATCATGATAACTACCTATAGTCCCCATAAGACAGCCTTTGCTTCAGCCATCTCTACGTTTTCAGAATTCTTCTCTGTTTTGACAGTAGCAGCAACGAAGTCGCCTTTGAAATTTCTAATTACAACCCCCAGCCCAGCTAGCCTATCCTCCTCATCCATCGCAGCATCCACATTGATTTTAATCCAACCCTCTTCTGGCGGACACCATTGATGATGCTTTAAAGTGACCATTTCTGCACAAAATTCTTCTTCTGGTACTTTTATTCTTTTGATCGAAACTGCAATAGAACTTGCTCGAGCTACCAACCTTATTGGATCCTCATTTACCCCCTTAAACAACTAATTGTTTCTTGCATTCCAAATAGTCCAGAGAAGTGAAGCAACTAGCTCACCATTAAGCTCCTTTTGCTACTGATTTGAACATGATTTTCTAAGGGGGAGTTTTTCCACACTTTCTTCGCTATCTTGCAGTCTAAAAGAGCATGGACCAAAGTCTCCATTTGGCCTCTATATACTGGGCATGTTGCTTCCTGCATCACCCTTTTCTTCAACAGATTTTCAGTGGTAGGAAGAAGGTATTTTGCTACTCTCTACAAGAAAATCTTCACCCTTCGGGGACGACCAGCTTCCAAATAGAGTTCCACTTGCTGGAATGGTGATTTGAGCTTGCCGGGACATCTTGGTGCTTTTGTTTTAGTGCCACTTGATAACCACTTTTGACCAGGTATTAACCTCTTCAATCATAATGCGATATCAATTTATCTTCATTCTGCTTTCTTGGTAACGAGATTTGCACAATGACATCAGCATCCTCTTTAATTAAATCCGCAACAAGAGTTTCACTTGGCAAGTTTAGAGGTATAATTCGTTTGAAGGTTGTAGGTCTAGATATCCAGTTGCTATTGAAAACATTTAACTGCTGACCATTTCCTATTCGCCATCTACAGCCTTTAGCCAAAACTTCTCTTCCCCACAACATACTTTTATATATGTATGAAGGTTTAGACCCCAAACCAGCCTCCATAAAAGTGGAGTGCTTGAAATACCTAGCTTTCAAAATTCTAGTCACTAAAAAGTTAGGAGCTTTCATAATTCTCCAACCTTGCTTGGCAACCAAAGCTTGGTTAAAACATGAAAGGTCTTTAAACCCCAATCCTCCTCTAATTTTTACTTGACTCATAAGCTCCCATCTTGACAAGTGAATGTTTCTCTTCTCTTTTGTTGGGCCCCACCAAAACTTTGCTATAGCCCTTTGCATATCATCACAAACCCCCAGCGGGATCTTAAAAACACTTATAGCATAGGTTGGAATGGATTACGCCACTACTTTGATTATGATCTCTTTACCCCTGCTTGAGAAAAATCTATGCTGCCAGCTGGAAATCTTACTTAGTACCCAAAGTTTTATCTCATTGAAAAAACTTTTTGTCCTTCTCCCTATCATAGAAGGCAGACCAAGATATTTTTTATGCTTGGAAACAACATTAAACTGAAAAATATCATTTATAACTGCTACTTGCTCTGGCTTTGTGTTGCTACTGAGGAACATTGATGATTTCTCCATGTTGAAAATCTATCTAGATGCCTTGTCATAACATTTGAACAGCCTTTTGAGGTTTGCTAATCCGCCCCTCATGCCATTTCTACTTACTGCCATACAATTATCAAAACCTAATCTTTTTCCATAATTCATCATTTGTCCAGACCATAATTCATCATTTGTCCAGACATCAACTTCGTTTCACAGAGGAAAGGAATTCGAGGCCTGTGCTTTTGGAGAATGTCTTTTAATTCTCAGAATGTTCAGGTATTCCCCAACCCCCGAACATTTCAGCTAATGATTATCATTGCATCCGACAAGGTTGGCCACCAGCCTTCGCCGATAAATCTTTCTTTGCTGACTCTAAGACATCCATAACCTCCATTGCTGTAACTTCCTAGCTGAGTTTGAATTTTGCTGAGGGGGATTTGATTGGGCTAGCTGTTTGATCTTCTTTTAAAAGGCTTGTTTTCTTGGCCTTTTTCCTATTTGGGCTTTCCTATTTGGCCTCACTACTTGACCGCTTGGATGATGAGTGTCCCATTCTACTGCTTTGCTTTTTGTTTGTTTCTCGGGCTTGGTTTTTCCACCGTTTCCATTTGAGCCTTGATTGCTTTGACTTGAGCTTGTTGTCCACCACTTCCTCTTCTGAGCTTTGTTGGCCCGTAGGCTTGTCATTTGGCTGTTCTAATTCTTGGTCCACTTCAGTCTCCTTCCCTTTTCTAGTTCATTTCATCTTTTCATTTCCTGTCCAATTTCCCGCCTTGTTTTCTTGAAATTCTGCCACTGCATCTACAGCAGGTTTGCCAGCTGCCTTGTGCAGCATTTTGTCAGCAATTTGCAGCATTCTTGGGTTGCTTACATTTATTACATTGACGTTTTCACCCCTCTCACCTACATGTTCCACTTCCATTCGTGCTCTGTTGTCTTCCTTGTTGTTTTGGTTCTGTGTAGGTCCATTTTGTTGATCCGGATTCAATGAAGGTAGAATCGGGTTGGAGGTCTTTACACTTCCTGAGTCTGCTATGTCCTCCTTTGATCTTTTCTGTTCTTTGGTTCTTTTTCCTCTGCTTCTATTCGGTTTAGTTCTATTTGCGAGTGAAATTACTTTTAGCCATGGTCCAAAAGGCAACTCTTCTTTCTTTTGATCTCTGTACTCCTTACATTCCCAGAATTGATGACCAACACACCCACAATAATAACAGAAATCTGGTAGCCTTTCGTACACTATTGGCATTGGAATATTTTCGTCCCCTTCTTGTTTCAGAACAATGATCTTCTTTAAAGGTTTTGTTAATTCACTGATACTCGGATACGCACATATTCCCCAAACCATTCTCCTTGGGCATCTATTCCGATGTCTTCCACCTTTCCCATTCTCGACCCTAATTCTCTGATTATGCTTACATCCACACACATCAATGGTACATTGTATATTTCGATCAAGAAAGAAGTATGAGAGAATGATTGTTTTTTTATACTGCCAATACCACTTGGTTCTTGGAGCACGATTAGAGCTCTATCGAAATGCCACGGTCCACCATTTAGCACTCTCTTTTTATCAGCTTCCAAAGAGAATTTAAACATGAAGATGTTGCTCCCCAGACTTTCAATCTTAAAATCACTTACTGTACGCCAGGCTTAGTGTAGAGCCACTTTAAGTCCTTCACGGTTTACCCCTCTTGCAAGAAGAATTTTTCCCACTAAACATCCTGCAATAGCTCTGAATCCTTTCTCTTTCATTTTGGCCCTCAAAGATAATTTGGTCAGCTTCTTCTCCATCCAGAGTTATAGCCTTACACTTCCTTATTAGTTCTTCCATGTCCATAAATTTCTAGAAGAGCACCCTCTTTAGATCCTTCACTCGTTTGAGTTCAGCATTAAAGGTCCCACCCACTTCCAATTTTTCTTGTGTAATGGTCTCCCCTTGTTCAATACCTATTGACTTAGCGATCAATGCTCCCACCGACTGTTAAACATGAGAAATGAAACTCTAATAAGCTTTGAAAATGATAAAACAAATATAACTCCCTCCCAACACACTCCCACAGAGTGATTTTCAGATTCCTAAAGACCCAGTAAATCTACCATTCAGCTTTCTCTCATACAGAGAGAAACTTTGAAGGAGATTCTAAGTTTGAAGTAATTATAACTGGAATTACAATCCAAATCAAAGTTGTAATTGTTCTCTGTACAAATTCAACTATAATTGCAGTTTTAATTACAAGTGAGAATACAATTATAATTGTAATCACAATCGCAATTTTAATTACAATTTTCAATTGCTATTCAAATTATTGTTAAAATTACAATTTTGTTATTGTTATTGTAATTGTTATTAAATATTATTATAATAACAATTGTAATTTGTTGATGGAATTAGGATTACATTTGTTATTTTAATTACTATTGTACTTGGAAGTGACATTGGAATTACAACTAAATTTGTATTGTAATTGGAATTACAATTGAAATTAAAGTTTGTAATTTTTGTTCTAATTGAATTTGGAATTAATAATAAAATATTGAAATTGAAAATATTGATGTAGTATAGTAATTGCAATTGTAGCTTCAATTAAAATTGAAATAGCGTCTGAACTTACAAATTATAAATAGAAATTAAATTATAAATAAAAATTAAATTCTAATTACTAAGTATAACTGTTCAACAAATAATTATCTAAAAAAATGGGCCACCACCTTCTGTCGCTGGCGATAGCCCGCAGACGCTCAAGTCTCATTTGTATTCCAAGACAACTTCTAGCTGCTGAGTGTATAAAGGCATCAAATCCGATTGTCTATATTTTTTAAAAATATTTATTACATGCGATCTGTCAATGGATCTACTGCATGATAGCCTTAGCACGAATAAATGAATAATAGCTGCAGATTGCCAGTTGCAACTTAGCTGTCTTCAAATACACTATGAAAAAAAAAATAAATTTGACTTTTTGTTTTGACATAATCCTATTTTTTTCAAATTAGTTAGATACAAATTTTGTCTAAGACATCTTCCTCAATGCTTATGTTACATTATCTGTATAATAATAGTACATATTTTAAATTTTTTATTTTAAAAATTATCTTAAATAATGTATTATTAATTGATTGGTTGATAATTCTTTACAAGATCCAAGTGAATTAATTATATTATCTCACCAACCAATTGATAAATGATATATCATTTGAGATAACTTTTTAGGATAAAAAATTTAGGACGTGTAGCATTACTGTTATCCGTATGTTACAGCTAAAAATTTTTTAAATCCTTAAAAAAAATAATTATTAAAAATGTCAATAATTTTTATAATTTTACTTTACACCCTCAAGCTGCAGCTAGGTAACAGTACCACTAGTATTTTAATTTTTTTGAAGTTCTTCATTTATATTTATAGCAAATTTAGTACCTAATTGCTTTAACTTTTTTTCTATTTTATTTAATTGAATCTCTAACTTGTTTAATCTTATATCTATTGAGTATTTATTCATTATATTAATGATCTCTTATTTTAATATATCATGATCATCAAGGTTGAAGTCTTTTATGAATTGTTTAACTTTATTAAATTCTTTACTTGTTGATCTCTTAACTTTTTAATTTATTTTATATTTCCTTCATTGAAATTATTGTTGAGTGTTAGAAAGTGTATATTTATAAAGGAGAAAATCGCCATTTTACACTTCAAGTCTCACTAACATCTCTAATTTTATTTATTTAAGTCCCTTGTTATTTAATTATATATGTTTTGTTTTAATTAAGTATTTTGTGTATTTTAGGGGTATCATGGTCATTTCACAATGAACGAGATTTCGGATAGCAAAACGGATGTCACTTTTGAACTCAGGACAAAAAACCTTAAGAGGAGATAAAAGGAAAAATGGCACTGTTCACACGTATTTCACGTACTATTCACATGTACATCTTGTCGTCATGATCTTGCTTCACGATCTTTGCTCGATCGCGTTATTGTTCAAACCGTGTGCAAATCGTGTTACTGTTCAAACCGCGTGGTCAAACCCGTGGTCAAACCGTGTTACTGTTCACTGATGACGTGGCGCAATCCTGTGCATCCAAACTATTTTTAATCCGATGGCCATGATTCACTCAATGTATCTATAAAAAGGGGGCCTCCCCCCTCTAATTTGACACCCCTAAATCCATTTTTAAGCTTAGTTTTCTGTAATTCTTTCTCCATCTTGTATTTTCTACGTATTTTAATAAATTCCCATTTTACCCTTAGTTCAATTATGAGTAGCTAATTTCTTTCAAGCTTGGGTTGAAGGTGAAGTCTCAACATGTGTCATGGGCTTTATTTGGTAAATTTATTTTCTATTCCCCTCTAATTTCTGTGGAGGTTTTGACTTTTCGTCGACAAAATAATAATAATCTTGTCTAGTTACATTCACCTGGTTTTACCTTCAAGACACCCTAGTATAAGGTTATTATTATTTGGCACGATAAGCCCTTAACACCATATTGATTAGAGCGTGGTTCATGAGGTGTGGATTCCCCCCTCATGATTTAATTGGTATTAATAAGGATTATTTAGCCCATGGTGCATGTTGATACGGATCCAAATACCCAAGTGCTTTATTTCAATAGTTCCCAATTCAATTTAAATTCTAGCATCCTTTAAATCAATTTCTCCACAAATACAACCACCCATTTACAAAATTAATTCTACACACAATTAAAATCCACCTCCTCATGGGATCGACACTCAACACCATTGATCTATTCTACAATAGATTCGTGCGCTTGCGAGTTCAACAAAATTTGCACAACAAGTTTTTGGCGCCGTTGCCGGGGAGGTAAGTATTTTGATTTTTAGAATTAATTTTTTAAAAAAAAAATAATTTATTATTATTATTATTTTAGTTGTTTCCTTGTAATTTTTTTTCTTAATTAATTAAAAAAAGTAGTGAATTCACATTTTTAGGTATGAATTTCTTTTTCTCTTATTTAAATTTCTGCAATTTAATTTTCAAGTTATTTTTCTTTGTAATTTTTCATTCATCTTGTTAATTTATTTTTATTTTATTTATTTTATTTCACGTATTTTTTTTATGTGCTTTCATAGAAAGGTTGTAACAGTGCAATAAGGTTAGTATTGTAATTTCTCCTTTTTCTTTATTTTTATTTATTGTGTTCTCATTTTTATTTTCTTTGCATGCATGGTCGTAGGTCATTATTACCTAATCTTGAACCTATAGACCTTGAATTAGAAAGAACACTTCGCACACACAAACACATCGCACTTAAAGAAAAAATTGAAATGGATTTGCAACAACCAGAACCACAGGAGAGGCCATTTAAGGACTACTTCATTCTCTTAGCTAATTTGAGCACATCTTGTATAAGATACCCAAATGTAGCTGCTAGGAGTTTTGAACTAAAACCTAGTGTGCTAAATTGTCTCCCAACATTCTATGGCTTAGAAAATGAGGACCCATATAATCATCTGAATGATTTTCATACAATTTGTCAAACCTTTAAATATGAGAATTTTTCAGAAGATGATGTTAAACTTAGACTATTCCCATTTTCTTTAAAGGATAGAGCTCGTTCATGGTTCAATACATTGCCTGCTAATAGTATTACAACATGGGAACAAATGGTAACAAAATTTTTAAATAAATATTTCCCAGTGCATAAAACCAATGCTATTCGCAGGGAAATCTCAGAGTTCACCCAAAGAGAAGACGAGCAATTTTTCGAAGCATGGGAGCGATTCAATGGGCTACTTTTGAAGTGTCCACATCATGGGTACGAGAAATGGCACCAGTGCCAATACTTCTTGGAGGGATTATTGCCAAATGTGCAAGAATGGCTACTTTTGAAGTGTCCACATCATGGGTACGAGAAATGGCACCAGTGCCAATACTTCTTGGAGGGATTATTGCCAAATGTGCAAGAATGACTAATGGCAACAAGTGGAGGAGAGCTAATGTCAAAAAGTGCAACAGAGATTTGGGATTTCTTCCAGCGACAAGCAGATAATTCCCAACAACGGAGTCGATCTCTCAGGAATACTAGAAGAATTAAAGGAGTGAATGAGGTTCACATTGGCGAGTCCAGTTCGGGAATCAAAGAAGTTAAAGAGATAATTGAAGGTCTCTCTCGACAAATAGCATCGTTAACAACTGCCAAATCAACAGAGCCACATGACCATGAGTCGTATTCAGATCAAGCCAATGCCATCGGTGTCATGAGGAAGCCATCAAATTATAACTCATACTCCAATACATATAACCCTGGATGGAGAGACCACCCCAGTTAGTTCTATACTCCAACACAAAATTCCTCTAAAATGTAAAGACCTAGGCTCCCCCACTATTTCATGCAGTATAGGGAACCACACAATTGAGAATGCTTTGTTGGATTTAGGAGCTAGTGTTAATCTTTTGCCTTACTCAGTATTTGTGAAACTTGGATTGGGAGAATTACACCCAACTCCAGTGGTGTTACAACTTGCAGATCGGTCCACGAAAATACCTCGTGGTATTGTGGAGGACGTGCTTATCCAGGTAGACAAGTTTTATTTTCCTGTTGATTTCATTGTAATTGACACTCAACCAATACAGGATTCAAGGAAGCATATCCCCATTATCCTAGGCCGACCATTCTTGGCAACTGCCGATGCTCACATTCAATGCAGGACTGGAAACATGCAGTTGTCTTTTGGCAATATGACCATGGAGCTCAACATCTTTAACATTGCCAAACAGCCTCACAATACAGATGATGGAATTGTTGACATGGATTTAATTGAAGCATTAGTTGATGATACTTTTCTTTCAAACCTTAGTGATGACCCTTTACAAACATGTTTAACTCACTTTGGTTTGGATTTTGATGTTGACAGATCAGTCGATGAGGTCAACGCCCTACTTGACTCAGCACCATCCATTGACACTAATAAATGGAAGTCAAGAGTTGAACAACTAGCACCATCAGAGAAGAAAATCATCCCATCATCAGAATCACCACCAAAACTCGAGCTCAAACCATTACCCAACACTTTGGAATATGCGTTCTTGGGGGAAGAAAGCATTCTACCGGTAATCATCTCATCATCCCTAAATGATGAATAAAAGGGTAAGTTGTTGGATATTTTAAAAGAGCACAAAGGAGCATTAGGATGGACCATAGCAGATATAAAAGGTATAAACCCAGCAGACTGCATGCATTACATTCACCTTGATGAAAATGCTAAATCTACTAGGGAAATGCAACGTCGGTTAAATCCTAATATGAAAGAAGTTGTTAGAACGGAAGTCCTTAAACTATTAGACGCAGGTATCATTTACCCAATTTCTGATAGTTCATGGGTCAGTCCTGTGCAAGTGGTCCCTAAAAAGTCAGGAGTCACAGTAGTTACCAATGCTGATAATAAATTGATACCCACTAGAGTGACTACAGGATGGCGTGTATGCATTGATTATAGGAAGTTAAATTCTGTCACACGTAAAGACCATTTTCCTTTACCATTTATTGATCAAATGCTTGATAGATTAGCAGGCCATGAGTTTTATTGCTTTCTAGATGGCTATTCAGGATATAATCAGATTCCCATAGCACCAAAAGATCAAGAGAAAACCACTTTCACTTGCCCTTTTGGAACTTTTGCAAATAGAAGAATGCCGTTTGGATTATGTAATGCACCTGCTACATTTCAACGATGCATGTTAAGCATTTTTTCTGATATGGTTGAACGATTCCTTGAAGTCTTTATGGATGACTTTTCTGTCTTTGGTGACTCATTTGATCAATGTTTACATCATCTAACACAAGTTTTGCAGAGATGTATAGAGAAGAATTTGGTCTTAAATTGGGAGAAGTGTCATTTTATGGTAAATCAAGGTATTGTTCTTGGTCACATAATTTCGAGCAAAGGTATTGAGGTTGACAAAGCCAATGTGGATCTCATTTCTAATCTTCCTCCACCTAAAACAGTCAGAGAAGTAAGATCTTTCCTTGGGCATGCTGGTTTTTATAGACGTTTCATTAAGGATTTTAGCAAAGTTTCTAGACCCTTATGCAATCTACTTGCTAAGGATGTACCTTTTGTCTTTAATGATTCATGTCTTGTGGCGTTTGAAAAACTAAAGCATTTGTTGACAACATCACCCATCATTCAGCCACCAAACTGGAGCTTACCATTTGAGCTTATGTGTGATGCATCTGATTATGCAGTAGGAGCAGTATTAGGACAAAGAGTTGATCGAATTCACCATGTTATTTACTATGCTAGTATGACATTGAACGATGCACAGTTGAACTATTCAACTACTGAAAAAGAAATGCTAGCAGTAGTGTTTGCATTAGAAAAATTTCGGTCTTATCTCATTGGTTGTAAAATTATTGTGTTCACAGATCATGCTGCTCTGAAATATCTTCTCACAAAGAAAGATGCGAAAGCTAGACTAATTCGTTGGGTATTACTTTTGCAGGAATTTGACTTGGAATTCAAAGATAAGAAAGGGACAGAAAATGTTGTGGCTGACCATCTCTCTCGTCTCCACTTTGACATCAACATAGAACCCTTAACATTAAATGAGTCATTTCCAGATGAACAATTAATGGGTGTGGAAGTATTACCTTGGTATGCTGATATAGTGTTGTGCAAATTTTGTTGAACTCGCAAGCGCACGAATCTATTGTAGAATAGATCAATGGTGTCGAGTGTCGATCCCACGAGGAGGTGGATTTTAATTGTGAGTAGAATTAACTTTGTAAGTGGGTGATTGGATTTGTGGGGAAATTGATTTAAATTATGCTAGAATTTAAATTGGAATGACGAAATTAAATTAAAATGGAAACTATTGAGATAAAGCACTTGGGTATCTGGATCCGTATCAACATGCACCATGGGCTAAATAATCCTTATTAATACCAATTAAATCATGAGGGGGGAATCCACACCTCATGAACCACGCTCTAATCAATATGGTGTCAAGGGCTTATCGTGCCAAATAATAATAACCTTATACTAAGGTGCCGGTAAAACCAGGGCGGTAACTAGACAAGATTATTATTATTTGTCGATTTAAAAGTCAAAACCTCCACAGAAATTAGAGGGGAAGAGAAAGTAAATTTACCAAATAAAGCTCATGACACATGTTGAGACTTCACCTTCAACCCAAGCTTGAAAGAAAATTAGCCACTCATAATTGAACTAAGGGTAAAATGGGAATTTATTAAAATACGTAGAAAATACAAGATGGAGAAGGAATTACAGAAAACTAAGCTCAAAAATGGATTCAGGGGTATCAAATTAGGGGGGGAGGCCCCCTTTTTATAGATACATTGAATGAATCATGGCCATCGGATTAAAAATAGTTTGGACGCACAGGATTGCGCCACGTCATCAGTGAACAGTAACACGGTTTGACCACGCGGTTTGAATAGTAACACGGTTTGCACACGGTTTGAACAGTAACGCGGTCTGAACAGTGTCGTGAACAGTACCCATGAACAGTACCGTATATGTGAATAGTGCCGTACGTGTGAACAGTGCCATTTTTCCTTTTATGCTCCTCTTAAGGTTTTTAACTGTCCTGAGTTCAAAAGTGACGTCCGTTTTGCTATCCGATATCTCGTTCATTGTGAAATGACCATGATGCCCCTAAAATACATAAAATACTTAATTAAAACAAAACTCACATAATTAAATAACAATAGATTTAAATAAATAAAATTACAGATGTTAGTAAAATTTGAAGTACAAAATGACGATTTTCTCCTTTATAAATATACACTTTCTAACACGCAACATATAGTTAATTATCTTGTTACAGGTAAACTTCCAGAGCATTGGACCAAGCAAGACAGGGCCAAATTCTTTGCGGAAATAAAAAAAATTTTCTGGGATGACCCTGTCTATTTTTAAGTATTGTGCAGATCAAATTATTAGACGATGTGTCCCAGAGAATGAATTTCAGAACATTCTTTCATTCTGCCATGAACAAGCTTGTGGAGGCCATTTCAGTGCTAAGAAAACAGCCACAAAAGTTCTAAAATGTGGTTTCTATTGGCCGACTATATTTCGAGATGCTTACACCTTTTATTCTTCATGTGATAGGTGTCAACGAATGGGGAGCATTACACGAAGGAACATGATGCCACTAAATCCAATTTTAGTGGTTGAGATTTTTGATGTGTGGGGTATCGACTTCATGGGACCCTTTCCCGCGTCTTTTGGCCATCATTACATATTGGTTGCTGTTGACTATGTATCAAAATGGGTAGAGGCAATTCCATGCAGAACCAATGATCATAAAGTGGTGATAGGGTTTTTGAAGAGCAACATTGTTTCACGCTTTGGATTCCCTCGGGCAATAATCAGTGATGGTGGTACCCACTTTTGCAACAAATCATTCAAAGCACTTTTGACAAAGTACTCCATCACTCATAAAGTGGCGACTCCGTATCATCCGCAAACCAGTGGCCAAGTTGTAAGATATCGGGTATTGCACAACTTTACTAAACAAAACAATTATTTATATTTTTCTCAAACATGAATAGGTGATGGAACTTGTAAGATATCGGGTAATACTCCAAATTGGAGTGGGTCAAGACGATAAGTTGACAAAGAAAAGTGTTTTTTTTTTTAATAAAAGGCTCAAAAGGGCTAACTATGGATATTTCACATAAGGGATGGCTAGAAAGGCTCAAACGGGTCAAAGACGACCTTTCCATCATCTTTTAGGGCTCTAGATACTCCTCCATATCTACTAGTTAAATGGACCTTTAGATGTAGCAACGCATTTTTTTTTTTAACTTTTTTTTTTAAATGGTTGACTCCAAGGAAATCTAAAGATCATGTATAAAATAATAATACTTTATTTGTCAGTATGAAGAATGGGCAAAAAGGGTTACTCTCCAAGAAAAATAATAGGCTCAAAAGCTCATTTGGTATTCATTATGACATGTCAATTCTTTCAAGCAACTCATATTTATCTCCGACATCAACATGTAGAGTAGCAAACATAGTGTAACATCACTCAAGACCAAAGATAATACAAATACTAAAATTCGAAAGTCATCATGTCATCCAAAAATAAAAACAAAATCACACTATTTTTTTTTTAAATAACATTCTACCCCCCAACCTATTCTAAACATGAAAGGAAAATATGCATGGAGAAATGTGAAAATGATGTAGAAAAACTAATTGGAAAAGTTATACTTAAAATGATAGAAAAATAAAATGGTTTTTTTTTTTAACTAAGAAGATGCGTTTCTAGAGGCACTACTCTCTATATTCAGCCATCTTCGACTCAAACATTTGAAAATGCATATTTATAAAGGAGAAGTCAAAAAGAAAAAGTTAGAAAGATCACACGAAAAATAAGACAAAATTTTTTTTTCATTATTATTATTATTTTTTTTTAACTAAGAAGATGCGTTTCTAGAGTAACTACATTCCATATTCAGCCATCTTCAACACAAAAAGTTAGCAACAGTTAGTTTCTACAACAAAAAATTAGTAAAAACTTAACCAACATTCCATAATTGTCAACTATCCCCTCCCCCCAACCAGAACGAAACATTATCCTCAATGTTTTAAAGGAAAGAAGTAGAGTTTAGAAGACATCACCTAGGTGGTGTAACACAGAATAAAATATTTACAGGCGGAGATTTAAATCTAATTTGTACTTCTTACTGCTGCTATTGTTACCATCGTTATTTGTACACTCCAACACTAAGGTCTTGGGATCTGGCTCTGGTCGATAAGCTTGTAACAGATCAAGTAGCTCATTAGCAGTGTGAGCACAAATAAAAAGCTTTTTCGCTGAGGAATGAATGAAGTAGTTTTTTATTGCATGGTTAAGAAATGCGATAAAGCCATCATAAAAATTATTGACATCTAACAAACCGATGGGTTTCTGATGAATGTGCAGATGGGCCCAAGATGCTAATGTGATAAGTGCCTCTAGAGTTGCAAGATCTCCTGGTAAGAAAATAAAAGCATCGATGATTCAAAGATTTCAGTTATTCTTTCTTGCATACCTGAGACAACTAACTCTTCTCCAATCGGTGAGTCAGACAAACAGCCCAAAGGTTTTAGGGTTGTTGGGATGATGCCTAACACTTGGCTCCCTCTGACATAAGCAGTTTCTGAGACCATTTTTGATAACCCTCGGTCACCTCCGCCATATACCAAGTGTAATTTCCTTGCTGCTATGCTTCGACCAAGATCAATGGCTGCCTCAACGAACTCTTTATATTTGCCATAGTTAAATCCAGAAAGCACACAAATGTTCTTGAATTGTTTATTGGGAGTAGCTGCCATTGGGATACTTCTCAAAAAATAATTTGTGAGTGCAAATGAAAAGAATCATATTTAAGGATCTTGGCGGCAGTGGGTCACAGCTATGAATGAGGTGTCATGTCTATGTCAAATTAATCATGTAATGCACATGGCTCGAGAGTAAAAAAGGAAACAGTAAAAAGGAAAAGCAAACAATGATAAAATAAAATTATTAAAGACAATAATACAGATGGTAAAACAACAGTGAAATAAAACAATAGTAAAGTAAAAGGATATTTACAGGTAGTTGCGACTGTGGCTCACATCTTCCTCTGGTTTTACGTCCAGAAACGGCTTCAACGCCCTCTATGGGTCGAGGATAGGCTTCCCATCCAGTTTTCTTATAAACTGGCAAACAGGGTCGTTTATAGTCAGATTCCCGAGACTGTATCGTGCATGCTCTTTCTGAAATGATGGCCATAACTGGAGAATCGCTCTTTGCACATATCCACTGGGATGCGTTTCAAGAGACAAAAGGATATCATCCAATGACTCCTTATTCAAGCCATCCCTAATGAATTGAATCTTATCTTCTCTGTTATCAGACACCATTCCTAAAGAACATCATTTTTTATTGCATATCATTCTGGCACATTTATGACAAGCAACCGAAATTTTTCGAGCTCTTCGCTTTCGTGCGTAATTTCCTTTACCACAACCAGGCATGTATGCAATAAATTTAGGAGGCAACTCACCTGCCAAGCGTACTTTGGCCTCGATTAACCAGCGGATATCAGCAGGTATGTTATTCCTCATGAGCAATCGCATGCGTTCGGACCGAGCTTTATCGATTGTAAGGAGGGCATTCTGAGGGAGTGAAGGGAATCGATTGTGAAGCTTTGCCAAGATCTCATTTCTGTCCATACCTTCGCCTCAGAAGATCAGTAATTATGGGAAACTCAAGTAACCGACTTGATTGTCACGGAGTACCGTTATCCGCCACTTAACCGGGGTGACAAACTAAAACACACAAACGGAGTAACAAATAAAAACACACAAAGAAAATCACAATCGTCCTCTTATAGAATTTACCTCAAGCTCCAACTGGATGTTGTAGACACTTCTCTCAATGTCTCTGAGTTGGCTTTCTAAATCCTCAACATGGGATATTAACTCCGGTGGTTGTAGCTTCCAAATACGATGTGTTTTACAAAATCGTATCTGGCCTCTGAGATGAGATTGGACACGTTGAAGTCTTCTAAGGATGTTTAAGAGGAACTGTCTCATGATTAAAAGTGATAAAAGAAAACTTAATGGTTAAACAAACACACTTATGCACAAATGATTTCAATTAGCATAAGAAAATAAATAAATAAATCAAATCACCGAAAAGATAAATCTCAATTCAAATCTGGTGGGTCACTTAAATTTATTTCGGTGTCCTCTCCATGTGGTTGGTACTCTAGATATGGCTTTAATCTTTGACCATTAACTTTAAACGTGACTCCATTCTTTGGGTCTTTAATTTCAATTGCCCCATGTGGAAAAACAGTATGAAAAATAAAGGGGCCAGACCATCGAGAGCGTAGCTTACCTGGGAATATATGTAAGCGAGAATTGAATAAAAGTACTTTCTGACCTGGAGTGAAAGATTTTCTCATAATCTGCTTATCATGAAAGACTTTCATTCGCTGCTTGTAAACCTTAGCATTTTCGTATGCATCATTACGAATTTCTTCAAGTTCTGCCAACTGTAATCGTCTTTCTGAGCCAGCTTGCTGCATGTCAAAATTGAATTTCTTGATGGCCCAGTACGCACGATGCTCGAGTTCCACAGGTAGGTGGCAAGCTTTTCCATACACTAGCCTGTAGGCTGACATCCCAATTGGGGTCTTGAAAGCCGTTCTATATGCCCATAATGCATTATCGAGTCTTAATGACCAATCTTTTCTGTCTGGCCTCACGGTCTTTTCTAAGATGTGCTTTATTTCTCGATTGGAGATCTCAACTTGGCCACTGGTTTGCGGATGATACGGAGTCGCCACTTTATGAGTGATGGAGTACTTTGTCAAAAGTGCTTTGAATGATTTGTTGCAAAAGTGGGTACCACCATCACTGATTATTGTCCGAGGGAATCCAAAGCGTGAAACAATGTTGCTCTTCAAAAACCCTATCACCACTTTATGATCATTGGTTCTGCATGGAATTGCCTCTACCCATTTTGATACATAGTCAACAGCAACCAAAATGTATTGATGGCCAAAAGAAATGGGAAAGGGTCCCATGAAGTCGATACCCCACACATCAAAAATCTCAACTACTAAAATTGGATTTAGTGGCATCATATTCCTTCGTGTAATGCTCCCCATTCGTTGACACCTATCACATGAAGAATAAAAGGTGTAAGCATCTCGAAATATAGTTGGCCAATAAAAACCACATTGTAGAACTTTAGTCCCTGTTTTCTTAGCGCTGAAGTGACCTCCACAAACTTGTTCATGGCAGAATGAAAGAATGTTCTGAAATTCATTTTCTGGGACACATCGTCTAATAATTTGATCTGCACAATACTTGAACAGATAGGGGTCATCCCAGAAAAAATTCTTTATTTCCGCAAAGAATTTGACCCTGTCTTGCTTGGTCCAATGTTGTGGATGTTTACCTGTAACAAGATAATTAACGATATCAGCATACCAAGGTAATACTTCTACACTCATTAATTGCTCATCCGGAAATGACTCATTCAATATTAAAGGTTCTGTTATTGTGTCAAAATGGAGACGAGAGAGATGGTCAGCCACAACATTTTCAGAGCCTTTCTTATCTTTGAATTCCAAGTCAAACTCCTGCAAAAGTAACACCCAGCGAATTAGTCTAGCTTTTGCATCTTTCTTTGTGAGGAGAAATTTAAGAGCAGCATAATCTGTGAATACAATTATTTTACAACCAATAAGATAAGATCGAAACTTCTCTAATGCAAACACTACTGCTAGCATTTCTTTTTCAGTAGTTGAATAGTTCAACTGTGCATCATTTAATGTCATACTAGCATAGTAAATAACATGTGGAATTCGATCTACTCTTTGTCCTAATACTGCTCCTACTGCATAATCCGATGCATCACACATGAGTTCGAATGGTAAGCTCCAGTTTGGTGGCTGAATGATGGGTGATGACGTCAACAATCGCTTTAACTTTTCAAATGCTACAAGACATGAATCATCAAAGACAAAATGTACATCCTTAGCAAGTAAATTGCATAAGGGTCTAGAAACTTTGCTAAAATCCTTAATGAAACGTCTATAAAAAACCAGCATGCCCAAGGAAAGATCTTACTTCTCTGACTGTTTTAGGTGGAGGAAGATTAGAAATGAGATCCACCTTGGCTTTGTCAACCTCAATACCTTTGCATGAAATGATGTGACCAAGAACAATACCTTGATTTACCATAAAATGGCACTTCTCCCAATTTAATACCAAATTCTTCTCCATACATCTCTGCAAAACTTGTGTTAGATGATGTAAACATTGATCAAATGAGTCACCAAAGACAGAAAAATCATCCATAAAGACCTCCAGAAACCGTTCAACCATATCAGAAAAAATGCTTAACATACAACGTTGAAATGTAGCAGGTGCATTACATAATCCAAATGGCATTCTCCTATATGCAAAAGTGCCAAAAGGGCAAGTGAAAGTGGTTTTCTCTTGATCTTTTGGTGCTATGGGAATCTGATTGTATCCTGAGTAGCCATCTAGAAAGCAATAAAATTCATGGCCTGCTAATCTATCAAGTATTTGATCAATAAATGGTAAAGGAAAATGATCTTTACGTGTGACAGAATTCAATTTTCTATAATCAATGCATACACGCCATCCTGTAGTCACTCTAGTGGGTATCAATTCATTATCAGCATTGGTAACTACTGTGACTCCTGACTTTTTAGGGACAACTTGCACAGGACTGACCCATGAACTATCAGAAATTGGGTAAATGATACCTGCATCTAATAGCTTAAGGACTTCTGTTCTAACAACTTCTTTCATATTAGGATTTAACCGACGTTGCATTTCCCTAGTAGATTTAGCATTTTCATCAAGGTGAATGTAATGCATGCAGTCTGCTGGGTTTATACCTTTTATATCTGCTATGGTCCATCCTAATGCTCCTTTGTGCTCTTTTAAAATATCCAACAACTTACCTTTTTGTTCGTCATTTAGGGATGATGAGATGATTACCGGTAGAATGCTTTCTTCTCCCAAGAACGCATATTCCAAAGTGTTGGGTAATGGTTTGAGCTCGAGTTTCGGTGGTAATTCTGATGATGGGATGATTTTCTTCTCTGATGGTGCTAGTTGTTCAACTCTTGACTTCCATTTATTAGTGTCCATGGATGGTGCTGAGTCAAGTAAGGCGTTGACCTCATCGACTGATCTGTCAACATCAAAATCCAAACCAAAGTGAGTTAAACATTTTTGTAAAGGGTCATCACTAAGGATTGAAAGAAAAGTATCATCAACTAATGCTTCAATTAAATCAAAGTCAACAATTCCATCATCTGCATTGTGAGTTTGTTTGGCAATGTTGAAAATGTTGAGCTCCATGGTCATATTGCCAAAGGACAACTGCATATTTCCAGTTCTGCATTGAATGTGGGCATCCGCAGTTGCCAAGAAAGGTCGGCCTAGGATAATGGGGATGTGCTTCCTTGAATCCTGTATTGGTTGAGTGTCAATTACAATGAAATCAACAGGAAAATAAAACTTGTCTACCTGGATAAGCACGTCCTCCACAAGACCACGAGGTATTTTCGTGGACCGATCTGCAAGCTGTAACACCACTGGAGTTAGGTGTAATTCTCCCAATCCAAGTTTCACAAATACTGAGTAAGGCAAAAGATTAACACTAGCTCCTAAATCCAACAAAGCATTCTCAATTGTGTGGTTCCCTATACTACATGAGATAGTGGGGGAGCCTGGGTCTTTACATTTTAGAGGAATTTTGTGTTGGAGTATAGAGCTAACATTTTCAGTTAAAAAGGCCTTTTTGTGAACATGAATATTTCTCTTTTTAGTGCAAAGGTCTTTAAGAAACTTGGCATAAGACGGAACTTGTTTTGTTGCATCAAGTAAAGGGATGTTAACACTTACCTATTTGAAGACTTCAAGAATCTCACCTGTGGATTTTCCCTTCTTTCCTTTAGCTAACCTCTGAGGAAATGGAGCTTTAGGAACATACTCTCGTGGGTTGGTTTCTTCTTTCTCCTCCGGTGGTGAGTCTTCAACATTCACAGGTACAATTTGATTTTCTTTGGTTGCTGGCATCTCCACTTTGTTGTCGACTTCTTTTCCTTTTTGCAAGGTCATGACGGCTTTGACCTCTCCATGCTGTTGTGGTGAACTAGTACTTGCTTCATGCACTCCTTTAGGATTAGGCACTGGTTGACTTGGAAATTTGCCTTTCTCAACAGTCATTGCCAAAGTCTGCACTGAAGAGGCAAGCTGTCCCACCATCTTCTCAAGGCTTGAAACTGATTGGGCTTGTGAGTTGAAGCTTGCTCTCATCTCATTCCGTAGTCCATCAATGGTGCGGTTCTGTTGCTCAATCGTAGAGTGAGTAACATTCTTGAAATTTTGGAATGAATCCTCCCATGGTCTGGGTTGAGAGTAATTCTGGTTCTGATTGTATGGTCTAAATGGTGGCTGAGAAGCTTGAGGAACTTGAGGAATTGGTTGCATTGGTGGAGCTGGAGCTGCTGGTCCATTCTGTTGGAATCCTTGAGACCATGAAAAATTGGGGTGGTCTCTCCATCCAGGGTTATATGTGTTGGAGTATGGGTTGTAATTTGATGGCTTCCTCATGACACCGATGGCATTGGTTTGATCTGAATACGACTCATGGTCATGTGGCTCTGTTGATTTGGCAGTCGTCAACGATTCTATTTGTCGAGAGAGACCTTCAATTATCTCTTTAACTTCTTTGATTTCTGAATTTGACTCGCCAATGTGAACCTCATTTACTCCTTTAATTCTTCTAGTATTCCTGAGAGATCGACTCCGTTGTTGGGAATTATCCGCTTGTCGCTGGAAGAAATCCCAAATCTCTGATGCACTTTTTGACATTAGCTCTCCTCCACTTGTTGCCATTAGCCATTCTTGCACATTTGACAATAATCCCTCCAAGAAGTATTGGCATTAGTGCCATTTCTCGTACCCATGATGTGGACACTTCAAAAGTAGCCCATTGAATCGCTCTCATGCTTCGAAAAACTGCTCGTCTTCTCTCTGGGTGAACTCTGAGATTTCCCTGCGAATAGCATTGGTTTTATGCACTGGGAAATATTTATTTAAAAATTTTGTTACCATTTGTTCCCATGTTGTAATACTATTAGCAGGCAATGTATTGAACCATGAACGAGCTCTATCCTTTAAAGAAAATGGGAATAGTCTAAGTTTAACATCATCTTCTGAAAAATTCTCATATTTAAAGGTTTGACAAATTGTATGAAAGTCATTCATATGATTATATGGGTCCTCATTTTCTAGGCCATAAAATGTTGGGAGACAATTTAGCACACTAGGTTTTAATTCAAAACTCCTAGCAGCTACATTTGGGTATCTAATGCATGATGTGCTCAAATTAGCTAAGGGACTGAAGTAGTCCTTAAATGGCCTCTCCTGTGGTTCTGGTTGTTGCAAATCCATTTCAATTTTTTCTTTAAGTGCGATGTGTTTGTGTGTGCGAAGTGTTCTTTCTAATTCAAGGTCTATAGGTTCAAGATTAGGTGTTAATGACCTACGACCATGCATGCAAATAAAGAAAATAAATTGAGAACAAAACAAATAAAAATAAAGAAGAATGAGAAATTATAATACTAACCTTATGGCGCTGTTACAACCTTTCTATGAAAGCACATAAAAAAAAATACGTGAAAATAAAAATAAATTAACAAGATAAATGAAAAATTACAAAGAAAAATAACTTGAAAATTAAATTGCAGAAATTTAAAGAAGAGAAAAAGAAATTCTTACCTAAAAATGTAAATTCACTTCTTTTTTTTTAATTAATTAAGAAAAAAAATTACAAGGAAACAACTAAAATAATAATAATAATACCAATAGTAATAATAATAATAATAAAATTATTTACAAAAAATTAATTCTATAAATTAAAATACTTACCTCCCGACAACGAACGGCAAAAACTTGTTGTGCAAATTTTGTTGAACTCATGGCCACGAATCTATTGTAGAATAGATCAATGGTGTCAAGTGTCGATCCCACGAGGAGGTGGATTTTAATTGTGAGTAGAATTAACTTTGTAAGTGGGTGATTGGATTTGTGGGGAAATTGATTTAAATTATGCTAGAATTTAAATTGGAATGACGAAATTAAATTAAAATGGAAACTATTGAGATAAAGCACTTGGGTATCTGGATCCGTATCAACATGCACCATGGGCTAAATAATCCTTATTAATACCAATTAAATCATGAGGGGGGAATCCACACCTCATGAACCACGCTTTAATCAATATGGTGTCAAGGGCTTATCGTGCCAAATAATAATAAACTTATACTAGGGTGCCGGTAAAACCAGGGCGGTAACTAGACAAGATTATTATTATTTGTCGACGAAAAGTCAAAACCTCCACAGAAATTAGAGGGGAAGAGAAAGTAAATTTACCAAATAAAGCCCATGACACATGTTGAGACTTCACCTTCAACCCAAGCTTGAAAGAAAATTAGCCACTCATAATTGAACTAAGGGTAAAATGGGAATTTATTAAAATACGTAGAAAATACAAGATGGAGAAGGAATTACAGAAAACTAAGCTCAAAAATGGATTCAGGGGTATCAAATTAGGGGGGGAGGCCCCCTTTTTATAGATACATTGAATGAATCATGGCCATCGGATTAAAAATAGTTTGGACGCACAGGATTGCGCCACGTCATCAGTGAACAGTAACACGGTTTGACCACGCGGTTTGAATAGTAACACGGTTTGCACACGGTTTAAACAATGAACGGTGCGAGCGATTGTCGTGAATGCGACTCCCATGAACGATGCACCGTATATGTGAATAGTGCCGTACATGTGAACAGTGCCATTTTTCCTTTTATGCTCCTCTTAAGGTTTTTAACTGTCTTGAGTTCAAAAGTGACGTCCGTTTTGCTATCCGATATCTCGTTCATTGTGAAATGACCATGATGCCTCTAAAATACATAGAATACTTAATTAAAACAAAACTCACATAATTAAATAACAATAGATTTAAATAAATAAAATTACAGATGTTAGTAAAACTTGAAGTACAAAATGCGATTTTCTCCTTTATAAATATACACTTTCTAACACGCAACATATAGTTAATTATCTTGTTACAGGTAAACTTCCAGAGCATTGGACCAAGCAAGACAGGGCCAAATTCTTTGCGGAAATAAAAAAAATTTTCTGGGATGACCCCTATCTGTTTAAGTATTGTGCAGATCAAATTATTAGACGATGTGTCCCAGAGAATGAATTTCAGAACATTCTTTCATTCTGCCATGAACAAGCTTGTGGAGGCCATTTCAGCGCTAAGAAAACAGCCACAAAAGTTCTACAATGTGGTTTCTATTGGCCGACTATATTTCGAGATGCTTACACCTTTTGTTCTTCATGTGATAGGTGTCAACGAATGGGGAGCATTACACGAAGGAACATGATGCCACTAAATCCAATTTTAGTGGTTGAGATTTTTGATGTGTGGGGTATCGACTTCATGGGACCCTTTCCCGCGTCTTTTGGCCATCATTACATATTGGTTGCTGTTGACTATGTATCAAAATGGGTAGAGGCAATTCCATGCAGAACCAATGATCATAAAGTGGTGATAGGGTTTTTGAAGAGCAACATTGTTTCACGCTTTGGATTCCCTCGGGCAATAATCAGTGATGGTGGTACCCACTTTTGCAACAAATCATTCAAAGCACTTTTGACAAAGTACTCCATCACTCATAAAGTGGCGACTCCGTATCATCCGCAAACCAGTGGCCAAGTTGAGATCTCCAATCGAGAAATAAAGCACATCTTAGAAAAGACCGTGAGGCCAGACAGAAAAGATTGGTCATTAAGACTCGATGATACATTATGGGCATATAGAACGGTATTCAAGACCCCAATTGGGATGTCACCCTACAGGCTAGTGTATGGAAAAGCTTGCCACCTACCTGTGGAACTCGAGCATCGTGCGTACTGGGCCATCAAGAAATTCAATTTTGACATGCAGCAAGTCGCTCGAAAGACGACATTACAAATGTGCGAACTTGAAGAAATTCGCAATGATGCATACGAAAATGCCAAGGTTTACAAGCAGCGAATGAAAGTCTTTCATGATAAGCGAATTATAAGAAAATCTTTCACTCCAGGTCAGAAAGTACTTTTATTCAATTCTCGCTTACATTTATTCCCAGGTAAGCTACGCTCTCGATGGTCTGGCCCCTTTATTGTTCATACTGTTTTTCCACATGGGGCAATTGAAATTAAGGACCCAAAGAATGGTGTCACGTTTAAAGTTAATGGTCAAAGATTAAAGCCATATCTAGAGTACCAACCACATGGAGAGGACACCGAAATAAATTTAAGTGACCCACCAGATTTGAATTGAGATTTATCTTTTCGGTGATTTGATTTATTTATTTATTTTCTTCTGCTAATTGAAATTATTTGTGCATAAGTGTGTTTGTTTAACCATTAAGTTTTCTTTTATCACTTTTAATCATGAGACAGTTCCTTTTGAACATCCTTAGAAGACTTCAACGTGTCCAATCTCATCTCAGAGGCCAGATACGATTTTGTAAAACACATCGTATTTGGAAGCTACAACCACCGGAGTTAATATCCCACGTTGAGGATTTAGAAAGCCAACTCAGAGACATTGAAAGAAGTGTCTACAACATCCAGTTGGAGCTTGAGGTAAATTCTATAAGAGGACGATTGTGATTTTCTTTGTGTGTTTTTATTTGTTACTCCGTTTGTGTGTTTTAGTTTGTGTGTTTTAGTTTGTCCTCCCGGTCAAGTGGCGGATAACGGTATTCCGTGACAATCAAGTCGGTTACTTCAGTTTCCCATAATTACTGATCTTCTGAGGCGAAAGTATGGACAGAAATGAGATCTTGGCAAAGCTTCACAATCGATTCCCTTCACTTCCTCAGAATGCCCTCCTTACAATCTATAAAGCTCGGTCTGAACGCATGCGATTGCTCATGAGAAATAACATACCTGCTGATATCCGCTGGTTAATTGAGGCTAAAGTACGCTTGGCAGGTGAGTTGCCTCCTAAATTTATTGCATACATGCCTGGTTATGGTAAAGGAAATTATGCAAGAAAGCAAAGAGCCCGAAAGATTTCTGTTGCTTGTCATAAGTGTGCCAGGATGATATGCGATAAAAAACGATGTTCTTTAGGAATGGTGTCTGATAACAGAGAAGATAAGATTCAATTCATTAGGGATGGCTTGAATAAGGAGTCATTGGATGATATCCTTTTGTCTCTTGAAACGCATCCCAGTGGATATGTGCAATGAGCGATTCTCTAGTTATGGCCATCATTCTAGAAAGAGCATGCACGATACAGTCTTGGGAATCTGACTATAAACGACTCGCTTTTGCCGCTTTATAAGAAAACTGGATGGGAAGCCTATCCTCGACCCATAGAGGGCGTTGAAGCCGTTTCTGGACGTAAAACCAGAGGAAGATGTGAGCCACAGTCGCAACTACCTGTAAATATCCTTTTACTTTATTGTTGTTTTATTTCACTGTTGTTTTACCATATGTAGTATTGTCTTTAATAATTTTATTTTATCATTGTCTGCTTTTCCTTTTTACTGTTTCCTTTTTGACTCTCGAGCCATGTGCATTACATGATTAATTTGACATAGACATGATACCTCATTCACAGCCGTGATCCACTGCCGCCAAGATCCTTAAATATGATTCTTTTCGTTTGCACTCACAAATTATTTTTGAGAAGTATCCCAATGGCAGCTACTCCCAATAAACAATTCAAGAACATTTGTGTGCTTTCTGGATTTAACTATGGCAAATATAAAGAGTTCGTTGAGGCAGCCATTGATCTTGGTCGAAGCATAGCAGCAAGGAAATTACACTTGGTATATGGCGGAGGTGACCGAGGGTTATCAAAAATGGTCTCAGAAACTACTTATGTCAGAGGGAGCCAAGTGTTAGGCATCATCCCAACAACCCTAAAACCTTTGGGCTGTTTGTCTGACTCACCGACTGGAGAAGAGTTAGTTGTCTCAGGTATGCAAGAAAGAATAACTGAAATGCTGAATCATGCTGATGCTTTTATTTTCTTACCAGGAGATCTTGCAACTCTAGAGGCACTTATCACTTTAGCATCTTGGGCCCATCTGCACATTCATCAGAAACCCATCGGTTTGTTAAATGTCAATAATTTTTATGATGGCTTTATCGCATTTCTTAACCATGCAATAAAAAACTACTTCATTCCTTCCTCAGCAAAAAAGCTTTTTATTTGTGCTCACACAGCTAATGAGCTACTTGATCTGTTATAAGCTTATCGACCAGAGCTAGATCCCAAGACCTTGGTGTTGAAGTGTACAAATAACGATGGTAACAATAGCAGCAGTAAGAAGTACAAATTAGATTTAACTCTCCGCCTGTAAATATTTTATTTTGTGTTGCACCACCCAGGTGATGTCTTCTAAACTCTACTTCTTTCCTTTAAAACATTGAGGACAATGTTTCGTTCTGGTTGGGGGGAGGGGATAGTTCACAATTGTGGAATGTTGGTTAAGTTTTTACTAATTTTTTGTTGTAGAAACTAATCACATGCTAACTTTTTGTGTTGAAGATGGCTGAATATGGAGTGTAGTTACTCTAGAAACGCATCTTCTTAGTTAAAAAAAAAAGAAAAAAAAGGAAAAAAAATAGTAATGAAAAAAAAAATTCTTATTTTTCGTGTGATCTTTCTAACTTTTTGACTTCTCCTTTATAAATATGCATTTTCAAATTTTGAGTCGAAGATGGCTGAATATAGAGTGTAGTGCCTCTAGAAACGCATCTTCTTTGTTAAAAAAAAATTATTTTCTTTTTCTATCATTTTAAGTGTAACTTTTCCAATTAGTTTTTCTGCATTGTTTTCACATTTCTGCATGCATATTTTCCTTTCATGTTTAGAATAGGTTGGGGGGTAGAATGTTGTTTAAAAAAAAAATAGTGTGATTTTATTTTTATTTTTAGATGACATGATGACTTTCGAATTTTAGTATTTGTATTATCTTTGGTCTTGAGTGATGTTACACTATATTTGCTACTCTACATGTTGATGTCAGAGATAAATATGAGTTGCTTGAAAGAATTGACATGTCATAATGAATACCAAGTGAGCTTTTGAGCCTATTATTTTTCTTGGAGAATAACCCTTTTTGCCCATCTTTCATACCACTTAGCAGTTTACTATTTTATATACGATCTCTATATTCTTTTGAATCAACCCTCTAAAAAAAAAAATTTGTTTTCAAAAAAAAGAAAAAAAAAAGAAGAAAAAGAGTGTTGCTACATTTGAATGTCCATTTAACTAGTAGATATGGAGGATTATCTAGAGCCCTAAAAGATGATGGAAAGGCCGTCTTTGACCCGTTTGAGCCTTTCTAGCCATCCCTTATATGAAATATCCATAGTTAGCCCTTTTGAGTCTTTTATTAAAAAAAAAACACTTTTCTTTGTCAACTTATCGTCTTGACCGACTCCAATTTGGAGTATTACCCGATATCTTACAAGTTCCATCACTTATTCATGTTTGAGAAAAATATAAATAATTGTTTTGTTTAGTAAAGTTGTGCAATACCGAAAAAAAAAAGAAAAAAAATTCTCTAAAAAAAAAAAAGAGAGAGATATAATACAATAATAAATAAGTGAAATGTATTTTTTTTTTTAGTTTCCAAAAGATATTATTTTTCTCAAATATATATTTTGTTTTCTCTATTTTTCTTTCTTTGTTAGCCATGTCCCTAGCCTACGTTACATCCTAATAAAAGTCCTTCTTGATTTTAGGGAACTATAGTCTGAAGTAGAAGCTAGTTATATGGGCTATAAAGATGTAGTAATGCATAATTAAAAAAAAAAGGAAAGAGAAGAAAAAAAATAAGTAAATAAATTGGGTTGACTAGCATTTTGTTTGACTTGAGATCGTGTTATTTCTGAGTTGTGGGCATATTCTTTTCATCTTGGTGAGAGTGTGTGATATTATTTCTTTATTATCTTCACTCAATTTATCATTCATAGAAGTGACAATTTATATTGGGTTTAATTTTCTTGTGAGAGTGTCACTATTACCGGTGAGATTTTGGGGTTTGACATGTCATTTTTGAAAGTAGCTGTATCTACTTGGTTGATTCATGTGGATGGTTGATGTGGGTGTGATGTTTCTTTAAACTGGAGATAATGTTTATACTTTTATTTGATTGCTATCATTAGTCTGATTGAATAAACAAGTTTGTTTAAAAAAAAAAAATCATTTTGGATTTGAATTTTATTTTCGCTTTATTTGCTAGAGACTAGCAATAAGCTGGTTGGGGGGTGTGTTGAGTGTTAGAAAGTGTATATTTATAAAGGAGAAAATCGTTATTTTATACTTCAAGTCTCACTAACATCTCTAATTTTATTTATTTAAGTCCCTTATTATTTAATTATATATGTTTTGTTTTAATTAAGTATTTTGTGTATTTTAGGGGCATCATGGTCATTTCACAATGAACGAGATTTTGGATAGCAAAACGGACGTCACTTTTGAACTCGGACAAATCGAAAACCTTAAGAGGAGCATAAAAGGAAAAATGGACTGCTCACACGCATTTCGGCACTATTCACATGTATTTGCATCGTTTGTTCATGATATCGCTTCACGACACTATTCGCACCGTGTTCTCGTTCAAACCGTGTGCAAACCGTGTTCTGTTCAAACCGCGTGGTCAAACCCGTGGTCAAACCGCCGTTATCGTTCACTGATGACGTGGCGCAATCCTGTGCATCCAAGCTATTTTTAATCCGATGGCCATGATTCACTCAATGTATCTATAAAAAGGGGGCCTCCCCCCCCTAATTTGACACCCCTGAATCCATTTTTAAGCTTAGTTTTCTGTAATTCTTTCTCCATCTTGTATTTTCTACGTATTTTAATAAATTCCCATTTTACCCTTAGTTCAATTATGAGTAGCTAATTTCTTTCAAGATTGGGTTGAAGGTGAAGTCTCAACATGTGTCATGGGCTTTATTTGGTAAATTTATTTTCTATTCCCCTCTAATTTCTGTGGAGGTTTTGACTTTTCGTCGACAAATAATAATAATCTTGTCTAGTTCTGCCTTGCTTTTACCTAAAGACCCTAGTATAAGGTTATTATTATTTGGCACGATAATGCCCTTAACACCATATTGATTAGGCGTGGTTCATGAGGTGTGGATTCCCCCTCATGATTTAATTGGTATTAATAAGGATTATTTAAATTGGTGCATGTTGATACGGATCCAGATACCCAAGTGCTTTATTTCAATAGTTCCCAATTCAATTTAATTCCGCTATTCCAATTTAAATTCTAGCATCCTTTAAATCAATTTCTCCACAAATACAACCACCCATTTACAAAATTAATTCTACACACAATTAAAATCCACCTCCTCATGGGATCGACACTCAACACCATTGATCTATTCTACAATAGATTCGTGCGCTTGCGAGTTCAACAAAATTTGCGCAACAATTATTAATTTCTAATATTTTGTTTACCCTTTCTATATCATTTATAGATTAATTTGAGTTTTCTAATTTATTTAATAAATACAGTGACATTTAATTTAATTAATTATTTCTCCACATGTTTGAATTCAGGGGGGGATCTATATAGGGACCAGCATGGGCCATGGCCCCTGTAAAAAAAAAAAAATTTAAAAGCTTGTACGGTATCGTTTATTTACATCAATAACCTATATTTATTGGTTGTTTGTCAGATTATTTGTAACGTAAGCTTTGCCAACATCTTCATTGAAGATTCCAAGCGACGAGTTGGCCTAACAATCACTTGCAAATATATATTTTTTAAGGGTCTTCCTATTGAAAAATTTTGAAATATTTCTCAAATATCACATTAATTATATAATAAATAAGGATGCAAGGTACCACCTGATTTTTTTTTTTTTTTGGGTGATTTCAATCCTTAACCATTGGATTCAATGAAAAGATAGTTTCAATGGTAGAGATTTGTCTATTTGAATATTAACATTATTCTCCCTGATATTTATCAAAATCTCAAAAAATTAAAGAGTTAAAACTTTTAACACGTAGATCTGAATTGTTTCAAATTTATGTTGCTTAATTACTAGTGAGTCTTAAAAAAATAAAATTTATTTTAATATTATATATTTTATTTAAAAGAATTAACTTTTAATATCATTTATTTTATTAAAATAAATATTATTTAATATTATTTATTCTCATTTTATTTAATATTATTTAGTTATAGGCTTATTATTATATTTAATCTTTCAAAAAACTAAAAAATTTTAAATAAAATAAAATAATCAGTAATAAGCATTAAAAAATAAATATAATTTTTAATATTATTTATTTTTGTTTTATTTAATATTATTTAGTTATAGACTTATTATTATATTTATTCTTTAAAAAAACTAAATAATTTTAAATAAAATAAAATAATTAGTAGTGAGTCTTAAAAAATAAAAATAATTTTTTATTAACATTATTTATTTTATGCAAAAGGACAAATTTTTAATATTATTTATTTTATTAAAAATAAATATTTTTTAAATATTATTTATTTGATTTTATTTAACATTATATAGTCCTAAGCTTATTATTATATTAATTCTTTCATAAAACTAAATAATGTTAAATAAAATAAAATAATTAGTAATGAGTCTCAAAAAATTAATATTATTTTAATACTATTTATTTTATTTTATATTATTTAGTCATAACTTATATTATATTTATTTTTTCAAAATTAAATAATATTAAATAAAATAAATAAAAATGTGAGTCCTAAAAAATAAAAATTATTTTTTAATATTATTTATTTTATTTAAAAGAATAAATTTTTAACATTTTTATTTTATTAAAAAAATATTTAATATTATCTAATCATAAACTTATTATTATATTTATTTTTTTAGAAAATTAAATAATATTAAATGAAATAAAATTACATTTTAAAACGTCACGATAGCTGGCAGTGGCAAGGTAGCTGAATCTAATAAATAAACAATAACATGTGTGTATTTATACAGCCCCAGCAAAATGGTGCGGCTGACCCACCCGAGTTGACTTCCTCATTTTTTTCGATTTGGACATACTTTACAGCATTTTTCTAGCATGCCCATCTTCCTACCGACTACGGCGACCATACAAAAGGTCCTGCGGTTTATTGAACTCTTGCTCTTAAGCAGAAAACGATTTCTTGTTTCTTATTTAATTCAAGATTCATAATGGCACCCTCTTCAACGAAACCCCATGAACACGAGCAGCTGCATGTATTCTTCATTCCTTTCATGTCGCCAGGTCACCAAATCCCGATGATCGACATGGCCAGAATCTTCGCCTCACGCGGCGTCAAGGCCACCATTCTCACCACTCCACTTAACATTTCTCGCTTTGAGTCCACCATCAACCGCGACGACCACCACCACCACAATCCCATCAAACTTCTACTACTAAACTTCCCCTCCACTGCTGCAAACTTGCCACCCAATTGTGAAAATCTTGACGCGATCCCGTCGAGAGACCTCTCCTACAACTTCAGCAAAGCAATCATGATGTTACAGCCCCAGGCCGACGATCTCGTCCGTCAATGTCAACCCGATGCCATCATATCCGATATGAACTTCCCTTGGACGGCCGAGATTGCCCGGAAGTACGGCATCCCACGTCTTGTTTTTCATGGAACTTGTTGTTTCTCTCTTTCCTTATCAGCCGCCGCTGCGCAACATAAGCCTAACGTGAACGTAAGCTCTGATACTGAAACGTTCTTGGTTCCCGGATTACCTCGACCGGTTTACATCACCCAGTCCCAGATGCCAGACCAGTTTTTTGGTAACACCGATTTGCAAGAGTTCTTCAAGAAGTTGATCGAAGCTGAGCGTAATTCGTATGGAGTTGTGGCCAATACGTTCTTTGAGATCGAACCGGATTATGTAAAACATTATGAGAAGGTTACGGGCAAAGTTGTGTATCCAATCGGACCGGTTTCTCTTTTCAACACAAAGGCTATTGACATAGCCGAGAGAGGAAACGCAGGAGACAGAGGTAGTGTTGATACAGACTACTGTGTTTCTTGGCTTGAATCCAGGGAACCCAACTCAGTGCTTTACGTTTGTTTTGGAAGCTTGTGTGAGTTTGCTGAGTCACAGCTTCTGGAGATTGCTCTGGGCCTCGAATCTTCAAATATTTGTTTCATTTGGGTTATTAAAAGTGATGCGTTTTTGTTATTGGATAAGGATTTCGAAGAGAGAGTTAAAGATAGAGGGCTTATAATAAAAGGTTGGGCGCCACAAGTTCTTATTTTGAACCACCCAGCAGTTGGTGGGTTCATGACTCACTGTGGGTGGAACTCAGTTCTTGAATCGGTGAGCTCAGGCGTGCCGATGATAACTTGGCCACTCTTTGCTGAGCAGTTTTACAATGAGAATTTTGTGTTAACTCACTTGAAAATCGGAGTTGGTGCTGGCGTGGAGAGCGGATTGGCTTGGGGAGAGGAAGAAAAGATTGGTGTTTTGGTTCGGAGAGACCGAGTTCAGAAATTGGTGTCTCAGTTCATGATAAATGGTGGCGAAGAGGCTGCAGGAATGAGAAAACGAGCAAGTAAACTCAGTGAGTTGGCAAAGATAGCCGTAAGCAAAGGTGGCTCTTCTTATGTCAACGTGGGCCTTTTGATTGATGATCTTCTAAATCAAAAAGTGGACCGATTATCGAAGAAACAGGAGAGCGCTGATAAATTCGCGTAACTAACTAGTTGGGAAATTGTGTTTGTTCTTGTCATGTTCAATTTCTCGGTATAATATTTTTGTTGTAATCTATTAACATGTTGCCCATAGCTTTAACGCATTAAGTAGGGGGCATCTGGTTCGGTATGATTTTGTTTTATTCTAAATAAAATATTTCACTTCGGTTTGGTTTGGTTAATAAGAATCGAATGGTCCAAAAAATGTGAATTGATCAATTTTTAATTTCAATCAAATCGAATTAAAAATTGAATTCAATTAAGTATAAAAAAAGAGAGAAATTTCTATATATATATATATATATTACGCACACATAATAATAATTTTTTATTGATATTTTTACATAAAATATGAATTCAAGTGAAAAGTATAAAAATATGATTAATATAAAAAAAATATTAAATTTCAAGGAACGAATAATATAAAATTGAGTCGAACTTAAGAACTTAACTAAAATAATTTAATTTGATTCGTAACTTCTTGAACTAATAAGATTTGATTCGATTTCATTTTTAGAAAAAATCAAACCGAATCAATTAATGCCCACCCATTAAACTAAGGGGGAAAAAAGAACAGCCACTCGGCATTGGGCCGAGTGGTCAGGGTTGCTGCCCTCCAAGTTGGAGGGCAGCAGTTCGAACCCCCACACTATTATTGTAGGGGTATTTTTTCCTCAATAAAAATTGAGTGAAGAAAGTTTACTTCTTTATCAAAGTGTGAGGAGTAGACATCCCTCGAATATTAGTGAGGATTAAAAATTTGGGCAGAGCTTTATTAGTATTGATGTATGTTGGTCCCAGTAATAGTCTAATTTATAAATATCAGTTGTAGTCTCATATATATAAATTGTAATATGAACAATAATCTCATGTAATAAAAAAAAAGGAGAAAAAAGAACATATGAAACCACCAAAAGAAAGCTGAAGTGCAAAATAGCAGCGAGTAGTTGACGAAAATAGTACAAGATAAGGTGCGAGGACACGAACAGCAATTTTATATTAAGAAAAAAGTTATGAGACTACCAAAAGAACGCCGAAGAGCTAGAAAACAGTGAAATTGTTTGATGAAAATAGTAGAAGATATCGTAGGAGTAGGCACAGGCAACAATTTAATGAAAGTCGCAAGGGTTGTTGTGCATTCATTATCTATATACTATTCTTGCCCCTTAAAGTAATATTTTAATGTAGGAAGATTGTTTATAGAAAAAAATTTTAAAATATATTAAAAATAATATTTCAGTCATATAATAAGTAAATGATATTATGATATGTGTATATTTATTTTAAAAAATTATTATGCATGTAGTAGTTATATTAAATCTAACTACACATGTCATGTATGTATCAATCGATTATAATATGTCAAAAGTATTTTAAAATTTCTCGTTTATAAATAGTATCTCGGATACAACAAAATAATTGATGTAAGAATGTGCACTCAATTTCAATGTAACAATTTAGAAAAACAGAAAATTGTATTAAAATTTAATGTTTACATAGCACTATTTAGAATATGAAAGAAGAAGAGATGAAGTAGTAGAGAGTGAAAATGATATTTTGATGGCACTATGCATACTCCTTATTTATAGAATAGAATTATGATTTGATGTTGAATTGAATTTTTGCTAAGTATTGAATTAAAGGATAAAATTTCATTTAATTTTTATTTTTTTATTTTTCTTGTATAATAATAACCCTCAATTCAATACACAATTCGCGCTAATCTCGATATTAAATCTTATCTTGATAGGATAATGGTTATCATTCCCAAGGACATTTAAGTTAAATATTCTTTGAACTTCAATTTGTAACTTGAAGAAGATCTTGGATTGTTACTCTGCAGCATCTGGACAAATCTTTAACTTTGAGAAATCTTCTCTCTTTTTAAGCAGCAACATCCAGAGTGATCAAGCTACTGCAATTGGGAACATCTTCCAGCTCAACATTGTTTCAAGGCACGAGAAGTACCTAGGCCTACCATCTATGATTGGGAGAAAGAGAAGCAGCTTTTTCAACGACATTAAGCTGAGGCTCTACAACAAAATATCAAGTTTACAGCACAAGCTCTTCTCATGCGGGGGCAAAGAAATTCTGATCAAAGCTGCAGCGCAAGCCATTCCGCTCTACGCAATGAGCGTCTTTAAGATTCCTATAGGAGTGTGCAATGATATTCAGTGAGTAGTTGCTAACTTCTGGTGGGGATCAAAGAGCGATAGAAGGAGTATTCACTGGTCGAAGTGGGAAAAGCTGAGTCAAGCTAAATGGATGGGAGGGATGGGGTTCCGAGATTTTTCAAGCTTCAACCAGGCGTTAATAGCAAAACAAGGATGGCGGATTTTGAAATGCCCGGATTCATTGGTGGCAAGAGTCTTGAAAGCCAGGTATTTCCAGAATAAAGACTTCTTGAAATGGCCAGCAGGTTGAGATTCATAAGGCCAACTGGATCCCCAAACCGCTGACTTTTAAACCTGTGTTCAAGCCAACTATGCTAACTGATGCTCTGGTTTCTGAGTTGATAAATATGGAGAATCAATGGGATGAAAGGCTGATATACAGACATTTTGATAGATTGGACGCTGGAAATATTGTTAAAATCCCTTTGCCGGGAAGGCCAAGGGAAGATGAAATCATTTGGCACCATGAGAAAAAAGGTCAGTACACTGTAAAGAGCAAGTATCAAACAGCTCTTAGACTGAAGTTTCCAGACATGCCATCAGGCTCAGAGGCTATAAAAAATCAGTGGAACATAATCTGGAACCTAGCTTTGCCTGAGAAGATCAAAATTTTTGTATGGCGAGCTGCTAAGAATATCCTTCCATCAGCTGAGAACTTGTGGAAGAAAAAAATAATTCAGGAGCCTACCTGCCAAGCATGTAAAATTAGGCTTGATTCTGTGTGTCATGTGTTAGTGGACTGTAAGATTGCCAAGAAAATTTGGAGACTGACTCACATGGCAGGGGATATCATAGGAAAGCCTAGACACAACATACTGAATATGATGCATGAGATAAATAGGAGCAGGGGGAAAGCTAACTTAGAACTGATGGTAACAATTTTTTGGGTGACATGGAACGCAAGAAACAAGATGCTTTTCCAGGGAAGAAGAGAAAACCCCCAGGTAATTATTGCCAAAGCTGAAGCTGTAATTGAAGCCTATGCAAGAGTTAAACAATTGGGTGAGGCTCGCAAGGAAAATCAGCAGGTGAAGCTTAACCAGACTTGGAATCCCCCCCAAGCAGGTGTTGAGGTTATGGGGCCCCAACAATTCTTCTGTGCGCTTGTGGGTGTAACATCCTTCTGTGTAATTCCATTGAGGTGGCAGTAAGGTTACCTAGGGCGTAACTGCCCGGCCCGTTGGCACAATTACAAATGTGTGCAGCCCCTCGTGTCCATCCACCGCTTAGTTGTGGGGCTCTGCACTTCCATGGTATAAGGAAATAAAGTTGCACCTTGGCTATCAGCTATAGCTTTTAGCCCAATGGCAAGCGCTTGATCCTAACAATTGGTATCAGAGCGATGTCACGGGTTCAAGCCGCCACAGAAACAATTTTGTGGGGGGGGGATTGTTGAGGTTATGGGGCCTCAACAATTCTTCTGTGCGCTTGTGGGTGTAACATCCTTCTGTGTAATTCCATTGAGGTGGCAGTAAAGTTACCTAGGGCGTAACTGCCCGGCCCGTTGGCACAATTACAAATGTGTGCAGCCCCTCATGTCCATCCACCGCTTAGTTGTGGGGCTCTGCGCTTCCATGGTATAAGGAAATAAAGTTGCACCTTGGCTATCAGCTATAACTTTTAGCCCAATGGCAAGCGCTTGATCCTAACAGCAGGATATGCCAAAGTTAATGTGGATGTAGTTACCAACTCAAAGAAATATCTTGCAGGGCTGGGAGCTATTATTAGAGATGAGAGCGGGAAGATGATAGCAGCTGCAATTAAGGTTTCAAAATTTTTTGGAGATGTTTCTTTCGCTGAGGCAGAAGCCATGGAGTGGGGTATGCAGATTGCTAGAGATGCACATGTAAGAACTTTGATTGTGGAATCGGATGCACAAGGTGTGGTTAACTTAGCAAACAACAGGCAGGGCAGCAGAACCGAGATCTTTTGGGTAATTTCAGAAATCCAGAGCCTAATGAAGCAATTTGATCAAGTTAGCATCAAGTATGCTCATAGATCTTGCAATGCCATTGCCCATTCTCTAGCTAAACTAGCGTTAGAGAAATGCGAAAATGTTGTGTGGATGGGATCTTTCCCTTCAAATTTGATGTATCTTCTTTATCCTTTGAGTTAATAGAACATTCCTTTTCAAAAAAAAAAAACTTCAATTTGTAACTAACTTTTAACACTTTTTTTTTTAATGGAAGTTAGTATATCATCAAAAACCTCAAAGATTACAAGTAAATTAGATGGAAAAAAAAAGTAAAACCCTTGTATTGTTTGACTAAACTAATTGAGAACCATATAATATTTTACAACTCATCCAAATTCCCTGATTATCAACGTTTTTGTTGATTTTACCAATTTATTCTTGGTAATTGTTTGATGTTGAGAATATGAATACCTTTAATTGTTTAATTAATTGAATACTTTTATCATAATTAACGGAAAAGTTAAATGCAAAATTCTTAGACAAGTAAGGACATTTTCATAATTGAAATTAAATGCAAAATAGGGAATTTGAAATAACTTAAATATATTGTTTCAACTTATTTTATTCTCCAAAAATTTAGTATGTGTGTGTATATAGCATTTAACTTTTTAATAAATTTTGAAAAAAAATTTAAAATTAATTAAAAAATTATGATAATTCCCTTACTTTTTTTCTTATAAAATAGGACCTTTTTGTTGTTGACTTTAAATAAGCTCCAATCTATCATTTCAACTTAATTATACCTAGACTACAATGCAAATTCATTGTTGTAAAATTTAAAAAGTTAGGGAAAGGGCAAGGTTGAACCAATAATGATCTTAAAAGGACCATATGAAGCTAGAGATGACCAACGGCCAGATGGTACAGGTACGGCACAACACAAGTATGTTTTAGTGGGGCACGTAGCACGGCACGGCACTCACGTGGGTTGGGTCGAACTTAAAATTTTAAGCACGTGGACCTTAAAAACACGGCATGTTTAGGGATGGGTTAAACACTACACGATAAAAAAGCCTGCAATAAGCACGTTTTATTTTTTAATGGAAGTAAACTTAAAATTTTATAATTTTACAAATAACTTGAAATTGAATTTTTTAAATTAATTTAATTCATAGTTTCAAAAAAATACTATAATTGATTTATATTTATAATTTACTAAATAAATAATTGATATCATGATTTTAGTAAATATGCAGTAAAATTATTATGAAATATGATCTATGACTCTACGTAAATCCAAGTTACTAATTAAGTTAATCCTTAAGAAAAATTTATTATTGTTGTTGTTAAGTATTAAAAAAAATTCTAATACTATAAGGTCAAACTTAGTAATTAATATTATATTCTCTTACTATTATTAGTTTATTATTATTGAATATGAACTTGAGTTTTGAATTTTTTATTCTATTAAATTTGAATAAAAGCATAGACCTAAAAAAAGAATTTGAAAAAAGTACGACAACAGTTTAGCATGCGCTCCTAAAAATTTTAAAAAAAGAAAAAAAATTATTGGACTTTTTTTCTTAGGCACAACATGTCACGAAACACATAATGGGTACGATATGGTATGGGTATGGACACAAGCACGCATGAGCCTTGCTTTATATCGGCTTGGCCCATTGGATATCTCTACATGAAGCTTAGTTTAAATTTTAATAGAATATAAAAGAAAAAAAAAGATAACAACTATGCATAAAAAATAATTGAAAATTACCTTATTGTCTTTATGAGAGAAATGTTTCATAATATTATATCACATGAAATTTAGGGCACTATATTGCGGGCTACTTCGTAGTCACCTGCCAGTATCTGGGGTTCATTAAAATGGACATAAATATATCACAATCCATTTTTGCAAGTTAGAAACAAATGCAATTTTATCATGTTAGAAACACATGCGATTTTAACCAACAAAGTGTTGGCTCCACTGGCAATGGAGTCCCCTTAAGTGGTTTGACTGGGTTTGCTCCCCAGTTCGAGTCGCAGGGAAGTCGCCTTTGTTGGGAGAACCTGTGCCTCCCGGTTCGAGCGGGGACTTCTAATCTGGGTTGTGGTACGGGCTTAAAGGTGTCTCCCACAGTTGGGGCCCTACCCAGGATACCTCGTGGATAAGACCAAAAAAAAAAAAACACATGCGATTTTAGAAGTACCACAAAATTGTAAAGAACATATAGTTTGAAGAAAGTTAAATCTCATCAAATACAATAGTTAAACAAAAATTATAAACAAGATAAAGTTATTGAAATAACCCGAGACCATTACCAAACAGTTTTCTTAAATTAGATATGCCACGCATTGTCGGGTGCTCTAGTTTGATTGGCAATTGTTTCACAGGATACAATTGGAGTGAAACAATTTCAGTATGCTTGAACTCTTCCACACGAATAAACATTGAGAGGGAAGAAAATTGTATGCACTGTCTTTTATGTAATGTGTGTTTTGTTTTTGAAATGAAAGGAGCATCCAACTTAATTATAAACATTGTGAGGGATGTATCGATCCTGAAAATTGCATGAATAAGCTCTAACGACTGCCTTAAATATTGTAATTAAAAGTGTGAGACCTCTGCAATTAATTTAAAAATTAAATTTGAAATTTAAAATCAGAATTAACTCAAAATGTAGCTAAGGTGGGGGCCTAGTCCAATTTGGGCTCACATTCGTGTACATAAGATGCGGGTGCTCACAAGTCAAGCTAATCGGAGTAGAATTTGAAGGGAGAAACTTTATGCTTATATTCTTATCTATATATACATGAGTATTCATATATAAATCTTTCATGCCTTAGGTTTCTTTCCCATATGGAATAAATGCATTTTTCTTTAATTTTTTTAAATCCATGTGTGTGTTTTGAGTAACAATTTATCATTCACATAAGCATCATTTTGAGCACGTAAATATATCATTTCGAAGTACTTGAAGATGAGTATCCGAATCACCCTAAATCTTTCACTTACATCAAATAATTATTTTTATATAAACCTTTCATGTCTTAACCTTTTTTTCCACTCAAAATCATGTCTCAAAATGGCCATTTGTACACTATTTTTCCAACATTGCGTAAATGGTCTCACCTAAATTTTTTCCTCATGTTACCAATCTTCATCAAAATGGACATAGATATGGCATTCCAATGGTGCCCTTAGTCACTGATCTTCATACAAGACACTGACCATTAATGTCCTCAGTCATAACGACTGCCAAGGCTTAGAGCTACTACAACCAAGGATATTTGATGTGTTAGTAGGTTTCTCTAACAATTTCTTTAAGGTATAGGTCTTAATCACGATCTCCCTAAGCTGTTGTTATGTCGTTGTAAAATAATGAAACTCTCAATTATATATTTTTAACTCACCAACTTCAAATCTATATGAGGCACTGTGAAATAGATTATGGAAAATGAACTGATTGTGAAATCGTGAGTAGTTAAACGGAGCAATTGAAATTTTGAACGACGTTTCAACAACTAATAAAACAATAAGTAATAATATTATAATAACACTAAAAATCATAAAAGTAAAGAATCCCCGCTTAAGCTGTCCAAAGAAGTTATGTTAGATAACCTGTTACAAGTTAGAAATTAAATTAAAAAGATATCAACCCATGAGAAGCCGATCTCTAAGAAAACTTGAAACAAAAAGGGGAAAAATAAAACAATTAAGTAAGTCTAATCAAAACCTGCCTATCTTTGATAATCAAACAAGTGAAAATAATCTCACTTCAAGAACTTTAACATATAGCCGTGACAATTTATAGATGTATATACTCAATATCCTATTCCAGGGATAAAAAAGAGTGTCAGATCCTTAAGGCAAATGAACTATAAAAAGGCAAATATCAAACCATGGTATAAAAATAATATTTATCACCACAAACATTTCAACAAGTTATATCTTCCAGAAAAATCCTTTCAATCAAAATTAAAATTGAAAATATGTTCATAAAATTAAATAGAATAAGCTCAAATTCATTACCTCGATCACTATGCAATTCAAACATTGTTGAAGCTGCACATTCAATGTTCACATAAGTTTCATTTCCTGATCATAAAGATAAATTTTGCATGAGAACAGTAATTTTACATGAAAAAGATAAGTTGTCTAAGAATTTAACTTGTCAATGGCATTAAGGACCCGTCTGCACTTTGCGTCCACAAATTAAAAAGACAAAAACCAGCCGCATCACAAGCTTTGATCCTTCAATTCTTAGCTAGAGAACAATTTAAAGAGTGGCCAATGAGTGTTTACCTTTCAATTTTTAAAAAATAATATATGTACAATTTAGTCAATCTGTATACAAACCCTAGTCGATTAAAAGAAAATATTAAGCTAACCTGAGGAGAGATCGACACTTTCATCTGATCTTCGCTAATACTAAAGAAAAATAAAGAAAAATTTAAAAAAATTAGAAATGCATCGCTGTATCAGTATAGGTTACCATACTAAAGTATGAAAAGCCTTTTGCACTGATATGTTAAAAGTGCAAAAAAGGCGCTAGGTCATTAAATATCGATTTTTTTTTATTTAGCACCAGTAGCTTAAGGTCATCAAATGCTAATATTTTTTTTATTTAATATTAGTAGCTTAGTATCTGCAAAGTTATTTTTATAATAATTTCATTGTCAATTTAATTAATGATTTGAAATTTGAAGGACAGATCATTCTATGTTATCAGCAAGCAATGACTTAGATCAATATAATTATTGCAGGATGACATAAAAAATTTACCACAAAAAATGAAGAAATCGGATCGATCAAATAACCCAATTCAACTGAACCTGTTTAATTCATATGAGAAAAACTTAATAGTTTTTTTTTTTTGTTTTTGATTTGGAAGTGAGAAAGAGAGTGTGCAAATTTATTTTTGAAAGAACGCTGAAATCTTTGGCTAAGTTTCTAAAAACGGTGACTTTTGACTTGATATTTTTAAAAATTAAAAACTATTGAGATAACAATTATGTCAATCAATTAAACTATTTTTAAAAACTTAAAACTATTGAGATAGACAATTATGTCAATCAATTAAATCATGATTTGGGCCACATTTTCAAATGTTGAATACATATAAAAAAACTAAGAAACAGACCAAAAATATGACATAGACCGATGATATTTGACCCTTTCAATTTCTCTCACTCACAATATTGCCCTTACTAGAAATAAATGAAATGCTTAATGTATTAAGGTTTCTCGAAACCTCGTTAAAAAAACTATCAAAGATTTGTTCAAGGGTAAAATGGTTATTTTAGTATTTTCGAGTCCCCAAATGATTGAACGGATATCATTTTTTTAATTTGGAAGGGTAAAAAATCTTAGAATATGTGATAACTAGGTTTAAATCGAAGGTACTATTGAAGATAGGGGTGACAATTTGGGTTAGGATTTATTTATTCGATTCGATTTGATGCGAACTAAATGAGTTTGAGTTTGAAAAAATTAATTTTTTTAAATAAATAGGTGAATTCAACTCGATTTGCTAATTAAACGAATCGAGTCTAGCTTTAAGGACATTAATTCATTTATTTATTTATGATTCATTTAATAAATAGATCATAAAAAACGAATACAATCCATTAGTTTAAAATTCATTTATTATTTATTTACTTAAATTGCTTGTTTATCCTTAAATATGTATGAAAAATTTTAAAGTTTGAAGGTTAATGTAGTGATTATAAATGGTAATAAGTTTGGATTTTGTAGGATGTTACATTTGTAGTCTTTTTATATTTTATTTTGCTTAATTTTGTTTATCAATTATATTATTGTAAATGAATTCATATTTAATTCGATTCCTATGAATTCATATAAGATAAACGCAGAGTAAATGAATCCAAATTCAATTCGATTAATCTATTAATTCTACTAAATGAATTAAATGAATTGAACCAAATATTCATTTAATAAATTAATCGAATATGAATCTTAAAATTTCAATTTCTTTAGTATATGAATCAACTTCAAATCCTGAGATTTCAATTCGTTTAATAAATGAATCAAATACAGGTTAACAAAATTTTGACCCAATTCATTTATGATTCGATTCCTTTATTCGTTTTACTATCCCTAATCGAAGATGGGTTTGGATTAGGGATTGGAATTTGATTTAGTCCAGGTACTATAGTGCAGCTTCATTGACTTTTAAGTAGACTCACTAATTGGGCATCTTGTTTAGTTCACCTTCGGTGCAAATAGGCTTGGCAAAACCCCGGGTCCTGTCCGGGTTTGGAGTTGCCCAAAACCGGACTGGATTAGTGAAACAGCTACCCGAACTCGGGATAAGCCCGACACCTCCCAGGCCCGGGTTTTTGATTAGGGCTTCTAAGCCCGCATGTCTTCCTTCAATTTTTTCTTTAATTTCTCTCAACCAAATATCAATAAGCAACATGCATGCACATTTCTTCTGTATCATACAACAAGGTTTGATAAATCTCAAGCTTTAAAAAAGAAAATAGTCAAATACAAACCTATAACATACTAACAATGCAAATTTTACACAAATAATAAATAAAAATTGTTTCAATCTATTTTCTACTGCCTAAATTCATCCAATTTCTGACTTAAACTCATTTAATCTATATACAAAAAAAAATTTAAATTCAACAACACAATAATCACACAATAAATCTAAATAACATCCAACATATCATAAGTTCATAATTATGATACCAATTATCAATATAACATGTGAAAATCCTAAAAATAGTTCATAAAAGAGTAAAAATACTCCCATGTAAATAAGAAAATAACAAGTTCATGTCTAAAAAAAAAAGGTTCATGTCATGCTGCTTGATGCTTATGGCCCATCATCATCATTAGAAATTACCTCCTCCCCAGTAAAAATCTCATCTTTCGAAACTCCACCTAACAACAAAAATAACACATTAAGATTCAAAGCATTGTAAGCAAACAAATACTACTAAAATATAATTCAAATAATTTTATACGTCGAGAAGTAGACACCCAAATCCAATTCTGAGCACACATTAAGGCTTCCAAAGTGTCAAGAAGAAGTTTACTACGATGCAGACTCAAAAATCTACCTTCGATACTAAAAGCTGAGTCAGAGGCAACGGTGGATATAGTAACGGCTAAGATATACTTAGCTAACTCAGCTAAAATAGGATATTGGCATGTGTGCATCTTCCAAAAGGCTAAAATATCAAATTTCGGAGTGGAATCCAATAATTCCTTAGCTAAGTACCTATCCAACTCCGACTTAGTTACCTTAGCATGCTTATTTTGGCTTCGAAATGTTTCAAACTCATCTACATCTCAATACTTACTCGAATTCGAACAAGATTCAGAACGAGAAATTTCCAATTCAACATTCTGCCCACCATTCACAATCGTTGCCTTCAATTCATATTCTTTCACTAAATCATGACAAAGCTTATGTGCACGCTCAATATGCTCATCTGCTATATCATTATATATCTTTGGGAAATAAAAATGAATTAACATCATCTTATATCTTGGGTCAAGTACAACAGCCACAACTAACATCAGATGAATGTCATTCCAACATTTATCAAATTTGTTAGCCATTTTATCAGCCATAATCCTAATAGCAAGGTTATCAGTGGTGCACCGCCTATTAATTTACAATTTCATTTTACATATCAACGGAAAAAAACAAATTAGCAGTTGGGTATTTTGTACCCGAAAATATGTCCGTTAATATGTAAAATGATTTCAAATGCTCCACCATTATGATTGCCAAATCCCACTCCTCATCATTTGGCAAGCTCTTATACTGAGGCTCACGTTGTTGCAACTAAGAAAAAACACTTCTATACATCAATGCTCCTTCAACCATGGCATAAGCATGGCATAAGTAAAGTTCCAACAAGTAGGACAATCCAATTTCATTTTTTTTACAATTAATTTTTAATTGTCTAGCAGCTAGCTCAAAAGTTTCATATCTTTTTGGTGTTTGTGTCTGGTAACTCACACTCTCTTTAATCTTTCCAACCCCACTTTCTATAACTTTCAACCCATCCCGCACAACTAAGTTCAATATATGAGTAGTACATCTCATATGAAAAAATTTACCAATAGAAATTAAGGTATCAATATCAAACCTTAACAACAACTTCTCCACCATTCCGTCATTAGTGGTACAATTATCCAATGTCACTGAGGATAACTTTCTATCCACGTTCCAATCCAATAGGCATTGTAATAGGTCATTAGAAAGGGCATCAGCAGTACGGGGGCTTGGAACATAGATAAACCTATCAAATATTCAAGTGTTGGTATTAAATACACAAACTTAAAATATATAACAATTTAAACTTGAAAAAAAATAATATAAGTAATAAAAAACTTAAAATAAAAATTAAGCAAATAAAAAATTATAGACAAATTAGGTTAAGAATTGACTATGTAATTTTTAGGAGTTGTCAATGAAATGGGTTGTCACAACCATTTATCCCTTTTTCTGATTACCAGTTGTCCATAAATCTGTAGTAATGGCCACTCTACCGTGATTTTTCCCTAATAAATGCGAAGTCTTAACCTTCTCGATTTGATATAACTTCAAGATCTCGTTGTTCAAAGTGTTTATGCTCATTGGCTTAACCACAGGGTTAGCATGTGCCATAATTTCTCGAAAGCCTATATATTCTAAGAATCTAAGTGGAAGCGCGTGCATTATAACCATTCTTGCTATCAAACTCTGTAAAATATTTTGATCAAAACTAGCATAACTAATGCAACAAGTTTCATCCTCTCTTTTAATCACTTTGAGACTTCCCTAAAGTGCTTCATCTATTTTTGGTCGATGCTTCTTAAAACAAAATGCCACATGTCTATTCAAAGTCGAAGTCGTTGATTGGTATCTTGCTTTTAAAATTGCACTGCAATGCATGCACTTTGCCTTTTGCTCTCCATGAACCATTATTTTTGTAAAGTGCTCCCAAGCATCAGAGACTTTCTTCCTTTATTCGGTTTCTTCCTTTCTCTTCTTATCATTTACAGTTGACACTGAAATTTCCTTAACCTTATTATCAGTTTTATCTCCGACATTACGAAAAAAAAATTAGAGCACTCGATGAATCGATTTCCACGTTGTCTGACATTGCACTACTCTTCTGTTATAATAGCAAAGAAATTAAAGAGACTATAAAAACACTTGTGCGAAAAACTTGTGCAAGTCTGTTTCCATATTTCTTTCTATAATTTTACTGCACAATTAATGATTTTTTCCCATAAATTACCAATCATACGTGCTGCAACTATATTTTTGTGTTAATGAAATATAATACCTATTACATATGTTTATTACTGTTAAAATTCAAAAATCAACACCTATTACTAAATTATACACGTTTAATATCATAAAAAATCAGCTCATATTACTATATTACTTATGTTTATTATTATGAAAAATCAGCTCGAGCATAGCATATTAGCATCCACAAAAATACAAAGCATAAATAAAACAATATAGCACCAAATAATCATAATAATTTCATCATTTTTTTTAACTAAGTTGGAAAAATTATATGAAAGGCAAAATTAAGTAGTAAAACATCAATACCTGGGCTGGTAGTTGTCGTTGAGACTGACTAGCTGTGATGGCAGAGTGATAGTGGTTGAGAAAGTGGCGATGAAAAGTTGGAGACGGTGGCTGTGACAGGCGCCAGAGGGGGCTGCACGAACGACTCAGTGTCGCAGCCGCACTAGAGATGGAGCAACTGAGCAAAGTTGCGTGCCAAGCTGAGTTAGTAACCGACAATAGATGATGTCGACGAGCGACGGTGGGTAGTGGCTGCTGCTGGCTTAGAGTGTTGAAGGTGAAGGTCGTGCAGCAACCAGTGGCAACACTACTACTTATACTTTTCAAATTAGGTTTCGATAGGGAATTAAGGATTTGGACATTTGGCGATTTGGGATAGGTATTTGGGTTTTGATTTTGTAATTATATATATTTTTAAAATTTATTAAGAAGCCGGGTCTGACTTTTTGGTTTTTGGCGCTAAGCCCGGAACCGTTCCTGGAAATGTCCATGTTTAAGAATTTCATGCCCGAATCTATTTTTTTAGTGTAACCCAGACTGGATTGGCTGGGTCCGGTCCGGATTCGGTCCAAATGGGTTTTTTTTTGACACCCCTAGGTGTAAAATATTGGATCATTCCTATAATTCGATGACCTGGTTCGGATCCCCGCCTCGCTCTATGGGTTGACTCAACTCCAAGCCGTTTGACTACATTGACTTACATTGACACTCGTTGACCTGCATTGACGTTTCATCTTGGCCGTTCTTTTTGGTCCAAACTGATACTCTTATTATGCCACATCATCAACTTTATGATTCCTTGATTTTTGATGGATTTTACTTCTCTTTAGGTTTTAAGGGACTTCTTCTTCAATCTAAGACAGTGGAACTTGTAGAGAAAAAGAAAAGGTTGCAGTGGCTTAAATTTTTAAAAGATGTCATCAAAAGCTTGGGGAACTTTTTTATTTTTGGGGGAAAATTTTTAAATGTGAGTGAGTTATTTTTCTTAACCCAATTTTTCCCCAAAATATTTTGGTTATCCCTAGGTTTTTAATTTTTTACAATCGGATTTTAGATAGTTTTTTAGTAACAAAAAATTATAGCTTTTTTGTCGAACTTTTAGCTTGGTCAAGCTCATATATACGATTTCTTTGAACTTGGTCTTGTTAAACTTGAGACAATATTTCCAACTTATTTTTCATATTTACCCTTATCTCGAGAAACGATTGTACGTAAATTCCTGTGAAGAAATTGTGAGCACTATGAGGGCTGAGGCTTAGGATTAGACATGAAAGGCTTACTATGTGATGCAATATATGTGGTCTTGATCCTTTATAACTCATATTTACTTTCATAATGGATTATGTCTACAATAGACTCGATCACATGTCGAGGTTTTTATCGTAAATCACAACGATCGAAGATTTCACATCAAAATTATGTGTCTTATGGATTTTATGTATTTTACGTATTTTACTTATTTCCTTATTATTTATTAATTTTTCTTGGTGGAAGTTTTTGGTGTTTGACATATTTGAGACATTAAAAGTGCTTATCAATTGGAAGTTGTTGAGAATTTTTTGTGCTGAAATTGTTGGACGTGTTTGTATGATTTTGTGCTTTCATCGATTGATAAATTGATTGAAGTGGTGAATTTGTTGCATCTCCATTATCATCTATATTTCATATCCATTTTAGGGGGTTAATTTCTTTCTAAAAGTTCAATAAACGTATAATTAAATAAAAAATAAAGACAATTCCAGAAGCCCTAACCACCACCACTGTCACAATTTGAAGCCAATGCTCCAATAGCCCTCTGTCCGAATTGACACTACAAGAAAACAGACAATAGATGACGGGAAATAACTGTCATAAAAGGGGGTACATGACAAACAATTTATATGTCATCTATGTCACTGTCATTAATTTATGACAAAATATTTTCCGTTATTAATTCATGATGGTTTTTCACAGTCATATATCTGTCACACAATATTTTAATATAAAAAATAATTAAATAAAATTTAAATTTATTTACGCACTTTTTTTAATTTTTTTAAATAATCATTTGTAAATTTATTATTCAATTTTGGCAGTAAATTATTTATGACAGAATATATGATGACTATTTCCGTCATAAAGTTTTGATTTTTTTAAAAAATATATATATTACAATTATAATTTGTTGATGAATTCCTATTTAATATCATAAAGAAACCAATAAAATTTAATATTAATTAACATGCATTCAATCCAACAAACTAATTTCAAAATAAATACATCTAATATTCAATGAGATCACCATTAATAAATAATAAAATATCCTAAATTGATAAAACATCCCAAAATATTAAAAAAACAGTTAAATTCTAATCAACCTCCAAGAAAAGCAATTAAAATTCTAGTCACCAAGCCAAGTTACTCAACAAAACTTCCGAAGATTAATTCAAGTATTCCAACAACAAGACTTGGATTAATTCAAGCATTCCAACAACATGACTTGCAGTAAAATTTCTAGTAGCAATCCAAATTAACTTCCGGCAGCAATCCAATCTTCCAAGAGCACTCTAATTCCAGCCACATACCCTGCAACACTCCAACTATTAGTCCAACTTATATGCACTTTAATTCCAGCCGCACTACACATTATGAATCCAAACAAGTGGAAATTTGGTTCACCCTACGGCTACTACGAGAGAGGAAAATCAAAGGTCCTGAGTAGAAACACTCGAAACTTTCTGCAATTGCACTACACCATCTAATGGGAAACTCTGTGTATCAACAAGGCCCATGCAACACTATATCTAAAAACCAGAGTAGTATTGCTATTCTTCTCAGCTCTAATTTCTAAAAACTGAGCTGAGCATAAAGCAATTGTCTTTTCCTTAGGAAGCTATAATAAAATAAGGTTACTCAATAAGAAAAATAAAAGGTATAATAAAATGTAATTCGATTTTATACAAATGACATAATTGACCATTAATTAGTTTTGAAGAAAAAATGAGTGAAAAAAGTATCTAATTATATATATATAGGAAAAGGATCTAGGACGATAGTGGCTTCAGGCAAATTAACTATTGATAGACTTTAATAGACAATTTTAAAAGGTCTTTACCAGATTATTAAACAAACTTTAATAAATTAAGACAGCAGACAGAACTTGGAAAATAAATTTACTAAGTGGAGGTACGTGGCGTTGTCCTTCTAGATCGATGAGATCCTTGGTAAACCAAGATATTTAAATCTTCTTTGGGCCCAGATCTGACTTAGAACATATCAATAGCCCGCACGTTCTGGTTTCCAGCCTATATACCTTGCTTTGATTGATTTAAAATTTTATTAAGGCTTTAGCAATCTTTTTTACCACAAAGGCTCAAACAGAAATATTAGATCTGGATCCCAGAACTAATATTTAGATTGAATAGGGGGAGAAGAGAAGATACAACAGAAGACAGAGATCCGGTCTCTTTGCTTCTGAGGAACGTACAGATTTTATGAGCAGATTTGATATTGAAGATCAGACTGCCGATCATGCATAAAACTTTAAATAAATTACAGAAAATTAAGTTGCTTTAAAAGTAAATTGCGGAAATTTAAACTGCATAAAAGTAAATTGCAGAACTTTAAATAAAATTAATTACAGACTTTAATTGCTTTAAAAGTAAATTACAAATTAAATGCTTACATTTAATTGAAATCTTTGAAGAGAAATTTAGAAAGACAGGATTAGATCCTTGATGTCTTTCTCCAGATTTCCTTAGAGAAGAGAAAGAGAAAGAGAAGAAAGGGAAAAATCACAAGACAGGAAAATGATTCCTTGAAGTCTTGATCCTGGTTTCCCGAGAGAGAGAGAGAGAAAAAAAAAAGAGAGAAGAGAAGAGAGAAAATAGAAGAGAGAGAGAGAGTTCTCAAAATCTGAGGAGTCTTAGTCTTCCTTCAGATTTAAATACAAAATGGATTTTTAACTGTAGCAGAGCTGTAGCTTCATTAAACTGTAGCTTCACTGTAGACTGTAGCGGAGCTGTAGCTTCATTAAACTGTAGCTTCACTGTGTCTTTATACGGAAGAAATACTAATACAAAATACAAAATACAAAATACAAAATCGGGTGAAGAGACATGTGCGCTCTCACTTGTGTCCGAGAAGATTACAGAAAATTACATTTTTTTTAAGTAAATAAACTATTTACAATGCTTTATTGGAGACAAAATTCTGAAGCAGTCATCTTCATTGTCGTCTCCAAGGGAAATGAAGGGCTCATCTTCATTATCAGAAGAACTGGCAACAGACGTCTCAGATCTTGAGGCAAGGAACTGCTGCATGACTTTGAAATATTCCTCCTCAGTCTTGGCGCTGGCCAAAAGAGACTGGGCCTTAGATTTTTGTGTGAGAAATGTACTTTGGGCTTTAGTTTCTTCAATTGTAGGGGTTAGGAGCCCTTTTAATTTAAGCCAGATTTGGACCGTGACTTCAGACAATTTTGACTTTTCATCAAATTTAGACCACCATTTGACTTTAAAGGATCTTTGAAGGATTAATTGGGTATCTTGAGTGTGAATCAAGGGTTCCCACATCCGACTCCAAGGGAGGAAGAAATTTGTACAGAAACAGAGAAAAGGAGGGAATCTTTTCTCAGACTCTGAAGGAGTATAATGGGCTTTGAAAATGTTTAAACAATTTAAGGCATTAGGGGTTAAGATTTGAGGAGTTGGTCCAAAATAGTTCCACCATTGTTGAAAGCAATTTGGAAGGCTTTGTGCAGTTATCATCGAGTTAAAGAAGAATAACCAAGAGTGGGATCTTTTAGGGTTTTGTATGAAAAATGTATTGAACCACGCCTGTTGATAATCCCAGTATGAGAAAGTCAAGCAGTGTGGTAGACGCATTAAGAAATTGGCGGGAAAAGACTTTTGACTATGGAGTTGGTGATCACCCCATTATTTTTGGCTCAAAACTTTTAGAATAGTGGCCGTGGAATAGGCCGGCTCAGAATGGGCTTCAATAAGAAAGAAGTGTTTAAACTTGACAGACTCAGTAGCCTCAAGAATGGCTTGATAATAAGGCTGGGGTTTTGTTAAATCCTCAAGAATGCTTGAAATGGATCAGAATGGTAAAATCCATCTTCCATAGACAAAATATTTTGGAAATGGGTTTTACTATACCAATCCGAAGTTTTTGGAGAAAGCTTTGATTGTGAAACTATAACCTGGGAGGAAGAACTTTCACAGGAAACAATTTCTTTAGAGGAAGAGGGTTTTATAATTTCTTTAGAAAAAGATTTTTATTTCTCAGAATCATGGGAAATATGATGCTCAGAAAGAACATTTTGTGTAACATTCTTTAAAGCTAATAAAAGTTCAGGGGACTTTGTAATGGAGTTCATCCATTCTTTTACCTGTTCTTGAGAGGCAAGGGCTTTAGACTTTGAATCTTCTTCTTCGACCATTTCAATTCAAGATCTAATTTGCATGGCTGATGAAAATAGTTTTCTTTAGGAGGAGAGGAGGCTTTAGAGGGTGTTTGGGACACAGGGTCTTTGAGGATCCCTTTCCCTTTGTCTTTTGTCTTTTTGGGAGGCATTATCTGTTTTGAAGAAACTCTCTGGTTAGAAAATCAGGGAGTGAATTTGTATCGCCTTTAATAAATTCAATATCAAAATCAAAAACACTTAAAATAGCTTGCCATCGTGCAAATATTTGTTTAGATGCAATGTTTTGAACATCTTTTTCTAAAACATGTTTTGCTGCTTTGCAATCTATACTAAGTAAAAATTTCTGATTTAGTAGATCACTTTGAAATTTTGAAATGCATAAAACAATAGATAAAATTTCTTTTTTAATAGTAGAATAATTTTTCTCACATTCGTTCCAATGGGCAGAAACATATTGTACTATCTGTTCTTTATTATTCTCAATTTGCTTTAATATACCTCCATAACCTAAATCTGATGCATCAGTTTCGACAATCTTAGGCAATGCAGGATTTGCAAGATATAGACATGGGATTTCTTTAACAATATCTTTTATTTTTTTAACAACTTTAGAATGGTGTTCTGACCATGCAATAGGATTCTTTTTCAACCTATCATGCAATGGTTTTGCAATCCTATTGATGTTAGGACAAAATCAAGAACATAGTTTAAACTTCCTAGGAATCTTTGTAATTGAGTTTTATCAAGAATTTTATCAGGAAACTTATCAGTAAAGGCAAGGGACCTTTCAATGGGAGTGATAGTTCCCTTTGAAATATAATGACCAAGAAATCGGATTTTTGTTTGGAATAAGGAAATTTTTGAACTAGAAATGGCTAGGCCTGCTTTTCTAGTTGTAAAATAAAAAGTCTTTAAATGTTTAAAATGTTGATCTATTGATTGGGAAAAAATCAATACATCATCAATATAAACAATGCAAAATTCAGTAAAAGGATTATAAATATCATTCATAATTATTTGAAATTCCGAAGGCGCATTTTTTAAACCAAAGGGCATTACTGTCCATTCATATTGGCCAAATGGAACAGTGAAAGCAGTTTTATAATGGTCTTTAGGGTGAATTTGAATTTGCCAAAATCCTGATTTCATATCGAATTTTGAAAATATGAATGCAGAGTGGAGTTTTTGGAGTAAATCTTTTCATAAGGCGCTTACCATCACACCAAAAGCTTAAGCTGTTAGTGGAGGCGCTACTTTAATCTTATAAGCACCATCCCCAGACCACGTGTGAACGGTTTGAACCCTTAGCTCCCTTCCCCCCCCCCAAATCGGGTTAACGGGGGACCCTTAGCTGGTGGGACCCACGCACCTGGGCCCACAAGCACTGCGATCTTTCTTTGAAATCTCGCAGGCGTCTGGACCTTACCAAGGACTCGAACCTACGACCTGGCTCTGATACCATAAGGCGCTGGAGGTCTTGGATATTAGGAGAGGTTTTCTTCTTTTTCTTTTTATCCAAGATTTCAGTAAGGTCATAAGTGTTTTTCTTTACTATTGGGATTTTAGGAGTTTCTGTTTTGTCTTCTACTTCTAAGGTTTTTAGAAGTTTATCAAGATACTCTCTTTGAAAGGTAGGATCAAAAATGTGTTTAACCAATTCAAGAAAAGTTTCTTGATCTTTAGTTAACACATTAATTTTCTTTAAGTAGGATTCTGATTGGCTTGTATCAGAATCACTACTGCAACTAGTTACAAAATCAGAGTCAATTAATTCGTCAATCTGTAAGGGTTCACTATCTCCCGTCATGGAAGACTCAGAGTCAGAAGACTCTATCATTAAAGAGGCTATTTTTGAAAATGTTTCTTCATCAAGACCAAGCTCGTGAAGCTTCCTGTTCATTCTACAGAACTTTGTAGTGTGGCCTTTCATTCCACATTTGAAACATGTGGCTTCTTTGTAGTTAAAATAGACTTTTTGTTTAGGTTTGAATTCTTTCTTTTTAAAGAATTGTTTTTTATAAGGCTTCGAAGGTTTCTTATAAAAAGGTTCTCTAAATTTATGGAAAGGTTTCTTATGGCTTTTGGACTTATAATGTCTTTTGTAAGGTTTGGTAGAACACTTACCATTACAATCTTTGGAAGTAGAAGCTTCAAAGGGGTCATAATTGAATTGTCTACAGAAACTTCCTAATTCTTGCTTAGATTTCCTAAGCTCCCATTTAAGTCGTTTCTGTAATTTCAAGTTTTAACATATCTTTAAACCTTCCTTATTGACGAAACTGATAAGTTCACCGTAGGTGAGCTCATCATAAGGAATACGGTTGTCATACAAGGATTTAATAGAATTTCTAACCTTTTCTCCTAAGAGAGTAGGTAAACCAGCAAGGAATTTTTCTTTCCAAGTTATGTGGTTTGCATCATCTCTTAAGAATAGTCTAGTGAAGAATGTAGTTTTGTAGCTTTAGAATTCACTAAGTTTTCTACATCTCAGATTATGTAGAAGCTCGGCATTTTTGTCCCTAAGGTGAGAAGGGTCACCTATGAAATGAAGGGATATGGTCATAATCAGGGTATCAACTGCATCCTGAATTGGGCTATTAAAATCATCGAGGATTGGTGTTTGGTCCTCGTTAGTTTGGATTGAATTTAAAATTTCTAATTGTTGCTGTTCAGTGAGAAGATGATCCCACCAACCTTTAAGTTGACCAGTAAAACCGGCAATCAGAATTTCTGCAATAGCTTTGTCAGAAGTTCCTGATTGGGTTTTATAAGCATTAGCTACCATGGTCATCTGCTGCAACAATCCTAAGATATTATACTCAGACATTCCATCTAAATTTTACTCATAGACGGAAGATGCATTATAACGGGATTGATTTAATGCACTTGGTCTATTATCTATGGTTAGACCAATGAATTTTAGTGGTTGGGAGTGCTAATTCCCAATGAATTTTATTGACCTTTGAAATCGGTTCTTCTTTGAAGGCTTCTATATCTGAAGAGGCTATAAAGGATTGATCTTGTTCTAGTACTGCAATCTTGCTAGATTGAGCACTATTAGGAGCAATCTGGACTTTAGAAATAGGAGTAGAGGAGAATGCAACTTTAGAAATTGGAGTAGAAGAAGATGCTTCTATCCTATCGAGTTGTTCTTTAATAGCTTTAGCAAAATCTGATTTTGATTCTTGAACAAGCGTTTGACTATGTTTCGAAACCTGAAAAAGTTTAAAAATAGGTTCTTTAAGCTTTTTATCAGAATCTGATTTTGTTGTAATAGGTTTTGATAAAACAGGAGAAACGGTTATTGTTGAGTTTTGGATTTGGTCTTCTATCCTAATCAACTGTTTTCCTATCGTATTTAGATTAGCATTACAGAAATTATTCTGCTGGATAATACTATCTAAATCCGTTTCTGGGTCTTTATGAATTTTATAAGGTGAAGCTTTAATCTTAATAGGTGGTTCACCATGGTCAATGGATAAACTCCTAAGAGGTGGATGCTCAGATTCTATGGTTCTATCACTATCGGAAAGGTTCCATTCAGGGATTTTCTTTCTAACAGTAATAGGGTTTGAATATTTAAAGGGATAAGAAATGTTGTTTTTAAAGGCATACATTTCAAACCAATCAAAAAATAAAATATGGATTTTATGCAAATTTATAAATTTATAATATTCTTCTTGTATTTCTTTTCTCTGGTTTAAGAAATGTTTAAAAAACCAAAGTCTTTTTTCTTTATTAATGTCAGAATAAAAATCATTATGAAGAAGAGTTTTATCTAATTCAAATTCTTTTTCTATGACATTTATAATATTTTCCGTAACTGCAGAAAATGTAGGAGAAGTCGGAGGAGAAGGTTCCTTCTCTTCCTGTCTTTGTTCCTGTTGACGACTAGTGTAAATTTGGTGTGGTATACTAGTGGTATAGTCAATAAAATGTATGGAAGAACTAGGTATATCCGAAGTGGAAAACCTAGGCTGACTCTTTACTGGTTGAAAAGGAAGATTTATAACTGAAGGGATTTTTGTGAATTTTCTTTCTAGTGAGGAAACACTAGCATTTGAATCATTATCGGAGAATATAGAAGATGTAGATCTCCTAAATGAAAGTTTGACTTTACTATCTGAATACTGAGTCACATTTTATAACTCTGTATTAGGCTCAAGATGTTTTGGTATTGTTGGAGCATTGACTCCCTCAAGAATCCATTCATCAGGAAGGTTGACATCTTTCCATTGAATGAGTTTTGGAATAACAGTGTTTGCTTTGGAAAGGTCAGTCTGCAAGAGAAGAGTCTCATCTCTTTTTGACTGGAATTTATGTTGTGTATTGAACGCTGAGATCATTGCTTTGTATGATATTTTGAAAATTAATGCAACTGGAACAGATCCTTCTAACATGTGATAGTTATGAGTTTTGATCTGTAAAAGCATGTTTTTTAAAATATTTTTATCTTTTAATGAAACCGTTATGTTTGGATAACAGTCAAAAGAAATCGGTCCTTTACAGAGACTAGATTCAATACTACTGAGTAAGGAATCATCAAAGGAGATGAACCTCCCATCCCTGAGGACAATAAGAATAGAAGTATTTAATCCTTCTTTAGTAAGGGGTTTTATGCCTACTTGGATTAAACCGATGTGGACATAATTAAAATTCTTTTCTTTTAACTTTTTTAAGGAATGTTCAGAAAACAGATGAATTGTTTCAAATGGTTTTGAAAGGGTAATATCTCTTTCTTCTGTCTTTATTACACAATCAGTCTTTAAAAAATCAAGATTTTTCATTTTATAAATTTTGTCTTTAGAAACTTTTGGTAAATCCCAATTATCAATTGCTTTATTAAAATCCTCAATAATAAATTCTTCTGAATTCACCATGTTCTTTGAAACACTAGTCTTCTCGGACGAAGAGCTAGAGAAAGATGATGTTCTATGGAGTAGAGAGTCCATGTTGTTTAAAAATTTTAATCAATTCCTATATGGATGCCTACAGGTATGGTTTTACTGCCCTAAACGGATCCCTGTCCTAAAGCGAGACTTACTACCAGTAAAAATTCAGCACATACACAGAAAATAATTTCAAAATTCAGAACACAGAATCTTTACAATAATATTACACTATCTTCCCCTTGGCTCTGATACCAATAGGAAAAGGATAATACCAATATCCGTTTATTCTGCCGGATAATACTATCTAAATCCGTTTCTGGGTCTTTATGAATTTTATAAGGTGAAGCTTTAATCTTAATAGGTGGTTCTCCATGTTCAATGGATAAACTCCTAAGAGGTGGATGCTCAGATTCTATGGTTCTATCACTATCGGAACACTTAAAATAGCTTGTCATCGTGCAAATATTTGTTTAGATGCAATGTTTTGAACATCTTTTTCTAAAACATGTTTTGCTGCTTTGCAATCTATCCTAAGTAAAAATTTCTGATTTAGTAGATCACTTTGAAATTTTGAAATGCATAAAACAATAGATAAAATTTCTTTTTTAATAGTAGAATAATTTTTCTCACATTCGTTCCAATGGGCAGAAACATATTGTACTATCTGTTCTTTATTATTCTCAACTTGCTTTAATATACCTCCATAACCTAAATCTGATGCATCAGTTTCGACAATCTTAGGCAATGCAGGATTTGCAAGATATAGACATGGGATTTTTTTAACAATATCTTTTATTTTTTTAACAACTTTAGAATGGTGTTCTGACCATGCAATAGGATTCTTTTTCAACCTATCATGCAATGGTTTTGCAATCCTATTGATGTTAGGACAAAAATCAAGAACATAGTTTAAACTTCCTAGGAATCTTTGTAATTGAGTTTTATCAAGAATTTTATCAGGAAACTTATCAGTAAAGGCAAGGGACCTTTCAATGGGAGTGATAGTTCCCTTTGAAATATAATGACCAAGAAATCGGATTTTTGTTTGGAATAAGGAAATTTTTGAACTAGAAATGGCTAGGCCTGCTTTTCTAGTTGTAAAATAAAAAGTCTTTAAATGTTTAAAATATTGATCTATTGATTGGGAAAAAAATCAATACATCATCAATATAAACAATGCAAAATTCAGTAAAAAAATTATAAATATCATTCATAATTATTTGAAATTCCGAAGGCGCATTTTTTAAACCAAAGGGCATTACTGTCCATTCATATATATATATATATATATATATATATATATATATAATAATTTAAAATTATCAAACAAAAAAACAGGGGAATGGAAGAGAGCCATGTTTCTCCTCTGTTTTCTTTTATTATTTTTAAATAGAGAATGGAAAGATCAGATCTTGTTGCAAGCGCAAATTTTATTTATATTCTAAATGCTGTATGGATTAAAATTAAACCTTACACATGCAGATATGCTACCACTATGAAGCACAACACTTAAAAAAAAAGCTTTTCTATAATGTTGTGAAAAAAATACTGTATCAATTATATTCGCGGAATATCAGCCTGGCAGAATAATTCTTTTTAATAATATTCAACATAAATTTAATCTTCTCGTAAATAAATTAAGCATCTATCTAATTATGCCATAAAATCATTATGAGCACTTTCCTGTACTATTTTATTTGAATAAAGATATTTTATCAAAACAGGCTAAAAACCAAATGCTTATGACACCAGTTGAACAAATAATGCAGAAGTTGAAACACAAGATCTAATTGTATTTTGTGTGCATAATGATAAATCAATCTTTGTCTCCTAGCAGTGAATGCATCCAAAAAATCCAAAGTGTTTTACAAGTCTGTAGCATCACAAATTAACTGTAAAATAAGCATGTTGAATCATATTAATAAAAAGACTAATCTGGTGTACATAAGACTACAGCCAGACCTTATCTAATCAAGTTCTCTGATTCAATATAATCAGTTTCCAAGCATTACTGAAGATAGCTTCTTTGTGAAGCCCTTCAATATAATCAGTTTCTCTTAGGAGGATAATAGAATAATTTTATTAAAAATATTAAATTTTTTATCCTTTTATTTTCTTTTTCAAAATGAAACACAAAATTGAAAACAGAGATGAATATATAGCTACACTAATGAAATCAAAATTATTGATTCAAAACTAAAGCATAATAAAAAGGAAATAAAAAAGTGAAGAAATGTTACCTAGGCTCAAAACTCTAGCTCCTGTTCCTGCAGCCACCACACAATAGCCACTGCCGCCATTGCTTTTAATCTTTTATGTCGATCTCCACCACCATCAGAACCATAAAGACTTACCCATGGGCATTGAGTTGTAACGAAGATTAAGAGATGAATTCACCATAATGGAACAAAGAATATGAGAGAACGGGAGCAATATTGAAGTAAAGATTATAGTATGAAAATGGATCTGACTGACCTTTAATATACAACGTTAATGCATGGAGAAAATAATTGACTAATTAAGGGAGTAGTGTGTGCATCTCTGTGATTGTGAAGAGGAAGAATAGAGTGGTGTGTGCTTCCTATCACAAAGCAAACATGGCATTCATTCACATGAAGCAGCCCTTCACTCTGGACTTGTAAAGGACCATAACCCAGCCTATCTATTGCAAAGTACGCTAAAAATGGTAGGGAAAATGATCTTAAAATAGCTCCCTTTCAAATTTTTTCAGCCAGGCAAAATTGATTCAGGCTTTTTATCAAACACTTGAAGGGAATACCAAAATACTAACTATATCCCCAATTCGAAGATAGTGAACATACGACTATAAACATGTGATTTGCCACACCCAAGAACAAAGCCTATGTCATTTTGTAGTTCTAAGGTTCGCTAATTTCAACAAATTAGTAAATTCAACCAATGAAAATGAAAAAAAAAGCCTTTACATCACAGTGAATGAATTTGAGAACTACAACTCTAGGGTTTTTAACTTCTTTTCTAGGGTTCGAACAATAATTACCTGTAACAATCGAACAATCGGGTTCTAATATGCGCAATCAGTGGTGTGCTCTTACCTTAGGTTCTGAAATTTGAGTGTGGCAGCACGCGTTCGGTGGGTTCTCTGTATGGTTCTCAGTGAGGGTTCACCGATTTCGAAATCAAAGAATCACAATGAAAGTCACCAATGACCATGGCACTAAGCGGCGGAGATGGGTGAGCATGACGGCTAGGGTTTTCGTTGAACAGCAGCAAAAAGGGATTTCGTTGGATGCAACAAGGGTTTTCTTCGACAAGTTTGAGAGGTTGAGAGTATCGATTGGAGGGTTTTAACACTTAGAAAAATTTGTTGCTTTTTTTTCGAGTTAGTGTTTTATAAAAGTGGTAAAACGATAAGTTTTGCTTTTGGTTTTAAATAAAATAATATATTAAATTTGGGTCAAACACGGTCAAAATATTTTTTCTATCACAATATCTTGATAGATCAAATTTCTATCACTATTCTATCATGAATTTATGATAAACAATGATTTTATCACAAAATAGTCATAAATCCGTGACAGAAAATAATCTATCACAAAGCCATCATTAATTCATGATAGATTGAAAATTATGTCACAAGTCTATCATAATTTTATGATATACCTAGAATCTGTCATAAGTTGTCTGTCATCTATTAGCAGTTTTCTTGTAGTGTGAACCCACCAGCAAATTCCTCAACAATTAATAGCAGCTAGCCACCCGGCATTTATTTGATTTATTCTCCTAACAACAAATTGCAACTGAAGTTAAACTCTTCTATTTCTTAACGTTCCTCCTTCTTCAATTTGAATTATTATTTATTTTAGAAAACTAATAATAACAGAAAAATCATCATAATTAATCTGGTTTAGGGAGCTGTCAATCTCAACCGCTTCATTTTTAACCTTTTCATTTTTATTCTTTATCATTTTTTCCAGTTAACTTCTGATTTCTTGATTCCTATACTTAAATTAATCTTTTTATTTTGATTTTGATACTATCATATCAATCTCGCTTTTAAAATCAAATCAAAAAAGAGATTTTGGTTGGCGGCTATTGAAAATTTTTCTGGTAGGATCCATAGGCTATGCAGGGCTAATAATGTGGTGGTTTGAGGTGGTGATAGTGGTGGTGGAAGATGGTTAGGATTTTTGAATTTTTTTTAAATTTTTTATAACGGTAATGTTGAAAATAAGTAGGTTGATTGAATAGTGGGAGTCAGTGAGAAAAATTGAGGGTGTCATATATTACTACTCTAACATATTAAAAAAAATTGTAAACCATGAAGGAGCTTCAAATTTTTAAATGGGCGAAACAAAACCTATTCAAACACGTTTTAAAGCTAGAAGGGCTAAAGCCACTCGTATGCTGGGTCTGCTTATGCCATGGGTTGCCGTTAGGGCCATATCCCTTATAAAATATCAAGTCTAAACTTGTTGGGGAAGTTCTCACTCAACCCTTTATTCATCTTTTCTCTCTTTTCTATGGTCCAACTCTCATGGAGGCCCAAAGCTCGAAGAAAATCCCTCAAAGGCTCACTCTTAAATGGCCTAGAAAGCAGTTTTCTAGCAAAATGTCTCAGTTAATTCATCTCTGGCTCAACAAAAAATGAGCTAAAACAAATTAGAATTTAATAAATTTATAATACAAAATCAAAAGCAATAAAAAATGTTGTGAGTCTTCCGCAAGCAAAGTGAAAAATAACAAAAAAAAATTCTTGTAAGAAAAAGAAAGAAATACAATTAATAAACATCAGAATAATAACTATAGACCAGTGATTTATCATTTAAGAATTTTGGGTACGTGCCGTAATATAGCACGTAATTTCTTTCTACATAGCTGCATATATCACGATCTCTTCTACTTAAATCATATTAAATTATAAGTTAAACATGATTGATTTCAGAGAACTTTGAAGACACTCCTTAAAACTCGTCTAAGATTTCTTTGAATTTTCAAAATTTAGTTTTCTTAGGAAATAACGTTTTTGCTAAATTTAAACCGTACATGTGTAGTGTAATCAATGTTGTTAGAAATATATGACAACCAAGATTTTTTTTTTCTAGAAAGAAAAAGTAATATAATAATATTCGGCCAACCAAAGAGCACTCACTCAAATACTAAATCATAAACTCGTAATATCATTCCGATTATTTATTTTAGTAATGCTGAAGGACTATGGCTATGTTGGAGCAGTTCTACAGTAGAGCACGAATCTCAACCACACACGCAAAGTGATAAATAGTAAAAAAATTTATTATAACTTTGATCGTGTGGTTATGAAGATGTGCTGATGCAGCGGAAGTTTAATGTTCAAAATATTCCGTTGATTCTAGAGAATACCGGAATAAAAGAACAACTAAATTCACGTTGATTCAAAGAATGCCGTGAATTTAGGGGTTAAGACTCGTTGATTCCTCAGAATACCGAGAATTAACTAAATTCAAATACTCACACAGAGTTTTGAAAACTGAAATATTATTTAACTCAAAAATCTATCTCCAAAGGCTACAAGAGGGAGCTACTTATAGTAGTAGTAATTATCCTAATTCATGAAGTAAAACAAAATCCTAAATTGAAAAGGAAACAAAATTCTAAATTAGAAAGGAAAATAAAAAGTCTTAAACTTTAGTTAATTAGGAAACTAATCCTAGTATAATATGGATTCTATTCTTCATCATTCTCCCTAGAGGGAGAGAATTCGCCCTCGAATTTGAATTGTCAGCAACAACATCTTCATCATGATCACCTCTATAAGGAATAAGATGCTTGACATTAAATACATCGACTGTGCGGATATCACGAGGAAGCTTAATATGTATGCGTTAGGATTTATCTTCTCGATAATCTTTAAAGGTCTAATTTTCCTAGCAGAAAGCTTATTGTACTCGCCAAGATAATCTTTACTTGCCTTAAGATTAATCTTTAAATTATAACGTCGATGCTAATGAATAATCCTAAACTTTCCAACCTTGGTGACTATATCCATCCAATCTGTCCAACAACGCGACATAAAATCTTCAATCAATAATTTTTCTAAGAATACCTTGTCATAACATCCTTCCAAGCTCTCAGAAAAACCATTCACTAAAGCTGATGCAGCGGAAGTTTAATGTTCAAAATATTCCGTTGATTCTAGAGAATACCGGAATAAAAGAACAACTAAATTCACGTTGATTCAAAGAATGTCGTGACCCATGCTACAGCAACGAGTCTTTTTATTCTTCATCAGGTGCTCTACCTTAAAGCAACTCCAACATAGCCAAACTCATGCTAAAGGGATTAATTAATATCAATTCATTAACGAGGTCCAATAACCTCTACTTCAGCCTCAGAATTCTCACAAAGGTAGCAAGCAGAGAATGCTAAATCATATTCCAATTCATTAGACCCGAAATGGGTAATTGTATCCTTCGTAGGAATGCGCCAATGCATCCCAATTTCAGCCCTCAATTTAGCAAGCAAAATTGTTTCCTTCACCATGAACTTGGCTTCCTCATTGTAGAACTTCACAAGAAGATTGAACTCTCTAGGCAGCGGTGCAACTTTAAGAAGTAACTCCGCAAAGGACTCAAATTCGTAATCAAGAATGGTTTCTTTCATTCGTTAAGACTTGATTGTTGAACTTGAGAGTTTGCCTCGCAACATCCACATTCGTCAAGAGTGGCTACGGAAACAGAAATTGAGATCTTTGGGGTAGTCCTTCCCCCAATGATTCCCAAGGACATGGTTTCCTTGATTGATCAGAAGCTACACAACTTAAGTTTTTCAGCAAATCACTTTATTTCAATGTAAGCATCAATCTATAGAAATTGTTTTCACTAGATTTTTGTTAGGATCTGATTTGAGCTAATTAGGTGATTCTTAGTGGATCTAGCTCTTATAAGAGTTAAACAAATTGATTTATATTTAGGGTGAGGCTCGGTTAATAAGGGTTTGTGCTATGTTTTTCTAATCTTCGGGGCATATGGTATAGTTGAGGTAATTTGAATGGTGGGCTGAAGAGATTATATGAGGGACAATAAGGAGAGCTCAGTGGAGCTCGTAGGATTAATATAGAGATTGATATAAGAAGCTTAAGTGAGCTTAGGAATAGCTCAAGTGAACTCGAGAGATACTCAACGTAGTTGGGATAGCTCATGTGAGCTCACCTATAAAATATGATATGAGCTACAAAATCATTATAGTAACTAAAAATAAGCATAAAAATAAAGAACATACAGAATTTATGTAGTTCGGGCATTAGGCCTACATCCACGAAGTAACTTATCTCCAATCTACTATAAATGAAAGTATTAATGATTTTCATGATATAGTGAAACTTATTAGAGATTGTTTATGGTGAATAACTACATAGGGAACAATATGGGTAATGTGATGAAGTTCTTTATGGAGTTATTAAGAAGTAGAAGAAACTTTAAAAATGATGGTAAAGAAGATAGAGCAGCCCAAAATTTCCAAAAAGGAAGAGAGAACAAAAAAATGATCATTTTATGTGCCTTTTGGTGAATATATATTGGTTAGGTCTTTTATAGACACTTTTATCTTTTCTACTACATGACCCCTCTCTAATGACTTGATCCTGATATTTTGGAGATTTTACTCAAATGAGCTTGCTGGCCAAGCAACAAATGATGTTTTTCATTCGAAAATGCTATTTCCCCCGATTCGTGCCCCGAGTCAAACCCCAAATTGAAAACTCACCGTTTTGATTGAGCCAAAAACTCACCATTTTGGTAAAGCCAAAAACTCGTTGTTTTGATGTCAAAACTATTTCCCCTTTCATAGCCACCATCAATCGAGGTCTCTAGCCACAACTCACAACCACCATCGCCCACAACTCACAGCCATCACACGTGCTTAGCCACTGCCACTGCCACCACCAATAGTCACACGATAGCCGGCACTCACAAAGCTAACTCGAACCACAGACCACGACTCCCCATCACGCAATAGCCACATCCACAGCTCCCTACGGCCATTACATAACAGCCAATGGCCACAACCAACGCAATAGTTTTTCACCTAAGGTATTGCTTCTACACCTAATTTAGGTAGCTGCTGGTTTATGTTTTAGCTAATTTGGGTTTTAGCTGATTTGGGGAATGATTAATTTAGAGTTGTCAAATTGCAACAATTATAGTAATATCTGCTGATTTAGTAATGTTATTGGGAAGATAGGACGATTGATTTTGTATTTATGTGTGTGATAGACTGTTACTCCCAATTATGTTTCTGTTTTTGTTTATGTCGATATGTAATTACTTTGTTTGTGTATTTCACTACATGAATTTTTTTTTTTAATTTTTGTTTCATCTCTAAGCTTCTGTAATCCAAAACAAAAGATTTCAATCTTAAGATATTGTAACAAGTGTTGTTGTTGCTAGTGTTACTGGTGCTGGTAATTATATTAGTTTATTAGTATTTTTGCAATTGCAATCTTTATTGTTTTGCTGCATCAATTGCTACTGCTGTTAAGGATCACTCTATATTTTGTTTTTTATGAGGATCAGTCTATGTTTTATTGCCATTTTCAAATGCAAAAATAATAATGTAGTTGAAAGGATGATCGTATATACAAGTGGAAGAGGAAGCTTAGGATCTTATATATGGTGTGATTAATTATTGGCTGGTAACAGGTAGTGTAGGAAAAGGAAAGTTGAGTCCCCATTACTTAAATTGTAGTGAGTTCCCAAGATGCTGTAGATTAAACTTCTAACATTGATGGAAAAATGTTATTCACATTCCAAATTCATATAACAAAGGCCTCTTGCTAGCTAGCTTTTCTTTAGTCACACATGTGGAGCAGTTTGAAAGGGCTTATTGCATTAAAACTTTTCTCCCACTTATTTGTTTTTGGCTTGGACACATAAAAATTTTTTGTTCTGATTTTTTTTTTAATGTTGCAGAGTGCTCTTGTTTAATGTTCTTTTTCCTTACTTTTTTTTATAGTCTCAGCAATCAATTAATCACAATGCCATCTAGCAAAAGTGAAATTTGCAACTCACTGCAACTATGTAACAGATGCGGTAATCAGATAGTTATTAACGTCGCGTTCAACAAAGAACCCAAATCGCAAATTTTGGCTTTGCAAATGATATAAGGACTTTTAATGGGCATAAGATCGTAAACTTAGTGAAGAGAAAATTGACTTGTTAATGGAGGAAGTTGGGAAGTTGGCATCAAAGATTGAGTCTTTTTCCGTTAAATTTAAATTATTTCATAAACAACTTGAGCATGTGCAACAATGTGAAGTGCAGAAGCGATTATACTACGACGAACTTCGAAAGAGTCAGACAACAAGATATGATTATATTAAAATACTTGTGATTGTTGTGTTATGTTTTCTATTCAAGTGCAATTTTTAAGTTTTTCAATTTATACTATGTAACAAGAAAAGACTAGTAGACATGTAATAATGTTTTCCTTTAAAATATAAGTTTTTGAGCTATTTTACTTTATTGAGTTAGAAATTATATTCAAATTGTTGTTACAACATTATAAATATAAACTGCATTTATAGATGTGAATTAACTACATTCAACAACTAAATATTTAGTTTGGATTCAAATAATGACAAAAATAAAATAATACATCAAAACACAAGCTAACTTTGTTAAATCATTAAGATAACTTAAATGGACTTTGATAATGTGCTTGGTTCATTAGTTGAAAACTCCATCCAATTGGCATCCTCAAACTCTTGTTGTAGTAATTGTTGGAAGTTTACATAATGAACTCCTCTATAATTTATCCAAGGCTGATAGTAAGAGGGGGAAAAAGGCATGTTGTGAGAGTGCCCGTTGTGCTAGCTATTGTACAACAACAAGAAAAAAACACAATTTATCAAACAAATAACAATGAAAAAACACTAACGGCAGGTAGAAGTAAATACTAAATGGATACTACAACAAAAAAAAAATTACGATAGCCATATTGCTCTTTTATGTTGGGATTGTAGTAGCCACCTAGGAAAATAAATCGTGTACGTCTGAGTCCTACGAAAGCAAGCAAGACACATTTAAAATATGTATTAAATTAATTGAAAATGAATGTGATAAATTAATTTGAATTACTTTGATATAATATAATTACCTCTATAGTTGTACTTAATGGAGCATTGTTTGACTTTTGTTTTGGCTTTTTAAATTGCTTTTGCTTTATTTGACAAGGTGGTTGACCTTTATAACAAGATACTACTAGATCCTATATGATTCCAGTATAACTTCTTGCCCCACCAACAACAACTATATTGTTGCTTTCACAGCAAATATTTAAAGATACATCCATCATTACTTTCTTGATCCAAGCCAAAACTTTTTTATGACTTTCTTCATTTTTTGAGCTACATCAGCGACATCATAAAAAACACCACCCTCTTCTTTATATTGTTGATGTTCAATGCTTGAACTCCTCATATGATAACTGACTTTCACTTCACTGTAGCATTTCCACGCATCTTTCCTCCATCTTCATAGGATATACTTCTTAGGAAGTAATTTTATATGGTTACGTATCAACACTTCAATATCGTGTTTACAAATAATCCCTTTACATTCAAACATTGAACACGCACAACGAATTTCACTGTCATCTTTTTAAAAAATAACTTTAAAAGTTTTTTCTTCACTCTTTCTATCATTTTCAATGACTTCATATTCTAATCCTCCACAATTGAAAACCTCACAATACATCTTATCCATTAGCTCCTGTTGAAATTCTTGAAACTTGGAAATAATGTACACTTCCTCAACTTGTTTTTCCATTGCAAAACTGGTATAACATGGTATCTGTTGGCTGAAGCACCTAGCATCTGCTTGCCATTCTTTCTTAATTTTACTTGCCATTGCTTTCTTATATTTCTCCACAAATTGCTTCAAAGTTGTTTTTGAGTTAATATACCCATCAAAGAAAGTATTCATACTCTCACTACATTGAGTGGTTGACATGCTAACCCAAAAAGTTATTTTAATAAAACATAAAACCCAAAGATATCTTTCCTCATATAAACCATTTAACCACTGATTATTACCAAGATCATGTTTATCTAACATGTCATGCCAAGCTTCCTCAAAATCACCATGAGTCTATGAATCATAAACAACAAAATGCAATAAAACTCTAATTTCATGATATTCTGCATACCTTTCCAACTTCTCAGGCACTCTCTTCAGGATATGCCACAAACACCATCGATGCTTAGTATTTGGAAAAGCAATCTCAATTGCATTTTTCATTGCTTTGTCTTGGTCTGTGATGATCCTAAGGAGAGGAGAGCCAAACATACATGATAGTCATGTGTCAAATAACCATGTAAATTGTTATATTTTGTAATGGCTAATAACAAGAACTAACTTGTTCTGCCAACCTTTAATCAATCAAGATCAAATTGAAACCAAGATTGATAAAGATCAAAGCAAAGAATAGAAAAACTAAATTGAGTTTAAGAGAACGAGCTAACAAGTTTGAAGGAAAAATTCACACTCTTTCATTCATCATAACTGACTGCAAACAGATCACAACTGAGGAGGAGATTACAATAAACACACGTAAAAAAGAATTATTCTAATAGATCTAAAAATGAGTGAGAAAGAGCTTATATATCAGAAGCTACACGCTAGCATTTCATTTTTGGAAATTTTCCAGAAACCATATAACGAACTTTAACAACCCAGGCCACGTCAGCAGAAAATTACACAAGCACCCCTAAATTGAATGCAATCTGCACATTGACCCACACACTTCTTACTGGATTGCACTTTGCTCCCTATAACCAGTTAATTACATCTTCACATTCTCCACCTTGCAGATATGATTCAGTTGATCACACATCATGAAAGCTGCTTTAAAAAACCTTCAAACACTTCAGTTCACTCATGAACTCAGTTCGGTTTGGGTAGGATGCCCACCAAGCTTACACAGAACTCAAACTTAACTGTTGGAAGAACTTTAGTAAGCATGTCTGTTGGATTTACATCTGTATGTATTATAGAGATCATCAAAATCCCTTTTGCAACTTCGTCTCTAATGAATTGTAGCTTTACATCTATGTGCTTAGTTCTCTTATGGTACATTTGGTTCTTAACCAAGTGTACGACACTTTGGTTTTTACAAAATATCTGAACTGATTTCTGTTTTAACCAAAGCTTATTGAGAATACTTTTGAGCCATATAGACTCTTTTGTTGCTTCTGTAGCTGCTATAAACTCAGCTTCTGTAGAAGATAAGACTACTACAGCTTATAAAGATGATTTTCAGCTAATCATACAGTTGCTCAACATGAAAAAATATCCAGTGGTTGACTTCTTTCTGTCTAAGTCTCCTACAAAGTTAGAGTCTACATACCCCACCACTTCACTCACAGCCTGCTTTGCTCTCCCAAACATCAAACCATGATCTGACGTACCCCTAAGATACCTTAAAATCCATTTTACAGCATTTCAATGAATCGTACTTAGACAACTTAAGAACCTGTTGACCACACCCACTGAGTAAGCTATATCAGGTCTAGTACATACCATTGCATACATAAGGCTCCCTACAGCCTGTGCATATAGTATTTCTTCCATTTTAGGCTTGTTCTTATCAGCATCTGATGCTTGAGACATAGAAAACTTAGATTAAGAACCAAGAGGAGTCAGAACAAGTTTGCATTGTTGCATATCAAACCTTTCTAACACATTGTTAATATATTTCTCCTAACTCAAGAAAAGAACACTAGCAGCTCTAATCCTTGTGATCTCCATCCCAAGAATCCTTTTAGTACTGCCAAGGTCTTTCATCTCGAATTCATGGTTTAGCAGTTTATTACGTTTTTCAATTTCAATTTTATGTTTACTTGCAACCAATATATCATCTACATAGACAAGTAGACATATCACTCCACTTTGATCTGAGCTATCATAGTAAACACAATTGTCATGCCTACTCCTGTGGTAGCCATTAGTCACCATAAACTCATTAAATCTCCTATACCACTGTCTAAGAGATTGCTTGAGTCCATATAGTGATTTATACAGCAAGCAAACATGATTTTCTTTCCCTCTCTCTCCAAACCCTTCAGGCTGTGTCATCAGAATCTGCTCTTCAAGCTTTCCATTTAGGAAAGCAGTTTTAACATCCATTTGCTCGAGCTCTATGTCAAGCAATGCTATCATAGCTAAGAGAATTCTGATAAAGTTGTGTTTTACCACAGGAGAGAAGATTTCATTGAAATCTACACCCTCTCTCTGTGTAAAACCTCTGGCCACAAGTCTTGCCTTGAATCTAAAGGGTTTATCTCCAGGGTTGCCATCATTCTTCTTAAAGATCCATTTACAGCTAACCAACTTCTTGTCACCTAGATTTGAAACAAGTGTTCAGGTCTGATTTCTATGTAAAGAGTTCATCTCCTCCTATATTGCCTCTATCCATCTGTCACAGTTTTCACTTTCAATGGCCTTAGAATAACTAGTAGGTTCTTCAATTGACACATCTTCTACACTCATCAGTGCATAAACAATCAAATCTGTATAGCCATACCTCACAGGTGCCCTGATTTGCCTTCTGCCCATGTCCCTAACTAGTTGATAGCTCTGTAGATCAGTTTGTTGTGAGTCTTGTGTTTCAGCAACTTCATTTTCATCAAATAGATCAGCTTCAGCAACTGATATATTCAGTTCTTCATCCTTGTTTTCAAGAAACTCTACCTTTAGCTTAGAAGACTTAGCTGGTTTACTCACACCACCTTTAATATATATATAAGCTTCTGTTATTTCCTTTCCAGCTTTAACCATAGCTGCTTCATTACAAATAACATCCATACTGAAAATGCACTTTCCAAGCTGTCCACACCAGATTCTATATCCTTTGACACCATCAGGGTAGCCTACAAAGACACCTTTCAAGGCTCTTGGTTCAATGATGGCGCAAGGCATAGCGGAAGCGGGATTGATTGAATAAAAATACTAGATATTGTTCTAGTATTGAACCAAGCCAACGTGATTACCTTACGCTCTAATCGAAGCGTGATTAGATATCGTTCTAGCCAATATGACTCAATGAGATTTTTAATAACGCATAAAGTGAGATTAGATGATACTCTAATCCAGACAACTCTACAAGAGAGATTTTGATAAATAATCCCAAAGGAAATTATAAAAGAGGAGTTTTATTGAATAATTGAATTTGACCCTTAAACAATGACAATGTCTCTCTATTTATATTAAATGAAACTCACTTCCCTAAGTTAACCTAAAAAGGGGAAAGTAAACCACAATTATTATAGAAATAAAAGACTAAGACACATACCATAATTAACTTAAACTAAAATAGAAATTCCTAAAACAATAAATATTCTAGAATCCTAAATTACCTAAAATAACCTAATTTACCTTCCTACATCATTCTCTCCCTCTTAAAAGAAACTCGTCCTCGAGTTTGAATACAGTCTGGAGGATGAAACTTATACTGTAGGAGCAAATCATCTTATAATTTAAACTTGCAGCCTTGCTTATCAATCTTCCTCGAAACTTTGAAGTATCCATACTTCATCAACTTCCTTCGCTTGTACATTCTTTAATCTGATGACGACTTCCAAGAACGAACAACAATCAAATAATTCTTGCCCTTCCCTAATTGTCGCTCAATGCGCTCTCTAATAAGTTTCACCTTTTCAACCAAATCTTCTTCAAGCATAATCTTCTTTTCTTCAATGTGAATAGGTAGAACTATTTCAATCATTTTAACTTCTTCAACTTGATTTTGCTGCACGATCTCAATCATACTATTAGGCTTGCTGCTTAAATCAGGATGAGGTTGTTCTTCTTCTTTAAAAATCCCAGAGAGATAAAAAATTTCATCATCCTCAACACTTGTCTTATCTTCTAAGGAAACATCATGCAAATTCTCGCTCTTGTCCTCTAAGGAAACATCATGCACATTCTCTTGCACATTTTCGCATAAATTGTCAGATTGAAACTTCAAATCAATAATAAATTGTACATTTTCCTACGGTATTTCACGTGAGTTTTCTTCCTCAACGAAGGGAGAACGCTTTGGTGCATCTCTAGGCACTTTCATAGAAACACGCAATTCCTTGATTAAATTCTGGATTTTGTCAATTTTCTTATTAACATCATCAAACTTTCTTTAACGTTTTGACTCAATTTGTGATTCAATTTTCTTAGCTAAATAAATTGCATGTTGTAAATTGTAAATCATGTATGTAGCCATCCTTTCTTGAATATGCAAATCAAGCCCTTTAGTAAATCTTGTGACTGTATTCTCTTCAGGCTCATAATAATAATTGCATCTATAAAATCGTTCAAACTTATAAGCATAAGAAGAAATGGATCTCGTACCTTGCTGTATCAAACAATAATCAAGAGGGATAAACTCAAATCACAAAATACGCATCATACAGTTCCATGATTGAACTTTACGTTTGCCTTTGTCAATTCGAGAAGTTTGCAACTCATCCCACCATTCTGAAGCACTTATGCTTAATCTACTAATAACAAATGATACTTGCTTTTCTTTGGGAGTACGCCAAAATAGAAACTAGTGCTTAACCTTGTCCAACCATTCAAGAAATTTGTCCGGATAATTGTATGCAAATAATATCGGAGGGCAATAACGGTAGTTTGCCATTTATTGTCAAGTTTCCACACAATGGCAAAACCGTAATTAAGGCTTAACTTTCAGGTTTGGTATGGTCGTGTTTCGGAGTGAAGATGGTAAGAGAGGGTGGTTTTAAAAGAGTTAGGGGCTAAATTAAAAATTGAATAAACTTATCAGGTGAAACTTTAATTAAGTAAAAGTTTAGGTTTCTGGTGACGGTGGTCGGAAATTGGTCAAGGATAGGTTGATCTGGTAGATTTGAGGTCGGTGAGTGCGATGGTGGTGGGGGTTTGGCTCAAATCGTCTCGGATAAACCGAAAAATTGAATTGAAGTGGTGGCGGGTTGATGGTTGTTCGTGGCGGTTTATGGCCGACGTTCAGGGACATAGGGCAGTCGGGTTTTGGTCGGCAGAGGGTGGGGACACTTTTGGTGGTGGTGGTCGACGGTAGGGGTGGCGGGTTTCGTGGCGGCGAGTGGGAGGAGAGCTTGTAGGTTTTGGGCATTTCGCGGTTATTCAGGCGGCGATTGAGGCGGTGATGGCTGGGGTTTGGTCATCGGATAATGGCGAGGTTGGTGGCTATGTTGGCTGGCTAAACGGTGGTGTTGGGTGGTTGTAGTGGCGGCGGCTGTGCTGGGGGGGCGGTAGTTAGGGTTTTAAATTTAGGGAATTTTGATTTTTTTTTTGTGTTTTTCTATTTTTATGATGGATTTGGTGTGGATGGGTATGAAGTATCCAGGAAAGCTGTGCGATTCACACAGAACCGCTCTGATGCCAATTGATGGGGCAAAGCATAATGGAAGCGGGATTGATTGGATAGAAATACTAGATATCGTTCTAGTATTGGACCAAGCCAACGCGATTAGCTTACGCTCTAATCGAAGCGTGATTTGATATCGTTCTAGCCAATACGACTCAATGAGATTTTTAATAACGTATAAAGCGAGATTAGATGACGCTCTAATCCAGACGACTCTACAAGAAAGATTTTGATAGATAATCCCAAAGGAAATTATAAAAGAGGAGTTTTATTGAATAATTGAATCTGACCCTTAAAACAATGATAAGGTCTCTTTATTTATATTAAAAGAAACCAACTTCTTTAAGTTAACCTAAAAAGGGAAAGTAAACCACAATTATTATAGAAATAAAAAACTAAGACACATACTATAATTAACTTAAACTAAATAGAAATTCCTAAAACAATAAATATTCTAGAATTCTAAATTACCTAAAATAACCTAATTTACCTTCCTACATCATTCAAGTTTGTGTTTTTTTATATGTGTATAGGCATGACACCTAAAGATTCCGAGGTTGTTATACTTTGCAGGCCTGTCTGACCACATCTTCTCTGGTGTTTTAAAACCAATGGCTGATGAGGGACTCCTATTGACTAGATAACAGGCTGTACTTACAGCTTCTGCCTAGAAACTTCTTGGAAGTTTTGAATTGATCAACATACATTTAGTTTTATCAACAAGGGTCTTATTCATTCTTCTGCTAAGCCATATTGTTGGGGAGTTAATCTGACAGTTTTATGCCTTAGAATTCCATGCTTTTGGCAATAATCTTCAAACTCCTTGTTACAGAACTCTAGGCCATTATTAGTTCTTAAAGCCTTCAATTTCTTTCCACTTTGATTTTCAACCAAAGTTTTCTAGATCTTAAACTTCTCTAAAGCCTGATCTTTGGATTTCAGAACATACAGCCACACATTTTTTGAGTAATCATCAATCAAGGTCATGAAATATCTACCCCCTGATAGAGATGGCATTTGAGCTGACCCCATAAGTCATAGTAAACATATTCTAAGACACACTTAGATATATGCACCCCTTTAGGAAACTTAGCCCTTTGTGCCTTCCCAAAAACACAGTTTTCACAAAACTCGAGGCTACTTGTCTCTACACAACAGACCTTGCCTATCAAGTTCCTACAACCCTTTCACACTCATATGGCCAAGTCTCAAATGTCATAATTTTATTTTATCTATATCAGACTCTTCTGACATTGCAACATTTACAGAAATGGAAGAACTAGTTAACACATACAACTCATTCCTCTTTTCACCTTTCATCACAACAGAATCCCCTTTAGTCACTTTTATATCACCATTATCAGACTTAAATGAATATGCAGAGCTATCTAACATACCTAAAGAGATTAAATTTCTCTTTAATTTAGGGGTATATCTTACACCATGTAAAGTTCTAATGATCTCATCAAACATTCTAACCTTGACAAATTTTATCCCAATAATTTCACACTTATTGTTGTTTCCCATAAGAACTCTACCCCCATCTATCGATTCATATTCATGAAACAATGACTTATTGGGGCAAATGTGAAAAGAACAGCTAGAATCTAATACCCATTGACCTTCTAGGTTGCCTTTCGATGCTATTAATAGATCAGCACTGTGATAGCCATCATTTAATGAGTCATCTGAAACCACTGCTACATCTCATGGATTTCCTTGATTCTCCAATTTCTTTTTCTCAGCATAATATTTGATATAATGGCCTTCTTTTCTGTAGAAGAAACACTTCTTTTTCTTTTTCTTCTTATCTGTTTTTTGGCTCTTTCCTTTACTCTTTTCTTAATTTTTATTCTTCTGCTCCTTCTTCTTTCCAGTTTTGGCAATCAGCCTTTCTCCATTACTTACTTCATGCCCACTATTTCTCTGAATTTCTTTCGAGCTCAGTAATGCCTTAATATCTTCTAAGGCCAATGTTGTTCTTTCATACAACATTGTATCCACAAAGCCTTTATTGGATTGTGGTAGTGAACTGAACAAGAAAAAGGCTTTGTCTTCATCTCCAATTTTCACATTTTCAACCCCTTCATGATCAAGAATGATCTTGCTGAAGGTATTAATATGTTCTTGGATAGACATACCTTCTTTCACAGAGAAAGTATAAAGCTTTTTCTTCAAGAAAAGCCTATGTGCTAATGACTTCTTCATACATACTGCCTCCATCTTATTTCATATCCCTAGAGTTGTCTTTTAGAGATTTCCCTCAAGATTGAGTCACTAAGACTCAAAATTAAAGTACTATAAACTTTGTTCTAGATTTGCTTCTCTTCTTATTAGGCATGGAACTTACGGCCCCATCAATATCCTCTTCTTCTAGAGCAGACTCAAGACCCTGATGTACGAGCAGGGCCCTTATCTTCATCTTTTAGAGTGAAAAATCACCACCAATGGTGAATTTCTCAATCTCTGGTTTTGGAAGAGACATGCCCAAGAATCAGCAAGCTTTGATACCACTTGTATATTTTGTAATGGCTAATAACAGGAACTAACTTGTTCCGCCAACCTTTAATCAATCAAGATTAAATTGAAACCAAGATTAAATTGAAACCAAGATTGATAAAGATCAAAGCAAAGAACAGAAAAACTAAATTGAGTTTAAGAGAACGAGCTAACAAGTTTGAAGGAAAAATTAACACTCTTTCATTCATCATAACTGAGTGCAAACAAATCACAACTAAGGAGGAGATTACAAGAAACACACGTAAAGAAGAATTATTCTAATAGATCTAGAAATGAGTGAGAAAGAGCTTATTTATCAGATGCTACACGCCAGCATCTCATTTCTGGAAATTTCCCAGAAACCATATAACGAACTTTGACAACCCAGGCCATGTTAGCAGAAAATTACACAAGCACCCCTGAACTGAATGCAATCTGCACAATGACCTACACACTTCTTACTCGATTGCACTTTGGTCTCCACAACCAGTTACTTACATCTTCACATAAATGTCTCTGTATTCTCATGCGAAACAACCCACATCCTAACAAAAAAAAAAATAACTGAGATAATTAACTCCAACAAAAGGAGCAAATGGCTTGTTATACTTATTTGTAAGGTATGTGGTGTCAAATGTAACAAAATCTCCATAGTCTTTGTGGGCTACCTTGTTCCTTGGATCTGCCCAAAATACATTTTTAACCAACCCTCCTTATTTAAGTCAAGACTGAAGAAAAATCCATCATTTTCTACTTGTATTTTCTTAAAATAATTGTAAATTGCAGCAGCATCCTCTTCTCTGAGCCTTAACAACAATAGACTTGAAACTTTGAGCCATTTTAATTCCTGCTTCTTCATTTATTTCAAGCTGTTTTTTTACATAAGGACTAATGATACAGTTTCATTAATAATACCTACTCTTTCTCGGACTTACAATATGGTTGCGTTCAAGGTACAAATTTCTAATTACTCATTTTCAACTAATAAAATTCAAACGTCCTCCAATTTTGGCATTTTTCATCCAATTTTCTGGTTAGGTTGAAGCCGTAAAACATGATTGAATTTGCTTTTTGACTTATTGTTTCGCCTACAAGTAAATGTCACATATCTCATACTCCCATCATCCCCTTTTTTACAAGATTTCCGCATCACTGGAAAGCCCTCTTGTTGGCCACAATTTTTTAATATTCAAACATTTTATCAGGACTATTAAAACACATCCCAACCTTAGGCTCAACAACTTGTTCCACCAATTTTTCATTATTTCCTTCAAACTCAGCCTTCTGTAAATCCTGCAATTCCTCCACATCATCAACCTCATCCATTATTGGTGCAAATTAAAATAATTCAGAGTGTTATTAATTAATTATCACAAATTAATTAAATTTAGAAAAAAATAATATAGAAACAATTGCTCATGATTTAGCTCACGATTCAAAATGAAATAGCTCAAAATTCAATTAAATTTAGAAACAAATTAAAATAATTCAGAATATTATTAATTAGTTATCCTAAATTCATTAAATTTAGAAACAATAATATAGAAACAAATGCTCAAAATTCAAAATGAAACAACTCAAGATTCATTAAATTTAGAAACAAATTCAGAATATTATTAATTAATTATCCCAAATTGATTAAATTTAGAAACAATAATATAGAAACAAATGCTCATGATTCAAAATGAAACAGCTCAAGATTCAAGTAAATGTTCAAGAAGCAATACGTTACCGTATGGCAAAGCCCACGTCCAAATCGAAACTCAACTTTGAGGAACCAATCAAATCTCCACTGTAAACATTGAAACTCAACTTTCCGGGAAAATGTTCGTAACCACTGCAATTTGAGGTATCATCTTTATTCAAGCTTTTACTTTTGTTTTTGTTTCACATTTATCTAACCTAAATCTAATTGCCTAGAATGAAGAAAACAATTAAGGGGTTCTGTACTTGGGGTTTTGTAGCTGGAGTGCTATAGTTGAAACTGAAATTGAAGATGAAAGCAATGCTCGACATAGGGCTCAAATTAAAAAAATTCATTATCAAATGACGTCGTGCAGTTGCAACGGAAATTGAAGGAGAAAGCAAATGCTCGACACAGCGCTGGTGCTCAAATTAAAAAAATTTAATATCACAATGACGTCGTTTTTTGGGGATTTTTAAGGTTTGACTCAGGGTTTGACCCGAAACAAACATCAATGCTGTTTTCACTTGAACCCTTGTCCACATGGCGCTTGTTGACTAGGCAGCTCTGTTGCCTCTGTGAGGGCATCTATAGAGGTGCTAAGCTATCGTCTATTAACTAAATGCCTGTGCAGATCGATTTTTTATTGGTTTTTGTTCTCTGGCTAACAGATAAAGAACTTTTAGTCATTAATGTTGACAGTTAGAAAGCACACGTATGGCACAAAAATATCTTGATTTCTTTTTTATTTTGCCCTTTAAGGTAAGTTAATTCTACTAAGCCTGTATTCTTCCCTAATTGGCTCATCTAGAGCAACTGAGGTGTCACTATTTCCACCAGTAAGTTTCTTATTTATTATTCCTTTACCATGTGTCAGCTTGCAACTTATACATAAATATTCTTCTAAATTTACCCACAGAGGCCTAAACAGAAATGATGTTGCTCTTTCTATGCATCACATATACGTGTCTTAATATTAAGAGTAGTGATACTAAAAAGCACTTCATGTTTATTATAAATGCATTTTTGGTAAGATAATCATATATTTTGTTCTGTTCGTTATTTATTTATTTATTTTTAAATATTGGTTACACATTAGACACCGCATTACACAAAGTAAATATTTACAACTACTATTTTAATAGATATGATACTGATATTTACAATCAGATAAACATAATTGGGTCTTATGTATTATATTAAATTTTATAGAATATATATCCAGACAAATGACCCTCACAGAAGAGGGATTAAGTCTTATATATTATATTAAATTCTATAAAATATATGCCCAAATAAATGACCCTCAAAGAAAAAAAATGTCACTACTCCACTTACATTCACAAAAATAAAAATTTTATAAATATTTAACCCCTATAATATTTTTATAAGAACTTAAACTACTATCCACATAAGTGTGAGGCGAACAACCGAACCACAGGCTGTTCGTTTTTTATTTTGAAAATGAATAAACTGATTAGCTTTTATCAAACCGAGTCGAACCGACAACAAGCATATTGGTTTCATTAAACCAAAGCGAACCAACAGCAAACCGATCGGTTTATGATTAAAAATTTAAAAAAGAAATATTGAAATTCCTAAAATCGACAAACCGCCCTTCGGCCTTTTTATTTATTTTTCTTCTTAGGACCTAAAGCAAAAACTAATAAATCGTCAGTCGACCCCTTCACATCCGTCTCTCTGGGCTGCGCCTCTGAATCGCTGCCGTTCGTCCGTCAGCCGCTGGCTCGTCGCTGCGCGTACTTTTTGTATCTGATTAGCTTTCTTTATAACATGCGATATTAGGATTAGGGTTTTTTATTATAGGCCTCTGGATTGGCGTCCGGTGTACTCTGTTCTATTATAGTCGGATTGAAAGTTAAAGGCCAAGTATTTTCCTTGTTTGTTGGTTTTTTGTTATTATTATCATTATTATTGAGTGCTTTTTCCTACCAATTTATTTGTTATTTTCCATTCAGTGCTGTACAATTAACGATTATTATATTGATTGTGCTACATACAGTATTTGATTTCAATTTGATGCTTCTTAAGGAATAAAAGAAAAAGAAAAAGAAAAAAGACCAGTTGAAACGTTTGTAAAAATATATCATTAAATATATGATTAAAAAACCCTTTTGATTGGAAGAAAAAAGCAAAAATCAGAAAAAGGATTTTGAAAAATAATTGTAATGGGGAGCAGTAACGGGCAGCGATTGGGCATTACAGAGCCCATATCGTTGGCAGGACCAAGGGACGATGATTTGATGAGGACGCGCAAGCTTGAAAAGGTTTCAGTTTTGAATTTTGGAATTCATTGTTCTTAATTTTGGTTATGGCTCTTCAATTGATTTTGCACAACTTTTTTTTCCTCTCTTTTTTGTGTTTCAGTACTTGCGGGATGTGAATTTATATGAGAGTCAAGAAGAGGCTGTTAGTAGAGAGGAAGTGCTTGGGAGACTAGACCAGGTTTTAACTCTTTCCTCAACTCTCAGTTTTATATTGTTATGTTTATGGTTAGCTGAATGGTCCAAGTACCCATGATCAAGCAGTTTTGTTGGTAGGTTTCGTTCAAAAAATTTTGAACAAAAATAAAGGTAAAGAGGGGAGGAAAATGATAAAAAATCTTAGGTTTAAGTTTTTTACTTTGATGGAGAATGTCAGAAATGTCTTTGCTAATTTTGAACCTTTTTATGATGTTGTAAAATTAACAGATTGTGAAGATATGGGTTAAGAAAATTAGTCGTGCAAAAGGTTTGATTGACCAACTGCTTCAAGAAGCCAATGCCAAGATATTTACCTTTGGTTCTTATCGGCTTGGGGTATGATAAATATTCTGTAGGTTACTTTTTATGTGATTCTCCTTTCCCTATGCTTATGATTATTAATTATGCTTACATGACCATTGATTGGGTGTCCCTGTACGTGTGTAATTGGGATTATTTCAATCAGAGATATTGTTCTCTTGTAAAAGTAATAGAACCTGTCCTCTTTTTTGGAAGATTAAGTTCATGTTTTGTTTTATAGGAAGTTTCTGGCGATCAATGATTATCCTTCATATTAAGAAAAGATTGGTGGTGACTATAGAAGTCTTACATGCTTCTGAACCTGTTGGTGTAACATGCATTAAGATTTATGCAAGACAAAAAAAAAAAAAAGTGTGTTTATGGTCAAAGCTCAAAGCAGAGAAATGATATGGGAAATATTTTAGACATATGTGAGCAAGATGCTATCTTATGAAGCTTATTTTTTATTTTTGATGTTAATAGGTGCACGGTCCCGGTGCTGATATAGACACACTTTGTGTGGGACCTAGGCATGCAACACGAGAAGTAAGATCAGCTCTTGTATTGATGGTTCAACAATTTTACTTTTAGTGTAGGTTGAATTGTTTGATGAACTTAAGAGTGGTTCTCTGCATTGGCTGTAGGAAGACTTCTTTGGTGTGCTACATCAAATGCTTACAGAGATGCCTGAAGTTACAGAATTGCACCCGGTGCCTGATGCTCATGTTCCAGTTATGAGATTCAAGTTCAGTGGTGTTTCTATTGATCTTCTTTATGCAAGACTCTCTCTTTGGGTTATTCCTGAAGTAAGTGCTGGCTTATTGAAGCAATAACTTATCTTTTGTGATTCCACATTGACAAAAGAATGCCTCCTTTATTGCCTTTTAGTTACACATTATTAATATTTGGTCGTTTACAGTTATTATTATTGTTTCAATCACTGGAATGGAATGTTTTTACTATGGCTGCAATTTCCAAGGTGTCCCTGGTGTTAGATATACATGGTTAACTCAGTACTTGAAATAGTGAACTTCTAATACTGTTGTCTTCTGCAATTGCAACTTATTCTACTTTTTGGAGATATTAACTGATAAACAATCAGCATAATATTAGTAATAATTGACTCTTATTAGAAAGATATTCTGCCTTGAAAGGAAGAAGAAAAAGGGGTTTTATGGGACTGTGCAGTCTTGGCTATTTTTTGGTCTTATGGAATGAAAGAAACCTGAGAATCTTTGATAGCGAAGTTAGGGAAGATCTTTCACATCTATAGGACAGAATGAAGTTTGCGCTTCCCTCTGGGCTGTTGTTACTGCTGAATTAAAGATATTGCTTTCCTTTCTATTTTGCTTATTTGGGAAGCTGCTGTACCCCAAAAGGATTGCATCCACAGCAAGCCGTGATGTTTTTGGGTTTTTGGGCTATTTTTGCTCTGTATATTGCGTTCTTTTCTTTTTCTTTGGGCTTCTCGTCCATATTTTAGTGGATTTGTTGTCCCATCGATCTTTGTGCATCTCTCTTATAGTTTAATATATCATCTATTGTTTCTTAGCAAATAAATAAATAAATAAATGATGTGGTAGGTATAGCCCAATCACCTTTTTTCGGCCCACTTTTATACTTGTACATGCTACAAACGCCGTAGCAAGATAAATAACAATGATTTTCTTTCAATTTGAGTAGTGACGAGTACAACTTTGAGGTTTATCATATATCCAGGCATATTCTCTGATAAGCGCAGGGATGTGCCCTCAGAATCAAAATCTTATAAAAGCCATAATCTGTAATGCATGTCAGAGCTATACTCAGTCTGTGGTCAGGCTTAAAGGATAAATACGAAACAGTTCAAATAGTGGATGAAAAGGATGATAGTTTTGTTTAGATGGCTGCTCCTATGAAATTGAGCGTGACTGAATTAGCTGGGATTCCCAGATCCTATGGGTAGGATCACTATTTAATTATTGGAAATGCGATGAAGATGGACCGGACTCTGTATGTGCTTGGCCACACCAATAATCTTAAGGTTGATGAATTCTTGAGTTTATATTTTCATAGGGGGTTGCTACTAGAAGTTAGAACCATTGCTGCGTTTCGGACAGGTAACGATAGGTTAAGGTTGAGGTATGTAGAGTCAATCAATAAGTCAGAACACGAGGCATACTTCTTGCTAGTGGAAACGTTGGTGAAGATTTTAAAGATCATTTTTATGCATTTTAGGTTGTGGTGAGGGATTGGTTTTGGTCGAAGTGATTGTTTTGTGATTGGTTTTTATTTTTTTAACTGTTTATTTATTTATTTATTCATTTTCAATATTCATTTTTTTCCCTTATGTAGCATTTGCCTTTGCATTTTCCCTGACAAGCATGATCTCCTTAGAAAACAAGATTAAAGTTCTTTAAACAATCATTTACTACATCGATATCATGCTCCTATGTTGTATAAAATTCCTGATGTTGTAAATTTATGAGTAAGAGTGTACCCGCTAATAGTCATTTCTAATATTTTAATTCTGTTACAGGACTTAGATATTTCACAAGACTCAATTCTGCAGAATGCAGACGAACAGACAGTTCGTAGTCTTAATGGTTGTAGAGTTACTGACCAGATTTTGCGTTTGGTTCCAAACATACAGGTTGTGGCTATTGGTTTTAAAATTTTCTGATCTAATGAATTTCAGATTCTGTTTATTTATTTATTTTTTAATCTATTATGTTGTCTGTGTGTATGTTTCTGTTTCTTGTGGTGTAGAATTTCCGCACGACATTGAGATGCATGAGATTTTGGGCTAAGCGTCGTGGTGTTTATTCAAATGTACGGAAGATCTCTTATTGAGAAGATTTGAATACGTCCCTTAATTAACTATGGTTCTCACTGTTCGATTTCATAGTTTTGATTATTACTCCACTTGTGGTACTGTTTGTTTTGTCATGAGCAGGTTGCGGGGTTTCTTGGTGGTATAAACTGGGCATTGCTTGTTGCTCGGATATGTCAACTATATCCTAATGCAGTGCCCAGTATGTTGGTTTCTCGGTTCTTCAGGGTTTATACTCAGTGGCGCTGGCCGAATCCAGTCTTGCTTTGTGCCATAGAGGAGGGGTCACTTGGTCTTCAAGTTTGGGATCCAAGAAGAAATCCAAAGGATAAGTATCATTTGATGCCTATAATAACTCCAGCTTATCCTTGCATGAATTCCAGCTATAATGTGTCTTCAAGTACCTTGCGGATTATGATGGATGAATTTCAGCGAGGACATGAAATTTGTGAGGTATGATCCATGGTACAAGCCGCTATTTCTCATTTTTCCATTTCAGGGTGGCATGTGAATCAGTAGATAACAAATTCCATAAATGTTTTTGCTGTTTGTTTAATTCATGTAAAATTCTGTTGAATGCTACCTTTTGTATCAATATGTTTTTTACTACATTACTAAGTTGTTCTGGTGACTTGGAGTGCCCAGAACTATAACATGGATAAATGGAATTATCTTTCTGAAATGGGTTCCATTGAGTCTGCTATATTGAGCCTTACTTTGGAGCACAGGGGAAAGATTGACGTTCTTGTTTTGATAATGACCATCTCTGCATATATAGTTATATGATTGAATTTAAGCTTATGTTTATTTGAGATTGCAGGCTATGGAAAAAAATGAAGCTGATGTTGATTGGGATACCCTTTTTGAGCCTTTCACCTTTTTTGAAGCATATAAAAATTATCTACGGATAGATATCTCTGCAGAAAATGCTGATGATTTAAGAAATTGGAAAGGTTGGGTTGAGTCTCGGCTCCGTCAGCTTACATTGAAGGTTAATGCCACAACTCTTCATACATGGCTTTTTGCATTTTTCACTTCTATAAAGGTGACCCTAATTTTGTTATTTCTGTGACTTAGATTGAAAGGCATACTTACAATTTGCTTCAGTGCCACCCGCATCCAGGTGATTTTTCTGACAAATCAAAACCTTTATATTGCTCATACTTCATGGGCTTGCAGCGGAAACAAGGAGTTCCTGTTGGTGAAGGTGAACAGTTTGATATTAGGTTAACTGTGAAGGAGTTTAAGCAAGCTGTCAGCATGTACACGTTACGGAAGCCTGGAATGCAGATTAGTGTTGCTCATGTTACACGTAGGAACTTACCTAACTTTGTATTTCCGGGTGGGGTTCGACCTTCTCGTCCTTCTAAAGGAACTTGGGATAGTAGGCGGGCTTTGGAATGTAAGGTGTCAAGCCATACTAAACCAGGAGCAAATGATGGAAGGAAGAGAAAACAGATGGATGATAATGTAGATACTCACTTGAGAAATGCCAAGTGCCATGCCACAATGCCTTCCTTTAGTGGGGAATTTCGTGAGGGTAGCCCTATTATGAGCACGATGAGTTCATCTTCTATAAATTTACAGTTTGAACATATGGGCGCAAATGAGTTAGCGGAATCAAATAGAGAAAGAGTTGAGAATAATTTGACAGACAGCTTAAGAGGTTCTAGAAATTCAGTGGAGGTTTCCTCGCATAATGGTAAAGTAGATGGACCCATGATAGGTGATCCTCGTAATAAAGCCCTATCATTTAATTCATCAAACTCTAAAGATGCTGAAAAGCTGGCGATTGAGAAGATAATGTCGGGTCCATATGTTGCTCACCAAGCTTTTCCACTAGAACTTGATCAGCTTGAAGATGATTTGGAACTTAAAAATCAAGCCAAAGATTTTGCAGGGAGCACACAAAACAACTCTTTGGAGTCTTGTGCAGTAAATATAGCAGCAGAAGCAACACTAACATCAATGAATGGAGGCAGTTCTTCCTCTGCTTTATCCCCAAATGGGGGCTTAGGGGAGCTTGAGGTCTTGTCTGTTAACCTTATAACTTCAATTGGTGCCTTTAAAGTTTCAACATTTCTATAAGGATAAATTTCTTTTCAGCCCCCAATAAGAATAATAATCTTCAATTTATCCCCCAAAAGAGTGAAAATATCAATTTATCCCCATTTTTGTTGAAAAGATGCAGGCTAATGGGTGGTGTGATTTTAACTTTATTTTTGTCTTCTCAACAGTAAATGGGGATAAATTGTTGTTTTAAATACTGGGGGTAAATTAAAGATTGTCATTCTAAGTGGGGCGGAAATCAAAGTTTACCCTTTCTATATAATTATCTTACTGGATTGTTCTGCTCTGATATTCAACCCTATTATGCTTACAGTTATTTGGTTCCATTTTGGTTACATTTGTTTGAGAAAATGTCATAGGTTTCTGAATTTTTCAACCTTGGGGAATAACTAATTTTTATCTTTTTTCCTTCGTAAGGAAAAGGACTACAGGCATGAAATAATGAAATAGACATTAAATTTTGTAGGAGCAAGGTGTAAGTGATTTTGTTTTTATTATAGTCATTGCAATATGAAAGCTGTTTAGTTCGTCAGGTGATATTCACTAATAAGTGCGCACCAATGTGGTATTAGATCTGGTCAGGATGACTGTAACAGCTAGAGAGTTAATAAAGTGACATTTGATGGAGAACACAGACTGTTTTTAGATGCTATTGAAAAATTAAAAAATATACGATAATTCAGTCTTTTGCTAATATGCTATGCGGATTATCTTGCTATCATCACTGCAAGTGAACTGACTGTTGTCTCCCCCACCCCCAATTCTCTGTTTCATTCGTTTAAGCCTGCGGAACTGACAGCGCCTTTATCAAATGTGATCCCTTCTGCACCTGTGCCGCAGCGTAAGCCGCTAATCAGGTAACTAATGGTTCCAATTTTTATCAAAAGTCAAAACTTGTTCATACGATGCAATCAATTGTGCTTAATGATTCAGAATGTACTATAGTTTCATCTTTTTCCTTGACTGCTATCTTTTCTTTATACTCTGCTACAATTTCTTTATTTTTATTTTTTTGTCCAAAAGTCCAAGTGAATCTTATAAAGTGAGTCTATTAAGCTTCCCCTGGATTGGCTGCATTTGACTATTCCATTCTTTTAAACAAGCATCTGAGTATGTTACCTTCTTCTGATTGCAGGTTGAACTTCACTTCCTTGAACAAGGCGACATAACGGGATTTCAGGGGACAAGTCTCAGCTGGAGCCTCGAGCATTACTTCGTCTGGATGACTTGCTAAAATCTGTGTATAACATGAATGAAGTATATAATTTTATTTTCTACTGTTGTAATAGTAGTAAGTATTAATGATCAATAATTTTTGAGCGCATTTCTACTTTTGTTCGTAGTTAATGTGTATTGATTGTCATATGAATGTGGTTAGGCAGCAGCCGTTCTACTTTGTATTAACAAGCCTGTTTGAAATTATATGCACCCTGTCAATGAGCGTAATCCTACCCAGGCAAAATTTTGGGGTAATTTTGTCATTAATTCAAACTTCAAGGGGTATCTATTAAAATATTTCAAATTTTATTTTCTCGTGGAACGAGGGTGGGTTCTTTATCATTGCTATACAAAGTTCGTATAATTCTATCCCAAAAAATGTGATATATTTTGCGCCGTTCAATCAACATCGATCATAATATATGATCGAATACCGAAGCTAGTTAATGTAAAATTTTGCATTCAAATTTTGTAAGCATTATGGTATTGGTGTTATTGAGGTACACAATTACTAAATTCATAATATCTAACAATACATTGTTTTAAATTTTGTCAAGCATACTTTAAAAGAATTGTGCCAACAAGATTTTTACCCCTTCTAATGTGAAGATCTATTTGTTTAAGCTTTTTGCACTTCATATTGCTAAATGTTACATAAACATCTACAACTTCACCTGTCCAATTATTGGAAAACGAAGCTCTAGAAAGTATATATAAAAAATTATCGAAGCCTGTTACCTAGTTGGAGCTCTCGCAGTAAAAACAAATAAGATGTTAATTTTGTAAAAATAAATAAGATTTTAATTTTGCATTACAATTTAGGACTAAAAATAAGAGACCTAAAAGATAACGTTAGTTGGGTTTTATCTACTCTTCCTTTCAATAAATTAAAGTTATTTAGGACCCGTTTGGGCAATTGGGCAAAGCAGCATTTCTCCCCAAGCCAACTCTAGGGAATATTCCCTAGAATTGGCCCAAACGGGTCCTTAAATCTGTCTATTGATTAAGCTCGATAATCATAACAACACGCTGCTATTACTCGTCGGATTGGTTGGCTGAATCAAACGGAGAAATTTAATGGAAGCAAGAAAAATCAGTGGTGGTAACTAAAAGGATTAATTTCCACCGACATGAAACTACAACCGTCATTTGTCGCTTCATGCTTTATAAGTTATCATTTATCACATTTCGGTAAGTTTGGGAATACTATAACTTTTAAAATAATTGTTGTTAGTTGTGCTGTATAAATAATCAGTTGTGAAAATAATCAGTTAAGTGTTTGGTAAATTTTATTTTTAAAAATACTGTGAGTTTTGAAAGTAGTTATGGACGTTTGATAAATTTTAATGTTAAATTGCTGAAAGAAAATAAATGACTAAAATATATATAATGTAGGATAAAATTTACTTATACATATAAAAACATGCACATATAATATTTTTAATTGTGTATTATAATAATATTTTCTAAATTTAAAATTTTTAATGTATTAATTTTATTTTTTTTTTTATTTTTTATTTTAAAAGAATTGATAATTAAATTTATAATATAGTGAAACAAATTTAATAATAATTCAACCAACAAATAGATATCAATAAAATTAATATTGATGAATTATAATAAAAATTTATTAAAATATTGATTTTATTTCCAATTTGAATGAGGATAATTTTGGGTTTAGAAAATAATTTTAATGATAACTATAGAATTGTATTAAAGGATAAAATTGATTATCAAAATCAAAATTTAAAAGCTACTCCTTTTCTGCTTTTTACTGATTTTGACAAAAAGTGATTTTGATTTTTTTTTTATCAAACACTAAAATTAGCTTTTAAATTTTTAAAATCACTCTTAAACCTCTCAAAAGCAATCACAAACCGGCCCTTCATGTTATATATATATATGGCTTCCTCTTTTCATTTCTTTTTTTCCCACACGGACACACAGGTAAGCAGTATAATTTAATAGAATTAGTTTTTAATACATTTAAACTGCAAAGTTTAATGGTGTATTTCAAATTAACTCTATTAAGTCGCATAACTTAACAGCATGTCTGCATTACCAAAATAATAATAATAATAATAAGGGTGCTCATAACTAAGAATAATTATATATATATACATACATACATACTCGCACAGACATACACATATAATCATTCTCAAGTTTAAGGGGCTCTTTTTTTTTTAATGCGGACATGTTGTTAAGTCGTGTGATTTAATAGTGTATTGCACACACACTAACTTCAATAATTTGGATATTTGACCAAGTAAATAATTGTATTACTTTACAATACTTTTTCAATATATAAAGACAAACTCACCCTTGATAATTTTGTGTTTCACAAAATAATACTTACAAAAGAGCATTTTCAATAATTTTTTTAATATAAATATAAGCATATTTTTGAAAGTGATTTATATACCAGTGCCAAGAAAAATTTATAGTTAACATTTCTTAATGAGAAATTTAAACAAAGAAAAAAAATGTCACGATTTTTTAGGAACTTTTTTTTTTATAAGTTGAATTTATAATCTCATGTTTTGGTGTCTAACTTGACTCCAATTATCATAAAATTTGTCCAAAATGTTCGAAACTACAAAAGAAATTAAAAAAAAGTGTATTTCGAAAAAATAACTTAATTATTCCCAAAAACTCTAGTCTTTGATTTGTTTTAAAGAAGTCGAGTAAAAATTAAAAAAATTGTCATAATATCTCTTGCAATGGTTATTTTATTAATCGTACAAATCAATTCAAGGGGTATGTATAATAGTCTTCCAAACTAAAATTGCTAGATGGAACAACAAAATAAATGGAAGGATGGGGTTATTTGAACCCACCAATGTAAAAGAAAATTTATTATTAAAAGTTAAAAATTTAAAAATCTTAAAACTATCCTTCGCTAATCTCTTTTTCTCTCTACCTTACAATTGCATATTCTCTTAGTCACCCATTCTACAAACTAAATACTCAATTTCACTCTCTTTTGAATTTATTTTTGTAACTTAGTATATCATAACCTATATTTCATATTTTTTTATATATAAGAACTTTTGTCTTGATATTCATTCGCTCTTATGTTTGGTAAAAATTAATTTCTTAACCATTATTAATTGTCATGGCTGATAAAAATTTTTAATGTTTATTTTTAATTGGTAATTCATGTCCCTTTTAATTAGTGATACCAATTATTTACAGCTAAAAAAATATATTTGAATGAATTAATGTGAATTTTTTAAATTGAGAAGAGAAAGAGAAGAATGGATTAGTTAAGTAATTTTTTCAAAAATTATTTATATAAAAAGTCCTTAATTAAAAAGAGGGTATGGAGAAGAAATTAGTAGGTTCAAATAACCCCACTCTAAATGAAATTGAAGGTGCAGTGATTGGTCAAAAATTAATGGGAGCATGTGGCATATGTTAGAATATGTGGGGCTCGAAAAAATTAAGTTCTATTTTTTCAATCGGCTTGCAACTTGTTACTTCAGTCATTTGACCCTCCAATTAACTCCATGTGTCATCTCCTTATTTATTAACTTGTTATTTCATGGTCTGCAACTAACAAATAATGTAAGGGAGCAAGGTCCTTGAAGTGAAAGAACAAATATGAAGGTCGGGTTTTTTCTTTTAAATAAAATCTGAATTTTGAATAAAGCTAAATGTTTGAATATGAATGATATGTTTATTTTTTTTGTCTAAATCACTAAAAATAATTATTAAGTTGTTTGTTTTTTAACTTAAAAATCTAAAAATCAATATTCTTACACCTATGACTTTACAATTTATAAATATTAAACAAATAATAAACATGTCTAAGAGCATAATAAGATAATACACTATTATAACATAATCCTGCTCAATTGAATAGTATATGTTAATCAATTTTATTATTGTTTATGATGTTTTATATGAAAATTTCATAAATAATTATAAAGATAAATAATGTTAATTTGAAGAAAATGAAAGGGAAACACCTATTTCTTCTATATTTTGGACCTTAGCCTCATGGAATAATATGCTATTGTTAAAATATAGAAGAGTTGAAATCTTATATCAAAACACTATGTATGGATGGTGTGAATTGCTTGAACAAGAATTCTTGAACAACGAACCACCAGAGCTATTACTAACTATATCAAAAAATTTCCACTAATGAAAGATAAAGTTGTAAATCTTATTGGAAAATAAAAAATACACATATCGGATGAAATGGCTATTTCTATCTGCTTCAATAACGACTCATTGGTTTAACTGAATAACTAAATAAAATAGATAGACCCTTCTCTTCGTCTCAGGTCAATGGATCTTCTCAATTGGAAGATCCCCTATATGGAAATGAAAATAATAATAGTCTACTAGTATATTATGACAAGTTATCATGGATTAAATTTTATTTAAATAAGGATTAAAGTTAATTAATTAGATAGGGATTTTTTGGAGAACATCTTTTAATGATGTCATTCAACCTTTTTAGATTAAATAAAAAGCTAAAAAAATTGGCTTAATAATTTAATGATTGAAGATTTTCATTAAATTAGAAAAACATACAAACTTAATGACTTAATTAATCAAAATTAAGTGAATTAATTCATTAAATTGAAAAAAAAACAAGTAGCCCATAAAAATGAACGAGAATAAACTCTTGGACTGTATACTGTATACTGAAGCTTGAAGGTCTATTAGTGTTTGATATTGAGGTTAAACAACTATAACTTTTAAGTTATAGTACTAAAATATTTGGTAAATACTAACTACTATAACTTAGAAATAAAGTTGATTTAATTCCATATATATATGATGAAAAATCTATAATATCTTTATTATCTTTATCAAAATTATTATTTAAAAGTCATATTTATTATATACTATTAATTTTTGTTTTATAGTTACAATTTTTCTTACAACAACTGTAACTTAAAATGTACAACATCTTAATGCTAAACAAGGCCTGAATTTGTTGGTCAGTGATCAGAGTATATCACAAATATTTTTTGTCTTAAAGTTGAGTCTTGCCATCAATGGGTCCATTCCATGATGGCTTTATTTATGCTCTCTTACTTATTATTTATTTTTTTATAACGAAATTTAGATCTATTTGGTAAATTTACCTTAAATTAATTAAACTAAATAATTTAAATGAAGTATTACAGAAAGCAAAACACATAAAGATTTTTACATGACTTAAATCACTATCCTTAATCCACGAGGCCACATCTACAAAGCAATTCACTAAGTATAGAAAGATTATAATCTATTATTCTTATATAATTTTATACTCCCTCTTACTATTGTTGCCACTTAGTTGAATCAACTTAGTTGGACTTGCTTAGTGACCCATCTTCTTGTTGGTAACCTTGATTCTCATTGACTGCTATAAATGACCACTTCTCCCAAAGAAAACAATCAAGAAACGATGTCTAATGATAGATTAAGATAAATATAAAATATAAAGATTAAAACTCTATGAATAATTATAGTAGGTACTGTTCACCAGTACAGTTCATCCGATGCAATTAATGGCATTGTTCACCGATATTATTCATTCATTGTTCATCCACACCAAAATTCTATTTCTATACCTTCGGTGAACTATGTTTAGTCTCTGAAACATAACCCTATTTATAAGGGAAGATTACACTGATATAATAAGTTACAGTAGTCTTAAATCCTACACTACAAGAAAAATGATCTTTACTGACACTTGTCTTGTGATACTTTATTAAAAAGTATCAGTTATTTCATGCATTTCAGACATTTTCTGTGTTTAACAAATAAATATCACAAATTTGTGATACTATAGTGTCTTTAAATTAAATATCAGAGATCCGTGACACTAAGGTATTAGTAATTAGAAAAATAAAATTTTAATTTTGTGTCCATTAGTAATCGAACTGAAGACCTCTAAACTTTAACTTTTTAATTTTAAACGCTAACCACAGGGCCATGAGTTGGATTTTGATTTTTCACTTAATAAGTAAATAATATTAAAAATTAAATTAAATTGCCTAGATACTATGTCATTTTAATGGAAGGTGTACATGAAAAACAAAAATCTAAATTTTTTAGAAGTAAAAAAAATTCCCCACAACCACTTCCTGCTATGAACTGAAGTTCTCTTCCTTCTCTCTCTCTCACACACACTCTCTCTCTCTCTATAACAATGATCTATCTCAGCCGTCGCTGTCAACCTTTAAATTGCCATCCTTGACCTAAAATACCCTTGAACTAGAATGTGTTGTGAAGAATTTGGGCGAAGCTAGGGTTTTTTTGAAAGTTCAAATCCAAAAATTAAGGCTTTTTGTAGGGGGTATTTCAGTTTTTTTAATGTTGAGTTTAGAGAGAATGATTTCGCCGTTGTTACTACCTAAGCAATATGGATTGACGAAGCCAATATCAATTGCGGGATCGATGGAGGGTGATATGCAAAGAACCCGTGACTTAGAAAAGGTTTTGTTTTATCTTTATTTATAATTACTTTTTTCTTTCTATATGGAAAACCCTGATTTCGATTTCCTTTAGGGTTGAATTTAGTGATGAACCAGAAAATTAGAAGAATTGATTCAAGGTGACGATGATAATTGGTTTTCTTTATTTTAGTTTAACAGTCGGTGTGCTAGTTATCGGTAAGTATAGTATTCCTCTGGGTGATATATTTTAAAATCTAGATTGTCATTTGGTCTTTATGTAGAGATAATTTATTATGTTTTGTGATTTTTTAGCCTTCTAGGACATGATATATTGATATAGGGAACTTATTTTGTGTTAAATTGATAAAAATATAAATTGGTTTCCACTTAATTGTGCCTTTCTTATGTTTGTTTAGCCACTAGATAGTTTCTTTATGTAGAAATTAGAAGCTGTGCTGTGTCAAAGGAGATATGAAGGCTAAGAGATGTGGTAATAGTATTAATCAAGTAATTGAAGGAGATTTGGTAAGTTATTTTTTGGTTACACATTCTCATCTACTCACTTATTTATTCACCTTCTTGAGATTGAAAGAATTTTTTGGCCTTTTCTAAGGCTATTATTATTTATCATTGTAATTATTATTACTTGTTTATACAAAATTAAACAAATAAGGAAGAAATTCATAATGCTGGTGTCAAGAGTGTGCTGTGCAATAGTAAACGTAGAAACATGCTTTGTCGGAGTGCATTAAGTAATCCAAATATTTTGTCTTGAAGTATTGTTGTGTTGAACAAAGGCACACATGACTAAAGACTAGGAAAAAAAATTGTTATTATTACTGATATATATATATATATATATATGTTCACCGTAGATTGTTTGTGTAATGCATAAATACAAAACCCAAGGTCGAAATTGGATGTTATCTGCTTTGTTATGAATATATTACCAAGACAACTTTTGGAAGGCATTAATTTGTACATTTATTTGCAATTAGGCATGCATGTCCGTTTGTAATCTTGGGTTCAACTTCAATGTCTTCTTTGTTAAGTTGCGGATATCTTCCCTACTGGACTCGATTGATATCTATACAAGCAATGTTTCTTTATAAATATAATTTTAATAATATATTTGGATAAGAGTTGCCTCTTTTTGTGTTAGTAGTTTGAGGGTGGAGTTGTCTTCTCCCTCGTTAATTTTTGGTTGAGCTACTATTTTTACGAATTTCTAAGAAATTTGTGTGTAAATTATAAGAGTTAAATATGTTCATAATTTGTATTTGGATGAGAGTTGTCTTTTCTCTTATTAGTTTGTGAGTGGAGTTGACTTCTTCCTCATAGTTCTATTGGATTCTAATTATAGATATATCAATTGTATTATATATCTCATAGAAAAAATATAATTCAAATGGTCTCCATGTGCAAAGGAAGGATTATAAGCCAATATTCATAAAAATAACCATTCCATGCTCAGATTATAAGTTATAAAGTTTAAGTAAATAGATTTCACAATAATTTGGATGCAACCATAACTGCAATTGTGGGAAATAAATTAGGATAAATATTGTTAACATAAAATCTTCTTTATTATTGATTTTGATGATAACAAACTTGATTAAGATTTATTAATCCTTTAAAAAGTTCAAACAGTTTTCATATTCTTTTAAAATCATAATTCTCATTCTATAAAGGTTTTATATTCTAAGAAAAATATCTCTTGGTAATGATATCAATTGAAAACAAAAACCTTGAGAATTTTGGAAATAATAGGGATTTCTTAAAATTCTGAAACTGGATAATAACGACTCGCCGACATCCCTGATAACGGCTCGCCAACATCAAGCAGAATTGAGATCAGTCTCTGGACAATAACGACTCGCCGACATCCTTGATAAACGGCTCATCGACCTAGAACAAAACTGAAAGATTAGCCTCTGGGCACTAATGGCTCGCCGACATTATCATAACGGCTCGCCGACATCGAGCATAATTGAAGATTAGTCTCTGGACACTAACGGCAATCCGACACGCTGATAACGGCTCGCCGACCCGGAGCAAAATTGAGAGATGAGCCTCTGGACACTAACGGCGATCCAACATCTTGAAAATGGCGATCCGACAATTTGAAAATTCAGCCCAACGATTATATTGACCAGTCAAACAGCGATCCGACATTGAGTTAACGGTGATTCGACAGTGAACAGAAAGTGAGTAATGGCTAGTTTTTGGCTCCAACTATAAATAAGCTCATTCAAATTCAAACAAAGATTGATCACAACATTATCATTGAGCTTATACTCGAGAATACAATCTTCAAAGAGCTTGCAACACAATTCATTCTTCATCTATTCACACATTAGAAATTGATTTGTAATCTTAAACATTGTGTAAGAGATAAACAATTTGTAATCTTTTGTTTTGAGTGATTGTAAGTGTTTGGATACACTTGGGTTAAGAGATTGGGGATAATTTCTTGTTGTAAAGGTTTATTAACACATTCGAAGTCAATTGTAAGCATTTGAAGCCTTGGAGGCTTGCTTAGTAGAATCCTCAAGGTCGGAAAGCTTAGAGGCGTGGACGTAGGCAAGGTTGACCGAACCACGTAAAAATCCCCGTGTTTGAATCTCTCTTCCCTTATCTTTTTATATTGTGATTGATTTATTTGTTATTGCTTTAAATTCAATTTTAGATTTGAATCGAGTTTTGCTTTAGAATTGAATAATTTTTTTTAATCCCAATTCACCCCCCTCATGGGTTGCATAACTAGAATTTTAAATATCATCTCAACCATAACTGCCATTGGATTAATTATAGTCAAATTATAAGTTATGAAGTTCAATTTAATGATAATTATGTCATTTTTTTTGGTTAAATCAAGCTTTTTTTTTATGTTTGAGTTTTGTGTTGTGAATTTGATATCCGTAAATGAAATGGCAGATGCCGTGATTTTTTAGTTTTTTTTTCTTAATACACACTATATCACTTTGCTCTGGTTTCATTTTTAGTTTGAATTTGTGATTTGCATTGATGATGTGAATAGACTTAAAAATATATATGTACTTGAATTATGCAATGTAGTTTACTGTATGAACTATTTTTATTATTATAGTAATTATTCACCGTTGAATGATTATGTATATTTAGTAAGGATGCAAATATTCACAAGCTTACTAGGTCCAGTTTCCCTATTTTGAAAAACTTGAAATCTAACAACCACTATTTCTAGTTGAAGAGACAGTGAACATTATGGTTTTAAACAAAGAAATTTGCCAAAATCACAAATATGACAAAAGTTTATTTCTGTTAACCATTGTTTCTCTCTCATGGTTGGAAAGTAACATGCAATTTTTTCCCTTTTTCCATGTATTTATATGCAGATTTGATCAATGTGTTTGAAGTCTCTTTTTCCTTAACTTCACTTGTATTCTAACCCATCCACTATTGAATAGAGAATGGAGAAGCTACTGCTGTGTTAACGTAATTGCACTCTTATATTCAAAGAGTGGAGACAATCATCCTTTCCATTTTAGCTTCTAGAAATGTTAAATTTAGCCAACTCTAGTAGGCATCTGATTGGATGTGGTAGAAATTTTTATGTATTTAATTTAGATTATTCAGTTATGAGAGTGAGATTTCTCATCTCTTGTTTGTTGGAGTGTTGGAATTTGTAATATGTACTAATAATATTTAAATATGAAATGAAAGATTTTATAATATAAACTAAGTTTTTTTGGTTATTTTGTGGTGTCTTTTAATTTTACCAATAAATCAATATACAATAAGCCAATTCAAATTTTTATTTTTTTTAAATAAATTAAATAGTGATACTATAGTAACAGTAATTATAGACACAAATGTAATATCAATAATTACTAATACTATGGTGTTATGATTTTAGTGATACTATAGTAATAGTAATCACTGACACCACTTACAAGTGTCACGATTTTTCTGACTGTCAGATTATTGACATAATTAATAAGTGTCACTCAAACTAATTACTGACACTATTTTAATGTTAGTAAAGACCACTAGTTTGATTATCAGAATTTTAACTCTTAATTTAAAACTCAAAATGACATAATATTCAATGGAACCATTCTGGACATCTATGAGTACCTCATATAAAGTTTCCAAGAGAATTCGATACAAAAAACATTTTCAAAACTATTTATTACTTAACAAATTTGAAACTGTTTCACAGTACTTTAACCAAATAGAACATGTTCTGAGATTTTTATAAAATCAGATACTAATCAAAAACTTATGAAATTAAAACTAAAAATAATAGACACATGTACCAACTTCTATATAAAATTTCAGAATGTTTCAAGTTCATTTAATAGTGCAAATAAGTTGGTGCATCGGATCATCTTGCTGGAATCACAGTTTTCCAGTGTATTAGTGTCCAATTCAAAAATCCATATAAAATTGAAAAAAAAATCAAAATCTTATGAAATAAAATTTAATCAATAATACTACATGTCTAGTTTTCAAAAATATAAAGTTCTTAAGAAAAATTGTTCAGAAAATATATGTTTGAATTCGGGATACTCATACTGTCCAGAATTTGTCCAGTGTGCTTAAGGCTCCAAAGGTTGATTATTAAAACACACAATAAATCAAAACCTTAAACAGAACCTAAACACACCTTAAATCATGTATTATGATCTGTAAAAATCTAAAATCATGCTAATATAAACCATAGATAGAGTGATTAGAAATCTTATGGAGAATAAGGAGAGTAAACTTACCAATTGCTTTGATGCTCTCCTAAATAAATGTTTTAATTCCTAGGTTGGAATGAAAAAGAAAGGGGTTAGGGGGTATTTATAGGATTTCTTAAAGTTAATAGATGGCTAGCGTTCTCTTGACCAATGGTTGAGAATTATAATACTTAAAGGTCTTGTTAGCTTAAAATAAATTCTACTATATTTAGGTGAGAGAATTAAACCTTACATTGCCTCAAATTAAATGAGCTCCTTATGGAGGGTGTTGATTAGAACTGGCTATCGGATAGGACTTCTCTAAAGGATAAAATATTGAGTGTGACTCATTGAACCTGACTATCCTACGATAGCTGTTTTATTTGACAAATATGAAAGATTGAAATAATAGTTATACAATCAACTTAAGTTTGTTAATATCATCCCTAAGGAGTTCTTATTAATTAAACTTAAGAGGCTGAATGAATCAGTAGTTTATTATTATTTGATATAAGAAATCTAGATGATAATAATAAATTTGTAAGTATACTTATCTAATGAGCAATAAATATGACCACCATACGGAGGCTTATTTAGTGCAGGATTAGATTACTGATGCATAATAAAAGTAGTTAGAGGGTTCTACTTGTTAACTAGATGATAATAATAAATTTGTAAGTATACTTGTCTAATTATCGATAAATGTGACCACCCTATGGAGGCTTATATAATGCAGAATTAGATTACTGATGCATAACAAAAGTAGTTAGAGAGTTCTACTTATGTTTTTTATGCATTTATATCTATTTGCTAAACTTTCATGCTTAAAATGTATGTATGCTTAGATGATATTTTTTTTATGTTGAATTCATAATATGTTGTTTAGTCCATTTGCAACAATTCTTACTCAAAATAAGTTAAATAGGCTTAACTGCTTTAGGGGTTGGCAAACCCAACCCAACCCAACCCAATTAAATTTTGACAGGTTGAGTGAGTTTTTATGAGTTAATTAAGTCAATTTTTTTTACCCTAATTAATAATTGGGTTGGGTTGGGTTGGGTTAATTATGATGAACCCATCAAACCTAACCCAACCCATATAAATAATAATAATAATAAGAAGAAAATTTTTAATTGTAAAACCCTAAAGACCTAAATGGCTAATCTATTTTTTTTCTCTTTTTATTCTTTTCAATTTCTCTTTATTTTTTTAGTAAATACTTAACAAGTTAATAGTACATAATTACAAATCAATTTCATTTTATTACAGGACATGATAATAGCTAATTATCTAAAAGGTCTAAATTTGGAATTTGAAAAAGACATGCGGCAAGCCGGGAACATAGTCTAGAAGATCGTTGTTGAAGTTTTCTCAATTTTAATATTGTTGGTTTTTCAATTTTTTTTTGTCAAATACTTCATGTTATAACATATTTATATTTAATTTCAATAAGTTTTATTTCTAATTTCATATATTTTTCTTTATTTAATTTTTAATTTTAATTTGACCTTCAAGTTTTCAACCTAATCAACCCAACTCAACCCAACCTGATTATCTAAGGGTTGGTTAGATTGGGTTGAACATGTTTATTTAATTGGGTCGGGTTGATTTTATTTCAACCCAACCCATGCCCACTCGTAAACTGTCTAGATTAGAAAAGGAATCTTAATATTATCCTCACAACCAAATAACAGAAATTTGTGTTGACTCAAAAACACCCCCCAACACTTAGTGACAAATGCAACCTAACCTAAAAAGGATGCCCATAATAAGTAGAGAAAGTCTGATGAGATGGCAAGGTGTTATATATTGGCTTCAATGTCTAGTTCTTTGTCTAAGCAACGTGAGGACACACCCACAGTTGCTAAAATGATGTTAAGTTTATCTGAGATGTTCATTAAAAGGAATATGACTCAGAAGTTAGCTATCATCAATGGTATAATGAATGCTCGGCAATATGAAGGAATACTGGTGCAAGATCATATGATGAAAATGATAGCACTGTTTCGACAAGTGCAGGAATTGAGTGGGAACTTCGATGCTCAAGAGTAAATCGATATGGTCTTAGCTACCTTAGATCTTTCATTTCAACCTTTCAAGCTCAATCTTTCAATGAGTAAAAAAGATTGCACATTGGCAAAACTAATGAATTAGTTGCAGGGTACATAAACTATTCTAAAGCTAGCGCCAATTGTTCATTTAACTTTGGGCCAATCTTCTTATTTTGGTTCTAACCCCAAGGGAAAAGGCAGTAAGAAAAAGCAAAAGAATACATCCAAAAAGGAATCAAACCTAAGGATAGTGAAAATTTAGAAAAGGGAAAAGAAACTCAAAAGAAAGTGTTTCTATTGTGGACAAAAAAGCATTAAAAGAGAAATTGCCCAGCTTACTTAGCTAAGGTTTCTCAAGATAAAGGGACAATTTCATCTTCAGTTAATGTTCTTTTCATTGGGATATGTTTAATGGTTGATTTTACAGATTCTTGAATGGTAGATTTTAGAGACACTAATCACATTTGCAATTCATTATTGGGGTTGCAGGAAACTAACTCACTTAGTGATGGAGAGATCAGTCTTAGGCTAGGCACTAACGCAACAGTTGCAGCTAGAGCAATGGGAATAATTCATCTTTATTTTGATGATCTAAGGAGTTTAGTATTAGATGATTGTTTATTTGTTCCTGAACTTAAACAAAATTTGATTTCAGTTAGTTAATTGAATAAATTTGGTTATTTTTTATTTTTGACTCAACTGCGGTGACAAAAAAGAATAAATCGTTCATATGTTCTGGTGCACTAGTTAATAATCTATACTATTTAACCCTCAAATAAACTTTCTACATGATACAAAATACAATAATGAATCTAATCACCATAAGAAATTTAGATTATCTCCTAATGAAATGTAAAGTTTAAATAAAATCCAAAAACTGGTTAGGGTTGGACCTTTGAGTTCATTTCTTATAGAATCATTATCAGTTTGCGAAACAACTAAAAGAGCATTCAATGCAAAAGGCAATAGAGCCATAGAACTGTTAGAATTGGTACATATATGGGCTTGTGAATACACAAGCAAGAGGAGGTTATGAATATTTCATCACTTTCATTGATGATTATTTAAGGTATGGTTATGTATACTTAATGCGTTGTAAGTCTAAAGCTTTTGATAAATTCAAGGAGTTTCGGGTAGAAGTGAAAAGGTAATTAGGAAAATGCATAAAGACACTTTAATTTGATCGAGGTGGTGAGTACTTCCTTATTAAATTTAGGACTTATTTATCAGAACATAGGATTCTATATCAATTAGCTGCACTAGAGACCTCTCATTGATTTAGCGTAGCCGAGAGGAGAAATAGATCACTTCTTAAGATGGTGAGGTCTATAATGAGTTATTCAAATCTTCTTATCTCATTGTGGGGGCATGCTTTAAAAACAACTATGTATCTTTTTAACTTAGTTCCATTTAAGTCAATTCTTAAAACACTTTTGGAAATATGGAATGGAATACACATTTGTGGCTGTCCAGCATACGTGCTAAAAGAAAGGCAAATGAGTTAGAATCTAGGTTTAAAGTTTGCATGTTTACAAGTTACCTTAAAGGAACATTGTGGAGGTCTTTTCTATAGTCCTACAGAAAAAAAGTTTTTGTTGGCAAAAATGTAACCTTTCTTGAGGATGACTATATAAAAGATTTTAAGCCTAAAAGTAAGACAATTCTAAATGAAATATAAATATTGTAAGTAAGTGAGGAGATTCTAAATCCAAATTTTGAAAATCAACCTAATCCAGTTGCAAAACAGCAGCCAATAAGGCTTTGTCATAGTGGGAGGACCATTAAACGTCCAACTAGATATATGTTAGTTAGAGAATCTTTTCAAGTTGTCTTTACAGAACATGAAATAGATCCCACTAGTTATGATAAAGTTGTGACTGATATAGATGCAAACTATTGGCATAAAGTTATTAAATCTAAGATGGATTTTGTGTATTCTAACAAAGTCTGGGAGTTTGTAGAAGTACCTGAAGGGATAATAAATAGGTCTATAAGCGAAAGAGAGGGTAGACAGGAGGGTAAAAACTTTTAAAATTAGGCTTGTTGTGAAATAGTACATTTAGAAAGAAAGTATCGATTATAAGGGGACTTTTTTGCCAGTAGCCATGCTTAAGTCCATTAAAATTCTCTTATCCATTACGAAAAATCTTGATTATGAGATTTGGAAAATTGATGTCAAGACCGCATTCCGTAATGAGAATCTTGATGAGAGCATCTATATGATAAAACTAGATGGTTTTATAGCTACTGGCTAAAAGCATAAGGTTTGTAAACTGCAAAAGACTATCTATGGCTTAAAACAAGCCTTTAGATCTTAGAATATTAGATTTGATCAAATGATCAAATCATTTAGTTTTGATCAAAATCCTAATGAATCTTGTGTCTATAAGAAGATAGATGGTCATTTGATTGTATGTCTAGTCTTATATATAGATAATATCTTACTCATTGGGAACAATGTAAGAGTGTTATCATCAGTTAAAATTTAGTTATCTAATCAATTTGATATAAAGGTCTACGAGAAGCCAATTAAATTCTTGGGATCAAGCTTTTCAAAGATCGCAAGAATAAGATGTTAGGCTTATCCCAGGCTGTATACATTAACAAAATTTTAGTTAAGCTTGCTATGCGAGATTCCAAAAAAGGATTACTTTCTTTTAAATATAGATCATGTCTATCTAAGGACCAGTCTCATAAGAACTCTTAAAGAGATAGATCATATACGATAGTATCCTTATGTATCTGTGTTGTGCAAATTTTGTTGAACTCGCAAGCGCACGAATCTATTGTAGAATAGATTAACGGTGACGAGTGTCGATCCCACGAGGAGGTGGATTTTAATTATATGTAGAATTAATTAAGTAAATGGGTGGTTGGATTTATGGGGAAATTGATTTAAAGGATGCTAGAATTTAAATTGGATTGGCAGAAATAATTAAATTGGAAACTATTGAGATAGAGTGCTTGGGTATCTGGATCCGTATCAACATGCACCATGGGCTAAATATTCCTTATTAATACCAATTAAATCATGAGGGGGAAATCCACACCTCATGAACCACGCTCTAATCAATATGGTGTCAAGGGCTTATCGTGCCAAATAATAAAAACTCTTGTACTAGGGTGCCGGTAAAACCAGGGCGGTAACTAGACAAGATTATTATTATTTGTCGACGAAAAGTCAAAACCTCCACAGAAATTAGAGGGGAAGAGAAAATAAATTTACCAAATAAAGCCCATGACACATGTTGAGACTTCACCTTCAACCCAAGCTTGAAAGAAAATTAGCTACTCATTATTGAACTAGGGGTAAAATGGGAATTTTATTAAAATACGTAGAAAATACAATATGGAGAGAGAATTACAGAAAACTAAGCTCAAAAATGGATTCAGGGGTCTCAAATTAGGGGGGAGAGGCCCCCTTTTTATAGATACATTGAGTGAATCATGGCCATCGGATTAAAAATAGTTTGGATGCACAGGATTGCGCCACGTCATCGCTGAACAAGAACACGGTTTGACCACGGGTTTGACCACGCGGTTTGAACAAGAACACGGTTTGAACAAGAACGCGGTCCGAACAAAGTGTCGTGAATGATCCATGAACAGTACCGTACATGTGAATAGTGCCGTACGTGTGAACAGTGCCATTTTTCTTTTTATGCTCCTCTTAAGGTTTTCGACTGTCCTGAGTTCAAAAGTGACGTCCGTTTTGCTATCCGAAATCTCGTTCATTGTGAAATGACCATGATACCCCTAAAATACACAAAATACTTAATAAAAACAAAACATATATAATTAAATAACAAAGGACTTAAATAAATAAAATTAGAGATGTTAGTGAGATTTAAAGTGTAAAATGATGAATTTCTCCTTTATAAATATACACTTTCTAACACTCAACACACCCCCCAACCAGCTTATTGCTAGTCCCTAGCAAATAAAGCGAAAATAAAATTCAAACCCAAATTTTTTTTTTTAAACAAACTTGTTTATTCAATCAGACTAATGATAGAAATCAAATAAAAGTATAAGCATTATCTCCAGTCTAAAGAAACATCACACCCACATCAACCATCCACATGAATCAACCAATTAAATACAGCTACTTTCAAAAATGACATGTCCAACCCCAAAATTTCACCGGTAATAATGACACTCTCACAAGGAAATTAAACCCAATAAAAATTGTCACTTCAATGAATGATAAATGGAGTGAAGATAGTAAAGAAATAATATCACACACTCTCACCAAGATGAAGGAAATATGCCCATAGCTTAGAAATAACACGATCTCAAGTCAAACAGAATATTAGTCAACCCAATGTATTTTTTTTTTAAATTTTTTTTATGCATTACTACATCTTTATAGCCCATATAACTAGCTTCTACTTCAGACTATAGTTCCCTAAAATCAAGAAGGACTTTTATTAGGATATAACGTAGGCTAGGGACATGGCTAACAAAGAAAGGAAAATAGAGAAAACAAAATATATGTTTGAGAAAAATAATATCTTTTGGAAACTAAAAAAAAAATGCATTTCACTTATTTATTATTGTATTATATCTCTCTCTCTTTTTTTTCTTTTTTTTTTAGAGAATTTTTTTTCTTTTTTTCCTTTTTTTTCTTTGCTTTCTCTTTTTTTTTTCCGGTATTGCACAACTTTACTAAACAAAACAATTATTTATATTTTTCTCAAACATGAATAGGTGATGGAACTTGTAAGATATCGGGTAATACTCCAAATTGGAGTGGGTGAAGACGATAAGTTGACAAAGAAAAGTTTTTTTTTTTTAATAAAATGCACAAAAGGGCTAACTATGGATATTTCACATAAGGGATGGATAGAAAGGCTCAAACGGGTCAAAGACGGCCTTTCCATCATCTTTTAGGGCTCTAGATACTCCTCCATATCTACTAGTTAAATGGACCTTTAGATGTAGCAACGCATTTTTTTTTTTTAACTTTTTTTTTAAAGGGTTGACTCCAAGGAAATCTAAAGATCATGTATAAAATAATAATACTGCTAAGCTGTATGAAGAATGGGCAAAAAGGGTTACTCTCCAAGAAAAATAATAGGCTCAAAAGCTCACTTGGTATTCATTATGACATGTTAATTCTTTCAAGCAACTCATATTTATCTCCGACCTCAACATGTAGAGTAGCAAACATAGTGTAAAATTCGAAAATCATCATGTCATCCAAAAACAAAATCACACTATTTTTTTTTTTTTAAACAACATTCTACCCCCCAACCTATTCTAAACATGAAAGGGAAGTATGCATGCAGAAATATGAAAATGATGCAGAAAAACTAATTGAAAATGTTACACTTAAAATGATAGAAAAATAATTTTTTTTTAACTAAGAAGATGCGTTTCTAGAGGCACTACACTCTATATTCAGCCATCTTTGACTCAAAAATTTGAAAATGCATATTTATAAAGAAGAAGTCAAAAAGAAAAAGTTAGAAAGATCACACGAAAAATAATTTTTTTTTTATTATTATTTTTTTCTTTTTTTTTTTAACTGAGAAGATGCGTTTCTAGAGTAACTACACTCCATATTCAGCCATCTTCAACACAAACAAGCAACAATGCTTAGTTTCTACAACAAAAATTAGTAAAAACTTAACCAACATTCCACAATTGTCAACTATCCCCTCCCCCCAACCAGAACGAAACATTGTCCTCAATGTTTTAAAGGAAAGAAGTAGAGTTTAGAAGACATCACCTGGGTGGTGCAACACAGAATAAAATATTTATAGGCGGAGATTTAAATCTAATTTGTACTTCTTACTGCTGCTATTGTTACCATCGTTATTTGTACACTCCAACACCAAGGTCTTGGGATCTGGCTCTGGTCGATAAGCTTGTAACAGATCAAGTAGCTCATTAGAAGAGTGAGCACAAATAAAAAGCTTTTTCACCGTGGAGGGAATGAAGTAGTTTTTTATTGCATGGTTAAGAAATGCGATAAAACCATCATAAAAATTATTGACATTTAACAAACCGATGGGTTTCTGATGAATGTGCAGATGGGCCCAAGATGCTAAAGTGATAAGTGCCTCTAGAGTTGCAAGATCTCCTGGTAAGAAAATAAAAGCATCAGCATGATCAAGCATTTCAGTTATTCTTTCTTGCATACCTGAGACAACTAACTCTTCTCCAGTCGGTGAGTTAGACAAGCAGCCTAAAGGTTTTAGGGTTTGTGGTATGATGCCTAACACTTGACTTCCTCTGACAAAAGCAGTTTCTGAGACCAATTTTGATAACCCTCGGTCACCTCCGCCGTATACTAAGTGTAATTTTCTCTCTCATGCATCGACCAAGATCAATGGCTGCCTCAAGAACTCTTTATATTTGCCATAGTTAAATCCGGAAGCACACAAATGTTCTTGAATTGTTTATTGGGAGTAGCTGCCATTATGATACTTCTCAAAAATAATTTGTGAGTGTAAACGAAAAGAATCATATTTAAGGATCTTAGCGGCTGGTCGCAAATTGTGAATGAGGTGTCATGTCTATGTCAATTAATCGTGTAATGCACATGGCTTGAGAGTAAAAAAGGAAACAAGAAAAGGAAAAGCAAGTAATGACAAATATAAAATTATTAAAGACAATAATGCAAATGGTAAAACAACAAAGAAATAAAACAACAAAGAAAGTAAAAGGATATTTACGGTAATAGTTGCGACGGGCTCACATCTTCCTCTCGGTTTTACGTCCGTAAACGGCTTCAACGCCCTCTATGGGTCGAGGATAGGCTTCCTATCCAGTTTTCTTATAAACTGGCAAACAGGGTCGTTTATAGTCAGATTCCCAAGACTGTATCGTGCATGCTCTTTCTGGAATGATGGCCATAACTGGAGAATCGCTCCTTGCACATATCCACTAGGATGCGTTTCAAGAGACAAAAGGATATCATCCAATGACTCCTTATTCAAGCCATCCCTAATGAATTGAATCTTATCTTCTCTGTTATCAGCCACCATTCCTAAAGAACATCGTTTTTTATCGCATATCATTCTGGCACACTTATGACAAGCAACTGAAATTTTTCAAGCTCTTCGCTTTCGTGCGTAATTTCCTTTACCACAACCAGGCATGTATGCAATAAATTTAGGAGGCAACTCACCTGCCAAGCGTACTTTAGCTTCGATTAACCAGCGGATATCAGCAGGTATGTTATTCCTCATGAGCAATCGCATGCGTTCGGATCGAGCTTTATAGATTGTGAGGAGGGCATTCTGAGGAAGTGAAGGGAATCGACTATGAAGCTTTGCTAAGATCTCGTTTCTATCCATACCTTCGCCTCAGAAGATCAGTAATTATGGGAAACTGAAGTAACCGACTTGATTGTCACGGAGTACCGTTATCCGCCACTTGACCGGGGTGACAAACTAAAACACACAAACTAAAACACACAAACAGAGTAACAAACAAAAACACACAAAGAAAATCACAATCGTCCTCTTATGGAATTTACCTCAAGCTCCAACTGGATGTTGTAGACACTTATCTCAATGTCTCTGAGTTGGCTTTCTAAATTCTCAACGTGGGATATTAACTTCGGTGGTTGTAGCTTCCAAATACGATGTGTTTTACAAAATCGTATCTGGCCTCTGAGATGAGATTGAACACGTTGAAGTCGTCTAAGGATGTTCAAGAGGAACTGTCTCATGATTAAGAGTGATAAAAGAAAACTTAATGGTTAAACGAACACACTTATGCACAAACAATCTCAATTAGTAGAAGAATAATAAAAAATAAATAAATAAATAAAATAAATCACCAAAAAGATAGAAAAATCTTAATTCAAATGTGGTGGGTCACTCAGATTTATTTCGGTGTCCTCTCCATGTGGTTGGTACTCTAGATATGGCTTTAATCTTTGACCATTAACTTTAAACGTGACACCGTTCTTTGGGTCCTTAATTTCAATTGCCCCGTGTGGAAAAACAGTATGAACAATGAAGGGACCAGACCATCGAGAACGCAACTTACCTGGGAATAGGTGTAAACGAGAATTGAATAAAAGTACTTTCTGACCTGGAGTGAAAGATTTTCTCATAATCTGCTTATCATGAAAGACTTTCATTCGCTGCTTGTAAACCTTGGCATTTTCGTATGCATCGTTGCGAATTTCTTTAAGTTCTGCCAGCTGTAATCGTCTTTCTGAGCCAGCTTGCTGCATGTCAAAATTGAATTTCTTGATGGCCCAGTACGCACGATGCTCGAGTTCCACAGGTAGGTGGCAAACTTTTCCATACACTAGCCTGTAGGGTGACATCCCAATTGGGGTCTTGAAGGCGTTCTATATGCCCATAATGCATCATCGAGTCTTAATGACCAATCTTTTCTGTCTGGCCTTACGGTCTTTTCTAAGATGTGCTTTATTTCTCGATTGGAGATCTCAACTTGGCCACTGGTTTGCGGATGATACGGGGTCGCCACTTTATGAGTGATGGAGTACTTTGTCAAAAGTGCTTTGAATGATTTATTGCAAAAGTGGGTACCACCATTACTGATTATTGCTCGAGGGAATCCAAAGCGTGAAACAATGTTGCTCTTCAAAAACCCTATCACCACTTTATGATCATTGGTTCTGCATGGAATTGCCTCTACCCATTTCGAAACGTAGTCAACAAAGAACCAATATGTATTGATGGCCAAAAGATGGGGGAAAGGGTCCCATGAAGTCGATACCCCATACATCAAAAATCTCAACCACTAAAATTGGATTTAGTGGCATCATGTTCCTTCGTGTAATGCTCCCCATTCGTTGACACCTATCACATGAAGAACAAAAGGTGTAAGCATCTCGAAATATAGTTGGCCAATAGAAACCACATTGTAGAACTTTAGTCCCTGTTTTCTTAGCACTGAAATGGCCTCCACAAGCTTCTTCATGGCAGAACGAAAGGATGTTATGAACTTCATTCTCTGGGACACATCGTCGAATAATTTAATCTGCACAATACTTAAACAGATAGGGGTCATCCCAGAAAAAATTCTTTATTTCCGCAAAGAATTTGGCCCTGTCTTTGCTTGTCCAAAGCTTTCGAAGTTTACCTGTAACAAGATAATTAACTATATCAGCATACCAAGGTAATACTTCCATACTCATTAATTGTTCATCTGGAAATGACTCATTCAATATTAAGGGTTCTGTGATTGTGTCGAAGTGGAGACGAGAGAGATGGTCAGCCACAACATTTTCGGTCCCTTTCTTATCTTTGAATTCCAAGTCAAATTCCTGCAAAAGTAACACCCAACGAATTAATCTAGCTTTTGCATCTTTCTTTGTGAGAAGATATTTCAGAGCAGCATGATCTGTGAATACAATTATTTTACAACCAATGAGATAAGACCGAAATTTTTCTAATGCAAAGACTACTGCTAGCATTTCTTTTTCAGTAGTTGAATAGTTCAACTGTGCATCGTTTAATGTCATACTAGCATAGTAAATAACATGAGGAATTCGATCTACTCTTTGTCCTAATACTGCTCCTACTGCATAATCAGATGCATCACACATAAGCTCAAATGGTAGGCTCCAGTTTGGTGGCTGAATGATGGGTAATGACGTCAACAAATGCTTTAACTTTTCAAATGCTACAAGACATGAATCATCAAAGATAAAATGTGCATCCTTAGCAAGTAAATTGCATAAGGGTCTAGAAACTTTGCTAAAATCCTTAATGAAACGTCTATAAAAACCAGCATGCCCAAGGAAAGATCTTACTTCTCTGACTGTTTTAGGTGGAGGAAGATTAGAAATGAGATCCACCTTGGCTTTGTCAACCTCAATACCTTTGTATGAAATGATGTGACCAAGAACTATACCTTGTTTTACCATAAAATGGCACTTCTCCCAATTTAAGACCAAATTCTTCTCTATACATCTCTGCAAAACTTGTGTTAGATGATGTAAACATTGATCGAATGAGTCACCAAAGACAGAAAAGTCATCCATAAAGACTTCAAGGAATCGTTCAACCATATCAGAAAAAATGCTTAACATGCATCGTTGAAATGTAGCAGGTGCATTACATAATCCAAATGGCATCCTCCTATATGCAAAAGTGCCAAAAGGGCAAGTGAAAGTAATTTTCTCTTGATCTTTTGGTGCTATGGGAATCTGATTGTATCCTGAGTAGCCATCTAGAAAGCAATAAAATTCATGGCCTGCTAATCTATCAAGCATTTGATCAATAAATGGTAAAGGAAAATGGTCTTTACGTGTGACAGAATTCAATTTTCTATAATCAATGCATACACGCCATCCTGTAGTCACTCTAGTGGGTATCAATTCATTATCAGCATTGGTAACTACTGTGACTCCTGACTTTTTAGGGACAACTTGCACAGATCGACCCATGAACTATCAGAAATTGGGTAAATGATACCTGCATCTAATAGCTTAAGGACTTCTGTTCTAACAACTTCTTTCATATTAGGATTTAACCGACGTTGCATTTCCCTAGTAGATTTAGCATTTTCATCAAGGTGAATGTAATGCATGCGATCTCTTTGGGTTTATACTTTTTATGTCTGCTATGGTCCATCCTAATGCTCCTTTGTGCTCTTTTAAAACATCCAACAACTTACCTTTTTGCTCGTCATTTAGAGATGATGAGATGATTACTGGTAGAGTGCTTTCTTCTCCCAAGAACGCATATTCCAAAGTGTTGGGTAATGGTTTGAGCTCGAGTTTCGGTGGTGATTCTGATGATGGGATGATTTTCTTCTCTGATGGTGCAAGTTGTTCAACTCTTGATTTCCATTTATTAGTGTCTATGGTCTTTGAAGTCAAGTAAGGCGTTGACCTCATCAACTGATCTGCAACATCAAAATCCAAACCAAAGTGAGTTAAACATGTTTGTAAAGGGTCATCACTAAGGTTTGAAATAAAAGTATCATCAACTAATGCTTCAATTAAATCCACATCCACAATTCCATCATCTGCATTGTGAGGTTGTTTCGCAATGTTGAAGATGTTGAGCTCCATGGTCATATTGCCAAAAGACAACTGCATGTTTCCAGTCCTGCATTGAATATGAGCATCGGCAGTTGCCAAGAATGGTCGGCCTAGGATAATGGGGATGTGCTTCCTTGAATCCTGTATTGGTTGAGTGTCAATTACAATGAAATCAACAGGAAAATAAAACTTGTCTACCTGGATAAGCACGTCCTCCACAATACCACGAGGTATTTTCATGGACCGATCTGCAAGCTGTAACACCACTGGAGTTGGGTGTAATTCTCCCAATCCAAGTTTCACAAATACTGAGTAAGGCAAAAGATTAACACTAGCTCCTAAATCCAACAAAGCATTCTCAATTGTGTGGTTCCCTATACTACATGAGATAGTGGGGCCCGGGTCTTTACATTTTAGAGGAATTTTGTGTTGGAGTATAGAACTAACATTTTCAGTTAAAAATGCCTTTTTCTGAACATGAATGTTTCTCTTTTTAGTGCAAAGGTCTTTAAGAAACTTGGCATAAGATGAACTTGTTTTATTGCATCAAGTAAAGGGATGTTAACACTTACCTGTTTGAAGACTTCAAGAATCTCACCTGTGGATTTTCCCTTCTTTCCTTTAGCTAACCTCTGAGGAAATGGAGCCTGAGGAACATACTCTCGTGGGTTGGTTTCTTCTTTCTCCTCCGGTGGTGAATCCTCAGCATTTACAGGTACCATCTGAGTTGATTTTGTCACTGGCATCTCCACTTTGTTGTCGACTTCTTTTCCTTTTCGTAAGGTCATAACGGCTTTGACCTCTCCATGCTGTTGCGGTGAACTGGTACTTGCTTCATGCACTCCTTTAGGATTGGGTATTGGTTGCCTTGGGAATTTACCTTTCTCAACAGTCATTGCCAAAGTTTGAACTGAAGAAGCAAGTTGTCCTACCATCTTCTCGAGGCTTGAAACTGATTGGGCTTGTGAGTTGAAGCCTGCTCTCATCTCATTTCGTAGTCCATCAATGGTTCGGTTTTGTTGCTCGATTGTAGATTGAGTAACATTCTTGAAATTTTGGAATGAATCCTCCCATGGTCTGGGTTGAGAGTAATTCTGGTTCTGATTGTATGGTCTAAATGGTGGCTGAGAGGCTTGAGGAACTTGAGGAATTGGTTGCATTGGTGGAGCTGGAGCTGCTGGTCCATTCTGTTGGAATCCTTGAGACCATGAAAAATTGGGGTGGTCTCTCCATCCAAGATTATATGTGTTGGAGTATGGGTTGTAATTTGATGGTTTCCTCATGACACCGATGGCATTGGCTTGATCTGAATATGAGTCATGGTCATGTGGCTCTGTTGATTTAGCAGTCGTCAACGATGCTATTTGTCGAGAAAGGCCTTCAACCATTTCTTTGACTTCTTTGATTCCCGAACCGGATTCGCCAATGTGAACCTCATTCACTCCTTTAATTCTTCTAGTATTCCTGAGAGATCGACTCCGCTGTTGGGAATTATCCGCTTGTCGCTGGAAGAAATCCCAAATCTCTGATGCACTTTTTGACATTAGCTCTCCTCCACTTGTCGCCATTAGCCATTCTTGCACATTTGGCAATAATCCTTCCAAGAAGTATTGGCATTGGTGCCATTTCTCGTACCCATGATGTGGACACTTCAAAAGTAGCCCATTGAATCGCTCCCACGCTTCGAAAAACTGCTCGTCTTCTCTCTGGGTGAATTCTGAAATTTCCCTGTGAATAGCATTGGTTTTATGTACTAGGAAATATTTATTTAAAAATTTTGTCACCATTTGTTCCCATGTTGTAATGCTATTAGCAGGTAATGTATTGAACCATGAACGAGCTCTATCCTTTAAAGAAAATGGGAATAGTCTAACTTTAACATCATCTTCTGAAAAATTCTCATATTTAAAGGTTTGACAAATTGTATGAAAATCGTTCAGATGATTATATGGGTCCTCATTTTCTAAGCCATAGAATGTTGGGAGACAATTTAGCACACTAGGTTTTAGCTCAAAACTCCTAACGGCTACATTTGGGTATCGTATGCATGATGTGCTCAAATTAGCTAAGGGACTGAAGTAGTCCTTGAATGGCCTCTCCTGTGGTTCTGGTTGTTGCAAATCCATTTCAATTTTTTCTTTAAGTGCGATGTGTTTGTGTGTGCGAAGTGTTCTTTCTAATTCAAGGTCTATAGGTTCAAGATTAGGTAGTAATGACCTACGACCATGCATGCAAAGAAAATAAAAATGAGAACAAAATAAATAAAAATAAAGAAGAAGGAGAAATTACGATACTAACCTTATTGCGCTGTTACAACCTTTCTATTAAAAAAAACACACTAAAACAAATACGTGAAATAAAATAAAAATAAATTAATGAGATAAATGAAAAATTACAAAGAAAAATAACTTGAAAATTAAATTGCAGAAATTTAAAGAAGAGAAAAAGAAATTCTTACCTAAAATATAAATTCGCTTTTTTTTTAATTAATTAAGAAAAAAAAATACAAGGAAACAACTAAAATAATAATAATAATAATAACAATAATAATAACAATAATAAAATTATTTTACAAAAAATTAATTCTACAAATCAAAATACTTACCTCCCCGGCAACGGCGCCAAAAACTTGTTGTGCAAATTTTGTTGAACTCATGTTTACCTAATCTATTGTAGAATAGATTAACGGTGACGAGTGTCGATCCCACGAGGAGGTGGATTTTAATTATATGTAGAATTAATTAAGTAAATGGGTGGTTGGATTTATGGGGAAATTGATTTCAAGGATGCTAGAATTTAAATTGGATTGGCAGAAATAATTAAATTGGAAACTATTGAGATAGAGTGCTTGGGTATCTGGATCCGTATCAACATGCACCATGGGCTAAATATTCCTTATTAATACCAATTAAATCATGAGGGGGAAATCCACACCTCATGAACCACGCTCTAATCAATATGGTATCAAGGGCTTATCGTGCCAAATAATAAAAACCCTTGTACTAGGGTGCCTTGAAACTGGCGGTAACTAGACAAGATTATTATTATTTGTCGACGAAAAGTCAAAACCTCCACAGAAATTAGAGGGGAAGAGAAAATAAATTTACCAAATAAAGCCCATGACACATGTTGAGACTTCACCTTCAACCCAAGCTTGAAAGAAAATTAGCTACTCATTATTGAACTAGGGGTAAAATGGGAATTTTATTAAAATACGTAGAAAATACAATATGGAGAGAGAATTACAGAAAACTAAGCTCAAAAATGGATTCAGGGGTCTCAAATTAGGGGGGAGAGGCCCCCTTTTTATAGATACATTGAGTGAATCATGGCCATCGGATTAAAAATAGTTTGGATGCACAGGATTGCGCCACGTCATCAGTGAAGAGTAACACGGTTTGACCACGGGTTTGACCACGCGGTTTGAACAGTAACACGGTTTGCACACGGTTTGAACAGTAACGCGGTCTGAACAGTGTCGTGAACAGTATCCATGAACAAGATCGCACACATGTGAATAGTGCCGTACGTGTGAACAGTGCCATTTTTCCTTTTATGCTCCTCTTAAGGTTTTCGACTGTCATGAGTTCAAAAGTGACGTCCGTTTTGCTATCCGAAATCTCGTTCATTGTGAAATGACCATGATACCCCTAAAATACACAAAATACTTAATAAAAACAAAACATATATAATTAAATAACAAAGGACTTAAATAAATAAAATTAGAGATGTTAGTGAGATTTAAATTGTAAAATGATGAATTTCTCCTTTATAAATATACACTTTCTAACACTCAACAATCTGCAACATGAAGTCTTATATATGCTATGTTGTGTACTATGCTAGGCATTTATTTTGCTATAGGCATGGTCAATAGATATTAATCAAACCCAAGACAAGGCATTGGATTGCAGTAAAACATGTATTTAAGTATCTTCAGAGAACGAGAAATTATACGCTTGTGTACTCTAGTGAAGATCTTGTACCCATAGGGTATATAGATTCAGATTTCCAAGTAGATAGGGAGACTCATAGATCTACTTTTGGTTATGTGTTTACTTTAGGTGGTGGAGCTATAAGTTGGAGAAGTGTGAAACAATCTTGTGTCCCAGACTTTTCCATGAAAACTAAATATGTAACAGCTTCAGAAACTGCTAAAGAAGCTGTATGACTTTAAAAGTTCATTACAGAACTTGAGTTGGTTCCTTGTGTTAAGATGCCTATTATGCTTTAATGTGATAATAGTGTGGCAGTTGCACAATCAAAGGATCCAAGATAGCACAAGCAAGGAAACATATTGAGAGGAAACATCACCTAGTACGATGATTAGTACATAAGGGTGAAGTCATGGCTTCAAAGATTCCATTAGTAGAAAATCTAGCAGATCCATTCTCCAAGGGCTTGTCAGCTAACCTAGAGAGTCATATAAATGAAATGAGAGTTCGACAAGTACCTGACATGCTTTAGAGCAAGTAGGAGATTATTAAACTCAATGTTATTATTATGCTCTTAAAGCATAAGTTGTAATAACATTTTCTAATTTTAATAAAACATATTTATTCATAATTCATATCGAGCATATATTATTAGTCCTTATTTATGAACTATGTGATTCATATATTGGGCATATGATAGTAATAGTAAAAGATATAAATTACAGGTTCTTTACAAATAAAAGATTGTTCAAAGTTATTAATGAATTGGGCATTTCAATATGTAAGATTGTAACTTTTATACTTTATTATAAGTGATATTATCTTGATCACTGAGCTACAGACTTCAAGTACAATGATTAATATGTATATGTGATATGCATATTGAACTGGAATATAGTGAATTATGATCTAGTTTAACAAATGTTGTTAACCATAATTCACATAAGTTTTAATAAACTTAATCGATCTTAATCTTGAGTGTGTAATGAACTTGCATTCATACATTAAGTCTTTTGAGTTATTGCGGAATGAGATACATAAAAACACTCAAAACCTCAATAGCTTGGAGATATAATTTCATAGATCGTAGAAACATATACTTACAAGATGGAATCTGTACTGTTGATACTTATCTAAGTTTTTTGTGGTAGTTAATCATTTAAATCTATGGTTGTAGTTTATTCAATAAATTGTTTATTGAATAATAATATTTATTTTTAAATTTATTTACAAATATAGATATATTAAAAATAATCATTAGAACAAATAGTGACTTAGAGGTAAGTATGTAATTAATAAAGGCATGACATTTATCAATGGTCTAGCTTTAATTATGAGCATCATATAAAGGGTTAATTAAGTGGCTATTATTAGTTTAAGACCAAGGCTAAAATTAATTAAAAGGAGTTTTAATTAATTGAGATTTTTATTTAATTACATAGGTTACTCGAGTGCAACTTTGGGCTTTTAGTGGAATAGCCTGGGGTTAACTTAGTAGTTTTAAAATGTCATGAGATGACTGGATCTTCACTATTAAGTTAGAGCTATAATGCCGATGGGTTTGTAGTCCCTCTGCTAACTCAATTCTTAATCAAACTTTAACTCTAATAAATGCCTATATAAAGGAGAGGTAAATAAAATGGAAAAATAGTTTTACGTATACTCTTTCTTGAAGAAGAAAAATACAATTCTAGGATTTCTATCTCCAGCATATTAAATTAAGGTCATTTACGAGCTTCATCATGTGAAGGAGACTACTAAGGATAGTAGAGAAAATTGCAACCTTTTTGTAATTCTTCAATAGAAATCTGAGGTATTTGTCTAACCATATACATGTATACATAATCAAGAAAAGTTCTTGTTTCAATTGGTTTTATAAAATAAGAAAAATTGTTTTTCTAAATATGTTTTTCCACCAATGGTGAATTTCATGAAATTAGTTATAGTATGGGAACTCATCAACTTCAAAGACTATTTTAATAAAAACATTCCTACCAGCTGCTGTTTTATTGTATAAATCCTCCTCAAGGTAAACATGCAACAAAATCTTCATCAGCACTTTAAGGTAAGAATAAAAAGATCGTGCCCACTTGCCATTTTTGTCTTGCCACATCATATTATATCTAATAATTAAAGGCTCATTAAATATATGAAAATGGCCATGATGTCCAAGTTTTTTTAGAGATGGTAAAATCCTCCATGGGTTTGAAGCCCCATGGAGCCCCACTCCAAATAAGAGAAGTTTGAATACTTTTTTTTGGAATGGGGTGGGAATGGAAGAAAAATAATCCCGAAATTCTTAGTGGAGTGTAGTTTCGTTTTGTACTTTACAGCCCACTCCCACCCCAATCCTAATATATATGAATATTTTTTAAATTTTTGTTCAATAATTTTTATTTTATCAATTACAATGTTGGTTAATAAATTTTCTTTTTATTTTTCTCTAATATAAATATGTTATAACGAAAAGAAAGCTCTACATTATAATTCTTGTTCAACCTTAAAACATTATTATATTTTCTTTTCTATTTTAAGGTGGTGCTCTCTACAAGAATTTTTTTTTTCATATCATTTCAAGATATTGTTTCAAACTTTTAGAGATTTTTTAAAATAATTTAAATACTTTAATAATTTTATTTAAGTCACTAACTTTTAATTTACTGAAATAATTTATCTATATGTATTAAGAAATAAATAAATATGGAATTGGGTGGGGATGGGAAAATCATTCCCCACATGATGATACCCTATTCATACTCCACTAAATTTATTGGGAAACAGAGAGGGGAATGGAGGTGAAAATTTTAATGGGTTAGGCCTCCCTACCCCCATCCCATGCCATTTCCATCCTTATGTTTCTTATGGATAAAGACCTAATAGGACTTCTAAGTCTAAAATGGACTTGAGAAGTGTGAAACCTAGGCAAGTTTTGGCCAAATTTTTTTAGTTAAACCCATACATAGCTTATTCTTCCTTGAATTTTGATCGGTCAAAATGTTGCTTAACAAGATAAAAGTTGCAATTTAGAAGGATCGAAGTCTTCTGATCACTGTTAAAACATAACAGATTAGTTATATTAAGGCCATTTAAGATGAATACAATATTATAATCAATAACATTAAATATGTTGCAAAAAATCAGATCACAAAGGAAGATGTTATAGAAAATCTTGTTGATGTTACAATGCATAGCCAAATATATCCAGAAAAAGATAAATGTAATATTGCAGCGAATGTTGACTGGGTTGCAATAGATGATAGAGATAAGTTTAGTTTGCTATCTTTATCTAGTCTCTGGTCCTATTTGTTTTGATTCTTTAAAAGAGGTTAGTGTGTATGATTTTTGTATATGTTATTAAGTCTTTTTGCATTAGGTTTTATTTTGTATTAGTGTTATCATGCATTTTATGTATCTGTGTACCATGAATAAAACCTAATCCAAAATTTGAGATTAATGCAGTTGGGAGCTGAGAATGACAATATGAGATATGACCGTTTAGCTTGCTAATATTCTTAACTATTTTCCCTAGTTAACTTAGGCTCTGTTCACGCCTAATGTTTTCCTGCCTGGGCTCGAACCAAGTTCAAGAGATGGGGGTAACCTGTACAGTAACAAATAAGAAAAAGGTGAAATGGGGTTAGAAGTGACGGTCTCTAACGTGCGCACTTCGATACTTAAGTTAGTAAAGTATCTTTGGAATTGAAATCAAAGTGTTTTTAGTTTGCTTGAGTGATCATACCTTTCCCATGGTGATTTTTCCTTAAAATTACCTTAATGGAGAATAAAATAGGGCATGATTCTCGGACTAGGTGTTCTTACCTTATTTTTGAGGTTGTTGTGGGCATAGTGGCCCTGTGGCTAACTTCTTTATCCATTTCCTGCAATGTTTTTGTGATTCTTTCTTGGTGATAAGTGTAATCCCAACATTTTAGCCTTGTTGGCTTGGCGGCTTTGACCCAATCATGATTTGAATAAAGGTTTCCATATTTCTCATCTTGAGGATTCCTGAATTCCCACCTGATGGATTTCATCCATGTCTTTAAGGGATCAAATTTTCCTCTATGGAGACTTTTACCCGTTTGAGGTGGTATCCTTCATTAATTGCTGTTGTGCAAATTTTGTTGAATTCGTAAGCGCACGAATCTATTGTAGAATAGATTAACGGTGACGAGTGTCGATCCCACGAGAAGGTGGATTTTAATTATATGTAGAATTAATTATGTAAATGGGTGGTTGGATTTGTGTGGAAGTGATTTAGATTATGCTGGAATTTAAATTGGATTGGCAGAAATAATTAAACTGGAAACTATTGAGATAAAGTACTTGGGTATCTGGATCCGTATCAACATGCACCATGGGCTAAATAATCCTTATTAATACCAATTAAATCATGAGGGGGTAATCCACACCTCATGAACCACGCTCTAATCAATATGGTGCTAAGGGCTTATCGTGCTAAATAATAATAACCTTATACTAGGGTGCCGGTGAAACTAGGGCGGTAACTAGACAAGATTATTATTATTTGTCGACGAAAAGTCAAAACCTTCACAGAAATTAGAGGGGAAGAGAAAATAAATTTACCAAATAAAGCCCATGACACATGTTGAGACTTTACCTTCAACCCAAGCTTAAAAGAAAATTAGCCACTCATAATTGAACTAAGGGTAAAATAAAAATTTATTAAAATACGTAGAAAATAAAAGATGGAGAAAGAATTACAGAAAACTAAGCTCGGAAATGGATTCAGGGGTATCAAATTAGGGGGGAGAGGCCCCCTTTTTATAGATACATTGAGTAAATCATGACCATCAAATTAAAAACAGTTTGGACGCACAAGATTGCGCTACGTCATCAGTCAACAGTACGCGGTTTGACCACGGGTTTCACCACGCGGTTTGAATAGTAACACCGTTTACACACGGTTTGAATAGTGACGCAATATGAACAGTGTCGTGAACAGTACCCATGAACAGTACCGGACATGTGAATAGTGTCGTACGTGTGAACAGTGCCATTTTTCCTTTTATACTCATCTTAAGGTTTTCGACTGTCCTGATTTCAAAAGTGACGTCCGTTTTCCTATCCGAAATCTTGGTCATTGTGAAATGACCATGATGCCCCTAAAATACTTAATTAAAACAAAACATTCATAATTAAATAATAAGCGACTTAAATAAATAAAATTAGAGATGTTAGTAAAACTTGAAGTATAAAATGATGATTTTCTCCTTTATAAATATATACTTTCTAACACACAACACACCCCCCAACCAGCTTATTGCTAGTCTCTAGCAAATAAAGCGAAAACAAAATTCAAATCCAAAATGATTTTTTAAAAAAAACAATCGTGTTTATTCAATCAGACTAATGATAACAATCAAATAAAAGTATAAGCATTATCTTCAGTCTAAAGAAATATCACACCCACATCAACCATCCACATGAATCAACCTAGTAGATTTTGTCACAGCTACTTTCAAAAATGACATGTCAAACCCCGAAATCTCACCAATAGTAGTGACACTCTCACAAAGAAATTCAATCCAAGAAAAATAGTCACTCTAATGAATGGTAAATTGAGAGAAAAATAATAAGGAAATAATATCACACGCTCTCATTAAAATGAAAGAAATACGCTCACAACTTAGAAATAACACGATCTCAAGTTAAACAACATGTTAGTCAACCCAATTTATTTACTTATTTTTTTCTCTTTTTTTTTTTAAGCACCACTACATCTTTTTAGCCCATATAACTAGCTTCTACTTCAAACTATAGTTTCCTAAAATTAAGAAGGACTTTTATTAGGATGTAACGTAGGCTAAGGACATGGCTAACAAAGAAAGGAAAATAGAGAAAACAAAATATGTGTTTGAGAAAAATAATATCTTTTAGAAACTAAAAAATGCATTTCACTTATTTATTATTGTATTATATCTCTCTCTTCTTTTTTTTTTATTCTTTTCTCTCTTTTTTTTAAAGAACTTTGTTTTCTTTTTTTCCTTCTTTTTTTTTCTTTTTTTCGGTATTGCACAACTTTACTAAACAAAACAATTATTTATATTTTTCTCAAACATGAATAGGTGATGGAACTTGTAAGATATCAGGTAATACTCCAAATTGGAGTGGGTCACATGATAAGTTGACAAAGAAAAGTTTTTTTTTTAATAAAAGGCTCAAAAGGGCTAACTATAGATATTTCACATAAGGGATGACTAGAAAGGCTCAAACAGGTCAAAGATGGCATTTCCATCATCTTTTAGGGCTTTAGATAATTCTCCATATCTACTAGTTAAATGGACATTCAGATGTAGCAACACAATTTTTTTATTTTTTTTTAAAGAAATTTTTTTTAGAGGGTTGATTTAAAAGAATATAAAGATCGTATATAAAATAGTAAACTGCTAAGTTGTATGAAAAATGGGCAAAAAGAGTTACTCTCCAAGAAAAATAATAGGCTTAAAAGCTCACTTGGTATTTATTATGACATGTCAATTCTTTTAAGCACCTCATATTTATCTCTGATATCAACATGTAGAGTAGCAAATATAATGTAACATCACTTAAGACCAAAGATAATACAAATACTAAAATTCGAAAGTCATCATGTCATCCAAAAATAAAAACGAAATCGCACTATTATTTATTTATTATTTTTTTTAAACAACATTCTACCCCCCAACCTATTCTAAACATGAAATGAAAAATATGCATACAGAAATGTGAAAATGATGCAGAAAAACTAATTGGAAAAGTTACACTTAAAATGAAAGAAAAAGAAAATGATTTTTCTTTTTACTAAGAAGATGCGTTTCTAGAGGCACTACACTCTATATTCAGCCATCTTCGACTCAAAAATTTGAAAATGTATATTTATAAAGGAGAAGTCAAAAAGAAAAAGTTAGAAAGATCACAAATTTTTCTTTTTTAACTTCTAAACTAAGAAGATGCGGTTCTAGAGTCACTACACTCCATATTCAACTATCTTCGACTCAAAAATTTAGCCACGGTTAGTCTCTACAACAAAAATTAGTAAAAACTTAACCAGCATTCCACAATGGTCAACTATCCCCTCCCCCCAACCAGAACGAAACATTGTCCTCAATGTTTTAAAAGAAAGAAGTAGAGTTTAGAAGACATCACCTGGGTGGTGCAACACAGAATAAAATATTTACAGGCGGAGAGTTAAATCTAATTTGTACTTCTTACTGCTGCTATTGTTACCATCGTTATTTGTACACTCCAACACCAAGGTCTTGGGATCTGGCTCTGGTCGATAAGCTTGTAACAGATCAAGTAGCTCATTAGCAGTGTGAACACAAATAAAAAGCTTTTTCGCTGTGGAAGGAATGAAGTAGTTTTTTATTGCATGGTTAAGAAATGCGATAAAACCATCATAAAAGTTATTGACATTTAACAAATCGATGGGTTTCTGATGAATGTGTAGGTGGGCCCAAGATGCTAATGTGATAAGTGCCTCTAAAGTTGCAAGATCTCCTGGTAAGAAAATAAAGGCATCGGCATGATTAAGCATTTCAGTTATTCTTTCTTGCATACCTGAGACAACTAACTCTTGTGCAGTCGGTGAGTCAGACAAACAGCCAAAGGTTTTAGGGTTGTTGGGATGATGCCTAACATTTGGCTCCCTCTGACATAAGTAACTTCTGAGACCAGTTTTGATAACCCTCGGTCACCTCCGCCATATACCAAGTGTAATTTTCTCTTTGCTATGCTTCGACCAAGATCAATGGCTGCCTCAAAGAACTCTTTATATTTGTCATAGTTAAATCCAAAAAGCACACAAATGTTCTTGAATTGTTTATTGGGAGTAGTTGCCATTAGGATACTTCTCAAAAGCAATTTGTGAGTGCAAACGAAAAGAATCATATTTAAGGATCTTGGCGGCAGTGGGTCACAGCTATGAATGGGGTATCATATCTATGTCAATTAATGTATAAAGCACATGGCTCGAGAGTAAAAAAGGAAACGGTAAAAAGGAAAAGCAAACAATGATAAAATAAAATTATTAAAGACAATAATACAAATGGTAAAACAATAGTAAAATAAAATAACAGTGAAGTAAAAGGATATTTACAGGTAGTTGCGACTGTGGCTCACATCTTCCTTTGGTTTTACGTCCAGAAACGGCTTTAACGCCCTCTATGGGTCGAAGATAGGCTTCCCATCCAGTTTTCTTATAAATTGGCAAACAGGGTCGTTTATAGTCAGATTCCCGAGATTATATCGTGCATGCTCTTTTTGGAATGATGGTCATAACTGGAGAATCGCTTCTTGTACATATCCACTGGGATGCGTTTCAAGAGGCAAAAGGATATCATCCAATGACTACTTATTCAAGCCATCCCTAATGAATTGAATCTTATCTTCTTTGTTATCAGACACCATTCCTAAAGAACATCGTTTTTTATCGCATATCATTCTGGCACACTTATGACAAGCAACAGAAATTCTCCAAGCTCTTCGCTTTCTTGCGTAATTTCCTTTACCACAACCAGACATGTATGCAATAAATTTAGGAGGCAACTCACTGCTAAGTGTACTTTGGCCTCGATTAACCAGCGGATATCAGCAGGTATGTTATTCCTCATAAGCAATTGCATGCATTCAGACCGAGCTTTATAAATTGTAAGGAGGGCATTCTGAGGAAGTGAAGGGAATCGATTGTGAAGCTTTGCCAAGATCTTATTTCTATCCATACCTTCACCTCAGAAGATCAGCAATTGTGAGAAACTAAAGTAACCGGCTTGATTATCACGGAGTACCGTTATCCACCACTTGACCGGTGTGACAAACTAAAACACACAAACGGAGTAACAAACAAAAAGACACAAAGAAAATCACAATCGTCCTTTTATGGAATTTACCTCAAGCTCCGACTGGATGTTGTAGACACTTCTCTCAATGTCTCTGAGTTGGCTTTCTAAATCCTCAACGTGGGATGTTAACTCTGGTGGTTGTAGCTTTCAAATACGATGTGTTTTACAAAATCGTATCTGGCCTCTGACATGAGATTGGACACGTTGAAGTCGTCTAAGGATGTTCAAGAGGATCTGTCTCATGATTAAGAGTGATAAAAGAAAACCTAATGGTTAAACAAACACATTTATGCACAAATAATTTCAATTAGCAGAAGAATAGTAAAAAGAAAGAAAAAAAATCAAATCACCGAAAAGACAAAAAAATCTTAATTCAAATGTGGTGGGTCACTCAGATTTATTTCGGTGTTCTCTCCATGTGGTTGGTATTCTAGATATGGCTTTAATATTTGACCATTAACTTTAAACGTGACACCATTCTTTGGGTCCTTAATTTCAATTGCCTCATGTGGAAAAACAGTATAAATAATAAAGGGACTAGACCATCGATAACGTAGCTTACCTGGGAATAGGTGCAAACGAGAATTGAATAAAAGTAGTTTCTGACCTCGAGTGAAAGATTTTCTCATAATCTGCTTATCATGAAAGACTTTCATTCATTGCTTATAAACCTTGGCATTTTTGTATGCATCATTGCGTATTTCTTTAAGTTCTGCCAGCTGTAATTGTCTTTCTGAGCCAGCTTGCTGTATGTCAAAATTGACTTTCTTGATGGCCTAGAACGCACGATGCTCGAGTTCCACAGGTAGGTGGCAAGCTTTTCCATACACTAGCCTGTAGGGTGACATCCCAATTGGGGTCTTGAACGCCGTTCTATATGCCTATAATTCATCATCGAGTCTTAATGACCAATCTTTTCTGTCTGGCCTCACTGTCTTTTCTACTATGTGCTTTATTTCTTGATTAGAGATCTCAACTTGGCCACTGGTTTACGGATGATACAGGGTCGCTACTTTATGAGTGATAGAGTACTTGATCAAAAGTACTTTGAATGATTTGTTAAAAAAGTGGGTACTACCATCATTAATTATTGCCCGAGGGAATCTAAAGCGTGAAACAATGTTGCTCTTCAAAAACCTTATCACCACTTTATGATCATTGGTTCTGCATGGAATTGCCTCTACCCATTTCGATACATAGTCAATAGCAACCAATATGTATTGATAGCTAAAAGAAGAGGAAAAAGGTCTCATGAAGTCGATACCCTACACATCAAAAATCTCAACCACTAAAATTAGATTTAGTGGCATCATTTTCCTTCGTGTAATGCTCCCCATTCATTGACACCTATCACATGAAGAACAAAAGCTGTAAGCATCTCGAAATATAGTTGGCCAATAAAAACCACATTGTAGAACTTTTGTCGTTGTTTTCTTAGCGTTGAAATGGCCTCCGCAAGCTTGTTCATGGCAGAACGAAAGGATGTTCTGAAATTCATTTTCTAGGACACACCGTCTAATAATTTGATCTGCACAATACTTGAACAGATAGGGGTCATCCTAGAAAAAATTCTTTATTTCCGCAAAAAATTTAGTCTTGTCCTGCTTGGCCCAATGCTCTAGAAGTTTACATGTAACAAGATAATTAACGATATCAGCATACCAAGGTAATACTTCCACACTCATTAATTGCTCATCCAGAAATGACTCATTCAATATTAAGGGTTCTGTAATTGTGTCAAACTAGAGACGAGAGAGATGGTCAGCCACAATATTTTCTGTCCCTTTCTTATCTTTGAATTCCAAGTCAAACTCCTGCAAAAGTAACACCCAACGAATTAATCTAGCTTTTGCATCTTTCTTTGTAAGAAGATATTTCAAAGCAGCATGATTTGTGAACACAATAATTTTACAACCAATGAGATAAGATCAAAATTTTTCTAATGCAAAGACTACTGCTAGCATTTCCTTTTTAGTAGTTGAATAGTTCAACTGTGCATCATTCAATGTCATACTAGCATAGTAAATAACATGTGGAATTTGATCTACTCTTTGTCCTAATACTGCTCCTACTGTATAATTAGATGCATCAAACATGAGCTCGAACGGTAAGCTCCAGTTTGGTGGCTGAATTATGGGTGATGACGTCAACAATTGCTTTAGCTTTTCAAATGCTACAAGACATAAATCATCAAAGACAAAATGTGCATCCTTAGCAAGTAAATTGTATAAGGGTCTAGAATCTTTGCTAAAATCTTTAATGAAACGTCTATAAAAACTAGCATGCCCAAGGAAAGATCTTACTTTTCTGACTTTTTTAGGTGGAGCAAGATTAGAAATGAGATCCACCTTGGCTTTGTTAACCTCAATACCTTTGCATGAAATGATGTGACCGAGGACTATACCTTCTTTTACCATAAAATGACACTTCTCCCAATTTACGACTAAATTTTTCTCGATACATCTTTGTAAAATTTTCGTCAGATGATGTAAACATTGATCAAATGAATCTTCAAAAATAGAAAAATCATCCATAAAGACCTCAAGAAACTGTTCAACCATATCAGAAAAAATGTTTAACATGCATCGTTGAAATGTAGCAGGTGCATTACATAATCCAAATGGCATCCTCCTATATGCAAAAGTGCCAAAAGGGCAAGTGAAAGTGGTTTTCTCTTGATCTTTTGGTGCTATGAGAATCTGATTGTATCCTGAGTAGCCATCTAGAAAGCAATAAAATTCATGGCCTGTTAATCTATTAAGCATTTGATCAATAAATGGTAAAGGAAAATGGTCTTTACGTGTGACAGAATTTAACTTTCTATAATCAATGCATACACGCCATCCTGTAATACATGCAGTCTACTGGGTTTATACCTTTTATATCTGTTATGGTCTATCCTAATGCTCCTTTGTGCTATTTTAAAACATCCAACAACTTACCTTTTTGTTTGTCATTTAGGGATGATGAGATGATTACCGGCAGAGTGCTTTCTTCTCCCAAAAACGCAATTTGATTTTCTTTTGTCACCGACATCTCCACTTTATTGTCGACTTCTTTCCCTTTTCGCAAGGTCATGACAGCTTTGACCTCTCCATGCTATTGTGGTAAACTGGTACTTGCTTCATGCACTCTTTTAGGATTAGACACTGGTTAACTTGGAAACTTACCTTTTTCAACAATCATTGCTAAAGTCTGAACTGAAGAAGCAAGTTGTCCCACCATCTTCTCGAGGCTTGAAACTGATTGGGCTTGTGAGTTGAAGCCTGCTCTCATCTCATTCCGTAGTCCATCAATGGTGCGGTTCTGTTGCTCGATTGTAGACTGAGTAACATTCTTGAAATTCTGGAATGAATCCTCCCATGGTCTGAGTTGATAGTAATTCTGGTTCTGATTGTATGGTCTAAATGGTGGCTGAGAGGCTTGAGGAACTTGAGGAATTGGTTGCATTGGTGGAGCTGGAGCTGTTGATCCATTCTGTTGGAATCCTTGAGACCATGAAAAATTGGGGTGGTCTCTCCATCCAGGATTATATGTATTGGAGTATGGGTTGTAATTTGAGGGCTTTCTCATGACACCTATGCTATTAGAAGGCAATGTATTGAACCATGAACGAGCTCTATCCTTTAAAGAAAATAGGAATAATCTAAGTTTAACATCATCTTCTGAAAAAATCTCATATTTAAAAGTTTGACAAATTGTATGAAAATTATTCAGATGATTATATGGGTCCTCATTTTCTAAGCCATAGAATGTTGGGAGACAATTTAGCACACTAAGTTTTAACTCAAAACTCCTAGCAGCTACATTTGGGTATCGTATGCATGATGTGCTCAAGTTAGCTAAGGGACTGAAGTAGTCCTTAAATGGCCTCTCCTGTGGTTCTGGTTGTTGCAAATCCATTTCAATTTTATCTTTAAGTGCAATGTGTTTGTGTGTGCAAAGTGTTCTTTCTAATTCAAGGTGTATAGGTTTAAGATTAGATAATAATGATCTACGACCATGCATGCAAAGAAAATAAAAATGAGAACAAAATAAATAAAAATAAAGAAGAAGGATAAATTACGATACTAACCTTATTACGCTGTTACAACCTTACTATAAAAACACTAAAAAAATATGTGAAATTAACTAAAATTAAAATAAATTAAAAAGATAAATGAAAAATTATAAAGAAAAATAACTTGAGAATTAAATTACAGAAATTTAAAGAAGAGAAAAAGAAATTCTTACCTAAAAATTGATTCGCTTTTTTTAATTAATTAAGAAAAAAATTACAAGGAAACAACTAAAATAATAATAAAAAATTATTTACAAAAAAATTAATTCTACAAATTAAAATACTTACCTCCCCGACAACGGCGCTAAAAACTTGTTGTGCAAATTTTGTTGAACTCGCAAGCGCACTAATCTATTGTAAAATAGATTAACGGTGACGAGTGTCGATCCCACGAGAAGATGGATTTTAATTATATGTAGAATTAATTATGTAAATGGGTGGTTGGATTTGTGTGGAAGTGATTTAGATTATGTTGGAATTTAAATTGGATTGGGAGAAATAATTAAACTGAAAACTATTGAGATAAAACACTTGGGTATCTATATCCGTATCAACATGCACCATGAGCTAAATAATCCTTATTAATACCAATTAAATCATGAGGGGGGAATCCACACCTCATGAACCACGCTCTAATCAATATGGTGCTAAGGGCTTATCGTGCCAAATAATAATAACCTTATACTAGGGTGCCGGTGAAACCAGGGTGGTAACTAGACAAGATTATTATTATTTGTCGACAAAAAGTCAAAACCTCCATAGAAATTAGAGGGGAAGAGAAAATAAATTTACCAAATAAAGCCCATGACACATGTTGAGACTTCACCTTCAACACAAGCTTGAAAGAAAATTAGCCACTTATAATTGAACTAAGGGTAAAATGAAAATTTATTAAAATACGTAGAAAATATAAGATGGAGAAAGAATTACGGAAAAATAAGCTCAAAAATGGATTCAGGGGTATCAAATTAGGAGGGAGAGTCCCCCTTTTTATAGATACATTGAGTAAATCATGGCCATCGGATTAAAAATAGTTTGGACGCACAGGATTGCGCCACGTCATCAGTCAACAATACGTGGTTTGACCACGAGTTTGAACAGTAACACAGTTTACACACGGTATGAACAGTGTCGTGAACAGTACCCATAAATAGTACCGTACATGTGAATAGTATTTTTAAAATTCAAAATGACGATTTTCTCATTTATAAATATACACTTTTTACTACTCAACAATTACTCATCAACATAGGCCCCAGTTCCTGATAAGAGTTTTTAAAATTCAAAAATCTCTTATTGTGAACTAAAAAGCTTAAAAGCCTTAATTTAGATTTTGAAATTCAAAATTGTTCATCACCCTCGGGATATGTATCATTCCCAAACACAATTTATTATATCTTTTTCTTCTATGGCGTTTGGCATCCTCATTTTCTCTTGTTAATTTGCTCGACGTGTGTTTCTCTCTTCTCTTTTCTTTTCTCATTCTACTTTTTTCTTCTTGCTTTCCATGGACCCTCTCAAAACGAAACATGGTGAATCGAGTAAGGACGAAGGGTTACTTAAATGCGTTACCATTAGCGTTATACGCCATTCCTCCTCAGTCTCTTTTCTTTGCACGACTTCTATTTATATTGCCGATGATGAAGAACAAGATGTCCCTATAGAGGGGTTCTCGGCCAGCTAGTGGGAATCCAAGGCCTCATCTCAAACCTTAGAAAAATTGAGGAGAGATTATCATATTCCTACCTTTGTCGAGCTTAGAATCCCAAGCCCTAATGAAAACATGGCAACACTTCCTAAGGTTTGTGTGGCCTTGTATTCTTCTTTGTTCAAAACTAGGGTCAGATTGCCTTTACACTCTTTCATTTGTTTATTTTTCAGATCTCTCAACGCCACTCCTACTCAACCCGGTGATCTATAAAGCTATTATGGGTCACTATATTCTTTGGGATCTAATTCGACTTCTCTTTCGATGAATTTAAGAGATTATATCAAGTTGAATTAGTGTCTAGGGGAAGTGGCTTATATTACTTGGTTTGCTGGGCTCGTATTGACCTAATCATCCCCCTTGATTTCTTGGGTTAGACGAAAGGTTAAAAGGATTCATGGTTTTTGCCTCTGGAAATTGGAGTTCTGATGAACTTAATGCTGACGATTTTGTTCTTATTTCATTTCAGAATTCAGGTTACTGTTTTGCCTTTTTCACTTTCAGTTTGCTATTTTTTTCATCTAATTTTACTTTTCTTGCAGTGACTTGGTGTTCCCCGTTCGTCTTGACTGCAGAGATATCCAGTAATATTGAGCGTAGTTAACTAATCTCCTACAAGTAGGCATGCTTTCTTTATTCAACAGACTTTCTACAAAGAATTCGGCCTTGTCCCTACTGGTAAGTGAGGCACTTATTTTCCTTTGTAAGTAGTCATGATTTTCTTCTTTACACTTTTACATTTGAGGTGTGTAGTTACCATGCGTCAAATCGATGGTGGAAAAATGCCAACCAACTTGCCACCTAGGATTCATCTTCTTGAAAGCACTATATAGCCCTCTTTTCTCGACTCAATCATAATCTTCAAGGGCCTTTAACTCAATCTATCCTTACTAGTACCTCGCAAGTTGGGGAGAAGACTCATTTGCCGTCTAACTTGGGATCACTTAGGCACATTACAACCCTTATATTTGATGACTAGGCCAATTGGACCCTCCAACATAGTGAGCTTGAACACGACTTTGCCAACCTTTCTTCCTTGAAATGTGCACTTCCCTACCGAAAGTGTCTTCGCTCTAAGTAAACTGATCCAAGAGGTCTTATTCTCCATTTTCATAAGCAATGCCCACAAGGTTGATTTTATAATCCCCTCTTGAATTCATAATTTGTTCTTTTACTGATAAATATTAATGGGATTTTACGTTGGAGTTTTTAGGTCACTATGAACATGATTCAAGTGTATAACTTGTATCGCGATTCAGAGAGCGAATGTTTTAAAGCCAAGGGCGAAAAGAACAAGGTGGCAAATGAGGTTATCCATATGAGGGCTAACCTTGTATCCTTCAAGTCTACCCATGACTCTCTCAAACTGGAGCACGATAAGTGTACTGGGTGAAAAGGAACAAGGATGAAGAGATAGCTCGTCTGAAACTATAGCTCCAGGATAACTATTAGACCTACATTGAAGCTTATCTCCAATCAACAGAGTTTAGACAAGTCAAATATATAGTATTCTTTGCTGAGGTAAATGACTGCAAGAGGGTGGTGAAGGATCATCACCTTAAGTGGGATCTGAAATTTATTGATGATTATTACTCCGAAGCTCCCTGGGTGGATGACTTTGTTATGTCTCCTAAGGATAAAATGGCTGGTAGCAATGATGGTAAGCTATTAGGTCAGCTAGATGACCCACTTTGTGCTCCACCTCAACCCACTCTACTTGTGGATATTACTACCGCTCCTGGCAGGGGGGCTAATGAGGAGGGAAATGAATCTTCATTGAACATTCCTCTCTTGGCTGCTATTTATCTAGGCGATATACCAAAGAGTAGTTAAAGCCAACTTTATGTCTTTTGCTAGTGTCTACGACATTAATAATTGTGCTTCAATCTTTTGTATTTAGTGGGTTGCTCTGTTATCAATCGACCATTTTTGGCATGTAGCTTTTATTTGGGATGCTTTCGAATTTTCTATCTTCAGATTTATAGATGTTTTTGCTCTCATATTGCATTTTAGTATTTCACATGAATCAACTTTTTAGATGTTCAAGAGTATTACTCCTTGCTCAATTGGTGATGATTTGTGTTTACTTATTCCCTCAAATTAGAATTATTCATGCTTGCCTATTCCCTTACTCGAATGGTAGTAACCTACCACTAGGTTCACGTTGGCCAGATGGTTTTAATTCGTGGCCACCTACCTTTCCCTTTAGGATGTTACAAGTTATAATTGGGTGAATCATATGCTTTTGTGCTCTTTGGAGCTCTTTCCAGAGTATAGCGTAAACTCGGGCCTTAGAGGGTAGTATATTTCGAGCCTCAAAGGACTGTATAGCTCTTACCTCATAAGACAGTTCATTTTTCGCATAATTTAAGTCTTGATTAAGGCTATATGATTCTGCCTTGGTCTCGTAAAACTATATTTTTCATGCCTTAAGGGCTATATAAACTTTGCGCTGTAAGTCATTTTGAACTTTACCTTGTAGGGCTATATTTTTTGTGCCTCAAAGGCAATATTGGTCTTGCCTCATTTTGAACTTTGCCTCGTAGGGCTGTGTTTTTCGTGCTCAAGGCTTGTGTTATCCTTGCCTTGTAACAGAGTTATAGCATAACGAAGGGAAATCTATGAATGTACACGAGAATGCATTAACATTTATTTTATATGGTTTGAAGCAAGGCTCCCCTTATCCTGAACTGGTTTGATTAGCATAGTTGGAGCTAGTGTAAGATCCGGACCAAATGAATGACAACAACTTAAAACACTTTCCCTTAGTTTGAATTGACAGACCCCATATAGGTGATATCAGAATGGAGTCTAAAGCCATAAACAAACTACAAACAACTACTAACTTATTACATACCATATTTCAAACATGACAACTTCTTAGCTGATCATTTTCAAAAATAGATCATTGAAATGCTAATAAGGAAAAGAAAAACCTACCTAGGAGTCCATACATAGTAACGCCTGGGATTTGATGATTTTGTTGATTGTTTCCACTTGCCTATTGCCCTAGGGGTAAGCAGGAGATGAAAAAACATTTGTAATTCTCAAGTTGGAGCAAAATTCTCTAAACCTTGCATTAATTAACTGCTTGTCGTTATCAAACACGATGGTGTAAGAGATGCCAAATTTGTATATTACTACTTTCCACATGAAGTGCATTGTTTTTTCCTCTGCTATTTTCACTAGCGATTCTACTAACAGATTTCGTGAAATAGTCAATTGTGACAATGAGGTTCTTTACTTGACCTTTTACCATTAGAAAAGGACCAATCAGGTTTATTCCCCACTATGAAAATAACATTAAGCTACCCATTGGGGTTAACATCTGAGGTGGTTGTCTGGGTACAACGATTTTTTTCTAACATCTATCACACTTACTAGAGAAATCAATACAATCTTTTTCCAAGTTTACTTAATAGTACCCTTTTCTAACAATTCTTTGTGCGAAGGACCTTTCAACTGTGTGGATACCACGTATCCCTTCGTGTACCTCTCTTAAAACATATTTTGTCTCTTCTGGTAGTATTCCACCTCAGGTAAGGCATTGAGAAGACTCTCTTATAGAGTGTTTCTTCCATTATCACATATCTGGCTATTCGAAGTCTCAATTTTCTCACTTTAAATTTGTTTTCTGGCGATTTTTCCTCCTTCATGTAAGTAATGATTAGATCCATCCAATTGTCGTCGAAGGCATCTAGTAGCACTTACAATCCCTTGTTTATGCTGGGTGCCTTTCCCACCTCAATTTTTGCTGATATAGCGAATTCGACTAGTTAAAACGATGCTAACTTTGCTAACACATCAACATGCTAGTTTTCCTTTTGGAGATTTTGGTCAATTGCCACTCTGAATTTTTCCAACATCGTTCTTTCCTTATCTAGGTAAGCCTTTATATTTCTTTCTTTGGCTTGGAATTGGTTGTGAATCTTATTGATGATTAGTTATGAATCAATGTAAATAGAGATTTATTTTATACCTATTGCAATAGCTATATTTAGGCCAACTATCAAAGCTTTATATTCCACTTGATTATTTAAAGCCTTAAATTTGAACTTCAGAGAATAAGGCAATTGGTTTCCTTCAGGTGTGATTAATACCAGTCCTGCTCCATTTCCATTGGAATTCGTTGATCTATCAACATATAAGTTCACAATTGAGGCTCTATTTCTCTTACTTGAAGTGGTATTATGAATTTGGCTATGAAGTCTGTAATTGCATGCCCTTTAATTGCCTTGCGGGGGATATACTTGAAATCAAACTCATTTAATTTTATTACCTATTGCACCATCTTCCCTGAAATATCGGTTAAGACTTTGATAGTATAGGCTAAGCTGTATGGTAGTAATTTTCTGGTTGATACTACCAACGCTAGTGTTAGTTTCTCCAAATCTGGGTAGCGGGGTTTAGCCCTGACAAATGCATGGCAGATATAGTTGATGGGAAATTGGGCATCCCTTCATTTCTTAACAGTACCGCACTTACAACTACCTCTAATACAACCAAGTTAACTCCAACTCCTCAATCTCTAACAATTTCACAAAGGTTGGAGTGTGTGTGAGGTACTTTTTCAATGCCTCAAAGGCCACCTTACATTCGTTGCTTTCGGTAAACTTATTAGTACCCGCAAAGTGTTTTAAATAGAAGGGTGCATTTGTTCGTCAACCGCGAAATAAAACGGCTCAAAGCAGCCAATCTTTCCAACAAACTTTGTATTTCTTTCTTGTTAGAGGGGGATTTCATCTCCAAAATTGTGTGCACCTTTGCAGAGTTGGCATTGATTGAAATATTAACTAGGTAACCCAAAGTGGGGTGAATTGACTTTCTAAAAATTTAGGCAACTAAAACTTAATGCTATTTAAACAAAACAACCAAATTCGAAATAAACAAATTAATATGTAATGAAAAATAAAGATATAGGGTAAGAAAAAGTAAACATGCAATTTTTACGTGGTTCGACCAACCGTGCCTACATCCACACCTCTAAGCTCACCAAGCTTAAGGATTTCACTAAGCAAGCTTCTAAGGCTTCAACAACTCTTACGATTTACTTCTAAGGTGTCAATAGACCTTTACAACAAAAGATTATTCTCAATCTCTAAACCTAAGTGTGTCTCAACACTTACAATCACTCAACTTGATTTTATAAAAAGGATTAGAAATAAATTTCTCTCACACAATGTGTTTAATTACAAACTAAAGTTCAATGTGTGAATAAATGAAATCATTACACAAATTTTACGCTCAGATTGCAGAGGATTATTCAATGATAACAATAGTTGTCTCTTTTCATTTAAATTTGATCTAATCCATTTTATCGTTAGAGTAGAAAATTAGTCGTTATTGACTTTCTAATGATAATTGACTTGCTGCTTTATGTTAACTGGTTTGTAGCTTGATGTTATTGTTATAGTCAAATATTTGAATTTTTGCACATTTGGTTTGTTACTTTTCATTTTTTTGGTTAGCCATTTTTACTTCGGAGAGCTTCTACCTGATAACCAGTTTGCAGCTTTGGTAAATCCAATTAGCTGCTTGCTATAGTGAAACAACTATTTTTTAAAATTATAATTTTACCCTAAAACTTTAAAAAATTATATTATGGCCTAAATCTTTATAGAACTTTGCAAATAGGTGCACTTCCAGAATTTTAAAACAATACTTATTGATTTCAAACTTCCCAAAACTTTTTAATTTAAACCATAAACTTGAAAACAACCAATTTCATAAAATCATTTTATTGTTTAAAAAACATCATGTGTAATTCCTTATTTATCCAAAACATGTGATTTTTTATCATCAAAATTATCATTTTATAACTATATAGTCTAACAATCTTTACCTTTTTGATGATGACAAAACACGTTATAAAATTTTTATTTAGTAATGAAAAACTCCCTGAAAGATTAAAAACTAATTTGAAAAAGATTTTTTAAAAAAGCTCCCCCTGTATGAATACATATGAATGCATATTTTTCATAATAAATAGTTACATATCATATCTCCCCCTTCATCATCAAAAAGAGTAAAATACTCCCCCTATCAAGCATAAAAAACTCGAGACAAGCACATTAGTTCCACATTATCTAAAACATATGTGAAAAACAGAACAAACAACCATATCAAATCCATATAATCTAAAACATAATGAAAATTATAACAAACATCCATAAACATCACATAATCCAAAATATAAAATAAAAGAACATAAAGCAGTAAATGTTGGTGTGTCCAATACAAGCATAAGAGAAAGAGACTACTAAGGTGGTGATGGAGGTGCAAACAATTATGAAATACCAAAATGCTCAAAGAGGAGGTATTGTCTGTGAAGGAGCTGTTGATGCTGCTATAAGAGACGTTGGTGCTGCTCAAGAATGTGTTGCTGAAAGCTGGTCTGCTGCACAAAAAATGTTTTCACCTCATCCTTAAGCTGCTAAAAAGTGACATCTACAGAGGCAGGAAGCTCTAGAGGTGGTATAACAGATGCGTAAGAATCAAGATCAAATGTAGATATAGGAGGGTCCTGACGTCTACGTTGACCTAAAAAATGAAGCGAAAAATCAGGAAGCTAGTCAGCAAGAACCACATTATTGAGAGAACGATCATCACTCAAAGCAATCATAGTGTACTTATTGTCATTGAACTTTACCTATGCTCCATTACACCATTCAAATCCTAAATCACATACGACTTTATCCCCTATACTCTTAGAGGGTTTACAAGATGGTTCATTAATGGACACCCTAAAGTATTTAAAGATCTAGGTGATGAAATGACCATATAGAAGGGAATGAGGAATCAAGTTGGGTATGAAAAGCATGGTGCGTATAATAGTGTACCCAAGGTTAACTGGACGATGCCTAAGGATGGAATCAATCAAAACAACATCTATGTGGGAAACATCTAAGTGGCCCGACCTAGGAAGAACAATGGTCCGAATAAGATGAAGTAAAAGATTAATATGCCTACATATGTTTCTAACAGTATCAACATGAACAAAATTATCAATGTCAGGAGCTTTCCTAGCAAAAAAGATTTCTATGCTAGTATTAGAGGTTTCTAGGATAGAATTCAACTCTATATCATCAAATTCATTCAAAACTCCTCCAATATTAGTGATTACTCGATCTTTTCCGTGGAAGTATCTATATTCGAGTAAAATACTTTCACCAAGTCAGGATACACATTCTCCTTAATCACAAAAGCATTAATCCAACCAATTTCTTCCAACAATTGCAACAAATTTCTATTGCTAATAGTGAGACTACGAAGCCAATTAGTTAAAATATAGAAGGTAGGAAATACTATACGGGTCATGAATATTTGCCAAAAATGCTTGGCTAAACACTTGTCTGGGAAGTGCCTGGATTCAAATTCAAACTAATTTGAAATGCCTCCTTCTTGGCATGGCCGTTTGGGTGGTGGAACATGTTCTTTCCTTTTTCCTCTACTCAGCCTTGAACTACACATTATAATATTTGAGTGATTTAAAGAGAAATGAACTAATTAAAAGGAATATAATGAAGTTTAAAAGTAACATGTGCGTTCAATTTGGGTAAAAATTGACTTAAGAAAGAAGAATTTAGAGAGAGAAAAATTGGGCAAAAATCTAGATTAGATTTGGGATCTTGTGATTTTAATGATGAAATAAGGTCTTTCTAACATTTTCTGTTAGAAAGACCTTCTTTTGAATGTGAATATTTCTCTTTTTAGTACAAAGTCTTTAAGAAACTTGGCATAAAATGACATTTGTTTTATAGTATCAAGTAAAAATGATGTTAACACTTACCTGTTTGAAGATTTCAAAAATCTCACTTGTGGATTTTTCCTTCTTTTCTTTAGCTAACCTTTGGGGAAATAGAGCTTTAGGAACGTAATCTCGTGGGTTGGTTTCTTCTTTCTCCTCTGATAATGAGTCATAAGCATTCACAGGTACAATTTGAGTTGTTTTGTCACCGACATCTCTACCTTGTTGTTGACTTCTTTCTTTTTTCGTAAAACCATGACGGCTTTGACCTCTCCATGCTGCTGTAGTGAACTGGTACTTGCTTCATGCACTCCTTTAGGATTAGGCACTAGTTGACTTGGAAATTTACATTTCTCAATAGTCATTGTCAAAGTTTGAACTAAATAAGCAAGTTGTCCCACCATCTTCTCGAGGTTTGAAACTGATTGGGCTTGTGAGTTGAAATCTGCTCTTATCTCATTTCGTAGTTTATCAATGGTGCAGTTCTGTTGCTTAATCGTGGAGTGAGTAAGATTCTTCTGGAATGCATCCTCTTATGGTATGGGTTGAGAGTAATTCTGGTTCTGATTGTATGGTCTGAATGGTGGGTGAAAGGCTTGAGGAACTTAAAGAATTTCTTGCATTGGTGGAGCTAGAGCTGCTGGTCTATTCTATTGGAATCCTTGAGACCATGAAAAATTGAGGTGGTCTCTTTATCCAGGGTTATATGTGTTGGAACATAGGCTGTAATTTGATAGTTTTCTCATTACACCTATGGCATTGGCTTGATCTGAGTATGAGTCATGGTCATGTGGTTCTGTTGATTTAGCAGTCGTTAACAATGCTATTTGTCGGGAAAGACATTCAACCATCTCTTTGACTTTTTTAATTTTTGAACTTGACTCATCAATGTGAACCTCATTTGCTCCTTTAATTCTTTTAGTATTCCTGAGCGATTGAATCCATGTTGGGAATTATCCGCTTGTCGCTAGAAGAAATCCTAAATCTCTTATACACTTTTCAACATTAGCTTTCCTCCACTTGTTGCCATTAGCCATTCTTACATATGCAGCAATAATCCCTCCAAAATGTATTGGTATTGGTGCCATTTCTTGTACCCCATGATGTGGACACTTCAAAAGTAGCCCATTTAATCGCTCCTATGCTTCGAAAAACTGCTCATCTTCTTTCGGGGTAAATTCTGAAATTTCCTTGCGAATAGTATTGGTTTTATGCACTGGGAAGTATTTATTTAAGAATTTTGTTACTATTTGTTCCCATGATGTAATTCTATTAGCAGGCAATGTATTGAGCTATGAACGAGTTCTGTCCTTTAAAGAAAATGGGAATAATCTAAGTTGAACATTATCGTCTAAAAAATTATCATATTTAAAAGTTTGACAGACAACATAAAAATCATTCAGATGATTATCTAGGTCCTTATTTTCTAGGCCATAGAATGTTGGGAGACAATTTAGCACACTAGGTTTTAACTCAAAACTCTTAAGAGCTATATTGAGGTATCTTATGCATGATGTGCTCAAGCTAGCTAAGGGACTGAAGTAGTCCTTAAATGGCCTCTCATGTGGTGCTTCTTGCTGTTGTTGCAAATCTATTTCAATTTTATTTTTCATTATAACGTGTTTGTGTGTGCGAAGAGTTTTTTTTCCAATTTAAGGTCTATAGGCTCAAGATTAGGTAATTGTGTCCTTCGACTATGCATGGAAAGAAAGAAAAAATGAGAACAAAACAAATAAAATAAAGAAGACGGAAATATTACGATACTAACCTGATCACGCTGTTATAACTTTACTATGAAAACACTCTTAAAAATACGTGAAATAAATTAACTAAAATTAAAATAAATTAATAAGATAAACAAAAAATTACAAAAAAAATAACATGAAATTAAATTATAGAATTTTAAAGAACAGAAAAAGAAAAGAAGTTCTGACTTAAAAATGCAGATTCACTTTTTTTCTTTTTTTAATAAAAAAATTACAAGAAAACAACTTATTAATAAAAATTAATTCTACAAATTAAAATAACTTACCTCCCTAGCAACGGCGTTAAAAACTTGTTGTGTAAAATTTATTGAGTGCACGAATCTATTGTAGAATAGATTAATGGTGACGAGTGTCGATCCCACGAAAAGGTAAATTTTAATTATGTGTAGAATTAATTTTCTAAGTGAGTGGTTGGATTTGTGGTGAAAGTGACTTAGATTATCCTAAAATTTAAATTAAAATAGCGGAAATAAATTGAAGAGAAAACTATTAAAATGGAGTGTTTGGGTATCTAGATCTGCGTCAACATGCACCATGGGCTTAATATTCCTTATTAGTGCCAATTAAATCATGAGGGGGGTTTCCACTCCTCATGACTATACTCTAATCAATATGGTGCTAAGGGCTTAGCATGCCAAATAGTAATAACATTGCATTAGGGTGCTGGTTAAACAAGTGCGGTATCCAGACAAGATTATTACTATCAGTTGACGAAAAGTCAAAACATCAATAAAAATCAGAGGAGGAGAGAAAATAAATTTACCAAATAAAGCCCATGGAACATGTTAAGACTTCACCTTCAACCCAAGCTTGAAAGAAAATTAGCTACTGATAATTGAACTTAGGGTAAAATGAAAATTTATTAAAATACATAGAAAATACAAGATGGAGAAGGAATTACATAAAATGGAATTTAAAAATGAATTCAGCAGTGTCAAATTAGGGGGAGCCCCCTTTTTATAGATATACTGAGTAAATCATGACCATCGGATTAAAAACAATTTGGATGCTCAGGATTGCGCCACGTGTCAACAGTACGCGGTTTGACCACGCAGCTTGAATAGTAACTTGGTATAAACAATGAGGCTGCTTAAATAGTGACGTGGTTTGGTTATAAATAATTCTGTTTATATATATGTACCGTACGCATGATTTTCGGTCCATTAACATGCTGCCACATCAATGATCAATAGTACGTAAGAATTTTAGTCATAGTATCGTGACACCTCATCAATCAATGTCACGTCATCGATCAATGCCGTGTCATTGTTCCGTACATGTGAACAATGTTATGAATAGTAACATGAACAGTACTGTTGAGTATTAGAAAGTGTATATTTATAAAGGAAAAATTCGTCATTTTACACTTCAAATCTCACTAACATCTCTAATTTTATTTATTTAAGTCTCTCGTTATTTAATTATGTGTGTTTTGTTTAAATTAAGTATTTTATGTATTTTAGGAGCATCATGGTCAATTCACAATAAACGGACGTCACTTTTGAAAGTAAACGGACGTCACTTTTATGTATTTAAGTCTCTCGTTAGCAAAACAGACGTCACTTTTGAACTCAAGACAGTCGAAAACCTTAAGAAGAGTATAAAAGGAAAAATAGCACTGTTCACACGTACTGCACTATTCACATGTACGGTCGCTTGTTCATGCGTCATCGCTCACGACACTATTCGCTCGCATCGCGTTCTTCGTTCAAACCTTGTGCAAATCGTGTTACTGTTCAAACCGCGTGGTCAAACCGTGTTACTGTTCACTGATGACGTGGCGCAATCCTGTGCGTCCAAACTATTTTTAATCCGATTGCCATGATTCACTCAATGTATCTATAAAAGGGGGCCACCCCCCCTAATTTGATACCCCTGAATCCATTTTTGAGCTTAGTTTTCTGTAATTCCTTCTCTATCTTGTATTTTCTACGTATTTTAATAAAATTCCTATTTTACCCTTAGTTCAATTATGAGTGGCTAATTTTCTTTCAAGCTTGGGTTGAAGGTGAAGTATCAACATGTGTCATGGGCTTTATTTGGTAAATTTATTTTCTCTTCCCCTTTAATTTATGTGGAGGTTTTGACTTTTCGTCGACAAATAATAATAATCTTTTCTAGTTACCGCCTTGGTTTTACCGGCACCCTAGTATAAGATTATTATTATTTGGCACGATAAGCCCTTAGCACCATATTGATTAGAGCGTGGTTCATGAGGTGTGGATTCCCCCCTCATGATTTAATTGATATTAATAAGGATTATTTAGCCCATAGTACATGTTGATACGGATCTAGATACCCAAGTGCTTTATTTCAATAGTTCCCAATTCAATTTAATTCCGCCATTCCAATTTAAATTCTAGCATCTTTTAAATCAATTTTCCCACAAATCCAACAACCCATTTACTTAATTAATTCTACATATAATTAAAATCCACCTCCTCGTGGGATCGACACTTGTCACCGTTAATCTATTCTACAATAGATTCGTGCGCTTGCGAGTTCAACAAAATTTGCACAACAAGTTTTTGGCGCCGTTGCCGAGGAGGTAAGTATTTTAATTTGTAGAATTAATTTTTTGTAAATAATTTATTATTATTATTATTTTAGTTGTTTCCTTGTAATTTTTTTTTAAAAAAAAGAAGTGAATTTATATTTTTAGGTAAGGATTTCTTTTCTCTTCTTTAAATTTCTGCAATATAATTTTCAAGTTATTCTTCTTTATAATTTTTCATTTATCTTGTGAATTTATTTTAATTTTAGTTAATTTGTTTCACGTATTTGTTTTAGTGTATTTTGTTTTTATAGAAAGGTTGTAACAGCGCAATAAGGTTAGTATTGTAATTTCTCCTTCTTCTTTATTTTTATTTATTTTGTTCTCATTTTTATTCTCTTTGCATGCATGGTCGTAGGTCATTATTACCTAATCTTGAACCTATAGAACTTGAATTAGAAATAACACTTCGCACACACAAACACATTGCACTTAAAGATAAAATTGAAATGGATTTGCAACAACCAGAACCACAGGAGAGGCCATTTAAGGATTACTTTAGTCCCTTAGCTAATTTGAGCACATCATGCATAAGATACCCAAATGTAGCTGCTAGGAGTTTTGAGCTAAAACCTATTGTGCTAAATTGTCTCCCAACATTCTATGGCTTAGAAAATGAGGACCCATATAATAATCTGAATGATTTTCATACAATTTGTCAAACCTTTAAATATGAGAATTTTTCAGAGATGATGTTAAACTTAGACTATTCCCATTTTCTTTAAAGGATAGAGCTCGTTCATGGTTCAATACATTGCCTGCTAATAGCATTACAATATGGGAACAAATGGTAACAAAATTTTTAAATAAATATTTCACAGTGCATAAAACCAATGCTATTCGCAGGGAAATCTCAGAATTCACCCAAAGAGAAGACGAGCAGTTTTTCGAAGCATGGGAGCGATTCAATGGGCTACTTTTGAAGTGTCCACATCATGGGTACAAGAAATGGCACCAATGCCAATACTTCTTGGAGGGATTATTGCCAAATGTGCAAGAATGGCTAATGGCAACAAGTGGAGGAGAGCTAATGTCAAAAAGTGCATCAGAGATTTGGGATTTCTTCCAGCAACAAGCGGATAATTCCCAACAACGGAGTCGATCTCTCAGGAATACTAGAAGAATTAAGGGAGTAAATGATGTTCACATTGGCGAATCCAGTTCGGGAATCAAAGAAGTTAAAGAGATAATTGAAGGTCTCTCTCGATAAATAGCATCGTTAACGACTGCTAAATTATTAGAGCAACAAGACCATGACTCATACTCAAATCAAGCCAATGCCATCGGTGTCATGAGGAAGCCATCAAATTACAACCCATACTCCAACACATATAATCCTGGATGGAGAGACCACCCCAATTTTTCATGGTCTCAATGATTCCAACAGAATGGACCAACAGCTCCAGCTCCACCAATGCAACCAATTCCTCAAGTTCCTCAAGCCTCTCAGCCACCATTTAGACCATACAATCAGAACCAGAATTACTTTCAACCCAGACCATGGGAGGATTCATTCCAAAATTTCAAGAATGTTACTCAATCTACAATCGAGCAATAAAACCAAACCATTGATGGACTACGAAATGAGATGAGAGCAGGCTTCAACTCACAAGCCCAATCAGTTTCAAGCCTCGAAAAGATAGTGGGACAGTTTACCTCTTCAGTGCAAACTTTGGCAATGACTGTTGAAAAAGGCAAATTTCCAAGTCAACCAGTGCCTAATCCTAAAGGAGTGCATAAAACAAGTACCAGTTCACCACAACAGCATGGAGAGGTCAAAGCCGTTATGACCTTACGAAAAGGAAAAGAAGTCGACAACAAAGTGGAGATGCCAGCGACCAAAGAAAATCAAATTGTACCCGTGAATGTTGAAGACTCACCACCGAAGGAGAAAGAAGAAACAAATCCACGAGAATACATTCCTAAAGCTCCATTCCCTCAGAGGTTAGCTAAAGGAAAGAAGGAAAAATCCATAGGTGAGATTTTTGAGATTTTCAAACAGGTAAGTGTTAACATCCCTTTGCTTGATGCTATAAAACAAGTTCCATCTTATGCCAAGTTTCTTAAAGACCTTTGCACTAAAAAGAGAAACATTCATGTTCAGAAAAAGACATTTTTAACTGAAAATGTTAATTCTATACTCCAACACAAAATTCCTCTAAAATGTAAAGATCCATGCTCCCCCACTATTTCATGTAGTATAGGGAACCACACAATTGAGAATGCTTTGTTGGATTTAGGAGCTAGTGTTAATCTCTTGCCTTACTCAGTATTTGTGAAACTTGGATTGGGAGAATTACACCCAACTCCAAAGGGTGGTTACAAACTGCTTGGTCGGTCCACGAAAATACCTCGTGGTATTGTGGAGGACGTGCTTATCCAGGTAGACAAGTTTTATTTTCCTGTTGATTTCATTGTAATTGACACTCAACCAATACAGGATTCAAGGAAGCACATCCCCATTATCCTAGGCCGACCTTTCTTGGTAACTGCGGATGCTCACATTCAATGCAGAACTGGAAATATGCAGTTGTCCTTTGGCAATATGACCATGGAGCTCAACATCTTCAACATTGCCAAACAACCTCACAATGCAGATAATGGAATTGTTGATGTGGATTTAATTGAAGCATTAGTTGATGATACTTTTCTTTCAAACCTTAGTGATGACCATTTACAAACATGTTTAACTCACTTTAGTTTGGATTTTGATATTGATAGATCAGTTGATGAGGTCAACGCCCTACTTGACTCAGCACCATCCATGGACACTACTAAATGGAAGTCAAGAGTTGAACAACTAGCACCATCAGAGAAGAAAATCATCCAATCATCAGAATTACCACCAAAACTCGAGCTCAAACCGTTACCCAACACTTTGGAATATGCGTTCTTAGGAGAAGAAAGCACTTTACCTGTAATCATCTCATCATCCCTAAATGACGAACAAAAAGGTAAGTTGTTGGATGTTTTAAAAGAGCACAAAGGAGCATTAGGATAGACCATAGCAGACATAAAAGGTATAAACCCAGTAGACTGCATGCATTACATTCACCTTGATGAAAATGCTAAATCTACTAGGGAAATACAACGTCGGTTAAATCTTAACATGAAAGAAGTTGTTAGAACTGAAGTCCTTAAACTATTAGATGCAGGTATCATTTACCCCATTTCTGATAGTTCATGGGTCAGTCCTGTGCAAGTGGTCCCTAAAAGGTCAGGAGTCACAGTAGTTACCAATGCTGATAATGAATTGATACCCACTAGAGTGACTACAGGATGACGTGTATGCATTGATTATAGAAAATTGAATTCTGTCACACGTAAAGACCATTTTCCTTTACTATTTATTGATCAAATGCTTGATAGATTAGCAGGCCATGAATTTTATTGCTTTCTAGATGGCTACTCAGGATACAATCAGATTCCCATAGCACCAAAAGATCAAGAGAAAACCACTTTCACTTGCCCTTTTGGCACTTTTGCATATAGGAGAATGTCATTTGGATTATGTAATGCACCTGCTACATTTCAACGTTGTATGTTAAGCATTTTTTCTGATATGGTTGAATGATTTCTTGAGGTCTTTATGGATGATTTTTCTGTCTTTGGTGACTCATTTGATCAATGTTTACATCATCTAACACAAGTTTTACAGAGATGTATCGAGAAAAATTTGGTCTTAAATTGGGAGAAGTGCCATTTTATGGTAAAACAAGGTATAGTTCTCGATCACATCATTTCATGCAAAGGTATTGAGGTTGACAAAGCCAAGGTGGATCTCATTTCTAATCTTCCTCCACCTAAAACAGTCAGAGAAGTAAGATCTTTCCTTGGGCACGCTGGTTTTTATAGACGTTTCATTAAGGATTTTAGCAAAGTTTCTAGACCCTTATGCAATTTACTTGCTAAGGATGCACATTTTATCTTTGATGATTCATGTCTTGTAGCATTTGAAAAGCTAAAGTAATTGTTGACGTCATCACCCATAATTCAGCCACCAAACTGGAGCTTACCATTTGAGCTTATGTGTGATGCATCTGATTATGCAGCAGGAGCAGTATTAGGACAAAGAATTGATCGAATTCCTCATGTTATTTACTATACTAGTATGACATTAAACGATGCACAGTTGAACTATTCAACTACTGAAAAAGAAATGCTAGCAGTAGTGTTTGCATTAGAAAAATTTCGATCTTATCTCATTGGTTGTAAAATAATTGTATTCACAGATCATGCTGCTCTGAAATATCTTCTCACAAAGAAAGATGCAAAAGCTAGATTAATTCGTTGGGTGTTGCTTTTGCAGGAGTTTGACTTGGAATTCAAAGATAAGAAAGGGACAAAAAATGTTATGGCTGACCATCTCTCTCGTCTCCACTTCGACACAATCACAGAACCCTTAACATTAAATGAGTCATTTCCAGATGAACAATTAATGAGTGTGGAAGTATTACATTGGTATGCTGATATAGTTAATCATCTTGTTACAGGTAAACTTCTAGAGCATTGGACCAAACAGGACGAGACTAAATTTTTTGCGGAAATAAAGAATTTTTTCTGGGATGACCCCTATCTGTTCAAGTATTGTGCAGATCAAATTATTAGACGATGTGTCCTAGAAAATGAATTTCAGAACATCCTTTCGTTCTGCCATGAACAAGCTTGCGGAGGCCATTTCAGTGCTAAGAAAATAGCGACAAAAGTTCTACAATGTGGTTTCTATTGGCCGACTATATTTCGAGATGCTTACAACTTTTGCTCTTCATGTGAGCATTACACGAAGGAACATGATGCCACTAAATCCAATTTTAGTGGTTGAGATTTTTGATGTGTGGGGTATCGACTTCATGGGACCGTTTCCCCCATCTTTTGGCCATCATTACATATTAGTTGCTGTTAACTATGTATCAAAATGGGTAGAGGCAATTCCATGCAGGACGAATGATCATAAAGTGGTGCTAGGGTTTTTGAAGAGCAACATTGTTTCACGCTTTGGATTCCCTCGGGCAATAATCAGTGATGGTGGTACACACTTTTGCAACAAATCATTCAAAGCACTTTTGACAAAGTACTCCATCACTTATAAAGTGGCGACTCCGTATCATCCGCAAACTAATGGCCAAGTTGAGATCTCCAATCGAGAAATAAAGCACATCTTAGAAAAGACCGTGAGGCCAGACAGAAAAGATTGGTCATTAAGACTTGATGACGCTTTATGGGCATATAAAACGGCGTTCAAAACCTCGTATGGGATGTCACCCTACAGGCTAGTATATGGAAAAGCTTGCCACCTACCTGTGGAACTTGAGCATCGTCCGTACTGGGCCATCAAGAAATTCAATTTTAACATTCAAAGCAAGTGGCTCGAAAAGACGACATACAGGCGTAAACTTGAAGAAATTCGTAATGATGCATACGAAAATGCCAAGGTTTACAAGCAGCGAATGAAAGTCTTTCATGATAAGCAGATTATGAGAAAATCTTTCACTCCAGGACAGAAAGTACTTTTATTCAATTCTCGTTTGCACCTATTCCCAGGTAAGCTACGTTCTCGATGGTTTGGCCCCTTTATTGTTCAAACTGTTTTTTCACATGGGGCAATTGAAATTAAGGACCCAAAGAATGGTGTCACGTTTAAAGTTAATGGTCAAAGATTAAAGCCATATCTAGAGTACCAACCACATGGAGAGGACACCGAAATAAATTTGAGTGACCCACTAGATTTGAATTGAGATTTTTCTTTTCGGAGATTTAATTTTTTTTCTTCCTTTTTCTACTCTTCTACTAATTGAAATCGTTTGTGCATAAGTGTGTTTGTTTAACCATTAAGTTTTCTTTTATCACTTTTAATCATGAGACAGATCCTCTTGAACATCCTTAGAAGACTTCAACGTGTCCAATCTCATCTCAGAGGCCAGATACGATTTTGTAAAACACATCGTATTTGGAAGCTACAACCACCGGAGTTAGTATCCCACGTTGAGGATTTAGAAAGCCAACTCAGAGACATTGAGAGAAGTGTCTACAACATTCAATTAGAGCTTGAGGTAAATTCCATAAGAGGACGATTGTGATTTTCTTTGATTTTTTTTTGTTTGTTACTCTGTTTGTGTGTTTTAATTTGCGTGTTCTAGTTTGTCACCCCGGTTAAGTGGCGGATAACGGTACTCCGTGACAATCAAGTCAGTTACTTCAGTTTCCCACAATTACTGATTTTCTGAGGCGAAGGTATGGACAGAAATGAGATCTTGGCAAAGCTTCACAATCGATTCCCTTCACTTCCTCAGAATGCTCTCCTTACAATCTATAAAGCTCGGTCTGAACGCATGCGATTGCTCATGAGGAATAACATACCTGCTGATATCCGCTGGTTAATAGAGGCCAAAGTACGCTTGGCAGGTGAGTTGCCTCCTAAATTTATTGCATACATGCCTGGTTGTGGTAAAGGAAATTATGCAAGAAAGCGAAGAGCTCGAAAGATTTCGGTTGCTTGTCATAAGTGTGCCAGAATGATATGCGATAAAAAACGATGTTCTTTAGGAATGGTGTCTGATAACAGAGAAGATAAGATTCAATTCATTAAGGATGACTTGAATAAGGAGTCATTAGATGATATCCTTTTGTCTCTTCAAAGACATCCCAGTGGATATGTGCAAGAAGCGATTCTCCAGTTATGGCCATCATTCCAGAAAGAGCATGCACGATACAGTCTCGGGAATCTGACTATAAACGACCCTGTTTGCCAGTTTATAAGAAAACTGGATGGGAAGCCTATCCTCGACCCATAGAGGGCGTTGAAGCCGTTTCTGGACGTAAAATTGGAGGAAGATGTGAGCCACAGTCGCAACTACCTGTAAATATCCTTTAACTTTACTGTTGTTTTATTTCACTGTTGTTTTACCATCTGCATTATTTTCTTTAATAATTTTATTCTATCATTGTTTGCTTTTCCTTTTTACTGTTTCCTTTTTTACTCTCGAGCCATGTGCATTACATGATTAATTTGACATAGACATGATACCTCATTCACAGCTGTGATCCACTGCCGCCAAGATCTTTAAATATGATTCTTTTTATTTGCACTCACAAATTATTTTTGAGAAGTATCCTAATGGCAGCTACTCCCAATGAACAATTCAAGAACATTTGTGTGCTTTCCGGATTTAATTATGGTAAATATAAAGAGTTCTTTGAGGCAGCCATTGATCTTGGTCGATGCATAGCAGAGAGAAAATTACACTTAGTATACGGCGGAGGTGACCGAGGGTTATCAAAATTGGTCTCAGAAGCTGCTTTTGTCAGAGGAAGTCAAGTGTTAGGCATCATACCACAAGCCCTAAAACCTTTGGGCTGCTTGTCTAACTCACCGACTGGAGAAGAGTTAGTTGTCTCAGGTATGCAAGAAAGAATAACTGAAATGCGTAATCATGCTGATGCTTTTATTTTCTTACCAGGAGATCTTGCAACTCTAGAGGCACTTATCACATTAGCATCGTGGGCCCATCTGCACATTCATCAAAAACCCATCGGTTTGTTAAATGTCAATAAATTTTATGATGGCTTTATCGCATTTCTTAACCATGCAATAAAGAACTACTTCATTCCTTCCACAGTAAAAAAGCTTTTTATTTGTACTCACACTGCTAATGAGCTACTTGATCTGTTACAAGCTTATCGACCAGAGCCAGATCCCAGGACCTTGGTGTTGGAGTGTACAAATAACGATGGTAACAATAGCAGCAGTAAGAAATACAAATTAGATTTAAATCTCCGCCTGTAAATATTTTATTTTGTGTTGCACCACCCAAGTGATGTCTTCTAAACTCTAATTCTTTCCTTTAAAACATTAAGGACAATGTTTCGTTCTGGTTGGGGGGAGGGGATAGTTAACAATTGTGGAATGTTGGTTAAGTTTTTACTAATTTGTTGTTGTAGAAACTAACTGTTGCTAACTTTTTGTGTTGAAGATGGCTGAATATGGAGTGTAGTTACTCTAGAAACGCATCTTCTTAATTAAAAAAAAGAAAAAAAATAATAATAATGAAAAAAATTTCTTATTTTTCGTGTGATCTTTCTAACTTTTTCTTTTTGACTTCTCCTTTATAAATATGCATTTTCAAATTTTTGAGTCAAAGATGGCTGAATATAGAGTGTAGTGCCTCTAGAAACGCATCTTCTTCGTTAAAAAGAAAAAACCATTTTATTTTTCTATCATTTTAAGTGTAACTTTTCCAATTAGTTTTTCTGCATCATTTTCACATTTCTGCATGCATATTTTCCTTTCATGTTTAGAATAGGTTGGGGGGTAGAATGTTGTTTAAAAAAATAATAATAATAGTGTGATTTTGTTTTTATTTTTAGATGACATGATGACTTTCGAATTTTAGTATTTGAATTATCTTTGGTCTTGAGTGATGTTACACTATGTTTGCTACTCTACATGTTGATGTCGGAGATAAATATGAGTTGCTTGAAAGAATTGACATGTCATAATGAATACCAAGTGAGCTTTTGAGCCTATTATTTTTCTTGGAGAATAACCCTTTTTGCCCATCTTTCATACAACTTAACAGTTTACTATTTTATATACGATCTCTATATTCTTTTGAATCAACCCTCTAAAAAATTTTGTTTAAAAAAAAAAAGAAAAAGTGTGTTGCTACATCTAAATGTCCATTTAACTAGTAGATATGGAGGATTATCTAGAGCCCTAAAAGATGATGGAAATGTCATCTTTGACCCGTTTGAGCCTTTCTAGTCATCCCTTATGTGAAATATCCATAGTTAGTCCTTTTGAGCCTCTTACTAAAAAAAAAAAATTTTCTTTGTCAACTTATCATCTTGACCCGCTCCAATTTGGAGTATTACCCGATATCTTACAAGTTTCATCACCTATTCATGTTTGAGAAAAATATAAATAATTATTTTTTTTAGTAAAGTTGTGCAATACCACAAAAAAAAGAAGGAAAAAAAAAGAGAAAGAAAAAAAATTCTCTAAAAAAACAAAGCAAAAAAAAAGAGAGAGAGAGATATAAATTCAATAAGTGAAATGCATTTTTTTTTAGTTTCCAAAAGATATTATTTTTCTCAAACATATATTTTATTTTCTCTATTTTCCTTTCTTTGTTAGCCATGTCCCTAGCCTACGTTACATCCTAATAAAAATCCTTCTTGATTTTAGGGAACTATAGTTTGAAGTAGAAGTTAGTTATATGGGCTATGAAGATGTAGTAATGCATAATAAAAAAAATAAAAAAAAATAAAAAAAATACATTGGGTTGACTAATACTTCTTTTGACTTGAGATCGTGTTATTTCTAAGCTATGGGCATATTTCCTTCATCTTGGTGAGAGTGTGTGATAATGCTTGTTTATTATTTTCTCTCAATTTATCATTCATAGAAGTGACAATTTATATTGGGTTTAATTTCCTTTTATGTTTCTGTCCTAAGTTCAAAAGTGATATATATTTTGCTGCCTGATCTCTCGTTCATTGTGAAATGACCATGATGCCCCTCAAATACATAAAATATTTAATTATAACATAACACACATAATTAAATCACAAGAGACTTAAATATATAAAAGTAGGAATGTTAGTGAGACTTGCAGTATAAAATGATGATTTTCTCCCTTATAAATATACATTTTCTAACACTCAACACTCATCAAGTTCATCATCTCTTATTGCCATAAGTGCTAGGTTTGACGCTTCGAACTAATCTTCTTCATCACTCAATTCTGCATCGCTATCGTTCTAATTAGCTACCATGGCTTTCTTTTTTAGTTTATTGAGAAGTGGGCACTCCAATCTTATATGGCCGGGCTTCTTGCATTTATATCATATGATTACTTCCTTCTTCTCCTTTTAGTTCTTCAGGTTTCTGAATTTGTTTTGTTCATCGGATTTATTGAAACTTTTCCTAAATTTTTTGGCCATCATAACCATTTCTTCATCCTCAAACTCGCTTTACTCATCACTTTCAGGTTTTGATGCTTTAAAGGCAATGTTTTTCTCCTTTTTATCTTTCTCTCCTCTTTTAGCTGTCAAATCCTCTTCATAAAAAATAAGAAAGCCAATTAAATGATTAATAAGTAAAGTATTTAAATCTTTGGCTTCCTCAATGGCGGTTCTCTTAATGGCCGAATGATTTTCTTTACCTTCTCGTTATTTGAAAAAGTTTTACTAAGTGGAATGAACACTCTCATATTATTCCATTTTGAACAACTCATATTGTCTAGTATACTTACTAATTTTAGATTCTTTAACTTGGTTTGTACCCTCATAGACGACTTCAGGTTTATTCCAAATTTAATGAGCATTTTTACAACTATAAACTCTATGGAACCCTTTCTTATTTAAGGCACAAAATAAGGTATTTACAGCTTTGGAATTTAGAGAAGCTTTTGTCTTTTCCAATCATTCCATTGACTAGAAGGTTTTAGAATTTCTTCCCTTTCTTTATTTTTAGTAGTCGGCATGAAAGGACTATCATTAATGATTTCCAAAATCTTATAATCTAAAGTTTGTAAGTAAATTATCATCCTACTTTTCCAATATCAGTAATCGTTTCTTTCAAAATATAATGGTCTAGTGGTGGATTGTCCTTCCCTAAATGTGAAATCATTTTTAGTTGCCATTGATCTTCATCCCTAGACAATTAAGTTTAAATAAGAGCACCTTACTCTGATACCAAATGAAATACTAACTAAGCAACCCAAGAGGGGAGTGAATTGGGTTTCTAAAAATTTAAGCAACTAAAACTTAATGCAATTTAAAGAAAGTAACCAAATTCGAAATAAACAAGTTAATGTGAAATAAAAAATAAAGAGATAGGATAAGAGAAAGTAAACACGCGATTTTTTCGTGGTTCGACCAATTGTGCCTACGTTCACGCCTCCAAGCTCATCAAGCGTGAGAATTTCACTAAGCTAGCCACCAAGACTTTAACAAATTTTACCATTGACTTCTATGGTGTTAATAGACCTTTACAACAAGAGATTATCCCTAATCTCTAAACCCAAGCATGTAACCAACACTTATAATCACTCAACTTGATTTTACAAAAAGGATTAAAAATAAATTTCTCTCACATAATGTGTTTGATTACAAATGAGCTCAATGTGTGAATAAATGAAATGAAGAAACAAATTTTATGCTCAGATTGCAGAGGATTGCTCAATGATAATAGCAGTTGTCTCTCTTCTTTAAATTTGATTTAACCCATTTTATAGTTGGAGTAGAAAACTAGCCATTATTTACTTTCTGGTGATAATGGGCTTGCCGCTTGATGTTACCGACATAATCAAAGATTTGAATTTTTGCACATTCGGTTTGCTACTTTTCATTTTTAAGTTAGTAGTTTTTACTCTATAGAGCTTCAACCTGATAATTGGTCTACCGTTTTGGTGAATCGGGTTAGCAGCTTGCTACAGTAAAACAACTATTTTTTAAAATTATAGTTTTACCCCAAAACATTATCAAATTATTTTATAACCTAAAGCTTTATGGAACTTTGCAAATAGGTCAACTTCCAAAATTTTAAAACAATACTTGTTGATTTCAAAGTTCTCAAACTTTTTAATTTAAACTATAAACTTGAAAACAACCAATTTCATAAATATATTTTCTTGTTTAAAAAACATAATATGTAATTCCTTATTTATCCAAAACAAGTGATTTGTTATCATCAAAATTATCATTTTATAGCCATATAGGCTAACATCGATCCCTCTGTTATGAAGTAGGTAACTAAGAAACTTGCTGAGCTTACTCTAATTGTGCAATGGTTTGGGTTTAGTTTCATCTGGTGTTCTCAAAGGATTATAAATGTCTCTGCGAGGTGGTGTACATGATCAGCTCCTATTTGACTTTTGACAAGCATATCATCAACGTAGACCTCCATCATTTTCCTAATCTAATCTTTAAACGTGGTGTTTACAAGGTGTTGGTCAATGGCTCCCATGTTCTTTAATCCAAAAGGCATCACATGGTAACAATACAACCCTTAATTCATTATAAAGGATGTTTTCTCTTGGTTTACCTAAGACATCTGAATTTGATTATAACCTAAAAAGGCATCCATAAAAGTTAGCAAACCATTCCCAGCAGTCGAGACAAGTAACTGATCTATTATGGGAAGCGGAAAACTGTCCGTGGGGCAAGCTCGATTAAGATAGGTAAAATCTACACATCTGCCCTTATCCATTTGCTTTCTTAACCATGACCAGATTAGATGTCTATTATGGTTAAAGTACTTTTTTGATGAACCTTGCCTTTAACAGCTTCTCCACTTCCGCTTGGATTGCCTCGTTGCATTCTTGGTTGAAAGTCCTACTCTTTTGTTTAACCGGTGGGCAGTCTAGATTAACATTCAGGGAGTGTATTATGTGATCTGGTGATATTCCCAGCACATCTTCGTGACTCCACACAAATACATCTTTATTGTGTTTTAGCAAAGTAATTAGAGCTTCTCGTATTCATTCGTCGAGCCTTCCTCCAATTTTCACCACTTTGGAGGTGTCGTTTTCATTAATATTCACTTGTTCTATTGTCTCTTCTAATTCTATAGTTAGTTTTTTTTGTGGAACTTCTCTTTCGAGACAAAGAACTCGATTTTTATACTTTCCTACCGAGGTCGGTGAATCTCTCACCTTGAGTTTGATATTTTTTATAGTTAGGGCATAACTTTCTCTGGCGATCCACTATTCTCCCCTAACTATGCCTATTCTACTTCTGATTAGAAACTTTATTACTAGAGCATATTTTGACGTGACTGCCTCGATAGAGTTTAAGAAAGGTCTTCCCACAATCATATTATAAATAAAAAGAAAATCTACAACAAAGAAATCAACCATAGACGTAACTTGATCTTGTGCCTCCCCTATTGTAATTGGTAGTTGTATAGCCCCTTTAATAATGACGCTTTCACCCCTGAAACCCATTAATGGTGTCTTGATTGGTCTTAGCTTGTCCTTATAAATGTTCGTCCTCCTAAATGTCTCCATGTAAAGTATGTCGATGAAGCTCCCATTGTCTCCTAGAATTCAACGTACCTAGTAATTCACCACCATCATAGTGATTATTAGTGCACCATTGTGGGGTAATTTTACCACTGTTGCTTTTACTTCAGTGAAGGTGATCTCATATGGCACAAATTGAATATTCTGCTAAGGGAAATAACCGTGCATCACTTCTCTAGCTTGGCGTTTGATTGCCCTTTGTGACATACCCTTCGTCAAAAACCTTTTAAATATGGTTTTGATATGGATTGGAGCTTTCACTTTTTCTTCATTGTCTTCATGTTTTCCAGGCTTCTACAAACTCCTTCAATTTCCCTTGCCGAATCAATTCCTCAATCTGCTCTTTAAGTGCCCTACATTATGAGGTGTCGTGCCTATAATCTTGTAGAAGTAACAATACCTCGATCTATCTCATTTTCAAGTAGGGTGATTCGCAGGCTTGACCACTTGAGATAAGGTCTATTTTTTATGCGCATTAAGATATGTTCTCTGGTGGTGGTCAGTGGGTTGAAGTGACTGAATTGTGAATAGAATGTTGTTCGAGTCCGATCTCGCAAAGTGCTGAGTTCATGCTACTGAATTTTTTCCTTTGTATTTTTTTAAAGTCTGGCCATCTTTCAGATGAGGGTAGTTCAAATACTCCCTGAGACTTTCATCAACACGCTGTGAATGATAGTAAATGGGTTGATGGCCTTTTTTGCTGCTTTACTCTGATGAATTGTGACACAAATTGTTTTGAAAGTTGAGAAAACGAGATGATACTCCCTGGCTTGAGTTGCCTGAACCACTGTCTAGTTAATCCCGTCAAGATAAGTGAAAATGCTTTGTAGATAATTGCTTTTGAAGCTCCCTGCAACTCCAACCATGACCTATATGATTCCAAATGGTCGACAGGGTCCCCCGGAACTTTATACCCCTTTTTTTTCTGGCAACCTGAACCTTAAGAGCAACGGTGTATACATGATTTCATCCATAAACAATGGCTCCATATAATAATAATATAAAATATTTAATTCTAAATAATGATCACATAAGCAATGACATAAGTGAAGATGTAAGAGAAGTTTGTAGAGAGAGTTAAGAATTCTAGAATTTAGTAAGGTATTTATGAAGGATAATCTCAACCATTGATTAAGAGTTAGGGTGGCAAAATCCTAGCCATCCATTAGCCTTAAGAAATCCTATAAATACCCTTTACCCCCCTTCATTTTCAATGCAACCACCCTCTTCTATTTTAAGTCATAACATCAGGAGTAAAGAAATCCGTAATTTAGAAAGGTCTAAAGAAATCAAGATCAAAAGGTAAGGAACACTTCAACAGGAATGTAGGAACAAAATTCTTTTCATACTTAACTTGAGTTTTAACAATTCATTTATCTTGTGATGACTACTATGATGTAAATTTTTATATGGTCGGGTGTGTCACCTAATCTATTATATTTAATTATGTTATGGTCAGCTATGCCGCCTAATCTACGATACTTAGTTATGTTATGGCCAGCTTTACCACCTATACTATAATTCCATTTTGTTTAATTTCTGTATGGACGGTACTGCCACCTATATTAAAGATTATCGTCCTTAAATAATGTTGTATGTTGGTTTTTTTGTGCGTCTATGAACTTCAAATGTTATGACATAAGTTGCATTGGACGCATGCATTTCATAGTTACTTTATGAAGAAGACGTTTCAGAAAATAAATTTATGAAAAATAGGTGGTTGTACTACAAGGTGGCAAAGTTTTCAAGGAGGGCAAGCCCTCCAAGCTAAGTAAAAAGAAATCTTTTGGGGACGGCGATACGTAATGCCTAAAAGATAAACTAATTAGGCCCAAGGGCATATTGTTTAAAGAGTAAAAGTGCCAGCCTTGTAGTGCAACATGCCTAGGGCCTTAATAAAGTTGCTTTGTATTTTCCAAGTTCTCTTAAAAACTTAATGTGATCATCCATATGCATAATAATTTATACATGCATCAAAGTGTTATCTTACTGATGATTAGTTCATAAAGTCCTTATATTGCAAGTAACAATGAGTAAGGAAAGCTAGTGCCAAGTCCTAACTGAGACAAAGTGCATATGGGCATAACAAACATTGGGTTTTACAATGGGCTCAGTTTTGTTTAAATAAAAAAACAAGTATCTCAACTTTATGTAATAGTAACATTTTTTGAAAAATGTTAAGGAATCTCCGTGTGACTCGTACTTTTTTTTAAAAAGTTTTGTTTGTTATGTATAACTACTTTTAGAACTCGTATTTATATTAAAAGTGCAATGTTTTTTAACATTTTTTAATAAATATTTAAATGGAGTGTTACAAATTGGCATCAGAGCCCAAGGTTTAAAGCGATTGTAGACCATCCATATGCACAAATCAAGGGGAAGGACAAGGCTCAGATTTTAAGTTAAAACTTGAAATTAAGATAATTAGAAAAATCTTACATTTGATTTGTTTGACACGTAGAAATAAGATTAAAACTCGTTGAGCTATCAAGCTTTAGGGGTAACAGAAACAAAAAGGGTGGAAGGAACTTCAGGGGAACAATCTGCAATTGATCGACTTACAAACATTGTGGCACAACTCTTGGAAAGGAAAGTTAGAAGGAATGAATATGTTGGGGCAATAAACAACGTAAGGAGGGAATTTAGACGATTAAATCTACTTGCATTCGAAGGAGGTGTAGATCTTATCGTAGCAGATCAATGGTTTGCAAACCATGGAAAAAATGAGAGAAGTAACTAAAGTGCCAAAAGAAGAAAAAGTCGATTGTGTCTCCTCTATGCTACGAGATCAGCAGAATACTGGTGGGACTCTATCAAATGAATTCATAATGATGCAGTAATGCAATGGGTGGAATTTAAAAAACGCTTCTATAACAAATAATTTTCAGAGACTGTTTGCTCAGCCAAAAGAGGAGGGTTTGTTTATTTACAATAGGGAAGAATATTTGTGCTAGAGTATATTCGAAAATTTAATGAGCTCTCTCGATATGGCCCACATATGGTTGCAATGGAAGACTTGCAAAAAGACCACTTTATGCAAGGATTGCACAAAGATCTCGCAAAAGACTTAAATGTGGCTAGAGTTTGTGATGCTTCTTTCAACGAACTCATTGATCGAGCTTTAGCAATCAAATAAGTAGATGAAGAAAAGAAGGAAGAAAAACCAAGGAACAAAGGAAGTATTGACTAGGGGAATCTTCTAGCTAACCATGAAAGACAGTGCTTAAATAATAAAAAGACAAAAAGGAAATGCCAATGGTCCAAGATCAGAATAAAAGCAAACACCCAAAGAATCATCAAAAGGAAGTCCCACAGAAACCAAAGTGCAATCAGTACGCCAGAACTCACCTTGGGGAATGTCAAGCAAATACCAGGACATGTTTCAAATGTGGAAAGAAAGAACTTTATCAAGGACTGCCTAAAGAATGGTGCGCAATAAGAAAAAGCTAATGCTCGGGTATTTACACTCACCAAGATGGATGCAGAAAGAAACCCCTCAATAATATCAGGTGAACTATCTATCTCTAAAACTCCTGCACATGTGCTAATAGACTTAAGAGTTACTCATTCATTTGCCTCACCAGCATTAATTAGGAAAATCAGAAATGTTCCTGACATAATAAATAAGCCTTTTAGTGTCATGGTACCATCGAGTGAAATATTAAACTAAAGACAATTAATTAAGGCATGTGAGGTCAGCATTAGTGGTAATACACTATGTGTTGACCTAATAATCCTCGAGATGCATGACTATGACATAATCTTGGCATAGATTGGCTATCAAAACACTATGCCAAGATAGACTGTAAGAAAAAGAAGATGACTTTTTGACAACCATAAAAAGAATCATTTATATTTAAAGGAGAATGTAAAGAGAACAAAATATATGTCATTTCTGCCTTAAAAGCAGCTAGACTATTAAATAGAGAATGTGAGGGGTACTTGGCAAGTGTGGTCATCGAAACAAAAGAGAAAAGACTAAAGTTGGAAGATATTCTAGTGGTGAACAAATTTCCTGAGGTCTTTGTTGAAGAACTTTTAGGATTGCCACCAGATCGAGAAATTGAATTCAAAATCGATTTGTTACCAGGAAGTGCTCCAATTTCAAAGGCGCCCTATAGAATGGACCCATCAGAATTAAAAGAGTTAAAGAGTCAGTTGCAATAGTTACTAGACAAAGGTTACATAAGCTGAAGCCTTTCACTATGGGAAGCACTAGTATTATTCGTAAAAAAGAATGATTGATCAATGTGAATGTGCATCGACTATCGAGAGTTAAATAAGGTGACTATCAAGAATAAGTACCCATTTCTGCGCATCGATGACTTGTTTGATCAGCTACAAGGAGCATTAGTATTTTCAAATATTGATCTAAGATCAGGATATCGCCAGTTAAGAATTAGAGAGGCAGATATTCCTAAAATAGCATCCAAAACAAGTTATGAACATTATGAGTTTGTCGTCCTATCATTTGGTCGAACTAATGCCCAAAAGCCTTTATGGACCTCATGAATAGGGTATTTAAAGACTGCCTAGAAATATTCATAGTGGTGTTCATTGATAACATTTTGATCTACTCATGAAAAAATGAAGAGCATGTTGAGCATTTAAAGATCACTCTTCAAACCTTAAAGGAGAAGCAACTTTGTGCAAAATTCAACAAATGTGAATTTTGGATTGAAAAAGTTATATTTTCAGGACACCTGATGTCTAAGGATGGAATTTCAGTAGACCATTTGAAGGTGAAAGCTGTGAGCCAATGGTTCAGGCCAACTAATACATGAGAAGTCAAAGGCTTCTTGGGTTTGGCTGGATATTATCAAAGATTTGTAGAAGGGTTCTCTAAGATCGCAATGTCATTGACCCAATTAACAAGGAAAATGTCAAGTTTGTGTGGGCACCAGAGTGCGAGAAAAACTTTAAAGAATTAAAACAGCGACTGGTTACCACTCCAATCTTAGCCATTTCTAACATTTCTGAGGAATTTGTCATCTTTAACGATGCCTCCAAAAGTGGCATAGGATGTGTCCTTAGGAAAATAGAAAAGTCATTGCATATGCTTCCAGACAATTGAAGGAGTATGAGAAAAATTATTCAACGCATGATTTGGAGTTGGCAGCGGTGGTGCACGCATTAAAAATATGGCGTGACTATTTAATGTGGGCATATTGTAAGATTTACACTGATTACAAGAGCCTCAAATACTTGTTTACACAAAAGGAGTTGAATATGCGATAACGTCGTTGGCTAGAGCTTGTTAAGGACCCCTACTGTGAAATAAACTATTACCCTGGAAAAGCAAATGTGGTAGCAGATGCACTAAGTCGAAAGTCAAGCCTATCAGCTTTAAGGATTCTGCCTAAGCCGTTACAAAATGATATATGCAAGGCAAAGATCGAGCTAGTAACAAAAAAATTAGCCAACATGATGCTTCGCTCAACCTTATCAGAAAAGATTAAGGAAGGGAAGGAAAGTGATTCTTACTTAAAGAACTTGAAGATAGAAGCCAACTCAAAGGAGATGTCATTTAAGAAGTCAGAAAAGGGAATCATTTTATTCAAGGACAGGATATGTGTACCAGATAATGACGATATAAGGAAAGCGATTCTACTTAAAGCTAACAAAACTCCACATTCACTTCATCCTGGCACAACAAAGATGTACAATGACTTAAAGAAGCATTATTGGTGGCTAAAATGAAGAATGATATAGTTGAGTTTGTGGCAAAAAGTCTCACTTGTCAACAAATTAAAGCAGAGCACTAGAGACCAGTAGGACTATTGGAATCCAATCCAGTTCCTCAATGGAAGTGGGAAGAAATCACAATGGACTTCGTGATTGGTCTTCCAAGGACTGGAAAAATGCATGATGCTATTTAGGTGATCCTCGATCGACTCACAAAGTCTGCTCACTTTTTGCTTATTCGAATAATGTACACCATGGACCAACTTGCAGAAATATATGTAAAAGAGATAGTAAGACTACATGGTGTACCTATTTCTATTATTTCTGATTGAGATGCAAGGTTTACTTTGACATTTTGTTAAAAGTTACATAACGCTATGGGGACAAAATTAAAATTTAATACAGCATTTCACCCTTAAACAGATGGCCAATCAGAAAGAACAATTTAGATGCTCGAAGATATGTTGCGAGGATGTGCTATCGACTTTAAAGGATCATAAAGAAAGTATTTACCATTCGTTAAATTTTCCTACAACAATAGCTGCCAAGCAACAATCGGCCTGGCACCATACGAAGCTCTATATGATAGAAAATGTAGATCGCCTATTCATTGGGATGAGATGGGTGAGCAAAGGTATATTGGATGTGACTTAATTACTGCCTCATTTGAAGCGATCGAGAAAATACATCAAAGAATGCAGGCAGCTCAAAGTCGACAAAAACGTTATGCCGATAAAAGATGAAGGCTTTTGGAATTTCAAGTTGGTGACAAAGTATTTTTAAAAGTTGCCCTAGTAAAAGGATCAATGAGATTTAAGAACAAAGGCAAAATAAGTCCAAGGTTTATTTGGCCAGTTGAAATACTGGAACGTGTCAGGAATGTTTCCTACTGACTTTCTCTCTCACCACCATTATCAAGAATACAGAATGTCTTTCATGTCTCCATGTTAAAGAAATATATTCCAGACTCCTCTCATGTGGTAGATTATAAGCCTCTTCAATTAGATTTAGACCTAACCTACGAAGAACGTCCAATTCAAATTCTTGATAAAAAGATAAAAGAGTTAAGGAATAAGAAGATCCCTTTAGTTAAAGTACTATGGCGAAATAGTTCAGTGGACAAGGCAACATGGGAATGTAAGGAAGAGATGAAGAATAAGTATCTTGAGCTATTCGGTAAGTAAATTTCGAGGACGAAATTTTCTTAAAGGGAGGAGGAAATTGTAAGGTACAATTTTCTCACTTAAATATAATTGAATTTATTTTAAACTTACAAGCCCCTTAAGTATTATTATTATTATTATTATTATTATTATTATTATTATTATAAAATATTTAATTCTAAGTAATGATGACATAAGCAATGACATAAGTGATGATGTAAGAGAAGTTTGTAGAGAGAGTTGAGAATTCTAGAATTTAGTAAGGTATTTATGTAGGATAATCTCAACCATTAACAAAGAGTTATGGTAGTAAAATCTTGGGCATCCATTAGCCTTCAAAAATCTTATAAATACCCCTACCCCTTTTCATTTTCAATGCAACCAAAAAATTTGACCATCTTCTACAGAAGTCATAACATCAAGAGTAGAGAAATTCTTAAATTAGAAAGGTCTAACGAAGTCAAAATTAAGAGGTAAGTAACACTTCAACTGCAATGTAGGGACAAAATTCTTTTCATACTTAACTTGAGTTTTAACAGTTCCTTTATCTTGTGATGACTATAATGATGTGAATCTTTATATGGTCGGTTATGTCGCCTAATATATGATAATTAATTATGTTATGGTCGGTTATGCCGCCTAATATATAATGGTTAATTATATTATGGTCGGCTATACCGGCTAATCTATGATACTTAGTTATGTTATGATCGGCTCTGACTCCTGTACTATAATTTCATTTTGTTTAATCTCTGTATGGACGGTAAAGCCACCTATATTAAAGATTATTGTCCTTAAATAGTGTTATGTGTTGGTTCTGTTGTTCATCTAAGAACTTCAAATGTTATGATATAAGTTGCATTGGACGCATGCATTTCATAGTTACTTTATAAAGAAGATGTTAGAGAAAATGAATTTATGAAACGAAACGCCCAAAAGATCAACTAATCAAGCCCAAGGGCATATTGTTTAAATAGTAAAAGTGTCAGCCTTGTAGTGCAACATACTTAGGGCCCTAATAAAGTTGTTTTGTATTTTCTAAGTTCTTTTAAAAACTTAATATGATCATCTATATGCACAATAATTTATACATGCATCAAAGTGTTATCTTACTGAGCTTTAGCTCATGAAGTCCTTACATTGCAGGTAACGATGAGTAAGGAAAGCTAGCGCCATGTCCTACTCGAGACAAAGTGCATATGGGCATAACAAACCTTGGGTTTTATGATGGGTTCAGCTTTGTTTCAATAAAAAAAAAGTATTTCGGTATTATGTAATAATAAAAGTTTTTGAAATACGCTAAAGAATCGCCGTATGACTCCTACTTTTTCTAAGAAAGTTTTGTTTATTGTGTATAACTACTTTTAGAACTCGTATTTATATTAAAAATAGTGTTTTTTAAGCATTTTTTAATAAATATTTTAGTGAAGTGTTATACTTTAGCTCCTTTGTAAACAGTAGAATGCCTTTGAAATTAATATCAAAGTGTTTTTAGTTTACTTGAGTGATCATATCTTTCCCATGGCGATTTTTTCTTAAAAATACCTTAATGTAGAATAAATTAGGCATGATTCTTAGAGTGGGTGTTCTTCCCCTATTTTTGGGGGTGTTGTGGGGATAGTGGCCTTTTGTCCAATGACTTTATCCATTTTTTGCAATGTCTTCATGATCTTTTTTTTTTTTGTGATAAGCATCATCCCGACATTTTAACTTTGTTGGTTTGGGGGCTTTGACCCAATCACAATTTAAATCAAGGTTTTTATATTTCCTATCCTGAGGATTCATGAATTCCCACCTGATAGACTTCGTCCCTGTTTTTGAGAGATCTGATTTTCGTCTCTAGAGACTCTTACCCCTTTGAGGTGGTATTCATCATTAATTACCTCATCAACAGGCTCTAGAAGTCAAAAAAGCTACCTATTACCATAAGTGAAAAAGAGCGATCTATAATCGTTTAGAGTGAAGCCATCCATGAGTAGTTTAAGCCTATGTGTCACTAATAAGTAAAGAATAGTGTGTAAGCTACTGAGAAGACTACTACAACGACAAGACTACTACCAAATAGGATACTGTGCAAGCTACTGATTTGTGATTACGATTTGAAAATAAAAAGATTCAATAGTAAGAAACAATGAATGTACTAAAATAAAATAAAAAATCAATATGCTATTGCAAGAAACTTTTTATAAATAGCAAACGCCTTTGTATACACTTATGCATTATTACAACAAAAAGGTCATTTTGGAGATTATGTTGATAAGGTTGGTTGGACCTACTCCTTTTAGTTATTTGATGGAAAAGTTGTTAATATTGAGAATCCTGAGAAAATACTAAGTTTCAATTGATCGATTAACGCACACAAATGCTTGAGTTTATCTCCTTCTTGACTGTTTCAAGTGATTAAAGGCTTCATTGATGTATTTTTTTGGTTGTGATGGTTATCACTTAAATTGATGTTTCTCAAGCTAGTTTTGTTTCAGCATTTTAGGGTTTGTTCTCAGAGGGAGAATTTTCTTTTTATACCCTGTTCTTTGGATTCTTTTTGGCAAAAAGGGGGAGTATTAGAAAGTTAGTGGAGCAGAATCTTATTTTTCTATATTTTCTTTTTTCTCCTTTCTTTTGCTTAGGAGGGAGATGTTCTGGCTAGGTAGAGCATTCTATGTTATGACACAAGCATTGGCATTCTTGTTATAACACAAACATTTATCACTACTAGAAAAATGGTCTTTACTGACTTTAGAATAGTGTCAGAAATTACTTTCACTGACACTTGTTAATTGTGTCAGTAATCTGGGAGTCAGAAAAATAGTGACACTTGTAATTGGTGTCAGTGATTACTATTACTATAGTATTACCATATTTATGACACTATGGTATTAGTAGCTACTGATAATGATCACTTGTTAAAAGTTACTCTCACTATAGTATCATAAATATTATGACACTATAGTGTTAGTGTTTACTAACAATTATTACACGTCAATATTTTGTTTTACATTGGGTAGATGACATGATAGAATGAACGGATACTAATACTTTAGTGTCAGAAATTTGTAATACTATAGTATCTCTAATATTATGGCGCTAATAATTTTTTGACGCCAATGGCTTCAAATAAAAGATGCTAACATTATTGTTGTTACTCTATAATTTTCATTGTTCTTTTAGTTTTGCCAATCAAATAATGGTATTCAAAGAAAATCTATTTAAATTAAACTAAAGTACGAATTTGAATAATTAAATAGAAGTATATAACATTTCTAATAACATTTAAATAGGTATGAAATAAAATACTAATGCAAATATTTACAAACTTAAAATATTGTTTGAAAACATGTCAAATATTTACACGAACACAACAACAGCTTGCGGAGATACATGCATCTACTCTTTCACCTTCGTCTTGCCCTTTACCTTTGCCACCTATAAGTGTAGTATATAGAATCAATTAGCTAATACAGAAACTAAGTGGCATGATAATAAACATGATAATAAACTAAACAGGGACAAAAATATTAGAGAATCCCTAAAAAATAAGATAGGAGAAGCATAGATGATAGACATGGTTCAGTCTGTAAGTTCATTGTCGTCAACTAAATCACCAATGTGGTGTATAATAACTTGGACCTAAATTAACATTGTAGCGTAGTTAGTTTTAGAAGAAAAGAACAACTCAATGATTGAGACAATGACTTGGAAAACAGACTCAGGTTGCGTTCAGTCAAAAGAACTTACATATAGCCAAATCTGCTTTCTCACTTATTGTCCAATATTTAATTAAAATGAATAAAACTGCTTAAAGAGCAAATAAGGACTTTTACAAAAATCAATTCTTTGATATTTACAAGAAAAAATAAAATTTACCTGATTATTGTATGCTACAATTAACTTTGCAACATACATGGCCCATTGATCGCGAAGTTGCGAAAGATCGTCCATAGTGTACTCATCACAGCCCTTGAACTTAAAAAATAAAGCAACAAAATGTATTCATATATTTTAAAATCTGTCCTAAAATAAAACAACAAAATAAATACATATATTTTTAAGTTTTTTATGATTAACATCAAACTGAACAGCATGCAAATAAATTGTATATCACCACAGCAAACAACGGTTACCAAAGCTTTACTCAATATTACTTCTAACAACAAAGACTAGGATTTATATGCCTTCAACAGAGCATTCATGCAACAGGTCTAGTCAATACTGAATAATACTTTAACACTGAACACTAAGATTTATATGCATTCTATTTGTACATGCAACAACTCCAGTCATTTTGGTTTACTCTAAAGTGCCTTAAATACATAGTAGAACACACTAAAAATTAGCATCAATTTTTCCAAACATGTTGAATGCATGCAGTAAAATATATATGGCGTTATAGCTTTTACCTATAATAAATATGGCAAGAAAAGTGTATGTGATTATCCTAAACATACACAACACTTCCTCTCATCCTTAGCACAAGATATGATTATATTGCTAGTTTGAAGCATAAAGCAGCAAACTGTTAACCCATTAAACATCTTCACAATTCACATAATTGACAAGTATTATTCCAGACAGAGTGACAATTGATCAATTAAACATTGTTCTTAAGAAAATTCATTCCATAATGCATTCTTCGACAAAATATTAAAAAAGTTATGGAGAAACTCACATTGTTTTCAAGAATGCACAAATCGCGAACAATATCCTGGATGTACTTCATCACATAATAACCACATTCAAAGGTTCCAGGTTGTTTCGGACACTAAAAAAGAAAAAAATTAGTTTGAAATAAACTGATGAAGTAACAATGGAAATCATAACTTTGTTTTATTAATACCTTCGCAGAGACCCACCCATGCCATGACCTTCTTTTTGTTAGTCTTCACTTGATGCATTGTTATCCCACTATAAGTAATAAATAACGAGATGCAGACAAATTAATCCACAACATAAAAATTAAAAAAGAATTAAGTAAACTAATTAAACTTACTCATTCACCATCTCTGCTTGACTCATCATCATCGATTATCACCTAATGGATCAAGATAATATATTTTTCGCCTCACCATATCAATTGCTACTAGCACCCAATGGCCACTAAACAAACAATTAAAAAAAAAAAAGATTACAAGAAAAATTTAAATCATTTATGTAAAAAAAAAAAAAAGAAAATAGACAAAAATAAATAAACTATACCTGGGTTATATGGAAACACAACTATCTCAGGCTATTTGAATCTTGTCCAAAAGGTCTGAAATATAAGAACACCTATTTGGGTAGCTTGCTTGACTTGGATCAAATTAGCTGTACATCCAAATTGAATTGGAATAACACCACTGCCATTATCCATCTCCTCATACAAGTGTCTATTAAAAAAAAAATTTATGACATGAATATAAGAAAAAATATAATGACAGGTTGCAAAATCAGAAAACATAATAAAAAAATAAATCAAGTTTTTTATGCCTTACTTGATCCATATCTCCAAGACAGAATTTGAGAGCTCTGTAAACTCAATGACTTCATTGCAAATCTGCATGTCCAATCTACTCTCCCAGTGGACACCAAAAGTCTTCAGATCATGTGCAATCATAATCGACCGTGGCAGGGAGCTCTCAATCATTAAAGAAAAGATGTTCATCTGTGAACTTTTATTCTCTTTTCTTGCTTTTACAGCTCCACGAGTATTCTTTCTCAGAATAAGTTTCCTTGTTATCACTGGTTTTACAACAAGGGGTTCTTTTGTTGTTCGTTTCTGTTCATACAGGTATTCCACGGCATTTGTAGGAGACTTTTGGCCAGCCACTTTTCTCTTTGCAGGAGTTAATCTTGGAGATCTTCTTGGGGTGATTTTTGAAATGGCTTCACAATCTACTGGGGGTGGATTCTGTACAGGGGATGGCAGGGGAGGTGTGTTGGTGTTTTAGTCAAGTTTTGGAGAAACAGTGGGGGCATTGGTCACTGACTTTGGATTAACTTTGGGGATGTTGGTCACTGACTTTGGAGTTGCTTTGGGGTTGGGGTTGTTAGTCACTGACTTTGGAGTAACTTTGCTGGGTGATCGACGATCTATCTCCATCTTAACACTGCAACCACCTTTGGAGTTAGGAAAGTTGGAACTGCCAACTTCAGTGTTATTGCAGGCGTTTATCCTTGCATTCATTTGATCTAATTGAGCCTGCATAAACTGAAAACTCTCCTGATACATTCTCCGTTCTTGCGCCAACTCCGTGGGGTCAGGAACATTGAAATACATGGATGGGGTGATGAATTGACTCAATCCTTGCACCCGACTTCCATTAGGTTTTTTTTGAAGGGCTTCACCTAGGATATCATTCGGTCCTTGGGATTGAAACGTTCCCTGCTCAACTTGGCTTCTTAGCTCACTCTACAAAATAAATATAAAAATATTTGATCAAAATTAGGAATAAGAAAACAAATATGTTAAATAATGACAGTGTATACATACATCGCATTACTAGCATTTTTTGAAATAAACAATGGTAGTAGTTGTATTAATTAACATGATCTTGGATTATAAAATAATTCAAGCAGCTATAAGTTTCAAACTATTTGCATTGGTAATTTTTAGTGGTGGTGGGAGCTTACAATTCTTTCAGCCACTTGCTGCACTTCAGGTGCATAAGTTCCATTTTTTTTCCTGTGAGCCAATAACCAGGCTTCACTGCGGTCAATCTCGCGCCCAACACTCCGAGGTCCAACTGCTGCAATAATTCAACAAAAAATGAATTCAAAACTACTATGAATCATCCGATTATTTGTATTAAAATGGTCATAAGTTTGTATAGGGTGGTTATTGTACTTACTCTTTTATGCAACATGCCCAAGATATCTGTCTTTGCCCAAGTGATGATTGTACATATTCTTTGCTCTTTTTTCCTTTGCTACCTTACTTTTTTCTTGCACAAAGTGGATATTGATTAAAATGGTTACAGGAACTGAGTAATATTATCTAACTAACAGAATTTTAAACATACTTGAAAGTCTTCGGATAAAATCTTATCAACAAAGCTCTTCCAGTCCTCTTTTCTAATGCCTTCATACTCCAGAGGAGGCTTTTTCAGTGAACTCAAGTTGTTTGCATTGGGCATAATATATTCATTGGCCAACTTACATCTAAAGCCCCTTAATGCAATCCCATCCACTTCAACACTTGGGTTTTTGCCTTAAGACTCAACTTGAACTTTTCCTGAAAATGAGTCCATAACGTCTCCTTGATGTCTAATGGCACTTTCCTCCAATCATCATATATAATTGGAACTCTTTCCCGTACAATCACCCTAATGTAGTTCCTCAGATCGTTTCTCTTTTTCCCAACTGGAACTCCATAGGAATTGTACATAACCTCAGTCTGGTCACTAGCTCCTCTCTGCAAGTTTTTCTTCTTTGTAAGGTTTCGTCTAGGTCTTCCTTCCAGATCTGGATCATATGTTGGCTCCTCTTTTGCTGCCATGTCTCTAACAAACCTGCAAATACATAAATGTGGATGAGTGCACCAGATACCAATATAATATCCCAATTTAATAATAAAACAATTACAAAAAATTAGTTGCGGACTTACGTTCAGTAGTGCTAATAAGGCATAGTAGTTGGATTATTCATTTTCCGCACCAATATTTACATTAAAAACACCAACAACTAATCTTACATAAATTCTTCATCACTCAAATCTAACTTACATTCCGAAAAATTGTTGGATAATGGTGTATACTCATCGATGCCATCACACAAGGCCTCATTTGAATAATTACATTTTTCACTCACTGAACAAACAACTGATTTACTATTATCTAACTGATCTTTCATATAAAACACTTGCTTTGCATGACCAGCTAGAATGAAACAGTCAGATTTGTAGCCTATCCGATCTAAATTGACTATAGTGAACCCCAACTCATCAACGTTAACTCCTCTATCATCTACCCAATCGCACTTGAAAAGTACCTTCTTAACCCCTAGATAATCAAGCTGCCAAATTTCATTGACAACCCCGTAAAAAGGCATATCCCCAAAATGGGGTTTTTTGTCTTTTGAACTTGAAATTTGTAAAGTGTTAGCAACCACATAAACGCCACTGTTTTGTGTTATGCGGTTGCTGTCCCGATCTCTCGTAGCAAAATTAACTCCATTAATACAGTAGCCTTCATATGAAACCACGCTTGAGCGAGGTTTGTTTGCCAGCCACCATACTTTTTCGTCAACCGCTACATTATTTGCTTTATCAATTCTTACCTATTGTTCAATTAATGAAACCATAATAATTAGTTGAAAGAGAAAAGTTTAATAAGTTTACTTGGGTACTTTTATTAATTAGACCTTGAAGCTAATCTAACCTTTTGTTTCAGCCAATCAGCAAACGTACGGGAGTGCTCTGTTGGCAACCATAAAGGTTTTTTTAATTGACGAGGGTGTTTTGATTGCAATAAGGCCAAATGCTCCCTAAAATTATACCAACAGAATTAATAAAATTGAAAAAAAAATTAACGAAAAGAGATGAAAATTTTTAGGCACATACTCTATGTATGGTTGAATCTCGGGGGTGTTCACTAAAACACATCGGTGCGCTTGCGCCAATGTAAGGGCATCAACCACCTTAATATTTGGACCTCCGAGTGGGCTTTCAACTGTAAAATCAATTAGACAACCAGTAGGTAGTCCAATTGATTTACAATTTGGAAGGTATTCAGCATCTTCATAAAACGCTGATTTTGTACAGTTTCATTAGACCCAATAACTTTGAATATTTTGAACCCGGATATAGGGGCTTTTCAGCATCTTCAAGCATATCCTTAAAAGAAGTAGGATCTTTATAACAATGCTCAAAAGCATTATGAACCATGTCATCTATATAACTATAATCCGGATATCTAAAACGCTGATTTTGTGGCTGGTCTTGGCATTTTACAAAGGTAGGTTTCCGATCCACCTCACCGTGCCAATTCCAAACTAAATATTTTTCTAGAAAACCTTTTTTAAATAGATGTAGCCTGACTTTTTCAGGAGTCAAAAACTCCATATTACAACAAGAGGTACAAGGACATCTAATTGACATTCTATTTTCAGAATTAAGAATGGCAAACTCCAAGAAATCATCAACCCCATCACTATACTCATCAGACAATCTATCACATAATATCCAAGTTTTGTCCATAATATATATTGTTACCTGTTCATTTGTTAGATGTTGTTAGTTTAATAAGTTTACTTAAATTGCACAAATAAATTCAAACTTTTAGGTTTAAATAAAAAAATACAAATTGCAAAATAAATCTAAGTTCTATTTGTTTAGAGTCATTTAAATACATGTACGCATTCAGCAACCCAACAGAGCATATATGTAAGCATTCAGCAACCCAACAGAGCATACATATACACATTCACTAAGCCAACAAATCTAACTTACATGTACACATTCAAAGAAGCCAACAAAACATGCCACACCCACACTTTTTAAAATTTCATTTTCATATTAGAACAAACAATTTAATTCCATAAGAGTCTATGCAACAAAAACGACAGTAAGACCATGCATGTCAATATTTAAAACATGTCAGTACAAATAAAACTCAGAGCACAACGATAATAGAAACTGAAAGAAAGTGAGTGATTTAAAAGAATTACCAAATGAAGACAGCTGTTACACCGTAAACTTTTGTGATTCTTTAAAAGCGAGAGATTGAACTGAACATATTAATTCAAGTGATTAGAGCTACTCAATTGAAATAAACATGCAAGATATAAGAAGTTTGATTAGAATGTGCAGTATCGACAGTGGGATAGGATTTTAGGGTTTTGTTTACTTAGCTTTGACAGAGAAGGAGACTCGGTGGTAAAGACTGAAACGAAGAGTGAATGACTTAGAGAAATATTAGATTCGATTTTGGTCTTAGGGTTAGGATGAAACGAAGCGTTTTACTTATCTTTATTTTTTCTAAGTGAAACGATATCGTTTCTAACTAAAAGTATATTATTTAATAACTAAAAGTATATTAACTAAAAGTATATTATCGCTAAAATACCTTACTGTCACCACGAAAAAGCCCAATGGTCTTTTTCGTAAACTTAAATGCTTCGATGTTTGAGGTCCCCAGTTCGAATTCCATCCATTACATTATTTGAATTATTTTATTTTTATTACTAATACTTTAGTGTCACAGATTTCTGATGTCTAAATTTCAGACACTATAGTATCATTACTTTGTGATACTTCTGTGTTAAACGCGGAAAATGGCCCATAAACATGAAAATACTGATACTTTTCAATTAAGTGTCACAAACAAAGTGTCAGTAAAGATCATTTTTCTAGTAGTGTATGTTACAGAAACACATTTGGTTTTTATTATATAATTGTCTTTATAAACTAATGTACTATTGTGCTCATAATTGATTTAGTTATTGCGTTTGTGTTTTTGACCTTGTGTTTATAGGTTTCTACATGACATGGTTGTTACTAGTCCTCAATCCATATTTTCTTTTCCTTTTTTAATTGAAGACTTTGTTTTATTTCAAGAGCTCAATAATCACTCTATTACTCAAATTCGTTGTTTGGTTGTGTGCCAATAAGGATCCAAAAGGGTGGTTGTTAGTACATTCGTATGTTGGCATAAGATTATTTTATAGTCGTTTATCATGTAGCACATTATGCATTTCCCTGTAACCATAAGCTACCAATGTAGCTTGGTCATATTTAGAGTTTACTTGTAATAATTCTTATATTTCTTTATAACTGAAGCTGTCAACGTAGTTTGGTACTGTTTAGAGTTACGGTTCTAGAACTAAAGTATTTGTGAAGTTTACATCGCATAAGGAGTTTATTTAACTAGCTAATGGCGACTAGGGCAAAGAAAGAAGACTTGGGCGTGCACTACATCAGGAGACCACGTAAGGCTTCTCAGGAAGAGGATATAGAGATTGGGGTGATTTTCAAATGTTTAGATAAAGAACATCTTCTTAATAAAGTAAGTTTAAATAAGTTTCATTCTCTCAGAGTAACATTTTGAAAATGAATTGATAGACACTTAGGAGGTCTACACGTCCGTAAGAAGAACGTCAAGTATTTGTATTGAATTAGAAATTTCTAAGCTGAGTTTGTTTCTATATTTCGGCTTTGGTTTTTCAGTTTTTGTTTTGAGTTTTGAATAAGCAATTTCACGTTGTGTTATTTTACAATTAGTTTCCTTAAGAGTAGAAAGTTAATTCTAAAGTTAAGGGATGAGTTGCTAATCAGAGCATCATTTATATATTTATTTTTGACCTGAAATAATACAAGTCGAATTTGGTTCGTAATTGAGTGGTCTGATTTTCACCCTAAGAAGATCGAATATTTTCTTGTTTAAGTTGTTCCTTGGCTCTAACCTATCATTGGTATCAGAGTAGGCTATCATGGCAACTAATAGAGAGAGAATTGAAATTTTGGAACTATAGTTGGAAGGAGTCCAAGACGAGATGCAACAATTGGAGAGCGGAGTGGGTGATCGTCTGCAACTTCTAAAGGAGTCTTTCAAAGCTTTGTCTAAAGTAGTACTACCAACTAGAGGATCTGCTCCATCTCATGCTTTTGAATGAGGGAATCCTTCTCAGAGTCATCATGAATAAATGGACAGAGGCCGCATGAACATCCTTCCACTGAGAACGTCGCTAGAATTCCCACGCTATGTCGCAGACGACCGAACAGAATGATTTAATCGAGCAGCTCAGTTCTTCAAGTTCCAAAAAACTTGTGAAGTTAAAAAAGTTGGCTCGGATTTCTTTCACTTAGAAGTAGAGGTAAATCAATGGTGGCAATGGCTGAATAGGACCTACAAAGAAGAGAATCAAAAAGTGACTTGGGATATGTTCACTAAGAAGTTATGGGCTCGATTTGGAGCTACTAATCGTGAAGATTTCGACGAAGCTCTCTCAAGAACTAAACAGAACGGTTCTTCACAGAAATACCAGAGAGTTTGAGAGATTAGATGGAAAAAAAAAAGGCTCTCATTGGCACCTTCATAGGAGGATTGAAACCTGAGATCGTCGGTGGAATTCGAATGTTCGGGTCCAAGATATTAAAAGAGGCCATCAATTTAGTGCAGATGAGGGACGAATAGATTGCAAGACAGAGTAGGTTCATACTAAAATACTAGTTATGCAACCCAAAGGGGGAGTGAATTGAGTTTCTAAAACTTAAACTAAGCAAACCACACAACAATTTAATCTAATGTCTCAATGAAATAAAAAAATAATAAATTTAATAATGTTGAAAAATTAAAGAGTAAGGGAAGAGAGAACAAGCACAAAGATTTTTACGTGGTTCAGCAATCTCGCTTACGTCCATGCCTCTAAGTAAATTAAGCTTGAAGATTTCACTATATAAGCCTCTCAATGCTTAAAGTTCTTACAATTGACTTGCAAGGTGTCAATAAATTTTTACAACAAGAGATTGTCCCCTAATCTCTTAACCCAAGTGTTTCTCACAAGCAAACTTCTAAAAATTTGATAAAGAAATGAAGATTACAACAAAAAACTCTTTTATAGAGTGGATGTACAAATGATAGCACAATGAAAGTTTAATATATGATGATTTGCGAAACAGAAGCTCAAAATATGATGTATGCTCTTGCTCTTTCTTGCAAAAGTTACAAAAATTGAATTGAATTTGAGTTTCTATATAGTTTTGACACAAAAACTAACTGTTATAGACAAAATTAAAAAATATCTGGCTAGTCTCTTAATTAGTTAGATCGCTGCTTAGTACAATGCAAGTTACTGTTGAAATTTTGGCTTTGAAAATTTGAAAATTTTCCTCATGTGACTAGCCACGAACCATTGGCAGCTAAACTCTAACTCGTTGTCTTCCCAACATATTTTTTATATTTACTTTTAAGCCCTAATACTTTTAAAAATTAAATATATTCTAAAAGTTTTATAATTTTCACTATCGCCTAAATTATTTTATATCTTTACAAATATGTCCAAATCCAGAACTTCTAAATAATGCTTGTTATTCTAAAAAATTTATGAAATTATGTTATGACCCAAAACTTGATAATAATTTTCAAAGAGGTTCTTTTCATAATGCTTATTGATTTAAAAACTTTTCAATTTAACCCAAAATTTAAAAAATACTCAAATCCACAAAATATTTGTCTTATAAATATAAAATCTTATGGTTGATAAAAAATAATAATTTATTAAATAAAATCTTGAGCTTCTCAAATATTAAACCGTACATATATTAAATCATACCGGTTTTACAAGAATTTGTCGCTATAATGACTTCGTTGAGCTAAACTTTATTTTTGATCAAGTCGTTGTCTGTTGAGTGTCTTGAGCTCGATTTCACTTGATTCACTTGCATAAATATTTTTCTTCAAGAACTAGTGAAAATGTGAAATATAATATTTATTATATCACTTAAAATATATATTTATTATTATTAAAATTACAATATGTGTAGCCCACTACAAATTCAAGCATTTGCCTCCACCAATCAAAGGAAACAAGCTACCCCAATAACGACAACCAAGATATTAAGTTGGGAGGAGATGCAAAAGAGATGGGCTCAAGGCCTCTGCTTCGGTTGCAATAAGAGATTCACTCCCAACCATAAATGCCAGGGCCCGCAGTTGTTTCTTCTTCAAAGTCACACCGACACTCAGGCACATGGAGAACAAGTAGAGAGTGACGGATTCCAGATACAAGGGCTTGGGGAAGAGGAGCCGGAAATATCAATGTATGCAATAACGAGGTGGACCTCACCACGAACTATGTGGATTATAGCTACAATTGGGACCCAGGAGGGCGATGGTTCTAATTGACAGTGGCACTACGCATAAATTTTTGATTGATAATAAAATAGCTTATTCTTTAAAGCTTCCAGTAGCTCCAACCAAAGCATTCATAGTCCATGTAGTTAATGGAGAACAACTCCTTTGTCAAGGGTAATTTGATAAGGTACCAGTAGACTTCCAAGGAATTCTATTTTTGCTTACATTTTATTCACTACCCTTAGCTAGGTTGGATATAGTTTTAGGAGTACAATAGCCGGAGATGTTGGGATTTATAGTATGTAATTGGAAGCAAATGACAATGGACTTTAAATGGGAAAATCAAGCATGCAGACTACAAGGAGTTCAAAAAGGGCTTTAATCTACTTCCTTCAAGACTACTACAAAGGAACACCAACGAGGTCGGATGGTCTATGCAATTTATGCTCAAACAATAGAAGAGTCTCAGTGGGACAACATCCCAACAGATATGCAACAACTTCCAAGAGCCCACCAAGTTTCCACCAGTGAGAGAAATTAACCATCACATTCTTTTGAAGGAAAGGACTTAGCCTATCAATGTTCGGCCATACCGTTATGCATAATTCCAAAAAGTAGAGATCAAGAAGCAAGTATAAGCAATGTTAGACATTAGACTCATCTGACCAAGTACCAGTCCATTCTCATCTCCTGTTCTACTGGTGAAGAAAAAAGACAGATCTTGGAGGTTTTGCACGGATTACAGAGCATTCAATGCAGCCACTATCAAGGATCAATTTCCAATTCTATCAATGGATGATATGTTGGATGAACTACATGGAGCAACCTACTTCATTAAACTGGATTTATGAGCAGGTTACCACCGGGTACGAGTCCACACACCTGATATTTCGAATACTGCTTTTAGAACTCATAATGGACATTTTGAGTATCAGGTTATGCTTTTCGACTTATGTAATGCCCTTTTAACCTTTCAAACTACTATGAATTCTATATTTCGTCCATATCTCCGCAAATTCATATTAGTTTTCTTTGAAGATATACTGATCTATGGTCCTGCCTAGGACTTGCATTTAAGTCATGTACGAACTGCATTGGGATATTGAAACATCACGACTCTTTTGTCAAAGTAAGCAAATGTGACTTTGGCAAGCAGAAGCTGGAGCATTTGGACTACGTGGTGACACCTCAAGGAGTAAAGGTTGACAACAAAAAAATTGAGGCCATGTTGGCATGGCCAGTACCTACTAATATTACTGAATTGCGCGCATTCTTAGGTTTGACAGGTTATTATAGAAATTTCATTCGAAATTATGGCTTGATAGCTCGTCCTCTCACAAATTTTCTCAGAAAGAACTATTTTAAGTGGAGTGACGAGGCAAATGAGGCATTCACAAAGCTCAAACAAGCTATAACAACCACGCCAATCCTTGCCATGCCCAACTTCACCGAGCCATTCATTATTGAGACCGACGCTTCAGGAGATGGAATTGGGGCTGTTTTAAGTCGACAAGGAAGGTCGATAGCATTCATGAGTAGAGCTTTGGGTGTTACCAAAGGGTCATGGTCTATCTATGCTAAAGAAATGCTAGCAATTATGGAGGCAATCCGAACTTGTAGGTTATACATCCTAGGCTGCAAATTCTTTATTCAAACTGATCAAAGGAGTCTCAAATATTTTTTAGATTAGCGTGTGACCACTCCCGAACAAACAAAAGTGGGTAGCCAAACTCCTTGGATACGATTATGAGATCATTTACAGGCCTGGACATGAAAATTTAACAGCTGATGCTTTATCCCAATGAGCGGACAATCCTCTTTCAATTCCACTAGTTGTTTCATAGGTATCTCTGTGGGATGATATGCGCAAGGCAGCAAAAGGTGATGAGTATATGCAGAAAATATTCCAGCAGGCAGCAAAGGATCCCACAGGGAGTTAGTAAAAGATAGATTGTGCTTTTACAATAATAGAGTGGTCGTTCCAACTACACTACGTGCGGAACTTCTACAGGAATTTCATGATAGCAAAATGGCTAGGCATTTCGGAGTGTTAAGGACTTTCAAGCACTGGCTCAATAATTTTATTGGCCCACTATGCACAATTCTGTCCAAGATTACATCACACAGTGTGCGACCTGCCGGAAAATTAAATCAGATACTCTAGCACTAGCTTGGCTACTTCAACTACTTCCTATCCCTTGCCAGGTATAGGATGGTATCTCCTTAGATTTTATTGAAGGACTGTCGTCTTCACAGGGCAAAGATAGTATTATGGTGGTTGTGGATAGATTAAGTAAGTATGCCCACTTTATTGCTTTGTCTAATCCTTTTTCTGCGAAGATTATTGCTGAGAAATTTGTGGAGAATATCATAAAACTTCATGGGATGCCAAAGTCTATAATCAGTGATATAAAGATCCTATTTTTGTTAGCAAATTTTGGCAAGAATTTTTCACCATATCAGGTACTAAATTGAAATTGAGTTCTTCTTATCATCCACAAACGGACGGCTAAACGGAGGTAGTAAATCGCTGTGTCGAGCAGTACTTGCGTTATTTTTTCTATCAACAGCCTTGAAAATGCTACAGTTATTTTCCATAGGTTGAGTATTGGTGCAACATCACATTCCATTGTTCTACAAGCATGACTCTGTTTCAAGCTTTATATGGTAGGCTCCTCCTTCAATACCGCTGCACACAGATGGCTTGCCCCGAGTTAATGAGGTAGATCAGTATCTTCTTAACAGAGATGAAGTGCTCCAGCAATTAAAGATAAATCTAGCAGAAGCCGCAAGAATGAAGCACATAACTGTTCAGAAGCGGAGTGATGTGGAACTTCAGGTTGGTGACTTGGTGCTACTAAAATTTCATCCCTACCGTCAGCTTGCTGTGTTCAAACGTTCACATCAGAAGCTTGCCTGTCGGTTTTATAGTCCTTTCATGATTGAACAAAAGCTGGGCGAAGTGGCTTATAGATTATCCTTGCCTCCTGAAGCCAAAGTTCATCCTGTTTTTCATGTTTCACTTTAAAGAAATTTGTTGGAAATTCTCTGCCTACTATTATTGAATTGCCACCAATTTCAGATGAAGGGATCATTCAAGTTGAACCTGAAAATTTAGTAGATACTCGGTGGATTAAATAAGGTGAAAAATTTGTAGAAGAGTGCTTGGTGAAGTGCAGACATCTACCCGCTGAAGATGCTGCGTGGGAGAATTTTCAGTCGCTCAAGTCCTAATTTCCTACATTGGACCTTGGGGACAAGGTCTCATTTAGTGAGGGGAGTATTGATAGACCACTTAGGAGGTCTACATGTGTTGCTAAGAAGAACATCAAGTCCTTGCTTTGAATTAGGAATTTTAGCTAAGTTTGTTACTACATTTCAGCTTTGGTTTATCAGTTTTTGTTTTGAGTTTTGAATAAGTAATTGCACTTTGTGTTCTATTGCAGTTAGTTTCCTTACGTGTAGGAAGTTAGTTCTAAACTTCAGAGATGAGTTGCTAATCAGAGAATTATTTATGTATCTGTTTTTGGCCTGAAATAATACAAGTCGAATTTGGTTTCATAATTAAGTGGTCTGATTTTCACCCTAAGAAGATTGAATATTTTCTGGTTTAAATTGTTCTCTGGCTGGGACCTATCATGAACTCTCTTATCGAATAGAATCGAAGTGATTCTTTTATCTTTAGCATGTGGGTCATCTATAAAAGAAAAAAACTCTACACGTTCAAACGATTGAAGACTTTAGAGCAAATATCACTGATATATCTCTTTGTTTACTGTGCCTAGCACATCTATGTCGCAATGGGGTAGTCTTTCAATCTCCATCGTTCTATATCAATTTCATAGACAAAGCTTCTTTATATATTTGGTTTCTATGGGAGAGGAGGTCGTTTGTCATAGTGGAGGGAATCTACGTAGAGGCGGCAAGCAATTTGGTGCAGTGAAAAGATTTCATAGAGTCACATTAAACAAGAAGTCCAGCGGTGCTAGTTGAGTATTAATTAGGATGGTTATAACAAGGAGGCTGCAAAATAGTAAGAGGGAGTCTAAATATAAGAACCCACTAGGTTGTATCCACATATCCTTTAGTAAATTATTCAAATTCTAAGCTTGGCTTTGTGGATGTTGAAATTTAAATTCTGAAACACATAAAAATCCTTCTGTGTTCTTTATTATTCCGCACTTTTAATATCCTTGTTTTAACAGTTTAATTAACAGTTAATTAAAGTTAGTAAACCTATCGAACCGGATCTTTTACATCCTAATAATGCGCACATCCCAAATGTATTTCTAAAATAATTAATTGCATTATATATCTACACAATTGCATAAGAATTGCATAAAAATTATTGTAATATCTACTCTTACTAATTAGCAAGTAATGTCTGGAAGGGATTGAGAATGTATTACATAGGACTGGTTTTATCAATATTGAATCAGGCGAAGGCACTTTGAACACCTGTTCTACTTTTGAAAGACCCATGATTATCGAAAAGAATTCTCATCATATCATAAGATTCCCATTCTTGAAATTTAAAGGTTTCATGTAGATTGGATCGAATTCGCCCTTATAGAATAAATTGGGTTTGTGAGAGAGAGCTTATGCATGCAATGATGTTGCCTCAAAATTTATTGTTGCCAACACCGACGTTTCGAAACTAATCATGGCTGGCGCCCTTGGCCTGTAAATTAATTCTCTGTGATCTAATTAGCCTGTACAATTGTTCTGAAAGTAATATTCTTTAGGAAATGGCAACAGGACAAGGAAAAGGGGAGAGGAGAAAATAACAAATAAAAATTAAAAAAATCCATTTCTAGATACGATTAAGCATATACGTTTCTTTACATATTTTATGCTACTTCTGTTGAAGATCATAAAATAATATACTATGCACGTATTTATATATCCTCAGCGTTGCCGATGCCCTGATCAGTCTAAAATAAGAAAATTGTTGAATACAAGATCATTGTATAAATTATGATCAATGAAAAGGATACATGAATTATGCAAATCAATCATTCAATAAGAAAATGTGATATTATTGCAGTTGTAAATAAAACAAATAGATGAAGGCAGATTTGGGTCACTAACTTAGATGTTCCTCTTGTTTTATAGCAGTTACCTGACTATGGCCGTTCAAGAAGGTTTGATTCGGCAATTAAAAAGAAACGGGTTAACGGAGAGATCTAAAGCACTCGAGACAAAATTTGGCTAAGGGCACCAACGGTTATAATCGGGATCAATTTTGAATTACCCCTACCTAGAGTGACTATATTCAATTCACCTCTAAAGACCCGTTTGGGGCAGCTGCGCAGCCACTGCGCAGCTGTTCCCCAGGTCAATTCTAGGAGAATATTTCTCTAAAATTGTCTTGTGAAGCAGCTGCACGGTGGCAGCGCAGTTGCCCCAAACGGGTTTTAAATTTGAGAAAACAATAATTTATCTCTCAAATAACGTTAAATTTAATAGTTGACAAACCTTAACTTAGTAAAATATGGCATTGTCCCTAGCAATAACAAAATATGTTAATTGTGTTTTGTGCTCAATGTTATTCAACGTTTGTTTTTTCTTTGAAATTTTAATGGATCTGAATTTTTCTGAAGCTTCAATATGTTTAAATATAAAAATCTGAATGATATGTTTATTTTTTCTCTTTTTAATATATGAATATAAGAGTAATGATAATGCCACAAATTCTTGTACCAACTTATTTTGTACAAACTGACGTAGCATGATAAAATTTGTTAAATTAAATATTTCTTGGCCCACATGATTTATTTCTATTATTTTATATTTTTATTCAACTAATGAATAAATACCACATCAATTTGTACAAGATAAGTTTGTACAAGAGTTTGTGGCTATATCATCACTCATGAATATAAACGACCCTTTTTTGTTTTAAATAAGAAATATTAAGTATGGTTATTTGACATTTATGTCATTGCAAATCAAAATAAAAAAAATTAGATTTTATAGTTTAGGAAATAATTATATTATATAAAGATATTTCTAGAATATAATATTTACTTCTCATTCAGACTTTTTTTATTAAGATAAAAGTCATAAAAATTCATCTCATTAAGATAAAAGTCATAAAAGCTTATCTTTTTTATTTAGATATAAATATCTAAAAATTCGACAAAAGTCACATAAAACAAACAATGAAATTGTAAAAAAAAAAAAAAAATTAGACATAAGCAATGAATATATAGCAAGATCTGCTCCTAGATCCAGATATGGTTGCTGCCCTGTTGGTAGTCCGTTGGTTTCGTCAGATGGAATTGATGATGGTTGATTGGTGATTGATTTTGAGCTAAATTGAAGATATTCACTCAAGTTGAAATTTACCTAAATAATTATAATGGAAAGTCATATTACAATCATGGGCCCTCATTTGGTTTAGAGTAAAATACTAATACGATCACAATTACGGGCAAATACTTGATTTAGGGCAAGAGAATTCTCGATGTGTATAGCACTTACATTTGTTTGGCTAGTTCAAAATAATTTTTTAACCATACAATTTAAGAATTTGAATTTAAATGGCTTATCAAAAAAAAAAAAAATGAATCTACTTAAAATTGCCGAGATAAGATCTCTGAGTGGCTTATTACATCACATTTGTTATTCGCCCAAATAAAATTGGCATAAATAAATTCTACAACTTGGAAACATTTTATATTTTCAAACATGAAAAAGAGACAATTGATGACCTGTAGTTTTGCTAGAGACGGTCATTAATAAATTGGCTTAAGAAAAACAAAATTTGAAATCTCTCGCGAAATGCGAAAGGTTAAAGAGCGTCTACATCAACCTGTAACGCGAAAAACAGTGTGTGCATACCACATAAGTTCGATTTCTTATCTTGTTATTTGACTCGGTGCTGTAAACGCAGACGAAAAATCTTTATTTATTAAGATAAATGAGGAAATGATAAAAGGACCTATCATATATTACAAGAAAATTGTCCAGTTATTCTTAGAAAGTGAAAAATAAAAACTGAGTTGTGTTGTTTAGTTATGAGTGGAAAATTGATACCTTATAATCATTGGGTGGAAATTTGAATTGGGAAGCATAGGAAGGCAACTTTTTCTGTGAAAGCATGTGGATCGAACTGATCTAAAAAATTGGCTAAGACTTATATTATTAACTCAAAAGCACCTCTCAATTGTCGCGGGACATTTTATTTTTCTTATCACTAAGAGTTGAGAGTGGCTTAAGGCATATATTGCTAGCCTGTCACTCTCTGTTGATGTGTGCATTCCCCTGTTAAGATAGTGTGAGGTCACTAGTTTTGTTTCGATACCATTTAGGAATTCATGGACCCTACTCGTACCAAAAGTTAGCTCAAAATTTTGTAGTTGCCTCAAGTTCACATGCCATAGAGAAATTAAGGGGCGTAATTTTTTCTCAAAAAGTTTAGAATTACTTTAAGGTTAGGGATATTATCATTTTATTATTAAAGTTATTTTGACATATATGTCAGTATTATAGTTTGTCGAAAAGTACATTTTACTACTAAACGTTTGCACCGTTATCAATTCACTACTATTTCATTAAGAATGTTAAAAAATTATTGATGTCTTGCTAATGTCATAAGGTTATCAAAGACATTTCCAGCTATAAGGGCATTAAAAATATTTCAAGTTGAAGCCTAAACGCTGCATTTTAGGGAAATAATTAATTATTAAAGAATTAAGAAATTAAACCCTAAAATCATTATTGTTAACTTCTTTTTTATGCTTAAATTACAAAAGGTAAAATTATCTTTTAAACTTTTGGAGGTAAAATCAACTTTTGACTCAATTTCTGTTAAACATTAACGTTTTCTTAACGGAATATTAGTGATTTGATAATGGCGCAAATATTTGATAGTAAAATGTACTTTTCGACAAACCATGATACTGACATGATATGTCAGAATAATTTTGGTAGTAAAATAATAATAATTATTAGTTTAGTAACTAAAGGCATGTGAGAAGGCAATATAGATTCACTCATGCGTGGTATGGATTTGAAACTATATAGAAGTTTATGAGCTTAATCAACCACACAGAAGAACTAGCATTAGAGAAAGAGGAAATGAGAAAAGAAACAAAAGATTTGAAATGATAAAGATTATAGATAAAAAATTACTGACAATCAAGATTTTGTTACCTTTTATACATATTATACGTAACTACCAAAAGAGGTAAAACTAGGTATATAATAAAATTTTAATATCTAAAATTAAAAGAAAAAACAGCATGAAATCCTGATATCTAGATATAAAATAAAAAGCCCAAAAAAACAAACTTCAAAATAAGGCTAAGTCTTTAAATTTAAATTGCAATTTGAGGCCCAAACAAATAGAACTTATGAAAAATCCGTGGGTCTTTTAATATATAATGTCAAGTGTCTGCATTCATTTTTCTGTAAGCTTTAAAAATATATATTAATATGCTCGAAATGAAAACTTATTTAAGTTACAATCCTAAAAAGAAGTACAAAGGGCATGTCCAATATCAAGCTCAAACATATAAAATTATCCAAGACTTACATTATGTACAACAACTGCTCTAAGTACAAGATATTTTCCGTCTAGGTACCAAATTCAACTTTGCAATAAACAATAATCTATAGAGCTTGTATCATGAGACAATCAGTCATAAAAAAAGTATAGACAAAATGACCTTTTGTATAATCAGTGAGACTCATTTGCCTCAATATCGGTCTTTCAACATCAACCGTTGGGATCCCCAGCAATTAATTTTAAATTCAATCCTAATCTAATCTAATATATACACCGGTACAACCTTCAAAACCAAATACTTAAACCCTCTTCTTTCTCTTCATTCCGAAGAAACTCAAACCTTAATCATGGCAGATACTGAAAACACCCCAGGAAACTCCATGCATGGAGTTTCAGCCAAAGAAAAAGCCTTTGCCTTCTCAGTTGCCTCTCCAATTATACCCACAGACCCAACTGCAAAATTCAAACTCCCAGTGGATTCAGAGCACAAAGCCAAAGTCTTCAAGATTTTTTCCTTAGCCAGTCCACACATGACCACTTTCCACCTCTCTTGGCTCTCCTTCTTCACTTGTTTCGTCTCCACTTTCGCCGCCGCTCCCTTAGTGCCCATCATCAGAGACAACCTAAACCTCATAAAGACCGATATTGGAAACGCTGGCATTGCTTCTGTGTCCGGCAGCATCTTCTCCAGGCTTGTAATGGGTGCAGTCTGTGACCTATTAGGCCCCCGTTACGGCTGCGCATTTCTTATCATGTTGTCAGCCCCGACTGTGTTTTGCATGGTCTTTGTTTCATCCGCCGGAGGATACATAGCCGCCAGATTCATGATCGGATTTTCTCTTGCGACATTCGTGTCGTGTCAGTACTGGATGAGTACGATGTTTAATGGCAAGATAATTGGACTGGTTAATGGCACTGCTGCTGGCTGGGGAAATATGGGTGGTGGTATTACTCAGCTTCTTATGCCATTCATTTATGAGCTGATTAGGCGAGCTGGAGCAACGCCGTTTACAGCTTGGAGGATTGCGTTTTTTGTGCCTGGATGTTTACATGTGATCATGGGGATTTTAGTATTGACTTTAGGCCAAGATTTGCCTGATGGAAACCTCAATACCTTGCAGAAGAAAGGAGACGTTCCGAAGGATAAGTTCTATAAGGTAAGAATGTATATTTACCCACCAATCACTTCAATGTATTTTGCTTAGGAGAAAATTGGATCATGAGAGGTATCTGATCCAAATTTTTTTATTACACATTTTTACAAAGCCAACACTTAAATCATATATATTAACACTAAATCCTTTTTTTTGGTTTACCAACTATACTCCTATTTATATTTTGATTCAATTCTCATATGAGATTTGTACTGATTGTTTTGTAATAATATTGTAATTGGTTATTTTCGATAGTAATATATGTATTTGTTACTAAATCTCAACCATTAAAATTACAACTCAACTCAGGATTCAAATTTTTATTAAAAATAATTTTTTGATGGATTAAGAATTTCACCTAATCTTTTTCTCTCCTAATCTCTTCTAGTGTTTCAAATCTAGCAAAAATACTGGTTGATTGTAAATAAATTGAAATAAATCGGCTTGATAATCAACATCAAAATTTAAAACTCAATATTAACTCCTCCTGATATAAGAAGGGGAAAAAATAGGGGAGGATCCTTATCTTTTTTTCATAGGACATAATTTTGTTTGCTGATTGAGTAATTTTAACTTAATTTGTCTTAAATCGGCTTAGTTTGTCTGCAGGTTCTTTGGTACGCCATCACAAACTATAGAACATGGATTTTTGTTCTTCTTTATGGCATGTCATTGGGTATTGAATTGACCATCGACAACGTCATTGCTGAATACTTCTTTGACAGGTTCAATCTCTAATTAAACTTGCTGATAAGGACTAGAGAATGGTCTAGAGGATGTTAACAAAGACAAATACTAAAACATAAAAGAACATTACTTATTAATTTCTGCACCATAGGTTTAACCTCAAGCTCCACACGGCCGGCGTCATAGCTGCAACCTTTGGCATGGCCAACATCTTTGCTCGCCCCTTGGGTGGTCTCATGTCCGACATGGCGGCTTGCCCATTCGGCATGCGCGGCCGGCTTTGGAACCACTATATAGTCCAAACCCTAGGAGGCATTTTTTGCATCTGTTTAGGCCGAGCCTCAACTCTCCCTCTCTCAACCCTTTCCATGATCCTCTTCTCTATCACCACACAAGCTGCATGCGGCGCCACATTCGGGATCATCCCGTTCATCTCTCGACGTTCCCTTGGTGTCATTTCTGGCCTCACCGGTGCCGGTGGCAACTTCGGCTCTGGTTTAACCCAGTTGTTGTTCTTCACGAGTTCCAGACACTCGACGGCTACTGGGATTTCCTTGATGGGGATAATGATAGTCTGCTGTACTCTGCCGGTGGCCTTGGTGCATTTTCCGCAATGGGGGAGCATGTTTTTGCCGGCGACGAAAGATAACGAGAAATCAAAAGAAGAATATTATTATGGAGCAGAGTGGAATGAGGAAGAGAAGCAGAAAGGGCTGCACCATGGGAGTCTCAAGTTCGCAGAGAATAGCCGGTCTGAGAGAGGAAAGAGAGTTGGTTCTGCTTCTACACCAATCTCTGCTACTCCTGCTCATGTGTAGACATTGCATATGATGATGTGATATATATCTCTTGATTAAACTTAAAGTTAATTATGGCTTTGGAAACTAAAAAAGTTCAAGTTTATAAATACATAATCATTCCCACTTGCCAAAGTTCGCATTTTAAAAATTTATAAAATCATTTTATAACATTGTAAAATTTTATAATGTAGTATAAAATCTCAAATCCATGTGTTATAAACAGTAATATTATAACGACAAATTTTTTTATACAAATTATTATGATCATCTTCTAATAAGATAATCTCGTACTTTATAAAATGGAGGACAACTTTCACAGTATTATTTTACAACGTTGTAAATGCATGAAAAAGCACATTTGTAAAGTTTTGAAAGATTTCACAATATTGTGAAAGTCTTCCCCTATTTTATAAAGTATGAAATTTCCTCAGCAGAAAATTGCTAATATATATACCTACTTTTGGGCTCAGCCGAGCACTTCTTCTCGCTAGTCAACTTTTCTACAAAGGCCCACACTATCTTGCAAACCTAGACCCATCCCGACACCAACCATGGCCGGCAGCTTTAAAATTCATTTGGAAAAAGAAAAATTATGACATTAACAGAATTGATGAACCTTACTCTCAAACCTTGGAATTATTTTCAACCAAAGATTTTTATTCATACAAAATATTTAAATAGATTTATTGCAACTTGCGAAGATAATCATCTAGTTGATTTTAGACTTACGTAAACACGTTATAATTTAATTCAATTACAAACTACATTGAACTATAATTAGGGGTGAGTAAAAAAACCGTGGTCTAAAACAAACCAAATCGAATCGGCGGTTTTCTCTAATTTGGATCGGTTTTAATTTTTTTTAAAAATCAAAATATATAATTTGTAAAAAAAATTCGATATTTGGTTTACTCGCCTGAATCGAAAAACTGAATTATTTTTAGATTTTATTCAAATCGACATGTACTAAACTTTAATTGATTGTGTAAGATAACTAAAATAGACTTGCACACACACAATCACAGGTATATATATGTTATAATTTCTTAAATCTTCATTTCCCCCAAAACAAGCCCTCAAGCTAAAATCAAAATCGAAACCAAACCAAATCAAAATCGATATCTAAATTTTCTTTTTGTTTTGTGTTGTAAGTTATAATTGTTGTTATTTTTATTTTTCTTTACAACATTATGATTATATTTATGTAGATGGAGTATTGGAGTTTGGTTATGTATTTTGAAATTTTAATATTTCATATTTTGTGAATACCTTATTAGTAGTTAGTAAGATATTAGTGATAAAATGTGTTTTGAATACTTTGTATTTATTGTTAATATTTGTAATGAAATTAGGATGAACTAATTGTTAAAAAAAGTATTAAATTAATGAGGCTCAATGGGCTAAAAATTTGAAAATTCAAAATAGGCCTAATAGGCCCAGAACTGAAAAAACCGAACTAAACCAAACCGATCTGAAAAGATCCGTTTGAGTTTGGTTCTTATTGAGTTCGGTTCTTGTTCGGTTCTTTTTATAAAATAACCTATTTAAATCGGTTCTACTTAATTTTGATCTGAACCGAACCGAACCGTGCCCACCCCTAACTATAATTTAAAAATTGCAATTCAACTTTGAAAGTATATTTTATATTTGTAACATTGCATAACATTAAGTAACATTATAAATTCAATTTACTTGAATAAGGTTCATACTATAACTATTAAACTTCATAGATAAAACAGAAACATATTAAGTCTGGTTGTACTATCTTACTGTTGGTAGTAAAATATAGGCCAAAGGTATTAAGGACGTGACACATGAGGAACGCGATTCAGGACTGTAATAAAAGATGAAGAGAAGTTGAGAAGTGAGGATGAAAGGGGAAGATCTTGACGAATCAGCCTCAACCACCTAAATTGCATAAGAGTGACAAAAAATTACCTCCAACAAAAATAAGACACGTGGTGACGGAAATAGTGACAACATTGCCATCGCCACTAGGCCACACAATACCATACGGTCTCCATCTGAGCTATCTCCAAAACATCTTTTTATGAGCTGCCAAAGTCAAGAGTGAAAAAGGGAGACCATGGACAAGCTACCTACACCACCCCCTTAATTGGTTCATTCAAAATGAGTTAATCAGGGTTAAGGGCACACTGTCAGCAAAGTCCGTCTCAAATGGACAGCTGTTCAGATCAAGCAAGCTTAAAGGCTCCTACGAAAGGTGCCAAGTTACTCTTAAGACCTTACTTGAGGAGGGCAATCACCAATAATGGCTCACCACGTGCACATAAAGAGAGACACTTCACTTTAAAAGATTAGGTTGGTCTCATGAAGGGGTAAGTTCACTCACTTACAAAACAATCAAAATGTAACGCCCACTTTTATTTATTCATTTATTTGTTTCCTCTTTTTATTAAATTGAGTAGGATAGTTATTATTGAGTGTTTGTGTGTGAGTAAAATTTATTAAATTACTTTAAATAAATTAAGTAAGTTATTATTTTTTATAAAAAAATAATATTTATTAATTGCCTAATATTTAAGAGGAAGTTATCTTTTTAGGAGGAAGTTATCTTTTTAAGAGGAAGCGTCTTTTATTTTTTACACCGTTACAAATCCTAAAAAGAAAAGAAAGAAACATAAGTCTTTGGAGAAGGAAAAGAAAGTTTTATAACTTCTTTTCTTAGTGTTTGCCTTAAGGTATTGAGTTTTTCTTTGACTTATATGATTTATTTTTATGAATTGTTTATCTTTAATTACTTATAGTATGATTTGGGTAATATATGTGTGTTTGTAATGGTGTGATGATATGAAAAGTCTATATTCCTTCCTTGAAATCGTTTTCTTTATTTAGAATCACGTGAATATGCTTACATATCATGAAACTAGACATGCTAAGATTTTCATTAGTAGGTTTTGTGTTGAAATCGTCTGAGTATGCAAATTGTTATGAGTTTTCGAAATTGGGTTACTGGTGCTGGAAAATTCCGATTTTCAGGTTCTCAATTCTGGAAATTGTCTGTAAGGTTACAGATCCTTAAAAATTATGACGATTTTTGTATCAACATATCTATGTCTCCTATGGTTGCATGTTTAATTTCGTAGTTTTATTCCTTATGGTTAAAGTATTAAAAATCGTAACATGTGGCTGCTGCAAATCTGGAAACTGTTTTCCAAAATTTCAGAAGCTGAAACATGTAACAGTTGGGCTGAATTATGAATATAACATGCCATAGTAGGATTTTATAATAAAATTTCAATCTTTCCTCTGTCTTTAAAATCTGGAATCGTGATTTTTGGGCATGTAAAATAAAAGATACGAATTTTTGAAATTTTGTTTTCAAATCTGGAATTTTCTGGACTGGTTAGATGTTCTCGGAAATAAAACGTTTTAAAATAGTTTCAGGAGTCCAAAATTATGAATTTTAATTATATGCTTTCTGAATGTGTCTTCTGTAATTAGTAAAAAGAAACATATGATTTAGAGTACTAAAGAATATTTTATGAATTTCCTAAGTTGTAAAGGTCTGTTTTGGTCAATGCTGGACAGTTTTATTATTTTGGTGAAGGGTCAATATTCTGACTCGATTTTGACGTGTACTGATTTTTGTGAAATATTGTATGCAATGCTATGCATGTTCACAGTGCATCTGTAAATTTTCATGGTTTTCCGACATGTGTATAGGTTATTAAAAAATCAGCATGTGCAGGATACTCATAAGTATAGGATATGTCTAGAATATGTATGAGTATTAAACTAGTATAAGTGCCTATGATTTAAGGATAATTGGGATTATGTTTAAGGTTAGAGATGATATTGACAAGAATATTTTTAATGATAATTATAGGACCTGGGTGAGCTCGTTGGTTGTTTTTCGAGGTGTTGAATTGATTGCTACGGATTGAGGTAAGTAGATTCATGCATGATGTGCTTTATAGTAAATGCAATTTATGTTATAAGAATTATGTTTAAATGAAAATTTTTACAAAAATGATTTTTAAAATAATTAAATGAATTTTTCAAAATAAAAACACTTTTAATGAATTTATATAAATGTATTTTAAAATGAATTTTTCTTAAGAAATTAGTTTTCTCAAACAAAATATTTTGTTAAAGAATTTTCTAAAGGATTTAAATGTTCAAAGAAAAGTTCTTAAATGTTTTAGAAGACTTTAAATGCTATTTATGAAAAGATGTATGGTGGATTCAAAAATGTTTTAGCTCATAGTCCGTAGTAATGTATACGATGCAAATGTTATGATGTTATGAAATGTTATGGCCAGTTTGCTGGTACGATGATGATTTTGTGCACAAGGATGTTACGAATAATGCGGGATATAGTACCCTGAATGAAGAACAATACAAGGTATAACACCTTAAATGATGAATGATGAATGATGAACGATGAATGATAATGACTGCGAGGCATGAGCTACCAATATTTATGTTTTAATGTTTTTATGAATGTTTTAATGTTTTCAATGCTTTTACATGAATCCACCCCTTATGCTAAATGAAAATGTTATTATAAGATGTTATAAAATGTTTAAAGGTTTAATGACAAAGGTTTTCAAACATGGTACATGGATTTGCTTACCGAGTTGACGGCTCACCCCTCGTCTCTAATATCTTGCAGATTGATTAGACATGTGGCTTAGGTTCTTAGATGGAGAATTTTCTTAGTGGATCTTTAGAGTTGCTTTAAAAATTAAATTTTGCTAGACTTTTTATTTTAGGTTAGAGACTTTTTATTGGAGACTTTATTTCAGATGCTTTATGTAAGGATTTAGATGAAGTATGAATAATGATTGTCTATCTTGAGATTTATTAATAAGAATAAATGATGTGAGGTTTCATTCCAATTTTACCCTTGTATTTTCATGGGTAATTTTTGGGGTGTTCTATTTGGCTGTGATACCATAATGTCATAACCCAACCGAGACCTGATAAGATATTTTCCACTTTGAGCTTTAACAAGGCCCACACGGGTTTGTTCCTGGGGTGCCCATACACCCCAAAACGCGTCTTGCCAATTAAGGTGTGGATCATCCCTTATAAACCCAGCATCTCTCCTGTACTTTGTCGATGTCGGATTCGCCTAGGGTGTTACATACACCCCCTTTAGGGACTCAGCGTCCTTGCTGAGGTTTGCCCCGCCATCGCTGAAGAGGACACACAGAGCCACTCTAATACCATAATGTCATAACCCAACCTAGACCTGGTAAGATATTGTCTGCTTTGGGCCTTAACAAGGCCCGCATGGGTTTGTTCCTGGGGTGCCCATACGTCCCAAAACACGTCTTGCCAATTAAGGTGCGGATCATCCCTTATAAACCCAGCATCTCTTCCGTGCTTTGTCGATGTGGGATTCGCTTAGGGTGTTACACAAAATCTCTTACTCTAGGGTTTTCTATGGAAAACCCTCTCTCCCTCCAACCTCTGACTGACTTAATCGTCAGAGTGCCGTCACTGGTCATCGTCGGCATCGCCTCTAACAGCTATTCCTTGTGATTTCAGATTCGTCTTAGTCATCTCCGTCCTCAAAAATCCATTTATAACAGCCTAACATCCCTCTTCACTAGAAAACACATTTTGCAAGGAAGCTCTCATTGTGTTTTGGTGCCATCTGGTAGGTTCGAACAAGAGGCCAATGTTCTAACCTCCTTTGACAAAGAAAGCCCTTTATCTTCAAATACCTATCAACTCAAAATCACACCCACCCATTTTCTTATACAAAGCGAGCCTCTTCTCCAACAAAGTCATATCTTTATCCAAAAACCTTTAGCTTTTGCCCATAACCTTCTTTACTCATAAAGATACTTTTTTTTCACACAAAAGTCTCTCATTTACCCATAAAAACACCTGAATGACCCATAAAACATATTTGTCAATGACCACAAGAAGTTGACAACTACCAAGAAGAAGTCATTGGGGAAAAAGTTGAACAGTCTTAAACCATACCCAATCAAACTCGTGCTACCAGAGGCAAAGCCCTAGTCAAGTAGCACCCCAAAAAAGAGAAACCTTTAACTTGAGCTGATGCCCAGCAACTCATACAAGACGCCCTCCAAGTTGTTTTACACCCTACCTTACCAAACGTAGTCATCACCAACCCACCGCTGAATGACACAACCTTAGTAGTCCCATCCACTAAAGCAGGGGCAAGCAGAACCCCTCAAAATGACTCAAGATGGAACCCATACGTAATAAAAATGTTTACTCTATTGCCACAAGCTACAACACTAGAGGAAGGCTGAGGTATTATCCATATCTTGTCTTTGCTTACCTCTGCAACAAGTTGAATGTGAAGTACTAACAAAAGGAAGAAGAATTGGCCGAGAATCAGTTATTTACTGAGAACATCCTTGCTGAATTATACCATCTACGTAATAAGGTAGATAGGATGGTGAAAGTGAAAGAGACCGCCCTAGAAGATCTTCCCCTTTCATCTCTCCATTCTCCACTCACAAAGCAAATGGCCATTACTAGCCTCTCCAAAGACTTCATCATACCTAAAATATCTCCCTATCAAGGTTATACAAACCCTGCCAAGGACTTAGAGAACTATGAGGGCTAGATGAGCACTAAGGGCATCTCTAATAATGCAACTTGTCAACTTTTTCTCCACATCCTAAAAGATGCTGCCAAGGCATGGTTCAAAAGCCTTCCCTATGAGAGCATTTCATTATAGGTACAATTACAGTGAGATTTTCTCACGTAATTTTGATACATTAAAAAAGAATTACAGGGATTCTCAAGCTTATGATAGATCATGTAGAGGGAAGGTGAGTTATTAAATAGTTATACAGGCATTTTCATGAGAATGTCCAGCATGTGGTGTCTACAGTAAAAGTAGAAACCTTGATATTTTCTATAGAAATCGCAATGATGAGAAGGTCTATAGAAGCTTTATTAAGGACAATAAGCCGAAGAAATATACCGCTACGCACCATCGAGCCTTTGAGCTAATTGACATTGAAGAGTGCTGCACCATAAAAAAAATATAAAATGGCCCAAATAACACGAATAGACAATCATAAAAGGCATGGGTCCAATTGGCATTCACTGCGTCCCTTTATGTGAATGGGCTATATCACAGTCTTATTTCATTAAAAGGACTAGGTCAACCCAAACTAGGGGTTCGTCCCTGACTCCTAGATTGCCCTCGACCTTATCATCCCCCTTAGTGTCCCGCTGCCTGCACTATAGTAAGCTCAACACTGCATAAAAGTAAATCTTCTTTCAAATTAAACATAAAAGGTTACTTAAGGAGCCTCCACCAATGAGGAAAAGTGCACAACTGGGATGAATTGACAAGTACTGTGAATTTTATAGATACATCGGCCATACTACTTTAGAATGCTATGCTCTCTACTATAAGATCCAAACACTCATCAACAACAGCATACTAAAGGAATTTCTCACTTATGTTTGAAGAATGTGTGAGGAAATATAAAGACACAATAGAGACAATGTTCCTAATGCATTTTCCCTATGGAAATTGAGTAGCAGGACATGAGCTTCCAAATTTAAGAGTCAACATTATTATAGGGGGACCTACTATTTCAGGCGCGTCTAACTGTGCAACGAAAGTTATGCAAGAGGTACCATCCAAGCTTTCTTCTATAGCCAGGAAGTCCACCTCAGTTACATGGTCCTCATTTACCAAGTCTCATACCCAATGCCAATGATCTTCTTTGATGATGATGCCGGAAGAATACCCTACCCCCATGATGACACACTTGTGGTAGCAATGGATATTGCCTTGCGTAGCGTTGCAAGAATTGTGGTCGACAAGAAAGCTCAGTAGATATCATCTTTGTTGATGCTTTGTGACGCATAGATATTAAGTCAGTAAATATTTGCCTATAGAAAACCCCACTGGTGGGATTTGTGGGCAAGATAATCATGCATGAGAGGATTGTATCCTTATCAATTACTATCACTAATAGTTATCACCATGTTGTTCGCCTTGTCAATTTTTTGATTGTTCGCAAGGAACGTGCTTACAACTGCATTATTGGTTGCCTATAAATGACCACATCTCAATGCGCCATTTTCATGCATTATTTGGCTATGAAGGTTCCTTCCTCAATAAGGATCATGACCATCAAAAGCTGTCGAAAAACAACTTGAAAATGTTATTCTGTTGTAGCTAAAAGGACATTTCATATTGCCTTTGTGGCACAAGCAGACTCCCATTATCGTCAGCACTAGTAAATTACTAGAGAACCAAGACTTTCAATCAAAAAACGACCCCGTTGAAAAAAAGTCAATCAGAATAACTCATTTCTTTCCTATCCACCTCAAGAGAACCTCTACATACATGATGAAACCATCCCCTTATGTACAAAGAACCTCCCCTCCACCTGTAGTCAATCCTCCAATAGAGAACCTCCTCGTATATGTTGAAACCATCCCTTCACGTACAAAGAAAATCCTCGCACATGCTAAAACTGTCCTTCCGCCTACAGAGAACCTTCCCACATATGCTACCACCTATAGAGAGCCTTCCTCTATACTCTACAACCATCCATCCTGCACCTATCAAGATCATCACTTGCTCCCACGAGACCAGCCTAATGCTAAAGATAGATACTACCACTTTAGTATCGCAAGAAATGGATTTCACAGTTGACTCAAGGCTCTGTAAAGATGTTTTTGTATAAATTTTATTGTACTCGCAAGTGCACGAATCTATTGTAGAATAGATCAATGGTGTCGAGTGTCGATCCCACAAGGAGGTGGATTTTAATTATGTATAGAGTTAATTTTCTAAGTGGGTGATTGAATTTGTGGTGAAAGTGATTTAGATTATCCTAAAATTTAAATTAAAATGGCGGGACTAAATTGAAGTACAGGCTATTATAATTGTATCGCTTGGATATCTGGATCCACATCAATATACTCCCTGGGGTTAATATTCCTTATTAGTACCAATTAAATTATGAGTGGAGTTTCCACTCCTCGTAAACCATACTCTAATCAATATGGTGCTAAGAGTTTATCGTGTCGACGAAAAGTTAAAACAACCATATAAATCAGAGGGGAAGAGAAAGTAAATTTACCAAATAAAGTTCATAAAACTTGTTGAGACTTCACCTTCAACCTAAGCTTGAAAGAAAATTAGCTACTCATAATTGAACTAGGGGTAAAAGAGAATTTATTAAAATATGTAGAAAATACAAGATGTAGAATGATTTATAGAAAATGGAGATAAAAAATGAGTTCAGGGGTGTCGAATTAAGGGGAGCCCCCTTTTTATAGATACAATGAGTAAATCATGGCCATCAGATTAAAATAATTTCGATGCTCAGGATTGCGTCACGTGGCAAGATCTGATTAGTTAGAACACATTATTAGGGCTGTTATTTTGTGTAATGCATGTATCATACGTACGATTTTTGGTCCACTAACATACTGCCACGTCATCGGTCAACTCCACATCAATATTTTGGTCCAATAGGATTGTGACACATCATCGGTCAAGCCACATCATCAATCAATGTCACATAAGCAGTCAATGCCACATTATTTTTCCAATCGCATGTTGCCACGTCATCAGTAAATACCACGTCATCGAACCGTATATGTAAACAGTGTCGTGAATAGTACCATGAACAGTACCGTATATGTGAACAATATCGTTTACCCTTTTATGCTCTTCCTAAGGTTTTCGACCATCTTGAGTCCAAATTTTATGTCCATTTCGCTATCCGATCTCTCATTCATTGTAAAATGACCATGATGCCCCTGAAATATATAAAATACTTAATTAAAAATCAAACGCACATAACTGAATCACAAGAGACTTAAATATATAAAAGTAGGGGTATTAGTGAGACTTGTAGTGTAAAATGACAATTTTCTCCTTTATAAATATACACTTTCTATTAGTCAACACACCCCCCAACCAACTTATTGGTAGTCCCTAGCAAATTAAGCGAAACAAAATTCAAACCAAATTTTTTTAATTTTTTAAATAGTCGTATTTATTTAATCAAACTAATGATAGCAATTAAATAAAAGTATAAGCATTATCTTCAGTCTAAAGAAATATCACCCCCACATCAACCATCCACACGCATCAGTCCAGCAGACTTTGTCACAACTATAGTAATCGAGCCACTTTCAAGAATGACATGTCAAACCCCAAAATCTCACCAGTAGGAGTGACACTCTCACAAAGAAATTAAACTCAATAAAATAGTCACTCCAATGAATGGTAAATTGATAGGAAATAATAAAGAAGCACTATCACACACTCTCACCAAGATGAAAGGAATATGCCCGCAGCTTAGAAATAACACGATCTTAAGTCAAACAAAATGCTAGTCAACCTAATGTTTTCATTTTATTTATTTATTTATTTATTATTATTATTATTATTATTATTATTATTATTATTATTATGCACTACTACACCTTTTTAGCCCATATAACTAGCTTTTACTTTAGAATATAGATCCCTAAAATCAAGAAAGACTTTTATTAGGACGTAACGTAAGCTAGGGACATACCTAACAAAGGAAGGTAAATAAGAAAACAAAATGTATGTTTAAGAAAAAGTATAGATCTTTTGGAAATCACAAGGTGTATTTTGCTTATTTATTATTATTGTGTATCGTCTTTCTTTTTTTTTAACAAATTTTTTTCTTTTCTTTTTTTTTAACAAATTTTTTTCTTTTCTCTTTTTTTAACAATTTTTTTTTGCATGGTACAACTTTACTGAATAAAATAATTATTTACATTTTTCTCAAGCACGAATAGGTGGTGGAACTTGTAAGACATCGGGTAATACTCCAAATCGGAGTGGGTCAAGATGATAAGTTGACAAAAAAATTTTTTTTTAATAAAAGGCTCAAAAGGCCTAATTATGGATATTTCACAACAGTGATAGCTAGAAAGGCTTAAACAGGTAAAAGATGGCAATTCCATCGTCTTTTAGGATTCCAAATGATCTTATATATCTACGAGTTAGATGGGCCTCCAGATGTAGCAACACATGATTTTTTTTTTTTTTTAGGGTTGACTCAAAGGAAATCTATAGATTATGTATAAAATAATAAACTGTTAAGTTGTATGAAGAATGGGTAAAAAGGGTTACTCTCTAAGAAAAATGACAAACTCAAAACCTCACTTGGACTATATTATGACATGTGCATTCCTTCAAGCAACTCGTATTTGTCTTTAACATCAACATATAGAATAGCAAACATGGTGTAATATTACTCAAGACCAAAGAGAATACAAATACTAAAATTTGAAAGTCATCATGTCATCTAATGTTAAAAGATCACAGAAAATAAAATATTTTTCTTTTTTTTTTTAAACAACATTCTACTCTCTAAGCTATTCTAAACATGAAAAGAAAATATGCATGCAGAAAGGTGAAAATGATGTAGAAAAACTAATTAGAAATGTTACACTCAAAATGATTGAAAAAGAAAATGTCTGGAATTTGTTTTCATTAAGAAGATGCATTTTAGAGTCAGTACACTCTATATTCGGCCATCTTCGACTCAAAAATTTGAAAATGTATATTTATAAAGGATAAATTAGAAAGAAAAGTTTTTTTTAAACGAAGAAAATGCATATTTAGAGTCATTACACTCTATATTCAGCCATTTTCAACACAAAAAGCTAGCCACGGTTAGTCTCTACAACAAAAAATTAGTAAAAACTTAACCAAGATTGAAAAATTCTACAATTGTCAACTATTCCCTCCCCCTAAACAGAACGAAATATTGTTCTCAATGTTTTAAAGGAAAGAAGTAAAATTTAGAAGACATCACCTGAGTGTTAGAACATAGAAGAAAATATTTACAAGCGGAGAGTTAAGTCTAATTTGTACTTCTTACTGTAGCTACTGTTACCATCATTATTTGTACACTCCAACACAAAGGTCTTGGTACCTGGCTTTAGTCTATAAGATTGTAATAGATTAATCATTTCATTAGCAGTATGAGGACAAATAAAAAATTTTTTCGCTGTGGAAGGAATGAAATATTGTTTATTACATAGTTAAGAAATGCGATGAAGCCATCATAAAATTTATTGACATTTAACAAACTGATGGGCTTCTGGTGAATGTTCAGATGGGTCCAAGATGCTAATGTGATAAGTGCCTCTAGAGTTGCAAGATCTTCTAGTACGAAAACAAAAGCATCAGTATGATTTAACATTTCAGTTATTCTTTCTTGCATACTTGAGACGACTAATTCCTCTCCAGTTGGTGAGTCAGACAAACAACCTAATGGTTTGAGGGGTTTTGGGATGATGTCTAACACTTGCCTCCCTCTGATATAAGCAGTTTCTAACACAAGTTTTGAAAACCCTCGGTCACCTCCTCCATACACCAAGTGTAATTTTCTTTGTACTATGCTTTGACCAAGATCTATGGCAGCCTTAACGACCTATTTATGTTTTCCATAATTAAACTCAAAGAGCACACAAATGTTCTTGTATTGTTTATTAGGAGTAGTTGCCATTGGGATACTTCTTAAACATAATTTTTGAGTGCTAAAAAAAAAACAATATCATACTTAAGGATCTTGGTGACAGTGGATCATAATTGTGTATGAGGTAGCATGTTAGTGTCAATTAACGTGCAAAGCACATGTCTCGAGATTCAAAAAGAAAATAGTAAAATAGAAAAAGCTAACAATGATAAAATAAAATTATTAAAGACAATAATGCAAATGATAAAACAACAGTGAAATAAAACAACAGTGAAAGTTACAGGTAGTTGTGATAGTGACTCACATCTTCCTCTGGTTTTACATCCAGAAACGGCTTGAACAGCCTCTATGGGTCGAGGATAAGCTTCCCATCCAATTTTCTTATAAATTGGCAAACAAGATCATTTATAGTTTGATTCCCGAGACTATATCTTGCATGCTCTTTTTGGAATAATGGCCATAACTAGAGAATCGTTCCTTATACATATCCACTGGGATGTGTTTTAAGAGACAAAAGGATATCATTTAATGACTCTTTATTCAAGCCATCCGTAATGAATTTAATCTTATCTTCTCTGTTATCAGACACCATTCCTAAAGAATATGTTTTTTTTATCGATCTCATTTTGGCATACTTATGACAAGCAACCAAAATTCTTCGAGCTCTTTGCTTTCTTGCGTAATTTCCTTTACCACAACCAAGTATATATGCGATAAATTTAAGAGGCAACTCACCTGCCAAGTGTACTATGGCCTCGATTAACCAGCAGATATCAGCGGGTATGTTATTCCTCATGAGCAATTACATGCGTTCGGACCGAGCTTTATAGATTGTAAGGATGGCATTCTGAGGAAGTGAAGGGAATCAATTATGAAGCTCTACTAACATCTCGTTTCTGTCCATACCTTCGCCTCAGAATATAAGTTATTATAAGGAATTGAAGTAATCGACTTGATTGTCACGGAGTACCGTTATCTGCCACATAACCAGGGTAATAAACTAAAATACACAAATGAAGTAACAAACTAAAACACACAAAGAAAATTACAATCGTCCTTTTATGAAATTTACCTCAACCTCTAACTAGATGTCGAAGATACCTCTCTCAATGTCTCTGAGTTGTCTTTCTAAATCCTCAACATGAGATACTAACTCTGGTGATTGTAACTCCCAAATATGATGTGTTTTACAAAACCGAATCAGGCTTCTAAGATGAGATTTTACACGTTGAAGTCATCTAAGATGGTCCAAGAGGATCTGTTTAGCTGAGGTACTCAAGATTAATAATAATAAAAAACTTAATGGTTAAATAAACACACTTATGCAAAAATAATTTCAATTAGCAAAAGAATAGTAAAAAGAAAGAAAAAAAATCAAATCACCGAAAAGAAAGAAAAATCTCAATTCAAATCTGGTGGGTCACTCAAATTTATTTCGGTGTCCTCTCCAGGTGGTTGTTTTGATTTTTCGTCGACAGATAGTAATAATCTTGTCTAGTACCACACTGATTTAACCGGCTCCTTAGTACAAGGTTATTACTATTTGACACGATAAGCCCTTAGCACCATATTGATTACAATGTGGTCATGAGTTGTAGAAACCCCTCTCATGATTTAATTGACACTAATAAGAAATATTAAACCCATAGAGCATATTGATGCGGATCCAGATACCCAAGCGATACAATTATAATAGTCTTTACTTCAATTTATTCCAACCATTTTAATTTAAATTTTAGGATAATCTAAATCACTTTCACCACAAATTCAATCACCCACTTAGAAAATCAACTCTACACCTAATTAAAATCCACTTCCTCATGCGATCAACACTCGATACCATTGATCTATTCTACAACAGATTCATGCACTTACGAGTACAATAAAATTTGCACAAAAATTTTTTTTGGTGTCCTCTCTATGTGGTTGGTACTGTATATATGTCTTTAATCTTTGACGATTAACTTTAAAAGTGACACCACTCTTTGGGTCTTTAATTTCAATTGCCCCATGTGGAAAAACAGTATGAACAATAAATAGGCCAGACCATCGAGAGCGTAACTTACCTGGGAATAGGTACAAGCGAGAATTGAATAAAAGCACTTTCTGACTTAGAGTGAAAGATTTCCTCAAAATTTGCTTGTCATGAAAGACTTTCATTCACTGCTTATAAATCTTGGCATTTTTATATACATCATTGTAAATTTCTTCAAGTTCTGCCAACTGTAATCTTCTTTCTGAGCTAGCTTGCTGTATGTTAAAGTTGAATTTCTTGATGGCCCAGTACGCATAATGCTCGAGTTCCACAAGTAGGTGGCAAGCTTTTCCAAACATTAGCCTGTAGGGTGACATCCCAATCGGGGTCTTGAAAGCCATTCTATATGCCCATAACGCATCATCTAGTCTCAATGATCAATATTTTTTGTCTGGCCTCACCGTCTTTTTTTAGTATGTGCTTCATCTCTCGATTGGAGTTCTAAACTTGGCCACTGGTTTGCGGATGATATGGGGTCGCCACTTTATGAGTGATGGAGTACTTTGTCAAAAGTACTTTGAATGATTTGTTACAAAAGTGGGCACCACCATTACTGATTATTGCTCGAGGGAATCTAAAGTGTGAAACAATGTTGCTTTTCAAAAATGCTATCATCACCTTGTGATCATTGGTTCTACAAGGGATTGCTTCTACCCATTTCAATACGTAGTCAACAGCAACCAATATGTATTGATGGCCAAAAGAAGGGGGAAAGGGTCCCATGAAGTCGATACCCCATACATAAAAAATCTTAACCACTAAAATTGGATTTAGTGGCATCATATTCCTTCGTGTTATGGTTCTAATTCATTGACACCTATCACATGAAGAGCAAAAAGTGTAAGCATCTTGAAATATAGTTGGCCAATAGAAACCACATTGTAAAACTTTAGTAGCTGTTTTCTTAGCGCTGAAATGACCTTCGCAAGCTTGTTCATGGCAGAAGGAAAGGATATTTTGAAATTTATTTTCTAGGACATATTCTCTGACAATTTGATCTGCACAATACTTGAACAGATAATGGTCATCCCAGAATAAATTCTTTATCTCTGTAAAAAATTTTGCTCTGTCTTGCTTAGTCCATTGCTCTAGAAGTTGATCTGTAACAAGATAATTAACTATATCAGCATACCATGGTAATACTTTTACATACATCAATCGTTCATCTGGAAATGACTCGTTCAATGGTAATGGTTCCATAAGTGTGTCAAAATGGAGGCGAGAGAAATAATCATCCACGATATTTTCTGTGTCTTTCTTATCTTTGAATATCAAGTCAAATTCTTGCAAAAGTAATACCTAATGAATTAGTCTAACTTTTGCATCTTTCTTTATGAGAAGATATTTCAGCGCAGCATGATCGATGAATACAATTATTTTACAGCCAATGAGATACGATCAAAATTTCTTTAATGCAAGCACTACTGCTAGCATTTTTTTGGGTGGTTGAATAGTTCAACTGTGCATCATTCAATGTCATACTAGCATAGTAAATGACATGGGGAATTCGATCAACTCTTTGTTCTAACACTGCTCCTACTGCATAATCAGATGCATCATACATGAACTTAAATGGTAAGTTCCAGTTTAGTGGCTGATGATGGGTGATAACGTCAACAACTGCTTTAATTTTTCAAAAGACACAAGAAATGAATCATCAAAGACAAAAGGTACATCCTTAGCAAGTAGATTGCATAAGGGTCTATAAACTTTACTAAAGTCTTTCATGAAACATCTATAAAAATTAGCATGCCCAAGGAAAGATCTTACTTCTCTGACTGTTTTGGGTAGAGGAACATTAGAAATGAGATCCACCTTGGCTTTATCAACCTCAATACCTTTGCTTGAAATAATGTGACCGAGAACAATACCTTGATTTACAATAAAATAACACTTTTTCGAATTCAAAACCAAATTATTCTCGGTACATCTCTGTAGAACTAGTGTTAGATATTGTAAACATTGATCAAATGAATCATTAAAAATAGAAAAATCATCCATAAAGACTTCAAGGAATTGTTCAACTATATCAGAAAAAATGCTTAAAATGCATTGTTGAAATGTAGTTGGTGCATTACATAATCCAAATGGCATCCTCCTATATGCAAAAGTGCCAAAAAGGAAAGTGAAAGTGGTTTTCTCTTGGTCTTTTGGTGCTATAGGAATTTGATTATATCCTGAGTAGCCATCTAGAAAGCAATAAAATTCATAGCCTGCTAATCTATCAAGTATTTGATCGATAAATGGTAAAGAAAAATGGTCTTTACGTGTGACAGAATTTAACTTTTTATAATTAATGCATATACGGCTTCCTGTAGTTACTCTAGTGGGTATCAATTCATTATCAGCATTAGTAGCTACTATGACTCCTGACTTTTTGGGGACAACTTGCACAAGACTAACCCATGAACTATCAGAAATTGGGTAAATGATACATGTGTCTAATAGTTTAAGAAATTTAGTTCTAACAACTTCTTTCATTTTATGATTCAATCGACGTTGCATTTCCCTAGTAGGTTTAGCATTTTTATCAAAGTGAATGTAATGCATGCAGTCTACTAAATTTATACTTTTTATGTCGGCTATTGTCCATCCTAATGCTCCTTTGCGCTCTTTTAAAACATCCAACAACTTATCTTTTTGTTCGTTATTTATGGATGATGAGATGATTATTGAATGTGAGCATCGGCAATTGCTAAGAAAGGTCGGCCTAGCATAATGGGGATGTGCTTCCTTGAATCTTGGACTGGTTAAGTGTCAATTACAATGAAATCGACAGGAAAATAAAACTTTTCTACTTGGATAAGCACGTCCTCTACAATTCTACAAGGTATTTTTGTGGACTGATCTGCAAGCTATAGCACCATTGGAGTTTGTGTAATTCTCCCAGTCCAAGTTTCGCAAATTCTAAGTCAGGCAACAGATTTACACTAGCTCCTAAACCCAACAAAGTATTCTCAATTGTGTGGTTTCTTATACTATATGAGATAGTGGGGTAGCCTGGGTCTTTGTATTTTAAAGGCATTTTGTGTTGGAGTATAGAGCTAACGTTCTCTGTTAAAAGGCCTTTTTTCTATACGTGAATGTTTCTCTTTTTAGTGCAAAGGTCTTTAAAAAACTTGGCATAGTAAGACACTTGTTTTATAGCATCAAGTAAAGGGATGTTAACACTTACCTATTTGAAGATTCAAAAATGTCAACTGTGGACTTTCCCTTTTTTCCTTTAGCTATCCTTTGGGGAAATGGAGCTTTAGAAGCGTATTCTCGTGTGTTAATTTCTTTTCTCTCCTCTGATAATTAGTCTTCAGTATTTACAGGTACAATCTGAGTTGTTTTTTGTGCTGGCATCTCCACTTTGATGTCGAATTCTTTCCCTTGTCACAACGTCATAATAGCTTTGACCTCTCTATACTGATGAGGTGAGCTGGTACTTACTTCATGCACTCCTTTAGGGTTAGGCACAAGTTGACTTAGAAATTCACCTTTTTCAATAGTAATTGCCAAAGTTTGAACTAAAGAACCAAGCTGTCCCACCATCTTCTCGAGGTTTAAAACTGATTGGGCTTGTGAGTTGAAACCTGCTCTCATCTCATTTCGTAGTTCATCAATAGTGCGATTCGGTTGCTCGATCATGGAATAAGTAAGATTCTTGAAATTCTGGAATGCATCCTCCCATGGTCTGGGTTGAGAGTAGTTCTGGTTTTGATTGTATGGTCTAAATGGTGGGTGAGAGGCCTGAGGAACTTGAGGAATTTGTTGCATTGGTGGAGCTGGAGCGTGAGCCGTTGGTCCACTTTGTTGGAATCCTTGAGACCATGAAAAATTGGGATAGTCTCTGCATCCAGGATTATATGTGTTGGAGTAAGGGTTATAATTTGATGGCTTTCTCATTACACCAATGGCATTGACTTGATTTGAGTATGAGTCATGGTCATGTGGCTCTGTTGATTTAGCAGCTGTTAACGATGCTATTTGTCGGGCAAGACCTTCAACCATTTCTTTGACTTCCTTAATCTCTGATCTTGACTCGCCAATGTGAACCTCATTCACTCCCTTAATTCTCTTAGTATTCCTTAGCGATCGACTCTGTTGTTGGGAATTATCCACTTGTTGTTAGAAGAAATCTTAAATCTCTAATGCACTTTTTGACATTAACTCTCCTCTACTTGTCGCCATTCTTGCACATGTGGCAATAATCCCTCCAAAATGTATTGGCATTGGTGCCATTTCTCGTACCCATTATGTGGACACTTTAAAAGTAGCCCATTGAATCGCTCCCATGCTTCGAAAACTGCTCGTTATCTCTCTAGGTAAACTCTAAAATTTCCCTGCGAATAACATTGGTTTTATGCACTGGGAAGTATTTATTAAAAATTTTGCTACTATTTGCTCTAATGATGTAATGCTATTAGCAGGCAATGTACTGAACCATGAACGAGCTCTATCATTTAAAAATTATGGGAATAATATAAGTTTAACATCATCATCTGACAAATTCTCGTATTTAAAAGTTTGACAAACAGCATGAAAATCATTAAGATGATTGTATGGTTTCTCATTTTCTAGGCCATAAAATATTGGGAGACAATTTAGTACACTAGGTTTTAGCTCAAAACTCCTAGTAGCTACATTTGAGTATCTTATGCATTATGTGCTTACGTTAGCTAAGGGACTGAAGTAGTCGTTAAATGGCCTCTCTTATGGTTCTAGTTGTTGGTGTTGCAAATCCATTTCAATTTTATCTTTAAAGTGTTTGTGTGTTCGAAATGTTTTTTCCAGTTCAAGGTCTGTAGGCTCAAGAATAGGTAATAATCACTTTCGACTATGCATGCAAAGAACACAAAAGGAATGATAACAAAACTAATAAAAATGAAGAAAAGAGAGAAATTATGATACTAACATTGTCACGCTGTTACAACTTTACTATAAAAATATATTGAAGTGCTATAAAAAAATTATATGAAATAAATTAACTAAAATTAAAATAGAATACAAAGAAAAATAACAAGACAAACGAAAAATTATAAAGAAAAAAAGCTTGAAAATTAAATTACAAAAATTTAAAGAAGAGAAAAAAGAAAAGAAATTCCTACTTTAAAATGCAGATTCACTTTCTTTTTCTTTTAATGAGAAAGAAAAATTACAAGAAAATAACTAAAAAAATATATATTATTTACGAAAATTAATTCTACAAATTAAAATACTTACCTCCACGGCAACGGCACCAAAAACTTGTTGTGCAAATTTTATTATATTCTCAAGTGCACGAATCTATTGTAAAATATATCAATGGTGTCTAGTGTCGATCCCATGAGGAGGTGGATTTTAATTATGTGTACAATTAATTTTCTAAGTGGGTGGTTGAATTTGTGGTGAAAGTGATTTAGATTATCATAAAATTTAAATTAAAATAACGGGACTAAATTGAAGTAGAAACTATTATAATTGTATCACTTGGGTATCTAGATCCGCATCAATATGCTCAATAGGCTTAACATTCCTTATTAGTGTCGATTAAATTATGAGGGGAGTTTTCACTCCTCATGAACTATACTCTAATCAATATGGTGCTAAAGACTTATCATGCCAAATAGTAATAATCTTGTATTAGGGAGCTGGTTAAACTAGTGCGGTACTAGACAAAATTATTATTATCTGTCAGCGAAAAGTTAAAACAACCACATAAATCAGAGGGGAAGGGAAATTAAATTTACCAAATAAAGCCCGTCAAACATGTTGAGAATTCACCTTCAACTCAAGGTTGAAAGAAAATTAGCTACTCATAATTGAACTAGGGGTAAAATTTAAATTTATTAAAATATATACAAAATACAAGATGGAGAAGGAATTATAGAAAATGGAGCTCAAAAATGAGTTCAAGGGTGTCTAATTAGGGGGGAGCACCCTTTTTATCGATACAATGAGTAAATCATGACCATCAGAATAAAACAATTTGGATGCTCAAGATTACGCCACGTGGCAAGATCTGATTGAATAGAACACATCATTAGGGCTGTCATTCTGTGTAATGTATGTATCATACGCACGATTTTTGATCCACTAATATACTGGCACATCATCGGTCAACTCCACATCAATATTTTGGTCCAATAGGATTGTGAAACATCATCGGTGAAGTGACATCATCAGTCAACGCCATATAAGCAGTCAATGCCACATCATTTGTCCAATCGCATGCTGCCACATCATCGGACCGTATATGTGAACAGTGTCGTGAACAGTACTATGGACAATACTGTTTACCCTTTTACGCTCCTCCTAAGGTTTTCGACTGTCTTAAGTCCAAATTTCATGTCTGTTTCACTATCCGATCTCTCATTCATTGTAAAATAACCATGATGCCCCTTAAATACATAAAATGCTTAATTAAAAATAAAAAAACACATAATTAAATCCCAAGGGACTTAAATATATAAAAATGCGGATGTTAGTGAAACTTGCAGTATCAAATGACGATTTGCTCCTTTATAAATATACACTTTCTATTACTTAATAGATTTCATAAGAGGGGAACTAGCCAAGCCAATGACGTGTATGTAAGTCTATGCGGATAACCCTTCTTGCACAATCAATATTGATGCCAACACGACTAAATTGGACACCAAAATCAATACCTCTAGGAGTACAAAGATGTCTTTGCATAATCCCACGAGGACATACCAAAGATCGACCCTAAGATATTTTCGAACAAGCTTAGCATGAAGTCCTTTTCGAAATAATATCTATGTAACCTAAAAGGGAGTGAATTGAGTTTCTAAAAACTTATGCAATACTAAGTCGAAACTAGATGCAAATTTGAAATAAATTTGAAGCAATAATAAATAAACCAATCAAAATATAAAAAAAAATAAGGGAAGAGATACTTAAACACTGAGATTTTTACGTGGTTCGACTAACCTCACCTACTTCCACGCCTTCAAGTCGTCCAAGCTCGAGGATTTCACTATCTAAGCCTCCCAAGGCTTCAAGTTCTTTATAACTGACTTCTAAGGTGTCATTTTACCTTTACACCAAGAGATTATCCCAAATCTCTTAATCCAAGTGTATCCTAATACTTACAATCACTCAAAACAAAGATTACAAATTTGTTTTACTCTTACACAATATGTATGATTACAAATCAATGCCCAAATTGTGAGAATAAATGAAACAAGAATCTATTTAAAGCTTAATGAAGTTTAAATTCCTGATTATAAGCTCAATGATAATGTTGTGATCAGTCTTTGTTTGAATTTGATGAAGCTTATTTATAGTTAAAGCTGAAATATAGCTGTTGTTGACTTTCTGGGAGAAAATGGATCACCGTTAACCGTTATCGGTTAACCATTTTGACTGGTCCAAGTGATCGTTGAGCTGAAATTCAAATAAACGATTGGCCATTTGCCACTATCGGTTTGCCGTTAATTTCTAGAGACCTGCAAAATAAATTTCTGCTAACCGTTCCTGCTAAACGGTTGAAGATTAGTATAGAATGACACACTGGAAATTATCGCTTAGCCGTTTGCTACAAACGGTTTACCATTTAATTCTAGTAGCCTCCCCAGCTTACTTGTATTGCCCGTTTTCATTAACTGGTTCAAGTTTTAAGGAATTACCCATCTCTTGAAATTATTGGTTAATTGTTTCAAAATTAATAGTTCACCATTTGTTTCCAGAATTAAAGTTTTAATCAGCATTTTGTTTTTTCGGTTTAAAGTTAATGATAATTCATATTTTACGAACACATTTAATAATGTTATATGGCTACTTAATGAAATTTTTATTAAAGGAAAACTCCTACCTTTTAATTAAGAATATTTAAAGTTTGTTATCATCAAAATCATTATAATGATCATATACATGTTAACATTCTCTCCATTTTTGATGATGACAAACTCTTTCAATATATTGAACATGTAAACAAAATATGAAATGTATGTGGGAAAAACAAAAGATGAAACTAAGATGGAGGTGGTGAAGATGAATTGCCAGGGTCATAACCAAAATATCGAAGGAGAGTCCACTGTCCAGCAATAAGCTCAAGCTGCTGATCGATACTCTACTGCTGAAAAGTTTGAAATTGGGATTGGAGCTACTGCTGTTGCTAGGAGAGAATATGCATATGGTGGAGATTCTACTACTGCCGCTCAGAAAGCCTATGAACATCATCATCTAACTGCTGTTGCTAGGAGAGAATATGCATATGGTGGAGATTCTACTACTGCCGCTCAGAAAGCCTATGAACATCATCATCTAACTGTAGTAAAATGTCAGAAGCTACTGGCTGTACGGGAGCTAGAGGCTGCTTAAGAACGGAAGACTACTCGGGAGTGGAAAGCTGTTCAGGAGCGAAGGGAAGATTAGTATCCATCTCACGCTTCTCAGTATCAGAATCAACTGGAGGCTAGGGGACAGATCGTCAACGAGGAGGTAGAAGGTGAGCTCCTAGTCTAAAGTCGGAAGCTGATAAATATCATTAAGCATCCGATCATCTTCCAGAGCAAACAAAGTGTCTCGGTTCTTAGAGTTTGAGGTCTTAAGCCATTGATCATTCTTCCTAGAAAATCCAATACTAGACATGGCTTCCAGACCAATCCGTTTGGGCTCCGTATACATAACAACCCGAACAGGCACTTGGAGGTGCCGTAGCTTTTTAGAAATGATACTACTATAAGGGAGCAAGCAGTGATTAACCGCATGGGTATTAAGCATGTGTCGTATAATGACATATCCAAGATTAATAGAACACCTCGTAATAAGCCTATCTAATAACCCAACACCCAATCTCGTTACCTCATCCGAATGACCCTTCCTAGGAGTAATAATGTGCTATAAATAATATGAAGGATGCGAACTTGGAGAGGAAGTAATTGAGATCGAAAAGGTAATGCACAAATATCATCAGTGAGATCTTGACACCAACAAATGTTACGAACACCGTTACTATGAACAAAATTGGCAAATGAAAAGCTTTCTTAGAGTTACAAATCTCATGATCATCATTAGGTATTCCAAGCATACAGTTTAGGTCCTCATCATAAAATCAATAGGTATGCCACCAACATGAGTAACTATCCTATCTAGCCGAGTTGCGGAAAGTTCCATGTTCGAATAGAAACACAGACTAGATTAGGATCAACTCTATCATCAAAATCTATAGCACCCTCCCAGTGTAGCATATTCCTAACACTTCTACCATAAACAATTAACTCTTTAAATATTCGATATCAACAAAATAAGAGTCAAGTACCTTCAAGCCCATGAAGCGATCCTCGAAGTGCTTGGCCACTGGGGCTGTAGGAAATGAATTCTTTCGAATTCGGAAGTTTCTCATGGTGGTATAGGGTTCCTAATGGGAGTCGCTTTCCTCCTCCGAGTTTGACGAGATGAGCAAGCCATGGTGACTTTGGAGAAAATGGGTAAAAATTGAGAAAGATAAAAATGAACGAAATGGAATTGATTATTGGGTTAAGAGAGAGTGGAGAAAGTGATTTTGAGGCTCAATTTGGTCGAGAGAAGGAAAGAATTCAGTCAAAAATGACGAAACCCGTTCGAGTGCTCTTAGGGTTTGAATTTGGGATTTTTTAATTTGAGGCTCGATTGGAGTTTTTAAATTAGTAAGAATGATCTAAGGATGATTAAAAATGGCTCTATAGGCGTGATTTGGCAAGAGAATAGAGAAAAATAGAGGATTGAAGAAAGAGAACACGTTGATTACGCGTCAATGGTAAAAACTGTAAAAAGGTAAATGAAGTGGAAGAAGAAACCCTTGGAACAGTTTTATCTCGCACGAAAACAGTGAGCCGTTTTTTGTAAACGATGAGGGAGTAAATTCTAGAGAGCACACAATCGAGAACGAGTAAAAGGTAAACGTTAACGGCAAAGGAGTAATTTGAAACAGTTTACCGTTTGAAACAAACGGTAAATGAGTAATTGGCAAGCATTATACCCTAGTTTTTGGAATTAAACGATATACCATTTATTGAAAAACAATTATCCGTTTATTTCATTTATGATTTCTCATATTTATTTTAATATTTGGCCAACAAATAATACGTTCTAAGATCATTTTATTGATCCGCAACATGTTAAAGGCCAATTTAATGCATGATTCATGAACTAACATGTATTCAAACAAGTAATTTATATATGTGCATGATTCATGAACTCACCTGTTTTCAAAAACATATATTACTCATATTTCATGCTCAAGCATTTCATAGATATTAAAAATCATCAATCATCAATCAGTCAATTTCAACAGACTGAATAACATGAAGAGAGATATTAATGCGAATATTTCATCATGCCAAGTTCATGCTGAATTTTTGAAAATTGTGCTTTGCAAAGTGGTTTTGTAAAAATATCGACAAGTTGTTTTTCCACAGAAATAAAATCTAATGCAATATCTCCTTTTTGAACATGATCTCTAAAGAAATGATGTCTAATTTTGTATATGCTTGGTTCTAGAGTACTAAATGAGATTCTTTGAAAGATTTATAGCACTAATATTATCACACTTAATAGGAATTTGTTCAAGATTAATGTCATAATCTCTAAATATTTGCTCATCCAAAGAGCTTGTGCACAAAAACTCCCTGTGGCAATATATTCAGGTTTGGTGGTTGAAAGTGCAACATAATTTTGTTTCTTACTAAACCATGAAACAAATGAATGACCTAGTAAATGACAAGCTCCACTAGTGCTTTTCCTATCAACTTTGTAGCCAGTAAAATCCGCATCCGAATAACATGTTAAATCTACATGAGTTTCTCTAGGACACCAAAGGCCAAAATCTATGCTTCCACTTAAATAACTGAAAATTCTTTTTACAACAAGCAAATGACATTCCTTGGGACATGATTGAAATCTTGCACACAAACATACACTAAACATGATATCCGGTCTACTTGTAGTTAAGTAAAGTAAAGATCAGATCATACCTCGATATATTTTGATATCTACTTCGTTGCCTTTTTCATCTTTGTCAAGTTTAGTTGTTGTGCTTATTAAAGTGCTTTTGGTTTTTGAGTCCTCAATGACAAAGCACTTAAGTAGGTCTTTCACATATTTGGCTTGATTTATGAAAAATCCTTCCTCATTTTGTTTTCTTTGCAGCCCAAAGAAGTACTTTAACTCTCTCATCATACTCATTTCAAATTCCTTACTCATATAAGATAAAAACTCATTAGTTGAACCAAAAATAATATAATCAACATAAATTTATACAACAAGTATATCTTGGTTTTTATGCTTAACAAAGAGAGTAGTATCCACTTTTCCCATCGAAAAACCATTATCCAATAAGAAATTTGGAAAATTTCTATCATACCATGCTCTAGGTGCTTGTTTAATCTATACAATGCTTTAGATAACTTATAAACATGATTTGGAAAATTTTCATTTTCAAAACCAGGAGGTTGTTTCACATACACTTCATCAATAATATAACCATTTAAGAAAGCACTTTTGACATCCATTTGAAATTGAATAAAATCTTGATGACATGTAAATGCTAAGAGCATCCTAATAGATTGTAATCTAGCTACGGGTGCAAATGTTTCATCAAAATCAATTCCCTCTTCTTAGTTATAACCTTGAGCCACTAATCTAACTTTATTCCTTACAACCACACCAAATTCATCCATTTGGTTTCTAAATATCCATTTAGTACCTATAATGGATTGATGCTCCGATTTCGGAACTAATTCCCACGTGTTATTTCTCTCAAATTGATGATCCTTTTGGTTGTCTTTTGATGACTCTTCTTGCAGTTCTTCATCTTCATCATTATCAGCAGTAACTTTCTCCGCAGATGAGGAGTTAGATTCATCAAACGTAACATGCATAGATTCTTCCACAACTAGAGTTCTTTTGCTATAAACTCTACAAGCTTTGCTTGAATTTGAATACCCAAGAAATATGGCAATATCGGATTTATGATCAAATTTACCAAGATTATCTTTTGTGTTCAAAATAATATTTGCATCCAAAAACTTTGAAATAACCAATATAAGGTTTTCTATCTTTCCAAAGCTCATATGGAGTTTTATTGAGATAAGGTCTAATCAACACATGATTTAAAACATAACAAGCGGTGTTAACGGCCTTGGCCTAAAAATACTTAGGCAAAGAATTTTCATTCAACATAATCCTAGCCATCTCTTGAATTAATTTATTCTTTCTCTCAATAACTCCATTTTGTTGTGGAGTTCTAGGTGATGAAAATTGATGTACAACGCCTAAATTATTGTAAAAGGTTTTAAATGCATGGTTTTCAAACGCTCCTCTATAATCAGTCCCAATGCATAAAACACTATATCCTTTTTCATTTTGAACTTTTTTACAAAATATTTTAAAAGTATAAAAAGCATCATCTTTATTAGCTAAAAGTAATACCCATGTGTATCTAGAAAAATTATCAACTATTACAAAAACATAACACTTTCCACTTAAGCTAGCATACCTTGAAGATCCAAATAAGTCTATGTGAAGTAGTTGAAAAGGTTTAGAAGTAGAAACATGATTTTTGCTTTTAAAAGATGTTATGAGTTGTTTATCGAATTGGCATGCTTCACAAATTTTATGTTTTTGAAAACCGATGTTTGGAAGACCTTTAAATAAATTATTTCTGGAAATCTTTGAGATAAAAAAAAATACTTCACACACACAAACACATTGTATTTAAAAATAAAATTGAAATAGATTTGCAACACCAACAACCACCACCATAGGAGAGGCCATTTAAGGATTACTTCAGTCTATTAGCTAATTTGAGCACATCATGCATAAGATACCCAAATGTAGCTTCTAGGAGTTTCGAGTTAAAACCTAGTGTGCTAAATTATCTCCCAACATTCTATGGCTTAAAAAATGAGTACTTATATAATCATTTGAATGATTTTCATGCTATTTGTCAAACTTTTAAATACGAGAATTTTTCAGAAGATGATGTTAAACATAGATTATTCTCATTTTCTTTAAAGGATAGAGCTCATTCATGGTTCAATATATTACCTGCCAATAGCATTACATTATGGGAATAAATGGTAACAAAATTTTTGAATAAATACTTCATAGTGCATAAAACCAATATTATTTGCAGGGAAATCTTATAGTTCACCCAGAGAGAAAACGAGCAGTTTTTCAAAGTATGAGAGCGATTCAATGGGCTACTTTTGAAGTGTCCACATCATGGGTACAAGAAATGGCAGTAATGCCAATACTTTTTAGAAGGATTATTGCCGCATATGCAAGAATGACTAATGGCAATAAGTAGAGGAGAGCTAATGTCAAAAAGTACATAAGAGATTTGGGAATTCTTCTAGTAACAAGCGGATAATTCCCAATAACGGAGTTGATCGCTCAGGAATACTAAAATAATTAAAGGAGTGAAAGAGGTTCACATTGGCGAGTTCAGTTCGGGAATTAAAGAAGTCAAAGAGATGGTTGACGGTCTTTCCCGACAAATAGCATCGTTAACGACTGCTAAAACAACAGAACCACATGACCATGACTTATACTCAGATTAAGCCAATGTCATAGGTGTAATGAGAAAGCCATCAAACTACAACCCATACTCCAACACATATAATCTTGGATTGAGAGACCACCCCAATTTTTCATGGTCTCAAGGATTCCAACAGAATGGACCAGCAGCTCCAACTCCACTAATGCAACCAATTCCTCAAATTCCTCAAGCCTCTCAGCCACCATTTAGACCATACAATCAGAACCAGAACTACTCTCAACCCAGACCATGGGAAGATGCATTCCAGAATTTCAAGAATGTTACTCACTTTATGATTGAGCAACAGAACCGCACTAATGATTAACTATGAAATGAGATGAGAGCAGGCTTCAACTCACAAGCCCAATCAGTTTCAAGCCTCGAGAAGATGGTGGGATAACTTGCTTCTTCAGTTCAGATCTTGGCAATGACTGTTGAGAAAAGTAAGTTTCCAAGTCAACCAATGCCTAATCCTAAAGGAGTGCATGAAATAAGTACCAGTTCACCACAGCAACATGGAGAGGTCAAAACAGTCATGACCTTACAAAAAGAAAAAGAAGTTGACAATAAAGTGGAGATACCAATGACAAAAGTGAATCAAATTGTACCTGTGAATGTTTAAGACTCACAATTGGAGGAGAAAGAAGAAACCAACCCATGAAAATATGTTCTTAAAGCTCTATTTCCTCAGAGGTTAGCTAAAGGAAAGAAGGAAAAATCCACAGGTAAGTGTTAACATCTCTTTACTTGATACTATAAAACAAGTTCCATCTTATGCCAACTTTCTTAAAGATCTTTGTACTAAAAAAGAAACATTCATGTTCAAAAGAAGGCCTTTTTAACAGAAAATGTAGTTTTATACTCCAGCATAAAATTCCTCTAAAATGTAAAGACTTAGGCTCCCCCAATATCTCATGTAGTATAGGAAACCACACAATTGAGAATGCTTTATTGGATTTAGGAGCTAGTGTAAATCTGTTGCCTTACTCTGTATTCGTGAAACTTGGACCGGGAGAATTACACCCAACTCTAGTAGTGTTACAGCTTACAGATCGATCCACAGAAATAACTCCAGTAGGCCGACCTTTCTTGGCAACTGCTGATGCTTATATTCAATGCAGAACTGGAAATATTCAGTTATCCTTTGGCAACATGACTATGGAGCTAAACATCTTCAACATTGCCAAACAACCTCACAATGCAGATTATAAAATTGTTGATTTTGATTTAATAGGAGCATTAGTGGATAATACTTTTGTTTCAAACCTTAGTGATGACCCTTTACAAACATGTTTAACTCATTTTGGTTTGGATTTTGATATTGACAGATCAGTAGATGAGGTCAACGCTCTTCTTGACTCAGCACCTTCCATGGACACCAATAAATGGAAGTTAAGAGTTGAACAACCAGCACCATCAGAGAAGAAAATCATCCCATCATCAGAATCACCACCGAAACTCGAACTCAACCATCACCCAACACTTTAGAGTATGCGTTCTTGGGAGAAGACAACACTCTACTAGTAATCATCTCATCATTTCTAAATGACGAACAAAAAGGTAAGTTGTTGGACGTCTTAAAAGACCACAAAGGAGCATTAGGATAAACCATAGCTGATAGAAAAAGTATAAACCAGTAGACTGCATGCATTATATTCACCTTGATGAAAATACTAAATCTAATAAGAAAATGCAACGTCAGTTAAATCCTAATATGAAAGAAGTTGTTAGAACTGAAGTCCTCAAACTATTAGACGCAGGTATCATTTACCTCATTTCTGATAGTTCATAGGTCAGTTATGTGTAAGTTGTCCCCAAAAAGTCAGGAGTCACAGTAGTTACCAATGCTGATAATAAATTGATACCCACTAGAGTGACTATAGGATAGCGTGTATGCATTGATTATAGAAAGTTAAATTTTGTCACACGTAAAGACCATTTTTCTTTACCATTTATCAATCAAATGCTTGATAAATTAGCAGGCCATGAATTTTATTACTTTCTAGATGGCTACTCAGGATATAATCAGATTCCTTTAGCATCGAAAGATCAAGAGAAAACAACTTTCACTTGCCCTTTTGGCATTTTTGCATATACGAGAATGCCATTTGAATTATGTAATGCACCCGCTATATTTGAATGATGCATGTTAGGTATTTTTTCTTATATGGTTGAACGATTCCTTGAAGTCTTTATGGATGATTTTTTTATTTTTGGTGACTTATTGGATCAATGTTTACATCATCTAACACTAGTTCTGCAGAGATGTATCGAGAAAAATTGGGTCTTAAATTGGGAGAATTGCCATTTTATGGTAAAACAAGGTATTGTTCTCAGTCACATCATTTCAATCAAAGGTATTGAGGTTGATAGAGCCAAGGTGGATCTCATTTGCAATCTTCCTCTACCTTAAATATTTAGAGAAGTAAGATCTTTCCTTAGGCATGTTGGTTTTTATAGACATTTCATTAAAGATTTTAACAAATTTTCTAGACCCTTATGTAATCTACTTGCTAAGGATATACCTTTTGTCTTTAATGATTCATGTCTTGTGGCATTTAAAAAACTAAAGCAATTATTGAAATCATCACCCATCATTCAGCCCCCAAATTAGAGCTTACCATTCGAGCTCATGTGTGATGCATCTGATTTCGCAGTAGGAGCAGTATTAGGACAAAGAGTAGATCGAATTTCCCATGTTATTTACTAAGCTAGTATGAAATTGAATGATACACGGTTGAACTATTCAACCACTGAAAAAGAAATGCTAACAGTAGTGTATGCATTAGAGAAATTTCGATGTTATCTGATTGGTTGTAAAATAATTGTATTCAAAGATCATGCTGCTCTTAAATATCTTCTCACAAAGAAAGATGCAAAAGCTAGACTAATTCGTTGGGTGTTTGTTTCTTTTGCAGGAGTTTGACTTGGAATTAAAATGTAAGAAAGGGACAGAAAATGTTGTGGCTAACCATCTCTCTCATCTCCATTCTGACATAATTATAGAATCCTTAATATTGAATGAGTCATTTCCAGATGAGCAATTGATGAATGTAGAAGTATTACCCTGGTATGCTGATATAATTAATTATCTTGTTACAGGTAAACTTCCAAAGCATTAGACCAAGCAGGATAAGGCTAAATTTTTTGCGGAAATAAAGAATTTTTTCTTGGATGACCCCTATCTGTTCAAGTATTGTGCAGATCAAATTATTAGACAATGTATCCCAGAAAATGAATTTCAGAACATCCGTTCGTTCTACCATGAACAAGCTTGTGGAGGCCATTTCAGTGCTAAGAAAATAGCGACTAAAGTTTTACAATGTGATTTCTATTGGCCAGCTATATTTTGAGATGCTTAGACATTTATTCTTCATGCGATAGGTATCAATGAATGAGGAGTATTACACGAAGGAACATGATGCCACTAAATCCAATTTTAGTGGTTGAGATTTTTGATGTGTGGGGTATCGACTTCATGAGACCTTTTTCCCCTTCTTTTGGCCATTAATATATATTGGTTTCTGTTGATTATTTATCGAAATGGGTAGAAGCAATTCTATGCAGAACCAATGATCACAAAGTGGTGATAGGGTTTTTGGAAAACAACATTGTTTTACGCTTTGGATTCCCTCGAGCAATAATCAGTGATGGTGGTGCCCACTTTTCCAACAAATCATTCAAAACACTTTTGACAAAGTACTTCATCACTTATAAAGTGGCGACCCCGTATCATTCGCAAACCAGTGGCCAAGTTGAGATCTCCAATCTAGAAGTAAAGCACATATTAGAAAAAACGGTGAGGCTAGGCAGAAAAGATTGGTCATTAAGACTCGATGATGCATTATGGGCATATAGAACGGTTTTCAAGACCTCAATTGAGATGTCACCCTACGGGCTAGTGCATGGAAAAGCTTGCCACCTACCTGTGGAACTCGAGCATCGTGCGTACTGGACCATCAAGAAATTCAATTTTGACATGCAACAAGCTAGCTCAGAAAGAAGATTACAGCTAGCAGAACTTAAAGAAATTCGCAACGATGCATACGCAATGGTGACTCCTTCACACAAAGACAAAGAGAAGATGTTGGAGGAAGATGTTTCAAAATCAGATTGCGAAGAGGACGTGGATGCAACTATAGAGCAAGCAATTAGCAGAGTTACTCGAACAAAGAAAGCCAGAAACAGCTTAAAGGACCTCATTGCTAGTATAACTGCTACAATAAAACCTATTTCAACTGCAACACAACAGTCTCCAACCAAATCTTCTGCCACAGCTCCCAAGGTATCCAGCAAACGCAAATGGACACAAACCTCTGGAAAGGTTACATCACCAAAAGAGCTAGAGTATAAGCGAGCACGACCCATTCAGTCTAAAGATACTGAACCTAACGGAACTCCATTAATTAGTCCAACTCTAAGCTAGAAGAAGAAGCAGCTTGCTGTCATATTAGAAGGTTCACCCAAGGAATGCCTGAGGAGTGTAACTAAAAAGAAGTGACCCTTTACAGCTTGTGCTGTAGCATTACTTCCAATAACATGGGAGAACCCCCTACTAACTAGTTTATTTTATTTATTTTCCAAAACTTTTCTTTCATTTAGTGTTATTTTCTTATTCATTTTGCATGTCTTTTTATCTAGTGTATGTATGTGTGGTTTGTTCTGTGTTGTTTCGCGTGCTTTTGAGGACACAACACCTCTCAAGTTTGGGGGGTTGTGTTATGGTGTAATATGTTTATGATTGCATGTGTTTGTGTTGTGTGTTGTGTGAAGCTTTGTTATCTAGTATTTATGTATGGATTGGAAAACTGAATGAAGACAAATTGAGTGTTATTCAGTATTCATGAACCAGCAAGTAGAGATAGTGTATAGATGAAGGTTGAAACTCTATCTCGACACTTAGGCTTTGATTAAGTTTTATGAGAATGTTGTAGCAAAGTCAGGAAAACCAAAAAAGGTAGAAAATATCTCAAGTTTGAGGGGAAGTTTTTTGTTAAATTGTGCTTTTTATGAAATAAATTTTGCTTCAATGGCTTAAGTTGATGAGTAACTAGGGCTGAGTATGCACCCCATATGCAGACTTGAGTCAAAAGGCAACAAAAGTTATGAGCATTGCTATAGCAACTGATATATAAAAGAAAAAGATAAAAAAGTCTTCTATATAGGATATTGAGTAGCCAGGTCTGTTCATAAGCCTCATGTTCAGCTTTGAGTTAAAAGCATCTTTATATAAGACTATGTTATAGCTTTTTACATATCATTGTTGCAGCAACTCGGATCTGTACATTGGTTGAGTAATTGGGTGTCATCATTACAAGTGATCGACATTCACATGAAATATCAATGACACATTGAAGAGAATTTGATTAAAAAAAACATTATTATTTTATTGTAATATAGTTTGAGCCTATTTATGACTACTTCTCCCCTATATGTGAATGTACTTATGTTCTATCTCTAAGTTATACATATTTTTGTGCAATGTTGCATTACTTCTAGAATTTGATCAAAGTAGCACACACTCACTTTGGACAGAATGAGGCCTAAGTCTAGATTTGAACTACTATGGCAATTTTACGTGATTCAACGTGTGATCTGAGGGTTGAAGAATCCTTGCAAAGCTTGATGACAGAGTTAAGTTGTTGTTGCATGATTGTGTGATTAAAGGATTAGTGTTGTTGTCATTACTTGAGGACAAGTAATGGTTTAAGTTTGGGGGTGTCATAACTCTATGAAATGAGAGTTACCATAGCACTTTTAAAACTTAAATCAAGATTACTTAGAGAGTAAACGACATTTATTTTCATTTTAGTTACATTTTGCATGAATATCTATTTTTGTTTATTTTTAATAAATTACGTTGTTTTAGAATAATTTGTGTACTTAGATTGTATGCATAATTGTAGGTGACCGAAAGAGAAAAAATTTGAAGGACGAAATGCTGCTGCAATAGGCTAGCAAAAATAAGGAAAGAACATAGTTATAGAAGAATTGAGACAAGTCTGGAACAATACAGTTGCTGTGGCACTATTACTAGAGCAATCTTGGAGCATTGACAGAGAAAATTTCAGGCGAGATACTTAGAAGATTTCGTTCTGGAGTTTCCAAATCTAGAAGATACGAGCCTTAGGCTTCCGATTGTCCTAATTCTAAACTATAAAAGGAACACACACATAAAGGAAAAAGAAGGGGTTGTCATTAGAGAAAAAGAATAGGGAAACAAAACAAGAGAAAACAAAGATCAAGAGAGAGAAGCGAGAATGTCAACAAGTGATTCTGAAAGATCATCAAGCGAATCTCACTCTTATTTTTTGTTCTCTTGTCTTTATCTCATTATGATAAATTGCTTGATGGCAAAAACTATTTTGCTTCTTGTTTTATAGTAAATTATGAACTAAATTTAGTTGTGATTGAGTGATAAACGAACTTTATGGTTAATTGACTGATATTCTGTGTTGTTGCATGTTTGTTATAGTACGTTATTTTGATAATACATATTTCAATTCACTATTTAAGCTAACCACCCATTTAGTGATATTAGTTAAGAAAGAGCCTAAAAAAGGCTTGTTTTACTGGAACATATCAGAGTAATATTTGGTTTTAGATTTAGTTTCCTGAGTTGGGTTTAACTTGATTCAAAAAGGGTCGTGCTTAATCTAAAATTAGTGATGATCTAGTTATAGGGATTCACCTTTTAGGGTAATTTGTATCTAAAACGTGTAATGATATTTCTGATGTTAGCATAACAATTAGTCACTATTAAGTTGCATTTAGATATAAGCCATCCAACATGCGACAACTAAGGATAACATAAGGATTCTGTGTAGTGTTGTAGGAGATGTTGTAGCGACCGATCCAAAAACTAGAAAAATAGTCAAAAACCATTAAGTGAGTTTAATCGCTCAACTACTCCATTCTCCTTAATTACATCCTTGTATTTGCCGTGATATTTTACTTTATTAGATTTTGGTTATTGCATTTTTATTTTAAAAAGTTCATTAGTTTAATAATTTGTTGTAATTCTAATTTAGAATAAAAATTGTACTAATAAAATTGCTGCAGTAATTCCCATAACAACAATCCTTGTGGAGATGATATTGAATACTTATCATTATATTACTTGTTGTGTGCACTGCATGTTGACATCAAGAGCATTAGAAATTCTACAACAGATAGCTTTCTATTTGCCTGAATCAACCAATTAATGGATGCCCTAGCAAGAGATGAGTTACTAAGCTTTATGGATGCCTTGTCTGGATACAACTAAATCATGATGCACCAAACATATGAAGAGAAGATAACTTTTATCATTCACATGGGATTCTACTGTTATCGAGTCATGCTATTGGTCCCAAAAAAAGCAGGTGCCACTTATCAATGCTTGGTCAACATGTTGTTCAGAGACCAATTGGGAAAGACAGTGGAGGTTTATATTAATGATACAATTGCATAATTTACCTGAGCCAGCAACTATGTACGGGATCTCTGAACCACCTTTTAAATATTACAGGACAATCACTTCTCTGCCTGGCAGTCTTAAAAACAACCATTAAGTTTTTACTAGTATGAAAAGAGAGTGATGGTGTGCAGCACCCCATTTACTACACAAGCAAGGCCATGAGCGATGTTGAGAAAAGGTATTTAATCCAGAAAGACTTATTGTATTTTTGGTTATGTTTGCAAGAAAAATTTGGACCTATTTTAAAGCACACTAATAACTCTATGAAACGAGAATTATCATGGCACTTTTAGACTTAAATCAAATATTACTTAGAGAGTAAACGATGTTTTTTTATTGCATTTTAGTTACATTTAGCATAAACATCCATCTTAGTTTATTTTCAATAAATTAAGTTTGCTTTAGATTATTTTGTGCTTAGATTATGTGCATAATTGTGGTTGATCGAAAAACTCAAGTTTTAGGGATGAAATGCTGCTGCAACAAACTTGCAGAGAAAATGAAAGGACTTGGCTACAAAGAAGTTAAAACAAGTCTGGAACGGTGAAGATGTTATAGTCATTGCTGCAACAATCATGAAGTAATGACAGACTCGATTTCGCGCACAATAACTAAACGATTGCAATATGAAGTTTCCAAAAATGGAGGATATGCGCCACACACTTTCGATTGCCCTAATTCTAAGTTATAAACAGAGCACACATAAAAGAGAAACAGAGAGCCGTCACTCAAGGAAAAATAATAGAGGAAAAATAAAAAGAAAACAAAGAATAAGAAAGATTTGAGGGCTATGATTGATGATTCAAGGAGAAAATAAAGGAGAAATCACCAAGACTAAGCAAAACACAATTCTTCTTCTTATTTTCTTGTTTCTATTTATTTATAGGAATGTAGTTGATGACTAAAACAATTTTATTTATTGTTCTATCGTAAATCATGAATTGAATTCTATTGTGGTTGAGTGATAAACAATCTTAATGGTTATTTGACTGATATATGTGTGTTGCTCTATATTTGTTGTAGCATTTCATCTTAATTTTATTAATTGCAATTCCCCATTTCGGTTGATCACCTATTTAGTGAATACTAGCTAAAAAAATGCCTAAAAAAGGTCTAACTTAGTGGAACAACTTAAGTAATACTTGGTCTTAGATTGATTTTCCTAAGTTGAGTAAATCTCAATTTGAATAGAGTTATGCTTGATCTAAAATTAGTGAAGAACTGGACATAGGAATTCAGCTTGTACGGTAAATGGAACCTAGAATAGATAATGCTTGATCTAATGTTAGCATAACAATTGGTCGCTGTTAAGTTACATTGGGTATAAAATATCCAGTAGGCGACAACTGAGGATGCATGAGGAATTTTGCCTAGTACTGTAGTAGATGCTGTAGCAATAGAATCTTAATTAGTGAAAAAAAAGTCAACACCATTAAGTGAAATTTAATCACTCAACTACTCTATTCCTATTGAGTTTGTCCTTATTTTTGACTTGGAAATTTTTCTTATTTCATTTTATTTATTGTATTTTTATTTTTATTAGTTTATTAGTTTCACTAATTGTTTTATTTCAATTTCGATTGAAATTTCACTTTAAGATTGCTGTAGCAAATCTGATAACATCAATCCCTATGGAGATGATCTAAATTCTTATCAGTATATTACTTGTTGGGTACACTTGCACATTGGCACATTAGTTACAAAAATAATCCAACTAGTTTTTTGCATTGTTGCAAGGGATTGATTGTTCATATGATTTGTGAAATTAATCTTAATCAGTGCTAATTTTTACTGTTATTTTAATTCATTTATTTTATTGACAGAAGTGCTCTAGCAACCCATCCAATCATAAATATAAACCTGTTGAATTCTAGTTTGATCCAGAAATTGAAAGAACTGAAAGGAGATTAAGAAAAGGGTAAAGAAATTTAAAAGCTGTTGTAACAATAGATGATTTACAAGATACGTGGAATTTAAACTCCCGAGAAGAAATACAACTAGTAAATGCACAAAATGGTTAAGAAGGTCAGAATGGGAAGATTATTTATAGGCAACCAAGGAATAATGATTATACAGTGTTGTCCCCTTAACCCATAAACCCTGAAATAGCTAGATCCGAAGTGCAAGCTGATAATTTTAAGCTCAAACCAGTGATGTTTCAGATGCTTCAAACAGTGGGGCAATTCAATGGGTTGCCATTAGAAATCATCATCTACACCTTACACTGTTTTTGGAAGTAAGTGATGCTTTCAAGATTGCTGAGCATCACAGGAAACATTGAGACTTTTCCTGTTTTCTTTAAAGTATCGAGCAAGAGAATGACTGAACTCTCTACCACTTGACTCCATTATTACGTGGAATGACTTGGCTGACAAATTTTTTATGAAATACTTTCCATCGACCAAAAATGTAAAATTGAGGAACGAGATCACATCTTTCCATCAACTTGAAGATGAGAGCTTGTATGATGTATAAGAAAGATTCAAGGAGTTACTCAAGAGATGTCCCCAATATGATAGTCCTTGCTGTATATAGTTGGAAACCTTCTATAATTGTCTCAACCCAAACATTAGATTAATGGTGGACGCTTCAGCAAATGAGACCTTGCTATCTAAGTCCTACAATAAGGCTTATGAAATTTTGGAGAAGATGGCCAACAACTATCAGTATCCACCTACGAGGCAAGCTGCAGCTAGAAGAACAAAAAGAGTCTATAATGTAGACGCCTTAACAATATTATCAGCCCAAGTAACCTTATTAACAAATATAGTGAAGGCTATGACTACTGCTCCAGTAACTGTTAACCAGATTGCTGAAGTCTCTTATATTTATTGAAGAGAAGGGTATTTATTTGACAATTGTCCTGGGAATCCAACTATAGTCAACTATGTAGACAACTTCAATTGACAGAATCAGAACAATCCATATTCAAACACTTACAACCTTGGATGGAGACTACACCCATACTTATCTTGGAATAATCAGAATTAACATGGTACAACATCTAGTGGATAAAAAATGCCTGCTTAACCACCTAGATTTCACCAGCAAAATCAAAGGCAAAGAAACACCAGCAATGATCGACTCAGTTATCTCAAAGCTTTGATAAAGAAGTACATTGTGAAGAATGAAGCAATCGTCAAAAGCCAAGCGGCATCCTTAAGAAACTTAGAAAATCAGATTGGAATGCTTGCCACAACATTAAGCAACAGACCTCAGGGTAGTTTGTCAAGCAACATGGAAGATCCTAAAAGGGAAAGAAAAGAGCATTGCAAACTGATTAACTTAAGGTCTAGAAGTAATGTTTATATTCCTGTTGGTGTACCAAAAAAAAGAGATGAACATGTTTCAACCTAAGAAGAAACTCAAGTTGAAGAAGCGACACAACATCCCACTTTTTAGCCCATTGGTGTGAACAACCTTGTTACAGTATCTGCAGAAAATAATAATCCAGCACCTATACGTGAAGTTACTACAGCACCATCTTCAGTATAACAGCTCAAGCACCACCCTTTCCACAAAGATTCTAGAAGAAAAACTAAGACAAAAAATTTAGCAAATTCTTGGAAGTGCTAAAGCAGCTACATATTAATATTCCTTTTGTGGAAGCTTTAGAGCAAATTCCAAATTACATAAAGTTCTTAAAAGATATTTTGGCATGAAAAAAAGGCATGGAGAGTTTGAAATAGTTGCTCTGACACAAGAATGCAGTCATATGCTTCAAAACAAAATCCCTCAGAAGTTGAAAGATCTAAGAAGGTTCACAATCTCATGCTCCATAAGAACTAAATACAGTGGTAAGACATTTTATGAGCTGGGGGCTAGCATTAATCTCATGATTTTGTCAGTGTTCAAGCAATTGGGAGTTGGAGAAGTTTGACCAACAACAGTGACCTTACAACTAGTTGACAGATCCCATGCCTATTCAGAAGGCATGATTGAAAACAAATTGGTAAAGGAGGATAAATTTATTTTTCCAGTGGATTTCATAGTTTTAAACTTTGGGGCATATAAAGAAGTACCAATCATTTTAGGAAGACCTTTTTTAGCCACTGGAAAAACTATAATTGATATGCAAAAAAGAAAATTGGCTATGCGGGTTAATGATTAGCAAGTTACATTCAATGTGCTAGATGCCATGAAGAATCCATATGATGTTGAAGACTGTAATTTAATAGTGTTGTGGATTTTACTGTTACAGAGAGATTAAACAGTTGCTGCAGTGAGAAAGAAATTAAGGCTACAACATTGGAAGAACATAAAGATGAAAATCTTGGAACAACAAACGTAGCATGGTTAGAAGATAAGCAACCGTGAGTACGAACAGACACGAATCTTTAGACCTTTCAAATAATAAGTAAAACATTTTGTTCCTTCTATTGAGTTACCTCCTGTCCTAGAATTAAAGATTTTACCTTTAAATTTGAAGTATGTTTATCTTAGTGATAATAACACACTTCCTATAATCATTTCATCTTCTTTAAATATAGATCAAGAGAAAAGTCTGGTGGATGTATTGAGGAGCTATAAGAAGCTATTAGATGGATCATGGCATATTTTAAGGGAATCAATCCCTCTATATGCATGCACAAGATTTTACTGGAGGATTTATTGTTACAGCAATTCTATAGAGCAACAAAAAAGATTAAATCTCATCATGAAGAAAGTTGTGCAGAAGGAAATCATCAAATGGCTTGATGCTAGAATTATATACGCAATATCAGATAGCTCATGGGTAAGTCAAGTACAATATGTTCCAAAGAAAGGTGGAGTAATAGTTGTACCAAATGAAAGGAATGAGCTTATTCCTACAAGAATAATAACTGGATGGAGAGTCTGCATGGATTATAGAAAGCTAAACAAAGCAATAAAGAATGATCACTTCACATTGCCTTTCATAGATCAGATGCTTGATAGACTTGCTGGAAAATAGTGCTATTGTTTCTTGGATGGACACTTAGGGTACAACCAGATTACTGTAGTACCAAAAGATCAGGAAAAGACAACATCCACTTGTCCCTATGGAACCTATGCCTTAAAAAAGATGCCCTTTGGATTGTGCAATGCTCCAGTAACTTTCTAGAGGTTTATGGTATAAAAAGTGATAGTCCTAGGTCATAGAGTTTCCAGAAAGGAAATAGAGGTGAATAAGGCAAAAATAGTGGTGATTGATAAACTTTCACCTCGTACTAAGCAAAGGGAATTAAGAGTTTCTTAGGACATGCTTGGTTCTATAAACGGTTCATTAAGGATTTTTCCAAAATAGCCAAACCTTATGCATGTTACTAGAACATGACAGACCCTTAAATTTTGATGAGAATTGTTTAAAGACTTTTTTTGAGTTAAACAAAGCTCTTTTTACGACACCAATTATTATAGCACTAGATTGGAGTATGTCTTTTGAATTGATGTATGACGCTAGTGACCATTTTGTTAGAGCAGTGTTAGGGCAAATGAAAGGCAAAATTTTTCACTCCATTTATTATGCCAGGAAGACCTTAGCTGATGCACAACTCAACTATAATACCACTGAAAAAGAGTTGCTGGCAGTTGTTTTTACATTTGATAAATTCAGAGCTTATTCGATTGGCACCAAAGTGAAAGTTTATACATAGCACTTGGCTATAAAGTATTTAATTTCAAAAAAGGATTTCAAACCAAGGTTAATTAGGTGGATTCTATCAATACAAGAGTTTGAATTGAAGATTAAGGACAGAAAAGCCATTGAGAATCAAATTAGCAAATTATCTCTCAATACTAGAAGCCGATGAAAGCACTCTAACTAAGCAAGATATAATAGAAACTTTTCCTGATGAGCAGTTGTTGATGATACAACATGCACAGATGCTGCAGTAATCTATATTTCCATAGTATGTAGATTTTGCTAATTATTTGGTGTGTGGATTATTACCCCCTGATTTGAGCTACTATGAGAAAAAGAGATTTCTCTATGATGTCAGAAGCTATTAGTGGGATAAACCCTACTTTTACAAGATGTGTTCTGACCATGTGATCAGAAGATGTGTTCCAGATGAGGAAATTTCAAACATTCTGCAATCCTGTCATGTTGCAGTTTATTGTGGACATTTTGAAGGACACAAAACAGCAACAAAAGTTCTTTAATCAGGTTATTACTGAGTTTGCTAACATCTTGAAGGTTGAACTTTTTCATGTCTAGGGAATAGACTTTATGGGACCATTTCCACCCTCCTTTGGCAAATTATACATTTTAGTCGTAGTGGACTATGTATCAAAATGGATAAAAGCTCCAGTATTGCCAACAAATGATGCTAAGGCAGTGGTGAAATTTCTTTAAAAGAATATTTTCTCAAGATTTGGCACTCTTAGAGCCATAGTTAAAACGAGCACGCAGCAAAAAAAAAATAAAAGAGGTAAAAAAACAAAGAATAAAAAAGATTAGAGGGTTGTGACAGAGGATTCAAGGAGAAAACGGACGAGAAATCACTAAGATTAAGTAGAACGCAATTCTTCTTCTTGTTTTCTCGTTTCTATTTATTTATGGGAAGGTACTTGATGGCCAAAACAATTTTATTTATTGTTCTATCATAAATCATGAATTGAATTATATTGTGGTTGAGTTATAAACAAGCTTAATAGTTGTTTGACTAAATATGTGTGTTGCTCAGTATTTGTTATAACATTTTATCTTAATTCTATTAATTACAATTCCCTATTTCGGCTAACCACCCAGTTAGTGGATACAAGCTAAGAAAGAGCCTAAAAAAGTTTTGACTTAGTGAAACAAATGAAGACAATACTTGGTTTTGGATTAGGTTTTCTAAGTTAAGTAAATCTCAATTTAAATAGGGCTATGCTTGATCTAAAATTACCTTGTAGGGTAAATGGAATCTAAAACACATAACTTTATATTTGATGTTAGCATAGTTATTGATCACCGTTAGGTTGCATTAGGTATAAAATATCCAACAGACGACAGCTGAGGATGCATAAAAGATTCTGCTCAGTGCTTTAGCGGATGTTGTAGCAATAGAATCTTAATTAGAAAAAAAAAAGTCAGTGAAGTTTAATCACTTAACTACTCTATTCCCATTGAGTTTGTCCTTGTGTTTGAAGTGAGAATTTTTCTTATTGTATTTTATTTATTGCATTTTTTTAATTAGTTTATTAGTTTCACTAATTATTTTATTCTAATTTATATTGAAATTGTACTGTTAAGATTGTTGTAGTAAATCTAATAACATCAATCCCTGTGGAGACGATTTGAATACTCATCAGTATATTACTTGTTGTGTATACTTGCACATTGACACATTTAGCAATAGAAATCACCCAACACACACCCAATTGTTGTACTCACAAATCATGCCCTGAGATAAGTATTGTTGCACTTTGGCAAATTAGAGAGGTTGATTAAGTGGTCCTTAAAACTTAGTGAGTTTGACGTCATTTATAAGCCTCACCCCTCGATCAAAACACAAGCCATCACTTATTTCATCATTGAATTCACCGATATAGGGGAATGATACGAGAAATAGGGGCAATCTCTATCAAGACAAACTCCAAGGGTGCTGACATGTACAATGTACATAGGCGAAGCTTCCAACACCAATGGTTGGGCGTCAAGATTATGATTCTAGGTCTAAACAGAGCGGAAATCACTTATGCCCTAAGGTTCAATTTTGAAATTTCGAACAGTAAGGCTGAGTAGGAGGCTCTCATCACTAGTCTAAAGATAGGAAGAATAGTTAACGTACAAAAGCTGTTGATTAAAAGCGACTTTAAACTGATCGTGGGTCAGGTCAGGGAAGAATTCCAAGCAAAGGAAGATGACATGAAGACCTACCTCAAGAAGGTCAAGTAATTAAAGAAGTTCTTAATGGAAGTGGAAATCAGGCAAATCCCTAATAAAGAGAACTTACTAGCTAAAGGTTTAGCAAGAATGACGTCAAAATTAGTGGTCATCTTCCCTGTGGAGAGGGTGCTAACATTCAACATTACTGTGGATTGTCCCCTTGAGATGAATTTTGTGTCATTGGTGGATTTTAGATAGAGCCCATAATTGACTTTTTAAGAAGAAGACCATCCCATTAGGTAAGAATGAAGACTGGAGAATCAAATATAAATACGTTAACTATTGTTTAATCAAGGATGAACTATATTGTCACGAACTCTCTGCCCTTACCTTAAATGCCTAGGGCCTTCTAATGCTTTTTACGTGCTTGAAGAAGTCCATTAGGGAATCTATAACAATCACAATAATTCACAGTCTCTCGCATGCAAAGCCCCGAGGGTGGGCTACTGCTATCCTACCATGCAAGTTGACTCAAATGAGAAAGTAAATAAGTACGATAAATATAAGAGGTTTGCAACGATGCCTAGATAGCCCCTTGAGAAACTCACAATGCTACAAACTCCCTAGCCATTCACTGTACGGGGGTCATAACCATCAATTATTTTACTATGTGGGTACAAACTAAACCTTTAGCGCATGGCTCTAAGAAGAAAACCACTGATTTCATCTGGAAGAAGATCATTTGCCACTTCAAGATACCCTAGAGGATCGTCTCAAATAATGGGACTCAGTTTGACAATCAGAGATTTCGAGAATTTTGTACTAACCTGGGGATCGCCAATCGATTTGCCTCTCCAGCTCACTCTAAATCTAATGGATAGGTTTAGACAATCAATAAGACCATTAAAGATCTCTTGAAGAAAAAGCTAAAGGACAATAAGGGATCACAGTCGAAGGAGGTACTATACGTCCTATGTGCTTACCACACCACGAAGAGCATTCCACGGGGGAGACTCGTTTTCTTTAGCATATGGGCTAAGTGCAATTATACCTGTTGAAATAGGAGTTTTTACCCACAGAGTAACCCATTCCAATGAGGGCAAGAATAAGGAACTTTTGGGCGCTATAATGGACTTTGTAGAAAAGAAGAGACTAGATAGTGTACTCAGGATTATCGTATATTAGCATCGAATCGCTAACCTTTACAACAAGAAGTTTCACCCCTATTCGTTCATTGAAAGGGTTTTTTTGCTCGGTTAGTCACCCATAACACCAAAGATCCCAGGGACAATACCCTTGGCATAAATTGGGAAAGACCCTACAAAGTGAAGTGAGTGTTCAAGTTCAATGCGTACGCATTCCTGCACCTTGATAGAAGGAAAGTAAAGCAGTTATGGAATGTCACCATGCTTAGGAAGTATTATCAGTGACTAGGGAAATGTCTCTATAACCGATCTTAAAAGGGGCTCGTATTTTTAGTTACTTATGCAGTTTCTACTTTGCTTTCATTATTTATTTCGTATGGTGATGTTGGTTTTAAACAAAGAAAAAGAACACAGAGAAATTAGGGCTATAAAAGCATTACATTCATTGCTGCAGTTTTTGAATTTATACAAGAAAAGAAACAAACAAAGCCAAAAAAATCCGCCTACATATCTTTAACATATATCTAATATCATAAAATTCAAAAAACAAATTGTTTCTACAATCTTACAGGATATTATTGACAGCATAATCAAATCTTGTTGTTTTTATTTTTGCTCGAATCCTGCAGCAAATATAGCATTGTCATCACTCCTCCTTGTTATTTTTACTGCAGACACCAATTCTTTTTTGCAAAGATTCAAATTTAGATTTTGACAGTTCCTTTGTCAAAATGTCTGTTAGTTGATCTTCAGTCTTGCAATACACAAACCTTACTTTATCATTCTTTTGGACTTCTCTAACAAAGTAATACTTAATTTTGAAATGCTTTGTCTTCCCATGGAATACTCGATTATTAGAAATTGCTATGGCAGCTTGGTTATCAACAAAGATTTCAGTTGCACCATCCTGAATCATTTTCAAATCTGTCATAAGCTTCCTTAGCCATAAGACTTGATTGACTGCAACAGCAGCTGCAACATACTCAGCCTCAGTAGTAGACTGAGCTACGATTTCCTGCTTCTTTGAACTCCAACAAAAACAACCTGAACCAAGACTAAACGAGTAGTCGAACGCGCTCTTCATGTCATCACAAGATCCTACCCAATCACTATCAGCAAAACCATGCAAAACTAGCTTTTCTACCTTCTCAAATTTTATTCCATGATCCAAAGTTCCCTTGATATACCTGAGCACCCTTTTAGCAGCCTTGTAGTGCATTTCACTTGCACAATGCATATACCTCGATAGTAAACTTATAGCAAACATTATATCAGGCCTTGTTGTTGTCAAATACATCAAGCAATCTATAATACTCCTATATAATGCCTCATCAATCTTTTCAGCACCGTCATCTTTACTAAATTTCTCATTTTGAGCCAAAGGAGTACATACTGACTTCCAATCCTCCATGCTGAATTTCTTTAACACCTCTTTAGCATATTTTTATTGTCCAATGAAGATCCATTGCTGTAACTTTTGAATCTCCAGACCTAGAAAGAAAGTCATCTCTCCTAGATCAGTCATTTCAAATGCTTGCATCATTTGAACCTTAAATTGCTTCACCAATTCTTCATTGCTCTCTGTGACAAGCAAATCATCAACATAAAGTGAAACAACAATCAATTCATGATTAATTACTTGAATATACAAAGTTGATTCACTCATGCTCTTGTTGAAGCCTATGTTCAGCAAATGATCATCAATCCTGCTGTACCAGGCTCTTGAAGCCTGCTTCAAGTCATATAATGCCTTTTTTAAAAAATATAATTTCTTCAGATCTGCAACAAAACCCTCAGGCTGTTCAACAAAAATTTCTTCATCTAAATAGCCATTTAAAAAGGCTGATTTTACATCAAGCTGGTAGATTTTCCACTGCTTTTGTGCTGCAAGTGCTAGAAGCAATCTGATGTGTCCAGCCGTGCTACAGGTGAAAAAGTTTCAGAGAAGTCAGCACCAAATAGTTGAGCATACCCTTTTACAACCAGCCTTGCTTTGAATTTGTTTATAGAACCATCAGCATTAAGTTTGGTTCTATAAACCCATTTCACACCAATAGCCTTCTTGTGTAGTGGTCTGTCCACCAACTCCCATGTTCGATTCTTGTGAATCATCTTGATCTCATCTTCCATTACTTCAAGCCACTTTGGATCCTTAGCAGCCTCATCATACCTTGCAGGTTCAAGCATAGCCATATTGTACTTTTGATAAATTTCTGTAAGTGGTCTGGTACCTCTTATTGGCTCATCATCAATTATATCATCATCTTGCCATTCCGGTGCTTTTTCTTCTACATAAACTTGTTCAGGTTCAGTTGTTGCCCAATTCTATCTTCCGTCTTCATCAAATTTAACATCGCTACTCACTATGATTCTTCTCGTTAAAGGTTGATAAACTCTGTAACCTTTGGTGAGAGTGTTGTATCCTACAAAATTCCATATTCAACCTTTTGATCCAACTTCTCTCTTTTTGCATCTGGAACATGAGTAAAACACAAGTAACCAAAAATTCTCAAGTTATGAATAGAGGGTTTAAAACCAAACCAGGCTTCAAAAGATGTTTTTCCCTTTAAAGCCTTTGTTGGTAACCTATTTTACAAAAATACAGTAGTATTAATAGCCTCAGCCCAAAACATTTTGGGCATTTCCTTCTCAAACAACAGACATCTAGCCATCTCCATAATTGTCCTGTTTTTCCTCTCACTGACTCCATTTTGTTGAGGTGTATAGGTTGCTGTAAACTAATGTTCAATCCCTGCAGCTTCGCAAAACTTAGCAAATTTATCAGTTGTATATTCAGTCCCATTATCAGATCTAATCACCTTGATTTTACAACCACTTTGATTTTCAATCCATGTTTTAAACTTTCAAAACACACTAGCAACTTCAGACTTTTGTTTGAGAAAGTAAACCCAATACATTCTGCTAAAATCATCAATAAGAACCATGAAGTACCTGTTACCATTTAAGGATGTAGTTCTCATTGGTCCACAAACATCTATGTGGATTAACTGAAGCTTCTCAACTGCTCTCCATGCCTTATTAACAGGGAATGGCAATTTAGCCTGTTTTCCCAGCTGACAAACTCCACACACCGATGCTCCTCCTCTATTGAAAGTCATTCCTTGCACAAGATCATTTTTATGCATGTAATCTAATGCAGAATAATGAAAATGGCCCATCCGCTTGTGCTATAACTCAGCATGGTTCAAAGTACATTGAAATGCACAAGATTCATCCTTATTCCAATTTAAGCTGAAGCTTTTGCTGTTCATTTTCACAGAGAACAACACTACACCATTTGGGTCAGTAATGACACACATGTTATTCTTAAATACAACAGAATAACCTTTCTCAAGTAATTGTCCCACACTCAGCAGATTTCGATCAATTTTAGGAACAAGTAATATATCAGAAATTAACTTGATACCTGCTGAGCTTTTTATTGCAACTGTCTCTTTACCTTTCACTTCAATATACTGCCCATTGCCAACTTTAACTCTTGACACTTCTGACTTGTTTACTTCTTTGAAAAAAGATTCATCGAAAGACATGTGATTTGTGCATCTGCTGTCGATGAGCCAATCATCACTCGAACTGTTGCTCGAAAAACAAGATACAACAAAAAGTTACTCATTCTGTTGTTGTTCTATTGCTTGAGCTTGGTGTCCTTCTAGCTGTTTGTTTTTACACACCCTCTCCATATGCCCCATTTGCTTGCATGCCCTGCATTGAATGTCAGGCCTAAACCAACATTTCTTTTGCGGATAAGAGGTTTTCTTATAGTAAGGACACGGGGAGTGCTTGCCCTTATTGCCTTCATTGATGCTACTTTCCCCCTTCTTGTAATTCTTCTTACTCCACTGTTTCTTTTCTTTGCTGCCTCCCTGAGCTTGATCAGCCTCTTTCACTTGAAATGCTCCTTTAACTATCTCTTCCTTTCTGTAAGCTCTCCTTTGTTCTTGAGCTTGCAGTGCATTGACGAGCTCTACCAATGTTATTATTGACATGTCTCTGGACTCTTCGAGTGAAGAGATTTTAGATTTAAATCTCTCAGGCAAGGTCACCAGAATCTTCTCTACAATCCTTCCATTAGAAAACTCTTCCCCAAGCATTCTAATTTTATTGGCAATCATCATCAACTTGTCTTTATAGTCATTAACTGTTTCTGTCTCTTTCATTTTCTGCATTTCAAATTCCCTTCTCAGGTTCAAGACCTGTATTTATTTTGTCCTGACGTTCCCCTGATATTCTTGCTTCAAAAGATCCCATGCCTGTTTCGCTGTTTCACAGGTCATGATCTTTGTAAAAATTATCTCTGAAACTGTAGAGTGGATGCATGTCTTGGCCTTATATCTCTTTTTCCTTTCATCCCTGTTATTTCTCATATGAGCTAATGGTGGATCCTCAGGATCTACTTCCACCAAGTCCCATAGTTCACATGCTTCCAGGTAGGATTCCATTTTCATATCCCATATTTGATAATTTTCACCTGTGAAAACTGGAGGAGCAGATAAGAAGCTATTTCCTGCCATATTAAAGTGTATGAAGTTTCTCTTGTCACGTTACAGGTCCCTTAAGAATAAGGGCTTTGATACCACTCTGTTGGTTTTAAACAAAGAAAAAGAAAACAGAGAAATTAGGGCTGTAAAAGTATTACATTCATTACTGCAGTTTTTGAATTTATACAAGAAAAGAAACAAACAAAGCCAAAAAAATCTGCCTACATATCTTTAACATATATCTGATATCATAAAATTCAAAAAACAAATTGTTCCTACAATCTTATAGGATATTATTGATAGCATAATCAAATCTTGTTGTAATAACGCACGGGGACGCCTTATGTGCTTCATTTGGCCCCCGCTTTGTTTAATGACTAAAAATCTTGCAACTTTTTTAATGAGGCGTAAGTGCCGCCTTTTATTTTAACAATGAAATGACACTTAACAGATATGTGTCTCAAATTGTAAATCTTATATACTAATGCATCAACCATACATAATAAGAACATTGTCTATAAAGCCCTTAGCACGTCTACACAAGGGGCCTATGCATGATGAGAGCACCTCACATAGCATTCAAGGGACCCCTACACTCTTTATTGAATCAAGGTAGAACTTAAGCTTGAAGAGGACACCCCTCATGACAATGGTCGATCCTACATAATCTCTAGACACCTTTCATGCTCAGGGCCAACACACATGATAGTGAAATGAATGCCCCTAACGTGGCACATAACCTAAATGCCCAAGTGCAATAAATTCCCCAAGCACACCAAGAGCCCAGTTGTGATTGATTAGTGTTAAAAATTGTTTAATTATCAAGTGATGATAATGTTATTTTGTGTTTAATTTATAATTTATATTTGTGTTTATGTTTATGTAATATATTAGAAATTATTAATTATGTTTTAAATATATCTAATTTTGTGAATTTTTCTGTGTTTATTAGGAAAATATTAATTTCACGAAAATTTAGGCTCCAAATAGTTAAACCGAGGTCAAATTTAGATTCTGGAGGTCCGAAAACTTTAAAATCAGTCAAGATTGGCTAAAAATCAGGCTTGTGTACAAAGAGTTGACTTTTCCTGTTGACTGAGCTCTGATTGGATGTTGAAATGAGCTTACAGTAGACATGAGTGCATGGGATAGCTGGCAATTTTGACTGACTCTCAACCGTTCATGATTCAATGGCCATGATTGTGCCACGTGGCAATAGTTGGTGAAGCAAGTTGCAGGATCCAAATCTTTGTATTCGGGTCGACCCGATCCACCCATTAACCCGTCAAATCTCAACCGTTCTTTGGCCAAATCGGACGAGTCAAATGATGCCATGTATGATGTTGACTTTTAAAGTTTGACCAGCCATTGGATCTTGATCTAAAGGTTGTGAGGAGCACATGCATGAAGCTTATGATAGACCGCAAAGCACTGGATTATGAATTTATTTTTCTATAACTAGAGCCTCATTTTTATGTTTTTAATATCTCTCTACAACTCTCTTCTTCTAAAATTCTCTCCATCTCCGTGTAATCTTGATTCTAAGGTGTGTTTTTAATATTTTGTATAATTATTTTTATAAATAAAATTAGTTTTATTTTCAATTTTAGTTGTTTTTATTACTTTTGATTATAAGTAATTTAATTTTAATATTTCTTTTTATTTCAATTATGCTTAACTAAATAATATTAGTTAAGGGAAGGTGAAATTCTTAGGAAATAAATATGATTTAATCAAATTCCATTTTTAATTTTATAAATTAAATTATTTTCTATTTAATTTTATACGTATTTTATATTTTGAAATTTTGATTTATTGTAGACAAACAAATGAATTTTGCACAATAAATTCTTAATATCTTAATATAAGATATGGTAAAATAATATTTTGACTTATGGTAGACAAATCAAATTTTGGCACAATAAATACTTAATCTATCATAAAATTAAAGGGAAAATAATAATAATTATATAATTAATCTTTTGGGAAATAAATCTAAAAAATGGCAAAAAGAATTTATTAAGTTTTATTTACCACTAAGAGTGAATCCATAACCCTAACTAGTTCAACTTCATAGTTTCATTTAAATTAAGTTGTTTATATTCAAGTTTTAATTTTAATTTTTAGATAAAATAAAATAAACAAATTAAATCTTTTCTCTGTAGATCGACCTCGGACTCACCGAGCTATAATACAACAAGATAGTCTTATACTTGAGAGTTTAAAATTACTTTTAAGTTGTGTCAAGTTTTTGGCGCCGTTGACGGGGAGAAGTTTTTATTTTGGTTTGTTTTTCTGTTTTTTTTCTCTTATATGTAAATTTTCGTTTGACCCCTTTTCGTTTTCTTAAATTCTCTTTTATCCCCATATCTTTCATAATTCTAGTTTCACCCTAATAATTCTCGTTTCTAGCCCATCCTTCTTATAATTATGTTTTGACCCCAACATCTTTCAGAAGTTTCACATTCATCCCAAATGGCTCAATTCTAAACTTCTCAAAATTACAGTTTGGTCATAAAATTATAAATAATTTGCAATAAAATCCCTAAACGAAATTCCTCACAATAATCAAGACTTGGACTTACATCTTGGACATATTTGGATATATTTGGACTTATTTAGACCAAACTAACTCTAACTACTAACTCTAAGTACTAACTCTTAATTTACTAACTGCTAACTCCTAACTTTTATTTATTTTTTTTATTTCAGTCATTTATTTTATTTCGCATTTTTTTTTGCTTTATTGGTGGGTTCAACCACCATTTTTTTTAGTTATTTTATTATTTTTCATTTATTTATATTTTTTATTTTTGTTTTATTTTATTGTTAATTGGTGGGTTCAACCATTATTTTTTTCTTTCTTTCGCATTTTTTTTATTTAATTGGTGAGTTCAATCGCCAAAATTGTTATTTAATTTTCTTTTGTACATTTATATTATTTGCATATATAATTTTTTTAATTTTTATTTAGTTTTTATTTTGTTATTAATTTGTTTGAATATTACTTTTGTAATATAACTATTGTATGAGACATTGGTCTCGAACTTCAAGTGACAGGTTAATTCGTAGATCTCAATCTCCACTACTAATCATGGATGAGATCCAAGACGAAAACCTTTTGGGCGAACCTAATCCTCAAATTGATCAAGGAGACAACCATTCTCAACATGGACATGATTAGAATCAACCGAGAACTCTGAGAGATTACATGAATCCAACCAGAACTGGAGCACCATCGTGTATAGTATTTCCTCCAGAAGCATCTCAATTCAATTTCAAACTAGGTATTATCTAACTTTTACCAACATTTCATAGTTTAGAATCTGAGAATCCTTACTTGCATTTAAGAGATTTTGAGAAAGTTTGTAATACATACATAGACCAAAATTGTAGCATGAGTATAATTAGATTAAAGTTTTTTCCTTTTTATTAAAAGATAAAGCTAAAACTTGGTTACAAAACCTTGGATCTGGATCAATAAGAACTTGGAATAACATGCAAGGACAGTTTTTGAAAAAATTCTTTCCACCTCATAGAACCAATTCTTTTAAAAGGCAAATCACTTCTTTCACTCAAAAAAATGGAGAAACATTATACCAATGTTGGGATAGGTTTAAAGAGTTGCTTAACATATGCCCACACCATGGTTTTGAAACTTGACGATTGGTCACTTATTTCTACGAGGGCTTAATACCCCAAAGTAGACAGGTTGTTGAAATGATGTGTAATGGTGAATTTAGGGATAAAAATCATGATGATGCACTAGATTACCCTGACTAATTAGCTGAAAATGTAGAACATTGGGATACTGTTGGAACTTTTGAATTGACAAATAAACAACAACCATCTCCATCTAGTGGAAGAATCTATAACCTTAGGGAAGATCATGATTTACAAGAAAAATTTGCATCCCTAGTTAGGAAAGTTGAAGCTTTGGAACATAAAACGAGTGATCAAGTAAAATCTGTTCAAGAAATTGCATGTAACATATGTAGTTCGAATGATCATTTCACTTAAGATTGTCCCACTTTGCCTGCACTTAAAGAATGTTTAAATGATTAAGCTAATGCCATTAACACTTCCAATAAACCAAACCCATATTCAAAGAGTTATAATCCCGGTTGGAGAAATCACCAAAACTTTTGTTGGAGGAATAATAATAATGCACAATCTTCACAAGCACCACCTCCACAAAATTTTCAAAATGCTCAGCCTTATGCACCATATGTTCCACCACCATGGAAAAGTCTAGAAGACACAATGCATTCATTCATTAGAAAGCAAGATATTATTAACAATCAAAATGCACAAACTTTTTCTGATTTGAAAGATACTCTTGGTAAAATTACTTCTGCACTCACCATTCAAGGAAAAGGAAAATTTTCAGCCAAACCACAACCAAATCCTAAGATTCAACAAAATCCAACCACAACCAAGTCAAGTCAGTTATAACTCTTCGTAGTGGTAAGGTTGTTGATAGACCTATGCCTGAACCTTGTAAAAATGATGAAAATTGAAAGGGTAAGGAAGGACTAAATGAACTTACACCTAACGAAGAAATAACTAGTGCTCTCCTCGAACCACCATTTCCGTATGCATTGAATAAACCAAGGAAATCAAACCATTCTTCTGAAATTTATGAAATCTTTAAGCAAGTGAAAGTTAACATTCTTCTATTAGATGCAATCAAGCAGGTACCTTCATATGCCAAATTTTTAAAGGACTTGTACACTGTTAAGAGGAAATTGAAGGTAAAAAAGAGTGCTTTCATGGCTGAACAGGTAAGTACAATTCTGTCTACTAATAATAAATTGAAATATAAAGATCCTGGTTGTCCTACCATTTTTTGTATTATTGGTGATCACAGAATTGAGCATGCTTTACTAGATCTTGGTGCTAGTGTTAATTTACTTCGATATTCAGTTTATCTTCAACTTAATCTTGGTAAGATAAAATCAACTTCAACTACACTTTTGCTTGCCGATAGATCAGTTAAAGTACCAAAAGGAATAGTAGAAAATGTTTTAGTACAAGTTGATAAATTTATATATCCTGTGGATTTCATTGTCTTGGAAACTGAAACTGTTGTGAATAATTATAAACCAATTCCTGTAATTTTAGGTCGACCATTTTTAGCAACTGCTAATGCTTTGATTAATTGTAGGAATGGATTAATGAATTTATCCTTTGGAAATATGACTTTGGAATTGAATGTTTTCAACATGTGCAGGCAGCCTAATGAAGAAAATGAGAATGAAGAGAATACTGATGAACAAAAGGAATTGCTTGAATCTTGTATTGAGGAAAATATTCAAAAAGGGGATTTTTCTAAACTCTCTAATGTTTGTTTAGTTAATTCAATTGAGTCAAATAAGCAACTTGAACTTGATATTTCTAATATAAATCCGTTGCTTGATTCTATGCAGACTTCATAAAATTATAATGATGAGCCAAAATTTGAGGAGCTTGGAAGTATTGAAAAAACAAAATAACTAGAAGCAATTAAATTGGAATTGAAACCTTTGTCTGAAGGATTAAAGTATGCTTTTCTTAGAGAAGAACAAACTTATTCTGTTATGATTTCCTCTACTTTAACAAGCGACCAAGAAGGTAAGTTACTAACTGTTCTTAAAAAGCATAAAAATGCAATTGGATGGACTTTAAATGATATTAAAGGCATTAATCCCTTAATCTACACAAATAGAATTAATTTGGAAGAAAATGCTAAAACATGTCAACAACCTCAAAGAAGATTAAACCCACATATGAAAGAGGCAAAAAAAAAAACAAGTCCTTAAATTGCTTGTCTGTGGGAATTATCTACCTTATTTCTGATAGTAAGTGGGTAAGTCCTACACAAGTAGTGCCTAAAAAGTCTGGAATCATTGTTGTTAAAAATGAAAAAGGTGAATTAATTCCAACGCGAATTACTTCTAGTTAGCGCATGTGCATTGATAATAAAAAGTTAAATGAAGCCAATAGAAAAAATCATTTTTTATTACCATTCCTTGACCAAATCTTAGAAAGAGTAGCTGGACATCCCTATTAATGCTTTTTAGATGGATATTCACATTATTATCAAATTCCTATAGCACTTGAAGACTTAGAAAAGACCACATTTACATGTCCTTTTGGAACATTTGCATTTAAAAGAATGCCATTGGGGCTTTGTAATGCCCTTGCAACATTTCAAAGATGTATGCTAAGCATTTTTTGTGATATGGTTGAACATTGTTTGGAGGTCTTTATGGATGATTTGACTGTGTTTGGGAATTCTTTTGATGATTGCCTTGATAATCTGGAGAAAGTTTTGAAAAGATGTGTTGAAAAAGAACTCGTGTTGAATTGGGAAAAATGTCACTACATGGTTACTTCTGGAATTGTTTTGGGTCATGTTGTTTTTATTAAAGGAATTGAAGTTGACAAAGCAAAAATTGAAGTCATATCTAAATTGCCATAACCAAAAACAGTTAGAGATGTGCGATCTTTTTTAGGCCATGCAGGATTTTTTAAGAGGTTTATAAAAAACTTTAGTGCCATATCTAAACCACTTTGTAACCTCTTATTAAAAGATGCACCGTTTGAATGGAATGATGATTGTCAAAAATATTTTGAGAAAATAATTTGTCTTTTAACATCTGCACCTATTATGCAATCTCCTGATTGGTCTTTACCTTTTGAATTAATGTGTGATGCAAGTGATTTTGTTGTTGGTGTTGTTTTGGACAAAGAAGGGTCGGTAAGCCTTTTGTGATTTATTATGCAAGTAAGACTTTGGATAGTGCTCAAATGAATTATTCTACAACTCAAAAAGAATTACTTGCTGTGATATTTGCATTAAACAAATTCTATTCATATTTACTTGGCTCTAAATATGTTGTGTTTACTGACCACGCTGCTGTGAGATATTTGATGAGTAAACAAGATGCCAAACCAAGATTAATTCGTTGGATTTTGTTACTTCAAGAATTTGACCTTACCATCAAAGATAAAAAGGGTGCTGAAAATGTCGTTGCTGATCATCTATCAAGACTCACATCAGAATTATGCACTGATATAACACCCATCAATGATTCTTTCCCTGATGAATTTTTATTTTCTATTACTTCAATGACATGGTATGCTAACATTGTTAATTTCCTTATTACAGGTAAAATTCCTTTACAATGGAATGCTCAAGAGAAGAAGAAATTTTTGTTGAAGTAAAGAAATTTTATTGGGATGACCCTTATTTATTCAAATATTGCCCCAGATAAAATTTTTCAGCGATTTATTCCTGATAATGAGGCAAGTAGTGTCATTAATTTTTGTCATTCTGAAGCATGTGGTGGATACTTTTTTTCAAGAAAAACTACTGCTGAAATTTTGCAGTGTGGATTTTATTGGCCTACCATATTCAAAGACACATATGCATTTTGCAAAACTTGTGAAAAATGTCAAAAATTGGGATCAATTACTAAAGAAACATGATGCCCTTAAATTCTATACTTGAAATTGAAATATTTAATTGTTGGGGAATTTATTTCATAGGACTATTTCCATCATCTTTTGGATTTGTGTATATATTAGTTGCAGTTGATTATGTTTCAAAATGGATTGAAGCAATTTCTTGTCGAAATAATGATAGTAAAACTGTAGTTAATTTTTTAAGAGAAAACATTTTAAGTCGATATGGATTCCCTCGAACCATTATCAGTGATGGAGGTAAGCATTTTTGTAATAAGTCATTGGAATTATACATAAAATTGCTACCCCTTATCATCCTCAAACAAATGGTCAAGTTGAATTAGCAAATAAGGAGATAAAACAAATTTTGGAAAAAAAAGTTAACCCAAACCGAAAAGATTAGTCTCTTAGAATTAATGATGCACTTTGGACCTATCGTACTGCATTTAAAACGTCATTAGGAATGTCACTCTATCGGTTAATTTATGGTAAACCTTTTCATTTACCTGTTGAACTTGAACATAAATCATTTTGGGCTATTAAAGTTTTTAATTTAAATTTGGATGATGCTGGTAATGTGCGAAAATTGCAATTAAATGAACTTGAGGAATTAAGGAATGATGCATATGAAAATTCAAGAATTATTAAGGCAAGAACAAAAGCATTTCATGATAAAAGAATTTTTTGAAAAATATTTGAGATTGGTCAAAAAGTGTTGCTTTATAATTCTCGTCTTCATTTATTTCCAGGGAAGTTAAAGTCAAAATGGAGTGGCCCATTTATTGTAAAAAATGTATATCCACATGGGGCTGTAGAAATTGAGAATCCCAAAAACAGTGTCACATTTAAAGTTAACGGACAAAGAATAAAGCCCTATCTGGAATACCAACCACGTGAAAAAGACACCGAAATAAATTTGGGTGACCCACCATTTCTTGATTGAGTCATTAATGAATGATTGATTTTTTTTTACTATTATTTTGCCGTTTCATTGTTTGATTTTTTTTCTTCTTTCTCTCCTCATTGATGCCCTGTACATATTTTTTAGCGTTATTTTTCTTGTGTAAGCGTGTTTGTTTGACAGTTGTACTTTCTCTCATCAATTTTCATTATACATCATGAATACTTCAATAAGAAAGTTCATGTTCACTTATCTTAGAAGATTTCTGCGTATTAAATTTCACTTAAAAAGCCTTATACGAAGCTGTAAATCACATCCACTTTAGGATCTACAACCACCAGAATTTGTGTCCTATGTTAAGGAGCTAGAAAGACAACTCAGAGCAGTAGAAAGTAGTATATATGAATATCAATTGGAGCTTGAGGTTAACTCAATGAGAGGACGAATGTAAATTCATTTTCTTTTTACATTGTGTGTTTCTTTTTGTTCGCTTTCACTTTTGATTTGATATTGCAGATTTGATTTTGGTGTGTTTTGATTTATTTTCCTGTATAAATGGCTGATAACGGTACTCTGTGACTCTTAAGTCGGTTTCTTCAGTTTTCCACAATAACTGAAACCCTAAAATCAAATATGGAAGAAATACAACATAAATTGCATAAGCGTTTTCCCTCTTTCCCTCAGAATGCCCTCAGGAAAAATTTACAAAACTCGTTGTGAACGACAGCGTTTGTTAATGATCAATGGCATTCCTTCTGGCATTTATTGGTTAATTGAAGCAAAGGTCCGATTAGCAGGTGAGTTTTCTGATCCATTTGTTTCTTACATGCCTAGTTTTGGTAAAAGTACATTTACTAAAAAAAGGAGAGCTAAAAGACTTGGTTCAGAATGTTATAATTGTGTACGACTTAGTTGCAAACGAGAAGTTTGTAAATCTTTAGGAATAGTGTTTGATACTTGTGAAGATAAAATTAAATTCGTTAAAGATGGCATGAGTAAAGAATCATTGGATGATATCTTACGTGTTAACATTTATGTTAACATAATGTTGATTTTGATGATAACAAATAAAATTAAGAATAATTAAGTTTTTGAAAGCTTAAATTGTTTTCATATATTTTAAATAAATCATTATTTTTACTTTATAAAGGTTTTATATTTAATGAAAAAATGATTTTATGAAATTGGTTGTTTTTCAAGTTTATGGTTTAATTGAAAGATTTTTGAAAACTTTGAAATCAACAAGTATTACTTGAAATTTTGGAGAAGGATTTATTTGAAATGTTTCATAGCATTTTGGGCCATTTCATAATTTCAGAAAGTTTTGAGATTCACAAAATATTTTTTAGAAATTCTGAAATTGGACCTATTTGCAAAATGTATAACGTTTTGGGCCATAATGAAGTTATGGAAAGTTTTGGGGTCAAACTGTATTTTTGAAAATAGTTCATGTAATGTCCATCAGTAGCATGCACTGTAGCAAATGGCTAACCGTTTATAGAAAAAGGTGAACCGATTATTGCTAACCTTGAACCGTTTACTAAAAACGGTTAACCGATTATTTCAGTAAAGTAAGGATTGTTAAAATGATGATTAAAATTAACCTTGAACCGTTTATAGAAAAAGGTGAACCGATTATTGCTAACCTTAAACCGTTTACTAAAAACGGTTAACCGATTATTTCCAGAAAGCATTTTCTTCAAAGGATTGTTAAAATGATGATTCTGGAAATTAACTCAACTGTTTACAATTAACGGTGAACCGATAGTGACAAACAACAAACCGTTTATTTGAAGAATTGGCTCCAACGGTAACTTTTGAGAATAAACGGTTAACTGTTAACGACTAACGGCGAACCGTTTTCGGGCGATACCTATAACGGCTAGTTTTCAGCTCCAACTGTAAATAAGCTCAATCCAATTCAAACAACGAGAACTCCAACGATTATCATTGAGCAAAATATTGAGAATACAACTTTCATTGAGCTTTAAATTCTTGTATTCATCTTATTCATTCACACATTGAGCTTTCATTTGTGATCAAACAAATTGTGTGAGAAAAATTCTTTTGTAATCTTTATCCTTGAGAGATTGTAAGTGTTGGGATACACTTGGGTTAAGAGATTGGGTATAATCTCTTGTTGTAAAGGTCCATTGACACCTTGGAAGTCAATTGTAAGCGTTTGAAGCCTTGGAGGCTTGCTTAGTGAAATCCTCAAGCCCGGTGAGCTTGGAGGCGTGGACGTAGGCGGGGATAGCCGAACCACGTAAAAATCTTGGAGTTTGCTTTCTCTTCCCTTACTCTCTTTTAATATTGTGCTTGATTGAATTTATTGTTTTTAATTTGATTAAGGCATTAGATTGGATTGTTGTGTGGTTTTGTTAGAATATTTTTTTAAAATACCAATTCACCCCCCCTCTTGGGTTGCACACTTGTATTTCAATTGGTATCAGAGCAAGGTGCTCTTATTTAGACTTAACCGTCTAGAGTTAAAGATCAATAGCAACTCAAATTAGCTCAACCTTCATGGAAGGCCAATCTACTACTAGACCACCATTTTTTGATGGAAATGATTATCCTTATTGGAAAACTAGGATGAAATTATTTTTACAAGCCTTAGATTATGAAATATGGGAAATAGTTTGTGATGGCTCATTCATTTATAGGAAGAATGCTTTAAGTGAATTGGATAGGAAAAATATGTCTTTAAATTCTAAGGCTATGAATGCTTTATTTTGTGCCTTAGATAAAAAGGAATTTCATAGAGTTTCAAATTGTTCTAATGCTTATGAAATTTGGAGAAAACTTGAAGTTTTGTATGAGGAGACTACAAATGAGGAGGAATTTCATGAAGTGTCGAATTTGGCACTTATGGCAATTGGAGATGAATCGGATGACGAGCTTGATGAGGTAAGTGATCATAGCTATGATGAATTATATGATGCTTTTAAAGAATTGCATGATGAATGGATGAAACTTGGTAAAAAGAATGCATGCCTTAAGAGGAAAATGCTAGAACTTACAAATGAAAATGATGGCATGAAAAAATGCATTGATTCATTGAATGAGAAGATAAATGAACTAGAATTAGAAAATAAAACATTGCATGATAGAATTGCATTATCAAATGAGAAACCTAGCACTTCACATGAGCATCTAGAATCTCACGTAGATGACTTGAAAAGTGAAAATGATACTTTACAAAAATGCAATGTTTCATTAAATGAAAAGATCAAAGAATTGGATTTAGATAATGAAATGTTACATTATAGGATTGCATCATTTAAATGCAAACAAAGTACTTCATATGAGCATGAGAAATCACATGTTGATGAATTAATGAAAGAAAATGAAGTGCTTAAGAAGAAGAGCAATGAGCTAAATGAAATTGTGTTAAAATTCACAAATGGTCAACACAACTTAGACAAATTGCTCAACTCTCAAAAATGTGTATTTGATAAAGGAGGACTTGGATATAAGCCTAACTTGAAACAAAAATATTATAAGAATTATTTTGTTAAGGCTACCTCCACAAGCGATCATAAAATTGTTTGTCATTATTGTAATCAAAACGGTCACATGAAGCGTGGTTGTCCTATTAAAAGAAAAGTATATTATGGAGTAAAATGTGTTTGGGTTCCAAAAGGAACCATTGCTAACATTCAAGGACCCAAGAGTATTTGGGTACCAAAAGGCACAACGTGAATGTTTTCTTTGTAGGTACCACAATCAAGGAATGGTGGAGAGTTCCTTGATGAAAGCTAGTGAGTGTAATCACTTGATCATGAACTAGGAGAAAATGATGAGGCAAGATGATTTAATTGTTTTGGTAACAATTCTTGCCATATTAATTTTGTTGAATGGATTATGATAAATAGATAATACCTTGAATTTGTGAAAGTACGCTTGTATGTTTACATGATGGAATTATTATTGTGCATAACATTGAGTGATTTAACATGATGTCTTTGCTTGATTTTGATGATTGTATGATTTTTTAATTGTCTATCATCATTGTTCATCTCTTATGTATGTGTGAATTCATATGCCTTTAATTGTGTTATATCATCATTCATTTATAAAATTGGCATATATGACTTATAGTACTTATGAATTTGATCACTTATTCTTTTAGCTCATAATGATGGCTTATCTTAAAAGCTATGTTGATTTTAATGATCTATATATTGTCATTATATACTTATGCTTTGCTTAAGATTTTAGATAAAGAATATGTTTTGATGATTTCATGTGTTTAATAAAGTTTGATCTTATGCAATCTATGTTTGGTAAATGAATCCATTTACTTATTGTTTGGTAAATGAATGCATTTTTTTTGTACTTTATTGATGTATTGTCGAATATGCATTACTTGCTTTAATTGATATCGAAAGGGGGAGAAATATGTATACTTCGAGAATTTTAAGTATACAAAATTCTTTAAGTTATATTAAAACGTCACATTAGGTCTTTGATGAGTTTTCTTGATTTTTAAAATGTGATTAGTAATTATGGAGCTTGGATAGTTGATAATATGCATGCTAATTTGGTAAACAAATCAAAACCTCTTTGCGAAGAGTAATTTTCAAAAATTCGGCATAAACTTAGAATGATTTGATTTCTTGATGATTTTGATGATTGATGATTATATGTGCATTGCTTGATGAATTGATGGAGTTGTTGGTTTGTTATAATTGTTTAAGCTTATATGGATTTGTTATAATTGTTTAAACTTATATGGAAGTCTTTTGAACCATGTTGTGAATTTGAGCATTTCTTTATTTTTAAGGGGAGATAAATATGATTTTTTTTTGGATAAAATCATTTTGGTTAAAATTTTAAATTGGCCATATATTTAGGGGGAGCATACAATATGATTTTTGTTAATATATCTTTTTGATGTTGTCAAAAGGAGGAGAATAGTATGCATTTTGAGTATTTTTTTGATGATTGATATGCGATTATATTGTTGATTTTGATGAATTTGAGATATGATGATGATTTGATTACATGGTTATTTTATATGATGATTTTATGTTATAAGTTGCATAACTAGAATTTCATTTGGTAATTGATGGAATGATGATTCATGATCATTTTTATGGTTGATGGATTATGTGATGATTTATGATAATTTGGGAGTAATATTACTAAACTTGTATTTGAGGTGATGCTTGTTGTTAGGGGGAGATTCTATCAAAATTTCTACTTGGACAACATGGGTAACAAATTTGCTACTCTTATTCTTTTCCTTTAAGTTTTCTTTTTAATGATGAAGGGGAAGAAGAATACATATTTTTTAAATTTATAAAAATTTTCTACTCTTATTCTTTTCCTTTAAGTTTTCTTTTTAATGATGAAGGGGAAGAAGAATACATATTTTTTAAATTTATAAAAATTTTCTACTCTTTTTCTTTTCCAATAAAGTTTTTCTTTTTGATGATGAGGGGGAGAAGAATACATGTATTTAAATTTGTTAATTGGCAAATTGTAAGGGAAGCTTACATTTAAGGGGATTAATTTATAGAATCATTCTTTAAATACATGAAAAGTTTGTCATCATCAAAAAGGGGGAGATTGTTAACATTTATGTTAACATAATGTTGATTTTGATGATAACAAATAAAATTAAGAATGATTAAGTTTTTGAAAGCTTAAATTGTTTTCATATATTTTAAATAAATCATTATTTTTACTTTATAAAGGTTTTATATTTAATGAAAAAATGATTTTATGAAATTGGTTGTTTTTCAAGTTTATGGTTTAATTGAAAGATTTTTGAAAACTTTGAAATCAACAAGTATTACTTGAAATTTTGGAGAAGGATTTATTTAAAATGTTTCATAGCATTTTGGGCCATTTCATAATTTCAGAAAGTTTTGAGATTCACAAAATATTTTTTAGAAATTCTGAAATTGGACCTATTTGCAAAATGTATAACGTTGGGCCATAATGAAGTTATGGAAAGTTTTGGGGTCAAACTGTATTTTTGAAAATAGTTCATCAGAAGCATGCACCGAGCATGCATCAGTAGCATGCACTGTAGCAAATGGCTAACCGTTTATAGAAAAAGGTGAACCGATTATTGCTAACCTTGAACCGTTTACTAAAAACGGTTAACCGATTATTTCAGTAAAGTAAGGATTGTTAAAATGATGATTCTGGAAATTAACCTTGAACCGTTTATAGAAAAAGGTGAACCGATTATTGCTAACCTTAAACCGTTTACTAAAAACGGTTAACCGATTATTTCCAGAAAGCATTTTCTTCAAAGGATTGTTAAAATGATGATTCTGGAAATTAACCTCAACCGTTTACAATTAACGGTGAACCGATAGTGACAAACAGCAAACCGTTTATTTGAAGAATTGGCTCCAACGGTAACTTTTGAGAATAAACGATTAACCGTTAACGACTAACGGCGAACCGTTTTGAGCGACGATCTATAACGGCTAGTTTTCACTCCAACTATAAATAAGCTCAATCCAATTCAAACAACGAGAACTCCAACGATTATCATTGAGCAAAATATTGAGAATACAACTTTCATTGAGCTTTAAATTCTTGTATTCATCTTATTCATTCACACATTGAGCTTTCATTTGTGATCAAACAAATTGTGTGAGAAAAATTCTTTTGTAATCTTTATCCTTGAGAGATTGTAAGTGTTGGGATACACTTGGGTTAAGAGATTGGGTATAATCTCTTGTTGTAAAGGTCCATTGACACCTTGGAAGTCAATTGTAAGCGTTTGAAGCCTTGGAGGCTTGCTTAGTGAAATCCTCAAGCCCGGTGAGCTTGGAGGCGTGGACGTAGGCGGGGATAGCCGAACCACGTAAAAATCTTGGAGTTTGCTTTCTCTTCCCTTACTCTCTTTTAATATTGTGCTTGATTGAATTTATTGTTTTTAATTTGATTAAGGCATTAGATTGGATTGTTGTGTGGTTTTGTTAGAATATTTTTTTAAAATACCAATTCACCCCCCCTCTTGGGTTGCACACTTGTATTTCATTACGATCTCTTGAGACACATCGAAGCGGACATGTGCAATATGTGATACACAGGTTATGGAGACTATTCCAAATAGAAAGTGGACAGTTTAGTCTCGGGAATCTGACTCAAAAAGATCCTTTTGCCAGTTTATAAGAAAACTAGATGGGATGCCTATCCTCGATCCATAGAGGGCGTTCAAGCCGTTACTGGACGTAAAACCAGAGGAAGATGTGAGCCACAATCACAACTACCAGTAAATTTTTTCTTTGCTGTTATTTTATCATTTGTATTATTGCATTTAATGATGTGATTTTGTATTTAATAATATTTGTTTTCCTTAACTTTTGCTTTCTAATTACTGTTTGCTTTTTCACTGTTTGCTTTTGAATTATTGAGCCACGAGCTCGTTTGAAAAATATGCCAACCCATTTACAGTTGTTTCTCACTATTTCTCACTATTTCACTATGCAAAGTAAAAAGAGTTCGTTCAGGAAGCTGTAGATCTCGGTCGTGTCATAGCAAAGAGGAAACTGCATCTTATTTATGGAGGAGGTAAACGAGGGTTATCAAGACTTGTCTCAGAAGCTGTTTTTACTAGAGGAAGCCAAGTACTAGGCATTATCCTAAAAGTCATGAAACCGCTAGTATGCATGTCTGGCCCACTAATTGGAGAAGAATTAATGGTATCAAGTATGCAAGAGAGAATATCTGAAATGTTAAATCATGCTGATGCTTTCATTTTCTTGCCAGGAGATCTTGCAACTTTTGAGGCACTGATTGCATTTGCATCTTGAGCCCACTTGAACATTCATAAAAAACCCATCGGTTTGTTAAATGTTAATAATTTTTATGATGGCTTGTTAACTTTTATTAATCACGCAATAAAGAATCATTTTCTTCCATATTCTGTAAAAAAACTCTTTATCTCTACTTCTACTATTAATGAGCTACTTGATCTTTTACAAGCTTATACACCAAAGCCAGATCCAAAGACTTTTGCGCTGAATTGGTCGACTGATAATGGTAGCAGTAGTAGTAATAAAAAGTGCGAATTAGATTTAACTCTTTGTCTATAAATATTTTCTGTTTTAGTGTTCATGTGTCGTATTCTAAACTCTTTCTCTTTCCTTTTAAAACATTGAGGACAATGTCTCTTTCAGGTTGGGAGGAGGGAATAGTTGATAATTGTGGAATGTCTTAATCCTAATGATGTTTTTACAAAATTTTTTCTGTAAAGACTTATTTGGACTAAATTTAAGTCGAAGATGGCTGGATATGAAGAGTGTAGTATCTCTAAAAACACATCTTTTTAACTTAGGGTTGACTAACTTAAGATAAATTTGAGTCGAAGATGGCAGGATATAGAGAATGTAGCACCTCCAGAAATGCATCTTCTTAATCTTAAGAGTGTTATTTATAAAAAAAAAAAATTGACTTTTTCTTGTTCTTTGTTATCTGCTTTTAAGCTTTTGCATCAAGTTCAGTTGAGATCTCCTCTTCTTCTTCTTTTATTATTATTATTTTTCTGTAAAATAAAAAATGTTAAGATAATGTTTAAATTAGGTTAGGGGTGGGGACAGTTGACGTATGTTTTTAAATATGTGTGTTTGTTTTTCTCTTTTCTCTTTTCTTTAAAAAAATCAAAAATAAATATTTTTGTTTTTTTCTAGGATGGCTGTGTAAAGAGTTACGACTTTTGAGATGTATCATAATAGTCTTGTTGTATTATATTTTGATTTTGAAATTCATAGTAAATTGTTTTTGTTCCCTTTTCTTTGAATTACTCAAATTTATAAACTCTCCACTTGGTTATTAAGAAATTTAATTGTTTACTCATTTAACAGATATTATTGAATTATTCTTCACACACACACACTATAACACATACTAGTGGGTTGTAAGTTAAAATTTTTACAGTATTTAGTTCTTTTCATTTATTAGGGATAATATCTAAGGTAGTAGAAAGTGTATATTGAAAAAAAAAAAAAAAAAAAAAAGAAAAAATGAATATTTTTAATTTTACTATATCTAGAACCTGAATAATTAAGTCAGTAGGGGTGCTTCAACACCTAGTGCCGTAAGGCCAATTAGTGTGTGAGTCACTAGCTTAAAGCTCGCTACATGAGCTATAGATATATTGTTTGCTTATTTATTAGAAACCCGAGTAATTAAGTCTATAGGGGTGCTTCAACACCTAATACCCTAACACCTAATGTCCTAAAGCTCGCTACACGGGTTAAAAATATAATATTTGAAAAATATGTGTGAATAGTCTACTGCCTAAAAATAGAATTTCTAATGAATTTTGGAATGAAAATGTTGTTTTTCTTTTAATGAAGCCCCATAAGTATTATGTTAACTACTAGAACACAAAAGAATGTTTGATGATATTCTGGATAATGAGTGAACATCAATGAGGTAAAGAAATTTGGGAGAGTTCATTTATTTGGTAGTTTAGAGGATAGATGAACAACTATTAATTTGCCTGTGAATTTTGTAAATCTTAATTTGATATAACGCTTTAATTGCTAGGAGCTAGCAATAAACTGGTTGGGGGGTGTGATTAGTGTTAAAAATTATTTAATTAACAAGCGATAATAATGTTATTTTGTGTTTAATTTATAATTTATATTTGTGTTTATGTAATATATTAAAAATTATTAATTATGTTTTAAATATATCTAATTTTGTGTATTTTTGTATGTTTATTAGGAAAAATATTAATTTTACGAAAATCGAGGCTCCAAACAGTTAAACCGAGGAAAAATATCTCTCTACAACTCTCTTCTTCTCAAATTCTCTTCATTTCCCTGTAATCTTAATTCTAAGGTGTGTTTTTAATATTTTGTATAATTATTTTTATAAATAAAATTAGTTTTATTTTTAATTTTAGTTGTTTTTATTACTTTTAATTATAAGTAATTTAATTTTAATATTTCTTTTTATTTCAATTATGCTTAACTAAATAATATTAGTTAGGGGATTGTGAAATTCTTAGGAAATAAATATGATTTAATCAAATTATATTTTTAATTTTATAAATTAAATTATTTTCTATTTAATTTTATACATATTTTATATGTTGAAATTTTGATTTATTGTAGACAAATAAATGAATTTGGCACAATAAATTCATAATATCTTAATATAAGATATGGTAAAATGGTATTTTGACTTATTGTAGACAAATCAAATTTTGGCACAATAAATACTTAATCCATCATAAAATTAAAGGGAAAATAATAATAATTTTATAATTAATCTTTTGGGAAATAAATCTAAAAAAATGGCAAAAAGAATTTATTAAGTTTTATTTACTACTAAGAGTGGATCCATAACCCTAACTAGTTCAACTTCATAGTTTCATTTAAATTAAATTGTTTATATTCAAGTTTTAATTTCAATTTTTAGATAAAATAAAATAAATTAATTAAATATTTTCTCTGTGGATCGACCTCGGACTCACCGAGCTATAATACAACAAGACAATCTTATACTTAAGAGTTTACAATTACTTTTAAATTGTGTCAGTGACATATGAAACAAATGCCTAGACTTGACAATGGCCCCTGGCACGGTAAATAACATAAGTACCCCAAGCGTAGTATATAAAATAAGTGCCCTAGGTGCGTGAAGAACACTAGGCGCAGTAAATAAAACAAATAACCTAGGCGTGGCAATGAGCCTTAGGCGCGACACATAACATTAATGCCCTAGGTTCGGCACATAAAATGAATGCCCCAGGCGTGGCACATAAAGCAAATGCTTTGGGTACAGCAAAGAGCCCCGAGCGCTGTACATGAAACAAATGCCCTAGGCGCAGTGAAGAGCCCCAGGCACAAAACAAAAAATAAATACCCCAGTTGTGGCATATAAAACATATGCCTAAAGTGCAGCAAAGGGCCCCAAGCACGACATATGAAATAAATGCCCCAAGTATTGCGAAGATCCATGAGTGTGGCACATAAAATAAATTCCTCAGGTACAGTAAAAATCCAGAGCGCGGCAAATAAAGTAAATGCCCCGAGTATGACAAAGAGAATCGAGCGGAACACAGCGCCTTAAGAAGAAGGAAAAGTCTCAAGGACGCAACAGTAAAATGATGGATCAGCCCCTTTAATGCAAAAGTACTACGTAGAGGGCAACCATTCCGCTTAACTTCAAAGCAACTTAAGAAGAAAAAAGTGAAAGACAAAAAAAAGTACACATCGCGCAAACAAAATAAAAGCATCATCACATTACCCGCATAGAGTAAGCACCGTCGGCTAGAAAAACGTTTAGCGCTGCCATCTAGACTAGCCTAGAAAAATACAAAATCAAAATAAAGATAAGCAATGAAAGCAACAACAGTCTGCAAATACATAAGCAAAAGTCGGCTAAGCCACGATCTCATGATAGGCTATTTATCGTGCTCTCTCTTCAGCATGAAACCCTAAGCCACCAGTATCTTTGCCATTGACAGGATCCCCTACATCTACATCTTTAACATTATGCTGACCGGTGAAAATCGGGCCTGAGCCATGGGGAGGCTCGGCATCTCTGAGGTTGTTCCCCTTAGAAACTATGGAAAATCCCCTTTCTTTTGCAGATAACTCAGGGATTCTTTGTAGATCGCAAAGAGTACCTTTCATCTTGACGTATGTATAGAGGGGATGGTACTTCTCTGTCACTACTTCAGGATATTCTACCCCAATGGCATAGAGGCAACTCAGCAGCATATGCTAAGCACGTTGCTTCAAGTCCCGTGTCTCCCCCTCAGTTTTCCTAGCTCTCTTAGCTTCAGAATCCAACTGTCTTTTTTAAAGGAATCTCTTTCCTCTTGAGACTTCAAATTAAAATCTACTACTTTCTTCCAGAATTTATCACTTCCACAGACAACTGAGAGTTTTGCTTTAATATCTCACTCGAAACACGAGCCTAGAGCATAAGGACTTGCATAAAAAAGAAAAGAGAGAGAAAAAAAAAAGGGATCATAAGAGATCACGACACGCCAAAAACTCGATAAAAAGAGTAGGAATTAAACAACAACTAACCTAGAGATAACCTTTTGAAGTATCTTCGAGCAGCTTGCGCTGCATGGCTTTCCTAGCAGAGCACAGAAACTCAGGCTTAAGGGCCTTCATTGGCCTTTACAAGAGCAGGGAAGCTCAGATCATCGTTAATTGCTGAATGGCCTACAGGGTAAATGAAGAAGCCTTCTCAGAAAGGCCCTCTTCGAGTAAAGCATTGGCTTCATCATCAAAGCGTCCTAAGGAGTACCCCTTTAGCAGAACCTGCAGCCCCTTGGACAGAGCTGAAGGCTCTTTTTTGGTCAACTTGAGAATAACCTTCTTCGACCTTGGATATATCTTCAACAGAGAGGTTATCTGGCAAAAAGGAAAGAGGATAGAACATCAGAAGAAATAGTGCAAGAAACATACAAGGGGAATAAACGCCCATTAAAAAAACATAAATAGCCCCTAACATAGACAGGGAACGCCTCAATCTGTAAGGGCAGTCCCCGAACCAACTAGGGTACGTTCTGCGAAGGTAACACAAGATGATCTCCACAAAGCTGCAGACCATGCCCTAGGCAACTACGCTGGAGTTACGTCGAAAGTACAACACATTCTCCTTAATTATCTTTGGAGTCGCGAACAAAGCCTAAAAAGGATTGACTCTACCTTAATAGCAACTCTCCCATCACTCAGGTTAAACTTATCTTTCTCATCATAAGGCTGCACCCAAGTGACAAACAAAAACATTTTAGCGCCATCCGTGGGGATCGAATAAAAATCATTGTTCAATGTCTATTGATAAAGAGAGCTTTTTACCTCTAGAAGAACACCCACTCAAAATCATATCTACCCATTTTCTCTCACTAAGCAACTATCTTCTCTACTAAAAATCACACTTTTCAACCAAAAAAAAACCTACATTTTCTCCAAAAGCTTTTACTTTCACCCATAAAGGTGCATCTTTTATCAACAAAACATGGATACCAATAACCTAGAAGAAGGTGATGACGACCAAGAAAACACTATTATAGTAACCTATTGTTTCTTGATAAAGAAACCATTTTCCTCTAAATAAAACCCTTTTTTTTTCACAAAAGCTTGATTTTTCTCAATAAAGATATAAACTTTCTCCACAAAATGCCATTTTATTCACAAAGCTTTTATCTTTATGAAAGACCCTCTTTTTGTAAAATGAAAAAACAATAGCTATTTTGAAATGATTCACCTTTCATTCTCAAACATCATAAACAAGGGGAAGCAAATTATCAACAAAAGAAGACCGTTGAAAGAACTTTCACATCGTCCTAGAGTGAGAAGACCTCAAGATTGTCCCTAGTGTAAGAAGAACTCCCATAGGGATCATCCTAAAGTGAGACGACCTCTTACAAGATTGTCCTAAAGTAGGAAGCACCCCTAGAGGAATTGTCTCAAAGCGAGGAAACTTCCGACAAGATTGTCTCAGAGTAAGAAGAACCTTTAGAAGGATCGTCTTAAAGTGAGAAGACCTGCCATAGGATTGTCCCAAAGTAATAAGAACTCCTAGACAAAGCCTTAAAGTGGGAAGAAAACCCCAACAAAGGGATTAACCTTGAGCGAGAAGAACCTTGAAGGAGGAATTATCCACCAATAAAAAGGCAACGCCTCAAATTCTCTAAAATTCCAAATAATGGGAAATTAGTTGTCTCTTCCAGCTTCCAGAAGTTCACCCTTAAGGAAACCTCTAGAAGGATTGTTCCGTTGCTAAGAAGTTTACTTTAAATTCTTCAAATCTCCATGCTTGGAAAAGATCATCCCAACATTCTCAGTTTTCCCTTTGGAACTCTACTTTTTATTCTTAATATCCATACATTTTAAGCATGTTCTTAACCCTTAATGCTTCAAATGATTTCAATAGTCCCCCTATATGACCAACCTTCTTTTAAAGAGACCTTATGAGACTGTCTTGTCTGACCATTATTTATAATTCATTTAAAGCTTTTATTAAGGAATTGAATAGCTTACAATATTGCCCTCTTGAATTAATGATGTTGAATATTTGTTTGGTAGAAGCATGATTTTACCATCTTTATTGATTGTGTTAGTATAATACGTAAAAGATAATTTGATATAGATTGAATAGCTGAAGAAAAATAGTATTTGTTTTTCACACCGTTACTTTACATTATCCTATACAATTTATATAAAGATAAGGAGCTATTTTAGGACTATATTATAGCTTGACATAGGAGAGTTTCCTATTATATCCATGAAGAGTATGATTTGAAAAAGTTTAGGCTAAAAATAATACTAGTTGCTGTTGACAAGTCTTGAACTTGGTAAGCCTTTAATTAAGACTTCAAAATGATTTGAGGAAAATTTATTCCTTCCTTTTGTTGAGTTCACGATTGCCTTGCTGTCATTGTCTTGATTGTGGTTGATTTGCTTGTTGTCGTTGTCTTGATTGTGGTTGATTTGATATTGATTCTTATCAGCCCCCTTCAAACTAGGAATTGCCATGGGGTGTATTCCAAGTTTGTGTCGAAACTTTGAGAACAATGCTTTCGACAATGGTTTAGTGAATAAATCTACCGTTTGCTGTGATGATGGAATATATCTTGTGTTGAGTAATCCACTTGTTACTTTTTCACGAAAAAGTGATAATCAAGCTCAATATGCTTGGTCCGTGCATGAAAAACATGATTTTTTAACATGTGAAGGGAGCTAATATTGTCACATGTAAGAACTGGAGGCTTTATCAGGTTTATGCCAATCTCTTTGAATATGTATGTAAGCCAAGTGAGTTCGGCTGCCGTAGCTGCCATGCAACGATATTCAGCTTCTGCACTGGAACAAGCAACGACAGTTTGCTTCTTTGAACTCCATGAGATACAATTTGATCCAAGGTAAATGCAGAAGCCACTAGTACTTCGTCGAGTTAAAGGGCAACCCGCCCAATCTGAATCTGAGAACCCATAAAGTGTCAAAGAACTTTGTTTCAAATCACGAAGTCCAAAGTTAAGTGTCCCTTTGAGGTACCGTAATATCCGTTTGACAGCTCGAAGATCACTCTTTGTTGGTTGTTGGAATTTTTGACACACTTTGTTGACGGCATGTGTGATATCTGATCTGGTAAAAGTGAGGTATTAAAGACTTCCCACTATTTGTCGATACTCAGTAACATTGACGGGTTGTGCATCATCAAATCTTGGTACCTCTTTCACAGCCATTGGTGTGGCAACGGATGTACTATCTTGCATCTTTGTTTTGTTAAGTAAATCCCTTGCGTATTTGGCCTGCAAAAAAAAGATACCTTGTTTAAATTTTTTGATTTCAATACCTAAGAAATAATTTAATGAGCCAAGATCTTTTAAGACAAATTGAGAACTAAGAGTGTAGATGATGTGTTGAATTATTTTGCTATTATTGCCCGTTATTATCACATCATCAACATAAACCAATAATAAAACAATATTAGATTCAAAATGTAGTATAGAAAGGGAAGTATCAGCCTTGCTATTTTGGAAGCCAAGATTAAGAAGTGCACGACGCAAACAATCAAACCATGCTCACGGGGCTTGTTTAAGCTCGTAGAGTGATTTGTTCAATTTGCACACATGCGATGGTAGTTTAGGATTGATAAAACCTGGTGGCTGCTCCATGTACAGTGTTTCATTTAAATGGCCATGAAGAAATGCATTCTCATGTCAAGTTGTTTTATTGACCAGTTGAGATTCACGGCAAGGGCTAAGACAAGTCTAATTGTTATGTGCTTGATGACTGCACTAAAGGTTTCTTCATAGTCAATTCCAGGAACTTGTGTAAACCCTTTTACTACAAGCCGTGCTTTAAATCTTTCAACGGCTCCTGTATCTTTGTACTTAATTCGATACACCCACTTGGACCCGATAATATTTGCATGTTTTGGTCTTGGAACAAGAGTCCATGTGTTATTTTGATTTAAGGCTTGAAGCTTTTCATTCATTGCGGTAACCCATTGAGGATATTTAAGTGCTCTTTCCAATGTTTTTGGCTCAGTAGTAATAGATGTTTGCAATGCTAAATTGGGTGTGTATTTTTAGTTGTTTCGGTTGAGGTCACAGGCTGATTGTTTGTGGTGGCTTTTGTTTGGGATAATGAATTCACGGGTTGAATTGGTAATTCAATAGAAAGTCGATTAGATATATCGGGGAAGTCATGGCTGGTTATTTCGATCAAATTTTGGGGCTGAGTATTGGCTATTGGCTGTGTTACAATTTTGTTGCTAGTGTTGGAGACATTTTCTTCAGTATCCTCGGAGCTGTTACTGCCTTTAGAGTTGTCTTTTTCAGCTCCAGATTGTAAATTTGGCGTCATCATAGTTTCTGAAATGTCCACGTTTTCAACAATTGTGGGCCTTTCACATGACTCTAAGCAACATCGTGGAGGTAGAGATGAAGAATTTGATGGCATCAAATTGTCTTGCATCAAATTGTTCTCTTCACTGCTGGAATATTCTTCATTGTTAAGTTTTTCTTGCAAATTCATTAAAGGATATAATTCAGCAAAAGGAAAAACACTTTCATTAAATTTCACATGTCTAGATATATAGACACGTTTGGTGTCTAGATCCAAATAACGATAGTCCTTGTGTATGGGGCTGTATCCAAGGAAAACGCATGGAAGAGATTTTTTGTCAAATTTATTTTTATTGTAATTCCTTAAGTAAAGGAAACACCTGCATCCAAAAATTCTTAATTGCTTGTAATCAGGAGCCTTTTTAAAAATCTTTTCGTAAGGAGATTTCATAGAAACAGTAGAGAGAGGCATTAGATTAATTAGATATGTGGCTGTCATAAATGCTTCAACCCAAAGAGTCAAAGCTATTTGAGCTTGAAACATTAATTTCAATGTCGTCTCTGAAATATGACGATGTTTTCTCTCTGCCACCCCATTTTGCTGTGGTGTGTAAGGGCATGAAATTTGTCTTGTAGTACCATAAATCTATAAATGATCAATAAATATTTTTGAATTAAATTCACCACCCCCATCACATTGGAAAATTTTAATTTTCTTTTCCAATTGATTCTCCGCTTGACATTAAAACCTTAAAAAACAATCAAAGAAGTCAGATTTTCGTTTTAAAGGGAATAACCAGGAAAATCTAGTGCAATCGTCAATGAAAATCACATAAAATCTAAAGTTTTGATTGGAATTAATTGGGGTAGGACCCCACAAATCACAATGAACTTTTTGTAACGGAAATTCTAATATTTTATTAGACAAATTAAATAGAAGTTTGCAACTTTTTCCTAATTGACATGAAGAACAAATACTAGGTATTTTATTCCAACTAGAAAAGTTGATCTCCTTCCTTGATTTTAAAATACGTAAAACTTCAAGACTTGGATGTCCAAGCCGTTTGTGCCAACGTTCTATTGTATCAAAAATTTCTTTTATTGCATTTAATGCTTTTTGATTGCTTTCCTCCAAAACATAGAGATTGCCGCTTCTACTGCCTTACGCCAGCACCTTGTTCTGTTTATTCTTAACAATAAAGCCGTTAGCATCAAATTCAAAAGAACAAGGAAAATCATTAGTAAGTTGTGCCACAGATAATAGATTCTTTTTCAATTGAGGAACAACAAGTACATCTTTTAGTAATAAAGGGCTATGATTAGTTTTTATAGAAATATTTCCAATATGTGATATATCAAGTTTTTGTCTGTTACCCACAAAAATCTTATCATGGCCTTTGTAACTAAAAAATTTGTCGAGTTTACCTGGATCATTGACTATGTGTGCAGAAGTCCCCGAGTCCACATACAAATGTTGATCATTTGATTCATTGAAGTTCATCGCAGCAAGGGCTTGTGGCACTTCTTCTTGATCTAAATATTCATATTGGCTCCAACATACAGCAGCACTATGGCCCTTTTTTCCACATATTTGGCAAATAATGATATCTTCTTTTTCTTGATGGTTGGCGTTGCTTTTTGGAGCAGTTTGAGCATTTGAGGCAGTTTGTCTTTTTTGAGAATTAATGACTTTGTTTTTGTTTTGATATGAAAGATTTCCATTTTTATTTGGGCCCCCACCATTTTGCATCAAACCTCTTCCATAACCACCATTTCTACCTCCTCTTTGGTTTCTTCCCCTTCCTCTAGCACCCAAGAACACTTGATTTTGATTAACAAGCGTAACATCTTCTTGTTTTTACACCATTATGGTTTGTTCATGATTCTGAAAGGCAAGAATGAACTGTTTTAAAGTTGGATACGGAGGTTTAGTTAGCATGGCAGTCTTAAAATCCACATACTTAGGCCCCAAGGATCGTGCAAGTTGGAAGATTTTGTCTTCATCTGAAATTAGTTTCCCAATTGCTGTCAAGTTGTCGCACAATGATTTGAATTTCTTAAGAAATTCTTCGAGCTTGGTATTTCCTTTTTTAAGGGAGTAGAGGCTATCCTTCAACCAAGATTCTTGTTCCTTGGTGGCTGGAAGCATCTGCTCTTTAATGGAGAGCTATACTTCACAAGCAGTTTGGCCTTCTACAATCAAGCTCATAACATCTTCAACCATCATTCCTCTAAGCCATGTCATCAATAATCCATCATTATTCATCCATTGGATAAATTTCAGATTTATTATTTCTCTCCCATCTTATGTAACCATCTTCGTTGGAGTCTTGTCTTTTACAATGTGGTGTTCCATCTCAAAGCTTTTGATTAAAGGAAGGACTTGAGACTTCCATAGAAGATAATTATTTGATGTGAGTTTAATAGAAACAAGACTGGCACATTGATGAAAGGATTGAATAGTGAGTTTTGGTTCTGCAAAACTTTCAGCCATTTGTTCTGATACCATAAAAGATAATTTGATATAGATTGAATAGCTGAAGAAAAATATTATTTGTTTTTTACACCGTTACTTTACATTATCCTATACAATTTATATAAAGATAAGGAGCTATTTTAGGACTATGTTATGGCTTGACATAAGAGAGTTTCCTATTATATCCACGAAGAATATGATTTGAGAAAGTTTAGGCTAAAAATAATACTAGCTGCTGTTGACAAGTCTTAAACTTGGTAAGCCTTTAGCTAAGACTTCAAAATGATTTGAGGAAAATTTATTCCTTCTTTTTGTAGGGTTCACGATTGACTTGCTGTCATTGTCTTGATTGTGCTTGATTTGCTTGCTGTCATTCTCTTGATTGTGGTTGATTTGATATTGATTCTTATCAATACGGACCTATTCATCTTATCTATAACATGACAAAGACCCATAAGGGTACCCTATTGGTTTTCTTTTTTTGATATTTTAGACACATTTGATTACATGTGCGTTCTATGTGAAAGATCCCTAAAGGGATCTTGTGGACTCTATTGAGTTGATTGAGACCCTTGAAGTTTTAAACATCCTAACCTAGTTGCCTGAGATTTGATTGAATGTGACTTTGTTTATAATTAGACACATTAAGACCTCTTAAGGTCAGCATTTTTAAACCTTTTAAGGTTAGAGCTTGCATTTAGGCAACAAACACCAACTTTATATGCCTATTAAGAAACTCGAGTTCCATTATATTTTATCAATAACTAGCTAAGGCAAGATCTCAAGTAATTATTCGAGAGGGTCCCCAAACCGATTTTACTTCAAGTCAAAAGAAGATCTCATGCAATTGAGTAGGAGGTCCCAGACCAATTCTACTTTAAGTTAAGAGAATATCCTACACAATTATCTAACGGTACCCAGATCAGTTTTTCCTTAGCTCACAGAAAGACCCCAAGAAGCAAAAAAAATGATGTTCACAATCCTTATACTCTTAGCTAAGAGCACACTAATCTCAACCAAATGAAAAACTCAATCGGGTTACTATTGATTTAAAAGACCATCTAGTCAGATAGTTGTTCGTGACTTCCTCAAACACAATACTCTTAATCCTCAATGTTAATACCTAATACCAATTATCTTCTCTGAAGATGAAGCCGATAGAATACTCCATCCCTATGATGATACACTTGTGATTATAATGGATATCTCCTCCTAATAAATATTATCTTTGCTGGCGTCTTACACTGAATGGATATATAATTTATGAAGATGTGCCCATTGGGGACCCGACTAGAGGGATTTATAGGCAAGACTATAATGCTTAAAGGGATTGTATCCTTATCAGGTACTAGAACTAATGGCCATTGCCATGTTGGTCATCCTGTTGATTTTCTTTTTATTGTCCACAAGAAAAGTGCCTATAGATGTATTATTAACTGCCCATACATGATCGCACCCAATGTGCCATCTTAATACACTATTTCGCTATGAAGGTTCCTACTGCAACAAGCACCATCACTACCATATTGCAAGAATGTCCCAGTTTAGTAAAAGGAATGCTCTATGAAGTATCTATGGCCCAAACTGAGGCTTACTACCACCAATATTAGTATCCCTTAACGCTTTAGGAGATCGCTAAAAGAGGATCTTACTAGAACAAAGCTCAACGTAAGGACTCGAGCATATAGATCAATCTCATGATATTATCTTATCCTCTATTGCTATCGCTGCTTATGCAGCTCAAGGCCATTAGACTGTCCTCTTATCTGTAGGGATCGTCCCAGCCTCAACCTACTTCTTTCCCCATCACTGTCCAAATGGTCTTAAGAACTTAACGAGCTTCAGATCATTTATAAACATCATCCCTTAATCAAAGTACAAACCATCGTTGATTTTATAGTTGAGTTCACCGATGACTTGGGGATGAAACGGGGATAAAGGCGATCTTTGTCAAGAAAAACTCTAAGAAATGCTTGTATAAACAAGATATATGCTAATTAAGAGCAACTATCAATTAATCCTAAGTTAGGTCAGGGAAGAATTTCAAACAAATGAAGATAACATGAAGGCCTACCTCGAAAAAGTGAAAGAGTCGAAAAAGTTCTTTATAAAAATGGAAATTGAGTAGATCCCTAGAGTGAAGAACTTGCTGGCTGATGGTTTAGCAAGAATGACATCGAAGTCAACTTCCTCAAAATTGTCATTGTAGAGAGGGTACTCAAACCCAGGAACATCGAAGATCATCTTTTTAAGATAAACTTCGTGGTGATAGGCGGATCTTGGATGGACTCCACAATCAACTATTTACAAAAGAAGATCATCCCTGAAGATAATAATGAAGCTTGAGGACTTAGATTCAGAGCCTTCATAGTTGGGGATGAACTATATCGTTAGGGACACTTAGCACTTTATTTTAAATGGTTAGGACCTTTCAATGCTAATTGTATGCTTGAAGAAATTTATATAGAGAGGACACTCCCAGTGCAAATTAGAAAGGTCCCTACTAGCTCTAACAGGTTCTGAAATAAGGGACATACATGGTACTAAACCCCAACAACAGAAAGGTCAAACATCCATAGAGTGCAACTATGCCCTAAAAATATTACCAGTAGCAAAGTATCATCTCCACAGCCAATCTAAAAAAATGACGGTATATCTGTTAATAGCTATTTAATTTTTTAGTTCTTATTTTGCTTTTGTTTCATGTCTTATACTATAATAAAAATCCAGGAGGAAGCCTCTTATAGCTCCGACTCGATCCCAGCCAATGTTGTAACCATTTAGATATTATAATATTATAACCATTCAAATGAGGTACATGCATTGTTTCTTTCTAAAAAAAATAAGTATTATTCAGTATGTATACTTGTTAGATTATCAATTTTATCTTCTAATGTGGCTATGACACTAAAAAAGATATTATTTGTAAGCCCTCAGGATTACTAATAATTGTAAAGAAAAGTCTTACACAAGGAAGAGAAGACCCCTATATCGCAGATGCCGACTCTCTAAATCTCTACTATCTCCCTAATAAAGGCTTGTATATGATAGGAACACCTCACATGGCGTTCAAGGGGCCAGGCAATCTTATTATAAGGGTCAAGCATGATATGATCAACCCCACATGGTGTTCAGAGGACTCTACAATATGCAATGTTTCCACAATAAGGGCCAGCATGATGGGAGCATCCACATAGTTTCAAAGACCTCGTACTCTCCATAAAAGTGATGTAAATCCCATGCATGGGGGGAACGCCCCCCAATAATGATGTCTCGATCATGTATGATCTCTAAACCCATATAAATGTAACATTAATACCCCAAGCATGGTGAAGAGCCCATAGGCACGACATATAAATGCCTTGAGCACGATGACGAGCTCTCGGACGCGACATTAAATACCTTGAATGAGGTTAAAAGTCCTCCAATGTGACACATAAATACCCCAAGCAAGGTGAAAAACCTCTGAGGGTGGCATAAAAACACCTTAAACGCAATAAAAAAAAAAACCCTTGTTGCAACACTAAATGGCCTTAGGGCGATGAAGAGCCCTAAGCGTGACACATAAATGCCTTAAGCATGTTAAAGAGCCATGGGCTAAACACATAAATGCCCTGAGCATGGTAAAGAGTCCCTGGAGACACTAAAAGTCCCAAGTACGGTAAAGAGCCCATTGACAAGACGGTAAATGGCTCTAGAACGGTAAAGAGCCCCTGGGCGTGACACATAAATGTCTCAAGTGTTGTAAAGAGCCCCAATCACAATAATCAAAATAAATATCCCCAGGAGTGTCGAAAAATGTCAAGAGCTTTAAGTAAAATAAATACTCTATGTGCGATATATAAGCACAATAGTAATGCCCTAAGAGTGGTAATATGCCACAGATACACAAAAACTTACAAATGCCCTTGGCGTGACAGTAATACCCCAAGTGCGGCAGTAATGCCCTAGGTGCGGCACATATAACAAATGCCCTAGGCACGGTCCATAATGCAAGCTCCAAATCACTGTATATAATATTTCAAGCACGGAAAATAAAGGAAACTCCCCTAGGTGTAGCAACAAAATGCAGTATTAGCCCTTAACTGCAATGAGAGCTACTTCTAATGGCCTTACTCCTGCAGCAAAGTCTGTCACAGCTACATCTCTCGTACTAAGCTGATCAGTAAGAGTTGGACTTGGATCATTAGGAGCAGTTGACACCTTAAGGACCATCGCTCATGAATCTAGGAAAATCATCTTTTCTTCATATATGATTTAGGGATTCGGCCTACATCACAAAGTATTTCCATCACTTGAGCAAAAGAAAAGTACATATGATATTTCTCTACAACCACTTCAGCTCATTTTCTCCAATATTCTCTTCGGCTCTCTTTTTCTCCACAGCAAACAGAATCCAGTTGCTTCTCTTCCTTGTGGGACCCCTATCTGAGATCTACTACCTCCCTACAAAGCTTCCATACCTCTGATAACAATTTAAAATTTCATTTCAAGATCTCGTCCATGGCTTAGGCATGACGAATAATAACTAGTGGGAGGAAAAAAAATAGAAGAAGCTTATGTGAAATACTAGTGTGCCAAAAGCACTGCTGTAAGCATAAGAAATATAACTAGGACTAGTTAACAGCCAACCTTGAAGGAATAATCTATGAGGCATTTTCTGCTCTCCTCAGACGATTCAGGTGACTGATGCTAGTTCTTTAGGACTTTTCTATTTCATTCTCTCTTCTCAATTCCCTTTATTCTTTATAACCATACTGGATAATATTCTCTTCGTGTCATGCCCTCAATACTTGTAGCCTATATTTTACCACTAATAATTTGATTTAAAATTTATCACAAATAATTCATAATAAGCTTAAAATAAAATACTATAAAAGAATGATATATTATATAAAAAATGATATTGTTGATCTTTAAGATGCCTTTTTTATAATAATGATTGAAATACTAGTTAGGTCTTCTTCATATGAGATAAGTGAACCAATAAGATCATCAATAGATAAAGTATTAAGATTTGTACTTCTTCTATGGCCATTTTCTTTGGTCTCCACTCTTGCGGCAATGATCTAATAATTTCCTTCACTTTTTGTCAATTAGTAAATGTCTTTCCTAATACTTCAAGAGAATTCACAATATTGGTGAATCTTGTGTACATATCATGAACACTCTCATATGACTCCATTTCAAACGTCTCATATTGCCTAGTGAATCTACTAATTTTACACTCTTTGACTTGATTTGTTCTCTCATATACAACCTCAAGTTTCTTTTAAATTTTATAAGCACTTTCACAATTGAAAATGCTATGAAATTCTTTCTTATCTAAAACACAAAATAAAGCATTCATTGCTTCGGAGTTTAAAGACATCTTTTTCTTTTCTAATTCATTCCATTGACTAAAAGGTTTTGGAATATATTCTCCTTTTTCATTTTTAGTAGTAGGCATAAATAGACCATCATTAACAATTTTCATCCTAATTTTCCAAAATGGGTAATCATTTCCATCAAAATAAGGTGGTCTAATGGTTGGTTGACCTTCCCTAAATGTGGAATCATTTTAAGTTGCTATTAATCTTTAACTCTAGATAGTTAAGTCTAAAACAAAAGTAATCTTTAACTCTAGACAGTTAAGTTTAAAACAAAAGCAACTTGCTCTGATACCAAATAAAATTCTAAGTGCGCAACCTAAGAGGAGGTGTGAATAGGGTTTCTAAAACTTAAAGCAAGTAAAACCACACAATAATATAAACTAATGACTTAATGAAACCAATTACATTAAATTTAACAATGTACATAATTAAAAGGATAAGCGAGGAGAAATCAAACAGAGAGATTTGCACGTGGTTCGCCCCAACCCTGCCTACATCCATGCCTCCAAGCTCACCAGACTTGAGGATTCCACTATCCAAGTCTCCTAGGCTTCAAGAAATTTTACAAATAACTTTACAAATGTCAATCAACCTTTATAATAAGAGATTATCCCAAATCTCTTAATCTAAGTGTTTTCCACAGTCACAGTTTCTCAAATACAAAATGTTTCTCACACACAATCTATGTGTTTACAAATATATGCCCAATGTGTGATTTAAAGAATGAATGAATAAATTAAAACTCAAGAAATATTGTAATCTCAATAATATGCTCTTTGGTAGTTGTTGGATTCACTTTAATTTAGATCTAATGCAGCCCTTTTATAGTTGGAGCTGAAAACTAGTCGTTATTGACCAGATTGTTTACCAAATCTAAACAATACAGACTTCAAATAAGCAAAATAATCAACAACCAAAACTGGAAAATAAATTTACCAAGTTGAGGTACGTGGCGTTGTCCATCCAGATCGATGCAGAACTTAATCTGCCTTTGAGATAGTTTCTCAGAGCGTTAATCTGACTTAGAACAGATTTGCCCTTATCTCGCACGTTCTGGTTTCCAGCCTATATACCTTTCTTTAATTATTTTCAATCAAGAATTTTATTAGGGCTTTATCAATCTTTTTTACCACAAGGCTGAAACAGAAATATTAGATCTGGATCCCAGAACTAATATTTAGATTGAATGGGGGGAGAAGAGAAGATACAACAGAAGACAGAGATCCGGTCTCTTTGCTTCTGAGGAATGTACAGATTTTATGAGCAGATCTGATATGGAAGATCAGATTGCCGAACATGCATAAGGCTTTAAAATAAATTGCATAAAATTAAATTGCTTTAAAAAATAAATTGCGGAAATTTAAAGTGCATAAACGTAAATTGCAGGAATTTAAATTGCTTTAAAGTAAATTGCGGAAAATTAAAATTAATTACAGACTTTAATTTCTTTAAAATAAATTACAAATTAAATGCTTACATTTAATTGAAAGCTTTAGAAAGAGAAATTTTAGAAAAGGAAAATTAGAAAGACAGGGTTTTGAAGTTAATCCTTAGCCCGAAGACTATTAGATCTCCTTCAAGTCTTTCTCCAGATTTCCTTGAGAGAGAGAGAGAGTTTTTGAGAGAAAAGAGAGAGAGAGAAGTGAAGAGAGAGAGAGAGGGAAGGGAAAGAATCTAGGACGATAGTGGTTTCAGAAAAATTAAAGAAAAGATTGGTTGATTTTAACAGGCAATTTTAAAAAGGTTTGACCATATTGTAATCATCTTCATTGTCGTCACCAAGGGGAAGATAGTGTAATATTGTTGTAAAGAATCTGTGTTGTCTGATTTCTAAAATTGTTTTCTTTGTGTGTGTTGAATTTTTACTTGTAGTAAGTCCCGTTTTAGGACAGAGATCCGTTTAGGGCAGTAAAACCATACCTGTAGGCATCCACATAGAATTCGATTAAAGAATTTTAACAACATGGACTCTCTACTCCATAGAACATCATCTTTCTCTAGCTCTTCTTCCGAGAAGACTAGTGTATCAAAGAACATAGTAAATTCAGAAGAATTTATTATTGAAGATTTTAATAAAGCAATTGATAATTGGGATTTACCGAAAGTTTCTAAAGAAAAAATCTATAAAATGAAAAAACTTGATTTTTTAAAGACTGATTGTGTAATAAAGACAGAAGAAAGAGATATCACACTCTCAAAGCCATTTGAAACAATTCATTTGTTTACTGAAAAGTCATTAAAAAAGCTAAAAGAAAATAATTTTAATTATGTCCACATAGGTTTAATCCAAGTAGGCATAAAACCCTTAACTAAAGAAGGATTAAATACTTCAATTCTTGTTGTCCTCAGGGATGGGAGGTTCATCTCCTTTGATTATTCCTTACTCAGTAGTATTGAATCTAGTCTCTGTAAAGGACCAATTTCTTTTGACTGTTATCCAAACATAACGGTTTCATTAAAAGATAAAAATATTTTGAAAAGCATGATTTTACAGATCAAAACTCATAACTACCACATGTTAGAAGGATTTGTTCCGATTGCATTAATTTTCAAAATATCATACAAAGCCATGATCTCAGCGTTTAATACGCAACATAAATTCCAGTCAAAAAGAGATGAGACCCTTCTCTTGCAGACTGACCTTTCCAAAGCAAACACTGTTATTCCAAAACCCATTCAATGGAAAGATGTCAACCTTCCCGATGAATGGATTCTTGAAGGAGCCACTGCTCCGACAATACCAAAACATCTTGAACCAAATACAGAGTTGCAAAATGTGACTCAGTATTCGGATGGTAAAGTCAAACTTTCATTCAGGAGATCTACATCTTCTAGATTCTCCGATAAAGATTCAAATGCTAGTGTTTCCTCACTAGAAAGAAAATTTACAAAAATCCCTTCAGTTATAAATCTTCGTTTCCAATCTTCCATTCGATCATCTCCCTTGGTGACGACAATGAAGATGATTGCTTCGGACTATTGTCTCCTATAAAGCAATGTAAATAAGTTATTTACTTAAAAAAAAAAAAGTTAATTTCTTTATGACTGTATTTTCCTGTTTCGGGTGGTCCTCTGGACACAAGTGAGAGCGCACATGTCTCTTCACCCGATTTTGTATTTTGTATTTTGTATTTTTATTTCCTCCGTATAAAGCTTCAGTAAAGACGACGTACAGAGCAACAGTGCCAATTTCAAGAGTTTACTGTGCACTTAAAACTCCGCTACAGTGAACAGTTTAAAAGCTACAGACCCGCTACAGTTTAAAGCTACAGTTTCAAAATTTTTGTATATAAGAATGACCGAAGACTTAGACTCGGCATTCTTTCCCTTCCCTCTCTCTCTCTCTTCACTTCTCTCTCTCTCTTTTCTCTCAAAAACTCTCTCTCTCTCTCTCAAGAAAATCTGGAGAAAGACTTGAAGGAGATCTAATAGTCTTCGGGCTAAGGATTAACTTCAAAACCCTGTCTTTCTAATTTTCCTTTTCTAAAATTTCTCTTTCTAAAGCTTTCAATTAAATGTAAGCATTTAATTTGTAATTTATTTTAAAGAAATTAAAGTCTGTAATTAATTTTAATTTTCCGTAATTTACTTTAAAGCAATTTAAATTCCTGCAATTTACGTTTATGCACTTTAAATTTCCGCAATTTATTTTTTAAAGCAATTTAATTTTATGCAATTTATTTTAAAGCCTTATGCATGTTCGGCAATCTGATCTTCCATATCAGATCTGCTCATAAAATCTGTACATTCCTCAGAAGCAAAGAGACCGGATCTCTGTCTTCTATTGTATCTTCTCTTCTCCCCCCATTCAATCTAAATATTAGTTCTGGGATCCAGATTTAATATTTCTGTTTGAGCCTTGTGGTAAAAAAGATTGATAAAGCCCTCATAAAATTCTTGATTGAAAATAATTAAAGAAAGGTATATAGGCTGGAAACCAGAACGTGCGAGATAAGGGCAAATCTGTTCTAAGTCAGATTAACGCTCTGAGAAATTATCTCAAAGGCAGATTAAGTTCTGCATCGATCTGGATGGACAACGCCACGTACCTCAACTTGGTAAATTTATTTTCCAGTTTTGGTTGTTGATTATTTTGCTTATTTAAAGTCTGTATTGTTTAGATTTGGTAAACAATCTGGTAAAACCTTTTTAAAATTGCCTGTTAAAATCAACCAATCTTTTCTTTAATTTTTCTGAAACCACTATCGTCCTAGATCCTTTCCTATTGGTATCAGAGCTCGTGGTATTGGTATCAGAGCCAAGGGGAAGATAGTGTAATATATATATATATATATATCTATCTATCTATCTATATATATATATATATATATAGATATATATATATATATATATATATATATGTATATGTATGTATGAATGTATGTATGTATGTATATATATATAGTAGTTTTCGAATCAGAGATCCCTGACTTTAATAAAGTCAGAGATTAGTTAAAAGACAAAATAAATTCTAAGTTTTTATGTGCTGTATTAAAATCTAAATAAACACATTGGAGTCTGTGTTTATTTTGTCGTGTAGTGTATTAAAATCTAAAACTTTTTGTCTTTTAACTAATTCCTAACTTTATTAAAGTCAAGGATCCTTGATTGGAAAACTAGTATATATATTATAATATAGTACTTTATATATATATATATATATATATATATATATATCTCCCCCTTCATCATTAAAATGAAAAGATTGAAAATACTATAGAGAGAATTCAGATATTACCGATTTTGTGCGGGCAAAAATTTCGGCAGAATCTCCCCTTAAAAATGAGCACATCCTCAAAACACAAAAGTAGTTAAAAACACTCTTATATAATATTTAATCAATCAACCAAACTCTATATCCATCAATTTTCCAACCAGATAAGCAACATATCATCAAAATCATCACAAGCATAAGCAAAACTCAAATAAACTAAATCCATACCAATAGCCATAAAGCATAGCAAAAGGAAATGTAATAAATACATGAATTTCTATCCGAAATACATAAAACATGGAAATGTAACCAATCAAAATGAAAGAATTGATGAAGATAAAAAGAATGAGAGCTTTGCTTTTAAATCTTCCATAGTCGAAAGTGATGATGATAAGAGTGACTTTGAAAATGAAGGTATTAAAATCATTGCTAGAAAGTTTAGAAGGATCTTCAAAAACCAAACCAAGAGAAGAAACTTTAAAGATCTCATAAAAGAAAACCTTAAGGTAGAGAAAGCGAAGAAGTAAGCAATTGTTTGTTTTGAATGCAAACTCAAGAAGAAGGCAATGGTAACAACTTGTGATGATAGTGATGAAGAAATAAGTAACGATGAAGAAAAATAAGAAATGTCAAACCTAGCTCTCATGGCAATGAGAGATGATGAACTTGATGAGGTAAATGATCTTCCTACTTATGATGAGTTATATGATGCTTTTAAAGAATTGTATAATAATTTGGTGAAAATTGGTAAGAAAATTGCATGTCCTTAAAAGAAAAATGTAGAACTCTTATATGAAAATGAATCTCTTAATGCAAAGGTTACATGTTTAGAATTAGAGAATAAAAAGTTGCATGATAAGCTTATGTCTTCCAAAGAAAGCATTGCCTTTGAGCATGAGAGTTTATGTGTTGATTTGAAAATTAAAAATGAAATGCTTAAGAAAAAGAGAGATGATCTAAAAGATATTGTCTTGAAATTTACAAATGGGCAAAAGATTTTAGATAATCTACTTGGCTCACAAAAATGTATTTTTGATAAAAGAGGCATTGGTTACAAGCCTAACTTGAAACAAAAATATTACAAGAATTACTTTGTTAAGGCTGCCTCCAATGATTGTCAAATTGTTTGTCATTATTGCGATTAAGATAGTCACATGAAGAATACATGTCTAGTTAAAAGAAATGCATATTATGGAGTAAAATGTATTTAGGTTCCAAAAGGAACCATTACTAACACTCAATGACCAATGAGTATTTGGGTACCAAAAGGAACAATTTGAATATTTTTTATAGATACCATAATAAAAAATGGTGGAGAGTTTCTTGATAAAAGCTTGTCAGGATAATCACTTGATCAAGAGAAAAAGATGATGCAAGATGATTTAATTGTTTTCGTAACAATTCTTACGCTATTGATTATGTTGAGTGATCATGATGGATGGATAATAGCTTGAATTTGTGAATTCTTGTATCATTTATTGTGTTATATTATCATTCATTTATAAAATTGGCATATATGACTTATTGTAATTATGAATTCGACACTTATTCTTTTAGTTCATAATGATGGCTTATCTTAATAGCTATGTTGATTTTGATGATCTATATGTTAACTGATATGTTTAATGATTTTGATGATAACAAACAAGTTTTAATTTGATAAGTCTGAAAATTTTGTTAATTGGATCAGAAACTGTAAGCCCTAACGGTAAACCGATTGCATTCTAGAGTGCAAACTCAGATAACGGTAAATTGTATGTAGATGACAGTAAACCAATTGCATTCCAGAGAGCAAATTTCAGATAATGGCAAAGCATTTATTGATAATGGTAAACTGATAACATTCCAGAGATTTATCATCGTGCAAACGGTAAATCATTTATGTCAAATGGAAATTGATATCTTTGGAAAAGATTCTGGAGAGATAATGGTAACCTGACATTTTGATAACAGAGATCCGACAATTTGAATTTTAGTACAATGGTCACTTGCTCAAGTCAAAACGGCGATCTGATAAATGCTAAACGGTGATTCAATTGTGTGCAGAAAGTCAACAACGGCTAATTTTCAGCACCATCTATAAAATAGCTCAATCAAATTCAAACAAAAGTGATCCAACAGTTATTATTGAACTAGCTATTGAGCTTCAAACTTGATTTTACTTCATTTTATTCATACATTTAAGCTATCATTTGTAATCAAACACATTGTATGAGAGAAAATTTTATTTCTAATCTTTATCTTTGAGTGATTGAAAATGTTGATGAGATAAACTTGGGTTAAGAGATTGTTAATAATCTCTTGTTGTAAAGGTTTATTGACACATTGGAAGTCAATTGTAAGAATGGTTGAAGCCTTGGAGGCTTCTTTAGTGAAATCCTCAAGCCCGGTGCGCTTGGAGGCACGCACATAGGCACGATTGGCCGAACCACGTAAAAATCATTGTGTTTGCTTTCTCTTCTCTTACTATTTTATTATTGTGCTTTATTAAATTTTTTTTTTATTTCATTAAAGCAATAGATTGAATTGTTGTGTGGTTCGTTTAGCTTAAGTTTTAAAATTCCAATTCACCCCCTCTTGGGTTGCATAACTAGTATGTCATTTGGTATCAGAATAAGGTTCTCTTATTAGGACGTAGCTGTCTAGAGTAAAAGATCCATGGTAACTCAAAATGACTTACCTTTTTGACGGTAATGACTACCCTTATTAGAAAACTAAGATGAGAATTTATTTGTAAGCACTAGATTATGAAATTTAGGAAATTGTATGTGATAGTCCATTTATGCCTATGACTAAAAATGAAGTCGGGGAAGATATTCCAAAACCTTTACGTGAATGGAATGAATTGGAAAAGAAAAAAAAGAGCTTCTCTAAATTCCAAAGCTATGAATGCCTTGTTTTATGCACTTGACAATAAAGAGTTTCATAGATTATCTAGTTGTGAAAGTGGTCATGAAATTTAGAACAAACTTGAAGTTGTTTATGAAGGCATAAATCAAGTGAAAGAGTCTAAAATTAGTAGATACACTCAACAATATGAATTGTCCTAAATGGAACAAAATAAAAGTTTGTATTCTATGTATACTGGATTTACAGATGTGGTGAAAAATGTAGGATCCCTAGGAAAAACATTTTCCAATAGCGAGAAAGTTAAGAAAATTTTTAAGTCATTGCCATTGAGGAAGCTAAAGATTTAAATACTTTACCTACTGATAATTTGATTGGTTCTTTGATTTCATATGAGGAAGACTTAACAGTAGAAAAAGGCAATGAGGAGATTAAGAAAAGCATTGCTCTCAAAGCCTCAAAACATGAGAGTGATGAAGAAAGTGAGCTGGATAATGAGGAGCTGGCTATACTGGCTAAGAGATTCAAAAAATTCTACAAGAAAACTAGTGATCAGAGAAAATTCAGAAACTACAAGAACCAAAAGGAAAAGAATGAGTCAATCACATGTTATAAGTGTAAAAAGCCTGGACACATACAATCAGAGTGTCCTCTCCTCAACAAGCTCAAGAAAAAAACAATGGCAGCCATATAGGATGACAGAGATGAGGAAACAAGTGAAGATGAAAACCAACAAGAAATGTCTAATCTGGCTCTCATGGCAATTAAAGATGAATCATTGGACGAACTTGATTAGGTTAGTGATCCTACTTATGATGAATTGAATGATGCTTTTTAAAAATTGCATGATGATTGGATAAGATTACATAAAAAGAATGATGCTTGACAAAAATGAAAAGATTCATTAAATGAAAAGATTGAAGATAAAATGTTGTAATTATGTACTTATGCTTTGCTTAAGTTTTGATGATAAAAAATATGCTTTGATGATTACATCGTATTTGATGAAATTTGATCTTATGCGATCTATGATTGGTTAATGGATGCAACTTTTTTTTTTTGGTACTTTATTGATGTATTGTAGAATATGCATTACTTACTTTAAATGATATCAAAAGGGGGAGAAATACATGTACTTTGAGATTTTTAAGCATATGAGATTTTTTAAGTTATATTGAAATGTCACATTAAATCTTTGATGAATTTAGTTGTCTTGATTTCTAAAATGTGATTAATAATTATGGAACTTGGATAGTTGATAATATGCTCCTATGACTTTTGCATGCTTTGCTTGATCTATTACTTGTTTTCTTGATTATTGATAGGGAGAGCTGCCTTGGCAACTTTAATTAGTTCTTGTTGCTTCTATTTTGGATAATATGCATTTTGAATTTTTTTGTTGTCCAAAGGGGGAGGCAAAGTAATATACCATTTTGATGATGTCAAAAGGAGGAGAATAACATGCACTTTGAGCATTCTTTTGATGGTTGATACGTGATTATGGTGATGATTTTGAGATACGCTGATGATTTGATTACATGGTTGTTTTATATAATGATTTTATGTTATGAGTTACGGATTTGGTAATTAATGGAATAATGGTTCACGACCTTTTTTATGGTTGATAGATTGTGTGATGATTTGTGTATGGAGTTGTTTTGTATCATGATTTATGATAATTTAGTAGTGATATTACTAAACTTGTATTTGAGGTGATACTTGTTGTTAGGAGGAGATTCTGTCAAAATTTCTACTCAAACAACATAGGTAACAAATTTGCTACTTTTTCTTCCACTAAATTTCTTTTTTATGATGAAGGGGGAGAAGAATACATGTATTTAAATTTGTTAATTTGGCTTATTGGCAAATTGTTTAAACTTATAATATACTCAAGGGGAGCTTACATTTAGGGGAAGCAACTTGTGGAATTATTCTTTAAATACATGTAAGATTTGTCATCATAAAAAAAGGGGAGATTGTTTGTATATATGTATTCATAATGTTGATTTTGATGATAATAAACAAAATTAAGAATGATTAAGTTTTTAAAAGCTCAAATTATTTTTTATACATTTTAAATAAATCATTATTTTCATAATATAAAGGTTTTATACTTAATGGAAAAATGATTTTATGAAATTTATTATTGTCAAATTAATGGTCTAAATTGAAAAAGTTTTCAGAACTTTGAAATAAACAAGTATTGTTTTGAAATTCTAGAAATGAACCTATTGGAAGTATTTTATAAAGTTTTGGGTCATACTATAATTTCATAACATTTTGGAAATCAACAAGCATTGTTTCAAAACCTGGAAATAGACCTATGTGTAAAGTTTTATGAAGATTTCAGCTATAGCTTAATTATCAAAATTTTTAGGGCAAACCTATAATTTTGAAAAATAGTTTCACTGCAGCAATTACTATAGCAAATGGCTAACCGTTTATGGGATAACGACTAACCATCATCGAGCAGAATTGGAGTTTAGTTTCAAGAAACTAACAGCGATCCGACATCTGGGAAACAATGATCCAAAAATTTGACATTATATCACAACAGTAACTTGCCAAGTCAAAACGGCAATCTGACTTTGTGCAGAAAGTCAATAATAGCTTGTTGGAGCTGAAAACTAGTCGTTATTGACTTTCAGTACAAAGTCGAATCACCGTTTTGACTTGAGCAAGTTACTGTTATGATATAATTTCAAATTTTCGGATCACCATTTCCCAGATATCGGATCTCCGTTAGTTTCTAAAAACTAAATCCAATTCTGTTCGATGTCGGTTAGTCGTTATGTCCTAAATGGTTAGCCGTTTGCTATATTGATTGCTACGGTTAAACTATTTTTCAAAATTATAGTTTTGCCCCAACCTTTCTATAATTATGTGTAGCCTAAATCTTCATACAACTTTATACATGGGTCCTTTCCAGAGTATCGAAACAATACTTGCTGATTTCCAAAACGTTCTGAAATTATAGTATGACCCAAAACTTTATAAAATATTTCCAATAGATTCATTTCTAGAATTTCAAAACAATACTTGAAAATAACCAATTTCATAAAATCATTTTTCCATTAAGTATAAAACCTTTATATTATGAAAATAATGATTTATTAAAATTTATGAAAAATAATTTAAGCTTTTAAAAGCTTAATCATTCTTAATCTTGTTTGTTATCATCAGAATCAGCATTATGGATACATATATGCTAACAATGATTTGGGTAATCTCTAATCATGCCATTTTTTATGGTACATGTGCCTAATAAAATCTAGGCCTGGCTTAGTTCTTGTGTGGGTAATCTGAAAATTGTGTCGTATCGTACTATACGAATGCATGTCATATCTTGTGCAATGCATGGGTAGTCTGACCCACTCGACTTCTTTTAAGGTAAGACCTCTTGGTGGTAAAATAAAGACTAAAGGTATTGAAGGCATGGCACATAGGGAGTATGACTCATAACCATGACAAAGAATAAAAAGAAAGTTATAAATAGAGGATGACAGGGAAGACTTTAAAGAAAGAGAAGATCTCATATGGGGAACGTGACTTAAGACAGTGGAAAAGAATAAAGGGGAAGTTGAGTAGGGGAAGTTAACCAAAGGAAGAAGAAAAGGGGAAGCTGAGATAAAAAGATCTTGGGAAAACGGCGTCAATCACCCAAGTCATCAAATAATGACGAAATATACCTCATATCGTACCCCCACGCCACTGCATGGTAATAAGGTCCCCACAAAACCTACTTCCTAATATCTTATATGAGCCGCTAAAGTCAGAGGTAAGGAAAGAAGGACCATGGACAACCTACAACCCCTTATCCAAAAAGGTTAGGTGCTCCTCCACCTAATTAGCTCATTCAAAATAAGTTAATTAGAGTCAGTGACACATTGTCAACACAAACTACTCCTAAATTAGGAAGCGATTAGCTCAAGCGCATAGAGTATTCTTCACTAAAAAGGTCGAATTACCTAAAAGCCCTACCTAAGGAGGGAATATTCCAACAGTCGCCCACAATATGTACACAATGACAGTAAAAGATGCCCTCAGGGGCACTCCATATAAAAAGGCTAAGTTGATCTTATAGAGCAGTAAGTGACTTATTAACCCCAAAAGCACTTAACTTTCTTCTTATTTTAGGGTTTTTCTGAAACCCCGCACTCCACATTACCTCTCACTAACCAAACCATCAGAGTGCCACCACCAGCCACTGCCGGCGTCGCCTCTATCGGCCTTTTCTTATGATTTCAAGGCCTCTCTAACCGTCGTCGTTCCCAGGCAACCAGCTTTAGAAAGTTCAATCACCATTTTCCTTAGAAAACCGCCTCTAAAAAGAGAAGAATCGCCGGTTGAGGAGAAGCTACATCATAATGTTTTGGGTTAAACCAAGATCGAACCAAAACATTTTGGTACCGTTTGTGGGGATTGAATAAAAGGCCATTGTTCCAACCTGCATTACAAAGAGAGCTTTTCACCTTTAATTAACCATCTTTTCTTCTCAAACGAACCATTTTCTCTTTACAAAAGAACCTTCTTTTTTCTCTGTGAAGATATAATTTTTCTTTAAAGATGTGATTTTCGTCAAAAAAAAGTTATTCGTTTGCATAAAAATTTGATTTTTCTTCATGAAGATGCGATTTTTGTTTAAAAAAGCCAGTTTTCTTCATAAAGACTTGATTTTTCTCCATAAAAATATTAACTTTCTCTGAAAAATATGCCACTTTAGTTCATAAGGACTCTTTTTTTTCTCAATCAAGAACTCCTTTTGTACAAAAAGAGCCTAACTATCTTAAAAATAAATACCTTGTCCTCTTGAACATAAAAAATGAGATGAAATATGATATCTACAATAGGAGACCATTGAAAGAACAAAAAGAGAATGACTTAAAATGAGAAGAACTCCGAGGTAAAACAATTCAAAATGAGTAGACCTCCTAGAGAAAGTCCCTGATAGGAAGAACTCCCATAGAAATTGTCTTGGAATAAGAAGACCTCTTGAAGGAAGCCCTAAATGAAAAGAACTCCTAGAGAGAATGTCTCGGAATGAGAAGAACTCTTAGACAGAACATCTTAGAAAAAGAAGACCTCCCACGGGGAACTACAGATGAGAAGAATTCCCAAAGAGAACGTCTCAAAATGAGAAGACTCCCAGAGGAAGCCCCAAATAGGAATAACTCCTAGACAAACTTTCTAGAATAATAAGACCTTCAAAGAGGAGCCTTAAAGTAAGAAGAACACCCAGAGTGATAGTATTAGAGTGATCACCCCTAAGTGAGAAAGACTCCTTCGAAAAGGGATCATCCCCAGATAAGAAAGGAACATATTAGATTCTTTAAAATTTCAATATAATAAGAAAGTCAACATGTCTAAAAGTGTGCACCAAACTCCCTAAGTATCCAAGATAGTGTGGAGTTCACCTCCAAAGGGGGTTGGTCCAAACCTCTCAAGTTTGCAAGACACTGAGAAAGTTAGGATTGGCAAATTAAAGGCTTGGTTCAAGCCCATCCCAATCCCATTAGAGTAGAGGTGTAAGGATTGGGCTTGGGCTTGGGCTTTTGCTTATTTTCTTCAAATTTTTTAAAAATTGTTGTAAACTTGAAATAAGTTAATAATAATCAAGTTGTTATAATCAACAATGAATCAAAAAAAATAAATATTTCAAAAGAAAATAATAAATAAAGAAAATGAAGCAAATAAAAGTTTAGAATTTAAATTTTAGTACTGATTTCTCTAATTTAAGCACTCTCTTAATTAATTAACGATTAAAAAATAATTTAGTATAATAATTTTAATTTTTTTATTCATTAGTGATATATAAATTTGGGATTTAAGCTTTTTTATTTTTCCATTATTTTTCAAAATTTGAATTTATTATTATAAATTATAAATTTATTTTTTAAAAAAATTAAGGGCTTGGGCCTAGCCCGAGCATTTATTCTTAAGCCCTTGTCTAGGCACGAGGCCTTAAAAATATTGCACGATTAGAGATGGGTTAAAGTACGACACGAAAAAAAGCCCGCAGTAAGCACATTTCATTTTTTAATGAAAGTGAACTTAAAATTTTATGATTTTACAAATAACTTGAAATTGAATTTTTCAGTATATTTTATTAGTGTAATTTTTCTAAATTCATTTAATTCTTACTAAAAAAATACTATAATTGATTTATATTTATAATTTATTAAATGAATAATTGATATCATAATTTTAATAAATAAATTTATAAATATTATTATTTATAAATATGTATTAATATTATTATGAACTATAATTTATGACTCTGTAAAAATCTGAGTTAACAATTAAGTTAACTCTTAAAAAAAATTTATTATTGTTGTTGTTCTTAAGTATTATAAAAGAATTTTAATATCATATGATCTAACTTAATAATTAATATTACATTCTTATTGTTATTAGTTTATTAGTTGTTTGAGGTTTTTATTGATAAAAGCATGATTTTACATTCTCCATATTATGCCTATAGCATAATAAGTACATGTAAGGGACCCTATAGGTTATCTTTTTTTTGTTGACATTTTAGATATATTTGATTGCATGTGCGGTCTATTAGGAAAATCTCAAAGGGATTTTGTAGGCCCTATTGAGTTGATTGAGAGCTTCTAGGTTATAAGAATTCTAATATGCTTGCTTGAGATTTAATCGAATTGGATTTTTTTATAATTAGACACGTTGAGACCTCTTAATCTTAGGGCTTTTAAATCTTTCAAGGTTAGAGCTAGCATCTAGGCAACAAACCCCAACCCTACATGCCTATTTTAGAACTTAAATTCCATTATGTTTTATGTTTTATGATCACGTGAACCTTATTTTCACGTGCATTTGGTTATTCTTTATCATATTTACAATATATTAGATAGGATATATTTTTATAAATAACTAGTCAAGGGAAGATCCCACACAATTATTTGAGATGTTCGCCAGACACTTTTTATTTCATTTCAGGGAAAGATCTTAAACAACTATTTGAGAGGGTCCCTAAACATATTTATCTCAAGACAAAAGAAGATCTCTCACAACTATCTGAGAGGGTCTCCAAACCATTCTATTTCAAGTCAAGGGAAAATATCAAGCAATTATCTGTGAGGGTCCTCAGACTAATTTTGCTCTAATTCACAGCAAGAACCCAATAAGCTACAAAAATTATCTCTAAAATTCATATGTTCATATTCAAGAACCCGTGTTACCAAGAATGGAGTGACATGCACACCATTAACTGATTGCACATTTGAAGACAATGGAACCAATAGAATACTCTATCCTTATGATGATACACTTGCGATCATAATGGATAGCTGCTCCTATAATTTGGGGAAAATAATGGTCAATATGAAGAGCTTAAATATCATATCTGCTAATGCAATACGCTCGTAAGGGACCTCACTGTTGAATTTGTGGGCGGGATGATCATGCCTCAGGGGATCATATCCTTACCAATTACTATCACTAATGGCTCCCACTATGTTATCCATTTTGTTGATTTTTTTTTATTATCCACAATTAAAATGCCTACAACTGTATCATCAGTTGCCCATATATAACTACATCTCAGTGCGCCATCTCGGTGCATTATTTGGACATGAAGGTCCCCACCTCAACGGGGATCGTGACCATCAAAGGCTGTCAAAAAACAACTTGATGGTGTTACTCATATACAGCTAAAGAGACATTCCACATTGCCTTTATAGTGTAAGTAGAGGCCTATTATCTCTGGGACTAGCAAATTCCTAAAGAACTAAGAACTTTAACTAAAAGGAGTCCTTAGAAGAACAAGGTCAATTAGGGGAACTCATCTTTTCTAAGTCCATCTATAGAGAGCATCACTGACAACAATGAAATCATCTCTTAGCCCACAAGGAACCCTCTGAAAGTGTTGACACAATCCCTATATCCACAGCGAAACTTTCCGTACACATAGAGAGCATTCTTCCATCTACAGAGCCCAGCACCAATATGTCTTCAAAACGTTAGGAGATCGTCCAACATGGAAATCTCGTCAATATACAAGCCTAGTATGGAACCCCGAGCATATGAGTCAATCATGTGAGGCTATCTCACACTTTATCGGCATCATTCTTCCTACAAATCAAGACCATAAGATTGTTCCCTTTATTTGCAGGGACCATTTGGACATCAACTTTCTCTCACGTCCCTTCTACAGATCAAGACCATGAGACTGCCTCCTTATCTGCGAGACAGTCCAGACCTCAACTTACTCTAACTTCCCCTTGACAGATCAAGACCATGAGGCTGTCTCCTTATCTACGAGGATCTTCCCAAACTCAACTTACTTCCTTACCCCTTCTACAGATCAAGATCATGAGATTGTCCCCCTATCTGCGGATATCATCCCAACCTCAAACTACTTCTTTCTCTATTGCTGATCAAATGGTTCTTGCAACTCAACGAGTTTGACATCATCCAAAGACATCGCCCGTCGATCAAAGTATGAGCCATCACTGACACCATCTGCCGATAAGACCATGTTGAATTCACTAATGTCTTAGAAGGATGAAATGGCGATAAAAAGCGATCTCAATCAGATGAACTCTGAAAAATGCCTGCATAGAAAATGTATCTACTAATCAAGAGCAATTCTCAATCAGTCAGGGTTAGGTCAATGAAAAATTCCAAGCAAGGGAAGATAACATGAGCGCCCACCCCAAAAAGGTCAAAAAGTTGAAAAACTCTTCATAGAAGTGAAAATTGAGCAAATCCCTAAAGATGAGAGCTTTATGGCTGATGATTTAACAAGAATGGCGTCCAAAAGATAAGTCACCTTCATCATAAGTATCATTGTGGAAAGGATACTAAATCCCACTATCACCAGGAATTATCATTTTGAGATGAACTTCGTGGTCATTGGGGATCTCGAATGGGCCCCATAATCAATTGGCAGCAAAAAAAGACCATCCTCAATAACAAAATTGAACCTCAAAGATTCAAGTACAGAGCTATCAAATAGTGCCTAGTTAGGTATGAACTATACTATTGGAGATTCCTAACTCCTTATTTTAAATGCATCGGGCATTCCAATACTAACTATACTCGTGAAAAAATTTGTAAAAGGATGGCACCTTTAGTGGGGAAGGTCCGTATGAGATCAAATGGGTTCTCAAATCTAGAGTATTCATATTAATGCACCTCAAAAGAACGAAGATCAAGCACCCCGAAACGCACCGTGCTTAAGGCATATAATGAAGGCAGCCGATCTCTAGAAGGCTGGTATAGCTATTTACTTTACAATTTCTGCCTTGCTTTTATTTTCTATTTTATACAACAGCGATAACCAAGGAAAAAGCTTCTTTTGACTCCAACTGAACCGCACTCAATTTGGCATAAATGCCACCTCTTTCTCAAACATTCAGATGAAGAGTACATGCTGCCTCTTCCCAACCATTCGAGTAAGGCATGCACATCAACTTTTTCTCAACGGGTAAGTATTATTAAGAAGATATATGTATCAAGCTATTTATTTTATTTCCTAGCATTGCAATAACATCCAAAAAAAAGTATCATCGTGTCACTAATGCATATTCTTTAGACTTTACTATAAGGGTCCCCGCAAAATGGGATCGACCCTAGATGATGCAGTTAAGGACCAGGGAATCTCTATTATAAAGGTCCTTGTATGATAAGATTAACCTCGCATAACGCATGAAATGACTATCAAATCTCTATTATAAGAGTCCCCACATGATAGGATCAACCTCACATGACACGGTGAAGGGACCGGGGAATCTCTATTATAAAGGTCCCTGCATGATGGGATCAACCTTGCATGACGCGGTGAAGAGACCAAGAAATCTCCATTATAGGGGTCCTCGCAAGATAAGATTAACCCCACATAACGCAGTGAAAGAACTGGCCAATATCCATTATAATGGCCTTCGTATTATGGGATCAACCTTACTTGATGCAGTTAAAAGACCAGGAAATCTCTGTTATAAGGGCTCTCATTTGATGGGATTAATCCCATATGACACAGTTAAGAGACCATACAATCTCTGTTATAAGTGAAATAAAATCTATGCAACCCAAGAGGAGGTGAATTGAGTTTCTTACAATTATGTAATATTAAATCGAAACTAGGTGCAAATCTTAAAAAAATTTAAAGCGATAATAAAAAAACCCAATGAAAATATAAAAAGATAAAGGAAGAAATATTCAAACATGGAGATTTTTACATGGCTCAGCCAACCTCGCCTACGTCCACACCTTCAAGCCAACCAAGCTCGAGGATTTCACTATCCAAGTCTCTCAAGGCTTCAAGTTCTTTATAATTGACTTCTAAGGGGTCAATCAACCTTTACACTAAGAGATTATCAAAAATTTCTTAACCCAAGTGTATCCCAACACTTACAATCACTAAATACAAAGATTATAAATTTTTTTTACCCTCATACAATATGTATGATTACAAATCAATGCCCAAATTGTGAGAATAAATGAAACAAGAATGTATTTGAAGCTCAATGAAGTTTGTATTCTTGATTATAGGCTCAATGATAACATTGTGATCAGTCCTTGTTTGAATTTGATTTAACTTATTTATAGTTGGAGCTGAAATATAGACGTTGTTGACTTTTTGGGTGAAAATGGATCGCCGTTAACTGTTATCGGTTAACCGTTTTGACTGCTCCATGCGACCGTTGAGCTGAAATTCAAATAAACGGTTGATCGTTTGCCACTATCGATTTGCAATTAATTTCCAGAGATCAGCAAAACAAATTTTTTTTCACCGTTCTTGCTAAACGGTTGAAGATCAATATGGAACAACATCTGGAATTATCGGTTAGCCATTTGCTATAAACAGTTTACCGTTTAATTCCAGTAGCCTCCCCAGCTTACTTGCATTATCCTTTTTAATTAATCGGTTCAAGTTTTAAAGAATTACCCATCTCTAGAAATTATCGGTTAACCATTTCAAAGTTAACGGTTCACCTTTTTTTCCATAATCAAAGTTTTAATCAGTATTTTGTTTTTCCGATTTAAAGTTTATGATAATTCATATTTATGAAAACATTTAAGAATGTTATATGGTTATTTAATGAAATGTTTATTAAAGAAAAACTCCAATGCTAGTCATGGCTTCCGGACCAATCTATTTGAGCTCCGTATACACGACATCCCGAAGAGGCACTTGGAACTGCCGTAGTATCTTGGAAATGATACTAACATAAGGGAGCAAGTGGTTTTTAACTGCAGGGGTACTAAGCATATGTCGCATAATAACATATCCAAGGTTAATCGAAGGCCCTGTAATACGACTATCTAATAACCCAACATCCAATCTTGTTACCTCATCTGAATGAGCCTTCCTAAGAGTAATAATGTGTTGTAAAATGATATGAAGGATACGAAAGAAGAGGCAGTAATTGAGATTGAAAAGGTAAAGCACAAATATCATCAGTGCGATCTCGACGTCGACAAATGTTACGAACACCTTCACAATCAGCGAAATTGGCAAACGAAAGCGCTTTCCTATAGGTATAAATCTCATTACCATCATTCGGTATTCCAAGAATGCCATTTAGGTCCTCAGCATAAAATCAATAGGTATGCCACCAACATGAGTAACATTTTATCGAGTCGAGTTGCAGAAAGTTCCATGTTCGAATAGAAAACACGGACTAGATTAGGATAAACCCTATCATCAAAATCTATAGCTGACTCCCAGGGCTGTAGAATATTCCTAACACTTCTACCACAAACAATTAACTCTTTAAAATCTTTTATATCAATAAAATAAGAGTCAAGTACCTTCCTGCCCATGAAGCGATCCTTGAAGCGCTTGGCCAATGGGGCTGTGGGGAAATGAATTCTTTCAAATTCGGAAGCTTCCTGTGGTGGTATAGGATTCTTTATGGGAGCCTCTTTCCTCCTTTGAGTTTCACGAGACGAGCTAGCCATGGTGATATTGGAGAAAATGAGGAAAATTTGAGGAAGATGAAAATGAACAAAATGGAATTTGAGGTTCAATTTGGTCGAGAAATGGCAAGAATCCGATAAAAAATGATGAGACCCGTTCGACTGCCCTTAAGGTTTGAATTTGGGATTTGTGAATTTAAGGCTTGATTTGAGTTTTAAATCGGTAAAAAGGATCTAATGATGATTAAAAATCATTCTCTAGGCATGATTTGGCAAGTGAATGGAGAAAAATCAAGGATTGAAGGGAGAGAAAGCTTCAATTGCGCGCCAATGGCAAAAACGGTAAAAGGGTAAATGAAGAGAAAGAAAAAATCCTTGGAACATTTTATGTCGTACGAGAACGGCGAGACATTTTTTGTAAACTGGGAGGGGGTAAATTCCAGAGAGCACATAATCGAGAGCAGTTAAAAGGTAGACGTTAACGGTAAAGGAGTAATTGGCAGACATCATATCCTATTTTCTGGAATTAAACGGTACACCATTTATTGATAAGCGGTTATCTGTTTATTTCATCTATGATTTTTCACATTTGTTTTATATTTGGCTAACAAATAATACATTCTAAGATCATTTAATTGATCCAAAATATTTTAAAGGCCATTTTAATACATGATTTACGAACTTACATGTATTAAAACAATCAATTCATATAAGCATTCAAAAATTAAAATACAAACACATCATTCATATATCATGCTGAATCATTTTAAAAAAAAAATCATCAAATCATTAATCAATGAATGTTAAGAGACTAGGTAACATGAATAGAGATGTTAATGTGAAAATTTCATCATCCCAAGTTCATGCTAAATTTTTGAGAATTGATCTTCGCAAAGAGGTTTTGTAAAAATATCGGCAAGTTGTTTTTCTATAGAAATAAACTCTAATGCAATATCTCCCTTTCGAACATGATCTCTAAAGAAATGACATATAATTTCTATATGCTTGGTTCTAGAGTGCTGAATGGGATTCTTTGAAAGATTTTATAGCATTAGTGTTATCACACTTAATAGGAATTTGTTTGAGATTGATGTCATAATCTCTAAGTGTTTGTTTTATCCAAAGAGCTTGTGAACAACAACTCCCTGTGGCGATATATTCAGCCTCGGTGGTTGAAAGTGGAACAGAATTTTGTTTCTTACTAAACCATGAAACAAGTAAATGACCTAATAAATGACAAGTTCCACTAGTGCTTTTCCTATCAACTTTGTAGCCTGTAAAATCCGCATCCGAATAACATATTAAATCTATATGAGTTCCTCTAGGATACCAAAGGCCAAGATTTATGGTTCCACTTAAATAACGGAAAATTATTTTTACAGCAGGTAAATAAGATTCCTTGAGACATGATTGAATCTTGCACATACACTAAACATGATGTCGAGTCTACTTGTAGTTAAGTAAAGTAAAGATCCGATCATACATCGATACATTTTGATATCCATTTCTTTGCCTTTTTCATCTTTGTTAAGCTTAGTTGTTGTGCTCATTGGAGTGCTTCGGTCTTTGAGTCATCAATGCCAAATCTCTTGAGTAGATCTTTCACATACTTGGCTGGATTTATGAAAATTCCTTCCTCATTTTGTTTTATTTGCAGCCCAAGGAAGTATTTTAACTCTCCCATCATACTCATTTCAAATTCCTTACTCATACAAGATGAAAACTCCTTGCATAAAGACTCATTAGTAGAACCAAAAATAATATTATCAACATAAATTTGTACAACAAGTATATCTTGGTTTTTATGCTTTACAAAGAGAGTAGTGTCCGATTTTCCCATCGAAAAACCATTATCCAATAAGAAATTTCTAAGTCTATCATACCAAGCTCTAAGTGCTTGCTTTAATCCATACAATGCTTTTGACAAATTATAAGCATGATTTGGAAATTTTTTATTTTCAAAACTAGAGGGTTATTTCACATACACTTCTTCTATTATATAACCATTTAAGAAAGTACTTTTACCATCCATTTAAAATAAAATAAAATCTTTATGACATGCAAATACTAAGAGCATCCTAATGGATTCTAGTCTATCTACAAGTGCAAATATTTCATCAAAATCAACTCTGTCTTCTTAGTTGTAACATTGAGTGACTAGTCTAGCTTTATTCCTTACAACCACACCGAATTCATCCATCTTATTTCTAAAGACTCATTTAGTACATAGAATAGATTGATGTTTCGGTTTAGGAACTAATTTTCACACATTGTTTCTGTCAATTTGATTTAAATCCTCTTGCATTGCCATAATCTAAGATTCATCATTTTCCACATCCGCAAAACATTTTGGTTCAATTTGAGATATGAATGTAGCATACTAACAAGTATTTCTAAATAATGATCTAGTTGTTATGCCACGTGATAGATCTCTTAAAATTAAGTCTTTATGATGAGAAGAAACATACCTCCACTCCTTAAGGAATGATTGAGAAGTGCCTTCATTTTGTTCTGCATTTGTTTCTTCATGTTGTTCCTCTTGATTTTCATGTGGTGCATCCTTTTGGTTACCCTTTGATAGCTCATCTTGTAGTTCTTCATCTGCATCATTATCAACAACAGCTTTCTCCACAGAGGAGGGCTTACAATCATCAAATGTAACATGCATAGATTTTTCCACAACTAGAGTTCTTTTATTATAAACTCTATCAGCTTTGCTTGAGTTTGAATACCCAAGAAAAAAACCAATATTGGATTTTGGATCAAATTTTCCAAGATTATCTTTTGTGTTTAAAATAAAACATTTGCATCCAAAAATTTTGAAATCACCAATGTTGGGTTTTCCATCTTGCCAAAGCTCATATGGAGTTTTATTAAGATAAGGTCTAATCAACACACAATTTAATAGATAACAAGCTATGTTGACAGCCTCGGCCCAAAAATACTTAGATAAAGAATTTTCATTCAACATAGTCTTAGCCATTTCTTGAATTGACCTATTCTTCCTCTCAACAACTCCACTTTATTATGGAGTTCTAAGTGATGAAAATTTTTGCACAATGCCTAAGTTATTGCAAAAAATTTCCAATGCATGGGTTTTAAATTCTCCTCCATGATCACTCCTAATGCATGGAATACTATATCCTTTTTCATTTTGAACTTTCTTACAAAATACTTTAAAAGCATCAAAAGCATAATCTTTATTAGTTAAGAGCAATACCCATGTGTATTTAGAAAAATCATCAATAATTACAAAAGCATAATACTTCCCACTTAAACTAGCATATCTTGAAGGTCCAAATAAGTCTATATGAAGTAGTTGAAAAAGTTTAGAAGTAGAAACATGATTTTGCTTTTAAAAGAGGTTTTGATTTGTTTACCAAATTGGCATGCTTCACAAATTTTATCTTTTTGAAAATCGATTTTTGGAAGACCTTTAACTAAATCATTTTTGGAAATCTTTGAAATTAAATCCATGCTTGCATGTGCTAGTCTTCTATGCCATAATCAACCATCATCATGCAATGCGGAAAAATATTTATCAAGGGTAGATGCACAATCTATATCAATAATATAAACATTAACACATTTATTTCTTACAAACAAAATCTTGTCGTCATATGCATACTCAATAACACATATGCTCTTATCAAAAACAACTTTATAACCCTTATCATATAATTGACTAATACTAAACAAATTATGTTCCAAGTTTTCAACTAAACATACGTTTTCAATAAGAATAAATGATACATTACCGACATTTCTGATACTAATGATTTTTCCTTTTGAGTTATCTCCAAAAGATATGTTTCCACCGTTTTCGATCTTGGTAAAACTTGAAAAAAAAGAGTAATTCCCTGTCATGTGTCTTGAACATCCACTGTCAAAGTACCACTTATTTTTCTTTTTCTTTGATCCCTGCAGAAAAAGTTTCTAAGTTTTTGATACCCAAAACTTCTTAGGTCCTTGAGTGTTAGCAATGGTTCATTTTGGAACCCAAATACATTTAATACCATAATAAGTATTTCTTTTCACTGGACATCTATTTTTCATATGACTATCTTGATTACAATAATGACATACAACTTGATTATTAATAGAGGTGCTCTTCACAAAGTAATTCTTATAATACTTTTGTTTCAAATTTGGCTTATAACAGATCCCTCCTTTGTCAAACACACATTTTTATGAATTTAGCATGCTATCCAACATCTTTTGCCCATTTGTGAATTTTAGCACATTTTCATTTAGCACATTATTCTTCTTCTTAAACACTTCATTCTCTTTTATCAATTCATCTACATGTAATTTTCATGCTCATATAGAGTACTTTGTTTACCTTTAAAAGATGCAATTTTATCATTCAACATTGTATTTTCTAATTCTAATTCTTTTATCTTCTTATTCAAATAATCATTGCATTTTTCCAAGGCATCCTTTTCATTTGTAAATTCTAGCATTTTCTTTTTAAGGCATGTATTCTTTTTACCTATTTTTATCCATTAATCATGCAATTCTTTAAAAGCATCATGCAATTCATCATATGTAGGAAGATCACTTACCTCATCAAGCTCATCCAATAATTCTTCCCCGATCGCCATAAGAGCTAGATTTGTCATTTCTTGATTCTCTTCATCATCACTTGTTTCTTCATCGTTATTGTGAGCTTGTTGAGAAGAGGACATTCAGACCGTATGTGTCTAGGCTTTTTACATTCATAGCAAGTGATTGGCTCCTTATTCTCCTTTTGGTTTTTAAAGTTTTTGAACTTTCTTCGCTCATTAGTTTTCTTATAGAATTTTCTGAATCTTCTAGTCAGCATAGCTGTCTCCTCATCATCCAGCTCGTTTTCCTCATCACTCTCATGTTTTGAAGCTTTGAGAACAATGCGTTTGTTTTTCTCCTCATGCCCTTTTTCTGCTGCCAGGTTTTCTTCATATGAAATTAGAGAGCCAATTAAATCATCAATAGGTAAAGTATTTAAATTTTTAGCTTCTTCAATGACAGTCCTTTTAGGTCTCCATTCCTTTGGAAGTGACCTAAGGATTTTTTTTACTTTCTCACTATTTGAGAAAGTCTTTCCTAGCGCTCATAAAGTGTTCACTTTGTCCGTAAATCGTGTATACATAGAATACACACTTTTATTTAGTTCCATTTGGAACAATTCATATCAACGAGTGTATCTACTGATTTTAGATTCTTTAACTTGATTTGTCCCTTCATAGACAATCTCAAGTTTATTCCATATTTCTTCAGCACTCTCACAGCTAGATACTCTATGAAATTCCTTTTTATTTAAAGCACAAAATAGAGCATTCATTGCCTTGGAGTTTAAAAACATCTTTTTCTTTTCTAACTCACTCCATTGACATAACGGTTTAGGAATATCATCTCCTTTTTTTATTTTTATTCATTCGCATAAATGGACCATCACAAACAACTTTCCAAATTTCATAATCTAAAGCTTGTAAATAAATTCTCATCTTAATTTTCCAATATGCATAGTCATTACCGTCAAAGAACGGTGGTCTAGTTGTGGATTGTCCTTCTCTAAAGGTTGAGTCATTTTGGGTTGCCATGGATCTTTTACTCTGGACAATTAAGTCCTAATAAGAGAACAAGACTCCGATACCAAATGAAATAATATCTATGCAACCCAATAGGGGGTGAATTAGGTTTCTAAAAATTACACACTACTAAATCGAAACTAGATTCAAATCTTAAACAAATTTGAAGTAATAATAAATAAACCAATCAAAATATGAAAAGATAAGGGAAAAGAGATTCAAACATAGAGATTTTTACGTGGTTCGGCCAACCTCGCCTACGTCCAAGCCTTCAAGCCAACCAAGCTCTAGGATTTCACTATCCAAGCCTCCCAAGGCTTCAAGTTCTTTACAATTGACTTCTAAGGTGTCAATCAATCTTTACACCAAGAGATTATCTCAAATCTCTTAACGCAAGTGTATCCCAACACTTGCAATCACTCAAAACAAAGATTACAAATTTGTTTTACTCTCACACAATATGTATGATTACAAATCAATACCCAAATTGTGAGAGTAAATAAAACAAGAATGTATTTCAAGCTCAATGAAGTTTGTATTCTTGATTATAGGCTCAATGATAACGTTGTGATCAGTCTTTGTTTGAATTTGATTTAGCTTATTTATAGTTGAAGCTGAAATATAGTCGTTGTTGACTTTTTGGGCGAAAACGGATCGCCGTTAATCGTTATCGGTTAACCATTTTGACTGGTCCAAGTGACCGTTAAGCTGAAATTCAAATAAATGGTTGATCATTTGCCACTATCAGTATGCAGTTAATTTCTAGAGACCTACAAAAAAAATTTCTGCTAACCGTTCTTGCTAAACGGTTGAAGATTAGTATGAAATGACATTCTGAAAATTATCGGTTAGCCGTTTGCTATAAATGGTTTACCGTTTAATTCCAGTAGCCTCCCCAACTTACTTGCATTATTCGTTTTCATTAACCGGTTCAAGTTTTAAGGAATTATTCATCTCCGTAAATTATCGGTTAACCATTTCAAAGTTAACGGTTCACCGTTTGTGTCCAGAATCAAAGTTTTAATCAGTATTTTATTTTTTCAGTTTAAAGTTAATGATAATTCATATTTTATGAGCATATTTAAGAATGTTATATGGCTATTTAATGAAACTTTTATTAAAGAAAAAATCCAACCTTTTAATCAAGAACATTTAAAGTTTGTTGTCATCAAAATCATTATAATTATCATATACATGTTAACAGTAAGGGCCTTCGTATAACGGGATAAACCTCATAAGACATTCAAAAGACACCATGATCTGAATTCCCTCCTCGATAAGGGCCTGCACGTGATGGGGATATCCCATATAGCGTTCAAAGGACCCCATGATCTCTAATATCTCTATTATAAGGGCTTGTGCATGATGGGAACACCCCATACATGATCAGGATCCTACACTACCCATAGAAGTAGTATCTCTCCAGATACTATGCATGCTCGGGATCATCCCATGTAACGGTGATGTAAATGCCCCAAGCACAGCGAAGAGCCCTAGGCACGACAAATCCAAATAAGAGTGGCAAAGATATATGCTCTGCCCAACACAACGAAACACATATGCCCTAAGCATGTCAAAGAGCCTCAAGCATGGCAAATATCTGACAGGTGTAGCAAAGATAAATGCTCCGCTTGGTAAGGTAAAATATACATGCCCCAGGTGCAGCACATAAAATAAATGCCTTAAGCACGGCATATAATGAAAACTCCCTAAGTGCTGCAGTGATGCCCTAGGCACGGGACATGATAGAAGTTCCCCAAGCATGGTAAATAATGCAAACTCCCTAAGTGCAGCGATAAATTACGGAATCAGCCCTTCACCTGAAACGAAACATACTACAAGCGGCCTTTCTCTTCTATCTCATGCCTCCATCGCCAACACCATTGCCTGTAGCAAAGTCCCTGAGCCTGTATCTCCTATGCCAAGCAGATTAGCTAGAGTTGAACTTGAATAGTGAAGAGGGTCGGCACCTATGAGACCCTCCCCTAAGGAACCTAGGGAAGATCCCCCCTTCTAATTTAGGAAGATTAAGAAGTGTTAAGGATATGGAAGCCCCAATAGGGTAAAAACAGCTCAATACTATACATTGAGCCCGTGCTCCAAATTGAGCACCTTCTTTTTAGCTTTCTGGTTGGTTCCCTTTGCTTCGCCATAGACAGAAACCAGTAGCTTTATAAAGGAGTTGCTCCCCTCACAGGACCTCTATCTAGAACCTCTCCTTACAGACTTGATCACCTCTATTATTAGCTAGAGTTCTACTCCAACATCTTACTGGAGATATGGGTATAGCAGTCTATGCATGACCAAAAAAGGGGGATGAGAAGAAAAAAGGGATTGTGTGAGATGTCAGCTAGCCAAAGTCATGGAAAGAGCAAACTAGGGCCAACCTAAAGAGAGCTCTTCGTAGCTTTGATTAGTATTAAAAATTGTTTGATTATCAAGCGATAAAAATGTTATTTTGTGATTATATTATAATTTATATTTGTATTTATGCAATAATTAGAATTATTAATTATGTCTTAACTATATTTAATTTATGTATTTTTGTTTTTTTATTAGGTAAAATATTAAATTCACGTAATTTGAGGGTCCAAACAGATAAATGAATGTTAAATTTGGATTCTGGAAGCCCGAAAACCTTAAGATGAGTCAATACCGGCTTAAAATTGACCTTGTGCACAAAGTTGACTTTTTCTGTTGACCAAGCGCTAATTAGATGGTAAAATGAGCTTACAATAGATATGAGTACATTGGATAGTTGGTAATTGTGACTAAATCTCAACCATTCATGATTCAATGGCCACGATCGTGCCACGTGGTAATGGTTGGTGAAGAAGTTGTAGGATTCGAATCTTTATATTTTGGTCAACCAAATCCACCCATTAACCCGTCAAATCTCAACCGTTCTTTCACCAAATCGGATGCTTTACAAGATACCACATGTAATGTTGACTTTTGAAGTTTGATCAACCATTGGATCTTGATTTAATGGTTGTATAGAACGCATGCAAAAGGCTTTTGATGAACAGTAATACATTGTACTATGAATTTATTTTTCTATAAATAGAGTCTCATTTTTATATTTTAAGCATCTCTCTTCTTATCAATTTCCTTGTAATCTTATTTTTTGGTTGTGTTTTCATATTTTGTATAATTATTTTTATAAATCAATTTAGTTTTATTTTCAATTTTAGTTGTTTTATACTTTTCATTATGAGTAATTTGATTTTAATAATTATTTTTATTTCAATTATGCTTAGCTAAATAATAATAGTTGGGCGTGAAACTCTTAGGAAATCAATATGATTTAATCAAATTCTATTTCTATCTATATAAATTAAATTATTTTCTATTTAATTTTATACATATTTTATATTTTGAAATTTTGATTTATTGTACACAAATAAAGGAGTTTGGCACAATAAATTCTTAATATCTTAATATAAGGTATGGTAAAATAGTATTTTGATTTATTGTAGACAAATTAAATTTTGGCACAATAAATACTTAATCAATAATAAAATTAATAGGAAAATAATAATAATTTATATAATTAATCATTTGGGCAATAAATCTAAAAAAATGGTAAAAAGAATTTATTAAATTTTATTTACTACTAAGAATGGGTCCATAACTCTAACTAATTCAATTTCATAGTTTCATTTAAATTAAGTTGTTCATATTCAAGTTTTATTTTTACTTTTAGATAAAATAAAATAAGCAAAGTAAATGTTTTTATCTGTGAATCGACCTCGGACTTACCAAGGTATAATATAACAACACACTCTTATATTTGGGAGCTATAAATCACTTTTAAGTTGTGTCAAGCTTCCTTTAGCGGTTGATGCTGCGAGGCTTTCTTGGTAAAATGCAAAAAAAAACTTAAACTTTTGTAACTTAGTTTGCATGAGGATGGGGAAGAAGACCATCAGCAACTGGCCTTTTCCTCTTGTCAGCCATTGATCTAGTTCTGTAGCTACGGCTAGGCCCTCAAGATGCTCTCAGGAGTAGATGAAAAAGCCTTTTCAGAAAAGCTCACTTAGAACAACGCCTGGGCATTGCCCTCTATGGCCCTCAGGGAAGAGTGCCTAAATGAACCTGTTACCTCTTTAGCAGAATCAGGAACTCCTTTCTAACTGACTTACAGAGGATCTCTTCCTGCCTTGGACATCTCCCACTCGGAAGCACTTTCTAGCAAAAAAAACACAAGAGAAAGAGGGTTAGAACATTGTTAAAGATAGTGTGAGATGCCCAAGACAAAGGACAAAATACTTAGCCTCGATGCCATAGGGAGCTATTGCCACAAAAATTGTCCCCAATGAGAAGATTTCCCCATATGTCATTATCCCTTAAGTAAAAATTTAGCCTCCTTCACCTCACTCTTAGCTAAAGAAGATTAGAGGGATCCTTTCAGTGGTAAAATATAGACCAAAGCTATTGACAGCATGACACATGGGGAGTATGATTCAAAACCATGACAAAAGAAAAAAGGGAAGCTAAGGAAGGAGAATGAAAGGGAAGACATCGAAGAAATGGGAAGATCCCTCATAGGGAATGTGACTCAAGAGTATGGCAAAGAATGAAAGGAAAGTTGAGAAGAGGGAAGTTGACAAAGGGAAGATGAAAAGAGGAAGCTAAGATGAAACGATCTCGCGAAGGTAGTGTCAAACACTGAGTTGTTAAAGGATAACAGAACATACCTACTGCTATGCCTATGCCACTACATGGCAATACAGTCCTCACATAAGCTACCTTTTAAATACCCCCTTGTGAGCGACCCAAAGTCAGAGGTAAAGAAAGGGGGACCACGAACAGCCCACCAACACCCTCTCTAAAAAGGTCAAGGGCTCATCCACCTAATTAGCTCATTTAAAATAAGTCAATTAGAGTCAGGGGCTCATTGCCAACATAAGCTGCTCCTAAATTAGCCAGTTGTCAACTCAAGTACACTGAATAGCCTTCACGAAAGAGGCTAAATTACCTAAAAACCCTACCTGAGGAGGGAATTCCCTAACGGCGGCCTGCTATATGTCATAATGACACAAAAAGATGCCCTCAAGGACACTCCACATAGAAAGGTCAAGCTAGTCTCATAGAAGATGAAATGAGTCATTTACCTAAAAAACACTCAACTTTCTTCTTCTTCTTCTAGGTTTTCTTTAAAATCTCCCACATCATCCTACCTCCCACTAACCTGACTGTCGAAGTGTCGTCACCAACCGCCGCCAACGTCGCCTTTAACAATAGTTTCTTGTGATTTTAAGGCCTCCGCAACTGTCACTGTCTCGAGACAATCATCTCCGGGAAGTTCAATCATCATCTTCTCTAGAAAACTACCTCCAGAAGGGAAGAATCGACAGTTTGCATAGAAACTCTCAAAGTGTTTTGGGTTGAGCCAAAATTTGATTAAAACAAGACCTACTGCATATCTTATATTAGATGTTTTTCCTTTTATCTTTGAATAAAAATCTCCTAATTCTACTAGAATTTAAAAGGAAAAATAAACAAACTACAGTATCCGATTCAGGAGCAGCCTTGACCCTTTGAATATTTGAGATCCCAACTATATATATTTACTGTTATTTTTTCCTTTCTACTTTAAATTATGTGGTGAAGAAGTTGAGTTCGGTATTTACACGGAGGGCCCACAATATATACTGTCATCGATAGATAGAATGTGAGGGAAAAAAAATGTAAAATAAAAATGTAATGATCGAAGTTGATTAATTATAGCCCTAGATGGGAAAAGTTTAAACAAGTACCATTGCAAATGATGCCGAAGATGATAAACAATTAGGTGTTAGATCAAGAGAGATGGCGACCCATCACTTAAGAAGTCTTCTAACTAAGACCAAAAAGTCGAATTCAAACTGGCTTAGCACATGGCAGGCCCCATTTTCAGAATCTCTGACTCTCTTTTTTGAGATTTGCACACGAGTGAACATTATGATTTATGACATTAACGTTACAAAACCTTATTCCAAAACCCTAGCTATTCTCTGCTTAATCTTCTTGAAGTTCCTATTTCTTCTTCTTACTCACTATTTTTTTCCTTTTTTTTGAATATTTTGTTCAGAAATAACAGGTGGGTGGATAAAATTAAAATTAACTTTTTAACCTTAATTCTTTAAAATCCAAATAACCAATAAAATAAAATTATTTAAAAAATGTTGGATCAAGTTCATGAAAATTTCTTCCTCTCCTCTATCATAGAAAAGCAAATCATTTTTATGATAATTCATGCCTGCTAATCATTTAATTAAGAATTTAATGCAGACATGTTAGTGATTGAGATATAATTTCCGAGCTTTTGTATGTTAGTGCCAGCACAATTGAAGTCATCTTTAACTACGAGAAACAACTGCCCATCTAAAAAACAAATACTAGCATGGGCAGTTAGCAAATTCTTGGGCAGAGCAATCGGTAATGCATGACAAGAAAAAGACATCAGCTGTACTATAGCGTGGAGCTGTTGAATGATCATTAGTTCAACACTAAAAGCCCTTTTAGCGGCAAGGCATCACTTAACGATTTTGAATAGGGCAAAGGCATCACGTAAGTCATGCCACTAGCTATAATTCATACTTAAAAAGTATTATAAAAGTTGAGGAGCTAGTTAAGTTTTATGATATTTTTAGTGAATGTGAGACATTTTATCTATGAAGTAATAATATTTGATTTCTTTAATTTATCTCTCCAGTTTTTACTTTTCAATTAATCCATTTATTTTAAAAATTATTCTGATTAAAAGCTAAAAAACTAATTATTTTATTTTCTCTCTCATCTATAGTTCTTATTGTTGTTTGTCAATTGATTGATACAGGCAACATATAGCTGTCGTTGCAAAATGGATCAACCAATAAGTTCTGTAGTAAGGAAATTGCAAATGCCGAGCACATCTGATCATATCCGCGGATGAACGGGTCTACTGCTTTCGTGATTATTTGTTCTCCAAGCTTTACAAATGTTTCTGGTTAGTTTAATACAATGAAGAATCTAACAAGATTTACGTCATCATAACCAAATCTTGTTACTTTCAATAATGAGTAAATTAAGATTGATGGTTCTTTGTTTCAAATTATTTTTTTTATTTTTTAATAAGTACAATTTTGAAAACAAATCGAATAAATTAAAAAGTGAGGAGTAATAAGATAAATTAAGAGGTTAAATATTATTATTCTTAGATATCACTCCATCCCGTGTTAAGATAGTATGGGTCTATTCTCAAATGAGTTTAAAAGTGGTGATATTTAATCCCTCAATTTATTCACCAACTTTACTTTTTAATAAATCCCACCTAATTACAAGATTACCCTTATCAAAAAATAATTTATCAAAAAATAATTTATCAAAAAATAATTTATCAAAAAATAATTTATCAAAATAATTTTGAAAATTCTATCTCTCACTCTCTCAAGCTTTGAGCAGAATTTTTTTTCCAATTTAAGCCGCATAAAAAAGATACATTAACTTGAGAAACACGATTCAACTGACAAATGCCAAATGGTATGAAACAGAAAATAAACTAAACATAGTTCTCCAATAGATCTTTAAAACCCCAATCCACCTTTTTTCTTTTCTTTTTCTTTTTTCTTTTTTTTTTTTTTTTTGGGGGGGGGACAGAAACCCCAATCTACCATGAAGTTATTAGAAAGAAACTAGTATTATATCTCTGCAACCGAAACAATTAACTCCAAAAATCAGCACGGCTGAACTTGGTAAATATCCATTTCCTATTGACAATATTCTTTAGATTTCTAAGTTGTATACGGTGATGGATTGATGATGATGGTGATATTAAACTTGGGATGATGATGATAATAATGATTAAGAGAGAGAAGAAAGTAAAATAGAAACAATAACTATTTTTTAATATGAATAATTTTAGAAATAAATGAGTTAAAGTGAAAAGTGGGGAATGAAGAGATAAATTGAGAAGGTTAAAAATCATTATTCTAAATTTAGCTCTAATATTATATAGAAGCTTATGAACTAATAACTTATACTTAAAAACTAGTTCAAGAATTGAAGATTACTCAAACTTATACTCTTAACTGAGTAACTAACTTTTATTTCAATAACTAATCTCAATCTGGAATATTTTCCGATCGAAAGGTTTGCTCATATTGATAGATACCGATTGAAAGCCTACTCCCAAAAACAACAATAAACATTATTTTTTATATAAAATAAATGAATAAATATAAAAATATTAAATAATATATGTAGTCGTCGACCTACAGTTGTAGACTGGTCTAATCTAGGAAAAGAATTATTTATACTCTTTATGTTTTCAGTAATTTTATATAATACAATTTTTATTTTTCTTTAAATATGTTCCTAATTCAATTGTATATATTTTTTAAATTGGAATTAGTGATTTATTGTATAAAATGATTAAGTATATATTTATTAAATAAATTGTAATTATTAAGCTTGTCAAAAAAAAGTATTTACTTCTCAAAAAAAAATTAAAAACATTTTTATTAAATTAAAAGTATTTACTTCTAAAAAAAATATTAAAGGTTTTTACAAAAATAACATATAGTAACAATTAACAACATTTTTATAATTTTATGGTTTATTTCTTTCACAAGCTTACTTGCTTAGTTTCTTTTCATTATATCAAATTATTCAATGATTTCACATTCTTTATCAATAAATCGAGAAGCAGTTTTTAAAATAATTTTTTATGGTACAATTTTAATAATTTTAATCATAAACTTGTTTGTTGCATCCTTACCAACCTTTTATTAAATAAATGTATTTTGTTAAGAGATTTGATACTGGGTACGGGTGGGCAAAACACTCGACCAAATTCGACCCGACCCAACCCAACCCGATCTGGCCCGAAAATTTTCGGATTCGAGTCGGATCGGGTTGTGATTCAAACCCGATCGGGTGAGAATTTATAAACCCGATCGGGTTGTTTACCCGACCCGATCCGAATACCTGATCGGGTTGCCAACCAAAAAAAAATTAAGCACACATTACACATGCACACACCAGACAGTCAAAGTGTCAAACATGCACATTGCACACACAAAGTCACGGACTCTGAACTCACGCTGCTGTCAGAGTATCGCGCACACACAAAAGAACACATAACAAACTCACGCACACACAAAGACAAAGTCACGAACTCACGCGCACACATCACACAAAAGAACACAGAACACACTCACGCACATAGCCACACAACCCTCAAGTGAACCCTCTTCATCTGCTGCCGACGATCTGCTCCATCTGCTGCCACGATTTGCTGCTCCATCTGCTGCCGCGATCTACTGCTCCATCTACTGCTACGATCTGCTCCATCTGCTACCGCGATCTACTCCATCTGCTGCTGCAATCTGCTGCTCCAATCTCGCGATCTGCTACCGTGATTTGCTGTCGATTGCCGTGATCTGCTACTCCAATCCTGCGGCCTCCAACCCGACCCAAGTGTTTGCACTTTGCCGTGATCTGCTGCTCCTTTCCCTTGTGACATTGTGACTTTTAAGTTTCAACTTTCAATTCATGGTATATACTTTATAGTATACTATGTCGTTATACTATATATGTTTAATTGGTTATTTATTATGTAATTAGTTATTTATTATGTAATTTATTATTATTTGACTATTGTAATTATGTATTTCTAAATGTTAGTAATAAAATTAAAAATTAAAAATTAAATATTAGTAATAAAATAAAAAAAATTGATGTATTTATAATTTTGTTATGAATAAAATTTATTAATTGTTAATAAATAACATACATTTTGTTAATTATTAATAATTGAAATAATGTTAATTGATAATTGTTAATAACAATTAATAATTGATTTTTTATGAATAAATTAGGACATTATGAAGAATAAATATTAAAATTAAGTATTATGTTATATATATTTTAGAATTATAATGTGTTATGTGATTATATGCACTTGTGCAGTAGTTTTAAGCATTCAATCTTAAAGAAATTAACTAATTCAATTAATATTTTATTGTACGTTAATTATCCATTAAGTCGTTAAGTACAAGTAATTTGGGCTTGAAATTAAAGGGCTTATAATAAGAATTAAGACATAGATAGGCAAATAATATCATATTATTATGGGGAATGGGTAATGGAAATTACTAATTAGATTATGTTAACAATATTTATGTGTTTTGATTTTTGAATTAATGATTATTAATTATTATTTTGTATATTCAGATGCTTGGACACTTAATATCGAATTCGATGAGCAACGATAAAAAACAAAATGTACAAATGGAATGAACCCAAAGAGAAAATGAAAAGGTGAAGCGGAAAAGACCACCAATGAAGAAAAGATCGCAAGTATGGAATCATTTCACTTTACTCGAAGATAATCCAAACAAATGCAGGTGCAACTATTGTGGTAAACAATATCAATGTCATTCAAGGCTTGATAGGTTTACAAATATGACGAGACATATAAAGACATGGGAAGCATACAAGACATTTCGAGAACAACAAAGTGGAAGTCAACAAAATTTGACATCTGAGGATGGCGAACAAAATGCAAGTAATTTGGCTTCGGGTAAAGGATGGAGTCAAGACGCGTGTCGAAGGGCAGTAACTAAAATGATTATTATGGGTGAGTTACCGCTCAGTTTTATAGACAACAAATGATTTAGACATTTCTGCAGTGTAGCTATCCCGAAGTTCATTATGCCATCTTGAAGAACTGTTGGTAGAAATGTTATGGAGTTATTTTTGGAGGAAAAGGCAATGTTGAAGAGTTTGATTTGCAACAACAAGCAGCGGATGTCTCTTACAACTAATTTATGGCCTTCTGTTCAAAACATGAGTTACATGGTGATTATACCTTATTTTATTGATAGTGATTGGTATTTGAATAGGAAGATTATTAGTTTTAGCACAATCAAAGATCATAGAGAGAAGTTGATTGGCAAAAAGATTGTGGCTTGCTTACAGGACTAGGGGCTTGAGAGGTTGTTTGCAATAACGGTTGATAATGCCACTACAAAAGATATTGTTGTTGGTTCTGCCACCATGCAATTGCTTGCTTGGAAGAATGATGATGCACTTGTGTTGGCGGGACAATATATGCATGTGTGTTGTTGTGCACATATTTTGAATTTGATTATTGTTTCAGGGTTGGGTGAGTTGCATACTAGTGTTGCCGTTATTCGAAATGCTGTGAAGTACGTGAGATCCTCCACCACGAGACTGCGAACATTTAAATAATGTGTTGAGCAGGTGAATTGTCCAAAGGGAATTGTTGTTTTCGATTGTCCTACCAGGTGGAATTCCACTTATTTGATGTTGATGACTGCGCTGAAATTTCAAGCGGCATTTTATAGAATGGCAGAAGTGGATAAACCGTATGAGGCATATTTTGCTGAGAAGGAGAATAATGTTAAAAGGGTGGGCCCGCCTGGACTAGATGACTGGGAGAGTACTGAACGAATTGTGAAGTTTTTGAAGGTATTTTATGATGCCACGTTGTTTTCTGCCTCTTTGAGTGTGATTTCTAATCTTTATTATGATACTATTGGCTTAATTAAGAGTTCATTGACTGCACCACAAGAAAGTACAGATCCTTGGGTGTCCCTATGGCTTATAGTATGAGAGAAAATTTTGATGAGTATTGGGAGTCCATGGGAAAGATAAACAAAATGTTGATTGTTGCCACCATTCTTGATCCATGGGTGAAAATGGATTTTCCTAAACATATTTTTGAGATTATTTTTTGGCAATGATCGTTTGATGATCAAAGAAATGACCAAAGCAGTAAAGGACTTGTTGAAGGAGTTTTATGATACATATAGTGCATTCTCCGCTAGTTCTACACCATTGATGTATAGTGAGAGTAGTCTCAGTGGCAGCTATGAAGATACAAGTTCTTCTAAATGTTTTACAACTGAGGCTAATTTGTTGGATGTTGCTGGTGGTGAAGGTGATGACGCTTTTCGAGTTGCTTGCCCTTTCCTTGGATATGCCAGGAAGGTTTCTATTCAGAACGAGAATAAAATAGTAGTATCTGAGGTGGAAAGATACTTGAAGGACCCAGTTGAAGATCCCAACAATCTTAAACTTAATGTTTTGCTTTGGTGGAGGGTGAATGGATCGAGGTATTCAATTTTGGAGAAAATTGCAAGGGATGTACTCATTGTTCCTGTTTCCACAGTGGCATCTAAGTCTGCTTTTAGCACCGGGCGTCGTATTATTAATGAGTATAGGAGTTCTTTAACCCCGGTTGTGGTTGAGGCGTTGATATGCACTAAAAATTGGCTTCAATCGAAACTTTTTGCCAATCCCGTCTATAACCTCCAAGAAGACATTAAAGAGCAAATGTTTCATATGGAATTACATAATATTTTTAATTTTTTATCATACATTATATGCATAATATATTTAAAATGCATAATAACTTTGTATAGAACATCTATATATAGTCATGTACTTGAGTTACTTACTAATTTTTGTTTTTGGATTTTATAGAGCTAATAAGATCGCAAGCTTCTATAGTGGAAGCGGTGAGCGCCGACATTGGTGTTATGGATGTTTGAAAGGTAACTTTTAATATATATTATTATTTATAATTTGATATTATAGTATTGTTAGGTTGTAATTTAAACTGTAATTATAGTTGTTATAGTTTTAAATTTTTAAGTCTAATTGTAGTTTGTAAAATTATAAATTTGTACTAAAACAAGTTGAAGTTGATAAATTTGTAGCTGTTTTAGTATTATTATTAACTTGATTTGGTGATGATTGTCATAAAATAAGCATGATTGACTTAATTTTTTTTATTATATATATAATCAAGTGTGTGTGTAATGAAAAATTTGCTAAACATATTTTATTTATTTGTAATTATAAATTTATAATGATATAATAGAAATTAGAAAGATTGTAACACCCCTTTAACTCAATTAAAGATATTTGATTTATATATTTGTGTTGTGTTTGATGTGTAACCTTATGAATTTGGTTTATTTACTCAATTTTTTTATATGAATTGAGTTTATTTATTTGCAACATGATTTAAAGAAAATAGTTATTGTACATTTCTTCAATCCTTCTCTAGGCAATCGGCGCTTGAACTTGGAGTTCAAGAATTTATTTATTTGTGTTGTGTTTGATGTGTAACCTTATGAATTTGGTTTATTTGCTCAATTTTTTATATGAATTAAGTTTATTCATTTGCAATATGACTTAAAGAAAACAGTTATTGTACATTTCTTTAATCCTTCTCTAGGCAATCGGCGCTTGAACTTGGAGTTCAAGAATTTGAATTTAGAACTTGTTAAAGTACTTGTGTGGAGCTGTGGAGGAACCAAGGAAGCTTATTTACTTTTTATGTTTGAACTTTGTGATTTGTGTTTCCAAACAATTTAATTATGTTTAAATTTTGTGACTTTGTGAGTTTGTGTTTCAAACTTTCAAATACTAGTATTTGGAAATTGTGCTTTGAATGGAAACTAATAGCCTATTATCTTTTGACTTTGTAAGTTTACATTAATTTTAACTTTTATTAAGTTTGCACTTTGTTGGTTGAGCAAATAATAATCCTAATCTTACCCTCCAAGACAATACGCAAATAATCTTATTTCAGTATTTAAACTTTATTCATTTGATTTCATAACATTTTCTTTTCTTTTTTTCAGTTGAAAATTAGTGAAAATGACTATAATTAAGAAATATGTCTTAAAACCATCATAAAAACTGTAAAAATAAGGAAAAAAGAGCTCAAAATTGCATTAACCGAAATTGACCCGATTTCAACTTACCCAATTAGACCCAAACTGACCCGAAAAGATCCGATTTTAAAATTCTATTCAGATTAATTTTTGTCTAACCTGAACAACCCAAAACCCGATCGGGTTGACTCGAACCCAATTTTGTCCACCCCTAAATTACTGGGCATTGTTTGGTATATGTGATTTTTTTACTTTTTTATATGCATCGAAAATTCACACAAATATGGATAATAAATTTATAAATTAGTCCGGACTGATCAAAGTTCTGGTCAACCCCGGGACATATTCATAGAATTGATTGATTGAATACGGAAAATGAAGCTGAAAATAGAGCACGTATATCACGAACTGTTAAATCTTGTCTCATCCAAGGCCATAGCATATGACATTGAATGTTAATTTAAATTGAAACAACCTCAAGTAAGTTCTAAAGCATGAAATAGGAAATACTGACAGTGTATATGCAAGAATAATAGAACTTTTTTCGTACGTCACAAATCAATTCAAATTTGTTGGTACACAGTTTTACAGTATCCTAATGAAGTAATGAATCTTGCATTGTAACTATACATGCTCAACTTAGATTTTATGTGAACGTTGCGTAGATAAAGATGAACAAGCATTAGATCTCTATATTTGTGTGTGTATTATAATTTGTGATGAGTTAAAATGCTGTAACGAATTAATGATGATATATATTCATCACCCAGTGAAAATTATATACAATTGTAGCTGCATAGTATTGTATAGCAGATGTTAAGGAGATTATAATTCCTTGACTGAAAATAGTTCTTAAGCTGACTCTAAATATAAGTTAGATCTTTGATCTTGCATATATGGTATTAAAGGTAAACTCATACATAATTTGAGGCTAGCTATACTATTTGTCTACGTGACAATAATTAAATAAAAAGTTTAGCCTACGAAAGACAGCACTATTAAGCAAGATTATTTCTACATCGATAAGGAATAATTCATGCAATTTTTTGAGTATGAGGATGACATGCTAATATCTACATTAGAAAAATTATACTATAAGGTAAATTAGACAGGATAAAAGTGGTCCATGCTGTATATTATAGATGCAAAATGCTGGTGGGTTTCAATGTCTACAGTGATCGATACATATAATTTAAAGGAGCCCAACCCAGACACAAGACACACAAAGAGGCAGCCATATTCTAGAATATAACCTAATAGACCAAACCAAACTCATATCCTTTATAAATTCAACCAATTAAGCTCTTCCTCCTCTTACCTTTCTGCTAGCTAATAGCAGCAGTAACACTAGCTAGCTAGTAGCTTTAATTTATTCATGGCAGGCAAGGAGAAAAACACAAGCTTTGCTAATAATAATAATCAAAATTCGTGCGACCCTTGTAGATCTTTCGGCCAGAAGTGCAGTCATCTTGTGAAGAAGCAGCGTGCAAAATTCTACATCCTCCGCCGTTGCATTGCAATGCTTGTCTGCTGGCGTGAACGTGGCGATCCTTGAGTTTCTTCTGTACTTTGTTATAATTCATCGCTTAATTATTATTATTGATCTCTCTCTCGTCTGTCTCTCTCTCTATATATATATATATTTATGTAGGAGTGTGATATATTTTGCAATTGGGTAGCTGGTCATTTTAATTAAGAGAACTCAAGTATATATAGTATTGATGGATTTATTAATTAGCTTCTCAAATAAATAAATTATTGTAGATCTGTCCAGATTTTGATATTTTAGTTCTGTTGGAGCTTGATTGATTTCCCACTTTTCTTTCTCAATTTCTCCTTACTTCTCTTTAAAGATTATGAAGAGGATTTAAGGTCTGTTAGAAAATTCTCAAAGTAAGCTAATAACCAATTGATGAAAGAAGTATGAATTTTTTCTGCTGGATAAGAGAAGTGATTACTTCAAATAGAAATTTTAGATTCTCATTTCTTTTTCATTTCGTTTATTTTTTGCACTGGTTCTTCGCATGACATTTTAATTGGTTGCAGAGAAAGTGAAGAAAAAAGAAAACTTCTACTTTTATCCTCCGAACATTATAATGATTTTTTTTTTTTTTTTTGGGAGTAATATGGAAAATGCAAAAACTATATCTATTGATGTTGTATCATTGGTTTGCAGAGAAAATAAAAGAACTAAACTGAATATTCATTTCTTACTTTGCAGCTGCTTTTTACTTTATCTTTTCTTTTCATATCAATCAAACTGATTGTATGATTAACTTCATTTGATAAAATTAATGATTGTTACTTAGACCTAGGAACACTTCATCTGTAATGAGGAAGAGAAGACAATTGTTTAATTTTTAATTTTATTTTGTTTTCTCAAATTGGCTGCCCATTACACACACCCTCAACTTTCAAATTGTATATGATTTGTCAATTCAGACAATGTAATCACAAGGACTGAGATGCTAAGGGAACATCAGACAAGAGCAAGGCGAAAGTTTTATAATTATATTGATGGGGCCATCTTTCAATTTTTAGTCTTATTGTGTCCTCAAATCCCACCATATTTTGCTTAAATGTTTCTCTGTGTGAAACAAAATCCAACGGCCACGATCAACTGGAGGGGATGGCCATATATGATCACCCATTATGCTAAAATAGTAAAATACATATCTCAATGATACAAATTAACTGTTATTTAATTAACTAATTAAACTAATTGGAATATTCCTTTATATTTTTTATTATGAGATTATCTTTATACCACCCCGTTATATACAGACTAGTTGATCTAGACCAGTATGAGATTACTTCTATAACACCTGTCATGAGACTAGTTTTGATAACTATATATGTATTGAATTAATGTAATGGCCACAACTTACTGTATACTGGGGATGTATATAAGTACATGCATGCCTAGGCTAATTAATTTTCAACGAAAAATGGGCCTAACTTTGACTACTATTCGTAGAACATATTAATGGAAAAATAATAAAGGATGGTGCATAGAAAGGCGAAAAGAATAATCAATGCCGTCGATTTAAATTCTTGTTGAACTAAAAGCATAAGAGAAATGCACATAAATAAAGCTTATCTCAACTTTTCCATGTGGGACATATATATACCTATATTTTCCTCGATAAATGACACCATTTCTATGGCCCAAAAAAGGTAGCGGGTACCTCAACCAGCAGAAGAGAAGGCAGTAATGGTTAAAATTGAAAAGTTGAAGATAGCAAAAGGCAATCGGTTATTAGTTGTTACCGTCACCGTTAAAAGGAAAAAAAAAAAAGGCAAAATAGAGTTCAACCCCAAGTTTTCACTTTAATGGACAATTAAACCCTTTTCTTTTTTAGAATACGCATCCAAAAACCCATTGGAGATGAGATTATCCCCATCAGACCCCGATCACGTGCAAACCAGTGTTGTAAAAAACTTACAAATACGATATTATCTATATTGTCTCTTTAACACCCTGTACTAATTTTTTTTAACTCGTCTTTGACATGTTAAAAAGTAGTATGAAGCTTATTTGTATATAAGTTTAGCTCTAATTTCATATAAAAGGGCATGAGTCTAATTCATAGTCAAAAGTAAACTCATAGACTGAGAATTGTCTAAACTTATATATTTAGTCCAAAAACTATATCATATCATCTAAGGTGGGATTATCCCCTCGTATTGTTTAGTTTCGTTATTATATTTAACATTTAATTTTAAACTAATTTAAACATGTTTTTGGGACAAAATTTAAACCTCTCACCAGAAATTATTTGACATATGTCAACAGCAACGATGTCAATGGCTATCATCACCAGGTACAATGACGGTGAGCTTAGGGAACATTGAACATACTGTCGCAATCTAATCTTTTTTTTTTTGTTTTAACCACGGCGTCATCCCCCAACTGCAATGGCCGCCTGTACCACAACCCAGACTAAAAGTTTCCACTCGAACCAGGAGGTACGGGTTCTCCCAACAAAAGCAACTTTCTTGTGACTCGAACTGGAGAGCAAACCCAGTCAAACCACTTAAGGGGACTCTATTGCCAATAGAGCCAACACTTTGTCGGTGTAATCTAATCTTTTTTGTATATACAAATATGGTCTGTTTTACGACTGAAGCAACAAAGACGTCACACGCCGACATCAACCACTGTGATGAGTTAAGGCGTGCACTCGCTTCATGTCGTCACATAATCGACCCGCAATTGTGTAGATCTCGAAAGCTGAAGTCCCCTCAGTCCACTATAGTTATTGTTGGTAACCCATGTCAACAATACTAAGACTTGTCTGATTAATACTATTGTTGACGGCCTATCTTTTGGCTCGAGTTGTTTTTTTAATATAGTATTAGAGTTAAGGTTTCAAATTCAATTTCTTCAATTTTCAAATTCTTTAAATTATTTTTTCAATTTCCTAATTTATTTTTGGGCTCTTGTCTTTCGACTCATCTACGTACGAGCTTTTGTCTTAAGTTTTTGTCCACACTTCATGTGAAGGGCTTATGAAGACATGTCTTAATAACTTTATTAGGCTCTTACCAACCAACTTAAACTTTTGATTCAAGTGGTTTATCTTAAAAATATCACATTGTTTAGAATATCTACGTATCATCATTTTTTAATTTATTTTCAGTATTTATAAAGTGGTTGAATTGTGTCATTTGTCATTAATTTGAAAAAATTTAATTTAATTAAAGCTAAACCTTAAGTCAAATGGTCTTATTTAAAAAAAATTCAAATGGTAGTAATTGTAATATTAACGGAGGATTTTTCATCCAAAGTTGCAACATTTACTCTCTTTTTTTCTTGAAAGGGCAACATTTACTTTCTTGGGAATGAAACAACTTTTTAAGAGGAATTTATGGCGTCGTTATTAGTCATTGAAGGAAAATTTTACAATGCTGTAATTTTTAATTACGGCATAAATATTATAAATTACATGTAGAACTACTAAATGTAAAGTAAAACTAGTAAATTTATACAAGATTATTAATTATTTGAAAAATTAACATCGTTTCTATAGAATTTTGATTAAACTAAGAAAAAAATTACTCATTAATTAAACAAAAAAATTATAATGAAACAAAGTGGAATAAGTTTTATTGAATTAGTTTAACCATAAATTCTATACTTATTCTAGGACAACCATAAATTCTATACTTATTCTAGGACATTTGTATACTTTTTTTCTCATTTTTTTAATAATATCTATTTGTTACATAAGTTAATTAAGCACAATTATTTATCTTGATATGGATCAAGCAACAACAAAATAAAAAAATATTCTTATATTACTAAACACACACACACACACACACGCGCGCGCACACACACACACGCACACACACACACGCACGCACGCACATATATAATGCATAATTCATTTAGTTTCAAACTTTTTACCCATACATAGAGACCATTTGGGGTTGTTGCTGAGAAAGTGTAGAAAGATGCAAAATAACCTCATCTTACAACAATTACGAAAGATATTAAAATAATATTTTTTTTCAAAATCTGAGTTTGAGAATAAATTTCATCTTGAATAAAACATCACATGTATTACATAAATGCAAAACTAGCATTATTCAATTTAAATAAAAATAATAATAAATATATAAGGTAATAAACATTATAATGAGTTTTTATTTTACAATTATGAATTTATTTTTTGCAGTAACTCTTACATTAATTTGCTTATTTTACCTTTTATTCATAAGTTTTAGTCATAATCTACAAAACTTATGTTTTATTTTGCATTTAATGTTGATTTACTTGTTTTATGTTATATATGTAAGTTTTTGTTTCATTTATCAGTAATACATCAAATTACCAGCTTTATAGTAATTTACTTGTTTTATCTTCCTTTTACAAGCCTTATGTTCTATTTCCAAAATTTGTGTTTTATTTTACAATTAGTGTTGATTTACTAATTTTATGTTATATTTGCAAGTTTTTGTTTTGTTCACCATTAATACATTAATTTACTATCTTTATATTAATTTACTTGTTTTACCTTCCATTTACAAGTCTTATGTTTTGTTTTCACAATTTATGTTTTATTTTGCACTTAATGTTAATTTACTAGTTTTATATTATATTTTTAAGTTTTTGTTTTATTTACTAGTAATATATCAATCTAACAGTTTTATAGTCATTTACTTGTTTTACCTTTTCTTTCCAAGTCTTTTGTTTCATTTCCAAAATTTATGCTTTATTTTATAATTAATTTTGATTTACAAGTTTTAACTTATTTGTGCAAGTTTTTGTTTTGTTCACTAGTAGTACATCAATTTACCAGTTTTATATTAATTTACTTTGTTTTTATCTTCTATTTACGAATCTTATGTTTAATTTCTAAAAATTATGTTTTATTTTGCAATCAATGTTGATTTACGAGTTTTATGCTATATTTACAAGTTTTCGTTTTATTTACTAATAATACGTCAATTTATCATTTTTCGATTAATTTATTTCTAAAATTTATGTTTTATTTTATAACTATTTTTGATTTACATGTTTTATGTTTTTTTTTGTAAGTTGCAAGTTTTATGTTAAATTTATAACTTTTATGTTTCGTTTACATAATTTATATTTAATTACGGTATTGATATTGTAACTTTAATCAGACATCATAGAATGACCCGTCATTCAAACATCTTTCCACAATAGTTGGTTAATCTCTATAATGTGATTCTTGGATGATGGTTGGACCTTAAGTAGAGTTAATTTTAATTAATTGGGAAATTATCTCCTCACCATTTTTGTTTTGTTATATATACATCTAACTACCACAAAATTTTGACATGGTCTCTACCTTTGTTTTTAAGCTTGTATCAGTAAACCACTTTAATATTAAAAATTACCATTTTATCCCTAAAATGAATTGAAAGATAATTTTATTCTACAAAATTTTAAAAATAGAAAAGTATAATTACAAGAATACCTTAAATTCAATAAAACAAATAAATCTCAAACTCTAAGATGATAATTTTTAAATGAAATTATAATTATAAAAAATTAACATCTTGCAATTATAATTTTTTGTAATTATAATTTCATCTAATCTTGTAATTAAATTAAGTATAGGGAAGTTTACAAAATTAGAAGAAATTATAATTATTGGGAAATAAATTATTGTAAACTTCCCAATAATTAATATTAAGGAACTTTGCCATGCAAATTAAATGAAATTATAATCACAAAAAATCAATATGATAATTTTTTAAATGAAGTTATAATTATAAAAATTAACATATTGGATTTGAAATTTACTTATTTTATTAAATTTAGGGTATTTTTGTAATTATAATTTTTATTTTTCAAAAGTTTGTAGAATAAAACGGTCATTTAATTCATTTAGGGATGAAATGATTATTTTTTATTGTCAAAGTGGTTGATTGATACAAATTTAAAAATGAAGGTGGTGCAAAGAATATGTCAAAATTTTGTTATGGTTAGATGTACAAATGACAAAATAAAAGTGGAGTAGAGAAAATTTCTCTAATTAATTTCTCTTGGTTCTTCAAAATAGATGGCTCACTACAAGGATATGATCACAAGGTGAGTACTCGGTGTTTTAATATTTTCTAGGATAATAGTAATTTTGTTGATTTATCTGGTTAATCTTGGATATAGTGACATGTTTACTTGATAATAGACCCTCCTATAAATATTCAAAAGTTTTTTTTTTTGACAAGAATGATTTTTTGAAATATCATTTTTGTTTTTTTTTTATAAATTGTCTAGCTTGTCCTTTTATAATAATCTTGATCTTTTAGTATTATACGATATCTCGTAAGAGTAAAACTCATTATATCTCTGATTAAGTTATATTTCTTTTTATTTATTTTGAATAAATTGCTAGCCCGACGAATTTAATTAAAAATAAAACAAGATTTTCTAACAAATAGGGGCGTGAATCTGTATCTCTTAACTCTAGGGATCTAGATGTCCTAAACAAAAGAAAAAAGCAAAAATTTAAGGGCGAAACCGTCATGTTCCCACATAATTATTTATAAACAGTGAAATTAAAGGTGAACGACTAGTAGTGGTTGTACTGTTAAAAAGATAGGGAAAGGTCGAAATGGGGCCATGTTTGTATGGAAATGTCAGCCGACAGCGAGAATCCTTAGAGAAAAAAATAAGGGAAGTTGAAGGAGGGAAGGGTTAAAGGGGGTTCGTACGTGTGCCTGCAGCAGCAGTTGCTCTCCCATTCTCAGTGGCTCACAGCCCCCTCGTGCGGCTCCATTAATTGATTTTTACCGTTGGATCCCAACATCGCCAATCACCATCCGTCTTTTCTTTTCTTTGTTTCTTCATAGTTCATCTCCTGCTTCATTTACACTCCATCGATCTGACCACCCATTTCCTGCTCTACCCTTCCACGATAAATCCATCAAATTTGTAAGTTTGCTTCTTAGTCTTACTTTGTAAAAACGTATATAAGAAATTCTACCTAAGTTTAATAGTGTTTTAGTGTTGGTATGATGCCATAATGTTGTTTTGAAAAAATATATGCTTATATGTGGAGTGTACTAAGATTCGTTAATGTAAGAGGTACTATACACAACAATTGAGAATGAATATTGGATTAAGTATTTAAGGTTTGGGCAATTCTCAAGTCTTAAAATTACTTTTCAGTGAGCGTAATGCTCATGATCTTCTGTATGGTATCTTAGAGTGCACCCACTCAATCTTAACACTTGACTAGGACTAATTAAATATTGGTTTGCACGTGATGCAGAGTATTAGGGGATTTAATTCCCACACCAGCTATGATTCAAAATCTTAAATTAAATATATAAGACTTGCACATGCTCTTTACTCTTGAGCTAGCTTTTAAATATCCATTAGACCTACAAACTTATATAGTTAATATGCGCGTATATTTATATGTGGGATCATTTTATTAGATGGAGGATATACATGCATATAGTATATAAAATAGAAACACTCATTTGTTGCTCTTTCAATATACGAAAATGTAAAATATTATAATGTCGTCATAATAGGCTTTTGAATTCTTTATAGAGTATTTTCTAAGAACTTTATCGAGTAATTTTTAAATAATTTTATTTGATTAAATACTTGAATTTGAATCATGTGGGAAGATAAGAATTAAAACCTTTCAACTTTTTTAAAAACATCATTTCTGATCAAAGAAAAAAAAAAACACTTTTTGCCCGACCAATTAATTTCAAGTTGAGATGATAAAACTAAGAGGTTGTTTGTTAAATGTCTGAAGTCTGAAATTTTGTTAATTTCAGTCATTTTCTAAAATATGTTTGTTTGTTTTTTGGAACTTATGTCTGATTTTCAGACATTTACGTCTGAATAGAAAAAGTAAACTTTTGTGACTTTTATCTGAATGAAAAAAGGTCTGAATGACAACTAAATATTATATTCCAAAAATATCTCTGTAAAATAATTTATTTCCTAAACTATAAAATCTAATCCTCCTTTTTTGTTTTAATTTATAAGGACATAAATGTCAAATAATCAAATTTAAGATGTTTTTTATTGTAAAAACAAACAAGATGCCACTTAAATTCAGATATTTAAAAAGGAAAAACAAACATGTCATTCAGATTTTCGTATTCAGACCCATTCAGACTTTAGAAAAATTCAGACCCATTTAGATTTCAGACAAAAAAACAAACGCTACCTAAATAAATAAATATTGGTGTAACAAGTACATTCAATTATAGTCTATTACACATTTTGAAGTTTGTTTCCACATTCCATTTATATCAAATTAGGCAAAATGTACATGTATTGTTTCCACATTCCATTTTTGTTCTTTTATTTCATCCTGTATTTTTAAAACTTTGCAATTGGTTGACGTCTCATTCTGTCAAGTTTAGATTCGAATTTCTTGTGACTAAAAATACCTTGGCGGTTTTAAATAGTAAGCTAAAGTATGTTGGCCGTTTCATCATTTATGCATGCATAGCATTATTAGAAGGGCAGAAAAGGTATGGGACCAAAAGATGACCGGATAACACGTGCAATTCTGACAAGGTTGAAAAATAGATGTTACCGACTGAAAGAGATGTGCTCCCGTAGTAGCCTTCCAAGTCTTTCCACGCGAAGACGCACGTGTGTGTAGAAAAGGACTCGAGTAAAGTGGAAGTGAAAATGTGTGTTGAATGTGACGGTCCCACTCATTTGCACATTCATTTCTTTTCATCTCTTTTTAGGTTATCTTCTCCAACCACTTGTCAGTTGTCGCATTCTTTATTAGGTTTTTAGATTCTTTTTGCAATTTTATTTTTGTTGTTCTGGTAATTAAATGGCCACTTTGGGGATCCTCTCCGTGTGTTACAATTGACATCTTTGATAAATCAAGATGTGGACAGCCGTTGAGCAATTTGACTTGTGATATGCTGATCATTGCTTGTTAGATTGCTGTGTAATTAGGTAATATGAAAACTATCGGAGAGGTATATGATAAAAAAGTGAATTTTGAAGAGGAAAAACAGCTATTTGGTAAAAGAATAAATATAAGTTATTTAATTTATAGTCAATGAGAATAAGTATTTATTTATATATTAAAAAAAAGACACTTACACCTCCATAATTTGTGAAAATAGTCATAGGAATCTTTAAATTTTTTTAGAAGGGACACCAAGACCCCTCCATTAACTTTTACTGTTAGTTTGGATGAAAAATGTTAAATTTATTATTATACCCTTATGTTGCACTTACTTTTTTTTAAATTAAATAAATAAATATTTGATAAATGTGGCTCCAGATAATAACATTAATTTACAATTTTGCCCTATATAAATTATGAAATTAAAAAAATATTGTCCTATAGAATCATTGTCGATGAGATTTTTAAGTTACATCTATACCCTTGTGAATCATTTTAATCACACAGAAATCCTTAAAATATAATCAATTTTTACAATTTTGATGCCAATTACAATATTTTAAAATATAATCCATTAATTCTAACTAGAAGATTGCATTTTCCCATGAAAAATCAATTTTAATTCAATCACGTTCCATTGTTCATTAATCCATCAAGCTCATTTCATGGAAATAAAATTTGTTAGGTTCAAAATCAATGGCAAATACTCATGAAAAAGTGAATGGAGACATGATATTCAAGAACAAGTCATGTTGTTACAAACGAAATGACCTTGATATATCAACTCAATTCAAATGCACCACAAGGTCTAATTAAAAAATGTCTACGATCCAAATGCTTCATATCCATATCCATTATCAAATTAATATGATTTCCTACTCTTTGTGGCTGTAACTGTGATTGTCTTTCAGATTGAGTTGCATTTAGTTACTTTATTACCTGCACATTACCATATGACAAGAAGACAATAAAGTAACTTATTGTAGCTAATACAATAAATAATTTCAAATTTCAAGTTAGCATAATTCAAAATAAAGAATGTACCTGAAATGAACTTTTTGTAGGGTTCTTACAAGACCTTTGGTTGTGCCCTATACCATTGCAATTAGTGCACTTGACAGCTTCCTTATTCTTCCTTTTCCTAAGAAGTTCATTCGGTTCCTTCTTTCTTGCATGTTTTTTCGACCTACCAACTTGCACTAGTATTTCTGGTGGCTCAATCTCAGGTCGTCGAACACTAGGCCATATTGCTTGATCTGGCAAAGTGATACGAACCCCGTCAAGAACTGACACGATCCTAACCAAATTAGTTCCCAAGATCGAATCTAAACACAGGAATGGAATGAAACCTTGACCTAATGCTTATTGGAAGCACGAACCTTGGTATGTGAAGACGCCACAACCAGGTATGGAAGGTATGCTTAATAAGTCAAGATAGTAAACGCCTCGGAAATCCAATAAGTTCAAAGAGTTCGTAAAGAACCAAAGAGAATTAACTCTCACAATTGCATCAAAAAAAAGTTTCTCCTCGTTTATTAGATACGAGTATATTATATAGGGTTGGTTATTATTATAAATAGGAAAGAATTTAAACCAAATCGTTAAATAGAAAAGAATTTAAACCAAATTAGAATCCTAATCTAAGTAAATAGGAAAGAATATAAACCAAATCAGAATCCTATTTGACTTTAAATGCCTTACATCAATTAAATGGAAACTAAGCAATTAAAATAGAACTAACTGATTTGTTTTCCTAATAGCCTCCTTAAGAAATGGGAAAGTATCTGAAAAAAGGAAAATAATATATTTTCCCGCCATAATGTGCAAACCAACTCCTATTTCATGGAAGTGAATATTTGTAAACTTCAAAAGCCTGAATTATGCATTTATCATGTGCGATTCAGTTAAGCGCTTCTTTGAATTTCTTTGCTCGAGCTCTCGTAACGGGTCTGACGAGAATTTGAATAGGATCTGAATATACCTCATCCCATGTGCTTGTGATAGTCTTATCCTTAATCTCATCACAAAGGCTTTGTAGACTCTAAATAAGTAACAATATAAGCTCAAATTGTTAGACGTGGATTTACATAATTATCAACACGTTCACGGCTCATTGCAGTAGATGGCATCGAATGCTTAAAAGGTATGCCACTAATTAGATATGCCCCACAACCAGATGTTCTTTTATCTAGATCAACTACAAAAGATTCAAGAGTAATATCGTCAATGATTTCAAAATCATAATCATAAACCTCTAAAACCTTGCATGTCCTTCATTCTTCCTTGTTCACATCTAGTTTCTTCTGGACATTAAGGGGTAGTCTACCCCTCTATGTCATAGCCTCTTTCATTCTCTTATGCAATCTCCTCATTACTTTTCTTCTAATGTAATCCATGAGAGTTAGCACTAGACTACTCCTATGCTCTTTTAACTAACCATTCAACGACTCTGTCATATTGTTGGTCACATAATCAGACTTTGCAAGATGATTAAAAGCATGTCTGACCAAAACAGAGTTCTAAACACTTGTTTAGGCCATTTACTCCTCACATTTGCAAATAAATGCCTAGTACAATATCTAACAGTAGATCTACTCTAGAACTCTGCCAAACTAGCCAATAAGCTCTTTTGCCTATCTATCATAAAGGTAACAAGAATATCATCTTCAATTTCAAGCCACTCCCTAAAAATGCTAAGGAACCACTTCCAAGTCTCTGAACTCTCCGTCTCACAAATACACATAATAATAGGGAAAACGTCACTGTTTGCATATAATAAAACTGCAGACAACATAATTCCACCATAAGGCCCCTTCAAATGAAACCCATCAACACCAACAAACCACTTGCAACCCTTAATAAACCCATTCTTCAAAGCTGGAAAACTAAGCATAAACCTTTAGAACTTAACTTTGTTAGGTTTACCCTTATTCATTCATTATAGCTTGAAAAGTACTCTTGGGTTTGTTTGTTTTAAGATTGCTCATAGTTCTTTAGCAACTGATAAGACTCTGAATCACTTCCATTATTTATAATCTTGGTATTCTTTTTAGCTATTAATCTTTTTAATACTACAATGTAATCCTTATTTCTATGTCATCTCTTTATGCATTGCTTTTAAAGGAATTGTAGTATTACTCTTCAATGAGATTTAAAAATAATTGACAATCCAGTACATAGAAGGCTTTTTTGTCTTAGAGTTTCTATCACATGTGTGCTTCTTATTGAGCTGTTGAATTCTAAAAATAATATCAGACTTTACCCTAGCTGTATAAATGTACCGTGTACATGGAACTCTTTCTTCTGTCTCACCTATACATCTAGCATTGAATCTCCTCTTTTCATTCTTAAGTTTAACAATATCAAATCCCTACTCAATTAGATAAATTTTTAACACTCTTCTAAACTCACTCATAGTGTCAAACTCATCTCTAATTGACAATAGGGGTGGGCCAAAAAAGCTGATTAATCAAAAATCAAACTGAACTGAACGGTTCGGTTCGGGTTTTGTGCCTTTTTTTGCTTCTAAAAAACCGAATAAGTAATACAGTAAAAGTAGTAAAACCAATCGGTTCAGTTTTTGATTTTTTTAAAACAGCCAAAAAACCGAATCGAGTATCAAATAAACCAGATGTCCCTAAAGTCTAAACACTGAAGTGGACGGGGCAGGGCTAGTTTTCTTTTATTTATTCTTGAAACGATGTCGTCTCCTAAGATGATCGTACTCAAGAGCTGTGACGGCGAGTCGTTTGAGATCGAGGAGGCTGTCACGCTTGAGTCGACGGCCATCAAGCACATGATCGAGGATCACTGCGCCGATAGCGGCATCCCGTTACGGAATGTGACGAGTAAGATCCTGGCGAAGGTGGTCGAGTATTGCAAGAAACGTGTGGAGGTTTCTACGACCCAGGATAGCAACAACAGCGGCACCAACAGCAATGGTGCTGCCACTAATGGTGGTGAGGAGGATCTCAAAAGTTGGGACGCTGACTTCATCAAAGTTGACCAGGCCACTCTTTTTTATCTCATCCTGGCAGCAAACTATCTGGCCATCAAGGGGTTGGTGGGCCTTACCTGCTAAATTGTTGCTGACATGATAAAGGGAAAGAATTCGGATGAGATTCAAAAGATCTTGAATCTTAGGAGTGACCTTACTCAAGAGGGGAAAGAAGAGGTCCGTAGGGAGAACCAGTGGGCTTTTGAGTGAAAGTTGTTTCAACAAAGACAATTTGACAGTATCATTGTCTTGCAATCTTGTTGTCTTTAACATGTAGATGTAGTTTTCTTGTGCTTATCTTTTCCTATCTCATTGTACTTTCGAACTTATTAGCTGTTTGAAATTTAAATAATAATATGTTCTGGTGGAACTGGTAGCAATTGGTCTGGGCCATCCTTTCCTGCTTGCTATCAAGACCGTTGGATCATTGAATTTGACTAAAAAAAAAAGTCTAAACACTTTTTCTTCTCTCTCTCTCAGAATGAATTTTCTATTTTTTCATCGTCTCTGTCTCTCTCTCATTTCTTTCAACTTTCAACGCCATCAGAATTAAACCCATCATCAACAATCATGTCCTCTTACCATTATTCCCTCTATCATCATCATTGTTCCAACTTCATTCCCACACAACTCAAAACGCCATCATTAAAAGACTTTTTACTTATTTTGATTTGAACTTGTTATTTGAATATGTTATGTGTTCTTAAACATACTTTAAGATATATTTTGATGTTTTATTTGTTAACTTTTTATGTTTGTGGTTGATTTATTAATTTAAGATTTTAAATTTTAAAAAGCCTAAAATAGGCCCATAATCGAAATAATATAACCGAATCAAATCAAATCAAATTATTTTGATTAATCGAGTATTTGATTATTTCGGTAATTTGATTAATCGCGATTATGATTTTAAAATAATCGTAATCGAACGATTATGAAAAATTTAGTAAAAAACCGAACTGAATCGGACCGCGCCCACCCGTAATTGACAATATCACTATATCAGCTTACCATCTGGACCAACCTTGCTTTTTCATGTTTCTACAAATTTTGTAACCAAACAAATTGGCATATCTTCATTTAATTCAATTGCAAATCCTTCATCTCTGTCATCAGACTTACAATTGGACAAAACCTCATAATTCTCACTATCCTCAGTATCATTTTCACCTTGATCATGTATATTTTCTCCATCCTCTTGAACATTATGCCTATCCTTTTCAATAAACACATCATCATCATTGTCATCATTTTCCCAAAATGCTTCTTCTTCTCCAAATTCAACAACATCATCTTCTTCAACATATAATTGTGTTTGAACTGCTAATCCTTCATTTTGACTTTATGTTGGCTCACTTTTTTGCATTAGCTCATGGTTATTGTGTTCAGAGGGAGGTTGTTGTTGGCTGACATATCATTTGGTGGAATTGGGTCTGTTGGTGGCCTTGAAAATTTTGGGTCTGTTGGTGAGCTTAAAAACATTAGAATAATAGTAGGCGTTGTTCTTGTGTAGTTTCAGTGGATTGTATATGAGAAGGACAAAACATTGCAACCAACATTTCATACACACATCAAATCATCATCTTAAGCAACAATCCACAAAAAAAACTAACATGACATCAATTAATTTCATACATTTTTAAACCCAAAAGTAAACAATACTTCTACCCACTTAATATACAATTCAAACCTCCTTTAAAATTAATAAGCAATACATATTGTAACAACCAGTAAATAAAATAAACGATTGGCTTTATGCACATTAATATTTAAATTTGTTTTATATAAAAATATTTTTAAAGGAAAGTGAAATTTGTCTACTTCAGAATCTTATTATTTTCCTTTAATTTGATCTGCTACTGCCACCGAATCTTAATTTCAATATATGCACAAATCAATTGAAGTAGTGGACAAAATTGATCATAACATTAAAAAAAAATAAAAAACAAAACCCAAACATTTGCCAAAGCCCCTGAAAACTTGCAACCCATGGACGAATTCTTAAGCCATGAGCTTGAAAATTAGTATATCATCATTTACTTGGTTGAAATAAACAAATAAGTAAAAGCAAATGAAGAGAAAGTTCAATTTTTCTCACCTTGCATTACTAAACAAGTACTTTGTAAACTTCAATAGTACATTGATGACAGTGAAATCCTCCTCCAAAACCATTGGTTATTCTATATATACTACTTTTAGTTCAAAAAGAATAAAAAAAAATCTAATAATATGGGTTAGGTTTTTTGTTCTGTAGAAGTGTGTTGGAGAAGATGACGAATGGTAAAATATGTTTTAATTGGCATACGAGTATATAAAATTTCGTCCAATTAAGTTATGACATGTGGCATTGATTAGATACTTACATGTAATGTCCAATTTGCATATTTAAAATTATAAGTAAATTCAATGTAAAATTACCGAAATACCCTTTTTCCATCAAAACTAGCAGTAAAAATTAACAGAAGGGGGTCTTGCTGTCCTTTGTGAAAAACTTGAGTGTCCCCGTGACCATTTCCACAAATTATGGGGATGTAGTTGTTCTTTTCCCTTATATATTTTTTTAAAAAAGAGTGAGATATAAAAAATAAATCATAATAAACAGTAAAGTTTATAACGCGCATTGAGTAGTACACTATGACAAAATTTTGTTAGTGCTACTCTTACAGTTTTCATGATACTTTGTTATCTTCATAATGTAGAAGACTATCATAGTTATCTCCTAATTAGTCGTGATTAGATTCCTGTATTTTGTGTATATATCATGTTTATCTCTTACTATTCTTTAGGAACAAGACTGTACAAAGAACTATAAAACGCCATGTATCTATAGTATCAAAGAAAGGAAAAAAATTGAAATATATTAGTTCCTCAAATCTTCATGGTATCAGAGCAGGTATTTAAATCCCTGCAAACTCAGTAAAAAAATTTTTTTTTTTTTCAGAATTGAACCCAATTATCCCTCAACACCATGACTACCGAATCATCAGAAATCACCACCGAATCAGCCACACAATCAACCACCGTATCATCATCTCCTATTATACATGTCCAATCTGAAAATTCAGGCTTCAATGCTAGGATCATTCTCACCGAAACCAATTATGACACTTGGTCCCAAATCATTGAAATGCACATTGCTGGTCGTGAGAAACTCGATTATATTATTGGCGACTCACCTCAACCCGAAATAAAAGACCATGCTTACTCCAAGTGATATGCTGAAAATCAAAAAGTTAAAAGCTGGTTACTCACTTCAATGACACCCGAAATTATGAAGAGGTATCTTCGCCTACGTACCGCTCGTGAGATTTGGAGAGCTCTTGCTAAAGCATTCTATGACGGATCGGATGAAACACAAATTTTTGCTCTTAATCAACGTGCCTTCTCCCTCCGTCAATCAAGTCGTTCTCTTTCTACATATTATGGTGAATTAGTTGAAATATTTCAAGAACTTGATTATCGTGACAAAGTTACCATGAAAGATCCTGATGATATTATTATGTATAAAGCATCTGTTGAGAAATTGAGAATACATATCTTCTTGAATGGTCTTGACGCCGAATTTGAACAAGTGCGAGGAGAAATCCTTCGCATGGATCCAAGTTTGGATCTTGAGCGAACATATGCATATGTTCGTCGTGAAGCAAATCGTCGAACTCTTCTGATTGGTGACCCTATTGCCTCTGATTCTGTGGCCATGTTAGCTCGTCGAAACACACAACCTACACGACAAGCTAACTCTAGCACTGCTTCATCTTCGTCAATGACGACATCTCGTAGTTTCGATATTGGAAATAAACAATCTGGCTCAACTAGATATTGTACTCATTGTGAGGACACAGGACACACTAAAAGTCGATGTTATGACTTGATTGGATACCCTGAATGGTGGGATCCTTCCAAGGCTCCCAAACGTAAAACCAAGACTTCAACAAACACACCATCTGTTTCTACAGCCATAGCTGAAAAGTCTCCACCTAATGCTACTGCCTTACACACCTCTTCAGATTCACAAGGTAAGTCTTTTGATAACTCTGTTTCTATTGGAACAAGTGCATGGATTATTGACTCTGGATCAACTGATCACATGTCCTTTGATATTGCCTCTGTTTCTCAATTAAAACTATTTAACCATTCAGTTGTGTCCACAGCCAATGGAACTCGAGCCTCAGTTATTGGTAAAGGGTCTTTTTCGCTAAATAAACTAGATTTAGATTCTGTTCTTATAGTTCCTTCCCTTAATTTTAATTTGATATCTGTCTCTCAAATTACAACTTCCTTGAATTGTGTCGTGATCTTTTGGCCTGACTATTGTGTTTTTAAGGACATCAAGACAAGGAAGACGATTGGGTGTGGTACTAGAAAAGGAAAGCTCTATTATCTTGATCTCCCACCATCTAGCTTAAGTGCATTGGCTCAGTCCTTATCAGTTCCTAGTTCAGCATCTGCTTCTGATATCTGGTTGTGGCACAAACGATTTGGACATGTTTCATTTGGATATTTAAAGCATTTATTTCCAGAATTATTTTCCAACACTTCTCCATCATTATTTAAATGTGAAACATGTGAATTGGCAAAGAGCCACCGTGTCTCTTTTCCGCGAAGTATGAATAAAAGTTCTTTGCCATTTATGCTTGTACACTCTGATGTTTGGGGTCCTGCAAAAGTTCCAACTATGAATGGAGCACGTTGGTTCGTTTCTTTCATTGATGATTATAGTCGCATGACTTGGGTATGTTTGATGAAAACAAAGCATGATGTTTGCTCACTTTTTAAACAATTTTCTTCCATGGTTGCTACTCAGTATAAAACTCAGATTCAAGTTCTTCGCAGTGATAATGGGGGCGAATTTATTAATCATGAGCTCAAGCAATTCTTACATGAAAAGGGCATAATTCATCAAACCACATGCCCATATTCACCTCAACAGAACGGGGTCGCAGAAAGAAAAAATCGACATCTCCTAGAAATGGTTCGAGCCACCCTATTTGAAGCCAACATGCCTATTCATTATTGGGGCGAATCACTTACTACAGCATGTTACCTGATAAATCATATCCCATCCCGTAGCTTAGACTTCCATACACCTCTAGAAACATTAAACCGAAGCTTATCCTCACCACCCACATTGAACCTAACCCCAAAAGTTTTTGGATGTACTACTTTTGTACACATACCAAATCATGCTCGCCATAAACTTGAACCACGTGCTCTACGATGTGTCTTTGTTGGTTATGGTCTTCATAAAAAAGGGTATCGATGTTTCCATCCACCAACTCGCAAATTGTATGTCACCATGGATGTCCAATTCTATGAACACCAGATGTACTTTCCTGCAACTTCAGCTGCAAGTCAGGGGGAGAAAAATATTGACTTGCAGTCTTTTAACCACCAAAGTGAAAATATGAGTCATACTTTAACTGAACCTGCAGAACTTGAACCTAGAGAACCTGAACCACCCAAACCTAAACCGACAGAATTCAACCTTGAGTCACCCGAACAGCCACTTGAATGTAAATGGCGAAAGACTCGAACTTGAATGAGATAGATACAAATGATCGAGCCAACAAAGACATGAGCTTGAATCGTGTGATCATTCTAATATAGTGGAACCAGATGTATCACAACAACAATTGTCTTCACTTGATGCTTCTATTTCTCATGAGCCATCATCAATTAATGAATCTCAGGTAAATCTTGAATCTTCACTCCGAGTACTTCCTAATCGTACAACAAGAGGAGTTCCTAAAGTTAATTATGAACCTGTTCTTCAGTCTACCCGTAAATATCCATTAAGTAATTATGTCTCTTACCATAGGTTATCAAAGGCATGTGCATCATTTGTAAATCAATTATCTACTGTACGTGTTCCTAATAGTGTGCAGGAGGCTATAAAAGATCCTAAGTGGAAAGATGCAATGAATGAAGAGATGAAGTCCCTCCAAAGAAATGCAACATGGGAGGTGGTTGATTTACCTGTGGGAAAGAAACCTGTTGGGTGTCGATGGATTTTTACAATTAAATACAAAGCTGATGGTGATATTGAGAGGTATAAAGCTCGACTTGTGGCTAAAGGATACAGCCAAACATACGGGATTGATTATGCAGAAACGTTTGCACCAAAGGGGCCAAAATAAATACAATTTATTCTCTTATCATTAGCTGTGAATTTTGATTGGCCGTTACATCAATATGATGTAAAAAATGCATTCCTGCATGGGAATCTCCAAGAAGAAGTATATATGGAGTTGCCTCCAGGATGTAAGTTACAAGTTGACGGGAGCAAACAAGTTTGTAAACTGCGAAAATCATTGTATGGTTTAAAGCAGTCACCAAGAGCATGGTTCGGCAGATTTACAAGTTCAATGAAGGCATTTGGATATCAACAAAGTAGCTCTGATCATACTCTCTTCATGAAGCATAATGAAGGAAAGCTCACAATACTTATTATATATGTTGACGACATGATTGTGACAGGAAATGATGTTACTGAAAGGAAAGCTTTGCAAACTTATCTTTCTCGCGAATGTGAAATGAAAGATCTCGGACCTTTGAAGTATTTTCTAGGAATTGAGGTGTTAAGATCTAAACAAGGTATATTTTTATCGCAACGAAAATATACAGTTGATTTGCTGAATGAAGTGGGCATGTTAGACTGCAAACCAAGTGATACACCTGCTGTTGAAAATGTAAGGTTGGGTACATTTCTGGATCAGATTCCTGCAAATAAAGAACGATATCAAAGGCTGGTGGGACGGTTGATGTATCTTGCACATACTAGACCAGATTTGGCATACTCTCTAAGTGTTGTTAGCCAATTTATGCACTCTCCAAGTGAAGAACATATGAAGGCCGTAATACGTATCCTACAATATTTGAAGTCTTCTCCAGGTAGAGGAATTATGTTCACTAAGGGAGCTAATTTATCCATAGAAGGCTATACCGATGCGGATTGGGCTGGTTCAATTGATGATAGGCGTTCAACTGCAGGATATTTGACGTTTGTTGGGGGAAATTTGGTTACATGGCGAAGTAAAAAGCAAGGAGTGGTAGCTAGATCTAGTGCGGAAGCGGAGTACAGGGGCATGGCTAAAGGTGTGTGTGAGCTATTATGGATTAAAAATTTATTACAGGAACTCAAGATTTCATCAACATCTCCTATGAAATTATATTGTGATAACAAGGCTGCGTGTGACATAGCTCATAATCCTGTTCAGCATGATCGAACAAAGCATGTAGAGATAGATAGACATTTTATTAAAGAACAACTTGAAGCGAAGATAATTGAAGTTCCTCATGTTCGATCTCAAGATCAACTTGCTGACATTCTCACTAAGGCAGTATCAAGTAAAGTCTTCCACCAAGTTTTAGGCAAGCTGGGCATGAAAAATGTCTATGCACCACCTTGAGGGGGAATGTAGAAGACTATCATAGTTATCTCCTAATTAGTCGTGATTAGATTCCTGTATTTTGTGTATATATCATGTTTATCTCTTACTATTCTTTAGGAACAAGACTGTACAAAGAACTATAAAACGCCATGTATCTATAGTATCAAAGAAAGGAAAAAAAATTGAAATATATTAGTTCCTCAAATCTTCACATAATGTAAAAATTTACCATAAATAAAAGCTCATTTCAACAACAAAAGAATCGTTAGTTTTTGTTGACATTTTGATGTTAAAGAAGTAATGAGATATTGTGAAACTATAGGAGCTAAATAATAAAAATTAATTTTTTTTAGGGAAAAACGATTGTCTGTATTTGGTATAAGAATAAATATAGGTTATTTGATTCATAGTGGATGAGAATAAATATTTATTTATGTATTTAAAAAAATATGAGAACTTTATTTTTTTAAAAAAAAAGGACTCTATTGGTCAAAAGGTACTGTAATGAGTTTATTAGTTAAAAGATGCATAACACTCATACAAATATTAGTCGTACATGGCAAATAGGCAATGGAAATCTGCCTGCATTATGCCTGAGGAAATTTTGAGCAACACTAGGGGTCACCAATTAAACTCATAAATCACGCGGACAAATATAAGCAAGACAATCGATTGCTCACTAATTAGGCCAAATGGTGTGTTTGGAGCGGGATAAATGATCATTTAGTTTCCATATTTTGATTTAGGTGTCTGTTTAGTTTTTATATTAAAAAAAAATACATTATGACACCCTTAATGTTAAACATGTTATACTCCTATCCTTACTTTTTTTTGAAATAACAATAATGCCTTACAACAAGAAAAAAGAAGGATAATTTATCATTTTTTTTAATTCTTGGGGTTGTTAATGAAAAAAAAATGATAATTTATCAAAATAACCTTATTCCCAAATTTTTATATTATTATTTTAATTTTAGAATTAATTTGTTAAATTAACTTTTTATAATATAATTGTTAAACATTGCTTTTAGTTGACGGATATTAAACTATTTATAAATAATTATTTGCAAGATTATTGTACAGACACAAAGGTATCAGTTCTTTCATATTAATATCTAATAGTTAATTTAATAAAATTAACATTTTTAAAAATAAATTAATTAATGTTAACAATATTATTGCGAGGATTGTAAAATTAAGAAAAGTAAAGGTAAGAACATAACATATTTAATTGTAAGAGTGTTTTGAAATATTTTTTAAAATATAACGACTAAACAGGCACTTAAGTCAAAATATAAGGACTAAACAAATATTTAGCCTCTGAAGTACCGTGCAGTACTGAATTGTATTAAGATATATTAAAATATAATAAGGTATTATATTTAATGTAGTATGAATTGCATTATATATTTTGAATTTAAACTATTATTGATTAATACTTATATTATTTTGCATTTTTTTCCAATAAAATCAAATAATTACTTCGCCCGTCTGTCACCGGTTCGTGTAAAATTTGGTATTGTTACAATTCTCATTGTTGACTGTCCACAACTGGCTATTTGCGATTAGAGGTGAGCTCGGAGTTTAGATTATATCGAATTATAAACATTTTTATTTTGTTTAATGAAAGATTAAACGAAGTAATGTCGTGGGGTACATAGTATGCTCTCCCACGAGATGATTGACATGCATGTCTATGATATGATGTGCTTCCTCTCTCCATTATTATTTTTACGGTATATGATATGATTTGATGTGTTTGTTACCACTATGGTTTCTTCTGTAATGTTTTTGATGATTTCCAACCAACCATGTCCCCTCCTCCTCCTATCACAGAAAGCAAAGCTGCATTTGGTTTTAAAATTAAAAAAAAAAAATTGAAAACATTAAAAATATTTTCTTCGGATCCAAAAGGAATTTTCGGAATTGCCATTTTAGGATATGTCATGAATTTTCGTCTTTAAACTATCAAAGCCACTTTAATTTAATAAAAAATGATTAAGTAAACTCTTAAATTATCAATAAGGTACATTAAGATCCCATTTTGACTATAATACTCTTTATAGATAGTAACTAAAAAAATTGATTTTAAATTTTTTTAATAAATACAAATATAGTTTAAACAATTTAATTTGTCAAGTATACTAATAATATTAGTATGTTTTTAAAACACAAAATAATTTTTAAAACGTAAATTATTTTATTTATTTTAATAATGTATTTGTACTTATTATAAAATTAAATTAATCTTTGGGTGAAATAGATTTTAAAATCAATAAAGTATATCTAATGTATTAATTGACAAAAATTATTTTATATAATATTGAAAATAATTAAAATTTTTAAATATTTATTTCAATATTATGTTATATTTGTTATAAATTTTAGGTTAATATAATATAAGATTGTAAAGTAATAATTTTTTAAATATTGAAATTATTTTTAAATGTAAATATTGTTGCATTTATTTTAATATTATAATTCTATTTATTATAAAATATTGGAGTCAATGTTTTTGAATTAATAAAGCCAAAGGTTATTATAATCAATATGGAGTCTTGATGTCCTTACTTGAAAACTTGAGAGTCGAAATGACCATTTCCTCGGTGTCCTTACTTAAAAACTTGAGAGTTTATATGACCATTCTCCTAAAATTTGAAAATATTCGTATGCTGTTCCCAAATTCATATTACTTTTAATAATTTCAAATAAAGAAGAAATTATAATAATTAACCAATTAAATCCTCATTAATTATTTAATCTTATGTCACAAAAGCACACATTTTGAACAATTTGATCATTTAATTTATATAGGTAAAATAATTAAATTAAAATTAAGTTAAACCAAGATTAATGAACAGCAATGGTCAAGAGACTTATGTAAATAAAGGGATTTAATCGATTAATTGTTTAAACTTTTTCTTGATTTTTCTTGATTTTAACTTTTAAAAATATGTGAACTTTTATAAATAAATTTTCAAATGGGGTGGATTTCTACAAATTTTAGGGTGGAAATATCCCCTTGAAATAAACCTGACAAAGTGAGGAGAAAATATATTAAAATGAAAAAGAGCATACAATTAAACAGTAGACAAATAGCCAAAACACTCGAGAAGAAACAAAAAGTAGAATATCAATCGAAACGATACTATGAATTCCTAAAGATATCCTTAATTTTTGTTAATCAAGTAAGTATGCCAAGAGTTTAGTTAAAAGGTTTAGCTTAGATTCTGCAAAACACATGAGAACCCCTATGAGTACTAATACCAAGTTGACTATTGATGATAGTGGTTCTAGTGTTGATCCTAGTCTTTACATAAGCATGATTGATAGCTTACTTTAATTGACTGCAAGTAGACCTGACATATATTTCAGTGTTGGTGTATGTGCTAGGTAGCAAGCAAACCCAAAGGAGTCACACTTAGCTGCTGTCAAACGAATCATTCATTTTTTCAGTGGAACAGTTAATGATGGTATTTGGTACACTGATGACACTAATTCAAGTCTTGCAAGATATTGTGATGCATATTGGACTAGCAATGGTGATGATAGAAAAAGCACCACTGGAGGATGTTTTTATCTTGGAAATAACTTAGTGTCGTGGCATACTAAGAAACAGAATTCAATTTATCTTTCCACGGTTGAAGCTGAATATATTGTAGCTGTAAGTTGTTGCACCCAATTGCTCTAGATGAAACAAATGCTTGCAGATTATGGTATGATTCATGATACTTTGACTGTGTTTTGTGATAACACGAGTGCTATCAATATTTCTAAAAATCCTATTCAACACTCTAGGACTAAGCATATTGATATTCATTATCACTTCATTAGAGATTTAGTTGAGAGCAACATCTTGTCCTTAGAATACATTGATACAGAAAAACAACTTGCAGATATTTTCACAAAAGTTTTAGACTCCAAACGATTTGAATCTTCAAGGAAAGCTTTAGGTGTGTGTTCATTGTAAGTCAAAAAGTTTTTTGCTTTTAGATTTAAATCATGCATTTGTGCATTAGATATAGGACATGCATTTATAAGTTTTAAATTTTTTAAATCATTGTTTTTTAGCTTTGTTTAAAAAAAAAAAATTTAAGTCTTGATTAATAATTGATAAGTAGTTTTTCATGTTATTAAAGATTTAAAGGTCTTGAATAAGTTTTGATTAGAGTTATTTAACCTTTCTTCAAAAGCACATGAATGACAGTTCATTTTTTATTTTGACTCAAGGTTTTGATATTAACATGGTCTTTGTTGAGAATATTTAACTTGAGTTATAACTATTTGCCTTGACTCTTATCTTGTCATAAGACCCCAAATATATACAGACACTATGGTCAGAAATAACTACTCATAACTCTTAAAAGTGAAGCTATCTTTGAGTAATTTAAGTCTGTGTATCACAAATATGACAGAGGATGAACTACTATGAGAAGAAGGCTACCTTAAGGGGTAGAGTGAAAGCCCTTGACCGTAGATTTTTTTTTTTTTTAAAAAAAGGCTTTACTATAAAAGAAAAAAGTCTGTCACAATTGAAATGGTTAAAAATTGGAGATCAAGATGATAAGGTTAATTTGACCAACTCTATGTTTTATATTTAAGACTTTGATTGTGAAAATTGATGAATTTTTGGGAAAAAAAGGTTTAGATTGAGTTGTTTGCACACACACACACACAAAAGCTTAAATTTCTCTAATCCTTACTTATTTCAGGAAATTAGAGTCTTGTTTTCATGAATTAATGCTTGTTGTAAAAAATTCCTAGACATTTTTTTTTCTCGCTCAATGTCATTATTAATGCATTTTTTTAAATAAAAAAATTTCATGATGCAGGTGCATTCTCATGTTCTTATATGTGATATGTTTTTAGACTTTAAGAGTTACATATTTTTTAAGCAAAACACAAATTTTTATTTTCTAAGTGCATTGACAAGCTTTTGCCCGTCACAACTGAGTATGTTGCGTTCTTTCGATCATAACTTTGTGTACAGAACTCAAAATTCAGTTCTATAAAATCCTGTGAAACGCTGATTCAATAAGCTTTCTAAAGGAATGTAGATTGTATTATGATTCTATTTCATTCGTTCTCAGTTGCATTTTGAATTTCTTTGCTCTGTGATGTCTGTCTGTTTCGTAAAATATCATGCATGGGATTTCGTTTTTGGTATTTTCCTTTATGTTTTTGGCTTGTTTTGGTTGGATTATGTTTATTTATTCCTCTTCTATGAATTTATGTTTTTGGATGCTCCAAATTCTTCTTTTTTGCAATCTTTTGGCAAAAGAGGGGGAGTAATTCGTTTCAAGTCTTCAATTGGTCAAAGCAATGAGTTAGGGGGAGTAGTATTTTCAATTCTAGGGGGAGTTTTTATTTTTGTTCAAGAATTTTTTAGAGTTTTGGATTTCTAGTTCTTAGGGGGAGTTTATTGTTCTTGATTTTCTGCTTAATGTTGCCTTTCTTTGATCAATAAAATTAGCAGTTTATTTTAATTCTTGCCTTGGTTTATTTACATGAACTAACATGCTAATTGCCAATTATTTTGGTTAGTTCCTTCTTGTTATTTATGCTTGTTTCAAATTCATATTTTAGCGCGATTTCAAATTTATATTTTTAGATTTTCAGATTTCTAGTTCTTAGGGGGAGTTTATTGTTCTTGATTTTCTGCTTAATGTTGCCTTTCTTTGATCAATAAAATTAGCATTTTATTTTAATTCTTGCCATGGTTTATTTACATAAACTAACATGCTAATTGCCAATTGTTTTGGTTAGTTCTTTGTTGTTGTTTATACTTGTTTCAAATTCATGTTTTAGCGCGACGTTTCATGGAAGACTTGTGTTGGATTGCTTTTGCCACAAGAATGCCAAAGGGGGAGATTGTTAAGTTCATTATTTATAGAGTTAGCATCTTATGGAAAGTCTAGTTAAATTGAAATTTTAGTTATTACATATCTTGTAATCTCTAATTTAGTGAGATTCCAATTTATTAGGAATATTTATTTCCTAATTTAATTAGATGTCTAATTTAGAAAGTCAATTAATGATAGGATTTTATAATTGGTGCATGAGATTTATTTAGAGTAAGAAGTTGGTTCAAACAGAAATTCATTAAATGCTCAAGATATTTCTTGAGAGACAAGTAAGGCAAGAAGATCATATTTATTCATATTCAGATTCATGGGAATTATAAGAGGAAAGAAACTCTTATTTGGCAAAAAATCCAAGTATTTTAAGACTTACTATTTTTGTGAAACCCTAGTGCCTATATAAATAGAGGTATTTCACAATTGAAAGTACGCATAACACGGAGCATAAAGCAGAGAAGCAAAATTCGGCCTCCTCCATAGAGAATCCAAATTTGGAACATAATGTTGTGTTGATTTATTTATTTATCTTCTTTTCATCTCTGTGGAGAGGCTCTGTGAATCTTGGATCACTAGACGTTGAATAATTGAAGAATTGCTATTGATCACTTTGTGAAGTGCCTTGAGGATTGTGGATCAAGAGGGGTAGCAACTATTCAAGATAAGCATATTTGTCTAAGGTTGGGTAAACTGTATGGTAATAAACTGTAAGTGAAAGTCTTAAGTTTGGTAAATCTATGGGTTGTAACATCTCAACTTAGTGAATTTGTTTTCATTTGGGCGTGACCTCATGGATGTAGGATTGATTAATCCGAACCACGTAAAAATCTCCATGTCATTTATTTTCTGCAATTTATTGTATTTTTGAAAAATTAATATTTTTGATGATGATGAACAATAATTGTGAAAAGTAACCGTAACCAGTAACAGTGAACAGTAACAGTGAATAGTATTTTCAAAAATTAATTAAGTTATTAACTTTTTATTTTTAGTTGCCTACATCTATTTGCAATAGATTTAAAATCTTTTCACTTCATATGCTCAACACCTTTTACTGTAAACTATGATATCATGAAAAGATAATTGTTATGCAAATTTTAATATACTCGCAGGCGTACACGTTTATTGAAGTATAAATTAGGAATAACTAGGTTGAAGCCACAAGGACTATTAATTTTCAAGAAAGTAAAATTTAATCTAAACTAATTATAACTCTACTCTAATTAAAATAAAAAAAAAATTTGTTTGAGAAAATTTAAGCTAAAGATGCAAGTAATTTGATACAAGAATTTAAGAGATTGAAGCTATCAGGGTTTCAAAGTACATCATAATTTGACTTAGTAATTATCTAATTGCCAACTAATTCTCAAATTTAGAATGACAACTCGAAATCAATCTATATCTACTTATAAATATAACAATTAGGCCTAATTAAAAATTAATTGTATATTGGTTCTTTGTCTCCTTAATAGTATGATATCTAAGTATCTTATGTAAACAATACTGAATAATAAAGAGGTAGAGTTTTCCTACGCACTCTGTGTAAACAATTTAATAAAAGACACAAAATCAAAGAACTCTTGTAGCAAGGCCAATCCAACTACTTGAACTAGGGTTTTTAGTTGAAACATGGCAACTTGACTTTTTATCCGTTTACAAAGTATTGCAGAAAGAAATCTTTTGGTAATCCTTGAGTTCTGGCCACCAATTCTTCAAATTGTTCTTGATAAATCCTTACTGTTGAAGTCTACCTTAACTTAGTAAGCTGACTAAGGGTCCGTTTGGGGCAGCGCAGCTGCTCCCCACCCTATATTCTAGAGGAATATCCCCTAGAATATAGAGTGGAGAGCAGCTACGCTGTGGCAACTCAGCTCTCTCAAACGGATGCTAACTGGATTATCATAGTTACCTAGACTGAATGCGAAATTAAATATGTAGAAAATTGCTTTCAACTAGGTTTTGCTGCAACCACCTCATACACTTGGAACCACTCTAATGCTTTTCCTTCAAAATGAATGGTTGCCACAACTACCGTTTCAATCCTTCCACGCCACTGTACTTGAAAATCATTCACACTCGTAGACCCAACAACTAAGATTTTCTCTCTGAAATGTTGGAAAATTCAATTTGGAAAATCTCGTTTGAGACTTATACATACCAAAACTCACCCCAGTTTTTCACCTTCTAGAAATACTACTCCTACCTTCCAATAATGTTTTTGAAGTTCTTGATGTACCCATCATCTCATCAAGTTTAGGATTGATCGCTGCCATCATCTGAGAAAACTCTTTTCCATTACTTGTTAGTCGGAAGCCTCTTTCAATTGATGTATTGATTCCTCCAAAAGTTGCTGATCTTGTGCTCTAGTTTCCTCCACCATTTGTTTGTGGTTCCAGATTGTTGCTCTGATACGAATGAAACAACAAGAAGAAGAAATATTAATTTTGATTAAATGCTCTTTACAAGCAAGAACTAAATAGCCTAATAATGACTAAGCCACAAATCAAAGAAAGAGACACTCCAAACAAATTAAATAATTAAAACAACACTAGCTAATCAAAACAATCCCAAAATTACTCAAAATAAAATATTGTTAAAAATAAAACGTCATTACACGAGGCGACGAGTTTAGGCCGGTGGAGTCAGATTTGATACTTGAGGATTTCATTTTAATGGGTGGCGGGTTTAGCTCTTGACATTAAGGTTAGGGATTTTAAAATAGGCTTAGATGCTTAATTTAATTTTTTTAATCCTTTTTATTTTCAAATATCCGAATGCATGTATTCGTAATTACATATTCAATTGAATCTGTATCTGTATTTGTGCGGATCTTGATTCTTTACATCCAAATTCACAGGCGAAGCTGGATACTTTTGCTATCATCAACTATGCATGTTTTTTACTTTTATAACTTAAAACAAACAAAAAATGATTATTAAAATAGTAATGTTTTGAATCCTAATATTTGACTCTCAATTTAAGTTTTAATTAATATGACATTTATCTATTGAATGTTAAAATAGAATAATAAATAATTTTATATTAATCATTTAATAAATAATTAACACATAATATTAAAATTTAAGTTTAAATTCAATATTAGAATTCCAAATATTGTTGATGTTGAAAAGAATAATAAAAGAATAATACCACACTGTGGTTCCTCTATAACTTTTTTAGAATGGCTTTTGAGACTTTGGGATTGTAAAAACATGATGAGGTTATGATCAAAGCTTGAAGATCCAATGACAAGCAAGGACAACTATGCATTGCCAAAGAAAGAATACACCACTAATTAACTCAAAATGTACTATTATTTCAATTTATCATGTGGGGATATCTCCCACAAAGTGGCTTTGTCTAATCAATACCTCCCTTATTATTACTCGTCATAATAAAAATAAATAATGTCTTATAGTTTTTTCCCTCCTTTCCCCTCCTTTTTCTTCATTTCATACTTTGCTTTACTTTTTAGGAATATGACTCCCTATTCTCCCTAACTTATTATTACTCATTAGAATACAAATAAACAATGCCTTTAGCTTTCACCCTCCTTTCCCTTCATTTCATACTTTGCTTTACTTTTTAGAAACATGACTCCCTATTCTCTTACGATTAAGAAAAGAATAAATTTTAATTTATCTCCAGATGGAATGGTAATTTTTAATTTATTATTTGAAAAGCTTGAAAACTTCAATATACACCTATTTTCATTTAGAAAATAAGAATAAATGTGGGTGTATTGCTTTTTTTTTTCAATCTCTTTAACATTAAATAGGGTAAATTGATATTTTCACACTTTTGAAGGGTAAATTTAAGATTACTATTTCAGATAAGAGATAAATTGGACTTTATATTTAGAACGTAAGAGTAAACAGGGGGTGCATTCATATATACATATATTTTTTTTATTTTCATAATATTAAATAGAGCAAATTGAAGTTTTCACACTTTTAGAGGTAAATTGAAGATTGGTAATTTAAATAAGAGGTAAATTGAACTTTTTCCTTAAGAAAATGGGTGGAGATATTTTAACCTTATAATTTGCATAAACCCACTGCATCTTTAACAACTATTTACAAAATATTCACCTTACTCTTTCAAATTTTAAATATAGAAATTTTAAGCCAATTAATCAATTAGATCCATTTTTTTTCCTTTTTACTAAGTCTTGAATATCATTGACCACTAATGTTCCTTTAACATAAATTTAATTTGATTATTTTACTTTTAATAATCATATTAATAAAGTAGTAGCAATAAATCATTTTGAAAATATTAATTTTTATATAAAAATGGTAAAGTTAAAATAATTTTTATGTATTTTGGTAATTTTACCATATAAGGGTTAAATAGTGAAATTCAATATGTGTTAGAGAATGTGCGGTGGAGATATCATCACTCTTTTTTTAGGGTGGTGATTTTTCACCCCTAAGAATGTGTAAAACCACCCCAATATTTGACATATAATTATAAAATATTCACAATATTTTTAACAATTTAAATAAAGAAAATTTTTTACAATCAACCAATTAAATCCTAATCAAACTACAATGAACCAATTAAATCCTTATTATTCCTTGGGTGCTTCTGTTCTTGACCATAAATTAGCCATTAAGGTATCTCTAACACATATTGAATTTCACTATTTAACCCTTATATGGTAAAATTACCAAAATACATAAAAATTATTTTAACTTTACCATTTTTATACAAAAATTAATATTTTCAAAATGATTTATTGCTATTACTTTATTACTATGATTATTAAAAGTAAAATAATCAAATTAAATTTATGTTAAAGGAACATTAGTGGTCAATGATATTCAAGACTTAGTAAAAAGGAAAAAAAATGGATCTAATTGATTAATTGGTTTAAAATTTCTATATTTAAAATTTGAAAGAATAAGGTGAATATTTTGTAAATAGCTGTCAAAGATGAAGTGGGTGTATGCAAATTATAAGGTTAAAATATCTCCACCCACTTTCTTAAGGAAAAAGTTCAACTTACCTCTTATTTAAATTATCAATCTTCAATTTACCTCCAAAAGTGTGAAAACTTCAATTTGCTCGATTTAATGTTATGAAGATAATATATATATATATATATATATCAATGCACCCTCCGTTTACTCTTATGTTCTAAATAAAAAGTCCAATTTATCTCTTATCCGAAATAGTAATCTTAAATTTACCGCCCACAAGTGTGAAAATATCAATTTACCCTATTTAATGTTAAAAAGATCGAAAAAAAATTACCCTTATAAAGTGAAATTATCAAGAATTTACTTTAATTTCAATATTTTTCTAATTTATACCAAACTCATTGTTTCTAATATTACTTTATTAGTGTGATTATTATTTTTTAATTAAACTAACATAGTGTCTTAATAGCATAATTATCATGTAAATTATTAGGCTGTCAAATTTATGTCATTTACACGTAAAGGTAGTGAAATAATAATTATGTTCCATTTAAAAATATTAGATTATAAGTTGCATTATTAAATACCTAAATTATTAGATATAATAACTCATGTTTTGTGAGGGTAATTTCATCTTTTTATATCATAATAATAAAATCGTAAAATAATACTTTTATTAAAATATATGATTAAAGATGGTCAAAGAACTAAAGAAAAAAATTAATAGAAGGATTTAATTAATTAAATGTATAAAACTTTTATTAATTTGTATTCTTTAAGAATATTGTGAACTCATTATAATTATTTTCTAGAAAAGGAGGGGATTTACAAAAATAATGGGTGGAAATATCTCCATCGATAAAAAAATGATCAAAAAGACGTTGGAATATATCATCACCCTCCTCTTCCAAAGCTCATAAAAAACCCTACTAAAAATAATTTTAACTTTTAACTTTATTCGTTGCACCTTTTACGATTTTACCCATAAAAATTTAGAGTAAATTTTATTGTGTTGCTAAATATATTGACTATTAATCCGCCCCCAAGTATTCGAAAAGTTATTAGTACAGCGCCACAATATAAGTTTCTTTGCTATTTGAATGGTTTAATCATGGTTGATTGGTAAAATTACATAATTGCATGCCTATGATATCATCTAATATCAACAAAAAAGACAACAGCTAAAACTGTGAGAAAAAAATGGTATTTTATAATTCTAATTTTTTTCTTACTTCTTATCTTAATATTCGAATTCAAAACTTGCTAAACAAATATGCAAGCATAGGAATCTGTTTAGATTATCTTGCACCTAGCATTACAGTTTGATCAAATGTCAGAATTAAAAGATTAAGAGATAAAAGTAAACTCTCAGTCTGTCCCTCAACAACAATTGTATTATTTTCATAAAAATAAAATTAATTAATTTATACAATCGATTTACTATTAAGCTCTTTTTCAGTAATTACCATCTATAAATCCCACTGCTAATATATCTTTGGCCATATTCAAGGTCAAAATATTAGCTCGAGTGATTATTTTCATATTCATACTCCTGTAAAGCTAGTTTGCTATCCTTTTAAATGTTTAGTGAAAATGGGCTCAAATACTTTTGTATATCACCTGTGCCAAAGTGTTTTTTTTATTTAAAAAATAAGGTTTACCAAAATTTTTGATTTGGCTAAAAGGTAGAATTTTAAAGTACTTAAAACGAAAATGGAACTTCAATTTGTATCTATATAATTTATTTCAGAACAACGACCGATTTTCATAATTTACAAAGTTCATTGGTAACTATTTAAAAATATTTTAAAATCTGAGAATGTGGACCTAAATGTAATATTTTCAAAGTTTTATGGACTACTCAGAAAGTATTTCAAAGTTTTGGACTAATCAGGAATTTCAGATTTCTTTTTGCTTGGGTCCAGATACATAGGTTCTTGTTGGAATTACAGTTTACCGAAACAGAATTTCAATTTGCAAAAATGAATTTCAATTTGTGCAAAAAAATTAGGGATGATGGAGTGACACGTAAGCAAATAAAATTCCAGTGTTTCGCATTAGAATTTGAGCAATGTTATTAGTACATAAAATTACACATGACAGAAAAAGTGAAAACATCTGTATATAGAGATAAAATTAATAAAGTGAATGAATTTATTTTTTAGTGAAATATTTATTGTCTTTAGGGTCATGTACAATTTTTTAGAATTTTGAAAAATGACTCAAATGATGAGTTATTTTTAAAAATCTATATGTAAACTCATTTTCTAACTATTAAAACAATCCTTTCTCACAAACATTTACCTATTCAAAACATTTAAATTATTCTTGAACTCTCACTAACTTTCGTTCATAATTTTATATAAAGATAACTTTATATTTTTGAATCAATAATCAATCACAAAATTATGTAAGGACAAGTGGAGATAGCTCATCTCTGAGTCTTTAAGTTTTTCAAAATCCTATTTTCAGTTTTAACCAAAAATTTTTATTTGCTCTTGTAATACCTTTTACTTATCCGATTGGCTTTTAATAATATAAATAAAATATGCTTAAAGTTATATTTTTATCACCAAAAACACTTTAAGGCAGAATGTTATAGTAAAAAATTAAATAAAAAAATACTTCAGAAAAATTACATCTTCCCCGCTGGATTTAAAATTTGACACTGGCCACCATCAACAATGCTCGTTACTCAGATGAAATTACGTTACAAGTCAAAATTGTTTAATATTTCCATCTCACACATTTTGTTTACCCACCCCTCATCTAGAGAATAATTATACAAAGTTCACATAATTTGTTAAAATTTTAAGTAGAGAGGAATTTTAGAAAATTAATTAATTAAATTTATATTAATTTTTTTGACCTAGACTTATTATATTTGACTACTAAAGAGTAAAGGTTGTTTTGGTTTAAATTTAATTTAACTTTAACTTTTATATAAAATTCGTTATTTCTAAATGATGTGTCAGTAATACTTTATTAGTATGATTGTTAATCTTTAATTAAATATCAGATGTCTTTGTGGTACAATACATACGTAAATTATTGGACTGTCAAGTTATGTAAATTTTACATGTAGGGTATTGAAAATCATTAGATTTTGTTTAAAAATATTAGATTATAATTCATAAAATTAAATACCTTAAAGTATTAAGTACAAGAACATATATTATTGGGGCAATTTGTTCATTCCATGTTATAAGTAAAAATTGTTAAATAAAACTTATGTTGAATAAATTTGAATTGTTAAAAATAGTTAAAGAAACCTAAGTGAGAAAAAAAATTTAGTGTAATTTATATTTTTTAAGAGTAATGTGCTTGAGTTTGTTTTAGTCAAATATAATGATTTTGTTTTTTTTTTACTGTATTATTATAATTGTATTTTTAATCAAATTTAGTACAAAAATAGAAATGTATTTTATTGATTATAATACTTTTGTTTTTTGGGGTAAGATCTTTTGAGTTTTTTAGGTTATTTTAGTACTTATATTGAGTTTAATTTAAATGAGTACTGGATCCAATAAAGTTAATGGTAATTTTGTCGGAATGAGTATGTGATAATAGTTGTAAAAATAATTAGGTGCGTGGCAAAATTCGCTGAAACATTTTGGGGGGGCGACGAAAAATAACCCATCAATCAAAGAGTAAACATCAGTGCAAGGACAATTATGCGTTAGCAAAGAACGAGGAGTACAACGCTGAACTCAGAAGTGTTGCTGTCTCAAATTTTCATGTGGGCTTGTCTCCCATAAAGTGGCTTTGTCGAATCAATACCTAACTTGTTATTATTCATCACAATTCAATCAAAGCTTTCCCCCCCTTTTCCCATCATTTTATGTTTTGCTTTACTTGAAGGAACATGATTCTCCTTCGATTTTTTCGGTTGGAAGAGGACATGACCCCACATTGTCCTGCAAAACTTGAAACCTTCCCAGCTTGGATCCGAAACAATGGCTTTATGTGTCTCGGCCTAGGTTTAATGTTTCTGAGCCCGAGCCAGGCCACGCCCGGCCCGGACTTAATGTTTCCAAGCGTGAACCCCGCCTTGGCTCAGTCATTACAGTATAAAATAAAAAAAAAACAAAATTCAAATTCAAGTTCTAAATATTAGCTTGTTGTGCATTTGATTAATTTATTTTTTTGAATGGTGGTAAGTGGTTTTATATTTGGTTTCTATTTACTTGTATTTGATTAACTTGGTTGCATGAAATATATTTGCTTGTACTTGACTTTCAATTTTATTTTCATGTTATCTTATTATATTAAGTGTTAGTGCTATATAACTAAATGCTTTGTTAAATAAAATGTTAACAAAATTTTAAATAAATTTCATATACAACCGAATTGAACGTGAAAATCGGACAATAGTAATAATGAAGTAAGATTTAAGAATATGACATCATAGAAACATATCAATGTTGCTTTCTAAGAAATATAAAAAAATAAAAATTTATAAACAATTAAAAGTAGGCTCAAAAAGAAAAATGATAATTGAACCCCTTCAAATTATCTTACCGGCCCTCACTTATTAATTTATCTTATTATTTTCTAAAAATTTCTCATTTAAAAAAAATATTATTTTTTGTTTTATCTTATTTTCTCTCTCTCTCCACTCTTCTCTTTCTCTCTCTACCATAAACATCATCTCCACTACCTATTTTTATCAACAAGAAGTTCAACACCACCACCACTTGGTATCTTCTTCATCATCTATATTAATAAATATTGAGTTTTAATGTTGGATTAGATTTTGTTAAATTTTATGAACAAGTGATGGATTTTGTTATCATTAATGATATTAATTTTTATTGTGTGATAATATAAGATATTATTTAATTTTAATTTGGGATTAGATTAGGAGTTAATATTTGATTCAATTAAAAAAAGAGAGAAATGAAAGGTTAATCTATTGAGAACTTCAAAGAAGAAAAAATAATTATTTTTTAATTATTTTTATTTTGTAATAAATATAAATTTTTAATAAATAATATTAATTAAAAGTATAGGATAATAAAATAAATTGTACGAATAAAAAATCACTACTCAGCTCAGAAAAAGCATGAGCTGGACATGGGTTAGGATCAAAGGAAGAAAGAAGCTTTTTTTCGAGCTCGAATATCATGAATCTTTTAGAGCGTCCTATTCCATTGCCACCCCTAGATAATTAAAAAAAATCAAATTATTTATTCTGTTTATGTAAAAGTGAATCCCTGTTGGCTGATAACATTTAAAATCTCACAAGCTGTTCAAATTCAAGATTTATTGTTGAGTACAAGCTAAAGAACTCAAAATTTCAAAAAAAAAGAAAACATAATAATGACAACAGCTAATAAATATACCTTTTAAATTTGCTTCCAGAATCGGGGAAAAGTACATCGATGGATAATGAAAAAATCAATCCATATTTTACTATTACTAAGAATTGAACTTGCTTTTTCTTTAAAAAAAAAATACATATTTTCTCCCAATACATACCTCTAATAGTTACATCTTTATTCCTTTAATTGAAGATTGCAGATGACAATAAAATAAACATTAACTTCTTTTTTTATAAACTCCTAACTTAAAAATATTTGCCAATAAAAATTATTTTGTAAAAAGCTTTGAAATGAGAAACATATCAAACCAAGACCAATGTCAGATACATTGTTCAGAGACAGCCATCCTAATCAGACACTTAAGGTTCTTTGAAAGAAATATGCCAAGTGAGCTGTATTTCATCACAACCATAACCATGTACGCATCTCAACAAGAAAAAGTCCAAACAACACTAGCATTTAACTTAAATCTCGCAGAGTTTCATTTCATCCATTTTAATCAAAATAGAGAATTGCGTTCCAGCAGCCTAAACTCATTTAACTTTTTCAGCTTTATGGCAGAAACATTGACAAATAATATGGCGAATCGTCAAATACATATGTAAAGCAACATCAACATAAATTAGACAGCACACTGATAGACTTTAAAACATGGAGATAATCTAACTGTAAAGATCGTCGTCATCTGCGCCACCTGCAGAAGACGCAAAAGGATCTGATCCACCAGCAGCACCAGGGGCAGCAGCATCAGGAAACCTAAATTCACTTCCAAACCCTCTTGACTGCTGCAATGTTTGAGCAAATGCTTGGTATTTGCGTATGTCAGCATCACTGACACTTCGACGAGCATACTTCATTGATTCCTCAAAATGCACAGCTTTAATCTCAGCCACTTCATCCTCTACATCCTCCTCCATTGCCTCTGGGTTCTCACTTCTCCTCCTCTCCCTCTCAATATCCTGGAACAAAGAACAAAGGCACAATTATTAAGGTATGTTATCAACGCCATAGGTGTTTCCTCAGCACTTAAAAGAAAATTAAGTGACAAGATTAGCAAGAACATACTTTCTCGATATTCTCTCGGATGGCATATTTGCAAGCCCGCTGGCATATTTCAGTAATATCAGCGCCACTAAAGCCTTGGGTGTACTTAGCAAGGGCTCTGAGGTCAACATCTTTGGACACTGGTGATTTCCTCAAGCAAGCCTTGAAAATTTGAAGGCGAGATTCCTCATCAGGGAGAGGGATATAAATCAACTGGTCAAGACGGCCTGGACGGAGAAGGGCAGGATCTATGATATCTGGTCTGTTGGTGGCTCCAATAATGAAGACAGTTTTCTTTGCGGACATGCCATCCATCTCTGTCAGAAGCTGGTTCAAAACCCTATCAGCAGCACCTCCAGCATCTCCAACACTGCTTCCTCTCTGTGAGCAGCAGCGAAAAATGTAACTCAGATGCAAAATATAGATTATATAGCCACAGTACAATAACTAAGTTACATGAGCCTTAACAATTACATGTGCTTTTATGATTCAAACGAATTAAATATACAAGCAACAAGAGTCATTTCATTTCATCTGCCAATAACGCAAAAGCACAAAACCACCACCAGCCATTCTCATCATCAGCCAATGTTAGAATAACAATAAATTCATTTTACATTTTATTCCGAGATCTATCATAAAAGCCATATAATTGCCATAGAAGCTCGATGCTTTAGATTTGTACCAAATTCACAAATAGTCATCACAACTTAAAAGAAGTTTCAAGTATTTGCAATAAGATTAAAACAAACCTGGGTAGCAATTGAATCAAGTTCATCAAAAAATAGGACGCAGGGAGCTGATTGACGGGCCTTGTCGAAAATTTCTCGTACATTGGCTTCACTCTCTCCAAACCACATTGTAAGCAACTCAGGACCCTTGACACTAATGAAATTTGCCTGACACTCATTGGCAATAGCTTTGGCCAGAAGGGTTTTCCCACATCCAGGAGGACCATAGAAAAGCACTCCCTTTGATGGGGACATGCCAAACTTCTCAAATTTCTCAGGATGCTCCACTGGATATTGAACAGTCTGCAAGAATAAAAAATTCATTAAAAAAGAGTTGCATGAATGAGATCATGAAAGAAGGGGACACATTCCATGCAGCAATCAGAGTTACCTCCTGAAGCTCTCTCTTAACATTCTCAAGGCCACCGATATCCTCCCAGTTGACATTGGGAACTTCAACAACCTGACCATATAACTCTTAATTAGAAACCCGAAAAATGAAAAAAGTACATCAGGAGCTCTAAATCACTAGAAATGCCTTGCTAATACTCACAGTTTCTCGCAGAGCAGATGGATTGCTTGTTCCAAGAGCAGTCTTAAAATGTTCATCTGTCACTGCCATAGAATTGAGTATCTCAGCATCTATTGTTTCATCTTCTAAGTCAATCACGTCCATCTTCTCCCTGATGCACTGAAGTGCAGCCTCAGTACACAAAGCTGCTAGATCAGCACCAACATAACCATGTGTGTCTTTTGCAATTCTTTCCAAGTCAACCTATACAGAACAGAGCAAGAGACTTCATCAAATATGTGTGTTCCTTCCAAAACATAGAAAAAAGAAAATAACAGTGAGCCAGAAAAAGAAAATGGGAAAAAATAAAAATAAAAGTTCTACATGACATTACATCGTCAGAAAGCTTCATATTCTTTGTGTGAATACGGAGAACCTCAAGACGCCCAACTTCATCTGGCACACCTATGTCAATTTCCCTATCAAATCTACCAAACCTTCTCAAAGCTGGGTCAATGCTGTTGGGACGATTTGTAGCCCCAATAACAATCACATGAGCACGTGATTTCAGCCCATCCATGAGTGTCAAGAGCTGGGAGACAATTCTCCTCTCAACTTCGCCATGAGTCTTCTCACGTTTAGGAGCAATTGAATCTATCTCATCAATAAAAATAATTGATGGTGCATTTTTCTCTGCTTCCTCAAATGCTTTCCTAAGATTGCTTTCACTCTCACCGGCCAATTTTGACATGATCTCAGGTCCATTTATACAAAAGAAGAAAGCACCAGTTTCATTTGCAACAGCACGGGCAATCAGTGTCTTCCCAGATCCAGGAGGTCCATAAAGCAAAATTCCTTTTGGTGGCTTCACACCAATTGACTTAAAGAGCTGCGGGTGCCTTAATGGAAGTTCTACTAATTCTCGAATCTGAGCCATCTGTTTTCTAACCCCACCAACATCATCATAGCCAACCTCATCTAATCGATTCTCATCTTCCCTTCTCACTGGCTCTCCCTCACAGAAGATCTCAGTATCAGGGGCAACCACACAGTATTCAGGAGGGTCAGTCTCAATAACCTTGAACTCTACACTTCTCATTCCACCTCTAACAAGGAATAGATCACCCTTCCTCACTGGCCGATAAGCCTCCGTGAAATAGGCTACAAGTATTAAAAAATGGACTCAGAAATCACTCACACCAGCAACTGTCAAATGATGATATGTGACAAAAGAACAAATGACAAAATAGAGAGAGAATCAATAAGGTCAATGATTTGATCATATGCAGAAAGAAAATCGTAATAGTCATGAGAGGAATACTGATGATCATTTAATTCTTGCAATATCCACAGGCAGCTTCAGAGTTTACCAAAACCAATCTTATGTTGAAAAAGACTATCAGGGACAGTTCGTTAGAAAATCATCACATTGATCACAAGAATGCTTCTATAATTAGCATGCTCCATAAAAATCATAAAAGTAGACTTTGAGCCAACTTAAAAGAAGATTAATTCCAAGCATTTGACATCTAAGAACTATCTGAAACTGAGAAAAAGTAAAAATATAGTGTCTCTATACACTACATAGACAAGAGCATGAATGCAGATGCTCACATATAAATCCCTTACATGTAGCCTGCATGCGTGTGTAGGCACGCATAAGAGAAAGACAGAGATGAGTGGCAGAGAGAGAATAGCAAGAGAAACTGGCTACCAGCTATATTAATAAACAAGAGACCGAAAAAAAAAACGAAACCATCCTTTACTACATTAAAGCTAAGACATCTAAAGCTTGAAAAAAGGTATGGCTAGAAGAACCTACAGGGCTACTCTTTTCAATAAAAGAAATTGAGAGCCAAAACGACTATTGAAACATTTCATAAAGGTTTAACAAATCAAATCCAGCACTGCAGCTCAAACCAATCTTGCCAGAGAGTAAAGTTAAATGCAACCATATATAAGACAATCCTAAATACCAAAATGATTATTTTAAAACTTATCTACCAGAAAAAGATATGATGATTCTACACGGTCAGAGATTTTTTAAAATCAAAGATTTTTAAATGCTAGCCAGTATTACAGAATATATAAGTTGAAAATAAACTCACGTTTCAAGTATGCATCAAAGAGATTTCCAGTAACCCCTTCAATTGTGTCATCCACAGGTAATATGTGCACACGCTTTCCATATTTGACATCAGCGCACTGGTGCACAGAAACAACATCTCCGAGTCTAACCCTCAAGTTCGACCTCACGACCTTATTCATTCTTATCTTCGGTTCCTCACATGTATCGTCAGCGAGGGCAATACAAACGGTATCTTTCCTTTTCTTTCCCTGGTAATCAAATCAAAAGACAAAATCGCATAAAAAAAAAATTATTCTTTCATTAACTAATACAACCCAAAACCATTTACTACAACAAATCTTTAAATCTACATTATAACATGAACCCAATAATACCCAGATTAGAAAACCGTAAAGCATATTAGTTTCCACCATCAAAGCCTAATCAAATATAACATTTAATTAACACCCATTGAAAAAAATTAATAAAACCTTGATGAGGATCGTGTCACCGCGGAAGAATTGGAGCTTCTCCATGGTATCGGGATGAAGAGTAACGACAGAGTTATCATCGTTAATAGCTTCATCAACAACGAGACGATTCGGTGCCTTCTTTCGCTCCAAAATCGCCGTACTAAAGTCCCTCTTCGTCCCCTTACTGTAACAAAATCAAAAAATCAAAACATTGAAAGAAAAAAAGAAAAGAAAAACCCATCTCAGGAATGAAAGAAAATTGAGATCTGAAACGTACGCATCAGAGGATTCAGCTTGATTAGACATGATTAGTTGATTGAAGAGAATAAGATAACGAGAGTGATTAGAGGAATTGATAAAACAGATTTTTGTGTGATGAATGGGATCTGAGAAGATGGCTTGAGGTGTTTTTATAGAGAAGGGCAGCTCCGTTTCTTGTTAGGAAAGAAAGTCCTTTTGCTTTTAAGCTTTTGCTTTTCCTTTTCAGTTTTGAAATTTGTACTTTGCTTATTCACTTCTACTTCTACACTTTATTTGCCTGTAATATATTTTTTAATTTTGATTTTGGTTTTTCACTTATAAACAATTTCTTTTTTTTATTATGTATAATTTCAATATAAGATTTTTTATTTGTTATATTGTAAAAATGTAAAACTATTAAAAATTATTAGAGTAATTATTAGATCAATTGGTAAAAATAAAATCTATTTATAGCAATATAGCTACAAGGACCTAATTCGAACCCTGCAGTGCTCACTTGATTTAGATTGAGTTTTTTTTTTTAATTTAAAAAACTAGGGAGAGGCATAGTCGAAAATTAATATTTTACCGAAATTCAAATGCAGGTAGTCTGCTAAAAAAAAAAAAAGCTGTCTGAAAATTAATGAGTTAAACCACTAGAGATAAATGGAGTTTTCTAACCTGCTATTTTATAAATGAATGTCATGGCAATTTATAATTTAGACTCATGTAAGATAAATATCAATATAATTGAGTTAAAACTATCATTTTAAATGTCTTTTATTATTTTTTAATCAAATTTTTGGGTAGGAAAATGTTTTTTATTTGTTAGTGATAATGGTAAACATCTTATTATGTAAACTAATAGTATAATATTATGGGTTCGGCTATGTTGAAACCGCTCCACAATGGAATACTCCTCTATAACCGCACAATTAAATTTATAAGTATTTTTTATTATTTATCACTTTACGTCTGCGGCTGTAATTTGTATTCTATCTTAAAATCACTCTAACATATCCATAACCTAACAATATATATGCTTTCAAAATTGCACTTTTTAATATAATTATGACATTATTATTCCATCCAATTGGATTATTCAAAAAGCGTTTAATATTAGGTTATTGAAATTTAGTTTATGTGAGGTTGTTGTGAATTATCTAATTTATCTTCTTTTTGTCTCTTTTTTTTCCTTATTTTTAACATTCATTAGGATAATATATATATATATATATATATATATATATATATACATATATATATATATATAATTATTATACAAATTATTTTTGAACAAACTAATGTGAATTTTTGAACAAACTAATGTGAATAACATGATTCATAATTTTTAAAAATTAAACTTAAAAAAGCTAGAAAAAACTAAACTGACAAATTTTTTTTTTTTTTATTTTCTAAAATTTATGTTATAATTTTAACTATGCATACACCAACTAACAAATAAATTAATAATATATCAAAATAAATATTAATAAAAAAATTTCATTAAACTAAGGAATGCGACTTGGACCATTATTTTGACATGAAAAATGACAATGAGTTTCGGTTGCATTAATGAATCTCTAGAACGTTCTATACATAGTAAAAGACATTACTTTTAAATGTCTATGCAAATTTGACTTTCAAAGGGTCATCGAAGGTGCGCTGGCCACGACTCTGCTGTTAGATAGTCTATGCAAATTAGGCTTTGTATTGTGCGGGCCGCATCCCCTGGGTCCGGACCAAGCAAGTATTTTTATCATCCCTAAACCAGTGAACTAGAGAGACATTTGCTAGACCAAAAATCACTACTACGTTGAAAATTTGCTAACAACTAAGACCAAGATATATGCAGCAAATTGTCACAACATGCAAGTAATGATCAAAGCTACTCATTGCTCCCGTGTAAGTATGGGTTGGACTAAAATATATCTTGAATTTTATAAAGTAATGGCTTAAATATTCAGAAATGACCCAATACTCTATTGCCTAAATAAAGCGTGGGAAATACTTTGACTTTGGTCTAAAATCAAATCTACATGGGAACAATTGTAGATTTGACATAATGGCAAAAACTTTCATCTATTCTAATAACATTCTTAAGAGTCCAATAGTAGTTCATATTTTGAGAATTAAAAATTGATTAATTTATTAATTAACATTTTAGTAAACATTTTAAGCTGGCTTAATATTAGGTGAGACATTATTGCCATATGAGCTTAGTGTCAGGTGCCGCTCAAATTTGCCACCAACGGAGTCTAACTACATCAGTATGTTTAGTAAAAATCAGCGTAACAGTGGGATGCGCTTAGAAGTGGGGTGCGCTTCGCTAAATAGTAAGATGTACTTAGTAGTGTGGTGCACTTAGTAGTGTGGTGCACTTAGCGTTGGACCGCTGTATATAACTAGCCAACCGTGGTGCACAAAGCGATCAATCAAGCCCGGCCCGAATTCTAGACTTTTTTATAATTTTAAATATCTTAGAGTTTTTTAGACTTTTGCATTTAGATCCTAGAAGATATTTGTGCAACTTGCACCCACTTGCGAGGGAGCTTCCTCACCTAGCATCCAACAACTATAAATAAGGGTAAGCCCTCCTCATTTGCACACCACCATACCCCACACACACAACCACACAAGCTCTCAAGCTCTCTTGTAATTTACTCTTTGTAAGTAATAAAATTATATTTGACTATATTGCTCTTATTTCTCTCTAGCATTTCCGCAAGTATCTTTGCTTCACTAGTTTGAGAAGTTCATTAAGTTTACTTAATGACTTGCATGTTAAAAGTTGTCTAAGTGCTGCATTGGTTTGCTGCACATTACACTCATCCCCTGACATTAGTCCAACATGCTAGTCGGGGTTATACTATTTGATTTGGTTTGGTTTAGTCTCAGAAACAAACCAATTCTAAACCAATTGGTTCATGAGTTTATGAACCACATACGAACCAAACATTGGAACTGAACCAAACCAAATCAAACCGAAGTGAACGAAATTAATTCAGTTTGATTCGGTTCTATAGTTTGCTTTGGCTTGGTATAAGTAATTTTACCTTGTATATTTTACAAAAAATGACACAATATTAATATACTATTACTACAACAATAATCTTAAGTACATAAATCCACAAAAATAAACAACATAATAAAGTTCAACAATAGTCTAGAAATCCACTATATATTATAAAAGAAACTTCACTTTAAAGTTTCATTGCCACTAGGTACGTTCGCAATCACCACTTTTTGATCCTTCAACTTTCATATCCACAATACCTTTATTATCTCATAAGTGAGACATTAGTCAAGTTGAGACATTAGCCAAGCACCAACAATTAAACAAAATAAAATAGTGTAAGATATCACATTGATAATCACATATATTACCTGACAAATAAAAGTATCAGTTTCATTATTTAAATGTTCTTCATGTTGAACCATATGAATGAAAGTGAAACAAATCAAAATTGTGCAATCTACTTAAAATAAACTTGAATTTAAATTTTACAAAACATATCTTATAAAAGTTGATCCATAAACTCATTTTTTTGAACTAATTTATTAAGGTTTGTTGTCGTATTTAAGAAAAGAAAAGACTGCAACTACTTTTACGTAAATATCAATGCCTCAACCATGTAACTAGTCAAAGAACTTCTTTATTGATCTAATTTAGCCTAGGGTTTTCATATTAAAATTTTTATTTTCATAAATTCTATTTTTAATTTTTTGGTGAACCATTTGGTTCGGTGGTTCTATTTGGTTTTAGACCTAACCAAATAAGAACCAATTAGTTTAGACATTTCTGAACCATTTGGTTTTTTGCCTCTGAATAGAACTGAATTGAATTGTTGCAATAAAGTTTCGTTTGGTTCATACTGTGTTAGCCTATATGACTATAAATATTGATTTTAATGATAACAAATCACATGTATTGATTAAAGAAAATTGAGAGTAGTTAAAATAAAGTTTTATATATTGTGCTTTTCAAATAAGAAAATGATTTTATGGAGTTAAGTTATTTTTCAAAGTTGAGAGCCAAAATGAAAAAATTTTTGCAATCTTTGATTTTAATCAATATTGTTTTAAATTTCGAATTTGGACCTATTTGCAAAAATTTAAATATTTTGGGACATTCTATAATTTTGCATAGTTTGGGCGATATCATAATTTCAAAAAATTTTAGAATTCACAAAGTATTATTTAGAAATTCTGAAATTGGACTTAATTATAAATTTTATATATTTTGGGTCATAATATAATTTTATAAAGTTTTGGGGTCAAACTATAATTTTGGCAAACAATGCACTATACTAGTTACTATAGCAAGCGGCTAACCGGATGTGCTAAGCGGTTAGCCGGATATTGGGCAGAAACTCTCTGAATGAAAAATGATTATTCAGATTTCGTAAATGGTAATCCGGTTGTTGGACAGCAAGCTACTGGAGTATAAACGGTTATCCGGATATTGTAAGCGGCATGTCGGATGTTCTAAAATTCAAATTTTTACCTTAACGGTGACATGCAAGCGGCTAACCGGATACCATAAACGGTAGGCCGGTTGTGAGTAAAAAGCTCATAACGGCTAGTTTTTTATCTCAAACTATAAAAACTCAAATCCAATTCATTTTCAAGCCCTCTAGCAAGCACAAACAAAAAGCACACAACTTATCTTTAGCTCTCAATTAGCAAATCATTATTCTTTGAATCATCTTCGTTCTTCAATTTGTTCATCTACTCTTTAAGAGAGTTGTTATTATAATTTTCATTTTCTCATCTAAATTGTGAGTGTTCGAGTGTGTGAGACATTTGAGTGAAGAGATTGGGATATAATCTCATTGTTGTAGAGGTTCATTGACACCTTGAAGTCAATTGTAAGCATTTTAAGCCTTGGAAGGCTTGGATAGTGAAAACCTCAAGCTTGGATCGCTTGGAGGCGTGGACGTAGGCGGGGATTGCCGAACCACGTAAAATTTCGTGTGGTTGTTTCTCTTCTCTCTTACTCATTTATTATTGTACTTTGATTGAACTTATTGCTTTCGAATTTATTAAGGCTTTAGATTGGATTGTTGTGTGGTTTTGTTAGGATAATTTTTAAAATATCAATTCACCCCCTCTTGGGTTGCACACTCGTATTTCATTTGGTATCAGAGCAAGGTGCTTTTGTTTAGACTTAACCATTTAGAGCTAAAGATCAATGGAAACTCATAATGATTCTACATTTCGGGAAGGACAATCCACCACTAGACTACCATATTTTGATGGAAACGATTAACTGTATTGGAAAACTAGGATGAGAATTTACTTGCAAGCTTTAGATTACGAAATTTGGGAAATCGTTAATGATGGTCCTTTCATGCCTTTGACTAAAAACAAAGTCGTGGAAGATATTCCAAAACCTTCACGGGAATGGAATAAATTGGAAAAGAGAAAGGCTTCTCTAAATTCCAAAGCTATGAATGCCTTATTTTGTGCACTAGATAAGAAAGAGTTTCATAGAGTGTCTAGTTGTGAAAATGCTAATGAAATTTGGCACAAACTTGAAGTTGTTTATGAAGGCACTAATCAAGTGAAAGAGTAAAAAATTAGTAGATACACTCGACAATATGAATTGTTCCAAATGGAACAAAATGAGAGTGTATATTCTACATATACTAGATTTACGGACATAGTGAAAACTCTAAGAGCCCTAGGAAAAACTTTTTCTAATAGCGAGAAAGTTAAGAAAATCATTAGGTCACTACCTAAGGAATGGAGACAAAAAAGGACTGCCATTAAGGAAGACAAAGATTTAAATGTAATGAGCAGAGAAAGTTCAGAGGTTACAAGAATAAAAAGGGGAAGAAAGAGCCAATCACTTACTATTAATGCAAGAAGCCCGGACACATATGACCGAAATGTCCTCTCCTCAACAAACTTAAGAAGAAAGCTATGGTGGCCACATGGGATGATATCAATGAGGAAACAAGTGATGAGGAAGAGCAACAAGAAATGACAAGTTTAGCTCTCATGGCCTTTGGGGAAGAATCATGTGATGATTTTGATGAGGTAAGTGATCTTTTTACATATGATGAATTACATGATGCCTTTAAAGAATTGCATGATAAATTGATGAAAATGGGTAAAAAGAATGTTTGCCTTAAAAAGAAAATTGTAGAGCTTAAAAATGAAAATGAATTATTTAGTGCAAAGATTACATGCCTAGAATTAGAGAATAAAACATTGCATGATAAAGTTGCATTATTTGAGAATTCTAGCACTTCACAAAAACATTTAGAATCACATGTGAATAAGTTGAAAAATGAAAATGAAATGCTTAGAAAGAAGAGTAATGATCTAAATGAGATTGTGTTAAAATTTATAAATGGGCAAAAGATGTTGGATAACTTGCTAAACTCTCAAAAATTTGTGTTTGACAAATGAGGTATTGGCTATAAGCCTAATTTGAAGCAAAAGTATTATAAGAACTACTTTGTGAAGATTACATCTATTAACAATCAAGTTGTATGTCATTATTGTAATCAAGATGGTCATATAAAAAATAGATGTCCAGTAAAGAGAAATGCATATTATGGTATGAAATGTGTTTGGGTTCCAAAAGGAACCATTACTAACTCTCAAGGGCCCAAAAAGGTTTGGTTACCTAAAACTTGAGACTTTCTTTGCAAGGCTTGAAGAAGAAGAAGAATAAGTGATACTTGGACAGTGGTTGTTCAAGACACATGACATGGAATTATTCTTGGTTTTCATGTTTTACCAAGATCGAAAATGGTGGAGATGTATCATTTGGAGATAATTCAAAAGGAAAAACATTGGCATTGCCAATGTTGGTAATGTATCATCTACTTTTATTGAAAATGTATGTTTGGTTGAAAGCTTAAAACACAACTTGTTTATCATTAGTCAATTATGTTATAAAGGATATAAAGTTATCTTTGATAAATCAAAATGTGTTATTGAGAATGCATGTGATGGCAATGTTTTGTTTGTAGGAAACAGGTGTATCAATGTCTATAACATCAATATAGATTGTGCATCCTCAAATGATAAATGTTTCTCCGCATTCCATGATGATGGTTGGTTGTGGCATAAAAGATTAGGTCATACAAGCATGGATTTGATTTCAAAAATCGTGAAAAATGATTTGGTTAAAGGTCTTCCAAAAATCAATTTTCAAAAAGATAGAGTTTGTGAAGCTTGCCAATTTGGAAAACAAATCAAAACTTCTTTCAAAAGCAAGAAAAATATCTCTAATTCAAAACCTCTTCAATTACTTCACATAGATTTATTTGGACCTTCTAGATAGGCTAGTTTATGTGGCAAATATTATGCTTTTGTGATTTTGGATAATTACTCTAGATTCACATGGGTTTTGTTCTTACCTAATAAAGATGATGCTTTTGATGCATTTAAAATTTTCTGTAAAAATGTTCAACATAAAAAAGGATATTCAATTACTTGTATTAGAAGTGACCATGGTGGAGATTTTGAAAATCATGTATTTGAGAATTTTTGTAATGAGTTTGGCATTGAGCATCATTTTTCATCACCTAGGACTCCTCAACAAAATGGAGTTGTAGAGAAAAAGAATAGGTCTACTCAAGAAATGGCTAGGACCATGCTAAATGAAAACTCTTTGCCAAAATATTTGTGGGCCGAAGCCGTCAACACCGCTTGTTATGTTTTGAATCGTGTGTTGATTAGATCTAATCTTAATAAAACTCCATATGAGCTTTGGAAAGATAGAAAACCCAACATTGACTATTTCAAAGTTTTTGGATGCAAATGTTTTGTTTTGAACACAAAAGATAATCTAGGTAAATTTGATTCAAAGTCCGATGTTGGTATTTTTCTTAGTTATTCCAACTCAAGCAAAGCTTATAGAGTGTATAATAAAAGAACTTTGGTTGTGGAAGAATTTATGCATGTCACATTTGATGAGTCTAATCTTTCCTCTACAGAGAAAGCTATTGTTGATAATAATGCAGAAGAAGAACAACAAGAGGAGTCATCACATGACAACCAAAAAGATACACCATCTGGAATTCAAGAAGAGCATCATGAAGAAACAAATACAAGCAAAATGAAGGTACTTTTCAAACTCTCCCCAAGGAGTGGAGGTATGTTTCTTCTCACTCTAAGGATGTAATTTTAGGAGATCCTTCATAAGGTATTATAACTAGATCATTTGTTAGGAACACATGTGAGCATGCTGTATTTATTTCTCAAATTGAACCAAAATCCTTTGCGGATGCGAAAATAATGAATCTTGGATTATGGCAATGCAAGAGGAGTTGAATCAATTTGAGAGAAACAATGTGTGGGAATTAGTTCCAAATCCGAAACATCAATCCATTATAGGCACTAAATGGATATTTAGAAATAAAATGGATGAATCCGGAGTGGTTGTAAGAAATAAAACTAGATTAATGGCTCAAGGTTACAACCAAGAAGAGGGAATTGATTTTGATGAAACATTTGCACCTGTAGCTAGACTAGAATCCATTAGAATGCTCTTAACTTTTGCATGTCATAATGATTTTATTTTATATCAAATGGATGTCAAGAGTGCTTTCTTAAATGGTTATATTATGGAGGAAGTTTATGTGAAACAACCTCCTAGTTTTGAAAATGAAAAATTTTCAGATCATGTGTATAAGTTATCTAAAGTTTTGTATGGATTTAAACAAGCACCTAGAGCATGGTATGATAGGCTTAAAAGCTTCTTGTTAGATAACGATTTTTCGATGGGAAAAGTGAACACAACTTTATTTGTTAAGCATAAGAACCAAGATATATTTATTGTTCAAATTTATATTGATGATATTATTTTTGGTTCTACTAATGAGTTGTTGTGTAAAAAATTTTCATCTTCTATGAGCAAAGAATTTGAGATGAGTGTGATGGGAGAGTTGAAGTACTTCTTTGGACTCAAAATCAAACAAAACAAGGAAGGAATTTTCATAAATCAAGCCAAGTACATGAAAGATCTACTCAAAAGATTTAGCTATGATAATGGAACGGCAAAAAGCACTCCAATGAGTACTACAATCAAGCTGGACAAAGATGAGAAAGGTAAAGAAGTTAATATCAAGACATATCGAGGTATGACCAAATCCTTACTCTATTTGACTGCTAGTAGGCCTGACATTATGTTTAGTGTATGCCTGTGTGCTAGATTTCAATCTTGTCCTGAAGAGTCACACTAACTTGCCGTTAAATGAATTTTTTGTTATTTGATTGGCACAATTAATCTTGGCCTTTGGTATCCTAAGGGAACACATATTAACTTAACTTGTTATTTGGATGCCGATTTTGCTGGTTATAACGTTGATAGCAAAAAGTACTAGTATAACTTGTCACTTCCTAGGTCATTCACTTGTCTCTTGGTTTAGTAAGAAACAAAACTCGGTTGCGCTTTCAACCACCGAGGCCGAATATATAGCCACAGGTAGTTGTTGTGCACAAATTCTTTGGATGAAACAAACCCTTAGAGACTGTGGCATTAAACTCGATCAAATACCTATCTTGTGTGATAATACTAATGCTATTAATCTATCTAAGAATCCAATTCAACATTCAAAGACAAAGCATATAGAAATTAGGCATCACTTCCTTAAAGATCATGCTAAAAAAGGAGATGTTGTGATTAAATTTGTTTCGACTGAAAATCAACTTGCGGATATCTTTACAAAACCTCTTAATGAAGAGCAATTCATAAAGATAAGACATGAGCTTGGAATGATGAATGTTGCATCTTGAATTATGATTTGTTGATTAAGTTGATATGTTTGTTCTTGTATACATTTATAGTTCATGTATTAAATGGCTTATTGAAAAGTTTTAAATCACTAAATATTTAAAATTGATTAAATTTTAAGCCAAAAATAAATTGGTGTGTATAATACAAGTATAAGAGCTTGCCAAAATTCAATAAGAGGTAAAAATATTTCCAAAGTCCAAATTGGTAAACAGCTTCCTACCAACCGAAAACCCGTTTTCTTCTTGATTACTCTTCGGTCCATATCCAGATAACTGAATTTTAGCTAACTGGTACGCCGGATTAGCTTTGGTTTCTCTCGGATCAACTTTCGGATAACCGGATTTACTAAACCCGTAAGCCGGATTTGCTTTGCAAAATTTCTGGGCGAAACCAGTCATCCGGTTATAACATTTGGTAAACCAGATTTTTAAAACTCACTTTTTGCCTCACATTTGGAAATTCGGTTCATCAAACCGGTAAACCGAATTTATTTTGAAAATTTCTGGGAAATATCTGGCCAATCGGATAAGGAAATCGGTCAGCCGGTTTAAGAGTTAAATGTTCTGGACACTAACCGGCTAATCGATTAGTGAAATCTGACAATCTGGATTCGCGAAATAGCTCATTAGAATGTAACTGGATAGCCGGTTAGTGATTTTCAGTAAACTAGATTTGTGAGAGAGCTTGCTGCTTCCAAATCGGATATCCGGTTATGTTATCCGAAAATCTGGGTTCGCGAAAATGAGCTTCTAGAATGTAACTGGATAACCGGTTAAAAAGATCTGATTAGCCGAATTCGTTGTTCTTGCACTATTTCTTCTTCTTTCTCTCTTTCGGTAATCCGGTTAACTCTCTCACTCTAAAGTCGTTTCTCTATCTCTCATTTTCACTCCAAAATCCGTCATTTTTCAATTGGTTTTTTTTATACAAATCAAACCATAAAACTTGTTCCCCATCCGTTCTTGTGTCCAAAATCACCTTCAAATCCATTTTTAACCTCAAAATCGCTAGATCCGAAATCAAATCTAGGGTTTCAAACGATTTTTATCTCTCTAGATTTCTTCTTCCTAAGTGGTTTTTGATCCAAGTTGCTTCTCAAAATCTCTTTCAATCCTCATCATCTCTCTTCTCATTTAATAATTTCACTTCAAATCACTCAAAATCACAATGTCAAGCTCGCGGCTGATTCGAAGAAAAGGTAAAGAACCGGTTCAACCCTCCAACCGGTCACGGCAAGTAGAGGGCACTACCACACAATCCACCTTTGAGTCCACACACTTTCAGAACATCAAACATTTAGCCAAACGGTTTCACCAAAGCTTCCGGACTTGTGAGGTACTCTACACATTTTTTGTTTTACAACCCGATTGGTTTTATAGTTTTCACATTAGTCATAGAAATTTATTTCAATTATTGGGTGATGTTGGTTGGATTAATGCACTTATGATTGATGAAAATGTTTATCCCGACTTGGTGAAAGTGTTTTACTCGAGTATGAATGTTTCTGAGGAGAATAAAACTCGAGTAATCACCAATGTCGGAGGAGTTATGATTGATTTTTATGTCTCCCTGTTAAACTCTATCATAGGATCATCCAATTTTAGTCTAGAATTTTTTTCGGCTAGGAAATCTCCCAAAATTGATAGTTTTTTTCATGTTGATGCCGTTCGGAATATTTGTCGGTGTAATGATCTTTCTGTTGAAGATTGTATCATTCATTTTCGTACTCAGTGTCTTTGTCTTCAAACTCGTATTTTGCTTCACTTTATTCAGTCCATTGTTCTTCCTAGATCAGGGCATTTGGATGAGGCTTCTCACATGGACGTTGCTTTGATTGATTGTATTCTTAGACGTCGTCCGGTTAACTTGGGATATACCATCATCCGAACCATGTTGACCATACCTGGCTTGATTACCCGTTCCCTTCCGTATGGTCATTTCATTACCCGAATCCTTAAATGCTTAGAGGTTTTGATTAATGAACCATCGTGTAGACTGTCTAAAGGTATAGGGGATGACGCTGTTTTTAGCTTAGGTTTTGAGTGGAGTGATGGCTCTTGGCAAAAATTCACTGAAAATAAGTTTACTTTTCTTGATCCAAGTGATGATCGGCCACTCAACGCTGTGGTTTCTGCTGATCAACTTCCTGTTTTCTCACTCTCATTTCGGGGCCAGCTTAGAGGTTGGGATCCTCCAGTGTTTGCCTCCATTCCTGATGCCTCTGCATCCGCTTTACCACCTCCCGAGCCTCCTATTTATGATGAGGTTACTTTTTTGCAGCTTATGGATGAGGTGACGACACTTTCTGTGCGGAAGACTGAGTTTTAGCAGCAGCAGCAGCAGCTCATTCATGGACAATGCATCCTCTTTGAGCACTTCGGCATTCCATATCCATATCCACCTCCTTCACCGCCATCCTCACCACCTCAGTAGTCTTTTATGCTTGTATTTGAACACACCAACATTTCATGCTTTATTTTTCTTTTATGTTGCATTTGGTTTACATGGATAGTTGTTATGACTTTGGATTATGTATTTGTTTTGGATGATATGGATTTGCCTTGATTGCTTATTGTGTTCTTTGCTGATTTTTGGTTATTTTAGAACAAATGTGCTTGTATTGAGATTTTGATGATTGGTAGGGGGAGCTTTTGTTCTTTTTGATAATGAAGGGGGAGATATAATATGTTTATTTGTTATGAAAATTAATATGCATTTATGCAGGGGGGAGCTTTTAAATCTTTTTGAAATTATTTTTTTAACCTTGCATTGATTAAGGAAGAGCTTTTCATAACTAAATCAATTTTCTATAATGTGTTTTGTTTTCATCAAAAAGGGGGAGATTGTTAGCCTATAAATATTGATTTTGATGAGAACAAATAACATGTGTTGATTAAAGAAAATTGTGAGTAGTTAAAATAAAGTTTTATATATTGTGCTTTTAAAATAAGAAAATGATTTTATGGAGTTAAGTTATTTTTCAAAGTTGAGTGCCAAAATGAAAGAATTTTTACAATTTTTGATTTTAATCAAAATTGTTTTGAATTTCGAATTTGGACCTATTTGGAAATATTTAAATATTTTAGGCTATTCTATAATTTTGCATAGTTTGGGCGATATCATAATTTCAAAAAATTTTGGGTTTCATAAAGTATTATTAAGAAATTCTGAAATTGGACTTAATTGTAAATTTTATAACGTTTTGGGCCATAATATAGTTTTACAAAGTTTTGGGATCAAACTATAATTTTGGCAAACAGTGCACTGTATCTGTTACTGTAGCAAGCGGCTAACCAGATGTGCTAAGTCGCTAGCCGGATATTGGGCAGAAACTCTCCGAATGAAAAGCGGCTATTCGGATTTCGTAAACGGTAATCCGGTTGTTGGACAGCAAGTTACTGGAAAATAAACGGCTATCCGGATATTGTAAGCGGCATGTCGGATGTTCTAAAATTTAAATTTTTGCCTTAACGGTAACATGCAAGCGGTTAACCAAATACCATAAACGGTAAGCCGGTTATGAGCAAAAAGCTCAAAACGACTGGTTTTTTAGCTCCAACTATAAAAAATTAAATCCAATTCATTTTCAAGCCCTCTAGCAAGCATAACAAAAAGCACACAACTTATTTTGAGCTCTCAATTCGCAAATCATTACGCTTTGAATTATCTTTGTTTTTCAATATGTTCATCTACTCTTTAAGAGAGTTTTTACTGTAATTTTCATTTCCTCATCTAAATTGTGAGTCTTTAAGTGTGTGAGACACTTGAGTGAAGAGATTGAGATATAATCTCATTGTTGTAAAGGTTCATTGACACCTTGAAGTCAATTGTAAGCATTTTAAGCCTTGGAAGGCTTGGATAGTGAAAACCTCAAGCTTGAATCGCTTGGAGGCGTGGACGTAGGCGGGGATTGCCGAACCACGTAAAATTTCGTGTGATTGTTTCTCTTCTCTCTTACTCATTTATTATTGTGCTTTGATTGAACTTATTGCTTTCGAATTTATTAAGGCTTTAGATTGGATAGTTGTGTGGTTTTGTTAGGATAATTTTAAAATACCAATTCACCCCCCTCTTGGTTGCACACTTGTATTTCATACTGAACCGATCCAAATGCCCACCCCTAATTTATCACTGAACAATGCAAACAAATGGGTAAAAAATTAAAATTAATAATAACTCTTCTAAAATAAAAAAAGTCTAATGTTAACTCTTAATCTAATTTTACTATTAACAATACCTAAAATATTTGATTTGTTCTAAGGACATTGTTAAGGGGTCTAATTTAATTTTTTTTCTTGAGAATAAAATAGTATTTATTAATTTATTAATTCATAGTTCCATAAACATGATCAAAGTTGTCTTGATAATAATTAGGATATTGTTGTCATTTGAATTAGGGTCAGTTTAGTAATATTGTAACTTTTAAGACAATTGCTGCCAGCCGTGTTGCAAACATAATCAGTTGTGAATAATTAAACATTTCATAAAATTTATTTTTAAAAGTACTGTGAGTTTTAAAAACAGTCGTATATATTTAGAAAAATTTTATTGCTAAATTACTATAAAATGTAAATAACTAAATTGAACACAATGTTAAATTAAAATTTATTTAAATTATGTGCATATAATAATTGATTACTAAATAAATATTTTATACCATTAATTTTATTCTATATTTAGTTATCTCAATATAATTGGTAATAACATATTTTATATTATTATTAATGTAATTGGTAATAATAATAATTGATAACTAAATAAATATTTTACACCATTAATTTTATTTTATATTTAGATATCTCAATTTAATTGGCAATAATAATAATCTCTTTAAAATTAATGATTTTTATTTCCTTATTAATTAGAATAATTTTGGATTGTTATAATATATATGAGAATATATATGGAATTGTATTAAGTATAAAAGTGATTCTCAAAATCAAAATTTGAAAAGTTACTCCTTCCTAACTTTTTAAAATTAGCTACTCTTTCCCAACTTTTCAAAATTAGATATTCCTTCCTAACTTTTAAAAATCAGCTATACGATGAGGTGATTTTGCTAAAATTGATTTTAAAGAAAACTTACCAAATACCAAAATTAGCTTTTACCTTTTTAAAATCATTTTTGAGCCTCTCAACATCAACCTCAAAACGGGCCATAAGGGCTAATTTGATAATGTTGTAACTTTTAAAATAATTATTGTTAGCTGTGGTATAAAATTAATTAGCTACAAAGAGAATCAATTAAATGTCTGTTAAAATTTACTTTTAAAAGTGCTATGAGTTTTAAACGCAGTCTTATGTGTTTGGTAAATTTTAGTGTTAAATTGTTGTAAGAATATAATTGACTAAATTAGACATAATATTAAATAAAATTTATTTAAACATTTATAAATATGTATATAAAATATTGTTTATCATGTACATATAATAATTGATAACTGAAATAAATATTTTATATTATTAATTTAATTTTTTTATTTAGTTATCTCAATATAATTAGTAATAACAACAATCTCTTTAAAAGTAATAATTTTATTTCTTAATTAATAAGCATAATTTTGGTTTTTTTATAGTATATATGAGGATATAGATGAAATTGTATTAAATAAAAAAGTGACTCTTAACATCAGATTTTGAAAAGTTACTCCTTCTATACTTTTTAAAATCTACTATAAGATGAGTTGATTTTATCAAAAGTAATTTCTAAAAAAGTTTACTAAACACTCAATGTTATTTCTAAAAAAGTTTAACAAATACATAAATTAGCTTTTATCTTTTTGAAATCACTTTTGAGTCTTCAAAAAATAGTCTTAAAACGGGTTCTTCGGGTCAATTTGGTAAAGTAGTCGTATTTATTTGGTAAATCTTGCTGTTAAACTGTTGTAAAAATATAAATGACTGAATTGATTATAATATTAAATAAAATTTATTTATACACCTATAAATTTTTTTTTTGTGTTTATATAATAATTGATAACTAAAATAAATATTTAACACTATTAATTTTTTTATTTTGTTCTCTTAATATAATTGGTAATAACAATAATCTCTTCAAAGTTAATGATTTTTATTTCCTAATTAATAAAGAGAAATTAGATTTTTATTATATATCTGAGGACATATATCGAATTGTATTAAGTATAAAAGTGATTTCCAAAATTAGATTTTGAAAAACTACTTCTTTTGTACTTTTCAAAAACTACTATAGAGTGGAGTGATTTTGCTAAAAAAAATTTACCAAAACAAAAATTAGCTTTTAGCTTTTAACTTTCACAATACTTTTAAGTCTCCCAAAAGTAATCATAGTGCATTATTCACTTAAAAAGATGCAAGAAGGCTCTGCTTTATTCCCATTATATTTATAGATTCTTAGTGGGAGTTCTATAATTATCAAGATTTTTGGAATAAATAATAATTTAACTAAATATTTGATGCATCAGAATAGAATTATATTAATTTAATGATTGGAAAGGATGATGATCAGATGCATTGATGACTTTTCAATTCCAATCTTTATATTAAATTTTCATTAATTTGGTTTATGGTTGCAGCAAAATATGTTAAATGGAAAGACTGTTGAGACTCTAAACAAACACTAATTTTGAGCTTGAACATGCTACTTCTCTTTAGAAGATAAGGAGCATTTTATGGGGCTTTACAAAAAGCCTAATATGCTCGCATCTTGTTGCTGAGTAAGATGCATTATGCCCTTATTAATGTGTGTGAATTAAATGAATATTATGTTAGCACAGTCTCTTTAACTGAATTTATTCTATATTTTCGAATATGTTGTGTACAAATTAAATGGAAAGACTATTGAGACTCTAAATAAACACCAATTTTGAGCTTGAGCATACTACGTCTCTTTAGAAGATAATGAGCATTTTATGGGGTTTTACAAAAGCCTAGTATACTTGTATCTTGTTGCTGAGCAACATGCACTATGCCCTTATTAACTAGTCTAAAAAGTATTGGGTTGCTTATATATAAGAGTTTAAATATGTTAGCCACACTGTAATTGACAATGTTAGGTTTAGGCAATAAAATGTCCACCAATAGCTGGGACAATATGAGATTCTATGTAACACATAACCTTAGGGATTTGAAGGCTAGTGCTAAGTGTTAGAAAATGTATATTTATAAAGCAGAAAATCGTCATTTTATACTTCAAGTTTTACTAACATTTATACTTTTATGTATTTAAGCTTCTTGTGATTTAATTATGCGTATTTTATTTTAATTAAGTATTTTATATATTTTAGGGGCATGGTGGTCATTTCACAAAAAACGAGAGATCAGGCAGAAAAACGGACATCACTTTTGAACTCAGGATAGTCGAAAACCTTAAGAGGAGTATAAAAGGAAAAATATCACTGTTCACATGTACGGTACTATTCACATGTATAATATTGTCCATGTTACAGTTCATAACACTGTTCATACATACGGAACGATGATGTGGCATTGACCGATGAAGTGGCATTGATTGATGAGGTGTTACGATTCTATTGGACAGAATTCTTATGCACTGTTGAGCGGTGACGTGGCAGCATATTAGTGGACAAAAAATTGCACGTACGGTACATGCATATACACAAGATTATTTTCAACCAAACCGCGTCAGTGTTCAAGCCCGTTGACTGTTCAAACAGCGTGGTCAAACCGTGTCACTGTTCAAACCGCGTGGTCAAACCGCGTACTGTTGACTGATGATGTGGCGCAATCCTGAGCGTCCAAACTGTTTTTAATCCGATGACCATGATTTACTCAATGTATTTATAAAAAGAGGGCCACTCCCCCTTAATTTGAGATCCTTGAATTTATTTTTATGCTTCATTTTCTGTAATTCCTTCTCCATCTTGTATCTTCTACGTATTTCAATAAATTCTCATTTTGCACCTAGTTCAATTATGAGTAGCTAATTTTCTTTCAAGCTTGGGTTGAAGGTGAAGTCTCAACATGTATCATGAGCTTTATTTCGTAAATTTATTTTCTCTTCCCCTCTAATTATTATGGATGTTTTGATTTTTCGTCGACAAATAATAACATTGTCTAGATACCGCCCTAGTTTCATTGGCTCCCTAGTACAAGGTTATTATTATTTGGCACGATAAACCCTTAGCACCATATTGATTAGAGTGTGGTTCATGAGGTGTGGATTCCCCCCTCATGATTTAATTGGTAGTCATAAGGAATATTTAACCCATGGTGCATGTTAATACGGATCCAGATACCTAAGCGCTTCAATTATAATAGTTTTCACCTTAATTTAATTCCACCATTCCCATTTAAATTTTAGGATAATTTAAATCACTTCCACCACAAATCCAATCAACCACCCATTTACAAAATTAATTCTACGCGTAATTAAATTTACCTACTCGTGGGATCGACACTCGTTACCGTTAATCTATTCTACAATAGATTCGTGCGCTTGCGGGTTCAATAAACTTTACACAACAAGTTTTTGGCGCCGTTGCCGGGGAGGGAAGTTATTTTAATTTGTAGAATTATTTTTTTTGTAATAATTTCTTTTAATTATTTTATTGTAATTTTTTTATTTTAAAAAAATGAATCTGCATTTTAAGATTATAATTTCTTTTCTTTTTCTCTTCTTTAAATTTATGTAATTTAATTTTCAAGTTATTTTTCTTTGTAATTTATCTTGTTAATTTATTTTATTTCACGTATTTTTTTTGTGTGTTTGCATAATGAGATTGTAACAGTGTGACAATGTTAGTATCATAATTTCTCTCTCTTCTTTATTTTTATTAAGTTTTGTTTTCATTTTTTTTTGTATTCTTTGCATGCATGGTCGAATGTCATTATTACCCAATCTTGAGCCTATAGACCTTGAACTAGAAAAAACACTTCGCACACACAAACACATTGCATTTAAAAATAAAATTGAAATGGATCTGCAACACGAACAACCAGAACCACACGAGAGGCCATTTAAGGACTACTTCAGTGCTTTAGCTAATTTGAGCACATCATACATAAGATACCCAAATATAGCTATTAGGAGTTTTGAACTAAAATGTAGTGTGCTAAATTTTCTCCCAACATTCTATGGTTTAGAAAATGAGGACCCATATAATCATCTGAATGATTTTCATACTATTTGTCAAACTTTTAAATACGAGAATTTTTTAGAGGATGATGTTAAACTTAGATTATTCCCATTTTCTTTAAAGGATAGAGCTCGTTCATGGTTTAACACATTGCCTGCTAATAGCATTACAACACGGGAACAAATGGTAACAAAATTTTTGAATAAATATTTCCTAGTGCATAAAACCAATGTTATTCACAGGGAAATTTCAGAGTTTACCTAGAGAGAAGACAAGCAATTTTTCAAAGCATGGGAGCGATTCAATGGGCTACTCTTAAAGTGTCCACATTATGGGTATAAGAAATGACACTAATGCCAATACTTTTTGGAGGAATTATTACCACAAGTGCAAGAATGGCTAATGGCAACAAGTGGAGGAGAGCTAATGTCAAAAAGTGTCCAAGAGATTTAGGAATTCTTCCAGCGACAAGCGGATAATTCCTAACAACGGAGTCAATCACTCAGGAATACTAAAAGAATTAAAGGAGTTAATGAGGTTCACATTGGCGAGTCAAGTTCGGGAATTAAAGAAGTCAAAGAGATGGTTGAAGGTCTTTCTCGACAAATAGCATCGTTGACGACTGCTAAATCAACAGAGCCACATGACCATGATTCATACTCAGATCAAGCCAATGCCATAGGTGTAATGAGAAAACCATCAAATTACAACCCATACTCCAACACATATAACCCTGGATGGAGAGACCACCCTAATTTTTCATGGTCTCAAGGATTCTAACAGAATGGACCAGCAGCTCCAGCTCCACCAATGCAACCAATTCCTTAAGTTCCTCAAGCCTCTCCGCCCCCATTTAGACCATAATATCAGAACCAGAATTACTCTCAACCCAAACCATGGGAGGATGTATTCCAGAATTTGAGGAATGTTACTTACTCCACGATCGAGCAACAGAACCGCACCATTGATGGACTACGAAATGAGATGAGATCAGGCTTCAAATCACAAGCCCAATCAATTTTAAGTCTCGAGAAGATTGTGGGACAGCTTACTTCTTCAGTTCAGACCTTGGTAATGACTATTGAGAAAAGCAAGTTTCCAAGTCAACCAGTGCCTAATCCTAAAAGAGTACATGAAGTAAGTACCCCACCACAAAGAAGATGGAGAGGTCAAAGCCGTTATGACCTTACGAAAAGGAAAAGAAGTCCACAACAAAGTGGAGATGCCGGCAACAAAAGAAAATCAAATTGTACCTGTGAATGTTGAAGACTCACCATCGAAGAAGAAAGAAGTAACCGACCCACGAGAATATGTTCCAAAAGCTCCATTTCCTCAGAGGTTAGCTAAATGAAAGGAGGGAAAATTTACAAGTGAGATTCTTGAAATCTTCAAATAGGAAGTGTTAACATCCCTTTGCTTGATGCTATAAAACAAGTTTCATCTTATGCCAAGTTTCTTAAAGACCTTTATACTAAAAAGAGAAACATTCACGTTCAAAAGAAATTTTTTTTAACAGAAAACGTTAGTTCTATACTCCAACATAAAATTTCTCTAAAATGTAAAGACCCAGGCTCCCCCACTATCTCATGTAGTATAGAGAACAACACAATTGAGAATGCTTTGTTGGATTTAGGAGCTACTGTAAATCTGTTGCCTTACTCTGTATTCGTTAAACATTAACTAGGAGAATTACACCCAACTCCAGTGGTGTTACAGCTTGCAGATTGGTCCACGAAAATACCCGGTGGTATTGTGGAGGACGTGCTTATCTAGGTAGACAAATTTTATCTTCCTGTTGATTTCATTGTAATTGACACTCAACCAATTCTGGATTCAAGGAAGCACATCCCCATTATCCTGGGCCGACCTTTCTTAGCAACTGCTGATGCTCACATTCAATGCAGGACTGGAAATATGCAGCTGTCCTTCGGCAATATGACCATGGAGCTCAACATCTTCAACATTGCCAAACAACCTCATAATGCAGATGATGGAATTGTTGATGTGGATTTAATTTAAGCATTAGTTGATGATACTTTTCTTTCAAACCTTAGTGATCACCCTTTACAAACATGTTTAACTCACTTTGGTTTAGATTTTGATGTTGATAGATCAGTCGATGAGGTCAACGCCTTACTTGACTCAGTACCAACCACAGACACTAACAAATAGAAGTCAATAGTTGAACAACTAACACCATCAGAGAAGAAAATCATCCCATCATCAGAATCACCACCGAATCTCGAGCTCAAACCATTACCCAACACTTTGGAGTATGCGTTCTTGGGAGAAGACAACACTCTACCAGTAATCATCTCATCATCTTTAAATGACGAACAAAAGGGTAAGCTGTTGGAGGTTTTAAAAGTGCACAAATGAGCATTAGGATGGACCATAGCCGACATAAAAGGTATAAACCCAGCAGACTGCATGCATTACATTCACCTTGATGAAAATGTTAAATCTACTAGGGAAATGCAACATCGGTTAAATCCTTATATGAAATAGGTTGTTACAACTGAAGTCCTTAAGCTATCAGATGCAGGTATTATTTACCCAATTTTTGATAGTTCATGGGTCAGTCCTGTATAAGTTGTCTCTAAAAAGTCAGAAGTCGCAGTAGTTACCAATGTTGATAATGAATTGATACCCACTAGAGTGACTACAGGATGGCATGATGCATTGATTATAGAAAGTTAAATTCTGTCACACGTAAATACCATTTTCCTTTACCATTTATTGATCAAATGCTTGATAGATTAGCAGGCTATAAATTTTATTGCTTTCTAGATGGCTACTCAAGATACAATCAGATTCCCATAGCACCAAAAGATTAAGAAAAAACAACTTTCACTTGCCCTTTTGGCACTTTTGCATATAGGATGATGCCATTTGGATTATGTAATGCACCTGCTACATTTCAACGATGCATGGTAAGTATTTTTTCTGATATAGTTGAATGATTCCTTGAGGTCTTTATGGATGATTTTTCTGTTTTTGGTGATTCATTTGATCAATGTTTACATCATTTGGTAAAAGTTCTGCAAAGATGTACAAAGAAGAATTTGATTTTGAATTGGGAGAAGTGCCATTTTATGGTAAACCAAGGTAACGTTCTTGGTCAGATCATTTCGAGCAAAGGTATTGAGGTCGATAAAGCCAAGGCGGATCTCATTTCCATTCTTCCTCCATCTAAAACAGTCAGAGAAGTAAGATCTTTCCTTGGGCATGTTGGTTTTTATAGACGTTTGCTAAGGATGTACCTTTTGTCTTTAATGATTCATGTCTTGTGGCATTGGAAATACTAAAGCATTTGTTGACAACATCACCTATTATTCAGCCCCCAAACTAAAACTTACCATTCGAGCTCATGTGTGATGCATCTGATTTCGTAGTAGGAGCAATATTAGGACAGAAAGTAGATCGAATTTCCCAAGTTATTTACTATGCTAGTATGACATTGAATGATGCACAGTTGAACTATTCAACCACTGAAAAAGAAATGCTAGCAGTAGTGTATGCATTAGAAAAATTTTGATCTTATCTCAATGGTTGTAAAATAATTCATAGATCATGCTGCTCTTAAATATCTTCTCACAAAGAAAGATGCAAAAACTAGATTAATTCGTTGGGTATTGCTTTTGCAGGAGTTTGACTTAGAATTCAAATATAAGAAAGGGATAGAAAATGTTGTGGCTGACCATCTCTCTCGTCTCCATTCTGACATAATTACAAAACCCTTAACATTGAATGATTCATTTTCAGATGAGCAATTGATGAGTGTTGAAGTATTACCATGGTATGCTGATATAGTTAATTATCATGTTACAAGTAAAATTCTAGAGAATTGGACCAAGTAGGACAAGGCTAAATTTTTTGCGGAAATAAAGAATTTTTTCTGGGATGACCCTTATCTGTTCAAGTATTGTGCAGATCAAATTATTAGACGATGTGTCCCAGAAAATGAATTTCAGAACATCTTTTCATTCTTCCATGAGCAAGCTTGTGGAGGCCATTTCAGTGCTAAAAAATCAACGACTAAAGTTTTACAAGGTGGTTTCTATTGGCCAACTATATTTCGAGATGCTTAAACCTTTTGCTCTTCACGTGATAGGTGTCAACGAATGGGAAGCATTACACGAAGGAACATGATGCCACTAAATTCAATTTTAGTGGTTGAGATTTTTGATGTGTGGGGTATCGACTTCATGGGACCTTTGCCCCCTTCTTTTGGCCATCATTACATATTGGTTGCTCTTGACTATGTATCGAAATGGGTAGAAGTAATTCCATGTAGAACTAATGATCATAAAGTGGTGATAGGGTTTTTGAAAAGCAACATTTTTTCATTCTTTGGATTCCCTCGAGCAATAATCAGTGATGGTGGTGCCCAATTCTTCAACAAATCATTCAAAGCACTTTTGACAAAGTACTCCATCACTTATAAAGTGGTGACCTCGTATCATCCACATACCAGTGGCCAAGTTGAGATCTCTAATCAAGAAATAAAGCACGTATTAGAAAAAACGTGAGGCCAGATAAAATGATTAGTCATTAAGACTTGATGATGTATTATGGGCATATACAACGGCTTTCAAGACTCCGATTGGGATGTCACCCTACAAGCTAGTGTATGGAAAAACTTGCCACCTACCTATGGAACTCGAGCATTGTACGTACTGGGCCATAAAGAAATTCAACTTTGACATGCAGCAGGCTAGGTCAGAAAGAAGACTACAGCTGGCAGAACTTGAAGAAATTCGCAACGATGCATACGAAAATGCTAAGGTTTACAAGCATCGAATGAAAGTCTTTCATGACAAGTAAATTTTGAGAAAATCTTTCACTCCAGGTCAGAAAGTGCTTTTATTCAATTCTCGCTTGCACCTATTCCCAGGTAAGCTACGCTCTCGATGGTCTGGCCTCTTCATTGTTCATACTGTTTTTCCACATAGAGCAATTGAAATTAAGGACCCAAAGAATGGTGTCACTTTTAAAGTTAATGGTCAAAGATTAAAGCCATATCTAGAGTACCAACCACATGAAGAGGACACCGAAATAAATTTTGAGTGACTCACCAAATTTGAATTGAGTTTTTTTCTTTCTTTTCGGTGATTTTATTTTTTTCTCTTTATTTTTAGTATTCTTTTGCTAATTGAAATTATTTTTGCATAAGTGTGTTTGTTTAACCATTAAATTTCTTTTATCATTATTAATCATGAGTGTCATAGCTAACCAATTCCTCATGGACATTCTTAGACCACTTAAACGTGTAAAAACTCATCTAAAAAGGCAGATTCGATTTTGTAAAACACATTGTATTTGGGCTATGCAACCACCAGAGTTAGTATCCCACGTTGAGGATTTAGAAAGATAACTCAGAGACATTGAGGGAGGTATATTCGACATCTAGTTGGAGTTAGAGGTAAATTCCATAAGAGGACGATTTTAATTTTCTTTGTGTGTTTTGTTTGTTACTCCATTTGTGTGTTTTAGTTTGTTACCCCGGTTAAGTGGCAGATAACGGTACTCCGTGACAATCATGTCGGTTACTTCAGTTTCCCATAATAACTGATATTCTGAGGCGAAGGTATGGAGAGAAACGAGATTCTAGCAAAGCTTCACAATCGATTCTCTTCACTTCCTCAGAATGCCCTCCTTACAATCTATAAAGCTCGGTCCGAACGCATGCGATTGCTTATGAGGAATAACATACCTGCTGACATCCGTTAGTTAATCGAGGCCAAAGTACACTTGGCAGGTGAGTTGCCTCTTAAATTTATTGCATAGATGCCTGGTTGTGATAAAGGAAATTACACAAGAAAGCGAAGAGTTCGAAGAATTTCAATTGCTTGTCATAAGTGTGCCAGAATGAGATGCGATAAAAAACCACGTTCTTTAGGAATGATGCCTGATAACAGGAAATATACGATTCAATTCATTAGGGATGGCTTGAATAAGGAGTCATTGGATGATATCCTTTTGTCTCTTGAAACGTATCTCAGTGGATATGTACAAGGAGCGATTCTCCAGTTATGGCCATTATTCCAGAAAGAGCATGCACGATATAGTCCTGGGAATCTGACTATAAATGAACCTGTTTGCCAGTTTATAAGAAAACTGGATGGGAAGCCTATTGTTGTGCAAATTTTGTTGAACTCGCAAGCGTACGGATCTATTGTAGAATAGATAAATGTTGTCGAGTGTCGATCCCACGAGGAGGTGGATTTTAATTAGGTGTAGAATTAATTTTGTAAGTAGGTGATTGGATTTATGGGGAAAATTGATTTAAACTATACTGGAATTTAAATTGGAATAGCGGAATTAAATTGAACTGGAAACTATTATAATAAAGTGCTTGGGTATCTGGATCCATATCAACAAGCACCATGGGCTAAATATTCCTTATTAATACCAATTAAATCATGAGGGGGGAATCCACACCTCATGAACCACACTCTAATCAATATGGTGCTAAGGGCTTATCGTGCCAAATAATAATAACCTTATACTAGGGTGCCGGTGAAATCAGGGCGGTAACTAGACAAGATTATTATTATTTGTCGATGAAAAGTCAAAACCTCCATAGAAATTAGAAGGGAAGAGAAAATAAATTTACCAAATAAAGCCCATGACACATATTGAGACTTCACCTTCAACCCAAGCTTGAAAGAACATTAGCTACTCATAATTGAATTAAGGGTAAAATAGAAATTTATTAAAATACGTAGAAAATACAAGATGGAGAAAGAATTACAGAAAACTAAGCTCAAAAATGGATTCAGGGGTATCAAATTAGGGGGGAGAGACCCCTTTTTTATAGATACATTGAGTAAATCATGCCCATCGGATTAAAAAAAATTTGGACGCACAGGATTGCACCATGTCATCAGTCAACACTACGCGGTTTGACCACGAGTTTGACCACGTGGTTTGAACAGTAATACGATTTGCACACGGTTTAAATAGTGACGCGGTATAAACAGTGTCGTGAACAGTACCGTACGTGTGAACAGTGCCATTTTTCCTTTTATGATCCTCTTAAGATTTTCGGCTGTCCTGAGTTTAAAAGTGACATCCGTTTTGCTATCCGATATCTCATTCATTGTGAAATGACCATGATACCCCTAAAATACATAAAATACTTAATTAAAACAAAACACTCATAATTAAATAATAAGTGACTTAAATAAATAAAATTAGAGATGTTAGTGAGATTTGAAGTGTAAAATGACGATTTTCTCATCTATAAATGTACACTTTCTAACACTCAACACACCCCCCAACCAACTTATTGGTAGTCCCTAGCAAATAAAGTGAAAACAAAATTCAAATCCAAAATGATTTTTTTTTTAATTTTAAAACAATCGTGTTAATTCAATCAGACTAATGATAACAATCAAATAAAAGTATAAGCATTATCTCCAGTCTAAAGAAATATCACATCAACATCAACCATCCACATGAATCAACCTAGTAGATTTTTTTTCACAGCTACTTTCAAAAATGGCATGTCAAACTCCGAAATCTCACCAGTAGTAATGACACTTTCACAAAGAAATTAAACCCAAGAAAAATAGTCACTCTAATGAATGGTAAATTGAGAGAAAAATAATAAGGAAGTAATATCACACGCTCTCACCAAAATGAAAGAAATACGCCCACAACTTAGAAATAACACGATCTCAAGTCAAACAAAATACTAGTCAACCCAATTTATTTACTTATTTTTTTCTCTTTTTTTTTATGCACCACTACATCTTTTTATCTCATATAACTAGCTTCTACTTCAGACTATAGTTCCCTAAAATTAAGAAGGACTTTTATTAGGATGTAACGTATGCTAGGGACATAGCTAATAAAGAAAGGAAAATAGGGAAAACAAAATATATGTTTGAGAAAAATAATATATTTTGGAAACTAAAAAGTGCGTTTCACTTATTTATTATTGTATTATATATCTCTCTCTTTTTTGTTCTTTTCTCCTTTTTTTTTAAAGAACTTTGTTTTTTCTTCTTCTTTTTTTTTGGTATTGCACAACTTTACTAAACAAAACAGTTATTTATATTTTTCTCAAACATGAATAGGTCATAGAACTTGTAAGATATCGGGTAATATTCCAAATTGGAGTGGGTCAAGATGATAAGTTGACAAAGAAATTTTTTTTTTAATAAAAGGCTCAAAAGGGCTAAGTATGGATATTTCACATAAGGGATGGCTAGAAAGGCTCAAACAGGTCAAAGATGGCCTTTCCATCATCTTTTAGGGCTCTAGATAATCCTCCATATCTACTAGTTAAATGAACATTCAGATGTAGCAACACACTTTTTTTTAAAGCAAAAAAAATTTTTTTTAGAGGGTTGATTCAAAAGAATATAGAGATCATATATAAAATACTAAACTGCTAAGTTGTATGAAAAATAGGCAAAAAGGGTTACTCTCCAAGAAAACTAATAGCCTCAAAAGCTCACTTGGTATTCATTATGACATGTCAATTCTTTCAAGCAACTCATATTTATCTCCAACATCAACATGTAGAGTAGCAAACATAGTGTAACATCACTCAAGACCAAAGATAATACAAATACTAAAATTTGAAAGTCATTATGTCATCCAAAAATAAAAACAAAATCACACTATTTTTTTTTAAATAACATTCTACCCCCCAACCTACTCTAAACATGAAAGAAAAATATGCATGCAGAAATGTAAAAATGATGCAGAAAAACTAATTGGAAAAGTTACACTTAAAATGATAGAAAAAGAAATTTTTTTTTAACTAAGAAGATGCGTTTCTAGAGGCACTACACTCTATATTCAGCCATCTTCGACTCAAAAATTTGAAAATGCATATTTATAAAGGAGAAGTCAAAAAGAAAAAGTTAGAAAGATCACAATTTTTTTTTAACTTCCAAACTAAGAAGATGCGTTTCTAGAGTCATTACACTCCATATTCAGTCATCTTCTACTCAAAAATTTAGCCGCGGTTAGTCTCTACAACAAAAAATTAGTAAAAACTTAACCAACATTCCACAATTATCAACTATCCCGTCCCCCCAACCAGAACGAAACATTGTCCTCAATGTTTTTAAAGGAAAGAAGTAGAGTTTAGAAGACATCATTTGGGTGGTGCAACACAGAAGAAAATATTTACAGGCGGAGAGTTAAATCTAATTTTTACTTTTTACTGCGGCTACTGTTACCATCGTTATTTGTACATTCCAACACCAAGGTCCTGGGATCTGACTCTAGTTGATAAGCTTGTTAAGAAATGCGAGTACAAATAAAAAGTTTTTTAGCAGTGTGAGTACAAATAAAAAGTTTTTTTGCTGTGGAAGGAATGAAGTAGTTTTTTATTGCATGGTTCAGAAATGCGATAAAGCCATCATAAAAGTTATTGACATTTAACAAACCAATGGGTTTCTGATGAATGTGCAGATGGGCCCAAGATGCAAATGTAATAAGTGTCTCTAGAGTTGCAAGATCTTCTAGTAAGAAAATAAAAGCATCAGCATGATTAAGCATTTCAGTTATTCTTTCCTGCATACCTGAGACAACTAACTCTTCTCCAGTCGGTAAGTCAGACAAATAGCCCAAAGGTTTTACGGTTGTTGGGATGATGCCTAACACTTGTCTCCTTCTGACAAAAGTAGCTTCTGAGACCAGTTTTAATAACTCTCGGTCACCTCCGCCATATACCAAGTGTAATTTCCTTGCTGCTATGCTTCGACCAAGATCAATGGCTGCCTCAACGAACTCTTTATATTTACCATAGTTAAATCCAAATAGCACACAAATGTTCTTGAATTGTTTATTGGGAGCAGCTGCCATTGGGATACTTCTCAAAAATAATTTGTGAGTGCAAACAAAAAGAATCATATTTAAGGATCTTGGTGCCAGTGGGTCACACCTGTGAATGAGGTATTATGTCTATGTTAATTAATCGTGTAATGCACATGTCTCGAGAGTAAAAAAGAAAACAGTAAAAAGGAAAAACAAACAATGATAAAATCAAATTATTAAAGACGATAATGCAAATGGTAAAACAACAATGAAATAAAATAACAGTGAAGTAAAAGGATATTTACAGGTAGTTGCTACTGTGGCTCACATCTTCCTCTAGTTTTACATCCAGAAACGGCTTCAACGCCCTCTATAGGTCGAGGATAGGCTTCCCATCCAGTTTTCTTATAAACTGGCAAACAGGGTCGTTTATAGTCAGATTCTCGAGACTGTATTGTGAATGCTCTTTCTAGAATAATGGCCATAACTGGAGAATCGCTCCTTGTACATATCCACTGGGATGCGTTTCAAGAGACAAAATGATATCATCCAATGACTCCTTTTTCAAGCCATCCCTAATGAATTGAATTTATTTTCTCTGTTATCAGACACCATTCCTAAAGAACTTTTTTTTATCGCATATCATTCTGGCACACTAATGACAAGCAACAGAAATTCTCCGAGCTCTTCGTTTTCTTGCGTAATTTCCTTTACCACAACCAGGCATGTATACAATAAATTTAGGAGGTAACTCACCTGCCAAGCATACTTTGGCCTCAATTAACCAGCGGATATCAGCAGGTATGTTATTCCTCATGAGCAATCGAATGCGTTCGGACCGAGCTTTATAGATTGTAAGGAGGGCATTCTGAGGAAGTGAAGGGAATCGATTGTGAAGCTTTGCTAAAATCTGGTTGTAGTCCATTCTTTCTTCTCAGAATATCAGTTATTATGAGAAACTGAAGCAATCGACTTGATTGTCACGAAGTACCGTTATTCGCCACTTGACCGGGGTGACAAACTAAAACACACAAACGGAGTAGTAAACAAAAACACATAAAGAAAATCACAATCGTCTTCTTATAGAATTTACCTCAAGCTTCAACTGGATGTTGTAGACACTTCTCTCAATGTCTCTGAGTTGGCTTTCTAAATCCTCAACGTGGGATATTAACTCTGGTGGTTGTAGCTTCTAAATACGATGTGTTTTACAAAATTGTATCTGACCTCTGTGATGAGATTGGACACGTTGAAGTCGTCTAAGGATGTTCAAGAGGATCTATCTCATGATTAAAAGTGATAAAAGAAAACTTAATGGTTAAACAAACACACTTATGCATAAATAATTGAAATTAGCAGAAGAATAGTAAAAAGAAAGAAAAAAATCAAATCATCGAAAAAACAGAAAAATCTCAATTCAAATGTGGTAGGTCACTCAAATTTATTTCGGCGTCTTCTTCATGTGGTTGGTATTCTAGATATGACTTTAATTTTTAACCATTAACTTTAAACGTGACACTGTTCTTTGGGTCCTTAATTTCAATTGCCCCATGTGGAAAAACAGTATGAACAATGAAGGGGCCAGACCATCAAGAACGCAACTTACCTGGGAATAGGTGCAAACGAGACTTGAATAAAAGTACTTTCTGACCTGGAGTGAAAGATTTTCTCATAATCTGCTTATCATGAAAGACTTTCATTCGCTGCTTGTAAACCTTGGCATTTTCGTATGCATCGTTGCGAATTTCTTCAGGTTCTGTCGGCTGTAATCGTCTTTCTGAGCCAGCTTGCTGCATGTCAAAATTGAATTTCTTGATGGCTTAGTACGCACGATGCTCGAGTTCCACAGGTAGGTGGCAAGCTTTTCCATACACTAGCCTGTAGGGTGACATCCTAATTGGGGTCTTGAAAGCTGTTCTATATGCCCATAATGCGTCATCAAGTCTTAATGACCAATCTTTTCTGTCTGGCCTCACCGTTTTTTCTAATATGTGCTTTATTTCTCGATTGGAGATCTCAACTTGGCCACTGGTTTGCGGATGATACGGGGTCGCCACTTTATGAGTGATAGAGTACTTTGTCAAAAGTGCTTTGAATGATTTGTTGCAAAAATGGGTACCACCATCACTGATTATTGCTTGAGGGAATCCAAAGCGTGAAACAATTTTGCTTTTCAAAATCCCTATCACCACTTTATGATCATTGGTTCTGCATAAAATTGCCTCTACCCATTTCGATACATCGTCAACAGCAACCAATATGTATTGATGGCCAAAAGAAGCAGGAAAGGGTCCCATGAAGTCGATACCCCACACATCAAAAATCTCAACCACTAAAATTGGATTTAGTGGCATCATGTTCCTTCGTGTAATGCTCCCCATTTGTTGACACCTATCACATGAAGAGCAAAAGGTGTAAGCGTCTCGAAATATAGTTGGCCAATAGAAACCACATTGTAGAACTTTTGTCGCTGTTTTCTTAGCGCTGAAATGGCCTCCGCAGGCTTGTTCATGGCAGAACGAAAGGATATTCGGAAATTCATTTTCTGGGAAACATCGTCTAATAATTTGATATGCACAATACTTGAACAGATAGGGGTCATCCCAGAAAAAATTCTTTATTTCCGTAAAAAATTTAACCTTATCCTGCTTGGCCCAATGCTCTGGAAGTTTACCTGTAACAAGATAATTAACTATATCAGCATACCATGGTAATACTTCCACACTCATTTATTGCTCATCCGGAAATGACTCATTCAATATTAAGGGTTCTGTAATTGTGTCAAAATGGAGACGAGAAAGATGGTCAGCCACAACATTTTCAGAGCCTTTCTTATCTTTGAATTCCAAGTCAAACTCCTGCAAAAGCAATACCCAACGAATTAGTCTAGCTTTTGCATCTTTCTTTGTGAGAAGAAATTTAAGAGCAGCATGATCTGTGAATACAATAATTTTACAACCAATGAGATAAGATCGAAAATTTTTCTAATGCAAATACTACTGCTAGCATTTCTTTTTCAGTAGTTGAATAGTTTAACTGTGCATCATTTAATGTCATACTAGTATAGTAAATAACATGGGGAATTCGATCAACTCTTTATCCTAATACTGCTCCTACTGCATAATCAGATGCATCACACATGAGTTCGAATGGTAAGCTCCAGTTTGGTGGCTGAATGATGGGTGATGACGTCAACAATCGCTTAAGCTTTTCAAATGCTACAAGACATGAATCATCAAAGACAAAATGTACATCCTTAGCAAGTAAAGTGCATAAGGGTCTAGAAACTTTGTTAAAATCCTTAATGAAACGTCTATAAAAACCAGCATGCTTAAGGAAAGATCTTACTTCTCTGACTGTTTTAGGTGGAGGAAGATTGGAAATGAGATCCATCTTGGCTTTGTCAACCTCAATACCTTTGCATGAAATGATGTGACCGAGAGCTATACCTTGTTTTACCATAAAATGACACTTTTCCCAATTTAAGACCAAATTTTTCTCGATACATTTCTACAGAACTTTCATCAAATAATGTAAACATTGATCAAATGAATCTTAAAAAATAGAAAAATAATCCATAAAGGCCTCAAGAAACCATTCAACCATATCAAAAAAAATGCTTAACATACAACTTTGAAATGTAGCAGGTGCAATACATAATCCAAATGGCATCCTCCTATATGCAAAAGTGCCAAAAGGGTAAGTGAAAGTGGTTTTCTCTTGATCTTTTGGTGCTATGAGAATCTGATTGTATCCTGAGTAGCCATCTAGAAAGAAATAAAATTCATGGCCTGCTAATCTATCAAGCATTTGATCAATAAATGGTAAAGAAAAATGGTCTTTACGTGTGACAGAATTTAACTTTCTATAATCAATGCATACACGCCATCCTGTAGTCACTCTAGTGGGTATCAATTCATTATCAGCATTGGTAACTACTGTGACTCCTGACTTTTTAGGGACAACTTGCACATGACTGACCCATGAACTATCAGAAATGGAGTAAATGATACCTGCGTCTAACAGTTTAAGGACTTCAGTTCTAACAACTTTTTTCATGTTAGGGTTCAACCGACGTTGCATTTCCCTTGTAGATTTAGCATTTTCATCAAGATGAATATAATGCATGCAGTCTGCTGGGTTTATACCTTTAATGTCGGCTATGGTCCATCCTAATGCTCCCTTGTGCTCTTTTAAAATATCCAACAACTTACCTTTTTGTTCATCATTTAGGGATGATGAGATGATTACCGGTAGAGTGCTTTCTTCTTCCAAGAACGCATATTCCTAAGTGTTGGGTAATGGTTTGAGCTCGAGTTTCGGTGGTGATTTTGATGATTAGATGATTTTCGTCTTTGATGGTGCTAGTTGTTCAACTCTTGACTTCCATTTATTAGTGTCCATGGATGGTGCTGAGTCAAGTAGGGCGTTGACCTCATCGACTGATCCGTCAATATCAAAATCTAAACCAAAATGAGTTAAACATGTTTGTAAAGGGTCATCACTAAGGTTTGAAAGAAAAGTATCATCAACTAATTCTTAAATTAAATCCACATCAACAATTCCATCATCTGCATTAAGAGGTTGTTTGGCAATGTTGAAGATGTTGAGCTCCATAGTCATATTGCCAAAGGACAACTGCATATTTTCAGTTCTGCATTGAATGTGAGCATCCCCACTTGCCAAAAATGGTCAGCCTAGGATAATGGGGATGTGCTTCCTTGAATCCTAGATTGGTTGAGTGTCAATTATAATGAAATCAACAGGAAAATAAAACTTGTCTACCTGGATAAGCACGTCCTCCACAACACTACGAGGTATTTTCGTGGACCGATCTGCAAGCTGTAACACCACTGGAGTTGGGTGTAATTCTCCCAGTCTAAGTTTCACAAATACTGAGTAAGGCAATAGATTTACACTAGCTCCTAAATCCAACAAAGCATTCTTAATTGTGTGGTTCCCTATATTATAAGAAATAGTGGGGGAGCCTAGGTCTTTACATTTTAGAGAAATTTTGTGTTTGAGTATACAACTAACATTTTCTGTTAAAAAGGCTTTTTTCTGAACATGAATGTTTCTCTTTTTAGTGCAAAGGTCTTTAAGAAACTTGGCATAAGATGGAACTTGTTTTATTACATCAAGTAAAGGGATGTTAACACTTACCTGTTTAAAGATTTTAAGAATCTCACCTGTGAATTTTTCCTTCTTTCCTTTAGCTAACCTCTGAGGAAATGGAGCTTTAGGAACGTATTCCCGTGGGTTGCTTTCTTCTTTCTCCTCCGGTGGTGAGCCTTCAACATTCACAGGTACAATTTGATTTTCTTTTATCACTGGTATCTCCACTTTGTTGTCGACTTCTTTTCTTTTTTGCAAGGTCATAACGGCTTTGACCTCTTCATGCTGCTGTGGTGAATTGGTACTTGCTTCATGCACTCCTTTAGGATTAGGCACTGGTTGACTTGGAAATTTGCCTTTCTCAACAGTCATTGCCAAAGTCTGAACTGAAGAAGCAAGTTGTCCCACCATCTTTTCGAGGCTTGAAACTGATTAGGCTTGTGAGTTGAAGCCTGCTCTCATCATCTCATTTCGTAGTCCATCAATGGTTCGGTTTTGTTGCTCGATCATGGAGTTAGTAACATTCTCGACATTCTGGAATGTATCCTCCCATTGTCTGGGTTGAGAGTAATTCTGGTTCTGATTGTATGGTGTAAATGGTGGCTGAGAGACTTGAGGAACTTGAGGAATTGGTTACATTGGTGAAGCTGGAGCTGCTGATCAATTCTATTAGAATCCTTGAGACCATGAAAAATTGGGGTGGTATCTCCATCCAGGATTATATGTGTTGGAGTATGGGTTGTAATTTGATGGTTTTCTTATTACACCTATGGTATTGGCTTGATGTCAGTAAGAGACATGATCTTGTTGCTCTGATGAATTAACAGTCGTCAATGATCACTCTTTGACTTCTTTAATTCCCGAACTTGACTCGCCAATATGAACCTCATTCACTCCTTTAATTCTTCTAGTATTCTTGAGAGATCGACTCTGTTGTTGGGAATTATCCGCTTGTGGGAATTATCCGCTTGTCGCTGGAAAAACTCCCAAATCTCTTATGCACTTTTTGACATTAGCTCTCCTTCACTTGTTGCCATTAGCCATTCTTGCACATTTGCCAATAATCCCTCCAAGAAGTATTGGCATTGGTGCCATTTCTCATACCCATGATGTGGACACTTTAAGAGTAGCCTATTGAATCGCTCTCATGCTTCAAAAAACTGCTCGTCTTCTCTCTGTGTGAATTCTGAAATTTCCCTGCGAATAGCATTGGTTTTATGCACTAGGACATATTTATTCAAAAAGTTTGTTACCATTTATTCCCATATTGTAATGCTATTAGCAGGCAATGTATTGAACCATGAACGAGCTCTATCCTTTAAAGAAAATGGGAATAGTCTAAGTTTAACATCATCTTCTAAAAAATTCTCATATTTAAACGTTTGACAAATTGTATGAAAATCATTCAGATGATTGTATGGGTCCTTATTTTTTAAGCCATAGAATGTTGTGAGATAATTTAGCACACTAGGTTTAAACTCAAAACTCCTAGCAGCTACATTTGGGTATCGTATGCATGATGTGCTCAAGTTAGCTAAGGGACTGAAGTAGTTCTTAAACGGCCTCTCCTGTGGTTCTGCTTGTTAGTGTTGCAAATCCATTTCAATTTTATCTTTAAGTGCAACGTGTTTGTGTGTGCGCGAAGTGTTTTTTTCCAATTCAAGGTCTATAGGCTCAAGATTAGGAAATTGTGACCTTCGACCATGCATGCAAAGAACATAAAAATGAGAACAAAACAAATAAAAATAAAGAAGAAAGAGAAATTACGATACTAACTTTATTGCGCTGTTACAACCTTACTATGAAAACACATAAAAAAATATACGTGAAATTAACTAAAATTAAAATAAATTAATAAGATAAATGAAAAATTATAAAGAAAAATAACTTGAAAATTAAATTACAGAAATTTAAAGAAGAGAAAAAGAAATTCTTACCTAAAAATGTAAATTCACTTCTTTTTTTTAATAAAAAAATTACAAGGAAACAACTAAAATAATAATAATAATAAATTATTTACAAAAAAAATTAATTCTACAGATTAAAATACTTACCTCCCCAGCAACGGCGCCAAAAACTTGTTGTGCAAATTTTGTTGAACTCGCAAGCGTACGAATCTATTATAAAATAGATCAATGGTGTCGAGTGTCGATCCCACGAGGAGGTGGATTTAATTAGGTGTAGAATTAATTTTGTAAGTGGGTGATTGGATTTATGGGGAAAATTGATTTAAACTATGCTGGAATTTAAATTGGAATAGCAGAATTAAATTGAACTGGAAACTATTATAATAAAATGCTTGGGTATCTGGATCCGTATCAACATGCACCATGGGCTAAATATTCCTTATTAATACCAATAAAATCATGAGAGGAGAATCCACACCTCATGAACCACACTCTAATCAATATGGTACTAAGGGCTTATCGTGCCAAATAATAATAACCTTATACAAGGGTGCTAGTGAAACTAGGGTGGTAACTAGACAAGATTATTATTATTTGTCGACGAAAAGTCAAAACCTCTACAGAAATTAGAGTGGAAGAGAAAATAAATTTACCAAATAAAGCCCATGACACATGTTAAGACTTCACCTTCAACCCAAGCTTGAAAGAAAATTAGTTACTCATAATTGAACTAAGGGTAAAATGTGAATTTATTAAAATACGTAGAAAATACAAGATGGAGAAAGAATTACAGAAAACTAAGTTCAAAAATGGATTCAGGGGTATCAAATTAGGAGGGAGAGGCTCTCTTTTTATAGATACATTGAGTAAATCATGGCCATCGGATTAAAAACAGTTTGGACACATAAGATTGCGCCACGTCATCAGTCAACAGTATGCGGTCTAACCACGAGTTTGACCACCCAGTTTGAACAGTAACACGGTTTGTACACGGTTTAAATAGTGATGCTGTATGAACAGTGTCGTGAATAGTACTGTACATGTGAATAGTGCCATACGTGTGAACAGTGCCATTTTTCCTTTTATGTTCCTCTAAAGGTTTTCGGTTGTCCTGAGTTTAAAAGTGACGTCCGTTTTGCTATTCGATATCTCATTCATTGTGAAATGACCATGATGCCCCTAAAATACATAAAATACTTAATTAAAACAAAACACTTATAATTAAATAACAAGGGATTTAAATAAATAAAATTAGAGATGTTAGTGAGACTTGAATTGTAAAATGACGATTTTCTCCTTTATAAATATACACTTTCTAACACTCAACACCTATCCTTGATCCATAGAGGGCGTTCAAGCCATTTCTAGACGTAAAACCAGAGGAAGATGTGAGCCACAGTCGCAACTATCTGTAAATATCCTTTTACTTTGCTGTTTTTTTATTTCACTGTTGTTTTATCATTTGCACTATTGTCTTTAATAATTTTATTTTATCATTTTTTTCCTTTTTATTGTTTCGCTTTTTGACTATCGAGCCATATGCTTTACGCGTTAATTGACACTGACATGCTACCTTATACACAATTGTGACCCACTGTCACCAAGATTTTTAAATATGATTTGTTTTGTTAAGCACTCACAAATTGTCTTTGAGAAGTATCCTGATGGCAGCTACTCCCAATAAACAATTCAAGAACATTTGTGTGCTTTCTGGATTTAACTATGGTAAACATAAAGAGTTCGTTGAGGCAGCCATAGATCTTGGTCGAAGCATAACAGAGAGAAAATTACACTTAGTGTATGGAGGAGGTAACCGAGGGTTATCAAAATTGGTCTCAGAAGCTGCTTTTGTCAGAGGAAGCCAAGTGTTAGGCATCATTCCAAGAGCTCTAAAACCTTTGGGCAGTTTGTCTGACTCACCGACTGGAGAAGAGTTAGTCGTCTCAGGTATGCAAGAAGGAATAACTGAAATGCTTAATCATGCTTATGCTTTTATTTTCTTACTAGGAGATCTTACAACTCTATAGGCACTTATCACATTAGCATCTTGGGTCCATCTGCACATTCACTAGAAACTCATCGGTTTGTTAAATGTCAATAACTTTTATGATGGCTTTATCGCATTTCTTAACCATGCAATAAAAAATTATTTGATTGCTTCTATAGCAAAAAAGCTTTTTATTTGTGCTCACAATGCTAATGAGCTACTTGATCTGTTACAAGCTTATAGACTAGAGCCAGACCCCAAGACCTTGGTGTTGGAGTATCCAAATAATGATGGTAACAGTGGCCGCAGTAAGAAGTATAAATTAGATTTAACTTTCTGCCTGTAAATATTTTCTTCTGTGTTACACCACCCAGGTGATGTCTTTTAAGCTCTACTTCTTTCCTTTAAAACATTGAGGACAATGTTTCGTTCTGGTTGGGGGAGGGAATAATCGATAATTATGGAATCTTGGTTAAGTTTTTACTAATTTTTTGTTATAGAAAGTAATTGTTGCTAATTTTTTGTGTTGAAGATGGCTGAATATGGAGTGTAGTTACTCTAGAAACGCATCTTGTTCGTAAAAATAAAAAAAAAATTTCAGACATCTTCTTTTTCTTTATTAAGCTTTGATATTCATTTTCTTCTTTCTTCTTTTTAATATCCCCTTTATAAATATACATTTTCAAAATTTTGAGTCGAAGATGGCTGAATATGGAGTGTAGTGCCTCTAGAAACGCATCTTCTTAGTAAAAAAAAAATATTTTCTTTTTCTATCATTTTAAGTGTAACTTTTCTAATTAGTTTTTCTGCATCATTTTCACATTTGTGCATGCATATTTTCCTTTCATGTTTAGAATAGGTTGGGGGTAGAATGTTATTTAAAAAAAAAATTGTGTGATTTGTTTTAATATTGGAAGACATGATGAATTTCAAATTTTAGTATTTATATTATCTTTGATCTTAAAAGATGTTATGCCATGTTTGCTACTCTACATGTTGATGCCGGAGATAAATATGAGTTGTTTGAAGGAATGAACATGTCATAATAAGTACCAAGGGAGTTCTTGAGCCTATCATTTTTCTTGAAGAGTAACCCTTTTTCCTATTCTTCATACAACTTAGCAGTTTATTATTTTATACACGATCTCTAGATTTTTTTTGAGTTAACCCTTAAAAAAAAGTTGTGAAATTAAAAAGAAGAAAAAAATGTGTGTTGCTACATCTGAAGGCCCATCTAATTAGTAGATATAGAAGAGTATTTAGAGCCCTAAAAGACGATGGAAAGGCCATCTTTGACCCGTTTGAGCCTTTCTAGCCATCCATTTTGTGAAAAATCCATAGTTAACCCTTTTGAGGCATTAAAAAAAAATCTTTGTTAACTTATCATCTTGACCTACTATGATTTGGAGTATTATCTGATATCTTACAAGTTACAACACCTATTTATGTTTGAGAAAAAAGTAAATAATTATTTTGTTCAGTGAAGTTATGCCAAACAAAAGAAAAAAAAACAACAACAAAAAAATTGTTGTTTAAAAAAAAGAAAAATAAATAAATAAGCAAAATGCATCTTGTAATTTCCAAAAAATCTCTATTTTTTCTTAAACATATGTTTTGTTTTTCCTATTTTCCTTCATTTGTTAGCCATGTCCCAAGTTTACGTTAAGTCCTAATAAAAGTTCTTCTTGATTTTATAGAACTATAGTCTGAAGTAGAAGCTAGTTATATGGGTTAAAGATGTAGTGGTGCATAAAAAGAAGAAAAAAAATAAATAAATTGGGTTGACTAGTATTTTGTTTGAGTTGAGATCATATTATTTCTAAGCTGAGGGTAATATTTCTTTCATCTTGGGGAGAGTTTGTGATATTACTTCTTTATTATTTTCTCTCAATTACCATTAATTAGAGTGAATAATTTTTTTGTTTAATTTCTTTATGAGAGTGTCACTAGTACCAGTGAGATTTTGGAGTTTGACATGTCATTGTTGAAAGCAGTTGTAACAAAGTCTACTGGGCTGATTCATATGAATGGTTGATCTGGGTGTGATGTTTCTTTAGACTGGGGATAATGCTTTTATTTGATTGCTATCATTAGTCTGATTGAATAAACACAATTGTTTAAAAAAAATTTTTGGATTTGAATTTTGTTTTCGCTTTATTTGTTAAGGACTAGTAATAAGCTGGTTGGGGGGTGTGTTGAGTGTTAAGTGTTAGAAAATGTATATTTATAAAGGATAAAATCGTTATTTTATACTTCAAGTTTTACTAATATTTATACTTTTATGTATTTAAGCTTCTTGTGATTTAATTTTGTGTGTTTTATTTTAATTAAGTATTTTATGTATTTTAAGGGCATCGTGATCATGTCACAATGAACGAGAGATCAGACGGCAAAATGGACATCACTTTTGAATTCAGGACAGTCGAAAACCTTTGGAGGAGCATAAAATGAAAAATATCACTGTTCACATGCACGGTACTATACATATTACTGTTCATAACACTGTTCACACATACGGAACGATGACGTGGCATTGACCGATGATGTGGCATTGACTGATCAGGTGTCACGATTCTATTGGATAAAATTCTTATGCACTGTTGAGCAGTAACGTGGCAGCATGTTAGTGGATCAAAAATTGCATGTACGGTACATGCATATACATAAGATTATTTTCAACAAAACCGCATCACTATTCAAGTTGGTTGACTGTTCAAACCGCGTGGTCAAACCGTGTCACTGTTCAAACCGTGTGGTAAAACCATGTATTGTTGACTAATGACGTGGCGCAATCCTGAGCGTTCAAACTGTTTTTAATCCGATGGCCATGATTTACTCAATGTATCTATAAAAAGGGGGTCTCTCCCCCTTAATTTGAGATCCTTGAATCCATTTTTATGCTTCATTTTGTATAATTCCATCTCCATCTTGTATTTTCTACGTATTTTAATAAATTCTCATTTTACCCCTAGTTCAATTATGAGTAGCTAATTTTTTTTCAAGCATGAGTTGAAGGTGAAGTCTCAACATGTGTCATGGGCTTTATTTCGTAAATTTATTTTCTCTTCCCCTCTAATTATTGTGGATGTTTTGACTTTTCGTCGACAAATAATAATAACATTGTCTAGATACCGCCCTAAGTTTCACCAGCTTCCTAATATAAGGTTATTATTATTTGGCACGATAAGCCCTTAGCACCATATTGATTAGAGTGTGGTTCATGAGGTGTGGATTCCCCCCTCATGATTTAATTGGAACTAATAAGGAATATTTAGCCCATGGTGCATGTTGATACGGATCCAGATACCCAAGCGCTTCAATTATAATAGTTTTCACCTTAATTTAATTCCGTCATTCCCATTTAAATTCTAGGATAATTTAAATGACTTCCACCACAAATCCAATCAACCACCCATTTACAAAATTAATTCTATGCGTAATTAAAATTCACCTCCTCGTGGGATCGACACTCGTCACCATTAATCTATTCTACAATAGATTCGTGCGCTTGCAAGTTCAACAAAATTTACACAACAGCTAGCGCCAAGAGTTTACTAAAACTCTAATCAAATATATATTACATAGATCTAGAAGATGAGCACCTAGATGCAATTAATGCTTCTAGTTAACTCCTTATGAATAAGTCCATCTATATAAGATAATTGCTTAGAGGACGCTAATGCTTTTAATAAATTCTAAATAATTTACTCTAATTAAAGAAGATAAGCAGTTAGGGGTGGCTAATGCTTCTAAAACGAACTCAACGAGAGAGTTTGGCTTATGTAAAGCTTCGAGCTTTGACCATAGTAGATGGGGTAGTCTCTCCTAGTGGGAATTAAGGACTCGATTATCTTAGTGACTAATACTAGGAAATGCCAAATAAGGCTAGCAAGCTTGGAAAATAAAAGGACAATAAATGGTTGGCTACTTACTATGAGTTTGAGTTATTTCACTCGTGATTGCATCAAGCAAAAATAAACTAAGTAGTCATACCTTGTGATTAGAGATCACAAATGTTTTTATTGTAATTGTCAAAGGACAGAAAAATACACATGGAGAAATCCTTGTTATAGAAGTCAAGAATATAAGCACCTGCAAGTTATTATTGTGTGGTCTTTATTTTTCCAATGACAAATGTATATTGAAAATTCATCAAAACCTTTGTCTTTATTATTAACCTTCTAGGATTAGGATATTTACTTTGTGGTATTTTTTTAACCATTTTTCAAAAGAGGTTTTATGAAAAGTTGTTCACTACTTTATCTTGTGGGGAAGTGTAGTGAAGACATTGGCTAAGTTGGCAAGAGAGAGCACACTGGGCTCATTCACCGTAATGATAAAGCGTATGTGTGAAAGTCATTAATAAAAAAAAAAACAACTTGGAAAACCACATGGCAAAGGAATTAGTGCTAAATGCTCATTGCGACTAGTTCATTTTAACAATTGTGGTAAAATGAATGTAAAGGTTAAGAAGTGAAACCTATAGTGATTACATTCATATATCTATCTATTTTAGCCCAAATGTCTTTGATCGCTTACACAATAGTTGTACCTAGGTTACTTCAGATTAATTTTGGATATGGTAGAGATCAAGTTAAGAAAAACCAAAATACTTATATCTTTCTGTGCAATTCCAAGAACTGTATATGAGAAAGATATAGATAGATAATTGATTATTCTTAAAATTGTCTACTACTCCTGTCCACTACTTAGAGTAGTAAAAATTGAATAATAACACATTATGATAATTGATAAAGTAATAGCTTCTCCAATATGTTGTTGGAGATATTCTATTTAATTATATCTTAAATACTAATTAATTCCCATATAATGAGTCACTTACGCACTATTTCAAGTTATAAGCACAATACTGTTGGGTGATTTCTATTGCTATAGGTGTCAATGTGTAAATGTACATAACAAGTAATATACTTAAAAGCATTCAGATCGTCTCCACAATAATTGATGTTATCAGATTTGCTACAGTAATCTTAAGAGTGCAATTTCAATTTAAATCAAAACAAAATAATTAATGAAACTAATGCACTAACTAAATTAAAAGCGCAAATAAAAAAAATGCTAGAAGGAAAATTCTCAAGCCAAATATAAGGACAAACTCAATGGGAATAGAGTAGTTGAGTGATTAAACTCACTTAAAGGTATTGACTGTTTTTCTAATTAAGATTCTTTGCTACAACATCTATTACAGTACTTGGCAGAATCCTTCATGCATCTTTAGTTGTTGCTTGTTGGATATCTTAAATCAAAATGCAACCAATTAGTGACCAATTGTTACGCTAGTATTAGATATAACATTATGCGTTATAGGCTTCAATTGCCCCACAAGGTGAATCCCTATGTCTAGTTCTTCACAAATTTTAGATCAAGCATGATCTTATTCAAATTGTGATTAACTAAACTTGAGAAACCCAATTTAAAACCATGTATTGTTTTAATTTGTTCCACTAAGTCAGACTTTTTAAGGCTTTTTATTAATTAGTATCCACTAAATGGGTGGTCAGCTAAAATAAGAAATTGCAATAAGTAAAATCAAGATAAAATTTGCAGCAAATCCAGAGCAACACACATATATCAGTCAAATGACCATTAACCCTGTTTATCACTCTACCACAATAAAGTTTAGTTCATAATTTGTAATAAAACAGTAAATAGAATCATTTCAGCCATCAAATACATTCCCATAAAGAAATAAAAAAATAAGAAAATTAGACGAGGAGTTGTGTTCCACTTGATCTTACGATCCTTTTTCTTTTTCTCCTTTAATCTTTTGTTGCAACCCTTAAATCTCTCTTTTTCTTCTTTTCATGTGTGCTCCTTTTATAGCTTGGAATTAGGGCAACCAAAAGCATGTGGCCATGTATCTCCCATTTTTTGAAACTTCAGATCGTAATCTTTTAGTTAACACGTGCGAAATCTAGTCTATCGTTGCCATAAGATTGCTGCAGCATGGCTACAACTTCTTTTTTATTTAGACTTTTTTCAATTCCTCTGTAGCAAAGTTCTTTTGTCATCTTTGTAAGTTTGTTGCAACTGCATTCCATCCTTAAAACTTGAGCTTTTTGGTCACCTATAATCATGCACATAATTACAGCACCAAGTGGTCTAAAATACAATCAATTTATTAAAATGAAACTTAGACAGATGTTCATGCAAAATGTAACTAAAAATGAAATAAAAAAGCATCATTTACTTTCTAAGTAATATTGATTTAAGTCTAAAAATGTCATGATAACTCTCACTTGATAGAGTTATCAAATACCTAACATAACTTATTTGTGAACCTAGAGTTTGCAGTAAGATACATTGAACAAGAAAATAGGGTATGTGTTCAATTGTAAATGAATGGTTGAGATATTGACTAGATAAGATATCCTAAATGATAACATTTTGAATTCTCAAAGCATTATAAAAGTTGATAAAGAGTATCCCAAATTATGATTTGGATTATCCTCTTTATGATATTACTTCTGAGTCGAGAATTGAGTATATGTTAGATTTTAAAAAAAATCTTAATCCTTGTGAGAGCAAACACCTAATGAGGTGACTGTATGAGATAAATCAATCCAATAGAATAATTGAAAAGGAATTCTATATCGTCTTTCAGAGATTGAAAGGAATTTCTTCACAATTATTTCATAATGTGGTGATGAACTAGGATTATTTACATGGAGCTCACACTGTAAATGCTTAGGAATTATGGATAAAAGCAATGATTAACATATAGAGTCGTTAAATGACAGCTATATTTGGGACATGGTTTGTCAATTACCGAATAAACCATTGCACACAACAAAGTTGCGTATGTGTAAGGCAAGAGGCAAAAGTACACTCATAAATCTTGATTGATTGTTTAAAGTTATGCCCAAGGGGTGTAAACTTAAAAGAAACTCTTGACTAAGAGGTTTCATAAAGGCAATTATTTCTAGTCAACATCACACATGCATTTGTTGTCACATCAAATGAATGTCATAAATGCATCTCGATAGAGATTTGGGAGAAGAAATATACATATGGAACAACTATTGGATGTTATTGCCAATGTTTTTGAGCACATATAGTCAGCATGCTCAAAAGAATTTTTCTAAAGACCTTAAGCGTATAGTTTGCTTGCTCTAAAAGGTTAATATATGTATATTTTCCATGACATCTTCTTATTAATGGATTCTTAAATTTCATCAAGCTATATTTCATTACATGTCTTAAATGATTAAAGATATCCACTGCATTTATGCATGTGTAGGATATTTTTGGATAACTAGAAACAAAACGGATTTTGTCAAAATCACTGGTATTGATATTCCAATGAAATATGCGCAAAGTTGTCTATGTTTTAGGGGTTCAAATCCAAACATAATCTTTTAAGAATTTTCTAACTCTGTTGCTAGAGTTATATTTATATTAGAAATATTCTGAAAAGAATTTCAAAAAATGGCGAATTGGAAGCCAAATTGAAATTCCTATTGAGAATAACAAATTCTTAGCCTGGGCATGCAGATTAAACTCTAGAAAAAAAGAAAGAAAGAAATGGATAGTGTTCTTCATCAGAATGCCAATAAGAGTCTCATGTATATTGGGAGTACAACACTTGATAAATGCTATGAGATTGGTAAAAAATACCAATTCAATCCTACAAAAAGCAATAAATTATTTGTAGCACTATAAACTACTCTTTGCATTGAGAGGAAATTTGTGCTTGAGCACCAATAGATATGGCGATCTAGATGAGTAAAAATTGACCTCAAGATAATTGCACTCATCTTTTTTATAGCATTAGTGCTATTACATGGAGTAGTAAGATAATAAACATGCATAGCTTTGTCCAAGTTGGAGCTATATCTATAGGCCTGTTTCAATGGCTAAGTGAAAAATCTTTTGTTTAGATCTTTGTAATATCTCGAGATTGTAATAAATACTTAAAGACTATAACGGAAAATGATAAACCAAACAAACGGATTTCACATATAGAAGACATTTATGTACTAGAAAATCTAAAACATTTATAGACATAATGATAAGACAAAATATTGTAACTTTACAATATGATCTACATAACATGGTATATATCCTTAAAAAGATGTGACTAGAGATGTTTGCTCGTCAAAAGCTTGGTCTTTTGTTGATCTGCAAGCTTATTGCCGTGGATTAAGAATGTCATCAATGGATATTCTTATAATACTTTGTTATTATTAGTAAAGTACCTATTTAGTTCTTAAAATATGGAGCTAACATAATCACAAATATAAGAATGTAAAAAGATATGTCATCAGGTTAAAACTGTCTTTCTTACATAAGAGGCTGCCCTAGTTGCTGTAGTAGCAAGTTGGGATAAGTAATTTTAAAGAATGTGTAGCCTTGAATACGTCAAGATAGGGTCACATTAAGTAAGTTATTGGACCGACTGTGATGCAGTCTAATATTGTAAAAACCTAATTTAAGCTAGATCTAAGTTTAGCACTTTGTGAAGGCGAGCTTATTAAAACTCAAGTTAAGTGCTTTTAGTAGTGATTGAACTACGACTTGCACAATGAATAGTTAAACATATGCTCTCTGTTGAGGGAGAATTAAATGTAACATGTGATTCATACCTTGCATGCTTCTTGTGACCAATAAAGAAAGTGAGTGAAGAAAAATGAATGAATTACTTTCCTATAGTGTAAGTTCTTTCAAGATATAATGAGACCTCAACCAGTATCCAGTGACCGTCGACTATATCTTGAAGTAAAGCATTAATTTTTGCTACTTTGGCATGTTATCTATGGCTATGATGTTATTCAACTCATGAAACGTGACTAAGAAAGTAATTAGTCTAGAATTTCCAAAATATAAGTAGGATTAGAAGATTTATTTTCTTACATCTAACTTATGTATTCACCGGTTGACTAATTGTATAATTCACATGGGGATAGTTACAATTGTGGATACATAGAGTTCATAGAATCAAGCATATCTTTCATTAAGGGATTAAGTTTGCTTGGATCAAAGTAATGGAAATAAAATCTAGGATACATGATGAACAAATATCTAATCTCTTGCGTTTGTTTACAATTGAGATTTAAACTCTAATTTATTGTTCATGGATCACACATTACATTTACCCGTATGATACTGCATTAAAGGCTTTGGGCTGAATTAATTTCCTCACTCTGTATATGGTGTCATCCCATCATGTGCGAGTGGGAGATGTTGGAATTAGTGCCCATGATAGGCTGGACTGGCCCAACATAAAGAAATATCTAGGAGCTTATTTTAGATAAAGTTCCATATGACTGTTATAAGATTAACTGGACTCTGAGAGTTATAAAGTCTTTTAACTGATTTCAACCACTCTTATTAGCTTTTATATAAACATACCTATTGTACCAAAAATAAAATTGTGTGAGTGGCACGAAAATATGTAGAAAATATTAGAAAATACAGAGAGTAAAAGCAAGAAAGTAAAAAGGCAATGTGCTCTTGCAAGTTAATTAAGGGGATTTTCTTTTATTATGATTATCCTCCGATCATACGCATACAATGGCATAAGAATTTTGCATGAGATTATCCTCTACCTCTACAGTAACATAAACTCGTTGCAATCCGCTTCTACATTTAGGGATCAAAAGGTACGCTTTTAAATCTCATATTAATTGTCTGTTGAGATATGCACAAAAGTCAACATTTTTATTGTATAACTTTGATTATTATTATTATTATTATTATTATTATTATTATTATTATTATTATTATTATTTTGCTTATCTTCATCCTCATATTATCATTTGGAATAATAATCTAGATTGGTGCGGGGAGAAAAATCATATTAATTCTTAAGTTGTTGCTCAGGTATGCAAAATGTTCCTTCACTACACAAATTTCTAAAAACTGGAAAAAAATTAAACCAGTTTTTAATTTTCGAATATAAATTTTAGCCAAAAACCCCTTCCCATTTTAATTTTATGCATAACAAATCTTGGTTTGAATGTAGGTGTGTATGTGCGTGTATACATATAGAAATATAAAAAAATTTCTTTCTCATAAAAAATATATGTTTCATGTTCTCTTTATTTCTTCATTAATTTTTATTTATTTCCTTATATAAAAACATAAAATGTTCTTCTTCTTATACTGTAGAAATGAATTCTAAAGTTATGGTAATTGTTATAATCTTTGAGTAGGTATATGTAGACTTTTTGTTGTAGCCATTCTTATATTGGGGGAGCTTTGGGTAGTTATGATGAGTTAGTAGTTTGATAATTTTTGAAAGTTTTGGGCATATTAATGTTTGGAATCTTTGTTTTGAATATAGTTTATTCTCTACTGATGCAGATAGAGGATATACTATGAGTATGTTTTACATCTTAGAATCATGTAAGTGTTACTGTATCGAATGTATACTATTTTGTGAAGACTGATTTTCACCATTTCAAAGATAAAAATGTTAGTCCTAGAAACTAGAAGTGGCTACAAGTTGATGATTAAAAAAGTTGCAAGCAGGTGCAAAAACTTGCTTGCTGATATGCATATCTAGTTGATTTGATGATAAGCATATCTAGTTGATTTCATCTATTTGATTTCATGATATTCATATCTAGTTGATTTCGTGATAGGCATATCTAGCTAAAGTTGTGATAATTGGCCTTTGGTATTTCTTTTTTTAAATACTTTCAATTTTGTTGATTAAGTTTTCACTGCTGTTTTAAGATAATTTTGTTGCTACTTTAGACATCTTTTTTTTCCCTTTTTGAGCCTTCTTTATTGTTGTTTCTTGTTCATATTTGCTGCTTTGGTGCTTTTTTTCCTGCTACTTTCAGTGTAATTTATTGCTTGTTATCATGATTAACGACTGTTCATCTCATTGATTAACTTGAAAATTTTAATTATTTACAGGGGAGAATTCAATTGGATATTGATTAGATCTATAAATTATATTGCATAAGTTTTTAGAGGAAACTTTTTGATGTTGTGACAATATTTTGATGAAATAATAATTAGTCTGTAACTTAATTCGACAATACTTTTATTTTTAGGGAAATTCTACTTATAAAAACTTTGCTTTTCTTTTTAGAGTGATGATCTGATATATTAAAACTCTGTGCAAACTTATTGTCTGTTGATGTGGCATTAATCTATTAGTTGAATGAAAATATAAAATAATATAAATAAATCATGTGGGTCAAGAGATATTTAATTCAATCAATTTTATCATGCCACATCAGTTTGTACAAAATAAGTTTGTACAAGAGTTTGTCGCTATATCATTACTCTTCTTTTTATAGCTTATGTTTATAAGTTACGCCTTTGATTTTCATTATTTTGCTTTTCATTAACAAATTTCTTTTAAAATAAGTGTAATGTAATTTTTTTAAAAAAAAAGAAAGGAAAAGTGTCATATAATTTCATTCAAAACAATTTAGGATACACTATGGTGTGTTTACTTGTGGGTTTGGGAAATGAGAATGAAGGAATGAGAATAAAATCTATATTTACTTGGCAAACTATAATTTGAGAATGAGAATAAAATGTGTGGGTTCCACATAATTTAAGAATAAGGAATGAGAATTTCATTCCCATGAGGGGTTGGGAATGAAAATATAGGAATGAGAATATGGGAATGAGAATGAAATATATATTTACTTTTCTGTCCTTCTAATTTTTTCATTTTTTCTAAATTACCCTTGTTTAAATCACAAATAATTTTATTATTTTAAATGTCATTAATAATAATAATAATAATTATTATTAAAATTAAATTTTATTAACTTTATTATTTTAGTTATTATTAATTATTGTTATTATTATTTTTAATAATAATAATAATAATGATAAATGTTAATAATGATAATATTAATAAAAATAATACTAAAAATAATTAATAATAACTAAAATAATAAAGTTAATAAAATTTAATTTTAATAATAATAATAATAATAAATGTTAATAATGTAATATTAATAAAAATTGTAATAAAAATAATTAATAATAATAATTATTAATAAAGTTAATAATAATAAAATAAAATAATAAAGTTAATAATAATAATAATTAATATTATTAAATTTTATTACCTTTATTATTTTAGTTATTATGAATTATTATTATTATTTTTATTGATATTATCATTTTTTATTGATATTATCATTATTAACATTTATCATTCTTATTATTATTATTAATAAAAATACTAATAACAATAATTAATAATAACTAAAATAATAAAAATAATAAAATTTAATTTTAATAATAATAATAATAATAAATGTTAGTAATGATAATGTTAATAATAATAATATTAATAATAATTAATAGTAACTAAAATAATAAAGTTAATAAAATTATTATTATTATTATTATTAATTCTATTTTTAATTAATATCATTTTTATAATAATATTTACACATTTATGTAGTCAATGAAAATTATATTACTTAATATTATAGGTATTTTGGTAAATTAATTCTCATTCCCATTCTTCGTTTCCATTTGTTTTGCCAAGCAAACACATCAATGACATTCTAGCACATTCTCATTCCCATTTATTTTTGCTAAGTAAACATTAGAATCTCATTCCCATTCCTTATTCCTATTCTAACTCATTCCTATTTCATGAAGTAAATGCACCGTAAGTTTAATACACCCTCAAATGTGCCATGAATTAGTTGCCATCAATTTTTACAATCAATTTTGGATATTTGGTAGATGGATACTCTATTAGGTTGCAATTTTATTGAAATGGCCCATATTATTGCAGAGATTTTGGCTTATTTTTTCCTTGAAAAATCATCATATTGATGTTGCCCTTTCTTTCTACCATATTTTGTTTTTATCCCTCAATTTTTTTTCTTTTGGTGTTGCTAACATATTTTCATTCATAAATGATTCTAAATTTCAATTGAACTTAGAATTTTTCGGACTCTATAATTTAAAATATCCATCAAGATTAGTTTCTCTAAAAAAAAAAATCAAGCAAAATGTAACTAAAAAAACTATGCGACAAATAAGAATAGACATTGTCACTTGAATTATTAAATTCTTTTCCAAACTACTGTCCGATTAAAATAAAGGAAAAATTGGATAGATATGTAATCTTATTATAATTAATTTTTTTAATTACAAGTTCTTTTAAAAGGCATCATTTTATCAATTGTGTAAGAAATAGTTAGACCATTAAATTTATTTGTTTAATTTCATGAACAAATTTATAATTTGTGTACGAGTTAAATAAAAATTAGTTAATTAGATATATTCGCAAATGTAATTATTGGGCACAAGTTGAATTTAATTCAATTTAATGTATCTTTATTAGTTAAATCAGTCTAGCAAAAAATGTGTATCGAATGAGTATTAATGGAGTTTACCATATATATAGAGAAAACTCTACAATATTACAATTTCATGTTTTAGTTATGTGGAAGGCAGGGGAGGATTCTTTTATAAGTTACACAATAATGTAACTTACATCATCAATTCGACTTGTGTCTATTAACTCAAGAGTGCTTTGACAATTAAGAGTTTAATTACTGACAACTCGAGTTGTGTCTAATAACCCAAGAGTGCTTTCATAATAAAGAGTTTAATTACTGGGTGCACCAAAGTAATTCAGAAATTGGTACATAAATGAGTGGAACTAATTTTTGTGGTACATAAAGAGCAAGCCCTTCAGTAATAAATGCATTTTGCATTCACATACATTTTGGGTGATTAAAGGAGGAAACAATTGATAGTTTTGAGTTATCATAGGAGGAAAGAATTGATGATTGGAGAAGTCTCTTATTCCTAGAAAAAGAAAGCAACAACAAATAAATTTACATGAAGCATATTGAACATGGTCTGTCGTAATCTACCACAATGATGGAAAGATCAAAAGTGTTGACCTAAGGCCCCGTGCTGGGGCTCGGCTCCCGAACTGTACGTAAGCTGCCTCGTATGGCATTTCTTAAGAATAAAAACTTGAAGCTCTCTCTTTTTAAATAGAAAGAAAAAAAATGCATTTACAAGACAAAAAACACTTCTTCAAAAAGCCTTCACCTTGTAACATGGATGTCAAAAATGAAATAGGTGGAAATTTTTTTTTTTTTGTGTATTTGAAATTGTAAGGAGAAAATCAGGTTTTTCAATTTTTCAATTAAAACCTTTTTGGACCGATCTCATACAACATATAAGAATGAAGTAATCTAAAAATTCGTACCTTTGATGATCTGAGAAGACGAACGATTGAGAGTTGTAGATCCGTCTCCAAACGATTTTTCAGGCTATGACTCAAGATCGATCAACACTGGACGTGTGGGCGTCTGTTTCACCACTCCCAATTGCAACTGGCATCTTTTAGATGTCTTCTATATTTTTCTCGAAAACCTTGGAATTCTATCCTCTCCAAAAAGGGAGAAAGTACCCCTTTTATAATATCTTATGAAAAACCTTAGTATGTTAGGATTAGAATTCCTATTTTAAATTAAAATAGAATTCCTCTTTTAATTTAAATATTTAAATTAAATACTTTCTCTCCACTTACGTAAAAGTGGAGAGAATGTGAAACTAACTAGGGGACCACCTTGTAAAATATCACAAGCCCCCCTTTTACACTTGAATATAACATACTAGGCTTTAACAAATATTATAATTATGATTTTCACCTAATACGCCAGTTTTCTTGCTTTTGGGTCCAATGATGGTGTTGTCAATTAAATGAGCTAACCCGGGGATCATTTGGGAACATACAATAGTGGCTATAATAATTAAATTTGTAATTAAATAAATATAATTATTTAATTCCAAATCTACTCCACTATAAGATTGGAACTGACCTTCACAATTGTATGCTCGAATAATAATTCGCCCAAGCCACATTGATTTCTTTACTGCATAATCCTTTATACCACATCATTAATTAAATCGATATCTCAACTGTCCAATCGATTTAATTACATCTTGTTCCTTGATACTTACTGGTTTTCTCTAATGATCCTTTTCAACATACTAAATATGTTGACACACTCTGGCCAGAGAATTCTATGATCAAATGCCAAAAACCCATCAAGAGATGTGTCGTACAAATTCTATATTGTTAATCTATAACTCCAATACTCATAATTGCCTCCACCAAGATACCGGGTAATCTTGACCACAAGTGTGTGTCGTGCCCATTGGTAACTCAAATGGAATAACAATTACAATCATGAAATCATAACTAACTCAAGATTAAGATTACAGTAAAATCAATGCCTATGAGATTTAATAAGTCCGATACCATTTCAAGGTTAATTAAATCTCATATGTGATCCTGTTCAATGTAGTCGTACTACATCAATAAATTCATACATGATTAAGACAAACCATTCAATGAATTTATTACAGTCTATATCTAAATAAAGTGCCCAACTTTATTTATCAACTGCGAACATAATTTATTTAATCATAAGATAACTTGTATTTATGTCTTCTGTGAATCCACATGGTGATCACATAAATACATATAATATGATCAAATGGACTTTACTCAAAATATTAATGCAATTAAGATACTTGAATAAAATACCTCATTTATTTTATGAATCAGAAAAATTGTTTATTACAATAAATATATAAATATGCTTTAAAGAGCATATTTTTCCAACAATCTCCTACTAGCTCTCAAAGCATATTTGGCATCTCGCGCATGCCCATGGACTCTAAGTGCAAGTCAAAAAGTTTCCCAGGTATGGCCTTAGTAAAAAGATCTGCCAAGTTTTGCTGTGACGCAATCTGAGTAACTTCTACATCACCTCTCTGCATTATATCCCTTATGAGATGATACTTCCTCTCAATGTGTTTTTGTTTCTTGTGGTTCCTTGGTTCTTTTGATTGAGCCACTGCACCACTATTATCACAGAATAATTTAAGTGGTGCATTTGCAGCAGATACCACCTCAAGATCTTGAAGGAACTTGCGGAGCCATACCGATTCTTTTGCAGCCTCAGATGCAGCCACATATTCAGCTTCTATTGTGGAGTCAGCGATACAAGATTGTTTCACACTCCTCCAACTAATAGCTCCACTTCCTAATGTAAACACATAGCCAGAAGTAGACTTTCTAAAATCCTTATCTGACATAAAGTCAGAATCAGTATAACCCACTGGAATAAGTTCATCACCAGAATACACAAGCATATAATCCTTAGTTCTTTTCAGATACTTCATTATGTGCTTGACAGCAGTCCAGTGTTCAAGTCCAAGATTAGATTGATATCTGCTAACCATCCCAACCGCAAAACAGATGTCTGGTCTAGTACAAAGCATGGCATACATGAGGCTTCCCACAGCTTCCGCATAGGGAACTCGTCTCATTTTCTCTATCTCCTCAGATGTTTTGGGTGATTGATCCTTAGAGAATGAAATTCCATGTCTGAATGGTAACAAACTAGTCTTAGAATTTTCCATGCTAAATCTAGCCAATATCTTATCGATATAGACTGCTTGAGATAAAGCTATCGTTTTATTCTTCCAGTCTCGTAGCAACTTGATACCAAGAGTATAACTAGCTTCTCCCAGATCTTTCATATCAAATTATTTCGCTAGCCAACTCTTTATTGTAGTTAATACTCCTACATCGTTTCCGATAAGGAGAATATCATCTACATAAAGAATTAGGAAGGCTACTGATTTTCCCTGAATTTTCTTGTACACACATGGTTCATCAATATTCTGAATAAATCCAAACGATTTTATCGCTTGATCAAATCTGATGTTCCATGACCGGGATGCTTGCTTCAATCCATAGATGGATTTCTGCAACTTGCATACCAAGTGTTCTTGGCCTTTTTGTATGAATCTATCTGGTTGCTGCATAAAAATGTCTTCTTCAAGATGCCCATTAAGAAAGGCAGTCTTGACATGCATTTGCCAAATTTCTTAATCTAGCACTGCAGCAATAGAGAGCAGAATTCTGATGGATTTAAGCATAGCAACCGGAGAAAATGTTTCCTCATCATCGATTCCCTCCTTTTGTGTGAACCTTTTGGCTACTAATCTTGCTTTAAATGTTTCCACCCTTCCGTCTACTCCTCTTTTTCTCTTGTAGATCCACTTGCACCCTATAGGTTTTACCCCATTTGGTGCTTTTACAAGTTCCCAGACTTTATTGGAATACATAGATTCCATTTCTTGATTCATGGCCTTTTTCCAAAATTCGACATCTCTATCTATTAGAGCTTCGTTGTAGCTAGTGGGATCTTGTACATGTTCATCTGAGATAGCCGTATAGGTTTCTCCCAATAACATGTATCTCGCAGGTAACTTAGTTACCCTCCCACTACGACGAGGTTCTAAAAGTGATGGTTCTTCAGGGATAATCCTGTGTTGATCAGCTGGTTGTTGCTGTTCTTCCTGTTCTATAACAGGAGTTGAAAGCTGAGCATCAACCTGATCATCTGACAGTTTTTCAAGTATTACCTTACTCTTAGGTTTGAAGTTATTCATATAGTCTTCCTCGAGGGAAGTAAAATGTGTGCTCACAATTACCTTCCTATCTTGAGGACTATAAAATAAACCTCCCCTTGTTCCTTTGAGATACCCCACAAACATGCAAACCTCAGAACGTGAATCCATCTTGTCTGCGTTTGGTTTCAGCACATGTGCTGGTGATCCCCATATACGGATATGTCGTAAACTTGGTTTGCGACTCGACCATAGTTCTATTGGGGTTTTAGGCACTGACTTAGATGGAACTAAGTTCATAAGGTAAATTGCAGTCTCCAGTGCTAGTCCCCAAAAAGATATTGGTAATGTTGAATAACTAAGCATAGATCTCACCATATTCAAAAGAGTTCTATTTCTCCTTTCAGCTACCCCATTTTGTTGTGGTGTTCCTGGGGCAGTCAACTGAGATATAATCCCATTTTCAACCAGATACTCTTTGAAATCTCAGGAGAGATATTCACCACCTCGATCAGATCGAAGTTTCTTTATGTTCTTATCTAATTGCTTTTCTGTCTCAGCCTTATACTCTTTGAATTTCTTAAGTGCTTCAGACTTATGACGCATTAGATAAACATAACCGTATCTCGAGTAATCATCAGTGAAAGTGATGAAATACTCATAACCTCCTCGATCTTGTACATTGATTGGTCCACATACATCTGTATGTACCAATTCAAGTGGTACTGTTGCACGTACACCTTTGGCCGAGAATGGCCTTTTGGTCATTTTTCCTTCTAAACAGGATTCACAGAGTGGCAATGATTCATTTTCCAGTGGACTCAAGAGCCCATCTTTGATCATTCTCTGTATCCTAGTTTGGTTTATATGATCCAAGCGTAAATGCCAGAGGTAACATTGGTTGGAAGAAAGATTTCTTTTCTTAGATAAATGTGTATGCTCATCATTATTGATCATTGTGTCATGCATAGAATGGATCATAGGACTTAAATGATATAAATTATCTTCCAATGTACCAGAATAAATTAGTCTCTTATTATAAAAAATAGAAACAGAGGATCCAAAATTTACAGTGTACCCTTGTTTTGACAAACAAGCTACTGAAATTAAATTCCTCTTAATGTCTGGAACATAAAGACAATTATTCAAAACTAAAGTCTCATTATTAAAAGATAATAAAACAGATCCAGTCTTCACTGCTGACACGAACTGTCCTGTCCCTAACTGCAGCTTGACGCTTCCTTCACTTATTTTCCTGGTTTCCTGAAACCAATAAAGTGAATTACAAATATGATTAGTTGCTCCTGAATCCAACACCCAAGTGTCAATAGGATTCTGAACTAAACAGGCCTCTATTACAAAAAGATTTCCCATACCTGATTTTACAATCTTAGGGCAATCCTTTTTCCAGTGACCTTTCTGTCCACACTTGAAGCATTTGCCTTTCGGCTTGCCATCTTGCTTGGTAGACGATTTCTTTTTCCCAGCTTTCTTCTTACCCTTGCCTTTTGGCTTAGGCCTAGAAGAAGAACATTTTTCAGCAATATTTATGCTTCCTAGAGATTTTTCAGTACGATAGATCTCTTCAGCATAATGAAGTTCGTTCATCAATTCAGTTAAGGTCATATTTCTTTTTTTCATGTTATAATTGACCTTAAACTCTTTGAATGTATCTGGCAGAGATTCTAGCACCATATCAATTTTTAAGTTATCATCAATTTGTGCACCCTGAATCTCAGCCTCAATCAAATAGTCCATCATTTTGAGGACATGATCACGAACTCTTGTGCCCTTCCCCATTTTACTATTCATAACACCCTTCAATGCTACTTGTCTCGCAGAGCAAGTACTCTGCCCAAACATCTCTTGGAGACTATCCATTATTTCAGTGGCAGTTTCCAAATTCTGGTGTTTGGTCTGCAGAATATTAGAAATTGAGGCTAAAATATAGCATTTAGCCATTTCATTGGCCTTTTGCCATTTCTCATAAAGCCTCCTCTTATTTCTATGAGCATTTTCTGGTGGTACTGGGGGGCATGCCTGGGTTAAGACATATTTATAATTTTCAAGAATCAGACAATATATAGATTTCTTTTCCAATCTATATAATTCTCGCCAGTGAGTTTGTTTTCATTCAGAATAATAGTAAGTGGGCTTAAGGAAGACATTTCTGAAAAATAAAACATCTATACATTAATACATTTAAACAAGTAATATTCACAATAAAAATCTAAAATGCAAAAAACCATAAATGCATTTTATTTTATTGTAACAATAATCTAGTACCGCTTTAGCAAGCTATCCGTTGGGGAAGTCATGCCGCCACTTACTAGACCCAATTAACCATTAGCTTATTTTCTTTCATGTCGTAACATGATAAATAACTATCGTTATCTTTTTGGGCCAAAATTTGATAACAGAGCTTCGTTGGGAAGGTTAATAACAAATTTTGTTGAGTGTATAACCATTGTTTCAATCTACGCATTTCTCATATCATGCAGCCACCGTTAGGGTGATCAACAGATTGAAAAATATTTCGATTTTATCTTTAAAGAAGTTCATCAAATAAAATATCTAATATATATACCCTCCGTAGGGAGCATCACCGTATCATGAAGTCAAGGTATATATATAATTTTATTATTGAACTAACAATGGAGCCCGTGGGAAAATTATCTTGAATTTTCCCTCTCCTACTCAATATTTTAAAATTGGTTTTTCCTTTTAAAACATACATATATTGTTAATTGCATGCTTCTTATAATATTATCAAGCATTTGCGAATTTCAAACAACATACATAAATTCATGTTATATGAATGACATATATCATTATGCATAGAGTGGCACTACCTATTCTATATGACATGTTATCATGGCATGTTAACATCCAAAACATAACATATAGAAAAACAATTAAATAATCTTAATTCATGGCTTTCCTAATATGAAAAATTACATTAAACCTAAGCCTAATCTTCATTGGGCTTCTTGTCAATGTCCATCTTCCATAAGCTTGACTTTGTTAATGGACTAGGGGAAATTGGACTTTAAAATTTATTATTGGTCCAATTTTAATTTTGAAAGAAAATAAATAATTAATTAAATAATAATTTTTTTATTTTATAAATAAAAATTTTGGACCAAATATAAATTTAATGTGTTCAATTTTATCTATGCATTTTAATCCATTAAGCCTAATTTCAATTGGGCCTAAAACTAGGATTCATTAAGCACAAAACTATTTTTAGACTTAAATGCAAAAAATCAAAAGCGTTCCGCCCAAAAGAAAAACTATAAAACTATAGGGACCTCCATGATAAGAATCATGAAATCCTAAAATCATATTTTTCTTTGTTCCTCTCTTCCCCAGCCGCCATCAACAACAACCTCCGCCACTGTTCAGACGCCAGCCGTCCTTCGACGTATCTCCGACCCCGAGCCACCCATCCCCGCGCCGCCGGAAATGCACTAAGCTTGCGTGCTCAACTTCTTCTTTGCCGCACCAAAGCCCCCGCCAGACCGCCGCCGCAAAGCCGGTTGCTGCGAGCTAGCTGTTGCACGCTAGCGTACGTTAGCTGCTACGCGCACAGCAAGCGTGTCTTTGCTAGCTGCGAAAGCGTGCGTGCGTGCGCGCTCGGGTCGCTACGTGCGGCGCTGGTGCATGCTGCGTGCGTGCGAGCCTTATTTTGCGGCGGTGCTTTCATCGGTGTTGCCGCCGTAATTTCCAGCCTTCATCGCTTTGATCCGGCATCCGTGATTGATTTATAAATTTCCTAGGCCAATATTTGGCTTACAAAAATTCTATGCAGTAAAATAAATCAAGAGAGAAACGTGGTGATGAGAGACCACCCCTCTTGTTACAGATCTAAATGAAAAATACAACAGAGAATCTAACCATGAATTAAGACAAACAACAACATGCTTTATTCATATACTAAACAAATAATATATATCTGAATAAATTGTGCCACTCTAATACATAAATATCAAGATTAATTTCATACGAAATTCTTATATATTAATATGAGATGGCTCTGATACCAATTGTAGGGAGAAAATCAGGTTTTTCAATTTTTCAATTAAAACCTTTTTGGACCGATCTCATACAACATATAAGAATTAAGTAATTTAGAAATTCGTACCTTTAATGATCTGAGAAGACGAACGATTGAGAGTTGTAGATCTGTCTCCAAACGATCTTCCAGGCTATGACTCAAGATCGATCAATACTGGACGTGTGGGCGTCTGTTTCACCACTCCCAATTGCAACTGGCATCTCTTAGATGTCTTCTATATTTTTCTCGAAAACCCTGAAATTCTATCCTCTCCAAAAAGGGAGAAAGTACCCCTTTTATAATATCTTATGAAAAACCTTAGTATGTTAGGATTAGGATTCCTATTTTAAACTAAAATAGAATTCCTCTTTTAATTGAAATATTTAAATATTTAAATTAAATACTTTCTTTCCACTTACGTAAAAGTGGAGAGAATGTGTAACTAACTAGGGGACCACCTTGTAAAATATCACAAGCCCCCTTTTTACACTTGAATATAACATACTAGGCTTTAACAAATATTATAATTCTGATTTTCACCTAATACGCCAGTTTTCTTGCTTTTGGGTCCAATGATGGTGTTGTCAATTAAATGAGCTAACCCGGGGATCATTTGGGAACATACAATAGTGGCTACAATAATTAAATTTGTAATTAAACAAATATAATTATTTAATTCCAAATCTACTCCACTATAAGATGACCTCAATAATTGTATGCTCGAATAATAATTCGCCCAAGCCACATTGATTTCTTTACTACATAATCCTTTATACCACATCATTAATTAAATCGATATCTCAATTGTCCAATCGATTTAATTACATCTTGTTCCTTGATACTTACTGGTTTTCTCTAATGATCCTTTTCAACATACTAAATATGTTGACACACTTTGGCCAGAGAATTCTATGATCAAGTGCCGAAAACCCATCAAGAGATGTGTCGTACAAATTCTATATTGTTAATCTATAACTCCAATACTCATAATTGCCTCCACCAAGATACCGGGTAATCTTGACCACAAGTGTTGTCGTGCCCATTGGTAACTCAAATGGAATAACAATTACAATCATGAAATCATAACTAACTCAAGATTAAGATTACAGTAAAATCAATGCCTATGAGATTTAATAAGTCTGACAGTCATTTCAAGGTTAATTAAATCTCATATGTGATCCTATTCAATGTAGTCGTACTACATCAATAAATTCATACATGATTAACACAAACCATTTAATGAATTTATTACAGTCTATACCTAAATAAAGTGCCCAACTTTATTTATCAACTGCGAACATAATAAATGAAGAAAAAGATGGTGCTTTTTGTTTTGATTTTCTTTTCCTTTTTCTTCGACAGTGATGTTGAGACTTGAGGAAAACGTTTTTACCGCCTTTTACTTTTAAGAAAAGAAAAGAATAAATGGTATAAAAAATATAATGATGATGTCAGTTTAAATAAATTTTTTATTTTGAATTGTTTTGTTGTTGATGATGTTATAATCGTTATAACGTTATTTTTTTTACTTAATTAAAGATGAAATATGATATCACATGAAAGGGTGTGTAATAAACTATCATCGACCCACAAAATTAGAAAAATAAAGGTTATCACTTTTTAGTTCAATTAAAATTAAAATTAAAATTAAGATGCAAACATATTAGCAATCCATCATGAATTCATTAGTTAAATTCAGACTTACTTTAAATGTGTTAATATCATTTTAATCTCATACTAGGGGTGGCAAACACAATCCAACCTAATAGATCCGATCTAATCCAACTCAACCCCATATAATTTTGATGGGATTAAGCGGATTATTGTGGGTTAGTTAGGTTAATTTTTTCAAACATAATTAAAAATTGAGTTCGATTGGGTTAATTATGATGAAACCATCTAATCCAACCAAATCCACAATAATAATGATAATAATGATAATAATGTGTTAATTCTCAATTGTAAAATTATAAAGATTTGAATGACTCACCTAATTTTTAATTCTTTTTGTTCAGGCCATTATTTATAGAGTTGGCATTTTATGGCAAGTCTAGTTAAATTAGAATTTTATTTATTGCATATCTTGTAATAGGGATTAATTTATTAATTCCCTAATTTAGTGAGATTCCAATTTATTAGGAATATTTGTTTCCTAGTTTAATTAGATGTCTCATTTAGCAAGTCAATTAATGGTGGGATTTTATAATTGGCGCATGAGATCTATTTAGAGCAAGAAGTTGGTTCAAACAGGAAGTCATTAAATGCTTTAGATATTTCTTAGGAGACAAGCAAGGTAAGAAGATCAGATTTATTCCTATTCAGATTCATGGGAATTATAAGAGGAAAGAAACTCTTATTTAGAAAGAATCTAAGTCTTTTAAGACTTGCTATTTTGGTGAAATCCTAGTGCCTATATAAAGAGAGATATTTCCCAATTGAAGGTGCACAATACAGAGCATAAAGTAGAGAAGCAAAATTCGACCTCCTCCTCAAAGAATCCGGATTTGGCGCATCACGTTATGTTGATTTGATTTCTTATTTTCTGTTCATCTCTGTGGAGAGTCTATGTGGATCTTGGATCACTAGACATTGAAGAATTGAAGAATTGCTATTGATCACTTTGCGAAGTGCCTCGAGAATTGTGGATCAAGAGGGGTACCGATTATTCAAGAGAAGCAAATTCAGTCTAAGGTTGAGTAAACTGTATGGTGATAAACTGTAAGTGAGAGTCTTAAGTTTGGTAAATCCATAGGTTGGAATATCTCAACTTAGTGAATTACTTTTCATCTGGTCGTGGCCTCGTGGATGTAGGATTGATTAATTCGAACCACGTAAAAATCTCCGCATCATTTATTTTCTGCATTTTATTATGTTTTTGGAAAATTAATATTTTTGATACGGATGAACAGTATTCCTAAATAGTAACGGTAAATAGTTACTGCAAACAGTAACGGTAAACAGTAGTCGTGAACAATAATCATGAACAGTTCTTTCGAAAAAAATTAAATTAAATTGTTAATTGTTTTTTTTCTACATCTATTTTTAATAGATCTAAATTCCTATCAATTAGTATCAGAGCAGAACACTAACTATTTATTTAGTGAGATTCTTCGAACTTAGATCTATTTTGTAGGAATGAGTTTGCAAAGAGAGAGAGGCTCTCTGGCTCGTCCACTAGTACTTGATGGGACAAATTATGCTTATTGGAAGCAAAGGATGGAAATTTATCTGACGGCTATTGATGAAAGAATTTGGCAATGCGTACTCATAGGATATACTCCACCTATCAAAATTGATGAAGATGGTGTAGAATCTCCCAAACCAGTCGGAGAATGGACTATTGATGAACTTAATATGTCTGGATATAATGCAAAAGGACTTAATGCCATTGTTAATGGAGTTGATATGTTTCAGCACCAACTAATTTCTACTTGCAAGACATCCAAAGCTGCTTGGGATATACTCCAAAGTACTTTTGAAGGTGACAATACGGTAAAACGTTCTAAACTTCAGAAACTTACATCTGATTTTGAAAACTTGAAAATGCATGAACATGAAACCATTTCTGAATTTAATTTTAGAATCCTCGCTATGATTAATGATTTTTTTGCTCTTGGAAAACCCATTTCTGAAGAAGAAATCTGCAGAAAAATCTTAAGACTGTTCATCCTAGATATCATCCTAAAATTTTGGCCATTGAAGAATATGCTGATATATCTGCAATGACTAGGGGTTCACTTATAGGAAAATTGATGGTTTATGAAACTAACTACTTGAATTTGAATCCCAAGAAAGAAAAAGGTATTGACTTTCAAGTTGAAACGGAGGCTCTTGTCACCAAACCAAGTGAAGAAGATGATCCATTCTTGTATGTGGATAATTCTCTTGCACTCATTGCAAGGAATTTCAAGAAGATGTTGAAAAAGAAGAGCTTCAAGAAACCAAAGAAAACTTCAACATCAGTGGCTCCTATAGTTCAAAAAGGTTCTTCCAACTCTAATTCTAAATTGTTTGATTTTAACAAACTTGAGGGTATTCGATGCAGAGAATGTGGAGGCATAGGACACATACAAGCACAATGTGCTAACACAATGATGATTCTAATGATAGCATCGACGAAGAAGACCTTGTTGGAGGACTTGTTATCCATAATGATAGCAGTAAACAAGAATCAAACATCAGAGATGCATCCATATCTGAAGCCTCGCACTTGGCTCATTACAAGAAAGACACTGATTCCAGCCTTGACACAATTGTGCAACATGTTAACAAGGAGAATGATTTAGATAGCTATATCAGTGACATTGATATAAATGACAAGAAAGCTTTTCATGAAAGCTACAAGATGATGTTCGCTAAGTGGGAAGAAGTTTACAATAAGAATGTGACCTTGATAACTCAAGTATCCAATCTTTTGGATGATAAAGCGAAACTTGAAAACTAGGTGAGTCATTACAAGTCTTTACTTGCTGACAAAGATAATCAATTTCTTGAAGTGACCACTGAATTAGAGAATACTAAAAAATCGCTTAAGATGATGAATTCTGGAACTCAGAAGTTAGATCATATCTTGTCATTTAGCAAATATAGTTCAGATCATCAAGGTCTTGGATATCCACACAGTAAAGACTCGAATTCTCAAGGTGTGTTTGTTAAAGCTTCTCACAAACAGCTTCTCCACCAATATTTAAACTTCCGTATCTTCAAAAAGGTAAAGCTGTTGAACATTCTTCACGAGTTCATCAAGGTAAGAATAATAAGTTTATTCCCACTTGTCATTTTTGTCATGTGAAAGGACATATAAGACCTAATTGCTTCAAGCTCATTAAATATATGAAAAAGGCTATGTTCTTTAATTATTCTCATGGAAAACCTAGAATGAAACCTAGACCTAAAGTTGAGACAAGGGAAAATAAACCTAGAACTACTTAGATGAGGAAGAATGATTACAAAGCTTACACTACTGATTTTTGGTATTTTGATAGTGGTTGTTCTAGACATATGACAGGTGATAGAAGTGCCTTAACCAATGTCAAAAACTTGATCGAGAAAATGTAAGTTTTGCTGATGGTGTGAAAAGTCGAGTGCTTGGAAAAGGAACTTTGGATGTGGAGGGGTTTCCAAAACTTGACAATGTTTTGCATGTGGAGGATCTCAAAGCAAATTTGCTCAGCATTAGTCAAATTTGTGATCAAAACTTGGTTGTCAACTTTGACAAGAACAAATGTCGCGTTCTTGATATTGATGGAAATTGTATTTTGGAAGGATATCGATCATCTGATCATTATTATAAATTAACTAGCTCAATTGTTGTCATAAGACCACTCTTGATGACACAGAATTGTGGCATCAAAAGTTGGGTCACTTGAACTACAGATTACTAACTAGAATTGTGAAAACAAGTGCTGTAAAAGGAGTTCCAATACTTAAAAAGAAACAACCTGGAATATATGGCCCATGTCAATCTGAAAAACAACAAAGGGCGTCGCATAAAGCTATTTAAGATAAAACAACGTCAAAGGTGCTACAACTACTTCATATGGTTCTTATGGGACCAATGCAAGTTAAAAGTTTGGCTGGAAAAAGGTACGCATTTGTATGTGTAGATGATTTTTCTAGTTATACATGGGTTGACTTCATTAAAGAAAAATCAGATACATTTGATCTGTTCAGAAAACTGTATGAAAAGGTTAAAAATGAACAAAATTGCAATATTATCAGAATTAGGAGTAATCATGGAAGAGAATTTGAAAACTCCTGTTTTGAAGAATATTGTAATTTACATGGAATTTCACATGAGTTTTCCTCACTTATTACTCCAGGACAAAACAGTGTTGTAGAAAGAAAAAATAGTACCTTGCAGGAAATGGCTCGAGTGATGTTGAATTCAAAGAAACTTTCAAAGAGATTATGGGCTGAAGCACTTAACACTGCTTGCTACACCATTAATCGTGTTTATTCTCGTCCAGGTACTAAGAAAACTCCTTATGAGTTATGGAAAGGTAAGAAACCTAATCTAGGTTACTTTCACATTTTTGGGAGCATGTGCTTTATATTAAATGATCGCAAACATCTTGGCAAATTTGATTCAAAAAGTGATGAAGGTGTTTTTCTTGGTTATTCTAATAATAGCAGAACTTTTTGTGTTTATAACATGAGAACTCAAAATATTGTTGAATCTGCAAATGTTGTTATTGATGATTATCAAGATTTTACAGATTACTCGATTGGGGAAAAGATAACAAATCTTTTAGAAACACCAAAAATTGTTACAGCTGCACCTGAAGTTCGAGTTATTGAGAAAGGTCAATCTAGTGAACCTCTCTTGAAAGAAAAAGAACTTGTTAAAGAAGACGTCTCTAAGGAAACACCAAAGATTGTGAAGGAAAAAGCTTTAAAACTCAAAGCAATCAGGGACATGCAGGACCCAATCAGAAAGGAACCATCATCAAGAGTTAAGAAAAATCACTCATCCGAGCTTATTCTAGGCAATCTTGATGAACAAATGGTCACAAGGAAAAGGTATGCAAATATGGTAAGATTTACTTGCTTTGTATCTTTGACTGAACCTAAGAATGTTAAGGAAGCTTTAGATAATGAATTTTGGGTCAAAGCTATGCAAGAAGAACTAGAATAATTTGAACGAAATGATGTATGGATACTAGTACCTAGACCAAGTCACACTAATGTTATAGGAACCAAATGGATTTTTAAGAACAAAACAGATGAATTTGGTAACATAGTGAGAAATAAAGCTAGACTGGTTGCGCAAGGCTACACGCAAATTGAAGGTGTTGACTTTGACGAAACTTTTGCACCAGTTGCTAGAATTGAATCTATTCGTTTGCTTTTTGCAGTTGCTTGTTCAATAGGTTTTAAATTATTTCAAATGGATGTTAAGAGTGCATTTTTGAATGGCATCTTAAATGAAGAAGCTTATGTTGAACAACCTAAAGGTTTTGAAGATCCTCATTTCCTAGACCATGTTTTCAAATTGCAAAAGGCTCTATATGGTTTAAAGCAGGCTGCTTGAGATTGGTATGAAAGGTTGACAAAATTTTTGATTGAAAATAGCTATAAGCGAGGGGGAGTAGATAAAATACTATTTATTAAGCAACTCAATCCAGGGATTTTAGTTGTTCAAATCTATGTTGATGATATAGTGTTTGGTTCTACTTCTTCTGATCATGTGCAAGAATTTGTAAATCAAATGAAAAAGGAATTTGAGATGAGCATGGTGGGAGAATTGACTTACTTTTTGGGTTTGCAAGTGAAACAAATGGAGAATGGAATTTTTGTTAATCAAAGTAAGTATACAAAAAGTTTAGTCAAGAGGTTTGGTTTAGATTCTGCAAAACACTTGAGAACTCTTATGAGTACTAATACCAAGTTGACTATTGATGATAGTGGTTCTAGTGTTGATCCTAGTCTTTACAGAAGCATGATAGGTAGCTTACTTTATTTGACTGCAAGTAGACCGGATATATGTTTCAGTGTTGGTGTATGTGCTAGGTACCAAGCGAATCCAAAGGAATCACACTTAACTGCTGTAAAAAAAATCACTCGTTTTGTTAGTGGAATAGTTAATGATGGAATATGGTACACTAATAAAACAAATTCAAGTCTTGCAGGATATAGTGATGCAGATTGGGCTGGCAATGCTGATGATAGAAAAAGCACCACTGGAGGTTGTTTTTATCTTGGGAATAACTTAGTATCATGGCATAGTAAGAAACAGAATTCAATTTCTCTGTCCATAGCTGAAGCTAAATATATTGCAGCTAGAAGTTGTTGCACCCAATTGCTTTGGATGAAACAAATGCTTGCAGATTATGGTATGATTCAGGATACTTTGACTGTGTTTTGTGATAACACAAGTGCTATCAATATTTCAAAAAATCCTGTTCAACACTCTAAAACTAAGCATATCAATATTCGTTATCACTTCATTAGAGATTTATTTGAGTGCAAGACCGTGTCCTTAGAATACATTGATACAGAAAAACAACTTGCAGATATTTTCACAAAAGTTTTAGACTCTAAACGATTTGAATCTTTAAGGAAAGCTTTAGGTGTGTGTTCCATATAAGTCGAAATGTGTCTCTTTAGTTTTAATTCATGCATTTGTGCATTAGATATATGACATGCATTTCATTTTTAAATCATTGTTTTTGTGTTCTGGTTTTTAGACCATAAGCAATTTTTCATGTTTTTAAAGATTTGAAAGCCTTAAATGAGTTTTGATTAGAGTTATTTAACCTTTCTTCAAAAGCACATGAATGATAATTAAGTCTCTACTTTGACTCAAGGTTTTGATATTGGCATGGTCTTTGTTGAGAATATTTAACTTATAACTGTTTGCCTTGATTCTTATCTTGTCATAAGACCTCAAATATATGCAGACACTGTGGTCATAAATAGCTACCTATAACTCTTAAGAGTGAAGCTATCCTTGAGTAATCTGAGTCTGCGTATCACAAATATGACAGATGACGAACTTCCATGAGAAGAAGGCTACCTTAAGGGGTAGAGTGAAAGCTCCTTACCATAGATTCAAAAAAAAAAATGGTCTGTCAATTGAAATGGTCAAAAACTGGAGATCAAGATATAACTCTTAAGAATGAAGCTATCCTTGAGTAATCTGAGTCTGCGTATCACAAATATGACAAAGGACGAACTTCCATGAGAAGAAGGCTACCTTAAGGGGTAGAGTGAAAGCTCCTCACCATAGATTAAAAAAAAAAATGGTCTGTCAATTGAAATGGTCAAAAACTGGAGATCAAGATGATAGGGTTAGTTTGACCAACTCTATGTTTTATATTTAAGACCTTGATTGTGAAAATTGAAGAATTTTTAGGAAAAAGGTTTATATTGAGTTGTTTGCACACACACAAAAGCTTAAATTTCTCTAACCTTTACTTATTTGAGGAAATTAGAGTCTTGATTACATGGATTAATGCTTGTTGTGAAAAATTCCTAGACAGTTTTTTTATTCAATTTCATTATTAATGCATTTAAAAAGAAAATTCCTTGATACATGTGCATTCTCATGTTTTTTTTTTCATAATGATATTTTTTACGTTTTAAGAGTCATATTTTTTAAGCAAAACTCAAATTTTTTTTTCTGAAGTGCATTGACAAGCTTTTCCCGTCACAACTTAGCCTGTTGCGCTCTTTTGGTCATAACTTTGTCTATAGAACTCCAACTTCAGTTGTGTAAAATTCTATGAAACGCTGATTCAATAAGCTTTCCAACGATATGTAGCTTGCATTCTGATTCTGTCTCATTCATTCCCAGTTTAATTTTGAATTTCTCTACTCTGCATTGTGTGTCTATTTCATAAAATATCATGCATGGGATTTCGTTTCTGATTTTTTCCTCTTTGTTTCTGACTTGTTTGAGTCAGTTTATGTTTATTTACTGTTCCTGAACAAAATCTATGATGGTTAGTACATTAAATTGGAATACAATTCTCTTTCTAAGTCTTTCCTTATGTGCGTTGGATTTCCAAATCCTACTTGAACAAGGCAAGTTCTTCTATACAAGGCAGCCCTTCGACCCTTGTTCTGCATTCAAACTTGTGCCATCTTTCTCCCTTTCTTCAGCTGGTCCAGATTTTGTTTGTTCTTGTTTATTTTTTTCCTTGTTCTTAATACTCCTTTTCATGGCTTCTAAGCTTAACATTAGTAAGTGCTCTCTTGCTAGCTCTAATCCCAAGTGTCGCCCATCTCTTACGCCTTATCTTTGTTCTGGTTGTGGACAACCTCATGAGATTCATATACTTGATGATGATGTGGATTTTGGTCCCAAATTTGGACAAATACCTCCTGAAGAATCCATGCATTCAAGTGACAGCGACTCCATGGAAAGTGATCCTAGTGAAGATAGTTTTCCCTCTGGCCCTTCCACCTCTAACCCTCGGATCACTACTAATGTCGCCATTGTTCATGATGTCCTTACCGACCACCAACTGGCGCAACACGCGCCCTCACGCGTCATCACCAATGGAGCTTCTGCTCGGACTATTCGCGATTTTCCTCCTTTTGTTGGAGCCTCTATTCGCTCCTCTCCTTTATCTGCCTCTTTTGTTACTAATCTTGCCCAACTTGAGGCCACCATTTTGAAACAAGGGCAAGATATTGCCAACCTTTCTACTCGTTTGGCAGAGTTGCATGCTAAACTACTTCCTTTTTACAATCTCTTGGAAAAAGAGGTGGAGTAAATTATGTTTCAAGTCTTCAATTGATCCATGCAATGAGTTAGGGGGAGTAGTATTTTCCATTCTAGGGAGAGATTTTATTTTTGTTCAAGAATGTTTTAATTCTTGGATTCTAGTTCTTAGGGGAAGTTTATCTTTTTATTACTCTTAATTTTCTGCTTATTGTTGTCTTTCCATTTATTGATCAATAAAATTAGCATTTTATTTTAATTCTTGCCTTGGTTTATTTTCATGAACTAACGTGGTAATTGCCAATTATTTTGGTTAGTTCCTTGTAGTTGTTTATGATTGTTCAGGTTCATATCTTCGCGCCAAAGTTCATGGAAGACTTGTGTTAGATTGCTTTTGCCACAAGAATGCCAAAGGGGGAGATTGTTAAGGCCATTATTTATAGAGTTGGTATTTTATGGCAAGTCGAGTTAAATTGGAATTTTATTTATTGCATATCTTGTAATAGGGATTAATTTATTAATTCTCTAATTTAGTGAGATTTCAATTTATTAGGAATATTTGTTTCCTAATTTAATTAGATGTCTCATTTAGCAAGTCAATTAATGGTGGGATTCTATAATTGGCGCATGAGATCTATTTAGAGCAAGAAGTTGGTTCAAATAGGAAGTCATTAAATGCTCTAGATATTTCTTAGGAGACAAGCAAGGCAAGAAGATTAGATTTATTTCTATTCAGATTCATGGGAATTATAAGATGAAAGAAACTCTTATTTGGAAAGAATTTACGTCTTTTAAGACTTGCTATTTTGGCGAAATCCTAGTGCTTATATAAAGAGAGGTATTTCACAATTGAAGGCGCACAACACAGAGCATAAAGTAGAGAAGCAAAATTCAGCCTCCTCCCCAAAGAATCCGGATTTGGCGCATCACGTTGTGTTGATTTGATTTCTTATTTTCTGTTCATATCTGCGGAGAGTCTATGTGGATCTTGGATCACTAGACATTGAAGAATTGAAGAATTGCTATTGAACACTTTGCGAAGTGCCTCGAGGATCGTGGATCAAGAGGGGTAGTGATTATTCAAGAGAAGCAGATTCAGTCTAAGATTGAGTAAACTGTATGGTGATAAACTGTAAGTGAAAGTCTTAAGTTTGGTAAATCCATAGGTTGTAATATCTTAATTTAGTGAATTAGTTTTCATCTGGGCGTGGCCTCGTGGATGTAGGATTGATTATCCGAACCACGTAAAAATCTCGGTGTTATTTATTTTCTACATTTTATTATGTTTTTGGAAAATTATTATTTTTTATACGGATAAACAGTATTCGTGAACAGTAACAGTAAATAGTTGCGGTAAACAGTAACGATAAACAGTAGTCGTGAACAGTAACAGTGAACAGTATTTCTGAAAAAAATTAAATTAAATTGTTAATTTTTTTTTCCTACATCTATTTTTAATAGATCTAAATTCCTATCACTTTTTATTCTTTTAATGGAATAGACCATTTCATTCTCTGCTCTAAACTCTAATTCCAAAACCAAAATTACTCTCTCATATAAGTAAATTTATTATCCTGTAAGATTAATTTTGAAAGAAAGTTGATTTCAATTTCTCTTTATTTTTTAGTGAATACTTAATGGAACACAATTATGTATCACTTTAATTTTGTTCTTGGACATGATGCTAGCTAATTATTTAAAAGGTCTGAATTTGGAATTGAAAAAATAGATGCAAGAAGAATAAAGTCTAGATGCTTATTGTCGAAATTTTCTTAATTTAAAGATAGTTGATTTTTTTAATCTTTCTTTATTGAACACTAGAAAGTGAATGGAATTTTTATGTTATAATAGATTTATATTTGATTTTAATATGCTTCATATCATTTTCTTTTTTTATTTTTAAAATTTTGATTTAAACTTCAACCTGATCAAACCAAGTAGATGATTTAAGGCTTGAGTTGAATTGGGTTAAATGAGTTTATTTAACTAGGTTAGGTGGATTTTCTCTCTACCTATTCAATAATATCTAGCCCAACTCATGCACACCTCTACATCATACTATCTAAAAATATAAAGTAAACAAAAAGATTTTCAAAGACTTTCAAAAGGACGCCAATAGTCCAACTCCTTAAACAATTTCACATTGGATTTAAGTTGAGTCAACCAACCTAAACTAATGAATCTAAATTCCGATTAAATGCGAAATAAGAAAAAAAAATTTAAATCACACATGTAACACAGATTGAAGGCAAAAGGGAAAAATCAACGTTGAAGTGGTAAATTGGTCTTTGAAATTGTAAACAAAACACAAACTTAGAAAAATAACATAAAACTTAAAAATTGACATTAAGGGTGAAGTTAAACAAAAAAAAATTATAAACTACAAATACGATTAGTAAATTGAAGGAAAAATGAGTAAATTAATCCTGAAGTGGTAAATTTGTCTTCAGAATTGTTAAAAAAACAAAAATGTAGAAAAATTGACATAAAACTTGTACAATAAAACAAAAAATTTATAAATAACACATAGGGCTAGTAAATTGATGGAAAAAGGGATAGATTAATGTTGGAGTTGTAAATTGGAACAAAAATTGTAAACAAAACAAAAGCATAGAAAAATGAAATCAAACTTGTAAATTGACATTAAGTATGAAATGAAACAAAAAATTTGTAAACCACACATAGGACTAGTAAATTGAAAGAAAAATTAGTAAATCAATGTTGGAGTTGTAAATTGGAACAATAAATTGTAAACAAAACAATAACCTAGAAAAATGACATAAAGCTTGTAAATTGACGTTAAGTGTAAAACAAAAAAGGAATTTGTAAATCACACATAAGGCTAGTAAATTAAAAGAAAATAGGGTACATCGATGTTGGAGTTGTAAATTGGAACAATAAATTGTAAACAAAACAAAAACCTAGAAAAATGACATAAAGCTTGTAAATTAACATTAGATGTAAAATGAAACAAAAAATTTATAAACCACACGTAGGACTAGTAAATTGAAGGAAAAAAGGGTAAATAAATGTTGGAGTTGTAAATTGGAACAAGAAATTATAAACAAAATAAAAACTTGAAAAATGACATGACTTGTAAAACTTAGAGATTAACAATAAGTGTGAAATAAAACAAAAAATTTGTAAACCAAATATAGGACAGTAAATTAATGAAAAAAGCGGTAAATTAATGTTGCAGTTGTAAATTAGAACAAGAAATTGTAAACAAAACAAAAACCTAGAAAAATGACATAAAGCTTGTAAATTGACATTAGGTGTAAAATGAAACAAAAAATTTATAAACCACACGTAGGACTAGTAAATTGAAGGAAAAAAGGGTAAATAAATGTTGGAGTTGTAAATTGGAACAAGAAATTATAAACAAAATAAAAACTTGAAAAATGACATGACTTGTAAAACTTGGAGATTAACAATAAGTGTGAAATAAAACAAAAAATTTGTAAACCAAATATAGGACAGTAAATTAATGAAAAAAGAGGTAAATTAATGTTGCAGTTGTAAATTAGAACAAGAAATTGTAAACAAAACAAAAACTTAGAAAAATGACATAAAACTTGTAAATTGGCATTTAGTATGAAGTGAAACAAAAAATTTGTAAACTACACATAGAATTAGGAAATTAAAGGACAATGGGGTAAATTAATGTTAGAGTTATAAATTGATTTTCAAAATTATAAACAAAATAAAAATCTGTAAATGTTGTGTAAAACTTGTAAATCAACATTGAGTGTCAAATAACTAATTAATTTGTAAATTATACATAAGACTAGTAAATGTAACATGCAACTTGAACAAAAAAGGATTATTATCTATTAATTATTTAGAATTAATGGTAGATATGTTTAATTCAAATCTAACTATCCACGTCCATTACGGTATTGATGCCGTTAATTTAATTACGATATTATTGAATGACCTTCAACAAAAATATGATATGATTAATAAACATACTGGCACTATACAACGCAATTTATCAATCATAAATCATAAGATTGAATTTATGTACCAAAAAACAAATCCATTCAACGGATTTGAATTAATGAGATATGAGACAATTATGACATAACTATACATAATTGAATTCATGAGCAAAAAATAAAATCCATTCAGTGTTCATGTTTTGTTATGTTCATTGTTCATGCATGCACAATATAAATATACATTATGTTTGAATTTCTAACAATTGGGTCATGCATAGGTTGTTGGAGAATTTGAAAAGGTTACAACTTGAAACTCATGAATGTTTGGCTTTGCTTTTTCTCAAATAGATGGAAGGAAAATTATCAACCATTCACCTTAATTTTATTCTATTATTAAAATACTATAAAAGTTTGAATTTGTTTGATTTTCGACCCATTGATTCCAATGTGTAATCATTGCCCCCTAAGAAGATAGAATTATCTTTACAAAATAACTATAACCATAATTTGTCTTTGCTTTTACTTTGTCATTTTGTAAGGGTAATTAAATCTTTTTAGTAGATAGTTGATACAATTGCATACATTAGGTATAAAACTGAATAAATTCAAACTTTTGTAAAATTGAATTAATTAGCAAGCTTTTGCAATTTGCTTTGTTAGGCTCAAATACAATATTTCAATTTTGTAATTTTTCCTAAATCAAGCAAACAAGGTGCTATATATTATTACCTTTTTAACCATTTATACCACAATGATCCCAAAAATTATCATAAATCACATAATTAAATTATTTATTTTTAATTATTTGACATAAACTTGATTAAGTACAAGTATAAAAGAAAGATAGAGAAAGAGAGAGAGACTTTAAATGGGGCCTTTGACAATGACAGGGTCAGCGTAGTGGCGATGACTCTATTGACTTCAATGGACATTGGCATGGTGGCAATGGCTCTGTTGAGTGCAAGGTTAATGTTTTTGTATTGGCTTTTTGTTTTTATAAGATATCATTATCTAGTTATTAAGGGGGACATGATATCTGTTGGGATTATATGCTCTTTTAAAGCGTATTAATTTATTTTCTGATTAATAAAATATTTGAGACATTTTCAATTACATAAATTTATTGAATAAGGTCTATTTAATCATATTATATGTATTTATGTGATCGTTATATGGATTCACAGAAGACATAAATACAAGTTATCTTATGATTAAATAAATTTAGTTCGCAGTTGATAAATAGAGTTGGGCGCTCTATTTATGTTTAGACTGCAGTAAATTCATTGAATGATTTGTCTTAATCATGTATGAATTTATTGATGTAGTTTGACTGCATTGAGCTGGATCACATATGAGATTTAATTAACCTTGAATGACTGTCAGACTTATTAAATCTCATATGCATTGATTTTACTGTAATCTTAATCTTGAGTTAATTATGATTTCATGATTGTAATTGTTATTCCATTTGAGTTACCAAGGGGTACGACACATGTTGCGTGTTAGAAAGTGCATATTTATAAAGGAGAAAATCATCATTTTACACTTTAAGTCTCACTAACATCGCTAATTTTATTTATTTAAGTCCTTTATTATTTAATTATGAGTGTTTTGTTTTAATTAAGTATTTTATGTATTTTAAGGGCATCATAGTCATATCACAATGAACGAGATATCGGATAGAAAAACGGACGTCACTTTTGAACTCAGGACAGTCGAAAACCTTAAGAAGAGCATAAAAGGAAAAATAGCACTCGCTCACACGCATTTACTATTCACGTGTACGGATCGCATTTATGGGTACTTTTACATCGCTTACACGTCACTGCTCAAACCGTGCAAACCGTGTTACAAACCCGTGGTCAAACCGCTGCATCGCTGACTGATGATGTGGCTCAATCCTGTGCGTCCAAATTGTTTTTTAATCCGATGACCATGATTTACTCAATGTATCTATAAAAAGGGGGCCTCTCCCCCTTAATTGGAGACCGCTGAATCATTTTTAAGCTTAGTCTTCTGTAATTCTTTCTCCATCTTATATTTTCTACGTATTTTAATAAATTTCCATTTTACCCTTAGTTCAATTATGAGTAGCTAATTTTCTTTCAAGCTTGGGTTGAAGGTGAAGTCTCAGCATGTGTCATGGACTTTATTTGGTTAATTTATTTTCTCTTCCCCTCTAATTTCTGTGGAGGTTTTGACTTTTCATCGACAAATAATAATAATCTTGTCTAGTTACCACCCTGGTTTCACCAGCACCCTAGTATAAAATTATTATTATGTGGCACGATAAGCCCTTAGCACCATATTGATTAGAGTGTGGTTCATGAGGTGTGGATTCCCCCCTAATGATTTAATTGGTATTAATAAGGAATATTTAGCCCATAGTGCATGTTGATACGGATCCAGGTACCCAAGCACTTTATTATAATAGTTTTCAGTTCAATTTAATTCCGCCATTCCAATTTAAATTCTAGCATAATTTAAATCAATTTCCCCATAAATCCAATCACCCACTTACAAAATTAATTCTACACCTAATTAAAATCCACCTCCTCGTGGGATCGACACTCGACACCATTGATCTATTCTACTATAGATTCGTACGCTTGTGAGTTCAACAAAATTTGCAAAACAACACACACTTGTGGTCAAGATTACCCGGTATCTTGGTAGGAGCAATTATAAGTATTGAAGTTATAGATTAACAATATAGAATTTATACGACACATCTCTTGATGGTTTTTCAGCAGTTGATCATAGAATTCTTTGGCCAGTGTGTGTCAACATATTTATTATGTTGAAAATGATCATTAGAGAAAACTAGTAAACATCAAGGAACAAGATGTAATTAAATCGATTGGACAGTTGAAATATCTATTTAATTAATGATGTGGTACAAAAGATTATGCAGTAAAGAAATTAATGCTGCATGGGTCGAATTATTATTCGAGAACACTATCCTAGATAGCATACAATTATAGAGGTCAGTTCTAATCTTTTAGTGGAGTAGATTTGGAATTAAATAATTGCGCTAGTTTAATTACATGCCTAATTATTATAGCTACTATTGTATGTACCCAATTGATCCCCGGATTAGCTCATTTAATTGACTGCACCACTACTGTATTAATAAGTAAGATAGCTAGAAACTTTAGGCTTTTTAAACTTTAGGCCAAAAGCCTAAATATATTATTTAGTGGGAGGCTCCATGTAATGTGCTTATGTCTAAGGGGCCTTGTGTTATTTTATAAGGTGGGCCCCTATGACAAGAAGAAGTTACGTTACTTTAGATTTATTATTTTTAATTTAAACCAAATTTGATTTAATAGAATTAAAAGTATATTAAAATATAGAGCCTAGGGTTTCCACTAAGTTAAAGATATAAGAAGGGCTTATTTTCTTCCAAACAGAGAGAGCAGCCACTTTATACCAATCAGAGAAAAATATTTTTTCTATCTCTAATCTTGAGAGAAAAATTTTCTCCTTCTAGTTGCTATTGGTAGTGATAAAGGCGCCCACACGTCAATTACAGATCAAACCTAAGTCATAACCTGGAAGATCATTGGTGACGAATCGCGATCTAACAGGCGTGGTGGTAACAGATCGTGATCTAGGAGCCTAATTAACTTCAATGGAAAAAGCGAAGATTGTTCATCTTCTCAGATTTTCAAGATACGATTTCTAAATTACGAATTCTTATATATTGTATGAGATCAATCCTAAAATGTTTGTATAAATATTTAAAATCTGATTTTTCTCCAACAATTGGTATCAGAGCAAGCTTATATTAATATATAAGAGTTTCATATGAAATTAATCTTGATATTTATGTATTAGAGTGGCACAATTTATTTAGATATATATTATTTGTTTAATATATGAATAAAGCATGTTGTGGTTTGTCTTAATTTATGGTTCGATTCTTTACTGTATTTTTTATTTAGATCTGTAACAAAAGTTGTGGTCTATTATCACCATGTTTCCCTCTTGATGTAGTTTACTGTTATAGAAATGGCGTCGCTTGGTGGCTTTCCGGTGAGGCGGCGTCGAAGACCGGTGGAAATGGTGAACAGTGGCTGAGCTTTTTGGTTGATGGCGGCTGGGGAGGAAACGAAAGAGAAAAAGACGGATTTAGGGTTTCAATGGTTTTTATCATTGGGATCCTTATGGTTCCATAGTTTTTTCCTTTCGGTAAATTTGTTTAAATTTTTTGTATTTAAGTGTAACGATAGTTTTGGACTTAAGAAATCCTAGTTTTAGGCCCAATTCAAATTGGGCTTAATGGATTAAAATGTAAAGATAAAATTGAACACATTAAATTTATTTTTGCTCCAAAAGTTTTATTTAATAAAAAAAAGAGGATTTTATTTATTTTCTTTTAAAATTAAAATTGGACTAATAATAAATTTTAAAGCCCAATTTCCCCTAGTCCATTAACAAAAACAAGCGTATGGAAGATGGACATTGACAAGAAGCCCAATGAAGATTAGGCTTAGGGTTAATGCATATTTTTATTTTAGGAAAGCCATGAATTAAGATTATTTAATTGATTTGCTATACGTTATGTTTTGGATGATAACATGCCATGATAACATGTCACATAGAATAGGTAGTGCCACTCTATGCATAATGATATATGTCATTCATATATTATGAATCTTGTTATATTGTTTGTAATTTGCGTATGCTTAACAATATTGGATACCATCTAGATAATATTATAGGAAGCATGCAATTAACAATATGTATGTTTTAAAAAAAGAAAAACCAATTTTAAAATATTGAATGGGAGAGGGAAAATTTAAGATAATTTTTCCCATAGGCTTCATTGTTAGTTCAGTAATAAAATTATATATATATATCTCGACTTCATGATACGGTGATGCTCTCTACGGAAGGTATATATATTAGATATTTTATTTGATGAACTTCTTCAAAGATAAAAATGAAATATTTTTCAGTCGATTGTTCACCCCAACGGTGACTATTGATATGAAAAATATGTAGATTGAAATAATGGGTATACACTCAACTAAAATTTGTTATTAACCTTCCCAACAACCTCTATTAACAATTTTAGGCCCAAAGGGATAACGATAATTATTTATCATGTTTCTATATGAAAGTAAATAATCCAATGGATAATTGGGTCTAGTAACTGTAGACATGACTTCCCCAACGGATAGCTTGTCAAAGCAGTGCTAGATTATCGTTACAATAAATTAAAATGCATTTATGGTTTTTTACATTTTTGTCATTTATTGTGAATATTGTTTCAAAGTATTTATGTATGTCTATTTTTCTTTTTCAGAAAATATGTTCCATCAACCCATTATTAATTATCCTTGTTAAAAATGAACTCACTGGTGACAATTATGTGTTGACCCAGCCATGCCCTACAGAACCAATGTTATGCGATTAAAGAAATGAGAGGGAGTCTTATGAGAAATGGTGTGAAGCTAACAAAATGGCTAAGCGCTATATATTGGCTTCGATTTCTGTCGAACTGCATAAAAAACATCGGAGCATGGAAACAACCACTGAAATAATGGCTAGTCTTCATCAGATGTTTGGACAAAATACTCATTTTGCCAGAGAAGCAGCATTAAAACGTATTACAGATATTAAAATGGAAGAGGGCACAAGAGTTTGTAATCATGTCCTTAAAATGATGGACTATTTGAATGAAGTAGAAATTCATAGTGTTCAAATCGATGATAAAACAAAGATTAACATGGTGATTGAATCTTTACCTGATACATTCAGAGAGTTTAAGGTCAACTATATCTTAAACAATAAAGATATGACCTTAATTGAATTAATGCACGAACTACATGCTATAGAAGAATTTTATCATAGCAGAAAACTTCCTAAAAATAGATTCTTTTCGAGGCTTAAGACGAAAGATAGGAATGAGCAAGAAAGAGTAAGGATTGGCAAACTGTCCACTTAAAGAAGTGGCAAGCCAAAAGGCAAGTGTTACAAATATGGACAGAAGGGTCACTGGAAGAAAGATTATCCTAAGATTATTAAAATCAGGTATAGGAAATCTTTAAGCTTCCTAATTAGTTCAGATTTCTATTGATATATGCAATAGTCAATTCTGAGATAACTAATTTGTAATTCATTTATTTGATTTTCAGGAAACCAAGAGATTAAGTGAAAGAAGCTTCAAGCAGTAGTTGAGAACATGCTAGTTTATATCAATTGAAAGATTAGATCAATTTTATGAGATTTTAGTTTTGTTATTTGTCTTTATTATTCAAAATATTAGAGGAATTTAATTTCGGTGGCTTGTTTTATTAAACAGGAGTACACTGTTATTTTGGATTCTCTGCTTATTATTTTTGGTTATTTATAAAGACAATTTATATCATATAAGTCCATTGATCTATTCAAATCAAGATATAATGATAAATAGTATATGCTTTTATCTAAGAAAAGAAATGTTTCTTCTGACCAAAATAACCTCTGATATTTATGCTTAAGTCATATAAACTATAATAAGATTTTAAGAAAATGATTAATGATAGGCTTGTTAGCTTATTAAGATTGATCATTGTAATTCTATAAATCTTATTTAGAAAAGTAATATGACGACGATGCTCTTTTAAAGCTAAAAGCATAACATTGTATTGGATGATTTAGCGTATACAAATGTATGCGGACTAATCAGTTTACATGTGGTAAGCGGTTATGAGTATTCTATCAATCTTGATGATGAATATTCATTTCATTTATGTTTGTCTAAATGCGTCATGATTCCATTGCTTTTGAAATTCAAAAGGGTACATGGATAAGACAGAAGCAATTAGACAAGAACATAAAAGAACTTCGATATAATCGAAACAAAGAATATCTCTCTGGAGAATTCAAGCTCTATTTGGTTGTCATATAATGAACACTATGATACAATAGTGTAATTAAATGGGGAAACAATATTCTTTTGGATAAAACAAGATATATGCTAAGTGGTTTATTATTTGCCTTTTTTATTCCAGATACCAGTATTTAAAATTGCAAAAGTTTATTGAACTTAGTTTCATCTACCTCGGTGTCTACTACTCCAAGAAATTATGAAAAAGTCACAAACATAGTTTGAGACACAATCGAATTTGGAGTTTATTACAATTTGTACTAGAATGAGAGGTAAATAAGATGGATTCATGGTCAGAAGCTTGCATGTTTTAGGTATCTTAAAGGAATAAGGGAAAGTCTGAATTATAGTCCTCAAGATATGAGTGTATTTATAGAAATATTCTTTACTTTCTTTGAGGAAGACTATATAATGACTTATAACCTAAGAGTAAGGTAAAACTAGAGAAATAGAAGAGATCAGGTTGATGCTCAACTTTCAACACATGTTATAGAACATGAAGAATAGCAATAACCAACTGATCAGCACAGGATTATCCCTGAACAACCATCACTTTTAGAACCTCGTCGTAGTGGGAGGGTAACTAGGTTACCTGCGAGATACATACTATTGCGAGAAACCTATACGGTGATCTTAGTTGAACATGTACTAGATCCCACTAGCTACAACGAAGCTCTAATAGACAGAGATGTTAAATTTTGGAAAAAGGTCATGAATCAAGAAATGAAATCTATGTATTCCAATAAAGTCTGGGAGCTTTTAGAAGCACCAAATGGGGTAAAACCTATAGGGTGCAAGTGGCTCTACAAGAGAAAAAGAGGAGTAGACGGAAGGGTGGAAACATTTAAAGTAAGATTAGTAACCAAATGGTTTACTCAGAAAGAGGGTATCGATTATAAGGAAACTTTTTCTCCGGTTGCTATACTTAAATCCATCAGGATTCTACTCTCCATTGCTGCAGTGCTAGATTATGAAATTTGGCAAATGGATGTCAAGACTTCTTTTCTTAACGGGCATCTTAAAGAAGACATCTACATGCAGCAACTAGATCGATTCATATAAAAAGGCAAAGAACACATAGTATGTAAGTTGAAGAGATCTATTTATGGATTGAAGCAAACATCCCGGTCATGGAACGTTAGATTTGATCAAGCGATTAAATCGTTTGGATTCATTCAGAACAGTAATGGCCATGTATGTACAAGAAAATTCAGGAAAAATCTATAGCCTTCCTAATTCTTTATGTAGACGATATTCTCCTAATTGGAAAAGATATAGGAGTATTGACTACAATAAAGAGTTGGTTAGCAAAACAATTTGATATGAAAGATCTGGGAGAGGCAAGTTATACTCTTGGTATCAAATTATTGCGAGACCGGAAGAATAAAACTTAAACTTGTCTCAAGAGGTCTATATCAATAAGATATTGGCTAGATTTAGCATGGAAAATTCCAAGACTGGTTTATTACCATTCAGACATAGAATTGTATTCTCTAAGGATCAATCACCTAAAACATCTAAAAAGATAGAGAAAATGGGACGAGTTCCCTACGCAGAAGCTATGAGAAGTCTCATGTATGCCATGCTTTGCACTAAGCCAGACATCTGTTTTGCAGTGTAGGGATGGTTAGCAGATATCAATCTAATCCTGGACCTGAATACTGGATTGCAGTCAAACATATAATAAAGTATCTGAAAAGAAGTAAAAATTATATGCTTGTGTATTCTGGTGATAGACTTATTCCAGTGGGTTATACTGATTTTTATGTCAGATAAAGATTCCAAAAAATCAACTTCTGGCTATGTGTTTACATTAAGAAGTAGAGCTGTTAGTTAGAGGAGTGTGAAACAATCTTATATCGCAGACTCCACGACTGAAGCTGAATATGTGGGTGGATCTGAAGCTGCAAAAGAAGTTGCATAGCTCCGCAAGTTCCTATAAGATCTTGAGGTGGTACCTACTGTAACTGCACCCCTTAAACTATTTTATGATAATAGTGGTGCGGTACCTCAATCTAAGGAACCCAGGAACCACTAGAAACAAAAACATATTGAGAGAAAGTATCATCTCATAAGGGAATAGTGTAGATTATATGACAGTACCCAAAATGGCATTAGATCTTATATGACAGATCTGAATGCAATGGCGATTAGAGGGAAACCTTTATAACCTACGTTTAGAGCCCTAGAGCATGTGCAATATGCCAGATATGCTTTAAGAGCTAGTGGGAGATTGTTGGAATTATATGCTCTTTTAAAGCGTATTAATTTATTTTCTGATTAATAAAATATTTGAGACATTTTCAGTTGCATAAATTTATTGAATAAGGTCCGTTTAATCATATTATATGTATTTATGTGATCATTATATGGATTCTCAAAATACATAAATACAAACTATCTTTTGATTAAATAAATTTAGTTCGCAGTTGATAAATAAAGTTAGGCGCTTTATTTATGTTTAGACTGTAGTAAATTCATTGAATGATTTGTCTTAATCATGTATGAATTTACTAATATAGTTTGACTACATTGATCTGGATCACATATGAGATTTAATTAACCTTGAAATAACTGTCAGACTTATTAAATCTCATAGGCATTGATTTTACTGTAATCTTAATCTTGAGTTACTTATGATTTCATGATTGTAATTGTTATTCCATTTGAGTACCAATGGGCACGACACACAGTTGTGGTCAAGATTACCCGGTATCTTGGTGGGAGCAATTATGAGTATTGAAGTTATAGGTTAACAAAATAGAATTTGTATGACACATCTCTTGATGGGTTTTCGGCACTTAATCATAGAATTCTCTGGCCAGAGTGTGTCAACATATATTATTATATTGAAAATGATCATTAGAGAAAACCAGTAAATATCAAAGAACAATATGTAATTAAATCGATTGGATAGTTGAGATATCAATTTAATTAATGATGTGGTACAAAAAATTATGCAGTAAAGAAATTAATGTTGCATGGGTCGAATTATTATTCGAGAACACTATCCTAGATAGTATACAATTATGAAGGTCAGTTCCAATCTTTCAGTGGAGTAGATTTGGAATTAAATAAATGGGCTAGTTTAATTACATGCCTAATTATTGTAGCCACTATTGTATGTACCCAATTGACCCCTAGGTTAACTCATTTAATTGACTGCACCATTACTGGATTAATAAGTAAGATAACTAGAAAATTTAGGCCAAAAGCCTAAATATATTATTTAGTGGGAGGCTCAATGTAATGTGCTTATGTCTAAGGGGCCTTGTGTTATTTTACAAGGTGGGTCCCTATGACAAGAAGAAGTTACGTTACTTTAGATTTATTATTTTTAATTTAAATCAAATTTGATTTAATAGAATTAAAAGTATATTAAAATATGGAGCCTAGGGTTTCCACTAAGTTAGAGATATAAAAAGGGCTTATTTTCTCCTAAAAAGAGAGCAGCCACTTTATAAAGATCAAAGAAAAAGATTTTTTTTCTCTCTAATCTTAAGAGAAAAATTTTCTCCTTCTAGTTGCTATTGGTAGTGATAAAGGCGCCCACACGTCAAGTGCAGATCAAACCTGAGTCATAACTTGGAAGATCATTGGTGACGGATCGTGATCTAACAGGCGTGGTGGTAACAGATCGTGATCTGGGAGCCTAATTAACTTCAGTGAAAAAAGCGAAGATTGTTCATCTTCTCAGATTTTCAAGGTACGATTTCTAAATTACGAATTCTTACATATTGTATGAGATCAATCCTAAAACGTTTTTATAAATATTTAAAAACTGATTTTTCTCCAACAATATCTTCAGCATGATTGTTGTTGGTTGATGCCATATGCGGCTCTGTTAGTCGTCAAGTGCTTTTTTCCCCCCTTTGTTAAAAAATTGTTGGAGGAGTGGGTGAGAGAAGAGAGAGCTGGTTTGTAAAGGAGGATAAAGTGAAAAGGGGATGATAGAGTGGTCATTGTTACCAGTGACACCGACAACTTCGTTCATCATTAAATGTTGTTGCTCTTATAATCGATCGTGGTAGAGATCATGTTGGAGGTAATTTGTAAATGAGTAATGTAAAAAGGGGAGGATAAGCTTAGATTATGCTAGTATTTTATTGTTCTTTATTTTTTTTAATGTTTTTAATGGTCAAAAGCAAGAGATAGTGAGGCAAAAAATGGCAACACATGCCAGTATTTTTGTTGTCCTTCTCTCTTTGTTTTGGCCATTTAGTAACATTTTTTGGATGGATTTGGCATATTGTATTATATTATACTATTTTACATTATTTTAATGTAGGATTATTCTATTATGCGACATTTCATTATCATTGTATTATACTAATACTATACAATATTTAGTGCTACACTGTGCTGTATTAATTTTTTTGTGATTAACTTAAATTATATATTTAGAAAATAATATTTATTAGTACTTAGAAAAATGATAAAAATAGAAGTCTTAAATTTTAAAAATTTAGCATTATTTGTTTTAGTATAAATATTAAAAGAAAAAACATAGTTCTTTATCGAGATTGAAGCTTATGACCATAATTTTTCAATAGCATAACATTTATTTTTTTAGAATTTTCTAAATATATAACCTTTTTAATAAAGATCGAAGCAAATAATTCAATCAAATGACCTTTAAATAACATCACAACATAAATAAATAGTTAAAACATATATGATTAGTACAAAAGTCATTTTAGGATTATAGAATAAAAGTTTATACAGCCTACAAGATAATAAAAAATAATAATAAAGTGATACAATAGTTGTAACAAAGTAAATTGTGTTTAATAATCCAAGTATACACATCCATATGCCAAAGCAAACTAACATATGCTAACTTACGGTCACGATCATTTCATAATGCCTTAAAAGTTCTTATATTTGAAGGTTTCTCGTCTATTAAATTTAAGAATGTAAGCTCATCATCTACCAAAAGTCTCATTGAAGGAAGCTCTCGACAATGTAATCATGATCTTCACTACTTCCATACATTAGGGGTGTTCGCAGATCGAATTTTACAGATTGGACATCAATCCATATCTGATCCACGATTTTGTGAATTATAAATTTTCAATCAAATCCAATCGACGGATTAGTGAAATTCAATCTAAATACAATCTATACATATGCGGACCAGATGCGGATTTGACCCAATCCATATCCAATCCACCATTTTGTGGATTGGTTTGCGGAATAAAATTTTTTTAATTCTATCCAATGCACGAACTAACTAAAAAAAATTTAATATAAAAATAATTTTACTACTGATCAAATTTAAAATTAAATAAGATTTAAATTAATTAATTGTTTAAATAAAGCTAGAAAATACATTTAAAGTTTTGAAATATAATACACCAAAACGAAAAAACATTTATTCGTTTAGATCAGTACATAGAAATTAACTATTTAGGAAGCTATATTTTTTTATTTAATTATTTTTATTTTATATTATTATCAGATAAGATATAATATAGTGTTAATGTAACTATATTTTAACTTATTTATTTACTAGTAAGTACTAATATAATATTTACAAGTTTTATTTTTAACTAAATAAATACCTTTTTTTTGTGAATTCGCGGATTTTTACGGATTTACAGAAGTAGATCCATATCCAATCCACTAATTGCCGATTATCAAATTTTTAATCCAATCCAATCAACCAATCCACGGATCGGATTTTTTACAGATCAAATTTCTACGGATTAGATAGATTTAACGGATCAGATTGGATTTTGAACACCCCTACCATACGTATTTTGAGACATGTCAGTGTTGGCTTTGTGAAATGTTGAAACCAATTTGTCAATACCAACAACAATAGGTTCATCTTATTTAAACCTCTTCTTGCATGTTGATTGTGAACATGATCCAATAGTGTATTGAGAATTTGAAGGAAGGGAAGCAGACATTGGACAATCTTCATTATCAATCTCATTGTCATCACTATGAATCTCTTCTTGAAGTGTTACATTAGGTGTATCAATTAGAGTCTCTACTGACTTTCTGGTTACATGGTGTTCTCCAAATACATTTACTTGCCTCTCATATTATGCTTTTTCCTCTAATTGTTTTCTTTTTTATGGGAATACAATATTGAAGTAAGATAGTTAATAAATCAACTCTATTATATTCGTAAGGAACAAATTATCTAAACCATGCAATCATGCAAATATAAGTAATAACATTAAAAGAAATTATTTTCCTTATTTTAAATTCTAAATACTAACTTTGAACCTCTATTTTCTCACATCATTCACTAGCGTTCAATATATCAAACAACACTCCTTAACTTTTCTTCAATATCCTTATCTTAGAGTAAATATATGGGTAAGCCTTCAAATCACCCCCTGGTAGTAGGTTTTTTAATTCATTTTCAATATGTTAATAAATTTTGGATTTAAAGATACTATGTATCAGCTCAACTACCATTTGCAATGTAACACTCCACTAAAATATTTATTTAAAAAATATTTAAAAACACTGTACTTTTAATATAAATATGAATTCTAAAAGTAATTATACACAACAAACAAAACTTTCTTGCAAAAAGTAGGAGTGATACAGAGATTCCTTAGCATATTTCAAAACTTTTATTATTACATGAAGCTGAGATACTTATTTTTTATTGAAACAAAGTTGAGCCCATCATAAAACCTAAGGTTTGTTATGCCTATACGCACTTTGTCTTGGTTAAGACTTGGCGTTAGCTTGTCCTACTCATCGTTACTTGCAATGTAAGGACTTTATGAGTTAATGCCTAGTAAGATAACACTTTGATGCATGTATAAATTATTATGCATATGGATGATCATATTAATTTTTTAAAAGAACTTAGAAAATACAAAAAAAAAACTTTATTAGGGCCCTGTGTATGTTGCACTACAAGGCTGGCACTTTTACTCTTTAAACAATATGTCCTTGGGCCTGCTTAGTTGATCTTTTGGTCGTTATGTATCACCCTCCCCAAAATATTTCTTTTTACTTAGCTTGGAGGGCTTGCCCTCCTTGGAAACTTTGCCAATTCATTTTTTCAAACGTCTTCTTCATAAAGTAATCATGAAATGCATGCATCGAATGCAACTTATGACATAACATTTGAAGTTTTTAGATGCATAACAAAATCAACACACAACACTATTTAAAGGCAACAATCTTTAATATAGGCGGCAGTGCTATCCATACAGAGATTAAACAAAATGGAATTGTAGTATAGGTAGCAGAGTCGACCATAACACAATTCAATATCATAGATTAAGCATTATAGCCTACCATAACATAATTAAGTATCTAGATTAGGGGCCATAGCAGACCATAACATAATTAAGTATAATAAATTAGGTGGCATAGCCAACCATATAAAGATAAGTAAGAATTTACTATAATATAGGCAGCATAGCAGTCCACGTAAAAATTTTAACCATTTACATCATAATAGTCATCATAAGATTAAGAATTAATTAAAGTTGAAGTTAAGTGTAAAAAGAATTTTATCCCTACATTGCAGTTAAAGTGTTACTTCTTGATTATAACTTCTTTAGACCTTTCTAAATTAAGAATTTCTCCACTCTTGATGTTATGACTTAGAATAGAAGATGATAAAAAATTTCTAGGTTGTATTGAAAATGAAAGGGAGTAGGGGTATTTATAGGATTTCTTAAGGCTAATAGATGTTTGAAATTTCTCTACTCATCGTTACTTGCAATCTAACTTTATTCTTTACAACCACACCGGATTCATCCATCTTATTTCTAAATACCTATTTAGTACCTATGACGGATTGATGTTCTAGTTTAGGAACTAATTCCTACACATTGTTTCTCTCAAATTGATTTAACTCCTCTTGCATAGCCATAATCCAAGATTCATCATTTTCAGCATCCGCAAAGGATTTCGGTTCAATTTGAGAAATAAATGCAGCATGCTCACATGTATTTCTAAATGATGATCTAGTAGTTATGCCATGTGAGGGATCTCCTAAAATTGCATCCTTTGGATGAGAAGAAACATATCTCCACTCCTTGGGGAGTGTTTGAAAAGTACCTTCATGTTGCTCCATATTTGTTTGCTCTTCTTGTGCATCGTCTTGATTTCTTTGTGTTGCATTCTCTTATTTATCCTTTGATGATTCTTCTTGAAACTCTCCATCTGCATCATCATAAACAACTCCTTTCTCCGCAGAGGAGGGATTAGACTTATCAAATGTAACATGCATAGACTCTTCTACAACCAAGGTTCTTTTATTATACACTCTATAAGCTTTGCTTGTGTTTGAATATCCAAGAAAAATACCAACATCAGATTTTGGATCAAATTTACCTAGATTGTCTTTTGTGTTCAAAACAAAATAGTTGCATCCAAAAACTTTGAAATAGCCAATATTGAGTTTTCTATCTTTCCAAAGCTCATATGGAATTTTATTAAGACCAGATCTAATCAACACTCGATTTAAAACATAACATGCGGTGTTAACGGCTTCGGCCCAAAAATATTTTGGTAAATTATTCTCATTCAACATGGTCCTAGCCATTTCTTGAATAGATTTATTCTTTCTTTCAACAACTCCATTTTGTTGTGGAGTCCTAGGTGATGAAAATTGATGCTCAATGCCTAAATCATTACAAAGATTTTCAAATGCATAATTTTCAAATTCTCTACCATGATCACTTCTAATACAAGCAATAGAATAACCTTTTTCATTTTGAACCTTTTTACAGAAAATTCTAAATGCATCAAAGGCATCATCTTTATTAGCTAAGAACAATACCCATATGTATCTAGAATAATCATCCACAATTTCAAATGCATAATATTTGTCATTTAAACTAGCATGCCTTGAAGGTCCAAATAAATCCAAGTGAAGTTGAAGTGGTTTTGAAGTGGAAATATGATTTTTGTTTTTAAAAGATGTTTTGATTTGTTTTCCAAATTGACAAGCTTCACAAATTTTATCCTTTTGAAAACCGATTTTTGGAAGACCTTTGATTAAGTCATTTTTCAAAATTTTTGAAATCAAATCCATGCTTGTATGTCCTAGTCTTCTATGCCACGACCAACTATCATCATGCAATGCCGAAAAGCACTTATCATTGGTAGATGCACATTCTATGTCAATGATATAAACATTACCACATCTATTTTCAACAAATATAACTTTACCATCACAGGAATTCTCAATAACACAACTAGATTTATTAAAAATAACTTTATAACCTTTGTCACATAATTGACTAATACTAATCAAGTTGTGTTTCAAATTCTCAACCAAACATAGATTCTCAATTAGAGTTGAGGATACCTTACCAACATTACCAATTCCGTGAATTTTTCCTTTTGAGTTGTCTCCAAATGATACATCTCTACCATTTTCAATTTTAGTGAAGCTTGAGAACCATGCATAGTTTCCGGTCATGTGCCTTGAACAACCACTGTCCAAGTACCATTTATTTTTCTTTTTCTTTAAGCCCTGCAGAGAAGAACTCAAGTCTTAGGTACTCAAAACTTTTTGGGTCCTTGAGTGTTAGTAATAGTTCCTTTTGGAACCCAAATGCATTTCATACCATAATATGCATTTCTTTTCACTGGACACCTATTTTTCATATGACCGTCTTGATTACAATAATGACATATAACTTGATTATTAATAGATGTATTCTTCACAAAGTAGTTTTTATAATACTTTTGCTTCAAATCAGGCTTATAGCCAATACCTCCTTTGTCAAACACGCATTTTTGGGAGTTTAGCAAGTTATCCAACATCTTTTGCCCATTTATAAACTTTAGCACAATTTCATTTAGTTCATTGCTTTTCTTTCTAAGCATTTCATTTTCATTTTTCAAGTCATGCACATGAGATTCTAAATGCTTATGTGAAGTGCTAGAATTCTCAAATAATGCAACTCTATCATGCAATGCTTTATTATCTAATTCTAGGCATGTAATTTTTGCACTAAATGATTCATTTTCATTTTTAAATTCTACCATTTTCTTTTTAAGGCAAATATTATTTTTGCCCATTTTCATCAATTCGTCATGCAAATCTTTGAAAGCATCATGTAATTCATTATATGTACATGATTCTTCCCCAAGGGCCATGAGAGCTAAATTTGTCATTTCTTGTTGTTCTTCCTCATCACTTGTTTCCTCATCGCTATCATCCCACGTTGCTACCATAGCTTTCTTTTTGAGTTTGTTGAGGAGAAGACATTCCAATCGTATGTGTCCGGGCTTCTTGCATTCATAGCAAGTGATTGGCTCTTTCTTCTCCTTTTTGTTCTTGTAACTTCTGAACTTTCTCTGTTCATTAGTCTTCTTGAAAAATTTTCTGAATCTTCTAGCCAACATTGCCAACTCCTTATCATCTATCTCGTTTTCCTCATCACTCTCACGTTTTGAGGCTTTGAGAGTAATGCTTTTCTTCTTTTCCTCATGCCCTTTTTCTACTGCCAAATCCTCTTCATATGAAATGAGAGAGCCAATTAAATCATCAATAGGTAAGACATTTAAATTTTTGGCTTCCTCAATGGCAGTTCTCTTTGGTGTCCATTCCGTAGGTAGCGACCTAATGACTTTCTTAACTTTCTCGCTACTAGAAAAAAAATTTCCTAGGGCTCCTAGAGTGTTCACTATGTCCGTAAATCTAGTGTGCATAGAGTACACACTCTCATTTTGTTTCATTTGGAATAATTTATATTATCGAGTGTACCTACTAATTTTAGACTCTTTCACTTGATTAGTCCCTTCATAAACAACTTCAAGTTTGTCCCAAATTTCATTTGCACTTTCACAACTTGACACTCTATGAAACTTCTTCTTATTTAGTGCACAAAACAAGGCATTTATAGCTTTGGAATTTAGAGAAACTTTTCTCTTTTCCAATTTATTCAATTCCCATGAAGGTTTTAGAATATCTTCCCCGACATCATTTTTAGTCAAGAGCAAAAAAGGACCATCACATACAACTTCCCAAATTTCATAATCTAGTGCTTCTAGATAAATTCTCATTCTAGTTTTTCAATAAGGATAATCATTTCTGTCAAAGAATGGTAGTCTAGTTGTGGACTGTCCTTCCCTAAATGTTGAATCGTTTTAGGTTGCCATGGATCTTTTACTCTAGACGGTTAAGTCCTAACAAGAGAACCTTGCTCTGATACCAATTGAAATTCTGGTTATGCAACCCAAGAGGGGGGTGAATTGAGATTCTAAAAATTATTAAAATCTAAAACAAAACTTAATGCAAATCTGAAACGAATTTAAAGTAATAACAAATAAATCAATCACAATATAAAAGATAAGGGAAGAAAGATTCAAACATGGGGATTTTTACGTGGTTCGGCCAACCTTGCCTATGTCCACGCCTCCAAGATTTCCGGGCTTGAGGATTCCACTAAGCAAGCCTCCAAGGCTTCAAATGCTTACAATTGACTTCCAAGGTGTCAATAAACCTTTACAACAAGAGATTATCCCCAATCTCTTAACCCAAGTGTATCCCTACACTTACAATCACTCAAAACAAAAGATTACAAATTGTTTCTCTCTCACACAATGTTTAAGATTACAAATCAATTCCCAATTGGTGAATAGATGAAGAATGAATTTTGTTTCAAGCTCTTTGAAGATTGTATTCTCGAGTATAAGCTCAATGATGATATTGTGATCAACCCTTGTTTGAATTTGTACGAGCCTATTTATAGTTGGAGCTGAAAACTAGCCGTTACAGACTGTCTGCCTGAAAACGATTCACCGTTAACCATTAACGGTTAACCGTTTATGCTGGTCAAAGTTACCGTTGAGCCAAATTTCAAATAAACGGTTTGCCGTTTAGGCTTACCCCTTCGTCGTTAACTTCCAGAGACCTGCAAGATAAACTTCAACTATCTGTTTTCAGTAAACGGTTAAAGAGTAGCACGAAATGACATTATGGAGTTTATCGGTTAACCGTTTTAAATAAACAGTTCGCCGTTTAATTCCAGTAGCCTTCTTATCATGTTTGGTTTTTATTTTCTTAACAGGTTAAGGCTTAAACAATTTGTTATTCTCTGGATTTAATCGGTTAACCGTTTATTTCCAGAATCGCAGTTTTAGCCAAAATTTTGCAGGAAGTCATTTTGCCAATTGAGGTTTAATAGATATCCATCTTTCATGAACAAACTTAAGAAAAATTATAACACTTTCTTTTACTAATGAATAGCTCTAAAAATTTAATAAAAAACATTTAAAGTTTGTTATCATCAAAATCAATATTGTGAACGTATACATGTTAACATACTCCTCAGTAGCTAAATTATTCCTCCAACTCAAACATTGGTCTAAAGCTTCAAGGTTACTTATATTATCATTATCTTGTATTTTATTATTAGATATGTCAAGTAATTCATACGCCATTGGATCTATAGACATTTCTCAGATTATGCAGTAAACAACATGCAATAATAATGTGATATTGGGCTTTAATTGGACAAAATAAAGGATTTTGAAGGATGACCTTTGGCATTTTAAACAATCCAAAACACTGCTTAATTACATATCTTGCTAAGGAGTATTTTATGTTAAATAATTCTCTTTATTTTGAGGAGCGCACCTATCTCTCCATTTTGATATCTTGTTCTCCTATTTTGGTGCAAGAATCCTTTAGTATTTGTGTATCTGGCATCCACAATATAGTAATAACCTATTTATTTCACATAAGCATCAATATAAATTTTAGTTTGAATATATAATTTGATTAAATTAAAATTTTAAAATAAATAATACCCACAAAAACTTTTAGACTAATTGACTTAGTTAATGCATCGAGAAGTATTCTTGAGTCAGATGCAAAACCTTTCTATCTAGGAATCATAAAAATGAAGCGCATATCTCATGAACATGCCCCTAAACCTTTCGTAGCAATCTCACATTTTCTTGTTCAATATCTTCGCTTATTATTTTCTAGCACACGAACATTAATATAAGTTTCATCCAAAGCCCCCAAGCAATTCTACATCCATAAAAAAAATAAAAAAAATTATTAACATTAGACTATCACCTGCTATGGTCAAATAAAAGTAATTAACAATATACGTTAAAGCACTTCCATCTCTTATTAGTGCAATTCTCTAGTATAGGTTCTAGTGCCCTTGGTAAAATATCATGTAGTCGTAACGCTTTTTTAACACCGAGTTAAAGTATCTATTAATGGTATCGCCAGACCTGAAAAACCTACTGCCAATTGTGCGATTCTTGAAGGAATATGAAAACTTGCTCTTTAATGATCACTGAACCATTAGCATTTAATCCCTCATTCAATTAAAGTATATCACACAGTAGGCCAAATGTCTTTGTATCTATTCTTAGTTGATTCACACATTATCTATTACTATTGCCTATAATGCTATTTAAGTATTATAATCAAGTGTTATGGTTTTGGAATGCACAATTATGAATCATTTTTCTTTAATTATACCTTTGAATCACCATCATTAACAAAAAAGTATGCCACAATGAACATGAACCTTGATTTCATTTGCCACATGATGAAAAAATTTTCTTCTAATGTCCATATCTAAATAGCAAGTAAAAAGAAAAAAAAAAGATAGTAGGCCATTGATAAATTTCCATGAAGTTTAATGCTAGGATAATTCTTTTTGCTTTATTAAATATAATATTTTTCACTATTATTTTGTTGCCTTGTTGGATTTTCTAGAGGCTAAGAAGAAAATAATCAAGTTCAAGTAGCTAAAACTATTAAAGAAATATAAAAAAAAGCAAGAAGAGGAGAACCAACAAAAAAGAAACAAAAGCACTAATAATAAGATGACCTAAACAACAAGAATGTGAAGAAACATCCAAGTGGCTCTTCCAAGCTCATCTTTACTCATAGTTGCAAAAGTTCCCTGAAAATAGTGACAACAGTTTACTCAAGCATATTAAAAGTTTTAAAAAATATGCAACTTAACATAAGCTGAGATTAAAAACTCTGCCACATTTTGTTCTAAAAGAATGTCATTATGTCATTAAAACAATAAGATGACAGCAAAATATGCCCTTTATTCAACCATTAGGTCAGTATCTTTGAGTCAATTTTATAAAAAAGAATAACAATGAAGAATTAAATGGCTCGCAATAAACACTATGAATACCCTTCTTTTCTTTTATTTTTGTTCCTATTCTATGCCTACCACTATACTATTTTACATATAACGAAAGAAAAAAAGTACAATGAAATCTCATTCAATGCAACCATAATTTCATAAAAAAATTCATGTAAAGAAACATAATGGTAATATAATAATGAGTAGGACCAAATAATAGAAAATGTTGCAAATCGATTTTAATATAACACTACTACAAAACAGGACAAAGATGAAATGTAATACATGACAAGCATACTATAAATTGTCATCTATTAGTTTAGATGACCTGTATTTATTTTTGGAAGTCATGTATTATAAAATTGTTTTTACTTATGACATAAAAATGACTCACCACTAAATAAGAAGTCATCTTTAATTAATTAAAAGGTGACTCTTATTTTTAAAATGTGTCATTTATTTTGTAGTATAAAAACACCACTTTCCTTCTTTATTTTCTTTTTCTACCGCGAAATATCATTGTCTCTCTATTTCAGCCTCCATTCTTTTAGGACTTTCTTTCTCTGTAGAATTCCCTTTCACCCGTATAAAACATATTCCTATCTTTTATTTCCAAGTTCCAAACTCTTAATTTTACCCATTATTTACATAGGCCCAAAATCGTAAACCCTAACTGTTCACATATAGTCGAAATAAAGACAAATTGAGAAGAAATCATGAAGCTCTAGACCACAAATGTTGAGAATATGGATGAACAGTAAAGATATTTCTGGGGATTAGTATTTATGAAGGAGTTTTTAATGTTTATACTTGCATATTTTAGGGAAGTTACAAGTTTGGTCGAATCATGTCATGCTTCTTTGAAACTTAATCAGTTATCAATCTCAGAACCTGACGACTTCTATTCTTGTTCTTCATAATTGTCAACTTGACCTCTCCTCTTTCTTTTAATTGGATTATCTTTCTTTTATTTTCCCCTTCTCTTTTCTTTCATCTCATCTTTTACGAAATTAGGAAACCAAAAACGATACGCGCCATGTGGGATTTGTTGCAAAATTATAAATATTTCAAATTCTTCAAATAACCTAAAATTAATTTATATACACACACATACTTTCTTATTAAAAAAACTAATAAAAAATAAAAACTAACAGAGAATTAATAGAATGAGCCTTTATATAATATTATGTGATATTACAATATTAATTAATCATTCCATCCTCTTTCCTTTAGCATCATATAGAATATTGTAAAATCTACCTATAATTATAATCATATTATTAGAATCAAAATAATTTTATTACTATAAAGAGATTATAATCTAATAGAGGATATAACTATAAAAATTATTATTTTAACTTATTTATTTTTAATAAAAGTAATATAGAGATAAAGACATAAAGTATACAATTTAATAATTAATTAATAAAATATCTTGAATCTAATATATGAACAAATATTAATAAGAGAAATAATGTTAGTTTCAGAAACTAATACATATTTTTAAAAAATTCAGATGTTTATACTTGTCATTATATATATGCTTAACACTTAATACAAATGCTCTTTACAGTAGAAATCCATTTTGTTGTGCTTTTGTGTTTAGTCCCTGACACTTCATGTCCATTAAGCTTTGGTCAATTTATTATGTTATGTGCTTTAGTAAATTAATGTTTTTATTGATATTATTTTGATAGATTAATAATATTAAGGTCCTATGTTTTACTTTTTCTCAAATTAGGACATAGATAATTACGAGGAAATTATGGAAAATATTTTAGAATGATATATTTATATTTTACATTCATAATGGACAAATCTTGGGTGTCTATGGATCGAAGATCAAAAGATTATGACATTGGTGTTGAAAGAATTATAAATTTTGCAGTGGTTCATGCAACAAATTCTAATCACATACTATGTCCATGTATGAAATGTCGAAATGTGAAACATCAGACTGTTGATGAGATTAGGGACCATTTGTATTTGAATGGTATAGACCAAAGTTACAACAATTGGATTTTGCATGGAGAAAGGCTTTTTATGAAGTTATCAACTACCAGCAACATTCAATCTACAAGGGAATTTGAAACAAAAGCCTTTGAAACTGAATCTGCTGTAGAGATGATTCAAGGAGCTTATAATCATTTTGAAAACAACCCTAAATAATTTGAGAATTTATTGGCTGATGCTGAGAAAAAGTTATACCCAAGTTGTAGTAAGTTCACAAAATTATCTGCATTGGTAAAATTGTACAGCCTAAAAGTAAAAAATGGGTGGTTAGACCGAGGCTTTTCAGATTTGTTGAAATTGTTAAGACAAATGAGAAATGTTGCCTGACAATAATGAAATGCCTTGTTCAATGTACGAGGCAAAAAAAACCTTAAATGCATTAGGGATGGAGTATGAGAAGATACATGCATGTCTAAATGACTGTATACTTTATAGAAAAGACTATAAAAATGTTGTTATATGTCCTAATTGTGGTGCAGCAAGGTGGAATCTGAAAAAAAATTCAACTGAGATGAAGATTGGTGTTGCAGCAAAGGTTTTATGGTATTTCCCACCAATCCCAAGGTTTAAAAGAATGTTTCGAAGTGTTGAAACTTTAAAAAATCTAACATGGCATGCCACTCAAAGGGAAATTGATGGACTATTACGTCATCCTGCAGATACCTCGGCATGGAAACTAATAGATCACTTATGGCCTGAGTTTGGAGCTGAACCAAGGAACTTGCGACTTGCATTATCTGTAGGCGGGATTAATCCATATAATTCTCTTAGTAGTAAGTATAGTTGTTGGCCTGTGATAGTAGTAACATACAATCTTCCTCCATGGCTTTGTATGAAGAGAAAATTTATGATGCTGACATTGTTAATTTCAGGTCCCAAACAGCCTGGTAATGATATTGATGTCTGCCTAGCTCCATTGATTGATGATCTTAAAATATTATGGGAGGTAGGCATTGAAGCTTATGATGCTTATCGTCGAGAGTCTTTCACATTGAAAGCTATTTTAATGTGGACGATAAATGATTTTCCTGCTTATGGAAACTTGGCTGGTTGCACTGTAAAAGGATATAAAGCATGTCCGATTTATATTGAAAAAACATGTGCAGTTCGACTCGGCCATAGTAAAAGAATGTCTTATATTGGTCATAGAAGATTTTTACCACGATATCATCCATATCGGTTTTAGAAGAAGGCATTTAATAATAAAGAGGAAATTGAAATTGCTCTAGAACCGCTGAAAGGAGAGGAAATCTTGGCACGAGTTCAAAGATTAAATTTCTCGTTAGGGAAAAATCAAGCACATAGTAGTGCAACTGATATCAATAAAAAGGTTTGCTAGAAGAAAAAATATTTAAGTCTTTATATGTTAGACACACCCTTGATGTTATGCATATTGAAAAGAATGTGTGTGAAAGTCTTATGGGGACTTTACTTGACATTCTTGGGAAATCTAAAGATGGTTTGCAGCTCGTATGGATCTAGATGAAATGGGTGTAAGGAAACAATTACTACCAAGAGTTTGCCAAAATGGAACAACATTGCCTTCTGCGTATTATACTTTGTCAAGAGAAGAAAAGAAAAAATTTTATAAGACATTGTTTGAACTTAAAGTTCCTAATGGCTATTGTTTAAATTTTAAAAATTTAATCTTATTGCAAGATTTGAAACTCTATGGCTTGAAATCTCATGATTGTCATGCTTTGATGCAACAATCGCTTCCTTTAGCAATACGATCCTTGTTACCAAAACATGTTAGATATATAATAATAAGATTTTGTGCTTTTTTTAGCAACATGTGCAGCAAAGTAGTAGATGTGTCAAAATTGGATCAAATGCAAGCAGATTTAGTGAATACTATATGCTTGGTAGAGAAATATTTCTTGCCAGCTTTCTTTGATATTATGATTCACTTACCAGTGCACCTAGTTAGAGAATTCAAACATTGTGGACCTGTTTACGTCCGATGGATGTATCCATTTAAGAGGCAAATGAAAATATTGAAGGATTATGTACGAACTAGAGATAAACTAGAGCGTTGCATTGCTGAATCATAAATAGCTGAAGAGGCTATTGAGTTCTGCATAGAATACTTATTTGAAGTTGATGCAATTGGCATTCTACCTAAAAAGTATAGATCTGATGTTGGATTACCTTTACCAAGAGGATCTGTTGTTAGAATAGATCGTAAATTGTGGGTGCAGGCGTATAGATATGTACTAGAAAATACAAATGAAGTTCAGTTGTATATCATTTAGTAACTATCTCTTTTATCTTATATATATTAGTTATATTTTCCGTAATAGTTATAATCATTCTTATTTCATCTTTGATATCTTAGAGAGCATATGGAGTTCTTGAAGAAGAAATATCTAGCAAAGTCAAAGAAGAAAAAGTGGCTACAGGATCAACATAATAGGACTTTCATATATTGGTTGCGTCAGAAAGTAATTAACTATATAGTTCCTGCTTAAACTTTTTTTTTTGTTATTCTAAGATATTTGTGTATTATTTATTTACATTTTTATTACTATCATATAGGTTGAAATTCAACTTAACGAATTAAAGAACAATATCTCAGAAGCCTTAAGGTGGATTGCACATGGACCTCGCCCTGAAGTGACAAAGTACCAAGGCTATGAAATTAATGGTTATTGTTTTCATACCAAATAACGCGATGACTTACGAGTTGTACAGAACAATGGAGTCTATTTAGAGGCAAACACATTCAGATCAAGTGCTAAAGATAAGAATCATGTGGTGGCAAATATGTCATTTTATGGAGTTATACAAGAGATATGGGAGCTTGATTACAACAAGCTCATGATTCCTGTATTTAAGTGTGATTGGGTTGAAACAATCATGGGATAAAAAAAGATGATATAGGAGCTACATTGGTAAACCTTAATAGGATAGGCCATAAAGATGATTGTTTTATTTTTGGCTTCTTAACCGATACAAGTATTTTATGCTGAAGATCAACTCGATCCAAGTGGTCCGTTGTGATAGTGAATCCACGTAGGGAATATATAGATGATTCAAGAGAAGATCTAGGTGACATCATGTTAGAAATCAAAATTCTAGCAATTTGATGCCATCTGTTGAGTCATTTGCTAAAATGAGTGATGACGATTTAGCTTACATCCGAACTGATATCAATGAGGAAACATTGGTTGAAAACATTGATTAGAAAAAAAAATGTAAGTTTTTTTACTAAATCAGTATTTTAATGTGTAGCATTTATTTAGCTTATGTGACCTGTTATTCTTCTATTAAATTCTCATCAATTTTTTTCTTTTCTTTTTCTTTAGTTATTTTGCAGCAGGTTTATAAAACATTGCTACAGAAATGAGTTCAATTGTCAAAAAAAGAAAAAGTAAAGGTCGAACGAATTTACCTCAGCTAGTCAGAAATAGAAACAATGGACAGAAGCTTATAGTCGAGTATAACAAAAGAGGACAACCACACGGCAAGGTAGCAACACGATTGTTTAGCTTTTTGGGTGTCTTGGCACGCACTATAGTTCGAATTTCTTATGAAGATTGGAGCAAAGTGCCATCAGAGACCAAAGAAAAGATTTGGGAATGCGTAAAAGTATGTGTTTGTAGCCTTTTTCCTGAACTAATACATATTTATTTAATTTGTGAAATTTTTTTAAACATGCTATGCATATTGCAGTTCTCTTTTGAGGTGGATGATGAGCTTCAAGGAAAATTCTTATCTTCAGCTGCAAATAAAAGGAGAACCTTCCAGAATAGATTCACCACTAAATATATTAAGAGATATAAAGATAAGCTAGAGGCACTGAAGTGCCCGCCTAAAATGTATGATTTTATCGAGCAAGAAGTTTGGGAAGTTTTCGTACGTTATCGAACTTCTAGTGCATTTGAGGTATTGACTAACTTTTTGAATTAAATGTATGTTTGTCATTGTTTGCGTACTTACCTTGATTATTGAATGCAGGAAATTAGCCAAAAATATAGAGAAAGAAGGGCAAAGAATGTATACAATCATTTCCTTGCAAGGAAAGGTTATGTGGGATTAGAGAATGAACTAGTATGTACACAAACATTTATATGTATGTATAACCTTCCCTTTTAGTCTATCACTTGAATTAAGAAAGTTATGTATCACTTTAATTCATCTAAACTTATATATAGCAACAAGCTGCTGGAAACAATGAAGAAATTAGTCGCTCTACCTTATGGAAAGCAGCACGTAAAAATAAGAAAGATAGATACACGAGTGAGGTCATTAGAGAAAAGGCTGATGAAATAGTAAGTTCTATAAATATATGATTTTGAATAATTTAACATATGAACTAAAAATTTGCTGATTTCTTGTTATTATTCAAACGTAGGATGAGATAACAAAGAAAAGTGAGGAATTTTATCTTCATTTTCCACAACGAAAAATTATTTTCATTAAACTTCTCAATTTCATACTTTGCCGCCATTTTGTTGATAAATACAACACACAAGTTAGTGTACCACCTTGAATAGTTGTGAGTATGTGTGAGAATGCACACCAGGAAAGTTCCCAGGAAATACTGGAGGGGTCACAAACGGTCCCACTTAAAACCCAGACTCCTTAGGCTCTTATCGCCTTTGTGACAGAATTTTCCTAGACATGTACAAAACCACACAGTTGCTTTACTCACACCACTACTCCCTGCTTTGCGCCGCAAAATTCTTGGATCGCTTCCACCGTTTCTAGTGAATAGTACCCGTATACGTGAACAGTGCCGTATACGTGAACAGTGCCCGACTCTAAAAAATACAACCAATAGCTCTGATACCACTGTTAGAAAATTGGTGGGTGAAGCAGACACGCAGCTAAAGTAAAATTGAGAAATAATGAGACAACAAAATCACATAGGGACACCAGGAAATTACGTGGTTCGGTTTTAGCCTACGTCCACGGGCGAAGACAGAAGGAGAAGTATTGTGGTATTTTAGCTCACTTTCCAAAACTCCAATACACCCAAACTCTCAAATCACTAAAATTAGAGCTTTTATTATTTAAGTTCTGCAACTCTTTGCTATGCAAGAATTGCTCTCACGAATTAGAATAATGAAATGAGGAGAATGAGCCTTCTTTTATAGCCAATACTCGCTACTGTTCATTTAATTATTTAATCATTATTATTATTTTATTATTTTTTTCTTCTTCATTTTCGGCCCATCACCCATTTTTCTTCCTCTTTCTTCTTCTTTTTTCCATTCTCTCCTTCAAGCATTTCGGCACCATCTACAATGGTGGGCCACTTGAGGACTTTGGGTGCACCTTCTTCTAGAAGAGTGGTGCCCCATTTTCAACAGAAAACACCAAGAATCTTCAACTTCACAATCACTACAAGAAAATAAGGCTACGACAATAGCAATTTAACAACGTGCACTAATTAAATGTTGTCAAAAGAGAAAACCACAACGTTCAAAAACATGTACATTGTTATATGGCTACATTCTGTAACATTTGGCAGCATGCAACTCTACATGTTGCTAAAAAGTAATTAACAACGTTCTTGTGCTTGTTATCAATTATAAGAAAGTTTTCACAACATGCTTTTATAAAACGTTGTTAAATTGAATAAATTTTAACAACTTACAGGTTTGCGTGTTGCTGAAAATATTTTTAACAACATTCTTATGCTTGTTGTCAATTAATCAAAAAATTTGACAAGATGCTTATAAAGAATGTTGTTAATTGTTATTTTATAATTTATAATAAATATTAATAAGTTTTATACATTTGTGAAATAACAATAACAATAACAATAGCAACAATAGTAGTAGTGATGATGATGATGATGATGATGATCATGATGATGATGATAATTATTATTATTAAAAATCCAATGAAATTAAAAAAATTAAAAATACGAAATAATATGCGAATTTCTTAGTTTATTTATTTTTTTATTTTTTACTAACCGGTGACGTTTGGGACATCGCTGCCAAAACTTGGGAAAATTCAGAGATCCCTCATTTTTTAACATCATCAAATACGTTCCCCCCTTTTTAAATTCATCAATCCAAAACCAAAACCTATTACCCTCTTTCAATCGTAGCTAGAAAACCCATCTTCTTCATCATGGCCTTCATCGTCTTTTTCAAGCAAATTCAACATGGTTTCATTGTTGCACGTCTAGGGTTTACACTTGGGTTCATTCCTTTCTTTCCATTATCTGAATGGCAAGTGTGAAGTCAATCAAATCGTGATTTGGTAACAAAATAGCAAAACCCTAATTCATTGACCCATTTAATAGGTGAAGGTGACAAAGAGCTACAAAATTGAATCTAATGCGAGCAGCTGGAGGAGAACAATCGACAATATAAGGTAATTTATTGGGATTAGACGGGAGGTGTACGTAAGAGGCAAAGCCAATTTGGCTTCGTAGGTAGTCTACAGAGCCCTAGCGTATTAACTCTGGGTCAAGTCCTCAAGAACACAAATGAGAACAAGAGATTTATCGTTGTCTCAATTTTTTTTCATTCACTTCATTTTTTATTTATCGATTTTAATCTTTCCATGCTATGAGAATCTATGAACTGCAAGAAAGAGTAGCCCTTGCATCGCTTGATCCAAATGGATATATCAAAAACTGAAAACAAATTCTTGATCCACATGTAATGTTTATTTTGAATAATTGTTCCTTAGTTTGTTTGTTGTTTGATTGTAATAGAGATTAGTGTTCTTGAAACTAGGCTGCTTGTTTGAAGGAAACTATATTGAACTTGCTGAAACATTTTGAGAAATGTAGTAAATTTAAATGAATTGAGCTTGCTCTGTTCTGGCTCTATTTCTAAGCTTGCTGGTTTTGTTTCTTTATATCAATTTTGTTCATCTTCTCTGTTTGATTTGTGAAATCTGGTGTTTGTTTTAACATTTCCGAATGAATGCACGATAATTATTATGCTAGTCGATTTTGCTTGTGCTTTAGTTTCCAAATTTTTCCGTTTGTGAATTTAAAATTGGGAATTTGGTTGCTTGAATATGTTTGAAATTGTGTTTGCCAGCTAGGTGATTCAGGTTTTGTGAAATTTGCTTTAATGGCTTCCAAATGTTATTGTTTCCCATTCATTCTTTTACTATATGTTGTTATGTGGCCTCATTTTAAAATATTGTAAAATTACCATTGAGAAAAAATAGAGTAATATAATAATTACTATTTTGCATTATTAAATTCTTGTACACTATGCTTGTTAAAAATATTGTATTAATTGACAATTAGATAAGGATGTTACTGGATTCTTTTGTATTAATATATTATTTATTTTTGTTATTTTTTATATTAATACATTTGCAGATCTTGTAATTAAAATGTAAATAATTTTTTTTTCTTTAAGTAAAATTTTATAAACAACTTGCATCTGAATGTTGTTGAAAATAACAAGTAAACTAAAGTCTTAACCACAGTTATTGAGTGTAGTTAAATTTATTTTAGCAGCAGGCAAAAGACTTTTCAGAACGCACCTGGAATGTTGTTAAAGATAATTATATTTAAGACAACATCAACATTCACAGCGTGCGATCGAACCCCGTTAAGAACTTACGCGGCCCTAATCCATTTAGTCCCCAAGATTGAATCTAAATCGAAATGGAATGGAACCTCGACCCAATGTTTAATGAAAGCACGAACCTTGGTATGTGAAGACGACACAATCAGTTATGGATGGTCTGATTGATAAGTCAAGAGTTTGAACGCCACGGAAATCCAATAAGTTCAAAAAGTTCATAAAGAATCAAAGAGAATTAACTCTCTCGCCAATTGCATCAAAAAAACTTCTTCTTGTTTATTGGATACGAATACATTATATAGGGTAGGTTACAAGAATTTTTGGAAATAAATCCTAAACCAAAAATCAAATTAGAATTTGAATTTTCCATAATAGGAAAAAATCTAAATCAAATCAGAATCTTAATCTAAGTAAATAGGAAAGAATTTAAATCAAATCAAGATCCTAATTGGCTTAAATGCCTTACATCAATTAAATGGAAACTAGGAGATTAAAATGGAAATAACTGATTTGTTTCCCTAATAGCCTCCTCAAGAAATGGGAAAGTATCTGAAAAAGGAAAATAATATATTTTCCTACCATAATGTGCAAACCAACTCCTCATTTCATGGAAGTGATTATTTGGAAACTACAAGAGCCTGAATCATGCATTTATCATGTGCGATTCCTTCAACAGGCCTTCACGAATTTGATTGAGCCCAAGTTGCTTGAATCATTCCATTAAGCGCTTCTTTGAATTTCTTTACTCGTGCTGTTGTAACGGGTTCGATGGGAACTTGAATAGGATCTAAATATGCCTCATCCCATGTGCTTGTGATAGTTTTATTCTTAATTTCATCACATTTAACAACGTACATTACAAGTTGTTAAATCCAATTTTTCTTGTAATGAATCAAAGCAACATCATATGCTCAATTCCAATAATCTAGCAGCTGAATACAATTCTTTTCTTTTCTTGGTTTTGCAACCTTTACTCATCCTTAACCATAGAAAAAAAGTATAAACTTTTCTTAGTAGCTCTAGAAAATACACAACAAGTAGTTTTTGTTGAAAAACAAATTATAATAAAGTAAATAGCAGCATTATTGGAATTCATGATGAAAATCTCGCCATAATAGATGCATAAAGAAAAAAATAAAACCAGATTACATGGTCTGGTCGCATGGTAGGGTAGTGTTGGTGTTGGGTGGTATAGGGTGGCAGTAGAGCTGATGTTGTACAGTGGTGTCGTGCGACCAACATAGATTGCATGGTGGTGTCTGCAGCGAAGGAAAATTGCATGGTAGGGGAGTTGGTGTCCCGTAATAGTGGCATTGTGGAGTTGAGGCACAATTGTGGCGGTGTGGAGTTTGTTTCATTTGTTGAGGCACAATAATGGCAGTCTGAAGCAATGGTGTGGAGATGGCAAGGAGACTTGATCTGAGAACAAGAGAACAAAAGTGATTTTTCCCCCTCTCAAAAGAATTACAAACCCACATAACACTGACTCTCACACGAGTTTAGTTAATAGGGGTTTGACTGCATTAAGGGCATGTTCTAACCGCATTAAAATACAATGAAGAGTAGTTAACAAACATGATATTATAATATTTTCATAATGACACAACTTAAAAGTGATTTCTAACTCCCAAGCATAAGAATGTTTTGTTATATTATAACTCAATGACTCCGAGGTCGATCCACAAAGAAAGGATTTAATTTGTTTATTTAAGTTTATCAAAAAAATTAAAATTAAAATTAAAAATATGCACTTTAATTTAAGAAAGCTATGAAATTGAATTAGTTAGGGTTATGGATCCACTCGTAGTAATAAATATAATTTAATAAATTCTTTTCTTTTCATTTTATTTCTCAAAAGATTAATTATATAAATTAAAATAATTTTCCCATTAATTTTATTATGGATTAAGAACTTAATGTGCCAAAACTCAACTTGTCAACAATAAGTCAAAATACTATTTTTCCATATTTTATACTAAGATATTAAAAATTTATTGTGCCAAACTCCCATTTTTATCTACAATAAATCAAAATATAAAAATATAAAAATGGATAGAATTAAATAGAAAATAATTCAATTTGTACAATTAAAAATAGAATTTGATTAAATCATTTTTTTTACTAAGAGTTTCACTTTCCCCTAACTACAAATATTTAACTAAACATATTTGAAAAAAAGGAAATTATTAAAATTGAAAAACACATAACTAAAAAGTGAAATTTGAAAATTGAAATAAAACTAATTTTATTTATTGAAAATATATTACAAAGAGAGATGAGAAGAAGAATTTGGGGGAAAAGAAGAGGAGAAGTGTGAAGAGGTATGTTTCCCCCCTCTATTTATACTAATACATGGTAAATCTACACCACACAAATAAATAAATCTAATTACATCTTAGCCTTATATTTGTCCCACTAATAAAACATAAACCTAACTCAATCCACTCAAGCATATTCAACACATTCCACAAACAATTAGCATACCTAACATAATAAAAACTTAAAATTTTACAATTATCATATTTACCGTGGTAAGAACTTAAAAATTTACAACAAAAGTCTCGGATCCTCCTCAACAATGACATAATTTCTTGGACTTTTGAAATCCAAATTTGACATTTGCTCATTTATTTTGAGCCTCAAATTGTATAAAGTTATTATTTTTACCTAATAAACACACAAAAATATACAAAATCAAATACTTAGAAAAATAATTAGAAATTCACAATATGTTACACAATTACAAATATAAATTACAATAATAGCACAAAATAATATGTTTACCCCTTAATAAACTTACAATTTTTAACACTAATCACACCCCCCAACTAGCTTATTGTTAGCCCCTAGCAATTAAAGCGTTATATTAAATTAAGATTTACAAAATTCACATGCAAGTTAATAGTTGTTCATCTATCCTCTAAACTACCAAATAAATAAACTCTCCCAAAATTTTCTAAGTCTTGGTTGTCCACTCATTATCCAGAATATCATAAACATTTTTTTTTTGTACTCAAGTAATTATCACAATACTTATGAGGCTTCATTAAACGAAAACAACATTTTCGTTCCAAAACTCATTAGAAATTCTATCTTTAGGTAGTAGATTATTCAAACTATTTTTTTTAATATTACATTTTTAACCCATGTAGCGAGCTTTAGGCTAATAACTCCCAGACCAGTTGACCTTAGGGCACTAGGTATTGAAAAATCCCTACGGACTTAATTATTCGGGTTTTTAATAAATAAGCAAACAATATATCTATAACTCATGTAGCGAGTTTTAGGCCAGTGACTCCCAGACCAGTTGACCTTAGGGCACTAGGTACTAAAACACCCCTACAGACTTAATTACTCGAGTTCTAGATATAACAAAATTAAACACATTGAATTTTTTTCTTTTTTTTTCTCTTTTTTTGTTTTTTTTTCCAATATACAATTTCTATTACCTTAGATATTATCCCTAATAAATAAAAAAAATAAATGCTGCAAAAAAATTTAACTTACAACCCACTAGTATATGTCATAGTGTGTGTGTAAAGAATGATTTAATAATAGCTGTTAAATGAGTAAACAACAAAATAATTTAATAACCAATTGGAGAGTTCACAAATTTGAGTAATTCAAAGAAAAGAGAACAAAAATAACTTACTATGAATTTTAAAATCAAAATATAATACAACAAGACTATTAGGATGTGTCTTAAAAGTTGTGACTCTTTACACGGCCATCTTAGACACAAAAAAATTGTTGTTTTTAGTTTTTTAGGTTTTTTTAAATAAATAAATAAACACTCCTATTTACAATTTACGTCAACTACCCGTTCGCCCCAACCTAATCTAAACATTATTCATAATTTAAAAATATGCATGCAAAAAAATGAAAAAGATAAAGAAAACATAAATAATAAAAGAAGAAATAGGAAAGATCACCCTTGAACAGGCTACTGAAGATGCGTTTCTAGAGTCGTTACACCCCATATTCAACCATCTTCGATATAAAAATTACTAGGATTTGCTATATTCCGCAACTATCAGCTATTCCCTCCCCCCCAACCTGAACAAGAAATTGTCCTCAATGAAATTGTCCTCAATGGCTTAAAAGAAAGAAGTAGAGTTTAGAAAACATTATCTCATACCTCCAAGAAGATAGTTATAACCGAAGAGTTAAGTCCAACTTGTACTTTTTACTAGGGCTGGGGTTATCATCATTAGTCAACCATTCCAATGCTAAGGTCCTAGGATCTGGCTCTGGTTTGTAAGTTTGTAAGTTTGTAAAAGATCAAGTAACTCATTAGTAGTAAAATACAAACAAAGAGATTTTTTATAGAGATTAGAATAAAATGATTATTAATTGCATGGTTAATGAATGTGAGCAACCCATCGAAAAAATTATTAACATTTAGTAAATCGATGGGTTTCTGAGGGATGTTTAAATGGGACCAAGATGCCAATGTAATCAGTGCCTCTAAAGTTGTGAGATCTCCTAGCAAGAAAATGAAAGTGTAACATCTTAGATATTCGCTATTGCATACTTGAGACAACTAACTCTTCTCCAATTGGTATATCAGACATGCATCTCAGAGGTTTTAAGGCTTGTAAAATGATACCTAGTACCTGGTTTCCTCTAATAAAAATAATTTCTGAGACAAGTTTTGATAACCTACAGTCACCTCCTCTATATACAAGGTGTAGTTACCTCTCAGCTATAACATGACCAAGATCTACAGCTGCCTGAATGAACTCTTTGTATTTTTCATAATGAAATTCAGAGAGCAAATAAATATTTTTGAATTGTCCACTCAAAGATGCTGTCATTAGAATAATCTTCAAAAAAACGTTGTGAGTGGTTAGAAAAAGAGCTCATATTTAAAGAATTCTGTTGATCAATAACAAATGCAATCGTTCACAATGAGCTTTGTAAATTTTTTTGAGTGCATTTTGAGGGAGAGAAGGAAAACACTTATGTGATTTATGTTGTATTTCTTCTATACTTGATTTTGAGATCTCAGTTATTGTGGGAAACTTAGGATACCGACTTAAGAAGTCAAGGAGTATCGTTATCCGCCATTTATATGGGAAAATAAATCAAAACACACCAAAATCAAATCTGCAAAATCAAATCAAATGTGAAAGTTAAAAAAAAGAAACACACAATGTAAAAAGGAAAATGAACTTACATTCATCCTCTCATTGAGTTAACCATAATCTCCAATTGAAATTCATATATACCACGCTCTATTTCTCTGAGTTGTCTTTCTTGATCCTCAACGTAGGCCACTAATGTTGGTGGTTGTCGTTACCAAATTGGATGTGATTGACAACTTTATATCTGGCCTCTCAAGTGATATTTTATTCGCAAAAGATTTTTAAGATGTCTCAACAAAATCTTCCTTATTAAGGTGCTCGTAATGTATAATGATGAAAAAAAACACAATTATTAAACACACTTTAAGCAAGAAACATCATAATGTGCATCATTCAAGACAGTAAAACAATTCAAAATGTAAAGTAACAGTGAAAAGTTAAAACACTCATTAAAAACTTAATCAAGATATGGTGGGTCACTTAAATTTATTTCGATACTTGCTTTACGTGGTTGGTATTCCAGATAGGGCTTTATATACATTTTTTACAATAAATGGGCCACTACTCTGACATTAACTTTCCTGGAAACAAATGAAGACGAGAATTATAAAGCAACACTTTTTGACCAATTTCAAATGTTTTTAAAAAACTCTTTTATCATGAAAAATTTTTGTTCTTGCCTTAATAATTATTGAATTTTCAGATGCTTTATTTCTTAATTCCCCAAGTTCATTCAATTGCAATTTTCGCACATTACCAGTATCATCCGAATTTGAATTAAAAGCTTTAATAGCCGAAAATGATTTATGCTCAAGTTCAACATGTAAGTGACAAGGTTTACCATAAACTAGCCGATAGGGTGACATTTCTAAACACGTTTTAAATGCAGTACGGTAGGCCCAAAGTGCATCAGTTAGTTGAAGAGACCAATCTTTTCAGTTTGGGTTAAATGTTTTTTCTAAAATTTGTTTTATCTCCCTATTTGCTAATTTAACTTGACCATTTATTTGAGGATGATAATGGGTAGCAATTTTATGTGTAATCTTATATTTTTTCACTAAAGACTCAAATTACTTATTATAAAAGTGCTTACCTCCATCACTAATAATGGCTCGAGGAATTCCAAATCGACTTAGAATGTTTTCTCTTAAAAATTTAATGACAGTTTTACTATCACTATTTCGACAAAACATTGCTTCAATCCATTTTGAGACATGATCAACTGCAACTAATATGTTCACAAATCCAAAAGATGGTGGAAATGGACCCATGAAATCAATTCACCAACAGTCAAATATTTCAATCTCAAGTATGAGATTTAAGGGCATCGTGTTTCTTTTAGTAATCACTACTAATTTTTGACAGTTTTCACAAGTTTTACAAAATTCATATGTGCCTTTGAATATGGTAGGTCAGTAAAATCCACATTGCAAAATTTTAGCCGTAGTTTTTCTTGACGTGTCCACCATATGTTTCAGAATAACAAAAATTAATGACATTACTTACCTCATTGTCAAGAATACATCATCGAAAAATCTGATTAGGGAAATATTTGAACAAGTAAAGATCATCCCAATAAAATTCTTTACTTCAATAAAAAAATTTCTTCTTCTTCTAAGTATTCCATTGTGAAGGCATTTTAGCTGTAACAAGGAAATTAACAATGTTAGCATACTATGGTATTAAAGTAACAGATAATAAAAATTCATATGGGTGTTATATCAGTGCAGATTTTATATGTAAGTCTTGATAAATGATCGGCAACGACATTTTCGGCACTTTTTTTATCTTTGATAGTGAGATCAAATTCTTGAAGTAACAAAATTCAATGAATTAATCTTGGTTTGGCATCCTGTTTAGTCATCAAATATCTCACAACAGTGTGATCAGTAAAAACAAGAGTTTTAGAACCAAGCAAATATGAGTGAAATTCGTTTAATGCAAACACCACAGCAAGTAATTCTTTTTCAGTTATCGAATAATTCATTTGAGTACTATCCAAAGTCTTACTCCCATAATAAATTACAAACGGCTTACCATCCTTTCTTTGTCCTAAAACAACACCAACAGTAAAGTCACTTACACCACATATTAATTCAAAAGGCAAAGACCAATCAGGAGATTGCATAATAAGTTCAGATGTCAAAAGACAAATTATTTTCTCAAAAGATTTTTTACAATCATCAGTCCATTCAAATGGTGCATCTTCTAATAAGAGGTTACAAAGTGGTTTAGATATGACACTAAAGTTTTTTATAAACCTCCTATAAAATCTTGCATGTCCTATAAAATCTTGCATGTCCTAAAAAAGATCGCACATCTCTAACTACTTTTTATTGTGGTAATTTAGATATGACTTCATTTTTTGCTTTGTTAACTTCAATTCGTTTAACATATACAACATGACCTAAAACAATTCCAGAAGTAACGATGTAATGGTATTTTTCCCAATTTAAAACGAGTTCTTTTTCAACATATCTTTTTTAAACTTTGTACAAATTATCTTTTTCCAAATTATCAAAGCAATCATCAAAAGAATTCTTAAACGCAGTCAAATCATCTATAAAGACCTCTAAACAATGTTCAACCATATTAGTGAAAATAATTAGCATGCATCTTTGAAATATTGCAAGAGCATTACAAAGTCCAAGTTGCATTATTTTAAATGCAAAAGTTCTAAAAGGACATGTAAATATGGTTTTTTTCTTAGTCTTCAAGTACTATAAAAATTTGATAATAACCTAAATATCCATCTAAAAAGCAGTAGTAGGGATGTCTAGCTATTCTTTCTAAGATTTGGTTAAGAAATGGTAATAGAAAATGATCTTTCTAGTGGCTTCATTTAATTTCCTATAATCAATGCAGATGCGCCAACTAGACGTAATTCGTGTTGGAATTAATTCACTTTTCTCTTTTCTAACAACGGTGATTCTAGAATATTTAGGCACCACTTGTGTAGCACTTACCCACTTACTATTAGAGATAGGGTAGATAATTCTTGCATCAAGTAACTTAAGAACTTCTGTTTTTACTTCTTCTTTCATATATGGGTTTAATCTTCTTTAAGGTTATTGACATGTTTTAGCATTTTCTTCCAAATTTATTCTATGTGTGCAAATTAAAGTCCTAATACCTTTAATGTCATTTAAAGTCCATCCAATTGTGTTTTTATTCTTTTTAAAAATAGATAGTAACTTACCTTCTTGGTCGCTTGATAGGGCCGAAGAAATCACAACGGGATAAGTTTGTTCTTCTCCAAGATAAGCATACTTCAATCCCTATGGTAAAGGTTTCAATTCCAATTTAGGTGTTTCTTGTTGTTCAATCTTTTCAATGATTCCAAGCTCGTCAAATTTTAGTTTGCCATCACCATTTTGTAAAGTCTACCAAGAATTAAACAACAAATTTATATCAGAAGTATCATGTTCAAGTTGCTTATTTCATTCAATTGAATTAACAAAACAAATATCACTAAGTTTAGAAAAATTCTCTTTTTCAATATTAGTTTAGAAAAATTCTCTTTTTGAATATTTTCCTCTATACTAGATTCAAGTAATTCCTTTTGTTCATCAATTTCATCTTCATTCTCATTTTCTTCATTAGGTTGCCTACACATGTTAAAAACATTCAATTCTAGAGTCATATTCCAAATGACAAATTCATTATATCATTCCTACAATTAATCAAAGCATTAGCAGTTGCTAAAAATGGTCGACCTAAAATTACAGGAATTGGTTTATAATTATTCACAACAGGTTCAGTTTCTAAGACAATAAAATCCACAGGGTATATGAATTTATCAACTTGTACTAAAACATCTTCCACTATTCTTTTTGGTACTTTAACTGATCTATCGGCAAGCAAAAGTGTAGTTGAAGTTGATTTTAACTCACCAAGATTAAGTTGAAGATAAACTAAATATGGAAGCAAATTAACACTAGCACCAAGGTCTAACAAAGCATGCTCAACTTTGTGATCTCCAATAATATAAGAAATAGTAGGACAGTCAGGATCTTTAAATTTCAATTTATTATTAGTAGATAGAATGGTACTTACTTGTTCAGCCATGAAAGCACACTTTTTTACCTTCAATTTCTTCTTAACAATGCATAAGTCCTTTAAAAATTTGGCATATGAAGGTACCTGCTTGATTCCATGTAACAGAGGAATGTTAACTTTCACTTGCTTAAAAATTTCGTAAATTTTAGAAAAGTGATTCCTTTTTCTTGGTTTATTCAATGCATGCGGAAATGGTGGTTCAAATGGAACAATAGTTATTTCTTCATTAGGTGTAAGTTTATTTAGTTATTCCTTACCCTTTGAATTTTCATTGTTGTTATCTTCACAAGGTTCAAGAATAGGCCGATCACTAACGTTACCACTACGAGGAGTTATAACTGACTTGACTTGGTCTATGGGTGCATTTTGAATCTTAAGATTTGGTTGTGGTTGAGCTTAAAATTTTCATTTTTCTTTAATTGTGATTGCAGAAGCAAGTTTAGCAAGAGTATCTTTCAAAACAGAAAAGGTTTGTGCATTTTGATTGTTAATAGCATCTTGCTTCCTAATAAATGAATGCATTGTATCTTCCAAATTTTTCCATGCTGGTAGAACATATGGTGCATAAAGCTAAGTATTTTGAAAATTTTGTAGAGGTGGTGCTTGTGAAGATTGTGCATTATTATTATTCCTCCAACTAAAGTTTGGATGATTTCTCCAACCATGATTATAAGTCTGTGAATATGGGTTTGACTTGTTAAAAGTGTTGATTGTATTAACTTGATCGTGCAAACATTCTTTGAGTGCAGGCAAAGGAGGACAATCTTGAGTGAAATAATCATTAGAACTACAAACATCACATGTAATTTCTTGAATAGATTTTACTTGATCACTTTTTTTATTTTCCAAAGCTTCAACCTTCCTAACTAGGGATGCAAATTTTGCTTGTAAATCATGATCTTCCCTATGGTTGCAGATTCCTCCACTAGATGGAGATGGTTGTGGTTTATTAGTCAATTCAAAAATTCTAACAGTATCTCAATGTTGTGCATTTTCAGCTAATTGGTCAAGATAATCCAGTGCATCTTCAGGATTTTTATCTCTAAATTCACCATTACACATCATTTCTACAACTTGTCTACTTTGTGGTGTTAACCTCTCATATAAATAAGTGACCAATTGCCAATTTTCAAAACCATGGTGTGGACATATGTTAAGCAACTCTTTAAATCTATCTCAACATTGGTATAATGTTTCTCCATTTTTTTGAGTGAAAGAAGTGATTTGTCTTTTAAAAGAATTGGTTCTCTGAGGTGAAATTTTTTTTTTCAAAAACTGTTCTTGCATGTTATTCCAAGTTCTTATTGATCCAGATCTAAGGTTTTGTAGCAAAGATTTAGCTTTTAATGAAAAAGGAAAAAGCTTTAATCTAATTATGTTCATGCTACAATTTTGGTCTGTGTATGTATTACAAACTTCCTCAAAATCTCTTAAATGCAAATATGGATTTTCATATTCTAAACCATGAAATGTTGGTAAAAGTTGGATAATACCTAGTTTGAAGTTGAATCGAGACGCTTCTGGAGGAAATACTATACACGACGGTGCTCCGATTCTTGTTAGATTCATGTAGTCTCTCAAAGTTCTTGGTTGATTCTAATTATGTTGAGATTGATTGTCTCCCTGATCAACTGGAGGATAAAGTTGGCCCAAAATATTTTCGTCTTGGATCTCGTCTATGATTGGTGGTGGTGATTGAGATCTACGAACTAACCTACCACTTGAAGTTCGAGACTAACGTAAATGAAAAACATAAAAGAAAATAAAAATTAAACAAATTAAGAATAAAATGAAAAATAAACAAGATAAATGTACAAGAAGAAAAAATACAAAACAAAAATAAATTAACTAAAAGAAATAACTAAATAGGCAATAAACCAAACATATAAACAAAGTAAAAGCCAAAAAGAAAATAAAATAAATGCAAAAATTAAATTGTAGAAATAAAAAAAGAAAATAAATAATTAAAGTGTAGACTCTTTTTCGTTTTTTCAAATTTTAAAAATTACCAACCGATTAATTGATTAATTCACATTAATTGGCCTTGTAATTTATAAAGTCAATATTCCTTTTATTGAGTCCAAATTAGGTTCAAAGAAATCCAGTTATGGTCCAAAGAAGTTTAAGTTATAGGTCCAAATTTGAGATTTATGGGAAATTTGGCAAGGGACCTATGTAAATATTTTTTGTGACTTTATGGTCATACTGTAATTATGAGATGAGCAAGAAACGAGATTTTTTTGGGGGTACAACTGAAATTATGAAAGACATGGGGACAGAAGAGAATTTAAGAAAAGAAAAAGGGGATAATCGAAAATTTACAAAAAAAAAGGAAAAATTAAACAAAATAAATACCTCTCCCGGCAACGGCGCAAAAAACTTGACACAACTTAAAAGTGATTTCTAACTCCCAAGTATAAGAGTTTCTTATTATATTACAACTCGGTGAGTCCGAGATCAATCCACAAAGAGAGGATTTAATTTGTTTATTTAAGTTTATCAAAAAAATTAAAATTAAAATTAAAAATATGCACTTTTATTTAAGAAAAACTATGAAAATAAATTAGTTAGGGTTATGGATCCACGCCTAGTAATAAATACCATTTCACAAATTCTTTTTCTTTTTATTTTATTTCCTAAAAGATTAATTATATAAATTAAAATAATTTTCCCATTAATTTTATTATAGATTAAGAACTTAATGTGTCAAAACTCAACTTGTCTACAATAAGTCAAAATACTATTTTTCCATATTTTATACTAAGATATTAAAAATTCATTGTGCCAACTCCCATTTTTGTCTACAATAAATCAAAATTTTAAAATATAAATATGGATAAAATTAAATAGAACATAATTCAATTTGTACAATTAAAAATAGAATTTGATTAAATCATTTTTTTTTACTAAGAGTTTCACATTCCCCTAACTACAAATATTTAACTAAACATATTTGAAAAAAATGAAATTATTAAAATTGAAAAACACATAACTAAAAAGCGAAAATTGAAAATTGAAATAAAACTAATTTTATTTATTGAAAATATATTACAAAGAGAGATGAGAAAAAGAATTTAGGGGGAAAGAAGAGAAGAGAAGGTGTGAAGAGGTGTGTCCCCCCCCCCCCCGCAATTTATACTAATACATGGTAAATCCACACTCACACAAATAAATAAATCTAATTACATCTTAGCCTTACATTTGTCCCACTAATAAAAAATAAACCTAACTTAATCCACTTAAGTATATCCAACACATTTCACTAACAATTATCATACCTAACATGATAAAAACTTATAATTTTACAACTACCACATTTACCGTGGTAAGAACTTAAAAATTTACAACAAAAATCTTAGATCCTCCTCAACAATGACATAATTTCTCGAACTTCCGAAATCCAAATTTGACATCTGTACATTTGTTTAGAGCCTCAAATTGTATGAAATTATTATTTTACCTAATAAATACACAAAAATACACAAAATCAAATACTTAGAAAAAATTAGAAATGCATAATATGTTACACAATTACAAATATAAATTACAATAATAGCACAAAATAACATTCTTACCCTTTAATAAACATACAATTTTTATCACTAATCAAATACTATAAGGGGTTCTAATACCATACAATGAAGAGTGCCAAAAATATCCTTAGGATGCGTTTGGTATATTGTATTGTATTATATGGTATTCTGTTATGTTGTATTATATTAATATTGTATTACAATAATGTTGTACAGAGTTTGGTGTTACATTCTATTGTATTGATTTTACATTAATATTAAATTAATAGTATTTTAAATTTATTATTATTACATTAAATTAAATATTGAATAATTTTTTTATTAATTATTGATATATAAGTAAAATATTGTACAATAATATAGTAAAATATAGTATTATTAAACAAAATAATATTGTCATATAATTTAGTTTTATATTTTATTTATTATATTAATATTTAATAATAAAATAATTTATCTAAATGAAATAATTTATTTTTGTAATATTATAATAAAATACATTTGCCTCAATTGAGGCATTAACTTATGCCTCAAAAGTGGCAAAAGCCACTGCATTACACAAACCGAGGGAAGCTCGGCCTTGTGTAGTGCGCCTAAACAATGCACCACAATGAGCTCATTAATTTTATTAAACACATTCTTGGTATTAAGTCATTATGAACAATGTTTTAATATTCTATCTATATCTATATCTATATATATATATAAAGCTGGGACTTGGGGAGGTGATGTGGCATTACCATTTCTCATCTTTGTATATTCTCTATTATCTAATAAATAGAGAATTTTTCTTTTGAATTTAGTTTTTCATCTTCTCATAATTAATTTGATTGTTATTACACAATAACAATTATGTAAAGGTTTAATTGAGGCATATCTCTTAGTCTCCCCACTATCTCCAATTATCAACCTTTAACTTCCCTATAACTCCCACTATCTCACAAGGAATTATGATCCATAAGTTTTCATTAATTTCATGGAGTGATTATGTAACTATAAAAGGAGAGCTCATCTTTTTGTTTTATACACACACAATTGGAATGAAAAAAATCATTCTATAATATATTCTCTCATTTTATTCTTTATCTTGCGTTACTTCTTTATTTGTATTGTTGGCTAATAGTTTTTTTTTTTTATTTTTTATAAGGCTGTCTCATCTTAAAAAAAATCAACTCATATTTTTTATCAGTTTCATCAAATGTAAAGTAAGAAAAAAAGATAATATTAAATTCTTTTTTCAAAACCGCGTGAAACGCGGTTCTATTTTCTAATATATATATAAAGTTGGGACTTCAAAAGGTGATATGACATCACCATTCTTTTTCTTTTTATATTCTCTATTATCTAAAATATCTAAAATATTGGTGGATATTTTTTGTACATCTCTCTTCCTCTTTCTATTTCAATTCAACAATATACAACCATTAATAATAATTAATTATAAGTCTTTTGAAAAATTTCTTTATTTTATTATGCTAGCAATTAAACTTTAGTGGCGTAAAATACATAAACTAATTAACATAGAAAGAGAGGTTCTTTCATCTTCCCTCAACAATGTCACTAGGGCCTAATTTTAATGTCATAATCTCATATTTAATTATGCAACCTTTTGTTTAGTACCTTTTGGCTTCTTCAAACTCTCTAAATACTAAATATTTAAGATTTATTGTGTTTGAGTTTTTTTTATTATTTAACCAACATCCTCTTTAGTGATGTGGCATCACCATTCATCTTCTTTTTATATTCTCTATTATCTAAAATAGATAAAATATTGGTAGTACTCTTTGTACATGTCTCTTCCTCTTTCTATTTAAATCCAACAATATGTAACCATTAATAATAATTAATTACAAGTCTTTTGAAACATTCATTTATTTGGCATCACCATTCATCTTCTTTTTATATTCTCTTTTATCTAAAATATCTAAAATATTGGTAGATATTCTTTGTGCATGTCTCTTCCTCTTTCTATTTAAATCCAACAACATGCAACCATTAATAATAATTAATTATAAGTCTTTTGAAACATTCATTTATTTTATTATGCTAGCAATTAAACTTTAGTGGCTTAAAGTACATCAACTAATTAACATAAGAAGAGGTTATCAATAATAATTAATTATAAGTCTTGAAACATTCATTTATTTTATTATGCCAACAATTAAACTTTAGTGGCTTAAAATACTTCAATTAATTAATATAGGAAAGAAGGTTTCTTCATCTTCCCTCAACAATGTCATGATGGCAAAATTTTAATTCCATAATCCCATATTTAATTATGAAACCTTTTGTTTAGTGCCTTTTGGCTTCTTCAAACTTTATAAACATTAAGTATTTAAGATTTGTGATATCATTATTTCTCATCTTTTTATATTCTCTATTATCTAATATATTGGTTGAGATTACAAAAATAATTACATTAAAAAATATTAAAAATAGAAAATAAATATTAGATTACAAAAGATTACATGTCTCTTCCTCTTTCTATTTAAATTCAACAATATGTAACCATTAAGAATAATTAATTATAAGTCTTGAAACATTCATTTATTTTATTAAGCTAACAACTAAACTTAAGTGGCTTAAAATACATTAACTAATCTATATATGAAGAAAGGTTCATTCATCTTCCCTTACTAATACCACTAGGGCCTAATTTTAATGCCATAATTCCATATTTAATTATGCAACTTTTTGTTTAGTATCTTTTGGCTTCTTCAAACTCTATAATCATTAAGTATTTAAGATTTGTTATGTTTGGGTTTTTTTTTTTTAATTTAACCAACATCTTCTTTAGAAATATTCTTGCGTTTTTATTTTTTTGACTTATTTGAATTTTTAGTATTGTGTGCTTCATGAGTTGAACAATGATAAAGATAGTTGGATGACAAGCTTTATAGGATGTGGGAGTCTGTTAATACCAAAAAGAATGGAGAATTGAGTAGTGTGAATATGATTTTTATTGATGAAAAAGTTGTATAAAAAAATTCATTCTCTCATTATTTTCTCTAATTTTTTACCAATTGTTTTACACTTAATGTAGCATTTTTTTTTTGTCGGAAAATCTAATGCATGCAACAATTACAAAAAATTTAGTGACAAGATTTAGGCACATGTTGAGGGAGGGGTTTTTGTACAGTGTCAAGAATTTAAAAGTTGTTTAAATTATAGGAAAATACAAACCACTTTCAAATCAGTATAAGATTATTTTCTTGGTTATAACTTCGCTTAAGAGGTTAGAAGAAAGAACTGTTAAGATTTCGATCAATGGATTCCAATTCATATCTCCGAATTTGATTGATATATGTGTGAATGGTAACACAATCCTCCCATATAATTTTTTAAATTATTAATGTTTGTTAATATTTAAGTGTATATTAGAAATTATTGATCCTTATATTTTAACATGTTTATGTTATTTTTCCATAATATTACAGTTGTTGTCGGAAGTTTATGTGATGTGGGTGATATTAAAATCGTTGGACCTTGTTGGAAAAAAAGAGATATAAAAATTCTAATAGATTAGCAAGTTAAATATAATTTGGAACTTATTAACAACAACAAAAGATATAAGGCCTGTACACTTACACTATACACATTAATATATATTTTTAAAGTTAACAAAATAATAATTAACTTTCATCAATAACATTAATTTTATAAGGCTTTCTCACCTTTAAAAAAATCAATTCATATTTTTTATCAGTTTCATCAAGTGCAAAGTAAAAAAAAGAATAATACTAAATTCTTTTTTCAAAGCCGCGCGAAGCGCGGTTCTATCTCCTAGTATATATATAAACCTGGAAATTCAAGAGTTGATGTGGCATCACTATTCTTCTTCCTTTCATATTCTCTATTATCTAAAATATCTAAAATATTAGAGGATATTCTTTGTACATGTCTCTTTCACTTTCTATTTAAATCCAACAATATGTAACCATTAATAATAATTAATTATAAGTCTTTTGAAACATTTATTTATTTTATTATGCTAACAATTAAACTTTATTGGCTTAAAGTACATAAACTAATTAATATAAGAAGAGAGGTTCTTTCATCTTCCCTCAACAATGCCACTATGGCCTAATTTTAATGTCGTGATCTCATATTTAATTATACAATCTTTTGTTTAGTGCCTTTCGACTTCTTCAAACGCTCTAAACACTAAATATTTAAGATTTGTTATGTTTGGGTTTTTTTTTTATTTAACAAACATCCTCTTTAGTGATGTGACATCACCATTTCTCTTCTTTTTATATTCTCTATTATCTAAAATAGATAAAATATTGGTGGATATTCTTTGTACATGTCTCTTCCTCTTTCTATTTAAATTCAACAATATGTAACCATTAATAATAATTAATTATAAGTCTTTTCAAATATTCATTTATTTGGCATCACCATTCATCTTCTTTTTATAATCTCTTTTATCTAAAATATATAAAATATTGGTGGTTATTCTTTGTGCATGTCTTTTCTTCTTTCTATTTAAATCCAACAATATGCAACCATTAATAATAATTAATTATAAGTCTTTTGAAACATTCATTTATTTTATTATGCTAGCAATTAAACTTTAGTGGCTTAAAGTACATCAACTAATTAACATAAAAAGAGCTTATTAATAATAATTAATTATAAGTCTTGAAACATTCATTTATTTTATTATGCCAACAATTAAACTTTAGTGATTTAAAATACATCAATTAATTAATATAGGAAAGAAGGTTTCTTCATCTTCCCTCAACAATGTCATTATACCTAATTTTAATGTCATAATTGTTAACATATATGTTAACATAATGATTTTGATGATAACAAATAAGATTAAGAATGATTAATTTTTTAAGCTCAAATTGTAAGGGGAACTTACATTTAGGGGGAGCAATTTATTCAATCATTCTGTAAATACATGAAAAGTTTGTCATCATCAAAAAGGGGGAGATTGTTAACATTTATGTTAACATAATATTGATTTTGATGATAACAAACAAAATTAAGAATGATTAAGTTTTTGAAAGCTTAAATTATTTTTCATACATTTAAATAAATCATTACTTTCACATTATAAAGGTTTTATATCTAATGGAAAAATGATTTTATGAAATTGGTTGTTTTTCAAGTTTATGGTTTAATTGAAAGAATTTTGAAAACTTTGAAATCAACAAGTATTGCTTAAAATTTTAGAGAAGGATTTATTTGAAACATTTCATAAAATTTTGGGCGATATCATAATTTCAGAAAGTTTTGGGATTCACAAAGTATTATTAAGAAATTCTGAAATTGGACTTAATTGTAAATTTTTATAACGTTTTGGGCCATACTACAGTTTCATAACGTTTTGGGATCAAAATGTAATTTTGGCAAACAAGATTACCTGTATCAATCTTGTAGCAAGCGGCATTCCGGATATGCTAAACGGAATTCCAGTTACGGGGCAGAATTCATCCGAATGGAAAGCGGCAATCCGGTTGTGCTAAACGGAATTCCGGTTACAGGGCAGAAAGCTTCTGGAGCATAAACGGCAATCCGGTTGTGCTAAACGGAATTCCGGTTACGGGGCAGAAAGCTTCTGGAGCATAAACGGCAATCCGGTTGTTCTAAACGGAACTCCGGTTACGAGGCAGAAAGCTTCTGGAGTATAAACGACAATCCGGATATCACAAGCGGTATTCCGGATGTTTTAAAATTCAAATTTTTGCCTTAACGGTAACATGCAAGCGGAATTTCGGATTCTATAAACGCTAATCCAGTTATGAGTAAAAAATGAATAACGGCTAGTTTTTTAGCTCCAACTATAAAAACTCAAAGCCAATTCATTTTCAATAACTCAAGCAAGCAAAATCAAAGGGGCCACAACATATATCCAGCTCTCAAATCGCAAATAAAAAACATTGAATCATCTTTTGTTCTTCAATTTGTTCATCTACTCTTAAAGAGAGTTTTTGTTGTAATCTTTATTTTTCTCATCAAATTTGTGAGTGTATAAGTGTGGGAAACACTTGAGTGAAGAGATTGGGGGGTAATCTCTTGTTGTAAAGGTTTATTGACACCTTGGAAGTCAATTGTAAACATTTGAAGCCTTGGAAAGGCTTGGATAGTGAAATCCTCAAGCTTGGGTTGCTTGGAGGCGTGGACGTAGGCGGGGATAGCCGAACCACGTAAAAATCCTTGAGTTTGCTTTCTCCTCCCTTACTCATTTATTATTGTGCCTTTATTGAATTTATTGTTTTCGAATTTATTAAGGCATTAGTTTTAATTGTTGTGCGATTTGCTTAGCTTAATTTTTTAAAATCCCAATTCACCCCCCTCTTGGGTTGCTTACTTAGTATTTCAATAATCCCATATTTAATTATGCAACCTTTTGTTTAGTGTCTTTTGGCTTCTTCAAACTCTATAAACATTAAGTATTTAAGATTTTTTATATCATTATTTCTAATCTTTTTATATTCTCTATTATCTAATGTATTGGTTGAGATTAAAAAATAATTACATTACAAAATATTAAAAATAAAAAATAAATATTAGATTACAAAAGATTACATGTCTCTTCCTCTTTCTATTTAAATTCAGCAATATGTAACCATTAAGAATAATTAATTATAAGTCTTGAAACATTCATTTATTTTATTAAGCCAACAACTAAACTTTAGTGGCTTAAAATACATCAACTAATCTATATATAAAGAAAGGTTCCTTCATCTTCCCTCACTAATACCACTAGGGCCTAATTTTAATGCCATTATCCCATATTTAAGTATGTAACTTTTTGTTTAGTGTCTTTTAGCTTCTTCAAACTCTATAAACATTAAGTATTTAAGATTTGTTATGTTTGTTTTTTTTTTTTTATTATTTAACCAACATTCTCTTTAGAAATTTCTTGTGTTTTTATTTTTTGACTTATTTGAATTTTTAGTATTGTGTGCTTCATGGAGTACTATTTTCTTCTTGAGTTGAACAATGATAAAGATAGTTGGATGACAAGGGTTAGACTTTATAGGATATGGGAGTTTGTTAATACAAAAAAGAATGGAGAATTGATTAATGTGAATATGATTTTTATTGATGAAAAGGTTGTATAAAAAATTCATTCTCTCATTATTTTCTCTAATTTTTTTCCAATTTTTTACCCTTAATTTAGCTTTTTTTTTCATAAGAAAATCTAATGAATGCAACAATTACGAAAAATTTAGTGACAAGGTTTAGGCACATGTGGAGTGAGGGTTCTTTGTACAATGTCAAGAATTTGAAAGTTGTTTCAATTATAGGTAAATACAAACCACTTTCAAATCAGTATAAGATAATTTTCTTGGTTGTAACTTTGCTTAAGAGGTTAGAAGAAAGAACTGTGAAAATTTCGATCAATGGATTACAATTCATATCTTCGTATTTGATTGATATATGTGTGAATGATAACACAATCCTCTTAGGTATTTTTTTACTTATTAATGTTAATTAATATTTAAGTGTATATTAAAAATTATTGATCCTTATGTTTTAACATATTTATGTTATTTTTTCTTAATATTACAGATGTTGTCGGAAATTTTTGTGGTGTGGGTGATATTGAAATCGTTGAAACTGGTTGGAAAAAAGAGATATAAAAGTTCTAACAGTTTAGCAAGTTGAATATAATTTGAAACTTATCAACAACTACAAAATGTATAAGGTATGTACACTTACACTATACACATTAATATATATTTTTAAAGTTAACAAAAAAATAATTAACTTTCATAAATAACATTAGTTTTATAAGGCTGCCTCATTTAAAAAAAATCAAGTCATATTTTTTATTAGTTTCATTAAGTGCAAAGTAAGAAAAAAGGATAATACTAATTTTTTTTTTAAAACCACGTGAAGCGCGGTTCTATTTCATAGTATCTATATATCTATATAAAGCTAGGACTTGGGGAGGTGATGTGGCATCACCATTTCTCATCTTTGTATATTTTCTATTATTTAATAAATAGAGAAATTTTCTTTCAAATTTGGCTTTTCATCTTCTCATAATTAATTTGATTGTTATTATACAATAACAATTATGTAATGGTTTTAATGAGACATATTTTTTGTAATGAACATTCATGGGGGAGTGTTATAAATTTATTAAAATAAATGTGGATGTTCATAATATATATCTTTTAGTCTCCCCACTATCTCTCATTAGCAACTTTTAACTTCCCTATAACTCCCACTATCTCATAAGGAATTATGATCCATAATTTTTTATTAACTTCATGGAGTGATTATGTAATTGTTATTACACAACAACAATTATGTAAAGGTTTTAATGAGACATATTCTTTGTAATGAATATGGGGAGTGTTATAAATTTATTAAAATAAATGTGGATGTTCATAACATATATCTCTTAGTCTTCCACTATCTCCCATTAGCAACCTTTAACTTCCCTATAACTCCCACTATCTCACAAGGAATTATGATCTATAATTTTTCATTAATTTCATGGAGTGATTATGTAACTATAAAAAGAGAGCTCATCTTTATGTTTGATTTTTTTTTTATTTAACCAACATCCTTTTTACAAAAATTCTTGTATTTCTATTGTTTGATTTATTTTAATTTTTGGTATTGTATGCTTCATGGAGTACTCTTTTCTTCATGAGTTGAATAATAATAAAGATAGTTGGATGATAAGGGTTAGGCTTTGTAGGATGTGGGAGTCTACTAATACTAAGAAGAATGGAGAATTGATTAGTGTGGACATGATTTTTATTGATGAAAAGGTTGTATAAAAAATTCATTCTCTCATTATTTTCTCTAATTTTTTCCTCAATTGTTTTACACTTAATGTAACATGTGTTTTATTTTTTATTTTTGTGGGAAAATCTAATGCATGCAACAATTAGGAAAAATTTAGTGACAAGGTTTAAGCACATGTTGAGTGAGGGTTGTTTGTACAGTGTCAAGAATTTGAAAGTTGTTTCAACTATAGGCGAGTTTAGACCACTTTCAAATCAGTATAAGAATATTTTCTTGGTTATAACTTCTCTTAAGAGGTTAGAAGAAGGAATTGTTAAGATTCCGGTCAATGGATTCTAATTCGTATCTCCGAATTTGATTAATTTACGTATGAATGATAACACAATCCTCTCAGGTATTTTTTAATTATTAATTTTTTTAATCTTTAAGTGTATATTAGAAATTATTATGTAAAACAATATATCCATAATTTAGCGTCACTGTCGAAAGAAGGGAGTATACTAAGTGGCTACTGTGATGCATCTTCTACTCCTTCTCCAGGTGGCCTCGCGGTGATATATCAGCCTCAGGTTTCTAAGGTTTTGGCTTAGACAAGGTGCATCTATGACACTTCTATTTCCGTGATGTTAATTTAACTAATGCAATTTTAAATAATTAAAAAAGTCTTTTTGGTTTTAGCTTTGTTTTATTTTTTTAATTTATTTTTTAGAAGTCTTGCCTCTTAATCGAATAGAATAAATCGTTAAAAGTAGAATAAGAAAAAAAAATAATACTAAATTTTTTTTAAAGCAGCGCGAAGCGCGGTTCGATTTCCTAGTATCTATATAAAGCTAGGACTTGGGGAGGTGATGTGGCATCACCATTTCTCATCTTTGTATATTTTTTATTATTTAATAAATAGAGAAATTTTCTTTCAAATTTGGCTTTTCATCTTCTCATAATTAATTTGATTGTTATTATACAATAACAATTATGTAATGGTTTTAACGAGACATATTTTTTGTAATGAACATTCCTGGGGGAGTGTTATAAATTTATTAAAATAAATGTGGATGTTCATAACATATATCTTTTAGTCTCCCCACTATCTCCCATTAGCAACTTTTAACTTCCCTATAACTCCCACTATCTCATAAGGAATTATGATCCATAATTTTTTATTAACTTCATGGAGTGATTATGTAATTGTTAGTACACAACAACGATTATGTAATTGTTAGTACGCAACAACAATTATGTAAAGGTTTTAATGAGACATATTCTTTGTAATGAATATGGGGAGTGTTATAAATTTATTAAAATAAATGTGGATGTTCATAACATATATCTCTTAGTCTCCCACTATCTTCCATTAGCAACCTTTAACTTCTCTATAACTCCCACTATCTCACAAGGAATTATGATCTTCTATAATTTTTCATTAATTTCATGGAGTGATTATGTAACTATAAAAGGAGAGCTCATCTTTATGTTTGATTTTTTTTTTATTTAACCAACATCCTTTTTACAAAAATTCTTGTATTTCTATTGTTTAATTTATTTTAATTTTTGGTATTGTATGCTTCATGGAGTACTCTTTTCTTCATGAGTTGAATAATGATAAAGATAGTTGGATGATAAGGGTTAGGCTTTGTAGGATGTGGGAGTCTACTAATACTAAGAAGAATGGAGAATTGATTAGTGTGGACATGATTTTTATTCATGAAAAGGTTGTATAAAAAATTCATTCTCTCATTATTTTCTCTAATTTTTTCCTCAATTGTTTTACACTTAATGTAGCATGTGTTTTATTTTTTTATTTTTGTGGGAAAATCTAATGCATGCAACAATTAGGAAAAATTTAGTGACAAGGTTTAAGCATATGTTGAGTGAGGGTTATTTGTACAGTGTCAAGAATTTGAAAGTTGTTTCAACTATAGGCGAGTTTAGACCACTTTCAAATCAGTAAAAGATTATTTTCTTGGTTATAACTTCTCTTAAGAGGTTAGAAGAAGGAACTGTTAAGATTCCGGTCAATGGATTCCAATTCGTATCTCCGAATTTGATTAATTTACGTATGAATGATAACACAATCCTCTCAGGTATTTTTTAATTATTAATTTTTTTAATCTTTAAGTGTATATTAGAAATTATTATGTAAAACAATATATCCATAATTTAGCGTCACTGTCGAAAGAAGGGAGTATACTAAGTGGCTACTGTGATGCATCTTCTACTCTTTCTCCAGGTGGCCTCGCGGTGATATATCAGCCTCAGGTTTCTAAGGTTTTGGCTTAGACAAGGTGCATCTATGACACTTCTATTTCCGTGATGTTAATTTAACTAATGCAATTTTAAATAATTAAAAAAGTCTTTTTGGTTTTAGCTTTGTTTTATTTTTTTAATTTATTTTTTAGAAGTCTTGCCTCTTAATCGAATAGAATAAATCGTTAAAAGTAGAATAAGAAAAAAAAATAATACTAAATTTTTTTTAAAGCAGCGCGAAGCGCGGTTCGATTTCCTAGTATCTATATAAAGCTAGGACTTGGGGAGGTGATGTGGCATCACCATTTCTCATCTTTGTATATTTTTTATTATTTAATAAATAGAGAAATTTTCTTTCAAATTTGGCTTTTCATCTTCTCATAATTAATTTGATTGTTATTATAAAATAACAATTATGTAATGGTTTTAACGAGACATATTTTTTGTAATGAACATTCATGGGGGAGTGTTATAAATTTATTAAAATAAATGTGGATGTTCATAACATATATCTTTTAGTCTCCCCACTATCTCCCATTAGCAACTTTTAACTTCCCTATAACTCCCACTATCTCATAAGGAATTATAATCCATAATTTTTTATTAACTTCATGGAGTGATTATGTAATTGTTAGTACACAACAACGATTATGTAATTGTTAGTACGCAACAACAATTATGTAAAGGTTTTAATGAGACATATTCTTTGTAATGAATATGGGGAGTGTTATAAATTTATTAAAATAAATGTGGATGTTCATAACATATATCTCTTAGTCTCCCACTATCTTCCATTAGCAACCTTTAACTTCTCTATAACTCCCACTATCTCACAAGGAATTATGATCTATAATTTTTCATTAATTTCATGGAGTGATTATGTAACTATAAAAGGAGAGCTCATCTTTATGTTTGATTTTTTTTTATTTAACCAACATCCTTTTTACAAAAATTCTTGTATTTCTATTGTTTAATTTATTTTAATTTTTGGTATTGTATGCTTCATGGAGTACTCTTTTCTTCATGAGTTGAATAATGATAAAGATAGTTGGATGATAAGGGTTAGGCTTTGTAGGATGTGGGAGTCTACTAATACTAAGAAGAATGGAGAATTGATTAGTGTGGACATGATTTTTATTCATGAAAAGGTTGTATAAAAAATTCATTCTCTCATTATTTTCTCTAATTTTTTCCTCAATTGTTTTACACTTAATGTAGCATGTGTTTTATTTTTTATTTTTGTGGGAAAATCTAATGCATGCAACAATTAGGAAAAATTTAGTGACAAGGTTTAAGCATATGTTGAGTGAGGGTTATTTGTACAAAAGTCAAGAATTTGAAAGTTGTTTCAACTATAGGCGAGTTTAGACCACTTTCAAATCAGTAAAAGATTATTTTCTTGGTTATAACTTCTCTTAAGAGGTTAGAAGAAGGAACTGTTAAGATTCCGGTCAATGGATTCCAATTCGTATCTCCGAATTTGATTAATTTACGTATGAATGATAACACAATCCTCTCAGGTATTTTTTAATTATTAATTTTTTTAATCTTTAAGTGTATATTAGAAATTATTATGTAAAACAATATATCCATAATTTAGCGTCACTGTCGAAAGAAGGGAGTATACTAAGTGGCTACTGTGATGCATCTTCTACTCCTTCTCCAGGTGGCCTCGCGGTGATATATCAGCCTCAGGTTTCCAAGGTTTTGGCTTAGACAAGGTGCATCTATGGCACTTCTATTTCCGTGGTGTTAATTTAACTAATGCAATTTTAAATAATTAAAAAAGTCTTTTTGGTTTTAGCTTTGTTTTATTTTTTTAATTTATTTTTTAGAAGTCTTGCCTCTTAATCGAATAGAATAAATCGTTAAAAGTAGAATAAGAAAAAAAAATAATACTAAATTTTTTTTAAAGCCGCGCGAAGCGCGGTTCGATTTCCTAGTATATATAAAAATTAGGACTAGAGGAGGTGATGTGGCATTACTATTTCTCATCTTCTTGTATTCTCTATTATCTAATAAATTGGTTGAGATTAAAAAAATAATTACATTACAAAATATTAAAAATAAAAAATAATTATTAGATTACAAAAGATTACATGTCTCTTCCTATTTCTATTTAAATTCAATAATATGTAACCATTAATAATAATTAATTATAAGTATTGAAATATTCATTTATTCTATTATGCTAACAATTAAACTTTAGTGGCTTAAATACATCAATTAATTAATGTAGTAAGGAAGGTTCCTTCATCTTCCCTCAACAATGCCATTAGGGCCTAATTTTAATGTCATAATCTCATATTTAATTATGCAACCTTTAATTTTGTGCTTTTTGGCTTCTTTAAACTCTATAAATATCAAGTAGTTAAGATTTATGGCATCATTATTTTTCATCTTTTTATATTCTCTATTATCTAATATATTAGTTGAGATTAAAAAATAATGACATTACAAAATATTAAAAATAAAAAATAAATAGAAAATAATTATTAGATTACAAAAGATTATATGTCTCTTCCTCTTTCTATTTAAATTCAACAATATGCAACCATTAATAATAATAAATTATAAGTTTTGAAACATACATTTATCTTATTAAGCCAACAACTAAACTTTAGTGGTTTAAAATACATCAACTAATTAATAAGGTTCCTTCATCTTCCCTCACCAATGCCACTAGGGCTAATTTTAATGCCATAATTTCATATTTAATTATGCAACATTTTGTTTAGTGTCTTTTGGCTTCTGCAAACTCTATAAACATTAAGTATTTAAGATTTAATATGTTTGGATTTTTTTATTATTTAACCAACATCCTTTTTAGAAATATTCTTGTGTTTTTATTTTTCGACTTATTTAAATTTTTAGTATTGTGTACTTTATAGAGTACTCTTTTCTTTAAGAGTTGAACAATGATAAAGATAGTTGGATGATAAGGGTTAGACCTTGTAGGATGTGCGAGTCTGTTAATACCAAGAAGAGTGGAGAATTGATTAGTGTGAACATAATTTTTATTGATGAAAAGGTTGTGTACACTTAACTATACACATTAATATATATTTTAAAAGTTAACAAAAAAATAATTAACTTTCATAAATAACATTAGTTTTATAAGACTGTGTCATTTTTTTAAAAAAAATCAATTCATATTTCTTATCGATTTCATCAAATGCAAAGTAAGAAAAAAAGATAATATTAAATCTTTTTTTTAAAACCATGCAAAGCGCGGTTCTATTCCCTAGTTATCCTATAATCCAAATACACTCTTATGATATCAAACTTTGATCCCCTTTATGAGTCCCCACTTAATTGATGTGGCACCCTAGAAAGGGACAAAGAAGCAACATTTGAAATTTCAAACTTAGCAGTCTAACTAACATCTTTCTAATAAAATTAGCTTTAAATATCATCCTTCTAATAAAATTAGCTTGATGCTGCCATGTGGACAAATGATAAGAAGGATGTATAAAAAGATAGTGTAGCATAACTATCATTCTTTTGTGCTCTACAATAATATTATATATAATAGTAGGTTCATTTCTGTTGTAGTAGTATTTTTGTCGTGGCGGTATTTCTTGTTGTTTAAATATCATTGATCATTTTTCAAAACAATTTGTTAAATATAATTTTATTATTTTTATTATTATATTTTGTGAACAAAATAAGTTTTTGAATTTATCAAAAACTAATTATTTCATATTTTAAGATAGTTACAAAAACACTCATTCGACGAACAATACTACACTCCACGGTCCACACACAAACCTAAGTATCGCTATCTTTTATTAGTTTTCCTATTTATTATGAGTTAGGATAATCATTGAGGCGAATTACTTAACGGTGGCGGTGACTCCGTTTGACTGTATACGAAAGAACTCAATTACTCGACGTGTTTTTACCTTGTAATTGTGGTGAAAAATTAAAACTCCAATGCAAAGTGTCCTCATAGCCTGCAACTATGAACATGGGACATAAAATCGAATTAAAAATTTAAATAAAAAAAAAAGATTTCAATGTTGACTTGCAATTATGGCAATCACATGGAAATGACAAAATATACTCAATGGTTCACCATGCACTTGATTGTGCAATTTCTATGGCAACTAGCAACTCCCTTTATTTATTACAAGGTAGAGAATTAGACAATTATTTTTAATGATTTATATGATTTGAATTTGGGTAATTAACCGAATAAAATTACTTAAAAATTATTTGATCGATTATCCGTAATCGAATAAAATTGCTTTAAAATTATTTGATCAACTATTCGTAACAACAAGAGTACCTAGTAATCGAGAGAGAATACATAAAGTAAAATTAGAAGTATTTCAAGAAATTACACATGTTGAATTTATTTCTCACATATTCTGGACTAACATAAATCATTCTAATTGTTTTATATTTTACCAGATTAATACATGATTAATGTTAAATATTAAGAAATAATTTTGATAGACTCATTCATTAAGCGATCAAATATTATGTTAACGAGTTTAATTTTGTCACATTCTATATAGTAGTATATTATGAATAAGAATAACATTTAGTTGTGTTAATCAGATAAACGATTTTATATTAACACATGAGGGATTCCTACACTCAGCCACAGTATTTAAGTAACTTCAGCTCATTGGGACTTTATTGTTCGTAGAATTAAGAGTATGCATGCTGTGATTGTACAAATCATTCAAATCTTAAGTTAAGGAAATGCAGCAAGTTGCAATGGCTTGGATTCAGTTTGTGGCAATCTGTAGAAGTTCCTTAACAAGCGCACAAGCTCAAATTCATGGTTAATCAAGGCAAATCTCAATTTTTTATCTAATGCATGTATTTACTTAAAAATATAAGATAAGGGCATAAACCTCAAATTCATTTCAGCAAAACTTTCAAAAGCTTCTTATGTCAAAAGATGATATATTGGAGCTAATTACTTGAAGCATGACTCCTCGATTAAACAGGTGGTCCATGCATGATCATCTCAAGTCTAAACAACGGGTCCATTGATGATCCTCCGTATGGATTGTGGGAGATGCTTATGGATGGATTTATCCTTTGCGTCAATTCAAATTATATCTCAAACGAATCTCCGTTACTTACGTAAGGAGTTTTAATCACTCTTATACTTGGCAGTCTTGTCAATTTGGCTTCACTAGGAAGCTAGAGATGTATATGAGGATGAGCATGCGTGTTCACTGTTCAATAAATTGATGGCCGCCGCCATTGGGCCAATTTTCCAAGTGGTGACTCATTCCCTCAGAATTCTTGAGGGCCGTTCCAGCCTCAATCATTTTAATTTCCTCTTATCGGCCTATTCTTAAAATATAAATTAAGATTGATTTCTCTCCGATTATATTATATGTGAGAATAAATTTCTGAGCTAATGTTTGGTGGGTTTTTATATCATACTATAAATGGATTTGTTTAGAATTTCAATATAATTTAAATTATAATAGAATTTACTCCGAAAATTTACTTTTATAGAGTTAAGGTGGAGTTCATTAATGAGTGCATATCATTTTTTTAAATTAATAATTGAGAAACTAATCATATGGTCATGAATAATTGATTTAATTATTGTGGGGGGTTGAGTCATGATAGTGAGTCAATTTCAACCCAACCTTAATTTCACCTAAGAAAAATATAAAAGTTAAAATATATTATAATAGATGCACTTAAAGCTTGAATCAATGATGAAGTTGTTCCAAAATTTTACTTTAATGGGAGTAAGGTGTTTATTAGTGGAATCATATCATTCTTTTACAAGGTTGGTTCTGTATTTATTGTCAAGATAATTACTCCATAAGATGCTAGTATTTAGGCTGGTGCAATTTTTGGGAAGTTTTTGTTTTTCTTTAACACCCACTTAAAGTTTAAATTAATAATAAAATTGTCTCAAAAATTTACTTTATTGAGATTTATTGGTGGGGTGAGTATAATTTTTCTCTAGTGTTAGTTTGTCAAGATAACAACACTACTAAAGGTGTGTTTGGGATTGAGATTGGACACTAAAGTGTTTGGTAAATACTAGCTGCTGTAGCTTGGAAGTTATGTTACTATAAATTTTTACTTGTATAATAGAAAATCTATTATATTTTAATCATTTTATTAAAATTATTATTTAAAATTTATATTTACTATATATTATTAATATTTATTTCATAAATCATGAAAGTATTTAAATTGAGTCTGCTGTAGAAACAAGATCTACAAAGACCTCAATTCTAAACGCACCTTAAATATTAGATGTTAGTACTCAAGTTGGGGTGATGCTTCCCCACCCCCAATCATATTTGTTTACATAATAGTGTAATACCACCCCTCTTTCAAATGCTTTTGTAAGTAAACCCTTCGAATGTCAAAATTACCCTTGTACAAATTGAAATATCCGTTCTATGCGGTCCCCCTCCACAGCCGCTTGCAATTAAACTTTTTTTTTTCTTTTAATGAGTGAAATATAATTTTTATTCTCATTTTAGTAAAAAGAATATAATGAAAATGACGTCATTTTATTAAAATATTATCCCAAATTACAGAGGATAGTTTATTTTGGTTTCTCATATTTAAAAATCACCCAAATTTTGTTTCTCAAAAGTCTACAAGTTACACAAACTAAAAACAATTGCTTCGAAAATTACTCAGCTTTTATCACAACTTAAAAACAAATTTAGTACTATATTTTATTCTTTACTCTATTGTTTTTAATCTTTAACAATTTTTAAATTATGTCTTGTCCAAATCTTCAATATGTATGTACCACGGGTCGCCCACGTTACCACTGTGGTATTGTACCATTACCTTAGAAATTTTCACTCAGCCCCCTTAACTTATTTTTATTTATATTTTTTTCATACATATTAAATTAATTTCTACTAATCCATATGAAAATTTTAGTTAGTACCCTTATAGTACTTATTATTTATAAATTTTTATTCTATATTGCACATGTATCAAAATACCCTCTTATCTTTATCACAATAACTGTGAACCCAACTCGCATTCCGTTTCCGGCCACTCCGCTGGTTAAGGTTGGTACCGATCGGAATCTCGTGCGATGCCAGTCATCTCCATACCATCCTTATCGTCGGGAAGTGTTCAGAAAGCCGCTGATCTAAGCCGTGAAAAGTCGTGGAATCGCGGCTTCAATTCGCCATGATTTTGCCAGTTTCTGATGATATCACCACTTGGGGTTTGTTCGCCCACAATTCCCTCTGTTTTTTCCGACCAGCCACAGCCACCGAGTGAGCTGATTTTCCATTGATCGGCCGTTGAAGGATTCACGGGTTTGGAAGAAATGAACTTAATATTTGTGAAGTAAAGTTTAAATAAGAATAAGTAAAAAGGGTCTCAAGGATATTTTACACAAAACATAGTGCGACTGTTGCACGATAGGCGAGTCCATATACCACATCCTCACCAATCTCTCTTTGTGCATGTTAAATCTCCCTGAACTTGAGTTTTATTATGTTGTAATATCTGATTTGTAAAGAGAAGCAAAGAAGATTAAGAAGCTTTGTTAAAAAAGGAAAAAAGGCAGATTAAAAAGTTTCAGCAAACACCTCAAGCTTTTTCTTTTTCTTTTTCTTTTTTAATAGAGTAGAGAGACATCCTCTAAAAGCTTTTGGGAAACAAGAAGAGAAGCATGTAATTTCACAGTTCATTTTCATTTGTTGAACTTGATTCTGTAGATACAAACTAGAGAGCAGCACTTCATTCAGATTTTGAGGATAAAACAGTGATTATGAAAAAAAATAAATTAACGGGACGGGGGAATATCCCCACCCAATTGCTCTTGCTGGCGTAAATTTTAGGAATCAAGGGCTAATTTTGCCCAACGCCCAAATGATTCGACATATATCAGTATGCGCCCATTACTTTCGACAACGATCGTTGCGGCCCCATTTCTGTTCACTTTGTTTTTAAGTTCAGTTTGAAATAAGTATCTAATAAAATAGAAGATATTAATTATTTTTTATTTTCGCATTCAATTTTTTTTTCGTTTTTCTTTTCCTTTTATCTCTCCTCATCATCATTTTATTTTTCATTCTTATTCTTTGTCTTGTTGTTGACGTGAAAGGACAAAACGTCTTATGCAAAGTGTTCTCACAGCATGAAATTAGGCAATAATTACATGGGACACAACATCCAATCCTAAAAATAATTACAAACAATGAAAGGAGAGCATGCAATTTTTTTTTTCCTTGATTACATAAATTTGGTAGCAACTAGTTACTTTATTTTATTTATTAATTTAATAAAATAAAAGGCTTGAATTAATTTATTTTTAATCAGTTTTATCTGTTTTGGAATTTAAATTTAATGACTAATCAAATAAAACTGTTTACGAGTCCCAAAGATAATAGCATTTAGCAACTTGCAAAAAGCGTGTACAGTTGATAAAATCAAAAAAACACTCTAGGAAATAAAGCATGCTTAATTTGAAGTGGCTGACCCACATTTCTTAGCAGTCAAAAACTGCACATCATTGATGAATTGATTAAAGTTCTTCTGTGATGATCCATCGGCGGATAATGCACTCTCTAGTTTCTTTCTTACCTCCTTGATATTCTTCCTTAATTCATCACTTGATTTTCCACTCATCAATCGGTTGATTTTCTCAGAGACTTCCTCCTTTGTGATTGATGATTTCTTTTGGTCACAAAGATTGAGCCCAATCTTCCAATCATCAACCACTAATTTTCTATTAGTGAATTGATCAGTCAACAGAGGGAAACACAACAATGGGATAGTACACCATATACTTTCCTGTATTGAATTCCACCCACAATGACTTAAGAACCCTCCGACAGCCGAATGTGAGATCACATCAATCTGGCTGCACCAGGGAACAATCAATCCTCTACCGCTGATCTTTATCGTTTCTTCAAATCCAGTGGGTAAGAAGTCGGTTTCATCAGAACTAACAATATCAGGGCGAAGCACCCAAACAAAGCTCACTTCACTAAGCAAAAGCCCTAGTGCAATCTCCACAATATCATTCTTACTTGCGTGAGCGTAGCTACCGAATGACAGATACAAAACTGACCCAGGAGGCTTTGTGTTGAGCCATTGGGTGCACTCAGACTCGGACCACAGGCTCGTAGGAACTAAACTTTTGGTGAACCCTGTTGGGAAAATGGGACCAATTGCATAAGTTGGCTGCTTTTGGTGTAAGGCTGAGATTGTTTCTGATTCAAGCTCATGCACTGTGTTGCAGAGGATAAAATCAACTCTCTTTACGTCCTCAAAGGCCTTTTGTATTATACGGTGAACCACAGTTGATGTGTCTGTAGCTTGAAGATATGACATCAAGTCCTTTCGTTCTATTGCCCGAACTCCCGGTATATAGTCAATGGTGTCCTCACGATTATCTAATAACCGTATCCAAAAAAAGGTAAAATTACTTATATTTTTTTTAAAAAATTATCCATTTGCATATGGTAATAATTTACTATATAAGTGTATTTGTAAACAATAAAAAAAAAATTAGGTGCTCCAGGTATATAATAAATATCTTGTTGTGCTCCTAGTATAATATCTAGTTCATTGGATTGTTAGTACATACGTACTCACATGATTAGTCAAGGCATCTAATGTATAGTCTTATGTGCTTCTGATGTATACTTTTTTGTTAATTGGATTCTTACTGAGCATGCAAATATTTTAAGAGGTAGATATGGCAAGATTCTATCAGATTTGATTATATAGTGAGAGTACATATACACAAGACATGATTGATTAGAAAGCATATTCTCATTCAAAAAGATATCTGAGTATTTTATAATATTAGAGGTATTCCTATATATAGTCTCAACTAATATTGCAACCTATATATAAGTGTTATATCATGTTAAAAATTAATAACTAACCTGACATAGTTAATAACTACATGATCCCGCAGTTACTAATAAGCCCACTTCAGTTAAAACCTAGCTATTAGGATCCCTGAAACTACTGAAGCACTTAAATTTTATCTTAAAATACTTTTTGGATATTATTGCAAAAATTGGGTCAACTAGAAAGATTTCTTCGCCGAACGTATAGTAGTAGTACCAAGCAAGCAACCTTAAAGACAAAGAAGATCTTACATACCAGTAGAAGCAAAGTGGCCATGACTTCTTAGGAGATCCATGTGATAGTAAAGAGTTAAAACCAAAGCTGGTTCAGTCCAAAAGGAGATATTAACAAGGTTATATTTCTTGGCAATCATTGAGGACCAAACAAAAAAAGTGTCGGTAACTAAGCAATTAATTTCGGGTTTCAATTGGATTAAATTTCCAACAAGTTCATCAACATGTGCAGAGAACACATGTAAAAGACATTCCATGAACTGGTCATGGTTGAGTGATCGGTCAAAATTTAAAGGAAGCCCATCACTGACCGTTGCGTAACGTATGTCTAGACCGGCTTTACGTGCGCCGGCAAAGATGTCGTCCTCGTCACCGTTGGATTGAGCCTTGGTTATTTGATGATGGATTGAATGAGTGTTGACAAAGGTGATGGTAAAGCCACTGGAGGCGAGCTTCAGGGCTAGATTCACAAAAGGAATAGCGTGACCTTGGAGAGGGTAGCAGATCGCAATTGCATGAGGCTTAGGTTTTTTGTGATTGTTCTCCATCTCAAGCTTTTTATGATGGGAATGATAAATTTTGGTGGGCTATTTGTAGTGCAAATGTGCTTTTGCAATATATTTATAGAGAAACTTTACAGCTATGTGTAAATTAACATTTTGTAATTAAGATTAGGGGTGGTCAAATTAGATTTCGGTTAGAATGTTCGGGTTTTGATTTAGGTTTCAACCTATTCGGTTTGGAGAATTCAACTCAATCGGGTTCTAATTATAAACCCAAACCAATGTTTGGTTCGGGTTCTAATTATAAACCCGAACCAAATATTGGTTCGGGTTATAAATTCGGGTTGACTTAAATTACAGATCCTAATTTTACATTTCTCATGATCTCAACAAATTAACTAAATTACATAAATAAATTTATATTTAACAATTAACAAAAAAATTAATAACACTTGAAAAAAATAAAATTAAGAAATTAATTAAGAATAAAAAATTAATTACTAAAAATTAATTAATGAGAAATTAGAAAAAGAAGAATAAATATTTGGTAGTGGAGGAGGAAAAGAAGAATAAGAAGATTTTTGGCACCAGCGAAGGAAAGAAGAAGAAGAAGAAGAAAAAGAGGAGAAGAAGATGTTTGGCGGTGGTGGAAGGAAAGAAGAAGATGAAGAAAAAGAAAAAAAAAGAACTAAAGAAGAAGAAAAAGAAAAAGAAAATAATAATAAGAAGAAGAAGATGATGATATTTGGCAGTGACGGAAGAAAAGGAGGAAAAGAAAAAAGAAGAAGAAGAAGAAGAGCAGAAGCAGTGAAGGTGGCGGTTAAGAATGAGAAGCGTGCGTGTGAGTTGTGAATGTTAGGGTTACAAAAGTATTTTTAATTTTTTTTTATTTGTTAGTTAACCCCATCGGGTTAGCTATTCGGTTCGGTTACAGCTTGACTGGGTTCGCATTTTGAACCCTAATGGGTTATAAAGTATAACCCGATCCAAACGCCCACCTTTAATCAAGATAAATTTATAAATTCTATGTACAAATTGATATAATATAATTGAATTAATTGAAATAAATAACTCTAGGCATCTAACCAATAAATTTAAACCACATCAGTTTGTATAAATTAAGTTTGTATAAGAGTTTGTAGCTCATGATTAAAATGAGAGAGTTTAAATCCATTTCTTATCAATTTTCAAATAGAACTTATTCAAGTAGATTTTTTACTAATGAAACTTATTTTAACAAATATATCTTCAGTGTTTTGGTTGCTAATGAGATTTTTAATTAAAAATAATAAAAAAACTTTTTGGTCTAAACCACAAGGTGGTCCTGAGTGAGTTCCAACTATGAGAGGTACCTTTAAACCCATACCACAACCCAGACTAATATCTGCTCGCACCGAATCGGTCCATAACGGGTAAAATGCTAGCTAAAGTGGTGACTCCATATGAACTTGATAATAAAATTATTTTAATAGATAATTTAATTCTTTTAAAAAAATTCAAAAATTAATTTCCGCTTCCAAAAGTTTAAGATTTGAATCTCTTTTCAATAGAGACAAACTACTTGTTACTCTTAAAAGCGGTTAAAAAAAATTTTTTTAAATGAATTTTTTACGTCAAAATAAAGTTTTAAAAAAAAAACTCTTTTTAACCAGTAGAAAAATCAGACCTAAAGGTCACTTATAAGTGTTTGCTATAATGAGTTAGTCAATTCATATGATCTCAAATTAATTTCCGTAATTAATTAATTAGATACCAGTCGAAAATACTTGACGTTCTTGTATATTTATTTTTATAATATTGTAAGCTACAGATGTGTAAAGATGGTGTTCAATCAATAAATTGGCGGCCACCATCTTCACATCAACAATAAGATGATGAAGAAGGTAGAGAAGATTTAGAGACGACAAATAATTAATCATTGAGAAACAAGTCATGGCCCACGAGTTATCATCAGAGCAATAGGACAATTACATATGTAAAGAAACTGATAAATAAATGTGTATAAATTATTATGGAATGAAGAGATTAATTATGTAAAATTATGATGAATCACATAAAAAAAATAATTGTTATTATAATCAATCTCTTTATGCCAAGTTAATTTACTCATATTAATTTATATAAAATTTTTGTGACTCCATTATTATCAGCTTGACAATAATTCGTGTTCAATCAATAAATTGGCGGCCATCAGCTTTACTTTGAAAAATAAGATGATGAAGAAGGTGGGGAACATCTAGAGACAACAGATAATTAATCATTGAGAAACAAATCATGGCCCATGAGTTATCGTCAAATCAATAGGACAAATTGCATACGCAAAGAAGTTGGTTTTTGTACATGTATTTATTGCCAAGAAGAAGATACCACACTACACTAGATGTTTGCATTTCGTATGTCGGCATGACTTTTACATTTGATGTAAGGTATAATCTCTCTATTGGCTGTGGAACCAAGGGTAAAAAATTCTATAATTAATACACATAAAGTTTTAAGTAAACCTCAACCACTTGTGATGAAAAGAAAATTGTCCTCCGCTTAGCATTTGAGGGGAAGTATTAATTTAGATATTATTACCTTCTATAATCGATGCCGAATTGATGAATTTAGTCGTGGTTTATCTAAAGTTATATTAAACCTAGAGTAGAAGATATAAGTCTGTTAACCACTTGGGCTTAGCCCAAGTGGCTTCCCTTCCTCACAAACGCCAAGGAATGGGTTCAGCTCCCAAACGTATTGCGAGAGGTTTAATTTAAATTTCCTTCCTTGGGCGCTTGAGGCTGAGTGAAGGCGATCTTTCTCCTAGAATGGGAGTTTGACGTCCCTTGAATATTTGAGAGGGTTAAAAATCTTGGCGGTACTATATATAAGATTTAATGTAAACTAGTCCTAGTAATTGTTGTATATATCAGTTATAGTCTCATGTATATGAGTTGTAATCTTGAACAGTAGTCTCATGTAATCAAAAAAAAAAAAAGAAGATATAAGTCTGTTTAATCTCTATATGTTGAAGTTAGTGCTCCTTTAGTTTTTATTTTTAAAAAATATTTTAAAATATATCTATCGTTAAACTATTGACATCCTTACTATCACTTGTTTTATAATATTACTCTTTTACAATAATATTTCTTTTTTTGACATTAAACTACTAATTTAACCCAAAAATTATATATATATATATATATATATATTTATTTATTTATTTATGGAACACTCTGCTGAAGAGTTAATATATTAACTTTTCTATTAATGTCTAAAAAATTAGTAATTTAATTTTTTTACAATATTTATTTTTTTGACACATGTGAGTCTTTTCAAAAATAAATATATATTCTTTATATTTTTATTTTATTTTGGGATTACATTGGTAATTTAGTTTTTCCTTTCTATTAATGAAAAAAAAAAGAAACATTATTGTAAGAGGGTAATATTGTAGAATAAACCAAAAGAAACAAAAACTAATGGCAGGGTGTTAATAGTTTAAAGACAGAAATGTTTTAAGGTATTTTAAAAATATAGGAACTAAATAGGTTTTTATCCATTAAACTTACAATTGTGCCCTTTGATAGGAGAAAAATAATAAATGCTCTGAAGGGTTACAGAAAGGTCACAGAAATAATGGTACACTCAGTCAAAATTACATAAATAATGGTACACTCAATCAAAATTAATGTACTATTTTTTATTATTCTTTTAAATAATGATAATCTCACCCTAAATTTAGTGTTGATTCTTATGTTGTTTACTAAAATCCTTCTATGCATATACCAGTGCTCTTCCATGGCCACAAAGATTTTCATTGACAAGAATTATATGTTATAACTCGTTTTCCTTCTAAAACTGAGTTACATACTTTATAAAAGTTCCCATATTTTGAAAAAAATATGAAGAAAATAAAGAAATAAAAACAAATGAAAATTTCAATTTAGAAGAGCTGACTTATTAATTTAGAAAGTGAATGAATTTAATTTAAAATATGGCTAAGATCCTCTACTAATTCAAGAAAATTCTATAATATCGTGATTAAAATTACAATATCAATACTGTAATAGGCATAAATTTTGTAAATTATATATAAAATTAGTAAATGAAAGATAAAATAAGTAAATTTATACACAACTATTAATGATTAAAAAAAATCAACATGGTTTCTATAGAATTTTAGTGAAAGATATTTTATTCACTTAATTTAATAGAACAAAGAAAAAAATTGCTCATCAACTAAAAAAGCAATTGTACTGAAAACCAGTGGAACAAGTTTTATTGAATTGATTTAACCATAAATTCTATATTCAATCTATGACATTTATAAATTTTTTTTCTCATTTTCTATAATAGTATTTATTTACTACACATGTTAATTAAGCAAAATTATTTATCTCAATGTGGATCAAGCCAAAATTAAAGGGAAAAGGACAGGTGGACCCCCCTAATTTGTGGAAATAGTATAGAGACCCATAAGTTTTAAATAAGGGACACCAAAACCCCTTTTGTTAAGTTTTACTGTTAGTTTGGATGGAAAAAAGGATATTTTGGTATTTTTACTTTGAATTAACTTACAATTTTAAAAATGCCGACTGAAGATACATGTAAGCATCCAATCAATGGCACATGTCATAACTTAATTAAACAAACGTTTATATGCTCTTATGCCAATTAAAACGCATTTCACCCTTCATAATCTTTTGCAACACACTTGTACAAAACAAAAAATACCTAACCCATTTTATTAGATTATTTTTTTTATCCTTGCCAAAGTAGTATATATGGAATATGAAAAATCCGTGGTTTTGGAGGAGGATTTCATAGTCACTAGAGTAGTATTGAAGTTTACAAAATACTTATCTAGTAATGCAAGGTGAGAAAGAATGAACTTTCTCTTTATTTGCTTTTACTTATTTGGTTTATTTCAACCAACTAAATGATAGCACACTAATTTGCAAGCACATGGCTTAAGAATTCATGATCAATTGGTTGCAGGTTTTCAGGGGCTTTGGCAAATGTTTGTGGGTTTTGTTTTGTGTTTTTTATTTCATTGTTCATGATCAATTTTGTCCACTGACTTTGCATGCTTCGATTGATTTGTGCGTATATTGAAAAATTTATTATGGTTTGATGTTAGGATTCAGTGGCAACAATGAATCAAATTAAAGAAAAATAAAAATATTTTGAAGTAGAAAAATTTCACTTTCCTTCAAAAATATTTTTATATAAAATAATTTTAAATATTAATGTGCATAAAGCCAATCCGTTATTTTGTTTGTTGGTTGTTACAGTTGTATTGCCTATTAATTTTGAAGAGGGTTTGAATTATATATTGAGAGGGTTGTAAGTTTTCTTTACTTTTGGGTTTAAATATGTATGAAATTAATTAATGTCATTTTATTTCTTTGGTGCATTGTTGCTTAAGATGATTGTTTGATGTGTGTATGAAATATTGATTACAGATATTTTGTCCTCCGCATATGCAATCTACTAAAACTACACAACAGCAACAACCCACCATCCAAGGTTTGTAAGCCCACCCACTGACCTAAGATTTCGAAGCCCACCAATGAACTCAATTCCACCAAATGAACACGTTAGCCAACACCAACAACCTTTTTGAACCATCAACCGTAAGCTAATACAAGTAGATGAGCCAACAGAAAGTCAAAATGAAAGATCAACAGCTCAAACACAATTGTATGCTGAAGAAGATGATGTTGTTGAATTTAGAGGAGATGAAGCATTTTGGGAAAATGATGGCAATGATGATTATGTATTTATTGAAGAGGATAAGCATAATGTTCAAAAAGGTAGAGAAAATATAGATGATCGAGCTGAAAATGAAACTAAGGTTAGTGAGAAAGATTTAGTTTTGTCTAATTGAAATTTTGATGATAGAGATCAAGGATTTACATTTGAATAAGATAAAGATGTCATTTGTTTGGTTATGAAATTTGTAGAAACACAAAAGCAAGGTTGGTCTAGATGGTAAGTTGATATTGTGGTTGAGTTTAAAGGAGTGTTAAAAACTTATCTAATTGAAAAAGGATTTGATATTATTAAACTTAAGAATGAAAAGAGGAGATTTAAGGCTAGATGTATAGGTGAGACTGAAAAAGGAGTTTAATGTACATGGTACATTTTTGCAGCTAGGATAAAGTTTAAAACTATTTTTCAAATTCAATAACTCAACGAGAAGCACACACGTAACAAAAACAGTAAGACAAAAAAGGCTTCTAGGTATTGGAATGCCAATTATTTTTAGACCCCATTGAAGAATAACCTTACAATGCTCCCACATGCAATGATAGAGAGACGCGACAGAAGTATGTCAAGAAGATTTATAGATATAAAAAGATTGTAAGATTAGAAATAGTGGAAGTCGTTCAAAGTCTTATTAGCTGTTAAGGAAATATGAAGCAATCTTGAAACAAACAAGCCTAGGAGTACTTGTCAAGCTACAATGTATAATTGAGGGTAGATGTCACAAAATTAAGATCCAAAGGTCTATGCTTAGTTTTCCAGTTTTTAAGAATAGGTTTATCAAGAATTGTAGGTGGTTTATTGGTTTTAATGGGTGTTATTTGAAGGTGCCTTATGGTGGAATCATGTTGACAGCAGTTTCGTTAGATGAAAATAATGGAATTTTCCCTATTGCTTTCTGCATTTGTGAGACAGAAAGTTCAGAGACTTGGAAGTGGTTCCTTAGCATTTTGAGGGAATGCATTAAAATTGAAGATGAAAATCTTGTTACCTTTATGGCTGATAAGCAGAAGGGCTTATTAGCTAGTTTGGTAGAGTTTTGGCCTAGATTTACTATTAACTGTTGTGCTAGACATTTATTTGCAAATGTGAGCAGTAAATGGCCTGAACAAGTGTTTAGAACTTTGTTTTAGTCTGCAGCAAGAACAACATATGAAAATGATTTTAATAATTACATGGAAAAGATTGAAAAAGAAAAAATAAAAGCATACACATATTTGACCAAGATTGAAGAAACTCAGTGGGCCAGACATGCTTTTAATCATCTTGCAAAATTTGATCACGTGACCAACAATATAACAAAGTCATGGAATGGTTGGTTAAAAGAGCATAAGGGTAGTCCAGTGCTGACTCTCATGGATTACATTGAAAGGAAAGTAATGAAAAGATTGTGCAAGAGAATGAAAGAGGCTATAACATGGAAGGGTGGAAATAAACTAGATGTGAATAGGGAAGAAAGAAGGTCATGAAAGGTCTTAGACTCCGATGATTATGATTTTGAAATCATTGACAACACTTCTAGAAAAATGAGAAACACTAATATTAAGATTAAAAAACTAAATAAAAAGTACCAGCATTTGCTAACCTAAGCGGTTTTTAGCACCTTTTACATATAAGTGTTAGTGATCATTGATACTATAATATCATAACCAAGTACTGATACTAATTGGTGAAGTAATTTTAATTTTAAAAATTTTTCAATTTCCCTAAATCTAAACAGCATCGTTCTTATTGCAAAATTGTTATTAATATAAATTGAACAGTTAACCCCTTTCTTCACCCACTTAACTTGAAATCCCTTTCAATTTCCCTAAACCCTCTCGTTAGTTTTTTCCCTTCAATCAATCTTCGCGGCTAAACACGTACTAATTAATAAGTGTGCCTTTATTTGAAGATGCAAGTAGAAGTTGTTAAGCAACAACACCTAGCGATTCTGAAGAAAAAGATTTAGAAGAGGATATAAGTAACAAGTCCATGGAACCTATAAAAAGAAGTAAGCCATCATAATTTCTTCAATTTTGACTATAATCAGAGAAATAGTAGAATTCCCTATCTTTAAAAACAATTAGTGGCTAATTTCATTTAATTTTTTAAATCTCATATTATCTGCTACTTTATTCTTCAATCTTTCATCAAACTAACAATGCCTAATAATGGAAAATGCCAATTTGAAACACTTGGGGCTAATTCTGTTTTTTTTATTTTATCTAATTTGGGCTAGCTCTGATATTAGTTTCTTTATTTCAGGCTGGTTGTCTAAAGAGTTAGATGCAGCAACTTGGTGATGATTTGTTTTCATTTTTGGATAACATTTGTTGTACTTGTGTAGTTGAAATGATAAAGTTTTCTACTGGAATTGTGTGAATGAAGTGAACTAGTATATTATAACTTTGTTTATTGTTGGTTATAATCTTTAATTAATTTTTACATTTGCATGTTTTTATGTTGTTGGATACTGTATTTATAAGGGTAGAATTTGAAACAAGATTTGTCAAAGAAGATGATACAAAATTGTGCCCATAAGGTATTTAAGAAAATATATGAGTGAGTAATTGTTCGAAGGATAAGATATTTGTTTATTTTCTCCTCATTTCAAATTATACATTAATTAAGCTTTCTTTTGCAATTGGTACCATATGTATAGCATTTGTATTGAATTTGTAATGATTTTCTGAAATTAGATGTAAGAGGTAGAAATTTAATTTCCCTTTCTCACCGTGCTGGATGAATTTCTAAAACTGCATCTATTGGTTGTATTTTTTTGTACTTTCTTTCCACAACACATTATATACTTATCAATCTTTCATTTGCAATTGGAATAATATGAATAGCCTTTGTATTGAATTTTTAATGATTTCTTGAATTCGACTGTAATATGCAGAATCTTAGTTCATTTTCCTAATCATCACTGTAATATGCAAAATCTTAGTTCATTTCCCTAATCATCCTGGATATACTATTAAAATTGTATCTATTAGCTGAGGTGTTTTCATTGTTTCTTTCTAATTTATGTTATATACTTATCAACATTTCATTTGCAATTGGTATTATATGAATATAATCTACTTTGAATTTTTAATGATTTTTTAATATTGGTTGTAAGATTCAAAAGTTTAATATACCTTTCTGACCATGCTTGATATATTTATTGATAAAAATATTAATATTGTTAAAATTTACATGTGGTTGGTAGATTTTTCTTTGGCTGATTCAATTTTACAAATTGTTGTTCTGCTACTGTGCTAAAATCTTTTACAAAATAATGAAAAGGTGTTTGATTATTGAAGGTACAAGTAAATGTTTAACATAAATACATTTTCACTTTAGCTATACCTTTGTTGCTTTATTTGTGAGGAATGCATGTATAGTTGCTTAATTTCATTATTGCTTTATTTAAATAAAAGTTTACATCAACAAGCATCATTGTTGAAATGAATAAATCTTGGATATGGTCTACAAGAGTGTCCAAAGAATATGAAGATGAAGTTGAGGAGTTTGTGAATTTTGCTACACTTAATTCTGAAAATCATAGATCAGTTAGATGTCCTTGTTCTGAGTGTTGCAACCTAGAGTTCCATACTCCTGAACAAATAAAGGATCATTTGTTTCAAATGGTTTTCTACCAACAAGTTGGCATAAACATGAAGAGGTTGATTCAAATGCAACCTCTGCGATTTGCCCAAAGTATTTTGAATATCACGAATTTAGGTTCCAAGATCACAGTAATGTCGAGGATATGATCCATGATGTGTATGAATAATGTGATCAAAATCATATGTGTTTTAGGGATATACTTGAGATGCTGAGAAGCCTTGGTATTTAGATTCAAAGTATTCTAAGTTGTCAAGGTTAATGAAATTGTAGACTATGAGATGGAAGGTTTACTGTTTTATTAGAAGTTCTTTTTTATATGTTTCTAGAAAATAAGAACGTTCCAAAGTCAATGCATGAGGCCAAAAAAACAATGAAAGTATTAAGATTAGATTATGAGAAAATACATGCACACAAGTGCATTCTCTTCCAAAAAGAGTATGAAAATCAGAATAAATGTCCTACATGTGAAGTGTTTAGGGAAAAAAACAAAAAAAAAGTTAAAACAAGTAGTAACCAGGTGCCTGCAACGGTATTGTGGTATTTTTCTCCTATTCCAAGGTTCAAACGTATGTTTCAATAGCCCTAAACTGTCGAGAACTTGACTTTGCATGCTAATCATTGAATTAAATATGGCAAACTTTGCCATCTAGCATATTCACGAGCATAGCATTTAGTTGTCTCTAAGTAGCCTAACTTTGGCCAAAAACCTAGAAATCTTTGTGTAACTCTCTTAATTGATGGGGTTAATCCACACAACACTCTTAGTTCTACCTATAGTTGCTGGCTGGTTATGTTGGTTATTTATAATCTTCCTCCATAGATGTACACGAATAGAAAATTCATTATGTTGCCTTTATTGATATCTGGGCCTAAACAACTTGGGAATGATCTAGATGTCCATTTAGCACCCTTAATTAATGATTTGAAAACCCTTTAGAATATTGGTGTTGAAATATGATACTTTTATTTGCGGGGCTTTCTTGATGTGGACTATTAGTGACTTTCCTATATATGGGAATCTTTTAGGGTGTACTGTTAAAGACTACTATGCTTGTACAGTTTGTGGCCTAGACAAAAAGTCACAGTGGCTTACACATAGTAAAAAATGTGTATTTTTAGGGTACCGTCAATTTTTGCCATATGACCACTCATTTAGATCATTTAAGAAAGTTTTCAATAATAAGGCAGAATGGGATGAGGCCTCAAAACCTTTGTCTGGTCAAGATATTTTGAATCTTACGGATAGTAATAACTATAAGAGTGGTAAGTATAAAGGCAGTAAGCGAAAGCGTGATGATTATGATGATGATATCGACAAATTATTCAAAAAATTATTTTTTTTATTTGGAGTATTGAGAACATTTGTTTGTTAGCCATGTGTTAGATGTGATGCACATTAGAAAAATGTGTGTGATCTATGGCACATTACTTTATCAACCTGGAAACACGAAGGATGGGGTCAAGGCTAGAAAAGATCTCATTGAATTATAGATTAAAGGCAAATTAATTCCTAATAAAAATGATAAAAATTTTATACCTGCAGCACTTTACACCTTGATAAAAAAAGAGAAAAAGATGTTATGTCAAACTTTATTCGAAATCAAAATTCTGAAAGGTTATTTTTTTTACTTAAGGAGTCTTGTAAACTTGGATGATTGTCGGCTTCAAGGTTTTAAGTCTCATAACTGCCTTACTTTGATGCAATAGTTACTACCCTTAGTAATTCTTGGTTATTTGCCAGAAAATGTTAGAAAAGCCTTTATAAGGATGTACTTTTACTTCAGTGCATTATGCACTAATGTGCTATAAATAGAATCTCCTGACAAATTGGAAAAACAACATTACGTCACTATGTGCTTGTTTGAGCAATTCTTTCAACATTCTCTTTTTTAATATGATGGTCCACTTGATGGTGCGTCTTGTTGACCAAGTCCAATTATGTGGACCTGTTCACCTTTGCTGGATGTTTTTATTTGAGAGAAACATGAAATAAAGTTATATTCATAACCATTGTTACCCTAAGGGATGCATTGATAAATGATATGTGGCAAAGGAAGCACTTGAATTTTTTTTTGAATATCTGTCTAATCATTAGATTTTATTGGATTGCCACCTAGTTGTATAGTAGATATACAATTGAAAAGCCCTTAGGAGGCAGAGAGACTACGATGGTTGGTACTTCACTGTTACAACAAGCAAACCTAGATCTACTCTCATAGCATATGCAAGGTACTTTATCAATGGTTTCAAATTTGCAACTAAGGATCACGATAATAATCGTGTTACACAAAATAGTGGAGTTAATGTTTCAGCAACAACATTACAAGTTTCAAGCTCAAAGGATAAAAATCTGCACACTGGCGTGATGGAGTATTATATGTCCTTGTTGAGATTTAGGAGCTTCATTATCTCATGAATAAGACAGTTGTTTTTAAGTGTGATTGGGTAGATATTACATGGGTTAAGATTGATGATTTAAGGAGTAGATGGGTTAAGATTGATGATTTAGGGTTTATTGTAATTGATCTTAATTAGGTTGGTCATAAATTTGATTGTTTCATTTTAGCTTCACATGTAGAGCAAGTATTTTATGTGAAAGATCAAGTAGATCCAAAAAATTCAATTATTTGTTCAGTGGGTCAAAGAGTCAATAAATCAGTAGGTTATGATGAGAGTATTGACATGGTGATACATAAACCTTTATCTAAAAAATATCCATCTCCAAACATGGATATAGACAAAGATGATGTTAGAATTTATGATATACCTGATTGTGATGATGTCCCTATAGATAATGACTCAACAGAGGAATGACATGTAGTTTATTTTGCAAGTTTCTTGGCTTTGTTTTGCTTATTACATATATATTTGCTTGCGCTTGTTTTGTTTTTTGTAATCTATTTTGATTAATAATTTGTGCATTGCTTTAAAATTTCAGTAACATGTCTGACGAAGAAGAAAATAAAGAAATAAGTGTGCTTGAATGTGATGAGAGACCAACGAGGAGAAAAATAATAAAGAAGAAGCATTTGTTGAAATTAACACCTGACAAAAAAATCATAGTCAAGTATAATGATCATGGAATTCTTATTGAAGAACAAGCAAATGAATTGAGATCATATATTAGTGTTGTGGTCAAAGATAATGTTTTAATCATATACGATGATTGGTGACATGCTCTGTTGTACAAATTGTATTGTGTCGCAAGCACACAAATCTATTGTAAAATAAATTTTTGGTGATGAGTGTCGATCACATGAAGAGGTAGAATTAATTATATGTAAGGTTAATTTTCTAAGTGTGTATGTGATTTAGTTGAAAGTGATTTCTTTATCTTAAGATTTAAAATAAAATGGCGGGAATGAATTAAATATTAAAATATGCAAATTAGGTGCTGGAGTCTCTAAATTCACTCTCAATAGTTCACCATGGGCTCAACATTTCTTTTTAGTTTCAATTAATTCATAAGGAGTATTTCTACTCCTTCTAATCCTCACTCTAATAAATATTGTATCAAACGCTTAGTATGCTAAAGGGTAATGATCTTCCACTAATTGTGGTGTCAAGAATATGTTGTACCAGACAATAATAATCATTTTGTCAACAACATGGTAAGACTGTCTACTAAATAGCTTAGATATACTCTCTGTCGACATTGAGTCAAGACGACCCACCAAATACTAGAGCGAAATTTTCTCTCTAATAAATATGATTTAAAGTGCTCATTGTGCCAAATAGTAATGATTTTTCATTAAGAAACTGGTATACCGTGCAAAATTTAATTTAAATACATTGTATGTCAATAATGAGTCAAAACAACCATATAAATCAGAGAGGAAAATAAAATAAACTTACCAAATTAAGCCCATTGTTCATGTTGAGGCTTTACTTTCAACCCAAGCTTGAAACTAAGCTAGCCACTCATAATTGAACTAAGAGTAAAATGGTAATTTTATTAAAATATATAGAAAATCAAGATGAAGAGAGAATTACATAAAATGAACCTCAAAAATGGATTTAGGGGTCTCAAATTAGGGGGGAGTCCTCTATTTATAGATACAATAAGTAAATCATGTCTATCATATGAAAACAATCCGGACGTTTAGCATTGCGCCACGTGGCAAGCTTTGATTGGTTAAAACACAACATCACTCAACACCACATCAGCATTTTGGTTCAATAATATACTGCTACATCATTGGTCAATGTCACATCATCAGTTCGGTCTAATAGAATTCTACCATATCATTGGTCAACGCCATATCATCAATCAACGTCACATAATCAATCGACACCACATCATTGGTCCAATAGGATGTTGCCATGTCATCAGTTAATGCTACGTCATCAGTTAATGCTACATCATCAGTCAATGTCAAGTCATCATACCATACATGCGAGCAATGCCGTATACGTAAACACTACCGTATATATGAACAGTTCCATATATGTGAATAGTACCATATACCCCTTTATGCTTCTCTGAAGGTTTTCAATCGTTTCAAGTTAAAAAATGCCATCTGTTTTACTGGTCGACTCTTCCTTAATCGTGAAATAACCAAAATATTTTTCAAATACATAAAATACTTAAATTATAATAAAACTTAGACAATTAAATTTTAGAGGATTTAAACACAAAAAAGTGGAAATGTTAGTGATACTTACAAAATGACAATTTTACCCTTTATAAATATGCATTCTCCAGTATTCAACATGTTCTCCTGGAGATTAAAAAAAAATTTGGTCCATATACTGGTAAAATATAATTTCATATTTATTTAAGTAATTCTATAATTTTGTTTTTGAAAATAAATTTATTTTGTTTCTTATTCATATCGTGGAGTAGATTAAGTTTGTATTGGACGTGAGGAGTAAAAAATATGTGTTGCTGTCAGTGGGAACTTCTTTAAGGAACTTTAGATCAGTATTAAACATTGAATTTATCCAACGAAACAGGGATCACCATAATAACTTAAAGTTTCTGTTGTGCAAATTTTATTGTACTCACAAGTACACGAATCTATTGTAGAATAGATCAATAGTGTCGAGTGTCGATCCCATGAGGAGGTGGATTTTAATTATGTGTAGAGTTAATTTTCTAAGTGGGTGGTTGAATTTGTGGTGAAAGTAATTTAGATTATCCTAAAATTTAAATTAAAATGGTGGGAATAAATTGAAGTAGAGACTATTATAATTGTATCGCTTGGGTATCTGGATCCGCATCAATATGTATTAATGGCCAAAAGAAGGGGGAAATGGTCTCATGAAGTCGATACCCCATACATTAAAAATTCGAACCACTAAAATTAGATTTAGTGCCATCATATTCCTCTGTGTTATGCTCCCCATTCATTGACACCTATCACATGAAGAGCAAAAAGTGTAAGCATCTCGAAATATAGTTGACCAATAGAAACCAAATTATAAAACTTTAGCAGCTGTTTTCTTAGCGCTGAAATAGCCTCCACAAGCTTGTTCATGGCAGAAGGAAAGAATATTTTGAAATTCATTTTCTAGGACATATCGTCTGACAATTTGATCTGCACAATACTTGAACAGATAAGGGTCATCCCAGAAGAAATTCTTTATCTCTATAAAAAATTTTACTCTGTCCTGCTTAGTCAATTCTCTGGAAGTTGATCTGTAACAAGATAATTAACTATATCGGCATACCATAGTAATACTTCCACAACCATCAATTGTTCATCTGGAAATGATTCATTCAATGGTAATGGTTCCATAAGTGTGTCAAAATGGAGGCGAGAGAGATGGTCAGCCACGCCATTTTTTGTGCCTTTCTTATCGTTGAATTCCAAGTCAAATTCCTGTAAAAGTAACACCCAACGAATTATTCTAGCTTTTGTATCTTTCTTTGTGAAAAGATATTTCTTTGTGAGAAGATATTTCTTTGTGAGAAGATATCGATAAATATAATTATTTTACAACCAATGAGATAAAATCGAAATTTCTCTAATGCAAACACTACTGCTAGCATTTCTTTTTCGGTGGTTGAATAGTTCAATTGTGCATCATTCAATGTCATACTAGCATAGTAAATGACATGGGGAATTCGATCAACTCTTTATCCTAATACTGTTCCTACTGCATAATCAAATGCATCACAAATGAGCTTAAATGGCAAGTTCCAGTTTGGTGGCTAAATTATAAGTGATGACGTCAACAACTGCTTTAATTTTTCAAATGACACAAAACATGAATCATCAAAGCAAAAGGTACATCCTTAGCAAGTAGATTACATACGGGTCTAGAAACATTATTAAAGTCTTTAATAAAACGTCTATAAAAACCAGCATGCCCAAGAAAAGATCTTACTTCTCTGACTGCTTCGGGTGGAGGAAGATTAGAAATGAGATCCACCTTGGCTTTATCAACGTCAATACCTTTACTCGAAATGATGTGACCGAGAACAATACCTTGATTTACCATAAAATGACACCTCTCCCAATTCAAAACCAAATTCTTCTCGATACATCTCTATAGAACTAGTGTTAAATGGTGTAAATATTGATCAAATGAATCACCAAAAATAGAAAAAATATCCATAAAGACCTCAAGGAATCGTTCAATCATATTAGAAAAAATGCTTAACATGCATCGTTGAAATGTAGCAGATGCATTACATAATCCAAATGGCATCTGCCTATATGCAAAAGTACCAAAAGGGCAAGTGAAAGTGGTATTCTCTTGATCTTTTGGTGCTATGGGAATCTGATTATATCCTGAGTAGCCATCTAAAAAGCAATAAAACTCATGACCTGCTAATCTATCAAGCATTTGATTGATAAATGGTAAAGGAAAATGGTCTTTTCGTGTGACAGAATTCAACTTTATATAATCAATGCATACACGCCATCCTGTAGTCATTTTAGTGGGTATCAATTCATTATCAGCATTGTGGAGACAACTTGCACAGGACTGACCCATGAACTATCAGAAATGGGGTAAATGATACGTACGTCTAATAATTTAAGGACTTCGGTTCTAATAAGTTATTTCATGTTAGGATTCAATCGACATTGCATTTCCCTAGTAGGTTTAGCATTTTCATCAAGGTGAATGTAATGTATGCAGTCTACTGGGTTTATACTTTTTATGTTGGTTATGGTCCATCCTAATACTCCTTTGTGCTCTTTTAAAATATCCAATAACTTACCTTTTTGTTCATCATTTAGGGATGTGAGATGATTATTGGTAGAGTGTTGTCTTCTCCCAAGAACACATACTCTAAAGAATTGGGTAATGGTTTGAGCTCGAGTTTTGGTGGTAATTCTAATGATGGGCTGAGTTTCTTCTCTGATGGTGCTAGTTGTTCAACTCTTGACTTTCATTTATTAGTGTCCATGGATGGTACTGAATCAAGTAAGGCATTGAACTCATCGACTGATTTGTCAATATCAAAATCCAATCCAAAGTGAGTTAAACATGTTTATAAAGGGTCATCACTAAGGTTTGAAAGAAAAGTATTATCAACTAGTGCTTCTATTAAATCCACATCAACAATTCCATCATCTGCAGTGGGAGCTTGTTTGGCAATGTTGAAGATATTGAGCTCTATAGTCATATTGCCAAAGGACAACAGTATATTTTCAATCCTGCATTGAATGTGAGCATCGGCAGTTGCCAAGAAAGGTCGGCCTAGGATAATAAGGATGTGCTTCCTTGAATCCTGAACTGGTTGAGTGTCAATTACAATGAAATCAACCAGAAAATAAAACCTGTCTACCTGGATAAGCACGTCTTCCACAATTCCACGAGGTATTTTCGTGGACCGATCTATAAGCTATAACACCACTAAAGTTAGGTGTAATTCTCCTAGTCCAAGTTTCACAAATACTTAGTAAGGCAACAGATTTACACTAGCTCCTAAATCCAACAAAGTATTCTCAATTGTGTGGTTCCCTATACTACATAAGATAGTAGGGGAGCTTGGGTCTTTATATTTTAAAGGCATTTTGTGTTGGAGTATAGAGTTAACGGTCTCTGTTAAAAAGGTCTTTTTCTGTACGTGAATATTTCTCTTTTTAGTACAAAGGTCTTTAAGAAACTTGGCATAAGATGGCACTTGTTTTATAACATCAAGCAAAGGGTGTTAACACTTACTTGTTTGAAGATTTCAAAAATCTCACCTGTGGACTTTCCCTTCTTTCCTTTAGCTAACCTTTGGGGAAATAGAGGTTTAAGAACATATTCTCGTGTGTTAATTTCTTCTCTCTCCTATGATGATGAGTCTTCGGCATTTATAGGTACAATTTGAGTTTTTTTTATTGCTGGCATCTCCACTTTATTGTCGACTTCTTTCCCTTGTCTCAACGTCATGATGGCTTTGACCTATCCATGCTGCTAAAGTGAACTCGTACTTACTTCATGCACTCCTTTAAGGTTAGGCACAGGTTGACTTGGAAATTTACCTTTTTCAACAATCATTGCCAAAGTTTGAACTGAAGAAGCAAGTTGTCCCACCATCTTCGGGAGGTTTGAAACTGATTGGGCTTGTGAGTTGAAGCTTGCTCTCATCTCATTTCGTAGTTCATCAATGGTGCGGTTCTGTTGCTCGATCGTGGAATGAGTAAGGTTCTTGAGATTCTGGAATACATCCTCCTATGGTCTGGGTTGAGAGTAGTTCTGGTTTTAATTGTATGGTCTAAATGGTGGGTGAGAGGCTTAAGGAACTTGAGGAATTGGTTACATTGGTGGAGCTGAAGCTGGAGCCGCTAGTCCATTTTGTTAGAATCCTTGAGACCATGAAAAATTGGGATGGTCTCTCCATCCAGGATTATATGTGTTGGAGTAAGAGTTGTAATTTGATGGCTTTCTCATTACACCAATGGCATTGGCTTGATCTAAGTATGAGTCATGGTCATGTGGCTCTGTTGATTTAGCAGCTGTTAACGATTTCTTTAACTTCTTTAATCTCTGATCTTAGCTCGCCAATGTGAGCCTCATTCACTCTTTTAATTCTTTTAGTATTCCTGAGCGATCGACTCCGTTGTTGGGAATTATCCACTTGTCGCTGGAAGAAATCCCAAATCTCTGATGCACTTTTTGACATTAGCTCTCCTCCACTTGTTGCTATTAGCCATCCTTGCACATGTGGCAATAATCCCTCCAAAACGTATTGGCATAGGTGCCATTTCTCGTACCTATGATGTAGACACTTCAAAAGTAGCCCATTGAATCACTCCCATGCTTCGAAAAACTGCTCATCGTCTCTTTGGGTAAACTCTAAAATTTCCCTGCAAATAGCATTGGTTTTATGCACTGGGAAGTATTTATTCAAAATTTTTTCTACCATTTGTTCCCATGATGTAATGCTTTTAGCAAGTAATATATTGAGCCATGAACAAGTTCTATCCTTTAAAAAAAAGAGAATAATCTAGGTTTAACATCATTATCTAAAAAATTCTCGTATTCAAAAGTATGACAAACAGTATGAAAATCATTCAGATGATTGTATGGTTCCTCATTTTCTAGGCCATAGAATGTTGGGAGACAATTTAGCACACTAGGTTTTAGCTCAAAACTCCTAGCAGCTACGCTTGGGTATCTTATGCATGATGTGCTTAAGTTAGCTAAGGGACTAAAGCAGTCCTTAAATGGCCTCTCCTGTGGTTCTAGTTGTTGATGTTGCAAATCCATTTCAATTTTATCTTTAACGTGTTTGTGTGTACGAAGTGTTTTTTCTAATTTAAGGTCTATAGGCTTAAGATTAGGTAATAATGACCTTCGACAATGCATGCAAAGAACACAAAGAGAATGATAACAAAACTAATAAAAATGAAAAAGAGGAAGAAATTACGATACTAACCTTGTCACTTGTTACAACTTTACTATGAAAATACATTCAAGTGCTATAAAAAAGAAAACATTACGTGAAATAAATTAACTAAAGTTAAAATAAAATATAAAGAAAAATAACAATATAAACGAAAAATTACAAAGAAGAAGAAAAAAACTTGAAAATTAAATTACAAAAATTTAAAAAAAGAGAAAAAAAGGAAATTCCTACTTTAAAATACAGATTCACTTTCTTTTTTTTTAATAAGAAAGAAAAGTTACAAGAAAACAACTAAAATATATATATATATATTATTTACAAAAATTAATTATACAAATTAAAATACTTACCTCCCCGGCAACGGCGCCAAAAACTTGTTGTACAAATTTTATTGTACTCATAAGTGCAAGGTGTCGAGTGTCGATCCCACGAGGAAGTAGATTTTAATTATGTGTAGAGTTAATTTTCTAAGTGGGTGGTTGAATTTGTGGTGAAAGTGATTTAGATTATCCTAAAATTTAAATTAAAATGGTGGGAATGAATTGAAGTTGAGACTATTATAATTGTATCGCTTGGGTATCTGGATCCACATCAATATGCTCTATGGGTTTAATATTCCTTATTAGTGCCAATTAAATCATGAGGGGCCTTTCCACTCCTTATAAACCATACTCTAATCAATATGGTACTAAGGGCTTATCGTGCCAAATAGTAATAACCTTGTACTAGAGAGCCGGTTAAACCAGTGCAGTACTAGATAAGATTATTAATATCTGTCGACGAAAAGTCAAAACAACCACATAAATTAGAGGGGAAGGGAAAATAAATTTACCAAATAAAGCCCATGGAACATGTTGAGACTTTACCTTCAACCCAAGCTTGAAAGAAAATTAGCTATTCATAATTGAATTAGAGGTAAAATGAGAATTTATTAAAATACGTATAAAATAAAAGATGAAGAAGAATTATAGAAAATGGAGCTCAAAAATGAGTTCAAGGGTATTGAATTAGGAGGGGAGTCCCATTTTTATAGATGCAATAGTAAATAATGGCCATCGGATTAAAACAATTTGAATGCTTAGGTTTGCGCCACGTGGCAAGATCTGATTGGATAGAGCACATCATCAGGGCTGTTATTCCGTGTAATGCATGTATCATACGCACGATTTTTAGTCCACTAACATAATGCCACGTCATCGGTCAACTCCACATCAATATTTTGGTCCAATAGGATTACGACACATCATTGGTCAAGCCACATCATTAGTCAATGTTACATAAGCAGTCAATGCCACATCATTCGTCCAATTGCATGATGTGAACAGTGTCGTTTATCTTTTTATGCTCCGTCTAAGGTTTTCGACTATCCTAAGTCCAAATTTCATGTCTGTTTCGCTATCCGATCTCTCATTCATTGTGAAATGACCATGATACCCCTAAAATACACAAAATACTTAATTAAAAATCAAACATACATAATTAAATCACAAGGGACTTAAATATATAAAAGTGGGGATGTTATTGAGACTTGCAATGTAAAATGAGATTTTCTTCTTTATAAATATACACTTTCTATTACTCAACAGTTGCCACCTAGAGAGTATCCTAGAATTACAAAGTCAAAGTAGAAAGAGTTTGTTGATAGGATGCTTGGGGTTGAATTTCAAGTAAGTCATATTACAACAATAATTAGTTATTTTGTTACACTTATTTTGTGAATGAAAATGATTAATTAATTTCAAATGTTTTCTCTGAGGGAAAAAGCCAAAAAGAGAAGCAATTATGTGCAAAGATTAAGTAAAACCATCGTTTAGGTAGTTCAGGATATGGTGGCATACTATATCGAAAGGTATGTTATTACAACCTCTTCTAATTTAAATATATGCACTTCAAATGTGTAGAAACTTTGTTTTTTTGGTTTTGCATACTTAAGGAAACTTTAGATATATTTTGTTATTTTTAACATAAAATGGAAAGATGAGCTTGGAGTTTCTATTAAAGAGATCGACTCCAGTTAATTATGGCTAATGGCTCAAAAGAATAGCAGTGGTGGTTATGAAGCTAATGTACAACAAGTGGTAGAGAAGATCACAAGTGTTACTTTTTTATTACTTGGTTTGCAATGGTTTGATTTTATTTTTTTTTTAATTCAAGTCCTTATATGTCATTGAGGTTATATTTTGTATCCATGTCATTATAGGAGGATTTAAAGAGTAAAGTAGAGCAAGACTCCTTTCACTATTATGGGTTAATGACATTCTAACTACAACTCTTGAAAAGCAGCCAAATGGTTGTAGAGTCCAAGGTCTGAGGTAGTCAATAACCCAACTATGTATTTTCATGTACTAATTGCTTCGAACTTGGATATGGAAAGAATGGTCATAGAAACAAGGGTTTTTAAGGAAAGTATCGGATGATGATGACTCGGTTAGATATGATGAATGCAAAAATAAATGTTTATAGTCGAACATAGGTTGGTAGTTGCAATGCAGTCGGTACCAAATCGCCCATTAGTCGCAATGTTGACTTGAAAGCTCAATCAAAGCTAAAGACAAAGGTAATTATCTTTGTAATTGTTTTTCATTTTATATTTAATTTATTTAACTAATTGATGTGTCATGTTTACTTGTCGAATGGATTATGGATATTATGAATAAACTATCTCTAAAATTGACATCATTGAACAAGATGATCATGGAGAATGATGGTGGCAGCAAACCAACTCCTTCAGTTCCAATTGAAACTGAGGTAGAACAAGTGAAAAAGACTTCAAAGAAGACTCCAATAAAGTCTCTACGAAGGTCTTCTACTCCAATAAAGTCTCCAAGAAGGTCTTCTACTCCAATAAAGTCGCCAAGAAGGTCTCTTAGACTAAAAGAGACTACAGGTAGACCCTTGTATTATCCATGTTGAACTTAATCCTCTTCCTCCAATGAATGATATTGAGGCAGAACACTAGGTCAGCTACACATTAGAGAAAGAACATCAGTCAAAGCATTAATAAATTTTCTTTAATAGTTGACAATTTTCTTGATAAGAGTTATTGATCGAACATGATGAATCAATTTTTGGTTATGCATTGAAAACATTGTTGAACAAGGCTATCTGTCAAGTGATCATTGATTTTAGTTGTCTGAGAAATAAGGTGGTTGAACAATGTTAGGGCTCCTTTTTATTCTATACCATTTGCCTTATTAACAACTACTCAAGTTGTTCTGATAAAATTTGGAAATTAGTTATGGTTTTTGGCAATATTGTGCTATTGAAACTATAGTTGATGAATTTGGTTGTTGAACAATTTTGGTTATTGAATGTTGGGTGTTTTATATTGAATGGAGCTTGATGGTAGTTGTTAAACGGAGATTATTGGATTTTTTTCCAACATTTTTTCTATAATCATTGTTGAAAATTGTTGTTTATTAGGTTTTAATTTTAAACTACTGATAATTGTAATAATGAAAATTTTATTTTTTTAAATCTTCAAAAATCTATTGACATCAATTTAGCATCTATAAATATTAACATTCTTCAATCACAATATCTATGATACTAGCGCACCAAAACATACTTCAATACCATAGAATCACTATCTGCATTACTGTATAGAATCACAATTATTTTGATATTGTGGGATCACAAAATGTTTGACACTGTAACATCAAAACCCATGTGAGGTTTTAATTGTTAACATTTCTCTTATACGAAGCTATCACGGAATCGCTGATACAAAAAATATGTGTCAGTAAATTTCTTGTACTATGATCAATGACACTAAGTTCGATATCAATAAAAACCGTTATTGATACTAAAATAACATTATAGAAGGTCATTTTTCTACCAGTACAATGTCATGCACGAATATTTTATAGTTAATCTAGATAAAAGAACATGTGGTTATAGGGCATATCAAATTAGTCGAATCCTTGTCAGCATGCAATGCCATGTATTGCAATAAGGCGTGAACGTGTTGCTAATTATGTAGATCCACATCTAACAATTCAAGCTTATATTGTTACTTAGTCGGAGTAAATAAAGCTTTTGCCAGATCAAGCAATATGGCCTAATGTTCAAGGACCTGAGATTGAACCACCTAAAATGCTAGTGCAAGTTGGCAAGCCTAAAAAACATGCAACAAAGAAGGAACCAAATGAACTACTTGGGAAAAGAAAGATAAGCAAACTGTCAAGTGCACTGACTGCAGCGATATAGGGTACAACCAAAGGTCTTGTAAGACTCTTACAAAAGTTCATCTAAGGTATATTCTCTACTTTTCATTCTGTTAACTTGAAATTTCAAATTATTTATTATATTAGCTGCAATAAGTTACTTTATTGTCTTCTTATCGTATGGCAATTTGTCGATAACAACTTAACTAAATGCAACTCAATCTGAAAGACAATCACAGCCAAAGCCGCAAAGAGTAGAAAATCATATTAATTTTATAATAGATTTGGATATGACACATTTGGATCATAGACATAGTTTTTAATCAGACTTTGTGGTGCATTTGAATTGAGCTGATATCATATATATTAAGGTCATTTCATTTGTCAAAGCTCAACTATTGGAACACCATGACTTGTTCTTGAATATCATGCCTCTATTCACGTTTTCATGAGTGAGCCTGACGAATTTTATTTCCATGCATAAACTTGATGGATTAATGAACAATGGAACTTGATTGAATTAAAATTGATTTTTCATGGGAAACTGCAATCACATAACTAGTACAAATGGACTATATTTTAAAATATTTCAGTTGCCATCAAATTTGTAAAAATTGATTATAATTTAAGGATATTTGTGTGATTAAAATTATTTGCAAGGGTATAATGCCATTTAAAATTTCTTAAACAATGATTCTATAAGACAATTTTTTTAAATCAATGTTATTATGTTGAGCCACATTTGTCACATATTTATTTATTCAATTTAGAATTCCATGTGGAAAAAAGTAAGTGCATCATAAAGGTATAATAGTAAATTTAATATTTTACATCCAAACTAACAGTAAAAGTTAATGGAAAAAGGTCTTGGTGTGCCTTATAAAAAAATTGAGGTTCTCCATGACCATTTCCATAAATTATGAAAGTGTAGCTGTCCTTTTTTCAAAATAAAATAAAAAATATTCTTATACTAGACACATATATGTATATTAATAAAATTATTTTTAATTTTGAGTCTTATTGTAGTTTTAAACTTGCTACTTACTTGTACTTAGAGACCATTTAAAAATAAATTTCTTCCTCAATAAACCATGACATATTTTACATAAATGCAAAACTAATTATTCAATTTAAATACAACATCGACATTATCATGAGTTTTTAATTTTATATTTGTAAGTGTTTTTTTTTTGTAACTTTTATATTAGTATATTTATTTTATCTTTTATTCATTTGTTTTAGGCTAAATCTACAAAATTTATGTTTTATTTTATACTTCATTTTGATTTATAATTTTAATATGACATTTATACGTTTTTATTTTATTCACTTGTACGACACTAATTTACCACTCTTATATTAATTTACTTATTATAACTTCCACTTACAAGTCTTGTGTTTCATTTTAAAGTTTATGTTTTCTTTTTAACACTTAATGTTGATTTATTAGTTTTATATTATATTTGTAAGTTTTTGTTTTGTTTACCAATTATATATTAATTTATTAATTTTATATCAATTTACTTATTTTACCTTTCTTTTATAAGTCTTATGTTCCATTTCTAAAATTTGTGTTTTATTTTGCAATTAATATCAATCTATTAGTTTTATGTTATATTTGTAAATTTTTATTCTGTTTACCAGTAATACATAAATTTTCCAGCTTATATTAATTTCCTTGTTATATATTTCATTTACAAATCTTATGTTCTATTTCTAAAATTTATATTTTATTTTATAGTTAATATTGATTTAGTAGTTTTATGTTACTTCTATAAGTTTTTATTTGTTTGCCAATAACACATTAGTTCGAGTAATTTGTACCCTACCCTCAAATAAATTGACATTTTGCATCGCGCCCCAAAAGATTTGACTCGTTGCACCACGCCCCCAAAAGATTTGACTCATTATCACCACTATTATTTTTCCTTTATTTTTTAAGATTTTTATTTCAATTACAATAAAGAAAATTTCCATTAAAATTAATTTAAGGAATGAACTTCCAATTTCATCCCTTCACCGTTAAACTTAACTGAGAAAATAATGGAATTGGGGGCGTGGTACAATGAGTCAAATCTTTTGGTGGCGCGGTGCAAAATGTCACCAATTTTATATTGATTTTGTTTTACCTTCCATTTATAAGTCATTTGTTTCATTTCCATAATTTGTGTTTTATTTTATAGTTAACGTTGATTTACTTATTGTATTTAATATTTGTAAATTTTTATTTTGTTTTCTAATAATACAGAAATTTATCAATTTTATCTTAATTTACCTGTTTTATTTTCTATGTATAAGTCTTATGCTCTATTTTTGAAAAATATACTACAAAATTTTGACAAAAGACATAAATCTAAAATATCAAGATCGTTTGTAACAAACTACTTTTTATCAAGATATTTTAGTCTTTTTATTTTTTTCAAAATTTTGTAGCCCAATTTTTTTTTTTTTGGTGTCAAATTAGCATTATTTAAAATCATACATATAAGTGTTTTTGGGTAAATCTCATATTACTCCTTTCTTGAAATAACGATCTTCAAAATAACTTTAAAATTATTGTAAACCTCAACTTACTCCTATTTTTATTTAAGGGAAATTATCCATCGACCACCTATTTTTTTGTACTTTTTCAAAAATACACAATTCTTAATTTTTTTGTTGAACTCTACTCGAAGTTATATTATTTTGCACTTATCCACTTCCGTCTTCAAACTGTTAAGAGAACAAATAGAATATTGTATAAATGACATTTTTACCCCCAAATATGAAAGAGCAATTATCCACCGACCTCTTTTTTAGCATTTTTTTGAAAAATACATAATTTTTTATTTTTTTTATTTTTTTTTACTGACCTCCACTTAAAGTTATATTATTTTACACCTGTTCAACTCTGTCTTCAAACAATGTCGTTATGAAATGAAAATTTTACCCTCATGATGTTAGCAAAGTTATAACAGTGTTATAATGAGAGTACATTAGTAGAAAAAAAATGTTAACTTCAGGTAGAGTGCTGCCAAAACAAAAAATTGTGTATTTTTGAAAAATTAGAAAAAATAGGTGGTCGGTGAATAATTACCCTTTCTTTAAAAGTGTTTGGGGAAGAAGTGGAAAACCAAGTAATAAAGTGTTATGTGTTAATATAAATTTTGATAACGGAATAAATGTCATCAAAAGGATATTGACTCATGCCAGGTACCCCAGGTCTTCGATTAGTACATGGGGTATGCTGCACAAAGGTAGAAAGGTTAGGAAAATATTCAAAAGGGTATTAGGTGACAAAAGAGGCATTATCCCAAAAAATTGGTTGATTCTCTAATAAAAAATACGGAATCAGTGATTAAATATTGTATTGAAAAAGAGAGGATAGTGACTTGTCACACCTGCAAACATAGTTACTAGCACCACTTATCTTCACTTACCATCCCCCACGCCCAACATATGTATGCGGCCCAATCTTGTTCTCTATGTATATTTTAAAATACCTAAACAGTCGTATGAATAAAGGAAAAAAATATTTTTGCCCAGGCAACAAATAACACTAATAAAATAACGCCAGGTGGTAGGACAACTAGGGTGCTCCTTGTAAAGATACTCAGGTTTTATTTTTATGAATACAACCTACATACACTACGAGGGCTGAGATTTTCTTCAACTTCCAGCCACGATTACCGAGAACTTGCCATTTCTCGAACTTAAAATAACCCAACTCTTACTTGAGTATTGGAGTGTGGTCGCCGACCAACCTAAGCTCCATCTATGACCTTCTTTTCGTTGTTTTATAGGTTCAAGGTGCCTTTTTGAGCTCTCTGAGTCTATATTAGAACTGCCTACCATTTCCACCATCCTCCCACTTTTCTTTCATCTCCATAAAGACCAAAACAACTCGTGCATCCTAATGAAGTGAGGCAACCTATATCCCAACAAAAATTAATTCGTTGTTCTTAATTAGATTTTGCACCTTCCAATTACACACCCAAAATCTAATAAAAACAATTAGCGTCGTCTAGGTAGGGAGCACATAAAAAGCCTCATGTAGTACTAAGCTTATCGATATGTCTGCTCACACAACCATGGGACCCGACGATATAATGCTAGATCATGATAAACCAGGAGACGACAATAGTGATGAGAGAGGCGACCCAACAAGGAGAGTACTTGCCTCGACAAAGGCAAATCTGTCAAGCAGTCAACTGGTACTTATCTAGACAAAAAACTCATTTATCATAAGCACTTTGAGAATTTAGCCCCGCGATCCTTAGTGTAGTAGGATCTCAGTTACCTGAATCAATAGCTTCCTCTGTGATTTAGAACACTCCACCATTGCAAGGTAGTAGCAGATCATACCGTAATTTAGATACCTAAGGGTAGTAAACTGAAGCACAGGCCATCGGGTACCGGTTCAAAGTTCTAAACTAGGGGCTCTTGAGAAGAATGCTCCATTGCGTCTTATTACTCCCGCAGTAACTATACCAAGCCCAAATAAATAGCTCAGGAAGATCTTCAGCATAAGTTGAACGCTGAAAGAACTTCCCAAATGACAATGGCATCCTCACGTGCACCTAGGGTATCCTGGGAGTTCTTCGTAAAAATAGAGTATCTTGAAGCTCAAGTGAAGCTCTTTCTTAAAAAGAATAATGGCACTAGTACTCCAGTTCTAGTAGCGTATAACTTGTCATTCACCTTGGAGATTCCAATAGCAGCTATCCCAAAAACATTTACCATGCCCCAAACACCCCAATATTGGTGTACTAGAATCCCGTAGAGCATGCCAATCTATATATGACTAGATGCTCATCAATGGTGTGTATGACAACACTATATGCTAAATGCTCCAGCACACCTTCACTCATCCTGCCAAATTGTGGTTCTAATAATTGAAGACAAGTAATGTATCCTCTCTAGACTAGCTATTCACATATTTTGTTTTGTTACGCTTTCTCCGAAGATAAGGCAACTTTCAAGAGGTGTTATATGTCAACGTGTTTGGCCAACAACAAACACTCATTCATTTTGAGAAGAATTTACATTTGGGAAAGTTGTGGCGATCGTTCCAAAAATATTTCTCATATAAGGAAGCCTCGTCACAAGCCTTGCAGCAAAGCAAGATGGAAGAGAAGTGTCACTTGAAGTGACAAGAAGACAAAACAGAAGCCGCAAAAATCAAAGAGAAACCAAAGAAATATGAGGTTTCCCAAGCAAGGGTATCCCAGGTACACAACCCACCACCTCTTACTACTCGCGGGCAAGGATTCAACGTATTTGGTATACCTTGAGCACCACTATTTGTCAAGCCACTGCCACTAGAACAAAGGGACTGCTACAAAAACTCTAATATGATTTTTTTATATCCTTTAAATTAGTCTCCAGAATAGATCTTCTACCAAATTAAATTAGTGGCCTTTTCTGCCCATCCAAGCTAATACGAAAGCACCCCAATATGAAATGTTGTTTAAAATACTACGAGTTCCATAAGGATTTCAACTATAGCACTGCCAAATACTTCAGTTTGCAGGAGGAAATCGAGTTTTTAATTCTGACCGGGTACCTTAAAGAGTTTGTGGCCAATAGACGGTTGGCCAAGAAGTCTCTAAACAAGGACGAGGGTGAGTAGATCCTTAACTTAAGTCCTGACTAGGAAGCATCTCAAGGATCTAAGAAAGGGATTTTCATTTGAATGATAGTTGATGCACTTACGCTCGCTGGAGACTTTAAGAGAGCCATCAAGCATTATAGTAAGTCACCGATCCCTGGTACTCACATGGGAAAAGAGGTCAATTGTGCTAGCCATAATCAGCCTTTAATACTTTAGTTGCCTAACCATCCCATCCCAATTTCTTTTAGGGAATTATCCACTGTCCACCTGTTTATTTTTCCTTTTTCAAAATACACAAATACTTTTTTTTCAACGTGCCACCTGAAGTTTACCTTTTATTGCACTTGTCCACTTCTGTCTAACCGCCGTTAGAAAGTTACTGACGTCAGAAGGGTAACATGGGCATTCTATTCAAATATCTAAAATTATGCTATATTATGCTTTAAAAAAAGAGTAAAACAAAGTCTAAAAACGCGAAGCCATTTAAATTTGTTGCTTGAAAAAACTTAAATCCAACCAATTTATCTCCAATTTCCATTTATTTTCGGTTAAATTGTAAGTTTGAGGGGTAAAAAGGTCATTTCAGTAACATTCCGGTAAATCCACTAATGGAGATCAGACAGAAGTGGATGAATGCAACAAAAAGAAAACTTTAGGTGGCGCGCCAAAAAAAAATGTTTGTATATCTTTTAAAAAGCCAAAACAAACAGGTGGACAGTGGTAAATTTCTCTTTTTTTTTAACAACAAAAATGTTGTAGGTATTTCATATCCTTATGATAATGCCTTAGTTATAACACTAAAATTTGTTATTGGTAAAATGGCATTAACGCTTGTAAAGATATACAGTTCTGTATACATCATCTTCAAAAGCACCCTAGATCAGTTGTTTATTGAATCGCCACGGATTACTCCGTATGACACACTGCTCATTGGTTTTACTAAGGATGTGGTCATCCCCAAGGGTATCATCACATTAACCGTTACTGATTAACAGTAAAAAATATATATTTAATAAGGATAAAATTATTAATTTTTCACTTACAGTGTTGATTTATATGCTCATAACTCATAAATTATCTTAACACTCCCTAAATATATTTTTATGTTAAATTAATTTGTAGTATGTTAATTTTATTTTAATTTTCTATTGTAAATATATTTAAGAATAAAGAGGAATTGGAACTGGAAGGGGGAAACAAAGAAAAAGTGAGCAAAAATGTTCATGATGGTCAGGTGGTCATTTTGCCAATTGACCATCATACTTCTTAATGTACATAGATAATAAAAATAAGGAAAATTATCCACCGTCCACCTATTTTTTCACCATTTTTTCAAAAATAAACAATTCTTTTTTTTTTTACTGGAATCCACCTGAAGTTACATTTCTTTTCTTTTTCCACTTCCGTTTGGAGACCGTTATAACTTTGCCAACATCATAAGGGTAAAATCGTCATTTCACAACAACATAATGGTGGATACGTGCAAAAAAATATAACTTCAAGTGGAGTTCAAGAAAAAAAATTAAGAATTGTGTATTTCTGAAAAAATAAAAAAAATAGGTGGTCCGTTGATAAATTATCTTTTACATTTAAGGGTAAAAAAATTATTTAAATAATATTCCGTTAGTTTTCTTAACGGTACCCAAACAGAAGTGGAAAAGTGAAAATAAATGTAACTTCAGGTAGATTCCAACAAAAAAAAAAAAAGAATTGTGCATTTTTGAAAAAAATAGAAAAAATGGGTGGACGGTGGATAATTTCCCTAAAAATAAATAAATATTAAAAAAAAGATGTGTTCCTTGCCTTGAGGAAGAATAGAAGGGGGAGGAGTGCATGGAGGAAGCTGAGATTGAGGCTTAAGGAATTTTCTTCTTTTGTTTAATTCATTCTCTTGTAATATATTCAGAAGTTTGTTAAATAAAATGAGTATTTTTTTTCAATTTAAGTGACTAATTTTCTAAGCTAAACTGAAAGGTAAAGCTCCAAGATTTAAATTATTGATTAATTACTCTCTCAAGTAAATCTTAAAATTTATTTTATTTGTTGTGTTTTCTATTTACTAGTTTCTTTTATGTCATGTTAATTTATAAATCTAGATCTCTTTAGATTTATATAGTATTTTGACATAATGTTGACACTTTAATATAGTTGTGTCATATTAGGGACTTGGTCCATATTTATCACACTAATGGTTAGTTGACAATTAAATGGAATAATAATTAACTAGCAAAATAAATGAAAAAAAATGAAAGAGTGTTATAATCATAATTTGAAATATGAGAGTGGATCTCATAACCTTAGCATATTTTTAGATTGATTCTTATTAATTTCTTTTCCCGCATTTTATTTCTTTGTTTAATAAATTGACTATTATATTTAATTTTCTTTGTTATATTATAAGTAGACACTCTTCTACTTGGAAGTAATAACACTTTTGAGTCTTGTCAGTTGCCATCGGTAAGGTACCCCACCAAGTCACCACATGATGGTGGATCACCTAGGTACCTATAATATCATTTTGGAAAAGCCATTCTTGGCTGCAACTAAAGCAGCGATATCCACGCATTACCTCGCCATGAAGATTCCAATCGTTATGGAAGTTATGACCACTAAGGGGGATTAATAGTCAGCTTGGGGATTCTATTTTGTCGCCTCTAAGTTGAGTTATCAAATTGCTTCTCATACTCTCCTGCAGGGTTATCCTACTAACAAGAGGCCATCGGTTCACTTAACTAGACGGGCACTTGTTAATGACAAAAAGCTATACACAGGAAAACCTTATGGACAACCGGTGGTTCAAAAGAACATGCAACCTCACCAATGGAGGTACTTGCAGTGACACAAAGTATACCAATACTAGGACGCAACCTCACCAATGGGTACCCCATGACACTAGGACAGAACCAAACGAGAAAATAAGGGTACCCTTGGATCCTTGGATAACGATAGAAGAAAAACGAGGCGCTCTAGTTGAAGATCTCATTTTTGTTTCGATCTGCAATGATGACCTGACCAAGACGGTCGAAGTCGGTTCTTACTGCTTCGTATAGCATCGAAGCAGCCTATTAACTTTTAAAAGGAAAATCATGATGTGCTCACCTAGTCTTATGCAGATATGCTAAGTATTCCATCATCTACTTCATGCCATAAGGTGAATGTTAATCCACATAACAAGCATGTCGAGCAAAAGGACCAAACTTTTATCCAAGAACGGTATGATGTAATTGAGCAAGAGGTGGATCGCTTAATGGCAGCTGGATTCATTAAGGAAACAGTGTACTCGACTAGGTGTTAAACAATATACTAGTCAAAAAATCCAATGAAAAGTGCATATACGTATGGACTTCATGGACTTGAACAAGTCTTGCCCTAAGGATAGCTTCCCCTTTTCTTGGGTAGACCAACTAGTCGATGCCAATGTGAGACATGACATGCTCAGCTTTATGGACACCTTCTCATGTTACAATTAGATCCCAATGCACGAGCCCGACCAAGAGAAAACGGCCTTCATTATCAATCAGGGATTATGTTGTTATAAGGTTATACCATTTAGTTTGAAGAACATCAGCGCCATTTATTAACGTTTAGTCAACAAAATCATTAAAGAGCAAATTGAGTGCACTATGAAAGTGTACATCGATGATATGATCACAAAATCGGTGCATGCCAACAACCACATAAGGCGCCCAAGGACACTTTTCATATTCTGAGGAAGCATCAAATGTGTCTCACCCTTGAAAAATGTGCATTCGAGTTTACCTCGAGTAAATTTGTTAAGTTCATAGTGTAGCCGTAAGGGATTGAGGCCAACCCTAACAAAATTTGAGCAGTTCTTAAAATAAATTCACCACACATCATTAAGAAAGTTCAGAGCTTGGCAGACTGGACAGTTAAAAAGAGTACCTTATACATTCGCCATTACTCACTAAGTCCAAGCTTGGGGAGTTGTTGTTGTACCTTGTTGTCTTTAACACGCCACTAGTTTTATCCTACTTAGAGAGGATGATGATAGAATATAGCAGCTTATATATTACACTAACAAGGCAATGGTCAAAGCGGATAAGATGTATGTCACCTCTAAAAAGTTGGTTTTGTATTTGGTTGTCTCTGCAAGAAAGCTTAGGCTATATTTCTAAGCTCAACTCCCATTGTTAATCATCCAAAGTCGGTAGGAGTGGGATCAATGTTTGCTGAGGTACCTTGGATAGAGCCTATCATAAGGAACTTGAAGTGTGTAGTTGCATAGTATTGTCTTATCCAAGATACCCTGTGATAGAAAAGGGTTTAGTCTCTCTTACCTAAAGTGCTTGGGAAGTGATCAGGCCGAGTATGTCATGAAGGAGATACACGAGAGAATTTGAGGTAATCATCACGGAGCATAATTGGTAGCACAAAAGGCTCTTTACTAAAGATACTATTGGCCTACAATGTGGGAAAATGCCAAGAATATAATAAGAAACTATGACAATTGTTAGAGATTCGCTAAGATATCCAACCTACCCCTAGAAAAATTAACGGCTATGTCTTTTCCTCGGCATTTTATCATCTCAGGTGTGGATCTCATTGGCTTAATGCCAACTAGGAGAGGGCAAGCAAAGTATGTCATTGTTGTAGTCAACTACTTTAGTAAGTGGGCAGAAGTTGAACTCATAATGAGTATTACAAAGAGGAAAACCACTAACTTTATTTGAAAAAACCTCATCTACAGTTGCGACATCGCTAATGCCATAGTTAGCAACAATGGAAAGCAATTCAACAATGAAAGATTTTGTAGCTTCTGTTTGGAATTCGGGATAACCATCCGTTTTGCCTCTCCTGCTCATCCACAATTTAACAAGCAGGTCGAAGCTATTAATAAGATTATCAAACGTATGCTAAAAAAGAAGCTAAAGAAAAGAAAAATGGAGCTTGGGTAAACAAGCTATCTAGTGTCCTTTAGGCTTATCAGACAACCCAGAATATCTCCACTAAGGAAATGCCCTCTTTTCTTGCATTCGGAGCTTATGTTGTGATAACAACATGGATCAAGATACTTTCCCATAGGACAGAACACTTCAATAAAGTGGAAAACATCTCTTTGATTATAACTAGTCCTAACCTTGTAGCCAAAAAAGGAGCCAGACTGGAATTGAGAATAGTTGCATACTAGCATTATAGTTTACATCTACATGACAAGACTATATACCCCACATCATTCAACAAAGGGGATTTAGTCTTGCGAAGAGTAAACTAGGGTATCCTTTAATAGTTCTTTTGGAGCAAACTAAGAAGGGTCATATCATGTAGACAAGCCAGTAGGATCCAGTGTGTACAGGTTATTTTACATAGACGGAATAATTGTGAATCAACCTTAGAATGATGTGATGCTGAAAAAGTATTGCTAGTAAGAAGACAGTGCTTTAACCTTTTTTTATTTACTTTATCTACTGCCTTTAAAGTCTTATGTGTTTATAATGAATGATAGGCCATGATGGTTACCTAGGGTACCATAAACTAGTCAATAGAAAATTTCAATTCCCTAAGTCTTAATCGACCAGAGTGGGTGTTTCTGTGATTCCCATTCTCATTAGGATAACAAAATAGTGTCATGTAATAATCTGTGCTTCTATTACGTATGACTATATTTTGTTTCCAGAATTTGATGACGTGCATTTTTCTTCTTATTATTCGCCTTTTCAATCATGGAAAATGGTGTTGCTATTCAATTTTTTCCATTTATATAACTTCATATTTATTGTTGTGCGATGTTTTGTATGCGCTTTTCAGTTATGATCGCCTTATTGCAGAATGAGCTGAGGTAACTGACCTATCCTGATCATGATGATCGACGTGAGATTAGAGCTAACAAAAAGAATATAGGAAAATTACGAAAGTAATTTTTCAGAATGATTATAAAAATGCAGCTGCCTTAATAAAAGGATGGAAGGTCGAAGAAGGCTCGGAGGTAGAGTAAACTAGTATACCCTAGCATTATAAGGCTCCGTTAAAGTATGCATATGCTCACTCCTCCATTCTTTTACTTAAGTAAAAAATAAGCAATCCAAAAATTATTGGCAATCACAAGAATTAGATGCCTAAAAGAAAATAAGTAAGCAAGCAGTCATTTTTGTTGTTATTATCTTACTAAATATTGGCTTTTTGACCATTTTGTAAAAAAAAATTTAAAAGAGGAAGCTAAGAAGGTCCCCCAAATAAAACAAGCATGGCAGGATTAATCACTATTTGAATAAAGAGATTAAGTTAGCAGATACGTAAGGTACCCCAAGCCAGAGAATCATTCCACATATGCATCAAGGGTTGTCCGAAGGACATCTAAAACACTTGTGTAGTTAGCTATCTAGATATAAAGTTACAGACAGTGAAGCCAATGGCACATCAAATCGAACTTATCATAAAAGTTTAGTACGATTAACAACAAGATTCCCGGATCAACCTTATAAGAGACATATATCCAAATACATCAGAATGAGATATCATAACACAGAAATAAAAAAGGAAAAAAGAGAAAGATACAGAGACATCATCTCAAAAAGTTTCAAAAGGTTACACAAAATGAAGTCATGTAGTACAATGGTCATGAAGGCTCTTGAAATTGTAGAAGTATACCCCTCACAGGTAGGAACATCTGATAGGAGCTCTTGTTGGGACATGTGGGGTACCCAGATGACCGATATGGGCTGCTAGATTAACAAGTATAGGTTTCCCTTCCTATTCTTGATTGCTTTTAAAATGGTTGATTTGTCTACTCATTTCTCTACGCTGGGCACCACCAGCCCTAGATCCACGCTCTAAACTTCCATCATGATATGAGTAAAAGCTTTGTCATACTTCTTTGTAGTGAGATAATAACTCATCATGTCAAGCCTTTACTTATTCAACATCTTTAGATAGATCGTCAAAACGCCTCTTTAAGACCTTAACCTTTTGAGCAAGCTTCTCCTCATGAGATCAGCTGTATTTGAGCTCCCTCCTCAATTTTTCAATCTTTACTTGTCCGCTCGAGGTACTACTAAAATCTCGAAGGTTGTGGCTGAGGTAGAAGGCCACCCGGGATAAATAAAGAATGCTAGGCAACTAAAAAAGAGGGAAGAAAGAGAAAAAAGAAGTAGGAGAAAGAGAAAGTAAGAGAAGAAGAGAAAGAAGAGATATTCACATCGTACCAAACTTTGAGCGCTCGGCTATAACATTTGTTCAGATCTAATTTGTCCACTTCGGCTGCCATGCTTGAAGAGATGCTCTCAGAGCTATGAAGGAAACAATCAACAAATAAGATATTTTCTTATTCGCCATTATATCAAGTTCCTTTTCAGTAAGGTCTCCAGCCAAAATGAAAAAGGAACGAAACTTTCTCTTTCGGTAACTGAGGTACCTTTGGAACTACCAAGAAAATAAACTTCTAGCTTGGTCCTAGCGCTTGGAATAATGGGAGGTTGGATACCCTTTGAGAAGAGATTGGTACCCGGGGTACTTAAAGAACTACCGCTCATCTGATTGAAGAAAGCGTCAAAGTCTTCATTAAACATATCTGTATCTGCCAATTATCAAACATAAAAAATGGAGAAAGTCACCAGACAAGCACTTAAATACCACAGTGTTGAGTCTTAGAAAGTAACTATTTATAAAGGAGAAAATCGTCATTTTGTACTTCAAGTTTTACTAACATCTCTAATTTTATTTATTTAAGTCCCTTATTATTTAATTATGAGTGTTTTGTTTTAATTAAGTATTTTATGTATTTTAGGGGCATCATGGTTATTTCACAATGAATGAGATATCGAATAGCAAAACGACATCACTTTTGAACTCAGGACAGTCGAAAACCTTAAGAGGAGAATAAAAGAAAAAATGACACTGTTCACACGTACGGCACTATTCACATGTACGGCATCGTTTTCATGGGGTAATCGCTCACAACAACACTGTTCATACCGCGTTACTGTTCAAACCGTGTGCAAACCATGTTACTGTTCAAACTGCGTGGTCAAACCGCGTACTGTTGACTGATGACGTGGCGCAATCCTGTGCGTCTAAACTATTTTTAATCTGATAGCCATGATTTACTCAATGTATCTATAAAAAGGGGGCTTCTCCCCCCTAATTTGATACCCCTGAATCCATTTTTGACCTTAGTTTTCTATAATTCTTTCTCCATCTTGTATTTTCTACATATTTTAATAAATTCCCATTTTACCATTAGTTCAATTATGAGTAGCTAAATTTCTTTCAAGTTTGGGTTGAAGGTGAAGTCTCAACATATGTCATGGGCTTTATTTGGTAAATTTATTTTCTCTTCCCCTCTAATTTCTGTGAAGGTTTTGACTTTTCGTCGACAAATAATAATAACCTTGTCTAGTTACCGCCCTGGTTTCACCAGCACCCTAGTACAAGGTTATTATTATTTGGCACGATAATCTCTTAGCACCATATTGATTAGAGTGTGATTCATGAGGTGTGGATTTCTCCCTCATGATTTAATTGGCATTAATAAGGAATATTTAGCCCATGGTGCATGTTGATACAGATCCAGGTACCCAAGCACTTTATTTCAATAGTTCCCAATTTAATTTATTCTTATCATTCCAATTTAAATTCTAGCATTGTTTAAATCAATTTTCCCACAAATCCAATCACCCACATACAAAATCAATTCTACACCTAATTAAAATTCACCCCCTCATGGGATCGACACTCGACACCATTCATCTATTCTCATATTCTACAAACAGATTCAACAAAATTTACACAACAAGTTTTTGATGCTTATCTATTTTTATCTGTAGAATTAATTTTTTTGTAATGATTTATTATTATTATTATTTTAGTTGTTTCCTTGTAATTTTTTTATTAAAAAAAGAAAAAATAAATTTACTCTTCTTTAAATTTTTGTAATTTAATTTTCAAGTTATTTTTCTTTAATTTTCAAAATGAGGACCCGTACAATCATCTGAATGATTTTCATACAATTTGTCAAACTTTTAAATATGAGAATTTTTCAGAAGATGATGTTAAACTTAGACTATTTCCATTTTCTTTAAAGTATAGAGCTCGTTCATGACTCAATACATTGCCTGTTAATTGTATTACAACATGGGAATAAATTGTAACAAAATTTTTGAATAAATATTTCCCAGTACATAAAACCAATGCTATTCTCAGGAAAATTTCAGAGTTCACACAGAGAGAAGACGAGCAGTTTTTCGAAGCATGGGAGCGATTCAATGGGCTACTCTTAAAGTGTCCACATCATGAGTATGAGAAGTGGCACCAATGCCAATACTTCTTTGACGGATTATTGTCAAATGTGCAAGAATGGCTGATGGCAACAAGTGGAGGACAGCTAATGTCAAAAAGTGCATCAGAGATTTAGGAGTTTTTCCAGCGACAAGCGGATAATTCCCAGCAACGAAGTCGATCTCTCAAGAATACTAGAAGAATTAAATGAGTGAATAAGGTTCACATTGGCAAGTCAAGTTCGGGAATTAAAGAAGTCAAAGAGATGGTTGAAGGTCTTTCTCGACAAATAGCATCGTTGACGACTGCTAATTCATCAGAGCAACAAGACCATGACTCATACTTAGATCAAGCCAATGCCATAGGTGTAATGAGAAAACCATCAAATTACAACCCATGCTCCAACACATATAATCCTAGATAGAGAGACCACCCCAATTTTTCATGGTCTCAAGGATTCTAACAGAATGGATCAGCAGCTCCAGCTCCACCAATGCAACCAATTCCTGAAGTTCCTCAAGCCTTTCAGCCACTATTTAGACCATACAATCAGAACCAGAATTACTCTCAACCCAGACAATGGGAGGATGCATTCCAAAATGTCAAGAATGTTACTTACTCCATGATCGAGCAACAAAACCGAACCAATGATGGACTACGAAATGAGATAAGAGCAGGCTTCAACCCACAAGCCCAATCAGTTTCAAGCCTCGAGAAGATGGTGGGACAGCTTGCCTCTTCAGTGCAATGACTGTTGAAAAAGGCAAATTTCCAAGTCAACCAGTGCCTAATTCTAAAGGAGTGCATGAAGCAAGTACCAGTTCACCACAACAGCATGGAGAGGTCAAAGCCGTTATAATCTTGCGAAAAGGAAAAGAAATCAACAACAAAGTGGAGATGCCGGTGATAAAATAAAATCAAATTGTACCTGTGAATGTTGAAGACTCACCACCGGAGGAGAAAGAAGAAATCAACCCATAAGAATACATTCCTAAAGCTCCATTTCCTCAGCGGTTAGCTAAAGGAAAGAAGGGAAAATCCACAGGTGAGATTCTTGAAGTCTTCAAACAGGTAAGTGTTAACATCCCTTTACTTGATGCAATAAAACAAGTTCCATCATATGCCAAGTTTCTTAAAAACCTTTGCACTAAAAAGAGAAACATTCATGTTCAGAAAAAGTCTTTTTAACAGAAAATGTTAGTTCTATACTCCAACACAAAATTCCTCTAGAACGTAAAGACCCAAGCTCCCCCACTATTTCTTGTAGTACAGGGAACTACATAATTGAGAATGCTTTATTGGATTTAGGAGCTAGTGTAAATCTATTGCCTTACTCAGTATTTGTGAAACTTGGACTGGGAGAATTACACCTAACTTTAGTGGTGTTACAGCTTGCAGATCGGTCCACGAAAATACCTCGTGGTGTTGTGGAGGACGTGCTTATCCAGGTAGACAAGTTTTATTTTCCTATTGATTTCATTATAATTGACACTCAACCAATCCAAGATTCAAGGAAGCACATCCCCATTATCCTACGCCGACCATTCTTGGCAACTGCAGTTGTCCTTTGGCAACATGACTATGGAGCTCAACATCTTCAATATTGCCAAACAACCTCTTAATGCAGATGATGGAATTGTTGATGTGGATTTAATTGAAGCATTAGTTGATGATACTTTTCTTTTAAATCTTAGTGATGACCCTTTACAAACATGTTTAACTCACTTTGGTTTGGATTTTGATATTGATAAATCAGTCGATGAGATCAACGCCCTACTTGACTCAGCACCATCCATGGACACTAATAAATTGAAGTCAAGAGTTGAACAACTAGCACCATCAGAGAAGAAAATCATTCTATCATCAGAATCACCACCGAAACTCGAGCTCAAACCATTACCCAACACTTTGGAATATGCCTTTTTGGGAGAAGAAAGCACTCTACTGGTAATCATCTCATCATCCCTAAATGACGAGCAAAAGGGTAAGTTGTTGGATGTTTTAAAAGAGCACAAAGGAGCATTAGGATGGACCATAGCAGACATAAAATGTATAAACCCAGTAAACTACATGCATTACATTCATTTTGATGAAAATGCTAAATTTACAAGGGAAATGCAATATCGGTTAAATCCTAACATGAAAGAAGTTGTTAGAATGAAAGTCCTTAAGTTATTAGATGCAGGTATCATATACTCAATTTCTGATAGTTCATGGGTCAGTCCTGTGCAAGTTGTCCTTAAAAAGTCAGGAGTCACAGTAGTTACCAATGCTGATAATGAATTGATACCCACTAGAGTAACTACAGGATGGCGTGTATGCATTGATTATTGAAAGTTAAATTCTGTCACACGTAAAGACCATTTTCCTTTACCATTTATTGATCAAGTGCTTGATAGATTAGCAGGCCATGAATTTTATTACTTTTTAGATGGCTACTCAGAATACAATCAGATTCCCATAGCACCAAAAGATCAAGAGAAAACCACTTTCACTTGCCCTTTTGGCACTTTTGCATATAGGAGGATGCCATTTGAATTATGTAATACACCTGCTGCATTTCAACGTTGTATGTTAAGCAATTTTTCTGATATGGTTGAGCGGTTTCTTGAGGTCTTTATGGATGATTTTTCTATTTTTGGAGATTCATTTGATCAATGTTTACATCATTTGATGAAAGTTCTGCAGAGATGTATCGAGAAAAATTTGGTCTTAAATTGGGAGAAGTGTCATTTTACGGTAAAACAAGGTATAGTCCTCAGTCACATCATGTCATGCAAAGGTATTGAGGTTGACAAAGCTAAGGTGGATCTCATTTCCAATCTTCCTCCACCTAAAACAGTCAGGGAAGTAAGATCTTTCCTTGGGCACACTGGTTTTTATAGATTTTCATTAAGGATTTTAGCAAAGTTTCTAGACCCTTATGCAATTTACTTGCTAAGGATGTTACATTTTTTCTTTGATGATTCATGTCTTATAGCATTTAAAAAGCTAAAGCAATTGTTGACGTCATCACCTATAATTCAGCCACCAAACTGGAGCTTACCATTCGAACTCATGTGTGATGCATCTGATTATGCAGTAGGAGCAGTATTAAGACAAAGAGTTGATCGAATTCCTCATGTTATTTACTATGTTAGTATGACATTAAATGATGCACAGTTGAACTATTCAACTACTGAAAAAGAAATGTTAGCAGTAGTATTTGCATTAGAAAAATTTCGATCTTATCTCATTGGTTATAAAATTATTGTGTTCACAGATCATGCTGCCCCGAAATATCTTCTCACAAAGAAAGATGCAAAAGCTAGATTAATTTGTTGGGTGTTGCTTTTGTAGGAGTTTGACTTGAAATTCAAAGATAAGAAAAGGACAGAAAATGTTATGGCTGACCATCTCTCTCGTATCCATTTTGACACAATAACAGAACCTTTAATATTGAATGAGTCATTTCCGGATAAGCAATTAATGAGTGTGGAAGTATTACCATGGTATGCTGATATAGTTAATTATCTTGTTACAGGTAAACTTCCAGAGCATTGGGCCAAGCAGGACAAGGCTAAATTTTTTGCGGAAATAAAGAATTTTTTCTAGGATGACCCCTATCTGTTCAAGTATTGTGCAGATCAAATTATTAGACGATGTGTCCCAAAAAATGAATTTCAGAACATCCTTTCGTTCTGCCACGAACAAGCTTACGGAGGCCATTTCAGCGCTAAGAAAACAGCGACAAAAGTTCTACAATGTGGTTTCTATTGGCCAACTATATTTCGAGATGCTTACAGTTTTTACTCTTCATATGATAGGTGTCAACGAATGGGGAGCATTACACGAAAGAATATGATGCCACTAAATCCAATTTTAGTGGTTGAGATTTTTTATGTGTGGGGTATCGACTTCATGGGACCCTTTCCTATTTCTTTTGGCCATCAATACATATTGGTTGCTGTTGACTATGTATCGAAATGGGTAGAGGCAATTCCATGCAGAACCAATGATCATAAAGTGGTGATAGGATTTTTGAAAAGCAACATTGTTTCACGCTTTGGATTCACTCAAGCAATAATCAGTGATGGTGGTACCCACTTTTGTAACAAATCATTCAAAGCACTTTTGACAAAGTACTCTATCACTTATAAAGTGGTGACCCCGTATCATCCGCAAACCAGTGGCCAAGTTGAGATCTCCAATCGAGAAATAAAGCACATATTAGAAAAAACGGTGAGGCCAGACAGAAAAGATTGGTCATTAAGACTCGATTATGCATTATGGGCATATAGAACGGCTTTCAAGACTCCAATTAGGATGTCACCCTACAGGCTAGTGTATGGAAAAGCTTGCCACTTACCTGTGGAACTCGAGCATCGTGCGTACTGGGCCATCAAGAAATTCAATTTTGACATGCAGCAAGCTGGCTCAGAAAGGAGATTACAGCTGGTAAAACTTGAAGAAATTCGCAAAGATGCATACAAAAATGCTAAGGTTTACAAGCAGCGAATGAAAGTCTTTCATGATAAGCAGATTATGAGAAAATCTTTCACTCCAAGTCAGAAAGTACTTTTATTCAATTCTCATTTGCACTTATTCCCAGGTAAGTTGCGTTCTCGATGGTCTGGCCCTTTTATTGTTCATACTGTTTTTTCACATGGGGCAATTGAAATAAGGACCCAAAGAACGGTGTCACGTTTAAAGTTAATGGTCAAAGATTAAAGCCATATCTAGAATACCAACCACATGGAGAGGACACCAAAATAAATTTGAGTGACCCACCACATTTGAATTGAGATTTTTCTGTCTTTTCGGTGATTTGATTTTTTTCTTTCTTTGTACTAGTCTTCTGCTAATTGAAATTATTTGTGCATAAGTGTGTTTGTTTAACCATTAAGTTTTCTTTTATCACTTTTAATCATGAGACAGATCCTCTTGAACATTCTTAGACGACTTCAACGTGTCCAATCTTATATCAGAGGCCAAATACGATTTTGTAAAACACATCGTATTTGGAAACTACAACCACCAGAGTTAATATCCCACGTTGAGGATTTAGAAAGCCAACTCAGAGACATTGAGAGAAGTGTCTACAACATCTAGTTGGAGCTTGAAGTAAATTCCATAAGAGGATGATTGTAAAACCTTTAGGTTGTTTTTCTGACTCACCGACTGGAGAAGAGTTAATTGTCTTAGGTATGCAAGAAAGAATAACTGAAATGTTTAATCATGCTGATGCTTTTATTTTCTTAATAGGAGATCTTGCAACTCTAAAGGCACTTATCACATTAGCATCTTGGGCCCATCTACACATTCATCAGAAACCCATCGGTTTGTTAAATGTCAATAACTTTTATGATGGCTTTATCGCATTTCTTAACCATGCAATAAAAACTTACTTCATTCCTTCTACAGCGAAAAAGCTTTTTATTTGTGCTCACACTGCTAATGAGCTACTTGATCTGTTACAAGCTTATCAACCAGAGCCAGATTCCAGGACCTCGGTGTTGGAGTGTACAAATAACGATGGTAACAGTAGCAGCAGTAAGAAGTACAAATTAGATTTAACTCTCGGCCAGTAAATATTTTATTAAAGACAATGTTTCGTTCTAGTTGGGGGGAGGGGATAGTTGACAATTGTGGAATGTAGGTTAAGTTTTTACAAATTTTTTGTTGTAGAGACTAAAACAATTGTAGAATGTAGGTTAAGTTTTTACTAATTTTTTGTTGTAGAGACTAACCGTGGCTAAATTTTTTAGGAGAAGATGACTAAATATGAAGTGTAGTGACTCTAGAAACGCATCTTCTTAGTTTAAAAGTTAAAAAAAAAAGTTTGTAATCTTTCTAACTTTTTCTTTTTGACTTCTCCTTTATAAATATGCATTTTCAAATTTTTGAGTCGAAGATGGCTGAATATAGAGTGCAGTGCCTCTAGAAACGCATCTTCTTAGTTAAAAAAAAAATCATTTTCTTTTTCAATCATTTTAAGTTTAATTTTTCCAATTAGTTTTTCTGCATCATTTTCACATTTCTGCATATTTTCCTTTCATGTTTAGAATAGGTTGGGGGGTAGAATATTGTTTTAAAACAAAATAGTGTGATTTTGTTTCTATTTTTGGATGACATGATTACTTTCGAATTTTAGTATTTGTATTATCTTTGGTCTTGAGTGATGTTACACTATGTTTGCTACTCTACATGTTGATGTCGGAGATAAATATGAGTTGCTTGAAAGAATTGACATGTCATAATGAATACCAAGTGAGCTCTTAAGCCTATTATGTTTCTTGGAGAGTAACCCTTTTTGCACATTTTTCATACAACTTAGTAATTTACTATTTTATATACGATCTCTGTATTCTTTTAAATCAACTATAAAAAAAAAATTGCTTTAAAAAAAAGTGTGTTGCTACATCTGAATGTCTATTTAACTAGTAGATATGGAAGATTATCTAGAGCCTAAAAGATGATAGAAAGGTCATCTTTGACCCGTTTGAGCCTTTCCAGCTATCTCTTATATGAAATATCCATAGTTAGCCATTTTGAGCCTTTTATTAAAAAAAAAAAATTTCTTTGTCAACTTATCATCTTGACCCACTCCAATTTGGAGTATTACCCGATATCTTACAAGTTCCATCACCTATTCATGTTTGAGAAAAATATAAATAATTGTATTGTTTAGTAAAGTTGTGCAATACCAAAAAAAAAAAGAAAAAAAAAAAAAGAAAGCAAAGTTCTTTAAAAAAAAAGGAGAAAAGAACAAAAGAGAGAGAGTGATATAATACAATAATAAATAAGTGAAATGCACTTTTTAGTTTCCAAAAGATATTATTTTTCTCAAACATATATTTTGTTTTCTCTATTTTTCTTTCTTTGTTAGCCATGTCTCTAGCCTACGTTACATCCTAATAAAAGTCCTTCTTGATTTTAGGGAACTATAGTCTGAAGTAGAAGCTAGTTATATGGGCTAAAAAGATGTAATGGTGCATAAAAAAAATAAAAAAAAAAAAGAAAAAAAATAAGTAAATAAATTGGGTTGACTAGTATTTTGTTTGACTTAAGATCGTGTTATTTCTAAGTGGTGGGCATATTCTTTTCATCTTGGTGAGAGTGTGTGATATTATTTTTTTATTATCTTCACTCAATTTATCATTCATTGAAGTGACAATTTTTATTGGGTTTAATTTCCTAATGAGAGTGTCACTATTACCGGTGAGATTTTGGGGTTTTACATATCATTCTTGAAAGTGGCTTGATTACTATAGCTGTGACAAAGTCTGCTAGACTGATGAGTGTGGATGGTTGATGCGAGTGTGATGTTTCTTTAGACTGGAGATAATGCTTATACTTTCATTTGGTTGCTATCATTAGTCTGATTGAATAAACAAGTTTGTTTAAAAAAAAAATTTATTTTGGGTTTGAATTTTATTTTCGCTTTATTTGCTAGGGACTAGCAATAAACTGGTTGAGGGGTGTGTTGAGTGTTAAAAAGTGTATATTTATAAAGGAAAAAATCGTCATTTTACACTTCAAGTCTCACTAACATCTCTAATTTTATTTATTTAAGTCCCTTATTATTTAATTATGAGTGTTTTGTTTTAATTAAATATTTTATGTATTTTAGGGGCATCATGGTCATTTCAGAATGAACGAGATATCGGATAGCAAAACGGACGTTACTTTTGAACTCAAGACAATCGAAAACCTTAAGAGGAGCATAAAAGGGAAAATGGCATTGTTCACACGTACGGTACTATTCATATGTACAGTACTGTTCATGGGTACTGTTCACGACACTGTTCATACCGCATTACTGTTCAAACCGTGTGCAAACTGTGTTACTGGTCAAACCGTGTGGTCAAACCCGTGGTTAAACCGCGTACTGTTGACTGATGACGTGGCGCAATCCTGTGCGTCCAAACTGTTTTTAATCCGATGGCCATGATTTACTCAATGTATCTATAAAAAGGAGACCTCTCCCCCCTAATTTGATACCCCCGAATCCATTTTTGAGCTTAGTTTTCTGTAATTCTTTCTCCATCTTATATTTTCTATGTATTTTAATAAATTCTCATTTTACCCTTAGTTCAATTATGAGTAGCTAATTTTCTTTCAAGCTTGGGTTGAAGGTGAAGTCTCAACATGTGTCATGGGCTTTGTTTGGTAAATTTATTTTCTCTTCCCCTCTAATTTCTGTGGAGGTTTTGACTTTTCGTCAACAAATAATAATAATCTTGTCTAGTTACCGCCCTAGTTTCACCGGCACCCTAGTACAAGGTTATTATTGTTTGACACGATAAGCCCTTAGCACCATATTGATTAGAGTGTGGTTCATGAGGTGTGGATTTCCCCATCATGATTTAATTGGCATTAATAAGGAATATTTAGCCCATGGTGCATGTTGATACGGATCTAGGTACCCAAGCACTTTATTTCAATAGTTCCCAATTTAATTTATTCTTATCATTCCAATTTAAATTCTAGCATAGTTTAAATCAATTTTCCCGCAAATCCAATCACCCACATACAAAATTAATTCTACACCTAATTAAAGTCCACATACTCGTAGGATCGACACTCGACACCATTGATCTATTATACAATAGATTCGTGCGCTTGCGAGTTCAACAAAATTTGCACAACACATAGGCAAGTAGCAAAATAAAAAACATAAAATATGAAAGTTGAAAGTGAGTGCAAATGATGCATGAGTCACCACCAGAGGTAGTCAGAAAGTTTCGTCAATTAAACGGGCTCTCACTAATAAATTCATACTGAACACATCATTGTCTCTCTGTAAAGCCCGAAACATCTTTCCAAAATCACTTCTCTTTCTACTTCATGAAAGAGGCATGTTGCTTTGATCTAAGTGATATCTACAAGGTCCTAAGGAGGCCCGAATAAGATAAAAGAAAATATAGGAAACTGAGATAATGAAAAGAAAACAGAAGAAACACATACTATCCTTTTGAAACAATTTTAAACTCGCACATCGTCATCATCAGTCGAGATACCACTTTTTCACTCACCATCAACTACTAACAAATCGTACATGTAACCCTTTTTTAGTACAGGGTCTGTGTTCACCAGGTTACCATAAACTCCATAAGTGACAAAGTAAGCAGTGGTTAGACCAATGGGTTTTTTCAATTGATTAAGTCCCCTCAAATCCCTATAAGAAATGTCATGCCCGAACACCTCCAACCACAGCATTTCAAGACCCGTAAGTATCCTCCTGCATGGTAAGGACAACTTCCCCCGAGCAGTTTTCATATCACTAACATCTTCTTAAAAACATGTTAAAGGGGTTATACCATCAAATTTAGAATATTGGGATGATCAGCTTTGTCGGGTACCTTAAGATGGATGCGGGAAAGAATATTGTACTTAGCTTTAATTCTGTATAAGTCATTAAGGGTAGCCTACCTAGCCCTAACAAGTGAGGCTTACGGGACTTAGAATGGGAGGTGGGATGAGACCTAGGGAATATAATAAAAGAGTGTGATTTGGTTTTGGGGTTTTAGCTTTAGTCTTCTTCTGGCCTATTAGACTTGTTTGTTTTTAAACTGAAATCTGTAACCGGTAGGGTGAGTTTAGGATAAGTTGGGCTAGTGCAGCTAATGTGAACACAGAGGAAGGATATTAGAATATGGCTATCACTTACAGAACCTACCTCGAGGGGACTTTTCATCATCACTAAGTGACGTGTGGGAGGTTGACTCAAAAAAGGGGTTGTCCTCGCCAAAACCTTTAGTCACATTACGTCTTTTTAACCCAACCCTTTTCTTTCCCATTTCGTTTTCCTAAAATACAACACACAAATAGAGAACGAAACCTACAAATCAAAGTCTACAAACCACTTAGTCCCAAACCAAATTTGTAACTCAATCAAACATACACCAAAAGTCAGAAATCCAACATAAAAAGAGGAAAATGGGAAATTTTACATGAAGCCCAAAAAGAGGAATTAACACAGCCATACGTATGCCAAAAAAAGGGAAATGAATAGGAAAAAAGATAAACAAGATACATAAGAGTCACCAAGAAATCGAATCTGAAAATAATAGAGCCGCAATGATCAATGTCACGAGAGAAAAATAAAATGGTAGAAAAGGAAAAAAACAGAACTCAAAAGGAAAAAAAAAGAACAAGAAAAATTGTACTTGGAGGACGTGGGGAAGGCTGAAATCACCACAGACGAGCACCAAAGAAAGGTAACCAAAGGTCATTGTTGTCACATATATGAAAAGATATTCATATGAATTTTCGGCAAAAAATAGAGAAAAGAAAGACAAAATAAGAGAAATTAAAGAGTGGTGCACCTGACAACGTGGCCAAAATATAGCATCAAACACCGCTACAACGAACAAATAAAAAAGGAGAAAAAAAAAGAAATTTTTTGGGATTTTCATTAAAAGCCACTACAACGCCACTGGAACTTTTTGTCAAATACCGTTGAAGAAGAAGGTGGAAAAGAGTACATAAAAAAAAGGGAAAAAGAGAGAAAAAAGCAAAAGAAAAGGAGGAGGCGGTATAGGGTGGGTGAGTAGCTATGGGCACGCCCAATTATACTGTGAGAGAAAGATATAGTAGAAGACAATTCTAGGGATTTCAAAAATGGGAGAGGAAAAAAAATGTGGAAGAGAAAGAAAACAAAAAGAGAGTTGTGTAAGAGAGAAGAAAATGTATGACAGAAAACATGGTCTAGATGGGAAAACATGAAGCCAGCAGGTGAAATTACTTGAACCTTTTCGAAATTCAAAGACGAGGTAAAAAGATAACATGAATATGGGAACAGTTAAGCCTCACTCCACTACTTTTGTCAACTAAGTTCTTGAATGGCATATGTGTGTGTGTGTAAAAGAAGAAAAAGATGGAAGAAACAAAGAAAGCAGAGCAACCTTGATTTTAAAAATTCATAAGGTCAGCAAAAAAGGAAGTAGGCTAGATTTCTCTTTTTTTATTTTACCATCTAGAAAGGAGGGACGAACATCACCAACATTGCGTGCGCTTCATCTGTGAGTGTCTTTTGCCTCAACTATTTTGGTATAAAGAAACTCGGGGGATGTTGTTTGAGGAAGAAGTGAAAGATCAAGTAATAAAATGCCACGTGTTGATACAAATTTTGATAACGGAAGAAAAGTCATCAGAATGATACTGGCTCATGCCAAATACCCTAGTTGCTCTGAGCCTAAGCTACAAGGGTAGAAAGGTCAGGAAAATATTTTAAAAAGTATTGGGTGACAAAAAAGGCATCATCCTAAAAAGATTGGCTGATTCTCTAATAAAAAATATGAAATCAGTGAGAGAATATTGTGCTAAAAAAAATGATAATTGTCTGTCACACCTACAAATAAACTAAAAAAGGTAGTTACTAGGAAAGTTGGGACCACCTATCCTCACATGTCATCCCTAAAAATCCCCAATAGCCTCAGCAAAGATATATGGGACTATCCCCTGTTGTGTAAATTTTACTGAACTCACAAGTTCACAAATATATTGTAGAATAGATTAATGTTGACGAGTGTCGATGCTACGAGGAAGTAGATTTTAATTATGTGTAGAGTTAATTTTTTAAGTGGGTGATTAAATTTGTTGTGGAAGTGATTTAGATTATCCTAAAATTAAAATTAAAATGGCGGGAATAAATTAAAGTGAATGAAGCGCTTGGGTCTCTAGATCTGCATCAACATGCACCATGGGCTTAATATTACGTATTAGTGTCAATTAAATCTTGAGGGAGGGGGGTTTCCACTCCTCATGAACCTCACTTTAATCAATATGGTGCTAAGTGCTTATCGTGTCAAATAGTAATAACTTTGCATTAGACAAGATTATTACTATCTGTCGACAAAAAGTCAAAACATCCACAAAAATCAGAGGGGAAGAGAAAGTAAATTTACTAAATTATGTCCATGGAACATGTTGAGACTTCACCTTTAACCCAAGTTTGAAAGAAAATTAGCTATTTATAATTGAATTAGTGGTAAATGAGAATTTATTAAAATACATAAAAAATGGAGCTCGGAGAAGGAATTATAAAAAATGGAGCTCGGAGAAGGAATTATAGAAAATGGAGCTCGGAGAAGGAATTATAGAAAATGGAGCTCAAAAATGAATTCATAGGTGTCAAATTACAAAAATAAATTAAGTCAATGCCACATCATTCATCCAATTGAATGTTGTCACGTCATCAATCAATGTCACGTGATCGGTCAATGTTGCGTCATCGGTTAGTGCCACGTCGTCATCATCGCGTATGTGAACGATCGCGTGTGAAACGATATTATGAAACGATGTCATATATGTGAACAGTTCTATTTATCGTTTTATGCTCCTTCTAAGGTTTTTTATTGTCCTGAGTTCAAAATTATTGTCTATTTTGCTATCTGATCTCTCGTTCATTGTGAAATGACCATGATGCCCCCTAAATCTTTGATGAAACATCTATAAAAACCAGCATGTACAAGGAAAGATCTTACTTCTCAAACTGTTTTAGGTGAAGGAAGATTAGAAATGAGATCCACCTTGACTTTATCAACCTCCATACCTTTGCTTGAAATGATTTGACTAAGAATCATTTCTTATTTTACCATAAAATAGCACTTCTCCCAATTCAAGACCAAGTTTTTTTGTATACATCTCTGCAGAACTAATGTTAGATGATGTAAACATTGATCGAATGAATCACCAAAGATAGAAAATTCATCCATAAAGACTTCAAGGAATGGTTCAACCATATCAAAAGAAATGCTTAACATGCATCGTTGAAATGTAGCAGGTGCATTACATAATCCAAATGGCATTCTCTTATATGCAAAAACGCCAAAAGAGAAAGTGAAAGTTGTCTTTTCTTGATCTTTTAGTGCTATGGGAATCTGATTATATCCTGAGTAGCCATCAAGAAAGCAATAAAATTCATGACCTGCTAATTTATCAACCTTTTAATCAATAAATGGTAAAGAAAAATGGTCTTTACGTGTGACAGAATTCAATTTTCTATAATCAATGCATACACGCCACCCTGTAGTCACTCTAGTGGATATTAATTCATTTTCAGTATTAGTAACTACTGTGACTTCTAACTTTTTGGGGACCACTTGCACAGGACTGACCCATTAACAATAAAAAATGGGATAAATGATACTTGCGTCTAATAGTCTAAGGACTTCAATTCTAAGAACTTCTTTCATATAAGGGTTCAACCGACGTTGCATTTCCCTATTAAGTTTAGCATTTTCATTAAGGTGAATGTAATGCATGCAGTCTACTAAGTTTATACCTTTTATATCGGCTATAATTCATCATAATTCTCCTTTATGCTCTTTTAAAACTTCCAACTACTTACCTTTTTATTTATCATTTATGAAATGATTACTGGCAGAGTGTTTTCTTCTCCCAAAAACGCATATTCTAAAGTGTTGGGTAATAGTTTGAGCTCAAGTTTTGGTGGTGATTCTGATTATGGGCTGGGTTTCTTCTCTAATGGTGTTAGTTGTTCAACTCTTGACTTCTATTTATAAGTGTCCATGGATGGTGCTGAATCATGTAAGGAGTTAGCCTCATCAACAGATCTGTCAATATCAAAATCTAAGCCAAAGTGAGTTAGACTAGTTTGTAAAGGGTCATCACTAAGGTTTGAAAGAAAAGTATTATCAACTAATTCTTCTATTAAATCCACATCATCAATTCCATCATCTGTATTGTGAGGTTGCTTGGCAAAATTGAAGATAATTAGCTCCATAGTCATATTGCCAAAGGAGAACTACATATTTCCTGTCCTGTATTGAATTTGAGCATCGGCAGTTGCCAAAAAAGGTCAGCCTAGGATAATAGGGATGTGCTTCCTTGAATCCTGAACTGGTTAAGTGTCAATTACAATGAAATCAACGGGAAAATAAAACTTATCTACTTGGATAAGCACGTCCTCTACAATACCACGAGGTATTTTCATAAACCGATCTACAAGCTGTAATATAACTGGAGTTAGGTGTAATTTTCCCAGCCCAAGTTTTACAAATACTGAGTAAGACAACAGATTTACACTAGCTCCTAAATCCAATAAAGCATTCTCAATTGTGTGGTTCCCTGTACTACATGAGATAGTGAGAGAGCCTCATTCTTTGAATTTTAGAGGAATTTGGTGTTAGAGTATAGAGCTAACGTTTTCTGTTAAAAAGACCTTCTTTTAAACGTGAATGTTTCTCTTTTCAGTACAAAGGTCTCTAAGAAACTTGCCATAAGATGAAACTTGTTTTATAACATCAAGCAAAGGGATGTTAATACTTACCTGTTTAAAGATTTAAAAAATCTCACCTATGGATTTATAGGTACAATTTGAGCAAAGGGATGTTAATACTTAGCTAACCATTGAGGAAATGGAGCTTTAGAAATGTATTCTCGCGGGTTGGTTTCTTATTTCTCTTTTGATGATGAATCCTCAGCATTTATAGGTACAATTTGAGCTATTTTTGTCACCGGCATTTCTACTTTGTTATCGACTTTTTTTTCTTTTTACAAGGTCATGACGGTTTTAACCTCTCTATGCTGATGAGGTGAACTGGTACTTGCTTCATGCACTCCTTTAGGATTAAACACTATTTGACTTGGGAATTTGCCTTTCTCAACAGTCATTGTCAAGGTTTGAACTGAAGAGGTAAGCTGTCCTACCATCTTCTCGAGGTTTGAAACTGATTAGGCTTGTGAGTTAAAAACTGCTCTCATCTCATTTCGTAGTTCATCAATGGTGCGGTTTTGTTGTTCGATCGTGGAGTGAATAAGATTCTTGAAATTCTAGAATGCATCTTCCCATGGTCTGGGTTGAGAGTAGTTCGAGTTCTGATTATATGGTCTAAATGGTGGCTGAGAGGCTTGAGGAACTTGAGGAATTGGTTGAATTGGTGGGACTGGAGCTGCTGGTCCATTCTGTTGGAATTCATGAGACCATGAAAAATTGGGATGGTCTCTCCATCCAGGATTATATGTGTTGGAGTGAGGGTTGTAGTTTGATGACTTTCTTATTACACCTCTGGCATTGGCTTTATCTGAGTATGAGTCATGGTCATACGGCTCTATCGATTTAGCAACTATTAATGATGCTATTTGTCGGAAAAAATCTTCAACCATCTCTTTGACTTCTTTAATTTCTGAACTTGACTCGCCAATGTGAACCTCATTCACTCCCTTAATTCTTTTACTATTCCTGAGTGATCGACTCTGTTGTTGGGAATTTTCTGCTTATCGCTAGAAGAAATCTCAAATCTCTGATGCACTTTTTGACATTAGCTCTCTTCCACTTGTTGCCATTAGTCATTCTTGCACATGCAGCAATAATCCCTCCAAAAAGTATTAGCATTGATGTCATTTCTCGTACCCATGATGCAGACACTTCAAGAGTAACCCATTGAATCGCTTCCATGCTTCGAAAAAATTGCTCGTCTTCTCTCTGGGTAAACTCTGAGATTTCCCTGCAAATAGCATTAGTTTTATGAATTGGGAAGTATTTATCAAAAAATTTTGTTACTATTTATTCCCATGATGTAATGCTACTAGCAGGCAATGTAATAACCATGAACGAGCTCTATCCTTTAAAGAAAATGGAAATAATCTAAGTTTAATATCATCATCTGAAAAATTCTTATATTTAAAAGTTTGACAAACAGCATAAAAATCATTCATATGATTATATGGGTCTTCATTTTCTAAACCATAGAATGTTAGGAGACAATTTAGCACACTAGGTTTTAACTCAAAACTCCTAGCAGCTACATTTGGGTATCTTATGCATGATGTGCTCAAGTTAGCTAGGGGACTGAAACAGTCCTTAAATGACCTCTCCAGTGGTTCTAGTTGTTGGTGTTGCAAATCCATTTTAATTTTATCTTTAATTGCAACGTGTTTGTGTGTGCAAAGTGTTTTTTCCAGTTTAAAGTCTATGGGCTCAAGATTAGGTAATTGTGACCTTCGACCATGCATGAAAGGAATACAAAAAATGAGAACAAAACTAATAAACATAAAGAAAAAGGAGAAATTATGATACTAACGTTATCATGTTGTTACAACCTCACTATGAAAACATATTCAAGTACTAAAAAAATACGTGAAATAAAATAACTAAAATTAAAATAAAATAACAAGATAAACGAAAAATTACAAAGACAAATAACTTGAAAATTAAATTACAGAAATTTAAAGAAGAGAAAAAGAAAAGAAATTCTTACCTCAAAATGCAGATTCACTTTTTTTTTTTAATAATAGCAAAAAAATTACAAGAAAACAACTAAAAAAATTATTTACAAAAATTAATTTTACGAATTAAAATAACCTACCTCCCGGACAACGACGCTAAAAACTTGTTGTACAAATTTTATTGAACTTACAAGTGCACAAATCTATTATAGAATAGATCAATGGTGACGAGTGTCAATCCCACGAGGAGGTGAATTTTAATTATATATAGAGTTAATTTTCTAAGTAGGTGATTAGATTTTTCGTGGAAGTGATTTAAATTATCGTAAAATTGAAATTACAATGGCGGGAATAAATTTAAGTGAAATCTATTAAAATGAAGCACTTGAGTTTCTGGATCTGCATCAACATACACCATGGGCTTAATATTCCTTATTAGTGCCAATTAAATCATGAGGGGGGTTTCCACTCCTCACGAACCTCACTTTAATCAATATGGTGCTAAGGGATTATTGTGTCAAATAGTAATAATTTTGCACTAGACAAGATTATTACTATCTATCGACGAAAAGTCAAAACATCCATAAAAATCAAAAGGGAAGAGAAACTAAATTTACCAACTTATGCCCATGGAACATGTTGAGACTTCACCTTCAACCCAAGCTTGAAAGAAAATTAGCTACTTATAATTTAACTAGGGGTAAAATGGAAATTTTTTAAAATATGTAGAAAATATAAGATGGAGAAGAAATTACAGAAAATGGAGTTCAAAAATGAATTCAAGGGTTTCAAATTAGGGGGAGCCCCCCATTTATAGATACACTGCGTAAATCATGGCCTTCGGATTAAAATAATTTGGATACTCATGATTGTGCCACGTGACAAGTTCTGATTGGATAGAACACATCATCAAGGCTGTCATTCCATGTATATGCATGTATCGTACGTACTTTTTTTATCCACTAACATACTGCCACGTCACCAGTCAACTCCAAATAATTATTTTAGTCCAATAGGATCGTGACACATCATCAGTCAAGCCACATCATTAGTCAACGCCGCATAAGCAGTCAATGTCATACCGTTCGTCCAATCAATACTGCCACGCATCGGTCAATGTCACGTCATCGGTCAATGCCACATTAGCGGTCAATGCCACGTCAGCGTACCGTATATATAAATAGTGTCGTATATGTGAACGATGTCATTTATCCTTTTATGCTCTTCCTACTGTTTTCGACTGTCTTGAGTTCAAAATTATTGTCCGTTTTGTTATCTGATCTTTCGTTCATTGTGAAATGACCATGATACCCCCTAAAATACATAAAATACATAACTCTAATAAAACATACATAATTAAATTATAAAGGACTTAAATACAAAAAAGTAGGGATGTTAGTGAGACTTGGAGTGTAAAATGATGATTTTCTCCTTTATAAATATACACTTTCTAACACTCAACATCCCCCTACACCCAACACGTGTATGTGTCCCAAACTTGTTCTCCATGCATATTCTAAAATACCTAAAGGTTGCATATAGACAAAAATATCATTCCGATGATAGCAAAGAGCGCTAATAAAATATATTAGGTGGTAGGGCAGCCGGGGTACTCCTTATAAAGATACTCAAGTTTTATTTTTATGATTACAACCTACACACACACCACAAGGGTTGAGGTTTTCTTCAACCTCTAGCCACCATTACTGAGAGCTTACAAGCTCTCGAATTTGAGATAACCCAACTCCAACTTGAGTGTTAGAGCGTGATCGCCAGTCATCCTCAACTCCACCTCTAACCTCCTTTTTGTTGTTTTGTAGGCCTACGGTCTCTTTTCGAGCTCTCTGAGTCGAGATTAGAACCTCTCACCATCTTCGTCATCCTCCCACTCTTCCTTCATCTCCATAAAGACCAAAACAACCCGCATACCCCGACTAAACGAGGCACCCTACATCCCAACAAAAATAAATTCCTTGTTCATTGTTAGGTTTTGCATCTTCCACTCACACACCCAAAATCCATTAAAAAACAAAAAGATAAAGAAAAATTGGGCACGTTGATGAAATTTTTGTCTTGTTAAGAAAATGAGAGTAAATTGATATTTAGAGTAATTAAGGATATTTCAAAGATTACCATTTCATAAGAAGTGTTATATTATAAAGTAAATTTCAAAAAAAATGTTTGTATTTAGCAACTTTTATCTTTAAAATATTGTAACACATCTTATAAAGTAGTAGACATAAGTTTAAATTGTGCACCACCGCTCTTTTTTTTTGGTTTTTTAATTAATACTCAAAATTGCACAAAATATATATATATACTTTGCTAAAATTTCAAAAAGTTTACCAGTTTATTTATGCTTCCCAAACTGGGCTAGTATTGCTGGGTCATTTGGGTTAATTGATTTCTTGCTCAAGCATTAAAGAGTTAAATGTTCAATGATTCTCTAAATCGAGATTTTTAAATTTTAGGTATCGTTAGGTGACCCTAATTTGTAATATGGTCATGTAACTAAAGACAACCTAATAATAAGATGTGGCCACATAAATAAAGACAACTTAATGATAATTAAAGAGGCCAAGAAATCCCAAGGCTGATAATTATCGAGCAACTACTTTACGAAAAGTCCACGAAAAAGGCAAAAATAGAATGAGTCCGCAATAATTTTGAAAAAATGGTCTGTTAAGGTAAAATGCCTTTGTCAACCATACTTTTTTCTTGTGGTTGCTACTTCCTTACTCATTTTTAAAGTCAAGGGTCATCTTTCATGGGAGCAAATCAGATCTTCGGACTGATTTTATTAACAATGCATTTGTATTGCAATGTTTGGAAAAAAAAAAAGAAAGTTAAAATGTGGCTAAACAAACTGAAGACAAATGTTTCAACGAACTTTTGGTAGGCTAAAACATTAGAAAGAATTGTCTTTAAAACAATTGGAAAGGCCTATGATGTTGAGCTTCAAAGCATGAAGGTGAAGAATGCACATAGGGAGCTCTTAACGGATGTTATTCAGGGATCTTTAAGAAAAAAGACCGTTAAAAGGCAATGCTGGTAGCGGCCGGCGATGACACTTACGAAGTCAAGTCACGCTAGTAAAGGGCGAGAAAGTAATAAGATAGAGAGAGCGAAATCCAAGAAGATAAATATACCGCCTTTAATCTTGACCTTGACCTTTTATACATAGTGCGATGAGGGCATCATAGGGTCCATGAGGACACATGGAAGAGAAATACTGGCCTCACCCCTTCTCATGTGCCTTGTCTTCAAACGTCGAAGCCAGGGAGATATTTTCCACGATTGGCCAGTGGTATCCTTGATTGGTGGTTTCCTCTGGGTTGGCGGGCATTGGGATCACTTTACTGGTGATACGTCTTCAGTAAGTGCTTAAGAACTTCAAAGAAGTCAGCTGCTTCCCGATCCTTTTGGACTATTTATATCCAATGGTCCCTTTGACACCACTTGCCAAGTTGATGTCCTTTTCATCAGTAGGTGATTGTTGGAGAAAATTAATTACTGTATAGGACAAGCTGTCGAAAATGTGAGGGAGGTCTTGTCGCATGATCATTGAAATACAAAGCAAAATATTTTGCATTCTTCGGGTTAGCATATGAGAGAAGAAACAAAATTAAAATTGGGAAAATAATTGGGGATCTGCTTGGTAACAAAATGCACATACTATATTTATTTATTGACTGTGCTTTACGCATCTTTACGCATAAAATAAAATTATACGTACATTTTTTAATTTAATTAATAAATTTTCTTCATTCCGTCAACGTTTGTGTGTCTATATGTGTGTGTGTATTTATATATCAATTGTACCTTACGCTTAGGTAAATAGGGATTTTAATTTTTGGATATGACAACGTTTGATAAGTTTGAAACAATATTTTTGGCTTTTTTTAATTAATTAAACAGAGATTAATTTTTTATTATTTTAAACATCTTTTTTGTTTATATATATATATATATATATATATATATATATATATATTCAAAACATACATTTTCATTCAAATTTCAATGTAGGTGAAATTCAAACTCATGTTATTTTGGTGTCTTGCGTCACTCAAAAGAGGCTATTTTGGCTCCTATTTTATAGATGTACTTTTTATGTGATTTAATTATTTTTAGAGTAGAACCTACCATGTTTTCTAGATTAATCATCCTATTTTAAAGGAAAATTCGACATGTTAAAATTAGAATAGGAGATGATGGAATTTGATGGATGAGTGTGATTTAAGGCGTGTATTAATAGGGATGGCAAAATTCGAGTCTGGATTTGGGTTTGGATTTGACTTTTTGGTTGTGGACATGGGTGACAATTTATCTTATTAGATCGGATATAAACCCAAATTATTTAACTTCGAGTTCGGTCTGGGTTCAACCTAGATAAATTTGAGTTTTCATATGGTGAGTTTTAAACCTAGTAGTTGGATGAAGATAGACTCGATGCTTGCCACTTTTGGCTCTTTGGAATTGCAGAAGTAGAAAATAGTAGGACAAATTCATGGTATCTCAACCAAATAATAGTAGGACAAATTCATGGTATCTCAACCAAATTTGCTTACTTTAATAATAAAATTTACAATTATATGGATATTATGTGCTAAAATACTATGTTTGGCTATTTGCAACAAGAAAAAAAATTTAATAATTACCGAAATTATGCAGAAGCAAAAAATTGGAAAAGAAATACAGAAAAACGAAAGAAATTTACTTTCATTGATCAGCTTGCAGCTAAGGCCGTGATGGGTGGTTAAGTCCAATGAAAAATGTGATCGCCGACTAGAAGGGGTTAGCACCTAGCGGCAAAGCTTGCTCTTTGGAGAGAGATGAGATCAAATTTGACAGTGGTGGAGCTGGGTTGTTGTTCATTGTTCTTGATGATAATAGATGATGAACTGAAGATGATTTAAATTGATGATGTATTGATGAACTTGGCTGTTAGCAGGAATGGCAAAATGTCGGGTCGGGCTCGGGCTTGGCCAAGCCCTACCCGACCCGAACAAAAAAAAATTGAAACCCGACCCTAAAAAAGCCCTAACACTATTTAGTTAGGGTCGGGCCGAGCCCGACCCGAATCGGGCCAACATCGGGTCGGGCCCAACCCGACCCTACCGAAATAATTAACCCCATAATTCAATTCTCATTTCCCACCACCATTTCAACCAATTCGGTAATTACTCAACCATTTCAAACACAATTCAATTCCACTTTTCACAACAATTTCAACCAATTCCACAACTATTTCAACCCCACACACAAATCAATTCCAAAATCCAACATGAAAAACACACAGTGCAATTAAATTAAAAACACACAATGTAATTCCACAATCATTTTAGCCATACACAATTCAATTCAACAACCCAACATAAAAAATAAAAAATAAAAAACTCATGTCTTGTATAAATAAAAACACAATGCAATTAAATTAAAAACACACAATGTAATTCCACAACTATTTTAGTCATACACAATTCAATTCAACAACCCAACATAAAAAATAAAAAATAAAAAAACTCATGTCTTATACAAATAAAAACACAATGCAATTAAATTAAAAACACACAATGTGTGATGTTATAAGGATGTGTTGTGTGCATGTGTTAACTTGTGTTAGTTTTTTTTTAAATAGGGTTGGGTCGGGTCGGGTCAGCATTAAGCCCGACCCTGACCCTAAATTTGTTCGGGCCTTAAAATTTTGGCCCTAGCCCGACCCTAAAGTTAAAAATTCGGGCCAAAGCCCTAAAAATTAGGGTCGGGTCAATCGGACCAAAAATAGGGTCTGGCTAAATTGCCAAACCTAGCTGTTAGGGATGAAGATTGAGGTGGCGGCCAGTGGGGACGTGGAAGATGAAGAACAGTGATAGTAATAAAAATTAATTAATAAATAAATTATAATAACAAATTAATTAATAAAAATTAAATTTTTTCCTCCCGAACTTATTGCTTTTATATTTTTAGTTAGTAATAAAAATAAATTATAAGAACAGTGGTAGTCCGGGTCCAAGTTCCAGAAATTCAGGTTCACCTAAACATGGAACCAAGCCGGGACAAGTCCGAGTTTGAAAAATCACGACTAGATTCACATTATAATGCATCTGGTGCAGGTTGAACCCAGCCCAAATGGTGCGGGTTTGTCCGGGTCAGGAAAAATTTGCCATTCTATGTATTAACATTTGTCGAAATTTATGATTAATCCATTGGCCTCAACGATATTTTCAATTGTTTTTTCTTTTAATTTGTAAAGAATAGCGAGGCTTTCAATATTGTTAACAAACTTATAGAATTGTTTTATTGCTTTTCCTTATTGCAGACGAATTAACTAATCAAGTTCATTTAATTATTTAATAAGAATTAACCTTCACATGGCATTGACCTCAATTAAAAAATTCATTTTATTTTATCAACTAAAAGACAAGTAAAGCCGACGATTAGCACAAGATAATCATATAATTTAGAATCAATATTTTTTTTTTATACTTGCACATAAAAATTATAAATAAGTAGTAGTAGTATTGGCCACGTAATAGTAATTTATTTTTTCATTTCCAAAGGTCTACTAAATTGATACTGCTTCTCTTAGAAAATTTCATCAAAATCAAACTTCAAGCAGCTGTTACATCAGGCAGGAGGAATTAGAGCTTGAGAAAATAATGGCTATGTCCAAGTTCAATTGAATTGGCGCCAATTGTTGCGAGGTGTTTTTATTGGAATTATGAGTTAATATTGCCTGTTAAAAATGCAAGATATGAATAGTAGTTGTATGAGATAGGAGTGGTGGTAGAGGTTTTTTTTCTCTTGAAGGCTTTTTATGTCTTATTTATATAGAGAAACCGTCTATAATCTTTTTGCTAATTTAATTTGAATTAGTCACTTGATTTCTTTAGTTAATTTGAATTAGTCATCCATGAGTTTCATAATTCAATTCACTTTTGAAAAATCCAAATCACATCTAATTTAACTTATTTAAATCTAATTTGTAATTAAATCAAACACATAACTTTTTTAATCAAATATAAAAGTGATTACTCTCACTTCCTTTAAATGTGAGAAATTAGTACGTATTTCGAAATACCAATGAAACTCCAATAATCTCCCACATATTTCAAAATACTTCAATTTCCTTCACCATAGAGTTTAACGAACGTTGTCTTTTTGGCCATGAACCATTCATAGAACAACTAATCGTGTCTCACAGGAACTTGGTAAAACTCTAGCTTCTATGAACTAATATTAATTTTGTGTAAGTTAGAGGACTAGAAGCTCAAATTCCTTTAATGTTTTACCGTTCTGCGATTTGGCATTTTATTGACCATGTGCTCCTTAGAATTTATGAGTGCTCTAGAGATACATGTCTTGCTCTTATAGGAAGTGGCCCAATTCAACACTCACATAGGTAAACCTCTATCAAGTGTGCCATATAATTTTGACACACCACTATATATGAAATATAGGCTATACAATTCACTAAAAGCTCGATTGCTCAAGCTAAATCCCTGCAACAAACAACTATCTCGTCGTAGAGAGGACTTAAATAAATAGATTGATAGTGGCACAAAACAACAAGTGGCTTATTATTACCCTTATATACCTACTTCAAGATCTCCAATTATATAGGCAGGGTTATCATCACTCTTGCCTTTTGCTATAGACAAGAGTCTCATCCCCCTTAACGTAATTACCACTAACCTCAAGTTTAGTAGTTTGGTCAGAGAATTGACCATAGTTGACTCTAGGATCACAATCCATCTCACAAACCCATATTCTAGCAACTGCACAATAATATTATATCTCAAATAAATTTATCTACTTTTTTCTCATTATATATCTTAATTATTTGCTCATGGCAACAGTAGTGTGGTAATCACAATATAATCACACAGAAATAGAATGATAAACATCAATGAAAGATCTGCTAAGAGGTTTCTTAGCTACTCAACCTCAATACATCATTTCTCTAAAGCAATTAGCTCAGACTCCATGGTAGAATGAGCTATTTATGTTTGACTGGAAGATTTCCAAGATGCAACTCCTCTATCAAGGGTAAATATATAACCACTAGTGGGGTTTGATTTCATCTTACCCTAAAATCGGATTTGCAACGCTATACCCTTATAGCATAGATGGAGAGTTATTATAGTTAATTCCAACAACAATTTTGCCTCTTAAATATTTTACAAGTCTTTCTATAGCAATCAAATGATCATTCCTAAAATTTTGAGTATAATTACTCAATCTGCCTACATTACGTGCAATGTTAGGCTTATATTATTGACTATGTATATTAGGCTACAAATGATTTGGACATATCTTAATATATTAAAACTAGGTTATATATTTTCTTAAGGCGGGTATTTGTAGTGATTGGTTTTTCATGATAATACCCAAACCTTCTCAACATAGTGTTCTTTTGACAACATAAGACCATCACTAGTCTTAGTGATTTTGATGCCTATTATAATATTTACTTCTCCTATGTTTTTCATATCGAAGTTAGAACTAAGTATTCTCTTAGTTCACTGGCATATCCATTTGATGGTATTACTTTATCAAACTTCTCATGCAACAATTTTTGTGCTTCTTTTAAGCCATATGATGACTTAGCCAATTTACATATTTTTTTGCTCGAATTACACAACTTGGCTTATGTAGATTTCCTCATCTAAGTATATTTTCAAATAAGTAGTTTTGACATCCATCTAATAAACATGTAAGTTATGAATTACAATTAATGTAATCAAAACTCTAATAGGTACAATCTGCTTCAAAGAAGCATAGATATTAAAAAATGTCTTTCTTTTGCGAGAACTTTGGCAACTAATCTTTCCTTATATTTGTCAATTGATCCATCAACTTTCAATTTTCTTTGAAAATTCATTTCCACCCAATAAGTTTTGTATCTAAAGGAAAATAAACTAATTCTCATGTATGATTGCTCATGATAGAATCTAACTCACTGTTGATTGCCTCTCTCTACAAAGGTGCATCTCAAGAAGCTATAGTTTTTTTTTTAAAGTCTAAAGATTATTATACTAAAAAAGATGAAGGAAGAAGAAGAAAAAGAAGCCTCGACCAATACTAATGGATGTTCGACCAATACTAATGGATGTTCTCATCTCTTTACTTCTCCTATGTTCAACATCTGATTAATTGACTCTTTCTAAGATAAGTAACTAATATCAGCTTTCTTAAGGAAACAGAATCAAAGAATTCAGCATTCTTAGACTTAATGATAGTATCCACCTTAAAGAAATATCCTTCATTTTGAAGTATTGAGTACATATAAGTAGCATTGTTCTAGGTACACTCTATAAATAAATAGTCTACAGTTTTAGGTATCAACCTAGACCTTTTATGGTTAAGTCTTAAGAACCTTTACCCTATATTTTGAGGCATGATAAGTAGGGCTTACAACCCCTCCATAACTTATAGGGTGTCTTTTCGGTTTTCTTATAGAATATTTTATTTAAAATATGACAAGCTAACAACATGGCTTACCCCCATAAATTCAGCAGTGCTCTAGAATTTATTATCATGGCATTTTCCACGTTCCTCAATATTCTATTTTCCTTTCATCCACATTAATTGATTTAGGAGAATAGGGAGGTGGCGCATCATGGATATGATACTATAATTTTCATAATAAGCATTAAACATGCTTGAATCATATTCACTTTCTCTATCAGTTGCTTATTTAAGTTGATTTTCAGCTTCACTCTTATACATTAAAAACTTTTCACATGCCTCATCTTTATTTCTTAATACATCATTGTGAACTAAATTGAGAAAATTCAATTTCTTTAATCAGAACTGATTTGAATGCCTCCTTTGTGAATTTTGATTGCGCACACAAATCATTTGTCATTTGACAAGCTCAGACTAGACCGCATATCAAGTTCTCACATATTCTCAATATACGAAAAATTCACATGACCATGTCTCCCATGCTATAAAGTCAATAACACAAGTGAATATGACTTATCTTTCATCTTTAACTTAAGAATTATATACTTGAAGAGTTCAACAAAATAATATCTTTTCCCCTATAAATATCCCTTTGTAAATATCCCTTTATTTGACAATATTATTTTGTCACTCTCGAAAGAACACTTTTTAATATATGTCTTGCTTAATACAAAGACATAATTTAAATAGTATTATATTCTATAAACATGGTGTGCATTGCTTAATGATAGAATTTTCTCAAAAGTAAGTCTAAGAAAATTTTTTCCATACTCAAGGCTGGTGTCCATCATAAATCATCAAGGAAACAAATTCTTCTCCTTCCCTCACTAGAGCATAATCAACCATGTTTACCGCGGTACAACCACAATAATAAAGCCATCTCCTTTAGCAAAAATGGCTTGTGGAGAAGTGTGTTGTCTCCATTCCTTTAAGCTCAATTGCTATGTTGGCTAACGTAGTTCCAAATTTTGCTAAATCCAATACAATTTCTTTTCCTTTAATAATAAAATTGAAATAACAATTGGAATTTTTGTTGTGCTTCTTGTTATGAGAAGTATAATTCTCAAATAAGTTTACCGTTTTAATTCCTTAGTTCTTATATTCTCAATATGATATTTTCCTCTTTAATTTTATCAATCAAATTATATCTTCAAGACTCAAATAATATCACTATTAATTCCTTAATTAGAATATTCTAAAATATTACATAGAGTATGTTGACATATAGGGTTCTTAATAATAAATTTTTCATAGCTTGATTTCATCTAAAACAATTTTCGTTTTGGATCTCAAGAAACCTGTCAAAAAGTTTTCTGCTATGAGCTCAGTGAATTCAAAATTTCAAAACAATTCATCCTTTAATCATAACAATTTCCAAAAGTATACTAGACATATATAGGAAACGACTCTCCAAATTTCATAATTTTTGAAGAAGTCTAGGTATGGTATAATAGTTTCGTAACGCATGCATTGTGCTAAAATTAGAAATTTTCAGCATAACAAACTGAAGCTCAAAAAATCGTTACAAAGTGAATTTTATCCAATTTTTCAAAAACAAGTTTCAAAAGATTCCTTTGAATGTCTAGTATGACATAAAAAAAAATTCAAATACAAATGCAATTTATATTAGCTATTACGAATTTTGTAATAACCCTCTATCATAATAAATCCATGGAAGATCTTGGTAAAAAAAATATCGTAAGTAATAAATTTGCGTACTTTATTTGAAGTAATAATCAAAACTCACAAATCCGGTCAATCAATATTGTTTTTTGAAAGTCCAAAACATGAATAGTAGTTGTTGATACTATTCACGTCATAGTTCACTGGCACTATTCATCCACTACTATTCACGACACTATTCATCTAGTACTACTTATCGTTACTATTCATAACACGGTTCATCCGATGACGACTCTAAAATTCATTAAGTGTGGGCGAAACACTATCCTTAAGACCAATTTTCGCTTCTCTAATAAGATTTTCTGATGTAAAATGGACAAAAAATAAAATAAATTGACCTTCAAAATTTAATGATGACACTGTTGTGAGATTGCACTTTAAGCACAACAATTTAAAATAGCAAAAGAAAATTTTATGATTAAAATATGAGTTAGAAGAGATGGTTTTTTTTGCCTCGAAGGCTTTTTATGACCCTTTATATAGAGAGAAACCCTCTATAATCTTTTTACTAATTCACTCACTTTTTTTATTTTATTTGAATCAGTCATCCATGTGTCTCATAATTTAATTCATTTATGAATAAATTTAGATTTGACTTATTCAAACCTAATTTGTCATTAAATAAAAAACATTACTAATTTCAAATAAAATATAAAAGTTATTACTCTCATTTCCCTTGAATGTGAGAAATTAGTATTTTGAAATACTAATAAAACTCCAACACCTTTGGCTTGCATTTGGTTGATAGCAGATGGTTTATGTTATGTGCTATCCTTTTAATCATTAATCATGTCCGTAAGTGGCGCATCTTGCATGTTTGGTCTACGTTCTAACGACATAAAATCATCATTAGGCTATGATCAAACCGCACTCAATTTGATAAGCTTCTTCAAGAACTTGGGTGGCAATGTTGGAGTCCTGATAGGGCTGACCTACGAGGATGCGCCGCCATGGACTGTTATATTATCCCGTTCCGTTCTATCATGAACTTTTTTTGGCTTTTTTATTATCTCGTTGAGTGTTTCTGATCACTTAGGCGCCAAGCCCCATGTGTAGCAAATGTGTTTGTACATGTTGATTGGTGCAAATTCGGAGTCATTTCCAAACACTGGAGCTTTTTTTTTTTTTTTTTTTTGAATTACATGAGACTAATGCTCAGATTACAACTCATATTATATGAGATTTACAATTGATATTTACAATCAAACAATTACTGGGACTAGTTTACATTAATTCTCATATAGCACTGCCCAGATTTTTACCCTCTCAAATATTCGAGGGATGTCAAACTCCCATTTTAGGAGAAAGACGGCCTTCACTCGAGCTCTGAGACTCCAAGGAAGGAAATTTAAATTAAACCCCCGCAATGCTTTTGCGGGGGCTCGAACCACTTCCCTCACACTTGTGAGGGAAGGGTTCGAGCCACTTGGGCTAAGCCCAAGTGGTTCACTGGAGCTTTTTTTTATTATTATAAAAGGGCTCTTAAGAGAGCTAAGGTATCACTAAGCGGGAGTGTGCAACCCCATGAACATCATTAATCAATATGCTTAGCATATTTGGAGGAATAGATTGAAAGCAATGTAAACCTAAAGAAAAGGAGAAGCTGTACGAGGCAAGGAAATCTACTGCTTCATTGGCTTCCCAGTAGATATGATCCATTTTGACCAGCCAATCACGTCGGAGGAGGTCTTGGATGGCCTGAATGAGAGTAAAATGCTCATTGACAGGAGGGTTTGGGTTGGAGATTAACTTCATAACACACATGCTGTCCACTTCCACGGAAACTCTGCGAAAACCATATTGCCAAGCAATAGATAGTCCATGAAATACTCCCCAGAGCTCAGCTGAAGTCACCGAGCAAACACCTAAATTGGCACTGTAGCCTACCTGCCAAACACCTCTGCAAGCAGAGCCACTATCATAGGCCTTTTGAAGGGTCTTATCGGTCTTAGTTGTGCAATCATGACACAAATCTACCATGCCGTAAAAGGAGATAACAAAAAGGCTCTCTTATCTAACTACATGCTTATCTTCCCACTGTCGTTCCCACTGTTTTTCTTCTAGCAATCCGGATTATTAAGATCGTTTGGCAAGAAAATGATGAGCTCAAAATTTTCTACAATTTTCTCTATATTTTACTGGTATTGGCTAGATTTATAATGGTGACAATCATCATTCAGAACAGGCTCAGGTTTACAAGAAGCGAATATATTACCCCGGCGTCAGTTGTGGTTGTTCTTCTACTCTTCATCCCACTTGCTGGGATCATAAAACAAGAATGAAATACCTGGAAGAGCAACAAACAAGCCTTGGATGCTCACTACGATCAAGCGATTAATTCCAGCATCGAAAGTGAAAACAAATTTCTTGACACCTTTTAGCTGCTATAAGCATATGGAATTTCCTGGACGAATTGTATCCAGTTTTGCTTCTGAAATCTTCTTAGCCAAGCACAAGTCCCTCGTCCTCTATTACTCACTCTTGTTATTCTGTTATCTTGTGTTGGCCATCTTTTGATTACCTTGGCTGTTCATAATTCTCTCTACTTTGCTTCAATAATTATAGGCTTTTGCTTTGGAGCACAATTGTCATTATTGGTCACGATCATATCAAAGATATTTGGCCTTCAAGCATTATTCAACATTTTACAATGTAGGATCCGTTTCCAGTCCTATTGGGCCATATATTTGCAATGTCAGAGTGGCTAGTCGTTTATGTGACAGAGAGGCTGTGAAGCAAGTAAAAAGCAACTTGAATTGCATTGGCCTGCTGTGTTACAGAATGGACGTTCTTATAATCTCAGCAGCAGCATTTTTTGCTTGTATTGTTCCAATTATTTTGGTGCTAAGGACCAAAAACTTTAACCAAGATGATATTTATACAAGTTCAAAGATGAAGCCGAACATATAGAGAATGACGTACCCTTGACCAAAAATTCTGCTGCCACAATGAAAGAAACTGTAGCAAAGCCAACATTAGCCATGCTGCCATTATCGACGTCGCCACTGAGGTCGGGCCCATCTCCAACGCCACCGTCGATCGACGCTAATATTTCTTTAGTTGACAGGGCATATGGAAGAAATGAGACTGAATTTAATTAATTTACCTAGATCTATTGGAACTTGTTGTGTCTCAGTGTGAGAACAAAACCAGGGAATATGCAATGTGATGATTTTGGAATTCACTATTTTACTCACGCATGCAGTCTCTTACTTTAGTCAATGTCATTGTATTATATAAATGAATTTGAGGCAGTTTGAAATACGTTTTGCATAAGTATTTCAAGATGGACTTAATTAAATGAAAACTAAAATAAGTTGTAAATCGAAGATTTCTGCCTATGATATACGACGTGTGTATGTATACCATTCATATTCATACAAATATTTGATTTAATACTACGTTTACGAACTTGAAATATATAACTTGTGTCTCTATTAATGTGACGAATGCTATGCATCCGGATTAAGATCTTCTATTTCTTAGGTTATTTGTACATAGAGGTGTGGTCAAGTTGCTCTCTGCATCTTTGTTTGGCTGGACTTTGCTACCCTTACTTCAATTTTATAAAAAAAACACACACACACACACACAAATTTTCGCTCTCTTCGCAATATTTAACCATAGTAATTTCTCAAAGGGTAAATTTGACAGCACGGCAATCGACATTGATGACTCCACTCTAGATTCAGAATTTTGAAAAGTCATTGCCTCCATTACGTTAGTTTGCCTGTTGATTTATTGTTTGTTTACAAAATGAAAGTCGGAATGAGTTTAAATCGAAATGAACTTAAATCGGAATTAGCTGAAATTGAAATGAGGGATTAAAATCAGAATAAATTATTTATTTAAGCTGTAGGAATCAGAATCAGCATGAATTTCATTTTCATTGATGCGTTTACTTTATTTTGAGAGCTGGATAAATTGTTATAAGTTATTAAAATGTCTTTTATTAATTGTTGCTTCTTTTGTATCTATTACGATATTAACAATAATAAGAATAAAAATAATACCAAAATTGAAAATAATAAAAATAAAGACAATAATAATTAAAATCATGAAATAAATAAATTTTTATAATAATGATAACAATAACAACAAATGAAGGACACTAATAATAATAATAATAATTTACTAATTTTATTATTTTTATTATTATTATTATTACTATTACTATTACTATTACTATTAAATACTAAACGAACTATATGCAGATATTTCAAAACCCGTGGGTAATTTTATAAAATCTGTACTGAACAAAATTAAAAAATGGCAAAACATACAACTAGCATGTTGGCATTCTATTCTAAGTAATAGGGAGATTTCGAGTAGATATCCGGATTTTATTATAGAAAGAAAGAGTACACACATTTCAAATCAACCTACAACACGGCATTACAACAGTTCAACATGAAAAAAGAGAAAAATAGGATCCAGATAAGACACAAGTATCCAAAAAAACAATCCTTATTAATTTTGTTCAGCTAGGAAAAAGCTAGTAAGCACCAAATCTTGCTTCCAAATGGCATCGGCTATTTGTTACACCCCAAAAGAAATTGTTGTAGGCTCGTGAATACCCAGAAAAACGGAAATAGACATTGCACTACAACTTAGGATCATAACGGAAATTATGATCATCATATGTTGTAACCAGAATTATAAATTGCAAATCATCACTATCAGCATTACAGCAAAAGCACTGCCGGTCACTTACCAAAGCAGAGCAACATCTATGAATATAGCGAAGACCCACAGTCATTCGCTGTCCCCAAAAGCCAATATAAAAAAAAAAAATGGAAAACACTGAAAAGGTCTGAGAGGAAGAACCTTCTTTTATTAAGCATCCGTCAAGTATATATATACACAGCACAGATATTGAAAATAGCGACTGATCTTCCAAAATTTGAATACAAATATAGCTAAGGATAAAGCCTAACTCACGAATATTCAGCTAGCTACCAATTCAAACTGATAACTAATTCTGTTACAAAGATATACATTACAAAGATATATATTATCTCTAATACCCTCCCTCAAGTTGGAGCGTGAGGATTACGAACACCCAATTTGCGAAGAAGAAACTCAAACTGATCTCGACCCAAAGCTTTGGTTAGAATGTCTGCCAACTGTTCATGGCTTCGAACATAAACTGTTTTGATCATACCTTTCTGGATTTCATCACGAACAAAATGGCAATCAACTTCGATGTGTTTGGTGCGTTCATGAAAAACAGGATTTGCAGCTATATGCATTGCGGCTTGGCTATCACAAAAGACTCCAGCAGATTGATCATGATGCACTCCCAAAGACAATAACAGACCTTTTAGCCATTTCAATTCACAAACCGTTGCAGCCAAAGAGCGATATTCGGCTTCAGCCGAAGAGCGAGAAACCGTATGTTGTTTTTTGGTCTTCCATGAAATCGGAGAGCTCCCAAGAAAAATAAAATAACCTGTAAGTGATCTCCGAGTTAATGGGCAACCTCCCCAATCCGAATCACAATAAGCTTGCAGTTCAAGATTACAATCAGCTTTGAGTAGAATGCCTTGTCCTGGACTACCTTTCAAGTATCGTACTATGCGCAAGGCTGCCTCCCAATGTTCTTTCCGTGGCTGTTGCATAAATTGTGCCAAAATATGCACACCATAGGACAACTCAGGCCGAGTTAAGCTCAAGTAAATTAATCGGCCTACCAGCCTTCGGTACTGTGCAGGGTCTTGCAGTAAACCACCTTTGGCTAAAGCGAGATGATGATTTTGCTCCATAGGAAACTTCGAAGGTTTAGCACCCAACAAACCTGCTTCATTAATGATATCTAAAGCATATTTTCGTTGACACAAGAAAATCCCTTCAACATTTCTAGCTACTTCAACACCTAAAAAATACTTCAAATAAAGCACCTAAATCTTTCATGTGGAAACATTGGCTCAAGTATGATTTGAAGTCATTGATCAAGTGCGTTTTGTTTCCAGCTATAATAAGGTCATCCACATACACTAATACAGCCAACTGTATCTTATCTCGCATCAAAGTGAACAAGGAATAATCAGACTGTGACTGAAGAAAACCATATCGTTTTAGAGCTTCAGCCAATTTTGCAAACCAACAACGTGGTGCTTGTCGTAAACCATAAAGTGACTTCCTCAACCGACACACCTTTCCGGGCTGATTAGTGTGAAATCCAGGAGGCATCTTCATGTAAACCTCTTCAGCTAAGTCTCCATGGAGAAAAGCATTATGAACATCCATTTGATGAAGTCCCCATCCTTTAGTTGCTGCCACAGAGAGAAATGTGCGGACCGTAACCATTTTTGCTACTGGTGCAAAGGTTTCGTTGTAGTCAATCCCTTCAACTTGATTGTTGCCAAGAATTACTAATCGTGCCTTGTATCGTTCAATGGTCCCATCAGAATTATACTTAATTTTGTACACCCATTTGCTTCCTATTGCTTTCTTCCCTGGTGGTAAGTCAACGAGAGTCCATGTGCCATTTTTTTCAAGTGCATCAATCTCTTTTTGCATAGCTTCTCTCCATCGGTCATCTTTAACTGCTTGATGGTAAAATGTTGGCTCAATGTTGGTTGTGATGGCTGCCAAGAAAACTTGATGACTTGGTGAGAACTTGGTGTAATCAATATAGTTAGCTAAGTCATAGGACATACCTGAGAATGATGATGGTTTGGCTGAACTTGCAGAGGGGCTTTCACTTTGAACCACATAAGTCACACAATCCTTTAGCCTTGTAGAAACTTGCTTGGAGCGAAGTCCACGTCCAAGTTCTGTCACACCTTCTACTGTCTCTACGTTCTCCCTTCGAGAGTCAACTACTGTACTTCCCTCCCTTACGTCGGCATTTTCATTCTGCACACAATCCAAATGCTCATGAGTTTCACGAACATGATCGGACTGCTCATTTTCCTTTTCTCTTGTCTGACCATGTACCTCTTCTTCAAAGTAATCATCTATTTGAGATGGTTTTGAATTATGCTTGCAGATTTGAACATGATCTGGTGCGTGATCAGCTGCAAATGGAAACTCATTTTCGCAAAATACAACATCCCGAGACAAAAAGTACTTTCTTGTTTCTAAATCAAACAAACGCCAACCTTTCTGTCCAAATGGATAACCCACAAAGATACATTTACGGCTTCGACTAGCAAATTTATCTTTCTCACGATTCAAGTGCTTTGCATAACACAAGCAACCAAATGTACGAATTGAGCGATAATCAGGCAAATGACCATATATCATTTCATAAGGTGTTTTTCCTCCTAGTAACTGGGAAGGAGTACGATTAATCAGATATCCAGCAGTTAACACACACTCTCCCCAAAAACTAATTGGTAAGTTAGCCTGAAATCGCAAAGCTCTAGCCACATTCAGTATATGTCGATGCTTTCTTTCCACTCGTCCATTCTGTTGGGGCGTTCCCACACATGAAGTTTGATGTATTATCCCTTTGTTAGAAAAATATCCCTTCAAACTGATGAACTCACTGCCATTATCACTTCTAACTATCTTAACATTCTTATCAAATTGTCGATGAACCATAGCAACAAAATTTGGCAAAACATTTCCAACTTCAGTTTTATCTATCATCAAATATATCCACACACATCTCGAAAAATCATCAACAATCGTAAGAAAGTAAGATGCATTACAAGAACTAGAGACTCGATATGGTCCCCACAAGTCACAATGAATCAATTCAAATGTTTCACTAGCTCTACTTTCACTTGAACAAAATACTTCTCTCGTTTGCTTAGCTTTAAAACAAGCATCACAAGTTTTATTTGAACCTAATTGAGTCTTAATTCCAGAAATTAAACCTTCGACTTTTGAAGATGGATGCCCCATTCTTCGATGCCAAAGGTCGCATGAATCCAATATCTGAGTTTGAAGTTCTTGGACTGGTGTCTCCTTCTTGAAGTAATAAAGCCCCTTGCATCGTTCACCCGCTCCAATCACCATCCTCGAAGTGCGGTCCTGTATCAAACAAAGCTTATCAGTGAACAACACATTACAATTTGATTCATCAACTAATTGTGATACTGAGATTAAATTGCAATGTAATCCTGGAGCATGAAGAACATTGTCTAATCGAATATTCTGTCCCATGCGAATCGATCCTTTTTGCAATGCTAGCACATGTTCTCCATTAGGCAAGCCAATTGGACAGCCTAATATCTGGTTTAAACTAGATAGATAGCTCGAATTTCCTGTCATGTGCTGCGTAGCGCCGGAATCAATTATCCAAATAAAGTTTTTCTTACCAGTCATCTTCTCATTACTCCCTGATTCTGAGCTGCAAGTGTTCAAGAGACTCATAACTGCTGCCCATTGTTCATTTGTCAGCCCTTTAGGAGTGGCGAAATCCTTTGTTTCAGTAGTGGATTCTTCAATTACTTGAGCTGTATTAACTCGTGCTCCATTCCGTCCTCTTCCTGACATCCTGCCACGACCTCTTCCTCCATTCTGTCTTCCTCGACCTGAACCAGACATTTTAGGTCGATCACCCCACCAATCGGGATATCCAATCAGCTGAAAACATCCCTCAGCATCATGCCCTTCGCGATTGCAATGTTTACAAACGACACTTCTATCTTTGATTCCTGATTTGGCTTGAACCATAAAGCTAGCAGCTTCGTTGTTGATCTCTTTTTCCTTGGAAATATTTCGAACCCTTTCTTCTTGGCACATCAAGGAATACGCCTTGCTCACACCAGATAACGGAGTTGTGCTCAAAATGTTCGATCTCACTGTTCTATATGCATCGTCTAACCCCATCAGAAATTGATGAAGTTTTTCTTCTTCTCTTTTCTTTGTTATTTCAGCTGCTACATTACACGTACAACCCCCACACTTGCACATAGAGATCGCATCATAATTTGCCAGTTCTTCCCACAATTGCTTCAATTTGGCATAGTAACTCATAAGTGAGAGTCCTTGCTGTTTGCAATTTGCTAATTCTGTCTTCAGTTGCTGCACTCGTGCACCATCGGTCACTGAGAAACATTCTTTAATATCTTCCCATAAATCCTTTGCAATCTCCCTGTGTGTCAAAGTAGATCGCACTGTTGGCTCAATCGTGTTCATCATCCATGATATGAGCATGGAATTTACTGTCCACCAGTCTTCTAATTCATCGGACTCTTCATCTGGCTGTGCTATGGTTCCATCAATGAATCCGAATTTCTTCTTGGCTCTGAGAGCAGTTCGGATTGCTCTTGCCCATTCATCATAATTATTTTCTTTTAATTGTACCTGGGTGATTATATTTCCAGGATTATCATTGGCATACAAGGTGTATGGCGACACTATTTTCTTTCCATCTCCTTCCATTTTTTTTTTTTTTAGTTGACAGAGGTTTGAAGCTCTGATACCATGAAAAGGTCTGAGAGGAAGAACCTTCTTTTATTAAGCATCCGTCAAGTATATATATACACAGCACAGATATTGAAAATAGCGACTGATCTTCCAAAATTTGAATACAAATATAGCTAAGGATAAAGCCTAACTCACGAATATTCAGCTAGCTACCAATTCAAACTGATAACTAATTCTGTTACAAAGATATACATTACAAAGATATATATTATCTCTAATAAACACCAAATTCCAGCACCAGCTCAAAGTTATATTATGTCATATTCTAAACATGATTTGAATTGAAATACAGAATCTATGTACCAAAAAGGTGTGCTTTTAAGCTTCCTCATATTAGTTGACACAAGCTTTGGAAACGATCTTTGATATTGTCAAATAGGCTCCCTACTAGGCCATCTTCCAATACACACAAATTTCCAGTTTTTGGATCTAGAAAATAAAACCCTAAGCATCTGAAAGAAAACTTGTCATCACCTTAAAATAACAACGATTATAGGGACAATAGATAGCAGATCAAAATAGTTGATAAACTAATGGACTACATATTTATGAATTAATAAAAAAATTAGCAGTATTTCAGCTAATAATATACAACACTTATTATCAAATAAAAGAAATGAAACTTTCTGGCCCAAAAAAAAAAAGGAAAAAATCTCCTAACAGAACAATAGCTCAGCATAAACAAACTTCCTTGTTCTAAATCTATCCATAGCAACAACATCAAATCTAAACAAATGATGTAGTAATTATTAAAAAAATAACTAAAATTAAACAACCTTGAAAAAAGCCTATACTAGACTAAACATGAAGCCAATTAACAGTAATGCAAGCTTAAATAACTTCAGTCACCTTGATTTAGTTTCGATTATCGAAAAATTAAGCGACGATCCGCGAAATAGTTGCGCAAATTCAGTGACACTGACGCTGAGAAAAGCGAAACTTCAAGAAATGGATTTACAGCGTATACACACACACATATACATCGATCAAAGAATGTGGGAACAAACTATTAATAAATCAAAGAGACAAAACATGTGCAATCTTCTCTAATGCTTACTGAAATTGGGAATTCTCTTGCTAATTCCAAAAAAAAAAAAAACAAGCGAGCGATGATGAAGGTTCACAACCGAACGCAAAATTGTGCTTGGGTACCAAAATGTGCAGATCGTAGGAATCAATAATGTTAAGATCTCACCGTTTGAATTCAAACTTAGAATCTTAATATTATGTGTCACTCATCTATTGGACGACGGATTTCATAATCAATTAATCAAAAGATCATGTTCCTAAAAAAATAAAGTAAAAATAAAAGACTGCCAAAATGCAGTCAAAGCTCCGAAGTGTCTCACAAGTAGTTAAAATACAATTTAATTAATGTTGCCGACTTCTAAAATTTAAAGGAAGTTCCTTTCACATACTACTCAACAGTTTTAGTCAAATTATCAATTATACATCCCGACTGACGTTTTTATGCTAGCTCCAAATGTAGCTAAATTCAAAATCAAGTTGGTAATTTGTCTCATTTGCTCGGGCTAATTTGCTCGCAAAATTCAGCTGTATATAGACTATAGAGAGTGGCTCACAGGGGCTTGACACAGTGATTCTTAGGGATGGTAAAATGTTGAACTCGGGTCCAATTTGGCAAAATTCAACTTTGGGACTATCATGTCTTTTAATGAGTCGGGTATTTTTTGTGGGACTTGGTCAAAAAGCCCCAATTTTACATTCTACATTTTTTTCTAAAATTTTTTCATTGTGTTTTATAAATTTATAATAAAATTTTATTTCTTTGTTGGAATGGAGTTTGAAAGTTGGGCTTATATAATTTTAAAAAATAAATATATGTTATGAATGGATTAAATATATGTAAAAAAATGTATTTTAATTAAAATAGTATATATTTTTTAATTTTTTAAATATTTCTTAGACTTTTGGGCTGGATTTAGGTTTTTCAGGTGAAGCACGAGTCCATCTCATCTATTCCAAAGTTAACTCAGTGCTTTTATATATGTACATTTATGCATATGATTAAGATTTTTTTATGATCTGAGCTTCTCCTGAACAAAAACTCACATATTGATTAGTTGTTAATAAACTTAAAATATAAAGAAGTTAAATCATATTCATACACTATTACTACATCACTCATGGTATAAAATCATTGAAAACTCAAAAGTGCCCAAATCAGGAGAGTATTCTAATCATTATGCATAAAGTTCTATCACATAAGGATCCCGATTCTTCAATTCTACTATACCCTCTCGAATTCCTCCATCAACGCTAATTACAGCTTACATATCCACAAGACAGTGAATTTTGTGTACTCTTCTTGATTTATACAAAACCTTTTATAGAATGCTTAAGAATCTACCGTGAAGAGTTAATTTAATTTAAATTCGAAGGCCATTGTTAATAATAGTATAGTTTGAGAATTGCAAAGATACCTAATACGAGTGGTGTTCAAATGCGGGCATTCGGGTGAATTTAAAATATAGATGGAGCTAAAAGATAAGAATAAATATGGATTTCAAATGTACTGTTTTTTATCTTTTAGTGTGTTATAGCTCATAATATTCTTTTTTTAATTTTTGTTTTAATTATGTCTAAATGAATTTTTCATATAAACATCCAACCTAAACATCACTATACCTAATACATATTTTTATTGTCTACCTTTGCTTTTCGGGATGGCAAATTAATGGGCAGGACTTTTTTGAGTATATGCTAGGGATGGCATAATAATTCGGATCCGGCCCGAATCCGCAAGGATCTAGAAAATTTGAATCTGTAAAAATCCAGATCCGCATGTTAAAAAATACAGATTCAGAGTTCAAAAATTAAGATCCGCACTTATTCGGATTCGGATCCGGATGTACTTGCATCCGGAAAATCGGATATCCAGATCCAGCTTATTATTAATTAAATTATTAATTTAATAATTTTCAACTGAAAAATATATAAACTAAAATTGGAAAAAAAATGCGCAAATCTAATCCTAGCAACCCTAAAAGCCAAGACTCAAACACACACTCACGACTTCATAACTACAGCTGCAGCCGAAATTTGAAACAAGCAAAATCCATCATCGTCGAATGCCATCTACCTTAGATCCACTGTCATCAAACGCCGGCTGCGTCGCCAAGCTGGGCACCCGTTGCTGTCGTCAAAAATGGCTGCGTCGTCGAGTTGGGCACGCGTTTCTGTCGTCGAACGCCGGCTGCCCAACCTTGCTTCGCTGATCGCACTTTGCTGTCAACAAACGCCGACACATCTTTGCGTCTCTGGCTTGCTAAGCTCACCGCACCTGACTGCATTTCTGTAATCTTTCTTTACTTTACAAATTATTTCAATTTCTGTAATTATTTTTTCGTTTTTTTTTCTTGGGAACCATATAAAATCAGAGCAAGAGCCACCAACTGACGAATTGAATGAAGATAAGTGGCTGCCGTTTGCATGCTGTTGCTTTTCCCTCTTTCATTTTCCGAATCTCAACAATGACTTACAAAATTTTGACTAACTAATTCATCAATTTGTTAACAAATGGATAGAATGAATTTTTTTGGTTTAATTAATTTAATTTTCAATCTAATGTAAAATTATAAATGCATAATCTCGTTTTTTAATTGTTAAATTTTAATTTTTGCGGATCCGGATATCCGGGATATCCGCCGCAATTCGTACGGATATTACCCGTATCCGGATCCAGATTCGTACGGATATAAATATCAATCCGGATCCGAATCCAGATGTACCAATATTCGGATCCGAATCCGAATTTTGCTATCCCTAGTATATGCCCAAGCCCATATTAGGAGAAATAGGCTTAAATCCTCCAATTTCCCATCCAATTTAGAGAGCTAGGCCTGAGTCGGTCTCATCGCAGGCCTACGCTTCAATAGATTTTAAAATTGTTATAAACTTGTAATTGGGTAATAATCAACAATGAATTAAAGAAAATAATTGTCTAAAAATAAATTAATAAATATAGGAAATAGTAGGTTATAAATATAATTTTTTTAGTACTGAATTCTAATTAAAATATCCCCTTAATTAATTAACACTGCCTCCTATAAAAAAAAATAAATAAAAAATAAGGCTACCCGAAGCCCCAAGGTCCTATATTAAATGACTTTTGAATAATTAAACCTAATAAGGGAATATAAAATGTTATAGATTGATTTATAATTTAAATCTAATTATTTAAATCATATAGAGAACCACCGAACCCGGATTTTTTTCCTTAAGCTCTTATTCAGGCCTTCTCACCGCGGGCCTTAGATTTTTTACCCATGTGAGGGCTAGGCCTAAGCCGACCAGGCCCTTTGAAGGTGGGTCAGTCCGGACTCTTTTGCTTATCCTACTTGCTTTATATTAAAATTGGTAATATATTATTGCCTCCCTTATATTGAAATTGATACAGTAGTATGACAAACTAATATCAATGTAGGGTAATGGAGAGGTTCGTATATTTTACATATTTTGTTTCATAAGAATGTTGGTATGGGTATGCAAAATCCAATCCGATCTGCTTAATTTATCTGATCCGCAAAATTTTGATTTATAAACATTCAATTTGTGGATTGGTGGATTGGATTGAATTGAAAATTTGAAAATTCACAGCCGAGTGATTGGATATAAATTTACTTATGTAAATACGTAAAAATCTGTGAATTTATAAAAAAAATATTTATTTAAATAAAAAATAGAACTTATAAATGTAGTATTTCTACTTACTAATAAATTAATTAATTAAAATATAGTTAAATTAATATCATACAAACCATCACTATTTCACTTCACCACTTAATGTACTTATAATTTTTCACTTTCTTTTCAAGCTCTTCAAGTTTTTTAATTTTTTTTCCATTACATCTAAGGTCTCAAGTTTCATCTTTTGTATACATTTAAATTCATAATTTTAGTTAATTTTCATATATTAATTTAAACAAATGAGATTTTTTCTTTTCGGTGTGTTATATTTTAAAACTTTAAATGTATTATTCTAACTTTATTTAAACAATTTATTTCTTTAAAATTTATTCAATTTTGAATTTAATCAATAGTAAAAAAATTTTTATATTAAATTTTTTTAATTTAATTACTTCGTAAATTGGACAAAATTAAAAAAGTTTTAAATCCACAAATCAATCTGTAAAATGATGGATTAAATATGAATTGGGTCAAATCCGTATTCGATCCGCAGATATATGAATTGGATTTGAATTGAGTGTCACCTATCCGTGGATTAGATTGGATTGAAAATTTATAAATCTGCAAAATCATAGATCAGATATGGATTGATGTACAATCCATAAAATTTGATCCACGAACACCCCTAAATGTTGGGAATATAAAAACAAAAACTAAACTCATATTATTTATGAGAATAAATAGAAAAATAAAAACTAAACTCACATTGTTTATGAGAATACTTATTTAGACTAATCTAAAGCTAAGACTCATGTTTAACTTAGAACTACAACTTGAATAAAAATAAGTAAAAGTGATAAAACTATTTCTATGTAAATAAACTAAACTAATAGGCTCTACTTCATGTCAAGAGGTAAATAACAATAACTTTCAACAACTCAATACTCATTACATACCCAGAAGCATAAGGACCATTTTACACTATATCTCTAATTCGAGTTGCTGATGGCAATGTACTTATTTAAACTTTTAAAAAAGTTGGTAATCTCATATCAAAGAATTATGTCATCTAAGGATTTGGAAAACACTGAAACTGGACAAATTAATAGATGTTAGAGGAAAACATAAAAATAAAGTCCGAGAGAGCGGAGAGGAAAAAAAAAAAAAAAGGCTGTCTATTGGAGTTGCACATTTCCTCACATCAGTTCTAGAAACAATATACAGGGTGGTACAAAAAAATATTAGAAAGAGAACTGAAACAGTTTTCGGTGTCTTTTTTTTGTACAAACAAGGTGACTATTTGATCAGAGAATTCTTCCGCACAAAATGAAGACTCCTCTTGCCTTCACACCCCCCACTGTGAGCATCCTTCAAGTCAGCTAAACTACGACATGATTATTGCTACATGATACTGACAATAAAGTTACCTTTGCAATAGGAAAATCCAATTTATTGGTGGATATCTCAACCCTGACTGCCAATTTTAAAATCCGATAAAGAGGCAGTTTCTCCAGCTTCAACTGTTGGTGTCGGTTCTTTCTTGTCCAACCCAAAGAATGAGCAATTTTGAAATGCATCAAGACTACTGGCAATAAGACGGTTCAGACCACCGAGGCTATCGCTAAGAATTATATCTTCACCATGATATTTAGAGGATGGTATGTCCAAATCTAACGGTCCTAAAGAGTCGGGCTGCATAAGGAGAGAGCATAAGAAAAGGTCAACTTCCAAGAAAGTGCCGCTCAAATGATACAAAACTCTTATCAATTATGGCACAGAGTTTAAGCTTTCCCTATTTCCTATTACCTAGCATTGTTAAAGCTACGTCTCCTAGGAGGTTTCAAAACCTAAAAAAATAAAAAATAAAAATAATGTGACATAATTGGAAAATGCAGCAAAGGCATGATAGAGGAAAAAAACATACCCAATATATATCTGTTAGCCCATTGAAATCATTTACAGAATTATCCAAAGTGTGGGGATTGTGGAGACAATCATCCATAGGGTCTTCATGCGCAGGGTAGTCAGTAGGGCCCTCAGCATCAAGTAACTCCTGCAAGAAAGTTGCAAATTTAAAAATTATGACTCTTGCCATGTTGTTGTTTCATCTCCTATGCCATAAACTTGCCATCCTAGAACTTCTTGCAAATGATACCTCGAAAAAGCCACCAGAACCCACCGAATTTGTTCTTGCAATCTGCTCGCAGTCTGCTGCTGTTGGAGCAATGTCAGGCAATCTGGAAATCTCATTACAAAGAACTGGGTTTTTTTGAAATGAGAATGCATCACATGTTTCTTCAGCATCCCAGATGGAAGAAGCATGGGATGCCAAGGTTGATAAGGCTCCCATCTTGTTTTGATGTCTGGATATATGAGCAGCGATGGCAGCATCAAATGAATCACAGCTGAACGGGATTTGCTGAAGACATTGAGAACTTTCAGTAACAGGTGCAGCATCCAAATCATGAGGCACCTCAGCGAGCAGATCTCCAACACTTATGTTGGTGAGACTATCTGCCCACTCCCCTGCTGACAGTGCAGTACCACTGCTTAATCTCTCGTCACCCTAAAACATACACAGTTAAAATTACAAATTCAGGAAATATTGGAAAGTGTAGAATAAAGCTAATTGATTGCCAATAAACCAGTCTTCGCCCTTCTGGTATGGAATTAAGCTAATTCTTGACAAGTAAGAGAAGCGGCCAAACAGGTGTGAACATCCATTATTAAGTAAGAAGAGATTGAAAGATCCAAAGAGTAAATCCCTTCCTTTAAAAAAAGTAAGCTACACTAGCAAGTCTAAAATAAGATCCTTAATAGTAGCATTTATGGTAGAGATATAAGGTCCTGATTGTCCATGAATGGGAACCTGAAATCAGGACCAGTGTTCCAAAAGTATCTAATAGATTTAAAAATATAGTACGATCATTAGTTCATTACCATATCTTCCACTTGTCCGGTAATAATCTCATTACCAGTCTCCTTCCTGGGCCATGATACATTTGCTGCAGGATCATATGTGTCTGCAATATCACGTTTGGAAGCGCTGATGTAACTACTCGTCTCATTAGGCATACTACTTGACGAAGTTGCAAATGTGTGGTTTTCTTTAACTGATGTTAGTTTTTCATAGGGATCCACAAAATTCTCAGACTGATCACTGGTAGATGGCACACGTCCGGGCACTGAATCAACAATCTGCTCCTCATTTTCTACATTTATATTATGGAAGCTAGGAACACAGCCGGATGCTGAAGGAGCATGTGGTACTACAGACCCAAGTTCAGTATCAGAAAACCAACCATACCTTCAAAGGTAGTAGACAAATCAGTTAAGGTAATCACATGGGAAGCATTGTAATAAAGTTAAAGAAAAATGAGGAAGGAACCTCAAGCGGAACATTGGAGGGCTTCCGATCATTGCATATACATCTGCTGCACTAAAAACGGAGTCCTGGGTCCATCTCTGATAACTCACCAGATTTTCCCTTTGAGCACCATAAGGGAAAAGCATTAGCTCTCCAGATGCGACACTTGCATTGCCCCATTTGCGATTTAAATGTTCAAGTACTGATGATATCTTTTTCCTTGTACTAAGAGTGAGCTCCAGGTGTGGATTATGGTTATCCTGTGAACATATGAAGATCAAATTACTTCCTGACCACTGTTCAGCCGCTAAAAACTTCAGTCAGTCTCATCAAAATGATTTCCTTTTTAGCTCACCATTTCTAGGGCTTTTCGAGTACCATCATCAATTGGATACAGCTGGAGCTTAAGTTTCACAGGAGTTTGCACATTGCCCTCAGCAAAAAGAGTTGGTGAAATAGTGGGCAAAGGGGGAAGAACTTTATCGGCAGTTTCAAGAGCTGTTTGCTCTGTACAGTAAAAAGTAAAGATTCATGGTTAAGAAATTTGAGTTTTCATAATAAATTTAGTTGACATTACGATTCAACCTCACCAAGCTCACCTTGCTGACGTTCAACTTCTTTATCAGTGGATGTTCGTTCTAAATGCTCAGCAGCATCAGCAACCAAAGAAACCCCAGCAATAGCAGCCTTTTCCCATTTTTTATATGCAGCTGATGAGATGCTATCTGCTAAATTCAAATAACAATCAAACAGAGAAAAATCCTAAATCAGCACAAACAACATGGACATGCAAACAAAAGAATAATGAGAAATCTATTTTCTAGTTGCCACAGCCTATACACCACCTCTCTCTCCAAAAGTTTAAGACAAGCAAACAAACAAAAACAAATTACCTGGTTTCCGTCGTTGCCTTGCAGGTTTCAGAGTAGCAGAGTCTCCCTTATTGTTGCTACGATTAATACCTATGTTAACATTGCGCTTCAAAGATCCTTTTGCAGGCCCTAATTTTTGTATGTTTTGACTATCAACAAGAACTAATTTTACTGTGCAAGTATCCTGTCCTGATGTTCTACTCTGATTTGGAATGGGGCTTGGAGCTGTAGGTGAATAGTTGTCCCTTTGAGAAGGTCGCTTTCTGACACTTCTCTTCCTATCTTTCAGGAGTTGATGCTCCTTCATGGGAAAGATATAATCACTGTCAGTTTCAGTACACAAACAAGATGGCCAAGTTTTAAACATGTGAAAACATCCAAGGATAAACAATTGACAATCTTGACTAACCAAGGCTTCTACAAATATCTTGAACCTTCGGGGCTTCAGGTGAAGCTTTGAGGCTTTGCAGCTATACTTTTCCAGTAAAGACCACCTGCAAGACAAGTCCTAGGATTATTCTTTCAAAATAATAAAAGCATCCACAATCATCTATCAGTCCAGATGAAGAATTCCCATAAAATAAATTACTTCTAACAACCCTTCAATAATTGTCATTAATAGAAAAGTAATTTTCCCTCATCAGGCACTTAAGTTGATTACCTAAAGAATATTTGCAATGAATCTAAATTGGCTTAAAAAATTACCATGTATAATATGATTCTCCCATACATATGACTTCCAGTTTCAATATATTCCTTCTCAGAGTGTTTTACGTGCATACAATGAATGAAACTTAAGATAAACGGTCAATGCAGTTGCATTAGCATTACCATCGAAGCATTGCAGCATTGGTATCTTTAGAGTTTTTTGCATCCAGACATAATCCTGGACCCAGCAGCTTGTTCATCCGCCTCACCAGACGATAATAATAATGTCGGACCTGAAACAACAGAAACGGAAACACTCAACAACAAGCCACCACCAATTGAGGGCACTCATAAAAAATCACCTGATCCTTGTTTTTGCTTCGGACTCGATGAGTGATCTTCTCAAAATTCTACAATCAAGGGGTAACAAAGTTAGGGAAAATCATAAAAGAAGGGAAAATATGACACCAAAACAGTTGTGAGCCATAACATGCCTTGCCAACTTGTCGCAATGCAGTGAAAAAGCTTTCCTCCTCTTCCCGTGTCCAAGCAGCCCATTGCCGTGTAGGCCTTTTAGCTGCATTTGATATTCAGAAGAACAGAATCACTAAAACACTTAAGAGTAAGAAAACTAAAAAGTTACAAGCAGAATAACAGACCAGACTGCTGCAGAATCACATTATCGAGGGTAGATGAGGCTACTACACGAGGGTCTTCAACCTGAACTGGAGTATTCCTAGGATGAAAATGCACCTCGGAGTTCATGGACAACTGTGATTCCATCTGCATTTTGAAGACATCACAATCACGAGAACAGTAAACACATGATCCTGAGCTTCTCACATGCGAAAAATTTCTCCTTTTGCCCTTCAACTTGAATTTAAAGCTGAAATCCCACAACCTGCTAGTGAAAAAAATTCAATCTAGTCATTATATGCGTAAGCTCAAATCATAAATCTCAAATCCTAAAACTTATTTCCATCACAGCTGATCTTAAACCTGTAAGAAGAGACTATAAATGAGGCCCAATCTAAATGTCCCTTAAAAACCCTAATTACGAACAATCAAGTTAACCAAAAAAAAAAAAAGTAGGCACCACATGAAGTTTATAACGAATAAATTTCAAATAAAAGAATTAATTTTCGTAATTCACAATGCTGTAAGTGAGCGATCTCTAAAACAAACCTCAAACCTGACTTTACCTAATAAAATTACTTAAAATCGGTTGAATTTAATTCAATTCTTCATTTTTCTGACAAATCAACGAAGAAAGCACCCAAAAAAATCTCTCTTTTTTTTTTCCCCTTCTTCGACCAATTTTCTCATCAATTAAACGGGAGCTAGGGATTCGAAACATACAATTCCGATCAGCTGAGCATTTATATTAATTTAAAATTAAATTAAGATACGAATTAAATCCGCAAAAACAAAAAGTAAAAATTATAAATTAAAAAAAAAAACCTGAAAGAGAGCGAACCAAGGTATTGCACGAACAAAAAGCAAATCGAAACCGGACGGAATCTTCCGACAGACGACACTACGGTTAGGAGAAGAAGAGAAACGAAGGAATTTTCTTTTATTATTATTATTATTATTTCTCTTTTTAAAATTTTCACTTTGCTGAAAAGAAAAGGAAAAACTCGAAAAAAAAGTCGTTATTAGTTAATTTGATAGATTAAAAATAATCTGGGAATAGGATATTGAGCTCTTTTTATTTATATTTATATTTTTTTGCTTTAGTCTTCCTATTTTGGTCATAAAGAAAAGAAGTACTTAAAAATGAACAAATTGTAAAAGTGACAGATGGTGGTAATTTCAACAATTAAATAATGTAATTTTTTGTTTTTGGCCGTTTCAAATATGCATTAGTAGTGTAATTATTATCGACACATGTCGTGTTGGTGGTGGATTAATCATCAATGTCGTGTTTTTGAATTGTGTGATTCAATAGTTATTGCATATCGTGAGGTTTTCGTTCATGTGAGGCCTTGTTGATCTATTCCTTTATCTTTCACTTGGTTCTGATTTTCTGTTACATCTTTTCAGGTTTTGAGGCAGTTGTGGGCAACAACACCTGACCTTTCAACCATTTTTCTATTTTCTTTTCGACAATTGCTTTATTAGTATTATTATTATTTTTTTCCTTCGGATAAGGTTGATCCTCCACACAGTGGTCATCAAATACATACAAATAAATAAAATAAAATAAATAATTAATTAATTAATCAACCCTGTGGTTTAGTCAAAACATGCACGTAATTTTAGCAACTAGGCCAAGCCATGCTCTTTTTCTCAAGAAAAACATGAAACAAACTGTCAAACTGCCATAACTTGAAGGAAATCAGAATTCTGAAGCAAGCAGAAACTATGAAACAAAGAACCATTTTAGTGCTTTTATTATATCAACAACCAAAAATTACTAATTGTCGACGCCTGTTGTAACCTTATATCCACCTGCACCTGATCTCTGAGTATTGCTGTAGTGACTACCTGTGGTGGTTCATTTAAGCAATTTCTTCCCATTGTCGAAGCATTGATCGTTCACTGTGTTTGTGTCTGATTGCTTATTCTATCCAATGCACGGCACCAGCAATCCTCCAGAAAGATCGCAGTATCTGCCGCGTTGAACTGTCGACAAAAATTCCTTTATTATTTATCTGCAAGGCACAATCTGTATTTTCTAATGTGGAAGGTAATAATATGAAAATTTATAATTTATGATTACAAGGAAATTTTTCGCACCACTCACAGTGAACTGCTGCTTTGCCATTGACATTAAGAAGATATAAACAGCGAAGCTGCTTTTTGTGGGTATATGACATAGTCGGTGTTCACACAAGAATAACTCCTCTATTCTTCATTTGACGCAGCTTGGTTTAGATAGCATTAATCTGTACATTGGGGCTCCACGGTCTATAACATGTTGCTCCCAATCTGATCGAACTCCAAATGGGTTCTCCCTGAGCCATCCACCTCGATTAGTTTTTGTATCACATTCATCTTGCACAAGAACAAGTTTACCCTTTCCATATTCTAAAAATTGTTGCTTCATTCTCAACATGACTTCTTCTATGTCAGACTGCAGAAACACCTGTAGAATGGGAAATATTAGTAAATAACCTCATCAAGCCTGTGATCTGACCTGTCAGAATTGCGTACGTCAAGATGAAATTGAAGGGCTATCAGAAAATGTGCCAGAGAGTTGATGATCAAAACCCGAGAGTTACCACTAATTCATTAGAAAGAGGAAGAAGAAGAAGAAGAACGAAAAAAAAATAAAAAAAGAATCATGTACCTTCCCATCATGGACAAGGAGATCTGACACAGCTTCAACTAATGACCGCTGCACCATACTCCATCTATGCTCGGGTCTGTTGAAATCAGGGTTTGGACACTGCAAATAAATCGAAAAATGTAAAAGAAATGGAATCTTCAGTTATTATTATTATTTTTTTTTTTTTTTTTAGGGGGAGAAGCAATTATTATTAGGTTAGTTTCAATAGTTGATGCAGAAGAGGGCAAAACAATAAGAAAGAAGCCAATGCCAATTAGTTTCCCCTCATTAAATCTACTAACCAAGTTTCAGCACCATTTTGAATGGAAATCATACAAGGTGTAACAGAAAGCAACTAATGCATTTTCTATTCTTCAATCAAATTTGAGAACTTGCATAAACTATTTCAACCACAAGCATAACTAAAAAACAGAAGCATATTCCATTTCATAAAATGATGGTGACAGTAGAGGTGGTGGCGGCAGTACGAAGACTGCCATGGATCTCAGGAAGCGGTATAGTGGCAGTCATTATAATGATCCTTCAGCAGTGTATGTAAGTGGTAGTGTTGTTCATAAAGATAATGTAGCCTTGAAAGCAAAGGAATCGATATTGGATTTGGGGTGAGGTAGGCAACATTGTTTGTGAGGTAAAGCAATTTATATCCCGAACATGCAGTTAACAGACACAAAAGAAGGAAATTTTCTTATGGTTTGTCTAATATGTGGACCAAAATAATAACAAAAACCTAATGGAAGCGAATAATACAGATTGAAGATAATCTTGACCTGTATAGAAACAAGAATCAACTTTCCCGGGTAACTGGCAACTATTGAACGGAATGTTGATGTAGCATTTGCTGCAATGAAGTACCTAAAACAGACATTGACGACAGCATTAAGATGATGGAACAAAATACCGAGACCATATGTCCAAAAAAACTTTAAAATTCACAACCTACTATTGAAAATGTCGAATTAGAAAGAGATAACAACTAGCTCCAGTCAGATTAAACTTAATATAAAGTCTTATTAATTAACAAATGTCTTTCTTGCCCTGGATGCTTAAGTTAGTACAGTGTCATCCAGCTTATACCCATTTGTTATGCCAGATAGCTGAAGAGAATCTCGGCAATGCGTCACAAGCTGAAAAGGTTGTGGAGATGTTAAAATTAGTTAAGTTTGAAACATCAGTAAGCAGGAAACATCAAATGTCCTAAAAGAGGGTAGAAAACCTTTTCATTAATCTCCAAGCCAAGAAAATTCAAATCTTTCCTTTTCCTAGCCATCCCCAGTAGAAACAATCCATTACCTGTCATTTATGATCCCACATAAGGAAGTAAACAATAATTGCGGAGTTTGTTGTCCCTTTTATTTCTGAAAAATTAGTTTCACTACAATGGAATTCACATGATTATCTTATAATACACAAAGAAGAACTTATGCAAAAGGGATACAAGCATTCCCCTTATTTAGCATTCCCCTTATTAAGTCATGTGGCATTTACGCAGTGTAAATATACTAATTTATGTCATTAGCTCTACAGTTTTGAAAACTCTCTTTCAAATATTCATATGAATCTCAAAAAACTTATTAAGAAAATACTAGATAGAAAGGAGAAACAACAGATTTAATACCACTTCCAATATCAACTACCAGAGGTTGGGCTGGATCATGGAAGGCAGCACTCCAATCGATATCAAAAGGAAATGCCTGCAAAACAAATTAAGCTGAAGTAAATAGAGTTTAGAAGAATACCCCTATAAGATAAAAATGCAAATTTTTAATTGCATAGATAAGTCAAATTCCATTGCTCCTTCAATCAAACAAGTCAAATCATCAGTTTGGGGAGGATCCCAAATCTAGTGCGGCCATAAGGAGAATTGACTTACGACACTATTAAAAAGCGCAAGTCTTATTAATTTGTTTCATCGTTCGATATAGAAGTTCAAAATTTTGGGTAAATTTGTCCAAAGTTTTCCATTTGTGGTAAATAGATAAATGCTCTCAGTGTGAAATTATCTGCGGACATGTCAAGCTGTCAACATGTCTGTTGATCACAACGTCCATATCTCTACAGAATTGACTTTCAAGAATATATAACATATATCAAGTGGCAAGGATCATTGATGTATTTTGACCTTTCTTGAGAACCTGAACGAAAGTGAATAAAATGAAAAGACAAATGGGGCAAAATAAAAAATTAAGTCTTAGGGCAGCAGAAGGACATATCCCCAAAGGATTGCCCAGTTGGCTGACCTCTTGCAGTAGAAGCAAGAGGTCAAAGGTTCAAATCCAAGGGGCTGCGTTTAGTTTGAAGGTGGTGGTGGTTGGGTGTTAGTTAACTTTAAAAAAAATATATGTATTAGCAGAATGACAAATTCATTCCGTTCTACTATCATAAGAAAATTCTAATAAGCATGACAAATTTATTCCATTGTACTATCATGAGAAAAATCTAATCCTCTCAAGAAACCTATAACAATATAAAAAAAATTAAACAGAGATGAAGTTCAGAAAATTACTCTGTCTAAGGCAGAGACTCCTGGAAGCATTCTTCCTTTAAGAAACTCCCAGACAGCTGAAGCACTCTCAACCATGTTCAAACCGAATATGGAACTTGACTCTTTCGCTATGACCTTGCATGCCGTGCTTCCAATGACAGTTACGTTGCAAGTGCCTTGACTTACTTTAAAGAGCATTTCAGTTAATTTACTTGCTCCATATGAATACTGACTAGAGAATCTAAATTTAACCGGACCAATCCATATGACTTTCTGCAACATAATGAGAAAATACATCATTGCATCTGAGCACAGAAAGCAGTAAAAAGAATTGGTTATTCAAAAAATAATAAAAATTCAAAATAAGAACGAAAGTGCAACAAACATATCCTAGAAATAAAATGCCATCATTAACTATTCACTTCTCCTGCATTTTATAATTAAGTGGCACACTGAAAATATTAACAAAATTACATTATCTCCAGAGAAAATCATAGTCCACTAAATATCATTTTCCAAAGTTGACAACAAGATTCCAGAATACATTTAAGCCTCATAAAACCATGGCAAGCTTTTTTTCTCTTGTTTTCAAATTACCTTACATTTTGTAATTGTAGAAGTAATCTCTTCCATGGACCTTGGCCCAATATCGACAGGTTCCCAACCTAAAAGAGAAAAATGTTGCTGATAAATAATTTCAACGGAAGCAATTTTATCATTTACGTAAACTTCATTATATAGCTGCAAGTGACAACAGAAGAAACAAGAAGGAGATACGAAGCAGTGATGTCCTAAATGATAATTCAACTTAGTCAACCAAACATGGTATGTTTGATATTATTGTTATCTGATACAACTCATAGTAGTAGTCCTAAAACTAATTCTCAAAAATTGGCCAACTACTAGTTTGAGACAATTGGGGAATGTATCTTATCAAGACCATTTTCTCACTACCAATTAGAAGGGGAAGTAGATCCCATATTATCATCTGGATAGATGATAACTAAAAGATACAGATTACAGTTAAGAAAATGCATGTGATTGCAACGACAGTTTATTTATTTATTTTAAGGAAAATGAAATGTAAATTCAATTTAAACTAACCATCTGGAATACCATGAGAAGGAAATATCTCCACTTGATTTGGATGATGAATTTTGGTGCACCAAAAGTCTTTTGGATACAGAATGGTTATGTTTTTATCCCTTGCAAACTGAATTAGATCTGACGCTGCATCATTAGCCCCTTTTTCTACCAATTCTGAAGGAACTGGCAACCCTAAAGCATGCATTATTTGAAATGACATCAATCCAACAAAGATTAACCCATCACATCTAGAAGCTAAAAAATGGAAAGCAGCTGCTTTGTTGCAGAGATTGCCCCCTCCAATCTGCATCACATGTATATAAGGATATTGGAAAAATGAAGAGCAGAAATTGGAAGGCAAAACTGTCCCAAGATTGACTAGAATGTCCAGAAACATTATAAACTAAAAGAAATCAATTAACTTAAAATGGCAGCAGAAACATACAATGGCAGCATATGGTTTCTCATCAAGTTTTGCCATCTTCCTTAGTTGAAATAGGCTTTCTTCAAAATGAAAACCAGCCACACATGCACAGCAAAAGCGAGCAACCCCAACAGTTGATGCAAGAATTTTATGAGACAGAGAAAAAGAATCATTAACAAAAATATCCACTCCTGATGACAATAATTGAGCAAACGTTGAACAGTTGGCAACTTCCTCTTTGAACTTGGAAAGATTTTCAAGAAGAAGAATATCAGTTTTCTTGAAAGCTTCCACGTCCAATGAAATCTTATAAGAAAGGCACTTTACGGTAACAACTTGGTATTTTAGGGCAGACGAAAGTACATCTGAAATTATGAAATTATCACGCATTAACGACAGGTCAACAACCATAAGCTTTAACTTTCAAATGATACATCTTTTTCATATAAGTTGATACCTGCGACATATTCTGCAGAAAGAACATTTGAATTAATTTTATTGCTCCAATCACTCGTGAGAATTACCTTGGCCCCAAATTCAAGTAAATACTTGATGGTGAAAAGTGCATTGAAAACTGAGCGAGAGCTCGGGTCTAGTTCTTGGTTAAGCAAGATGGTAGAATCAAACCTGACAAGAGCAACTTTTCCAGCAAGTTCCACCTTAGGAAATCTTCTGAGAGTTTGTATACGCGGCAAGAAGTCTGATTCTATTCCATCGCAAATATGATCCTAAAGATATCATTCATCCATTGTTAAAATCACAACAGCCACAAGGTGTCACATTAAACAGAATAAAATCTAAAATACAATCCTAATTAATTTTTATAGTTAAACATAACAATAATACTAGGCATCTCAATTATGAGCAATGATCTAACGGATGACGCGACCATGCGAAATGTGGTGCTATCTAGTTTATCCACAACTTCAACACTATTCACTAAGAGTCACAGAATTATACCAAATGTCCAGAAGCTCACCATATCGTGGGCGCCAGTGCTTACTAGATTATCACTAGATCATATCAAGCATTGGCTTATATGTAATTGCCACATCATCTAAGTCATTAATGTTTATTAATTTTTCATCAATTATAATTTCAACCATCCCAGATAAATATTAATAATTAATTTGACGTGGCAGTTACAACGATAATTAAGAATAAATACCAGTAACTAACAACTAATTATTGAACAACAGAATTCTGTACAAGAATTCAATACAAGTATATTTGTAAATCGTTTGCTTCCGCTTAATTTTGAAAGCACAGCCGCTAAAAGTGTTTGTTAAGTATCCAATTTTTACTTTGAAAGCTAATAATGCAATACCTCAGTCTCATTTGAGCTTTTTTTAACATCATCTGCAACTGCTACCTTCAAAACAACTGCAAAAATTATGAGTTAAGAGGAACATCAGAAGTACATTTAACATTTTTTTCTCTTATTTTTGCCGTATTACAATTTCAGAAGTAATAACCTGGCGAGGACGATTGAACGCGACGGTGATTCGGCAATACGGCATCGTTTCTGGTAAAGGAAAACGATCTTTTGCGTTCAAGCAACTTGCTTGGGAAATTGTAGAAGCTGAATTTGTTTAATGACAGAACTTCGCTGTGTGGATGTACTTGAGCCATGATTTTGAACTAAATTTTAAATGTAAACTGAAAAATAAACAAAGAGATATAGTTTATAATTTAAATTTGTGTATATGAATTAAAGAATTTCTACTGGATAAATAGATAATAATTTAAACTAACTCATATTTAAGGGTTTATTTCACCCATGTGCCACATTCATCAAGTTGGTGCCAATATGTTAAATGCTGCCGTCGAAGTTTGCAGAAGCCTCACTAACTTAGGAATTGACGATTCTACCCCCCTTGAACTCTTTTTTCACTTATCTAGGTCTTTTATTTTTGTCGGCTACAGTTCGTTGCTTAAAATTGGTCAATTTGGTCAGCTTTAATTTGGTTCCATTGTCCTCGGAAATTTAATTATTAAGCACTAATTTCTTGATGTTAATGGCCTATGGTGATTAAATAACTAGATTTTGGTCAAAACTTAACCTATTATATGATCTGTTTTATGGGTATTCTTGTTCTTCAAATATGAAATGGATAATGATACGTAGGGAGAGTTATTAAAAATAAAATAATTTGTTACTTAAAAAGGTTGAGAATATAGAATACTTAAGAGTTAAGATAAAGTATATAGATTAAATGAATACTTAATTTAAAATATAAGGATTAAATGAGTATTTATTTATAATTATATTATCACAGAATAGATTATACAACTTTTATTACCATCAAGGAATAATATGCCAACACGAAATTTTTTCCAATTTTTATTTTCCTTAATGAATTTCTTGGTTGATGTATAGCCATAGGGATTATTGACTCTGCTAACAAATGAAAGAGCAAAGTAGAGCTTGTTTTAGCTGCTCTTATCCTGAGAGTGTATAGTTTGACTAAAATTGAGGTTTAAATGAACAATTTTTCTTTCGAAGTAAGATTCATTACGTCCTCTAATTAGGTGTGATTTTTTCTTATTATTATTAAAATTCCCGCGTAGCACTCAGATCCCTCCACCCAACCCAAAAAATGGGGTAGACATGGTCTTGCTTACATGAAGGTAATTAATGTTATCATACAATTTATTAAAGTGACTGTCCAACAATACGAGTGAATAAAGAAGACTCACTAACAAAGTACGTATCTCCTTAATCAAATCAAAGTGCTTTTATATACTCTCCTAATTATTTTTCCAATCCACTTGCACTTCCTTGAATTAATCAGAAGTCTCAAACTTATAGTAGCATTAGGTACACATAATTATTCCTCGAATAATCATCAATAAAGATTATATTAATAATCTCTTCTAGCTCGTACGTTCATAAGGCAACATACATCAAAATGTACTGATTCCTACAACTTTGTGGCTCTATGACCTATAGTATTTAAAATGCTCTCTTGATCAATTTACCTTATGCACGTAATTCTCGAACTAGTAATGTTTCGATGTCCATTCCTAATCAGTCTTTGGATTGTATTTAAAATTTTTATAATCTAAATGCAAATACCACATATATGTTTTATCAGTAGTAGATAATTTAATTTTCTTGTAGTGAATATATTCATTATTCAAATATTTATTATGTAGTGAATTTGAAAAAAAAATAAGGGGAATTGCCACTTTCTCCCCTACAGTAATCAACATATATCATTTACCTCATGCTGTTTTTATAATAGCCAAAAACCTCCAGTATAAGTTTACAATATTACTCTTATTTTTAACTATTTTTTTATTTACATTTATTATAAATAAAATAAATTACATTAATAGAAACTAAATAAAAAAATTAAGTATTAAAATCAAGAAATATATATTTTGATATGAGCAAAAAAATTAATAATAATTTTTTTTGTAATTATTTATTTTTTGAACATTTTCTTATAATAAGCATTTTGTAATATTTTAAAATTAAATGTAAACAATATAGGCAAAATATTTTATTATTTATCTTATAATAAATTTTTATTTGTCATTCAAGTTTTCTTATAATAATTTTTTTTATCATTTTATAATAACTTTCTTATATATTTATTACAAGAAAATTTTCGCAAAATAAATAAGTACAAGAAAAAATTTATTATTAATTTTTTTGCTCATATCAAAACATATATTTCTTGTTTTTAATGTTTAATTTTTTATTTAGTTTCTATTCATGTTATTTATTTAATTTATAATAAATATAAATAAAAGAGTAGTTGAAAATAAGGATAATACTGTAAACTTATGTTATTAGGGGGGGTTTTTGGCCATTATAAAAACAGTAGGGAGAAAATGATATATGGTGATTACTGTAGAGGGAAATTGGCAATCTCCCAAGAAATAACTATATATATACACACATAAAAACTTATGTAACATAATTCAATTAGTTATAATAACTACCTCATAACCTATATGATTTATTTTATTATTTTATATTTTCATCAACCAATAAATTTATGCCTCATCAGTTTATATAAGAGTTTGTAGTTCTACTACCACTCTTAAAAAGATTCTCTGGCTTCATTTCAATTCCCTTTGGACAAATAATTTGACTCCAATGAAGTCAAATTGTGAACTATTGTAACTTGAACTGTGTGTTTCTACTGCCTCTCTCCCTATCTAATATGGATCCTCCGCTATTCTAACTTTTCTTGATCATTTACTAACATTATTACACATGGAAACTATGACGATGAATGACTAAGATTTGTTCATTTTACTTTTCTCTTTATTAAATAGTAAAAGACAAAAATTTTTGCTTCAATAATTATAAATTATTTTCCACATTTATATTTTACCATTTTTTCTTCATATAGGTTTTTACTTCTTCCATGTTTGATATATTTTCTGGATGGAGAAAAAAAAATGTGTTCTATGGTCGGATGATTTTGTTTATGGTTTCAAATAATGAAATTGAAAGGAAAACTTCAGCTCCTTCTTCTCTGCCTATTCTCTCTCTAAAGACAAAGGTTGAATAGAAACAAATTCAATACACAGATCTTATGATATCTTCTATGACCATGAAAGATTTACGGTTGCTGCGGTCATGACAAATAAAAATTAAGCAAACCAAAATATTTCTAATTTAATTTTTAGAATTCTAAATGGAAAGAAAGCTTGAAAAATATTGAAAATATAAAAGAAAGTGAAAAACATTGAAACTATCATAAACTTTTTTTTATTTATTTACATTGCAAACGAGGACAATGGGTTGAAATTGCTAGCTTTGAAGATAAGATAGAAGAATTTAAATAAATTTTCACTTTAAAAATTATTTGAACACTCTAATTTTGATAAAAAAAATTATTACAAAATTATCCTTCATATAAATTACTATTAAGGACAATTTATTATAAGTCAACATTACATAATAACTTTGAACATCCGTATAGAACAATCATCATTCAATACATAATTCTCATGCCTTGATCCTAAAATTTTTATTTTCAAAATCTTAATCAGCACTTAGATGAACAATGAGGAAATCAATTCAATATTTTGGAAAAAAAAAGTATGTATGATACTTTTTATTTTTTATTGTATAAAATTGCCATTTTTTTCCTATAACCCTTCTTCTTCTTCTTTCTTTTTTTCTTTTTTTCTAGTATTTATAGAATACTTTTTTATTATTGTGTTTCCATTGCAAGTTTTTTTGGATGAAAATCCAATATGTAAGAGAAACAAACAAAATAAATTAAAATAATCTTTATAGTGAAGTAAGGGGTCCTGCTACTAGGGGTGGGCATTTGGATCGGGTTAACCCGAAATTTATTTCGGGTTCAATTCGATTTGGGTTAACCTGTGCAACCCGAACGGATTCAAACTATCAACCCATTTAGGTTAAAATTCGGTTTGGGTTGAACCCGAATTGAATTTTAACCCGAACGGGTTGAATTTTTTTTTTAAAGTTTTGGCTTTTAAAAATAAAAATATATATATATATTAAACCAAAAAAAATCTCTTTGACTACATGTTTTATGTTTTATTAACTTTAAAATGACTTGTTGAAATATTGTTAAGGTCGTTTGAATTTGAGATTTTTGGATTTTAAGTGGTTTTTGGTAGAATTTGTAGATTAAATTGTTCCAACCTGTTCTAACCCAAATTAACTTGAATTACCAACCCAATTCGATTCGAATTACGAACCCGAACATAACCGAACCGAATTAAATTCTGTTCGATTTGGTTCAGGTTGGCGTTTTCAAATCGATTGGGTTCAATTCTCCAACCCGATCAGGTTGAAACCCAAACCGAAACTCGAACAACCCGAACCGAAACCTGATATGTCCACCCCTACCTGCTACCATGTCCCCTAGGCACCATGCCCCCTTCATTTGTCATTATCTAGTCCAGCCGTTAGATTATAAAAATTGTTATCCAATGGTTGATATTTTAGTCACGAACAATAATGTGAAGCGAGAACCGTCCAAACCCATTGAGGCACAAGATTAGTTTTAGGGTTCTGCAAATCGTTAACCGTATTTGGTACGACGTGAGGGACTTTCCTAAAGCAACCAATAATTTCATAATTGTGTGTGACTACAGCTGCAGTAGTGACGCCAGGTTAAATTTTCGAAGACGATTGTGGATTTGTTGTGGTCGTATTGAAGAAACGAAAAGGATTGTGTAAACCATCATTAAGGTTAATGAAATTTTAATTTGAGATTTATAACGTGAATCATTTGTAGCTGATAATATAGTTGGTGCAAAATTAGATTTCATTGGTGCGAAATTAGATTTCATTTGGATAATGGGAAGATATGAGAGTACAAGGCATAAATTTTTAAATTAAATTTTTGGAAATTTTATGAACAATGTAGTAATATAAAGGAGTTTTTTACTATTGTTTTTATGCTAATAAACACTTGTATTGAAATTGTAAGAGAGAGGGATTTCGGTAATAGAAATTCAGGCTAATGGCAGCTGAATGAAATAATTGAGTTGAATACTGTTGCTGCGAATAAATGTGGTGCAAAGTCAGATTTCCTATAAAGAAGTAGAAAATATTGGAGAAAATGGCAAAAAGTATTGAAAATGATTTAGGGATTATACTCTAGCAGCTAAATATGGCCCATTTAAAGCTGTATAATTGGTGAGAAACTTATGGTTTGCTCTGCGTGTTTGCCATATTTCCTTCTCTTTATCTTTAGGTTGACTATGCCTTCGGCTGCAACTTTACAGAAACATCTACGAAGTGACAAGTCAGTGTGAATCAAATAGAATTTTTTAAAATAATATGATAATTTCTTGTGCTTGTATAATAATGATGAGACTAATTAGTTTAGATGTTTTGTATGTTTTTAAGTTCATGTAATAAAAATGAATGTATATCTGGCAATTCAATAGTAAGGGGGAAGTTGGTAAGTTGTACAATGAACATGTGTGGAAAGTACAAACAAGAAAAGTAAAATTACAGCAAGTAATAAAATGAAGTTAAGCGCAAGCATTCAGTTTTCTTTCCAATAAGCTCCACCTTAAACTTTATATTCTATTGTATCAATTTCCTCATAATTCTTTTTATCATGATTAACAACATCATTTATCATAACTGGATCATGAAATATGAAGTCTTTACTTATGATGCACTTTGGAGGCCTAAAGCTAGTGCACCACCCCTTTAGGGCTTTTGTTTCCAACTTTCTTTTCTTCACATGAGCATACATTGGGCACCTAAAGATCCTTAGCTTTGCATAGTTTGCAAAATGTCTACACTGCTTTTCCTCTAGTGTCAAATAATTTATAGCAACTGAGGGACTTTTGTTAACCAAATATGCTGCTATTATTATAGCCTTTGTCCAAAATGTCTTTTGTATGTTTACTTGAATTAGCATACAACTAACCTTGTTTAGCAGTGTTCTATTCATCTTTTCTATAAGCCCATTTTATTATGGTGTCTCAGCTATTGTTCTTTGCGTAGTTATTCCATGCTTCTAGCAAAACACATAAAACTCCATATTGTAAAACTCTAGCCTATTGTCTATCCTAAACCTTTAAATATTCCTCCCAGCTTACTTCTTTATCAATGTTTTCCAAGTCTTAAAAGTATTAAATACTTGGTCTTAGACTTTAATATAAAAATCTAGAGTTTCTTTAAGTAATCATCAACCAATGACCTAACACCTCTATATAAGTTAACTAGAGAGGGTTCCCATAAGTTTGAGTTAATATAATCCTAGGTACCTTTCGTTCTATGTTCAACAATATCAAATTTTATCTGAATAGCTTTGCCCAATATGTATTGTTCATGAAACTTTACTGTTTAATTCTATCATCATCCAAAACACCTTGCCTACTCAGGTCCTTTAGACATTTTTCCCTAATATAACCAAGCCTTAAATGCCAAAGCCTAGTCTTATCAGTGTAGAAATGCATTTCTTGCCACTAAAGTACCCTTTAACACATAAATACCATTCTTTTTCTCTCATTTGATTACAATTAATAAACCTTTAATTACCTTTAAAGATCTATTTTTACCATTAAAGCTATATCTCATATTTTCAAGCATACCTAAAGAGATAAGACTCTTCAACACCTTGCCAACATTAATTACTTAGTAATCCAAAAATAAGTTTTGATTAAGACTCAATGAAATGAACAATCTAAGTCTACAATCCATTCACTGTTCATTTTTACATCTGATACAAGTAACATATCTATAGAGTTATACTTGTCCTCATTAGAACTGCTGAATTTGGTTATAGAGTAACTGGGGTCTTCTGATGCAACTGTTGTAGCACCACCTTGATTCTCTTTAAATTTTGCTTCCATAACTTTCCTTGCAGAGCAATCTCTTTTAAAGTATCTTTCTTTCTTGCAAAAGAAATAATTTTTATCTTTATTCTTAGACTTAGATCTACTAAGATTTTTCTTAGAATCCCTCCCCTCATATCTACTCCTTATTATTGTTAGACTTTCTCCTAAACCTGAAGTATTTGAGGTACCCTCAGATATTTTATGTATTTCTTTTGAGTTCAAAATAGCCTTAACATCTTCCATGGTCAAATTTAGTATAAGCCATTGGCTAGAATAACTTTTTGAGCAATCTAAATGTTCACTATCACAGCTTGAGTACTTTAGATTAACTCAGTTGCAGAACAAAAAAGAAGTACCGAGAAAAGTCTCACATAACAGTAAACAATAAAAAGAAGAATGAAGTAAAGAAAATAACACAAGAGATTTACATGATTCAATTTCATTAGGCCTATATCCACTTCATAAACACACATTTGCTAAGTTTATAAATCACCAAGGGTTTTAGAATGAAAATACACTAATTCTGAGAAGGTATCGAACTTACAATTTCTCTCTGAGCTTGAAAATTGTTCATTTAGTTCACTCAACTGTTTCCCAAACCCCAACCACATTGGTCCACGATTGCACCTTGGCCTACCTCTATTGTTCATTGTTGTACCATGGCTTGCCTCTACTATACCTTGGCCTATCTCTTAGTTGCCTTTTTGCCTGCCTCTTGGCTTCCTTTTCAGCTTGCCTTTCTTCCACATATCTTTTGGCTTCATCATAAAGTAACTCCTTCAATAATTTAAGTACTTAAATAACTACTACTGCAGTTATACATCATCATGGCTAGTTATCTAACCATTATGTGCTATAGATAGTTATCTAACCATTATGTGCTATAGATAGTTATCTAATCATTGTGGACAATTCCAATTACGTCACAAAGCATAAATAACTTTTGCAGTAATTATTTAACCCTTCTTGTTATATAGGTGTACCCAAGTTCTCTCAATTGTTTCCCAAACTTTACCACTTTAGCCTACGGTTGCACCTTTGCTTGCTTTTAGTGCTCTTGACTATACATTAGCTTGCCTCCACTTTGGTCCAGGGTTGCACCTTAGCCTGCCTCTACTGCTCTTGCTTGTAACTTAGCATGCCTCCTAGCTGCCCTTTTGTTTGCCTCATTATCTGGTTCCTTCATTCTTTTTTAGTTTGCCTCCCTTCGACCTATCTTTTAACTTCATCCTAAAGTAACTTCCCCAATGATTTAAGTACTTAAATAACTACTACAGTGGTTACCTATCATCACAGTTAATTATCTAACAATTATGTGCTATAGGTAGTTATCTAATCATTATAGGCACTATGCCTCATTGGCTGTCTCCTTACTTCCTTTTTGGCTTGCCTCCCTTCGGCCTATCTTTTGGCTTTATCCTGGAGTAACTCTCTTAATTATTTAAGTACTTAAATAACTACTACAGTGGTTACCTATCATCATGGTTATGTATCTAACACTATAGGTGGCTTCATCCTTAAGTAACTACCTTAATTATTTAAGTACTTAAAAAACTACTGCAGTACCTATCACTATGGGTACTTAAATAACTACTACAGTTATCATAGTTAGATATCTAACACTGTGGATAGTTATCTAATCATTAGAGACAGTTTCAATCACGTCACAAGGCTTTAAGTACTTAAATAACTATTGCAGTGGTTAAAAAACTACCTATCATTAGCTTATCTTTATGGGTACTTAAATAACTACCACAATGGTTACCTATCATCATGATTAGGTATCTAACACTATGGATAGTTATCTGATCATTAGGGACAGTTCATGCTTATCATTATGGGTATTTAAATAACTACTACAATGGTTACCTATCATCATGGTCAAGTATCTAACACTATGGTAGTTATCTGATTATTACAGGCAATTCACATCACAAAGCATTAAGTACTTAAAATAAGACTACTACAGTGATTGAATAATTACCTATCATTAGCCTCTCCTGTGACATAAGTGTGCCCTAGATACCTTGCTAGTACACCTCAGCTAACCGCCACATTCCTTATGGAAGCATACCCTGTTAGTACATCTCAATTAACCACCAACACCTCAGCTACTCGCCACATTCCTTATGGACTATTCGGCCGTAAACATTATGATTTGGGCACAACAACTAAGTAGATATTGTCCGCCTTGGGTACATGGCCATTACGGATTTTGTTGTTGAGCTTTGCAATCTAACATGCATCACCATACTTAATAGTGCCCATAACGTTTAAACCATTTTAAGAACTCAATCGCTAATAATATGGGATATTACATTCCTCAATTTGTATTTATTTCATTTAAGAGGAGCTATTTTGATAAATAAGAGACAATAATCCTAACATTAATCACAAAAAATTCATAAACTCACAGTATTCTTGAAATTTGTTGTCCTTAATTTCTAATCAACTGCAATTTTAAATTTCTAACCTCATCATGATAGGTTTTTAAATTTCTTCCAACTATGAGTTATAATATTAAGTACTCATAGAATTACAAACTCTTTGTAAAAAGAGATGAAGCATAACAATATTGGACTATTGGCTCGATAATCGTAAAATCACAACATTGCATACACGAACTTTTTTCATCATTATGCGCTTTCATAATTAATGACAAAAAAAAAAAAAAATTGCTTTGGATTGTTTTGTTTATAAATTTCCTATGCTATGGTGTTATCACAGCATACACATTATTTAGCCACACTCTTCAAAATCACAGCTTTATTTTGGCAGGAGTCATAATCCGTTGATTCAACATACAAATATATTTTACAATATAGTAATTTATTGGACATTTAAACAACATACACGCACATGTAATTAAAAATACCAAACAAAATAAAAAATAACAAAAGTACATGCAAAGTGAAAATTCACTAGAACTCTTTAAGTAGAGTTTTTATTAGTTAAATTTTTATAAATATAACTTTTATTAAAAGAAAGCCATTTATGTGGTTGCTAATAAGAATTTTTATTAAATGTTATAAATTAATTTAAATATTTTTTTTTATTTTTAAAAAAAATTATCATTTCTACTCTTAAAATTTTAAAATTTCAAATTTTACTATCAAAAACAAAATAATTGATAGAATTTTTAAAAATTCTACTCAAAATAAGATACAACAACTGAAATTATGAAAATAGCTTTTGGAATTACTGATTAGATAAGCTATATCAAGGCATTTATTATTAATCACTAGACTCCATTTGGTATAGTTTTTAAATACAATTTATTTAAATAAAGTTTTTATTAGTAGAGCTTTTATATATACAGGTTTCATAAAAAAATATTTTAGTTGTTTGTTTGTCAATCATAGCTTTTATCAAAAATTATAAAATTACTTCAAGAAATAATTTTTTTAAAGCTATGTTATTATATTAAAGAAATAAATAAGATTGTTAAATAAATAAATAATAATTTACATAATTTAATATTTTAAAATTTTTTTCACCATTTGCTCCCAAAAGTAAAAAATTTAAGCTTTTGCTTAGCAAAATAGTTTTATAGCTGTTTTTTCTCTAAAAATTTAAGTTAAATTCTCTAAAATATTATTTATTTATTTGACAATCTTATTTCATTTTTTATAACATAATTCTAAAAAAATTGTCTATTAAAGTAGTTTTATAATTTTTAATAAACAATTAAAATTTTTTAAGTAAAGACTTTACTTATAAAATCTATACTAATAAACTCTATTTAAATAATTTCTATTTAAAAATTTTATCAAACAGTATTTTATCTAATCTTCAAAAAATTTATTAAAAAATAATCAAAGAGCAATTAAAATTTTTAAAAAAATTCATATAATTAAACACTTAATAAATTATGCCATTGTCCGTTGGCTATGAACACTTATGTCTATTATAAAAACGGCAGCGTTTAGGCTAACCAAGTGGTCCAAGTTCTGTTTTGGAGTTTCCACCGGCAAGATCGCGCCAGCACTGCAATCCGTGGATCTTCAGAGATCTTGTAGAACGAATCTGAGAAACGAAACTTGAAGAATGGGTTTAGGTTTCATTGTTGGAGTGCTTGGAGTTTCAATTCTCGCTCACGCCGCTTATTCAACAGTTCAGTGTAATTCCCTAATCTTCCAACTAATTTTATGTTTTGTGATTTAAATTGATTTTTGTTTAGACAAAAAATTTTTTTTTATTTAATTTGAATTGATTTGATTTGGTGGCAGATAGGGGCTTGTTGAAAATCATGGAAGAGGAGTTTTCTAATCCTCCAATGAATGTGAGTACTGCTGTATTTTCTTTTCCATTTTTTCCTTCAAATAACTTTTTAAATTTTCTTATTGCTTGCTTAAGTCTTTTGATTTTGTTTCTGCAAATTCAGGTGGTGATTGAGTTGCTCCTAGGGTTAGTATTATGCATGTGGGCAGCACTAACCGTGCCGGGGAAATTTCTGTCCATTCATCCCGACTCTGAGGAAAATAGGTATGCTGGTTTGGTCTCCTCAAGTTCATATATGTCTATGACGATTGCGCCAATTATGCCATTTTTGTTGCCACATAAGCTTAGAATCTTGCAGATTGATCTGTAAGACTGGTTTCCTGATGCTACAACAAATGTGTGTCAATATGATTTGCTTAACATATAAGTATGGACAACGGTGGGATTTTGGGAAAAAAAAAATACTAGTAAACTTTGTTTTACAGTTCTGATAATGCCCTAGGCTTATGCGCATGCCGTACAAAGTGAAACATAACTGCAGAAACTGTATTTTATGGCATACGATGCATATTGGTCTGCTGGATTTGGCACCCATAGATTGTGTTGCTAGATTTGAGTGTCTTATCCTTTTTTGCTTAAACATATACAGACACTTATAGATGACAGATATTCTAGAAGATTTAAGTATAGTTGTCTTTTGCATGTCTTCTCATATCCCTATGTTAAACATTACTGTAAACTTTATTCCTAGGACGCCTTTAGTTCATGTAATTTAACGTAGCTCCCCTAGTCCACACTTGTGCTTGCTGGGAGCCAAAAGAACCCCTAAATGGGAGATTAAGAATCTAAAGAGTGGAGATTTTCTGCCAATTCTATGCCTAAATTAACATGTACCCCTTTGTTTCCTTAGATGAATTTATAAGGAATGGGAATAACCCAACTATCTGTGCCTATAGGCAAGTATCCTGACCACCACAATAAATACAACACTCGCCATATGTGTTATTATATGATGAATGTATTACCACGTTTATATTAAATGGCAGTACCTGGAGGGCCCAAGACAATATCCTGTCCTAATGTTTTTTCAATATTCAACACACTAATCACTTGCTTCTGCACTATATTATCTGCCGACTCTGGTCAGAGGCGCACAGTAAGTTTCATGCAAATGCAGCAAGGTGAATAATATACATAACCATAAAATGGTGAATGGCAGATAAACCTAGGGTACTAAGATTCTGAGTAGCTTCTCTTTTATTATGTATGGCTAGAGGTCACTAATGTAAGAGGACAGCTAATGTGACTGCTAGCAATATTCTTTTTTCGTAAAAAGTTCCTTGGCTCACTGACTTAAGGATTTTTGTTTTCTTGCTTGCAGGATGGTTTCTTTGCCAGGCAACTTAGATTTCATGATCTTTAACCATCGTGCGAAAGTCTTCCCTTCAGAAATAGACACGAAGCTGAAGCTTTGAGGCTGTTTCTTTTGAATTGAAGCTGTAACATCAAGGCAGTTTCTTTTCAATTGAAAGAATTTTCTTGAAGCTAAATCAAGGAGAGCTCTTTGGGACAGTGTGTGAAGTTAAAACGGGTTGAGGGGATAAACATTTGGTATTTACCTATTGTCTCAAGTATTTTTGGATATTAGATGACCTTTCTTTATCTGTTGTTATTTGCTTCTCTTGTTGTTTATCTTTCCAAAACAAATGGTCGATAATTTTATGTCTTTATTGAAGTCTCATTAAGATTTTTGTAGAATGATGTTTGCGTCAGTCTTGAGCCTTGTCTGGTAAACATTGAATGAAACAGATCATCTTAATTCGCATTTTACACTGATGTCATCAAAATATGTTTTCACCAGGAAGATTATGTTTGTTTTCCTCGTCGGAGATCTTAAACATCTTATCCTACTTCTAGGACATTGTACAGTCGTATTCTAAAGATTCATGGCAACTGATGAATCTGGTGGCAATATTATTTGACGTGGTTCCATTTCAACTACAATCTAACATAATTAATCAATAAATCCTGGATTGTTCAAGCAACGACATAGATTTCAAAACGTAGAACCATTGAAAAATCTCAGCTGGAGAATGCAATTTTTAGATTGAACAAAAGTTACAAAACGACAGTGGTTATGACTGAACAGAAGCAGCACATTCTGGTTCTGACTCAATAGATTTTGGAGCTGTAGCGACTCAAGGCTGAATGTCATCATCCAACAGTAACTTTAACGTTTTCTGAATTGCAGATAAGGAAAGAGCTTCATGTATGATTAATCTGGCCGCAAATGATAGATACTAAATACTAAATACTGCATACATGAGAGTATTCTTATCTGGCGTAACCCCAGGAAGCTAAATACTGCATACATAAGAGTATTTTTAGGGGACGGTGTTTGCATTAACCCCAGGAAGCTCTACGTTGCAGTCTAGCAAAACTAAACTGACAAGGATCAAGAATCCTGTCTGGTTTTGTCAAGAAGGCAGCATTTCAAAGTTGTAAAACATTTGCAGTGGGATAGCAGCTACCATGGTTATAACTGTGACTGAACTACAATCTTCAATGTATGAACATGAAATTCCTGAAACGGTTCAGTTGCTGAAATAGGTTCAAAATGCAGTAACTTAAGAGACACGCAAAAATTAGCACCATTCATGATGACCTGTCGCACGCAACAATTAACACCATTCATGATGACCTGCTTATAACTTTCAAGCAGGCAATCACTTCGTTGAACTTATGGACTGATAAGGAAGACAGCTGAAAAATGAAAGAATTCAATTGACAAAATAGACTAAAACCGAACAAGGAAGACAACTGAAAAATGCAACAATTCAATTGAACAAAATAATAGTGATTATCACTGAACAGAAGCACACATTCTGGCAGATGCATGCCCCTCTGCAGCAAAATGATTCTTGATTATATAAACTTAGAGCCATCTTCTCCAGGTTTAATAATATTAAACAAACAAAACTCATAAAAATTTCACCACAATCCTATCGAATCTTATTTTCTCCTCTAGGCTTCACACAAACATTCAATGGTCTAAAAGATCCCCCAACGACGATGCTTCATAAAAATTTCCAGCCAGGTAAAATTCAGAATATATTCCAAGTTGTGAATATGGAAAGAGCTTAATGTAAGAGAAATTTTACCGGGCCTGGCATATGGCAAATGGTTGAAATTACAGGAACTTTTATCATACATATAAAGTTATCCCCTACATTTTCAGGATGGTAAACTGTAAATTTAGCATTGATACGCTTAATGTCAACATCTTCATTTACTTAAATGAAACTTATAAAAGAAAAACATTGAAGATAATCCTTTTGTCATACCATTCACCACAAAATTTCATCAGTGTAATGCATTTGTAAGCAAAACATTTACTAACCACTCATTTGTTTGGAGAATAGCAATGCAGGTGACCTTACAAGACCTTCTGAAGAGCATTCAAAATCACCAAATCTCCAAACCGGGTTATATTTATACCCAACGAAATTTTCCAATAGGCAAGAAATGAAAACCAACACAGAGGCAGGATTTGAAGAAGGAAAAGTCTGAAAACAGATAGCTCAAAGGACATGGATCGGCCAAAATAAGAATAGAGCAATACTTCCTCCTTTTTCAGGGTTAAGAATGCAATGAAGCAGTTACAAAAACATTTTCACTTCCATTTCAGGGGAAGCAAGAGATCGCACAAGTAACAGATGCACATACAGCTTTGGAACTGTGAAGAAAGGGCATTTCCCTGTAGTTTTACTGAGCAATGGGCAGGTACAGAAACTTTCTGTTCCATTGAGATACCTTGTAGATCCATTCTTTATCAAGTTATTAAATGACGCAGAGAGAATTTGGACTCAGTCAAAAGGGTGTACTAGTCATCCCATGTCAAGCAGGCATGCTCATAAGTATCCTGTCAGAAAAGCATATTGGAATGGTGGAGAAACCACACAAATTCAATTTGGAGCATACAGCAGGAAATTCACTTACAAAATTCCTTCTGCTAAATTGCTGTTATAATTGTAGTCATTGTATTCATGATAATGACATCAAAACATTATACAGCTAACCCCACAAAAAAAAAAAAAAAATAAATAATAATAATAATAATAATAATAATAATAATAATAATAATAACTGCAAATATCAAGAACATTTCTCTCAGGAAACAAGAAAATTGGTTTCTAAAGGTTGGAAATGGCGGTCTACAAGTAAGATCGCAACTAACCATCCCCGATAACTAACGTACGAAATTTATGTAACTATTTTTCTCCCCTTTAGAAACAAAAACTATATATTCATACCAAGAAACTTATAAAACAGCACAAAATTAACTTCAGAAAGGCTTTCAAACAAGTAATGTACGAAGATTGGCATGCCGTATGAGCGTAACATGATTCAATCACCACCACAATCCTAAAACTCTTTCAGTCAATCTTAAGAAAATCTTTCCACCTTTTCAGGCCTTCATGGTCTGATTAATATTAGGGATTTTCTTCTTTCTATCTTCCCATATTATTGTTGGCAATAACTTTCTTAAAATATGTAATACCTTAGTTGGCTTCTACCCTCAAAATTAACTGATCAATTTGTCAACTATTTGACATTAATGGTAAAAGATGCAAAAGGCAGGGCAGAATATATCCATCATATCACATATCAAAGGAAGAAAATAGTTGTGAATACTAGAAACACAGAGTTCAATATATCAATACACTACAACAAGTGACTGTAAAATTACAACATTATGGTTAAAAGAGTAAAAATTTCATTTTCAAAGAATCAGTCTAGACTTGAACAAGAACAACTTGAAAACAAGCACTCACGTACCTATTTAAATTGTTAGTGGGATGAGGCAGGATTCCCAACAGAATTCCCAACAGAATTCCCATGATATCAATACCAGAGTAATAGCATGTCCCTACTTTGCGCACCCAAAGCCTTCTGCTAGCACCAATTCCTAAACTAAAATAATTTCTACTAAGAAGGCTAGACACGAAACTAATTTACAACTGAGAGAGTTCTTGTGGATTTTCTATAGATTGTTTAAGAATGAACTCAGCTCTTCTCTTCTTGTCATCCTTCTCCTCATCCCGCCAAAATGATGCACTTCTTCTACCACCCTTCTTCTGAAGACTTGAATCCAAAATTTCACCCAAAAATTTCTTGCCAGCTCTAAATTTAAAATGAACAGCTGGCCTCTTGTCAGGAAGATACCTCCTATCACCATCTGCATCATCACTAAATCCACTAACTTTCACTGCTTCAATAGCAGGAGCAAATGCCTCCATCACAGACATATGGTTCCCCCCAGACATTTTATCTTTAAGCTTAGCTGGCAAGCCAACCGGAGATATATCTTTCTCTCCAGATTGAAATGGCTTAGCAAAAAAGGGGTTACTACCTGTTTTGGCTAACTCTTCCTCCTCATCATTTGCAGGCCTTGAGGCTGAAGTTCCACTTTCACCATTGCACACCAGCCTCTGCTGCAAACTCAACAAAGCCATCTCTGCCTTTCTCCTTTGCCTTGCTAGTTCAATCTTATCAGCACGAGGATCTGACTTCCTCTCATTCCACATAGGTGTATATATATACGTATGAGGATCGGGAAAAGCTGGCAACCAAGATGGAATATGCTTCCCAGGTGGTGTTTCATTCATTTCTTCAAAACTCGGTATTAATCTCCGACTCCTAATAACAGGATATTGTGGGATTGGCTGCGCAAAGGGGATTTCCTCCTTCAACTCCACAAAGTCAATTATTTCTTTAACTATCCCCGAACCCACAAGACATTTACCAATCTCAGCGGCACCCATAAACCCCTTTAATACTTCCAAATCTTCTATTCCACGAATTATATCAAACAAATTACATTCAGTTCTACAGGCTAAGTTAGCTTGAAAGCTGGATGTTTTACCTAAGTCACAGATGTATCGAATTGCAATATCCGAAAGAGCGTCCAATGCTGAGTCCTTGAATCCCTGAAAGCCCACGCTCTCACATATCTGTGCAACCGCCATTTTCGACACCGTTCGACTGAAGTCTTCGGCCTTTGGTCTGTCTGATGACGTGTCCGTTCTGGATTCGCTCTTTGATGTGCTCTCTCCACCTCCATGGTTCATGTTCAAAGCCTCATATCAAAACTAGGGTTTTATCGCAATCTCTCATTATTCACCCCATTAACACCCAACTAAGTCGGAAATTATTTCAACTGACACTACTAAAAGAACCTAATTAAAACATTAATTTCCCTTTCTGTTTCTCGCGTTTTCTCAGCAAGCAAACAGAGAAAAGAACCGTTGGAAAAGTTGCAAACCCTAGAATACTACAAAATTTGAAAATTGGACACAAGTAATCGCTACTAAATCTACAAAGAATGTTAACTCATTAGAATTGACAATCCCAGAGAGCCAAATCCGTTATCCTTAAAATTGACGAAAATTGAGCAAAAAATTGTAACAAAGTAACTAATAATAAACCCTAGGGAAGAAAAAAAAAGTGAATCTTGAATTTGTGAAAAAGGGATTTTGGGATATGGAGGGAATTTTGAGAAATTGAAAAACCCCAGTAAGACACCAAAAAAGAGGAAGGTGGATCGGCTGAGGGACAAGTGAAACAGCTGATGACTGTTGAGACGATGAAGCGAAGCTTTGGTTGGGTTTATTTATAAACTTATTTACCCAATCAGTGTACAACATTTTCTTTTAATTTTTTTTATTTTTTTCTCTTAAAAAAAGTTCAATATTTCTGAGCACTACTCGTCCGCGTATAGAAATTCTGCGCTCGCTGTACCGGGTTTTATATAAATCAAATTACCAAACTCTCCTTTGCTGCTTACTTTTAACCCTTTTTACTAGTTTTGGGAAAAAGCTACCAAGACCCCGAAATTTGTTCAAATATACATAAAGACCCTATTGATTTTGGAAACAATCTCATAGACTTTTTTTATTCAGATGAAATACAATTGAGTTGAGGGAAGGGACTTTCGAAAAGACATGCAGGGGCCACGGCTGCTGTAAGAATTTAAAAAAAAAAAGTTAATATGCAATATACTAGGGTGGAATTTTTAGTTTACGGTTTAGTTTTTTTGATTTTTGGTTCAATTTATAACTTGTTTGGGTTTAATAATTCAACCCAAACAAGTTGGAAAATTATTTGGATTTGGTGCGGTTCGGTTTCGAACCCAGTTCGATTTGGTTTGGGTTCATAATTTGATTCGGTTTCGAGTTGTAAATTTCAGGTTGCAAAACGGTTTTGGTTACAAAAATAATTTAGGTCAAACTAATATTAGTAAAAAATAAACCAGTTAAATAGCAAAATAAACAAATGATGAAAATATTCAAGAAATGATGAAATGTACACGTTATCAAAACACCAAATTGAACACCAAATTGAAAATATTCCTGATGGTTGTCGAAGCCAGCAAAAATAAAGACCTACTCTAAATAAATTGTGTATAGTAATTGAGCAGGGTCGTATCCATAGAGATCAGTAACTATTTAAATCCTTTTAAAAAATAAAATGAAAAATGAGGAGATCGTTGATGATAATAAAAATCAAATTAAAATAACAAGAATGCAAATTGAAATTGTAATTCAAAATGGGAAAAACTTTGGTTGAAGGAATTAACTCAGCTTGATTCGACTACTGATCATTGATTCAAATATAAATCATTACTACTTATGAATAGACATATTATAGCTACTGAGACCCTCTAATAGTCAATCTCTCTTTAACTAGTCGATAATTAAGGTACGACCATTGGTTATTTCCCTAATCAATAGACAACCCTAGATACGATCATAAGATTTAATCAATTGACAGCCTGAAAAACCAGAGCGACCCAAATCCTAATCAACAAATGCATACGATAATTCATTTAAATTAGATTGTTTATTCTCATAACATAACGCACTGCTATGCTATTTGTCACAAACATTAAAATCTTCATACGATGAATCTTTTAATTGACAATAGATTGAGTTGATAATTAAATAGTTGTCAATTATCTAATTAACAAACATAATCATGACAATAATTTAGAGAATAAACAAATACCCAAAAAGCAATAAAACAATTAAAGCATAAGAAAGATCTCATAGTAATGATGAATCAAAGTCTTATTAACCTTCAACTAGAATAATAGGTTTAGTTCTTCATAGAAAGAAAAGAGAAAAAAAATTAGATCTAGGATTTCTTTCCAATTAATTCCCCCTTTTGTCTCCTCCCCTCCTCCTCTCTAGAGTTCTTTTTAAAATAAAATACTAATATCTAAAATATTATCTAAATATTAAATTCAAAATTACAAAAATAACCAAAAAGACAAAACATGTTAAACTAAAAAATGATGTCCATAGTTGACAGCACGCACCCATGCCTTATCAACAAAGTTCTTCTGAAGGTCATAATTTCTCCAGGAAATAATCATCCTCAAACATCATTTTGTAGCTCAATTTTAACACCAATCAATAGAATTACACCTACAAAAATAAAACACAAGTAAATCACTATAATTAAGTGCAAAAAATTGATGTTAAAGGAAGTAAACAATGTCAAACTAGTGCATAAATTGCACTTTAACAATTCCACTACAAATTACAACAATAAAAGAAAATATCAATAAAGAAATCAGCTTCTAAATTCCAATTCCAAATTCCAAGTCATGAAGTTAATCCAAAAAAATAAAAACATTCATAAAATTATTGAATTAAAGTAAAATCATCTCCATTTATCCATCAACAAACAGAAAATGATGAAGTAAAATCAGTCCATTCTGTAAAACAATAAAAAAAAAAAAGCAAATCAATCCATTCGGCACCAATTAACCTCCACCAAACAAGCATCAACAACCAATATATATATATATATATATATATATATATAAGTCCTTCATTCTTTACCCAATTATTACTTTCTAAAACATCATAACACCACCAAATAATATAATTATCCTTTTTCAACCAACTATTATTGCAACTATAAGCCTCAATCGCAAATAGCTCATATTTATAAAGATACACATGAAGATTAATAATTCACCAATCCTAGATGAATCAAGTAACTGACCAACCAAAAGTCTTCATGTTGAAACACTTGGATGGTCCGGTTGTGTTGATTTACGAAGCTCTACATGAAACAAAAAGACTTAAAAGTAAATAACTCATAAAATAAAAAACCAAAACGTCTTAATAACATAATCATAAAATAATTATATATTATACCTTCTACAAGTGCATTCACAAACTCATTTTCCTCAACCAACACTTGTTGCGTCCACGAAAAGTGAAGATCATAACCAATTTTGTGTTAATATGAGTGCAACTATAAGCCTCAATCGCAAATAGCTCATATTTATAAAGATACACATGAAGATTAATAATTCACCAATCCTAGATGAATCAAGTAACTGACCAACCAAAAGTCTTCATGTTGAAACACTTGGATGGTCCGGTTGTGTTGATTTACGAAGCTCTACATGAAACAAAAAGACTTAAAAGTAAATAACTCATAAAATAAAAAACCAAAACGTCTTAATAACATAATCATAAAATAATTATATATTATACCTTCTACAAGTGCATTCACAAACTCATTTTCCTCAACCAACACTTGTTGCGAAGATCATAACCAATTTTGTGTTAATATGAGTGCAACTATAAGCCTCAATCGCAAATAGCTCATATTTATAAAGAAAGATTAATAATTCACCAATCCTAGATGAAGATCATAAATAACTTTTAACATAATCATAAAATAATTATATATTATACCTTCTACAAGTGTTAATATTTTCCTCAACCAACACTTGAGTGCAACTATAAGTGCAACTATAAGCCTCAATCGCAAATAGCTCATATTTATAAAGATACACATGAAGATTAATAATTCACCAATCCTAGATGAATCAAGTAACTGACCAACCAAAAGTCTTCATGTTGAAACACTTGGATGGTCCGGTTGTGTTGATTTACGAAGCTCTACATGAAACAAAAAGACTTAAAAGTAAATAACTCATAAAATAAAAAACCAAAACGTCTTAATAACATAATCATAAAATAATTATATATTATACCTTCTACAAGTGCATTCACAAACTCATTTTCCTCAACCAACACTTGTTGCGTCCACGAAAAGTGAAGATCATAACCAATTTTGTGTTAATATGAGTGCAACTATAAGCCTCAATCGCAAATAGCTCATATTTATAAAGATACACATGAAGATTAATAATTCACCAATCCTAGATGAATCAAGTAACTGACCAACCAAAAGTCTTCATGTTGAAACACTTGGATGGTCCGGTTGTGTTGATTTACGAAGCTCTACATGAAACAAAAAGACTTAAAAGTAAATAACTCATAAAATAAAAAACCAAAACGTCTTAATAACATAATCATAAAATAATTATATATTATACCTTCTACAAGTGCATTCACAAACTCATTTTCCTCAACCAACACTTGTTGCTTCCACCATGTCAGGAGCCATAGAACTCCTATATTCATTTAAAATACGATCTCCTATACTAAATGTGGACTCGGATGCAACAGTAGATACTGGAATGTCAAGGACATCTCTTACTATTTGTGATAAAATTGGATACTTCAAACTATTAACCTTTCATTATAACAAAATATCAAATTAAGTACCTAATAAATTAAGAACTTGAAATTCAATTGTTTCTATCAAGTAAAACTCTAACTCATTTGACAATTCAATGTTGTCTCTCATCTTAGCAAGCATCTCAGTGTATTTAGAGAAAGGATCCTTATAATCATCATCGGCATCACCAAAATCAAGAAAACTCAGCCCACTACTGAACCCATAACCACTAGCATAGCTTGCACTTACACTAGCACTAGCACTTGCACTTGTGCGTTTTGCACTATATGCTTCATTAAGCCTATGCAAAGTCTTTTTCACTATTCTTTTCATCTTACGACATTTCGCACTATCCTTGCCATATAAACTCTCAAAGTAAACTATTATGAAATTCATTTTGCTCCGTGGATTTAGCACAGTAGGAACAATCAACAACTTGTTTATTTTCAGTATAACCTCCCAATACTTGTGAAATTTTTCCTTCATGCACAATGTCATCCCTTTCAAATGTGGATCAACAATTTTAGACATTGAATTCAAAGCCTTTTCAACTTTTTTTCAACTTTCATATCTCATTGTAGTAATTACTCGATGTCACCATCAACGAAACAGAAAATGCCAACGTGGCATCATAAAAAATCCGCAAAAACCTGACCATTCGTCGAGCATTTTCCTAATCATCACTTCCCGAAGGTCCCACCCTTCTCTTACCACTCCCAGTCGCAACTTATTTTTCATGAAAATAAGCATTGTAAAGCTTATCCTTGTTTGCTATTCGATCAAAAGCCGACTTAAACTTCAAAGCAGTCATCAACATGATATATGTGGAATTCCACCTAGTAGGACAATCTAAAATCTCACTTCCTCAAGAAATCTGATCATTCGACCCTAAGATCTTCTCTTCCTCAACATGGATTTTAAATGATTGTAACCTTAGAGTAGATGACCTCACATACTTCAAAGCGTTACGGATACTAACAATGCTATTGTCTATTTTCCCTAACCCTTCATTAGCAATAAGATTTAGAATGTGTGCACAACAACACACATGTAAAAACTCACCATCCAACAGTAAGGCATCATCTCTCCAAGTCTTCAACTTCTTTGTCAAATATCGAATGGCACTATTATTTCCACTTGCATCATCCATGGTGATTATGAACACACTTTCGATACCCCAATCAAGCAAGTATCTTTCAATCTGCTTACCAGTCGTCTCTCCTTTATGATCAGGAACCATGTTAAAACTAATGATTTTTTTATGCAACTACCAATTATTTTCAATAAAGTAAGTTGTTATTACTAGATAATTGGACGTCGTAATCGAAGTCCAAATATCAGTGATAAGAGAGGCTTTTTGCTTACTATCACCCAATAACTCTTCAAAGAAGCCTGTTAAGCCATAAACAAGACAATGATATTCTTAGTAATGGTTCTACGTAATGGGACAACATATCTCGTACACGCAACACTACAAAAATGCCTAAATCCGATATTCTCCGTATGTGAAAATGGCAGCTCATCGAGAATAATCATTTTAACAGTTGCCCTTCTAACAACATCCTGACTAAACCCCCTAAGCACAAGCTAACTACTATCTTCCCTCCCACTAGTAGGTTCTTGAGTTAAAACTACTTGGTTGTCTCGAAAATTCTTGTATTCTTCACACATTTCATGCTGGTTTCTCAAAGTGCTAGTCCCTGATGCGCAAATTAGTCAGTGTACTAGTCGGCACAAGTATATAATGAAGAGTAGAGTATCATCCCACAAAGGTTGTATATCTTATTAGCTACCGAAATTATTTTAATCCTAATTTATTTGAACAATCGAATAAGAGAATTTAGATTAAAAATTAAATAACTATGCAGGCAATAATAAAAATCACCAAGAGAGTAAGACACTAGAACATCCAATTTCACCATAACCAATCCAATTTAATCCTCCATCTATGCTATTAAAATTTATAACCCATGTTTACAGTGAATTTCCCTAATCTATTCAATATTCTCTCTCGAGTAATATTAAAAATACCTCCACATATTAACCCACTATATCTCTATGTGAATTTAAATAAGTAAATGTTCATTAAGTTCTATGAAAATTCTTAGAAGAACTGTATGAATCACGTTGGCACATCTCTGTCTTTCGTTCAATTCATGGCATCCATTACATAGAACAAAAATACATAAATCTCCTCTCGGTCTTATTTTGTATCATCAAATCATTTAAATATTAGCCAGATATTTAAAAGCATTAAGCACAATAATGAGCACTTTACAATGGAATAATAAACCAAAAATAACATAGATTTATGAAATTAAATCTTCATAATTAAGCTATATCGTAGCACTAATAAAATAAATTAGTTCATAAGAATATAAAGAGAATCCATAAATTTTGTACAGAACATCTAAGCTCAACAATAAAAAAAAGAGAAAGAAAAACTCAAGAATTAATTTCGGCCTTCCTCTGAATCTCTTATGGTTGCTTCGGCTTCTCTTTTAATTCGCTCCTATGTTGCTTTTTCTTCTTGGCTTCTAATTTGTGCGGCTGCCCCCCGCTTAATTCCCCTAATTTTGCCGCAAGTCTATGCTTTTATAGTAGCTTTTATTCTGCACCCTAAAATCCTCACATGGAAAGGATTAAAATTAAAGCCAAGCCGCCACTTTAAATTCTTAGGCCATTACATTGCAAAACCAAAAGGGCCAACTTCACGTGCATGCCATATTTTCTTTGTAAATTAATTCTTCAATGCTTCCCCACGTGATTGCATGTATGTTGCTTAATTTAATAAAATCTTCCTTGAATTGTTTCAATTAAATCTCTTTATTTTTTTCATTTTTTGATTCTTTCAAGCAGATTTCTTCCTGAATGTTCCATTTAATTACTCTTTAATCCCAAATTATACCTTAAATAACAAAATATAAAAATCAAGATAAAATTAACATAATAGAATATAATTTAATATAAAATTAAATTAAGAAAATATATAAATAACATATAAATTACTAACACATCAGTCCCATCCAACGAACTTTTACATATTTATTCTTGACCACAATAGTTACACTTACATCAATCCTAACTTTTTGCTAATCTAGCGAAATGTTTCCACACCATTGATCTTGGAGTCATTTTTTTTCTTGGCTTAGGTGGTTCCGATGCCATCATCGATGACCTCTTCCTTTTTTATCCGAATTGGGCATCAATAGTAGTTGGTGGCACACCATTACCTGAATCAAAATCTAATTCATTTGATTAGGAGTTGTCGCAAACTCTTGAATTATCTGATGCAAACAACTAAAATCATAACATATTCATGTACAATCAATTTTTTTGTAATTATTATTCTTACATCAAACTACTACCTAAAAAATTTAATTATCATAAGTCATAACACATAGCACCAAATTAGACATATATATGCATGTAAATTGATTATTTTTGTAATTGGATTATTTGATGATGATAATTGATAAACCAAGCAGCTGCCACTAAATTATTAAATTTCATAATTAATTAAACTAATAAATATATAGAAATTAATGGTGCATTTGGTATCGTTTTTTAATAAGCGTTTTCATTTTGCAAAAATAATAAAATAGAAAATGTGTTTGGCCCGGGCATTTTGTAGCCATAATGAAAAATTATAGAGAATGAAATGTTTCCATTCCTTAACTTTTCTTACAAAATGCAGAAAACACAATATTTGCGTTCTCTGAATTTTGTTTTCTATTATGCATGCATTAATTATATGGGGACAACACTTTGGTGACTTTTGTGGTTTTTTACCATTAAAAAAATTATGGGCCCAAAGAGATATTAAATACAAATATGAAACTTTGGTTTAAAAATGATATATACACAGTAAATTTTATTATGTTTATGCAATAATTTTTAAAAAAAATATTTTAAAATAAAATAATAAATAATTTTTTAAATTAATTATGGATGTTCTATAAATTATTCTATAATATTATATTTTATAAAACTTTGTAATAATATAAAAACTTATAATTTTATATTAATATTTATTAATATGTTATTTTACTTGTTTATTATTTTTTAAAAAATATCTAAATAATAAAAAGATAAATTTAAAATTTATACATATCATATAACTGTTCTAAAACAATTTTCATAAAAATTATATCAAATACATTTTTATATTTGTATTTTCTAGATAAACTACCAAATGCATTTTACTCTTTTTCATTTTTTGATGTTAGTTTTAAAATAAACTGCCAAACACATTTTTATTTTCACAAAAAACTAATTCTTCTTATTTTTTAAAAGAAATTCAAAAACACTATTTGAAAAACAATACCAATTGCACCCTAATTTTCTCCCTACATGAACATATTCTTGTTGGAGAAAAATCAATTTTTTTAAAGGGATATTATCATTTTACTACCAAAGTTTTACTGACATATCATGTCAATACCAAGGTTTGCCGAAAAGTGCATTTTACTACCAAAGTTTTGTGCCGTTATCAATTCACTACTATTCCATTAACAACGTTAAAAATTTACTGTTGTCATAAGGGCATCAAAGACATTTCCAACTGTAAGAGTAAAATTGCCTGTTAATTGATAGATAAATTATCATTTTACTACCAAGATTTTAGGGAAATTATCATTTTACTATCGAATTTTTAGGGAAATTATCATTTTACTACCAAACTCTTGGGGGTAAAATCGACTTTTAACTCAATTTCTGTTAAACATTAATTTTTTCTTAACGGAATGGTAGTGAATTGATAACGGTGCAAAACTTTAGTAGTAAAATGTAATTTTAGGCAAACATTGGTACTGACATGATATGACAGTAAAACTTTGGTAGTAAAATGATAACTTTCCTTTTAAAAAAAAAAATTTTGGATTGATCTTATACAATACATAAGTATTCGTAATTTAGAAAATCATACCTTGACAATCTGAGAAGATTAACAATTGAAATTAATCGAAGCTTCCCAAATCACGATCCGTCACCACACCCTTGTTAGATCAAGACCTGTCACCACCACGCTTGTTAGATCACGATCCGTCGCCAATGATCTTCTAGGTAATAACTTAGGTTTGATCTATACTTGATGTATGGGTGCCTTTATCACCACTAAAAATAACTAGTAGGAGAAAATTTCTCTCAAAATTAGAGAGAAAAATTATTTTTCCTTTCATCTGTATGTTGTGGCTCTCTTTTCTTTTGGAAGAAAATAAACATTTTTATATCTCTATCTAGTGGAAACCTTAGGCTCCAGATTTTTCTATTTTTTAATTCTATTAAATCAAATTTGATTTAAATTAAAAAATAATAAAACCAAAGGCAATGTTACTTGTTCTTGTGCTATAGGGGCCCACCTTATAAAACAACACAGTGCCCTTACACACAAGCATATTACATGGAGCCTCCTACTAAATAATATATTTAGGCTTTTAATACAAATAGCTAGTTATCTGACTTATTAATCCAGTAGTGGCGCAATCAATTAAATGAGCTAACCCGGGGATCATATGGGTACATATAATAGTGGCTACAATAATTAGGCCTGTAATTAAACTAACCCAATCATTTAATTCCAAATCTACTTCACTAAAATATTAGAATTGACCTCCATAATTGTATGCTTTCTAGGATAGTGTACTCGAATAATAATTCAACTCATGCCACATTAATTTCTTTACTATACAATCCTTTGTACCGCATCGTTAATTAAATCGATATCTCAACTGTCCAATCAATTTAATTACATCTTGTTCCTTGATACTTACTGGTTTTCTCTAATGATCATTTTCAACATACTAAATATGTTGACACACTCTGATTAGAGAATTCTGTGATCAAGTGCCGAAAAACCATCAAGAGATATGTTGTACAAATTTTATATTGTTAATCTATAACTCAAGTATTCATAATTGTTCCCATCAAGATACCGGGTAATCTTGACTACAAATATGTGTCGTGCCTATTGATAACTCAAATGGAATAACAATTACAATCATGAAATCATAACTAACTCAAGATTAAGATTACAGTAAAATCAATGCTTGTGAAACTTAATAAGTCTGACAGTTATTACAAATTTAATTAAATTTAATTTGTAATCCTGTTCAATGTAGTCGCAGTATATCAATAAATTTATACATGATTAAGACAAATCATTCAATGAATTTATTACAGTATATACCTAAATAAAGTGTCCAACTTTATTTATCAACTACGAACTAAATTTATTTAATCATAAGATAACTTGTATTTATGTCTTCTGTGAATCCACATGGTGATCACATAAATACATATAATATGATTAAATGAACTTTATTCAAAATATTAATACAATTAAAATACTTGAATAAAATACCTCATTTATTTTATTAATCACAAAAATTATTTATTACAATTAAATAAACACATATACTTTTAAAGAGCATATTTTCCCAACCATTCTAAGTGTTAATTAATATATAGATTTTTTGTTTGATGATATTCTAAGGTAGCGTTTGTTTTTTTGTCTGAAATCTAAATGGGTCTGAATTTTTCTAAAGTATGAATGGGTCTGAATACGAAAATCTGAATGACATGTTTGTTTTTCTTTTTTAAATATCTGAATTTAAGTGGTATCTTGTTTGTTTTTACAATAAAAAATATCTTAAATTTAGTTATTTGACATTTATGTCCTTATAAATTAAAACAAAAAAGGAAGATTAGATTTTATAGTTTAGGAAATAAATTATTTTACAGAAATATTTTTGGAATATAATATTTAGTTGTCATTCAGACCTTTTTTCATTCAGATAAAAGTCACAAAAGTTTACTTTTTCTATTCAGACGTAAATGTCTGAAAATCTGACATAAGTTCCAAAAAACAAACAAACAAATTTTAGAAAATGACTGAAATTAATAAAATTTCAGACTTCAGACATTTAACAAACAACCTCTAAGTGTTAATTTGTTCTTAATAATTGACATACAATATCTTATTTGTATTTTTTTTAATATCTTTAAATCTTAAGTCAGTAATATTCTAATTAACATATTATACAATTTGAAAATGGTTTCATACTCTACAACCTTAGCATCATCAGATGATCAAAAAATCATCAAAAACCATTAAATTAAAATAATTGATAGCACACATGCCATGAGGATAAAAATATCTTCTTTATTCCATCCTTCCCTTGAACAACAAAACATAGTAATCTAGAATCAAATGGTTGGTGTGATTCATAACATAGAGTACAGAGGGTTCTAACTGACACAACTTAAAAATAATTTTTAACTCCCAAATATAAGAGTGTCTTGTTGTATTATAACTTCGTGAGTCCGAGATCGATCCACAGAGAAAAGATTTAATTTTTTAATTTTATTTTATCTAAAAATTAAGAAAAACTTAAATATAAACAACTTAATTTAAATAAAACTATGAAATTGAATTAGTTAGGGTTGTGGATCCACTCTTAGAAGTAAATAAAACTTAATAAATTCTTTTTGCCATTTTTTTAGATTTATTGCCCAAAAGATTAATTATATAAATTATTATTATTTTTCCTTTAATTTTATGATGGATTAAGTATTTATTGTACCAAAATTTAATATGTCCATAATAAGTCAAAATACCATTTTACCATACCTTATATTAAGATCATAAGAATTTATTGTGCAAAATTCATTTGTTTGTCTACAATAAATCAAAATTTCAAAATATAAAATATGTATAAAATTAAAAAGAAAATAATTTAATTTATAAAATTAAAAATAGAATTTGATTAAATCATATTTATTTCATAAGAGTTTCACCTTACCCTAACTAATATTATTTAGTTAAGCATAATTGAAATAAAAAGAAATATTAATATTAAATTACTTATAATTAAAAGTAATAAAAACAACTAAAATTGAAAATAAAACTAAATTTATTTATAAAAATAATTATACAAAATTTAAAAAAACACCTGACAATCAAGATTACAAGGAGATGGAGAGAATTTGAGAAGAAGAGAGATGATTAAAAACATAAAAATGAGGCCTTATTTACAGAAAAAAATTTATAATCCAGTATTTTGCAGTTCATCATAAGCTTCATACATGTGCTCCTCACAACCTTTAGATCAAGATCCAATGGCTGGTCAAATATTAAAAGTCAACATCACACGTGGCATAGTTTGACTCGTCCGATTTGGCCAAAGAACGGTTAAGATTCGGCCGGTTAATGAGTGGATCGGGTCGACCCGAATACAAGATTCGGATCCTATAACTTGCTTCACCAACCACTGCCATGTGGCACAATCATGGCCATTGAATCATGAACGGTTGAGATTTAGTCAAAATTGCCAGCTATCCCATGCACTCATATCTATTGTAAGCTCATTTCATCATCCAATCAATGTTCGGTCAATAGAAAAAGTCAACTCTTTTTGCACAAACCTAATTTTAAGCCGATCTTGACTGATCTTAAGGTTTCCGGACCTCCGGAATCCGAATTTGACCTCCGTTTATCTGTTTGGAGCCTCGAATTACGTGAAATTAATATTTTACCTAATAGACACACAAAATTAGATATATTTAAAACATAATTAATAATTCCTAATATATTGTATAAATACAAATATAAATTATAACATAAGCACAAAATAACATTATTATCGCTTGATAGTTAAACAATTTTTAATACTAATCACTAACGAAATGGACCAAAAAAGAGAAAATCTAACAAAATTACAATTGTTCTTAGGTCAACATTCATTGTACTCAAATATCAAAATAATTGCAATCTTATATTTTTTGTGCATGAAGAGTTAGCGGCAAGCTGAGACAACGTGGGGAATTTGTTATGCTAGCGATGGCAAGTTGACGGCGAAGGTGTGATCATGGCTCATGTGAGAGCACAAAGAGGAGATTGGACAATGAGGGCGTGAGGCTGTGCTGACTGCTGAGTCTGATAGTGCTAATGTGTCGGTGATGCAACAACGTGGAGCAGTGGAGGAACTGCCTGCTAGGATCGATTTTGGCTGTGAGTGAGTTAGGGTTTGGCTTTGTTTGTCAAATCTTAAATTGGGAATTAGGTTTATGAGCTGAAAACTTGAAATTGGTTGTGACTTGTGTATGCTGTAATTGGAAAAAAGGAAATGGGTTTGGTTTTTTTTTTTAAAGAGTTAAAAACCGATCGGTTTTAAAGAATAATCTTGTAGTCCACTGTTAGTGGGGTTGGTGACAGTATAGGAACGAATGAGATTTATCAATTCTAATCATTTTTCAAATAGTGAGTTAAGACAAAAGAAAAAAAAAAGTTGTCCCGATTATGTTCCAATCGAGATCTAGAATTGTCCCAGATGACATGAGTTTTTTTATCATAATTATTATTCTTATAACAGAAATATAGTACATCTATGAGCTACACGTCATATCTATATTAATAATTAAAATGACTTGTCATACACATTAACCAACATGTTCTATTTATGTATTACAATAAAACCAACTTATCATACGTAACTAGAAACTCAGATTTCAAGACATTTAGGATTCCATTTGGGATTATCCACATAGTAAATTTAGATAAATTTTATCTCAAACTTTGTCCTAGATGGAATGAATCTTGAATCCCAATAGAGATTTAGAAAATTTTGCCAATCCTAGGATGAGAGCTCATGATGGAAAACACTAAGGTGAAGACTATCCTCGAATAAGAGCCTCCCACCAAAGTATCTGATTTGTAGTTATTCGTTAGCTTGGTAAATTATTACCAGTGTTTCATTAAAGAGTACTTAGCCAAGATGATATCCTTGACTAACCTTGAGAAGAACCAAAAATGGCATTCATTCAAAGATGCCATCAACTGCAAGCTTTCTAAGAGTTAAACAAGGTGGCTATCAAAGAACCTGTCCTTTCCCTTTCAAACCACACCAAACTCTTTAAGGTCCAAATAAATGTCTTAGACTTTGTCGTTGGTGGAGTGCTCATGCAAGAAGGCCACCCTATTACTTTTGAAAGTCGGAAGCTCAACGACATGGAAGGGTACTACATAGTGCACGAAAAGGAGATGCGAGAAAAAGGAATGTCTAGTGTTTGAAGAATATATTTTTACCTTGTTTTTTACTTTATCCACTAAAAGATAAATAATTTCGCTTAATTAAAAGAAAGGGAACAAGTGCATTGAACGAATGCTATGAGTGAAAAGTAAAAAAAAAAATTATAATATCCTAGAACGAATGCAAAAATTATGATTAAACCAATTCAATACATCGTATTTTAATTATTTCCAATTCAATGTTTTTACTTAATTCAATATATTTAATTTAATATAATTTAAAAACTATGGCTAAACCAATTCAATATATTTTTAATTCAATTCAATATATTTTATTTCATTTTTTTAGAATTTTTTCATTCAATTGATGAGTGAACCTTTTTTTATTTTATTTCTTTACTTAATTCAAATAAATGAATAAATTATTTTTTATTAAACTTGTGGAAGCCATGTTGGGTAAACTGTATTCTTAATTATGTTTTAATAATTAATAGAATTATTAAAGATGGCCAATGGGTCAGGCGGTACTTGACACGACATGTATCCATACAGCACGACATGGTACTAGCACGTTTCGGTAGCGCACATGGCACAACTTGACATGAATGTGGGCTAGGCCGAGTTTAGAATTTTAGGTATGTGGGCCTTAAAAGCATGACACAATTAGAGATAAGTCAAAGCACGCCATATGAAAAAGGCACATAATAAGCACACTTCATCAATGGGTTAGCATGCGCCCATGGCCATCAATAGCATATAGGACAAAGCATATCAAAGTAAATTTTTTTTAATAAAAAGTAAACACAAAATATTATGATTTTACAAATATCTTAAAATTAAATTTTTTAATATATTTTATTAGCATAGGCTTTTAAAAATTAATTTAAGTCTCAGTTTAAAAAAATATTCTAATTGTTTTATGTTTATAATTTATTAAATGAATAAATAATATTGTGATTTTAATAAATAAAATTATAAATGTCATGATTTTATAAATGATAAATTTAAAATTTTACAACATTAGTCTTTCATTTATAAAATCATAACTTAGTTAAAAAGAGATATGTGTTCATTTGTGAATGAAATACTGTTGTTATTGTTATAAGTGCATGGGTTGATAGGCTTGAAAAAGCACACCGGCATATGAGCTTAGAAAAAAGGAGAAAAAAAGTTTGGTGGGTTTTTTTTAGGCACAACCTAAGTACGGTGCGCGTGGGCTTGTACTAGGCCGTACTGGGTCTTTAAAAAAATTTCAGCACAGCACGACACGACCCATTTATTTGATTGGTCGTACTATGTCGGCCCATGGACCCGAGTGGGCCTTGGTGTGACAGATCGTGCTTTAAGTTGGCTATCTTTAAGAATTGTGAAGTAATTAATTACAGAAGAGTTATTCATAATATTAAAAAAATAGCATACTATTAATACTTGTTATTTGGGTAATAGGTTACCTATCTATTTAATAAATTAAAGTTGAAAATTTTAAATTTTAATTTAAGGGTCCAGATTTATTATGGTACTAAAATCTCACCATTATAGAATTTTCCATTTTTATATGATAACATCTTATAAATTCATCAAACGGTAAATTTAGCATTTTGGTATCAAGGCAAAACCCTCAAAAAAAATTTTTTTTTACTAAAAATTAGAAATAACATCTATACCTCCAAAGTTTAGAGAAATAATCATGTAAACTTTTAAATTTTCAATAAGGGACACCAAAATCCATTTTAACTATAATACTATTTGGTTCTATTAACTCTAAAAAATGACTCCAATATTTTATAATAAATAGAAATATTATATTAAAATAAATGTAACAGTACATATTTTTCAAAATACTTTCAATAATAAAAAAACATTTTAACACATTACAATATTATATTTTATTAAACTAAATTTTATAATAAATAGAAGCATAATATTAAAATACTTATATATATAAAGCTAAATTATTTTCAATGTCATATAAAATAGTTTTAACATTATTAATACAAAGAGATAATTTTATTAATTGTAAAATCTATTTAACCCATAGATTTTATGTAGAATTTTTATAATAAATACAATTATATTATTTAAATAAATATAATAATTTAAATTATAAAATTTATTTTATATATTAAAAAATTCCAATATTACTAGTCTATTAGGCAAATTAAACTATTTAAAATATATTTGTATTTATAAAAAAAATTAAAGTTAATTTTTAGTTACCATAAACAAATGACATTATAATTAAAAAAAGGGTCCTAATGTCCCTTATTGAGAACTTAAGAATCTATAAGATCATTTTTTAAATTTTAGGGGTCTGAGTATCCTTTTTTCATAAAAATTTTTGGATTTTAACGCTATACTCTTAAAGATACTATAAATTTTGAGGATTCTAAATGGGGGTATTTAGAAATAGGCTTGGCAGTGGGCTGCGTCAGATTCGACTCAACCAAGCCCTAGCCCGATCTTATATAAAATAAAGTGCCTTAACCTTTTAAGAAAGTTCGACTCTTCAAAAAAGGTTAGACCATGCACGACCATTATCCAGTATGAATTAGGCCAAGGCGCACCCTTTTGCTCTATTATAAATTTTTACTTGTTTTTTTAATTTCAAGATACTTTTAGAATAGGACTCTAATTCTTCATTTGCTATTACTAATATTGTATTATCATTATTCCATTTTTATGTTGATTTTGGTTGTAAAAAATTTAATAAATTAATTTTATTTAACTTAAAAAATAATACAGATGTAATAATCTAACCAAATTAACAAGTAAATAAATCAAATACAAAATACTAAATTAATATGAAATAAAGATAAATTTTAGTTGAGTGAATCGTGACCACATGTATGTTTTAAGTGTTATATTTTTTTAATTTTAAAAATTAGTTTAAGTGGGTCAAAACTTTTTAGTTAGGCCCTGATCTGACTTAAATATTTTCGGATCTCTAACCCAACTCTGGACTCTTTTAAATTAGGCAAAGCCTTAAAATTTAAGATTGGATCAATGAGGCCATGGACTGGGTCGGGCCTTTTTACCATCCGTTGGCCGGATCCGACATGTAACTGTACTCGTTCAATAAATTATAACGAAAGAAAATCGGAAAAAAAAAAAGGAAAGAAAATCGGGGTGGCAAAAAAAGGATAAAGCAGAAAACACAACACAAGACGGAAAAGAAGCAACATACAGAGTGAGAGAGAAATGGAGAAATACTTTGGAAAAGCATACAGAGGAGACCCCGGTGTACCGCATTCGGGTCCGGAGCCGTTCGAGAACATATGGATCGGAGCCTTTGCTTTCTCTGCTCTCACCTGGTCCAATCCCTACATGTGGCACCTCACCAATCAATTCAAGTACTCTCTCCCCTTTTCTTTTTCGATTTCTTTTCTTTAATTTCATAATTTTATGAACATGATTACTGCTATAATTTCTTCTTATTTCCTTTTTTTAGAAAAATTATTGCTGCGGATTTGTTTGGTTGTTATGAAGTGTCTTTGTGTGAAAATCGACAAAATTGGCAATCTTAAAGCGCTTTCAGTGATGTTAACAGCTGCCCTTTGATGGGCTGGCGTAAAAGTTTCTGCTTAATTGAGATTCTTTTTTTTTTTTTTTTTTTGGGGGTTTGTTGTTATGTAAGAAGGGAATGCTTGTGAAATGCCGGCTTTGATTTTATTTCCTGGTTAGCTTAAGTAGTCTTTCTTTGTAGCTCTAGTGTGAATTATTTGCCGTGTTTGCATATATGTGAACTTGCTGTATTTTACAGTCACTGCTATCTTGGTTTTTCAGGATTTCATTACTGTACCAGTGGCATAGTCTCACCTTCAACAACTTTTTCTCCTTCACATTTCCCACTTTGAAATCCTTACAAGAAAACTCCATACCTCTCTCTTTCTGTCACACTTTGTGATATTGAGATTACATATTAACTCGGTGGGGGATTTTATAGCAGAGAATGGGTTTGTTTTGGTTACTGTTTGGCATGATTGGCACGATGCTGTGTCTCTAGTGGAGATTCTTCATATATCATTTTTTAAGGGGTTGAAAATTTTTTGGCTTTGGTATTGCAGTTTTACCATGACCATTGTATGATGCTGGCATGACTATTCAAATTTTATTTATTTATGTATTCACATATGTGATCGAATCAAGCAGTAGAGCTAACTGTTATAACCAATGGATCCAATCACTGGGTGTTTCAATGTGGGTAAACAACTTGAAGTACATAAAGAACTCGTAACTTGTGCGGGCTTCCTAAGCGTGACCTTCTCAAATTTAGGTTTGAAATTCTTATGTCAGTTTCCAAGTTTTGTCTAAGATGTTCAGTTGTTTATATTCTTAACTAAGTTTTTGATATCCAGTGGAGGTTTTTAGCAACTGAAACCTTTGGCTTGTTGCTCCTGTCTATGGGATTTATATATATGTCCAATGTAGGTTCTTAGCTACTTAATCTGTAAGGATTCGTTTCATGGCACCACATTTTGTGTCTTACATAAAAGGGATTGTAAGTAAAAGAGTTTTTCTCTTTTTGTTTGTTAATTCTGGTCCCTTGAAACTTTAAAGAGAAATCTATTTGACAGTGCTGAGTTGTCAACATTGACTGGGAAATTGGGGATCTATGGGTTAATAAGTAGAATGAGTTACTCCACACATTAGTTAAGTTTTTCAGTCATAGTTACTAACAGTTGGCATTATAGCTATTATTTTAATAGATCTTAGCTACCTACCACAAATAAATGCATAATATGCACATGTAGAACAATTTTACTGCATTTAGCTTTCATTGGTTATTTAAAGGGTGGTCACACTGACTACTTCCCTACTAATTAATTATTTCTACAAATTTATTTAGCCACTTTGGAATTGATGAATAAGTACTCCATGGTGTGGTTAGCCTTAATGAGTCCTAGATAAGACTTAAGGAAGTCTTATCTAGTTAACACCATTAAATAGATTTTTGATTTCAGTCATACTCTTCGTATTATAACAAAGAAGGTTGAAATCTTATTCTTCACATTATAGCAACATACATGAAGGATTTCATACAACTTTCTTTCTCAATGTATGTAACTATGAGTAAGATGAACCAGGCTTCTGTGTTTATATTAAAAAGTGAACTTTCACGATTTATTTTCTCAACCAGTGTTATTAAAGTCACATCCTGATAATTAGTATGTGGTGGACTCAATATTAGCAGGTGTTGTCACCTGCTGATGGAGGTTTCGTTTGAGGGAGAGGTTGTTTTGTTGTCCTAAATTGGCTAGTTAGGGGATCCATGAGCTGATCGATAGAATGAGTTAACCTAATAACTAGTCTTTTGGGTTGGACCTTTTTCCTAGGTCATAGATAGTCTTCTATGACTATCTTTATGATTAGATGATTCACCCAGTTTGTGCCAATGCCTGGTCAGGGTTATATAGTGCACTAATCTCATGGCCAGGTGGCCTAGCCTTAGATTTCTGTAAATTCTGACGGGCTTTTAGTGGGTATGTTATATTGCTCTCTCCCTCTTGGATTATAAATTTGCCCCTCTGCTGTCTTCTTTGGATTCTGTTTGTGGGTCTCATGGTGGTATCATGCAGTTTTAGCTCTGTTAGATTCTAGTTTCTCTCATGCTTGCATATACTTTGTCTTTCTTTCTTCTTAACCCTGCTGTTATAGGAAACTAGACAAACTTTTTCTTTTTGTCTAACATTTTGAATTACTTAAATCTGCAGTTGGCATGACAAGGTGATGTTATTTGAACAGTACCACTGGAAGAAAGAGAAGGCAAAGAAGCAGCCTTACAAATTTAAGGTCCGTTTTCGACTCTTCTAAGCTAAATTATTATAGAATTTAATAGTTGATGTACATATGGCATGTTGTTACTTTGTTATGTGAAAAATCTACATTCTCATTTTTTCTCTTTTCTTTTCCAGTGGAATGAGTACATGGACAGGGAACTCCGTGACTCCTATTATTTCAACTGGCCTGTTTACTTCCCTTAGGCTTTTTCGGTTAAATAATTTTGCTTTCTGATTAGGTATTTGGAAGCAATGGAACTTGTTTGCTCTATCTTCTATCCCCAGTTTCCCCTTACCTTGTTTCTAATAATTCTTATGGACTCAGAGTCTATTAATAATTTGAGAAACTTTGTTACTGTCACAGTGAGCGCTGTCTCTATTAGATGCCAAAACACTAGTATAAATTTTATGCCAAGCTCTGTATTCAAAAGTCTTGATGGCCTCATTTTGCGTATGAATGTTCTCTGTTACAAGGTGTTGTTCAGAGCAATGCCTTCACCTACCAAATCTTGTATAATTTTTATTTGTACAAATTCTTGTCATATCCAAAACATTCAATTGCCCGTGTATGTTATTATTCTCCAGGTTTCGTCTGAAAATTATTCCTCTTACAAAGATGGAGGGAATTGCATTTTTAATTTATTGACCAAAAATAAATAAATTTATTTACGAACATGCGTATAATTCAATTTAATCTTGAGCAAACACTATTTAAGATCCAAACTAATGTGTTGGGTTAAATAAATTAATAATTATAGAGATTTTTTTTTAAATAAGGGAAATTTTTAATAATTATTAAAGATAATGAATTAATCTGACACAAACAAACACCATACTCATAGATAAGTTTGAATTGGTGATTCCAATCAACTATTTAATAATTATGTAGACTTCCGTTTTAATTTATGGCACAATAATTCATTTATGACACTACTGTTTATCTAAATAATATATTGACTTATTTTTTTAAAATTATAACTAATATTTATAAATTAAATTATTATTAAGATTAGTTTATATTAATGATAATAGAATTTTGTCTAATTTTGTTCAGATTTTAACCTTTACAAATATTCGAGAGATGTATGCTCAATTCACTTTTAATTAAAAAAAAATATTTTTAATTAATTATATAATAAAATTAAGAAAAAAATACCCTACGTTATAGTTGTGTGGTTCCAAACTGCTGGAGGGCAGAAAAGTTGAGTGGTTTATTGGCTTATTTTTTATATCCTAAAAATCGTATAGTTTATGTGTACCACAAATTTCTCAGAAAAATATTTTAAAACACGTTAAATTAAATGATTGACACAACAATAAACGGATTGACTTAAGATTTTTACGATTATGGCACATTTATTAAACGATTAGGGTTTGAATGAACTCAAAATTAACACGACGAACTGAAAGCGGACAAGACAAGACAGGAGACATGAATTTATACTTTTAACCAACGATTGGAACTTTCTGAAGCCAAATTTTCAATTCATCTTATCCAAACTGAAAAGAGTTAAAAATTTGCACTTGTAGGGTCCCAGAAGAAAGGGAAGGGGAAGGCAAACAGGCATGGCATTTGTGCAGCAGCTTGCACGTTCCTCTCTCCCTCTGACAACTACTTCGTCTTCGGTGTTTACATCACCCATCAGATTCAGAGCATCATCTTTGCCAATCTCTGCAAACAATAAAACAACTAAATTCAGCAACTGGGTCACAAATTTTAACTCCAAATCTTTGAGTTTCTTTCTCTCTGGGGCTCTCTCATTGGGTATATCGCTAACAGGCAAGTGTCTTTTGTTTCCTCCGCAGTTACATTGTATAATGTGCATTTCTTCGCTTGTGGGTGTTTCATTTCTGTTAAATTTGAGTTATTATATATTTACTTGATATGATTCATTCATGTTTAGTTTTTATTAATTAATGGGTGGCGTTGGTTTGTTGGCCGCACATTTATTTAGCTTCAAATACATGTTAATTTGAAGATAACAATGGATTGGTTATATGTTGTATCTGCATTCACGAATAATCTTTGGCGTTTGTGTTAAATTTTTTTTTTTTTTTGCCCTTGATTTTGTCAATCGTTATAATATGGGTATGATTTTTTTTTTTTTTTTGGTAACTCTCTTTCCGAGATTCTGATTGCTAGTGCTAGAGCAATGATTTTTTTTTTTCGGCTTTCATATAATATTTATATGTTTTTTTTAATATACAATGCAATGACAAACAGAATAAACGAATGTTTTTAGGAGTGGGATGTTCAGAGGCAAAAGTTGGAGTTAACAAGCCGGAATTGCTTCCAAGAGAATTCACTTCGGTAATTGATGTTGCTAGGTTTCTCTCTGATGGTCAGGTATGTTTTGTTTTCTTATTCTTTTACGATTTACAGAATTAATCATGCATCAGGTATTTTGTATGAATCTACTGGTTTAGGAGTGGTTGTTTTATCTCCTTTATGATTAAGTCATGACATTCTGAATGCATTTGCATTCTTTATGATTAATTCAAAAAAATTAAATTCTTTATGATTTATTCATTCATTTAATATACACTTTTTGGCTGTAAATAGTGATATGAGTGGAATAGTGGAAGTACAGTATGGTAGGCTTAAACAATGGTCTTAAGACAGATGCATCTCCTATTTTTGTTTATCTGTTTTGGCATTGCTTTTAGCTTTAGGGTGTGTTTGGCACACCACATCACATGGGATTGCATTAGCTAATGCAATGCAGCCCCATCTTAGGTAAATCTTCGAGGCTGCATTATGGTGTATTATAATACATCATAATGTGAATAATGCTGCATTGAACAAGCAAATCGGGTTTATTTAATGCAGTACTCTTCATATTATTATTTTTAATTAAAATAACAAAAAATAAATAAAAATATACATTATTAAATAAAATAAAATGCCAGAACTTTTGTGGTGCTGATAAATTGCCAGTGACAGTTCGACAGTGGCTGACTGCATGTGGTCACTGCATGACAATGAGCTTTGCACTCAAATTTGGTATCATTAGAATTGTTCTTATCAATTCTACGCAATGGTGTAACTATCACTGGCAAAGAAGCTCTCATTTGCTGTAAATTTACGGTCAAAAATTGAAAAGCTGAAACTTGTGACCGTAGATCTACGGCGAACGAAAACTCCTTTGCAGTTATAGTTAAATCGTTGCTTAGCCCTGAGAATAAGGATTCTATTGATACCAAAATATAGTTCAAATGACACTAAAGTACAGCGGCAAGCGGCAGTACTGTGTGGCAGCATGTGGTTGGTGGCGGAAAATTGTTTATTTTATTTATAAAAAATTTAAATTATTAATTGAAGATAGATATTAATAAAATGTAAATGAATCTTAAATTATTAATTTAATATAGATAAAAAAATAAAAAATATTATTTATATAATACAGTCTATAATCCACCAAACATAGATCGCATTACAGCTTAATACAATATAATGCAATATAGCCTGATGAATACAATGTGTTAAACACACCTGTGTTTATTTTCTGCTTGGAATAACAGCAGGACTTTTGGGATATATTGGATTCTTTGAGATAAACAAAGATTGCAGAGTCGATCAATTTTCTTCCATTTTTGAGCTTTAAATCTCGATATTGTATAATGATTTTGAAGGTACTCGGATTCAGTAATTGCAGAGTAAACTATTTTGAATTTCATATACTGCTGACTGCTGTTTTGCTGTTGAGAAATGCAAGTGCAGAAATAACAAGTTCCAGTACAGGTTATTGGTGTGTGGTTTTGAGTTGGTTCAATAGGCTGTTAGTGTTAGTCAAAGATGTAGGCTATTCTCAAATTGAAGAAAATTAACTAAAATATCTTGATAGTTGTTTTTGGAGAGTCAAATTGATCTGGCAACTGAATATAATTTACAGTTGTTTATACTTGTCATCACAGAATTAGTTATGATGTTGTGATATTTTGGATGCATGACAACATATATAATTATATCTCATGCAGCGGAAGGCCATGAATCTAAAACGGTCCAAAGCTTTATCTTACTGAGTGAGACTGTGTTGACATCAGTCATAATCCTATATGTATTAATAGCAGCATCTGTTTCTTTCTTTTCTTATCAATTGTTGAGCAAAGGACTCCATGGTGTCCTAGAATCTTAGTGTTGTATGTGGGCAGGGAAGTCTTTATTCTATTTTATTTCTTGAAGGAAATAGGCTAATTACTAAACCCTGTCTGGCTAGTTTGCAGGAGAGAAGACTTGCACAAGAGATTGCTGATCTTGAGAAGGATACTGGATTCAAGTTAAGAGTTTTAGCCCAGAATTATCCTGAAACACCAGGTTTGCTACATTTGTTTATTTAACTGTCACTTCTTTTCTGAAATTTTATACATCTGCCTGCTTTCTTAATATTTTTAAGGCTAAAGTTGGTCGGTCAATATTTTGCAGGATTGGCAATTAAAGACTTTTGGCAAGTAGATGATAGGACTATTGTGTTTGTTGCTGACCCTACCTTCGGTAAAGCAATTAAAATATGCCATCTGGTTTGTCTAACTCTACCATTGATGACTTATAGGTACATTTTTCTTTGACCAGGCAATATATTGAATTTTAATGTCGGGGATTCAGTTGATCTTGATATTCCACGTAGCTTTTGGAGCCGTTTGGCAGGGAAGTACGGGAACATCTTCTACTGGAAAGAGAAGGTGAGGAGGATTCTTTCTTTGCCTCTCGACGTTTATTGTGTTGAAATGTTGTTGGGATTATGCATAATATATTAGACACAGGCTTTAGATGATCTAATGGCTGAAACAGGGGGAAGATGCATCTATTGAAGCTGCTGTAGTGGCAATATCAAATTGCTTGAGAGAGCCAGTGGGCCCAAATAATTGCTCTGAGGTAAAATAATGCCACCATGCTTGATTCTGTCTTGGTTACAATTTGTATATATCATGCAACTCTTTGAGAGTTATTATCCACAAGGAGGATATGCCATGTAATACTAGTACACTGGTAAAGAAACATGATCTTATTTTTCCTTTGTACCAAGTTTGGTCATTTTGTTGAAGGAGTCAAGTGTTCTTTTTCTGAATCAAATTAAAGGAATGTGCAGACTGACATTTTAGCAAATATCTGGACAGTTTTAACAATCTAGTCAGAAGATTTAGAAATTTGTAGGAGGAACGAGTTTAACCTGAACAATTTCTGCAAGTACCTTCAGACATTTAAGTGACTAATTGACATCCCAGAAGGAGCTTAATTGAGGCTTAAGTCTCATTATGAGGGAAGGTAAGGAAAAGCCTCATTTTCAACAATTGGATACAGATGGATTGTCATTTTCAAGATATAGATGAACAGATATTGGTGGTAATTCCACGGACCAACTCCCTCCTAGAGGCAATTTGTGGCTATCAGAATAATAATCAAGATCGTTTTAAATTGAATAATATCAAGCTTTAAATAATGAAGCTTGCTCAAGATTACAAACTTAAAAATTAGTAAGTTTTAAAATTTGTTCTCGTATCATGCTCTACGATTCCATACCATGACTCCACAATATAAAGTGTCATTACTGGTGCCACTACTTTTAGTCGAATTCAAAAGCAGCTACACCACAAATTATAGCAAATAACTAACAACGAATACTAATAAAAGATATTAAGAATTTATCAGGAGTGGTCACATTCAAATAACTATTTTAAAATATTTTTACTATTATTTATCTTTCCTAATTATTTGCTATAGTGTATTTGTTTTTTTTTTTTTTAATAAGTCTAAATGTTCTGAAATCAGTGTATAGTCATGGAACATGACCTGAGAACACGCTTTATATTTGTTGTTTTAACTTTTCAATCCCAGGTAGAACTTTATTTAAAGTTTGATCCTTATTCAATAAAAGATGTCTTAAGAAATTTTATGGTAAATAGATAAGTTGAATTTAATTAGTGTTGGTCCCACAAACTGCCAGCATCTTTGGGAGGTTTAGGTTTCCTCAAATTAACCTATATATCTTTAATTTTTCATAATTTAGGTAAATTTTTGTTACTAACAATTTGGATCTGTAATTGTCTTTCACAAGTCACAACTGAACTGGAAGGTGTTTAATGTAAATTTGAGGAAGAGTGGTGGTAAGTGTCAAAATAGAGAGAGAAAAATAAATGAAAAACCACTATATGTGGATACAAAGTCATATATCAAATTAGCCATATACTTTGGTAAAGAAATAAAAAAAAGTACTGCATTTCTGTCATTCACTATTTAAGCTCTCAAGCACATAAAAATTGTGAGTCACAATAGAGTGGCTTTCTACTGCTTTCCTTTTTGTTGATTTGGTGCCGTAATTTATAACTTAATTCAGATCTCTTTTCTCTTGGCAAATGCTCTTATTACAAATCTACAATGCACACACACTCACAAATGCACACTGTGACACTAACACATGCTAATTCATAAGATTCAGAAAAAATTAATTGTTGGTCTAATAAGTTACTTGTAAAGACACTTACAAATTATGGCAATGATAGTTATGCCACAAGCAGTAATTAAAAGCATGCATGAAGATGTTTCTCTATCCAGAAGAAAGTAAGGGAAGTCCATGCCAAATAATAGTTGCAGATGCAGCTTTTTTTGTTGATCCTATGCTAGGAGTCAATGATTTCCTGGTATTATTATGTGTTATGCTGGAATTTCTAGCCGAAAGAAGATTGGCATTTGTTTCTGTTGAAGTTTTATAGCCACTGAATTTTCAAAGGTATATTGATATATTCTTTTGAGCATTTGATCATTAATGAATCTTAAACTAATAAAAGCCGAGACGGGTTGGAGGATCATACATCTCTCCTCCAAAAGAAAAACTGCTGCCTCAGAGAAGCTACCTTGGAAACATACACAGACGTCGGCTCTTTCTTGAGGGAAAAGCTAGGTGTACTCTACCATTCGGTACCTCAAGAACTCTGGGTTGCTCAGGTGACTCAACTCTGGAACAAACCTCTTTGGTTCCCCACCCTTTACTGCTACAACGGCAAAATGTCCTTCCTTTACATCGTTTGGAACCTTTGTTGCACCTCGTATTTCCCCATCATCAGCATCCGTCTGAGATTCTGACGAGAAAAGACCTCGTTGTATCTTGTCAATGACCATCTTAAGCTTCATTAAGCCTTCGATGCTGTCTTTCCTTCTATCCATGATTTAATGAGTTTTAATGTGAACAAATTCACCAAGTGACTGATATTTAAGTATATAATTAACATATTAAAAGGAGTTTTCTTGCCTAAGTTCCACTGTGAGGGAAGGTAAGGAAAAGCCTATTATCCAACATTTTGGATATTAGTCATTTCCAAGATATTAGTCATGTTAAGGTATCATTTGCTTGTTGCTGAGCTTTTCCTGTGTAACGGGCATCAATCGATTGCCATAATAGGTAATGCTTGTAGGAATTTTAGAAGATTGTCTTTAACACCTGATCTGGAAGGATTTTTTATCTAAATTTGTGGTGTGGGTGGAGATAAGAGTGTCAAGAAAGAGGGGCGGAAAAAAGAAAAAGAAAAATCTCCATGTGTGGCTACAAATTCATATATAAAAAATGCACATACAGCAACAAGGGTACATAAACAAATGCTAATTCAAAAAATGTATGTAAAGACAAAATATTGCTATGATAGTTCACAATCAGTATTTAAAAAAGAAAAAAAAAAGGCATGCATCAAGATCTTTCTTATACAGAAGAGCCAAAGGTAATTGCATGTCAAACAATAGTTGTAGATGCTGCCTTTTTTATTGATGGCATGCTAAGAGTACATAAATGATTTCCAGGAGACTATTTTCAAAGAAATAGTGCCACTGAATTTTCAAAGATATAATGCACAAATTTACACGTTTGTTTCACATGATGTTTCACTGATTTATTCCTCCGACCATTTGGTCACCAATGGATGCTAAACTAACAAAAGATGAGAAAGGTTAAAGCGTCATTCATCTCCGCTACCAGAGAAAAAGTACTGCCTCGGAGAAGCTAACAGATTGTTGGTTCTTTCTTGAGGGAAAAGCAAGTTGTACTCTAGCATTCCGTATGGATTCTTCTATGTCTTTTATTATACTTTAGAACATTCTGTAGTTCTTCAGGTGGACAAGGAACCGCAAGAATGCCTTTCTGTTGAAATCCGTATTCCTGCTCCGCCTGCTTCAGTAAGCTCAAGAATTCTGGGTTGCTCAGGTAACCCAACTCTAGAACGAACCTCTTTGGTTTTCCACCCTTTACAGCAACAACTGCAAAGTGTCCTTTCTTTACATCTTTGGGAACCACTGTTGCACCCCCCGATTTTCGATCAACATCCTTCCGAGATGCTGAGAATAGACCTCGTTGTAGCTTGGTAATGAGCATCTTAAGCTTCATTAATCCCTTAATGCTGTCTTCACTTCCCTCCATGATCTATTGTTTCTCTGAAACTTATAATTAATTCTTGTTCTTTTAACTCTTCCTTTTTCTTGTTTTAGTTTGAATAGTCTCCGAATAATTTTATAGTAGCCGGGGAAGGAGATGGGAAACAAGTTGAACTTTCTGAGAAAAAAGTATGGGGCCACTCACTGTTGATTATGGAACCATGGATTGAAAGCTCATCTCCCTGATATCTCTCAGAATGGTAGGGACTCTGAAAACACGTTTTACGGTTTCCTTTGTTTCCCGTCTTGAACACCTTTTTTTCTGTCCAATTAAATGTGTTTATTTTTTTCACTGCACGCCTCGCTGTATTTGTTCACCATTGCCAATTAAGGAGAGACTTGGTTCCTCTAGTTTCTGGCCAATTATCAAAGACTCTTTGAATTATTCTTGCCTGGTGGAATGGTCGATTTTATATTGTCTGTCAAATTCTTCTTCTCATTATTATTTTTAAATCTTTATATAAATGAAAAACCAAATCTCTCCCAATGCGAGCGCCATGACTAGCCAAACAAAACTATTTGAAAACCACTCAATCAAACTCCTATAAACCTAATATACAATTTGTTAGCCGATGTGAAATGATAAAAGTGCATGGCTTAATTTTCCAATACATTCTATGAAATCATTCCTTTTTTTTTTTTTCTTTTTTCCTCCATGTTATGCAAACATCCATTATTTGTGGAACAACAATGTTTTACTAATATAATTTGTATTCCAAATAATATGTCTTAAATCAAAATTTATCATGTGGTAGGTGGTGTTGTACTCGAATATAAACTTGATTAGTCGGCAAATGAATATCTACAGACACCTAATCCAAAATATGAAGTCATAAACTGCGATTGAATGCAACATTGAGCTCGAAATGATGAGAAACGGGAAAAAAAAAAGGCATAAAATCACAATTTAACACAATTGTAACATTTAGTTATATTTGTGAGAAATTGTGCAATTGAATGCAGTTCATCAACTGGTGAATAAAAAATAATCATATAAAATTTTTAAACCTGTCATTATTGTAATATTCTGAGGCCTATATATAAATTGTAAAACCCTTGTGGACGTAGTTATGTTAGCAAATAGCACTTGCAACCGACAGAAAAATTTGTCTGCAGACTTGTGAAGGAGGTTTTTTTAGGGTCGGCTTGAAAATTGAAGTAGGGTTTAATGCGTTCAGATTTTGTGGAAACTGAAGCAAACTGAGACCACCGAACTTTGACTGCCTTAAATTATAGGAAAATGGTGAACATGCAAAATTCTTTTATTTTCATAAATAATGACACAATTTTTTTTCTTAATGTTAAAAAATAATCGCTCTCTTAAAATTTGTCTAAAAGAAGGGTTTGTTTAATTTTAAAAGCAGGGTACGTAACTATTTATAAAAATAATGGAGTTTTCCTGATTATTATTATTATTTCACCACGTCATGGGTGTCACTCATCTCCATATATATTTGACGAACACTTAACCGAGCCATGCCAGTGTGTTTGACTGATATGTTTGCATAACTACAGCTGTGAATACGGACGTACGAATTACCTTGGCAGAAAGGGGTGGCAATTTCTGACAAACGAAGGGCCCTCACTCGACCCGAAATAAATTAAGATCTTGGCATATATCAATTTGACCAATGAATCCAGATTTACGATTTAGATTTGCAGCAACTCCAGATCATTTTTTACGGAAAATTTTCTTTAATATATCGGGTTCAACAAACTCCACGGGACACTATCAAAAAATAAATAAAATAAATAAAAATATAACCATTCGATGAATGGAGTATAGTACCTCTCAAATACTGTAAATCTCAGTCCTTTAAAATTTCTTAGGATTTAGGCTAGATATTATTCACATCTATAGATTAAGATCTTCTTTTAATTTTAATTCTTCTGATTTTTTATATAGATCTTGCACCGTCCATATCTTAGTATTAATTTGTTATTAGAATTTAATTATTTTTACTTTTTAATTTATTAACTATCAATTATATTAATAAAATTTATTCAGGAGAAAATCATATCGGATCAGTTTATATCAGGAGAGAATTCTAATCCCACATCTATATATTGAGGGACAGTTGGTCATCATTTTCTTGTCTAATATTGAATCATTCATAAATATTTTAATAAAACTACTGTGATATAGTTAAGATGCATAATACGTAATGGAATTTAAAGGATATGTATCGTCAGTTGTCAATCTAGTTGCTCCTCTAATTTTAAATATTTGGTGGCCATTAATCTCGTAGTTCAATAGTTGTCACACGATTCTTAATAACTCATGTAACAATAGGTCGATAGTTGTTTTCCTCTTTATTTCCAGATTTCATATAAATATAATTCATTTTATTCGTTTTAATGTAGGATGTTAAAACATATTCATTCGGACCAGATCCGAGTGGTGCGTGCTAGGCATTATCTAATTTGGGGATGAGGCTAGACCAGACTCAAGCTTTACTACTTGCGGGGTTCGGTCTAAAATAGAATTTTATTAAAATATTATAAAATATATATTATTTTAAATAATTATATTTATTTGTCTTAACTATTACATATATTTAAAATTTTAGATATTTAAAGTTTATATTTTCAAGTTTAATTTCATTAAAATAAAATTCAAAAATTAAAAAATAAGTTAAAAATATAAATACATAAAATTATAAATATAAAATCTAGATTTTTTTAAAACCTGGATAAGTGGTTTTTTTTTTTTTTTTATCCCGGAGGTGCTTAAAATTAAAAACACGCTCAGATCGGGTCCAAAATTTTTCGATTTTTTTGGGCAACCTTTTGTTAACCCAATCCTAAATCCTAATTGATACTTCCTTGTCGTCTGGAGGATTATTCTGGAGTCGGGATGATGACAGAGAGTTACCAGTTACATGAAATGATTTCGCTAAGATTTGATCTCTATTGGTTCATTTGCTTATTCAGAATAATTTACCCACGCAACTCAGAACGGGCGAAGAACTTGCTTAAGCTCGTTGATTCAAAGCACAGTTGCGTATACCTCTTTAAATGGCACTCCAGCGCTTAAGTCAAACTCTCGCAAGCAAAGTGTGCAGAAGCTGAAACATAATCTTTCTCTCTTCAGAATGCTCACAATCTCAGGGAGAATCCTCTCTTCAATCGGTCTTATGCCTTCTCTGAAGGCATGTGACTACATCTGTCCCATATCCAATCTCATCCCGTCAGATTGATCTTAGCGCCTCTTTTTCCATTGCAAGGGTGAAAAAGTAAAAATATGTTTCTTTTTTGGAAAAATGAAATTAATTTAATGTTAAGGCAGATAACATTATCGGTCGAAGACAATAAAGGGAGGAATTAATCAATAAAGAGAAAAAATAAAAAGAGGAAATTTAAGTGATTGATTATTTAAATTGCTTGATTATTTGAGTTCTTTAAAAAACGACGAGAATTGCTTGAGTGGTGTGTATTCTTGCATTTCACTACGATTATCAGCTTCAAAATCATTTATTATTGTTACCGTACGACCATTTTTCGCACTGATTTTGATACGTTTAAGATTTGTCATTGCTTCTTTACTTTATATATTTTGTACTTTCCACACAGAAAATCTCATGGCAAATTAAAATCGTTCCAAGAAAAAAGAAACCACAAAGTAGAAAAAGCATGAGTTATCAGTACCACCTTATCCATTTGATTATTTTTAATTGTTAGATTAATTCTTTATTTAATCTAATATTTGGGGCCACACATGAAACAAGTAAAATGTGCGTGTTATTATTTAATTAGCCAATAATTAAGTGATTTATTTAATGTTAATTAAAGGACTAAGGATATAATTGTTATGGGTTAAATACATAGATATTAGAGTTTTAATTATTACTTCAATGAGGGGCAAAAATAATAATTAACACAAAATAATTACTAGACAGTTTTAATTAAAACTATTAGTTAGTTTTCTTATATACTTGTCGTCCCCATTCTAAATCAATCTCCTTTCATTCTCAAAATCCTCTTAGTGAGAATTCTTTAAAAATGATAGAGATTAGTTTTGGAAGCCCCTCACTAAGAATCAAGAATCTCTACACAGCAACAATGGATTCAGGTATGCTTCCGAAATTATATTACTCAGTAATTTAGTCTGGATTCAAATAAGGTTTTAAGTTTTTTCATTAATATTTAATTGAACTTTAAATATGTATTTCTTGATTAGCGATCTCACTTGAAATGTACAATTCTGCTCAGAAATTTTACATTATATTTAGGTCACAAATTAAATGGTTAAAATAATAACGCAAAATAGCACACATTTTTATAAGCAAATGTTGATTCTTTTAAATAATATAGGTAAAATAGTAAAATTAACCATATGTTGACATCGGTCAAAGATTTAAGAAAAGAAAAAAAAAAAGGAATCATGTGATAAAAAGAAAATCAAAGATAGAACTATGTGACAAAAAGAAAATTAAGGAGAATTTAATTGATTAATTATTCAAGTTGCTAGTTCATTTAAATTTTAAAAAACTGCAAAGATTCCAATGTAAATTTCCTTTGAATTAGGGGTGTGAATGTTAAAGAAACGAGAAATATCCTCACGAAACGAGGCCAGCCCATAGTGGCTCTTGCTCCATGAAACTAGAAAGTTTTTATTTTGGGCCTCGGTCAGCCCAACACAACAATCCAATTGGCTGTAAGAAAAAGAGTGAACCTCAGAACACCTCTTTAAAGTTCTTATGAAGCTCCACTTATTTTGTGTATACGCGCATACACACATATGTACACATAACTCTTATTTTAATGAAAATTATAAAAAATGATACAATAAAATTTAATTAAATATTGAAAATATTTTTTATAATAAGAATCTTATCATTGTATAATTTATTACTTTATTGCCTCAAAACTATTTTAATTTTTTTTAAAATTATTTATATCGTTTAAAGATTGGAGGGTTCATGGTTTACAGTTGTAAAAACATATTAATTTAACTAAATTCATATTTGTCCTTTTATGTAATTTCTTCTGTATGATTATAAATGTGCGGTTTTATAAAGATTTTAGAAGGGTGTGAAATTATTCTGGGTCCAAATAAAGACAAATGCACAATGAATTTTTCTGCACAAATATATTGGCAATTCAAACGGAAAAATGTTTATAGGAAAAATTGTCTGAAATGTTTGATACTCAAATAAAATCTCATGTAAGGAGAAAACCAACAATCCACTTTACACAACATTGATTGTTCTGGCCCTTTGTTGAACCATAAAGTGCAAACTAACATCAACCAACATCTGTGAAATGCAGTCCATTTCTATACCCTTTTTTCTTTAATCATAAACATGAGATATTTGGGAATCAAACATTCAATTTCAAGAGTACTGTATCCTGTGCACTATAAACAAAGCAAATTAAAATTATGTTGCAGAAGGCAAAAGGTCTTCAAATGGTGGATAATTTTGTTTCCCTCTCAAAAGTGATAGAACCCAATAGACAAAACCCGCCAAGAAGAAGCTGAAAAACCAAGCATTGGTGTAAATAACTACAAAAGTATTTGGTATTGCAACAACTAATCCAACCTTCTGCAAGAAACCAGGAATCACAGGCAAAATCCCAATGCTCAAAGCTATGATTGCTGCCAGATTGTAACCTCCTGAATAATAGTGAGCTCCATTAGGATTCAACGAGTACAAGCACTTGATGCTCAATTTCGCCCCCTGAATGAGATAGTAATCTGCTAAAATTATGCCGCCAATTGGACCCAACAAAGCAGAGTAGCCAACTAACCATGTGTACACAAAGCTTTCACTTGATTTAAGAAGCCTCCAAGGTTGAAAAGCAATTCCAAGCAATGCAGTTAAAATAGCTCCTTTTCTAAAAGTGAATATTGAAGGGCTAAGATTAACAAGGGCATTTGCGGGAGCCACAACATTAGCTGCAATATTAGTTGTAATGGTGGCAAGGCTAATGCCTATAATACCAAGGATTCTTGTTGTAATCCCTCCAATTTGATCAAGCAGTTGAATTGGACTAGAGATAACACGGCCAAAAATTACTTGTGTAGAGCAAGTTATTGCTAGGCCAACAAAAGTAAACGCTCCCAAAAAAATTGGCAGACCAGCTTGACCCAAAATTTGGTCATTTTGGCTCTTGGCATATCTAGTAAAATCAGGTATGTTAAGTGCAACACTAGCCCAAAAGCTTATATTTGCAGTGAGTGAAGGAAAAAAGAGTGACCAAAATTCGGAAGAGGAAAGATTGGATGATTTCGAGAGCATGTGACCAAATCCACCAGCATTGACATAAGCCCAAAAAAGGAAACTTGAAGTGAGTATGATAAGAATTGGAGCTGAGTATTTTTCAAGCTCTCTAATTCCTTCTATTCCTTTCCCTACAATGGCCAATTGAGCCAACCAAAAGACAATAAAACATGCAAATTCTAAAGGAGAAGTGCCAAGCCAAGGTAAAGATTGTGACAATATTGAAGATTGTTTTATAAATTTTGGCAAAAGAAGGAAAACTGCCTCACCACCGATCCAAGTTTCAATACCATACCAACCACAGCCAACCAATGCTCTAAGCAGAGTAGGAATATGAGCACCTTTAATCCCAAATGACGATCTCGCTAAAACTGGAAAAGGGATGCCATATTTCGTTCCAGGATGGCCTGTGAGCACCAATGGCACCAATAAAATTACATTTGCAGCAACAACAGTAGCAATTCCTTGCCACCAAGCCATTCCAAGATCAACCAAGCTGCCTGCTAAATAGTAAGATGGCACCCCAGCAACAAGACCAATCCAAAGACTAGCCATTTCCCACCAAGAAAATGTTCTTTCGTTGATTGTTGATGGCTTCAGATCTTCATTTGTAAGAGTAGGATGAGGCTCCAAGTCATCATTGAATTCAGTGGATGACAATGGCATTGCCCTGGTCAAACTGCTGCAAAACTTGTGGAATGTGGTTATTTTGGTAGCTGAAAATATAGATGGATAGGCTAGTTGCCAGGGTAAGGGCCTATTTGGTTCATGCGAGATTGCAGCAGGGAGGGAAAGTTGAAGATGGTGATGGAGGTTGATGCTGAAACATTTGGAGACCATTACTCTGAAGAAAAAGATTCAGCTGGGCCTGGGATTCAGGTTTTACAATCAATGGTGTCTGTTTGTTTGAGATAAGGTGAGTCGACTGAGTTGTCAGTTTCAGTTTGAAGGATTCTTTCCAGTTGTATGGGCTGGAGTGCGTAAACGTACTAAATTTTTATTGGATCATCAACGGCAGATTGTTGCTAGGGAAAATTAATATTTATTAATTTTACTTGTACCTTTCTTCTTCCGGGAAAAAAATATTTGTCATTCTGGTCATTTTAATAATAATGTTGTAATTTTTCGAATAATTATTATTAGGGTATTGTAGAAATAATTATTTGTGAAAAAAATTATTTAAACATTAGTTGAAATAGACATAACATTAAATAGAATTTATTCATACATTTACAAATATGTATATACAATTTTTTATTGTATAATAATTGATAATTAAAATAAATATTTTTAATTAATAAATTATATCTTAAGATAATTGGTGATAATAATAATAATTTATTTAAATTTGATAATTTTATTTCTTAATTGAAAAAGGATAATTTAGATTTTTATAATATATGTTGTATGGATATATGTGAAATTATATTAAGTATAAAATTGATTCTGAAATCAGAATTCGAAAAGTTACTCTTTTTTTTTTTTACTTTTTAAAATCTACCGTATTATGAGTTGGTTTTTCTAAAAGTCATTTTAAAAAGAATTATCAAACATTAAAGTTAACATTTTAAAAAGAATTACCAAACACTAAAATTAACTTTTAATTTTTTAAAATCATTTTTAAATCCCTCAAAAGCAATCTCAAAAGGACCTTTATTAATATCGGATGCTTTGAATTTAGAAATACATGTATATCTCCAAAATATATTATCTTACATCAGTTGTATTCTATTATGTCATTAAAATTTGATTATATTCAATATTTTAAAGATAATACAACACATTTTAAATTTTAATATGACTTATAAAACTCATAAAATTAAATATTACTAAAAAATAAAATGCACAGAAGATATTTATTTGTATTAATACACGTTTTCAAATTTTAGAATATAAATTTTAAGAATAAAATAGTATTTTTATGGGCCACCAGCCCTTTGGCCCATTGCTAAGAGCAGTCCTAGCTTTTGTGCTATGGCTTCATTTCCTCACCCCAACTGTATAATTGGATGCCGAAAGACATTTTTCGCATGTAATTGCGAGTAAAGTAAATTTATCTTTGGAGAATAAGTGAAAGTAGATATATATGGATAAAAAAAAATACATCCTTTCAATATTAGTGAAGATAGATATATATGCTATGTGACATAATAGAAAATTAACTAAGGGCTAGTTTGGTAATATTGTGTCTTTTAAATAAATATTATTAGTTATGTTATAAAAATAATCAGTTGTAAAGAGAATCATGTAAATATTTTATAAAATTTATCTTCAAAAGTACCAAGAGTTTTAAAATCAGTCATATGTAAATTGTTACCTATTGTAAAAATATAATAACTGAATTAAACATAATGTTGTGTAAAATTTATTCAAACATTTATAAACGTATATATAAAATGTTTTTTGTTGTGTATATATAATAATTTATAACGAAAATAAATATTTTATATCACGAATTTTTTTATTATGTTATCTCAGTGTAATTGGTAAAAATAATAATCTCTTTAAAATTAATGATTTTATTCCTTATTTAATAAAGGAAATTTTGCACTTTTATAATGTATAAGGATATATATGAAATTGTATAAATATAAAAGTAATTCTCAAAATTTGATTTTAAAAAATTACTTATTTCTCACTTTTCAAATCTGTTGTAGGATGGGATAATTTTATTAAAAATGATTTCTAAAAAAATTTACCAAACATCAAAATTAATTTTTAAATAAGATACTAAGGTTAATTATTGTAGACATCTTATTGTAAATTAGTATAATTTGAATTATATTGTAACATATTTAATATTAATTACGTGTGAGTTTAAACTAAAATTACGTCAGGCTGCCAAAGCGTGATACAAATGTTCGTTAGTCAGCGGCTTAGCGCACTACGATCCGTGTTTCTTTCAGCTGAATTTTAAAAATCCTTCACTAGTGGCTACAAAAAATTTTGTGGGCAACCAAATATCATTTGCCCTCATAATTATTATTAATTATGCCACCTCCCCCATCAACGCCAATCCGTCATTGATGACGAAGGCTCAATGGCATCTACCCAAACTCTTTAATAAAGCGTCGGTAAAATTCTTGGAATTCCAATCGGATTTAGGATACAACCCATTTAGGATAAGATTCGGAATAAATTTTATCTCAATTTACTATCTAAATTAAAATTTAAAATGTTTGACAAGACCTCAAATATTTAAAAATTTAAAATTATAAAAAAATATAACAAATCATAAATTTGATATGTGAATCAATATATGACAAGTCATTTTAATTAATAATATATATATATAATATACCAATAATAAATATATTTATGACATATTATTTAGATAAAATCCGAACAAAATACTCATATTATTTAAGATAATTTAAGATTCTAATTAGATTATGATCTTTATGAAAAAATAAATAAATTAAGATTAAAATATTTTTTTATTCCAATATACTATTTAAAACAGGACCAAAATTCATAAATCCCGGCCAGTCTTTTCCCATGTGTCTAAAACTAAGTGAAGCGCATCAAGGTAGCTTCCACAACTGACAATTGTCACAAGCTGCACCACTTCAACAATTCAAAGCCCAAGTTTAGTGGAAACCAATTGCACTTTGCAAAATTACATTAAACGTGTTCATTATTTCTTCTATAAAAGGCTAAATTTTATGTGCATGAATGTATAGAAAATTAAGTGTATTCATTAAGTACAGCATATGATGCCATGGAGGGTGTAGGGTCTTCCCCAAGTGAAAATTCAGGAGGTTCATTTCTTCCTCATCTTCTTATTTCAATTTGTGGCATAACAGCAACAACTCTAGCAATAGTCGCATATCATCTCATCGTTAAATATTTAATGATGAGACGACGGCTGCGGAGTGAGAGGCTGACAATTTCTGGGTCGTCGCAAACGCTTCACCAATTTGCTAAAGGGATAGAAGAAAAAGTGCTTCTTACAATCCCAATTCTCGCTTACTCTGCCAAGGATTGTAAGTTATTTCGCGTGGATCAAAGTGAGTGTGTTATTTGCTTAGGAGAATTAGAAGATGGGGAAATGGTACGTTTATTGCCTAGCTGTAGGCATGCGTTTCATGTTCCATGCATCGGTAATTGGTTTTTAGGGCACACTATTTGCCCGGTTTGTAGGTCACCAGTGGTTGATCAACCGAAAAGCACTTCTGGAGAAGTAGCTAATTTGCCAAGTGATGATTATAATAATAATGACAAAAGAAATGATCAAGAAAGGTTACATAGAAGTGCTTCTAGTTCACGGGTAGAATTATTACATTCAAGTGATTCTCTTGGACGTAGCGTGTCATTAATTATGCCCATTGAAGATAAACAGCAACTTTTGGCCACAACTTTGAAGAGGTCATTGTCTATGGATGAGTGTTCTAATTATGTTATTGTTAGATTACAAAATCATGATCACATCATGTGTAAACAAGAAAGTGATGATGATTATGATCAATCTTGTTCTTCATCTTCATCGTTTACAGCAAGATCTATGAAGCAATTAGATCGAGTGTCTTCAAGAGTAGTAAGGTCTTTCTCACAGCTAAGGATTGGCAGCAGGAGTAGCAGCACAAAAGCTAACGGAAATTTCCTTCCTTGCTGATGAGATCAAATCTTTTGTATTTGGACTTCCTTATTATTATAATTGATTCTTAATTAATAAGTTAGATTGTGCATTTTTTTCCTTTTAGTGAAAAATAATTAATAATCAATTAGGATATCGTCACTATTTACGGCAGTATCAACATTCAACTTGAACTAGTTTTGAGGTAGGAGTTGCCACATTTTGGTTTTCTTCTTCTCCTTTAGGGTCTCCATGAATTAGTCCTGAAACTTTTGTTCTTAGATAAACCTCCATCAATGCTTTTGATTTTACCAATGACATCTAAGGATCCAGCTTATTTAGCTTCAAACAAGCACTTGTTCCTTGCTTTCTAAATAATCTAGCAAGTTATTGCCATCCGTTCAAATTCTTTTCTACTCATCTTCTTTGCTACCTCTTGAATGACAGTAAGCATGTCTGGACCTGCCAATCCTTTAAATCCCTCTGCAAAATTGATAATTCTTCAAGTTTTCTGGGCTGCCTTACATTTGACCAGAGTGTGAAAATTATTCTTAAACTTGTTTCCACAAATCTGACAAAAAGGACCATGTAGCACTTTTTTTATCCACAAGTTTGCAGTTGTTGGCCACAGATTCTGAGCAACTCTCTATAAGAAAATCTTGATTTTTTCTGAAAGGTTGAGAGTCCAAATCACTCTCCATTGATTGTTATAGGAGTGTGAAGAAGTGATGGTGAACAGAAATGCTTACTGTCTTTCAAGAGTTAGCAAAGAAAATGAGCAGAAAAGAGTTTGAATGGATGGGTATAACTTGTTGGATTATTCACCAAAACTTTAAGACTCCTTTTAACATAATCCCGTTAACTTATCAGAACGAAAAAGCACATATAATGTGAAGGCAACAAATCATGTTCAAGTTAACATGTACGTAAGATTCAAGCGTGACTTGACCAATTCTAGGGATGCAAAATCCGGGTTCGGGTCCTCGTTCAGTCTTCTCGGTTTCGAACCCGGATGTAAACCCGAATATTTTTATCCCGGGTCATATCCGGGTTAAACCCTTAAAATCCCGGGTTCCCGGATTCCAGGTTTATAACCTGGGTGTTTTCTAACGACATGCATCTTTCCATCTCTTTCTTCAGTGAACTTCTTTCTAATTCATAATCTATTAACACCAATAATGGAAAATTAAAAAAAAAAGAAATAAAACCCAAGATATCAGAGAACACAAATTCAATTATCAAACATAATCATGACGTCTTGACGATGATGACGACATATTGGGCTTTGTGGGGTTAGGTCAAGAAAAGGGGAGAGCATAAATGGCGGCTGAAGTTTTTTTTTTCCAAATAGAAAATGAACATCCGAGAGTAAATCACAACAAATTTAAGGTTTCTAGATGCAAAACAACTGGGGTTAGAAGTGCAGCGACCAAAACCGAGATCCCGATTCGTGAAAGTGGACAAACGGCGGCCAAAACCGTGACATGGCTGGACGAACCACAGGTCCACGGCTGATGATGACGATGAACACGAACACAGTGAAGGTGGTGAAACGATGATGAGTGACGACGAAGATTTGATGAAAGGAAGGGCTGAAGAGAGAGAGGAAATATTTGGATTAGGTTTGGTGGCCATGGCTGTGAATATGGGCACTAGGACTGATTTTTTTATATTTTTTATTTATATCAAAATAATTTAAAAATTAATATTAAAATAAACTTATCCGAGTTCCGGTTTCGGATTTGTGGGTTTGTTGAATCTGGATCCGGAACCGGAAACGTCCGGGTTGAAAATATTGAATCTGGATACCGAATTTAATTTACTCCGGTACGGGTTGAACCCAGACCGGATTTTCCGGATTCATCCGGATCCGGATTTAATTGTCATCCGTCCAATTCCATCAAAATCCTAACCAAGCAAACTCAGCACGAAGAGTCAATGAGGACAACACAAAGCAACAAAAGAAACCCTTAACCCTAATCATCGATTAACAACATTCCCAAGTATATACCTACCTAATGGGTTAATGAATGGGTTAATGTAGAGGAAGAGAAGGCCAGAATTGCCCCCAAAAAGATCATCGAAAGGAAAGTAAAGAACAGTGATTTAGGAGAACAAAGTGGTCAAAACGACATGGGCGGTCAAGATTCCGTAAACTTTGCAAATGAAACCCCATCGTAGCTGGTTCTCACCGTAGCAGAGACTGGGGTAAAGCCTCTCCCCGTCTCAGCCTTCCAAATCTACCTCAAATTTATCGTCATCTTTGCTCCTCACGCTCTCGCAGCCCAACATCTTCCTAGCGGTTTTGATTTTTTAATTTAGATGAAGCAAACAATGAACAGGAAATGGCAGCGCTTGAGTGATCGTCCTTAAGTGAAGAACTAGCGTATGTTGAGCGATCGGTAGCTTGCATTGATTGTTGACTGATGGCTGTCAAGTCTGTTGGCTTAGAGTTTCCATCATTTGTTAGGCTATGAGGGCTTAAATTAAGAAATTTTGTGAGGCTTAAGCTCATTTGTAATGTAGAGTGTTAGTGATTACAGTGAGGCTTAGGGTTAGGGTTTAATTCGTTCAACAATTATAGAAGAGAAAAGGAGCAATAGTTGGTTGCGAGGGAGCAGAGCTCAGGGTTCAATTCGTTCATCACTTCTGAAAAGTGTACGGAATCATTTCTTTACGAAAACAAAACGACATCATTTTTGTAATTTTTAATTTTTAATTTTTTAAAATAAATTAAATATTAACGTTGTGAGAGTATCAATAAATGGCACTGTTTCATGTGTTATTAGTAACTTTGAAATAAATTATACTTTAATAAAATAAAATCTAAAACGTTGGTGTTTAAGAGTGGTATTTTTGCGGTTAAATCTATTTAAAACAAGACAATATTACATGACATGTAGCTATCGTCACTTCATATTGTATGTTATTAGTCATGAATCTATCATCAAATATGATAAAAGCATCATATGTTAGGAAAGTATCATGTTTTCATGATATTTTCATGACACGATAATATATGTCATAAATTTTTTATTATTAAAAATGCAGTTTTTTAGTAGTATTCATAAGAATTGGAAATTTTAGGATTGTTATTGTAACAAGTTTAATGTGAATGTAATGTACATTACTTTTTATTTCTTTTGCATTATATATAAGTATGAATTTTTATCATATTTTAAGTAGTAGATTATAAAGATCATTAGATTTTATTTAGTTGATTTTTTTAATTTATCTAATTTTTGTGTTTTAAATTGAAAGAAGGCATGTCTATACAATTTATTAAACATACTTTAAAAAATAAAAGGCATTTTTAAATTATGTCTGATTTGATCATTATGTAAGAAAACAACACTTTCGTAATAAAATTTATCAAATGCATGTACCTTGCTTTTCAAACTCACAGTAATTGTGATAGTATAATTTATTAAACACTAAGCTACTTTTTAATTAACTACTTATTTCATCTATATAGTAAAAATAATTTATTTCATCAATCAGTACAAATCCCAAATTGGCTCTAAAACTGATAATTAAAATAAATAGTGACTTAGGGTTAAATATGTAATTATAGAGGTTCAACATTTATCATGAGCTTACCTTTAACTACGACCATAAAATAAAGGGTCGACTAAGTAGTTATTATTGGTCTAAGACTAGGGGTCCGTTTGGGATTGCTTTTAGAAGACCTAAAAGTGATTTTGAAAATATAAAAGCTGATTTTAGTGTTTTGTAAAAAAAAATCAAAATCATTTTTGTCAAAATCAACCCCTCCTACAGCTGATTTTGAAAAGTAGGGAATGAGTAACTTTTAGATTCTGATTTTGAGAATCAATTTTATCCTTTAATACAATTCCATAAATATCTTTAAAATTATTACCTAAACCCAAAATTATCCTTATTCAAATTGGAAACAAAATAAATATTTTAATAAATTTTTATTATAATTCATCAATATCAATTTGAGAAAAAGAATTATTATTAATTTTGTTTCACTATATTATTAATTTAATTATCAATTGTTTTAAGATAAAAAATAAAAAAGTAAAAGCAACATATTATAAATTTTATTTTTAGTAAAAATTATTATAATACACAATTAAAAATATTATATGTACATATTTTTATATGTATAAGTAAATTTTATCTTATATTATGTACATTTTAGTCATTTATTTTCTCTCAGCAGTTTAACAGTAAAATTTACCAAACGTCCATAACTGCTTTCAAAACTCACAGTACTTTTGAAAATAAAATTTACCAAACACTTAACTGATTCTCTTCATAACTGATTATTTCTACAACACAGCTAACAGCAATTATTTTAAAAACTACAGTATTCCCAAATTGACCCTAGGTCTAATATTAATGAAAATTGAGTTTTAATTAATTGGGCTTTTCTTTATTACATAAGTCACTAGAGTGCCATATTGGGCTTTTAGTGGAATAGCCTGAGGTTAACTTAGTAGTTTTAATATGTCATGAGATAAACGGGCTTAACTATTAAGTTGAAGCTAGAAATCTCATCTATAGTCCCTCTATTAGCTCAATTTTTAATCAAACTCTAACTCTAATAAGTGCTTATATAAAGGAGAGAAAATTAAGATGTGTAGATTATTCTCTATAAAAGAAAAGAAAATATTTTAGGATTTCTATCTTCAACATGAGTATTAGGGGTATGCCCACACGCGTGAGGGTGACCAAAAAAAGATAGCAGACAAGATTACAACCATATTCTACATATACCAACAATAGTGATGGAAAAGATTGCAATGATCTTCTTAGATCTTTAGTAGAAAATCAAGGTATTTCTCTAACTCCATGCATGTATACATAATCAAGAAAAAAATTTAGTTTCTACTGATTTTATTAAATAGAAAAATCACTTTTCTAGGCTTAATTTACCATCAACAACAATTTAGACTTATAAAATGTAATCTCTCTAGTTAAAAATTATTATAATTAGGATATGTCATTATCCTCTTTGCTCTATGATTTTTTTAAAATTAAAAAATTGCAAAATATATTGATAATTTCAATGTAAAAAAAGACTCAAAAGAACTTGTGAATTTATTTCTTTGAAGAATAAAATTCAAGATAAAAGATCTTAAAATGAAATAATTTCTTTTAATTTATGGATTAAAGTTTATCAAGTAAAATGATGATGTAATAATTAATATTGTAGATTTATGAGACATATTTCATATTCAAAAATCAAAGTGGAAGATAAGAATATTCTACTTTAAGTACGTAATTTAGGGTACGTTTAGGATTGAGGTTGGACAGCTGTAGTTTAAAAAATGCATTGAAGTTTTTGGTAAACACTAGCTGCTGTAGATTGAAAGCTATTTTGATATGATTTTTCTCTTGTATGATGAAAAATCTATCATATTTTTAATAATTTTGTCAAAATTATTATTAAAAAATTATATTTACTATATACTATTAATTTTTTATTTCATAATTACAGTTTTTTTTACAGCAGCTGTAGCTTAAAAGGTACAACACCTCAATTCCAAATAGACTCTTATATTTTATTACGACTTGTGCTTATATGGGCATAGGCAAATTTTAAAATTTGCATAATTGCGAATTAAATATTTTTCATCATAAATTTGGAAATGCTAAATTAGTGTGAAAGGTATATCACACTCTTCTTGTTGCGGAAGTAAAAATTTGCTTTTATTATAAAAGATAAAAAAATTATAAAGATATATACATGACAAAATTCTTTAATTTCTTTATATATTCAAGCTTTTAAAAGATAGTGTCGATCCCACAAATTGTTTCATCAAAGTAATATTAGTTACAACAAAATATAATTGATTATTTAATCAACCTTATCACTTTGAGAGGGAGGGTTCTTATTGAGGAGAGTTATTGATCTAGAAGACTACATCCATTGTGCTCTTTTTCCTTTACTCCTTCACTATGTTTTATCCCAATGCATTTTCTTAATACTAGCTTTGCGCCTCCTTAAGATACATACGAAAGGTGTGTTCTTTTTCCTTCGTTAGTTATATTTTTAAAGGGGCTTTGCTAGTAAAGGTTTTAATGAGGCATAGTATCTGTAGGATGAACATGCAAGGGGGAGTGTTATGATTATGATAAATCATATAAATGAATATCAATCAACAACATTATTATATGGAAATGTAGGCTTTTCATCTTCCTACAGACAATTTTTAACCTTAGTATAACTTCCATTATCTCTATAATTTATGTTTGTTGTCTGTATCTTTATGATCTATTACTCACTACTTTGTGGTTGTATTACTATAAAAGGTGACTTTTACTCTTTTTTTATTTTGTATATAGAAATTCTCATACATATATTTGAAATTGAATAAAATTCTTCTCCAACTATTGTGTCTATTATTTAGATTCTCTCTTTCTCTTGCTATATAATTATGTTCCAAATTAATAAATAATTGAACCGCAATATCAATCAATAAGCATGTGCCTCATGTTGATTTTTAGGCAACAGCACATTTTACTTTTCTTATTTTTCTGCATATCCCCATCCCACTAATCTCTTTCAGCATCAACTACCTACTCGTTTGGGCCCTTTTTTGAAGGCACCCTCAATAGACTCCCACATTCATAATTGTCTCGTCACATTTACATACATTTCACAAGAAGATCATTCAAGTAAATTAACAACAGAAAAATATTCAATTAGCTATACAATTTCGGTAATCATCAAAGAAAGTTGATATGCCCCGTACACACATTGAACAATAAAAAGCTGTTGGCTCTTTATGTAATCGGCCCATGTGGTTGTTGGACCCACCAAAACAATAAATCGGACTCCACAATGACTTGCTTTATTTTTCTTAATAACATGTACACCTTGCAACTATCAAAAAACAATTGTGCATTATTGAAGAATTTGTTGTATGGGTCCCAAATCTAAAAGATTAAACTATCTTACCCTATTGTTTCTTTGACACCCCACCAAAAGGGTACCCTACACCCTCTTTTATAATTGGTTAGGACAAAGACCCCCGGAACAAGGAGTAGTTTACGAAAGAAATGATGGGATTGAATGCAAGTATACACAAATATTATTTGTTTTTAAGGGCAGTAATTAGTTATTAATTATTACTTATTAGGATCCAAAGGGTGCCCTATGAGGAATGCCTTTTCTTCTCCTTGCACTAGAAGGAGGTTTATGAGTTGTGGGCGGGTAAATGTCATGTTGTGAGTCTTCACGCAATTCCTCTTGTTTTCTTGAGGAGACTTGTCTTGATATTCCTTCTTTTCTTTCCATAAATGCCTCATTCTTAATCTCCAAGGTAAAGTTTGCATTTCCATTTCTCTTTATTCCTGCAAGCTAAGTAACAAAACACATATATTAATTTCTAAGAAGTGGTGGCCGATAAAATCTAAATTGATTAGTTAGTCCTTAAAGATTTAAATTTGAGTAACCAGCTAAATAGTTGTTTGAAAATCACTTGGACAAATACTTTAGGGAGAAGTAACAAAATATGTAATGATAAATTCAATTAAAATAATTATTATAAATTCATTATAAATTGAGTACTATTTACATTGATGCACATGTTTGGGTAAAGAAATTGGTGAATATTGTAAATCGTATGATAAATTAATGACGGGAAGAGGGTGGTTGTGATGGTGATGGTGATGGTGATGGAGATGGAGATGAAGATGGAGATGGTGATGGTGATGGTGGTTTAAGAAACGTGGGGTCATGCATGATGAAACCGTGACCATATGATGATCATCATGATGGTCGATGAGAACAATGTGAGGCATGCAATAGGCACCAATAAAAAAAGAAAGAAAAAGGAAATGATAATTGCTAAATGCTAACCTTACATCCCAAAGAACAGAAACGAAATGGGTCTAAAAGGCTTCTTCCACAGATTTCACAAAGGTGAGCAACTCCTTTACCACTTCTTGGTTGAGGCCTCTCATTCAGAAATACAACTCTAGCACTGTTTATCACATAAGTCTGAACTCCGCTTATATCCATTACATTCTGAATCTCTCCAACTCTCACAACATCATGATATGAAGATCTTCTAATCTAAAAAATTAAATGATCTAAATAAATTAAAAACAGAAAATGAAAAGAAACAAACCCACTACAAATAGAACCCGATATATATAAACATTTATCGGTAATACCTGAATTACTTGATGATCCTTGTGTTTTGAAGAACGGCAGTAAAAGCAAAATGCTTGGTCATTACAGTCTAAGCAATACATATTGCATTCACTCCTTGCGGCGTCGCCGTGTGTCCGGCAGACGGTGAAAAAGGCTGTGCTTAGCATTGGCTCTAGCCATGGTGGTACCAGTGATGCTTCCTGCTGAAACTAAATTCAATAAGAATGGAAGGAGAAAGCAAATTAAATGGCATAACTTAGATTTTTGGAAAGGGAGAAAGAAAAATGATCACCAAAATTACCATTTTTGAAAAAACTAATGAGAATTTGCTGTAATGTGAAGAAGTGAGAGAATCTAAATTGATGGATTTGTTGATCACTTAATTATATATGATGATTATCAGAATGCAGAGGGAAGAGAAGGGGGACTAACTGATGAACTTTGCAACTTTAGGAATTCAACAACAGCAAATTAAAGCAGTGGCTAGACTAAAGGACAAGCCTTATAAACAAATGACTTAATGCGTTTGGTATCTCGACGGATCAGATTTATTGTGGCGGCTGAAGTTGAAATACAGCCGTCGGATTGTGGGAGACTTGGGCGCCTACGCTACTTTTGGTATCTTCTTTGCGTCTCTCTACGTAGGCAGTGGGGTCGGCCATTTACCTACGCATTGTCAAACTTTCACGTAATAATCATCCTTTAATAAATTTGTGACACGTGCAAAAATTGCCACTTGGTTAAATCAGAACGGCCTCTCTTGTGACGCGGGTCCGCATTCGGTTTCTTGCCGTGGATGTTCGAGATTTAGGAAAATTGGTAACAACAGTGATGCCCTTTTCACAAGCTCCTTGTAATGGCAGGCCTTTGCAAGAATTTTAGAAATATAAGTAATTTGACCGAATAAGATATAGTACAATTTCTGTTCTACTTTTGAATGAATCTTTTTTTTATTTTAATGTTTTAAAGCCATACAAAAAAGTGCATTCCTTTAAGAATTGATTATTTGATTGAAGCAAGAAGAATAGTATGTATGCCGTTACAAAGAAAAAGTATAACAAGTGCAATATTATCATATGAGGTAAATATTTTGACTTATAAATTTAATTCAATATTTTATTCACTAACATCATATTTGAGTTTTTTTTTAAATAAATGAATTAGTCATGACATTTTTATTATGAATTAATCACAACTTGAGTTAATCAATAATATTAAATCATTAACAGCTTGTGTTAACAATCTTTTAGTTCGATTGGCTTGTACGTCTTTCTTTCAATTCTAAGATAGATGATTTGAATTTCTCAATGGCATTAGAAGTTTAATTTTATGTTGGGCTTCAATTCTATTTAACTTTGATACGTTCATTTGATTGTAGAGTGGGACTATTGACATTACCTCCAAAGTCTTTTTAAAACTTCTATTCTAATACGATTACATTTGAGGACAAATGCAACTTACTTTTTTCTCTCTTTAATCTATAATCTGCATGTATTAATAAAACTCAACAATAACATGTGGCAACACTTGGAACATCTTTCACCAAGTGATTAAACCATCATATAATTAACGAACTTGAAGTTTATGCCCAAGTTAAATCATTTGCTGCTACCCGAGAATAAAACAATAAAGCTCCGATCGACTTTCCTTACAACCCAAACCCAATTGAATCACATTTGCTTCTCTCTCTCTCTCTCTCTCTCTCTTTCTTTTTCTTGTTTTTTTTGTAGTCTCATCTTTACAATTGATTTGCACAAACTTAAAGCGTTAATATTGTTTTTCTTTCTGTTTCCTTTAAATTTTCATATTGATTATTTTTATTATTTGGAAGTTAATGTTTTGAGGACCAGTTTTGTAATGTTGTAACCGTTAAAAATAATTGTTGTTAGTTGTGCTGTAATAATAATCACTTGTGAAAAGAATAAATTAAACGTTTGGTAAAATTTATTTTTAAAGGTACTATAAGTTTTAAAAGCAATCGTATCCATCTGATAAATCTTATTATTAAATTATTGTAAGACTGTAAGTATCTGAATTGGATAATATTGAATAAATTTATTTATATATTTACAAATATGTATATAAATTTTTTTATTGTTATATATAATTATTGATAACGAAAATAAATATTTTATAATATTAATTTTTTTATTTTATCGTCTCAATATAATTGGTAATAATATAAGCTATTTAAAGTTAATAATTTTATTTTCTAGTTAATAAGGATAATTTTAAATTTTTATAATATATATGAGGATTTATATGGAATTATATTAAGTATAAAAAGTATTCTTAAAATTAGATTTTGAAAAGTTCTACTGTCGGATGGAGTAATTTTGCCAAAAGTTAAAAATTTATCAAATACTAAAATTAACTCTTACCTTTTAAAAATTATTATTGAATCTCCTAAAAGCAATCTCAAATGGGTCTTGAGTTTTATAAAGAGTGATGATTTGAAAAAGGGGTATATTAAAAAAAAGGATGATTTTAGTAATTAAATAGAATATAGTTGAAAAGGGGGTTTTAAATGATTTTGGAGGGATGCCGTTCAACACTTGACTGTAATATTCAAGTAGGCTTCAATTTGAAATTTCTTTTTTTTATTTGATATATTCAAAAAATTTATATTTGTTGCTGCCTAAAAATCAACAATAAACCAAAAGTTTGACTAGTTTAGGGTACATATTTTTTAATGGACCAAAGACATTAGTTCGAGCAATTATGTATATATTATGGGTTCTAATTTGAAAGGTACAAATGTACTTAAGTAAGATCGAAACTACAATAAAACACCTGTTAAGCTAATTTGAGGGATCTTAACCCATAATAAAATGTCATATGATACGAGCTAATAAAATATCATATAAAGTTATGAAATATTAAAATCCATCTTCATATTTATTGCAGGGTTACATGCGCCGATCCCTTATCACGATCAAGGTAGATTGCTTGGCTTGTCCCAAAAAAAAAAAAAAAAAGATTGCTTGGCGGTTAGGCATCAAAGTACAATTCCCAAAAGGACACAAAACCCTACTTTATAAGAGGAAAGAATCTCCTTTTACAATATTTATGAGGAAACTCATTGTTAAGTCAAATCAAATCCTTACCTTGTAGTCTAAGGTTTCATACTATACTATCTTATATGGATTTATTTCCTTAAGTCATAAAGGTAAAGGGTTCCCCCTTTTTTCTCATAAATCGAGCCTGCTCTTGATAGTATTCACGCATCATTCAATGGCTCATCAATCAACACACATTTATGATGTGTTATTTCATAAAATGAGAATTGAGTAAAATGAAAATGAGATGAATGAAAATGAGAAATGAGAATGAGATTCTAATGTTTATTTGGTAAAAATAAATAGGATTAGAAATATGTTGGAATGTCATTGATGTGTTTATTTGACAAAATTAATGGGAATGAAGAATGAGAATGAGAATTAATTTACCAAAATATCCATAATATTAAATAATGTAATTTTCATTAATTAGATACATGTATAAATATTATTATAAAAATGATATTAATTAAAAAATAAAATTAATAATAATAATAAATGTTAATAATGATGATGATGATCATAATAATAATAATAAATATTAATAATGATAATATTGATAAAAATAATAACAATAATTAATAATAACTAAAATAATAAAGTTAATAAAATATAATAATAATAATAATAATATAATAATAATAATAATATAATAATAATAATAATGACATTTAAAATAATAAAATTAATTGTGATTTGAACGAGGGTAATTCAAGAAATATAAAAAATTAAAGGGATACAAAAATAAATATATGTTTCATTCTCATTATTTATTCTCAAATTGTGTAGGACTCATACATTGAATCCCTCACATAGGTGGGAGGAGATTAGGTTAGCGTTAAAAAAAATTAATAATAATTGTAATTGTAATTGATTCTTCTTTTAAAATGAAAATTATATTAATATTTCCTATCTTAAATCAGCTATGATACGAAGGAGTTGAAGATATCTTGAATCAAACTGAACCGTATGTGATAAATTTACATTCACATTTAATATATTTTAATTCAAATATAACTTGGTCCCAGGAGACAAAATATTCCAGACATTAAACCAAATAGTAAGTAGTATGTCTTTGTCGTACGGTACTTTAATATACTTTTTAGTTTAAAATATATAGAAGAGACCGAGTCCTTGAATAAAAATAAAAATTGGCCACTTTGTTTACTCATATAGTGACGATAATATTGAGCTGTGCACATTTATATAATTGCAGTTTTGCCGCCAGTAATGTTCGTGCTGAATTGATGGTGGCTTCCAGCCTTGCCGAGCAAGAAAATATTGTGCAATTAAAATATTATCAAGGAATGGGTGTATTAATTGGGCTAGCTCGAAAGATTCAATATTATCTATGTTGGAAAAATATGCTCTTTAAAAGTATGTGTTTATTTAATTATAATAAATAATTTTTATGATTAATAAAATAAATGAAGTATTTTATTCAAATATCTTAATTACATTAATATTTTGAGTAAAATTTATTTGATCATATTATATGTATTTATATGATCACCATGTGAATTCACAGAAGGTATAAATACAAGTTATCTTATGATTAAATAAATTATACTCTCAGTTGATAAATAAAGTTGGACACTTTATTTAGGTATAGACTGTAATAAATTCATTGAATGATTTTTCTTAATCATGTATGAATTTATTGATATAGTATGATTATATTGAACAGATCACAGATGGGATTTAATTAACCTTGAAATGGCAATCAGACTTATTAAATCTCATAGGCATTGATTTTACTGTAATATTAATCTTGAGTTAGTTATGATTTCATGATTGTAATTGTTATTCCATTTGAGTTACCAATGGGCACGACACACACTTATGATCAAGATTACCTGGTATCTTGGTGGGAGCAATTATGAGTATTGGAGTTATAGATTAACAATATAGAATTTGTACGACAAATCTCTTAATGGGTTTTCGGCACTTGATCATAGAATTCTCTGGTCAGAGTGTGTCAACATATTTATTATGTTGAAAATGATCATTAGAGAAAACCAGTAAGTATCAAGGAACAAGATGTAATTAAATCAATTGGACAATTGAGATATCGATTTAAATTAATGATGTGGTACAAAGGATTATGCAGTAAAGAAATCAATGTGGCATGGGTCAAATTATTATTTAAGAACACGATCCTAGATAGCATACAATTATGGAGGTCAGTTCCAATCTTTTAATAGAGTAGATTTGGAATTAAATAATTGGGCTAGTTTAATTACATGCCTAATTATTGTAGCCACTATTGTATATACCCAATTGATCCCCGGGTTAGCTCATTTAATTGACTACACTACTACTGGATTAATAAGTAAGATAACTAGCAATTTGGGTCAAAAGCCTAAATATATTATTTAGTGGGAGGCTCCATATAATGTGCTTATGTCTAAGGGGTCTTGTGTTATTTTACAAGCCGGCCCCTATAACAAGAAGAAGTTACTTTACTTTAGATTTGTTATTAATTTAAATCAAATTTGATTTAATAGAATTAAAAATATATTAAAATATGAAGCCTATGATTTCCATTAAGTTAGAGATATAAAAAGGTTTATTTTCTCCCAAATAAAGGGACATAGCCACTTTATACAGATCATAGAAAAAAAATTTTTCTCTCTAATCTTGAGAGAAAAATTTTCTCCTGCTAGTTGCTATTGGTAGTGATAAAGGCGCCCACACGTCAAGTGCAGATCAAACTTGAGTCATAACCTGGAAGATCATTAGTGACGGATCGTGATCTAACAAACGTGGTGTTGACGGATTGTGATCTAACAGGCGTGGTGGTAACAGATCGTGATCTGAGAGCCTAATTCACTTCAGTGGAAAAAGCAAAGATTGTTCACCTTCTCAGATTTTTAAGGTACGATTTTTAGATTACGAATTCTTATATATTGTATGAGATCAATCCTAAAAAGTTTTATAAAAATTAAAAAAAACTGTTAGTTCCCTAACAATCCAATCATGTGATACTTCGGTACAAAAATAATCTAAACATATCTGCTAAAGTAAAGAATTAAAAAAGCCACTAGGCATTTTGGTTCTAGTAGTATAATTAAAAGAGTCTTGCTATCTTTTCAAAAAAAAAAAAGTCTTGCTATGATCAGACGATGCATCAGCTATACTTTGCATCGGCCATTAGTTTTTATTGTCAGCAAAAAAAATTTCCTTAATATATAGCATTAATATTTATGCATCTTAGTCATACACTTTGTAATATAAAACACATTTTCCTCTTCGTTCTAATGCTTTTGGACTATATGCAAGTGTTAATTAAAATATTGCTCACTTATTTAGCTCAGGGAACTCAAGATTTAAACCCAACTCCCGATTCAATTTCGTTAACTTTTTGGTATAGGAAAATTTTGACGCAAATTTGTTTTAGTAAATTAAAAGAAAAGTGAGTTGCTTTAGTAGCATAGAGTATTTTTATTCAAAAGCTCTCCAAAACTCACAAAATGACAATAGGAAAGAAATGCTTATGATAATGCTAGAAATGATTATTCCACAAAAGTTTTTATGTGAATTTTTTTATAAGAAAAAACCCTAAAGTACTCCTAAATGCATCATTAAAGATGTATGCCTTTCCAACTTGCATGATATATGAGAAATAAATTTCTAAAGTTTCCTAAGTGTTATGCATTCAAATAAGAAAAAGCAACCTTAGCTTTTCGTCACAGTCAGGATGGCAGAAAAACTTGCTTTTCGATCAGAATCCCGAATTTCTAATTGTATCTGTTTAAATTATTATATAATTTAATTTTTTTAATGGAAAACCTATTTCCTAAAATTGGTTATGATAGGATTATACGGGATGGACACGACATGATTTTTTTATATTTGTGTTGATAAATATTAACACGATTAATAAATGGGCTGACATGACACAACACTATAAATAATTGCACCGTATTTTTGTTAGAGTAGTTTACACGTTTATGACAAGAATATTAATTAATATATAGTAATATTATTGAAAAAATAACTAATATATATATTAAACACTAAATTAATTATTTGTGTCGTATCTATTTTGTGTTATAAACTTATTAACATCATATTTATGTCATGTTAACTTATTTATGATCTATTTCTAAGAATAATATTGATATATTTGTTATTTTTAAATGAATTTAATTTTGTGTATTAAATATGTTAAATAGGTCAACATAATTAATAAAAGGATCATATATATGGTTTAGTATTTCAACACGATTAATGAATATGTGATAACTGTGTTTGCTTAAATTTGACACGAAACGAGTACGATATAATTACACGAATTGATGCCCCTACTTGCGAGCATCTTTTTTTAATTAAATTAAATTAATAAAAGAAATTAAAAAAGCTAAGTACCAAAACCTAATTCCTTGAGGTTTTAGCACGCAACACTTTAATCGCAAAGATCTATTTTGTTTAAGAGGGATTATGATCCATTGTTGAGCTAATCTATGCTAAACTCTTCATAATTTTCTATCACACATGTAGGTATTGTAATATACGGCTAAAATTTAATTAGTTCTATATTCTTATCCAATAACTATCAATTGTATCTGTGGAAAATATCTTTTCGTTAGCTGTAATTAGCATAATTATAGGAGTTTTAAATTAGCAACATTAGAGGAATTAATTTAGGAGTTATTTTAGGAAAGACTAGATTATGTTTTTTCCTATAAATATGTAACTATTGATTAGAAAGAAAAAGAGTGAGAAAAATTATTCTTTTCCACATGGTATCAAAGCGCTGTCTCTTTGATTCTTTAAACCGGTCTTAATTGCCGGAAAAATTGTTCGACGGTGTGTATTCCTTCGGCTGCTACAAACAGATCTACACTTCTGGAATTGAAGGAGTGAAACTTTACCAGTTTAAATGTTGCCAGTCAATCTTACATCTTGCTCCCTGGTTCATTCTACTAGTTTAAATGTTGCTTCACTTTCAGGATATCCTTGGATCATTGATTCAGGAGCCACAGATCATATGACCAGCCACTCCAATTTATATACTTCCTATAACCCTTGTTCAGGCAGACAGAAAGTTAAGATTGCTGATGGTACACTCTCCTCTGTTGCCGGAAAAGGGTGTATTCCTATCTCAAAAAATCTTTCCCTAGATTATGCTTTACATGTTCCGAAACTTTCTTGCAATTTGCTTTCAATTAGCAAAATAACCAAAGATCTGAATTGTGTTGCTAAGTTTTTTCCTTCCTACTGTGAATTTCAGGACATGCGCACGGGAAAGGTGATTGGCACTGGTAAGGAGATCGATGGACTCTACTACTTCGAAAGTGAATCTGCAAGTTCAAGTAATCTGTCTTACACACACTTGAGCTCTTCTAATTCGAGTTCCAACCAAGAAATCAAACTTTGGCATAAAAGGTTAGGCCACCCAAATTTTTCATATTTAAAAAAACTATTTCCTAGTTTATTCAAGGACAAAAACCAGCAGGACTTTCAATGTGAAGTGTGGGAGTTAGCCAAACATCATCGAGTTCATTTTCCTACCCAACCATATAAGGAGTCACAACCTTTCTTTCTAATCCATAGTGATATTTGGGGTCCTTCACGTATCAATAACATTTTTGGGGCTAGGTGGTTTATTACCTTCATTGATGATCATACTCGTGTTAGTTGGGTCTATTTGCTCAAAGAAAAATCTGAAGCTGCCAGAACATTTCAAAATTTCCATAAAATGATTAAGACCCAATTCCAAGCCAACATTCAAATTCTTCGCACTGATAATGGAAGAGAGTATTTTTCCTCAATACTTGGTTCTTACCTAACAAATCATGGGATTGTACATCATAGTTCTTGTGTAGATACACCCCAACAAAATGGGATTGCTGAAAGGAAAAACAAACATCTACTTGAGGTTGCTAGAGCCTTAATATTTACCATGGCAGTACCTAAAACCTTTTGGGGTGAAGCTGTTCTTACTGCCACTTATCTTATAAACAGGACGCCATTAAGGGTCTTAAATTTCACAACTCCACTTGACACATTAAGAAATTCATATCCTTTATCAAAACTATTTTGCTGTCTCTCACCCAAAGTTTTTGGTTGTGCAGCATTTGTTCATATTCATAACCAAAATCGAGGGAAACTAGATCCAAGAGCCCTTCGGTGTGTCTTTTTAGGATATTCTCCTACCCAAAAAGGTTACAAGTACTATCCTCCAACTCAAAATTTTTTTGTGTCAATGGACGTTACTTTTTTTGAGAATACTTCTTTCTTTCCTAAAACTTCTCTTCAGGGGGAGACTAGACATGACAAAGATGAAGATCTGTTTTGGTCTACTCTAGATGTGGTTAATTCCAATACCAATGAGTCTTTATTTCCTAGCGTTTCAAAGGATTCTTCTCAGCCTATGGCTCCAAATCAGTCTTTATTTCCTAGTGTTCCAGAGGATTCTTCGCAGCCTATGACTCTAAATGTATTCCTAAATGTCCCTGAACCTCAAGAACACATTTCCTCCGAGATGCCAAAATCTTCATCATCTAGTGTAGATCATCCTAATCCTAATAATTCCCAACCTTTGTCTTCACCAATTGAAACTCCATTTAAGTGCGTGCAAGATAGAGATGATGAACTAAAGGTTTACTCAAGAAGGAACAAGATACAGCCTCCTCAACTCCACCAGTCACCTTTGCCGAGCGCTGAAAATTTGGAAAACAAAGGTAACTTTTTTGTACCTAACGTTCAAAAAGATATTGATTCAGTTGAGCTTTCTGATCTTGATCTTCCAATTGCTCAAAGGAAAGGGGTTAGGTCTTGCACTTTGCATCCAATTTCGAACTTTGTTTCTTACCATAGGCTGTCCTCTTATTTTAAAGCCTTTGTTACTGGTCTGTTATCTTCTGATTCTGTCCCAAGAAACATACAGGAAGCTCTTATGATCCCAAAGTGGAGAGAAGCCGTTTATGAAGGAATGAGAGCGTTACAAAAGAATGACACATGGCAACTTGTGAACCATCCACCTGAAAAGAAACCAGTTGGATGCAAATGGGTTTTTACAATCAAACACAAAGCTGATGGCACGGTAGAGAGATATAAAGCAAGACTTGTGGCAAAAGGATTCACGCAAACTTATGAATCGACTACCAAGAAACATTTGCACCGGTAGCAAAGATGAACTCAATCAGAGCCCTCCTTTCTCTGGCAGCTAATCTCGACTGGGACTTAGAACAGCTTGATGTGAGAAATGTGTTCCTCCATGGAGACCTAGAAGATGAAGTGTACATGGAGTTGCCTCATGGGTTTGAAGACATTTTTGGCAAGAAAAAAGTGTGCAAGCTGAAGAAGTCCTTGTACAGACTAAAACAGTCACCCCGAGCCTGGTTTGAAAAGTTTACTAAAGCAATTCGACGCTATGATTATGCTCAAAGTCAGGCAGATCATACAATGTTCTTCAAACACACTGGAGAAGAAAAAATTGTTATTCTGATTGTTTATGTTGACGACATCATTGTTACAGGAAATGACCGTGATGAAATAAGAAGGCTTAAAGAAGTGTTGGCCAAAGAGTTTGAGATTAAAGATTTGGGGATTCTAAGATATTTCTTAGGAATTGAGGTTGCTAGATCAAGCAAAGGAATATTTATTTCTCAAAGGAAGTATGTTCTGGATCTTCTTCAAGAAACAGGTATGCTAGGATGCAAACCAATGAGAATACACCAATCGATCCTAACCATAACTTGAGAACAATCATGAAAAGTAATGTAGTTGACAGAGGTCAATACCAAAGATTGGTGGGTAAGCTGATTTATCTATCTCATACTAGACCCGACATCGCATTTGTCTTTGTTAGCGTAGTAAGTCGGTTTATGCATTCTCCTTGTGAAGTTCATATGGAAGTCATATGAAGATTCTACGGTACTTGAAACGGTCTCACAGTAAAGGACTACTTTTTTCCAAGAATCATCATCTTCAAGTAGAAGCTTATACAGATGCAGATTGGGCTGGCTCAATAAGTGATAGAAGGTCAACATCTGGATATTGTACATTTGTTGGAGGGAATTTGGTTACTTGGAAAAGTAAAAACAACCCGTAGTGGCGGTCAAGTGCGAAACGAGTTTAGAGCAATGGCTCAAGGAATATGTGAGCTAATATGGTTGAAGATTTTCTTGATGGAATTACATATGGTTCAAAAGGAGACAATGAGACTTTACTGTGACAACAAGGCTGCCATCAGTATTGCTCACAATCCTGTACAACATGACAGGACTAAACATATTGAAATTGATAGACATTTCATCAAAGAGAAGATTGAAAGTGGTCAAATTTGTATTCCCTATGTTACCAAAGAAAAAAAGCGAGATGTTCTCACCAAAGGCCTACCAAGACCCAATTTTATTTCTTGTGTTAGCAAGCTGGGAATGATAGATATCTTTGAGCCAGCTTGAGGGGGAGTGTGAAAAATATCTTTTCGTTAGCTGTAATTAGCATAATTATAGGAGTTTTAAATTAGCAACATTAGAGGAATTATTTTAGGAGTTATTTTAGGAAAGACTAGATTATGTTTTTTCCTATAAATATGTAACTATTGATTAGAAAGAAAAAGAGTGAGAAAAATTATTCTTTTCCACAGTATCTTTTAAGAAAGTTAGTAAAAAAGTTAGTTTAGTACTGAATCCAAATTTATTTCGAAGACCTACCTAGACATTAGTAAGATTTGAGTTGACCATGCTAAAGTACGAAAATGACTTTTCAAATATAAAACAAAATTACAAAAATTACAAAATAGAAATACGCTGAAGCAAATACTAGTAATAATTTTCACTTTATTTAAAAGGAAAATAGGTACCAACAGCAATTTACCAAAACATACCCAAATCAAAATTTTAAAATCCTAATGCTCAAATCAAAATGCGAATCCTAATACCAAAATTTAAAAAGAAGAAAAACACAAAACATGTCCAAATCAAAATTTGAAAACCCAAATTTAAAAATTTACCAAAGCACAACCCTAATATTCCACTCACGTGAGGTTTTTTGGGGTTGTGTTGTTAGAGCGATTGTATTCAATATCACCACAAACCATATGGTTATTTACGTGTCTTAAGCTTACATAAGCGAGCATACCGCGTGAACAGGCATTCTAACTATAGTTCATTAGGCATTAGCATGCGCGATGCAATGGATGGAGGATTCCCTTTGGGGCATACTGCCTTTCGAGCATGTATCTATGTATTGGGGGTTCACATCGAGCATCGTTATATGAGGTGAACCATTTATAAAGGCACTAACGCGTTTAAACTTTTTAATTTTGTTTAAGATATTGAAAGCTACTCGAGGATTCATGTGAACATTTTAAAATGTATAATAAATGAGTAGTATCACTACTCGAAAAATGGATTTTACTGACACTAGGTTAGCGTCAGTAATTACTTTTACTGACACTTGTTAATTGTGTCAGTGTTGCTCAAGCCAGAACACACTGACACTAATTTTTGGTGTCAGTAATTTTTGTGTTAGTAATTTGTTTCACTATAATATCACTAAAATAATGACACGATGATGTTGGTATTTAATGATATTATTTACACGTCAGTAATTTATGTGACTATAGTATCAGAAACTGACTCAATAATATCAAAAATTATTATTGTTATTTTAAATATATAATGTCAGTATTTAATAATGCTATGCTACTTTTGGTTAATAGTATATTTTTATTTTAATAATATTTTTCATGTTTGTTGTACAATCAAAAGAAAACTGAAATATATTTATTATTAAATATCTTGCAACACAATTCATATAATAAACATCTCAAATACATCACTTAAATTCAAACAATTCAACTACATCACTATTTGTAAAAGACTTAACATAAGTATCAAATTAAAATTTCAACAATCTCTAAACAACAAGTGCTAACTACTACTAAATTAAGTTTCCAACCCCCCAAAAAAAGAAAAGAAGCACAACAAGGTCACTCAATATCCATCCGCGGCTTCATTTTTTTCCCACCTACAAGTGCAAAAAATCAATTAGTATCCTGTGAAAAATAAATCTTGGTTATTTTGAAGTAAAAATACTCATAAATTACTTCAACATGGAAGAGTAGGATTAAAAGAAGCAAGTTAAGGAATCAGAAAAAGAAATTGTAGAATCTACACGTTGCCAAGTTAATTATAGCTTGCAATCATAATACCACAAATTGATTCACCAAAAGCATTCTATCAAGTATTAAAGAGAACACTTAATAAGTACATCAATATTCAGAATGATGACATGAACAATGGTGTCTACAACTTGACAAGCATAAGGTATTTTTTTTGTAATCCATTTCATTGTCTAAATTTAAAGTAAACAATACTATAATATATGATCAAATACATTAAGTTAACAAGCACTATAGCATTTATAGTGCCCACATTCAACGATGATCAGTTGGACCGAAAGCCATAAATTGAAAAAGAAAAGATATTTAATGAGCTTAAAGAGGAAAAATAAAAATTAACAAAATTTAAACGACTAGTGAAGAAATTAACCAAGCCGAGATGAAAAACAGAAATAGAAGGCCACTATAACAAAATTAGACTCAGTTATGGGTCAAGTAAAAAAGTAAAAGATAAAAATCAGATTCAGTGCAAACCTGGGTTTCAAATGATTAGCAAAGCAACAACTTCCTTCTTCAATCTAATATTCTTCTTCGAACATGGAATACTAACAAAATATAATTAGTAATTCATAAACAGATAGTAAAATGAGATATGTATTTTTTTAGACGAGATTGAGAAATATATATTTGATTGAAGATAGAAAACATACATAAAAAAATGGACCAGGTTTCCTCAAAGAAAAGCAAAATGGGAAAATAAGGGAATAGTCTATAGAAAAACCAACCCACCACCCTTGGAGAACCATCCTTCTCCTAAGCAAAAATCTATACAAGATTAGCCTAAACCTCCAATGTAGTAAAATGTGTTCGAAAAACTATTTCTAATCTTTCATTTGCAAAGTAAAGCTAAAATTAGAATTGTCTACTAACAACCTTCCTATAGTTTGCCCACTATATTATTGGATGTTCTCAATTAAACGTGTGAATAATATATATATATAAGGTAATTTATATAAACTTCTCTGTAGTATTTTGATACCTATGCCAAAAGAGAGAAGAGAAAGAAATGGTGTCTGATCTCGGTGGTAAAGGAACCGCTATGGCAAAAGAACGAACATGGAAGCAAAATAAAATTGTGCAAACAGAGCCACTAGGATTTTGTAATAATTAAAGATTTTCGGTGAAATCTTCTCTTATAAACACTTATTTGTATTGGGAGCATGCATACTTCTGAGTATGATATAATTCTATAAAATTTCGACTCCCAATAGATAGATAACACGTATTAGCATTAATTAAATGGAAGCATCAACAATAATCAATAAATCATTATGGAAAAAAATTAAAAATGAAAGGAGCTGAGGCACACCATTGTGATGCAACATTGACAATCAAAAGAAACTTTCCCTTGTAGATGCTAAGATCAACATCCTGTCCCTTAGCATCCTGCAAATAAGATAAATTTTATAAAAATAAAAAAATATATCTGTCAAATTCCAAATTGAATTAAAAATTGAAAAAAGGGAAAGAAAATGACAGGAACACAAATAATAAAAATAAAGCTGAATTTAACAATGAAATCTTCAACAGAAGTTTTCAATTGGCTTGTCATTGTATGATATGATTTCAAAGTGAAAAAACAAGGCCTTGAAACCAAAGAATTTGGCTTAATTTTTGATGGTCTCAAAATGATTTGCTTATATTTCCAAGTGAAATGTTTTGTCAAAAAGGCTGAAGCATGGTGTGACGGCAGAGAAGCGGCAACAGTGACCAAGACGAACAGCAGCAGCGATGTACATAAATGACAGCAGCGACGTACGAAAAGGTAATTAACAGATTAACTCCTCTGCAGTATTTTCATACCTGTGCCAAAAGAGAGAAGAGAAAGAAATGGTTCTTGATCTCGGCGGTAAAGGAACGGTGGCTTGCTGGGCTGAAGTTGATGTGACGACATAAAAGCGGTAGCAGCGACGTACAGAAAGGTGGGCTAGCTAGTCGTCGGTGGTTGAAGCTTGACAACGGCAGAGCAAAGGCAGCAGTGGCGTCAAGGAATGACAGCTGACAGCAGTGAAAGTCAAGGAGCAGAAGTCGGAAGCAGTGAAAGTTGAGGAGCAGCGGCCGGCAGCAGTGAAAGTCGAGGAGTAGGGGAGTGGCGACCGCAACTTAACAGGTGGTGTATTTGATTAGGTTCGATTTAGGGCAGAGCAAAGGCAGCAGTGGCGTCAAGGAACGACAGCTGACAGCAGTGAAAGTCAAGGAGCAGAAGTCGGCAGCAGTGAAAGTCGAGGAGCAGCCGCCGACAACAGTGAAAGTCGAGGAGCAGCGGCCGGCAGCAGTGAAAGTCGAGGAGTAGGGGAGCGGCGGGCGCAACTTAACAGGTGGTGTGTTTGATTAGGTTCGATTTAAGATTTCTTATTTTTCTTTTTATTACTTTAGAAAATTATATAGTGTAATTGTTGACATTGTAATTTAATAAAACAGCAAACTATAAGTTGACACGTGGTCAAGTAAAATTATTGTTATTAAACAACGAATCACAAGTTGACATGTGGCTAAATAAAAAAATATTATTTTTAAATTTATTATTATTAATTAAATAATTAATAATAATAATATTATTATTATTATTATCATCCACAAAGTAATTGTGTAAAATTTAATTAAATAAAAAATTAATCAAATTCAAAATTTAAAAATGCATGCATCAATGGTTTGCGCTCTAAACTTACAAATTTTGAGTTTAGAGATCTTTAGTTCGAGTTCAAATTAAAACGAAATTAATATATATATATATATATATTTTATCACTGATGCTTTAGTATCAATAATCATTGAGTTTTAAGCTACTGACACCTTAGTATCAATGATTTATGATACATACTTGTTAAAGACGGAAAATGGTCCAAACATACACTATTTTTGACACTTTTTACTAAGTGTCAGAAACAAAGTGTCAGTAAATATCATTTTTGTAGTAGTGTATATATACACCATGGGAAATGCTCTTCAGAAGTTTAAAATGTTGGTGTATTGCTTTAATTTCTACAAAGAAAGGCTTATAGTACACATTTTATACGTTGCCCATGTATGTGTATCCCCATTTATTCTTCTAAAGCTATTGTTTCTATTTAATAGTAGTCTCTAGAGATGGCCAATGGGCTCTCCGGCATGTGGCATGGCATGACATGAGCACGTTTTTGTGGGGCACGCAGCACGGCACGACACGCATGTGGGTTGGACCGGCTTAGAAATTTAAGCACGTGGACCTTAAAAGTACGGCATGATTAGACGTGTGCTAAGCACGACACGATGAAAAAGTCTGCAATAAGTACGTTTTATTTTTTAATGAAAGTAAACTTAAAATTTTATGATTTTACAAATAACTTGAAAATGAATTTTTTAAATTTATTTAATTCTTAGTTTAAAAAAAATACTACAATTGATTTATATTTATTATTCATTAAATAAATAATTGATATCATGATTTTAATGAATAAAATTATAAATATCATAATTTTATAAATATGCATTAATATTTTGTGAACTGTGAACTATGATCTATGACTCTATGTAAGTCCAAGTTAACAATTAAGTTAACCCATAAGAAAAATTTATTATTATTATTGTTTTTAAGTAATAAAAAAATTCTAATATTATAAGGTCAAACTTAGTAATTAATATTATATTCTCTTACTATTATTAGTTTATTATTATTGAATATGGAGTTGAGTTTTGAATTTTTGATTCTATTAAATTTGAATAAAGGCACAGACCTAAAATAAGTACATAGATTTAAAAAAAGTACACCAACAACTTGGCATGCGCTCTTAAAAAATTTTTAAGAAAATTATTGGATTTTTTTTCTTAGCCATGGCATGAGTGGCCATGGCATGACACAGGCACGAACACGCAGGGTCTTGCTTTGACCCATTGGCCATCTCTAGTAGTCTCCTTCCCTCATTCACAATTTGATGGGGTCATGAAATACATTCCCCTACCTATTAGAAAGGTTTTAGTGTACACTGTCATGGCTTTCTCTTACTATATATTGCGGTGAGAACTTGAGATAGACAATCATCCCTAGAATCAAATACGGGTGGGCATAGATCAGATTTGGATAAATCCATCCGATTGGATTGTATTTATGCAATCCAATTGGTTTTGTTTAAGATCAAAGGTTTGGGTTGATTATAATATTCAAGTCAGATTGCACTAAAAAAATAAAAAAGAATAAAATATAAAAGCAATTACAAAAAAGCTATCAAAAACTAAGTTCCCAAATCCACGATCGAGGTTTCAAAAATTATGCTGTCAAAAGCTATTACAATGCTGTTCTGATAAAACCTAAAAATTAAGGTTTCAAAAATCTAAATTACAAGATTCATAATTCCTAAATCAAATAGCAAAAAGTCATAAACAAACCGTAGCCATCCATGATCGAGCACGAACTCAACCAACCGTTGTTGTCGACGTCGATGTCAAGCAAATAAACAATTTCTTCAATCTTCATGGCATGCTATTCTTCAACTTCTTAAAACATTCAACACCTGTCTTTCTATTTAATTCATTTTTTTTTTGTTTTGTATGGTGTTGATACTGAAATCCGGTCGAGCTGATGAAGATGACCAGATTGCCTTGTTAACTCTTTAATCTATTTGTTGTAATAGAATTTGAGTTGTATTGATGCTACCAATGATCTGCAACAACAAAAAACAGTCAAGGGTGCCGGATTTTTTTTCCGGGCGATAACCCTTTGATGCTCAAGTTAGTTATCAGGTTTTTTATCTGGAAAAAAGAGTGATATCTCAAAAACTTGTAATTCTAATATTTTCAGACTGTTCCCTCACTTGGAAGAAAGAGAGCCCCATTTTAGGATCTTTCTCTATTTTATAAACAATCGCCAGTGTTGATTGTCCTTCAATGTGTGGCCATTACCCAATTGAATTCGTTACTTGAATACAAGAGTTAACACGCTTGTTTGTGTGGTTATTGTGCTACTGTCATAACGCTTGATTGCTTTAATCATCGTATCAGATTATGTCTATACGTTACGAGCATTAAATAAATTCTAACGATCTAAAATTCGAGATAAAACAGATGCGACCTAATTCTGTTCTCCTCACTGAGCGTTGATCCAGCAGAAGTATGCAACCTGATCCTTTTCTCCTTATTGAGCGTTGATTGAGCTGGAACATGCGACCAGATGTTCTTCTCCTCGAGCCATGTAGCTATCAGTCCCCCAGTTTCCCGTATTTGAAGTGAAACGAAATAAGACTAGAAATTAATATTTCAGCCAGAAGACAGACTTGGTTTTGCATCGTGTCGCATTATATACCCATGATGAGGCTGATCCTGGGCTCCTGGGCCAAATATTTAAATTTTGAAGTGGCGGCCTTTGGGTTTCTCAGCACGTCTCTTCAAATCTTCGATCTAGAATTGTCTTTTATCCTCCAATAAGAGTTGATACTGATCGCCTCAACTACAGCAATCGCTATCATAATTCAAACATTTTAGGTATTTCTTCCCAAATTTCTGCCTTAATCTTTACTTTTCTTGTATCACTTTTTTATATTATCTGAATTTTGGTTCTATTTACCACAATGCCTAGAGTGAAGCGTACATCGATAAACCTTAATAGTGAGGACGAATTGGATGTCTCACCTGATCATCCCGATAGGTTAAACCCTGACCCTCAAAGACTTATAGAAGAAATTGGGCCATCCAGAATTAAGGATCTTTCTAGGAAAATGTCTCAAGAGATTTCATCTTCTTCTGGAGAAGATGGTCCCTATGGAGGAATTGGTGAGAGAGAGATATATATCAATAAGGATCTTAGTGCTAGAGTAGTACCGATGATTAGTAAAGATGAGGATAGCGACGAGAGCTCCTCAGACAATCCTAGTAGAAAACCAAAATTAGCCATAGAGTTGAAGCCGAGTCCTATCCCATTGATTATATGAACTGCGAAACTAGTCAGGAAGATTTAGATAAAACTTAGGATGGAGTATAGCATTCCAGATGACATCGAGCTAAAAATTCCTAGTAGGTGATATTCCTAGCCGTCCTCCAAAAGGGTGTGTAACCTTATATCTGGAATGTTTTAGGCTTGGTGTTCGGCTGCCAAAAGATGCAGGCTGGTATTAATTTATGAGCAGTTCGAAGCACAAGAAACCTATTGTAGATCTTCCCACCTCCAGCGGAAATTGGAAGAACAAATTTTTCTTTGTTGGAGGTAATTAGGGTAAAGTAATCTTCTCAACAAAGAGGGAAATATGTGTTCCTTCTCAATTTTGCACTCCAGGTTGCTCGCTTTTCATTGCGTTTCTTTCATTACCTTTATTATTTTCCCTGACCTGATTTTTTATGTTTCAGTTTCCTGGAGTCTTATCTACGGGATAAAGGAAAAGCCGAAATTACAAGTCGAGACAGCTTTGGCCAACGCAAGCTCATATGGAGACCTCCTATCTATTAACAACTTGGTTAACTCCCATATGTTATCTGGAGCATTTGAAGAGATGAGTAGCATTCTTGACCGGATGAAAAGACGTGGTCACACTGATTGCCCTCCGAGCAGCTGATCTGCACTATTTAAGAAGCCAAAGACCTTTAAAACCGTTTGTCTATTCGAGCTCTCCCCCCTCCTTCTTCTGGTGAGTCTGAGGACCTGGTCGAGAGGCCTCTAGCTTGGGAACCTGCACCTTCAGCCCCTTCAAAAACCCGGTCTAGGTCTGCTCAGCAGGGTGAGGCAAGTGATTTTCTAAGCCCTTTTCAGAGAGACGTTACCAAGTTTGTAAAACATGAGTTCATTGCTGACCAGAATGACCGCAATGCACCTGACCTGTATAACACCATTCAGCGATGTGCCTATCAGCTCTCTGTTGCCTCTTCACTCTATAAGTTTAAAATCGGCAGCTACGACAAGAAGTTGAAGGCTGAAAACCAGAATCTGAAGAAAGATTTGGAGCAGGAAAATGAGCAGTCAACCAAACACAATATTATGATTAAGAAGCTCGAGGAGAAGGCTGCCTTGTCTGAGTCCAAATCATTACAGCTCGAGCGTGAACTTTCAGGTGTAAGAGATGAGCCAATCAACGCCAGGAAAGATGTTGATACTAAGAGATTTTCTCTTGAACCGCAGCTTGAAGTAGAAATGCGCCATCTTTAGAGTAGGCTTGATTCATCTGTTGATGAGTAGTTGAGTACAATTCTGGGCTATCATTCTGCTATGACTGCATCATGATCGTGCTCAGGAAAGAATATCTAGAATTAGACATGACCAAGCTTGAAGCTAGTGTCAATGCCTACATGGATGAGCAGAACAAGGAGGGTCGAGAAACGAAAGCACCTTCTCAGTTCACAAAAGAGGTGCCTCTTCAATCCACTGTAGATACAACTCCTCTTATTGCAAAATAAGTGACTCCTCAAACCACTACAGATGCAGCTCTTCCTGTTGCTGAGAAGCCTCAAGGACCTGATGCGGATCCTTCTTCAAGAGCTTCTTAAAACTTTCCTTGAATGATTTTTTTTTAAAAGAACACTTGATAATAAATTAATGCTTATTTTGAATGTTACTAATATCACTGTTGATCTGAGGTATTTAACCGAGCTTTTTGAAGTGGGATTGACCTTCGCCTTGCTTTGAATAAGTTTTGAGACTTCTAGGTCTTCTTACTACTATATTTAAACTCAGTGCTTACTCAATTATAATTAATCGAGTTGGCACTAGTAGATTTCGGCCTTTACCTTACCTCGATGAGGCTTTGAGACTTAAGGATTTTGGCCTACCCTAAATGTAATTTTTATGATATCATGACCGAAATAATCTTTGATTCCTATCTTGCCTTACGGGCTAAAAAGACTTTGAATTTTGTCATGGCAATTCTTTTTATTGCAAATGAATAGTGTCATTATTTTCTTATAGAGATTTTACAAGAAACAGATTACAAATAATTTAAACTTCTAACAAACTTTACTAGAAAGCTTACTGGAAATACTTGTATAGGTGCTCCTTATTCCAGGGTTTCTTGATTTCCTTTCCATCCACGTGAGCTAACTTATATGCATTTGGTCTTGCTGCTCCCACAAATGTATATGCTCCTTCCCAATTAAGACCAAATACCCCGTGGTTAGGGTCTCTTATGCTATGATTTGCCCTCCTGAGCACCCAATCACCAGTCTTGAATTGTCGTATCTGCATATTATGATTATAATAACGAACAACCTTCCGCTGATGCTCTGCTACTCTCTGCTAGCTAATTCTCTTATTTCTACTAACAGATCCAAGTTCAAACACATCTGCTCGTTATTTTGTTCTTCATTAAAATGTTCCGTGCGATGTGTGCCCATCCCGATTTCAACTACGATAACTGCCTCCTGTCCAAATGCTAATGTAAAAGGGGTTTCTCCTGTGGTTGTCTTATGGGTGGTCCTGTAAGCCTAGAGCACACCATGTAATTCATCAACCCAAACTCCTTTCCTTTCACCAAGTTTGGTTTTCAACAGCCACTTGATAGTTTTATTCGCAGCCATTACTTGCCCGTTTGCTTGTGGATGAGCTGGTGAGCAGAATTTCAGCTCAATTCGCAAGTCCTTGCAAAATCCTCTAAAGTTATGGTTATCAAATTGTTTGTCATTATTCACAATAAGAGTGTATGGGATACCATATCTATATATGATATTCCTCCAGATAAAATCATTTGTCTTCCTCTTCGTGATACTGCTTAAAGCCTCGACTTCAACCTATTTGGTGAAGTAATCTACCGCGATGATGGCGTATGTTGCTTCTCCTCGACCTTTTGGCAATGGTCCAAAAATGTTAACTCTTTATTGAGCGAATGGCCAAGGCGAGGTCATCGAGGGGAGATTTTCTGGCGGCCGAGTGGGTATATTTGCAAAGTTTTGACAATTCTTACAACACCTAGTTTTCTCTAGCTCGTCTTGATGCATTGTTCGCCAAAAGTACCCTTGTCTTAATGCCTTAAAGGCTAAAGACCTTGCGCCAGAGTGGTTCCCACAGACTCACTCATGTATCTTTCTTAGAACGTAATCTGCTTCCTCATTATTAAGGCACCGTAAAAGTGGTAAAGTATATCCTTGTCGATATAGTACCCCATCAATTAAGGCGTACCTAGTTGCTTGACACCTGAGTTTCCTTATTTTTTTTTTCTGTAGGCAAAGTTCTATCTCAAATATATGAGATTATCGGATCCATCCATGACCCTCCAGTATCTAAGCACATCACCTCTACCTCTTGCTCGATACTAGGAAAAGCTTTGACCTCTACAGGAACCGATTGAGCATCTTCGTACCTGAAGTTGCTGTAATTCTAGCCAGAATATCTGCTCAAAAATTTTCAACCCTTGGTATCTGATCGACTTCCACTGCTTTGAACTTGGCTATAATTCGCTTGATATCGTTAAGATATTGCTCTATTTTTTTATCCTTCGTTTGGAAGCTTTTGTTGAGTTAGCCACCAATTGAGAATATGTTTGAACCTTTACTTTTTCTGCTCGCAATCCTTGTGCTAACTTAAACCTCGCAATGAAAGCTTCATACTCTGCTTGGTTGTTGGAGGCTCTAAATTCAAAACTTATTGCGTATGAAATTCTTCACCTTCCGAGCTAATTAAGAACACTTATGCACCTCTGGTTGTTCACCACTAGAACCATTCACCATCACTGTCTAGGCTTTATTGCTTTCTTTCTTCTCTGCCTCACTACCACCACTGGAGCCTCGATTTGCTTCCGTGCATTCAACTACAAAATTTTCTAATGCCTGAGCCTTCTTTACTGCTTGAGGTTGACAACTGATGTCAAACTCGCTCAACTCTATGGACCATTTAACCAAATGTCCAGAAGCTTTAAGCTTGTGCAGCATCTATCTAAGTAGTTGATTCGTCATCACGATTATAGGGTATGCTTGAAAGTATGGCCTTAGCTTTCAAGTAGTCATCACCAGCGCTAATGTCCACTTCTCAATCTCGGGATATCTAGTTTCTGCATCGAGTAGTGCCCTGTTAGTGTAGTATACGAGGTATTAGATCTTTACCTCCTCTCTTACCATAACTACACTTGTAGCCCACTGAGATACGACCAAATACAGGTGCAGTTCATCTCCCACCTGAGGTATCGATAACAATGGAGCCTCGAGCAAATACTACTTCAACTGCTGAAATGCCTCTTCATATTCTGTCATCCATTCCATCTTTCTGCCCTTTCTCATTATCTTGAAAAAATGTGGCATTTGTCGGTTGCTCGCGAGATAAATTTGTTTAAAGCAGCTAACTTTCCTGTAAGACTCTGTACTTCATTGAGTGTGCGAGGAGACTATCTCGATAATTGCCCGTATTTTTTTGGGGTTAGCTTCGATTCCCCTATGACTTACCATTAACCCCATAAATTTTTCCCGATAACACCCCAAACAAGCACTTTTCTAGGTTAAGCTTCATTTTGTACTTCTTCAGCAGCTTAAAAGTCTCCTTTAGGTGCATTGTGTGGTCGGCTGAATCTTTCGATTTCGTGATCATATCGTCAACCTAAACCTCCATTGTTCTCCCGATCAGTGGTTTGAAGATTTTGTTAACCAACTTCTGGTATGTCATACCAGTATTCTTAAGTCCAAATGATATCACCTGATAGCAATGTAAACCAATGTTAGTAATGAATGCAATGTGCTCCTTATCCTGCTCGAACATTGGTATTTGATTGTATTTGGAGAAAGCATCCATGAAGCTACGCAGGCCATGACCTGCTGTCGAGTTAACCAGCTGATCAATCTTTGGTAATGGGAAACTATCCTTTGGGCACGCCTTGTTGAGATATGCGAAATCCACGCATATCTGCCACTTGAAGTTGGATTTTTTTACTAGAACAACACTGGACACCCATTTAGGATATTCAACCTCCCTTATAAAACCTACTCGCAGCAGCTTCTCGACTTCTGCATTGATTGCATCATATCTCTCATGGTTGAAGCACCTCTGTTTCTGCTTTACTGGACGAACTTCTTTCCTTATCGCCAGTTTGTGACAAGCAATCACAGGGTCTATTCCTAGCATATCGTCATGGGACCAATTGAACACATCTGCATATACTTGTATACAATTTACCAGTCTTTTCTTTAATCCTGTTTCAATTTTTGTCCCTATCTTAATAACCTTTTTTGGATCTCTGGGTTAATGTTCAATACTTTGACCTCTTTGGCTGGTTCCTGTCTGCCCTTTTTCACATTCTCTCGAGTGTCTAACGAAGTGATTTGTATTACTTTTTTAGTTGCTGTTGCATAGTAGCTTCGCGCTATTCTCTAGTCCCCTTAACAACTACCACAACGCCGTTTACCTGGTATTTCAAAGCCAGGTAATGATTGGACACCATTACTTTGCTAATTCTCAGAAAAGGTCTTCCTAAGATTATCTGGTATGGGCTAACCTCATCAACTGCCACAAAATCCAGCATCATGGTTTGCTTGAACAGGTTAGTGTCTATTGTCACTGGTAACTCGACCATGCCAAGTGGAGTTAATCTTCCCCCACCAAATCCTTTTAAGGACGTGCTTGTGTTTTCCATCCTTAAGCTTGTAATCCCTATTTTATCCAAGGTTGATTTGAATAAGACATCTACTAAACTCCCAGTGTCTATCAATATACGCTCGAACTTCTTGTCTGCAACGTCATTACTAATTACCTACGCATCCTCATGCGGATACAATACCCCATCCTCGTCGTCATCAGTCAACATAGTAGGCACTTGCCTGGTCTTCGCCCACTTCGTTGTTAGAACATTGAACATAACTTCCATACTGGTCATTGCATATCTTGAGTAGTTCTTTCTGGACCTGTTTGAATCTCCAGCCAAAGCTGGTTCTTCAATAATATCCTTGATCACTAGCTGCTCACGTCTAATGTCTCCCGTGTTCTCTTTTGGTCCATGTTGAGTACTAGAAAATGTATATTTATAAAGAAGAAAATCATTATTTTACATTCCAAGTCTCACTAACATCTCTACTTTTATGTATTTAAGTCCATTGTAATTTAATTGTATGTGTTTTATTATAATTAAATATTTTATGTATTTTAAGGGTATCATGGTCATTTCATAATGGACGAGAGATCAGATAACAAAACAAACAGTACTTTTAAACTCAGGACAGTTGAAAACCTAAGGAGGAGCATAAAAGGATAAACGACATTGTTCACATGAACGTTACTGTTCAAGGTACGGTTCATGTTATTGTCACGACACTGTTTATATATACGGTATAATGACATGGCATTGGTTGATGACATGGCATCGACCGATGACATGACAGCATTCGATTGGACCGATGATGTGGCGTTGATTGCTTATAGGGCATTGACTGATGATATGGCATTGACCGATGATGTGTCACGATTCTATTTGACTAAAATGTTAATGTGGAGCTAACCGGTGACATGGCAGTATGTTAGTGGATCGGAAAAATGTACGTACGGTACATGTATATACACGAAATGATAGCCCTGATGATGTGTTTTATCCAATCAGAACTTGCCACGCGGCGCAATCCTGAGCGTCCAAATTGTTTCAATCCGATGGCCATGATTTACTCATTGTATCTATAAAAAGGGGCTCCCCCCTAATTCGATACCTATGAATTCATTTTTTAGCTCAATTTTATATAATTAATTCTCCATCTTGTATTTTCTATATATTTTAATAAATTTCCATTTTACCACTAGTTCAATTATGAGTAACTAATTTTCTTTCAACCTTGGGTTGAAAGTGAAGTCTCAACATGTTCTATGGGCTTAATTTAGTAAATTTACTTTTTCTTTCCCTCTAATTTTTGTGTATGTTTTGACTTTTCGTCGACAGTTATTAGTAATCTTGTCTAGTGCAAGGTTATTACTATTTGACACGATAAGCCCTTGGCACCATATTGATTAGAGTGAGGTTCATGAGGAGTGGAAATCCCTCTTATGATTTAATTGATACTAATAAGGATTATTGAACCCATGGTGCATGTTGCAGATCCAGAGACCCAAACGCTTTATTTTAATAGATTTTACTTCAATTTATTCCCGCCATTTTAATTTAAATTTTAGGATAATCTAAATGGTTTCCACCATAAATTCGATCACCCACTTAGAAAATTAACTCTACACATAATTAAAATCCACCTCCTTGTGGGATCGACACTCGTCACCATTGATTTGTTCTACAATAGATTCGTGCACGTGCGAGTTTAATAAAATTTGTACAGCAGTCCACACTACAAATCTACTACAGAATGAGGCCCCTCAATGAATTTATCAAGTTATTGGCTTCTCATCAAATCTTCCACCTAATTTTTAGGTCTTGACACTGAGCTGCTGTATGCCCATGAGTGTTGTGAAACTCGTAGAACCTGCTCCTATCTCTTTTGCTAGGTGCCTTTGCTATTGGGGTTGAGGGATGCAGCAAGCCACGATCTTTAACCATGTGGTGTATCTCCTCCAAAGGGACTTTCAAAGGAGTGAACTGCTGATACGTTGGGCTTTAATCAATCATCTGCATTGTCTATCCTTTGGGAATCTCCTGTGTACATGATCGGGTGACGGTGCATCGAATCTGCTACCCCTTGCATTTGGTAAGTGATGAATATCGAAGCATTGTAATGTGGCAGTCTTTGCTGTTTGCTTTGTTCATTCTACTGATCTCGGCGAGGAGGTCAAGGGGGTTGGTTCCCACTACACTGAAATTAAGGCTGCCTCGGAGGGTGTTGATATGGGAATGCCTAACTGCTTGTTCCTCCTTCACTTGAAGATGACTTGTTATTTCAGATTGACCCAGCTGCTTTCTGGACCTTCTTTTCCTTCTTCTTTAAACTCTTGAGTTGTTCAAACCTTAACCTAGCTGCTTTTTCCTCATTGACCTCAACATCCGTTTTCGCATGCTTATAAGCGATAGAATACGACTGTATGGTTGGACTTCTCAAATTGTACCAAAGACGCCCGATCTTTACTACCTCCTTGAGCCCTCTCAATGCTTGTGGAGGGTTAAAGGCTCCAAGGTCAAGAACTGCTAGATGATATCTGTTTATAAACTCCCTAAAGGTTTCATTCTCTCACTGTTTGATTTCTAGCAATTCTATCATATTGTCTTCTAGAGCCACCACCTCATAGAATTACTCCATAAATTCTTACACATTTGCTCAAAGCTTTTGACACTTGCCCTTGGCAGTTTTTGATACCACTCCCGCGCATGCCCGTCTAAGGTCAATAGAAATACCCAACACCTCTGAGCTTGTGTCAAGCCCTGAACCCTTGTCATATTATTGAAATGCTCCATATGGACTAGGGGGTCATTCTTTCTGAATACTTGAGATCAAGGAACTGGAAGTCCCGTGGGATTATCGTATTCATAATCTCCTTTGGGAGAGGTGATTCATTGTCTAGCATAATCCTCCAGCTTGGTGCTTTCCGTCGCCGCTAGAGCTCACCTATAGCTTAAGCCATCCGATGAACTTCCCCCTCAAACTCCACAGCTCGATCATGATTTTGTGCCATAGTCCGGTTGCGTTGTTGCTCGTTAGTATTTGGGTGCTGTTCCAATTCTTCTTGTCGCTCAGCCTTTCCCCTCCCTAGATTCAACCCGCCCCGATTTCCTACCGGCTGGTCCTCAACCCTGGCATTCTGGTTGTTATGACTACGAGCACCTTCATAATAATCTTGCTCATTTTGGGCAAGCTCGTTGTTTGTGCCAGGGAGATTAGGATTTTGTGCCTGGGATTTCTTAACGTTCCCCTATTGCCCTTCCTTAAACCCTTAAAGGATGGCAGTGAGGGCTTCCATTTACTTCTCCATTCGTTCTAAGCGTTCATCCATCATTCTATGCCTTTCTTCATTCACCATGCCTCATGTGACAATAGTTTCTCCTACTCCAGAATTTGCCCCGTGAACTCCATTCCCTCATGAATTCATTTTCTTCGTCTTTCTTGTCAATGTAATTTGGTGGACAATAGCTTTTTATTCTCAATTCCCCAATAAGCGCCAAAATGTTAATACTGAAATCTGTTCAAGTTGATAAGGATGGCCAGATTGTCTTGTCAACGCTTTAATCTATTTTTTGTTATAGAATTTGAGTTGTACTAATGCTCCCAATGATCTACAACAACAAAAAACAGTTAGAGGTGCTAGATTTTTTTCGGGCGATAACCCTCCGACGCTCAAGTTAGTTATCAGATTTTTTTCTTGAAAAAAGAATGATATCTCAAAAACTTATAATTCGAATATTATCAGACTGTTCTCTCACTTGGAAAAAAGAGAGCCCTATTTTAGGATCTTTCTTTGTTTTATAGACAATCGCCAGTGTTGATTGTCCTTCAATATGTGACCGTTACCAATTTGAATTCGCTACTTAAATACAAGAGTTAATACGCCCGTTTGTGTGATTATTGTGCTATTTTTATAATCCTTGATTGATTTAATCAATGTATTAGATTATGCCTATACGTTACGAGCATTAAATAAATCCTAACGATCTGAAATTTGAGATAATACAAATGCGACCTAATTCTATTCTCCTTACTAAACGTTGATCGAGCAAAAGTATGCGACCTGATTCTTTTCTCCTTACTAAATGTTGATCGAGATGGAACATGCGACTAGATGTTCTTTTTCTCGAGCCATGTAGCTTTATCTTTTTATGCCCTAAAGATATGGATAAATTTAGCGTCGTTTTTGTAGAAAACATTAAGCTCTGATTAATTTTAGCTCTGGTATTGTTTGTCAACTAGAATTCGATTTATCTGGTCCAAATCTGATTTTATCCCAAGTTTAAATCGATCCGATCCAGATCTAATTTAATCCAAAATGTTTATCTAATCTGAACTAGATCAGATTAGATATAAGGTTCATATTGCATTTAAATGACTTTTTTCCCAGTTCGAAATCCAATTGGATTGATTTAAATCTCATCTAAATTTAATTTTGCCCACCCTAAAATTGAGTTATAAACTTTAGTTCCTTAATTTCTCTCATGTTGTACCTGATTTTTAATGGCTTAAATATATTACACTTTGGCTATCAAAAAAATACAAATTCTGCTTCGATCATAACCAACTCTCTAATAATCAGTTTTGGCAGATAGCTAGCTAAATTATTTCTTTACAGATTATGTCCAAGTAATATACGTAGCTTAAGTTATAGATAAGGCCACTGTAGATTGCGAACTAGTCTGCCAGCTATACTATATGTGTTCATACTAAACATACATAGCAAGTAACATGTCATTGATCATTTTGTTTTTAATCAAAATTCATACATATTTAACATACAATTAATATGTAGATTCAAAAGGATACCTTTTGATAGGGGTGTTCAGAATCCAATCCGATCTACTTAATTCGTCTGATCTGTAAAAATTTGATCTGTAAAAATCCGATTTGTGGATTGGTTGATTGGATTGGATTGGATTGAAAATTTAAAAATCCGCAGTCAGTGGATTGGATATAGATTTGTTTCTGTAAATCTGTAAAAATCTGTGAATCTGCAAGAAAAATATATAAATAATTAAAAAAATAAAACTTGTAAATGTGGTGTTACTACTTGCTAATAAATAAATAAGTTAAAATATAGTTACATTAAAAGTATACATATATTATCCAATAATAATGTATAATCAACATAATTAAATAATTGAGTAATTAAATAAACAAATATCGCTTTATAAACAGTTAATTTTAGCTAATATTTATAATTTTAGTTAATTTTCATGTATTGATTTAAACACATGAGATTTTTTCTTTCACTGTGTTATATTTTGAGACTTTGAATGTATTATTCTAACTTTATTTAAACACTTAATTTATTAAATCTTATTCAATTTTGAATTTGATCGGTAGTACAATTATTTTTTTATTCAATTAGTTCGTAGAATGAACAGAATTAAAATTTTTAATCAGCAAACCAATTCGCAAAATACTGGATTGGATATGGATTTAGTGAAATCCGCATCCGATCCATAGACGTATGGATTGGATTTAGATTGAATTCGTCAATCCGTGGATTGGATTGGATTGAAAATTTACAATCCGCAAAATCATGGATCAGATATGGATTTATATCCAATCTGCAAAATTCGATCCGCGAACACCCCTACCTTTTGATCCTCGAATGCAAAAGCGTACAACAAAGAAGTTATGTCATACAACAAAGAAGTTATGTCATTGTCTAATTAATTGGAGACAAAGAATATTCAGAAGGAAAACCTTCATGCTACTGTTTGCTTATGGTCGGAAGATAATCATGAAAACGAAAATCACCATTGATCACATAGCAAGTGCCAACTGTCTCTTTTCTCTCATTTTCACACACCCACACCTTTGGTAAGTTTTTGTGTATTATCTGATAAGCATATGCATATTTCTTATCAATTTTTTATGTATGTATTTAAGATACAATATGTATGTTTATATGAAAGTTCATGAAGAGGTTAACCAACAGAGTTGACAACTCTTAGAATCTAATTAAACTAACAATTGTTTTATGGAACTCTACATAAAGAAGCTTCTATATTGTTCTTTGTGATGGGCTGTCAGTCTAGTCCATCATAAGTGTCAATTTTAACATCTCGCACTCTACACAATGGACATTGTAAACAGGGTAATAAGAGTAATTTTCCCTAAAGTTAGATGCATTATCATTGAGCAAATGTAACTTGTGACCAATGAATAATATAAATATAGCTTCAAATAGTAAGAAATCTCAATTATAAGCATTATAAGAGATTTACAAATTTGTTTATCACATATTCTGGATCTTATTTTTTGCTACTTCAATCCAAGCATAATTAATCTCCAGTAACAAATATAGCCATAATTGAATATATCCCTAAGTGGATTCTACAATTGGTTGATCAGTAAATACAGAAGTTAGATGTAAAAAAAAAATAATAATAAATCTTCCCATCCTATTCATGTCTTGTAATTCTAGAACAACTAATTTTTTAGACATTTTTAAAAATCACATAATGTAAAAGATATAGGTAACATGCTAAAGTAAAAAGCGTTAATCTTTCACTTTAAAATATAGTCGATGGTGGTGACTAAGGATACTAGTTGAGGTATTATTTTACCTCCAAAAAACTTACATAATAAGAAAGTAGAGACTTAATTATTTTACCTCAAATAATTTTTTAGACATTTTTACAAATAACATAATGTAAAAGATATAGATAACATGCTAAAGTAAAAAGCGTTAATCTTTCACTTTAAAATATAGTTGATGGTGGTGACTAAGGATACTAGTTAAGGTATTATTTTACCTCAAAAAAACTTACATAATGAGAAAGTAGGGATTTGATTATTTTACCTCAAAGGAACTTAACAAGGAGGGATTCATTCATTTATTTTTCTTATCAATCGTAGTAGCACAAGCCATTTGATACACGCATTACTATGAATTCTCTTTTAATTAAGAGCATATCTGTAATTGTTTATTGTAAAATTAAGGAAGCAAATTACTAAACTTATACCTGGCTTAAATCTGGTTTTCATAAATATTGACCTCATCTTAACCTAGTCAAGGTGACTCATTCTTTAGAATTACATAAGCTTCATGATAATAAACCACATATCGAATTGTCTTCTAATTTTATGTGTTTTATCCCAGCTTGTTCTTATGGAAATTGAGGTGATTGCTTGTATAAGAAAGCTAGTAACCTATTAACATATCTTTCACGATATTATGTGTGTGATTATGCTAACTTTACATCTTAAGTACTAAACGAAGGAACAACCACCTTATAACAACATAGTGGTATAAAAATATCTAACAATGACATTCTTAGTCTGTGGCAATGTTGTCAATAAATCCCTAAAGAAGATCAAGCTTGTGATGAGAAGGCATCTTTAGTAAGATATCCACTAGCAATCTATGCTACATGTTGTGTGTAAATACATATTGCATTGCCACTTCCTTTTGGCTACAATATCTATTGTATCATTATACCTCATATGTGCTTGGATTTTATTATGGTACAAAAATATACTCTTTATAAGAAACTTTTGTTTGGTTATCATTTTCAATAACTAGTCTCTAAGTACTTCTGATAATCTCAAGATTCTTTTAAAAATTATCAAACAAATGGTCTCTATCATAGCCATTAAAGCAAGTGTAAAAATATAGCTCTCACTATGGGTAAAGCTGTACATGTATGTTATCTTGCTATTCTAATTAATATTACTAATATTTCCACCTAAAGAGTAGTTAGCAGTCCCCTTCAAATAATTCAGTGCTTTATCTAAGATTAGATTGGCACCTCTTTACTATTCTTATAGTATATATCAAGTATTATACATCCCAATGTACATAAGATTCTTATTGGCATTATGACAATGAACAATACCCATGTACTTATTCTATTCTAGAGTCAAAATGGCACATGTCAAGGTAAGCACTTATCATTGTCAATAGGAGTGTCCATTTGGCTTCCAATTTGCCATTTTGAAGTTTTAATGGAGCCACTTCATTAAATCTCTGATCCTATTAGGATTAAGATTTCCAAGTAAATATAATCTATTCTCAATTTGTAACAAAAAATAATATCATTGTTTAAATAATCTTATGATTATGTGGATAATCTAACTCCTAATTTGTCATATATCCTTATTAACTTCTCTAATACTTATGATTTCAAAATTTCGACATTTCTAATTTCTTAACTTGTCACTATGTTAGCCATTCATTTATTATTGAACACAAACCCATTTTCTCATTCAATGTATTTTGCTGTAGACCTTAGGTTGTAGATAATTATGGCTGAACACTTTACCTATTCATAAATAGAACAGTGCATAAGTGATTTATTATGTAAAAAATTAATTAAGTATTTAAACAACAGTCAAATGCATAAATTGAATAACTTTTTATAAAACAACCCTTCAAAATTAGTTAAACAAACACATAAAAGTAAATAGTCTAATCTTTAAAACGTTAACAAATATGACCAATTTTGATTGAATTTTTTGACATATATCAATCATTAGAAAAATAAGGACCATAATGTCAACTTGCATATGCTTATACTCTTGACTTTTAGAATGAGCTTATCCCTACATGCAAATGTCTTTTTCTTTGATAATGACAACAAAATTTAACAAAATTCACGAAAACCTTTTTATCATCTCTAGTCATGATGGTTTATGGTTACTTAATCTATTTCTACTCAATGCAAGCACGAGCAAAATAACAAAAATTCATCCAAATGGTGAGTAACCGCCCATGTATTGCCCTTCTATTTGCCAATATGCTTGCCTCCTTTAGCATTTTCTAGCAATTTGGTAACTTAAACTTGGATAGAGTCCTTCACTCCTACTAGTAGACGTTATCTTATCTCTTCTGCTTGAAGCATCTAGTTTTATGCGAGCCAAACTCTTTCTTACCAAGTTAATCATGGAAACATTAGCTGCCTTTAGACTATTATCTTCTACCATTGGATTTAACTATATATACTTAAATAAAAGCATATTAGCTGCTTCTAACCGTTCATCTTTGAGATCAAAGCAACACATATTTAATCAGAAGTTTTTAGTGGCCTTTCATGTCATAAAAACTCTCATATTATCCGAACTATAAGGTTGGACTTTTATTACCTAGACCTAACATGTGTTTATAAAATTTAAGCTCTCTTACACAAGTACGGTGGACTATAATTCATGTTGCTTAGTAACAAGATGTGAGTAATGCTAGGCTTTAGCCAATCCTCATAAAATACTCTTTGGATTTTGAGCAAAGGTAGTAAGCGCTAGCACAAAAATGGCGCTTGTTTGGAGTCTCAATAATCTTTATATTCAATTTGTATACATCTTAAGGGACAATCAACGCTAGCATAATTTCACTTTATCCACACACACATTCAATATATACATTATGCCACAAACATAAACCAAATTAATGATAATTTAATACAAGAATTGGAATTGAAAAGTTATTGAGGCTTGTGCAAAATATTAGTTCAACTATTATTTATTCCCAGAATCTTAATAATAATAAAACCTCAATAAGAATTTTTAAATATAATGGGAATAAAGCGACCTTCACACATATGTTCACGTGAATAATGCATCAGGAAAATTATCAAAAAATTAAGGGGTATAAATAACCCACTTAAATATTTCCTTTTAGGTTTTAGTTGCCTTTTTAATAGAACTTTTCTAGATATGCATAAATTCAAATTACTACATTAGGCTCTAATAAGCATAAGACATACAATTATAATTCGTATATATATTCATCATTATCATCACATATATAAATAAGAACAAATATGCTCATTTCCAAAAAATTAGCATTCATTATCTTATTATTTTTTTAATATTAGATAATTCATCAATATGCATAATTAGGAGAGTTACATATGCAAATGTGTTGGAACGACTTCCACTGAAGCATGAAACTATCAAATGTGTCTTATAATTCTAGAAAAATATTTTCTAGAATCATCTCTCTTTTAAATTATTAATTTTATCTAAAAAAAGTTTAAAATCATTTAAAACATATATATTTGATGTAAAAAAATTAATTTTAAATCATAAAATAAAAAATATATACAATTTTGAGTTGGCCACTACTAACGGTGCCTAAAATGGAGTCTGAGAAAGGGATGCATGAATTTCACATGCCAAAAGTTCGAGTGGGTCAAAATTGGCAAGCAATGGTGTGTTGACGGAGCCAGCAAGTTGGCTTAAGTGCTAGTGTGTTAGTTTATGCTAGTGAATTGGCTTTTGTTGGTGCATCATGCAATTGTCACGCTCATAAGTGGCTCTTATTGTACAAGCACTTATTCCGATCATTTTCTTGTGACATATTGGCCATTATGTGCCTCTAACTTATATGCTGATTTTGTTTCTGAAACCGATTGTTCAATATAATGAAGAAGTATGCATTAACCCATCCAAGAGTGGAGTCATGAATAATAATGTTGTTCATCATCTTCTTTGTATCCATAATTTCTAAATTTCAATTAGAAATTTGACTGGCTCATTTATTCTCCATCCAACTTTGAATTATACATATGATGTATCAATTGAAAGCTCTTTGAATTATCTTTTCAATTATGATAACAAATCATTATATTAAAATTTATGAGTAATATAAACCTACAAATTTATGAATTAGTGTTTCTGTTTTCGAATAACCTTGGTTATATCAATTAACACAAAATTTCAAATTGTAAACCAAAAACAAAGGTCTAATAGTGAGTGATTCATCACATACCATTAAAGTGTGTTCTAGGTGAGAAAACACATATAGCATCAAAGAACATGCCATCTCCGATGCAAATACACTCAAAATAGAACATAACCTTCATAGGCTCTGATATCAATGTCAAAATTCGTTCATATTCAATTTGTAATTAAAAGATAGATCCAAAAGCGTACCTTTTGATTCTCAAACATGGAAGCGGATCATAATGAGATTATGTTATTTTTTATTTAATTAGAGAGGGGATAATCACAAGGAAAACCCTTATGCCACTATTTGCTTATGATTGAAGGATAATCTTGAGAAAGAAAATCCTTCAGACCATACTGCAAGAGCCCACTATTAAGTACCCATTTTCTATTTGTCGTTTTAATATATATATTTTTGTTATTTTTATGGACTTTGAAATTTTGATACTTTAAAATGTTTACCACTTAGTTTTTATGAAGATGCTTCTAAATAACTTTATTTTATATTGATGTTTATGATATTTATAATTTTGTTTTGGTATTAGGTTTCATATTTTTATGATAATTTATTTGTGGGATTGAGGAATCAAAATTTGTAATTCGAACGATTGATGTTAGAATTCAGAATTTGAATGATTAATGTTATTTACTCGCTAAAATAGAAGGGGAATTAGGATGAAACATGTGAGAACCACATGTTTTTAAGGTTAAAAAATGAGCACTTAATTCCCCTATAAGGAGTAGTGGTAATAAAGTTCTTATTCTTTGTGCGGACCATTTTACCACTATCCAGTTTTAAAATTCCCGATTACCCCAATTAAATTTTGCATTTTGGTCACTGTTGCAATACCTTACAAAATTTACAAAAATGCCCAAAAATTTTATAATATCTACAAATAGGTCATTATTATTATTATTATTATTATTATTTTTATTATTATTATTATTATAGATAAATAAGACACTAAGGAGAATAATTTATTAAGGATATTTTGGTAACTTGCAGCAATCTATTCTGATTTCAAGATAAAGTAAACACATCAATAAGAATATTGTATATTCCAATTCCAATAGCTCAAATAAATAACTTATTTTTGTTTTTATTATCATTCTTTTTTTAATGTAAAAGGAAATTAAGGAAAAAAAATGTCAAACATAGAACTGGCGACTACAAATTTAACTGGCATGAGGAAAAGCACACTCGCCACAGATTCACCTAGCCAATTAAATATCCTAGGGCAGAACGATGAGATGCTTGGTATAAATAGCACAAATATTGGTGTACTCAAATAGACCCAGAAGGTAAGCCTTGACAGCCTTCTAAAGTGTAAGAGCTGCATGACTTTGGTGTCTCAAATTTTTCTTGAAATCTTATACAATTTCACGAACCAGTCGCTGGAAAGGGTGTTTGCGGATCAAAAGTTCAATTGTCTTCTGGTATTTTCTGATTTTGCGAAGAGTAATAGTTCTAGGGCGATAACAATGGGGCTTCTTCACTTCACCAATTCTTGGAGCAAATTCTCTTGCAGTCTTTGGGGCCAGCTGGTTCCTCGGAGCCTTTCCTTCGGTTGCTTCATATAACACATTGTTCATCACCAAAACACACTTAAGTATGAGAATTGCTTCGTACTAACAGCCTATATATAATATAAGTAACAAGAAAATAAAATCCAACTTGTTTGAGTTAAAGAGATACTGCTATCAGATATCAACAGAGCGGAACCTGCTCCATTCATTTCAAAACCATTTATAAGTGACGTGAAGTCCCGAAGAGGAGGTGAGCTGGTCGTATGCGTAAGGTCGACTAAAGTCTCGCGAGGAGACCAGAAATAGTTCAGTCCAAAGATCCTAATTAAGCTCAACCGACAAGTTCTTCCCGAAAGGTTGGGTATAACATCCATACACGCAAAGGCGTTATAATTGCAACTCAATAACTACCTTGTAACGGCCACATTAGCTTATGATCCAAGTGGCGCATTCAACCTAGTAATGCCCAGACATTGAAGATGGTGCGATAATTCCAAGTGCTTATAAAAGTCTTGCAAAGAAAAGAAGAAATGGAGGATTTTATTTTATGCAGGTTTTCTTCTAAAAATCAAGTAAAATAAAAGGTTTCTCTTGAAGCATGAAGGTAGAAAACAATTAAGGCCACGAAAGGAGTGGCACAAGTTTTTCTAAGAAGGGCTCGATTATTAACTTGAGCGTCGGAGGATTTTCATCAAAAAAAATCCGGTGACCTCTTACTGTTTTTGTGAGCTCAAGTGAGCTTGTTTAGAAGAGTTCGTGATAGTCGACATTTGCTTAAGGTCAAAAAGTGCAAATAGTAACATCTCCCCCTGAAACAAACTCAAGTGCTGACGCGGTCACTTGGTGTGCTAAACAATTTTGACTTGATTTTTGCATCAATATTTTGGCGCTGTCTGCGGGGATTTGAACAAAAATGTTGTCGCCAACCAAGCAAACTGACTAGAAGATAAGAAAAATGAGTACAAAAAGAAATGGAGCTCATAGTAATTGAATCCCCCGTATTGCGGAAGAAAGCAAATAAGGCAAATGAGAGGGGAATGCATGAACAAATTGAGTGAATAGAGAGACATATGGAAGCCCTTACAACTATTCTGTAGGAGTTAAAGGAAGGACAGAGGAGGATTGGAGGAAGCGTCCAGGTCGAAAATCAAGATACCTCAGATCCCAGTAATATGGTCTTTCGGGACAAACATAATCGTGAGGAGAGGATTCAATTCCGTGGTGAACATAGCCTTGGACCAAGAAACCAATCTAGTGGAAATCAGAGTCAGATAAAAAAGGAGCAAACATTGAAAAAAGAAAACCAAGGCAGCACTTGCATAACATCGAGAAGGACACGATCAAGTCGTAGCACGAAAGCCTGGCCGTGCTGTGGAGCTAGAAGGAGAGGTGCGTAGATTGGCTCACTTAATCGACGAGCTATAAGGTTAGCGCAATGCGCCGAGCTAGAGAATCATATTGGATAATGAGTCTTATTTTTCAGAGGAGATCATGAGCATAGTAATCCTATGAGACTCCTGGTTTCATAATCTTAAGTGTACTGGGAAGAGCGACCCCTTTGTTCATATCGAGCATTTCAATGATAAAGCTAGAGTACCAGGTTTGATGTAGGCTAAGAGATGTATAATGTTTTCATTGACCTTAGAGGGACAGGCACGAGAATGGTACCAAAAGGTACCTCGTGGGAGTATAAGGAGTTTTGAGCAAATGTGCTTAGAATTCGCAGAACAGTTTCGTGAAGCAGTAGCCTCAAAAGACGACATGATGGAGCTGTTGGTGATCGAGCAAAGGGAGAATAAGTCTTTTAGAGAACTTCTGAAAAGGTATCATTGCGTTGTCCTCGACCTTGGAGCCTTCAATTATCCTCAAGCTTTGAAAGGGCTAAAAAAAAGAGTGATAATAGGGCGACTTTGGTATAACCTGAGAAAGCCAGTCGTGCAGTCATACTCTATGGCCTACGAGCAGGCAAAGAGAGATATCAAAATTGAGGAAGAAAAGGCGACAATGATAAGAACCAAGTAGATGGAAAAGCTACAGAGGAAAGAGAAAAAAAAACCCTAAAAGGGGACGAGCCTGTTAATTGAGATGACAAATCATCCTCAAGTAGAGGAGCAAGGCGTTGAGCACTCCCATACCAACCCAGTCAAAGGCCACCTTAATTTAAGCATAGAAGGATCTCATCTCCTCATTCTCCAACTAGAGGCTGTTGGAGAGAACCCAACCAGTCATATAATCACCCCCACTATAATGCCTCGATAAACTCCCCAGGTACAGAGCTATACAAATGATCGACCAAAGCCTAACTTATAGGCAATATACCCCTTTAAAAGTCCCTTTGGAATAACTATATCATATGATAAAGAACCACGACTTGTTATATCCACCAGTCTTAAATAGCAAAAGCGGCCAACAAATAAAACAGGAGCAGATGTTTTGAATTCCATAACACCAATGGCCACACCACAGCTCAACGCCAAGACCTCAAAAATCAGGTTGAGGACTTGGTAAGGAAGCGCTATTTGGATGATTTTGTTGACGGTGGTCATCCTATTCAAGACTTACAGTATGGAACAGAAGAGAATGATAGTAATGCCATACATGAATAGCCTATGGTTAGGGTCATCATAGGAGGCCCAACACTGGCTGGAGATTTGAATAGATCTAGAAAGAATTACTTGAGGTATACAATGACCAACAAAGATATCCTCTTTAGTATGCCAATGGCGAAGCGAGCGAAGACCAGGCAATACCTCTCATGTGGACGGATGATGAGAATGAGGGAGTGTTGTACGTACATGAAGACACCCTAGTAATTAGTGCCATTATTACGAGTAAAAAGTTTGGTAAAATACTGGTGGATTTAGGAAGTTCAGTAGATGTTATATTAAGTCAACCTTAGACCAGATATGAATCACAGATCTGAAGTTGGAGAATATCACCACATCCTTAAAGGGGTTTGGTAGGGGAAGATTGACTCCCCCTGGTGTGGTTGAGTTGTTTGTCACAACAGGCTCTACGCCTTTTTAAAAGAAGATGGTACAAGATTTTTTGGTAGTTGATAAAGATAATCCACACTAAATAATCCTAGGCATGCCCTTCTTGAAGATCAGTAAAGCAGTGATGTCTAATTCTTACTTGGCCTTTAAATACTGAGTAAATAGTGTCGTGGGAGTTGTAAAGGGTGATCAGAGAATTTCTCGGGGGTGCTATGTGATAACTCTATGAAATGAGAGTTATCATGGCGTTTTTAGATTTAAATCAAGATTACTTAGAGAGTAAATGGCATGTTTTTATTGTATTTTAATATTGTTTTGCATAAACATCCACTTTCCTCTACTTTTAATAAGTTTTATTTGATTTAGAAGAAATTGTGTGCTTAGATCATATGCATAATTGTAGATGACAGGAAGTTCAAATTCCAAGGAAGGAATATGGCTGCAATGGGCTTGTGAAGATTAGGAAATGACTTGGTTAGAGAATAATTGAAACAAGTCTTAGAAGATTGCAATATAAAGTTTCCTAAATTGGAAAATGTGAGCCCTAGGCTTCCGGTTGCCTTAATTCTAAGCTATAAAAGTTACGCACATGCAAAGAAAGAGGAGAGCCGTCATTAGAGAAAGAAAAAATAGAGAAACAAAACAAGAGAAAACAAAGATCAAGAGAGAGAATTAGGCACTGCAACCAAGGAATTCGAGAAGAATATTAAACGGATCTCACTTTTATTTCTTGTTCTCTTGTTTCTATCTCATTATGATGAATTGTTTTATGGCTAAAATTATTTTGCTTTTTGTTCTATACAAATTATGAACTAAATTTACTTGTGGTTGAGTGATAAACAAACTTGGTGGTTAATTGACTAATATTTTGTATTGTTACATATTTGCTATAGCACGTTGTTTTAATAGTACTTATTTCAATTCACTATTTCGGTTAACCACCCATTTGGTGTGACTAAATGAGAAAGAGCATAAAAAAGGCATGTCTTAGTGGAACATATCAGAGTAGTACTTGGTTTTGGATTGGGTTTCCTGAGTTTAGTTTAACTTGATTCGAAAAGGGCAATGCTTAATCTAAAATTAGTGATGAACTAAATATAGGGATTCACCTTCTAGGGTAATTAGAATCTAAAATGTGTAATGTTATATCTGATGTTAGCAAAATAATTGGTCACTATTAAATTACATTTAGATATAAGAAATCCAACATGTGACAACTGAGGATGCATAAGAATTCTGCCCAGTGCTGTAGCAAACGAGCTAAATATTAGAAAAATACTCAAAATCAATAAGTGAGTTTAATCACTCAACTAGTTCATTCTCATTGGTTACATTCTCGTGTTTGATGTGGTAGTTTTACTTTATTGCATTTTTATTTTAATTATTTCATTAGTTATCATTGTAGACACGATCTTGAATACTTATCATTATATTACTTGTTGTGTACACTTGCACATTGACACCGATAGCAATAGAAAACCTACAACACTATACGACAGCAACAAAAGAAACAATGCAAATCATCTTTTTAGACACACGAGGATACTCTAAAGAAGGAAGGCAGGAGCTGATCAAAGAGGTTAAAACAGTAAGCTCGTCATAGTCTACTTAGTTTTATGAATGCCTTCTCAGGTTATATCCAGATATCTATGTTTGAGCAGGATGAGGAGCATATTATTTTTCATTATTAACGTAGGTTTATTTTGCGATAGGATGTGCCATTTGGTCTTAAGAATGCAAGCACAACATACAAAAGGATGGTGAATAAAATCTTTAAACCACTAATTAGGGGAACGATAGAGGTGTTCGTAGACGACATTATTACAAAGTGTAAAGATCTAGCTGAACACACGCTACACTTAGAAGAGACCTTTGAGTTGCTGAGAAAGCATAAAATAAAGTTTAACTCGGAGAAATGTGTATTTGGAGTAAGTTTAGGAAAGTTCTTGAAATTCATGGTAAGCCACAAGGGGATCGAGGCAAACACTAAGAAGCTCCAAGCAATCACAAAGATGAAGTCCCCTCGCACACTTAAGGAGATAAAAAGTCTTACTGGGAAATTGGCTGCTTTAAATCGATTCATATTATGAGTGACAGACAAATGCCGTGTTTTTTTCTAACTGATGGGGAAAGGGAAGAAGATGTAATGGACGGCAGAGTGTGAGGTGGTATTTCAGCAGTTAAAGGAATACCTACTCAAGGCTCTTTTACTATCAATGCTGCGAAAAGGTGATAAATTATATTTATATTTGGCGAACTCTAGTGGGCTACAAGTGCAGTTATACTGAGAGAAAAAGCAGGAGTTCAACATCCAATGTATTACACCAGCAAGGCGTTGTTTGAGGCGGAAACTAAATATCCAAAGATGGAGAAGTGGGCACCGCATTGGTTTTAGCAGCTTGAAAGTTGAGGCCGTACTTCTAGGCATATCCAATAATTGTGATGATGGACCAACCATTGAGACATGTGTTACACAAGCTAGAAGGTTTTGCTCGTATGGTGAAGTGGTTAGTGGAATTGAGCAAGTTCGACATTAATTATCAACCCCAAGCAGCAATCAAAGCCTAGGCATTAGTTGATTTTGTTGCCGAATTCAACAAAGATGTTGGCAACGATAATAAAGTAAATGAAGAAAACAACAGCGGAGTCTGGACAATGACGGTGGATGGTTCTAGTCGGGAATAAGGGGCAGGAGCAGGAGTAGGATGTTAACACAAATATTTCTTTAATATTGTTTTGATGATAACAAACTTGATGAAGATTGATCAATTCTTTAAAAGTCCAAAAAGTTTTTATACTCTTTCAAATCATAATTCTCATACCATCAAGGTTTTTATATTCTATGAAAAATGTTTAAAAAGCAATAGCATCAAATTGAAAAACCTTAAGTATTTTGAAAATGGTAAAAAACGGGAGTATTTTGAAAATGGTCAATAACGGCTCGCCGACATTCTTACATAACGGTTCGCCGATATCGAACAGAACTGAGAAATCAGTTTCTGGAAGATAACGGCTCGTCGACATGTTTTGATAACGGCTCGCCGACTTCAAACAGAACTGAATCTTAGTCTCAGGAAAACCGATATGTTGATAACGGCTCGCCGACCTGGAGCAGAATTGAAAATTAGCTTCTGGAAGATAACGGCTCGCCGACATCAAACAGAACTGAAGCTTAGTCTCGAACACTCACGGCAATCCGACATTTTCTGATAACGGCTCGCCGACCTGGAATGGAATTGTGAAATTAGCTTCTGGAAAATAACGGCTCGCCGATATTCTTGATAACGGCTCGCCGATATTCTTGATAACGGCTCGCCGATATTCTTGATAACGGCTCGCCGACTTCAAACGGTGATCCGACATCTCTATAACGGCGATCCGACATTTTGAAAATCTAGCCCAATGGTCATATTGACCAGTCAAACGACGATCCGACATCCTACTAACGACGATCCAACAGTGAGCAAAAAGTGAATAACGACTAGTTTTCAGCTCCAACTATAAATAAGCTCATTCAAATTCAAACAACTCTTGATCACAACACTACTATTGAGCTTATATTCGTGAACAACCTTCATAGAGCTTTAAAATCACAATCTTGCTTCATCTATTTCATACATTGGGCTTTGATTTGCAATCTTGAATATTGTGTGAGAGAAAAACAATTTGTAATCTTTTGTTTTTGAGTGATTGTAAGTGTTGGGATACACTTGGGGTAAGAGATTGGGGATTATCTCTTATTGTAAAGGTTTATTGACACCTAGGAAGTCAATTGTAAGCATTTGAAGCCTCGGTGGCTTGCTTAGTGGAATCTTCTAGCCCGGAAAGCTTGGAGGCGTGGACGTAGGCGAGGTTGGCCGAACCACGTAAAAATCTCGTGTTTGAATCTCTCTTTCCTTATCTTTTTTATATAGTGTGATAAATTTATTTGTTATTGCTTTAAATTCATTTTAGATTAACATTGAGTTATTGTTTCATATTTCAATTTTTTTTTGGAAATCCAATTCACCCCCCCTCTTGGGTTGCATAACTATAATTTCATTTGGTATCAGAGCTTGGTTCTCTTGTTAGGACTTAACCGTCTAGAGTAAAAGATCCATGGCAACCCAAAATGATTCAACCTTTAGGGAAGGGCAATCCACAACTAGACCACCGTTCTTTGACGGGAATGACTACCCATATTGGAAAACTAGGATGAGAATTTATTTACAAGCACTAGACTATGAAATTTGGGAAGTTGTATGTGATGGTCCGTTCATGCCTTTGACTAAAAACGAAGTAGGGGAAGATATTCCAAAACCTTCACGGGAATGGAATGATTTGGAGAAGAGAAAAACTTATCTAAATTCCAAAGCTATGAATGCCTTATTTTGTGCACTTGATAAGAAAGAGTTTCATAGAGTGTCCGGTTGTGAAAGTGCTAATGAAATTTGGCACAAACTTGAGGTCGTGTATGAAGGCACGAATCAAGTGAAAGAGTAAAAAATTAGTAGGTACACTCAACAATATGAATTATTCCAAATGGAACAAAATGAGAGTGTATATTCTATGTATACTAGATTCACGGACATAGTGAACAATTTAGGAGCCCTAGGAAAAACCTTTTCTAATAGCGAGAAAGTTAAGAAAATCATTAGGTCGCTTCCTAAAGAATGGAGACCAAAAAGGACTGCAATTGAGGAAGCCAAAGATTTAAATGTTTTACCTATTGATGATTTAATTGGCTCTCTCATTTCATATGAAGAGGATTTGGCAGCAGAAAAAGGGCATGAGGAAAAGAAGAAAAACATCGCTCTCAAAGCCTCAAAACATGAGAGTGATGAGGAAAGTGAGATGGATGATGAGGAACTGGCAATGTTGGCTAAAAGATTCAGAAAATTTTACAAGAAGAATAATGAGCAGAGAAAGTTCAGAGGTTACAAGAATAAAAAGGAGAAGAAAGAACCAATCACTTGGTATGAATGCAAGAAGCCCGGACACATACGACCGGAATGTCCTCTCCTCAACAAACTCAAGAAGAAAGCTATGGTGGCCACATGGGATGATAGCGATGAGGAAACAAGTGATGAGGAAGAGCAACAAGAAATGACAAACTTAGCTCTCATGGCCGTTGGAGAAGAATCATGTGATGAACTTGATGAGGTAAGCAGTCTTCCTACATATGATGAATTACATGATGCCTTTAAAGAATTGCATGATGAATTGATGAAGATGGGTAAAAAGAATGTTTGCCTTAAAAAGAAAATGGTAGAGCTTAAAAATGAAAATGAATCATTTAGTGAAAAGATTACTTGCCTAGAATTGGAAAATAAAACATTGCATGATAAAGTTACATTATTTGAGAATTCTAGCACATCACATGAGCATTTAGAATCACATGTGAATGACTTGAAAAATGAAAATGAAATGCTTAGAAAGAAGAGCAATGATTTAAATGAGATTGTGCTGAAATTTACAAATGGGCAAAAGATGTTGGATAACATGCTTAACTCTAAAAAATGTGTATTTGATAAAGGAGGACTTGGGTATAAGCCTAATTTAAAGCAAAAATATTATAAGAATTATTTTGTTAAAGCTACCTCCACAAGTGATCATAAAATCGTTTGTCATTATTGTAATCAAAATGGTCACATGAAATATAGATGTCCTGTGAAAAGAAATGCATACTATGGTGTCAAATGCATTTGGGTTCCAAAAGGAACCGTTACTAACTCTTAAGGACCCAAAAAGGTTTGGGTACCTAAAACTTGAGACTTTTTCTGTAGGGCTTGAAGAAGAAGAATAAGTGGTACTTGGACAGCGGTCGTTCAAGACATATGACAGGGAATTATTCTTGGTTTTCAAGCTTTACCAAGATCGAAAATGGTGGAGAAGTATCTTTTGGAGATAATTCAAAAGGAAAAATTCTTGGAATTGGTAATGTTGGTAAAATTTCCTCAACTCTAATTGAAAATGTGTGCTTAGTTGAAAATTTGAAACACAATTTGATTAGCATTAGTCAATTGTGTGACAAGAGTTATAAAGTTGCTTTTGATAAATCAAGATGTGTTATTGAGAATGCATGTGATGGGAAAATTCTGTTTGTTGGAAATAGATATGGTAATGTTTATACAATTGACATAGAATGTGCATCCATTCATGATAAATGTTTTTCTGCATTGCATGATGATGGTTGGCTGTGGCATAGAAGATTAGGTCATGCTAGTATGGATTTGATTTCAAAAATTGCGAAAAATGATTTGGTTAAAGGTCTTCCAAAAATCAATTTTCAAAAAGATAGAATTTGTGAAGCTTGCCAATTTGGAGAACAAATCAAAACTTCTTTCAAAAGCAAGAAAAATATCTCTACTTCAAAACCTCTTCAATTACTTCACATAGATCTATTTGGTCCTTCTAGATATGCTAGTTTAAGTGGCAAATATTATGCTTTTGTAATTGTAGATGATTACTCTAGATTCACATGGGTATTGTTCTTAACTAATAAGGATGATGCTTTTGATGCATTTAGAATTTTCTGTAAAAAGGTTCAAAATGAAAAAGGTTATTCAATTACTTGTATTAGAAGTGACCATGGTAGAGAATTTGAAAATCATGCATTTGAGAAGTTTTGTAATGAGTTTGGCATTGAGCATCAATTTTCATCACCTAGAACTCCTCAACAAAATGGAGTTGTAGAAAGAAAGAATAGGTCTATTCAAGAAATGGCTAGGACCATGCTAAATGAAAATTCTTTGCCAAAATATTTTTGGGCCGAAGCCATCAACACCGCATGTTATGTTTTGAATCGTATGTTGATTAGAGTTAATCTTAATAAAACTCCATATGAGCTTTGGAAAGATAGAAAACCCAACATTGGCTATTTCAAAGTTTTCGGATGCAAATGTTTTGTTTTGAACACAAAAGATAATCTAGGTAAATTTGATTCAAAATCTGATGTTGGTATTTTTCTTGGCTATTCAAACTCAAGCAAAACTTATAGAGTTTATAATAAAAGAACTTTGGTTTTAGAAGAATCTATGCATGTCACTTTTGATGAGTCTAATCCCTCCTCTGCGGAGAAAGGAGTTGTTGATAATAATACAGAAGAAGAACATCAAGAAGAATCATCAAATGACAACCAAAAGAATGCACCTCATGGAATTCAAGAAGAGCATCATGAAGAAATAAATGCAGAGCAAAATGGAGGTAATTCTCAATCACTCCCCAAGGAGTGGAGGTATGTCTCTTCTCACCCTACAGATGTAATTTTAGGAGATCCCTCACGAGGTGTTACAACTAGATCATCACTTAGGAACACTTGTGAACATGCTGCATTTATTTCTCAAATTGAACCAAAATCCCTTGCGGATGCAGAAAATGATGAGTCTTGGATTATGGCAGTGCAAGAGGAGTTGAATCAATTTGAGAGAAACAATGTATGGGAATTAGTCCCTAATCCGGAACATCAATCTGTTATAGGTATTAAATGGGTATTTAGAAACAAAATGGATGAATCCGGTGTGGTTGTAAGAAATAAAGCTAGATTAGTGGCTCAAGGGTACAACCAAGAAGAAGGAATTGATTTTGATGAAACATTTGCACCTGTAGCTAGATTAGAATCTATTAGGATGTTGTTAGCATTTGCATGTTATAAAGATTTCGTTTTATTTCAAATGGATGTCAAAAGTGCTTTCTTAAATGGTTATATTATAGAGGAAGTGTATGTCAAACAACCCCCCGGTTTTGAAAATGAAAAATTTCCAAATCACGTTTACAAATTATCAAAAGCATTGTATGGTTTAAAACAAGCACCTAGAGCATGGTATGATAGATTTAAAAATTTCTTGTTGGATAATGGTTTTTCGATGGGAAAAGCAGATACAACTCTTTTTATTAAGAATAAGAATCAAGATATACTTGTTGTTCAAATTTATGTTGATGATATTATTTTTGGTTCTACTAATGAATCTTTGTGCAAAGAGTTTTCATCTTGTATGAGTCAGGAATTTGAGATGAGTATGATGGGAGAACTGAAATATTTCCTTGGACTTCAAATCAAGCAAATCAATGAGGGAATTTTCATAAACCAAGCGAAATATGTCAAAGATTTGCTAAAGAGATTTTGCATTGATGACTCAAACACCAAGAGCACTCCAATGAGCACAACGATTAAGCTTGACAAAGATGAAAAAGGTAAAGAAGTTGATATTAAAAAATATCGAGGTATGATCGGCTCTTTACTTTACTTAACCGCAAGTAGACCCGATATCATGTTTAGTGTATGTTTGTGTGCAAGATTTCAATCATGTCCCAAGGAATCTCATTTGCTTGCTGTTAAAAGAATTTTTCGTTATTTGAGTGGAACCATAGATCTTGGTCTTTGGTATCCTAGAGGAACACATATAGATTTAACTTGTTATTCGGATGCTGATTTTGCTGGTTACAAAGTTGATAGGAAAAGTACTAGTGGAACTTGTTATTTTCTTGGTCATTCACTTGTTTCATGGTTTAGCAAGAAACAAAATTCGGTTGCACTCTCAACCACTGAGGCGGAATATATTGCCGCAGGAAGTTGTTGTGCACAAGCCCTTTGGATAAAACAAACTCTTAGAGACTACAACATTAATCTTGAACAAATTCCTATCAAGTGTGATAATACTAGCGCCATAAATCTTTCAAAGAATCCCATTCAGCACTCTAGAACCAAGCATATAGAAATAAGACATCATTTCTTGAGAGATCATGTTCAAAAGGGAGACATTGCATTAAAGTTTATTTCTACAGAAAAACAACTTGCCGATATATTTACTAAACCTCTTGGTGAAGAACAATTTTCAAAAATTCGGCATGAACTTGGGATGATGAAATTTTCACATTAACATTTCTATTCATGTCATTATGTCTACAAAATTGTCTGATTGATTGATATTTTGATGATTTAATAGCTATGAAATGCTTAAGCATGATAAACAAGTGATGAGTTTGCTTTATTGATTCTTGATTGTTTCTATGAATTGAATGCATGTAAAACATTTTTGAATGTATGTAAGTTTATGAATCATGCATTAAAATGGCTTATAAAAAATTTTTGGATCAATTAAATGATCTTGAAATGTATTATTTGGTGGCCAAATACTAAACTAGATGTGCGAAATCATAAGTTGTAGAAAACGGATTGCCGTTATTTCAATAAACGGCTAACCGTTTTCGGGCAGAAACCTTGGTAAGCATTCTGGACGCTGTCGGTTCACCGATATCTCAGATAACGGCTCACCGTTTTCGAATGACACATTCTGGACTCTGTCGGTTCGCCGATATCGCAGATAACGGCTCACCGTTTTCGAATGACACATTCTGGACGCTGTCGGTTCGCCGATATCTCAGATAACGGCTCACCGTTTTTGAAAGACAATTTGATACACATTCTGGACGCTGTCGGCTCACCGATATGTCTATAACGGCTCACCGATATCACGCGATAAGTGAACATGACTCGTCTTCTTCCCCATTTCTTCTGCTCACTGTTTTTCTCTCACTCTCAACCCGCGACTGCTCACGATTCTCTTTCGCAAATCAGTCATTCTTTCAGTCTTTTTGCGTCAATTTGACGCTCTAGAAACCCTTCTCATCATCTTTAGCATTCTTTTAACCAATCAAAATTCGTTTTTTAAAGCTAGAAATTGAAAAATCTCAAAATCAAATCCCTAGAACCTGCGACAGCATCCTTGTCCAAATTGGCTCAAATTTCTTTCAAATTTCGTTCACAATCTCTCTTTAAACCCTCCATCTCTCTTTCTATTAGTTTATTTTCTTCCAAAAACAACAATGGCCTCATGACCAAGGCGTGCCCGAACCAAAAATGCTGCCCCACGTGACTCCAGTCCCCCTCGGCTTCCTGCTCAGGACTTCGAAAGTCTCCATTTTCGCAATGCTGACTCCGCTCAGCATTTTCACGATAAGTTTATGGGAAAACCGGTAACTCCCTCCTTTTATCTTGATATTGAAGAATTTACCGATATTACTATTTGTGGGAATAGTATTACGCACATGCTTAGGCATTGGAATGAGGCCTTTAGTATAGAAGAACATGTTTATGAAAATCTTGTGCGTGTCTTTTATTCCAATATGGAACTATCCCCCTCTAGGCAATATCGTGTTATTACATATGTAGGAGGAGTTCGTATTGAGTTTGATGAGGAAGCATGGTGTCGTATTCTTGGAATTAGTTATGGGGGCTTAGACATTTATACCACTAGGAAGGAGCTTGATTTTAATGATTTTCGTCATAAGGATGGAGTACGGAACATTTGTAGACGTAGAGACTTATCCAATGACATATGTTCTCTATCCTTTAGGTCTCAGCTGAAATACAAGTATGCAACCCAAGAGGGGGGGTGAATTGGAATTTTAAAACTTATCCTAACAAAACCACACAACAATCCAATCTAAAGCCTTAATAAATTTAAAAGCAATAAGTTCAATCAAAGCACAATAGTAAATAAGTAAGAGAGAAGAGAAACAAACACACGAAATTTTACGTGGTTCGGCAATCCCCGCCTACGTCCACGCCTCCAAGCGATCCAAGCTTGAGGTTTTCACTATCCAAGCCTTCCAAGGCTTAAAATGCTTACAATTGACTTCAAGGTGTCAATGAACCTTTACAACAATGAGATTATATCTCAATCTCTTCACTCAAGTGTTTCCCACACTTATACACTCACAAATTTGATGAGAAAAATAAAGATTACAACAAAACTCTCTTTAAGAGTGGATGAACAAATTTAAGAACAAGGATGATTCAAAATAATAATGATTTGCGAATTGAGAGCTCAAGATATGTTGTATGCCTTTTGTTTGTGCTTGCTAGAGAGAGCTTGAAAATGAATTGGCTTTGAGTTTTTATAGTTGGAGCTAAAAACTAGCCGTTATTCACTTTTTACTCATAACCGGATTACCGTTTATGATATCCCGAATTCCGCTTGCATGTTACCGTTAAGGCCAAAATTTGAATTTTTGAGTATCCTAATGCCGCTTGTGATATCCGGATTGCCGCTTATGCTCCGTGTTTTCGCCTGTAACCTAATGCCGCTTAGACAACCGGATTGCCGCTTTCCATTCGGAGAGTTTTTGCCTCATAACCGGATTTCCGTTTAGCATATCCAGAATGCCGCTTGCTACAATAACGGTACAATGCACTATTTTTTAAAAATACAGTTTTACCCCAAAACTTTCCATAACCGCACTATGGCCCAAAAAGTTATAAAAAGTTGCAATTAAGTCCAATTTCAGAATTTCTTAATAATACTATGTGAATCCCAAAACTTTCTGAAATTATGAACAAGCCCAAACTTTGTGAATTTTTAGAATGGCCCATAATATTTAAATATTTTCAAATAAGTCCAAATCCGAAATTCAAAATAATATTTATTAAGCATAAAGATTTGTAAAATTCTTTCACTTTAGTTCACAACTTTGAAGAATAACTTAACTCCATAAAATCATTTTCTTGTTTTAAAAACACAATATATAAAACTTTATTTTTAATTACTCTCAATTTTCTTTAATCAACACACACATGTTTGTTATCATCAAAATCAATATTTATAGCCATATAGGCTAACAATCTCCCCTTTTTGATGATGACAAAGCACACTAAAAAAATTGATTTAGTTATGAAAAGCTCCCCTTAATCAATGCAAGGTTAAGAAATAATTTCAAAAAGATTTAAAAGCTCCCCGCATACATGCATATCAATTTTCATAACACATAGATATATTATATCTCCCCTTCATCATCAAAAAGAACAAGAGCTCCCCTACCAATCATCAAAATCTCAATACAAGCACGTTAATTCAAAAAATCCAAAGCATGAAAAGATATCATAGCCAACAAATAAAACAAATCCATAGCATCCAAAACTGAATTAAAGAACATAATAAATACGCAAAGCAAATGCATATAATCCAAATCAAATACATAATCCAAAGTCATAACAACTATCCATATAATCGAAAACGGAAAATACATAAAGCAAGAAAAATAACATGTAGGTGTGTCCGATACAAGCATAAGAGACTACTGAGGTGGTGAGGATGGTGGTGATGGAGGTGGATACGGATATGGAATACCGAAGTGCTCAAAGAGGAGGCGCTGACCGTGAATGAGCTGCTGCTGCTGCTGCTGAAACTCAGTCTGCCGCACTGAGAGCATCCTCACCTCATCCATAATCTGGAAGTGTAACCTCATCGGAAATAGGATGCTCGGGAGGTGGTAATGCAGGTGCAGAGGCGTAGGAGCAGCAGGGTAGACACCGGAGACTCTCGACCACGACGCTGGCCTCGAAACGGAAGCGAGAAATCAGGGAGTTGATCAGCAGGAATCACATCATTGAGTTGCCGATCATCACTCGGAGCGAGGAAAGTGTAATTGTTTTCATGACTTTGACCCAAGCGCGATCACGCCACTCAAAACCTAAGCTAATAACAATCATCCCCTATACCCTTAAGGCCTAAACGATGGTTCATTAATTGGAACTTCAAAGTGTTTAAGGATTCGGGTAATAAATTGACCATATGGAAGGAGGAGCGAGAAATCAAGGCGGTATGGTCAACATATTTCGGATGATGAGATAACCTAAGTTAACCGAACGACGTTGAAGAATACAAATCAATCAAAGCAACGTCCATATGAGAAACCTCATCCAAATGCCCTGATCTAGGAAGAACAATGGACTGAATAAAGCGAAGTAAAATACGAGTTTGAAGACAAAGACAACGAGTACGGAAATGAATGGTACAATCTTCAACAAGAAAGATCTCTACGCCGACAAATATTTCGAACTAGCGTCAATATGAACATATCTATCAATTTTGGGAGATTTCCTAGGCGAAAAAAGTTCTAGACCAAAATCGGATGATCCTAGGATAGAGTTCAACAATGAAACATCAAAATCAATCATAACTCCTCCAACATTGGTGATTACTCGAGTTCTTTTCTCCTCGGAAACGTCCATATTCGAGTAAAACACTTTCACCAAGTCGGGATAAACATGTTCGTCAATCATAAGAGCACCATTCCAACCAACATCACCAAGCAATTGAAATAAATTTCTATGACTAATATGAAGACTATGAAGCCAATTGGGTTCGGAAATATAAAACGTATTGAGTACCTCTCTCTCGAGTCCGGAAATTTTGATGAAACCGGTTGATCAAATGCTTGTTCAAGGTGTGAGGACTCAAAGGTGGATTGAGTGGTGGTGTCGCCGGCTTGCCGTGACCGCTTGGGGGGTTGAACCGGTTCTTTGCCTTTTCTTCAACCGTACCGTGAGCTTGACATGGTGAAGTTGAGTGATTTGAGTTGAAATGAGTTACGGAAAATGAAGAGAATGAAGATTGAAAACAATTTTGAGAAGCAATTTGGCTCAAAAACAACTTGAGAGGAAGAAATTTAGAGAGAGAAAAAATTTCGAAAAAAAACCTAGGTTGATTTCGGATCTTGATGTTTTAGATGTTGAAAATGAATTTTAAAGATGATTTTGGACACAAGAACGGATGGGGAACAATTTGTTTGGATCAAATTGCATCAAAAACGCATGAAACATGATGGATTTTGAAGAGAAAATGAGAGAGGGAGAAGCGGCTTTAGAGAGAGAATGAGAACCGGTTTGCCGAATGAGAGGAAGATGAAGAACAGAGACAAAAACTGGCGAATCCGGTATTCCGGATGAGAACAACCGGACATCCGGTTGCGTTCCAGAATGTATCTTCGCGAATCCGTTGACCGGATGTGCATAACCGACTTCGGTTGCATTCGAAATGTGTCCTCGCGAATCCGGTTTTCCGGATGACAGAACCGGTTATCCGGTTGCATCCAAAAAGCATCCTCGCGAATCCGGGTTACCGGATGTTAGTAACCGGTCATCCGGTTGAGTTCCAGAAAAGAATTTCTTGAATCCGGTTTACCGAATGTTATAACCGGTTATCCTTATAGTCCAGTACCTACTTAAGCAAATCCGGATTTCCGGATTTCACTAACCGGTTAGCCGGTTAGTGCCCAGAATTTATTGACAGCAATTCGGTTTACCGGTTTGATGAACCGGATTTCCGGATGTGTGGCGTGATTTTTCAAATCCGGTTTACGGTTTGGTAAATCCTTAGCGAATATTGACCCGAGAACAACAAGAAGAAAAACGGATTTCGGTTAAAAGGAAGTGGTATTCCGTTTAGACTTAGAAAAATTTTTACCACATATTGAAAATTGGCAAGCTCTTATACTTGTATTATACACACCATTTTATTTTTGGCTTAAAATTTGATCAATTTTAAATCATTTTGAGATTCAAAATTTTTCAATAAGCCATTTAATTCATGAAACATAAAATAATAAACATATCAAGCTATTTAATTCATGAAGTATAAATTCATACAATAACAAACATATCAACAATTCATAACTCAAGATGCAACATTCAACATTCCAAGCTCATGTCTTATCTTTATAAAAAGCTCTTCATTAAGAGGTTTTGTGAAGATATCCGCAAGTTGATTTTCAGTCGAAAACAAATTTAATCATAACATCTCCTTTTTGAACATGATCTCTAAGAAAGTGATGCCTAATTTCTATATGCTTTGTTCTAGAATGTTGAATTGGGTTCTTGGATAGATTAATAGCACTAGTATTGTCACACAAGATAGGTATTTGATCGAGTTTAATGCCATAGTCTCTAAGGGTTTGTTTCATCCAAAGAATTTGTGCACAACAACTACCTGCGGCTATATATTCGGCCTCGGTGGTTGAAAGCGCAACTGAGTTTTGTTTCTTACTAAACCAAGAGACAAGTGAATGACCTAGGAAGTGACATGTTCCACTAGTACTTTTTCTATCAACCTTATAACCAGCAAAATCGGCATCCGAGTAACAAGTTAAATCAATATGTGTTCCCCTAGGATACCAAAGACCAAGATTAATAGTGCCAATTAAATAACGAAAAATTCGTTTAACGGCAAACAAGTGTGACTCTTTAGGACAAGATTGAAATCTAGCACACAAGCATACACTAAACATAATGTCGCCTACTAGCAGTTAAATAGTAAGGATCCGATCATACCTCGATATGTCTTGATATCAACTTCCTTACCTTTCTCATCTTTGTCCAGCTTGATTGTAGTACTCATTGGAGTGCTTTTTGCCGTTCCATTTTCATAGCCGAATCTTTTGAGTAGATCTTTCACGTACTTGGCTTGATTTATGAAAATTCCTTCCTCGTTTTGTTTGATTTGGAGTCCAAGGAAGTACTTCAACTCTCCCATCATACTCATCTCAAATTCTTTGCTCATACAAGATGAAAATTCTTTACACAACAACTCATTAGTAGAACCAAAAATAATATCATCAACATAAATTTGAACAATAAGTATATCTTGGCTTTTATGCTTAACAAATAAAGTTGTGTCCACTTTTCCCATCGAAAAATCATTATCTAACAAGAAGTTTTTAAGCCTATCATACCATGCTCTAGGTGCTTGTTTAAGACCATACAAAGCCTTAGATAACTTATACACATGGTCTGGAAATTTTTCATTTTCAAAACCAGGAGGTTGTTTCACATATACTTCCTCCATAATATACCCGTTTAAGAAAGCACTCTTTACATCCATTTGATATAAAATGAAATCCTTATGACATGCATAAGCTAACAGCATCCTAATGGATTCTAATCTAGCTACAGTGCAAATGTTTCATCAAAATCAATTCCTTCTTCTTGGTTGTAACCTTGAGCCACTAATCTAGCTTTGTTTCTTACAACCACACCGGATTCATCCATTTTGTTTCTAAATACCCATTTAGTACCTATAACGGATTGATGTTCCGGATTAGGGACTAATTCCCATACATTGTTTCTCTCAAATTGATTCAACTCCTCTTGCATTGCCATAATCCAAGACTCATCATTTTCCGCGTCCGCAAAGGATTTTGGTTCAATTTGAGAAATAAATGCAGCATGTTCACAAGTGTTCCTAAGTGATGATCTAGTTGTAACACCTCGTGAGGGATCTCCTAAAATTACATCCGTAGGGTGAGAAGAGACATACCTCCACTCCTTGGGGAGTGTTTGAGAATTACCTTCATTTTGCTCTGTACTTGTTTCTTCATGATGCTCTTCTTGAATTCCATGAGGTGCATCCTTTTGGTTGTCATTTGATGATTCTTCTTGATGTTCTTCTTCTGCATTATCATCAACAATTCCTTTTTCCGCAGAGGAGGGATTAGACTCATCAAATGTGACATGCATAGATTCTTCCACAACCAAAGTTCTTTTATTATACACTCTATAAGCTTTGCTTGAGTTTGAATAACCAAGAAAAATACCAACATCGGATTTTGAATCAAATTTACCTAGATTATCTTTTGTGTTCAAAATAAAACATTTGCATCCGAAAACTTTGAAATAGCCAATGTTGGGTTTTCTATCTTTCCAAAGCTCATATGGAGTTTTATTAAGATTAGGTCTAATCAACACACGATTCAAAACATAACATGCGGTGTTGACGGCTTCGGCCCAAAAATATTTTGGTAAAGAGTTTTCATTTAGCATGGTCCTAGCCATTTCTTGAATAGACCTATTCTTTCTCTCTACAACTCCATTTTGTTGAGGAGTTCTAGGTGATGAAAATTGATGCTCAATGCCAAGCTCATTACAAAACTTCTCAAATGCATGATTTTCAAATTCTCCACCATGGTCACTTCTAATACAAGTAATTGAATATCCTTTTTCATTTTGAACCTTTTACAGAAAATTCTAAATGTCATTAACATTTATGTTAACATAATGTTGATTTTGATGATAACAAACAAAATTAAGAATGATTAAGTTTTTGAAAGCTTAAATTATTTTTCATACATTTTAAATAAATCATTATTTTCACATTATAAAGGTTTTATATCTAATGGAAAAATGATTTTTTGAAATTAGTTGTTTTTCAAGTTTATGGTTTAATTGAAAGAATTTTGAAAACTTTGAAATCAACAAATATTGCTTGAAATTTGGAGAAGGATTTATTTGAAACATTTTATAGCATTTTGTGTCATATCATAATTTCAGAATGTTTTGGGATTCACAAAGCAATTTTTACAAATTCTGAAATTGGACTTAATTACAAAATTTATAAATTTTTGGGCCATAATACAGTTATGGAAAGTTTTCGGGTCAAACTGTAATTTTTGCAAACAGTGCACTGCATCAATTCTTTGTAGCAAGCGGCAATCCGGTTATGCTAAACGGCAATCCGGTTATGGGGCAGAAACTCTCCGGATGAAAAGCGCAATCCGGTTTCGTGATAATCCTATTATGGGCGTAAAGCTTCGAGCATAAACGCGGCAATCCGGTTGTGCTAAGCGTAATCCGGTTATGGGGCGAAAGGTTCTGGAGCATAAACGGCAATCCGATATCACAAGCGGCATTCCGATACTCAAAAATTCAAATTTTTGCCTTAACTAACATGCAAGCGGAATTCGGATATCATAAACGGAATCCGGTTATGAGCAAAAAGTGCATAACGGCTAGTTTTTGAGTTCCAACTATATAAACTCAAATTCAAATCATTTTTGGAAATCTTAGCACGCACAAACAAAAGGCATACAACATACATTGAGCTTAAATTTCGTAAATCATCATTTATTGAATCATCTTTGTTCTTCATTTTGTAAATCTACTCTTTAAGAGAGTATTTGATTGTAATCTTCATTTCCTCATAAATTTGTGAGTGTTTAAGTGTGGAAACACTTGAGTGAAGAGATTGGGGATAATCTCTTGTTGTAAAGGTTCATTGACACCTTGAAGTCAATTGTAAGCATTTGAAGCCTTGGAAAGGCTTGGATAGTGAAATCCTCAAGCTTGGGTTGCTTGGAGGCGTGGACGAGGCGGGGATAGCCGAACCACGTAAAAATCCTTGAGTTTGTTTTCTTTTCCTACTCATTTATTATTGTGCCTTTATTGAATTTATTGTTTTCGAATTTATTAAGGCATTAGTTTTAATTGTTGTGCGATTTCCTTAGCTTAATTTTTAAAATCCCAATTCACCCCCCCTCTTGGGTTGCCTAGTTAGTATTTCATTTGGTATCAGAGCAAGGTGCTCTTGTGTAGACTTAACCGTCTAGAGTTAAAGATCTATAGCAACCCAAATTAGCTCAACCTTCATGGAAGGCCAATCTACTACTAGACCACCATTTTTTGATGGAAATGATTATCCTTATTGGAAAACTAGGATGAAAGTATTTTTACAAGCCTTAGACTATGAAATATGGGAAATAGTTTGTGATGGCTCATTCATTTCTAGTAAGAATGCTTTAAGTGAATTGGATAGGAAAAATATGTCTTTAAATTCTAAGGCTATGAATGCTTTATTTTGTGCCTTAGATAAAAAGGAATTTCATAGAGTTTCAAATTGTTCTAATGCTTATGAAATTTGGAGAAAACTTGAAGTTTTGTATGAGGAGACTACAAATGAGGAGGAATTTCATGAAGTGTCGAATTTGGCACTTATGGCAATTGGAGATGAATCGGATGACGAGCTTGATGAGGTAAGTGATCATAGCTATGATGAATTATATGATGCTTTTAAAGAATTGCATGATGAGTGGATGAAACTTGATAAAAGAATGCATGCCTTAAGAAGAAAATGCTAGAACTTACAAATGAAAATGATGCCATAAAAAAATGCATTGATTCATTGAATGAGAAGATAAATGAACTAGAATTAGAAAATAAAACGTTACATGATAGAATTGCATTATCAAATGAGAAACCTAGCACTTCACACAAGCATCTAGAATCACATGTAAATGACTTGAAAAATGAAAAAGATGCCTTGCAAAAATCCAATGCTTCATTAAATGAAAAGATCAAAGAATTGGAATTAGATAATGAAATGCTACATGATAGGATTGCATCATTTACATGTAAACAAAGTACTTCATATGAGCATGAGAAATCACATGTTGATGAATTAATGAAAGAAAATGAAGTGCTTAAGAAGAGGAGTAATGAGCTTAATGAAATTGTGTTAAAATTCACAAATGGTCAACAGAACTTAGACAAATTGCTCAACTCTCAAAAATGTGTATTTGATAAGGGAGGACTTGGCTATAAGCCTAACTTGAAACAAAAATATTATAAGAATTATTTTGTTAAGGCTACCTCCACAAGTGATCATAAAATTGTTTGTCATTATTGCAATCAAAATGGTCACATGAGTTATAGATGCCATGTTAAAAGAAATACATATTATGGAGCAAAATGTATTTGGGTTCCAAAAGGAACCAAATCTAACGCTCAAGGACCCAAGAGTATTTGGGTACCAAAGGGCACAACGTGAATGTTTTCTTTGTAGGTACCACAATCAAGGAATGGTGGAGAGTTCCTTGATGAAAGCTAGTGAGTGTAATCACTTGATCATGATGTAAGAGAAAATGATGAGTAAGATGATTTAATTGCTTTGGTAACAATTTTTGCCATATTAATTTTGTTGAATGGATCATGATGGATAGATAATACCTTTAATTTGTGAAAGTATGCTTGTATGCTTACATGATGGAATTATCATTGTGCATAACATTGAGTGATTTAACATGATGTCTTTGTTTGATTTTGATGATTGTATGATCTTTGATTTCATCTTCTTAATTGTCTATCATCATTGTTCATCTCTTATGTATGTGTGAATTCATATGCCATTAATTGTGTTATATCATCATTCATTTATAAATTTGCACACATAACTTATTGCATTTATGAATTTGATCATTTATTCTTTTAGCTCATAATGATGGCTTTTCTTAATAGCTATGTTGATTTTGATGATCTATATATTGCCATTATATACGTATGCTTTGCTTAAGATTTGGATAAAGAATATGCTTTGATGAGTACATGTATTTGATGAAGTTTGATCTTATGGGATATATGATTGGTCTTGTATGCATTTATGTTTCATGTATTAAATGACTTATTGAAAAGTTTTGAATCTCAAAATGGTTTAAAATCAATCAATTTTTAAGCCAAAAATAAATTGGTGTGCATAATACAAGTCTAAGAGCTTACCAAATTTCAAAAATGTTTTCCAAAGCCTAACCGGTATACCGCTTCCTATCACCCGGAAACCGTTTCTTTATTGATTATTCTCGTGGATTAAATCCGATAACCGGATTCCGCAAACGGAAAGCCGAATTAGCTTTGGTTGCTCTCGGGTTGAATTTCGGATAACCGGATTGGCAAAACCGGTAAGCCGCTTGAGAGAGTTTCAATTCTGGACAACAATCGGTCATCCGGTTATAAAAATCCGAAAGCCGATTTGCAAAGCTTCTTTTCTCGCCTTAAAATCGTAAAGCGGTTCTTCTATCCTAAACCGAATTCGTTTCTCTCTCATCGGGCACTAACCGGCTAACCGGTTAGTGAAATCCGGCAAGCCGGATTCGGGCATTCATAATATATTCATCTTTTTCTCCTTCATTCATCAACCGTTTCTCTCTCTTCAAATCTAAGCTTTCTTTCACCAATTTTTGATTCAATCATATTATATCTTACCTTAAATCATTTTTTTTGGATCAATACAATCAGTTTAAAATTATCCATTTCACTCATTATTTTACAAAACCGAATTTGTGTATTTCGGGTATTTTAAAGTACCTCTTCCATGTGTGCTCACCTTATAGATTTTACCTTGGTTCTTTATTAAATTATGCACTTACATTTTCATATGCGTTGTTGTTTTTAATTATGGATTGAGGATGATAACTTTTATGTTATAGCTCTTTAGTTAATTGCATGCTAAATTTTTTTCTTGATTAATCCTTGAGATGTTCTTTTTTGGTATAAGCATGATTTATAGTAATTTTGATAATTGATGATTATATGTGTGTTGCTTGATGAATTGATGGAGGTGTTGGTTTGTTATAATTGTTTAAGCTTATATGGAAGTGCTTTTAATCATATTGTGTTTTTAAGGATTTGTTCATTTTTAAAGGGAGACTTTGCCAAAATTTTTGTTCGCACAAAATGGGTAATATCTTCATCAAATTATTTTTGATGTCTTGTTTTGATTGTATCTATTTATTTTTTATGATAAAAGAGGAGATAAATATGATATTTTTTTTTGATAAAATCATTTTGGTTAAAATTTTAAATTGGCCATATATTTAGGGGGAGCATACAATATGATTTTTGTTAATATGCATTTTGAACTTTTTTGTTGTCCAAAGGGGGAGACAAAATAATATATCATTTTGATGTTGTCAAAAGGAGGAGAATAATATGCATTTTGAGTATTGTTTTGAGATGTGATTATGATGTTGATTTTGATGAATTTGAAGATATGATGATGATTTGATTACATGGTTGTTTAATATGATGATTTCATGTTATAAGTTGCTAATTGATAGAATGATGGTTCATGATATTTTGGTGTGATGATTTGTGTATAGAGTTTGTTTGTATCATGATTTATGATAATTTGGGAGCAATATTGATAAATTTGTATTTGAGGTGATGGTTGTTGTTAGGGGGAGAATGTGTCGAACTTTCTACTCGGACAACATGGGTAACAAATTTGCTACTCTTATTCTTTTCCTTTAAGTTTTATTTTCGATGATGAAGGGGGAGAAGAATACGTGTTTTTAAATTTATAAAAATTTGCTACTATTTTTTCTTTGCCAATTGAGTTTTTCTTTTTGATGATGAGGGGGAGAAAAATACATGTATTTAAATTTGTTAATTTAGCTAATTGGCGAATTGTAAGAGAAGCTTACATTTAAGGGGAGAAATTTATGAAATCATTCTTTAAATACATGAAAGGTTTGTCATCATCAAAAGGGGGAGATTGTTAACATATATGTTTTCATAATGATTTTGATGATAACAAACAAGATTAAGAATGATTAATCTTTAAGCTCAAATTGTAAGGGGAGCTTGCATTTAGGGGGAGCAATTTATTCAATCATTCTTTAAATACATGAAAGGTTTGTCATCATCAAAAAGGGGGAGATTGTTAACATTTATGTTAACATAATGTTGATTTTGATGATAACAAACAAAATTAAGAATGATTAAGTTTTTGAAAGCTTAAATTATTTTTCATACATTTTAAATAAATCATTATTTTCACATTATAAAGGTTTTATATCTAATGGAAAAATGATTTTATGAAATTAGTTGTTTTTCAAGTTTATGGTTTAATTGAAAAAATTTTGAAAACTTTGAAATCAATAAGTATTGCTTGAAATTTTGGAGAAGGATTTATTTGAAACGTTTTATATCATTTTGGGCCATATCATAATTTCAGAATATTTTGAGATTCACAAAGTAATTTTTACAAATTCTGAAATTGGACTTAATGGAAAAATTTATAACGTTTTGGGCCATAATACAGTTATGGAAAGTTTTGGGGTCAAAACTGTAATTTTGGAAAATAGTGCACTGTATCAATCAGAGCAAGCGGCAATCCGGTTATGCTAAACGGAAATCCAGTTACGGGGCAGAAACTCTCCCGATGAAAAGCGGCGATCCGGTTTCGTAAGCGAATCCTCGGTTATGAGGCAGAAGCTTCGGAGCATAAACTAATCCGGTTGTGCTTTGCGTAATCCTTATGGGGCGTAAAGGTTCGGAGCATAAACGGCAATCCGGATATCACAAGCGGCATTCGGATACTCAAAAATTCAAATTTTTGCCTTAACGTAACATGCAAGCGGAATTAGGATATCATAAACGAATCCTAATCCTAAGGTTATGAGCAAAAAGTGCATAACGGCTAGTTTTTGAGTTCCAACTATATAAACTCAAATCCAAATCATTTTTGGTAATCTTAGCACGCACAAACAAAAGGCATACAACATACATTGAGCTTAAATTTCGTAAATCATCATTTATTGAATCATCTTTGTTCTTCATTTTGTAAATCTACTCTTTAAGAGAGTATTTGATTGTAATCTTCATTTCCTCATAAATTTGTGAGTGTTTAAGTGTGGGAAACACTTGAGTGAAGAGATTGGGGATAATCTCTTGTTGTAAAGGTTCATTGACACCTTGAAGTCAATTGTAAGCATTTGAAGCCTTGGAAAGGCTTGGATAGTGAAATCCTCAAGCTTGGGTTGCTTGGAGGCGTGGACGTAGGCGGGGATAGCCGAACCACGTAAAAATCCTTGAGTTTGTTTTCTCTTCCCCTACTCATTTATTATTGTGCTTTCATTGAATTTATTGTTTTCGAATTTATTAAGGCATTAGTTTTAATTGTTGTGCGATTTGCTTAGCTTAATTTTTAAAATCCCAATTCACCCCCCCTCTTGGGTTGCCTAGTTAGTATTTCAAATGCATCAAAAGCATCATCCTTATTAGTTAAGAACAATACCCATGTGAATCTAGAGAAATCATCCACAATTACAAAAGCATAATATTTGCCACTTAAACTAGCATATCTAGAAGGACCAAATAAATCTATGTGAAGTAATTGAAGAGGTTTTGAAGTAGAAATATTTTTCTTGCTTTTGAAAGAAGTTTTGATTTGTTTTCCAAATTGGCAAGCTTCACAAATTCTATCTTTTTGAAAATTGATTTTTGGAAGACCTTTAACCAAATCATTTTTCACAATTTTTGAAATCAAATCCATACTAGCATGACCTAATCTTCTATGCCACAACCAACCATCATCATGCAATGCGGAGAAACATTTATCATTTGAGAATGCACAATCTATATTGATAGTATAAACATTAACACATCTATTTCCTACAAACAAAATCTTGCCATCACATGCATTTTCAATAAGACATTTTGATTCATCAAAGATAACTCTATATCCTTTATCACATAATTGACTAATGCTAAGAAGATTGTGTTTCAAGTTTTCAACCAAACATACATTTTCAATAAGAGTAGAGGATACATTACCGACATTGCCAATGCCAATGATTTTTCCTTTTGAATTATCTCCAAATGATACCTCTCCACCATTTTCGATTTTGGTAAAACTTGAAAACCAAGAATAATTCCCTGTCATGTGTCTTGAACAACCGCTGTCCAAGTACCACTTATTCTTCTTCTTCTTCAAGCCCTGCAGAAAAAGTCTCAAGTTTTAGGTACCCAAACCTTTTTGGGTCCTTGAGAGTTAGCAATGGTTCCTTTTGGAACCCAAACACATTTCACACCATAATGTGCATTTCTCTTTACTGACATCTATCTTTCATATGACCATCTTGATTACAATAATGACATACAATTTGATTTTTAATAGATGTATTCCTTACAAAATAGTTCTTGTAATATTTTTGTTTCAAATTTGGTTTGTAACCAATCCCTCCTTTGTCAAATACACACTTTTGTGAATTAAGTAAGTTATCCAACATCTTTTGCCCATTTGTAAATTTTAGCACAATCTCATTTAGATCATTGCTCTTCTTTCTAAGCAATTCATTTTCATTTTTCAAGTCATTCACATGTGATTCTAAATGCTCATGTGATGTGCTAGAATTCTCAAATAGTGCAACTTTATCATGCAATGTTTTATTCTCTAATTCTAGGCAAGTAATCTTTGCACTAAATGATTCATTTTCATTTTTAAGCTCTACCATTTTCTTTTTAAGGCAAACATTCTTTTTACCCATTTTCATCAATTCATCATGCAATTCTTTAAAGGCATTATGTAATTCATCATATGTAGGAAGATCACTTACCTCATCAAGTTCATCACATGATTCTTCTCCAAAGGCCATGAGAGCTAAGTTTGTCATTTCTTGTTGCTCTTCCTCATCACTTGTTTCCTCATCGCTATCATCCCATGTGGCCACCATAGCTTTCTTCTTGAGTTTGTTTAGGAGAGGACATTCCTCGTATGTGTCCAGTGCTTCTTGCATTCATAGCAAGTGATTGGTTCTTTCTTCTCCTTTTTATTTTTGTAACCTCCGAACTTTCTCTCTGCTCATTATTTTTCTTGTAAAATTTTCTGAATCTTCTAGCCAACATTGCCAACTCCTCATCATCCATCTCGCTTTCTCATCACTCTCACGTTTTGACGCCTTGAGAGCAATGTTTTTCTTCTTTTCCTCATGCCCTTTTTTCTCACGCCAAATCCTCTTCATATGAAATGAGAGAGCCAATTAAATCATCAATAGGTAAAACATTTAAATCTTTAGCTTCCTCAATGGCAGTCCTTTTTGGTCTCCATTCCTTAGGTAGCGATCTAATGATTTTCTTAACTTTCTCGCTATTAGAAAAAATTTTTCCTAGGGCTCCTAAAGTGTTCACTATGTCCGTGAATCTAGTATACATAGAATATACACTCTCATTTTGTTCCATTTGGAACAATTCATATTGTCGAGTGTACCTACTAATTTTAGACTCTTTTACTTGATTCGTGCCTTCATACACGACTTCAAGTTTGTGCCAAATTTCATTAGCACTTTCACAACTAGACACTCTATGAAACTCTTTCTTATCAAGTGCACAAAATAAGGCATTCATTGCTTTGGAATTTAGAGAAGCTTTTCTCTTTTCCAATTCATTCCATTCCCGTGAAGGTTTTGGAATATCTTCCCCTACTTCGTTTTTAGTCAAAAGCATGAAAGGACCATCATTAACGATTTCCCAAATTTCGTAATCTAAAGCTTGCAAGTAAATTCTCATCCTAGTTTTCCAATACGGATAATCGTTTCCATCAAAATATGGTGGTCTAGTGGTGGATTGTCCTTCCCTAAATGTAGAATCATTATGAGTTGCCATTGATCTTTAGCTCTAGATGGTTAAATCTAAATAAGAGCACCTTGCTCTGATACCAAATGAAATACAAGTATGCAACCCAAGAGGGGGGGTGAATTGGAATTTTAAAACTTATCCTAACAAAACCACACAACAATCCAATCTAAAGCCTTAATAAATTTAAAAGCAATAAGTTCAATCAAAGCACAATAGTAAATAAGTAAGAGAGAAGAGAAACAAACACACGAAATTTTACGTGGTTCGGCAATCCCCGCCTACGTCCACGCCTCCAAGCGATCCAAGCTTGAGGTTTTCACTATCCAAGCCTTCCAAGGCTTAAAATGCTTACAATTGACTTCAAGGTGTCAATGAACCTTTACAACAATGAGATTATATCTCAATCTCTTCACTCAAGTGTTTCCCACACTTATACACTCACAAATTTGATGAGAAAAATAAAGATTACAACAAAACTCTCTTTAAGAGTGGATGAACAAATTTAAGAACAAGGATGATTCAAAATAATAATGATTTGCGAATTGAGAGCTCAAGATATGTTGTATGCCTTTTGTTTGTGCTTGCTAGAGAGCTTGAAAATGAATTGGCTTTGAGTTTTTATAGTTGGAGCTAAAAACTAAAGTTATTCACTTTTTACTCATAACCGGATTACCGTTTATGATATCCGAATTCCGCTTGCATGTTACCGTTAAGGCAAAAATTTGAATTTTTGAGTATCCTAATGCCGCTTGTGATATCCGGATTGCCGTTTATGCTCAAAGCTTTACTGCCCAGAATCGAATGCCGTTTAACAACCGGGATTGCCGCTTTTAAATCCGGGAGAGTTTCTGCCCCATAACCGGATTGCCGTTTAGCATAACCGGATTGCCGCTTGCTACAAAGAATACAGTGCACTGTTTGCGAAAATTATAGTTTGACCCAAAACTTTCCATAACCGCACTATGGCCCAAAAAGTTATAAAAGTTGCAATTAAGTCCAATTTCAGAATTTCTTAATAATACTATGTGAATCCCAAAACTTTCTGAAATTATGAACAAGCCCAAACTTTGTGAATTTTTAGAATGGCCCATAATATTTAAATATTTTCAAATAAGTCCAAATCCGAAATTCAAAAATAATATTTATTAAGCATAAAGATTTGTAAAATTCTTTCACTTTAGTTCACAACTTTGAAGAATAACTTAACTCCATAAAATCATTTTCTTGTTTTAAAAACACAATATATAAAACTTTATTTTTAATTACTCTCAATTTTCTTTAATCAACACATGTGGTTTGTTATCATCAAAATCAATATTTATAGCCATGTAGGCTAACATCAGCTTCTTGCATTTCAAGTTCGTGTTATCCACATCATACTCCTACACATGGTCACACCTAGACAGGGTCATACCGATGAGGTAACTAGGTTAGATGTCGGTGTACTAGACTCCCTCATCCGTACACGACATGTGAGCTTATCCTATATTATCCTTCGTCATATGTTGTCCACTCCCAAAGTGACCAACCGGTCCCTTCCATATGGCAGCATCATTACTAGGATTTTGAGACATTTTGATGTTCCCATCACTAAGCCCGTGTATGTCGAGACCCGAAAACTAGGTCGTGATATTATGTTTGCGATAGGTTTCTTTAAGAAACGTGGGCAGTGGGTAAAAACAACCTCCTCTAAGAATGAAGACACCTTACTTGCCCTAGAGGATAATCGCATGCTCAACGATATCTATTCCGCGGATGAGCTGCCCGACTTTCGCCTTGGAGCTAGACCACGTGTCCCTCGCCGAGCAGCAGCAGCAGCACCAGCAGCAGAACCAGCAGCAGCAGCAGCATCTTCTCAGGATGATGTGCCAGCCGAGCCGACTGTGCCTCCTGCCGCATCCTCTGCTCATGAGGACCGTCTTCAACAGCTCTTCGACAGAGTTGATACACTCTCCCAGCAGCAGCAGCAGCTCCACTCTGACTTCACAACCTTTCGGCAGCAGGTGCTTGATCAGCAGATGGAGTTGATTGCTGGGCAGCGTCGTATTCTTGGTCACCTCGGCTATGATTCCGGCAGTTCCTCTTCACAGCCCCCACTTTAGTTTCTGCTCATATGCATTTCGCACAAACATTGCTCATTTCATGCACTTTGTATGATGCTATTTGTTTTTGATGGATATTTGAACCTTGTTTATGGTTGTGATTGACTTTGTTGGATAATTGAATTTTTTTTATGATTATGTTTGTTTTTGATGATATAACTATCTTTTGAGTATGTTGATGAAGATTGTGTTGGATTGGAAGGTTGTTGCTAAATTGGAGTTTATATGGGAGTGTTTTAACTGTTTTGTCTTTGAGGATTTAATCAGTTTTTGAGGGGAAGTTCTGCCAAAATTTTCGCAAGACATGGTAACTTCTATTTTTTCATCTAATCGCACTCCTTTTTGATGCTGAAGGGGGAGAATAATTTAAAATCTGTTAATAAAATATTTGATTTGAGTTTAAGTATGGTTTCAAAAGTGTGAATGAAAATAAAGGGAGCTAAACTCTACAATTCTTTTTCAAAGGGGGAGCACATGTTTAGGGGGAGCAAAACTGAACAAATATTTTTTTTCCAAAGTTTGTCATCATCAAAAAGGGAGAGATTGTTAACACAAATATTTCTTTAATATTGTTTTGATGATAACAAACTTGATGAAGATTGATCAATTCTTTAAAAGTCCAAAAAGTTTTTATACTCTTTCAAATCATAATTCTCATACCATCAAGGTTTTTATATTCTATGAAAAATGTTTAAAAAGCAATAGCATCAAATTGAAAAACCTTAAGTATTTTGAAAATGGTAAAAAACGGGAGTATTTTGAAAATGGTCAATAACGGCTCGCCGACATTCTTACATAACGGTTCGCCAATATCGAACAGAACTGAGAAATCAGTTTCTGGAAGATAACGGCTCGTCGACATGTTTTGATAACGGCTCGCCGACTTCAAACAAAACTGAATCTTAGTCTCAGGAAAACCGATATGTTGATAACGGCTTGCCGACCTGGAGCAGAATTGAAAATTAGCTTCTGGAAGATAACGGCTCGCCGACATCCTTGATAACGGCTCGCCGACATCAAACAGAACTGAAGCTTAGTCTCGAACACTCACGGCAATCCGACATTTTCTGATAACGGCTCGCCGACCTGGAATGGAATTGTGAAATTAGCTTCTGGAAAATAACGGCTCGCCGATATTATTGATAACGGCTCGCCGACTTCAAACGGTGATCCGACATCTCTATAACAGCGATCCGACATTTTGAAAATCCAGCCCAACGGTCATATTGACCAGTCAAACGGCGATCCGACATCCTACTAACGGCGATCCGACATCCTACTAACGGCGATCCAACAGTGAGCAAAAAGTGAATAACGGCCAGTTTTCAGCTCCAACTATAAATAAGCTCATTCAAATTCAAACAACTCTTGATCACAACATTACCATTGAGCTTATATTCGTGAACAACCTTCATAGAGCTTTAAAATCACAATCTTGCTTCATCTATTTCATACATTGGGCTTTGATTTGTAATCTTGAATATTGTGTGAGAGAAAAACAATTTGTAATCTTTTGTTTTTGAGTGATTGTAAGTGTTGGGATACACTTGGGGTAAGAGATTGAGGATTATCTCTTATTGTAAAGGTTTATTGACACCTAGGAAGTCAATTGTAAGCATTTGAAGCCTCGGTGGCTTGCTTAGTAGAATACTCGTTTTTTATATAGTGTGATAAATTTATTTGTTATTGCTTTAAATTCATTTTAGATTAACATTGAGTTATTGTTTCATATTTCAATTTTTTTTGGAAATCCAATTCACCCCCCCTCTTGGGTTGCATAACTAGAATTTCATAGGAGTGATCGTAGTGAACCTAGAAGGTGTGATAATTCCATAGGCAGTGAGGTTTGAATTTTAAGCTACCAATAACCAAGCTGAATACGAAGCCTTTCTCATTCGGTTAAAGCTGTTACTAGCATTGCAAGTAGAAAGGGTGAAAGTTTGAACCCTAGTTTGTAGCATATCACCTTAATAAGAGTTTCCAAGCGAAAGGTGAAAAGATGGGACAATAATTTAAAAGTGCCAGACAGATGATGACCAGGTTCAAGGCAGTGGAGTTTGAACAGATATTAAGGGTAGAAAATTTCTGAGCAGATATCTTGGCAAGGATGGCTGCAACTTCGGATACAAGGATACCTAGATCGGTTCCAGTGGAAGTCAAAACCTCTCCAAGTATTGAGTAAGAAGAAGAGGTGATACATGTAGATTCAAGAAAGTCGTACATGGATCTACTAATCTTATATATTTGAGATGGAATTTTGCCTGTAGATAGAAGACAGACGAGGAAGCTTAAATATCAAGCGGCTAGATACACATTGGTTGATGGGGTACTATATCAATGAGGTTACACTTTACCCCTTCTACGGTATTTGAATGATGAGGAAATAGACTATGTGTTAAGGGAAATACATGAGAGAATTTGTGGGAATAATTCAGGAGCAAAATCATTGGCTTTCAAATTGTTAAGACAAGTGTACTTCTGGCCAACAATGCATCAAGATGCACATAATAAGACTAGAAGTTGTAAGAGTTGCAGAGCTTCAGTAATTTCCTTACACAGCCACTGGAAAAACTTACCTCAATGTCATCACCATGGCCATTCGCTTAGTGGGGGATTGATCTGTTAGGCCCATGCCTAAGGGACGAGGAAGAACAACACACACTATTGTCGCCACAAACTACTTCATGAAATAGGTCGAGGTTGAAGCTCTGAATAAGATCACTGAAAAGAAGACAATTTGACAATCATAATTTTAGAGAATTCTTTAAGAGTCTAAGAATAGAATTGAAATTTTGTTCAACAGCACATCCACAAGCAAATGAATAGGTAGAGATAGTAAATAAGACTATAAAGACGCTTTTGAAAATCAGGCTTAGAGAGAAGAAGGGGGCCTAGGTTGACGAGTTACCTGGCATGCTATGGGCTTATATAACTATTCACAAGACCACCATAGGATAAACTCCCTTGACTTTGGCCTTTAGACACGACGCCGTAATTCCTGCAGAGATTAGAATAAGCACTTAGCGTACAGAGTATTTTGATGAGAAGTAAAATGACGAGCAGATGTGTCTGAACCTGGATCTGCTGGCTGAAAGAAGAGAATCGCCTCAATAAGAGCTGCTGAATATTAACAGAGGGTTGCTCGCTATTACAATCAGAATTTATGGGTATGACAATTCAGAAGCGGTGACTGGGTGCTTATGAACGTAAATCATAACACGAAAGATCCCAACCATAGTGCGTTTGGTCCTAACTAGGAAAGTCCATATAGAGTCTTACGAGCAGTTAGACCAGGAGTATACAAATTAGCTTACGCAGATAGACGAGAAGTCAAGAGGTCTGGGAATACTGAGCATTTAAAGAAGTATTTTCAGTAATTTGGTCATTTCCTTTAACAGTTCACGTTATTGAGAATTTATGGCATCTAAATATATTTACTATGAGTAAAACATATGGATGAAAGTCATATTTTTCAACTTATTTACAATCTAGTAATGTTCGATAGTAAATAGAAAACTCAAAGTCTCAAAGCTCGTTCGAGGCAAAACAAGAGTTAAAGTTTGCTCAAGTCAACTCCATTAAATGAAGTTGACCCGGCAACCAACTTCGAAAGATCCTATGGTAAATAAAAGAATCAAAGTCTGCTTAAGGAGAGACAAGAGTCAAAGTTTGCTCAGGTTAGCTCAACTAGATGAAGTCGAGCAGGCAATCAACTTTGAAAAGTCCTATGGCAAATAAAAGATTTAATATCTTAAAGCTTATAAGCCAAAGTTTGCTAAGATTTTCTCAATCAGATTAAGTCAAGCAAGCAAATAACCTCACAAAATTTTCTAAGATAAGTAAAAGACTCGAAGTCTCTAAGCCTGTTCGAGGTGAGACAAAAGTCAAATTTATCAGAATCAACTCAAACTAAGTGATGAATAGTAGTCACTAATTGATGTAAGTATTTTTTAAGTAAAAATTCCCAGAACAATTTGGAAACCAAAGCCTTTTAACGAAATTTTGATACATTAGAATTCATGCTAAAAAAGAGCCAAAAGATACAATTTGAACATCTAAAGGCTAAATTCGAGCCACACATGGCCTCAAAGAGTTTTAACAAGAGGATCCACATTCGGTCTCTAGGACTCACCATCACCAGAGAGGGCTACATCCTCAGTGGTCTTAAAAGGTTTCTCTTCTTCCCCATCCTCTTTATTCTACTCATCCATATAAGCACCCACTCCAGCTTCAAGCTTATTCATATCCAACTCTAAATATTCTTTCTTCAGCACAAACATGATACAATTGTAGTAGAATAATAGTCCCGAATTGTACTCATCAACATTTTTCTTTTCCAAGGTGTCAATCCTACTTTGGATACGAGATGTCTCTGCTTCAAGATGCTGCTCAAAAGAAAACCTCTGGGTAGCAAGGTCTTTCTTGGAGTTAACAAGTTCATCCCTTAAACTCGATAATTCTCGCTCAAGCTGCGATCCTTTAGATTCAAATAGAGCAACATTCTGTTCAAGCTCTAGGATTATAGTATAAAGTTTAATTGATTGCTCATTCTCTTGCTCCAACTCCTTCTTTAAGCTTTGGTTTTCTACCCTCAACTTCTTGTCATATTTGGCAACTCTTGACTTATAAGCTGGAATGCACTTCGTTGAATAGTGTTAAACAATTCACCAAGATTACAGTTATTCAAATCCATAAGATACTTTTACTTCACATGCTTTGCAAGATCCTTCTAAAAAGGCCCCAGGAGATCAGCCTCCTTACTCTGCTGAAGAGGTTTTGATTGACTTTTTGAGGTAGTAGAAGTTGCTAAGTCTTGAGCCGAAGATTTCTTGACCAATTCTCGCTCTTCGCAAGAAGATGAAGAGAAAGTGCTAGTAGGGGAGAAGCATCCTTAATGACGCTAGGTTTCTTAAGAGGAGTGGGCGAACTGCTTGGGGTGCTGTCAATGCGACTGTGTTTTTTCATCTTGTCAAGAATGCCACTCATTGCTTCTGCATCAAATACCAAATGAGATTTAACTAAGCTGGTAAGAGACAACAAATTCCTACACGAGCTCATGTTGACTAAAGTTGTCTCAACTCGCAACTTTGGCTTCTCCTTTCTGTCATAAACCACGCTCCAAGAAACTAAAATACAAAAGGAAAAGTTAAAAGTATAGTTACCACTGAAGGTGGGAGATCTGTTATGGGTTTCCTCTTTTTTAACTACTCATGAAGTAGTACTATCCAACGTCTTTTGGGCTATTTCTTAGTAAGTACAGATTTTTTATCTTAACCATAGTGGGTCCACGCAGTTCACATCTCTTGTATAACAAAAATAAGCTAGAAAGGACCCTCCACCCATTAAGATTAAGTTGACCAAGGGCCAGATTTAACCTCCCCAGCATTTTAATAAAATAAGGTTGAAGAGGCAGCCTAATACCAAGTTTCAAACATTCTAAGTAAAAAGTTATATATACTTTTGGGGGACAGCTAGGACTATTAACTTTGCAAGGAACTCTCAAGTCGATATCATCAGGGATACTATATATTTCCCTGAGCCTGTCCAAATCTTCCTGTGCGGTTTTGCAATCCATGAAATCAATTTGGTAGGACTCAACTTCTATCCTATGACTAGTCTTGGCCTTTTTCATTGGTCTGGACTTCTCAGGGGAACTCTCTTCACTATTCTCATTCTCACTAAAACTTTTTACTACACTAACACTAAGAGCCTCACTAGGACTTTTTTCCCCCTCACCATCCTCCTTATCGAATTTATCTTCTTCAGATAAAGAAGAAAACTCAAGGGACATCCTCCTATGGTTTTCTTTAATGCTGGATTGTCTTACTTCCTCTAAAGGGATTTGGGGATTGGGAACCGACTCTTTAGGCAGGTTGGGTGATAACTCTATAAAATAAGAGTTATCATGATACTTTTAGACTTGAATCAGTAATATTTAGAGAGTAAATGATGTGTTTTTATTGCATTTTAGTTATATTTTGCATGAACATCCATTTTAGTTTACTTCTAATAAATTGAGTTGTTTTTGGAATAATTTGTGCTTAAATTATGTGCATACTTGTAGGTGACCGGAAGCTCAAGTTTTAAGGAAGAAATGCTGCTGCAACAGACTTGCAAAGATAATGAAAGAACTTGGCTATAGAAGAATTTAAACAAGTAAGAAATAGTGAAAATGTTATAGCACGTTGCTATTGCAATCCTGGAGTATTGGTAGAGAAGATTTCGCGCTAGAGAACTAAAAGATTATGATCTAGAGTTTCCAAAAATAGAGGATACTCGTCATATACTTTCGGTTGCTCTAATTTTGAGTTATAAAAGGAGCACGCTTGCAAAGGAAAAGAGAGAGCCGTCACTAAAAGAAAAATTAAAGAGAAAAACACAAGAAAACATAAAGCAAGAGAGAGATTGAAGGCTGTTCTAGAGGAGAAAATCACATAGATTAATCAGAATCAGTTCTTCTTATTATTTTCTTATTTTCTGTTTTCTGTTTATTCATGGGGATGTATTCGATGGCCAAAACTTTTTTATTTATTTTTCTATCGCAAACCATGAACTAAATTTGATTGTGGTTGCGTGATAAACGATCTTAATAAATGTTTCACTGACATTTGTGTGTTGCTCTGTGTTTGCTATAGTATTTTATCTTAATTGTGCTTAATTTAATTCTCTATTTCAGCTGACCACCCATTTAGGGATACTAACAAAGAAAGAGCCTAAAAAAGGTCTAACTTAGTAGATCTAATTAAGACGATACTTGGTTTTAGATTAGGTTTCCTAAGTTGAGTGAATCTCAATTTGAATAGGCGCATGCTTGATCTAAAATTAATGATGAACTAGACATAGGGATTCACTTTGTAGGTTAAATGGAACCTAGATTGATTAATGTTATAATTAATGCTAACGTAATAATTGTTCACTGTTAGGTTGCATTAGATATAAGATATCTAACAGGTGATAGCTGAGGATGCATGAGGGATTCTAGCCATTGCTACAGTAGATGTTGTTGCAATGGTACTGTAATTAAAAAATAGTCAATGCCATTAAGTGAGTTTATTCACTCAACTACTGTTTTCCCATTGGTTTTATCTTTGAGTTTGACGTGAGAATTTTCTTCTTTGCATTTTATTTATTACATTTTTATTTTAATTAGTTTATTAGTTTTATAAAATGTCTTATTTTAATTAGATCAGAACTGCACTATTAAAGATTGTTGTAGCAACTTTGATAATATCAATTCCTGTGGAGACGATCTGAATACTCATCAGTATATTACTTATTATGTATACTTGCACATTGACACTAATAGGTTAGAGATTGCACACACCAAGTTTTTGGCGCCGTTGATGGGGATTGATTGTTCTTTGTGATTTGTGAAATTAATCTTAAATGGTGCTAATTTTTATTTCATTTTAATTTGTTTATTTTGTTAACAGAAGTGATCTAGCAACCCTTGCATGCGTAAATATAAACTTGTTGAAATCCAATTTGATCCATAAATTAAAAGAATTGCAAGGATATTGAGAAAAGAAATCAAAGAAATTCAAAAGTTGTTGTAGTAATGGATGATTTGTATGATATGAGGAATTTGAACCCTCGAGGAGAAATACAACCAGTGAATGCACAAGGAGGTCAAGAAGGCCAGAATGGGCAGATAGTTTATAGGCAACTAGGGAATGACGACATTATTCATATGGCGGATGATAGAGATAAAGCTGTTAAAGATTTTACAGTGTTGACTCCTCAAGCCATAAACCCTAGAATAGTTAGACCCGAGGTGCAAGCAGATAATATTGAGCTCAAACCAGTGATGTTTCAGAAGTTGCAAACATTGGGGCAATTTAATGGGCTGCCATTTGAAGATCCTCATCTACACCTCAAGTTGTTCTTGGAAGTAAGTGATGCTTTTAAGATTGCTGGAGCATCGCAAGAAGCCTTGAGACTCAAACTTTTCTCATTTTCTTTGAGAGATCGAGCAAGGGCATGATTGAGTTCTTTACCACCTGACTCTATCACAACATGGAATGACTTGGCTGACAAATTTTTGATGAAAGACTTCCCACCGACCAAGAATGCAAAATTATGGAACGAGACACTACTACAAAAATGACCTTTACTGACACTTAGTTTCTGACACTTTATAAAAAATGTCAGTAATTGTGTACATATGTATTATTTTTCGCCTTTAACAAATAGATATCATAAAATATTGATACCAATGTGTCAGTAAATTAAATATCAAAGATTGCTGACAGTGAAGTATCAAAGGTTAAAAAATAATCACTAAAATTTGTTTCTATTTCAACTCGAACCTAGGACCTGTAAAATTCAAAATTTTGTGTTTGGACTGCAAACCACTAGATCTTCTAAGATTAAGATATGGGTAATATATTAAAAGGTTAAAAAATATATAATATGAAAAAGTGAAATCCTTAACATAATCTCAATCGAAATTTCTCTCCTGCATTTCATCATTTTGTCGATCAAAACTCAGGAAACAAACCCACCACCACACAGCCGACACACCCAAAATCTGCACCAGTACTTCGACTAGCGACTGCTCTCTCTCTCGTGAACTAATGTTTGATCTCTGTATTTTTGTATTTTTTTGCTCTGGTTCGTAGCAGAAGGAACCAATAAATAGCTACGTGGGTCGTATGGAATGCGAAGGCCCCTTCGCTGGTTGTACGAGAGGCCACTGAAACCACAATAGAGGAACATCTCTGATGCAAAGGCTAAGATGTTTTACGATCCTGCACTTTTCAGGTTCTGTTCTAGGGTTTAATTTTTTTAATTTTTGATTTTTTAATAAAATTTGAGAACAATGAGCCAATGCTCTAGAATTAATATATATAGAGATGAAGGTAGCATGGTTATGTGCGAGAAATTGATTTGGGTCCGCATATATGCTCCTAATGATCTCTGATTTGGGAGCCTAGTTATGACCTACGTTTCTTTTCATCTTTCATTTTATTTTGTTTATGATTTAGTGTTGTTTAGTTCTTATACTTTTATTAGACACTGGTAATCAAGGATCTACAAAAAGGATAAGAAGTTGTGATTGTGATTTAATTAAACTTCTGAAGTTGTAATAAGTATATATTTAAAGAACTTGAAATTGAAAATATGGTTTAGAAGAGTTTTAGATATGGGATGTGGATGTGGTAGTAGTTTTGAGTTTTAGACGTGGGATTTAAATAGTGGTATCTTTTAGCCTTTAGGAAAATTCTACTATAAGTAGGTGATGGTTATTGAATTCATAACATAGATAAACACAAATTTTCTATTAAATAAGCAAGAAAGACGGGAATGTGGGAATTAAATAAATAACCTGCAGCAAAACCTATGCTTTTATACGTTGAGAGGTTGAATAACTCTGTTTGTGCAGCTTCCAGCCATCATTAACACTCAGCCATTCACCACCGTCAATAGCTCCACTACCGTCTCATGGGCCATAGAAGCTTCCAAACATCATCAACACTTAACCGTTTGTCAGTCGTCATCACCTACAGGCTGTAACGGCTTCAAACCACCATCAATACTCAGCTATTGGTCACCAGTAACAACTTCTCTACCTTTATCCTTTTTTGAGCTATAAGCGTGCTTGCTGTAGTGTCTCACATTACTTGTATGCTTGAGTTAGTCACAAAGAGTTTTGAGCAACAACTAACGACAAAAGAGTTTAGGTTCTCATTTTCAGAGCCATGTTGTTCTTATGCTTATATTGAGTTTTCCTTTTTGGTTCATATTCTTTTACTTTCTCTTGATCTTTTGGTTCGTTTGGTTAGTTTACTTACTTTTATTTATTTGTTATGTTCCAAGAATTTGTGATGAGTAGCATATATGTTTGAGGCCGTTCTATGAAGATAAAAACTAATTTTTTATGTGAATTTGTGTTTTCCTGTGGAATATTGAGCTAGACAGTATTTCTTTTAAGCATGCCAAAACTGCTTTTTTTTTTTTTTGCATAGGAGTCATTTGTATTAAAAGAGTTATTTTGGAGATATATTATTACATTTGACTATAAGAGATATAAATACCCAAAGGCGACTGGACTGGAATTAAAACCAAATTAAGTTCTCAATGCCCCTGTGTATGTTAGAAGCTTCTTCGGTAATCAACTCTGCAATATTCGGTGGTAAATGGGTATCAGCATGTAGTTTGTATACACTAGTGAATTATGCTTTCAGTTGTGTGGTTTGGATTCATTTCCTTTTCATAACAATATATGGTAGGAACTTCTTTGTACAGTCAATTCTTCAATTTTATGTTATGCCATGCAATTGAAATGGATTTTCAATATGTTAATTTTTTGGATTTTTTTCCTTATTACCTCTTTAATAATGGAATAATTTACAGAGAAAAAATCTGCTTGTTTATTTTTTTAGTTTTCTTAGGCATTTGTCCATGTAAAAAAGGATTTTTTTTTTGAAAAACTCAAAAATGTTGTTGCAAGAATTAGGCTATTTGTGTTCTAATAGTTAGGTTTCCTTAATATAATCAGCCTCATGAGTTGTTGGTTTTGGTATTGTGACATATATAAAGGCTCATTGATCAACTTCATATTATAGGTTGAAGTTCTATGCACGACTATGAGTTAATATGTGGGGTTTTTAGCTTACCATCTCTTGTATGAAAATTATATGGAATCGAAGATATTTTGTAAATTCTTATATCATATAATATGACCTAGAATGTTAGTGTTAGTGACAAAGCATGGTCCAAGCTAAGACTCTTGGAAATACTTAATATATTCTATTTTTTTTATCTTCTCCTTGTATTTAAGAAAAAGGAAAAACAATATTTATGATTATTTTGACTTCGTAGAAAGAATGATGTAGGATGGAAAGTTGATAGATTTTTTCTTGGTAATGTTTTAAGTCAAGGACATGAAATGGTGGCATTAATGGATGCCATTCTTTGTTCCGTGCACTGTAACTTGCATCTTTGGATGGGCCTCGTATGTTAAGAATCCAACTTGCTTATAGTGTAAACATCCATTTGAGTTCTTCTATGTTGACCGCTCCCTTGTTGGCAAGTAACTAATTCTAACCCATTTCAAGTTGTTTTTTAGGTACAGGATCCTATATACACAGAATTTAGCCAAAAGCGAAGGGAAAAAAAAGTGATTGATCATTGTTTAACCCAATTTAGAACTTTTTTATAAATGTATGTAACCTTAAAATGGGGTATTAAAAAGAAATGGAACTTTTAAATGTGACTTCTGAGTTCCTTAAGTTAACGTTTGTATGGAAAATTGTCACTCATTAATACTTCTTATAACAGCATCAATGATTATATGTTCGAGAGAGTGTGTGCTTACTTCTTAGAGTCAAGTGGTTTAAACATTTGATTATGGAGGATCATGTAATGGAATATGATGACCCGGAAGATTATTATTTTAATTCAAAGTATATAATTACGTTATCACAAGGATATATTTAAATGAATGATAATTAAGTTTTTTACAATCTAATTTTTGGTGAATAACTTATTTTGAATTAAAGTTAAGGGAATTGATAAGCACATCGTGAAAGAGCTTTCACGACCTCGTGTTCAATGGGCAATGTATGTTGCCAAGTTAAGTACAACCTACAATCACGAGGTAATATATGAGTGATTTATGATTATTTTTGCTGCCAAATATTAAAACTTATTTTTTTGTGGTATACTAATTGATTTTATGTACTTTTAGGTGGGAAAAAAAATGAAGCCATGTATGGATATTCAGTGACATTCTTGTGCTTATTTTTTATGGTTAATGTTTATTGAAACTTAATTTAGTATTTTGTTGTTTAGAGCTTGTCGAACACTTAATTTGGCACTTATTTTTTTTCTTTTCTAAACAGTGGTGTAATTGAATTATGTGAATTGAAGTGATGTGGTTGGGATGTTTATTATGTGAATCATGTTGCGAGATTTTATATATTTAATATATTTTGCGTTTTCTTTTGGTTGTACAACAAAAAGAAAAAAATGTAATTAAAATAAAAATAACTATTAACCAAAAGCAGCACAACATTACTGATACTAAATATTTAAAATAATATTAGTAATTTTTGATGTTATTGAGTTAGTGTGCTCTTGATACTGTAGTCACATAAATCACTGACGTGCAAATAGTAACATTGAATACTATCACCATTGTGTTATTATTTTGGTGATACTATAGTAATACGGATTAATGACACAAATATCACTGATACTAAAAATTAGTATCAGTGTGTTCTGGCTGGAGCATTACTGACACAATTAACAAGTGTCAGAAAAAGTAATTACTGACACTACTTTGGTGTCAGTAAAACCCATTTTTCTAGTAGTGAGATCTCATCTTTCTATTAACTTGAAGATGAGAGTTTGTATGATGCAAGGGAAATATTTAAGGAGTTACTCAGAAGATGTCCTTATCATGGTATTTCTTACTATATACAGTTGAAAACTTTCTATAATGGTCTTAATCTGAGTACTAGATTAACGGCGGATGCATCAGCAAATGAGGCCTTGCTATCTAAGTCTTACAATGAGGTTTATGAAATTTTGGAGAGGATAACCAACAATAACTATTAGTGGTCATCAACCAGACAAGCTGCAGTAAGAAGAACAACAGAAGTCTATAATGTAGATGCCTTAACAGAATTGTCAGCTCAAGTAACCTCATTAACAAATATTGTGAAGACAATGACTATTGCTCCAGCAACTGTCAACCAAGTTACTTAAATATCCTGTGTTTATTACGGAGAAGGGCACTTATTTTACAATTGTCATGGAAATTTAGTCTTGGTCAACTATGTGGGCAACTTTAACAAACAAAAGCAAAACAATCCATATTCCAAAACTTACAACCCTAGATGGAGACAACACCCAAACTTCTCATGGAGCAATCAGAATCAGCATGCTACATCATCCAGTGGACAAAACTGGCCTACTCAACCACCTGGATTTCACTAGCAAAATCAATGGCAAAGAAACACCAGCAATGATCAACTCAGTTCTGTTGAATCTTTACTTTAAGAATACATTTTGAAAAATGAAGTAGTTGTTTATAGCCAAGCTGTATTTTTAAGAAACTTGGAGAATCATATTGGACAGCTTGTTATAGCATTGAGTAACAGACCTAAGGGTAGTTTACCTAATAATACAGAGGACCCGAGAAAAGAAGGAAAAGAACATTGCAAGGTGATTAACTTAAGATTTGGAAAGGCTGTTCATATTTCTATTGGTGTACCAAAAAGAAAAGTGGAACTTGTTTTAACCCCAGAGGAAGCTTAAATTGAAGAAGAGCTATAATAACTCACTTTCCATCCCACTGGTGTGAATAGCCAAGCTACAACATGAGTAGAAAATAATGATCTAGCAAATGCTGAAGAAAATGTTACAATACCAACCACATCAGTCAAGAACATCGCAAAAGGAAAGCAACCTGTACAACCTACTGCAACACAATAGTTTAGACACCCACTGTTGAGTGTTAGAAAGTGTATATTTATAAAGGAGAAAATTGTCATTTTACACTTCAAGTCTCACTAACATCTTTAATTTGATTTATTTAAGTTTCTTGATATTTAATTATGAGTATTTTTTTTAATTAAGTATTTTATGTATTTTAGGGGCATCATGGTCATTTCACAATGAACGAGATATCGGATAGCAAAACGGATGTCACTTTTGAACTCAGGGCAGTCGAAAACCTTAAAAGGAGCATAAAAGGAAAAATGGCACTGTTCACACATACGGCAGTATTCACATGTACGGTACTGTTTATTGGTACTGTTCATGACACTATTCAACCGCATCACTATTCAAACCGTGTGCAAATCGTGTTACTGTTCAAACCACGTGGTCAAACCGCGTACTGTTGACTGATGACGTGGCGCAATCTTGTGCGTCCAAACTGTTTTTAATCCGATGGCCATGATTTACTCAATGTATCTATAAAAAGGGGACCTCTCCCCCCTAATTTGATATCCCTGAATTCATTTTTTAGCTTAGTTTTTTGTAATTTTTTCTCCATCTTGTATTTTCTATGTATTTTAATAAATTTTCATTTTACCCTTAGTTCAATTATGAGTAGCTAATTTTCTTTCAAGCTTGGGTTGAAGGTGAAGTCTCAACATGTGTTATGGGCTTTATTTGGTAAATTTATTTTCTCTTCCCCTTTAATTTCTGTGGAGGTTTTGACTTTTCGTCGACAAATAATAATAATCTTGTCTAGTTACCGCCCTGGTTTCACCGGCACCCTAGTATAAGGTTATTATTATTTGGCACGATAAGCTCTTAGCACCATATTGATTAGAGTGTGGTTCATGAGGTGTGGATTTCCCTCTCATGATTTAATTGGCATTAATAAGGAATATTTAGCGCATGGTGCATGTTGATACGGATCCAGATACCCAAGCACTTTATTATAATAGTTTCTAGTTCAATTTAATTCCGTTATTCCAATTTAAATCCCAGCATAGTTTAAATCAATTTTCCCCATAAATCCAATCACCCACTTACAAAACTAATTCTACACCTAGTTAAAATCCACCTCCTCGTGGGATCGACACTAGACACCATTGATTTATTCTACAATAGATTCGTGCGCTTGCGAGTTCAACAAAATTTGTACAACAAGTTTTTGGCGCCGTTGCCGGGGAGGTAAGTATGTTAATTTGTAGAATTAATTTTTTTTGTAAATAATTTATTATTATTATTATTTTAGTTGTTTCCTTGTAATTTTTTTCTTATTAAAAAAAAAGAAGTGAATTTATATTTTCAGGTAAGAATTTCTTTTATCTTCTTTAAATTTCTGTAATTTAATTTTCAAGTTATTTTTCTTTATAATTTTTCATTTATCTTGTTAATTTATTTTAATTTATTTCACGTATTTGTTTTAGTGTGTTTTTTTAATAGAAATGTTGTAACAGCACAATAAGGTTAGTATCGTAATTTCTCCTTCTTCTTTATTTTTATTTATTTTTTTTCTCATTTTTATTTTCTTTGCATGCATGGTCGTAGGTCATTATTACCTAATCTTGAACCTATAGACCTTGAATTAAAAAGAACACTTCGCACACACAAACACATTGCACTTAAAGATAAAATTGAAATGGATTTGCAACAACCAGAACCACAGGAGAGGCCATTTAAGGACAACTTCAGTCCCTTAGGTAATTTGAGTACATCATGCATAAGATACCCAAATGTAACTTCTAGGAGTTTTGAGTTAAAACCTAGTGTGCTAAATTGTCTCCTAACATTCTATGGCCTAGAAAATGAGGATCCATATAATCATCTGAATGATTTTCATACTATTTGTCAAACTTTTAGATATGAGAATTTTTCAGACGATGATGTTAAACTTAGATTATTCCCATTTTCTTTAAAAGATAGAGCTCGTTCATGGTTTAATACATTGCTTGCTAATAACATTACATCATGGGAACAAATGGTAACCAAATTTTTAAATAATTATTTTCCAGTGCATAAAACCAATGCTATTCGCAGGAAAATCTCCGAGTTCACCCAGAAAGAAGACGAGCAATTTTTCGAAGCATGGGAGCGATTCAATGGGCTACTCTTGAAGTGTCCACATCATGGGTATTAAGAATGGCACCAATGCCAATACTTTTTGGAGGGATTATTGCCAAATGTGCAAGAATGACTAATGGCAACAAGTGGAGGAGAGCTAATGTCAAAAAGTGCATTAGAGATTTGGGATTTCTTCCAGCGACAAACAGATAATTCCCAACAGCGGAGTCGATGTCTCAGGAATACTAGAAGAATTAAAGGTGTAAATGAGGTTCACACTGGCGAGTGCAATTCGGGAATCAAAGAAGTCAAAGAGATGGTTGAAGGCCTTTCTTGACAAATAGCATCGTTGACGACTGCTAAATCAACAGAGCCACATGACCATGAGTCATATTCAGATCAAGCCAATGCCATCGGTGTCATGAGGAAGCCATCAAATTACAACCCATACTCCAACACATATAACCCTAGATGGAGAGACCACCCCAATTTTTTATGGTCTAAAGGATTCCAACAGAATTGACCAGCATCTCCAGCTCTACCAATGCAACCAATTCCTCAAGTTCCTCAAGCCTCTCAGCCACCATTTAGACCATACAATCAGAACCAGAATTACTCTCAACCTAGACAATGGGAGGATATATTCCAGAATGTCAAGAATGTTACTAACTCTATGATTGAGCAACAAAACCGAGCCATAGATGGACTACGAAATGAGATGAGAGCAGATTTCAACTAACAAGTCCAATCAGTTTCAAGCCTCGAGAAGATGGTGGGACAACTTGCCTCTTCAGTACAAACTTTGGCAATGACTGTTGAAAAGGCAAGTTTCCAAGTCAACTAGTGTCTAATTCTAAAGGAGTGCATGAAGCAAGTACCAGCTCACCACAACAACATGGAGAGGTCAAAACCGTCATGACCTTGCGAAAAGGAAAAGAAGTCGACAACAAAGTGGAGATGCCAGTGACAAAATCAACTCAGATTGTACCTGCAAATGCTGAGGACTCATCAACAGAGGAGAAAGAAGAAACCAATCCACGAGAGTATGTTCCTAAAGCTCCATTTCCTCAGAGGTTAGCTAAAGGAAAGAAGGAAAAATCTATAGGTGAGATTCTTAAAGTCTTCAAACAGGTAAGTGTTAACATCCCTTTACTTGATGCAATAAAACAAGTTCCATCTTATGCCAAGTTTCTTAAAGATCTTTGCACTAAAAAGAGAAACATTCATGTTCAGAAAAAGGACTTTTTAACAGAAAACGTTAGTTCTATACTCCAACACAAAATTCCTCTAAAATGTAAAGACTCAGGCTCCCCCACTATCTCATGTAGTATAGGGAACCACACAATTGAGAATGCTCTGTTGGATTTAGGAGCTAGTGTAAATCTATTGCCTTATTCAGTATTCGTGAAACTTGGATTGAGAGAATTACACCCAACTCCAGTGGTGTTACAGCTTGCAGATCGATCCACGAAAATATCTCGTGGTATTGTGGAGGACGTGCTTATCCAGGTAGACAAGTTTTATTTTCCTGTTGATTTCATTGTAATTGACACTCAACCAATCCAGGATTCAAGGAAGCACATCCCCATTATCCTAGTCCGACCTTTCTTGGCAACTGTTGATGCTCACATTCAATGCAGGACTGGAAATATGCAGTTGTCTTTCAGCAATATGGCCATGGAGCTCAACATCTTCAACATTGCCAAACAACCTCACAATGCAGATGATGGAATTGTTGATGTGGATTTAATTGAAGCATTAGTTGATGATACTTTTCTTTCAAACCTTAGCGATGACCCTTTACAAACATGTTTAATTCACTTTGGTTTGGATTTTGATGTTGACAGATCAGTCAATGAGGTCAACGCCCTACTTGACTCAGCATCATCCATGGACACTAATAGATGGAAGTCAAGAGTTGAACAACTAGCACCATCAGAGAAGAAAATCATCCCATCATCAGAATCACCATCGAAACTTGAGCTTAAACTATTAGCCAACACTCTGGAATATGCATTTTTGGGAGAAGAAAGCACTCTACCTGTAATTATCTCATCATCCCTAAATGACGAATAAAAAGGTAAGTTGTTGGATGTTTTAAAAGAGCACAAAGGAGCATTACGATGGACCATAGCTGACATAAAATGTATAAACCCAGCAGACTACATGCATTACATTTACCTTGATGAAAATGCTAAATCTACTATGAAAATAAAACGCCGGTTGAATCCTAACATGAAAGAAATTGTTAGAACTGAAGTCCTTAAACTGTTAGATGCAGGTATCATTTACCCAATTTCTGATAGTTCATGGGTCAGTCATGTGCAAGTTGTCCCTAAAAAATCAGTAGTTATAGTAGTTACCAATGCTGATAATGAATTGATACCTACTAGAGTGACTACAGGATGGTGTGTATGCATTGATTATAGAAAGTTAAATTCTGTCACACGTAAAGACCATTTTCCTTTACCATTTATTGATCAAATGCTTGATAGATTAGCACGACATGAATTTTATTTCTTTCTAGATGGCTACTCAGGATACAATCAGATTCCCATAGCACTAAAAGATCAAGAGAAAACCACTTTCACTTGCCCTTTTGGCACTTTTGCATATAGGAGAATGTCGTTTGGATTATGTAATGCACATGCTACATTTCAACGATGCATGTTAAGCATTTTTTCTGATATGGTTAAACGATTCCTTGAAGTCTTTATGGATGACTGTTTTGTCTTTGGTATCTCATTTGATCAATGTTTACATCATCTAACACAAGTTTTACAGAGATGTATCGAGAAAAATTTAGTCTTAAATTGGGAGAAGTGCCATTTTATGGTAAAACAAGGTATAGTCCTCGGTCACATCATTTCATACAAAGGTATTGAGGTTGACAAAGTCAAGGTGGATCTCATTTCTAATCTTCCTCCACCTAAAACAGTAAGAGAAGTAAGATCTTTCCTTGGGCACACTGGTTTTTATAGACGTTTCATTAAGGATTTTAGCAAAGTTTCTAGACTCTTATACAATTTACTTACTAAGGATGTATATTTTGTCTTTGATGATTCATGTCTTGTAGCAATTGAAAAGCTAAAGCAATTGTTGACATCATCACCCATAATTCAGCCACCAAACTGGAGCTTACGATTCGAACTCATGTGTGATGCATCTGATTATGCAGTAGGAGCAGTATTAGGACAAAGAGTTGATCGAATTTCCCATGTTATTTACTAAGCTAGTATGACATTAAATGATGCACAGTTGAACTATTCAACTACTGAAAAAGAAATGCTAGCAGTAGTGTTTGCATTAGAGAAGTTTCGATCTTATCTTATTGGCTGTAAAATAATTGTATTCACAAATCATGCTGCTTTTAAATTTCTTCTCACAAAGAAAGATGCAAAAGCTAGACTAATTAGTTGGGTGTTGCTTTTGCAGAAGTTTGACTTGGAATTCAAAGATAAGAAAGGGACAAAAAAATGTTGTGGCTGACCATCTTTCTCGTCTCCATTTTGACACAATAACAAAACCCTTAATATTGAATGAGTCATTTCCGAATGAGCAATTAATGAGTGTGGAAGTATTACCTTGGTATGCTGATATCGTTAATTATCTTGTTATAGGTAAACTTCCAGAGTATTGGGCCAAGCAGGACAAGGCTAAATTTTTTACAAAAATAAAGAATTTTTTCTGGGATGACCCCTATCTGTTCAAGTATTGTGCAGATCAAATTATTAGACGATGTGTCCCAGAAAATGAATTTCAGAATATCCTTTCGTTCTGCCATGAACAAGCTTGTGGAGGCCATTTCAATGCTAAGAAAACAGCGACAAAAATTTTACAATGTGGTTTCTATTGGCCAACTATATTTCGAGATGCTTACAGCTTTTGCTCTCCATGTGATAGGTGTCAACGAATGGATAGCATTACACGAAGGAACATGATGCTACTAAATCCAATTTTAGTGGTTGAGATTTTTGATGTGTGGGTTATCGACTTCATGGGACCCTTTCCCGCTTCTTTTGGCCATCAATACATATTGGTTGCTGTTGACTATGTATCGAAATGGGTAGAGGCAATTCCATGCAAAACCAATGATCATAAAGTGGTGATAGGGTTTTTGAAAAGCAATATTGTTTCACGCTTTGGATTCCCTCGAGTAATAATTAGTGATGGTGGTACCCACTTTTGCAACAAATCATTTAAAGCACTTTTGACAAAGTACTCTATCACTCATAAAGTGGCGACCCCGTATCATCCGCAAACTAGTGGCCAAGTTGAGATCTCCAATCGAGAAATAAAGCACATATTAGAAAAAACGGTGAGGCCAGACATAAAAGATTGGTCATTAAGACTTGATGACGCGTTATGGGCATATAGAACGACTTTCAAGACCCCAATTGGGATGTCACCCTATAGGCTAGTGTATGGAAAAGCTTGCCACCTATCTGTGGAACTGGAGCATCGTGCGTACTGGGCCATCAAGAAATTCAATTTTGACATGCAGCAAGCTGGCTAAAATTCAATTTTGACTTGCAGAAAGCTAGCTCAGAAAGACGATTACAACTAGCAGAACTTGAAGAAATTCGTAACGATGCATACGAAAATGCCAAGGTTTACAAGCAGCGAATGAAAGTCTTTCATGATAAGCAGATTATGAGAAAATCTTTTGCTCCAGGTCAGAAAGTACTTTTATTCAATTCTCGTTTGCACCTATTCCCAGGTAAGTTGCGTTCTCGATGGCCTGGCCCCTTTATTGTTCATACTGTTTTTTCACATAGGGTAATTGAAATTAAAGACCTAAAGAACGGTGTCACATTGAAAGTTAATGGTCAAAGATTAAAGCCATATCTAGAGTACCAACCACATGGAGAGGACACCGAAATAAATTTGATTGACCCACCACATTTGAATTGAGATTTTTCTGTCTTTTCAGTGATTTGATTTTTTCTTTCTTTTTACTATTCTTCTGCTAATTGAAATTATTTGTGCATAAGTGTGTTTGTTTAACCATTAAGTTTTCTTTTATCACTTTTAATCATGAGACAGATCCTCTTGAACATCCTTAGAAGACTTCAACGTGTCCAATCCCATCTCAGAGGCCAAATACGATTTTGTAAAATACATCATATTTGAAAGCTACAACCACCGGAGTTAATATCCCACGTTGAGGATTTAGAAAGCCAATTCAGAGACATTGAGAGAAGTGTCTACAACATCCAGTTGGAGTTTGAGGTAAATTCCATAAGAGGACGATTGTGGTTTTCTTTGTGTGTCTTTGTTTGTTACTCCGTTTGTGTGTTTTACTTTGTCACCCCGGTCAAGTGGTGGATAATGGTACTCCGTGACAATCAAGTCGGTTATTTCAGTTTTCCACAATTACTGATCTTCTAAGGCGAAGGTATGGACATAAATGAAATCTTGGCAAAGCTTCACAATCGATTCCCTTCACTTCCTCAGAATGCCCTCCTTACAATCTATAAAGCTCGGTCCAAACGCATGCAATTGCTCATGAGGAATAACATACCTGTTGATATCCGCTGGTTAATCGAGGCCAAAGTACGCTTAGCAGGTGAGTTGCCTCTTAAATTTATTGCATACATGCCTGGTTGTGGTAAAGGAAATTACGCAAGAAAGCGAAGAGCTCGGAGAATTTCTGTTGCTTGTCATAAGTGTGCCAGAATGATATGCGATAAAAAATGATGTTCTTTAGGAATGGTGTCTAATAACAGAGAAGATAAGATTCAATTCATTAGAGATGGCTTGAATAAGGAGTCATTGGATGATATCTTTTTGTCTCTTGAAACGCATTCCAGTGGATATGTACAAGGAGCGATTCTCCAGTTATGGGCATCATTCCAGAAAGAGCATGCACGATCTGATTTCGAATCTGACTATAAACGACCATGTTTGTCAGTTTATAAGAAAACTAGATGGGAAGCCTATCCTCGACCCATAGAGGGCGTTGAAGCCGTTTCTGGACGTAAAACAGAGGAAGATGTGAGCCACAGTCGCAACTACCTGTAAATATCCTTTTACTTCACTGTTATTTTATTGCACTATTATTTTACTATTTGCATTATTGTCTTTAATAATTTTGTTTTATCATTGTTTACTTTTCTTTTTTACAGTTTCCTTTTTTACACTCAAGACATATGCATTACACGATTAATTGACATAGACATGATACCTCATTCATAGTTGTGACCCACTGCCGCCAAGATCCTTAAATATAATTCTTTTTGTTTGCACTCACAAATTATTTTTGAAAAGTATCCCAATGGCAGCTACTCCTAATAAACAATTCAAGAACATTTGTGTGCTTTCTGGATTTAACTATGGCAAATATAAAGAGTTCGTTGAGGCAGCCATTGATCTTGGTCGAAGCATAGCAGCAAGGAAATTACACTTGGTATATGGCAGAGGTGACCAGGGTTATCAAAACTGATCTCAGAAGCTGCTTATGTCAGAGGGAGCCAAGTGTTAGGCATCATCCTAACAAACTTAAAACCTTTGGGCTGTTTGTCTGACTCATCGACTGGAGAAGAGTTAGTTGTCTCAGGTATGCAAGAAAGAATAACTGAAATGCTTAATCATGCTGATGCTTTTATTTTCTTACCAGGAGATCTTACAACTCTAGAGGCACTTATCATATTAGCATCTTGTGCCCATCTGCACATTCATTAGAAACCCATTGGTTTGTTAAATGTCAATAACTTTTATGATGGCTTTATCGCATTTCTTAACCATGCAATAAAAAACTACTTCATTCCTTCCACAGCGAAAAAGCTTTTTATTTGTGCTCACATTGCTAATGAGCTACTTGATCTGTTACAAGTTTATTGACCAGAGCCAGATCCCAGAACCTTGGTGTTGGAGTGTATAAATAACGATGGTAACAATAGCCGCAGTAAGAAGTACAAATTAGATTTAACTCTCCGCCTGTAAATATTTTATTCTGTGTTACACCACCCAGGTGATGTCTTCTAAACTCTACTTCTTTCCTTTAAAATATTTAGGACAATGTTTCGTTCTGGTTGGGGGGAGGGGATAGTTGACAATTGTAAAATATTGGTTAAGTTTTTACTAATTTTTTGTTGTAAAGACTAACAATGGCTAAATTTTTAAGTAGAAGATGGCTGAATATGAAGTGTAGTGACTCTAGAAACGCATCTTCTTAGTTTGGAAGTTAAAAAAAATTTGGTATCTTTCTAACTTTTTCTTTTTGACTTCTCCTTTATAAATATGCATTTTCAAAATTTTGAGTCGAAGATGGCTGAATATAGAGTGTAGTGCCTCTAGAAACGCATCTTCTTAGTAAAAAAAAAAACTATTTTCTTTTTCTATCATTTTAAGTGTAACTTTTTCAATCAATTTTTCTGCATGCATATTTTCCTTTCATGTTTAGAATAGGTTAGGGGGTAGAATGTTATTTAAAAAAAAAATAGTGTGATTTTGTTTTTATTTTTGGATGACATGATGACTTTCGAATTTTAGTATTTGTATTATCTTTGGTCTTGAGTGATGTTACACTATGTTTGCTACTCTACATGTTGATGTCGGAGATAAATATGAGTTACTTGAAAGAATTGACATGTAATAATGAATACCAAGTGAGCTTTTGAGCTTATTATTTTTCTTGGAGAGTAATCCTTTTTACCCATTTTTCATACAACTTAGCAGTTTACTATTTTATATACGATCTCTATATTCTTTTGAATTAACCCTAAAAAAAAATTTGCTTTAAAAAAAAGTGTGTTGCTACATCTGAATGTCCATTTAATTAGTAGATATGAAAGATTATCTAGAGCTCTAAAAGATGATAGAAAGGCCATCTTTGACCCGTTTGAGTCTTTCTATCCATCCTTTATGTGAAATATCCATAATTAGCCCTTTTGAGCCTTTTATTAAAAAAAAATTTTTCTTTGTCAACTTATCATTTTGACCCACTCCAATTTGGAGTATTACCCGATATCTTACAACTTCCATCACCTATTCATGTTTGAGAAAAATATAAATAATTGTTTTGTTTAGTAAAGTTGTACCCAAAAAAAAAAAAGAAAAAAAGAAGAAAAAAAAAGAAAACAAAGTTCTTTAAAAAAAAGAGAAAAGAACAAAAAAAAGAGAGAGATATAATACAATAATAAATAAGTGAAATGCACTTTTTAGTTTCTAAAAGATATTATTTTTCTCAAACATATATTTTGTTTTCTCTATTTTGCTTTCTTTGTTAGCCATGTCCCTAGCCTATGTTACATCCTAATAAAGTCCTTCTTGATTTTAGGGAACTATAGTCTGAAGTAGAAGCTAGTTATATGGGCTAAAAAGATGTAGTGGTGCATAAAAAAAAGAAAAAAATAAATAAATAAATTGGGTTGACTGATATTTTATTTGACTTGAGATCGTGTTATTTCTAAGTTGTGGGCGTATTTCTTTCATTTTGGTGAGAGCGTGTGATATTACTTGCTTGTTATTTTTCTCTCAATTTACCATTCATTAGAGTGACTATTTTTCTTAGGTTTAATTTCTTTGTGAGAGTGTCACTACTATTGGTGAGATTTCGGAGTTTGACATGTCATTTTTAAAAGTAGCTGTGACAAAATCTACTAGGTTGATGTGGGTGTGATGTTTCTTTAGACTGGAGATAATGTTTATACTTTTATTTGATTGTTATCATTAGTCTGATTGAATAAACACGATTGTTTAAAAAAAAATCATTTTGGATTTGAACTTTGATTTCGCTTTATTTGCTAGGGACTAGCAATAATCTGGTTGGAGGGTGTGTTGAGTATATTTATAAAGGAGAAAATTGTCATTTTACGCTTCAAGTCTCACTAACATCTTTAATTTGATTTATTTAAGTCTCTTCTTATTTAATTATGAGTGTTTTGTTTTAATTAAGTATTTTATGTATTTTAGGGGCATCATGGTCATTTCACAATGAACGAGATATCGGATAGTAAAACGGACGTCACTTTTGAACTCAGGACAGTCGAAAACCTTAAGAGGAGCATAAAAGGAAAAATCGCACTGTTCACACGTACGGCACTATTCATATGTACGGTACTATTCATGGGTACTGTTTACGACACTGTTTAAACCGCGTGGTCAAACCGCATACTGTTGACTCATGACGTGGCACAATCCTGTGCGTCCAAACTGTTTTTAATCCGATGGCCATGATTTACTCAATGTATCTATAAAAAAGGGGTCTCTCCCCTCTAATTTGATACCCCTGAATCTATTTTTGAGTTTAGCTTTCTGTAATTCTTTCTCCATCTTGTATTTTCTATATATTTTAATAAATTTCCATTTTACCCTTAGTTAAATTATGAGTAGCTAATTTTCTTTCAAACTTGGGTTGAAGGTGAAGTCTCACCATGTGTCATGGGGCTTTATTTGGTAAATTTATTTTCTCTTCCCCTCTAATTTCTGTGGAGGTTTTGACTTTTCGTCGACAAATAATAATAATCTTGTCTAGTTACCGCCCTGGTTTCACCGGCGCCCTGGTTTCACCGGCACCCTAGTATAAGGTTATTATTATTTGGCACGATAAGCCCTTAGCACCATATTGATTAGAGTGTGGTTCATGAGGTGTGGATTTTTCCCTCATGATTAATTGACATTAATAAGGAATATTTAACCCATAGTGCATGTTGATACGGATCTAGATACCCAAGCACTTTATTATAATAGTTTCTAGTTCAATTTAATTCCGTTATTCCAATTTAAATCCCAGCATGGTTTAAATCAATTTTCCCCATAAATCCAATCACACACTTACAAAATTAATTCTACACCTAATTAAAATCCACCTCGTCATGGGATCGACACTCGACATCATTGATCTATTCTACAATAGATTCATGCACTTGCGAGTTCAACAAAATTTGCACAACACCCACCACCATTCCCTCAAAGATTTCAGAAGCAAAAGCAAGACAAGCAATTCAATAAGTTTCTAAAAGTGTTAAAGCGTCTACATATTAACATTCCTTTTGTAGAAGCCCTCGAACAAATGCCAAATTATGTGAAGTTCTTGAAAAATATTTTGGCAAGGAAAAAGAAGCTTGGAGAGTTTGAAATGGTTGCTCTAACACAAGAGTGCAGCCAAATACTACAGAAGAAAATACCTCAAAAGTTGAAAGACCCAGAGAGCTTCAAAATTCCAAGCTCCATTGGAACTAAATATAATGGTAAGGCACTTTTTGATCTGGGGGCTAGTATCAATCTTATGTCATTATCAGTGTTCAAGTAGTTAGGAGTTGGAGAAGTTAGGCCAACAACAATGACTTTGTAATTTACGATAGATCTCACGTTTATCTAGAAAGGAAGATTGAAGATGTGTTGGTGAAAGTGGATAAATTTATTTTTCGAGTGGATTTCATTGTGCTAGACTTTGAGGTAGACAAGGAAGTACCAATTATTATAGGAATATGTTTCTTAGTCACGGGCAAAACTCTAATTGATGTGCAAAATAAAGAGTTAACTATGCGGGTGAATGACTAGTAAGTTATATTCAATGTGCTGGATACTATGAAGAGTCCTTATGAGGTTAAAGACTGTAATTTTATCACTGTTATGGACTTTACTGTGACAGAAAGGTTAAATAGTTGCTGCAGTAAGGAAGAAATCAATGTTGTAACATTTAAAGAACTTGAAGATGAAGATCGTAAAGCGGCTAACATAGCATGGTTAGGGGAGAAGCAACCTGTGAAAAATGACAAACACTTTAAATATTTAGACCTCTCAAAAAAATCAAGAGAAAGCTTTGGTAGATGTATTGGAGAGATACAAGAAGGCTACTGGATGAGGGATCCAACATGAGCAATCAAGGATGGTTAAGTTGAAGAACTTAAAATCAAGCGCTAATTAAGGGAATTATTTCAATTTTTTCCTTCAACATTAAATCTAATTTTGCATGCTTTTCTTTACGGTTTTTGTCATTTTGAATTGATTATTTAATTTCTTTACTTTCTTTTATTTTATTGCAGAACATACATAAAAAAAAGAAAAACATGCTAAGAAACTGACACTAGTTGTTGTAGCACTACATGCAACATGACAGTTGGAAAATGGTTCTCATTCAATAAGGGACTTTATCGCAGTTGCTGCAACAACGATTTTTACCATTGCAATGACACAACCGTGGAAATTTTTCTTACCGTTAGGAGTTTTGTCCAGATGACATCAACAGATCAGAGTTATAGATAAGGAAGGATTATACAATCCTTCAATTACCATGACAAATATCCTTTCTTTTTTAAAATTGGATTTGTTTTAAATTTCAAATATTCTTTCCAATTTATCCTCTTAATTACCTTCTTTCTTCTATTTTATTGCAACCAAGAATAAGTGAACCTTTTTCAGAAACAACTGTAGCAGAACATCCAACAATAGAGGAGTATTCCCTGCTATCCCAATTTAATTTTTCAATTTCTGAAAAATTTTCTTTTATTTAAAATTTTTCATTTTGCATTTCTTTGTTGTTAGTGTGTGCATATTTGTTTTGTGTTGCGTTATGTGCTTGTGAAGACACAACACCTCTCAAGTTTGGGCGGGTTGTGTTATGGTGTAATTTGTTTGTAAATGCGTGTGTTTGTGTTGTGTGTTATGTGTAGCTCTGTTATTCAGTATTTATGTATGGATTGGAAAACCTAATAAAGATAAATTAAGTGTCATTGAGTATTTGTGACTGCCAAGTAGGGATAGTTTATAGATGAAGGTTGAAATTCTGTCTCAGAACTTAGCCTTTGGTTGAGTTTTATGAGTATGCTGTAGTAGAGCCAGAAAGACCAAAAAAAGGTAGAAACTATCTTAAGTTTAACGGGGAAATTTTTGTTAAATTGTGCTTATTATGAAATAAATTCTGCTCTAATAGCTTAAGTTGCTGAGCAACCAGGGCTGAGTATACACCCCATATGCAAACTTGAGTAAAAAGGAAACAAGAGCTATGAGCATTGCTATAGCATCTATAAATTTTATAAAAAAAAAGTCTTCTGTCTAGGATACTATGTAGTTAGGTCTATTCATGAGCCTTATGTTCAGACTTGAGTTAAAGGTGCTTTTAGATAAGATTATGTTATAGCATTTTAAATGATATTACTACTGCAGCAACTCAAATCTGTGCATTGGTTGAGTAATTGGGTGTTATCATTATAAGTGATAGACATTAACATGAAAAATCAATAATACATTAAAGAGAATTTGACTAAAAAAAAAATTTGCTATAGCACAGTTTGAGCTTATTTGTAACTTCAGCCGCCCAAAATGTGAATGTACTTATATTTTACCTCTTATTTATATATAATGTATGTGCAATGCTACAGTACCTCTGGAATTTGATCAAAGTGACACTTATACACTTTGGACATAATGAGGCCTAAGTCTGGAACTAAACTGCTATGGTAATTTTGCATGATTAAAAGTGTGATCTGAGTGTTGATCAATCCTTACAAACTTGATGACAAAGCTAAGTTATTTGTTGCATGATTGTGTGATTGAAGTGTTAGTGTTGTTGTCATTACTTGAGGACAAGTGATGGTTTAAGTTTGGGGGTGTGATAACTCTATGAAATGAGAGTTATCATGGAACTTTTAGACTTGAATCAGTAATACTTACAGAGTAAATGATGTGTTTTTATTACATTTTAGTTATATTTTGCATGAACATCCATTTTAGTTTAATTCTAATAAATTGAGTTTTTTTTTGAATAATTTGTGCTTAGATTATGTGCATACTTGTAGGTGACTGGAAGCTCAAGTTTTAAGGAAAGAATGTTGCTGTAACAGACTTGCAGAGACAATGAAAGAACTTGGCCACAAAAGAACTAAAACAAGTAAGAAATAGTGAAGATTGTTGTAGTACCATTGTTGTAGCAATCCTAGAGTATTGACAGAGAAGATTTCGCACGAGAGAACTAAAAGATTGCGTTCTAGAGTTTCCAAAAATGGAGGATACGCGGTATATACTTTTGGTTGCCATAATTTTGAGTCATAAAAAGAGCACGCTTGGAAAGGAAAAGAGAGAGCTGTCACCAAAGGAAAAACCGTAGAGAAAAACACAAGAAAACAAAAATCAAGAGAGAGATTGAAGGTTGTTCTAGAGGAAAAAATTCCAGAGATCAATCGAAAATTAGTTCTTCTTATTCTTTTCTTGTTTTCTATTCACTCATAGGGATGTATTGGATGGCTAAAACTCTTTTATTTATTTTTCTATCACAAATCATGAACTAAATTTGATTGTGGTTGAGTGATAAACGATCTTAATAGATATTTGACTGACATGTTCGTGTTGCTCTGTGTTTAATATAGCATTTTGTCTTAATTTAATTCTCTATTTCGACTGACCACCCACTTAGGGATACTAGCTAATAAAGAACCTTCAAAATGTCTGACTTAATGATCTAATTAAGACGATACTTGGTTTTAGATTGGGTTTCCTAAGTTGAGTGAATCTAAAACTAGTTTTAGAATAGGGTCATGCTTTATCTAAAACTAGTGATGAACTAAACATAAGGATTCAGCTTGTATAATAAATAGAACCTAGATCGATTAATGTTATATTTAATGTTGGCTTAACAATTGGTGACTGTTGGTTGCATTAGATATAAGATATCCAACAGGCGACAACTAAGGATGCACGAGGGATTCTGCCCAGTGCTGTAGTAGATGTTCTAGTGACGGTACTGTAATTAAAAATAGTCAATGCCATTAAGTGGGTTTATTCACTCAACTACTCTTTTCCCATTGGTTTTATCCTTGTGTTTGACTTGAGAATTTTCTTATTTTCATTTTATTTATTGTATTTTTATTTTAATTAGTTTATTAGTTTTATAAAGTGTCTTATTTTAATTAGAATAAAACTACACTGTTAAAGATTGTTGTAGCAAATCTGATAACACCAATCCCTGTAGAAACGATCTGAATACTCATCAGTTTATTACTTGTTTTGTATACTTGCATATTGACACCCATAGATTAGAGATTGCACACACCATTGGGTTAAGCACTCAACCCACCCCTACTATCAATATCTACTACTGTGTTCTTTCCCTTGGGCATCGTAGCAACAAAAACCATAAATCCAAGCAAAAAATAGTGACATGGAAACGACTAAACAAGATCAAAGCGACGAGTTCTGGAAAAAATACCTGAAAAGATTTGAAACTGAGAGAACGATTATCGCAACGATGGCTATAGAGGAGAGAGTTCTTGTTTGAAAGCAAAAGATGAATTTTAGCCGAAACGAGAAGAATAACAAAGGAAAGGAAAAGAAAAAAGGGATTAGAGATTTATTAAAATTTTAAAAAAAAGAAGAGAAAATGTTTTAGGTAGTGTCAAGACGTTTGAAGAGGCGTGTTTAAAGAACCTAAAAACTGCCACTTTGAAGTTCAAACACTTGACCGAGAATAAGCCACGTCACTCGTATTTAAAGTGATGCCATGGAGAGTCAGATCATTGAAGGTAGCTGAAATAGAGAGCCATTTGTTCCGGATCAAATTTATAGTTTCTAACCTTATTTCGTTTTACTCTAAACACTAGAAACTGGGGGACTGGTGTTTAGGTTAAAGAGATACTACTATCAGATATCAACAGAGTGGAACCTCCTCCCTTCATTTCAAAACCATTTACAAGTGACATGTGAAATTCTAGCTATGCAACCCAAGAGGGGGTTGAATTGGATTTTTAAAAATTATTCAATTCTAAAACAAATCTTAATGCAATTCTAAAACAAAATTAAGGCAATGACAAGTAAATCAATTACAATATAAAAAGATAAGGCAAGAGAGATTCAAACACAAAGATTTTTACGTGGTTCGGCCAACCTCACCTACGTCCACGCCTCCAAGCTTTCTGAGCTTGAGGATTCCACTAAGCAAGCCTCTAAGGAATCAAATACTTACAATTGACTTTCAAAGTGTCAATAAACCTTTACAACAAGAGATTATCCCCAATCTCTTAACCAAGTGTGTCCCAACACTTACAATCACTCAAAACAGAAGATTACTGTTGAGTGTTAGAAAGTGTATATTTATAAAGGAGAAATTCATCATTTTACACTTCAAATCTCACTAACATCTTTAACTTTATTTATTTAAGTCTCTTGTTATTTAATTATGTGTGTTTTGTTTTAATTAAGTATTTTATGTATTTTAGGGGCATCATGGTCATTTCACAATGAACAAGATTTCGGATAGCAAAACGGACGACACTTTTGAACTCAGGATAGTCAAAAACCTTAAGAGGAGCATAAAAGGAAAAATGGCACTGTTCACACGTACGGCACTATTCACATATACGGTACTGTTCATGGGTACTGTTCACGACACTGTGTAAACCGTGTTACTATTCAAACCGCGTGGTCAAACCGCGTTACTGTTCAAACCGTGGTCAAACCGTGTTACTGTTCACTGATGACGTGGCGCAATCCTGTACGTCCAAACTATTTTTAATCCGATGGTCATGATTAAAAAGGGGGCCTTCCCCCCTAATTTGATACCCCTGAATCCATTTTTGAGCTTAGTTTTCTGTAATTCTTTTTCCATCTTGTATTTTCTACGTATTTTAATAAATTCCCATTTTACCCTTAGTTCAATTATGAGTGGCTAATTTTCTTTCAAGCTTGGGTTGAAGGTGAAGTCTCAACATGTGTCATGGGCTTTATTTGGTAAATTTATTTTCTCTTCCCCTCTAATTTCTATGGAGGTTTTGACTTTTAAATCGACAAATAATAATAATCTTGTCTAGTTACCGCCCTGGTTTTACCGGCACCCTAGTATAAGGTTATTATTATTTGGCACGATAAGCCCTTAACACCATATTAATTAGAGCGTGGTTCATGAGGTGTGGATTCCCCCCTCATGATTTAATTGGTATTAATAAGGATTATTTAGCCCATGGTGCATGTTGATACGGATCCAGATACCCAAGTGCTTTATTTCAATAGTTCCCAATTCAATTTAATTCCGCTATTCCAATTTAAATTCTAGCATCCTCTAAATCAATTTCCTCACAAATCCAACCACCCATTTACATAATTAATTCTACACACAATTAAAATCCACCTACTCGTGGGATCGACACTCGTCACCGTTAATCTATTCTACAATAGATTCGTGCGCTTGCGAGTTCAACAAAATTTGCACAACAAGTTTTTAGCGCCGTTGCCGGGGAGGTAAGTATTTTAATTTGTAGAATTAATTTTTTTTTGTAAATAATTTTATTATTATTATTATTATTATTATTATTACTATTAGTATTATTATTATTATTTTATTTGCTCCCTTGTAATTTTTTTTTTCTTAATTAATAAACAAAAAAAAGCGAATTTACATTTTTAGGTAAGATTTTTTTTTCTCTTCTTTAAATTTCTGCATTTTAATTTTCAAGTTATTCTTCTTTATAATTTTTCATTTATCTTGTTAATTTATTTTTATTTTATTCTATTTAATTTATTTCACATATTTGTTTTAGTGTGTTTTTTTTAATAGAAAGGTTGTAACAGCGCAATAAGGTTAGTATCGTAATTTCTCCTTCTTCTTTATTTTTATTTGTTTTGTTCTCAATTTATTTTCTTTATTTGCATGCATGGTCGTAGGTCATTATCACCTAATCTTGAACCTATAGACCTTGAATTAGAAAGAACACTTCGCACACACAAACACATCGCACTTAAAGAAAAAATTGAAATGGATTTACAACAACCAACCACGGAGAGGGCCATTTAAGGACTACTTGATCCTTAGCTAATTTGAGCACATCTTGCATAAGATACCCAAATGTAGCTGCTAGGAGTTTTGAGCTAAAACCTAGTGTGCTAAATTGTCTCCCAACATTCTATGGCCTAGAAAATGAGGACCCATATAATCATCTGAATGATTTTCATACAATTTGTCAAACCTTTAAATATGAGAATTTTTCAGAAGATGATGTTAAACTTAGACTATTCCCATTTTCTTTAAAGGATAGAGCTCATTCATGGTTTAATACATTGCCTGCTAATAGCATTACAACATGGGAATAAATGGTAACGAAATTTTTAAATAAATACTTCCCAGTTCATAAAACCAATGCTATTCGCAGGGAAATCTCAGAGTTCACCCAGAGAGAAGACGAGCAATTTTTCGAAGCATGGGAGCGATTCAATGGGCTACTTTTGAAGTGTCCACATCATGGGTACGAGAAATGACACCAATGCCAATACTTCTTGGAGGGATTATTGCCAAATGTGCAAGAATGGCTAATGGCAACAAGTGGAGGAGAGCTAATGTCAAAAAGTGCAACAGAGATTTGGGATTTCTTCCAGCGACAAGCAGATAATTCCCAACAACGGAGTCGATCTCTCAGGAATACTAGAAGAATTAAAGGAGTGAATGAGGTTCACATTGGCGAGTCAAGTTCGGGAATTAAAGAAGTTAAAGAGATAATTGAAGGTCTTTCTCGACAAATAGCATCTTTGACGACTGCTAAATCAACAGAGCCACATGACCATGACTCATATTCAGATCAAGCCAATGCCATCGGTGTCATGAGGAAGCCGTCAAATTACAACCCATACTTCAATACATATAACCCTGGATGGAGAGACCACCCCAATTTTTCTTGGTCTCAAGGATTCCAACAGAATGGACCAACAGCTCCAGCTCCACCAATGCAACCAATTCCTCAAGTTCCTCAAGCCTCTCAGCCACCATTTAGACCATACAATCAGAACCAGAATTACTCTCAACCCAGACCATGGGAGGATTCATTCCAAAATTTCAAGAATGTTACTCAATCTACAATCGAGCAACAAAACCGCACCATTGATGGACTACGGAATGAGATGAGAGCAGGCTTCAACTCACAAGCCCAATCAGTTTCAAGCCTCGAGAAGATGGTGGGACAACTTGCCTCTTCAGTTCAGACTTTGGCAATGACTGTTGAGAAAGGTAAATTTCCAAGTCAACCAGTGCCTAATCCTAAAGCAGTGCATGAAGCAAGTACCAGTTAAAATGACATGGAGAGGTCAAAGCCGTTATGACCTTGTGAAAAGGAAAAGAAGTCGACAACAAAGTGGAGATGCCAGCGACCAAAGAAAATCAAATTGTACCTGTGAATGTTGAAGACTCACCACCGGAGGAGAAAGAAGAAACCAACCCACGAGAGTACGTTCCTAAAGCTCCATTTCCTCAGAGGTTAGATAAAGGAAAGAAGGGAAAATCCACAGGTGAGATTCTTGAAGTCTTCAAACAGGTAAATGTTAACATCCCTTTACTTGATGCAATAAAACAAGTTCCATCTTATCCCAAGTTTCTTAAAGACCTTTGCACTAAAAAGAGAAACATTCATGTTCAGAAAAAGGCATTTTTAACTGAAAATGTTAGTTCTATACTCCAACACAAAATTCCTCTAAAATGTAAAGACCCAGGCTCCCCCACTATTTCATGTAGTATAGGGAACCACACAATTGAGAATGCTTTGTTGGATTTAGGAGCTAGTGTTAATCTCTTGCCTTACTCAGTATTTGTGAAACTTGGACTTGGAGAATTACACCCAACTCCAGTGGTGTTACGAACTGCAGATCGGTCCACGAAAATACCTCGTGGTATTGTGGAGGACGTGCTCATCCAGGTAGACAAGTTTTATTTTCCTGTTGATTTCATTGTAATTGACACTCAACCAATACAGGATTCAAGGAAGCACATCCCCATTATCCTAGGCCGACCTTTCTTGGCAACTGCGGATGCTCACATTCAATGCAGGACTGGAAACATGCAGTTGTCTTTCGGCAATATGACCATGGAGCTCAACATCTTCAACATTGCCAAACAACCTCACAATGCAGATGATGGAATTGTTGACATGGATTTAATAGAAGCATTAGTTGATAATACTTTTATTTCAAACCTTAGTGATGACCCTTTACAAACATGTTTAACTCACTTTGGTTTGGATTTTGATGTTGACAGATCAGTCGATGAGGTCAACGCCTTACTTGACTCAACACCATCCATGGACACTAATAAATGGAAGTCAAGAGTTGAACAACTAGCACCATGAGAAAAGAAAATCATCCCATCATCAGAATCACCACCGAAACTCGAGCTCAAACCATTACCCAACACTTTGGAATATGCGTTCTTGGGAGAAGAAAGCACTCTACCGGTAATCATCTCATCATCCCTAAATGACGAGCAAAAAGGTAAATTGTTGGATGTTTTAAAAGAGCACAAAGGAGCATTAGGATGGACCATAGCAAACATAAAATGTATAAACCTAGCAGACTGCATGCATTACATTCACCTTGATGAAAATGCTAAATCTACTAGGGAAATGCAACGTCGGTTAAATCCTAATATGAAAGAAGTTGTTAGAATGGAAGGGCTTAAACTATTAGATGCAGGTATCATTTACCCCATTTCTGATAGTTCATTGGTCAGTCCTGTGCAAGTGGTCCCCAAAAAGTCAGGAGTCACAGTAGTTACCAATGCTGATAATGAATTGATACCCACTAGAGTGACTACAGGATGGCGTGTATGCATTGATTATAGAAAGTTAAATTCTGTCACACGTAAAGACCATTTTCCTTTACCATTTATTGATCAAATGCTTGATAGATTAGCAGGCCATGAATTTTATTGCTTTCTAGATGGCTATTCAGGATACAATCAGATTCCCATAGCACCAAAAGATCAAGAGAAAACCACTTTCACTTGCCCTTTCGGCACTTTTGCATATAGGAGAATGCCATTTGGATTATGTAATGCACCTGCTACATTTCAACGTTGTATGTTAAGCATTTTTTCTGATATGGTTGAACGATTTCTTGAGGTCTTTATGGATGATTTTTCTGTCTTTGGTGACTCATTTGATCAATGTTTACATCATCTAACACAAGTTTTGCAGAGATGTATAGAGAAGAATTTGGTCTTAAATTGGGAGAAATGCCATTCTATGGTAAATCAAGGTATTGTTCTCGGTCACATCATTTCATGCAAAGGTATTGAGGTTGACAAAGCCAAGGTGGATCTCATTTCCAATCTTCCTCCACCTAAAACAGTCAGAGAAGTAAGATCTTTCCTTGGGCATGCTGGTTTTTATAGACGTTTCATTAAAGATTTTAGCAAAGTTTCTAGACCCTTATGCAATCTACTTGCTAAGGATGTACATTTTGTCTTTGATGATTCATGTCTTGTGGCGTTTGAGAAACTAAAGCATTTGTTGACAACATCACCCATCATTCAGCCACCAAACTGGAGCTTACCATTTGAGCTTATGTGTGATGCATCTGATTATGCAGTAGGAGCAGTATTAGGACAAAGAGTAGATCAATTCCTCATGTTATTTACTATGCTAGTATGACATTGAACGATGCACAGTTGAACTATTCAACTACTGAAAAAGAAATGCTAGCCGTAGTGTTTGCATTAGAAAAATTTCGGTCTTATCTTATTGGTTGTAAAATAATTGTATTCACAGATCATGCTGCTCTTAAATTTCTCCTCACAAAGAAAGATGCAAAAGCTAGACTAATTCGCTGGGTGTTACTTTTGTAGGAATTTGATTTGGAATTCAAAGATAAGAAAGGTTCTGAAAATGTTGTGGCTGACCATCTCTCTCGTCTCTACTTTGACATCAACACAGAACCCTTAACATTAAATGAGTCATTTCCGGATGAGCAATTAATGAGTGTGGAAGAATTACCTTGGTATGCTGATATCGTTAATTATCTTGTTACAGGTAAACTCCAGAGCATTGGGCCAAGCAGGACAAGGCTAAATTCTTTGCGGAAATAAAGAATTTTTTCTGGGATGACCCCTATCTGTTCAAGTATTGTGCAGATCAAATTATTCGACGATGTGTCCCAGAGAATGAATTTCATAACATCCTTTCGTTCTGCCATGAACAAGCTTATTGAGGCCATTTCAGCGCTAAGAAAACAGCCACAAAAGTTCTACAATGTGGTTTCTATTGGCCAACTATATTTCGAGATGCTTACACCTTTTGTTCTTCATGTGATAGGTGTCAACGAATGGAGAGCATTACACGAAGGAACATGATGCCACTAAATCCAATTTTAGTGGTTGAGATTTTTGATGTATGGGGTATCGATTTCATGGGACCCTTTCCCCCATCTTTTGGCCATCAATACATATTGGTTGCTGTTGACTATGTTTCGAAATGGGTAGAGGCAATTCCATGCAGAACTAATGATCATAAAGTGGTGATAGGGTTTTTAAAGAGCAACATTGTTTCACGCTTTGGATTCCCTCGAACAATAATTAGTGATGGTGGTACCCACTTTTGCAACAAATCATTCAAAGCACTTTTGACAAAGTACTCCATCACTCATAAAGTGGCGACTCCGTATCATCCGCAAACCAGTGGCCAAGTTGAGATCACCAATCGAGAAATAAAGCACATCTTAGAAAAGACCGTGAGGCCAGACAAAAAAGATTGGTCATTAAGACTCGATGATGCATTATGGGCATATAGAACGGCTTTCAAAACCCCAATTGAGATGTCACCTTACAGGCTAGTGTATGGAAAAGCTTGCCACCTACCTGTGGAACTCGAACATCGTGCGTACTGGGCCATCAAGAAATTCAATTTTGACATGCAGAAAGCTGGCTCAGAAAGACAATTACAGCTGGCAGAACTTAAAGAAATTCTTAATGATGCATACGAAAATGCCAAGGTTTACAAGCAACGAATGAAAGTCTTTCATGATAAGCAGATTATGAGAAAATATTTCACTCCAGGTCAGAAAGTACTTTTATTCAATTCTCGTTTGCATCTATTCCCAGGTAAGCTGCGCTCTCGATGGTCTGGCCCCTTCATTGTTCATACTGTTTTTCCACATGGGGCAATTGAAATTAAGGACCCAAAGAATGGTGTCACGTTTAAAGTTAATGGTTAAAGATTAAAGCCATATCTAGAATACCAACCACATGGAGAGGACACCGAAATAAATTTAAGTGACCCACCAGATTTGAATTAAGATTTTTCTTTTCGGTGATTTGATTTATTTATTTATTTATTTTCTTCTGCTAATTGAAATTATTTGTGCATAAGTGTGTTTGTTTAACCATTGAGCTTTCTTTTATCACTTTTAATAATGAGACAGTTCCTCTTGAACATCCTTAGACGACTTCAACGTGTCCAATCTCATCTCAGAGGCCAGATACGATTTTGTAAAACACATCGTATTTGGAAGCTACAACCACCGGAGTTAATATCCCACGTTGAGGATTTAGAAAGCCAACTCAGAGACATTGAGAGAAGTGTCTACAACATCCAGTTGGAGCTTGAGGTAAATTCCATAAGAGGACGGTTGTGATTTTCCTTTTTGTGTTTTTGTTTGTTACTCCGTTTGTGTGTTTTAGTTTGTCACCCCGGTTAAGTGGCGGATAACGGTACTCCGTGACAATCAAGTCGGTTACTTCAGTTTCCCACAATTACTGATCTTCTAAGGCGAAGGTATGGACAGAAATGAGATCTTGGCAAAGCTTTACAATCGATTCCCTTCACTTCCTCAGAATGCCATCCTTACAATCTATAAAGCTCGGTCCGAACGCATGCGATTGCTCATGAGGAATAACATACCTGCTGATATTCGCTGGTTAATCGAGGCTAAAGTACGCTTGGCAGGTGAGTTGCCTCCTAAATTTATTGCATACATGCCTGGTTGTGGTAAAGGAAATTATGCAAGAAAGCGAAGAGCTCGAAAGATTTCGGTTGCTTGTCATAAGTGTGCCAGAATGATATGCAATAAAAAACGATGTTCTTTAGGAATGGTGTCTGATAACAGAGAAGATAAGATTCAATTCATTAGGGATGGCTTGAATAAGGAGTCATTGGATGATATCCTTTTGTCTCTTGAAACGCATCCCAGTGGATATGTGCAAGGAGCGATTCTCCAGTTATGGCCATCATTCCAGAAAGAGCATGCACGATACAGTTTTGGGAATCTGACTATAAACGACCTTGTTTGCCAGTTTATAAGAAAACTGGATGGGAAGCCTATCCTCGACCCATAGAGGGCGTTGAAGCCGTTTCTGGACGTAAAATCAGAGGAAGATGTGAGCCACAGTCGCAACTACCTGTAAATATCCTTTTACTTTACTGTTGTTTTATTTCACTGTTGTTTTACCATCTGCATTATTGTCTTTAATAATTTTATTTTATCATTATTTGTTTTTCCTTTTTATTGTTTTCTTTTTGACTCTCGAGCCATGTGCATTACACGATTAATTGACATAGACATGATACCTCATTCACAGCTGTGACCCACTGCCGCCAAGATCTTTAAATATGATTCTTTTCATTTGCACTCACAAATTATTTTTTTGAGAAGTATCCCAATGGCAGCTACTCCCAATAAACAATTCAAGAACATTTGTGTGCTTTCTGGATTTAACTATGGCAAATACAGAGAGTTCGTTGAGGCAGCCATTGATCTTGGTCGAAGCATAGCAGCAAGGAAATTACATTTGGTATATGGCGGAGGTGACCGAGGGTTATCAAAAATGGTCTCAGAAACTGCTTATGTCAGAGGGAGCCAAGTGTTAGGCATCATACCACAAGCCCTAAAACCTTTAGGCTGTTTGTCTGACTCACCGACTGGAGAAGAGTTAGTTGTCTCAGGTATGCAAGAAAGAATAACTGAAATGCTTAATCATGCTGATGCTTTTATTTTCTTACCAGGAGATCTTGCAACTCTAGAGGCACTTATCACTTTAGCATCTTGGGCCCATCTGCACATTCATCAGAAACCCATCGGTTTGTTAAATGTCAATAATTTTTATGATGGCTTTATCGCATTTCTTAACCATGCAATAAAAAACTACTTCATTCCCTCTACAGTGAAAAAGATTTTTATTTGTGCTCACACTGCTAATGAGCTACTTGATCTGTTACAAGCTTATCAACCAGAGCCAGATCCCAAGACCTTGGTGCTGGAGTGTACAAATAACGATGGTAACAATAGCAGCAGTAAGAAGTACAAATTAGATTTAAATCTCCGCCTGTAAATATTTTATTCTGTGTTACACCACCCAGGTGATGTCTTCTAAATTCTACTTCTTTCCTTTAAAACATTGAGGACAATGTTTCGTTCTGGTTGGGGGGAGGGGATAGTTGACGATTGTGGAATGTTGGTTAAGTTTTTACTAATTTTTTGTTGTAGAAACTAACTGTTGCTAACTGTTTGTGTTGAAGATGGCTGAATATGGAGTGTAGTTACTCTAGAAACGCATCTTCTTAGTAAAAAAATAAAAAAAAAAAAGAAATAAAAAAAATAAAAAAAATAATGAAAAAAAAATTTCTTATTTTTCGTGTGAGCTTTCTAACTTTTTGACTTCTCCTTTATAAATATGCATTTTCAAATTTTGAGTCGAAGATGGCTGAATATAGAGTGTAGTGCCTCTAGAAACGCATCTTCTTAGTTAAAAAAAAAATCATTTTTCTATCATTTTAAGTGTAACATTTTCAATTAGTTTTTCTGCATCATTTGCACATTTCTGCATGCATATTTTCCTTTCATGTTTAGAATAGGTTGGGGGTAGAATGTTGTTTAAAAAAAAAAATAGTATGATTTTGTTTTTATTTTTGGATGACATGATGATTTTCGAATTTTAGTATTTGTATTATCTTTGGTCTTGAGTGATGTTACACTATGTTTGCTACTCTACATGTTGATGTCAGAGATAAATATGAGTTGCTTGAAAGAATTGACATGTCATAATGAATACTAAGTGAGCTTTTGAGCCTATTATTTTTCTTGGAGAGTAACCCTGTTTGCCCATTTTTCATACAACTTAGCAGTTTACTATTTTATATACGATCTCTATATTCTTTTGAATCAACCCTCTAAAAAAAATTGCTTTAAAAAAAACAGAAAAAAAAGAAAAAAAAAAGTGTGTTGCTACATCTGAATATCCATTTAACTAGTAGATATGGAGGATTATCTAGAGCCCTAAAAGATGATGGAAAGGCCATCTTTGACCCGTTTGAGCCTTTCTAGCCATCCCTTATGTGAAATATCCATAGTTAGCCCTTTTGAGCCTTTTATTAAAAAAAAAAAACTTTTCTTTGTCAACTTATCGTCTTGACCCACTCCAATTTGGAGTATTACCCGATATCTTACAAGTTCCATCACCTATTCATGATTGAGAAAAATATAAATAATTGTTTTGTTTAGTAAAGTTGTGCAATACCGAAAAAAAAAGAAAAAAAAGAAAAAAAATTCTCTAAAAAAAAAGAAAAAAAAAGAGAGATATAATACAATAATAAAGAAGTGAAATGCACTTTTTAGTTTCCAAAAAAAATATTATTTTTCTCAAACATATATTTTGTTTTCTCTATTTTCTTTTCTTTGTTAACCATATCCTTAGCCCACCTTATATCATAATAAAAGTCCTTCTTGATTTTAGGGAACTATAGTCTGAAGTAGAAGCTAGTTATACGGGCTGAAAGGATGTAGTGGTGCATAAAAAAAAAGAAAAAGAAAAAAAAAAGTAAATAAATTGGGTTGACTAGCATTTTGTTTGACTTGAGATCGTGTTATTTCTAAGTTGTGGGCATATTCTTTTCATCTTGGTGAGAGTGTGTGATATTATTTCTTTACTATCTTCACTCCATTTATCATTCATTGAAGTGACAATTTTTATTGGGTTTAATTTCCTTGTGAGAGTGTCACTATTACCGGTGAGATTTTGGGGTTTGACATGTCATTTTTGAAAGTAGCTGTATTTACTTGGTTGATTCGTGTGGATGGTTGATGTGGGTGTGATGTTTCTTTAGACTAGAGATAATGCTTACACTTTTATTTGATTGCTATCATTAGTCTGATTGAATAAACAAGTTTGTTTAAAAAAAAAAAATTGGGTTTGAATTTTATTTTCGCTTTATTTGCTAGGGACTAGCAATAAGCTGGTTGGGGGGTGTGTTGAGTGTTAGAAAGTATATATTTATAAAGGAGAAATTTATCATTTTACACTTCAAATCTCACTAACATCTTTAACTTTATTTATTTAAGTCTCTTGTTATTTAATTATGTGTGTTTTGTTTTAATTAAGTATTTTATGTATTTTAGGGGTATCATGGTCATTTCATAATGAACGAAATTTCGGATAGCAAAACGGACGTCACTTTTGAACTCAGGACAGTCAAAAACCTTAAGAGGAGCATAAAAGGAAAAATGGCACTGGCACTTTGTTCACACGCGTGCGGCTATTCACATATACTATCGGTCGTTTCATGGATACTGTTCACGACTCTGTGCAAACCGTGTTACTATTCAAACCGCGTGGTCAAACCGTGTTACTGTTCACTGATGACGTGGCGCAATCCTGTGCGTCCAAACTATTTTTAATCCGATGGCCATGATTCATTCAATGTATCTATAAAAAGGGGGCCTTCCCCCCCTAATTTGATACCCCTGAATCCATTTTTGAGCTTAGTTTTCTGTAATTCTTTTTCCATCTTGTATTTTCTATGTATTTTAATAAATTCCCATTTTACCCTTAGTTCAATTATGAGTAGCTAATTTTCTTTCAAGCTTGGGTTGAAGGTGAAGTCTCAACATGTGTCATGGGCTTTATTTGGTAAATTTATTTTCTCTTCCCCTCTAATTTCTGTGGAGGTTTTGACTTTTAAATCGACAAATAATAATAATCTTGTCTAGTTACATACTGGTTTTACCCCAACCCCTAGTATAAGGTTATTATTATTTGGCACGATAAGCCCTTAACACCATATTGATTAGAGCGTGGTTCATGAGGTGTGGATTCCCTCCTCATGATTTAATTGGTATTAATAAGGATTATTTAGCCCATGGTGCATGTTGATACGGATCCAGATACCCAAGTGCTTTATTTCAATAGTTCCCAATTCAATTTAATTCCGCTATTCCAATTTAAATTCTAGCATCCTCTAAATCAATTTCCTCACAAATCCAACCACCCATTTACATAATTAATTCTACACACAATTAAAATCCACCTCCTCGTGGGATCGACACTCGTCACCGTTAATCTATTCTACAATAGATTCGTGCGCTTGCGAGTTCAACAAAATTTGCACAACAATTACAAATTATTTTTCTCTCACACAATATTTAAGGTTACAAATCAATGCCCAATGTGTGAATAAATGAAGCAAGAATGTGTTTAAAGCTCTATAAAGATTGTATGCTCGATTATAAGCTCAATGGTAGTGTTGTGATCAACATTTGTTTGAATTTGAATGAGCTTATTTATAGTTGGAGCCGAAAACTAGTCGTTATTCACTTTCTGATCACTATCGGATCGTCGTTAACTCAATGTCGGATCGCCGTTTGACTGGTCAATATGACCGTTGAGTTGAATTTTTCAAATTGTCAGATCATCATTTTTAGGATGTCGGATCGCTGTTAGTATCCAGAGGCTAATCTCTCCATTTTATTTCAGGTCAGTGAGCGGTTATCAGCATGTCGGATCGCCGATAATGTCCAGAGACTAATCTTCAATTCTGCTCGATGTCGGTGAGCCGTTAGTGCCCAGAGGCTAATCTTCAATTTTGTTCCAGGTCGGCGAGTCATTATCAGCATGTCGGTGAACTGTTATTGTGCAGAGACTGATCTTCACTTCTACTTAATGTTAGCAAGCTGTTATCAGGGATGTCGGCAAGCCGTTGTTATCCAGTTTCAGAATTTTTACAAAATCCTCATTATTTCCAAAATATTCAAGGTTTTTGTTTTCAATTAATATCATTACCATAGAATATAAAACCATTATAAAATGAGAATTATGAATTAAAAGAATATGAAAACTAGTTGAGGTTTTAAAGGATTTAATAAATCTTAATCAAGTTTGTTATCATCAAAATCGATAATAAAGACAAATTTATGTTAACAATCTCCCCCTTTTTTATGATGACAAATTTTACAAGAAAGTATTTGTGTAATTTTGGTCCCCCTAAATATGTGCTCCCCCTTTTAAAAATATTTGTAGAATTTAGCTCCCCCTAAATATATGTCTATCAAATTTTGATCACACTCAAATATATAAAATATTCTCCCCCTTCATCATAAAAAAAAAATGAGCTCGAAGTGATTAAAAGGAGAAGTTCAGAGATTTACCCATGGTGTGCAAAAATTTCGACAGAGTCTCCTCTAAAAACGGAATAGATCCTTAACAACAAAAGCAGTTAAAAACACTCCCATATAAACTCCAATTTAGCAACCAACCTCCATATCAACAAAATTTTCATCAACATAATCAATATGCAACCATACCATCAAAATCAACACAATCATAAACATGGTTCAAATATCCAACGAGATCAACATAATCATAAACAAGGTTCAAATATCCACTAACAACAACATAAACATAAGTAAAAATCAAATAGCATCATAAAACTACATGAGATGAGTAATGTTTGTGCGAAATACATAGGTGCAGAAACTAGGATGGGGGCTGTGAAGAGGAACTGCCCGGATCATAACCAAGGTGACCAAAAATACGGTGCTATCCAGCAATTAACTCCATCTGCTGATCTAACATCTGCTGCTGAAAAATCACGAAATCAGAGTGGAGCTGCTGCTGCTGCTGGGAAAGTGCATCAACTCGGTCGAAAAGCTGCTGAAAACGGTCCTCATGAATGGAAGATGCTGCAGGGGGCACAGTGGGCTCGATTGCCTCAGCTCACTTGTCATCCTGACAGGATGCTCCTGCTGAAGCTGCTGCTGCTCTGCGAAGGACGTCTAGCTCCAAGGCGAAAATCGGGTAACTTATCCTTGGAATAGATGTCATTTAGCATACGATCATCCTCCGGGGCAATCAAAGTGTCTTCATTCTTAGAGGATGTTGTCTTTACCCACTTCCCACGTTTCTTGAAAAAATCAATCGCAGACATAATCTCTCGACCTAGCTTTTGAGTCTCGACAGAAACAGGCTCAAAAAAGCTATATGAAAGTGATGCAAAATCGCAGCAATGATGCTGCCACATGGAAGAGACCGATTGGTCACTTTAAGTGTGGACAACATATGACGAAAGATAATGTAAGATAAGCTCACATGTTGTCTATGGATGAGAGAATCTAATAAACCGACATCAAGCCTAGTGACCTCATCAGCATGGCCCTGTCTAGGGGTGACCATGTGTTGGAGTATGATATGAAGTATGCGAACCTGGAATGGGAGAAGCTGAGATCTAAAGGGCAAAGAGCAAATGTCATCAGAAAGATCCCGACGCCTACAAATGTTCCGTACGCCATCCACATAACGCAAATCATTAAATTCAAGCTCTTTCCTAGTTGTGTAAAAGTCTAAACCTCCATAACAAATTCCAAGTATACGACATAATTCTACCTCACTAAACTCAATACGAACTCCTTCTACGAAAGTGACAATTTGAAATTGCCGAAAAGAGGAAAGTTCCATATTATAGTAAAATACTCGCACAAGGTTTTCATAAACATGCTCTTCTATACTTAAAGTCTCATTCCAATGACTAAGCAGGCAAGTAATATTATTACCCACAAATTGTAATATTGGAAAACTCTGTAATGTCAAGGAAAACAGAAGGAGTTACCGATTTACCCATAAATTTGTCGCTAAATAGCTGAGCAGAGGCAGGATTGGGAAAATGAAAACTCTCGAAGTCTTGAGACGGGGGCCTGGAGGGACCGGAACTACGCGAGGCAACGTTTTTGGTTCGGACACGCCTCTGTGATGGTGGTCTTGCGGCCATTGATGGTTTTGAGAGAAAAAAAATAGGTAGAAAGGAAGATGGAGAGTCTAGGGAGTGATTGGAAGTTGAGATTGGATCGAAACTAGAGGAAAATTTAGTTAAAAATGGCAAGAACAGTGCGGCTGGTTTTAGGGTTTTGATTTTGGGATTTTTCAATTTTTGATTCAAAAATGAGTTTTGATCGGTTAAAAGGATTCTAAAGATGATGAGAAAGGTTTCTAATGCTTCAATTTGGTGAAAAATGATAGAAAAAGTGATTGATTTGAGAAAAGAAAACAAGGGCAGTCGCGGGTTGAGAGAGGAGGAAGAGCAGTGCACAAAGAAAATGGGGAAGAAGACGAGTCACTATCCACTTATCGCGGGATATCGGCGAGCCGTTATAGCGATATCGGCGAGCTGACAACGTCCAGAATATGTGTCAAACTTTCCTTCGAAAAACGGTGAGCCGTTATATTATATATCGGCGAACCGACAGCGTCCAGTGAGTTTGTCAAAGATTTTCTTGCAAATGGTGAGCCGTTATCTGAGATATCGGCAAACCGACAAAGTCCAGAATGCGTGCCAAGTTTCTGCTCGAAAACGGTTAGCCGTTTATTGACATAACTGCAATCCGTTTTCTACAACTCATGATTTCGCACATCTAGTTTAGTATTTGGCCAACAAATAATATATTTCAAGATCATTTCATTAATCTGAAACATTTTAAGGGCCATTTTAATGCATGATTCAAAAACTTACATGTATTCAAGCAATCAATAAACATTCAAGAATTAACAAGGCAAACACATCACTTGTATATCATGCTTAAGCATTCCATGGATATTAAAACATTAAAACATCAATCAATCAAACAATTCAGTAATCTCAATAACATGAATAGAAATGTTATTGCGAAAATTTCATCATCCCAAGTTCATGTCGAATTTTAGAAAATTGTTCTTCTCCAAGAGGTTTGGTAAAAATATCGGCAAGTTATTTTTCCGTAAAAATAAACTCTAATACAATATCTCCCTTTTGCACATGATCTCTCAAGAAATAATGTCTTATTTCTATATGCTTGGTTCTAGAGTGTTGAATGAGATTCTTTAAAAGATTTATAGCACTAGTATTATCACACTTAATAGGAATATGTTCAAGGCTAATGTCATAGTCTCTAAGTGTTTGTTTCATTTAAAGAGCTTGTGCACAACAACTCCCTGCAGCTATTTATTCAGCCTCGGTAATTGAAAGTGCAATAGAGTTTTGTTTCTTGCTAAACCATGAAACAAGTGAGTGACCTAGTATATGGCAAGTTCCACTAGTGCTTTTCCTATCAACTTTATAACCGACAAAATCCGCACCCGAATAGCATGTTAAATCTATATGAGTTCCTCTAGTATACCAAAGACCAAGATCTATGGTTCCACTCAAATAACGGAAAATTCATTTTACAGCAAGCAAATGAGATTCCTTGGGACATGATTGAAATCTTGCACACAAACATACGCTAAACATGATATCGGGTCTACTTGCAGTTAAATAAAGTAAAGATCCGATCATACCTCGATACATTTTGATATCTACTTCTTTGCCTTTTTCATCTTTGTCAAGCTTGGTTGTTGTGCTCATTGGAGTATTTTTGGTCTTTGAGTTATCAATGCCGAATCTCTTCAGAAGATATTTCATGAAGATTCCTTCCTCATTTTGTTTTATTTGCAACCCAAGGAAATACTTCAAATCTCCCATCATACTCATTGCAAATTCATTACTCATACAAGATGAAAATTCTTTACACAACATTTCATTAGTAGAACCAAAAATAATATCATCAACATAAATTTGAACAATAAGTAAATCTTTATTCTTATGTTTAACAAAAAGAGTAGTATCCACTTTACCCATCGAAAAATTATTTTCCAACAAGAAATTCTTAAGCCTATCATACCATACTCTAGGTGCTTGTTTTAATCCATACAAAGCTTTAAACAACTTATAAACATAATTTGGAAACTTTTCATTCTCAAAACCAGGGGGTTGTTTCAGATACACTTCTTCCATAATATAACCATTTCAAAAGGCACTTTTGACATCCATTTGAAACAAGATAAAATCTGTATGACATGCAAATGCCAACAACATTCTAATAGATTCTAGTCTAGCTACGCATGCAAATGTTTCATCAAAGTCAATTCTTTTTTTCTGGTTGTATCCTTGAGCCACTAATCTAGCTTTATTCTTTACAACCACACCGGATTCATCCATCTTATTTCTAAATATCCATTTCGTACCTATAACAAATCGATGTTCCATTTTAGGAATTAATTTCCATACATTGTTTCTCTCAAATTGATTTAACTCCTCTTGCATTGCCATAATCCAAGATTCATCATTTTCCGTATTCACAAAGGATTTCGGTTCAATTTGAGAAATGAATGCATTATGCTCACAAGTATTTCTAAATGATGATGTAGTGGCTATGCCATGTGAGGGATCTCCTAAAATTGCATCTATAGGGTGAGAAGAAACATACCTCCACTCCTTGGGGAGTGTTTGAGTAGTACCTTCTTGTTGTTCCATATTTGTTTGCTCTTCATGTCCATCATCTTGATTTTCTTGTGGTGCATTCTCTTGTGTACCCTTTGATGATTCTTCTTGTAGCTCTTTATCTGTATCATCATTAACAACTTCTTTATCCGAAGTTGATGGGTTATACTCATCAAATAAAATATGCATAGACTCTTCCACAACCAAAGTTCTTTTATTATACACTCTATAAGCTTTGCTTGTGTTTGAATATCCAAGAAAAATACCAACATCAGATTTTGAATTAAATTTACCTAGATTATCTTTTGTGTTCAAAACAAAACATTTGCATCCAAAAACTTTGAAATAACCAATATTGGGTTTTCTATCTTTCCAAAGTTCATATGGAGTTTTATTAAGATTAGATCTAATCAACACCCGATTTAAAACATAACAAGCGGTGTTAACGGCTTCGGCCCAAAAATATTTTGGTAAATCATTCTCATTCAACGTAGTCCTAGCCATTTCTTGAATAGACCTATTCTTTCTCTCCACAACTCCATTTTGTTGTGGAGTCCTAAGTGATGAGAATTGATGCTCAATGCCAAAATCATTACAAAAATTTTCAAATGCATGATTTTCAAATTCCCCACCATGATCACTTCTAATACAAGTAATGGAATAACCTTTTTCATTTTGAACCTTTTTACAGAAAATTCTAAATGCATCACATGCATCATCTTTATTAGCTAAGAACAATACCCATGTGTATCTAGAATAATCATCTACAATCACAAAAGCATAATATTTGCCATTTAAACTAGCATACCTTGAAGGTCCAAATGAATCTATATGAAGAAGTTGAAGAGATTTTGAAGTGGAGATATGATTTTTGTTTTTAAAAGAAGTTTTGATTTGTTTTCCTAATTGACATGCTTCACAAATTCTATTCTTTTGAAAACCGATTTTTTGAAGACCTTTGACTAAATCATTTTTTAAAATTTTTGAGATCAAATCCATGCTTACATGTCATAGCCTTCTATGCCATAGCCAACTATCATCATGCAAAGCCGAAAAACATTTATCATAAGTAGATGCACATTCTATGTCAATGGTATAAACATTACCACATCTATTTACAACAAATAAAATTTTGCCATCACATGCATTCTCAATAACACATCTAGATTTATCAAAAATAACTTTATAATCCTTGTCACATAATTGACTAATACTAATCAAGTTGTGTTTTAAATTCTCGACCAAACATACATTTTCAATTAGAGTTGAGGAAACTTTACCAACATTACCAATTCCGAGAATTTTTCCTTTTGAGTTGTCTCCAAAGGATACGTCTCCACCATTTTCAATTTTGGTGAAGCTTGAGAACCATGCATAGTTTCCGGTCATGTGCCTTGAACAACCACTGTCCAAGTACCATTTATTTTCTTTTTCTTCAAGCCCTGCAGAGAAAAACTCAAGTCTTAGGTACCCAAAACTTTTTGGGTCCTTAAGTGTTAGTAATGGTTCCTTTTGGAACCCAAATGCACTTCATACCATAATATGCATTTCTTACACTGGACATCTATTTTTCATATGACCATCTTGATTACAATAATGACATACAACTTGATTGTTAATAGATGTATTCTTCACAAAGTAGTTCTTATAATACTTTTGCTTTAAATTAGGCTTATAGCCAATACCTCCTTTGTCAAACACATATTTTTGGGAGTTTAGCAAGTTATCCAACATCTTTTGCCCATTTGTAAATTTTGGCACAATCTCATTTAGATCTTTGCTCTTCTTTCTAAGCATTTCATTTTCATTTTTCAACTCATTCACATGTGATTCTAAATGCTTATGTGAAGTGCTAAAGTTTTCAAATAATGCAACTTTATCATGCAATGTTTTATTCTCTAATTCTAGGCATGTAATCTTTCCACTAAATGATTCATTTTCATTTTTGAGCTTTACCATTTCCTTTTTTAAGATATACATTCTTTTTACCAATCTTCATTATCTCATTATGCAATTCTTTAAAAGCATCATACAACTCATCATAGGTAGGATCACTTACCTCATTGAGATCATCATCATCTCCTATTGCCATAAGCGCCAGATTTAACACTTCTTGCGACTCTTCTTCATCACTTGAATCATCATCGCTATCATCCTAAGTTGCAACCATGGCTTTCTTCTTGAATTTGTTGATAAGAGGGCACTCCGATCTTATGTGGTCGGGCTTCTTATATTCATAGCATGTAATTAACTCTTTCTTACCCTTTTGATTCTTGAAATTTCTGAATTTTCTTCGCTCGCCGGTTTTCTTGAAAAACTTTCTAAACCTCCTTGCTATCATAGCTAGCTCTTCGTCATCTGGTTCACTTTCCCCATCACTTTCATATTTTGAGATTTGAGAGCAATGCTTTTCTTCTTTTCTTCATTTCCTCTTTCTGCCGCCAAGTCTTCCTCATAAAAGATAAGAGAACCACTTAAATCATCAATTGGTAAAACATTCAAATCTTTGGCTTCCTCAATGGCAGTCCTTTTAGGTCTTCATTCCTTAGGTAACGACCTAATGATTTTCTTAACTTTCTCGCTATTAGAGAAGATCTTTCCTAGGGTGTTCATTATGTCCGTAAATCTAGTATACATGGAGTACACACTCTCATTTTGTTCCATTTGGAACAACTCATATTGTCGAGTGTACCTACTAATTTTCGACTCTTTTACTTGATTCGTGCCTTCATAGACAACTTCAAGTTTGTGCCAAATTTCATTTGTACTTTCACAACTAGACACTCTATGAAACTCTTTCTTATCTAATGCACAAAACAAATCATTTATAGCTTTGGAATTTAAAAAAGCATTTCTTTTTTCCAATTCATTCCATTCCCGTGAAGGTTTTAGAATATCATCCTCAACTTCATTTTTAGTTAAGGGCATCAACAGACCATCACATACAACTTCCCAAATTTCATAATCTAGTGCTTGCAAATATATTCTCATCCTAGTTTTCTAATATGGGTAGTTATTTCCGTCAAAGAACGGTGGTCTAGTTGTGGATTGTCCTTCCCTAAAAGTTGAGTCATATGGGTTGCCACGGATCTTTTACTCTAGACGGTTAAGTCCTAATTGGATTTTTAAAAATATTCAATTCTAAAGAAAATCTTAATGCAATTCTAAAACAAAATTAAGGCAATGACAAGTAAATTAATCACAATATAAAAAGATAAGGGAAAAGAGATTTAAACACGAAGAGTTTTACGTGGTTCAGCAAACCTCACCTATGTCCACGCCTCTAAACTTTTCGAGCTTGAGGATTCTACTAAGCAAGCCTTCAAGGCTTCAAATGCTTACAATTGACTTTCAAGGTGTCAATAAACCTTTACAACAAGAGATTATCCCTAATCTCTTAACCCAAGTGTATCCCAACACTTACAATCACTCAAAACAGAAGATTACAAATTATTTTTCTCTCACACAATATTTAAGGTTACAAACCAATGTCCAATGTGTGAATAAATAAGGCAAGAATGTGTTTAAAGCTCTATGAAGATTGTATGCTCGATTATAAGCTCAATGGTAGTGTTGTGATCAACCTTTGTTTGAATTTGAATGAGCTTATTTATAGTTGGAGCCGAAAACTAGCCGTTATTCACTTTCTGATAATTTTTGGATCGTCTTTTGACTGGTCAATATGACCGTTGGGCTGAATTTTTCAAATTTTTCGGATTGCCGTTTTTAGGATGTCAGATCCCTGTTAGTGTCCAGAGGCTAATCTCTCCATTTTGTTCTAGGTCGGCGAGTCGTTATCAGCATGTCGGATCACCGATAGTGTCCAGAGACTAATCTTCAATTCTGCTCGATGTCGGTGAGCCGTTATTAGGATGTCGGCGAGCCGTTAGTGCTCAGAGGCTAATCTTCAATTTTGTGCCAGGTCGGCAAGTCGTTATCAGCATGTCGGTTAAACGTTATTGTCCAGAGACTAATCTTCACTTTTGCTTAATGTCGGCGAGCCGTTATCAGGGATGTCGGCAAGCCATTATTGTCCAGTTTTAGAATTTTTACAAAATCCTCGTTATTTCCAAAATTCTCAAGGTTTTTGTTTTCAATTAATATCATTACCATAGAATATAAAACCTTTATAGAATGAGAATTTTGAATTAAAAGAATATGAAAACTGGTTGAGCTTTTAAAGGATTTAAGAAATCTTAATCAAGTTTGTTATCATCAAAATCAATAATAAAGAAAAATTTATGTTAACAACATGATGTCTAGAGAAGGAGGTCAGTTGGTCGTATGTGTAAGGTTGACCAAAGTATCGCGAGGAGACCAAAACTAGATCGGTCCAAAGATCCCAATTAAGCTCAACCAACGAGTTCCTCCAGAAATGTCAGGCATAACGTCTACGCACGAGCAGGTGTTATAATTGCAGCTCAATAACTACCTTGTACTAGGTACATTAATTCATGATCCAAGCGGCGCATTGAACCAGTAATTCTATAAAAGTCCTGATGCTTATAATTTTGGGTGCTTATAAAAGTTCTGAAAAGAAAAGAAAAAAGGGAGGATTTTCCTTTATGTGGTTTTTCTTCCAAAAATTAAGTTTAAAAAAAAAAGTTTCTCTTGAACCAAAAAGGTAGAAAACAATTAAGGCCACGAAGGAGTAGCACAAGTTTTTCCAAGAAGGGCTCAATTACTGACTTGGGTGTCAAAGGGTTTCGCCCGAAAAATATCTGGTGACATCTCACTGTTTTATGAACACAAGTGAGCTTAGTTAGAGGAGTTTGTGATAGACGACATCTGCTTAAGGTAGAAAAGTGCAAACAATAACATCTCCCCACCAAAACAAACTCAAGTACTGACACGGTCACCTAGTCGTGCCAAATAATTTCGACTAGATTTCTGCATCAATACGACTAAAACAAGTAAATCATATAAATAAGTTTAATTGATAAAATAAAAATTATTAAATAAGAATTAAAAACATATTTATATATAATGGGGATTAGGGTGGAGGTGGGGTTGGGAGTGCAAAACCAAACCCCATAGAAGTGATCTAAACTTGTGATGCATCACAAGTTTCAGGTTTTGTAGAGAATTCCTTCAAATATCACCTAATCCAAACTAACAACTGCTACAAAAGCTTTTTGTAGCGCTCTCCATAGACGGCGTTAATTATTTTTATCGAATTTTCACTAGGATCTTATTCAAACCATTAAGAGGTACTTCTCACTGGATCTAGGTCAAATCCGATCAAAACAAATAAATTTATTATTTTTAGAGTAAGATTGGGCTAGTAAAGATTAAGATTTAGGTGTGTATTTCTGCTATTTAGGGAAGGAGGAATAGTTGAGTTGATCTAAGAAGTTAATTGAGGTGATTTGGGAGGTAAACTGAAGTGATTGGGGAGGTGAACTAAGATGTTCTGAGTTTAAAATAATATAGAGAGCTCTGTGGGGTTAATTTTGAGAGTTGAAATGGGGAGCTCAAAAGAGCTCAGTGTATAGCTCTGGTGAAATTAAGGATAACTCCAAAGAACTTATCCGAGGCTCATGGTATAACCCAAGTGAACTCATAAAGGAAATGTGATTTGGGCAACAAAACAACTATAATAAGGAGAAACATAAAGAACACACAAGATTTTACGAGGTTCGTCTTTTTTGCCTACATCCACGGGAGTAATCATATCTAATCCACTATATATGTGAAGTATTACATGATTTGCTTTACAATAGCAAAACCTTATTAAAGGTTAGTGATAATGAACAATAACTTGAGGGAGACGTAGGTATTATAGAGATTAGAGAGTTTTCTAAGACAAGAGTAAAGGAAAAGTTTCTTTGAAAAATGAGATGGCCAAAATCTTCCATGGAGGCGTAAAAATGGAGGAAGAAAAAGATAAAGCAACCCTAAAAGAATCAGATCTGAAAAAGATTCCCCTTGTCTTGTGTTTTTTAAGCTGAATTTATAGGGTTGGTGCCTTAAGGATAGTTTTATCTTTTTTGCCAAATAGAGATTTTTTATTAGTGTTGCCTTCCTCAAGTGGGGCCATTATTGTCCTTTTCTTTTATTCACTTGGTAGTGACTAAATAAGCTTGGTGAGCAAGTAATTCATTTATTCTTTATGTGGTCCTCACTCTTTACTATATGGTGGAAGCTGGTGCAGTGGTCCTGCCGCTTTTGAGGAGAGCAGCAAAAGGACAACTGACGTGGTCTTCTCTTATTGATTTGCTCAAAGAATTTCTTTTCTTATTGGCTCCTTATTTTTAGTCAAAAAAGAAAATATTTTATTCTTTCTCATGATGGTGTGCACTGTTTACGTGCTATCTCTAATCAACGAAATTTGAATTTTGATAATACAGTTTGATGCTAGGCATATTTACAAAAACTTTTCTTTTTTCTCAAGGAGCTTATCTCTTGACCTTTGCAAGCTATACTACCATTCGGTCAAATAAGTTAACTTCACTTCGCTGACTTTCTTTGCCATGTGTCTTTAAGTCATTAGCCCATGTCAGCATTAAAATTTTCACCCAAATAGACATTATTGTAAAAGCAAGGAAAAATAAGGATAATAATGTAATATACTTAAGTGTAAGGGTTTTTTATGTATCTTTTAAGACATAGGGATGAAACTGGCACTGAAGTCAAAATATAGAGATCAAACGAGCATTTACCCCACGTACATATTTAGGATAGCATGTGTAGCCCTAAAATTTTGAAAAAAAAAATTAAAATTTCATTTTAGAGTTGGATAAAAAGCAAATGAATTGAGATATTATCAATTTTGGCCTTATAACATTTTGAAAACAAATGTATTTGAATGATAATTTTGTCCATTAAATAGGTTGATTTATTCATAGACACAATGATTACGTGTATTGAGAGATAAATTGTAAAACAAATTGCATAAAATCAACCAAAGTTGACTTTCAAGCAAATTAGATAGTATCATTCAAGATTTGAAGATTTGAATAACTTTAATTTTATTTTTGTTCTATTATATTTTTACATAATCATAATTTTTAAGCTTAATTACAAATTAGCCCTCAACTAAAATATGAGCTTGTGATACATTTTGTCTCCCACTGAACTAATTAATGTCATGGCTCCTTCATTGTTATTCTTACCCAAACTAAGGTGATTGTAGGCACAAAGTGATTAAATAGTGGCATAGTCAGTTGAGCTAGGCAGGCCAAATGTTTTTGTTTAATCTTATTATTTTTGTTTAGTTTATGTAATCGAAGAATAATACAAGAATTGATAAACATATGCGGCCAAGTACGCAAGCTTGACAATTGATGACTACGAAACTCTCTAAGGTGACTGCTTGCTAGCTGCTGACTAACAGGAACTAATTAAAGTCCTATTTGGGATTGAATTACTATAATTTTTAAGTTACATTTACTGTGTAAAAAAAACTATAACTATGAAGCAAAATTTAATAAAATGTAGTAAATATATATTTTAAATAATAATTTTGACAAAATTGTTAAAGATACAATAGATTTTTCTTCATGCAAGTGAAAAATCATATCAACATAACTCTCAACACTACACAAGCTAAAAGATTAAAAAAAGAAAAACAAATATCAATATACTGACAAAATACACTAAAAACACTTTAGTGCTGTACCTTTTAAGCTATAACTGTCCAACCTCAATCTCAAATGCACCCGAAGTCTTTACCAATACTAGTTCACGTCCTACAACTAATTGCAAGTTGCTACTTAACACTTCAAAACAAAAGAGCCACCCAAAATCTGAGTCGTTCGTAACCCTGTTTATTTTAAAATTAATGGATAAAGATCCTCTGAGCATCTTTGTAACTTTCACGCAGGCGGCCTTTTTTTTAATGTGGACACATTGTTAAACAATATAATTTAATAGAGTCATTGTAGACACTCTATTAAACACTATAGCTTTATAATGAATTAAATACTGACTCTATTAAATCATGTGCCTTAATAGCATGCCCGCATGAAAAAGAAAAAGGAAACGCTTGCATTTATACACACACACACACACACACACACACACAAGCTAAAAGATTAAAAAAGAAAAACAAATATCAATATACTCCAAGACAAAATACACTACATTAGAGTCTGTGTGTGTGTGTGTGTGATAAGGGGTAAATGATAAGGTCAATGATAAGCTAAATGATTATTAACATAATTGGTAAATGATAAGTGAGATATTATAAATAAAGAAATCCTTGGTCATACGATACACACACACACACACACACACCAATTATGTTAATATGTGTGTGTGTGAAACCAACTAGAAAAATTTATCATGAACCATTATTCCAAATCGCATTTGTGTGTATTACTTAAATAGAACATCAAATGATGCGATAATTATATAAATATTTTTCACTAGAGTTTTATTGTTATTTCAAATTACTAATATCTCGTATTGGAGGGAAGTGAGAACCATCATTTTTGTGATTGATTTGAAATTAATCTTGTGTTTGACTCACTTATGTCCCCTATTGGAGGGAAATGAGAGCAATATTTTCTATATTTGATTTGGAATTAGTCATGTGATTGATTTAGTTATAAATTAAAGTTGAACAAGTCAAATCTAGATGTCATTTGGATTATTTAAGTTAAATTAAATTGTGAGACACATATGGATGACTAATTCAAATTATATAAATAAAGTAGGGTGATTAATTCAAATTAAAGTAGAAAAATAATTATAGAGGGTTTCACTTTATACATGAGGTACACAATACCTTCAAGGCACTACTACTACCTCTACTTCTATCTCATGTTTTCTTCGTCAATTTTTATCTTGTTATTTTAAATTGTTGTAATTGGAATGCAACCTCAAAATAGTGTCATTGAAATCTACAAGTCAATTAGGACATCAATACCTATAGTTTTGAGAAATAATCTTTTAGACCACTAAGTTTGCAATAAGGGGTTAAGACCTCTTTTTTACTATAATACCCTTTGACTCTATTAACTCAAAAAAGTTAACTTTAAAATTTTTTAATAATTATTTGTCTAGTAGACTAATGATATTAGAATATTTTTAATATTTAAAATAATTTTTAAAATGTAAATTATTATATTTATTTTAATAATATATTTTTATTTATTATAAAAATTTTAAATAAAACTTTGGGTTAAATAGATTTTATAATTAATAAAATATATCTCATGTATTAATAATATAAAATTATTTTATATAAAATTAAAAATAATTTAAAATTTTATATATTTATTTTAATATTATGTTTCTGTTTATTATAAATTTTAGTTTAATAAATATAAGGTTATAAATTATTAAAATATTTTTAAATATGAAAATTATTTAAGATGTATATATTTTACATTTATTTTAATATTTTATTTCTATTTATTATAAAATATTGGAGTCAATTTTTTTTTTTAGTTAATAGAGCTTAAAGGTATTATAGTCAAAACCGAATCTTGGTGTTCTTTATTGAAAGCTTGAGAGTCTACGTATCATTTCCCCAAACCTGGGGGTATAGGTGTCTTTTTTCCTTCACTTTATTTGTATCCTTTTTGCAGTGGAGAATCTTCCTTAGAGGAGAGGAAATTAGTCTTTAGGACAATGGTTCGTGTATGCCTTGACAAACTTATGGTTGCTGTTGAGTAATAGTACCGTGAATAGCATCATATAAATAGTACTAGTAAATAATGACATGGACAGTATCAGAAGCTAATATTCATAGAGCTTTGATATTCATGTTTTATATTCATCTCGATCTATTATTAGACAACAGTTTCGGTGGGTTTTGGAGTTTCAGAGAAGTAATATTAAATCATATTTCTACTAATCTAAAACCAATTCTATTAGTTTTGAATATTGCTTCAAACAAGGCACTGAAACCTATTACTTAAGATCCTTTATTACTTGTAATTCTAACATTTAGGATTTATTAAAATATATAGGAAAAATGACACATACATTCCCAAAGTTTAGGAAAAATAGTCATATAAACCCCTAAACTTTTAATAAAAGATATCAAGACCCTTTTTAGCTATAACAACCTTTGGCTCTATTAACTAAAAAACTTATTGTTTATAATGCATGGAAATATAAAATTAAAATAAATGTAACAATATATAAATTTTAAAATACTTTTAATATTTAAGTTTTTTTTAATACTTTACAATCTTATATTGTATCAAACTAAATTTTATAACACATAATATTGAAACAAATATAAAAAAGTTTAAATATTATATAAAATAAATTTAAAATTATTAATACAAGAGATATATTTTTTTAAATCTATTTAACCCAAAGATTTATTTAAAATTTTTATAATTAATAAAAATTTGTTATTAAAATAAATATAATAATTATATTTTAAAAATTATATTATATATTAAGAATATTATAATATTATTAGTCTACTGGACAAATTAAACTATTTAAATTATATTTATATTTATTAAAAAAATTTAAATCATTTTTTAATTTCTATCTACCAAAGACATTACACTAATTTATTATAATAAATAATTTGTCACCTTTGATGTTGCTCTATCTGAAATGGCTTTATGCAATGCTCTTTGTTGTTTTCCAGATTGACATGAACCATATATTCCAGGTTGTTTGTCTTTAAGCATTGGAACTCCTTTTACAGCACCTGTTTTCACAATTCTAGTCAGTAATCTGAAGTTCAAGTGACCCAACTTTTGATGCCATAATTCTGTGTCATCAAGAGTGGTCTTATGACAAATAACTGAGCTAGTCAATTTCTAACAATGATCAGATGATCGATGTCCTTCCAATATGCAATTCCATCAACATCAAGAACGCAACATTTGTTCCTGTCAAAGTTGACAAACAAGTTTTGATCACAAATTTGACTAATGCTAAGTAAAGTTGCTTTGAGATCCTCCACATGTAGAACATTGTCAAGTTTTGGAAATCCTTCCACATTCAAAGTTCCCTTTCCAAGCACTCGACTTTTCACACCATCAGCAAAAGTTACATTTTCTCGATCAAGTTTTTGATAATTGATCAAGGCACTTCTATCACCTGTCATGTGTCTAGAACAATCACTATCAAAATATCAAAAATCAATAGTGCAAGTTCTCAACGAAATAAAGGAAACATAAGCTTTATGATCAGTCTTCCTCATTCAAGTAGTTCTAGGTTTATTTTCCCTTGTCTCAACCTTAAGTCTAGGTATCATCCTAGGTTTTCCATAAGAATAATTAAAGAACATAGCATTTTTCATATATTTAATGAGCTTGAAGCAATTAGGTCTTATTTGTCCTTTCACATGACAAAAATGGCAAGTGGGAATAAACTTATTGTTTTTACCTTGATGAACTGGTAAAGAATGTGCAACAGCTTTACTTTTTTGAAAATATGGAAGTTTAACTATAGGTGGAGAAGCTGTTTGTGAAGAAGTTGTTTGTGAAGAAGCTTTAACAAACACACATTGAGAATTCGAGTCTTTACCATGTTGATATCCAAGACCATGATGATCTGAACTAGATTTGCCAAGTGACAAGATATGGTCTAACTTCTGAGTTCTAGAATTCATCATCTTAAGTGACTTTTTGGTATTCTCTAATTCTGTCGTCACTGCAAGCAATTGGTTATCTTTGTCAGTAAGTAAAGACTTATAATGAATTACCTCACTTTCAAGTTTCGCCTTATCATCCAAAAGATTAGATGCTTAAGTCATCAGGGTCACATTCTCATTGTAAACTTCTTCCTACTTAACGAACATCATCTTGTAGCTTTCATGAAAAGCTTTCTTGTCATTTATATCAATGTCACTGACGTCATCTGAATCATTATTCTTGTTATCATGTAGCACAGCTGTGTCAAGACGGGAATCAGTGTTTTCCTTGCAAGGAGCTAAGTGTGAAGATTTAGATGTGGATGCATCTCTGATGTTTGATTCCTGTTTACTGTTATCATTATGCACAACAAGTCCTCCAATAAGGTTTTCTTCATCAATGCTATTATTTGAATCATCATCACTCCAAGTGGATTGCATTGCTTTCTTTTTCATGAGAGTGTTAGCACATTGTGCTTGTATGTGCCTTATGCCTCCACATTCTTTGCATTGAATACCCTCAAGCTTGTTAAGATCAAACAATTTAGAATTAGGGTAAGAAGAACCTTCTTGAGCTGTTGGAGCCACTGATGTAAAGGTCTTCCTCAGTTTGTTGAAGTTCTTCTTTTTCAACATCTTCTTGAAATTCTTTGCAATGACTGCAAGAGAATTATCAACGTACACATATGGATCATCCTTCCCACTTGGTTTGGCGATGGGAACCTGTGTTTTAGCCTGCAAAACAATACATTTTTCTTCCTTGAAATTCAAATTCAAGTAGTTAGTCTCATAGACCATTAATTTTCCTATAAGTGAACCTCTAGTCATAGCAGACATATCAACATATTCTTTAATGGCTAAAATTTTAGAATGATATCTAGGATGGGTAGATCTTAAGATTTTTCTGCAAATTTCTTCTTCAAAAATAGGTTTTCCAAGAGCAAAAAAACCATTAACCATAGCAAGGATTCTAGAATTAAATTCGGATATGGTTTCATGTTTATGCATTTTCAAAATTTCAAAATCAGATGTAAGTTTCTGAAGTTTAGAACGTTTTACCGTATTGTCGCCTTCAAAAGTACTCTAGAGTATATCCCAAGTAGCTTTGGATGTATTGTATGTAGAAATTAGTTGGTGCTGAAACATATCAACTCCATTAACAATGGCATTAAGTCCTTTTGCATTATATCCAGACGCATTAAGTTCATCATTAGTCCATTCTCTGACTGGTTTGGGAAATTCTACACTATCTTTATCAATTTTGATAGGTGAAGTATATCCTGTGAGTACGCATTGCCAAACTCTTTCATCAATAGCTGTCAAATAAATTTCCATCCTTTGCTTCCAATAAGAATAATTTGTCCCATCTAGTATTGGTGGACGAGCCAAAGAGCCTCCCTCTCTTTGCAAACTCATACCTACAAAATAGATCTAGATTCTAAGAATCTCGCTAAATAAATAGTTAGTGTCCTGTTCTGATATCAATTGTCAAGAATTTAGATCTATTAAAAATAGATGTAGGTAATTAAAAACAAAAAAATTAACAACTTAATTTTTTCGAAAGTACTATTTACGATTACTGTTTACCGCAATTGTTTACAGCTATTGTTCATGAATACTGTTCATCCGTATCAAAAATATTAATTTTTCAAAAACGTAATAAAATGCAGAAAATAAATGACACAGAGATTTTTACGTGGTTCGGATTAATCAATCCTACATCCACGAGGCCAGGCCCAGATGAAAAATAATTCACTAAGTTGAGATGTTACAACCTATGGATTTACCAAAATTAAGACTCTCACTTACAGTTTATCACCATACAGTTTACTCAACCTTAAACTGCATCTGCTTCTCTTGAATAATTGCTACCCCTCTTGATCCACGATCCTCAAGGCACTGCGCAAAGTGATCAATAGCAATTATTCAATGTTTAGTGATCTAAGATCCACATAGACTCTCCGTAGAGATGAACAGAAAATAAGAAAACAAATCAACACAACATGATGCGCCAAATCCAGATTCTTTGGGGAGGAGGCCGAATTTTGCTTCTCTACTTTATGCTCTGTGTTGTGCATGCAACATCAATTGTGAAATACCTCTCTTTATATAGGCATTAGGATTTCACCAAAATAGCAAGTCTTAAAAGACTTGGATTCTTTCCAAATAAGACTTTCTTTCCTCTTATAATTCCCATGAATCTGAATAGGAATAAATCCGATCTTCTTGCCTTGCTTGTCTCCTAAGAAATATCTAGAGCATTTAATGACTACCTGTTTGAACCAACTTTTTGTTCTAAATAGATCTCATGCGCCAATTATAGAATCCCACCATTAATTGACTTGCTAAATTAGACATCTAATTAAACTATGAAACAAATATTCCTAATAAATTAGAATATCACTAAATTAGGGAATTAATAAATTAATCCCTATTACAAGATATGCAATAAATAAATTTTCAATTTAACTATACTTACCATAAAATACCAACTCTATAAATAATGGACTTAACATTATCAACTCAAACTCTCCACTATTTTTGCGTTTGCTTGATCATGTCTTCTTTATAAACCCCATTGTACTATATATATATTAGTAGTTTTCCAATCAGGGATCCCTGACTTTAATAAAGTTAAGGATTAGTTAAAAGACAAAGTAAACATAGACTCCAATGTATTGTATTTTGTCATGTAGTGTATTAAAATCTTTTTTTTTGTCTTGTAGCTAATCCCTGACTTTAATAAAGTCAGAAAGGACCTTACCTTTCTTGCTCAAATCTTGTTCATTTTCATAAGTTTTTTTGCGGCTGGTGCCATTTTAATAAATCCATTTGCTTAGTAAAATGTTGAAAGAGTTGGGAAGCTACTTGGGCAAAATTAAAAATAAACTCGTAACTCTAAAATTTAAAAAACAAAAATAAGAGCTTACCATTAGGTAAGATGATACTACTTTCTCTAAACAACAAACAAAAAGAAATTGCCGTGGAGGATGGAGACCCAGAGAAAACAGGGTTGAGAAAAGAGAAAGAAAGAGTAGAAATGATGAAGTAAAAAAATTAGGACCACCTCTGCTCAAATTTTTGTTAGTCTTATTATCTTTTATAATTACTAAATTAACCTTTAAATTTTAAAATTTTTAATACAAATAAGTAATTTAATTAAACAAATTTTAGACGAATGGACAACATTTAGTTTGTTTATCAACCCATTTATTAAATGAGTTCTAAATGAATAACAAATAAATAAACCCTAATTCAATTTGTTTATTTAGCGAATCGAATTGAATTCACTCATTTATAAAAACGAATCAATTTTTTCAAATCCAAACACATTTAATTTGCATCGGATCAAATCGAAGAAAAACGAATCCTAAACCACATTGCTGTCCCTAATTGTTTCCATATTTGAAGCTTATAGACTTAGATCCAGAGAGATAAAAAATAAACTGGAAAACACAACAAAAATACATAAACATAGTCATCACAAATAAAGACTAGATGGACAAAAAATCATCACAAATCATGATTCGAATGGACAAAAAAGCATTAAATCTAAATAGATAGATAGCTTTATCCACACTCTTAATAGAGGAGGAAATAGAAATATAATCTAGTAAAAAAGAAAGAAATTTTCCATTGGAGAGTGAGGGAAGGTGAGCTTTTGTTTTTAGTCGCTGAGGTTGTTTTATGGAGAAACGAAAGAAGAAGGAGAAGATCGGATAACAAGAAATATTGCTGAGATACACCGGTTGTTCCTTTTCCAGCTTTTTCATGGTTTTAATTGATTTCACGTGCAACTGCTGCGAGGCGAAAAAGTTATTTTTAATGTTCTTAATAAATTGTCTATAGGCAACAAATAGAAAGACAATTACAGCAATTGAGTTTCTACACAGTGACTCTACTATCAAGATTGTCCTCATCCCACACAATGCTGGCTATAACTTAGATCTGATGTACTCCGCCTACCATCACTCTTATGTGTTATCTTTATCAAAGTATTACACCGCTTGTTTGGTAGGCTGCACAAACCTGAACTGCATAATAAAAATAATATGTTGGAAAATGTTAAAGAGATAGACTGATGATAGAGCATTAATAGAAATAAGATACTGATTTATCTTGTTTTACAATAAGTGAGTAAAGGCACTGATTTTACCTAACTTCTAAATAAAAAAAAGAGTTCGACAGGTAAATGACCATTTTTTCCTTAGGATCTCAACATCCACTAACGGAGTTAATGAGAAAATGTTTCAATGATGCACATAACAAACTTGTGGACATCTGATAATTTCTACAGGAATTATTAAATAATTAGGTGAAGGGCTGATAATTTCTCTTATTTGTAATGTTTGAACTGATGAAGTCTCTCAGTATGGTAGAAGAAAAATTTAAGGTTTGAATATGTTCAAATTAGAGTTGCGAAAGAACTCCATTGATTTTACATTTATTGGGATGAGAGCATTTACCCATTGGTCTAGTTTATGAAGTAGCTAGCAGATTCTTTATAGTAACAGATGATTCCGGTCTGATGAAACATTTATAATGTACACATATGTTAGGATGATTTGACACATCCAAAATTGCTTGAATTTGGATTAATATCTAGGCAAAGCTTATGTTACAAATAATGTAACAAACAATCAATAAATATAGGCCATTGTGTAACGACCCGCCCCGAGCTCTACAGGGCAAATCTTACTGGAGCTCAAATAGCTATACTTAAAAATAGAAATAATAATAAAAATAATCCTTATACAATCCATAGAAATCATGGCCCCAAAATACACATATATTATACGAACTGCAGCGGAAGAATTTAAAATTTATGCCAAACCCGCTACCATCCTAATATTCAAGTCCTCTTCGTTGCTCATAAATCAAGCCTGATTTATCGGAACTGAATCACAATAAACTATAATGAGTACGAAACTCAATAAACAAACCAGTTTTTCATATACCAAAATACATATATACATACATACGTACATATAATGCAAATGGATGTCGTGCCATGGTACTCAAAAACATCGTAAAACAAATTATCGAAATCTCATTATGTCATTCTCAAACTTTCGCATTCTCTTCCAAATCACTTACTTGAGCTACCTTCATTCAATTACCGCTTAGTAGGATACTCCCTTAACTTTCAAAACTTTCATACACTTTCATAAACTTTGGGCTTCTCGCAAACGCGTCCCTCGCCCACTTATCTCATAGACCATAATATAACATCCGGAGTATCCTCCACTAAGCTAGTAACGAATTCAAACATCCAAGCCAAAACTGTAAAACCATATTTCTTTTTTCAAATTCCATATGTCTAAAATCCATTTTCTCAGTTCTCAAAAAACATAATGCATTTTCGTGCTCATGCCAATGAAATTCCACACATACGAATGCCCATGTTTATAAATACACATATCACATAACACATCATATCAACACATCACATAAATACATGGGCAGGACGTATAAATCCATATCCGTATATATCAAAATAGACTTTTCAATCATTTCAAACATATATATTGTTTATTATGATTCATTTGGAAATCTAATTTACTTACCTCCTCGTGCCCTCGAGTAACAAATACACATCGATATCATCGGCGTAAAATCAATAAAAAAATTCTCATAACAATAAAATTAAACTATAATCATAAACTCCAATATTCTCAAATTCCTCAATATAATCACATTCCATATTTAACCACAAATAATCTTAATTTAAATCAAAAATTACCCAAAATACTCATGATTCCAGAAATTACCCTCAATTATTCCAAAATTACCAAAATGCCTTTGGATTCAATATTACCGAAATACCCATAAAATCCTAATCTACCCACTTAACCTCCACATAAATTATCAACTTATCCTCAATTTCAGCAATTACAAAAATACCCACATAATCTAAAATTATGAAATTGCCCCAAAAGTATAAAATTACCGAAATGTCGTTGCCGGACAATGGTCACCGGAATTCAACTGATGGCGACTGGAAGCTCAAAACTGAAAGTCCTGGCCACGCTGAGTCCAACAGTGGCGGTGGTGACCTCCCACGCGCGGCCACAACACCGAAATCCAACTCTAAAACTGTGATTGCTCAATTGCCCGACCGAAGGTAAAACGACGTCCCCGACGACAGTGGATGGTCGGAAATGGCAGAGGGCATGGTAGGGAACAAATCCCAAGTGGCGGCGTCACCGGAAACTGGTGAAATCGTGGCCAATCGAGGCGGCGATTGCTGCGACTTTCACGAGTTCAATCGACAACTTTCCGGCCATTTCCCGACAGCTAGGATGGCATGGATATGTTGCTCGTCTCTCAAGCTTCAAATCGATACCAAGCTCGACTGAAACGGTGGCTGGAAAGGAGAGATCCGGCCTGGTCACGCTCGCGGGTCGGGTTCGGCCCGGTTCTCTTTTCCCTCTCTCTCTCCCCGTAAGCTTCTCTTCCTTTTTCTTTTCTCTCTCTTCTTTCTCTTTATAAAGGGCTGGGAAAAAGTCAAAGAAATGGGTCCGGGGTGTTACACATTGATTTTGATATTTCTTAAATTTAATGGATAATAATTTTAACCTAAAATGAAGTACAGGTGTAATGATAATTTACAAAAAATTTTATTTGTACTTATTTTTTCAAATAAGTCCTCATTAATTTTTTATAATTAAATGATTTTCTCATCAATCCCTTCTATAATTATTTTTAAAACTTTATAAAGTTTTTACTAAAGTGTTATAAAGATTTAAATTATTATTATATTCATAAAAATCCACAAATTATGAATAAATTTTTGAACCTACATTTATAATTTCTTGTCTCTCTTGAGACAGACTAGATTTTTCTTCGAACACACGCACACATTCAACCTATTTTCCATCCTAAATACATACTATCAATATTGTCACATAGATTTTTTAATCTAAATTTAGTATCCTGAATTATAAGATTATTTTATGTGATAAATATCTTATAAATCTAATGAATTATTAAAAAGATGTTACAATAAAGAAATTACCAAAACCTCTAATGAAAGATTTCAACCCTTTGATCTAATCAATGATTCAACATGTGAAAAAATAATTAATCAAATTAAATATCACTGTATTTATTAAATAAATTAGAAAACTCAAATTTATCTATAAATGATATAGACAGGATAAACAAAATATTAGAAATTAATAATTTCAATGAAGGAAATATAAAATAAATTAAAAAATTAAGAGATCAACTAAGTAAAGAATTTAAAAAGTTAAACAATTAATAAATGACTTCAACATTGATGATCATGATATATTAAAAATAAGAGATCATCAATATAATGAATAAATACTCAATAGATATAAGATTAAACAAGTTGAAAATTCAATTAAATAAAATAGAAAAAAAATACTGAGTCATTTGGTACTAAATTTGCTATAAATATAAATGGAGAATTTCAAAAAAAATTAAAATACTAGCGATACTGTTACCTAACTGCAGTTTAGGGTGTAAAGTAAAACTTTAAAACTTATTGAACTTTTTAATAATTATTGTCTTTTCTATGGGTTTAAAAATTTTTAGCTGTAACATACAGCTAATGTAACGTAAGCTTTGTCTAATATCTAACAATCTCTTTACAGACAATTAATCCCGAAGCAAAGAAAGATACATTCATACATTCAAAAGGTCAATGAACCTTTTTCTTTTTCAAAACTTTATTAGGATATTTCTATATTAATATTTGTTTTTAATTATTTACTTATATAAAGTGTAATGATTTTTAATGAGTCAAATTTAAGTTATTAGTTGGATACTTATTTTGTGGATTCATGGAGCATGATGTAGAACATGCTTAATGCTTGTAATTTTGAATTAAAGCTCTATTTAAAGCTTGATGTTATTCAATAAAAAATGTCTTGAGTATTATTATTTTTGCAACTTGAAAGTTGTATTTAAGAATTTATTGGTTTCTGGAATAACCAATATTTATTTAGAGGTATGGATTTTCTTGAATTAATCTAATTTATCATCTACTTTTTCTATTTCATTTGATTTCTCCTTATAAACTTTAATGTTCGTGACATTTGGAATTAGGACTAATAAATAAGGATCAAATCCTTACAATGGAGCAAAGACTACAGAGGATTCAGAAGATGATGGAGGCTATGATTCTTTAACAGAAAGAACTTACCAAGAAATTATTGTACAAAATGAATGAAATATCAGCAACATGGGTAGGGGTGGCAAAACGAATAAACGAATCGAATTCGAATCGAATCGTAAACGAATTGGGTCAAAATTTTATGGATTCGGATTCGATTCGTTTATTAAACGAATTGAAATTTCAGGATTCGGATTCGATTCGTTTATTAAACGAATATTCGGTTCGATTCGTTTAATTCGTTTAATAGAATTGATAAGCGAATCGAATCGAATCCGGATTCGTTTATTATTCGTTTATCCTTTACGAATTCATAACGAATCGAATCGAATCCGGATTCGTTTACAATTCGTTTAGAAAAATATAATTAATAAACAAAATTAAGCAAAAAAAAACACAAATTTAATATCCCACAACAAAATACAAATAATTGAAATCATATTATACAGTCATCCAAATACCAAATATCAAATCCTTAATATTAAAAATAACAATAATTCAAATTCAAATTATAAAGAAATGTAATTTCTTTAATTCTCTTCATTTGTCTTTGTCACCTTGAAAACAAAAATCCTACACCAAAAAGTAAATAAAATGATATTAACATGCTGCAATATTGATAATAGTCATTGTAAAATTTCAAAAATCAAAATATATAGCAAATTTGTAGCATTTTCAAGGAAATAATAATTAAACAAGATAAAAACTTTACCTACCACACTCACACACTGTCATTTGGATCATTGGCACTCTGTGCAGATGGAGCACAATTAGTGCTCATGTTTATAATGTTTTGAGTAAGTTGGTCCACAGTGACATCCAAATTTTCTACAATAATTTTATAAAAATAAATCTTAATTTGAAACAATTGCACATAATATTATAAAAGAAAAGTAAATAAATTTTATAAGCAAGTTTTACCAATCTCTCCAAACTTCCAATCTCTAGTAGTAATAATTGCTTGGACTGTCTCTGGCTTCAATACACTTCGAAATTGATCAAGAACTCGACCGCCAACACTGAAAGCTGATTCAGATGCAACAGTGGATATAGGAATGCTCAAGATATCACGAGCCATGGAAGAAAGGTTAGGATAACGAAATCCATTTCCTTTCCAAAAACTTAGAATGTCCAAATCAATCTTTCTATCAATTCTTGGCTCATCTAAATAAAACTCCAATTCAGATTTTCTAACATAAGCACTACAATCCATGTTATCAAAATCATCAAACTCCTACAAAATAATTAAGAAATAAGAATAGTCAAAATTCAAAACAAGCATGGAAATAATAAGTCTTACAATAAACAAATAAGAAAATTGTAAATATACCTTGAACATATCTATGGTCTTTTGGTTAAGTGTGCTTTGACTATTGTCATTATGTCTCGCACTTGAACCAACATCACTCATTTGAGTGAGTACAGATGTAGTGGAGGAAGATGGTGTGATCAAATTATACTCACCAAAAATTGAAAACAACTTATCTCGAACATGTTTCAACTCCTCTGAATTTTGACCATAAGCCTTGCTATAAGCAAACTCAATAAATGCCATCTTATATCTAGGATCCAAGATGACCGCTATGGCCAAAATAGTACAAAAATCAGACCAATACTTCTCAAATTTTTCGATCATTTTTTGTGCCATAGTTTTCATGTACACATCCTCACTACAAAATAATTGATCCAAAGCAACCTTAGCCGCAAACACCTTCGGAAAATACAAATTTGAAGTGGGGTATTTTGAACCAGAAAAAATGCATGTGATCTCATAAAACATAGACAAGAATTTGCCAATCTTTTCTATTTTCCCCCATTCTTCTTCAGAAGGACAATTCTTGTAATTGGAATCACTCAATTGTAAATGACGGAAAGCATTTTTGTAATACAAAACACTATCAAGCATAAGAAAAGTTGAATTCCATCTTGTAGGAACATCTTGTCTTAATCCTTTCTTGTCATCTAGAGATACTTGCTTAACACACTCTAAAAATTTTCTTTTTCTCACTTGTGACCCTTTGACATATTTCACACTCTCACGGGCTTTTTCTATTTCTTTCTCAATTTCTTTCAATCCTTGTTGAACAATTAAATTAATAATATGAGCACAACATCGAATATGAAAGAAATCTCCATCACACACCAAAGCATTCCTCAATCTCAATTGACTTTTTAACATTGCAACAAAAACATCATTACTTGAAGCATTATCCACAGTCAATGAAAAAATCCTTTTCTCAATACCCCATTCACACAACAATGACAATATTTTTTCAGCCAAAGCAACCCCAGTGTGTGGAGTTGGCATTTCACAAAAATTCAGCACTTTTTTCTGTAAATTCCATCCCTTATCAATGAAATATGCAGTGAGACACAAATAACCATCTGTAGTTATAGAAGTCCATAAATCAGTAGTAAGACATATTCTACTAGGAGCTTCTTCTAACATGCTTCTAATTTTTGTCTTTTCCCTATTATGCATTTTTAACACATCGGCTTTCGCAGTGTTCCTGCAGATGTTGGGCACTTCATCACACAAATAATTCCAAATTCTTCTAATTCCCTCATATTCAACAAATTGAAATGGCAAATCATGCATAACAATGGCACAAGACAATAATTCACGAAACACATGACCTTCAAACTTGGGAACACGAGTTAGGGATCCATCACTACGATCTAATATCATTTGTACAGGATCACGCTTTTTAAATTTTGCACAAGTTTCATAATGTCTTTTTAGATTACCTGTACCAGAATTGCGTACAGCCACGTACTCAATGCTGCATTTTTTACACACCGCTCTCGGCTTGTTGTCCGGATACTTATCCCCCGGAACCTTACGGAACAATGACCAAACTTGCGAAGTTAGTTTCCTTTGCCGTGGTGCCTTTTGTTTCACTGGCCTTAAACCTTTTTCAATCTCTTCTTCCTGTTCGATTATGTCATTTACATCATCATCTCCAACACTAGAATCGTTAATTGTGTAGGCTGAATTACTTCGGCTTGTGTCCATTCTCCTAAAAACAAAATAATTCAAAATTATTTTAAGGGCCCTGATTAATCAAAGAAATTTATTTAAATAACAATATTAAATAAAAATCAACTATAACCTAACAATTAATCAACATGTACAAGATACAACATCATAAATCTACAAATTAAAATACCACAACATAAATCAAACATAAAAATTAAAAAATAACATAAATTCAATTACACCATTATTAAAATTCACAAATAAAATTAATACATTTAATTTAAGTAATTAAACCAAAAACCTAATTAAAATAATTGAAGTAAATCCGAATTAAAGTAATTCATAAAGTTAAGGAAGATCACAACCTACATTTATGGTTCTGTAAACGCAATTCATAAAGCACAAAACGACACCAAAAAGGCCTCACCTTGCTCGCTGAATAAGAAGTCATGATCAGTACTGATAAGTCCCTTAACCAAATCGATAACAATCAATATTCAAAATTTTATTTTCACAAACTTTCAGTTGCGCTCAAATTGATAACATTCGCCATTTCTAGCCAAAGTTTATGTATGTGTATTGTGTAGTTAGTTCATACAACTAAACAGAGTTATAATTGTAGTGAAACGAACATGTTTGAAAATTGAGTGGCGATACACAGACCTATTGGGCCTCAACCAAGAAAAAAATTTGAAAAATAGAAATTGTTTTTGAACTGGTCGATGATCATTTTAGGATTACCCTTGGGGGACCATTATTCTCCTTAAAAAATTGTGTAAAACATATACAACTTTTGACTTCTGATAAGCTTTTTAACTACTTTGAATTTTCAATCACATCTAGAATCTGAAATTGATTTGCTGGAAAGCGTGCTCACCCTTTGTATTAACAGCGGCCAAAGATAGAATGAATAGACAAGGCATCGACGGGTTGTTAGCGTTCGATGACAGCGAAGTGCACCGAGCAAGGCGAAGCGAGGCGTCGGCGTTCGGCGACAAAGAACACATACTCAACTCGGGCGAGGCATCCAAATACGTTCGATAACTGCGATTGCGAGGCGGACGGCGTTCAACGGTTAGGGATTTGGGTGGCCTTCGATTTCAGTCGCTTTGAGGGGGGGGGAGAACAGGGGAGGCGTGATTCGCGTGAATGGTGTAGACTTTAGAGAATTAGGGCTACAGGCTACTGGATCTGTTGTTTTTTTTTTTTAATTTTAACTTATATATTTTTTAATATAAATTTATTAAATTAATAATATAATTAAAAATTAATATATTTTTTAATACAAATTTATTAAATAAATAATAAATAAATTTTAAACGAATCGACCCGTATTCGATTCGTTTATGACCCATTTATTAAACGAATTCTAAACGAATAAACGAATCAAAATTTTTAAACCCGCATTCGATTCGTTTAATTAACGAATCGAATCGAATTCACCCATTTATTAAACGAATTAATTTTTTCAAACCCAAACCCATTTAATTCGCATCGAATCGAATCGAATAAACGAATCCTGACCCATATTGCCACCCCTAAACATGGGGATGCTAGGTTCAACTAATTTGGTTATTATATCAAACATGCGAAAGAAAATTCTTGGTCTATGGTTGAAGTATAATGTCTCCAACGAAGTGACAATTTGGCAATTGCAAAGCATGATGGAGGTGTTAAACAATACAACGAGGTAGTGGCATCATTGAAGAAAAATCAACAAGTCAACAATCAAAAGGTTAAAGTTTTCTCTTACAAGTCAAATGTGACTTTGAATTAAAGGTCTATTTAAAGCTTGATATTATCCAAAGCTAAAATGCCTAGCCACAATGATGATAAGTCATTCGTCAATCAAGTGTCCAAATTAAAGATGATGAAAATATTGATTCAAGCTAGGATCTTCAAAAGAGGTTCAAGGCATCACTACATCTCATTATAAATTGGAAACTAAGGAGAAGACAAATAATTTTCATCTACCCTGAGGACAAGGGTATTTCTAAGGGGGAAGAATGTTATGATATTTCAAAAGTAATATTTGTTTTCAGTTACGTACTTTATGTTTTAAGTATAGTGGCTTTTAATAAGTCAAATTTAAGTTGTTAGTTGATTCCTTGTTTTGCAGATTCATAGGGCGCGAAGTAGAACATGCTTAATGCTTGTTATTTTTTAGTTTGTAACTTTGAACTAAAACTCTATTTAAAACTTGATATTATCCAATTGTCCACAGTATTATTGTTTTTGCAATTTGAAAGTTGCATTTTGAAGTTCATTGCTTTTTTATTAGTGTTAAAAATATTATTTTTTGCTTATAATATAATTTACATTTGTAATTATGCAACATATTATGAATTTCTAATTATTTTCCTAAATATTTGATTTTGTGTATTTTTATGTTTATATTAGGTAAAAATAATAATTTCACATAATTTGAGGCTCCAAACAAATGTACGAATGTCAAATTTGGATTTTAGAAGCCCGAAAAATTTACTCATTGTCGAGGAGGATCTGCGACTTTTGTTGTAAATTTATAAGTTTTTACCATGGTAAATGTGGTAATTGTGAAATTATAAGTTTTTAGTATATTAGGTGTAGTAATTGTTAGTGGAATGTGTTGGATGTCCTTGAGTGGATTAAATTAGATTTATGTTTTGTTAGTGGGACAAATATATGGTTAAGATGCAATTAGTTATATTTATTTGTGTAGTGTGGATTAATCATGTATTAATATAAATGGGGGAGGGGGGGGGGGAGACACACCTCTCTACACCATTTCTTCTCTTCTTTTCCCTCAAATTCTTCTTCTCATCTCTCTTTATAATAAATTTTCAATAAATAAAATTAGTTTTATTTTCAATTTTCAAATACTTTTTTTAATAATATTTTTTAATTTTAATAATTTTCTTTATTTCAAATATGTTTAGATAAATACTAGTAGTTAGGGGAAGGTGAAACTCTTAGTTAAAAAAAATATGATTTAATCAAAAATTATTTTTAATTATATAAATTAAAATATTTTCCATCTAATTTTATCCATATTTTATATTTTGAAATTTTGATTTATTGTAGACAAATATGGGATTTGCCACAATAAATTCTTAATACCTTAGTATAAAGTATGGTAAAATGATATTTTGACTTATTATAGACAAGTTAAATTTGGCACACTAAGTACTTGATCCATAATAAAATTTTTGGTAAAATAATTGTAATTTATACAATTAATCATTTAGGCAATAGAATAAAAATAAAAAGAATTTATTAAATTATATTTATTACTCAGAGTGGTTCATAATCCTAACTAATTTAATTTTATAATTTTGCTCAAATTAAATTACATATATTTAAATTTTATTTTCATTTTTAGATAAACTAAAATAAACAAATTAAATATTTTCTCTATGAATCGACTTTAGACTCACTAAGTTATAGTATAACTAGGCACTCTTATGTGGATAGAATCTGAATAGAATCTATTCCAGCTGAGATCCAAAATGTTTTAAAGTGTTGTGATTAATGAAAAGGTTTACTTTCTTTTCAAAAAAAAAAAAAACTAAGCACTCTTATGGTTGGGAGCACATTAAACATTTTTTAATCGTGTCACTTTCTCCAATAACTAATATTTATTTGAAGGCATGAGTTTTCTCGAATTTAGCCCATTTGACACTTAATTTTTTACTTTCATTTGATTTCTCCTTATAAACTTTAGTAGTCGCATCAACCATAAAATCGAAGTTCTGATGCACCCAAATCTGTAGAAAATAAACTATAAGAAGAAAGGCTCAAATTAAGAAGAAGAAGAATATAAAATTAAGATAAGCTAAGACATTGTTGCAGTGGCATTATTGATCTTCATGGCCACCAGCAGTCCATCACAGTTTCTGAACACACAGAATTTTCTGCAATTCATCTGGTCGACAAGGAATCACCAGGGCTCCTTCCTGAGAGAACCCGAATTCTTCTTCAGCTTGCGTCAACAGCATCAAGAACTCTGGATGATTAAGATAGGCCAATGCGATGACGAACCTTCTCGACTCCCAGCCTTTAGTTGCTATCACCACAAAGTGACCTTCCTTCACCTTTACTGGTGGGGGAGTACTTATCAGCTTTTCCAGAATAACATTCAGCATTCCAATGCTTCCTTTCTTCAATCCTTCAAAATTTCTAGCCTTATCCATTATTAAAATGTAAAGCAAAGTTACCAGTCTCTTGAGTTTCTTACATAAGAGTACTGGTGCTGCATTTATATAGCATTTTGAGCCTGAAAGAAGATGGCAGCTAGGAACAAAATACAGAAAAAATTGTAAACAATGGGACCGTTACACGTGATGCTTTCATCAACAGTCAATTTAGTATCTCCATCTTTGATCAAATTTAGTCATTTCACTATCCAATACCTAATAAAATGGGGTCTACAGAAACACTTTGTACGAACGACAGAACAAAAAGTGCTAATGAGAAACATCCGTTTTATTCATCCTCCTGTCATCATCACCAAGTTGAGACGTTAAGTAATAAACAGTGGTGCAGTTTTATGATACCACTGATTGGTTAATTACTAGCAGTACGCTGAAGTTTGAGATTTGATCCTTGCAGTATCTCACATTTCAACAACTCATTAACACAATGTTAAAGTAGTTTCGGGCTTAACTTTCAGAAATCAAGTCATTAAAATGAGAATACTCACCCCTGTTAAAGAGTTTGCAATATAAATACAGTATCAAATAAATTTCTTTACAACCAACAAATGTTAGCAGTAGAATAAAGGCAACACCTCACCTTGTCCTAGGACATGGATTCATGTGCAGAATATGCCCCAGTTTGCATATGATGGTGGCTGCAGCTGGTTAAATATGCCCAGGCAACCAAACTGGGACCATGCACGTGCGGGTGCATTTCATGTGAATGAAGTAACAGATTGTTCTGATAAAAATATTCATCAAGTAAAGGAACGGAGTAGAGACAAGATATGTAGTACCCTGGCTATATAAAATTGCATATCCAACATATAGTAACCAACAGATCACATCTCAGCTACAAAACCTTATCGATAACTAGCAGGCATTTCTACCCTTTCTCACTTGGATAGATGAACATATGGTAGTAAACACTTGAAAACAGAAACGAACTAGCAGAAGCAAAATACTTGACTTAATGTTAAGATAAATTTACAGAATAAACTTCATATGTTTACCATGGAGAAATCATCGTCACATCCAATCTTCCGGTTCTCAAGAATCCTCTGGAGTTCATTAGGCCCACAAGGGATAACAAGAACTCCTTCCTGTTTAAACCCAAATTCCTCCTCAGCCAGCTTCAACAACTTCAAGAACCCTGGATGAGCTAGATAATCCAACTCAATGATGAACCTCTTCAGCTTACCATCATTGAAGGTGTGAACCACAAAATGTCCCTCTTTCACATCCTCCGGCAAATCATCAAAATCATCATCTTCACTTGTCCGAACAAAATTTGAGCTGTTTGGTGATATAAGCAGAATTCTCATTAGTACCTTCGTGAAAAGCCTCAGCATCAAAAAACCTCCTCTCCTCATTCTCAATTAAACACTATGGCAGCTTATTGAAATTATTAAGTTTTTCTTGCACTAATCACCCAACAAGGTACTATTTATACATAGATTGCAGAAATACTCGAGATGAAATGTGGAGACCAAATTTCTGAATTAAGTATGTTAGACAAGTGCAGATGGGCTCACCACAACGTATTTAACATAATTTTTGATGGATCACTTTCAGTGTTTCTGTTTCAGTGCAAAAATTGATTACTTAAATTTCCGGCCAAAAATGTACACGATAAGAGACAAGTCTTCACTCTTAACGTCGATTATCTGAAGGGTTCATATTCACAGGCACTTAGATTACAATGGAATAAGTAAATGTCTTCTCTTGCGGTGAAAAATAAGCATGCTCAAATGCAGTCTATCATCAATTGAACCAACAGAAAAAGGACTACCAAGCAAGCATATAATAAGGACAAAAACTCCACGGTTGAATTGTGACTCTCTAAGAAGAATTGAAGCAAAGACATATTCACCAGGTCATCTCTACATACAGTCTTTTAAAATTGTCACTCATGCATACAGTACCTGCTGAACATATTTCAGGAAGCTTTCCATAAAAGCATTTAATGATGTCTTTGTGGTAAATCAGAAAGTTAGATGTATGGATTGACAATTTTTAAATGAAACTGGCAAGTTCCAGTGGTAGTGATCTTTAGAATAGTAGAGACCAAATAATCCAACGTAACACTCATGCCATAACTAATTTAATTATAAGGAATAAATACCCAGGAGCTTGCTAATATCAGTTATCTCATGGAACTTAGAAGCCATTTCCTTGGTCAGACTCAATCATGAAAGTATTTTATACAGACAAACATAATGTGCTTGCAGATGTTATTAACTAGCCAAAAGTTCAAAACTTATACCCAAGCAGAATGATATATAATGAAACAACTCCTACTCTTTGCAGCATATTGTAGGTAATGGTCACACATCCACACCATCTTTTCTCGGACAGAGTTGAAGAAGCAAGTGCGATACCTGGTAAAGGAAATGAAATGCTGATCCTTACAACTGCCAAGCAATTAATGGCTGAAAATTCAAGTCCCCCAATAGCTACTTTCAACCTCAACTTAAAGGGGATCATAAACTTTCTTAATTGATGTCAACTTTGTGAAAACAGTCATTGCAACAATACTGAGATTTTCTTCAAGCATCAGACTGGAAGCAAATTATGGCAACGCCTTGATTCTTCAAAAAAATAACAATAGCTGAACATGAATTTATTTTTTTGGGAAATTATACATCAGCTAAATCCTAGAAACCATTCTACTCACTATCCTAATTTTGATGATCCCCTTAGCTACTAGGGTTAAACGGCTACTTTGTGGGAGCAAAAATAAGAGCACTCTGTACTGATCATTTTACACCTAAACTAATGGCAGTTTAGTTGTGCATTATGAGCGATTAGTAGGACAGTTCACAAATCACTAATAAGCAGACCTTCAGACAAAATTAAGTGAGCTTGCATAATTGTGTTAGCAATTCCACCTTCATCTAGTTTTCATCCCCTTAAATATATTTCAGTTAACTTCTAGTAAGATGACAGTAGCACAGCATCCACAGTATCCTCAGTTTGATCCAACATAACTAGATATTGACCATACTTGTGCACATCAACCAGAAGTGAAAAGCAAAAAGAAGACACCTATTCATAATAAAAACAACAATAAATATTAATACAGAAAAAAAATGTTTCTGTGCATTATTGGTGTTTGAAAAGGACCCTGCATCATTATTGCAGTGGTGAAAAAAACACTACACAATATTACCCAATGAACTGTAACAAAATCTTTTTAAATGCCCAAACATTACACATGTATGCATCCACACACAAACCACACAGATAGATAAAAAGAATGTCTAATTTAAGATCTAAACAATTGTATGGGTAGCATTTGAAAATAAATTAGTTATATAGAGGCTTTTTGCATAATAAGATAAGCTCGAGCCAGCTACAGTTGATCCTAACCTTGTGCTTGCTTATTTTGCACTGAGACATACATACAACTCCAAAAACTAATCAAAGGAGTAGGCTGTTCAGTTCTTGCACAGATAAAAGAAATTCATTTTCACTGCATTAGATTCAAAACAACCAGGGTTCAACAAAGTGGCTCGAGTTCAATCAGAATGTTGTTTGTTTGACTAATGTTTGTCAATTAAGCATACAAATCGATGAAAATGAATGCATCATAAAGATTGGAGGATTATTTACAGAGTACTGTATTCCAATCAGAACTTTTTCAGCGTGATGTAAAACTTGATACACAGGAGAACCCAGGTTGACATAGTCCAGCAGGATAAAAAATGATCACAGATACATTAGATATAATTGCTCAAGAAAGTTTATTGTGATACTTCAAATAAGATGGCAGCTGGGAACACAGTAATGAAAAAGATTTAACAATGGGACCATTACATGAGATGCTGTCATCTGAGATGCTTTCATCAGTAAATTTAGTATCACCATCTTCTCTGATCAAATTTAGTTGCACCACTTTCCAATACCTGATAACATGGGGTCTACAGAAACATTTTATATGGATGAAACTCGTGACAGGACAAAAAGTACAAATGGAAAATGGATGTTCTCTTCATCCTCCTGCCATCTCATGTCTTCTCACCACCAACTAGACATGGAAGCAGTAACCTGAATAGTTCTGTAGTTCTAATTCCTAGCAGCATGCACAAATATAAAATTTGATTCTTACTAGTTACTATAAGGGCATGCCTTAAAAAAACTCATTTTTCACACTACTCAAAACCATTTGACAAAAGCAATGCTGGGATTAACTTTATAAAATTGAGTCATTAAAGTTAATAGTAAATTACCTATCAAAGCCCCTTTCTAAGAGTTTACAAGAATCCAGTACTAAATACATTTCTTTACCACCAGGTCTCAGCAAAAGAATAACGGCAATCCTTCACCTTCACTGCTCCAATAACAAGGATCCATGTGCAGCATATGCCCCAGTTTGCATATGATGGTGCCTGGAGCTGCTAAAATTACGCTAAGACCACTAAGTTGGGACCATGCATGTGGCTGCATTTCCTATCATTTAGATGTGTCTTTGATAGCACATAAATGATGTGGTCCCACTGATGAAAAAATATTCCAGAAGTAAAAGACCAGAATTGACTGCAGAGATAAGATATCAAGTACCACGGGGCAGGGATTTTATTACAAAACCAAAAAAGAAACCCAAGAGAACAAGAAGAAATAGCTATGTCAAAATTCATCTCCAGTACCCAAACATATCACATCACAACTTCGCAACTTTACAGAAAATTATTTCACATATTTGTACCCTTTATACATCGATAGATGAACGTTTGATGATAACACTTGGAAACGGAAAAGAAGCTAACAGAAGAAAAATACTTAACAAAATGTTAAGATAAATTCACTAATTAACTATACATATTTACATAAATGACAAGAACTCCCAAAAAAACTGTATCATATGGAGAAGCCACAGTCACATCCAATCTTTTAGGTTCTCAAGAATCAAAAATACTTAAGAAAATGTGAAGATAAATTCGCAAATTAACTATATTTAAATAAATGACAAGAACTCCCAAATAAACGGTATCATATAGAGAAGCCACTGTCACATCCAATCTTTTCGGGTCTCAAGAATCCTCTGGAGTTCCTTAGACCCACAAGGGATAGCAAGAACTCCTACCTGTTTAAACCCGAATTCTTCCTTAACCTGCTTCAACAACTTCAAGAACCCTCGGTGAGCTAGACAATCCAGTTGAATGGTGAACCTACTCAGCTCACCATCATCAAAGGTGTGAACCAAAAAATGTCCCTTTTCACATCCTCCGGCAAATGATTTAAATCATAACTATAAGCAGCTGCAGCAGTTGTCATAACAAAATTTGAGCACCTTGGAGGTATAAAGAGAATATTTACTAGTACCTTCCCAAAAATCCTCAGCATCAGAAAACCTCCTCTCATTTTTCTCGCTAACTTAGTTAAGCAACAGCTAAAGCAGCTTAATAAGATTATGAAGTTATTCTTGCACAATCATCCTACAAGATATGAAGTAAGTTAGACAAGAGCATGCGGGCTCACAATAATGTTATAACATAATTTTTGATGTCTCGCTTTCAGTGTTTCTATTTCAGTACAGATACATGACCTAAATTTCTGGCCACCACTGCACGCTATATGAGCTAAGTCTTCTCTCTAACGTCAATATCTAAAGGGTACAAATTCACTTGCACTTTGAAAAATGGAACACATCTACCTCCTCCACGTTATAGCCTATAGATTGCCGAGGAATTAGTAAACATCTTCTCTTAGGGCGAAAAACGAGCATTCTCGAATGCAATCTATCATCAATTACACAAAAAAAGGATTAGCTGGCCAGCTGATAATAAGAGCCCTAATAACTTTGCAGTTGAATTCCAACTTAGTGAGAAGAAAGAAAGCAAAGACATAATTACATGGTCATCTCTCCATACGCTTTCTTATATCACCGATTCAAATGAGGTAACAGCTGAACATATTTGAAGAAGCTTCACCAGCTGATATATACCTCTAAGTCCATGAAAGCATTTAATGATGTCTTTGTGCTAAATCGAGAGTGATAATTTTACAGATGAATTTGCAAGTTTGAGTACTACTAACATCCAGAATAGAAGAGACCAAACGATGAGATCGAGGATAAATCTGTCACAGATGAGACATATTCAGATTCTATTTATGTTCTTATTGGACACATCACAAGAACACGAGCAAAAATTTCAGCGCCTAATGAAATGATTGAAGTAAGGGCTCAATTAAATTGGTAGAGACCTATTAAAAGAATCACACATAATAAATGCATTATTCATATTTTTAAAGATTTCAAATAATAACTTCTATGACATCAAAGTTCGCTTGTAAATTATAGCGATTTGAATTCTTTCTCATTTGAAAAATGTACTACTTTTCTTTTTTAATATTTTTTCGTTTTTTTGAGGCGTTAGTAGAGAAATAAATTAGTTATTTATCTTTTAATTACCTAATTTTTTATTTTAATTGATATAAGACATTCAAACAGATTAAGCTTCTAATTTAATTTAAATTCTTTCCTAGTTACTTTATATTAATATTTTAATTAGATTCTTTCCTTATTTACTTATATTAGGATTCTAATTTGATTTAGTTTAGGATTTATTTTTAAAAATTCTTATAACTAACCATATATAATGTACTTGTATTCAATAAATAAAGACATATCAATTTTGATACAATTGGTGAGAGAGTTAATTTTCATTGATTCTTAACAAATTCTTTAAACATATTGAATTTCCGTAACGTTCAAACTCTTCACTTATCAATCAGATTATCCACAATTAACTGATGTAGGGAGTTATTTTGGGAATTTTAAGATTCTAGGATTCTATTATTTTAGGAGTTTCTAATTTAATTAGAGTCAATTATGGTATTTATTATTTTAAAACTTTCTATTTTTATTAGGGTCAATTAAGGTATGAGATCTAGTTAACTTAGGGAAGAATATTTTATTTCCATTATAGTTGTGATTTGATTTTCTTTTTTAAGTTAAAGGGAGTGTATTTTCTCTATTATAAATAGAGAGATATTATCATTGTTTGAGGAACTTTTTCAGACTCCATTATTCAATAAACTTTTTATTCAAAGACTTGTTTTCTCTATTTTTACGTTTTCGCTTCGCCAGTTAGTATCAGAGCAAGTTCGCTTGTCATCATGGTACGACCACATGAACAATGGAATATCCATCCTGAAGACAATGATCAAAGGATGTAGGCACGGTCTGTGGAGGCTGTCAGACAGGCGGCCGTAGAAGCAGCCTTGCAAGTGATGGAAGATGTCTATAACCTAAGATTGGTGGCGATAGAGCGGGCACTCGAGGATCTTAGACTTTCCACGCAAGAAAACCAAGAAAGACGCCAGCAGCAAAGGGCTAATCGTGAGGAAAGAATTCGAGGAGTCAATTACAATGAACAACCTCAGGATTATGGCGATGAAGAGGTTCGACAAGGTTTCAATCGCGAAGTTGTACCGCAGAACCTAGAACTCGCGAGGCGAGTGCCGCCGGGCATGTGTGAAGAATTAGACAGCGATTCAGAAGAAGAAGACGCTGAGAATTATGATAGAAGTCATGGGAAGAGATCAAAATACAAGATTAACGTGGATATTGCAGATTTTTATGGTGGGATGCATGTCAAAGAATTTTTAGACTGGATATTGCATGTAGAAATTTTCTTTCAGTATATGAAGATTCCGCAGGGTAAAAGGGTTAAGCTTGTAGCGTTTAAATTGAAGGGTGCAGCATCCGCATGGTGGCAAAACGTTCAGAATCAAAGAAGAGTTGCGGGAAAGCCACTAATCAAATCGTGGCCTAGGATGCAAAGGATGATGAGAGAATATTTCCTATCGGCGGATTACCAACAGCAGTTGTACGATAAATATCAGAATTGCAGGGAAGGAAATCGCAGTGTTGCTGAATATACGAATGAATTTTATCATTTGCATACAAGAAATAATATGTATGAGCCAGAGTTTCAAACAGTTACAAAGTATCTTGGCGGATTAAAGCAAGAGTTACAAGATGAAATCGTGGACGCGATATGGGATATGGCTACAGCGGCTGCTAGGGCAAAGAAATTAGAAGAACGAAAGCAACGTGTTGTTTCTAGAGCTCAACAGAGACAACTCACTGGTGTGCAGAATAGACCAAACAGTGTGGGAATTGAAAAACAGTTGAAAACTTGGCACTGTAATGATCGGTACAACAAACAAAGGCGGCGGAAAGTCAAGGTCGTAGCCGCCTAGACAACAGCAGCCACCTAGGTAGCAGAATAATCCTTATGCAAAGCCTATGCCAAGTAAGTGCTTTAAGTGTGGAGAACCAGGGCATAGATCAAATGATTGTTGTTCTAAAAATTTGAATTTAGTAGAGGATGAAGTCGGCGAGGCAGAGGTGAATAATGTTGAAAATGAAGGCGATGAGGAGGCCTTAGAATTGGAAGGAGATGAGGGAGAGTTTCTAAACTGTATTGTGCAGAAAATTTTATTAGCGCTGAAATTTGAAGAGGATAACCATCGCAACAAAATTTTCAGAACACGTGGCACCATCAATGATAAAGTATGCAATGTGATAATTGATAGTGGTAGTAGTGAAAATATAGTTTCCAAGGCGTTAGTTGACGTGATGGGACTTTCAACCGAAAAACATTCAGCACCCTATAGAATCGGGTGGATAAAAAAAGGGATAGAAACGCAAGTGACGGAGGTATGTCGTGTTCCTTTCTCCATTAGAAAGGTTTATAAGAGTGATGTGGTGTGTGATGTAGTGGATATGGATGCGTGTCATTTTTTATTGGGGAGACCTTGGCAATTTGATCTGGACACAGTACATAAAGGAAGAGATAATGTATACGAGTTTTGGTGGAATAACAAGAAAGTTCGTTTAGTGCCTTTGACGAACCAGAAGAAAAATCCTAAGGCTGAAGGGAAGAATTTTCTGGCTATTGTGAAGGGACATTTAGAAGAAGATTGTGATGGTTGCAAGAAATTACAGAAAGAAGATGAGTTCGTAATGACTTCTATTCCTGAAGAGGTACAACCATTATTAGCTGAGTTCGCTGACATTACCCCATTAGAGATGCCAGAAGGGCTACCGCCTTTGCGAGATATCCAGCATCATATAGACCTAGTCCCAGGCCCAAGTTTACCTAACTTGCCCCATTATCGTATGAGTCCTCATGAGCATGCGATTTTACAAAACAAGTTGATGAGTTACTGAAGAAGGGCTTCATTCGTGAGAGTATGAGCTCATGTGTTGTCCAGCTTTGTTGGTACCAAAGAAAGCTGGGAGTTGGCGTATGTGTGTGGATAGCAGGCTGATTAATCAGATTACGGTGAAGTATCGTTTTCCTATTCCAACGTTTCGAGATTTGCTGGATCAGTTAGATGGTGCTCAGGTCTTTTCAAAAATAGTCCTACGTAGTGGATATCATCAGGTTCGGATTAGGCCTGGATATGAGTGGAAAACAACATTTAAGACAAAGGAAGGGCTGTATGAGTGGCTCGTGATGCCTTTCGGATTATCTAACGCACCAAGCACTTTTATGCGCTTAATGAACCAGGTTCTTAAACCTTTCTCTTGCAAATTTGTTGCGGTATATTTTGATGATAGTTTAGTGTATTTTATTGATGTGGTGACGCATTTTGAGCATTTGAGAATGGTTATGGAGGTGTTGCGAAGGAATAAACTTTACATTAATCTGAATAAGTGTAGCTTCCTATAGAATAATGTGGAGTTTTTGGGTTTTATAATTTGTATGGATGGGATTAAAGCTGTCGAGTCGAAGATACAAGCTATTAAATAATGGCCTACGCCTAAAACTGTGGGTGGAATTAGGAGTTTTCATGGGCTAGCAACAATTTATAGGAGGTTCATTCGTGGTTTTAGCTCGATAGCCGCACCTATTACGGAGTACTTGAAGAAAGGAAAATTCAAATGGGGTTAAGAAGAAGAATCGAGTTTTACTTTAATAAAGGAGAAGTTGTCCATCGCTTATGTGTTAGCTTTGCCAAACTTTGACAAGTTATTTGAGGTTGAGTGTGATGCTTCTGGTAAGGGAAGTAGGGAAGTTCTCTCCTAATAAGGGCGACCAATTGAGTATATGAGTGAGAAATTGAATGAGGCGTGGCAAAAGTGGTCTCCTTACGACCAAGAGTTTTATGCCATTCTTAGGGCGTTGAAGACGTGGGAGCATTACTTGATTCAGAAAGAGTTCGTGCTTTACAGTGAACACCAAGCACTGAAGTACTTTAATAGCCAACAAAACTTGAGCAAAATGCATGCCAGATGGGTAAGTTACATGCAGAAGTTCACTTTTGTTCTTAAGCACAAATCTGGACAGCAGAATAAAGTGGCAAATGCGCTTAGTAGGCGAGCAACTTTATTGGTAACTTTAGTTAATGAAGTTATTGGTTTTGAGTGCTTAAGGGAGTTGTATGCTAAGGATGCCGATTTTGCGCATATTTGGGATCACTACATTAATCATCAGAATGAGGAGGATTTCCTCATTCAGGATGGGTACTTATTCAAGGCCAACCAATTATGTGTGCCTCGAAGTTCTTTAACGGAACAAATTATTCTTGAGTTACATGGAGGAGGATTGGGCAGACATCTAGGACAAGACAAGACCAAGGCGCTTGTGGAGGAGCGTTATTATTGGCCGCAATTGACTAAGGATGTGCGCAAGATTGTGCAAAGGTGTTGGATTTGTCAAGAAGGCAAAGGACATGCACATAATACAGGGTTATACATCCACTACCTGTTCCAGACAATATTTGGTTGGACCTATCCATGGATTTTGTATTGGGATTGCCGCGTACAAGGACTGGTCGTGATTCAATATTGGTGGTGGTTGATAGGTTTTGGAAGATGGGCGCACTTTATTGCTTGTAAGAAAACGGAAGATGCTGCTTCAGTGGCGCATTTGTTCTTTCGTGAGATAGTACGTTTGCATGGTGTTCCAAAGACTATTACTTCTGACAGGGATGTGAAGTTTATTAGCAAATTCTAGCAACACCTTTGAGATAAGTTTGGCACACTGTTACAGTTTAGTAGTAGTGTCTTCCATCCCCAGACAGATGGTCAAACAGAGGTTGTCAATCGCACTTTGAGCAACATGTTGCGCTGTGATTGTGGTGACAAGTAACGAAACTGGGAAGCTGCCTTGCCTGAGGTCGAGTTTTCTTACAATAGTATGGTGAATCGATCTATTGGCAAGACCCCTTTTGAGGCTGTCTACATTTGTTCCCCACGACAAGTTTGTGATCTGGCTATCATGCCCGCAGCAAAAGGAGGGAGTAAAGCATCAGATAATGTGGCAGAAAAGGCGTTGCAAATTCATGCTGAGGTACGAGCCCATTTAGAGGCTGCCAATGCTAAGTATAAGGCTGCGGCAAACAAGCATCGACGCAAGAAGGTGTTTCAGGAGGGTGATTTGGTAATGGCGTATATATGGCAAAATCGTTTCTCTGGTATTCGCACTAAATTGGAGAAGCACAAATACGGACCGTTTCGTGTCACACGGAAGATTAATGACAATGCTTATGTACTCCAACTGCCAGATAACTGGAATATCTCTCACACATTCAATATGGCTGATCTCTTCGAAAACCATCCAGATGATGAGGCGTTGTACGAACCAAACTCGAGGACGAGTTCTTTTCCAAGTGAGGGGGACTGATGTAGGGAGTTATTTTGGGAATTTTAAGATTCTGAAATTCCATTATTTTAGAAGTTTCTAATTTAATTAGAGTCAATTATGGTATTTATTATTTTAGAACTTTATATTTTTATTAAGGTCAATTAAGGTATGAAATCTAGTTAACTTAGGGAAGAATATTTTATTTCCATTATAATTGTAATTTGATTTTTCTTTTTAAGTTAACTTAGCGGAGTGAGTTTTCTCTATTATAAATAGAGAGACATTGTCATTGTTTGAGGAACTTTTTCAGACTCCATTATTCAATAAACGTTTTATTCAGATACTTGTTTTTTCTATCTTTACGTTTCCGCTTCGTCACTAACTGTGACGTCCTCACATATCAAGCTCCGTACTTTTATTGAGCAACGAGTAGCAGTTTCATTTAATTCTAAGTTTAGAAGCGATCGTGGAAATTAAATTAATTAAGGTCGCGTCAGCTCTTGACGAAATTCATATCACCAAATAATAAAATGTAAATCAGTTCAAATACGTTTGATTGAAGATTAATGGAATTGGATATTGAAGATTGAAAACGAAAAGCCTGCTTCAAGAACCAATAACAAGGACCTTGCAAATATCAGTTATATCGAATTTAGAAGCCACTCCCTTGGTCAGACTTAGTGATGATAGTACTGTATACAGAAGTTCTAGGTTCAAACAAATTTTGCTTGCAGGTACTTTACACTACCCAAAGGTTCAAAAGTCATCCTTAAGCAGAATGGTCTGCTTCCTCTCCCATAAAAATTATATTTGTCGAATATAACTTCTTCTGTTCTTTACAGCATACCGTAGGTTTTGGTCACATATTTACAGCACATTGTCTTGGACAGTGAGCTGAAGAAGGACGTGCAGTTGCCAGGTAAAGGAATGACACGCCTCCTTCAAGCCTACCCATGGTACCGCCAGGCAATTAATGGCTGAAAATTCAACTTCTCATAAACTATTTTCAACCCAAGGAAAGATCATACACATTCTCAATTAATGAATAGAACACTCACCGCATCCATACCCACTGAGATTACCTCCACACACCAGATTGGAAACAAATATTGGTAGCACCTTGATACTAAAGAAAGATAATAACAACTGAAAAGGAATTTATTTTTTTGGAAAATTATGCATCTGATCCTATCTGCTAATTGAATAGACTTTTCAATTCTTGCCACAGAAAATATAACCTCATATTTCACTACACTAGAATCCAAAGAACCAGGTCCCCACGATGTTGCAGGGTTCACCCAATAATCAATGCATTATGTAATAAAGTATCTGCCCAAATTTCAACCCAGCTTCTCCTTGTAAACCTAATAGTAATAAAAGTATCGCCACCTTTTAGAAACAAGTTTTAAGTCACACAAAACAAGCTCCAGTAGATATTCAGCACCTTACCAGAGATTCTATTGCAAGCAGCCCAACAGATAAGTGATTTTATTAGCAAGTACTAGAATAATCATTCAATGCCTATGGATTAAAATAGCATGTCAATTTTTAAGTTTGTTACTCGAGATCCACATGGCAAGCAAATAATTAGGATGGATTTATTTCCATCTATTTGTATGCTTAAAACAAAAATCATCAGTGAACAAACAACACTGATTGAAACTAGATATTCAAGAATTGATAATAATATATCACAAATGCAACAAGTCATTCAGCAACACGTAGTCCAACAAGATAAAGAAGCAACTGCAGGTACATCAGATATAATTCCTCAAGAGAGTTTATTGTAATACTTGTATAAAGGAATGCAGTATACATGATTAAAGTGGAAACCAGTAGTAATCTATATGCAGAGTTTGATCAAACAGTTTGTTTGCGCACAAATCCAGTACCAGGATCATCATTGGACGGGAAGACCTGAAGCCCTGTAACTACAGCATCTGGTGGGCCATGTCGGCACCTCTGCTCCATTTCCTTGACAGAATCAGAGTTCCCTGAAAACAGAGCCTCTACAGAACCATCACGATTGTTCCGCACCCAACCTCTCAACCCTAATTGTGTGGCATTTTCTATGGTCCAGTTCCTGTAGAACACACCATGCACCCTGCCTTTTACAACTACCCTCACCTGCACATCCAAGACCATCCAAAATACAATGTCACATACAACTTGCAAAGCCCACACTACATTGAAAAAGCAAACCCTATCTTCTACATATAATTGATCATGTAGAGATCCTGAACTCAAGATCAAATTATTTCAGACACCCTATTAAATTTTGCAGACATCCCATTTGATTAAAATATAAATCAATTAGAAAATGACAAGAAAGAGATTTTTACATATGACTTGCATAGCAAACACTAATTTGCAAAAAGCAAAACCTCTTATAGCGCGGGAATGGATAATTATCTACCGCTACTCATCAGTCAAAACCCTATATTCTACATATAATTGATTGCTTATAGATTCTAACCCTCAAACTCAAATTTTGAAGAGACCCATTTCATTAAAATAACAATTAACTAGAAAATTACAAGTCAAGAGAAATAAAGTAAGAAACACGCACCGTTTTGGTGGGAGGAGATTGAGTGTCAGTCATGTTGCAGAGAAAACGAGGAGGAGGTCTGAGCAGAGGAGAAAGAAAAGAATGAGGAGGAGGAAGAGGAAAGAGTAGCGAAAGAGGATTATGAAAAGAACGAAAAGGAGAACGAGTGCGAAGGGGGAGTCTATGAGTACGAATAGCATCTTTAGTATTCCATATTATTCTCTTGCTGATCCCAGATGTCAGGAATCTCAGGGTCGGTTGTGGGATTGATGTTCCCATCCGATTATTTTGTTTTGTGATCTGATACCTGGATTCATAGTGCTCCCACTGCACTGTTCACCATAGTCATATGTCAGCGAATTTTAGTTTATGATAAATTCTTTCTTTTATTTTAGCAAAATTAGGAAATTTTAGTTTTTTTTTTTTAGTTTTTTTTTTAGTTTGCACTTACTCGAACCGGATTCTCTCTTAATATAAATCGGCTGAGTTTTTAAATCTCTCCCAACATTTGTTCACGAATAAAATTTAATTGTTATAATTTTTATTTATTAACTAATAATCATAACTTAAGTTATTTGTTCAGATCAAATTAAAAGAGAAAATCTTAATCCGTAACTCCTCGCCTCATTATTGAAATTATTAGCTTTAAGCTCCCAGTATACTCAGAGCTTGCAACCAACAAGTATATTTTCTTTCCTTCGTTGACTTGTGATGCATTAAAATATCAAATAATTTTGAAACAATTTTATCTTGCTGATCAACAAATTCTTGAGAGAGTGGAATTAAAAATTAATTTGAGCTTTGCCCAATCGCCACCTTTAACGAAATGTGACAAAATTATATATATATATTTCAGATTATGCTTTTATTTTAATAAAAAAATATTTATTTAATTCTTATATTTATTATTACTTTTTAAAATTTCTCCACATACTTTTACTGTTATATATATTACACTCTTATCACTATTTATTTTGACTTTCATAATAATACTCTTATAACAATACTCTTATAACAATAGAACATGAATTAATTTATCTATAACAAAAAATTAATTATCAAATTAGTTTTAAAAATAAGATAAATATTTTTTTAGCAAAACCATTATAAAAGTATTAAATATTATTTTTAATTTAACTTGTATCAATTTATTTATAAAAAAAATTAACAAAATTGTTGAAAAGTGCGAGAAATATCAATTCTCTCACACACATAGTTATTGGTTAATTTATTAATAATAATAATAATTGATTAATATGTTAGTAATAAAATATTGGTTAATATGATAATTAATTAACTTTTTTATAGATAAATTGTTAATGTTCCCAAAATTATAGCAAAGCTATTATTGTTGTAAAAATTAAAATTAAAAAAAAGACAAGAATGTCATATATTTTTTTTTGAAAAGGGAAAAGAAAAACTAAAAATGTAATAATGCTAGCCCAAAAGGAGAAATATTAAAAAAAAGAAAACAGATTTTGCCACAAAGTTAGTGATGATATTTATAATTCAAATATATAAAATTGGGTGACAATATTCAAATTTCCCTCATAGAAAATTTAATAATTAATTTGAATCCATCAAGCCGACAACTAATTAAAGAGATTAATATATTGGCATTCGGTCATGTGAAAACGAAAAGATCAATTAAAATATTGAGAGGGGTAAACATAACATACCTATTATACTGAAAAAAGATCCAGAAAAAGGTGAACGAAGTCTGCGCAAAATGCAAAGAGAAGGATGAGAAAGAAGAAAACCAGAGCGGCACGAAAGAGAAGAATGAATAGAATTACAGCTATGATTGTTTGGAAAAAGCAGAGGGTGGGAGAGTCCCAAATTAATAGCATGCTTGCAGCTCATACATTTGTGTTTCAGAATTTTTTAAAAAAATTTGCTTCTCCATTGAATGAATAATTAGTGTACCCTGATTGCGTCTGCCTTGGCCCCACTTTTGACTCCTTGACTTTAATATCTAAGCTGCGTGCATTGCACATGCTAGAAACTTCTGGTATTTTCATGATCTTACAATAAGATGAATTGACGCATTTTGAAATTCGCTAGATATTTCGAATTATTATTTGCTTTGGATAAGGGTGACTGCTCTCGGAGCTTCTTTGCTTTGTGGGTGTGGTTATGGTCTAGCTGTGGCCCCACAAAAACCTAATATGTGTACAAGTGGCACCGTCAAGCAAAAAGATTGGGGTTAGGTTACAATGGGTTAAATAATAAGAGTATGTACCGTTAAGATGCGTTCACGCGTCCACAATTAAATTTCCATTGAGTACTGGGGATACCGACACTACGCTCTTCTATTATTTTAAGAAATTTTATAACAGTTGTGTTAAGGGGTCTCTTAAATTACATTTGATATAATTTATTGTTAAATAAAATTTACTCATTGGTTTATCCAGAAAAATTTAAATGTAAATTATAACAAATATAATTTAATAATATTTATAATGTAATTTTAAAAAATACTTGTGTTAATTAAAGACCACTCAATGTTTTGGACATTTTAAATACACACAAATAATTTTTTTAAATATAATTCCACCTTAAATTTACAATCTTTCTTAAGTGGAGCGGAGTGGTTAGGACCTCACAGATTTGAGCGCTAAAATGCATTGTGGGGGTTTAATATCCTTCCTCAATTTCAGTAAAGACAGTCATCTCATTTTTAAAATGTGAAGACTTTTTTGAATATTTGAGAGAATAGTTTTTTCTCTTTCAAAATGTGAAAATGTTCCTTAAATATTAAATAGGGTAATTAGTCCCAGTAATTATTTGATTGTAAATATCAATGTAATAATCTCATGAAATATGAGTTATAATTAGTCTCAATGAAATATGGGTTGTAATTAGCCCCAGTAATAATCTGATTGTAAATATCAGTATAATAATTGATTGACACTAAAAAGTATATATTTAATAAGGATAAAATTATTAGTTTTTCACTTATTGTGTCGATTAATACGCTCATTATTTCTAAATTATCTTAATACTCCCTAAATATATTTTTATGTTAAATTAATTCACAATATGTTAATTTTTATCTTGTAAATATTTTTTCAGGAATAAAGATGCAATTAGAACTAGAAGCGGAAATAAAGAAAGACTATTGAAGTAAATTGGAATACATAATTAAGGAGATGTAATAAATAATTATTAAAAAATAAAAAAATAAAAAGAAGAAAAAAAAAGAGAGTGGCAATCATGTTGGCGATGGTTAAGAGGCCATCACGCCACCTGACCATCACACATTTCAATATATATTTATATTATAATAAAATAAAATAAAATAAAATAATAAAAGAAAGATGCAGTCCTTGCCTATAAAAGGCAAGGAGATGCACGGAAAGAGAAGAGCCAAGTAAGTAGAGAAAAGCTTAAGCCGAGAGAGAATATAGTGCAGCTGAGAATTTCTTTCTTTCTTTTCTTTTTTTGTTTTCTTCTGTATCAATTTTCTTGTAATATATTCCAGAAGTTTGTCAAACAATAAAAAGAGTGTTTTGTTTTTTTTCAATATGAGTGGCTAATTTTACCAAGCTGAGATGAAGAGTGAATCTCAAAGTTTAAAATCATAAAATTAATTACTTTCTCAAGTGAGTTCTAAGTTTATTTTATTTTTTCCTGGTTATTTTTATTTGATGTTAATTTATAAATTTCTTTGGATCTGTATGGTATTTTGACATCATGTCATCACATTAATATAATGTGGCACATTCGGTACTTGATTCCATACTTATTCACACTCATAGTCAGTCAAGAATTAAATGATATAATAATTAACTGGTAAAAGTGAGGCAAATTATAAAAAATGAGAGAGTATTAAAATTATAAATTGAATACTGAGAGTGGATAAGAATAAAAATCAGAAAGCTTTTCTTTGTGGTTATAATTAGAATGCCAAAAAATCAAGTCGACTCGCTTATCTTTATGTTGCTCAAATTGGATCAGTGATCCACTTCTAGGTTTGGTCGTAAACCTAATTGGTTACTTCCAAATTGGGCCGTGCAGAAATATGTCTTTAATCTGCTACATTGGAATTCGCTACCAAATGTGTCTTTGTTCAGGAAAAGAATTGCAATAGCTAAATGATGGTGTGCAATATCGGTCAGCCATAGACCCCCAGTTACTGGATCTAATCCGCCACGTAACCTTTACATATTTTTAAATTAATTTTTAGTTATTTCTTTTCTCACAATTAAATTTCTTTATTTAAACAAATTGACAACTAGATTTTAAATTTTTTGTGGTTCGACTCCGAACTCACTGGGTTATATTATAACTAGATACTCTTATACTTTAAAATAATACACTTTTAAATCATGTCAAATTTTTGGTGCCGTTACCGGAAAGTTTTTTAAATTTGGTATAAGTTTATTTTTATTTTGTTTTTTTGTTTTGTCGTTACTATCTTTCCGTCATTCTATTTTATTCTCTTTTTGAAAAACTTCAGTTACCACCCCTCCTCTCTCTAAATTTTAACATTATCTATAAATTTGTGAGAAACTTCATTTTAACCCAGAAGCTTTTACAAATCAATCCTAAAATCGATTTTTTTTATAAATTTCTGCAATTTACTTTTCGCATTTATTTTAAATGGTCGATTTAACTACCTGATTGTTATTTAAATTTTGTTAATTTATTTATTTTTATTTATATGGTCGATTCTACCGCCTAACATTTTAATTTCAGTTTATTTATTCTTGTATATTAATTTATTTAATTTTATGTTTTGTTATATGGTTGGTTTTAAAATATTGCCTAAATTGTTTCCTTTAATTTCTTTTTTATGGCTGGTTCTAAAATATCACCTAATAATTTGTTAATTGTTTCCTTTAATTACTTTGTTTTTATGAGTGGTTTCACCGCCTAATTTATTTATTATTTATTTTTAGTTTATTTATTTTTATTTCTCATTTTCTTGCTTATTTAATTTCTAGTTTATTTTTAGTTCTGCAATTTTCATTTAGCGCTTTATGCATCATTAGTTTAGCACACATCATTAGCATTGCATGCATCGTTGGCCTCATATAAATAGTGGTAGATTAATTATGAGATCACATTCACCGCCTTTAGATATGACTGACATAGGAGCTGAAAATTTTTCAGAGCACAAAGATAACCAAGCCTTACAAGATCTTCATGTACAGCCAAGAACCCTAAAAGATTTCATGCATCCTACTAGAACAGGGTCATCATCATGCATAGTTTTTCTCCTAATGCATCATGTTTTAATTTTAAACCTGGTATCATTCAACTTCTTCCTATTTTTCATGGTTTTGAGTCTGAAAATTCATATTTTCATTTAAGGGAATTTGAGGAAGTCTGTAACACATGTACTGATCAAAATTGTAGCATGAATATAATCAGGCTTAAGTTTTTTCCTTTCTGACTAAAGGATAAAGCTAAAACTTGGCTATAAAATCTTAGTTCAGGATCTATCAGAACTTGGGATTAAATGCAAGCACAATTTTTTAAAAAAAATTCTTCCCACCCTACAAAACAAATTCTTTCAAAGAACAAATCACCACCTTCACTAAAAAATTAGGAGAAACCCTTTACCAATGTTAGGATAGGTTTAAAGAACTACTTAACATTTGCCCACACTACGGTTTTGAAACATGGAGATTAATGTCTTATTTCTATAAGGCATTAACATCCCAAGGTAGACAAGTCATTGAAATGATGTGTACTGACGATTTTAGGGATAAAAGTCCTGAAGATGTATTAGATTATCTTGACTATATAGCAGAGAATGCACAACACTAGGATACAGTTGGTTCTTATGAGTCATCAAGTAAACCCCAATCATCTCTATCTGGTGGAGGCATGCATAACCTTTGGGAAAACCATGATTTTCAAGCCAAATTTGCATCCTTAGCTAGAAAAGTTGAAGCATTAGAGTTGAAAAAGAATGATCATGTAAAGTCTATTCAAAATATTTCATGTTATGTTTGCGATTCAATTGACCATTCTACGCAGGACTGTCCAACCTTGCTAGCTCTGAGAGAAAGTTTGTACGAACAAGTAAATGTTGTTGACAATTTCAAAAGGCCAAATCCAAATTCATACTCCCAAACTTACAACTCTGGTTGGAGAAACCACCCAAATTTCAGTTGGAAAAATAACAACCATGCAAAACCTTCAAAACCAGTTCCTCCAGGCCAAAATTTCCAAAAACCCCAGAGTTACCCACCATATGTCCTACCACCAAGAAAAACTCTAGAAGACACATGGCATTCATTTATTGAAAAACAAGAGTCGATTAATAACCAAACAATGCAAACCTTAACCAATTTGACAAAAACTATCTACAAACTTACATCTGCTCTTACCTTGCATGAAAAAGGAAAGTTTCTTGCTCAACCTAAACCCAATCCCAAAAGTCAACAACATCCTCAAATGGGAAATTCAGGAAACTAAAATATGAGCCAAGTCAAATCGATTATAACCATGCGTGGTGGTAAAGTTATGGAAAATCATATCCTCGACCCTCGTGAAACTAGTAAAGATTCAATTTCAAAGAATAGGGAAGAGTCTGTCGAACCTTTAAACCATGAAGAAATAACCAACTCTCCTCCTATACCCCAATTTCCTCAAGCACTAATCAAGCCAATGAAATCAAACCACAGTCTAGAAATTTATGAAGTTTTTAAACAAGCAAAGGTCAACTTTCTTCTACTGGATGCCACTAAATAAATACCTTCTTATGCTAAATTTCTGAAAGATTTGTGCACGGTGAAAAGGAAACATAAGTTGAAAAAGAAAGCTTTTCTAGCAGAATAGGTAAGTTCCATTCTTTCAACTAATAGTGTTTTGAAATACAAGGATCCTAGTTGTCCAACTATTTCTTGCATTGTTGGGGATCATAAAATTGGATATGTTCTACTTGATCTTGGTGCCAGTGTTAATTTGCTTCCCCACTCAGTGTACCAACAACTTAATCTCGGTGATTTAAAACCAACTTCTACCACTCTTTTACTTATTGATAGATCGATTAAGGTTCCAAAAGGAATAATTGAAGATGTATTAGTCCGAGTTGATAAATTTATATACCCAGTGGATTTTATTGTTTTGGAAACAAATTGCTAATGAATGCAAACAAATTCTTGTTGTATTAGGCACTTGATTCGATACTTATTCACACACACAGTCAGTCAAGAATTAAATGGTATAATAATTAACTAGTAAAAGTGAGGCAAAGTATAAAAAATGAGGGAGTATTAAAATTATAGTTTGAATACTGAAAGTGGATCCCATAATCTTAGCATACTTTTAAATTGATTTATAGTGATTTGTTTTCTCGCAATTAAATTTCTTTATTTAAACAAATTGATAACTAGATTTTAAATTCTCTATGTTTCGACCCCGTACTGACCGAGTTATATTATAACTAGACATTTTTATACTAGAGAGTAATACACTTTTGAGTCGTGTCAATTTTTTAGCGCCGTTGCCGGGAAGTTTTCTAAATTTGGTGTCAGTTTATTTTTATTTTATTTTATTTTTTTGTTTTATCGTTACTATCTTTCTGTCATTCTATTTTATTCTCTTTTTGAAAAATTCAGTTAGCACCCCTCCTCTCTCCAAATTTGAACATTATCTATAAACTTTGGGAGAAACTTCATTTAACCCAAAAGCTTTTACAAATCAGTCCTTAAACCAAATTTTTTTCTTTAAATTTCTGCAATTTACTTTTACAAATCTGAATTTTTTTACACCCTTATACTTGAGAGTAATACACTTTTGAGTCATGTCAGCAATCTTATGGAATATGAATTGTAATATAAGTAATAGTGTCACATAATATGAATTATAATTAGTTCCTGTAATTATCTAATTATAAATATCAGTATAATAATCTCATAAAATATGAATTACAATTTGAGTAATAGTCTCATGTAATTAAAAAAAAAAGTCTTTCTTTTGATGTTCTTCAAATATTAGAGCGGATAAAATTTGGGCTCTTACGCAATTAAAAAAAAGACTTTTTTTTTTGTCTACATGCGTCTTCACTCTCATAGAATCTTGATGATGCCATAGAGATAAAATTATCTTTTCCCTTAAACAATAAAAAACAACATCTTTTAATGCGCATCCTTAATACCTGCAAACTTATTTGACGTTGTGAAGCTCAATTTGCCTTCAGTGGAACTGAATTTGGGTTTAAAAGTCACAATCAATGGAAGTTCTCCTCAATGAATGCCTGCATGAGATCTTTATATGCCTTCCTAGGCTGTAAAGAAAGGAGTCTCGCTAGTTGTGCCTCTAAAAAGTGGCTTATGATATTGGCCACTATTCGTAAGATTGAACTCTGCAAGTTGGAGATAGAGATGGCCAATGGGTTATGCCGACTCGGCCCGTTAAATTAAGGCTTATGTGTGCTCGTGCTCGTGTTGTGCCATGCTCACTATGTGTTTCATGACGTGCCTAATTTTTTCGCTTAGTCCCAGCCAGCACATGTGTCGTGCCCACTCGTGTTGTGCTGTGGGTTGAATCATGTTGTGTCTACGAAAAAATACATAATAAGTTTTTTCTTTTTTAAAAAATTTTTTTAAGAACGCATGCCAAGTTGTTGGAGTACTTTTTTTTAGTCTGTGTACTTTTTTTAAGTCTACACCTTTATTTAAATTTAATAGAATAAAAAATTCAAAACTAAAATATATATTCAATAATAATAAACTAATAATAGTAAGAGAATATAATGTTAATTACTAAGTTTGGCCTTATAGTATTAGAATTTTTTTAATACTTAACAACAACAATAATAATAATAAATTTTTCGTAAGGATTAACTTAACTGTTAACTTTGACTTACATAGAGTCACAGATCATAATTCACAATAATATTAATGCATATTTATAAAATCATTACATTTATAATTTTATTCATTAAAATCATGATATCCAATATTTATTTAATAAATTATAAATATAAATCAATTATAGTATTTTTTAAAACTAAGAATTAAATGAATTTAAGAAATTCAATTTCAAGTTATTTGTAAAATTATAAAATTTTAAGTTTACTTTCTTTAAAAAAATAAAACATGCTTATTGCAGGCTTTTTCATCGTGCCATGCTTATCCCATATCTAACCGTGCCGTGCTTTTAAGGCCCACGTGCTTAAAATTCTAAGTCTTGCCCAACCCACGTGCGTGTCGTGCCGTGCTGTTCGAATACCTGTCGTGGCACGTGCCATCCGATCTATTGGCCATTTCTAGTTGGAGAAGCTGGAGAAGTAGATGGTTGCATCAGCTTCTGATTCTGTTGAAATGGTCTCATGTGATGAGGATGGTGATGGTTCTTACTAGGTGATTGGATAGGAAGAAACCAACAAATCTGAAACTTGCTGCAATTGCTATTGGAACAAGCGGTCGTGAGGGCCTTGGGAAGCTGTCAATCCAAGGAAACAACCATACACATAGAGTCACCAACTTTGGTTTATCAGCAATAGCCTTCGGTTGACCTTTTCTCATAGTCACTTTCGTTGTGGAGTGTTCCCTCTATTGGGGATGAGGGTCTTTTGAAGATAGCTAAGGAAGGTATTTTGGAGATAGCCAACAAAAATGTATGAAATCTTATTTTTTTTGGCTTTTATTTAGCGCAAAATAATAATTTACCTTTGGAAAAAAAAAGTCGTCTGAATAATATTTTGTTAACTCTTTTAACTAAGTGAAGTAAATAATTAACAACTAAAAGAAAATGTTAACTTCTGTTAATTCTTAAAAAAATTATTTGTATATTTTTAAAAAAAATAAAAAAAATCGCATAGTTGGTAGATAATTTTCCTTTATTAAAAATCACTCATTTGTTATGGGTGCCTCAAATTTGCCACCAATAGAGGCTAATTCCGCGTGCATGTGGACGCTTAGCAAAAGTTTGCCTAGAAACAAAGTAAGCTTAGTAGTTAGGGAGTGTTTAGCACTAAGAGCGGGTTGCGCTTAGAAGGGGGATACGCTTATCAATGGGCCACCAGCACAACTAGCCAACTATGGTGCGCTTAGCGATCATCCAAACCCGACCTGAATTTTAGACTTCTCTACAATTGTAAATAGCCTAGAGTTTTCTAGAATTGAGCATTTAAATCCTAGGAGATATTTATGCATGTTGCTAGGAAGTTTCAAGCACTAACACCCAACACTTATAAATAGGGGTGAGCCCCTCTTATTTGCTCACAACCAACCCCACACACAAACTCACCAGCACATATATATTCTCACACAAGCTCTTAAGCTCTTTTGTAATTTATTCTTTAGTGTACAATAAAATTATATTTGGCTATATTGCTCTCTTCTCTGTAGCATCTCCGTAAAGCATTTGGCTAGTTGAGAAGTTCAAAAAGGCTTATTTAGCAACTCGTGTGCTAGAAGTCGTCTAAGTGCCGTATAGGTTTGCTGCATAAAATATCCATCCTGTGACAAGTGGCATCAGAGCTAAGGTTTGCACCCACGCAAGCTAGCTCAACGAGCAATGGCCAACCCTCCTAGCACAACCTAAGAGGGCGTAGTCGGTGTGGAGTTAGTTGAGCCAACTAGTGGCCACGAGGAGGGACAAGCACAAGCTAAGTGTCGCGTCAAGTCCAAGGCCTTTTTCGTAGAAGCCTTGGAGCCTCATTTGGTCATGCTTGAAACTCATATGTCCGCTATTCAAGACAACCTCGATACTTTAGAGGTGAGGGTCGACGGTCTAAAGGGCGAGTATGGTGAGTTCACGATAGCCACCAAGGCCCTCATGCAGGACCAAGTCGACTCTCTCCGAGGGGAGTTTCGAGCATTCCATGATGAGTTATTGAAATTGTATAGCTTCGTGCAAAGCGAGCTATGAGCAATTCATGTAGAGGTTGACGAAGTCCGCTCGAATTGGGCTTGGCACAAGCACACACTTTCCACTGGCCCGGCTTCGACAAGCTCAAGTGATGCGATCAGATCGACATGCCAATGCCGGACACCTACGATGGTGCACGCAATGACACCGTGGTGGATAACTTTCTATTTAGGCTAAAGCAATACTTCGATGCCATGGGTGTTCGTAATGAGGTATCAAAGGTAGGCACCGCACTTACATTCCTTCGAGGCACCACACAACTATGGTGGTGGCAGAAGCATGGTGAGATGGGCAAGGACATTTGCACCATCAACACATGGGCTGGGTTCTAACGCGAACTCTGCAAGTACTTTGTCCCGAGCAACGAGAAGAAGGAAGCTCGAGCACGCCTACATCAACTCAAGAAAACAAGTAGTGCTCGTGATTATATCAAAGACTTCACTACCCTCATACTTGAGATCTCCGACATGTCTGATAAGGACTCTCTCTTCTATTTTCAAGATGGCCTCAAGGATTGGGTTAAGGCAGAACTCGATAGGCGTGGTGTGCAAACTCTCGATGACACCATCGCTGTTGTAGAGTCACTCGCTGATTACTCCACCTAATCCAAGGACAAGAGGCCCAACTAAGGAAAAGGTAAGGGAGAGGGTCGGAAGGATAAGAGCCATCACTGGAAGGAGTAGGAGTAGAAAAAGCCTCCAAGTGGCAGGAGGGAGCAAAGTAAATCAGAGAAATAACAACCGCCTAGGCCTCGAAACCTATATTTCATTTGTAATTGCCCTTTTTGGGTATGCAACTGTTCATAGAAGAAGTCACTTAATGCTCTAATAGCCCAACTCAAGGGCAATTCCACACTGTCAATGGAGGAACCCCAACATAGCATGGATACCCTCTAACGCCTCGGCGCACTCAAGAGCCACCCGCCAATACCTAGGAAGTAGGGGTGTTCAGAATCCAATCCGATCCGCTCAATCCGTCTAATCCGTGAAAATTCGATCCGTATAAATCTGATCCGTAGATCCGTGGATTGGATATGGATTGAAAATTTAAAAATCCGCAGTCGATGGATTGGATATGGATTTACTTCTGTAAATCCGCAAAAATCCGTGAATCCGCAAAAAAAAAAAATATATATATATATAGATTTAGTTAAAAAATTATTATAAATGTGATATTACATAATTACATAAGTACTATAATATATCTTACCCATTACCCAATAATAATATAAAATAAAAAATAATTAAATAATCAAATATACAAATATAACTTGTAAAAATTGTAAAACAAAATAAAAACAAAGTCATACGCACTAGCAAAAGCAAAGTAACGTAACACTAAGTTACCAACAATTTGTAAAGTCACCCAAAAGTAAAGTAACATAACGACAAGTCACCAACAATTTGCAAACAAAAAACTCTAAGCTTCCCGGCTGTCACACGCACTAACAACTAGGGTTGGTAATGGGACGGGATGGGATGGGATTTATCAATCCCAATCCGGCCCCGTATATGCAAGTGGGATAAAAAAAAGTCGCACTCCTGTCCCTTTATTTTTTTTGGGACAAAAATATGTCCCGATCTCCTCCCAAAAGAGATGGGATCCCGCATCCAATTGGAAAATTTTCTTTTCTTAGTCAGCAATGAGATAGGATGGGACAAAATTTGCCAATCCCACTCCCGTTTCGTATATGCAAATGGGATAAAAAAATGTCTCACTCCAGTCCCTAAATTTTTTTATGGGACAAAAATATGTCTCAATCCCATCCCATCGAGAAAAATTGTCATCCATACTAGCAACACTCAATACTGGTTCGATACACTCTCGACACCGATTTGAAGGACGTCGGCTGTGCGATTCCAGTAAGAGCAAGCCTTCTTCTTCCTCGAGTCCATTGAGCCACTTCACAATCACTAGTTTAAGCCAAACAATTGCACTATCACAACCTTCAAGATCGCCACCCGTACTTTTCTTGGTTCCCATCGTTAACGGCTCCGTAATCATCACTTTTCGACAAGTGCAACCGCCTTGGTGAAGGATCAGACTGTGTTTGGTTTCAAAAACTTCGTCATTTCAATTAATTTTGGCTTTATTTGAACAATTAATTTGGGTGTTATATTAATGTATTATTGTAACTTTAGTTGAATAATTAATCTTAGTGTGTTATATTTAGAAACTTTAAATGTATTATTGTAGCTTTATTTGAATAATTAATCTCAATGTGCTATATTTTGAAACTTTGAATGTATTATTTTAGTTTTATTTAAACAATTAATTTGTTTAAATTTTATTCAATTTTAAATTTAATTAGTAGTAAATTTATTTTTATATTAGATTTTTTTATTTCATTAGTTCATGGATTGGGGAGAATTAAAAATTTTTAATTCAGAAACTGATGTGCAAAATAGTGTATTGGATATGGATTAAGTTAAATCCGCATCCGATCCGCAGACGTATGGATTGGATATGGATTGAAAAATTATAATCCGTAAAATTATGGATCGGATATGGATTGATGTCCAATCCGTAAAATCCGATCCGCGAACACCCCTACTAGGAAGAAAGGGTTCATGTACGTGAGTGCGTCTATCAATGGCTAAGCCATGCGTGCCTTGCTTGGCACTAGAGCGACGCACAACTTTATCTCAGAAGATGAAGCCAAGCACTTCGGCCTCAAGGTGACGAAGGAAGAAGTCACCATCCAGGCTATAAAATCATACGCTAAGCCCATCGCGTGCATCGTACAAGGCGTATGCGTAACACTCGAAACATGAAGTGGAAAACTCAACTTCTCCGTCGTGCCTATGGACGACTTCGAGATGGTCTTTGGCATAGAGTTCTTCGATTAAGTCCATGCCTTCCCGCTACCAGTAATGAACTCCCTAAGAATCATCGACGGAAGTATAGCATGCATGGTTCTAGCCAAACGATCCAAGACCGAGGACAAGACGCTCTCGGCCATGTAATTCAAGAAGGGCTTTCGGAAAGACCTAAGCTTCTTGGTCTCCATTCGGGAGTTGAATGATGGAGAAAATGGTAGAGACTCATCGAGCCAAGTCTCTTCGCTTACCCAAGGAGTTCTCAACAAGTTTAAGGACGTCATGCCTTCGGAACTTTCAAAGAAGCTCTTACTTGGATGAAAGGTGTATCATGAAATCAAGTTAGAACAAGGCACAAAGCCACCATCCTTGGAGCCTTACTGCATGGCGCCACCCAAAATTGAGGAGTTGCGAAGACAACTCAAAGACTTGCTAGACGCGGGCTACATTTTCCCATCGAAGGCTTCATTCGGTGCACTCGTGCTCTTTCAAAAGAAGAAAGATAGATCCCTCTGCATGTGCATCGACTATCACGCACTCAATAAGACCACGATAAAAAATAAGTGTCTGATCCCCTTGATCGCAGATTTTTTCCTTTAACTTGGCAAAGTGCGGTACTTCACCACGCTCGACCTTCGGTCCGGGTACTACCAAGTGCGCATCGCCAAGGGACTCAAATTTGCCACCAACGGAGGCTAATTTTGAGCGCACAGGTACACTTAACAAAAGTATGCCTAGACGCGGAGTGCACTTATTAGCTAGGTTGCGCTTAGAAGAGGATACACTTAACAAAGGGCCACCAACACAATTAGCCAACTGTGGAGCGCTTAGCGATCATCCAAGCCTGGCCCGAATTCTAGACTTTTCTACAATTGTAAATAGCCTAGAGTTTTCTAGGATTGAGCACTTAAGTCCTAGGAGATATTTATGCAAGTTGTTAAGAAGTTTTAAGAACTAGCTCCCAACACCTATAAATAAGGGTGAGCCCTCCTTATTTGCTCACCACTACATCACACACACAAACTCACCAGCACATACACATTCTCACACGAGCCCTCAAGCTCTCTTTTAAAGCTCTCTTATAATTTATTCTTTAGTGTGTAATAGAATTATATTTGGCCATATTGCTCTCTTCTCTCTAGCATCTCCGCAAAGTATTTCTTGCTTGGCTAGTTAAGAAGTTCGAAAAGGTTTACTTAGCGACTTGTGTGCTAGAAATCGTTTAAGTGCTACACGGGTTTGCTGTGCAAAATACCCATCTTGTGACACATTACTCAAAGCCATGCAAAAAAATTTTGTAGGGCAGTTGTTTAATCAAATGAAAAGGATCTCTATGACATTGCGCATTAATATATTGGTATTTGGTCTTGTGAAAAAAGAAAGTTCAATTAAACATTAAGAGGGGTACACATAATATACTTCTTATAATGAACAAAAATCCATAAAAAGGTGAATGAGGTCTGAGCAAAATACAAACAGAAGTAGTATGGGTTGTATGGGTTGCACAATATTCTTCAGCTTTCTAGCTAGAACCTTCTTGTATTTTCATCATACAACAAGAAGAATTGACGCATTTATTCGCTAGCTAATTTGCATTTAGTATTTACTTGAAAAAAGTGATTCTTCTTAAATCTGGTTTACTTTTTGGGTTTTTTTTCTAGCTCTAGCCCCACAACAACCTAAAATAAGTACAAGTGGCATTGTTAAACAAAACGTTTAGGGTTATATATTGAATACGTGGGTCCAACTATGTTGTCATACCACAGTTTTGTCTTTTCTGACTTAGTGACTGTAGAATTTCATTGAGTCTCTATACGGTCTTTCTTATTTACAATTTGTACATAAGTATTGAAATGATAAAATTACCCTAAAATAAAAAAAATGAAAAAACTGTATGGTTGCTAGATTTTGAATAATCCTTAATTCGTCATTATGATGAATTCATGAAACTTGATAAAACATTTGGATGTTTCAACTTTGTACTATAATACCTAAATAAAATCTCATTTAATAATGAAAATAAATTAATCAAGCCAAACAAAACTAATCTAGCTAACCCTAAAATGACTAAGTGGCATAGTAAAGGCTTCGCGAACGATGGTGGATATAGTAGCGGGGATGACATTTGTGTAGACATGGAAGCATCGGGTGTTCGTGATCGTAGCGTATATCGTTGTGTGCTAGTAGCTTCAATGATTTGGAGCAGCGACACAGTTGCACCATAGATCACAGCTGGAGGTTGCAAATGCAACTATTTTGGCACCGTGAAAGCTTGGAGAAGATGATAGACTAAGAAACTTAAGTTTAGAGAAGATGACACATTAAGAAGTTTAAAGGGTGCCAAATTGTCAATAGCTAGCTACTCTTAAACCCAAGACCAAGTAGAGAAGAGCCATCAGCCCTACACACCACAAGATAAGAAGACAAAAGAAAGAAGATGATAATGAAGAAAAAAATAAAAAAAAAAGAGAGGAAAGAGTTTTTTTTTAGAACTAATTTAAGGTATTTTTATCTTTTTATTGATATGACTTTGTTATGATGATTAATGTGACATGGTTGTAAACAAAATTTCTTTTAATACTTACAAAAAGTAGTAAATAAAAAGCAGTGTAAGATCATAAAATTGAATTTTGATATTATAGGTAAGTAGAAAGTATCATAATACTTTTAAATATTTTTAAAAATAAGAAAGAGTGCATAGGTGCTCAATGTAATTTTATAGTACAAAAACTATGGTACCATATAACAGTGGCAACACAGTCCGACCCAGCATACGTATTGTTAAGTTCCTTTTGCACGTTGATAATTAAATTTCCATTATACTCATAAGTAGTTGGGGTGCTGGCACTAGACTCTTGTACTATTTTAAAATTTTTTATAATAATTATGTTAAGGTTTCTTCTTAAGTTATATTTAATATAACTTATAGATAAGTAAAATTCACTCATTGATCTACTTAATCCCATTGTTTTGTTACTCATTTTTACATTGAAAAAAGTGATTGTAAATTATAAAAAATATAACTTAAGAAAATCCTTATAAATGTAATTTGGAAAGTCCTTGTGTTTATTAAAAACACTCAGCAACCAAAAGCGCAAGAAAAAAATTTGGTACGGGAAGTTGTTTAATCATACAAATATGATAATCCATAAAGAGCATTTTGATAACGTGCATATTGTTGCCCAAGGTAATAAGTGTGTGAAATAAAGGGTCATAGGGTTTTCCATAAAATTAGCATGAATAATGTGACACAATTTGATTAAACGACTTAAAAAATAAATAATAAAGATAAAATATGTGGGCTCTTTTAATTCAACCAATTTTAATTTATTAAATATCTTCAAGAGTACTAGATGGAATAATTTTAAAATAACTTTGTTTAGTTAGCCAATTAAGTTTGAGTTTATACAACATAATTTGTACAAAACTATTTGGATGTATCATTTCTCGAAAGATCCATCTATTATTAGCCATTACCAAACAGCGTCTTCCTTGTAATCCTTTTTTGACAGGAAATCACCTCCACTTTCCTTCTAAGCTTGTCATTCAGATAAGATTTCAGTTCTTGCTACGTCCTAATCTCTTCAAGTAAAACATGACAAATAGAGTAATTGAATGATTGAATCCCACTAATCACCAACTAGGGTGTGTGTATCATTCATATATTCATGATATTCTAGTGATGCAAGTCTCTATATTCAAATGAAAAAAGATAAACAAGGTTTGAACAAAGCGCAAAGAGGAAGATGACAAAGAAGAAAATAAGGGCCACACGAAAGAAGAGGATGAACAAAAATAGAGCAGTGACTGTTTGTAGGAAGTAGAAAATGGGACAGTCCCAAATTACGATCATTGTTAGCTAGCTTTCACTCTACTTGAAGATTCATAAATAGTTAGCTAGCTTATAACTTCAAGGATTGCATATTTCTTTGGCCAACTTCTTTACATTAATTAGATTCTGAAATAAAGTGGACTTGGATGAATATCATGGATTACTTTGAAAAAAGTATTCTTTGCCTTTCTGGCATAGTCCTCGCAGATAAAATACATATATATGGGAAAACATCGAACATATTCGGTTAAACTAAAAAGATTTCAAGTGGAATACATATTGATCGAACACATGTAAAGGGATAAATTGGCAGTCAATTTCATTTTGATTCAGGAATATATTGGAGTAGAAAGGTGTTAAAGAGACGGATATATGGGAATATAAAAATACTAAAGAGACAAAGCACTGACTGAAGACTATGATACTGATATATATATATATATATATATATATATTCCTGAGGAGGTAAATTTCAATTGTACAAGGGAAGCTTTATTAATAAAAAATTAAAAAAAGAAATAGATTTACTTAATCAGGAAAAATGTAATGAGCCTTACTCTTATAAAAAAGACTTAAGAACAAATCAATGGAGAATAATTGCGAAAATAAAAACCATGCATGCATGCAAAGAAGAAAGAAATCATAAAGTTATGCAAATCTATAACTAGGGAAAGAAATTTTCTGAGTGCGGACGATGCTGATGATTTTCTTTTTTCAATTAAGTGAATTAGTTGGCACTAATTTATCAATATTTAATTATATCCACCACTTTGTATCAAAGTTTTAGGTCTGAATATCATTTCTCATGAGAATAGACGGATATGATATATATTCATATATGGTCCTTTAATTATTCGCGCTTTTATTATTCTGGGACATCTGTTTCCCAACAAGCAAGAAATTGATTTTGTTTTTTTCTTAAAAAAAGATAAAATTTAATTAATTGCAGTGACCAAATCGAATCTTACATAATTTGATAGAGCAAACCATTAGTTTGGGTTATGGTAAAATTGTGGTGAAATATTTGGCCCAAAATATTTAAGAAGTTGCTATTGGGGATAATTTCTTTGGTTTTCCCATAAGGATTTATAGGGAAAGAAATAGTTTAGAACTCGAAAAGAAGGAAATTGACGTTAGAGGCGTCGCCAGCGATGGCTGGCAATAGTACTTTGATGGTCATGGCAGAGAGAAAGCTTGGTTTCTATGAAACCCCTAAAAAATGTATGGAAAAGAGTTGAACGAGAGAAGAAGGACCTCCTTATGATAGAATGAGTTTGACCTTTTATAGTAGAGCGCCCTTGAGGACATTTTGGTCCTTTCGGAGAGTTGGCATTATGTGGTTGGCGGTTTCCCTCCTCAGAGAGGTGCTTTTTAGTAATATTAGGACAAATTTCAAATATATTAGATTATTCCCTGGTTGGATTTAGCTCTAAATGAGGCATTCTCTTTGATACTGTCCTTTTGGGACCACACATGTGGTAATCTCTTATTGGCCCTTCCAATAAGCCAACAACTTCAGGTGCCGTCGGACTGTATGATGGGTGTCAATGGACGTGTTGAGATGGTCTTCTCTGTACAACCTTTTGCAGGTGGCTATTTCTGGGGTTCTTCTATTACGGACTGAGCCGGACCAATGAGGGATTCTCTTACACTAACGTGCCCAAATATTTGTAGAAGCTCCTGTTATTGTTACAATGGTCCCCATGTGATATGGGGCAATACTTAGACATCAAGGAAGAGACATCCTTTGGTTTTATCAAATATTAAGGTAGCTCACATCCGCTCACCTCATGTTTTCCATAAGGTAAGCGGATGTGAGCTACCTTACATTTTTTATAAACTTTTATAATATTATTATAAAGAGTTTTAATAAAGTGTGAGATCCTTTATTACACAGTCACTCTATTCATCCATATTCTAATTTGCGATTAAATAATAATGTTGAGTATCACATAATGCAAGAAGCATTAGGATTTTCTTCGCTGAACATCTGAGGACCACGTATCATGATCATCTGGGCAATCATAAACTGCATGTCCTCTTGATCATGACTATTCTGCACAGGATAATATGCATATCCATCACTCAAGCTTACAACTAGCATCCGCCTTGGCCTGTTGTTTAGTTTTCTTATTCCTCTATTTCTGATTCTTTCAGAGTTTCAGTGGATGCTTTGTCTTTCTTCTCACAGCCGCCATTATATTTATCTATATATCTTTTCATCACTTTTTTCTAATTGCTGGAACCACGTCAGTGTTTCTTTTCATCTTCTGTTTCAGGTGAGCTGTGAATTGTTGATCGTCCATTGTGTCCTTTACTGTTACTAGATCGTTGCCTGTGTCTATTGACACCATCGAGTACCCTATAGGTTAAAAAAAAAATTAAGGATATATGTATAAACTGCTGTAAAAATTAAAAGAGTCTATGGTGCTCTTTGTCCATCCGCTGCAGGTCACGTGTATATAAATATAAACATTATTATGATTAATTAACATGGTAAGGATTGAAAAGGAGCCATGCTCTTGGAGCACCTAAGGCCTTTTCGTAAAAATTGGTACTGTCACCGCCTTAGGCCATGACGACCATGCCAAGCCTTGGCTTGTGGCCTTGTGCCAAGTCATTGGCTGCAACATGGGCGTGCTTGAGAGCAAGCACGAAAGCAAGGCAAAACTGGCATGGGGGCTGGGGCGTGGTAGCAAACGCACGCTGTTGGACAAGTGCAGGGGCATGTTGGATAGTGCATGCAAGAGCGTGCGCGCCAACATCTTGCGAGCGTGCTGCCGTGGGGTGCACGAAGCGGGCACACAAGCCAAATTGTGTAGAATTGTGAGATGGCACAAGACTAAGTCAAGGACTGAAAAATAGGTCTAAAAACAAGCATGAGTGGTCAGTTGTTGTCACAACTAATGGAAGTCATGATCTTGGAGATTGTGACAAGAAATGTGGAGAGAAACAAAGGAAGTAGGCTTTGTAAACTTTGTTCATTAGCTAGTGGGCAAGGTGTTGCCTATCCTTGGAGAGTGGAGACGTGCTTACTAAAATCATGTTTAGTGGTGTCTAGTCTTGGGGAAAAAGAAAAGAGGCTGCTCAAGGGTTGATCCCTACCTTGCCTTAGCAAATAGGGGTGTCATTTGCAATGTGTATAAATAGTGAGGCTGTGTGTGTACTTGGCCATCTAGATTTTGGTAAAAGAGTGGACTCCTTGAGCACACAAGCCTAGAGATAATTGTAATCTCTTATTATTGAGTGAATAGAAAAGCTGGGGTTGGTGCCTCGGCACAAAGCAACAATGTGTATGTTTGTTTCTATTTCGTTGAAGCAAAAGTCCTGTGGTGCGTATCATAGCCTTCGTTGTCGTTGTTGAGTGGTTAGCCGAGCAAGGCTTGTCACCATCACAGGCTTGCCGCATTAAAGAGAACAGTCGTGTGACACAATCTAAGATGGCAGGTTACGCATCATGCAAAGATTAATTGGTTGAAGAGTAAAAACAGTTAATGAAAGTAACGTGTAGGCCATATTACTCTTTCAACTAATCAATTTGTTCAGCTTGCCACATAAGCCACCACCTGAGATTGCACAAGAAAGTCTGTACCACAGTTCCTAAATGCATCAGTATTGTAAAATAATATGGTCTTTAATTAGAATATAATTCCTCTTTATTCTACTTAAATCACAGCGATCTAACCTTTGTACTTCAAGATGATCTTCCTGATTGTTTTAGCACAACCCTCACAATGCAATCAGATCTTCAAAACCAATGGTACTCTGCCACATTTAATTATTAGTTACATTTGATCATAACAGTTATGGAAGTGAACTTACTGGCCAAATTTTTTAATGTTAAAAACTAAGCCGAGTTGTTTTGACCATACAAATCCTAGCGGCAATTTTTTTTCCCTTTATTAATTTGTCGGCCAACTATATATTTACAAGCATATGAAATGAAATTATGGTAACAGCTTCATATGAAATTATGGTAACAGCTTCTTGTACAGTTTCGCGTCTTAGATTGTGTTTTATATGTTGACTTCATAACCTAATATTGTTTCTTAAATTGCATTATCTGTAACTTTCATTAATTTAAAAATAATTTTTTGTATGACTTACTTATTGCTTATCAAATAACTAAAAAGTCATGAAAAAATTATTTTTGGATCAATTGTATAATAATAGGTTGAAATAAAAGAAAATTTCTTCTTACAAACTATGATGCCTATTAACAAAGTCAAATAGGAAAAAGAATTAACTAAACTATGGCGTAGGAACTAAACAGAAAATACAAGGAAAGAGAAGTGGGTGGAGATTGGCATTTTAATGGTGCCGCCTCTATAGATGTTAAAGTAATGAATAAGCATAAACTGGATTCTGACGGTGGAACAGTAGAGCCAACATCAATTAGGGAAAACACGTGATGAATACGTGCTTACCTAAATTTTAAGTATCTCACCTATGTGACGTAAACAGTAGCCCCAAAAAACAGCTCATTTTAATATCTATTGGATTCTAGATGAATCAATAGATTATATTTAATGAAATTAAATATTAATTTTTTTTAATATTTTCTTTCTCTGTGTGAATCTCACTTCAAATACTTCTCCCACCTATATTTTCTCTCTCTTTAGCACTCGCTCTCTCTCTCTTCCCTTTTTTTTTATTCCCTGACTTTTTGATTCAATTTTTTTTCTCAACCACAAAAATTTCTTTACTTTCTCCAAATTCATCAAAAATTTCTTTACTTTCTCCAAATTCATCCCATAGCTCCATGCGAAAATCATTCAGCAAGTCGTATAAGATTAAGCTTGTTATTCTTTGGCACATACTTCCCTTGATGGGCACAAGTAAATTGTCCACTAGTCATCTCATTATAACCCACTCTCCTCTTGGAAGAAGATCAATTTCGAATCTAAAACCCCTCCTACCAACTGTAATCTTCATAGTAGTTTCTAGCCTGTTCGAACATTTCAAAAATCATCCCTACATATGGTGCTTCTAATTGTTCAAGGTCCCTTTTCAACTTCTTTACCATTGTTTTGCTACAATGTGTCAACCAGTTAATTGGATTTTATGAAAGAAAGTAACAATAATGAAACAACATAATAATTTAATAGAATGAAAATAATCAGTGCATGAAAGATAAAAATATAGAAAGAAAAGAATTTATGAAATGGAAAAGCTAGCTAAAGTTAACTATGGAAAATAAATAAAAACAATTATGAAATTATGATGACACGACTCAAAAGTGTTGATTACTTCCAAGTATAAGAGTATTTACTTATAATATATCCTAATGAGTTCGGGTTCAAATCACAGAAAATCTAAAAATCTATTAGTCAATTATTAAATAAAATTAACTTGTAAAAAAATAAATTATTTGTTTAAAAAATGCTAAGGCTACGAGATCTACTCTTGGTATCCAAGTTGTGGTCTACTTTAGTCTTAATTATTAATTAACCACTTATACATAAATAAGGGATAAAATACATCATGTGCCACAACCATATAGGTTTATCAACATTATATCTAAATACCATAGGGATACATCTAGATTTGTAGATTATGATTAAACAAAAATAACTGGTGAAAAAAATAACTTGTAAATATATAATCATAATGATAAACTATAAACTTACTTAAGAAAATAATTAATTCCATAATTTGAATATTTAAGTTTCACTTTTCATCTTATCTTAGAAGATTAGCCACTTATTTTGACAAACAAAACACTTATTTTATTCAACACACTTCTAAACTATATTACAAAAAATTAAATACAAAAAAAAAGAAGAAATTGTTTTCTAAACTCCTGTCTTTCGTTCCTCCTCTCCAATTCTTTCCTCTCTACCCCCAACTATTCTTCACCTTATCCTTCTTTTTTATAGGCAACTTGTTATCTCTTCTCTTCTTATTTTATTATTATTCTTTTTTTATCAAGAAAGAAACGAAGAAAGAAGTGATAGTCAAAAGTGGCGGCTACCACTTGACTATTACTCTATTATTTCCCAATAATACATCTCACTTCTGACATTATCTTTCTTTTCTTTTTAATCAATGCAGTCCATCTTTTTTATCTCTTGCTTTTGGTTACAATTTTCTCTTTATTTTTTAAAAATATATATAATATAAGATAAAATTAACATATTATAATTTAATTTACCATAAAATTATATTAGGGGGCATTAAGATAATTTATGAGTTATGAGTGTATTAATCAATACTGTAAATGAAAAAAATAATGATTTTAACTTTTATTAAATGTATACTTTCTAGTATTAATCATACCTCTCAACCAGCATATTGTTAGTTCCTAGCAAATTAAGCAAAAATATATAGCAAATTTCAAAGTCAAATTGAAATCTCTTTTCTTTTAAAAGGCAACTATGTTTACTTCTTTAATCAGATTAATGACAACAAACCAAAAAAAATAATCTATAAGCATTATCTCTAGCTTAAAAAAATATCACTCTCACATCAACCATTCATGCAAATGAGTCAAGTAAACTCATGTAAAATGATCAATTATTAAAGCTATATTAATCAAACTACTTTGAAGAATGATATGTCAAATCCCAAAATCTCACGGGTAAGAGTGACACTCTCAAAAAAAAATAAACTCAATAAAAATAGATACTATAAGGAATGGTGGATTGAGAAAAAATAATAGGAAAACAATATCACTCATTCTCACTAAGATAAAAGAATGATGATCATTACTTAGAAAAGAATATGATCTCAAGTCAAACGAATTACTAGTCAAACCAATATTATTATCTATATTTATTTTTATGTATCACCACACCTTTTAGTCCATATTACCAGCTTCTATTTCAAACTATAGTTCTCTAAAATTAAGAAGGAATTTTAATATGACGTAATATAGGTTAGTGACATGGCTAATAAATAGGAAAAAAAATGTTCGAGACAAAAAAATAGAGATCTTTTGGAAATTGTAAGGTGCTTTTCACTTTCATTCATTCATTCATTATTTATTTATTTTTATTGTTTTATATTTTATTGTTAATATTTTTTGTAGTGCACTATTTTTTTGAAAAAAAATCATCCATATTTTTCTCAAGTATGAATGTATGACAAAAAACATAAAATATATGTTAATATTCCAAATTGGATTGAGATAGGATAATAATAAGTATAGGCTCAAAAAAGGGTAACTATCAATACTTCACAATGAATATGGCTAGAAATGCTTAAACTATTAGATGCAGGTATCATTTACCCCATTTCTGATAGTTCATAGGTCAGTCATGTGCAAGTGGTCCCCAAAAAGTCAGGAGTCACAGTAGTTACTAATGCTGATAATGAATTGATACCCAGTAGAGTGACTACAGGATGGGGTGTATGCATTGATTATAGAAAGTTAAATTCTGTCACACGTAAAGACCATTTTCTTTTACCATTTATTGATCAAATGCTTGATAGATTAGCAGGCCATGAATTTTATTGCTTTCTAGATGGCTACTCAGGATACAATCAGATTCCCATAGCACCAAAAGATCAAGAGAAAACTACTTTCACTTGCCCTTTTGACACTTTTGCATATAGGAGAATGCCATTTGGATTATGTAATGGACCTGCTACATTTCAACGTTGTATGTTAAGCATTTTTTCTGATATGGTTGAACGATTTCTTGAGCTCTTTATGGATGATTTTTCTGATTTGATCATTTTACATCATCTAACACGTTTTGTGTATGTTAGAATTTGGTCTTAAATTGGGAGAATTTTTTATGGTAAAACAAGATTCTCGGTCATTTTTTGAAAAGGTATTGATATGGTTGATATGCCATTTGAAAAGTTAAAGTAAGATCTTTCCTTGGACATTGTTTTTATGACGTTTCATTATTTTAGCACCCCATCATTTACTTGCTAATGATGCACATTTTGTCTTTGATGATTCATGTCTTGTACCATTTGAAAAGTTAAAGTAATTGTTGATGCATCACCCATCATTCATGCCAAACCTGGAGCTTAGGATTCGAACTCATGTGTGATGCATCGATTAGGACAAAGGACAAAGAGTAGATCGAATTCCTCATGTTATTTACTATGCTAGTATGACATTAAATGATGCACAGTTGAACTATTCAACTATCTTTTGAAAGAAATGCTAGCAGCAGTGCTTGCATTAGAAAAATTTCGGTCTTATCTTATTGGTTGTAAAATAATTGTATTCACAGATCATGCTGCTCTTAAATTTCTCCTCACAAAGAAAGATGCAAAAGCTAGACTAATTCGTTGGGTGTTGCTTTTGCAGGAATTTGACTTGGAATTCAAAGATAAGAAAGGGACAGAAAATGTTGTGGCTGACCATCTCTCTCGTTTCCACTTTGACATCAACACAGAACCCTTAACATTGAATGAGTCATTTCCAGATGAACAATTAATGAGTGTGGAAGTATTACCTTGGTATGGTGATATAGTTAATTATCTTGTTACAGATAAACTTTCAGAGCATTGGACCAAGCAAGACAGGGCCAAATTCTTTGCGGAAATAAAGAATTTTTTCTGGGATGACCCCTATCTGTTCAAGTATTGTGCAGATCAAATTATTCGACGATGTGTCCCAGAGAATGAATTTCATAACATCCTTTCGTTCTGCCATGAACAAGCTTGTGGAGGCCATTTCAGCGTTAAGAAAACGGGGACTAAAGTTCTACAATGTGGTTTCTATTGGCCAACTATATTTCGAGATGCTTACACCTTTTGTTCTTCATGTGATGGGTGTCAAAGAATGGGGAGCATTACACGAAGGAACATGATGCCACTAAATTCAATTTTAGTGGTTGAGATTTTTGATGTATGGGGTATCGACTTCATGGGACCCTTTCCCCCATCTTTTGGTCATCAATACATATTGGTTGCTGTTGACTATGTTTCGAAATGGGTAGAGGCAATTCCATGCAGAACCAATGATCATAAAGTGGTGATAGGGTTTTTGAAGAGCAACATTGTTTCACGCTTTGGATTCCCTCGAACGATAATCGGTGATGGTGGTACCCACTTTTGTAACAAATAATTCAAAGCACTTTTGACAAAGTACTCCATCACTCATAAAGTGGCGACCCCGTATCATCCGCAAACCAGTGGCCAAGTTGAGATCTCCAATCAAGAAATAAAGCACATCTTAGAAAAGACCGTGAGGCCAGACAGAAAAGATTGGTCATTAAGACTCGATGATGCATTATGGGCATATAGAACGACTTTCAAGACCCCAATTGGGATGTCACCCTACAGGCTAGTGTATGGAAAAGCTTGCCACCTACCTGTGGAACTCGAGCATCGTGCGTACTGGGCCATCAAGAAATTCAATTTTGACATGCAGCAAGTTGGCTCAGAAAGACGATTACAGCTGGCAGAACTTGAAGAAATTCGTAATGATGCATACGAAAATGCCAAGGTTTACAAGCAGCGAATGAAAGTCTTTCATGATAAGCAGATTATGAGAAAATCTTTCACTCCAGTCGAAAAGTACTTTTATTCAATTCTCGTTTGCACCTATTCCCAGGTAAGCTACACTCTCGATGGTCTGGCCCCTTCATTGTTCATACTGTTTTTTCACATGGGGCAATTGAAATTAAGGACCCAAAGAACGGTGTCATGTTTAAAGTTAATGGTCAAAGATTAAAGCCATATCTAGAGTACCAACCACATGGAGAGGACACCGAAATAAATTTGAGTGACCCACCACATTTGAATTAAGATTTTTCTATTTTTTTTCGTGATTTGATTTTTTTTTCTTTCTTTTTACTATTCTTTTGCTAATTGAAATTATTTGTGTATAAGTGTGTTTGTTTAACCATTGAGCTTTCTTTTATCACTTTTAATCATGAGACAGTTCCTCTTGAACATCCTTAGACGACTTCAACGTGTCCAATCTCATCTCAGAGGCCAGATACAATTTTGTAAAACACATCGTATTTGGAAGCTACAACCACCGGAGTTAATATCCCACGTTGAGGATTTAGAAAGCCAACTCAAAGACATTGAGAGAAGTGTCTACAACATCCAGTTGGAGCTTGAGGTAAATTCTATAAGAGGACGATTGTGATTTTCTTTGTGTGTTTTTATTTGTTTGTTATTCCGTTTGTGTGTTTTAGTTTGTCACCCCGGTTAAGTGGCGGATAACGGTACTCCGTGACAATCAAGTCGGTTACTTCAGTTTCCCATAATTACTGATCTTCTGAGGCGAAGGTATGGATAGAAACGAGATCTTAGCAAAGCTTCATAGTCGATTCTCTTCACTTCCTCAGAATGCCCTCCTCACAATCTATAAAGCTCGATCCGAACGCATGCGATTGCTCATGAGGAATAACATACCTGCTGATATTCGTTGGTTAATCGAGGCTAAAGTACGCTTAACAGGTGAGTTGCCTCCTAAATTTATTGCATACATGCGTGGTTGTGGTAAAGGAAATTATGCAAGAAAGCGCAGAGCTCGAAAAATTTCGGTTGCTTGTCATAAGTGTGCCAGAATGATATGCGATAAAAAACGATGTTCTTTAGGAATGGTGTCTGATAACAGAGAAGATAAGATTCAATTCATTAGGGATGGCTTGAATAAGGAGTCATTGGATGATATCCTTTTGTCTCTTGAAACGCATCCCAGTGGATATGTGCAAGGAGCGATTCTCCAGTTATGGCCATCATTTCAGAAAGAGCATGCACGATACTGATCTCGAATCTGACTATAAACGACCCTGTTTGCCAGTTTATAAGAAAACTGGATGGGAAGCCTATCCTCGACCCATAGAGGGCGTTGAAGCCGTTTCTGGACGTAAAACCAGAGGAAGATGTGAGCCACAGTCGCAACTACCTGTAAATATCCTTTTACTTTACTGTTGTTTTATTTTACTGTTGTTTTACCATTTGCATTATTGTCTTTAATAATTTTATATTTGTCATTACTTGCTTTTCCTTTTTACTGTTTTCTTTTTGACTCTCAAGCCATGTGCATTACACGATTAATTGACATATACATGACACCTCATTCACAGCTGTGACCCATTGCCGCCAAGATCCTTAATTATGATTCTTTTCGTTTACACTCACAAATTGTTTTTGAGAAGTATCATAATGACAGCTACTCCCAATAAACAATTCAAGAACATTTGTGTGCTTTCCGGATTTAACTATGGTAAATATAAAGAGTTCTTTGAGGCAGCCATTGATCTTGGTCGATGCATAGCAGAGAGAAAATTACACTTAGTATACGGCGGAGGTGACCGAGGGTTATCAAAATTGGTCTCAGAAACTGCTTTTGTCAGAGGAAGTCAAGTGTTAGGCATCATACCACAAGCCCTAAAACCTTTGGGCTGCTTGTCTAACTCACCGACTGGAGAAGAGTTAGTTGTCTCAGGTATGCAAGAAAGAATAACTGAAATGCTTAATCATGCTGATGCTTTTATTTTCTTACCAGGAGATCTTGCAACTCTAGAGGCACTTATCACTTTAGCATCTTGGGCCCATCTGCACATTCATCAAAAACCCATCGGTTTGTTAAATGTCAATAATTTTTATGATGGCTTTATCGCATTTCTTAACCATGCAATAAAAAACTACTTCATTCCCTCTACGGTGAAAAAGCTTTTTATTTGTGCTCACACTGCTAATGAGCTACTTGATCTGTTACAAGCTTATCGACTGAGCCAGATCCCAAGACCTTGGTGTTGGAGTGTACAAATAACGATGGTAACAATAGCAGCAGTAAGAAGTACAAATTAGATTTAAATCTCCGCCTGTAAATATTTTATTCTGTGTTGCACCACCCAGGTGATGTCTTCTAAACTCTACTTCTTTCCTTTAAAACATTGAGGACAATGTTTAGTTCTGGGTTGGGGGAGGTGATACTTGACAATTGTGGAATGTTGGTTAAGTTTTTACTAATTTTTTGTTGTAGAAACTAACTGTTGCTAACTGTTTGTGTTGAAGATGGCTGAATATGGAGTGTAGTTACTCTAGAAACGCATCTTCTTAGTTAAAAAAAAAGAAAAAAAAAATAATAAAAAAAAAAATTCTTATTTTTCGTGTGATCTTTCTAACTTTTTGACTTCTCCTTTATAAATATGCATTTTCAAATTTTGAGTCGAAGATGGCTGAATATAGAGTGTAGTGCCTCTAGAAACGCATCTTCTTAGTTAAAAAAAATCATTTTTCTATCATTTTAAGTGTAACTTTTCCAATTAGTTTTTCTGCATCATTTTCACATTTCTGCATGCATATTTTCCTTTTATGTTTAGAATAGGTTGGGGGGGTAGAATGTTGTTTAAAAAAAAATGGTGTGATTTTGTTTTTATTTTTGGATGACATGATGATTTTCGAATTTTAGTATTTGTATTATCTTTGGTCTTGAGTGATGTTACACTATGTTTGCTACTCTACATGTTGATGTCGGAGATAAATATGAGTTGCTTGAAAGAATTGACATGTCATAATGAATACCAAGTGAGCTTTTGAGCCTATTATTTTTCTTGGAGAGTAACCCTTTTTGCCCATTCTTCATACAAATTTTAGCATGATATTATTATTTTATACATGATCTTTAGATTTCCTTGGAGTCAACCCTTTAAAAAAAAGTTAAAAAAAAAAATGCGTTGCTACATTTAAAGGTCCATTTCACTAGTAGATATGGAGGAGTATCTAGAGCCCTAAAAGATGATGGAAAGGCCGTCTTTGACTCGTTTGAGCCTTTTTAGCCATCCCTTATGTGAAATATCCATAGTTAGCCCTTTTGAGCCTTTTATTAAAAAAAAAAAAACTTTTCTTTGTCAACTTATCGTCTTCACCCACTCCAATTTGGAGTATTACCCGATATCTTACAAGTTCCATCACCTATTCATGTTTGAGAAAAATATAAATAATTATTTTTTTTAGTAAAGTTGTGCAATACCGAAAAAAAAAGAAAAAAAAAGAGAGAAAGCAAAGAAAAAAAAAGAAAAAAAGAAATTCTCTAAAAAAAAAAGAAAAAAAAGAGAGAGAGATATAATACAATAATAAATAAGTGAAAAGCATTTTTTTTAGTTTCCAAAAGATATTATTTTTCTCAAACATATATTTTGTTTTCTCTATTTTCCTTTCTTTGTTAGCCATGTCCCTAGCATACGTTATATCCTAATAAAAGTCCTTCTTGATTTTAGGGAACTATAGTCTGAAGTAGAAGCTAGTTATATGGGCTATAAAGATGTAGTAATGCATAAAAAAATAAATTAAAAAAAAAAATACATTGGGTTGACTAATATTCTGTTTGACTTTAGATCGTGTTATTTCTAAGCTATGGGCATATTTCCTTCATCTTGGTGAGAGTGTGTGATATTATTTCTTTACTATCTTCACTCCATTTATCATTCATTGAAGTGACAATTTTTATTGGGTTTAATTTCCTTGTGAGAGTGTCACTATTACCGGTGAGATTTTGGGGTTTGACATGTCACTTTTGAAAGTAGCTGTATTTACTTGGTTGATTCATGTGGATGGTTGATGTGGGTGTGATGTTTCTTTAGACTGGAGATAATGCTTATACTTTTATTTGATTGCTATCATTAGTCTGATTGAATAAACAAGTTTGTTTTAAAAAAAAAAAAAATTTGGGTTTGAATTTTATTTTCGCTTTATTTGCTAGGGACTAGCAATAAGCTGGTTGGAGGGTGTGTTGAGTGTTAGAAAGTGTATATTTATAAAGGAGAAATTCATTATTTTACACTTTAAATCTCACTAACATCTCTAATTTTATTTATTTAAGTCCCTTATTATTTAATTATATATGTTTTGTTTTAATTAAGTATTTTGTGTATTTTAGGGGTATCATGGTCATTTCACAATGAACGAGATTTCGGATAGCAAAACGGACGTCACTTTTGAACTCAGGACAGTCGAAAACCTTAAGAGGAGCATAAAAGGAAAAATGGCACTATTCACACGTACGGCACTATTCACATGCACTGATCGTTTCATGATATCTCATTCACGACACTACTTTCAGACCGCTTTCGTTCAAACCGTGTGCAAACCGTGTTCTTGTTCAAACTGCGTGGTCAAACCCGTGGTCAAACCGTGTTCGTTTCACCATCGATGACGTGGCGCAATCATATGCATCCAAACTATTTTTAATCCGATGGCCATGATTCACTCAATGTATCTATAAAAAGGGGGCCTCCCCCCCCTAATTTGAGACCCCTGAATCCATTTTTGAGCTTAGTTTTCTGTAATTCTCTCTCCATCTTGTATTTTCTACGTATTTTAATAAAATTCCCATTTTACCCCTAGTTCAATAATGAGTAGCTAATTTTCTTTCAAGCTTGGGTTGAAGGTGAAGTCTCAACATGTGTCATGGGCTTTATTTGGTAAATTTATTTTCTCTTTTCCTCTAATTTCTGTGGAGGTTTTGACTTTTCGTCGACAAATAATAATAATCTTGTCTAGTTACCGCCCTGGTTTTACCGGCACCCTAGTATAAGGTTATTATTATTTGGCACGATAAGCCCTTAACACCATATTGATTAGAGCGTGGTTCATGAGGTGTGGATTCCCCCCTCATGATTTAATTGGTATTAATAAGGAATATTTAGCCCATGGTGCATGTTGATACGGATCCAGATACCCAAGCGCTCTATTCCAATAGTTTCCATTTAAATTTAATTTCGTCATTCCAATTTAAATTCTAGCATAATCTAAATCACTTCCACACAAATCCAACCACCCATTTACATAATTAATTCTACATATAATTAAAATCCACCTCCTCGTGGGATCGACACTCAACACCATTAATCTATTCTACAATAGATTCGTGCGCTTGCGAGTTCAACAAAATTTGCACAACAGTGTGTCTATGTGTCAAATTAAGCTAAGAAAATAATGCACAAATAAATGAGTAATGCATGGAACATTTAATGAAAATAGCACAAATAAAAAAATAAAAATACACTAACGGAATATTAAATAATTAACATGAATGTACAAGAATTAAAAAAATGCAATATAAAATTAATAAACTAAAATGAAAAGAGCTTAATAAGCGATTAAACTAGCCATATAAACAAATTAATTAAACCAAGCATAATAGCGCATTAATAAAATATTATGAAAGTAGGGAGTATTATAGAACCAGCTATATAAATTAATGATACAATAATAAAGCATAAATATAAAACAATAATAATAAATGCAAAAGAAAAAAAATAAAACTGAAATTATAGGCAAAGAATAAAGAAAGAAACACTTACCTTAAACTCCTCTTTTTTTACCAACAAATTAGATAATTACTTTAAATTTTAGGTCTTAATGATAATTTTAAAAGTCCAAGTCCATATTCAGTATGTCTACAAAGTCCAAAAGTCAAGGCTCATTTAATCCTCAAGTCAAAAGTCTAAAGAATAAGTTATAATCCAAATATCCAAGTTCCAATTCTGTTTAAGGACTGATCTGCAAGAGTTTGTGAGTCAAAATGAATTTTTTCACAAGTCTATGGTTAATGCTTAAATTTCAAGAGAAAAATGGGGCTAATTGAAATTTCATGAAATAAAAAAATATAAAATTATGATATCTAAACAAAAGAGTGACGAATAGAGAAATAATAAATGAGAAAAGAAAATAACAAAATAAAAAAAATGAAATTATACCAAATTTAAAAAATTCTCCGACAACGGTGTAAAAAACTTGATATGACTTAAAAACGTTGATTGCTCCTAAGTATAAGAGTGTTTAATTATAATATAAATTATAATATCAACTGATGAGTCCAGGGTCGAACCACAGGAAATCTTAAAATTTAGTGATCAAATATTAAATAAAATTAGTTTGTAAAAAAAGAAATTATTTTTTCAAAAAGTAGTAAGGTTACGAGATCCTCTCTTGGTATTTAAATTATAGTCATAATTTTTTCTCTTAATTATGCTTTTACTAATTTAATTATTATTAGACTTAATTATTAATTAATTACTTATGGATAAATATGGAGATAAAGTACATAATGTGCCACAGTCATATAGGTGAGTCAACATTATGCCTAAACACCATATGGATCCAAAGTAGATTTAGATTTACAAATTAAAATAAAATAAAATAAACTAATGAAAAATATAACTTGTAAATAAATAATCAAAATAATAAACTATAGACTAACTTGAGAAAATAATTAATTTCATAATTTGAATCTTTGAGCTTCAGCATTCACCTTAACTTAAAAAATTAGCTACTTATTTTGACAAACAAAACATCATTTTATTTTACAAACTTCTAAAATATATTACAAAAAAATTAAATACAAAAAAATAAGAAGAAATTATTTTTTAACTTTTGTCTTCCGTTCCTCCTCTCCAATTCTTTCCTCTCTACCCCTCCCCCCAAACTATTTTTCACCTCCTCCCTTTTAATAGGCAGCCACTGACTTCTTCTCTTCTTATGTTTTATTACTTTTTTATTATAAAGAAAAAATGATAGTCAAAAGTGATGGCGGCCACTTGACTATCACTCTATTATTTCCTAATGATACATCTCATTGCTAGCACCATTTTTTTTTTTAATCAAATCAATCCATTTTTTTATCTCTCTTTTTTAGCTACGATTTCCTCTCATTCTTGGCATATATCTACAATATAAAATTAGGATAAAATTAACAAGCTACAATCTAATTTAATATAAAATTATATTAGGAGAGCACTAAGAAAATTTTGAATTATAAGTGCATTAATCAACGTTATAAGTGAAAAATAATAATTTTAATTTTTATTAAATATCTACTTTTTAGTTTTAATCATATGACACCATACCAAATTTTTTGTGCATTCCAATATTTACGCAAGGGTTGTGAGATGAATTTGGAAAGAGTTAAAAAAGTTTATGGCCAAGAAAAAAATCAAATGTGCAAAGGGAAAGAAAAAATATTGGTGGGAAAAAGATTCGGAGTAGAGTCCACAAGCAGAGAGAAAATATAAAAAATTCTTTTATGTGTTTTGTACTAAATTTTATATTTTTTTCAGCACATGCAGCATTATTGTCCTTTAATTTCGTTCTGCAGGCTGATAGGCGGTGGGGGAACAAGAACTGAGATTCTAGCTAGCAAGCCATCTCTAACAGTTTGCATGGCAGCCACCACAATGTTGCAAACTTTGCATAGTTAACCTAATTAGCTTGTGTAGGGAAGGGCTTTATAAAATAATAGGTATTGTGTTGTTATAGTATGGAAAGTTAGTTGGGATGATACATGAAAAATTAAAAGAAAATTAAAAAAAAAGTTAAGATGGAAATTTCTCAGGGAGTTCTTGTTGTTACCATTTCTTTCTTGCACCAGTTACCCGTCTATTGTCTTGACACAGAACTGTAATTTTCTCAGAAAAGAATATATATAGTTTCAGAAACAGAGATGACAATGCCCAACAATTGTTTGACCATTATCATTTGGACCACTGCAAATACAGCTGAATGCTAATGTGGGATAAGTGGAATGTGAACTGTCAAGGGTCAAGACAATTTGATTTTACCATTTGGTTATTTCTTTTGAGCTGTCATGAACATAACTTCAAGGTCAGAAAGCTTTGAAAGAATGCTTTCCAAAGAAATATTGTACTAATAAATGAATCCATATAGAAGACATGATGTGGTATCACACATTGAACCAGAAGGTGCTATATTTCACTAGCACTAGAAAAGAAACAGAACAAAGTTACAGAATATTATTTGATAAATAACAAACAAATTTTTTATACTAATAGTGGAAAGTCGTGTATCACCAACTTATACTCCTTTTACAATCACCCACCTCTAGCTGTTACAAGTTTTAGAGATCATATCATCCAAGAGGTAAGTCACGCACAGTACTTCAGAATCAATCAACTGTTGATTGATTCTGAATATCATTCACATGATGCTACAATATGAATTGGGATTCTCGTCGCTGAACATTTGGTCAATCCCATTGGAGTATTTCAATGGGCAGTAATAATCATATTCATAATAATTCGGGTACTTCTTTGGATTCTCATTCCTCATAGCACCACCATCCTTGTCCCTTCTGTGTTGTTTTTTGTATCTGCCACCAGTTTTATTTTTCTCATCATTGAAGACATAATCTTTGCCTTTCTCTTTGCCTCCATCTTTATGCTTGTCATCACTTGTGGCCCTGCCTGTTGACTTTGCATCAGTTTGTGTGGTGCCTTTGTCATTCATATCAACTGTTGCTTTGCCTTTGGTTTTCTCATCAACTGCATCTATGCCTTCATTTTTCTCATAGACCATGGAGATACCTTCAAATTTCTCATAAACTGTGATAGCATCTTTGTATTCCTTATCAAATGTGCCATTGTTTCCATTGCCTTTCTTGTTGGTGGCTTCGTCATCTCTGTCTTTCTTCCTGGTGGTGCCAGCATCCTTTTCTTTCTTGTGGGCAGCGCAATCATCTTTCTCGGTCGGAATCACAACCTCAGCAGGAAAAATGATAACAGCATCCTTCTTTAGTTCATCTTTGATGTAAGATCTAACTTCTGTTATGTCCACTGTGCCTTTCACTTTTACCAAATCCTCTTGTACATCCATGTCCACTGTCTCCAATCCTGTACTCAAAATATAGTTAATCAGATATCTAATATGCCACTTTCCCGAAAGTAATTCACTGAGTCAATCCTTTGCTCTATCATAAAAAGGTTGAGCAATACCAATTATAAATGATAGATTCTATTATAGTTCCGTTTGCACCTCACCCTTGATTTTCAAGATCTTTCTGAGCTTCTGGTTACAAGAATCGCAGCACAGTTTGATCTTCAAGACATATGTACCCTGAACCACAAGTTAGAAGTAATAATTAGTCATAAAATTGTTATCTAATCAAACGACGTCTTGATGTTACTTAACATGCATATAATCATACATCCAAAGTCATCAACTACATATTGGTGAGGTGCAACAATATAGAAGGAACTTTTAGAGAAAAGCAAGCAAAGTATCCTCTATTCAGCTTAACAAAAAAAAAAAAAAAAAAAAGGATCCCCAAAACAGTCTTGACGAAAGCTGCCCATTAATTGGTGAAAATTTTGATATCCAAAATCACTACAAGTAGAATGAAATCTCACAGTTGACTTGACCTAAATCAGGAATTTAACAGAAAAACCCATAAATGAATTATAGTTTTTGCTTTCTGGGTATGTTTTTCTTGAATCGTTAACAGTAGAATAAAGAAAAGAAACTAATGATCCTTACGTTAATCACCTGAGCTGAGTTACTGTTTGTGACTGAGTCAGAGGGCGAGTCCAGCTCCAGCGCTTCTTCAGCGACGACTCTGTTCAAGGCAGAGTCAAGTATTTCTGGAGATACTTTGCAGAGAAACACCATTTTTACCGTGGAGCTGACTGCTAGTGATTTTGATTTGATAGTCTACACAAAATGAAAATGTTTTTCTTCTTGCAACTGAATTAAGAAATTGCGGGGAAATCTCCCATGCAGAGTTTTTATTCAACCTGGAAACTTAATAGAAATTTCTAAGAAGATACATTTATCATCATAGACAATATTTATTATTTTTTTTTTTTGGGGGCGTTGACACTCATTTATTTACTTATTTATTTTGAAAATTTTTTTTATTACTATATTCCAAACTTAGTCTCCAAGTAATTTGTATCAGAGACAAGAAGAGCCAGTCTTTACAGTAATTTGCAATAGTTGACGTCACATTTATGACGTCACCTCGAAGCAAATAAAAGATATTGAAGTCCTGTTATGAGCCGTAATTGCTTACTAATTTAATTTGATTTATGTCGATCAATAAGTGCTCTGCTTTTTAAGCATTTAAGGTCGGTTCAGGAGAAAAAAGATATGGTAGTTCGGAATAAACTGGGTATGCTGCTGAGGAAAATACTGCTTCGAGAGAGGGAGAGACCGTGGTACGGAAAGAATTCGAGATAATATTATAATTTTTAAAATAATTATTGTTAATTATATAATGGCAACACTACATATTGTGATTTTAAAAACAGTCGCACGTATTTAGTAAATCTTACTTATTAGTAGTAGAATTTGTAAAAAAAAGTATTGAGAGAATGACACGTGGGGGAGGATATTGCACATGAATTTTAAGCTCTTTAAAGGAATGAAGGAGGAGATGAATAGATGAGGATACCTCAGCGACCCAAATCGCTTGAAAATTACATAAAATGTCTCCTACAGTATTTTAAACCCTCCACATGGCGATATGAGACCAAAAGAATAGTATAATGGTAGGACACATCATCACAGTACGGTCCCACTTGGGATGTCTCCAAAAGATCTCATTACATGCCACCAATGTCAAATATAAAAGGGAAGGAAGGTCAGGCCAGTCCCACAAAAGGAGAAGGTACTTTCTCTTATTCACAGAAAAATATTGAAATATTCTCCTATTCTAGGGTTTTTTTTAAAACCCATCATCTCTTTCAACCTTCACCTGACTTGGCTGTCGGAGTGCCATCGCTGACTAACACCAGCGTCACCTTTAACAACCATTTTCTTTGATTTCATATTCATCTCAATCACGACTTTCCCTAGAAATCTTTTTCTGGGCAAGTTAGTCCCCACCATCTCCAGGAGCCATTTGCAGAGAAGAAGCTCTCTTAGTATTTTAGGCTAAATCAAAATCAAACAAAAAAATTACTGTTAAACTATTGTAAAAATATAAATGGCTGAATTATATACAATGTTGAATAAAATTTATTTACACATTATAAAGATGTATTTAAAAATATTTTTTATTGTGTATATATAATAATTGGTAGTTAAAATAAATATTTTACATTATTAATTTTATTTTTTATTTTTTGTCTCAATATAATTGATGATAATAATAATCTCTTTAAATGTAAGGATTTTATTTCCTAATTAATAAATATTTAAATTCTTATAATGTGTACACACACACGACATTATATTAAGTAAAACACTGATTTTTAAAATTAGAATTTGAAAAACTACTCCTTTCCTACTTTTTCAAGCTTACTATAGAATATAATAGAATAATTTTGTTAAAAGTGATTTTGAAAAAAAATTACCAAGTAGTAAAATTAACTTTTAATTTTTTAAAATTACTTTTAAACCTTTTAGAAACAATTTCAAATGGCCCTTTAATTTAAATACACTTTTATGCTTCCCGAATCATTTTAATAGCCATTACCCTTGAGAAATTAGCTCCAGTCCATTATAAATAACGATGAATGAACAGGTCGTGTCTACAGTCAAAAGAAAGCTCGTGTGGGCTTGTGGAAAAGCACAACACAGTTATACAGGCCACTAAGGATGCGTTTGAGAGTGAGGTGCTGTAGCTTTTAAATTTCAGCCGCTGTGAAGTGAAAGTTATAGCTATGGCGTAGAAGCTGATGGTGTTTGGTAAAGGTGTTTTAACTTTTAAGCTGCAGCTGCTGATGGTTTTTGATAAAGGTGTTGTAGCTTTTAAGCTACAGTTGTTGATATTGTTTGTTAAATTTTGGTAGTTGTGGAGTGAATAAATATTTGTAATAATTGATTTTAAATAACATTATTTTAATTGTTAACAAATCAAATTATTTTTCATATTTCGAATTATTATATTGACATAAAATTACGATTTATTACTTTACAAATTAAATCAATATTTAATAAATCAAATTTATTTTTTTTCACAAGTTGTAATCAATAATTTTTAAAACATATCATGGGGCCAATTATAAATAATTTTAAATAGCAATTGTTGACAATGCTGACCAAGCAGTGTAATTTTGAAAATTATCCCAATAGAATATTTTTATTTATTATTTCCCCACCCCTACAAAACTCTAGATATTATCATATTTTTTAGTGTAAATTACTTGGTGGACTATCTATCTATTCAAACTCAGTTTAAGTTTTGCTTCGGTTTGTACATGATATGATTAATCGAGTATTATTTATTATACCAAATATATCTAATAAAGATCATACAACAAAACAAAAAAAAATTACAATATAATTAATTACAAAATTCGTACAAATATTTCTATTGTTGTGCTTCCATTAAACGCGCAGCAATGCCATCTCTCAAGATTATTATATCTCGAGTTGTGTTATCAATTGTTTCATAACTTTCTTCATGAGATGCAATATTACTTATATGTTCACTAATACTATGACTTGGCTCATCTGTTATTTCATCAAAATTATCATGATTTTGAGAATATCTTCTGATATAATTATGTAAGGCCATGGTAGCAATAACTATTTTCACTTGCTTCTTGAATGGATAGCTCGGCATATTTTGTAAAATCTTCCATGTATTCTTCGAAACCCCAAAAGTACGCTTAATAACACTTCTCAAGGAAGAGTGCTTGTAGTTAAATAAGTCTTTATAACCAATTGGTTGGCTACCTCTTCGAAATTCAGGAAGGTGATATGTTTCACCCCTATATGGTCCTAAATACCCATATAACTCCGAATATCATACATCTACTAAATAGTATTTTCCTAAAAATAAAAAAAATACAAAAATAAATAACACAATCTAATCAATTGAATAAGTATATAAACAAAAATAGAAGCACCAACCTAGAGGAGGGTTTGGAAAATTGAATGCAGGATTCATAATAGTTGTTTGAAATACTCTTGCATCATGGGCACTGCTTTCCCAACCGGCCACTGCAAATATGAATTACATATCAAAGCTACATACAACCATTACATTCTAAGTTGGTGCCCCTTTTCTACCAATAAATGGAATTTGATTCTCTGGAGATATTGAGGCAGGTATATGAACACCATCAATAGCACCAATACAATCCTGAAAGTATAACAATCACATATGCATTAATCATTTTAAGAAGTGGTTAGGTTTGTAAAAGAAAAATAATAAATTAAATTAGTTTTATCAATTACCTTAAAATAAGGCATATATCTTGAAGCTTCAGATATATTTTTGGGAGTGGTAATAAAGTTAAGATCCAACAATTTTATGAAATCTATGGACATGCGACACATCTAATACTTTGTCAAAATGTCTACTCACTATCTCACCAGAATGTTGGAACTGCTCCATTGTTGATCGATTTCCTACACTTTGTCCTAGAATATACAAAAACATTCCTAATATCTCAGCGCCACATGTTCTCCTTGAAATCTTTAACCCATAATTATCTTCTAAGTCGGTGCATAATCTTAAAAATATATCAATATTCATTCAAAACATGTTAAAACACCTGCTTAAATTCCCACCAAGTATTTCTATCAACCATTTATGCCATGTTTGAGTAGAATTCATACAAGATTCCTTATAGATAAATGTCAAATAATAACGATGCATCAAAACAGTGTTAACATGTATATGATAATTATAATGATTTTGATGATAACAAACTTTAAATGCTCTTGATTAAAAGGTTGGAGTTGTTCTTTAAAAAAAATTTCATTAAATAGCCATATAACATTCTTAAATGTGTTCATAAAATATGAATTACATTAACTTTAAACTGGAAAAACATTTCCTGCAAAATGCTGATTAAAACTTTGATTCTGGAAACAAACGGTGAATCGTTAACTTTGAAATGGTTAACCAATAATTTCCAGATATGGGTAATTCCTTAAACTTGAACCGGTTAACGAAAACGGACAATGCAAGTAAGCTAAGGAGGCTACTGGAATTAAACGGTAAACCGCTTATATCAAACGGCTAAACCATAATTTCCGAAATGTTATTCCATACTAATTTGTAGAATTAGTATGGGTAATTCCTTAACGATAATTTGTAGAATTAAACGGTAAACCGTTTATATCAAACTTCTAACCAATAATTTTCAGAATGTCATTCCATACTAATCTTCAATCGTTTAGCAAGAACGGTTAGCATAAATTTATTTTGCATGTCTCTAGAAATTAATAGCAAATCGATAGTGGCAAACAATCAACTGTTATTTGAATTTAAGTTCAATGGTCACTTAGACCAGTCAAAACGGTTAACTGATAACGGTTAACGGCGATCCGTTTTCGGCCAGAAAGTCAACAACGACTATATTTCAGCTCCAACTATAAATAAGCTCAATCAAATTCAAATAAGGACTGATCACAATGTTTTTCGTTGAGCAAATTATTGAGCATACAACTTTCTTTGAGCTTTAAATTTTTGTATACATCTAATTTACTCACACTTTAGAATTTCATTTGTAATCAAAACATATTGTGTGAGAGAGATTTATTGTGTAATCTTTTTAAAAATCAAATTGAGAGGTTGTAAAGTGTTGGGATACACTTGGGTTAAGAGATTGGGAATAATCTCTTGTTATAAAGGTTATTGACACCTTAAAAGTCAATTGTAAGAGTGATTGAAGCCTTGGAGGCTTGTTTAGTGGAATCCTCAAGCTCGATGCGCTTGAAGGTATAGACGTAGGATGGTTAGCCGAACCACGTAAAAATCAAGTGTTTGATTTCTCTTCCCTTACTCTTTTATTATTTTCCTTGATTAAATTTATTGTTTTTGTTCTTATTAAGGCAATAGATTTAAATTGTTATATGGTTTGTTTTGCATAGGTTTTTATAACCTAATTTACCCCTTCTTGGGTTGCTTAGATAGTATTTCATTTGGTATCAGAGCAAGGTTCTCTTATTAGGACTTAACCATTTAGAGTAAAAGATCTATGGCAACCCAAAATGATTCTATCTTTAGGGAAGGGCAATCTGAAATGCAAGTGTGCAACCCAAGAGGGGGCGTGAATTGGGATTTTAAAACTTTAGCTAAGCAAACCACAAAACAATTCAATCTAATGCCTTAATGGAATCGAAAACAATAAATTCAATAAATCGCAATAATAAAAGAATAAGGGAAGAGAAAACAAACACAAGGATTTTTACGTGGTTCGGCAATCCCCGCCTACGTCCACGCCTCCAAGCTCACCGGGCTTGAGGATTTCACTAAGCAAGCCTCTAAGGCTTCAAATGCTTACAATTGACTTCCAAGGTGTCAATGGACCTTCACAACAAGAGATTATCCCCAATCTCTTAACCCAAGTGTATTCCAACACTTAAAATCTCTCAACTTGATTTTACAAAAAGGATTACAAATGAATTTCTCTCACATAATGTGTTTGATCACAAATGAAAGCTCAATATGTGAATGAATAAGATGAATACAAGAATTTAAAGCTCAATGAAAGTTGTATGCTCAATATTTAGCTCAATGATAATCGTTAGGATTATTCTTGTTTGAATTGGATTGAGCTTATTTATAGTTGGAGCTGAAAACTAGCCGTTATTGACTTTCTGCTCACTGTCGGATCGCCGTTAACTAAATATCGGATCGCCGTTTGACTGGTCAATATGACCGTTGGGCTGGATTTTTAAATTGTCGGATCGCCGTTATCAATATATCGGATCGCCGTTAGTGTCCAGAGGCTAATCTTTAATTCTGGGCGATGTCAGATTGCCGTTATCTAGATGTCGGATCGCCGTTAGTGTCCAGAGGCTAATCTTCAATTCTGAAGATGTCGGCGAGCCGTTATCAAGATGTCGGATCGCCGTTATCTACAGTAACCACTACAGTAACTGCTACAGTGACAACAACAGTGAACTATTTTACAAATTTACAGTTTGACCCCAAAACTTTATATAACTGTATGATGGCTCAAAACGTTAAGAAACTTTACAAATAGGTCCAATTTCAGAATTTCTAAATAATACATTTTGAATACCAAAACTTTATGAAATTATGATATGACCCAAAATATAATGAAACATTTCAAATAAGTCCTTCTCCAAAATTTCAAGCAATACTTGTTGATTTCAAATATTTCAAAATTCTTTCAATTAAACCATAAACTTGAAAGACAACCAATTTCATAAAATCATTTTTCCATTAGATATAAAACCTTTATAAAGTGAAAATAATGATTTATTTAAAATGTATGAAAAATAATTTAAGTTTTCAAAAATTTAATCATTCTTAATTTTGTTTGTTATCATCAAAATCAACATTATGTTAACATTTTATGTTAACAATCTCCCCCTTTTTGATGATGACAAACTTTTCATGTATTTATAGAATGATTCCATAAGTAGCTCCCCTTAAATGTAAGCTTCTCTTACAATTTGCCAAATTGTAAAATTTAAATACATGTATTCTTCTCCCCCTCATCATCAAAAAGAAAAACTTAATTGGCAAAGAAAAAGGGTAGAAAATTTTTATAAATTTAAAAAAAAACATGTATTCTTCTTCCCCTTCATCATTAAAAAGAAAACTTAAAGGAAAAGAATAAGAGTAGCAAATTTTTATAAATAAAAAAAAATATGTATTCTTCTCCCCCTTCATCATTAAAAAGAAAACTTCAAGGAAAAGAATGAGAGTAGCAAATTTGTTACCAATGTTGTCCGAGTAGAAATTTTGATAGAATCTCCCCCTAACAACAAGCATTGCCTCAAATACAAGTTTAGTATTATTACTCCCAAATTATCATAAATCATCACATAATCTATCAACCATAAAATGATCATGAATCATCATTCCATCAATTACCAAATGAAATTCTAGGTATGCAACTTATAACATAAATCATCATATAAAACAACCATGTAATCAAATCATCATCATATCTCAAATTCATCAAAATCAACAACATAATCGCATATCAATCATCAAAACAATACTCAAAATGCATACTATTCTCCTCCTTTTGACAACATCAAAATGATATATTATTTTGTGTCCCCCTTTGGACAATAAAAAAGTTCAAAATGCATATTATCCAAAATCATATTGTATGCTCCCCCTAAATATATGGCCAATTTAAAAAATTAACCAAAATGATTTTATCCAAAAACATATCACATTTATCTCCCCATTCAACATAAAAAAGATAGATAGATACAATCAAAACAAGATCATCAAAAAATAATTCAATGAAGATATTACCTATTTTGTGCGAGCAAAAATTTCGGCAGAGTCTCCCCTTAAAAATGAACAAATCCTTAAATACACAACATGGTTCAAACACTTCCATATAAGTTTAAACAATTATTACAAACCAACAACTCTATCAATTCTTCAAACAACACACATATAATCATCAATCATCAAAATTATCAAGAAATCAAATCATCCCAAGTTCATGCCGAATTTTTGAAAATTGCTCTTCGCAAAAAGGTTTTGATTTGTTTACCAAATTAGCATGCATATTATCAACTATCCAAGCTCCATAATTACTAATCACATTTTAGAAATCAAGAAAACTCATCAAAGACCTAATGTGACGTTTCAATATAACTTAAAAAATCTTGTATACTAAAAATTCTCGAAGTATATGTATTTTTCCCCCTTTTGATATCAGTTAAAGCAAGTAATGCATATTCGACAATACATCAATAAAGTACAAAAAATGAATTCATTTACCAAACAATAAGTAAATGGATTCATTTACCAAACAGAGATTGCATAAGATCAAACTTTATTAAACACATGAAATCATCAAAACATATTCTTTATCTAAAATCTTAAGCAAAGCATAAGTATATAATGACAATATATAGATCATCAAAATCAACATAGCTTTTAAGATAAGCCATCATTATGAGCTAAAAGAATAAGTGATCAAATTCATAAGTGCAATAAGTCATGTGTGCGAATTTTATAAATAAATAATGATATAACACAATTAATGGCATATGAATTCACACATTCATAAGTGATGAACAAATATGGAAAATGAATAAATGACATGAAACATGATGATAGACAATTAAAAAGATGAAATCAAAGACCATACAATCATCAAAATCAAACAAAGGCATCATGATAAATCACTCAATGTTATACACATTGATAATTCCATCATGTAAACATACAAGCATACTTTCACAAATTCAAGTTATTATCCATTTATCATGATCTACTCAACAAAATAAATAGGCAAGATAAGCTTATCCATTTCATGTTAATGCACTTAATGTTATAATACCAAATGAAATGTTAAATATTTACTAAGATTAAAAGACCATCACTTATAATCAATAAGGCAATAATTGTTACCAAAACAATTAAACCATCTTGCCTCATTATTTGTGCTTAGACCATAATCAAGTGATTATCCTCACAAGCTTTATCAAGGAACTCTCCACCCTTCCTAGTTTGTGGTACCTACAAAAAATTATTCAAGTTGTATACTTTGGTACCCAAATATTCTTGGGTCCTTGAGTGTTAGTAATGGTTCCTTTTGGAACCCAAATACACTTTGCTCCATAATATGCATTTCTTTTAACTGGACATCTAAAACTTATATGACCATTTTGATTGCAATAATGACAAACAATTTTATGATCACTTGTGGAGGTAGCCTTAACAAAATAATTCTTATAATATTTTTGTTTCAAGTTAGGCTTATATCCAAGTCCTCCTTTATCAAATACACATTTTTGAGAGTTGAGCAATTTTTCTAAGTTCTTTTGACCATTTGTGAGTTTTAAGACAATCTCATTTAACTCATTGCTTCTCTTCTTAAGCACTTCATTTTCTTTCATTAATTCATCAACATGTGATTTCTCATGCTCATATGAAGTACTTTGTTTACATGTAAATGATGCAATCCTATCATGTAGCATTTCATTATCTAATACTAATTCTTTGATCTTTTCATTTAATGAAACATTGGATTTTTGCAAGGCATCTTTTTCATTTTTCAAGTCATTTGCAAGTGATTCTATATGCTTATGTGAAGTGCTAGATTTCTCATTTGATAATACAATTTTATCATGCAATGTTTTATTCTCTAATTCTAATCCTTTAATCTTCTCATTCAATGAATCATTGCATTTTTGCATGGCATCCTTTTCATTAGTAAGTTCTAGCAATTTCTTTTTAAGGCATGCATTCTTTTTATCAATTTTCATCAACTCATCATGCATTTCTTTAAAGGCATCATACAATTCATCATATGTAGGATCACTTACCTCATTGAGATCATTATCATCTCCCATTGCCATAAGTGCTAGGTTTGATACTTCTTGCGACTCTTCTTCAGCACTTGAATCTTCATCGCTATCATCCCAAGTAGCAACCATAGCTTTCTTCTTGAGTTTGTTGAGAAGTGGGCATTCCGATCTTATATGTCCAGGCTTTTTGCATTCATAGCATATGATCACCTCTTTCTTCTCCTTTTGGTTTTTGAAATTTCTAAATTTTCTTCGCTCACCAGTTTTCTTGAAAAAATTTTTGAACCTTTTAGCCAACATATCTATCTCCTTCTCATCCAGCTCGCTTTCCTCATCACTCTCATGTTTCGAGGCTTTGAGAGCAATGCTTTTCTTCTTCTCCTCATTACCTCTTTCGGCTGCTAAGTCTTCCTCATAAGAAATAAGAGAACCAATTAAATCATCAATAAGCAAGATATTTAAATCTTTGGCTTCCTCAATGGCAGTCCTTTTTGGTCTCCATTCTTTAGGTAGCGATCTAATGATTTTCTTAACCTTCTCGCTATTTGAAAAAGTCTTTCCTAGGGCTCCTAGAGTGTTCACTATGTCCGTAAATCTAGTGTACATAGAATACACACTCTCATTTTGTTCCATTTGGAATAACTCATATTGTCGAGTGTACCTACTAATTTTAGACTCTTTCACTTGATTTGTGCCTTCATAAACAACTTCAAGTTTGTGCCAAATTTCATTAGCATTTTCGCAACTAGATACTCTATGAAACTCTTTCTTATCTAATGCACAAAACAAGGCATTCATAGCTTTGGAATTTAGAGAAGCTTTTCTCTTTTCCAATCCATTCCATTCCCGTGAAGGTTTTGGAATATCTTCTCCGACTTCATTTTTAGTCAAGGGCATAAATGGACCATCACAAACAACTTCCTAAATTTCATAATCTAGTGCTTGTAAATAAATTCTCATCCTAGTTTTCCAATATGGGTAGTCATTACCGTCAAAGAACGGTGGTCTAATTGTGGACTTTCCCTCCCTAAAGGTTGAGTCATTATGGGTTGCCATGGATCTTTAACTCTAGACGGTTAAGTCTACACAAGAGCACCTTGCTCTGATACCAATTGAAATGCAACTGTGCAACCCAAGAGGGGGGGTGAATTGGGATTTTAAAACTTAAGCTAAGCAAACCACAAAACAATTCAATCTAATGCCTTAATGGAATCGAAAACAATAAATTCAATAAATCGCAATAATAAAAGAATAAGGGAAGAGAAAACAAACACAAGGATTTTTACGTGGTTCGGCAATCCCCGCCTACGTCCACGCCTCCAAGCTCACCGGGCTTGAGGATTTCACTAAGCAAGCCTCCAAGGCTTCAAATGCTTACAATTGACTTCTAAGGTGTCAATGGACCTTCACAACAAGAGATTATCCCCAATCTCTTAACCCAAGTGTATTCCAACACTTACAATCTCTCAACTTGATTTTACAAAAAGGATTACAAATGAATTTCTCTCACACAATGTGTTTGATCACAAATGAAAGCTCAATGTGTGAATGAATAAGATGAATACAAGAATTTAAAGCTCAATGAAAGTTGTATGCTCAATATTTAGCTCAATGATAATCGTTGGGATTATTCTTGTTTGAATTAGATTGAGCTTATTTATAGTTGGAGCTGAAAACTAGCCGTTATTGACTTTCTGCTCACTGTCGGATCGTCGTTAACTAGATATCGGATCGCCGTTTGACTGGTCAATATGACCGTTGGGCTGGATTTTTAAATTGTCAGATCGCCATTATCAATATATCGGATCGCCGTTAGTGTCCAGAGGCTAATCTTCAATTCTGGGCGATGTCGGATCGCCGTTATGTAGATGTCGGATCGCCGTTAGTGTCTAGAGACTAATGTTCAATTCTGGAGATGTCGGCGAGCCGTTATCAAGATGTCGGATCGCTGTTATCTACAGTAACTACTACAGTGACTGCTACAGTGACAACAACGGTGTACTATTTTACAAATTTACAGTTTGACCCTAAAACTTTATATAACTGTATGATGGCTCAAAACGTTAAGAAACTTTACAAATAGGTCCAATTTCAGAATTTCTAAATAATACATTTTGAATCCCAAAACTTTATGAAATTATGATATGACCCAAAATACAATGAAACATTTCAAATAAGTCCTCCAAAATTTCAAGCAATACTTGTTGATTTCAAATATTTCAAAATTCTTTCAATTAAACCATAAATTTGAAAGACAACCAATTTCATAAAATCATTTTTCCATTAGATATAAAACCTTTATAAAGTGAAAATAATGATTTATTTAAAATGTATGAAAAATAATTTAAGCTTTCAAAGACTTAATCATTCTTAATTTTGTTTGTTATCATCAAAATCAACATTATGTTAACATTTTATGTTAACACAATCCACAACTACGCCACCATTCTTTGATGGTAATGACTACGCTTATTGGAAAAGTAAGCTGAGAATTTATTTGCAAGCTTTAGATTATGAAATTTAGGAAGTTGTTTATGATGGTCCATTCATGCCTATGACTAAAAATGAAGTAGAAGATGATATTCCAAAACCTTCAAGTCAATGGAGTGAGTTAGAAAAGAAAAAGATGTCTTCAAACTCCAAGGCAATGAATGTTTTGTTTTGTGTGCTTGATAAGAAAGAATTTTATAGAGTATTTAGTTGTGAGAGTGTACAAGAAATATGGAGCAAACTTGAGGTCGTCTGAAGGGACAAATCAAGTTAAAGAGTCTAAAATCAGTAGATACACTCGTCAATATGAATTGTTTCAAATGGAAAAAAATAAAAGGTGTATTATATGTATACACGATTTACGGATATAGAGAGCACTCTAAGAGCCCTAGGAAAGACTTTTTCGAATATCGAGAAAGTGAAGAAAATTATTGGGTCACTTCCAAAACAATGGAAACCTAAGAGGCCTGTCATTGAAGAAGCCAAAAATCTAAATACTTTACCTATTAATGATTTAATTGGCTCTCTTGTTTCTTATAAAGAAGACTTAGTAGTAGAAAAAGGGCATAGGGAGAGGAATAAAAGCATTGCTCTCAAAGCATCAAAACATAAGAGTGATGAGGAGAGCGAGCTAAATGATGAGGAGATGGCTATACTGACTAGAAGATTTAGAAAATTCTACATGAAAACTAGTGAACGGAGAAAGTTTAGAAACTTTAAAAATCAAAAGGATAAGAAGGAACCAATCACTTGTTATGAATGCAAAAAGCCTGGACACATACTGTCTGAATGCCCTCTTTTCAGCAAGCTTAAGAAGAAAGTAATGGTAGCCACATTAGATGATAGCGATAAGGAAATAAGTGATGATGAAGAGCATCAAGAAATGAAAAATCTAGCTCTCATGGCAATCGGGGAAGATCATTGGATGAACTTGATGAGGTAAGTGATCTTCTTATATATGATGAATTACATGATACTTTTAAAGAATTACATGATAAGTGATAAAAATTGGTAAAAAGAATGCATGCCTTAAAAAGAAAATGCTAGAACTTACAAATGAAAAGGATGCTCTGGAAAAATGCAATGATTATTCGAATGAGAAGATGAAAGAATTAGAATTAGAGAATAAAATATTACATGATAAAATTGCATCTTTTAAAGATAAACAAAGTACTCATATGAGCATGAAAAATCACATGTTGATGTATTGATAAAAGAAAATGAAGTGATTAAGAAGAAGAATAATGAGCTAAATGAAATTATGCTAAAATTTACAAATAAGCAAAAGATGTTGGATAACTTGCTTAACACACAAAAATGTGTATTTGACAAATGAGGTATTAGCTATAAGCCAAATTTGAAACAAAAATATTATAAGAATTATTTTGTGAATAGTACCTCCATTAATAATTAAGTTGTACGTCATTATTGTAATCAATGTGGTCTTATTGTAATCAAGATAGTCACATGAAAAATACATGTCCATTGAAAAGAAATGCATATTATGGTGTGAAATGTGTTTGGGTTCCAAAAGGAACCATTGCTAACACTTAAGTACCCAAGAAGTTTTGGGTACCTAAAACTTAGGAATATTTTCTGCAGGGACAAAAAAAAAAGAAAAATAAGTGGTACTTGGACAGCGTATGTTCAAGACACATGACAAGGAATTACTCTTAGTTTTCGAGTTTTACCAAGATCGAAAACGGTGGAAACGTATCCTTTGGAGATAACTTAAAAAGAAAAATCATTGGTATCGGAAATGTCGGTAACATATCCTCTACTCATATTGAAAATGTATGTTTGGTTGAAAACGTGAAACACAATTTACTTAGCATTAGTCAATTGTGTGATAAGGGTTATAAAGTTGTTTTTGATAAGAATAGATGTGTTATTGAGAATGCATGTGATGGCAAGATTTTGTTTGTGGGAAATAAATGTGTTAATGTTTATACCGTTGATATAGATTGTGCATCTACTCATGATAAATGTTTTTTTGCATTGCATGATAATGGTTGGTTATGGCATAGAAGACTAGAGCATGCAGCCGTGGATTTGATTTCAAAGATTTCAAAAAATGATTTAGTTAAAGGTCTTCCAAAAATTGGTTTTCAAAAGGATAGAATTTGTGAAGCATGCCAATTCGGAAAACAAATCAAAACCTCTTTTAAAAGCAAAAATCATATTTCTATTTCAAAACATCTTCAATTACTTCATATAGATTTGCTTGGACCTTCAAGGTATGCTAGCTTAAGTGGAAAGTATTATGCTTTAGTAATTGTTGATGATTTTTCAAGATACACATGAGTATTATTCTTAGCTAATAAGGATGATGCTTTTGGTGTTTCTAAGGTATTTTGTAAGAAAGTTCAAAATGAAAAAGGATATGGTATTACATGCATTAAGAGAAATCATGGAGGAGAATTTGAAGACCATGCATTTGAAACCTTTTGCAATAATTTAGGCATTGTGCATAAATTTTCATCACCTAGAACTCCACAACAAAATAGAGTTGTTGAGAAAAAGAATAAGTCGATTCAAGAAATGGTTAGGACCATCTTGAATGAAAATTCTTTACTTAAGTATTAGGCCAAGGCCGTCAACACCACTTGTTATGTTTTAAATCGTGTGTTGATTAGACTTCATCTCAACAAAAACTCCATATGAGTTTTAGAAAGATCAAAAACCTAACATTGGTTATTTCAAAGTTTTTGGATGCAAATGTTTTATTTTGAACACAAAGGATAATCTTGAAAAATTTGATCCAAAATCTGATGTTGGCATCTTTCTTGGGTATTCAAACTCAAGCAAAGCTTATAGAGTTTATAACAAAAAACTCTAGTTGTGGAAGAATCTATGCATGTTACGTTTGATGAATCTAACCCCTCCTCTACGAAGAAAGTTGTTATTGATAATGATGCAGATGAAGAACTACAAGTAAAGTCATCAAAGGATAACCAAAAGGATGCTCCACATGGAAATCAAAAGGAATAAGGTGAAGAAATGAATGCTAAGCAAAATAAAGGTCCTTCTCAATCACTCCCCAATGAGTGGAGGTATGCTTCTTCTCATCCTAAAGACTTGATTTTGGGAGATCGCTCACGTCGCATAACAACTAGATCATCATTTAAAAATACTTGTGAGTATGCTGCATTCATATCTCAAATTGAACCAAAATCCTTTGCGGATGCTGAAAATGACGAACCTTTGATTATAGCAATACAAAGGGATTTAAATCAATTTAAGAGAAAAAATGTGTGGGAATTAGTTCCTACACCAGGAAATCAATTCATTATAAACACTAAATGGGTATTTAGAAACAAAATGGATGAATTCGGTGTGGTTATAAGGAATACAGCTAGACTAATGGCTCAAGGTTACAACCAAGAAGAATGAATTGATTTTGGTGAAACATTTGCACCGTAGCTAGATTAGAATCCATTAGAATGCTTTTAGCATTTGCATGTCATAAAGATTTTATTTTATTTCAAATGGATGTCAAGGGTGCTTTCTTAAATGGTTATATTATGGAGGAAGTTTATGTGAAACAACCCCCTGGTTTTGAAAATGAAAAATCTCTAAATCATGTTTATAATTGTCAAAAGCATTGTATGGATTAAAGCAAGCACCTAGAGCATGGTATGATAGGCTTAAGAATTTCTTGTTGGATAACGGTTTTTCGATGGTTAAAGCGAATACTAATCTCTTTGTTAAGCATAAGAACCAAGATATACTTGTTGTTCAAATTTATGTTGATAATATTATTTTGGTTCTATTAATGAATTGTTGTGTGAAGACTTTTCATCTTGTATGAGTAAAGAATTTGAAATGAGTATGATGGGAGAGTTGAACTACTTCCTTGGGCTGCAAATAAAAAAAAATGAGGAAGGAATTTTCATAAATCAAGTTAAGTATATGAAAGACCTACTCAAGAGATTTGACATTGATGACTCAAAGACCAAAAGCACTCTAATTAGCAGAACAACCAAGCTTGACAAAGATAAAAAAGGTAAAGAAGTGGATATCAAAATGTATTAAGGTATAATTGGATCTTTACTTTACTTAGCTGCAAGTAAACCCGATATCATGTTTAGTATATGCTTGTGTGTAAGATTTCAATGATGTCTCAAGGAATCTCATTTACTTATTGTAAAAAGAATTTTTCGTTATTTGAGTAGCCGATATTATGTTTAGTATATGTTTATGTGCAAGATTTCAATGATGTCCCAAGGAATCTCATTTTTTTGCTGTAAAAAGAATTTTCCGTTATTTGAGTAGAACCATAGATCTTGGCCTTTGGTATCCTAGAGGAACTCATATGGATTTAACATGTTATTCGGATGCGGTTTTGCCGACTACAAAGTTGATAGGAAAAGCACTAGTGAAACTTACCATTTACTAAGTCATTCACTTGTTTCATAGTTTAGTAAGAAACAAAATTCTGTTGCACTTTCAACCACCGAGGCTGAATCTATCGCCGCAGGGAGTTGTTGTGCACAAGCTCTTTGGATGAAACAAAGACTTAGAGATTATAGCATTAATCTTAAATAAATTCCTATTAAGTGCGATAACACTAGTGCTATAAATCTTTCAAAGAATCCCATTCAGTACTCTAGAATCAAGCATATAGAAATTAGACATCATTTCTTGGAGATCATGTTCAAAAGGGAGATATTGCATTAGAGTTTATTTTTATGGGAAAACAACTTGCCGATATTTTTACAAAACTTCTCTGCGAAGATCAATTTTGAAAAATTCGACATGAACTTGGGATGATGAAATTTTTGCATTAACATCTCTATTCATGTTACTAAGTCTCTTGACATTGATTGATTGATGATTTGATGATTTTTTTTATGAAATACTTAAGCATGATATATGAATGTGTGTTTGTATTTTAATTTTTGAATACTTATATGAATTGATTGTTTGAATTCATGTAAGTTCGTGAATCATGCATTAAAATGGCCCTTAAAATATTTTGGATCAATTAAATGATCTTAGAATGTATTATTTGTTGGCTAAATATTAAAAAAATGTGTGAAATCATAGATGAAATAAACGGATAACCGTTTCTCAATAAACTGTGTACCGTTTAATTCTAGAAACTAGGATATGATGTCAGCCAATTACTTCTTTACTGTTTATTGCAAACAGTAAACCGTTTCAAAACAGAGAGCTTATTACAATTTACTCCTTTACCGTTAACGTCTACCCTTTAACTGCTCTCACTTATGTGCTCTCTGGAATTTATTTCCCTCGCCGTTTACAGAAAACGGCTCGCCGTTTTCGTGCGATATAAAATTGTTCCAAGGGTTTCTTCTTCCTCTTTATTTACCTTTTTACTGTTTTTTCCTTTAACGCGCAACCGAAGCTTTCTCTCTCTTCAAAACCCTATTTTTCTTCATTCTCTTGCCAAATCACGCCTATAAAACCATTTCTACTCATCATTAGATCATTTTTATCAATTCAAATACTCAAGTTGAGCCTTAAATTCAAAAACCCCAAATCCAAACCTTAAGGGCACCCGAACAGGTTTCATCATTTTTGAAAGGATTCTTGCTCTTTCTCGACCAAATTAAGCCTCAAAATCACTTCTTCCACTCTCTCTTAACCCAATAATCAATTCTATTTCATTCATTTTCATCTCTCTCAAATTTTCCCCATTTTATCCAATATCACCATGGCCAGCTCATCTCGTCAAATTTGGAGGAGCAAAGCGACTCCCATTAATAACCTTATACCACCACGGGAAACTTCCGAATTCAAAAGAATTCATTTTCCCACAGCCCCATTAGCCAAGTGCTTCGAGGATTGTGTTGAGCAAATTTTATTGATCTCGCAAGCGCACAAATCTATTGTAGAATAGATCAATGGTGTCGAGTGTCGATCCCATAAGGAGGTGGATTTTAATTAGGTGTAGAATTAATTTTGTAAGTGAGTGATTGGATTTGTGGAGAAATTGATTTAAATTATGCTAGAATTTAAATTGGAATGGTGAAATTAAATTGAACTAGAAACTATTATAATAAAGTGGTTATCTGGATCTGTATCAACATGCACCATGGGCGAAATATTCCTTATTAATACTAGTTAAATCATGAGGGAGATTTCCATACCTCATGAACCACGCTCTAATCAATATGGTGCTAAGAGCTTATCATGTCAAATAGTAATAACCTTGTACTAGGGAGTCGGTTAAACCAGAGCGGTATCTAGACAATAATATTACTATTTATCGACGAAAAGTCAAAACATCCACAAAAATCAGAGAGGATGAGAAAGTAAATTTACCAAATAAAGCCCATGACACATGTTGAGACTCCACCTTCAACCCAAGCTTGAAAGAAAATTAGCTACTCATAATTGAACTAAGGGTAAAATGAAAATTTATTAAAATACGTAGAAAATACAAGATGGAGAAAGAATTATAGAAAACTAAGTTCAAAAATGGATTCAGGGGTGTCGAATAGGGGGGAAGAGCCCCATTTTTATAGATACACTAAATAAATTATGGCCATCGGATTAAAAACAATTCGGACGCTTAGGATTGCGCCACGTTATCAGTCAATAATACGCAGTTTGACCACGCGGTTTGAACAGTAACACGGTTTGTACACGGTTTGAACAGTGATGCGGTATGAACAGTTTCGCAAACAGTACCATAAATAGTACCGTACATGTGAATAGTATCGTATATGTGAACAGTGCTATTTTTTTCTTTTATGCTCCTCCTAAGGTTTTCGACCGTCCTGAGTTCAAAAGTGATGTCCATTTTGCTATCCAATCCCTCGTTCGTTGTAAAATGACCATGATGCACCTAAAATACTTAATTAAAACAAAACACACATAATTAAATAACAAAAAGCTTAAATACATAAAAGTAGGAATGTTAGTAAAACTTGAAGTACAAAACGACATTTTTCTCCTTTATAAATATATACTTTCTAACACTCAACACCGCCCAACCAGCTTATTGTTAATCCCTAGCAAATAAAGCAAAAACAAAATTCAAACCCAAAATAATTTTTTTTAAAACAAACTTGTTTATTCAATCAGACTAATGATAGCAATCAAATGAAAATATAAGCATTATCTCCAATCTAAAGAAACATTACACTCACATCAACCATCCACACGCATCAGTCCAGCAGACTTTGTCACAACTATAGTAATCAAGCCACTTTCAAGAATGACATGTCAAACCTCAAAATCTCACCGATAATAGTGACACTCTCATAAGGAAATTAAACCCAATAAAAATTGTCACTTCAATAAATGATAAATTGAGTGAAGATAATAAAGAAATAATATTACACACTCTCACCAAGATGAAAAGAATATGCCCACAGCTTAGAAATAATGCGATCTCAAACAAAATACTAGTCAACCCAATGTATGTATTTATTTATTTATTTATTATTATTATTATTTTTATACATCACTACATCTTTTAGCTCATGTAACTTACTTCTACTTCAGACTATAGTTCCCTAAAATCAAGAAGGATTTATATTAGGACGTAGCGTAGGTTAGGGACATGGCTAATAAAGAAAGGGAAATGAAGAAAACAAAATGTATATTTGAGAAAAATAAATATTTTTTTGAAATTAAAAGGTGCATTTCACTTTTTTTTATTGTATATCCCTCTTTTTTTCTTTTTTAAAAGAACTTTGTTTTCTTTTTTTTGGGTATTGCACAACTTTATTAAACAAAATAATTTATTTATATTTTTTTCAAACATGAATAGGTGATGAAACTTGTAAAATATCGGGTAATACTCTAAATCAGAGTGGGTCAAGATGATAAGTTGACAAAGAACAATTTTTTTTTAAAGGCTCACAAGGGTTAACTATGGATATTTCATAAAAGGGATGGCTAGAAAGGCTCAAACTGCCAAATATGGCATTTCCATTGTCTTTTAGGGCACCAAATAATCTTCCATATCTACTAATTAGATGTGCCTCCAGATGTAGTAACACACATTTTTTTTTATTATTTTACATTTTTTTAAAGGGTTAACTTAAAAGAAATCTAGAGATCGTGTTATAATATAATAAACCCCCCAACCTCTTCTAAACACGAAAAGAAAATATGCATGCAGAAATGTGAAAATGATGTAGAAAGACTCAGCAGAAAGGTTACAATTAAAATGATAGAAAAAGAAAATGTCTGGATTTTTTTTTTAAATGAAAAAGATGTGTTTCTAGAGGAACTACTCTTCATATTCAGCCATCTTCGACTTAAAAAATTTTAAAATGATTATTTATAAAGGAGAAATTAAAAAGAAGAAGAAAAAAAATGAATATCAAAGCTTAATAAAGAAAAAGAAAATGCCTTGAATTTTTTTTTTTATTTTTTGTTTTAAACAAAGAAGATACATTTCTAGAGTAACTACACTCCATATTCAGTCATCTTCAACACAAAAAGTTAGCAACAGTTAGTTTCTACAATAAAAAATCAGTAAAAACTTAACCAAGATTCCACAATTGTTGACTATTCCCTCCCCCCAACCAGAACGAAACATTATCCTTAATGTTTTAAAGGAAAGAAGTAGAGTTTAAAAGACATCACCTAGGTGGCGCAACACAGAGGAAAATATTTACAGGCGGAGAGTTAAATCTAATTTGTACTTTTTACTGCGGCTACTGTTACTATCATTATTTGGATACTCCAATACCAAGGTCCTGGGATCTGGCTTTGGTTTATAAGCTTGTAACAGATCAAGTAGCTCATTAGCAGTGTGAGCACAAATAAAAGCTTTTTCGCTGTGGAAGGAATAAAATAGCTTTTTATTGCATGGTTAAGAAATGCGAGAAAGTCATCATAAAAGTTATTGACATTTAACAAACCGATGGATTTATGATGAATGTGCATATGGGCTCAAGATGCTAATGTGATAAGTGCCTCTAGAGTTATAAGATCTCCTGGTAAGAAAATAAAAGCATCAGCATGATTAAACATTTCAATTATTCTTTCTTGCATACCTGAGATAACTAACTCTTCTCCAGTCGGTGAGTCAGAAAAACAGCCTAAAGGTTTTAGGGTTGTTGGGATGATGCCTAACACTTGGTTTCCTCTGACAAAAGCAGCTTCTGAGACCAGTTTTGATAATCCTTGGTCACCTCCGCCCTATACCAAGTGTAATTTCCTTGTTGCTATGCTTCGACCAAGACCAATAGCTGCCTCAACGAACTCTTTATATTTTCCATAGTTAAATCCAGAAAGTACACAAATGTTCTTGAATTGATTATTGGGAGTAGCTGCCATTGGGATACTTCTCAGAAACAATTTATGAGTGCAAACAAAAACAATCATATTTAAGGATCTTGGCGGTAGTGGGTCACAGCTGTGAATGAGTTATCATGTCTATGTCAATTAACGTGTAAAGCACATAGCTCGAGAGTAAAAAAGGAAACAATAAAAAAGAAAAGCAAACAATGATAAAATAAAATTATTAAATACAATAATGCAAATGGTAAAACAACAGTGAAATAAAATAAAAGTGAAGTAAAAGGATATTTACAGGTAGTTGCGACTGTGGCTCACATCTTTCTCTGGTTTTACATCCAGAAATGGCTTCAACGCCCTCTATGGGTCAAGGATAGGCTTCCCATCCAGTTTTCTTATAAACTGACAAATAGAGTCGTTTATAGTCAGATTCCCGAGATTGTATTGTGCATGCTCTTTTTGGAATGATGGCCATAACTGGAGAATCGTTCTTTGCACATATCCACGGGGATGCGTTTCAAGAGACAAAAGGATGTCATCCAATGACTCCTTATTCAAGCCATCCCTAATGAATTGAATCTTATCTTCTCTGTTATCAGACACTATTCCTAAAGAACATGGTTTTTATCGCATTGCATTCTGGCATACTTATGACAAGCAACATAAATTTTTTGAGCTCTTTGCTTTCTTGCGTAATTTCCTTTACCACAACCAGGTATATATGCAATAAATTTAGGAGGCAACTCACCTGCCAAGCGTACTTTGGCCTCGATTAACCAACGAATGTCTGCAGGTATGTTATTGCTCATGAGCAATCGCATGAGTTCGGACCAAGCTTTATAGATTGTAAGGAGGGCATTCTGAGGAAGTGAAGGGAATCGATTGTAAAGCTTTGCTAAAATCTCGTTGTTGTTTATTCATTCGTGTCAGAATATCAGTTATTATGGAAAACTGAAGTAACCGACTTGATTGTCACGGAGTATCGTTATTCGCCACTTGACCGAGGTGACAAACTAAAACACACAAACAGAGTAGCAAACAAAAACACACAAAGAAAATTACAATCGTCCTCTTATGGAATTTACCTCTAACTCCAACTGAATGTCAAAGATACCTCCCTCAATGTCTTCGAGTTGACTTTCTAAATCCTCAACGTGGGATACTAACTCTGGTGGTTGCAGAGCCCAAATACGATGTGTTTTACAAAATCGAATCTGCCTTTTGAGATGAGTTTTTACACGTTGAAGTGGTCTAAGAATGTCCAAGAGGAGCTGTTTAGCTATGACACTCATGATTAACAATGATAAAAGAAATTTAATGGTTAAACAAACACACTTATGCACAAATAATTTTAATTAGCAAAAGAATAATAAAAAGAAAGAAAAAAATCAAATCACCGAAAAGACAGAAAAATCTCAATTCAAATGTCGTGGGTCACTCAAATTTATTTCAGTGTCCTCTCTATGTGGTTGGTACTCTAGATATGGCTTTAATCTTTGACCATTAACTTTAAATATGACAACGTTCTTTAGGTCCTTAGATTCAATTGCCCCATGTGGAAAAACAGTATGAATAATAAAGGGGCCAGACTATCGAGAGCGTAGCTTACCTGGAATAGGTGCAAGCGAGAATTGAATAAAAGCACTTTCTGACCTGAAGTGAAAGATTTTCTCATAATCTGCTTATTATGAAAGACTTTCATTCGCTGCTTGTAAACCTTAGCATTTTCGTATGCATCATTGCGAATTTTTTCAAGTTTTGCCAGCTGTAATCTTCTTTCTGAGCCAGCTTGCTGTATGTCAAAATTGAATTTCTTGATGGCCCATTACGCACGATGCTCGAGTTCTACAGGTAGGTGGCAAGCTTTTCCATACACTAGCCTATAGGGTGACATCCCAATTAGGGTCTTGAAAGCCGTTCTATATGCCCATAATGCATCATCAAGTCTTAATGACCAATCTTTTCTGTTTGGCCTCATCGTTTTTTCTAATATGTGCATTATTTCTTGATTGGAGATTTCAACTTGGCCACTGGTTTGCGGATGATACGGGGTCGCCACTTTATGAGTGTTAGAGTACTTTATCAAAAGTGCTTTGAATGATTTGTTGCAAAAGTGGGTACCACCATCACTGATTATTGCTCAAAGGAATCCAAAGCGTGAAACACTGTTGCTTTTCAAAAACTCTATCACCACTTTGTGATCATTGCTTCAGCATGGAATTGCTTCTACCCATTTCGATACATAATCAACAGCAAGTAATATGTATTGATGGCCAAAAGAAAAGGGAAAGGGTCTCATAAAGTCAATACCCCACACATCAAAAATCTCAACCACTAAAATTGAATTTAGTGGCATCATGTTCCTTCGTGTAATGCTCCCCATTTGTCGACGCCTATCATATGAAGAGCAAAAAGTGTAAGCATCTTGAAATATAGTTGGCCAATAGAAACCATATTGTAGAATTTTTGTCGCTGTTTTCTTAGCACTGAAATGGCCTCCTCAAGCTTGTTCATGGTAGAATGAAAGGATGTTCTGAAATTCATTTTCTAGGACACATCGTCTAATAATTTGATCTGCACAGTACTTGAATACATAGGGGTCATCCCAAAAAAAATTCTTTATTTCCGTAAAAATATTAGCCTTGTCCTGCTTGGCCCAATGCTCTGGAAGTTTACCTGTAACAAGATAATTAACGATATCAGCATACCAAGGTAATACTTCCACACTCATTAATTGCTCATTTGGAAATGACTCGTTCAAAATGAAGACAAGAGAGATGGTCAGCCACAACATTTTCTGTCCCTTTCTTATCTTTGAATTCCAAGTCAAACTCCTGCAAAAGCAACACCCAACGAATTAATCTAACTTTTGCATCTTTCTTTGTGAGAAGATATTTCAGAGCAGCATGATCAGTGAACACAATAATTTTACAACCAATGAGATAAGATCAAAATTTCTCTAATGCAAATACTACTACTAGCATTTCTTTTTCAATAGTTGAATAGTTCAACTGCGCATCATTTAATGTCATACTAGCATAGTAAATAACATAGGGAATTCGATCAACTCTTTGTCCTAATACTGCTCCTACTGCATAATTAGATGCATCACACATGAGCTCGAATGGTAAGCTCCAGTTTGGGGGCTGAATGATGGGTGATGACGTCAACAATTGCTTTAACTTTTCAAATGCTACAAGACATGAATCATCAAAGACAAAATGTACATCCTTAGCAAGTAAATTGCATAAGAGTCTAGAAACTTTGCTAAAATCCTTAATGAAACGTTTATAAAAACCAGCATACCCAAGGAAAGATCTAACTTCTCTGACTCTTTTAGGTGGAGGAAGATTGGAAATAAGATCCACCTTGGCTTTGTCAACCTCAATATCTTTGCATGAAATGATGTGACTGAGAACTATACCTTGTTTTACCATAAAATGATACTTCTCCCAATTTAAGACCAAATTTTTCTTGATACATCTTTGCAGAACTTTTGTCAAATGATGTAAACATTGATCAAATGAATCTCCAAAAATAGAAAAATCATCCATAAAGACCTCAAGAAATCGTTCAACCATATCAAAAAAAATGTTTAACATACAATGTTGAAATGTAGCAGGTGCATTACATAATCCAAATGGCATCCTCTTATATGCAAAAGTGCCAAAAGGGCAAGTGAAAATGGTTTTCTCTTGATCTTTTGGTGCTATGGGAATCTGATTGTATCCTGAGTAGCCATCTAGAAAGTAATAAAATTCATGGCCTGCTAATCTATCAAGTATTTGATTAATAAACGGTAAAAGAAAATGGTCTTTACGTGTGATAGAATTTAACTTTCTATAATCAATGCATACACGTCATCCTGTAGTTACTCTAGTTAGTATCAATTCATTATCAGCATTGGTAACAACTGTGACTCCTGACTTTTAAGGGACAACTTGCACAGGACTGACCCATGAACTATCAGAAATTGGGTAAATGATACATGCATTTAATAGCTTAAGGACTTCAGTTCTAACAATATGCATTTAATAGCTTAAGGACTTCAGTTCTAACAATATGCATTTAATAGCTTAAGGACTTCAGTTCTAACAACTTCTTTCATGTTAGGGTTCAACCGACATTGCATTTCCCTAGTAGATTTAGCATTTTCATCATGGTGAATGTAATGCATACAGTCTGTTGGGTTCATACTTTTTATGTCAGCTATGGTACATCCTAATACTCCTTTGTGCTCTTTTAAAACTTCCAACAACTTACCTTTTTGTTCTTCATTTAGGGATGATGAGATGATTACCAGAGTGCTTTCTTCTCCCAAGAACGCATATTCCAAAGTGTTGGATAATGGTTTGAGCTCGAGTTTCGCTGGTGATTCTAATGATAGGATCCGTTTCTTTTCTGATGGTGCTAGTTGCTCAACTCTTGACTTCCATTTATTAGTGTCCATGGATGGTGCTGAGTTAAGTAGAGCGTTGACCTCATCGACTAATTTGTCAATATCAAAATCCAAACCAAAGTGAGTTAAACATGTTTGTAAAAGGTCATCACTTAGGTTTGAAATAAAAGTATTATCAACTAATGCTTCAATTAAATCCACATCAACAATTTCATCATCTGCATTGTGAGGTTTTTTGGCAATGTTGAAAATGTTGAGCTCCATGGTCATATTGCCGAAAGACAACTGCATATTTCCATTCCTGCATTGAATGTGAGCATCTACAGTTGGCAAGAAAAGTCGGCCTAGAATAATGGGGATGTGCTTCGTTGAATCTTGGATTGGTTGAGTGTCAATTACAATGAAATCAACAGGAAAATAAAACTTGTCTACCTGGATAAGCACGTCCTCAACAATACCACGAGGTACTTTTGTGGACCGATCTGCAAGCTGTAACACCACTGGAGTTGGATGTAATTCTCCAAGTCCAAGTCTGACAAATACTGAATAAGGCAATAGATTTACACTATCTCCTAAATCCAACAAAGCATTCTCAATTGTGTGGTTCCCTATACTACATGAGATAGTGAGGGAGCCTGGGTCTTTGCATTTTAGATGAATTTTGTGTTGGAGTATAGAACTAACGTTTTCTGTTAAAAATGTCTTTTTTTGAACGTGAATGTTTCTTTTTTTAGTACAAAGATCTTTAAGAAACTTGGCATAAAATGAAACTGGTTTTAAAGCATCAAGTAAAAGGATGTTAACACTTACCTGTTTGAAGCTTTCAAGAATCTCACCTGTGGATTTTCCCTTATTTCGTTTAGCTAACCTCGGAGGAAATGGAGCTTTAGGAGCATACTCTCATGAATTGGTTTCTTCTTTCTCCTCTGCTGATGAGTCCTTAGCATTTACGGGTACAATCTGAGTTGATTTTGTCACTGGCATCTCCACTTTGTTGTCGACTTCTTTCCTTTTTTCGTAAGGTCATGATGGCTTTGACCTCTTCATGCTGCTGTAGTGAACTGGTACTTGATTCATGTACTCCTTTAGGATTAGGCACTAGTTGACTTGGAAACTTGCCTTTCTCAACAGTCATTGCCAAAGTTTGCACTGAAGAAGTAAGCTGTCCCACCATCTTCTCAAGGCTTGAAACTGATTGGCTTGTGAGTTGAAGCCTGCTCTCATCTCATTTCGTAGTCCATCAATAGTTCAGTTTTGTTGCTCGATCATGGAGTTAGTGACATTCTTGACATTCTGGAATGCATCCTCCCATTGTCTGGGTTGAGCGTAATTATGGTTCTGATTGCATGGCCTAAATGGTGGCTGAGAGGCTTGAGGAACTTGAAGAATTGGTTGCATTGGTGGAGCTGAAGCTACTGGTCCATTCTGTTAGAATGTTTGAGACCATGAAAAATTGGGGTGGTCTCTCCATCCAGGATTATATGAGTTAGAGTATGGGTTGTAATTTGATGGCTTTCTCATGACACCGATGGCATTCGCTTGATCTGAATATGAGTCATGGTCATGTGATTCTGTTGATTTAACAGTCGTCAACGATGCTATTTGTCGAGAAATGCCTTCAACCATCTCTTTGACTTCTTTGATTCCCGAACTGGACTCGCCAATGTGAACGTCATTCACTCTCTTAATTCTTTTAGTATTCCTGAGTGATCGACTCCATTGTTGGGAATTATCTGTTTGTCACTGGAAGAATTCCTAAATCTCTTATGCACTTTTTGACATTAGCTCTCCTCCACTTGTTGCCATTAGCCATTCTTGCATATTTGGCAATAATCCCTCCAAAAAGTATTGGCGTTGGTGCTATTTCTCGTACCCATGATGTGGAGATTTCAAAACTAGCCCATTGAATCACTTCCATGCTTCGAAAAACTGTTCGCTTCTCTCTGGGTAAACTCTAAAATTTCCCTGCAAATAGCATTGGTTTTATGCATTGGAAAGTATTTGTTCAAAAATTTTGTTACCATTTGTTCCCATGATGTAATACTATTAGCAGGCAATGTATTAAACCATGAACGAGCTCTATCCTTTAAAGAAAATGGGAATAGTCTAAGTTTAACATCATCGCCTGCAAAATTCTCATATTTAAAAGTTTGACAAATAGTATGAAAGTCATTCAGATGATTATATGGGTCCTCATTTTCTAGGCCATAAAATGTTGGGGGACAATTTAACACACTAGGTTTTAGTTTAAAACTCCTAGCAGCTACATTTGGGTATCTTATGCATGATGTGCTCAAATTAGCTAAGGGACTAAAGTAATCCTTAAATGGCCTCTCTTGTGGTTCTGGTTGTTGGTGTTGCAAATCCATTTTAATTTTATTTTTAGATACAATGTGTTTGTGTGTTCGAAGTGTTTTTTCTAATTTAAGGTCTATAGGCTCAAGATTAGGAAATTTTGATCTTCGACCATGCATGCAAAGAACATAAAAATGAGAACAAAACAAATAAAAATAAAGAAGAAAGAGAAATTATGATACTAACCTTGTTACGCTGTTACAACCTTACTATGAAAACATATAAAAAAAATACGTGAAATTAATTAAAATTAAAATAAATTAACAAGATAAATGAGAAATTATAAAGAAAAATAATTTGAAAATTAAATTGTAAAAATTTAAAGAAGAGAAAAAGAAATTCTTACCTAAAAGTAAAAATTCACTTTTTTTTAATAGAAAAACCAATTACAAGAAAAAAAATAAAATAATAATAATAATAAATCATTTACAAAAAAAATTAACTCAACAAATTAAAATACTTACCTCCCCGGCAACGGCGCCAAAAACTTATTGTGCAAATTTTATGGAACTCGCAAGCGCACGAATCAATTGTAGAATAGATCAATGGTGTCAAGTGTCAATCCCACGAGGAGGTGGATTTTAATTAGGTGTAGAATTAATTTTGTAAGTGGGTGATTGGATTTGTGGGGAAATTAATTTAAACTATGCTAGAATTTAAATTGGAATAGGGGAATTAAATTGAACTAGAAACTATTATAATCAAGTGCTTGGGTATCTAGATTCGTATCAACATGCACTATGGGCTAAATATTCCTTATTAATACCAGTTAAATCATGAGGGGGATTTCCACACCTCATGAACCACGCTCTAATCAATATGGTGCTAATGACTTATCGTGCCAAATAGTAATAACCTTGTACTAGGGAGCCGGTTAAACTAGAGCAGTATTTAGATAAGAATATTACTATTTATCGACGAAAAGTCAAAACATCCACAAACATTAGAGGGGATGAGAAAGTAAATTTACCAAATAAAGCCTATGACACATGTTGAGACTTCACCTTCAACCCAAGCTTAAAAGAAAATTAGTTACTCATAATTGAACTAAGGGTAAAATAGAAATTTATTAAAATACATAGAAAATATAAGATGGAGAAAGAATTACAGAAAACTAAGCTCAAAAATGGATTCAGGGGTGTCGGAATAGGGGGAGAGCCCCCTTTTTATAGATACACTGAATAAATCATAGCCATCATATTAAAAACAATTCAAACGCTCAGGATTGCACCATATTATCAGTCAACAGTACGTGGTTTGACCACGGGTTTGACCACACGGTTTGAACAGTAACCCAGTTTGCATATGGTTTGAAAAGTGACGCGGTATGAACAGTGTCATAAATAGTACCATAAACAGTACCGTACATGTGAATAGTGTCGTATATGTGAACAGTGCTGTTTTTTTCTTTTATGCTCCTCTTAAAGTTTTTTACCGCCTTAAGTTCAAAAGTGATGTCCGTTTTGCTATCCAATCCCTCGTTCGTTGTGAAATGACCATGATGCCCCTAAAATACATAAAATAATCCTTGTGGTTCTGGTTGTTGGTGTTGCAAATCCATTTTAATTTTATTTTTAGATACAATGTGTTTGTGTGTTCGAAGTGTTTTTTCTAATTTAAGGTTTATAGGCTCAAGATTAGGAAATTTTGATCTTCGACCATGCATGCAAAGAACATAAAAATGAGAACAAAACAAATAAAAATAAAGAAGAAAGAGAAATTATGATAAAAAAAATACGTGAAATTAATTAAAATTAAAATAAATTAACAAGATAAATGAGAAATTATAAAGAAAAATAATTTGAAAATTAAATTATAAAAATTTAAAGAAGAGAAAAAGAAATTCTTACCTAAAAGTAAAAATTCACTTTTTTTTAATAGAAAAACCAATTACAAGAAAAAAAATAAAATAATAATAATAATAAATCATTTACAAAAAAAATTAACTCAACAAATTAAAATACTTACCTCCCCGGCAACGGCGCCAAAAACTTATTGTGCAAATTTTATGGAACTGCATAAGCGCACGAATCAATTGTAGAATAGATCAATGGTGTCAAGTGTCAATCCCACGAGGAGGTGGATTTTAATTAGGTGTAGAATTAATTTTGTAAGTGGGTGATTGGATTTGTGGGGAAATTAATTTAAACTATGCTAGAATTTAAATTGGAATAGGGGAATTAAATTGAACTAGAAACTATTATAATCAAGTGCTTGGGTATCTAGATTCGTATCAACATGCACTATGGGCTAAATATTCCTTATTAATACCAGTTAAATCATGAGGGGGATTTCCACACCTCATGAACCACGCTCTAATCAATATGGTGCTAATGACTTATCGTGCCAAATAGTAATAACCTTGTACTAGGGAGCCGGTTAAACTAGAGCAGTATTTAGATAAGAATATTACTATTTATCGACGAAAAGTCAAAACATCCACAAACATTAGAGGGGATGAGAAAGTAAATTTACCAAATAAAGCCTATGACACATGTTGAGACTTCACCTTCAACCCAAGCTTAAAAGAAAATTAGTTACTCATAATTGAACTAAGGGTAAAATAGAAATTTATTAAAATACATCGAAAATATAAGATGGAGAAAGAATTACAGAAAACTAAGCTCAAAAATGGATTCAGGGGTGTCGGAATAGGGGGAGAGCCCCCTTTTTATAGATACACTGAATAAATCATAGCCATCATATTAAAAACAATTCGGACGCTCAGGATTGCACCATATTATCAGTCAACAGTACGTGGTTTGACCACGGGTTTGACCACATGGTTTGAACAGTAACCCAGTTTGCATATGGTTTGAAAAGTGACGCGGTATGAACAGTGTCATAAATAGTACCATAAACAGTACCATACATGTGAATAGTGTCGTATATGTGAACAGTGCCGTTTTTTTCTTTTATGCTCCTCTTAAAGTTTTTGACCGCCTTAAGTTCAAAAGTGATGTCCGTTTTGCTATCCAATCCCTCGTTCGTTGTGAAATGACCATGATGCCCCTAAAATACATAAAATATTTAATTAAAACAAAACACACATAATTATATAACAAAAAGCTTAAATACATAAAAGTATGAATGTTAGTAAAATTTAAAGTACAAAATGACATTTTTCTCCTTTATAAATATACACTTTCTAACACTCAACAGATTGCTTCATGGGACGGAAGGTACTTGACTCTTACTATGTTGATATAGAAGTGTTAAGAATATGCTTCAACCTTGGGAGTCTGCTATTGATTTTTATGAAAGAGTTTATCCTAGTCTAGTCTGTGTTTCCTATTCAAACATGAAAATTTCCGTAACTCTATTAGATATGATAGTTACTCAAGTTTTGCTTATAATCTTGAGACGTTAAACAATATTCTGGGAATTCTGAATGATGGTCATAAGATTTATACATATAGAAAAGCACTTTTATTTTCCAGTTTTGCTCATCATCTTGGTGTTCAAAACGTTTGTCGGCATCCGGATCTTACTGGTGACATTTGTGCTCTTCCTTTTCAATCTCAATTATTGCTTCTAAAAGTTTGCATCCTTCATATCATTTTACAACACCTCGGAAGGGTCATTCAGATGAGGTAACAAGATTAGATGTTGGGTTATTAAATAGTCTCATTACGGGGCGACCTATTAACCTTGGATATGTCATTGTGAGACACATGTTGAGTACTCTGCGGTTAGCCATCACTTGCTTCCTTATGGCAATATCATCTCTAAAATACTACAGTACTTCCAAGTGCCTCTTCGGGATGTTGTGTATACAGAGACCAAACGGATTGGTCCGGAAGCAATGACTAGTATTGGATTTTCTAGAAAGAACGGCAAATGGATAAAACCTCAAACTCCAAAAACCAGGATACTTTGGTTGCTCCAGATGATGATCGGATGCTTAATGATATTTATCCCTACGATCAGCTTCTCGATTTTAAACTAGGAGCTCGTCCTCTACCTCCTCGTCGATGATCTGTTCCCCAGCCTCCCGCTGATTTCGATACTGAGGAGCGTAAGATGGATACTGATCTTCCCTCCGCTTCCAAGCCGCCTCCCATTCCCCAGCAACCAACCACTTTCGAGCAGCCTCTAACTTTCAACCAGCGACTAGTTTCGGACACTTTGCTACAGTTAGTTGCTAATACTCGCAGGCTTTCTGAGAGGTAGTAGCAGACTCTCGACTAGATGGATACTCTCTCCCAACAACAGCAGTAGCTTCAATCCTAGTTTTAGACCTTTGAACGACAGAGTATCGATCAGCAGCTTGAGCTCATTGCTGAACAGCGGACACTCCCTCGATATTTTAGTTATGACCCGGCAACTCATCTTTGGTGCCTTAGTTTCGTCTTTTATTTTTTGCACATACATTTCATATTATATTTATATTTGTGTTTTGATATCTATATCTCTTTGCTTGGATTACATTACTTTTTATAAATGATTTCGATGACGGATGATTCTATGTGTGTGGATTGATGCCTTGATAGAGTTGTTGGTTTGTGAACCTTGTTTAAACATATTTGGAAGTGTTTTAACCTTGACTTGTATTTGAGGATTTGTTCACTTTTAAGGGGAAACTCTGCCGAAAGTTTTGCTCACATAATATGAGTAATCTCTTCATCCTAAAGTATCCTCTCTTTATCTTTTTTTTTTTTTATGATGAAAGCGGAGCTAATGGATATTGGGTATTAATATAATTTTTTTTGAATGATTTATAAAAATTTAGTTTTTGGTTAAAATTTAAATTGGCTATACATTTAAGGGGAACATTCATTTAGGGGGGAGTAAATGCTTAATATATGGAAAGAGTTTGTCATCATCAAAAAAATGGAGAATGTTAACATGTATATAATCATTATAATGATTTTGATTATAAGAAACTTTAAATGCTCTTGATTAAAAGGTTGGCATTTTTCTTTAATAAACATTTTATTAAATAGCCATACAACATTCTTAAATGTGTTCATAAAATATGAATTATCATTAACTTTAAACTGAAAAAACATTTCCTACAAAATGCTGATTTAAACTTTGATTCTTAAAACAAACGGTGAATCGTTAACTTTGAAACGGTTAACCAATAATTTCAAGAGATGGGTAATTTCTTAAACTTGAACTGATTAATGAAAACAGACAATGCAAGTCAGCTGAGGAGGCTACTAGAATTAAATGGTAAACCATTTATATCAAACGGCAAACCGATAATTTTTAGAATGTTATTCCATACTAATCTTCAACTGTTTAGCAAGAACGATTAGCAGAAATTTGTTTTACAGGTCTCTGAAAATTAACGCCAAACCGATAGTGGCAAACGGTCAACCGTTTATTTGAATTTCAGTTCAATAGTCACTTGGACCAGTCAAAACGGTTAACTGATAACAGTTAACGGCGACCTGTTTTCACCTAGAAAGTCAACAACGGCTATATTTTAGCTCCAACTATAAATATGATCAATCAAATTCAAATAAGGACTGATCAAAACGTTTTTCATTGAGCAAATTATTGAGCATACAACTTTTTTTGTGATTTAAATTCTTGTATACATCTAACTTTCCCACACTTTAGAATTTCATTTGTAATCAAACATATTGTGTGAGAGAGATGTATTGTGTAATCTTTTTTAAAATCAAACTGAGAGGTTGTATAGTGTTGGCATACACTTGGGTTAAGAGATTGGGGATAATCTCTTGTTGTAAAGGTTATTGACACCTTAGAAGTCAATTGTAAGAGTGATTGAAACCTTGGAGGCTTGCTTAGTGAAATCCTCAAGCCCGGTGAGCTTGGAGGCGTGGACGTAGGTACGGTTAGCCAAACCACGTAAAAATCAAGTGTTTGATTTCTCTTTCCTTACTCTTTTATTATTTTACTTGATTAAATTTATTTTTTTTCTTATTAAGGAATAGATTTAAATTATTGTGTGATTTGTTTTGCATAAATTTTTATAACTCAATTCACCCCCACTCTTGGGTTGCTTAATTTATTTTGCTTAAATAGTTTCAAGCTGGTCAAACTCCTCTTCATCATTATCTATATTCTTAGATCAAATCTATAACTTATTACCTAAAATTGTAATGGGGTAATTCAAACTACCACCTGGCTGAATTCAAACTCCACTCTCAAAGTAGATTCATGATTGGCAATAATCTTTTAAATTTCATTCTGCATTGTTCATAGAAAAGTGGGGGGATAATGAAATAGTTGCACAAGTATTTAGATTCATTGTTGAAATATGAAACGCCATTCAATAAAAGAGTAAAAAAACATGAAAACACATTAAGTCTGTTGGCTAGTCGTGGTCAAAATGCATGATGTTATAAACACTGTAGAGATAGTTTAAGAATATTTGTGCCCATGAGCCATGAGCCATGAGATATATTTTTATTATTTCTATTCTATTTTCAAATTTTAACTATTTGTTAATTTATCAAAAATATAAAAAAATTAATTAATTTTCTTTTAACTATTTGTTAATTTATCAAAAATATAAAAAAAAATTAATTAATTTTCTTTTAACAAATACGTTGATGTCTCTAGCCTCTTTGGCAATTACACGTGTTTACAAATTAATTAATTTCTAATTGCCTCCCCCCTATCATTAATCACCTGCCTCTACAAAATAAATTATAGAAATTAGCTAGATTTTGTCATAAATTCAATATCCTGTAATACCAGGACATATTATGTTATGATAGCTATATCGAAATTATCCAGTTTTAGAATTGAGTGAAATACTAGTTTTAGAAAAAAAATTAAGAATAAAATAGATTATTCTTTTTCACATTGACCAAAAGTCTACTCAAGGCTCTGCATGTATGAATGTCAAGCTGCTGGTCTTTAATTTATGCAAGCAAAATTTCCCACACAGCAAACAAAGATCAATAGCACATGATATGGAAATATTGAAAAGTATGCTTTACGAAGCAACATTAAAAGGGAGTATGCCTACCTCGTTAGAATTGCTTCAACAGGATCCATTAATTATGTATGCTTGGGCATGTGGATTTTGTGAAGAAGATTATACGCCAAAAGCCAGAGCTTTTTGGAAAGTTAAGATATAATTTTGGAAGATATATTAATAATCATTTCAATGCTATTATATGGATACTAAAAGAATTATGTGTGGATGAAAGAAGAAGCTTTTATTTTTCCTCAAGCAAATGTCTAGAAAATTTTCCATAAATAAATCAATAGCAATAATTCATATACATTATAAATATAATATAAAGTGTAATCAGTGGCAAAATAAAAAGTTACATATTCATTCATAAACATAATCTACAAAATATTGTTTCATAATCTAAATACAATACATTTTCACTTTGTATTTTTCTCATAATTAGGCCATTTCAATTTGACCTTTGGATCTTTTATCTCATTAAATAAATCTCTTTTCACTTTGTCCATAAACAACTGACTAGCAAATAACCACACTTCACTTCCAACCTCAATGTTTGGTAAATAAGCAACCACTTCTAATGCTTTATAAATCTCTTCCCTACTTGTATCATTTTGAGACTTTAAAGTTGTCTTCCCTGCATCGATGAGATGATCAAGCTGGCTTGACAGTTTTGCAGCACCTCCTACTTTGTTCCCTTTTACAACCACTCTTTTACCTTTGTTTCCCTTACTATCATCAAACACAATATACTCATCAGAGTCAGCAGTGCTCTCAACACGAAGAGATTCAGATGCATCATTATTCTCTAAAGGAAAACCATATGAGGGAACCCAAACATGCTCACTCGTAGCCATAGTGTTCATGAACATTAAATTTAATTTTTTTCTCCAACTCTGGATCAATAACATTTTTCCGAAATCTACTGAATTGCAGATTTTCCTTTATTTTCTTTTCCCACCATTCCTCACTTGCATCAATTGTCCTCAGCCTATGATTCCACCCTAAACCAGTTTTCTTGCCAATCAAATTCTTCCATAATTTCCAATCAGTACTAAGAGAATCCCATTTATTTTTCATTTGAGTTCTGTTGTAATCTAATCCAGCTTCTTTAGTGAACTCCTTAATCAAATTTTCATATCCTTGGGAAGTTAAATGACACTACAAGAAAACAGGTAATAGATAACAGACAGTTTATGATAGATTCTAGGCAAAATAACTTATATCACACAATTATGATGGACTCGTGATAGAATTTTTAATTTATCATAGATTAATGATGGTCTTGTGATAGAAAAATTTTCTATCATCAATTTATGACGATTTTATGATAAAATTATCTTTTATCATGAACTTATGATAGAATCGTGATAGAAATTTTATCCATCAAGAAATTATGATAGAAAAATGACTTTGACCGTATTTGACCCAAATTTAATGCATTATTTTATTTTTAAAAGGTGCGTTTTAATATTTAAAAAAGTAGAAAATGCTAACAAAACTGTACCGTTTTGGGTACTTTAAACTTTCTTTTGTTTTTTCCTCCATGTTGAACATTCACACACTTAGGAATCAAAATCTCTAGACACTGCTTCTCTTGCTCTTTCTCGCTATTCACAATTCCTTTGTGTAAAACCTTCATTCTTGTCGTTCTTCTTCTATTCACATCTTCCATTGCCGTCATATTTCTATTTCTTCTTGTTTAGTTTCACTTTGGCCCCTAATAACATCTATCTCCTTCACTTTGTTTTAAGTTTTCCTAATTAAACCATCATCTCTTCATTTTGAAACCATACGTCACTACCATTGCACGTGTGTATCACCAGTTCCACGGAATAGACATCAACTCCTCCCTCCTCCCTACTACCACAACTGTTCGTTCTTCATCCTCCTCTAATGGTTGCAGTAATATTCTTGGTTGGAGTAACTCCCATTCCTTCTCTTATTTCAAAGATTGGAAGTGTTATTGCAAAGCTGATCTAAAACCCAAGGTGAGCCTTTTTCTTGTCATTTGCGTTTGGTTTGATTCATACAGTTTATAAATTTTGAAGATTAAATCTTTGATGGGTTTCTTTTTTGCTTTTGTATTTATTTATATAGTGGACACATTATTCTATTTTTTTCCTTTTTATTTTTCTTTGTCTAGTATCGGTTATTTTCTTGATTTTTTTAAGGATTGTAATTAGTGGGTTTTGTTTTAGTTTTTAGATCTTGCTTCTTGAATATTCGAAGTTGCGTTTTTTTTTCCTTTTTTGTTTTTGTTGAAGAAATTTGATTATGTTTTACTTTCTGTGATTAAGTTAAGTTTCTTCTATTAGCTTTATTTACTCTATAATTTCTTTTTAACTAAGCATTTCCAAATGAATTTTCCATTTTACTTTCACCATTTTATTTTTTTTTTCTTTATAACGTTTAGTCAATTATTCTCATCTGTGGAGTTTTGAAGGTTAGTATGGGCTTAAGCATTAAATGCCGATGTGGAATGAAAATGTGTTAATGTACAACATGTTTTAATGATACACCTCGTACATGAAACATAATTTTATGAGAAAATTCTTAAATTTACATGTAGAATGAGGTGTGATTCATAAATCTGAAGTACGTAGTAATTGATGTCCCTGAACGTAATGGAATTTAATAGAAATTGCATTGCTGGATTTTTTAAATCAAGTTGTGATTAATGACATTACTCTGTTTTTTTCTCCACTCTATAGAGGAATTTGGAATTTGCTTTTTTTGGATCATTTTAAATTTACTAAATTTTAGGTATTGGCACTAATTCGTGTACTCTTTCTATTGGTTTGACCTTGTTTAGATATGTATTATCGCAAGTACTTTTGCTGGTCTCGAGCAGACCATATGTTGGATCACAAGTTTATTTGTATTTCAAATTTTTTTCCTTTTTGTGAAGGGGAAAGCTACCTCTCATGTTGTATCCAAAGTCTTTGAGTCAATTTCACAAAGATCTGCTTCCTCAATTGCTTGTAATAATTAGGACTTTTCACTTTTGTTTTTCAAATATCCATGGTCATGAACTATAGCTTATATGTTGAGGGTGAAGGTTATATACAGAACAAGAGAACTAGAGAAACAACAAGCCAAAAGCTCAGTGTATGCTAATATTCGATTTAAATAGTCATTGTTGATAGAGGTTATTTATGTTTATTTTTAATTATGCATAGTTTTATCCAGATTTAATTGTTTCAACTAAGATGCAATGCACTTTGTTTTGAGGTTCTTATGTGCATACACAAAGTTTTTAAACTGTGATGTAGATGTGAAGAGTTTATGGCATTGGGTTAGGGGTGGGGGGTTTCAATTTGTTGCAAGGCTGGAATCATTATTTAGTTTCGTCTGTTTATGGCCTTATGATACTTTGGACTGTTTTAAGAAAATATTAGGAGTAGGTTGACAAATGAAATTTTTATCTTTGGGAAAAGAAAGAACAAGCAAAATAAGTATCCATTATAGTGAGAGCACAGTTGAATATAGATACCAGTGGATTGACATCGTGTAACAGGAGATAGACAAACCTCCACCGACCACCATCATTGACATTTAATTGGGATCATAACCCTTTTTCTCTTTTAGGTATTGTATAGCTCTAATTTGCCTCTGGCTTCTTCTTGTGATGAGATTGATACACGAAATCTCCTTTTCAGATGTTATATGCTATGTGTTTGATTAAATATTTTTCATTTTGTTTTGTCTAAATTATTTGGGTTAGCCACGTCAGGAATGAGACATGGTTGTGGAGCTCCTTCTATAAACTATGCAATTACGAGTTATTCATAGCAAGGGTATGGACATCTACATCATTTAACCCTCTATATATGTCATATTCATATGTACTAATGATGACTGTTGTGCAAATTTTGTTGAACTCGCAAGCGCACGAATCTATTGTAGAATAGATTAACGGTGACGAGTGTCGATCCCACGAGTAGGTGGATTTTAATTATATGTAGAATTAATTAAGTAAATGGGTGGTTGGATTTGTGGGGAAATTGATTTAAAGTAGCTAGAATTTAAACTGGAATGACGGAATTAAATTGAACTGGAAACTATTGAAATAAAGCACTTGGGTATCTGGATCCGTATCAACATGCATCATGGGCTAAATAATCCTTATTAATACCAATTAAATTATGAGGGGGGAATCCACACCTCATGAACCACGCTCTAATCAATATGGTGTCAAGGGCTTATCGTGCCAAATAATAATAACCTTATACTAGGGTGCCGGTAAAACCAGGGCGGTAACTAGACAAGATTATTATTATTTATTGACGAAAAGTCAAAACCTCCAAAGAAATTAGAGGGAAAGAGAAAATAAATTTACCAAATAAAGCCCATGACACATGTTGAGACTTCACCTTCAACCCAAGCTTGAAAGGAAATTAGCCACTCATAATTGAACTAAGGGTAAAATGGGAATTTATTAAAATACATAGAAAATACAAGATGGCGAAGGAATTACAGAAAACTAAGCTCAAAAATGGATTTAGGGGTATCAAATTAGGGGGGGGAGGCCCCCTTTCTATAGATACATTGAGTGAATCATGGCCATCGGATTAAAAATAGTTTGGATGCACAGGATTGCGCCACGTCATCAGTGAACAGTAACACGGTTTGACCATGGGTTTGACCACGCGGTTTGAACAGTAACACGGTTTGCACACGGTTTGAACAGTAACGCGGTCTGAACAAAGCGATCGTGAATGAAAGATATCCATGAACAGTACCGTACATGTGAATAGTACCGTACGTGTGAACAGTGCCATTTTTCCTTTTATGCTCCTCTTAAGGTTTTCGACTGTCCTGAGTTCAAAAGTGACGTCCGTTTTGCTATCCAAAATCTCGTTCATTGTGAAATGACCATGATACCCCTAAAATACACAAAATACTTAATTAAAACAAAACATATATAATTAAATAACAAGGGACTTAAATAAATAAAATTAGAGATGTTAGTGAGATTTGAAGTGTAAAATGACGATTTTCTCCTTTATAAATATACACTTTCTAACACTCAACACACCCCCCAACCAGCTTATTGCTAGTCCCTAGCAAATAAAGCGAAAATAAAATTCAAACCCAATTTTTTTTTTTAAACAAACTTGTTTATTCAATCAGACTAATGAAAACAATCAAATAAAAGTATAAGCATTATCTCCAGTCTAAAGAAACATCACACCCACATCAACCATCCACATGAATCAACCAAGTAGATTTTGTCACAGCTACTTTCAAAAATGACATGTCAAACCCCAAAATCTCACCGATAATAGTGACACTCTCACAAGGAAATTACACCCAATAAAAATTGTCACTTCAATAAATGATAAATTGAGTGAAGATAATAAAGAAATAATATCACACACTCTCACCAAGATGAAAAGAATATGCCCACAACTTATAAATAACACGATCTCAAGTCAAACAAAATGCTAGTCAACCCAATTTATTTACTTATTTTTTTCTTCTTTTTTTTTATTATGCATCACAATATCTTTTAGCCCATATAACTAGCTTCTACTTCAGACTATAGTTCCCTAAAATCAAGAAGGACTTTTATTAGGATGTAACGTAGGCTAGGGACATGGCTAACAAAGAAAGGAAAATAGAGAAAACAAAATATATGTTTGAGAAAAATAATATATATATTTTTTTTGAAACTAAAAAGTGCATTTCACTTATTTATTACTGTATTATATCTCTCTTTCTTGCTTTTTTTTTTTTAGAGAATTTTGTTTTCTTCTTTTTTTTTTTTTAGTATCGCACAACTTTACTAAATAAAACAATTATTTATATTTTTCTCAAACATGAATAGGGGATGGAACTTAAAAGATATTGGGTAATACTCCAAATCGGAGTGGGTTAAGATAATAAGTCGACAAAGAAAAGATTTTTTTTTTTAAAGGCTCAAAGGGGCTAGCTATGGATATTTTACAGAAGGGATGGCTAGAAAGGCTCAAACGGGTCAAAGATGGCCTTTCCATCATCTTTTAGGGCTCTAGATAATCCTCCATATCTACTAATTAAATGGACATTCAGATGTAGCAACAACTTTTTCTCTTTTTTTTTTTTAAGCAATTTTTTTTAGAGGGTTGATTCAAAAGAATATAGAGATCGTATATAAAATAGTAAACTGCTAAGTTGTATGAAAGATGGGCAAAAAAGGTTATTCTCCAAGAAAAATAATAGGCTCAAAAGCTCACTTGGTATTCATTATAACATGTCAATTCTTTCAAGCAACTTATATTTATCTCCTGGCATCAACATGTAGAGTAGCAAACATAGTGTAACATCATCAAGACCAAAGATAATACAAATACTAAAATTCGAAAGTTATCATGTCATCCAAAAATAAAAACAAAATCACACTATTTTTTATTTTTTAAACAACATTCTACCCCCCAACCTATTCTAAACATGAAAGGAAAAAACTATGCATGTAGAAATGTGAAAATGATGTAGAAAAACTAATTGGAAAAGTTACACTTACAATGATTGAAAAAGAAAATGATTTTTTTTTTAACTAAGAAGATGCGTTTCTAGAGGCACTACACTCTATATTCAGCCATCTTCGACTCAAAATTTGAAAATGCATATTTATAAAGGAGAAGTCAAAAAGTTAGAAAGATCACACGAAAAATAAGAAATTTTTTTTCATTATTTTTTTCTTTTTTTTTTAACTAAGAAGATGCGTTTCTAGAGTAACTACACTCCATATTCAGCCATCTTCAACACAAACAGTTAGCAACAGTTAGTTTCTACAACAAAAAATTAGTAAAAACTTAACCAACATTCCACAATTGTCAACTATCCCCTCCCCCCAACCAGAACTAAACATTGTCCTCAATGTTTTAAAAGAAAGAAGTAGGGTTTAGAAGACATCACCTGGGTGGTGCAACACAGAATAAAATATTTACAGGCGGAGATTTAAATCTAATTTGTACTTCTTACTGTTGCTATTGTTACCATCGTTATTTGTACACTCCAACACCAAGGTCTTGGGATCTGGCTCTGGTCGATAAGCTTGTAACAGATCAAGTAGCTCATTAGCAGTGTGAGCACAAATAAAAAGCTTTTTCACCGTAGAGGGAATGAAGTAGTTTTTTATTGCATGGTTAAGAAATGCAATAAAGCCATCATAAAAATTATTGACATTTAACAAACCGATGGGTTTCTGATGAATGTGCAGATAGGCCCAAGATGCTAAAGTGATAAGTGCCTCTAGAGTTGCAAGATCTCCTGGTAAGAGAATAAAAGCATCAGCATGATTAAGCATTTCGGTTATTCTTTCTTGCATACCTGAGACAACTAACTCTTCTCTAGTCGGTGAGTTAGATAAGCAGCCTAAAGGTTTTAGGGTTTGTGGTATGATGCCTAACACTTGACTTCCTCTGACAAAAGCAGTTTCTGAGACCAATTTTGATAACCCTCGGTCACCTCCGCCGTACACCAAGTGTAATTTTCTCTCTACTATGTTTCGACCAAGATCAATGGCTGCCTCAAAGAACTCTTTATATTTGCCATAGTTAAATCCAGAAAGCACACAAATGTTCTTGAATTGTTTATTGGGAGTAGCTGCCATTAGGATAATTCTCAAAAATAATTTGTGAGTGCAAATGAAAAGAATCATATTTAAGGATCTTGGCGGCAGTGGGTCACAGCTGTGAATGAGGTGTCATGTCTATGTCAATTAATCGTGTAATGCACATGGCTTGAAAGTCAAAAAGGAAACAGTAAAAAGGAAAAGTAAGTAATGACAAATATAAAATTATTAAAGACAATAATGCAAATGGTAAAACAACAGTAAAATAAAACAACAGTAAAGTAAAAGGATATTTACAGGTAGTTGCGACTGTGGCTCACATCTTCCTCTGGTTTTACGTCCAGAAACGGCTTCAACGCTCTCTATGGGTCGAGGATAGGCTTCCCATCCAGTTTTCTTATAAACTGGCAAACAGGGTCGTTTATAGTCAGATTCCCGAGACTGTATCGTGCATGCTCTTTCTGAAATGATGGCCATAACTGGAGAATCGTTCCTTGCACATATCCACTGGGATACGTTTCAAGAGACAAAAGGATATCATCCAATGACTCCTTATTCAAGCCATCCCTAATGAATTGAAACTTATCTTCTCTGTTATTAGACACCATTCCTAAAGAACATCGTTTTTTATCGCATAACATTCTGGCACACTTATGACAAGCAACCGAAATTTTTCGAGCTCTTCGCTTTCTTGCATAATTTCCTTTACCACAATCAGGCATGTATGCAATAAATTTAGGAGGCAACTCACCTGCCAAGCGTACTTTGGCCTCGATTAACCAGCGAATATCAGCAGGTATGTTATTCCTCATGAGCAATCGCATGCGTTCAGATCGAGCTTTATAGATTGTAAGGAGGGCATTCTAAGAAAGTGAAGGGAATCGATTGTGAAGCTTTGCCAAGATCTTATTTTTATCCATACCTTCGCCTCAGAAGATCAGTAATTGTGGGAAACTGAAGTAACCGACTTGATTGTCACGGAGTACCGTTATCCGCCACTTAACCGGGGTGACAAACTAAAACACACAAACGGAGTAACAAATAAAAACACACAAAGAAAATCACAATCGTCCTCTTATAGAATTTACCTCAAGCTCCAACTGGATGTTGTAGACACTTCTCTCAATGTCTCTGAGTTGGCATTTTAAAGCCTCAACGTGAGATATTAACTCCGGTGGTTGTAGCTTCCAAATACGATGTGTTTTACAAAATTGTATCTGGCCTCTTAGATGAGATTGGACACGTTGAAGTCGTCTAAGGATGTTCAAGAGGAATTGTCTCATGATTAAAAGTGATAAAAGAAAACTTAATGGTTAAACAAACACACTTATGCACAAATAATTTGAATTAGCAAAAGAATAGTAAAAAGAAAGAAAAAAAATCAAATCACAGAAAAAAAAACAGAAAAATCTTAATTCAAATGTGGTGGGTCACTCAAATTTATTTCGGTGTCCTCTCCATGTGGTTGGTACTCTAGATATGGCTTTAATCTTTGACCATTAACTTTAAACGTGACACCGTTTTTTGGGTCCTTAATTTCAATTGCCCCATGTGGAAAAACAGTATGAACAATAAAGGGGCCAGACCATCGAGAGCGTAGCTTACCTGGGAATAGGTGCGAACGAGAATTGAATAAAAGTATTTTCTGACCTGGAGTGAAAGATTTTCTCATAATCTGCTTATCATGAAAGACTTTCATTCGTTGCTTGTAAACCTTGGCATTTTCGTATGCATCATTACGAATTTCTTCAAGTTCTGCCAGCTGTAATCATCTTTCTGAGCCAGCTTGCTGCATGTCAAAATTGAATTTCTTGATGGCCCAGTACGCACGATGCTCGAGTTCCACAGGTAGGTGGCAAGCTTTTCCATACACTAGCCTGTAGGGTGACATCCCAATTGGGGTCTTGAAAGCCGTTCTATATGCCCATAATGCATCATCGAGTCTTAATGACCAATCTTTTCTGTCTGGCCTCACGGTCTTTTCTAAGATGTGCTTTATTTCTCGATTGGAGATCTCAACTTGGCTACTAGTTTGCGGATGATACGGAGTCGCCACTTTATGAGTGATGGAGTACTTTGTCAAAAGTGCTTTGAATGATTTGTTGCAAAAGTGGGTACCACCATCACTGATTATTGCTCGAGGGAATCCAAAGCGTGAAACAATGTTGCTCTTCAAAAACCCTATCACCACTTTATGATCATTGGTTCTGCATGGAATTGCCTCTACCCATCTCGAAACATAGTCAACAGCAACCAATATGTATTGATGGCCAAAAGATGGAGGAAAGGGTCCCATGAAGTCGATACCCCATACATCAAAAATCTCAACCACTAAAATTGGATTTAGTGGCATCATGTTCCTTCGTGTAATGCTCCCCATTTGTTGACACCTATCACATGAAGAACAAAAGGTGTAAGCATCTCGAAATATAGTTGGCCAATAGAAACCACATTGTAGAACTTTAGTCCCTGTTTTCTTAGCGCTGAAGTGGCCTCCACAAGCTTGTTCATGGCAAAACAAAAGGATGTTATGAACTTCATTCTCTGGGATACATCGTCGAATAATTTAATCTACACAATACTTAAACAGATAGGGGTCATCCCAGAAAAAATTCTTTATTTCCGCAAAGAATTTGGCCCTTTCTTGCTTGGTCCAATGCTCTGGAAGTTTACCTGTAACAAGATAATTAACTATATCAGCATACCAAGGTAATACTTCCACACTCATTAATTGTTCATCTGGAAATGACTCATTCAATGTTAAGGGTTCTGTGTTGATGTCAAAGTGGAGACGAGAGAGATGATCAGCCACAACATTTTCTGTCCCTTTCTTATCTTTGAATTCCAAGTCAAATTCCTGTAAAAGCAACACCCAACGAATTAGTCTAGCTTTTGCATCTTTCTTTATGAGGAGAAATTTAAGAGCAGCATGATCTGTGAATACAATTATTTTACAACCAATAAGATAAGATCGAAACTTCTCTAATGCAAATACTACTGCTAGCATTTCTTTTTCAGTAGTTGAATAGTTCAACTGTGCATCATTTAATGTCATACTAGCATAGTAAATAACATGGGGAATTCGATATACTCTTTGTCCTAATACTGCTCCTACTGCATAATCAGATGCATCACACATAAGCTCAAATGGTAAGCTCCAGTTTGGTGGCTGAATGATGGGTGATGACGTTAACAATCGCTTTAACTTTTCAAATGCTACAAGACATGAATCATCAAAGACAAAATGTACATCCTTAGCAAGTAAATTGCATAAGGGTCTAGAAACTTTGCTAAAATCCTTAATGAAACGTCTATAAAAACCAGCGTGCCCAAGGAAAGATCTTACTTCTCTGACTGTTTTAGGTGGAGGAAGATTGGAAATGAGATCCACCTTGGCTTTGTCAACCTCAATACCTTTGCATAAAATGATGTGACCGAGAACTATACCTTATTTTACCATAAAATGACATTTCTCCCAATTTAAGACCAAATTCTTCTCGATACATCTCTGCAAAACTTTTGTTAGATGATGTAAACATTGATCAAATGAGTCACCAAAGACAGAAAAATCATCCATAAAGACCTCAAGAAACCGTTCAACCATATCAAAAAAAATGCTTAACATGCATCGTTGAAATGTAGCAGGTGCATTACATAATCCAAATGGCATTCTTCTATATGCAAAAGTGCCAAAAGGGCAAGTGAAAGTGGTTTTCTGTTGATCTTTTGGTGCTATGGGAATCTGATTGTATCCTGAATAGCCATCTAGAAAGCAACAAAATTCGTGGCCTGCTAATCTATCAAGCATTTGATCAATAAATGGTAAAGGAAAATGGTCTTTACGTGTGACAGAATTTAACTTTCTATAATCAATGCATACACGCCATCCTGTAGTCACTCTAGTGGGTATCAATTCATTATCAGCATTGGTAACTACTGTGACTCCTGACTTTTTAGGGACAACTTGCACAGGACTGACCCATGAACTATCAGAAATTGGGTAAATGATACCTGCATCTAATAGCTTAAGGACTTCCGTTCTAACAACTTCTTTCATATTAGGGTTCAACCGACGCTGCATTTCCCTAGTAGATTTAGCATTTTCATCAAGGTGAATGTAATGCATGCAGTCTGCTGGGTTTATACCTTTTATGTCTGCTATGGTCCATCCTAATACTCCTTTGTGCTCTTTTAAAACATCCAACAACTTACATTTTTGCTCGTCATTTAGGAATGATGAGATGATTACCGGTAGAGTGCTTTCTTCTCCCAAGAACGCATATTCCAAAGTGTTGGGTAACGGTTTGAGCTCGAGTTTCGGTGGTGATTCTGATGATGGGATGATTTTCTTTTCTGATGGTGCTAGTTGTTCAACTCTTGACTTCCATTTATTAGTGTCCATGGATGGTGCTGAGTCAAGTAAGGCGTTGACCTCATCGACTGATCTGTCAACATCAAAATCCAAACCAAAGTGAGTTAAACATGTTTGTAAAGGGTCATCACTAAGGTTTGAAATAAAAGTATCATCAATTAATGCTTCAATTAAATCCACATCAACAATTCCATCATCTGCATTGTGAGGTTGTTTGGCAATGTTGAAGATGTTGAGCTCCATGGTCATATTGCCGAAGGACAACTGCATATTTCGATCTGCGCATGAATGTGAGCATCGGTAGTTGCCAAGAATGGTCGGCCTAGGATAATGGGGATGTGCTTCCTTGAATCCTGTATTAGTTGAGTGTCAATTACAATGAAATCAACAGGAAAATAAAACTTGTCTACCTGGATAAGCACGTCCTCCACAATACCACGAGGTATTTTCGTGGACCGATCTCGCAAGTCAGAACACCACCGAGTTGGGTGTAATTCTCCCAATCCAAGTTTCACAAATACTGAGTAAGGCAAAAGATTAACACTAGCTCCTAAATCCAACAAAGCATTATCAATTGTGTTGTTCCCTCTACTACATGAAATAGTGGGGGAGCCTGGATCTTTACATTTTAAAGGAATTTTGTGTTGGAGTATAGAACTAACATTTTGTGTTAAAAATGCCTTTTTCTGAACATGAATGTTTCTCTTTTTAGTGCAAAGATCTTTAAGAAACTTGGCATAAGATGGAACTTGTTTTATTGCATCAAGTAAAGGGATGTTAACACTTACCTGTTTGAAGACTTCAAGAATCTCACCTGTGGATTTTCCCTACTTTCCTTTAGCTAACCTCTGAGGAAATAGAGCTTTAGGAACGTATTCTCGTGGGTTGGTTTCTTCTTTCTCCTCCGGTGGTGAGTCTTCAACATTCACAGGTACAATTTGATTTTCTTTGGTCGCTGGCATCTCCACTTTGTTATCGACTTCTTTCCCTTTTCGCAAGGTCATGACGGCTTTGATCTCTCCATGCTGTTGTGGTGAACTAGTACTTGCTTCATGTACTCCTTTAGGATTTGGCACTGGTTGACTTGGAAATTTTCCTTTCTCAACAGTCATTGCCAAAGTTTGAACTGAAGAAGCAAGTTGTCTCACCATCTTCTCGAGGCTTGAAACTGATTGGGCTTGTGAGTTGAAGCCTGCTCTCATCTCATTCCGTAGTCCATCAATGGTGCGGTTCTGTTGCTCAATTGTAGATTGAGTAACATTCTTGAAATTCTAGAATGAGTCCTCCCATTGTCTGGGTTGAGAGTAATTCTGGTTCTGATTGTATGGTCTAAATGGTGGCTGAGAGGTTTGAGGGACTTAAGGAATTGGTTACATTGGTGGAGCTGGAGCTGTTGGTCCATTCTGTTGGAATCCTTGAGACCATGAAAAATTGGGGTAATCTCTCCATCCAGGATTATATGTGTTGGAGTATGGGTTGTAATTTGATGGTTTTCTCATGACACCGATGGCATTGGCTTGATCTGAATATGAGTCATGGTCATGTGGCTCTGTTGATTTAGCAGTCGTCAACGATGTTATTTGTCGAGAAAGGCCTTCAACCATTTCTTTGACTTCTTTGATTCCCGAACCGGATTCGCCAATGTGAACCTCATTCACTCCTTTAATTCTTTTAGTATTCCTGAGAGATCGACTCCGTTGTTGGGAATTATCCGCTTGTCGCTGGAAGAAATCCCAAATCTCTGATGCACTTTTTGACATTAGCTCTCCTCCACTTGTCGCCATTAGCCATTCTTGCACATTTGGCAATAATCCCTCCAAGAAGTATTGGCATTGGTGCCATTTCTCGTACCCATGATGTGGACACTTCAAAAGTAGCCCATTGAATCGCTCCCATGCTTCGAAAAACTGCTCGTCTTCTCTCTGGGTGAACTCTGAGATTTCCCTGCGAATAGCATTGGTTTTATGAACTGGGAAGTATTTATTTAAAAATTTTGTTACCATTTGTTCCCATGTTGTAATACTATTAGCAGGCAATGTATTGAACTATGAACGAGCTCTATCCTTTAAAGAAAATGGGAATAGTCTAAGTTTAACATCATCTTCTGAAAAATTCTCATATTTAAATGTTTGACAAATTGTATGAAAATCATTCAGATGATTATATGGGTCCTCATTTTCTAAGCCATAGAATGTTGGGAGACAATTTAGCACACTAGATTTTAACTCAAAACTCCTAGCAGCTACATTTGGGTATCTAATGCATGATGTGCTCAAATTAGCTAAGGGACTGAAGTAGTCCTTAAATGGCCTCTCCTGTGGTTCTGGTTGTTGCAAATCCATTTCAATTTTTTTTTTAAATGTGAAGTGTTTGTGTGTGCGAAGTGTTCTTTCTAATTCAAGGTCTATAGGTTCAAGATTAGGTAATAACGACCTACGACCATGCATGCAAAAAGAATAAAAAATGAGAACAAAATAAATAAAAATAAAGAAGAAGGAGAAATTACGATACTAACCTTATTACAATTTATTACAACCTTTCTATAAAAACAAAATACACTAAAACAAATACGTGAAATAAAATAAAAATAAATTAATGAGATAAATGAAAATTACAAAGAAAAATAACTTGAAAATTAAATTGCAGAAATTTAAAGAAGAGAAAAAGAAATTCTTACCTAAAAATGTAAATTCGTTTTTTTTAATTAATTAAGAAAAAAATACAAGGAAACAACTAAAATAATAATAATAATAATAATAATAATAATAAAATTATTTACAAAAAATTAATTCTACAAATCAAAATACTTACCTCCCTCAAGAAACGGCGCCAAAAACTTGTTGTGCAAATTTTGTTGAACTCGCAAGCGCACGAATCTATTGTAGAATAGATTAACGGTGACGAGTGTCGATCCCACGAGGAGGTGGATTTTAATTATATGTAGAATTAATTAAGTAAATGGGTGGTTGGATTTGTGGGGAAATTAATTTAAAGTAGCTAGAATTTAAACTGGAATGACGGAATTAAATTGAACTGGAAACTATTGAAATAAAACACTTGGGTATCTGGATCCGTATCAACATGCATCATGGGCTAAATAATCCTTATTAATACTAATTAATCATGAGGGGGGAATCCACACCTCATGAACCACGCTCTAATCAATATGGTGTCAAGGGCTTATCGTGCCAAATAATAATAACCTTATACTAGGGTGCCAGAAAAACCGGGCGGAACTAGACAAGATTATTATTATTTGTCGATTTAAAAGTCAAAACCTCCACAGAAATTAGAGGGGAAGAGAAAATAAATTTACCAAATAAAGCCCATGACACATGTTGAGACTTCACCTTCAACCCAAGCTTGAAAGGAAATTAGCCACTCATAATTGAACTAAGGGTAAAATGGGAATTTATTAAAATACATTGAAAATACAAGATGGAGAAGGAATTACAGAAAACTAAGCTCAAAAATGGATTTAGGGGTATCAAATTAGGGGGGGGAGGCCCCCTTTTTATAGATACATTGAGTGAATCATGGCCATCGGCTTAAAAATAGTTTGGATGCACAGGATTGCGCCACGTCATTAGTGAACAGTAACACGGTTTGACCACGGGATTGACCACGCGGTTTGAACAGTAACACGGTTTGCACACGGTTTGAACAGTAACGCGGTCTGAACAGTGTCCATGAACAGTACCGTACATGTGAATAGTACCGTACGTGTGAACAGTGCCATTTTTCCTTTTATGCTCCTCTTAAGGTTTTCGACTGTCCTGAGTTCAAAAGTGACGTCCGTTTTGCTATCCAAAATCTCATTCATTGTGAAATGACCATGATACCCCTAAAATACACAAAATACTTAATTAAAACAAAACATATATAATTAAATAACAAGGGACTTAAATAAATAAAATTAGAGATGTTAGTGAGATTTGAAGTGTAAAATGACGATTTTCTCCTTTATAAATATACACTTTCTAGCACTCAACACACCCCCCAACCAGCTTATTACTAGTCCCTAGCAAATAAAGCGAAAATAAAATTCAAACCCAATTTTTTTTTTTTTTAAACAAACTTGTTTATTCAATCAGACTAATGAAAACAATCAAATAAAAGTATAAGCATTATCTCCAGTCTAAAGAAACATCACACCCACATCAACCATCCACATGAATCAACCAAGTAGATTTTGTCACAGCTACTTTCAAAAATGACATGTCAAACCCCAAAATCTCACCGATAATAGTGACACTTTCACAAGGAAATTACACCAAAAAAAAATTGTCACTTCAATGAATGATAAATTGAGTGAAGATAATAAAGAAATAATATCACACACTCTCACCAAGATGAAAAGAATATGCCCACAACTTATAAATAACACGATCTCAAGTCAAACAAAATGCTAGTCAACCCAATTTATTTACTTATTTTTTTCTTCTTTTTTTTTTATTATGCATCACAACATCTTTTAGCCCATATAACTAGCTTCTACTTCAGACTATAGTTCCCTAAAATCAAGAAGGACTTTTATTAGGATGTAACGTAGGCTAGGGACATGTCTAACAAAGAAAGGAAAATAGAGAAAACAAAATATATGTTTGAGAAAAATAATATATATATATTTTTTGGAAACTAAAAAGTGCATTTCACTTATTTATTATTGTATTATATCTCTCTTTCTTGCTTTTTTTTTTAGAGAATTTTGTTTTCTTCTTTTTTTTTTTTTGGTATCGCACAACTTTACTAAATAAAACAATTATTTATATTTTTCTCAAACATGAATAGGGGATGGAACTTAAAAGATATTGGGTAATACTCCAAATCGGAGTGGGTTAAGATAATAAGTCGACAAAGAAAAGATTTTTTTTTTTTAAAAGGCTCAAAGGGGCTAACTATGGATATTTTACAGAAAGGATGGCTAGAAAGGCTCAAACGGGTCAAAGATGGCCTTTCCATCATCTTTTAGGGCTCTAGATAATCCTCCATATCTACTAATTAAATGGACATTCAGATGTAGCAACAACTTTTTCTCTCTTTTTTTTTTTTTAAGCAATTTTTTTTTTAGAGGGTTGATTCAAAAGAATATAGAGATCGTATATAAAATAGTAAACTGCTAAGTTGTATGAAAGATGGGCAAAAAGGGTTATTCTCCAAGAAAAATAATAGGCTCAAAAGCTCACTTGGTATTCATTATGACATGTCAATTCTTTCAAGCAACTTATATTTATCTCCTGGCATCAACATGTAGAGTAGCAAACATAGTGTAACATCACCAAGACCAAAGATAATACAAATACTAAAATTCGAAAGTCATCATGTCATCCAAAAATAAAAACAAAATCACACTATTTTTTATTTTTTATTTTTTAAACAACATTCTACCCCCCAACCTATTCTAAACATGAAAGGAAAAAAATATGCATGCAAAAATGTGAAAATGATGTAGAAAAACTAATTGGAAAAGTTACACTTACAATGATTGAAAAAGAAAATGATTTTTTTTTAACTAAGAAGATGCGTTTCTAGAGGCACTACACTCTATATTCAACCATCTTCGACTCAAAATTTGAAAATGCATATTTATAAAGGAGAACTCAAAAAGTTAGAAAGATCACACGAAAAATAAGAAAATTTTTTTTCATTATTTTTTTTTAACTAAGAAGATGCGTTTCTAGAGTAACTACACTCCATATTCAGCCATCTTCAACACAAACAGTTAGCAACAGTTAGTTTCTACAACAAAAAATTAGTAAAAACTTAACCAACATTCCACAATTGTCAACTATCCCCTCCCCCCAACCAGAACTAAAAATTGTCCTCAATGTTTTAAAGGAAAGAAGTAGGGTTTAGAAGACATCACCTGGGTGGTGCAACACAGAATAAAATATTTACAGGCGGAGATTTAAATCTAATTTGTACTTCTTACTGCTGCTATTGTTACTATCGTTATTTGTACACTCCAACACCAAGGTCTTGGGATCTGGCTCTAGTCGATAAGCTTGTAACAGATCAAGTAGCTCATTAGCAGTGTGAGCACAAATAAAAAGCTTTTTCACCGTAGAGAGAATGAAGTAGTTTTTTATTGCATGGTTAAGAAATGCGATAAAGCCATCATAAAAATTATTGACATTTAACAAACCGATGGGTTTCTGATGAATGTGCAGATGGGCCCAAGATGTATCCATGAACAGTGTCGTGAACAGTATCCATGAACAGTACCGTACATGTGAATAGTACCGTACGTGTGAACAGTGCCATTTTTCCTTTTATGCTCCTCTTAAGGTTTTCGACTGTCTTGAGTTCAAAAGTGACGTCCGTTTTGCTATCCAAAATCTCGTTCATTGTGAAATGACCATGATACCCCTAAAATACACAAAATACTTAATTAAAACAAAACATATATAATTAAATAACAAGGGACTTAAATAAATAAAATTAGAGATGTTAGTGAGATTTGAAGTGTAAAATGACGATTTTCTCCTTTATAAATATACACTTTCTAACACTCAACAATGACTCTTTCTTCTTGTAACCTTTTAAGATGCGGGCATGGATTGGATTCTTCATCTTGATACGGATGAGGTAATATATCTTGCAAGAGCTCAAGAGTATTACCAGAGGTAGCTGCTGTCAGATGTACCTAGTAATATTGATATGGTAGTCTTCTCTAATTATGTGAGTGGATCAGTGCTTATTGCACGGATGAAATCCTACAGTATATTTTGATGCAAAAAAGGATTTTAACTGTTTATTTTAATGGTCTATTTACATTGTCACGTTAACATGAACGATAATCATGCAATATAATTTGTTTCAGAAGAGTATTATTGAGCAAGATGATATGAAAGAGCCTTTTATCGAGGCAAGATCTCTCTTTTGGTTGCTTCCCATGCTTTTGGTTGGGTAAACAGATAAATCAATGTAACATCAGTCATTCTAGGCTCGTTTATTAAAGGCTTCACAAGTTTTTTCTAATATGATTATCATATGAAAGTTTTCTAGACATTCTTAAATGGTTGCATTTTAACACAAGCACATAACATCCCTAATTATTAATTTATCATGTTGTCACATGTCTTGATGTTTAAGAAGAACTATGACCATCTTGTTAAAGATGTTTGCTTTGGAAACTATAGGGAAACAGCCTGCAATAATTTGCAATATAAAAACAGTGCTGGGTATATGGCTGGAATTACAGTGCTCTTGGAAGATGGTAGGTTGCTGTTAAAGTATTTTCATTAATCTTTGGAAGTTCTGCTAGGTAACTTGACTTGGTGACTGGAATTTGAATTGTTTTTCTCGAAGTTTAATTGGAATTTAGCTATTGTTTTATATTTTCGTATGGTTCTTTTAAATTTAGGATGTTTTCTTATGTATTGGTGATGATGATATTGGATATCTAATATATGTATTTATTTTGAAATTAATTTGTTGGATTGAATGGATTTTAATTAATATTAATTATTTTTATTTTTTTTGACAATATCCATTTTTATTAATTAATTAAATTTATAAACTAGAATAAATAAATAAATTATATTCATAATATAATTTTTTTAAAAAATATATAACTTTATGATGGGAAATGCGCATCATAAAGTATGTCATAAAAATTTTTCCTACAAAAAATTGAATAATAAATTTAGAATCGACAATTTAATTTCCTGCCAAAAATTTAAAAAAAAGGGTAAAAATTTTAATAAATTTCAAATTTTAATTTAATTATTTTTTCACAGTAAAATTTTATGTGACAAATATATGACTATAAAATGTCATCATGAATTCATGAAGAAAAATATTCTGTCATAAATTAATGACATGACATAGATGACGGATGAACTGTGTACCATGCACCCCATTTTATGACAGTTATTTTCCGTCATCCATTGCATGTTTTTTTGTAGTGTGAGTCCCATGACAATGTCCAGCATCCACCTCTTTAATGCATATGTCAGGAAATACATCTAAAGTCTAGGGGTTCTAGATAGCCTTGCTAGTTGAGTCCCATGACAATGTCCAGCATCCACCTCTTTCATACACTTAAACCTAGAAAAAAAATCTTTGTCAAACAATAATACAAGAAAAATAAGAATATAGAAGTTGTGAAAATTACTAGAAACTTATTATGGATGGTGGAAGGAAAAATAATTTGATATTAAAAAATTTTTAAAAAAAGACAAACCAGAGCAAGTTAATTTACTTGAAATACTTTTAATCAAACACTTAGTTTACTTGAAATACTTTTCCAGCAAACAATAATAATCATAGCCCACGAATAGAAACAATTACAAGCAATTCAATAAAGCAAAAAAAAAAAAAAAACAACCAGACAAGGAATCAAAGAAACTCAACTAAACAATCATCATAATCAAGAAATACATCTAAAGTCTAAGTTTTTCCATGATTCAAAGAACTGGAAACTCAAATCAAAATTACAGTATTTGAGGCAAATGAACACAACCCAAATAATAGATATCATAAACAGGAGCTTAACTCTGCTTAAATAAGTTTGAGATGGATTTTTATTAGGGGAATTTCATCAAATAGGAGCTGTGCATGTCTACAAAAAGCAACTACAATAAAAATAGTGGTTACAAGCAAATAAATCACACATGACCCATCACCCATCAATTTATTCTAAACAAAAGTGCCAACATATTACGAACAAAAAGGAAGAAAATGAAAAATTGCATGTAATAGAGTAAAGGAGCACTCAAAAATAAACAACAGGTAAAGGAAAACACATCACTGACAGAGGCATATAAGAGTGGCTAGTGTCGGAATCGGGTCGATGGGAATTATCGGTGTCGGAATCACATTAATTAGAACTGCCACAGACAGAGCGTACTGATGAGAATGGGCATTTAGGGTTTGTTTCACAAAAAAAATTGATCTTGAAATGTTTAAAAATGAGGAGGATAAAAGTGAAATTGAATAATATGTAAGGCTAATTTAGTAATTTAACCTACAGTTGGGAAAAAAAAATTGCTAAGCTGCCAAAGCCTAGCTACAAGTGTTACCAAACACCTTAGTACCTAGGCTGCCACCTCACCACACTCCCAAACACATCCTAAGCTGGTGGGCAGGGCTGTTCTTATGTTTTTCTGCCCTAAAACTTGTTATGAGTTTCAATTTATTGACCAGGCCAATGATATGTATAATTATAGTTGAACTATTGGCACTCCTCTAAAAATCTCTTGAAACCCCTTTCCTAACAACACCTCGTTCAAAAGTTAAACTTTTTTTTAACACTCAATTTTATTCCTTAAATACCCTTGATTGCATCTTTTTTCCCTAAAAAAATCCCACAGTTTTGTCGCACAAGTGTGCAGTACCAGGATATAGCTTGCCTTCTTTGCAATTTCAATGATTAAAAATATTCTTTAAAATTTGCAAATAAAGCCTAGACTTAAACCCATATGATTTTTTTTAAATATTAGTTTATGAAATTATAATAAGCAATTTCCCTAACAATAAAATTTTGAATAGTTCGAAGAAAATTATTAATCAATTAACTGTTGAAGTGAGTAAGCCTGCTCATTTTACAGTGAGTTATTTAATATTCTTGGCTCTTGAGAAAAAAAAAATTAGGAGTAAAGAGATGATTGTTGCTCTTTTATGCACTTTTAATCATGATTAAAATGGTTTATATGAAGGAGAGCTTTTATAAGTTTTTTTAGGGATGCTAATTACTCCCCTCCTATAATTATATGCCAATAAGGATGACAAATATTTTTTGGTAAATGGAGACATGCATAGGGCCTGTCATGTTGGGGTGAGTATTAAGGTTAATTTAATCTTTATAAAAAAGATCGTATGCAAGTATAATTTTTTATCCTTGTTGGTTGGACAAGTTGGGTGCGAGTATAAAACACTTTGGTCCGTATCTGCTCGCTAAATTTGTTTGACTATTAACTATTCAATTCTTTTCGATGTTAGAATTAGGATATTTTTAAAAAGGTAAACCAAATAGAAAAGTCATAGTAAAACTCTTAAACGGTAAAACAATTAGCAACATAACAATTAAATATTCCTTAAAATATGGGTACATATCTATTTATGCCCCTATACTTAAAAATTATCTCAGTATACTTTTGGAATATGCAATGACTAAAATGCCCCTAAATGAGAAATATGAGACTCAGTGCTTTTCACTCCTATTATTCTCACAATTTCTTACTCAAGAAAAAAAGAACTCTTAACCACTCTTTTAAAATCACACACGAACAAGGATTGTTGGGATTTAGGTTTGCAACTAATTACGTGCATAATCCAATCAACAAGACATTTTAAAGTTTAAATTAATTTTTATATTTTTTTATGCATCTTATTCACTTTATATTATTTTTAGAGTTTTCTGTTTACTTTATGTTGAGTGTTAGAAAGTGTATATTTATAAAGGAGAAAATTATCATTTTACACTTCAAGTCTCACTAACATCCCTACTTTTATATATTTAAGTCCCTTATTATTAATTATGAGTGTTTTGTTTTAATTAAGTATTTTATGTATTTTAGGGGCATCATGGTCATTTCATGGTACTGTTCACATATACATATTGTTCATGGTATTGTTCAAACCGCGTCACAGTTCAAACCATGTGTAAACCGTTTTACTGTTCAAACTGCATGATCAAACCCGTGGTTAAACTGCATACTGTTGACTCATGACGTGACGCAATCCTGAGCGTTTGAATTGTTTTTAATCCGATGGCCATGATTTATTAAGTGTCTCTATAAAAAAGGGATTCTCCCTCCTATTTCGACACCCCTGAATACATTTTTAAGCTTCATTTTCTGTAATTCCTTCTTCATCTTGTATTTTTTACGTAATTTAATAAATTTCCATTTTATCCTCAGTTCAATTATGAGTAACTAATTTTCTTTCAAGCTTGTGTTGAATGTGAAGTCTCAACATGTGTCATGGACTTTATTTGATAAATTTAATTTCTCTTCCCCTCTAATTTTTGTAGAGGTTTTGATTTTTCATCGACAGATAGTAATATTCTTATTTAGATACCGTTCTGGTTTAACTAACTCCCTAATACAAGATTATTACTATTTGGCACGATAAGCCCTTAGCACCATATTGATTAGAGTGTGGTTCATGAGGTGTGGATCCCCCCCTCATGATTTAATTGGCACTAATAAGGAATATTTAGCCCATGGTGCATGTTGATACGGATCTAGATACCCAAGCGCTTCAATTATAATAGTTTTCACCTTAATTTAATTCCGCCATTCCAATTTAAATTATAGCATAATTTAAATCAATTTTCCCACAAATCCAATCACCCCCTTACAAAATTAATTCTACACCTAATTAAAATCCACCTCCTCGTGGGATCAACACTCGACACCATTGATCTATTCTACAATAGATTCGTGTGCTTGCGAGTTCAATAAAATTTGCACAACAAGTTTGTGGCACCGTTGCTGGGGAGGTAAGTTATTTTAATTTATAGAACAAATTTTGGAAAAAATTTCTTTTAGTTATTTTATTATAATTTTTTTAGAAAAAAAGAAAAAAAGTGAATCTGCATTTTAAGATTAGAATTTCATTTCTTTTTCTCTTCTTTAAATTTCTGTAATTTAATTTTCAAGTTATTTTCTTTGTAATTTTTCATTTATCTTGTTAATTTATTTTTATTTTATTTATTTTATTTCACGTATTTTTTTTGTGTGTTTTCATAATAAGATTGTAACAGCGTGACAAGGTTAGTATCGTAATTTCTCCCTCTTCTTTATTTTTATCAATTTTGTTTGCTTTTTTTTTTGTGTTCTTTGCATGCATGGTCGAAGTTCATTATTACCTAATCTTGAGCCTATAGATCTTGAACTCGAAAAAATACTTCGCACACACAAACACATAACATTTAAAAATAAAATTAAAATGGATTTGCAACAACAACCACCACCACAGGAGAGGCCATTTAAGGACTACTTCAATCCTTTAGCTAAGATACCCAAATATAGCTGTTAGGAGTTTTGAGTTAAAACCTAGTGTGCTAAATTGCCTCCCAACATTCTATGGTCTAGAAAATGAGGACCCATATAATCATCTGAATGATTTTCATACTATTTGTCAAACTTTTGAATATGAGAATTTTTCAAAAGATGATATTAAACTTAGATTATTCTCATTTTCTTTGAAGGATAGAGCTCGTTCATAGTTCAATACATTGCCTGCTAATACCATTATAACATGGGAATAAATGGTAACAAATTTTTTGAATAAATATTTCCCAGTGCATAAAACCAATGCTATTCACAGAGAAATCTCAGAGTTCATCCAGAGAGAAGACGAGCATTTTTCGAAGCACGAGAGCGATTCAATGGGCTACTCTTGAAGTGTCTACATCATGAGTACGAGAAATGGCACCAATGCCAATACTTTTTGGAGGGATTATTGCTACAAGTGCAAGAATGGTTAATGGCAACAAGTGGAGGAGAGCTAATGTCAAAAAGTACATCAGAGATTTGGAAATTCTTCCAGCGACAAGCGGATAATTCTCAACAACAGAGTTGATCACTCAGGAATACTTAAAGAATTAAGGGAGTGAATGGGGTTCACATTGGCGAGTCTAGTTCGGTAATTAAAGAAGTCAAAGAGATAGTTGAAGGTCTTTCCCAACAAATATCATCGTTAACGACTGCTAAATCAATAGAACCACATGACCATGACTTATACTTAGATCAAGCCAATGTCATCGGTGTCATGAGAAAGCCATTAAATTACAACCCATACTCTAACACATATAACCCTGGATGGAGAGACCACCCTGTTGAGTGTTAGAAAGTGTATATTTATAAAGGAGAAAATCGTTATTTTGTACTTCAAGTTTTATTAACATCTCTAATTTTATTTATTTAAGTCCCTTGTTATTTAGTTATGAGTGTTTTGTTTTAATTAAGTATTTTATGTATTTTAGGGGCATCATGGTCATTTCACAATGAACGAGATATCGGATAGCAAAACAGACGTCACTTTTGAACTCAGGACAGTCGAAAACCTTAAGAGGAGTATAAAAGAAAAATGAAACTGTTCACACGTACGGAACTATTCACATGTACGGTACTGTTCATGGGTACTGTTAACGACACTGTTCATACCGCGTAACTGTTCAAATCATGTGCAATCCGTGTTACTGTTCAAACCGCGGGGTCAAACCCATGGTCAAACCGTGTACTGTTGACTGATGAGGTGGCACAATCCTGTGCGTCCAAACTGTTTTTAATCCGATGGCCATGATTTACTCAATGTATCTATAAAAAGGGGACCTCTCCCCCCTAATTTGATACCCCTGAATCTATTTTTGAGATTAGTTTTCTGTAATTCTTTCTCCATCTTGTATTTTCTATGTATTTTAATAAATTCCCATTTTGCCCTTAGTTCAATTATGAGTATCTAATTTTCTTTCAAGTTTGGGTTGAAGGTGAAGTCTCAATATGTGTCATGGGCTTTATTTGGTAAATTTATTTTCTCTTCCCCTCTAATTTCTATGGAGGTTTTGACTTTTCGTCGATAAATAATAATAATCTTGTCTAGTTACCATCCTGGTTTCACCGGCACCCTAGTATAAGGTTATTATTATTTGGCACGATAAGCCCTTAGTACCATATTAATTAGAGCGTGGTTCATGAGGTGTGGGTTCCCCTCTCATGATTTAATTGGTATTAATAAGGATTATTTAGCACATGGTGCATTTTGATACGGATCCAGATACCCAAGTGTTTTATCTCAATAGTTTCCAGTTTATTTATTTCTGTCAATCCAATTTAAATTCCAGCATAATCTAAATCACTTCCACTCAAATCCAACCACCTATTTACATAATTAATTCCACATATAATTAAAATCCACCTCCTCGTGGGATCGACACTCAATACCATTGATCTATTTTACAATAGATTCGTGCGCTTGCGAGTTCAACAAAATTTGAACAATAAGTTTTTGGCGCCGTTACCAGGGAGGTAAGTATTTTAATTTGTAGAATTAATTTTTGTAAATAATTTATTATTATTATTATTATTATTATTATTATTATTATTATTATTATTATTATTATTATTTTAGTTGTTTCCTTGTAATTTTTTTATTAAAAGAAAACAAAAAAAAGAAGTGAATTCATATTTTTTAGGTAAGAATTTCTTTTTCTCTTCTTTAAATTTCTGCAATTTAATTTTCAAGTTATTCTTCTTTATAATTTTTCATTTATCTTGTTAATTTATTTTAATTTTAGTTAATTTCACGTATTTTTTTTATGTGTTTTCATAGAAAGATTGTAACAGCGCAATAAGGTTAGTATCGTAATTTCTCCTTCTTTTTTATTTTTATTTATTTTGTTCTCATTTTTATTTTTTTTTTTGCGTGCATGGTCGTAGGTCATTATTACTTAATCTTGAACCTATAGACCTTGAATTAGAAAGAATACTTCGCACGCACAAACACATTGCACTTAAAGATAAAATGGAAATGGATTTGTAATAACCAGAATCACAAGAGAGGCCATTTAAGGACTACTTCAGTCCCTTAGCTAACTTGAGCACATCATCTATACGATACCCAAATGTAGCTGCTAGGAGTTTTGAGTTAAAACCTAGCGTGCTAAATTATCTCCCAACATTCTATGGCTTAGAAAATGAGGACCCATATAATCATCTGAATAATTTTTATACAATTTGTCAAACTTTTAAATATGAGAATTTTTCAGAAGATGATGTTAAACTTAGACTATTCTCATTTTCTTTAAAGGATAGAGCTCGTTCATTGTTCAATACATTGCCTGCTAATAGCATTACAACATGGGAACAAATGGTAACAAAATTTTTGAATAAATATTTCCCAGTGCATAAAACCAATGTTATTCACAGGGAAATCTCAAAGTTCACCCAGAGAGAAAACGAGCAGTTTTTCGAAGCATGGGAGTGGTTCAATGGGCTACTCTTGAAGTGTCCACATCATGGGTATGAGAAGTGGCACCAATGCCAATACTTCTTGGAGGGATTATTGCCAAATGTGCAAGAATGGCTAATGGCAACAAGTGGAGGAGAGCTAATGTCAAAAAGTGCATCAGAGATTTGGGATTTCTTCCAACGACAAGCAGATAATTCCCAACAACGGAGTCGATCACTTAGGAATACTAGAAGAATTAAAAGAGTGAATGAGGTTCACATGGGCGAGTCAAGTTCGGGAATTAAAGAAGTGAAAGAGATAATTAAAGGTCTTTCCCAACAAATAGCATCGTTAACGACTGCTAAATCATCAGAGCAACAAGACCATGAGTCATATTGAGATCAAGCCAATGCCATCGGTGTCATGAGGAAGCCATCAAATTACAACCCATACTCCAACACATATAATCCTGGATGGAGAGACCACTCCAATTTTTCATGGTCTCAAGGATTCCAATAGAATGGACCAGCAGCTTCAGCTCCACCAATGCAACCAGTTCCTCAAGTTCCTCAAGCCTCTCAACCGCTATTTAGACCATACAATCAGAACCAGAATTACTCTCAACCCAGACAATGGGAGGATGCACTCCAGAATCTCAAGAATGTTACTCACTTCACGATTGAGGAAAAAAATCTAACCATTTATGGACTACAAAATGAGATGAGAGCATGCTTCAACTCACAAGCCCAATCAGTTTCAAGCCTCGAGAAGATGGTGGGACGGCTTGCCTCTTCAGTGCAAACTTTGGCAATGACTGTTGAAAAAGGCAAGTTTCTAAATCAACCAGTGCCTAATCCTAAAGGAGTGCATGAAGCAAGTACCAGTTCACCACAACAGCATGGAGAGGTCAAAGCCGTTATGACTTTACGAAAAGGAAAAGAATTCGACAACAAAGTGGAGATGCCAGTGACAAAATTAACTCAAATTGTACCTATGTATGTTAAAGACTCACCACCGGAAGAGAAAGAAGAAACCAACCCACGAGAATACGTTCCTAAAGCTCCATTTCCTCAGAGACTAGCTAAAGGAAAGAAGGGAAAATCCATAGGTGAGATTTTTTAGATCTTCAAACAGGTAAGTTTTAACATCCCTTTGCTTGATGCTATAAAATAAGTTCCCTCTTATGCCAAGTTTCTTAAAGACCTTTGTACTAAAAAGAGGAACATTCATGTTCAAAAGAAGGTCTTTTCAACTAAAAATGTTAGTTCTATACTCCAACACAAAATTCCTCTAAAATATAAAGACCCTGGCTCCCCCACTATTTCATGTAGTATAGGAAACCACACAATTGAGAATGCTTTGTTGGATTTAAGAGCTAGTGTTAATCTCTTGCCTTACTCAGTATTTGTGAAACTTTGATTGGGAGAATTACACCCAACTCCAGTGGTGTTACAGCTTGCAGATCGATCCACGAAAATACCTCGTGGTATTGTGGAGGACGTGCTTATATAGGTAGACAAGTTTTATTTTCCTTTTGATTTCATTGTAATTGACACTTAACCAATACATGATTCAAGGAAGCACATCCCTATTATCCTTGGCCGACCTTTCTTGGCAACTGCGGATGCTCACATTCAATGCAGAACTGAAAATATGCAGTTGTCCTTTGGCAACATGACTATAGAGTTCAACATCTTCAACATTGCCAAACAACCTCACAATGCAGATGATGGAATTGTTGATGTGGATTTAATTGAAGCATTAGTTGATGATACTTTTCTTTCAAACCTTAGTGATGACCCTTTACAAACATGTTTAACTCACTTTGGTTTGGATTTTAATATTGACAGATCAATTGATGAGGTCAACGCCCTACTTGACTGAGCACCATCTATGGACACTAATACATGGAAGTCAAGAGTTGAACAACTAGCACTATCAGAGAAGAAAATCATTCCATCATCAGAATCACCACCAAAACTCGAGCTCAAACCATTACCCAACACTTTGGAATATGCGTTCTTGGGAGAAGAAAGCACTCTACCGGTAATCATCTCATCATCCCTAAATGACGAACAAAAAGATAAGTTATTGGATATTTTAAAAGAGCACAAAGGAGTATTAGGATGGACCATAGCAGACATAAAAGGTATAAACCCAGTAGACTGCATGTATTACGTTCATCTTGATGAAAATGCTAAATCTACTAGGGAAATACAGCGTCGGTTGAACCCTAACATGAAAGAAGTTGTTAGAACTGAAGTCCTTAAACTGTTAGATGCAGGTATCATTTACCCAATTTCTGATAGTTCATGGGTCAATCCTGTGTAAGTTGTCCCTAAAAATTCAGGAGTTACAGTAATTACCAATGCTGATAATGAATTGATACCCACTAGAGTGACTACAGGATGGCGTGTATGCATTGATTATAGAAAATTGAATTCTGTCACACGTAAAGACCATTTTCCTTTACCATTTATTGATCAAATGCTTGATAGATTAGCAGGCCATGAATTTTATTACTTTCTAGATGGCTACTCAGGATACAATCAGATTCCCATAGCACCAAAAGATCAAGAGAAAACAACTTTCACTTGCCCTTTGGCACTTTTGCATATAGGAGGATGCCATTTGGATTATGTAATGCACCTGCTACATTTCAACATTGTATGTTAAGCATTTTTTCTGATATGGTTGAACGGTTTCTTGAGGTCTTTATGGTAAAAGAACGTATAGTCCTCGGTCACATCATTTCATGCAAAGGTATTGAGGTTGACAAAGCCAAGGTAGATCTCATTTCCAATCTTCCTCTACCTAAAACAGTCAGAGAAGTAAGATCTTTCCTTAGGTATGCTGGTTTTTATAGACGTTTCATTAAGGATTTTAGCAAAGTTTCTAGAGCCTTATGCAATTTACTTGCTAAAGATGTACATTTTGTCTTTGATGATTCATGTCTTGTAGCATTTGAAAAGCTAAGGCGATTGTTGACGTCATCACCCATTATTCAGCCACCAAACTGGAGCTTATCATTCGAACTCATGTGTGATGCATCTGATTTTGCAGTAGGAGCAGTATTAGGACAAAGAGTAGATCGAATTCCTAATGTTATTTGTTATGCTAGTATGACATTGAACGATGCACAGTTGAACTATTCAACTACTGAAAAAGAAATGCTAGCAGTAGTATTTGCATTAGAGAAGTTTCGATCTTATCTTATTGGTTGAAAAATAATTGTATTCACAGACCATGCTGCTCTTAAATTTCTCCTCATGAAGAAAGATGCAAAAGCTAGACTAATTCGTTGGGTGTTACTTTTGCAGGAGTTTGACTTGGAATTCAAAGATAAGAAAGGCTCTGAAAATGTTGTGGCAGACCATCTCTCTCGTCTCTATTTTGACACAATAACAGAACCCTTAATATTGAATGAGTCATTTCCGGATGAGCAATTAATGAGCGTGGAAGTATTACCATGGTATACTGATATAGTTAATTATCTTGTTACAGGTAAACTTCCAGAGCATTGAGCCAAGCAGGACAAGGCTAAATTTTTTACGGAAATAAAGAATTTTATCCGGGATGACCCCTATCTGTTCAAGTATTGTGCGGATCAAATTATTAGACGGTGTGTCCCAGAAAATGAATTTCAGAACATCCTTTCATTCTGCCATGAACAAGCTTGCGGAGGCCATTTCAGCGCTAAGAAAACAGCGACTAAGGGCCCGTTTGGTACCCTTTTGCAATCATTGTTTTCGTTTTCGTTTTCATAATACATATATGATACATGTTTGGCAAAGTGTATTCAAAATATAAATTACAAAACAAAAAATCCAAATCCAATATTACAACTGATAAACCGGAAACATGTTTAACATGTTCTCTTAATATTACAAAACCAAACCCAAAAATAAATTAAAAAACAAAACCACTAAATCGTGAGCTATCTCCTTATCCTTATCTCTTCGTCACGCTCTCTCTTCCTTCTCCCGATCTACTCTCTCTCGCTGTATTTCGTCTCTGCCCCTGTTGTTATTCATCTCAGCCACTGCCCCTCTCTATCTCCACCGTAGCCGCCGCTGCTCCGTCTCCGCCTAGCCGCTGCTGCTCCGCTCGACAACGCTCGACCGTCATTTGTTCAATCGCTCCCTCGACAACGCGCACTGCTGTTTTCTTCGCTTCGTCTTTGCCCCACTTTCGCGCTTCTTATCGCAATTTTCGTCACGAAATCTGGCCGCTTGCTTGCGATTAGCTTGGTCTTTGCTCCAGCCTTCGTGCGTTTTTGCAATCTGCTACATCGGCTGTTGAAATCTGCTGGCTTGCTGCAGTTCGCTTGGTCTTTGCTCCAGCTACGTGCGTTTGCTGCAATCTGCTACATCGGCTGCTGAAATCTGTTGGCTTGCTGCATATTTCTTACTGGTATATTTCTTTATTTTTCTATTTGGGTGAATTTTGTTTGTGATTCTTTTTGTTTAGCTTAGACCCATATCATGTTCAATTGAGAAAATTGAATGTTGCTCTGTTCAATTAGGCAAATTGGATGTTTGTATTTCTTTAAGATCTGTTAGAACAAGGAATGATTTGGTATTGAATTTTTTTGCTGTTGTTCTGTGTTCGTTGATTTTTTTTGCTGTTGCTCTGTGTTCGTTGAATTTTTTGCTGTTGCTCTGTGTCCGTTGTTTGAATAATTTAGATAAATTCATTCACGCTTATGTTATTGAATTTGTCTTACTGAATTTGATTGGTGGTGTCGATTATTTATTCTCGAAATCTAATATTATGTATTTGGCCTGTGAAAATAAAAGTTGTAATTATTATGACATGTTGCTAAAATTAATTTCATGATATGTTGAATATGATTAATATTTGATATGTGTTATTTTTTTTAATTTTTCAAGATATGGATTCACATGATGTTGATGGTGAGGACAAGGCTGATTGGTCTAGCAGGACTGAAAATGCATTTATTCGTATAGTGCATGATCATGTAAAAAAGGATGATTTACAAACATCAACCTTTACTAAGAAAATTTGGACCACTATAAGTGATGAATTATTTGAACAATCCCAAAAAAGATTCAATGTAGGGCAACTTAAGTCCAAGTTTAATAGGTTGCACAAAAAATATCGAGAGTTTTCTGACTTAATAGCTCATACTGGTTTGGCTGGGATCCTATTTCAAATACGGTCACAGCATCGGAAGCTGTTTGGGCTGAATATATTAAGGTAAAACTATATTCGCAGTTTATTAAATAGTTTTGTATAAAATTAAGGTATTATTTTTTGGTTTTATACATTTATTTTTTTCCACAGAGAGTGCCTGCAGTGAAGCCATATCGTAAAAAAGGATTAGAGCACTACCAAATTTTAGGGGAGATATTCAACACCACCACAGCTACTGGCCATTTACGTTTTTCCTCTAGCCAAGTTCTATTGTCCTCGGATGAGGACCGTGAATTGGAAGAGAATTTTCTTGGTCATGGAGTTCATGTTGATATTGAGGATGACGATTCAATGGATCCTCTTCTTTGAGAGTAGGACCGAAAAAGGCCTCGTCGGTCAATTGCAACTTCAACTCGAGCGTGGTAAAAAAATAAGAGTGAGTTTGACAGCTACTTTAAAATGGCTAGTTCAGTGATGAATGCTAGAATGGAGATGGTTAACTGCAAAAGTGCGGAGTCAACTTCTCAATGTGTTGAAAAGTGGTCTATTTAAGAGTGTATTGAAGCTGTAGAGAAATTGGGAGACATTGATGGAGATACATACAACAAATTGATGGATAAGCTAGTGCCCAGTATTGAGTGGAGGAAAGCATTTCTGAGCATAGGAAAAAATACTGGTTAACTAGTCTATAGTTTGTTCTTTAAGATGTAATGTGTTTAACTTGGATGTTATTGGTTGTGAACTATGTGCTTGTTTATTTTATAGTTTGGACTTTGTTGTACTTTTATTTGTCGAACTTTATGTTATTTTTATGAGTTGAAATGTATTTGTTGAACTTTATTTCATTTTATTTTTGTGAGTTGAACTTTTTATGTTTTTAGATCAATTATTATATACTTGCTATATTTATAATCTATGATTTTTTTCTTAATCAGAGAAAAGAATGAACAACAACAACAATGAAGATGATGATATTGACAGTTTGTTTATGGATGCCTTAAATAGACCAGAATCTGGATTTCCACTTCCGGAAGAAGGTAAGAAAACTGATAGATAGATATATATGTGTGTGTGTGTGTGTGTGTCTCTTTGGTCTTTATTTTTTAATTATGTTTTATTGTTTATATATTTTAGGATATTACTACGTTGTGGATTCTGGATACATAAATATGAAGGGATTTTTGACACCATATAGAGGTGAGAGATATCATTTACGTGATTATAGAGGATCAGGTTGAGCACCTAGAGGTCCCCAAGAATTGTTTAATTATAGACATTCATCATTGCGTAATGTAATTGAGCGATGCTTTGGTGTTATAAAAGCGCGATTTTCAATTTTAAGGGATATGCATAATTATAGTTTACGTAAGCAACGTCTAATTCCAATTGCATGTTGCGCTTTACACAATTTTATTCGACGAGAAAATGCAAGTGATAGGTTATTTGGAGACTTTGATGTGCAAGATTTCGTTACCAACGAAGAAGAAGACACCAGTAGGCCACTTACTAATATTGATTTATCTCCAGCAAGTGTCGCAGAGATGAATGCTATAAGAGATGGAATTGCAGCTTCTATGTGGCATGATTACATACATAATGCATAATGTCTATCATGTAATTTTTTTATAAATATTTTGTTTAAATCATGTGTTGTAATATATGTTAACGCAAATATTTCTTTAATATTGATTTTGATGATAACAAACTTGATGAAGATTGATTAATTCTTTAAAAGTTCAAAAAGTTTTCTTACTCTTTCAAATTATAAGTCTCATACCATAAAGGTTTTTATATTCTATGAAAAATGTTTAATAAGTAATCGCATCAAATTGAAAAACCTTGAGTATTTTGAAAATGATCAATAACGGCTCGCCGACATTCCTCAATAACGGCTCACCGATATCGAACAGAATTGAGTAATTAGTTTCTGGAAGATAACGGCTCGCCGACATTCTTGATAAACGGCTCGCCGACATTAAACAGAACTGAATTTTAGCTTCTGGACACTCACGGCGATCCGACATGTTGATAACGGCTCGCCGACCTGGAACAGAATTGTGAAATCAGATTCTGGAAGATAACGGCTCGCCGACATTCTTGATAAACGGCTCGCAGACATCAAACAGAAATGAAGTTTAGCTTCTGGACACTCACGGCGATCCGACATGTTGATAACGGCTCGCCGACCCGGAAATTGTTGTGAAATCAGATTCTGTAAGATAACGGCTCGCCGACATTGAAGATAACGGCTCGCCGACATCAAACAGAAATAAAGTTTAGCTTATGGACACTAACGGCGATCTGACATTTCAATAACGGCGATCCGACATTTGGAAAATCCAGCCCAACAGAAAGTCAATATTAATTGGTCAAACTTTTTTGGTGTAAAAACAATGACAATGTCAAACTTTTTTTAATTAATATTAATTATAAAAATTTATCATCATGTAAGTTTTCTATAATAAATTTGTTTAAGTTATTTTGTTGTATTTGTGTATGTATTAGCTAAATAATTATTTTATGACTATAAATATAATGTCAATGTTTAGTAAAAACTGTTTTTGAAAAAAGCATTACCAAACGCATATTATCTGTTTTTATCATTTTCAACTGTGTCTACCAAACGCATATTACTGTTTTCAATTTTAAAATATAGGATACATAAAATGATACCAAACGCATATTTAAATTCAAAATACAGCAACTGCAAAACACCATTTTCATTTTTATTTTTATTCTCAGAAAATACTAATTCAAAAACAATACCAAACGGGCCCTAAAGTTCTACAATATGGTTTCTATTGGCCAACTATATTTCGAGATGCTTACAGCTTTTGCTCTTCATGTGATAGGTGTCAACGAATGGGGAGCATTACACGAAGGAACATGATGCCAATAAATTCAATTTTAGTAGTTGAGATTTTTTATGTGTGGGGTATCGACTTCATGGGACCCTTTCCCGCTTCTTTTGGCCATCAATACATATTGGTTGCTGTTGACTATGTATCGAAATAAGTAGAGGCAATTCCATGCAGAACCAATGATCATAAAGTGGTGATAAGGTTTTTGAAAAGCAACATTGTTTCACGCTTTGGATTCCCTCGAGCAATAATCAGTGATGGTGGTGCCCACTTTTGCAACAAATCATTCAAAGCACTTTTGACAAAGTACTCCATCACTCTTGACAAAGTACTCCATCACTCATAAAGTGGCGACTCCGTATCATCCGCAAACCAGTGGCCAAGTTGAGATCTCCAATCAAGAAATAGAGCACATATTAGAAAAAATTGTGAGGCCAGACAGAAAAGATTGGTCATTAAGACTTAATGACGCGTTATGGGCATATAGAACGGCTTTCAAGACCCCAATTGGGATATCACCCTACAGGCTAGTATATGGAAAAGCTTACTACCTACCTGTAGAACTCGAGCATCGTGCGTATTGGGCCATCAAGAAATTCAATTTTAACATGCAGCAAGCTGGCTCAGAAAGACGATTACAGCTGGCAGAACTTTAAGAAATTTGCAACGATGCATACGAAAATGCCAAGGTTTACAAGCAACGAATGAAAGTCTTTCATGATAAGCAGATTATGAGAAAATCTTTCACTCCAGGTCAGAAAGTACTTTTATTCAATTCTCGTTTGCACCTATTCCTAGGTAAGTTGTATTCTCGATGGTCTGGCCCCTTTATTGTTCATATTGATTTTCAACATCGGGCAATTGAAATTAAGGACCAAAAGAACGGTGTCACATTTAAAGTTAATGGTCAAAGATTAAAGCTATATCTAGAGTACCAACCACATGGAGAGGACACCGAAATAAATTTGAGTGACCCACCACATTTGAGTTGAGATTTTTCTGTCTTTTCGGTGATTTGATTTTTTTTTGCTTTTACTATTCTTCTGCTAATTGAAATTATTTGTGCATAAGTGTGTTTGTTTAACCATTAAGTTTTCTTTTATCACTTTTAATCATGAGACAGATCCTCTTGAACATCCTTAGACGACTTCAACGTGTCCAATCTCATCTCAGATGCCAAATACAATTTTGTAAAACACATCGTATTTGGAAGTTACAACCACCAGAGTTAATATCCCACGTTGAGGATTTAGAAAGTAACTCAGAGACATTGAGAGAAGTGTGTACAACATCCAATTGGAGCTTGAGGTAAATTCCATAAGAGGACGATTGTGATTTTCTTTGTGTGTTTTTGTTTGTTACTCTGTTTGTGTGTTTTAGTTTGTCACCCCGGTCAAGTGGCGGATAACGGTACTCCGTGACAATCAAGTAGGTTACTTCAGTTTCCTATAATTACTGATCTTCTGAGGCGAGGGTATAGACAGAAACGAGATTTTAGCAAAGCTTCACAATCGATTTCCTTCACTTCCTCAGAATGCCCTCCTTACAATCTATAAAGCTCGGTCTGAACGCATACGATTGCTCATGAGAAATAACATACCTGCTGATATCCGCTGGTTAATTGAGGCCAAAGTACGCTTGGCAGGTGAGTTGCCTACTAAATTTATTGCATACATGCCTGGTTGTGGTAAAGGAAATTACGCAAGAAAGCGAAGAGCTCGGAGAATTTCTGTTGCTTGTCATAAGTGTGCCAGAATGATATGCGATAAAAAACGATGTTCTTTAGGAATGGTGTCTGATAACAGAGAAGATAAGATTCAATTCATTAAGGATGGCTTGAATAAGGAGTCATTGGATGATATCCTTTTATCTCTTGAAACGCATTCCAGTGGATATGTGCAAGGAGCGATTCTCCAATTATGGCCGTCATTCCAGAAAGAGCATACACGATACAGTTTCGGGAATTTGACTATAAACGACCATGTTTGCCAGTTTATAAGAAAACTTGATGGGAAGCCTATCCTCGACCCATAGAGGGCGTTAAAGCCGTTTCTGAACGTAAAACCAGAGGAAGATGTGAGCCACATTCGCAACTACCTGTAAATATCATTTTACTTCACTGTTATTTTATTTTACTGTTGTTTTACCATTCGCATTATTATCTTTAATAATTTTATTTTATTCTTGTTTACTTTTCTTTTTTTTTACTGTTTCCTTTTTGACTCTCGAGCCATGTACATTACACGACTAATTGACATAGACATGATACCTCATTCACAGCTGTGACCCACTGCCGCCAAGATCCTTAAATATGATTCTTTTCATTTGCACTCATAAATTATTTTTGAGAAGTATCCCAATGGCAGCTACTCCCAATAAACAATTCAAGAACATTTGTGTGCTTTCTGGATTTAACTATGGCAAATATAAAGAGTTCGTTGAGGCAGCCATTGATCTTGGTCGAAGCATAGCAGCAAGGAAATTATACTTGGTATATAGCGGAGGTGACCGAGGGTTATCAAAAATGGTCTCAGAAACTGCTTATGTCAGAGGGAGCCAAGTGTTAGGCATCATCCCAACAACCCTAAAACCTTTGGGCTATTTTTCTGACTCACCGACTGAAGAAGAGTTAGTTATCTCAGGTATGCAAGAAAGAATAACTGAAATGCTTAATCATGCTGATGCTTTTATTTTCTTACCAGGAGATCTTGCAACTCTAGAGGCACTTATCACATTAGCATCTTGGACTCATCTGCACATTCATCAGAAACCCATCGGTTTGTTAAATGTCAATAATTTTTATGATGGCTTTATCGCATTTCTTAACCATGTAATAAAAAACGATTTCATTCCTTCTACAGCGAAAGAGATTTTTATTTGTGCTCACACTACTAATGTGCTACTTGATCTGTTACAAGCTTATCGACCAGAGCCAGATCCCAGGACCTTAGTGTTAGAGTGTACAAATAATGATGGTAACAGTAGTCGCAGTAAGAAGTACAAATTAGATTTAACTCTCCGCCTGTAAATATTTTATTCTGTGTTGCACTACCTAGGTGATGTCTTCTAAACTCTACTTCTTTGCTTTAAAATATTGAGGACAATGTTTCGTTCTGGTTGGGGGGAGGGGATAGTTGATAATTGTGGAATCTTGGTTAAGTTTTTACTAATTTTTTGTTATAGAAACTAATTGTTGCTAAATTTTTGTATTGAAGATGGCTGAATATGGAGTGTAGTTACTCTACAAATGTATTTTCTTATTTTTTTTAAAAAAAAGAAAAAATTAATAATGAAAAAAATTGTTTTATTTTTCATGTGATCTTTCTAACGTTTTCTTTTTGACTTCTCCTTTATAAATATACATTTTCAAATTTTTGAGTCGAAGATGGTTGAATATAGAGTGTAGTGCCTCTAGAAACGCATCTTCTTAGTTAAAAAAAAACTATTTTATTTTTTTATCATTTTAAGAGTAACTTTTCTAATTAGTTTTCCTGCATCATTTTCACATTTCTGCATGCATATTTTCCTTTCATGTTTAGAATAGGTTGGGGGATAGAATGTTGTTTAAAAAAAAAATAGTGTGATTTTGTTTTTATTTTTGGATGACATGATGACTTTTGAATTTTAGTATTTGTATTGTCTTTGGTCTTGAGTGATGTTACACTATGTTTGCTACTCTACATGTTGATGTCGGAGATGAATATGACTTGCTTGAAAGAATTGACATGTCATAATGAATGCCAAGTGAGCTTTCGAGTCTATTATTTTTCTTGGAGAGTAGTCTTTTTTGCTCATTTTTCATACAACTTAGCAGTTTACTATTTTAAATACGATCTCTATATTCTTTTGAATCAACCCTCTAAAAAAAATTGCTTAAAAAAAAAAGAAAAAGTGTGTTACTATATCTGAATGTCCATTTAACTAGTAGATATGGAAGATTATCTAGAGCCCTAAAAGATTATGGAAAGGCCATCTTTGACCCGTTTAAGCCTTTCTAGCCATTCCTTATGTGAAATATCCATAGTTAGCCTTTTTGAGACTTTTATTAAAAAAAAAATTTTCTTTGTCAACTTATCATCTTGACCCACTCCAATTTGGAGTATTACCCGATATCTTACAAGTTCCATCACCTATTCATGTTTGAGAAAAATATAAATAATTGTTTTGTTTAGTACAATTGTGCAATACCAAAAAAAAAAAAAGAAAGAAAAAAAAGAAGAAAAAAAAAGAAAACAAAGTTTTTTTAAAAAAAAGGGAGAAAAAAAAGAGAGAGATATAATTCAATAATAAATAAGTGAAATGCACTTTTTAGTTTCCAAAAGATATTATATTTCTCAAACATATATTTTGTTTTCTCTATTTTTCTTTCTTTGTTAGCTATGTCCCTAGCCTACGTTACATCCTAATAAAAATCCTTGATTTTAGGGAACTATAGTCTAAAGTAGAAGCTAATAATATGGGTTAAAAAGATGTAGTGGTGCATAAAAAAAATAAAAAAATAAAAAATAAGTAAATAAATTGGGTTGACTAGCATTTTGTTTGACTTAAGATCGTGTTATTTCTAAGTTGTGGGCATATTCTTTTCATCTTGGTGAGAGTGTGTGATATTATTTCTTTATTATCTTCACTCAATTTATTATTCATTGAAGTGACAATTTTTATTGGGTTTAATTTCCTTGTGAGAGTGTCACTATTACCGATGAGATTTTGAGTTTTGACATGTCATTCTTGAAAGTGGCTTGATTACTATAGCTGTGACAAAGTCTGCTGGACTGATGCGTGTGGATGGTTGATGTGAATGTGACGTTTCTTTAGACTGGAGATAATGTTTATACTTTTATTTGATTGTTATCATTAGTCTGATTGAATAAACAAGTTTGTTTAAAAAAAAAAATTTATTTTGGGTTTGAATTTTGTTTTCGGTTTATTTGCTAGGGACTAGCAATAAGTTGGTTGGTGGGTGTGGCGGAGGTGACCGAGGGTTATCAAAACTGGTCTCAGAAGCTGCTTATGTCAGAGGGAGCTAAGTATTAGGCATCATCCCAACAACCCAAAAATCTTTAGGCTGTTTGTCTGGCTCACCGACTGGAGAAGAGTTAGTTGTCTCAGGTATACAGGAAAAAATAACTGAAATGCTTAATCATGCTGATGCTTTTATTTTCTTACCAGGAGATCTTGCAACTCTAGAGGCACTTATCACATTTAGCATCTTGGACCCATCTACACATTCATCAGAAACCCATCGGTTTGTTAAATGTCAATAACTTTTATGATGGCTTTATTACATTTCTTAACCATGTAATAAAAAACTATTTCATTCCTCCCACAGCGAAAAAGCTTTTTATTTTTACTCACACTGCTAATGAGCTACTTGATCTATTACAAGCTTATAAACTAGAGTCATATCCCAGGACCTTGGTGTTAGAGTATACAAATAATGATGGTAACAGTAGCCGCAGTAAGAAGTACAAATTAGATTTAACTCTCCGCCTGTAAATATTTTCTTCTATGTTGCACCACCCAGGTGATGTCTTCTACACTCTACTTCTTTCCTTTAAAATATTGAGGACAATATTTCGTTCTGGTTGGGGGGAGGGAATAGTTAACAATTGTGGAATCTTGGTTAAGTTTTTACTGATTTTTTGTTGTAGAAACTAACTATTGCTAACTTTTTGTGTTGAAGATGGTTGAATATAGAGTGTAGTTACTCTAGAAACACATTTTCTTCATTTAAAAAAAAAACAAAAACCAAAAGAAAAAAATTTCCAGGCATTTTCTTTTTCTTTATTAAGCTTTTATATTCATTTTTTTCTTTCTTCTTTTTAATTTCTCCTTTATAAATATACATTTTCAAAATTTTGAGTCAAAGATGGCTGAATATGAAGTGTAGTGTCTCTAGAAACGCATCTTCTTAGTAAAAAAAAAAACATTTTCTTTTTCTATCATTTTAAGTGTAACTTTTCTAATTAGTTTTTTCTGCATCATTTTCACATTTCTGCATGCATGTTTTCCTTTCATTTTTAGAATAGGTTGGGGGGTAGAATGTTGTTTTAAAAAAAATTTTGTGATTTGTTTTAACATTGGATGACATGATGAATTTCAAATTTTAGTGTTTGTATTATCTTTGGTCTTAAGAGATGTTACGCCATGTTTGCTACTCTACATGTTGATGTCGGAGATAAATATGAGTTACTCGAAGGAATGAACATGTCATAATAAGTACCAAGTGAGTTCTTGAGCCTATCATTTTTCTTGGAGAGTAACCATTTTGCCCATTCTTCATACAGCTTAGCAGTTTATTATTTTATACACGATCTATAGATTTCTTTTGAGTAACCCTTAAAAAAGTTGTAAAAAAAAAAAAATGTGTGTTGCTACATCTGGAGGTTTATCTAACTAGTAGATATGGAAGATTATTTGGAGCCCTAAAAGACAATGGAAAGGCCATCTTTGACCCGTTTGAGCCTTTCTAACTATCCCTTTTATGAAATATTCATAGTTAACCCTTTTGAGCTTTTAAAAAAAAAAAATTTCTTTGTCAAACTTATCATCTTGACCCACCCCGATTTAGAGTATTACCTGATATCTTACAAGTTCCATAACCTATTTATGTTTGGGGAAAATGTAAATAATTATTTTGTTCAGTGAAGTTGTGCCAAAAAAAAAACAAAAAACAAAAAAAAATTTGTTGTTTAAAAAAAAAAAGAGAAAAAATAACAATAATATGTGAAATCCACCTTGCAACTTCCCAAAAAAAAATCTCTCTATATTTTTCTCAAGCATACACTTTGTTTTCCTTATTTTCCCTCATTTGTTAGCCATGTCCCTAGCCTACATTACGTCTTAATAAAAGTCCTTCTTGATTTTAGGGAACTATAGACTGAAGTAGAAGTTAGCTAAATGAGCTAAAAAGATGTAGTGGTGCATAAAAATAATAATAAATAAATAAATTGGGTTGACTAGTATTTTGTTTAACTTGAGATCGTGTTATTTCTAAGTTGTGGGCATATTTCTTTTCTTTTGGTGAGAGCTTGTGATATTACTTCCTTATTATTTTTCTCTCAATTTACCATTCATTAGAGTGACTATTTTTATTGGGTTTAATTTCTTTGTGAGAGTGTCACTACTACCAGTGAGATTTTGGGGTTTGACATGTCATTCTTGAAAGTAATTGTGACAAAGTCTAGTGGGCTGATTCATGTGGATGGTTGATATGGGTGTGATGTTTCTTTAGACTGGAGATAATGCTTATACTTTTATTTGGTTGTTATCATTAGTCTGATTGAATAAACAAGTTTGTTTAAAAAAATAATAATAATAATTTTGGATTTGAATTTTGTTTTCGCTTTATTTGCTAGGGACTATCAATAAGCTGGTTGGGGGGTGTGTTGAGTGTTAGAAAGTGTATATTTATAAAGGAGAAAATTGTCATTTTACACTTCAAATCTCACTAACATCCCTACTTTTATGTATTTAAATCCCTTGTTATTAATTATGTGTATTTTGTTTTAATTAAGTATTTTATGTATTTTAAGGGCATCATGGTCATTTCACAATGAACGAGAGATCGGATAGCAAAACGGACATCACTTTTGAACTCAAGATGGTTGAAAACTTTAGGAGGAGCATAAAAGAAAAAATTACACTGTTCACATTTACTGTGATCGCTTTCACATGTATGGTAATCGTTTTCATGGTCTTGTTTACTATCTTTTTCATCTTTGCGTCATTGTTCAAACCGTGTGTAAACCGTGTTGCTGTTCAAACCGCATGGTCAAATCGCATACTGTTGACTGATGACGTGGCGCAATCCTGAGCGTCCGAATTGTTTTTAATCTGATGGCCATGATTTATTCAGTGTATCTATAAAAAGGGGGTTCTCACCCCCCATTTTGACACTCCTGAATTCATTTTTAAGTTTTATTTTCTGTAATTCCTTCTCCATATTGTATTTTCTTCGTATTTTAATAAATTTCCATTTTACCCTTAGTTCAATTATGAGTAGCTAATTTTCTTTCAATCTTGGGTTGAAGGTGAAGTCTCAACATGTGTCGTGGGCTTTATTTGGTAAATTTACTTTCTCTTCCCCTTTAATTTTTATGGAGGTTTTGACTTTTCGTCGATAAATAGTAATATTGTTGTCTAGATACCGCTCTGATTTAACTGGCTCCGTAGTACAAGGTTATTACGATAAGCCCTTAGCACGATATTGATTAGAGTGTGATTCATGAGGTTATTACGATAAGCCCTTAGCACGATATTGATTAAAGTGTGATTCATGAGGTGTGGATTCTCCTCTCATGATTTAATTGGCACTAATAAGAAATATTTAGCCCATGGTGCATGTTGATGCAGATCCAAATACCCAAATGCTTCAATTATAATAGTTTTCACCTTAATTTAATTCCGCCATTCCAATTTAAATTATAGCATAATTTAAATCAATTTCATCACAAATCCAATCACTCCCTTACAAAATTAATTCTACACCTAATTAAAATTCCCTTCCTCGTGAGATCGACACTTGACACCATTGATCTATTCTACAATAGATTCGTTCGCTTGCGAGTTCAATAAAATTTGCACAACACTTTATGATAAACATCAAAACAACTCACATTTGCATTAGATTATTGTATATAATGCATTTCATTACTATACTTGTTGAAATCTGTTTTTGTTCTCATAATTTTGAAACAAATTTTTGCTTTACACTTGTTTTCTCAACAGCAATTGTGTGTATAATAAATTTAGTTGACTTCAATCAAGTAAAAAGGTAGAACGTTCCAGCTATAATTAGACCAAATCAACCAACTTAATTTATAACACCAATGCCCACCCTTCCTATTTATTTGGTTACAGTCATGTATTTTTGCATTCTAGTTTACAAAATCAATGCAATACAATCTCTTTCCTACACTTTATCTGTGTCATGCATATACACTGTACACCTACTCTTGAGATTATTCTAAAAATATATTATCTCTTATTATTTTGTAAGGTGTTTGTAAGGTGAGGGGAAATGTAATTCAAACTTAACTAAATCGAAAAATTGGTGTCCATAATAGCATAAAGTTGCATGTTCAGACTCGTAACCTTGGACATATCTTTCCTTAGTCAGTACCATGTAATGTCGATATGTTGAATATAAAATGATAAATCAATTTAGTAAATAACAAATGTTAGCAAATTTGTAGAATATATGTTACGTTGAAGAACATATGAAATTAGATAAGCACAAGTGCAACTTAAATAATTTAAGAAAAAAATGTAATCCGCGAAATGTTATAAAAACTCAATTCATTGGACTTTTAACAGTCTCTATTCTCTAGTAATTTTTGGATTTGTTTAGGAATCGCCATGCTTGTAGTAAGGGTAAAGTTTTTGACAACCCTCAAAATTTCTTATAAAAACCTCTTTTAATTGAAATATCCTAAATAATAGACAATGTTATTCAATTTTTTTTGGGAATTGAAATTCATTTAAGTACTTAAATAATTATTCTTTAACAAAACTTTTTAAATCCACCTCATTTCACAATTTATATTTATTTAAATTTGAATTGAAAAATATCTTTTTAAAGAAAATTATAAGAATTTAAAGTTATAGAGATAGAAGTTACATAGTAAGAAGAATTAATTCAAGATTTTGGGATTTATGTGTATTTTATAAATTGAAAATTAAAAAAATGCTTGCTTTTAGAATGAAATTTTATGGGAAGATAGTTAATTTAATAAATGGATTTGTATTCTATAAACTAAATTAGTGTGTTTTAAGAAATAAATTCAAAAGGGGTGCTAGAAGATTAATTCTTGCAGCACTCATTTCTCAATCAGTCAGGGCCAATTGAAATGTTTGTTGAGTCTGATAAATAGTGGGCTTAAGTTATGATTTGGACCTCTGCAAACTCTTTGTCCTAGAAATTCTAAGGGAATACTGCAATTATCGCTCAAATAAACCATCATAATTGTCTTCATTATACTCATTTTCAAAATTTTTTACCGTTATTTACTTATAAATACGATAAATTAGATAAATTTATAAATAAAACGGGAAACTAAATTAAAAAAATATCGAGCACTTAAAAATTAAAAAAATTCTTATTCTTAATATCTATTTAATCTAATTAATTTTTTTATAATCTATAAAACAAAATGATATTAAATAAAAATAGTAAATACTAAAAAAGTTTTTTAAAAAATTGTCACCTTGAATACATCTATGCTTCTCACATGCAAAGGGACAAATACATGCTTACAAAATCTACCACTGACAGTAATCATAATTACCACAAGGCAAACGGAAACAAGAATCCACAAGGCAAACAGAAGCAATAATCACTAATTGACAGCTCTACAACATATAATTAAAGTTTCATTACACCAAGAAATAATGGATTTGGGTGTCAATAAAAACAATAATAATAAGGTATTTTAAGTCTTTTCCCTAAATCTTTAACATTTTGTCATTTTAAATGTGAATTTCATATTCCCAATAATTTCCCATAAACAATTATCAAGTTACAAAAGTATACCTAAAGAACCTCAAATTTAATTAAATGATGAATCTCTTTACTTATGCAAGTTGCAAAAGTCTTTTGATTACTATTTTCTTGTTGAAAACATTCTTTTGTGATTTTATTATGTTGTATTTCTGGTTGAAACTGGCTTAAATTGTGTATGAAGATAGTATTCAGTTTTAAGTTATAGTTGCTTGATTGTAGGACCTGAATTTACAGTGAAGTTATTCGAAAGTTAATTTTGATGATGGGATGCATGATCTATAGGGTGCTGATCTTGAAAATCTTGGAAACACTTGTTTTCCGAATTTAGTTTTGCAATGTTTGACATATATAGAGCCTTACGCAGCAAACTTCCAGAGTGGCAAACATCGAAGTTCTTGTAAGTAACTTTCTTCATTCAGCTCCATTGCCTTTCATCTACTACTCTTCTCAGTATGTGCAATAAAATTATGCAGACATGTATTTTTTCACCAAAATTTGTTAAGTTTGTGGATATCTTATTGTCATTAATTTTTTGAATGCTTTCTTTTCTATAAATTCTTTGAATGAATTTTTCTCTTTTTTTCTTTTTTAGATGTTGATAAGATTGCTACTTTAGTTTATGTATTCTTCCTTTTGTTTTTCATTTTTTTGATGTTTTTCATCATCATTTTTTTATGCTGCAGCAAGGGTATTTAAGTCATTGTCAATTTGTACTTTGCTTATATGTATTGATAATATATTCTAATTTTTTTATTTATGTGTAACCTCGTTAATGTTATATAAATCAAAAGAGTATGGCTGATAATCAGAATATATTAGAAGATGTTGATAAAAAACTTCAGAACTAATTGGAACTTAAAATGGATAAATCTTGGATTAATTATAGTAAAATATCAAAAGAGTATGAAGATAGGATTGAAAAATTTATGAAGTTTGTTGTTGATAATGCTGAAGGTAGTAGCATCACTAAATGTCCATATACTAAATGTATGAATTTATCCTTTAGTACACATAAAGTTGTTCCTCAACATTTGTATTTTCATGGTTTTTATATTTTTAACACAATCGGAAGTTGGCATGGAGAAGATGTCCATGACACACCACCTCCTAATAGATGTAGTTGTTCCATTTGAGTTTATAGACTATGATGATGGTAACAGAGCAGATAGGGGTGCGCAAATAAACCAACCTGAATATTTCAGGTTCGGATCGAATGCGGATTGACAGTAAGACTCGATTGGATTGATTTTTTCAAACCTGATCGGATTATATTCAGATCGAATCAAACCCGATCTGATCGAAAAATTCAATCGAATTGCCAAAAAAAAAAAATAAAGAAACTCAAAACCCTAATTTATCATTTCTCAACACCTATACACGCAAGCACACAAGCACAAGCCGCCACCAGCCCACCACTATCCAAAACTCCAATTCCAAAGGACCAATCTCACCGGCACTAGTCACCACAGTTGAACCGCCATTGTCCGCCACAAAATTAAACCAGCAAATTGCACCAAGCCATGAGCCTTCGCTTCTTTGATTTTGCCAACTAATGTGCTAATAATTTTCGTATTATTTTAATGCTTCCATAACTTAATTTTATGTTAAATTATATTTTATAAATTAATTTTTATCTTAATTTTTATATTTTGTCATGAATATTGCGAATATTTAAGTGAAAGGAAGCGAAAACAGAAAACAAATTGGAGCTTAATGGAAATAATTGTGGATTGTGGAAGAAAAAAAGGGAAAGAAATGAAAAATAAATCAATGAAGATTTAATTAACCATTAAGCATGCTTGCACATGGGGAGCATTATAGAACTAATTGACAATTTAAATAGCAAACACGTACATGGGCTTAAAATTGGTTAAGCCTGGCTGGTTTTAAATCCTTTTCATTTAAGGATTTTGAGGTGGCGCAACAGTTTAAAACGAAAATTTAAGACGGCAGCCGCACGAACAATTGGAGCCAAGAAGAAAAAAAAAAGAATAGAGCAACAGCCGCAAGTCTTAAGCCAAAGCCGAGAGTAGTAAGAACAATTTGGAGAAGGAAAACGCATTAATTCTTGACTTTTTCTTTTTCTCTTCTTTATTGTCTTACTTGAATGTTCCTAATTAAATTCATAGATTCTCTTTATATTCCCATAAACTAATTTATTTTAGTAGGGCTATGATTTAGCCTAACTATAAAGATTTAATTCCATAAATCTATGTTATTTTTAGTTTATTATTCCATGGCTGAGTGTTCATTATTGTGCTTAATGCCTTTAAATATCTTGCCAATATTTGAATGATTTAAAGATATATAATGACACTGAGAGGAGATTTATGTATTTTTGCTCTATGTAATGGATGCCATGAATTAAACAAAAGACAGAGATGTGCCAACATGATTCGTGCAGTTTTTCTAAGAATTTGCATGGAGCTTAATGAATCTTTGCATATTTAAATTCACATAAAGATATAGTGGGTTAATATGTGAGGGCATTTTTATTATTACTCGAGAGAGGATATTGAATAGATTAGGGAAATTCACTATCAACATGGGTAATAAACTTAATAGCATATATAGAGGATTAAATTGGATTGGTTATGGTGAACTCGGATGTCCTAGTGTCTTAATCTCTTGGTGATTTCTATTACTGCCTACATCTTTATTTAATTTTTAGTTATTTTATTTTATTTTATTTTTAATCTAAATTCACTTATTCGGTTATTCACATAAATTAGGGTTAGAATAATTTCAATAACTAATAGGATATACAATCTCTATGGGACGATAGTGTACTCTTCATTATATTACTTGTGCCGACTAGTACACTTGCTAGTTTACACATCACCAGCAAATCACACTGCCACTGTCCACTATACCAAGCTGTGAGCCTTCGTTTTGATTGCCCTGGCCACCACCAAGCACAATAGATTCATGGTCGCACTAGCCGCCATCAAGCAAACAATCCGTGATCGCTCCAAGCAGCTATGTTCGTAGCCTCTCTCTACTGCTGACATGACATTTTCCAGGGAAGCCATTTATAAGTGATGTTAATAATATTGAGTTGTGAAAGTTAGCCAATTTTTTTTAGGCTTGGGATTGTTTTATTGACATGAGGGATGTTGTCAAGTCGTTTGAATTGGTGAAAGGGATAGGAAGTTGAAGAATTGTGATTTTTATTGTTCTCTTAATTTGTTGAAATGATTGTTCAATTTTGTGTGTTCAAATTGTAGATATAAAGTTCCCATGATTGTAATCAAATTTGTAGCCTATGTTCTGATTGATTCTAACTTCAGTTATCAAATCTAGGATGTGATTTAAAAAAGAAAATTACAATTCTCTTTACAACCTAAGCAATACCACCCGAATATGATCTGATCCGTTCTCAACCCGATTTTTTTATCTGATTCAACCCTATCCGAAAATGTTCAGCTCGGATCATATCAAATCACATATTTGGGTTGACCTCAGATGAAATTTTTCTCAATCCAATCAAGTTAACTCAAACCCGATTTTGCCCACCCCCAGGAGCAGATATGGTTAATGATGCTTATAAAGATTAATGTTGCTAATGCTAAAGCATTTGAAGAACTTCTAGAATAGGCTGAGAAGCCTTTGTACCTAGGATACACAAATTTTACTAAATTAGGTACTTTGGTTAGCTTGTTCATTATAAAAGGTAAACTTGCGTGGTCTAACACAAGTTTTAACAAGTTATTAGGTCTTCAAGCAAAGTTGCTGCTTAAAAGTAATGAAATTCCTGTTTTTATGTATGAGACCAACAAAATAATGTCTGCTTCAGGCTCAGAATATATGAAAATGCATGCTTACTCAAATGATTGCGTAGTCTACAAAAAAGAGTATGGAGGGCTCTTTGAATGTCCTAGTTATGGTTTATGAAGATGGAAAAAAAAAGATGGTAGTGTTAACCAATATAGGAAAGGAGTTCTCACGAAGGCTTTATGGTATTTTTTGCCTATACCTATATTTAAACGCATGCTTTAGTCCTCACAAACTGTAGAGGACTTAACTTGGCAAGCAAATGGGAGAGTCATTGACAGTAAGCTCCAACATCCTGCAGACTTACCATCATGGATATTTTTAGATTATACATTACCTACTTTTGCATTAGATCCTAGGAATCCTCACATAACGTTTTTAGTAGCATATAGTTGTTGGGTAGTTATTCTTGCAATGCACAATCTTCCTTTATGGTTGTGTATGAATTAGAAATTCATGATGTTGTCCCTACTGATGAGAAAAAAAGAGCTGGAAGCATTAAAATGCAATTGGAGTTAACTATGCTAATGGTATACGCGAGATTCCTCATTATAACCTAACAGAAAAGGCATTTTTGAAAAAGGATAAAGCCAAAAAAGTTATAGTACAACCTATAAAGAACACAAGGAGTGCAGTCGTAAAGCACCAAAATAGCCATTCGATGCTATAACTATTTGGGAAATTGTGAGAGAAATACCTACCTGATGAAAATAATGGTGTTCTAATATATACAATTTATGATAATTTATTCCAAAGAGATATTTGTGCTTATATTAGGAAGAAATTGTAATGAATTGTTATCAATGCAAGTGCTAAAAGTAAATGCTATTCAAGTATATATGGTGTAAGTGGTTTTATGATTTTTCTTTACACTATTTTATATCAACTTGGACACATTTTTATTGATGCACTGACTTTCTATTCAGGATGTTGGATTCTATCATTCTACCAACAAGAAAAAGAATAAAACCATTCAAATTCAAATGTCTAAGTTTGGTTTGCCCAACAAATCCAAAGGTTGTAGAAAGATTTCATTTGAAGAGATTTGGGCATTTTCATAACTACTTGAAAAAAGCCAAAAACAGACAACTCATTCTCATGCCATACAATGCGTTGTAAGTTTTAATTTTCATTTAAAACTTTATAGCTGTTTTTGAATTCATATTACTTTTACAGCCGTTCCTTATTATTTTTTTTTACATTTTTATTGCTTTCTCTTATTTTAGCTACGAGTGGGTATTAATTGTGTTTCATGTGGTGGAAAAAAAAAGTGTCTTATGTGGATCATGTACAGTCCAATCTTGATACTAATTTATAACTTCTTAAAATATATGTATGCCAATCCATTTCCTGCAATTGATATTTTAAGTTTCTTCAATATGATTAAGAGATAACAATTTAATTTTTCATACAACACTACAACATACTTCACAGCGGAGTATGGTAAGGAAAAATGGATTTATAATACTACAATGAGAATTGTAAGATTTTTTTTTTATATGGGTTTTGCATTTTGTAAGATTTTTTTTTTTTTTGGCATAAAAATTTTCCGAAACAAAATATCGCAAAATTAGAGTGTGGCTATTATGCGTTAAGGTACATGAGGGAAATAATAGCATATGTTAGTTTGTTAATGAACAATGTAAGTTGATGATGAGATATTTTAACTTTGACAATATTAATCTTGTGACTAGCACTTTATTGGAAAGAAAGCATACGTGTTGTGTAAACTTTAATGTACTCACAAGTGTGTGAATTTATTGTAGTATAGATTTATGGTGACAAGTGTTAATCCCACAAGGAAGTAGATTTGATTATGCGTATAGTTAATTTTTTAAGTTTGCATGTGCATTAGCTACAGATGATTTTTTAGTAATACTAAGATTTAAAATAAATAACGGGAATAAATTAAGGATAAAAGGATGCAAATGAAAACTTAAGTCTTTAGATTCACACTCAACACTTCATTATGGGCTTAATATTTATTTTTAGCTCTAATTAATTTATGAGGGAGTATTTTCACTCCTCATAAGTCTTATACTGGTAAATATGGTATCAAGCACTTATTGTGCTGGGAGAAATAATCTTTCTGTTGAATGTAATATCAAATACACATTGCGCCTGGTGATAACAATCATTTTGTCGACAATGTGGCAACCATCCACTAAATAACTTAGATACTCTCTGTAAATACTGAGTCAAGATGAACCGCAAGTGCTACTAGGAAAATTTTCTCAAATAAATATATTATAAAGTGCTCATCATGCCAAACAGTAATAATCTTGCACCAGGGAGCCTGTATATCGTGAAAAATCCAAATAAGATTTACTATCTGTCAACAATTAGTCAAGGCAATACGTATAAATCAAAGAGCGGGAGTGAATAAACTTACCAAACTAAGCACATGGATCATGTTAAGGCTTCACCTTCAACCCAAGTTTGAAATTAAATTGGCCACTCATAGTTGATCTAAGGGTAAAATAATAATTTTATTAAAATACACGAAAATACAAGATAGAGTGAGAATTATAAAAAATGGAGCTCAAATTTGGATTCAGAATTGTCATATTGTGGGGAGAGCCCCATATTTATAGATGCAACAGGTAAATCATAGCCATCAGATAAAAAAAATTTGGATGCATAGGATTACGTCACGCTACAAGCTCTTATTAGATGGAACACATCATCAGGATTGTAATTCGGCATATTGCATGCAACATATGTCTCTTTTTAGTGTAATAATATGCTGCTATGTCATCGATCAGCGCAAAAGTCAGCAAGTTTTATTCAATGTTGAAACAACCCGCCCTGCACCCCCAGGGCGAGTCTACCTGAAATCCGTCTAATCGAATCGGTAATAAAAGAATATCGAAGAATAATAATATAGGTAATAAAGAGTCTGCCGAAAATTCGGCAGAGTCCCCTTTGTAAATTCAACAATCCCAAATCTACAAACATGTAAAGTATACACTCCCAAAATAATTCAATATCCAACAACTCCAGAAATCAACATCCTAAATAAATTCTTAATCCCAAAGGAATAATATAACAATATTATACAATCCCAAAATGACAGAATAACCATAGCATCCTAACAAAAATCATCTATATCTCTAGCACCATCATGTGGCCAAGACTCAGAATATATCTACAGTCGCTGGGTCGGTCTGATGTACCTGCAACCTCCTGTTGGGGGGAAAAATATAATAAAAATGGGGGTGAGTATAAAACTCAGTGAAGGTCAGTGAGTGGATAGTAGTTTTTAGAAATAATTCTTATTTAAACATAAATAATCATATTATTTCCAGACACAATTTCATCAAACCATATTCGAGAAAACAGTAATAACTCGTTTAACATTTAAATCATATTTCTAGCAATGAAAAAACATATATATAATATCGTACCAAATAATCACGGAACTCATATCACAATATCATATTAAATACACAAATCTGAAAATCATCACTAAACAAGTACCCAGGGGAATAAATATCATATCCGGACCTCAACGGACGGGCAATCAGGGAACCATCATGCCCCGGAGCTACAACGGATAAACAGGGACGTACCATCTCATATCTCATCATCTGTATCTCATCAGTATCAACATATTTCCTCCCTTATTTCCCCCCTTTATTTCAAACATATTTCCCCCCTTATTTTCCCCCTTTATTTCCAACACATTTCCCCCCTTTATTTCCATAACTGTTCATATCTCAACATTACTGTATCTGGAGGGGATGGGTACTGTCCAATGCTTTAAAAAAACAATATCTTATATTCATGTACATAAACATATAATCATATCTGAAATCTCATTTCCCTTTTTTTCCACATATCTCAAATTCACTCAATTCTCATATCATGCATTTATTCAAAAATAACAATAAAGTCACATCGCATTGAAATCCACTTTTCCTCATCTTTAAAATACTATCATATTCTATTTAAAATCGATACGGAAAATCATTGACCAAACATTTTAATATAATATCAATGCATATATAAAATTCATTTCGAGAAAATCATTAAATCCGAATATTCAAAATACTTATTTCGCAAACATGCTTTACTATCATAACCACTATAAAAATAGGTTTTGTATATTCCACTCACAGTGACGATGCCCGGACTCGGTATCAACAACGTCCGCTGGTTGATTCTCGTTCGCAGGTCCTCCTAAATCAAGGAAACGACATAATCATTTTTCCGTAAATAAAAATACGACTAATTTTACTCGATAAATCTCGAAACGAATCTCTATTCGCATAAGCTATTCTCGAATGTATAAAATTACTAAAATACCCTTACAAGCCAAAATTACCAAAATGCCCCCAACGTCGTTTCTCACTAAATTATCCATAATATCTTAAATTACCAAGCTGCCCTCAATTCAGATTACAAAAATAACCATAATTCCAGAAATTACAAACTTATGCCCAAAATTTATGAAATTACCGAATTGCCCCTCACCGGTCAACGGTGACCGGAATCCAGTCAACGGCGACGTGAAGCTCAAATCTAGTAGTTCGGACCACGCTGAGTCCACTGGTGCCGGCGGTCACCTCACACGCGCGGCGACGGCGGCGGATCGAGCTCCCTAAGCCGTGAGCTTTCCGGCCGTCGTTCGCACCCAAAACGGTGTCCCCGGTGGTCGAGCTCGGTTGGAAAATGATGCTGGTGACGTGAGGAGTAGAACCCAAGCGGTGGCGCGGCTCAAATCCGGCTAAATAGGCGGCGATGAGGATGGGTGGAGCCGCGGCCTTTCGAGCTTCAACGGCGGCGTTCCAGTCGGTTTCCGGCGACAAGGACGACAGGGGTATGACCGGCGTCTCACAAGCTTCAAAACGGTACCAAGCTCGGCGGGAGTGGTGGCCGGAAACGGAAGTTACGGTCGGGTCACGGTCGCGGTCGGGTCAAGTTGACAGCTTCTCTCTCACGCGTGTGTGTTGTGTTTTCTCCCTGTTTTTTTTTTTATCAACTCCCGCTTTTATACTTCCCCCCTTTTACTAGCTTAAAACACCCCCCACTCACAGGTGTTACAATGTATTGCATGTAGGTTAAATAAGATGCTTCCACATCATCAATCAAAGCCAAGTTAGTTGGGCCCCACCAAAATTAGCACACATCACAAATTACAATTTTGTCCTTTTATGGCCCTCCTTAGGTTTTTACTATTTTGAGCTAAAAAATGCTATCTGTTTTGCTATCCGATTTTTTATTAATCGTAAAATGATCAAAATATTCTTAAAATGCATAAAATAATCAAATTATAACAAAACACACACAATCAAATTTCAAAGGACTTAACTATATAAATATAGAAATGTTAGTGAGACTTAGTACAAAATGATGATTTTACCCTTTATAAATATACATTATCCGACACTCAATAATATATTGAGGGTTTTAGCTATTTTGAGCTAAAAAATACTATCTATTCTGCTATTCGATTTCTTGTTAATCGTAAAATGATCAAAATATTCCTGAAATGCATAAAATAATCAAATTATAACAAATCACACACAATCTAAATTCAAATGACTTAAAAGTAAAAATATTAGTGAGACTTAGAGTGCAAAGTGATGATTTTTCCCTTTATAAATACACATTCTCTAGCACTCAACATTACACACAGAATGAATTAGATTAAGTTCGTTTTGTGTGGGCTAATTATTTCTCTAATATCCTTGTCATATTAGCAAAATAGGTATGAAACTATAAATATTAGTTTTTACAATTTGTTGAAATTAAAACTGCGGTGTCAAATTATAGCGGTTGATGTTAAGGATTGTAGAGCAGATGTTATACATTTGATGACATTGGGTATTTTGATTGATTCTGCATATTGGTTTGCTAGGTTTGGGTTGGAATGTTACTAGGTATATGGCTGGAATTAGAGAGGGTTTGGGTTGGAATGTTGTTGACCATATGGCTAGAATTAGAGTGTTGATGGAAGATGGTGGGTTTCAGCGTATGGTAGGAGTGTCGCCGGCATGTGGCTGTTGGAGTATTGCCTGCTGGAAATCTTGCTGTTGGAATATTTCCATTATTCTTTGGAAGTTTTGTTGGGTAACTTGGCTTGGTGGCTGGAATTTTAATTGATTTTTTTAGAGTTTAATTGGAATTTGATTGTTGTTTTATATTTTGGGATTTTTTTTATTTGAGATGTTTTATTATGTATTGGTAGTGATCACATTGGATATTTTATTATGCATTAGTGGTGATCACATTGGATACTAGATCTATGTTTTTTGAAATTAATTTGTTGAATTGAATGAATGTTAATTAATATGATTTGTTTTCAGTTTTTTGTCGATATTCATTTTATTAGTTAATTAATTTTGTAAACAGAAATTCATCAATCAATTATAATTATAATATAAATATTTTAAAAAATATAACTTTTATGACGGGAAATACTTATCATAAAGCTTGTTATAAATAATTTCCTAACAAAATTGAATAACAAATTTATATATAATAATTGAATTTCCCACCAAAATTTAAAAAAGGCGTGAAAATTTAAATAAATTTAAATTTAAATTTAATTATTTTTTATATTAAAATATTATATGAGGAATATAAAATTATAAAATATCATTATAAATTCATGACGGAAAATATTCTATCATAAAATAATGTAAATGACATAGATGATGGATGAACTGTTTGTTATGCACCTTCTTTTATGACAATTATTTCTTGTTGTTTATTACTTGTCTTCTTATAATGATAGGACCTACACAATCTTAAGTCTGATTAACGGGATTCTAATTCTAGTAGGTGGGTTTGGGAATCAGAACACCGTCCTAAGAAAGAACTAAACTATCTCCACTATATTTTTAATTTCTTAAACTACTCTCTTTGTGATTAAAAAATATAAATTGGGAAAAAAAACCAAATCCCTAATTTGCCTGACTAATTCGACAAAGAAGTTAGGAAGCTAGATTCAACAAAAGGAACATCAACTATTAACTGATTTAAACCAAAATGGAGAAAGCGGTGATAGACAGTGCTTTCACCGATTGCCTATGGTCAATCCGACCACCGGTGGTGGCAGTCAACCACTACCGGAGCAACTACGGCGATCACAAAGAATCAAGAGTCGGACCCTTCCCTACACCCCTGATCTAGCCGACTTTGGTGAATATCCACCACTACCGCCATCTTCATCCAAGCCACTACTAACTTTCGAATCTCCAGCCGACCCTTCCAAGCCCTAACCATCCAGCTCTGTCACACCACTGCACAACCAGCCAGTTTCTTCAATTCCACCACTGTCACCTAACCAAAGCTTCAAAGTTGTGCTGCCCCAAGCCCCCGTGATCCAAACCAAAAATGCAGCCCCTCTCACAAGTAAAAAGCACGTGAACAACAGGAAGCATGATCAAAATATTGACATCAACTGCCGCACGCAATTGTTGCCAGCTACGGGAGAACAACTACTGCCAAGAACCGATATCACTTGCCTCCACGTGGATCAAGATTAACTTTGCTACCCTCAACCATCACCCATGCACAGAGAGAATGTGAAAATCCGTGCACATGCACGTATCGACCACCGTCAGAACTTTTTGTTGGCTCTACCGTCACTGCCGCAACAAGCTACTGTCGTCATCCATGATAGCCAACTCTCGGACAATAGATGCATGCCTCTCATGCATGAAAACACTATCATCGACTTTCACAGGCCATTGTCACCATTGTCGTCGATGGAACCACTAGCAGCCACCGCAACTGACCAAGTGAAAAAACAGGATGCATCCAACCCTCAAAGCTGCTGATGACGCCGCCTCTGCCGTCGCCACCCATACCACAGATGCAAACTGTAAGGGAGCTTGAAAATGCAAACCATGACCATGACCTGCTTCAGGTCCCTACACAACAACCACTCTCATATGTCATGCATACCGCTTGCAATAATAATGCCCCCACTCACGCAAGCACTCATGCAATCACGCATGCCTTACCAACAAGCATGCCATTGTTTACTCCACTTTCGGCTCCCAATGAACTTGTGACCTCCACTGATGTTTTGTCCTTCATTCAACTTTCATGCAATATCCTATTGCATGCTCATTGAACTAATTCAAATTCACAATCACAAATCCAAAAGCTAGCTAATAACTCTATGAAATGAGAGTTATCATGACACTTTTAAACTTAAATTAATATTAATTAGATAGTAAATAATGTGTTTTTATTATATTTTAGTTACATTTTACATGAGCATCCATTTTAGTTTATTTTTAATAAATTGAGTTACTTTATATCATTTTTGTGCTTAGCTTATGTGTATGATTGTAGGTGATTGAGAAGCTCGAGTTTTAGGGAAGGATTGTTGTTGCAACAGACTTGTAGAGATAATGAAAGAACTTGGCTACAGAGGAGTTAAAACAAGTCTGGATTAGTGAAGATGCTGTAGCCGTTGCTGTAGCAATCATGAAGCACTGACATATTAGATTTCGTGTGCAATAACTAAAAGATTGTGATCTGAAGTTTCCAAAAATAGAGGATACGCGCCACACATTTTCGGTTGTCCTAATCCCAAGTTATAGAAGGAGCACACATGAAAAGAAGAAGAGAGAGTCATCACCCAAGCAGAATACAAAAAAGAAACAACAAGAATGATAAGCTCACTCCAGATGTTGACTTCGACTCAAATGAAAATTGATACCAAAGGGCCTTCAAATGAATCAGCTATTTAAAGACAAATTTGGCCCAAGATATATGGAGCACATGGCAAGCAAGTAAAAATTCATGAAGAGTTTGTTTATGAACTTATGCAATTCAGTTTGTTTTAACATTGGATATTATATTTTTATTGCATTCTATTTGGTATTTGATATTGTATTGTTATTTGAATCTAGATGTTGTATTGTTATTTAGTATTTGGTACTACATTGTTATATGAATTTAGAAATTGTACTGCCCTCTGGTATTTGATACTATATTTTTCTCTGACAATTAATATATTGGTTGAAAATGATTTTGTAATGGAAATATTTGGATTGCAATTCTCATATAACATATAGAATATCCATAATCTAGAAATCGTACTTTTTCTTTTTTGTAGAAGTAATTTAAGCTCCCAAATCATGATCTGTCACTACCAATTTTATTAAATTACGATATGTCATCAACGATATTCTAGGTTATGATTCAAGTTCGACCTGCACTTGACATGTGGGCAGTTTTATCACTACTGAAACCAACTAGCAATAGAAAAACTTTTCTCTCAAAGTTAGAGTGAAAAACTTCTCTCTATGTCTGGTATATTATGGCTCCTCTGTCCTTCTGTGAAAAGAACAAGCCCTTTTCTTTTAATATGTCATTTTGGTGGAAATCCTAACTCTCTATTTATCTTTTTTTAATTCTATTGAATCAAAAATATTTGATTTAAATTAAAAGATAAGACACAAACCAAAAGTGGAGTTACACTTATTCTTGTTATGGGAGCACATCTCATAAAATAACACAAAGCATCTTATATACAAGTATATTAAGTGGAGCCTCCCACCAAATACAATATTTTGGCTTTTAACCTAAATAGCTAATTATCTTGCTGATTAATCTAATAGTGGCGTAGTCAATTAAATAAGCTAACTCAGAGATCATATAGGTACATACAATAGTAGATATAATAATTAGGCTTATAATTAAATTAGCCTAATCATTTTATTCCAAATCTAATCCAATAAAAAATTTGAACTGACCTCTATAATTGTATTCTATCCAGAATAATATTCTCGAATAATAATTCAACGCACTCCACATTGTTTTCTTTATTAAATAATCCTTTGTACCATATCTTTAATTAAATTAATATCTTAATTGTCCAATCAATTTAATTACATCTTGTTCCTTGTTACTTACTAGTTTTCTCTAATGATCATTTTCTATATACTAATTGTATTGGCACACTCTGGCCAGAGACTTCTATGATCAAGTACCAAAAATCAGTCAAAATATTTGTTGTATAAATTCTATATTATTAATTTATAATCTCACTGTTCATAATTACTTCCATCAAGATACTGGGTAGTCATCACTATAAATCTTATGTCGTGCCCATTGATAACTCAAATGAAATAATAATCACAAACATGAAACTATAATTAACTCAAAATTGAGATTGCTATAAAACCAATGCCTGTGAAATTTAATAGGTATGTCAATCATTTCAAGGTTAATTAAGTCTCATATGTTATCCAGTTTAATGTAGTTAAACTACATCAATAAATTCATACATGATTAAAATAAGTCATTCTATGAATTTATTACAGTCTAAATATAAATAGAGTGCCTAAATTTGTTTATCAGTTGCAAACTCAGTTTATTTAATTATAAAATAAGTTATATTTGTGCCTTTTGAGAATTCATATGATGATCACATAAATACATATAGTGTGATTAAATAAACTCTATTCAAAATATTTATGCAATTAAGATGCTTGAAAGATATCTCAAATACTTTATTAAGCAGAAAATGTATTTATTATAAATATATAAATCAATATGCTTTAGAGAGCACATAATCACACCAATCTCCTATTAGCTCTCAATGTATATGTGGCAACTCATGCATGCTAATACATTCTAAATGCAGGTTAAAAGGTTTCCCAAGGATAGCCTTTGTAAAAGGATCTGCCAAGTTTTGTTCTGAAACAATCAAGGTAACCTCTATATCACCTCTTTGTACTATTTCTCTTGTGAGATGGTATTTCTTTTCCATATGTTTTTACTTCTTGTGGTTAGACTAAGCCACCGCACCACTATTATCACAAAATAGCTTAAGAAATGTAGTTATTAGAGGTAACACCTCAAGATCTTGTAGAAACTTATCGAGTGAAACAACTTCTTTAGCAGCTTCAGATGTAGCCATATATTCAGTTTCTATTGTGGAATCTGCGATACAACTTTGTTTCACATTTCTCCAACTCACAGCTCTATTTTTCAACGTAAATACATAACTAAAAGTTGATTTTCTAAAATTTTTATCTGAAATGAAATCAGAATCGGTATGACCCTCGGTAATAAGATCATCATCAGAATTCATAAGCATATAATTCTTAGTTTCTATCAGATACTTAATTATATGCTTAACTGCAGTCCAATGTTAGGATCAAGTTTAGATTGATATCTACTGACCATCTCTACTACAACTCAAATGTCTGGTCTAGTATATAGCTTGGCATACATGAGACTTCCCACGGCTATTATATAGGGAAATCGCCTTATCTTTTTCTCTTTCCTTAAGTGTCTTAGGTGATTGATTTGTAGATAATGTAATTCCATGCTTAAATGGTAACAAACCAGTATCAAAATTTTTCATGCTAGGGCCATAAGAATAAAACTTTAGCCTTTTTTAAGTCTTTCGTATCAAATTGTTTAGCCAACCAATTCTTTATTGACAATAATACTCCTACATCGTTTCTAATTAAGAGAATATCATTTACCTAAAGAACCAAAAAATTTACAACCTTTCCTTGAATTTTTTTATGCACATATAATTTATCAATATTCTCTATAAATCCAAACAATTTAACTGTTCGATCAAATTTGATGTTTTGTGACCAAGATGTTTACTTTCTTACATACCATGTGTTCTTAGCCTTTTGCAATGAACCCATCTGATTGCTGCATGTAGATGCCTTCTTTAAGATGTCCGTTAAAAAATGCAATCTTGACATTCGTTTGTTAAATTTCATAATCCAACACTGCAACAATAGAGAGTAGAATCCTAATGGATTTAAGCATAGCAACGGGTGAAAAGGCTTCTTCATAATCGATTCATTCTTTCTAAGTATACCCTTTTGCCATTAATCTTGCTTTAATTTTTCCATTTTTCCATCTACTCCTCTTTTTCTCTTGTAAATCCACTTATACCATTTAGGTTTTACCCTATTTGATGCTTCTACAAGTTCTCAGAATTTATTGGATTACATAAATTCCATTTCTTAACTCATAGCATTTTTCCATAGTTCAACATCTCCATCTAATATAGCTTTATTATAGCTAGCGAGATCTTATACGTACTCATTTTAGATAGTTGTATAAGTTTCTCCTAGTAACATGTGTAGTGCTGGTAATCCCAGTTACCTTTCCTCTATAACGAGGTTTTATAGCTGGTTGCTATTTAGGAATACTATTATGATCTTCAAGTTGTTGCTCTTCTTCCTATTAAATAATGGGTATAGAAATCTTAGCATTGACATGATCACCTAATAATTCTTCCAGTATTGCCGTACTTTTAGGTTTAAAATTATTCATATAATGTTCCTCAAGAGAAGTAAAATTTGTACTGACAATCGCTTTCTTGTCTTGATGGCTATAAAATAATCTCCCTTTATTCTTTTAGGATACCCAATAAATAGACAAACCTTAAAACGTGAATTCATTTTGTCAACCTTTAGTTTTAGCACGTGTTGGTGAACCCCAAATATGGATATGTCTCAAACTTGATTTGCGACCTGACCATATTTTTATTAGAGTTCTAGGCAATGACTTAAATAAAACTAAATTCAATAGGTATACTGCAGTTTCTAGTGCTAGTCCCCAAAATGAGATAGGCAATAAGGAATAACTAAGCAATATCCACCATATCCAAAAGAGTTCTCTTTCTTTTTTCAGCCATATAATTTTGTTATGGTGTTCCTGGAGTTGTTACTTAAGATATAATCTCATTTTTAGATAGATACTCTTTGAATTCTCTAGAGAGATATTAACCACCTCAATTAAATCGAAGTTTCTCGATGCCTTTATCTACTTGCTTTTCTATCTCAGACCTATATTCTTTGAATTTTTCAAGAGCGTAGAACTTATGATGTATTAAATAAACATAACCGTATCTTGAATAATCATCAATGAATATGATGAAATACTCATAACCATTTCAAGCTTGTACATTAATTGATCCACATACATCTATATATACGAATTCAAGTTATATTGTTGCACGTACTGCTTTGGCCGAGAATGGCCTTTTGGTCATTTTTCCTTCTTAACAAAATTCACAGAATGGCAATGATTTATTTTCCAATGGACTTAGAAGCCTATCTTTGATCATTCTCTATATCCTATTTAGGTTTATATAACCCAAGAGCAAATTCCAAAGGTAATATTGGTTGGAAGAGATCTTTCTTGTCTTAGATAAGTGTATATGCTCATTATTTTCAAACACTGTGTCATGCATGGAATGGATCAAAATACTTAAATGATATAAATTATCTTCCAATCTACCATAACATATTAGTCTATTTTTTTTCAAAATAGAAAGAGAAAAGATAAAATTTACGGTATAGCTTATTTTGATAGACAAGCCATTGAAATTAAATTTGTCCTAATGTCTGGGACATAAAAATAATTATTCAAAACTAAAGTCTGATTATTAAAAGATAATAAAATAGATTCAGTCTTCACTACTGACATGAGTTGGCTTGTCCCTAGCTGTAGCTTGACGCTTCCTTCACTTAGTTTTTTGGTTTCTTAAAACCGAAAAAAGTGAATTACGAGTATGATTAGTTGCTCGAGAATCCAAGACCCAGGTATCAAGAGAATTCTAAACTAAACAGACCTCTATGACTAAAAGATTTTCTATACTTAATTTCACAATTTTAGGGTAATTTTTTTTCCAATAACTCTTTTGTCCACTCTTGAAGCATTTGCTTTTTGGCTTGCCATCTTTCTTAATAGACAATTTTTTTCCCTAACTTTCTTCTTTTCGCCCCTCTCTTTTGTTTTAGGCTTAGAAGAAGTACCTTTTTTAGAAAGATTAATGCTTCCTTGAGATTTTCAGCAAGATGAATTTCATTAGCTAAATGAAGATCGTTTATTAATCTGTTAAGGTCATATTTCTTTTATTCATATTATAATTGACCTTCAATTACTTCGATGTTTCAAGCAGCGATTCTAACACCATGTCAATCTTTGAGTCATCATCGATTTGTGCACCATGAATCTGAACCCATTCAATAGTCCATTATTTTCAAGACTTACTCACAAACTCTTGTACCCTTTCCCATCTTGGAGATCATAACACTCTCAGTGTTGCTTGTCTTACTGAACGAGTACTCTACCCAAATATTTCTTGGAGATTTTTCATGATTTCAGTGGTTGTCTCCATGTTGCGATGTTTGGTCTGCAGAATATTAAAAATCGAGCCTAATATGTAGCATTTTTCCATTTCATTAGCTTTCTGCCATTTCTCATAAAGTCGCCTCTAATTTCTATGAGCGTCTTCTGTTGATTCAGGAAGGCGTGGCTGGGTTAAAACATATTTATAATTTTCAATAGTCAGGATAATAAATACATTTCATTTCCAATCTATATAGTTCTCGCTAATGAGTTTATTTTAATTCTAAATAATAGTGAGTGGACTAAGAGAAGACATTTTCTAAGAAAATAAAACATGCATGCATAAATACTTTGAAACAAATAATATTCACAATAAAAAATCTAAAATGCAAAAAATCATAAATGCGTTTAATTTTATTGTAACAATAATCTAGTATTGCTTTGGCAAGTTATGTGGAAGTCATGTCTACACTTACTAGACCCAATTAATCATTAGATTATTTATTTTCATGTCAAAACATGATAAATAATTATTGTTATCTTTTAGGGCGAAAATTTACTAACAGAGCTCCGTTGGGAAGCTTAATAACAAATTTTGCTAAGTGTATAACTATTGTTTCAATCTATATATCTTTCATATCAAGTAGCCACCATTAGGGTGATCAACAGATTAAAAACTATTTCGATCTTATCCTTGAAAAAGTTCATCAAATAAAATGTCTAATATATATGCCCTCTATAGGAAGTATCATTATATCATAAAGTCTAGGTATATATACAATTTTATTATTGAGTGGAGCCCATAGAAAAAATTATCTTTAACGTTCCCTCTTCCACTCAATATTTTAAAGTTGATTTTTTCATTTTAACAATATACAGATTATATCTTATATTGTTAATTGTATGCTTCCTAAAATAATATTATGTATTCTAATATTATTAAGCACATGCAAATATTAAAATATATAGGTGCCATGGATTATGATGCATAGAGTGGCAATACCTATTCTATTTGACATATTATCATGGTATGCTATCAATCAAATATAGCATATAGATAAAAGCAATTAAACAATCTCAATTCATCATTTTCCTAAGAAAAAATTGACTTAATCTACAAGCCTAATGTCTATTGGGCTTCAAGTCAGCATCCATCTTCCTTCTTTCTCTTTTTTATACTTGGTTTTGAGCCCACTGGCTTGGGTACTTTTGGGTTTTTAAGTTTATCCTTAATTCAATTTTTAAGATTAAATTTGGGCACCATTAAATAAAATTCTAGTGCATCTTATATTTGAAATAAAAATTTTATAAAAAAACTAGACCAAATTAATTAATACATTAAGCCCAAATTTATTTTTAAAAGTTCTTGAACCAAAGGAAAATTATATAATGTCGTGATGAAAATTATTGCATTAATACCATGATAGACTTAAATATTATAAATTACACATAAAATTAGTAAATGTGAAGTAAAACCAGTAAATTCATACAAAATTATTAATTATTTAAAAAATTAACATTGTTCCACAGAATTTTAGTCAAAAATATTTTATGCATTTAAAAAAATATGTTCTTAATTTAAAAAAATTGCTCATTAATTAAACAAAAAATTATACTAAAAAAAGTTTTATTGAATTGATTACCATAAATTATATTTTTATTCTAGGACATTTGTATACTTTTTTTTCCCATTTTCTATAATGATATCTATTTATTATGCATGCAATTAAGCGCAATTATTTTCCTTGATGTCGATCAAGTAAAAACAAAATAAAAAAATATTCTTACATTACTAGACACATATATGATATATAAATAAAATTAGATCTAATTTTAAGTATTATGCATAATTTATGTAGTTTTAAACCTTTTACTTGTATTTGAAGACCATTTAGGGTTGTTGTTGAGGAAGTATAGAAAGATGAAAATTAACTTCATCTTACAACAACTATGAAAGATATTAAAATAATATTTTTTCTAAAATCTGATTTTGAGCATAAATTTCATCCTTAATAAAACATCACATGTATTACATAAATGCAAAACTAACATTATTTACTTTAAATTAAAAAATCAATGAATATATAAGTTAATAAACATTATAACGAGTTTTTATTTTACAATTGTGAACTTTCTTTTTTTGGCAGTAACTCTTATATTAATTTACTTATTTTGCCTTTTATTAATAAGTTTTAGATATAATCTACAAAATTTATGTTTTATTTTGCATTTAATATTGATTTACTTGTTTTATGTTATATTTATAAGCTTTCATTTTAATTATCAGTAATACATCAATTTACCAATTTTATAGTAATTCACTTATTTTACCTTCCTTTTACAAATCTTATGTTTCGTTTCCAAAATTTATGTTTTATTTTACATTTAGTGTTGATTTAGTAGTTTTATGCTACATTTGTAAGTTTTTGTTTTGTTTACCAGTAATACATTAATTTACTAGTTTATATTAATTTGCTTGTTTTACCTTCTATTTACAAGTCTTATGTTCCATTTCAAAAATTTATGCTTTATTTTGCGCTAAATGTTGATTAACTAGTTTTATGTTATATTTGTAAAAAAATTTTTATTTACAAATAATACGTCAATTTATCAGTTTTATAGTAATTTACTTATTTTACCTTCTATTTACTAGTCTTTTGTTTTATTTTCAAAATTTATGTTTCATTTTACAATTAGTGTTAATTTACTAGTTTTAATTTATATTTGCAAGTTTTAGTTTTGTTTACTAATAATAAATCAATTTACTAGTTTTATATTAATTTACTTATTTTATTTTCCATTTAAAAATCTAATGTTTAATTTCTAAAATTTATGTTTTATTTTTCACTTAATATTGATTTATGAATTTTATATTATATTTGTAAAATTTTTGTTTTATTTATTGATAATACATCAATTTACTAGTTTTATATTAATTTACTTGTTTTACCTTCCATTTACAAGTCTTATGTTTAATTTCTAAAATTTATATTTTATTTTATAGTTAATGTTGATGTACAAGTTTTATGTCAAATTTATAAGTTTTATATTTCATTTACATAATTTATGTTTAATTACGGTATTAATGTCGTAACATTAATCACGATATTATAGAATGACCCTTCTGCCTCAAAATTCTAATACTTTAGCTAAACTATAAAATATTCAAACCATGGGATGCCATGGGATATAAACCCAAAACCCTAATTTATATTTTTTTTTCTTTCAGCTGTCACCAACAAATTCCATCAGACCTAAATGCAACAAAAATTCTAAAATTTGACCAAACACATAAACCAACAAAACCTTAGGGTGTCTTACAAAAAAAATCCTAAAGAAAACCCTAATTTCATCTTTATGTTTTCCATCGCCAATTCTAGAAGATATCGCATTTCTTCTTCTCTTTACCGTCATCAGTGTTTCTTTATTTTCTTGAGTTCATTGCTATTTTATAACAAAAATAATATTTACAAAAAAACTCTTATGCTAGAAATGGCTTACAAAGAATCTATGAACAATAAAATAAAACAATTGAGACAAAAACACGGCGAAAATTAGCCACCCATCTTGTTTCAAATCCATAAAATTAATATAAGGAAATTTCTAACCATTAATTAAGACAACCATTAATATGTTCAACAAATATATTTATTCATATAAGAAAATAATGTATAAAATTAGAGCCACTCATCTAATACATATAATACAATCACATAGCAACTTTATATATTAATATGAGATTGTTCTGATACCAATTGTTGGTTGAAAATCATTTTATAGTGGAAACATTTAGATCACAATTCTTGTACAACATATAGGATTATCATAATTTCTTTCGACGATTGGGCACCTTTATCACTATTGAAAACAACTAGTAGTTCCTCTTTCTTCCATGAAAAGAACAAACTTTTTTTTTTCATATCTTCTTTTGGTGGAAACGTTTTGGTGGAAACCCTAGCTATCTATTTATCTCTTTTTTAATTCTATTAAATCAAAAATATTTTATTTAAATTAAAAGATAAGATAAAAATAAAAAAATGGAGTGGTTCTTGTTATAGGAGCCCACCTTGTAAAATAACACAAGAACCTTTATACACAAATATATTAAATAGAGTTTCCCACCAAATGATATCTTGTTTATCAATCCAGTAGTGATGCAGTCAGTTAAATGAGCAAACCTGATAATCATATGGGTATATATAATAATGGCTATAACAATTAGACTTGTAATTAAACTAGCCTAATCATTTAATCCAAAATCTACTTCACTAAAATATTGGAACTGACTTCAATCGTTGTATGCTATCTGGAATAGTGTTCTCGAATAATAATTTGACCCATGTCGCATAGGTTTCTTTACTGAACAATCCTTTGTACCATATTGTTAATTAAATTGATATCTCAACTGTCCAATCAATTTAATTACATCTTGTTCTTTGACACTTATTGGTTTTCTTTTTAATGATCATTTTTAACATACTAATTATGTTGATATGCTCTGCCAGAGAATTCTATTATCAAGTACCAAAAATCCGTCAAGAGATATATTGTACAAATTTTATATTATTAATTTATAACCTCGGTACTCATAATTGTTTCCACTATGAATGTAGTTAATCTTGACTACAAATGCATGTCATGCCCATTGGTAATTCAAATAAAATGACAATCACAAATATAAAACTATAATTAACTCAAGATTGAAAGTGCAATAACATCAATGCCTATAAAATTTAATAAATTTGACAATCATTTCAAGGTTAATTAAATCTCATATGCGATCCATTTCAATATAATCAGACTACATCAATAAATTCATACATGATTAAAATAAATCATTCAATGAATTCACTATAATCTAAACATATATAAATAGAGTACCCAAGTTTATTTATCAACTACGAACTCAATTTATTTAATCATAAGATAACTTATATTTCTGTCTTATGTGAATCCATGAAGATCATATAAATACATATAATATGATTAAATGGAACTTATTAAAAATATTTATGAAATTAAGATGTTTGAAAATAGCCCAAATATTTTATTAATTTGAAAATGTGTTTATTATAAATAAATAAATCAATATGCTTTAAAGAGCACATAATCTTAACATAATATTGTTTTACTATTTGAATATATAGGATGAATTTCATTAAAACTCCAACTCCTACTCCTACTCCTAGATGTTGGGGTATGAACAAACATTATTGGACAATAGCTTAAGATAATGCATTGATTGAAGCATTTATCATAATTGAGTCAAAATCATATGTGGTGGGCAGATTAAGGTTTCAAAAATGGGTATTTACAATAGTCGGAAAATAAGATGGAAGCAAAGTTGCCATATGTGGTTTGAATACATCTCTTCTCATTGAGTCTAGAGTTAAAGGTCCAAGAAAAAATGGAGTGCTATGTAAGAAATGTTTTTTTCTTAGTGGATTTGGTTGGAATGCTAATAACAAAGAGGAACTTTTTTATGAGTATGTCAAGGTAAAGTTTTTAATTGTATGGTGTTACTTTTATTGCTCAACTTGAATTTGTGTTACTGAGATATTATTGTTGTTGTCATATTATTGTTGTTGTTGTTGTTGTTGTTGTTCTTATTATTATTATTACTATTACTATTTATCAAACTATTTCCTCATTGTCACAATTTTTCTGATATTTATGGTTGGGATCGAGCAAATAGAGCTAATGCTGGCATTGCAGACGATGATGAAGAAGAGATACTACAAGGTGATAATATTAGTGTGAATTTAGGAGATGAGTAGGTTTATGAGCCTTTTATGGAAGATTTTGTTAATATTATGTCAACTAAGTAATTCAAAAAACAAGCCTAGGAAAAGAAAAAGAAAAGACAAAATGTTTGACCAAATGTGATCAATTAATCAGACAATGGCTGAGTTGGTGGTAGCATTAGTACCTAGGCTAGATGTTTTGATTAATGTCCTTTCTACTTCCGGTAAGAATATAGCTAATTTAAAAGTTAAGTTGTATGAAGAAATGAGCAAAATTGAATGCTTGGCTAATGAAGAAATATATGATGAGACTAATATATTGGCCATGAAACAAGATTTATTACGTGTGTTCTTTACTTTACCTGATCACCTCAATAAAAGATATGTCATTCAAATGCTTTGTCATGGATGTGGTCTGATATCAGTTATGATGTCAAAACTTTTGTACTTGTGCTGCTATGTTGGGATGAATTTATATATATAACAAGTGACTTATTCAACTAGTGATATTTGGACGTCTATTCTATATGTGTTGTGTAAGGATTTTTAATTTTATGTTTGTATTTTGTGCTATTGGAACTTATGTTATATTGAAAATCATTTTGAATTTATAAATGCATTTTATGATTGCTTATTATTTTGGTTCAATTTATTAGCTTATTTTTTGCCAAAATTAGAATGCAAATGGTTGGCCAGCTGTGTCCGCTATTCAAGTTTTGTTGTTTTGCATTTTGTCCCTATAGAATTTATGAAAGTTGCTTGAATGTTTTGTAACATTTACAAATATGTCTTTCATTATTTATTTATTTATTGATTATTTTTATTTTTATTTTTTTATTCAATAATAATAAAATTTATTAATGTTATTATTAAATTTTAGGGTTATTATCATTTTACTACTTCAGGAATTGTCAAATATCAAATGACTACAACAATTATTATCTCCTATCATTTTACTACTATATCTTTATAAAAATATCATTTTACTACTTTTCCGTTACAACTGTTAGTTGATCGTTAGTTGACTGCTAGTTGAGCGTTAGTTGACCATTTAGTTGACTAACAAAATATCAATTTCACCCTTATGATTAAAAAAAAATATTTGAAGCATATTTACAAAATAAATTTGTAATATATTTATTAAAATAGATATAAAATACCAACATAATTTTTTTACTAGAATTATGATATATGAATTACAAATTTATCTTATTAATTTTTTTAATCATGAAGGGTAAAATTGGTGTTGTATCAGTCAACTAACAGTCAACTAACGGTTAACTAACAACAACGAAAAAAAGTAGTAAAATGATATTTTTATAAAGATATAGTAGTAAAATGATAGGAGACAATAATTATTGTAGTTATTTGATATTTGATAATTTCTGAAGTAGTAAAATGATAATAACCCTAAATTTTATTATTATTATTGCTATTGTTGTTGTTATGATAGATATTAATAATACTCAGTACAATAATTATCAAAGGGCATTTTAGTAACTTAAAATAATTCATTTCAATTCCAAAACAAAGTAAACACATCAATGAAAATGCAGTCCATTTTGATTTTAATTCCTGCAACTCAAATAAATAATTTATTCTGATTACTAATTATTAAATGCACCATTAAAGTTTTAGTGACAAAGGATAATAGAGTACTAGGAAAAATAGTAGTATTAGGAAAAATACTTTAAGTTATACCATAGTACGTGGCTTATTATACTAGAAGTGCAAACTGATCTAGTCCCCATTTGGGTTGACCATCAGAATTTATGTCACTGGTTTCCCGCCTATATGTAGAGAATTTCCAAAAAAGCTTTATGAAAGCTGTTTTGGCAAAAATTGGCCTTTCAAAGTATATTTAATTGCTTCTAAAAACATGTTGAAAACACTTTTAACTTTGACTCACGCCCAAAAACGTCTTCTTAACTCATTAACGACTGAACGGGCCAACGGAGACCATGTTTAAAAAGAAGTTTTCAAAAAATCAACAGAAACTTTTACTAAATTTTTATTATTTTTGTTAAAAACAAAAACCTTAATTTTCAAAAACTTTTCCTCCAAAAACTCTTTATTCCTGAATGATAACAAGGACTGTCTTTTATTAATGTTGTTGTTGTCTAAAGAATTGTTAAGTATTTGTGAATAAAGAAATTTTTATTCCTTTTCTTTAAGAGTAGAAAGCATTGCACACACTTCCTCTCTCTCAGAATTCTCATTTTGACTTGAAAGTTCTATATATATACTGATTAGTGTTAAAAATTGTTTAATTATCAAGCGATAATAATATTACTTTGTGCTTAATTTATAATTTATATTTGTATTTATTCAATATATTAAGAATTATTAATTATGTTTTAAATATATCTAATTTTGTGTATTTTTGTGTGTTTATTAGGTAAAATATTAATTTCAAGTAAATCGAGACTCCAAACAGTTAAACAAAGGTTAAATTTGGATTCCAGATGTCCGAAAACCTTAGGATCAGTTAAGATCGGCTTAAAATTAGGCTTGTCCAAAAAGAGTTGACTTTTTATGTTGACCGAATACTGATTGAATGATGAAATGAGCTTACAATAGACAGGAGTGCATGGGATAGCTGGCAATTTTGACTAAATCTCAACAGTCCATGATTCAATGGCCATGATTATGCCACATAGCAGTGGTTGGTAAAGCAAGTTGTAGGATCCTAATATTTGTATTCGAGTCGACCCGATCCATTCATTAACCCGCCAAATCTCAACCGTTCTTTCGCCAAATCGGATGAGTCAAACAATGCCACCTGTGATGTTGACTTTTAAAGTTTGACCAGCTATTGGATCTTGATTTAAAGGTTGTGAGGAGCACATGCATGAAGCTTATGATGCACCATAAAGTACTGCATTATGAATTTATTTTTCTATAAATAAAGCCTCATTTTAATGTTCTTAATCATCTCTCTACAACTCTCTTCTTCTCAAATTCTCTCCATCTCCCTGTAATCTTGATTTTCAGGTGTGTTTTTAATATTTTGTATAATTATTTTTATAAATAAAATTAGTTTGATTTTCAATTTTAGTTGTTTTTATTACTTTTAATTATAATTAATTTATTTTAATATTTCTTTTTATTTCAATTATGCTTAACTAAATAATATTAGTTAGGGGATGGTGAAACTCTTAGGAAATAAATATGATTTAATCAAATTCTATTTTTTATTTTAGAAATTAAATTATTTTCTATTTAATTTTATACATATTTTATTTTAGACAAACAAATGAATTTGGCACAATAAATACTTAATCCATCATAAAATTAAATGAAAAATAATAATAATTTATATAATAAATCTGTTAGGCAATAAATCTTAAAAATGGCAAAAAGAATTTATTAAGTTTTATTTGCTACTAAGAGTAGATCCACAACCCTAACTAGTTTAATTTCATAGTTTTATTTAAATTAAGTTGTTTATATTCAAGCTTTAATTTCAATTTTTAGATAAAATAAAATAAACAAATTTAATCTTTTTTCTGTAGATCAACCTCAGACTCACTGAGTTATAATACAATATGACACTCTTATACTTGGGAGTTTAAAATTACTTTTAAGTTGTGTCAAGTTTTTGGCGCCGTTGCCAGACAAAATTTTTATTTTGCTTTAATTTTCCCTTTTTGATTTTTCTCTTTATGTAAATTTTGTTTGCCCCCTTTTCCTTTTCTTAAATTCTCTTTTATCCCCACATCTTTCATAATTTTACTTTCACCCCAACAATTCTCGTTTCTAGCTCATTCTTCTCATAATTATGTTCTAACCCTAAGATCTTTCAAAAGTTTCAATTTCATCCCAAATGGCTCATTCTAAACTTTTAAAAATTATAGTGTGGCCATAAAATTATAAATAATTTGCAATAAGATCACTAAACAAAATTTCTCACAAAAAATTAAGACTTGGACTTACATCTTAGACATATTTGAACTTATTTGGACTCAATTTGAACTAAGCAAACTAACTACTGACTTTTAACAATCTAACTACTAACTCTTAACAAGCTAACTGCTAACTTTTAACTTTCTAACTGCTAACTGTTAACTTTTAACTTTTATTTTTATTTCAATTATTTAATTTTCATTATTTATTTTATTTCACATTTATTTATTTTTTCTTTATTTTTTTATTGGTGGGTTCAACCACCAATTTTTTTTATTTTAGTTATTTTATTATTTTGCATTAATTTTTATTTTTATTTATCTTTTTTACTTTATTTTATTGTTAATTGGTGGGTTCAACGACTAGCTTTTTTTCTTTCGCATTTATTTTATTTTTTTAATTTAATTGGTGGGTTTAACCACCAAAATTGTTATTTATTTTTAATTTTCTTTTGTACACTTATGTTACTTGCATAATTAATTTTTTATTTTGTAATTTTTATTTATTTTTTATTAATTTGTTTGAATATTACTTTTGTGACATAACCATTGCATTAGATGTTGGTCTCGAACTTCAAGTGGTAAGTTAATTCGTAGATCTCAATCTTCACCACTAATCATGGACGAGATCCAAGACGAAAACATTTTAGGCGAGTCTAATCCTCAAATTGATCAAGGAGACAACCATTCTCAACATGGGTGTTGTCAGAATCAACCAGGAACTCTAAGAGATTACATGAATCCAACCAGAAACGGAGCACCGTCGTGTATAGTATTTCCTCTAGAAGCTTCTCGATTCAACTTTAAATCAGGTATTATCCAACTTTTACCAACATTTCATGGTTTAGAATCTGAGAATCCGTACTGACATCTAAGAGATTTTGAGGAAGTTTGTAATACATACAAAATACCAAAATTGTAGCATGAGCATAATTAGATTAGAGCTTTTTCCTTTTTCATTAAAAGATAAATCTAAAACTTGGTTACAAAACCTTAAATCTGATCAATAAGAACTTGGAATAACATGCAAGAGCAGTTTTTGAAAAAATTCTTTCCACCTCATAGAACAAATTCTTTTAAAAGACAAATCACTTCTTTCAATCAAAAAAAAATGGAGAAACATTAAACCAATGTTGGGATAGGTTTAAAGAATTGCTTAACAAATTCTTTTAAAGAATTGGTTAACATATACCCCAAAGTAGACAGGTTGTTGAAATGATGTGTAATGGTAAATTTAAGGATAAAATCTTAAGGATGCACTAGATTACCTTGACCAATTAGCTGAAATGCACAACATTGGATACTATTAGAACTTTTGAATTGACAAATAAGCAACAACCATCTCCATCTAGTGGAGGAATCCATAACCTTAGGGCAGATCATGATTTACAAGCAAAATTTGCATCCCTAGTTAGGAAAATTGAAGCTTTGGAACATAAAAAGAGTGATCAAGTAAAATCTGTTCAAGAAATTATATGTAACATATGTAGTTCGAATGATCATTTCATTCAAGATTGTCCCACTCTGACTGCACTTAAAGAATGTCTAAATGATCAAGCTAATACCATTAACACTTTCAATAAACCAAACCCATATTCATAAACTTATAATCTTGGTTGGAGAAATCATCCAAATTTTAGTTGGAGGAATAATAATAATGCACAACCTTCACAAGCACCAACTCCACAAAATTTCCAAAATGCTCAGCCTTATGCATCATATGTTCCACCACCCTGGAAAAATCTAGAAGACACAATGCATTCATTCATCAGAAAGCAAGATGTTATTAACAATCAAAATGCACAAACTTTTTCTGATTTGAAAGATACTCTTGCTAAAATTGCTTCTGCACTTACCATTTAAGAAAATGGAAAATTTTCAGTCCAACCACAACCAAATCCTAAGATTCAACAAAATCTACCCACATACCAAGTAAAGTCAGTTATAACTCTTCGTAGTGGTAAGGTTGTTGATAGACCTATGCCTGAACCTTATAAAAATGATGAAAATTCAAAGGGTAAGGAAGGACGAAATGAACTTACACCTGGTGAAGAAATAACTAGTATTCCACTTGAACCACCATTTTCGCATGCATTGAATAAACCAAGGAAATAAAACCACTCTTCTGAAATTTATGAAATCTTTAAGCAAGTGAAAGTTAACATTCCTCTATTAGATGTAATCAAGTAGGTACCCTCATATGCCAAATTTTTAAAGGACTTGTGCACTGTTAAGAGGGAATTGAAGGTAAAAAAGAGTACTTTCATGGTCAAACAAGTAAGTACAATTCTGTCTACTAATAATAAGTTTAAATATAAAGATCCTGGTTGTCCTACCATTTCTTGTATTATTGGTGATCACAGAATTGAGCATGCTTTACTAGATCTTGGTGCTAGTGTTAATTTACTTCCATATTCAGTTTATCTTCAACTTAATCTTGGTGAGATAAAATCAACTTCAACTACACTTTTACTTGTCGATAGATCATTTAAAGTACCAAAAGGAATAGTGGAAGATATTTTAGTACAAGTTGATAAATTCATATACCCTGTGGATTTTATTGTCTTGAAAACTGAACCTGTTGTAAATAATTATAAACCAATTCATGTAATTTTAGGTCGACCATTTTTAGCAACTGCTAATGCTTTGATTAATTGTAGTAATAGTTTAATGAATTTATCCTTTGGAAATATGACTTTGGAATTGAATGTTTTCAACTTGTGCAGGCAACCTAATGAAGAAAATGAGAATGAAGATGATACTGATGAACAAAAGGAATTGCTTAAATCTTGTATTGAGGAAAAATTCAAAAAGTGGATTTTTCTGAATTCTCTGATGTTTGTTTAGTTAATTCAATTAAGTCAAATAAGCAACTTGAACTTGATATTTCTAATATAAATTCGTTACTTGATTCTATGCAGACTTCAAAAAATTATGATGACGGGCCAAAATTTGAAGAGGTTGGAATTATTAAAAAGACAAAACAACGAGAAGCACCTAAATTGGAACTAAAACCTTTGCCTGAAGGATTGAAGTATGATTTTCTTGGAGAAAAACAAACTTATCCTGTTGTGATTTCTTCTACTTTAACAAGTAATCAAGAAGGTAAGTTACTAATTGTTTTTAAAAGGCATAAAAATGCAATTGGGTGGACTTTAAATGATATTAAAGGCATTAATCCCTTAATCTACACACATAGAATTAATTTGGAAGAAAATTCTAAAACATGTCAGCAACCTCAAAGAAGATTAAACTCACACATAAAAGAGGTAGTCAAAACAGAAGCCCTTAAACTGCTTGATGTGGGAATTATCTACCCTATTTCTGATAGTAAGTAGGTAAGTCCTACACAAGTAGTGCCTAAAAAATCTAGAATCACTATTGTTAAAAATGAAAAAGGTGAATTAATTCCAACAAAAATTACATCTAGTTGGCGCATGTGCATTGATTATAGAAAGTTAAATGAAGCCACTAGAAAAGATCATTTTCCATTACCATTACTTGACCAAATCTTAGAAAGAGTAGCTGGACATCCCTACTACTGCTTTTTAGATGGATATTCCGATTATTATCAAATTCCTATAGCACTTGAAGACCAAGAAAAGACCACATTTACATGTCCCTTTGGAACATTTGCATTTAAAAGGATGCTATTTCGGCTTTTTAATGCTCCTGCAACATTTTAAAAATGTATGCTAAGCATTTTTTGTGATATGGTTAAACATTATTTAGAGGTCTTTATGGATGATTTAACTGTGTTTGGAAATTCTTTTGATGATTGCCTTGATAATTTGGAGAAAGTTTTGAAAAGATGTGTTGAAAAAGAACTCATGTTGAATTGGAAAAAATGTCACTACATGGTTACTTCTTGAACTATTTTAGGTCATGTTGTGTCTGTTAAAGGAATTGAAGTTGACAAGGCAAAAATAGAAGTCATATTTAAATTGCCACAACCTAGAAAAGTTAGAGATGTGCAATCGTTTTTAGGACATACAGGATTTCATAGGAAGTTTATAAAAAAACTGTAGTGTTATATCTAAACTACTTTGTAACCTCTTATTAAAAGATGCACCATTTGAATGGAATGATGATTGCCAAAAATCTTTTGAGAAAACAATTTATCTTTTAATATCTACACTTATTATGCAATCTCCTAATTGGTCTTTGCCCTTTGAATTAATGTGTGATGCAAGTGATTTTGCTGTTGGTGCTATTTTAGGACAAAGAAGGGATTGTAAGCCTTTTGTGGTTTATTATGTGAGTAAGACTTTGGATAGTGCTCAAATGAATTATTCTACAACTGAAAAAGAATTACTTGCTGTGATATTTGCATTAAACAAATTCCATTTGTATTTACATGGCTCTAAATCGGTTGTGTTTATTGACCATGCTGCTGTGAGGCATTTGATGAGTAAACAGGATGCCAAACCAAGACTAATTCATTGGATTTTGTTACTTCAAAAATTTGACTACCATCAAAGTTAAAAAGGGTGGTGAAAATGTCGTTGCTGATCATCTGTCAAGACTCACATCTGAATTCTACACTGATATAACACCCTTCAATGATTCAAATATTACCCTGATCAAATTTTTCGGCGTTGTATTCCTGAAAATAAGGTAAGTAGTGTCATTAATTTTTGTCATTCTGAAGCACGTGGTGGACACTTTTCTTCAAGAAAAACTACTGCTAAAATTTTACAGTGTGGATTTTATTGGCCTGCCATATTCAAAGACACATATGAATTTAGCAAAACTTGTGAAAAATGTCAAAAATTAGGATCAATTACTAAAAGAAACATGATGCCCTTAAATCCCAAACTTGAAATTGAAATATTTGATTGCTGGGGAATTGATTTCATGGGTCTGTTCCTATCATCTTTTGGATTTATGTATATATTAGTTGCAGTTGATTATATTTCAAAGTGGATTGAAGTAATTTCTTGTCGAAATAATGATAGTAAAACTATGGTTAAATTTTTAAGAGAAAACTTTTAAAGTCGATTTGGAATCCCTCGAGCCATTACCAGTGATGGACGTAAGCATTTTTGTAATAAGTCATTTGATTCTTTAATGAAGAAATATGGAATTACACATAAAGTTGTTATCTCTTATCATCCTCAAACAAATGGTTAAGTTGAATTAGCAAATAGGGAGATAAAAAAAATTTTGAAAAAAACGGTTAACCCAAACCGAAAAAATTGGTCTCTTAGACTTAATGATGCACTTTGGGCCTATCATACTGTATTTAAAACGTCATTAGGAATATCACCCTATCAGTTAGTTTATGGTAAACTTTGTCATTTACCTGTTGAACTTGAACATAAATCACTTTAGGCTATTAGAGATTTTAATTCAAATTTAAATGATGCTCGTTACATACAAAAATTGCAATTGAATGAACTTGAGGAATTAAGGAATGATGCATATGAAAAATCAAGAATTATTAAGGCAAGAACAAAAGCATTTCATGATAAAAGATTTTTTCGGAAAACATTTGAGATTGGTCAAAAAGTGTTGTTTTATAATTCTCGTCTTCATTTATTTCCAGAGAAGTTAAAGTCAAAATAGAGTGGCACATTTGTTGTAAAAAATGTATATTCATACGGGGTTACAGAAATTGAAAATCTAAATAACGGTGTCACATTTAAAGTTAATGGTCAAAGATTAAAACCATATCTGGAACATCACCCACGTGAAAAAGACACCGAAATCAATTTGGGTGACCCACCAATTCTTGATTAAGTCATTAATGACTGATTTTTTTGTTTTACTGTTATTTTGCCGTTTCATTTTTTTTCTCTCTTAATTGATGCACTGTACATAATTTTTTTAGCATTATTTTTCTTGTGTAAGCGTGTTTGTTTGACAGTTGTACTTTCTCTCATCAATTTTCATTACACATCATGAGTACCTCAATAAGAAAGTTCATGTTCACACATCTTAAAAGATTTCTGGATGTGAAATTTCACATAAAAGCCTGATATGAAGTTGTAAATCACATCCACTTTAGGATCTGCAACCACCAGAATTCATGTCCTATGTTAAGGATTTAGAAAGACAACTCATAGCAATAGAGAGAAGTATATATGAATATCAATTGGAGCTTGAGGTTAACTCAATAAGAAGACGAATGTAAGTTCATTTTCCTTTTACATGGTGTGTTTCTTTTTGCTCGCTTTCACTTTTGATTTGATTTTGCATATTTAATTTTGGTGTGTTTTGATTTATTTTCCCGTATAAATGGCAGATAATAGTACTCCATGACTTCTTAAGTCGGTATCTTCAGTTTCCTACAACAACTAAAACCCCAAAATCAACCATGGAAGAAATACAACATAAACTGCATAAGCGTTTTCCCTCTCTCCCTCAGAATGCCCTTAGGAAAATTTACAAAGCTCGTTGTGAATACAACATAAAAATGTAATATTTTAAAAATATGTGTGAATAATCTACTGCCTAAAGATAGAATTCCTAATAAATTTTGGAACGAAAATGTTGTTTTTCTTTTAATAAAGCCCCATAGGTATTGTGTTAATTACTTGAGCACAAAAGAATGTTTGATGATATTTTGGATAATGAGTGAACATCAACGAGGTAAAGAAATTTGGGAGAGTTCATTTATTTGGTAGTTTAGAGGATAAATGAACAACTATTAACTTGCATGTCAATTTTGTAAATCTTAATTTAATATAACGCTTTAGTTGCTAGGGGCTATTAATAAGCTGGTTCGGGGGTGTGATTAGTGTTAAAAATTATTTAATTATCAAGCGATAATAATGTTACTTTGTGCTTAAGTTATGATTTATATTTGTGTTCATTCAATATATTAAGAATTATTAATTATGTTTTTAAAATATCTAATTTTGTGTAATTTTATGTGTTTATTAGGTAAAATATTAATTTCATGTAAATCGAGACTCCAAACAGTTAAACAGAGGTTAAATATAGATTTCGGAGGTCTGAAAACCTTAAGATCAGTCAAGATCGGCTTAAAATTGGGTTTGTGCAAAAAAAGTTGACTTTTCATGTTGACCGAACACTGATTGGATAATGAAATGAGCTTACAATATACATGAGTGCATGGGATAGCTGGCAATTTTAACTAAATCTCAACCGTTCATGATTCAATGACCATGATTGTGCCACGTGGCAGTGGTTGGTGAAGCAAGTTGTAAGATCCGAATCTTTGTATTCAGGTCAACCCGATCTACCCATTAACCCGCCAAATCTCAACCGTTCTTTGGCCAAATCGGATGAGTCAAACAATGCCACGTGTGATGTTGACTTTTGAAGTTTGACCAGCTATTGGATCTTGATCTAAAGGTTGTGAGGAGCACATGCATGAAGCTTATGATGCACTGCAAAGCACTGGATTATGAATTTATTTTTCTATAAATAAAGCCTCATTTTAATGTTCTTAATCATCTCTCTACAACTCTCTTCTTCTCAAATTCTCTCCATCTCCCTGTAATCTTGATTTTCAGGTGTGTTTTTAATATTTTGTATAATTATTTTTATAAATAAAATTAGTTTGATTTCCAATTTTAGTTGTTTTTATTACTTTTAATTATAAGTAAATTAATTTTAATATTTCTTTTTATTTCAATTATGCTTAACTAAATAATATTAGTTAGGCGAAGGTGAAACTCTTAGGAAATAAATATGATTTAATCAAATTTTATTTTTAATTTTATAAATTAAATTATTTTCTATTTGATTTTATACATATTTTATATTTTAAAATTTTGATTTATTGTAGACAAACAAATGAATTTGGCACAATAAATACTTAATCCATCATAAAATTAAATGAAAAATAATAATAATTTATATAATAAATCTTAAAAAAATGGCAAAAAGAATTTATTAAGTTTTATTTACTACTAAGAGTGGATCCACAACCCTAACTTGTTTAATTTCATAGTTTTATTTAAATTAAGTTGTTTATATTCAAGCTTTAATTTCAATTTTTAGATAAAATAAAATAAACAAATTTAATCTTTCTCTGTGAATCGACCTTGTACTCACCGAGCTATAATACAATAAGACACTCTTATACTTGGGAGTTTAAAATTACTTTTAAGTTGTGTCATATACAACTGAGGACTTGTGACAATTATTGGCATATGTTATGACTTTGTGAACAAAAGACAAAAATTGAAAGTTATACTTTACATGTGGCGAAAAGCCAACGATTAATTAAGAAGGTGAAAAGTAAAAAAATTGACTACCTACTATTACTTTGTAGCGACTCACTATCTATAAATAGTGACTGGCTACTTTTTTTATGCTGACTCACTGTCAATAAGAAAAGACAATGAAAAAGTTGCCTTTACAGTTTTTCCCTTTATCGGGTACTGAGTAAAGGTCATCTATAAAAGCACGTGACTCTGTCTATTTTAACTTTTGACTAACACTAGTTGTTTATTGCTGACTAATTATCCGTGTTTTTTTCTATGTTGTTTGCTTTCTCACTTCCCAAGTCATCCTACCATTTAGCTTCACGTTGGGGCAATTCTTGTTGTTCTCTCTAAGCTCAGATTTCTACTTTGCATTCTTTGGCATAGTGTTTTACCAATTTTGTATATTTAGTTTGGTGAAGAATGGCACTTCTGGAAGTGGATTATTTGAGTAGATTATTTTAGTTGCATCTTTAATGACTAAGATATATTCTTCAAACTCAAAGTGACTCCAATAGAAGTGTCTACCTATTACTTTACTAATCCAGTGTTTAAGTTATTCTTCTATACTAAACTGTTTACGGGGCCAAGGGAATTCTGTACCATAAAGTGAAGGTCTAAATTTATGAAACATGACTATTATTTTTGGCTAGGCTGGTATAATTCCATACTTTGTATTGAATTTCTAAGGATTCATATTTGGCTAAATCTATACAGGCTGATGGTATACTATAATCAAGGTGGCATTGACAAGCAAATCTTTCTAAGGGAATTGATATACACAAGGGGTCTTCCTTAGGACAATTTACATTCTTAGTTTTATACTGAGTTTCCCACATGATAGTTAAACTATTAATTTTTACTTCTGATATAGCTAGATCAATTAAGAATTTTATTATATACATTTGTTTATCTGTAGCTATCTTTGCTGCTTGTTGTCTAATTTTTTGAATTAAATGTGTTGGAAGTGGATATTCTCTCTTTGAAAGAAGAGAAAATTTCCATTTATCAAGTTCATCCTATTCTTTTCTTATTATTATTTGCTTAAGCTGTCTACTATAATGCTGAGTGTCTAATGAATGACTTTTATTTTGAAGAGTGAGCTATCAAATTAATTCTACATTAGCACTTTCTAATGCAATTATTCTTTGTCAACATGTATTTACTTCATTGTCTAAATGATATCTAGTATCATTAAGCTTTCTAACTGTCAATGATTGCAAAAATGTATTGATGATGATGCAGTGTCTAAAGCATTATTTACTTGTCTACATGATGTTGATGCAATATTTACAGGATTAATTAAATGGCCAACATGATCATTTAGTTCTATTTTCTATCTAGCAAATTCTATAGTTTCATAAAATGTATAGAAGCCTCTATAGTATGGATGTTGTGCAAATTTTATTGAACTCGCAAGTGTACGAATCTATTGTAGAATATATCAATGGTGACGAGTGTCGATCCCACGAGGAGGTGAATTCTAATTATGTGTAGAGTTAATTTTCTATGAGGCTGGTTGGATTTGTGGTGAAAATGATTTGGAATATCCTAAAATTTAAATTAGAATGGCGAGAATAAATTAAAGTGAAATCTATTGAAATGAAGCACTTGGGTATCTAGATCTGCATTAACATACACCTTGGGCTAAATTTTCCTTATTATTGCCAATTAAATCATGAGAGGGGTTTTCACTCCTCATGAACCACACTCTAATCAATATGGTGCTAAGGGCTTATCGTGCCAAATAGTAATCACCTTGAACTAGGGAGTCGGTTAAATCAATGCGGTATCTAGACAATATTATTACTATCTATCGACGAAAAGTCAAAACATCCATAAAAATCAGAGGGAAGAAAAAGTAAATTTACCAAACAAAACCCATGGAACATGTTGAGACTTCACCTTCAACCCAAGTTTGAAATAAAATAGATATTCATATTTGAACTAGGGGTAAAATAGAAATTTATTAAAGTATATAGAAATCACAAGACGGAGAAAGAATTACAGAAAATTGAGCTCAAAAATAAATTCAGGGGTGTCAAATTAGAGGGGGCAATTCCCCTTTTTTATAGATACACTGAGTAAATCATAGCCATCGAATTAAAAACAATTTGGATGCTCAGGATTACGCCACATGTCAATAGTACACAGTTTGACCACACAGTTTGAATAGTGAGGCGGTATAAACAGTAAGGCGGCTTGAATAGTGACACGGTTTTGGTTATAAATAATCCATGTATGTGCATGTACCGTACGCACTATTTTCGGTTCACTAACATGCTACCACATTACCGATCAACAGTACATAAGAATTTTAATCCAATAGGATTGTGACACCTCATCAGTCAATGTCATGTCATCAGTCAATGCCATTTCATCATTCCGTATATGTGAACAGTGTCGTGAACCGTAACATAAACAGTACCGTACATGTGAATGTAAGATTTTCGACTGTCCTAAGTTCACAAGTGATGTCTGTTTTGCTATCTGATCTCTCGTTCATTGTGAAATGGCCATGATGCCCCTAAAATACATAAAATACTTAATTATAATACAACACATATAATTAAATCACAAAAGACTTAAATACATAAAAGTAAGGATGTTAGTGAGACTTAAAGTGTAAAATGATGATTTTCTCCTTTATAAATATACACTTTCTAACACTTAACACATCCCTCAACCAGCTTATTGCTAGTCCCTAACAAATAAAGTGAAGACAAAATTCAAACCCAAAACGGTTTTTTTTTTTAAAACAATCGTGTTTATTCAATCAGACTAATGATAGCAATCAAATAAAAGTATAAGAATTATCTCCAGTCTAAAGAAACATCACACCCATATCAACCATCCATATGCATCAGTCCAGCAAACTTTGTCATAGATATAGTAATCAAGCCACTTTCAAGAATGACATGTCAAACCCCAAAAACTCACCGGCAATAGTGACACTCTCACAAAGAAGTTAAACCCAATAAATATAGTCAATTTAATAAATGGTAAATTGAGAGAAAATAATAAAGAAATACTATCACACGCTCTCACCAACATGAAAGGAATATGCCCACAGCTTAGAAATAACATGATCTTTAAGTCAAACAAAATGCTAGTCAAACCAATTTATTTATTTATTTATTTATTTATTTTTATATATATGCATCACTACATCTTTTTAGTCCATACAACTAGCTTCTACTTCAGACTATAAATCCCTAAAATCAAGAAGGACTTTTATTAGGACGTAACGTACGCTAGGGACATGGCTAACAAAGGAAGAAAAATAAGGAAAACAAAGTATATGTTTGAAAAAAAGTAGAGATCTTTTGGAAATTACAAGGTGCATTTTGCTTATTTATTATTATTTTTTCTTTTTTTTGAAACAATTTTTTTTTGCATGGCATAACTTTACTGAACAAGATAATTATTTACATTTTTCTCAAACATAAATAGGTGATGGAACTTGTAAGACATCGGGTAATATTCCAAATCAGAATGGATCAAGATGATAAGTTGATAAAGAAAATTTTTTTAAAAATAAATAAAAGTCTCAAAAGGGCTAACTATGAATATTTCACAAAATGGATGGTTAGAAAGGCTCAAACGGGTTAAAGATAGCCTTTCCATCGTCTTTTAAAGCTCTAAATAATATTCCATATCTACTAGTTAGATGGACCTTCAGATGTAGCAACACATTTTTTTCCCTTCTTTTTTATTTTACTCTTTTTTTTTTAGGATTGACTCAAAGGAAATCTACAAATTATGTATAAAATAATAAACTACTAAGCTGTATGAAGAATAGGTAAAAAGTGGTTACTCTCCAAGAAAAATGACAAGCTCAAAAATTCACTTGGTATTCATTATAACATGTGTGTTCTTTCAAGCAACTCATATTTGTCTCCGACGTCAACATGTAGAGTGGCAAACATGGCGTAACATCACTTAAGATCAAAAATAACACAAATACTAAAATTTGAAAGTCATCATGTCATCCAATGTTAAAAAAATCATACAATTTTTTTTATTTTTTTCAAACGACATTCTACCCCCCCAACCTATTCTAAACATGAAAAAACAATATGCATGTAAGTGAAAATGATGTAGAAAAACTAATTAGAAAGGTTACACTTAAAATGATTAAAAAAATGTCTGGAAATTTTTTTTTAAACTAAGAAGATGTGTTTCTAGAGTCACTACACTTCATACGCAGCCATCTTTAACTAAAAAATTTGAAAGTTATATTTATAAAGGAGAAATTAGAAAGAAGAAGTTAGAAAAAAAAATGATTGTCAAAGCTTAATTTTTTAATTTTTTTAAAACCAAGAAGATGCGTTTCTAGAGTCACTACACTCCATATTCAACCATCTTCGACTCAAAAAGTTAGCCACGGTTAGTCTCTACAACAAAAAATCCGTTAAAACTTAATCAAGATTTCACAATTGTCAACCATTCCCTCCCCCCAACCAGAACAAAACATTGGCCTCAATGTTTTAAAAGAAAAAAGTAGAGTTTAGAAGACATCACCTGGGTGGTGAAACACAGAAGAAAATATTTATAAGCGGAGAGTTAATCTAATGTGCACTTCTTACTATGGCTACTGTTACCACCATTATTTGGACACTCCAACACAAAGGTCCTGGGGTCTGGCTCTAGTCTATAAGCTTGTAACAGATCAAGTAATAGTTTTTTTATTGCACAAATAAAAAAAAATTTTGCCGTCGAATGAATGAAATAGTTTTTTATTATATGGTTAAGAAATACGATGAAGCCATCATAAAAGTTATTGATATTTAACAAACCGATAGGTTTCTGGTGAATATTCAGATGGGCCCAAGATGCTAGTGTGATAAGTTCCTCTATAGTTGCAAGATCTCCTAATATGAAAATAAAAGAATCAACATGATTTAGCATTTCAGTTATTCTCTCTTGTATACCTGATACGACTAACTCTTCTCCAGTCGGTGAGTCAGACAAACTACCCAAAGGTTTTAGGGCTCTTGGGATGATGCCTAACATTTGGCTTCCTCTGACAAAAGTAGCTTCTGAGAACAATTTTGATAACCCTAGTTACCTCCTCTATACACTAAGTGTAATTTTCTTTCTACTATGCTTCTAACAAAATCTATGGCTGCGTCAACAAACTCTTTATATTTGCCATAGTTAAATTCAGAAAGTATACAAATGTTTTTGAATTGTTTATTGAAAGTAGCTGCCATTAGGATACTTCTCAAAAACAATTTGTGAGTGGTCAACAAAAAATCATATTCAAGAATCTTGGTGACAGTGGGTCACAGCTGTGTATGAGGTAGCATGTTGTTGAGTGTTAGAAAGTGTATATTTATAAAGGAGAAATTCATCATTTTACACTTTAAATCTCACTAACATCTCTAATTTTATTTATTTAAGTCCTTTGTTATTTAATTATATATGTTTTGTTTTTATTAAGTATTTTGTGTATTTTAGGGGTATCATGGTCATTTCACAATGAACGAGATTTCGGATAGCAAAACGGACGTCACTTTTGAACTCAGGACAGTCGAAAACCTTAAGAGGAGTATAAAAGGAAAAATAGCACTGTTCACACGTACGACACTATTCACATGTACGGTACTGTTCATGGATACTGTTCACGACACTGTTCAGACCGTGTTACTGTTCGAACCGCGTGGTCAAACCCGTGGTTAAACCGTGTTACTGTTCACTGATAACGTGGCGCAATCCTGTGCATCCAAACTATTTTTAATCCGATGGCCATGATTCACTCAATGTATCTATAAAAAGGGGGCTTCCCCCCCCTAATTTGAGACCCCTGAATCCATTTTTGAGCTTAGTTTTCTGTAATTCCTTGTCCATCTTGTATTTTCTACGTATTTTAATAAAATTCTCATTTTACCCCTAGTTCAATAATGAGTAGCTAATTTTCTTTCAAGCTTGAGTTGAAGGTGAAGTCTCAACATGTGTCATGGGCTTTATTTGGTAAATTTATTTTCTCTTCCCCTCTAATTTCTGTGGAGATTTTGACTTTTCATCGACAAATAATAAGAATCTTGTCTAGTTACCGCCCTGGTTTTACTGATACCCTAGTATAAGGTTATTATTATTTGGCACGATAAGCCCTTAGCACCATATTGATTAGAGCGCGGTTCATGAGGTGTGGATTCCCCCCTCATGATTTAATTGGTATTAATAAGGATTATTTAGCCCATGATGCATGTTGATACGGATCCAGATACCCAAGTGCTTTATTTCAATAGTTTCCAGTTCAATTTAATTCCGTCATTCCAGTTTACATTCTAGCATGCTTTAAATCAATTTCCCCACAAATCCAACCACCCATTTACTTAATTAATTCTACATATAATTAAAATCCACCTCCTCGTGGGATCGACACTCGTCACTGTTAATCTATTCTACAATAGATTCGTAAACTGCGAGTTCAACAAAATTTGCACAACAAGTTTTTGGCGCCGTTGCCGGGGAGGTAAGTATTTTGATTTGTAGAATTAATTTTTTGTAAATAATTTTATTATTATTATTATTACTATTAGTATTATTATTATTATTTTAGTTGTTTCCTTGTAATTTTTTTTCTTAATTAATTAAAAAAAAAGTGAATTTACATTTTTAGGTAAGAATTTCTTTTTCTCTTCTATTTTTTCCTGCAATTTAATTTTTAAGTTATTTTTCTTTGTAATTTTTCATTTATCTTGTTAATTTATTTTTATTTTATTTATTTTATTTCACGTATTTTTTTTATGTGCTTTCATAGAAAGATTGTAATAACAAATGTAATAAGGTTAGTATTGTAATTTCTCCTTTTTCTTTATTTTTATTTGTTTTGTTCTCAATTTATTTTCTTTATTTGCATGCATGGTCGTAGGTCATTATCACCTAATCTTGAACCTATAGACCTTGAATTAGAAAGAACACTTCGCACACACAAACACATTGCACGTATAGATAAAACTGAAATGGATTTGCAACAACCAGAACCACAGGAGAGGCCATTTAAGGACTACTTCAGTCCCTTAGCAAACTTGAGCACATCATGCATACGATACCCAAATGTAGCCGCTAGGAGTTTTGAGCTAAAACCTAGTGTGCTAAATTGTCTCCCAACATTCTATGGCTTAGAAAATGAGGACCCATATAATCATCTGAATGATTTTCATACAATTTGTCAAACTTTTAAATATGAAAATTTTTCAGAAGATGACGTTAAACTTAGACTATTCCCATTTTCTTTAAAGGATAGAGCTCGTTCATGGTTCAATACACTGCCTGCTAATAGCATTACAACATGGGAACAAATGGTAACGAAATTTTTAAATAAATACTTCCCAGTTCATAAAACCAATGCTATTCGCAGGGAAATTTCAGAATTCACACAGAGAGAAGACGAAGCGATTTTGAAGCGTGGGAGCGATTCAATGGGCTACTTTTGAAGTGTCCACATCATGGGTACGAGAAATGGCACCAATGCCAATACTTCTTGGAAGGATTATTGCCAAATGTGCAAGAATGGCTAATGGCGACAAGTGGAGGAGAGCTAATGTCAAAAAGTGCATCAGAGATTTGGGATTTCTTCCAGCGACAAGCAGATAATTCCCAATGAGTGAGTCGATCACTCAGGAATACTAGAAGAATTAAAGGAGTAAATGAGGTTCACATTGGCGAGTCAAGTTCGGGAATTAAAGAAGTCAAAGAGATAATTGAAGGTCTTTCTCGACAAATAGCATCGTTGACGACTGCCAAATCAACAGAGCCACATGACCATGAGTCGTATTCAGATCAAGCCAATGCCATCGGTGTCATGAGGAAGCCATCAAATTACAACCCATACTCCAACACATATAACCCTGGATGGAGAGACCACCCCAATTTTTCATGGTCTCAAGGATTCCAACAGAATGGACCAACAGCTCCAGCTCCACCAATGCAACCAATTCCTCAAGTTCCTCAAGCCTCTCAGCCACCATTTAGACCATACAATCGAACTGCAATTACTCTCAACCCAGATCATGGGAGGATTCATTCCAAAATTTCAAGAATGTTACTCAATCTACAATCGAGCAACAAAACCGCACCATTGATGGACTACGGAATGAAATGAGAGCAGGCTTCAACTCACAAGCCCAATCAGTCTCAAGCCTCGAGAAGATGGTGGGACAACTTGCTTCTTCAGTTCAGACTTTGGCAATGACTGTTGAGAAAGGTAAATTTCCAAGTCAACCAGTGCCTAATCCTAAAGGAGTACATGAAGCAAGTACTAGTTCACCACAACAGCATGGAGAGGTCAAAGCCGTTATGACCTTACGAAAAGGAAAAGAAGTCGACAACAAAGTGGAGATGCCAGCGACCAAAGAAAATCAAATTGTACCTGTAAATGTTGAAGACTCGCCACCGGAGGAGAAAGAAGAAACCAACCCACGGGAATATGTTCCTAAAGCTCCATTCCCTCAGAGGTTAGCTAAAGGAAAGAAGGAAAAATCCACAGGTGAGATTCTTGAAGTCTTCAAACAGGTAAGTGTTAACATCCCTTTACTTGATGCAATAAAACAAGTTCCATCTTATGCCAAGTTTCTTAAAGATCTTTGCACTAAAAAGAAAAACATTCATGTTCAGAAAAAGGCATTTTTAACTGAAAATGTTAGTTCTATACTCCAACACAAAATTCCTCTAAAATGTAAAGACCCAGGCTCCCCCACTATCTCATGTAGTATAGGGAACCACACAATTGAGAATGCTTTGTTGGATTTAGGAGCTAGTGTTAATCTTTTGCCTTACTCAGTATTTGTGAAACTTGGATTGGGAGAATTACACCCAACTCCAGTGGTGTTACAGCTTGCAGATCGGTCCACGAAAATACCTCGTGGTATTGTGGAGGACGTGCTTATACAGGTAGACAAATTTTATTTTCCTGTTGATTTCATTGTAATTGACACTCAACCAATACAGGATTCAAGGAAGCACATCCCCATTATCCTAGGCCGACCATTCTTGGCAATCATGATGCTCACATTCAATGCAGAACTGGAAATATGCAGTTGTCCTTTGGCAATATGACCATGGAGCTCAACATCTTCAACATTGCCAAACAACCTCACAATGCAGATGATGGAATTGTTGATGTGGATTTAATTGAAGCATTAATTGATGATACTTTTATTTCAAACCTTAGTGATGACCCTTTACAAACATGTTTAACTCACTTTGGTTTGGATTTTGATGTTGATAGATCAGTCGATGAGGTCAATGCCTTACTTGACTCAGCACCATCCTTGGACACTAATAAATGGAAGTCAAGAGTTGAACAACTAGCACCATCAGAGAAGAAAATCATCCCATCATCAGAGTCACCACCGAAACTTGAGCTCAAACCATTACCTAACACTTTGGAATATGCGTTCTTGGGAGAAGAAAGCACTTTACCGGTAATCATCTCATCATCCCTAAATGACGAGCAAAAAGGTAAGTTGTTAGATGTTTTAAAAGAGCACAAAGGAGCATTAGGATGGACCATAGCAGACATAAAAGGTATAAACCCAGCAGACTGCATGCATTACATTCACCTTGATGAAAATGCTAAATCTACTAGGGAAATGCAACGTCGGTTAAATCCTAATATGAAAGAAGTTGCTAGAACGGAAGTCCTTAAGCTATTAGATGCAGGTATCATTTACCCCATTTCTGATAGTTCATGGGTCAGTCCTGTGCAAGTTGTCCCCAAAAAATCAGGAGTCACAGTAGTTACCAATGCTGATAATGAATTGATACCCACTAGAGTGACTACAGGATGGCGTGTATGCATTGATTATAGAAAGTTAAATTCTGTCACACGTAAAGACCATTTTCCTTTACCATTTATTGATCAAATGCTTGATAGATTAGCAGGCCATGAATTTTATTGTTTTCTAGATGGCTACTCAGGGTACAATCAGATTCTCATAGCACCAAAAGATCAAGAGAAAACCACTTTCACTTGCCCTTTTGGCACTTTTGCATATAGGAGGATGCCATTTGGATTATGTAATGCACCTGCTACATTTCAACGATGCATGTTAAGCATTTTTTCTGATATGGTTGAACGATTCCTTGAAGTCTTTATGGATGACTTTTCTGTCTTTGGTGACTCATTTGATCAATGTTTACATCATCTAACACAAGTTTTGCAGAGATGTATAGAGAAGAATTTGGTCTTAAATTGGGAGAAGTGCCATTTTATGGTAAAACAAGGTATAGTTCTTGGTCACATCATTTCATGCAAAGGTATTGAGGTTGACAAAGCCAAGGTGGATCTCATTTCCAATCTTCCTCCACCTAAAACAGTTAGAGAAGTAAGATCTTTCCTTGGGCATGCTGGTTTTTATAGACGTTTCATTAAAGATTTTAGCAAAGTTTCTAGACCCTTATGCAATCTACTTGCTAAGGATGTACATTTTATCTTTGATGATTCATGTCTTGTAGCATTTGAAAAGCTAAAGCGATTGTTGACGTCATCACCCATCATTCAGCCACCAAACTGGAGCTTACCATTCGAACTCATGTGTGATGCATCTGATTATGCAGTAGGAGCAGTATTAGGACAAAGAGTAGATCGAATTCCTCATGTTATTTACTATGCTAGTATGACATTGAACAATGCACAGTTGAACTATTTAACTACTGAAAAAGAAATGCTAGCAGTAGTGTTTGCATTAGAAAAATTTCGGTCTTATCTCATTGGTTGTAAAATAATTGTATTCACAGATCATGCTGCTCTGAAATATCTTCTCACAAAGAAAGATGCAAAAGCTAGACTAATTCGTTGGGTGTTACTTTTGCAGGAGTTTGACTTGGAATTCAAAGATAAGAAAGGTTCTGAAAATGTTGTGGCTGACCATCTCTCTCGTCTCCACTTTGACATCAACACAGAACCCTTAACATTGAATGAGTCATTTCCAGATGAACAATTAATGAGTGTGGAAGTATTACCTTGGTATGCTGATATAGTTAATTATCTTGTTACAGGTAAACTTCCAGAGCATTGGACCAAGCAAGACAAGGCCAAATTCTTTGCGGAAATAAAGAATTTCTTTTCATGACCCTGGTATTGTGCTCAAATTATTCAACGATGTGTCCCCAGGAATGACTAAATCCTTTCGTTCTGAACAAGCTGTAAGAAAACAGTTTCTACAATGTGGTTTCATTGGCTATATTTCGAGATGCTTACACCTTTTGTTCTTCATGTGATAGGTGTCAACGAATGGGAGCATTACACGAGGAACATGATGCCACTAAATCCAATTTTAGTGGTTGAGATTTTGATGTATGGGGTATCGACTTTATGGGACCCTTTCCCCATCTTTTGGCCATCAATACATATTGGTTCTGTTGACTACGTTTGAAATGGGTAGAGGCAATTCCATGCGTAAACCAATGATCATAAAGTGGTGATAGGGTTTTTGAAGAGCAACATTGTTTCACGCTTTGGATTCCCTCGAGCAATAATCAGTGATGGTGGTACCCACTTTTGCATTAAATCATTCAAAGCACTTTTGACAAAGTACTCCATCACTCATAAAGTGGCGACTCCGTATCATCCGCAAACCAGTGGCCAAGTTGAGATCTCCAATCGAGAAATAAAGCACATCTTAAAAAAGACCGTGAGGCCAGACAGAAAAGATTGGTCATTAAGACTTGATGATGCATTATGGGCATATAGAACGGCGTTCAAAACCCCAATTGGGATGTCACCCTACAGGATAGTGTATGGAAAAGCTTGCCACCTACCTGTGGAACTCGAGCATCGTGCGTACTGGGCCATCAAGAAATTCAATTTTGACATGCAGCAAGCTGGCTCAGAAAGACGATTACAGCTGGCAGAACTTGAAGAAATTCGTAATGATGCATATGAAAATGCCAAGGTTTACAAGCAGCGAATGAAAGTCTTTCATGATAAGCAGATTATGAGAAAATCTTTCACTCCAGTCGAAAGTACTTTTATTCAATTCTCGCTTGCATTTATTCCCGTAAGCTACGCTCTCGATGGTCCTGCCCTTCATTGTTCATACTGTTTTTCCACATGGGGCAATTGAAATTAAGGACCCAAAGAACAGTGTCACGTTTAAAGTTAATGGTCAAAGATTAAAGCCATATCTAGAGTACCAACCACATGGAGAGGACACCGAAATAAATTTGAGTGACCCACCACATTTGAATTAAGATTTTTCTGTTTTTTTTTCGTGATTTGATTTTTTTTCTTTCTTTTTACTATTCTTTTGCTAATTGAAATTATTTGTGCATAAGTGTGTTTGTTTAACCATTGAGCTTTCTTTTATCACTTTTAATCATGAGACAGTTCCTCTTGAACATCCTTAGACGACTTCAACGTGTCCAATCTCATCTCAGAGGCCAGATACAATTTTGTAAAACACATCGTATTTGGAAGCTACAACCACCGGAGTTAATATCCCACGTTGAGGATTTAGAAAGCCAACTCAGAGACATTGAGAGCAGTGTCTACAACATCCAGTTGGAGCTTGAGGTAAATTCCATAAGAGGACGATTGTGATTTTCTTTGTGTGTTTTTGTTTGTTACTCTGTTTGTGTGTTTTAGTTTGTGTGTTTTAGTTTGTCACCCCGGTTAAGTGGCGGATAACGGTACTCCGTGACAATCAAGTCGGTTACTTCAGTTTCCCATAATTACTGATCTTCTGAGGCGAAGGTATGGATAGAAACGAGATCTTAGCAAAGCTTCATAGTCGATTCCCTTCACTTCCTCAGAATGCCCTCCTCACAATCTATAAAGCTCGATCTGAACGCATGCGATTGCTCATGAGGAATAACATACCTGCTGATATTCGCTGGTTAATTGAGGCTAAAGTACGCTTGGCAGGTGAGTTGCCTCCTAAATTTATTGCATACATGCCTGGTTGTGGTAAAGGAAATTATGCAAGAAAGCGAAGAGCTCGAAAGATTTCGGTTGCTTGTCATAAGTGTGCCAGAATGATATGCAATAAAAAACGATGTTCTTTAGGAATGGTGTCTGATAACAGAGAAGATAAGATTCAATTCATTAGGGATGGCTTGAATAAGGAGTCATTGGATGATATCCTTTTGTCTCTTGAAACGCATCCCAGTGGATATGTGCAAGGAGCGATTCTCCAGTTATGGCCATCATTCCAGAAAGAGCATGCACGATACAGTCTCGGGAATCTGACTATAAACGACCCTGTTTGCCGCCGCTTTATAAGAAAATCTGGATGGGAAGCCTATCCTCGACCCATAGAGGGCGTTGAAGCCGTTTCTGGACGTAAAACCAGAGGAAGATGTGAGCCACAGTCGCAACTACTTGTAAATATCCTTTTACTTTACTGTTGTTTTATTTCACTGTTGTTTTACCATTTGCATTATTGTCTTTAGTAATTTTATATTTGTCATTACTTGCTTTTCCTTTTTACTGTTTTCTTTTTGACTCTCAAGCCATGTGCATTACACGATTAATTGACATAGACATGACACCTCATTCACAGCTGTGACCCATTGCCGCCAAGATCCTTAAATATGATTCTTTTCATTTGCACTCACAAATTATTTTTGAGAATTATCCTAATGGCAGCTACTCCCAATAAACAATTCAAGAACATTTGTGTGCTTTCCGGATTTAACTATGGCAAATATAAAGAGTTCTTTGAGGCACCATTGATCTTGGTCGATGCATAGCAGAGAGAAAATTACACTTAGTATACGGCGGAGGTGACCGAGGGTTATCAAAATTGGTCTCAGAAACTGCTTTTGTCAGAGGAAGTCAAGTGTTAGGCATCATACCACAAGCCCTAAAACCTTTGGGCTGCTTGTCTAATTCACCGACTGGAGAAGAGTTAGTTGTCTCAGGTATGCAAGAAAGAATAACCGAAATGCTTAATCATCTTTGATGCTTTTATTTTCTTACCAGAGATCTTGCAACTCTGTGAGGCACTTATCACTTTAGCATCTTGGGCCCATCTGCATATTCATCAGAAACCCATCGGTTTGTTAAATGTCAATAATTTTTATGATGGCTTTATCGCATTTCTTAACCATGCAATGAAAAACTACTTCATTCCCTCTACGGTGAAAAAGCTTTTTATTTGTGCTCACACTGCTAATGAGCTACTTGATCTGTTACAAGCTTATCGACCAGAGCCAGATCCCAAGACCTTGGTGTTGGAGTGTACAAATAACGATGGTAACAATAGCAGCAGTAAGAAGTACAAATTAGATTTAAATCTCCGCCTGTAAATATTTTATTCTGTGTTGCACCACCCAGGTGATGTCTTCTAAACTCTACTTCTTTCCTTTAAAACATTGAGGACAATGTTTAGTTCTGGTTGGGGGGAGGGGATAGTTGACAATTGTGGAATGTTGGTTAAGTTTTTACTAATTTTTTGTTGTAGAAACTAACTGCTGCTAACTGTTTGTGTTGAAGATGGCTGAATATGGAGTGTAGTTACTCTAGAAACGCATCTTCTTAGTAAAAAAAAAAAAGGAAAAAATAATGAAAAAAAAATTCTTATTTTTCATGTGATCTTTCTAACTTTTTGACTTCTCCTTTATAAATATGCATTTTCAAATTTTGAGTCGAAGACGGCTGAATATAGAGTGTAGTGCCTCTAGAAACGAATCTTCTTAGTTAAAAAAAAAAATCATTTTTCTATCATTTTAAGTGTAACATTTTCAATTAGTTTTTCTGCATCATTTTCACATTTCTGCATGCATAATTCCCTTTCATGTTTAGAATAGGTTGGGGGGTAGAATGTTGTTTAAAAAAAAATGGTGTGATTTTGTTTTTATTTTTGGATGACATGATGATTTTCGAATTTTAGTATTTGTATTATCTTTGGTCTTGAGTGATGTTACACTATGTTTGCTACTCTACATGTTGATGTCGGAGATAAATATGAGTTGCTTGAAAGAATTGACATGTCATAATAAATACCAAGTGAGCTTTTGAGCCTATTATTTTTCTTGGAGAGTAACCCTTTTTGCCCATTCTTCATACGGCTTAGCAGTATTATTATTTTATACATGATCTTTAGATTTCCTTGGAGTCAACCCTTTAAAAAAAAAGTAAAAAAAAAAATGTGTTGCTACATCTAAAGGTCCATTTAACTAGTAGATATGGAGGAGTATCTAGAGCCCTAAAAGATGATGGAAAGGCCGTCTTTGACCCGTTTGAGCATTTCTAGCCATCCCTTATGTCAAATATCCATAGTTAGCCTTTTTGTGCCTTTTATTAAAAAAAAAACTTTTCTTTGTCAACTTATCGTCTTCACCCACTCCAATTTGGAGTATTACCCGATATCTTACAAGTTCCATCACCTATTCATGTTTGAGAAAAATATAAATAATTATTTTGTTTAGTAAAGTTGTGCAATACCGAAAAAAAAAAGAGAAAGCAAAGAAAAAAAATGCTCTAAAAAAAGAAAAAAAGAAAAAAAAAGAGAGAGATATAATACAACAATAAATAAGTGAAATGCATTTTTTTTAGTTTCCAAAAGATATTATTTTTCTCAAACATATATTTTGTTTTCTCTATTTTCCTTTCTTTGTTAGCCATGTCCCTAGCCTACGTTATATCCTAATAAAAGTCCTTCTTGATTTTAGGGAACTATAGTCTGAAGTAGAAGCTAGTTATATGGGCTATAAAGATGTAGTAATGCATAAAAAAAATTAAAAAAAAATACATTGGGTTGACTAATATTCTGTTTGACTTGAGATCGTGTTATTTCTAAGCTATGGGCATATTTCCTTCATCTTGGTGAGAGTGTGTGATATTATTTCTTTACTATCTTCACTCCATTTATCATTCATTGAAGTGACAATTTTTATTGGGTTTAATTTCCTTGTGAGAGTGTCACTATTACCGGTGAGATTTTGGGGTTGGACATGTCATTTTTGAAAGTAGCTGTATTTACTTGGTTGATTCATGTGGATGGTTGATGTGGGTGTGATGTTTCTTTAGACAGGAGATAATGCTTATACTTTTATTTGATTGCTATCATTAGTCTGATTGAATAAACAAGTTTGTTTAAAAAAAAAAAATTTTTTTGGGTTTGAATTTTATTTTCGCTTTATTTGCTAGGGACTAGCAATAAGCTGGTTGGGGGGTGTGTTGAGTGTTAGAAAGTGTATATTTATAAAGGAGAAATTCATCATTTTACACTTTAAATCTCACTAACATCTCTAATTTTATTTATTTAAGTCCTTTGTTATTTAATTATATATGTTTTGTTTTTATTAAGTATTTTGTGTATTTTAGGGGTATCATGGTCATTTCACAATGAACGAGATTTCGGATAGCAAAACGGACGTCACTTTTGAACTCATGACAGTCGAAAACCTTAAGAGGAGTATAAAAGGAAAAATAGCACTGTTCACACGTACGACACTATTCACATGTACGGTACTGTTCATGGATACTGTTCACGACACTGTTCAGACCGTGTTACTGTTCAAACCGCGTGGTCAAACCCGTGGTCAAACCGTGTTACTGTTCACTGATGACGTGGCGCAATCCTGTGCATCCAAACTATTTTTAATCCGATGTCCATGATTCACTCAATGTATCTATAAAAAGGGGGCCTCCACCCCCTAATTTGAGACCCCTGAATCCATTTTTGAGCTTAGTTTTCTGTAATTCCTTCTCCATCTTGTATTTTCTACGTATTTTAATAAAATTCCCATTTTACCCCTAGTTCAATAATGAGTAGCTAATTTTCTTTCAAGCTTGGGTTGAAGGTGAAGTCTCAACATGTGTCATGGGCTTTATTTGGTAAATTTATTTTCTCTTCCCCTCTAATTTCTGTGGAGGTTTTGACTTTTAAATCGACAAATAATAATAATCTTGTCTAGTTACCGCCCTGGTTTTACCGGCACCCTAGTATAAGGTTATTATTATTTGGCACGATAAGCCCTTAGCACCATATTGATTAGAGCGCGGTTCATGAGGTGTGGATTCCCCCCTCATGATTTAATTGGTATTAATAATGATTATTTAGCCCATGATGCATGTTGATACGGATCCAGATACCCAAGTGCTTTATTTCAATAGTTTCCAGTTCAATTTAATTCCGTCATTCCAGTTTAAATTCTAGCATGCTTTAAATCAATTTCCCCACAAATCCAACCACCCATTTACTTAATTAATTCTACATATAATTAAAATTCACCTCCTCGTGGGATCGACACTCGTTACCGTTAATCTATTCTACAATAGATTCGTGCGCTTGCGAGTTCAATAAAATTTGCACAACACATGTCCATGTCAATTAAAGCGTAAAGCACATGACTTGAAAGTCAAAAAAGAAACAGTAAAAAGAAAAAAAAACAATGATAAAATAAATTTATTACAGACATAATGCAAATGATAAAACAATATTGAAATAAAACAACAGTGAAGGGAATCGATTGTGAAGCTTTGCTAAAACCTCATTTATGTCCATACATTTGCCTCAGAAGATCAATTATTATAGGAAACTGAAGTAAATGACTTGATTGTCATAGAGTACCGTTATCCGCCGCTTAACCGGGGTAACAAACTAAAACGGAGTAATAAATAGAGTAACAAACTAAAACACACAAAGAAAATTACAATCGTCCCCTTATTGAATTTACCTCAAGTTCTAACTGGAAGTCGAAGATACCTCCCTCAATGGCTCTGAGTTGTCTTTCTAAAGTCTCAACATGGGATACTAACTCTAGTGGTTGTAGATCCCAAATATGATGTGTTTTACAAAATTGAATCTAGCTTCTGAGATGAGATTTTACACTTTGAAGTCCTCTAAGAAGGTCCAAGAGGATATGTTTAGCTGAGGTACTCATGATTAACAATGATAAAAGAAAACCTAATGGTTAAACAAACACACTTATGCAAAAATAATTTCAATTAACAAAAGAATAGTAAAAATAAAGAAAAAAATCAAATCACCGAAAAGAAAGAAAAATCTCAGTTCAAATTTGGTAGGTCACTCAAATTTATTTCGGTGTCCTCTCCATGTGGTTGGTACTCTAGATATGGCTTTAATATTTGAGCATTAACTTTAAAAGTGACACCATTCTTTGGGTCCTTAATTTCAATTACTCCATGTGGAAAAACAGTGTGAACAATAAAAGGGCAAGACCATCGAGAGCATAACTTACCTGGGAATAAGTGCAAGCGAGAATTGAACAAAAGCACTTTCTGACTTGGAGTGAAAGATTTTCTCAAAATTTACTTGTCATGAAAGACTTTCATTGGCTACTTGTAAATCCTGGAATTTTCGTATGCATCATTGTGAATTTCTTTAGGTTCTGCCAGCTGTAATCTTTTTTCTGAGCTAACTTATTGCATGTCAAAGTTGAATTTCTTGATGGCCCAATAAGCATGATGCTCGGTTCCACACGTAGGTCGCAAGCTTTTTCATACACTAGCATGTACGGTGACATCCCAATCGGGGTCTTGAAAGCCGTTCTATATGCCCATAATGCATCATCGAGTCTTAATGACCAATCTTTTATGTCTGGTCTCACCGTCTTTTCTAATACGTGCTTTATTTCTCGAATCGAGATCTTAACTAGGCCACTGGTTAGCAAATGATTTAGGGCCGCCACTTTGTAAGTGATGGAATACTTTGTCAAAAGAGCTTTTGATTTGTTGCAAAAGTGGGTACTACCATCACTGATTATTGCTCGAGGGAATCCAAAGCGTGAAACAATGTTGCTTTTTAAAAATCCTATCACCACCTTGTGATCATTGGTTCAATATGAAATTGCTTCTATACATTTCAATACGTAGTCAACAGAACCAACATGTATTAATAGCCAAAAGAATAGGGAAAGGATCCCATGAAATCGATACCCCACACATCAAAAATCTCAACTACTAAAATTGGATTTAGTGGCATCATATTCCTTCGTGTAATGCTCTTTATTCGTTGACACCTATAACATAAGAGCAAAAAGTGTAAGCATCTCGAAATATAGTTGGCCAATAGAAACCACATTGTAAAACATTAGTAGTTGTTTTCTTAACGCTGAAATAGCCTCCACAAGCTTGTTCATGGCAGAATGAAAGGATATTTTGAAATTTATTTTCTGGGACACATCATCTAATAATTTGATTTGCACAATACTTGAAGATATAAGGGTCATTCCAAAAGAAATTATTTATTTCCGTAAAAAATTTGGCCTCATTTTGCTTGGTCCAATGCTCTAGAAGTTGACCGGTAACAAGATAATTAACTATATCATCACACCATGGTAATACTTCCACACTCATCAATTGTTCATCTGGAAATGACTCATTCAATGTTAATGGTTCTGTAATTGTGTCACAATCGAGACGAGAGAGATAGTCAGCCACAACAATTTCTGTGCCTTTTTATCTTTGAATTCCAAGTCAAATTCCTTCCAAAGTAATATCCAACGAATTAATCTAGTTTTTGCATCTTTCTTTGTGAGAAGATATTTATGAGCAGCATGATCTGTTAATACAATTATTTTACAACCAATGAGATAAGATCGAAATTTTTCTAATACAAACACTACTGCTACCGTTTCTTTTTCAGTAGTTGAATAGTTCAACTGTACAACATTAAATGTCATACTAGCATAGTAAATAACATACGAAATTCAATCAACTCTTTGTTCTAATATGGCTCCTACTGTATAATCAAATGAATCACACATGAGCTCGAATGGTAAGCTCCAGTTTGGAGGCTGAATGATGGGTGATATGTCAACAACTGCTTTAGTTTTTCAAATACCACAAGACATGAATTATCAAAGACAAAATGTACATCCTTAGTAAGTAGATTGCATAAGGATCTATAAACTTTGGTAAAATCTTTAATGAAACGTCTATAAAAATCAGTATGCCCAAGGAAAGATCTTACTTCTCTGACTGTTTTAGGTGGAGGAAGATAGGAAATGAGATCCACCTTAGCTTTATCAACCTCAATACCTTTGCTCGAAATGATACGATGAGAACAATACCTTGTTTTACCATAAAATGGCACTTCTCCCAATTTAAGACTAAGTTTTTCTCTATACATCTCTGCAGACCTAGTGTTAGATAATGTAAACATTAATTGAATGAATCACCAAAAACAGAAAACTCATCCATAAAGACTTTAAGGAATCGTTAAACCATATCAGAAAAAATGCTTAACATACGCGTTCAAATGTCGCAGGTGTACTACATAATCCAAATCGCATCCTCTTATATGCAAAAATCTCAAAAGGGCAAGTGAAAGTGGTTTTCTCTTGATCTTTTGGTGTTATGGGAATCTGATTATATCCTGAGTAACCATCTAGAAAGCAATAAAATTCATGGCATGCTAATCTATCAAGCATTTGATCGATAAATGGTAAAGGAAAATGGTCTTTACGTGTGACAGAATTCAACTTTATATAATCAATGCATACACGTCATCCTGTAGTCACTCTAGTGGGTATCAATTCATTATCAGCATTGGTAACTACTGTGACTCCTGACTTTTTGGGGACCACTTGCACACGATTGACCCATGAACTATCAAAAATAGAGTAAATGATACATGTGTCTAATAGTTTAAGGACTTCAGATCTAACATCTTCTTTTCATCAAGGTGAATGTAATGCATGCAGTCTACTGGGTTTATACCTTTTATATCGATTATGATCCCTTCTAATGCTCCTTTATGCTCTTTTAACACTTCCAACAACTTACTTTTTTATCCGTCATTTAGGAATGATGAGATGATTACTAGTAGAGTGCTTTTTTCTTCCAAGAACGCATATTCCAAAGTGTTGGGTAATGGTTTGAGCTCGAGCTTTTGTGGTGATTTTGATGATGGGCTGAGTTTCTTTTCTGATGGTGCTAGTTGTTCAACTCTTGACTTCCATTTATTAGTGTCCATGGATGGTGTTGAGTCAAGTAGGGCGCTGTCCTCATTGACTGACCTGTCAATATCAAAATCCAAACTAAAGTAAGTTAAACATGTTTGTAAAGGGTCATCACTAAGGTTTGAAAGAAAAATATTATCAGCTAATGCTTCTATTAAATCCACATCAATAATTTCATCATCTGCATTGTGAGATTGTTTGGCAATGTTAAAGATGTTTAGCTCCATAGTCATGATACCAAAGGACAACTGTATTTTTCCAATCCTGCATTGAATGTAAGCATTGGCAGTTGCTAAGAAAGGTCAGCCTAGGATAATAGGGATGTGCTTCCTTGAATCCTGGACTGGTTGAGTGTCAATTACAATAAAATAATAGGAAAATAAAACTTGTCTACTTGGATAAGCACTTCTTCCACAATATCACAAGGTATTTACGTGGACCGATCTATAAGCTGTAACACTACTGGAGTAGGGCGTAATTGGCCCAGTCCAAGTTTCACGAATACTAAGTAAGGAAACATATTTATACTAGCTCATAAGTCCAACAAAATATTCTCAATTGTGTGGTTCCTTCTACTACATGAGATAATAGGGGAGCCTGAGTCTTTGTATTTTAGAGAACTATTATGTTCGAGTATAGAACTAACTTTTTTTGAACTTGAATGTTTCTCTTTTTAGTACAAAAGTCTTTAAGAAACTTGGCATAAGATGGCACTTGTTTTACAGCATCAAGCAAATGGATGTTAACACTTACCTATTTGAAGATTTCAAAAATCTCACCTGTGGATTTTTCCTTTTTTCCTTTGGTTAACCTATAAGGAAATAGAGCATTATAAACGTATACTCATGGGTTGGTTTCTTCTTTCTCCTCTGATGATGAGTCCTCAACATTCACAGGTACAATCTGAGTTGTTTTTGTCACTGGCATCTCCACTTTATTATCGACTTCTTTTCCTTTTCGCAAGGTCATGACGGCTTTGACCTCTCCATGCTGCTGTGGTGAACTGGTACTTGCTTCATGCACTCCTTTAGGATTAGATAGTGGTTGACTTAGAAATTTTTCTTTCTCAACAATCATTGCCAAAGTTTGAACTGAAGAAGCAAGTTGTCCCACTATCTTCTCAAGGTTTGAAACTGATTGGGCTTGTGAGTTGAAGCCTGCTCTCATCTCATTTCGTAGTTCATCAATGGTGCAGTTCTGTTGCCCTATCGTGGAGTGAGTAAGATTCTTGAAATTCTAGAATGTATCCTCCCATGGTTTGGGTTAAGAGTAATTCTGGTTTTGATTGTATGGTCTAAATAGTGGCTGAGAGGCTTAAGGAACTTGAGGAATTTGTTGCATTAGTGGAGCTAGGGCTGCTGGTCCATTTTGTTGGAATCCTTGAGACCATAAAAAATTGGGATGGTCTCTCCATCTACGATTATATGTGTTGGAGTAAAGGTTGTAATTTGATGGCTTTCTCATTACACCTATGACATTGGCTTGATATGGGTACGAATCATGATCATGTTGCTCTGCTGATTTAGCAATCATTAACGATGCTATTTGTCGGGAAAGACCTTCAACCATCTCTTTCATTTCTTTAATTCCCGAACTTGACTCGCCAATATGAACTTCATTCACTCCTTTAATTCTTTTAACATTCTTAAGCAATCGACTCCGTTGTTGGGAATTATCCACTTGTCACTGGAAGAAATCTCAAATCTCTAATGCCATTAGCCATTCTTGCACATGCGGCAATAATCCCTCTAAAAAGTATTGGCATTGGTGCCATTTCTCATACCCATGATATGGACACTTAAAAGGTATCCCATTGAATCGCTCTCATGCTTCAAAAAATTGATCGTGTTCTCTCTGGGTAAACTCTAAAATTTCCCTACGAATAGCATCGGTTTTATGCACTGGGAAGTATTTTTTCAAAAATTTTTGTTACCATTTGTTTCCATGATGTAATGCTATTAGCAGGTAATGTATTGAACCTTGAACGAGCTCTATCCTTTAAAGAAAATGGGAATAATCTAAGTTTAATATCATCATCTGAAAAATTCTCGTATTTAAAAGTTTGACAGACAGTATGAAAATCATTCAGATGATTATATAGGTCCTCATTTTCTAGGTCATAGAATATTGGGAGACAATTTAACACACTAGATTTTAATTCAAAACTTCTAGCAGCTATATTTGGGTATCTTATACATGATGTGCTCAAATTAGCTAAGAGACTAAAGCAGTCCTTAAATGGCCTCTCCTGTGGTACTTGTTGTTGTTATTTTTACAAATCCATTTCATTTTTATCTTTAATCACAGCGTGTTTGTATGTGCAAATTGTTTTTTTCAATTCAAAATCTATAGGCTCAAGATTAGGTAATAGTGACCTTCGACCATGCATGCAAAGAATACAAAAAGAAATGAGAACAAAATTAATAAAAATAAAGAAGAAGGAAAAAATTATGGTACTAACTTTATCACGCCATTACAACCTTTCTATAAAAATACACTCAAGTGCTAATATAAAAAAAAAATCATAAAATAAATTAATTAAAATTAACAAACTAACAAGATAAATAAAAAATTATAAAGAAAAATACTTAAAAATTAAATTACAAAAATTTAAAGAACAGAAAAAGAAACGAAATTCTTACCTCTAAATACATATTCACTTTTTTCTTTTTCTTTTTTTAAATAAGAAAAAATTACAAGAAAATAACTAAAAGAAATTATTTACAAAAATTAATTTTACAAATTAAAATAACTTCCCTCCCTGACAACGGCGCCAAAAACTTGTTGTGTAAATTTTATTGAACTTGTAAGTGTACGAATCTATTGTAGAATAGATCCATGATGACGAGTATCGATCCCACAAGGAGGTGGATTTTAATTATATGTAGAGTTAATTTTCTATGAGGGTGGTTGGATTTGTGGTGAAAATAATTTGGAATATCCTAAAATTTAATTAAAATGGCGGGAATAAATTAAAGCGAAATCTATTAAAATGAAGCACTTGGGTATCTGGATCTGCATCAACATGCACCTTGGCTAAATTTTCCTTATTATTGCTAATTAAATCATGAGATGGGTTTCCACTCCTCATAAACCACACTCTAATCAATATGGTGCTAAAGGCCTATCGTGCCAAATAGTAATAACCTTGCACTAGGGAGCCGGTTAAACCAATGCGGTATCTAAATAATATTATTACTATCTATCGACGAAAAGTCAAAATATCCACAAAAATCAAAGGGGAAGAGAAAGTAAATTTACCAAATAAAGTTCATGGAACATGTTGAGACTTCACTTTCAACCCAAACTTGAAAAAAAAAGCTACTCATAATTGAACAAGGGGTAAAATGAAAATTTATTAAAATATGTAGAAAATACAAGATGGAGAAGGAATTACTGAAAATGGAGCTAAAAAATGAATTCAAAGGTATCAAATTAGGGGGGAAGCCCTCTTTTTATAAATACACTGAGTAAATCGTGATCATCATATTAAAAACAATTTGGACGTTCAGGATTGCGCCACATGTCAACTGTACGCCGTTTGACCACGCGGTTTGAATAGCACAATATAAACAGTGAGGCGGCTTGAATAGTGACGCTATTGAAATGTAAGTGTGCAACCCAAGAGGGGGGGTGAATTGGATTTTTGAAACTTAAGCTAAGCAAATCACAACACAATTCAATCTAATGCCTTAATGGAAGTGAAAGCAATAAATTCAATAAAAAGCAATAATAAAAGGATAAGGAAAGAGAGATTCAAACACGAGATTTTTACGTGGTTCGGCCAACCTCGCCTACGTCCACGCCTCCAAGCTTTCCGGGCTAGAGGATTCCACTAAGCAAGCCACCAAGGCTTCAAATGCTTACAATTGACTTCCTAGGTGTCAATAAACCTTTACAATAAGAGATAATCCCCAATCTCTTAACCCAAGTGTATCCCAACACTTACAATCACTCAAAAACAAAAGATTACAAGTTGTTTTCTCTCACACAATATTTAAGATTACAAGTCAAAGCCCAATGTATGAGATAGATGAAGTAAGAATGTGTTTTTAAAGCTCTATGAAGGTTGTTCACGAATATAAGCTCAATGGTAGTGTTGTAATCAAGAGTTGTTTGAATATGAATGAGCTTATTTATAGTTGGAGCTGAAAACTAGCCGTTATTCACTTTTTGCTCACTGTCGGATCGCCGTTAGTGGGATGTCGGATCGCCGTTTGTCTGGTCAATATGACCGTTGGGCTGGATTTTCAAAATGTCGGATCGCCGTTATAGAGATGTCGGATCGCCGTTAGTGTCCCGAAGCTTAAATTGCTTTTCTGTTTGAAGTCGGCGAGCCGTTATCAAAGTTGTCGGCGAGCCGTTATTTTCCAGAAGCTAATTTCACAATTCCATTCCGTGTCGACGAACCGTTATCTTCATGTCGGATTTCCAATCTTTGATGTCGGCGAGCCGTTATAAAGGATGTCGGCCGTTATCTTCCGAAGCTAATTCTCACCAAGCTCCCGTCGGGGAGCCGTTATCAACATGTCGGTTTTCCTGAGACTAAGATTCAGTTCTGTTTAAAGTCGGCGAGCCGTTATCAAAAATATCGAGCGTTATCTTCCAGGAACTGATTTCTCAGTTCTGATCGATATCGGCGAACCGTTATCAGAACATGTCGGCGAGCCGTTATCTACCATTTTCAAAATACTCAAGGTTTTTTTTTTTTTTTTTTTTTAATTTGAAGCTATTGCTTATTAAGTATTTTTCATAGAATGTAAAAATCTTCATGGTGTGAGAATTATGATTTGAAAGAGTATAAAAATTTTAGACTTTTAAAGATTAATTAATCTTCATCAAGTTTGTTATCATCAAAACAATATTAAAGAAATATTAGTGTTAACAATCTCCCCCTTTTTGATGATGACAAACTTTGAGAAAAAATATTTGTTCAATTATTGCTCCCCCTAAATATGTGCTCCCCCTTTGAAAAAGAATTGTAGAGTTTAGCTCCCCCTATTTTCATACACACTTTTTAAACCATGCTTAAACTCAAATCAAATATTTTATTAACAGATTTTAAATTATTCTCCCCCTTCAGCATCAAAAAGAAATGAGTGCGATTAGCTGAAAAATAGAAGTTACCATGTCTTGCGAAAATTTTGGCAGAACTTCCCCTCAAAAACGGAACATATCCGCAAAAACAAAACAGTTAAAACACTTCCAAATAAACTCCAATTTAGCAACAACCTTCCAATCCAACACAATCTTCATCAACATACTCAAAAGATAGTCATATCATCAAAACACAATCATACACAAATTTCAAATATCCAACAAAATCAATCACAATCATAAACAAGGTTCAAATCTCCATCAAAAAAGAAACAAATAACATCATATAAAGTGCATGAAATGTGCAATGTTTGTGCGAAATGCATATGAGCAGAAACTAGAGTGGGGGCTGTGAAGAGGAACTGCCGATCATAGCCGAGATGACCGAGAATCTTGCGCCGCCAAAGAATCAACTCCATCTCAAGCACTGCTGCCGGAAAGGTTGTGAAGTCGAGCTCCGCCGCCGGAGAGTGTATCAACTCGGCCGGGCAGTTGAAGACGGTTAGGCACGGCTCGGCCGGCACATCATCTCCGAAGATCCGCCGCGGCCGCGGCTGCCGCCGCTTTGCCGCAGGCTGATGGTGTCACGCTGCCGCCGCCGCTGCTTTGCCGGCGAGACACGTGGTCTAGCTCAAGGCGAAAGTCGGGCAGCTCATCCGCGGAATAGATATCGTGAGCATGCGATTATCCTCTCAGGGCAAGTAAGGTGTCTTCATTCTTGGAGGAGGTTGTTTTTACCCACCGCCCACGCAAAGAATCCTATCGAAGACATAATATCACGACCTAGTTTTCGTCCCCACATACACGGCTCGGTGATAGGAACATCGAAATGTCTCATAATCCTAGTAATAATGTCGCCATATGGAAGGGACCGGTTGGTCACTTTAGGAGTGGACAAAGATATGACGAAGGATAATGTAGGATAAGCTCACATTTCGTGTACGGATGAGGAGTCTAGTATACCGACATCTAACCTAGTTACCTCACTCCAGTATGACCACTGTCTGGTGTGACCATATGTTGGAGGATGATGTGGATAACTCGAACTGAAATGGAAGAAGTGAGACTGGGCGACAGAGAACATATGTCATTGGATAGATCTCTACGCCTACAAATGTTCCGGCTTATGTGATCCACTAAATTCAAGCTCCTTCCTAGTGGTATAAATATCGATGCCTCCGTAAATTCTAATCCCAAGAATACGACACAAATCTTCCTCACTAAACTCAATACGAACTCCTCCTACATATGTAATAACACGATTTTGCCTAGAGGGGAAAGTTCCATATTGGAATAAAAGACACGCACAAGATTTTCATAAACATGTTCTTCTATACTAAAGGCCTCATTCCAATGCCTAAGCATGTGCGTAATACTACTCCCACAAATAGTAATATCTGAAAATTCTTCAATATCAAGATAAAGGAGGGAGTTACTTTTTCCCATGAACTTATCGTGAAAACGCCGAGCGGAGTCGACATTGCGAAAATGGAGACTTTCAAAGTCCCGAGAAGGAAGCCAGAGGATCGGGTTCACGCGGTCGATTTTTGGTCGGGCACGCCTTGGTCGTGAAGCCATTGTTGTTTTGGGAAGAAAATAAACGAATAGAAAGAGAGATGGAGTGTTTAAAGAGAGATAATGAACGAAATTTGAAAGAAATTTGAGCCAATTTAGACAAGGATGCTGTCGCGAGTTCTAGGGTTTTGATTTTGGGATTTTTCAATTTCAAGCTTTAAAACGCGAATTTTGATCGGTTAAAAGGATGTTAAGGATGATGAAAAAGGTTTCTAGAGCTTCAAATTGACGCAAAAAGACTGAAGGAATGACTGATTTGAGAAAGAAAATGGTGAGCAGTCGCGGGTTGAGAGAGAGAGAAAAACAGTCGCGGGTTGAAATGAGGAAGAAGACGAGTCATGTTCACTTATCTGGTGATATCGGCGGCATTACATGTCAGCCAGCTCATTATCAAATGTCTTTCTAAAAAACGGTGAGCCGTTATCAACGATATCGGCGAACCGACAGCGTCCAGAATGTATTTTTAGAGAACGGTGAGCCGTTATCTGAGATATCGGCGAACCGACAGCATCCAGAATGTGTATCAAGCTGTCTTTCGAAAACGGTGAGCCGTTATCTGAGATATCGGCGAACCGACAGCATCCAGAATGTGTTTCAAACTGTCTTTTGAAAACGGTGAGCCGTTATCTGAGACATCTGTGAACCGACATCTGCTTGGCAACGTTTACGCCGAAAAACAGTTAGCCGTTTATTGAAATAACGGCGATCCGTTTTATACAACTTATGATTTCGCACATCTAGTTTAGTATTTGGCCAACAAATAATATATTTCAAGATCATTTAATTGATCCAAAAATATTTTATAAGCCATTTTAATGCATGATTCACAAGCTTACATACATTCAAAAATGTTTTACATGCATTCAATTCATAGAAACATTCAAGAATCAATAAGGCAAAATTATGCTTAAGCATTTCATGGCTATTAAATCATCAAAATATCAATCAATCAAACAATTTTGTAGACTCAATGACATGAATAGAAAGGTTAATGTGAAAATTTCATCATCCCAAGTTCATGCCGAATTTTTGAAAATTGCTCTTCGCCAAGAGGTTTGGTAAATATATCGGCAAGTTGTTTTTTTCCTAAAAATAAACTTTAATGCAATGTCTCCCTTTTGAACATGATCTCTCAAGAAATGATGTCTTATTTCTATATGCTTGGTTCTAGAGTGTTGAATGGGATTCTTTGAAAGATTTATGGTGATAGTATTATCACACTTGATAGGAATTTGTTCAAGAATAATGCTATAGTCTTTAAGAGTTTGTTTTATCCAAAGGGCTTGTGCACAACAACTTCCTGCGGCAATATATTCCGCCTAAGTGGTTGAGAGTGCAACCGAATTTTGTTTCTTACTGAACCATGAAGCAAGTGAATGACCAAGAAAATAGCAAGTTCCACTAGTACTTTTTCTATCAACTTTGTAACCAGCAAAGTCAGCATCCGAATAACAAGTTAAATCTATATGTGTTCCTCTAGGATACCAAAGACCAAGATCTATAGTTCCATTCAAATAGCGAAAAATTCTTTTAACAGCAAGCAAATGAGATTCCTTGGGACATGATTGAAATCTTGCACACAAACATACACTAAACATGATATCGGGTCTACTTGCGGTTAAGTAAAGTAAAGAGCCGATCATACCTCGATATTTTTTAATGTCAACTTCTTTACCTTTTTCATCTTTGTCAAGCTTAATCGTTGTGCTCATTGGAGTGCTCTTGGTGTTTGAGTCATCAATGCCAAATCTTTTAGCAAATCTCGACATATTTCGCTTGGTTTATGAAAATTCCCTCATTGTTTTGCTTGATTTGGAGTCCAAGGAAATATTTCGGTTCTCCCATCATACTCATCTCAAATTCCTGACTCATACAAGATGAAAACTCTTTGCACAAAGATTCATTAGTAGAACCAAAAATAATATCATCAACATAAATTTGAACAACAAGTATATCTTGATTCTTATTCTTAATAAAAAGAGTTGTATCTGCTTTTCCCATCGAAAACCATTATCCAACAAGAAATTTTTAAGCCTATCATACCATGCTCTAGGTGCTTGTTTTAAACCATACAATGCTTTTGATAATTTGTAAACATGATTTGGAAATTTTTCATTTTCAAAACCAGGAGGTTGTTTGACATACACTTCCTCCATAATATAACCATTTAAGAAAGCACTTTTGACATCCATTTGAAATAAAACGAAATCTTTATAACATGCAAATGCTAACAACATCCTAATAGATTCTAATCTAGCTACAGGTGCAAATGTTTCATCAAAATCAATACCTTCTTCTTGGTTGTAACCTTGAGCCACTAATCTAGCTTTATTTCTTACAACCACACCGGATTCATCCATTTTGTTTCTAAATACCCATTTGGTACCTATAACAGATTGATGTTCCGGATTAAGGACTAATTCCCACACATTGTTTCTCTCAAATTGATTCAACTCCTCTTGCATTGCCATAATCCAAGACTCATCATTTTCCGCATCCGCATGGGATTTTGGTTCCATTTGAGAAATAAATGCAGATGTTCGCAAGTGTTCCTAAGTGATGATCTAGTTGTAACACCTCGTGAGGGATCTCCTAAAATTACATCTGTAGGGTGAGAAGAGACATACCTCCACTCCTTGGGAGTGTTTGAGAATTACCTCCATTTTGCTCTGCATTTGTTTCTTCATGATGCTCTTCTTGAATTCCATGAGGTGCATCCTTTTGGTTGTCATTTGATGATTCTTCTTGATGTTCTTCTTCTCGCATTATTATCAACAACTCCTTTCTCCGCAGAGGAGGGATTAGACTCATCAAAAGAGACATGCATAGATTCTTCTACAACCAAAGTTCTTTTATTATAAACTCTATAAGCTTTGCTTGAGTTTGAATAGCCAAGAAAGATACCAACATCGATTTTGAATCAAATTTACCTAGATTATCTTTTGTGTTCAAAATAAAACATTTGCATCCGAAAACTTTGAAATAGCCAATGTTGGGTTTTCTATCTTTCCAAAGCTCATATGGAGTTTTATTAAGATTAGGTCTAATCAACACACGATTCAAAACATAACATGCGGTGTTGACGGCCTACCCAAAAATATTTTGGTAAAGAGTTTTCATTTAGCATGGTCCTAGCCATTTCTTGAATAGACCTATTCTTTCTCTCTACAACTCCATTTTGTTGAGGAGTCCTAGGTGATGAAAATTGATGCTCAATGCCAAACTCATTACAAAACTTCTCAAATGCATGATTTTCAAATTCTCCACCATGGTCACTTCTAATACAAGTAATTGAATATCCTTTTTCATTTTGAACCTTTTTACAGAAAATTCTAAATGCATCAAAAGCATCATCCTTATTAGTTAAGAACAATACCCATGTGAATCTAGAGAAATCATCCACAATTACACAAGCATAATATTTGCCACTTAAACTAGCATATCTAGAAGGACCAAATAAATCTATGTGAAGTAATTGAAGAGGTTTTGAAGTAGAGATATTTTTCTTGCTTTTGAAAGAAGTTTTGATTTGTTTTCCAAATTGGCAAGCTTCACAAATTCTATCTTTTTGAAAATTGATTTTCGGAAGACCTTTAACCAAATCATTTTTCACAATTTTTGAAATCAAATCCATACTAGCATGACCTAATCTTCTATGCCACAACCAACCATCATCATGCAATGCGGAGAAACATTTATCATTTGAGAATGCACAATCTATATTGATAGTATAAACATTAACACATCTATTTCCTACAAACAAAACCTTGCCATCACATGCATTCTCAATAAGACATTTTGATTCATCAAAGATAACTCTATATCCTTTATCACATAATTGACTAATGCTAAGAAGATTGTGTTTCAAGTTTTCAACCAAACATACATTTTCAATAAGAGTAGAGGATACATTACCGACATTGCCAATGCCAATGATTTTTCCTTTTGAATTATCTCCAAATGATACCTCTCCACCATTTTCGATTTTGGTAAAACTTGAAAACCAAGAATAATTCCTGTCATGTGTCTTGAACAACCGCTGTCCAAGTACCACTTATTCTTCTTCTTCTTCAAGCCCTGCAGAAAAAGTCTCAAGTTTTAGGTACCCAAACCTTTTTGGGTCCTTGTGAGTTAGCAATGGTTCCTTTTGGAACCCAAACACATTTCACACCATAAAATGCATTTCTCTTTACTGGACATCTATCTTTCATATGACCATCTTGATTACAATAATGACATGCAATTTGATTGTTAATAGATGTATTCTTTACAAAGTAGTTCTTGTAATATTTTTGTTTCAAATTTGGTTTGTAACCAATTCCTCCTTTGTCAAACACACACTTTTGTGAATTTAGCAAGTTATCCAACATCTTTTGCCCATTTGTAAATTTTAGCACAATCTCATTTAGATCATTGCTCTTCTTTCTAAGCATTTCATTTTCATTTTTCAAGTCATCCACATGTGATTCTAAATGCTCATGTGATGTGCTAGAGATCTCAAATAATGAAACTTTATCATGCAAAGTTTTATTCTCCAATTCTAGGCAAGCAATCTTTGCACTAAATGATTCATTTTCATTTTTAAGCTCTACCATTTTCCTTTTAAGGCAAACATTCTTTTTACCCATCTTCATCAATTCATCATGCAATTCTTTAAAGGCATCATGCAATTCATCATATGTAGGAAGATCACTTACCTCATCAAGTTCATCACATGATTCTTCTCCAAAAGCCATGAGAGCTAAGTTTGTCATTTCTTGTTGCTCTTCCTCATCACTTGTTTCCTCATCGCTATCATCCCATGTGGCCACTATAACTTTCTTCTTGAGTTTGTTGAGGAGAGGATATTCCGGTCGTATGTGTCCTGGCTTCTTGCATTCATAGCAGGTGATTGGTTCTTTCTTCTCCTTTTTATTCTTGTAACCTCTGAACTTTCTCTGCTCATTATTCTTCTTGTAAAATTTTCTGAATCTTCTAGCCAACATTGCCAACTCCTCATCATCCATCTCGCTTTCCTCATCACTCTCACGTTTTGAGGCTTTGAGAGCAATGTTTTTCTTCTTTTCCTCATGCCCTTTTTCTACTGCCAAATCATCTTCATATGAAATGAGAGAGCCAATTAAATCATCAATAGGTAAAACATTTAAATCTTTGGCTTCCTCAATGGCAGTCCTTTTTGGTCTCCATTCCTTAGGTAGCGACCTAATGATTTTCTTAACTTTCTCGCTATTAGAAAAGGTTTTTCCTAGGGCTCCTAAAGTGTTCACTATGTCCGTGAATCTAGTATACATAGAATATACACTCTCATTTTGTTCCATTTGGAATAATTCATATTGTCGAGTGTACCTACTAATTTTTGACTCTTTTACTTGATTCGTGCCTTCATACACGACCTCAAGTTTGTGCCAAATTTCATTAGCACTTTCACAAAATGACACTCTATGAAACTCCTTCTTATCAAGAGCACAAAATAAGGCATTCATAGCTTTGGAATTTGAGGTTTTCTCTTCTCCAAATCATTCCATTCCCGTGAAGGTTTTGGAATATCTTCCCCTACTTCGTTTTTAGTCAAGGGCATGAATGGACCATCACATACAACTTCCCAAATTTCATAGTCTAGTGCTTGTAAATAAATTCTCATCCTAGTTTTCCAATATGGGTAGTCATTCCCGTCAAAGAGCGGTGGTCTTGTTGTGGATTGTCCTTCCCTAAAGGTTGAATCATTTTGGGTTGCCATGGATCTTTTACTCTAGACTGTTAAGTCCTAACAAGAGAACCAAGCTCTGATACCAATTGAAATGTAAGTGTGCAACCCAAGAGGGGGGGTGAATTGGATTTTTGAAACTTAAGCTAAGCAAATCACAACACAATTCAATCTAATGCCTTAATGGAAGTGAAAGCAATAAATTCAATAAAAAGCAATAATAAAAGGATAAGGAAAGAGAGATTCAAACACGAGATTTTTACGTAGTTCGGCCAACCTCGCCTACGTCCACGCCTCCAAGCTTTCCGGGCTAGAGGATTCCACTAAGCAAGCCACCAAGGCTTCAAATGCTTACAATTGACTTCCTAGGTGTCAATAAACCTTTACAATAAGAGATAATCCCCAATCTCTTAACCCAAGTGTATCCCAACACTTACAATCACTCAAAAACAAAAGATTACAAGTTGTTTTCTCTCACACAATATTTAAGATTACAAGTCAAAGCCCAATGTATGAGATAGATGAAGTAAGAATGTGTTTTTAAAGCTCTATGAAGGTTGTTCACGAATATAAGCTCAATGGTAGTGTTGTAATCAAGAGTTGTTTGAATATGAATGAGCTTATTTATAGTTGGAGCTGAAAACTAGCCGTTATTCACTTTTTGCTCACTGTCGGATCGCCGTTAGTGGGATGTCGGATCGCCGTTTGTCTGGTCAATATGACCGTTGGGCTGGATTTTCAAAATGTCGGATCGCCGTTATAGAGATGTCGGATCGCCGTTAGTGTCCAGAAGCTTAAATTGCTTTTCTGTTTGAAGTCGGCGAGCCGTTATCAAAGATGTCGGCGAGCCGTTATTTTCCAGAAGCTAATTTCACAATTCCATTCCAGGTCGGCGAACCGTTATCTTCATGTCGGATTTCCATTCTGTTTGATGTCGGCGAGCCGTTATAAAGGATGTCGGCGAGCCGTTATCTTCCAGAAGCTAATTCTCAATTCACTCCAGTCGAGCCGTTATCAACATGTCGGTTTTCCTGAGACTAAGATTCAGTTCTGTTTAAAGTCGGCGAGCCGTTATCAAAAAATGTCGGCGAGCCGTTATCTTCCAGAAACTGATTTCTCAGTTCTGATCGATATCGGCGAACCGTTATCAGAACATGTCGGCGAGCCGTTATCTACCATTTTCAAAATACTCAAGGTTTTTTTTTTTTTTTTTTTTAATATGAAGCTATTGCTTATTAAGTATTTTTCATAGAATGTAAAAATCTTCATGGTGTGAGAATTATGATTTGAAAGAGTATAAAAATTTTAGACTTTTAAAGATTAATTAATCTTCATCAAGTTTGTTATTATCAAAACAATATTAAAGAAATATTAGTGTTAACAGCTATTTGGTTATAAATAATTTCGTGTATATACATGTACCGTACGCATGATTTTCGGTCCACTAACATGCTGCCATGTCACCGATCAACAATACATAAGAATTTTAATCCAATAGGATCGTGACACCTCATCATCATTCCATACATGTAAACAATGTCGTAAACAGTAACATGGACAGTACCGTACATGTGAACAGTGTTATTTTTCTTTTTATGCTCCTTCTAAGGTTTTCGACTATCTTGAGTTCAAAAGTGATGTCTGTTTTGCTGTCTGATCTCTCATTCATTGTGAAATGACCATTATGCCCTAAAATACATAAAATACTTAATTATAATACAACACACATAATTAAATAATAAGAGACTTAAATACATAAAAGTAAGGATGTTTGTGAGACTTGAAGTGTAAAATGATGATTTTATCCTTTATAAATATATGCTTTCTAACACTCAACAATGGATCAGGATAATTGACTATTAAATCAACTTTCTCTCTCCACTGATTATAAATGTCTGGTTGTCTACCTTTGACTAATACAAAAAATGCAAAGTGATTACTGTCTACATGTTCATAAATCGATTTAAAATAATGCATGAGTGCATTGGCTATTTTTAATTTATCTTGTGGGTTACTAATACTCCACAGATTGTCTAAAATACATTGTTGACTGTCTAATAACTAAAATTTACTTTTAGTTTAAATTTGTTCCTGATGGGAACTGTCTAAGTTTAATTGGACCGAAATTCATATATCACTCCATTCCTGCAAAATAATTATTGATTAATTAGTCGTGAAAGAATATCAGATAAAGTATTATCTTTACCTACTATATGTTCAAATTTAGCTTTTTATCCTCTATTAGTTATTACTTCTAAAATGTATATCCATCTTTTACTAATAAAAGAATTTTTCTTTTCAAAATTTTTCTTTTGTACTCTTTTATAAAATTATATAATATTATTACAGTCTGTTCTTATTGTAAATAAATCGTTTTGTATATACAAATAAAATGAATTTAAAGAATTTTTTATTCCTAAAACTTCCAACTCAGTACTTGATTTTCTACCTTCAATCTCTATAGATTTTCCGCTAGTATACATTGTTATTTCCTCTTTATCTTTAGAACTGCCTTTATTGGGTTTTTGGATTAATATTCCTATCTATCCTAAGCTACTGGCATCTATTTGTATAATTTTATAGTAACTGTCTATTGGTAATGCTAATGGTTTAAGGTTTCTAACTATTCCTTTAAGTTTTTGAATTAATTTTATGTCCTCACTATTAAAATATTTTTGTCTATTTTTACTTAATTTATTATATAATGGTCTTATTAATGTACTAAGATTTGGTATGAATTTTCTACTATAATTTAATAATCCTAAGAATTTTTGTAATTCATTAGTATCTTCTATCTTATCTGGAAATTCTAATATTTTTATAACTATATGTGATTGTAATTCTATTGTTCCTCTATCTATTGTTAATCCTAGAAAATCTATTTTTTGTTTTAATAATTCAATTTATTTTTTAGAGATGACTATATTATTATTCTTAAAGCAATTTAAAATCTTATGTAAATGAGTAATATGCATAAATTTATTCTAGTTAAAAACTAAAATATTGTCTATATAAACTGTACAAAATTTTGAAAAAGGTTTCAATATTTTATCCATTCTAGCTTGAAATACTTGTGGGGCGTTTTTTAGTCCAAATAGTATTACTATCCACTTAAAGTGTCCTTCTGAATAACTAAAAGTTGTTCATTGAACTGATTCTTCATGGAGTCATATTTGTCAAAATCCACTTTTACAATCAAATTTAAAAAAATATTTAGCATTCTCTATACAATTTACTAATTCATCTTTATTAGGTATTTTATAACTATTATCTAAAATATTATCATTTCATCTTTTATAATAAATAACCATTCTACTTTTACCTCGTTTTTTGTCACTATGATTATTTACAATGAATGTGGGACATCTATGTCTGCTGTTACTGTTTCTAATGACTTTTAATTCCAATAATTCATCTATATGCATTTTAAATCATATTCTATCTTCTAGACTATAAGCTAACTATTGTGTTTTTATTGTTATATCTAGATTAATGAGTTCTAATGTATATACTTCCTTATTATCTTTTCTAATTGGATTTTTGCCTATGATTTCTAACTTTTCTAAATCTTCTACCTTTTTCTTAATTTCTTCAGGCCTTTTTTCGCATTCTAAGCATTGTACTTCTTTTTCTACATTTAGTACATCATCTAAGTACTTGTCTATTTCTTCCTCATCTAAGATTTCTACTTCATGGGCATCATTTTTTAATTCTAGTCTACTATTGTTGTCTAGTTCTTTTATATTTTCTACTTTTTCTTCTTCTAATAAAGAATCAAAAATTCTATATCAACATCTTTTTCTACAACTGAAGTTTTATTTTCATATGGTAAACTATGTATTTCATATTTAGGTTGAATAAATGTTAATTTTTTAAAGAAATTTACTCCATTTAGAGTTATAAATATACAACCATTATTTCCTAATATAAAATTTAATCCTAGAATAAATTTATATCTTACTTTTTTATTAGAAATAAAAGTTTGTGGTAAAATATGTGTTTCACCATTTATTCTTATGGGTATATTATTTATACATTCTATAATCTGCATTAGTTTTTCATTAAATTGTCTAATATTTACTGGGTTTATAAGTTTATTCTTATTCTCTTTGGATACTAAGTTATCATGTATAATATATATATTTACACATGTGTCTATCATTGCTTTAGTATAAATTGTTTCTTTTTTAAATAATAACCCTACATCTATATTTATTAGTTCACTACTTGCTTTATTTATTTATATCATTTCATCTTGTTGTTATTTACTGTAACGACCCGCCCCAAGCTCTACAGGGCGAATCTTACTGGAGCTCAAATAGCTATACTTAAAAATAGAAATAATAATAAAAATAATCCTTATACAATCCATAGAAATCATGGCCCCAAAATACACATATAATATACGAACTACAGTGGAAGAATTTAAAATTTATGCCAAACCCGCTATCGTCCTGATATTCAAGTCCTCCTCGTTGCTCATCATAAGTCAATTCTGGTTTATCAGAACTGAATCACAATAAACTATAATGAGTACGAAACTCAGTAAGCAAACCAGTTTTTCATATACCAAAATACATACATACATACATACATACATACATACATACGTACATATAATGCAAATGGATGTCGTGCCATGGTACTCAAAAACATCATAAAACAAATTATCAAAATCTCATTATGTCATTCTCAAACTTTTGCATTCTCTTTCAAATCACTTACTTGAACTGCCTTCATTCAATTACCGCTTAGTAGGATACTCCCTTAACTTTCATACACTTTCATAAACTTTGGGCTTCTCGCAAACGCGTCCCTCGCCCACTTATCTCATAAACCATAATATAACATCCGGAGTATCCTCCACTAAGCCAGTAACGAATTCAAGCATCCAAGCCAAAATTGTAAAACCATATTTCTTTCTTCAAATTCCATTTGTCTAAAATCCATTTTCTCAGTTCTCAGAAAACATAATGCATTTTCATGCTCATGCCAATGAAATTCCACACATACGAATGCCCATGTTCATAAATACACATATCACATAACACCTCATATCAACACATCACATAAATACATGGGCAGGACATATAAATCTATATCCGTATATATCAAAATAGACTTTTCAATCATTTCAAACATATATATTATTTATTGTGATTCATTTGGAAATCTAGTTTACTTACCTCCTCGTGCCCTCAAGTAACAACAACACATCGATATCATCGGCCTAAAATCAATAAAAATATTCTCATAAGAATAAAATTAAACTATAATCATAAATTCCAATATTCTCAAATTCCTCAATATAATCACATTCCATATTTAACCACAAATAATCTCAATTTAAATCATAAATTACCCAAAATACTCATGATTCCTAAAATTACCCTCAATTATTCCAAAATTACCAAAATGCCCTTGGATTCAATATTACCGAAATACCCATAAAATCATAATCTACCCACTTAACCTCAACAACATAAATTATCAACTTATCCTTAATTTCAGCAATTACAAAAATACCCACATAATCTAAAATTATAAAATTGCCCCAAAAGCATGAAATTACCGAAATGCCCTTGCCAGACAACGGTCACCGGAATTCAACTGACGGCGACTGGAAGTTCAAAACTGAAAGTCCTGGCCACGCTGAGTCCAACGGTAGCGGTGGTGACCTCCCACGCGCGGCCACGGCACCGAAATCCAACTCTAAAACCGTGATTGCTCAATTGGCCGACCGGCTGTAAAACGATGTCCCCGACGACAGTGGATGGTCGAAAATGGAAGAGGGCATGGTAGGGAACAAAACCCAAGTGGCGGCGCCACCGGAAACAGGCGAAATCGTGGCTAATCGAGGCATCGATTGCCGCGACTTTCGCGGGTTCAATCGACGACTTTCCAGCCATTTCCCGACAGCTAGGATGGCATGGATACGTTTCTCGTCTCTCAAGCTTCAAATCGGTACCAAGGTCGACCGAAATGGTTGCCGGAAACGGGAGATCCGATCGGGTCACGGTCACGGGTCCGGGTCGGGTTCGGCCCGGTTCTCTTTTCCCTCTCTCTCTCCCCGTAAGCTTCTCTTCCTTTTTCTTTATAAAGGGCTGGGAAAAAGTCAAAGAAATGGGTCCGGGGTGTTACATTTACTCTACAATTATTACAAAAGAATTTTCCTGTGTTTGTGTCTCTATATCCTAATTCAAATTTTTTATTACATGTTGTACAATTTTTACCAAAAAATGATGTATAAGTTTCTAGAACATTAATTTCTATATTTGATTCTAATTTTAATTTTGAATTGTTACTAGTGTCTGATTCACTGCTATTAACTATGCATATACTATCACTATCAGATAATTGATCTATATTAATAATTTCTTCTACATCTAAAATTTCTTCTTATATATTATAACTGTCTACTTCTAATTGATTGACCTTTTTATTATCAGCGCAATGTGGCTTAATATGTCCTTCTTTTCCACATAAAAAATATTTACAAGTTTTATTCATTTTGTATACTCGTTTACCCTTTTTGAAAGCCTTCTTGACTTTCTGTTTATTATTATTATATTTAAAGAATTTCTTTTTATAAACTTTTCTACTATTATACCTACAAGTTTGCTTATTTGGACTGTACGTTTTCTTATGCTTTCTATGTTTCTTATGTCTAAAATAGTTAGGACAATTATAGCCTAATATTGGAACTTTTATCATGTCTATACACATTTTTCTAAATTATAATTTTAATTGATGTCTGTTTTTCTTCTTCACAATATTATATAATCCTGCCTCTAATGTATTCTATTACTTGTAATAATGCTGCATAATAATTTATTTCTTGTGTTCTTTTAGTTTTAAACCAATTAATTAATTCATTGTGAAATTTTTCTACTATTTTTCCTGATAATTTATCCATAAATTTTAATAATAAGTCTTCATCAAAAGGTCTTCCTATTTCACTCATTATTTATAAAAGGGAAATTATCATTTGTATACCACATATTTGTTCTGTTATAAAAAATACTATAATACTTTGAGGGTGTATCAATCGTCAACTCTAAATTGACAAAAACTATCTATCGACCACCAAACTGTTAGTTGTCATTTGAAAGTTAACGGAATTATAGCGAATTGACGATGTTACCCTTGAAACTTAAATTAAAGTAAAAGAAAATTATCACTTATATACCCTTAAATTCTCTTATTATCACTTGTATACCCTTAAATTATCACTTATATCATATGAAAAAACTAAATTACCCCTCTAACGTCATCCTTTTTAAACGGCAAGTAACGGTTTGGTGTACGGGAGATACATTTTATCAACTTAGGGTGGATGATTGATACACCATCAAAGTGTTGCAGTATTTTTGAAAACAGAGTAAACTAAGGGTATACAAATGATAATTTCTCTTTATAAAAAAAATTAGCATACTCATCAAAATATCTTAAATCACAAATTTTTAATTGTTCTAAATTTCTAATTGCTTAATCTGTTTAATTTCATCATCTTTTTCATCTACTCCTAATAATAATTTTTTTCATTAAATCTATAAAATTGATTACTGTAAAATTTGCATCAAAATTGTCTAATTCTTCTAATTTATTTTTCTTCATTCATTCTCTCCATCCTAAGTATATTTGTTTCTCTCTACTTCCTAAAATACTTTCCGAGTATATTGATTTATAATTTGGGTCTACTATTATTGGTAATGCTTCCATAGAATGTCTAAGTAAATTTCCTTCCCATTGGCTAAAAACTTGTTTCCATTGGCTAGGTTTATGATCTTCTAATTCTAATACTAATAAATCTCTGGCTTGTGGCATAGTTTTCCAATTTTCTAATTTCTTTTTAGCTTTAAATACTCTTTCTGCTTCTGTATATTTTTCATTAGTTTCTGGAATTCCTCATTTGTCTAAGTAACTTTCTACATTTGACGGCTCTACTATAGGTTCTAATATAGTTCTATTTCTCACTTGTTCTAAGTGATAAATTTCATCTATTTCTAAATTCTTAAAATCTATGCTTTTTATTAATTCTCTGTCTATATTATCGTCTATCAATTCATCATTATTACATAATTCTTCAAATAATTCTACATCTAAGTATTTTTAGGATCATTAAATATTAGGTCTATAATTTTATCTCTATTTTTAGTTAATGTTTTATGTTTGTCTGTATCTGAATTGTCTATTATCACCATATTATTTTCTATTTCTTCTTCATTTTCTTCTAATTCTTGATTACTTCTCTGTCTATAATTAATAAATCAATATGTAACTTGATTTTGTCTATTTATATATGTATAACTAGTTTTTGGTATTTCTAACATATTATCTTGTTCTAACTTAGATAAAATCCATTCTAATCCATTTAATTCACTACTTGTTAATTTCTTAGGTATTATCATTTCTACATATTGGCTTTTAAAGCAGTCTACAATATTTTTAAAGCAGTCAACAATATTTTTACTTTCAAATCTAATTTTTTTTATGATATTTATTAAAGCAATCTACAATATTTTTACTTTCAAATCTAATTTTTTTATGATATTTATTATATAATTTTCCAAGAAAAAATGTTTGAATCCTAAGGTTTTTATATTCTGCATTCATTTTATAACCTTAGGTTTGTACACTCAATTTAATATGTTTACAAAATTCATTAATATCTATGTCTATATTAGGTATACATCTTTTTTTTTTTAATTACATGAGACTAATGCTCAAATTATAACTCATATTATATGAAATTTACAACTGATATTTACAATCAGACAATTACTGGGACTAGTTTACATTAATTCTTATATAGTATTGCCCAGATTTTTACCCTCTCTAATATTCGAGGGGTGTCTACTCAACTCACATTTCGAAAGAGAGAAGACTGTCTTCACTTAATTATATATCATAATTAAGGAAGGAAATAAACCCCTACATGCGTCGTGGAGGCTCGAACCACTGCGCTCACAGGGCAGGGTCTTGGCCACTGAGCTAAGGCCCAATGGTTTATTAGGTATACATCCTACTACAACTACTTTATTTTTAAGTCTACTTCTGGACTGGCTATTTGAGCTTGTTCATGGTCATATAACCTACTGTCATATAAATATAAATGAGTTTTAGTGTCTAAACCTTCTCTAGCCTGACTAAGAATTCTTATTATTATTATTATTATTCCTATATGTATGTCTGTGTAATTTTATTTTCTAAGATAATTTCTAACAACTAGACTGATTAAAGTTAACTCTTCTCTTCTATTTACTACTGATAATTTAGTTTCATCTGTATAAACATATAAACTATTATTTATTTTTGACATTAAACCTTCATCATATAGTCTTTTCTTTCTAATTTGTTCAAAATCTCTTTCTAATAATTTATTTGGATCATGTTCATCTATTATATCTTCAATTCTTTCTATAATTTCTTTACATTTACTAGAAAATGATAGTGACCTTCTAAGTCTTTCTACCATGTTTACGTCTATTCTACTATTTCTTACTAAGTCCATTACTTTTTAATATTACTTTAGGTCCTAAAATATCTTTAATATCTACTGTTCTACGTGCTAGGATTGGTCCACTTAAATTTAACTTTTCTACTCTATTGGTTAATAGGTCTAATTCTCTATCTAAATTGTCTAACGAATTACTAAATTCTGAATGTGATGCAGATTCTTTATTTTTTCTAAAAGTTTGAAAAATATTTTCTAGTCTATTGAGTCTACTATCTAGTTCTTTTGACTTATTACTGATTTTGACTAGTAATTTAATAATAGTATTGGCTTGTGCTTGTTGGATAGTATTACTTTCTTGACTAAATTATTTATAGCTATAACCTACTGGATTTAAATGTGGAAATTCACGTTTTAATTCTGCTAAAGATTCTATTAATAATTTATCTGAAGTCATTCACTAACTATTATTTTTATTGCATCTAATTGTATTTGTAGGTCTCATTGTGTAAATTTAATATTTTCTATATTTCTACTTTTAAACTTTCTACAAGATTTTCATTTTCTAATTCTACTGGATTAAGTGTTTTTATGTCTAATAATTGAATTAATTCTACTATTTTTTTCTTGTTGGGAATCTTTTAACCTGACTATTAAAATCTGCTAATAATTTTTTAATATAATCTAAATTCATTCTTAATGTATTAATATTACTAGTCTCGAAGAATTTTCCTAGGCCTAGTACTAGCTCTTTTAGCTTTTCAATACTGGCTTCTAAATGTTGTCCGAAATTGATTAATAAGTCTACCATGAAATTTTGTTGACTAATGCTAGTGTGTGGAATATGTTTAAATTGATTTTCTAAATGTTTGATGTTATAACTAATTTTTATCCTCTCTGTCAAATTTAATTTTTACTTTCTATGATGGCTAATTTCTAAATTTAAATATTATAATCTCTGAAATTCATAAACTAACTTGCTAAATCTTCTAATCTATTTCTAATTTTTAATGCTAAATCCTCGTACTTGTCTAATAATTTATTTTGCTTATTAATATTATAATATTATAAATTATATCTTCTAAAATTAAATATGGGTAAATTTGTAAAAGCGTAATGTTTAATATTTATTTTTCTTTCTATTTCAAGAGGTAAAGGCGATATGTGATCTACCAGAAGCTTTATATTGCTTAGTCTTTCTTCTAATAAAGTGTCTAAATGTAACTGTTCACTGTTAACTCTTGCTACTTTAGTTTCTACAATTTCTAAAGCACATTCTAAAATTTATATGCAAGGGTTATTTTCTATCCAAGTATTAGAATCTTGTTCTAAAATAGCAAATGGATTTTTATAGAATTTTTCAAGATTTTGGTCAAATTTAGCAATCGTAGGAAATATATCATAAAGTAAATGAAATCTGCCTTGTAACTACTCATATAAAAATATTTAAAACAAGAATACAAAAAGTGCTCCGATACCATAGAAGAGGAAAGAGAGGAAACGGACGTTAAGTTCTGACTAAGGGAAAACTTGTAAGAAACTTGTTATACTTATAGAATTGATTTTAAATAGAGGAAGTGGCAATTATCATTAAGCGTTCAGAGACGACCTAGCTATGACCTAGGAGCTGGTTGGACCCGGAAATCTTGTTTTTTGAAGCACAGTTTATGTTTAAAAAGTTTTTATTTTGTCCAAGCCCAAATTACACAGATGTCCAATAAATTTTTCAATATAGTTGAGCCCAAACTCGCCATTTTTGGCATCTTGTTAACAACCAATAAGCTCAATAAGTTTTTCAATATAGTTGAGCCCAAACTCACCATTCTTTGGCATCTTATTAACAACCAATCAGTTCTATCCCTATCCGTTCATCCTTCTCAAATCTCAATTTGCTCTCTTTTATATAACCAGGACCAAGAGCTTATGGTTTACTATTTAATGTAATGGGGAATGAGAATGATTCCTATCAATCCAGTTCCTCAATCGGGTATTTAGGAGAGAAAGGGACTACTAAACCAACTAAACCGGCCTCAATGAGTCCTTCAGGACCACAAGATGTTGGGGCACATTCTCCATTTTCATTTAAGGGCGATATGAGAATGATTCCTATCCGTTATTGATAATGTTTACTTACTCAAAATATTAAGAAATGACTATGAATTTAAAGTGGGGTCCATAAATTTGAGAATGAGAAATAGAAATTCTATTTCCATTGAGGAGGTGAGAATTAAAATAAGAAAATAGAAATGAGGAATAAAATTGATATTTTTATTCTTAAAAACAAAATAAAAAATTATTGTTTTAACTCCAATTTAAGTATTAGATTATCATCATCATCATCATAATATTTATAATCAAAATAATAGGAATAGATTAATAATAACTTTCATTATTTTATTATATAATTATAATAATGAAGTAATAATAATAATGGTAATAATATTTACAGTAAAAATATTTATTGTTTATTTTGACAGTGAATAAATAAATTATTGTAATTAGGAGCAATTTATTAAATATTAGCTTGTAGGAATTCATTCCAATAATAAGACAAAGGAAATAGATCATTAAAATATAGGTCATTCCAATTCTAATTCCTACATCTTAAGTAAAAAACTTATTTTGATTCTTATACTTTATTCCAATTCTAATATATTATGATTCTTTCTCATTCCAATACCGAAGAAATAAACGCATCATAAAAATCTTTAAAATTGGAGTTTGCATATTAAAAACATATTTTTATGTTTGTATTAATTTTTATTCCCTGTAGTAATTATTTTTAAAAATTTGTTAACACATTATTCTTTACGAAAATTGTACTAAGCCGCCAGACCAAATTTCTGGGTCCGCCACTTACTAGTCTGGATTACACATTTTTGAAATTTAACTCTAATAAGTAGTCATGGCTGCATGAAGTCATGTAAATCCATTCATCTCAAAATTTTATTTGGTTATTTATAATTGGTTAATCAAGTCAAAAGAAAATCGCATACAGGATTTTTTGTTCCCTAATGTTCTACAGTCAAAATGCTATAAAATTCAAAAGTAGTAAGTTAAAAGAATCGGGGCTCAATATTGCCCCGGATTTAGACTAAATTAAAGAAAAATAAATGTACATGCACGTGGGTTGTGACTTGTGAATAACAACAGTTGAAAGCTTTCATGGGAACACTTTCTTGATATACATATATAATTTCTAGCAAGTGGAATTTGAATTCCAACTAGTGATTGTTGACATTTTTTGTTTTTTTCAAATTGCTTCAAACGAGAGATAAAATAAAAGAAAGCAAATGGTAGAAAATTTTTATGTGATAAACATGGACATAGAGTTGTGATGCCTCACCAACCATCATTTATGGATTAAGGGATGCTATAACGAGGAGATTCATAAGCATCATTTCAAGTTGGAAGAACTTGGTAGGTTTAGATTATTTAGTTGAAATAATTAGTTGGTGGTTGGATTGGATATTCTAAAAGTGATTCTTGTCAACATAATAATATGAAAAAGAATTACGACTACGAAAAATGTAGATATTACAGTTCCTTACAAAATAGACCAAAATGAAATTGTAGGTTAAAATTCTTCGAAAATATTATTATCTTTGAGGAACTTGTAAAATTGCATGACGATTTATGGGGTATACCGAAATATAAATTTGGCTTGTAATCTGACTGTGACTAGACTCTTCTTTTCTTTTGATAAAATATAGGCATTTATAAAAAAAAATTAACTTAAGTCGTATAAGAGATTTTGAATGGTGATAGAATACTAATAAAACTAAGGTTATCAAAAGGATATTACTTTTTATTAGAAAATATTTTTAAAGATTACTTGTGACGAATTTTAGGGTAAAATTATAGTACTATAGTGGTACCATACTACAGCTGGATTCCGCCGTTGAATTCAGCTTACAGTAACCACCATAATTAGATCTAACGACTGGATTCAGTTATAGTATAATACTACTATAGTGGATCACAAATTTTAAAATTTACAAGATTTTATTTAAATTTCATGTAGAAAAAGAAACTGGCCTAAGTAACCAAGGCCAAAAATATGAAAACAAAAATGATGGCTGTCTAATCGCGGGAATTTAAAAATACCAAAAACAAATAATAATAATAATAAAATGTGATGCTAAATGGATAAACATAGGTTGAAATTTGGAGACGCAAAAGAAGAGACGTGATTGAAATTAATTCTTGACGTGCAATTACAAACTCGAAAAAGTTCAACACGGCGCCATGTGTTGCCGATGTGGAGTGGGTCCGAACTATTCCCTTCCATGTCCGTTGGCTTGCCTCTAATTTTCATCACTCAACAAACCAAACGAATAAACAAGCGACGATGACACATCATTTTTAGTTGTGACTTATTATCATGATTATGCGTAGCCTCTACGATACGATGTTTTAAAATTATCTTGATCAGATTTTTTTGGTATTTATTTTGAAAACCTCATTTTCCGTTAGGTATGTAAATAATCACCAAAAAGAATACACTATTTATGCGCAAACAATCAGGAAAAATATAAAACTATAGAGCATTTTTACAAACAATTGATTATCCAAAACCTCTAGTAATTTAAAGTAAACTAGTTCATTAGCTTATTAAGATATGACATTTACTCTATATTTTTTACTTTTTCTTTCACAGCTTTGATGTAATTAGATAGGGTATTACAAATTAATCATGGATATGATTGATGAAAAAGATTTCTAGAAAGGACAAAATCGTCATTCTGTTAAATGCATAAATACAATTACACTTTTCTTTCTCTTTCTATTCAACTTCACTTTTTTCAAAAGATCGCAAAATCGAACCCTTTTCAAACACCACATGCACCCTAAAAGAGAAAAAAGATATTTCAACTTGACATCTATGGTTTCGCAATAGATGGCGAGCATAAAAGATTCATCATCGTGTTTGTCATATCATGTCATGTCATGTCATCTCATGGAATGGCACTATATAAAACATACATGCCAACTTTCGGAAGTCATACTCGGATCTGAGTCAGAAATTGGGACCTATATTTATGACAATTGACTTTCCTCCCTCTTTCCTTGAAAATTGTCTTTACTATGGTTGCTGACAAATTCCATTTCGATTTTTGTTTCATTATTATTTTTAACTATATTTATTGCCAAAATTAGATTAGGAGGCAAGAGTTTTTTTAACTGTGACTTGCAATACGACAGTTTCACCTTTAGGAAAGCCTGATACCAAAATCCAAGTTTAATTTTGATTCAACAAATGTTTTAAAAGCACGTAAATCATGCATTATGAATGATGGGTTCTTAAATCTTGTCTTATTGAATGGGAGTTTGAAGTAAATTACCATCATAATCTCAATTTTTATTGAGATTAATTTTAAGCAAATCCATCTCTATAATAGAAGGAAACGACATAACAAGGGGAGTAGAGTTTGATGTAACATTTTGTGCTAGCTAATTCATTGGTGACAATCAAATCAAAAACAAAAAAAAAGGAAAACAATTTGTTTAAGATTAAACAAAAAATAATAGTTATGCTTACATTAGAGAAGAATATATTAAATAATATACAAATTTTTTATATGCAGATTTTAATCAATAATAAAAATTAACCACTCTAAATGTTAAGATTTGATAATGTATTAGTAGTTGAGTTGAGGTTTGTAGCATCATTAGTCTTTAACCAGAAGATTCTCCTCGTTCTGAAATTAATATATATCACTTGCTTCCACTTCATAATAGCAAATAACTCTCTAACATTAAAAATTTACAAGAAAAAAAGGGTAAATAGATAATTTTGTTGATATTTTATCTTGAAAATATAGAATATATAATTATTATAAGAAAACATGTTTAATAAGAAAATATGTTATTGTTAATTTTTTATACCAAAAATTACATTTCTTATTTTTAGTATTTAATTTTTTTATATAATTTATTTAATTAATAATAAATATAAATAATAATATATTTAAAGATAAAATAATACTCTATAATTATTGTGCCACAAGAGTCGTTGGTTATTATAAAAATAATAAATAATAAATAATGTATATTGAATTATTGATTTCAATAAAGAAAAACTAACTATTTGCGTCTTTAATATTAAAGAACACGAGATGTAGTTAGAAGGGAGAGTGACATTCAACTTGCAGTTTAATGAATTAATTCTCGCTAACTTCTAAAATTGTTTTCTAAAATTAAAAAAAAAAAATCAATATCATTGAATTAATGCTTAGGGAATATTCAATGGTACCATTAATTTGCTCCTACCTTGAGGATGTGCATATATATATGGACCACTTGCTTAGACTCGAGGATCAACTACTAAATAACTCCAAATTAACACGATAATGATGTTGAAACTGATCTTTGAGGCCTACCAATTTTATTGATTAATGAAATCAATATTTCAACGAACTCTTTGAAGTGCATCCAATCCCGAAGAAGAGTAATATTTGATTTCATTTGACATCAAGGAAACATTATATTAACATTAATTATTGTGACCAGTGGCATAAGAATATGCATACACAATTAAATTAAAAATTAATCAAATCATATGATTTCTCGATCATTTGTTTTATTGTGGATTGAATAATAACAGCATAAAGCAAAATGATCGTGTGTTGGTTGAACCAAAACTATTTTACAGAGAGAGCATAGTATGGGAATTAATTATTTAATTACCGGAGTTTAAATTGGATTAAGCCATGATTAGCATTTAAAAAATTACCTAAAACTACATGTTTCTGTTAATACTGTTAATGTCAGAATTGTGGTGGTTATCGGATGTGTATCATCACTCATTAATTAATCATTGAGCACTGGAGAAAAATATTGAATTGAGTTATGAATCCAGGATGTATCCAAAGAGTTAAAATCTTGATGACGTTTAGATAATTTGTCACTTAATTTTAGATAGAAATTAAAAATTCATTCTTAAAAGTTTAAAGTATGTGATATATAATTTAAACTAATCCATAGATAGTGATTTTATGGTTTAAACAATTTATACGAATGTTTTCTAGTGGTGCGGCTGTCGTTAATGCATTTTGCGCCCTTAATCACCAAATTCAACTAAGAGATATAGTATATTTAGCGGCTGAAATTTTGCATTCCCATCATCAAAATCTTTTAAATAATAATAATAATTTAAACTTCAAAAATAGAGATGCATACATAATTGCTGATAGAGAGATTGAGAATGGTGGTTGCGTTTCAAAATTTCCTTTATTGTAGTTTGATTTTTGTAATTTCTTTATTCAATATCTTTCTTTTTAATGAAATTCAAATCAATTTTTTAACCTCCTAACAGAGTTAGGTTCGAATTTAAAACAGCCAACAAATATATATATAAATTATTCGGCCAAACCCGATAAATTATAAATTACTCGGTCAAACCCGATAAATTATGTTCATAATTATAAACCCATAAGTAGGGGATAACTCTCTTAGGATTCGGAATTCGCAAGCAATTAAAAGTTAACTATGCTAGCAATGACACAAATAAGGCAACTACCACTCGTGTTACGAAGTTGCAAGGATTTTTTTTTTTTTGGTTCTTTTATTTATTTTAACAGGAGAAACTACTGTCTGAAATACGAATCATCAATTCTAAAATATAGGCTTTAGCTATGAAGCATGCATTTTAATAAATTAAGAAGAAAGCTTCCAAAATTAGTTGGAAAATCAAGGTGGGCATCGTCACATTTCCATTATGAAATTAAAATAGCTTAAAAAATTCAATAATTTATTAAAAAATAGAGCACTGGTATAATCATCATTATAATAATGAGATTATAATTAAATAAGAATTGAAGAAGAACAATGGTTAAGGTGGAAGCTTATCCTTGCTAGCTAGCTTGTATTCTTTACAAACCTAATTAATTGTTAGGTCACACACAACAATCAGCCATGCACAATTCTTAAGTGCATATTAATAAGCGGACAATATATCTAGAAAAATTTTGTGAATTATTTTTATTTTATTTATGTTTTTTTGTCGTGACAAATAGAACATGTGAGCTAAGTATCTATAACTAGTAAGGTGGGACTTTGCTAACCATTATATCATCAAAACCACTGGCGGAGTCAGTATATGACCAGCTGGGGTACGTCCTCAGTTCACTTTGAAAAATTTTGAAAAATAATTTTAAATCAATTCATAATTACTTTGAATAAAAAATATTAAAATTATCTAGATAATTTGAAGAGTTTCAAATTTAATCGTCGTTAAAAAATTTTAAATTTATTGGTTATTTTGATTTAATAAATATAAATTAACCATACCAAAATAAAAACAGAAGAAATTTAACAAAACAAGATAATAACTAAAAATATGAAACTACAAAAAAAAAAAAAATTCTCTATTCTTCTTTCTCTGGTTATCTTCTTCTTCTTCTTAGTTGTATGCATAAAAATATAGCAGATTATTGTATTGACAATGAAACCATCATATGTCATTTCCAAAATACAAAACCTGTTAAGCACAATGGTAATCAATAAAAATCTAACATAATTATATTATATTATAATAATATAATATAATTGTAGTGTCATATATTGTTATTGAATATTATGAAATTGTATTTTTTTTTGGTAAAAAAAGATAAAAATTTTGAATTGAGATGAGAAACCTCACGCCTAAACATTAGTCATTTCTCTCTATTATTACTTGAACGGTGCAAAATGCATTTATGATCAGTTAAACTACATTTATGGTCTGCATTATATGCCGAATGTATCCTAACTGAAACAATTTTCTAGCTACATTCCCATTATTCAAAAGTTTTTGGCTTTGCAACCATTCACAAATAAAAGGAGCAGTGTGCTTTCTAATTGTTTTAATTTGTTGATTAACGCAGTTCTCCATTCGAAAAATATTATAAATTACATATATTTAAAAACATTGTAAAGCTTATTATGTTTCATGCCCCATGCATTAATTTTTATGGAAAGCAAAAATTTGCTTACCTATTTAAGCATTGTGCAAGCCGAATCATATGCTTCTAGAGCAATGTCTTATTAATATGTCGCTGAATCGTGATTAATTTGTCTTATGCTAAGCTGCTAATGCTGATGCATGCCTTCATCTCTAACAAATTAAAAACAAAAGCTATTACGTTCTATCAATATAGATTTAATTAGCATTTTTGTGACTGCTGATAACAGCATCTTTGATCAATTATTTATTTATTTTCTTTAGTCAATATTATTCATTTTTGGATTTGGTTATGGACTCATGTCTTGTTTGAGATTGAGGTTGAACAACTACAATTTAAAAGATACAACACAAAAGTGTTTGGTAAACATTAACTGCTGTAGTTTGGAAACCAAGTTGGTTTGATTTTATACTTGTATCATAAAATATCTATTATATTTTTACTAATTTTGTTAAAATTATTATTTAAAAATTATATTTACGACAGAATATTAACTTTCAGTTCATAGTTATAATTTTTTTTTTTATAGCAGTTGTAACTTAAGAGTTACAGCACCTTAATCCCAAACAGCTCTTTAGTCATTTGTTTGTGGGTTACAACAATTTGAAGAATCAAAGAGAACAGTAGTTTTGAAAATTAGGGCTTCCTTTTTAAAGGAAAATCATTAAAAAAAACAACAGACTAATTGGAATTTTACAATTAACATGCTTATTTTATGTTTGGCCCCCTTCTCTGTACAGATTTATGTTATAGTATACTCATATTATAGTTTCTAATTATAGTCATCGTCCTTATCTCTCTCAGTTGTAACCATTTTATATTGTTACCTATTTACAGTTATAATTTTGGTATTATAACCTCCCAAAATCAAGACCATAGTTTTGCCATATGTGATGGAGTAATTTAAAATTTTACCTCATGTTTGATTGGGAGAAATAAAGGGAGAGGAGAGTAATGAAAAGAAAAGAGGGCAGAAAAAATGAAGTTAAAAAAAGTCAATCTTTAATTTCATTGTTTCTTTTGAAATAGAATTCATTTCTTTTCCTTTTATTTATTTTCCCTTTTCTCGTTTCTTCTCGTGTCCTATCCTTTCATTTCTTTAAACCAAATATTCCATGGCCAATGATCAAGGCGTAAGCAAGAAGACTTTTGCTTCGTAAATTTCACCGGGACAAGGGCATTTTCTTGGGGAAAGGGAATGATGCAGTTTTCCAAAAAAATAATTTTTTTTATATGATTTTATTCTTAATTTATCTTTTGAGTTATTATCGTAATTTATTTTAACTAAATAAAAATAATTATTGGTTTTATATAATTTCAGGGAACATGAAGGTTATTGTGCTCATAATATTTTGGTTCGATTTCTATAAATTAGTATTTAAACTGTTATCAATGTCAATAATAGCACACTGAAATATTTTATTTAACAATTAAGTAACTATATTAAAATGTATTTGGTCCCTCGAAATATCAAAAATATGTTTATAGAGATTTAAAATTTTTATATTAACTCATTTATCATTTATTCTTTTTATTTTGTTTGACTTCTTGTTGAGGAAACCAAATCTTCATCAACATGTTTTTTTAAACCAAACATGCCACGTGAAACATGATAAAATGCAAGAACTGTATCGGAAAAAAAAATATTATGACATCCCTTGTATTTTCTGTATTAATTTGTTTCGTTTGAATTCTAGAACTTTCTGGGAAGGAAGAATTTATTGATAAGGGAAAGTAAGCATCTTTGGCTGTAAAGTCATGCTGGTAGCTAATACATCATTTCAGTGGAGCCATAAATTGTCTCGATTTCATGTCATAGATTATGTTAGCTGCTGTGTGTGTGGCGGTCTTTATCTATGTTACTTGAATTTTGAAGAAACGAGCGAAAAAGGAAACCACCTTGAAGGTTCCTCTTCCTTTAATTTTGACACGAAGCTTCCTTTCTTCATTGCCGACACCACAGCCATATTACAACAGTTGTATCATACCACTTTTTTTATCTTTTGTGATAAATTTTCATATAAACCTTTCACTCATTTTTATTTAACATTTATTTTATAAATATTAAGTTAATTTCTACATACATCCGCAGATGCACTTCATTTAGCGCCTTATAATATATTATATTTATAAATTTTTTATCCAATATTACATTTTTATCACAATACCCCTCTTAATTTTTTTTATAGATCTCTTTACTATTTTGAAATTGAATCATTAGTATGTTTAATTTAAAACTTACACTCCTTTTCAATTATATTTTTTTTAAATAACATGATTTTTTTTATATCCACTATCAAATTTCACTCAACACTTTACACTCTTTTATTTCAATATATTTTTTTTATGAATGGTATGGTACTTTTTTCTTACAGCACAACAAATTATGTAATCTCAATATCTCCATTACAAAAAAAACTATAATTTTTCATATTTTTATTTTTATCATTTAGTTTTATTTGCTGTGATAAATAATAATTCATCATCTCTAAATGGGTGCTGAAATAATTTCATGTAGTATGGACTAACATTATATTATTAAAAATTTATATTACTATATATAAAGAATAAATTTTTTTACTAAATTATAGTTTAATACAGCCTAATTAATGTGATAATAAATAATACAATACAACATAATACAACAAATAATGACGAATCAAATGCACCCATAAGATAAGAATACTTGAAAAATAACATTATAAAAATAAGAGTAAGAAAAATCATAATACTTTTTGTAATAAAACTATTAGGGTCACATAATTTATTGTACATATAAGTAAAAAGTACTATATGTAATATTTATTACAAAATTTATAATAAAAATAGCGTAAAGTTAGTAGATTTACAAAAAAGGGTGTAAGGTTCTAAATCAAACATAGCAATTATTCAGTCTCAAAAGTAGTAAAGAGAGCATATTGCGATACATGTGCAATATAGAATAAAAATAATAGTGTAAGGTGCTAACTGAAATCTGTCTATGGATGCAAGTAGAAATTAGTTTAATAATTATGAAGTAAAGTTTAAATAAAAATGAGTGGAAGGAGTTTTATGAAAGAAGGATTTTTATGAAAATTTATAGTTCTACTATGGCAAAAGATAAAACAAGTGGTACAGACCACCGTTGTAATGTACTTAAACCCGCATGAGTAATAATATAGCTATAAACTCTTATATGTTTTTTTTTGTACGAATTGATATGGTATGATTAAATTGATTAGATTAAAGATCTCTTGGTCCACATGATTTGTTTTTATTATTTTATATTTTTATTTAACGAATGAGTTAATGCCAAATTAGTTTATACAAAATAAATGTATACAACATCACTTAACCCACATTATTGTATAATAATACAAAGCTAAAATTTATCTTAGAATACCATAGTTGAAACTCGATTTATTAAAAAGAATGCATCAAAAAAGTTTGATGAGGCCTGCGTCAATGTATTATATTAAAGCTTAGCACAGAAATATTCATAGGAAAGAAGAACAATAGTTGCTTCCATAAAACAACATATAGAAAGACTCAAATTTTCGAAAATTTGCTCCCAATTACGCATAATTGCATAATTATTAAATAATCTTAAGGTGATTTTGTAAAAGTGAATTGAGTAAGTTGAAGATAACAATTAGTAATATATTTTAAGGACCTTGCTACGTTACAGATTCTGTTACTTACGCACCCAATGGGAAGCAGCACACGTGTCCTGAGGAGAGAGAAAATCGTGGAAATGCAGGCTGTGGAAGTTGCCCATTGGCTGCTGTTACTTACAGAATCTGTAACATAGACTTCTCCTATATTTTAAATAAAAAAATGCTTTAATGCTTTGTGTCATATTCATGCCCGTCAGCCATCATAATCAAATATTTTAATCAAATATTTTAATGGGTGCAAATGTGGTCACTATTAAACAAAATAAAAGCATTGAAAAGTTTATAGTGCGTCATTTTCTTATCCTCAAAATCATTGGATGCATTCTTGTCTTCATTTTTATGAGTTGAATTTGTTGCAGATACGTAACCAAACGTCACCGTATCTGTAATAAATAAATATTTTTTAATTTTAATATCATATATAAAATAAACTAATTATAGCTGTAGGTAGCTCGTTGTTGTAATATTTGTTTCAGTCAATATTAATTCAAGTGCAACTTTGCTGCTTGACAAAGCAAAGGCATGCAGTAGAATTTTATGAATTTTTAAACATCAAGAAATGGGCTTTAGTTGGTTAAAGGAGGTATCTTTCACTTTCATGGCTGTTTAGGGTTTTGGCATTTTGCACTTCATGATATGTAAACTGACTTTGCACCATCGAGTGCCTAACTAACAAATTAAAGACCTTCATGATTATTTTTCAGAATTTATCTAGATGCGTTTTCCATTGGAGGCCTAACAGATTCAAGAAACAACTTGTGATGATGAGCGAAGTAATTTCTAGTTTTGTTTGAAGAAACAACTTGTGATGATGGGTGAAGTAATTTCTAGTCTTGTTTGATTTTTTAAAGCTGTCATGTCATATGCATGTTAACAGGTGGGGGAAAAAAAACTTAGATTTAAAGTAAGTTAAACAATTTCTTTTTATGTGAAATGTAACAGATAGTCAGCTTTAGATTCAGAATTAAAATCTTTGATTGAAATCCGAGACAAATTTACAGTATCGTAAATGAATTTATAATTATATAAAAGTTCTCACACACACACATACACAATGACTAGTTAATTGACCTGAAATCAAAGCAATCGAATGAGATACTCAGAGAGATACATGTAAGACTTCAAGCACTTAAAATTTGCTATCCTATGTTAATTAATATAGTTTTAAAAGGGTAAAGACCTAACAATAGTAACAGAGTGAAGGAAAGTGCAATAAAATTATAATGACAGATCAAACATGTAGAGTTAAAACACCACACATTGGCTGATCGTGTTTATTTTCTACTTCGACTCATTATATAAAATGTTAAATTGTAGGTTACAAATAAAAGAAGATTTAATAATAAAATTTTGGTGGTATTAAATTCGGCAGATATTATTTTGTATCTGGAATTGTATGATCTTAAAAGCGTTAACATGTTCTCTTATATGAAAATTGAATTATCTAATTTTAATTAAGGTCATTTGGATCCCCGAAACCGAAGCAAAGGCTAGGAAATGGTGATGATATTTATTAATTATTGAGCTAAAATTAAGACAGACAAAATAAGCATGCAAGTATAATATGTACATGAACCAAACAACTCTTACACAACCATGTCAATTGAATCACTTAACTCAAAAGCTCAAGTATTAAGACAGAAGCGTTCATGAACTTATATGTTAAAGAAGTGATCATGAAAACGAGTGAATAAAACTGAAGTAAATAGTGACAATGATAAAAGAACAAAATATGTATCTTTGACATTATTTGATTTTCCAAGTGCCTCACATTTGTTGAAAGATATTTTGATCTTTATAAGTTCCGTGATTAACACAAAAGGCAGATCTAGCTCACTCCTCAGATTGCTCTTGAATAATTGGTTCAGTATACGTAGATTAGATAATGAAACCCTGTTAGATTTTTTGGGTTGCGTATAGTGATTTCATTTTCACCCAAAATGAAGTACTCATCAAACTTTTAAATAAGCAAAAACAATAATGCACGCGTCGCTCCAGTCTTGCTAATGGCCCCAGGAACTGGTAAGTGGAATTGTCTAATTAATCTCGTAGTATATTAATTACCCCTTAATTAGACAGCTTTTATTGCGATGAAAAGGCACAGCTTTTATGGCCTTTTGGGTTTTGGCGGAGATCAATGCCCGCACAAAATGAAACAATTCGGGATTCAATTGTCCCAACTTTTGATTGTCTATAAAGGTCATTTAAGACGGTAAATTTTTTTCTTATTTTATTTGTTGCAATATAATACGTTAAATCAAAGTGTGGGGGGAGTCACTTAAACCCACCTTCCTCATATTAGAACCTCCTGGAATTTTCCCCTAAATTTGCACCTAATTATATATAATTCAATCCTGTGGGAATGGGTATTACACGTTTCTCAATTTATCAGCATTACCTTATTCCAAATTGCTATTTTTTCGAATTATTAATGATATGTATGAAATTATATATAATTTTTCATTTTTTTTTTCTTCAATGAAGTCTAAAGGAAAGTCCTAAAATGACTTTGTGATGGCAACCCAAATAATGGAGGGAGGACTCCAACCTCTTATTCACATGATTACGTGAAAGGTGATGTGATTTAGGTCTCTTTTGAAATTGAAAAAAAAAATCTTCCATGAAATCTAAAGGAAAGTCCTAAAATGATTTTGTGATGGCAACCCAAACAATGGAGGGAGGACTCCAACCTCTTATTCACATGATTATGTGAAAGGCGATGTAATTTAGGTCTCTTTTGAAATTACTTTTGAGAAGTTCAAAAGTTATTTTAAAATTTTTACTGTTTGATAATTTTTTTAAAAAATTAATTTTGACAAAATCACAATTGTCGTATAGTACAACAAATTTTAAAGTAGAAAAAGAGTAGTTTTTCAATGTTTGATTTTAAAAATTAGTTTTATACTTCATACAATTTCCATATATGCTCATATATATTATAAAAATCTAAAATTATCCTTATTAATTACAAAATAAAAATAAAATTAACAATAAAAGATATTTTTTCAGTTATAAATTATTATATATACATGATAAAATAATATTTTATATACATGTTTATAAATTTATAAGAAAAATTATCCAAACACTATATCTAATTCAATCATTTATATTCTTATAATTATTTAATAGAAAGATTTACCAAACATATTGTTAACATTTATGTTAACATAATGTTGATTTTGATGATAACAAACAAAATTAAGAATGATTAAGTTTTTGAAAGCTTAAATTATTTTTTTCATACATTTTAAATAAATCATTATTTTCACTTTATAAAGGTTTTATATTTAATGGAAAAATGATTTTATGAAATTGGTTGTTTTTCAAGTTTATGGCTTAATTGAAAGAATTTTGAAATATTTGAAATCAACAAGTATTACTTGAAATTTTGGAGAAAGACTTATTTGAAACGTTTTATAGCATTTTGGGTCATATCATAATTTTAGAATGTTTTGGGATTCACAAAGTAATTTTTATAAATTCTGAAATTGGACTTAATTGTAAATTTTATAACGTTTTGGGCCATACTACGTTTCGTAAAGTTTTGGGGTCAAACTGTAATTTTAGCAAACAGTGCACTGTACCGTTACTGTAGCAAGCGGCAATCCGGTTATGCTAAACGGCAATCCGGTTATGGGGCAGAAACTCTCCGGATGAAAGCGGCAATCCGGTTTTCGTGCGTAATCCGGTTATTTATAAACGGCAATCCGGTTGTCTTTAGCGGCAATCCGATTCAAAATAAAGTTTCTGAGCATAAACGGCAATCCGGATATCACAAGCGGCATTCGGATACTCAAAAATTCAAATTTTTGCCTTAACTTAACATGCAAAAGGAATTAGGATACCATAAACTGAATCCTAAGTTATGAGTAAAAAGTGAATAACGGCTAGTTTTTTAGCTCCAACTATAAAAACTCAAAGCCAATTCATTTTCAATAACTCAAGCAAGCAAAATCAAAGAGCACACAACATATATCAAGCTCTCAAATCGCAAATCAAAAACATTGAATCATCTTTTGTTCTTCAATTTGTTCATCTACTCTTAAAGAGAGTTTTGTTGTAATCTTTATTTTTCTCATCAAATTTGTGAGTGTATAAGTGTGGGAAACACTTGAGTGAAGAGATTGGGGATAATCTCTTGTTGTAAAGGTTCATTGACACCTTGGAAGTCAATTGTAAACATTTGAAGCCTTGGAAAGGCTTGGATAGTGAAATCCTCAAGCTTGGGTTGCTTGGAGCGTGGACGTGGCGGGATAAATAACCACGTAAAAATCCTTGAGTTTGCTTTCTCCTCCCTTACTCATTTATTATTGTGCATTTATTGAATTTATTGTTTTCAATTTATTAAGGCATTAGATTGGATTGTTGTGTGTTTTGTTAAGATAAGTTTTTAAATCCCAATTCACCCCCCCTCTTGGGTTGCACACTTGTATTTCAATTGGTATCAGAGCAAGGTGCTCTTGTTTAGACTTAACCGTCTAGAGTTAAAGATCAATAGCAACCTAAATTAGCTCAACCATCATGGAAGGCCAATCTACCACTAGACCTCCATTTTTCGATGGAAATGATTATCCTTATTGGAAAACTAGGATGGGAATCTTTTTACAAGCCTTAGATTATGAAATATGGGAAATAGTTTGTGATGGTTCATTCATTCCTAGGAAGAATGCTTTAAGTGAGTCGGATAAGAAAAAGATGTCTTTAAATTCAAAGGCTATGAATGCTTTGTTTTGTGCCTTAGATAAAAAGGAATTTTATAGAGTTTCAAATTGTTCTAATGCTTATGAAATTTGGAGAAAACTTGAAGTTGTGTATGAGAAGACTACAAACAAGGAGGAATTTCATGAAGTGTCGAATTTGGCACTTATGGCAATTGGAGATGAATCGGATGATGAGCTTGATGAGGTAAATGATCATACCTATGATGAATTATATGATGCTTTTAAAGAATTGCATGATGAGTGGATGAAACTTGGTAAAAAGAATGCATGCCTTAAGAAGAAAATGCTAGAACTTACAAATGAAAATGAATCTCTATGTGCAAAGATTACATGCCTAGAATTAGAGAATAAAACTTTGCATAATAGAGTTGCATTATCAAATGAGAATTCTAGCACTTCACATGAGCATTTAGAATCACATGTGAATGAGTTGAAAAATGAAAATGAAATGCTTAGAAATAAGAACAATGATCTAAAGGAGATTGTGCTAAAATTTACAAATGGGCAAAAGATGTTGGATAACTTGCTAAACTCCCAAAAATGTGTGTTTGACAAATGTGGTATTGGTTATAAGCCTAATTTGAAGCAAAAGTATTATAAAAACTACTTTGTGAAGAATACATCCATTAATGATCAAATTGTATGCCATTATTGCAATCAAAATGGTCACATGAAGAATAGATGTGTAGTTAAAAGAAATGCATATTATGGAGCAAAATGTATTTGGGTTCCAAAAGGAACCATTGCTAACATTCAAGGACCCAAGAGTATTTGGGTACCAAAGGGCACAACGTAAATGTTTTCTTTGTAGGTACCACAATCAAGGAATGGTGGAGAGTTCCTTGATGAAAGCTAGTGAGTGTAATCACTTGATCATGAACTAGGAGAAAATGATGAGGCAAGATGATTTAATTGTTTTGGTAACAATTCTTGCCATATTGATTTTGTTGAATGGATTATGATAAATAGATAATACCTTGAATTTGTGAAAGTATGCTTGTATGTTTACATGATGGAATTATCATTGTAAATAACATTGAGTGATTTAACATGATGTCTTTGTTTGATTTTGATGATTGCATGATCTTTGATTTCATCTTCTTAATTGTCTATCATCATTGTCCATCTCTTATGTATGTGTGAATTCATATGCCATTAATTGTGTTATATCGTCATTCATTTATAAAATTCGCACACATAACTTATTGCATTTATGAATTTGATCACTTATTCTTTTAGCTCATAATGATGGCTTTTCTTAATAGCTATGTTGATTTTGATGATCTATATATTGCCATTATATACGTATGCTTTGATGAGTACATGTATTTGATGAAGTTTGATCTTATGGGATCTATGATTGGTCTTGTATGCATTTATGTTTCATGTATTAAATGACTTATTGAAAAGTTTTAAATCTCAAAATGGTTTAAAATTGATCAATTTTTTAAGCCAAAAATAAATTTGTGTGTTTAATACAAGTTTAAGAACTTACTTTATCTCAAAAATATTTTTCATAGCTTAACCAGATAAGAAATTCGGAAAACCGGATGCAAGTTTGATCTTTCTTTGACACAACCGGATGACCGGTTATGCAATCTGAAATCCAATTCTTGCTGTCCACTCTTCGACCACAACCGGATATCCGGTTATCCACATCCGGCAATCCGGATTCGTGCTTCTTGAACTATTCTTCTTCATTTTCTCTCTTTGGTAAACCGGATAAGTTTTCTCTCTCACTCTTTAAAATCCACCATTTCTTTTTAATCAACACCATTCATTGCCTTAAATCATCTCTAAAATCATTTTAATTGATTCAAACTTACCCATTGTATTCAATATCTTAAAAAAATCCGAATTTGTGCATTTTGATTTTTCAAATTACCACTTCCATAGTGTGCTCTTCTTATGGATTTTCCCATAGTTCTCTATTTATATTATGCACATATATTTTCATATGCATGGTTGCTTTCATTGTGGTTTGAGGAAGATTATTGTTTGATATTTGAATGTTTTATGTTTGGATAATGTGGAACTAATGTGCTTATCTTGAGATTTTGATGATTGATAGGGGGAGCTTTTTATTATATTTGATGATGAAGAGGGAAATATGATATGTAAGGGAGAAATACATATTCTTTGAAATTCTTAAGCATATGAAGTTTTTCTTGTTTTATTAAAATGTCACATTAGATCTTTGATGAGTTTAGTTGTCTTGATTTCTAAAATGTGATTAGTAATTATGGAGCTTGGATAGTTGATAATATGCATGCTAATTTGGTAAACAAATCAAAACTTCTTTGCGAAGAGTAATTTTCAAAAATTTGGCATGAACTTGGGATGATTTAATTTCTTGATGATTTTGATGATTGATGATTATATGTGCGTTGTTTGAAGAATTGATAGAGTTGTTGGTTTGTTATAATTGTTTAAACTTATATGGGAATCTTCTTTTAATCATATTGTGTTTTTGAGGATTTGTTCATTTTTAAGGAGAGATTTTGTCGAAACTTTTGCTCGCTCAAAATGGGTAATATCTTCATTGAATTATTTTTTTATGATCGTGTTTTAATTGCATCTATCTATTTTTTTATGATAAATGAGGAGATAAATATGATTTTTTTTTTTGATAAAATCATTTTGGTTAAAATTTTAAATTGGCCATATATTTAGGGGGAGCATACAATATGATTTTTGATAATATGCATTTTGAACTTTTTTATTGTCCAAAGGGGGAGACAAAATAATATATCATTTTGATGTTGTCAAAAGGAGGAGAATTGTTTTGATGATTGATATGTGATTATGATGTTGATTTTGATGAATTTGGAGATATGATTATTATTTGATTATATTTTTTTTATATGATAATTTTATGTTGTGAGTTGTTGATTTGGTAATTGATAGAATGATGGTTCATGATATTTTGGTGTGATGATTTGTGTATAGAATTGGCTTGTATCATGATTTATGATAATTTGGGAGTAATATTGCTAAACTTGTATTTGAGGTGATGCTTGTTGTTAGGGGGAGATTCTATCAAAATTTCTACTCGGACAACATGGGTAACAAATTTGGTACTCTTATTTTTTTCCTTTAAGTTTTCTTTTCGATGATGAAGGGGGAGAAGAATACATGTTTTTAAATTTATAAAAAAATTTGTTACTCTTTTTCTTTGCCAATTAAGTTTTTTTTTTATGATGAGGGGGAGAAAAATGCATGTATTTAAATTTTTTAACTTAGCTAATTAGCGAATTGTAAGAGAAGCTTACATTTAAGGGGAGAAATTTATGGAATCATTCTTTAAATACATGAAAGGTTTGTTATCATCAAAAAGGGGGAGATTGTTAACATATATGTTAACATAATGATTTTGATGATAACAAATAAGATTAAGAATGATTAAGTTTTTGAAAGCTTAAATTATTTTTTCATACATTTTAAATAAATCATTATTTTCACTTTATAAAGGTTTTATATTTAATGGAAAAATGATTTTATGAAATTGGTTGTTTTTCAAGTTTATGGCTTAATTGAAAGAATTTTGAAATATTTGAAATCAACAAGTATTACTTGAAATTTTGGAGAAAGACTTATTTGAAACGTTTTATAGCATTTTGGGTCATATCATAATTTTAGAATGTTTTGGGATTCACAAAGTAATTTTTATAAATTCTGAAATTGGACTTAATTGTAAATTTTTATAACGTTTTGGGCCATACTACAGTTTCGTAAAGTTTTGGGGTCAAACTGTAATTTTAGCAAACAGTGCACTGTACCGTTACTGTAGCAAGCGGCAATCCGGTTATGCTAAACGGCAATCCGGTTATGGGGCAGAAACTCTCCGGATGAAAAGCGGCAATCCGGATTTCGTAAGCGTGTCCAAGTTATTATTAAACGGCAATCCGGTTGTCTTTAGCGGCAATCCTTCACGAGGCAGAAAGGTTCTGGAGCATAAACGGCAATCCGGATATCACAAGCGGCATTCCGGATACTCAAAAATTCAAATTTTTGCCTTAACGGTAACATGCAAAAATTCCTGGATACCATAAACGTAATCCTAGTAAAAAGTGAATAACGGCTAGTTTTTTAGCTCCAACTATAAAAACTCAAAGCCAATTCATTTTCAATAACTCAAGCAAGCAAAATCAAAGAGCACACAACATATATCAAGCTCTCAAATCGCAAATCAAAAACATTGAATCATCTTTTGTTCTTCAATTTGTTCATCTACTCTTAAAGAGAGTTTTGTTGTAATCTTTATTTTTCTCATCAAATTTGTGAGTGTATAAGTGTGGGAAACACTTGAGTGAAGAGATTGGGGGATAATCTCTTGTTGTAAAGGTTCATTGACACCTTGGAAGTCAATTGTAAACATTTGAAGCCTTGGAAAGGCTTGGATAATGAAATCCTCAAGCTTGGGTTGCTTGGAGGCGTGGACGTGGCGGGGATAAACCGACCACGTAAAAATCCTTGAGTTTGCTTTCTCCTCCTTACTCATTTATTATTGTGCATTTATTGAATTTATTGTTTTCGAATTTATTAAGGCATTAGATTGGATTGTTGTGTGTTTTGTTAAGATAAGTTTTTAAATCCCAATTCACCCCCTCTTGGGTTGCACACTTGTATTTCACATATATGATTACTTTTAAAAGTTACAACACTTTCAAAAATAAATTTTATTAAATGTTTAATTAATTCTCTTCCCAGTTGATTATTTTTATAACAGAGTTAACAAACAATTGTTTGAAAAATTATAATATTACCAAATTGACCTTACCATTGGGCATTGAAAGTGTTTGTGTGTAACATATATACTCACTACAAATTGCAGGGTGTTCAGAATCCAATCCGATCCACTCAATCCGTCTAATCCACAAAAATCCGATTCGTATAAATCCGATCCGTGGATTGGTGGATTGGATATGGATTGAAAATTTAAAAATCTGCAGTTGATGGATTGGATATGGATTTACTTCTGTAAATCTGCAAAAATTAGTTAATCCACAAAAAAAAATATATTTATTTATTTAGTTAAAAAATTATTATAAATTTAATTAAAAAATATTATTAATGTGACATTACATAGTTACATAAGCATTATAACATATCTTAGCCATTACCTAATAATAATATAAAATAAAAAATAATTAAATAATCAACTACACAAATATAACTTTTAAAAATTGTAAAACAAAATAAAAGCAAAGTCACACGCACTAGTAAAAGCAACCTAACATAATGTCAAGTTACCAACAATTTGCAAAGTCACCCAAAAGTAAAGTAACATAATATCAAGTCACCAACAATTTGCAAACAAAAAACCCTAAGTTTCCCCGCCGTCACACACACTAGCAACACCCAATACTGATTCGATACACTCTCAACACCAATTTGAAGGACGTCGGCCGCGCGATTCCGACTAGAGCAAGCCATCTTCTTCCCCGAGTCCATCGAGCCACTTCACAATCACTGGTCCCAGTCGAACAATTGCACTATCACAACTTTCAAGATCACCGCCCGTACGGCTTCTCTTGGTTTCCATCGTTGACAGCTCCGTAGTCACTATTTTTGACAAGCACAACAGCCCTGGTGAAGGACCAGACTGTGTTTGGTTTTAGAAACTTCACCATTTCAATTAATTGTGACTTTATTTGAACAATTAATTTCGGTGTTATATTAATGTATTATTGTAACTTTATTTAAATAATTCATCTTAATGTGTTATATTTTGAAACTTTGAACGTATTATTGTAGTTTTATTTGAACTATTAATCTCGATGTGTTATATTTTAAAATTGTGAATGTATTATTTTATCTTTATTTAAACAATTAATTTGTTTAAATTTTGTTCAATTTTAAATTTAATCGGTAGTAAAATTATTTTTATATTCGATTTTTTTTATTTCATTAGTTAATGGATTAGAGAGAACTAAAAATTTTTAATTCGAAAACTAATGCGCAAAATGGTGGATTGAATATGGATTAAGCTTAATTCACATTCGATCCACATACGCATGGATTGGATATTGATTGAGTCAAATTCGCATCTAATCCACAGATATATGGATTTAATTTGGATTGAATTTAATCAATTCATGGATTGGATTGAATTGAAAAATTATAATCCGTAAAATCATGAATCAGATATGAATTAATGTCTAATTTGTAAAATCCAATCCGCGAACACCCCTAACAAATTCATCTTTAATTCATCTCACCTATTCACCTTTTAAAGATCTTGCAACACATCTATATTATTAGTCATGTATGATGTAGATGCGTCCATTAATTTTTTATCTTTGCTTTTATGAATATCATTAATTAGTAGATCTCTAAAAGATCCAAAAAAGAAAAAAAAATGAGTAAAAGATTTGAATTCATAAATTAAACATTACTACGTATTAGTTGATTGAATGTGAGAAATTATTAATCAATGATAAACTGAGAGATTACTTTCCAATGATGGTTTCTTATATCCGAAACAAAATCTTCGAGCTAGGTAGAAACTGTTCGGTTATCATGCCCTTCCTTTTCTCCATTTCTTTATCTTCAAGATTTATCATTTTTTTTCTTTTCTGTTTTAGTACAATCACGAGGAGCACACTAAATTTAACTATAATGTAATTTAGAAATTTAGGTACAACAATATTGCTATCCACGAGTACCATATTGAAAAACACATTTAAAAAACAATGTACTGCATGGCTCCCGAATGTACATGTACTGCCTTCATCACCAAAACTAAACCAAAAATTTGAACAAATATCAAAATGAAAATAACGAGTTCGCCAGATGGCCACATCTCAACCACTATGACAAAAGATTTTGAAATTCGAAAGATAATATTTTATATACCAATTTAATATTTTGAAAAGACAAATTTTTTTTAATAATCATATACGGAGGACAAAATGAAACAACCAAACAACTGAACCGCCGTTCACAGCCGGCACCGGTTTACCACTGGGCTACTAAACCTAAACGATACTTCCAAAATTCTAATACTGTTTTGTCTTTGATTCGCAAATATTTTTTTTAATATTTACTTCACAATTCGTGTTCATTTTCTCTCCCTAATACTTGCATTTATTTACATTTTCGGCCTCTTTGTTCTAAAGTCCCTCCATCATCATCATCGTAATTCATGATTCATCGACACCGTTAAGTCAATCACATAACAGAACACGCGTTCGGATTCTCATCACTGAACATCTGGGGCGCGTGGTACATCGGAGGCGCGTGGTGCGTCTGCGGCGGGTATCCTTGGTTCACGTAGACCACCTGATGTTGATTCTCCATCGGATAACTCTGGCCGTAAACGTGATTATCGTACCAATAACTAGGTGCTGGAGGGTACGGGTACCCATAGTACTCCATTTTGTGCACCTCCACCTTGCCACCGTCACCGCCACCGGCTGCAGCTGCCTCTTTTTCCTTCTTTTCTCCGCCTTTGTCGGCGGCCGGGGCGGCTTCTTTTGCCTTATTGTCTCCGCCTTTGTCGGCATCTTTGTTCTCTTTCTTCTCACCATCGTCTTTCTTGGCGGGAACAACCTCAACGTTTCGTTTCAGCTTCTCTTTCAAATAAGGTACCAGCTCCTTCACATCCATCGTGCCTTTCACTGTCACTAGATCTTTGCCACCGTCTATGGTCACATTGTCAACACCTGGCAGTTTTGCCACGTCAGATCACCGTCAGTTGCTTATTTTACTAATTTGCCACCAAAATTATTAATATTATTATTATTTTATTAACTGACCTTTGGTCTTGTAAATTATTTTCTTAATTTTGCTAATGCAGCCTTCACAGTGTAACCTGATCTTCAAAACGACAGTGCCCTGTAACAAGTATTAATCATAATTAGTTAAAAATAATGAAAAATTAGTTAATATTTTATTAACAATATCAGTGGTTCCACTTAACTCTGAAAATGAAGTTGAACCACACAAGCCATAAGCTAATCTCGTAATTAACTATTCCTTGATTAAAAAAAAGTCAAAATTAAATCAAAATTAATTAATGAAAAAATAAGCCCACGTCATTCGTCACGATGGAACTATTACCTCTTTCGGCGGCTTCTTCTCTTCGGATTTCTTGTCGTCCGGCTTCTTCTCCGATTTCTCTTCCGATTTTTTCTCGCCACCGCCGGCATCCTTCTTCGGCTGAGGAGAGACGAGGTCCACTTTCTTCTTTGTCTTCTCTTCCAATCTCTCCTTCAACTTCGCCGGCTCGACTTTTCCGGTCACCGTTACCTTATTTGCTCCGCAATCGGTCTTCACGTCCACCACGCCTAAACAAATCAACAACATTTCCTTAATTTTCCTCAAAATTCAAATGATTATTAGGTAATTAATTTAATTTGCTTATGAGGTCATTCATTTTGCGTAATTTACCTTCGTAATTTTTCATAGCACGCTTGATTTTCTTAGCGCAGCCTTCACAATGCAAGTCAACCTTCAAAACGACAGTGACAACACCGTCGTCTTTCTTGCCACCGGCATCAGCCGCAGCACCAGCGGCCTTCTTCGCTCCCTCATTTTGCTGTAATAACAAACGCATGCGTGAGATATAGAAGATTAACATTAGCGGCTAATTAAGATTAAAAATGAACGGCTAATTAAGATTAAATTAACTTACCTCGCCCATAGTAGCTAGCTACACTCTCCCTTTCCAAAATCGAATATTCTTTATTTGATTCTCTTCGTCGGAGGCGATGTTTGTTGTTGATCACTGGATTGTTTTTGAAGAGAGGAAAAGGAGGCAGAGGGAGATTTATATAGGTGGAGAAGGTCGTAGAGGAGCTATATGTGATGTGCGTATGTATGATATATGTATGTAATAAAGGTCATGATGATCATGATGACGAACATGATGGAGTCAGAATGTGTGTGCTTGCCGTTTGGTTGGACTAATATGAGTAAAACGACGGCAATGAATGACCATTCATCCTAATTTGACTTGACCATGACTAGTTATTTCGAATTACCGAGATACCCTCCGGAACGTCCACTTTGTCTCTATCATAGGTGGATAGGCTTGTAATTTCAGGCTTCTGTATCCGTTGGAAAGGCCGGTAAATCTAAAGCTGTTTGTTTGGTGTGGGAAACTGTGATTTATTTTTTTAACAGAAACCAGCTTGTATTTTGGAATTTGGAGGTTAGTTAGCTAATGTTATTTATTTTGTTCAATTTGTAGTTGATTTTTTCTTTCGTATGTTTTTTATAAAGAAAGAATTCTTCTAGTCGCTATACTAGATAGGAGAGAATATTTTTCTACGCATGCTTTCGAATTATATTATATTAAAATTTGTTGCTGATTTGTCACATTATTAGTGTAATATATTGTCACGCCAAACTATGCCCAAATGCTTGAGCCAGACAAAGTGTGGGTTAACTTATTCAGATTGGAATATAATAATAATAACACCAACCCATTGATAGGTTAGCGTTCTTAACAATGTTGAGAGTACTATTTTGGTTCTGTCCTCATATAATGAATTAACTCTAGATAAAAATATAAATTTTGAGTAATTTCTTCTATTATTATTAGTGGAATACATTTTTGAGTTAGTCAATTTTTTAACAGTGTTATAAATTATATAGCTAGAATCTTAATAGTCACATGTAGTAGTACATTTACAGATCGAAACCATCAAATTAAAAAAAAAAAACCCTTCAGCTTCAAGTTTGTGTACATTGACGAGCTAAAGTGTTTTTTTTTCTTTTTAAAATAAGATATGCATTGTTAGGCTTCATGAATTCACCCGGTCGGATTAGGTACAACAGTAAATTTTCCAATGGTGAAATCACAGTAAATGGGGGCACAATGAGTCAAGATCATCCATTCGTCAGACCACTTAAAAAGTGTAAGGTTGACTAGCGTGAGAAAATAATCTAGTGTATCAGGTTTCAGAGTTATGGTAGCCATGCATTGTCGGCTGGCCAAATGAGCACTCGTTATCATTTTGATTAACCAACAACTGCCTGGCTAAAAAGATAACGATAACTAATTAAACTTAGCACTAGATCTAAATCATTTGTAATTTATATCCTAATTAATTTGTTTCAGACTCACAAATCATTAACTACATGTGCACAATAGTAATTAACTTTATCAACCCTTATTAATGTGATAATCTTGTAATATCTATTAATGAGCAACATATAATCATGCCATTACATTTAGGATATAACATGTCATTATGTATTTCAGCTTAATGAGTGGAGCATTGCTAGTCAAGAGCGGAACTACATAACCTTCGGCTGACAATAAATTCGGGAAAAATAAGTGAATGAATTGAAATTTTATTAATTGATATGTATATTCACACTTTGCCCCCCTCATCATTACAAAGTTTATGTCATAGCTTTACACAAAGTTTTTGTTATTTTTCCTTTGTGATCTTCATGAGTATTTTAGAAATGATTACGTTATAGTTTACTCAAATTTATACCTTCTTCATTATGGTCCTCATTATGACATTACTGGCCTTTCTAAGTTTTATTGATTTATGAGTAGCTGGCCTTCCTAATATGAGTTGCTGTAGCACTCAGTTTATGATACCGTCATCAAAAAATGTTTAATTGCCAAGTTCAAGATAGATTGTTGTGATCCTCTATGCCCTATTAGTTTGAGATTATAACCTATTCAAATATACAGTTTTTTTGTATTACGATTCCCATCAAACCAAAATCTCGATTCCACCATAAGTAACTGCAGTACTGTCGTTGTTATTTCATATATACCTTTTGGTCCTATAATTACTAAAAGCTATTCAAACGTGACATTACAATCTAATTACATGCAACATTATTTATCCATTTTATGCTTTCTTTCTAAATCATGCCAAGCAATGTGAAAAGGTTTGAAGATAATTTATTGCAATTCAATTTTAACGGATTTAAAGCTAGCTCTAGAAACGTATCAAATCATCCTTCTACATTGTTCTATCATCAACATCACAAAACCTAGCTAGTGCTGTATTCTCGCACGCAATGTCCATATTGTTAATCGTGGTGTCTTCTCATAAAGTCGCATCATAATATATATAGGAAAGGTCAATCCAGACTCAAAATTAAATGATGGTTTCTGTTGGCCTCCATCGGAAGATGATCATTGATTACAAAGTCAATGACGTAAAACAATTTGAAGTTAGCATTGATTATTTTGAACATCGAAAACTCAGCAATTATAATGGGGGACCCTTAATTGAATTGTATCTTGTAAGAAAGAGTACTCGATTGTACTTTTTAGGCAATAGGGGGAGATGTTGGTCAAAACATTCCAAATTTTGGTAGAAGGCAAGAATTTTGTTAAAAATATCTCGTTATTGATAAGGACTACAAGGGATAAAGGTGCATGCCGCCAGTATATATGAAGGCTAATTAATCCAGTTGGTTAAAAATAAATTCAATTCATATTGTTCATTTATTCATAACTTTTACGTAATACAAATTTTAAATAGATTAGCATATAATCAAATTTCTATGAAGTAGATCATGTTAGACGATTTATTCTTTGAAACAGGAAAAAGAAAAAAAATATTGATCGAACCTTCTAATTAAATTGATGGTCATATGCATTGATTAATCAGTTTAAAGGATTGTATCCATGTATATTGTTGAGACTGACTTACATTTAATAATAGTATTGTTAAAAATTAGAATCTAATTTATAAGATTAAGTTTTTTGGTCGATCTGGGAATTTTTGTAACATGCTATCATCAAAGCTAAATTCTCGTCTTCAGTTATTATACGTATAAAATCTACTATAATTAATCTCGTGCATTAAATCACTTAAACACTTTTATCATAGTTCGTAAAGGGGTGTGTTAAGACTTCGTAAAAGGGTGTTAAGACTTTCTTTTTTTTTTATGTATATATATAAATTATAATGATAAGTTTACGGCATAAAATTTTTGGTTTCGGATTGATATAAAATACCACAACAACTGTCAATAATCATGTTGTTTCTGTTGAAGGACTGGATCATAAATCCATTTATGACAAAAAGAATTATTTTTAATCGTATTGTATTTATATTGTGAAACTACTTTATAACCAATGACTAATACACTTAAGAATTTTGCTGATATATAATTTTGTTATATATTCAACTAAACTTTTATCTTTTTAATTGTATGAGTGGGTATAAATATGTATGTATGTATGTTTGTATTTCATCATCATCATCATTGAATTTGTATTTTATATATCTCAAATTATATTAAGTAGGTTAAAGTTTAAACATGCCAATCGAATTGGGCATGTTAAATAATCAACATAGTTATACATACACGTTTAATAAATGGATCATATGTGTTTGTATTAGTACAATTTTCATAGTCTACAAATAAGACTCGGCACGAATACAACACGTTAATACCAATTATTTACTTGATTTGGACAAACTTCATTATATATAGCACTATCTAGATTTCCATCCTTATTCAAGAAAAGAGAAACCTAACCTACAGTGGCTGGTCTGTTAGAAACTTGTACCTTGTGCAGCAAGAAGGAGGTAAGATGGCCCCCTTATACTAGACGAAACAATGAGAATGGCAATTACGTGATGTTTGCAGGACAAAAAAGAGAAAAAACGAATCAAATGCGCATACATACAAAAGTCTATTTATGCATGGACCATGCAAGACGCGTGGGTGATGTATCAAGCACGTACGACGCGCGAAACGCAAAGCATACATGTATGATACTTTGATTTTTGTGTTGTGGGCCCAGTGATAGAATTGGAAGGATTCACGTTAAGATGTTTTTGACATTAGCAGCCTCGCCGTTGTTTTTTGCGTTGGCAACAACCAAACTAACAAACACAGAACCTTCCTTGCAACTTCAACTCTCTAGATTAACGTCCTATTTCAAATTCACATGCCGTAATTTTTAAGTTATAATTTTTATAGAAAAAAATTATATTATAAAATAAAAAATAAAAATATATAATAAATAAAAATTTTGATAAAATTATTAAAGATATATTAAATTTTTCATCATATCAGTAAAAAATCATATTAACATATATTTTAAACTACAACAGCTAATATTTTTTTTGTATATTAAACTATCTGGTATTCAAGTTGGATAGGACCACATGACAGTAAAACTCTCTTAACAAGTATTTAACGCAACTGCATTCCCAAGCCTCGAACATAAAACCTTAGTTAAGCTAGGACAGTCTCTATGCCAGCTGATTAACGTGCTTGTTGGTATTACAACAGTTAACGTTTATCAAACACTTTAATAATGTAACTTTTAAGATACAGCTAGCCATCTCAATCGCAAATAGACCCTAAATAATGAAATTTCCTTCGTATGCATATATTCTATGCCTTTTGAACGTTAAAATTAATTAACATTAGGATACAACTCAAAATAGTGATCATTTTGTTGTATCGTATTTTTACAGAAATTAAAGTGAAAACCAAATAGGATAGTAACTATAATATTCAAAACGTGAAAACCAAATAGGATAGTAACTATAATATTCAATTTTAACGAGAACTCTTTATTCTCTGGTCAAAACCGAATAGGATAATAAGTTAATAACTATAATACCTATTCCAAGTATAACTCTTTATACCCCTGCTAACTCGTCACCTTGTCAGAAAACTACTCTTCCTGTCTACTCATCATCTTGTCAAACAATTCAAATGCGATATAAACCTTGTAAGTCACCTTAATAAAAAGGGCATTTTGGAGAATGTGGCCTGGTGTATTTTATTTGACTTATCATGGGATGTGTTGTTTTGGTCATTTTGTGAGAGTAAAGGAGCCTCATATATAAACAAGCTGCCTCCACCTTAATCAACAAATATTACCCTCAACTTTGATGATCCGAGTATTTGTTTGAGTAAAAGACTTGTTTGCCCTTGAATGAAAACTAAAGTATTTATATGTATACAACTGTGTGCAACGGGTATAAACTAAATTAAGTACTGATAATTGATATTGATTCAATTTACATATGGACTAAAATGGCCTTTCAATGTTCATCTTATTTACAAGTAAGTACCATAAAAATCACCATAATGCTCTCGCTTAATGTAGTGTATTGCATATTTATTGAACAAAAATTATTGGATTGCTGAAGCTTGCAACGCATACGGCATCTTTAACAAACAAATCCTTAAACACTATAAAAAGGATTAATTCACCCTCATTTTTATCGAGAAAAAAAAAGCATCAATCCATTTCCATTTTCCCTTATCTTTTGATCTAATAGAAGAGTAATATGAGTTTTCAAAGTAAGAGGATGATTTGAAAATAGTCAAATCACAAGGAATAATCCAAAATTTACCCCTATAAAAAAGCACCTTGCACTAGCAAAAGAATTGAGCACTTTATCGTCCTCCTTCATTTCAAATATTTTTTTTGAAGGGGCTCTTCATTTCATCTTACTGTAAAGAAACAAGGCACAGAAATAAATTCTGCAGTAACCCAGAATAAAAAAAACAAACAAAGTAGAAGAATAACAAAACAGCAAGAAAAGTAACACTCGCAAATGAGAAGAATTCTCAATTTTTATTATAAGACTGACAGCAGAGAAAGTGCCTTTGTCACAATGGCTGAAAACATAAATGAAGAAAGACTTCTAATTTAATTCAACTTGAAACTAAATAAAATGAACATCAACTAAAACTCTAAGAAAATGATTAAGCTAGATATAAGGCTTCTAATCAAAATAAAGCAAAAGTAATTAAGATAAAGGAAAAACACTTTAAACATTAACACCAACAAGCTACATTCTTATACATGAGCAGACACCTAGCCGTCAATCCTTCACAACTTGCATTAACAGATCAAAGAAAATTCATAAATAATTCGTAAAGCAAATGGATGATAAGGAATTTTTTTAAAAAACATCCTAAAATTTTCCAAACATATCGTGTGAGGACAAAAGCCATGGCATGAAACCTGTAGGTACCCAGTTCACCCTATGAGAGGGAATATAAGGACAAGGGTATTAAGCTGAGGTGGTGTAATGCACTTCATGCTACGATCCAACATTATGATTGCACATCTAACATCTACATTAAAACAATTTATTTTTCATTTCTTTGCAAGCTTATTATCATGTTAAATGCTCTTCTTATTTGTTTATGCTTATTTTCCTCCTCTATACCTGCTTTCACCTCCAAAAGAAATCGACAAAAGGCTTTCCACGTCCAAAATCACCCCCGACAAACTCTATACATTCCTTTATTATTAGCTCATGAGAGCTTTGACACAACTATCTTTGAGCTACCAGAAAATAGAGGAGGAAGAAAGAGTGCACATATACACATAATAATAAAACTACTTTCCCTCTTTAAATGACAGGCGTTTTCGAATTTTTTTTTTCATATTGCACAAAATAAGAGACTAGCAGAGGGAAATTTGATTTAAATGCTGGAGCGAAAAATAGCAACCAATGGCTAGGCTTACCAAAAAACAAATTTCCTATAGCTTCCTCAAGCGAAGTACTCGCTGAAGAGTATCCATAAAATGATAATCTAGAAACAACCGTTCAAGAATAAAATGTGCTAACCAATGATGTCTTAGTACAAGTCAAAAAATGAAGGAGAGGGGGAAGGAAAAAAAAAATAAATTAAAGGCTAGATAGCTCGCCGTTAAGTAACACCAAACAAGCAACCCTAAAATAAACCAAAAGTGGGCGGAGAGTCAAATTGATCCACCAAGGGAAACGGCCACAGCCCTCGCAGGAAAAACTCAAGAAGGCCCAGGAAACTAATAGTGATGAGGAATAGAGATTCCAAGAGAGCCTATAGAAAGGAGTCCAAAAGGCCTTAGGAGACTTCGGAGAGAATTTTCAGATGTCTTCCACAGCAAATGATGTTATGATGGCATCCTAAAGATTAATGCAGCCATTTTTATGGATTGCATAATTTTGCAGGCCAAAGCTAGAAAATTTCTTAGTCACTTTCAACAAGTTGATGCAAAACTAATCCGGAAGACCATCTTTAATAGGATAAATAGAACCTGGCATTTGACACCGATGATGATGCCACACTTTGCAAGGCGTTCCCCACTAGCTTAACTAGGCTTGCCACCAAATTCCATCAGGAACTTCCATGACCTGTGCACAAGATTCCTTACACAATATTTCCGTAGCAGAAAATAGCCCAGATCAACTTGATGCCTCTTTAACATGAAGCAAGGAAAGAATGAGAGGGTGAAGCATTTCCCTTTCTACTTTAAGTAGGAAAATAGTGTTAATTGGAATAGTTGACACTGAAGTAGCTGCATTTTACGAAGGCAATAAATTTGCATAGAAAATATGGGAAGTTTGTCCTCATAAAGAATTTCAAGAGCATGCAATTGATTAATCCAAAGTCCCAATAGTACGTGAGGCTCGATGACAGCGAGGCTATACAACATCAACAAGCTGTGAAGGTTTTCTCATCTCCTCCTATGGCAGCTTAAAGCCACAAGATGCATCACATTCAGCAACGTGCGGAAGAGCCCAACCCCCCAAAAAATAAAGACAAAGAAACATCCCTCCTACGGGATCTACTGCGTAAATTGTCTTTAAATAGTTTCAACTCTTAAAACTATTAGTCGAAGTGATAATGTACAACTCCTGTACTGGAGTGATTAATCGCAAAATGTATAAGCTACTCCATAGATCCAAAATACTTTTAAATGGCACTAATAACCATTTGTATGTTTTCATATCTATGCATTTTTCCAAAATCCATTTTCATTATCATTCCGAAATTCTAGTTAAACACCCTAAGAGGAGTGAATTGGTTATTGAAAAAATATACAAATAAAATCACAAAACAATTTAAGTCAATGCTTCACCAAATTCAATGACAATAAATTTAAAAATGCATAAATTTAAAGAGATAAGGGGAAAGAAAGCAAACACAAGAATTTTTACATTGTTCGGTAAAACCCATTTATATCTATGCCTCCAAGCAAACCGAGCTGAGAATTCTACTATCCAAGGCTTCAAAATGTCAATAAACTTTAACAAGTGGAGATGAATACACACATCTTTCCCAAGCGTTTCTCACACTTACACTCACTCACTTTTAATATTAAAATGAAGTTTACAAGGATTACTCTCTACAAGAGTGTATAGACAAATTATAGCTCAATAACGTATCAATGTATATAGATAAGTAAAATGAAAGCTTAAGATTAGTTGTATGAACAAGTTTAAGCTTTAAGAGATTGAAAAAGTTATTAGATTTGAGTTTGATTTGGGGTTTTATAGTTTAAACAATCAACCGAGCCGTTATTGACTTTTTGTGGACTTACTGGATCGCCACTAAAATGAGGCGGTTAGTCATTATGTTGATGTGGCAAGTTACCATTACAAAATCAAATTTGAAAATTTAGCCTAAAAGGATCACCACTTGCTTTAGGCGGTTAGCCACTATCTTTTTGGACTTGAAGCAGTCAGCTGCTATTGGTTAAGCGGTTAGTCGCTATTGTTCCAAAACTTACAGATTTAGGCCAAAACTTTTTGAAATTATAGTATATCACAAAGTTTGTAACTATTTACAAATAGGTCCATTTTCAAAATTTGAAACATTACTTGTTGATTTCAAAGTTCTTGAAATCTTTCAATTTTGTCCATAAATTTTAAAAACAACCAATTTCATAAAATCATTTTTCTTACAAGTTTAAAAGAGTTTATATTATAGAAAACATCCTAACTTTCAAATGTCATAAAAAATATCTTGAACTTTCAAATGCTAAATTATGCACATTGAGTTGTGCTAAATTTACAAGAAATATACAATAGAGATCGCTTTAAGATAGTACCCTTCATATTCATCCTTAATTGTGCCATTGTCCATTGGTTGTCTTGAGCTTGATATCTCATATATGAATTTTTGCCCTTCAGGAGTTGGTGAGATTGTGAAATATAAATTTACTATTTTAAGCTTTTACACGTGGTTTGTTATAATCAAAATTAAGGTTCGTATAACCGTTTAAGCCAACACATTTCTTCTCACGAGCACTCATGATCATCTCACACATATCATATATGCTTTCAAAAATTTCAAATTTTTATTAAGAACTGACAGTAATATCTATGATCTCATTTCCCACTAGAACTTTAGTTTAGGGGGAAAATTCAACTAACTTGATTCCATAAATTCAAAGAATAATTAACATTTACTCATATGTCGAGGGAAAAGTAAAATTTTCCTAGAAATTTAGTTGAAAGGAAAAGTTTAATGCAATAAACATTCCCTTCTATGTCAAAGGAAAAGTAAATTTTTCCAAAAACTTTAGTATAGGGAATAATGTGAAAGAACAATTAACATTCCCTCCAATATTGAGGGAAAAGTAAATTTTCAACAAAAGTTCAATTCAGAGGAAAAGTTCAAAAAGCAACTAACATTCTCTCTTATATTGAGGGAAAATAAATTTTCCCTCGAACTTTAGTATATGGAAAAAGTTCAAAGAATAATCAACATTCTTTCATATGTTGAGGAAAAAGAAAATTTTTCCCAAAACTTCAGTATAGGGAAAAAAAAATCAAAGAACAATTAACATTCTCTTCTACGACGAGAGAATAGTAAATTTTCACTAGAACTTCAATTCAAGAGAAAAGTTTTAACAAAAATTGACATTCGTTTCTATGTCAATTGAAAAGTAGATTTCCTCTTAGAACTTTCGTTTAGAGGAAAAGTTCCCTCCCATATCAAGGGACAAATTGGATTTGCACTAAGAACTTCAGTTTAGAGGAAAAGTCTAATGGAATTAATTATTTACCTCAACATTCCCTTTGACATCAAGGGCGAAATAAATTTTCTCCTAAGAACTTAAGAGAAAAAGTTCAAAGGAATCAATTCCATAGACTCGAAGAGTGATTCATATTTCTGCATAGAGCTTCAACTAAGAGAAACAATATAGAAAAATTGATTTAGTCGATTTAAAGAATAATTTGAATTTTCTCTTGGAACTTCAGTTTGGAGAATAGTTCACTTTTCCCTACCAACAAAGAGGAGGAATTCTTTAGTAATATTTTTTTAGTGAATAGTTCACTTTTCTATAGGGCAAGGAGGAAAAACTTCCCTAGACTAATAAAAAGGAAAAGCTCCCCGATCATATTCCTTCGGAATAGTTTGCTTTTCCCTAAGCCAACAAGGAGGATCCCTAAGCCAATATGGAGGAAAAATTCCCCAATAATCACTACTAGAAAAAGGCTAAGCAATGACAGTTTTTTTATCATCATGCACCCAATTAGATGACGGTTTGCCCAACCATCATTGAAACTTGTGTCAAGAAATTTTAGATGACGATTTATATGTGTCACGGATTTTATTATGTATTATTAGTCATCAATTTGCCATGCACACATGACAAAATCCTATCATAATATTGTCTAGGCATGGATATAAAATTAAATGTTTAATTAAAAATTAATATATAAATAAATACTAAATCATTTAAAATGATAAATATTTAATTTAGTGGAACTAAATTTTATTTTTAAATTAAAATTAAAATTTTAATATTATCATTAGTTTAGCTTGAATTTTTTTTTTGCGCCAATTCTTGTTATCACTCATCTTAATTTTGGTGGGAATGAATTTTATATTATATTATATTATATTATATTAGGTAATATATGTAATATGATAAAAAGAACTAAAATTAGCCAACAAGCATAGACAATGATCATTAAGATCCAAGTAATATCATGATACATTCATCTCATCATATAATGTATCAGTTAAAATAATACAGTTATTACTAATATATATCATGATACATTCATCTCATCATATAATGTATCTCAATCATCACTAACTCCTCAACAAAAATATTTATTATTTACTCAAAAACTCATGAAACTCAATCAATTCAATAAGTAAACAACTCATTAGCACAACATCATCCCTCCAAATCAAATTAAGCAAAAAGTACACAAATTCTAAAACCAGTAACAAATAAAAGCACAACTTGCTAGTCAAGCAAAAGGCCAAGTTGTTTTGTGATCAACCTTTACCTTTATTCAAATTTCAAATGTAGTTTTCATTATATAGTGCTAAAGTGATCAGCTATTTTGCCAAAGCATATATCATGCCTCATCTTATCACTACATGGAAAATAAATATTAAAAAAAATTTACAAGCAAAATTCAAATAAGGTTTCCGCACTTTTAGTATCTTGTGTTTCCAAACAAATGAAACCTACACCTGATTATAACTATAAAAGCGACTTTTCTCGATTAACCCATTTGATAGGTACTTAACTCAATACTTTTAATTAGATAAAAAAGAATTACAACCAAACAATTTTATTATAAATTTTAATCAAAACCAAACAAATAATAACTCACCTTACTTTCAAATCACATAGTTATTCACATAAGCTCCTAGAAATTCCATGGTAAACAATTTTGGAAAATGAGCTCAAGCTCTTTTGTGACAAATAAGTATTGCAAAAGCACCAAATAAATAGTAGTTCAAGCTTACTAGTTTTTGGAAGGGTAATTATCCACTGACCACTTGTTTTTTTTTAGTTTTTTCAAAAATACACAAATCTTTTTTTTTTTTGGGCAGCACTCTACCTGAAGTTAACATTGTTTTTCGTTGGTCCACTCCAGTTATAACACTGTTAGAACTTTGCTGACATTATAAGGGCAAAATTGTCATTTCACAACGACATTGTTTGAAAACAGAAGTGGACAGGTGCAAACAATATAACTTCAAGTGCAGTTCAGCAAAATAATAATAATAATAATAATAATAATAATAATAATAATAATAATAATAATAATAATAATAATAATAATAATAATAATAATAATAATAATAATTGTGTATTTTTGAAAAAATAAGAAAAAAAGGTGATTGGTGGATAATTGCCCTTTTACATTTGGGGATAAAAAAAGTTATTTAGACAATATTCAATTAATTTTCTTAACAGTTTAAAGACGGAAGTGGACTAGTGCAAAATAATATAACTTCAAGTGGAGTTCAGCAAAAAAAATTAAGAATTGTGTATTTTTGAAAAAGTACAAAAAATAAGTGGTTGGTGGATAATTGACCTTTTTAGAATCTTTTGCCATATCAGAAAGAATTGTTCTAGGAGAAACTTAAGAATCATTACAGTAGCATCAAGTACCTAAAATGAAAAAATATATACTGTGTCCAATGCTTGCAAAATACATTTAGAAATTACTTAATCAAATATAATACAAAAGAAAGGGAGGTTAAAACTTAGAAAGGATAAAGCCATTGAAATTTAAGTTTCAAAACTTGACAGGTGGCTAAAGCACAAGCTCTTGCATGCAATCTTAAAAGTTTCGAATTGTCAAATTAATGATGTGCAACATTATTATATATGCTATTTTTCAAGAGAATTGTTTTTTTAAGTCTTTTTATATCACAAATTAATCAAGCATATAAATTATTTTCCCATTTGACACCCAAATATTTCTCAAGGTATAAAGATTTGCATTTATTAAGTAATAAAAGTTTGCAGATAACTATATTGATGTAGAGTTCCTTCCCTTATCGTACAAATAATTAAAAAAATCACATTATTAATACCCACTTAAAGAAACCAAATAAAATTGTAGGTTTTGGTAACATATTGCATCTCCTGCAAAAAATAAAAATACCTAGAAACTAAAACAATAAATTATTCAACAAATTACAAGTTAAATTTATGCATAAATATGAACATCAAAACAACAATGGCAAGTCAAAACAAAAACTATCCTGTCACTAATTTTAAGTTCAATGCAACATAAAATAATAACATGCAAAAGTCCAACCGTTCAGTGGTGTACATTATTCAACAAATTACAAATTAAATTTAAGCATAAATATGAACATCAAAACAACAATGGTAGGTCAAGACAAAAACTATCCTATCATTAATTTTAAGTTAAATGCAACCTAAAATAGCAGCATGCAAAACTCTAATTGTCCAATGATATACAGCAACCCAGTTTCCAAACAGACCCTAAACTCTAGGCAATACAATCTTGATTCTGTTAGCCTAAAGGGCTACATATATTATAATTTTGATGATAATAAACATGTGTCTTAAGTGATTTGATAAATATTGCATTTTTCATTTTCACTAGTTCTTGAAGGATAATCTTTATGCAAGTGAATCAAGTGAAATCAAGTTCAAGACACTCAACAGACAATGGCTCGATCAAGAATAAAGTTTAAAGCTTAACGGACTCATTATTGCAACAATTCTTGTAAAGTCGGTATGATTTAATATATGCATAGTTTAACATTTGAGAAGCTCAAGATTTTTTTTAATAAATCATCATCTTTCATAAACTAAGGATTTTGCAATTATAAGCCAAATATTTTATGAAATTAATTTTTTTTCAAAATGTGGACTAAAATGAAATTTTTTTGCAATATTTGATTTTAATAAGTATTGTTTTGAATTCTGGATTTAAATCTATTTGTAAATATTTGAAATATTTAGGCCATATTCTAGTTTTTAAAACTTTTCGGGCCAAAGTATTTGCCGCCTGAGGCAAATTTCAAATTTTGGATTAAATTGAAAATTTTTTGAAAGCTTTGAAATAAATAAGTATTATGTTAAAATTCTAAATATGACCTCCTTGAAAGTATTATAAAATTTTAAGTCATATCATAATTTCAGAAAGTTTTCGGAATGACAAGCATTGTTTAGAAATTCTAAAATTAGACCTTTTAATAAAATTTTATAACGATTTGGGCCATAGTAAAATTATAAAAATTTTTGGGAAAAATTCAAATTTTAACAGTAATTTTCATTGTACTGAAGAGGTGAGCCAGCTAATTAAGAGGCTAGCTGCTTACCTGCTAAAATTTACCTGTAATGGCTAGTTTTTGAGCTAAAGCTATATAAACTTAAATCCAATTAATTTTAAAGACTTATGCAATAAAAAAACAAAAAGCATACAACATGTAAATCATCATTTATTGAATCATCATTGTGCTATAATTCGTATATCCACTTTAAAAGAGAGTTTTTGTTGTAATCTTTATTTCTCATCAAATTTGTGAGTATATAAGTGTGAGAAACACTTGAGTGAAGAGATTGAGAGATAATCTCTTGATTGTAAAGGTTTATTGACTTGGAAGTCAATTGTAAAGAACTTGAAGCCTTGGGAGACTTGGATAGTGAAATCCTCAAGCTTGGTTAGTTTGGAGGCGTAAACGTAGGCGGGGATTGCCGAACCACGTAAAATTATTGTGTTTGCTCTCTCTTCCCTTACTATTTTATTATTGTGCTTTATTAAATTTATTGTTTTTGATTTCATTAAGGCAATAGATTGAATTGTTGTGTGGTTTGTTTAGCTTAACCTTTAAAAACCCAATTCACTTCTCCTCTTAGGTTGCATAACTAGCATTTCATTTGGTATTAGAGCTTGGTTCTCTTATTAGGATTAAATTTTCTAGAGTAAAAGATCCATGGCAACCCAAAATGACTCTATCTTTAGGGAAGGATAATCCACAACTAGGTCACCATTCTTTGATGGTAATGACTACTTTTATTGGAAAATTAGGATGAGAATTTATTTGCAAGAACTAGATTATGAAATTTGGGAAGTTGTATGTGATGATTCATTCATGCCTATGACTAAAAATGAAGTCGGGGAAGATATTTCAAAACCTTCATGGGAATGGAATGAATTGGAAAATAGAAAAGCTTCTCTAAATTCTAAAGCTATGAATGTCTTATTTTGCACACTTGATAAGAAAGACTTTCGTAGAGTGTCTAGTTGTGAAAGTGCTCATGAAATTTGGAACGAACTTGAAGTTGTTTATAAATGTACAAATCAAGTGAAAGAGTCTAAAATTATTAGATACACTTGACAATATGAATTGTTCTAAATAGAACAAAATGAGAGTGTATATTCTATGTATACTAGAATTACAGACATAGTGAACACTCTAGGAGCCCTAGGAAAGACATTTTCGAATAGCGAGAAAGTTAAGAAAATTATTAGGTCAGTATTAAAAGAATAGAGACTTAAAATGACTGCCATTGAGGAAGCCAAAGATTTAAATACCTTGCTCATTGATGATTTGATTGGTTCTCTTATTTCATATGAGAAAGACTTGACAGCGGAAAAAGGCAATGCGAAGAAGAAGAAAAGCATTGCTCTCAAATCCTCAAAACATGAGAGTGATGAGGATAGCGAGCTGGATAATGAGGAGATGGCTACGTTGGCTAGGCGATTTAGAAAACTTCTACAAGAAAACTAGTGAGCAAAGAAAGTTCAGAAATTACAATGATTAAAATAAGAAGAATGAGCCAATTACTTGCTATGAATGCAAGAAACCCAAACACATATAATTGGAGTGTCCTCTTCTCAACAAGCTCAAGAAGAAGGCAATGGTAGCTACATGAGATGGCAACGATGGAAAAATAAGTGATGATGAATAGCAACAAGATATGACAAATCTAGCTCTCATGACAATCAAAGAAGAATCATTTGATGAACTTGATGAGGTAAGTGATCTTCCAACATATGATGAGTTATATAATGCCTTTAAAGAATTACGTGATGATTAGATAAAAATAGGTAAAAAGAATGTGTCCCTTAAAAAGAAAATGCTAGAAATTTCAAATAAAAATGATGCTTTAGAAAAATGTAATGATTCATTAAATGAAAAGATTAAAGGACTAGAGTTAGATAATAATATGTTGCATGATATAATTGCATCATCTAAAGATAAATAAAGTATTTCATACGAGCATGAAAAATCGCATGTTAATGAATTGATGAAAGAAAATGAAGTGCTTAAGAAAAGGAGTAATGAGCTCAATGAAATTGTGTTAAAATTCACAAGTGGTCAAAAGAATTTAGAAGATTTACTGAGCACTTAAAAATGTGTGTTTGATAAGGAGGACTTGAGTATAAGCCTAACTTGAAACAAAAATATTATAAGAATTATTTTGTCAAAGCTACCTCTACAAGTGATCATAAGATTGTTTGTCATTATTGCAATGGAAATGGTCACATGAGTTATAGATGCCATGTTAAAAGAAATACATATTATGGAATCAAGTGTATTTGGGTTCTAAAAGGAACCAATGCTAACACTCAAGGACCCAAGAAGTTTTAGGTACCTAAAACTTAGAAATTTTTTCTTCAGGGATCAAGGAAAAGGAAAAACAAATAGTACTTGGACAGTGGATGTTCAAGATACATGAGTAGTAATTACTCTTGGTTATCAAGTTTTACTAAGATCAAGAACGGTGGAAATATTTCCTTTGGACATAATTCAAAGGGAAAGATCATTCATATTGGCAATATCAGTAACATATCCTCTACTCTTATTGAAAATGTGTGTTTGGTTGAAAACTTGAAACACAATTTGCTTAACATTAGTCAATTATGTGATAAAGGCTATAGAGTTATTTTTGATAAATCGAAATGTGTTATTGAGAATGCATATGATGGTAAATTTTTTTTTTAGGAAATAAATGTGTTAATGTTTATACTATTAATATAGATTATGCATCTACTAATGATAAATCTTTCTTTAAATTGCATGATGATGGTTGGTTATGGCATAGAAGACTAGGTCATGCAAGCATGGATTTGATTTCAAAAATTTCAAAAATTTCAAAAAATAATTTGGTTAAAGGTCTTCCAAAAATCGGTTTTCAAGAAGATATAATTTGTTAAGCTTGCCAATTTAGAAAACAAATCAAAGCTTCTTTAAAAAACAATAACCATGTCTCTACTTCAAAACTACTTCAATTACTTCACATGGATTTGTTTGGACCTTCTCGATATGCTAGTTTAAGTGGCAAATATTATGCATTTCTAATTGTGGATGATTATTTTAAATACACATGGGTATTGTTCTTAGGTAATAAGGATGATGCCTTTGATGCATTTAAAGTTTTCTGTAAAAAGGTTCAAAATGGAAAGGGATGTGCTATTTTTTGTATTAGAAGTGATCATGGTAGAGAATTAGAAAATTGTGCATTTGAAAATTATTGCAATGATTTTGGCATTGAGCATCAATTTTCATCACCTAGACTCCATAACAAAATAGAGTTGTTGAGAGAAAGAATAGGTCTGGCTAAGATCATGTTGAATGAAAATTCTTTGCTTAAATATTTTTAGGCCAAAGCCGTCAACACCGCTTGTTATATTTTAAATCATGTGTTGATTAGACTTTATCTCAACAAGACTCCCTGTGAGCTTTAGAAAGATAGAAAACCCAACATTAGTTTGTTCAATGTTCTTGGATGCAAATGTTTTATTTTGAACAAAAAAGATAATTTTGGCAAATTTGATCCAAAATATGATATTGATATTTTTCTTGATTATTCAAACATAAGCAAAGCTTATAGAGTGTATAATAAAAAAACTTTGGTTTTGAAAAAAAATCTATGCATGTCACATTTGATAAGTCGAACCCTTCTTTTATGGAGAAAGTTGTTGTGAATGATGATGCGGATGAAGAGACACAAGAAAAATTATCAAAAGATAAACAAGAGGATGCACTACAAGAAAATCAAGAGAATACACAAGAAGAACAAACAAATATGGAGCAACAAGAAGGTACTTCTCAAACACTCTTCAAGGAGTAATGATATGTTTCCTCTCATCCTAAGGATTTAATTTTATACGATCCTTAAAGAGGTGCTACCACTAGATCATCATTTAGAAATACTTGTGACCATGCTGCATTTATATCTCAAATTGAACCAAAATCCTTTGTGGATTGGAAAATGATAAATCTTGGATTATGGCAATACAAGAGGAGTTGAATCAATTTGAGAGAAACAATGTTTGGGAATTAGTTCCTAAACCGGATTACCAATCCATCATAGTTACTAAATGGGTGAATCTGGTGTGATTGTAAGGAATAAAGCTAGATTAATGGCTCAATGGTACAACCAAGAAGAAGAAATTGATTTTGATGAAACATTTATACCTGTAGCTAGATTAGAATCCATTAGGATGTTGTTAGCATATGCATGTCATAAAGATTTTATTTTATTTCAAATGGATGTCAAGAGTGCTTTTTTAAATGGTTATATTATGGAAGAAGTGTATGTGAGACAACCCTCTACTTTTGAAAATGAAAAATTTCCAAATCACGTTTATAAGTTGTTAAAAGCACTATATGGATTGACACAAGCACCTAGAGCTTGGTACGATAGGATTAAAAATTTCTTGTTGGATAACATTTTTTCAATGGGAAAAGCGGATACTACTCTCTTTGTTAAGTATAAGAAATCAAGAAATACTTGTTTAAATTTATGTTGATGATATTATCTTTGGTTATACTAATGAGTCTTTGTGCAAGAAGCTTTTATCTTGTATGAGTAAGGAATTTGAAAATAGTATGATGGGAGAATTGAAGTATTTTCTTGGACTTCAAATCAAATAAAACAATAAATGAATCTTCATTAACCAAGCTCAATATGTCAAATATTTACTCAAGAGACTTGGCATTTATGACTCGAAGACCAAGAACACTCTAATGACCACAACAATCAAGCTTTACAAAGATAAAAAATGTAAAGAGATTGATATTAAAATATATCGAGGTATGATTAGCTCTTTACTTTACTTAACCGCAAGTAGACCCAATATCTTATTTGTATTTTTGTGCGCAAGATTTCAATCATGTCCCAAGGAATCTCATTTGTTTGCTGTTAAAAGAATTTTTTGTTATTTGAGTGGAACCACAAATCTTAGTTCTTGGTATCCTAGAGGAACTCATATAGATTTAACTTGTTATTTGGATGTCGATTTTGCCGGTTATAAAATTGATAGTAAGAGCACTAGTGAAACTTGTCATTTTGTAGGTCATTCTCTTGTTTCATGGTTTAATAAGAAACAAAATTCGGTTACATTATCAACCACCGAGGTAGAATATATTACTGTAGGTAGTTGTTGTACACAAGCTCTTTGGATGAAACAAACACTTAAAGATTATGGCATTAATCTTAAACAAATTTCTATCATTTGTGATAATACTAGTGCAATAAATCTTTCAAAGAATCCCATTCAGCACTTTAGAACCAAGTATATAGAGATTAGACATCATTTCTTGAGAGATCATGTTCAAAAGGGAGATATTGCATTAGAATTTATCTCTACAGAAAAACAACTTGTTGATAATTTTACAAAAACTTTTTGCGATGAACAATTTTCAAAAATTCGGCATGAACTTGGGATGATGAAATTTTCGCATTAAAATCTATAATCATGTTATTGAGACTATTAAAATTGATTGCTTGATGATTTTTTTATGATTATGAAGTTTTTAAGCATGATAAATAAGTGATGTATTTGAATTATTAATCTTCGAATGCTTACATGTCTCATGATTGTGTAATGTATATGCATGATAAATGTGTTATATTTTAAAAATTAATATCTTTGAATATTTATAATTATGATTCATGCTTTAAAATGGCTTTTGAAAGTGTTTAAGATCATTGAAATGGTCTTGGAATCAATCAAAATTAGCCGAAAAGCAAACATTTGTGCAGAAGGGCAGCAAATAGTCGGCTAGCCGCTTGGGCACTGCCCCAAACCCAAGCCACTTGCCCCTAAGTGGCTAACTGCTTGGTCACGGGTTTAAGGAATTTCTTCCCTCCTTCTCTTGCTTTCTTCAATCTTTCTCTATTCTTTTTCATGGCCGTTCATTTTTCCTCCATTTCCTCTCAAATTTTCTTCATTTCTCGCTAATTTTTATGCTAAAAACACTCATCAAAATCATTACCCATCCATTAATCTTTCATCATTCATTGTCAAAACACCATTTCATTATTTCTTCTAAAAAATCCCAAAATAAAAGTCCTAGCTTATCTATTTCACTCAAAATTTTGAAAATCCGAATTTGTATGCTTGGGCATTTTTGCGTTTTCACCACCATCCTCTTTATCACATCCACCATCTTCATCTTGATTTCTATTGAGTGTTAGAAAGTGTATATTTATAAAGGAGAAAATCGTCATTTTACACTTTAAGTCTCTTGTGATTTAATTATGTGTGTTGTATTCTAATTAAGTATTTTATGTATTTTAGGAGTATCATGGTCATTTCACAATGAATGAGAGATCAGACAGCAAAACAGACATCACTTTTGAACTCAGGACGGTCGAAAACCTTAGGAGGAGCATAAAAGGAAAAACAGTATTGTTCACATGTGCGGTACTGTTCATTGTTCACATATACAGAATAATGACGTGGCAGTGGCCGATGAGGTGTCACGATCCTATTAGACTAAAATTCTTATGTACTATTAATTGGTGATGTGGCAGCATGTTAGTGGAACATAAATCATGCGTACGGTACATGCATATACACGAAATTATTTTCAACCAAACCGCCTCACTATTCAAACTGCGTGGTCAAATCGCGTACTGTTGACCGATGACGTGGCGCAATCCTAAGCATCCAAATTGTTTTTAATTTGGTGGTCATGATTTACTCAATATATCTATAAAAAAGGGGTTCAACCCTTAATTTGACATCCCTGAATTCATTTTGAGCTCCATTTTCTATAATTCCTTCTCTATCTTGTATTTTCTATATATTTAATAAATTTTCATTTCACCTCTAGTTCAATTATAAGTAGCTAATTTTCTTTTAAACTTGGGTTGAAGGTGAAGTCTCAACGTGTGCCATGGGTTTTATTTGGTAAATTTACTTTCTCTTCCCCTCTGATTTTTGTGGATGCTTTGACTTTTCGTCGACAGATAGTACTGATCTTGTCTAGATTCGCACTAGTTTAACCAGCTCCCTAGTACAAGGTTATTACTATTTGGCACGATAAGCCTTTAGCATCACATTGATTAGAATGTGGTTCATGAGGGGAAACCCCCCTCATGATTTAAATGGCAATAATAAGGAATTTTTGACTCATGGTGCATGTTGATGTAGATCCAGATACCTAAGTGTTTCATTTCAATAGATTTCGCTTTAATTTATTCTTGTCATTCTAATTTAAATTTTAGGATATTCCAAATCATTTTCACCACAAACCCAACCACCCTCATAGAAAATTAACTCTACACATAATTAAAATCCACCTCCTCGTGGAATCGACACTCGTCACCATTTATCTATTCTACATAACTTCGTGTACTTGCGAGTTCAATAAAATTTGCACTACAAGTTTTTAGCGCCGTAGCCAAGGAGGTAAGTTATTTTAATTTGTAGAATTAATTTTTGTAAATAATATTATTTTTTAGTTATTTTCTTTTAATTTTTTTCTTATTTAAAAAAAAGAAGAAAGTGAATCTACATTTTGAGGTAAGAATTTCTTTTGTTTTTTTCTTCTTTAAAATTTTGTAATTTAATTTTCAAGTTATTTTTCTTTATAATTTTTTTCGTTTATCTTATTAAGTTATTTTAATTTTAGTTAATTTATTTCACCTATTGTTTTTAGTGTGTTTTCATAGTAAAGTTGTAACAGCGCGATAAGGTTAGTATTATAATTTCTCCTTCTTCTTTATTTTTATTTGTTTGTTCTCATTGTTTGTATTCTTTGCACACATGGTCAAAGGCCACTATTACCTAATTTTGAGCCCATAGATCTTAAACTTGAAAAAACACTTCGCATACATAAACACGTTGCAATTAAAAATAAACTTGAAATGGATTTGTAACAACAGCAACAAGGACCACATGAGAGGCCATTTAAGGACTATTTCAGTCCTTTAGCTAATTTGAGCACATCATGCATAAGATACCAAAATGTAGCTGCTAGGAGTTTTGAGTTAAAACATAGTGTGCTAAATTGTCTCCCAACATTCTATGGCCTAGAAAATGAGGACTCATATAATCATCTGAATGATTTTCTTGCTGTCTGCCAAACTTTTAAATATGAGAATTTTTCAGATGATGATGTTAAACTTAGATTATTCTCATTTTCTTTTAAGGATAGAGCTCAATCATGGTTCAATACATTGCCTGTTAATACCATTATATCATGGTAACAAATGGTAACAAAACTTTTGAATAAATACTTTCCAGTGTATAAAACTAATGTTATTCGCAGGAAAATTTTATAGTTTACCCAGAGAGAAGACGGGCAATTTTTCGAAGCATGGAAGCGATTCAATGGGTTACTCTTGAAGTGTCCACATCATGGGTATGAGAAATGGCACCAATGCCAATATTTTTTTGAGGGATTATTGCCGCATGTGCAAGAATGGCTAATGGCAACAAGTGGAGGAAAAGTTTACCTTTTCCTAAGTCAACAACAGGATAAAGTTCTCTAATAATAATTCTCTGAAATCAAGAATTGTTCGTTAAGAACGAGTTGCATTTCCCCCTAGAACTTTAGTTTATGGAAAAAGTTTAACCGAATTGATTCTATCAATTCGAATGATGATTCACTTTTTCTCTTACAAATTCAGTTTAGAGGAAAAGCTTGATAAACAACCAAAATTTCCTCTTAGAACTTCAATTCTACAGGAAGAGTTTAGCATAATTAATTCAGTCCATTCAAAGATAAACTAATATTTCCTTATAAGAAATTCAGTTCAAAGAAAAGAATTCAAAGAACAAATAATACTTCCTCTCAGAGGTTTAGTTCAAACGAAAAGTTCCATAAAATCAATTCTGTAGATTCGAAAAAAATTTGCATTTCCCCTTGGAATGTCAATTCAGAGGACAAGTTTAAAGAATAGTTATCATTACCTCTTAGATATTAAGTTTAGAGGAAAAGTTCAACAAAATCAATTCCATCGATTAAAACAACTAGTGCTTCTTTCTCTTCAATTTGGAAGAAAATTTTGAACTCCATTTCATTAGATCAATTCAAAGGAAAATTTCCTAAAAAAATTCTTCCTCGAATCATTCCTTTGAGAAATCAATTCAAAGATGAAGTCAAATTCTCATGGAACTTTAGTTTAAGAATTGTTATCTTGCCTAATTCTTATTAGCTTGGGAGGGATTATGTCTCATAATTAAATAATTGGTATATTCAAAACGAAGGCTACCTACATTCCATAAAAAAAAATCCACAAGCATTAATTTAGGATGATTATAACCGAGGTCAGAACAATCCTTATCTCATAATGAAAAATTCCACAAGCAAAGCTCACAGATGATCGAAATTCTACTAATTAAATCATCATAATCAGAATAATGAAAATATAAATTTGAACCTACCAAGTATTAAAATATGCTCATAATCTAAATTTGATAATAGATATACTAGAACCAGAAGAGACATTCAGAACCGAAAGCTAAAATCGAAAGGAACTAAAAATTAAATTCATAAGAAAGCAAAAACTACCTCTGGAACTAAAAGCTAAATCCAGAATAAAAGACTTCTAGAACCAGAAACTACATTAATTGGCTTATGCAAGATCTTCAAGGCAATATCCATCCGAACTACTTTAAAGACATTCAAGGAAAAGAAAGGCTAAGAAAAGATTGAGGCAAACAAAAGCTAAACCCACAAGCGCAAGCCAAACCAAGAAAAGGCTAATGCCATGCAAGGCAAACGAAGGCTGATGAAAAACCGAGGCATAGGCTAACCGTAGAAAAATGCTGGAGCAAAAAAAAAATGATTCAAATTAAGGAATGACCAACCCCCTACCCAAGACAAAAATGATTCAAGTTAAATCAAGGCAGAAAATATCCACTTGCCAAAATTTTGGAATACAAACAAAAGTTCTCATAAACTTTCCTGAACCAATCAGAATCTCTAGTAAAGTTTCGCATTTCCCTTTAGAATTTTAGTTTAGGGGAAAAGAATTTCAGGAAACTAGCAATTTCTTCTAAAACTTCAGTTTAGAGGAAAATTTGGAAACTAACTTTTTCTCTGAACTTAAGTTCAGAGAAAAAGTTCAGTAGAATCAATTATGTCGATTTAAAAGAAATGCGTAAGTCCTAAAACTTCAGCTCAAATTAATTCCATGAACTAAAAGAACAATTCATATTTCTTGCTAGAACTTCAGTTATGAGGAAAATTTCAAAGAATAATTATCTTTTCCTTCCGAAATCTTTAGTTCCAAAGGAAAATTCAAAGAACTAACATTTCATCTTGGGGCTTCAGTTAAATGGAAATAGCTCACTTTTTCCTAAGTCAACTAAGTGGAAGAGTTCACTGATAACATCCTTTCTGAAATATATTCCAATGCCTAAAACATAGTTACTTTTTTTGAAAAGGCTATGTGAGTATGCGACTAATCAAACAAAACTCAGAACTTCTTATCCTAGTAAAGAAAATACTTTTGAGAGTGAATTTGTGTACGTACCAAACTTTTAGGGAATCATATTACAACGTGTCTCTTTCAAATAAATCAGGAAGGATCATTTTGAATGAGATGGACATACATATTAGACCTCCTAAATAAATTCCAAAGGAAAATAAAAATAGGAGGATTTAGGTTCCACATGGTTCCAGACTTATCACCTAAGGAAACCATTGTCAGGACACAAGCGAAAAGGGAAAAAGAACATACAGGAAAGGAAATAGTGTGCAAAGTCGCCTACATAAATCTACATACATGTGTACTGATTTGAAATGGTGATACGTGTCTTTGGAACTAGGGTTTGTAAGGACACTACCCACTTCAAGGGAAAAAACCCATCTTCTTCCACTTTCTTTGTTTTCTTTTGTATTCTTTAATCTTAGATAAAAGAAAACACTAACTTAGGTATCCGAGCACCTTTTGTGTGTAACCACACTAGCTTTAAGAGTGATCAACATTATCAAGTTGTCCACAACTACAAATTTGTGTAGTTGTAAAAATTTTATCTCTTTCAAAACCTATTACCAAAAGCATTAAAATCATCAGGTAGAGGCATTTGATGTGTAATTTCATTCACAAAATTACCTAATAATTTGAGTAAAATAAAATTTGACAGCCAAGACAACTGGCCTCAATATCTCTAACGCCTTAGCAGTTGAGTGAACTTTCAAACACCCACTCACAACAAATGACCACATGTAGACTCTTTAGGACTTATCTTCTTGAGAACTAAGCCTGTGGCAGGTGAAGGATTAGCATACTGGCTAGATTGTCCTCCATAGGTGTGCTTTTCCCTATGAAACCGAAATATTTTGCTTTATATTTTAAGCAAAATGCGGAAGGTGAGCGTGTTTCTTAACTTTCTGATGTCAATGTTGTCGTCAGTCTATATTAACAGTGAGTAATTCTTTTTTTGGATTATCATTTGGTTAATCTCAAATGTCATTTTTATCCTTATTCTGTCAAAGTTAACGGCAGTATGTACGGATTTTAAGGTTTGCGGTGATAGCCTTTGAAACATTCGGGTGGTGCAAAAATTTGTTAGAAATATGTGGGGTAAGCAAAAAATATGTTCAAGCTATTAGGAGTTAGACTTCTTTATATATATATATATATGGTTAGGCCAGTAGTAGAATTCTCTCCATGTCTCTCACCTTTGTGCCCTATTTAAGATGGAGTAGATTTCAAATTACCTTCACCTAGTGTGATTGTTTTCAATTCATACCAAAAGTATAAAAATATCACCTTACTCTCTCCATATCGTTAATTTTGATGACTGACTAATATTAACTTAATAAAGTAAGATATTACCCTGGCACTAACTAATAACATAAGAAAGTTAAAAATTTATAAGATTAAAAAAATTAAAACTAAAATATTGTAAGATTTAAATTTTTAAAGGATTTCTCTATGATGCTGTATGTATTTTTACAATATTAATAATGGGATTGTTGTGGACCTTTAAATTTAAGTATTTTAATCTTAACCATTTATTTAATATAATATAATTTAATATAATGAATAATTAACTAGTTAATTAATTAAAAAATACCGGTAGTCTTCTGGTTGTAAGTAAATTGATCTTTTTAATTTTAAATTAATCAAAAGAAAGAGAAAAAGATGATAATGAGAGATGAGCCGTAGGTGAGGACGTTGGCTGATTTAGATAAGTACGTAGTTTTATTAGGATCCACAGTTATTGTAATCTCACTACAAGAAATATGTATCATGACTGGCAATTTTTTTCTTTTCGTTTGTTTTCAGAGAAGCACCTTGTTTCGATAGATGCTAAGTGATTTTAGTGGTAATAAAGTGTGATAATTTGTTTATGCTTGTCCGGGGGAATGAGGCTGCTTCAAATAAGGATGTTGTTCAGGAAGTGCACGAAGAAGATAAATTGTTTAATGACTATAAGTAGAATTTGATCAAAATTATTTTATTATTGTTCTTGCTACATGAGATATTGCATTTTATATCTCTTTTTGTTTTTTTTTATTTAGAATCACCTTTTAATGGTTTATTAACAAGTTATATTATATTAAAAATAATTTAAATTTATTATTATTAAAAATAATGTGTACTGTTGATTAGATCCAATAGTACATATTCTTACATTATTGATACTGTAAAAAAATTATAACATCATAGAAGACCCAATTTTAAAATGTGAAATACTAGGCTAGAAAGCATAAATGTTATTCCTGCTTTTGAATTACAGAAACTACGAAACATGCCATCCCACAAGTTTTGGTCTTTTTCTCATTCAAATTTGCCATTCATTAAATTAACCCTTAATAAAAAGTTTTTTTTTATGTTTCAATTTTCTTTCGTCTTCTTTATTCTTTATTATTGTTTTTGTTCTTGTTTCCTGAGTCTTTTTATTCGTTATTCTTCTTCGTCTTTTTTATTTTTCTTCTTATTACTAATGATGGCCAGTGGGCCGTGTTGGCACCAAACCTTGGCCCACTAATTTGGTGGGCCGTGCCGTGCCCACTTTTTTTTATTAGAGCCTAGCACTGCCCACGGCACGAGCCCATTCATACCGTGCCCGTGCTGTATCGTGGGTCGTGCTCATAAAAGTCCACCAACTTTTTTTTTTTCCTTTAGGTCCAGCATGCCTAAAAAAGCCCACGCGTCTTTGGCGTCTTTATTCAAGCCCGTGGCGCGTCTTTTTAAGCCCACCACCAATAATAATAATAATAATAATAATAATAATAATAATAATAATAATAATAATAATAATAATAATAATAATAATAATAATAATAATAATAATAATAATAATAATAATAATAATAATAATAATAATAATAATAATAATAATAATAATAATAATAATAATAATAATAATAATAATGATGATGATGATGATGATTTCATAGATCATAGTAATGATTAATGAAAAATAAAATTACAATCCTAGAATAACAATTACACCTAATTTTGTTTGACCTACTAATATTATAATTGCACATAAACTCCATTGAATGAAAATGTAATTTTTAATTTATCATAAAAATATTTTGTTCATAATTTTATTTTTTTTGCATAAATATGAAAAATATTTCATTCACAAATGAAACATATCTGCATTAACTATTAACTAAGTTATGATTTCATAAATGAAATATTAATGTTGTAAAATTTTTATTTATCATTTATAAAATCATGATATTTATTTATCCATTTAATAAATTATAAACATAAAAAAATTAGAATATTTATTTAAATTAGGACTTAAATTAATTTTAAAAAGCCTATGCTAAAAAATGAAGCGTGTTTATTACGTGCCTTTTCGCATGCCGTGCTTTGACCCATCTCTAATCGTGCGGTGCTTTTAAGGCCCATGTACCTAAAATCTAAGCCCGGCACGGTCCATGTGCGTCTTTGTCTTTGTCTTTGTGCGCGTGCCTTCATCAAACGCATGCTCGTCTTTGTGCCGTGTTGTACAGACACGTGTCGTGCCCGTACCGTGCCTTGTGCCGCTCGGCCCATTGGCCATCTCTACTTATTACTCTTTTACCGTTCGTTCACCGCAGCAAAAGCAGGTAATAGGCAACACGCCATGGCGGTAATAATGGCAGCATCATAGGCGCGGCATCGGCATGGTGAAAAGTGATTTGCTCCTAGATCACGATCGCGTGATGCTGTCGTGTCGGTCGCTATCTTCCTTTTTCTTATTCCTCTCTTCTCTTCCAATCCTCTAAAGGCCCCCAACCTGTTGTTCAATTCTTTCAAAATCTTAGATCCTCTATAACCCATACAACATCTAACAGTTTCTTTGTACCCCCAATTTCTCTTCTCTAATATTAAAAAAATTCTTAAACCAAAAAATTGAATTTTCTTTTCTATAGCTAGGCCTGGTGGGTTATGATTGATAATTGAGCGGATGCCATTAACTAACAAAAAACATAAATTTCAATACGTTAATAGACAAAGAAAATACAGTTTTTGATTTCGATGTACTAAAATTTTTGTATTTTAGTGGCGTTTACACTTTAACAAAGTGAAGAAGTCCTCACCAAAGAGTAACCATATATATAAATGTATATGTGTGTATGTACACATATATGTATATATATAAAACATATTGTAGGCATACTTATTCATAAGGATGTATTTCTTAAACTAAATTAATACAATTTAAATCAATTATAACTACTTCACTAAGTGACATGACTAATTCTCAAGAAACTTAACTTTGCTTATAACGCAAAAGAGTCATGTACATCTAAAGGGTTTGATGAATAGTTATCAATAGTCAATAAATAGATTCTATTATACGTATTTCAAATTATCAGAAGGATAATTATCTACCGACCACTTATTTTTTCTAGCTTTTTTAAAAATACACAAATCTTTTTTTTTTGAGCGTTCTACCTGAAGTTAACATTTTTTTCACTGGTCCACTTTCCTTATAACACCGTTAGAACTTTGTTGACATCATAAGAGTAAATTTGTTATTTCACAACAACATTGTTTGAAGACAGAGGTCGACAGGTGAAAAATAATATAATTTCAAGTAGAGTTTAGCAAAAAAAAAAAAGAATTGTGTATTTTTAAAAAAAGTGAAAAAAATAGGTAGTTGGTGGATAATTGGCCTTTTATATTTGGGGGTAAAAAAGTCATTTATACAATATTCCGTTAGTTCTCTTAACAGTCTGAAAATAGAAGTGGATAGGTGTAAAATAATATAACTTTGAGTGGAGTTCAGCAAAAAAATTTTAAAAAGTCATTTACACAATATTCTGTTAGTTCTCTTAACAATTTGAAAACAGAAGTGGATAGGTGCAAAATAATATAACTTTGAGTGGAGTTCAGCAAAAAAAATTAAGAATTGTGTATTTTTGAAAAAGTATGAAAAAATAGGTGGTCAGTGGATAATTGCCTTGTCTAAAATTGTAGGTTTAAGATTTTGAGAGCTCTTAGAAATATTATAATTTCGAGTGGAGTTTAGCAAAAAAAATTAAGAATTGTGTATTTTTGAAAAATTATGAAAAAATAGGTGGTCGGTGGATAATTGCCCTCTCTAAAATTATAGATTTAAGAATTTGAAAGCTCTTAGAAATTTCTTTGTCCAAATGACTATTAGTCATAAGTGATTTCCATACTAATGCCAATTCTCTCAAGATTACTTCTAAAGGGACTAACAATGATGTTACGTGAGGTTAATATTATATTTTAAGTTTAAAAACAAAATAATAGTTATTTTTAAAGTAATCCAATGGGTCCAAGAAGTACAATAAGGCATGTTAGAACAAAAATTCAAGAGTGATACAGCCAACAAGAATTTGCTATCAAAGAAGTATTGTTGAATGATAGTGATTATTGTGAAGAAGGAAATACCTACAAGAAGGATATTTGGATACTTGAAAAAGAATTTTTCAAGCCTCCATGTGTTGGGAGAAATCATTAAAACTTATGTTGTGCGAATTTTGTTGAACTCGTAAGCGCACGAATCTATTGTAGAATAGATCAATGGTGTCGAGTGTCGATCCCACGAGGAGGTGGATTTTAATTAGGTATAGAATTAATTTTGTAAGTGGGTGATTGGATTTGTGGGGAAATTGATTTAAACTATACTAGAATTTAAATTGGAATGACAAGAATAAATTAAACTAGGAACTATTGAAATAAAGTGCTTGGGTATCTAGATCCGTATCAACATGCACAATGGGCTAAATATTCATTATTAATACCAATTAAATCATGAGGGGGATTTCCACACCTCTTGAACCATGCTCTAATCAATATGGTGCTAAGAGTTTATCGTGCCAAATAGTAATAACCTTGTACTAGGGAGCCGGTTAAACCAGAGCGGTATCTAGACAAGAATATTACTATCTGTCGACGAAAAGTCAAAACCTCCGCAAAAATTAGAGGGGAAGAGAAAGTAAATTTACCAAATAAAGCCCATGACACATGTTGAGACTTCACCTTCAACCCAAGCTTGAAAGAAAATTAGCTACTCATAATTGAACTGGGGGTAAAATAGAAATTTATTAAAATACGTAGAAAATACAAGATGGAGAAGGAATTACAGAAAATTAAGTCTAAAAATGGATTCAGGGTGTCAAAATAGGGGGAAGAGCCCCTTTTTTATAGATACACTGAATAAATCATGGCCATCAGATTAAAAACAATTCGAACGCTCAGGATTGCGCCACGTTATCAGTCAACAGTACGCGGTTTGAACACAAGTTTGACCATGTGGTTTGAATAGTAACACGGTTTGAACAGTGACGCAGTATGAACAGTGTCATGAACAATACCGTACATGTAAACAATGCCGTATGTGTGAACAATGCCTTTTTTTTTTATTCTCCTCCTAAGGTTTTCGACCGTGCTAAGTTCAAAAGTGATGTATGTTTTGCTATCCGATCTCTTGTTCATTGTGAAATGACCATGATGCCCCTAAAATACTTAAAATACTTAATTAAAAAACACACACATAATTAATAACAAGGGACTTAGATATATAAAAGTAGGGATGTTAGTGAGACTTGAAGTGTACAATGACAATTTTCTCCTTTATAAATATACACTTTCTGACACTCAACACACTCCCAACTAGCTTATTGCTAGTCCCTAGCAAATAAAGCGAAAACAAAATTCAAATCCAAAATAATTTTTTTTAAACAATCGTGTTCATTCAATGATAGCAATCAAATGAAAGTATAAGCATTATCTGTAGTCTAAAGAAACATCACACCCACATCAACCATCCACACGCATTAGTCCAGCAGACTTTGTCACAGCTATAGTAATCAAGCCACTTTCAAGAATGACATGTCAAACCCCAAAATCTCATTAGTAATAGTGACACTCTCATAAGGAAATTAAACCTAATAAAAATTGTCACTTCAATAAATGATAAATTGAATGAAGATAATAAAGAAATGATATCACACAATCTCACCAAGATGAAAGGAATATGTCCACAGTTTAGAAATAATGCTATCTCAAACAAAATACTAGTCAACCCAATGTATTTATTTATTATTATTTTATTTATTTATTTTTATGCATCACTATATCTTTTTAGCTCATATAATTAGCTTATACTTCAGACTATAGTTCCTTAAAATCAAGAATAACTTTTATTAGGACGTAACGTAGGCTAGGAACATGGCTAACAAAGGAGGAGAAATAAGGAAAATAAAGTGTATGTTTGAGAAAAATATAGAGAATTTTTTTTTGAAAGTTGCAAGGTGGATTTCACCTATTATTGTTATTTTTTTCTCTTTTTTTTGAAACAACAAATTTTCTTTGGTTTTTTTTTTGTTTTTTGTTTTGGCCCAACTTCACTGAACAAAATAATTATTTACATTTTTCTCAAACATAAATAGGTGATGGAACTTGTAAGATATCGGGTAATAGTCTAAATCGGAGTGGGTCAAGATGATAAGTTTGACAAAGAAAAATTTTTTTTTTTTAAAGGCTGAAAAGGGTTAGCTATGGATATTTTATAAAAGGGATGACTAGAAAGGCTCAAACGGGTCAAAGATGGCATTTCCATCGTCTTTTAGGGCTTTAAATAATCTTCCATATCTATTAGTTAGATGAACGTCTAGATGTAGTAACACATATTTTTTTTCTTTTTATTTAACTCTTTTTTTTTAGAGTTGGCTCAAAGAAAATCTAGAGATCATGTATAAAATAATAAACTGCTAAATTGTATGAAGAATAGGCAAAAAGGTTTACTCTCCAAGAAAAATAATAGGCTCAAGAACTCACTTGGTGATTATTATGACATGTTAATTCCTTCAAGAAACTTATATTTATCTCCGACATCAACATCTAGAGTAGTAAACATGACGTAACATCTCTTAAGATCAAAGATAATACAAATACTAAAATTTGAAATTCATCATGTCATCCAATGTTAAAATAAATCACACAATTTTTTTTTAAACAACATTCTAACCCCCAACCTATTCTAAACATGAAAGGAAAATATGCATGCAGAAATGTGAAAATGATGCAAAAAACTAATTAGAAAAGTTACACTTAAAATGATTGAAAAAGAAAATGTTTTTTTATTAAGAAGATGCGTTTCTAGAGACAATACACTCCATATTCAGCCATCTTCGACTCAAAAATTAGAAAATGTATATTTATAAAGGAGAAATTAAAAAGAAGAAAGAAGAAAAAAACTGAATATCAAAGCTTAATAAAGAAAAAGAAAATGCCTAGAATTTTTTTTAAATGAAGAAGATTCGCTTCCAGAGTAACTACACTCCATATTCAGCCATTTTCAACACAAAAAAGTTAGCAACAGTTAGTTTCTACAACAAAAAATAGTAAAAACTTAACCAAGATTCCACAATTGTCGACTATATTGTCGACTATTCCCTCCCCCCCAACCAGAACGAAACATTGTACTCAATGTTTTAAAGGAAAAGAAGTAGAGTTTAGTAGACATCACCTCGATGGTGCAACACAGAAGAAAATATTTACAGGCGGAGAGTTAAATCTAATCTTTACTTCTTACCGCGGCTACTATTACCATCATTATTTGGATACCCCAATACCAAGGTCCTAGGATATGGCTCTAGTTTATAAGCTTGTAACAGATCAAGTAGACTATTAGCAGTGTGAGCACAAATAAAAAGCTTTTTCGCTGTGGAAGGAATGAAATAGTTTTTTATTACCTGGTTAAGAAATACGATGAAGCCATCATAAAAGTTATTAACATCTAACAAACCGATGGATTTATGATGAATGTGCAGATGGGCCCAAGATGCTAATGTGATAAGTGCATCTAGAGTTGCAAGATCTCCTGGTAAGAAAATAAAAGTATCAGCATGATTAAGCATTTCAATTATTCTTTTTCACATACCTGAGACAACTAACTCTTCTTCAGTCGGTGAGTCAGACAAATAGCCCAAAGGTTTTAAGGCTATTGGGATGATGCCTAACACTTGGCTCCCTTTGACATAAGCAGCTTCTGAGACCAGTTTTGATAACCCTCGGTTACCTCCGCCATATACCAAGTGTAATTTCCTTGCTGCTATGCTTCGACCAAGATTAATGGCTGCCTCAACGAACTGTTTATATTTGCCATAGTTAAATCCAAAAAGCACACAAATGTTCTTGAATTGTTTATTGGGAGTAGCTGCCATTGGGATACTTCTCAAAAATAATTTGTGAGTGTAAACAAAAAGAATCATATTTAAGGATCTTGGCGGCAATGGGTTACAGTTGTGAATGAGGTATTATGTCAATTAACGTGTAAAGCACATGTCTCGAGAGTAAAAAAGGAAACAGTAAAAAGGAAAAACAAATAATGATAAAATAAAATTATTGAAGACAATAATGCAAATGGTAAAACAACAGTGAAGTAAAAGGATATTTACAGATAATTGCGACTGTGGCTCATATCTTCTTCTGGTTTTATGTCTAGAAACGACTTCAACGCCCTCCATGGGTCGAGGATAGGCTTCCCATCCATTTTTCTTATAAACTGGCAAATAGGGTCGTTTATAATCAGATTCCTGAGCCTCTATCTGCATGCTCTTTTTGGAATGATGGCTATAACAGGAGAATCGCTCCTTGCACATATCCACTGGGATACGTTTCAAGAGACAAAAGGATATCATCCAATGACTCCTTATTCAAGCCATCTCTAATGAATTGAATCTTATCTTCTCTGTTATCAGACACGATTCCTAAAGAACATGGTTTTTTATCGCATCTCATTCTGGCACACTTATGACGAGTAATCGAAATTTTTCGAGCTCTTTGCTTTCTTGCGTAATTTCCTTTTCCACAACTTAGCATGTATGCAATAAATTTGGGAGGCAACTCACCTGTCATTCATACTTTAGCCTTGATTAACCAGCGGATGTCTACAGGTATGTTATTTCTAATAAGAAATCGCATGCGTTCAGACTGAGTTGTATAGATTGTAAGGAGGGCATTCTGAGGAAGTGAAGGGAATCTACTGTGAAGCTTTGCCAAAATCTCATTTCTGTCCATACCTTCACCTCAGAAGATCAGTAATTATGGGAAACTGAAGTAACCAACTTGATTGTCACGGAGTACCGTTATCCGCCACTTAACCGGGGTAACAAACTAAAACAACACAAACTAAAACACACAAATGGAGCAACAAATTAAAACACACAAAGAAAATTACAATCGTCCTCTTATTGAATTTACCTCAAGCTCCAACTGGATGTCGAAGATACCTCCCTCAATTTCTCTAAGTTGTCCTTTTAAATTCTCAACGCGGGATACTAACTCTGGTGGTTGCAGAGCCCAAATACGATGTGTTTTACAAAATCGAATCTGCCTTTTAAGATGAGATTTCACACGTTGAAGTGGTCTAAGAATGTCCAGGAAGAACTGTTTAGCTATGACACTCATGATTAACAATGATAAGAGAAAACTTAATGGTTAAATAAACACACTTATACACAAATAATTTCAATTAGCAAAAGAATAATAAAAAGAAAGAAAAAATCAAATCACCGAAAAGACAGAAAAATCTCAATTCAAATATGGTGGGTCACTCAAATTATTTCAGTGTCCTCTCCATGTGGTTGATACTCTAGATATGCCTTTAATCTTTGACCATTAACTTTAAACGTGACACCATTCTTTGGGTCCTTAATTTCAATTGCCTCATGTGGAACAACGGTATGAACAATAAAGGGGTCAAACCATCGAGAGCGCAACTTTCCTGGGAATAGGTGCAAGTGAAAATTAAATAAAAGCACTTTCTGACCTAGAGTGAAAGATTTTCTCATAATCTGCTTATCATGAAAGACTTTCATTCGTTACTTGTAAATCTTGGCATTTTCGTATGCATCATTGGGAATTTCTTCAAGTTCTGCCAGCTGTAATCTTCTTTCTAAGCTAGCTTGCTGCATATCAAAATTAAATTTCTTGATGGCCCAGTACGCACGATGCTCGATTTCCACAGGTAGGTGGCAAGCTTTTCCATACAATATATTGTAGGGTGACATCTCAATCGGGGTCTTGAAAGCCGTTTTATATGCCAATAATGCATTATCAAGTTTTAATGACCAATCTTTTCTGTTTGGCCTCACCGTTTTTTCTAATATGTGCTTTATTTCTCGATTAGAGATCTCAACTTGGTCACTGGTTTATGAATGATACAGGGTCGCCACTTTATGAGTAATAGAGTACTTTGTCAAAAGTGATTTGAATGATTTATTGCAAAAGTGGGTACCACCATCACTAATTATGGCTCGAGGAAATCCAAAGTATAAAACAATATTGCTTTTCAAAAATCCTATTACCACTTTATGATCATTGGTTCTGCATGAAATTGCCTCTACCCATTTCGATACGTAGTCAACAGCAACCAATATGTATTGATGGCCAAAAGAAGCGGGAAAGGGTCCCATAAAGTCGATACCCCACACATCAAAAATCTCAACCACTAAAATTGGATTTAGTGGCATCATATTCATTCGTGTAATGCTCCCCATTTGTTGACACCTATCACATGAAGAGCAAAAGTTGTAAGCATCTTGAAATATAGTTGACCAATAGAAACCACATTGTAGAACTTTAGTCGCTGTTTTCTTAGCATTGAAATGGCCTCCACAAGCTTGTTTATGGCAAAAAGAAATGATGTTCTGAATTTTATTCTCTGGGACACATCGTCTAATAATTTGATCTGCATAATACTTAAATAGATAGGGATCATCCCAGAAAAAATTCTTTATTTCTGTAAAAAATTTGGCTTGGTCTTGTTTTGTCCAATGCTCTAGAAGTTTACCTGTAACAAGATAATTAAAGATATCAGCATACCAAGGTAATACTTCCACACTCATCAAGTGTTCATCTGGAAATGATTCATTCAATATTAAGGGTTCTGTAATTGTGTCAAAATGGAGACGAGAGAGATGGTCAGCCACAACATTTTCTGTCCCTTTCTTATATTTGAATTCTAAGTCAAACTCCTGTAAAAACAACACCCAACGAATTAGTCTAACTTTTATATATTTCTTTGTAAGAAGATATTTAAGAGCAGCATGATCTGTGAATACAATAATTTTACAACCAATAAGATAAGATAGAAACATCTCTAATGCAAACACTACTGCTAGCATTTCTTTTTCAATGGTTGAATAGTTCAACCGTGTATCGTTCAATGTCATACTAGCAGAGTAAATAACATAAGCAATTCGATTTACTCTTTGTCCTAATACTGCTCCTACTGCGAAATCAGATGCATCACACATGAGCTCGAACGGTAAGCTCCAGTTTGGGGGTTGAATGATGGGTGATGTTGTCAACAATTGCTTTAGCTTTTCAAATGCTACAAGACATGAATCATCAAAGACAAAATGTACATCCATAGCAAGTAAATTGCATAAGGGTCTAGAAACTTTGCTAAAATCCTTAATGAAACGTCTATAAAAATTAGCATGCCCAAGGAAAGATCTTACTTCTCTGACTGTTTTAGGTGGAGGAAGATTGGAAATGAGATCCACTTTGGCTTTTTCAACCTCAATACCTTTACATGAAATGATGTGACCGAGAACAATACTTTGTTTTATCATAAAATGGTACTTCTCCCAATTTAAGACCAAATTTGTCTCGATACATCTCTGCAAAACTTGTGTTAGATTATGTAAATATTGATTAAATGAGTCACCAAAGATAGAAAAATCATCCATAAAAACCTAAAGAAATTGTTTAACCATATCAGAAAAAATGCTTAACATACAACGTTGAAATATAGTAGGTGCATTACACAATCCAAATAACACCCTCCTATATGCAAAAGTGCCAAAAGGGAAAGTTAAAGTGATTTTCTCTTGATCTTTTGGTGATATGAGAATCTAATTGTATCCTGAGTAGCCATCTAGAGAGCAATAAAATTCATAGCCTGCTAATCTATCAAGCATTTGATCAATAAATGGTAAAGAAAAATGGTCTTTATGTGTGACAGAATTTAACTTTCTATAATCAATGCATACACGCCATCCTGTAGTTACTCTAGTTAGTATCAATTCATTATCAGCATTGGTAACTACTGTGACTCCTAACTTTTTAGGGACAATTTGCACAAGACTAACCCATGAACTATCAGAAATAGAGTAAATGACACCTGCGTCTAATAGTTTAAGGACTTCAGTTTAACAACTTCTTTTATGTTAGGATTTAACTGACATTGCATGCAGTCTGCTGGGTTTATACCTTTTATGTCGACTATGGTCCATCCTAATGCTCTTTTGTGCTCTTTTAAAAATCCAACAACTTATTTTTTTGTTCGTCATTTAAGGATGATGAGATAATTACCAGTAGAGTACTTTTTTCTGCCAAAAATGCATATTCCAAAGTGTTGGGTAATGGTTTGAGCTCGAGTTTCGGTGGTGATTCTGATGATGGGATGATTTTCTTCTCTGATGGTGCTAGTTGTTCAACTCTTAACTTCTATTTATTAGTGTCTATGGCTGGTGCTGAGTTAAGTAGGGCGTTGACCTCATCGATTGATCTGTCAATATCAAAATCTAAACTAAAGTAAGTTAAACATGTTTGTAAAGGGTCATCATTAAGGTTTGAAACACAAGTATTATCAACTAATGCTTCTATTAAATCCACATCAACAATTCCATTATCTACATTGTGAGGTTGTTTGGCAATGTTGAAGATGTTTAGTTCCATAGTCATGTTGCCGAAAGACAGTTGCATATTTCTAGTCCTGCATTGAATGTGAGCATCCGCAGTTGGCAAGAAAGGTCGGCCGAGGATAATAGAGATGTGCTTTCTTGAATCTTGGATTGGTTGAGTGTCAATTACAATGAAATCAACAGGAAAATAAAACTTGTCTACCTGGATAAGCACGTCTTCTACAATACCACGGGGTATTTTCGTGGACCAATCTGCAAGCTGTAACACCATTGGAGTTGGGTGTCATTCTCCTAATTTAAATTTCACGAAAACTAAATAAGGCAACAGATTTACACCAGCTTCTAAATCCAACAGAGCATTCTCAATTATATGGTTCCCTATACTACATGAGATAGTGGGGGAGCCTGGGTTTTTGCGTTTTAGAGGAATTTTATGCTGGAGTATAGAACTAACATTTTCTATTAAAAATACCTTCTTTTGAACGTGAATATTTCTCTTTTTAGTACAATGGTCTTTAAGAAACTTGGAGTAAGATGGAACTTGTTTTATAGTATCAAGTAAAGGGATGTTAACACTTACCTGTTTGAAGATTTCAAGAATCTCACATATAGATTTTTCCTTCTTTCCTTTAGCTAACCTATGAGGAAATGGAGCTTTAGGAACGTATTCTCGTGGGTTGGTTTCTTCTTTCTCCTCCGATGGTGAGTCTTCAACATTCACAAGTACTATTTGATTTTCTTTTGTTGCCTGCATCTTTACTTTGTTGTCGACTTCTTTTTCTTTTCACAAGGTCATAATTGCCTTGACCTCTCCATGCTGTTGTGGTGAACTGGTACTTACTTCATGAACTCCTTTAGGATTAGATACTAGTTGACTTGGAAACTTGCCTTTCTCAACAGTCATTGCCAAAGTTTGAACTGAAGAAGCAAGTTGTCCTACCATCTTCTCGAGGCTTGAAATTGATTGGGCTTGTGAGTTACTCTCATCTCATTTCGTAGTCCATCAATGGTGCAGTCTTGTTGGTCGATCATGGAGTTAGTAGCATTCTTAACATTCTGGAATGCATCCTCTCATGGTCTGGGTTGAGAGTAATTCTAGTTCTGATTGTATGGTTTAAATGGGGGCTGAGAGGCTTGAGGAACTTGAAGGATTGGTTGCATTGGTGGAGCTGGAGTTGCTGGTCCATTATGTTGGAATCCTAAAGACCATGAAAAATTGAGGTGGCCTCTCCATCAAGGGTTATATGTGTTGGAGTATGGGTTATAATTTGATGGCTTTCTCATGACACCGATGGCATTGGCTTGATCTGAGTATGAGTCATGGTCACGTGGTTCTGTTGATTTAGCAGTAGTTAACGATGCTATTTGTCGGGAAAGACCTTCAACCATCTCTCTGACTTCTTTAATTCCTGAATTGGACTCGCCAATGTGAACCTCATTCACTCCTTTAATTCTTTTAGTATTCTTGAGTGCTCGACTCCGTTGTTGGGAATTATCTGCTTGTCGCTAGAAGAATTCTTAAATTTTTTATGCACTTTTTGGCATTAACTCTCCTCCACTTGTTGCCATTAGCTACTCTTGCACTTGTGGCAATAATCCCTCCAAAAAGTATTGGCATTGGTGCCATTTCTCGTACCCATGATGTGGACACTTTAAGAGTAGCTCATTGAATCACTCCTATGCTTCGAAAAACTACTTGTCTTCTCTCTGGGTGAACTCTGAGATTTTCCTGCGAATAGCATTAGTTTTATGCACTGGGAAATATTTATTCAAAAAATTTGTTATCATTTATTCCCATGATGTAATGTTATTAGCAGGCAATGTATTAAACCATGAACGAGCTCTATTCTTTAAAAAAATGGGAATAATCTAAGTTTAACATCATCATCTGAAAAATTCTCGTATTTAAAAGTTTGACAAATAGTATGAAAATCATTCAAATAATTATAGGGGTTCTCATTTTCTAGGCCATAGAATGTTGGGAGACAATTTAGCACACTAGGTTTTAACTCAAAACTCCTGCCAACTACATTTGGATATCTCATGCATGATGTGCCCAAATTAGCGAAGGGCCTGAAATAGTCCCTAAATGGTCTTTCCTGTGGTGGTGGTTGTTGTTGTTGCAAATCCATTTCAATTTTTTTTTAAATGCAATGTGTTTGTGTGTGCGAAGTGTTTTTTCTAGTTCAAGTTCTATATGCTCAAGATTGGGTAATAGTGACCTTCGACCATGCATGCAAAGAATACAAAAAAAATAAAATCAAAACTTAATAAAAATAAAGAAGAGAGAGAAATTATGATACTAACCTTGTCAAGCTGTTACAATTTTACTATGAAAACACACAAAAAAATACATGAAATAAAATAAATAAAATAAAAATAAATTAACAAGATAAATGAAAAATTATAAAGAAAAATAACTTGAAAATTAAATTACAGAAATTTAAAGAAGAGAAAAAGAAATGAAATTCTAACCTTAAAATTCAGATTCACTTTTTTTTTAATAGAAAAAAATTACAAGGAAACAACTAAAATAATAATAATAATAAATTATTTACAAAAAAATTAATTCTACAAATTAAAATACTTACCTTCCCGGTAACGACGCCAAAAACTTGTTGTACAAATTTTGTTGAACCCGCAGACGCACGAATCTGTTGTAGAATATATCAATGGTGTCGAGTGTCGATCCCACGAGGAGGTGGATTTTAATTAGGTGTAGAATTAATTTTGTAAGTGGGTGATTGGATTTGTGGGGAAATTGATTTAAACTGGGCTAAAATTTAAATTGGAATGGCAAGAATAAATTAAACTGGGAAGTATTGAAATAAAGTGCTTGGGTGTTTGGATCCGTATCAGCATGCACCATGAGCTAAATATTCCTTATTAATACCAATTAAATCATGAGGGGGATTTCCACACCTCATGAACCACGCTCTAATCAATATGGTACTAAGGGTTTATCATGCCAAATAGTAATAACCTTGTACTAGGGAGCCGGTTAAACCAGAGCAGTATCTAGACAAGAATATTACTATCTGTCGACGAAAAGTCAAAACCTCCGCAAAAATTAGAGGGGAAGAGAAAGTAAATTTACCAAATAAAGCCCATGACACATGTTGAGACTTCACCTTCAACCCAAGCTTGAAAGAAAATTAGCTACTCATAATTGAACTGGGGGTAAAATAGAAATTTATTAAAATACGTAGAAAATATAAGATGGAGAAGGAATTACAGAAAATGAAGCCTAAAAATGGATTCAGGGTGTCAAAATAGGGGGAAGAGCCCCCTTTTTATAGATACACTGAATAAATCATGGCCATCGGATTAAAAACATTGAACAGTAACACGGTTTGCACATGGTTTGAACAGTGATGCGGTATGAACAGTGTCATGAACAATATTGGACATGTGAACAGTGCCGTATGTGTGAACATTGCCCTTTTTTTTATGCTTTTCCTAAGGTTTTCGACCGTCCTAAGTTCAAAAGTGATGTCCGTTTTGCTATCCAATCTCTCGTTCATTGTGAAATGACCATGATGCCCCTAAAATGCATAAAATACTTAATTAAAACAAAACACACATAATTAATAACAAGGGACTTAAATATATAAAAGTAGGGATGTTAGTGAGACTTGAAGTGTAAAATGACAATTTTCTCCTTTATAAATATACATTTTCTAACACTCAACAACTTATAATCAATTTGTTCGAAGGATATTTTTAGAGCATCGAATTGTATATTACGGTCAAATTTGTATTTTTTTGTCTTATCCACGAGGTATTCTGGGTAGGGCCCCAACTATGGGAGGCATCTTTAAACCTGTACCACAACCCAAACTAGAAGTCCCTACTCGAACCGAGAGGCGTGGGTTTTCCCAACAAAGGCGACTTCCCTGCGACTCGAACTGGGAAGCAAACCCAGTCAAGTCACTTAAGGGGACTCCATTGCCACTGGAACCAACACTTTGTTGGTTTCAAATTTTGTATTTTATTTACATATTATTTGTACACAATGATTGACACAACATCTAGGGTTACTTTAAAAACAGAAAAATTAAATGGGTTTAAAACTCATGTACAATTATTGATTGAAAAATTCAATGGAAGGTACATGGAAGAAGGAAATGATGTGGTTAACCATGTCAATAATATAGAATTATTAATTAAGTAATTATCATTTTTAGGTAATATGTTTACTGATAAAATACAAGTCTTTACATCTCTTAATAGCTTACCACCATCATGGGATTCTGTTTTAAATCTTTAAGTTGTTCATATCAAGTTTTGACTATGGACAATCTAGCACTAATTTTGGCGGTAGAACAAGAGAGAGAATCATCGAAAGCACTCAAATTTGATTATGATAGAGGATTCTATTAAGTCTTCTAAGAAGTTTAAGAACCAAGAAAGGAAAGAAGAAAAATAAGAAAGGTAAATGGCTGCAGAAAAATAAGAGAAATGAATGTTTCAAACGTGACCAAGTTGGCCATTTCAATAAAGATTGTTTGAAGATCAGAATGATCGAAAAAGTTGAGTAAAGAATGAAATAGGTTACTCTTACTATCTTAGAAGCTTTGATAATGGAGCCTATGGTTAGAATCATCGGAAGAATAAACCTTGGAGCTACCCATCATATGGGGAAATCTAAAGACTGCATTACCCAACATTAGCGAACTATTCCTCAACAAACTAATGCTATCTTTTGTTTCAAATGAAATTGTAATGCACTAAGAGAGTGTCTGATGCAGCCGCTCGCTTTTTTTTCTTTTTTTTTAATAATAATAAATAAATATAATTTTTCTAATTTTATATAATGTTATATAATATTGTTTTATTTTTTTTACATTATAATTATTATCACTACTAGAAAAATGGTCTTTGCTGACACTTGGTTTGTGATACTTTATTGAAAAGTATCAGTATTTTTATGTATATGGGCCATTTTTCGTGTTTAACACATAAGTATCATAAAGTAATGATACTATAGTGTTTGAAATTTAGACATTAAAAATCTCTGACACGAATGTATTAGTAATAAAAATAAAATAATTCAAATCATGTGATGAATGGAATTCGAATCGGGGACCTCGAACATCGAAGCATTTAAGTTTAAGAAAAAGACCATTTGGGCTTTTTTGTGGTGACAGTAAGGTATCAGTAGAAGAATTTAAAATTTGAATCTCATTTCAAGCTGACATTCGAACCCAAGACCTTTCAAAGCCAAAGCTTTTAAGTTTAAAATTAAAACCATTTGACTTTTTGTTAGTTACGTTACTGATTCACTAGAATGTTATTTTTCTAATATAAAGAACTTCAAATGTATTGAGCGCGGCTAAGTGAAAATTTTAGCGGGTTTTGGCTGAAATTTTACAAGTAAATAATATACTTTTAGTTAGAAACGGTATCGTTTCACTTAGAAAAAATAAAGATAAGTAAAACGCATCGTTTTATCCTAACCCTAAGACCAAAATCGAATCTAATTTTTCTCTAAGTCATTCACTCATCATTCTTTAGTCTTCACCACTCGGTTCTCCATCTCTATCAAAGCTAAGTAAGCAAAACCCTAAAATCATATCCCACTGTTGATGCTGCACATTCTAATCAAACTTCACGTCAATCCCAACCAAGCCTGAAGCAGAGGAATTCCTTTCTATCATGATTTGGTTCTCTCTCTCTCCACTGCGAGAAATTCATTTCTGAAGGTGCCATTTCACTATTTTTATTTATTTTTAATTATTATGTTTCCAATTTATAGTGCCTATTTTCCTCATGCATGTTGTTATGTTGCGGTTTAACTATAGAATGGGTTTTAAAATTCTTAGTTTTTCTGTAATCTTGTTTGTTTATAATTTGGGATCTGGGAAAACATAACAGAGAGGTAAAGGCAATTGAAGTTGAGTTATTGTACCAGAGTTGTTAACTAAGAGTGGTTTTATAAGTGCTTGATTCAAATCAGTTTTCTTTCCTCTCTTTCTTTAGTTACCATGTCACTCGACTTTGAATTTCATGTACACTTTAACTGGAATTGATGGATACAATGTCAATACAGATTTTGGTTTTTCCCTTTTTCCCTATTTTTTGAAATTGTATTAAAATTTTGCATGATGCTTTCAATTTTGGGCCTAACTTGTTCTATTTAATTAGCGCCTGATAAATATACATATTCAATTCAGGTCAATTCATCAATCCTTTCCCTATAATGCACTTGCTAGACTTAGTATAAATGCAATATCTCACATGCAAACCCTTCAACAACAACGAGTATTGTCCTGAAATTTTTTTTATTTATGTGATTTCCCTTGTACAGCTCTCTGACATAGTAATTAACAATATAATTAAATTTTTATTCATATGTTGATGGGTAGAATAGCCTTGGCCATTTTAATGTAACAACCACATGCAGCTTGTTTGTTTTTTATTTGTTTTTTTTTACATGATCTTTAAATTAATAAACTTTTAAAAGGGACCTTTTGTTTGTTTGTATAGAAAAATTTTGTCTGCATTTTAATATTGAATTATTAACTTTCGACTAGAATGTTTAGTTTATTATTACTTTATCTTATCTCTTGCATGTTTATTTCAATTGAGTAGCTCTAATAAGTTGAATTAATATGTTCAGTTCAATCTCTCGCTTTTGAAGAATCATAAAAGTTTACGATGTAACAACTGTCTTCATTTGGTAATTCTTTTAAGTCACTCACTTTCTTTCGATTTCTATTATCGTTGTGTTCTGAGTTTTACTTGTACTGACATGTTTTAAATATTGACATGCATGGTCTTACTTTCGTTTTTGTTACATAGACTTTTTTGGAATTAAATTGTTTGTTCTAATATGAAAATTAAATTTTGAAAAATGTGGATGTGGCATGTTTTGTTGGCTTGTAGAATGTGTACATGTAAGTTAAATTTGTTGGCTTGGTGAATGTGTACATGTATGCTCTATTGGCTTGTTGAATGTGTACATGTATGCTCTGTTGGGTTGCTGAATGCTTACATATATGCTCTGTGGGTTTGCTGAATGCATACATGTATTTAAGTGACTCTAAACAAATAGAACTTGGATTTATTTTGCAATTTGTATTTTTTAATTTAAACCTAAAAGTTTGAAGTTATTTATGTAATTTAAGTAAATTTAGTAAACTAACAACATTTAACAAATGAACAGGTAACAATATATATTATAGACAAAACTTGGATATTCTGTGATAGATTGTCTGATGAGTATAGTGATAGGGTTGATGATTTCTTGGAGTTTGCCATTCTTAATTCTAAAAATGATATGTCAATTAAATGTCATTGTACCTCTTATTGTAATATGGAGTTTTTGACTCTAGAACAAGTCAAGCTACATCTATTTAAAAAAGGGTTTTTAGAAAAATATTTAGTTTGGAATTGGCACGGTGAGGTGGACTAGAAACCTACCTCTGTAAAATGCCAAGACCAGCCACAAAATCAGCGTTTTAGATGTTTGAATTATAGTTATGTAGATGGCATGATTCATGATGCTTTTGGGCATTGTGATAAAGACCCTCGTTCTTTTAAGGATATGCTTGAAGATGATGAAAAGCCCTTATATCCGGGTTTAAAGCATTCAAAGTTATCGGGTCTAATGAAACTGTACAATATAAAAGGACTTTATGGCTGGTCTGATAGTGGGTTTTCAGTTTTATTAGAAGTGCTGAATGAGATATTGCCAAATGATAATAGTTTGCCTAAGTTCATATATAAGGCCAAAAAAGAAAAAAATAAAGATATTAGGCTTAGATTATAAGAAAATACATGCATGTCGAAATGTTTGCATTCTTTATAGGAATGAGTTCAAGAATCTTAGTGAATGCCTAAGGTGTGGAGCATCTAGGTGGCAAATAAGAAAAAATGGAATAAAAAAAATTAGAAAGGGGGTCCTTAAAATAGTGTTATGGTATTTTCCTATAATTTCTAGGTTAAAAAGAATGTTTCAATCACCACAAATTGCTGAGAACTTAACATGGCATGAAAATAAAAGAATTCCTCCATGGCAAGCTTCGCCACCTGGCAGATTCACCAGCTTGGCAGTTAATTGACAAGAAATGGCCTGATTTTGCCCAAGAGCCGAGAAATCTTCGATTGGCTTTATCATCTGATGGGATTAACCCACATAGCACATTTAGCACTACTTATAGTTGTTGGCCTGTTACATTGATAACATATAACCTTCCTCCATGGTTGTGTATGAAGAGGAAGTTTATGATATTGGCTCTACTGATAACTGGTCTTAAACAGCCTGGAAATGACATAGATGTATACCTAGCACTATTGATTAAGGACTTGAAAACCCTATGGGATGTAGGCGTCGATGTGTTTGATGCTTATAGGAAACAAATTTTTAATTTACGAGCTGTGTTGATGTGGATGATTAGTGACTTTCCAGCTTATGGAAACCTGTCTGGGTATACTGTTAAGGGGTACTATGGTTGTCCAGTTTGTCGGATAAACACATGTGCATGTTGGCTATCGCATAGTCGAAAAATGTTATATATGGGCCATAGGCTGTTTATTGAAAATCCTCCTAGGCCTTTGTCTGGTACAGAGATCTTAAACTTGGTGGTTGATATTGACACCAAGTTTGGGAAAAAGGTCAAAAAAAAAAAACAAAAACGTTGTGAGGGTGAAAGTCGCAGTAAGGGTAAAGGTGAGGATAACAGTAAGGGTAAATGTGAGGGTAACAGTAAGGATGAGGGTGAGGGTGGGTTGATAGTGAGGTTCAAGGTGAGGGTGATTGTAATGGGGATGTAGCTCAATTGTTGTACAAAAAGATATCAATATTTTTTGATTTAAAATATTGGGAACATTTGTTAGTTTGCTATCAACTAGATGTGATGTATATTGAGAAAAATGTATGTGAGAGCATCTATAGCACATTACTCCATCAACCGGAGAAAAAAAAGATGGAATTAACGCTAGAAAAGATCTTACGCATCCAGAGCTTAGAGAGAAAATTAACAAAGCATTTATTACATTAGCTCTTGATGAACAAAACAAAGTCCTCTCCCTGCCCCGTATACTCTAAGTAAGAAAGAAAAAAAAATGTTCTGTGAAACCTTGCAAGGTGTCAAAGTTCCTGATGACTATTGTTCTAATTTTAGAAATCTTGTTTCAATGGATGATTGTCGTCTTCACGAGCTTAAGTCTCATGATTGGCATACCTTGATGCAACAACTACTACCATTAGTAATTCGAAATTGTTTACCTCAAAATGTCAGATCTGTCATAATCAGGTTATGCCTCTTTTTTAATTTTTTGTGTTCTAAGGTAGTAGAGCCCGATTCTCTAAACCAATTGTAAAAAGAACTTACAATCACCTTATACAATTTAGAACAAACTTTCGTACCTGCCTTCTTCGATATAATGGTCCATTTAACAGTCCATCTAGTTGAAAAAGTTAGATTATGTGGCCTAGTTTACTTTCGATGGATGTATCCATTTGAGAGAGAAATGAAACCTATAAAGGGTTATGTACGCAACCTATACCGTCCTGAAGGTTACATTGCAAAGTGCTATATTGCTGAGGAAGCACTTGAATTTTGTGCTGAATACCTTTCAAATTGTAAATTAATCGGACTACCTACTGGTTGTCTAATTGATTTTACAGTTGAAAGGCCACTCGGAGGTGCAAATATTAAGGTGGTTGATGCCCTTACATTGGCGCAAGCACACCGATGTATTTTAATAAAAACTCCAGAGATTCAATCGTACGTAGAGTATGTGCCTGAAAATTTTTACCTTTGTTTGTTAAGTTTTTTTTTCAATTTATTAATTCTGTTGGTATAATTTTAGAGATCATTTGGCCTTATTGCAATCAAAACACCCTCATCAATTAAAAAAGCCTTAATGGTTGCCAGCCGAGCACTCCCGTACGTTTGCTGATTGGCTGAAACAAAAGGTTAGATTAGCTTTATTAGGTCTAATTAATAAAAGTATCTAAGTAAACTTATTAAACTTTTCTCTTTCAACTAATTATTGTAGTTTCATTAATTGAACAATAGGTAGGAACTGATAAAGCAAATAATGTACCGGTTGACGAAAAAGTATGGCGGCTCGCAAACAAACCCCGCTCAAGCGTGGTTTCATATGAAGGCTACTATATTAATGAAGTTAATTTTGCTATGAGAGATCGGGACAACAACCGCATAACACAAACAGTGGCGTTTATGTGGTTGCTAATATTTTACAGATTTTAAATTCAAAAGACAAAAATCTCCATTCTGGGGATATGCTTTTTTACAGGGTTGTCAATGAAATTTGGCAGCTTGATTATCTGCGGGTTGAGAAGATACTTTTCAAGTGCAATTGGGTAGATGATAGAGGGGTTAACGTTGATGAGTTGGGGTTCACTATAGTCAATTTAGATCGGATAAGCTACAAATCTGACTGTTTCATTCTAACTGGTCATGCAAAGCAAGTGTTTTATGTGAAAGATCAATTAGATAATAGTAAATCATTTGTTTGTTCAGTGAGTGAAAAATGTAATTATTCAAATGAGGCCTTGTGTAATGGCATAGATGAGTATGCACCATTATCCAACAATTTTTCGGAATGTAAGTTAGATTTAGGTGATGAGGAATTTGTGTTAGATTAGTTGTTGGTGTTTTTCATGTTAATATTGGTGCGGACAATGAATAATCTAACTACTATACCTTATTAGCACTACTGAACGTAAGTTAGCAACTAATTTATTTTTTAAATTGTTTTATTATTATATTGGGATATTATATTTGTATATGGTGCACTCATCTACTTTTATGTATTTGCAGGTTTGTTGGAGACATGGCATCAAAAGAGCAACCAACATATGATCTAGATCTGGAAGGAAAAACCAGACAAAACCTTACAAAGAAGAAAGACTTGCAAAGAAGAGCTAGTGACCAGACTAAGGTTATGTAAAATTTCTATGGAGTTCCAGTTGGGAAAAAGAGAAACGATCTGAGGAAATACATTGAGGTGATTATATGGGAAAAAGTTCCAATTATATATAATGATTAGAGGAAAATGCCATTAGACATCAAGGAGACGTTATGGACTCATTTTCAAGAAAAGTTCTAGTTGAGTCTTAAGGCAAAAACCCAAGTGTTGAAGTGGATGGGTATCCGATGGTTATGCTTTTGACCAAATCAAGTCGTTGACTTTTGGAGATTGTTTCAATAAGGATAAAGAGAAGAAAATTTGAGCCGAGCAAGATACTAAATAATTATGGGTATTTTGAAATACCCCATTATTTTACAGCTATCTCCTACATATTTTAAAATATGTACATGGCACTCATCTTTGATCTCCACAAAATACATCAAATTTAATGTATATGAGTTGATGCCTTTCATGGTATGAACTAGTCATAGAACAACTAATCATGTCTCATTGAAAGTTGTTGAAATTTATAATTTTTATACACCAAAGTTCCTTTTATGTGAGATAGAGTATAAACAGCTCATATTAAACTCTCTCAGAATATAATTGTTCTGTTGTTTGACACTTCAATGGCCTATGCCTTCCTTGTTTTCATTAGTGCTCTAGAGATAACTATCTATCTCTAAAACAAACCCAGTTCTACCCTCAAATAAATGAACCTTCATTAAGTTTGTCCTATAATATTGACACACCACCATGCATAAATTAGACTATGGAGTTTATTAAAAGCATGATAGCTTAGCCTAAATCACTGTTAATAGCAATTATCTCATCATAAAAAGGACTGGAATAAAGAGATTGATAATGCCACAACACAATAAGTGACTTGTTATTATCCTTATGTACCTACCTCATGGGATCTCTAATCACATTGGTAGGGTTACCAGTTATCTAGTGAGTCTTATGGTCAACAGCTAAGCTACATAACATATATATTGATTCTCTTCTCCAGCGACGGGCTTAATGTTGTAGTGTCGCCCTTTGTAACGATCAAGGCTACTATTATGGAACCAGGCAAAGCAAAAAGCAATGAAACCAAAAATAGATAAAGCATAAAAATTATAAGATAAGTACGCTTATCTAGTCCATACAAGTGCATGGAGAGCCTAGACAAAAACTTGGTTAAGATATGTCAGATTCCACCAAATATACAAATGGAACCTAACCATACATCACCTCCAATTATATCTTCTAAATCATCCACATTAACAATCCACTCATCTCCCTTAAAGAAGGATTTTAGTAAATAACCAAAAATAACACTTGGGCTAAAGGTCAAATTGGTAATTTTTCTTACATCCTTCCCTCTTCCCCCTTCCCCCAAGAGCCCAAGTATTATACACACCCCCAAAATAAAGAGCCTTGAGTACTAAAAGAAAAGCACATATACTTAACAAGATTAGGTGAATACCCAAAATTGTGATCATTTTATTTCTATCTTTCCATACATAACTAAAGAATGAAAAAGATTATTCAAGAGTTTTAAGTTCCAGAAGTGCATGACATCACTTTTTCCTTTTGCTCTAGATAAAAGTCCCATCTCCTTTGAAATATTTATTACTTACCTCCTGTTTAGTGTTTTTGTCAGAGGATCGGTCATATTTGACTTTAACCTTAAAAAATCTTGGCTTACTACCCTAAAATATAACAATTGTTCTATAATACTATGTCTTAGATGAATGTGTTTGTTTTTTCTATTACAAATCTTACTTTTTGCCTTAGCAATAACAGGCTGACAATTATAGTGTATTGATATAAAGTAGAAGGGTGAATATAAAGAGAAAGACTTGCTAATAGGGTTTTTAACCACCTAACCTCGATATATGCCTTTTTAAGGCAATCAGATTGGGCTCTAAGGTAGAACGAACAACATTTTTGCTTGGAGGATTCCAACATTTAACATCTCCATCAAGAGTAAATAAATAACCACTAATATATTTTATTTCATAAGATCGTGAAATCCAATATGCATTATTATACCTTTCTAGCATTAATGAGATATACTATAGTTAAATCTATAATCAGTGTTGCCTCTCAGATGCTTTGTTAGTCTATCTATGGCAGACTAATAATCCTTAATCGAATTTTTTGATTATATCTACTCAATTTGCCCATAACACACGTAATATTTTTCTTAAGGTAGATATTTGCATTATACAGTGTAGAGATTGATTTCCCATCATAATACTGAATCATTTTTAACATTTTTTCAACATAGTGCTTTATGATAACATGAAGCCATTGCTAGTTTTAGTGATTTTGATGAATAAGATAACATTTATTCTCCTATATGATTTATATTGAATTTAAAAGCAGGCATCTTCTTGGTCGTATTTATCATTCCCAAATTGGCACATTGGATGAGCATGCTATTAACATAAAGACAAATGATTATATAAGTAAAGCATCAATAGATTTAAAGTAGTTGTATTTATCTGAGTAATTAATCACATATTCATTTGATACTAATACTTGGTTAAAATTTTCTTGTGTCATTGTTTTGGGTGCTTATTTAAAGTTATATAATGACTTAACCACTATACTCATGCTCAATGCCTGGTACTACACAACCCTTAATTTGACTCATGTAGATTTCCTTATCTAATTGTCCATTAAGAAATGCAATTTTAACATCCATTTGATGAACATATAAATTATAAATTGCAATTATGTAATTAAGACTCCAATCATGTCACAGGCATATATATCAAAATAATTTATATGTTTCCTTTGCAAGAACCTGACAACTAATCTTGCTTTATACTTATTAATTGACCATTAGATTTTAATTTTCTTTTAAAAATCCATTTTCACTCTATAGGTGTAACACCTAAAGTCAAATCAACTAACTCTAATACATGATTGCTCATGATGAAATTTTACTCACTTTAATTGCCTCTCTCCATAAAGGTACATCTCGAGAAGCCATTGCTTCTTTGAAAGTCTATGGATCATTTTTAGCAAGAAAAATATAAAAGTCTCCACCAAACTAGTGGCTGTTCTTATTCTTTTTTACTTCTTTGGTTCAACATCTAAACTCTTAGGAGGATCAGCAATTGATTCTTTCTAAGGTAAAAACCAATATTAACTTTCTTAGGAAAAAAAAACTTATTCAAAGAACTCAACATACTTATACTCAATGATAATATCCGCTTCAACTAATGTCCTTCAGTTTTAAGTACTAAAAATCTATAAGTAGCCCTATTCTGCGCATGCCGATTAAATAAATAGTCAACACTTTTAGGTCCCAATCTTGTCATGAGCCAACCCAGACCTGACAAGATATTATCCGCTTTGGGTATTAACAAGGCTGCATAGTTTTGTTTTTGGGTGCCCATACACCCTAAAACACCTCTTGCCAATTAAGGTGTGGGTCACCATTTATAAACTCAATATCTCTCCCGTACTTTGCCGATGTGGGATTTGTTTAGGATTTTTACACACACCCTCTTGCAGACCCAGCACCCTCGCTGAGGTTTGTCCCACCATTACTCAAGAGGACACGCGAAGCCGCTCTGATACCATAATGTCATGACAAACCTAGTTTTTTTTTTTAAATAGGTTTGAGAACCTTTGGTAGGCACCCTCACATTTTGAAGTACGATAAGTTCGGCTTATAGTCCCTCTATAACCTATAAGATGTCTTTCTTGTTTTTTTTTTTGGGAAATTATCATTCGTATACCCCATAGATGTCTTGTTATCAAAAATACTACAATATTTTGAGGGTGTATTAATCGTCCACCCTAAATTGACAAAAGCTATCTGCCGACCACCAAACCGTTAGCTGTCGTTTGAAAGTTAACGGAATTATAGTGAATTGACGATTTTACCCTTAAAAATTATCACTTGTATACCCTTAAATTCTTTTATTATCACTTGTATACCCTTAAATTATCACTTTATTATAAGAAAAGACTAAATTACCCTTCTGGCATTATCCTATTTAAACGGCAAGTAACGGTTTGGTGGATGGTAGATACATTTGTCAACTTAGGGTGGACCATTGATACACCCTCAAAATGTTGTAGTATGTTTCATAACAAAGCATCTATAGAGTATACGAATGATAATTTTCCTTTTTTTTATAAAGTATTCTATTTTGAATATGGAAAGCTGACAATATAATTTCTCTCCCCAAAAAATTCAATAGTGCTTCATAACTTATTAACATGGCATTTACCATGTTCTTTAATGTTTTTTTTTTCCTTTTAGCCACAGCATTAGATTTAGATGAATAAGGAGGTTTTACTTCATGGTTGATATCATGATTATTACAACAAGTATTTAATATGCTTCAATCATATTCACATTCTTTATCAGTTCTAATTTTCTTATTAAGTTGGTTTTCAAATTCATTCTTATAGATTAAGAACTTTTTCACCTGCTTTATCTTTATTTCTCAACATATACATTTTTTTATCTTGAGAAATCATCAATAAAGGTAATATAATAACTTTTACCTCTTCTACTAATTGTTTGTTTTAAATCACCAAGATCACTAGAATTTACTTGAAAGGTTCAGTTTCTCTTTGTAGAACTGGTTTACATGGCTTCTTCATGGATTCAGATTACCCACAAACATTGCATTTGTCATTTGAAAAGATATAGACAGTAATCCAAGTTCTCTAGTTTTCTTAATATAAAGATTCACATGACCAAATATACTATGCCATAAATCAATAGAGTCAATTATATAAGCAGAAGAATTAATATAAGTGCAAGAAGAGACATTTTCACAATTAACAAGATTAGGTACATTGAGCTTGAAGAGATCACTAGAACAATAACCATTCCCAACAAATACCCCATTTTTTTCATTACAATCTATCACCCTCAAAAGTCACTTTAACCGTAACCTTACCTAATACAAAAATAAATATCAAGTTGTCTCAAATTTTTGGAACATGGAGAAAAAATTTTAGTAAGATGGTTTTTCTAGAAGTAAGAATGAAAAGAATTTTTCTCTTGCCCAAGATCGATGTAACCAAGAATCACTAAGGAAAAATAAATTATTTTCCTTTCTTTATTAAAGTATAATAAAAATAATTAACTTCTTACACCATAGGTATGCTTAGTGGCTCCATAATCAATCTCCCAATCTTTGTTTTTAGTAATCATGTTCACTATGGAGAGGACCACAACGATAATAATGTTGTCTTTTTCAACTAAGTTGGCTTTAGAAGAATTATTGTTGCCTACCTTTCTCTGAGCTTTGTTTCTGCATTGATAGGCATAGTGTCTAATTTTTCCAAAAATGTAGTAGTGACCTTTCTTTTTAGCAATAGAATTTTTTACCTTTATTCAGATACTTCTTGTTGGGATTACTCAGTCTTTGATCAGGTTAAGGCTTGGCCTCAATTGCATTTGCATTAGATTGACGGTCTCTGGGCATATCTGTAAGCTTATTATACTTTTCAATCTTAATATGCATAATTACATCTTCAAGGCTCATAGGTTTCTTCTTATGCTTCATAGTTTTGATGTAGTCATTCCATGATTCTAGAACCTTCTCAATTAATCAAACAGCAAAAAAATCTTACAAGAAGTATAATACTCTTAATTTTGAGGTTATCAACTAACAATGTTAGTCATGGATTTTATCTGTAACAAGTTTATTTTCTACTATTATAAAATGCAAAAAGTCACCAATAAAGTAATGCTGGGATTTAGCTTCTTCTATAATACATTTGTTACTAAACATGTTCCAAATTTCATAACCATTCTTTTAAGGGTAGTATATGTCGTAAAGGTTTTTGAAAAAACATTTAAAATTGCATACTTATAAATCTTGTTATTTGCAGTCCATGTTTTCATTTTATTGTTATAATATTCACAGTCTTCTTTAAGGAGATAATAATGAGTAGTCAGCCAAATTGTGCGCGTCGATAATTTCATAAATTTTACCTTGCTAACAATTCAAATGGTCTCCATCAAAGGGCTTTATTTTTTACACGTCTTACAAGTTCTTGGCAGTAGTAAATGTAGCAGCAATTAGAGAAGATGGGTTTAATGTAAGAGGTAGAATAGTTTCAAAACTCATTCTGCTCATTCTATTAGGCAGTTGCTGATTTTTTTCCTTAAAATTAGGAAATGATGGTTTGTTTTTTGTGTATAGAATGAGCAGTGACATAATTCATTGGAATGGAATCATTCATATTTTATTCCTCTCCTACATAATACTCATTAAAAATGCTTCCATTGACTTTTAATAAACTGTTCAAGCTAATTGTTTTCCAAATGCGTGTTATAATATATTGCCATTGCATCTTAGAAGAATAGAGTATATCTAGTTACCCTTATTGCACCTAGAAATTATCTTGAAGGGCCAAAATCTATTCTTATAGTGCGTTCAAAGCATGCCTTGACTTCATAACTTCTTTCTTTATTGGTGTTTTTATTTTTTTTATTTTGGGGAGTTGTTACAATTTGTTATTAGATTTTGGAGTTGCTATTGCATTGTGAACTTTACTGTAGCCCAAAATGGGATTGGTATGAACAATTAATTCTGAAGAAATGACTAATTGAGTTGAGATCATTACCTACTTCCATATTGTATGAGTTATTAAGCTTAAACATACTGGACCTTTACAAAATTATAGGTACAAAATTATGGGCCTAAGATGAGTGTTGATATTTGACTCCCTTAATATATCTCAACATGTCCAACTTTTGACTTAATCCATTTTATTTATAGAACTTCCTTATTTAAAGGTAAGAAAACATTTAAAAGGTAAACATTATTTTTCAATTTTTTTTATTTTCTCCCTCTTTAAACATTGAATCGTTACTTGATACTAAATCTTATTGTGACTAGAGCTAGTAAAATTTTACACGACTTGATTACCCGACACGAATAAATGGGTATGAGTCATCGAATTTAACATGATTATTAAATTGGTCGGGTCTGGGTCGACACGCTTTTTTTTTATGTCGGGTTAGGGTTAAAGTTCTTGACCCCCAATCAATGACCCGATTATATTTTATATTTTAAAATAATTTTCAGGTTTTTTGCATAAAAGCTCAAATATTAGAGATGATTTTCTCTTTTATTTTTATTTTTTAAAAAGATGAATATAAATACAATGTTTTATTTATAAAATTTTAAATACATTTAGAGCTTCAATAGTGTAAATTTGTAAAATATTGGTAGACATGTATATTTTATAATATTGATATCTAATATTATTTGTGTAAATGTGTAATATTTTGGTAGATATTTATATTTTATAATATTGATAAATTATGTATGTATGTATGTATGTACGTACGTTTTTATGACGATATGTAAATATTTGATATAAATTTCGTTTAATATATAGATATCAAGTAGGTTATTAGATAACCCGATTATTTTTCCGTGTCATGTTTGGGTCTCAATATTTTAACACAATTATTAAATAAGTTGAGTTTGAGTCAACCTAAATTTGACACGACACGACATGACACGAGCACGACCGGATGACCCGTTTTGCCTGCTCTAATTGTGAGACTCTCTAAGCTTTATTTGAGAGATTGTCTTACACTCAAATGTTTGCTCATTATTTTAGGAATCCAAAACCTTAAAGTGCTTGATGCTTCTGCGCTTCCTACTCTGAGTTTGAAATTTCGGTTCAATCCTTTTATGATCTGGATTACCAAAACAAACTCAAACCTCTCAAACATCAAGCTTTAAAAAAATTGTTTTCATTTTCCGACTTTTCTAGCCTTGGCAGGCTCCTGTTAAAGAGTGTAAGTTGTTGGAAAAGCTGCCGGGCTCGATATCAGGCTGCTGTAAATTGTTGTGAGCGAATACGGGAGAATCGGGTAATTTGGAAATATAAGGGGTTGATTGAAAAGACTAGTGCCAGTGACATAAACTGAGGGTTCAAGGATCACGTTCTTTCAAGTTTTGATATAGTAAAGGGTTCAAATTCGGTCCATTTTGCAATCAAGACGCGTCAATGTTTCTAATTGAACCCTGGCCCATCATTTCGGCCCAATGAAACTCCAAACCTCTTAACGCAATTGTGCATGAACCGTTCTCGTTGAACTCAGACAACAGCAATGCCTGCGCTTCACTCGTCACTCAGTTTTTACATGAAACCTCTATTCTTATCCAACTCCTCTCTCTTTCCTCGCAAATTCACAGTCCCTAAAGAGTACTTACTAAACCCTAGAAGTCTCTGTGCTCTTTCCTCCGCATCCAACCAAAATGGCGGCAGGTCCGGTGCCCGGTCCCTCTCTCCGTCTCCGGTCTCCGACGACCTTCAGAAAATCGATGTCAATCCTCCCAAGGGAACCCGTGACTTTCCGCCTGAGGACATGCGACTTCGCAACTGGCTCTTTCACAATTTTCAAGAGGTTAGGTTACGGCTTTCTTCTTTCTCTATTTAAACATTTTTCTTTTTTCTTTTCTTTTTTTTCCGTTAAAATGAAAGTCATTTTTTTTTCAAAAGGTTTCGCGGCTTTTTGGTTTTGAGGAGGTTGATTTTCCGGTGTTAGAGTCGGAAGCCCTCTTTATTAGAAAAGCTGGAGAGGAAATTCGAGACCAGGTTCTTTTTACCAATTAAACCCCAATCTTTTTTATGGCATTTCCTTTACGTGTTGCCGTAGTAGGATCTATGTTAAAATATTTGCAACATTCTAGAATCTTGATAGTGGGGAGCATTTTTTTCTGGTTGTCCTTGCAGTTATATTGTTTTGAAGATAGGGGAAATCGTCGTGTTGCATTGAGGCCTGAGCTCACTCCATCTTTGGCAAGGCTGGTGATACAAAAAGGGTACAACTGTATTTTGATGTTCAGATTTAAAATGTTATAGGTTTTCAACTAGTTATTTACTTCACGACTTTTGTATCCAGGTACGGATGCCACAATTTGATCCCCGTGTTTTTTTTGGTCCAGAAAATCTGTATCACTGCCATTGAAATGGTTTGCTGTTGGACAGTGCTGGCGATATGAGAGAATGACAAGGGGACGGCGTCGTGAACATTATCAGTGGAATATGGATATTATTGGTGTACCTGCAGTGACGGTATGTCCTACCAAGTTCAAATAGACATTCTTTCGCAAGTTTTGAGATATTCTAATTCTGTTTGAAATTATCTGTATGGGCATGACTTTTATGACCCCTCTATCTATAGTTGTGGAGTGCTGGAAGTTGTAATCTCCTCAACTGGAGCATAATCCTTTTAACATTGTAAGAGTCTAATATGTCACATTCTTAAGGAGCTATCCTCCTCACATGCTCTCTAGGTCTTAGACGCTCTTACCTTTGACTTCTGACCGAAGTCACTCAATCCGCACAAATTTCAATAACGGTCTAGAACTATGTGCTTGAATGCAATGTTGTTCAATCAATGATCTGAGTCTTATGACTTGAGAAGCGCTATTTTGAACCAACATTTCTGCAAAATAGCTGAATGACATTTGTATATTTTAGCCCAAAACACTTTCATCTTTCATAGAAGCTGTGATAGTAGTTGCCCAAACTCAATAATTTTCAACACTTTAACACCAAAATCATTCATATGAGTGTGAGAACCTTACATTCAGTTGTGAACATGGTCATGCCCTCTCCCCTCCTTTTGTGTAAATCTATTATTTGTTGGTATTCTTGAGCAGAGTTGCATGTTATAATTCATATGCTAGCTGAATTATAGTCTTCATGTTCATTCATTTTATCTTCAAGCTTATAATTTTTCTTTTTTATTATAGGCAGAAGCAGAACTTATTTCTTCGATCATCACTTTCTTCAAGCGAATTGGAATAACCGCATCAGATGTTGGATTTAGAATTTCTAGTCGAAAGGTGCAAATATTTCTTCTTTCAGCATGGACTCTTCCGTATGTTTACCCATTCCTTGTGTTTCTCTGAGTTCTTGTTTCACAACGTTTTGTGCTCTCATATATGTTTCACGACTCTTTAATATACTGCAATGATTTGCTTTACTATGTTCTGTAGCCTACAACTGTTTCCTGCATTAAAGTTAGCTGTCAGCTTCTGCTGCTCAAACTTCAGAGATTTGTTCTTTTAGTCAATTCAATTTTAGTACTAAAGAATAACTAAAACCAATTACAAATAAATTTCATGCTGTTCACTTGTTAACTATGAATAATAATGAAAAGGCTTCTTTTTTTTTAAGAAGACTCATCGAATTGCTAAAAATGTAACAAATACACCTTTTATTACTATTTTTCCTTTTGGTGTTATCAAGATTAATATCGAAATGTAAGAGAGTTAACAATGAATTTTTAAAACACAGGTATTCCCCTAGTTTTCAACAGATGACAACTGTTTATTACTACAGAAGCAAGGCAAGAAATCTGTTTTGCTGTTTTAAAGGGTTTAGAGTTTTAGGGGTCTTCTTCAAAGTTGAGATTGCACGTTCCATTGGAAAAATCCCCTTTTGCTCGCTAAGCATGAGCTAATCTTTACGAGGCTTAGGTAAGTAGAGTCATATTAGGACATTCTTTTTATCTTTAACAAGCACTGCTTCATTCTCCCCTTGAGTAAGTTAGAGTAGTTAAACATTGCAGAATTCAGCAAGTGCTTGAGTTTTCTGCTGTAGATTCTATTAGGAAACACATTACTTTCTCTATGCTATTATGTGATTTCTTGGCTCTGGGATCAGTCAAATAATACTCATTATTGAAGAGGCTTTAAATTAGAATGTCTGTGAGACTCAACTCTATTGTAAAGTGACCATTTTTCCATAGCATAGCTTCTTGATTGTTCCCTTTCTCTATACAGGTTTTACAAGAAGTTCTGAGGTGCCACTCTATACCTGAACACTTGTTTGGCAAGGTTTGCATCATCATTGATAAGGTAAGTTGCTTGAGGTTGCTTATTCTGGACGCAATTTGTTCTTTGTTTCTATGTCATTGACATACTCTTGTAACTTGCTGCACGCACGGTGCTTATTTTTCCGTATGACTGTTTGATGCAACACCAATGTGGCTGCTCACTCTAAATAACTGTACATGTATTCTGTGAATGAATAATAGTTTATATTTTATTATTATTTTCAAAATTTTGAATGGCGTTTGTGTGAATGGGGTGCAGATTGAAAAGCTACCACTTGATGTGATTAAGAATGATTTAAAGTCTGCTGGGATGTCAGAAGCGGCTATTGAGGAGCTATTACGAGTTCTTTCCATAAAGTCATTGACAGAGTTGGAAGGTTGGTTTTGATATATTGTTTCTGAAATAGTATATTACTGTATTTTGTTATGTAAAAGATTGTTTTCATTTTTCCTGAGGGGTAAGGTATAAAGAGAAAAGGTCAAATCTACTAACATGTTAGACCTACATTTGGAGTTAATTTAGAGTAATCTGCGCTGTTGTCTTGGCATACATAATGGTTTTGTAGCAAACGGTAAGTGGTGTTGCCTTTTCATGTATTCCTCTTGGTCAAAAGCTTTTATGATGTGCATCGGCGTGTTTCTAATAGAGATGGAAAATTGCTTATAAGCAACATCTACTTTAATAGCTTGATTAGCTTTTGCATCAGGTTTTTTGTTCAAGATGGACGAAGTACCAATGTATTAAGCGAAAGAAAGAGAAAACAAGGGGGAGGCCTAAAATATTTAATTTATATGTTACTCTGATTAATATCATGTACTTTTTTTTTTTTTTTAATGCTGCTAATAATTGCTCTTCCCTAATTAAAGTATGTCATAACCTTACAATAGTTATGATCACTCTGTCTTTTTGCTCTTTGATTAGAATTGCTTATAGTAGTATATTTTGATTTGTGTGAAGTGATGTAATAGCAACTACAGAAGTTTTCATTCCTAGAGATTATTTCATTCTGTATCACACATTCTGGTCAGAGAACATGCTTAAGTGCTTCTACAAGAATCTCTCATGAAATCTGACTCATGGTAATTATTTTTTTTTTTATATGTGGGGTACTGTGGCACTTATCTTTTCAGCTGATTCTTTATCTATACTGAAAATGGATAGTTTAGCTATTTAAAAAGGTATTATCATTATAGCTGTTGTTCAAAAAATTAAAAGTTACAAGATGTCAGCCATACTGTAAAATTTACTGTGTGTAATCGAGAATGAGAACTGAGAAACATTGTTGAATGTTTGTTGAGGATTTTCATGATGCTTTCACAAATGTTTGGTTCTTCTTGAGATCATGGCAATCTTCTATTGATTCTTTGTAGATGTATGAGTTCTGACATACAAAGGAATACTGGTGTAATTCTAATTCGTATTTGCATGTAATGTTTCTGTGAATCCCAGAGGTACTTGGGGGTGCAGTGGAAGCTGTCACTGATTTGAAACTACTATTCTCACTTGCGGAAAAGTTCGGTTATTCTGATTGGATTCAGTTTGATGCATCTGTGGTTCGTGGTCTTGCCTACTACACTGGTATTGTTTTTGAGGTTAGATGTGGGATATGTTCTCTCTTCTTTGATCTGTATAAGTACACTTTAATACAAGTTAAGTTAAATACATCATCTCTACTTGAATCATGCCGTGTTGGTGGGGATGATGACACCTTCCTAAGCTACCCCCAACTATGGGATTGATGTTATCCATATCAAGGTTGCTTTTGGTTGGCATATTTAAATCTGAGAACATGAATGATGACCATGTACTTATTCCAAATTTTTTTTGAAGTTGGAGACCTTAATGGATTCCAGGATATAGAAATCTACGTATACAAGTGCATTAGTTAGGTGAAGTATAGCTAAAAATCATCCAAATTAAGATTTGTAATTTTCTTTTTGCCTATCAATTTGTCCTCTGTTGATAGAAGTAATGATCAAACTAGATTTTTTCTTTTTAACCTATCAGCTATCGTCTATTGATAGAAGTAGAAATTATAATTATTTTCTTACCTTGCTTATGACTTAAAAAATCCTTGACAGTGTTTTGACAGGGACGGAAAGTTGAGAGCAATTTGTGGGGGTGGACGTTATGATCGGTTACTCTCTACTTTTGGTGGTGATGACATTCCAGCTTGTGGCTTTGGATTTGGTGATGCTGTCATTTTAGAAGTAAGTGAAGAAGTTTTCTACACATGGTCACTATTTTAAATGCTGTTATGTCAAAATAAAGAAAACTTCTTAAAAAATGGTTGTTTGGATCAGATAGTATTGGAATGAAGGAAAATTTGGTGGGTTACAATCATCTCTTGTTTAGATTCTTTATATTGACAAGGAAAAAGGGATTTAAACCAATCCATTAAAACTCTATAAAGCATTCTGGTTGTAGGTGCAAAATTTGAAACTTAAAATATTACATTACTGAGCAATTAAATATTGTATTTATCCTTGCATCTTAGTTGACATTATGAGGTGGAAAAATATTTTAAGCTGTTTCCTTATTTTAGAAACTGATCAAACATATAACATTTAACTAATATTGCCACTAGCTTCCCAAAACAATTCAACTGCCATTCTCTTTCTTTTCCTTTCTTTCACAACTTATCCTTTCACTTTTTGTAATGGCTAAAGTTCATATTTAGTGAAAATAAATGTGATTAGGTGCGCAGCTGGACACTATAAGATGTGCGACTTCGCGCATGTGATCAGCTCCCTTAGTGAAAAATACTTTGATATTTTTATATAGAAGCAGAACATGGTGCACATATTCCAAGATTTGCTATCTAACTATGTTGGAGTTATCTAGCATTGGCATTATCCACTAGTGCTAGCAATAGATTCTACCTTGGCATATCATTTTCGCGATGTAGCTTTCTAATGACGCTTATTAACATATTGTAGCATTGTGATGCACTGCAAAGCCAGATCTTACATATCTTTCTGTAACATTCAGAGCTTTAGTAATAAAGGTTGCACTTTCAATTAAGGGGACAATTTAAAATGATGCCCTCTTATATATCATTGGTGCTGATGACTTCTTGTTTATCTCTATTTATATGCCTAGTGGTTAAGGGTGTTTTATTTGATTTTGTGATTTAATGTTTAGTCAAATGTTGTCCATTGATTCACCTGAGTTTGAATCTCAGGAAGGTAAAAGGTTAAAAATTAATTTGAGATAGATTTTGCCTATCCTCTCTACATTTTTATATAACTAGAAATAAGAAATTGTTGTCTATTGATTGACCAATCTGAGCTTTATGTGCTTGAAAAGTTATTGTATTCCTTGGTGGATGAACTAATTAGTGGCCTCCAACATGTTCATTTGATGGATCTTATAAGTAATTCAGTTTTTTTATGATGGAATTTATCAAGCAAATTGTGGAATGAGAAATTGTTTACTAGATTTTAGCATTGGGGAAGAGGGTTTATTTTACTTGTCTTACATTTTCAGTTGCTCAAGGAGAAGGGTCTTCTACCAGCACTCAACCACCAGGTGGAGAACATTGTGTGCGCCTTGGATCATAATCTTCAAGGAGCAGCTTCTACAGTTGCTACCACACTAAGAGGGAAAGGCCAAAGTGTTGATTTAGTCTTGGAAAGCAAACCGCTAAAATGGTATCGAGCCCCATCTTTCTATTGTGAGGCATTTACAAGTTCCTTGATCAATCTTTCTGGCATTTGATCAATCTTTCTTTTAGGGTGTTCAAACGGGCTGCCCGGATAAATGCTCAACGGCTGATATTGGTGGGGACTACTGAATGGCAAAAGGGTATGGTTGGTGTGAAAATCCTCTCTTCTGGGGAACAATATGAGATTAAACTTGACGAGCTCGAGTGATCAGTTAGGATTTTTTTTTTTTTTGGTGATTTTTGTATACTATTCATGTTAATGTCTTAATTGCTTTATAATATTCAAATCTATTGATTTTCTTTAACATATGTACTTGTACAGATTATTAGTTAAATTAAATTAGTTTTATGCTTTGAATTGAATCGTTTTGTGGCTTGCTATTGGCAGCGATTTATGAACAGCGATTCAACATAAAATGATGTTAGTGGGTCTGGCTTTTTCATAATCCGGTTTGGATCTCATTTGGGTTGACCGTAACTGAATTGACCTGCTTAATCTGAAGGTTCAATCAGAATCTACTCAATTTGCTGAAGAAATCAATAAACTAACCATGAAAATTGAAGATTAACACAATGATACGCACTGTACGTTTCACTAGCTCCTTTAGGTACTATTGTTAAAAGAAAAATTGCAATTCGTATATTCTTAGTTTATTTCGTTATTAAAAATATTATAACACTTTGAGGGTGTGTTAATCGTTCATCTTAAGTTGACAATATATTTATCGTCTATTAAATCGTTACTTTTTGTTTAAATATAATGATGTCTGAGGAGTAATTTTGTCTTTTCATATAATACAAGTAATAATTTGAGGGTATACAAATGATAATAAAATAATTTAAGAGTATATAAGTAATAATTTAAGGGTATACATATGATAATAAGAGAATTTAAAGATATAAAAGTGATTCCTTTACTTTAATTTAAGTTTCAAGAGTAAAATCGTCAATTCACTATAATTTCGTTAACTTTCAAACTGCAGCTAACGGTTTAATTGTCTGTAAATAGTTCTTGTCAATTTAGAATTGGCGATTGATACACCCTCAAAGTGTTGTAATATTTTTTTATAATTGGACAAATATATGGTATACGAATGATAATTTTCCTTCTTAAAATCAACTAAATGTGGTGTAAATATGTGAATTGAGCCCTTTTTTTTTTTAATTGGCATCAATTTAATAAGTAAATTTTAGAGTTTGTATATTTTGGACTCTTTATTGCCAGTTAATTAAAGTGGTCATATTAATGAGCCCAAGTGGCTAGAGCCACTCTCTCACAAATGTGAGGAAAGTGGTTTAAATCCCTGTAGACGCATTACAGAGGTTTAATTTAAATTTTCATTCTTAAAGTCTCAGAGTTTGAGTGAAGGCAGTGTTTCTCTCATGAGGGAGTTGACGTCCCTCGAATATTTGAGAAGATTAAAAAATCTGAATAGTATAATATCAGAATTGATGTAAACAGTTCTTAATATTTATATAATTATAAATATTATGAATAATAATTCTCCAAAAAAAAAATTTTAAGTGGTCATATTCAGATTGGTAAATGAACCCAAATGCCACAAGTTTAACGAGATTGACATGGTTCAGTGAAATGGACAAGTCTTGATGAGCTAATCTTTTTCCATTCATTCCCAGACGATTACTGTAGAGAAATTCAAAATAATAAAATACTGAGATGGGTGAAGTCTTTGTTGTATTCGCCTGCTGTGCAAATACAATTTCCAAGAGTCAATTTTAGGATTTTCTTCAAGATTACAAAGAAAGAATATTTTGCAGAAGCAGATTTCTCTGAGACATGGAGCTGCAAGAACGAGTTTATTGTGAAGATTCAGAAAGGATGCCGTTCCATCAGATAAAAGGGTAGTTATTCTGCATTTACTATCAACATTTGTTTATTTTTATTCTACTAAATACACTTAAGTTTTAACTAGTCTTACAGGCACCTACTTCTAGGTTCTAGCCATAGAAACAGTGAAATAAAATGCTACAAGATAGAGAGTAAAAGCTAGTGTTGTTCTAATTAGGTACAGATTTCTCTGGTCATTTTCCTGAAGAGATTAGATGGACCGCATGACCAACGGTGCTGTTGATAACAGTATGCCTTGAAGGTACTAGGTAGTTCATTTTTAACCTAGCAGGAGAGGAAGCAGAGACAAAAATTATCACACAGACGAAAATTGTTGTAGGAATTATCATTGAACCCGAAGAACTGACAAGTTGAGGAGACTACTTCTTGCTCAACAGAGAAGTGATAATCAAGTGACATCTCTTGGAGCCGCATCATTAGGCATTCATCAGCGTTTACTGGAGAAAATCTCATTGAATGGTAAAAATGTAGAAATACCAGAAAACAACTGAATACCAGAAACTACCTCAAATCTTTTGCAGATATCACCATTAATGACACTAAAGTAAGAACTTAACTATTGCTAGTGGGTAAGTAGCATCTGCATCTAAATCTAGAGAACTTAGCTCTCTGGGCAGTTTAGGTTCGCATAAAAATCGATCTTGTTTTGTGGTCTTACCAAGTTTCCATCTGGCTTGAACCAATCCCAACTCTTTGTTTTCTAGCAGATAAGGAATCGTCCTCCATAGAAAATCCTCATCAGGTTGAAAGTCTGCATCAAAGATCACCACAAACTGACAATCTTTGACATACTGCTTCTCTAAACCTTCTTTAAGGGCACCTGCCTTATAACCATTCCTATTCTTCCTAGTTTCATACTTCACATTCACACCTTTTTCTGTCCATTTCAGGCACTCCAGCTCCACTAGTTTCTGTGTGTACTTGAAAAAGTCAGTCTGAGTGCACCAATAAAGAGGTTTTAGATTTTATTGGGTTGAAAGGGATGAAGTGATACCCTCAAGACTTCATTGGTTGAGTCATCAAGAACTTGAACTATGAGACGATCAGATGGCCATGAAAGTCCACAAGCAGCTCCTATAGAGAGCTTGTAAACCTGTAAAGGAAAGAGAAAAAAGGAGAAAAAATTTGAGAATTAGTTTAGACTGTTAACTTTCAGTTAGTTGCTTACTGGAAGTGATTTGATCACAGTGGTTTGTGATGATTGTCAAAATAGCCAAAATAACAATCATGAAATTTAGACAACAACCTAGCATTTCTCTTGAACTCTGTTACCCTTTTTTTTTCTCATTGTGCTATTATGTTAACTGCCTCACAGTTGGACCTCTAACTTTGTAGTTTCTAACTTTGTAGTCTTGAATATCTGTTTGTAAGCTATTAAGACCTCAAATTTGCAGAGGATAAAATAGATGTACCATTAGGAATGATCAGTCAAAAATCATGACATTATGTTATGGATATGTGAACTTAACAGTCTTACCCTAAAACTAATAAAGCAGAGTCTCACCCCACCAGATGGAATGGTTAGTTACACAAACCTTTATCATCATTTAGCCTACTTTGTATGCTGCAGCTGTGGCTTACGCATTGAATAACATGCTGAGTCACAAACATAAATAAATTTTTATCTGTAACTCTGGACACTGGTTATTATGGTCTTGTAAGACTTAACTGAAGTTGTTCTCAATTTCACATACATAATGAAAAGCTATAATATATAATGCTGAAAATTGGAACATGTGCGTAGAAGATCCAAACTTTTAATAATTTCTTAATATGGAAGTTTCTTTTTTAGTAAGTTTTCACGTAATATAAAAGATTCTGTTAATAGCATGATGATGACATGTTCTAAACTGACCAATTTATGAAGAACAGGAGTATAATACTTCAAAATATAAAAGATTAAAATTTAATAATATGATATATATTTCTTTAGAAAGAAGTAAACTACTTAATTGGTTCATAACAAACAAATTCCTGTTTGGTATCAGATATAGTTCACTGCTTTTTGGTTGCCTAATACAGGAATAAATTTTTTTCTGAATTTGTCACCAACTAAAATTTACTACCATTGATGACATATTCATCTCAATTAAGAAGCTTGTAGGTCATCTGGATTGTAGGTTGTATTTATTCATGCAGTGGTATGTAATTATGCAATTAGCATATAGTCTATGTCTGCTCCCTTTATGCGACATTAGTTACAACATAGATAATTAAGAATACCTCCTTCTCGTTATACATAGGAATTTGAACCAACACCATGGGGTAGCTTTTGTTAAGCTCTAGATCTTCTTTCATCTCCTCCAGCTTATACCTTTATGCGACATTAGTTACAACATAGATAATTAAGAATACCTCCTTCTCGTTATACATAGGAATTTGAACCAACACCATGGGGTAGCTTTTGTTAAGCTCTAGATCTTCTTTCATCTCCTCCAGCTTATACCTTTATGCGGTTACAACATAGATAATTAAGAATACCTACAAGATGACAATGATTAGAACCAACACCATGGGGTAGCTTTTGTTAAGCTCTAGATCTTCTTTCATCTCCTCCAGCTTGTACTTGGTGTACATACAAGATGACAATGATTAGAACAACGGAGTACGTGGCGTTGTTATACCTAAGCAATGACGAATAAATCGCCCTTTGGACCAGCAGCCCGCATGCTTGGGTTTCCAGCCGATATACCCTTATGAACATCAAAAACTCGAAATATTTTCTCTCTAGGGTTTACAACCCAAAATAGACTTTTCTTTTGTCTAAAACAGGATACCAAACCAGATAAAAATTATTAAGTTTTCTGATGACAGGATCCCTGCAAAAAGCAAGTGCAGAGCATACTTTTTTGAGATTTCAAAATAAACAGATTCAAGTTTTCTTATTTTCTTTAAAGCTTTAGAGCTTTATTGACAGAGAGAGAAGAATTTAGAAGCTCATGATTATGGAAATCACTCAAATTTTATTTTTTTAAAACGAGTTATGTCTCGAAACTGGGATAAGTTCTCTTTATATAGGAGAAGACTTGAAAATGATAAGACAGGACCCTTATCCTTTTTTTTCAAAAGCGAGACATTATAATCAAAGGGATAGGACATGACCCCTATATTCCTTTTTGAAAAGTAAAAAGTAAACTTTTATAAAAGTAAAATATGTTTTTATAATTACAAACAACAGATACTTTTAGTAAAACATAATTTTGACAGAAGTTTTAAGTAAAAGCAAGCTAATAATTATACAAGATAAAATCATAGAATAAAAGTAGACTACTTTAATTATGGAGACGATAAATTCATATAATCTTCATCTGATGAGCTGTTCGTGTCATCTTTTTCTTTTGAGTAAAGAATCTTTAGTTTCTTTGGATGTTTGCACTTGGAGTGGCAAGGTGGCCAAAGGCAATTGTCTGCTTTCGGGCAATTGGTGAGAGGTGGTTCCCAGCTGGTACTAGTTCCATGTGTTGGTTGAATTTATTGGAGTTGATGGAGATGCTGACTCAATGGTAAAAAATCTTCTCATGGGTTTTAAGCAACTTGGTACATGAAGTCTGTAAAGTCTGGTTTTTGTTCTCTGATAATGATTCCAGTCGATTTAGGTTTTGAAATTGCTGAAGGAGTAAGAATTATAATAATCTCATGTTGTGGACCAAGAGAGGTGTGAGAAATATTTTTGTGTCGAGAAGGTTGATTGTTTAACTCGCAAAGATAGTTGTGGAGGTTTTTTTGGATTTCACCGTCTTGATCGAGAAGAGCTAGATGTGGAATAGTTAACCAATCATATACCTAATCTTGGGTCTAAAAAATGTTAGTGTCTGGATATTGGAAGTATGGTCTGTGAATAATGAACACTGTTGTGAATATGTTTGCTTCTGTTGCTGGCATACATCCTAAGTTGTAGACTTCTAACAATTGTTGTAATTTTTTTCTCCACCATGGAAGTGTGGAAAATCATTCAAGCAGTGTCCAGATAAGTGAGGTTGATTTTTCTGAATTGAGAAGATGTTGTAAAGTAAGTGTGACGGGAACAATTAATTTTGGGACATAGAGAACGGTTAGGCACCAAATGTATCATAACTCGTCTTTTAAGATTTCTCTAGAGGGATCCAAGGTTAGACCTGTAAGAAACAAGTTTTCTGGATGAAAAGTAGAAAATGGAAATGAGTCTTGAAGTAGGTAAGTTTTCATAAAAAACCTAAAAATAGTTTTTTTGGCAAATTCTTGGATACTAAAAACTGTTGTGAATGTTTTTTCGAAAGGAAAAGTTTTCTTAGTAATGGTTTGTGTTGAGAGTGAGGTGGCCATGAAGATGATAGGAAAATGATAATTTGAGGATACAAAGAACAAGGATTTGCCTAGTTTTGTAAGTCTCGAGAGCATGTCAGGGATGAGGTTTTGAGCTCCTCTTATATGCTTCACAGAGAAGTCATATTTTGAAAACCAATCTTTCAGTCTGAGTAACATCTTATCTAGAACATTCTTTCCTCTAAAGTTCATGATGTTGGGAAAAGCTGAGTTGTTTAATCTAACAAGAAAATGGTGGCCGATAAGATGATACTCAAATTTTTGAATACTATTATTTACCGCAAGGATTTCTTTGTACACAGTGTGGTAGTGAATTTGTGTGTCAGAGAAATGACCACTAGTATAGGCAATAAAGTTCTCTTTTCCGTTTGTTTCTTCTAAAAGGATGGCCTCCAAGATTCATCACTTGCGTTTGTCTGGAGAATTCGCTTGCCATCTACTATCAACTTTAATGGTGATGGATTTGGTGCAATCTCTTTCAGGGCGGTGAGAGCACGTGTATGGTTGTCATTTCAAGATGGTGGATTTTTCTTTGATAAGGCTGACAGCTGTCGTGCATGGTGGTCGACATGAGGAATAAAATCCCTAATGTAATTGATTATACCGAGAAATTATTGTATTTGCCTTTTGGAAAGATGCTGATCTGGAAAGTGAATTAGCTTTTGGGCTATGTGCTTTCCTGGCTGGTAGTGTCCATCTTTGATAATCATCCCAAGAAATTCAATGTCTATTGTTGCAATCGTGCTTTTTTTGGCTGACAACATGATTCCATGAGATTGAATAATATCAAAGAATTGATTTAACAGTTGACGATGTTCATCTTGTGTTCCTGAAAATAGTAAAATATCGTCAATGTAAATCAATGTACTATGTAGAATGGGTTGAAAGATTTGAACTATGGATTTTTGGAAAATGGAAGGGGCTGTTTTGAGACCAAAGAGTAAAATCGTCCATTGATAATGGGCATTTGGTATACATAAGGTGGTTTTGTATCTTTCTGACGACTTAATGCCAAGTTGCCAAAAATTTGATTTCAGATCGAATTTTGAAAAGATTTGGCCATTTTTGAAATAAGTGAACATGCTTTGTTCTTTTGGTAAAGAAAATTTGTCATCTTGTAAAAACATGTTTAGAAGCTGATAGTTAATGGCTAATCGTTTTTTTCTCTAACAATTTCAGAATGTTTTTCAACATAAAAGGCTTGACAAGCCCACTGGGATCTGGTAGGTTCAATAAGACCTTGGGCTAACAGTTGAGAACATTCCTTTTGGGCTAGGATTATGTCAGAAGGACTCATTCTTGGATGGGTGGCTTTGGTTGGATTAACATCTTCATTCAGTTTAAAAGGCAACTGAATAAAGAAATGCTTATTTTTCTATAGAGGATTTGGATAGTAGAAATCAGCATGAGATTGAGGATAATAATTAAACAGTTTTTTTGAAATGTCTTAAAAGGACTGGGGGGTTTTAGATAAACCATAAAGTTTAAGAATATTTGTAAAAGGTTTGAACATGGACTTGACTCGTATTTCAGTAGGAACAAATCTGAAGGTGTTTTATCTGGTGAATGATATCAAATCCTAACAAGATATACTTATTAGGTAGATTTGAACCAATGACTTTTGTCCAGATAACACAGTTTGGAAAAATTTGAATATCAATGGGTTTTTTGGTAATCAATTTGGTTGTAAAGAATTTTTCATTGACGGTTTTGAAATCTTCGTCATGATGTTGCCAATACTCGGATGGAAGTATGTTTGGGTTTAACATACTTCTTTGGGCACCTGTGTCAAGAAGTTCAATAGGAGAAATTGGCCTTTAAAATTTGGAGGATAGGATTTAGAGTTTTGTGGTTTAAATTTTAAAAGCCTCACGATTGTTGTGAAATGAAAGTTTTAATTGTGAAATAAAATAAAATAAAATAGATATTTTTTTTGGGGTAAAAATGACACTTTTAAAGTTAATAATTTTAATAAAACATCTGATTGATTTTCTCTTTTTTTGTTTTATTTGCAAAAGGAAAGGTCATTATGTTGAAGATTGTCCAAACAAGAAAGACATAGCAATTAGGCTAATTGAGCATTTACAGGCCACCACTGAATATTGTCCCCAAAAAGAGGAAGTAGAGTTCTATTTCTCAGAGCAAGAAGAACCTACTGATAAAACAGTATTCGCTCTGAAAAATTCATCTGAAGAATTTGAAAATGATGAGTTTCAATCTGTTCTCCGTCAGCAGCTCTTGTCCCTAGACACTACCATTCCTATCCCTTCCATAAAACTCCAAATCCTATCCTCCAAATTTCAAAGGCCAATTCCTGCTATTGAACTTCTTAACACAAGCGCCCAAAGAAGTATGTTAAACCTACACATACTTCCATCCGAGTATTGTCAACATCATGACGAGGATTTCAAAGCCGTCAATGGAAAATTTTTCACAACCAAATTGATTACCAAAAAATCCATTAATATTTAAATTTTTTCAAACTGTGTTATCAGGACAAAAGTCATTGGTTCAAATCTACTTAATAAGGATATATTGTTAGGATTTGATATCATTCACCAGATAAAACACCTTCAGATTGTTCCTACTGGAATACGAGTCTTGTCATGTTCAAACCTTTCACAAATATTCTTAAACTTTATGGTGTATCTGAAACCCCTCAGTCCTTTCAAGACATTTAAAAAAAGTTTTTGAATTATTATTCTCAATCTCATGCTGATTTTCACTACCCAAATCCTCTATGAAAAAATAAGCATTTCTTTATTCAGTTGTCTTTTAAACTGAATAAAGATGTTAATCCAACCAAAGCCATCCATCCAGGAATGAGTCTTTCTGACTTAATCCTAGCTCAAAAGGAATGTTCTCAGCTGTTAGCCCAAGGTCTTATTGAACCCACCAGATCCCAGTGGGCTTGTCAAGCTTTTTATGTTGAAAAACATTCTGAAATTGTTAGAGAAAAAACGATCAGTCATTGACTATCAGCTTCTAAACATGTTTTTGCAAGATGACAAATTCCTTTTACCAAAATGACAAAGCATGTTCACTTATCTCAAAAATGGCTAAATCTTTTTAAAATTCGATCTGAAATCAGGTTTTTGGCAACTTGGCATTAAGCCCTCAGAAAGGTACAAAACTACCTTCTGTATAGCAAATGCCTATTATCAATGGACGATTTTACCCTTTGGTCTCAAAACAGCCCCTTCTATTTTCTAAAAATCCATGGTTAAAATCTTTCAACCCATTTTACATAGTGCATTGATTTACATTAACGATATTTTGTTATTTTCAGGAACATAAGATGAACATCGTCAACTGTTAAATCAATTCTTTGATATTATCCAATCTCATGGAATCATGTTGTCAGCCAAAAAAGCACAATTGCAACAACTGACATTGAATTTCTTGAGATGATTATCAAAGATGGACACTACCAGTTAGGAAAGCACATAGCCCAAGAGCTAATTCACTTTCCAGATCATCATTTTTTCAAAAGGAAAATACAGTAATTCCTCGGTATAATCAATTATATTAGGGATTTTATTCCTCATGTCGACCACCGTACACGACAGCTGTCAGCCTTATTAAAGAAAAATTCATCATCTTGGAATGACAACCATACACGTGCTCTCACCGCCCTGAAAGAGATTGCACAAAATTCGCCACCATTAAAGTTGCTAGCAGATGGCAAGCGAATTCTCCAAACAGACACAAGTGATGAATCATGGGGGGCCATCCTCCTAGGCTAAACAAACAGAAAATAGAACTTTATTACCTATACTAGTGGTCATTTCTCTGACACACAAATCCACTACCACACTGTGTACAAAGAAATACTTGCGGTAAAGAATGGTATTTAGAAATTTGAGTATCATCTTATCGGTCACTATTTTCTTGTCAGATTAGACAACTCAGCTTTTTCCAACATTATGAACTTTAGAGGAAAGAATGTTCCAAATAAAATGTTGCTCAGACTGAAAGATTGGTTTTCAAAATATGATTTCTCTGTGAAGCATATAAGAGGAGCTCAAAACCTCATCCCTAACATGCTCTCGAGACTTGCAAAACCAGACAAATCCTTGTTCTTTGTATCCTCAAATTATCATTTTCCTATAATCTTCATGGCCACCTCACTCCCAACACAAGCCATTATTAAGAAAACCTTCCCTCTCGAAAAAACTTTCACGACAGTTTTTAGTATCCAAGAATTTGCCAAAAAAGTTGTTTTAAGGTTTTTTATGAAAGCCTACCTACTTCAAGATTCATTTTCATTTTCTACCTTTTATCTAAAAAACTTGTTTCTTACAGGTTTAACCCTGGATCCCTCTAGAGAAATCTCAGAAGACGAATTATGATACATTTGGTGCCTAATTGTTCTCTATGCCCCAAAATTAATTGTTTCCGTCACACTTACTTTACAACATCTCCTCAATTTAAAAAAATCAACTTCACTTATTCGGACACTGCTTGAATGGTTTTCCCCACTTTTATGGTGGAGAAAAAAATTACAACAATTGTCAGAAACCTACAACTTAAAATGTATGCCAGCAACAGAAGCAAACATGTTCACAACAATGTTCATTATTCACAGACCATACTTCCAATATCCAGACACCAATATTTTTTGGACCCAAGATCAGGTATATGATTGGTTAATTATTCCACACCCGGCTCTTCTTGATCAAGACGGTGAAATCCAAAAAAACCTCCACAACTATCTTTGCGAGTTAAACAATCAACTTACTTCAAACAAAAATATTTCCCACGCCTCTCTCGGTCCACAACATGAGATTATTATGATTCCTACTCCTTCAGCAATTTCAAAACCTAAATCGACTGGAATCATCATCAGAGAACAAAACCCAGACTTTACAGACTTCATGTACCAAGATGCTCAAGACTTATAGGAAGATTTTTTACCATTGAGTCAACATCTCCATCAACTCCAACAAATTCAACCAACACATGGAACCAGCACCAGCCAAGAACCACCTCTCACTAATTGCCCGAAAGTAGACAGTTGCCCTTGGCCACCTTGCCACTCCAAGTGCAAACATCCAAAGAAACTAAAGATTTTTTTCTTAAAAGAAAAAGATGACACGGACAGCTCTTTAGATGAAGATTATATGAATCTATCGTCTCCATAATTAAAGTAGTCTACTTTTACTTTATGATTTTGTCTTGTATAGTTATTAGCTTATTTTTACTTTAAGCTTTTGTCAAAATCATGCTTTACTAAAACATTTGTTGTTTGTAATTATAAAATCATGTTTTGTTTTTATAAAAGTTTGCTTTTTACTTTTCAAAAGGGAAGATAGGGGTCATGTCCTATCCATTTGATTATAATGTCTCACTTTTAAAAAAGAGGGATAAAGGTTCTGTCTTATCCTTTTCAAGTCTTCTCCTATATAAGGAGAACTTATTCTAGTTTCGAGACAGAACTCGTTTTAAAAAAATAAAATTTGAGTGATTTCCATAATCATGAGATTCTAAACTCTCTTCTCTCTCTGTCAAAAAAGCTTTAAAGAAAATAAGAAAACTTAAATCTGTTCATTTTGAAATCTGAAGGAAGTATGCTCTGCGCTTTCTTTTTGCAAGGATCCTGTGCATAAGAAAACTTAATAATTTTTATCTGGTTTGGTACCCTGTTTTAGATGAAAGAAAAGTTTGTTTTGGGTTGTAAACCCTAGAGAGAAAATATTTCGAGTTTTTGATGTTCATAAGGGTATATCGGCTGGAAACCCAAACATGCAGACTATTGGTCCAAAGGGCGATTTATTCGTCATTGCTTAGGTTATGCTGCTTGTACCATTTGTTACACTCTCCTTAGGCTGTTGAAAAATCAAAATTTTCATGGTCTCAGTCCCTTTTTTTTGTTTTGATTTTGATATGAATGAAACAAAGAGACCGAGCTTGAATTAACAAGATACGGCAAGCATTTTAAGGATGAGGGCAGTGACTTGATGTAGGAAGCGAACCAACTAGTTGCAGTGTTTTGAGAGCATATTTTACCTTAAAGGAAAAGGCAAAGAAAGGAGAAGACTGAATCTAGAATTAGAAATTTGTGGAAGAATAACACGGTGAATGTACCATTCAATTGTAGGTCTTTTATCTTTAGAGGCACCGAATACACGCAAGATACAGTGCTACAATGTATGTATCTGACAGCTGGATATCTGGCCTTCTTGTCAATTAGGCAATTAAAAGTTATAAAATCAATAGTCCAAGTTCAGATTAAATTCACCTCTTGTACTTTATTTGGTTATGAGATGGTGGTTCCTAGTTTATAATATGTTGGATATGAGCTACAGACAAGCTGGCATTTCTTGTTTCTTCTCTAAGTGCGTCTTCTCTTTCGCTGCGTGTCTAAAATTATTTGTTACTCATTTGTCTATTTTTCCCGTTTCATTTAGTTGGCCAAGTAACAATCTAGATTTGGTGTTGGCAGGTAAGAGTCTAAAATGGTATAACTGTGAATTGAAATAAGATGTGATTTTAAGAAGTTGGATTTCAACAGAATCGGATTGACCTGTAGACACTTGAACCTACAGAAGTATATAAAACAGAAAATCGCAGGTTAATAGACAGAGTCTCTTCTTTTTAACAATTTAAAAAACAACAAACTATTTTATGCCCAGCCTAGATAGTTGGTATAAATTTTACACACACGTGTCCTTAAAGAAAATTCCAATCGTTCTTTAGATTTGTATAAACGTGTTAACAATGCATGCATTGCATGCGGTTATGTAGTGCAAACCATTGTTGTACACCTCAGCTATGCTGTCAGTTTCCTTAACTATGAGTTGTTGTCAATGATGTGATCGGTACATAAGCCGCATGGTTTGTGTATTTGTGTATCCCATTTGTCTATATGGTAAAAGTTTCAGCTGTTTCTCCAGAGGCTGAATAACTCAAATAAGAACTATTAGTAAGATCAAGATTTTTCTCAGATAGTAGATTGCATATTTCTATCATTTTTCCCTTGAGGTGGTTTGTTTAAGAATACATTTTCTTTTTTTCAAACAAAGAGTACTGCATCAATTTTGTATACATTAATGTCATTGACATAAATAGAAGGCTTCATTTGCTCTGTGTATTGATATCATTGACACAAATGGATGCTTTTTCTATTTTTTTATTTCTCTTTTTGGATAGAAATAGAAGGCTTTCATTCAAACAACAGATACACATGCAAAATGTTGTGGCTTACGCGGAAAGTCTTGAGACAAGGAAATGTTGTACACATATTGTTGCCAGTGCTTTAACAAGTTCTATTATAGTAAAATTCTTACATTTTAATTTTCAGTTGATCCCCATTTCCCATTTCCCTTTACTCAATTTATTTTCAGTCCTGTGGATGGAGCAGTTGATTATTCCTAAAAGCATTAGTGGGAAGAGCAACCTATGCCAGGCATTGCATTGCATTCTATTGAATGAAATCCATTTAAACTAGGCTAACGTTTACATGTGATCTACTTTTCTTAATGATTAAGTGACTTGTTATGTTTCTTCTAATGCAACATCATTAGATAAATGTCTTGATTGTAATAACAAGTTGTCAAAAGTTTTCCACGGGGCTGTATGTGATGCTGGTTTATAGTTGAGTCCTCATATCCTTTTTCAGGTCTTAACTAGGATGTTTGCTTGCCAAATACCAAATCAGGCGAGGGGGTTTAGAATCGGTTCACCTTCCTATCTACATTCAAAAGCAGATCCATGTAATTCTAGAGGCTTGCTAGGAAAATCAGTTTCTAATACTTCAAAGCTGCAGCAGCAAGGTGAATTTCACAATATTTCTGTTCCATTGCAAATTTTGGGTTAAAGAAAAATCATCTTTTGATAAATGTTGAAGAAAGAGACTGAATTCATGTATGCTTTAGGATGATCTCTCAAATGCACGCCATATCACACCATGTGACATGGTGTCACATGTGACACCGTTCAAGAAGATTTTGATACCATGTGACATTGTTCTAGAAGATTTTGACACCAAATGCAAATTGGCGTTCTGCTATTGGTATCTTAGTTCATTGTTTGTTTATAAATAAGTGTAGCCTGGAGGTTGAGAGCCAAAGCCAATATGATATGAATCAAGGGGACATCATTTTAATTAAAAGGCAAGGAACTCTTCCAATATAATCCTGCCTTTTAAGACTGAATTGTATTTGAGGATAAATAATCTTTTTCATAATAATAATAATAATTATTATTATTAAGAGAATTGATGTTTCTATAAAGCAGTAAGAAGAAGGTCATTCTCGTAGAGGACTGATTCCAATTAACAAGTTATTAGTACAAAACACACAAACTGCATAACAACAAAGATTTAATTAAAAACTCTATCTAGTCTTAAAAAAATTAATTCAAACTTTTTAGATCTACAAAAGACAAATTAACAAATATGCACACAAAATTTGGAGGAATTTAGAGTTGATTTGTTGTGTAAATTAAACTAAAGAATTTAAAATAGAAAATCTGAACTTGCAAAAACAGTTCTTAAAAGATTAGAATATAATGGGAATTATGGTTAAAAAATTATTTTCCACCACAAAACATTAGATTTAGATCAATTATTAGAATTATCTATCACTTTTATTTGAAAACAATAATTCTAAGATAATTATAAATGCTTTACTTAGTTTGTTTCCATGAAATAATCTAGAAGAATCTCTCTAGATTCAATTTAATGAAAGCGTTAACACCAAGAAAGATATAGTATGAATTAAGAAACAAACAAACAAGTTCAATTTATTTACCTTGAATTATATTCCATATACAAGCAAATGAAAATATTACATAATCATTAATCACAATCTGCCACTTGATTATGGATAAAAAACTAAGCTAGTAATTAAATCACTTTCAAGTCCGTCTAGTTGGCTGCCTAAAGAAACAAAATAGTAATTCATGAAAGGAAGATGAAGAAATTTGGATTTTGAAATTTTATTAACTAAAATTTATGTCTAAGATTTTGAAATCAAGCCTAATTAATGAAAAAGATTTTTGTAAATTTTTCAACATCAAATTGATTAAAAAAACTAACAAAAGATAAGAGAAATTTTTGGGTCATTTTTGTAAATTTCTCAAACTTCTTAATTGAATTATATCTATGGCAGCCAAATCTTCTCTCCAATTTGCTTCCTTCCTTCCTTATGATCTTCTCTCCTTTGGATTAATACTTTTCTCTTTTAACAATGTCTAACTTGTTTCGTTTTTTTATCTATTTTCCTGTTTTGGTAAGAGTAATTAAAACGTACACGAATCTCATTCTTGACTTTTCTCTGGAATGAGAAAAGACTGAATGGTAGCTTCTGTTGGCCTTTAGGGCTCTTAACATCACTCTGAAAGAGTGCTTGTGTCTTCTCATTTTTTCTTATCATCATTTTCTACCTTTTAGTGTCCAGAAATGTTCACACACAAACTGAGAGTTTTTTAAATACGGAAATCGTAATCATGGGAGTGAGGAAGGGGTTGGGGAGCATATTGATTGCAAGGTTTTACTAAAACACTAGAATCACTACCTGATATATAGCTTTTACGCCATGGATACAGAAGAATTAATACAGAAGTGTAAGGCTATAACACTTGAAGGAGAAGAGGCAGATAAGTTCTTTTTCGAAGGCCAAATGAAAGATAAGGGATCTTGAGCAATAGCTGGCTATCTAGTGGAGAAAATTCTTCTTGCGAAAGGGGTAAATCGTGAAGAGCTCAAAACAGCCTTAAATCAAGCATGGAAAACTGTACATTATTTCAAGATTAAAAGCTTCGGGAGCAACATTTTCATTTTCAAGTTCTCTTTAAAAGCTGACAAAAAGAGATCTCTATATTGAGGACCATGTCATTTTGATAGAGCGCACATCGTGCTCCAAGAACCAAGCGGTATTGGTAGTATCAAAAAGCAATCATTCCCTCATGCTTCTTTCTAGATCCAAATTCACAATGTGCCATTAATGTGTATGGATACCAACATAATTCGCGAGCTGAGTCAAGAGTGGGGACGGTTGAAGACATAGGAATGGATGCTTAAGGTGAGTGCTTTAGGGAATTTGTACATATCCGAACATTGATAAATATTACTAAGCCTCTAAAAAAGCTTATTGTCCTAAAGCAAGAGGGTGAAGAAGATATTCCAATGTCGGTTGTATATAAACGGCTATCAGATTTCTACTTCTGTTGCTGGCATATTGGTCATCAATTTAAGGAATGTGCTGAATACAAAGGACAACAAAAGGAAGACTTGCTATTTAGGCCATGGATAAAAGCAATGTTATAGCAAACAGAACAAAGCTGAATAGACATTGGCAAAAATGAAGTAAAGAGCATGAGAAATCAAAAGGGGAGGTCTCATAATTATAAAGTACAGAGGCTCCAAACCCGGGTTCACCTGTACTGAATCCGGGTCATGTATCCGATTCCTCACCAAACCAAGTCAATATAAAAGATATTAGACCACTAATAAGAGGGGGACACGTGGAAAAGAGTACTCTAAACGTTGACAAAACCAAAGGGAGTGAATCAAGGCTTCTTCAAATGGATGACCAAAAGCTGCATAATGCAGCTGAAAACTCTGAAGCAACTGGAATCAAGGAAAAAGTAACGGGAAAATTGATAGAGAAAGGAAAATTGGAGGGTAATGCAAAAGAAAAGGAAATTGGTTTGGGCCAAGAAACAAACCAGGCCGATGCAACAAACACAAATCAAATAAGCTCTGAAGAGGAAGTTGTAGACAATGAGCTGAAGTCAAAGAAAATGAGGCCCAAATGAAAAAATAACTGGAATCAAGGAAAAAGTAACGGGAAAATTGATAGAGAAAGGAAAATTGGAGGGTAATGCAAAAGAAAAGGAAATTGGTTTGGCCCAAAAAACAAAACAGGCCGATGCAACAAACACAAATCAAATGAGCTCTAAGGAGGAAGTTGTAGACAATGAGCTGAAGTCACAGAAGATGAGGCCCAAATGGAGAAGATGGAAAAGTCAAGCCCGCGACTTAAAGAAAAAAGCTGGGGATAAAACTGGACCTGCAGCTGCAAAGCGATCAAGTAGCGAGGTTAAATAGGCAAGCCCAGAAAGGAAAAAAGCAAGAGCAAAAAGCCCAACAAAAGAGATGTTTAAGGTTAGCCCAATCAAATCCCCCCAAACAATATTCAAACTCAGTCGGGCACCAACAATGATGGAAATCATGGAGGTGCCTGAATCAGCAATGGAAGAACTATCGACGGAGGTTGGTGGCCAACCCCGCCGGAAGCCATGAAGATCATAAGTTGGAATGTTCGGGGTTTAGGGAATACCCAAACATTTCAAGAATTGAAAAGTATTCTCCAAACTCACAGGCCTAAGATTATTTTTCTATGTGAAACAAAACTAGGGTCTGGACAAATGATGGAGGTAGGGAAAAAATTAGGTTTAGATAATTGCTTCGCAGTGGGTAGAGATGGTATGGTGGGTGGCCTAGCAATGTTATGGAATGAAGACTTGGATTTAGAGATAGCTTCATACAGTAATCATCATATCGATGCTGTTATTAAAGGAATGATGGAAGGTATTAGAGATGCATCGGAATCTATGGGCACCCTGAGGTGGGGCATAAACGGCATGCATGTACATTACTGGATTTGCTGTGGAGATTTTAACAAAATCTTAAACTTAAATGAGAAAATAAGGGGAAATTTCATAAATCTAAGCATGGTGGCTGACTTTAGATAAGTGGTAAATAATTGTAATTTGAGTGATATTGAGTGTAGAGGGTATCCCTTCACATGGTTGAACAAACGTTTTGGCCCCCATTTTTTTGAAGAAATGCTTGACAGATTTCTAGGGTCAAAAGATCGAGAAACTGGATTGACTGAACTGATTGCATATAACCTGGACTCGTGGTGCTCGGATCACAGTCCAATTATGCTTAAAATGCAATAAAGAAACAGAGGGGTGAACTATCAGCGAAGAAGCAAAAGTACAATCCATTATGAGGACATGTGGAGCCTTTATGACGATTGTAAGCACATTGTGCAAGAAGAGTAAGAAAGACAGGGCTGCTGGGCAAGGGATGATCCAGTTCAGTGTTTCAAGCAGGCAACAAAAAGTTCTATGGCACAGCTACTGAACTAGAGCAATCACAAATTTGGAGCCTTTATGACGATTGTAAGCGCATTGTACAAGAAGAGTAAGAAAGACAGGGCTGCTGGGCAAGGGATGATCCAGTTCAGTGTTTCAAACAGGCAACAAAAAGTTCTATGGCACAGCTACTGAACTAGAGCAATCACAAATTTGGGGATAGGAAACTAAAGTTGTAGGAGTTGAAGAAAAGGCTTGTAGAATTGAAATTCAACCACGCCCACTATGAAAAAGGAAATGAAATCCAAAGCATAGAGAAACAAATTGAAAATTTGCTGACAGATGAGGAAATATATTGAAGGCAAAGATCGAAAGTTAAATGGCTTAGAGGTGTGATGAAGGAAGAAGAAGAAAAGAATTTGGGGTATGATGAACAAGCAAAACAAATGGGTTGAAGATGAAGAAAAAGTTAAGAAGCAATTCTGTGAATACTTCACCAATATGTTTACGTCAACAAGTCCTACTACAGACTACATCTCAGCTGTCCTCACTGATCTTGGCCGAGCAGTTATAGCAGAGATGAATGAACATTTCGAAACCCCTTCAAAGCAGAGGAAGTTTACACATCCCTCTCTCAAATAAGTCCTACAAAGTCTCCTAGATCTGATGGATTACTAGTTGCTTTCTACCAAAAGCATTGGCACTCAGTCAGGTTAGGAGTCTTAAACACATGTCTCTATATTCTAAATGACATAGGCTCTATTGCTCTTTTAAATCACACACACATTGTATTAATACCTAAGGTAGCAAAGCCTTTGAGAGTGACTGACTTCAGACCTATAAGCTTTTGCAATGTAATCTATAGAATCATAGCTAAAACAATTGCAAATAGACTCAAACATATCCTCCACCATGTCTTTTCCCCAACTCAAAGTGCTTTTATCCCTAATAGATTGATTTCGAATAATACCATTATAGGTTATGAATGTCTGCACAAAATAAGACATAGCAAAAGAAAAAAAAACATGGGCTGGTTGCTCTAAAATTAGATGTTAGTAAAGCCTATGACATAGTTGAATGGTCTTTCCTTGAACAAATTGTGCTGAAAATGGGATTCTCGAGAAGGTGGGTTGATCTAGTCATGAACTGTATCACTATAGTTTCATTTTATGTGATTGTAAACAAGGTTGCAAAAGGTTGCTAAAGGGCTTTGTCACCATATCTTTTCCTTGTGTGTCTTTGAAGTTTTCTCTAAAGTCATTAGACATCTTTGAACAAAAAATGTTTATTCATGGGCTCGAAGATTTCCATATCCCACTTACTTTTAAGAGGCTTTTTCACTAGAGCATGCTGGGGATTGTGCAAGTTTGAAGAGGCTTTTTAGAATGCTATGAGCAGGCTTCTAGGCAGGTTTTCAACATGGAGAAACCATTTATGTTCTTTAGCAATAGCACAAAACCAGAGCTTATAAAAGCAATCAAGAATATTTTTCAGCTTAATGTCGTTTCAAAGCACAAAAAATATCTTGGCCTGCCTTCTATGATAAAGAGAAGGACAAAGAGTTTTTTCAACGAGATAAAGCTGAAGGTCTTGAGGAAAACTTCCAGCTGGTAGCACAAATTTTTTTCACGTGTAGGTAAAGAGATTCTTATCAAAGCGGTGGCATAGGCTGTTCCAATTTATGCCATGAGTGTTTTCAAGCTACCATTGGGGTTGTGTGATGATATGCAAGGAGTAATAGCAAAATTTTGGTAGGGTTCAACAGAGGTGAAGAAAAGCATTCACTGGTTAAGATGGAAAACTTTGAGTCAAGCCAAAATTAGAGGGTTTGGGCTTCAAAGACCTTTTTTGTTTCAACTAAACCTTGGTTGCCAAACAAGGTTGGAGAATTATTCACGCCCCGGACTCATTAGTAGCTCAAATTTTAAAGCAAAGTATTCCAAGCACTCATCTTTTCTTGAAGCTAGTCTGGGCTTGAAACTATCCTACATCTAGAGAAGCATTTTATAGGGAAGAGACGTACTGTTAAAAGGCTACAGATGGAGAATAGGTGACGGGAAACAAATAAATATTTTCAGCAGCAGCTGGATACCTAGACCTTCAACATTTAAACCCACAACACCGCCAAATCTGCCTAGTGATACCTGTGTTGCTGAGCTAATTAATGCAAATAACTGTTGGAAGGAAGACACAATATATCAACATTTTGGCAAAGATGATGCTGATTGTATTGTGTAAATACCTTTACCAAGAAGGCAGAGTGATGATACATTTATTTGGCACTATGATAAGAGAGGCCAATATCTTGTTAAGAGTGGTTACCAGGTGGCGTTAAATCAAAAATTTCAGGATATTCCTAGCTGTTCAAATCCAAATTCAAACCATTGGAATATCATTTGGAAGCTGAAAGTTCCTGAAAAAGTGAAGATATTTCTCTGGAGAGCAGCTAAAGACATTTTGCCTACCACTGAAAATCTGTGGAGGAAAAAAGTAATGCAGGAAGCTTTATGCCCAGTGTGTAGAAGTCGGTTGGAGAATACAGTCCATGCTCTTTTGGACTGTAAAATTGCGAAGAAGGTTTGGAGAACTTCATCACTTGTAAGTCTTGCTCAAGGAAAAAATTTTCCTGATGTTATCACTTTTCTGCACTTGGTGCATGAACAGCAGAATGATATAAGTGGTGAACTGGTTGCATCCTTATTATTGGTTATCTGGAATGCTAAGAACACTCTACCTTTTAAAGGAAGGTATGAAGATCCAGCGAGAATGGTGGCTAGAGCGTCTTCAGTGGCTGATTCTATCAAAAGATTTCAGCAACCAGAAATGGAGTTCTTAGCAGAACCAACCACCATGCAGCACAACCAATGGATTCTACCTGAAGAAGGATGGCTTAAATTAAATGTGGATGCTGCAATTGATGGAAAGAATCAGTTAGCTGGTTTAGGGGCTGCAATTCGAAATCATTATGGAGAGTGCAGCTGTTAACACAGTGAAGAGCTTCGGTGATGTTGAGATGAATGAAGCAAAAGCTGCTCTGTGGGGAATGCAGGCAACTGTAAAGGCATAGGCAACTTCAGTAATCTTAGAATCCAACTCAAAAGGAGTAATAGAGCTAATCAACAACAAGAGAGGTTCATTAACGGAAATTTTTTGGGTGATTTTTGACATTCTGGAAATTAAGAGAAGTTTGCAGAATTTTAAAGCTAAACATGCTCCTAGGAAATGTAATTCTTTAGCTCATGATATGGCTAAATTAGCTCTAAGAAAGTTAGAATCCTGTATTTGGTTGGATGAATTTCTAGATGATGTTTTGTCCCTTATTTTCTATATAAATCAATGAAAGGTGTACTTTATTTTCAAAAAAAAAAAACTTGTTTCGTTTTTTATATAGTTGCTGCCTTAATTTGTTTAGAACTAGTGAAACTCATTTGTGACCTTCTTTTCCTTATAAGAATATGATTTTGATATAAGAAAATAGGCTCATGTAGCTTAACAGCTTTAAAATCTGTTTCTATTATAGCCCAATTACGAAATCCGACCAGCCTTAAAGAATTATCTTTATGACTCAAATCTAATTTTCAACCTTAGCACAAGTCTATTATAGCCTAATAAAATGAATAAAGCCCAAAAATTCATTTAAGAAGCAATGAAAATCCATGAAATGGCAATATGGGTATTCTTCACACTAATTTATAGGTTTTTTGCTCCTTTTTATTTATTTGCTTCAAAAACTCCACAAGTTCATGAAAATATTAAATAGTTACGAAGAAGATAATAAAAACTTATGTGAAATTAAGCACTTATCAAGAACATATTTCATTAACTTGGATAAGTTTCAATTATTCTTCTTTCTTCAATCGTCATTAAATCTTTTTGAATTTGTAGGTCGGTTACCAATAAAAGGGTTGAAAGGAAATTCTTGATTATTAAAATGGGATTTAGGTTGCGGTTGTTTTTTCTATCTGAAATATGAATTTAGCTGAAGTCTAAATATGCCTGAATGAAAATGTCTGAATGACATATTTATTTTTTCTTTTTCAACATTTCAAGAGAAATTTATAAAAGTTAGTAGTTTGACATAAATATCTTTTTAAGTTGTGCATAAATTTATTCTTCACAATTTATAATTTTCACAGGTTGATTAGTTTGGTAACATTAAGAAAAAGATACTATCATTGTTGATCTTAATTTAATTTTTTAATGAAAGATGAAATATTGATTAATGTTATCATATGAATAAAAATTTAAAGTAATTAAAAGAATAACTTCAAGAATAATACAAAAATATAAGGTTTATACATGATATTAGAAATACATGAATTGTTAAAATTTTTTATTTAGATTTGATTTGTAAAAGTTGATTAAACAAATTTTGTGTAAATTAAAAAAACCTAAAATAAATAAATGTTTTAATAAATGAGTGAATTTGATTCGTTAGTGTTACATTTTAGATTAATTTTTTTCCCAAAAAGGTAAGGTGATTGGTAGGGTGGTGATTGGTAGGTGGTAATCTGCGTCAGGATTCGATTCGATGTAAATTAAACAAGTTTGTGTTTGAAAAAATTGATTCTTTTAATAAATGATTTTGTTTATTCATTTCAAATCCAATTTGTTTAATAAAATAAATATAAAACGAATGGAATATGACCCATTTGTTTAAAATTCGTCTAATTAAATTTCTTTTTATCCTTAAATTTATTTAAAAAATTTTAAAATTCAAAGGTTAATATTGTAACTTTAGTAGCAATAAGACAAACCATAAAAGTGAAACAAGAATTGGAGCAGTCGGCCCTGATTTTCTCATTTCATGATTTCGCTCTATCTTTCCCCTCATCTTTCAGCTGCAGAAGCACCCCTCTTGTCTCCACTGTTCAGACTCAGCAATTTCCTTTTCTTTTCCTCCACAATTTCTCCCCCGGCACCTTACCAGTAAGCACTAATTCTTTTTCTTTTTTAATTTTTGAGCTTTGTAGCATCGGCTTTAGACAAGAATAAGTGAATAGTTGCTTTGCTTGAGGTTTTTGCAAGTGGAAATTACATAAAAAATACTATTGCTTAGAATTTTATTTTTATTTTTTAAAATAAACTTATTTCAATTTGAAACTTACTAGACTCTAGCTATATTGAAATATTTTACATTATTGTATATTCTTTACCTTTAGATTTCTCCAGATATATCTACATATTTTGAAATTTGAATTGATATGATTCTTTTTTCTTTTATTCTTTTCCTCAAATGCATTGCCATCAAGACAGCAACTCTACTACATATTTTGTACAAACTACATAAATTAACGCCACGTCAGATATATCTCTACATATTTTGAAAATTGAATTGATATGATATACTACAGTGACTATTATCAGTATTGCAGCATGTTAATATCATTTTATTTACTTTTGGTGTAGGATTCTTGTTTTCAAGGTGACAAAAACAAAATGAAGAGAACTAAAATAAATCATCTTGGTATATAATTTGAATTTGAATTACTGTTATTTGTATTGTTAAGAATTTGTAATATGGTGTTTGGATTACTGTATATTTAAGTTTAGAATATGGTTTGGATTATTTGTATTTTGTAGGATATTAAATTGGTGCCTTTTTATATTTTATTTTACTTAATTTTGTCTATTAATTATTTTTTTGTAAACAAATTGTAAATGAATCATGATTCGATTTGATTCATTATAGATTCATAATAAGATAAACGAATAGTAAAAGAATTTGGATTGAATTTAATTCAATTAAACGAATTAAACGAATCGAATCTGAATCAATAGAATTTTGACCCAATTCATTTACGATTAAATTCGAACTTAATTTGTTTATTCATTTTGCCATCCCTAGTGATTGGTGGCTAAATGTAAATTTATTTTTCAGTTTTCTACTTTCTCAAAATTCGAATTGAGGTGGCCATGGCAAATAAGAGAAAACTCCTTAAAAACCACTTGGCTGATGCACTTACATTTTGATTGATTACAGAAAATAAGGATACAATAACAAGATTAGCTTGTCAAAGTTTGGTATACAAGAGAGAAATTCAATAGAAACTATTTTATTTAAGCACTTGTAAGTTGATTTGGTTGTTAACTTTGTAATTGAGGGTTACTAACTGGATTCCTTTCACAAACATGGTGAAAAAGTCGGTATAAACTTTAAAGTGTCCTTGATTTCACATGAAAATTATAGAACAGAAGCACTCTTTGTCCCTTTTTCAATGATGGTTAGTCAAACAGTGTAGGTAATGTACTGACTTTGGGATCAGAAGCGCTTTGTTTTATCATCCCTCCCCTTAAGGCCTTAAACTTTTGTGATACTGAAGCTTCCTAGTAAAAATGGAATCTCTTTTTACCTTTTTTAATCTCCTTTAAATAAATGGTTTTTCAATCTATTTTCGAAAAAATGGATATAAAAACAGAATTTAATTAATATAGCCAAGGACGAGGGGAAATTATTGATAATTTTTTAAGTTTGACCTCGGGATAGGGGATATGATCTAAATCACACACACACACACATATATAATTCACAGTTGACTTTTTAGAAAATAAGATGTCTAGTTAAGAATAATAATACACTTTTATAATTGAACATATGTAAATGGGTATATACGTGTGTTGCATTCTTAGAGATATATATTGTTTGCATTAAATGGATATATAATATATATCACTCATTGATAGAGTTGTACAATTACATAAAAATAATGAAAATAATAAATTATGTTTAGCGTAATTAATATAACAGCTCACTTGGTATTTATCATATCACAAACAAGGAAATGAATCGAAATTTTTTATACAATGACCTATTAAATAATTTAAATTTAACATAATTAAACAAAAAGAAATTAGAAAATAATTTTAAACAATTTGTAAAAATTTGCTTTATAACTAAAAACTACAATTTTTTAAATAAGAGTAAAACTATAACTTGAAACAATTCACTCCTTATTCAAAATAAAAAAATAAAAAATAAAATTTTTATTTTTATTTTATACTCATATTCTAGTGTAAGTGAATAACATATTCTCACTCTAACTTTACATTGTTAATCTTAGGATTCTCACTCTTAAGAATTTTTATTCCAATCTAAAAAGTAAATACTTTCTTAATCGATTAGACATTTTCTCACCTCTTCAAAATGTTCTTTTATATATTTAGTTATTTTCTTTGATTTTATATTTTGGATAAAATTTCAACTTATTCTATTATGTTAGGTTATGACGTACATATTAGAGTTTATTTATCATTATTTGTATTGGATTTTCTATAATTATATTAAAAAATTTTTCAAAAAAATCGTTTTTTTGTAAAATAATAATTTTTTTTTAATTAGAAGAAGTTAGCAATTAAAGTTAACTCCTGTGTGTAATAATGTCGCAAAAGAATTGACTTTTAGCAGCTTACCAATTACAATTATCAAGTTAATAAATAAAAGTTTAGGCTAAAATTTTATTCACAAATTAATACAACCGCAATTTTTGCAGCCCAATGAACCACATTCCCTCAATATAATTTCCCTCGTTTTTCTTCACCCAGCCACTTTGTCATTTTTTTCAAGGCATAGCAATACTAATGCTCAAAACCCCATCAAAAAATTTACTAAGAATCGATTGATTAATTGATAATTTTTACTCTTTTTTGTATTTATGGTTACTGGGAATAACAGCCACCAGGAGGATGGTGACCGCCAACAACCGGCAGCCAAAGGGGGAGGGGCTACGCGGTCGTGGGGCACCACCGTTTCCGGCCAATCAGTCTCTACAAGCGGCAGCGTGGGTTCGCCGTCGCAAAGCATGGCTACGCCAGCAAGTGACAGCACCTTTCTCCGACTAAACCACCTTGACATTCACGGTGATGATGCCGGTTCCCAAGGCGCTGTTGTCGGGTCTGTAATTTAATTCATTGCTTTTCTTGTTTGATTCCTCAAAATATTTTGTGTTTTTCTTTTTTTAATTTTTGAGGGTTTTGATTAGGTGGTATTGAATGTTATTGAAATTTTTAAATTGTGAATGGTTGTTGAAAGGGTTTATGTATTTGTTATATATTATGTGTGTGTAAATAGTGAGAGTTTTACAATCATTTATCTGTATGCTTGAATTGAATGTGCTGCATTGTTGTCCCAATGTTCAGAGGATATGCTCCTTGTTTCTTTGACATTGTTAGTTTAATTTTCTCTCAACTACACTTACTGTTCTTTTGTTTACAAATAATAAACAGTGGCAAGAAGAAAAAGAGAGGCCAAAGGGCGGGTGGAGGAGATAAAAGTGGTCGAGGACTTCGCCAATTTAGCATGAAAGGTGCTTGATTCGTTTTTATCTCTCTATTTCTTCATGAACTATTAGCTTAACATGGGAATTAGGATTTCAATAAAGAAGTAAGATGGATGCTAGTTATTTGAGAAGCTGACTTATTGAGTACCTCATATGGAAATCAGTTCCTACATGGTTTATCTTCCCTCTGATTGGATATAATGATATTTTTATGATGTTTTAACTCTTTGGATGTTTCCAGTGTGTGAGAAAGTGGAAAGCAAGGGAAGAACTACATACAATGAGGTAGGTGGCTTCTTGAAGTCAAAGTTATTATAATGATTCTGTCAAAGTTAATTCTTGTGAGTTCTAGTTCCTTTATATAATTGATCCATTCTAGTGTGTGGTGTCCTTGTGAATGCCTTGGCTTCCTGAAGTGATTACAGTAGACCTGTGCGGATATTATCTCCATGCCTTTGTGCTGATCAATATTTTTGTTTTTGGTAAAACAACCAAAATTATCAACAAAAGGTATGGGATTTAAGGCCAGAACTACGTCAGCTAAAAAATATTTTGGTGTTTTTTAGGTCTTTTAGAGTCTTGATCGTGTTTTTCAAAAATGTTTGATGGGGTATGGATAGACGCACTGAGGCGAGGCAATTGCAATGACTTTAGCCACTTCTCACATCAGGGATGGAAGAATAGCATGGCTCCAGGCTGAAGCCACAGGACAGGGATGTGAGTTGGTAGTTAGGGAAGGGCAAGTTTGGTTAAGTTCTTCCCTCCCTGTTTCTTCTTTGTTTCCATCCCTGGCCTAAAAAGCCTATTATTTTCCATCTCTAGCCTTAAGCCTATTAGTTTCCATCCCTAAATCTTCCTGTGGATACTGATGGAATTTGGACTTTCATTGATTGTGTCAAATTCTGAGAGGTTTTCGGTTTTTGAACTACAGCTCTTTGAAACTCAACTTTTTATGAACTGAAGACCCTTACTAAATATGCCACATTATCAAACTAAATCACTTCAAATAATGGTGGATAAATCAGATAATTACCAGGTACCTATAGGAAGCTGTTGGTTCATTGTGCATGATGCAGCTGAAATCTATCTCGCAAGATCTCAAAATGATTGAAGCTCCAAAACCATGTGCCAGATCTGTTGGTAGTGCATGGACAGGACTTGTGGGGTTAATGATCTGAAGTTAGTGGTGCAAGGTGACATAGGTGACTTGGCCTTATCAGATCAGAAATTCTGGAGTGAATGGTGTATTGTTATTCTCTGATTCATATAACACTGAGGATTTTCTTAGAAGTTGAATGACTTCATCTTTGTTTTCGTCCATGCTTAAAAGTGTAATTCGCAAAATGTGGTTCAGTCAAAGCTAAGATTTTAACAAAATATATTAATTATCTCAGTTCTTTTTCTCTTTGTAACACACGTAAATTAAGTTTGCTCTTGATTTAAGTTTCTTAGACATGGCCTATTGTTCCTCTCCTTTCCTATTTGATACCAGCTGTTTTATAAGCATAAGCCTTTGTCTGAGTTGAAAGAGCTTTTCAGGTTGCAGATGAGCTTGTGGCTGAATTTGCCGATCCTAGCAATAGTTTAGCAACCCCAGATCAGGTTTCCATTCTTCCACCAGGCTGATAGATATTTAATCCCATCTAAATGCTTGTATATCTTATCTAGAGAAGTTGAATTTAACTAAATCTTCTTTTGTTGCTAATATTTATGTCAACAGCAACAATATGATGAGAAAAACATAAGACGAAGGGTATATGATGCCCTAAATGTACTGATGGCGATGGATATTATATCAAAGGATAAAAAGGAAATACAGTGGAAGGGTCTTCCTCGTACTAGCCTGAATGACATTGAAGAATTGAAGGTGTGATGCATTTTTATTTGCATATCTTAGTTATTATTTCAATTTCTCAGTAGATTCTGTTCTGAATAATGAATGAGCATATTGATCTCTTAAGATGTATGTAATTCAGGCTGAGCGTCTTGGACTGAGAAATAGAATTGAAAAGAAAACTGCCTATCTGCAGGAACTGGAGGATCAAGTAAGAAAATTAGTTTTTCTACCTTTTCATATTTGTAATCTTGGCATGAACTTGTTGCTGCATGCTTTATGTTGATGGATTTCTTTTGCTATGTGGGCTAACTTCTGTTGTCTCTTCATCAAGTTTGTAGGACTTCAAAACCTTATACAACGAAATGAGCGATTATACAGTTCAGGAAATGCTCCGAGTGGGGGTGTGGCTTTACCTTTTATTCTGGTGCAGGTAGATATTCGTCAACTTTTCTCTTGTATTATGGTTTCGATCATAACTTGATTAAACTTTGACTATGCTTATATGAGTGAAGAAGGTTGGCCCAAATTGAGCTTTTAGTATTTGCAAAATGATTTCCTATTTAAGGTGTTAATATATTTTGATCAGTCCTTAACAGTTTCTTAACTAAAATCAATGTCTGAATAGGATTCGACGTGTTATATGAAATGCATCAAGGAAGAAAATTAGAAGTTGGAGTGTTACCTTCTTGTTCAGCATTTAATTTGGATTTCAAGTGTGACTGTGGGATATAAGTCCATCTCGCTTGCCAGGTTTTTAGGAAAAGTTGGACGTAATGTGGAGATGAAAGCTATTATTTGTGATAATTCACTTCACTTCTATGAAAATCCTTCAGTATTAGTTATCATCGTTTATTTTGCAAGTACTCCAGTATGTTTACTTCTCAACAACCTCCTGTGTAGAGTACTAGTTGCTCATAGAGTTCTGAATTGTAACCCCTCACAAATCCTTCAAGTTTTTGTTGCTTTATATCTTTTGGTTGACATGATCCATTAGCATGGCTATAAATATTAATGAAGAAATCAAGTGGGGATCTTACATGTGATTGAAAGATTTTAAATTCTGTCAGTATTGAAGAAATAGTATGTTCAATCCATGTAACTTTCATGTCCTATATTTTAGCTACTTGAAGTGTCTTAATATTTTAGCTAGTGTTGTTGATTATTACTATGAATCTCTCCGAGTTCTTAGACACTAGGTAGAATAAATGTACTAGAAACGTTTGCGATATGATCGTGATCTATGTGCTTTTGCAGCTAAATGTGCTTTTGCAGCTAACAAATAATTTCATGCTTCCAAAGAATGTAGAGTTCGGCAGGTGCCTCCACTTTTGAACTCTAGTTCGGTAAATTATGGCTAATCAAAGATCAGAAAAAGGGCTTAGAACATGATTACTAGTTTCTGAACTGTAAATGTGAAAGCATTGTCGTGCAGTTTATATGGTTTAATAATTTAGATTTTATTGTGAGATGTGCCTCTCCTAGTAGACAAATTGATGGTGGTTTGTCTGCATGTCTTTGTTGTGCCTGCCCGTTTCATATGCATTCGAGCGAACTAGAGAGAATTGTTCCTCTCCCAATAGATTAATTGATTCAGAGTGTTGTGCCTTTGCAAATGTAAATGCAGATTCACTTTTTTTTATTTTTCTTCTCTAACCTTCCTTATTGTTGAGGCTTGATGTATGGGTCACTTTATGTGCCAATCATAGAAGATGCTGAGAGAACTTGCTTAACTGTCTCATCCTGTTATGAATGAAATGTGAGAATACGCAAGGTTATATGAATGCGATTACAAAGTATTACATATAATCAGAAGTTTCTATTGATTTTTGCATTTATACATCGTTAAAAAATGCCTATCATATTAATGCTTTCTAGTATTTGCTAGACATTTTGTTCAACTTGTTTAATGCTTCTCTTTTCTTTTTCTCCCTTGACATATGAAACACTAGACACGACCTCATGCAACTGTTGAGGTGGAAATATCAGAAGATATGCAGCTGGTGCATTTTGACTTTAATAGGTAAGAAACTTGTGCATGCATTTGAACTTTTCTTAGATTGTCGTCAATGGAAATAATGATGGTTACTGTTGATATGCCGATATGAATTGGGATGTTAACCCTTTAATAGCAGCATAGTCAAGAGGGCAATGTTATGGCATGCGACCAAAAACTGCAAAGAATGCTACAAAAGGAGAAAGGGGGATGCTTGTGCTAAGATTGTGACCTCTTTTGTTAATTGAACATTTGTGTTATACTCTAATGGTCTATTTATTTCTAAAACTTTAATTTTTCTATTTGCAGCACCCCTTTTAAGCTCCACGACGACAATTCTGTTCTGAAGGCAATGAAATTTTGTGAGAGACAACAGAGTGATGATATGGCACAAAGTTTTCCTGCAGATGATGGTGAAGGTTCAAGCATGGCTGGTGTGTATCAACCACCACAACTCCTTCCTCCACCTCGGGCAAACAACCCAAATAGGCCTCCCTCATCACCACCTGTTCCTGGTATACTAAAAGCACGTGTGAAGCATGAGCATTAATCAAGAATTGAACTTGATCCTTACCATTGGCAATTATCTTATTAGCATACCTGTATAGTGTAAAGTAATTTGCCAGAAGTTGGTAGGCTGCTTATGGTTATCTGCAGCTTATTAGACTTCGCCTTCTATGGGAGATTATAAAAGTAATGGGTAGATCACTCCCTTTGCTTCTAGAATTCATAGGGGTTATAGCTCTGGCAAACTCAGCTTCAAATATCCATAACTTGTCATTGTAGTTGTTTTTGCGTATTATTTTTACTTCCTGTTATTTTTCCCTCAATTGTAGGAGAAATGAATTTATTTGTACTAAACCGCAGAGGATATTTTAGCTGCAAAGAGATTCATGAATTAATTTAACAAGTCGCCATTCTTGCATTTATATTCCATGTTCCATCTATTTCCGTCGTTTTTTATGATTAGTTTTGCTGATGGAAATTTGAGAAAATATTATAGAAAGTGATCCATCTATTTTAGCGTAAGGTTTGTCAAACGAAGGACTCACACTCTCGTGATTGATCTGAAGATCTTGTTCGCTGCATTCATTCTCTTAATCAAATAGCGGATTGTCACTCAAAATCTTGCTCTATCTGCCTTACAGCATCTTTTATGGTGCGTTCACTGTGCTTTCTTGATCCTTCTCTTCGAACATGATTATTGGACCGGATTGATCATTGTTATTAGTTTAATGTTCTATGTCATTGGCACAATTCTGACTTCTGATAAAAGCTGGATTAATAAGACCGTGCCACGTAATACTGTCACTACAAGGTGAGTATTGTCAATTAGACTATTAATCATTAATATTAGAAATTGAATATAAATATACTGCGCGAACTTTAAATTTCTCTATTTGTTATTTCTTGGTATCTTTTATTGCTTGCTAAATGATTTCACAGCGCACCTATATATTTCAGAGCTTGCCATGCACTTAATGAACTTTTTAGGCTTGTTGTGCATATGATAAAATACAAAAAATGTGCAGACTCATATGATCAAACAATTACTTAGCATGTCTTTGTGTACGGATGGGCATTCGGATCAGATTAACTGAACCAAACTCAAAATTTATTTCAGGTTCAGTTCAATTTAGCCCTTAAAATTTGAATGAGTTAAAATTTAGAAACCGATTGATTTTTATTTCGGTTTGGATTGAGCCCGAACCAAAATAAAAAGACATCGAATTTGCCTAAAGAAAAAAAAAAAAAGCAAATCAGCAATTGCGCAATGCCACAATCCCTAACCGCTCACACACAGTCACTTCTCTTTTTCTTCTTCTTCAATCTTCATAATCATCGGCTTACGACGACAAACACAGTCTCCTTCTCTTCTTCTTCAATCTTCACAATCACAAAAGACACATTCACTCATACACAGTCACACACACCAGCCCTAACCCTGCCTAATGTCACGGCCTGCTTTTTCCCTCGCTGTGCCGTGTGGCCTTAGGCGCCAAATCCCACCACCCTCTTGGCCCTAAGTTAGCCTTGCATACTCAATCTATTGTTGGATTCGAAAGTAGAAAAGAGCACTCATTCAAACTTGCTTAAGATGGAAGGAAATAACTTTTATTGCTCAAAGAAAGCTTACAATGCTTTGTGTGTTGGAATTTGTCTGTTTCTTGGCCAAATGAGGTCCCTCATATTTATAGAATACAAGGAAGTGTCTAGATGGTGGCCTAAAATTAACTCAACTACCACCTAACTCATTAATTACATGGAAATATCTACAAGCATTCATACAAGCCTCCATGAATCTAGAACCTCCATGGATGGTGGCACACACCATGGCTTGGGGGGTCACATTCTCCCCCACCTAATCTGGAGACATCCTTGTCGACTCATGGTGGAAGTCTTTGATCTTGTCTTGGAACTGCCACAAGTCGTTTGCATGCTCCCAACTTGCTTCACTTTCGGGTAGACCCTTCCACTTGATGAAGTATTCTTGGTACAGCAGAAAACTCTTTTTTCGAACAACATGATCAACCAAAATGGTCTACACTTCTTTTTCATACACCCTTGTGTTGCTGAGTGGAGGGCGTTTGGATTCTCCCTGCATCGGATCTTCCGTGTCCCCATGGTATGGCTTCAAGCGACTAACATGGAAAATCGGATGAAGTTTAAACAAAGAGGCAAACTCTAGCTTGTATGACACATTGTTGACCCTCATGATGATAGAAAATGGTCCCTCGTATTGCTAAACAAGGCCCTTGTGCAATGAGCGAGTAGACTTGTGTTTTGACAGTAGGATCTTGACTAGCACCAAGTCACCCACATTGAACTTCACGTGTCTACCTTGTTGTCCGCCCATTTCTTCATTTGCTTAGTTGCTTTGTCGAGGTGCGTTCGTTCTATGTTTGCTTGCTCATGCCACGACTTAGCCACCTTGTTTGCCGCAGGACACCTCAGAAATGCTGAGGTGCGTGCGTTCGTTCGTTCTATGTTTGCTTGAACTTCATGTTCGTTCTAGTGATTAGTGTGCATGGCGTTAGCAGCTGCTGTCCCATGACCACCTCAGAAATGCTCTTAGAAGTAGCCTCACTCCGCTGCAAGTTGTTGGAAAATTGGGTCACGTTAAGCAACTTCGCCCAATCATGTTGGTTGGCACTCATAAAATGTAGCAAATATAGCTCGAGCAAAGCGTTCACTCTCTCCGTTTGCCCATCAGTCTGAGGGTGAAAGCTTGTAGAGAAATGTAGCACCGACCCTATAGGCTTGAACAACCCAGTCCATAACCTCTCAGTAAACCGGCTGTCACGGTCACTAATGATAGATTTTAAAAGTCCCCAGTACTTCACCACATGCTTAAAGAAAAGCTTGGAGGTGTCCTTCGTTGAGCACTCATTTAGTGTAAGGATGAAAGTGGCAAATTTAGAGAATCGATCCACCATCACAATAATAGTCGCAAACCCCTTGGACTTCAAAATACAAGTTATGAAATCCATTGATATACTCTCCCATGGTCGACCCGAAGTAGGAAGTAGCTCAAGTAACCCCATAGGACATTGTTGCTCTACTTTGTCTTGTTGGCAAACCAGGCATGTCATCATGAACTGCTCCAGCTCATCCGCATTTTAGGCCAATAGTATGCCATCTCCAACAATGCTCATGTCCGCCTTTGTCTCGGGTGTCCAGCCCACTTGGTGTCATGACAGCTCATCCTGCATTTTAGGCCAATAGTATGCCATCTCCAACAATTATCATGTCCGTCTTTGTCTCGGGCGTCTAGCCCACTTGGTGTCATAACGCTCCTTAATCAAGTTCTGCCTTAAGTTTCCCTACTTCAGAACATAGATCCGCCGTCTTTTAGTGTACAAAAGGTCATCCTCAACCTAAAATCCCTTTGATTTCCCTTGTTGCATGAGAGAAACCAGCTGCTTGCCCAAGGGATCATGCTTTATTCCCTCCTTTATGAGTGCAAGAAGTTCTCCTTGTATCCGGCTCATGGCGGCAAACTTAGCCTTTTGAATCAAGGTGTCCGCTACCAAATTGGCCCTTCCCGGACATACTCAAATTCGATCAAGAAGTCTTCAACATGAACTTGGACCCATACAAGTAATGCCTCCAAGTGCGCAAACAATATACTACCGCGGTCATTTCCTTCTCTTGCACCGTATACCGTCACTCCGTATCATTTAACTTTTAGCTCTTAAAAGCTATCGGATGCTCGGCTTGCATCAATACACCTCTAATAGCAAAATCAGAAGCATCCGTATACATCTCGAATGGCAATGCATTGCTCGGTAGCATTAGAATCAGCTTTTCTGTAACAAACTTTTTACAGGCATTAAAGGCTTGTGGCTCCTCTCCATCCATTCCTACTTGGTAGTCTTTTTGAGCAAGTTGGTAAGTGGTGCAGCAATGGTGGAATAGCCTTTGATGAACCTCCTATAGTAGTTTACAAGGCCTAAGAAAGAGCACAAGTTCGTGACCTTCGTGGGCGGCTCCCATTTGGCGATGCCCTTGACCTTAGCCTTATTTATGAGCAACATCCCATCTTTGATCTTATGGCCAAGAAAATCAACTTCTGGCTGTGCAAACGAGCACTTCTCTCGCTTAACATAGAGCTCATTGTCCCGCAACACCTTGAATACAACCTGCAAGCGCTTAGCATGCTTTTCTAATGTGTTGTTATAGACCACAATGTCATTAAGATACACCATCACAAGAAACTGATCAAGATACAGCTGGAATATGCATTTTATGAGCATGCAAAATGTGGCTGGAGCGTTAGTGAGGCTGAAAGGCATGACCTTGAGCTCGTACGCCCTGTAACTAGTCACACAAGTGGTCTTTGGCTTATCTCCTTCCGTAATCCGTACTTGGTAGTATTCTGATCTAAGGTCGAGCTTGGAGAAGTCCTTGGCCGGTCCAAGTTGGTCGAACAAATTTACAATCAATGAGATAGGGTATTTGTTATTCACAGTCACCTTGTTGAGGGCCCGGTAGTTGATGCACAATCTAAGCGAGCCATTATGCTTCCGTTAAAAAAGAATGGGTGCCCCATATGGTGCCTTTGAGGGCTGGATATATCTAGAGTCTAGCAATTCTTTAATTTACCTGTACAACTCCTCTAACTCCGGTGAGTACATTTAGTAAGGTTCTCTTGCCGACGGCTAAGCACCCAGCTCTAACTCTATCTTGTAGTCCCTTTCTAGTCGTGGCGGCAATTGCTTTGGCAACTCAGGTGGCATCATGTCCTTATACTCCTCAAGGACTTGAGTTACCGCTTTTGGTATTTCAATGGCTGTGGTGCCCTTCCTATCATCAATCCCATGAATTGTGGCCAGAAAAGTCTCCTCACACCGCTTGCAACCCTTGCTAGTTTGCATTGTGGAAAGTTAGCGTGATGGAGCAGCCTTGCTCAAATTCGAAACCATGTACAGGCCTCCCTCTAAGATGCACATCAAGTTATATCTCGAAAGTGACATTGTATTGAACTATCACAAAAATTCCATACCCAAAACAAGAGTAAAGTCATATAAAGGTACGATAGAGAAGTTGGCCTTACCTCGCCAAGGACCTAGATGTAGCTTCACATCTTGCGCTACCCCGTTAAATGGTATGGTCTCTAAATTCACTGTCTTGAGCCAACCATTAGTTTTCTGAACTTTGAGACTAATCCACTTGATAAAGTTATGGAAAACTCCCATGTCAATCAAGGATAGGGCTCTCGTTCCATTTATTGGAGCCTCAACATGCATTAGCAACTTTTTTTGCACTTTTGCTGGAATTTGCTTAGTATTCAATCTATTAAAGAGTTTGAGACATGGCATCTCTGATTGCTTCTCTCCGGACTCACTAAACATGGCATTGAAAGCATTCTTCTTTGAGCAGTCCCTCACCCAATGGTCCTCATCGTAAAGGAAATGATTATGTTTGTGTTTAGCCTCTTTCTTACCATCCTTTAGGTCATCCTTCTTTGTAACATCTTCTCCTTGCCAACATGATGCTGCAGCTTATCTCCATTTTCTCCCCAACTTTTCTTGTAAGGGCTTCTCATTCTTCTTCGGCTTGGATAATTAACCCTTTCAGAACTCCACAAGTGTCTTTGCCTGGGTGACGGCAATAGAGATGTCATTCACTTAGTGTTGTTGCAGCTCTCATTGTGCCCATGGTTGGAGTCCCTCCAGGAAATTGAATAGTAAGTCATTCGAGTTCATGTTGTCAATTTGAAGCATTAGCTTTGAGAACTCGTCGACATATTTTGAGATAGATCCCGTGTACTTTAGTTCTCTCATCTTCTTAATAGCCTTATACGCCACATTTCTTAGATAGAATTGTTTTTTCAGCTTGCACTTAAACCAATCCCATGTGTTAATAATGCACGTCCTGCGCACAATCTCCACATGCTTCTACCACCACCAAGTGGTCGCGTAGTCCTCAAGATACCCCGTCGTAATGTTCACTTTCTCTTGCTCACCTTGGATATTGATGGCCTCGAAATAGCTCTTTATAGACCACAAAAAGTTCTTAATCTCTTGGGCATCCCGCTTGCCCCCGTACCTCTTTGGTCTCACATCTCAACCCTTAATGGAGGTGTATCATTGGTAGTGAGCACTCCGTTGCCCACCGCCTTCTTATAAAGCGTCCAATCACTCTTGGTATCTTCAAGGTCCGCGTGAAGCTCTTTAACTTGAGCCCTTAGCACTTCAATAGAGTTCATGACCATGGCTTGGAACTCCTCAGGGCTTTGACGTTGCGTCATCACGTCTTGGCTCAGTCTCCCATCCATCCCCCAAGATTATCCACCTCCTCCATCTTTTACCTAAAGATTTCGAGGCGCTCCTTAATCTCGATAACGAAAATCTCTCCATGGACAACCCGATTCTCATGGTGTTCAGCAAGTCCATAGACTTATCTTTGTTGTTCTTCCATTTCTTTGCATTGGGATTTTGTTCCCTCCTTCTTTGGTCATCATGAGTGACGTGTGACATCCTTCATTTCAAACAACGTAACTATCCCACAAGTGATTGTGGCTTTAATACCAACTGTCATGGTCTGTTTGGTCTCTCGCTGTGTCGTGTGGGCTTAGGCACTAAATCCCACTCTCTTGGCCCTAAGTTAGCTTTGCATACTCAATCTGTTACTAGATTCGAAAGTAGAAAAGAGCATTCATTCAAACTTGCACAAGATGGGAGGAAAGAACTTTATTGCCAAAAAAAAAAACTTACAATGTTTTGTGTTTTGGAATTTATGTGTTTCTTATTATATCTTAGCTAGAAAAGGCCCCTCCTATTTATAGAATACAAGGAAATGTCTAGATGGTGGCCTAGAATTAACTCATCTACCACCTAACTCATTAATTACATGAAAATATCTACAAGCATTCATACAAGCCTCCATGAATCTAGAACCTTCATGGATGGTGGCACACACTAAGGCTCGGGGCATCATACTAAGCTATTAAACATCCATACCGTCGTTGCTGTCAATTCATTCAAGTGCGCCAGTGCTACATCTAGCCATCTTTGAACTAATTTGCTTCATTGTTTTAGGCTTTAACTGTTGACCTCTCTGCCATTCTTAAGTCGATTCACTTCTGTGTTCCAGCTGCCGTCATCTCGACCGGCGTTGCCTCCATGTTTGTTCGCCATCATCAGTTGCACTAGGTAATTTCAAATTTGCATACTTTTTATAGCAATATCGAATGGTGCATGAATGAGACAATTTTGTTGTAGTTTGAAATTTATATAATGGTTTTTTGTAACTCAATTGGGTATGGCCAAAAGGTTTACAATTGATATTTGTTTTTCAATTTTTTGCATTATAGATCTGAACATTAGAATTAGCAATTTAGAAACTGATTTGTGGGTCACAAACATGAACTGGTAATAATGGCTCCCTTTTATTTTAAATTTGCAACATGTTAAGAGTCTAAAGCTACATTCAAAAATACCAAACATTGTACTATGTAGAAAATATTCATAGTACTGATACTAAGGTCAAACACGAATTGCAAATCGAAATTTATAACCGAATTTTCAATTCTAACTAGTCTGAAATTTAAATCGGTTTGGGTTTGAGCTTCGAACCTAATTAAGTTGAATTCTCTAACCCGTCGATTTAAAACCCCAACAATGAACTGAAATCCGATTTGCACCCCTCTATGACCTTGAGTCCTTTAACCTTTGAGTATGATCTCACACGAATAATCTACCCTTCAAGAGCTAGTAAGATTTGAAATTTTCCCACTTTACCCTCAACATGTAGTATGTTATCATCAATGTCAAGGTTTGTACAACACTTTGGGTCAACAACAATCTATGATTTTATAAATGATTGGAAAGGTCCCATTTCTTCTTAGATCTATTCTCATTAGTGCTTTTCCTAAAATTCATATCAATCGTTTTTTTGAATTTACTTGTAATTATTTTATCTAATCTAACTTATTTAAGACCAAAATTGTCCCAATGGTGGCTATCGAGTAGCAACTTGTTTGTTTCTTTATGGAGTAATGTTAATCACTACGACGTCAAAAAAGAATAAAGATGTCTCGACTTTGCATGCTAATTAATTATGAATTTTGTCCACTTTAAAAAAGCATCCTTTTTTTACTTGTATTTTTTTTGCACATTTGAGTTCATATATTTTATATATTTAGAGCCAATGCATTACATCATGTGCATCACATTCAGGTGTCATCAACTTCATGTTGGGGTTCTTTTAGTTAATTACCATTGCTAAATGTGAGTGAGCCTAATTTTTGTTAGTGATTTGCTTTTTCATTTTCTGTTCGTTGATGTTTGATTTCATTGGTGGTGGTTAATTTTACCGATTTGGAATTATTGTCTTGAGTGTTGATGGTGATGGAGATGGATTATTAATCTTATATGTTTGTCATTATGTGTCGATGGAGATGAATTATTAATCATGATTGTCATTTTGATTTTAAAGATGTAACTTCAAAGTAGCTTTATTGTACTTGTTATTATTTTTATATTTAGTTAACTTTAAAAAGACTTGTTGAAATATTGTTAAGGATGCATTTATTTTTATTATAGAATCTGTATTGAGCTAAGCTTGGACTTAAGATTTTGAAATTTTAGGTGATTTTTGGCGAATTTTTGTAAATTGAATTGTTCTTATCCAAATTCAACACAAGTTGAAATTTGAAATTGAATTTTCAAATCAATTCGATCCAAATTGTGAACCCAAACTTTGGGTTCCTATTTTCAACTTGATTGGATTCAAATTCCACCCCGATTGCATTGTAACCTATACTAAAACCCGATTTGCCCACCCATAGAGTGAAGACATGTTTGTTCAAAAAGCATTGTATTTAAACTTTGAAAGGGTGTTATATTAAATTGAAAGTGGCATGGTTGTAATTATTATAAACACATGGAATGATATTTAAGTCAAATAAGACAATGGATACAAGAGACAAAAGATGCCACGAATAAATACAAACAAAAATGACAGGGACACGTGTCAAATTCAAAATGAGAGTGAGTCCATTGCAACTGAAATTAGCATAGGAGTGGCTGTTTCAATTTTTATTTCAATTTTTGTAAGTTTTGGTTCATTTACAACTCATTCAAATATGAGAATTCAATCTAAACAGTTTGAAACGCTATTTCGATTTGATTTGGTTTGGTTTTAAATTTTGGTTCGAGTTTGATTTGGGATTTTGAGTTCAATTACAGTTTAGACTGTAATTTTGAGTTGGGTTGTATTCATATTACAAAAATATGAAGTATAACAAACAGAACAACTTTAATTACACACAAAAAAATGAATATAAATCTTCAATCCAACAACCTTACAAAGTAAATGTCCAAAATATACATCACTTACTTGTTTCTCAACTAAGTTGAGATAATTCAAACCCTGACAAATCCATCTTTATTACTTTATTTTTTTAATACCAATTTATATATTCATTCACTTTCCTAAATATATAAGGAAAAAAACAAAACATAGCTGTTTTGGTTTGATTTTGGTTCGGCCCAAAACATTATGAGAGCTTATCTGTAGAAGGTTGTTTTCTAATAAAGGTAGAGACTAGGCTGTTAGAGGCATGCTAATAGTGGTTGGTGGCGGCACTTCAACGGTTAAGTCAGTAGGAGATTAAAGGAGGTATTGAGTTTCCAAGTAACCCTAGAGTAAGAGAAAAGTTGAGTATTTTTGTAAAAGAGCAAACTTACCCGCTCTATGAGACCAACATGATGTTTTAAGGTGGAATATCCCTGAGGGCATCTTTATGTATTTTAGGACATGTGGTGAGCCATTAATGGTAATTTCCCTCCTCATGTAGGGTTTCATAGGTAATTTGGCCTCTCTTGTAGAGGCTTTTAAGCTTGCTTGGGTTGGACAACTGTCCATTAAGGGACTGTGCTTAGGGATGGCAAACAATGGCGGGCTGGGCGGGCTTTTTCAAGCCCAGGTCCAGGCCCACTGTCATTGAAGCATGAGGGCCTGGGCCGGGCTCGGGCCGGACATGGGCTTTTTTAAATTTATTTTAAATTATTTAAATTATTGTAAATTTGAAATAAATTAATGATTAACAAGTTATTATAACCATAGATAAATTTAAAAAAATTAATATTTTAAATTAAAATAATAAATAAAGCAAATAAAAGCTATAACTTTAATTTTCTTTAATACTGAATTTTCTAATTCAAACACTCTCTTAATTAATTGACACAAAAGAGAGATATTAGTATCATAATTTTAACTTTTTTGAATCATAATTGATTTATAAGCTAAGAATTTAAGTTTTCTTTTTTATTTTTAAATTACTTTTCAATTTTAATTATATTATTTTAATTTATAAATTTATTTTTTAAAGCTACATTCAAAAATACCAAACATTGTACTATGTAGAAAATATTCATAGTACTGATACTAAGGTCAAACACGAATTGCAAATCGAAATTTATAACCGAATTTTCAATTCTAACTAGTCTGAAATTTAAATCGGTTTGGGTTTGAGCTTCGAACCTAATTAAGTTGAATTCTCTAACCCGTCGATTTAAAACCCCAACAATGAACTGAAATCCGATTTGCACCCCTCTATGACCTTGAGTCCTTTAACCTTTGAGTATGATCTCACACGAATAATCTACCCTTCAAGAGCTAGTAAGATTTGAAATTTTCCCACTTTACCCTCAACATGTAGTATGTTATCATCAATGTCAAGGTTTGTACAACACTTTGGGTCAACAACAATCTATGATTTTATAAATGATTGGAAAGGTCCCATTTCTTCTTAGATCTATTCTCATTAGTGCTTTTCCTAAAATTCATATCAATCGTTTTTTTGAATTTACTTGTAATTATTTTATCTAATCTAACTTATTTAAGACCAAAATTGTCCCAATGGTGGCTATCGAGTAGCAACTTGTTTGTTTCTTTATGGAGTAATGTTAATCACTACGACGTCAAAAAAGAATAAAGATGTCTCGACTTTGCATGCTAATTAATTATGAATTTTGTCCACTTTAAAAAAGCATCCTTTTTTTACTTGTATTTTTTTTGCACATTTGAGTTCATATATTTTATATATTTAGAGCCAATGCATTACATCATGTGCATCACATTCAGGTGTCATCAACTTCATGTTGGGGTTCTTTTAGTTAATTACCATTGCTAAATGTGAGTGAGCCTAATTTTTGTTAGTGATTTGCTTTTTCATTTTCTGTTCGTTGATGTTTGATTTCATTGGTGGTGGTTAATTTTACCGATTTGGAATTATTGTCTTGAGTGTTGATGGTGATGGAGATGGATTATTAATCTTATATGTTTGTCATTATGTGTCGATGGAGATGAATTATTAATCATGATTGTCATTTTGATTTTAAAGATGTAACTTCAGAGCTTTATTGTACTTGTTATTATTTTTATATTTAGTTAACTTTAAAAAGACTTGTTGAAATATTGTTAAGGATGCATTTATTTTTATTATAGAATCTGTATTGAGCTAAGCTTGGACTTAAGATTTTGAAATTTTAGGTGATTTTTGGCGAATTTTTGTAAATTGAATTGTTCTTATCCAAATTCAACACAAGTTGAAATTTGAAATTGAATTTTCAAATCAATTCGATCAAATTGTGAACCCAAACTTTGGGTTCCTATTTTCAACTTGATTGGATTCAAATTCCACCCCGATTGCATTGTAACCTATACTAAAACCCGATTTGCCCACCCATAGAGTGAAGACATGTTTGTTCAAAAGCATTGTATTTAAACTTTGAAAGGGTGTTATATTAAATTGAAAGTGGCATGGTTGTAATTATTATAAACACATGGAATGATATTTAAGTCAAATAAGACAATGGATACAAGAGACAAAAGATGCCACGAATAAATACAAACAAAAATGACAGGGACACGTGTCAAATTCAAAATGAGAGTGAGTCCATTGCAACCAAATTAGCATAGGAGTGGCTGTTTCAATTTTTATTTCAATTTTTGTAAGTTTTGGTTCATTTACAACTCATTCAAATATGAGAATTCAATCTAAACAGTTTGAAACGCTATTTCGATTTGATTTGGTTTGGTTTTAAATTTTGGTTCGAGTTTGATTTGGGATTTTGAGTTCAATTACAGTTTAGACGTAATTTTGAGTTGGGTTGTATTCATATTACAAAAATATGAAGTATAACAAACAGAACAACTTTAATTACACACAAAAAAATGAATATAAATATTCAATCCAACAACCTTACAAAGTAAATGTCCAAAATATACATCACTTACTTGTTTCTCAACTAAGTTGAGATAATTCAAACCCTGACAAATCCATCTTTATTACTTTATTTTTTTAATACCAATTTATATATTCATTCACTTTCCTAAATATATAAGGAAAAAAACAAAACATAGCTGTTTTGGTTTGATTTTGGTTCGGCCAAAAACATTATGAGAGCTTATCTGTAGAAGGTTGTTTTCTAATAAAGGTAGAGACTAGGCTGTTAGAGGCATGCTAATAGTGGTTGGTGGCGGCACTTCAACGGTTAAGTCAGTAGGAGATTAAAGGAGGTATTGAGTTTCCAAGTAACCCTAGAGTAAGAGAAAAGTTGAGTATTTTTGTAAAAGAGCAAACTTACCCGCTCTATGAGACCAACATGATGTTTTAAGGTGGAATATCCCTGAGGGCATCTTTATGTATTTTAGGACATGTGGTGAGCCATTAATGGTAATTTCCCTCCTCATGTAGGGTTTCATAGGTAATTTGGCCTCTCTTGTAGAGGCTTTTAAGCTTGCTTGGGTTGGACAACTGTCCATTAAGGGACCTGTGCTTAGGGATGGCAAACAATGCGGGCTGGGCGGCTTTTTCAAGCCCGGAGTCCGTGCCCACTGTCATTGAAGCATGAGGGCTGGGCCGGTCTCGGGCCGGACATGGGCTTTTTAAATTTATTTTAAATTATTTAAATTATTGTAAATTTGAAATAAATTAATGATTAACAAGTTATTATAACCATAGATAAATTTAAAAAAATTAATATTTTAAATTAAAATAATAAATAAAGCAAATAAAAGCTATAACTTTAATTTTCTTTAATACTGAATTTTCTAATTCAAACACTCTCTTAATTAATTGACACAAAAGAGAGATATTAGTATCATAATTTTAACTTTTTTGAATCATAATTGATTTATAAGCTAAGAATTTAAGTTTTCTTTTTTATTTTTAAATTACTTTTCAATTTTAATTATATTATTTTAATTTATAAATTTATTTTTTTAAAGCTACATTCAAAAATACCAAACATTGTACTATGTAGAAAATATTCATAGTACTGATACTAAGGTCAAACACGAATTGCAAATCGAAATTTATAACCGAATTTTCAATTCTAACTAGTCTGAAATTTAAATCGGTTTGGGTTTGAGCTTCGAACCTAATTAAGTTGAATTCTCTAACCCGTCGATTTAAAACCCCAACAATGAACTGAAATCCGATTTGCACCCTCTATGACCTTGAGTCCTTTAACCTTTGAGTATGATCTCACACGAATAATCTACCCTTCAAGAGCTAGTAAGATTTGAAATTTTCCCACTTTACCCTCAACATGTAGTATGTTATCATCAATGTCAAGGTTTGTACAACACTTTGGGTCAACAACAATCTATGATTTTATAAATGATTGGAAAGGTCCCATTTCTTCTTAGATCTATTCTCATTAGTGCTTTTCCTAAAATTCATATCAATCGTTTTTTGAATTTACTTGTAATTATTTTATCTAATCTAACTTATTTAAGACCAAAATTGTCCCAATGGTGGCTATCGAGTAGCAACTTGTTTGTTTCTTTATGGAGTAATGTTAATCACTACGACGTCAAAAAGAATAAAGATGTCTCGACTTTGCATGCTAATTAATTATGAATTTTGTCCACTTTAAAAAAGCATCCTTTTTTACTTGTATTTTTTTTGCACATTTGAGTTCATATATTTTATATATTTAGAGCCAATGCATTACATCATGTGCATCACATTCAGGTGTCATCAACTTCATGTTGGGGTTCTTTTAGTTAATTACCATTGCTAAATGTGAGTGAGCCTAATTTTTGTTAGTGATTTGCTTTTTCATTTTCTGTTCGTTGATGTTTGATTTCATTGGTGGTGGTTAATTTTACCGATTTGGAATTATTGTCTTGAGTGTTGATGGTGATGGAGATGGATTATTAATCTTATATGTTTGTCATTATGTGTCGATGGAGATGAATTATTAATCATGATTGTCATTTTGATTTTAAAGATGTAACTTCAGTAGCTTTATTGTACTTGTTATTATTTTTATATTTAGTTAACTTTAAAAAGACTTGTTGAAATATTGTTAAGGATGCATTTATTTTTATTATAGAATCTGTATTGAGCTAAGCTTGGACTTAAGATTTTGAAATTTTAGGTGATTTTTGGCGAATTTTTGTAAATTGAATTGTTCTTATCCAAATTCAACACAAGTTGAAATTTGAAATTGAATTTTCAAATCAATTCGATCCAAATTGTGAACCCAAACTTTGGGTTCCTATTTTCAACTTGATTGGATTCAAATTCCACCCCGATTGCATTGTAACCTATACTAAAACCCGATTTGCCCACCCATAGAGTGAAGACATGTTTGTTCAAAAGCATTGTATTTAAACTTTGAAAGGGTGGTGTTATATTAAATTGAAAGTGGCATGGTTGTAATTATTATAAACACATGGAATGATATTTAAGTCAAATAAGACAATGGATACAAGAGACAAAAGATGCCACGAATAAATACAAACAAAAATGACAGGGACACGTGTCAAATTCAAAATGAGAGTGAGTCCATTGCAACTGAAATTAGCATAGAGTGGCTGTTTCAATTTTTATTTCAATTTTTGTAAGTTTTGGTTCATTTACAACTCATTCAAATATGAGAATTCAATCTAAACAGTTTGAAACGCTATTTCGATTTGATTTGGTTTGGTTTTAAATTTTGGTTCGAGTTTGATTTGGGATTTTGAGTTCAATTACAGTTTAGACTGTAATTTTGAGTTGGGTTGTATTCATATTACAAAAATATGAAGTATAACAAACAGAACAACTTTAATTACACACAAAAAAATGAATATAAATATTCAATCCAACAACCTTACAAAGTAAATGTCCAAAATATACATCACTTACTTGTTTCTCAACTAAGTTGAGATAATTCAAACCCTGACAAATCCATCTTTATTACTTTATTTTTTTAATACCAATTTATATATTCATTCACTTTCCTAAATATATAAGGAAAAAAACAAAACATAGCTGTTTTGGTTTGATTTTGGTTCGGCCCAAAACATTATGAGAGCTTATCTGTAGAAGGTTGTTTTCTAATAAAGGTAGAGACTAGGCTGTTAGAGGCATGCTAATAGTGGTTGGTGGCGGCACTTCAACGGTTAAGTCAGTAGGAGATTAAAGGAGGTATTGAGTTTCCAAGTAACCCTAGAGTAAGAGAAAAGTTGAGTATTTTTGTAAAAGAGCAAACTTACCCGCTCTATGAGACCAACATGATGTTTTAAGGTGGAATATCCCTGAGGGCATCTTTATGTATTTTAGGACATGTGGTGAGCCATTAATGGTAATTTCCCTCCTCATGTAGGGTTTCATAGGTAATTTGGCCTCTCTTGTAGAGGCTTTTAAGCTTGCTTGGGTTGGACAACTGTCCATTAAGGACTGTGCTTAGGGATGGCAAACAGCGGGCACGGGGTTTGGGCTTTTTTCAAGCCCAGGTCCAGGCCCACTGTCATTGAAGCATGAGGGCCTGGGCCGGGCTCGGGCCGGACATGGGCTTTTTTAAATTTATTTTAAATTATTTAAATTATTGTAAATTTGAAATAAATTAATGATTAACAAGTTATTATAACCATAGATAAATTTAAAAAAATTAATATTTTAAATTAAAATAATAAATAAAGCAAATAAAAGCTATAACTTTAATTTTCTTTAATACTGAATTTTCTAATTCAAACACTCTCTTAATTAATTGACACAAAAGAGAGATATTAGTATCATAATTTTAACTTTTTTGAATCATAATTGATTTATAAGCTAAGAATTTAAGTTTTCTTTTTTATTTTTAAATTACTTTTCAATTTTAATTATATTATTTTAATTTATAAATTTATTTTTTTAAAGCTACATTCAAAAATACCAAACATTGTACTATGTAGAAAATATTCATAGTACTGATACTAAGGTCAAACACGAATTGCAAATCGAAATTTATAACCGAATTTTCAATTCTAACTAGTCTGAAATTTAAATCGGTTTGGGTTTGAGCTTCGAACCTAATTAAGTTGAATTCTCTAACCCGTCGATTTAAAACCCCAACAATGAACTGAAATCCGATTTGCACCCCTCTATGACCTTGAGTCCTTTAACCTTTGAGTATGATCTCACACGAATAATCTACCCTTCAAGAGCTAGTAAGATTTGAAATTTTCCCACTTTACCCTCAACATGTAGTATGTTATCATCAATGTCAAGGTTTGTACAACACTTTGGGTCAACAACAATCTATGATTTTATAAATGATTGGAAAGGTCCCATTTCTTCTTAGATCTATTCTCATTAGTGCTTTTCCTAAAATTCATATCAATCGTTTTTTGAATTTACTTGTAATTATTTTATCTAATCTAACTTATTTAAGACCAAAATTGTCCCAATGGTGGCTATCGAGTAGCAACTTGTTTGTTTCTTTATGGAGTAATGTTAATCACTACGACGTCAAAAAGAATAAAGATGTCTCGACTTTGCATGCTAATTAATTATGAATTTTGTCCACTTTAAAAAAGCATCCTTTTTTACTTGTATTTTTTTTGCACATTTGAGTTCATATATTTTATATATTTAGAGCCAATGCATTACATCATGTGCATCACATTCAGGTGTCATCAACTTCATGTTGGGGTTCTTTTAGTTAATTACCATTGCTAAATGTGAGTGAGCCTAATTTTTGTTAGTGATTTGCTTTTTCATTTTCTGTTCGTTGATGTTTGATTTCATTGGTGGTGGTTAATTTTACCGATTTGGAATTATTGTCTTGAGTGTTGATGGTGATGGAGATGGATTATTAATCTTATATGTTTGTCATTATGTGTCGATGGAGATGAATTATTAATCATGATTGTCATTTTGATTTTAAAGATGTAACTTCAGTAGCTTTATTGTACTTGTTATTATTTTTATATTTAGTTAACTTTAAAAAGACTTGTTGAAATATTGTTAAGGATGCATTTATTTTTATTATAGAATCTGTATTGAGCTAAGCTTGGACTTAAGATTTTGAAATTTTAGGTGATTTTTGGCGAATTTTTGTAAATTGAATTGTTCTTATCCAAATTCAACACAAGTTGAAATTTGAAATTGAATTTTCAAATCAATTCGATCCAAATTGTGAACCCAAACTTTGGGTTCCTATTTTCAACTTGATTGGATTCAAATTCCACCCCGATTGCATTGTAACCTATACTAAAACCCGATTTGCCCACCCATAGAGTGAAGACATGTTTGTTCAAAAGCATTGTATTTAAACTTTGAAAGGGTGTTATATTAAATTGAAAGTGGCATGGTTGTAATTATTATAAACACATGGAATGATATTTAAGTCAAATAAGACAATGGATACAAGAGACAAAAGATGCCACGAATAAATACAAACAAAAATGACAGGGACACGTGTCAAATTCAAAATGAGAGTGAGTCCATTGCAAATGAAATTAGCATAGAGTGGCTGTTTCAATTTTTATTTCAATTTTTGTAAGTTTTGGTTCATTTACAACTCATTCAAATATGAGAATTCAATCTAAACAGTTTGAAACGCTATTTCGATTTGATTTGGTTTGGTTTTAAATTTTGGTTCGAGTTTGATTTGGGATTTTGAGTTCAATTACGCTTTAGATAATTTTGAGTTGGGTTGTATTCATATTACAAAAATATGAAGTATAACAAACAGAACAACTTTAATTACACACAAAAAATGAATATAAATATTCAATCCAACAACCTTACAAAGTAAATGTCCAAAATATACATCACTTACTTGTTTCTCAACTAAGTTGAGATAATTCAAACCCGACAAATCCATCTTTATTACTTTATTTTTTAATACCAATTTATATATTCATTCACTTTCCTAAATATATAAGGAAAAAAACAAAACATAGCTGTTTTGGTTTGATTTTGTTCGACCCAAAACATTATGAGAGCTTATCTGTAGAAGGTTGTTTTCTAATAAAGGTAGAGACTAGGTCATTAGAGGCATGCTAATAGTGGTTGGTGGCGGCACTTCAACGGTTAAGTCAGTAGGAGATTAAAGGAGGTATTGAGTTTCCAAGTAACCCTAGAGTAAGAGAAAAGTTGAGTATTTTTGTAAAAGAGCAAACTTACCCGCTCTATGAGACCAACATGATGTTTTAAGGTGGAATATCCCTGAGGGCATCTTTATGTATTTTAGGACATGTGGTGAGCCATTAATGGTAATTTCCCTCCTCATGTAGGGTTTCATAGGTAATTTGGCCTCTCTTGTAGAGGCTTTTAAGCTTGCTTGGGTTGGACAACTGTCCATTAAGGGACTGTGCTTAGGGATGGCAAACAGCGGGCCTGGGCCGGGCTTTTTCAAGCCCAGGTCCAGGCCCACTGTCATTGAAGCATGAGGGCCTGGGCCGGGCTCGGGCCGGACATGGGCTTTTTTAAATTTATTTTAAATTATTTAAATTATTGTAAATTTGAAATAAATTAATGATTAACAAGTTATTATAACCATAGATAAATTTAAAAAAATTAATATTTTAAATTAAAATAATAAATAAAGCAAATAAAAGCTATAACTTTAATTTTCTTTAATACTGAATTTTCTAATTCAAACACTCTCTTAATTAATTGACACAAAAGAGAGATATTAGTATCATAATTTTAACTTTTTTGAATCATAATTGATTTATAAGCTAAGAATTTAAGTTTTCTTTTTTATTTTTAAATTACTTTTCAATTTTAATTATATTATTTTAATTTATAAATTTATTTTTTTAAAAAAGGAATGGGCCTGGGCTTTGTCCGGGCTTTTTTTCTTGGGCCCTTATCCAGGCCCTCATGTGTGAGGGCCGGGCCTAGGCCCGCGGGCCTTGGACGGGCCAGGCTGGGCTTGGGCCAGCCTGGGCTTTTTTGCCAAGCCTAATTGTGCTGGCAGTTTTTCGTCAACTCTTATTGGCCTATTATGAATGAACCAATTGAGTTGAGGAGCACTTGATTTCCTTAGAGATTGTGCAGATGGTTTTGCCTGTGGTTCCCCTTCTTCAATCTTGACTTTAGCTACTTACAAGAGATATTTTGGAGATAGTCCAGGTAGAGACCGTGTTAGCGAGGCGGTCGTTGTTCCGTTATCCCGTACTGACACGTGGTGCCACAGATATAATGTAAGAGGTGTTTTTTGTTATCCTCAGGTGATTTGGGTGGCTAATGCTAGTTGTTTGAGATCTTGTTTTTTCATCCTTCCTCTTCAACTTTCCATTCATCCTTCATCATAGTCTTAAGTCATATTCCCCATGGGTAAGGCTCTTAATACCACGGGTCCACATTTTACCACCAACAATAGCCAACATGTAGAGTCTTTTTTTTTTCATTTTGTTTGGTTTGTTACAAGGTAACCATTTCATTCTTTATAATTTTTCTTTGGGAAATTATCCACTGACCACCTATTTTTTCATCATTTTTCAAAAATATATAATTCTTTTTTTTTTTTTTTGCAGCGCTCCACCTGAAATCAAAAATATATAATTCATTGGTTCACTCATGTTATAACACCGTTAAAACTTTGCCGACATCATCATTTCACAGTAACACATTGGTGGACAAATGCAAAACAATATAACTTCAAGTGGATTTCAGTAAAAAAAATTAAAAATTGTGTATTTTTTAAAAATTTCAAAAAGGTGGTCGGTGGATAATTTATCTTTTACATTTGAGGGTAAAAAAATCATTTACACAATATTCCGCTAGTTCTCTTAACGGTTTGAAGACAAAAGTGGATATGTCCAAAATAATGTAACTTTAGGTGGAATTCAGCCAACAAAATTGTGTATTTTTTAAAAAATCAGAAAAAGTAAGTGGTCGGTAGATAATTTACCTTTTTCTTTTTCAGCTTAACTTTCCTAAAATGCTGCAATTGTAGTGTCTAAAATGCTCAAACAAAAAATCAAAATGAACTAAGTCGAATGGAACTTCGGTTTGGATCTAAAATTCGATTCGTATTCAATTTTTGAGAACCGAACTGGATTTTGCTAACCATACCAAACATTTTACTTAGATTTACTAGATTTGTTACTAAAATATTGGTATTAAGCCCGAAACTACCGGCGATGGCCGATTAACCAAGGAAATGAAAGAGTCGGCTACATTTTTCATATGGTCTTCTCTTCTAGATAGACTTAAAAAAAAATGCTTTTATTCTCTTAAATCGGATTGAAATCATTGAATTACATTAGTATTTATTGAAATTTTCGATACAAACATTACATTAGAGATGAACCATTACTTTTTTGCTGATTGAAGACCACACTTACCGATTAGAGATGAACCATTGCTTATTTAAATTTTCGATACAAACATTACATTCTTACTCTTGTTTGGTTTATTATGAGGTATTAAAAGCAAGTTCAAGTCTTTAATAGGTAAATAAGATATTTTTGTGCGTACTATGTAATAGGTGTTTGATCACGTGTCTGAAAGAAGTTTCTTTGGCAGACAAAGAGCAATTTTTGTCATCCGTGCATATGAACTTGTGAAGTGAATTGCCGAATTACTAGTTGCTAAGTGTGTTGATCAATTTTGCACATCAATTGAATTATTGATGGATCGTGATTTTTCAAAAGTGTATTTAAGTGGAAATTTCTCCCTGTGTTTACTTCTAAATATTGGTGGTTTAGCACAATGTGGTAGATATGCCTAAGATAATTGCCTCCTTTAAGTGGACTGACATCATTGTTTCAAGCAAAGTGGCTAGATTCAAAGGTTATAATACATATTATGCTATGCTAAAAAAATTAATTAATTGAATTTCATGGACCATTACAAAGTTTGAAAATAGATTTACTGTTAAGATTTATTAATGAAATGAGCCTAATACCTTAAGTTATTTCTTTATTTATCACTAGGTTTGGGATCACTGTGTAGTATATTATGACTCTCTCTCTTATTGCAAGAAAAAAGCTTAACCATATAAGCAATTTGTTACGGACCCCCCAAGTTGCTAGCCCAATTGCCCACCATTTTGGGCTACAGAGCCCAAGACAAGGCCAAGAGTGCTAGCTTGGCCCGATTCCGGAAACTTCTTGCCAACTCTAGCACATTTGAGCTTGTAAATACTCTAGAATACTCCACACATTTCCAGCACATGTATATATCCAGAATTCTAGGCATGTGGTAGAATTCTCTAGAATCTCTAGAGCTTGGCAAGCCTCCCCTCTAAATAGGGCATGGCATTTAGTATTTGAGCAACAAGCTTAGAACAAGCAACTCAAGCATTGTAAACTCTCTCTTGTAATCTTTCTTTCGAGTAATACAATTTCTCTTATTCGGCTCCATTGTTCTCTTCTCTCTAGCTCTTCGAAAACCTCTAAGGCTTAGCTAGTCGAGAAGCTCAAAGGCTTACTTAGCAACTTTCGGCAAAGGTTGTCTAAGTGTCGCATGAGTTAGTTGCACAAAACACTCATCCCCTGACAAATGGCTGCAAATACAACTACAGAGGATCAAAGAAGACGCACTATGGACGCATTGGAGCAAAGGTTTGCAATTGCAAAAGCTGAGGTGCTTCAACAAGTGAAGCAGGGGAAAAAGATATCACTTAACGATGATGAAAAGGAAATTTTTGCAACGAATTCATCAACTATTGCTTCCTCACTGCATGTAATAGATAGCCCAGTTACTAACACCCAAAAAGCCTTGTCTAAGAAAGATTGGCATATTTCACTTGCTTAAAATTGGATCATGAACTCTTTTTTTTCCATTGTCACTTGCTTCTTGTTTCTAAATTCATTCTTTAGTTTCTAGAAATTGTGTAGTTCATTGTTGAGATATAAAGTATTATACTTCATCTACTATATTTGATTTTATCTTTGCCTCCACATTAACCAAATCTTACTTGCATTTTGGATTATATGTAAGGAATTTCACTTTCTCGGGTGACACTGCATTCCAAGGTATTACTTTATCCTCCTCAATAATTTTGTACAAGGTCGTAACCTATCTACAAGCTCTCACATTAAGGCTTTGCGAATCCACTCAAAATGGTCTGGAAAGCACATGTCCATGAAACAGCTTAAAAGAAGTGGATCACTTGATTTGCCGATCTGCAAAAGTGAGTTATCTGAGATGCCTATGGTGGTAGTTGAAAGTTCTTTGTTTCTCTCCATCCATCTGCACCTGTATTTTGTTCCACTATCATTGCTTGATATTGAGTGATAGCGCATTGCTTGTTAGGTTTATGGTGTCTTCTATATCCTTTTCTATTTGATCAGACCAGTGTAGACATTGTCTTCTTTTCAACTACGATGATATGAAAATAATTTTTTTGTTTTTCCTAATTTTGCTCTTAATATTTTGGGGGAATATATGAAATAATAGTGGATTCTTATTGGATGTTTGAGAGACAGGGAGATCTTTGATAAATATATTTCTTCTCCATGGTCAAATTTATGTGCTCGGGGATGTATGTTATAACATGATTTTAATATAAACAATTCTTTTCTTTTTCTCTTAAAGCAGTTCGCCTAAAATTGTTGTTTTGAGTTTAAGCTGCAGGTTTCAAAAGATAAGCCAATGCGCGCAATGTGGAAAGGCTATATATTACACAACTTCTTAAAAGCACTATCGTTTCCTAATAATATTTCTGATTTTCATCCTAATTGTTGGAATTTTATAACCGTATTTCCCTTCAATCTTGCAGGAAAAATCAATTGGCCCAGTGTCTTCTTATTGCAGACTTCATGGTGCTAATATTATAGGCAACATGCTCTTATGTGTAACATCAATTTTGCATATTGTAATAAAAATCTATGGAAATGACAGAAGCTATTTTCTCCTCCTCCTACTTCTAATTTACTCTCTCTGTTTTGAAAAAATTATTAAACTTGTCTTCTCTGGAAATTATCTAAACCATTCTCACCTTCCTCTTCTTCTTCTTCTTCGCTGTGAGAAAAATTTCTAAGCAGATCATTTCAGCTAGAACTGGTCCAAGAACTATATGAACCATACCAACTTGGGCAGATCTTTAATGTCGAAGGCTACTTGCACATGTGCGCTCTTTTCTGTTTGTACTGAACTCTTAAACTTGTTTTGCTGAAGGAGAGCATCATAGTGTGAAAAAACCGGTTGTGCTCAAGAAAGACCCACAGCTGAGCTCCGTTGTTCATTGACAGGTCTCCTCATAGTCTAATTTTCTCACAAAGAGGAGCAGTTGGATGAACAAGTTGTTAGTCTTTAACAGAGCGTTTCATTTTATTTTAGTAATTTGCTCTTAAACGAACACTGAAAGAATTATTGTCTATATGATCTTTAGGCCAAGTCTGTCAAAAAATTGAATGGCAGTGAGTGCGCTCATGGTCGCAACCCATTAGAGATGGCAATTGCATTAATATAAAATGATTGCTTTCAATAATCCTCTCAATTCTTTTGCAGTTGCAAAGTGTAGGATATCTGCTCTCACTAGATTGAGTGGTATAATGATTCTTGAAACTGCAGAAACCTTTGCAATGGTTACACCAGATGATAAATTTCATGGTAACTCTGATTTTTTTGTACTTTCATTAATATGGCCAACATTATTACTTTAAATTAATATGGCCAACATTATTCCAACTTATATTATGAATGGTTCAAATAATTTTTTTGTGCTTCTTTCCACATATGCACTTGTTTTAAATCTGTGCTTGGTTTGCCACTAGTTGAACATGGAAATGATATAATAATAAAATGTTGGAAATTTTGGTGTATATATGCGAATCTCTTTCAATGATTGCACTTTTTTTATTTTCTTGTAAACTCTAAATGCATCTTTTTCCTTAGTGATGTTATAATGTGAGAAAAAAAAAAAAAAAAAAGGTAATGATTGGCATAGTTGGCAGAAGATGCAAAAGGTTAGTGTTTAAAAAACATGGAAAGTAGATTACAAGTCCAAATATGTGTATCTTATAAATTTCACATCAAGAGCACCTGTCATGTTATTGCATCATGAGGACTTTAGCAAGATATAAGCTTTTAGGTAAAAGTCATCTATAACTATATGAATTTCACATCTAGAGCCGCTGTCGATGTTCTTGCCTAACAAAGACTTGATGCATTGTTGCATTATAGGGATAATTAAGTTTGTAAGATAAGTAACTTGAGTCTATTATTGTTGTGGGGTGTGTAAAAGTCATCAATAACTGTGGCTTTGCTATTTGATGTTTGATTTCATTTTGGGTATTTTGCAGTTGTTCCTAAAAAGGTTTCTTCTTCATGTTCCGAGTTGACTGCTGGAAGATAACGTTTTTGGGAGACAAACTTACATCAAGAAATTTGGGATTGTAGTCTTGCTATTAATCATTGCATCCCAGGTAATCTTCATTCACATCTGCTCAGTATCAACCTATAAGAGATTGTACAGCACATGTAAATTTTCTGGTTTTTTAATGTAATGAAAATTTTTTCAAATTGATTTCTGAGCTGGCCTTTCATTGACATTATATATGACAACAAAGCAGTGAAGCGCGAAAGTACTGCCCTTTTAAGTTCATATTAAGAGCTCAACAAACCATCTGGTTGACTTATAACAAAATCAAACACACTGTTTTCCCGAATCACAGGTTCATCATCACAGAGAGCTTCAGCTTGTTGGACTTGGAACCTAACTTCTTCCTTCATCCAATTGCAAGTTGATTCTAATTATCTTTAGCCAAAACTTTTGCCTTGTTTATACTCAGATTTTTTAAACCCGAAAAAGATAAGTCTATCATATACATTGTTAGGATGTCAGAGTTGGTTAGTAAAGGCTAAGTTTAGCTTTCATTGCAAGATTAGCCAGATCTGGATCTTATCGTCTTAATCAATAAATAACTTGCAAGTCCCCTAACAACTAATAAGACTTCCGTATGAAGATTAACATACTTTTCTCTTGATGACTTGTCATATAGTCGGCCTAGCATTATTAAAATATTCAGCATGATTCGTAATACATTCTATGTTATATGTTTGTCACTAGCTCGGTATCTCCTAGTTTTGTACCTAGCAACTTTATTGCCTCAATTGGAAAGCAAAAAAACAAGAGTAGATGCCACACTATTTAAAGAACAAAGCATTTTAAGTTTAATTATAAGTCTTTCTCTTATAATGATTGAAAGACATTTAATCTCATGCTTTGGTAAAAAGTTCAACACCTGGGTCATGTTATGACGCAATTTTCCTATTGTCTCTTTCCAACGAAATGGGGTTGCCCTAATGCTTGTTTTGATTGATTTTGGTGGCCACCGAAGGGGAATGGAAGCTATCGAAATTATTGGCTACTACTTTCATTGTAAATAAAGCAAGGCCGTAAACATCAACTTTATTCTTTGATTCATGCATCAACTGTGGCTCCGCTCTCTGATATTTCAATCATAACTTGATAAATCTTCAATCCAAACAGAAAAACAAAACATATGCCAACGGCCAACCTGTAGAGTCATTTTTTTTTTTTTAAATTTAACTTTCCAACCAAACCAAACTTCTCAACTCAATTTCCTTTCATTTTGCAAAAATTTGAATGATCAAAATTATACAGCTCTCTTGTTAATGCAACCTGCAGCTGCTGGAATAAATTTTAAAAGAATTGTACTACCAATAGCTTTTTCGTGCACTCCATTTAACTAAAGAAGATAAACAGATAAATTAGTCTATCAACAAAACCTCAGAACTGCAGAACGTCAGCAAGGCTTTCACAAGCCAGATAAATTAGTCTATCAAGGAAACCTCAGAACTGCAGAATGTCAGCAAGGCTTTCACAAGCCATTTAGTCCCGAAAGATGGTATTTTGTAAATGATATCTTCATAGGCCAAATTTCTAATTGCAAAGAGGAAACCACAAGCTTATGTCAAATGATCAGCACCAGGGAAAAAATATAAGTAACACAGGGCCTCCGTCAAAACTTGAAAGCAGCATTTCATACGCTAGGACCATAGATTTTAAAGCTTTTGAAAACTTGGCGTCCATATATGTATTGTTGGGGAAAATCAGTTTTTAAAATTTTATAAAATTTTTTAGGATTGATCTCATATAATATATAAGAATTCGTATTCTAGAAATCGTACCTTGAAAATTTGAGAAGATAAACAATCTTTGCTTTTTCCACTGAAGTGAATTAGACTCACAGATCACGATCTGTCACCACCGCGCTTGATAGATCACGATCCGTCACCAATGATCTTCCAGGTTATGACTCAAGTTTGATTTGCACTTGACGTGTGGGCGGCTTTATCACTACCAATAGTAACTAGCAGGAGAAAATTTTTCTCTCAAGATTAGAGAGAAAAAATCTTTTTCTCCGATCTGTATAAAGTGGCTATCTTCTTTTCTCTAGAGAAAATAAACCCTTTTATATCTTCCTTTAGTGAAACCCTAAGCTCCAAAAATAAAAGACACCTTACTTGCGTTTTCCTATAGGGGACCACCTTGTAAAATAACATAAGGCCCCTTACACATAAGCATATTGATGGAGCCTCCCACTAAATAATATATTTAGGCTTTTGACCCAAATTGCTAGTTATCTTACTTATTAATCCAGTAATGGTGCAGTCAATTAAATGAGCTAACCCGGGGATCAATTGGGTACATACAATAGTGGCTACAATAATTAGGCATGTAATTAAACTATCCCAATTATTTAATTCCAAATCTACTCCACTAAAAGATTGGAATTGACCTCCATAATTGTATGTTATCTAGGATAGTATTCTCGAATAATAATTCGACCCATGCCACATTAATTTCTTTACTACATAATCATTTGTACCACATCATTAATTAAATCGATATCTCAACTGTCCAATCGATTTAATTATATCTTGTTCCTTGATACTTACTGGTTTTCTCTAATGATCATTTTCAACATACTAAATATGTTGACACACTCTGGCCAGAGAATTCTATGATCAAGTACCAAAAACCCATCAAGAGATGTGTCGTACAAATTCTATATTGTTAATCTATAACTCCAATACTCATAATTGCCTCCACCAAGATACTGGGTAATCTTGACCACAAAAAGTCGTCGTGCCCATTGGTAACTCAAATGGAATAACAATTACAATCATGAAATCATAACTAATTCAAGATTAAGATTACAGTAAAATCAATGCCTATGAGATTTAATAAGTCTGACAGTCATTTCAAGGTTAATTAAATCTCATATGTGATCCTATTCATTGTAGTCGTACTACATCAATAAATTCATACATGATTAAGACAAACCATTCAATGAATTTATTACAGTCTATACCTAAATAAAGTGCCCAACTTTATTTATCAACTGCGAACATAATTTATTTAATCATAAGATAACTTGTATTTATGTCTGCTGTTAATCCACATGGTGATCACATAAATACATATAATATGATCAAATGGACTGTACTCAAAATATTAATTCAATTAAGATACTTGAATAAAATATCTTATTTATTTTACTAATCAGAAAAATTATTTATTACAATTAAATAAACACATATGCTTTTAAAGAGCACATTTTCCCAACAATCTCCCACTAGCTCTCAAAGCATATTTGGCATCTCACGCATACCCATGGATTCTAAGTGCAAGTTAAAAGGTTTCCCAGGTATGGCCTTAGTAAAAGGATCTGCCAAGTTTTCTTTGTGGCCTTGAACTGAGTAACCTCCACATCACCTCTCTGCACTATATCCCTTATGAGATGATACTTCCTCTCAATATATTTTTGTTTCTTGTGGTTCCTTGGTTCCTTAGATTGAGCTACCGCACCACTATTATCACAAAATAGTTTAAGGGTTTCAGTTACAACAGGTACCACCTCAAGATCTTGTAGGAACTTGTGGAGCCATACAGATTCTTTTGCAGCTTCAGATGCAGTCACATATTCAGCTTCAGTTGTGGAGTCTGCGATACAAGATTGTTTCACGCTCCTCGAACTAACAACTTCACCTCTTAATGTAAACACATAGCCGGAAGTTGATTTTCTAGAATCCTTATCTGACATAAAGTCAGAATCAGTATAACCCACTGGAATGAGTTCATCATCGGAATACACAAGAATATAATTTTTTGTTCTTTTCAGATACTTTATTATATGTTTGACTGTAGTCCAGTGTTCAGGTCCAGGATTAAATTTATATCTGCTAACCACCCCTACCGCAAAACATATGTCTGGCCTAGTGCAAAGCATGGCATACATGAGACTTCCCACAGCTTCTGCATAGGGAACTCGTCTCATTTTCTCTATATCTTCAGATGTTTTAGGTGATTGATCCTTAGAGAATAAAATTACCATATCCAATTGGAGAGCTGAAGTTACAGTTACCATCGTGGCAATGGAGGCAGCGAAATCGGGTGATGCAACATTAATGGCCGATGAGATGGAAGCCGCGAAATCGGGCGGCATTACTTATACTAGGCTGGGACTTGCAACATCGACGCGTAAAGACCGACTGCTGCTGGAGCGCAGCTGAGAGATAACTGCTGCCTGCTGAGAGAGACGACCAGTGGCGAGGTTGCTAGGGGTTCACGGCATGGCGGCTAGGGGCTGGCGGCGTAGTGTGGGGCTGCTAGGGGCTAACGGCAATGAGATTTGAGAGAGCTGCGTTTATTGTTATTTAAGGAGAGATTTTATAAAGAGAAATTATTCACCGGTCACTTATTTTTTCAATATTTTTTAAAAATACATAACTTTTTTTTTGTTAGAATTTACCTGAAATTACATTTCTTTTCATTTTTCACTTCCGTTTGGAGACCATTACAACTTTGCTAACATCCTGAGAGTAAAATCGTCATTTCACAACGACACAGTAATGGAAAAGTGTAAACCAATATAACTTCAAGTGGAGTTCAGCAAAAAAAAACTAAGAGTTGTATATTTCTGAAAAAATACAAAAAAAGTGGTCTGTGAATAAAATATCTTTTACAGTTGAGGGTAAAAAGTCATTTAAACAATATTCCGTTAGTTTTCTTAACAGTATCCAAACGGAAGTGGAAAAATGAAAAGAAATGTAACTTCAGGTGGATTTCAGCTAAAAAAAAAAGAATTGTGTATTTTTGAAAAAGTTAGAAAAAACGGGTGGACGGTGGATAATTTTCTTTTTTTATAAATAGTACTTTTACTATAAAAAAAATTAATTGTTTGGTTGTCAAAAAGAGTTTTTATTAAAAATTTATAAAATTATTTAATAGATAAATTTTTTAAAATTATGTTATAAAAAATAAAATAAAATTGTCAAATAAATAGAGGATAGTTTAGATATTTTAACATTTAAAAAAAATTTCAACCTCTACTCTCAAAAGTGTAAAATTTTAGTTTTTGCTAGTAGAGGCAAAATATTAGAAAAAATAATTATGATAGGAGCTTATGGAATTGAATAAGCACTTATGGCTATTAAATAAGATATACCAAATAGGCACTTGGATTAGGATTTGGAGATTCGGTTTTAAAATTTTAAATTTTTAGTTTTGTTTTAATTGCAAAACTCGATCGGTTTTTCTATTCAAATCAAATTGAATTGAAACTCAAAAATAATTTAGGTTTAGTTAGATTGGAACAACTCGACACTAAGTGTGAGGGAGGTGGTTCGAAATCTCATAAAAGTATTGTGAGATTTAATTTAAATTTTCTTTCTAAAAAATTTAAGTAAAGATTAACGAAAATTTAAGTAAAGATTAACATCCATCGAATATTAAAAAGGATTAGTTAGATTCGACTCAATTTGATCCTGACACTCACTCTAACATAACACTCCTCCAAAAAAAGAAAATAATAAAAAATTTGTTATGAAATAATTATAATTTATGTGGATGTTCAGCAAAATATCTTTTTTATCTCCTCACAAACAACTTTTCATTTCTTATAACTCTCATTATCTCCCTAAGTTGAGGATTGTTATCTCTAGTATTTATGATGTATGAATTACCACTTTATGGTTATATCACTCTAAAAAGAGACTTTTACTCCTTATTTGTATACACGAGATAGAATAAAATTTCTCTCTACACTCATTGTGTCTCTTATTTGCTTTCTTTCTTTCTCTTGCTATATGATTATGCTCTTAATCAATATATTTTTTAACACGTTATCAGCACGAGATTGTATACATACAAGTGATTGCATCTTTAATAGATGCGATGGAGAACGACCAAATAAACGCATGTCCCCAATGCTACAAAGATCTAGCTTGAATAAAATCGTAGCTATCTTTCAATACTAGAGTTTTTCCTTCAAAGTTAAAATTTAATGAAATTTGCTTTGAATTATATATGCTCAATTTTCAAAAATTGTATTCTTGGAGTTAAAAAAATTCATCTTAAAGTGTGGATCTTATAATATACAATTAAAGAAATTTGAGAATGCATCATTGAAGGATTGCACTACACATAATGAATATTTTATTTGAAAATATGTTGCTTAAGAACTATTCTTATATTATGAAGTTATTCACCAGTATCTTATTCATGAAGGATTCACTATATAAGTTTATATTTTACATGTTCCTAAAGAACTTTACAAATATTATGAGTTCATGTAGTCATGCAAGAATTATACGATTTTCCTTCTCTATATCTCTCAAAAAGAGTTACAAAATGTATATATAAATAAGGCATAATTATTTCTTAGAAACAATTTTGTAGGAAAAATATGCCAATAAAAAATGTTTGAGATAAATGATCATTAGAAAAATAATTGTTCATTTCTGGTTTGAACAGTTTCTTGACTTCATTGGCTTGTTGCTCTATTTTCAATCTTTGAAACTTTTGGTGACAAATTTTTCATGTTTATTTTATAATTTCTAAGAACAATTTAATATAGTAAAATATTTGAATTAGTTGTAAGTAGTATATACATATACTTGACCTTTTTAATTGATTTATGTGTTTTTATTGAATTTTTTATGAATGATTCTTTTATGATTTCTTGAATTACTATTCATATGTTTAAGATAATGAATAATACTAAAATATTTTTGTGGAAGAATTCAATCCCTGAAGAATTATAAAAGGTTATGATTTTCTTTTATGATCTTCTCCTAAAAAGAGTTAAAAGTTCATATATAAGCTTGACGATAATTTCATGCTCGATTGATTCTTTCATTTGAAATTATGTAGAGAGAATAATATAAAAGAAAACATGATAAAGGATACATGATTTTATAACACAAATATGCTCCTGAAATAGCAAATCAAAAGTGCTAATATAAATTGATGTTATGTCTTCTTTTGTTAAAAATAAAACGATTAAAAGAAAATCATGACTAATTTAAATCCTCAATGGATTTCTTTTATTGTGGAATAGTAATGGATGTAACCATTATCACATAACATTTCAAAATTATAATGGTTATAAATCTTATCATAACAAATCAACATTTGAATATTGTACCACCAGAAGTGGTCTAAAATTAAATCAATATCGATGATGGACCAGAAGTTCAAATCCAAAATCTTTATAATTTGGCCTAGTAAATTTGCTATGCAAGCTTAAATATCTTGTGAAAGTTCTCCTATGATTAAGGGAAGTAAAGGGATATATATTTGGTGGACAATATAAATTATTTGTTTTACCTTTATCCCATTTTGATTTTTATATGAGTTAATTTATTTGAACCTGAAGTTCAACAAGATTATTGTACAATGCGCATTATTGAATGATTAATATGTGAAAGTGAAAAATCACAAATAGAATATGATTATTTGACATTTGTTGATACAATGTCCTTAAAGGAGAAAATGGTGAGACAAATAAATATATGAATGCCTGAAGCATGTAATAGACTAATCAATGCAAAAGGTTTAATTCTTAGGAAGTTGAAGTGAAATAATTTGGTGGTCCTGAAGAGACCATGTTTGTATGTATGGTAAAATATTTTATCTATATTAAATTATTGAATATATTGTCCCAGGAGAGGCATAATGTACCAATTAGAAAATAAATCTCAAATGCTATTGATGAGGTAAATTGTAAGAAATAAAGGGAGATTCAAATTACCTTGTAAAAGACACGTGCAAATTAAGAAACAGAGATTTTTAGCTCTTGCAAAGGTATATGTATTAGAAGTTTTGAAAGATCTCATTGGGCATATATATTGAAAAATTAAAAAATATATATATATTTGATCAATAGCATGTTGATACTTGTTGCGAGAGAAAAATTGAAATTCACATAAGATTGTTGTCAATAAAAATTTAGTTGTTATGATAAAATATCTAGGATTTTGAATCTCAAAATGTGAAGATCATCAATCGGCAAATATTGTTTAAATATTTGGACCTACAGTCCATACGCTGGAGAGCATAAAATTGATTAGTAAAATTTGAAGAATTTGGACTTGTAATCCATACGCCTGGAGTCGTAAAATTTATTGATAAAATATAAATATGATCTATAGCATGCCAGAAATTAAATTGAAGAATCTATGCACTTATCCTTGAAGGATTAAATGCTAAAAACAAGTACTAAAAGTACTAAATAAAAAAGCTTGCACTTTATATATTCTTGATAAAGCTATAATCGTAGTTGTGTATATATTATAGCAATCTAAACTTATGAAAGTATAATTACTTGAGTGAATTTATTATAAGTGAGATATTGTCATTATCCACTTTGCTATGTGATTTTTATTAAAAATTAAAAATTAAATTTGCAATCTTTGCACAATGTGTTGATGACTTCATCATGAAAGACTCCTAAAGAGCTTATGAAATTATTTCTTTTAAGAATACAATTCAAGATGGAAGATCTGGCAATAAAAGAAATCTTCTCAATTTATAAATTGAAGTTTATCAAGTGGAATGTTGATATTATAGAAATACTAGAAGTATTTCATATTTAAAATTATTCTACTTTAAAATATGTTGTATATTTCTTGGTCATAAAGAACCATACTTTACTCAAAATTGTGCTTAAACCGACATTGGAAAGTTGCATAATTGTGAATTAAATTATACTCAGCATAAACTTGAACATTTCAAAATAATGTGAAAAGTATATCACACTCTTTCCATAATATGGATGCAAAAATTTAGTTTTATTTAAGAAGATCAACAAAATTATGAAGATAAATGTATGAAAATATTCTTCAAATTCAAGATGATGGTATCTATAATTTATTGCACGTTTTCAAGTCTCGAAAGGATGGTGTTGATCCTACAGATTATTTCACCAAAATTTTGTTAATTACGATAAATTATGATTGATCTTTCACGCATCCATGTGATTTGGAGGGGGAGCATATTTAACAAGGAGAGTTATTGATATGGAGGACTGCATGTACTGTGCTCTTTTTCCTTCACTAGACTTTTGTCCCATTGGGTTTTTCTTGATAAGGTTTTAATGAGGCAATTTGCACCTTCATAAGATACAAATGAATAATGTACTTTTTTTCCTTCGATATTTTTTTTTCCCATGGGGTTTTTACTAGTAAAGATTTTAATGAGACATATTCTTTGTAGGATGAACATCCAAGGGGAAGTGCTATGAAATAATTATAATTTATGTGAATGTTCATTAAAACATCCTTTTATCTCCTCACAAGCATCTTTTTATTTTGTATAACTCCCATTATCTCCCTAATTTGAGGGTTATTATCTCTAGTACTTATGATGTATTAATTACCACATTATGGTTATATCATTATAAACAGAGACTTTTACTTCTTATTATACACACAAGAGATAGTATAAATTTCCTCTCTATATATATTGTGTCTCTTATTTATTTTCTTTCTTTCTCTTCCTATAAAACTGTGCTCGTAATCGATAAATTATTTAACAAATTAAAAAAAAAAACTAATCGATAGCCAATGGCCAAGCTGTCAAGCCCAATAATTTCTTAATCCGTGCTGGGGTTGATGTCCGGGATTACCCTAAACCGGTGCAGGTTCTGACTATTCTCCACAGCCAAACATGTGGATCGACCGTCATGGTTCTCACTTCTCATTTACTGATCAATATTTCTTTTTCGCCCTTCAGGTTCAAACCCCTGCTATAGCATTCGTTCTTCCTCCCTTTTGGTTATCATTCTCAAAAAAGCACAGCAAAAATGCAGGTAACAATTAACAATAATTTAAAAAAATTATTTATTTTATTCGTTAATTTCATGATCGAATTTTATACTTAATTGTTGAGCTTCAATTCACTTGCAGGCGAGTGATAGGTTTAATATAAACTCCCAGCTAGAGCATCTGCAAGCCAAATACGTTGGTACTGGCCATGCTGATTTGAACAGATTGTGAGCTTCAACTCTATTATTTTTAATTTATATATTTATTTGTATTTTTATTTGTTTGATTGTGTTAAATAACTTTGTTTTGAATTGTTCAGTGAATGGGCTGTGAACATTCAGCGTGATAGCTATGCGTCGTATGTTGGGCATTACCCTATGTTGGCCTATTTTGCTATTGCCGAGAATGAATCCATTGGAAGGGAACACTATAACTTTATGCAGGTTATTTTATTTTAATTTCATTTGTGTTTGATGAGAATTAATTGTATGCATATAGCTCATATTGAATCGAAGGTTCATGTTTGGAATGAAGATTATAAGTTTTGTATTCTGTGGAAGTGGATGGTTTATGTGTGACTAGGGTTGAGATTCTCTTGTATTTTTTACTCGCGTTAGTCTATGTTTGTTTTGATACGTAGACTTGGGTTTGTTAGGATCTATGTAGCTGCCTTTTTTCCCCCTGTGTTTGAAGAAAGGTTTTCTAGGGTGTCAATCGGTTATGTAGGTGCAAGATTTTGCGTCTAGTTATGTAGTTTAGGACTCATTATTGGAAGAGCTATTTTCTTTTTAACTTCGGAATATTGTTGAAAGGTTTATGGAGGTTTTGGCATTTGTATGGTTTATGAAAAGCATGTTCTTTGTTTATATTTTTCATTTTGATGCCATTTTTCATCTTATTATACTTTGTTGATGACCCACTTACATGTAACCATTACTAAGAAAAAGGTTGAAGAAGAAAGTATTAGAATTAGATTTAGGATTTTTAGTGTTGTGTGTCGAGGATCAAAGTTTGCAGTATTAAGAAGGAAATAATTCATTGTCGCGGTCAGTTCGTCATATAACCATTCATGGTCGTTTACATTGATTGTCACCCTGGTAATGATAGGGACAAAATAATGTTTGAAAATCTTCTCATGAGATCAAATTAAAGTGAACATTCTGAAAGTATTGTTTCAGATTTAACCACCTCAAGTTCAAGATAAAAATGAGCTATCAACTAGGTGCATACTGCCAAGAATGAATCTGTGAATCTATGGACTTGATGAAGCTGAAAATAAAAGATGAAAATTAAGGTTGTTGGTCTCTAATAATGCTATCTACTAAAACCTTAAAATAAAAACTAAATCCTATTGTTAAAATACAAAATTTAGGGAAAATTTTGGACTTAAATAAATTCACTAACACTTAATATTTTTCAACCTTAGGACTGAGTGTTTTGCCACAAGGTTTGACAGAGGATATTGAGAAGCCTAATTTTATAATGGTTTTTCATAACCTTTTGACAAACACCAACTCTACTTGGTTCATTCTGATATCTCCAGATGCCGCATGGTTTAACGAATGTCGTTTCTAGATTTTGGGGGTCCAAAAATCTGAGGAAGGATCTAAATTGGAGATTGGATCGAAAATTGGGTTAATGACTTTATTTAATTGTAAATTTTCCTAATTTTTTTTTGAACCCTTGGAATTTTTATTTTTATTTTTATTTTAAGGTTTTAGTGGAAATTAGATAGCATTTATGGAGACCAAAAATCTTAATTTTTCATCTCTTGTTTTTAGCTTCATCAAGTTCATGGGTGCGAGATTTGTGAACTTGAAGGTGTTAAATCCGAGATGGTAGTTTTTCACACCCTTTAGCTTTAATTTGATCTTGTGGTCTATTTATGCCTCTAATCAGAGCTCGTAAACTTTGTCTTATTTTCCTTTTAGAGTAAAAGCTCGTTTCATCCTTATATTTTAAGGTTAGTGTCCATTTAGTCCTGTATTTTTTAAAAAGCCTCAAAACATCCCTACCTTTAAATTATTGACATCCCTGCTATTACTTTTTGTTTCTTTTGACTTATTTTTACAATATTACCCTCTTACAATAATGTTTCTTTCTATGAAATTAATAAAAAGAAAAAATAATTAAATTACCTATTTTTTTGGACATTAGTAAAATATATATATATATATTAACTCCTCAGTAGTATGTTCCAAAAAAAGTAACATATATTAATTTTGTTTCTATTTTATTTTTTGAGATTAAATTGATAATTAATTTTTTTCTTTTTACTAATGTCCAAAAAAAATTATTATAAGAGGATAATATTGTAAAAATTAAGCCAAAAGCAACAAAAAGTAAGAGGAAAGGTGCTAATAATTTAACGTTGGGGATGTTTTGAGGTATTTTTAAAAATGTAGGAACTAAACAAGTATTAATCTCAAAATATAGGGACTAAACGGGATTTTACCCTTCCTTTTATTGTCTTTCAATTTCACTAGCCCATGATGGTAGGCTACTAGTTAACTTAGTGGAATCAAAAGTGCAAGTCTCATTTACATTGGTTGCCATAGTAGGAAGCAGGGTACAAAATAATTTTGGAGGTTAACTTGTTGAAATCTTACTTGTCATCTTACCCAATTTTCAGATGTCATTTTATTTATTATTTTTTTTTTTTATCTCCCTTTTCATCGTGGCCTTCTCCAATAGTAGTTATGAGTATATACTGGTTATTGGATCTATTTTGTTGACATTATGAGTTGGCTATTTAAAAATCTGGAATTTTCATTATATTCTTCTAAATATTTAGATTTTGCACATTTGTGGTAACTTATGAGAGATTGGCTAGGTTTATTGATGGTCAAAGAGGATCCCTCCAACGGTTAATAGTTGGATGCAAGAATTAAAAATCTTACTACATGTCATTTTCTATTCTATTTGGGGTGTGTCTGTGTGTGTCAAATAACTCTTTTACTACTATTCTTGTCTGAATTATATCTTATATATGACTTGTCTAATGTTTATACTTTTCAATCTTTTTTCTGCAGAAAATGCTGTTGCCTTGCGGCTTACCCCCCGAAAGAGAAGATGATTGAGAGTTTAGGATGCCCTTTCTGAGAAATGAAACATTTTGGGCTCCGGCCCTCTCCAGGCTGAGGAGCATTTGTGATATCTCTAGGTGTTCACTTCAAGGAACAATGTTCATGTGACACTGACAAAACTGTGTAGTAGTGTGTACTGAAATGAATGCTCGAGTGTTGTGATCCTTGGAATTATATAAATTTTTATGTAGTTAATCAATGTGCTGGTAAATTGTTTTTCTGCCTCAGGAAAAAAATTAGAAATTGTGTGAAGGCTATGGATCTTAGAACTTTCATTAACCATGCATATCCCACACAATATTCCCCTCTGGTATCCACTGATAAAATAAAACCCTGCTTCCTTTGTGTGATGTTCTGGTTTTAGTTTTTAGCTGTGAATTGTAATATTTCTATTTCTTCTTTCAATTTATTTGCTTCATTATATCAGGATGCAATTTTAGTGTGATGATTTTCTATTTCTTCTTTCAATTTATTTGCTTCATTATATCAGGATGCAATACTTGTTGTGATGATTTTGGTATGAATTCCTGGCCCAGAGAATTTGATTACTTATATGATACAAGAGTTTGGAACTTCAATGCTTCTTCATGGGATCTCTGTTTAACTTCCACCCAGATTAGGTTTGTGCATTGCATTAGGGGCCTTGATTTGCACGGAAACAGTCTATCAATGCCTTTATGTTGAGGTGACAAACTTTGACAATATTTATGACTTCTTGGTCACGGAGGGAAGTTGGAGGAAGCATATGAATTCATATTTAGCATGCGTGCTGAACCTACTGAAAATGTCTGGTTGATCTTGTTGTCTGCTTGTACAGTCCAAAAAAATGTTTAGCTGGCCGAAAAAGTTGCTGGCAAGATATTTATGATCAATCTGAATAACACGAGAGTTTATGTTATACTGTCTAATGCATATGCAGCTGCTCGGAGATGGAAAGATGCAGCAAGGTTGAGAGTCCCTGTGAGAAATAAGGGCATGAAAAAGACACCAGCTTGCAGCTGGATTGAAGTAAAATCCCATCCTTGCTGTCACAGAATAAATGAGGCTCCGAAAGATCTTTTTGAGCGGATGGAACAAGAAGGGTATGTTCCTACTACTAAAGAAGCACTTCATCATGTTGCAGACGAGCAAAAGAAAAACTTACTACATTACCATAGTGAGAGATTTGCCATAGTTTTTGGTGCTATCAGCACGCCTGATGGGAGAACAGTTCGACTAATAAACAACCATCGAGTCTGTGGAGACTGACGCACGGGAATAAAGTTTATATCAAAGATTGTTTAGAGAGAGATAATTGTTAGGAAGAATAGCCGGTTTCACCATTTCAAAGATGGGACGTGTTCGTTTTGAGATTATTGGTGATAAGAGTCCATATGATCTGCAGAAAGCGACCTGATATTGGCATTTCTTGCTCTTTTGAGCATGCTAAGCCGGGAAGATGTCTACCACAGCCTTATGGTAACTTTTTAGTCGAGCGTTCGCTACACGAACAGGAAATGGTGGCTGTATGCATCATAACTCGGTATTTCAAGAGCATGTTCTCAATGCCACTGTAACTTATTAACATTGAAAGTGACATGGAAGATTAGCCAGCCAGCCATTTGAGGTAAAAAAGGTCTAAGTAGTCAGCTTTTTATTTGATTCGTCTTCATATGTCCTTTTACTCGCTAGCCGGTAAAGAAGGGAGTCTTTAAGTTACATTGAATGTAATATACATAATTTATCTCAACCACACAAATTATGGGTCTCATAATTTTGTGTGGTTGAGATAAATTGTGAATATCAATGAATGTAAAGACTTGCTTGCCGATAAAGAAAAAGCCTTGAAAATATCTTTTTAATTTTGTCATTTTGTCACCGGCACTTAGTCATTATTAAGTTAGCATAAAAAGTCATGTTCTTTATTATTTACTTTTTAATCGGTCCTTTAACAAGTTGTCAATTGTAAATATAATCTTTATATTTTTGTAACTAGAGTTGATCTTTTTGTAATTATAGTCACCTTATGATATGAACTTCAATTGTAGATATATGTCTCAATCTGTTGAGATAGGGAGATGCCTTGTAGAAAGAACAACATTGTGTATTCATAACCAAAAGTAATTAAATTTCTTTTTAACACATACTTAGTAAAAACTTTTAGATATCAATTGAATAGCAACTAATAAGTAATTTTAATTTCTTTTATCTTATTTATTTATCTTTCAGGTAAAAATACATCTGAATTAATATTAAATCTAATTTTAATTTAGCAGTTTGCCTCCAATATTCCTTGTTACGTGCTCAGACTCTTTAGTTATTGAATTAACATGGTATACAAAATAGTTGTTGCTTATTATTATTGTTGTTGTAATGTGGCTGATTTGGATAATCTTTTCAATATGATTAGTCAAATATGATGTATTATGATGTAACTATTCACTATAACAGAATCTAACAGAATTAGATTAGATGATTGATGATTCTAACCCCACGTGATTTGATTCTTGACATTTGATTGGCATTCTTCCATCCGCCATTTGTAATTGAATCCCATTTTTTTAATTGATCTCTCTGGAATAATATCATCCATTACACTTTCTCTTCATACTATCTACATAGTTCATAATTTATCTTTGAATTGTCAACAATTAGTATATTTTAGAAGGTAAACAATAGCGAAAATGATTCAACATGGGACAGAGTACATTAGCTCCCCCAGTGCTCCTCTAAAATTGTTTCCAGCTACTTCTTCTCAATTTCAAGAAATTGCTTTCACTACTTATCTCAAGTTCAAGAGAAACCACATGTTGCAAAAACATAGAAATTTTTGGAACTATATTTGTAGTTATTTGGGTTAGTTTGCTATTGTTTTTCAATTGGCCTCTTTTACGTTTGTTTTAGAGAAGGAAAATTATGTTTTTGATGTGATACTTTTTAAGTTAAAAATTTATTTGCCAGCTCATTTTCAAATATTATATGAAAATTAAAAAAAATAGTAAAAATGCATTTGGTTGATTGTCTAAAAATATGAAAAGCAATGAAAATTCATTTGCTATAATATTTGTAAACCAAATTTTTTAACTATTCATTATTCAATAAAAATAATATTTTTAATTTATCAATTATTATTATTATTTTATTAATTTAAATAAAATAAAATACAAATAAACCCAACTACAACTTTTTTCCCCTTTCTGAAGTAGTTTATTCATGGACAATTCAAATTTACAATCCAAAAAATACTAGAAAAATGTAAAGAACATATTATTTTTGCATCCGCACATACCTAATTATTTGCAGTCTATAGCAATGGCCATAAGTTAAAACATTGAGAAAAAAAAAAAATCATACTTGACACAAGTAAATCACACCACACTATTTCCAAACTAATTTTTAATTAAATTTATTTAGTCTTTACTTTTGATCAAATAAAATAGATTTATGATTATCACTATATAATATTTTTATAATTTAAGAATTAAAAACCGGAGACATGTTGTATAAATTATTTTTTATTCATGAAAGTATTTTTTAGGGAGCTTGGAGGGAGCGGGATGGAATTTTAGTAAAGAAAAAAGGAATATTAAATGAGATTTATAGGTAGGTTCTAGAAAAGACAAATCATTAACACACCTCTATTTTTTTTTTAACTTTTTTTTTTCCATTGTTCTCATAAAATTAGCGTTCTCCAACTTTTCTTCACAAATGCTAGAGAACGTGAACTTTTTATTTTCTTTGTTTTCATTTTACTATTACAAAACTATCCACCAAATGTATTTTCTTAATTTTTATTTTTGAAAAACAAAAGAAACTAAGTGAAATACCTTAGCAAACAAGCTGTAAGTCCCATGTAAAATTTTCTTTTAGAACCACACATAGATTTAAATAAGTAAATAACAAACAAACATATTATTTCTTGATACCTTTTCAATTATTTGGAGAGTTATCTACAGAAAAATATTTCAAAAATTTCTTGGCCAAAATGGGTCAAGAATAAATATAAACAATGATATTTCATATAAAAATTTAGCATTATATTCACCCATTTAGTTTTCAAAACTTAAAAATATGTAATTATCAAATTACTTAAACATAATTTCAAAGATTATTTTTTAATGACAATGGAAAACGACCAAATAACTTAATAAATCGTATAACATAATTATTAAACAAATGCACAACCTTCTACGACATACAACAAACCAAGTTATCTAAATTATTAACATTAAGTAATTTTACTCTTAAATTAAAATTCACTAGTGTACGTAATTCATGTGATATTGTGAAATGTATATTTAATAAAAGAAAAGTAAAGATTAAAAAAGATTTGGCAAGAAAATTTTAATTCTTTTATAGAGAACTTGCTATATGATACTTTGAAACAAAATTTTATCAAAAAAAAATTCTGCACTCGTGGCTTCTTTTTGAGGAGAAATAGTCAAAAGTGTTCAAGAAAGTTCTTTGTTGAAGGGTAATGCTGTAAAAATAAATATGGTATAGATGTAATTATCGTGAAAGTATTGGCTGATGCTCAAGTCAAATAAAATAATGATGGAAGGGAAAGAAATACATGTATTTATACTGATGACAAGATAGGTAAATGAGAGCACCAAGGAAAATCCCCATCCAAATATAATCACCCCTGACCTCAAGGTAGGTATTTAAAAATAACCCTTGATTGCATTTTTCATCCTCCACACTTTTGAGAGAAAAGAAAAATTTGAAACCAAGGCAATACTTTCTAATTTTCTTTCAAAAAAATTTTGAAATAAAGAAAAATTCTATGATACCATGATTAAAATCACTACATTAATGTTGTAGTTATTGTATACCGTTACACTAGATGAACGACACGCAATAATTATAATATAATAAAAAGATTTATTTTTCTTCAACAGGTTACAAACGTGTTAATTTATTTTAAGGGTCTAGCTATGTTGGGACTGCTCTAAGATAAAACACACCTTTATAACCACACAATAAAAGTTATAATGTATTTTTTACTATTTATCACTTTGCGTGTGTGACTGTAATTTGTGCTCTACTTTAGAGCAGTTCCAAGGTAATCATTCACTTATTTTAAAAGTAAAAGTTAATTGGTTAATTAAAAAAATTATTATATTTTTTTAGAAAGTTATTATAATTGATTTATTTTAAAAGGGTTTGGCTATGTTGGAGATGCTCCAATGTAACACCAACTAACACAAGCAGTGTGATCATATGAACTTGATCTGACGGTCACAATTACATGAAATCAGAACACAAGATATGCACATGATTATGGGTTGTTGTCCGCTGATGGTCTCTGCTTCTTCTTTGCCTTCGCTCTTCATCGATTTCTTTATTATAATCGAAATCAATCTCATCTTCACTTTGTCCTGTCAACAAAATCAAGTAATGGCATAGTTTAATTAACTGGATTTCTTCAGCGCTCTTAAGAAGTGGAATTTCCAGGCAAAAACAAAGACAAAGGAAAACTTATTCTCAATATAATAATCTCACAAATGTTACCTGAGATTTAAAACAATTAATGAGATAGACTTGATCGCTGGACTGGAACTATTGATTGATTTAGTTGTTTCATAAGTTCATATCCTTTATATTTCTATATAACAATATCCTTAAGAGATGCTCCCACTCCAGGAACCCTAGTCTTAATCAAGCCTTGGCTACTACTCTATACACAGTCCCAAAGAACTATGGCCCCCTACCTCACAACCACACACGCTTACGATGCCCGATCCCACGTGTGGATCAAAATAAGAAACAATCGAATCTCATCCTTTGACTTCCTCCTATGCTCCTCCCATAGTCCCATTCCATGCTTCTGTACACCCTCTCACCCTCTAAGTTCTCCTTCTCGTTTGAACCCCTCCATCTCACTTGGTACCACGTAGACGCCCTTCGGTGTAGACGACCAACCCCGTTGTCGGCGTGGTTGGAGAAACTCATATTAAATTTGATCAATCAGATCAAGTTGAAGAAAATCAGGTATTTGTAGTTGCAGAGGACTAAGCCTGTTGTCGCTTTAATCATGACCGTCAATTGGCGCCTTATATGATCACACGACTTTTCTTAGTTGGCGCTACGTTGGAGATGCTCCAACGTAGTCAGACCCATTTTAAAATCACTTATTCATTCCAAATTAGGGATTTATCCAACCAAACTTTAGCCGCTGGTTTTACTTGGCCAAAAGGATGAAAACGCAGCGACCCCATTCACCAACCAAATCTTTAGCCAGACCACCAACACCTTGGTAAAGGGCAAGAGGGAAAGCAATTTCAAGCGTTTGATAGCCACACCTAGAGAAGAGAGGGAATTTTGGATCTATTTACCCCAGTAGATTGAGAGAAAAGCACCTGAGTCTTTCTCCGTTGCCAACTTGATGTAAAGAGCACCCGAGTCTTTCTCCGTTGCCAACTTGATGTCGTTGTCGTCATTTCATCATTTTGTTCCCTCATGTGTTAAAGGATGACGGAGTTTGTTGCCCTTTGGCCAACTCAAAGAGGCTGAAGTTCGATAAATCCCAAAACACATAATCCTTGCAAACTCGAAGGGGCAGAAGCTGTCATTGCATTGTGCTTTTTTTTTTTCCCTTAATTTGCCATACGCTGAAATGCCCATCAAGTTAGCCTATTGTCGATATAGTTTTTCTTTGAAATTTAAGCGGCAATTGTTAGTATGGCCTTGATATTATTTGGAAGATTGTTTTGGTTAAAATATGTAAGATGGGTTGTTGCTCATGCTCCTTGATTTTGTATGTACTTCATTTCCCTTGATTTTCTTTTTCTTTTTTTCGTTTGAGTTGAAAATTGCTTTTTGAATTCAAAGTTGTTTCTTAAATTTTATCTTAATCAAGTAGAGAACTATTAGATAATCTATACAACCTAGATTTAGTTTGTATAGACAAATGCTTCCTTTCATTCCTTTCAAAGGGAAAGGCCACAAATTGGACCCACAGGGAAGCAGATAATGTTTCTGTGTCATAGTTTTCAAACTTATATATATATATGTGTGTATGTGTGTGTGTGTGTGTTTGTGTTATAGTTTTCAAACTTTTACATATGTATATTTTGTGGTTCTATTGTCATTGATTACTAAAATAATATTCAATATTTTTATATCAAATGATGGGACATTTTTCAATATAAGGACTCTTTGCAATTGAATGATATCTTTGTATATTTCATTTATTGCTTTCATCTAACATTGTTTGATGAGTGATGATAAAGATATTAACTATTGTATAAATTTATTTTATATAAACTAATGCGGTCTAAATTCATTGATTGAATGAAAATACAAAATATTAAAAGTAAATAATGTGATCCAAAAGCTATCAGGCCAACCAAATGAATTATATTACATAAGTTTGTAGAAAACAAGTTTATACAAGAGTTTTTATTATATGATTTTTTTTAAATCCATCATATTTTAATTTTTTTTTTAAATCCATCATATTTTAATGTTTTTGTACTCTATATCAAATTAAAAAAAAAAAGATCGTTCCTACTTTGGACGAACAAAAGTGAAAATTAAGATGTGAACTTACTGCAGAACTATCACCACCATAAGTCATGATGGCTGACAGACTTGGCTTGGCTTGGGGCGAACACGAAAGCAAGGCAAGTCTGACGTGTGGGCTAGGGCACAGCAGCAAGCGTAAGCTATGGCATATGCGTAGGGAATGCGGGATAGCACTCGCAAGGGCATGCATGGGTGGTGAATGCACATCTCCCAAGTGTATAGGCGCATGGGCGCACAGGTGTGAGGCGCATGGGCATGTGAACATGAGACAAATAGGTGAGCGAGCGTGAGGGGCAAGGACGTGAGAGCGTAAGGCGTAGCAGTGTGTAAGCGCGAGACAAGAGCGCGCGAGCACTGGGCACAGCAGTGTGCCCAGTGTGGCATAGAGGCTCAATTGTATAGGCAGTTTGCGAGATAGTTGCATAATTGTGTGCCAGAGTGCAAACGAGCGTGCATCAACATAAGGCGTGCACGTAGGGCCGAATCATGTGAAAATGAGAGGCGTTCGTGCGCAGGATGCGTGCGAACAGTGGCAGTTGAACGTGGAGCATGATGGCTACAACTCTTCAAAAGTAGGCCTAAAATCAAGCATGAGCGGGCAGTTGTGGGTGCAACTAAGTGGAAGAACATGGCCTTGGATTACATGCCTAGAAATGAAGGGGCAAATATAATGGGTAGTGGCAGTTACTCATTAAGGAGGTGGGCAATGGTGGTTACGTCCCATGATTTCCTTGCTAATAGGTTTAATGGGCAATGATTGCTCAATTCAGAGAGCAGTGGAGATGTGGTCCTTAGATCATGCTTGGTGGTGCCTAAAATTTGGGAAAGGAATTTGAGGTGGCGTGCCACCTAACCATAGCAAATGGGCCGTCATTTGCAAACTTATATATATAAATAGTAATAGGAATATATGTTGGGGTGTGAGTTTTAGGTAGAGAGTCGTATCCTTGAGCATAAAATACTTGAACCATTTGTAATATGTTCTTATTGCAGAAATAGAAAAGTTGGGGTTTGGTGCCTCCGTAAAAAGCAAATTACTTGTGTTCTTGTGGCTCGTGTATGTGTTGTTCTTTGTGTTGGTAAGAAATCTCTCTTGCATAACCTCCATTGCGAGTCTTGGTTTACTTGTGATGAGATTAAGGATAAGACTATCACAAGCACATGGAATGAGGTATATTCAGATCCTATTCAAGTTCCCGTCGGACCCGTTACGAGAGCTCGAGCAAAGAAATTCAAAGAAGCGCTTAATGGATTGATTCAAGCAACTTGGGTTCAATCAAATTCATGGAGGCCCTTTGAAGGAATCGCTCATGATAAATGCATGATTCAGGCTTTTAAAGTTTCCAAATATTCACTTCCATGAAATGGGGAGTTGGTTTGCACATTATGGCGGAAAAATATATTATTTTCCTTTTTCAGATACTTTCCCATTTCTTAAGGAGACTATTAGGAAAACAAATCAGTTAGTTCTATTTTAATTGCCTAGTTTCCATTTAATTGATGTAAGGCATTTAAAGCCAAATAGGATTCCGATTTGGTTTAAATTCTTTCCTATTTAGTTAGATTAGGATTCTAATTTGGGTTAAATTCTTTCCTATTTAGTTAGATTAGGATTCTAATTTGGGTTAAATTCTGTCCTATTTAGTTAGATTAGGATTCTAATTTGGTTTAAATTCTTTCCTATTTACTTAGATTAGGATTCTAATTTGGGCTAAATTCTTTCCTATTTAGTTAGATTAGGATTCTAATTTGGGTTAAATTATTTCCTATTTAGTTAGATTAGGATTCTAATTTGGTTTAAATTCTTTCCTATTTACTTAGATTAGGATTCTGATTTAGTTTAAATTCTTGTAACCAACCCTATATAATGTACTCGTATCTAATAAACGAGGGGAAGTTTTTTTTTTATGCAATTGTGAGAGTTAATTCTCTTTGGTTCTTTACGAACTCTTTGAACTTATCGGATTTCCGTGGCGTTCAATATCTTGACTTATCAATCAGACCTTCCATAGCTGATTGTGACGTCTTCCACATACCAAGGTTCGTGCTTCCGATAAGCATTAGGTCAAGGTTCCATTCCATTCCTGGGTTTAGATTCGATCTTGGGAACTAATTTGGTTAGGGTCACGTCAGTTCTTGACGGGATTCGTATCATTTGGTATCAGAGCTTAGGCTCCAAGGTCAGATCCATCTATCTTTGTTGCTTTTCATTCTTGTTTGAATTTTTCATCCTTGTTCTAGTATAAAAAAAAAATCGTGAACAGTACCGGATGAACAGTGCCGCATGAACGGTATTTTTTTTAGGGTTTCCTTTTTAAATCAATTTTGTATCCTTGTGGTTAATTCTCCTTAAATCCACAAGTTTTACTTATTCCTAAAAAAAAAACCCATTCTTAAAATCTTTCATTTTTTTTTCTCTACATTATTTGTGTCTTGAAAGTCAAAAAATAAGTTTTACCTAATAGGTTAAATTTTTGTCCAAAATCAAAACTCAACTTTCGTACACATTGCCTTCTTATTCTTGAAATTAAATTCTCTTTAATGTCATCTTTGTGAATTACTGCTAAAATTCTGATATTAGTTTGATTAGTTTAATGAGAACCGAGTGAGGATTACTAAGAGTGGGAAAAGACAAGATAGTGTGAGCACATTAGAGGGTAAAGGCCAATTAATTTGAGTGAAACACGAATGGAATTGAGTGATTCATTTTTCTTGAGTGAAACACGTAAGGGAGTGAGGTGAGGTCCTTTCCACATTATTTTTAACTTTTTTTTGCAGATAATAGTTATGTCTCACAACCTAGAACGAAATACAAATGAAGAGGATTAATCTGCAGCTACTCAGAATTTACAAATTCTAGCGCATTGATGGGAGAGATGAGAAGGATGATGAGGGCTGAATTAGAGCTTATACACGAGCATTTGAATCAAGTGGAGAACACACGTGCAGGGCAGCCAAAACCCGTTCCCCAAGCACGTAGAAGAGAAAGAGCTCCAGTTAGAGGAGAGATTGATGATTATTATAGGGATGAGTATGATGAGGGTGAGGACTCAGCGGGTAGCTATAGGAGAGACGAACAAGGCAGGAGAGCTAGGAATAGAGATGATGGATTGAGTGGCATAAAGATGAAGATTCCATATTTTCAAGGTAAATCTGACCCAGAAGCATACCTTGAATGGGAGAAGAAAATGGAATTCATATTTGACTGCCACAATTATTCAGAGGCAAAAAAGGTTAAATTGGCTGTGATTGAGTTTTCTGACTATGCCATTACTTGGTGGGATCAACTTGTTATAAGCAGAAGGCGAAATAAAGAACGTCCAATTGAGACATGGGATGAAATAAAAACATTGATGAGAAAGCGTTTTGTACCTAATCACTATTATCGAGATTTGTACAAAAAATTACAACGTCTTCAACAAGGTAGCCGAAGTGTTGAGGATTATTATAAAGAAATGGAGATTGCCATGATTAGAGCAAATGTGGAGGAGAATAGAGAAGCAACCATGGCAAGATTCTTAAGTGGTCTTAATCGAGAGATTGCAGATAAGGTTGAGTTGCAGCATTACGTAGAGATTGAGGAGATGGTCCACAAGGCTATCAAGATTGAACAACAACTTAAGAGGAGGGGTAACACTCGTGCAGCCCCAAGCTCGAGTTCTACTCTTTGGAAGCCGAGCTACGCGAAACGAGATGAGAGGCTACAAGCATCTACTGTACCTAAGCAAGTAACCAAGCACTCTAAGCCCAATTCACAAGGCAAAACCGTGACTCCTACTAGTAGGAATCGTGACATTAAGTGTTTTAAATGTCAAGGCAGGGGGTATATTGCAAGTGAATGTGTGAACAAAAGAGTTATAGTGTTGTGGGACAATGGTGAGATTGTAACTGAAGATGAGACGGAAGAGAATGAGATGCTACCATTAGAGGAAGTCGAAGATGAAGAGTATGTAGCCCCTGGGGAATTGACTTTAGTAGCGAGGAGAGCTTTGAGTGTTCAAGTAAAGGAAGACGAAGCAGTGCAACGGGAAAACATTTTCCATACTAGGTGTTATGTTCAAGACAAAGTATATAGTATGATTGTTGATGGAGGAAGTTGTACTAATGTTGCTAGTACTATAATAGTAGAGAAGTTAGGGCTTTCGACACTTAAACACCTACGGCAATATAAACTACAATGGTTAAATGACAGTGGTGAGGTGAAAGTGAACAAGTAGGTACTATTGATTTTTCAGATTGGCAAGTATGAAGATAAGGTGCTTTGTGATGTAGTGCCAATACAGCCTAGACACTTGTTACTTAGGCGGCCTTGGCAATTCGATAGACGTGTGAAGCATGATGGCTTCACCAACAAATATTCATTTGTATTTAATCAACGCAACATCACTCTTGTTCCATTGACACCAAAGCAGGTTTACGGAGACTAAGTGAGCCTACAGAGAGAGAATGAGGAAAAGAAAAAGAGAGAAAAAGAGAGTGAAATTCGAAAAGAGGCTGAGGTAAATATGAGAGAAAAACCGAAGAAAAATACGGCCATTGAGCGAAAATCAGATGGAAAACAAAATAATTTCTATGCAAAAGCAAGTGAGATAAAAAAAGCATTGTTTTCACATTAGCCGATTATTGTACTTTTGTACAAAGAGGCATTTTTGAACACTAACGAATTTGACCTTACTTTACCTAGTTCTATTACTTTTCTTTTGCAGGAGTATGAGGATGTTTTTCCTGAGGAAACACAACATGGTTTACCTTCAATCCAAGGGATTTAGCATCAGATTGATTTTATACTTGGTTCAACCATTCCAAATAGACCAGCCTATAGGAGCAATCCAGAAGAGACCAAGGAACTTCAAAGGCAAGTTTATGAATTGATGGAAAAAAGGTATGTGAGAGAAAGCATGAGTCCATGTGCAGTTTCCATTTTATTAGTTCCTAAGAAGGATGGGACGTGAGGATATGTGTTGACTGTCGAGCCATCAACAACATAACGGTAAAGTATCGACATCTCATTCCTATACTAGATGACATGCTTGATGAATTACATGGGTCTAGTGTATTTTCCAAAATCGATTTGAAAAGTGGATATTATTAGATTAGAATGAAAGAAGGAGATGAATGAAAAACTGCCTTTAAAACAAAATATGGTTGTATGAATGGTTAGTCATGCCTTTTGGCCTAACTAATGCCCCGAGCACTTTTATAAGGCTTATGAATCATATCTTGCGAGCTTTTATTGACAAGTTTATTGTTGTTTATTTTAATGATATCCTCATTTATACCAAAAACATAAATGATCATGTAGTACATTTGAAATCTGTTTTAGATGTGCTTAAAAAAGAAAAGTTATTTGCTAATCTGAAGAAGTGTACTTTTTGTACAAACAAACTTATGTTTCTAGGATTTGTTATGACTGCACAGGGTACACAAGTAGATGAGGAAAAGGTACGTGCAATCCAAGAGTGGCCGAGTCCCACAAGTGTAAGTAATGTGAGAAGTTTTCATGGGTTTGCTAGTTTCTATCAACGATTTGTGAAAGACTTTAGCACATTAGCCGCACAGCTTACTGATGTAATAAAAAAAGATGTTGGATTCAAATGGGGAGAAGCGCAAGAGAAGGCATTTCAAATAATCAAGCAAAAGCTGACCAATGCTCTTTTATTGTCTTTGCCTAACTTTAATAAAATATTTGAAATTGAATGTGATGCTTCAGGTATTGGTATTGGTGCAGTCCTAATGCAGGAAGGATGACCAATTACTTACTTTAGTGAAAAGTTGAGTAGGGCAGCCTTAAACTACCCTACTTATGACAAGGAGTTGTATGCATTGGTTCGAGCATTAGAAACGTAGCAGCACTACCTATGACCTAAGGAGTTCGTGATTCACACCAATCATGAGTCTTTGAAACACCTTAAAGGCCAACACAAGCTGAATAAGAGACATGCTCGATGCGTAGAATTCATTGAGACATTTCCATATGTCATTCGTTACAAGCAAGGTAAGAAAAACATTGTTGCAGATGCGCTTTCCCGCAGGTATGTCTTAATCTCAATACTTAATGCTAAATTACTTGGGCTTGAACATATTAAGGAATTATATGCTGATGACCACGATTTTAGTATTGAATATCAAGCTTGTGAAAAGATCGCAGTCGGTAAATGTTATAGGCACGATGGCTATTTATTTCGAGAGAATAAACTATGTATGCCTAACTGTTCTTTGAGAGATTTGCTAGTGAGAGAATCCCATGGAGGAGGGTTAATGGGGCATTTTGGAGTTGTAAAGACTCTAGCAAAGATACAGAACACTTTTATTGGCCACATATGAAGCGAGATATTGAAAGACTTTGTGGTAAATGCGTTAATTGTAGGCAAGCCAAATCGAAAGTGTAACCTTATGGCTTATACACCCCTTTGCCAATATCTAGTGTACCTTGGACTGATGTTTCGATGGATTTTGTGCTAGGTTTACCTAGGCCTAGATAAAGGAAAGACTCAATTTTTGTGGTTGTGGATAGATTTTCAAAGATGGCACATTTTATTCCATGCCACAAAACATATGATGCTTCTAATGTTGCTAACCTATTCTTTAGGGAGATTATAAGGTTGCATGGTATGCCCAGGACAATTGTTTCTGATAGGGATGCTAAGTTTTGAAGTTACTTTTGAAAAACCTTATGGCTAAGTTAGGAACTAAGTTGTTGTTTTCAACTACTTGTCACCCTCAAACTGATAGTCAAACAGAAGTTGTGAATAGAACTTTATCTACTCTGTTGCGAGCTATCATTAAAAAAAACACTAAAACTTGGGAAGATTGTTTACCTCATGTTGAGTTTGCTTATAATCGTTCCGTTCATTCTGCTACTAAGTATTCACCGTTTGAAATTGTTTATGGTTTTAATCCTTTAACCCCATTAGATTTAACTCCATTACCTGTTTCTGAGTGTGTTAACTTAGATGACAAGAAAAAGACTGAAATTGTTAAACAGATACACGAGAGGGCGAAGTTCAACATTGAACGGAGAATTGAGCAATATGCTAAATAAGCCAACAAAGGGCGACATAAGCTAGTCTTTGAACCTGGCGATTGGGTGTGGTTACACATGCGCAAGGAACGATTTCCGGAACGAAGGAAATCTAAGCTATAACCTCGAGGGGATGGTCCATTCCAAGTTTTGGAACAGATCAATGACAATGCATACAAACTGGATTTGCCTGGTGAGTACAAGTAAGTTCTACTTTTAATGTTTCTGATTTAAGTCATTTTGATGTAGGTGACGATTTGAGGACAAATCCTCTTCAAGAGGAGGGGAATGATGAGATTAAGGATAAGACTATCACAAGCACATGGGATGAGGTATATTCAGATCCTATTCAAGTTCCCGTCGGACCCGTTACGAGAGCTCGAGCAAAGAAATTCAAAGAAGCGCTTAATGGATTGATTCAAGCAACTTGGGCTCAATCAAATTCATGGAGGCCCTTTGAAGGAATCGCTCATGATAAATGCATGATTCAGACTTTTGAAGTTTCTAAATATTCACTTCCATGAAATAGGGAGTTGGTTTGCACATTATGACAGAAAAATATATTATTTTCATTTTTCAGATACTTTCCTATTTCTTAAGGAGGCTATTAGCAAAAATAAATCAGTTAGTTCTATTTTAATTGTCTAGTTTCCATTTAATTGATGTAAGGCATTTAAAGCCAAATAGGATTCTGATTTGGTTTAAATTCTTTCCTATTTAGTTAGATTAAGATTCTAATTTGGGTTAAATTCTTTCCTATTTAGTTAGATTAGGATTCTAATTTGGTTTAAATTCTTTCCTATTTACTTAGATTAGGATTGTGATTTGGTTTAAATTCTTGTAACCAACCCTATATAATGTACTCGTATCTAATAAATGAGGGGAAGTTTTTTTTTATGCAATTGTGAGAGTTAATTCTCTTTGGTTCTTTACGAACTCTTTGAACTTATCGGATTTATGCGGCGTTTAATATCTTAACTTATCAATCAGACCTTCCATAGCTGATTGTGGCGTCTTCCACATACCAAGGTTCGTGCTTCCAATAAGCATTGGGTCAAGGTTCCATTTCATTCCTGGGTTTAGATTCGATATTGGGAACTAATTTGGTTAGGGTCGCGTCAGTTCTTGACGGGATTCGTATCAACTTGCAACGCATTAGCTTCCATTGGGCATTGTCAGTGGTTGGCTAAGTGGAGTACTTAGCGCCATAATGCAGGTTGCCACACATAGTTAGAAAAAGCTCGGTGACAAGAACCATCATGAAAATTCATACTCACTCAAAATTTATTGCTATCATTTTAATCTAATACTATCTAAAATTGCAAAATGCACAAAAAGTTTTTCAATGACTTTCAAAAGGATGCCAATAGTCCAACTCTCCAAGCAATTCACGTTAGATTTTGGTTAGGTCAACTCAACTTACCGAAAAAACTCTTATGATCGTTATTTTACTTAATTCTTCATAAAATTTTTAATAAATTTACCTTGATTGGGTAGAAACTCGGAACTAAAATAATGAATCTAAATTCCGATTAAGTGTGTAATAAGAAAAAAAATTTAAAAATCGCACATAGAACTAGTAGATTAAAGATAAAAGGGGTAAATTAATGCCAGAGGGGTAAATTGATATTCATAATTGTAAAGAAAAATAAAAATTTTAAAAAATAACATAAAACTTGTAAATTAACATTAAAAGTGAAATAAAACAAAAATTTTGTAAACCACACATAGAACTAGTAAATTGAAGGAAAAAAAGGTGACTTAGAAAGGTAAATTGATCTTCAAAATTGTGAAAAAAAAACCAAAAAAACTAAGAAAAATAATATAAGACTTGTAAATTGACATTAAGTGTGAAATAAAGTAAAAATTTTGTAAACCACAATATAAGAATAGTAAATTGAAGGAAAAAGAGGTAAATTAATGTTGAAATAGTAAATTAGTCTTGAGAATTATGAAAAAAATAAAAACTTAGAAAAATAATATAAGACTTGAAAATTGACATCAAGTATGAAATGAAATAAAAATTTTATAAACTATACAAGGTGTAGTAAACCAAAAGGAAAAAGAGATAAGTTATTGTTGGAGTGGGAAATTGGTCTCTACAATTATAAATAAAAAATAAAAAGATATAAGACTTTTAAATTGACATTTAGTGTGAAATGAAATAAAAATTTTGTAAAATGATCATTGGAGTAGTAAACTAAAGGAAAAAAGGGGCTAATTAATGGTGGAGTGGTAAATTGTTCTTTAGAATTATAAATAGAATAAAAATTTAGAAAAATGACATAAAATTTGTAAATTGACATTAAGTTTAAAATGAAACAAAAATTTTGTAAACCATACATAGGAGTAGTAAATTAAAAGAAAAAAAGGGGTAAAATAATGTTAGAATGGTAAATTAGTCTTTGAATTGTAAAAAATAAAAAATAAAAAATAAAAAAATGACATAAGATTTGTATATTGACATTAAGTGTGAAATAAAATAAAAATTTTGTAAACTCAATAAAAGAGTAGTAAATTGAAGGAAAATAGGATAAATTAATGTTGAAGTAGTAATCATCATACTTGTTAAAAAAAAAAAAAAAGAAACTTAGAAAATGACGTAAGACATGTAAATTGAAATAAGTGTGAATTAAAATAAAAATTTCGTAAACCGCACATAAAAGTAGTGAATTGAATGAAAAAGCAATACACTAATGTTAAAATAGTAAATTAGCCTGCAGAATGGTTAAAAAAACAAAAACTTAGAAAAATAGTATAAAACTTATAAGTTGACATTAAGTGTAAAATGAAACAAAACTTTTGTAAGCTATACATAAAAATAATAAATCGAGGAAAAAAAGAATAAATTAATATTAGAGTGGTAAATTAGTCTTCAGAATTGCAAAAAATAAAAAAAATGAAAATTTATAAAAATAATGTAAGACTTGTAAATTAACATTGAGTGTGAAATGAAACAAAAATTTTATAAACCTAAAGTATGAGTAATAAATTGAAGGGAGAAGAGGTAAATTAATGCTGAAGTGATAAATTAATCTTTAGAATTGAAAAAATAAAAATAAAAAACTTGTAAATGTAACGTAAAATTTGTAAAACAATATTAACTGTCAAATAACACATTAATTTTGTAAATCACACATAAAACTAATAAATATAATCTACAACTTGACCTAAAAAAGATAATTACCTGTTAATTAGGTTATATGTTATCTATTTATTTAGAATTAATAGTGAAGACTTTTCTTATAAATCTAACAGTTCACATCCGTTACGGCATTGTTTCATAATTTTAATCACAACATCATACAAAAACAAAATCCAACTTATATTTTATTTTGCTGGCGACCATATTCAAGTCCGTATAGTATGCTAAAAAAATCAATTTAAGTTTTGCTTTTTTATAAATATATAAAACTAATTTTTTCTTTAACATCCCATAAGTTCGCCAATTGCAAGTTTGCAACCGAAAGATGAAAAATAATTGCATTGGCCAACGAAGAAGCTATTGCAAGCACAAACAAGATTAACTATTGTGATTAAACAGACAAGAGACGCAAAGAGATCTGCTCTTTTCTTTCTTTTCTCCATACAGAAATAAATTGTACACCTATCACTAAACAAACAACATTAAGCATAATTACGATTCAAAAAATGCTACACAAATTTCATATTAGATGAAATAGCAAGGCGAAAAGATACAGAAACAAATTTGAAAGAATATTTACTTTTAACTACTATTTTACAAAGAACATCCAAAGCCAGTTAGCATCTCAAACCACTCGTTCATTTTGGGGCCTTCACCCGTAAAAGTTCCACTCTATAAAACGAAATGCAGGGAGCGGCAAAACCAAAAGGTATTCATCTGATAACAAAATCCTTCTCTGTTCGGATCTTTACAGCTCTTTGATCTGATGTTAGAATAACAGTGTGGCTCATTGGGAAGATTTACCCTCCTCCTCGGGAACTTCTATTTGGGGAGGCAAAAGGTTTAGAAAGCTCCACCCATGAACAGGTTGATTGACTGTAGCCGACTCATCTTCTATAACACACATAATCAAATTAACATGAGAAAAAGAAATACACCCTACCAAAATGCTAATTTGTAATAAAATGGTTTCCTAAGTTGTAATATTTCATACATTTAGTATATGAGTACTTTAAGGCCAGTGTCAGCAAGTGAAGGGTAGGTTGTTGATCATAAACATTCAAGTAGATACTTACAACAACCAATGAAAGCACTGGTGGAAATAAGTCAGTAACCCTTACCATAGAGAGATTTGATGGAGGGCCTCTTCGGTTTTGTGCATTTCTTCTTCCATTCAGCTGTGCATGGATTACTAAAGAACAGTCACATAAAAAGATTATATAATCAGTCTTGAAAATTGCAAAGATTACACCTCTAAAGTCTGAATTGCAATCTTTACAAATATGGAGACCACAGCAGAGATATGTAACTGATGTTCGAAATTAAAAAGATCTGCCGACCAAGTGTGGGAGAAAACCTAGTTATTATTCCTAATTCATTATTATTAAATTTAAACTAAATATTTATCTTTCACATGGAAGTGAAAAAATTTCAGACACAAGGGAATACTTGATGCAGACTTGAAATTCACAAAACATTTCCAGTTTAAGCCATGCTAGTTATTGTCCTCATCTCCACACAATCTATGTTATGGTATCCCAACCAATACAAACACTGAAATGAAATCAGTAGAACTGAGCCTAAATGAAAAAGCGATGTGTTAATGCAATGTCATTAGATTTCATCACTAGCAACGCCCCTTTTCTGACTCAGATTCCATACACAATGTGCAAAATGGGAACGGGGAAAAAAAAAAAAAAAAAAAAAAGCAATCTCAGAGTTGTAAATTGAAAAAATAAAAACTAGCAATGGATGTCCGTGTAAATTAAAAGACAAGCAGCAGCTTACCAATTCCCAGGTAATTGATGCTCATTTACGATTTCAAACTTCTTGTATGTCTAACCCACCAAATTTATACCCTTGGAAGAAAGCATCTGCAGCAAAGGACAAAACAGCAAACAACAAAATGAACATGAAACCTCCAGAATCCACTATATCAGCGACAAATCAACATCTTTCATTTGCAGTTTACAAAGCACAAACTTCCCCATAAATGCTGACAAACAATCAGTTGAACATTCAGATGTAGACGAAATTTATATTAGACTCTAAATGTATATAAAAATATATATTTAGTGAGCATGTCACCAACTCCGAAAAGCAACAGGTCCAGCCACAAAAGCATATACCTTGTTCTATCAGGTAGCAGCTCTCTGCAGACCACATGGACTCTTATTACCAATAATCTCCACATGAACACTTCCCATTCTTAAAATGGTGAAACCGGTTATTATCCCTAACAATTATATCTCTCTGAACAATCTTTGATATAAACTTTATTGCTGTGTGGCAGTCCCCACAGACTCGAAGGTTCTTTATTACTCGAATCGTTGTCCCATCAGCCGTGCAGATAATTCCAAAAACTATGGCGAGTCTCTCACTATGGTAATATAGTAAGTTTTTCTTTTGTTCCTCTTCAACATCATGAAGTACTTCTTTAGTATCAGGAACATACCCTTCTTGTTCCATCTGTTCCAAGAGTTCTTTCAGAGCCTCATTAATTCTGTGATAGTAAGGATGGGATTTATCTCCAGCCACAAAAGCATATACCTTGTTTTTTACTTCAATCCAGCTGCAAGCTGGTGTCTTTTTCATGCCCTTATTTCTCATAAAGACTCTTAAACTTGCTGCATCTTTCCATCTCCGAGCAGCTGCATATGTGTTGGACAGGATAACATAAGCTCCCATGTTATTGGGATCGACCATAAATATCTTCTCAGCAACCTTTTCAGCCAACTCGACATTCTTGTGGACTCTACAAGCAGACAACAATGTCAACCAGACATTTTCACTAGGTCCAGCACGCATGTTAGATATGAATTCATATGCTTCCTCCAACTTTCCTGCACGACCGAGAAGGTCTGCCACAGCAGCATAGTGTTCAAAGCTTGGAGCAATGCAGTAATCCTTGGTCATACTGTTGAAATAACTCCAAGCTTTATCTATCAAACCAGCATGACTACAAGCAGTTAATACAGCCACAAAAGCCACAGAATTCGGTTTCACACCATCCTTTTCCATCTGCTCAAACAATGAAATAGCATCATGGGCATTTCCATGCAAAGCATTGCCCATGATAACAGCCGTCCAAGACACTATGTCATGGAGATCCATTTTATCAAAAATACATCTTGCCAACCTAATGTTACCACATTTGGCATACATGTCCAAAAGTGAGCTGGCTATGAACATGTTATCATCAAATCCATTTCTGATTATGCACCCGTGGAGTTGCTTCCCCAGATGCAGTGTTGTCAAATGAGCACAAGCTGGCATGATACTAGAGAAAGAAACATGCCTTGGTTTAATTTTAGCAATTAACATTTGCCTAAAGAATTTTAGTCCTTCATCAAACAGGCCATTCTGCACACACCCGGCAATAATCGAGTTCCATGAAATTGCATCTTTTACTGGTAAGAGACAAAATAGCTGATGTGAATCTTCCACTCGCGCACACTTTGCATACATGTTGATCAAGCTACTTCCAATGCACATATTTGCATCTAATCCATGCCTAATAGCATACCCATGTATCTCCTTTCCCTTAATAACATCAATATAGTCAGCAAATATAGGAAGGACACTGGACAAGGTGAATGAATCAGGCTTTAAGTTAACATTCCCCATTTGTCTAACTATATTCAAAGCTTCTTCATACAAGCCATTTCGCGCAAGTCCCACAATCAAAGTATTCAATGAAACAAGATCCCTTACTGGCATCATTTCAAACACCTTCCTCACACTATCTGATTTCAAAGGCTTTAATTCATTGACTCTTCCATCAGAATGAATATCAACTTGACTACCTCTACTACTACTAAGCAGTGGATCACTTACTCCATCTAAATCTGCATCATGACCAACACTCACAACCTGCTTCTCAAATTTATCGGTAAAACCATTTGCCTTATCAATAAACTCACTACACCCAGCTAACCCACTACTTAATTCGTCATTTCCATTTCGTTCAGGAATTTTGTCAAGCACTTCATGCACAGATGCTTCCCTCCCACCATTAAATCCAAAACCTTGAAATCTATCATATATATGCATATCCATATTTTGAGACTGGGCGTACATATTCATAAGAGCATTATTAGTATACAAATCATGATCCACACCAAGTCTAATAATGCAGGCATGGACAGATTCACCGAACCTGAAGTCCACTAACAGAGTACAAGATTTTAACACAGAAGGGAACACATTGTGATCTGGGTATACACCAGAACCTATCATCCGTACGAAACATGTCAAGGACTCAACTAAAAGGCCATTTTGAGTGCAGCATCTGATGATAGATTTCCAGGCAACAGGTGGGGCCGGAGTTTTCAGAGTGTCCAAGAGACAGAGAGAGTCGTGTACGAGGTTAAAGTTGGTGTAGATAAAGAGGAGTCTGGAGATGAGAAAGCGAGAGTTGGGTTCTAGAGTTTTGAAGATTTGGGCATGGAGTTGTTTCGCTTGGGATTTGGTTTTGATGGAGATAGGGTTTTTGAGCAAGTTTATTAGGGTTTTGGTGGATGTCATTTGTTTGATTGATCAAGTTTTGGTTATTGAGCATGGTGTTTTGGTTTGTGGTGGTTGTGTTGGCGGTAAAGAGCTTTTTACTTCACTTAAATGTTAGTTGCACGATTGGCAAAATCTGTTTCACAGTACGTTCAAAGTTGTAGACACCGTCAAAGTATGTCACCTCAACACAAGGGCGTTTGTAGACTGTTACAAATCAAGGCCCCCGAAGCAATGCAACAAGACCTAATCTGGGTGGAGGTTAAACAGAGATCCCCTGAGGATGCTTGGTCTTCACAGATTCCCGAATGATAAGGACAAATGAAGGTTGGCACATAATTCAAAATTTGAAAAAAAATCATTAAAAAAAAACAAGTAGATTTACTCAAAAAAGGTGAAAGTCAAAAGAAAAACTTGAATAAGCATGCAAAAGTCAAAGGAAACTTTTAGGAGCACTTTTGACGGCATGCTAGAATACAGATTCCAGCAAACTTCTTTGGTTCCTTAATACAAATGATTATTGGAAAATAGCATGAAGTAAGGGTTGTAGTTCCATCCATTACTCTCTGGGGGTGTTTGGCACCCCTCGACCCCCTCATGCAACTCCATAGTTGGCTAATGCACCATAATGCAGCCACTTACTGCATTAGCTACACCCGATTAGTGCGCTGTGGCCGCATTAGTTAGTTTGTCTTTTTTTTTTTTAACTTTATAATAATTATAAATAAAATATAATTTTTTTATTTAAAATAATATTATATAATATTATTTTTTATTTTTACATTATTATTGTTAATATAAATTAATAAATTAATAATTTATTATTTAATAATATTATATTGTATTTTAATTTTTATTATATTAAGAATATAATAAATAACGTATTATTCAATTGTATTATAATAATTAATGTATAAAATTGATTAATATTTAATAAGTTAATATAATTAATAATAAATACTTACATAATATACAATAATATTACATTATTTAACTATATTAATAAAAATTAATGATTTTTAAATAATTTAATATAACGAATAATAAATATTTAAATATGAATAATATTAATTTAAACTTATAATAATATAAATAATGATATAAAATATTATTACATATACTATAATACTCTTGCTTGAATTGTTTAGCACAATTCATTTTGTTAGTAAATATGTTACAACAATTATATCACTTTATTATTTTACAATTATCTTTCAATATGTATAAACTTTTATTCTATTATCCTAAAAATGACTTTTAAACTTGTAGGTTTTAACTATTTATTAATGTTGTTATATTATTTAGAGATCATTTGATTAAATTATTTGCTTCGATCTTTATTTCATAGGTTATTATATTTAGAAAATACTAAAAAATAAATGCTATGCTTCCAAAAATTTAAGGCCACAAGCTTTGATCTTTATGAAGAATTATGATTTTTTTTAACATTTATACTACAAAGAATGTTAAATTTCTAAAATTTAAGACTTTTATATTTAGTATTGTTCTAAGTACTGATAAATATTATTTTCTAAATATATAATTTAAATTATTAAAAAAATTAATATAGTATAGTGTAGCCATGGTTGCGCAATTTGATCTTGAACTAGTTCAGCTTGATGTAAAAACTTCATTTTTACATGGTGATTTGGAAGACAAAATCTGCATGACTCAGCTAGATGGATTCAAGGTTGCTGGAAAAGAAAATTGGGTTTGCAAATTGACAAAGTCGCTTTATAGATTGAAACAATCTCCGAGGTAGTGGTATAAGCAATTTGTTTGATTTATAAAAGGGCAAAGGTATACAAGAAATAATACAAGCTATTTCTTCTTGTGACTTTCATCACCGTCAGTGCACCAACAATTATTTTCATTACCGGTATAATCAGAATCGACGTACCTAATCACACCTTGATGAAGTGTATCTTCTCGTTCAAACAGTAAACTAATATCCACGGTCTTCTGAATGTACCATAGAATCCATTTCACAGCTTGCCAATGTCATTTACCAGGATTATGTATATACCTGCTCACTATACCAACTGCATGTGAAATATCAGGCCTTGTAAACACTATTACATACATCAAGCTACCAACTACATTTGAATATAGAACTTGTAATATGTATTCTTGTTCTGCATCTGTCGAAGGAGATAGTTGTGCAGAAGGCTTGAAATAAGAAGCCAACAGGGTACTCACAGGTTTTGTTTGCTCAGTCATGCCAAATTATTGTAGTACCTTCTTCAGATATTACTTTTGAGACAAGCTAACTTTGCCACGAGCTCTATCTCTGTATATCTCTATGCTAAGAATCTTCTTAGCTTCACCTAGATCTTTCATCTCAAATTCTTGATTGAGTTGAGTCTTTAACTTCTCAATCTCATCTTTGCTCTTAGATGCTATTAGTATATCATCAACATACAAGAGCAAATATATGAAGGATCCCTCTTGTAACTTGCAAAAATACACACAATGATCAAATTTATTTCTTGTGTACCTTTACCCTTTCATAAATCGATCAAACTACTTAGACCACTGCCTCAGAGATTGTTTCAATCCATAAAGCGACTTTGTTAATTTGCAAATCCAATTTTCTTTTCCAGCAATTTTGAATCCATCGAGCTGAGTCATGATATTTCCTCTTCCAAATCACCGTGTAAAAATACAGTTTTTATATCGAGCTCATTGTAGTCTATTCTTTCTTTCTGAGCATAACCATTCGCTACCAATCTAGCCTTGTATTCGGCGTAAAGCCTACGACTACGGGTAAAGACTAGAAGGTAATTTTACTAATAATGGGACTTTACAAAAGTGAAAAAAACTCTAAAAAAACCAATATCCAATACACCCAAATTCCCTTAGCACCTAAGGAAATTCTCTACCAAAACTCACTTGGAAATCTCACAAATTTGTATGCACAAATAAATGAAGAATTGCCATGCACTATTGCACCAACTCTAACAATTTGTCAATAAAATTAGATGCCTACCTTAGGAATTTGTCTTTAAATTTGCCTCTCCAAAGTTGAATGCATGCATGTGTATGCAAATTGGTCAATTAATGCATTAGTCAATTTTGAATGCATGTATTTGAATTCCACTTTTGAATTTTTCAACAATTCTTGACCTCGATGAAGATTTTGTCCAAATCTGAGTCGACTATCAACAACACATCCTCCAACCTTTGCCTTCTCCGACTACTTTCAAACTTTTAAGATATTGATCAAGTTTAGACAATGCTCAAACTTGATCACTGTCACCACCATGGTCAACATATTTGCGGGATTTTCTGCAGTCTTGATTTTCTGAAGAAGAATCTTTCCCTCAATCAAGAATTTGAGATGAAAGATCTAAATGAAGCTAAGAAGATTCTTGGCATGGAGATATAGATAGATGGAGCTCGTGGTAAAGTCAGCTTGTCTAAAAAGCAATATCTGAAGAAGGTACTACAACAGTTTGGCATGACTGAGCAGACAAAACCTGTGAGTACTTCATTGGCTTCTCATTTCAAGCTTTGTGCACAACTATCTCTTTCGACAGATGTAGAACGAGAATTCATGTTATAAGTTCCGTATTCAAATGCAATAGGTAGCTTGATGTATACAATGATGTGTATAAGGCCTGACATTTCACATGTAGTTGATATAGTGAGCAGGTATATGCATAATCCTGGTAAAAGACATTGGCAAGCAGTGAAATGGATTCTACGGTACATTCAGAAGACCGTGGATGTTAGTTTACTGTTTGAACGAGATGATACACTTGATTTATGTATGATTGAGTACGTCAATTCTTATTATGCTGGTAATTTAGACAAACGATGGTTAACCACTAGATATTTATTTACTTTTGCTGAAGGACCAATCAGTTGGAAGTCTACACTACAGTCTACAGTTGCACTGTCGACCATAGAGGTCGAGTACATGGCAATTACAGAGGCTGTTAAAGAGGCAATTTGGTTATAATGCTTACTTGAAAACTTCAGTTAAGAAAGAACCAAGTTTATCATGTACGTATGAAGCATATTAATGTACGATTTCACTTTGTGCGGGAAATTATTGATGAGGGAAAAATTCTTCTTCAGAAAATCAAGACTGTAGAGAATTCCGCAGATATGTTGACCAAGATGGTGACAATGATCAAGTTTCAGCGTTGTCTAAACTTGATCAATATCTTACAAGTTTGAAAGCAGTCGGAGAAGCCAGAAATTGGAGGACGGGTTGTCGATAGTCGACTCAGATTTAGACAAAATCTTCGTCGAGGTAGAGTATTGTTGAAAAATTCAAAATTGGAATTCAAATTGATGCATTAGCCAATTTTGATTGTTGCGGAAGCGCGAGGTTGAACAATTACTAGTATTCTGGTGACTGCGACTTTTGAAAAAATATAAATATGGTGATAAACAAATGCAAAGAAAAGACACAATAATTTTACGTGGTTCAACGTAAAGCCTATGTCCACGGGCAAAAATTGAAAGATAATTTTACTAATAACGAGTCTTTACAAAAGTAAGAAAAACTCTAAAAAAAACCAATACCCAATAAACTCAAATTCCCTTAGAACCTAAGGAAATTCTCTTCCAAAACTCACTTGGAAATCCACAAACTTGGATGCCTTTGCCATTTTTTTTTATCTTAAATGATCAGTGTCTTTAACAACTATTTACACTTGAAAAACAACCTCTATGATGTTTATATCGCGTGAATAAATGCACCAGGAAAGTTCCCAAGAGAATCAAGAGGTCACAACGGCCCCACTTAAAACCCACCTGATTTATCCCGATCATGATGATCGTCAAACCTAGTAAAAGGGCAGCCTTTATCATTATTTGTTTGCCATATTTGATTCGACACAAATGGTGGACCATGAGGTTTTCAACCATCTCGCATAAGGGTAAGTGAGCAGCTGCCTTCATCTCTATCTATGTTGTCTATTTGATTCCATAGGAATGGCAGGTCATGACATTTTCGACCATCTCTCATAAGGGTAAGTGAGCAGCTGCCTTTATCTCTATCTTTGTAGTCTATTTGATTCCACGTGAATGGCAGATTATGAGGTTTTCAACCATCTTACATAAAGGTAGGCAACCAGCCGCCTTTATCACTATTTTCTCTTGCATATTTGATTTAGAGTGAATGGCAAAACATGAGGCTTTTGACCATCTCGCAAAAGGATTCTCCATAAGTTTTGTTAAGATTTGCAATAAGTATTCCTAAGTAAATTGTCATATGCTGGTAAGATAAAATTAAGGGTACTCGAGGTACCCTACGCTAGAAATTCACTCATCAAATACATCAAAAGGGATCCTAAAAAATAAAAAAAAGGCTCAAAGAGAGCGGAAAATAAATTTGCCTTTATTGTTACACCAATTGTGGATTTACATGCTTTATCAATTTGTTGCACTGATACTTTGGTTAATGATAAGTGTTTATAATCTCCATAATCTCCTAAAGATTAACAGCAAGCATATCTAAATGAATCGCCATATTGATGATGAAACTGGGTTGCTCTATCATGAAGTAAGAAATAACTTGGTGAACATCTAAGCTGAAGGGTACTCAAGGTACCCCATGCACCTTGTCAGATTCTATAATGCATCAAAGAAATAGTATCTAAAGCTATGAGAAATAAAAATCCCATTAGATGCAATCATAAAATAAGAGGAGTTTGCTAGTACCACATGGAAGCATTTTGGGTACCCTGACTGAACGGGGTATAACAGAAAGTCAAGAAAATAATTCCAAGTCAGAATTTAGGAAAAATTCAACAAACAAACAGTGATACTGAGCAAGGCTATACAGTAGGCTGGTCATCTTCGCCATCATCCTTCAGGACATAGGGATCAACAAAAATGCTAAAAGCAGCAAAAGCTAGAGCATTAGTATCAAAGTGTACCTAATGGTGACTTCAACTGAGGTACCTCAGTTGATCTCTATGGGCTTTTAAACCGGGATGTGCTGGGAGCCCTGTTATCCTCAATCGCCTTTAAGATGGCCAACTTATCTGCACACTTCTCCACTTTTGGCACCACTAGCCCCAGATCAACACTACATTGCTTAATCATGATGCACTCAAAGGCATTGTCAATCATGTTTTTCTGTCGAGGTACCAAGTCCTCAAGCTTAGCTTAAAGCTCATTAGGGTCTTTCACCTTATGGGCCTTCTCCTCTAAAACTTTATCAAAACTTCCTTTTAAAATCTTGTTCACTTTAGAAAACTTCCCTTCATGGGATTGAAGCCCATTTTTCTTTTTCATGTACCCGGGGTACCTCTGAAGTTGCAAGGAAATGAGCATTTAAATGAGGTGGATCTTGGGGTAATCAATGAACTGCTTCTCAAATGGCCAAGAAGGGCATCGAACTCCTCACAAGAGCGATCAATACCTGTCAATCACTAGAAAACAAAATATAGGTGATAGTGGGGTACCACCACATCACCTTCTACTCGTACTTGGTGGTTCGTCCCCAGAAGCAGATGAAAATTTTGATCAGTCAGCTTCGCCCTCTCTAACCTGTGCAAATTGGCAGCCATTTCTGAGGTGATGTTGTCCGTAGTACAGTGGACATATTTAGCCAGATGGGAAATCATTTTGCTTACCATCGGATCCAGCTTTCCTTCAATGAAATCTCTAGGCAAAGAGAATAGGGAGCCCATCTTCCTTTTTAAGGTTCTCGGGGTACCCCTTGAGCAGTCATCTTTCAGCTGGGTCCATCTATACCAGCACTTTTACTGAGTAAGAGAGGTAGTAATGTCTGAACTTTTTAGTGACCTAATTCACATCTTAAGATGTGAGGAGGTCAGGTACACCTCATAGAAGGAATGGTACTTGGATTACCTAGAGAGCGGTCATTCGTTTAGTTAAAAAAGGCATTAGAGTCATCTAAGGAAGGGTCCACATTTGCCAACTACCAGGCATAAAGAAAAATGTCAGTTGTATGAATACTGGACTCCATAGCATAAAAGAAGAAAGAAGGGAATGAAATGAAGAAAACAAAAACAAACATTGGATAAGTAGGGTTATCCCAAGTACACTTTCTAGCTGTATATGGCCTATGCTGAGAAGCCGATATAGGGTTTTCATCAGTTAGCCCAGCTTTCTCTAATCTATCCACACTCAACACATTATTTTCCCTTTATAAAGCCCCTCTAAGTGAAATATCTCTCTTAAGTAATTCTGATTATAACACCCAAAGGCCTAACTAGAGGGATATGCAGAGTCTCAGATCAATATGAAGGCTTATCCCGTCTGTCTTGGGGTACTCTGGGGTTTCATTTTGTGGGGTACTCGAAGGTCAACTAAAGAAGAAATGTAGTACTTGACCCTGATATGCTCTAGGTCTCGTAGAGTAGCCCTTCGAGTACCTAGAGAAAGAGATTTGTTAGACCTTGAGAAGGAAAGTGAGGGAGCAGTTTTTGGATGTTCGAATCAATGTGGTTAGCCTAGAGAAAGGTAAGCGAGGTACCTTTTTTTCTTACACAACCATCTGTGAAGGTGAGTTAAGTATCGCCACGTGTCGTTCACAATTCTTATACGAGTTTCTTTTGCCTTAAATACTTTTGCCATAAAAAAACTAGGGGAATGTTGTTTGGGAAATAAATAGAATATTGAAAAAGAAGCGCCACATGTCGACGAGAAGGTTTTGGTGACTGAAAGTTACCCTTATAGGGTATCCGCCTATACTGGGTATATTCTTCAGATAAACTGATACGCGGGTACGCCATGACATAATTAAGAAATCAAAGAAAATATTTAAAAAAATGGCCATTACACGTGCTGTCTCAATTGCCCAAAAGGAATATTTGATTTGATGAAATCAAATTAAATATATTCTATTAGAAAAAGAGAGACAATTGGTTGTAATATCAGCAAAAAAATTAGAAGTAGCCCACAAAGGACAGTAGTCCTCAACTACCATGCATGTCACTGTACAGACAGTTATGCAAAATGAATCTTAGACCACCTACAGCATACGTCACGTGCACTAAACGACAGGATTCGCCAAAAAAACCACCTCTTTGTCCTCCAAGTGTGCCCCTAATGGCTCAAAACCCATTATAATGGTAATGGGAAGTGAAAATTTCAGAAAGGATAGTAAAGTTGCCACTAAAAACATGCCACGTGGCAAGGTATCTAGGTTGTACTATATGAAGGCCAAAAAAAAGTTCTATCTCTCTTATAAGCTCTCGCATAAACACTTTAATACTCATCACCAACACACACACAAAACCAAGGGGCTGAGGTCTTCCTCAACCTTCAGCCACCTTTTTTTCAGAGAGTTTCCAAGCTCTGATCACTTAAAAAACTTGAGTAGCTGACTTGTGCGTCGGAGTGTGGTCGCCAGCCACCATTGACTCTACCTCAAATCTCATTTTCTTATTTTGCAGATTTAAAGGCGTTCCTTTAAAAGATCCTACTCTGATCTAGATCCCTTTGTTATTGCCATCTCAACTTATTCAGCCCATTTGTAAGCCCAAACTAACATATACAGCACGACCCAGTGAGATACCCTAAACCCCTTAAAACAAATCTATTGTTTTGGTGAGATTTTCCCATTTTCCCTTTAAACCAAAATCCGCTAAAAGCAACAGTTATAACATCCAATACATGAATAGTTACCATCCAAAAAGGAATCAAACTTCCCCATAATTTTTATAATTAACAAAATCAACAATAAGACAATAAAAGTTTCACACACCAGCTTCACAGCAACTTCCTCTCCAGTTTGCACATTAACCCCTGTAGCAAATAAACTGACATAATAAATGTACTTTACGAGTTACAAATATAATTAAAGACTTAAAACTTTTTAACACAACAATGCTACTAAAGAACCAAAAAATATATATGCACCTAAATAATCACCAAACGATTTGCTCTCGATGTTTCTCCCAGCTTAAACTTGCCTTCAATTACACGATCTATTGATATGCTTTTAATCCGAACAAAAAATTTAATAGAATAAATTTCATTATTTTTCTTTTCACTATTAATTATATTACAATCAAGTTTGTTCACCAAACATTAAACAACCCATAAAAGATTCCTTTGCCGAGAATCTTTAGATTCATCAAATCTATTGATAAACCAAAAAACTGAAAATTTAAAAAATAAAAATAACCCTTTACAATCTACTGATAACTATACAAAACAGAACATGAGTTGGCATAAAAAACCAGGCAATACCCGCTTGTTAACATTATTAAGCGATCATAATAACGTATTTTCTCGAAAAATTTTGAAGAGAAACAAGGTCATGCCTAAAGAGAAATTAACAGTTAAAGATGGTACTTTTTTTAAAAAAAATTAATTCTCTTCACTGCCTTCGGCGGCGGAAGGGGGGGAGGAAGGGGAAGCAAAGAGAAAAGAATTTAAAGCAAGCACAACTTGAGGTGAGAATTTGGGGAGGAGAATCGGATGGAAATAGATTATGATTGATGAATGAGAAATCGGACGATAAATTATTGGATTTTTGTTATTTTTTTAATTGTAATTTGGTACTTTTAGTAAAAATATTAAGGAAAATTTAATTAATTAATTAATTGTTGTGTTTTAGGTTTAATATTTATATTCTATATTTTTTCAATTTAATTATTCTCTCATTGTAACAGAGATGAGAGCCAACTATTTTTGTATTTAAAAAAATCATTTCATGAACTCTTGTTATTTCTTATTGAACCCAATAAATAAATAAATAATCATCCCGTGGTGATGGGTATTTAAGTAATTTTACTCCTAATGATTTAACTACTATAATAGAGAAATTCTCATGAACAACATATGTAACTCGAACAAATCTGGTCTAAACGCTTTGGCAAGAAAAGTGGAAAAATGGATTGGGTGGCAACCCCCTGTTTGGCCTTGGTGCAAACTTAACTCTGATGGGGCATGTAAAAGAAATGGAGGCTCTTTTGCTGGAGGAGTTATCCGGGATTCCAATGGACATTGGGTTAGTGGATTTGCAATGAATCTTGGGTCTTGTTCGATCACGATTCTTTGAACTCAGGGGGTTTATCAAGGTCTGGTTATGGCTTGGGACCACGGTGTTCGCTGGTTGCTTGTTGAAGTCGATAGTCTGTGCGTGGTTCAAATGCTGAATAATTTTGAAGAAATGACTAATGAATACTCTCCGCTGGTTTCGTCCATCAAAGAGCTTATACACAGGAATTGGAGCATTTCTGTGAACCATATTTACAAGGAGGCAAATTATGCTGCGGACTTGATTGCGAATTATGCTTCTAACCTTCCGATTGGCCTTCACAGATTGAGTAGCCCCCCGGCTTCTATTACTCCTTTTCTTCTTCACGATATGTATGGGGTGGTTCATCCCTGCTTAGTGCCTTTGTAGCTCTTTTAACATAGCCCCTATTGAATCAAAAAAAAAAATTAATGTAACCACCATTTATATGGTGGTTTTTTTAATAAAATGTACATTTATCATAACATCATTTACTTGCTGTATTATAAAATTTTTATAATGATGATCAAAAATTTGTTCAGAGTAATTACCAAAGGTAAAACTTAATGACATGATTAGTTGTATTATTAAAATATTTAAAATTTTCTTACTGACTTTTAAAAATTGATTATTTTTATGAATCTACACTATTAATCATTCCTAAAAAATAAAAACAATTTCGTGAAACATGAAAGATTATGTGGAATTAAAAAGTAGTGCTCATCTACCAGCGTAATTCTTAGTTGAAGTTATTATCTTTTCCTTTATAGATAAGGTGAAGTCAACATGAGTGCAGTCAGGGCCCCGGGTTCCATTCAAGTCTTCTCGTTATTATTAGAGGACATAATTTGATTTGCTCTTATGTCGATATAATCACTCGACACAATAGGTAATTCTTCACTAAAACTCATAATTTTTTATTTATGAAAAGATTAAAAACTTGTAATTACGTTTGATTAATACTTTGCAAATGAGCTTAATAAATAGTTGGTAATGGGGTAAAGATTTCGATGATTTATATATGAACATGGGCTCTCAGTCGTAGGAAATCACTAGCAAATTTATTACTATGGCGGTCAATTGCAACCAATATTGAGCAATGCTACAAGGAATTAAGCATATCTCCAAATAAAGTGAATATCGCATCTCTTTAATCTGTTGTCGTGCTGTTGAAAGTGGACCTAGTAGGTAACTCCGAAAGAAATAGTTAATTTTGTCTGAAAGAACAATAACCGTAGATTGAACGATGCGTTGAATAAAAATATCAGAGTCAAAGTAGGAGTTGGAGAATCGACGATGTTAATGATTATAAAGTTATGTCGGTGGACATGGTTGTTTCTTCATTACAGTTTATAATGAATATTTTTTCAGACGACTAGTCATATCTATTGGTTAAATAAATGATTTCTCGTCTATTCGTATTTTAGACGTTCTTTTGTTAAAGTTTACTTTGTTTACTTATTCCTGTGTTCTTTTTCAAAGTGACTTAAGTTTAAATTGTGTAGAAATTTAAATAGGCATTCAACTTCAATTTTGGTTGATGTATTTTTGTTTTAAACAATATGGCAACGAAGTAGGTTTTTTATTTATCATTTTATTTTTTATTAAAATTTGTTGTTACTGATTAATTTATGTAATTAGGATAAATTATATCCAAATGGAACCTTTAAAAATTTTCTATTAGCTTAAGAATTTGTTTTGTCAAGCATAACGTGTCCTCTCTAATGCATTCATTTTCCATTAGTGTCATTGGTAAGAAACCAAGACAGATAGAAATTAAGAGACGGAAATTAAGAGTAGTTGACAGTTGGAGAGGTGTACAAGAGTAATGAAATTGTAAATAAACTACTCGATATTCGTTCCACACAAAGTCTACAAAGCCCCACAGTTGCAACAAAGTTTCCATTAAAAATATAAGGGCCTGGCTATATTAAAACCGCTAAGGTAGAGTATACCTTCATAATCACACAATCAAAGTTAAATAGTAAACTATTTATCATTTTACGTGTGTAGCTATCATTTGTTCTTTACCTTAGAGCAACTCCAAGGTAACCATTGCCAGAAAATACTTACAATTACAAAGGAAAAAAAACGAATTGATAAACAAATAGCATTCACAAATAATCTCATAAACATTGAAATGAGTGCAATGTTGGAAGGACTCGTATGTTAAGATTATGTGCTCTTTAAAGTATATTGATTTATTTATAATATATTTATCTGATTAACAGAATATTTTACATATTGTTCAAATATCTTAGTTGCATAAATATTTTGAATAAGGCCCATTAATTATATTATTTATATTTATGTGATCATCATATGAATTCACATAAGATTATATAAGTTATCTTATAATTAAATAAATGAGTTCCCAGTTGATAAATAGAGTTGGACACTCTATTTATGTTTAGACTGTAATAAATTGATTTAATGATTTGTCTTAATCATATTTGAATTTATTGATATAGTTTGATAACATTGAACTGGATCACATATGAGATTTAATTAACCTTAAAATAATTGTCAAACTTATTAAATTCCATAGGCATTGGTTTTATTGCAATTTGAATATTGAGGCAATCTATTCGTATTGAGCTAATCTGAATATTTAAGTAATAAGATTATAGATTAACAAATTACAATCTGTAGAACACATTTTTTATAGTTTTTTTATACTTGATCAAAGAGTTATTAGGCCAGAGTGCGTTAAAATAACTAGTATGGTGAAAATGATCATTACAGAAAACTAGTATGTGTCAAGGAACATAATATAATTAAATTAAATTGACAGTTAAGATATCAGTTTAATTAAGATGTAAAAATGATTGTTTAATAAAGAAATCAATGTGGCATGAGTCAAATCTTTATTCAAGAACACTATCCTAAATAACATACTATTATAAAGGTCAATTTCAACCTTTTAATGGAATAGATTTGGAATTAAATAATCAAGTTAGTTTAATTATAGGCCTAATTATTGTGGTTGATATTTTATGTACCTGAATGATTTTGGGTTAGCTCACTTAATTAATTGCACTACTATTAGATTGAGTAAGCAAAATAACTAGCTATTTATATCAAAAGCCTAAATATATTATTTGGTCGGAGGTTCAATTTAATACGCTCGTGTGTAAGGGGCTTTTGTGTTACTTTACAACTTAGGTCGTTAGCCCCCATAACAAACACAAATGATATGTTATTTTTTTGGCTTTATGTTGTATTTTAATTTAAATCAAGTATTTTGATTTAATAAATTGAGAAAGAGAAAAAAAATAGAGAAGCCTAGGTTTTCCACTAAAAGATATAAAAAGACTTGTTCTTTCATCAAAATGAAAAAAAAAATAGGAGACACAACATATAAAAAAAGAAGAATATACTTTTCTCTTTAACTTCGAGAAAAAATTTTTTTTTACTTCTAGTTGCTTTCAGTAGTGATAAAGGAGTCCACATGTTAAGTGCTAATCGAACTTAAGTCATGACCTGTGAGATTATTGATGATAGATCGTGTTCTAATAAGATTGGTAGTAACAAATCATGACCTGGGAGCTTAAATTACTCTTACGAAAAAGCAAAGGCACAATTTGTAATTATTTAATTTCATACATTATAAGAGAATTATTATCCAAATAATTCTATTGCAAAATAATTTTTAACCAACTGTAACATGAGAATATTAAGGAGGTATAACAAATATGCTACTACAAGGGACTAAAACATCTGCACAATGCAATGACATTCATCTTTTTTTCTTTTGACAACATCTGCAGGCATTTATCTTTATGAAACCAAAACAACCAAGAGACCTTAATTGAAACTCATCCTATTGAGTTGAATTTCACTAGTCCTAGAGGCTCTTTGTAACTGTAATAGATTCTGCTAGAGTTTTTTGAATTGACCTTGAATAGTTCCCTTACACGTAATGATCATTACATCCAATACTTCATTACTCTACCAGTCGCATTTCATATTTTTGATCATCAAGTTCCTTGATTTCAATTTTCTTAACATGTTAAAACAAATAATGGGGCACATTTTTTTATTCAATCCACCTAGATTGTTCTTCGCTCAATTTGAGCCAAAATGCTTGATCATAAAGAAAACAAATATATATAGAAGAAATTTTGTACCATTAAGTTACAAAGTACAACAACCTATTGAGGATGATAGGAAGAGCTCGCCATTGAGATTCTCCAACATTAACTTGCAAAAAGGTCAAATCGGGAAATAAAAGAAAGAAATTATCATAAGCACGGTCAAGCATATCAAAGAGTTCCAAAAAAAGATGAGTATTACATTGATAACTATATTAAGTATTTATGGAATATTGGACTCTTTAGACATTATCATATGAAGATTCTATATCAAAGAGTTCTAAATAAAGATTACTACAACATTGGTAAGTATATCAAATATTTATTGAATATTGAACTATTAAGGAAATATATCCTAATATTCCTCACTAAAGTTTGAGTGGAATACTACTCCCATATAAAGAGAAGAATTTCACACATTGAATAGTGAAAAAGAAATATCGTATTTTATATTGGAGAAGCAACCGATACAGAGAATGAAAAGAAACCAATTTGGTTGTATATAATGTTTCATATCTCTATGATGTTTTAATCTTTCTCATCAAGTCTTCATCATATCAAGTCTTTCATTAGACATTCTTTATATTTACTTTGGTTTCTTCGGGATGAAGAGATAATTTATTGTGTTGAGGTGATCTCAAGAAAAGTAGCAAACACAAGGGGCTCTCGCTAAGAAAGGTCGACTAATTTAAATACAATAAGGTAGCAGTAAGAGTAAGAGGGTGTATAAAATTTTATTAATATCCAATAGGTTATAATCGTTTCATTACTTAGTAAATTGGTTATTATCTGGCCATGGACCCGTGGATGTAGGATAATGATCCGAACCATGTGAAAATCCTATATGTGCTTTACTATTTACAATTTACTGTCACTAATATATTTTTATGATGAATGAATAGTAACGTGAACAATGCAAAACGCTAAATAGTGATTGTGAACAATAACTATGAACAATAACTTTGAATGATATCGTACAAAAATAATTAGTGAATAGTAATTTCAGGATTAATTTGTTAAAGAAACTAATTTATCTATTGTTTATTTTGCCTACACTTGTTAAAATATATCTAAATTCTTAACAAAACTATCTCTCTCAATGTATAGATTGCATATTTATCCTTGGTCCATACCTGTCCCTCCTCCAAGATTTAATTCTATGAATCGATTTTAAAGAAAGGAGAACTACTAAAACATCAATTGAACACAATATATCAACGCATTTTATGTTGGCATCCAAGCAAATAGGCAACTAATACAACACTTAGACTTCAATTATACTCTATCCTCCGCTTCAGCTACTCCCAAGTTGCATATACTCTTCAGTATGAGAAAGACAAAGATTATTATAAGAGTGTCACAACTTGTTTGGGGCTGGTCCAACCGATACTATTCGTGGATGGTTTCAAATTAATGCCAAAAGAAAATACCAATTACAAAACAACAAAAGACTTCAATAGAACTTTAAGTCATTTATATCTCCCAACTATACTTTTAACTTTTTAACTTCATTGTTTTTTTTTGCCGCTAGTATCAATTCATTTGAAGTCAACTATTACAATTCCACTACATACAAAGAATCATTATGTCTTTATATTAATTAAGTAGGTTTTGTAAACTCCCAAAACTTCTAATATAAGTTAATACTACATAATTAATGATAGATTGTTGATTACTGATTCAATATACTTATTTCACCAAAAAAAAGCAATTGGGTATGCTAAATCAGGTATAGTTTAAGTTAAAAGACATTTGGGCTCATGAATATGAGACAGATGTCACTGTGATACAGTTTTCGTGTCTGAATTGAAAGTTTGTAGAAGATAATTTTTTTCCCTGGCTTCTATCTTGCCTTTTGTTAAGAGATGAAACTATTGGATGTGTTTTGACACATCTCTTATGTGTCAAAAGTTCTTACATAAATGACAACTTTGTCAATAAAGACATCTTTTGTGCAGGATTAAAACCAGACAACACTCTATGACAAGGGGAACTAAAATATAGAATGCAAAGTTTGTTTGATAATATTATATCTCAATTGAAAACTGGCATTCTTATTAGATTGCAACAAATTAAAACTGACATTTTGAGGAGATTGAATGTAATCATTATTATATAACTAAGGGCTAGTGAGGAAATTGTTATGGACCAAATGAATTTAATTTTTACTGAGCTTTTTTATAATTAGGTATGGGTACAACAATTTTGTAATTATAGTTTGTCAAGCCATTTATTGATACTTTATAGCTCAGGTTGAACTAACAAATGATGCATTGATTACAAGATATAGATATCAGTAGATTGTGTTATCAAATTCAAGCATATTGGGTGATAAACTGAATAATGAATCTTATAAATCTAAGTGTATAAACAATGATCATCTTGTACAATTACAGATATACTGAACTCTATTTTATGATATCTACTAAATTTAACTATATACCGTTAGGAAATTGGACATGGACATGACGAGAGCAATGAAATACTAGCACTTTGATCAAACTTTGATTCTACTAGTAGGCAAACTAGAGGCTTACAGAAGAGACATGGGATAACCTCACAAAAGAAGAACCTATAGAATTCAAACATCCCTCAATGTCATATATCACTCAAATTAGACCATATAAGGCCATTTGCCCACCCAGCACACTTAAAATTGAGGCAATTAAAGATATTGATCCACAACAACTTGCTCAGTACAATCATTTAATGGCCCTATAATTCCAAGAGGTTCAAGTACTCAATTGTTTGGAACATCTTATTCTAGTTAATTTCTAATGGTTTGCATCTGGAGAGAGTGATGATTGGTTGAATAATGATAGAAATTTCATTTTTTCTAATGGTATATTATTTCTTATTTATTTGCATTACTCATATATATTTAACCTTTGCAATCTATTTAATTTTGCCAAGCATTTGTTATTATCTTAGGTCATTGTATCTTTTTATCGTATCTTTCAGCACATTAGCATTTCCATTAGGCTGATCAAACATAGACTTTACAACTTAGATAATTTGGAAGTAAGAAGATACGCTTGCATTGGTGCAGAATTCTGGATACATACTTCAATCTTGCATATTCCTTGTTTTAATAAATTTATTAATTTTCAACATATATGTAGTTTAATGGTCAATAATGCTTTTCCTATTTGAAGTTCACTATATTTTCTAAGCAACCATTTTCAATTCGTAATAATCAATATTTTAACATTCACTTCAATTTAAAGGCAAATATTTCTAGTTTATGGCTTGAAATGTAATAAGATCACAAGAAAGCCCACTAAGGGCAATTATATCTTGATCTGCTTGATAGATTTATGAGAGACGCAAGATATTGGTCTTCTGTTGATTAGGCAAGCAAAAACTATTTCCCATATTCACTTATCTTAAATTATCAAGTTACAACAAGCTTATTATCAATTCTACTGTCTTCTTTTAACAATAAATATACATTAACTTTTGCTTGAATTATCCATTGCCAGGTTTATTTACCAACAGATTAGATGGATCACGAGAGCAGTATGGGAAATTAGTTTGTTCAACAGTAGAATTACCATATATGACTCATTCATTGATGCCTTTTTGACTAAACAAGTTGTTTCTTGGATGGCATGCGTGCAAATGCTTATTCAATGCCTACTAGTTCAGTGCCTAAACTTTCACCGTGATCATCCTAAGCTTATTGTTTCAACAACACCTTATGAAGTCATCAGAGTAATGAAAGCCCGCCACAACAACAATCTAATTAAGGAGACTGTAGGGCTTTTATGCTGAAGTTCATTGAGTACCTAATAGCTCATCTCCCTTTTAATTTCATTGCACAAGATGGGCCTTTGCTCAAGAGGTAGCTTGCAGTATTGATTTTGTTGATGAAATTTTCAAACCACTATAACAACTTCATCTCAGCAACATAAATCACAACCTCTACAAGACTACAACCCTTTGCTTTTGTTTAACTTTACAACAAACACTTTTGCTACGTTTTTCCTTTGTCGTGTTCAGTATATTTTATTATATTATGGTTGAACTTTTGCCTTAATCTTAACACTAGTACATTGAACTCTATATACTGCTTGCTTATATATTGTCATATTTTTGTTGAACTTTTGCCTTAATCTTAATATTTGTTGCTTATATATTGTCATATTTTTGTTGAACTTTTGCCTTAATCTTAACACTAGTACATTGAACTCTATATACTGCTTGCTTTTGTGTTCTCTTTACTACCTTCCTCCTTCCATTGTCCTTTACATACTCTTCACTTAATTTATTAATAATATATTATATAATTGAATAACATTTTATGGATCAAATTATTTTACCAATATGCTTAAAAATTAGACAAAGAATCACAAACAAGAACATTGATCATAATAAATGCCATGGCCATAGCAATAACCACGATCATCATCTTTATAACATCTAAGAATTTCATTTTAACAATTTATCTTGCAAGCACCTTCACTAAAATTTGGCCCAAAATATTTTATACATCATTTCCCTTTAATTATGCCCACCAATGTGCTGCTTGCTATGGGAACAAGAAAGATTAATACAGAAAAGACCTTATTTTTGTGGCCACGACTATGTTATAGAAAATAGTATACATGTTCAAAAATTGAGATTCATTGTTTTTTGTTTTTGACATAACTAGAATTTTTTTCCCTCCATTTCAACTTTATTATTGAATCGGCTTACCTAAAATATCTTTATTTTACCCATTTATTCATTTACTTTACAAGTTCAATATTGCTAATTTTAGATGGAATTTTTTTTTTCAAAAACTCAACCATTAGGCTTGTGGCACCAAAAAACATTTAAGTCTATTTGCTTAAGTAATTATACTGCATCAATAGTTTTTTACCTTATTGATGCCTATCTGCAATTATAATTTCACAACCGAACATGTCCTCTATTTATTTTGACATATATTATCCATCTATGTTAACGACCTCCCCATGGAAATCATATAATAGGATAACCTATCCATGCCTAGATGTAACCTAAAATTTGTAACAAATCTTTGTAGACAATTTCAAACACTCATATATGGCCATAACAAGATTATACGTGGGCAATTAACTTCATTAACCTAATCCCATCCAATTTGAGGAATTTAGGTTCGTATCGGATGCAAATGAACTCCTAAATTCGTTTCAAGTTGGAATTTGTCCAACCCGATCAGATCGGCTTAAGATTAGATCGAGTTCCATTGAGTTGCATACAATTGAAAAAATAAATTATTTGAATTTTTTTTCCATTTGGATCAATTTGGATCAGATTAGATGTTCATATTGAGCTCAAATTATTATTTAAATTCTAACCCACTTAACCCAAATCAGGATCGGGTTCATCTGAACCATAACTAGTCCACCCTAAACAAGATATTTATCATAAACATTTACCATTCCTCATTTAGGAGAAGTAACAGATTATAGAGTCGAATACAAAAAGATTTAAAAGGTAATAATGGCTGCCTCATAAAAATTCATGGTTCTGTTAATGAAGATGCCCAAGATGATGAAATATTATCTATACAATCTAAGAGAGGGGTAAATTGTGAAATGCAAGTTATGCAACCCAAGAGGGGGGGTGAATTGGGATTTTTAAGAATATGCTAAACAATTTGCTCAACAAATTACTCTAACGCCTTAATGGAATAGAAAACAATAAATTCAAACAAGCATAACAATAAAAGAGTAAGAACACACACCTAAGAGAAAACAAACAACTAACCTCGAGGATTTCACTATGCAAGCACGACTTCCATTTTATCTCACAATCTCTTTATACAAGTGTTTCTCATACTTATACACTCATAAATTTGATGAGAAAAAAAGATTACAACAAAAACTCTCTTTAAGAGTGGATATGCGAATAATAGTACAAAAATGATTCAATCTATGATGATTTGCGATTTGAAAGCTCAATATATATTATATGATCCACGCCTCCAAAATGCCAATAGTTAACCTCGAGGATTTCACTATGCAAGCCTCCCAAGGCTTCTAAAATTACTTTAGCCTAAACTTGACTTTATAATATGGTGTCAAAATGTCAAAAAACTTTACAAACAAGTCCAATTTACAATCAAGAATTATCTCACATCCCAAAATCTTTTAAATTTATATGGCAAAGAAATGTTTCAAAGTGATCGTTTTAAAATTTAACATAATATACACTCAAAACCTAAATTTGATGAAAAAAAGATTACAACAAAAACTCTCTTTCCAAGAGTGGATATTGCAAACTTTGAAATAATATTTATCAAAAACAAAGATTGCAAAAGTTTTCATTTAAGTCCAAATTACTCAAATCTACAAAATACACTATCTTATAAACATAAAACCTTTTAGTTTATGAAAAGTAATTATTGAATTAATCTCTTGAGCTTCTCAAATGTTAAATCATGCATAAATTAAATCATACCGGCTTTACAAAAATTTGTCGCAATAATTTGTCTGTTGAGCTCTAAACTTGATTCTTTGATTTCGCTGTTGTCCGATGAGTGTTTTGAGCTTGATTTCACTTGATTCACTTGCATAAATATTATCCTTAAAAAACTAGTGAAAATATGAAATACAATATTTATTATTTTTACTTAAGACACATGTTTGTTATCATCAAAATTACATTATGTGAAGCTCTTTAGGCTAACAAATTGGGTTTCGAAAATTTATGCAGTGTTTGGATAAAAAAAAATTATTGCAAATAAATTCAAAACAACAATTAAAAAATAAAGCAATCAAAATATAAAGAGAAAATGGAATAGAGAATCAAACACAGAGATTTTTATGTGGTTCAGCCAAACCCTGCTTAAGTCTACGCCTCCAAGCTTTTCGGGCTTAGGGATTCGACTAACCAAGCCTTGAAGGCTTTAAAAACTCTTACAGTTGACTTTACAAGTGTCAATCAACCTTTACAACAAGAAATTATCCCAAATCTCTTAATTCAAGTGTTTCTTACACTTACAATCACTCAAGTTTGATTTTAAAATAAAGATTACAATGAGTTTCTATAACACTCCACTTAAATATTTATTTTTAAAATGTTTAAAACACTGTTACTTTTTAATATAAATATAAATTTTAAGAAGAAGTTTTACATAGCAAGCAAAATTTCCTTACAAAAGGTAACAGACATACAGAGATTCCTTAGTATATTTCTCAAAAACTTTATTATTACATTACTTAGTATATTTCTCAAAAACTTTATTATTACATTACTTAGTATATTTCTCAAAACCTTTATTATTACTAAAGCTAAGATATTTATTTTTGATTGAAACAAAGCTAAGCTCATCATAAAACCCTAGGTTTTTTATGCCTATATACACTTCGCCTTGGTTAGGACTCGGCACCAGCTTGCCCTACTCATTATTACCTGCATTATAAGGACTTTATAAGCTAATGCCCAATAAGATAACACTTTGATGCATGTATAAATTATTATGTATATAGATGACCATATTAAGTTTTAAAAGAAACTTAAAAAATAAAAACAACTTTATTTAGGTCTTAGGTATGTTGCACTACAAGGCTAGCACTTTTATTCTTTAAAAAATATGTTTTTGTGCCTGATTAGTTGATCTTTTTGGTGTTATATATCGTCGTCCCCAAAAGATAACCTTTTACTAAGCTTGGAGGGCTTGCCCTCTTTGGGGAACTTTACCACCTTATAGTACAACAACCCATTTTTCATAAATTCATTTTCGAAAACGTCTTCTTATAAAATAGTCCATGAAATGCATGCATTCAATGCAACTTATATCATAACATGTGAAGTTTCTAGAGGAACAACAGAATTAACATACAATGGTATTTAAGGACAACATTCTTTAATGCAAGCGGCAGTGCCGTCCATATGGAGATTAAACAAAATGGGACTAAGATTCAGACGGCAGAGCCGACCATAGAATAATTGAGTAAAAGTATCGCAGATTAGGCAACATAGCCGACCATACAAGGAGTAAATAAGAAAATACCATAATATAGGCAGCATAGTCGACTATATAAAAATTTAAGTTATAATTAATCACATCATAATAGCCATCACAAGATAAAGGAATTGTTAAAACTGAAGTTAAGTATAAAAATAATTTTGTCCCTACATTACAATTGAAATGTTAATTACCTCTTGACCTTTTTAAATTGAGGATTTCTTTATTGTTGATGTTATGACTTAGAATAGAAGATGGTGAAATTTTTAAGTTGTATTGAAAATGAAAAGGGGTAAGGGGTATTTACAAGATTTCTTAAGGCTAATGGATGCCTAAGATTTTGCCACCATAACTCTTGATCAGTGGTTGAGATTATCCTTCATAAATATTTTACTAAACTTTAGAATTCTTAATTATCTCTACAAACTTCTCTTACGTTATCACTTATGTCATCATTACTTAGAATTAAATATTTTATATTATTATTATTATCATTATTATTTTAATACTTAAGGGGGCTTGTTAGCTTAAAATAAATTTTATTATATTTAAGTGAGAAAATTGTACCTCACAGTTTCCCTCACACAATGTATGTGTTTACAAAAGAAAGCTCTAAGTATAATTTAATGAAATAATGACAAGTTTAAAACTCAAGAGAGATTGAATATTCAATAGCAAGCTCTATGATAATAGTAGAATCCCATAATAACTTGAATTTGATTAAGTTATTATATAATTAGAGCTGAAAACTAGTCGTTATTGACTTTCTGCACATAATCAGATCACCATTAACTTTTATTGGATCGCCGTTTTAACCTGAGTAAATGACCATTGTGTCATAATTTCAAATTGTCGCATCACCATTTTATAGATGTCAGATTGCAGTTAGTGTCCAGTGACCCACAAGAAGTTGTCAGCTTGCTGTTTTTTGATAAGCAGTCAGCCGTTAGCATCCAAAAACTAAACTATAGTTCTGTCCAATGTCTGTTAGCAGTTTTTCCACTAATACCGATATCATCAAGAATTTATGAGATCTAGACTCAAGGTAATCGGTTAGCCGTTTTCTTAGTTAATAGGAACCTCTTTGCTTCTAAAAAGTTATTCTATGCGCAAAACATTATACGACTTAATTATTTTGATTCGATTATAGAAAACTTAACCAATTTTAAAATATGTTTGTTATCATCAAAATCATCATTATGGAAACATACATATTAACATTCTCTCGCTTTTTTATGATGACAAACCTTACAAATATTATGAAGAAAGATTACAAAATTTTACTCTCCCTAAATATAAGCTCCCCTAAGTTAATCAATTTTTAACCAAAATGTTTTAGCCAATTAATCAAAATCACAATGTCTCAAAGATATATTCCCCTTCATCATAAAAAAAACAGTATGGAATAGAGAGTTTAGTAGAAGTATTACCCATATTGTTTGAACGAAAATTTTGGCAAAACCTCCTCCTAACAACAAGTATATTGTCAAATAGAAATATTGTTAATAACACTTCCAAAATATCATAAATAATCTTAACTCCAAATTAACTCAAAATCACCATCAATCCAACAACCAACACATATATAATCATCAAGTATCAATTCATCAAATTTGAAAAACAATCATAACTAACCATGCAATCCTATCACCATCATAAAACGGAAAAATATAATATAAATATGTCATTAAATAATGAAACAACTGCATAAATGTTTGTGCGAAATACATAAGAATAGAAATAAAGTCTACTGAGGTGGCTGAAACGGTGACTCGAATGAAAGGAAACTAAGTGCAGAGAGAATATGTTGCTGACCAGCCATGATCTGCTGTTGCTGAATCTAAAATGCCTCGAACTGAGATTGTGCGAACTTCTCCAAGTAACTCCTGCACCAAGTCCTCAGAAACTAAAGATGCCTCAGGAACAAAAGGCTAACCAGGCTCCGCTGGCTTCTCAACCTGGGATTATACTGCTGTAGACTTGCGAGGTAGCTCTTAGTCTAAAGTCAAGCAATTGATCCTCAAAAAAGACATCACTAAGAACTCGATCATTCTCAAGAGCTGCCAAAGTATCCTCATTCCTAGAAAATAAAGTCTTAACCCACTCCCCATGTCTTCTATAGAATTCAATCATAGAAATAATCTATTTACCTAGTTTCTAGTCTCAGTATAAAGGCTCAGTTAGGGGTACATGGAAATACCTCAGTATATTAGTAATGATGCTGCCATAAGGGAGGGACTGGTGGTTACTGCATGTGTAAATAATACATCACGTAGGAAAAAATAATCTCTTTACCCAGTTTCCTAGTCTCGGTATAAATAGGCTTAGTCAGGGGTACATGGAAATGCCTCAATATCTTAGCAATGATGCTGCCATAAGGGAGGGGCAGGTTGGTTAATGCAGGTGTAGATAACATATGACATAGAATAACATATAATAAGCTCACTGGCCTTCTCCAGATGAAGAAGTCAAGTAAACCGACATCTAGCCTAGTCATCTCATCACTATGACCCTGTTTTAGTGTAACCATGTGTTAGAGTAAATGATGCGAACCCAACAGTGAAACTTTGAAACCCACATTTAATTTAAAATTTTAATTTTCCAAGAAAGTTCTAAACAATTTAAGCTAAACAAAAACCTTAACCAAATGTTTAAGAAAACATGAACCAAATGTATAGAGAAGGATATTAATGCCATACTTAAGAATTAGATAGGAAGGTGAATGATATGTTTATTTTGGAACACCACAAGAATGCAAATTCTTAATAAATTCACTAGTTCTCAAAAGAACCAAAGAAAGAATGATCTTTCAAATTTAAAATAACCTTCATCTCTAATTGTCTTACATAGTAAGGTTGCTGAGTTTAAATAGACTAATAGAAACCCAAGATCTTAAAAATACTAGTGGAAACATTGGAACAATCCTCCAAGCATAAGTTTGTCAAATGATGCTTCAAAAAGTCTTCATCAACCCACCATTATTAATGCTAGTCATTGACAAACTTAATGCTAGCCTACCATTATTAATGCTAGTTATTAATAAACTTAATATTAGCCCACCATCATTTATGGTAGACTTATCTAGCACATTGACAAACTTGAAACAAAACAAATAAATGAAGTTGAATAAACAAAGGAGTGGTTGGAATGCCCAAGCCTAAACAAGCTGTAATAAATTAGTCATAACACCTTCTAGAGAACTCAAAATCCAACACTGTAAATTGCATTTAAAATTAACTTAATTATATTTCCAACAGTATATAGCTTGCACATTAATTCCAACTCAATTAATTTTAGTTTTATTTGAAATTTACCCTTTCTGCATTTACCCAAATTGTGTATTTGGCTACCCAATAGCTTGAATAATGCCCACAATGCCTTGTCTTCTCTCGAAACCCAATTCATCACGTCTTGCATCTTGAATTGCATTTTCAGTCCACATTTTCCCAATTAATCCATTTAAAGCAGTTCGTATCTTTTTGGCTCTATTTCTTATAATTGAGCCTCCATGAATGTCTAAAGGATCACTTGAAGCTTTAATTTTATTCCCTTGATGGTTCTCATCAGTATACTATGGAGAATGTGGACTTAGAAAGGTAGAAATTGAGACTTAAAAGACGATGAACAGATGTCATCAGAAAGGTCACAACATCTACAAATGTTCCTTATAGCATTATATAATGGAAATCATTAAAATCGAGCTCTTTTTTAATCGTATATAGGTATAAACCTTCAAAAGATGTCCCAATTATATGACTAAACTCAACAACATCAAATTATATAGAAATCCTACCATATAAGTGACTATCTTATTTTTTCGAGTAGAGAAAAGCTTCATGTTGGAATAGAACACCTTAATTAAATTGTTGTCAATCTTCTCCTCTATACTTAATGTCATCTCCCAAGAATGGTTCTCCCACATATGGTAATATTAGCAAAATCATCAATATCAATATAATATAAAGGAGTTACCAATTTTCCCATGAAGCTTGTATGGAATCTCCGAGCTATGTAAGGGGAAAGAAAGCTAAGATTGTAGAAGTCTGAGTGGTGGTCCTAGAAGTGTTAGTTGATCTCTGACCGTATGTTTGACCCTTTTGTCCTTCCTTGACGGTTCATTCTTATAGAGGAATTTGGAGTTTTTTGAATTTGATGTGTTTAGAGGAAATGGAACTAATTATAAAGAAGATAGAGTGTATAAAAAGTGATTTGGGTGATCAATTTGGCCAAAAACTAAGAAAAATCTTGCCAAAATGGAAGAAAAACGATTGGCTGACTCTAGGGTTTCAAATTAGGATTTTTCAATTTTAGACTAGAAAACTTGTTTTGATTGTGAAAATAAAGAGTTTATGGTGATTATAAAGGTTGTGAAGCTCAATTTTGCAAAAAAAGAACGAAGAAAAAAGATGAATTTTAGAGAGAGAAAGCTTTACCATCTTTAGATGAGAGATAACGATTCAAAGCCAATAGAAAATGAAGAAGAAACCATTGGATTGTTCTCTTATCACATGATAATGGCGAGCTGTTTTCATTTCATCAGTGAACTGCCATCATCCAAAACATATATAAGATGAAACACAATATCGGTTTACCATTTTCTAAATTTCTTTCTTAAAATAAGGAAAATGTATACCAAAACTGTCTTCAAATAAATTGTGAGCCATCATTTCATTTTTGGTGAACCGTTAACAACCAGAATGCTTATCTTAGGATTTTGACTTAAAATAGTTATTTGTTTATTGAGTAAATGGTTATTCGTTTTCCTCAACTATGATTTCTCATATATGTTATAATTTTTAGCCAACAATTAATCCATTCCAAGATCATTTCATTGATCTGAAATGTCGTAAAGCCTGTTTTAATGTATGATTAATGAATTCACCCAATTTAATAATAACAACCAATTCAAACAAATAAAAACATCACGAAAAAGTAAGATAGTCTTGATATCATATAAAGTTACTCTAATTTGCAATGTTCATCATTCTAAGCTCATGCCTAATTTTAATAAATTATTCTTCACTAAGGGGTTTTGTGAAGATATCTATATGTTATTTCTCAGTTGAAATAAATTCTAATGTAATCTTCCTTTTCTTAACATGGTCTCTCAAGAAATGATGTATAACCTCTGTATGCTTGGTTATAAAGTGTTAAATGAGATTCTTCGATAGATTTATGGCACTAGTCTCTGAGGGTTTGTTTCATTCAAAGAGCTTGTGCACAACAACTACTTGAGGTGATATATTCAGCCTAGTGGTTGAGAGTGCAGCTGAATTTTTCTTCTTACTAAACCAAGAGACATGTAAGTGATTGCAAAAGTGATATGTTCTACTAGTACTCTTCCTATCAACTTTATAAACAACAAAATTGACATCGAATAACAAGTTAGATATGTGAGTTCCTTTAAGATGCCAAAGGCTAAGATCTAAGATTCTATTCAAACAACGAAAAATTCTTTTGACAGCAAGCAAATGAGTTTCCTTAAGACATGATTGAAATCTTGCATATAAGCACACATCAAACATAATATCATTCCTACTACCAGTCAAATAAAATAAAGATCCGATCATACCTCGATATGTTTTGACATCAACTTCTTTTCCTTTTTCATATTTGTCAAGCTTGATTGTTGATGTCATTGGAGTACTTTTAACCTTTACATCTTCAAGTCCGAATCTTTTAAGTAAATCTCTAAGATATTTGGCTTAATTAATGAAAATTCCTTCTTTATTTTGTTTTATTTGTAATCCAAAGAAGTACTTCAATTCTCCCATCATGCTCATCTCAAATTCTTTGCCTACACAAGATAAAAATTCCTTACACAAATATTCATTAGTAGAACTAAATATAATATCATCAACATAAATTTAGATAATGAGTATGTCTTTACTCTTATGTTTAATAAATAGTATAGTATCCAATTTTTCCATTGAAACCCATTCTTCAAAAGAAATTTACTAAGTCTATCATACCATGCTCTAGTGTAATGCTTTGGAATTTTTTTTCTCTTTATTCATTATTATGTAGTTCTTAGATATATAATAATATTTGTTGTTTCTTTTAATTGGTTTATTCAAGGATTTTAGAGAATGATTCTAGGCTTTTATAATTTAATAAAATTATTTAGAATTTTCTAGTATTAAATTTAGTAATTACACAAGACATGTGTACCTACATTATTACTTGCATTAGTTATGCATTTATTATTTATATTTTTCATAAAAGCCTATATTTATTTAAAGATGCAATTATGAACATTCATAATTACATTAATTATTTTAGCTTTTCATATTGTTGCTTTACTAAAGTTTCTTTATTCAACTTTACTTTAATTTTTTAAAATTTGCTTTATATACACGATTACACTTGTTAAAGATTTACTTTATATTTATTATTGTTTTATTAAAATTTCTTTAATAAAGTTTATTTTAATTTATTATTACACTTATTAAAGTTTGCTTTTATTAGACTTATTAAAAATTTACTTTGTATTTATTATTGTTTCTTTAATAAAGCTTAGTATTACACTTATTAAAATTGCTTTATATTTATTATTGCTTTATTAAAGTTGCTTTGTTAAAGCTTACTTTACATGCATAATTGCATTTATTATTTGCTTGCTTTAAGTTTGTTGAATCTTGAAAATGTGGACTTGGATAAGGAAGCATAATTATTCAACTTCTTTCATTATTCATCTTCCTCTTTATTCATCTTCCTTCTCTCTCAACTCCAAAATTCTAAATTCTAGATCTCTCATAGCAACCTTCTCCAAATCTTCAATAGAGTTAGGGATCTTAGTTAATTTGGAAGCTTCTTGATTTGGTGAGTCTTTATTACTTATGTTTTTATTGTTTTGAATACATGCTTAACTTCAAACTCTAGTTGTATGAAATATGTTATAGAGTTCTCTGGACAGCATGTATATTTTGTATTAAATCATGGCCATCGAAAATGATTTTTGAGAATAACCTTATCCTTTTATAAACTAGACATCTAGGCTTATTGAATAAATTTTGGTTCATAAGATTTGGCTTTATTTTCGATTTTATATAGATTTTTGAATCTGACACTATTGCACTGGAAACTGTTGTTCCGGCAGAATTATTGAATTCACAAAATTATTTATACCATAAAATGAACTCGAAAAATTCTGAATTTGTAAACCGAAGTTAATATATCTGTCTAGTATTTCCAGTTTTAATTTCATAATTTTATGATTAATTTGTAATTTTATAAAAATCTCGGAATCAACACTGTTCTGTTAAAGGACTATGAGACAGCTTTGAGCCTATCATGAAATAAATAGTTTTGAAAATGTTTTTGGTATCAGATCCTCCTGCGAAATTTTATAGGAGATACCTATGGATGTCTAGAATAGATCTGCATGATATCGTATAGTTTTGATTATTAGATTAAGAGTTAAAATCTAGAGAATCGGACTTGTACCGGCATGAATTAGAAAATTAGGTTCTCGAAATAAGTTGTTATTAATTATGTCTTGTATCTTTTTAAGGTGTTGGAGATATTTAAGATTGTTAAAAGCTTAGAGGTGCGTTTCAATTATTATCTTACCAAGGTAAGTAACTCTATTCCTAGTGTACTGGATATGTAGAATAATTTTGATAGTTTAATATTATTACACGTACGTATTTTTCTTAGTTCTTTGTAACCAAATTAATTTATGCAAATGTTTTCAAATCTGAAAATTATATTATTTTTATGGTTTTAACAAATAGTATAAATGCTTTTAGATTTATAATTTATTTTTGCTAAATATTATATCATTAAAATTGTCTATAAAATGTTGGAATGAGAATTGTTCTGCAAACCTAAATCATTGTTATGATCTTTTATGAATTCAATATAAATTTTTTATTCGTATTTGATTAAAATTTTCTATGAAAATCATGCGGGCCACCTCTTGAGACTGTATGGGGGCCACCTCTTCATGGCTAAAATGCCACGAAGTGCCACGTATGGTTCAAAGTGCCACGTGTAATTTACTACGAATTGAAAAATAAATTTAAATATTTTGGTTCATTGTCCGTAGTCATTCTGATTCTAATCGTATTATACGATATATATATATATATATATATATATATATTTATTATATATATAAATATATATATATATATATATATATATATATATATATATATATATGTTCTGTACCAGTACTAGGTTTCTATTCTGAGTGTGTACACGATATTCTGATTCTGGCCAGGTGATCAGGACTATAAGTGACACTATGTGACAAGAGCTAACTTTTTATTTCCTATGAATGTGTTATATGATTTGCTTTCGAAAGTTATCTATGTTTTCAATATTCTGAATTACTATGAATTTATGTTATTTTATCGGGATATGTCGTTTTATGAAATTTATAAATTATGATATATGTTTTACTAAAAATAAGGCTTGAAATATTTTTAGTATTGATAGGCTAAGTGTGTTAGGAATGATTTTACTTACCGAGTTGATGGCTCACCCCTCGTCATTACTTTTTGCAGATTAAGTGACTTATTCAAAGGTGTGGTTATATTTGGAGCTAGAGATTTATTTACTTGCTAAGTTAAATAAAAGAATGATGAAATTCTTGAGCCTTTAAGGTTGTTGGTATTTTGAATTTGTATTTGGAGAGTTTTGAGATGTTTGTTATTTTGATGAATTGGGAGAAAATGTCAAGTATTTGATTTGTATAATTGCTGATCTGTTTAATAAAATTTAAGGTATTTCAATTTGAGAATTTGTGTAAGGATTTTTTATTTGTTAGAAACCTCCTATTACCACGTGTTCTGCACGTGATAATTTTGGGGTGTTACATCTAGGTACTTATTTTATCCATACAGTGCTTTAAACAACTTGTAAACATGATCTGCAAATTTTTTATTTTCAGAGCTAAGAGGTTGTTTCACATAAACTTCCTCCATAATGTAACTATTCAGAAATGCACTTTTGAGATCCATTTGATATAAAATGAAATCCTTATGACTTGGGAATGCTAAAAGCATCCTAATGGGTTCTAATCTAGCTACGGGTGCAAAGGTTTCATCAAAATCAATTTCTTATTCTTGGTTGTATCCTTGAGCTACTAATCAAGCTTTATTCCTTACAACCACACTAGATTCATCCAACTTATTCCGAAATACTCATTCAGTGCATATGACAGATTAATGTTCTGGTTTAATAATTAATTCTTATGCATTGTTTCTCTCAAATTAATTTAACTCCTCTTGCATTGCCATAATCCAAGATTCATCGTTTTTTGCATCCGACAAAGATTTTAGTTCAATTTGAGATATGAATGCATTATGCTCACATGTATTTCTGTGTGATGATCTAATGGTTACACCTCGTGAATGATCACTTAAGATTAAATCTTTAGGATGAGAAGATACATACCTCCACTTTTTGGGGGGTTTTTGAGAAATATCTTTATTTTGTTCGATTTTTGTTTCTTCTTATCGCCCCTCTTGATTTTCACATAGTCCATCCACTTTTTTATCTTTTGATGATTCTTCTTGTAACTCTTCATTTGTATCATCATCAGCAACAACTTTCTCTATATAGGAAGGGTCAGACACATTAAATGTAACATGCATAGCTTCTTCCACAACCAAAATTCTTTTATTATACACTCTATAAGCTTTGCTTGTATTTCAATATCCAAAAAATATACCTTTATTAGCTTTCTCTATTTTAAATGTAACATGCATATTTGAAAAATTCTTTTATTATACACTCTATAAGCTTTGCTTGTATTTCAATATCCAAAAAATATACCAACATCATATTTTAGTTCAAATTTAACAGGATTGTCTTTTGTATTCAATATAAAACATTTGCATCTCAAGACTTAAGTAATCAATGTTGGGTTTTCTATCTTTCCAAAGCTCATATGAAGTTTTATTGAGATAAAGTTTAATTAATACACAATTTAAAACATAAAATGCAATATCAACAGCTTCAACCCAAAAATATTTTGGGAATGCATTTTCATTCAACATTATCCTAGCCATTTCTTTAATAGACCTATTTTCTCTCTTTACTACTCTATTTTGTTGTGGAATTTTTGGTGATGAAAATTGATGCATAATGCCAAAGTTAAGTAAGAAATGACATAACCTTTTTCATTTCGAACCTTTTTACAAAAGATTTTAAAAGTATCAAAGGCATTATCGTTATTGGCTTAGAACAATACCCATTTGTATCTAGAATAGTCATCATCAATTCCAAATACATAATATTTACCACTTAGGCTTGCAGATTAAGAAGGTCCAAATAAATCTATATGAAGATATTAAAGTTGTTCTGAAGTGGAAGCATGATTTTTCTTTGGGTAAATTCCAGCCTACCCCCATCGTATTGAAAACATCAAGTTACCCCCCGAAACTCATTATTTTTAATTATTGACCATCGTTGACTCGTGAAAGTTCATTATTTTTAATTATTCTCTTGACGACATTGTGAGGCTCAACAAAAAAAAGTTGATGTCTGACAAGTTATTAAAAATGAATAAAGTTAACTATTAAAATATTAATCTATAAATGGTGAAGACAAGATTAAAAAATATCTATGGAAATAAATGAGCCTAAATAAATTAATAGTTTTTCTAAATTAAATATGTTAGTTAAGTAAATTACAAGCCATGCCATTGTATGGAAATCAGGATAATGGGTAACGGCATAAAAAAACAAATTTCAAAATTGTCAAAACCCACTAAAATTGAAAAAATTGTTCAAAATTCAAAATTCTTGTCAGAGCATCATCTTATATTATAGACCCATTTACATATAGTTGCAGCCCAAAAGTATTTAAATCCAGCCGTTAGTTGAAAAGCTCCATCAAACTAGCGAGAATGCCATCTTCTAGAGGAAGCTCCAGTGACTTCTTTGATGAAGAAGAGAAGGTGCAAGTGAATGGAAGGTCATCAAGTTCATAAATGAATCATGTACTGATTGTGTTGACCAAGTGACAATCAAAGTTTTTTAATCTGGTTCAAATCCTCCGAGGTTCAAAAACTCTTCATCTTATTTGTTGATCAACAACAATCAACAACGATGGCCACTAAGCATTTTTCAAAATCAGACAAGATGAAGAGTTTGCTATACACCATCATCGTAGTGCAATCATTATGTATTTTGTACATTTATCATCTTGGGCAAAAAATAAAATAGCCTAACGACGAGGCTTAAATAATAAAGATAAGAGAGTACTGAATGTACATAAATTATTAAAATGTTGTATTTCATCAAAAGCTATAAGCTACAGTTCTTCTAATATGTATGCATGTTGCAATAAATATTTCATAAAATCTAAGCCACTATCTGCTCCTAACTTTGTCTAAAATATGAATTGCAACATACCCAAAAAACCAAAAAAAAAAAAATACACTAGTATTATTGTTTTCCAACTATCATGGTCACTACCCTAATAGTGTATTAAGTACAAAAGTTACACAAAATGAGCACCAATATTTCTTGGTGGTGAATATGCAATAAAAGGAGCGATGCTGCCCTATGCCTTTACTTGAAACATACTGTGCAATAAAACCGAATAACAATACATTTTATATTACTGCAAGTATTTTACCATATCATAGGAAATATAATTTTACCATAACATAGGAAATATAACTATATTATTGAAAGCCATTTCAACTCAATAGCATATTAAACAACTTACAACAAATATGAAAAACTGATTTGCCCTTTAAATATTCCTTTGTCTTTCTTGTAGTAGAGGCAGATTGTGAAAGGCCTTGTAACACTCCACTTAAACATTTACTTTAAAGATGTTTAAAACACTATGCTTTTATAAATATAGATTAAAATTTCACGACAAATAAACGTTTCTTATAAAAAATAAGTCATACAGAAACTTATTAATAGAAAACCTTTATTTTATTGAAACAAAGTTGATCCCATCATAAAATCCCAAAGTATATTATGCCCATATGCACTTCGTCTTGGTTAGGACTTGGTGCCAGCTTGCTTTACTCATCGTTGCCTGTAATATAAGGACTATATGAGCTAAGGCCCAGTAAGATAACACTTTAATGCATATATGAATTATGATGCATATGGATGACCATATTAAACTTTTAAAAGAAACTTAGAAAAAATACAAAACAACTTCATTCGAGCCCTAGGTATGTTGCACTACAAGATTGGCACTTTTACTCTTTAAACAATATGCCATTGGGCTTTATTAGTTGATCTTTTGGGCATTACGTATCGCCATCCCCAAAAGATTTCTTTTTACTTACGTTTGGGCGTTACGTATCGCCGTCCCCAAATAATATCTTTTTACCTAACTTTGGGCGTTACGTATCGTTGTCCCCAAAGAATTTCTTTTTACTTAACTTTGAGGGCTTGCCCTCTTTAAAAACTTTGCCACCTGGTAGTACAACCATACCTATTTTTATAAATTCATTTTCATAAACATCTTCTTAATGATGTAACTCACGATATGCATGTATCCAATGCACCTTATGTCATAACATATGAAACTTTTAGATACATAACAGAATCAACATGTAACACTATTTAAGAGTAAGATTTTTTAATATAGGCAGCATAGTCGATCATAGCATAATTAAGTATAAGTATCACAAATTAGGTGGCGGGGCCGACCATAACCTAACTAAACATCATAAATTAGGTAGCAAAGCTGACCATAACATAATTAAGCATCATAGATTAGGCGGCAGAACCAACTATAGCATAATTAAACATCATCGATTGGGCAGCAGAGCCGACCATAATATAATTAAGCATCATGGATTAGGTGGCAGAGCCGACTATAACATAACTAAGCATCATAGATTAGGCGGCAGAGCCGACTATAGAAGAATTCACATTATCATAATAGCAATCACAATATAAATGAATGGTTAAAAACTGAAGTTACGTATAAAAAGAATTTTGTCCTTACATTGCAGTTGAAGTGTTACTTACCTCTTGACCTTGACTTCTCTAGACCTTTCTAAATTGAGGATTTCTCTACTCTTGTTGTTATGACTTTAGAATAAAAAAGTATGAAATTTCTAGGTTGCATTCAAAATGAGAGGTGGTGGGGGGTATTTATAGGATTTCTTAAGGCCAATGGATGGGTAGGATTTTGCCACCAATACTCTTGATCAATGGTTGGGATTAACCTTTATAAATACCTCACTGAATTTTAGAATTCTTATCTTTCTCTACAACTTTCTTTTACATCATCACTTATGTCATTGCTTTTGTCATCATTACTTATGTCATTGATTATGTCACCTTATTAAATATCTAAGTAAAGGTGAGATTATCTTTCATAAATACCTTACTAAATTCTAGAATTCTTAATGATCTCTACAACCTTCTCTTACATCATCACTTATGTCATCACTTATGTCATCACTTATGTCATCATTTCTTATGTCATTGCTTATGTCATCATTACCTAGAATTAAATATTTTATGCTATTATTATTCTAATACTTAAGGGAGCTTTAAAATAAATTCTATTATATTTAAGTGAGAAAATTATACCTCACAACCTTTTGAAGTAGTTGTTTGTTTTGTTATTTGAATTCTTGTTGTAGGTGGCATTCCAAATGAATCTTCTGATATTTCTAGATCTCGTCCTCTATTCACTAAACCTCTTGCTGGTAATTTTATATGGAGTAGCAACCACAGTACAATAAGCTTTACCATGTTTTGTATAATCTTAAACAAACTTATACATAGCCACAGCCATGTATTGAACACAACACAATAATAATGAGTGTCTATTCATAAATATTAAGAAAAGAAACTTATAATCCCAATTAACACAATCACTAACTTCATCTTGTAAATACTAAACAACATTTCATACCCTGGAATTTAAATTTAAACGAACCTGATGCAGCATCAACATTTCGTGCACCAACAAATGGTTGTATAGGTGTTGGTATTAGTGTGAGTGTTGTAGTTAGTGTGGCGCCAAAACCCCTTGCTTGTGTAGGTTTGCTTGTTGTTGTCATTGAAGTAAAAGAATTCATTCCTTGAAATGATGCACCGGAACTTGAAACTACTGCCAAACTCTTTCAATGCATCTAAATAACATAAAAGAGAGTTAGAGGATATTGAAGAATATAAAAAATCCTGGAATAAAGACATAAATTGATTAACATTAGACAATACACTTTAGCATCATTGTTCTACTGTTCTTGCTAGCATTTGCTGGATTATGAGGACAACGTCTTCTATTGTGCCCTATGCCTCTGCAGTATGTACATGAAACTGAAAATCTTCTCCTATAGGATGGTTTTTCACCAGGCTCCCTTTTTTCTACAAGTCTTAGGCCTGCCAGGTGGTCTAGGAACATGTGGGGCCAGGAGTTTATCAGCCTCTATGTGCTGCCACTTAGACTTGTCGAGTAAAGGATGAATTATGCCTAAATAACATTTCAATAATGCCTCTTTTATGAAGCAAGAAGCAATATATAGTTCATAAGTAGCCTTTAAATGAGCAATGCAAGGCATGGCATGACTGCATGGTATACCACTAATTTGTCACAGTCCATATTCACAAGTATGATTTTTCAAATTAACCACATAAGATATTTTATTATTAACTTTATATGACTTGTTGGTATCCTCAACTTCAAACAACATTTCATATACTGATATAACACGACAAAACCTTCTAGACTTAAGTAATTTGTTCATCTTCTTATTAATATAAGAAGAAACTTTAGTTGGCCACTTCTAACACTCTATCTTTCGTTATGTGATTGCCTATATCATCTTCTTTCTAATATACTCCATCAATTGGTACCTTCCTTATATCCCCAAGCCATGCATTCTAACTCTCAGTCATCTTGTTTGTTGTATGATCACATTTGAGCAGTTTATCAAAAGCATGTACTGACCAATATTTAGGGTTGATTTTCCTTAGCCAATTGTGTGTTTTTACATCAGTCTTCATTATATTGTTCATTGTTTCTGCAAAATCATCCTTATTTGCAGCCCTAATTGCCTTCCAATAATCATCTCTTAGTTGTACATTTGAAAACCTTTACGTTAAGTTGGTGAAGACATGCCTTGCACAGTACCTGTTAAAGAAAAAAAGTAAATTGTCGTTGTATACAAGGGTTCCTTAAAAAGGATATTCTTGTCCTCAAGTAAATTAATATAATCTTGTAAACACCAATTTCCAATTGAAACAACCATATCACTTGAAGAAATCACAATAAGATTTTATAATAAACTGGGCTATAATGTAAAATATTTATTGATTTGAATGATGTAAATTTTAGTTATACATTGGGAAACCTTTTTAAGTCATTTTTTCAAGTCTAGTTTTAAATTTTGTTAAGTTATTACATTAGTTTGTGTTGTGCATATATATTAGTTTTCTAAAATGTAATTGCTATTATGATATAGTGCTAAAATGTTAATTAAACAACATGGCAAATGGTAGAATAGTTGTTGAAAACATAATGAAAATTATAGAATAAGTAAGAGGTTGTTACATGTTAATTAAACACCACAGCAAATGGTAGAATAATTGTTGAAAAACAGGATGAAAATCTTAGAATAAGTATAAGGTTGCTGAATGCAACGATACTTTAGTGATAAATCATCAAATTATCCCCAAAACTTTTGCAAACATCATGCCACCCCATACAGAATTAAATACATCAAATAAAAAGGTTAAACATTTTTTTAATTAATTAAATAAAAGGCAGGAATCTTCACATACACGTTTTGTGATTCATAAAACTCCAAGTTTAAAGCATTTAAAATATCCTTCCGCCTATCGCCATAAAGGTAAACTGCCTTGCACAAGCCAAATACTCCTTAAAATACCCCAAGAACCATGTCTTACTATCAGTGTTCTTGGATTCACACACACATACTGCTAACAGAAAGATCTTTTGGTTCGCATCAAGTACAACTACTAATAATAGTACACCCTCGAATGGTCCTTTCAAATGACATCTATCAACACAAATAAATGGTTTGCAACCCTCCTTAAAATCATCTCTAAGTCTTGGGAAACTGACAACGAACCTTTTGAACTTGCACTTGTCAGCAAGGGTGCCTGATTTTGTAACTTTAAGCATTGCTAATGCACCAGACATTTGTTGTTTTATGATATGCGCGTACTTTTAAAGGTCGTTGAAGCTCTTAACATGGTCTTCAACACCCACTGACTCTAGAAATTTTCTTTTAACCCTGTAAGCCTTCTTTAAAGTGACCTTAACCCCATACATTTGTTTGATATTAATAACCATGTTATCCACAGAAAATGAAAGGTCAACAATTTTTTTTTCGGTACTTCCTCACAATCCAAGTAACTGTCGCCTTTGGATTTTTGACAATGCCCTCACATGTATGGATATTATGAAAAATTCTTATTTGGAAGTGTTCAAACATCTTTGCAATGAAGCATATACTTTGAAAGGACATTTGGATGCATAACAACGACATAATATCCTTCTTTTCTCAAATTTCACTCTTTTAGCTTGAAAGCCTTCTTGAATATAGAAGTCTTGAAAGCCCATGCAAAAGACTTCATATTTCTGAAAACCATTCCAACCCTGAACTCTACTGGATTTGTAAAATCCTTAAATATTTCACTCCTTAAAACACGAAACATTTGTACTAAATGGATTTTCTTCATCTGATGATAGTATTGGACAAAAATCAGTATTGTCACTTTCACAGCCCTCTAACAACCCATTATGTCTGTCATTGCCATCATCATCCTGAAGTTTATAACTCCTTTCATGTCTTACTTTTTCATCATCGCCATTACTTTCTGAATCTCAGGCTATAAATAAAACTCATCGTGAGCGTGAGGAAGAGGCAGATCATCCATTATTGTTTCTATTGAAGGACAGCAACTGAGTAGCTTATAATTGCCCTTTATTTTATTGGCTTAGGCCTCTTCTGAACCTTATCAAAATCCATACAATTTATTTTTCTTTTCTTTGCACTAGTGTTTGAAGTCTTAACAGGAGCAACTTGTCTCTTTTGCTTCTGTTGTTCAATTCTTTAAGAAGCCCTAATCTTCACAGAAGTAGCTTTCCTTTTGTTGGCATGTATATTAGATAACTAAACTTTATTACTTCTCCTCTTGCCCTTGTTTAACTTCTTTATTGTTGTCTGAGATAGTTCAACATGGCCAACTTGAGATGGAAATTAAGGACGCAATGCAAGTTCGTCATCAGGACTTGGCGCTTGTTGTAGAGCTAGTGTTGATTGTGTAGGTTCAAAGAATGACTGGAAAGGTGTTAATGTTGCAGGCGCACTAGTTCAGCATCTACCTTAATGTCGTCGTCATCAATTTCAAAAGGCAGATCTTCCATCTAAACATCATAGAAATCATCAATAACATTGAAGTCAGTGAAATGATCAGTGCAATCTGAAAGGTATATAGATTCAGAAGCACCATTATCATTGTCTGTATGGGTAATTGCATGACTCACTATTTGGCTGATTATTGGGTTGACTATTGGAATAGGCAATAGAGTTTGGTCATAGGCTGGTTTTGTGTCATTAAAAGCACTGCCAAGGAATTTTGTAAATGACAAGGGGTGATCTTGTTGCACATTAGCTTCCTTTGGTGGCTTAATTTTCTCTATAAGTTCTCGTACAGTTAATACATCAAATGTTGATGTCCTAGGTGGCTCAATTTGATTGTTGAGGTTCAATTTCAATTTCAGTTTCAGTTTGATGGCTTAATTCATGTAAAGGTTCATTTTTAGTTTCATTTTGAGCCTTAGGTTCATGTAGAGGTTGAGTTTCAATTTCATGAATAGCCTCAATTTCATGAATAACCTCAAGTTCGGGGGTGATAAAACAAAAAGGTCAAGTTCAAGTTCAGGGACTGGGGTTGGGGTTGAGGTAACAATCTTTCCATTTCTTCTCTTCCTTGGAACACTCTTAGTATTTCTACCACTCTTCTTAATAGGTCTTGGTTAAGAAGTCTGTGGTGCTTCTGTAGCAATACTCTGAAAGTCATCATTAGATAATCTTTTTCTAGCCACATAGATCAAATCCAGCGATGGTATCTCCATATAGTAATCAATCACTATGTACTTCTTTTCATTAAACAACAACCACACCTAATGTACTTCATTGTCACTCTCTAATACCCCATTTTTTCCATTCTAGAGCAATATAACCTCAACGATAAACCTCTCAAGAGACCAACTGTTTTTCCCAAAAGCTTGTCTCATTGCACTATTGATCAAGATCACTCTACTTAGAAAATCTAGGTCTATTAGACCAACATCCCACCTTACACCCATAAAATTAACAAAAGCCGATGCCTTAAATTTTGATTCTTGTATATCACAGCACACAAACAAGCTTCAAAATCCATAATCTACACATATACTAGTACCATTGAAATAATTTTCAAGAAACTAATAATTGTAAAACACAAGAAATGCTGACAATAAATTTTGTCAACAAGTTATAAGTTATGCCCAACAAACAAGCATATACAATATCATTTCATTCACTATAACTATTATGGTTATTCAATAGTAACCACAATGAAACACAAACAATGTTGAACAAAAACCCACCTGCATAAATTTCAACATCATCACCCAACAACAGTAACTAGTAATGCTCATAAAAACTAACAAAAAGAATAGAATTCTTGGATTGCTTCTATTTATTTCAAACTTTTAAGTGCAAAAACTAGCAAGACTTTCGTATGTTTTTTACTACTAACAAAAACCCCTAAATTTATTTTTAAAAAAAAGGTTTCCAATAATGTTTCAAAATCAATGATTAACACCATGATGCATTGGCATTAACCAAACAATAGCAAGCCCAGAAATTACATAAATACCAATACACAACCCAAAACAAAGTATGACAGTAAAATGATATAAAATAATTCTTAATTTTCTTACCTCAGCTGTCTGAGAAGGCTATTTAGACTCAGATTCTCCATTTCTACTGCCTGAGTTCATCTTGCTCCATCCAATTTCATCCTTACAACCACGTCTTCAATAGTGCTCCGTTTTTTTGTCTCAGCAAAGTTTGTAAACGAGAGATGCTTAAATTACTTTGGCGCCAAAGCAAAGCTTTCGTTTTTAATATTATATTGTCTATTTTTTTCTTTTATTTTTCCTTTTGTTTTTTTTTCATTTACAGTTTTACACCACACATTGAATTAGGTTAGCTTAAAACTAACTGATTTAATATTGCCTGCATATGTTGTCGTCATCCACGTCCCTGTGTCATTAACAATCGTTGTAGATTTGTACAAGTATAATTTTACCCTTGTTTCCGTTTAAATTAACAAAGAGATAACAAGTTTTGGGAGGTAACATGATGCTTTCAATAGTGAGGGGGTTATTTTAAGATTGTCAGTTCACGAGGGGATAGGCTAGAATTTACCCTTTTTCTTTTTTAAAAAAGTTTTGATTTGTTTTACAAATTGGCAAGCTAACAAATTCCATCTTTTTGAAAACTAATTTTTAGAAGATCTTTAACCAAATCATTTTTGGAAATCTTTGAAATCAAATTTATTTTGCATGTCGAAGCCTTTTATGCATAACAAACCATCATCATGTAATGCGGAAAAGCAATTATCATGAGTAGATGTACAATCTACATTAATAATATAACATTACCACATCTATTTCCAACAACATATCTTTACCATCAGATGCATTCTTAATAACATATTTTATTTTATCAAATACAACTCTATAACCTTTATTACACAATTGACTAATAGTAAGGTAGAGGAATCTTTACCGACATTACCAACATCACTAATCTTCCTTTTTGAATTATCTCTAAAGGATACATGTTCAACATATTTTATCTTGGTGAAACTTGAAAACCAAGTGCAACTTCTTACCATCTCGAGCATCCGCTGTCCAAGTACCATTTGTTTTTCTTCTTCTTTGAACCTGTAGAAGAAATTTTTAAGTTTTAGGTACCCAAAAATTTTTGGGTCCTAAAATATTAGTGATAATTCCTTTTGGAACTCAAATACATTTAAATCCATAATATGCATTTCCCTTAACAGGACATCTATAACTCATGTGACCATTTTTACCACAATAATGACATACAATTTTATGATCATTTGAGGTAGCCTTAACAAAGTAATTCATGTAATATTTTTGTTTTAAATTTGACTTATAACCTATACCTCCTTTATCAAAAAGATATTTTTGAGAACTAAGCAAATAATCTAAGATCTTTTGCACATTTGTAAATTTTAAGACAATATCATTTAGCTCATTACTCTTTTTCTTAAGCATTTCATTTTCATTTTTCAAATTATCAACAAGTAAATTATCATGCTTCAATGTAATGCTTTCTTTGGATGACATAAGCTCATCATGCAACATTTTATTCTCTCATTCTAAACATTTAACTTTTGCATTCAAAGATTTATTCTCACTTGAAAGTTCTGCATTTTTCTTTCTAAGAGAGACATTTTTCATTCCAATCTTCTTTAAATCATTATGCAATTCAGTATATACTTTAAACAATTCATCATATGAAGGAAAATCATTTACCTTATTAAATTGTTCTTCAATTGCGATTAGTGCCAAGTTTAATACTTTTTACGGATCTTCTTCATCACTTGATTCTTCATCACTACCATCCTAAGTGGCTACCATGGCTTTTTTCTTGAATTTGTTGAGAATAGTGCACTCTGATCTTATATGGCCAGGCTTCTTACATTTATAGCAAGTGATCACTTCCTTCTTCTTCTTTTGATTTATGAAATTCCTGAACTTTCTGCGCTCACTGAATTTCTTGAAAAACTTTCTAAATTTTCTAGCTATCATAGCATGTCTTCATCTTCATTTTCACTTTCATCTTCACTTTTAGGTTTTAATGCTTTAAAAGCAATGCTCTTCTTCTTGTTGTCTTTATCACTTTTTTCAGCTACTAAATCTTTCTCATAAGAAATAAATGAACTAATTACTTCATCAATAGATAGAGTGTTTAAATCTTTGGCTTTTAAAATGGTTGTTCTCTTAAGTCTCCATTCTTTTGGTAAAGACCTAATGATTTTCTCGACTTTCTCACTGTTTGAACAAGTCTTTCCTAGAGCTCCTAGATTGTTCACAATATCTGTAAATCTAGTATACATGTAATGCACACTCTCATTTTGTTCTATTTGAAACAATGCATATTCCTAATATATCTACTGATTGTAAACTCTTTCACCTGATTTGTACTTTTATAAACTACTTTTATTTTCTTCCAAATCTCATATGCATTAGAATAACCTAAGACTCTATGAAATTCTTTCTTATCTAAATCACAAAATAGGGCATTCATGGCCTTAGAATTTAAAGAGGCCTTCCTCTTTTCCTCTTCACTCCATTCACGTGAAGGTTTTGGAATATCTTCCCCTTCTTCATTTCTAGTAGTTGGCATAAAAAGTCTATCACTAATAATTTCCTAAATTTTATAATCTAAAGTTTGCAAGTATATTCTCATCTTAGTTTTCCAATAAGGATAGTCATTTCCATCAAAATATGGTGATCTAGTAGTGGACTGACCTTCCATAAATGTGGAATCATTTTGGGTTACTACGGATCTTTTACTCTAGATGGTTAAGTCTTAACAAGAAAACCTTTCTCTGATACTAACATGAAATACTAGCCATGCAACCCAAGAGAGGGGTGATACCAACATGAAATTTATGCAATGTTTGAATTAAAAAAATTAATCCAAATAAAGCAATCAAAAATTAACTTCAAAACAATAATTAAAAAATAAAGCAATCAAAATATAAAGAGAAAAGGAAAAGAGAATTAAACATAGAGATTGTTACATGGTTTGGTCAAACCCTACCTATGTCCATATCTCCGAACTCGCCGGGTTTGAGGATTCCACTAACCAAGCCTCCAAGGCTTCAAAAACTCTTACAATCTTTACAAGTGTCAATCAACCTCAACTACAAGAGATTATCCCAAATTTCTTAACCCAAGTGTTTTTCACACTTATAATTACTCAAATTTGATTTTAAAATAAAGATTACAAAGAGTTTCCCCCACACAATGTTTGTGTTTACAAATGAAAGCTCAAAGTGTGATTTAATGAGGCAATGACAAGTTTAAAACTCAAGAAAGATTGAATACTCAATAGCAAGCTCTATGATAATTATAGAATTCCGTTATAACTTAAATTTGATTAAGTTATTTTATAGTTAGAGCTGAAAACTAATCATTATTGGCTTTCTGCACATAATCAGATCACCGTTAACCTCATCGGTTCACCATTTTAACCAGAGCAAATGATCATTATGTCATAATTTCAAATTACCGGATCACCATTTTATAGATGTCATATTACCGTTAGTGTCCAGTGACCTACAAGAAGTTGTCCGCTTGCCGTTTTCTAATAAATGGTCAGCCATTCACATCCAAAAACTAAACTCTAGTTCTGTGCAATGTCGGTTAGCCGTTTTCCCATTAACGATTAGCCGATATCATTAAGAATTGATGAGATCTAGCCTCAAGGTAATCGGTTAGCCATTTTCTTAGTTATCAGGAATCTGTTTACTTCCAGAAAGTTATTTTATACTCAAAATATTATACGGCTTAAGTATTTTGATCAGATTATAGACCAATTTCAAAATGTGTTTGTTATCATCAAAATCATTATTATGGAAGCATACATGTTTCTGGTAGATTTTGGGTGTAAAAGAAAAGAGAAAAACCTAGCTAAAGGACGTCTTTAGACCTAAAAAAATAACAAAAAAAGGTTAAAGTTGGAGTTGGAGTGGGCCAAAGACCATACTCCGATGTCAAGTCAACTATTTAAACTTTTTTCTGGTGGTGAGAGCTCTTTAAAATGGTTAGAGGTTGGAAAAGACCTCAACCTTTTCGTGGAGTGTGTGTTTGGTCAAGAATGATGAAAATAGAACCAGGATGTCTTTATATATAGAGTACCCCAACTGTCACGTGGCGCATTTCTAATAGCTATTGGATATCCATTTCTAGGCTTTTTTTGTGCTTTTACATTTTTTTCATCATTTTTGGACTATTAGGAGCATGCTTAGAAAGCAAGAAGGCATTTACGTAGTAATTTATCCTTTTGGACATGTTGTGTACAATAGAGGGTGGTCTAGTTTACTTCAGCAGAGGATGTCTGGTAAGAATTTTGAGGACCACTGTCCTTGGTATGATGTCCTTCACTTTTTGGCAAAGATGGCAATCGGTTGTCCCCACTTTTTCAACAAGATATTTTAATATTTGATTCTGCACAATTCAATATAATCTTTTAGGTGATGGAGATATTTCTCATGTCGAACATTTAGAGATTTTTCTTTGACCATTTTGCATCAACCTGTGCTACCCCTCGTACCCTCCTAATCGCTAGGAGTACGTGGTGTATATCAGGTATCTTGGGTACCCAGTTTACGGTGTAGGTCGGGTAGCTCGAGTATCGAATTTATAATATAGGTCAGGTACCTCCGATACTGAATTTATGGCATAGGTTGGGTATCTCGGATACCGAGTTTATAGTGTAGGCCAGGTATCCCCAGATGATAACTTATAGTAATAAAAATTTTGCATCAACACTTGGCGCTTCATTTTCAATATTCTATTTATTCCTAAACACATTAACAGAGGAGGCATACAAACTTTATTCTCTAACTTGTTTATTTATTACTTTTTTTATTACAAGCAACATAGATTACCTTAATTTTCTTAAATTTTATTTTATGTTATTTTGTTCTATTGTTTATAATAAACTTTAACAACTACAATCTTTTTGTCAATTGACTTATATTTTTGCAATCATAGTAATAAGCACAAGATAGAATTACATACATGGTATACATCCATACAATTATGACAATTTATAACAATTTCACTTTTTCCTGGACATTAATTGTATATCATTTATCAGAATTTTATTACAAATTTTACCAAGAGATAAATAATATGTGGTATAGGAGTGTTTTCTAATTTTTAGTTGTAATTTTTCAATCTAACCAAAAATTTTTATTAATATATCTTTCATGGTCTTCAGGAATATGTAAACTGTACTAAAAGAAAGAGAATATAGTCCAATGCCAAAAAAATATATATAGGTTGCATCAGCTTATAAGCAATTGAGGTATCATTAGATAATAGAAGGGGATAAATAACTCAGTAGTTATAATTTTTAAATTTTTAACATTTCAGCCTTCCATCAAATCTTTTATATAAAATATGTTGGAAACAAAGCCAGAAAATAGTAAAAGTTTGGACAGTAAACCGCACTAAAATGGAAAAATAGTTAAGGCATTGGCAGTACTACCATTAAGTCCAAATTCCGCACCTTAATATACAATATCTTAGTACATGGAAGAACTAACGAAGGCAGTTTGATCTCCAGGATAATGACTATTATGACGATGTTGTACTTCAACACGATAGTTTAGAACATCAAAACTTAGAATGATGAAAGCAGAGAAAACAATATAGAACAGATAGAGTTTTCCGTTAGGAATCGAATTCTTAATATAATTAGAATTAAAAATAAATAAAATTAAAAAAAATGGCAAAAATATAAAAGGCAGCCAAGCTAGCCCACATACATGACAACCCATAGGAGGTCCCTCTGCACGTAAGTTATTGGGTACGATCGCCTAATTAATAAATTTCAGCTCATTGATTGATTAAAGTGTGTACCACCATGTTGCAAAAGAATCCAAGCCTAATGCTCTTTGGAGAAATTAAAAACAACTTATAAGCAATCCACAGTACAGAATAAAGCCAATTTGATGAAAAATCTTGTTAACTTGAAATAAAAATAGTGGCACAGTATAAGTGAACATACTAGTAAGTTTTAGGACTTGGTTGATCAGTTGACTACAATGAAGATTGTTTTAGATGATGAGTTAAGAGCACTATCGTTACTTTGTTCTTTGCTTGACAGTTAGGAGACATTAATGGTGTCAGTGAATAATTCAGCGCCAAATGAAAAATTAACCTTGGATATGGTTACAAATAGCTGGGGAATAAAGAATCTAAAAGAAAAAGTATTGAAGTGATTCCCTTTGAGTCAGATGCACTTGTTTCAAAAAAGTAAGAAAGGCGAAAGAAAAGCCAAAGTAAAAATTCCCGCTAGCAGAACATTGATAACCTCAGAGGAAGATCTAAGCCTCAAAAGAAAAATGCCAAGTACTTTCATTGCCAGAAAATGGGTTATGTTAAAATGGAGTGTAGATTATGGAAAAAGAGAACAAGCAAAAAAAAAAAAAAGGTGATGCTAAAAAAATGACGAAAAAACACTACAACCATAGTTGATAGTGATATGGATATTGTTTATGATGAGAGCTCTATAATTCTCATTTGTCATACCAGTGATTGATGATTATGCCCATGTTTGAATAAGAAATGAGAGGGCATCCAAGATTGTAGGCCCAGGAGATATTTGCTTGGAAACCAGTATTGGCTATAAGTTGTTACTTACAGATGTCAAATAAGTACCAGATATTCACCTTAATTGGATCTCTACAAGCAAGCTCGATGATGATAGTTGTAATAACTAATTTGTTAAAGAAAAATGGAAGCTTACCAGAGGCTCCTTGGTGTTAGCTAAAGGAAGGAAAGTGAACATTCACTATATGATAAAAGCCAAGATCAAGAAAGCAAATGCCATTGTGGCTGTAAAAGGTTATAACATTAAGACATGGCATAATAGGCTTGGTCACATTAGTAGGAAGGGTTGGAAACTCTTGTCAGAAAAAGATTTCTACCTAACTTGGTAGGTATGTCCCTCAAGACTTGTATTCATTACTTAGCTGAAAAGACACACGAAGTAGCTTTTAAAAGTTTTTCTGTATCTAGAAAGTTACAAATCCTTGATTTGATTCACACTAATGTTTGTATGATGCAAAGTAGATCAATAAGAGTAGTGCTTTACCTTGTGACTTTTATTCATGAATATTTTAGAAAAGTATAGGCTTTTGCTTTGAAATCTAAAGAATAGGTACTTGGTACATTTAAGTTCTTCCATACTTATGTTGAGAGAAGGACAAGAAGAAAATTAAAATATGTCAGCATAAATAATTATGGTGAGTACAGAGGACCATTTGAGCAGTATTGCAGATCCCATATAATCAGACTTGAGAAGAATGATTTTGTAGAAAAGATGGACAGAACAATTGAAGAAATGATCAAGTGTATGTTTTCTGATGCCAAGCTTCTTAAATCTTTTTGGATAGGGGTCATGCATAATGTAGTTGATTTGATTAATCTTTCTCCTTCAGCTCCATAAGATGGTAATGTACCTGAGAGATTTGGACTAGGAAAGATGTTTCTTATAAACATTAGAGACTGCTTGGTTACAGAGTACATGTTTACATCCCTAAAAATGAGAGGTCAAAGTTTGATGATATAGCCAAAAATGCATTTTCTTAGGCTATGGGTATGAAAAATTTAGGTACAGGTTATAGGATCCAATGGACAGGAAATTGATCAAAAGTATAGATGTTTTGTTTATTGAAGATCAGATAATTGATGATGCAGAGAAGAGTGATGAGTCTCAGTCATTTCTAGAGATTCATATTATTCCAACCTTAGCTTCTCCACTCGTTGTTCATGATGATTATTTGAGAGCTGGAAAGTATAATAATAATAGTCTAGCAGAACCAATTGAACAAGCATATCTAGAACCAGTAGCACCACCAGTTGAGCCAAAATTAAAGAGATCCACAAGAGAACGGCGACCTTTCACTAAATATTCTCTGCATGAGTATGTAATGCTTACAGATAGAGGCGAGCCAAAATGTTTTGAAAAAACTATGTCTGATCAACATAAAAATGAGTAGGTTAAAGTCATGCAAGAGGAGATGAAATCTTTAAATAAAACCATATTTATGACTTAGTAAAACTTCCTAAAGAAAAGATGTAACTGAAGAGTAAATAGTTTTACAGGCTAGATTAGTTGTGAAGGGTTTCGGTCAAAAAAAATGTGTTGATTTTGAAGAGATATTTTCTCCTATGTGAAGATGTCTTCCATCTAAATTGTTTTAGGATTAGCAACTCACTTGAATTTGAACATTGAACATCTTGATGTGAAGATAGTTTTCTTGCACAGTGACTCAAATGAGGAAATATATACGGAGCAACCTGAAAGGTTTATGTTAAAAGTAAAGAAGAATTTATATGCAAATTGAAGAAACGTTTGTGTGGGCTAAAACAAGCTCTTTCTTTAAATTAATAATCTTTTACTTTATGTGGATGACATGTTGATTGTTGGCTAGGATGCTAATAAGATTGATAATTTAAAGAAAGAGCTTAAAAAGTCTTTTGTAATAAAGAAATTGGGATCGACAAAACATATTCTTGGCATAAAGATTTCCTGTGATAGAAAAATTAAGAAGTTATAGTTATCTCAAGAAGCATATATTGAAAGGGTTCTTGAAAGATTTAACATGAGCAAGGCAAAATCTGTTTGTTCTCCACTTGCAGGCCATTTCAAGTTTAGTTCTGAGTATTGTCCTATAAGTGAAAAAGAGAAGCAAGAGATGAGATGAGTTCTTTATGCTTTAGCAATTGGTAGTTTGATGTGAGCCATGGTCTATACCAAATATTGCTCATGTAATTAGTGTAATCAGTCGATTTCTCTTCAATCCAGGCAAAAAGCACTGGACAGTAATGAAGTAGATTCTCAAATACATCAGAGGTACTTCTAAGGCATATTTATGTTTTGGTGGTGACAAACCTATATTACGAGTGTGCACGGATGCAGGTATGGCAAAAGATTTTGACTCTAGAAAATCCTTATAAGAATATGTGTTCACTTTTGCAGAAGGAGTAGTCTCATGCCAGTCTAGACTTTAACAGTGTGTTGTTTTGTTTACCACTGAAGTAGAGTATATTATAATTGCTGAAAGTTGCAAAGAAACCTTGTGGATGAAAATTTTCCTACAAGAGCTAGAAGTGGAGCAAGACACCTATGCTATGTACTTCAACAGTCAAAGTGTCATTCACTTAGCAAAAATTTGACATATTATTCGAAATCCAAACATATTAATGTGAGGTATCATTGGATACGAGACATGTTTGAGAAAAAACAGTTGCAGTTTAAGAAAATTTACACATATGATGACAAAGTCGTTGTCCAAGAAGAAACTAAAAAACTATATTTATGGGTGGTGCCTCTATATGATCTGGAGAAGGAGATTTGTTGGGTTCAATTCATTTAGGTGGCCTAAGCCCAAAACTTTGTAAGTTTTGGTAGTTAAGCAATTAAAGACAACTTGAAGAGGCTACTGAAATTTTTCATTAAAATTAGGTTTTGATAAACGCACTATATATAGAAAAGCAATAATATTACAAGCAAAAAAAAAAAAAAAAGAGAGAGAGAAGAGAGAACAATGTTGATTATTTCAATTTGGGGCCAAGGGTTTTAATTTTTTATTTGACAAGCTGCACATCCTTTCCCGATCATTATACTTGAGAGAGGGAGAAAACATAGTAACTAAATTACTTGTAACTAAATCACTAGATGATCTAGCAGCATACATGGCAACATTTAGTGCTTTAGAAGTCTAATAAGGACGAGTTTAAATAGATTAGAAGAAATTTGTTATCATGATTTTTAAATTTTGGTTTGGCTAGTTTAATAAGATTAAGTTAAGAGTATCTCCAAAAGGCTCTATAAATTTTACTCTTCAAATATTTGTTTGCTTCCCTATGTGGCAAATAGAAGAGTGAAAAAATATATTATTCTCCAAAAAACTCTTCAAATAGAAATGATTTAATATTATTTTAATTAAAGAACTATTTTTTTAAAGAAAAAGTCAATAGTAATTAAAGCACTTCTCTCTCTTTCTCCAACAAAAAATAATAAAATATAAATTGAAAAGGGAGAAAGTAACTCTCTAAATTTGAAGAGAGATGATCACTTCTTATTTGAAGAATCTTAATTAAAGAGTTTTTTAGATCCTTAAATGCTGATGTGGCTCTTCAAATAAGTAATAAAATCTTATTTGAAGAGTTTTTTGGTGGTGCTCTAAGGCTAAGAATTAGCTTTAGTTAAAGTTTATCTGATCGTTTTGCTTACAATAGCTTATTCTCTTTGTATAAATAGACTTATTGTGATAAAGAATAAAATGACTTGAGTTTCCTTTTTTTCCTATTTTACAAATTTTTGTTTCTTATTGAGCATCAATGCATATAAACTGAAGAAGTTGATGACACAACTGAATGTGATGGACATGATGGAATGCATTGGCTCTAACTATATAAAATATATGAATTTGGATCTGCAAAGAAAGATACAAGTTAAAAATGGTTTTTTTTTTAAGTGGACAACAATTCATAATTAACTAGAATGCAAAGACAAGACATCTTGATTCTTCTTTAAACTCTTAATGATTAACTAGTATCCACAAAGGCACAAAGAGATTGCTACTCGATGGCCACCATTGGGACAATTTTGGTCTTAAATGAATATTAGATTTGGTAAAAACATGCAGCTTGTTAATTTAAGATTGGATAAAAACATGAAACTTTTTATGTTTTTAAAATTAGCCTTAAGCTTTTACTTGCCCTTTCAATTTTAGGGGCATAAGCAAATAGGATTAATTAGCTTGGAACCGAACTAATAAAAAAAAATTACTCCTGAAATATTCATTCAAATTTAATTAACAATATCTCCTCATGTCTCATTCATTGCCAGAATCACAAACATAAGAAACCTTAATATCATTACCTTGTGTGGACTATGGAAAGTAGTAACAATGGTAAAGATATTAGAGATGATGGTGGATCGAAAGCGAACATCTCAAGAATGGCTAGAAGCTACAACATCAGAGCGTAACTAATGACATCGAGCGTCAATGGCGTGTAAGTGCTTGTGAGTGAGACTGAGTGAGTAGGGCTAAAGGGTTGTGCTTGTTCCATCGTTGACCGTTGTGGATGAAAAAGAGAAGAGAGGAATGAGCAATTAAGGATTTTGATTTTTTGTTTTTTGGGGGCCATGATCACGTGCCCTAGGTGAAAGAATTAGACATACATGCGCGCATGCGCGTATTTTTGTGTGTGTGCCTGTGGGTTCTTCTTTAGTCCGGGCATCATCATTTTTTTCGTGTGGACACACTATTAAACTACATAATTAGACCACACAAAAATAATTTAACAACTCAATCATAATTAGAAGATAAAATATTATTTTGGAATTTACACTAATTCCAGATATATATACTCAAACTTGATAAGATATTTTCTTTTGATCTAATTTTTTCCTCTTAATTTGTCACGAAAGACAAGAAAATCTTAATGTAGTAAATATTCTCCAGAATTTCTCGTAAATTTGAATCCATAACCTCTCACTGGCCAAGTGGATATAGTGTAACTACAATTATACCAGTTTTGGCCTACTCTTTATCAATACAGAGCAAAATAGCTTGAGTTCAGTTTAGAGATGGTAAAAAAGCCTGACCCGTATTTTGATGATCCGACCCGACCCAACCACTTAATAATAATGAAAAAAATATGTATTTTTATTTAAATTGTGTGTTTATATTTGAATTAGACATGATTTTTTATTTATGGTTAGTTATTTATATGATTTTATGGTTAAGATATTGATTAGAATAAATTTTATGTTTTGTTTAATACATCAGGGGTGGTAAATTTAAATTATTTAAATATTAAAAAATTTTAAAAAAATTATTTGATTGGGCTCGAAAAAAGCCTGTGCCCGAGCCTGGCCCAATTGGAATTGGGCCAAGCCCGGCTCGACGGTGAAAAATCAAACTTTTTATCGAATTCAAACCGTGTGTTTTATTGAGCTCGAGCCCGCGCCTGACCCGACGGACTGCCGGCCTAAATGACTATTTTTTTGGATGAAACTTCAAGAAGTGGTTTTCCCACACAAAACGACGCCGCTTTTTCCTCCATCTTATGAATAAATAAGAAATCCACAAACGGTTCGGGATCCTCTCTCCTTTAGGTTACTCGGATCAATCCACTAGGGTTTATCAACAGAACCTAAAAAACCCTAATTTTGACTTTCTCAACAACTGATTATCACTCCCAAGAAATGGGTAAGTGCCCAAACCGGAAAGTAAAGAAGAGAAGATACTCTCACAAGACTGCTCGCCTGGCAAAATTCCTACGCAAAGATATCCTTTTTTATTTACTAAATTATCGAATTTAATTTTTTGTATTTTATTTAGTGGAATATTTTCTATTGTGTTTCTGTTTTCTTGACTGAGAATTTGTGTTTACGGGACGATGCCGTTTATGATGAGCTTCAAAGGTCAGATTCCGCAGAGAATCCCTTGCCTTTTGACGAGGATTTGCCTGGAATGGGCCAATATTATTGCTTACACTGCGAGTATGTTTTCATTTTTATTTTAGTTATGTTTGTTTGTATATACTTCTTTGGGTTGATGAGAAATTGAAGGAAAAGCAATTGTAGTATGCAGAACTTTATGGTTAACTGTTACTAAGCTTAAATTGTCAATGCTGCAACTTAGGTTATTGTTAATTGGCTTTTAGTGACAGAAGTTAGGGTTGGGACTTCTTTTATGGTGCTTTGTTTAAAAAATGATATGGGTATGGTTTTGATATGTTGATTGTTCTTAATCTTGTTTACAGCCGATACTTTGCTAATGTGTTGGTGAGGGATGAGCATTTCAAGACAAAGCGACACAAGAAGCGGTAAGTGACTTTGCCTTCATTTTTTTTCACTGTCTTTTTTTCCCTTCCCTGAACATCTTTTTGTTGATTGGTGACGGTTTGGTGCTCTATTTATTCATTATTCTTAGAAGAAATGGCATGTTACAGCCTGTTAATCTGAATAGTAGGTTTTATCTGGAATTCTATGCAGTATGTTTATAGTGCATAACGGGGGCATGAATCTTGCTGCTTCAAATGTTAATCGATGGGGTTCTATTTTTCATTTTGACAATTTGTTTGATAAAATATTCCGAAACATTCAGAATCATATATTGCATCTCAATCTCAAAAGAATATTAAAATAACTGCTTTGAATTTACTGATAGTTGGTGCTAAGTGGATTCCCATGCTAGTTGAAGATGATACATGGTAGCCTAGATTCTTGCATAAGCATTTTGTTATGTTGCTCAAGAAAGTCTCATTTTCATACTCTCATTTACAATGATGATCTCATTTTCACACTCCCTTTTTCCCTCACTCTTAGAACCGTAACATATAACAGTAAAAATCAGCTTGATATGATCTTCTATTGAGCAAACCCTTGAGTGAAGCATGAGAAGGAATTTGAAGGTCTTGTTAATGCTAGGAGCTTAAGGATTGTCATTGTGATAATATGTCATATGGATTGCTTGTTCTTTCTCATGATTAAGTTAATGTTCTCTAAATTCTAAATGACCAATGCTTTGTTTCTCCTTTAACAACTGTTAATGGACTCTAGTGAGAAATTCTTATATGTGAAAACGTGCCTGCAATTTTCATGCAGAAACCGAACCAATTTACCGGGATCTTTGCTTAAATGTGTTGCTAGAATACAATTCATACCTTAAAGAGTTAAATGTTCTTAACTCAACTTTCCTCCAAATGAATGTGTAGAAATGACTTCAAATACCTTTGATCTTCCTTCTAATTTATACACATTGAGGAATAGATGTGTGAGCCTATGAGGGATTTAAACAATTTTCTTTAGCTCGCTTGCTTATGATTTTAGTCTTGCTTATTTTGAATTAAGTATAAAATCATTAGTTTTGGCAACTATGCTTCTTTCTTTTGTCTACAGTCTTTTCCATGATTTATCATCAACAATCTTTATTATTTACAAAATACTTAGCATTTATATGTGAAAAGAATTCACCAAGTGGAAGAAGCATTAAACCTAATTTTAAGTTTGTGTCAAATCAATTGTTAAGGACTAAAAATACTAAGTATTTTATAGTTAACTTAACGTAACATCAATCTATAAGTGGAAGAAATTGTGTTTATGTCACAGTCATCAACTAGTGAAAAACCTTAATCAAATTAGGTTTATATCACGTCCATCAATGTGTGTAATTTCTAATTGTAAATTACAATTGTAAAAATAATTATAATTTCAACATGTTGTCTATAATTTCCAACAATTTGATACCAAATCTTATCTTGTCAATTCCATTATGGAAACCGAATATGTGGTAGCATTTGAAGCCGCTAAAGAGGCTATATGGCTTAGAAAGTTCTTAATGGAACTGCAGTAATTCCTCATTCAAAATTACTTATTGTACTATATTGTGACAATAGTGGAGCGGTAGCCAATTCCAAGCATCCTCGAAATCATAAGAGTGGGAAACACATAGAGAGGAAGTATCATCTTGTTTGTGAGATATTACAACATGTTGATGTCATGCTTGCCAAGATAGCATCGATAGGGAATCTAGTGGATCCCTCTACAAAAAGAACTTTCTAAGTCATACAGCTTCTTTAATGGCTTCAGATACTGCTACATATTCGACTTCCATAGTAGAATCAATAATTCAAGATTTGATATCAAATTATTGGAAATTAAAGAAAATAATTGTAATTTGCAATTAAAAATTACACACTGATGGATGTGACATAAACTTAATTTAATTAGGTTTTCTCAATGGTTGATAGACGTGACATGAACTCAATTTCTTTCACATATAGATTGATGTAATATTAAGTTAATTACAAAATACTTAGTATTTTTAATGCTTATAGCACTTGATAATTGACTTGACATAAATCTAAAATTAGGTTTAATGCTTCCTCCACTTCTTGCTAAATTCTTTTACTTATAAATACTAAGCATCTTATAAATATTAAAGGCTATTGATGATAAATCTTGAAAAAGATTATAGGAAAATGAAAGAAGCTTAATTGCCAAAACCAATGATTTTGTGCTTAATCCAAAATAAGTAAGAAATCATAAGCAAGAGGACTAAAGAAAATTATTCCTCAACACGCCCACATGTGTGTGTTCCTTGATATTTAGAGAGTAGAAGGAAGATCAAAAGTATTTGAAGTCTCTTCTATACATTCATTTGGAGGAAAATTGAATTAAGAACATTTAACTGTTAAGGTATGAATTCTATTTATTCTACAAACATGTTTAAAGCAAAGATCCTTATAAATTGGTTCAGTTTCAGCATTATAACCAACAATGTGGAGATACCGCTATTTTGTTCAGCCCCTCCAAGGTTTTTAGTTCAAGCTAAAAGCATCTTCACCTCCAAATGCCAAAAAAGCTTATGCATTGTTTTGGATTTCTTAAAAATTTAAAGAGAATATTCCATTTGACCTTACTTCTTATTAATTGCAGTGTAAAGGAAATGATGGGGCCTAAACCTCATACACAACTTGATGCTGACTTAGCTGCTGGGATGGGTATGCCAGATAATGGTCCAAAGCTTATGTCTGTGTGAGGTTTTTGTTTTTAGGGTTAATTCAATATGTATGCTATGATATGAGAGCTAATGTCAAGTCTTCAGATAATGGAAGATATTAGGTGTTAAAGTCAGGTCTTCAGATAATGGAAGATATTAGGTGTTGTAAGGATTATGTCCTTTCTGACAGTTGCTAATTTTTTTCCTGAAAGAGTATAAATTATTGTTTTTCCTAGTTCAACATATGAGGCATGACAATTGTGAGTTCTTCAAACCCCCCCCCCCCCCAAAACACCAAAAAAAAAAAATTCTATGTCTTAGTACTGTTCAGAGCATTTGCTCAAAGAGATTATGGATTTGCTTGTTTTAGTTCTCAACAATTTCCTACTGTAAATATTTTTTTATTATTGTGGCCATTGTTTCCGATACAATCAGAATGTGAGGCTCTTAATTTGTTAATGGCTGCATTAGATCAACTAGGGGGTCAAAAACATTGCAAATCCTTGTCTGGATTTTAGCTGCCAATGGACAAATTTCAATGGGTGTGGTCTAACAATCTGATTATTTTTTAGCAGGAAATGATGCGATATATTTGTCGAGTGATGTATTATATTTTATTTTTATGGTGGTGTTTAGTTTTTACGAAAAATTCAGTGATCATTCAATTTCCAAGTCTTCAGGTTGTCTTTAGTTGTGTTTTTCACAATTGTTGCATGGAGCAGTTCACTTAACCCAGACAGTCATAAATCGATATGTTAATTTATGGGCTGAATACAATTCAGAGGAGACCTGCTTTGCTCTGATGGTTAATGGAACAGTTAGCCGAAAACTCTATTTTGCATTCTAGAAACTGGCTGGGTTTAGCACATTGGTGTGGGAATGTCCTGTTATGTGTATTCGGAAATGTTTTTTAGATCGTGAACATTTTTACTGCCTGTTGATAAGAGCTAATTTGCATCAAGTTTTTTTTTTTTTTTTTACTCTTTGCCATCAATTTTCTCCTCTACTGTACCTCAAGTAAGTTTTGCATGAAACATTTTACCAGGACCTAAAGAAGTTTTAATCTATAATCAAGGTTGAATAGAAATTTGAAGATAGATGATTGTCATATTTCAGGAAAATGTGGCTTGCTTCCTATCACCAAAAATGTGAGGCTAATGTTGGTGTAAGCCGATAGATGATTTGAATCAATCCGGGGAAAAAAAAAAGAAAAAAATCGTTTTGTTCATGATGTTTGATGCGAGTGGTCCAATTTCGATAATTTTTTCTTTATGATATAGATGGATACTAGAAAGAGGAAACTCGCACAAGAGGTGGAGAAAACAATTAAAGTGTTGGCATTTCTCAATGTTTAAGTGAAACATGACTTAATAAGCCAAGTGCAACAGCTCAGCCCCCGCGGTTTTGTTATCGAGAATTTAAGGCTGCTTATAAATATAAGTTGTTTGTCTTGCCTTCACCGAGAGCGTGTTTATCTCACCTTTACTGAGAGCAAGGCATCGCTTGCAACTCCAGGTAGAAATTGTTTATCTCACCTTTAATGATGCCATTCAAACATCTGAGTTCGAACTTATTTGTAATTACTAAAATATGGTAGTTAAAGATAAGTTGTCACATCAAATGCTGGGATCCTCGTCGTTACGGTAATTTTAAAGTATCTCTGCACATAAGAAGCAAGAGTTTCTAGCTCTCTCCTCATCTCAGCTGAGCGGTCAGCTGAGCGGACAGCAGTGTGTCATCTCCAATTGAAAAATAAAAGCGCCAGTGCCGACAGCATCAAGCCAAACACTGTTCTGTGCCGCTCACATCCTTAAAAACATTTTGAATCATGACTGTGGTCCATTGTTAAGCGCACACTTTTGCCAGCAAGGCAATTTATAAAACACCATCATCTTTCTGTCATTTTCTCTCCATGCACTACGTGCTTGTCCACTTACTTTCTTCTGGTTGAGTTGCATGATTTTCCACCACCTCTTTTTGAGTCCTCCTGTTGCTATCTATCTATCTATATTTGGATTGCTTTTGCAATTGCATCCTCACATGCGCTTCCTCCATGTGAACTCTTTTCAATAACTCTTTTCCCCACATAATTATTATATACATACCCGGTGGATATCAAAGATTGAATTATCTCCAATTGCCCTATCTTTAAAGCATAGATTGCGATGTGTTGCTTGCTGAACATATTATCCATTATGCTATCAGTGTCTGGAAACGATGGACTTCTAACATGCATGCTTCTTGTCATGGTCAAATTTAAATGGGAAAATTCTATTTGCACCACCACCCTGCTCTCAATGAAAGTTACATGTATCTGCAACAGAATTTTGACAATGGTCAATGGCTATGCAGCACTTGAGTTTTGGTTTTCGTATTAATGTGCTGTTAACACAGTTAAAGAATACATGTTAAAAAGATTATTTGGCCCATAAAATTTGTGGTCATTTGTTCTCAATTGCTGGTCTCTTAAATATTGAGAAAACTCTGAAAGGACAGGAAAATAAATCAAAATGAAGGAAAAGCAATCAACTTAGGATTTTAATTAGGTTTTTTTTTTTAATTATTGATTTTTTTTTTCGGTTTTAAGGGAAATGACGAAATTCCCCCTGTGATGTTAACAAATTACAAGATGTAAAATTTTGAGTTCTGCAGAACCATTGTCAGAATTTCTTGGTAGGTACGTGAACTTTTAGCCTAAGTGAGGTAGTTCAAAAATAATTTTCCAATTCTAAACAAGGATCTTTCATCCCATGATATGGTTTTTTTTCACAAAGCATGTGAACAAACAAATTGCACGAGTGCTGCTGCTTTTGTGAATTCATTTTGATGGCAATGTGAAAGTAAGGAGTATTGGTCATTATCATTTCCTTAAAGAGATTCAGAGAGATAACATATATTGTAAAAAATTAGGTAATACACATATTATATACCAAAACATTAAACTGACAAGCAAAACTCAAAAAAATCATCAAGGGGTATGCAGAAAATACTCCACTTTTTAACTTGGTTTAATCCTTAAACTTACTAGGCTTCTCTTTCCTCGTCATCTTTTGGTTTGGCTGAGGAACTTGAACCTGATGTCATTCCGATAACCTGGCTATGTGTGAACCTTTGTAACTGAATCATCCGGGCGTAACATCCATCAGGATTATTTTTCAGCAGGTGTGAATGAGATCCTAGTTCTGCGACTTTCCCATCATCGATTACTGCAATGACATGGGCGTTCCTGATGGTTGATAGTCGATGAGCAACAACAATTGTTGTTTTTCCTGAGCAAGCACGGTCTAGAGCCTCCTGAACGGATCTCTCAGACTCAGCATCAAGTGCACTTGTTGCCTCATCAAGCAGCATAATCTCTGCTTTCCTCACAAAAGCCCGGGCAATTGCTACTCTTTGCTTCTGGCCACCAGAAAGCTGAATTCCTCTCTCCCCTACGAATGTCTTGTAGCCGTCAGGCAATGAAGATATGAATTTATCGGCATTGGCCAATCTAGCTGCTTCAATGATCTCAGACTCGGTCGCCGACTCGTGCCCATAGGCAATGTTTTCATATATTGTAGAAGCAAAGAGGCATGGCTCCTGTGGGACAATTGCCATATGCCTTCGGAGGGACTTAAGATTATATTTTCGAATGTCCTTCCCGTCAATCATAACCCGTCCAGATGAGGGCTCATAGAATCGCTGTACAAGTGCAATGACTGAACTCTTACCACATCCACTAGGACCCACGAGAGCAAGAGTTTTGCCAGCCCGTGCACGAAGGGAGAGGTCACGGAAGATTGGAATATCAGGGCGAGAGGGATAGGAAAAGTCCACATGCTTCAATTCAACTTCTCCACGAAGACGGTCAGGAACAGGGGTGGCATCCGGATCATCAGGCTCAATTTCAGTTTTTCGGTCAAGAAGATCAAAGACTGACCTCATGGCTCGCCCACCTTTGATGAAGTCAGGAGCCAGGGTTAGAGTTTCAGCTGCACCATTGGCAGAGACCATGAGAACCATGAAAACTCGGATTGTCTTTGAGAAATCAGAGATCCCATGCTTCACAAGCCAGGAAGAATACCAAAGGCCAAGAGCGTAGGAAGCATAAAGACAAAATTGAGCTACCCCGTATCCACTTCCAGCAATCTGTCCTTTCCAAAAGCATCTTCGTAACGGAGTTTGAAGGTTGGAGGAGAAAAGACCAACAATCATTAACTCTGAATTGAAGGCAGCAACAGTCCTCACATTGCCAATGGCTTCCCCAGCCAGTTGCGTGGCCTTAGAATGCGCAGCTTCCATGTCTCCTGAGAAACCTTTCATGAACATTTTCTGTAAAAGATTCATCATAAAATTGTTTAGAATATAGTTCAATAACCATATGTGTATGATATGAAAAAATAGATATAAATACAAACCTGCAAAACAGTGGCTGCAACAACTACCGGAAAGACAGCTATGAGAACAAGGGCAAGACGCCACTGCAAAACAAACCCTGCAGTGCAGGCAACTAGCATAAGTGCTGTGTTCTGCACAATAACTTGAATCCGGTCTCCAATAGCTGATCTGACATTGTTGGCATCAAGAGCCAGCCTTGCTGCAATCCTAGCACTCTCGTTTTCCTCCTGATCGAACCAAGCCATTTCATTTTTCAGCACTGCCGCCAGCATCTTCTCCCTCACGCGTTTGGTGAGGTTTTCTCCCACAATATCCCAGAAGGAATGCTGTAGTGTGTTAAAGAGAAGTTCGGCTGATGAAAGCCCAATTAACAAATAGCAGTACTTTGCGATTTCTCTGATCATGTAAGCATGGTCAGGATTATAGTAGACACTCATGATAGCACTTAGAACATATGCGAAGAAGGCATTAAGGGATCCACAGATAACAGAGCCCACAGAACCGACTAAAGCATAAACCCATTCAGGAGAATTCATCTTTGCAAGGCGCCAGAAAGAACTAGCTTGCTCCTTAAAAGCAAGCTTCTCATGTCGGTAACTGGGATATGTAGCATCAAGTGATAAACTAAAATCAGAAGTGGAGAAGTCAGATAGCCTGCGTGAGTAAGGTGATCGTCCATAAGAAGAATTTCGTGCAATTATTGGTGAGCTTACTGAGTTCCTGGCACTAGAAGGCCTGCGATAAGTATAATAACCATATTAGAAACGAATTTTCCACTCCATAAACAGCGTAAACAAGACGCATAAATGGTGGAACATACCTTGCACTACTCTTTCTGGCATTGTTGAGAGCAGTTTCATGAGCTGCTTCTTGCATTCTTATGAGCTTGGCATAGACACCATTTTCTCCCTTGGCAATGAGTTCATCATGAGTGCCAATTTCTGAGACGCTTCCCTGCTGCAGCACGGCTACAACATCAGCCTTGCGAATAGTAGAAAGGCGATGCGCAATGACAAGAGTTGTTCTTCCGATCATGAAACGATCAAGAGCTTCCTGCACCAGCTTTTCTGATTCTGAGTCCAGAGCACTTGTTGCCTCGTCTAGGAGCAGAATTGCCGGGTTTTTCAGCATTGCCCTGGCTATAGCTATCCTCTGCTTCTGCCCTCCTGATAGCTGCACTCCTCTCTCTCCTACCTGCCATTTTCAAATAATTTATTTGACTTATTATTTATCTTAATGCTTTTTTGGGTCCCAATACTTTTCTGAAAAAATTATAATATCAATTGATTCCCCAAAAAATTTAAGTAGACATGAAATGTTAAAAGGTTCATGATATGTATGGATAATCGTTAGATGATCTTCCTTTTCATATTTAAATGCATAGCTTACAACACAAGGTTTGCTACTCCCTCTTAAATTATAATCTTAATAAAAATAATAATAAATGAAAAACTTGATTCTTTTGACTTAATAAATTAACGAACCAAGTATTCTTTCCATAATTTCTTCTCCACCGATCATCGATACTCTATTATTTTATTTTAATTTTAGGTCTGAACCAGTCACTTCAACTATCATTCAGAGAACATTTTCTTGGCATCATTATTATTTTAATCCCCCAAGGCCATTAACATTTCTTTATTTCCAGAGAACCTTTTGTCCTCTTCATTTTGCGATGTGTTCAACTCACTGTTCTAGTTTTTATTGTTTTTTTTTTTTGGTCTTATACCTGCACATGCACTGCTGACTGAAGCATGTTACCTTCTTAGAAATTCATACATGATAGACTTACATTGACTTCACTAAAAAAAGAATATTAAACTATCAAATAAAATAAAGTTTGGTTTTGTTTGTTGACCAAACTATGCATTCAATCTTGAATATTAAAAAAAATAATAATAATGTCTGGCCATTACATTCCATTAAAAATATAACCAAACATGACACTTTTGGTCAAGATCCATAATTAGCTTCACCTTCTAGAATAAACTAACTTCACCCCACATCCCCACCCTCTCCCAACTGCCATAAAGACAATAGCCCAATCGACGCTAATTGATGGCGCATATCCATAGTAATTATTATGGCAAATAAATTTTATCTTTTTCTAGGTGGCAATTAGCAAAGTTTCAGTGGAAAATGATAAATGCTATAAGAAGCTTTAGATAATTTAATTCTATAGTAGCGTTATTTGTTTGTTTTCTTTTTTATTTTTTGAAATACGCTTCGGGTGGGTATCAGAAAATCTAGGCATATCATCCACTAAACCCCGACCTTCCACTGATTATTACTCGAACTTGGTTGATTAAGGGTACAAAACACTTTTACGGCCAACCTAGCTCCGCGAAGAGCTTTTTAGTAGTGGTCAAACAGAGTCAATTTGCTAATTTATGATGTCAAGCTAATCTATCTGAAATTATTAACTAACCTGAGTGTCAAACCCATCTGGTAGCTTGATGATGAATGAATAAGCATTGGCAACTCTGGCAGCTTCTTCAATCTCATTTAGATCTGCATCAGGCCTACCCAACAGTATGTTCTCTTTAATGGTGGTAGCAAAAAGTGCAGGCTCTTGACTCACAAGTCCTATTTGCTGCCTCAACCATCTCAGCTTCAATGACTTTATGTCATGCCCATCCAGCAGCACTTGACCTATACAGGTTTCATAAAATTTGCTAAAATTAACTGCAAGCTTACATACTAATAACTTAATCAAACAGAAAAGGAGTAATTTTCCCTTCTTCTTTTTTCCAACCTGAGGTGGGATCATAGAATCTCTCGATGAGAGAAACCACAGTGCTTTTACCGGAACCACTGCTGCCAACCAAAGCAATGGTCTTTCCAGCAGGTACAGTGAGGGAAAAGTTGTTGAGGATCTGAACTTCAGGCCTTGAAGGGTATGAGAAATCAACATGTTTTAGCTCTATGAGTCCAGAAACCGAGTCCAACTCTAAACCAGATTCACTATTTCTATCAATGCTTGGCTTATGATCAATTATGCGGTAAATTTTTGCTGCTGCAACTTTTGCCTTTGCAAATGCAGAAATGCTTGGAGCTGCCTGAGCTAAAGCCCTATAACAAAAAGAGAAAGCTTAAGCAAACGAAACAAAATGAAATCTAAAACCTATTGAACAAGGAGATTTACAAAGTAGTACTCACAATCCACCGATCATAACTGCAAACATGGTGGCTATCGCTAGCCCTCCATTGGTAAAGTGATGCCTAACAAGATAACCACCATACCAAAGAAGAAGAGCATAAGAACAGAACACAACAAAGTAAGTGGCACCCAAACCCATCCCCTTTGCAAATCCACTCTTGTAACCGAGCCTTTGAGCAACCTTCAATGCTGATGAGTAAGCTTGCAATGCCCTAGATTCACCAACAAATGCAAATACGACCCGAATTTGAACCACGGTCTGCAATTTTTGTTGAAATCAGTGATAACCCAGATCAGAAAAACAGAGAAATTTGCTAACGAGGATCAATTTTTTTTTGTGGTTTTACCTGTTCAACAATGTTTCCAGCTAGTGATAGGGCTTCTTGACTCTTGCCAGCGAGTTTGGCCAAAGAAGTGGCGTGAATGGCTCCAATCACAGCAATGAGAGGAACAACCGCCAATGTGACCAAAGCTAATTGCCATACAGCAGTGAAACCAACTGCAAATCCAGTCACAAATGTCGCCAAATAGTGGATGAAATTACCTAGCTGCACATACATACAAGGCCTAATTATAAAAAAGAACAGAACCAAGAAACAAACCATGAGAGAGAATAAAATTTTAGTTCCTCACCTTCTCACTAATGGCATCTTGGACGATCACTGCATCAGTGTTAATGGCATAAACGACGTCGCTGGTTCGAACCTCGGTGTCAAAATACTGGACGTCTTGGTTCAAAGCTGCTTCTAGGTATTTGATTCTCATCTTGATTGATTGCCTCTCACCAGTCCACATCCAACAAGATATTTCTGAAACCCCAATTGAAGGTAAGTGCTTCTGTTTTCTTATTATTATTAAATGGACAAAAGCCAAAAGCCAAATGAAACAGAGAGCAGCAGCAGAGAAAGCAAACTATACTGACCCGCCCATGAAGATGCCCAGATTGCAGCACCAACCACAAGAAAGTAAAATGCATACTGCAAAAAAAACAACAAACAAAACAATGGCAAAAACTTAAGTTGATTTTTTGAATTAATCATGTAAAGATTATGTAAATATTGTTGTTATTGTTGTGGATTACCTTCAAAACTTCTTGCATCATCTTGTCCATGTTGTTAACATTAGAGCCAAAAGAGTTAACAAGATCAGCAAAGAAGCGAAGAAAGATAGGAAAAGAACAGCCATGTACAAAAGCACCAAGTGACCCAATTGCCATTAACACATAATCCAAACCATCTGCAAATCTGAAGAGCCCCCCTAACCCAACTGGGGTTACATCACTAGGCTTCTTTGGCTCAGAATTAGCAGCTGAAGATGAAGAAGCAGAATTATTCTCCATTTCTCTTGTTGTTGTTGTTGTTTCTTGTGCTCGTGCTTGTGATTGCGCTTGTGGTGATGGGTTTGTGTAGTTATTATTACTGTTATTGTGATTATTAAAGGGAGGAGAAGAAACAAGCTCAAGGCCTTGCATTTCTGACCATCTCCACTGCTCAGTCTTCTTTATCTCCTGCTGATGAGAAGAATCTTGTGACATTTGCAAAATTCCTATTATCTGCTCACTTTATGAACAAACAAAAAACAAACCTCCCCCCTCCCCCTCTCTCTCTCTTTAATCTTTTATTATCTCACTCTATCGGGCTTTTGAGCTCATGCTATGTTTTTTTCCTCTTAACTTTTCTTCTTTTTTCTCTTTTTTTTTTAATCTTTAAATTTACTCTTTCATTAACTGAAACAACAACAACTGAGATGAACTGTTTGTGGTTTAGTGGGGAGGTGGATTTCCTCAGTTTGCTTGTTCTGTAAACGACACTGAAAATGACACATCACTTGATGCTGCTCTACATGCTACATGCTACATGCTACATGCTAGAGATGGGTTTTTGACTAAAGACTAATAATTCTAAGTCATTAAAAAAAATTTATTTTATTATAACTATTATTATTTTTTTTTTTGTTTTTGCAGCTTTGGCTTCTTCTTCAAGTTAAATAATAAAGTAAAAAGCTTGCAAGTGAAAATGAAAACCCTCACCTCACCTCTCTGTCTGTCTCCTACAAATCCGGCGCCCTTTTTTCCACATTGCAACACTATAATTAATTAAAATCTTTTTATTTTTATTTTTTCAACTTTGATAAAACCAAGGACCAAACAGGCCTTGAGCTTTAGTCAAAAACTTGTGCCAAGCAGGTAAACCACTACAGTTTAATCTCGACCTTAAAACAAACAGTTGTACGATGCATTAGCCGCAAATGTCCATAATAATTTTTTGAGTTATTGTCATTTTACTACTTTAAAAATTACCAAATATTAAATAATTATAAAAAATATTATCTCCTATCAATTTACCACTATATCTTTATAAAACTATCATTTTACTACTTTTCCATTATAATTGTTAGTTGACCGTTAGTTGACCGCTAGTTGACTAACACAATATTAATTTTACTCTTCATGATTAAAAAAAATAATAAGATAAATTTGTAATTCATATATCATAATTCTAGCAAAAAAAATTATGTTGGTATTTTATATTCATTTTAATAAATATATTACAAATTTATTTTGTAAATAAGCTTCAAATATTTTTTTTAATCATGAAGGGTGAAATTGGTATTTTGTTAGTCAACTAATTGGTCAACTAACGGTCAACTAACTGTCCACTAACAATTGTAACGAAAAAGTAGTAAAATGATATTTTTATAAAGATATAATAATAAAATAATAAGAGACAATACTTCTTGTAGTCATTTGATATTTGACAATTTTTGAAGTAGTAAAATGATAATAACCCTAATTTTTTTGGTATTAGTAAATATATTATCGTTGTATGTTATATATTTTCAATAACGTTTATTGTGTAGATGCGTAAGTTGAATAAAATGATTCGGTATATTTCGCAAGTAATATTAATACCTACGATTGACTACTATCATTCATATAATAAATAAATAATGTTATGTAATATATATTTTTATTTTAAAAAATTAACATACAAGTACTAGTTATATAAAATTTAACTATATGTACCATATAAATATTAATTAGTTATATTATTTTTAATATATTCTAGAATTCTTCCTTTACCAAATTAAATCATGCTCACTTTTTTTACAACGATAATATATTCTTCCATATATTCTTATCCGATAATAACTAATCGCATTATTATAATCCAAATCTCTTACTAAGATCCAAATACATAAAGAAATTTATATAAAAAGTGTCATTGTAAACTGTAGCTGTTTTAATATAAAAAAAAAAAAAAGAACTGAGCTAAGCTAGGTAGCTAAAAGAACTACAGCTGTTGTCTTTAAAATGTTAGAAAAAACTTGATAAATCCTCCAACATCCTAGTAGGAGTAAAATCTTAAAGTTGAACTGTCCTTTTGTCAGAAATCCCAGCTAAGATCTAACCGCTTTAGTGTAAACACTAATTATATATTTTATTACATAACTCAGATAAATCTTGAAAAAAAAAATTAAAGAAGAAAATACTAGTAGGACAGGGATTATTCCAAGAAAATATGTCAGGAAATCATCGACAAATCTGGGGATTCCCTCTAAAAATTTGATTGTTTAAGGAAAATGACAGCAAATGTATTGCAGTGCTCATAAAATTAATGCTCAAGACCTAAAAATGGCGGTTTTGATAATTCAGAGTCAGGATAGTACACTGCCGAGTTCACTAATTTTAAAGAATTAACTGAAGGGTACTTTAATCACGCCTTTGGATTTAATTTAAACATATAACTCAATGACTCACTCAGAGGCTCAGCTTCTTTTCTTGGCTTAATTTACAAGAAAGTTGCCGCTGCACTGACACTGCAAATTCCCTGAAATCGCAATTATTGTTATTTCTATTTTTAAAATTTTTTTTTTTCTGGGAGAAGTATAGAGATTAGAGACCTTATTCTAAGACAAGGGCCGCTCAACCACTCAAGCCTCTTTTCAAATAAATTTTGACTATCCGTGCAGTTATTTATGAACATATAATTGAGTATGAGTGCCGTAAAAGGAAATTTATGTGATTATTTAAAAATAATTGCTAAAATTTATACAAATCCTTTTAGGACACACCACTCTTTTTGCTGACGAATTTTGAGGGTTTGCCATCGTTTTAAACACAAAAACATGTATCTAATTTGATATTTATTTTCAAATTAAATGGTCGCAGCATCATTTTAAACACAAAAACGTGTTATTTAATTTGATATTTATTTTCAAATTAAATGGTCGCAGAGATTTCGTTCTTTTTTTGAATTCACGTACTCTTATTGTTTTTACTTAGCCTGAGGCATGGAGCATTGATGAATGGAGGAAGAAATTTCAGAGATGTCTTTCTCTCTTTTCACGCTTAAACCGTACTGTCGTCTCTTCTCTGCTAAGAGTCCTCTGTTTTTTTGCCTTTTTTTGGGGTCTTTGCATTGCCTCAACCCACGGGCACTTGTCGAGTTCAGAATCATGTACTGAGTCTGAACAGCTGCTTTTTTATGAACATTTATTTATATATGCAGTTACTGCCTGTTCAATTAGCTTAATTTAAATGTGTTTATAATAATTATAGGACGAATCACTAAAGTAAATTACATATTCTTTACTATTCCTTTATTCCATTGATTTGTTCAATGGATCCTATAAAGAAATTGGAATTTTCTTTCTTTTATTCTTTTTCATTCTTTAATATTTTACTTCTAATTTATCAAACATAAAATTGAAAGTAATTCTATAAATGCAAATTAACACCATGATCAGAAAATATTAATTGAATTTATATTTTTTTTTGGTGGTAAAGATAAACATTAAAAATTTATAACCTTTAAAATTGAGCTCGTAAATTACATAAAATAACTTTTAATGCGCATGTTATTGTTTGATTAATTGACAGACAATTTCAATTTCATTCAACATATTATAAAATCGCATCACTTATATGATTATTCACCAAGTTATTTCTTATAGAAATTACTAAAAAAAAAAGGAAAAAATTAATAATTCATTATATCTAAGTAAAGTAATTTAAATGTGTCCAAGAATTTGATTTTTTTAAGAGAAAAAAAAAATGTTCGACACATGCTATTGAAGAAGTTAGGAACCCATCAATAATTCAACATGATGGATGAAATGAAGAAAGAGTGATCTTTCACACTTCACCTGCTCTTCTGATTTCTGAAGTCAAAGGAAACAGATATATATATATATATATATATATAATTTGAAGGCCAAACCTACTACGCAACAAATTATGGTCACAGAATCACGCTTTTTAACCGCTTGGATCAGGTTAATGACAACTATAACTGATCCAATGATTAAAAGCGTTTCTGCACTACGAATGTCAGATAAGAAATGGCCCATAATTGAATAAAGTTTTAAGCTGAAAGTCATATTCAACAGTCAATGTTTGGTTTGGTGGTTACTGTTGATGTCATATCCAATGGCCTACATTAGTCATTTCATCTATCACTAATCTGGTGGGCCATCCCTTGAAAGACCTCAACCGTTGGATTCTTGTCTTCTCTAGATTAGGCTGCATCACTTTCATTTATCAATTCAATTGAATTATTATCACTAGATGCTAATGTTTTACTGTCCTATTTAGGTGTCACGTATTTCGGACATTATTTTTAAATTTTTAAATTTGTATTTTCTTTTCCAAAATACACATTAATTTTCTGAAATTTAACATTCTTAAGAACACCCATTCAATAATGAAATTTGAAGGCTGAAATAATAAATTTTGCGGGAAAATTAATAGAAAATGAGTGAGTGTTCAACAACATCCTTGATCCTTGGCGTGGCTTAATGAGTGTGTGTTGAACAACACTCATGCTCCCTAGCGTAGCTTAATCAGTCATAAATATACTCTACATCCGCGGTCATTGCAATTTAAGTAATAATTGAAGGTAAAAGTTTATATTTGGTGGGTCAGATTTCTTATTCTCATCTAAATATTTTTAAAAAAGCACATAAATGAAATATTACCCATTTACTTAACTTTAGAAGTTAGTATTTTCTTGTCTTTGTAGGCTAAGTTTAAAGTTTAAAAAAAATTCCAACAACTTAAAAATAGAAATTGGCACTAAATAAGAAATCTTTATGTGCATAAATAAATTATGGATTCACAACTTAAAAAAAAAGCACACACACACATATGTATATATATAACTTCTTCTTTTTTTCAGGAGGAGGTGATACGACTATGGTTGAGATTAAATAAGTATTTAGCTTATGTTTTAAAAGTATAAAATTTTGTTTGACTATGTTATAAGCAAGGCAAATGCTAAGTTACAATAATTGTTACTTACATTCAACCTTTACAACCACAAAAATTATGAACCCCACAATTTTTGTGGTTCTAAAGATTGAATGTAAGTTACAATTATTGTAACTTAGGCTCTCCCTATAAGCAAACCAAATATCTGGGAAAGAAATAAACAGTGAGGATTGCCACCAGGAGTGCACTACTAATACCATTATGTACAATGATGGATCACATTAACCCATATGTCTATTGTATGAATTATCCATGAACCCTTTGCTACTACGACTATCGCAGGACAATATCTCAAAAGTAAGAAAAGATATATACATATCATGATCACTCTCTTCTTGCTTTCTTTTTTCTATACCGTAAAATTAATTTCTAATTCCTAGATTGGTATAATATCTAAAAGGGTGTTATATTATTGTGTATGTTAACGTTTTCAGTTAGTATATCATTTTGTTAGATACTAATAGGTACAACTACTAAGATTTCTAATAATTTAGACCTCTCATAATATACTACAAACAACTTAATATTTTGATTTACGAATTAAAAAAAAAAAGGTCAATTCAAATTAAGACATTCAAGTTTGTTGAATCTTCTGTTATTACCACACACAATCAAAAGTATAGGATGAAGATAAGTCATTTACCAAATGAATAATAGGTGATTTTATATAAAACCGTTTCATCCATAGTTTAAGCTGATAGATAAGAGGTGTTGATCTAATACAATTTTAGTGAATTTATTTGATCAAAAAAATTTAAACTGATTGGTATAAATTCTAGTAATTATAGGGAAACAATTTGAACATGGTGATTACCCTATATTTCTATTTCAATAAACGTACTTAAGACATAAATTAACATGAATAAAAAATGAAGAGAAACAAAAATAATTATAAAGGCTTTAAGTAAGGAGAGATTTTAGAGTACCTCTCCTTTACAACATTTATTTAATACATGTATGATGTGTGTGTGTGTGAATTAAATATAATTACTAATTACGTAATGATTTTTTAAAATAAATATACACATAGTATACATAAATAAACATGTTAATTTAAATTGATAAGCATCGTTAATTTAAACTGATAAGCATCAATTTCAGGAATTATATTAAAATAGATTTGAACATGGTGATTAAGTTCAATATACATATTCAAGACATAAATTAACATGAATAAAAAATGAAGAGAAACAAAAATGATTGTAGGGACTCTAAGCAAGAGGCATGGCCATTGTTACTGGTGAGCATAAAGAAAATTAACGCCATCATCTAATGAGATTATTAGAAACTTAGATTGTAGAATAAATAAACATCCAAAATGGTCGTTAAAGATTAGGTGTAAAGTCAGAGAGACAGAGAGTCCTTGGTCGAACTCCCATAAAGAAAATGAACCAAGGTATGTGTATTTTTTTTATTGGTAAATCATCTAACAATTTGGGAGGTAGAAAACATAATGTTTTCAAGAAGTCAAAAAGGAACGCCCCAATTGGCGATTTAATTCTCTCTCTTATTGAGAGGCTATTATTATTGGTTATTATAAAGGGCTAGGTGCGTGTGGTCCATTTTCATGAAGTCATATTCTTTTTTATTAAAAAATATAAATTAAAAAGTGAATCCAATAAGCAACAAAAATAAAAACACTACCCAAATCCCCACTCAAATACTTCTCTCAAAAGTGGTGCATGTGAGAATCTTATTATGCCATCCCATTGTCTTTCTTGTGGTTTAGCGTGTATTAATTTACTCTACAATGTTATTATTTTATTTTAATTATCATATGATCTATGAATACATCTTAATTTTTAAGCTATATATGATGATTCAGTGGCCATGCTGTGGATACAACAACTATAAATACAAGACTGTAAGTTATACATGTTGGCGTCTTAAGAGGCTTCCTAATCCCAGGTGTCAAAATTTTAATTAATTTTTAATTCTTTCTATTTTTACTTTAATTAAATTAGAAGCTTTGGTTAATATGTCTTCTTTAATCTTAGTGACCCCATCAATCTTTCCTTCGTTAGATCAAGGACCCATCAATAATGAAGAGAAACACAACGATACCGAAGATTTCTCTGTTTTGTCTTATTGAAAATTGCTGTATTTTCAAGTTTGATTGAAAAGCAAGTAATCATGATGTTTTTTTTTTTCCGTTTCTTTTTCTTCTTTTAATTTTTTCCCTTAATAAACAGAAATTTTAAAATTTGATTTCTACTTTTTTCCCCCTTCAAAATTCATGCATGGTTATCTAGTTATTGCCTTTCTTCAATATTCAAAACCAAAACACGAAAATAAAAAACGGTTTCTTCAAATACGGCGCCCCTATGTTGTAACTAAAAAGTGTTACGTGGAATATGCGCAGGCTTTTTGTTATTACATTACAACTTTTTTTTTCCTGATTTGTAATTAGTACCAAGTTTTCATTATCGTTAACAATTATTTTGAATAATTAATATCTTAAATAAAAAATGTGTTTATGTAACACATATTATCTCTAATGAAATGTTATTGCCTGTATAGAGCACATGTTATTAAAACGACAAATATGTGAACATTGCATGTAACACCCATTACACTGTAAGCATATCATTTTAAATAGAAATCTCCATTAAAACTTTGATAATTTATTAATTAGATTAAATAATATAATAATCAAAAAAATCACGATCATGCTATTATCTCAAAATTTTGATATCATTTACGGCATTTAATTTTAATATTAATAAAAAATGCTTCTTATTAAGTATTTATATCAAAAGCATTTTACAATATAACTCATAAAAATTTTCCTCACATGTCTCAGTTTTCAAAATGATGGCTTACCAATTTCTATATACATAAATCAATTAGGGTTTTGCTAAGTTACAATTTATGTAACTTACAACCCATGTAAGAATACAGTATACTGCACTTTCATATTACTCTTTTTTGCATGTTTTTAGGATAATGTAAATGATATGAATTGTAACTTAACAAAAGCCAATTAATTATTCTTTATCTTGAAAATCAGTAAAAAAAGAAAAAAAGTATAACCTATTTTTAGTCACAACATTCTCGTAAAGTTTCTATCTCTCGAGCAGCGGGAATCAACTAAAGAAGATAGAGTGATTTGAGACAATGAGATTATGGTAGGGCACTAATTGAGCATGCAATAAAAGAGGTGAACAATTATATTAATTAATTATTATTATTTTTAACAATTTTTTAATTCTATTAATAAGATCTAAATGAAATGGAGTTAGGGATGAAGTAATAAGATCTAAATGAAATGGAGTCAGGGATGAAGTGTGAAATGAAGAATGGTGCTAACTGCTGAGCTAACCTTGGTCCACTTTCTTCGACTATGTTTGATCCTCAATTTCAAGGTTTGACTTAAGAGTATAAAAATTAGGTCCTATTGTGGTCTACTGACTCAATTTTCCAAGCATTGGACCCATTTGGGAACCCTAGTCTATGACTATGAGCTGATGTGATAGCAAAGAAATGAAGTTGTCTGATTTTTTGCTTCAAATAATTAGGGCATGGCTGTGACGCATGGGTGTTGTTATAGTTTTATCTACGTTACAAAATTTGTACTTCACTTCAAATTTGATATGCTTCGCAAAAAATTTTGAACTTTCACAGAGGTTAATTTAGATGCGATGAGAAATTGTGATTTGGATTCAATGCTGAGTTATTTGTGTTAAATTTTTTTTAATATGTTGTCACACATGTATTTAAAGTAATATACGGTTAAGATTTAATTAATTTTATATTTTTATTCAGTAATTAATAATTACATCTTTTAAAAAAATTTACAAAAAAGTTAGCTCTGTATTTTATTAATTGTGCGTTTGACACATGTATTGTATAATGTTGTATTATATTAATTTAATACAAATATATTATATTATATTATATTATATTACATTAGTAATGTACTGTATTAAATTTTAATTATACTATAGTTGATATTGCACTATATTGTACTAATTTTTTTGTGATTGATTTAGAAGTCTTAAATTTTAGAAATTTAATAATTCTTTTAGTATAAATGTTAGAAAATATCATAATTCTTCATAAAGATCGAAGCTTATATCCTTAAATTTTCGGAAGTATAACATTTATTTTTTAGTATTTTCTAAATATATAAACTGTAAAATAAAGATTGAAGTACATAATTTAATCAAATAATCTCTAAATAATGCAACAACATAATTAAATAGTTAAAATCTAGAAGATTAGTTTAATTAGAATGATAGAATAAAAGTTTATATTGATCACATGATAATCACAAAATAATAAAGTGACACAATTATTGTAACATATTTACTAGCAAAATGAATTATACTAAATAATCCAAGTAAGAGTTTTGTAGTACATGTAACAATTTTTTATGTTATTATTTATTTTAAATTAATATTATTCAAATTTAAATATTTATTATAAGTTATATTAAATTATTAAAAATAATTTAATTTTATATATTAATTATTGTAATATAATTAAATAATGTGATATTATATTACATTTTTATTTAAATTTATTAATAAATTATAATGAAAAATTAATAAATTATAATGAAAAATAAAGAATATAATATTAAAAATTAAAAAAATAATATATATTACTAAATAATAAACTATTAATTATATTAATATTTATAATGTAAAAATAAAAAATAAAAAATAAAAAATAATATTGTATAATGTTATATTAAATTAACAAGTTATATTTATTTTGTTATTACCATATAAAAATAGTTTTTTTTTTTAAAAAAGGTAGCTAAACCCGAGTGAGCAATACAACCCCATGTAATGAGAGGTGCCAACTGCCAAACATTCCCCAAATAAAATCCCAACTTTACCTATATGCTACTCAAATTAGGATGGCCAGCAGTATAAAATGCATTAATTATGAGTCAGCTAAGGAGCAAGGTGAAAGTTATTGACTTGTGTCTATAAATGGCGTGTGGTAAGTTAAGAGTGTGTAAAACGCATTTAAAAAAAGCATAGATTAATTAATTCTTAATTCTAAATAAAAGTATATAACTCGTCCATTTATTTATTTTGAATAAATACCATCAATGTGAATTATTGAAAGTTTGCGGAACAGTTATGGACAGTAAATCCATTTATGATATAAAGGTTTTGAAAGTATTCACTATTATTATTTTTGAATATCTAAGTATGAGTGTTTTGAAATCAACAACCTAAAGTTTATATTATTTGGAACTAAAATTAAAGCTGTGCAACTAAATAGAGGGTGAATTGAATTTTATATTTTGTATGTTTTATCTTTAGGATAGAAAGGTGGATAAAGCTCAAAATATTTTTTTAAAACTCTTATCTCCTTTTAAGATATGAATTTAGCTGACTAACTAAATAAAGTTATTTAAAAGCCACTCATCGAAATACCTATGGCAAAATCTGAGTTTTAGAGGGTATTGTGGATCATGATGGGCAATGCTCAAAAGTGGCAAGTATGTTAGAAGCAGAGCTAAATTGTCTTTTTCCTTTTTCAATTAAATTGGGTTAATTCCTCAAACACATAATAAAACAGTAACAAATATTGACCAAACTAATTCATACTACACTTATTAGATAGTGCCCTCAGAAGGAGCAGAGATTATTGTACTTCCTGATAAGATATCTTGCAAGCAATGATGCAAGATTGAAGTTTAATGTTAACCATATTATTTCACAAATAATTTTTGTTTTTTTTTCTCCTGTTATGGATAACTGTAATTGGTTACCAACAAATAGTTGATCGAATGATTAAAGACGTTATATATTTCTTCAATAAATTGTACATTTATTGACCTATTATTTACGGGAGATGTACGTTTTCTTTTCTTCACAATGGCCACCCTTTAGTTGTCTTAAAAGTTTATATTAACCACATGATAATCACAAAATAATAAAGCGATACAATTATTATAACATATTTACTAACAAAATGAATTATGCTAAATAATCTAAGTAAGAGTTTTGTAGTACATGTAACAATTATTTATATTATTATTAATTTAAATTAATATTATTTAAATTTAAATATTTATTATTAGTTATATTAAATTACAAATTTATTAATAAATTATAATGAAAAATAAAGCATATAATATAAAATTATAAATTAAAATATAATATAATATTACTAAATAATAAATTATTAATTTATTTTTATATTTTTTTCACACTTGCACCCTCAACATTTGACATAATAATCATGTAAACTTCCAAATTTTTAATAAAGAACATCAAAATCTGCTTATGACTATAATACCTTTTGGGCTTTTTGCGCTATTAACTCAAAAAAATTGATTCCAATTTTTTATAATAAATAAAAATATAATGTTAAAATAAATTTATCAATATATACATTTTAAAATTTTAAAATATTTTAATACTTTACAATCTTATACTATATTAAAATAAATTTTATAATAAATAGAAACTTATTATTAAACTTAATATATAAAAATTTAAATTATTTTCAATATTTTATAAAATAAATTTAATATTATTAATAAATGAGATATATTTTAATTGTAAAAGCTATTTAACACAAAGACTTATTTAAAATTTTTATAATAAATATCAGTATATTATTAAAATAAATATAATAATTAATATTTAAAAATTATTTTGTACATTAAAAAACATTTTAATATTATTAGTCTATTGAAGAAATGAAACTATTTAAATTATATTTATATTTATCAAAAAAATTTAAAGTTAATTTTTTAAAACTATCTATAAAAGGTATTATGATCAAAAGGGGTTCTTGATATTTCTTACAAAAAACTTAAAGTTTACATGACTATTTTCCCAACTTTTGAGGATGAATTATCCTTTTACTTTATCTAAGCCTAAACCTATTTAATTAGAATCAAATTCAGTTCATATAAATGAATATTAACTTAGATTGCCATTCCTACACATGCTCTATAATGAGAGGGAAATATGAGTCTTTCCTGATGCATATAGAGATGGCAAAGATTTTTGTGGGTTTGGAAACCCATTATGTTAGAGTTGGATATTGAGTTTAATTTAACTTCCATTAACAAAAACAATAGAGTGTAAATACAATTTTTTATCCCTGTTAGTTGGACAGGTTAGGTATGAGTGCAAGACACTTTGGACTGTCCTAAATCACTAAATACATTTGACTTTTGAGTAATTAATTTTAGTGTATACTAGTTATCTCTCTTTTAAATAGATGTCATATCTCTATTCCGTGGCATATCGATTAAATCTGATTTTAGCAACAATTAAATTTGTAGATGTTAAAACAATAAAATGGGATATATGTTATGAGAATGAGTGTGCGTGTGTGTGTATTATTTTCGACCCATATCGATTTAGGACAATAATGGATAAGGGCCAATGATGGGAATTTCTTCTATCATGCAAGTACTGATACTAAGTATTGACATCTCAACACCATAACCGATTTGTTGTCATCGCCCTAACTGTAGAGATATGAACCCATTCCCCTAACCTTTGTTAAGAGATTGGAGTTATCAATTAGATTAAGGGTGCATTTAAAATTGAGGTTGGACAGCTGTACCTTAAAAGTAACAGCACTAAAGTGTTTGGTAAATACTAGCTGCAGTAACTTTGAAGCTATATTGATATAGTTTTTCACTTGTATCATAGAAAATTTATTATATCTTTAATAATTTTGTCAAAATTATTATTTAAAATTTATATTTACTATATATTACTAACTTTTATTTCATAATTACAGCTTTTTTTCGCACCTCAATTCCAAACGCACCCTAAGGCTTATAGTGGCGTAAAATAGTTTTGGTAGCGTCTTTTTTTTTTTTTAATCTCAAATATGAATGAGTTTGAATTTAGTTGAATTTTAAATAGGGTAAAAACTCATTTAGTCCATTTATTTTAAGATTAGTGTCCATTTAGTCTATGTATTTTTAAAAATACCTCAAAACATCATTGCCATTAAAGTATTAATACCCCTACTGTTACTTTTTATTTCTTTTCACTTATTTTTATAATATTACCCTTTTATAATGATTTTTATTTGGAAATTAATAAAAGAAAATAATTAAATTACCAATTTAACCCTAAAAAATAAAAAAATTATATTAATTTTTTTGCAAGCACCATTTGCACACTTGGTAGTTTGCATACAATTTTTTACAATTTAATTTTTGACAAATAAAAATTAATGTAATTTTTTATTTTTAGGGTTAAATTGGTAATTTAATTATTTTCTTTTATTAATGTCCAAACCAAAAAAAATATTATAAAAGGGTGCTTGAAAAAAATTATATAATTATTTTATTTTTATTTTAGAGTTAAATTGGTAATTTAATTATTTTCTTTTTATTAATATCCAAACAAAAAAATTATTATAAAGGGGTAATATTGTAAAAATAAGTCAAAAGAAATAAAAAGGAACAGTAGGGGTATCAATACTTTAACGGCATGAATATTTCGAGGCATTTTTAAAAATATAAGGACTAAACGGATACTAATCTTAAAATACAGGACTAAATGAGCTTTTACCCTTTTAAATATGTCTAAATGCATATATCTTAATGTTATATTGACATGTTTTCTTTTTTCAATATCTAAATATTAGTGCAAAATTATTTTTAAAAAATAAAACATCTAAAATATAATATTTTGACATATATAATCTCATAATTATTAACAATACTTATATTTATTTGTTAAGCACATAGTAAGTTATAAATAAATTATTTGATTAGTTAAAAAAATTTGATAATGTGTTACCTTAACAAAGTATTAAAAATTAAAAAACTATATATCTAATAAATTTACTTTTTACATTAATAAATGATACTTATAATATTATTTTCAGTATATTATATGATTTTTTGTTGTTGTTAATTACGTAAGCCAACCAAGAATTGTTTAATCATTTGAATTAAAATTAATATATTAAATAATATTCAAAATCTATTAGATAAATTGTAATTATAAGAACAAAGAGATATGCCTATTATAAAATAAACTGACATAAAATCCTATTATGTTTAAAATTCTCATTCACAATTAAAAAAAAAATTGATAGTTGAATATGCAAAGAACGAAATACATAAATAAAAAATATAATAAAAGGAGAATTTATATAGTAAGAAATAGATGTATTTAATAGGGTATTTTAATAAGAGAGCATGTTAAAGTTCATTAAAATGTTTTGCCATTCAAATAAAACTTAAAATATTTAACTTATTTATTTATTTATTTAAACCTACTTATAACCAGACATAAATTATGAAAAACAAACAATAAACGTTGGAAAGTAATTAAATTTAGACTTTAAACAAAAAATAAATAACCTGTCAGTTGAATCATGCAAATTAACCATGTACCCTTAAGGACGAATATTGTTGTAATGTTTGATACTTGCAAGTTCCAATCAAGAGACACACCATCTTCACATCACATGTACGTATAAAATAAGTAATTAATTATATGATTCAACTACTAAAATTCTCTTATGTGGTATAAAATTTGGAGTTTAAATTTCACTCACAAAATGGGGATGCCATAGTGTTCCATAAAAAAGAAAAAAAATACTAAATCGCCAAGAATCCCAAATCCCAAAACATTTGAATGACAATTCGCATATAGCACGTGCGATGCATATATTGTAATAAACACTTGTCAAGAGTCCTGAACTTTAATTTCAGAATAATTTTCAAACTTTTGGTTGGGTAACATAGTTCATGAATTTTCTGAGTAATTCACACGCATCTTTAATTAGGTTTAATGATTTAGTTCTCATCTTTATCAAGAATCTGTAGTGGCAATAATGTGAAAAAATATCTCACTCCTAACCCTAGGAAGTGGCAAATCTTTGAAAAAATTTTTGGATTTGTTGTCAATATTCATCAGCAAACAATTGACAGCCTACGAACTAGTACTCAGCATCAAAAACTAAATTGATTTATACAGACCAACAAGATTTTGGCAACCTACAAGTCTAGGTGGCATCAATTGTCGTAATTTTTGTTTTCTAAAGTTGGGTAAAAGTCAATTATTTGGGCTTAACCCAAGTGACCAGAACTTCTCCCTCACAAATGTGAGGGAAGGGGTCAGCCATGATGACGCATTGCGGGGTTTAATTTAAAATTCCTTCCTGTTCTGCGGGCTGAGCAGTGTGGCGATCTTTCTCCCGGGAGGAGTTGACGTCCTCGAATATTTGAGAGGTTAAAAATCTGAATGCGGTCTTGCCATCGAAATTGATGTGAGGAAGGGGTTGGCCCTCCAGACGCATTGCAGGGGGTTTAATTTAAAATTTCTTTCTCGGAGCCCCAGAGCTTGAGTGAAGGCAGTCTTTCTCCCAGGAGGAGAGTTGACGTCCCTCGAATATTTGAGAGGATTAAAAATCTGAGCGGTGCCATATCAGAATTGATGTAAACGGGTCTCAGTATATGTATGATTGTAAATATCATGAGCAATAGTCTCTTAAAAAAAAAAAATTGGGTAAAAGTCGGAGACAGAGAAAATTAGAACTCCTTTCACGTCAGAAACAGCAGCCTAACATATCCCAATATTCCTGCTAAATAATGTGATAGGCAACGTTTTCCAATTTCGTTAATATAAAAATTTCATCAACTTAACTCAATCTTAAAAATTTACTTACTAATTTTAATTTTAACTACTAGAAAATTGTGGACATTAAGAAAAGAGGATTTTTTTTTTTGTTTCAAAAGGTAAAAAATGAAAAGGTCTTCTTAAGTTTCTAGAAAAACATTCTAATTACTGTAAAAGAGCATTTTTCTATGTCATGAAGGCTGATGAAAATTCTTTTTCTAAATCATAAACTTGTATTTTATTAAATCCTTTCCTAGTTGTCTTCTAATTATTGTGAAGTGATTTTTCTTTTTTCAACATGGAATAGATAAAACTCAGATTAATATTTTAACTCCATTTCTCTCAGAATTCAAACTCAAGTGACCATCCAATTATAATTACTTGAAAACCACCCATAAGAATACAATATTTTTTGATCTATTTCTGAAATTTGATTGTACACATTTAATTTTAAGGCACGGGCTAATAAATATAACTAAAAATTTGTAGCAGAAAAGCATTACTAGAGATAACAAAATGCTTTTTTCAGAACCACTTCTCTCCTGAAGCTGCTTCTAGCTAGGAAAATCTGATTCCTCTGGTTGCAAAGATAAAGCAAAAAAGGGGAATATTCTAATTTCGCAGTGGCAGCCCATGCCGCATGAAAAGCAAGCCCCACCATAGCCCAAATTAACACAAAGAAACAAAATATTAAGGATCAAAGTTTATAATAAAATTACACCTGCACCCACAATCAATAATGTGGAGTATCCACATGATTATCATCTTAAATATTTTTCATTGATGGGCAAATTGTTTTGTGTCAAAGAATGATTCAATTTCTGATAATACAATGTGCACTATCGTTTCAATATTGAGAATGGTTTGTGCAAAAATTGCCTACAAGTTTCAGCTTAGGCTTTTAATTTAAAGTGGGTATTATTCTATTAACATTTTACATTTGTTGTAGTCGGAATCCATCTGGGAAGTACCAGAAAAAAGTCTTCCATTTTATAACAGATGGTATCCTTAAAGGTAGCAAGCATGTCTCCAATGAAGCTAGCTAGCTAGCTAATTAGTATCAAGGAAAATTAATTTCAATGTTAAACCTAATGTATATGAAAGTATTCTTTTAACAATGAAAATAATACTTAATTTTAAGTATGACTTAATTTTAAATATTTTACAGCATTTGTGAGAGCTTATTAATTCAATTGGTAAAATCTTTTGACTAGAAATAACCCTCGCGCATAAGTGAAAAGAAAATCGGCCATTGCCATTAAGCTATGCTTGTCAGAAAATGAAAAGGTAAATGTATTATTATAAGTATTAGAAAATGTTCTAATTAGAGATCTCTGACCATATTAAAATTAGGGACAAGTTAAAAGATAAAAAATCACATACTCCAATAAGAGATTTCTAATTAAAAACTAACTTTTTAAAGCATTTCACATCATTTATTTATAAGAGAAAATTTTAGATGAGACCGTTTCCATAAGGTCAATTTACTGTCATCCAAAAATAATAGTGAATAAAAAAAAAGACCTTAACTATATGAAAATTATGTGCTTGATCAATAGAAAAATACGGTTATATTTCACTGTGTTAAAATTATGGGTTTCTCGGTAATAAGATCGCATTAGAATACTAAAGATATAACCTAGAAGCTTCTCGATTAAGACCATTATATATGCCCAAATCTTTGCTATCGTGACATGTAAATAGACAACCATTATCATCTTGCAATTATTAGGATTTAGGAAGAAACCCCAAGTTATAGTGATTGATTATGTTCCTTTTATGTTGTTAGTTTTCTTTATATAAATTGGCATTTGAGTCACGTTGAATAAGAACAAGAGTGAAAGGTTATTTTGCTTCTTTGATTTTGTCATTCCATCCAAATAATTAACCACTAATAATACTTCTATTTTTCAGTTGCTACACATAATCAATTACCTTTGTAGGTACAAATATAAATAATTGATCTCACTTTTCTCTTTTTTTTTTTTTCAATTAATAAAGCCTTTCAGCTACAAATAAAGAACAAGTATTTGGAGCAAAGGAGAAAGATGAGTACAAATTAGTCATTAATTCCACTTTGATAAAGGCACCGTTACCTTTACGCATACATTAAGAATTCATCTGATTCTATAATTATGTGTAATCTAAATATTCATACAATGACGTGTTATGAATATTAATTTTCACTTAAGATTTTTTCCCAAAACTAAATATCTCAGCTTTTTATAAAGAACTAAATGTCGATGCACATGGTATAAGCATATGTATCAACCTTTTGTAGGCCCCTCGTTGCATAATGGAAGACAAGTGGATGCAATTTTGCTCAAATTATTGTAAAGTTTTGTTCACATGCCCGAGCACAGCTGTGCATACAAATTTGTCACTCTAGCCCTAATTCAAACTCATACACTGTAACACTTTCATTACATGAAGGGTTCAGCATTACACTTTAAAAAGGAATCTGGCATAAATCAACGCCTCACACAAAACCTTAGCTTGTATCAATAAGCAATTAATGTAAATGATCATGTTATGTTAAAATTCACATCCAAAAATTACTTTTGCTTGCAGTATCATTTGATTTATCTTCGAAATCAAACTGATATGTTTGTTTTCAAGCATATGTAACTACATTAGGGTGAAAGCAAGAGACATAATAATTTGAGACAACAACAAAGTAGCTAGCAGGGTAACTTGTGGGTTAAAAATCATTAATTTCTGTACAAAAGAGGGAAAGAGAATAGAGGAAAGTTGACCTTTAATGGAAATGACAAAAAGATTATGTGTTGTATTTTTATAATGATGAATGATAATTATTTTTGTTGCATAGTGGAATTTGAATTGTTGGTTCCCATGTGTGCCTCTTATCGATCATGTTCATATAAATACCTATGTGAATGTGTGGCCACTTTAATTTGCATCTTCCATGCTTTGGGCCCATATTGTTGTTGTCCTTCTTCGCTATTTGCTTTTCTTTCCTTCACCATAAATCTCATTTAATTGGTTTAAATAAATGGAAGGTCTTAAAGGATTTAGAGATTATCGCACACATCCTCTTTAGTTAGTAGTATAAAGGAACCTAAAAAAGAAAAATGAATCATTACTTTATTGTATTTAATATATACAAATAAAATGCTTTCATTTTATAGTTAATTTGTGAGTACCTTTTTTTCTTAGTATCACACATGACGCAACCCTAATTTAATTGTACGGTTTTGCCGATGCATAAGCTAATTAATGTGTCTAAAGTAGGACCCTTTCGATTTCTTGGTGCCACAACAAAATCATTCTTGTCTTCCTCTTAGCTAGCATTGCATTGAAGAAAAGTTTCAGCAATTCATGGCATCCACTGATTACTTTTTCAACACTCTAAATTTTTCAACTTCAATTGATGCTTGCACCGTAAATTTCCAATGTAAGACAACTCTATAATACACTACTACTATAAGTCTGAAATAAATAATCATTTTATCTAATGCTGTGTACATCAAAGTCATGCGCAGATCCTGAATGTATGTGTAAGAATGAATTAATTCAGATTGCAAAATTAAGACTGACTTATTAGATTAATTATAATTAATCATAGAACTTCGATAGTTATGCACCAAATCCCAACTTTTAAAAAGAATATTTTTATTAAATAAAAGGTTAAACAGATCTCACCCGTTGTCATGATATTATATAAAATTTATAATCCTAACTTATACTTAAAAACTAATTTTGATTAGCAATTTAGCATTACCTCAAGTTTATATCGTGTACTTATAGGGCTAATCTTAGCTGTGAGATTTTTTAAAAAAAAATTTTTCAACAGTCTCCCAAAACAAGTTTTCCAACTAAATATCACTGTTATTGGTTTCGCTCGGTCATTTTCATTCAAGTTCCCTTTATATTGTTGTCCGCGAGTCCTGTAACAACTCATGTGTGTGGCATTTCAAAATCTCATCTCCATCCCCTTCAGGCTTCTTAAGTTCAATCTCTAAAGTCTCAACTCCTGTTTCATATTTTCTTAATATTAATTCAAGTATCCTTAAGTCTTGGAACTTAAGTTTTCTCAAGTTAATATTTTAAGCCTCGAGTTTTAGGACGCCAATTACTATGACCTTTATGTCACGGACCGCAAGTGTGACAACCGCGATATGCGCCTGTACGCTAATATCGATCAATGGTTGTACTGATTGTAGGAGATGCGCTTCAGAAGCGGGCGTGTGGGGAATACAAGGATCCTAGATCCCTTGGAGTTCAGGCAGGCAGGCCGACCCGGTTGAGTTTGGGGAGCTTGTCGCTAGTCGAGGATTTAGCACTGAAGGGGGATTTAGGCGAAGCCCTACACACTGGTTGGGAACTGGAGCCGTTCTCCTGATGAGCCCGAGGCAGGGCGAAACCAGTCGATATTGTGCCACTTCCACTAGGCTTACTCTCGTAGCATCGAATGCGGGAGTGCCGCACGGGTTCGGAACCTCTCGTCCCGTGACAAATGGTATCAGAGCCGCGCTTGCCATCTCTCGAAGCCCTCATTGGGAGCTCGCCAAGCGCTCCAATGCCGCACCACGCAGGTCCCCACCCTTGTGAGCGAAAGGGTCGACAAGCGGGACGAACAGGCGGGTTCTCACACCCCCAAGCATTCGCACTGATGCCGACAGTGTCTGCACGCGGGTCCTCTCCCAGGATCGAGGACGAGTAGGCAGGGAGTTCATGGGTGAGATTGGTAAGCCGATCTTCACGTTTTCGTGTGGAGGTGAACATTTGCGAGGCGTACTCTTCATGCATGAGGACCTGCATGGTTATGGCGGTGGGAGAATGTCACGGACCGCAAGTGTGACAACCGCGATATGCGCCTGTACGCTAATATCGATCAATGGTTGTTCTGATTGTAGGAGATGCGCTTCAGAAGCGGGCGTGTAGGGAATACAAGGATCCTAGATCCCTTGGAGTTCAAGCAGGCCGACCCGGTTGAGTTTGGGGAGCTTGTTGCTAGTCGAGGACTTAGCACTGAAGGGGGATTTAGGCGAAGCCCTACACACTGGTTGGGAACTGGAGCCGTTCTCCTGATGAGCCCGAGGCAGGGCGAAACCAGTCGATATTGTGCCACTTCCACTAGGCTTACTCTCGTAGCATCGAATGCGGGAGTGCCGCACGGGTTCAGAACCTCTCGTCCCGTGACATTTAGCTTGCTTCTTTATCGCCATATTGAGTTTGATGGGGCGTGGAGGCATAATTTATGCCAATCTACGTTAGATGATTCACATCGATCCTTTGCTAATTTGTTTAATAGCACTTGTTCGAATTGTATCTCTTTTCCTTGTCTGGCTAGATTATGGGGCCTATACGACGGCACCTTTATTGTACCAATTCATAAGACTTAATGAACCTTTATTTTATCTAATAATCTTAGTCATTCTTTTGTTACTGGGAAGGAATTCATTAATGAGTCTTCTTAAAAATATAACCTCCCTTAATATAAAAGCTTATATACCTAACTCATACTCAAATATTAGTTAAATTTTACATACTTAATCTAGTTAAGATTCATGCTTAGCCGATGTAAGATAATTTCTTTAATACTTTCTAGTCTTTTTGTCAAGTTCTTATCATTTGGAAAGATAGCGTGGGCCGACGTGTACATGGGTTTGATTGTAATATCACATAGAAATCGACATATTTACTAAGTCAATATTCATTTTCGCTATATAACATAATTTCCTTATCGTCGATACCAATTTTTCAAGGTGATTTTGATTGTGTATACATATTTTTTATTCCTAAATTTCATACCTTATATGACTTTTTTACAATATTTTATATTTGTCTAGAATGTACTTTCTTTTTCCTTTTTCCTTTTCAAAAATTTGTATGCTCCATGAGAATTTAGATTTAATGCTATCCTTAAAATTAAAATGATCATAACATCATATATAACTGAAGAATATTACACTTACACAAATGATAATTTGGATATATAATTTTTATTTCAGTTAACGTGGTATTTGAGGTGTCAATAATGTGGTATTTGAGGTGTCACTTGCTTGATAGAGTTGTAATATTTGTACATTAATAATAAATTATAAAATTAATTAATTAATAATCCCAAATATGTAAGAGTTATATTATAATTTCAATTTACAAGTACGTTCAAGCCCATTTATATGGTCAGCCCATACATATGCATTTACACAGAGATAGAGAGCAATCTCTACTCTCATCAATGCCACTGATGTGAAATTAATCATAAAAGTTACCCTACATATAAAATCGTATTCACGAGAAATAGAATACATCGGAGATACCATGTCACCCATACAATAAGTAATGATGGTATAATATGTGTGTATTTATTTTGAACTACTATCTTATAAATGATGGTTATATTAATTTAATTACATATGTCATAAATATAATAATTGATTGTAATACATAGAAATATTCTTGAATTTTTCCGTATTGAGATATCATTAACTTTATAGATAAGTTTCTAGGAATAATTTTTAAATTTACAAGTGGAGATCCAGCCCATTTGTAGAATAGCTAGCCTTTGTATCTATGCGCCAATAGCCGGCAATCTCTCCAATTTTTTTTTTTTTTTTTTAAATCTACTTCCATAAAGTACAAGAAAATTTTAACCTATTCCCGCACACTTGACTTGAACAAGAAAGACACAACACAAAATAATGGTAAGATAAAAAATATTGCCAGTGGAAATAAATTTACGAGCTAGTCTAGTAAAATTTTAGGATACATTATAAAAATTTTAAATCAATAAGCCCCAATTTATAATATATTTATAATTGTAACAATTCAAAAAAAAAATCTCGCACAACTTGATTATTCAATCGTAAAAATAATTTGCTTTTAGACACGAAATATGATTTTAATATTCAATTGTGATTTATATGAATGATAATGAAATAAAAACTTTCTATTTATTGCTCCCTTGATTGTGTACATGCATGGAACACTAAGACACTCATATTTTGAGAGAATTTTAATTTGAATCTTGAAACTGAAGTAAATTTAACCAAAAACACAAAAGAAAATAAAATGAAAATGAGAAGGCATTAGTGACACAATTGGCGATAATAACAGCCATCATGTCAACTAGGAACAAGTCCTGTCCCTTTGCATATGCTAAGAAATGGCTGATTAAGAAATAAACATCTGTTTTATCAATGATTAACTAGCTAATGATGCAGAGTTATATATCGAAAGGGCATAAAACAAGTTATTTTCAATGTCTAATTCATGAGGGGAGAGGAGAGGGGGACCATGCATTGCATTCGCATATATAAATATGCACCTAGCTGGAGATACAGCAAATATCTGAAAAGATTTGCTTGATTGCTGCAAAGAGAGCTGAAAACAATTATCAAACAAACAATCAACGCATTATTAGAAAGGAGAATGTGCATGCGACATTTGAATTATTGGTACATATGGCTTAGCATATTCATGTCTAAATCGTAGAGCGAAAGGAAAAGTGCTCTTGTCCACTCAAATTTAAGCTTCTTTGACCCATTCCTATACCCCTTTCGATATTTACTTTGTACCTAACCCCTAAATGTGTGTTTTTTTATTAATTTGTTTGTTTCGTTCCTTGGTGTAGATCAATCAAAATCTTTTCCCCCTTTTAAGGTCAAAAGAAATTACCTTTGACGTGTCACAATCCACCCGGAGCTATTGCCCAAAGAGCTACGTCGGCTATAACGTGTGTCAGTGGAAATGCATCAAATTCAAACTTGTGAATGGAAAACAGCATTAAGTCTTGCAAACGGTTGACACTATTCTTTGTGCTGCAAAGGTGCAGTATGTTTCCATTTCTTTTGCATTCTTTTAGATTATTATTGATTTATTTTTAAAAGCAGAGCAGCGGCATAGCTCCAATTAACCTTTTAACCCCATACCTCCATTAAACTTAAAATTTTAATGAGTAGTTAAATAAATTTACTTAAAAATTATTATGCGAAATCTCTGAATGCTAGAACTTTTAGACTATCAATATACTTAATTATCTCTAGTGTAATAGAAATTGCCAACAAAGGCTGCCTCAACTCAAATTAGAGTTTGTCTCGGACTCATAATTGATTTATCAGCGACAGCATCAAATCAACAAAGAGCTGGTGTTACCTGAACATCATCCCCCCGACCTTGAGACGTTTGTAATGGAAGAATAATCTGAATTTGCCCATGCGAACAGCGAACATATGTTTCTCGTAACAGTATGGGATTGATTACGACTAGACTTTTGTTTATTAGTATGTAGGAACCACATGTGAGTACAGTTAATGGAAAGAATTTAACTGAATTTATCTTATACAAGCCATATATATAATGATAATTATTTTACAATATTAACCATCAATCAATACATTCAGTAGTCTCTCAAATTCATTCTCAAAATCACAATCCTTAATGAGTAGGCTATAGAATATGATGTTTGAATTTTCTGAGTAACTCTCCCTTTGAGTGCTTTTTCCTCTTTTGTTACGGATATATCGGGCACCAATATTGGAAGTGTACACAATACAAAGGCCAACCCAAAGAAAATCTGGCATATGGAGCATGGCTAAAAGCTTTGCCACTCGCGGACCGAACAAAGTTCCAAAGAGGCAAGGATAAGGAATGAAGCGAACAACGAAGAAAGGAAAACTTAGGGAACATGGAAACCAGTCATCATCAACAATCATACCCGATAAGAGAAAACGGGTCAGGTTCAGCCCAGTATCAAGAAAATACAAGCAATCCACAAATGATATCAAAGCACGTGGGAGAGGTCACTGAAAAACCATTAATGATACAAGGGAGAGAATTGGGAAAGGACCAAATGGGGAGCAAAAAATAACAAGATACAACGGAGTTTGAGGAAAGACTTGAAAATTCAGACCAAAGGGCACGAAATCTGAGCGATAAGGAAAATGAAGAAGGAAAAAAAAAGGAGGCAAAATTCTGAGATGGGCCTAGAATCAAATCAACCCAATTCTATGCAAATGAACTTGGAGGAAGAAGTGGTGGATAGTGCTTCATCCTTAAAACAGCTTAAGTCCACATGGAGATGGTAAAAAAGTCAGGCCCGAAGTAAAACAAAAGAAACAAATAAAAAGAGTTGTTCCTTAAATAAAAAAGAGCTAGCTGTGACGCAACAATAACCAGTCTAAAAAGCAAAAAAATGAAATTTACAAGCCCAAGTAAGAACTCGTCAAAACACATGCATTTCTCCTTTAGTGAAGCTGAAACTAAGCTAGGACTTAACGACTATGGAGGTGGCAGAGGTAAGAGTGGTAGCTGAGAAAGAGACATCGGCGGCAGCTGGACTCCAGCCCCGCCGACAGTAATGAGGATCATGAGCTGGAGCGTTCGAGGTTTGGGGAATACCCGGACGTTCCTAGCCCTGAAAGAAATTCTTTGAGAGCACAAGCCTCACATTTTGTTTGTGTGTGAAACGAAGATGAGACATGTGCAAATAACTGATAAATGTAGAGAGATGGGTTTTGAAAATTGCTTTAGTATGGGTAGAAATGGGATGAGAGGCAGCTTGGCTTTGATGTGGAGTAGTGAAGTGGAAGTGAGCATAGCATTGTACAACAGTCACCATATCGATGCTTTAGTGCATAGAGTAAATAGGATGAATTGGAGATGCACAGGGATATACGGCCACCCAGAAGGAATTCAAAAAAGAAACACATGGATATTGCTAAGAAGATTGGCAGGTCTGTTTTTTTATCCTTGGCTATGTTTTGGGGATTTCAACGAGATTCTCAATGTAAATAAGAAGCTTGGGGGAAGGGAAAGAAACCTAAGTATGATGGTTGAATTTTAGGAGGCTGTAAATGAGTGTAATTTAGAAGATTTAGGATTTAGGGGATATCCTTTTACTTGATCAAATAGAAGATTCGGGGTTGATTATGTGGAAGAGAGGCTTGATAGATTTCTGGGGCGTAAGGACTGGAAGAGTAGCAACCATGAGCTGATTGTTTCAAATTTGATCACATGGGGGTCAAACCACATCGCTGTTATGTTGGAGATTCAAGACCAGAAAACATTCATGTATCGTAAAAGAAATTTCAGCCCGAAGCTATACTACGAGGATATGTGGAGTCTATACAAAGAATGCAAACAAATTGTCGAATAGGAATGGATGAACCGGGTTAACTGGAGTGAAGGAGATCCTGTAAAACATGTTCAAAAGGCATCCAAGAATACAATGGCTTAGCTGCAAATTTGGAGTAAGAAGGAATTCGAGGGCAAGAAGGAGAAGCTGCGAAGGATGAAGAAAAAGCTTGCTGATATGAAATTAAATTTTCAGCATTATGAAGATACAAGCGAGGTTAAAAGGACTAAAAATCAGATCGAGAATATACTTCTAGATGAAGAGGTGTATTGGAAGCAACGATCTCGAGCTGATTGGCTAAGGGAAGGGGATAATAACACAAAGTTTTTCCATATCAAAGCTTCATCAAGAAGGAAGAAGAATCAGATCTAGGGTATTCTGAATCAGGAAAACATCTGGATTGAAGACCGAGAGGAGACCAAGAGATAATTTCAAGATTATTTCTCAAATCTGTTCTCAACCTCTAGCCCATTAAAGACGCAAATAGAGGCAGCCCTTACAGACTTGAAGCCGAAAGTAAGTACTGAGATGAATGAGCAGCTAGACATGAATTTCCCAGAGGAGGAGGTTCTAACGGCATTGTCACAGATGTGTCCTACAAAAGCCTCGGGCCCGGATGGATTTCCAGCTGCTTTTTTCCAAAAACACTGGAATTCTATGAAGACTGGGGTGATTTATACTTGCTTCCTCATTCTAAATGGTAATAGTTTAATTGCTCCTCTAAACCACACACATATAGTTTTGATTCCAAAAATCCATAGACCTCAAAAGGTGACGGATTTCAAACCTATGGGTTTATGTAATGTCATGTATAGAATTGTAGAAAAAACAATTGTAAATAGGCTGAAAAATGTACTTAATCAGGTTATTTCCCCATCCCAAAGTGCCTTCATCCGGAATAGGTTGATAACTGATAACATCATAGTGGGTTACGAATGCTTGCACAAGATTAGGCATGGAAAGGGAAAAAAGGATGGTTGGGTAGCTCTTAAACTAGATATTAACAAGGCGTATGATAGAGTGGAGTGGGATTTTTTGAAATGCACAATGATTAAGCTATGATTCTCTAGTAAATTGGTGGATTTGGTTATGAGTTGTATCTCCATAGTGTCATTCTCTGTTATTATTGATAGAATGGTCACAAGGCTGATGCGCCCTCAAAGAGAAGTTAGGCAGGGATGCCCTCTATCATCCTACCTTTTCATTATCTGTGCAGAGGTATTTTCGAATTTGCTGGTTCAAGCTGAGCAGCGAAGGTATATTAGAGGGCTCCAATTTAGAAAAGGCACAATAGTTTCCCACATATTATTTGCCGATGACAACTTAATTTTTGTGAGAGCAACGGTGGAAGATTGTCATAACTTAAAGGCTTTGTTCGAGTGTTATGGTAGAGCCTCCAGTCAGATTTTCAACTACAAAAAATTCTCTATGTTTTTTAATAACAACACGGAGGGAGATCGAGTTTCAACAATAAAGAACATTTTCCAGCTTCAGGTGGTATCTCGCCATGAGAAATACATAGGCTTCCCATCGATGATAGGAAGGAAGGCCAAAAGCTTTTTCAATGAAATAAAGTTTAAAGTGCTGAATAAGATTCAAAATTGGTAGCACAAGTTCTTTTTGAGTGGGGCCAAAGAGGTTCTCATCAAAGTAGTGGCTCAAGCAGTTCCAACATACACTATGAGTGTCTTCAAGATCCCCCTAAGTTTGTTTGAGGATATTTAAAAAGTAATGGCCAAGTTCTGGTGGGGGACAAATAAGAGGAAAAAGGGAATTCATTAGATGAAATGAGAGAATTTGAGCCAAGCTAAAGCTAGGGAAGGGCTGGGATTCAGGGATTTTCAAGTTTTAATCAAGCTCTCATTGCCAAACAGGGGTGCAGAATAATTCAGAATCCAAACTCATTAATGGCAAGCCAGATACTTCAAGCATGTAGGGTTTATGGAAGTAGGCCTCGGATATAAGCCATCTTTCATTTGGAGGAGTATCTTATAGGGCAGATAGGTGATTCAAAATGGTGCTAGATGGAAAATTAGATGTGGATTGAAGGTGCAGGTGTATACAAGTAATTAGATATCTAGACCTTTAACTTTCAGACCTATCTCAGCCCCTCAAATAAGGATTGACACTAAGGTGGTAGAACTAATCAATAAGGAGCAACACTAGAAGGTAGCTTTAATCAATAGCCCGTTTAGACTAGAAGATGCTGAAGCTATTTTGAATATCCCACTCCCGAGCAGAAAAAAAGAGGACCAGCTTATTTAGCATTACGATAGAAAAGGCCATTACTCTGTGAAGAGTGGATACCAAGTAGTCATGAAGATAAAATTTCCAGATTACTCGAGCTGCTCTTATTAGAATCCAAATCATTGGAATACAATCTGGAGATTGAATATGCCTGAGAAAGTTAAAATATTCTTATGTAGAGCTTCTAAAGATCTACTTCCAACCTGAAAAGTTATGGAAGAAAAAAGTTCTGTAAGAACCAATATATCAAATTTGCTGCAACAAAGTGTAATCAGTTTGTCACACTCTGTTGGAATGAAAGTTGGCAAAGAAAGTTTGGAAAAGTGTTCGAGTAGCAGGGAACCTCCTAGAGGATCGAAGCCACGACATAATAAGGGTGATTGAGGTTATGCCCAAGCAGTAAAATAACATGGATAAGGAGACAGCTATAGCTCTACTTTGGATGATATGGAATGCTAAAAATAAGTGGCTATTTGAAAGGAAACAAGAGACCCCAGTCAGACTGATAGCAACAGTTGAAGCAATAATGGAGTCTTTTAAGAACTCCAGGTAATCCAGGGTGCTAAGCCCCACTCGTGAGATAGATGGTAAGGAGGCTCAGTGGCACCCCCTCCAGCTGGATGTCTTAAGATTAACGTGGATGCAGCTGTGGATGTTGAGAAGCATGTGGCTGAGTTGGGGGTAGTAATTAGGGATGGGGAGAAAAACTGCATTGCTGCTACTGTAAATACAATTAGATATTTTGGTAATATTGCTCTAGCTGAAGCTGCAGCTATGAAGTGGGGAATTTAGGTGGAGCTAAGAGCAGGAGGTTCCTCTGTGTTACTTGAGTCTGATTGTCTTGAGGCTGTAGAGCTTGTAAATAATAAAAGTAGCAGCATAGCTGAAATTTCTTGGATGATCTCTGAAATTATGGGAATGAAGAATAATTTCCAGGATTTTAGAGCTCAGCATACTCCTAGAATTTACAATGGTACAGCTCATGCTTTAGCTAAGTATGGCACGGCACGACCCATCAACACTCGGCCCACAAGGGCTCGTGGGCCGGCACGGCAAGGCCCACCAAATTGGTGGGCCGTGCCGTGCCCAATTTTTTTCAATTGAGCCTCGCGGGCCGCCCACCAAATTTTTTTTTAAAGCCTAGCGTGTCTAAAAAGCCCACGTGCTTGGCGTGCTTTTTTAAGCCCACTAACATCATAATAATAATAATAATAATAATAATAATAATAATAATAATAATAATAATAATAATAATAATAATAATAATAATAATAATAATAATCATAATCATAATTATATTAATTTTTATTAAGAGAGCAATTAACATTTTAATTTATCATAAAAATATTTCGTTCATAATTTTGTGTGTGTATAAATATGAAAAATATTTCATTCACAAATGAAACATATCTCTATTGAATATTAATTAAGTTATGATTTGATATTAATATGAAAAATATTTCATATGAAAAATTATTATTAATATTGTAAAATATTTTATTTTTTATTTATCATTTATAAATTTATGATATTTATAATTTTATTTATTAAAATCATGATTTACTTATTCATTTAATAAATTATAAACATAAAAAATAAGTAAATAATGTTATAAATAAAATTAATTAAATAAATGTCATAAATACCATTATTCATTTAATAAATATCATGATTTTAATTATTAAAATCATGATATTTACTTATTCATTTAATAAATTATAAGCATAACAAAAATTAAAAAATTTCTTTAAACTAAGATTTAAATTAATTTTTAAAAATCTATGCTAAAAAATATATTAAACATTTAATTTCAAGATATTTACTTTAATTTCATAACATTTTATATTTACTTTTTATTAAAAAAATTTACTTAGATATATTTTGGCCCACGTGCTATTGATGGCCTACAGGCCACGTGCTAGCCCACCAATGAACCGTGGTTATTACGTGCCTATTTACGTGCCGTACTTTGTCTCATCTCTAATTGTGCCGTACTTTTAAGGCCCGCGTGCCAAAAATTCTAGGTTCAGCCTGGCCCGGCCCGGCCCACGTGCGTGTCGTGCCTCGTGCTCCACCGAAATGTGCTCGTGCTATGTCATGCCGCACAGACAAGTGCCGTGCCCGTGCTGTGCCACGTGCCGTCCGACCCATTGGCCATCTTTAACTTTAGCAAATTCGGCTCTGCAAAAGATGACAGATGTGGTTTGGTTGGATAAAGTTCCAACTAAAGTGTTGTATATGATTTCGAGTAATTAATGGAAAGGTTTACTTTCTAATAAAAAAAGGCCATAGAATATGTTATCAACTTAGTAAAAGGAATAATTAATATTAGACAAATCCCAAATATATGGAATAAATAAATTACAATATTGTTATCAATAAAAAAACCCTAACTGTAAGATTAATATTAGATTACTATAGCAATACTCTCAAAGTTTTTGTATACTAAAAATGGATAGTGTAATGATCCAGCAGGGATACGGAATGATAACAACTTGTTGAATTATTTCGATGGAGAATCTAAAAGATGAACTTTGTCTCTCTGGTTCAAGTGGAACCTTTGCATCACGAATTGAATCCCAGATAGTTTGTGAAGATTCAATGATGCTTCTTCCTCCTAATTAATTAGTAGAAATATGGGTTCAAGGGCCCAAATGATGCTACATACATAACAAATAATTCAACTTTGTATTAACTATACACAAACATATATTTATTTTATTAAATACTGCATTGGAAATACATGGTTTCCTTATTTTGTAAATATGATTCTCATTCTAATAAAATGAAGATATTCTTGTTGGAATTATTTTTTGAAGTAAACCTAATTGAAGAAGGGTACCTTTTTTATCTTTTAACTTATCCTTTAAAGAAAATAAAAGCGTGAGAGAATTGATTGATTTTATTAAAACTGAAAAATGAATTTATACAAGACTATTTGTGAGATTAAAATAGCAAGTGGCCTAAACTTAAGCAATTGATGCCCTAAACAAATGGCCAAAACAATAACCATTAATTCATGACACTTATGTATAGCTAGCATGAAAATAATATTTACAGAAGAATTGTAATCAATCAATATATTTTATAGAGATAATCTAGATGTTGGAAATCCCTTTAATAGTGCTCTGCATTCTATTAAATTAATCTACACTATTTTTCTTGAAGATTGAGGTCTTTCCTTATCATCCTCTTTTAAGTTAGAGGGTGGAATATAGTGAACTCCCAGTTTGTACGAAACTGAAAGAAAGATTGTTTTGCTAGTTGTTTTTTAATTACATTAGCAATTTGTTTTGTAGAGGGTAGAAACCTTGTAATGAGTGCTTCTAGTGCAACTTTTTCTCTGACAAAACAGTAATCAATTTCAATATGCTTGGACTAAGCATGAAACACTGGGTTGATAGTCATATGTAGTGCACTGGGGCTATCACAAAACAATTGTGGTGGTTGATGGAGAGGAATGCTAATGTCATGTAGGAGGAAAGTAAGCCATGTTATTTCTATCGTAGTCGAAGCGAGAGATCGATATTCTGCTTTACTTTAGTGGTTGACTTGGAAACCGTTGGCTACTTCTTTGAGGACCAAGAAATACAATTAGCTCCCAAGTATATGTAGTATCCTGTTGTGCTTCTTCGAGTTACTTTATAGCCACCCCAATTTGCATCATAAAAACCATTTAAAGTTAGAGAGCTTTGAGAGATAAAGCAAAGTCCATAGTCCATTGTTCTTTTTTACTGCACTCAAATCACCTATAGTGGGGTTTTGAAATTTTTGACAAACTTTGTTCACAGCTTGAACAATTTCTAGTCTACTGAAGTTTAAATATTTTAGTGCCCTAACTAGTTGTCTATACTCGGTGGGACTATTGTGCTTATTGTCTCCAAGTTTGGGCTGATCTTTTATAGCCAGTGGAGTTTTAAAGTGAAAGCAGCTAGCAGTTTTGGCATGTTACAAAAAGTCCTTTGTATATTTTGATTGAGCAACAAATATTCCACTTAAGGTATATTTGATTTCTAAGCTGAGGAAGTAGCGAAGTTTCCCAAGATCCTTTAATGCAAATTCAGTTCTAAGTTTATGAATTAGATTATCGATAAAGCCATTGTTGTTTCATATTATTACTAGGTTATCTACATAAACCAACATAAGAATAATTGTTGTGTTAGCTCTGTAAAGAAAAAGGGAAGAATCAACTTTGCTACAAGTGAAACCAATATGAAAAAGAAATTAAGATGAACAGTCAAACCAAGCCCTATGTGTTTTTTTAGCTTGTTTAAGACCATAGAGAAAACATTGTAATTTACGGACATGGTTAGGTTGCTCAAGAAATTTGAATCTTCGTGGTTATTCCATGTAGACCGTTTCCTTACAAGTACCATATAGAAATGTGTTTTTCACATCCAATTGCCTCATTATCCAATTTGAAGTGACAACAATTGCAAGGACTAATCATATTGTTGTTGGCTTCACCATCGGGCTGAAAGTTTCTTCAAAGTTCAACCCTTCAACTTGAGAAAATCCTTGAGTTACCAAGTGAGCCTTGTAGCAGTCCATAGTTCTGCCATCTCTGAACTTTGTTCTAAAGATTCATTTTGATCCTATAACATTCACATCCTTTGGCCAGGAACAAGAGACTATGTTTGGTTTGTGTTCAAGGCACAAGCTTCTCCCTCTATTGCTTTAAACCGGCATAGAATTTTAAGTGCTGATTTGTAAGTTTTTGGTTTTATCGATGAAGGAGCATGTTGTATGATCAACACTATGTCACTAGCTAAGACTTAATTCTGTTTCAATTTATGCCGTGTAATCATATTATGTGCATTGATTGGGCTTCTGCTTAGTTTATATTTGAAGCATTTTTTGTACTTGAAATATTTTGTAATGTATTAGTGTTGTTAGGAATAACTAATTCAATAAATAAGTTTTCTCTTAACCTATTAGGATCATGAACATGAAAGTAATGCTGTGATTTAGCCACATTGATTTGATTAGTATCTGATGATTTTGCACTTTGATCATGTATTAGTTGTTCTTGTGGCTGGTTATTTTGTGATATTGATGGATAATTTGAGATTGTTTCATCAATATTATGAGGCTGTTCGATGAAGGCATTAGTGTCTTTGTTTGTTGAAGCATCTAATGTTTCACAGCAAGTATCATGACATCTTGAATGATGTGGTATTGTTTATATTTTCCTTAAAAGATTGATGATTTGGCTCCTTTGTTTCGTTGCTCCATTGTGCCATATATAGGAATGTCGTCAACTTTAGAATAGTAAGCTACAAAATATCATCTTTATTAATATTTTTATTGAAAGAGAAACATAATTCATCAAACACAACGTGCCTAGATATGTAAACTTTACTAGAAATATGATCAAGACACCGATATCCCTTGTGATTTAAATTATACCCAATGAAGGTACATGAGTATGTCTTTTTAGAGAATTTATTCAATTAGTCTTACCATACTTTCTAAGATATGGCAAGTATCTACAACAAAAAATTCTTAAGAAATTAAAATTTGGATACCTTTTATATAACTTTAAATACGGGCTTTCCATTTTCAGAGTTGAGCAGGGCATTCAGTTGATTAAGTACGTTATTGTTAGAAAGGTGTCACCCCAAATTTTTAGAAGCAAATTTGCCTGAAACAGTAAGGTTAAAGCTGTCTCCACCAAGTGCCTGTGTTTCCTTTTGGCAATGCCATTTTGCTCAGTCATATGTGGGTGAGAAAACTCAATGAGAATTCCTCATTTTTGTAAATGATTCTTCAGATCTGTTCATTGGAATTCTCCTTCCCCTTTTTTTTTGGAAAACTTTAGTTCTTTTTTCAAATTGGTTTACAAAGTTTTGAAATTTAAGGAAAGAAGTTAGATTTATTCTATAATAGGTACATCCATGTAAAATGAGAATAATTATCAATGAAAATTACATAAAATCTAAATCCTTGATTCTATAATATAAGAGCAGGGCCTCATAAGTTAGAGTGTATCTTTTTAAGAGGAAGTTCGACAATTTTATTGGAAGATTTAAAGGGAAGTTTGCAACTCTTTCTCATTTGATAACTGAATTGGGATTTTATCCAACTAAAAATATCTATAAAGTGTTTCTCTTAGAGATATTTCAAGAACCGTAAATGTGGGTGACCCATCTGTTGATGCCAAATGCTAAAGGGTGTTTTATTAATAGCAATTGCCATGAATGCTTTACTTTGTAGAGCCATCAAGAGTATATAACCCTTTTTTTATGTCCTTTGCCTAGAATCTTGCCTTGTTGATCCTTAATCACAAAACGTTTTTATGAGAACTCAATAATACAAGAATTATCATTAGTAAGCTTTCCCTTAGATAAGATATTTTTCTTAATATCAGGTATTACAAGCATATCTTTAAGGTTTAAGTTATTGTGGCTTGTTTTATTATTTGTTTCACCATGTAATTTTCAACATTTCTCAATTACCTACAAATAAGGATTGATTACCTTTATATGGTGCAATTTTTGTTATATTACCTAAGTTGTTGGTAATATGTGTTGTAGCTCTCGAATCTGCATAAAAATTAGGGTTAATGTTCATCCTCTATTTGTATGGCAGCAAGTGGATGAGGAACATCTTCAGAGGTATGTGTATAATTGAATATGCTCTAACATTTGAGAGTAGTATGGTTAGCCTTAAAGCAAATTTGACAAACTATTTATCTAATTTTTCTGGTTTAAAATCGAATTGATAAAAGGAAAGAGGCTTTTAAGTTTATTTATATTGTTATAAGAAAAATCTATTGTTGAATTTAGCATGAAATCGATGTTATGGTTAAATAACAAGTGAAATTTTAGGTAAGCAACCTAGGAGGGGGTGAATTAGGTTTTTGAAAATTCTTCAACAACAATATCACAATTCAATGCAACAATTATTTAAAAATAATAATTACAATAAACACAACGATGAGTAAATTTAAAGAGGTACGGGAAAAGAGAACAAACAAATATTTTTACATGGTTCGGTAAACCTATCTACTTCCAGTCGTCCAAGCAAACTGAGCTTGAGAATTTATTATCCAAGCCTTATAGCCTAAGACTTCAAGGTGCTTACAATTGATAATAAAAATTTATAATTAGAGATGAACGCATACCTCTTTTCCCAAGTGCTTCCAACACTTATAATCACCCAATTTTTTTTTCTGTTGAATTGAAGTTTATAGGGATTAAACTCTCATAAGAGTATATTAGCAAGTTATAGAGCAATGATGAATCAACATATGTGAATGACACAATTGAATTATTGAAAGTAGATTGATAAAAGAAACAAAGGTTTCTAAATAATAAGCGTAATTATTAATCCCCTGTGCTACTCAAAATGGACTATAGTTCTGCTTCTTCAACTTGGCACGAATACCAAGGAATCGACTATCCCACAAATGTGCCATCACCAAATCACCCTCTTGAAATAACTTCTTGCATCGATGCTTGTCTGGCTCGACCTTGTACTTAGCATTGGTAGCCTCCAAGAATGCTCAAACCTCGAAATTAATTTGAAGAGCCTTGCCTACTACATTGTCCGTTGCTTTGCTTCCTCCTACTACCATAGGCATGATAGTCAGATCACAAACATGGCTTGGGAAACAAGTTTGATTGACCATGTTGTTGTAAGCAAGCTTGACCTGAGGCAAGATGTTTTTCTAGTTCCGTTGCTTGTCACCATAAACGCACCACAATATATTGCCCAAAGTGCAGTTGACCACCTCTATTTGACAGTTTGTTTGTGTATGAAAAGCACTATTAAACTACAACTATGTACCAAACTTATGTTACAGATACACCAAAACTTACTGATGAACTTTATATCTTTGCCAGAAATGATAGTTTTTAGAACACCGTTCAAATGCACTACTTTTCGAAAGAATAAATCGCAACTGAAGCAGCATCTTTAGTTTTCTTACAAATAATAAAGTGCGCTATTTTTGAAAACCTATCCACCACTACCAATATAGAATCTCGATCGATCCTTGTGTGTGGCAATCCCAACAAAAAATCCATGGATAGATCTAATATAATATTTTTTAGAATAAGTAATGAAATGTTTAAACCCATATTGTATGGGTGTCCATTGGCTTCTTGGCATATCAGACACTTCTACACAATCTTCCACGTATCTGTATTCAACTATGGTCAATAATAGCACTCCTTTACAAGCGCTTTAGTCTTATCTTGTCTACTATGTCTGCCCAGTCCTCTACTGTGCAACTCATGGATGATACACTCCCTTAAAGATCTTCAAGGCACATATAAATGATTAGCTTTGAATAGATATCCATCTTAAATTAAGAAATCCTTCGCTTTTTAATAGTTGATGCAGCGATCCGAAATATGCACAAAGTTTCCATTTTCAGCTTACAACTCCTTTAAGCACTTAAAACTAGTAATTTCATCAATCAGAGTTACTAGTAAAATTGCTCGCCTGCTGAGTGCATTTGCCACCTTATCATGTTATCTACATTTATGCTTTACAAAAGAAGTGAATTTGTGAATATAGCTTACCCATCTCACTTGCATCTTGCTCATATTTTACAGGCTATAATATTGATTTTGATGATAACAAACTAGATTAACAAAGTTAAAGTCTTTAAATGATCAAATTCTTAGGCCGTAGGAAGTTTCTTCGACATAAATAAGATTTTGCAAGTAAACAGATAATTGTTAATTTCAATCAGCAAACCATTTTTTAAAGGAAGCTTTATAATTTTGATTCTGGAAATTATTAGAAACAGTTAACTGACAAATTTGAGCCAGCAAACTATTTAGAATTGGTAAACCGAATACTGATAATGGCTAACTGACAAATTCCAAAGAAGAATTAGTTTGCAACCAGTGAACCGTTTATCATAAACGACTAGCTGATAATGTCTTGCAGGTCTCTGGAATTAAATAGCAAATCGAAAACTACAAAAAGTGATCCGACAATAGTTAACGACAATTTGATTGAGCCTAGAAAGTCAACAATAGCTAGTTTTCTTCTCTTACTATAAAAGACTCAATCAAGTTTAAAATTAGAGAAGATTATAAAATTATCATTGAGCTTGTCCTTGTGTATTCGATTTCTTTTATGCTTAAAACTTGTTATTCTTTCATTAAATCACACTTTGGACTTTCATTTGTAAACATATACATTGTGTGAAGAAAATTTGTGTAATTTTCACTTTTAACATCATATTGAGTGATTGAGAGTGTGTGATACCATATTAGTACGTGGCGTTGTTTACACCAGGTCTACAACAGTTAAAACTGTACTTTGGGCCGATGAGTCTCGCAAGTCCAGTTTCAAATATACTTGTATGAGCATCAAAATCCTTAAAATAATTTTGTAGGTTTTACAACCCAAAACAGACTTTCCTTTTAGTCTAAAACAGGGTACCAAACCAGATAAAATTTATCAAGTTTTCTGATGCACAGGATCCTTCTGAATAGCTTAGAAAACACGAGAGGTTTTATTGCTTGATAGATGATGATTCGAGATCTGTTACAAGGAGGAGAGAAATCCTTTATATAAGGATTCCAAAGCGTAAAGATAAGACAGACCACTTATCTTTTGCTTTTGAAAAGTAAAAGACACACTTATTACACTCCTTTAATTATTACAAGCGACAAAGACTTAAAGCATGACGTGGACATGACTTTTACAAAAGTAAAAGCTTAAAGTAAAAGCAAGCTTTAATGATTCCAACAAGACAAAACTATAAAGCAAAAGCAAAACATAATTATTACAATAAGACAAACTACTTTAATTATGGCAACAAGACAAACTACTTTATGGAGAGCGGAGATTCATGTAGTCGTCTTGATGACCAATCTGTTTCATCGGATCACGATCATTATCTTTTGGGAAAAATGTCTTGGAGAGCTTTGGATGCTGGATGCTTAGAACGGGACCACGGCAAGGTGGATAAGGACAATCTCTCCTGTAGCTTTGGTGGTAATTGTTGAGGTGATGTCTCGAGTTGCTTTGTCTTTTTCCGAGGCGGAGGTTGAGATGATGATCCCTGCCTTCATGCATGGATGGTTGTGGGAAGCATTGAAGTGTTCCCAGTGGAAGTCTTCCACGAAGTCTTGGTAAAGGAAGTCGGTGTAGTCTGGTTTTCTTCCTTGATGATGATTGGTGTGGACTTTGGTTTGGATATGGTGATGGAGTGGGAATCATAATCATGTCATGTTGAGGGCCAAGGGATGTGTGAAAAATATCCTTATGCGGTGGAGTTTGGTGGTTGAGTTGGGAAAGGTAATTGTTGAGGTTGGGCTGGAATTCATTTTCAATGAGGGCAGGATGAGGAGTGGTGAGATATTCATATACCTGATCTTGAGTCCAGAAAAGGTTGGTGTCTGGATGTTGGAAATATGGGCGATGGATAATGAACACGATTTTGGCTTGAGATCTAGCATTCGATCAAGATTGTATAATTCGGTTAATTCTTTGTAATTTCTTGCTCCACCGAGAATGGGGAGAACCACTCGAAAGGGTCCAGATAAGAGAGGTGGATTTGTCCGAATTAAGGAGATGGGACAAGGTTGAATGAATGCAAAACCAACTTAGTAGCATATAAGACAGGTTAGGCACAATGTACCATAACTCATCTTGGTAATTTCATTGGGTGGATCAAGTGTTAAACCAAGAAGAAACATGTTTCGGATGGAAGGTTGAAAAGAAATGAATCTAAAAGGTAAGCTTTCATGAAGAAGCGAAACATAGCCTTTTTTTTAGCAAATTCTTGGAGGGCAAAGGCGAGGTGAAAGTTTTGCAAGGGAAATGCCTTTTTGGTGATAGCTTTGAAGGGAAGTGAAGTAGCCATGAGAATAATTGGGAAGTGATATTTGGTGGAAACAAGGGCTAGAGGCAAAAGAGTTGGAGAGTGGTGCTTTCTGGAATAGTTAAGGAGGATTTGTAGGTTCCGAATTGGAGGAGGAGGTTTTGAGGTTTGGGTTTTGGTTTTGATTTAGGTTTTGGTCTTTGGTGGAATAGGGTTGTCTCGAATAGAGTTTAAATAATTTGGATGGATCATAAGATCGATTGGAGAAAGCATAGAAGCAAATGGGTGGTAAGGTGGACTTATGGTGGTATGGGTGGTGATGTGGTAAACAAGGTAGGTCTTTGTTTTTCGATTCAATGGCAAGCTCGGTTTGTAAGCGTCGATCTCTTTTCTTTTGGTCAAACTCGGGCCATTGTATCGTTGAGCAAGCATGGTTCGAGCTCAATCCAATTGAACAATTCTGATTTAAGATTCTCGTGGATCTGCTCCATTTGAGCATGAATTGAGTCAACGTTCGTCTCAATCTGCCGTTAAAGAATTGATCTTTTCGACCTTGGAATGGATATTCAACAAGGTATCATTTTGTGCTCTGGCATTTTGGGTTTGCCAGTTGAGAACGGATTCAAAAGGTTTAGGAGGTTCAAGATGACCGGTTGAGGTAATAGCTGAAGGAATGAAAGGTTTAGACACAACATTGCGTTGTGAATCAGTATGGGTGTCAAGAGAAGGAAAAGATGAAGAATAGTCTGAAGAGGTGGAGGAAAACATCATACAAGCCAATGGTTGTACGATTGGTGTGGAGGTGTGAGAAACTGAGGGAACTTCAGATTTGCAATTTCGTGCAATCCATTTGAGTTCTTTTTTGTAAATGGGTAGTGGACTTGGTGGAGGTGGAGGGTCTTTTGGTGGTTTGGGTTCACAGTGTTTACATGGGACAGGTAAGGTTTTCTTTTTGGGTTTTCTTTTCCTTTTGGTGTCATAATCATCGTCCTCTTCCCAATCATCCCAACAGGGACAATTTGGGTCGCACATTCCTGATCCATGGACATCCCATAAGAAATGTCCATTTTGTTTGGCTGGATATACAGGGTAACCATCAGAATTGAACCCTGTGATTGGCAGATCTTCTTGAGTCAGGAACAAATTATCATTGAGGAATAAGTGAAAGAGAGCCGAGGAGGCTCTTGTGGAGCACTTGGAGGTGGTTTGAAAGTCATACGAACTGTTCCATCATGTCGTCTTTCAAACATGCTTATGTCCGAATAGAGTGGTATTATTATGGAACTTTCATAGTTGGAGATCCATTATCAACTACATCGTAGACTTTATCCCACATGTCGACCAGTTACACTTTATCACCTTTCGGAAAAAAAAGCCTCAGTGGAATTCGACACACAAGTGTTCTAAAGCAACTTGCGCAAGATCTGCCACCATTAAAGTTGATCACGATGGCAAACGCATATTGCGAATGCTAGTGATGAATCATGGGGTGCCATCCTTCTTGAAGAAATCAATGGAAAAGAACACTTTATCGCTCACGCTAGTTTTTCTCGACACAAAGTACCATAAGCGTTTTCAAAGAGATCGTGAACGTGGTATCAAAAATTTGAGTTTCATCTCATTGGACATCATTTCCTCATCGAAATGGACAGTTCAGCCTTTCCCAATATCCTCAATTTCAAAGGTATCTTTTATCCCGAAAAGATGTTACTCAGAAAAGATTGGTTTTCCAAATATGATTTCTCTTTCAAGCATATAAAAGGATCTCAAAACCTCATCCCCGATATGCTATCCCGACTCTCAAAACCGACCTCAGCCCTTTGATATCACTTTCCCATTATTCTCATGGCTACTTCCCTTCCTTCAAGCCATCACCAAAAAGGCATTTCCCTTCGCAAAACCTTCACCTTTTGTAAAAAGGCTATGTTTCGCTTCTTCATGAAAGCTTACCTTTTAGATTCATTTCTTTCAACCTTCCATCCAGAAAACATGTTTCTATTTAATTTAACACTTGATCCACCCAATGAAATTACCAAGATGAGTTATGGTACATCCGGTGCCTAAAATCGTTTATATGCTACTAAGTTGGTTTTACAGTTCATTCAACCTTGTCCCATCTCCTTAATTCGACAAATCCACCTCTTTATCTCGACCGCTTCTCGAGTGGTTCTCCCCATTCTCTCGTGGAGCAAGAAATTACAACAATTAACAATTATACAATCTTGATCGAATGCCCGCATCTTGTTCACATCTCGTGTTCATTATCCATCGCCCATATTTCCAACATCCGACACCAACCTTTTCTCGACTCAAGATCGTGTATATGAATATCTCACCACTCCTCATCCCGCCCTCATTGAAAATGAATTCCACCCAACCTCAACAATTACCTTTCCCAACTCAACCACCAAACTCCACCGCATAAGGATATTTTTCACACATCCTCGCCTCAACATGACATGATTATGATTCCCACTCCATCACCATATCCAAACCAAAGTCCACCGGATTCATCATCAAGGAAGAAAACCAGACTACACCGACTTCCTTTACCAAGACTCTCAAGACCCATGGGAAGACTTCCTTCCACTCACCCAACACCTTCAACAGCTTCCCACAACCATCCATGCATGAACCAGATCATCATCTCAACCTCCGCCTCGTAAAAGACAAAGCAACTCGTGAGAGAGATTGTCCTTATCCACCTTGCCGTGGTCCCCAAGTTTGCAAGCATCCAAAGCTCTCCAAGACATTTTTCCCAAAAGATAATGATCGTGATCCGGATTTAAACAGATTGGTCATCCAAGACGACTACATGAATCTCCGCTCTCCATAAAGTAGTTTGTCTTGTTGCAATAATTAAAGTAGTTTGTCTTGTTGTAATAAATATGTTTACTTTTGCTTTATGATTTTGTCTTCTTGTAATCATTAAAGCTTGCTTTTACTTTAAGCTTTTACTTTTGTAAAAGTTATGTCCACGTCATGCTTTAAGTCTTTGTTTGTAATAATTAAAGAGTGTAATAAGTGTGTCTTTTACTTTTCAAAAGCAAAAGATAAGGGTCCTGTCTTATCTTTACGCTTTGGAATCCTTATATAAAGGATTTCTCTCCTCCTTGTAACATAGATCGAATCATCAGCTATCAAGCATTATCAATAAAAACTCTCGTGTTTTCTAAGCTATGACTTTCTAAACTCTTCTCTCTCTCTCTGCAAATGAAGTTCTAAAGAAAAGAAAAGAATAAAGATTTTATCTGTTCATTTTGAAATCTCAAGGAAGTATGCTCTGCACTTGCCTTTCAGCAAGGATCCTGTGCATCAGAAAACTTGATAAATTTTATCTGGTTTGGTACCCTGTTTTAGACTAAAAGGAAAGTCTGTTTTGGGTTGTAAAACCTACAAAATTGTTTTAAGGATTTTGATGCTCTATTATGGTATCAGAGGTTTGGGATAACCTCTGATTATATAGGTTGATTGATGCCTTTGAAGCTAATTGTTAAGACTTTAAGCTCGGTAAGCTTGAAGGTGTGGACATAGGTGAGGTTTGCCGAACCACATAAAAATCTTGTGTTTGATTCTCTTTCCCTTTTCTCTTTACATTTTAATTGTTGTTTTTTACTGTTTGCTTAATTTTATTTGATATTTATATTAAGTTTTATTTAATTTACTCCATAATTATTAAAGGGAAATTATCATTCGTATACTCTGTAGATGCTTTGTTGCCAAACATACTACAACACTTTGAGGGTGTATCAATTGTCCACCCTAAGTTGACAAAATGTATCTGTCATCTACCAAACCGTTACTTGTCGTTTAAATAGGATAACGCCAAAAGGGTAATTTGGTCTTTTCATATGATAAAGTGATAATTTAAGGGTATACAAGTGATAATTTTTAAGGGTAAAATCATCAATTCACTATAATTTCATTAACTTTCAAACGGAAGCTAACGGTTTGGTGGCTGGCAGATAGCTTTTGTCAATTTAGGTAGATGATTAATACACCCTCAAAGTGTTGTAGTATTTTTGATAACAGGGCATTTATAGGGTGTACGAATGATAATTTCCCATTATTAAAAACCCAATTCACCCTCCTTTTGGGTTGCTTAACTAGTATTTCATTTAGTATTAGATCAAGGTACTCTTATTAGGACTTAACCGTATAGAGTAAAAGATCCATGGCAACTCAAAATAATTTTACCTTTAAGGAAGGTCAATCCACTACTAGACTACTATATTTTGATGGAAATGATTATCCCCATTGGAGAATTAATATGAGAATTTACTTACAAGCATTAGATTATGAAATATGGGAAGTTGTTAGTGATGGTCTATTCGTGCTTACCACTAAAAATAAAGAAGGGATAGTCCAAAACCATCATGTAAATAGGGTGAGGTAGAAAAGAAGAAGGCCTCTTTAAATTTTAAAGCCATGAATGCCTTGTTTTATGCCTTAGATAAGAAAGAACTCCATAGAGTCTTAGGTCGTTCTAATGCGTATGAGATTTGGAAGAAACTTAAAGTAGTTTATAAAGGTACAAATCAAGTTAAAGAGTATAAAATCAGTAGATATACTAGGCAATTCAAATTGCTCCAAATGGAACAAAATGAGAGTGCTCATTCCATGTATATTAGATTCATGAACATTATAAACACTCTAAGAACCTTAGGAATGGAGACCTAAAAGAACTACCATTGATGAAACCTAAGGATTTAAATACTTTAACTATTAATGTTTTAAAGAGGTGATGAAGACAGGAAGAATAAGAGTTTTGATCTTAAAGCCTCAAAATCTGAAGTAATAAAGAAAGTGAGTCCAAAGATAAAGATAGGGTAATGATTTTAAAAAAATTCAAAAAATTCTTCAAGAAATCGAATGAGCGAAGAAAGTTTAAAAACTTAAAAAATCAAAAGGAGAAGAAAGAAGCAATTATGTTATGAGTATAAGAAACCTGGCCATATAAGATTGGAGTGCCCTCTTCTCAATAACTAAAAAAGAAAGCTGTGGTGGCAACATGAGATGATAGTAATGAGGAGACCTCGGATGGGGAGGATTCACATAAAGTGTTAAACTTGGCACTTATGGCAATAGGAGAAGAACTTGATGAGGTAAATGATCTCCCTTCTTATGATGAGTTGTTTGAAGCATTCGCTGAATTGCAAAATGATTTAAAGAAGATTGCTATGAAAAATGTTTCTCTTAAAAAGAAAATGCCGAAAATTTCAAATGAGAATGATGCATTGAAAAAACAAAATGATTTTTTGAACGAAAAGATTAAAGGACTTAAATTAGAGAATAAAATATTGCATGATAAGATTGCATTATTAAAAGAAAAACAGAGTACTTCATATGAACATGAAAGTTTACGTGTTAATGATTGGATTAAGGAAAATAAAGAATTAAAGAAGAAGAATAATGACAGATGGCATGCATCCATATCTACTGTATCACATAACACATCACTTTTATAAATCTTCCCGCTAAAGAAAGGAACCTGACATACTTCCATTACTTGTGTTTTTGTCCCGTTCTTATCCACTTTATTCTATATGGTGCTAGATGTTTTTCTATCGCAAGCCCCATCAATCGACAAATGCCTTCGAGACTACATTCTCGTTACTGCCACTATTAAGTATCACGTTGCACATCTTATTATTAATGGTGCCATGTGTTCTGAAAATCTTATTGCGCTGGTTATCTTCTTCATATATCATCGCTAACAAAATTTTCAGCATGATACCATTCAGTTTTTCACCTTCATCAGCCTTCAATCCCAAAGGTCCTTCGTCATCTTATATCCACAACAATGTCTGTCTCTACTTCATTAACTTCTGCCTCTACTAAATTCAAGTTCTTTTGACAGCAATCAATCGATTAATGGCTTGGTTCTCTACACTTCAAAACTTGTTCAGCATAGGCGTGGCATATGGGTTGTTCTACTGCTGCCCTTAAGTGGTTGTTGTTGCCAAGGTGGTTGTTGCCTTAGCTACTGTTGTGGGGGTTGTTACGTTTGACTACTTGCAGTCCATATTTTCAATTTGTTATCGACCTTAAAACCACTTGGCCTATTTTGCACACTGGTTAGTTACTATTGCTGAGTTCTAGAAACAACGCACTACCTTCGTTCTTCCAATTTCTTAGCTTTAGTAACTGTTGAGCCCAAATTTCAAATTGTATCCACTATCTCATCCTATATCTCTTGTCTCAGGCTGTTGATATATTTCGTAACTATATAAAATTTAGGTTTTTCCATATTATTTCTCATGTGTAGATGGTAAAATTCTTTTGTATATTCATCCACACTGTGACTTCTTTGCCAGTAGTTCTGATGTTTAAAATACAAATGTTACTGATAATCTGCTAGTAAGAAGTATTCTTTGATCATCCTCTGCATTCTAGGCCACGATTTGATAAATTTATTTCTCATAACTCTTCTTCGATTTATATATATTGCCACCATGCAGAAGCTGTGCCCTTCAATTTAAATGCGATAAGTTAAACCTACTTCTCTTGAGGAATATCTTTATACATGAAAAAACTATCCACTATCGATATCTATTCCAAACTATAAAAATCTAAAATATCAATGTTGATCTTATAATTTGAACTCTTTCTGCCCCTCCTATCTCTTTCCACAGATTCTTTTTCTTTAGAATTGGTTTTTATCTCTTCATGCGTAGTGCATTCGTCGCGTGGGCCTAAATTCTAAGGCTTTATTTCACGTTTGATGCCTTGAGGTTCTATTTCACAATTGATCCCCTGGGGTATCTCAATGTGGTTGAAATCTTTAGGCTATTCACCATGATTGACACCTTAAATTTCTTCTTTACGGTTTGCTTTCTATTGTTGACGTCTTTCTCGATTTTCATCCACGGAAAGCCTAAGACTCTTGATTGCCTACTTTATTGCCACCAATCTTGAATTATAAACATCATACATCGCTTGTAAGGCTGCTTCTATAGCCGCCTGTCTGACAGCTTTCACAAACTATGCATACATCCTTTGATCATCGTCTTTGAGACAATTGCTCTTTTTTTCGTGTGTTCCTACTATGATGACAAGCGAGCTTACTTTGATACCACTAATGAAATGAGAACATTAAAAGTAGATTGACAGAAAAAACAAAGGTTTCTAAATAATAAGTTTATTGAATAATTTTAAATAGTACAAAAATAGAGTTTTGAACCCAAATATCGCAAATTTACAAAAATAGGAAAATCTAAGATATTATTTTATAATAAAATTCTTCTAATTAAAATAAGAAAAGGAAAAAAATGGCACTCAAATTGGAGTTCTAGAAAAAAAGATAAAAATCTTAGAATAATTAGAAAAATGGGGAAAAATCATAAAACTAAAAATGACTAGGAAAGAAATAGAATTTTTAGTTTGACTATGGGGCAAAATAGTGTTAGCTATTTTGGATTTGATTTCTCTTTTTACAAGCTTTAAAACGGTATATTGTACGCCAAAAACGGACAATTGTAGCCCAATTTATACCCTTCAGAAAGAATCCCGCTTGTAGTATACAACCATCCTGCATCAGTGAATAAGCAAATGAAAGCTCAAATGATTTATAAGAACAAGTTTAAGCTTGATAGAGATTAATGAACTATTTAGATATGAGTTTGAGTTGGCTTTTTATAGTTTAAACAAAAAATTAGCTGTTATTAATTCAAATGATCACTTTGTAGGAGTTATTGGATCGTTGCTAATTTTGAGACGTATCGCCAGTTGGCTGATGAGACAAGTTACTGTTATAAAAAAAATTTTAAATTTTTGTATAATTGGCCTTAAAATTATCTACTAGGCAGTTGAGTTCTAGAAACAGTTGGAAAATTATCAGTTAGCAGCTTAAAATTTTCATCTAGGTAGTTGAGTTATAGAAACTATTAGAAAGTTGTCTTAGTCGCTTAAATTTATCATCTAAGTGATTGAGTTTCAAAAACTCTCAGAAAATTATGGGCTAATTGCTTAAAATAATCGGCTATGGGGTTGAGTTGAAAAACTCCAATAAATTTATCAGTTAGCCATGTAAAATTACTGGTTTGGCTGTTGAGTTCTAGAAATTCTCAGAAAATTATTGGTTAGCTGTTTAAAATTATTGGATGATCGATTTAGATAAAAAATATCAGAAAGTTATTGGTTAGTCATTTAAAATTATTGGCTAGGCGGTTCAGTTTCAGAAACTCTTAGAAAATTATCTGTTAGCTGCTTAAAATAATCAGGTGGGTGGTTGAGTTTCAAAAACTCTTAGAAAATTATATGATAAAATTTTTGGCTTTGTGGTTGAGTTTCAGAAACTCTCCAAAAATTATTGCTTAGCCGTTTAAAATTATCGTGACTTCTCGAAACCATAATAGTACGTGGCGTTGTTTACACCAGGTCTACAACAGTTAGAACTGTAGTTTGGGCCAGTAACCCGCAAGTCCTGGTTTCCAGCCGATATACTTGTATGAGCATCAAAATACTTGAAATAATTTTGTAGGTTTTACAACCCAAAACAGACTTTCCTTTTAGTCTAAAACAGGGTACCAAACCAGATAAAATTTATCAAGTTTTCTGATGCACAGGATCCTTGCGGAAAGGCAAGTGCATAGCATACTTCCTTGAGATTTCAAAATGAACAGATAAAACCTTTATTCTTTTCTTTCCTTTTAGAACTTCATTTGCAGAGAGAGAGAGAAGAGTTTAGAAAGTCATAGCTTATAGAAAACACGAGAGGTTTTTTTTTATTGATTCTTGATATATGATAATATCTGATATGTTACAATGAAGAGAGAAATCCTTTATATAAGGATTTCAAGGCGTAAAGATAGAACATGACCCCTATCTTTTTCTTTTTGAAAAGTAAAAGACATACTTATTACACTCCTTTAATTATTACAAGCGACAAAGACTTAAAGCATGACTTGGACATGACTTTTACAAAAGTAAAAGCTTAAAGTAAAAGCAAGCTTTAGTGATTACAACAAGACAAAACTATAAAGCGAAACATAATTATTACAACAAGACAAACTACTTTATAGAGAGCGGATATTCATGTAGTCGTCTTCAGATGAGCTGTCTGTTTCATCTGGATCACGATCATTATCTTTTGGGAAAAATGTCTTGGAGAGCTTTGGATGCTTGCAACGAGGACCATGACAGGGTGGATAAGGACAATCTCTCCTGTAGCCTGGGGGTAATGGTTGTGGTGATGTCTGAGTTGCCTTGTCTTTTTTCTGAGGCTGAGGTTGAGATGATGATCCTGGTTCATACATGGTTGGTTGTGGAAATTCTTGAGAGTCTTGGTTAAGGAAATCGGTGTAGTCTGGTTTTTCTTCCTTGATGATGATACCTGTGGACTTTGGTTTAGATATGGCTGATGGAGTGGGAATCATAATCATGTCATGTTGTGGGCCAAGAGATGTATGGAAAATATCCTTATGCGGTGGAGTTTGGTGATTGAGTTGGGAAAGGTAATTGTTGAGGTTGGGCTGGAGTTCATTTTCAATGAGGGCAGGATGAGGAGTTGTGAAATATTCATATACCTGATCTTGAGTCCAGAAAAGGTTGGTGTCTGGATGTTGGAAATATGGCCGATGAATAATGAACACAGATGTGAACATTTTGGCTTCAAATGCAGGCATGCGATCAAGATTGTATAATTCAGTTAATTGCTGTAATTTCTTTCTCCATTAGGGAATTGGAGAGAACCACTCGAGAAGAGTCCAGATAAGAGAGGTAGATTTTTCTGGATTAAGGAGATGGGACAAGGTTGAATAAACTGGTAAAACCAATTTAGTAGCATATAAGACAGTTAGGCACCAGATGTACCATAACTCATCTTCGGTAATGTCATTGGTTGGATCAAGTGTTAAACCAGTAAGAAACATGTTTTGTGGATGGAAGGTTGAGAAAGGGAATGAATCTGCTAAAAGGTAAGCTTTCATGAAGAATCGAAGCATAGCCTTTTTTGCAAATTCTTGGAGTGCAAAGACAGTGGTGAAAGTTTTGCCAAGGGGAAATGTCTTTTTGGTGATAGCTTCAGAAGGAAGGGAAGTAGCCATGAGAATAATTGGAAATTGATATTTGGTGGAAATAAGGGCTTGAGGCTGTTCTGGTTTTGAGAGGTGAGATAGCATATCAGGGATGAGGTTTTGGGATCCTTTTATATGCTTGACAGAGAAATCATATTTGGAAAACCAATCTTTTAACCTGAGTAACATCTTTTCGGGAACAGTATTACCTTTGAAATTGAAGATATTGGGAAAGGCTGAACTGTCCATTCGGATAAGAAAATGATGTCCAATGAGATGAAACTCAAATTTTTTGATGCCATTTTTAACCGCTAAGATTTCTTTGAAGACGCTATGGTAGTGCTTCTGTGTGTCAGAAAATTGTCCACTAGCGTAGGCGATAAAGTGTTCTTTTCCATTGATTTCTTTAAGAAGGATGGCACCCCATGATTCATCACTAGCATCTGTTTGCAATATGCGTTTGCCATCTGTGATCAACTTTAATGGTGGCAGATCTTGCGCAAGTTGCTTTAGAGTAGTGACAGCACTTGTGTGGTCGGAATTCCACTCTGGAGGCTTTTTTTTAATAAAGCCGAAAGTTGGTGAGTGTAGTGGTCGACATGTAGGATAAAATCTCTGATGTAGTTGACAATGCCAAGAAATTGTTGGACTTGCTTTTTGGAAAATTGCTGATCTGGAAAGTGAAGCAATTCTTGGGCAATGTGCTTTCCTGGTTGGTAGTGTCCATCTTTAATGGTCATACCAAGGAATTCAATATTATCCGTTGCAATGGTGCTTTTCTTTGCTGACAGCATGATGCCATGGGTTTAGATAATATCAAAGAATTGATTTAACAACTGGCGATGTTCATCATTTGTTCCTGAAAATAATAAAATATCGTCAATATAAATCAATGCATGATGCAAGATAGGTTTAAAGATTTTGACCATGAATTTTTGGAAAATGGAAGGGGCTGTTTTGAGACCGAAGGGTAAAACTGTCCATTGGAAATGAGCATTGGGAATACAAAAGGCAGTTTTATACCGTTCAGAAGGTTCAATGCCTAATTGCCAAAATCCTGATTTTAAATCAAATTTTGAAAAGATCTGGGCATTTTTGAGAAAAGTAAACATGCTTTGTCTTTTGGGCAATGAGAATTTATCATCTTGTAAAAACATGTTTATTGGCTGATAATCAATGACTAAGCGTTTCTTTCCTCGAACAAGCTCAGAATGTTTCTCAACATAAAAGGCTTGGCAAGCCCATTGAGAATGGGTAGGTTCTATAAGGCCTTGGGCTAACAATTGCGAACACTCCGTTTGGGTTAGGACTAAGTCAGAAGGACTCATTCCTGGATGAGTGGCTTTTGTGGGATTGATATCTTCATTTAGTTTGAAGGGCAACTTAATGAAGAAAGACTGATTTTTCCAAAGTGGGTTTGGATGGGTGAACTCAGAATGGGATTCTGGACAATATTGTAAAAACTTGGTTGAAATGTCATAGTAAGATTGGGGTGTTTCAGACAAATTGTAAAGCTTCAAAATGTCTGTGAAAGGTTTGAATATGGATTTGACTCGGATGCCATTGGGAATGATCTAGAGGTGTTTGATCTGGTGAATTATGTCAAAACCTAACAAAATATCTTTATTAGGCAGATTTGAACCGATGACTTTGGTCCAAATGACACAATTAGGAAAAAGTTGAATACCAATGGGTTTTTTGGTAATCAATTTGGTAGTGAAGAATTTTCTACTTGCAACCCTGAAATGTTCCTCATAATGGGTCCAACTTTCAAGGGGAAGAATATCTGGGTTTAACATACTTCTCTGGGCTCCAGTATCTAAAAGACCAATCGCTGGAATGGGCCTGTGGAATTTTGAAGGCAAAATTTGGAGTTTAATGGAAAGAATGGGAATAGAAGTGTCTAGAGACAACAAATGTTGATGGAAGATGCTTTGGGGCTCATCATTTTCTGAATCACTAGATGAGTCTTCTAGTGCGAACACTGTTTCATCAGTGGGTTCTTCTTGTTCAGAGAAATAGAATTCAAGCTCTTCTTTTTCAGGAGAATAATCAGTAGTGGCCTGAAGGTGTTCAACTAGCCGAATAGATTTTTCTCGTTTGTTGGGATAATCTTTGGCATAGTGACCTTTTTTCTTGCAGATAAAACATCTGCTTGATTTTCTCCGTTTTTGATCTCTGGATGAACCTGATTTTTTCTGAAGAATCTGTAAGGCTTTCTGGATCTGCGAGGCTTTGAAGAATATTCTGAATTGTTGAATTTCCGGAAATGCCTTTTCTTTTTGGAACTGCAATCACAATCCTTTTTCTTTTTGAACTTGATCTGGAGATAAGGCTTTTTGCAAGCACTGCGGAATGGCTCTTTATCTTTTAACAGTTCTTTGAAAAACTGTTTTTGTTCACAAAGTTTATCAAGGCATGTCTTAGCAATCTAAAAGATTTTGCCAAGAGATATGACATCAAGACTGAGATTGTGAGTTTTGAACTGCCGTTGGATGTCTGGTTGTAGTTCATCTAGTAGGGAAGCCAGAAAAACATGCTTCAATGTAGGTTCATTGAATCCATTAAGCTTGTAGAACAAGAGAGACATTCGTTTGTAATGGAATTCAAGATCTTTAGTATTGAGAGAGCAGCATTTCATATTAAGATAGTCTCTGCGTGCAGCTTCAAAAACTGCAGCTGGATCGCCTAGAAACTGATCATGAATAACTGCAAGAGCGCTTGAGACTTCTGGTAATTGAACAAATTGTAGTTGTCTGTATTAGCCTAATGAATCAAACCAATCTCTTAGGGCACCCGTAAAACGAGTAGCAAATTCCCGAAGAACTGAATGAGTAGTTGCTCCTGACCGTAGCATTTGGAGATCAATCCAGGCAGACATTTCAGTAAGTCTGTCTCGCCACTTATGAGATGGAATATCATCAAATGTAAACCATGGGCCATTGGATGGTTTTTCTTTGGATTGACTTTGATGGGGCTGGTTTGTGGCTGAAGATTCAGCTGGATATTCTTCCTCAATATCTAAGGGAATATCAAAATATGACTCAGGTGGTCGAGATGGTTGGCCTTGCTCTGGTTGATTGTCAGCCATGAGGATTCTGGTAATATCAGCATAAGACTTTTCAGAATCACTGGTTGTGGATAGTGAAGAGGATCTTTGTGTCGAGAGAGGTTTAAACAAACTAGGTTTGAATCAGAAGTGGATTCATCAATTTCTGGAGATGGATTGGCTATCTGAGCACTATATTGATGCATAGGTGTTTTATCTTTGGATTGTGTTGGTGGTGGAGGCTGTAGTGATAGTGGTGTATAGGTTGGGGAGTGGTGCTCTGGAATAGCTAATGATGATTTGTAGGTTTTGACCGAAGGAGGAGGCTGAGGTTTGGATTTTGGTTTTGATTTTGGCTTGGGTGTTGATGGAATAGGATGGTCTCTGAATAAAGTATGGGTCATGCCAAATAGTTTAGATGGATCATAAGATCGAATTGGAGAAAGCATAGAAGCAAATGGGTGATAGAGTCGACTTATGGTGGGTATGGGTGGTGATGTGGTAAACAAGGTAGGTCTTTGCTTTTCTGATTCAATCTGGGCAAGCTCAGTTTGTAAACGCCGAATCTCTCTTTCTTTTTGGTCAAACTCTGGGCCATTGTATCTTTGAGCAAGCATGGTTCGGAGTTCTGAATCTAACTGAACAATTCTGGATTGGAGATTTTGATGGATCTGCTCCATTTGGGCTGTAATTGAGTTAACTTTCGTCTCAATCTGTTCAGTTCGTAAATTGATCTTGTCAACCTTGGAATGGATATGCAACAAGGTATCATTTTGTGCTCTGGCATTTTGGGTTTGCCAGTTGAGGACTGATTCAAAAGGTTTAGGAGGTTCAAGATGACCGGTTGAGGTAATAGCTGAAGGAATGAAGGGTTTAGACACAACATTGCATTGTGAATCAGTATGAGTTTCAAGAGGAGGAAAAGATGAAGAATAGTCAGAGGAGGTAGAAGAAAACATCATACAAGCTAATGGTTGTACGATAGGTGTGGAGTTGTGAGAAATTGAGGGAACTTCAGTTTTGCAATTTCTTGCAATCCATTTGAGTTGTTTTTTGTAAATGGGTAGGGGACTTGGTGGAGGTGGAGGGTCTTTTGGTGGTCTGGGTTCACAGTGTTTACATGGGACAAGTGGTTTCTTCTTTTTGGGTTTTTTTTTTCTTTTGGTGTCGTAGTCATCATCCTCTTCCCAATCATCCCAACAAGGACAATTTGGGTCGCACATGCCTGATTCAGGGACATCCCATAAGAAATGGCCATGTTGTTTGGCTGGATAGACAGGGTAACCATCAAAATTGAACCTTGTGATTGGCAGATCTTCTTGAGCTGTTTGAACAGCTGTGATCATTAAGGAATAAGTGAAAGCGAGCCGAGGAGGCTCTTGTGGAGCACTTGGAGGTGGTTTGAAAGTCATACGAACTGTTCCATCTTGTCGTCTTTCAAACATGCTTTCAGATGTCTGAATAGGAGCTGTATTATTATGGAACTGCTCATAGTTTGAGATCCATTCAAGAGGCATAAGCTTTATGAGCTCATGTCGAGGAATTTGCCTTGGGATCTGGATGATGGTTGGGATCTGATCTGATTCCACTAACACCATGAAAGTTTCAGAGTGATGTTCAGGTGTGGGTAGATCTAAGGCATGATTTTGAAGCCTATAGACCAATTGATGATGAAGAGTAGCAATTTTGGCTGAAGAAATTTGTTCTGCACCTTGAATTTGGACTTGGACTTTCAAGGCTGTTGGAAGGTTAGTATCTTGAAGAGAAAGGTTGAAATTTGGATAGAAAGTGAGTAAAACACTTCCTGCATGAAGGGTTGTGAGGACAGTACCTATAACAGCATCTTGGTACTGTTTGAACTGGGTATCTAGCATAGCAATTCGGGCTGTGACCGGCAATCCTTTTCTCCCATGAAGAGTGAGGATTAATCTGACTCCTCCCAGATGGAGATGAGTATAACCTTCTCTTTTCCAGTTTGAGATTAACTCTGAAGGGATTTCTAGAGTTACATGTTGCTCAGCAGTGGTTGCTTGGAGTGAATACTGGTCAAGTCTAGAAGACTGGATGTATTCTTTTGGGTGAGACCTTTTTGTGGATATGAGAGTTCTGATACTTCGGGTAAAAGAACTGGGTCTTTTGTACAACTGGTAAGGACTGATAAGAGGGTAAGAGGATTCACTGATTTGGGCAGATTCAGGAATATAAGAGTATTCTACAAGATTTTCGATTTTATTGGTAGTGTGAGAAGTGCAAGATTTGGGTAAAGAAAGTGTAGAAGAAAGAGTAATAGGGTTCGAAGGAGTTGAAGATGAAGATGAAGATGATGCCATGATTTAGAAATTCTCTCTGCTCCTGAAGTCTAAGGAAAGAATTGAACAAAGATTTTAATCATACCATTTTGGTGAAATGAAGAACAAGATTTTGATAACAAAGTTATTTTCAAGGTAAGTAAAACTCTGATATGGCTCTGATACCATATTGGTTAGCCACCTATGATAATTATTGGTTAGCCACCTAAAATTATCGAATAGCCATTTGATGAGCATAAATAATTCATATATTTTTACCTCTAATCCTATATTTGTTAGTAATTTTTATTTACAAGTTCAGTTATTAAATTACTTTTATTGAACAAGTTAATAAATTGAAGATTATGGAACAAACATGTTGAAAGTGATTAAAATTGGAGATAATTGAAGGCCATCAGTTTTGTTACACTTGGAGCTGATCATGACATGGCAAGAAGATAAAAGATCAAGTCCAAAATATCAAAGTCCATATCTAAGAAAAAAAAAATCAATTGAGATTTTCTTTGGCTTCACATGCATGGAAGAGAAGTTTAAAATGATTTTTCTTCTTCTTATGAAAGGTCATTCAATCTTTAAAAAAAAAAAAAAGAGATGGTGACATGCTTGACGCTAAGAGTTGGCAGCCACCTATTCTATTCTCCATTCATACTATGATGAAAAAGGTGCCTTGTTAAAAAGGAAGAGCCTCATTAAAGAAAGGGAGGAAGAATACTTACAAAAACAAAATTGAAGGAATGCTTTGAAGGACAACATGCTGTCATAGTTGGAATTCATCAATAAGCTTTTCTTTCTCTTGTATTTTACTAGTTTTCTTTAAATGACATTGATTTGTAATATTTTCGACATGAGTAAGTAATCTTTTTGTTGGTTAAGGATTGATTTTGAAACCCTAGATATGATTTTTAGTTAATAAAGTTTCAGAATTTATTCATCTTTCTTTTGAAGAAATTATATTTCACTGATTTTATATCTCAAGAATTGCTATCTTGTTTATTCAGGTGTACAAGTAGATGAATTTAATGGTGGTTTGATTGCTACTTTAGGGCTTTGATTCATAATTGTCAAAGAACTAATCAAAAGTGGCAGGTTGTGATAAATGATTATAGGATATTTTTGTTTGATTGCTTGTGGAATATAATTCAAGATAAACAAACCGAGCTTGTGTGTTTGTCTCTTGATTAGGCCTATATTTTTCTTGATTCTAATGCTTTCATTAAATTAAATATAGAGGGCTTGTTCTAGGTTATTTGATGAATAGAGATTAAGTAAATAACTTGTTTTACTTAACAATGAAGTAAGGAAAGATCGAGATAATTAAGCTTGTAATTATTTTAGGGTTGTTTTTTTTAAAAGAAAGTGAATGATAATTCTGATGATTGACTAAGTCTAATGTTTAGTGGTGGAGAATGATTCTTTAACCATATTTCTTATCAAATTTAAATTCTCTTGCAGCTGTTTTTTATAAAATTCAGATTTTCTGCCTTAATTTCTTTAGTTTAGTTTACATAGTAAATCAACTCCAAACCCTCCTAAATTTTATGTATGACTTCATTAGTTTGTACTTATTTGATCTGGAAATTTTGAGTCAATTTCATTAGTGAAGATAGGGTTCTTAATTTAATCTTTGTTGCTGGTTAGTTTGTGTGTTTTGTGTTCATAACTTATTAATTGGCAACAATCCTCTGTGGGAATGACCCTTGCTTACCTCTATACTAAAAAAAAAAACGATAATTTTTAACGCAAGGTTTTAAGTTATGTGCTTTTGAGCCCATCAATTTTGGCACCGTGCTGTGGGAAATTGTTTTAGCTTCATTAATTTGTTATTTTCTTTTGTATTATTTTTAGTTTTATTGTTTGTTCTCATATATATATATAATTATTGTTTCAGGTATTTCATAGGTGAATGTCCAATTTGAATAAAGAGGAGACAGATTAAAGGCTTAAAAGAATCTTAGAATTCACAGCTTCTCATCTTAGACGAAATGAGCAATTTGCACCTATTCCACCTATACCATCGTCTTCACAATTGATAGATAGGCTACTTGAATTTAATCAAGCACTACATATTGCCCTTCCATCTAGTCCACCATCAGGGGATTGTTCAAACCATATAAATATATCTGAGCAAGAAGAGATGACTTTAAACAATAGAACACTCAAAGAGTTGGCTACACCAATTCTAGAATAGCAACCTCTTTGCATTGAATATCCTCAAATTGAAGTTGCTTTTGAACTTAAATCAGGAATGATACATCTCTTACTAACTTTTCATGGTTTTGTAGGAGAAGATCCAAACAAGCACCTCAAGGAGTTTCATGTAGTGTGTTCAAGCATGAAACCAATTGGTATCTCTGAAGAGCAAGTTAAATTGCGAGCTTTTCCATTCTCTTTAGCAGACAATGTAAAGGAGTGGTTTTATTATCCACCATCCGGCACCATCACCAGTTGGAATGAAATGAAGAAACTTTTTCTTGAGAAGTATTTCCCTACTTCTAAGGCAACAAACATTAGAAAGGAAATAAGTGGCATAAGGCAGCAAAATGGAGAGAGTTTGTATGAGTATTGGGAGAGATTTAAGAAGCTATGTGCATCTTGCCCTCATCACCAAATTAGTGAGTAGCTTTTAATTTAATACTTCTATGAAGGGCTTTAGCCAATGGAGAGGAATATGATTGATGCTGTAACTGGAGGAGATTTAGTGGATAAAACACCTATGGCAGCAATGAATTTAATAGATAACATGGCGGCTAATTCATAACAATTTAGTAACCGATCAGATTTTTCACAAGAGAAGGTAAATGAAGTTAGTGTTGCATCTAACATTGAACAACAAATTGCAAACATCACTTCATTAGTTCAACAAATGGCAGTGGGTACCAATCCACAAGTCAAGATGTGTGGAGTATGTTCTACGGTTGGTCATTCAAGTGATATGCGTCCATCTTTGCAAGAGAATAATTTAGGCAAGCCAATGCTCTCTTGACAACCTTGGGATAACTCTAGTTCAGTTTTGTATTTAAAGATGTCCTTTCTTTTAGGGTTATTTGTTATGTTTATTATTTTTTAAAGTATAGTAATAAATAGGAAGATGTGAGGTTTCCTTCCAAATTTCACTACATTATTCATGGGTGAATGAAATGTGTAACATTTTCCCTCAACATTTATAAATGTGGAATGAACATCCTACTTAAGTATGTTGAAAAACTTTAACTAGCTGATAAACTGCGCCTCTTTGCTTTCTTTTCAATCGACCATAAAAGTGATCTATGGAATCTTAGTATATTTCCCTAAAAAATACCCAAATGCTAACAATTATGTTCATGGGTATGAATTAAAACAACAGTGGTTTAATGTTCGTAAGTAAAACCGCACCTACATTTCTCTTTGATTTTAATGATCCAAAGATTGACTAAATATATACAGCAGAAGACAAATATAAATTGTTTCAAAAATAAAATTTTTTTTTTTATTACTGAAATTTACTTGATATTCAAGTTGAAATCACTCAGATTTGCATTTTACCTTACACGAATGAATCCGTATTGCATCTCCAAGTTTGTTCTTTCACGGTTTGAAATTTCAGTAAAGGTAAACCCTAAATCATTATTTCTTGATTTATCACCCTCTTCATAACATCATTCATCATTATATAGGTCTTGATCGCTAAGAAAATCACTTGTTGATTACAGAAATTTGAGGTGGTGCTTCCTCGAATATTTTCTCCTCAACTTGTCAAGACCAATTATATACTGGAAAAAAAATTAAATTACACGATTATGTGGTCTTGACCGATGATGTGGTAAGATACTATTGGACAAAAATACTGATGTGGCATTGACCGTTAACATGGAAACATCTTACCGAAATGCTGATGTGGTGTTGACTGATGATGTGTTCCAATCAATCAATGCTTGCCTTGCAGTGCAATCTTGAGCATCTGAATTGTTTTCATCCGATGGCTAGGATTTATCTATTGTATTAATAAATAGAGGGCTCCCCCTAATTTGACACCCTTGAATTCATTTTTGAGATCATGTTTTGTACTTCTCTCTCCATCTTGTATTTTCTACGTATTTTAATAAAATTATCATTTTACCCCTAGTTCAATTATGAGTGGCTAATTTAGTTTCAAGCTTGGATTGAAAGTGAAGCCTGAACATATTCCATGGGCTTAATTAGGTAATTTTTTATTTTTTATTCTCTTTGATTTATGTGGTTGTTTTGACTTATTGTCGACAGACAGTATATCATGTCTAGATTTTACATGGTATACTGGCTCCATAGTGAAGGATTGTTACTGTCTAGGATAATGAGCACCATATTAATTAGAGAAAATTCTCGTTTAGTATTTTTTGGGTCGTTTTGACTCAATGTCAATAGAGAGTGTATCTAAACTATTTAGTGGATGGCCTTGCCATGTTGTCGATAAAAGGATTATTACAGTCTGGCACAGCATGTTATTGACTAAGTGGAGGATTATTACCTTTGGCACACTAGGCACTTGATACCATATTTATTAGAGTGAGGATTATGAGGAGAGGAAATGCCCCCTTCATGAATTAATTGTAAGTAAAAAGGAAATATTAAGCTCATGGTGAATATTGAGTGTGAATCCAGATACTCAAGCATTTCATTTACATTATTTTCATCTTTAATTCATAACCGCCATTTTATTTTAAATCTTAAGATAAAAAAATTCACTCCCAACCAACTCACATTTATACCTAGAAAATTAACCATATGCATAATTAAATCTACATTCTCGTGGGATCGACATTCGTCACCACAAAATCTATTCTACAATAGATTCATGCACTTGCGAGTACAATAAAATTTGCACTTAGCTAGCCACTCAACAATGCCCAACGAAAGCTAATGCGTCGCAAGTAATCCAAGACTCGCAATGGAGGTTATACAAGAGAGATTTCTCACCAACATAAAGAACAATACACAAGCCACATTAACACAAGTAATTTGCTTTTTACAAAGGCACCAACCCCCAAATTTTCTATTTCTACAATAAGAAAACTTACAAATAGTTCAAGTTTTGTATGCTCAAGGACACACCTCTTTACCTAAACTCACGGCCCAACATACATCCCCATCACTATTTATATACACAGGTTTGCAAATGAAAACCCTATTTGCTAAGGTTAGTTGGCGCGCCACCCTCGCGCGACCTCAATTTCCCTCCCCAAATTTAGGCACCACCAAGCATGATCTAAGGAGCACATCTCTATTCTACCTTGAACTGAGCAACCGCTGCCTATTAAGCCTATTAGAAAGAAAATCATTGGATGTAACCGCCATTGCCCACCTCATTGATGAGTACTTTTCCCCTCATTTCTAGGCATGTGATCCAAGGTCATGTTCTCCCACCTAGTTGCACCCACAACTGCCGCTCATGCTTGATTTTAAGCCCACTTTCAAATAGTTGCATCCACCATGCTCCATGTTCAACCGCCACTGTCCGCACACAACCCATGCATAAACACCTCTCATCTTCGCATGATTTGGCCACCCCTAAATGCCCTATGTTGCTGCACGCACGTGAGCACTCTGGCACGTAATTATGCCACTATCTCGTAAACTGACCACGAAATTGAGCCACTGTCTCGCGTTCTGCAATGCCCCAGGCTTAGGTGCCTCTGTGCCACACTTGATAGCTGCTGCGTCCAATGCTCGCGAGCTCTTGTGCCTTGCACTTCCCAGCTTTTGTGCCTTGCACTCATATGCCCTTCTGACTCGCGCTCATTATGCCTTGCGCTCATTATGCCTCACGCCCGCGCCTCCACGCGTCCATGCACTTGTGAGTTGTTAGATTCTCTGCTCCTATGCCACAATGTATGCTTGCTATGCACCCCAGCCCACTCATCAGACTTGCCTTGCTTTCGTAGTCGCCGCAAGGCCCCAAGCCAAGCCAAGGCAGTCGATAATCATGACTCACGGTGGTGACAACTATCCTTCCCCCTGAGTTATTATTATTTGTACAGTTATTTCAAAGAAAACCAATTCATGTGACCCATTTGTTATGTTTATTATTTTCATCTTGATTTTACCTCTCTAAACGACAAGAACTTTGTCTACTGAAAACTAAACCTTTATTAACATATTTTTATTTTCTATCCTATAAAATTTTGAATTTAGTTTCAATTTCCTTAAAAACCATAAATAAATAAAGCATTTTCCTCATTACTTAAATCCTTGATTCATTTCAACTACTTTCATTTTTATTTCTTAACAAAACCGTACAACTTTTTCACTTTTTGTCTAAACCTTTAATCTAACGAGCACTATTATAGCAATTTATTTAAAACTCTTTTTGTGTGAATTTCTCTAGTATTTATTTGAGCTTGGATTATCTCCTATTATATAAAATGAATAAATCACTGATTTCTATAGTTTATGATTTTAAAACATAAATGAAATCTTTGTTTTCTAATGGCAGTGAAGAATGAAGTGGGTTTGTCAAGAAAATATTTTATGTTATAGAGTAATTTGTAATATCAAAATTACAGATGATGGTAGTTTATACCCTCAAAGTTCTCAATTACAGACACCAAATACCCCTGTTTTAGTAAAATATCCTTAGTAGATAATAACTAGAAATTTTGACTTTATACCTTTTAATAAATATAACTTTAATATAAATAGTTTATAATGTAAATTATTAAACCTATTTTAATATGATCTTTATATTTATTAAAGAAATTCTAAATACATCTTTTGGTTAAGAGATTTTACAATTACCAGAATATACCATGTGTTTTAAAAAAATAAAAATTATTTAATATAATATTGAAAATAGGTTATTTTTATATCTTTTTTAATATTCTATTACTATTTAATATACAATTTATTTAATATAATATAACCTTGTAAACTATTCTCTCTCTCTCTCTTTTATATATATATGTGTTACATTTATTTTAATATTATAAAACTTTGATGTCAATGGTTTTTGGTATTAATAAAGAAAAAGCATATTTTAGTTTAAAGGGGATTTTAGACTTTTTAGTGTTCCTTACTGAAATCATTAGGGGCGATATAAACATTTCCCTAAACCTTAGGCATGTAAGTTTCTTTTTCTCTAAATAAAATGTTTTACTATAAGAAAAAAATGCATATTATGACAGGCAAAAACTGTCATAGTAGGGGGTGGATGACGATTGTTCATATCGCCATTGTAGCTAGCGTTAAGAAATCATGACAAAACAATACCAGTCATAGCCTGTGATAGATATAACTTTATTTAAAGGGAAATATGATAATTTTGAAATTGGCTCTTTTTTTTTTAATTTTGTGCGCTATATTTTGAATTTTTGGCGGGAAATCTTAAATTTGGCGCGAAAATGGATAGTATAATTAAATGATTTTTTCAATTAATTTGAAAATTGAAATTATAATTAATAAAAAATGACTATTTTGGTTGTACCATGAAATTATTTATCATTTTAATAAAAATCCTGCAATTGATTATTAGAAATTAATATTTCATAAATAAGCTAATTAATTAGATTATTAAAATTAATATTGCAATTAATAACATTGACTAATTATTGATTATTGCCAGCAAACATAATTTATCCAAATACAAGTGACAAGTCCAACATAAATAGAAGAGTATTGTAACAACATATAAATTAAATTCCAACAACATATACAACACTGATGAACCATGATCAGTTCATTTCCAGTAGCATAACGAAGCCAACAACTTCTACCAACACAAAGAAAGCCAACAACAGAGTTCATTTCCAGCAACATAAGAGGAAGCCAACAACACTAATCAAACTAAGAAAATCCAATCTAAGAAGAACCTAAATGTGTAAATTGCATCAATATCCATGACCTATTTTCCAAACAAAGAAAAAAGCTAGCCAACTTCAGCAATACCCACCATCTTCATCTTATTTCAGCATAGCAAGTGTAATAGGCTAGGTAATTGCACAAATAAAATATACCTTCATCAAATTCAAAGTCCATGACTACATATAGATTAGAATATTAGGCAATAGAATAATAGCTAGTAAATTAATTTATTGCATCAATGAACTCACAATAACAACATAATAAGTAAGGCTTGCCTTACATAATAGCAAGTACTCCCGAAACATGGTTTGCCCACTCAATATGGACTTCATCTAATTCAACATCAAAATATGTTGTCTTTCCATTGGACTATTTATGAAAATTTAAAATTATGTAGTGAAACTTTGACACAAGACATGTTCTTTTTTATAAAGTAAATTATGATCAAGGAACTCACGTTGTTCATTAGTAAAGAGAAGCCATTAATCAAGTTTTTCATAAATCTTATAACATAAAATCCACACATAATTGAAGTTACTGGTTGTTGTAGGACCTATTCACAATCAGCAATTACACAGTTCATTATAATAACAATTAAGCATGATAATATATAATTATACTTAAGGTAATAATTCATATATTTATAGATCTAACCTTCTTATTATAATTCTATTTCTCCTTGCCCTTTTTTTTTATAACATTGTCATAGAGCTATATAAAAAAATAAGCTGTAAAAAAGTAATTACAAACTAGGTAAAAGTAATGTTATATTTACAAGGGTAATCAAAGAAAATGAACATACACTTTAATGAGCTCTTTTAAATCATCATGATAATCGAGATTATAAACTTCTTTTTTCAACACATCAAAGATGAGCAACACCCAATGATAACTATAATAAAAGAAAGAATATTAAGGTAGCAATTCCAGTAAATTAAAGGCAAGAAAGGAAATTAAAATGAGTTGAAAAGAATTAAAGGAGCTTACTAGGGATTATAAGGCATAAAGATGAATTGTCCCTTCTTTGCTTTTTTCAATCGATCACAAACTCCATCAGCCTTGAGGTTAAATGATGCAGTAAGATTACGTTCTTCTCCTAGCGAAAATAGACTTGGACGAATGAATCCAAATGGTTTTACTCATCTTTTCCCAAGGAGAATGGAATCATACATCATCTTGCTAAGCAATAGACAAACAATGTCAAAGTCTATTAATTGGAATTCTTGTTGTACACATAAAACTAGAATTATTATAAATCATTTACATACTATAGGTTTCGATGATGTTTACTCCTATAGCATCTATTGACAGAACCACACTGCAGTCACATCGCCTAATATGAGCTCTAAACACTTCCATTTAGAAAACACCATCATCCATTAGATATGGAATCCATTCTAAATTATTTGCACAATATATTATTAGAAGTCTCTTATAAGCAACATATGTAAGAACACAAAATAGCATTAAACAAATTACAGCAACAACAAGTAAAAATAGTGAATCCAGAAATAATTAAGTAAAAAGAGTAAAATTGTAGCATACTAAATCCAGAAATAGCAAGTAAAAATAGTAAACAAACTAACCTTTGGTGTTTCAACAGATGTTTCAGCTTCAATAGAGTCCATGCCATCATCTTCAACAACATTATTATTTTCAACAGGTACACATGGTTAGCTAGAACCTGCTATATCTGAAGGGTGAGGTGTTTTTCTCAGTTCATTTATTATATCTTCCAACTGATGATTAATTGATTCCCTCCATAGATGATCCTATCTTTTCCTCTCTCTATCAGCAGGCCTTTGGAAGGTTTGAAAACACATAGACGAGTTTACAAACCTACCCACTCCTTGCATATGACCGCATCTTAGAGCTTTTCCACATCTTCCCTTTTTTAGCTTCCATCTCCAGCTTATCCTACCATATGAATCAATTAAGTAAGCCAATGTTATCAAAGTATAAGTAATCAAAACAACTAGAATTAGAGTAAAAAGCAAAAAATTCTTACGATCTTTTTAATAACTAGTTCAACATTGAGGTGGTATCCTCCGTTTTTCATTTGATGAGCTCTCTTCCAAAGAACACTCCTGTCCACTTCCTCTTCAGTAAGACCTGTTTCTAAGCACTTTCAAAACGTGAATAACAAAATAGAATGTTAGTAACAATCACTATTTGCGTTAACCAAACAATTTTAGTAAACAACGATAAATAAAAAGTTTCTTTGATTCCCACTATCGTCAACTCTTCTGACATATGATAATCACCAGAAAAAGAGAGCGCTTGGCTACTAACAAATAAGTTCAGCTATGCTGAATAAACAATATATAAAATGGGAATGATCGTTTCTTATTTATGATGAGTTAAATTTGACCAAAATGAATGCCCAAGCCCATTGCTTATTTAATTGGAATCATTGTTTCTTTTTTTTTTTTTTTAATAAGGCAATTCCTTTGTTTCGTTAAAATAAAATACTGATTAAAGAACAACGTATGGGTGTTACAAAATGCTTGCTTCGACACTTTGCATAAGACCATAAAAAAACTCAAAATTTATAACCTGGGAAATTAATAAATACATCAGACTAGAGTGCTAGTGATTGTCGCCATCACCACTCACTCAAACTTATATTTACTATTTGTTTGGCAATATATAACATCCTTTCCTTTGTAGTCAATTTCTAATGCCTTCTTGCATTCATTTATGTACATTTACTTATGAAAATACTGCACAGATATTCACTTTGGAAACAAACAAAAAAAAAATTGTATCTCAAGTCAAAAAATAAAGGGAAAGAGAAAGAAGACCATCAGTTGTCAAATTAAGTTAAAATATTTTGGATTTTTTTACGATTGAAAGTTCGTTACTAATATCAGTGATCAAAATTTTAACTTTTTTCTTTTTATGATTTTAGGAACAAAATACATAAATTGAAGCTTATAAAATAAATTTCAAACTCTTCTTTCATATATGAATTCTCTTAGCAATATAAGTTGTTTCAATGTTTTATAAATAATCAAGACAAAAAAATTGCATTTACATTTAATTGCATCAACATAGTCGTACTTGATGATAAAATATATAACTTTAGAAGACAAATAGCATTAAGTCAAAGCCTTTATCTTGAAATAAAGAGATCTGAAGTCACAGTAAAATCTATTACTGTAGTTGAAAGCTAGACAAATTTGCTGGAGGACAATTTGAATTTTCTTCCAAAATGGCTAACAGTGCAAGTATTAAAGTAGGGGGTGAACAAAATGTATATAATTGTTACAAGTACACAAATAACTTTAGTCCAATCTTAAATACCAACCCCAGGTTACTAACAGTCACTATTTTGATATTTATTTCTTGCGTATGTAAACTGCACTGTAAACAAAATAGGAAAAAAAATTATACAATATTTTTTTTCTATCTGTTATTTAAAACTAATATTTTGTAGTTGATTGCAAAGATAATAATGGGCATAATTCTTTCAACAAGTCGATATTGAAGAATACTCGGAACAATCTCCAAAAGTTATACAAGATAACTCAAATGAAGTTTTGTCAAACACTTCGTAGCCCACAGACAATCGATTATTCTCTACCAATTTTTTCAATCTAATAGAAGCGGGTGGGAATAACCACACTGGACATGAAAATAAGTGCATATTTTTCATATATTTTGTAATTACTTTCTCCATTTTTTTCTTGTTTTGGTCTTAAATATTCTAGTTATTTTAGTTAATTTTTAATTTAGTAAATTATATTTTTATTGTGTTAATTTTTATCTTAGTTTATTTTAATTTGTTATTTTAGGTATATTTTGGGATTAAAAAGGAATTAAATCGAAGCATTTAAGAAGAAATCTGCTTGAAGGAACTAAGAAAGGAAATAACCGAAGATTTTTTTGGAAGCCAATTAATGAGTTGATGCACATTTGGAAAATTGTTTAATGTGCATGGATTTACTTGACCAATTTAAAAAGATTGCATGCATTGGATTAAATTATGGAAAGTAAATTGAAGAAAAAGGAAACTGGAAAATGGAAGTCAAAAAGGAAGCCAAGCCAATTACAAGCTAAGCCATCACATGGAGCTAAAATTGGAAAAAGGAGATTGCCATCCAGCACATGAGAGGAAGAAAAGAATAAAGCCTTTTAGAGCATCACCAAAAAACTCTTCAAATAAGATTTTATTACTTATTTCAAGAGTCACATCAACATTTAAGGATCCAAAAGACTCTCCAATTAAGTTTCTTCAAATAAGAAGTGATCATCTCTCTTCAAATTTGGAGAGTTACTTTCTCCCTCTTCAATTTATATTTTATTATTTTTTGTTGGAAAAAGAGAGAGGGATGCTTTAATTACTATTGACTTTTCCTTTAAAAAAATAGTTTTTCAATTAAAATAATATTAAATTATTTCTATTTGAAGAGTCTTTTGGAGAATAATATATTTTTTTACTCTTCTATTTACCACATAAGTAAGCAAATAACTATTTGAAGAGTAAAATTTATAGAGCCTTTTGCAGATGCTCTTAACTTTAAGCATGGCCAATCAAAAGATCTTGTGCATGAAGACGAAAAAGGAAGCAAATATTTTGCATGAAAGTTTAAATGACAAGCACGTTATGAAAGTGGCGGTTTTGGCTTGGATTTAATTCTTTCCATGCAAGGATTTAAAAGCCACAATTGAAGCATTATATAAGGGCCAAGCGGAAGAATTTGTAGCCGTAAAAGAGAAGAAAAAAAATAGAGGAGGCAGCGTTTAAATTAATTTATATGTCTGGTTTTATTAATTCTTTATTCCTAATTTAATTATGTTAGGCTAGATTTTCTATTTGGTTGAGGGTGAATTCAGAACCCCAAACATGTCATATGATTAATGTTTAAATTCTATCATTCAATTTATTTAATTGAGATTGTTTATATTCTTCTATAATTAATGTTTATGATTCTATTCTTGTCTTGTTTGAGTGACCAATTAGATAGGACTTGAATAAATTCTATTGCTCGATTAAAATTCTTGATCCGTAATTATTTTGATATTTTAATCATTAGTAGCAGGTTGGAATCAGTAATTTCGATTGGAGAACTAACATAGGTTAAATAATCCGAGCTTGTGTGTTTATTGCCTAGATCAACCTAATATATTTCTCTGCTTAATAGTTCCATTATCTTAAATTTAAAGAGCTTGTTTTAAATTATTTAATGGTTAGAAATTAGGTGAAGAGCTTTTTTTGTCTAACAACACACTAAGGAAACATTAAGACTAACAGAACTTATTATTATCTACGATTGATAGTTTCAATATAAATTGATGATATAATTGATGTATTATGTGCATGTTTGGTGGTGGCAAATGATCTTTTAACCAAAGTTTTTCTCATTATTATTTCTTTATCCTTTAATTAGAGTTTTTATTAAATTATTGTTTTCGTAGTTTTAATTTCTTTATTTCTTGCCATTTAGTTAAAAATTCAAAAACATTTTTCTATTTTTAATTGGTATTTTCTTTAGTTAGATTAATTTATATTATTATTCCTATAATTAGTTTATTTTAAGTCCTGCTTTGGAGTTGATAATAAATACAATATCCTTACTCCCTCTGTACTAATTATTTATATTAGTAGTAAGGTTTTAAATTTGGTGCACGCTAACGACACTGCCATCAACTAACTCAGATCTAATGTCTCCTAGGATACTAGCAACCGATGACTCTAACAACTCACATCTTCCAGCAAGGTACTCACAACAAATCTCTTCACAATCATAGAGGAACGACAAACAATCCACAAGTTTTTTTGGTATAATGCTAAAGGCTTAAGATAACTTGAATAAAACCCGATTCAATTTAGTTTGTCATTGGGACTATCGATCCTATTTTAGCTTTGTTTTCGAGTGCCTTAGACAATGAAGGACTAAGTTTTAATTGATAAATGCATGTATTACTAGATTTAATCATTTCTTAATTACAATATAGTCCTTTTTAATTTGATATTATCAAATCTTTCAACGCCACGAATTTATTGCCAAACAAAATAGTTATAATAATTTGGAATCTAATGTTACCAATAACCTTTTTTTGATTAGACATATTCTCTAAAAACTTGTTTTGCAAACCTTTTAATGCAATATCTAGTGATATAATTAACTGTCCAGGGTCAGCTGAAATAAAACCTTGGATACATCTTTTACACTTCCAATTTGCCTTATATTCAAGTAGTATTGGAAATAAGATGCACCACATTTATGCAATAAGATTCCATTTGTGGTTGTAGTAGTTGTTTTATAAGGCAGTTGCAGGATTTTCTTAAATGCAACACCTTCTGGGAATTTCCATAACTCATGCGGAACTCACAATCTAGCGATGTTATTCACACTTTCGTTTCTTTAACGATTAATTACACATGAATTGCTCCAATTTGCATGTTATACGGGGACTTTGAATTTCTTACGTTAATATTATAAACATCTGTAATGTCTAAAATACATTTTTTTGAATACAATATGATTCATAAATTATGTAAACTATCATAGTAGTATATGTACCATAATTTATTAATGGTACTTATAAATTTTACATCATTTCAAATTAAGCATGCTTCCATAATGCATAGATTATATATCGCACGCAAATCAGTTACTCATTCAGAATATCTGAAAAGCTCTTAAAAATTTAAATTACAATTATTATATTTCCTATTGTAATAGTAATTGTTATCTGTTACCTTCAATTTCTATCTACTGCAATAATCTTTGAGCTGCCTTTTATTAATAAAGCTGCCCAAATAGCCTTGCTTCTACTTATTATGCCCATTTTCCTTCTTGTTATATCGTCTAAACTTTGAATGGGTATGACATATGCAAGCACTTGCTGATATTTTAACTAACAGTTGCAATTGAATTTTAACTTGTGAGATTTTTTGTATGTCAAGTTAGATAGAGATTGATAATGCAATTAGAGAAAGTGATAAAAGAAGGCTTAAGTCCAAGTATAATAACACTATAAATATCATACAAAGAAATCTTACTTTATGCTCATGAGGTTTTTCTTACCAATTTCTTGCTTCTATTGTGAATTTTGTGGTTTTATAATAAATGGTTTTGGTTGTGAAATTGGTTATGAGTATTTAGTCAAAAGCTTGGATATGATAAGACATTCAATTACTTAAAAGTTCACATAAAGTGTATGCAATTCTCGATATTGTGTTTTACTTTCATTTTGAAGAAACCAATTGTAGCTTGCACACATATGTATTTCTTTGTAAATTAATCTTGTCTTTACTGGGTTACCTTAAACGATTCTCATATGGATCCAAGTTTTTGTGAGTTTTTATAGCTTTTAGTATTTGCTCTCTCGAACTTTTTTGTTCTGTTATAATGGTGTTATTTTATTTTTGCACACCTATGTTTATCACTTGGAAAATGATTGGCCAAGACATCATTAGGTCTTGCATAGAACTTGGGTTATTCATTTTGAAGTTTGGGTTTCTATGATCTACATTATACCTATCACTCACACGTCTAAGGTGTTGAGTGTTGGAAAGTATATATTTATAAAGGAGAAAATCGTTATTTTACATTTCAAGTTTTACTAACATCCCTACTTTTATGTATTTAAGTTTCTTGTGACTTAATTATGTGTGTTGTATTATAATTAAGTATTTTATGTATTTTAGGGGTATCATGGTCATTTCACAGTGAATGAGAGATCAGACAGCAAAACGGACATCACTTTTGAACTCAGGACAGTCGAAAACTTTAAGAGGCGCATAAACAAAAAAATGATTTTGTTCACATATATAATATTATTCGCATATACAGTATTGTTCATGTTACTGTTCACGACACTGTTCACATATACGGAACGATGACGTGGCATTGACCGATAGCTGTCACGATCCTATTGAACTAAAATTCTTATGTACTGTTGATCGGTGTCATGGCAGCATGTTAGTAGACCAAAAATCATGTGTACGGTACATGCATATACACGAAATTATTTTCAACCAAACCGTGTCACTATTCAAACCGTGTCACTATTTAAGCCACCTCACTATTCAAACAGCGTGGTCAAACAGCGTGGTCAAACTGCGTACTGTTGACTGATGGCGTGACGTAATTTGGAGCGTCTAAACTATTTTTAATCCGATGGTCATGATTTACTCAGTGTATTTATAAAAAAGGGGGGCTTCCCTCCTAATTTGAGACCTCTGAATTCATTTTTGAGTTCCATCTTCTGTAATTCCTTCCCCATTTTGTATTTTCTACGTATTTTAATAAATTTCCATTTTACTCCTAGTTCAATTATGAGTAGCTAATCTTCTTTCAAGCTTGGGTTGAAGATAAAGTTTCAACATGTTCCACGGACTTTATTTGATTAATTTATTTTCTCTTCCCCTCTAATTTTTGTGGATGTTTTAACTTTTCATGAATAGATAGTAATAATCTTGTTTAGATACCGCACTGGTTTAACAGACTCCCTAGTACAAGGTTATTACTATTTGACATGATGAGCCCTTAGCACCATATTGATTAGAGTGTGATTCATGAGGAGTGGAAACCCCCCTCATGATTTAATTGGCATTAATAAGGAATATTTAGCTCATGTAGCATGTTGATGCAGATCCAGATACCTAAGTGCTTCAATTATAATAGTTTCACTTTAATTTAATTCTGCCATTCCAATTTAAATTTTACGATATTTCAAATCATTTTCATCACAAATCCAATCACCCACTTCAAAAATTAACTCTACAGATAATTAAAATCTACCTCTTCGTGAGATCGACACTCCTCACCATTAATTTATTCTACAATAGATTCGTGCACTTGTGAGTTCAATAAAATTTGTACAACATAAGGCAAACAAACTTTTTTTTCCCTAGTTGCTTTGGTAGGTTGTTGTCAGTTTCAGGATAGACTTAGATGGAACACCTTTTAGTTCTTGCATTAATCACAATGAAATATTTGAGTCTGAGTTTGCTACACAATGATTCTCTTTCCATTTTGCAAGCATATATTGATCAATTATATCGACATTGCATTACATCTCTAGGAAATGAATGTGAATGTTAGGCACTCTATACAACATTTTATTCACTAGTAATAAGGAAACTGATGCTGAAATTAATAAATTTAATATCTCAACAACATTGAAGAGTTTACCTCAAACTTCAATAGAGGAAAAAATTCAGTTTTATGGTTATAATAGTAAGTTTCTTTTATCCCACTTATTTTATCCATGTTTACTATGTTTAGGTTTTGTTGCACCTACTTAGGGTTGGCTATTTTTTTGCATAAAGGGGAACAAAGTTGTTCTCATGCAAGTCTTGCTACCTTTCCAAATTCAGACAATATATCTTGAAAGCAATTCAGCTTTCCTTAAAATCAACTCATTTACCTATGTACAGCCTCCAAGTAAAAGAAGTACTAACGTATTCTTCCTCTTTTTCCCCAAACTTTATTTCATATTCAAGTCTCACCCCACCAAAAATAGAATAAAATTTAAGCAACATTATAAGATTATTTTACTTTGAAGGCTATGATTTGGAAATGAATATTGTTGTAAATCCAAATTGACTTGCATGTGCAAATATGTTTTGCAATTGGATATCATTCTCCTAGATTTCAAATTTGGTTTGGAAGTTTTATGAAATGCTAAACCAAATAGAGCTACTTTCCTTGATGTGCAAATTAGCGATCCTACAACAACATTTGTCATGCTTTATTTCAAGAATAACACAATGATGACTTTGCTTTAACATTTCACATTTAAGCAGATCATCTTTCAACCTGCTGGTTAGTTAAGAATGGTTCTTTCCAAGTTCACCCGGATGGCCTCTTTTCATGAGAGTGAATCCCTTCTTGGATTGGTCGTACAAGTTGTTGATCAACTACACACTTGTTGGTTTCATTAGCTTATGAATCAAGTTGATAACAGCTATCAGATAGTTGATTTTTTCTTTCTTTAATCCTTTAAAATTGTACTCCTACCATTTGAGCATCATAAACAGCCTTTGAGGAAACCCGAGAAATACATCACTACTTTGTGTTTGCTTTTGTTTTCTAAATGAATACTTTTGTATGGTATCATACAGTCATGATCAACCGAAAATACACTTGCCATCATCTCGTTTAACAAGTTACTAAGTGATTACATTTTATAAGTAGTTTTTTTACTAAAGAATAAATGCAAAAAAAAAATGTATTTTTGAAAACCAAAATTGTTTTCAAAATTTGTTACTTGAAAGTTCAAACACATAGCTCGTGGTTTTTTAGCATTTTCATAAATACGTTTTTAGAACCAGTCACAATTTTTTCATTGCGATAACTAGTTTACTCATTTTTAGAAATATGAAAAATCCTCCTCCAAATATCACACTTTTTAATTTGAAAATTAAAAAACTACTTGGAAAGCATTACTAAATGCACCATCGACTATAGAAAAAAACTTCCCTTTATTATGTTTTGTAAGTTTGTAATTGGCAAATTGTGGGCTTGGGCTCAAGTTTTCTAAATCCAGGCCCAAGCCCAAGCCCACATTATTGAAAACAAGCCTAGGCTAGCTTTAGGTTGGGCTGGATAGGCTTAGATCAGGCTTGGACTGAGCCTAGGTTTTGTCATTAATTATAAAATATTAATAATTTTTTAATAAAGTAAAAAATTAAATTAAAAATAATTATTTAATACATAATAAAATAATAATTCAATACATAAAATATTAGTAATACAAAATAATTATTCAACATAATATGTGTTATGATTGTTTAGGATAAGATAGGTATAAAGTCTAGCCTGACCTTCTCTACCAATTGTAAAGAGCATCTCCTTTAAAATGGGATATGAAGATAGAGTGGAAGGATTGAATCAATTGTAAAGGGGCATCTCCTTTTGAATGGAATATGAAGATGAAGTGGAACGATTAAGGTTGGCAATTTGTGAGTTTAGGCCTGAGATTGAAACATGTTATTACTATTAAGCCCAAGCCCTGTAAAACCCATCCAAGCTTGGACGGACTGGGCCTGGACCAAGCTTAGATGGGCCTGGATAGGTCTTGAATTTTCATTTTTTTTAAAAAGAATTATTAAAACTAAAAAAAACTTAAATTGAAACTGATTATCCAATAAATAATAAACCAATGCTCCAATACATAATCTCATAATATATTTGACAAAGCAACCAAATCCTTAACTATTGTCAAGGTCTCCAATAGAATGCTCTTAAGTACACATACCCACCCACCAGAACTCCATTCTTCAAACTGCATAGATCAAACCATAACTTGACAATAATTCAACATTTATTCGATAGATTTTTGAAATTCCATGATAGTTTCTCAAATTTTCTACAATAAAAAAATTTAAAGCTTACTGGAAGTTGGAATTGGTGATGCTTTGCAGGTTCAAATAGTATGGGCGCTGGTTTGGGTCGCGTTGGCACTAGGTTTGTCGCTACTGTGTCGCGCGGGGTTCAAGTGGCTACTTCTACATTGCACGGGAGTGGCTGCTGCTAGGTCGCGCTGCTGATGTTGTTGGGTCACTACTGCATTGCGTGCTGCTGGGTCGTTGATGGGTGATGGCTATGATTGTTGTTTGGGTGTGTGAGGCCGTGAAAGTGTGGCTGTCGACTATTGTTGGTTGTTGCTTCACAGATAGGTAGGTGAGTCATTTAGGGGATTTAGGTTTGCGATTGAGGGAGGCAACTTTGTTTTTGATTTTCTAGTTTTTTTTTATTTCAATTTTTTTATATATATTATAAGGGTCGAACCACTATCCTGTAAAATTTTATTCAGCCCCTTATATTTTATATTATTTACAATTTAAGTTATAAGTATTATAAAATTTTCTAAATTATAAAATTTTGTTCAGTCCCTTACACTCTGTTTTATTTCATTAAAACCCTTAAAATTTTAATTCGTCCGTTATAATTTTAAATTTCCAAAACAACCTCCATTTAATTAAAAAATATAATAATTATTAAATGAATTATAATATAATTATTATTTTATTATAATTATAAATATAATAATAATTTTTTTGTTAAATTGTTAATGATAATATTTAACAATAATTATTATTAATAATTAATTTTTGAATAATAGTAACAATAACAATAATTAAAATATAAAATAATAATTATGATAAAAATTAATTGAGGATTTTATAGTAATTTGTTACAATTTAACTCACTCTGATTTTTATTCTAAAACAAAGTAAACACATAAATTTTAATACAACTCATTCTAATTTCGATTCCTGCAGTTCAAGTAAATAAATTTGTTATAATTTAACTTACTCTGATTTTTATTCTAAGACAAAGTAAACACATAAATCTTAATATAACTCATTCTAATTTCGATTCCTGCAGTTCAAGTAAATAAATTTGTTATAATTTAACTCACTCTGATTTTTATTCTAAGACAAAGTAAACACATAAATCTTAATATAACTCATTCTAATTTCGATTTCCGCAGTTCAAGTAAATAAATTATTATGATTCCGATTGTTCATTTCGATTCTAGCTATTTCGATTCTAACTCATGATGTTTCCAGCTAATTTTGATTCTTTTTTAGTTAATGCACTATAAAATTCATAATACTTATAAATAAATTGTAAATAATATATAGTGGTCTAACTTAATATAGTGTTGTTTACAATTTTATGGTGTGTTCATTAAACAGGAATCAAAATTATCTAGAAATATCATGAATTAGAATTGAAATAGATAGAATCGAAATAAGGAATCAGAATCATAATAATTTATTTACTTGAACTGTAGAAATCGAAATTAGAATGGGTTGTATCACGATTTATGTGTTCACTTTATCTTAGAATAAAAATCAAAGTGAGTTAAATAATAACAAATTATTATAAAATCAGAGTGAGTTAATTAAAAATTATTGTATTTTTTTAATTAAATAGAGGTTGTTTTGAGAATTTAAAATTATAGTGGCAAATTTGAATTCTAGAGGTTTTAATGAAATAAAAAAAATACAAAACAGAATTTTATAATTTAAAAAATTTTACAACACTTATAAATAAATTATAAATAATATAGAATATAGAAGGCTGAGCGAAATTTGACAGGACAGCTATAAGATATATCAACTGTAAATTAGGCAGAACCAGGCTTCTCTTAAAAGGCCCTTAACGAGCCCCATCATATATGGGCTTTGCATTTTGTGAGCCCTTATCCTTTTTCGCCAACCCTAGGAACGATTGAAGAATATTGAGAATCAACTGGTTTGTGTTCAATTTGACTGAAAACCAGATCGAACCGACAAACCGATGGGTTCGGTCAATTCAATTAAAACATATTATTTAATTTAAAATATAGAAGCGGAAATCAATCAATTGCTCATTTCCCAAATGCTAAATTTCTAACCCTAGAATCTAGATCGACAGCAGCAGCAACCTATTTTTCTCTCTCAGCCTTTCAGTCTCAAGGTCACGCCGTAACGGTTCACTCTCACCGTCAGCCTCTCACGGTCGCGGACTCATCATTCACGATTGAAGCATCCACAATTGCAGCCGCCGCTCATCTCCCTCATCTTCGCCAGCCGTTGCAGCCTCTCCCCGTCGTTGCTGTTGTGCCGGTGAAGGTGAGAACTGAGTTGAGTTCAATTTTTGTGTTTTGTATTTTGTATTTTTTTAATAGCAAAATACACGCTTCTTGATTGGATTTTGCCAAATTTTCTGCCCTCATTGATTTAACAAAAACAGAATTTGATGATCCGTCGTCACTGTTATTGTGAGAAGACGGAGAACTACCGTTGCTTGGAACTTCAAGTGACTTTGAATTATTAATTTGATATCTGCTTGTGCCGAATTTGTGGTATTGGTCTCTTCATTTTCGGTTAGCAAAAGTGGAGTTTGCATGGCACAAGTTTTTTTTGGGATTATTTGAGGTTCTCTACTAGTAATGCAATTTTCATTAGAGATGCAACAAGGCCCTGAGGAATGTTTATTTGATCATTTAATGCACCAACTTTGGCTTGTCTTTCTTTAACACTTAGGTACTGTTTCAAAATGATACCTGCTCATAATCAACATTGTTACCTTTTTTTTAACAAAAGAAAAGCATGCTTTATCAAAAATTACTTGTCTCGTAATGAATATACTGATCAGAATCAGATCAGCTGATGTATTTGCCTAATTTAATTAAGAAGATTGCTTGTGTGTTATGGTGGAGTTTGTCCAATGTCCATGCAATATTGCAAACTTGTGGTGGTTTTTTTATATTTTTTGATAGATTTGTAATTTGTGATAGATTTTAAAATTATGTGCAAGTTTTTTGTGTAGTTAATACATGTCAAAACTATAAAATCCAGTAAAATCAGGTGAAATTTGTAAAATTGCTGTAACCGAACCAAAATGAACCAAAATAAACAACTTGTGGCATCAAGACACATCATTTGCTATTTACATTTGACAAACCAAATTGTCTCTCATTCTCTGCCATTTTTGTTTTGCGTTCTCATATTGAAACTAATATTTGCAGAAAGTTATAGAGAATTGTTTTTTTTTTTGTTAGCATTGTGTTCATTCAATTCATTGCTTTTTATTCTGAACTGGAAGTCAACGGTAGTTAGTCCATTCTAAGGTAAAATTTTACTGTTAAAAAATGGTAAAATTTTTCTGTTAAAAAAAATTATTGGCCTAAATAGAAAATCAAATCAAGTTAAGACAACCCATTTGCTGGAATTTGCTAAATATCCGGTCCATAGGAATATTTGTGCTTATTTTTAACCAAAATTTGCATATTTGATTGAATTTATAATACCCCATTTGGCTCTATCTTCTGTTGATTCTTGACTTGTGAGATTTTTTGTGTCAAGTTAGATGGAGATTGATAAAGCAATTAGAGAAAGTGATGACAGGAGGCTTAAGACCAAGTACAATAACGCTATAAATGTTATACAAAGAACTCTTGCTTTATACTCGTGAGTATTTTCTTGCTTGTTTCTTTCTTTTATTGTGAATTTTGCAGTTTTATAAAAAATAGTTTTCATTGTGAAATGGGTTCTTAGTATTTTGGTCAAAGTAGATTCGATAACACATTCAGTTACCTGTAAGTTTGCATAGAGAGTATGAAATTCTGAATATTGTGCTTTACTTGTTTTCATTTTATGAAAACTAATTGTAGCTTGCACACATCTGTGTTTCTTTGTAAATTGATCATGTCTTTGCTGGGGTTACCTTTGATGATTCTCATATGGATTCAAGTTTTTGTCAGTTTGTGTAGCTTTTTGGTATTTGCTATCGTGATCTTCTCTGTGCATTGATTGGATAATAGAGAACCTGTTATAATGGTGTCATTTCATTTTTGCACCTGTGTATCACCTGGAAATTGATTGAACAATACGTTATTTGGTCATGCTTTGTACAAACTTGGGTTGTTCATTTTGAAGTTTGGATTTCTTTGATCTACACAGTAGGTATCACTCACAGGTTAAGGGAAGCAAACTTGTTTTTTTCCTAGTCGCTTTAGGAGGTTGCTGTTGGTTTTAGGATAGACTTGGGTGGAAGCCTTTATAGTCCTTGCATTGATCACAATGAAATATTTAAGTCTGAGCTTGCTACACAATGATTATCTTTTCCTTCTGCAAGCATATATTGATCAATTATATCAGAATTGCATTACACCTCAAGGAAATGAATGTGAATCTTAAGCGCTCTAAACTGTTATTTATCCACTGGTAACAAGGATGCTGATGCTTGAAAGTACTGAATTTGATATCTCAACAGCATTGAAGAGGTTGCCTTTAGTTTCAACGGAGGAAAAGATTCAACTGTAAGTATATATATGTGCCTTTTTTTTTTGGGGATCGGAATTGTTTCTTTTTTCTCACTGATTTTGTCCTTGGCTTTAATGTTTAGGTTTTGCTGCACCTACTTAGGGCTGGCTATTTTTTGCATAAAGGGGAACAGAGTCGCTCTAATGGGAGTCTGACTTTTCCAATTCGGACAATATATTTTGAGAGCAATTCAGCTTTCCCTGAAATCAACTCATTCACCTATGATACAGCCTCTAAGTAAGCGAAGCGCTGAAGTATTCTTCCTCTTTTCCCCCCTAGCTTTATTTCATTTTCCATTCTCACCCCAACAAAAATAAAATAAAATAATGATTAAAGAAACAAAAAGATTTAGGCAATATTATAAGGCTTTTTGACTTTGAAGCCTATGATTTGGAAAATAATATTGTTGCTAATCAGATAGACTTGTTTGTGCAGATATGTTTTGCAATTGGATATCATTCGCTCAGATTTCAAATCTGGTTTGGAAGCTTTATTAAATGCTAAACCAATCAGAGCTATTTTCCTTGGTGTGCGAATTGGTGATCCTACAGCGGTATTTGTCATGCTTTATTCCAAGAATAACACAATGATGACTTTGCGTTAATGTTTCACGTTAAATAGATAATCTTTTAACTTGCAGGTTGGTCAAGAACAGTTCTCCCCAAGTTCACCAGGATGGCCTCCTTTCATGAGGGTGAATCCCATCTTGGATTGGTCGTACAGGTTGTTGATAAACAATAAGCTCTTTGGTTTCATTGGCTTCTGAATCAAGTTGATAACAGCTATTGGTTGATATTCCTTAATCCTTGGTTGATTATTTCATTCTTTAATCCTTCAAAATTGATATTCCTTCCATTTGAGCTTCACTAACAGCCTTTGAGGAAACCCGAGAAATGCGTCACTACCTTGTGTTTGCTTTTGTTTTCTAAATGAATGCTTTTGTTTGATAGGATGTAGTCAGGATAAACTGAAAATGCACTTGTCATGATCTCGTGTAATAAGTTACTAAGTGGTTGCATTTTTATAAACAGTTTTTTTTTTAGAGAATAAATGCATAAAAAATTTTTTTGAAAACCAAAAATTATTTTCAAAATTTGTTACTTGAATGTTCAGACATAGTTTTTCAGCATTTTCAGAATTATGAAAAATCCTCCTCCAATCTTCAGGAACTGCTGCGAACCATGTTTTTTTGTTTTTGAAAACATTATTTTCAATACACTTTTTAATTTGAATATAGTTGCAGGAAAAATATAAAAGAAAAAAGAAAAAGTACTTTGAAAGCATTACCAAATGCACCACCTACCACAAAAAAACTTCATTGTACTATGTATTACAAGTATGTAACCACATTGAGGAAAAATTTCATTACATAGGCAATTTTTTGATGATTTACAACTGCTATTTTTGAAAAGGCAAGATTGAAATCTCACTGGTTGGTTAGGCTATATGGCCATCATTTTTAATTCTGTCCGTAGATGCCTATTTCATTCTGTTTTACATAGGGTGAATTTCAGGGATTTGACTTTTCGATGTTTCTTTGTCAGAGATGTGTGGGCCTTCATCTTAATTTGCAAGGTCCAGTACTGCAGTCTTTATGATCAGGGGTAATGTTTTTCTCTGTCTTCAATTATTAAAATTTATTATTAAGTTTTATAGGATTAGGTCATTTCCTTGAGGCTTACATGTTCCCTGATGCAAATTGTGCTAGTTTATATAATTCATAAATTTTAACTAAGATTATACTTCTACACTTTCTGAAAAATTTTATTTGATTACTATCATCATTTGCAGCTATACTTCAATTGGAAGCATACATGACACTGTTCCAAATGCATTATTGTGCGTCAGTGATTCCTCCAATAACCAAGAGAAATTTAAACCTGCATACATGCTTTCTGATGGAAGATTGGAGAGAGCAGGGAGAGTTAGAAAAGTTTCTCCTTCAATTTGTGGGACAGCCATTGCTAATGTCATGGACAATGTAGATTCACATAAAACCAGCTTATTGAAAGCCTCAGCCATTGCTGTTGGCGATGAGATTCTGTAAGTCCCTTGTTGGAATTACTTGGTTTGTTAAGAGCATCTCTTGGCTGGCTTGAACTTTTTGTGGTTATTTTGTCAATGGACATGAATTTCACTTGTATGGCCATAATTCAAAATTTTAATTGTCTTCATGCTTTGAATGGACTTCCAACATAATCAGCTGCTTTCAACCTTGAAGTCTTTCTCTTGATTTCAGTTGTCTTTTCTCTAGGAAAAAAAAGGTAAAGAAATATAATCTGTTGGTACATAGATGTGCTCATTCATTATTGTGTTTGTTTTGAACTGCTTTTATAATTTTTCCTCTCTCGTATATAAGGGATGAATAAATAGCATTTTTATGAAAACATTCCATTTATAATATTTCAATACCTTCCTAAACTGTTATTTGCAATGTGTGCTTTATATGAAAGCTTGAATTCATGTTTTCTTATATTCACAGATATACATACCTTTCCTTTATATCTGTGGTGTCATATCTCTGGCATGCATTCCTGCGTGCTGTACCTATCTGTCGTTTCCCTATTTTCACCAATTGGTTGCTAGTTGCTGAAGTCTGTAGTGTCTTTTATCTGTTCCATAGCTCAGGTTTGGCACCATTGAGGATCAACTGGGACCTTCATTGTGTAAAAAGTTGCATTCTATCGGTTGGTCTGTATCACAAATTGCTGTTCTTCGGAATGATGTGAGTTACTATCCGTGAAAACTATCTTGGTAAATGATATAGTATTTCATAGTCAAATTTTTTGATGGTATTTCATACAGAAACATCAAGGCAAGACCCTCAATAATTAACTTTAGTAATGATCTGCACATAGATATTAAAACCAACATTGTTGGTGTTATGCATGTTGAGTTACATCTGAAGCTCCACATTTGCAATTTTTAACCTCTTATAATTTTATCTTTTATGACTTTGTTTTGGAGCAGATAGATTCTGTGGCTGAAGAGGTTGAACGACAAAAAGCATCCCATGATATGGTAAATTTTGACATTTTTGTTAGTGACGATTTGATGATTTTCTTATTGTTTTGGTATCTTAAGTCGGTACATATTATGCCTGATACTTCTAGGTATTTTTGTATGGAGGGGTAGGCCCACTGCACTCAGATGTTACATTAGCTGGTGTTGCAAAGGCTTTTGGGGTTCGCTTGGTGAGTTATGCTTGTTTGCGGTGCATTTTTTTATTATGATTATTATGCTCATTTTGATGTTTTGTCAAATGTTTCTAGTTTTCTGGGTTTGTTGCACAAATTTTACTGTATTCCTTGATATTCTGGCGTTCTTGATGAAGAAATTTCAAACTACCCAAACCTTCTTAACTGATTTTCTGGTTTGGAGTGAGGAGCTAAAGGACCACTGCTTGTGTATGCTATATGCTGACTAACTGTATTTTGCTTGGTTAATCATCTTTAATTCAAGGCTCCTGATGAAGAATTTGAAGAATATCTGAGGCAACTTATTGGTGATCACTGCACTGGCGACCGAAATGAGGTAATCTGAATCTGATGTCAAGAATTGATAATTCCAAACTGGTATATTTTCTAGTTTAGTGCATCTCTGTCTCTCTCTTTTCATACTCAAAAATCACTTGATCATTCTATGTTCATTGAGTTCTGTAATGGAAACTACCACCAGCCCTACAAACTTGGTAGTCAGGAGACTTTTGGGATACAAATATCCCAGGTAGGTGGCTTTAAGGGGTTTTGAACCATTCCTCTTGTATGATTTGGAAACTTGGCATGCTCCCTCTCCTCACCCACCCCTGCCTTCCTTTCTTTTCTTTTGGTTCATCTTTTATTATTATTACTACTACTACTAATACTTTTCTCTCACACAATGATGGTTCAAACTGTCAAACTCCTCGACTTCAACATCTGAGTCCTGCCCACCCGTCATACCTGTAGTTTGGTGAATGAAATGATTAGGTTCGCGTGTAAACTGATACCTTCCTTTGTGCTTAATACATTTGATGATGATGTTAATTCCTTGGTTTTGTTTTGGGATAGTTTTGTGTTCGGACGTACTATATGGTCATTAGTAGAGAGCACATTCTTCCCACTGCTTTTAGTTGTTGCTTTTCGTTTTCATATATCTTTTGTTTTCTTCAGCATATAAGTATGCATGCAAGTCCATCAACGTTGAATTTTTTTTTTTTTGTGGGGAGGGGGGGGGGGTTAAAAAATGGAGGTATTTGAGTTTTTGCGTCTTCAGTTTGATCTCATTCTTGGATTTCCTTTTCAGATGGCTCTGTTGCCCGAAGGTACCACTGAACTGTTGCATCACGACAAGCTGCTCTTACCTTTGGTATGTGTTTTGGAGGCATACTTATGATGAACATGTTTCTGAATTTTCAATTAAAGCTTCCACACCACAATGAAGCATCAACTAACCAATAATGACAGGATATTCATTCTTTTCTCTTGACTGTCACTCGTGCATAAACATAGGCAGATACATTTTAGATCAACTGGTAGTTTGAATTTCTAATAATTTAATGATCATTCTTGTAGATCAAGTGTCAAAATGTAATCATTCTCACTGCAACAAATGTTACTGAGCTGGATAAAGAGTGGAACTGTTTGATTGAACTTCTAAGATCTGGTGGCTTGGCATTGATGGAACCATACACATCAAAGAGCTTGACCACAAATCTATCAGATGTATGTGTTAAAAGGTCCCTTGCATGTTGCTGTCATTATTAGACTTATGGTGTGCTTTTGTACAATTCCTGCTATTTCACCTACATTTTCTAAGATAAGTGATGCTGAAAACCTTATTGTCTAGAAAGACTGGATATTACTGATGCCTGCTTGCCACCTGCATGATTTCTACCTTAGTATATTGTACTGTAATATATTTGGAGCAGTTCCATTTCCTTGCTCTTTCCAGCAATTGACAGTTTGCTATGTTATATAGCTAAGAATTTTATGATTAATTTATTTATTTGTCATTAGCTTTGGATTGTTGTTGCTGTGCAATATTTGCAGGATGAACCTGTAGATGGTATGACTTTAGAATCTTGTTTTAAGTATTAACATATTGGTTCAGTTAGGTATTGTCTCTTATATGCAACGAGGCAAATTGCTATTGAGATCATCTGCTTTGATTGAACTTTGTAATATTTTCAAGAGAAGAATATGTCCGGGAAGTCCCAAGGATTCATCTGTTAGAATTCTGCTGCTTTTCTTTAGGATTGATTTGTTGAAGTAATGCTTGCACTATCTCTTTGATTGCCTTTGATATTGACACTCCTTTTGCTTGTAATATTCTCTGTGAATTCAGTTAGAAGCTGCCCAACCTCTATCAAAACTTTGTCTTGAATTCCCGGACCTTCATATTGGTACGACTTTTTCTAACTTGTTCAGGTTGTCTGGAAATAGGATATACTTCTGCCTTCTTCCTTTTTCTAATTGATTGTGGTTTCCTGCGCAATGTTAAGGGTGTTATCGTAAATCAAGACAAGGGTCACTCGTAATTAGTTTTGAAGGCAAGGTAAAAGATAGTGTCACTTGGATATCTAGCTTTCGTTAACATCATTAATTTTTATGCCAAACAATAAAATTATCAATAAACCTGTTGCAGGACCAGGCAAGAATTGAAGCAGCCATAGAGTCATTGTGCAAGAAGTTCCATCGGGGAGCATTCTCTGAAGTGGTTTAAATTGTGAACGATATCTTGAAGCAGTTCCTGTGAAGCTTCAGATACCTAGGGTGCTTATTTGGACTACTGCATGGCCCCGCACAAAACATTTCCTGCCTATGGTGTGCGGAGCACGAGTCTCTGAATTTGGATGGAAAGAGAGAGACTTAAGAGATATTAGGGGAGGAGAAAGAAAAGATTTGAAGACAGGATTGCAATGAAGATGCATCATAACTGTCATATCCCTTGCAATTAATAATAAAAAATGGTGATACAGCAGTTTTCATTAACTAACAGATTAAGAGATAAGGACTCTGATATGTATTGGCTGTTGATTCGTGGGCAGCCAACAAATCCCTCAGCTTAATTTCAAACATTAAATTTCTGTTAACTAACACAAGACTAGATTTACGGGGGAATTTGCCTCTCTTTAGCTTTGACTTTTGGGTTGCTTCAAATAAATCACGAGGACGATTTTTGTTCAAGCAGTCTAGCTAGCTACGCAAGGATATACTCTTAAAAGAGCATATTATCTAAATCCTTATGTGCGGATTCCTGGGTGCTTATTATGATCTCGGCGCTTGAGTTTTAATTTAAGTTCTGATTGATGTGGCACCGAATAGAGATAGCCAACAGAATATGGCCCATCAAGGTAAGGTCCATGTGCCAGCATGGCATGGCTACCATGTGAATGAGCCGCCTAAATTTTCTCTTCGGCCTGGTAAGGCATTAATTGACGCGTGCTGTACTAGGTTGTGCCTAAGAACTAAGAAAAAGTATGGTTAGCATTTTTATTTGTTTTTATTTTTTTAAGATGGCATGTCAAGCTGTTGGCGTGTGATAAGCTCGTGTACTTTGTTTGGGCCACATGACTTTAGTTAAATTTGATATAAATTAAAAATTCAACAATATTTAATAATAATAAGCTAATAATAATAAGATGTAATATTAACTATTAGATTAATGACTATTAAGTTAAAACTTACGGTATTAGAATCTGATAATAATAAGAATAATTAATTTTTCTCAAGGGTTAACACTTAATTGTTAATTTAAATTTACATTGAGTCATAGATCATCATTCATAATAACAATAATATTTTAAAGTTTCAAATTAAAATATAATTAACTGTTGTTTTATAATAAAATATATTTTGTTCACAATTTTATTTTTTATGTAAATGGTCAAAAGTATTTCTTATATAAATGAAACATATTTTTGTTTGACTAATTTATGATTTTATAAATGAAATATTAAGATCATAAAAGTTTATATTTATCATTTATAAAATCATAATATCATTTATTCATTTAATAAATTATAAACATAAAGCAATTATCCTTTTTTTAAAACTAATTAAGACTTAAATGAATTTATAAAAGCTACACTAATTTATATTAAAAGATTCAATTTTAAATTATTCGTACAATCATTAAATTTTAAGTCCACTTTTCATTAAAAAAAATTTCTTTAATATACTTTAGCCGTATCCTAACCCACCAGTGAAGTGTGTTTATTGTAAGTTTTTCACGTCCATACTTTAACATATCTCTAATTGTGCTGTGCTTTCAACCTAACTCGTGTGCATTTCTTATTGTGTTACCTATCCTTTCAAAACGTGGTTGTATTCTGCCATATTGTACAGACACCATACCATCTCCCACCTCATTTATAATTATCATCATAGGTTAGTTGTTAATCATACAATGAGAATGTAGCAATTACAGATAAGTTGTTTATATCACTTGTGATTCAAAAAATGGGTTTTAAATGTTGAAATTTCTAAGTTCAATCTTTCCTGAAAAAGACTGTAGAATAGTATTTTCTTTGTGCAATGCTTGCTAGATCTAGATTTGCGATGCATAAATATATAAACTTCAACTTGAAGTTTTAAGATAGATCTTTGTTTGTTAGATACAGTTGTCCTCAATCGTGGACGTACTGAATTTGATATCTCAGCATTGAAGAAGTTACCTTTAGTTTCAATGGAGGAGAAGATTCAACTGTAACGGTAAGTTTCTTTAATCTCACTGATTTGTCTATGGTTTTGAAGTTTAGGTTTTGCAATACCTACTTAGAGCTGGCTATTTTTTGCCTAAAGGAGAACAGAGTTATTCTAATGGGAGTCTAACTAACATTTTAGTACGGACGATATATTTTGAAAGCAATTGAGCTTTTCCTGAAATCAACTCATTTACCTATAATTTAGCCTCAAAGTAAGAGGAGCATTGAAGATTCCCTGGCTTTATTTCATTTTCCATTCTCACCCTACCAAAAACAAAATAAAATAAAATAATGATAAGAGAAAAAAAGATCTAGGCATCATTATAAGGTTTTTTGACTTTGAAGCCTATGATTTGGAAAAGAACATTGTTCCCAATCAGATTGACTTGTCTGTGCAGATATGATTTGTAGTTGGATATTACTTGGTCAGATTTCAAATTCGGTTTAGAAGCTTTACTAAATACTAAACAAATCAGGGCTATTTCATGATTTATTCCAAGAATATCACAATGATGAGCTTTATCATTTCACATTAAGGAGTGAAATTAAAGAGTCTAGCTGATTATTACTGACTGTTACTGATTCTAATATGTTGCTTAAGACTGCTGTTATTGAATGATACGTACGTAAACTGCTGTTATTGAATGATACGTACGTAAAATATGGGTTAATGAATTTGGCTTAACGGGTATTTAATACAATGGGAATGAGTAAGAGTACTGCAGGTAGGAGTTCTATGATCTTAGGATATGCTCGAGAGGGAGAAATTGATAGAGCCAGACAGCTCTTTGCTCAAATGGAGCAGAGAGATCTAGTTTCTTGTAAAGCCATGATTAGTGATTACTCTCAGGCCGGGCGCTTTAATGAAGCTCTTGAACCTTTTGGAAAGTTGGAATCACTACGCTTACATACAGATGAAGTTACAATGGTTGTCGTACTTACAGCCTCTTCTGGTCCTGGTGCTTTGGATTTTGGCAAAAGGTTTCATTAACAATATATAGAAAATGTGGTGTTTGGTAGGGAATATTTTTCTAACTACTGCCTTCATAGAAATGTATGCAAAAATGTGGTAGAATAAATACAGCGCTAGCTATTTTTTACAAAATACCGAAGAATTTGAAGACATTTTTCTTTTCAACTCCATGATTGTTGGTCTTGCTCAACACAGTCTAGGTAAGACTTCTATAGCTATTTTTAGAGAAATAGAGCTGATGGGATTAAAACCATATGCAGTCACATAGTTTTGTGTGCTTGTAGCCATAAGCCACAACTAAATGCACGGACCAAAAGCCCCTCCATGCTATCGGAGGCCATTGGATTCAACTTAATCCAATGGGTGAGATTCAACATTCATTAAAATTAAGAAAATATTAGGTGAAAATTAAGAGAGAGAGAGAGAGAGGAATTGACTGAAAAAGGTTTTCTATTTGAATATGCCTTATTTGCCCTTAAATATTAAATATATACCCCATTACATACATTTGCCTCATGAAGGTGAAAAAGGTCAAAAATAACCTTAAAAAAGCCATCTATCTACATTTTCGTCCTCTCTCACAGTTTCTTCCTCTCACCATTCATTTCTCACCATTTCTTCCTCTCTCATCATTTCATCTCTTACCTCCAATATAGAGGTTTTTGATAAATTTAAACCCTTCAAAAGGTGGATAAGGTATGTTTAAGATGTAAACATTTTGTATGCTAGCATTTGATTTAATCATTGCAAGTATTTATTTGTTGATGATTTATGAGTTTTAATAGTACATTATTCATTTTTTGTGCTTGCACATACACACTATTGCATAAAATGTAGGGATTTAAGACTTTAATTTAAGTTATGAGTGATTGAAAAATTATTTCAAGAAGAAGTCAAGTACGAAGTCGAGTATTTACTCGAGTAAGAAGTAAAGAAAGGTTGAGTATCTTGTCGAGCAAGAAGTCAAGTGAATACGTGAAGTAAGTCGAGTCAGTTATAATGTAAGTTGAGTATTAAGTCGAGAAAAATGTCGAATAAGATTAAGCCTAGCAGTAAAGTATATATTAGGTAGTTTGTAACTAGTGAAAAAAATTTCTGAACAAGCTGGGTGGAAATCAAGTATGTCTATGAATAAGTCTAGTAGGGGCCGATTAAGTTTTTTGAATAAGTCAACTATTGAGTTGAGTAAGTATTTTGAACAAGTTGAGTATTAATTATTTTAAATTGTTTGAAGAAGTCGAGCAAGTTTATGAATAAGTCGAGTAAGTCTTTTGAATAAGTCGAGTAAGTCTTTCCAACCAGTTGAATATTAACTATTTTAAGTTGTTTGAACAAGTTAACTAAGTCGTTTGAATAGGTTAAATCTTTTGAACAAGTCGAGAATTAATTACTTTAAGTCATTTGAAGTAGTCAAGTAAGTTTTTTGATCACGTTGAGTAGAAGTCGAATGATAAGGTCGAGTAAGTGATATGAATGAGTCAAGTAAATTAATTAAATAAATTGAGTAAATTTTCCAGTATAATTTTATTCATCTATTTCAATAATTTTTTTGCTAAAATTTTTTGGTGATTACTGCTTCCATTAGTATTCAAGTGATGCATGGGTGTTAGTATATTCTGAGACCATTACCCTGTTCGTCCTTAAGAGGAGCGGGATGCTTCTGATAATGTATATGCCCGTGAAGTATATTCTCCTCTTGAAAAGCAATCATGTGGGCGTTCAAAGAATAAGAGAATACTATCTAAGGGTGAGAAAAAGTTGCCTTGTAAATGCAATCAGTGTGGTGGTCGTGGACAAAATCGACTCAAATGCATGATGTCAATGCCATTACATGAGGAGTGACTCCTTATTTCAAATTTATATGGAATGCAAGTGACTCAATTCTTTGTATTCATTTTTGTTTTGCATTAATTTATGCTTTAATGTTATTTAAACATGTATTAAATTTAAAATTATTTGTCTATACAAGATTTGATGGAGGATCATAAATGTTATGTGGGCTTAAATGGGTGGCGTCGTGGAGCTTTTGGGAAATGGCTTGAGTGTTTCGAGCAAGTGAAAGATTATCTTGAGTCATTGTATAAAGATTTCCCTACTGAAATTGTATAAGGATGACTTTGCTATATGTTATGAGATGACATTTTATTTAATGTTTATTAGATAATTTATGAGTGTTGTAGATATTATTTTTTAATGGCTATTGCATATCTTAGTAAATGATTGCATGCTGACATAATCGAAGTCCAGTATACTTGACTTTTTACCTGACTTAAATTGAAAAGAAAAAATTTTCAATTTAAGTCAAGTATTCTCGACTAGTTAGTTGACTTTCATAGAAGTCAAGAACTTTTGCTGAATGAATACTTGGGCAAAGTTAAATTGAGGTCGAGTACCCTCCACCCTATTCTCGACTTAATTAAAAAGAAATTATTTACTTCAATTTAAGTCAAGTATTCTCGACTACTTACTAGACTTTCATGAAAAGTCGAAAATTTTTGCTAAATGAATACTTAGATAAGGTTAAATTAAAGTCGAGTATCTGTGACTTTGTACTCGACTTACATGAAAAAATTGAAAATTTTTTAGATAATTTTTTATTTTCATTGAAGTCAAGTAAACTCAATTATTTACCCAACTAACATGGAAAAGTCAAGAAAATTTATGCTGAATACTAATCGTGCATGATTCAGTTGAAGTCAAGTATTCTCGACTATTTATCTAACTTGAAACATACAAGTTCAGTTTTATAAAAAATTAGTTGAAGTTATTTTTGTACCTTCTTTTCTTTTTTTTAAGTGCACGTGTAAAATTAAAGAGTATTATAATTTCAGGCATACATTGGGTAGGCAAATATCCATTTTGGAGGAAACGCAAATCCTCCGCTCGAATACTAAGTACACACATTACCGCCCTTTTTTTTTTTTGGAGAAGATACACATTACCGTTCTAAAGTCCCTAATTTGTTTTGGCAATTCGTTCGCCCCACAATTCAGCCACTCCCTATTTTGCTCAGATCTTCTGACGAGCTCTATCAAATGGTTCGGATCAGCGAAGACAAAGACTAGGAGCTCAATTCGTGGCTTGCTCCCAGACCCCGACGATGGTAACTTTCGTACCTCCGATGATGAAAACTCTCTAGTCTCTGACGACAAGACCCTCTAATAGCTACGATATTGTTAAGTTGATAATTCGTAGCTTGCTCTTTAATTTTCTGGTATTGCTACCTTAATATGGACAATTCATTTTTCTTTTTTCCTATTTCATTTATGAAGTTTAGGGTTTCTTTGTTGAAATTTCATATATTTATTGGTAGAGTTAGGGTTTGAGATAGTTATTAGTTTTATTGATTTTGTTGAAATCCGGTGATTGTTTTAGTTTTGCCGAATGAATACACGATAATTGTTATGCTAGTTAATTTTGCTTGTGCTATAATTTTGAAATTTTTTTTTTTGTGCCTTTTTGTGGAATTTAGTTGCTTGAATAGTTTTTGGAATTGTATCTTGCATATTAACTAGTGACAGAACCAGAATCATTTTTTAATTATTGCTTACATTTGAGTAAGTACTGAGGAGTACAAATAAAATAATATCCTATTGTTTTTTGGCCTTTTCTTTTTCTTTTTAATGTCAAACACTTGGCTGGAATGGCTTCATCGGGCTGTCAAGCAGCTTCATCACATTTGACCGCCTAGTGAATCTGCTTCTGTCGTTACTACTGCTCAACTTAGGCTAGTACAAAAACTGAAATTGTCCTCAGTTGATAACTTTATTACATGTACAGAATCATTCTTTTTTTTTTTTTGGTTGATTGTGAATTTAATCAACCGAGTGGTGAAGATGCATATGGTAGAAGCACAAAAGATGAAGTTAGAGAGGTATTGCATCTTGAGTTTAATGCACTACTAAAATAATTTATAAATTCCTTTTATTCTAATGTTAACATGTCATTTCTAATTGTAAGGTTTAGATTCATCCAAACACTCTTGATATTGTTAATTATATGTTGTCCTCGTAAATCTTAGAGATGGTTCTGCTGCTATCCAACAATATTTACATTGTGGAAGTCTAACTCTCATTTCTTCAAACTGCATGCCTGTTGTGGTATTGTAAATGCCCTGTTGGCAATGTTTAGGGAAATCCTGTAGAGAAATTAAATGTGTAAGATCCTGTAGTTTCCCAAAGAGCATTGTTCACAACTACTTTTATAATGGTAGAGCCTTATCTGGATATGTGTGATGGGTGAAACTTAGCATATTTGGGTTCTCAGACAAACAAATTACATTTGTTATCTTGGTATGATAATTTTATTTTCTCTGTCATTTTTGTCCAACAATATGTAGGTTGTGCGGAAGTCTGTCTCATTTCTTCAAACTTTATACTTGTGGTACTGTAAATGCCCTGCTGATAAAATTAATATTCATTCTTGCATATCTATTCAATCAGAATTTTCTTTGAACTATTTGAACTGGAGTCAAGTTTCGTTGAAGATCATTAAAATTCACTCCTGATATCTAGTTTTGTGTTGGTGTTACAGTGCCTTTTTGCAATTTTATGAATTATAATTTAAACTTACTGGATCTATAATAAATTTGTTTGCACTTATATTGTGTTATATGGAGTTGAAAAATTGGAGATTCATCACACGTAGTTTATGTAAAATATCTTTTGTACAAGCCAAGCCGCGGACACATTTTTTAGAAAAATTCTAAGTCATACTTGCAGTTTTGTTTTTGATTTGCTGCTGTTTCTCCGTAAATTTTTTGTTGTTTTTGGGCTCGATTTTCAGCAGTTTCTGGATTATTTTGGTGCGGATTAAATTTACATCTGTTTCTGCCTAAATTTTATGCTGTTTTTGGGAAAATTTTTTGTTGTTTATATTTTTTACTACATTTTGTTTTTTTGGCTTTGTTTCCTGCTAATTTTTGGGTTTACTGCAATTCTGTTTTCGGGCTTGATTTGCTGCTGTTTTTGGGCAATTTTTTTTTGTTTATATTTTTTACTACATTCTGTTCTTTGGCTTTCTTTTGTGCTATTTTGGTTTTGCTGCAATTCTTGGTGTTGATTTGCTTCTGTTTCGGGATTGATTTGGTGCTACTTTCGTTGCTATTTTTTGCTGTTTTGCTGTCGCTTCTAGGATAACTTTTTGCTGTGTTTCTGTTCAATTAGTTGCTATTTTTTGTCTTTTTTTTTACTGTTTCTGGGTTTATTTCCTTCTATTTCTGGGTTAATTTTCTGTTATTTTTGGGTTTATTTTTGCCATTTTTGGGCTTGATTTCCTGTTGGTTTTGAATTTTTTTGGCTGTTTCTGGGTTAATTCTCTTCTGTTTTGGGTTAATTTTATGCTATTTTGGGTTTATTTATTTGCTATTTTTGGGTTTGATATCTTGCAATTCTTGGCTGTTTCTGTGTTAATTTGCTATCATTTTTATGTTAATTTATTGCTGTTTTGGGTTTTAGTTTGCTACTATTTAAAAATTTTTTTTTTAGAGACGAATGGGGCGATGGAAATTAATGGAGAAATAATCCTAAATTAGTTTTACAATACAAGTTGTATTATATAAAATGTATTCTGCATTTGAGTATACATGGAAAGGAAAAATGTATTATTGATGAAAAATGTATTATCGGGGATATTTGAGATTATGAAATATTAATTTAAATCCATCTATGTAGTTTTAATATCATTTAATTGTATACTCTTGCACTAGAACAGTAGAACAACAGTTTCCTATTATGACTCAATGGAAATTAATGAGAAAAGGATGACAAAGCAAGTAAATATAGAAGTTATAAATTATCATTTGAATTGCTGCGGAATTGGCCTAGTATATGGCTGTGTTTATTTTCTAGAGAGGGAGTGAGGAGTGTTGATTTTTTTTACTCGTGTTTACTTTAGTAAATTGAGGAAGGATTGAGAATTATATTTTTTGGGTCTTATTTATTTTTGGAATGGAGAGTCCCACTCCCACCTCTCCCTTTTCACCCTTTTTAATTTAATTTAATATTTAATAAAATAAAATAAATAATATTATATTTATTTAAATAATATTATTATATTAATAGAGAATTAATAAATATTATTATATGTTATCTTTATTAATAATATAACATTATTATATTTATTTTAAAAATAATAGTACTATATTTATTTAATATTAATAATTAATAATAATAAATAATTTATTCTAAGAAAATATTAATTTTTTACTAAATAATATTATAGTAATAAATAATAAATTTAATATGATTATATAAAATAAAATAAAATAATATTTCATTTTATATTTACTCTTTTTTTATTAAATTTACTATAATTATATTTAATAAATATTAATTTCATACTATGTTAATAGTAAACATATTTCATTTATATTGCTCTTATCAATAATTTTTAATTTATATAATTAAAATTAAAATTAATAAAAAATTGTGATGTTCATAATTAAGAATATTAATAATTATTATAAATTTACAAATGTAATAAAATAAATATTTATTCATTTAAATATATTTTTTATTAACTTTGTAATTAAAAATTATAATTATTTAAAAAAGAATAAAATTATAATTTGAAATTATTTATTTCTAATTTAAAACAAAGTAAACACATAAATTGGATTCTGATTTGTATTCCATGCTTCCATTTCAGTGTAAGTATACAGTCTATTTTCACTTTTATTTCATACTCTCAATCTTAAAATTCTCACTCCAAATTAAAAAGTAAACGCTATTTATATTTATTAATGGAATTTATAATTTAATTTTTGTAGGTTTTGGATTAAAGTTGACCGTACCAATATCTGGATTTAAAGCAGATTTGGGTATATGATGTATATGTAGCAAGGATTACGTTGCAGCCATCATTTCATAGTCTCATTTTTTGTCTTTGGCCCGTTAGATTTTATCCAACTGCTGATAATGATCCACGTTGGAGGGACGTAGTAACTTGACATGCAGGTCATAAGCTGGTCACCGAAGTCCTAATTAGGGATGGCAATGGGTATCTGTTGTGGGTTTGCTATTATTAAATTTAAACTCGTATAAAATTTAAATTTTTTAAATTCACCTGCAACCCATAACAGGTTTTAATTTTTTTAAGAAAATTCATCCGTTGTGGATTTTGATAATTATCAAACTCGCAATGGTATCCGATGTATTTTTTATGGGTTTGTATATTTAAAATCATAAATATTCAGTATATAAAATTATAATAATAACTTCAAATTTTATATAACATATTCAATTTTAAATTTAATCAATATAAACGAAAAATTAAAATTTCAACATCATCTAATACAAATTATGTATTTTAAGTATAAAATACATAAATCAATTAAAAAAATCACAAATTAGTGTCGAAAAATAATAATTACATTTCATATTATAATTCGACACAAACTTCAACAGAAGATCTTAATTTCATTCATCATCATTAGCACTCATCCAACATGATGCTTATAATAATGATTAAGATTAACATTTTTCAAAGAATAATACTTTTTATATATTAATTCAAAAAAATTAAAATAATGAAATAATTCATGCATTAAATTAAAGAAAAATAGTTCATATAAAAACATTTTGGTTATTTGACACTTTGCATAATTTTATTATCTTCTTTATATACTTTTCAGTTAAAATTAAATTAAAAATATTTATAAAAATTATGGGTCTAGCAGATATCCATGCAGGTATCTGTCGGATATTAGGCCAATACCAAATTCACTCACATCCAAGTGAGATTTTTTTTTTAAAATTTAAAGGCGTGGGTCAAACCCAAATAATTATTATTTTCCCCCCAAGACTCGAACTTGGGTCGTCAACTGCTATAAATTTCATGTTGTTGCTAATCCAACAACACCCTTAGGGGCATTTAAGTGCGGGTTTTAAATTATAATACCAAACTTACCCGCAACCCATAAATTATTTATAGGGGACGGATTTAAGTGAGTTTGCGAACTTACGAGTTTATGGACACAATTGCCATCTCTGGTACTAACACATGTTTGACGCAACTAATTCGTTGAAATACGTAACAATTAAATCAATAAAAAAAAAGCAACAACTTCACATGCAACTGAAGGTCGCATGCAAGTGTATCGTCACGAATATATATATATATGAATTTATTTGCATGCATACAATGTCTTTTAGACCAGAATTCATGGATACGTAATGTTATAAAAAATTTTCATGAAAAATAAATTCGTAATTATTTGCAATTGTTTTTTTTTAAAGGCAATTTATTACTTATATATAATTGATATGTAAGTTAAGTAATAGTTCCAAAAACCTTTTGATGTATAAGCAAATCAAAACAGTTAAAACGTATAAGGTGAATGCTAATTATCGGTACATATATTAATAGGCCAAATTCGAGGTTGAACAGTAAATTTACGTGGCACGGTCAATTGTATAGAATACATTAAGTAAAAAGATAGAGCAAAGTAAAGGCACTATTATAGTATTGGACTGGTGTATTAAATTAACTGTTTTAAGGAATTATTATTATTATTATTATTATTATTATTATAAATCCATCTCATAGATGTTAACGAAAATGAGTGAACAATAACATCATGAAGGAATAAACCCTTACAATTATGAGATGAACAAACACATTTTTCCAAATATTTCCCACACTTATAATCACTCATATCAGATATTAAGTTGAAGTTTTCAAAAATTACACTCCACAAGAGTACATAAGCAAGTTACAGGTCAATGACGAATCAATGTATGTGACAATTTGTGCAAAAAAATTGGTGCTAAAAAGAAAAACAAAGGAGGACACAAAAAGAAGCTCATATGGTGGCTGTTGTGGTGTTAATGGCGGAGGAACGCCAAGAGCTGCAAAATCGAAACAAAGTGACCATTATAGATGATAAAAATTTCTGTCTTTTTCCATGGCTTCAAACCAATGACTTCAGACCTAATTATTCAGATATCATATAACGATTACAAATTAAAATTCCATCTATTTACTGATAATTGTTGTATCATCTGCATTCTACAAGCTATTTCAACATAAGCAAGCTAGCTTATACGGCAGAGACAACCAAACCTATTACATTTGTTGAAAGTTCATCACCATACGCCAATCAAATCTAGCACCCATGACACATAATGTGCGTATTCGATTGCATAATTTCATGAGAGGAAGACAATACTATTTTATGATTCCAATACCCCCAATCTTAAGTTACCACAATAATTATTCAAAATGTACCTTAATTATTCAGAAAATGTACCCTAAACCCTAAACCCTAAACCCTAAACCCTAAAAACCCTAATTCCCCTTCCATATGGCTCATATACAACCTGTTTTCTCAATTGAATGATGCACGAATGGATTGATACTTTCTCTAGTTCTCTTGTATAATCTCAGTTGGCTATTGTAAAGCAGAAAAAGGTCGATTCATGTTTGTCTTCAATTTTGATTAATAACCCCAGATACAACCCTAATTTCTTTGAAAACCTAACTCAAACAGGTAGTGTACGTAACCAAATTCCAACATGATTTGAGGGAATAAGGATCAAAATCAAAATTTACGAATCTTGGTTTGAAGGAACTTTAAAATGACATGAGATATTGAAGTAGTCAAATTCCAGAACATAGTTGATAGTAAGTGGGAGCTAGACACAGAAATTTTTTAGTTAAACATGAACAAAATATAAATTTTCCTGATGGAGCTTGTACACGGCTGTGCAACTACCATGCTGAAAAGAGGTTGCAAGAAAAAAAAAGTAATAACAACAAAAAAGCCAGTAGCACTTAACCTGTTTTATCTAACTTATTCTATTTTAGCTGCTAGATTACGAGAGTTTCAATCCAACGATGGTTTTTGTAAAAAACAAAATAAGGAGATTACTTATCACCGTTACGAAGTAGTTGCACCCATCTGTATATGTATATATATTTTTTAATATTTTTGCATTCTTATTTATTTTGATGATTTTGATAAGATTAAGAATTATGTATAATCCATATTAAATTTTTCTTGTTTTAAAGCAAATTGATGTGATAGTATGTAAATCTAATTAATTCCTATGCTGAAAAATATTCCACTAGAGAATATACCAATCGCATCAATTTGCACCCCTTGTAAGTTTGTATAATTTATACCCCTTCTAAGTATTTGTAAATCCATCTATTATTAAATTGCATAAAATCAATAACTTAGAATTTATGTCAAAATTTTAAGTCATAAATTTAAGTTAAAATAGCTTAATCCATTAGAATTTTCCTGTGAAATAATACAACTATATCTTGGCTAATTGAATTCCACTTAGTATGCCGCACATTAGACAATACCATTATTACAGAGAAAACAAATAAATACATGAGTTATAATTAATTTTTTCACTATCAATTTTTTTTTTTAATTAAGATTGTTCTCATGTGTATATGTAAAACACTTATATTCGCTAATATATATCACATAACAATATTGTTGATATTAACAATACAAGTGTTCGGGAATTTTAATCCCACCAAAGATTCAGCAAGTAAAAATATTAAACAAATGATAAATAGAAAATAGATAGATAATAGAATTAATCAAATAACACAAGAAATATAATTAATCAAAGGAAAATTATTATTGTACCACTTTTCTTTTGTCTTATGTTCAACCAACCACCACAAAATTTTAACATGTTCTTTGCACCATCTTTCTTTTCAAACTTGTATCAATTAGTCACTTTAGTACTGACACCATTAAATAATTTAAACGAAATGATAATTTTACCCCTAAATAAATTAAAAACCATTTTATCTTATAAAAGCTTTGAAAAATAAAAAAATATAATTATAAAACACCCTTAAATTTAAAAAAATTCAAAATAGAGGTGCTCAACTAATTTTTATTAAATTTGAATTCTGTAAAATTTTAATAATTATTTTTATTAAAAATTTATAATTTTGTAAAATTTTAATAAAAAAATAACTGAATTTATTTATTAAAAAATAAATCCAAAAATTTTAATAATTTAGGGGATTTTTATTAAATCCCAAAATTTTTAATTTTTTTTATAATTATAATTTTTTTTTATTTTCAAAGCTTTTACAAGATAAAATAATTTTTTAATTTATTTAAGGGTAAAATTGTCAGTTCGTTTAAATTATTTAACAGTGTTAGTGCAAAAGTGGCTAATTAATACAAATTTCAAAAGAAATGTGATGTAGAGAACATGTTAGAATTTTGTGGTGGTTAAATGAACATAAAGAAAAAGAAATTTGGTGTAATGATAATTTTCCTTAATCAAATAACACAAGAACTTATGTAGAAAATTACTATACCAAAAAAAAATCATGGCCACCAAAACCTCAATAGCGCATAATCTCTTAATAGACCTACTATGGGTGTGGTTGGGAGTGAAGTACTGTAGCTTTTAAGCTGGAGCTGCTGTGCAATAAAAGGTACAGCTGTGGAGTAAAAGTTGGAAAAAAAATTTGCTAAGCTACCAAAACTCAACTACAAGTATTACCAAACACTTTAGTAACTAAGCTTTGGCAGCCCAACTACCGCACCACACTCCCAAACGAGCTATATTTCTCTCACATTAGAGATTCTCGACTTGCAAAGAAGCCAATTGTTATGTTATAGCAACAAGTCAGGCCAAACCTACTACGCAATAGCTTGATTCGTAATGCAGAATCGCTGCTTTTTAACCGTTGGATCCAGGTTATGGTGACAAATCAGAATGATCCAATGGTTAAAAGCGGAAATAGCCAGTTGCACTACGCAATCAAGTTAGATAAGAAATGCCGGACCCAACAAGTCAACCTAAACTTCCCCTATAGAGTAATTATTTCTCATAGAAAAAGTATTCATTTCTTTATGTAAGTTGTACTCCTCCTTGAATAAATTAAATTTTCAAGTGAAAATTACTTATTCTTTAAATAGAAATTTTCCTAAAAAAAAAATCCTAAGAAATCCTTATTAAAAAAATAGGACATATTTCCTTAAAACACAAAGTTTAAGATAATCTTTTTGGTACGTTGTCATACATGGAATTTTGATTTCAACATTAACAGACTTGACAGTTTCTTGTATGAATTTTCCAAATATAATTTCGGTTGTGAATTTTTCATGCTTAATTCCGGAATTTGCATCATTTCGGTGGCTAAAGGAAAAAAAATTGACCACGATGACAAGGTCATTTTAGTAGGGGTGGACACAGTTCGGTTCGGATTGAAATTAAGTAGAACCAATTTAAATCAGATTTTTTATAAAAAGAACCAAATAAGAACCGAACTCAAACGGATCTTTTCGGATCGGTTCGGTTTTTTCGGTTCTTAACTTATTGGGCCTATTTTGAAATTTTAAAATTTTAGCCCATTGGGCCTCATGAATGTAATAATTTTTTTCAACAATTAGTTCATCCTAATTTTATTACAAATATTGACAATAAATACAAAGTATTCAAAACACATTTTATCACTAATATATTATTAACTCCTAATAAGGTACTCACAAAATATGAAATATTAAAATTTTAAAATACATAACTAAACTCCAATACTCAATCTACATAAACATAATCATAATGTTGTAAAGACAAATAAAAATAACAACAATTACAAATAATTTAGTTTGACACATGTCGATTTAAATAAAATCTAAAAATAATTGAGTTTTTCGGTTCGATTTTTCGGTTAAGCTGAGTGAACCGAATACCGAACCGACATTTCGGTTCAGCTGAGTGAACCGAATACCGAACCGACATTTCAGTTTTTTTTACAAATTATATATTTCGGTTTTTTTAAAAAATTAAAACCGATCCAAATTAGAAAAAATCGTCGGTTCAGTTCGGTTTTTTTAAGACCACAGTTTTTTGCACACCCCTACATTTTAGGGTGTCCATGGGGATTTTTGGTTTGATTTCTAATGTGCATAATCTGGGTTGTTGTAAGGAACTGCAAGGATCTAGAAATGAGAAATAAAAAAAGTGTGTAGTAATAATAGGGAGGAAGGGAAAAGATAAGTTAATTTCTTTTTATGAAATCTTTTTATTCGGTTGCACTTTCACTCTGATAATTTATTACTACCGTTAGATTTCGGACTTTAAATCCAACGGTTCTGCTCAGTTTGCTGTTATTAACAGAATCTGTAGCTTAGCCGGACCCCCAAGCAAAAGCATCATCGGTACGGAAAACCGGACAGGCCCGAGAACCACTGTTTCAGAGCCGGACGCCAAGCTGTCTTTTCAGTTTCACCGTCGTGCACGTTCTCGTGTAGCGTGACATGCACACGTGTCAATCCTCCACATGTGGCGTCAATTCCTCCTCTCTTTAGCATATATATAAATAATACATCCTAAGAACATTCCTCCTCTCTGTCTCTCTCTCTTTCCCATCAGAATCTCCAAATGATGGCCGAGACTTGTGCTTTCTGCTTCGTCTCTCCTTACTCTTCAATTCCATCCGTTTCTCGCTGTCTGAGGGAACCTAATTCCTTCCTCTTAACGTCCGTTTCGTATCGTCGTTCATCTCGTTTCCTCCGATTCACTGCCGACGCAGCTTCAGATTCATTCAATTTCTTTCCTTGGGCCCACGGTGAAAGCGGTGTGCCGTTGAATTGGAATCTATTTTATTTTTTTAGTTTTAATTAATGGAAAATTAACGAAGTTTTCATTTTTTTTTTCCTTTTGTTTAATTTGATAGGAATCGAATGGGTTCAGGAGGAGAGAGTGACTCTGTTTACAGCTGATGGGCTTGTTCAGATTGGTGGTTCCATGGTCCCTAGACGTGTCTCTTCTTCTACTTCTGATGTATGTGTGCCCCTCATTTCTTTGTTCTAAAATATTTGATGGCCGTTTAAACGGATATTAGGGTATAATTTGGATGACATTTCACCGAAAATAGAAGAAAAAAAGATAGAAACTAAAGCTTTTCACAGGGATGTATCTGGAAATCGTTCTTGAAAAATAACTGGCCAACTGTATATTCTAGTTGTATTCTTTAATTTAATTTGTATCAGCTTTACATTGTTCAGGATTTTCTTTGAAGAAAAAAATTGTACTGATTGAACCCCAGATATCTTGTTTCAGCTCAATAGGTTTACCAGCTAAACTAATAGGTTTTTGTTGATTGCTTATTACTGTCTATTATTGTCATTCAGCAATTTTTTGCCTGATGTTGAACTGTTTTATGTTCGAGGGCTTTGCAATTGCATATCAAAACCGAACTATTCTGCCTCTTTTTCTCTTTTACTTGTTTGGAAAATGCATAAGAGCTGGCATTCCAGAATTAGATAACTTCTTGGATTCGTCACTTGTTCTTTGCAAATTTTTCATTTCCTAATGGAGTATGCAGTTGAGTGAAATGAAAATATTTAACCTACTAACAGAAGAAGCAAGGGAGGTCGAAATCCTCCCAAAGATTTCAACGGTTTCAAGAGAGTGATTACATGGATCCAAACCAAAGACTGTGTCTAGGTGCTCTCTTTGATATTGCGGCAACAAATGTAAGCTATCTTTATACTTACAATATAATGCACTTTTTGAGACTATAAGCTCTCTGTCTTATGTGTATTGATTTTGTTATTTTAGGGACTCGATATGGGCAGGAGGCTTTGTATACTTGGGTTTTGCCGTTCCATTCAGATGTTAAGTGATGTCGTGGAAGATACAGTTTTAGAGCATGGTGGGGAGGTATGGCATATTGTATTAATTTAACTTTCTCAGTGATATTGGAGTTCTTTGTGTGTTTATTGGATGCTATTACATTCTAGAACATAGTTTTTCTTTTATTTTTAGATGGTACAAGCATTTTGAGAACTGGATTGGTCTGTTGACGTGATAAATTTGTTCAGCCTTGTAATATTGTTTGAACTGTTGTTCTTGTCCCAGTTTAATGCCATTGCTCTTCAATTTTATTCAATTAATGTACATTACGTGTCCTTAAAGATTTTATTTTTAGGTCTACTGTTTTATCGAATTTCTGGAAGTGAATCAGTCCTAGATCAGTATGATGTCTGATAATTTGTAGACTTTGTTAGTTTTTAGTTCCTGATTTATTCATTTTAGCATAGTTTTGCTTTTTCGATCTTATTGGCATTTTGAGAATTGGATTGGTCTGTTGACGCGATAAACAGATTCAGTTTTGTAATTTACTTTCTGATCTTTTGTATCTAGTCTCAGTTTAATACCATGTATTATTGTTATTCTTTGTCTCTATTCAATTATAAGTATGTTTTTGCCCTTTACGTTTATGTCCATCTCTTTTCTTCTTATGGAATTTCTGGAATTGGGCCTGTCACAGTCTACAGACTGCTACAGAGCATAATTTCGTTGCTTTACAAGTCAGATATGAATATGAATAAATGCAGACATTTTGAGTTCCTCGAGTAGCTTCATAACCTTTTATGTTTTTCATTTAGGTTCTTTAGTAGTAGCATGGGCAAGTTATTGGTTAGGCTGATGGAAATTGCAACATTTGATGGCCAACCACTGTTTCAGTTTAACACCGTTGCGTAGCATTTATGTTCTTGTAAATTTGAGCTTGCCCATCATTACCATTATATTAAAACGTGTCTTTGTTCAGGTTGTTGCTGCAGAGAAGGCAAGCAAAGGTGGTCTGCATGAGAAGCTAACTATGATAGTTGCAGTGCCATATCTTTGGGGGGTTCCTCCTGCTTCTGAAACACTTCACCTTGCTGTTCAAAGCGGTGGGGGGATTGTAGAGAAGGTTTATTGGCAATGGGATTTTTTGTAAATAACATCAAATTCTTCTAATCATCAATACATTCTGTACATAAGCTGTTGTATTCCCAATGTACAAAATTATTATTCCTAATGCAAGTATATATTCTGATTATTCAAAGACTTGGTGTTTCTGGAAATATTCCATGATTAGGGTGCGACTAAGCTGGGTGAATGGCTTCACCATACATCTCTCATTTTTGGTTATTGATAACCCTTCGTTATTATTATATGCTGTGTTATACCAATTGCCTTGTGACCCTTTCTGCGAAGCATGGGTGGCATCGTTTCTATGGCAGCCTTTTTCAATTTTCATTATGCCCATCAATTAAAGTGTCCTGGGTAGTCGCCTCTATTATTATTTTCATTTTACGCCCATCTAAACAATCATCAATTGTTTTCATTTGTCAATTGTTTTCATTTGTCAATTGTTTTATTAGCAACAATGAATGAATACTTCATAGTAGGGTTCGATAGCCAATTGATACCAAAGCGGTGATGCGTTGGCTTACCGTGGTCGTAACAGTCTTTCTAGAGCTCTCTAAACATCTAGTTTTCAGCACAAGGGTTGGTATAAACTTATCCCAATTTTTCACTATTCCGAGTTGAGTAAGGCAATTTACATATAAAAATTATTTTAAACATTTTATTATAAAATTAAAAAAATAGAATTATTTTAATCTACTAAACCATTCTTTACACCCAATTACTCAGCACTTTTTACTTCAATTTACAAATTAAAATTTTACTTCCTACACCTCTCTTTATACCGAAACCACCTCTATTACAACATGTAATTTTAAATACTTTTGTTATTTTCTATGAACACCCACCGAAATCAGTTAACATCATCCTCATTGATTGGTAGTCTATTAAGCTTTCAATTTCTTAGTTGAAGGAGCAAAATTCCTTCAATTATCCGCATAATGAGAATATTTGAATTCTAGATGTTTCATGAATATCTTTTCCACGTAATTCCTCTCTTCTTGAAACTCCTTTCTAGAGATTAGACTTCAACGACTTCAGCTGGTACCTGTAAAGATACTCCCATGCTCTAGTCAGAAATTACTCAATAAATTAATTCTAAATCTAGAGTTTTGATTATGGTGATCAGGTGAAGTAAACAAACAAAAAGATCCATTATCCTTCTTTTGGCCTTTATTTTTAGGCTGGAGAGAGTAGAGTTGGTAGGAGATTTGATTCTGAATCTAAAACTTCGTCGCTCATTTTCTAACTCGGTTTTATACCGTCTGATCCAATAACCATTTTTTTTTTTAATTTCAAAGTTCCCACGCATGTTTTAGCTATTAATCGTGTGCTATTTACAATTGATACTTTCAAATTGTGAAATATATTAAAAAAAATTCAATTGACTGTTTCAAAACATGATTTCAAATTGCTTTTGCCATTGTGACGAGTTTGTTGAATGGCCTTGAAACCAACATGGATTACATAAGTTCGTGGCTGATTTCTTATGATAAGGGATAAGACTGAATTGGTCATTGCTAGTGGCGGATTTGATGCTTGAATCAAGGAGAAAGTCGTTGGCTTTCAAGTATAAAAAGAATAAGGGTAGTGAGCGTGTGTAGAGTTAAACAAATTTCCTTTTCTTCTCCTTCCTCTCACTATAATCTTGTCAATACCCACTCGTTTTCCGGAAATCACTCCTTTCTTATGCTGTTCTTGGCTGATATAATTGGAAGTGCGCCATTTACACCAATGAGTCATTGCATCCTAAAAGACTAAACTGCCGTAATTTTTTTATGCACCAGGAAATCATCCTCGAAGAAGCAGAATTTGTTTTTAATGACAGTGAAATCTTCAATGCCTCGACCACCAGCTGCTGTGTTCTTTCATTTTTTTTTTCCTCTTTTTTACAGGATCTGTGAAGTTGCTGGACTGAATTCAATTAATTGTTAAACTGCTCGTTTTTGGCTTACAAAAGTTTCTGCCACTTCATTTTGTAATCATATTTTCAAAACTCATCATAATTACAACAATTGATATTTTATTATTTACAACATTCTTAAAGACAAATTAAGATGAGTTCTGGAAATGTTCGGGCTTCTACTCAAAATCCTATTTTGGCTTCCTCATCTTCTCCAATATTGCAGCCATGATAATAGCCAAAAACTTGCCAAACATATAAAAAATAGAGCCGTTGAGACCACTTCAAGCGTTGGTAGAAAAAAATTCAAGACATTCTCTATATGCATAACTTGGCTGACTATCCGAAAAAACCTCCCCCGGAACAAGGCTGTCAAGATTATGAGAATAAAATGAAAACGTGGACTGCATATAACAAGGTTTGCAAGTACACGAATTTTAAATGCTCTTTCCAGCAACCTTTATATCTTCCACCCTTACAAAATTGATCCCAACAATACTTTATTGGTGATTTTTGCATTTTAGAATTGTGGATAATAAACTTCTTATAGACCAAATCCATGACTACCACCTTTTAGTTATTAACTTGAAAAATGAGGGTATTGAACTTCTTGAAAATTTTTTGGCTAGTTGTCTAATTGAGAATCTTTTTCAATCATGGAGTGATTATATCAAAACCTCAAAGCAGAAGAAGAAACGCGGATTACATCCATTAGAGTTTTAATTACACTTGCTACAACTTATATCTTAAATGTTCATCAAATGGATATCAAAACTATGTTTCTAAATGGAGATCTGGATGAAGAAATCTAAATGAGTCATCTTGAGGGTTGTGTAGTACCAAGCACTTATAAGATATGCAAGTTAATTAAGTCATTATATGGCTTAAAACAAGCACCAAAACAATGGCATGAGAAATTTGATCAAGTATTAGTGTCAAATAAATATGCGATCAATGATTTAGATAAATGTATCTACTTTAAATCCATTGACGCCACCACTTATGTGATCATTTTATGTTGATGACATGCTCGTCCTAAGTCCCAATTCGGGAATGATCAATGAAATCAAGTTGATGCTTGTATTAGGCATCAAAATCACTAAAACTAGTGATGGTCACAGGTTATCACAGGAATACTATGTTGAGAAAGTTTGGGTATTGTGACGGAAAATCGGTCTCTACACCGTTTGATGCAAATACCTACCTTAAGAAAAGTTTAAAGTATAGTGTTGATCAATTGAGATATGCTCAAATCATTAGTAGCCTAATGTATTTGATGAATAGTATAAGCCTGACTTTTGCATATGTTGTAGGCCAACAGAGTAGATATACTCAAAATCTGAGCAAGGATCATTGGGCTATTGTAGGTAGACTTGAAAGGTATTTGAAAAGCACCAATGATCATAGAATTAATTATAGTAGTTCTCCACCAATGCTGGAAGGCATAGTGATGCAAATTGGATAGCAAGATCTGATGAAATCAAATCCTTTAGTGGTTATATATTGACTCTTAGTGGAAGTGTTGTGTCTCGGAAATCCGCTAAGCAAAAATGTACAACTACTTCTACCATGGACTCCAAACAAATTGCTTTAGAAAAGGCATGTACTGAGACTGAGTGGTTAATAAACCTCTTAGCAGATCTTTCAGCTTACCCTCCTATATCAATGTCAACACACTGTAGTTGTCAGGCTACTATTGCTAAAGCAAAAAGTAAGATTTATATGGGAAAAGTAGGCACATATGCCTGAGACACAATATTATAAAGCAGCTATTAGAATATAAAGGTAATGAGCCTAGATTTTGTGAGGTCAGAGTCAAATTTGACCGATCTTCTGACAAAGCCACTGAATAGAAGGTTAGTGGTTAATATGTTGAAGGAATGAGACTACTACCTATAATAGAAGATAAGGGTGATGGTAGCCCTACTTATATGATTCGAGATCCCATGAAATATTCATAAGGGTAATAAAAAGTCTCTTGTTGACTGGTGGCACTATCGAGTTATATATTTGAGTCCTCCATGTGGCAAGATAGTTGCTAATTGTAGGAATTTAGGCTAAGGTATTATGCTCTCAATTGAACTCTGTAGTCTATTTTTTGTATGGTGGTTTGTCTAAACTGTATGACACACTTGATAAAGGTTTACCTTTGTGAGTGTGGAATTGGGTCGATTCCTATGAGAGCTAGACAGGTATCTTTAGAGCACTCATGAAATCCAAGAAGGCCTATGTCCATTAAAATGAATTGCTAAACATCTATATTTTTTGAACGCTTAATATAAGGCTCTAAGTGTCTGCACATGCAAGAAGAGCTTTAGTTCATAGAAACTGTAAGTTTCACTATACTCCCACAAAGCAAGGTTATTTGCTTAATGCCTATTTCATAGGCTAAAAGGCACCAGTTCATACATATTAAGTTCTTATTTAAATATCAAAAATAAAAGACAATGATATATGTGTGTTTTGAAATAGGCGGGGAATTGTTGTGAAATATATTGAAAAAATTCAATTAAATATTTCAGAAAAAAGATTTCAAATTGCTTTTGCCATTGTGATGAGTTTGTTGAATGACTCTTGAAACCAACATGGATTACATCAAGTTTGTCGCTCATTTATATCGATTCATGGCTGATTTCTTATGATAAAAGGTAAGACTGAATTGGTCTTTGGTAGTGGTGGATTTGATGCTTAGACCAAGGAGAAAGTCGTTGGCTTTCAAGTATAGAAAGGATAAGGTCGGTGACCATGAGTAGAGTTGAACAAATTTCCTCTCCTTCTCTTTTCTCTCATTGCAACCTTATCAATACTCCCTCATTTTATATAAATCTCTCCTTTTCTATGTTGTTCTTAATTGATATAATTAGGAGTGCACCCTTTACAAGAGTGAGTCATTGCATCTTGGAAGACTAAACTATTGTAATTCTTTTACGCACTAGGAAATCATCCTTGAAGAAGCAGAATTTTTTTTAATGACAGTGAAATCTTCAATGCCTCGACCACCTAATGCTGTGTAGGGGTGGGCAAATTCGGATCGGATTCGGATCAATCCGATCGGATCTCGGATTGTTCGGATTGGTGAAAAAGTCATCCGATTATAATCCGAATTCAAAACCGATCCGAATCCGATCCGAATATTATATTCGGATTGGATTCGGATCGGATGAATAATTCGGATTAATTCGGATTCACATCGGTAATATCATATTGAAATTGGATTCGGATTTGCTCAAATAAATCATACGAATCCAGGTTATTTTCAAGTTGCAATGCAAAGTTGAAATCACGCAAACAAGAAAAAAAGGCAGCAAGCCACCAAATAGAGAAAAGAAATACAAAAATTGAAAGCACAAAAGACCCAAATCTCTGCAATTTTTTTAAAATCAAAGTATTTATTCTTATTCCTATGTGACTCACAAGCTTCGATAGATCAATTCCATTGGAAACCCTTGCAATAATCTAATAGATGCAGCGGCTAGGTTTGGGACATCAACTTGTGGTTGCAGCTTCAGCTGGAAGCATAGCAACGTGCAGCTCACGGGCTCAGCGGCTGACTTCGTCGATGTGCAGCTAAGGCGTCAACCACTTGAGACTAAAAGAGATTAGCTGGGTTCGTGCGGCTACAAGTGCTTGTCCAATTCTTTGGCTGAGTTCGTGCGGCTGCAAGTGCTTCTCCAATTCTTTGGCTGGGTTTGTGCGGCTGCAAGTTCTTCTCCAATTCTTTGGCTGGGTTCGTGAGGGTGCGGCTGCAAGTGCTTCTCCAAATCTTTGGATGGGTTCGTGCAGCTGGAGCCTGCAAGTGCTTCTTCGATCTTCTTTCATCCTTTCTAATTTGGGATTTTAGGGATTTAGTTTAGGGCTGCCGTTTATTTTTTTATTTATAATTCAATTAATTTTTTTTTTAATTGCTAAGTGCAATCCAATCGGATTGGTCGGATTGATCCGAATCCGAACCGATCCGAATCAAATCCGATCGGATTACAAAGTTTTTATCCGATCGGATTTGGAGGTCAATCCGAATCCGATCCGAACAAGTTCGGATTGGTTCGGATCGGATCGGATTGATCCAAATCCGATCCGATGCCCACCTCTAATGCTGTGTTCTTTCATTTTTTTTCCTCTTTCTTGCAGGATTTGTGAAGTTGCTGGACTGAATTCAATTAATTCTTAAACTGTTAAGCACGTTTTTGGCTTATAAAAGTTTTTGTCACTTCATTTTGTAGTCATATTTTCAAAAGTTGCTGCGACTTCATTTTGCAATTATATTTTCGAAATTCATGATCGTTACTACAACTTGTCTTTTATTATTTACAACCAATACAAGAAAACAGCAATAGATAACGGGAAATAACTGTCATAAAAAAGGGTGCATGACAGACAATTTTTTTGTCGTCTATGTCACTGTCATTAATTCATGACGGAAATTTATCCGTCATGAATTTATGATAGTTTTTTACTGTCATACATCTATCATACAATATTTTATTGTGAAACAATAATTTAAATTTTCGCGCCATTTTTTGAAGTTTTAGCGGGAAATTCGATTATTATTTGTTAATTTATTATTCAATTTCGCGGGAAATTATTTATGACATAATTTGTGACGGATAGTTCCCGTCATAAAATAATAATTTTTTTAAAAAAATCATTTTATAATTCAAATTTTTTGATAAATTTCTGTTTATTAATAAAATGAATACCATTAAAAAAAACCAGAAAACAATTAACATTGTTGAACATTCATTCAATCCAATAAATTAATTTTAAAAAATACATATAAAAAAGGTCCAATGTGATATATATGATAAAGCACGTCAAAATTTAAAAAAAATCTCAAAATATAAAACAACTATTCAATTCCATTGCATGTACAACAAAAGCAACTAAAATTCCAACCATCAAGCCAAGTTTCTCAACAAAACTTATAAAGATTAATGCAAGACTTCCAAGAGTTCTAGTCTTAACTCCAGCCACAAAGCCAGGTTTCCCAACATTCTAATTCCAGCCACGCTAGCAATACTTCAACCATATCCAGCAACTCACCATCTTGTAACAGTACTTCCAGCCATATATCCGGCAACCCACCATCTTCCAACAACACTTCTAGCCATATATCCAGCAACAATCCAACCCAAACCCAGCAAACCAGTCTGTGCAAAATCAATTGAAATACCCAAAGTTATCAAATGCATAACATCTATAGTACAATCCTTAACAACAACCATTATAATTTGATACTACAAATTCAATTTCAACAATTTGTAACAACTAACCATTTTGTTACAAATTTCATACTCATACTAACTATTTTGCTGACGCAATGAGAATGTCGGAAAAATGGTTAGCTCACTCCAAACGAACCTCATCTAATTCATCCTGAGTGTATGTTTTCTTTTCATTAAACTGTTAATCATAAGAAATAATATTGTCAAACTTTAAAAATAATGTCACATGTAGGAAATAAAAGAAAGTTAACATATCTCATCATCAACTTACATTGTTCGTTAACAAACTAACATTTGCCATTATTTCCTTTATGTACCTTAACACAAAATAGCCACACTACAATTTTGTAATATTTTGTTTCGGAGCTTGTTCATGGAAATAAAAAAAGATGAAAAATTTTCTTACAAAACCCATCCATTTTAGTTGAGGCACGTAATCAATAGGCTATAAAGATATATATATATATATATATATATATATATATATATTACCTTCACAATTCTCATCTTGGTATTATAATTCCATTTTTCCTTACCATCCTCTATTGTGAAGAGTGTCATGGCACTGAAAACACAACTATATTGTTATCTCTTAATCATATTGAAGAAACTTAAACTATCAATTACAAGAAATAGATTAGCATACATGCATTTTGAAGAGCTGTTCTAAATCATTTTCAGGACTGGATTGCATAGGATCCACATAAAATACTTCCTTTTTTACCATATCAAACACAACTAATACCCAATGGTAGCTACAAAAGCCAAAAGCATAATCATTAATTAAGAAACAACTGTGAACATAATATGAATTTAACAGCTGTAAAAGTTTTAAATAAAATTAAAACTTACAAAGGATTGTATGGCATGAAAATGAGTTGTTTGTTTTCGGCCTTTTTCAAGCGGTCATGAATATGCTCAACTCTCTTCGAGCGAAATTTGATACGAACTCCGTCAAGAACTGATGCGACCCGAACCAAATTAGTTTCCAAGATCGAGTCTAAACCCAGGAATAGAATGGAACCTTGACCCAATGCTTATTGGAAGCACGAACCTTGGTATGTGAAGACGCCACAATCAGCTATGGAAGGTCTGATTGATAAGTCAAGATATTGAACGCCACGGAAATCCAATAAGTTCAAAGAGTTGGTAAAGAACCAAAGAGAATTAACTCTCACGATTGCATCACAAAAAAGCTTCTCTTCGTTTATTAGATACGAGTACATTATATAAGGTTGGTTACAAGAATTTAAACCAAATCAGAATCCTAATCTAAGTAAATAGGAAAGAATTTATACCAAATCAGAATCCTAATCTAAGTAAATAGGAAAGAATTTAAACCAAATTAGAATCCTAATCTAACTAAATAGGAAAGAATTTAAATCCAATCAGAATCCTATTTGGCTTTAAATGCCTTACATCAATTAAATGGAAACTAGACAATTAAAATAGAACTAACTGATTTGTTTTCCTAATAGCCTCCTTAAAAAATGGGAAAGTATCTAAAAAAGGAAAATAATATATTTTTCCGCCATAATGTGCAAACCAACTCTCTATTTCATGGAAGTGAATATTTGGAAACTTCAAAAGTCTGAATTATGCATTTATCATTAGCGATTCCTTCAAAGGGCCTCCATAAATTTGATTGAGCCCAAGTTGCTTGAATCAATCCATTAAACGTTTCTTTAAATTTCTTTGCTCGAGCTCTCGTAACGGGTCCGACGGGAACTTGAAAGGGATCTGAATATACCTCATCCCATGTGTTTGTGATAGTCTTATCCTTAATCTCATCATTCCCCTCCTTTTGAAGAGGATTTGTCCTCAAATCGTTACCTACATCAAAAGGACTTAAATCAGAAATATTAAAAGTAGCACTTACATTGTACTCACCAGGCAAGTCCAGTTTGTATGCATTGTCATTGATCTGTTCCAAAACTTGGAATGGACCATCCCCTCGAGGTAATAACTTAGATTTCCTTCGTTCCGGAAATCGTTCCTTGCGCATGTGTAACCACACCCAATCGTCAGGTTCAAAGACTAGCTTATGTCACCCTTTGTTGGCTTGTTTAGCATATTGCTCAGTTCCTCGAATTGGAGGTAAACCATGTGGTGTTTCCTCAGGAAAAACATCCTCATACTCCTGCAAAAGAAAAGTAATAGAACTAGGCAAAGTAAGGTAAAATTCGTTAGTGTTCAAAAATGCCTTTTTGTACAAAAGTACAATCATCGGCTGATGTGAAAACAATGCTTTTTTTTATCTCACTTGCTCTCGCATAGAAATTATTTTGTTTTCCATCTGATTTTCGCTCAATGACTGTATTTTTCTTTGGTTTTTCTCTCATATTTTCCCCGGCCCCTTTTTGAATTTCACTCTTTTTTTCTCTCTTTTTCTTTTCTTCACTCTCTCTCTGTAGGCTCACTTGGTCTCCATAAACCTGCTTTGGTGTCAATGGAACAAGAGTGATGTTGCATTGATTAAATACAAATGAATATTTGTTGGTAAAGCCATCATGCTTCACATGTCTGTTGAATTGCCAAGGCCGCCTAAGTAACAAGTGTCCAGCCTGCATTGGCACTACATCACAAAGCACCTTATCTTCATACTTGCCAATCCGAAAAATCACTAGTACCTGCTTGGTCACTTTCACCTCACCACTATCATTTAACCATTGTAGTTTGTATGGCCGTGGGTGTTTAAGTGTCGAAAGCCCTAACTTCTCTACCATTATAGTATTAGCAACATTAGTACAACTTCCTCCATCAATAATCATACTACATACTTTGTCTTGAACATAACACCTAGTATGAAAAATGTTTTCCCGTTGCACTGTTTCGTCTTCCTTTATTTGAACACTCAAAGCTCTCCTCGCTACTAAAGTCAATTTCCCAGGGGCTACATACTCTTCATCTTCGACTTCCTCTAATGGTGGCATCTTATTATCTTCCGTCTCATCTTTAGTTACAACCTCACTATTGTCCCACAACACCATAACTCTTTTATTCACACATTCACTGACAATATGCCCTCTTCCTTGATATTTAAAACACTTAATGTCACGATTCCTACTAGTAGGAGTCACGATGTTACCTTGTGAATTGTGCTTGGAGTGCTCGGTTACTTGTTTAGGTGCAGTAGATGCTTGTGGCCTCTCATCTCGTTTCCCATAGTTCGGCTTTCAAGGAGTGGAACTCGAGCTTAGAGCTGCACGAGTGTTACCCCTCCTCTTGAGTTGCTGCTCAATCTTGATAGCCTTGTGGACCATCTCCTTAATCTCCACGTAATGCTGTAACTCAACCTTATCTTCAATCTCCCGATTAAGACCACTTAAGAATCTTGCCATGGTTGCTTCTCTATTCTCCTCCACATTTGCTCTAATCATGGCAATCTCTATTTCTTTATAATAATCCTCAACACTTCGGCTACCTTGTTGAAGACATTGTAATTTTTGGTACAAATCTCGATAATAGTGGTTAGGTACAAAATGCCTTCTCATCAATGATTTCATTTCATCCCATGTCTCAATTGGACGTTCTCTATTTCGCCTTCTGCTTATAACAAGTTGATCCCACCAAGTAATGGCATAGTCAGAAAACTCAATCACAGCCAATTTAACTTTTTTGCCTCTGAATAATTGTGGCAGTCAAATATGAACTCCATTTTCTTCTCCCATTCAAGGTATGCTTCTGGGTCGAATTTACCTTGAAAAGATAGAATCTTCATCTTTATGCCACTCAATCCATCATCTCCATTCCTAGCTCTCCTGCCTTGTCCGTCTCTCCTATAGCTACCCACTGAGTCCTCACCCTCATCATACTTATCCCTATAATAATCATCAATCTCTCTTCTAACTGGAGCTCTTTCTCTTTTACGCGCTTGGGGAACGGGATGTGGCTGCCCTCCGCGTGTGTTCTTTACTTGATCCAAATGCCCGTGTATAAGCTCTAATTCAGCCCTCATCATCCTTCTCATCTATCCCATCAATGCTTGAATTTGTAAATTCTGAGTAGTTATAGATTGATCCTCTTCATTTGTGTTTCGTTCTAGGTTGTGAGACATAGCTATTATCTGCAAAAGAAAGTTAAAAATAATATGAAAGGACCTCACCTCACTCCCTTACGTGTTTCACTCAAGAAAAATGAATCACTCAATTCCACTCGTGTTTCACTCAAATTAATTGGCTTTTACCCTCTAATATGCTCACACTCTCTTACCTTTTTCCACTCTTAGTAATCTTCACTCGGTTCTTATCAAACTAATCAAACTAATATCAGGATTTCAGCAGTAATTCACAAAGATGACATTAAAGAGAATTTAATTTCAAGAATAAGAAGGCAATATGTACGAAAGTTGAGTTTTAATTTTGGACAAAAATTTTATCTATTAGGTAAAACTTATTTTTTGACTTTCAAGACATAAATAATAGAGAGAGAAAAAAATGAAAGATTTTAAGAAAGGGTTATTTTTTTTTAGGAATAAGTAAAACTTGTGGATTTAAGGAGAATTAACCACAAGAATACAAAATTGATTTAAAAAGGAAACCCTAAAAAAATACTGTTCACGCGGCACTGTTCACGTGATACTGTTCACACAACACTGTTCACGCTGTACTGTTCACATTTTTGATACTAGAACAAGGATGAAAAATTCAAACAAGAATGAAAAGCAACAAAGATAGATGGATCTGACCTTGGAGCCTAAGCTCTGATACCAAATGATGCGAATCTCGTCAAGAACTGACGCGACCCTAACCAAATTAATTCCCAAGATCGAGTTTAAACCCAGGAATGGAATGAAACCTTGACCCAATACTTATTGGAAGCACGAACCTTGGTATATGAAGACGCCATAATCAGCTATGGAAGGTCTGATTGATAAGTCAAGATATTGAACACCACGGAAATCCGATAAGTTCAAAGAGTTCATAAATAATCAAAGAGAATTAACTCTCACAATTGCATCAAAAAAAAGCTTCTCGTCGTTTATTAGGTACAAGTACATTATATAGGGTTGGTTACAAGAATTTAAACCAAATCAGAATCCTATTTGGCTTTAAATGCCTTACATCAATTAAATGGAAATTAGGCAATTAAAATAGAACTAACTAATTTGTGCTCCTAATAGCCTCCTTAAGAAATGGGAAAGTATCTCAAAAAGGAAAATAATATATTTTTCCGCCATAATGTGCAAACCAACTCCCTATTTCATGGAAGTGAATATTTGGAAACTTCAAAAGCCTGAATCATGCATTTTTCATGAGCGATTCCTTCAAAGGGCCTCCATGAATTTGATTGAGCCCAAGTTGCTTGAATCAATCCATTAAGCGATTCTTTGAATTTCTTTGCTCGAGCTCTCGTAACAAGTCCGACAGGAACTTGAATAGGATCTGAATATACCTCATCCCATGTGCTTGTGATAGTCTTATCCTTAATCTCATCAAAATCGTTCTGTAGCCTTTGGATTTGTTGGGTAAACCAAACTAGGACACATGAATCCGAATGGTTTTGTTCCTTTTCTGGTTGGTGGAATGGTAGAATCCAACATCCTTAACAAAAAATCAGTGCATCAATAAAAAAAAGTATACCAAATTGATATTAAATAGTATAAAGGAAAATCATAAAACCACTTGCGCCATATATGCTTGAATAACATTCACTCATAACGCTTGCATTGACAGCAGATCGTTGCAATCTTTCTTCCCAATATAAGCATAAGCCTCTCTTTGGAATACATTATCATCAATCAGGTATGTCAGAACAACATTATTTTCAACAGGCATGTATTTTTCACACAACTTCCCAAATAATTACAACATCAGATGACTGTTCTGGTGCTTGAGTATTGCACTCCTTGTGTTCCTTATAAGCTTCACTATAATTTTTTTGGCTTTATCCTTCTTCAAAAGTGCCTTTTTTGTTGGGCTATCAGGATGAATCTCACGTATACCATCACCATAGTTAAAGTCCAATTGCTTTTTACTTCTTCCAACTCTTTTCCTTTCATCATTTGCATAATCTTTTGGAATTGAAGGATTGAGTCTTGGACTTTTCCTTGAAATGGCTGCTGTAGCGTTTCTTGGCGAGTTACTAAAATTATCTAGCTCCTATGAATATTAATTATATGAGCTAATAAGTTTATTAAACCAATAAGTTTAATTATATGAATAGTAAATATACAAGGCAGTAAGTATATTAAACCAAGAAAAATACAATTAATTTTTAAATAAACTAACCTTCTGTGCATGGAGTTCATTATCATCATCGTAATCATCATTTCTAGCTGACTTCGTCGGAATGGCAGAAGACTTTATTGGAATGGCAGCAATAGTGTTTTTTGGGGTCTCTTCGTTCTTTATAGTTTCTTCCTTCTTTCTCAGTGTTGATAATTTAGCTTGCTCTTTTTTCTGACTGGACATCCATTTCCTCTTCTTCTCAGCCGAGTTGTCCAGAATTTCTGGCTCCTGTCAGCATTGTTGGAAAAAAGTAAATTAAACTGTATTGAGTGGCAGATATACAAGGAAAAATAAACTAGGAAAAATTCAACTAATTTTATAAAAGAAGTAACCTGATGTACATCTCCCTCACTGTCATTATCAATGCCTTTATTATGTGGGAAATTGGAACTTCTTACATCTAATGGCGAGGTGTCCTCTTCAATTCTCTATAAATTTCTTGCAACTGAGCATCAACTGATTTTTTCCAAGCATCTAGTTCCCTTTCTCTCTCATTTTGGATGGGTCCACGAATAGTATGAAAGTACGTAGAAGCATATATAAATTTTCCCAGGCCTTGCATATGGCTGGTTTAAGGAAGCTTTCCTAATGCTTGTGCAAGTAAGTCATTTCTTGCATCTGTAGTGAATGAGTCTTTTTGGTCCTCTTTTAGCTTTTCCTAACACCACATCATAGGGAAACTAATATTATTAAGTGAGCATAGATCTAATATCATAATAGTTTTTGTTCCAGTTAAACTTGATTACCAATTTCTTAATGACTTGCTCAGTGCCAAGGTCGTATCCTCCATTCTTTAGCATCCGAGCTCTCTTCTATAGCTCACTCCTATCAATTAAGTCTTTAGAAAGACCCGATTCTGTACAATGTTTCGATAAAAGAAATTAGATTACTTAACTATTAAAAAAATGTAATAGTTAAAAATACCCTTTATACATGCACTTACAATTTCTTTCATTAATCTAACATATCCTTTTCAACTAAAACGGTGACTGGCCCAAAGTACAGTTCTAACTGTTGTAGACCTGGTGTAAACAACGCAACGTATTAATATGGTATCAGAGCCATATCGGAGTTTTACTTACCTTGAAAACCCCTTCGTTTTCAAAATCTTGTTCGTCATTTCCCCAACATGGTATGATTAAAATCTTTTTTCTTCAATTTTGCTCATTAGACTTCAGGCGCAGAGAGAATTTCTAAATCATGGCATCATCTTCATCTTCAACTCCTTCGAACCCTATTACTCTTTCTTCTACACTTTCTTTACCCAAATCTTGCACTTCTCATACTACCAATAAAATCGAAAATCTTGTAGAATACTCCTATATTCCTGAATCTGCCCAAATCAGTGAATCCTCCTACCCTCTTATCAGTCCTTACCAGTTGTACAAACGACCCAGTTCTTTTACCCGAAGCCTCAGAACTCTCGTATCCACTAAAAGGCCTCACCCAAAAGAATACATCCAGTCTTCTAGACTTGATCAGTGTTCACTCCAAGCAACCACTGCTGAGCAATATGTAACCCTAAAAATCCCTTCAGAGTTAATCTCAATCTAGAAACGAGAAGGTTGTACTCATCTCCATCTCGGAGGAGTAAGATTAATCCTCACCCTTCATGGGAGAAAAGGATTACCGGTCACAGCTCGAATTGCTATGTTGGATACCCGGTTCAAACAGTACCAAGATGCTGTTATAGGTACTGTCCTCACAACCCTTCATGCAGGAAGTGTTCTACTCACTTTCTATCCAAATTTCAACCTTTCTCTTCAAGATACCAACCTTCCAACAGCCTTGAAAGTCCAAGTCCAAATTCAAGGTGCATAACAAATTTCTTCAGCCAAAATTGCTACTCTCCATCATCAATTGGTCTACAGGCTTCAAAATCATGCCTTAGATCTACCCACCCCTGAACATCACTCTGACACCCTCATGGTGTTAGCATAATCAAATCAGATCCCAACCATTATCCAGATCCCAAGACAAATTCCTCGACATGAGCTCATACAGCTTATGCCTCTTGAATGGATCTCCAACTATGAGCAGTTCCATAATAATACAGCTCCTATTCAGACATCAGAAAGCATGTTTGAAAGACGACAAGATGGAACAGTTCGTATGACTTTCAAACCACCTCCAAGTGCTCCACAAGAACCTCCTCGGCTCTCTTTCACTTATTCCTCAATGATCACAGCTGTTCAGACAGCTCAAGAAGATCTGCCAATCACAGGGTTCAATTCTGATGGTTATCCTGTATATCCAGCCAAACACAACGGACATTTCTTATGGGATGTCCCTGGCTCAGGGATGTGCGACCCAAACTGTCCCTGTTGGGATGATTGGGAAGAGGATGATGATTATAACACCAAAAGGAAAAGAAAACCCAAAAAGAAGAAACCACCTGTCCCATGTAAACACTGTGAACCAAAACCACCAAAAGACCCTCCACCTCCACCAAGTCCACTACCCATTTACAAAAAAGAACTCAAATGGATTGCAAGAAATTGTAAATCTGAAGTTCCCTCAGTTTCTCACACCTCCACACCAATCGTACAACCATTAGCTTGTATGATGTTTTCTTCTACATCCTCTGACTATTCTTCATCTTTTCCTCCTCTTGAAACTCATACTGATTCACAACGCAATGTTGTGTCCAAACCCTTCATTCCTTCAGCTATTACCTCAACCGGTCATCTTGAACCTCCTAAACCTTTTGAATCAGTTCTCAACTGGCAAACCCAAAATGCCAGAGCACAAAATGATACCTTGTTGCATATCCATTCCAAGGTTGAAAAAATCAGTTTACGAACTGAACAGATTGAGACGAAAGTTGACTTAATTACAGCTCAAATGGAGCAGATCCACCAGAATCTTAAATCCAGAATTGTTCAATTGGATTCAGAGCTCCGAACCATGCTTGCTCAACGATACAATGGCCCAGAGTTTGACCAAAAAGAAAGAGAGATCAGACGCTTACAAACTGAGCTTGCCCAGATTGAATCTGAAAAACAAAGACCTACCTTGTTTACCACATCACCACCCATACCCACCATCAGTCCACCCTATCACCCATTTGCTTCTATGCTTTCTCCAATACGATCTTATGATCCATCCAAATTATTTGGCATGAGCCATACTCTCTTCAGAGATCATCCTATTCCAGCACCTAAGCCAAAATCAAAACCAAAATCCAAACCTCAGCCTCCTCCTCCGGTCAGCACCTACAAATCCTCATAACTATTCCAGAGCACCACTCTCCAACTCACACACCAACATCACCACAGCCTCCAACACCAACACAGTCTAAAGATAAAACACCTATGCACCAATACAGTGCTCAAATAGCCAATCCATCTCCAGAAATTGATGACTCCACTTCTGATTCAAACCTAGCTGTTTCAACAACTTCTACTGAAACAGATTCTTCTTCACCATCCACAACCAGTGATTCTGAAAAGTCTTATGCTGATATTACCAGAATCCTCATGGCTGACAATCCACCCGAATAAGACCAACCATCTCGACCACCTGAGTCATATTTTGAAATTCCCTCAGATATTGAGGACGAATATCCAGCTGAATCTTCAGCCACAAACCAGCCTCATCAAAGTCAACCCAAGGACAAACCATCCAATGGCCCATGGTTTACTTTTGATGATATTCCATCTCATAAGTGGCGAGACAAAGCTTGAGAGATGTCTGCCTGGATTGATCTCCAAATGTTACGTTCAGGAGCAACTACTCATTCAGTTCTTAGGGAATTTGCTTCTCGTTTTACGGGTGCCCTAAGAGATTGGTTTGATTCATTAGGCCAGTATAGACGACTGCAATTTGTTCAATTACCAGAAGTCTCAAGTGCTCTTGCAGTTATTCATGATCAATTTCTAGGCGATCTAGCTGCAGTTTTTGAAGCTGCACGCAGAGACTATCTCAATATGAAATGCTGCTCTCTCAATGCTAAAGATCTTGAATTCCATTACAAAAGAATGTCTCTCTTGTTCTACAAGCTTAATGGATTCAATGAACCTACATTGAAGCATGTCTTTATGGCTTTCCTACCAGATGAACTACAACCAGACATCCAAAGGCAGCTCACAACTCACAATCTTAGTCTTGACACTATATCTCTTGGCAAAATCTTTCAGATTGCTAAGACATGCCTTGATAAACTTTGTGAGCAAAAACAGTTTTTCAAAGAACTGTTAACAGATAAAGAGCCATTCCATAGTGCTTGCAAAAAGCCTTATCTCCAGATCAAGTGCAAAAAGAAAAAGGATTGTGATTGCAGTTCCAAAAAGAAAAGGCATTTTCGAAATTCAAAATTCAGAATATTCTTCAAAGCCTCACAAATCCAGAAAGCCTTACAGATTCTTCAGGAAAAAATCAAGTTCATTCAGAGATCAGAAACGGAGAAAATCAAGCAGATGTTTTATCTGCAAGAAAAAAGGTCACTATGCCAAAGATTGTCCCAACAAACGAGAAAAATCAATTCGGCTAGTTGAACACCTTCAGGCTACCAATGATTATTCTCCTGAAAAAGAAGAGCTTGAATCCTATTTCTCTGAACAAGAAGAACCCACTGATGAAACAGTGTTCGCACTGGAAGACTCATCTAGTGATTCAGAAAATGATGAGCCCCAAAGCATTTTCCATCAACAGTTGTTGTCTCTCGACACTTCTGTTCCCCCCCTTCCATTAAACTCCAAATCTTACCTTCAAAATTCCACAGGCCCATTCCAGCAATTGGTCTTTTAGATACTGGAGCCCAGAGAAGTATGTTAAATCCAGCCATTCTTCCCCCTGAAAGCTGGACCCACTACGAAGAACATTTCCGGGTTGCAAGTGGAAAATTCTTCACTACCAAACTGATTACCAAAAAACCCATTGGTATTCAACTTTTTCCTAATTGTGTCATTTGGACCAAAGTTATCGGATCCAATCTGCCTAATAAGGATATCTTGTTAGGTTTTGACATAATTCACCAGATCAAACACCTCCAGATCATTCCCAATGGCATCCGAGTCAAATCCATATTCAAACCTTTCACAGACATCCTGAAACTTTACAATTTGTTTGAAACACCCCCATCTTACCACGACATTTCAACCAAGCTTTTACACTATTGTCCAGAATCCCATTCTGAGTTCACCCATCCAAACCCACTTTGGAAAAATCAGTCTTTCTTCATTAAGTTGCCCTTCAAATTAAATGAAGAATTAATCCAACAAAAGCCACTCATCCAGGAATGAGTCCTTCTGACTTAGTCCTAGCCCAAACAGAGTGTTCTCAATTGTTAGCCCAAGGTCTTATCGAACCTACCCATTCTCAATGGGCTTGCCAAGCCTTTTATGTTGAGAAACATTCTGAGATTGTCCGAGGAAAGAAACGCTTAGTCATTGACTACCAGCCATTAAACATGTTTTTACAAGATGATAAATTCCCATTGCCCAAAAGACAAAGCATGTTTACTTTTCTCAAAAATGCCCAGATCTTTTCAAAATTTGATTTAAAATCAGGTTTTTGGCAATTAGGCATTGAACCTTCGAACGGCAGGTACAAAACTGCTTTTTGTATTCCCAATGCTCATTTCCAATGGACAGTTTTACCCTTCGGTCTCAAAACAGCCCCTTCCATTTTCCAAAAATCCATGGTCAAAATCTTTGAACCTATCTTGCATCATGCATTGATTTACATTGACGATATTTCTTGTTTTCGAACACATGATGAACATCGCCAGTTGTTAAATCACTTCTTTGACATTATCCAAACCCATGGTATCATGTTATCAGCAAAGAAAAGCACCATTGCAACGGATAATATTGAATTCCTTGGTATGATCATTAAAGACGGACACTACCAGCTAGGAAAGCACATTGCCCAAGAATTGCTTCACTTTCCAGATCAGCAAATTTCCAAAAAGCAAGTCCAACAATTTCTTGGCATTGTCAACTACATCAGAGACTTTATCCCACATGTCGACCATTACACTCATCACCTTTCGGCTTTATTGAAAAAGAAGCCTCCGGTGGAATTCGGACCACACAAGTCTTTGTCACTACTACTCTAAATCAACTTGCGCAAGATTTGCCACCACTAAAGCTGATCACAGATGGCAAACGCATATTGCAAACAGATGCTAGTGATGAATCATGGGGTGCCATCCTTCTTGAAGAAATCAATGGAAAAGAACACTTTATCGCTCACGCTAGTAGACAATTTTCTGACACACAGAAGCACGTCCATAGCGTCTTCAAAGAAATCTTAGCGGTAAAAAATGACATAAAAAAATTTGAGTTTCATCTCATTGGACATCATTTTCTTATCCGAATGGACAGTTCAGCCTTTCCCAATATCCTCAATTTCAAAGGTAATACTGTTCCCGAAAAGATGTTACTCAGATTAAAAGATTGGTTTTCCAAATATGATTTCTCTGTCCAGCATATAAAAGGATCTCAAAACCTCATCCCTGATATGCTATCCCGACTCTCAAAACCAGAACAGCCTCTAGCCCTTGTTTCCGCCAGATATCAATTCCCAATTATTCTCATGGCTACTTCCCTTCCTTCTGAAGCCATCACCAAAAAGACATTTCCCCTTGGCAAAACTTTCAACACTGTCTTTGCACTTCAAGAATTTGCAAAAAAGGCTATGTTTCGATTCTTCATGAAAGCTTACCTTTTAGCAGATTCATTTCCTTTCTCAACCTTCCATCCAGAAAACATGTTTCTTACTGGTTTAACACTTGATCCACCCAATGAAATTACCGAAGATGAGTTATGGTACATCTGGTGCCTAACTATCTTATATGCTACTAAGTTGGTTTTACCAGTTCATTCAACCTTGTCCCATCTCCTTAATCCAGAAAAATCCACCTCTCTTATCTGGACTCTTCTCGAATGGTTCTCCCCCATTCCTTGGTGGAGAAAGAAATTACAGCAATTAACAGAATTATACAATCTTGATCGAATGCCTGCATCTGAAGCCAAAATGTTCACATCTGTGTTCATTATTCATCGGCCATATTTCCAACATCCAGACACCAACCTTTTATGGACTCAAGATCAGGTATATGAATATTTCACCACTCCTCATCCAGCTCTCATTGAAAATGAACTCCAGCCCAACCTCAACAATTACCTTTCCCAACTTAATCACCACACTCCACCACATAAGGATATTTTCCATACATCTCTTGGCCCACAACATGACATGATTATGATTCCCACTCCATCAGCCATATCCAAACCAAAGTCTACAGGTATCATCATCAAGGAAGAAAAACCAGACTGCACTGATTTCCTTTACCAAGACTCTCAAGACCCATGGGAAGACTTCCTTCCACTCAGCCAACACCTTCAACAATTTCCACAACCGTCCATGTATGAACCAGGATCATCATCTCAACCTCAGCCTCAGAAAAAAGATAAAGCAACCCAAATACCAAGTCCTAGATCCAAGTCATCATCACCCAAGACTCTACCAATAGGCTACAGGCCCTATCCACCTACTCTTGGTCCCCACAGGAAGTTTCTTAGGCGCTCCCAGCCATTTCCCCCACCAGAAGGTGACCCAGACTTGTCAGATTGGTCATCTGAAGACGACTACATGAATCTCCGCTCTCCATAAAGTAGTTCATCTTGTTGTAATAATTATGTTTTGCTTTTGCTTTATGATCTTGTCTTCTTGTAATCATTAAAGCTTGCTTTTACTTTATGCTTTTACTTTTGTAAAAGTCATGTCCAAGTCATGCTTTAAGTCTTTGTCGCTTGTAATAATTAAAGGAGTGTAATAAGTATGTCTTTTACTTTTTGGAATCCTTATATAAAGGAGTGTAATAGAAAGTCCTGTCCTATCTTTACGCTTTGGAATCCTTATATAAAGGATTTCTCTCCTCATTGTAAGATATACATCGATCCATCAATCAAAAATCTCTCGTGTTTTCTATAAGCTATGACTTTCTAAACTCTCTCTCTCTCTCTGCAAATGAAGTTCTAAAGAAAAGAAAAGAATAAAGATTTTATCTGTTCATTTTGAAATCTCAAGGAAGTATGCTCTGCACTTGCCTTTCAGCAAGGATCCTGTGCATCAGAAAACTTGATAAATTTTATCCGGTTTGGTACCCTGTTTTATACTAAAAGGAAAGTCTGTTTTGGGTTGTAAAACCTCCAAAATTGTTTTAAGTATTTTGATGCTCATACAAGTATATCGGCTGGAAACCAGGACTTGCGGGCTACTGGCCCAAAGTACAGTTTTAACTGTTGTAGACCTGGTGTAAGCAATGGTGCTTTTCTTTGCTGATAACATGATACCATGGGTTTGGATAATGTCAAAAAAGTGATTTAACAACTGGCGATGTTCATCATGTGTTCCTGGAAACGAGAAGGTTATACTCATCTCCATCTCGGAGGAACACATAGACTATTTGAGATCTATAACATTATATTATTAAAAGAAAAAAATTGTTCTACTAATATTCTTTGCCAATGCAAACATGGTCAAAGTCTTAAGAGTGATCTAATTATCTCAAGCTATATGATTTAGTGATGTTTGTTGTTTCAAAACTCAAAAGCAAGGTTGTTGTTTGTTTTACATGTCTAATATTGCTTTAAGCATATGGTTTGGTGATGTTTAAGTTGCTGGAAAATTGATTTGAGAAGTGAAAGGATGATAATTATGGATTCTCCAGAAAATTTAAGAATTGTTGGACTATTATGTTAAGTTTTATTGTTTCAAAATGTGACTAAACCATACTTGATTGACTTGAAATTTTGAGCAATTAAAGCTGAATATGTATGTTTCAAGTTTGCAGATTTTGGAACCAATAGTTGATTTTTAATTAATTCATCAAATTGGTCAGCTGCTGTCCAAAGTTATTAGAAACTTTGTATATACCATATTTGGTGTTATAAACAAATAGTCTAAAGGTAAGAAATGAGCTGAAATTTTGATACATTAAACTTTAATATGTCTTTCAAATATGGAAAATTTCATGGTAATTGAACTTATGGTTTATTTTTTTTATGATTTTTCAAACTTTGCTGCTTTAATTGTAAACCCCTTTGACAGAGGTGTTCTCTTAATTTTGATCTTATGAAACACTAGCTCAATGATATCGAAATTATATGAAATTTTAATATGTTATATTATCACAAACCTATCTATGTCCTGGAAAGTGTTCTCCCAATATATTGAGTATTTTAATTTTAATAAATTACTAAATCTCTGTTGTTTCTATGTAAATTAAAAGCCAATTTTAATTGGTTTAGTTTAATCCTGTGAGACCTATTGTAGAGTTGTCTAAATGGCTTCAAATTTTGATATGGAAATAAATTATACACTAAGGATGAGTTAGATAAAGCCCATTTTGAGTGAGTGTACCATGTTTCTGGAATAATTGTTGCTGTGTGAGGTAAGCCTTAGCTGGTATTATGTATGGGTGCCTTATGCCAAACGGATGACTAGGTTATGCTAGGGGAACACTTGTACGTGCCTTGTTACACCAGCAATGTAAACTGATATAATACCCGTTCGGGTTGACCATCAGAATATATGTCGTTGGTTTCCCGCCTGTATATAGTGAATCCCTAAAAATCTATTTATGTTCCAGGCAAGTCACATTCAGTGCACCAACATTTATCTAAGTTTGATGCAGAATTGTAACCACACTATTCACACAATTTCCAAAAACAAACAAAATGCCATCAAAATAGATATAAACTGTTATTAAACAAATATAAATGAAAAAATTAATAATTTAAACCTAACAACAAACATTTGGTATAAAATATTAAAGAAGCAAAAAAACTTATTACAAAGAGCAATCATATAAGCATATGGGGTATATACAGTAACAAGAAAAAAATGTTACCTGCCTCGTAAAGCGTTTTCCACACTAGATCGATGAATAGAGAATTAAGTGAAGAAACCAAAGTGCATTATGATAAAAACATTTACAACATAGTCAAGTCTTTATATATATATATTTATATAAAGAGGATAAGGCAAAGAGAATCAAAACAATGTGTTTAACCAATGATTCACGCTACAAGACAGATAATACTGTTAATAAAAAAAATTAGAAGAGCATGCAGCTTCAATTTTACCCACATGAATTTATCTATCCTCCAATATCCAAGATAGATAATACTAAAGATTCCCCAAATGAGGATTAGGGTTACCTTAAGAACTGGATTAATTTTGTTTGCTTGGCTGGTGCTCTCTATGCTGCGAAGGCATTGATGTACGGTTTCAAAACGGAGAGACAATGGTTTAATTAGGAAAATTTGAAACGAAGTGAAAGAAATTGACGGTATTAGGAGCCAAAGCGAAACTGAAAAGGTTGATGGCTTAAAAAAGGGGAGGCTAAATTAAGTATGACTGCAATAACAATGTGTGAATGGTAGAAGAGAGGTAAGAATCAGGGTTTCAGAAAAGCTAGGGTTTGTGAACGGCGGCACGAAGGAACAAAAGAGACAACACTTAGGGATTTGGATGAGAAACATGAATGTTTAACACTTAGAAAAAAGAAAGAAAGCTTAAGTACTTACTAAAACGGTAGCGTTTTGGTGGCATTTTTTTTAATGATTAAAACATAAATTTTTTTTAAAAATAAAATAATACATCAAGTTTGGGTCAAATGTGGTCGAAATTATTTTTCTATCATACTTTTTTGATAGAATAAATTTCTATCACAAATCTATCATAATTTCATGATAAAAAATAATCCTATCATAAAACCATCATAATTTCATGATAGTAAATATTTCTATCATATGCCCATAATAAATCTATGATAAATTCAAAATTCTATCACAATTTTGTCGTAATTTTATGATATATCTATAATCTATCATAAATTATCAGTCATCTATTGGCTGTTTTCTTGTAGTGAACATTCTTAAAGACAAATCAAGATGAGTTTTAGAAATGTTTTGGCATATACTACAAATCCTATTGTGGCTTCCTCATGTTCTCTCATCACTGTAACCATTATGACACCCAAGAACTTTCCAGACATATCAAGAATAGAGCTGTTCAATAGAGACCATTCCTAGTGTTGGCCAAAAAAATCATTTCATTCTCGATATGCATAACTTGGTTGACTCTCAGAACAAGGCGGTGAAGATTATGAGAATAAAATGAAAACATGGACTGGAAAAGCAAGGTCTGTAGATGTATAATTTTAAATGCTCTTTCCAGCAACCTTTATGATATACTACCCTTACAAAGTTGCTTTTGAAATATGAGGCCAGATTAATAAAAAATATATTACAGAGGAGGCTGAATCCCAAAAGTACTTTATTGGTATTTTTTGCATTTTAGAATGGTGGATATTAAACCTGATACAGACCAAATCCATAATTACCACTTGTTAGTTAATAACCTGAAAAATGAGGGTATTGAACTTCCTGAAGGATTTTTCCTTGGTTGTTTAATTGAAAAGCTTCCTAAATCATGTAGTCATTATATCAAAACCTCGAAGTATAAAAAGAAAATTCTGAGTCTTGATGATATAATTATGTATATAAAAACTAAAAAACAAAATAAGCTTAGAGATATGTCTAGAGACATATAATCTAATGCAAATGTAATTGAGACTAAGCCTCTAGTAGACCAGAGACAAAATAATCCTAGCAAGAAATATCCGTGTTTATGGAAAAATTGGACACTATGCTTATTAATATAGAAATAAAGCTTAGAGAAAGGGAGACAAGAAAAATCCTCCTAAAGCCAACTTGGCTTAAGGAGATGAAATTATTGTTGTTGTGGTTTTCTCCAAAGTGAACATGGATGCTGGAAACAATGATTGGGTGATTGATTTTGGAGCCTGTAAACACATATGTGGTGATAAGACTCACTCTTAGATTATACTCTGTTCAGGGAAGGAGAAGAATTTGTTTTCCTTGGTGATTGTCGGTCTGCACCGACATTGGGCAAGGGAAAAGTTCTTCTAAAACTTACTTTTAGGAAAACCCTCTCACTAAGTAATGTTCTTTATGTTCTAGAAATTCAATACAACTTGATCTCTATTTTTACATTGGCTAAGGTTGAGGTTAAAGTTTCCTCTAAAGGCACAAAAAAAAAAGTAATGAGTAAGAATGCGGTATTTGTTAGGAATGGTTATTGTTCTGAATAACTATTCAAGCTCAATGTACGAAAATGTTTCTTTTTCTGTTTATATTTATTCTTTTACTAATATTGTTGACCTTATTGATTTATGGCATGGAAGATTTGGCCATGTGAACTTTTCTTTCATTAAGAAAATAAAAGAACTTGGTTATTGTCTAAATTGAACTTGTCAAATGACAAATGCGATGTATTTGTAGAATCTAAATCTGCAAAGAAAACATGTAAACAAGTTCAAAATGAAGAAACTGAACTTCTCAATTTAATTCACAATGAACTTGGTGATTTAAAGCATACCATGACTAGAAAGGGGTAAAAGGTATTATGTTACCTTTATTGATAATTTCTCAAGATATACAAAAATATATCTATTAAGAAATAAAGATGAAGTAGGTGAAAAGTTCTTAATCTATAAGAGTGAAGTTGAAAATCAACTTAATAAGAAAATTAAAAGATTAAAAATTGATAAAGGAGGTGAATATTATTCAAGCATGTTAAATGCTTATTGTGAGAATCATGACATCATCCATGGAGTGACACCTCCCTATTTGCTAATGGTGTGGCTGAAAGGAAAAACAAAACATTGAAGAATATTGTAAATGCCATGTTAATAAATTCTGGAGCATAATTGAATATGTGGGGGAAGCTATATTGTCTATTTGCCATGTTTAAAATAGAATACCCTATAAGAAATCAGAAAACACACCCTATGAGTTATGAAAGGGTTATAAGCCAAACTTATTACACCTCAAAGTGTGGGGCTGCCTAGTAAAGGTTATCAAACTTGTTCTCAAAAGGCCTATGTTAGGACTTAAAACTATTGACTGTTTATTTATAGGGCATGCCCAAAACAATGCTCTTTATAGATTCCTAATACTTAAAGATGATGGACGTTCATTTAAGTTGAATACCATCCTTAGGTCTAAGAAAGCTTTATAAGTTATTTATCCTAGAAAGAATCAATTGGTGATCCTTCTGAAAGTTCAGATGTTGAATTGAGGAGAAGTAAAAAGATAAGAACAGTCACTAGTTTTAATGGAGATTATTATGTTTTTCTTACTAAGAATGATCCTCAAACTTTCAAAAAAGTAATGGCTTCTCGTGATGGACCTTTGTGGAAAAAGGCAATTAATAGTGAGTTAGATTCCATCATGAGTGATCTTTTATAGGGTGCAAAAAAAATTTTGAAAGAAAATTGAAAGCCAGTGGATCAATTGATAAGTATAAGGCAAGTTAGTTGCCAAAAGATTCTAAAAAAAGAAAGGCGTAGAATATTTTGATACATTTGTTCCTGTGACATGGATTACATGCATTAAAGTTTTGATTTCACTTGTTACAATTTATAACTTATATGTTTATCAAATGAATGTCAAAACTACTTCTTTAAATAGAGATCTGGATAAAGAAATCTACATGAGTCAAGAACAAAGCATAAGGTATGTAAGTTAGTTAAGCCATTGTATGGCTTAAAACAAGCACAAAACCAATGGCATGTGAAATTTGATCAAGTATTAATGTCAAATGAATATGCGATCAATGATTCAGATAAACATATCTACTTTAAATCTATTGATGCCACTACTTATATGATCATTTGTCTCTATACTGATGACATGCTCATCCTAAGTTCCAATTGGCGGACAATAAATGAGATCAAGATGATGCTTGCTTCTAACTTCGATATGAAGGACATGAGAGAAGCAGATGTTATATTGGGCATCAAAATCAATAAAACTAGCAATGGTCTCAAGTTATTATAGGAACACTGTTGAGAAAATGTAGACGAAGTTTGGCTATTATAATGGAAAATCAGTCTCTACACTGTTTGAAGCAAATTCCCACCTTAAAAAAAATTTAAAGCATAGTGTTGTTAATCAATTAAGATATGCCCAAATCATTGGTAGCCTAATGTACTTGATGAATAGTAAAAGACCTCGCATTGCATATGCGAGTAGATATATGCATTAGTAGGCAGACTGAGTAGATATACTTAAATTTCGAGCAAGGATCATTAGGCAGTCATAGATAGACTTGCAAGGTATTTGAAAGGCACCATTGATTATTGACTTAACTATAGTAGCTCTCTACTAATGCTTGAAGGGAATAGTGATGCAAATTTGATTTCAGGATCCTTTAAAATCAAATCTACTAATGGTTATATATTTACTCTTGGTGGAAGTGTTATGTCTTGGAAACCCTCCAAGTAAACATCTATGGCTTGTTCTACCAAGGAGTCAGAGCTAATTGCCTTAGAAAAGGCATGAATTAAAGCTGAATGGTTAAGAAACCTTTTAGCAGAACTTCTTATTTTAGCTCACCCTCCGACTTTAGTGTCAATACACTGTGATTGTTAGGGCACTATTGCTAAGGTGAAAAGAAAGATTTATAATGGAAAAGCAAACATATAGTCTGAGACATAATATTATAAAATAGCTATTAAAATCTGGGGTAGAGCCTAGATTTTATTAGGTCAAAGTCACAAAGTAGGTGGTTAGTGGTTAATACATCGGGGGGTTGAGGTTATTGTCTAGAACAGAAGATAATGGTGATGGTAACCTTACCTGTATAATTGGAGATCTCATGAAGTAGGTTTATAAAGTTAAAACAAGTCACTTGTTATCTAGTGGCACTATCGATTTATATATTTGATTCCTCCATATGGAGAGGTAGTTGCTAATTATAATGATTCAGGCTAAGCTACTTTGCCCTTAGTGAATTTTGTAGCACACTTTTTGTATGGTGGTGTGTCTAAACTGCAGGACACATTTGATAGAGATTTACTTATATGAGTGCGGAATTGGGTCAATTCCTATAAGAACTAGATAGGTATCTTTAGAGCACTCACGAGTATTCTTAGAACTGTAGTGATTCAAGTTGAGCTATTATGCCTTTAGTGAAATTCGTGGTCTACTTTCTAATAATGGTACTTATAAACTACAGGACACACTTGATAGAGGTTTACCTATATGAGTGTAGTATTAGGTCGATTTCTATTGTAGCTAGACAAATATCTCAAGAGCATTCATGAAAACCAAGAAGGCACAAGACCATTAAAGTGAATTGCTGAACAATTGTATTTTTTTAAGAGCTTAATATAAGGCTTTAATCCTCTGTCACATGCAAGAAGAACTTTGGCTCATAAAAATTGTAAGTTTCACCATGCTCCCATGAAGCAAGGTTATTTGCTCAATGGTTAGTTCATAGCTTGAAAGGCATTAGTTCATACATATTAAGTTCTTATTAAAGTATGGAAAAGGAAAGATAAAGATATTTGCATGTTTTGAAATAGGTGGGGGCTGTTGTGAAATAATTAAAAAAATTAAATTGACTATTTCAAAACACAATTTCAAATTCCTTTTGCTGTTATGATGAGTTTGCTGAATGACTCTTGAAACCAACATGGGTTAAATCAAGTTTATGGCTGATTTCGTGCAATTCATGGTTGATTTCTTGTGATAAAGGATGAGACTGAATTGGTCTTCGCTAGTGGTAGAATTAATGCTTGGATAAAGGAGAAAGTCGTTGGCTTTAAAGTATAAAAAAGAAGGGGTAGTTACCATGTGTAGAGTTGAACAAATTTTCTTTCCTTCTCCTTTCCCTCACTGTAGCCTGGTCAACCTCACTCATTTTCTAGAAATCACTCCTTTTTCTGTGCTATTCTTGATTGATATAATTATGAGTATGCCTTTTACATCAGTGAGTCGTTGCATCCTAGAAAACTGAACCGTAATTCCTTTATACACGAGGAAATCATTCTCAAAGGGGCAGAATTTATCTTTAAAGAGAGTGCAAACTTGCATGCCTCAACCACCTGTTGCTATTTTCTTTCATTTTTTCTCCTTTTTATAGGTTCTGTGCTAAATTGAATTCAATTAATTGCTAAACTGTTGAGCGTATTTTGGGTTTATAAAAGTTGCTGCCACTCATTACTATAGTCTGGTTTTTATTATTTACAATAGTTTAATTGTTAATCATTTCTGGGCTCTTTATATAAGTTATCGTATGATTGTTGACCTTTTATCTGGGATCCCTACAAACCATGCCTATTATACATATTTATAGTATTTCTTGAACATATGGTGTGGTGTAAAAAACTATATTTTTTTGGTACTTACACTACTCTTTCTGTAATATATTCTACGCTAAACTTACTCGTTATGACCTTTGAGTGTAGAACACATATCACTACTACAATAAACGATAAAGATGACTCTTAAAATAAGCATATAATGATGTGATAAAAAAAAGCCATTTTTATAAAAATCATCTAAAGCGGATAATAATAGATGACGTCTTTCATGAGTCATCTATATTGCATTATGGATGACTCATGCTGTGAAATAGCAGAGTCATCAAACAATACATTTGTACTCTGTAATTCCCAAAGAGATGACTCTCCATTTCTTAGTGGCTGTCAACTTTATTTGAACAAATGACTAGCTTTTTGTATTGAAGCTATCTTTGATTAATAAATGTGATATTTCTGAATTAATTAACGTCATTTTAAATTAGAAAATATTTTGAAACACCTAAAGGTAGTATGAGGCTAGTGTGGATTGGCAAAAACTGCATTATCAAGCATTTGAAGAAACACATAAACTTATTGTACAACAAACAGTATTCAAGATTCAAATTACTAGTATTTCCAATATTACAGTAAAAATTCTATCAATTTTGCACATCCAACCAAAGCTACCCATCTAGGAATGAGTCCCTCAGACTTAGTTCTAGCCCAAAAAGAATGTTTTCAGTTGCTAGCCCAAGGTCTCATAGAGGAAACCAAAACTTGCGGGCTACTGGCCCAAAGTACAGTTAAGAAAAGTTGTAACCAAGCCCTTTATTCCTTCAGCCATCACTCCTACAGGTCACTTAAAAGCTCCGAGATGGAGATGAGTATAACTTTCTCTTTTCCAGTTGGAAATTAACTCTGAAGGAATTTCTAGAGTAATATATTGTTCAGCTGTAGTAGCCTGAAGTGTGCACTGATCCAATCTAGAAGACTAGATATATTCTTTTGGTTATGGTCGTCTGGTAGTGATAAGGGTGCGGATGCTACGAGTAAAGGAAGAATGGATCTATTCTTGAGGATTGGGCAGGTTCAGTTTCTTCAGGTTGGGCCATGAGAATTTTGGTGATATCAGCATAGGACTATTCAGAGTCACTAGTTGATATTGAAGATTCAGGGGAAGATTCTGTCTCAGATTCTGATGGGACGGTTTTATCCTTTGGTCATAAAATAGCACCATCCATTTTCTAAAAATCGACGGTCCGTTTGTAATGGAAATCAAAATCTTTAGCCTTGAGTGAGCAGCATTTCATGTTGAGATAGTCACGTCTTGCAGCTTCAAATACTGCTGCAGATTCTCCAATGAATTATTGTTTACAAAGAAAATTACATTCTTCACAAGTGATCAAAACACCATCTCCGAGGCAACTAACAGCATTCATAATACTGCAACAATATCGCAATACTAAGTTAAAATAATTAAAAATAATGCAACTATTATGTGTGTGCATAACCAATATAAAAGATACAAATAAATCAAAATTACTTATAATTTATATACATACCTTGCCAAAGTCATGGAGCTGTCGGTTGAATTTAGCCAAACTATTCTTTTATATATACTTTGCTCATTTGGTTACTATTGACTTTATTAACACTGTCTTCAGGTGTAAGCATCTTATCCAACCAACTACCGTATGCAAAATGGCCAATATCCACGCACACAACACTATCAAAATTTTCAAAACATTTCAAATAAATATCTTATCCAACCAACTAAAATACACAAAAAAGTGCTTTATGATCAACAAATAGAGTTATTAGAAATTATCTTATCAAAAAAAAAAAAAACAGAAGAATGATTAGAATTTATATAGATACAAAGTTCTTCAAACATTGGTTAAGTTCATAAAGAGATGTGCACTATACATGTCAAAAGATAATAGCATTTCTTTATAACAAAATTCAAATGCTAAGCATAATTAATAAAATAAGAAACTTGATATTATTATAATGCGATTTCTTGCTTTGACCTTTTATAGACTAGACTTACCAAATTGGATAATCATTAGTAGCCTGAATTTAATTATTTTCTAGTATCGACAAGTTAGTTATTCAACTAATCTCATCTCTTTTCAACTTAAGTAATAACAATGGCATGTTAAAACTATTCTTAGTAAGGATTTTATCATCTCCAGAGTAATAAGTCATGTACTAAATCGAAGTAGATTTCATTTTTATGAAACTATGACTACTTGCACAAAAGAATCAACATATTGATTGTCATAATTTATAAACAATTTATCAATTTTTAATACAATATAATAAATATCTAAATATCCAATTTTCTCCTTTCCATTTAAATATATATCCAAATTTCAAAAAATCTAAATAATAATAATAATAATAGTAGCAGCAACATCAATAATAATAAATGAAAAATCCCTTTCTTAAGATTACCCGACATTTACTCAAAATTTTCCAAATCCACTATTTTTCTTTAAATGCATCGATTCCATATCTAACATTCAAACATGAATCATGAAAAGAAATTGAAAAAAAAAAAAAAAGATCCCATTCATGTAAACTATCCCCAAATAAACGAACCATCATTATTTTCGATGAATTAAACAAATTAAAGAAATAAAAAACACCTCACTGTAAGAATCCAAGCCTTTTAAAATCAAAAGTGTCAAATGCATTATTCTGTTTCTGGAAGATGTGAACCCAAACTTTCAAATCTTCAATTTTTTTCACTTGCTCTCCGAGGTTTGAGATTGGGATTTACTTAACTATTTTCTCTCTCTTCAATCCCACTTTGCGTTTCTTCACTCCTTAAGAGCGGCGGCTGCAAATTTAAAATAGTAACTGTAGAAGAGATGAAATTAGGGTTGCTTATTTGGGGACACTTGCAAAAGGGCGGTATTTTAGTGAGAAATTTTGAGAAGAGTAAAGACGAGAGAGGGAGAGAGCGAGACAGAGGTACAACTCAAAAAAATTAGGGATTTGAGTTAAGTTAGAGTGATTTTTTTATTTATACATCGGTATAAAAATGACGTTTTTGAAACTACTAGTCACACTTTTACCTTGCAAAATATGACATATTTTTGGATAATGAGTCATCTTTTAACTTCTTATGAAATTAAAATTATCATAGATCATTCTACCTATGAAAAAAATCATCTAAAAGAAATGATAACAACTGTTTAGACGTGAGTCATCTATGGCACGTCATCTATCTGATTTATTGTAGTAGTTGTTTCTAACCCTATTGTTTCTCTTATCAATGTATGTGTTCGTTTATGATCCACACTAATGACCTTTGCGTGTAGAATACATCCGTTGTTTCACCTATTAACGCATATATGTTCATTTATAATCGACACTAAACTTATCTGCTGTGACATCTATGTGTAGAATGCATCCGCCGTTTCACTTGTCACCAGATACGTGTTTGTTTATTATCCATTAGTTTTGCGTTATTAATGTTCGACTGCACATTAATCTGTCAGTTACTTTTTGAGTTTTGCCACCATTTCGGTTTTCTCTCATTCATTCTCTCTCTTGATTTGTCTTTAAATTTTTCTCAACTTATTTCATCTTTCCCTTCTTTGCGAAAATGCCTACCCCAACTATGAAAATATGAGCTATGATGAACTTTCTCATAAGTTAAATCTTACTCCTGGTGCTACCTTTTCTCCTGACCTTGGTGACGTTAGATCTATTCCAGATGGTATGATTCTAGAGGGGACTATCATTCTTTTCGAGCAGCAAGTCACCCTTCTTTTCCAATGTGCATCTAGTTTTAGAATTTTTTTATGAGTCCGGGGTGAATCCAATGATGATCGGTCCTAGTGTTCTCGGTTACTACTAAGTGGTGCTTTGATCTATACTCTTGAGGGGATCATTAAATCATGTTGCAAGACTTCTAGATGATATTACCGTCTCTAGCAATTCAAAGTGCAAAATCTGGCAGAAAAGAACAGTAATTTTACTGTTCTTTTGGCTACTAGTTATCCGAATGCTTTAAATTCGTTTCACAACGATCGTAGAGATCGTTATAAGTAACTGACAAGTTTTGTGCAACTAGTTATTTTTGGTCCTTGAAGTAGGGCTTTTGACCCACACTATGGCTTTAGGAAGATTTACAACAATTTTTCCCGTAAGTTTCTCTTTCTTTCTCTTGTTTATTGTTAGTTTTTTACCATTTCTTATTCTTGCTACTGTTTTTGGATATCTTTCAGCGAAGAATCTTTTGAAGATCAAGCCCTATGTAGTCCAGGCAACACATTTGAAAGTAAATTAAAATGGCTTTTGCCCGGCAATAGGTTTTGTTGAGTACCGTAGATAGTTAGACGCTGTTAAGACATTAGATTGGAGTAACCATCTTGATAGTGTTCTTGATGAAGATGGTTATTTGCTTGTTTCAGGATCTCTTTCCAATATATCTTCTCGTTTTTATTTGAAACGAATTTGCCATTTTCTTCGGGAGCATATTCCAAATCCCAATAATGACAATGATTTTTATAGGGATGATTTAGCAGATGATTCGGATATTTCTTTAGAAGATCCGAGTGTGTTTGAAACCCTAGTGGGAATTCATTTTTCTTACTCTAGTAGATCAATTATCAAGAAATAGAAGCGGACCTGTAAAGCTGCTCAAGATTTGGATGATCTTCTGAAGAAGTTGTACAAAAAAGTAACACTGGAAGTGTTAAGGATTCCTCTAAGGCAAAAGATGGTCAACATGATTCGGACGATGTGTCCGATTCAAAAGTAAGATTAAAAAAAAAAACGCGGTCCATCTAGCAAGGGTAATCAAGTTAAGCCAAATCCAATTTAGAAGAGATCTAAGACAAAGAAGGTTGAGGTCCGAATAATCATTCCAAAAATATTCAACATGAGGGAAGCAAGTTGTTGGAGATTGTTCGGGGGAAAATCAGGAAAGTTAGCAGAACGCCACGTGTCGACGAATGGAATAAGTTTAGTGTAATCCGGGGTACCCCCATAACTTGAAGAGTAACCTGAGGTACCCTCAATGACTCGAAGAGTAACCCGAGGTACTCTCAATGACTCGAAGAGTGACTCAAGGTACCCCACATAACTCGAAGAGTAACCCGAGGTACCCTCAATGACTCGAAGAGTGACTCGAGGTACCCTCCATGACTCGAAGAGTGACTCGAGATACCCTCCATGACTCGAAGAATAACTCAAGATATCCCGAATAATTAGGGGTACCCCACACAATTGGGGAGTAACTCGGGGTACCCCCCACAGCTAGTGGTACCCCACACAATTGGGGAGTTACTCGGGGTACTCCCCACAGTTAGGGTACCCTATATTATTTGCCTACACCCAAAAAATACAAATTCATTGTTCTAAATAGATTAGTCTTTGCCTACACCCAAAATCTGTCGAAAACAATTGGCGCCGTCTGTGGGGACTTGCACAAAAAGCCTCCACCTTGGTTATCCAACTAGTTGTTATGTGTGCTTCAATACATGGCACCTGACGTACCCCCTGAAGGTTTAATGGAGGATCTTATAAGGATGGGAGATGACAGCAGTGGAGAAGGTAGTGATCCCGCAAGGAAGGCAGCCCGTCTGAGCAAGGGTAAGGCTATCAAGCAATCGACGGGTATTTGCCAAGTTGAGGAACCTATCTCTCACAAGCATTTTAAGGATCTTGTCCATGCAATACTTAGGGCGGTTGGATCTCGGGCACCCGAAAGTTCACTTCCACCAGTGACGGTAAATGCTCCACCAGCTCAAACGGACCAACAAGCTATGGCAAAAAAAGAGGTACCCCAGGCCAACAAGCCAAAACATGGGCCAGCGGGTACCCATTCTAAGTTTCAAACCGTGGTCTCCCGAGACGAGCGTTTCACCGCCTCTTGTAATTCCCAAAGCAATCAGGTTGCGAGGTGTGCAATACGTGCCCATAAGGATCTCCGTGACAAGTTGAACGCCAAAAAGGTCTCTTAAACGGTGGCAACATCGTCAGGTACCCCAAGGGTACCACTCGGGCTCATGGAAAAAATGGAAAACCTTGAAGCCCAAGTAAAGCTCCTCTTTGTGAAGTAAAACATCACAAGTACTCCACCGCCTATGACCTACCACTCGCCATTCACTATGGAGATTCGGACGGCAGCTCTTCCTGAAACGTTCACTATGCCTCAGATACCCTAATACCGAGGGTACCCCGAGCACGAAGCCCTCCACGGGTTACCCCGCATGGATGAGGGTACAACATACCGGGTATCTCACGGGTACCCCGCATGGACGAGGGTACAACGTGCCAGGTATCTCACGGGTATCTCATAGGTATCTCAGGGTACCCCACATGTATTTCACGAGTATCCCACGGGTACCCCTTGGGTATCTCATGGGTAACCCGTATGGACGAGGGTACACCACTCTAGGTATCTCACAGGTACCCCAACCTCTAAGATCACCACTACCAGAGCAGCAAGAGCCACCACCGAGGCCTCGGTGGTGGGGTACCCCATAACTAGTTACTTTGGAGTTATGCGGGGGTACCCCACGGAGACCAGATTGAGCCCAAATGTGAATTGGAGGCACCTTTGGATCTTCGAATACCCAAAGATAAAAAACAGGGTACCCCGGTTGAAGACCTAGTTTCAGTTTCGATTTGCGCCACCGATCCAATAAAGATGGTCAAAATAGACTCCAACCTTTTAGAAGAACAACAAAGAAAAATCATACTACTAATAAAGTGATAACACTCTATCTCCTTCTGCTTATTTTGTTTGTTTTCTTTAATACTTGTGTGTTTGAAATATATGCTTGACCATGTGGGGTACCCATGTGAGGTACCCTGGTCAGTTTCCCAAACCTTTAATGACAATGACAAGCGATCCCGGGATCCCTCATATTCTCCTTAGGGTAACAAAATAGTGTCATATAATAATCTATATCGCCACTCTCTATGAATGCATTTTCTTTACAAAGTTTGATAATGTGTGCTCTTTTATATGCCTCTCGATTGTTTGATATGGATGAGTAGCTTGAAATGCTATAAGAACATGTTCACCATTAAACTAATTCTATATATGTCGTTGAGCATTGTTTATTATGAAGCAAGATGGTATCCAGAAATCATCTTATTCCAGGGTACCCGAGGTACCATGTTCTAAGGTACCCGAGAGATACCTGACCTACCCCGATTATGAAAATCAACTCAACATCATCCAGCAAAAGGGCACCCTAGTAGCCACCTTTATCATTATTTGTTCGTCATATTTGATTCTGAGCGAATGGTGGATCATGAGGTTTCGACCATCTCGCATAAGGGTAGGTGAGCGACCACCTTTATCTTAATATATATTGTCTATTGGATTTCATGCGAATGATGGATCGTGAGGTTTTCGACCATTTCGCATAAAGGTAGGCGAGCAGCCACCTTTATCTCAATCTATATTTTTTATTTGATTTCATGCGAATGGTGGATCACGAGGTTTTCGACCATCTTGTATAAGGGTAGGCAAGCAACCCACCTTTATTACTATTTGTCTTGCATATTTGATTTAGAGTGAATGATGAACCATGAGGTTTTTCATCATCTCTCGAAAGAAATCGCCACAAGTTTTGTGAAGATTTGCGGTAAGCATTTCTATGAAAATCGCCATACGCTGATTAAGGGTACCCTACGCCAGAAAGTCACTCTTCAAATACACCAAGAGGAACTCTAAGAAAGTTTGAGATAAGTAACAAGCATATTCGGAGGAATCACTATATGTTTGATGAAATGGGGTTGTTCCGCCATGAAGTAACAGATAGCTCAGTGAATATCCAAGCTTAAGGGTACCCGAGGTACCCCATGCACTTTGTCAGTAATGCCGAGCAAGGTTACACAGTAAGATGGTCATCTTCACTTTCATTTCTTAGGATAAGGGGATCAATAAAAGTGCTAGAAACAGCAGAAGCGCAGGCATTGATATTAGGGGTACCTGATGGTGACTTTAGCTGAGGTACCCCAGTTGAGGTACCCTAAGTTATCTCTGTGGGCTTTCAAACCGAGATGTGCGGGAACCATGCTATTCTCAATCACCTTTAAGATAACCAGTTTATCTATCCACTTCTCCACTCTTGGAACCAAAGCCCCAGATCAGCACTCTATTTCTCAGTCATGATGCACTCAAAAGCATTGTCAACCATGTTCTCCTGCCGAGGGTACCTCTGAAGCTGCAAGGAAGGTAGCCCTGTGATTTTATTTTTGTCTTCGCAGTACATAAAGGAAAGGTACTCTTAAATCAAGTGGATCTCAGGATAATCAACGAATTGCTTCTTAAATGGCCAAAGAACGCATAGAAGCCTTCACCAGAAAACAAAATATAGATGATGGGGGGGTACCCTCACAATAGCTTCTACCCATACTTGGTGGTTCATCCTCAAAAGCAGATGAAAAGTTTTAGTCAATCAGCTCCGCCCTATTCAACTTGTCCAAATTGACAGCCATTTTTCAGCAAATAGGAGAGAGAGCCCATTTTTTTATTTTTGGGTTCTTAGGGTACCCCTAAAGGGCGCGGCTATTCAGCTGCCCATCAAGCTAAACTTTATATCGCCACGTGTCGCTCCTACTTTTTATGTAAGTTTCTTTTGCCTCTAAGTACTTCTCGCCAAAAAGAAACTAAGGGCTTGTTGTTTGGGGGAAAATCAGGAAAGTTAGCAGAACGCCACGTGTCGACGAATGGAATAAGTTCAGTGTAATCCGGGGTACCCCACATAACTCGAAGAGTAACCCGAGGTACCTTCAATGACTCGAAGAGTGACTCAAGGTACCCCACATAACTCGAAGAGTAACCCGACGTACCCTCAATGACTCGAAGAGTGACTCGAGGTACCCTCCATGACTCGAAGAGTGACTCGAGATACTCTCAATGACTCGAAGAATAACTCAAGATATCCCGAATAATTAGGGGTACCCCACACAATTGGGGAGTAGCTCGGGGTACCCCCCACAGCTAGAGGTACCCCACACAATTGGGGAGTTACTCGGGGTACTCCCCACAGTTAGGGTACCCCATATTATTTGGGGTACCCTGCAGATCGGTTTCAAGGAAAATCTGTCATAAGAAATGTCTCCATCGCTTGAGGAATAACGTTTGATTTCGTCAGAATTAAATGCCAAAACGTTGTGCTGAAAAGTGGGGAATAACCGCCTGTCACCTCTACCTAGAATAAAGGACAACTACCCCAAGGACAGTGGTCCCCAAACGCCTACCCGACAGCCACTGCAGAGATACCCCAGGACCACTCCCTAGCGTGCGCCACGTTTCCAAAAAGGGAGATACGCCGTGAACGCTATTCTTGATCCCCAAGTATGCATATAACGGCCCAAAAAATCATAAAGAGGGAAAAGGACGTGACCCAAAGAGGATATGCCACGTGGTAGTTAAGGTACTCTGTGCTTAGGTTTTGTTCTCCACCATGTTCCCATTCACCCTCACCATTCACACTCGAAAAATAGATTTTCTTCAACTTTAAACCCTATTTTATAGAGGGCTAGCCAGCTCTCCTCACCATAAAAACTTGAGTTTGCTAACTTGAACGTCGGAGTGTGAACGCCGGGGTACCCCCGGCTTCACCTCTAATCTCGGTTTCACTGTTTTGCAGGTGTGAAGCTCACTCCGAAGGGTATTTTTCTCGGTTCAAACCCGTCACCATTGTCACCGCCCCACCATCACTTCTCACCTTCTCCGAACTCATAAAAGCATCGCATACAACAAACTAGAGAGGTATCTCTCTCCCCAAAAAATACAAATTCATTATTCTAGATAGATTAGTCTTTGCCTACACCCAAAATCTGTCGAAAACAGAGATCTTGAGAGGTAGTCATCTCATTTAACTTCATGTTGCTCCTCTTTTTTTGTTATAAAATTAGCTTTTCCTCTTTTTTCCTATTATTATTATCATTATCTGTCATGTATTTTGTAGGAGATAAGCTCGAAAAAAAGGGTATGAAAATTTGGTCTATCCCAAGCTCTACTTCAACTAATTGGGATTATTCTAAGGTTCCCGCTCTTTTTGAAAGGATGATTCTGAATCCAATTGATGTATCTGGTCCCACGCAAACTGATCCCTTTAAGGATAAGCATTCTCCCGTTAGGCCAAATTTGGAATCTGATAGTGCTTCCAATGATGTAAATTCCTCCTCAGATTTAGAAGAAAGGGATCTGGCATTCATTAATGATCCTTCTGATTCAACCTTTTGGCCCTATTTTCAACCTGGATTCAGTTGTAGGTATTCCAACACTTTTTAGAGATTATAAAGGCGATTCAGCATCTTATAAAGAGGCTATTTGTTTTGATCCAATTATTAATTTTTTCATTTTTGATGATTTATCCAATTTTCCTTCTAGTTCTAGGGATTGCAACTAATGAGTGAACACATAAAGGAGATGATACAGCAAATTGTGGAAAAGTTTATATTGATATATTCATAAAATTTTTGTTTGAGGACATTGATTGTCGTGAGAATTTGCCTTATTTTAATTCAGATAATTCAACATATCCTCGAGGAAGATCTGAAATTTAGTCCCAGTTACTCGGGATGTTATTCTATCCACTTTCGTTTTGAATCTGGTGCCTTTTAATTCTACTTATTAATTGGAAGTGTTTTGGTTAATATTCCAAATATTTCTGGGGTCATTTTTTCTACAACCAATCCTTTGATGGAAAAGTTTCCTTCTCTTAATAAGATTTTCACTTCTTCTTATTTTATTTCAGTGTGTCTTTCTTTTCTGTTTTCTGATTCTTTATTCTTTCTTTTCTTTATTTTATTAAGACATGTTTCTAGTGCAGGCATCCTTAGAAAAATAAAAATAAATAAATTAGACCATTGATAAACTTTTGGTCCTGGAACTTGTTAATATAAAAAATTAAATAATGAATAGGATTGTACCTCCAATTATATTAGTTTAAATTTTAAGTATTCTTTACATATTCAAATTGATATAAGATGTCTTCTAACCTAATCTACGTGTAACCTTTCCCATATAATGAAAAACAAGTTATTAGCAAGTATACTTTTGGTTAGGATAGGGCCCTTTCTATAATTTTATTTTATAACTTAAAAACTTTAACTTCTATCAAAGAAGTAATATTAATAAGGAAAATTATATGATGCAGTAATTAAAAATACGGCATCAATGCCGTAATTATTATGAACCGTTGGATTAAATCAACGGTTCACAATAATTATAAAATAATAAAATTTTTTAATTAAATTATATCTGACCGGTTATAAGCCGATTAAGTAGTTTTAAAAAGAAAATTTTACCGGTATAACTTTAAAGGAAAAAAAAGAAGATTTACATTTTAAAGAAATAAAAAAATATAAAGGAAAAACTCGTTCATATCTTTTCGTTAATCCCTAATTAACGAATTCCAAAAGAAACCCATTGCCGCGTTAACTTCCGTTCGGGTGCACCGGTGATACGTCTGTAGATTGCAACCGTTCTTGAGTTGATTTTTGGTCTTGTTTGAATTGCTGAGTCTCTGCCGTCGCTGCCTTTATCTTGGTTTGGCCATCGTCACCTGTGCAAGGTAAGTTTAGTGTTCTGTCTCGCTCGAATTGCTAAGCAATTTAGTTTTCTTTCATGGTCATAATTTGTTCACGGAATTGAATCTAAGAATTAAGAAGTCGCTGCAAAGTGTTTGGGTTTGCATAGTTTTCTTTCATGATCATAATTTCTGCATTTGTTCATGGAATTAAGAAGTTCCTGTAAAAAGTGTTTGGGTTTGCTGGCTAATGCGATTTTGTTTTCCTCCAATACTCTTTTCCTGCCAATCATTGCTTTGGAAGTTGCTTGAAGCGAAAACAGAAGTGAAAAAGAAATATGGATAAATTAAATTAAGAAATATAGAGCATGCACTAGACTTTGATATGATCTTTTCTTGTTATTACAAGTAATATGGATAAATTAGATTAATTGATTGATTTTACCAGTAATATGGTTTCTTGAATACAGTAATATGTCATGTTCTGAGACACATATTGTTGAATTATGTAATGTTCATTTGGTTCGTACAGATGATGTAGCATGGCTGTAGCCTGGGGTTTAAAATAAAACTTTAAAACTCATTAATTTTTTTTATAAATATTAACTTTTCTGAGAATTTAAAAATTTATAATTGTAACGTACAGATGATGTACCATAAGATTTGTCCAAATAAATTGAATAATATATAATAGTGGATCCGGCTACGGTACCACGGTAGTATCATACCATTGTCTTAGAAATTTTCACTCAGCCCCCTTAACTTATTTTTATTTACATTTTCCTCATAAATATTAAATTAATTTCTACTGAATCCATATGAAAATTTTAGTTAGCACCTTTATAGTATTTATTATTTACAAATTTTTTATTTTATATTGCACATGTATCAAAATACCCCTCTCTTTATCACAATATCTGCTAATCCGACCCGTATTCCGTTTCCATTTTTGACCACTCCACCGGCTAAGGTTGGTACCGATCGGAAGCTCGTGCGATGTTGGTCATCTCCATGCCGTCCTTGTGGGCAAAGGAACTGGGTCGACCCAAAATCTCAAACCCAACCCGAATTCTGTTTCCGTTTCCGACCACTCCATCGGCTAAGGTTGGTACCGATTGGAAGCTCGTGCGATGCCGGTTATCTCCATACCATCCTTATCGTTGGAAAGTATTCGGAAAGCCGCCGACCTAAGTCATGAAAAGCTGCGATTCATTGCGATTTTACCTGTTCCGGTGACGCCACAACTTTGGATTTGTTCCCCATAATTTTCTCTATCTTTTTCGACTAGTTACAGTCACCGAGTGAGCAAATTTGTCATTGATCGGCCATTGAAGAATTTATGAGTTTGGGAAAAATAAACTTAATATTTGTAAAAAATTTTAAATAAAAATAAATAAAAAGAGTCTCAATAATATTTTATATAAAAAAAATAAAAATAATGACACGGTACCACTATTACACGATAGTCGGAAGAGTCCGATAATAATGCTGTACAAATATTCTACAAATATCTTTAAAACTCAACGTGGACGGTGGATGAGTGTATTGGGCCCATCATGCTCAAAAGAAATCATAACAAATTAACAACCAAACAAACGTTCAAGAGATTTGAGAATTTGATAAAATTCGAGATTTAAAGAGAATTTGATAAGATGATATTCATTTGCAGCTTGAAAATAATATCATTTCAACTGTTCCTGACTCCATTCTTGTTACCTCATTCTCACTATTTTCTCAGCTTCATCAATTCAATGCCGCAGAAACTCTCACAGTCACAGTCACAGTCACAGTCACAGTCACATGGCGACCCTCTTTCTATCTTCAAGCTTTCATTTCCCACTCTCTTCTCATAAGCCCTGGCAGTGGCACCCACCTCGAAAACACTTGAGTTTCACAATCTGCCGTGCTTCTTCTTCTTCGTCCAATAAATCATCATCATCATCATCATCATCATCATCAAGGTCTAGTAGAAAAGTGAAGAGCAATGAAGAACTTTACAATGATTTAAGAGAATTTTTGTCGACAGTTGGGCTTTCTGAGTCTCATGTACCCTCTATGAAGGAGCTTTCAGCCCATGGAAGGTTTCTTTTTACTCATCTTCTTTTCTTTTTACTCATCTTCTTTTCTTTTTGTTAGGGTTTACATGTATTTAAAAAGAATAAAAGACAGAACTATGGTTTTTGGTAATAACGGTTTAGTTTTACATTTTAAACTGAACCCTTGTGGTAATTTTACATTATAATTAAACCCTTTTAGAAGCTTCAGTAAATAATATAGAAAAAGGAAGCATATAAAGAGAGACAAGTGTTATTTTCTTGTTTATTGAAACAAATTTTCAGTAGTTACTGGGTTGGCCTTTCAATTTTAGAAGGGGAATTTGAATTGAATCAGTAGTTTTATTTAGTAAGATTTTATGACAGTCAGTGGGTACCTGACACTTTTCAAAGCAAAAGATTAAAACAAACTTGATGATAATACATCTTAACTGTCTCTTTCAATGCTATAACGAAGCTTTATTTGTATGTTCATTTTATCTAGTTGAAGGGGAAAGAAATTTGAAGCTATATGAACTGATTGTATGCCTTTTATTGATTGTTGAGCCATAAAAGAATTGTACGGCAGTAATTTAGTTTCCAACAAATGAATTGGAAGTTTGACTTCTTTCCTTATTGTGTAAATGCTCTATAGGGATGACCTTGCAAACATTGTCAGACGAAGAGGGTATAAATTTATTAGACAGCTTCTTAAAAGTTCAACAAAGACTGACTTCAACGGGTTTGTTGTGGAGAAGAGCTTAGCAGGTCAAACAAATGTAACCTTCTTATGTTCACGAGTTCTCAATTTAGAATAATTCTGCTAACTATTGATACCTTATGTAATTTAAAAGGTCAGGATGAAAAAGTAGCTAATGAAGTTGAAGATGCTTCATTGTCAGTTGAAGTTTCCAGTGTAAGAGACTGTTTTCCAAGTATAAATACGTATCCAACTGTCAATTCTGTTGACCCTGATTACATGCGTATAGAATCTTCAGCCAATTCATTGTTGCAGGAAACTGAGTCATCTAATTTGAACAGTCAGAATAAGAATGTGGACAATTCAGTTGAAAACATTTCCCTATCAACTGATGTTTCTTTCGTGAAAAACCCTTCTAAAGGGTCACGCATTAATACAGACCTCCACTCTGATGTCTATAGTTTGCCGCCTACAGAATCTTTATCCGATCCATCCTTTGTGGGAGAGGTCTCACCCAATTTAAATGGTCATCATGAGAAGGCAGGTAACGTAACTGAAACTTTTTCCTCATTAGCTGATCTTTCAATCTTGGAAAATCATTCCAGCAGTTCAAACATAAACCCATCTCTCAATTTGGATGAACATGGTTACCTATCCTTACAATCTTCAGACATGGAGGAAAAGGTTGCAAATTTTATTCAGAATGGAGATTTGGATATAATAGAAGGTATATTTTTTATATGCTGTAGTTTACATCCATCCATCTCCCAACTTCTCATTTTTACAGTTTATATTGAGTTGATTATTTGTAGCTGCTTGATGCTCAAATAATGCTTGTGGCATTTTTAAATGAAATTGATTTTGAGAATAGACAGGGCTATGATATTGAATGGGAGTGCACCGACATCCAAGCAGATTGCCTCTTTTGCAACTGTAAATCATCCTCTTAGGTTAGTGTTGGTACATTGACTCCAAGTGTCTGATCTGTAGCTAATATATTATCAATTTTTGAATTTTTTGACTATTTAAATTCTATTTTTGAATTCTTTCTTTTTAATGTGTGTTTGCATTGTGGAATAAATAAATAATCAAACATGTGTTTGACAAAAATATTCCCATTTGAGTAGTAATTTACTACTTTGTAAAGCCATAATGGCCCGCCATTCCACTGTTTCTGGCCTATTTGGGAAAGTTAAGGTTTGTATATTCAGTAGTTAAGATAAGACTATTTAAATTACTTTTGCATGCCTCAACGTGATCATATGAATGGTGAATGACCTAGTACCATAATAGCTTTTTGCTAGAAACAGCAGCACTTTTGAATATAAGCATAATTATATGCTCCATGACTTAAACCATTCTCTTATTTTCCTCTTCTGGATTTTTGGCCATGCTATGGAATCCTGAATGCTTCTGATAATTGAAATTATTTATTTGTTACTCCAAACAAGAACACTTGATGCAAAGGATGTGTGAAAAATTTGCACCTTTCTTTTGCATATAGTTTCAAAAATAGTTTTGTTGTACGATGCAACGTCTTCTATCTTTATCCTTTTAGTTTGGTAATTGATTTCTGATAGGACTTAGGGCTAATTTAGGGCTGACTTTTATTGATTATATCAAAAGAAAACAAACAATCCTGACCTACAATTCGAGAGGTAGGTCAATCTCTCCCAAAACCCCTAATGGTTCCTAATACTAGACAAAACTCAACATAAACCCTAAATGACTCCATAATCTCTTATTTATAGCTGAACCATAATTAATAAAATTACTAAACTGCCCCTGCCTCTTTATATTTGTGCCTAACATAAGTTTTCATTAGTCTAACATTACTCCCCTCCCAAAAAGACACCTTATCCTCAAGGTGGAATTCAGGAAACTGCTGCTGTCTTTTTTATCAGCAATCATCTGTGCCAACTCCATTGACTCCCCTAACCCTCTTGGCCTTAGCAAGCGTAGCGAGGCTCGGATTTCTGGCTTTAGTCCCTTTATAAAATTCCCTTCCAACACCGCATTTGGAAGTCCCCCTAAACGCCCTGATAGCAACTCAAACTTCTCCCTATACTCCATAACCGTTCTCTCCTGGGTTAGAGCAAAAAACTGTTCATGCAAATCTCCCTCTTGAGTGGTCTGAAACCTCTCCAACAGCCGATCCTTAAATTCACCCCACGACCTCATTGGTTGTCGTTGTTCTCGCCATTGAAACCATACAAGGGCCTTTCCCTCCAAGCATAACGCCATCGCCATCAGTTTTTCCCCTTCTGAGAGTCCATTAATGGTGAAATAGCGCTCTACCCTATACACCCATCCATAGGCAGCCTTGCCTTCGAAATTAGGCATTTTCAGTTTCCTTACCCTAGAATCCGCTCCAAATTGAGTCTGGCTCGCCCAATTTTGTGCCATCGGAGGTCTCCAACCTCCTGAATCTACTCCAGTGTCTGCAAATCCCAAAGATCCAGCCCAAAATTCTCCTTGCCCAGCACCATAGTGGGTTGGAATCCCTTGCCCGGCCGTATTTCGGCCATAACCGCTCCCTTTCTCACCAGAAATCCCTCCTCCTGGCCCACCGCCCCCAAACCCAGCCTGTCCAAACCCAAATCCTCCCTGCTTGGGCCCAAATCCAGCATGTCCAGGTTGTGCCTTACCCCCAAACGCCCCCGAGTCACCTAGCCCGGTCTCCCCGATTTCTGCCCCGTCGCCTACCACGGGTTCCATAACCCCAGATCCTTCTCCTGCCACACCGCCATGGCCCCTCGATGCTGCCGGAGGTGGGTTGAGGTGGAGTTCCATCAATTTCAGCAACATGGCTTCAAGAGATGAAAATTGTTGTTGAACGGTGTTGAATCACTCATCAATCATAGCCTTGAGCAATCCGACCTCTGCTTCCAATTTCTCTTCAAGCGCACCCACCTTCTTCGCTGCCATTGTCTCAGGATTCTTGCTCTGATACCACTTTGATAGGACTTAGGGCTAAATTAGGGCTGACTTTTATTGATTATATCAAAAGAAAACAAACAATCCTGACCTACAATTCGAGAGGTAGGTCAATCTCTCCCAAAACCCCTAATGGTTCCTAATACCAGACGAAACTCAATATAAACCCTAAATGACTCCATAATCTCTTATTTATAGCTGAACCATGATTAATAAAATTACTAAACTGCCCCTGCCTCTTTATATTTGTGCCTAACATAAGTTTTCATTGGTCTAACAATTTCCTCATCTGTCATTATGTGAGCTTAACATTAATAATATCTTTTACACACTTTTTATCATGTATGAATTTTATTTTCAGTGAGGACCATTTGGGAACAGGACTAGGAGGTGCTGATTTTGACAGCTCGGAGGTTGAGGTCATTGTATGTTCTGTATTATAATATTATGATCTTGATTGATTAAACATTTGACATGTAGGTCTTGAATTTTGTGTTTCGTGGTACAGGCCAGGAGAAGGGAGAATCAACTTGAGATTGATTATCTAAAATTTATGCTGGTACAAATAGTTGTGCATCATTCTCACTCACTAGTTTATTCTATGCAGTACGAGGTTTTATTATGCAGACCAACTTATTGGATTGTTGTTGTATCTTTTGGCATGCTTAGCATCAAAAGGAGATGGAATTGTCTCAGTTGAAGGAACAGATTGAGAAGGAGAAGGTAGATACCGATTTTTGAAGGCTTGTTTTGTTTTTTTTTTGTGTGTGTGTGTGTGTGTGTGTGTTGCTGGGGCTTGCATTACAGTGTGGAAGTTGCTAGATTCTCATTTCATACCCGTTCCATGGGCCATTCAAAGATATTAATGACATTTCTCCTTTTTAATATAGTTGAAGACATTAAACAAAATATTTCAGAACTGGACTGTTAGACATTCATATGTTGATGAGGCTTTCCAAATAACTGGTTTATGTCCTTCAATGTGGGATGATCTAATTTCTGTACCATGTGATAGTCTAAAAGGAACCAACACACTAGTTCATCTTTAGGGCTTTTCTATGAATTTTTTTCAGAAAGTGCTTGTATTGTGCTTGTTATCTGCCATACGAAAAGACGTGTGCAATTTCAATATTTCACATTTGGTTCTTTTAAAGGTTTCTGATAAAACTTCCTCTAATTCAAGAATAGAAGATAAAGCGTGAGGTAGTTCTGGGTATCAAAAAGAGAAATAAAACAATGGAAGAAAGAGTTTTCATGTTTTCTGCACCAATTGTTTATAAGATATTGAAAAGTATGTTGTTGCCAGAATGGATTTCAGCCTTCTGTTAACACCAAACTGAAGTATTTTCTTTTTCCTTTGGCCTTCAGCTTGCTTTGTCTGTTTTGCAAACCAAGGCTGTAACAGAAATCAATAAAGCTGAAAAACTTATCTCGGATAAAGATGAAGAATTAATTGCTGCCGAAGAAAGTCTTTCAGGACTAGAAGTGGTATGACATGTACTTTTTGGCTAAAATTTGTTTATTATGCTTTTTCGTCTTCTTCTTCTTCTTTTTGTTTTCCGTCCCCCAATTGAATAATTTATGAAGTCTGATCATTTTGGTGGTGATCGGATGCTTCTTTGGAAATTCTTGAGCCCTAAATTTGAATGTCATATGTGTATTGATTATCACAATCAGAGTTGAAAAACATCTTTGGCAAAGAATAAAATCATTTTAGATTGTGCCGCTTACTTCTAAGTTGATGATTGAGCTACATTCCAATTGACCATAAAACATGATGATTGAGGTGGTTTCCAGTTTGGTCGAAGAGCCCTTTAATTTTGATTCTTTCAATGAATGTACCTATTTAAAATGCTGTATTAATGTTCACTATCCCATTGTGCCTAAGCTGTTTTAGTGTAGTTTTGTCCATGCAACATATCTATAATCTAAAATTTTGGATGATGTCAGAGTGCTACCAGCTTATATACAAGTCGTGAGTTGCATTTTCACATTTTGATTTATTTGTCTGTTTCGTCTAGGAATAATAATGGTGTTAGAGCTCTCATTTTATGAGTGGCTTAACTTAGATACAGAGAGAGAGAGAGAGAGAGGAATATTCACATGTAATTGTTATGAATGGTTGTAATCTTGGGAGAGGAAGAGATAACTGCTTATATTGCCTGGTTGTAACTTGTATGTTCGTGTTGGAACCCTTGTGCCAATCAAATGAAGTATCTGGGTTCAGTATCTGCAATGCCAGCTGACGGGTTAATTTTTCTGATTTTATTAGGTGGAGATCCAATACGCAGGAGATGGTGAAATTGTGGAGGTAGCAGGCAGTTTCAATGGTTGGCATCATCGGATAAAAATGGATCCTCTGCCATCTTCTAGTATCATTGAACCCATTAGATCAAGGTGTTTGTTGTTCTTTCATTTGTCTGATTAATACCCTCATAACTAGTTCTTTTATTTTTTGGTAGGTGTTGCTATACTCAGAATCAGATTTTTAACTTTTTATATCACATTAGTGAATGTTTTATGGTTTCCCCTCATTAACTGAGACTGCAATTTTTGTGAAGTTGCTGAATTTCTATTTCAGCAACTGTTCCCTCATTTCTGATGTCAAAATTCTTGGTGATTACTGGTCAGGGCTCATTCAGTTATTTTGGAAGTACATTGGTAATTTTTCCAGTTTAAGGATATTCGATACATATGCTACATTTTTGTAAAAAATTAAAACAATTCAAGGAATCTGTAGTCTGCATAGAGAGTCTGGTAGGTTTCTTCCTTTAGTTTCTATACCTTTTGCTCAACTTTATGCAGGCTTAGTTTCTTTTGGATCATTATATAATACGCATCTGATATATTAGATAATCATGCAAATTAAGGGAAAAGCCTATGAGCCGACAAGAAACACAGTTTGCATCTACTTTAGCATCAATAGGGATTATTACCACACGATGGACCTTGGGAAATAGCCCAGGAACTCAGGTACTGCAATGTTAATGAAATTGTTTGCATTTGAGCCAAGTTTATCTTTTTTCCCCGATGATTGGTATTTTAGGTTAAATCAAGACAGTAGCTGTCCAGCTGATATAGTTAAATGCATTTTGAAGTCTAGGTAGCTGATATAGTGAAATGAGTTTTGAAGTCTATGCCTTTCCCTGCCTCTTGGCTACAATCAGGATTTCTGAAGCCAAACCTGCCTCACTTGACATTGTAAGAGTAAGATATTCATTGGTGAATAAGTAATTGATGCTAATTTACTATCTGTGAATCACCAGTGTTTTGAAAATAAACTCTTATCAAATTTCATGCTTTATCCGTGTTTTGCATAATTCTTTCCCTGTTCTTTTTTTTTTTGGGGGGGGGGGGGGACTTGTTACTCCTAACTGGGAAAGAAATATGCTGATGACAATAACATTTTACCAGGAAATCCAGATTTTGGTCAACGGTGCTATGGCTTTATCCTGGGACATATGAGGTTTGATCATACAACAATTCCTTTGTTTAATTCTGAAGATTACTATGAGTTCAGTTTTAAGCAACTTTCTTGTGGCCAATATTAACTGATAATTTTACTTGCTATTAGCATCAAATGCATGATAACATTTGCTTTTTAGTTTTCTTTGTCATGTCAGAAGCAGTTGAGATTTTCCAAAAGTCTTGAGCTGCTTCTCAAATATAAGTAGGTCCATCTCTGATGTTCCACGGCTACTCTTTGCTTAATGAGATCAGAAGCTTGTCTTGATGATAATATATTTCTGATCAATACTTGTTCGGAGTGTACTTGTTAACTTAATTTGGTGTTTTCAGTTGAAAATGAATCTAGATGCACATCTAGTCCAAAAATTTTTAGGAGGAACTAAGAAGATACACTTCAGTATAAATCCTCTTGTTCTGTCCATAGTTTCTTCACCCTTCACCCTTGTAGTTCTGAAAGAAGCCTTTACTGAGTATTGCTCCCAACATAGTTGGCTCAGAGAAAATGTGAAAAATGGAAACATAAGTGCTCTTTCATATAGTTTTTCTGCACTTCTGGTGAAGTTAGCATGTTTATCTTGTTTCTTAGCATTGACAGATGGCCAGCCAGTATTAAGGCATAGACTTATGTTCGTTCAATTTGAAATGAAGATTTACATATACAAGTTTCATGCCAGCACTTATTTAGATGTACCTTTTAGGTGGAAAGAGAGTCACGTGATCTGCCATCCATTTTGCAATCGGAGTGCTAATTATAGTAGGTGCTGACAGAGAAACAAGGCACATAGACCAAGAAGTGAATTATATACTTGTATATTAAGCTAACAATGAGTACAGCCTATGGAAAAAGGCTGCTACCAGGATAAAATGGTGAAATAGAGTCACCTTGCTGATCTTGTTGCTGGAGAGTCTTAAAATTGCGTAGTGTATTAGTTGGAACCACTTGAAGTAGGATGTAGAGTGGAGGAAATAAGCTTTGGCTCCAGACTTGATCCTCCTTTGCGGTTGGGGAACAGGATCAATGACACTTTGCAACCATTTTGTGTTTTAGTAGCTAAGAATACACACTTAGCCTACCTAAGAGATAATTTATTAGGTGTTTTGTATAAGTGAACAAACAAACAACGAAATTTGGTTAGCTGAATTGTTGATAAAAGATTTTCAAGAAATTTTGCTACTTCAAGAAATTAGGACAGAGAGGTGAGGATTGGCACTGACACTATGTTTCCCCATAACAGAAAAGGTTTAGGATTGGGGAAAAAAAAAAAAAACTAAAATTAATGTTTTATTTGTCAAACAAGACGGAAGCACCAAAATGGGAATAGGATGATTCCCCTGAATTGCCTGTTTATTATAAGAATGATTATTGCCCGCCATGAAACCAGTACCTATCTCATGCAGAGTAGAAAATATAAAAGAAGACGAGATAGCCTTATCAACACACTAGGGACAACCAACAAAACCAACAACTCAACATCAACGATGCACAATCTACAGCAAACAGCTCTTTAATTTCAATGCGCATTGTAACAAGAGAACACAAAATAACAGGCTAAATGCTTAAACATACCAGATAAAATGTTACAATATATTGTTGAGAGAATCGACACAATGAAGCTAGGAAATTTAAGCTCAAAGAGATGCAGACTGAGAGTCAAACTGAGGGTGAGCAAGGCTGAGGGCTCTAAACCGACCACTATGGGGACAAAATTAGGAACACGGGATTCACCGTTGTTTTAGTTGACTGAAAAATTCAGATGAATAACGCGTTGTAGTTGCTACAGCTTTTCACGGCAGTGCCAGTAGGAATTCCCCGCTGGCCCCCTCTGATACATGTAATGTGGGCAATATCACTGTACTCAGTGGATTGCAGATGCACAAGGGATAGTTGATCTACTTTTGATAATTTTTTTTTTTTTTTTAATGGGTGTTAGACTAGGGACATTTGCTCCACTCTAATACGATGTTGATATATGATGACTAATTGTGAGATAGATAGTTGAATGGTTGTATATTTAGTGGGGAATAGTTCAGCCTATATAGGACTACAACAATCATGGACATGACACACTAAAGTTCCCTGTTTGGTTTTAGCAGGAAAGAGTATCTGAATTGTAGATGATACTTGTGATTACGGAGCATCCCTTGGGGGAATTGCTTCCAATGTCATCACTTGCCAGATAAGCATGTATAATCTGGCAATTCTGGACAGTACTGGCCATACTCTTTATGAATAATACGTTGTAGCAAGAAGGCCATCATTTTTTCTTATTTTCATAGGTGCAGCCCTTTTGGGAGGATGTAAGAAACTGAGGCAAAGGCCCATATAGTATATGCATGATTTCTGAATTTCTCGCAGCTACTAGAAGTGGCTTTTATTTAACATCTTATCTAGGTTTTCTGTTTGAACTATGTTTTGTTTTCCATAATTGTTTCTGTGGAGTTGATTTTTTAACGTTTTGTTGATTGTAGATAAAATTCATTGTCGATGGTCAGTGGAAGGTGGATCCTCAACGAGAGTCGGTTACCAAGGGTGGCATTTGTAACAACATTCTTCGAGTGATATGATTGTTGGAGAGATTTTTTATTTTCTTTTGACCCCAAGGTAAATTGATTATTTACTTCTTCGTAAATATCGAATCGAAATCCCATTTGAGTACTGCCAAATTGTTGTGTTGTCTCTCTGAAATTTTATTCTGAAACCTTTCAAGTGGATATCATGAGGAGTCGATAGGAAATTTTGCGCCAACTGCTATTGGAATTTTAGACATTTCTCTTATCTTGTGTCAATTATCTAAAATTTCTCGTCTTGTGCCAATTGTATAAACTATGACTACTCAATCGTGTGCTATTAACTAATGTGGGGGAGTATTGTTTTCTGAGAGCTGTAAAATTTAAGAAAATTTCAGATATATTCCTGATTGAAATATCAAGTTGCTTAAACTTTGCAGTGCCTTTTTTTGATCTTCCCTTTGTGCATGTTATTAATATACCATTATTATTATTAGGCGAAACATAGAATACTTATGGTTCATATTGCACAGGGAAAAGTGATGGATCGGTTAAAACACATATGCTATCTGGTGGGAAATACCAAAGGTGGATGGTTGCTTGCATGCTGATTCGATCAGCTTGTGGATTGACGCGGTGCAGAATAATGAATTAGCTTGATAGGCTTAAATGTCTTTTTTTTTTTTTTAACACGTTCATTTGGATAAGTATTTTATATTAGGGAAAAAGGGTCACTGTCAATGCCTGAATAATCCCCGGATTCGTAGGGGGAGGCGGTATGCTCAAGAACAATAGCAGGTGCTGGTGGTGCCAATATACAATTGTCTTGCACAAGGTAGTTGCTAGGAATGTATTTTTCTGATGTTGATTAAATAAAAGTTTCAACCGTCGGACTCTTTTTTCTTCAATAATTTTTTCAAAATTATTTGCGAGGCAGGATTTATTGAGTAGTAAATTATTATGCAGAGTGTTGCTGCGATATTTGCCCAGCAGCCACTGCTCAGAATCATTTTACTTGGAACTTGAAACGAAAGTAGTTCTTTTATCTAATGCGCAAATCTATATTTAGAACTTAGAAGCTCTCCTCTTTGAATCGAAGTTGCTGAACGATTATAAGTATTGAACATACTAAACAGAGCAGAAAACTTGGAGATTAAAATGCTGAACCGTGGCTGTAGAGGTGGCGAATGTGCAGACCCGGATTGTCCACAGGTATCGTGGGTCGGGTATTATTTTATTTGGGTATAAAATCGGGTAGATCTTGAACATCAATTTATAAATTTAAAATTTAAATTTTATTAAAAAATATTATAAAGTATATATTATTTAAATATTTATATTTATTTTTTATTTATTACACATATATAAAGATTTAAATATTTAAAGTTAATATTTTTATGTTAAATTTTATTAAAATATATTTAAAATTTATAAAATTATCAAAAAAATATAAAATATAAAATTTAGATACCTAAATTAAAATTCAGTCCGAACAAAATTACATTCGCACAGAGTCGGGTCATTGCGATATCCGGACCCGACCTGAGGTTTTGCCAACCTTACGTGGCTGGAAGGCCAGCTAATGAATGGACAGAGTGACGTGCAACTGTTCAAGTGAAAGGCAAGAAGTCGATAATCAGGTGCTGCTAAGTTACAGATTCTGTAACTTACAGCTCACCCAAAACAAATTTTGCTCCACCCCTGAATTGTTTGAATAGCAATACTTTGAGGTGTAAAGAAATTAGTTTTTGGGTGGTTGTATGTTGCAGATTCTGTAACATAGTGGGAGCGCGTGTTGAGACCACGTGGAGAAGGTCCTATGTATCTTATATTGGCTTTTGCGTGTCTCTTTCTTCACCTCATTCTCCTCTTTTATCTCCACTTCTGGCATCAACCAAAGGCAAAGTGTAAAATTCAGTTACTTGTGAAACAACAGTCAAAATCCCTTCTTCCTATTTCCAAATGGCTTTGGTAACTACTCCTGCTACTGAAACTCTCTGTCTGAAGAACCCATTAGCAAACTTACTAACCCCTTCATTGCCCATAGCTGCAACAGCAGCAGCAACTTCTGGGTTTTTGCCTTGTGCGTTGTCTGCTATAATGAAGGAGAGAAGGGGTCTGCTCTGTCGGTCTTTTGCATTAAAGAATGAGGTTATTGAAACTGCTGATGGAGCTCAACAAGTAGAAGAAGAAGAAGAAAAAGAGATGGAAAAGCCTCGAGAGACACTGCTTTATTCCATCGCTCCTCTACCTTTGCTATTCGTTGCTGCTCTTCCTGGAGGTGTGATTTTATCATGCATTATCCTCTCAGCTACTTTGCAACTACTTTTTCGTCTCAGAAGTATATGTTATGGTAGCGATTGTTAGGTGCTAGGTATCTCAATTTCAGACCTAGTGATTTTCCCTGCATTTGTTCTTATAAGTTATATTAATTGCAAGTTTTCGTAATTTGATCCTGAATGGAGTATGCTAGCAAGTAATTACATAGTGCATCTTTTATGGCATGTTGGTTGGATTGAATGGGGATTTGTTTTTTGGGGTAACCTTGATAATTGTCTTCTATGAGTAGAACTTCATATTTTGTGTATGCATTGTTGACACCTTTTAAATTCAGGAAAGTTTACGATTTGAGACAACCCAGGTTTCTCTGTCACAAAGCATTTACCTCATTTTGCTAGATTATGCATTTAATTGGGTGTTAATGAGTTTTGTAATTTACACATCTTAACACATTTTTTGGTTTAAATATCTGGACAACAGCTGGGACTGTAAGAGCCCTTTTTGGGCCTTTTGTTGAGCTTGTGAAGTTGTGGAATCTTCCTGACTGGCTTGTGCATTGGGGTCACCCAGGCAACATGGTACCTAAATCTTCCTTTCTGATTTCCTCGATTGATCTACTTAATATCTCTAACTTGCAAGTTTCTTATGTTTATTTGTCTTTCCCTAAATTCTCAGGCAGTCGTGCTCTTTGCTATGGGTGGTTATGGAACTTATCTGGGTTTCCGCATACGCTATTCTGATGATATGGTAAGCAACTCATTGCAGCATATGTTAATCAGCTAAGCCTTTTCATTATCACAAATCACCTTGATTAATTGTTTTGAGCATTTCAGGAGGAGAAGGCCAAGGCCAAAGACTTGCACCCAAAGCTTCTTGGTGGGATGTTCTTCTTCTTTGCTCTTGGAGCAACAGGTGGAATTACATCACTCCTAACTTCGGATAAACCTATCTTTGAAAGGTAATTTGCAAATTAACATTTCTTCAGAGACAATTAGTACTTGGACTTAGCTGGGTTCTATATTTCCTTTGCAGTCCGCATGCTGTCACTGGTTTCATTGGCCTTGCACTCTTAACCATACAAACTATTTTGCCAGCATTATTTGAGGTAATATATAAATTTACTAGTACATACACATTTTGTGGACCTTCACTGCCAGCAAAGTTTTCTTATTTCTTCCTTCATAATCATTTACAGGGTAATCCTGGATTAAGGAATGTTCATGGGATCTTGGGTAGCGGCATCATGACGTTGTTCCTCATCCATGCTGCCCTTGGACTTCAGCTTGGCCTCAGTTACTAGCAATATTATTTTGCCGATTCATTCACCTAGGATTATGTTGTTATTCATTCTCTCATTCTTGCTCTATGGCTTGCAGCTAGGGCAAAAGAGACAGGAAAAACATTACGCAAATTGGGATGGTATTTTTACCATAAAATTTACAGTGCTTGTATCAACATAAAGCATGTAAGTTCTTGTCTTAAGACCTCATTTATCAACAATGTAAAAGCAAATTACAAAAGAAGTTGCTGTAATCTATAGAAGATGCCAGCTAGTCGGCACGGACGTATTGAGAACAAACATAGTTTTGTTTAGGGTTATTCTTTTATTTACCAAGTTGTACTGACAGTAACCGTTTAACGTATGCCTAACATATTGAAAACATCAACACCCGCCAAGTTCTGTCATCTTTAACAATTAATTATCATTGACTGGCTAAAATATAGTTGTACTAACTGCACTAGCATTTGTTTTTTTCGTTTGAAATATAAATGAATATGAATTTTACTAAAGTTGAATGGGTTTGGAAATGACACATTTGTTTTTCTTTTTTCATTATCTAAACATAAGTGTCAAGTTGTTAGAAAATATGATATTTTGACATATATAATTTTATAACTATTAATAATACTTATATTTATTTATTAAACAATGACATGTTGTAAATAAATTATTTGATTAATTAAAAATCGATAATGTGTACTTGAGTAAAGGATGAAAAATAAAAATTATATCTAGCACATATTTTTTGACATTTATATATGATACGTATAACGTTATTTTTAGTATATTATATGATATTTTTCTTACTAATTACTTACACCAACCAATTATTATTTAATCATTTGAATTAAAATTAATGTATTAAATGATATTCAAAATCTATTAGAAAAATTATAATTATAAATACAAAAAGATGACTTAGTATAAAGAGCACTCAACTAAAGTTCTATTATATTTAAAATTCTCATTAATATAACAAAAAATTTGAATGGGTAAATAAAACTAAAAAAGAAAATAAATGTATTTAATAGGGGTGTTAATGAAAAAAATATTAAAAGTTATTCAAATAAAAATTAAAATATTTAACTTATTTCATTCATACCTAAACATTTTATAATTAGACATAATTTAATAGAAAACAAACAAACAAAAATTTTTTAACATTTAAAAATAATTAAAAATTCAAACTTTACAAAAAAAACAAACAACCATCCGTCCTGAGTCAACTTTCCATGTAGCGTTGTTTCTCATATAGCACATGCACAAAATCGATACAACTAGTTTTTAATCAATCATTAGACTGTATACTGCCACCATCGGTATCTTCCGAATCAACCCTTCCAGCATCCCCCTTGTCAAAATCTTCTTCCCATTCCTCAAAGTCATCCAGATCAAGACATCCAGATCAGAGCCATCCAAGTCTTGATCTGATTCCATCTTGGATTTATCAGGTAGATTGATTCATACAGTAGAATAACCAACCCCTCTCAAACCGGAATCTTCATTTATGTGGCGAGGAATTTTACCTTTTCGATATCTACCTGCACACCAACCTTTCAAGTAATAGTTGGCAGTATATGCCAAAGCCAATAGCTTCATGGTAGATTTAGCCAACATTTATCCTGCTTTACTTTAATCTGAATAGCCACTTTATCTTGCTTCACATTTGCAAGCTCCTCATTATGACACTGCTTAACGAGATCCATCTGTTGTTCAAAGTCTCTAAGTAACAATAGTTCTTTTTTTCTCTCCTAAGCTTGTTCCAGAATTAGACTCCTAGAAAGCCTCAGCCTATTGACTCAAAGTTCGCATCTCTTTCTCACGCTACTCTACAGTATTAAGAGCCGTATTTATGGCTGATATTGTTGCTCAAAAAAAGTTTTGCAGTGAAAATACTTGGATCTTGTTTCTTCATGCAACATACGGAATTAACCTAATGTAGAAATCGTATCTTATTTTTATGTTGTAGTAATTAAGGCTCCCAAGTCACTATCTATCACTACCAATCTTGTTAAATCATGATCTTTCACTAATAATCTTTTAAGTTATGGCTCAAGTTTGATCTGCACTTGACGTGTGGGCGCCTTTATACGTTTTTATCATTACTAAAAGCAACTAGCAAAAGAAAATATTTCTCTCAAAGTTAGATAAAAAAGTTTACTTTTTATCTGTTCTGTATATTGTGGCCCCTCTATTATTTTGTAGAAAAACAAGCCTTTTATATCTTTTTGGTAGAAATCCTGGGCTTCTTATTTTTTCTCCTTTTTTCATGTTAAATCAAAAAGATTTGATTTCAATTAAAGGATAATATAAAGCCACTATTTTATCTCTTTTTTTATAATTCTATTAAATAAAAAATTGATTTAAATAAAAAAAAGATGAAGCCAAAAGTGCCGCATCACTTGTTCTTGTTATAAAGGTTCACCTTGTAAAATAACACAAGGCCGCTTATATATAAATATATTAAATGAAGCCTCCCACCAAACAATATATTTAGATTTTTAACCAAAATATCTAGTTATCTTTGTTATTAATCTAGTAATGGTGTAGGCAATTAAGTAAGCTAACTCGCAATCATTTGTACATTGATCTACACAGTTATAGGGTTTTGATTTTGACGATAACAAATAATGCGTCAAGGGTATCTTGGTATATTTATGTTTTAAATCTTACTAGCCTTTGAAGGACAAAAATTATCCATTTGAGAACAAGCTCAAGACAATCAAATGTACAAAGCTCATTAAATTAAGAACAAGCATCAAGAGTACTAGGCTTAGGTGATTTATCTTGTTACAACTCTTGTAAAGCTCATATGATTAATTAAATGTATGATTAAACACTTAAAAACTCAACTTAGTTTTTTGTGATATTTTCAAGAAAAATCCTTTTATATGATTTCATTAAATAAGTTAATTAAAAGTTTAAGAACTCAATTGAAATGTTTTAAGAATTTTAAATGACAAGTATTATTTTTAATCCTAAAAAAAGAGCTATCTGAGTTTGGTAAAGTTTTTTTTTGGACAAAACTACAATTTCTAGCACTCAATTGGCGAACCGCTAATTTCAAGCGGTTGACCGATAAGGTTGGGAAAAGTTTCTAGAATCAAACGACATATCGCAAACATATCGCTATCAATTGTGTTTTACATATCGCAAACATATCGGAGTTTTACTTACCTTGAAAATACCTTTGTTTTCAAAACCTTGTTCTTCATTTCACCAAAATGGTATGATTAAAATCTTTTATTCAATTTTGATCAATAGACTTCAGGAGCAGAGAGAATTTCTAAATCATGGCATCATCTTCATCTTCAACTCCAACTTCCTCCAATCCTATTACTCTTTCCTCTACACTTTCCCTTCCTAAATCGTGTTCTTCTCACACTACTAATAAAATCGAAAATCTTGTCGAATACTCCTATATTCCTGAATCTGCCCAAATCAGTGAATCCTCCTACCCTCTTATCAGTCCTTACCAGTTGTACAAAAGACCCAGTTCTTTTACCCGAAGCATTAGAACTCTTATCTCTACTAAAAGGCCTCACCCAAAAGAATACATCCAGTCTTCTAGACTTGATTAGTGTTCACTCCAAGCAATCACTGCTGAGCAATATGTAACTCTGGAAATCCCTTCCGAGTTAATCTCAAACTGGAAACGAGAAGGTTATACTCATCTCCATCTCGGAGGAGTAAGATTAATCCTCACCCTTCATGGGAGAAAAGGATTACCGGTCACTGCCCGAATTGCTATGTTGGATACCCGGTTCAAACAGTACCAAGATGCTGTTATAGGTACTGTCCTCACAACCCTTCATGCAGGAAGTGTTCTACTCACTTTCTATCCGAATTTCAACCTTTCTCTTCAAGATACCAACCTTCCAACAGCCTTGAAAGTCCAAGTCCAAATTCAAGGTGCAGAACAAATTTCTTGACCAAAATTGCTACTCTCCATCATCAATTGGTCTATAGGCTTCAAAATCATGCCTTAGATCTACCCACACCGAACATCACTCGACACCCCATGGTGTTAGCGAAATCGAATCGATCAGATCCCAACTATTATCCAGATCCCGAGACAAATTCCTCGACATGAGCTCATCCAGCTTATGCCTCTTGAATGGATCTCCAACTATGAGCAGTTCCATAATAATACAGCTCCTATTCAGACATCAGAAAGCATGTTTGAAAGACGACAAGATGGAACAGTTCGTATGACTTTCAAACCACCTCCAAGTGCTCCACAAGAGCCTCCTCGGCTCTCTTTCACTTATTCCTCAATGATCACAGCTGTTCAAACGGCTCAAGAAGATCTGCCAATCACAGGGTTTAATTCTGATGGTTACCCTGTATATCCAGCTAAACAAAATGGACATTTCTTATGGGATGTCCCTGGATCAGGCATGTGCGACCCAAATTGTCCCTGTTGGGATGATTGGGAAGAGGACGATGATTATGACACCAAAAGGAAAAGAAAACCCAAAAAGAAAAAACCACCTATTCCCTGTAAACACTGTGAACCCAAACCACCAAACGACCCTCCACCTCCACCCAGTCCCCTACCCATCTACAAAAAAGAACTCAAATGGATTGCAAAGAATTGCAAAACTGAGATTCCATCACCACTTCAGAACCAAACACCAATCGTACAACCTTTAACTTGTATGATGTTTTCCTCTACCTCATCAGTCTATTCTTCATCTTTTCCTCCTGTTGAAACTCATACAGATTCACAACGCAATGTTGTGTCTAAACCCTTCATTTCTTCAGCTATTACCTCAACCGGTCATCTTGAACCTCTTAAGCCCTTTGAATCAGTCCTCAACTGACAAACCCAAAATGCCAGAGCACAAAATGATACCTTGTTGAATATTCATTCCAAGGTTGAAAAGATCAGTTTACGAACTGAACAGATTGAAACGAAAGTTGACTCAATTACAGCTCAAATGGAGCAGATCCACCAGAATCTTAAATCCAGAATTGTTCAATTGGATTCAGAGCTCCGAACCATGCTTGCTCACCGATACAATGGCCCAGAGTTTGACCAAAAAGAAAGAGAGATCAGACGCTTACAAACTGAGCTTGCCCAGATTGAATCTGAAAAACAAAGACCTACCTTGTTTACCACATCACCACCCATACCCACCATCAGTCCACCCTATCACCCATTTGCCTCTATGCTTTCTCCAATTAGATCTTATGATCCAGCCAAATTATTTGGCATGACCCATACTCTATTCAGAGACAATCTTATTCCACCATCGCCTAAACCAAAATCAAAACCAAAATCCAAACCTCAGCCTCCTCCTTCGGTCAGCACCCACAAATCCTCACTAACTATTCTAGAGCACCACTCCCCAACCTATCCACCATCATCACCACAGCCTCCACCACCAACACAGTCCAAAGATAAAACCCCTATGCATCAATACAGTGCTCAAGTAGCCGATCCATCCTCAGAACCTGATGAATCCACCTCTGATTCAAACCTAGCTGTTTCAGACACTTCTACTGACACAGCCTCTTCTTCACCATCTACATCCAGTGATTCTGAAAAATCTTATGCTGATATTACTAGAATCCTGATGGCTGACAATCAACCAGAGCAAGGCCAACCATCTCGACCACCTGAGTCATATTTTGAAATTCCCTCAGATATTGAGGATGAATATCCAAAATCAATCTTGACCCTGAAACACAAACCAAATTCATCAAAGTCAACCCAAAGACAAACCATCCAATGGCCCATGGTTTACTTTTGATGATATTCCATCTCATAAGTGGCGAGACAAAGATGTCTGCTGATTGATCTCCAAGATGTCGTTCGAGCAACTACTGATTGATGTCCTAAATGTTTGATTCCTTAGGCCAGCAAAACTACTCATTTGTTCAATTACCAAGTCTCAAGTGCTCTTTGGGAATTTGATCACTTTCTTTGATCCAACTGGGTGTCCTAAAAGATTCTTTTGAAATTCTCTCAATAAAGATCTTGAATTCCATTACAAACGCATGTCTCTCTTGTTCTACAAGCTTTGTTTAATGACCACTTGAAGTCTTTCAAGTGCTGAACTCCAACGGTTATTCATGATGTCATATTTTGGCTAAATCTTTCATTGCTAAGACATGCCTTGATAAACTTTGTGAGCAAAACCAGTTTTCAAAGAATTGTTAAAAGACAAAGAGACTATCTTAATATGAAATGTTCTCTCAATGCAAAGATCTTGAATTCCATTACAAACGCCTTATCTTGTTCAAGTGCAAAAAGAAAAAAGATTGTGATTGACCTACAAAGAAAAAGGCATTTCTCTAAATTCAACCATTCGAATATTCTTGAAAGCCTCATCCAACTAAAAGCCTTAAATTCTTCAAAAAATCAAGTTCATCCAGAGATCGAAACGGAGAAAATCAAGCGGATGTTTTATGTCATATCTCTTGCCTAAAAACGAAAAATCTTTCTACTAGTTGAACACCTTCAAAGACATGATTATTCTCCCTTGAAAACTTCTATTTCTCAACAAAAGAACCCATTTGATTTTCAAAAGATTCATCTGTGATTCGAAAAAGATGAGTTTGAAAGTCAGCCGATTGTTCCATCATGTCGCTTTCAAACATGCTTTCGATCTTAGGAGTGGTATTATTATGGAACCGCAAAATCCATTCAAAATAAGAGCTCATGTCGAGGTATTTGTCTTGGGATCTGGATAATGGTTGGGATCTCGATCGAAAAAGTGATGTTCAGGTGTGGGTAGATCTAAGGCATGATTTTGAAGCCTATAGACCAACTGATGATGAAGGGTAGCAATTTTGGCTGAAGAAATTTGTTCATCATCAAGGAAGAAAAACCAGACTACACTGACTTCCTTTACCAAGACTCTCAAGACCCATGGGAAGACTTCCTTCCACTCAAACACCTTCAACAGCCTGACAACCATCCATGCATGAACCGGTTCATCATCTCTCAACCTCCGCCTCGAAAAAGACAAAGCAACTCATCACCTCAACAATTACCACCAGGGCTACGGGAGAGATTGTCCTTATCCACCTTGCCGTGGTCCCGTTCAAGCATCCAACGCTCTCCAAGACATTTTTCCCAAAAGATAATGATCGTGATCCGGATGAATCGAGAAAATCAAGACGATGTTTGAATCTCCGCTCTCCATAAAGTAGTTTGTCTTGTTGCAATAATTAAAGTAGTTTGTCTTGTTGTAATAATTATGTTTGCTTTATGATTTTGTCTTGTTGTAATCATTAAAGTTTGCTTTTACTTTAAGCTTTTACTTTTGTAAAAGTCATGTCCACGTCATGCTTTAAGTCTTTGTCGAACAAGAATAATTAAAGGAGTGTAATAAGTGTGTCTTTTACTTTTCAAAAAGCAAAAGATAAGGGTCCTGTCTTATCTTTACGCTTTGGAATCCTTATATAAAGGATTTCCTCAAAATATTTTCCATCAACAGTTATTGTCTTTAGATACTTCTGTTCCTATTCCCTCCATCAAACTCCACATTTTGCCTTCAAAATTCCACAGGCCCATTCCAGCAATTGGTCTTTTAGATACTGGAGCCCAGAGAAGTATGTTAAACCCAGACATTCTTCCCCCTGAAAGCTGGACCCATTATGAAGAACATTTCAGGGTTGCTAATGGAAAATTCTTCACTACCAAATTGATTACCAAAAAACCCATTGGTATTCAACTTTTTCCTAATTGTGTCATTTGGACCAAAGTTATCGGATCCAATCTGCCTAATAAGGATATCTTGTTAGGTTTTGACATAATTCACCAGATCAAACACCTCCAAATCATTCCTACTGGAATCCGAGTCAAATCCATGTTCAAGCCTTTCACAGACATTTTGAAACTTTACAATTTGTCTGAAACACCCCCATCTTACCATGACATTTCAACCAAGCTTTTACACTATTGTCCAGAATCCCATTCTGAGTTCACCCATCCAAACCCACTTTGGAAAAATCAGTCTTTCTTCATTAAGTTGCCCTTCAAACTAAATGAAGACATCAACCCAACAAAAGCCACTCACCCAGGAATGAGTCATTCTGACTTAGTCCTAGCCCAAACAGAGTGTTCACAATTGTTAGCCCAAGGCCTTATTGAACCTACCCATTCTCAATGGGCTTGCCAAGCCTTTTATGTTGAGAAACATTCTGAGATTGTCAGAGGAAAGAAACGCTTAGTCATTGATTACCAGCCATTAAACATGTTTTTACAAGATGATAAATTCCCATTGCCCAAAAGACAAAGCATGTTTACTTTTCTCAAAAATGCCCAGATCTTTTCAAAATTTGATTTAAAATCAGGATTTTGGCAATTAGGCATTGAACCTTCTGAACGGTACAAAACTGCTTTTTGTATTCCCAATGCTCATTTCCAATGGACAGTTTTACCCTTCGGTCTCAAAACAGCCCCTTCCATTTTCCAAAAATCCATGGTCAAAATCTTTGAACCCATCCTGCATCATGCATTGATTTACATTGACGATATTTTATTGTTTTCAGGAACACATGATGAACACCGCCAGCTGTTAAATCAATTCTTTGATATTATCCAAACCCATGGCATCATGCTCTCAGCAAAGAAAAGCACACTTGCAACGGATAATATTGAATTCCTTGGTATGATCATTAAAGATGGACACTGCCAGCCAGGAAAGCACATTGCCCAAGAATTGCTTCACTTTCCACCTCAGCAACTTTCCAAAAAGCAAGTCCAACAATTTTTTGGTATTGTCAACTACATCAGAGATTTTATCCCACATGTCGACCACTACACTCATCACCTTTCGGCTTTATTGAAAAAGAAGCCCCCAGCGTGGAATTCAGACCACACAAATGCTGTCACTACTCTAAAGCAACTTGCGCAAGATCTGCCACCATTAAAGTTGATCACAGATGGCAAACGCATATTGCAAACCGATGCTAGTGATGAATCATGGGGTGCCATCCTTCTTGAAGAAATCAATGGAAAAGAACACTTTATCGCTTACGCTAGTGGACAATTTTCTGACACACAGAAGCACTACCATAGCGTTTTCAAAGAGATCTTAGCGGTAAAGCATGGCATCAAAAAAATTAAGTTTCATCTCATTGGACATCATTTTCTTATCCAAATGGACAGTTCAGCCTTTCCTAATATCCTCAATTTCAAAGGTAATACTGTTCCCGAAAAGATGTTACTCAGGTTAAAAGATTGGTTTTCCAAATATGATTTCTCTGTCAAACATATAAAAGGATCTCAAAACCTCATCCCTGATATGCTATCCCGACTCTCAAAACCAGAACAGCCTCTAGCCCTTGTTTCCACCAAATATCACTTCCCAATTATTCTCATGGCTACTTCACTCCCTTCTGAAGCTATCACCAAAAAGACATTTCCCCTTGGCAAGATTTTCAACACTGTCTTTGCACTTCAAGAATTTGCAAAAAAGGCTATGTTTCGATTCTTCATGAAAGCTTACCTTTTAGCAGATTCATTTCCTTTCTCAACCTTCCATCCAGAAAACATGTTTCTTACTGGTTTAACACTTGATCCACCCAATGAAATTATCGAAGATGAGTTATGGTACATCTGGTGCCTAACTGTCTTATATGCTACTAAGTTGGTTTTACCAGTTCATTCAACCATGTCCCATCTCCTTAATCCAGAAAAATCCACCTCTCTTATCTGGACTCTTCTCGAGTGGTTCTCCCCAATTCCCTGGTGGAGAAAGAAATTACAGCAATTAACAGAATTATACAATCTTGATCGAATGCCTGCATTTGAAGCCAAAATGTTCACATCTGTGTTCATTATTCATCGGCCATATTTCCAACATCCCGACACCAACCTTTTTTGGACTCAAGATCAAGTATATGAATACTTCACCACTCCTCATCCTGCTCTCATTGAAAATGAACTCCAGCCCAACCTCAACAATTACCTTTCCCAACTCAATCACCAAACTCCACCACATAAGGATATTTTCCATACATCTCTTGGCCCACAACATGACATGATTATGATTCCCACTCCATCAGCCATATCCAAACCAAAGTCTACAGGTATCATCATCAAGGAAGAAAAACCAAACTACACTGATTTCCTTTACCAAGACTCTCAAGACCCATGGGAAGACTTCCTTCCACTCAGCCAACATCTTCAACAATTTCCACAACCGTCCATGTATGAACCAGGATCATCATCTCAACCTCAGCCTCAGAAAAAAGATAAAGCAACCCAAATACCAAGTCCCAGATCCAAGTCATCATCACCCAAGACTCTACCAACAGGCTACAGGCCCCATCCACCTACTCCTGGTCCCCACAGGAAGTTTCCTAGGCACTCCCAGCCATTTCTCCCACCAGAAGGTGACCCAGACTGGTCAGATTGGTCACTGAAGACGACTACATGAATCTCCGCTCTCCATAAAGTAGTTTGTCTTGTTGTAATAATTATGTTTTGCTTTTGCTTTATGATCTTGTCTTCTTGTAATCATTAAAGCTTGCTTTTACTTTATGCTTTTACTTTTGTAAAAGTCATGTCCAAGTCATGCTTTAAGTCTTTGTCGCTTGTAATAATTAAAGGAGTGTAATAAGTATGTCTTTTACTTTTCAAAAAGCAAAAGATAGGGGTCCTATTCTATCTTTACGCTTTGGAATCCTTATATAAAGGATTTCTCTCCTCATTGTAAGATATACATCGATCCATCAATAAAAACTCTCGTGTTTTCTAAGCTATGACTTTCTAAACTCTTCTCTCTCTCTCTGCAAATGAAGTTCTAAAGAAAAGAAAAGAATAAAGGTTTTATCTGTTCATTTTGAAATCTCAAGGAAGTATGCTCTGCACTTGCCTTTCAGCAAGGATCCTGTGCATTAGAAAACTTGATAAATTTTATCCAGTTTGGTACCCTGTTTTAGACTAAAAGGAAAGTCTGTTTTGGGTTGTAAAACCTACAAAATTGTTTTAAGTATTTTGATGCTCATACAAGTATATCGGCTGGAAACCAGGACTTGCGGGCTACTGGCCCAAAGTACAGTTTTAACTGTTGTAGACCTGGTGTAAACAACGCCACGTACTAATATGGTATCAGATGCGCTTCTGCAATAAAACAGCAAACTGATAACTACAAAGTGGTAAACCGACTTCGATTAGATGAGGTTATGGAAATCAAACAGTAAACCAACAACTTTTAAGCGGCGATCCGATTGCGCAAAGATTTTAGATTTAGCTATAATGCTAACTTTTCATATAAGCAAACGGTGACCTGTTTATGTATAAACAGTAAACTAATAGTGCCTAGAAAGTTAATAACAGCTAGTTTTTTCTTGTTCAAACTATAAAAGTCCAAGTCAAGCTCTTTCTAAAAGTGTTTCTTCATCTTATTCATTGTTTTCTTCAATCTCTATCAAGCTTTTATTTGCTTATTTATATACATTGATTTGTCATTGAACTATAACTTGCAAATATTCTCTCGTGAGGGTACAACTCTTGTAAACTTAAATTTCACTTCAAAAATTGTGTGCTTTGTAAGTGTGGGAAATACTTGAGAAAGAAGTGTGCGATTATCTTTCATTGTAAAGGTTCATTGATACCTTTAAAGTCCATTGTAATCATCTTGAAGCCTTAGATTACAAGGCTTAGTTAGTGAAATTCTTAAGCTTAGTTTGCTTAGAGGCATAAACGTAAGTGGGCTTTGACGAACTATGTAAACATTTTGTGTTTGTTTTCTCTTCTCTTATCTCTTTAAACTTGCTCATTGTTATTTTACTATTATTATTTGTTTAAAACAATCTAAGAATTTTCAGAGATTTTTCTCACGTTGCTTTACTAGAATTTCATTTAGAGTAAAAGATCCATGGCAACCTAAAATGACTTGATATTTATGGCATTGACTGCCTTTATTGAAAAACTAGGATGAGAATTTACATGTAAGCACTAGATTATGAAATATGGAAGTTTTTTTTTTGTGATAGTTAGTTCATGCTTATGACTAAAAATAAAGAAGGGGAAGAAATTTCAAAACCTTCACAAAAATGGAATGAGACGGAAAAGAGAAAAGCTTCTCTAAATTCTAAAGCCATGAATACCCTATTGATGGGCATAATTTACATACATATTTTACCCTTAATTATATAATTGCTAGTTATTTTTATTTGTTATTTTTAATTAATTGAATTATTTTGTTGAATATGGAATTAATTGGAGATTGTGGATAAAAAGGGCATGAAGAAGTTCAAATTGGGAAGGAATAAAGATTAAATTGGAAGACAAAAATACAGCCAAGAATTAATGAAAATCAAGAAGACCAAAATCGGAAGTCAATCTCTTCAAATAATGAACGGTGGGCATGCATTTGAAAAGTAAAGGTTTGGCAATTTGGAATGCATATGCACGGCATTGTAATTGGAAAGCAATTAATTTGCCATGAATTAGAATTACAATCCTTTAAGGATTTGGCCAACAATTGCATAAGGCTAATGCAAGGCAAAAAGAGGGGAAGCCGCTAGAGGAAAGAAAAAAAGCAGACGCAATTCGGGAGGGACAAGAGCAGCAACAATGCAATTTTCTCATGGTTGGTTTTATTTTATTTGTTGCTCCCAATTCAAGTATGTCTAACTAATTTTCTCATACTGAGGTTAAAGATGAAATTCTATTCAATAAAATAATTATCTTTTGTTTAATTAATTCTCTACATATGTGCTTTAATGTTGATGATTCTTGTTTCACATGATTAATTGGATGTCATTAAATCTTTTCATCAATTCTATCATGCATTATTGATTGTTAGAATTAATATTCGATTAAATCTATGCTTGGATCTATAAAATTTATACATGATTATCTTTGATTATGCGTCTTTCATTAAATTGTTTGCACAGAGTGCTTAAGAAACTTTGACTCTTTGTTATTCAATATGTTTACATGAGATTCTTAAATACCATATTATTAAGCAAAAAAAGAACCTACATTAGCTTAATTGTTATATCCATGAGATGATATAGATTGATTTCGAGTTGTCACTCTAAAATTAGGGATTAATTAATAATTAGGTAATTACGAGTTTTATAGTGGTGGATTCCGAAACCTTAGTAATTTTTGTCTTGTTGAATTCTCCTTTATTTTAATTGTTTTTTTAGTTTAATTTCCCTTAAAATTCAATTTGCTCAACTAGGTTAGAAATAATATTAATTTTAAATTTAAAATAGAATTTTTAATTTATAACAATCCCTGTGGGTTCAACCTATTCTATTTTTAGATTCGTTCGCTTGCCAGGGATCGAACCCAGGTCGCCCGCGTGACAGGCGAGAATACTCACCACTATACTACAACTACTGGTATAAACATCCCTTTTCTCGATGCTATTAAGCAAGTTCTCTCCTATGCTAAGTTTTTGAAAGATTTATGCACTCAAAAGAGAAATTTGCATGTCACCAAAAAGGTATTTTTAACTGAACAAACTAGCAATTTACTTCAATGTAAAATGCCACCAAAATTTAAGGATCCAGGTTCTCCTACTATCGCATGTGTTATAGGGAATCAATTGTTTGATAAAGCATTATTGGATTTAGGTGTTAGTGTTAATCTTCTACCTTATTCTGTTTACATGCAGCTTGGACTAGGTGAATTAAAGCCAACTTCTATTATTTTGCAACTTGCTGATAGGTCAATGAAAATACCTTGTGGTATTCTAGAGGATGTGTGGATACAAATTAACAAAATTTATTATTCTGTTGATTTTATTGTTATTGATACTCAGCATGTACAGGATCCTAAAAAACACACCCCAGTTATTCTAGGTCGTCCTTTATTAGCTACAGCTGATGCTCATATTAGTTGCAGGACTAGAAACATGCAATTTTCTTTTGGTAACACGACCATGGAATTAAATATCTTTAATGTTCCCAAGCAGGCACAAGATGAGGATGAAGTTGTTGAAGTAGATATGATAGAAGCATCAATTGATGACTCATTTATTTCTAACCACTGTGACAATCCATTAACACAATATACAACTGACTCTGATTTCTCTGTTAATGTTGGCAGTGGTATTGAAGAAGTTAATGTTTTACTTGATTTAACTCTTATCATAGATCCAATTAAGTAGAAAGAACAGATTGAGCCACTTCCTCCTGCAGAGAAAATTGAACCACTCAAGTTGGATCTACTTCATAGAGAAATGCAACATAGGTCACATTCTGACATGAAAAAGGTGGTAAGATCTAAAGTGCTTAAATTGTTAGATTTTTATACTACTTCAGATAACTCTGAGGTAAGCTTGGAACAAAAGAGATCAAAGCAGTGTGATATTGAGGAGTTTTATTACCATCACCCTTTCATAGATAAAATGCTCCAGTGCTTAGTCAATTATGTTTTCTGGTATTTTATGTATAATTGCTTTGGTTTTCACTAAATTCTTATTGATCCTGGTTGATTTCTTTCATAATTTTGACTTGAAATCTGAGATTGACGCAGCCTGAGTTGAGAATTTTAGATTACATAAATGATTGTTTGTCTTGATTCTTATCTCCACGGTACAAAATTGTATACACAGGCTCCAAAGTCAGAAATAGCTACCGATAACCCTTAAGAGTGAAGCTATCCTTAAGTAATTTGGGCCTATGTACCACCAGTATGTAGAGGATAATTTACCATAAGAAGAAGGCTACCTTAAGGGGTAGAGTGAAAACTCCTGACTATGAAAAAAAAAAGAAAAAAAAAAGCATGTGCTTCAAGAAAAATCAAAAGAAAATGCAAATTTATGCATGCGAAAAAAAAAGATCAAGATGATGAGGTTAGTTTGACCTACTCTGTTTATTATTCGAGACAAGGGCTGTTGATATTGAAGATTTTGAAAATGAGTTTTGATTGAATTGATTCACACACAACATAGGAATCCAATATGAGATGAGGCTGACCATTGAATTAAAGTTATAACTTTGCTAATATTTTTAATTTTCTTTGAGCTATATACTTTATACAATCTTTGAGGTATTTTTTAATGATGTTTGTAGGTATCATTGCTGGAAACCCTCACGAGACTATAACTCGTCCACTAGGGCCGCCTAGGGGTTCAAAGGCTTGTTGCACACGTTAAATGCAATCACGATCACCTGCGAAAGTGGTTTAGTTAGAATTTTCTTTTCATAGTTTTTATTTTAATTTTTGCTCGAGGACTAGCAAAATGTTAAGTTTGGGGGTATTTGATGTACTCATAATTTATCTATTATTTTAATACTTCTTTAACTTAATTTTAGGTTAAATTAATTTTATTATATTAATTTTATCTTAATTTTTATATTTTTTTCATTTTAGGTGTAATATGGGATTAAAGAGGAATTAAATCAGAACATTCAGGAGGAAATCAACTTGAAGGAATCAAAAAGTCAATGAAATAAAGAGAATTAATTGGAACAAATTACAAAGGATTTAATTTAATTAATAATTAAGCATGCATGCACGTGGGGAAGCATTGAAGAATTAATTTTCAAAGCAAATATGGCTTGCACGTGAACTTGGGCCTTGTGATTTTGCAAGATCATGGCCTAAGATAGTAAAGGTGGTGGCTGCAATTTTAAATTCATGGGCGTAACAATATATATAAAAAAAAAAAATCTAAGAGGCCAGCCGCAAGGAATTGGAGTCAAGGGAGAAAAAAAAAAAAAAAGAACAGAGCAGCAGCCTTTTGCTCAAGAGCAACAGTTTGGAGAAGTTAATTGCAGAGATTAGAGAGAGACAGCTTCTTGAGTTTTTCTTTCCCTTTTCTTTATTATTTTTCTTAAATGTTCCCAATTAAATTCATCAATTCTCTTTATATTCACATGAACTAATTTATTTTACTAGGGCTACGATGTAGCCTAACTATGAAGATTTAATTCCATAATCTGTGTTATTTTTATTTTATTATTCCATTGTTGAGTGTCCATTATTGTGTTTAATGCTTTTAAATATTTGGCCAATATTTAAATGATTTGAGGATGCATAATGAGACAGAGAGAAGATTTTTGCTCGGTGTAATGGATGCCATGATTTGAACAAAAGACAAAGATGTGCCAACGTGATTCGTGTAGTTTTTCTAAGAATTTTCATAGAGCTTAATGAATCTTTACATATTTAAATTCATAAAGATATAGTGGGTTGATATGTGGAGATATTTTTTATATTACTCGAGAGAGGGTATTGAATAAATTAGGGAAATTCATTGTCAACATGGGTAATAAACTTTAATAGCATAGATGGAGGGTTAAATTGGATTAGTTATGGTGAAATCGGATGTCCTAGTGTCTTAATCTCTTGGTGATTTCTATTATTGCCTACATCTTTATTTAATTTTTAGTTATTTTATTTTATTTTAATTTTTAATCTAAATTCGTCTATTCAATTGTTCAAATATATTAGGGTTAGAATAATTTCGGTAGCTAATAGGACGACTATGCATCAGAAATCGGCCAAATCAACAAATAAACCTATAGCTCATACAATCACACATATAATCAATCATCACATGACATAAATATATCCTTCATGCTATTATGAATGGAAATAACATAAATCGTGCTTTAAAAATTCAAAATTGAATGAAGATGGCTCTGATACCACTTGAAGGACAATATTTGTCCATGAGGTTCTTGAAAATGCAACTTTTGTGCAGTAAAATTAAAACAGATGGCGGAAGCTCTAGAAACCTCGGATCAACTTCATTCAAAAATGAAAATCAAGAGGAAAGATTAAAGTTTGTTTAGTTTCAGAAATGACTTCGTAAGGTAGGAGAAAATGACTGAAAATAGCAGGGTACGAACACTATCCAGGAAATAGACCACTGCACAAACAACTTCTGTTTTGCCACGATTTGAGATCCTTAAAGTACCGCAGTTGTGATGCCTCTAATTTGTCCAGACTTAGAAATGTTCTAGGAGTTCATAGGATTTGGAATCACCAAATTTCGTTTAGAAATGCGAGAGATAATGAAGAAACATGAATGCTAGTTCATGATGATTCATTCCACCAAATAAAGCCACCATTATCTTTTCAATAATAGCACAAAACATTATTATGTGCTAGACCCACCTGCTAAGCCATTATTTATTGAATGTGATCTTATCACTTCAATGATTTATTTAATCAAATTATTTTGAATAAATAAATAGCTAAATTAATTAATTTTGTCTTTAATTAATTAACCCATTTTGATCAAATCAAATGGTTAATTGTGGGCTTATTTTGTGACTTGTTCTTATGCCTTCTCCTAATCCATATCAGGTCCAATAAAAGCCCAAAATTCTAAACCCAAAATTGGTCTAGAAGTTCATAATCATTTATGAATTGGAACATGTCCAAAATGGTTATTTTACGTGCCCAATATTATACATAATGTTTAATTGAGGATTTATGAAATTTATTTTGTTCCTTAAACTATTTATGGAGCATCTAAATTTCTATCTTAAATCATATTTAAGATATATATATATATTCATTCTTAATGAATTAGGAAATTTAACTTCTCATTTTCTAGTAACTCATTTTTCATTTCTATTAGGTGTGTGACCTTTTAGGTTCTTTGTTATAAGGTAGTAGAATTATTTTAATGATAATTATTTATTCATTAAATGATGCTAAACTCTTTAGTCATCAATTAAAACTTTTCTAATGACCTTAAGATACATTAGTAACACGTTTTACCAATATTGATATTAAGGTTTCTATAAACCATAAGTGACACCTAGCAGTAAGAATTGTTGGATCTATATAACCTATTCCATTGTATCTCTATGTCTTGGTCTTTTAATCATCCATGTCCAGAGAAAAGCACGTCTTAGAGTTTAGTGTGTTAAGTATTTATGCTTTGTCGCAAAATAAATCTAAATGAACTTGACATGAAAATATAATTTGAACTCCTTCAAACATATTTCACTTTGGCCAAGGATTTCTCATGCCAATTCATATTATTACGCAGAGACATCCTTTTTGTATATTACAAAGTGATGAATTCCATATTGGTCATACACTTGTCTTCATACATAGCCAATCATGACAGCTATTGTTAGATCTCTTCCTTGATTAGGAACCAGTCCTTATGCTTTCACATATCCGAGATGTCTATCTACAAGACATCTATGATGCCTTAGGTCTAAAGACCATTGCCAAACATAGTGTCTATCAAAATCATTAACACTCAAAATCATTTGGCTTATTATTATTTGGTCAAGTTTAGTAAACTTGTTCTTATAACAAGTACCTATTTGTTTGACTTGACATCTTATGTCAATGATATGAAATTCCTCTCAAATGTAAAGTATTATCTTTGGGAAGATCCGTTCTTGTATAAGTATTAATAAGACCAAATCATTCGACAATGTGTCCTAGAAGAAGAAATGAAAAGCATTCTGCAGCACTGTCATTCTCGTGAAGTTGGTAGACATTTTGGCGCAACCAAAACTATAGCAAAAGTGCTTCAACCAGGTTTTTATTGGCCCACCTTATTTAAAGATGCTTATGCTTTTGTTGCTGCTTGTGACCGATGTCAGAGAACTGGTAACATTTCAAGGAAGAATGAAATGCCACTAACTAATATTTTTGAAGTGGAATTGTTTGATGTCTGGGGAATTGACTTTATGGGCTCGTTTCCATCTTCCTTCAAGAATAAATATATTCTGGTAGCTGTTGATTATGTTTCTAAGTGGGTTGAAGCTATTGCTTTGCCTTCCAGTGATGGTCGGGTAGTTGTGAATTTCTTGAAGAAAAATATTTTCACACAGTTCGACACTCTAAGAGCAATTATAAGTGATGGTGGGAAACATTTTTGCAATCGGCAATTTGAAGCGCTCTTGAGCAAATATGGAGTCACACATAGAATTGCCACCCCTTACTATCCACAAACTAGTGGCCAAGTTGAAGTCTCGAATCGAGAATTAAAGAGAATTTGGAGAAAACAGTAAATGCTTCACGGAAGGATTGGTCGACAAAACTAGATGATGCACTTTGGGCTTATCGAATAGCTTTCAAAACACTTATTGGTATGTCTCCTTATCGTTTAGTATTCGGAAAGGCATGCCATCTACCTGTTGAGCTTGAGCATAGGACATATTGGGCTATGAAGATTTTGAACTTTGACATGAAAGCAGTAGGAGAAAAGAGATTGTTGCAACTTAATGAAATGAAAGAATTTCACAATGCAGCTTATGAGAATTCTCGAACCTATAAAGCCCGCACTAAACATTTGCACGACAAACACATACTCAGACGTGAATTTCAGGTTGGCCAAAAGGTTTTATTATATAATTCTCAACTTCGACTCTTCCCAGGCAAGTTACGATCCCGTTGGTCTGGTCCTTTCACAATGATACGAACCCCGTCAAGAACTGACGCGACCTTAACCAAATTAGTTCCCAAAATCGAATCTAATCCAGGAATGGAATGAAACCTCGACCCAATGCTTATTGAAAGCATAAACCTTGGTATGTGAAGACGCCAAAATCAACTATGGATGGTCTGATTGATAAGTCAAGATATTGAACGCCACAGAAATCCGATAAATTCAAAGAGTTCGTAAAGAACCAAAGAGGATTAACTCTCTCACCAATTGCATCAAAAAAAGTTTTTTTTCTCGTTTATTAGATACGAGTATATTATATAAGGTTGGTTACAAGAATTTTTGGAAAAAAATCCTAAACCAAAAATCAAATCAGAATCCTAATCTAAGTAAATAGGAAAGAATTTAAACCAAATCAGAATCCTAATTGGCTTAAAATAGAACTAAATGATTTGTTTCCCTAATAGCCTCTTTAAGAAATAGGAAAGTATCTGAAAAAGGAAAATAATATATTTTCCGGCCATAATGTGCAAACCAACTCCCTATTTCATGGAAGTGAATATTTGGAAATTTCAAGAGTCTGAATCATGCATTTATCGTGTGCGATTCCTTCAAAGGGCCTCCACGAATTTGATTGAGCCCAAGTTACTTGAATCAATCCATTAAGCGTTTCTTTGAATTTCTTTGCTCGAGCTCTTGTAACGGGTCCAACAGGAACTTGAATAGGATCTGAATATACCTCATCTCATGTGCTTGTGATAGTTTTATCTTTAATCTCATCACACAATAACACAAGTCTTTCCATCTGGCGTGGTAGAAGTTTCTCACGATACAAAGGGCACATTCAAGGTTAACGGTCATCGATTGAAGCTTGATCTGGATTATGCATTTGATAAGCACAAGATAGTTATTGAGCTATCTAGTCCTTGAACGATCTCTTCAAAGATAGTCAAGCTAAGGAGTATAAATTAAGCGCTTCTTGGGAGGCAACCCAAGCTTTCTAAACTTTATTATTGTCATTTTTATCTTTCCTTATTTCTTCAGTCTTTTCTTTTACTTATTTTATTTTGTTTTATCTAGGTTTTTGCACAAGTTTGGGGGTCGATGAATATCAATTTTTCACATGCCTTTCAACGACTCAACTGCAAGGTTACATCTTCAAGTGCAAAACCGGGGGAGTTTCTCTTTTCCTTTCTTTTTCTTTACATTGACGAAAATGTTTATTTTATGTTTGGGGTGAGAATATTTGCTTTCAATTTTTCTATTAAAAAATTAAAAAAAGAGGAAAAAAAGATTTTAATTCCTATGATGAGTTTATGATTGAAAATGAATATGGTTCTTAAAAAGGGATGAATATTGTCTTAGTTTATGCTTGATTCTTGTGTTAGTTTTGTCTTGATTGTGATTCTTTAAATATTTTGCGCACTTATATCGATTCTTTCAGAATTTTGACTTGAGATTTGAGTTGATACAGCCTGAGTTGAGAATTTTAGATTGAATAAATGACTGTTTGCCTCGATTCTACATTACTTAAGTTTATCCAGGCACCATAGTTAGAAATAGCTACCTATAACCCTTAAGAGTGAAGCTATCCTTGAGTAATTCGGGCCTATGTACCACCAGTATGTAGAGGATAATCTACCATAAGAAGAAGATTACCTTAAGGGATAGAGTGAAAGCTCCTAACTATGGTTAAAGAAAAAAAAAGAAAAAAGAATCACTCAAGTGCATGTGCAGAAATGAAAAAAAAATAAAAGAAAATGCACATAAAAACCTGTGAAAACAAAATTGGAGATCAAGATAATAAAATTAGTTTGACCTGCTCTTTTCTTTGTTTGAGACGAAGGCTGTTGATGTTGAAGATTTTGAGATGGTTTTGATTGAATTGATTTCTCACACACACTACAAGATTCAAAAGAGAGATAAAATTGACTGTTGAATTAAAGTTAGAACTTTGCCAATATTTGAAATTTTCTTTGAGCTATATAATTTATGCAATCTTTGAGGCTATTTTTATGTTTTGTTTAAAGTTTGTTGTTCTTTTCATTTTATTTTTTTTTTATTTTTTTTTAAAAATGATGTTTGTGGGTATCATCATTGAAGCCCTCACGAGGGTATAACTCGTTCATTAGGTATTTAACTTGTTACATTCATTACTGCGAAAGTGGTTTAGGAGGATTTACTTTTTGTTTCGGTACTTTTCTTTTTGTTTTTAGTTTTAGTTTTGCTCAAGGACTAGCAAAATCTAAGTTTGGGGGCATTTGATGGGCATAATTTACATATATATTTTACCCTTAATTATATAATTGCTAGTTATTTTTATTTGTTATTTTTAATTAATTGAATTATTTTGTTGAATAGGGAAATTAATTGGAGATTGTGGATTAAAAAGGGCATGAAGAAGTTCAAATTGAGAAGGAATAAAGATTAAATTGGAAGACAAAAATACAGCCAAGAATTAATGAAAATAAAGAAGGCCAAAATCGAAAGTCAATCTCTTTAAATAATGAACAGTGGGCATGCATTTGGAAAGCAAAGGTTTGGCAATTTGGAATGCACGTGCATGGCATTGTAATTGGAAAGCAATTAATTTTTCATGAATTAGAATTACAATCCTTTAAGGATTTGGCCAACAATTGCATGACCGTGGGGCCTTATTATATAAGGCTAATGCAAGGCAAAAAGAGGGGAAGCCGCTAGAGGAAAGAGAAAAAGTAGACACGATTTGGGATGGACAAGAGCAGCAGTAGTGCAATTTTCCATTGGCTGGTTTTATTTTATTTGTTGCTTTCAATTCAAGTATGTCTAACTAATTTTCTTATACTGAGGTTAAAGATGAAACCATATTCAATGAAATAATTATCTTTTTGTTTAATTAATTCTCTACGTATGTGCTTTAATGTTGATGGTTCTTGTTTCACATGAATTGGATGTTATTAAATCTTTTCATCAATTCTATCATGCATTATTGATTGTTAGAATTAATATTCGATTAAATCTATGCTTGGATCTATAAAATTTATACATGATTATCTTTGATTCTGTGTCTTTCATTAAATTGTTTACACAAAGCGCTTAAGAAACTTTGACTCTTTGTTATTCAATATGTTTACATGGAATTCTTATATACCATACTATTAAGCAGAAAAAGAATCTACATTAGATTTAATTACTTGAACTTAATTGTTATATCCATGAGATGACATAGATTGATTTCTGGAAACGAGAAGGGTATACACATCTTAACCTCATGGACAAGACTTTCAATGTCTACTGATCTCGTAACCTCATGGAAACGAGAAGGGCATACACATCTCCATCTTGGTGGTGTTAGGCTAATCCTCACTCTTCATGGCAGAAAAGGCTTACGTGTCATAGCCAGAATTGCTCTTCTAGATACACGGTTCAAACAATATCAACATGCTATTATTGGAACCATCCTAACAACACTCCATGCTGGTAGTGTCTTGTTGACTTTCTATCCGAATTTCAACATGTCTCTAGAAGATCCCAACCTGCCAACAACTTTGAAAGTTCAAGTTCAGCTCCAAGGAGCAGAACAAACACCCACTTCCAAAATTACAACCCTTCATCATCAAATAATGTATCGATTACAGAATCATGCACTAGACCTTCCTACAACTCAAACCACATCTGATGCCTTAATGATTCTTGCTGACACAGACACTATTCAAAAGCAAGATTTGCTCAAACTCATGCCTCTTGAATGGCTCACAAACTATAAGCACTTCCACCAAAATTCTGAACTAGTTCAAACCACAGAAGCCACCTTTGAAAGAAGAAATGATGGACAAGTCAAACTGTCTTTTCAAAAACCTGAGACTAAACCAGTTTCAGAAACTTCAAGGCTTTCTTACACTACAATGATCACTGCAGTTCAAACTGGTCAAGAAAAGAAACTTCCAATACATGGTTTTTCTTCAGAAGGATATCCAGTATATCTCGACAAACTCAATTGTCATTTCCTATAGGATGTTCTTGAAGCCCATATGTGCAATCCAGATTGTCCTTGTTTGGATTATACGGATATAGATGAAGAGATTGAGATCATGAGAAGGAAAAAGAGAAAAAGAAAAAGCCATCTCATCCTAAAACACCTTGCAAACAAATCTGCCATCAACCACCACCAGACCCAAAACCTCCTACAACTCAACCCAAAATAAGATCATGCCTAATATTTTCAGGCCAATCTTATGATGAATCCTTTTCTCCTCTTGAGAAACAGATAGACCCACAAACCAAAGTTGTGTCAAAACCATTTGACCAATCTCCAATCACATCCTTTGGACAAATTGAAGAACCAAAACAGTATGAAGCTGTTTTGAACTGGCAAACAAAAAATGCCAGTGTTCAGAATCAAACACTTCACCAGTAAGGGAAAAAGATAGATCGAGTTGCCAACCAGGTCTTACAGGTTGAAACAAAAGTTGATTCTATCAGCAATCGTCTTAATCAGATTTATATAAATCTACAAGACAGAATCTCCGAACTTGATACAGATCTCAGCATAATGATTAACAATCACATCTAGGGTTCAGAATTCAATAGAAAAGAAGTAGAGATCTAAAAACTCAAGACAGAATTAGCCAAAATTGATGCTGAAAAAGCTCGACCATCACTCTTTACCAAGACACAATCAATACCAGTTCCCTCTCCGGTGTTTGATACTTACCAACCTTTCTATACACCATCCCGATCTCAGCCAGTTTATAACCAATTCTTTGGTTTTTCCCACCTTCAACCTCAACAAATTCCTCAACAAAAACCTTCTTCACCAAAGAAATCAAGATCCAAAGTTAAAATCTCAGAACCAAAGGCCACTCTTTCCTCTTCTGTTTCTCTAGAAGACTCACCAACAGCAACTTCTGAACCTCCAAAAAAAGACAAACAGTTAGCTGAACAATACCATTACCATAGTATTCCAACCCAAATCTCTTCCTCCGAATTTGAACCATAAATTGATCATGAGTCAAACCCAGCCTTATCTTCCTCATTATCATCCACGGATTTGAACGACACCTCTTTAGATTCAAAATCAGAATATGCTAGCATCTTTGGCATTCTCATGGCAACCAAAACTGAAGAACTAACTGCCTCAACATCAACACCAATTGTTGAGAGTTCTAATGATGAAAACAATGCACAAACTGAACAAACAGAGCCTGCTCCACTAATGCCTCCACCAACCTCTAATGGTTCAACAAAACAATCATCAACTTCCTGGTTCACATTTGATGACATTCCTCGTCACAAGAGTTTGCTGCATGGAGTGATCTCCAAATGACAAAGCCAAATGCTCAGTCATAATCAGTTCTTAGAGAATTCATGGCCCGATTAATGGGTTCTTTGCGAGACTGGTTAGAAAGCTTGGGAGAATACAGACAGCTCCAATTCAAGCAAACAATTGCTCTAACTCTCTCTGTTATCCATGAATAGTTTATTGGTAAAAAATCTTCAACCAATGAAGCAGGAAGAAAAGAATATCACCAAATGAAATGTTGTTCTCTCAAACAACATCTTTTAGTAGCTCATTACAAAAGAATGAGTGTGTTGTTCTACAAGCTAGACGAATTCAATGATCTAACCCTCAAACATGTTTTCATAACCTCTTTTCCCTCTGAACTACAGCCTGAACTATAAAGACAACTCACAACCTCCAATCTTGACATAGCCAACATCTCTCTTAGAAAAATTTTCCAAATGACCATGTTATGCTGAGACAAGATCTGTGAATAGAAAGAATTCTTTAAAGATCTTATGGAAAACAAACAGCCATTCTCTTCAGCCTGTAAAAAACCCTACCTCAAAATTGGGGATTCTTTCTTTTAAAGAATTCTCTCTTCCCTATGAACTTCAGCTTGTTTGGATGATATGGATATAGATGAAGAAATTGAGATCATGAGAAGGAAAAAGAAGAAAAAGAAAAAGCCATCTCATCCTAAAAGCCTACCTCATAGAAATTAACAATGTCCAACCTCCTATTACCAACATACACCACACATCCATTGGACCATCTCACACTCTTGAAATAATTCCCAAAATATAAACTTGTACTCCAGGTTCAAGTTGAAGTCCTTCAGGAATTCTTATTATGGAACAACGTCCTGATTATACCAACGTACTGTTCCAAGATGCTCAGGATCCATGGGAAGATTTTGAGTCCCTCCTTCCAACATCATAGTCTTAATATACAGTTACTGAACCTGTTCCTCTAACACAAAACAAGAGAAAAGAGCTCACTGCTGAAGACGAAGAAGAGCTCATCCAAATGGAAATATCACGCGCAAAAAGAGAATACAAAGAAGAAACTGGTGATGTGTCTCCATCACGGTTTCCATCCGCACCATGATGGCCAAAGCACGTGGAATTTGCTTTACTTTATTAAAGTTTGCTTTAATAATTCAGACAAGAGTCCTGTCTTGTCTAAAGTATGTTTTTCCTTAAAGCCACTACCCTTCATCAAAGAAAGAGGTCTTAGCAGGGTCCCACCTTATCTCTTTAACTTTGTAATAATTAGTTTTGTAAAAGATAAGGGTCCCACCTTATCAGTTTGTATCCAGGCCTCTACATAAAGGCCTTCTCTCTTATGTAAAATTCAGAAGTTAATCAGAAATTGAAATCGAATTAAGTTTTCATATCTCTATCATGTCTCTCTAAATCCTTTCTCTCTTCTAGGAATAAAAAAACTTATTTGAATTAACGTAACTCTATTTTCTATACTGAGTATGCTTTGCACTTGCCTTGATTCCAAGGATCCTGTGCAGCAGAAAAGTCCTAATTTTATCCTCCAAAACTGATTTTATAAAAAGAAATTGTTTTCTCACAACGTTCACCCTCTTTGAAAGTCTTGCATAATAGTGTTTTTGGGTGGTATCATGAAAAACTATTTGGGTAGTTGTACGTGGCGTTGTTTACCTTTTAGCAGATTATACAATCTTACCTTTTAGTAGCTTACCTTTTAGCAGATTCATTCCCTTTCTCAACCTTCCATCCAGAAAACATGTTCCTTACTGGTTTAACCCTTGATCTACCCAATGAAATTACCGAAGATGAGTTATGGTACATCTGGTGCCTAACTATCTTATATGCTACTAAGTTGGTTTTACCAGTTCATTCAACCTTGTCCCATCTCCTTAATCCAGAAAAATCCACCTCTCTTATCTGGACTCTTCTCGAGTGGTTCTCCCCCATTCCCTGGTGGAGAAAGAAATTACAGCAATTAACAGAATTATACAATCTTGATCGAATGCCTGCATCTGAAGCCAAAATGTTCACATCTGTGTTCATTATTCATCGGCCATCTTTCCAACATCCAGACACCAACCTTTTCTGGACTCAAGATCAGGTATATGAATATTTCACCACTCCTCATCCAGCTCTCATTGAAAATGAACTCCAGCCCAACCTCAACAATTACCTTTCCCAACTCAATCACCAAACTCCACCACATAAGGATATTTTCCATACATCTCTTGGCCCTCAACATGACATGATTATGATTCCCACTCCATCAGCCATATCCAAACCAAAGTCTACAGGTATCATCATCAAGGAAGAAAAACCAGACTACACTGATTTCCTTTACCAAGACTCTCAAGACCCATGGGAAGACTTCCTTCCGCTCAGCCAACACCTTCAACAATTTCCGCAACCGTCCATGTATGAACCAGGATCATCATCTCAACCTCAGCCTCAGAAAAAAGATAAAGCAACCCAAATACCAAGTCCCAGATCCAAGTCATCATCACCCAAGACTCTACCAACAGGCTACAGGCCCCATCCACCTCCTCCTGGTCCCCACAGGAAGTTTCCTAGGCGCTCCCAGCCATTTTCCCCACCAGAAGGTGACCCAGACTGGTCAGATTGGTCACTGAAGACGACTACATGAATCTCCGCTCTCTATAAAGTAGTTTGTCTTGTTGTAATAATTATGTTTTGCTTTTGCTTTATGATCTTGTCTTCTTGTAATCATTAAAGCTTGCTTTTACTTTATGCTTTTACTTTTGTAAAAGTCATGTCCAAGTCATGCTTTAAGTCTTTGTCGCTTGTAATAATTAAAGGAGTGTAATAAGTATGTCTTTTACTTTTCAAAAAGCAAAAGATAGGGGTCCTATCCTATCTTTACGCTTTAGAATCCTTATATAAAGGATTTCTCTCCTCATTGTAAGATATACATCGATCCATCAATCAAAAATCTCTCGTGTTTTCTAAGCTATGACTTTCTAAACTCTTCTCTCTCTCTCTCTGCAAATGAAGTTCTAAAGAAAAGAAAAGAATAAAGATTTTATCTGTTCATTTTGAAATCTCAAGGAAGTATGCTCTGCACTTGCCTTTCAGCAAAGATCCTGTGCATCAGAAAACTTGATAAATTTTATCTGGTTTGGTACCCTGTTTTAGACTAAAAGGAAAGTCTGTTTTGGGTTGTAAAACCTACAAAATTGTTTTAAGTATTTTGATGCTCATAAAAGTATATCGGCTGGAAACCAGACTTGCAGACTCTCGCCCAAAGTACGATTCTAATCAGTAGACCTGGTGTAAACAACGCCACGTACTAATATGGTATCAGAGCCATATCGGAGTTTTACTTACCTTGAAAATAATTTTGTTTTCAAAACCTTGTTCTTCATTTCACCAAAATGGTATGATTAAAATCTTTTATTTAATTTTGATCACTAGACTTCAGGAGCAGAGAGAATTTCTAAATCATGGCATCATCTTCATCTTCAACTCCAACTTCCTCCAATCCTATTACTATTTCTTCTACACTTTCTTTACCCAAATCTTGCACTTCTCATACTACCAATAAAATCGAAAATCTTGTAGAATACTCCTATATTCTTGAATCTGCCCAAATTAGTGAATCCTCCTACCCTCTTATCAGTCCTTACCAGTTGTACAAACGTCCCAGTTCTTTTACACGAAGCATCAGAACTCTCATATCCACTAAAAGGCCTCACCCAAAAGAATACATCCAGTCTTCTAGACTTGATCAGTGTTCACTCCAAGCAACCACTGCTGAGCAATATGTAACTCTGGAAATCCCTTCCGAGTTAATCTCAAACTGGAAACGAGAAGGTTATACTCATCTCCATCTCGGAGGAGTAAGATTAATCCTCACCCTTCATTGGAGAAAAGGATTACCGGTCACAGCTCGAATTGCTATGTTGGATACCCGGTTCAAACAGTACCAAGATGTTGTTATAGGTACTGTTCTCACAACTCTTCATGCAGGAAGTGTTCTACTCACTTTCTATCCGAATTTCAACCTTTCTCTTCAAGATACCAACCTTCCAACAGCCTTGAAAGTCCAAGTCCAAATTCAAGGTGCAGAACAAATTTCTTCAGCCAAAATTGCTACTCTCCATCATCAATTGGTCTACAGGCTTCAAAATCATGCCTTAGATGTACCCACCCCTGAACATCACTCTGACACCCTCATGGTGTTAGCAGAATCAGATCAGATCCCAACCATTATCCAGATCCCAAGACAAATTCCTCGACATGAGCTCATACAGCTTATGCCTCTTGAATGGATCTCAAACTATGAGCAGTTCCATAATAATACAGCTCCTATTCAGACATCAGAAAGCATGTTTGAAAAATGACAAGATGGAACAGTTCGTATGACTTTCAAACCACCTCCAAGTGCTCCACAAGAGCCTCCTTGGCTCTCTTTCACTTATTCCTCAATGATCACAGCTGTTCAGACAGCTCAAGAAGATCTGCCAATCACAGGGTTCAATTCTGATGGTTATCCTGTATATCCAGCCAAACACAACGGACATTTCTTATGGGTTGTCCCTGGCTCAGGGATGTGCGACCCAAACTGTCCCTGTTGGGATGATTGGGAAGAGGATGATGATTATGACACCAAAAGGAAAAGAAAACCTTACCTGTCCCATGTAAACACTGTGAACCCAAACCACCAAAAGACCCTCCACCTCCACCAAGTCCACTACCCATCTACAAAAAAGAACTCAAATGGATTGCAAGAAATTGCAAATCTGAAGTTCCCTCAGTTTCTCACACCTCCACACCAATCGTACAACCATTAGCTTGTATGATGTTTTCTTCTACATCCTCTGACTATTCTTCATCTTTTCCTTCTCTTGATACCCATACTGATTCACAACGCAATGTTGTGTCTAAACCCTTCATTCCTTCAGCTATTACCTCAACCGGTCATCTTGAACCTCCTAAACCTTTTGAATCAGTTCTCAACTGGCAAACCCAAAATGCCAGAGCACAAAATGATACCTTGTTGAATATTCATTCCAAGGTCGAAAAGATCAGTTCAATTGGATTCAGAGCTCCGAACCATGCTTGCTCACCGATACAATGGCCCAGAGTTTGACCAAAAAGAAAGAGAGATCAGACGCTTACAAACTGAGCTTGCCCAGATTGAATCTGAAAAACAAAGACCTACCTTGTTTACCACATCACCACCCATACCCACCATCAGTCCACCCTATCACCCATTTGCCTCTATGCTTTCTCTAATTAGATCTTATGATCCAGCCAAATTATTTGGCATGACCCATACTCTATTCAGAGACAATCCTATTCCACCATCACCTAAACCAAAATCCAAACCTCAGCCTCCTCCTCCGGTCAGCACCTACAAATCCTCATTAACTATTCCAGAGCACCACTCTCCAACTCACACACCAACATCACCACAGCCTCCACCACCAACACAGTCTAAAGATAAAACACCTATGCATCAATACAGTGCTCAGATAGCCAATCCATCTCCAGAAATTGATGAATCCACTTCTGATTCAAACCTAGCTGTTTCAGAAACCTCTACTGATACAACATCTTCTTCACCATCCACAACCAGTGACTCTGAAAAATCTTATGCTGATATTACTAGAATCCTGATGGCTGACAATCAACCAGAGCAAGGCCAACCATCTCGACCACCTGAGTCATATTTTGAAATTCCCTCAGATATTGAGGAAGAATATCCAGCTGAATCTTCAGCCACAAACCAGCCTCATCAAAGTCAACCCAAAGACAAACCATCCAATGGCCCATGGTTTACTTTTGATGATATTCCATCTCATAAGTGGCGAGACAGGCTTACTGAGATGTCTGCCTGGATTGATCTCCAAATGTTACGTTCAGGAGCAACTACTCATTCAATTCTTAGGGAATTTGCTACTCGTTTTACGGGTGCCCTAAGAGATTGGTTTGATTCCTTAGGCCAGTACAGGCAACTGCAATTTGTTCAATTACCAGAAGTCTCAAGTGCTCTTGCGGTTATTCATGATCAATTTCTAGGTGATCCAGCTGCAGTTTTTCAAGCTGCACGCAGAGACTATCTCAATATGAAATGCTGCTCTCTCAATGCTAAAGATCTTGAATTCCATTACAAAAGAATGTCTCTCTTGTTCTACAAGCTTAATGGATTCAATGAACCTACATTGAAGCATGTCTTTCTGGCTTCCCTACCAGATGAACTACAACCAGACATCCAAAGGCAGCTCAAAACTCACAATCTTAGTCTTGACAATATATCTCTTGGCAAAATCTTTCAGATTGCTAAGACATGCCTTGATAAACTTTGTGAGCAAAAACAGTTTTTCAAAGAACTGTTAAAAGATAAAGAGCCATTCCGCAGTGCTTGCAAAAAACCTTATCTCCAGATCAAGTGCAAAAAGAAAAAGGATTGTGATTGCAGTTCCAAAAAGAAAAGGCATTTCCGGAAATTCCACCATTCAGAATATTCTCCAAAGCCTCGTAAATCCAGAAAGCCTTACAGATTCTTCAGGAAAAAATCAAGTCCATTCAGAGATCAGAAACGGAGAAAATCAAGCAGATGTTTTATCTGCAAGAAAAAAGGTCACTATGCCAAAGATTGTCCCAACAAACGAGAAAAATCTATTCGGCTAGTTGAACACCTTCAGGCTACCACTGATTATTTTCCTGAAAAGGAAGAGCTTGAATTCTATTTCTCTGAACAAGAAGAACCCACTGATGAAACAAGAAGCAGACCGGAAGACTCATCTAGTGATTCAAAAAATGATGAGCCTCAAAATATTTTCCATCAACAGTTATTGTCTTTAGATACTTCTGTTCCCATTCCCTCCATCAAACTCCACATTTTGCCTTCAAAATTCCACAGGCCCATTCCAGCAATTGGTCTTTTAGATACTGGAGCCCAGAGAAGTATGTTAAACCCAGCCATTCTTCCCCCTGAAAGCTGGACCCACTACAAAGAACATTTCCGGGTTGCAAATGGAAAATTCTTCACTACCAAATTGATTACCAAAAAACCCATTTGTATTCAACTTTTTCCTAATTGTGTCATTTGGACCAAAGTTATCGGATCCAATCTGCCTAATAAGGATATCTTGTTAGGTTTTGACATAATTCACCAGATCAAACACCTCCAAATCATTCCTACTGGAATCCGAGTCAAATCCATGTTCAAACCTTTCACAGACATCCTGAAACTTTACAATTTGTCTGAAATACCCCCATCTTACCAAGACATTTCATCCAAGCTTTTCCAATATTGTCCAGAATCCCATTCCGAGTTCACCCATCCAAGCCCACTTTGGAAAAATCAGTCTTTCTTCATTAAGTTGCCTTTCAAACTAAATGAAAACATCAACCCAACAAAAGTCACTCACCCAGGAATGAGTCCTTCTAACTTAGCCCTAGCCCAAACAGAGTGTTCACAATTGTTAGCCCAAGGCCTTATTGAACCTACCCATTCTCAATGGGCTTGCCAAGCCTTTTATGTTGAGAAACATTCTGAGATTGTCAGAAGAAAGAAACGCTTAGTCATTGATTACCAGCCATTAAACATGTTTTTACAAGATGATAAATTCCCATTGCCCAAAAGACAAAGCATGTTTACTTTTCTCAAAAATGCCCAGATCTTTTCAAAATTTGATTTAAAATCAGGTTTTTGGCAATTAGGCATTGAACCTTCTGAACGGTACAAAACTGCTTTTTGTATTCCCAATGCTCATTTCCAATGGACAGTTTTACCCTTCGGTCTCAAAACAGCCCCTTCCATTTTCCAAAAATCCATGGTCAAAATCTTTGAACCTATCTTGCATCATGCATTGATTTACATTGACGATATTTTACTGTTTTCAGGAACACATGATGAACATCGCCAGTTGTTAAATCACTTTTTTGACATTATCCAAACCCATGGTATCATGTTATCAGCAAAGAAAAGCACCATTGCAACGGATAATATTGAATTCCTTGGTATGATCCTTAAAGACGGACACTACCAGCCAGGAAAGCACATTGCCCAAGAATTGCTTCACTTTCCTGATCAGCAACTTTCCAAAAAGCAAGTCCAACAATTTCTTGGCATTGTCAACTACATCAGAGACTTTATCCCACATGTCGACCATTACACTCATCACCTTTCGGCTTTATTGAAAAAAAAGCCTCCAGAGTGGAATTCAGACCACACAAGTGCTGTCACTACTCTAAAGCAACTTGCGCAAGATCTGCCACCATTAAAGTTGATCACAGATGGCAAACGCATATTGCAAACCGATGCTAGTGATGAATCATGGGGTGCCATCCTTCTTGAAGAAATCAATGGAAAAGAACACTTTATCGCTCACGCTAGTGGACAATTTTCTGACACACAGAAGCACTACCATAGCGTCTTCAAAGAAATCTTAGCGGTAAAAAATGGCATCAAAAAATTTGAGTTTCATCTCATTGGACATCATTTTCTTATCCGAATGGACAGTTCAGCCTTTCCCAATATCCTCAATTTCAAAGGTAATACTGTTCCCGAAAAGATGTTACTCAGGTTAAAAGATTGGTTTTCCAAATATGATTTCTCTGTCCAGCATATAAAAGGATCTCAAAACCTCATCCCTGATATGCTATCCCGACTCTCCAAACCAGAACAGCCTCTAGCCCTTGTTTCCGCCAGATATCAATTCCCAATTATTCTCATGGCTACTTTCCTTCCTTCTGAAGCCATTACCAAAAAGACATTTCCCCTTGGCAAAACCTTCACCTCAGTCTTTGCACTCCAGGAATTCGCAAAAAAGGCTAGTTTCGATTCTTCATGAAAGCTTACCTTTTAGCAGATTCATTCCCTTTCTCAACCTTCCATCCAGAAACATGTTCCTTACTGGTTTAACCCTTGATCCACCCAATGAAATTACCGAAGATGAGTTATGGTACATCTGGTGCCTAACTATCTTATATGCTACTAAGTTGGTTTTACCAGTTCATTCAATCTTGTCCCATCTCCTTAATCCAGAAAAATCCACCTCTCTTATCTGGACTCTTCTCGAGTGGTTCTCCCCCATTCCCTGGTGGAGAAAGAAATTACAGCAATTAACAGAATTATACAATCTTGATCGAATGCCTGCATCTGAAGCCAAAATGTTCACATCTGTGTTCATTATTCATCGGCCATCTTTCCAACATCCAGACACCAACCTTTTCTGGACTCAAGATCAGGTATATGAATATTTCACCACTCCTCATCCAGCTCTCATTGAAAATGAACTCCAGCCCAACCTCAACAATTACCTTTCCCAACTCAATCACCAAACTCCACCACATAAAGATATTTTCCATACATCTCTTGACCCTCAACATGACATGATTATGATTCCCACTCCATCAGCCATATCCAAACCAAAGTCTACAGGTATCATCATCAAGGAAGAAAAACCAGACTACACTGATTTCCTTTACCAAGACTCTCAAGACCCATGGGAAGACTTCCTTCCCCTCAGCCAACACCTTCAACAATTTCCACAACCGTCCATGTAGGAACCAGGATCATCATCTCAACCTCAGCCTCAGAAAAAAGATAAAGCAACCCAAATACCAAGTCCCAGATCCAAGTCATCATCACCCAAGACTCTACCAACAGGCTACAGGCCCCATCCACCTCCTCCTGGTCCCCACAGGAAGTTTCCTAGGCGCTCCTAGCCATTTCTCCCACCAGAAGGTGACCCAGACTGGTCAGATTGGTCATCTGAAGACGACTACATGAATCTCCACTCTCCATAAAGTAGTTTGTCTTGTTGTAATAATAATGTTTTGCTTTAGCTTTATGCTCTTGTCTTCTTGCAATCATTAAAGCTTGCTTTTACTTTATGTTTTTACTTTTGTAAAAGTCATGTCCAAGTCATGCTTTAAGTCTTTGTCGCTTGTAATAATTAAAGGAGTGTAATAAGTATGTCTTTTACTTTTCAAAAAGCAAAAGATAGGGGTCCTATCCTATCTTTACGCTTTAGAATCCTTATATAAAGGATTTCTCTCCTCATTGTAAGATATACATCGATCCATCAATCAAAAATCTCTCGTGTTTTCTAAGCTATGACTTTCTAAACTCTTCTCTCTCTCTCTGCAAATGAAGTTCTAAAGAAAAGAAAAGAATAAAGATTTTATCTGTTCATTTTGAAATCTCAAGGAAGTATGCTCTGCACTTGCCTTTCAGCAAAGATCCTGTGCATCAGAAAACTTGATAAATTTTATCTGGTTTGGTACCCTGTTTTAGACTAAAAGGAAAGTCTGTTTTGGGTTGTAAAACCTACAAAATTGTTTTAAGTATTTTGATGCTCATAAAAGTATATCGGTGAAACCGGACTTGCGGACTCATCGGCCCAAAGTACGATTCTAATCATGTAGACCTGGTGTAAACAACGCCACGTACTAATATCACAATCCAGATCCCAAGACAAATTCCTCGACATGAGCTCATACAGCTTATGCCTCTTGAATGGATCTCAAACTATGAGCAGTTCCATAATAATACAGCTCCTATTCAGACATCAGAAAGCATGTTTGAAAAACGACAAGATGGAACAGTTTGTATGACTTTCAAACCACCTCCAAGTGCTCCACAAGAGCCTCCTCGGCTCTCTTTCACTTATTCCTCAATGATCACAGCTGTTCAGACAGCTCAAGAAGATCTGCCAATCACAGGGTTCAATTCTGATGGTTATCCTGTATATCCAGCCAAACACAACAGACATTTCAATTGCTTGACAAATTCAGCTTTCTTTTTACCATCCATACTAGCACGCTCATCAATAGGTAAAGGCAATAAATCTAAAGGAGTTAATGGATTAAAACCATATACAATCTCAAATGGTGAAACTTTAGTAGCTGAATGGACAGTTCTATTGTAAGCAAATTCAACATGTGGCAAACATTCTTCCCAAGTTTTCAAGTTCTTTTGAATAATGGCACGCAACAAAGTAGACAAAGTTCTATTTACAACCTCAGTTTGTCCATCAGTTTTTGGATGACAAGTAGTAGAAAACAAAAGTTTAGTACCCAACTTTTATTGGTAAGTTTGTAGTTGTCTATTTTGATAATATTTTGATCTATAGTAAAAGCATAGAAGAACACATTGAACATTTGCAAAGTGTATTGACTGTTTTAAGGAAGGAAAAATTGTATGCTAATTTGAAGAAGTGTTCCTTTTGTACAAATCAGATTGTTTTTCTTGGTTATGTTGTGAGTGCTAAAGGAATTAAGGTTGATGAAGAGAAGGTAAAGGCTATCAAGGAGTGGCCTACACCTAAAAGTGTAAGTGAGGTAAGAAGTTTTCATGGTTTGGCTAGTTTTTATAGAAGATTTGTGAAAGATTTTAGCACCCTTGCTGCATCATTAACTGAAATTGTGAAGAAACATGTGGGATTTAAGTGGGGTAGTGAACAAGAAAGGGCATTTAATCTAATTAAGGAGAAATTAGTTTCTGCACCATTATTTGCTTTACCTGATTTTGCTAAAACTTTTGAAATTGAGTGTGATGCTTCAGATATAGGTATTGGAGCTGTTTTGGTGCAAGAAGGGCGTCCAATCGCTTACTTTAGTGAGAAATTGAGTGGAGCAGCCCTAAATTATCCTACCTATGACAAAGAGATGTATGCATTGGTGAGAGCATTGGAAACTTGGCAACATTATCTTCTACCTAAAGAGTTTGTTATACACACTGATCATGAGTCCTGGAAGCATTTGAAAGGGCAAGGTAAGTTGCATAAGAGACATGCCAAATGGGTTGAATTTATTGAGCCATTTCCTTATGTGATCAAATACAAACAAGGTAAGGAGAATGTGGTGGCTGATGCATTATCTAGAAGGTATGCACTTATCTCTACATTAAATGTAAAGTTGTTAGGATTTGAGCATATCAAAGAATTATATGTTAATGATCCTGATTTTGCTAATGTGTTTAATGCTTGTGAGAAAGTTGCATTTGGAAAGTTCTATAGGCATGATGGGTTCTTATTTAGAGAGAATAAATTGTGTGTACCTCATAGTTCTTTGCGTGAATTGCTTGTGCGTGAAGCCCATGGGGGAGGTTTAATGGGACATTTTGGCATTGCAAAGACTTTAGATGTTTTAAAAGAACACTTTTTTTGGCCACATATGAAACGTGATGTTGAAAGAATATGTGAGAAGTGTATCACTTGTAAACATGCTAAGTCTAAAGTTTTACCCCATGGATTGTATACCCCTTTACCCATACCTAGCGAACCTTGGGTTGATATTTCTATGGACTTTGTTTTGGGTCTACCTAGGTCAAAAAGGGGAAAGGATTCTGTTTTTGTTGTTGTTGATTGGTTTTCAAAGATGGCACATTACATAGCTAATTTGTTTTTCAAGGAAATAGTCAGATTGCATGGAGTACCAAGGAGCATAGTTTCAAATCGAGATACTAAGTTCTTGAGCCACTTTTGAAAAACTTTGTGGGGTAAGTTGGGTACTAAACTTTTGTTTTCTACTACTTGTCATCCACAAACTGATGGACAAACTGAGGTTGTAAATAGAACTTTGTCTACTTTGTTGCGTGCCATTATTCAAAAGAACTTGAAAACTTGGTAAGAATGTTTGCCACATGTTGAATGTGCTTACAATAGAATTGTCCATTCAGCTACTAAATTTTCACCATTTGAGATTATTTATGGTTTTAATCCATTAACTCCTTTGGATTTATTGCCTTTACCTATTGACGAACGTGCTAGTATGGATGGTAAAAAGAAAGCTGAATTTGTCAAGCAATTGCATGAGAGAACGCGACAACACATAGAAAAGAGAACTGAACAATATGCTACTCAAGCCAACAAAGGACGTAAGCAAGTGGTTTTTCAGCCTGGAGATTCGGTTTGGGTGCATATGAGAAAGGAGAGGTTTCCAGCACAAAGGCGTTCCAAGTTGCTTCCAAGGGGAGATGGTCCATTTCAAGTGGTTGCACGAATCAATGACAATGCCTACAAATTGGATCTTCCTAGTGAGTATAATGTGAGTGCTACTTTCAATGTTTCTGATCTTTCTCTTTTTGATGTAGGTGAAGATTCGAGGACGAATCCTTTTGAGGAGAGGGGGAATGATGAGAACCATCAAGAGAATACCATTAAAGCTTCAAGTGATCCTTTGCACATTCATGGAGGCCCAATTACAAGAGCTAGAGTCAAAAAGATGCAAGCTGCTTTAAATGGATTAATTGGGAAAATATGGATTGAAAATACAATTCAAGATGCAAGACATCATGAATTGGGCTTGGAGAGAAGACAAGACTTTGTGGCCTTTATTCAAGCTATTGGGCAGTCGAATACGCAACTTGAATCAAATGTAGGAAGGGCAACTTCGGAATAAAACTAGTATTGATTGAGCCAGAAGTAATATGCAAGCTATATACGGTTGGAAAGATAATTAAGTTAGCTTTCCAATGAATTTTACAGACCTATATTTGGAGTTCTCTAGAAGGAGTTATGACCAATTCATTACAGCTTGTTCAGACTTGGGATTTTCAACGACTCCTTTGTTTTTCAACTTCATTTATTTGTTTTGTTTCAAGTTTGTCAATGTGTAAGGTAAGTCTACCATCAATAATGGTGGGCTAACATTAAGTTTGTCAATGATAACATTAAATAAGGTAAGTATTAAGTTTGTCAATGCTAGCATTAATTATGGTGGGTTGGTGAAGACTTTTGAAGCATCCTTTGACAAACCTATACTTGGAGGGTTGTTCCAATGTTTTCATTTTTACTTTTAGGATTTGGGTTTTTTTTATTAGCCTATTTAAACCCAGCAACCTTGCTATGTAAGAAAAAAATTAGAAATTAATGTTATTTTGAATTTGAAAGATTATTCTTTCTTTGGTTCTTTTGAGAACTAGTGAACTTATCAAGAATTAGCATTCTTGTGGTGTTCCAAATTTAGACTTATCACTCACCTTCTCATCTATTTCTTGAGTGTGGCGTCAATATCATTCTCTATACCTTTGGTTCATGTTTTCTTAAGCATTGTGTCAAGGTTTTGTTTGTTTTAAATCTGTTTAGAACTTTCTTGGGAAGTTGAAACTTCAATTTAAGTGTGGGTTTCAAAATTTCATTGTGGGATTCGCATCAAGCCTGGTAGTAATTGCTTTGGTGACATCTGGGTTGCTTTGTCCTTTTTCTGAGGTTGAGGCTGAGATGATGATCCTGGTTCATGCATGGCTGGTTGTGGAAATTGTTGGAGATGTTGACTGAGTGGGAGAAATTCTTCCCATGGGTCTTGTGAGTCTTGGTAGAGGAAATCGGTGAAATCTGGTTTTTCTTCTTTGATTATGATGCCTGTAGATTTTGGTTTGGATATGGCAGATAGAGTTGGGATCATGATGAGGTCGTGTTGTGGACCCAGAGAGGTGTAAGCAATGTCCTTGTGCGGAGCAGTTTGATGATTTAATTCACAAAGATAATTGTGGAAATTTTTCTGTATTCCGATATCTTGTTCAAGGAGGGCTGGATGTGGTAAAGTCAACCAATCATATACCTGGTCTTGAGTCCAGAATAAGCTGGTGTCTGGATGTTGGAAGTATGCCCTATGAATAATGAACACGGATGTGAACATTTTTGCTTCGGGTGGTGGCATACGTTCCAAATTATAAATTTTTGACAACTATTGGTGTATTTAAACTTAGCAACCTTGCTATGTAAGGATGAGAGATTAATGTTATTTGAATTTGAAAGATTATTATTTCTTTGGTTTTTTTGAGAACTAGTGAACTTATCAAGAAATTAGAATTCTTGTGGTGTTCCAAATTTAGACTTATCACTCACTTTCTCGTCTATTTCTTGACTGTGGCATCAATATCATTCTCTATACCTTTGGTTCATGGTTTCTTAAGCATTGGGTCAAGGTTTTGTTTATTTTAAATCTGTTTAGAACTATCTTGGGAAGTTGAAACTTCAATTTAAGTGTGGGTTTCAAAGTTTCATTGTAGGATTCACATCATTTGGTATCAGAGCTAGTTTCTAATCAGGTTTGAATGCCTTATATGTTTTGATTATCGAAAAAAAAAGAGAAAAAAAGGTACAAAAAAAAAGCTTGCAAAAGGAATCAAGTATTCCTACTTTCATCAAATTGAATTTTAGTTATTCCTTTTCCTTGACATTGTTTGCACACAATATCAATTGTGTTCCTTTGCTTTCTTTTCATCAAATTACTTGTTGTCTTTGTGTCCTCTTAATTCCTTTTCTTCGTTTAGTGTGTTGATTCGTCATAGTTGGTGTGCCACCTGGGTTTTTCGTGATTTTGTTTATTTAGTTCAATACAGTACTGAAAGAGAGAATTAAGTGTGGTTAATAAAAAAAAAAAGAAAAAGTTTGTGAGATCATTAGAGGGTAAAAGCCAATTTGTGTGTTAAACACGAGAGTTAAGTGACATCAAATTGAGTGAAACACGTGAGGGAGTGTTGTGAGGTTTTTTTTTTTTTGCTAACATTTTTTTCATATCACAAATATGTCAAAAGATCAAGAAGCTGTTGATACGAACCCCATCAAGAACTGACGCGAACTTAACCAAATTAGTTCCCAAGATCGAATCTAAACCCAGGAATGGAATGGAACCTTGACCCAATGATTATTGGAAGCACGAACCTTGGTATGTGAAGACGCCACAATCAGCTATGGAAGGTCTGATTAATAAGTCAAGATATTGAACGCCACGGAAATCCGATAAGTTCAAAGAGTTCGTAAAGAACCAAAGAGCATTAACTCTCACAATTGCATCAAAAAAAAGCTCCCTCTCGTTTATTAGATACGAGTACATTATATAAGGTTGGTTACAAGAATTTAAACCAAATCAGAATCCTAATCTAAGTAAATAGTAAAGAATTTAAACCAAATTAGAATCCTAATCTAACTAAATAGGAAAGAATTTAAACCAAATCAGAATCCTATTTGGCTTTAAATACCTTACATCAATTAAATGAAAACTAGGCAATTAAAATAGAACTAACTGATTTGTTTTCCTAATAGCCTCCTTAAGAAATGGGAAAGTATCTGAAAAAAGAAAATAATATATTTTTTCGCCATAATGTGCAAACCAACTCCCTATTTCATGGAAGTGAATATTTGGAAACTTCAAAAGCCTGAATCATGCATTTATCATGAGCGATTCCTTCAAAAGGCCTCCATGAATTTGATTGAGCCCAAGTTACTTGAATCAATCCATTAAGCACTTCTTTGAATTTCTTTGCTCAAGCTCTCATAACAGGTTCGACGGGAACTTGAATAGAATCTGAATATACCCCATCCCATGTGCTTGTGATAGTCTTATCCTTAATCTCATTAGCTGTAGACCAATCATTCAAGCTCAAAGCCATGCAACAACAATTTGAGCACATGAATATGATGATTGGAGAGATCCGTGACAAATTGGAGAGGCAAGACACTGCCATAGCCAGTCTACAAAGGGGGCAACAACCAATAGCTCCTAATGTAAGAGGTAATCAAGGGCGTGCTGCCATGGGAGAAGAAGATGGTGATAACTTAGATAATTTTGATGACCAAGCCACTGTTGACATGCGTGGAAGAGATGATAGAAGGGCAAGTCGTATAGATCGTGATTTGGGGAGTATCAAACTGAAAGCTTATTTGGAGTGGGAAAAAAATGATCCGGAAGCTTATTTGGAGTGGGAAAAAAAGATGGAGCTAGTATTTGATTGCCACAACTACTCTGAGGAGAAAAAGGTAAAACTAGCTACCGTTGAATTTACTGATTATGCTATAATTTGGTGGGATCAACTTGTTTTGAGTAGGAGACGAAATCGTGAAAGGCCTATAAACACTTGGGAGGAGATGAAGGCCATCATGAGGAGGAGATTTGTTCCTAGTCATTATTATAGGGAGCTGCACCAAAGGCTTCAAAGTCTTACACAAGGTTCTAGAAGTATGGAAGATTACCACAAGGAGATGGAAATAATCATGATTCGAGCCAATATTGAAGAAGAACGAGAGGCCACTATGGCAAGATTTTTACATGGTTTAAATCAAGATATTGCTAATGTGGTTGACTTGCAACTCTATGTTGAGTTGGAAGACATGGTTCACTTGGCCATGAAAATGGAACAACAATTGAAAAAGAAAGGTTCCACTAGAACTAATTTGGGTTCATCTTCCTCATGAAAGTCAAAATGGATCAAAGATGAAAAGGCTGTTTCAAAACCTAAGATTGAGCCATTCAAGGATTATAAAGAGGGAGGCAACCAAAGCAAAGGTAAATCTGATTCCCAACACTCTAGAAATAGAGATATTAAGTGTTTTAAATGTTTGGGGACATGTCATATTGCATCTCAATGTCCAAATCAGAGAGCAATGATCTTGAGGGATGATGGTGATGTGGAAACCGAGAGTGAATCGGATGATGATCCTATGCCACCTTTGGAAGATGCTAATGATGGTGTAGAATATCCTGTTAATGGTAAATTGATGGTTGCTAGGCGTGCTCTCAACATGCAAGTAAAAGAGGATGCGGAGGTACAACGTGATAACATTTTTCATACTAGATGCCACATCAAAGATAAGGTATGTAGTATAATAATTGATGGTGGAAATTGCACTAAAACTGAATTTGAAAACTTTGAAACATCCTAGGCCATATAAACTACAATGGCTGAATGATTGTGGAGAAGTTAAAGTAAATAAACAAGTGCTGGTTTCATTTTCTATTGGGAGATACAAGGATGAGGTTGTATGTGATGTAGTACCCATGCATGCTGGACAAATTCTTTTGGGGCAACCTTGGCAATATGATAGGCGTGTGACACATGATGGTTACTTAAATAGATATTCTTTTGTAATGAATAAAAAGCAAATCACTCTTGTACCTTTAACGCCTAAACAAGTGTATGAGGATCAAAAGTCAATACAAAAAGAGAGTGATGCAAAAAAAAGAAAAGGAAAGTACAAAAGAAGGAGAGAATGAGAGAAAAGCAAGTGGAAAGATAGAAAAAAATATTGTCGAGAGAAAAGAGAGGCAACAAGTGAACTTGTTTGCAAAAGAGAGCGAGGTTAAGAGGGCTTTCTTTTCAAAACAGCCTATCATTGTACTTTTGTGCAAAGAGGGTTGTTTACATACTAATGAGCTTAACGTTTTTTTGCCTAGTGCTATTGTGACTCTTTTGCAGGACTTTGATGATGTGTTTCCAAGTGAGGTCCCTAATGGTTTGCCACCTATTAGGGGAATTGAGCATCAAATAGACTTTGTTCCTGGAGCTACCATTCTTAATAGACCCGCATATAGAAGCAACCCTGAGGAGACAAAGGAGCTTCAAAGGCAGGTTAAATAACTCTTGGCAAAGGGATATGTGAGGGATAGCGGTGGGCAAATCGGATTTCGGATAATTCGGATTGGAAAAAATTCATCCGAATTCAATCCAAATTTCCATCCGATTCGGATCGGATGGAAATTCAGATTGAATTCGGATTCGGATCGGATGAGTTTGGATTCGGATTAATTCGAATTGAAATCGGATTTGGACTTTTTCACAATTCTCACAAAAAATTTATAAAATCTATAATTAATCAAACTTACTAACCATTAAAAAAATTGAACACAAGCTGACAAATGACAATGTATATTGTATTGTTTCCTTGACATATATATATTCTCATACGCATTCATTTCGTACAAACACTCTTATTTCATTCAATTAGTAATGCTCTTACAAGTTAGGTGCATAAACATTACTCCAAGTTCAAGCCTCCAATATAAGCAACACAAAATAAACATTGCTCCAAGTCTCGAAAAAAACAACACAAAATAAACTTTGCTCCAACTCTAAGTCTCCAACTCTCCAAGTAAACAACACAAAATAAACATTACTCCAAGTCTCCCAACAAACAACACAAAATAAACAATTAAACATTACTCCAAATCTTCAAATAAATAAACAACATAAAATCACAAAATAAATATTTTCCTTATATCATCCAAAAATAAAATAAACCAAAATAAAAAATTATCATCTAAAAACATTTAGATAGACATCATAGACTACAAGTTCTTCAAACCTAAAGTACAATAACACAAAATTAAACTCACAACACACTTTGATGAGTCCTTAACTTTTGCTTTCCAACTACCAACTTCAATTTTCCTAACATAAGATCACAAACAATTATCATGTTACAATTGACTTAAAACCAAAAGTAAAACAATTATAAATATAATACCTTAAAACCAAAAGATTTATTAAATTTAAGAGTTACCTATTCAAATATCATGACGAGTACAAGCACCCATCGTTATAATTGTTGAAGCTTGTGATTGTACATACTCTTTAAAATGAAAAAAAAAACATAATAACTTATAATTAGTGCATGAGTAATATAAAAAAATGTGTTATTATGATCTTTCAACTCTTGATTAAGGTCGTAGATGGGAGTGGCAAAATGTTTAGGTTGCAACCAATTTTCAGCACAAATCAATGCTTCAATCATAGTGGGAGTTAAAGAACTTCTATATTCGTCAATGATACGACCTCCAGTGCTAAAGGCAGACTCCGAAGCCACAGTAGATACCGGAATTGCAAGGATATCCCTTGCTATTTTCTGTAATATCGGATACTTCGACCCATTCACCTTTCACCATAATAAAACATTTAGTTTATCATTACTAGGATCTTCAATCGGGTCAAGTAAGTATCTTTCCACCTCAGTCGTCACAAGCTTGCCCTCGTTTTGAATTAAAACTTTCTGAGCATATCCAAGAAAAGGACAAGCAACTCGTAAAGTATCATCACCATGTTCCATTATGTACCCTTCTTGCTGATCCGTGTCATCTACAAGGTGCAGAGAAGAACTAGAACCGCCATCGCCACCACTGACACTGCCATTAGGAGAACTCTCACTAGGCAATGGTGGTGAGGAGTTCCATCCACTATATACATCAAAAAGTGAATTCAACATGCTTTTCATCACCGCGACCATTTCTTCAATCTTCGCACTATCATCAGAAAAAATCATACTAAAAATATGTTTAGTAAAATCCATTTTGCAGCGCGGATCAAGTATTGAGGCAATAATCAAGATTTTGTTGATTTTCTCCATGCACTCCCATACTAGAAGCCATCAAATGCACATAAACATCTTTGCTTTTTTCTAATGCACTCAATGAATTCTCGATTAAGCCAATTGTATCTTAACAACGATTAGAAGTGACACTCAAAGAAGCTGAAAAAGTCAATGTAGCATCATAAAAGATCTTTAAAAACCTCACAATTCTTTCGGCATATTCCCAATCTTCAAGCTCAGGAGGCCCCACCCTTTTTTCCCATTTTCTTCCTCTCTAAACTATGCTTCATACGGTTTATCCACTTCTACCATCCTCTCAAATGCCTCCCAAAATTTCAACGCAGTCATCAACATCAAATAGGTGGAATTCCACCTAGTGATACAATCCAAAACCACAGTTCCATTAGGGCCTTTCACATTATCTATGCACTGTTTAAATGCTTTCAATCTCGAAGTGGATGATCTCACATACTTCACAGCATTCCGGATACCGGCAACTGAGGCATGCAACTCTTTTAACCCCCCTATTTGCTTGTGCGTGAAGCCCATGGGGGAGGTTTATGGGACATTTTGGCATTGCAAAGACTTTAGTTGTTTTAAAAGAACACTTTTTTTGCCCCATATGAAACGTGATGTTGAAAGAATATGTGGGAAGTGTATCACTTGTAAACAAGCTAAGTCTAAAGTTTTACCCCATGGATTGTATAACCCTCTGCCCATACCTAGTGAACCTTGGGTTGATATTTCTATGGACTTTGTTTTGGGTTTCCCTAGGTCAAAAAGGAGAAAGGATTCTGTGTTTGTCGTTGTTGATAAGTTTTCAAAGATGGCACATTTCATTCCATGTCATAAAACGGATGATGCAACAAACATATCTAATTTATTTTTTAAGGAAATAGTCAGATTGCATGGAGTGCCAAGGAGCATAGTTTCAGATCGAGATGCTAAGTTTTTTAGCCACTTTTGGAAAACTTTGTGGGGTAAGTTGGGTAACATGCCAACCACTTGTCTCAATTCAAGGCCCTAACCTATAAGCATGGATTAGCGGGGTACCATCCAAAGGACTGCGGATGGTATAAGAGAATCCTTCGGGAAAAAAGGCAAAGGGGGCTACAAGACGTAAAGAGTGAGTGTGACATAAAGAGTGAGTGTGATATAAAGTAAAGTAGATTCCTTTACTTTATATAAAGTAAGTCTTTATGTTGTAAAGTAGATTCCTTAGTGATAAGGATCAATAATGTACATAGTGTGTAATAGTGCTTCCCTTATGCTTATAAAAGGGAACCCTTGGTTAGAGTCGAGGCATCGAGTCTTGGAGCCTCTTATTGTATTGCAAATCTCTCATTGCTATTAATGAATTAACCAACCTTCTGTTGGTAGTTTTATAAATTTGGTATCAGAGCCATATTTCCCAAAAGGAAACCCCTGGGTGTGCAACAATATTATGCTCTGTGGTTGCCGAAGTTCTTCGGATCCTCCACATCAGAAGGTTGTTGGATACTGATCTAGCTGAAAACTTTTCCATACTAAAACACTACAGAGTAATTCTGAAAGGTGTGGCGCCCCTTTGTTAAGGCTAGGATTGCCGTTTGTTCAGGGCTTATCACCCCAAAGAAAATCCTCTGATTTCTTTTAGCCATGGAAAACCAAAACAGTAACCGATCAGAAAACCAACAAATTTCTGACCAAGCATCCACCTCGGCCATCGTGAGTCCCAACTGATAGTTCACCCGCCATAAATTTTCATTATGAAACCCGAGAGGATGAAAACAGTGAGAGAGTGGTTCAGTCCTTCAGACTTGATCCGTTAGACCCTTATAGATACTACCATATTAGCCCCACTTTAAACCATCTTAGAGCTATAATTCCCATAAGACAGCCCAAGCTAAAGACTATCTATAAATCTTCAGAAATCACTGTCCAGTCCATATCCTCTAGCTCAAAAGAAACATACCTTCCCATAATCTCTACAAATGAGGTTACAAGGTATAGGATGCAGGGATACAAGGGATTGCATCTTGGAGCTATCCAGATAGGAATACAACCACTGTTCCTAGCTGGAAAAGATATTACATGCTTCATTGCCATCCTAGATACTAGGTGGCAGACATTTGAAAAGGCCTTGATCACTGCTGTTGAAGCAGGACTCAATCAGGGTCATGTTGTTCTCCAAGTTGAGCCAAACTTCACCCTTGATATAAACAAGCCATCCCTCACAGATGCTATTAAGGTACTGATTCAGGTGAATGGGTTAACTATGAAACCTGATGAATCTGCCTTAGCAATTCACCACTCCATGACCTATAAAGTCCAAACCCACATGTTCTCTATGAACAATACTGGAAAGCCAATTACCAGGTTTCTTGCTGGTGATGGCAGAGTCTTTCAGCCCAGGACTTATAGGGAAAACCAACTCATTTTTCCTCCACAATGGATTAATGAGTATGAGAAAAACAACAGGCCACAGCAGATCCATGAAGTTCCAAAAATCAAGAAAGGTTGCAAGAAGGAAGGGTATCAGTTTCTTTCCCTACAAAAACCAAAGCCCTTTATCCATGTGAAAAATGCCAACTTGATGGAAGGCATCCGTCCTTGTGCACACACATGCCAAGGAGAACAACCTCCTGTAGAATCATGGGTCCAGTCAATATGATTACTACCCCAGACCTTGACAATGAATTCGTCAGGGATGTTCCAGGTGGTATCTATGCTGCCAAATGGGTAGTACAGAAGAGCAATCCAACTGAATTTGGTCCAATTGAAAAAGCTCTCAATTGGTCTAATATAAATGCTGTCGAACAAAACCAAGCGCTGGGAGATATCATGGTCACACAACAACAGATTCTTGCTGATTTAGCTATAATCAGAAAACAGCTAAAGAAAACAAGAAAACAACACAAGGTGACTACCCAGCAGTTTTCACAACTGCATGATGATGCTACCAGAACTATAAATATGATAGTCATGACAGGAGCAGCAGATGATGATGAAATAGAAAGAACGAGAGAGTGCTACACCAGAAAAAGGGTGTCCAGGCACTGGAAAAGCAAACCCACAAAACCATGGTATCAATTAGAGCCAGGTTTCGATCCTTTCAGCAAGGTTCCTGTGCATCAGAAAACTTGATAAATTTTATCTGGTTTGGTATAAAGTAAAGTAGATTCCTTTACTTTATATAAAGTAAGTCTTTATGTTGTAAAGTAGATTCCTTAGTGATAAGGATCAATAATGTACATAGTGTGTAATAGTGCTTCCCTTATGCCTATAAAATCTGACGGTGCGTTCTTTAAGCCGAAAGGGTTTAAAGTGGGGCTAATATGGTAGTATCTATAAGGGTCTAACGGATTAGCGGCTGCCCTTAGACTTATAGCAGGATTCGTTGGATCACTCCGACGATGGTGGGGAAGAAAGTGATAAAAAAATTCCAATTCTTTCTTTCACTAACCCCCTTTGTGATTGAAACAGATTATAAGTACCTCCAGGGATTACTCAGAAGAAAGGAAGGAGAAATCCCAGACCCACAGCTTGCAATAATGGGTTAACCATGAAACCTGATGAATCTGCCTTAGCAATTCACCACTCCATGAATTCACTGCTCCAGAATTTACTGGTCAGCATCGGAGTTTTACTTACCTTGAAGACCCCTTCGTTTTCAAAATCTTGTTCTTCATTTCACCAAAATGGTATGCTTAAAATCTTTATTCAATTTTGATCAATAAAGAGTATTGTTCATAGAGAACATTCTCCTTCGTACCAAGCCACCATTTTTTCAAAATAAGCCAGTCTTTCTTTGGGCTTCATTCCGTCAATGTTCCAGAACTACTTTGTTGCGTGCCATTATTCAAAAGAACTTGAAAATGTGAGAAGAATGTTTGCTACATGTTGAATGTGCTTACAATAGAATTGTCCATTCAGCTACTAAATTTTCACCATTTGAGATTATATATGGTTTTAATCCATTAACTCCTTTGGATTTATTGCCTTTACCTATTGACGAACGTGTTAGTATGGATGGTAAAAAGAAAGCTGAATTTGTCAAGCAATTGCATGAGAGAACACGACAACACATAGAAAAGAGAACTGAACAATATGCTACTCAAGCCAACAAAGGACGTAAGCAAGTGGTTTTTCAGCCTGGAGATTGGGTTTGGGTGCATATGAGAAAGGAGAGATTTCCAGCACAAAGGCGTTCCAAGTTGCTTCCAAGGGGAGATGGTCCATTTCAAGTGGTTGCACGAATCAATGACAATGCTTACAAATTGGATCTTCCTGGTGAGTATAATGTGAGTGCTACTTTCAATGTTTTTGACCTATCTCCTTTCAATGTAGGTGAAGATTCGAGGACGAATCCTTTTGAGGAGAGGGGGAATGATGAGAACCATCAAGAAAATACCATTAAAGATTCAAGTGATCCTTTGCACATTTATCGAGGCCTAATTACAAGCGCTAGAGCTAAAAAGATGCAAGCTGCTTTAAATTTATTAATTGAGAAAATATGGATTGAAAATACAATTCAAGATGCAAGACATCATGAATTGGGCTTGGAGAGAAGACAAGGCATTGTGGCCATTATTCAAGCTATTGGGCAGCCAAATACACAACTTGGATCAAATGCAGGAAGGGCAACTTTGGAATAAAACTGGTATTGATTGAACCAGAAGTAATATGCAAGCTATATATCGTTGGAAAGATAATTAAGTTAGCTTTCCAATGCATTTTACAAAGCTAGATTTGCAATTCTCTAGAAGAAGTTATGACCAATTCATTACAGCTTGTTCAGACTTGGGATTTTCAACGACTCCTTTGTTTTCAACTTCATTTGTTTGTTTTGTTTCAAGTTTGTCAATGTGTAACGTAAGTCTACCATCAATGATGGTGGGCTAACAATAAGTTTTTCAATGATAGCATTAATTATGGTTGGTTGGTGAAGCATCCTTTGACAAACCTATACTTGGAGGGTTGTTCCAATGTTTTAATTTGTATTTTTAGGATCCTGAGTTTCTATTGGTGTATTTAAACTCAGCAACCTTGCTATGTAAGGATGAGAGATTAATGTTATTTGAATTTGAAAGATTATTCTTTCTTTGGTTCTTTTGAGAACTAGTGAACTTATCAAGAAATTAGCATTCTTATGGTGTTCTAAATTTAGACTTGTCACTCACCTTCTCATCTATTTCTTGAGTGTGGCGTCAATATCATTCTCTATACCTTTGGTTCATTTTTTCTTAAGCATTGGGTCAAGGTTTTGTTTGTTTTAAATCTGTTTAGAACTTTCTTGGGAAGTTGAAAGTTCAATTTAAGTGTGGGTTTCAAAGTTTCATTGTGGGATTCGCATCAACGGAGACAGCTAAAAAATCTGTGTACCTTTCACGGGTTAGACAAATTTCCTAAACAAGAAGCCAATATGTTCACCACAGTCTTCATCGTTCACAGGCCTTACTTCTAACATCTAGAAACAAAAGACTATTGGACACAGGACATGGCTTATGAATGGAGAACTTTTCCACACCCATTCCCAATCCATTATGACCCAACCATCACTTCAACCCTAAAAGCCTATCTCATGGAACTCAACAATGTTCAACCTCCAACCAGTAACATTCACCACACATCTCTTGGTCCAGCTCATACCCTTGAAATAATTCCAACAACTCAAACCTGTACTCCAGATTCCAGCTCCACTCCTCATGGAATCCTTGTTACAGAACATCGTCCTGATTTTACCAATGTCTTATTCCAAGACTCCCAAGATCCATATGAAGATTTTTAGTCACTTCTCCCATCAGAATCTAAGTACACTGTCACTGAACCTGAACCTCCAGCTCCACACAAAAGAAAAGCTGCAACACCATCACATGATTTTCCAGAAGCATCTTCCTCACAATATCCTCCATACTCATCACAGCGTGAAGATTTCCCACAGCCAGTTCTTCCACCATCACTAAGAAGTCAGAACTGTCCTTGGCCATGTGTTCCGGGATGTTCTTATCCAGCTCGTGATCAAGATAACACAGAATCTGATACCAACACTATCTCTCTTTAAGATATTTAATGTATTGTAATAATTATGCTTTAGCTTTGCTTCTAGAAAAGTGTGCTTTTACTTTTCCAAAGTTTGGCTTTAGACACCACTATTCCCATTCCATCCATAAAACTCCAAATCTTACCTTCAAAATTCCAAAGACCAATCCCTGCCATTGGACTCCTTGATACAGATGCCCAAAGAAGTATGTTAAACCCATACATTCTTCCACCTCAGTCTTGGCAACATTATGAAGAAAATTTCAAAGCAGTTAACAGAAAATTCTTCACCACCAAATTGATTACCAAAAAACCCATTAGTATTCAAATCTTTCCAAATTGTGTTATCTGGACAAAAGTCATCGGTTCTCATCATTCTAATAAGGATATCTTGTAACGATTTGATATCATTCACCAGATAAAACACCTCCAGATCATTCCTACTGGAATTAGGATCAAATTCATGTTCAAACCTTTCACCAATATTCTTAAACTGGTTTAACTGAAACCCCTCAGTCCTTCCAAGACATTTCCATAAAGTTTTTGAAATATTATCCTGAGTCTCATGCTGATTTCCAGCATCCAAATCCTCTGAGGAAAAATCCACATTTCTTTGTTCAGTTACCCTTCAAGCTGAATGAAGATGTCAACCCAACCAAAGCCACCCATCCAGGAATGAGTCCTTTAGACTTAGTCCTATCCCAAAAGGAATGTTCTCAGTTGCTAGCCCAAGGTCTCATTGAACCTACCAGTTCTCAATTGGCTTGCCAAGCTTTTTATGTTGAAAAACATTTTAAGATTGTTAGAGGAAAAAAACGATTAGTCATTGACTATCAGCCTCTAAACATGTTTTTGCAAGATGAAAAATTCCCTTTGCCAAAAAGACAGAGCATGTTCACTTACATAAAAAAATGCTCAAATCTTTTCAAAATTTGATCTTAGATCATGATTTTGGCAACTTGGAATTAAACCTACAGAAAGATATAAAATCGCCTTTTGCATCCTAAATGCCCATTATCAATAGACGGTTTTACCCTTTGGTCTGAAAACAGCCCCATCCATTTTCCAAAAATCCATGGTCCAAATTTTCCAACCAATCTTGCATAGTATATTGATTTACATTGACGATATTTTGTTATTTTCAGGTACACATGATGAAAATTGCCAATTGTTAGATCAATTCTTTGATATAATTTAAACTCATGGAATCATGTTGTCAGCAAAAAAAAGCACAATTGCCACCAATAACATTGAATTCCTTGGAATGACTATCAAAGACAGATACTACCAGCCAGGAAGGCAAGTTGCCCAAGAGCTTATCCACTTTCCAGAACAGGACCTTTCCAGAAGACAAATACAGTAATTTCTTAGTATTATCAACTACATCAGGGACTTTATTCCTCATGTTGATAAACACACCCGATAGCTGTCAGCCCTGTTGAAAAAGAATCCACTACCATGGAACAACAACCACACACTTACTATCACAACTTTAAAACAAATCGCACAAAACCCGCCACCATTGAAGCTTATCACAGATGGCAGACGGATATTGCAGACTGATGCAAGTGACAAATCTTAGGGGGCCATCCTCCTTGAAGAAACAGATGGAAAAGAACACTTTATTGCATATGCGGTTGGACACTTCTCTGACACACAAGTCCATTACCACAGTGTGTTCAAAGAAATTTTAGCAGTCAAGAAGGGTATTCAAAAATTTAATTATCATCTTATAGGCTACCACTTTCTTATCAGAATGGACAACTCAGCCTTCCCTAACATCATGAATTTCAAAGGTAAAAATGTTCCTGAAAAGATGTTGCTAAAGTTAAAAGACTGGTTTTCAAAATACGACTTCTCTGTGAAGTATATAAAAGGAGAACATAACCTCATCCCTGATATGCTCTCACAACTTGTAAAACCAGAGAAATCCTTGCTTTTCATATCCATGGCTACTTCACTCCCATCACAAGCCATTACCAAAAAATAATTTCCTCTCGGGAAAACCTTCACCACAGTCTTTGCTATATAGGAGTTTGCTAAGAAAGTTGTTTTTAGGTTTTTCATGAAAGTCTATCTCTTATCAGACTCATTTCCATTTTCAACCTTTCATCCTGAAAATCTATTCCTTACAGGCTTAACCCTAGACCCTTCCAGGGAAATCTCAGCAGATGAGTTATGGTACATATGGTGCCTAACTGTCCTCTATGCCACTAAACTGATTGTCCCTGTCACTCTCACTTTGGAGCACCTACTTAATCCAGAAAAATCCACTTCATTTACCTCGACACTCCTTGAATGGTTTTCTCTAATTCCTTGGTGGAGAAAGAAGCTCCAACAGTTGTCAGAAATTCATAATTTGGAATGTATGCCACCATCCAAAGCAAAAATGTTCACATTTGTGTTCATTATTCATAGGCCATACACCAGCTCATTCTGGACTCAAGACTAGGTATATGATTGGCTAACTCTACCACATCCAGCCTTCCTTGAATAAGACAGTGGAGTACGAAAAAGCCACCACAATTATCTTTGTGAATTAAACCATCAACCTGCTCCGCATAAAGATATTACTCACACCTCTCTTGGTCCACAACATGACATCATTATGATACCAACTCCAACTCCAGTTCTGGTTTCCAACCAAAACCAATAGGAATTGTCATTAAAGAAGAACGACAAGATTTTATTGACTTCCTGTACCAGGATGCACAAGACCCATGGGAAGAATTCTTGCCATTAAGTCAACACCTTCAACAACTTTAATAAATCCAACCAACACACGCACCAGACGAACCAGCAAGGAAAGCCAGCTCTAACAAACGGACAACTAGCTCTAGTGAACAGCATCCCTCTTCCACGTGGCGTAAAATGTTCTGCCCTTATCCTCCCTGTCGTCCAGATCACCAACACCCACTAGACGAACCAGCAAGGAAAGCCAACTCTAGCAAACAGACAGCTAGCTCCAGTGAACAGCATCCCTCTTCCACATGGTGTAAAATATTCTGCCCTTATCCTCTCTGTCGCCCAGATCACCAACACCCAGCAGAAACTCCACGACCATCACTCAAAATCCTTTTCTCAAAAGATAAAATGAAACCGACAGCTGATCCGACAAAGACTATATGAATTTGTCATCTCCATAAAGTAGTTTGTCTTGACTTGCTTTTTCAAAAGCTTGAATAATTAAGGCATGACTTTATTACCTATGAGTGTTTACTTTTTCAATGCTTGTAATTATTAAGGCATGACTTTATTGCCTTTACTTTTAGAAAACCTTATCGTTTGTAATCAAAGCTTGCTTTTAGAAAAGTGATAGGGATTCTGTCCTATCCTTTTCATTATTATGTTTCCAAAGATAGGGATTTGTGATGCGAATCCCACAATGAAATTTTGAAACCCACACTTAAATTGAAGTTTCAACTTCCCAAGAAAGTTCTAAACAAATTTAAAACAAACAAAACCTTGACCCAATGCTTAAGAAAACATGAACCAAAGGTATAGAGAATGATATTGACGCCACACTCAAGAAATAGATGAGAAGGTGAGTGATAAGTCTAAATTTGGAACACCACAAGAATGCTAATTCTTGATAAGTTCACTAGTTCTCAAAAGAACCAAAGAAAGAATAATCTTTCAAATTCAAAATAACATTAATTTCTAATTTTTTCTTACATAGCAAGGTTGCTGGGTTTAAATAGGCTAATAAAAAAAACCCAAGATCCTAAAAATAAAAATGGAAACATTGGAACAACCCTCCAAGTATAGGTTTGTCAAAGCATGCTTCAAAAGTCTTCACCAACCCACCATAATTAATGCTAGCATTGACAAACTTAATACTTACCTTATTTAATGTTATTATTGACAAACTTAATGTTAGCCCACCATTATTGATGGTAGACTTACCTTACACATTGACAAACTTGAAACAAAACAAATAAATGAAGTTGAAAAACAAAGGAGTCGTTGAAAATCCCAAGTCTGAACAAGCTGTAATGAATTGGTCATAACTCCTTCTAGAGAACTCCAAATCTAGCTCTATAAAATTCATTGAAAAGCTAACTTAATTATCTTGCCAACGGTATATAGCTTGCATATTACTTCTGGCTCAATCAATACCAGTTTTATTCCGAAGTTGCCCTTCCTGCATTTGATTCAAGTTGCGTATTCAGCTGCCCAATAGCTTGAATAAAGGCCACAAAGTCTTGTCTTCTCTCCAAGCCCAATTCATGATGTCTTGCATCTTGAATTGTATTTTCAATCCATATTTTCTCAATTAATCCATTTAAAGCAGCTTGCATCTTTTTGGCTCTAGCTCTTGTAATTGGGCCTCCATGAATGTGCAAAGGATCACTTGAAGCTTTAATGGTATTCTCTTGATGGTTCTCATCAATTTGTCCTATCCTTTTCCCCGACTCCTATATAATCTAAGCTTGTCTTAGTTTTGGGGGGAACTTGTTTGAAGAAATAAAATCTTATGTTTTCCATAATCATGAGTTTCTAAACTCTCTCTCTCTCTCTCTCTGTCAATGAAGCTCTAAGGCTTCAAAGAAAATTAAGAAAGCTTAAATCTGTTCATTTTGAAATCTCAAGGAAGTATGCTCTGCACTTGCCTTACGCAAGGATCCTGTGCATTAGAAAACTTGATAAGTTTTATCTGGTTTTGTACCCTGTTTTAGACTAGAGAAAAGTCTGTTTTGGGTTGTAAAACCTAGAAATTTTTTTTAAGTTTTTGATGCTCATAGAGGTATATCGGCTGGAAACCAGAACTTGCGGGCTACTGGCCCAAAGTAAAGTTTTAACTATTGTAGATCTGTTATAAACAACACCACGTACTTGAAAATAAAGATTGGTGTCTTGAAGAGAAATGTTGAAATTTGGATAAAAAGTGAGGAGAACACTTCCAGCATGAAGGGTGGTTAGAACAGTACTAATAACAGGATCTTGATACTGTTTGAACACAGTCCAAAGATAGCAATTATGGTATGTAATAAAATCCTTTCCTTCCATATAAGGTCAGGATTAATCTTACTCCTCCGAGATGGAGTAAGATGCTTCGACTGGAAAAGAGAAGGTTATACTCATCTCCATCTCAGAGGAATAAGATTAATGCTGACCTTACATGGAAGGAAAGGATTACCTGTTATAGCCAGAATTGCTATGCTGGACACCAGGTTCAAACAGTGTCATGATGCTGTTATTGGTACTGTTCTAACTACCCTTCATGCTGGAAGTGTTCTCCTCACTTTTATCCAAATTTCAACCTTTCTCGTCAAGACACCAATCTTTCCATAGCCTTGAAAGTCCAAGTACAAATTCAAGATGCAAAACAAATCTCTTCTACAAAGATTACAACCCTTCATCATCAGCTAGTCTATAGGCTTCAAAACCATGCCTTAGACCTTCTTACACCTGAGCACCACTCTGACGCCCTTATGGTGTTAGCAGAATCAGATCAGATACTTACCATCATCTAAATTCCAAGACAAATCCCTCAACATGAACTCATAAAGCTCATGCCCTTAGAATGGATTTCAAATTATGAAAAATTTCATAGATGGGTGGCTTTGGTTGGGTTGACATCTTTAATTAGCTTGAAGGGTAACTGAACAAAGAAATGCAAATTTTTCCACAGAGGATTTGGATGGTGGAAATCAGCATGAGACTAAAGACAATATTTCAAAAAATTTGTGGAAATGTCTTGGAAAGATTGAGGGGTTTCAGTTAAACCATAAAGTTTAAGAATATTGGTGAACGGTTTGAACATGGATTTGACCAGTAGGTTCGATGAGCCCTTGGGCTAGCAACTGAGAACATTCCTTTTGGGCTAGGACTAAGTCTGAAGGACTCATTCCTGGATGGGTGGCTTTGGTTGGTTGACTTTTCTTTGAACACATTGTGGTAATGGACTTGTGTGTTAGAGAAGTGTCCACTTGCATATGTAATAAAGTGCTCTTTTCCATCTGTTTCTTCAAGGAGGATGGCCCCCCAAGATTCATCACTTGCATCGGTTTGCAATATCCGTCTGCCGTCTGTGATAAGCTTTAATGGTGGCAGATTTTGTGCAATTTGCTTTAAAGTTGTGACAGCAAATGTGTGGTTGTTATTCCATGGTGGTGGATTCTTTTTCAACAGGGCTGATAGCTGGCAGGTGTGATTATCAACATGAGGAATAAAGTCTCTGATGTAGATAATACCAAGGAATTGCTGTATTTATCTTTTAGAAAGGTCCTGGTCCGGAAAGTGGATGAGTTCTTGGGTAATGTGCTTTCCTGGCTGGTAGTGTCTGTCTTTAATAGTCATCCCAAGATATTCAATGTCTGTTGTTGCAATCGTGCTTTTCTTGTCTGACAACATGATTCCATGAGTTTGAATTATATCAAAGAAGTGGTTTAATAATTGGCGATGTTCATCTTGTGTACCTGAAAATAACAAAATACCGTCAATGTAAATCAATGCACTATGCAGAATGGGTTGGAAAATTTAGACCATGGATTTTTGGAGAATGGATGGGGCTATTTTAAGACCAAAGGGTAAAACTGTTATGGGCATTTGGGATTTAGAAGGCTGTTTTTTATCTTTCTATAGGTTAAATTCCAAGTTGCCAAAATCCAGATTTAAGATAAAATTTTGAAAAGATTTGAGCATTTTTTTATGTAAGTGAACATGCTCTGTCTTTTTGGCAAAGGGAATTTGTCTTCTTGCAAAAACATGTTTGGAGGCTGATAGTCAATGACTAATCGTTTTTTCCCTCTAACAATCTTAGAATGTTTTTCAACATAAAAAGCTTGGCAAGCCCATTGAGAACTGGTAGGTTTCTGGGTCACAGTTTCCTGATCATATTGTATCCCAAAGAAAGTTGCCATTGAGCTTAGCTGGGTAGACAGGATATCCTTCTGAATTGAATCCTGTAATTGGCAGTTTTTCTTGTGCTGTCTGAATAGCTGTGATCATTATTGAATAGGTAAATGAGAGCCTTGGAGGCTCTTCTGGTGCTGTTGGTGGAGGACTGAAAGTCATTCTGACTGTTCCATCAGGTCTCCTTTCGAACATATTCTCTATGTCTGAATAGGAGCAGTGTTGTTGAGCTCTGATACCATATTAGTACGTGGCATTGTTTACACAAGATCTACAACAGTTAAAACTTTACTTTGGGCCAAGAGTCTCGCAAGTTCAGTTTCCAAATTTACCTCTATGAGCATCAAAAACTTAAAAACATTTTTCTAGGTTTTACAACCCAAAACAGACTTTCTTCTTGTCTAAAACAGGGTACCAAACCAGATAAAACTTATCAAGTTTTCTGATGCACACGATCCTTGCATAAGCCAAGTGCAGAGTATACTTCCTTGAGATTTCAAAATGAACAGATTTAAGCTTTCTTAATTTTCTTTGAAGCCTGAGAGCTTCATTGACAAAGAGAGAGAGAAAAAGTTTTAAAACATAAGATTTTATTTCTTCAAACGAGTTCTCTCCTAAACTAAGACAAGCTTAGCTTATATAAGAGCCAGGGAAAAGGATAGGACAAGTCCCTATTTCTTTTGGAAACATAATAATGAAAGGATAGGACAGGACCCATATCACTTTTCTAAAAGCAAGCTTTGATTACAAACGATACGGTTTTCTAAAAGTAAAGGTAATAAAGTCATGCCTGAATTATTGCAAGCTTTGAAAAAGTAAACACTCATAATTAAACTTTTGAAAAAGCAAGTCAAGACAAATTCATATAATCTTCGTTGGATGAGTTGTCAGTCTCATCTTTATCTTTTGAGAAAAGGATTTTGAGTGATGGTCGTAGAGTTTCTGGTGGGTGTTGGTGATCTGAGCGACAGGGAGGATAAGGGCAGAATATTTTACACCATGTGGAAGAGGGATGCTGTTCACTGGAGCTAACTATCCAGTTGCTAGAGCTGGCTTTCAATGTTGGTTCGTCTGGTGCATGTGTTGGTTGGATTTGTTGGAGTTGTTGAAGATGCTGACTCAATGGTAAAAAATCTTCCCATGGGTCTTGTGCATCTTGATACAAGAAATCTATAAAATCTGGTTTCTACTCTTTGATGATGATATCATAATGATCTCATGTTGTGGACCAAGAGAGGTTGGGAAATATATTTGTGTGAAGCAGGTTGATTGTTTAACTCACAAGGAGAGTTGGGTGTGGAATAGTTAACCAATCATATACCTGGTCTTGAGTCCAAAACAGGTTGGTGTCTGGGTGTTGGAAGTATGGTCTATAAATAATGAACACGAATGTGAACATTTTTGCTTTGGATGGGGGCATACATTCCAAATTATGAATTTCTAACAACTGTTGGAGTTTATTTCTCCACTAAGAGATTGGAGAAAACCATTCAAGGAGTGTCCAGGTTAATGAAGTGGACTTGTCTGGATTAAATAGGTGCTCCAAAGTGAGAGTGACAGCAACAATCAGTTTAGTGGCATAGAGGACAATTAGGCACCATATGTACCATAACTCATCTTCTGAGATTTCCTTGGAAGGGTCTAGGGTTAAGCCTGTGAGGAACAGGTTTTCTAGATGAAAGGTTGAAAATGGAAATGAGTCTGATAAGATTAGGCTTTCATGAAAAACCTAAAGACTGCTTTTTTGGCAAATTCTTAGATAGTAAAAACTGAGGTGAATGTTTTCCTGAGAGGGAAGGATTTTTTGGTAATGACTTCTGTTGGGAGTGACGTGGCCATGCAGATGATAGGAAAATGGTAATTTGAGGATACAAAGAACAAGGATTTGTCTGGTTTTGCAAGGCGCTAGAGCATGTCAGGGATGAGGTTTTTGGCTCCTTTTATATGCTTCACAGAGAAGTCATATTTTGAAAACCAATCTTTTAGCCTTAGCAACATCTTTTCAGGAGCATTTTTACCTTTGAAATTCGTGATGTTAGGAAAGGCTGAGTTGCCGATAAGATGATACTCAAATTTTTTAGTACCATTTTTTATTGCTAAAATTTCTTTGAACACACTGTGGTAATGGACTTGTGTGTCAGAGAAGTGTCCACTTGCATATGTAATAAAGTGCTCTTTTCCATCTGTGTCTTCAAGGAGGATGGCCCCCCAAGATTCATCACTTGCATCGGTTTGCAATATCCGTCTGCCGTCTGTGATAAGCTTTAATGGTGGCATATTTTGTGCAATTTGCTTTAAAGTTGTGACAGCAAATGTGTGGTTGTTATTCCATGGTGGTGGATTCTTTTTCAACAGGGCTGATAGCTGGCAGGTGTGATTATCAACATGAGGAATAAAGTTTCTAATGTAGTTGATAATACTAAGGAATTGTTGTATTTGTCTTTTGGAAAGGTCTTGGTCCGAAAAGTGGATGAGTTCTTGGCAATGTGCTTTCCTGGTTGGTAGTGTCCGTCTTTGATAGTCATTCCAAGAAATTCAATGTCCGTTATTGCAATCGTGCTTTTCTTGGCTGACCATACTTCCGAAATTCATAATTTGGAACGTATGCCAGCATTTGAAGCAAAAATATTCACATCCGTACTTCCAACATCCAGACACCAGCTTCAGTCCTCAATCACATCACAACCCCTGAATTCGCACCAAACCTTCTATGGACACTCCTAGAATGGTTCTCTCCACTCACATGGTGGCGCAAACAGCTGAAAAATCAGTGTACTTTTCACGAATTAGACAGAATCCCTAACCAAGAAGCCAACATGTTCACTACAGTCTTCATCGTCCACATGCCTTATTTCCAGCACCCAGAAAATAAGGATTACTGGACACAAGTTATGGCCTATGAATGGAGAACCTACCCTCATCCATTCCCATTCATACATGACACATCTGCTACATACATCCTAAAATCCTACCTCATGGAAATCAACAATGTTCAACCTCCTATTACCAACGTACACCGCACATCCATTGGACCATCTCACACCCTTGAGATAATTCCCAAAACACAAACCTATACTCCATGTTCAAATTCAAGTCCTCAAGGAATTCTTGTTATGGAACAACGTCCTGATTATACTAATGTCCTATTCCAAGACGCTCAGGATCCATGGGAAGATTTCCAGTCCCTCCTTCCAACATCACAGTCTCAATATACAGTTACTGAACCTATTCCTCCAACACAAAACAAGAGAAAAGAGCTCACTGCTGAAGACGAAGAAGAGCTCATCCAAATGGAAATATCACACGCAAAAAGAGAATACGAAGAAGAAACTGGTGATGTGTCTCCATCACAGTTTCCATCCACACTATGATAGCCAAAGCACGTGGAATTTGCTTTACTTTATTAAAGTTTGCTTTAATAATTTAGACAAGGGTCCTATCTTGTCTAAAGTGTGTTTTTCCTTTAATAATTTAGGCGTGAATTTATTTTATGTTTTTACTTTTGCTTTATTAAAGATAAGGGTCCCACCTTATCTCTTTAGCTTTGTAATAATTAGCTTTGTAAAAGATAAGGGCCCCACCTTATCAGTTTGTATCTAGGCCTCTATATAAAGGCCTTCTCTCTTATGTAAAATTCAGAAGTTAATCAGAAGTTGAAATTGAATCAAGTTTTCATATCTCTATCATGTCTCTCTAAATCCTTTCTCTCTTCTAGGAATCAAAGAAGTTATTTGAATTAATAAAGATACGTTCACCTCTATTTTCTATACTGAGTATGCTCTGCACTTGCCTTGATTCCAAGGATCCTGTGCAGCAAAAAAGTCCTGATTTTACCCTCCAAAACCGATTTTATAAAAAGAAATTATTTTCTCACAACGTTCACCCTCTTTGAAGGTCTTGCATGACCGCGTTTTTGGGTGGTATCGTGAAAAACTGTTTTCAATTATGATTTTCAGATTTCGTATTTGATGGATAAGTGTATATCGGCTAGAAACCGGAACTTGCGGGCTACTGGCCCTAAGGACAGTCTTGTATTGTTGCAGATCTGAGAGGTTTCCAGCACAAAGGCGTTCCAAGTTGCTTCCAAGGGGAGATGGTCCATTTCAAGTGGTTGCACGAATCAACAACAATGCCTACAAATTGGATCTTCCTGGTGAGTATAATGTGAGTGCTACTTTCAATGTTTCTGATCTTTCTCTTTTTGATGTAGGTGAAGATTCAAGGACGAATCCTTTTGAGGAGAGGGGGAATGATGAGAACCATCAAGAGAATACCATTAAAGCTTCAAGTGATCCTTTGCACATTCATGGAGGCCCAATTACAAGAGCTAGAGCCAAAAAGATGCAAGCTGCTTTAAATGGATTAATTGAGAAAATATGGATTGAAAATACAATTCAAGATGCAAGACATCATGAATTGGGCTTGGAGAGAAGACAAGACATTGTGGCCTTTATTCAAGCTATTGGGCAGCCAAATAGGCAACTTGAATCAAATGCAGGAAGGGCAACTTCGGAAAAAAACTGGTATTGATTGAGCCAGAAATAATATGCAAGCTATATACCGTTAGAAAGATAATTAAGTTAGCTTTTCAATGAATTTTACAGAGCTAGATTTGGAGTTCTCTAGAAGGAGTTATGACCAATTCATTACAGCTTGTTTAGACTTGGGATTTTCAACGACTCCTTTGTATTTCAACTTCATTTATTTGTTTTGTTTCAAGTTTGTCAATGTGTAAGGTAAGTCTACCATCAATAATGGTGGGCTAACATTAAGTTTGTCAATGATAACATTAAATAAGGTAAGTATTAAGTTTGTCAATGCTAGCATTAATTATGGTGGGTTGGTGAAGACTTTTGAAGCATCCTTTGACAAACCTATACTTGGAGGGTTGTTCCAATGTTTCCATTTTTATTTTTAGGATCTTGGGTTTTTTTTTATTAGCCTATTTAAACCCAGCAACCTTGCTATGTAAGAAAAGAAGAAATTAATGTTATTTTAAATTTGAAAGATTATTCTTTCTTTGGTTCTTTTAAGAACTATTGAACTTATCAAGAATTAGCATTCTTGTGGTGTTCCAAATTTAGACTTATCACTCACCTTCTCATCTATTTCTTGAGTGTGGCGTCAATATCATTCTCTATACCTTTGGTTCATGTTTTCTTAACCATTGGATCAAGGTTTTGTTTGTTTTAAATCTGTTTAGAACTTTCTTGGGAAGTTGAAACTTCAATTTAAGTGTGGGTTTCATAATTTCATTGTGGGATTCGCATCATCATCCTTGTATTCGCATCATCATCCTTGTATCTCCCAATAGAAAATGAAACCAGCACTTGTTTATTTACTTTAACTTCCCCACAATCATTCAGCCATTGTAGCTTATATGGCCTAGGATGTTTCAAAGTTTTCAAATTCAGTTTTTCAACTAAACTAGTGCTAGCTACATTAGTACAACTTCCACCATCAATTATCATACTACATACCTTATCTTTGATGTGGCATCTAGTATGAAAGATGTTATCACGTTGTACCTCCGCATCCTCTTTTACTTGCATGTTGAGAGCACGCCTAGCAACCATCAATTTACCATCAACAGGATACTCTACACCATCATTAGCATCCTCCAAAGGTGGCATAGGATCATCATCCGATTCACTCTCGGTTTCCACATCACCATTATCCCTCAAGATCATTGCTCTCTTGTTTGGGCATTGAGATGCAATATGACCTGTCCCAAAACATTTAAAACACATAATATCTCTATTTCTAGAGTGTTGGGAATCAGATTTACCTTTGCTTTGATTGCCTCCCTCTTTATGATCTTTGAATGGCTCAATCTTAGGCTTTGAAACAACCTTTTCATCTTTGCTCCATTTTGACTTCCATGAGGACCTTTCTTTTTCAATTGTCGTTCCACTTTCATGGCCATGTGAACCACGTCTTCCAACTCAACATAGTGCTGCAAGTCAACCACATTAGCAATATCTTGATTTAAACCATGTAAAAATCTTGCCATAGTGGCCTCTCGTTCTTCTTCAATGTTGGCTCGAATCATGATTACTTCCATTTCCTTGTGGTAATCTTCCACACTTCTAGAACCTTGTGTAAGACTTTGAAGCCTTTGGTGCAGCTCCCTATAATAATGACTAGGAACAAATCTCCTCCTCATGATGGCCTTCATCTCCTCCCAAGGCCTTTCACGATTTCGTCTCCTACTCAAAACAAGTTGATCCCACCAAATTATAGCATAATCAGTAAATTCAACGGCAGCTAGTTTTACCTTTTTCTCCTCAGAGTAGTTGTGGCAATCAAATACTAGCTCCACTTTTTTTCCCACTCTAAATAAGCTTCCGAATCATTTTTACCTTGAAAAGAATGAATTTTCAGTTTGATACTCCCCAAATCACGATCTATACGTCTTGCCCTTCTATCATCTCTTCTACGCATGTCAACAGTGGCTTGGTCATCAAAATTATCTAGGTCATCACCATCTTCTTCTCCCATGGCAGCACGCCCTTGATTACCTCTTACATTAGGAGCCATTGGTTGTTGCCCCCTTTGTAGATTGGCTATGGCAATGTCTTGCCTCTCCAATTTGTCACGGATCTCTCCAAACATCATATTCATGTGCTCAAATTGTTGTTGCATGGCTTTGAGCATGAATAATTGGTCTACAGCTTCTTGATCTTTTGACATATTTGTGATCTGAAAAAAAAAATGTTAACAAAAAGACCTCACAACACTCACTCACGTGTTTCACTCAATTTGATGTCACTTAACTCTCGTGTTTAACACACAAATTGGCTTTTACCCTCTAATGATCTCACAAACTTTTTCTTTTTCTTTTTTTATTAACCACACTTAATTCTCTCTTTCAGTTCTTTATTGAACTAAATAAACAAAATCAAGAAAAACCCAGGTGGCACACCAAATATGACGAATCAACACACTAAACAAAGAAAAGGAATCAAGAGGACACAAAGAACAACAAGGAATTTGATGAAAAGAAAGCAAGAAAGCAAAGGAACACAATTGATATTGTGTGCAAACAATGTCAAGGAAAAGGAATAACTAAAATTCAATTTGATGAAAGTAGGAATACTTGATTCCTTTTGCAAGCTTTTTTTTTTTGGTACTTTTTTTTCTCTTTTTTTTTTTGATAATCAAAATATATTAGACATTCAAACCTGATTAGAAACTAGCTCTGATACCAAATGATGCGAATCCCACAATGAAATTTTGAAACCCACACTTAAATTGAAGTTTCAACTTCCCAAGAAAGTTCTAAACAGATTTAAAACAAACAGAACCTTGACCCAATGCTTAAGAAAACATGAACCAAAGGTATAGAGAATGATATTGACGCCACACTCAAGAAATAGATGATAAGTCTAAATTTAGATGATAAGGTGAGTGATAAGTCTAAATTTGGAACACCACAAGAATGCTAATTCTTGATAAGTTCACTAGTTCTCAAAAGAACCAAAGAAAGAATAATCTTTCAAATTCAAAATAACATTAATTTCTAATTTTTTCTTACATAGCAAGGTTTCTGGGTTTAAATAGGCTAATAAAAAAAACCCAAGATCCTAAAAATAAAAATGGAAACATTGGAACAACCCTCCAAGTATAGGTTTGTCAAAGCATGCTTCAAAAGTCTTCACCAACCCACCATAATTAATGCTAGCATTGACAAACTTAATACTTACCTTATTTAATGTTATTATTGACAAACTTAATGTTAGCCCACCATTATTGATGGTAGACTTACCTTACTCATTGACAAACTTGAAACAAAACAAATAAATGAAGTTGAAAAACAAAGGAGTCGTTGAAAATCCCAAGTCTGAACAAGCTGTAATGAATTGGTCATAACTCCTTCTAGAGAACTCCAAATCTAGCTCTATAAAATTCATTGAAAAGCTAACTTAATTATCTTGCCAACGGTATATAGCTTGCATATTACTTCTGGCTCAATCAATACCAGTTTTATTCCGAAGTTGCCCTTCCTGCATTTGATTCAAGTTGCTTCATTGCCCAATAGCCTGAATAAAGGCCACAAAGTCTTGTCTTCTCTCCAAGCCCAATTCATGATGTCTTGCATCTTGAATTGTATTTTCAATCCATATTTTCTCAATTAATCCATTTAAAGCAGCTTGCATCTTTTTGGCTCTAGCTCTTGTAATTGGGCTTCCATGAATGTGCAAAGGATCACTTAAAGCTTTAATGGTATTCTCTTGATGGTTCTCATCAAGGCTACAGAAGGGATTGTCTTTATCCACCTTGTCGTGGTCCCCATTGTAAGCATCCAAGACTATCCAAAACATTTTTCCTAAAAGATAACGACTGTGATCCAGATGAAACAAACAGCTCATCCGAAGACGACTACATGAATCTCAACTGTCCATAAAGTAGTTTGTCTTGTTGTAATAAATGTTTTACTTTTGCCTTGAATAATTATTAAGCGTATTGTTTTTGTTTAAAGCTTAAGCTTTTGTCAAAATTCATGTTAGCTATTAAAGCTTTTGTCGCTTGTAATAATGCTTGCTTTACCTTTAAAACACATCTTGATAAGGACATGTCTTATCAAAAACTAGTCAAGTTTCTTCCTTATATAAGGAAGTTTCCTCCAGTTATAAGATATCGGCTTTTGAAAAATAAAATTTCTATTCTCATTATCCATGGCTTTCTAAAATTCTCTCTCTATCTGTCAATGGAGCTCTAAGGCTTCAAAGAAAATTAAGAAAGCTTAAATCTGTTCATTTTGAAATCTCAAGGAAGTATGATCTGCACTTGCCTACTGGCACAAAGTACAGTTTTAACTGTTGTAGATCTAGTGTGGCCGTGGAAAGATTGGTGTCTTGAAGAGAAAGGTTGAAATTTGGGTAGAAAGTGAGGAGAACACCTCCTGCATGAAGAGTGGTGAGAACAGTACCAATAACAGCATCTTGATACTGTTTGAACTTGGTGTCCAGCATAACAATTCTGGCTGTGATTGGTAATCCTTTCCTTCCATGTAAGGTCAGGATTAACCTTACTCCTCCGAGATGGAGATGAGTATAACCTTCTCTTTTCCAATTGAAGATTAACTATGAAGGAATTTCTAGAGTAACATATTGTTCAGCTGTAGTAGCCTGAAGTGTGTACTGATCCAATCTAGAAGATTGGATATATTCTTTTGGCTGTGGTCGTCTGGTAGTGATGAGGATGCGGATGCTACGAGTAAAGGAGTGTGGGCGTTTGTAAAGTTGGTAAGGACTAATGAGAGGGAAAGATGACTCATTAATTTGTGTGGATTCAGGAATATATGAATATTTAACAAGGTTTTCTATTTTGTTGGCTGTTTGTTTAGTGCAGGATTTTGGGAGTGAGAGAGTAGAAGAAAGAGAGACTGGAGTGATAACAGAAGATGTAGAAGATTCGTTTGATGAAGTTGATGCCATATTTGGAAATTTCTCTCTGTCTTTGAAGTCTTTAGCTTAAAAATTCATAAGAAAACTTCTATCATACCATTTTGTGATTTGAAAAACATAATTTTGAAAATAATTTTATTTTCAAGGAAAGTAAAACTCTAGTATGGCTCTGATACCATATTAGTACATGGCGTTGTTTATACTAGATCTACAATATATTAGCACGTGGCGTTGTTTACACCAGATCTACAAAGTTAAAACTGTACTTTGGGCCAGTAACCCGCAAGTTCTGGTTTCCAGCCGATATACTTCTACGAGCAGCAAAAACTTAAAACATTTTTCTAGGTTTTACAACCCAAAACAGACTTTCCTCTTAGTCTAAAACAGGGTACTAAACTAGATAAAACTTATCAAGTTTTCTTATGCACAGGATCCTTGCATAAGGCAAGTGCAGAGCATACTTCCTTGAGATTTCAAAATGAACAGATTTAAGCTTTCTTAATTTTCTTTCAAGCCTTAGAGCTCCATTGACAGAAAGAGAGAGAAAGTTTTAGAAAGCCATGGATAATGAGAATAGAAATTTTATTTTTCAAAAGTCGATATCTTACAACTGGAAGAAACTTCCTTATATAAGGAAGAAACTAGACTAGTTCTAGATAAGACATGTCCTTATCAAGATGTCTTCTAAAGGTAAAGCAAGCATTATTACAAGCGACAAAAGTTTTAATAGCTAACATGACTTTTGACAAAACTTACATGACTTTTGACAAAAACTTACGCTTTAAAGAAAAACAATACGCTTAATAATTATTCAAGGAAAAAGTAAAACATTTATTACAACCAGACAAATTACTTTATGGAGAGTTGAGATTCATGTAGTCATCTTCCAAATTATAAATATCTGACAACTGTTGGAGCTTTTTTCTCCACCAAGGAATTAGAGAAAACCATTCAAGGAGTGTCCAGGTTAATAAAGTGGATTTGTCTGGATTAAGCAGGTATTCCAAAGTGAGAGTGACAGGGACAATCAGTTTAGTGGTATAGAGGACAGTCAGGCATCAGATGTACCATAACTCATCTTCTAAGATATCCCTGGAAGAGTTTAGGGTTAAGCCTGTAAGGAACGGGTTTTCTGGATGGAAGGTTGAAAATGAAAATGAGTCTGATAAGAGATAGGCTTTCATGAAAAACCTAAAAATAGCTTTCTTAGCAAACTCTTGTATAGCAAAGACGGTGGTGAAGGTTTTTCCAAGAGGAAAATATTGTTTGGTTATGGCTTGTGATGGGAGTGAAGTAGACATGAAGATGATAGGAAAATGATTTTGAGAGGATATGAAAAGTAAGGATTTTTCTCGTTTTACAAGTCTTGAGAGCATATCAGGGATAAGGTTATGTTCTCCTTTTATATGCTTCACAGAGAAGTCATATTTTGAAAATCAGTCTTTTAACCTTAGCAACATCTTTTCAGGAACATTTTTACCTTTGAAATTCGTGATGTTAGGAAAGACTGAGTTGTCCATTCTGACAAGAAAGTGATAGCCGATAAGATGATACTCAAAATTTCTTGACTGCTAAAATTTCTTTGAACACACTGTGGTAATGGACTTGTGTGTCAGAGAAATGTCTACTAGCATAGGCAATAAAGTGTTCTTTGCCTTGTGCTTTTTCAAGGAGGATGGCCCCCCAAGATTCGTCACTTGCATCAGTCTGCAGTATCCATCTACCATCTGTGATAAGCTTTAATGGTGGCGGATTTTGCGCAATTTGCTTTAAAGTTGTGACAGCAAGTGTGTGGTCGTTGTTCCATGGGGTGGATTCCTTTTTAATAGGGCTGACAGCTGGCGGGTGTGATTATCAACATGAGGAATAAAGTCTCTGATGTAGTTGATGATACCTAGAAACTGTTGAATTTGTGTTTTGGAAAAGTCCTGATCTAGAAAGTGGATAAGTTCTTGGGCAATGTGCTTTCCTGCCTGGTAGTGTCCGTCTTTGATAGTCATTCCAAGGAATTCAATGTTATTGGTGGCAATTGTGCTTTTCTTAGCTGATAACATGATTCCATGAGTTTAGATTATATCAAAGAATCGATCTAACAATTGGCGATGTTCATCATGTGTACCTGAAAATAACAAAATATCGTCAATGTAAATCAATGTACTATGCAGGATAGGTTGGAAAATTTGGACCATGGATTTTTGGAAAATGGACGGTGCTGTTTTAAGACCAAAGGGTAAAACTGTCCATTGATAATGGGCATTTGGAATGTAAAAGGCGGTTTTGTATCTTTCTGAGGGTTTGATGCCAAGTTGCCAAAATCCAGATTTAAGATCAAATTTTGAAAAGATTTGGGCATTTTTTAGGAAAGTAAACATGCTCTGTCTTTTTGGCAAAGGGAATTTTTCATCTTGTAAAAACATGTTTAGAGGCTGATAGTCAATGACTAATCGGTTTTTTCTCTAACAATTTCAGAATGTTTTTCAGCATAAAAGGCTTGGCAAACTCATTGAGAATTGGTAGGTTCTATGAGACCTTGGGCTAGAACTAAGTCTGAGGGACTTATTCCTGGATGGGTGGCTTTAGTAGGATTGACATTTTCATTCAATTTAAATGGTAACTGAACAAAGAAATGCGGATTTTTTCACAGAGGATTTGGATGGTGGAAATCAGCATGAGACTTAGGACAATATTTCAAAAACTTTGTAGAGATGTCTTGGAAGGACTGAGGGATTTCAGTTAGACCATAAAGTTTAAGGATATTGGTGAAAGGTTTGAACATGGACTTGACTCGAATTCCAGTAGGAATAATTTGGAGGTGTTTTATCTGGTAAATGATATCAAATCCTAACAAAATATCCTTATTAGGAAGATGAGAACCGATGACTTTTATCTAGATAACACAGTTTGGAAAGATTTGAATATCAATAGGTTTTTTGGTAATCAATCTGGTGGTGAAATTTCAAGTTTATTTTTTATATCTCTATATCCTGTTAGATTTTATCTAGTTATCGTTAAGTTATTCCACCTTATTTTTCTACCACTTTTTAGTTCAATATTTCTGCTCTTTTTATTGAATTCTAAATTTTGGGTAAATATGCCAAATTTACTTTTTAGATCCATACTTCGTGTTGGAATTTACCAAATCCTTGTTAAGTTATTTTAACTTTTGGGTTAACTTCTTCTACTCTTGTTCCCACTACTTTTTGGTTCTGTATTCCAATTCTTTTCATTGATTTTTAATATTTTGGTTAAATATTTCAAGTTCATTTTCTAGATCTCAACTTATTGTTAAACTTTATCAGATTCTTGTTAAGTTCTTCAAACTTTTAGATTATACTCCTCAACTCTTGTTAAACTCTAATTATGGTTTTATGTCTTATTATTTTTATTATATTCCAACACTATCGGTACATGTTTCAAGTCCTTTTTTTTACTAATAATAAATTACTTGTTGAAAATAACAATAATATCAATAAGGCGAATTATGGTTGACCCCTTACTATTTTAACAAATATCAATTTGCCACATAATACTAAGAATTTTTTATTGCAACCCTTCATCAATTTCAACATTTTGAGTCCATAATCTAAGTACTTTTTTTTTCATCTTCATTACTTCATGCAATCTTTTGAATTTGATTGTATGTATACTTGAGCTTTTAATTTTTATACATATATATTCTTATTATAATCATTTTAATTAATAATGTTTAATTATATTAAAAATAAATCTATGCATTTATTTTCATCTTTCTCTTTACTTTTTAAATTAGCTTTTCATAACGTCCACGGTAAATAAATAAATAACACGTAAGAATGATTGCAATTGCTATGCTTCTAAAGCTATGATGATATAAGTTAAGTTACAAAAATAGTTTAATTTACAAGATTAAAGCTTAGTTAATATATTTTAGTTGAACATCTCTATTTTTTTTTTCTGTGTGCTTGTTAGATATTACTACAGTTATTATTATTAATATCATATCTTGTGGGATTTATAATTAAATATAATAAGAATGTACATATATCCTACACTATTTTTGCACTCTTTTAGATTATTAAGATATCATTAACATTTTGATTATGCACGCTTTTTGCAAGTTACAAAACTTAAGTGTTGAAATATCATTTTTTGGTTGAAATCATTACTCAACACCTGGCGAGATTTGATCATGAGTTTCATCATCTATATTTGAAATTTTGACATTTGTTCACATTTTTGCTCATTTATCACTTAAATAATTTTTGCTAAAATCATTTTTGTTTCAACAAGTACCACCCTCTTTTAAATAATTTTTCAATTTTTCAGGACTTAACTAAAATAATTTTTCAATGTTTAATATGACTAATATATGGCATTATTAAAATATAACGATATAGTAACAACATTTATGATTACGATCTAGGCGCGTTTAATTTTTTAAAAATGGTTTATTGGCATTTGTTTGTAAATGAAATTATAATGCACTATCAATGTACTTTGGGCCAGTAGCCCGCAAGTCCTGGTTTTCAGCCGATATACTTCTATGAGCATCAAAAACTTAAAACAATTTTCCTGGTTTTACAACCCAAAACAGACTTTCCTCTTAGTCTAAACCAGGGTACCAAACCAGATAAAAACTTATCAAGTTTTCTGATGCACAGGATCCTTGCATAAGGCAAGTGCAAAGCATACTTCCTTGAGATTTCAAAATGAACAGATTTAAGCTTTCTTAATTTTCTTTGAAGTCTTAGAGCTTCATTGAGAGAGAGAGAGAGAGAGAATTTTAGAAAGCCATGGATAATGAGAATAGAAATTTTATTTTTTTAAAAACCGATATCTTACAACTGGAGGAAACTTCCTTATATAAGGAAGAAACTTAACTAGTTCTTGATAAGACATGTCCTTATTAAGATGTCATCTAAAAGTAAAGCAAGCATTATTACAAGCGACAAAAGCTTTAATAGCTAACATGACTTTTGACAAAATTAACATGACTTTGACAAAAGCTAACATGACTTTTGACAAAATTAACATGACTTTGACAAAAACAAAAGCTTTAAAGAAAAATAATACGCTTAATAATTATACAAGGAAAAGTAAAGCGTTTATTACAACAAGACAAACAACTTTATGGGGAGTTGAGATTCATGTAGTCGTCTTCGGATGAGCTGTCTGTTTCATCTGGATCACGATCATTATCTTTTGGAAAAAATGTCTTGGATAGCTTTGGATGCTTGCAACGGGGACCACAACAAGGTGGATAAGGGCAATCTCTTTTGTAGCCTGGTGGTAATGGCTGTGGTGACGTCTGGGTTGCTTTGTCCTTTTTCTGGGGTTGAGGCTGAGGCTGAGATGATGATCCTGGTTTATGCATGGTTGGTTGTGGAAATTGTTGGAGATGTTGACTGAGTGGAAGAAATTCTTCCCATGGGTCTTGTGAGTCTTGGTAGAGGAAATCGGTGAAATCTAGTTTTTCTTCTTTGATTATAATACCTGTGGATTTTGGTTTGGATATGGCAGATGGAGTTGGAATCATGATGAGGTCATGTTGTGGACCCAAAGAGGTGTGAGCAATGTCCTTGTGTGGAGCAACTTGATGATTTAATTCACAAAGATAATTGTGGAGATTTTTCTATATTCCGCTATCTTGTTCAAGGAGGGCTAGATATGGTAAAGTCAACCAATCATATACTTGGTTTTGAGTCCATAATGACCTAGTGTCTGGATGTTGGAAGTATGGCCTATGAATAATGAACACGGATGTGAACATTTTTGCTTCGGATGGTGGCATACGTTCCAAATTATAAATATCTGACAACTATTGGAGCTTTTTTCTCCACCAAGGAATTGGAGAAAACCATTCAAGGAGTGTCTAGGTTAATGAAGTGGATTTGTCTGGATTAAGCAGGTATTCCAAAGTGAGAGTGACAGGGACAATCAGTTTAGTGGCATAGAGGACAGTTAGGCACCAGATGTACCATAACTCATCTTCTGAGATATCCCTGGAAGGGTCTAAAGTCAAGCCTGTAAGGAACATGTTTTCTGGATGGAAGGTTGAAAATGGAAAGGAGTCTGATAAGAGATAGGCTTTCATGAAAAACCTAAAAACAACTTTCTTAGCAAACTCTTGTATAGCAAAGACGGTGGTGAAGGTTTTTCCAAGAGGAAAATATTTTTTGGTTATGGCTTCTGATGGGAGTGAAGTAACCATGAAGATGATAGGAAAATAATTTTGAGAGGTTATGAAAAACAAGGATTTTTCTGGTTTTGCAAGTCTTGAGAGCATATCAGGGATGAGGTTATGTTCTCCTTTTATATGCTTCACAGAGAAGTCATATTTTGAAAACCAGTCTTTTAACCTTAGTAACATCTTTTCGGGAACATTTTTACATTTGAAATTCATGATGTTAGGAAAGACTGAGTTGTCTATTCTGACAAGAAAGTGGTAGTCGATAAGATGATACTCAAATTTCTGAATACCATTCTTGACTGCTAAAATTTCTTTGAACACACTGTTCACTAGCATAGGCAATAAAGTGTTCTTTGCCTTCTGCTTATTCAAGAAGGATGGCCCCCCAAGATTCGTCACTTGCATCAGTCTGCAGTATCCGTCTACCATCTGTGATAAGCTTTAACGGTGGCGGATTTTGCGCAATTTGCTTTAAAGTTGTGACAGCAAGTGTGTGGTCGTTGTTCCATGGTGGTGGATTCTTTTTCAATAAGGCTGACAGCTGGCGGGTGTGATTATCAACATGAGGAACAAAGTCTCTGATGTAGTTGATAATACCTAGAAATTGCTGAATTTGTCTTTTGGAAAGGTCTTGGTCTGGGAAGTGGATAAGTTCTTGGGCAATGTGCTTTCCTGGCTGGTAGTGTCCGTCTTTGATAGTCATTCCAAGGAATTCAATGTTATTGGTGGCAATTGTGTTTTTCTTAGCTGATAACATGATTCCATGAGTTTGGATTATATCAAAGAATCGATCTAACAATTGGCGATGTTCATTATGTGTACCTGAAAACAACAAAATATCGTCAATGTAAATCAATGCACTATGCAGGATAGGTTGGAAAATGTGGACCATGGATTTTTGGAAAATGGATGGTGCTGTTTTAAGATCAAAGGGTTGGATTTAGAAAATTCAGGCTAATTTCATTCCATCATCAGCTTTAAACACTTGGCTCTACGAAACAGAATTAAATAAATTATATAGAACAATGCTCACTTAACCCCATACTAAAGCCAAGAAAAACAAGCTCATGGCTCAAATTTACATTGGTCAGCATGTATTGTATTATATTACTTGGTGCCAAAATCTATATAAAAATAGTTCATATAATTTTTAAAAAATAAAATAAATCATCGATCTCTGCTATGTTCACACTCTAGATAGAGAACTGATAACTTATTTTGCATTTACATATATAGCAGAAAACAAATAGATAAAGGTTTTCCTACCTGGCTTTGGTTTCTTTTTGGGCTTTTTGTAGCTCTTCATCTTGCTGCAATCCTTGCCCATGTTTTTAATTCTGGTTAGAGAATAAAACAATTTCAAATAATAAAATCCAACTGCTTGGCTAAGAATTCCTCGGGTTTGTGGCTTTTTGGGAATCTGGGAATTAGGTTTGGGGATTCGGCTTTGAACTGGTTTTGCCTTTTTTTTTATAAGTTATAACCCGATTGGTTTTAATGAATTTGATCCTCAACCTTTTTAGTGCTTCGGCAGCGCAAGAGATGATGGCTCTTTCAAATGGTCAACGACAGCCTTTGATTGAAATCCACCACTTGATTCAGCTCGCAGGTCTAAGATTTGCTTACAGAGAAAGTGAGATACGGTGACGACTAGTGGCTGATAGACAGGACCGTAACGGGCATAGGATGAAGACGGCGATGACTGCTTGCTTGCTGGCTTGTGAGGTTTTGACGTGAATGAGTGTATTTGACGATTTGAGAAGAGTGGCTAGGGTTTCCAAAAACAAATGTTACAATGTGAGTATTTATATTTTCGATAGAAATTAGAAAAAAATGTGAAAGTTTTTAAATTAATAAAAAGGATAACAAAAGAGTGATGATTTATGACAAAACTTCCACGGATAAATTTGTTGTGACCACTCAAAATCTAAAGATTCATTTTTGTAATTTGTAAATAATATTTTCATTGAGGCGGTAGTTTTACCTACCAAGATGAAATTTTTCTATGTATAAATTTTACATAAAAAAGATATATTTAAAACTTTTGTGCTAATATAAAATTAATTTTCCACAAATATATTGATAATTTAATATAGATGAGATATATTACTTTGTAAGTATATTAATAATCACGTTGTGGGTACTAATTAATGCAGTTGTAAATCATTTGAATTAAAAACAAAATAGTTGATGTTTGAATCTATGGGAGTAAATTTAGTTGTTATTAAGCTCAAATGGTCACTTGGGCTTTAGCCCAGTGGTGAACCATTGCCCTTAAAGTTAAGAATTACTATGACGACAATAGTTCGAGTCCCCATGGACTCAAACTCCCTTAATTAAATATAATTGTGTGGAGATTATTTGCAAAGTTTTTCTCCCTTGCGAAATGCGAGTGGAGTGGAGACACCCCTTCTCCATGAGGGTTATTTGTATGGGCACTTATTTCATAGAATTTAAAATGTAATAATATAAGTCCCAATTTGTATATCTGATTGTAAATATCAGTGTAATAATCTGCTGTCATAGTAGTTGTAAATATTTGTATAATACAGTAACATGATGCTTAATCAGTTAAAAAAAAGCTAAATTGAAAAAATTATATTCAAATTCAATTTCTTTTACCATTAGAATAAAAGTATATAAATTAAATTTAGTGAGAATTACAATGAAAACATATTTCATGTGGCAAAGATTATAACAAGCTTAAGACATATAAATAAAAATGAATTCAAAAGACTATATTTCTCCCCAATGGCATAAAATGTTTTAAAAGTAAATTTAGTAAAACATACTGCTTACTATGAAAATGAATTTATATTTTTCATATTTTTATATAATTTATATTTTTAGTTGTGATATAAATTAACTTAATTTATATATATATATATATATATATATATGTGTAAGATTGAACATATTTTATAATGCTTACACATCATTTAGTATACAAATCGTGTACCCATCTAGTAAGTGCAATGTTACTCAAATAATTTAATTTAATTTAGAAATATAATTGTCATGCTTAAATTATATAACTGTAAGTATAACATAATACAACATTATTCAATATTAGTTGCATTCAAATTGTAATTATCCATGTTATGTACCATTATGAATTTGGTTAATGTTTAACAAAAAAAATTATTATAGCAAAAAGGATTAAATAAAGTAATTAATCTCACTTAAGATAGTATGAATTAATTTGCATATTATGAGTTTTATTTAAAAATATCAAATATTAGATGCTTTATATTTTTGTAATATATGAATTTTTTTTAGAGGGTATACATAAAACATACTGATATTAGCCACTAATAATAACAACAACATTTGAGGGGTAATTACGATGTTTGGAATGATAATTATTTGATAGTTGGATAAATATTGTCCTCATTTTAATAGGTAGGGATTTAAGTCCCTGAATGTGTATCGTGAGATCCTGGAATTGATTTCTTCTAAATATCTAGAAATAAATTGATTTCGTTATATGTTTAGATACTCGGATTCTAATGTAATTAAAATTTGATAAAATTATTTTGATAGTTTTGTAAGTAAAATATCATTACATTTATTACATAATATTAAAAATAGTGCAATTAATAAATTAAAATTTTTAATTAATATATATTATTTCCATTTATTATATTTAAATAGTATTCTCATTAGTACATAAGTTACATTTTTCAAAGCAAAATATCATTAAATTTATAATGTAATATTAAGAAAAATACTATAATTATTTTTATTTAAAGATATTAGTTCAATTAATTTTATTTAATTATATTTATTTTAAGATATAAGTTAAATATATTAACTATATTTTCCATGAATTAAAAAAAAGAACGTATTTATTTTGTGTAAAGTTGAGGGGGTCTTTGATAATTTACTAGTTTTGAATTAATTATCTTAATATTTTCTAAAACGAGAGAGCTGTTTGATAGTTTATTTTAACGTCTGCCACTGTAAGCAATTAAAAAGAGGGTATCAGTGGCCGGTTACATCCGCATTATTAAAAAAATAATAAAGACAGCTGCATGACAAGCAGCGCTGCATTACAGCCCGACCCCGCAAGAAGTCATCCATGAAGTTCTGGTCCGTCCGATTGTCCGATCATCGAAGCCCTTCAGAACTGCACTCTTTCAAGAATCTTCATTACTTTTGCTTTACTACCAATCCAATTTCTCGAATGTTCAAACACCATATCCTTAAAGCTTGAATCCCTCATACGTATTCACTAAACAATTTTTTTTTTCCTTCTTCTTATTCCTTTTTTTTTTCATATATATATTGTTTAGTCCAACGCAATGCATTTTTCCTCATTTAGCCACAAGGTTCAGAGGAAGCAAAGGGTATGTTAATGTTCTCATGCTCTTCTGGTTGATTTTTATGCCAAATGATTTGATTTTTTGATATGGCTTCTTTTTCTTGGATAAAATTTTGTTATTTTGTTCTTCATATTTGTTTCTAGTCATTTGAAGTATGGTCGGCTGCTTTAGTAGGTCTTAACTCCATGTAATTGGGTGGTTGTTGAAAATCCAACCCAAAAGCTTATACTAACATGTGGGATGTAACTGGTAACACCTGAAATGAAGTTCTTTGAGTAGAATCTCGAACAGGCTCACATGGTAGTAGATTTTTGCTGCAGAAGTTAACAAACAGGTGATTTTTGTTTCAGGCCATCGTCCGAGTGCAGAATAAATAGTGAAATATTTGATGGTTTCCCTCTATACATTTTTTACCGTGCCTTCATCTAGAAGGTAAATGTTCCTCAGTTTGAAGACAATGGAAACCAATGGTAGTAATTCTAATTCTCACGAAAATCAGCATCCAGAGATTTCCAATGATGCTTGCAAAGACAGTTCAACTGAGAAACTGAATTTTATTAACCATGGTGGGTTGCTTTTCTTAAAAATTACGGATTACCCCTAGAAAACTTGTCTTTACTTTGAATGAACGTCTGCCATTCCTGCCATGAGCATTAATCTTTGTAGTTTCTAATTGGTAGCAGTCATATAGGCATATCAGAAGTTGGTATGTATGTCGTAAGAGTAGTCTTAGACTTGCTAGAAATATTTATATTAGTATCCTAATTCAATATTTGTACCATGGCCAATTTCAGCTCTTGAAATGAAAATAAAAAATTCATCTTCTAAGATCTATTTATCTTATTGCTTCTGTTGACATCAGTGCTTTGATTGTAATCTTCAATGTTAATAATGTGGGGGATTTTTTTATATGCAGCTGAGATAGCTTGGCATGAGAGGAGAAGACATTGGATCAGTGATCAGTTTCAAAAGTCAAAGAGAACCAATTATGGGTTACAGGATTTGATGGCTTATATACTGATCTTGTGAATTTGTTCGTAGCCATTATTTTACTTCCTTTTCCTTGGTTTGAATTGTTGAAGATATTATTGTTTGAGCCCTCACCTATTAGTTAAAACTTTTGATTAGATTACTTAACATGCACATGATTTCATTTGTATTTGTAGTTGCATAGTTGTCTTTGATACCATTATAACTCTATTTGTTTTTAATCCACACTATTTGGCTTTCCTGCATTAAGCTTTTTGGAAAGTACTCATTTAATAGGAATCTGTCGTTCAAAGATTTTTGTTGGCTTACCTGCATTAAGCTTTTGGGAAAGTACTTACTTAATATGAATCTGTCATTCAAAGATTCTTTTCTTCTTCTTTTTTTTTGTGTGGGGGGGTTGGTTTCTCTAATTTATATTAACATATAAAGTCTCCTTCTGAATTTTAATTAGAGCCAGATGCAAAGAATGGTCTTCAGATCTAATTGGTAAAGATGATATCCATTTTGGAATTTTCAAGGACAAGTTTTCATTATAATTGTCATCCAAAATTGACCTTTATGATGGTTAATTCTCTGAAGTTCTAAAATGACACCCATCCCGCAAACTGACCCAGACCATCTTTTCTTATTTATTTCAACTGATAGCTGACATTCAAGACATGAGATCTCTGTTTGTTTGTAATATTATTTTGTTGTTGTATTATTCTGAAACAGCGATAACTCTGTCTATATGAGAGCATTTGTAGCCGTGAAGATTTTGGGTTTTCTTTGAAATTTTTTGTATGTTGAGTGGTACTTGGTTTGCTTTGTTCTCTTGTACGAAATTTGTGTCTAAGTTTCTTTTGTTTACAGCAGAACTTTATAAGTATGCCTTAGGTTCTGGGGTGTTTGTCTTGTTCGCTTGGATGAATAGAGATGCAGCTTTATTACACAAATATGCATCCTTAGAATTCTGTTCCGCCTGATTGGATGAGACAGAGAATAAGTATTAATATTATTAACAAGAGTATCAAAAAAAATTTGTAAGTGTTAATAATATTAATTTTATTACTTATTAATATTATTAATAAGTATTATCCAAGTATTAATATTATTAACAAGGATATCAAAAATTTTGTAGAACAAACCAAAAACTCTAGGGCTAGATGAAAGAGTAAAGAGTTTGATTGTAACATATAAAGAACATGACCGTACCCATAATAATTTTGGCGATGTACGTGTAATTGTAGCTTCCTTGGTAATTAGCTGATTATAGACGTGCATCTTAGACAAACATTTAGTACAATTCTGTGATCTTTGTCCACAGATTCAATGCTTTATAGCTGTTCTCTGTGTATCTTTCTTTGGCACCATGTCCTTTCCGTTTGAGAGCTTGTTTTTCTATCATGAATTATGGTGAGATGTCTAATAATATTACACCTTCCTGCATGCCTAGCTTTCAAAACTATAGAGTGTTACACTCATTGAGAGAGTGAACCAAAGTAATCAGTATTGTAATCAGGGAGTGAGGTCTTTGTACCACAACTCATTTTTTCCAATGGAGAGTATTTGCTAGCGTTATAATTTCTAGTAGGGTGACGCAGCCGACTGTTTAGTGGCAGCTATACAAGTAATAGGTGCACACCTTCTTGCTTCCAAAGGAAAATAACCATGGAATCTTCTTTTGCAGTTGGACCACTACTTACGAGGACCTACTTTGTTCCACCGATCCTTTTCACCAGCCAATCCCATTTGCTGTAAGTCTTTATTAGGAAGCACCTTCTTTTTTCTTACATTTGGGTGACCATTGATGTGTACATTCCTTATTTGCCATTTGGTGGATTTGCAGGAGATGGTGGATCTTTAGTTGACAGGTGGCATGAAGATGGCCTCTATGACTAGATGAACTTTCTTGCAGGACTTGCACTGTTTTGATTGGCAGATTGATGAAGCAAACTTCTAGGTTATGCTAACTTTTACCCCTGAAATTGTGAAATGGTAGTATGGTTGTTATCTTGCTCTTGATTTGATAACAAGAGTCATTTAAGACAATATTGATGTTGAGTATAATAACATCTGGAGAACCATCGAATTTTGGTGATTCTTGTATATGACTAAGCAAAACGTGTAGAAAAGTATTTATCTGAAGGAAGATTTATTTATTTATTTATTTTCCTGGATAGTCTATCTTATTCCATTTTTGTGATGATCTTCTAAATCTAAATTTGTAATCACCTTAAAAATGAACTGGCAACCCAACTTAGAGAAGAAAAACTAAACTACTTGATGCTGGAACTGTAATTTCACATGAAGTTGAATGAACCCATGAAGTGCTGAATTTTCATTGATAGGACTGCGGTTTCTTGTGTTGGGTGCAGTTAATTGCTGAACTTATTGAGTGAGATGAGACCTTGGAATTCTTGATTGTATTGCTAATGGAAAAGGTTTCCAGTGACAGAAACCACTAGCAGGTACTTGTATTATGGGTTACCCTCTAACTCAATTGTTTTGCAATTTCCAAGGCATCTTTGCAGAATAAGCTCTGAAAAGGAACCAACATCAGCTGCTGGTATATGAAGAACTAGTTACTTATTTGGAAGTGGATATTTCGGAGCTGACTGACTCCATTATCTCATTTAGCAATACTCGTCATTTCAATGAAAAGACTTGTTTTAGAGCACTCGTCGCTATTAGCTCTATTAGAATCATGCAAATCCCTCAAACAAGCTCTCCAAATTCATGGCCAAATTGTTCATAGTGGGCTTAACCACCACATCTCCAGCAGCCAGCTCATCTCCTTCTTTGCCTTGTCTGGTTGTAAAAATGGTCTCTTTCGTTCTCGAATTCTTTTCTCGCAAATTGATAATCCGAATATATTTATCTGGAACACACTTATGAGAGGCTACTCTTGTAGTAATTCCCCTCAGGAAGCCCTTGTCCTCTATACTTCCATGCTTTCCAAGGGGATCGTATCACCAAATAACTTTACCTTTCCATTTGTTCTTAATTCCTGTGCAAGGCTGTCAAGCTCCAAATTGGGTTTTCAAATTCATTGTCATATAATAAAGTTTGGGTTTGAGTTTGATCTCTTTATAAGGAATGCTTTAATCCATTTTTATTCAATTTTTGGATACATAAACAATGCCCACAAAGTTTTTGAGGGAAGTCTTGCTAGAGATCTTGTATCATATAATACCCTGATAAATGGATATGCTCAAGTTAAGGAACCTTGTCCTGCTCTCTGGCTCTTTAGAAAGATGCAGGATTCCTGCATCCAGCCTGATGCATTTACCTTTGTAGCTATGTTCTCTGCTTGTACAGAATTAAATGATTCTAGGATTGGAAAGCAGTTTCATGCTTTGGTTTATAAAAGCTTGGGTTGCGTTGGTTCTAATATGTTGCTCAAGACTGCTGTTATTAATATGTATGCAAAATGTGGGTTGATGAATATAGCCGAGCGGGTATTTAGTACAATGGGAATGGGTAAGAGTACAGCAGCTTGGAGTTCTATGATATCAGGGTATACTCGAGAGGGAAAAATTGAGAGAGCCAGACAATTCTTTGATCAGATGGATCAGAGGGATCTAGTTTCTTGGACAGCCATGATCAGTGGTTACTCTCAGGTGGGGGGCTTTAGTCAAGCACTTGAACTTTTTAGAAAGATGGAATCACTGGGTATGCATCCAGATGAAGTTACAATGGTTGCCGTACTTAGAGCCTGTGCTGGTCTTGGTGCTTTGGATTTTGGCAAAAGGCTTCATCAACAATACACAGAAAATGTTGTGTTTGGTAGGAATATTTTTCTAACTACAGCTGTTATAGATATGTATGCAAAATGTGGTAGCATAGATACTGCTCTATCTGTTTTTTACAAAATACCAAAGAATTTGAAGACAGTTTCTCTATTCAACTCCATGATTTCTGGTCTTGCTCAACACGGTCTGGGTGAGACTTCTATAGTGGTGTTTAGAGAAATGGAGCTGATGGGATTAAAACCAGATGGAGTCACATTTGTGACAGTTTTGTCTGCTTGTAGTCATAGTGGTCTAGTTGAAGAGGGTAAGCAGTTCTTTGAATCCATGTTAAATTACAGTATCAAACCGCAAATGGAACATTATGGCTGCATGGTCGATCTTCTTGCGAGAGATGGTCGCTTGGATGAAGCGTATGGTTTAATTCAGAGTATGCCTTACGATGCCAACTCTGTAATATGGCGAGCTCTACTGGCTGCTTGCAGGCTGCACAGAAATGCAAAAATAGGTGAGATTGCGGGGCAGAAACTCCTTGATCTAGAGCCTGGTCACGGAGCACACTATGTTTTGTTGTCTAATATGCTGGCTGATACCTATCGTTGGGAAGAAGCCAGACAAGTGAGGAAACTGATGGATGACTCTGGCATCCAAAAGCCACCTGGGTGGAGCTATATTGAGCATAATGGAACTCTTCATCGCTTTCTAGCAAGCAAAAAATCACACCCTCAAACCAAAGAGATTGAGCTGATGCTCAAAGACATGACCATGAAGCTGAAATCTGCAGGTTATGTTCCCAACACAGTGCAAGTAGTATTTGATGTAGACGAAGAGGAGAAAGAAACGGTTGTGTCTTATCACAGTGAGAAATTAGCATTGGCATTCGGTTTGATCAATTCCAGAAGGAAACCATAAGGATCACGAAGAACCTTCGCATTTGTGGAGACTGTCATTCGGCCTTCAAGCTTCTGTCAGAGATTTACAGAAGGGAAATCGTGGTAAGAGATGCAATCAGGTTCCATCTTTTCAAAAAGGGAAACTGCACTTGCATGGATTTTTGGTAATGTTCAAGGCAATCTTGCTTGTACAGCTAAAATTGTACATAGTTACGGCCTTTACGCGAACAATGTTGTGTTTTGCCGAACTTCTTTCCTTATTGCTGATCAAGATGGCCATATAACTTTAATTTATTAACCTTTGGGAAATCTATGAAAGTTGTGTTAAAAGCTTTTTCTATTTATATATTTTTTTAATTTTTTTTACTCCTTCCCCGTAAAAGCATTAATTTGTTAATTGTCTACTCGGCTGCTAATCTATTCATTATTCAACGTCAGTGTTAAATGGTTAGCATTACTTGGATTTATTTTGGTTTCTTTTTCTTGTTCTCTTCTTCTATCATATGTTTGTTAATCATTTCTTAATAAGCTTCCACGTTTTTTCTTTTTTAATTAACCATCCTCGTTGAAAAACAAAAGAATAAATTTCAATTGTGAAACAACATAAAACATTTTTTTTAAACAGAGTAATAATACTTACAATACTTGCGAGAATTGTAAGTATTATTACTCTTTTTTTTAATTTGTAAGAATAATATAACAAAAGAATTTTAAACAAATTAAAACAAAATTGTATTTTAGGAAAAATTTATGTAAATTTAGTTATTTTTATTTTATTGTAAAAGACTACTAAAAATAACAATACAATTTGTATTCCCATTTACTTGATGAAAAAAAAAAAACAGCGTATTTTATTTTTATTGATTTCTTTACAGAGTTTGGCTACAATGCCGGTGTCAGGCCGGCCTGCCATCGGCAATCAAAGACTTGGTGTGATCGGTTAAGAAATTGGTTCCTATATTTTTTTAAATCTTAAATATTAAATTAAAAATGAAAAAATAATATTAGTAGTAGCAAAAAAAAAAAAATAAATACAAAAAGAAAGAAAAATATAATCTTATCAAAATGAAGAGAAAAAAAGTATATATAATAAAAGACAGAAATTTGTTTCTTATTTCATGTGTGATGTCTCATATTTAATATTAAATTTTTCATGTATATTGTTACATGTCTCAACTTTATTATTCTAAATGCCCCCAAAAATTTATTTTCTCACCCATTTCATGTTTGATGTTCATATTGTATGTTTAACTTTCATGTTGTATGTTACAATTCATGTTCAATTGTTGCATGTTCCATGCAATTTTTTTCATGAAAATTTCATGTTTCATGTCTACATCACATGTTGCATGTTTGACTTTCATTTTTGCATGTCTTAAATAGTGCCAAAATATGAGGATTCTCTTGATTATTTCATATTTGACGTTCATATTGTATATTTAACATTATATGTTGTTGTGCAAATTTTATTGTACTCACAAGTGCATGAATCTATTATAGTATAGATTAATGGTGACAAGTGTCGTTCCCACGATAAGGTAGATTTAATTATGTGCAAGGTTAATTTTCCAAGTTTATATGTAAATTGGTTAGATATGATTTCTGAGCAGTATTGAGATTTAAATTAAGAAGATGGCAATTTGAATGAAATGTTTGAGTCTCTATAGTTACAGTCAATATATCACCATGGGCTTAATATTCATTTTTAGTTCCAATTAATTTATGAGAGGTATTTCCGCTTCTCATAATCCTCACTATGATAAATATGGTATTAGGCACTCGTTGTGCCGGGGAAAATAATCCTTTGCTAAATGTGGTGCCAAGGACACATTTTGCCAGGTGATAATAATCTTACTATCGATAATGTGGTAAGATTGTCCACTAAATAACTTATATGCATTCTATGTCAACACTGAGTCAAAATGAACCACTAATAATAGTGTAAAGTGTTTATCATGCCAAATAGTAATGATCTTACATTAAATATAGTGTAAATTACTGTCTGTCAGCAATGAGTCAAAACTAGGGATGGCAATGGACACCGTCCGCAACGGGTTTGCCATTACCAAACCCAAACCCGCACAAAATTTAAATTACCAAATCCACCCGCAACCCGCAGCGGGTTTTAATTTTTTTAAGAAAACCCATCCGTAGCGGGTTTTAATAATTACCAAACCCGTAATGGTACCCGGCAGATTTTTTGCGGGTTTCCGTATTTAAAATTATAAATGTTTAATATATAAATTTATAATAATAGCCTCAAATTCCATATAACATACTCAATTTTATATTTAAACAATGTAAATGAAAAATTAAAATTTCAACATGAATCCAACACAAATTCTCAAATTTAAGTATAAATTACACAAATCCATTTAAAAAACACAAACTAGTATCTAAAAATAATAATTACATTTTATATTATCATTTAAAACAAGCTCCAAGAGAAGATATTCATTTCATTCATCACCATAAGCACCCATCCAACATGATGCCTACAATAATAATTAAGATTAATATTTTCAAATACTAAATCGAAGAAAAAAATTATAATAATAAAATAAGTCATGTATTAAGTTAAAGAAAAATAATACATACAAAATTATAATAGATATATAATAATCTATGAATTACATTATTTTCTTTATACATTTTTAGATTAAAATTTTTAGATTATTTTCTTTATACACATTATTTTTTTTATACATTTTTAGATTTAAATTAAGTTAAAAATATTTGGAAAAAGTATTGCGGGTTTGGTGGATATCCATGCGGGTATCCATCGGGTATAAGATAAATACCAAACCCACCCGCATCCATGTGCAGGTTTTAGTTTATAATACTAAACCCGCCCGCAAAGGGTAAAATTACCCACAGCGGGCGGGTTTTGGCGGGCGGGTTTGGGCGGGTTTGCGGGTATAATTGTCATCCCTAGTTAAAACAATCCACATAAATGAAAGAGAGCTTTGGAGAACTTGCAAAATTAATCCCATGGATTATGTTGAGGCTTCACCTTTAACTCAAGCTTGAAACTAAATTGGCCACTCATATTACAAGAGGGAAAATGGTAATTTTATATTAAAATATATAGAAAATACAATATGGAGAGAGAATTACAAAAAATGAAACTCAAATTTAGATGCAAAGCTGTTGAATTGAGGGGGAGTCCTCTATTTATTGATATAATGGGTAAATCATGGCCATCAGATGAAAACAACTCAGATGCTCAGAATTGCAACACATGGCAAGGTTTGATTGGATGGAATACATTTGCAAGGTTGTGATTCCATGAATTGCATGTAACATAAATGTAGTTTCGGTCTAATAATATGCTACCACATCGTCGGTCAATGCAAAAGTCAACTAGCATTGATTTAGTGTATTGCATGTATCGTAAGCTCATTTTCGGTCCAATAGGATGTTGCCACATCATCAGTTGACGCAATTGAATGCGACATCATCAATCAATGCCACGTTAGTTGAGCCCCACTAAAATCTTAAAATTATGATTTTACCGTTTATACCTTTCCTAAGGTTTTGAGTTATTCTAAACTTAAAAAAAGCTGTATGTTATGCTATCTGATTTTTCGCTAATTGTGAAATGACCAAAACACCTCTGAACTACATAAAATACTCAAATTATGATAAAACACACACAATCAAAGTTTAAAGAACATAAATACATAAATTTAGAAATGTTAGTGAGTCTTGGAGTGTTAAATGACAATGTCACCCTTTATAAGTGTACGTTCTCCAGCATATAACACACCTTCCAACCAGCTTATTGTTCTGATACCATTTTGGGTCTATTCACAACTTCTTTTTGACCATCAGTTTGAGGGTGACAAGTAGTTGAAAACAACAACTTAGTTCCTAACTTAGCCCATAAGGTTTTCCAAAAGTAACTTGAAAACTTAGCATCCCTATCAGAAACAATTGTCCTGGGCATACCATGCAACCTTATAATCTCCCCAAAGAATAAGTTAGCAACATTAGAAGCATCATCTGTTTTGTGGCATGAAATAAAATGTGCCATCTTTGAAAATCTATCCACAACCATAAAAATTGAGTCTTTCTCTTGTCTAGACCTAGGTAAACCTAGCACAAAATCCATCGAAACATCAGTCCAAGGTGCACTAGGTATTGGCAAAGGGGTGTATAAGCCATAAGGTTGCACTTTTGATTTGGCTTGCCTACAATTAACGCATTTACAACAAAGTCTTTCAACATCTCGCTTCATATGTGGCCAATAAAAGTGTTTCTGTAATATTGCTAGAGTCTTTACAACTCCAAAATGCCCCCTTAACCCTCCTCCATGGGATTCTTTCACTAGCAAATCTCTCAAAGAACAGTTAGGCACACATAGTTTATTCTCTCGAAATAAATAGCCATCATGCCTATAATATTTACCGACTGCGATCTTTTCACAAGCTTGATATTCAACACTAAAATCATGGTCATCAGCATACAATTCCTTAATATGTTCAAACCCAAGTAATTTAGCATTAAGTGTTGAGATTAAGACATACCTACGGGAAAGTGCATCTGCAACAATGTTTTCCTTACCTTGCTTGTAACGAATGACATGGAAATGTCTCAATGAATTCTACCCATCGAGCATGTCTCTTATTCAGCTTGTGTTGGCCTTTAAGGTGTTTCCTTAGGCCATAGGTAGTGCTGCCACGTTTCTAATGTTCGAACCAATGCATACAACTCCTTATCGTAAGTAGGGTAGTTTAAGGCTGCCATACTCAACTTTTCACTAAAGTAAGCAATTGGTCATCCTTCCTGCATTAGGACTGCACCAAGACTAATACCCGAAGCATCGCATTCAATTTTAAATGTTTTATTAAAGTTAGGCAAAGACAATAAAGGAGTATTGGTCAGCTTTTACTTGATTATTTGAAATGCATTCTCTTGCGCACCCCATTTGAATCCAACATCTTTTTTTATTACTTCAGTAAGCAGTGCGGCTAATGTGCTAAAGTCTTTCACAAATCGTTGATAGAATCTAGTAAGCCCATGAAAGCTTCTCACATGCCTTACACTTGTGGGACTTGGCCACTCTTGGATTGCACATACCTTTTCCTCATTTACCTGTATACCCTGTGCACTCACAACAAATCCTAGAAACACAAGTTTGTCTGTGCAAAAAGTTCACTTCTTCAGATTAGCAAACAACTTTCTTTTCTAAGCACATCTAAAATAGATTTCAAATGTACTACATGATCATTTATGTTTTTGCTATAAATGAGGATATCATCAAAATAAACAACAATAAACTTGCCAATAAAAGCTTGCAAGACATGATTCATAAGTCTCATAAAAGTGCTCGGTGCATTAGTTAGACCAAAAGGCATGACTAACCATTCATACAAACCATATTTTGTTTTAAAGGCAGTTTTCCATTCATCTCCTTCTTTCATTCTAATCTGATGATATCCACTTTTCAAATCGATTTTGGAAAATACACTAGACTCATGTAATTCATCAAGCATGTCATCTAGTCTAGGAATGGGATGTCGATACTTTACCGTTATGTTGTTGATGGCTCAACAGTCAACACACATCCTCCACGTCCCATCTTTCTTAGGAACTAATAAAACAGGAACTGAACATGGACTCATGCTTTCTCTCAAGTACCATTTTTTCCATCCATTCATTAACTTGCCTTTGAAGTTCCTTGGTCTCCTCTGGATTGCTCCTATAGGCTGGTCTATTTGGAATGGTTGAACCGGGTACAAAATCAATCTGATGCTCAATCCCTCGGATTGGAAGTAAACCATGTGGTGTTTTCTTAGGAAAAACATCCTCATACTCCTACAAAAGAAAAGTAATAGAACTAGGCAAAGTAAGGTCAAATTCGTTAGTGTTCAAAAATGCCTCTTTGTACAAAAGTACAATCATCGGCTGATGTGAAAACAATACTTTTTTTATCTCACTTGCTATCGCATAGAAATTATTTTATTTTCCATCTGATTTTCGCTCAATGGCCGTATTTTTCTTTGGTTTTTCTCTCATATTTTCCTCGGCCTCTTTTTGAATTTCACTCTCTTTTTCTCTCTTTTTCTTTTCCTCACTCTCTCTCTGTAGGCTCACTTGGTCTCCGTAAACCTGCTTTGGTATCAATGGAACAAGAGTGATGTTGCGTTGATTAAATACAAATGAATATTTGTTGGTGAAGCCATCATGCTTCACACGTCTGTCGAATTGCCAAGGCCGCCCAAGTAACAAGTGTCCAGCCTGCATTGGCACTACATCACAAAACACCTTATCTTCATACTTGTCAATCCGAAAAATCACTAGTACCTGCTTGTTCACTTCCATCTCACCACTGTTATTTAACCATTGTAGTTTGTATGGCCGTGGGTGTTTAAGTGTCGAAAGCCCTAACTTCTCTACCATTATAGTACTAGCAACATTAGTACAACTTCCTCTATCAATAATCATACTACATACTTTGTTTTGAACATAGAACCTAGTATGGAAAATGTTTTCCCGTTGCACTGCTTCGTCTTCCTTCACTTGAACACTCAAAGCTCTCCTCGCTACTAAAGTCAATTCCCCAGGGGCTACATACTCTTCATCTTCGACTTTCTCTAATGGTGGCATCTCATTCTCTTCCGTCTCATCTTCAGTTACAGTCTCACCATTGTCCCGCAACACCATAACTCTTTTATTCACACATTCACTTGCAATATGCCCCCGCCTTGACATTTAAAACACTTAATGTCATGAATCCTACTAGTAGGAGTTACGGTGTTACCTTGTGAATTGTACTTGGAATGCTTGGTTACTTGCTTAGGTGCAGTAGATGCTTGTGGCCTCTCATCTCGTTTCACATAGCTCAACTTCCAAGGAGTGGAACTCAAGCTTGGGGCTGCACGAGTGTTACCCTTCCTCTTGAGTTGCTACTCAATCTTGATAGCCTTATGGACTATCTCCTCAATCTCCACGTAATGCTGCAACTCAACCTTATCTGCAATCTCCCAATTAAGACCACTTAAGAATCTTGCCATGGTTGCTTCTCTATTCTCCTCCACATTTGCTCTAATCATGGCAATCTCCATTTCTTTATAATAATCCTCAACACTTCGGCTACCTTGTTGAAGACGTTGTAATTTTTGGTACAAATCTCGATAATAATGGTTAGGTACAAAACACCTTCTCATCAATGATTTCATTTCATCCCATGTCTCAATTGGACGCTCTCTATTTCGCCTTTTGCTTATAACAAGTTGATCCCACCAAGTAATGACATAGTTAGAAAACTCAATCACAGCCAGTTTAACCTTTTTTGCCTCTGAATAATTGCGGCAGTCAAATATGAACTCCATTTTCTTCTCCCATTCAAGGTATGCTTCTGGGTCGCATTTACCTTGAAAAGATGGAATCTTCATCTTTATGCCACTCAATCCATCATCTCTATTCCTAGCTCTCCTGCCTTGTCCGTCTCTCCTATAGCTACCCGCTGAGTCCTCACCCTCATTATACTCATCGCTATAATTATCATCAATCTCTCCTCTAACTAGAGCTCTTTCTCTCCTACATGCTTAGGGAACGGGTTGTGGTTGCCCTGCACGTGTGTTCTCCACTTGATCCAAATGCTCGTGTATAAGCTCTAATTCAGCCCTCATCATCATTCTGAGTAGTTGCAGATTGATTCTCTTCATTTGTGTTTCGTTTTAGGTTGTGAGACATAGCTATTATCTGCAAAAGAAAGTTAAAAATAATTTGGATGGACCTCACCTCACTCCCTTACGTGTTTCACTCAAGAAAACTGAATCACTCAATTCCACTCGTGTTTCGCTCAAATTAATTGGCTTTTGCCCTTTAATATGCTCACACTCTCTTGCCTTTTTTCAATCTTAGTAATCCTCACTGGGTTCTTATCAAACTAATCAAACTAATATCAGGATTTCAGCAGTAATTCACAAAGATGACATTAAAGAGAATTTAATTTCAAGAATAAGAAGGCAATGTGTACGAAAGTTGAGTTTTAATTTTGGACAAAAATTTCACCTAGTAGGTAAAACTTATTTTTTGACTTTCAAGACACAAATAATGGAGAGAGAAAAAAAATGAAAGATTTTAAGAAAGGGTTTTTTTTTTTGGGAATAAGTAAAACTTGTGGATTTAAGGAGAATTAACCATAAGGATACAAAATTGATTTTGTTCATGCAGTGCTGTTCACGCGGTACTGTTTACTTTTTTTTTTTATACTAGAACAAGGATGAAAATTCAAACAAGAATGCAAAGCAACAAAGATAGAGAGATCTAACCTTGGAACCTGGCTCTGATACCAAATGATACGAACCCCGTCAAGAACTGACGCGACCCTAACCAAATTAGTTCCTAAGATCGAATCTAAACCTAGGAATGGAGTGGAACCTTGACCCAATGCTTATTGGAAGCACGAACCTTGGTATGTGAAGACGCCACAATCAGCTATGGAAGGTCTGATTGATAAGTCAAGATATTGAACGCCACGAAAATCCGATAAGTTCAAAGAGTTCGTAAAGAACCAAAGAGAATTAACTCTCACAATTGCATTAAAAAAAAGATTCTTCTCATTTATTAGATACGAGTAAATTATATAGGGTTGGTTACAAGAATTTAAACCAAATCAGAATCCTATTTGGCTTTAAATGCCTTACATCAATTAAATGGAAACTAGGCAATTAAAATAGAACTAACTGATTTGTTTTCCTAATAGCCTCCTTAAGAAATGGAAAATTATTTGAAAAAAAGAAAAATAATATATTTTTCCGCCATAATGTGCAAACCAACTCCCTATTTCATGGAAGTGAATATTTGGAAACTTCAAAAGCCTGAATCATGCATTTATCATGAGCGATTCCTTCAAAGGGCCTCCATGAATTTGATTGAGCCCAAGTTGCTTGAATCAATCCATTAAGCGCTTCTTTGAATTTCGTTGCTTGAGCTCTCGTAACGGGTCCGACGAGAACTTGATTTGGATCTAAATATACCTCATCCCAGTGCTTGTGATAGTCTTATCCTTAATCTCATCAGATATTCATGGGAAAAGATCTCTGGTTAAGAGCTTTGAATGGAAGTGAGCGATATATGGCTATGGCTGGTATGGTTTGTAATGAAGAGATGAGAGAAGGTTTATTTATAAACGGTCGGGTAAGGAAATTAGGGATAAGGTTCTGTTTACCTTTGATATGTTGCACAATGAAATCATACTTAGCGAACCCGTTTTTGAGGCTGAGCAATTGCTTGTCAGGAAGCAATTTGTTTTTGAAGTCAAAGATTCTTGGGAAAGATGAGTTGTCCATGTTGATAAGGAAGTGATGGCTGATGAGATGAAATTCAAAATTTTTAATTCCATATTTTACCGCAAAAATCTCTTTGTAGATCACATGGTAGTTCTTTTCTGAATTTTTGAATTGTCCGCTTGCATGTGCACAAAAGTGATCTGAACTGTCTATTATTTCAAGGAGAATGGCACTCCAATAATAATCACTGGCATCAGTCTGTAGAATACGTTGTCCAGTTGTGGGAATTCTGAGTGGAGGAGGTGACTAGGCTATCACCTTTAGCTGTTTGACAGCTTCTGTCTGGTCTGGACCCCATGATTGGCACTCTTTTTTAAGCATGCGTGACAGCTTGCTTGTGTGGATTGCAACTTTAGGAATGATATCTCAAACATAATTAACAATCCCGACGAATTGTTGTATCTGCTTTTTGTTGAGATTGGCATTAGGAAACTTTAATAATTCAGTTGCAATGTGTGGACTAGGTTGATAGTGGCCGTCTTTAATTACCATGCCAAGAAAGTCAATTGATTCTTTTGCGATGTTGCTTTTCTTTTCTGAAAGCATGATTCCATGTTTCTGGATAATGTGATAGAAATAAAAAAAAAAGTAGTGTCTGGTGACTATCATGATCAGGGCATGATAGAGGATAAGATTGAAGATTTTGGTCATGGCTTTTTGAAATAATGAAGGAGTAACTTTAAGACCAAAAGGCATGACAGTCCACTAATAATGAGCATCAGGAATACAGAATACTGTTTTGGGACGGTCAACTGGTGAGATACCAAGTTGCTAGAAACCAGCTTGTAAATCAAATTTAGAGAAGATACGAGCCCCTTAAAGATGGACAAATAGTGACTGTATTTTTGGAAGGGGAAACTTATCATCTTTAAGAAATGAATTAAGTGGCTGGTAATCAATAACTAACCTTTTCTTACCACGAACTAATTCAGACCTTTTTTCAACATAGAAGGCTTGACAAGCCCAATTTGAATCAGTGGGTTCAATGAGACCTTGTTGAAGCAACTGGGAACATTCTTGCTTAGCAAGTGAGAGGTTAGTTGGAGACATACCCGGATGAGATGCTTTTGTAGGGTTTATGTCTTCATTGAGTTTAAAAGGAAGGTGGATGAAGAACTGTTCATTTTTCCAGAGAGGTGAGGGATGATGGAGTTGTGAATGACTTTCTGGACAGAACTGTAGGAGTTTTTGGAAATCTCTGTGTATGGAGAAGGTGTTTCAGACAATGTATACAAGCGTAAAGTATCTGTATAGGGCAAAAACATTTGTTTGTAGCGAATTCCAGAATTAGGGATGAATAGGTTTTTAACCAATTGAAGAATGTCAAAACCTATGAGCAAATCTTTGTCTGGAAGATGAGAGGCTATAATCTTTTTCCAAATAATGCAATTTGGAAAGAACTGAATACAAATGGGTTTTTTGGTAATCAAGGTGGTTTCAAAAATTTCACCATTGACTACTCTGAACACTTTTGAATGATTTTCCCAACATTTTGGAGGAAGAATAGAGGGATCAATCATACTGGTGTCTAATCTAGTATCAACAAATCCGATAGCAAGAATAGGTTTGTGAAACTTTGAAGGAAGGACAAAGACTTTAAGAGAAGGTTTACGTGTGGTGGAGACTTAATTGACACTTTGAGCTGCAGGAATGACAGAAATATCATCAGAGTTAGAAGACTCCGTGATAATGAAAGCAGTCTGTTCATCTTGTTCTGACTATTCTGAAAAATTTGACTCAACATCTTCATGCTGCACTCACATAGAGGAATACTGAAGGTGTTGTATGAGCTGAACAGCTGTAGTAGACTTTTGTGGACAGTTTCGAGCAGACTTTGATCTAGGAAAAGAATCTGGATTTTTGAATTTTTTGAAATGCTTTTTCTTTTTCATGCTGCACTCACAATCTTTCTTTTTCTTGCATTTGATTTGCAAGTAAGGCTTTTTGCAAGCACTTCGGAAAGGCTCTTTATCTTTCAGCAGTTCTTTGAAAAACTATTTCTATTCACATAGTTTTTCCAAGTATCCTTTGGCGATTTGAAAGATTTTCCCCAAAGAAATGTTGTCAATTTGGAGATTAAGAGATGTAAGTTGCCTTCGTATATCTGGCTGTAATTCTTCAGGTAATGACGCCAGAAAAATATGTTTAAGAGTAGGATCATTGAATCCATTGAGCTTGTAAAACAGAATTGACATCCGTTTGTAATGGAAATCAAGATCTTTAGCCTTGAGTGAGCAGCATTTCATGTTGAGATAGTCACGTCTTGTAGCTTCAAACACTGCTGCAGATTCTCTAATGAATTGTTCATGGATAACAGCAAGAGCACTTGAGACATTAGGAAGTTGCACAAACTATAGTTGTCTGTACTCTCCTAAAGTATCAAACCAATCTCTTAGAGATCCCGTAAAACAGGTAGCAAGTTCTCTAAGAACAGAGGCTGTTGTTGCATTTGCCCTTAACATTTGGAGATTTGTCCAGGCAACCATTTCTGATAGCCGTTCTCTTCATTTAGCTGCAGGTATATCATCAAAAGTAAGCCATGGGCCATTTGATGGTTTATAATCATTTTGAGTTTGAGGCTGAGCAGGCCGGTTTGTGGCTGATGTTCCTTCTGGTGGATCTTCCTCGATATCTGAGGGTATTTCAAAGAATGGATCTGTTCTTAATGATTGGGCAGGTTCAGTTTCTTCAGGTTGGGCCATGAGAATATTGGTGATATCAGCATAGGACTTTTCAGAGTCACTAGTTGATATTGAAGATTCAGGGGAAGAATCTATCTCAGATTCTGATGGGCTTTCTGAAACAGCTAGGTTTGAATCAGAAATTGGATTATCTGTATCAGATGGATCTAGGACTATTTGGGCACTGAACTGTTGCATGGGTGTTTTATCTTTGGCTTGGGCTGGTGGTGATTGGTATTATGGGATTGACAAAGATGGGTGAGGTATTTTTTCTGGTCAAGGTCGAGGTATTTGTCATGCCAAATAGTTTGGATGGATCTTGTGATTTAATGGGAGATAGCATAGGTGCAAAAGGATGAAAAATTGGGCTAATGGTAGGTAAATGTGGTGATGTGGTGAATAATGTTGGCCTTTGCCTCTCTGACTCAATTTGTTCAAGCTCTGCTTTTAATTTCCTAATTTCCTTTTCTTTTTGGTCAAATTTTGGGCCATAGTACCTTTGACTAAGCATGGCTCGTAACTCTGAATACAGTTAAAAGATTCTGGATTGAAGATTCTGATAGATCTGCTGCATCCGTGAAGTAATTGAATCAACTTTAGACTCAATATGATCAGTTCGTAAATTGATATGATTCACCTTTTTATGAATATTGACCAGGGTTTCATTTTGAGCTTTGGCATTTTGTGTTTGCCAATTGAGGATAGCTTCAAAAGGTTTGGGGTCTTCTAGGTGACCTGTAGGAGTGATGGCTGAAGGAATAAAGGGTTTGGTTACAACTTTTCTTTGTAGGTCGGCATGTGTTTCCAGAACACGAAAATTGGAGGAATAATCTTGTGATGTTGATGCAAACATCATGCAAGCCATGGGATTTTGAACTGGTGGAAGAACTTCAGCTTTGAAATTATTTGCAATCCATTTAAGTTCTTTTTTGTAAATGGGTAAAAGAGCTAGTGAAGGTGGAGGATTATGTGGTGGTTCGGGTTGATTGGGTGAACACGGAGATTTGGGTATTTTCTTTTTGGGCTTCCTTCTTCGTTTTGAATCATAATCGTCCTCTTCTTCCCAATCATCCCAACAGGGACAATTTGGGTCACAGTTTCCTGATCTTGGTATATCCCAAAGAAAGTGGCTATTGAGTTTAGCTAGGTAGACAGGATATCCTTCTGAATTGAATCCTGTTAGTGGCAGCTTTTCTTGTGCTGTCTGAACAGCTGTGATCATTGCTGAATAGGTGAATGAGAGTCTTGAAGGCTCTTCTGGTGCTGTTGGTGGAGGTCTGAAAGTCATTCTGACCGTTCCATCTGGTCTCCTTTCGAACATACTTTCTGATGTTTGAATAAGAGTAGTGTTGGTATGAAACTTTTCATAATTTGAAATCCATTCCAAGGGCATGAGTTTTATGAGTTCATGTCGAGGGATCTGTCTTGGAATTTGGATGATGGTGGGTATCTGATCTGATTTTGCTAACACCATAAGGGCGTCAGAGTGGTTTTTCAGACTAGCAACACTTGTAGAAGCGATTGTAAGGAAGATGCTTCTGGAAAATCATGTGATGGTGTTGCAGCTTTTCTTTTGTGTGTTGCTGGAGGCTCAGGTTCAGTGACAGTGTACTTAGATTCTGATGGGAGAAGTGACTAGAAATCTTTATACGGATCTTGGGAGTCTTGGAATAAGACATTGGTAAAATCAGGGCGATGTTCTATAACAAGGATTCCATGAAGGGTGGAGTTGGAACCTAGAGTACAGGTTTGAGTTTTTGGAATTATTGCAAGGGTGTAAGCTGGACCAAGAGATGTGTGGTGAATATTACTGGTTGGAGGTTAGACATTGTTAAGTTCCATGAGATAGGCTTTTAGGGCCGAAGTGATAGTTGGATCATGATAGATTGGGAATGGGTGTGGAAAAGTTCTCCATTCATAAGTCATATCCTGTGTCTAGTAATCTTTTGTTTCTAGATGTTGGAACTAAGGCTTGTGAACGATGAAGACTGTGGTGAGCATATTGGCTTCTTGTTCAGGAAATCTGTCTAACCCGTGAAAGATACATAGATTTTTTAGTTGTCTGCGCCACCAGGGGATTGGAGAGAACTATTCTAAGAAAGTCCATAAAAGTTCTGGAGAGAACTTAGGGGTTGTGAGATGGTTAAGAATAGGCTTAATAGTGATGACGAGCTTAGTGGCATACAGTGTAGTGAGACACCACATGTACCAAAGTTCATCTTCTAAGATGGTGAGGTTGGTGAGGGTAAGACCTGTAAGGAACAGGTGTTTCAAATAGAAGGATGGAAAACAATCAGGTTTTCTGCTTTGAACATTGAAGAAATACCTATAGAGGAATTTCTTTGCAAATTCTTAGATTTGGAAAGCTGATTGAAAAGGGATATTCATGGAAAAGGATCTCTGGTTAAGAGTTTTGAAGGGAAGTGATCGATTCATGGCTATAACTGGGATAGTTTGGATGGAGGAGATGAGTGAGGGTTTATTTATAGATAGACGAGTGAGAAAATTAGGGATGAGATTCTGTTTACCTTTAATGTGCTGGACTGTGAAGTCATATTTGGCGAACCAGTTTTTGAGTTTGAGCAACTGCTTGTCAGGAAGTAATTTGTTCTTGAAGTCAAAAATTCTGGGAAAAAGATGAGTTGTCCATGTTGATAATGAAGTGATGGCTGATGAGATGAAATTCAAATTTTTTAATTCCATATTTCATTGCCAAAATCTCTTTGTAGATCACATGGTAGTTCTTTTCAAATTCTTTGAATTGGCCGCTTCCATGAGCACAATAATGGTCTGATCCGTTAATTCTTTCAATAAGAATGACACTCCAATAATTGTTACTAGCATCAGTCTGGAGGATGCGCTAGCCATTAGTGGGAATTCTAAGAGGAGGAGGTGACTGAGCTATCACCTTTAGTTGTTTGACAACTTCTGTCTGATCTGGACCCCATGGTTGGCACTGTTTCTTTAGCATGCGTGAAAGCACACTGGTGTGGACCGCTACTTTAGGAATGAAGTCATGGACATAATTAATAATGCCGAGAAACTGCTGAATTTGCTTTTTATTGAGATATGTGTCTGGAAACTTTAATAATTCAGCTGCAATGTGTGGACCAGGGTGATAATGGCTGTCTTTGATGACCATGCCAAGGAAGTCAATTGATTCCTTTGCGATGTTGCTTTTCTTTTCTGAAAGCATGATTCCATGTGCCTGGATAATGTGATAGAAATCCAAAAGGAGTTTCTGGTGACTAATATTGATCAGATGAGAAAAGTAAAATATCATGAAGCATGGGATTAAAGATTTTGGTCATGGCTTTCTGAAATAATGAAGGAGCAATTTTAAGACCAAAAGGCATGACAGTCTATTGATAGTGGGCATCTGGAATGCAGAAAGCAGTTTTGTGACGGTCAACTACCAAGTTGCCAGAAACCAACTTTTAGATCAAACTTAGAGAAGATACGAGCCCTTTGGAGATGGACAAGTAACGACTGAATTTTTGGAAGGGGAAACTTATCATCTTTAAGAAATGAATTTAATGGCTGGTAATCAATAACTAACCTTTTTTTACCACGAGCTAATTCAGATCTTTTTTCAACATAAAAGGCTTGACAAGCCCAGTCTGAATTAGTGGGTTCAATGAGACCTTGCTCAAGCAATTGGGAACATTCTTACTTAGCAAGTAAAAGGTAAATTAGAGACATACCCGGATGAGATGCTTTTGTGGGGTTTATGATGGATAAAGAATTGTTCATTTTTCCAGAGAGGTGAGGGATGATGGAACTGTGAATGATTTTCTGGACAGAACTGTAAAAGCTTCAGACAGTGTATACAGACATAAAGTATCTGTATAGGGTAAGAACATCTATTTTTAGCGGATTCCAGAACTGGTAATGAATAGGTTTTTAACTAATTGAAGGATGTCAAAACCTATAAGCAAATCTTTGTCTGGAAGATGAGAAGCTACAATCTTTTTCCAAATAATGCAATTCGGAAAAAATTGAATACCAATGGGTTTTTTGGTAATGAATATCTTTGAGTGAGGTTCCCAACATTCTGAGGGAAGAATCGAAGGATCAATCATACTGGTGTCTGATCCAGTATTAAGAAATCTTATGACAGGAATAGGTTTGTGAAACTTTGAGGGAAGGACTGATACTTTAAGGGAAGGTTTTCTTGTGTTGGAGACTTGATTGACACTTTGGATTGCAGAAATGACTGAGATATCATCAGAGTCAGAAGACTTTGCGATAATAAAAGTAGTTTGTTCATCTTGTCCTGATTGTTCTGAGAAGTTTGACTTAACATCTTCATTTTTTGAAAGCAAGGAGGAATCTTGGAGGTGTTGAACAAGTCTAACAGCTTTTGCAGACTGCGTCTCTTACAAATGAAACAACGGTTGGATTTCTTTTTTCTGTATTGGGAAGGGTCTTTCTTTCTGAAATAACGGAGAGGTTTTTTGAATTTTTTGTGGAAGTGTTTTTGGAAATGTTTTTTCTTTTTGGTTGGACAATCACACTTCTTTTCATCTTTGCACTCCATCTTGAGATAGGGCTTTTACAGGCTGAGGCAAATGGCTGCTTGTTTTTAATAAGGTCTTTGAAGAATGCTTTTTATTCACAGAGTTTGTCTAAACAAGACATAGCCATTTGGAAAATTTTTCCAAGTGAAATATTGGCAATGTCAAGAGTAGAGGCTGTGATCTATCTCTGGAATTCTGGTTGTAACTTAGAGGGAAGAGAGGCTATGAACACTTGAGGGATGGATCATTGTATCCATTCAACTTATAGAACAACAGACTCATTCTTTTGTAATGAGTTTCTAACAAATGTAGTTTGAGAGAACAACATTTCATCGGGTGATATTCTTTTCTTACTGCTTCAATTGATGCAGTTTTATCACTAATAAATTGCTCATACATAATGGAGAGAGCTGATGCAGTTGTGGTTTGTATAAACTGGAGCTATCTATATTCTCCTAGGCTTTCTAACCAGTCCCGCAAGGAACCCATGGTACGGGTCATGAATTCTCTAAGGACTACTTGTGATGTAGCATTTGGCCTGGTTGATTGAAGATCAATCCATGCATCAAATTCTTGGTATCTGGCAGGCCATTTGTGACGAGGAATATCATCAAATGTAAACCAGAAAGCCGAGCAGAATATGGCTTTGCTGTACCATTAGAATTCTGTGAATGCACAGATGGAACAGGCGGAGCAGGCCTATTTGTGGCTGAAGATTTAGGTGGATCCTCTTCAATATCAGAAGGTACTTCGAAGATTGGTTCTGTTTCTTCAGTTCTAGTTGCCATGAGTATGCCAGAGATGTCAGTATATGCTGATTCTGAATCTGTAAAGGTAATATCTAGGTCTGCAGAGGATGTCAATGACAATATGGCTAGGTTTGAATCAGAAGTATTGGATTCTGTTTCGAAGGGTGACTCAGATGAATTAAGATCAGGATTTTTTTCAGGTTCAGATTCTGAGAATGAGGCTTGAGCTTGGGTTTGAAGATTATGATAATGGTATTGTTTGGCTAGTTGCTTATCTTTTTTGCGAGGCTCAGGAGTTGCTATAGGTGATTCTTCTAGAGGACCAGAAGAGGAAGAAGTTGTCTTTGGTTTTGGTTCTGAGATTTTCACTTTGGATTTTTGTTTCCTTGGTGAAATGGGTTTCTGTTGCGGTATAGGCTACTGTTGAAGTTTAGAAAAGCCAAAGAATTGGTTATACACTGGTTGGGATTGGGACTATGTGTAGAAAGGTTGGTAGGTGTCAAACAGTGGAGGAGAAACGGGTATAGACTGAGTTTTGGTAAAGAGTGAAGGCCTGGCCTTATCAGCATCAATTCTGGCCAACTCAGTTTTGAGTTTGCTGATCTCTGCTTCTTTTCTGTTAAATTCTAGACCCCAGATATGATTGTTAATCATTCTTCTGAGATTTGTATCTAACTCAGAGATTCTGTCTTGCATATTTATGCAAATCTGATCAAGACGGCTACTGATGGAATCAACCTTTGTTTTAGTCTGTGAGACCTGATTGGCAACTCGATCAATCCTTTTCCCTAACTGGTGAAGTGTTTGATTTTGGACACTGGCCAGTTCAAAACAGCTTCATACTGCTTTGGTTCTTCAATTTGTCGAAAGGGTGTAACAGGGGATTGAACAAATGGTTTTGACACAACTTTAGTTTGTAGGTCGGTCTGTTTTTCAAGAGGAGGAAAGGATTCATCATAAGATTGGCTTGAAAACATTAAGCACAATCTTATTTTAGAAGGTTTTGGATTTGGTGGAGGTTGTGGTGGAAATTGTTTACAAGGAGTTTTAGGGTGGAAAGGTTTTTTTGTCTTCTTTTTTCTTCTCCTCATAATTTCAATTTCATCATCAACATCCGTATCATCCAGATAAGGATAATCCAGATTACACATATGGGCTTCTGGAACATCCCATAAGAAATGACCATTTAGGTTGTCAGGATAGACAGGATATCCATCTGACGAAAAACCATGGATTGGAAGTATCTTTTCTTGACCAGTATGGACTGCAGTGATCATTGCAGTATAAGAAAGCCTTGGAGCTTCTGAAACTGGAGTAGTCTCAGGTTTTTGAAAAGACAGTTTGACTTGTCCATCATTTCTTCGCTCAAAAGTGGCTTGTGTGGTTTGAACTGGTTCAGAATTTTGGTGGAATTGCTCATAATTTGTTAGCCATTGAAGAGGCGTGAGTTTGAGTAAATCTGGCTTTTGGATTTGTTTGGGGATTTGGATTATGGTTGGAATTGTGTCTGTATCAGCAAGGATCATCAAGGCATCTGATGTTGTTTGTGCTGTGCGAAGATCTAGCGCATGATTCTGTCATCGATACACTATCTGGTGATGAAGGGCTGCAATTTTAGAAGTAGGAGTTTGTTCTACTCCTTGGAGTTGAACTTGGACTTTCAGAGTTGTTAGCAAGTTGGGATCTTCTAAAGACATGTTCAAATTCAGATAGAAAGTCAACAGGACACTACCAACATGAAGTGTGGTCAGAATGGTTCCAATAACAGCATGTTAATACTGTTTGAACCTTGTGTCAAGAAGAGTGATTTTGGCTGTAACAGGCAAGCCTTTTCTACCATGAAGGGTGAGGATTAATCTAACACCACCAAGATGAAGGTGTGTATACCCTTCTCGTTTCCAAGAAGTTACGAGATCTATGGGAATCTCTAAAGTAACATATTGTTCACTTTGAGATGCTTGGAGGGCACACTAATCCAATCGAGATGACTGGATGTATTCTTTTGGGTGTGGTCTTCTAGTAGTAATCAGGGTACGGATACTTCTGGTAACTTAGGTATTTTGTTTGTAGAGACTGTAAGGACTCATGACTGGGAATTTAGACTCACTAATCTGGGCTAACTTAAGGATGTAGGAATATTCAACTAAGTTTTCAATTTTTGAGGCAACATGTTTTTGACAGTTCTTTGGTAAGGAAAGAGTAGAAGACAGAGAGATATGAGAGGAAGAAGGAGTTGAAACAATAGGAGTTGTAGATCTTCTTCTAGGAGTACAAATAATGTTATTTGAAATTACTAATGATACCACCTCTTTCGTGTTGGTTTAGGCTCTGATACCATTCTGGGTAGTTGTACGTGGCATTGTTAGACCTGAAAGATCATGCTGCAAGAGTATGCTTTGGACCAGTAGCCCGCACTCTCGGGTATTCCAACCGATATACACTTATCCTAAGATGATACTCAAATTTCTGAATATCATTCTTGACTGTTATAATTTCTTTGAACACACTGTGGTAATGGACTTGTGTGTTAGAGAAGTGTCCACTAGCATAGATAATAAAGTGTTCTTTGCCCTCTGCTTCTTAAGGACGATGGCCCCAAAAGATTCATCACTCGCATCAGTCTGCAGTATCCGTCTACCATCTGTGATAAGCTTTAATGGTGGCCGATTTTGTGCAATTTGCTTTAAAGTTGTGACAACAAGTGGATTCCTTTTCAACAGGGTTGACAGCTGGCGGGTGTGATTATCAACATGAGGAATAAACTCTCTGATGTAGTTGATAATACCTAAAAATTGCTGAATTTGTCTTTTGGAAAAGTCCTAATCTGGAAAGTGGATGAGTTCTTGGGCAATGTGCTTTCCTGGCAGGTAGTGTCCGTCTTTGATAGTCATTCCAAGGAATTCAATGTTATTGGTGGCAATTGTGCTTTTCTTAGCTAATAACATGATTCCATGAGTTTGGATCATATCAAAGAATCGATCTAACAATTGATGATGTTCATCATGTGTACCTGAAAATAACAAAATATCGTCAATGTAAATCAATGCACTATGCAAGATAGGTTGGAAAATTTGGACCATGGATTTTTGGAAAATATATAGTGCTGTTTTAAGACCAAAGGATAAAACCGTCCATTGATAATGGGCATTTGGAATGCAAAAGGCAGTTTTGTATCTTTCTGAGGGTTTGATGCCAAGTTGCCAAAATCCGGATTTAAGATCAAATTTTGAAAAGATTTGGGCATTTTTGAGGAAAGTGAACATGCTCTGTCTTTTTGGCAAAGAGAATTTATCATCTTGTAAAAACATGTTTAGAGGCTGATAGTCAATGACTAATCGTTTTTTTCCTCTAACAATTTCGGAATGTTTTTCAACATAAAAGGCTTCGCAAGCCCATTGAGAATTGGTAGGTTCTATGAGACCTTGGGCTAGCAACTGAGAACATTCTTTTTTGGCTACAACTAAGTCTAAGGGACTCATTCCTAGATGGGTGGCTTTAGTTGGATTGACATCTTCATTCAGTTTAAATAGTAACTGAACAAAGAAATGCGGATTTTTCCACAGAGGATTTGGATGGTGGAAATCAGCATAACAACTCAGGACAATATTTCAAAAACTTTGTGGAAATGTCTTAGAAGGACTGAGGGGTTTCAGTTAGACCATAAAGTTTAAGAATATTGGTGAAAGGTTTGAACATGGACTTCACTCGAATTCCAGTAGGAATGATTTGGAGGTGTTTTATCTGGTGAATGATATCAAATCCTAACAAGATATCTTTATTAGGAAGATGAGAACCGATGACTTTTGTCCAAATAACACAGTTTGGAAAGATTTGAATACCAATAGGTTTTTTGGTAATCAATTTGGTGGTGATGAATTTTCCATTGACTACTTTGAAATTTTCTTCATAATGTTGCCAAAACTGGGGTGGAAGAATGTCTGGGTTTAACATATTTCTTTGGGCACCTGTATCAAGAAGTCCAATGGCAGGAATTGGTCTTTGGAATTTTGAAGGTAAGATTTGGAGTTTTATGGATGGGATGGGAATAGTGGTGTCTAAGGAAAGAAGTTGTTGGTGGAAAACAATTTGAAACTCATCGTTTTCAAAATCATCAGATGAGTTTTCTAGTGCGAACACTGTTTCATCAGTAGGTTCCTCTTGTTCTGAGAAGTAGAACTCAATTTCATCTTTGAGAGGAGAGTGTCCTGTAGATGTTCAAGTAAACGGATTGCCTTATCTTTTTTGTTGGGGCAATCTTTGGCATAATGGCCTTTCCTTTTGCAGATGAAACATCGGCTTGATTTTCTCCTTTGCTGTTCTCTGAAAAAACTAGATCTTTTTCTGAAGAACCTGTACGATTTTCTCCGGGCCTTTGATCTAGGAAAAGAATCTGGATTTCTGAATTTTTTTAAATGCTTTTTTGTTTTGGTGCTGCACTCACAATCTTTAAGTAAGGTTTTTTGCAAGCACTTCGGAAAGGCTCTTTATCTTTCTGCGGTTCTTTGAAAAACTGTTTCTATTCACATAGTTTCTCCAAGCATCCTTTGGCGATTTGAAAGATTTTACCCAAAGAAATATTGTCCATTTGGAGATTAAGAGATGTGAGCTGCCTTTGTATATCTGGCTGTAATTCTTCAGGTAATGACTCCAAAAAAACATGTTTAAGAGTAGGATCATTGAATCCATTGCGCTTGTAAAACAGAATTGACATCCGTTTGTAATGGAAATCAAGATCTTTAGCCTTGAGTGAGCAGCATTTCATGTTGAGATAGTCACGTCTTACAGCTTTAAACACTGCTGCAAATTCTCTAATGAATTGTTCATGGATAACAGCAAGAGCACTTGACACATTAGGAAGTAGCACAAATTGTAGTTGTCTGTACTCTCCTAAAGTATCAAACCAATCTCTTAGCGATCCCGTAAAACGGGTAGCAAGTTCTCTAAGAACAGAGGTTGTTGTTGCATTGGCCCTTGACATTTGGAGATCTATCCAGGCGGCCATTTCTGATAGCCGTTCTCTCCATTTAGCTGCACATATATCATCAAAAGTAAACCATGGGCCATTTGATGGTTTATAATCATTTTGAGTTTGAGGCTGAGCAGGCTAGTTTGTGGCTGAGGTTCCTTCTGGTGGATCTTCCTCGATACCTGAGAGTATTTCAAAGAATGGATCTGTTCTTGATGATTGGGTAGGTTCAGTTTCTTCAGGTTGAGCCATGAGAATTTTGGTGATATCAGCATAGGATTTTTCAGAGTCACTAGTTGATATTGAAGATTTGGGGAAAGATTCTGTCTCAGATTCTGATGGGCTTTTTGAAACAACTAGGTTTAAATCAGAAATTGGATTATCTGTATCAGATGGATCTGAGACCATTTGGGCATTGAACTGTTGCATGAGTGCTTTATCTTTGGCTTGGGCTGGTGGTGCTTGTGTAGGTAGAGATGTATAAGGAAGTGATTGGTATTTTGGGATTGACAAAGATGGTTGAGGTATTTTTTCTGGTCGAGGTCGAGGTTGAGGTTTAGATCTGGTAGGTTTTGGCAATGGATTATTTCTGAATAAAGTGTGTGTCATGCCAAATAGTTTGGATGGATCTTGTGGTTTAATGGGAGATAGCATAGGTGTAAAAGGATGGAAAGTTGGGCTGATGGTAGGTAAAGGTGGTGATGTAGTGAATAATGTTGGCCTTTGCCTTTCTGACTCAATCTGTTCAAGCTCTACTTTCAATTTCCTGATTTCCTTTTCTTTTTGGTCAAATTCTGGGCCATAGTACCTTTGACTAAGCATGGCTCGTAACTTTGAATCCAGTTGAGAGATTCTGGATTGGAGATTTTGATAGATCTGTTGCATCTGTGAAGTAATTGAATCTACTTTGGACTCAATATGATCAGTTCGTAAACTGATATGATTCACCTTTTTATGAATCTCGACCAGGGTTTTATTTTGGGCTCTGGCATTTTGTGTTTGCCATTTGAGGACAGCTTCAAAAGGTTTGGGGTCTTCTAAGTGACCCGTAGGAGTGATGGTTGAAGGAATAAAGGGTTTGGTTACAACTTTTCTTTGTGGGTCGGCATGTGTTTCTAGAACAGGGAAGTTGGAGGAATAATCTTGTGATGTTGATGAAAACATCATGCAAGCCATAGGTTGTATGGTAGGTATGGTATTTTGAACTGGTTGAAGAACTTCAGTTTTACAATTCTTTGCAATCCATTTAAGTTCTTTTTGTAAATGGGTAAAGGAGCTGGTGGAGGTGGAAGATTATGTGGTGGTTTGGGTTGATTGTGTGAACACGGAGATTTGGTTATTTTCTTTTTGGGCTTCCTTCTCTGTTTTGAATCATAATTGTCCGCTTCTTCGCAATCATCCTAACAGGGACAATCTGGGTCACAGTTTCCTAATCCTAGTATATCCCAAAGAAAGTGGCCATTAAGTTTAGCTGGATAGACAGGATATCCTTCTGAATTGAATCCTGCTATTGGCAGCTTTTCTCGTGTTGCTTGAACAACTATGATCATTGCTGAATAGGTGAATGAGAGCCTTGGAGGCTCTTCTGGTGCTGTTGGTGGAGGTCTGAAAGTCATTCTGACCGTTCCATCTGGTCTCCTTAAGAACATACTTTCTGATGTCTGAATAGGAGCAGTGTTGGTATGAAACTTTTCATAATTTGAAATCCATTCTAAGGGCAAGAGTTTTATGAGTTCATGTCGAGGGATCTGTCTTGGAATTTAGATGATGGTATATATCTGATCTGATTCTGCTAACACCATAAGGGCGTTAGAGTGGTGCTCAAGTGTGGGAAGGTCTAAGGCATGGTTTTGAAGCCTATAGACTAGCTGGTGATGAAGGGTTGCAATCTTTGTAGAAGAGATTTGTTCTGCACCTTGAATTTGTACTTGGACTTTCAAGGCTGTGGAAAGATTGGTGTCTTGAAGAGAAAGGTTGAAATTTGGGTAGAAAGTGAGGAGAACACTTTCTGCATGAAGAGTGGTGAGAATAGTACCAATAACAGCATCTTGATACTGTTTGAACCTGGTGTCCAGCATAGCAATTTTGGTTGTGACTGGTAATCCTTTCATTCCATGTAAGGTCAGGATTAATCTTACTCCTTCGAGATGGAGATGAGTATAACCTTCTCTTTTCCAGTTGGAGATTAACTCTAAAGGAATTTCCAGAGTAACATATTGTTTAGCTGTAGTAGCCTGAAGTGTACACTGATCCAATCTAGAAGACTGGATATATTCTTTTGGTTGTGGTCGTCTGGTAGTGATGAGGGTATGGATATTGCGAATAAAGGAGTGTGGGCGTTTGTAAAGTTAGTAAGGACTAATAAGAGGGATATAGGAATATTCAACAAGGTTTTCTTCAACAAGGTTTTCTATTTTGTTGGCTGTTTGTTTAGTGCAGGTTTTTAGGAGTGAGAGAGTAGAAGAAAGAGAGACTGGAGTGATTACAGAAGATGTAGAAGATTTGTTTGATGAAGTTGATGCCATATTTGGAAATTTCTCTCTGTCTTTGAAGTGTTTAGCTTAAAATATCATAAGAAAACTTCTATCATACCATTTTGTGATTTGAAGAACATAATTTTGAAAATAATTTTATTTTCAAGGAAAGTAAAGCTCCGGCCTGGCTCTGATACCATAATAGTACGTGGCATTGTTTACTCCAGATCTACAACAGTTAAAACTGTAGTTTGGGCCAGTAGCCTGCAAGTTCTGGTTTCAAGCCGATATACCTCTATAACACGAGAGCTAAGTGATATCAAATTGAGTGAAACACGTGAGGGAGTATTGTGAGGTTTTTTTTTGCTAACATTTTTTTTTCATATCACAAATATGTCAAAAGATCAAGAAGCTGTACACCAATCAATCATGCTCAAAGCCATGCAACAACAATTTGAGCACATGAATATGATGTTTGGAGAGATTCGTGATCTAAAAAGCTGGTTTCTAGCAACTTGGTATCTCACCAGTTGACCGTCACAAAACTGCTTTCTGCATCCCAGACGCCCACATTCACCACACATCCATCAGTCCAGCTCACACCCTCGAAATAATTCCTAAAGCCCGACCTTGTCCTCCAGGTTTAAGTTCCAGTCCTAAAGGAATCTTAGTTACAAAAAAACGTCCTGATTTTATCAATGTCTTATTCTAAAATGCCCAGGATCTGACCGTCACAAAACTGCTTTCTGCATCCCAGACGCCCACTATCAGTGGACTGTCATGCCTTTTGGTCTCAAAGTTGCTCCATCATTATTTTAAAAAGCCATGATCAAAATTTTTAATCCCATCCTTCATCATGCCCTGATTTACATTGATGACATTTTACTTTTCTCATCTGATCATAATAGTCACCAGAAACTCTTGGAATCATGCTTTCAGAAAAGAAAAGCAACATCACAAAGGAATTAATTGACTTCCTTGGCATGGTCATTAAAGACAGCCATTATCACCCTGGTCCACACATTGCAGCGGAATTATTAAAGTTCCCAGACACAGATCTCACTAAAAAGCAAATTCAACAGTTTCTTGGCATTATTAATTATGTCCGTGACTTTATTCCTAAAGTAGCGGTCCACTCTAGTGTGCTTTCACCCATGCTAAAGAAGCAGTGCCAACCATGGGGTCCAGAACAGAGGAAGCTGTCAAGCAGCTATCCTCCAGACTGATGCCAGTGACAATTATTGGAGTGCTATCCTTATTGAAAGAATTGACGGATCAGACCACTACTGTGCTCATGCAAGCGGCCAATTCAAAGAATCTGAAAAGAACTATCATGTGATCTACAAAGAGATTTTGGCAGTGAAATATGGAATTAAAAAATTTGAATTTCATCTCATCAGCCATCACTTCATTATCAACATATACAACTCATCTTTTCCCAAAATCTTTTACTTCAAGAACAAATTGCTCCCTGATAAGCAATTGCTCAACCTCAAAAACTGGTTCGCCAAATATGACTTCACAGTTTAGCACATCAAAGGTAAACCGAACCTTATCCCTGACTTCCTCACTCGTCCTTCTATAAATAAACCCTCACTCATTTCCTCCATACAAACTATCCCTGTCATAGCCATGAATCGTCAACTTCCTTTCAAAGCTCTTAACCAGAGATCCTTTCCCATGAATATCCCTTTTCAATCAGCTTTCCAAATCCAGGACTTTGCAAATAAATTCCTCTACAGGTATTTCTTCAATGTTCAAAGCAGAAAACCTGACCGTTTTCCATTCCTCTGTTTGGAACACTTGTTCCTTACAGGTATTACCCTCACCAACCTCACCATCTCATAAGATGAACTTTGGTATATGTGATGTCTCACCACACTCTATGCCACTAAGCTTGTCATCCCTATCAAACCTGTCCTTAACCATATCCAACCCCTGAGTGCTCTTCAGAACTTTTATGGACTCTCTTGGAATGGTTCTCGCCAATTCCCTGGTTTGATACCATAATAGTACGTACACCAGATCTACAACAGTTAAAATTGTACTTTGGGCTAGTAGCCCACAAGTTCTGGTTCTCGTCAAAACTTAAAACATTTTTCTAGGTTTTACAACCCAAAACAGACTTTCCTCTTAGTCTAAAACAGAGTACCAAACCAGATAAAACTTATCAAGTTTTCTGATGCACAAGATCCTTGCATAAAGCAAGTGCAGAGTATACTTCCTTGAGATTTCAAAATGAACAGATTTAAGCTTTCTTAATTTTCTTTGAAGCCTTAAAGCTTCATTGACGGAGAGAGAGAGAGAAGTTTAGAAAGCCATGGATAATGAGAATAGGAATTTTTTTTTCAACATCATGGGTTAGACAGACTTCCTGAACAAGAAGCCAATATGTTCACAGGCCTTACTTTCAGCATCTAGAAACAAAAGATTACTGGACACAAGATATGGCTTATGAATGGAGAAATTACCCACATCCATTCCCAATCACCCATGACCCAACCGTCACTACAGTCCTAAAAGCCTACCTTAATGTCCAACCTCTTGCTAGTGACATTCACCACACATCCATCGGTCCAGCTCACACCCTCGAAATAATTCCTAAAGCCCGACCTTATCCTCCAGGTTCAAGTTCCAGTCCTAAAGGAATCCTTTTTTACAGAAAAACGTCCTGATTTTACCAATGTCTTATTCCAAGATGCCTAGGATCCATATGAAAATTTCCACTCAGAAAGGTTACTACAACAGCACGTGACTTTCCAAAAGCATCTTCCTCACAATACCCTCCATACTCAACACAGCCTGAAGATTTCCCACAGCTAGTCCTTCCACCATCACCAAAAAGGATGTCTGACTTTGATGAAGAAAGATATTTACAAGCTGAAGAGTACCTGAATCAACGTTAGATACGCCGTGCCAAACGACAATATGAGAAAGACACAGGAGACGTGTCTCCATCAAGATTCCCCTCCACTCCATGAGTGCCGACAAGTTTTTGTCATGTTGTAATAATCAAGTTTGCTTTAGCTTTACTTTCTTAAAGTGCTTTTTATAAAGTAAAGTTTGTCGTAATAATTAAAGGATGCACAGTCATGCTTTAATTATTAAAGTTTGTTTTATTACTTTTCTTTGTAAAAGATAAGGGTCCCAACTTAACTAGGCCTCTATATAAGGGCCTTTCCTCTCTTGTAAAATCTAACCTTGAATCGAATTCAGTTTTCTCTATTTCGAGTACGTCTCTCCAAATCTCTTCTTTCTTCTAGGAATCAAAGAAGTTATTTGAATTAATAAAGATATGTTCACCTCTAATTATCTATACTGAGTATGCTATGCACTTGCCTTAAGCCTAAGGATCCTGTGCATCAGCAAGGTCTTGTTTTTATTCTCTAAAACTGATTTTTGTAAAACAAAATTGTTTTCTCACAACGTTCACCCTTTTGAAGGCCGTGAGTGCCGTGTTTTGGATGATATCGTGAAAAACTATTTTGGTATTTGATGGATAAGTGTATATCGGCTGGAATACCCAAGAGTGCGGATTACTAGTCCAAAGCATGCTCATGCAGCATGATCTCTCTGGTTTAACATTATAGGGAGCTGCACCAAAGGCTTCAAAGTCTTACACAATGTTCTAGAAGTGTTGAAGATTACCATAGGGAGATGGAAATAATCATGATTCGAGCCAACATTGAAGAAGAATGAGAGGCCATTATGGCAAGATTTTTACATGGTTTAAATCAAGATATTGCTAATGTGGTTGACTTGCAGCACTATGTTGAGTTGGAAGACATGGTTCACATGGCCATGAAAGTGGAACGACAATTGAAAGAGAAAGGTTCCACTAGAACTAATTTGGGTTCATCTTCCTCATTGATGAGATTAAGGATAAGACTATCACAAGCACATGGGATGAGGTATATTCAGATCCTATTCAAGTTCTCGTCGGACCCGTTACGAGAGTCGAGTAGAGAAATTCAAAGAAGCTTTTTTTTTTATGCAATTGTGAGAGTTAATTCTCTTTGGTTCTTTACAAACTCTTTGAACTTATCGGATTTTCGTGGCATTTAATATCTTGACTTATCAATCAAACCTTCCATAGACGATTGTGGCGCCTTCACATACCAAGGCTCGTGCTTCCAATAAGCATTGGGTCAACGTTCCATTCCATTCCTGGGTTTAGATTCGATCTTGAGAACTAATTTGGTTAGGATCGCGTCAGTTCTTGACGAGGTTCGTATCATTTGGTATCAGAGCTTAGGCTCCAAGGTCAGATCCATCTATCTTTGTTGCTTTTCATTCTTGTTTGAATTTTTCATCCTTGTTCTAGTATCAACAAAAAAAAAAAACCGTGAACAGTACCATGTGAATAGTGCCGCATGAACAGTATTTTTTTAGGGTTTCCTTTTTAAATCAATTTTGTATCCTTGTGGTTCATTCTCCTTAAATCCACAAGTTTTACTTATTCCCAAAAAAAAAAACCCTTTCTTAAAATCTTTCATTTTTTTCTCTCCATTTTTTGTGTCTTGAAAGTCAAAAAAATAAGTTTTACCTAATAGGTGAAATTTTTGTCCAAAATCAAAACTCAACTTTCGTACACATTGCCTTCTTATTCTTGAAATAAAATTCTCTTTAATGTCATCTTTGTGAATTACTGCTGAAATCCTGATATTAGTTTGATTAGTTTGATAAGAACCGAGTGAGGATAACTAAGAGTGGAAAAAGACAAGAGTGTGAGCATATTATAGGGTAAAAGCCAATTAATTTGAGTGAAACACGAGTGGAATTGAGTGATTCATTTTTTTTGAGTGAAACACGTAAGGGAGTGAGGTGAGGTCCTTCCACATTATTTTAATTTTCTTTTGCAAATAATAGCTATGTCTCACAACCTAGAACGAAACATAAATGAAGAGGATCAATCTGCAACTACTCAAAATTTACAAATTCAAACATTGATGGGAGAGATGAGAAGGATGATGAGGGCTGAATTAGAGCTTATACACGAGCATTTGGATCAAGTGGAGAACACACGTGCAGGGGCAGCCACAACCCGTTCCCCAAGCACGTAGAAGAGAAAGAGCTCCAGTTAGAGGAGAGATTGATGATTATTATAGGGATAAGTATGATGAGGGTGAGGACTCAGCGGGTAGCTATAAGAGAGACAGACAAGGCAGGAGAGCTAGGAATAGAGATGATGGATTGAGTGGTATAAAGATGAAGATTCCATCTTTTCAAGGTAAATCCGACCTAGAAGCATTCCTTGAATGAGAGAAGAAAATGGAGTTCATATTTGACTGCCATAATTATTCAGAGGCAAAAAAGGTTAAATTGGCTGTGATTTAGTTTTCTGACTATGCCATTACTTGGTGAGATCAACTTGTTATAAGCAGAAGGCAAAATAGAGAACGTCCAATTGAGACATAGGATGAAATGAAATCATTGATGAGAAGGCGTTTTGTACCTAACCACTATTATCAAGATTTGTACCAAAAATTACAACGTCTTCAACAAGGTAGCCGAAGTGTTGAGGATTATTATAAAGAAATGGAGATTGCCATGATTAGAGCAAATATGGAGGAGAATAGAGAAGCAACCATGGCAAGATTCTTAAGTGGTCTTAATAGGGAGATTGCAGATAAGGTTGAGTTGCAGCATTACGTGGAGATTGAGGAGATGGTCCACAAGGCTATCAATATTGAGTAGCAACTCAAGAGGAGGGGTAACACTTGTGCAGCCCCAAGCTCGAGTTCCACTCCTTGGAAGCTGAGCTATGCGAAACGAGATGAGAGGCCACAAGCATCTACTGAGCACTCCAAGCACAATTCACAAGGTAACACTGTGACTCATATTAGTAGGAATCATGACATTAAGTGTTTTAAATGTCAAGGCAGGGGGCATATTGCAAGTGAATGTGTGAATAAAAGAGTTAAGGTATTGCGGGACAATGGTGAGGTTGTAACTGAAGATGAGACGAAAGAGAATGAGATGCCACCATTAGAGGAAGTCGAAGATGAAGAGTATGTAGCCCCTGGGGAATTGACTTTAGTAGCGAGGAGAGCTTTGAGTGTTCAAGTAAAGGAAGACGAAGCAGTGCAATGGGAAAACATTTTCCATACTAGGTACTATATTCAAGACAAAGTATGCAGTATAATTATTGATGGAGGAAGTTGTACTAATGTTGCTAGTACTATAATGGTAGAGAAGTTAGGGCTTTCGACACTTAAACACACACGGCCATACAAACTACAATGGTTAAATGACAGTGGTGAGGTGAAAGTGAACAAGCAGGTACTAGTGATTTTTCGGATTGGCAAGTATGAAGATAAGGTGCTTTGTGATGATGTAGTGCCAAAGCAGGCTGGACACTTGTTACTTGGGCGGCCTTGGCAATTCGACAGACGTGTGAAGCATGATGGCTTCACCAACAAATATTCATTTGTATTTAATCAACGCAACATCACTCTTGTTCCATTGACACCAAAGCAGGTTTACGGAGACCAAGTGAGCCTACAGAGAGATAGTGAGGAAAAGAAAAGAGAGAAAAAGAGAGTGAAATTCAAAAAGAGGCCGAGGAAAATATGAGAGAAAAACCAAAGAAAAATACGGCCATTGAGTGAAAATCAGATGGAAAACAAAATAATTTCTATGCGAGAGCAAGTGAGATAAAAAAAGCATTGTTTTCACATCAGCCGATGATTGTACTTTTGTACAAAGAGGCATTTTTAAACACTAACGAATTTGACCTTACTTTGCCTAGTTCTATTACTTTTCTTTTGCAGGAGTATGAGGATGTTTTTCTTGAGGAAACACCACATGGTTTACCTCTAAACCCGTTTCAACCATTCCAAATAGACCAGCCTATAGGAGCAATCCAGAGAAGACCAAGGAACTTCAAAGGCAAGTTAATGAATTGATGGAAAAAGGGTACGTGAGAAAAAGTATGAGTCCATGTGCAGTTCTCGTTTTATTAGTTCCTAAGAAGGATGGGACGTGGAGGATGTGTGTTGACTGTCGAGCCATCAACAACATAACGGTAAAGTATCGACATCCCATTCCTAGACTAGATGACATGCTTGATGAATTACATGGGTCTAGTGTATTTTCCAAAATCGATTTGAAAAGTGGATATCATCAAATTAGAATGAAAGAAGGAGATGAATGGAAAACTGCCTTTAAAACAAAATATGGTTTGTATGAATGGTTAGTCATGCCTTTTGGTCTAACTAATGGCCCGAGCACTTTTGTGAGACTTATGAATCATGTCTTGCGAGCTTTTATTGGCAAGTTTGTTGTTGTTTATTTTGATGATATCCTCATTTATAGCAAAAACAAAAATGATCATGTAGTACATTTGAAATCTGTTTTAGATGTGCTTAGAAAAGAAAAGTTGTTTGCTAATCTGAAAAAGTGTACTTTTTGCACATACAAACTTGTGTTTCTAGGATTTATTGTGAGTGCACAGGGTATATAGGTAGATGAGGAAAAGGTACGTGCAATCCAAGAGTGGCCGAGTCCCACAAGTGTAAGTAATGTGAGAAGCTTTCATGGACTTGCTAGTTTCTATCGACGATTTGTGAAAGACTTTAGCACATTAGCCGCACCGCTTACTGAAGTAATAAAAAAAGATGTTGGATTCAAATGGGGAGAAGCGCAAGAGAAGGCATTTCAAATAATCAAGCAAAAGCTTACCAATGCTCCTTTATTGTCTTTGCCTAACTTTAATTAAACATTTACAATTGAATGCGATGTTTCAGGTATTGGTATTGGTGCAGTCTTAATGCAGGAAGGACGACCAATTGCTTACTTTAGTGAAAAGTTGAGTAGGCCAGCCTTAAACTACCCTACTTACGATAAGGAGTTGTATGCATTGGTTCGAACATTAGAAACGTGGCAGCACTACCTATGGCCTAAGGAGTTCATGATTCACACCGATCATGAGTCTTTGAAACACCTTAAAGGCCAACACAAGCTGAATAAGAGACATGCTCGATGGGTAGAATTCATTGAGACATTTCCATATGTAATTTGTTATAAGCAAGGTAAGGAAAACATTGTTGCAGATGCGCTTTCCCGCAGGTATGTCTTAATCTCAACACTTAATGCTAAATTACTTGGGTTTGAACATATTAAGGAGTTGTATGCTGATGACTATGATTTTAGTGTTGAATATCAAGCTTGTGAAAAGATTGCAGTTGGTAAATATTATAGGCATGATGGCTATTTATTTCAGAAGAATAAACTATGTGTGCCTAACTGTTCTTTGAGAGATTTGCTAGTGAGAGAATCCCATAGAGGAGGGTTAATGGGGCATTTTGGAGTTGTAAAGACTCTAGCAGTATTACAGGAACACTTTTATTGGCCATATATGAAGCAAGATGTTGAAAGACTTTGTGGTAAATGCGTTAATTGTAGGCAAGCCAAATCGAAAGTGCAACCTTATGGCTTATACACCCCTTTGCCAATACCTAGTGTACCTTGGACTGATGTTTTGATGGATTTTGTGCTAGGTTTACCTAGGTCTAGACAAGGGAAAGACTCAATTTTTATGGTTGTGGATAGATTTTCAAAGATGGCACATTTTATTCCATGCCACAAAACAGATGATGCTTCTAATGTTGCTAACCTATTCTTTAGGGAGATTATAAGGTTGCATGGTATGCCCAGGACAATTGTTTCTGATAGGGATGCTAAGTTTTGAAGTTACTTTTGGAAAACCTTATGGGCTAAGTTAGGAACTAAGTTGTTGTTTTCAACTACTTGTCACCCTCAAACTGATGGTCAAACAGAAGTTGTGAATAGAACTTTATCTACTCTGTTGCTAGCTATCATTAAAAAGAACATTAAAACTTGGGAAGATTGTTTACCTCATGTTGAGTTTGCTTATAATCGTTCCGTTCATTTTGCTACTAAGTATTCACCGTTTGAAATTGTTTATGGTTTTAATCCTTTAACCCCATTATATTTAACTCCATTACCTGTTTCTGATCGTGTTAACTTAGATGGTAAGAAAAAGGCTGAAATTGTTAATCAGATACACGAGAAGGTGAAGTTCAACATTGAGCGGAGAACTGAGCAATATGCTAAACAAGCCAACAAAGGGTGACATAAGCTAGTCTTTGAACCTAGCGATTGGGTGTGGTTACACATGGGCAAGGAACGATTTCCGGAACGAAGGAAATCTAAGCTATTACCTCGAGGGGATGGTCCACTCCAAGTTTTGGAACGGATCAATGACAATGCATACAAACTGGATTTGCCTGGAAAGTACAATGTAAGTGCTACTTTTAATGTTTCTGATTTAAGTCCTTTTGATGTAGGTGACGATTTGAGGACAAATCATCTTCAAGAGGAGGGGAATGAATGAGATTAAGGATAAGACTATCACAAGCACATGGGATGAGGTATATTCAGATCCTATTCAAGTTCCCGTCGGACCCGTTACGAGAGCTCGTACAAAGAAATTCAAAGAAGCGCTTAATGGATTGATTCAAGCAACTTGGGCTCAATCAAATTCATAGAGGCCCTTTGAAGGAATCGGTCATGATAAATGCATGATTCAGGCTTTTAAAGTTTCCAAATATTCACTTCCATGAAATAGGGAGTTGGTTTGCACATTATGGCGGAAAAATATATTATTTTCCTATTTTCAGATACTTTCCCATTTCTTAAGGAGGCTATTAGGAAAACAAATCAGTTAGTTCTATTTAAATTGCCTAGTTTCCATTTAATTGATGTAAGGCATTTAAAGCCAAATAGGATTCTGATTTGGTTTAAATTCTTTCTTATTTACTTAGATTAGGATTCTAATTTGGTTTAAATTCTTTCCTATTTAGTTAGATTAGGATTCTAATTTGGTTTAAATTCTTTCCTATTTACTTAGATTAGGATTCTGATTTGGTTTAAATTCTTTCCTATTTAGTTAGATTAGGATTCTAATCTGGTTTAAATTCTTCCCTATTTACTTAGATTAGGATTCTGATTTGGTTTAAATTCTTGTAACCAACCCTATATAATGTACTCGTATCTAATAAACGAGAAGAAGCTTTTTTTTTTTACGCAATTGTGAGAGTTAATTCTCTTTGGTTCTTTACAAACTCTTTGAACTTATCGAATTTCCATGGCGTTCAATATCTTGACTTATCAATCAGATCTTCCATAGCTGATTGTGGCGTCTTCACATATCAAGGTTCATGCTTCCAATAAGCATTGGGTCAAGGTTCCATTCCATTCTTGGGTTTAGATTCGATCTTGGGAACTAATTTGATTAGGGTCGCGCCAGTTCTTGACGGGGTTTGTATCACCACCCTCTATGTCCCTGATTTGTCTGTCTAGCTTTTCAAAATGGGATACTAATGTTGGAGTTCATAAATCCGACACTTCACAAGTAAGAGTTTATTAAGGTAGTTGAAGAGGATCTATCTCATTAAAGAACTTATGACGTATAATATAAGGGATAAAAGAAAATACAATTGTCAAAAAAAAGTACTTAAGTCAGAAACAATCAAATAATTTCAATTAGCAAAAGGACATGACAAAAGATTATATCAGCCAAAGAAAAAACTCAATTAAGATTTGGTGGATCACTCCAATTTATTTTGGTGTCTTCTTCATGTGGTTTGTATTGTTTGGATCTTTAATTTGTGACCATTAACTTTAAAAGTAACATATTGTTTGGATCTTTAATTCCAAAGGCTCCATATGGAAAAATTGTGTGAACAATAAATGGACTAGACCATCAAGAGCGTAACTTACGTGAGAATAGATGTAAGTGAGAATTGAATAAAAGCACTTTCTAACCTGGTGTAAAAGATTTCCTCGTAATATGCTTGTCAGGAAAGACTTTTATCCATTGCTTGTAATTCTTGGCTTTTTTCATATTGTGAATCTCTTCAAATTCTGCTAGTTGTAATCTCCTTTCTAAATCAGCCTGTTGTATGCAAAAATTGAATTTCTTGATGGCTCAGTATGCTTGATGCTCGAGTTCCATGGATAGATGACTAGATTTTCGATACACTAGCTTATAAGGAGACATCCTCATAGATGTCTTAAAACTATTCGACATGCTCATAGTGCATTATCGAGTCTCAATGACCAATCTTGTATGTATAGCTTTACCAACTTTTCTAATATATTCTTCACTTTTTAATTAGAGATCTTGACTTGGCCACTAGTTTCCACTAGTTTGTGGATGATATAAGATCGCCATGTTATGTGTGATAGAGTATTTTGCCAAAAGAGCATTAAATGACTTATTGCAAAAGTGGGTACCACCATTACTAATTATCGCCTAAGGGAATCCAAAGTGCATCTATGAGAAGAGGGTTTAGTGGCATCATGTTCCGTGTGATGCTTCCCATGTGTTGGCACCTATTACATGAAGAATAAAACGTGCAATTGTCTCGAAATACAGCTAGCCTATAGAAACCACATTGTCAAACTTTAGCAGCCGTTTTGTTGGCATTAAAATGGGCTACACAAGCTTGATCGTGGTAGTATAAAAGAATTTTTGAAATTCGCTCTTTCAGACATATCCTCTAGCAATTTGATTCGTGTAATAATTGAAGAGATAAGGATCAACCTAAAAGAAGTCCCTTATTTTCACAAAAAATTTGGCTTTGTCCTGCTTAGTCGAATACTCTTGAAGTTGGCCTGTAATAAGATAGTTAACTATATTAGTGTTGTGCAAATTTTGTTGAACTCGTAAGCGCATGAATCTATTGTAGAATAGATCAATGGTGTCGAGTGTCGATCCCACGAGGAGGTGGATTTTAATTAGGTGTAAAATTAATTTTGTAAGTGAGTGATTGGATTTGTGGGGAAATTGATTTAAACTATGCTAGAATTTAAATTGGAATGGCGGAATTAAATTGAATTGGAAACTATTATAATAAAGTGATTGGGTATCTGGATCCGTATCAACATGCACCATAGGCTAAATATTCCTTATTAATACTAATTAAATCATGAGGGGAATTTCCACACCTCATGAACTACGCTCTAATCAATTTGGTGCTAAGGGCTTATCATGCCAAATAGTAATAACCTTGTACTAGGGAGCCGGTTAAACCAGAGCGATATCTAGATAAGAATATTACTATCTGTCGATGAAAAGTCAAAACCTCCACAAAAATTAGAGGGGAAGAGAAAATAAATTTACCAAATAAAGCCCATGACACATGTTGAGACTTCATCTTCAACCCAAGCTTTAAAGAAAATTAGCTACTCATAATTGAACTAAGAGTAAAATGAAAATTTATTAAAATACATAGAAAATACAAGATGGAGAAAGAATTACAGAAAACTAAGCTCAAAAATGGATTTAGGGGTGTCAAAATAAGGGGAGAGTCCCCTTTTTATAGATACACTGATCATGACCATCGAATTAAAAACAATTCGGACGTTCAGGATTGCGGCATGTCATCAGTCAATAGTACGCAGTTTGACCACAGGTTTGACCATGTAGTTTGAACAGTAACACGGTATGAACAGTGTCGTGAACAGTCAATGAACAGTACCGTACATGTGAACAGTTCCATTTTTTCTTTTACGCTCCTCCTAAGGTTTCGACCGTCCTGAGTTTAAAAGTGATGTCCGTTTTGCTATCCGATTTCTCGTTCGTTGGGAAATGACCATGATACCCCTAAAATACATAAAATACTTAATTAAAACAAAACACACATAATTAAATAACAAGGGACTTAAATATATAAAAGTAGGGATGTTAGTGAGACTTGAAGTATAAAATGACAATTTTCTCCTTTATAAATATATATCTCTACCTACACAAGCACCACCAGTCCAAGCCAAAGATAAAGTACCCATGCAACAGTTTAGTGCCCAAATGGTCCCAGATCCATCTGATACAGAGAATCCAACTTCTAATTCAAATCTAACTGTTTCAGAAAACCCATCAGAATCTGAGATAGAATCTTCTCGTGAATCCTCAATATCAACTAGTGACTCTAAAAAGTCCTATGCTGATATTACCAAAATTCTCATGGCCCAACCAGAAGAAACTGAACCTGCCCAATTGATAAGTGCATATTTTCTATATATTTTAATATTAATTTCTCCATCTTTTTCTTGTTTTTGTTCTTAAATATTCTAGTCATTTTAGTTAATTTTTAATTTAGTAAATTATATTTTTATTGTGTTAATTTTTATTTTATTTTGTTATTTTAGGTATATTCCGGGATTAAAGAGAAGTTAAATCAGAGTATTTCAGAAGAAATCTACTTGAAGAGATTAGAAAAGGAAATAACTGAAGATTTTTGGAAGTCAATTAATTAATTGATACACATTTGGAAGCATATGAAATTTCATGGAGCCAAAATTGAAAAAAAAGAAAATGTTAAAGTGCCCAGCACGTGAAAGGAAAGAGAATAAAGCCTTTTGGCTTTAGGAAATCATGGCAAAATCATTATTCGGTTATTAATTAAAGCATGAAAGTCGGTTTTGGCTGGGATTGAATTCCTTTCCACGTGAGGATTCAAGGCACACAATAAAAGCTAGCCAAGGGGGTGGGAGCCGCCAGAGAAGGGGGAAAAGAAAACGGAAGCAACAAAAGATTTCGGCAGAAAAGCAAACTGAAAATCTGCAGTAGCGAAGAGGGAGAGGAGGAGATATTCGGCAGCCACACACACACAAAGAAAGAATTTACAGCCGAAAGGAATTGAAGAAAAAGTTGCAGCCACTTGAATTAATCTCCATGATTGGTTTTATCAATTCTCTTATTCCCAATTTAATTATGTTAGGCTAGACTTTCTATTTGGTTGAGGGTGAATTCAAAACCCCAAACATGTCATACGATTAATTTTTAATTTCTATCATTCAATTTATTTAATTGGAATTGTTTATGTTCTTCCATAATTAATGTTTATGATTTTATTCTTATCTTGTTTGAGTGGCCAATTAGATAGGACTTGAATAATTTCTATTGCTAGTTAAAATTCTTGATCCGTAATTGTCTTGGTATTTTAATTATTAGTAGCAGGTTGGAATCAGTGATTTCAATTGGAGAACATAACCTAGGTTAAATAATCCGAGCTTGTGTGTTTATTGCCTAGATCAACCTAATATCTTTCTTTGTTTAATGCTTCCATTATCTTAAATTTAAAGAGCTTGTTTTAAATTATTTAATGGTTAGAGATTAGGTGAAGAGCTTATTTCGCCTAACGACACACTAAGGAAAGATTGAGATTAACAGAGCTTATTGTTGTCTACGGTTGATAGTTTCAATATAAATTGATGATAGAATTAATATATTATGTGCATGTTTGGTGGTGGCGAATGATCCTTTGACCAAAGTTTTTCTCATTATTATTTCTTTATCCTTTAATTAGAGTTTTTATTAAATTTTTATTTTCATAGTTTTAATTTCTTTATTTCTTGCAATCTAGTTAAAAATTCAAAAACCCCCATTTTTAATTGGCATTTTCTTTAGTTAGATTAATTTATATTATTATCCTTATTATTATTTTATTTTATTTTAAAACTTGCTTTAGAGTTGATAATAAATATAACTAGCATAGTCTCTGTGGGATCGATCCTTACTCGCTCTTTACTAATTATTTATATTAGTAGTAAGGTTTTAAATTTGGTGCACCTTAACGACACTACCACCAATCATCAAGAACAGACCCATTCTTTGAAACACCCTCAGATATTGAGGAAGATCCACCTGAAGGAACCTCAGCCACAAACCGGCCTGCTCAGCCTCAAACTCAAATGATTGTAAACCATCAAATGGCCCATGGTTTACTTTTGACGATATCCCTGCAACCAAATAGAGAGAACAAATATCAGAAATGGCCGCCTGGACAGATCTCCAAATGTTAAGGGTAAATACAACAACAGCCTTTGTTCTTAGAGAACTTGGTACCCATTTTACGGGATCTCTACGAGATTGGTTTGATACTTTAGGAGAGTACAGCAACTACAGTTTGTGCAACTTCCTAATGTCTCAAGTGCTCTTGTTGTTATCCATGAACAATTCATTGGAGAATCTGCAGCAGTGTTTAAAGTTGCAAGACGTGACTATCTCAACATGAAATGCTGTTCACTCAAGGCTAAAGATCTTGATTTCCATTACAAACAGATGTCAATTCCGTTTTACAAGCTCAATGGATTCAATGATCCTACTCTTAAACATGTTTTTTTGGCGTCATTACCTTAAGAATTACAGCCAGATATACAAAGGCAGCTCACATCTCTTAATCTCCAAATTGACAATATTTCTTTGAGGAAAATCTTTCAAATCGCTGAAGGATGCTTGCAGAAATTATGTGAACAGAAACAATTTTTCAAAGAACAGCTGAAAGATAAAGAGCCTTTCCGAAGTTCTTGCAAAAAAGCCTTACTTGCAGATCAAATGCAAGAAAAAGAAAGATTGTGAGTGCAGCACCAAAAAGAAAAAGCATTTCAAAAAATTCAGAAATCCAGATTCTTTTCCTAGATCAAAGGCCCGGAGAAAATCGTATAGGTTCTTCAGAAAAAGATCCAGTTCTTTCAGAGAACAGCAAAGGGAAAAATCAAGCCGATGTTTCATCTGCAAAGAGAAAGGTCATTATGCCAAAGATTGCCCCCTTTAGACCCTTCCAAGGATATCTCAGAAGATGAGTTATGGTACATCTAGTGCCTAACTGTCCTCTATGCCACTAAACTGATTACTCTACAGGCCACCACTGATTACTCTCCTCACCAAGATGAAATTGAGTTCTACTGTTCAGAACAAGAGGAACCTACTGATAAAACAGTGTTTGCACTAGAAAACTCATTTGATGATTCTAAAAATGATGAGTTTCAAATTGTTTTTCACCAACAACTTCTATCCTTAGACACCATTATTCCCATTCCATCTATAAAACTCCAAATCTTACCTTCAAAATTCTAGAGACCAATTCCTGCCATTGAACTTCTTGATACAGGTGCCCAAAGAAGTATGTTAAACTCAAACATTCTTCCACCCCAGTTTTGGCAACATTATGAAGAAAATTTCAAAGTAGTCAATGGAAAATTCTTCACCATCAAATTGATTACCAGAAAACCTATTGGTATTCAAATCTTTCCAAACTGTGTTATCTGGACAAAAGTCATCGGTTCTCATCTTCCTAATAAGGATATCTTGTTAGGATTTGATATCACTCACCAGATAAAACACCTCCAAATCATTCCTACTGGAATTCGAGTTAAGTCAATGTTTATGGTCTAACTGAAACCCCTCAGTCCTTCTAAGACATCCACAAAGTTTTTAAAATATTGTCCTGAGTCTCATGTTGATTTCCACCATCCAAATCCTCTACGGAAAAATCCATATTTCTTTGTTCAGTTACCATTTAAACTGAATGAAGATATCAACCCAACTAAAGCCACCCATCCAGGAATGAGTCCCTCAGACTTAGTTCTAGCCCAAAAAGAATGTTCTCAGTTGCTAGCCCAAGGTCTCATAGAACCTACCAATTCTCAATGGGCTTGCCAAGCCTTTTATGTTGAAAAACATTCTGAAATTGTTAGAGAAAAAAATTTCATTGACTATCAGCCTCTAAATATGTTTTTACAAGATGACAAATTCCCTTTGCCAAAAAGACAGAGCATGTTCACTTTCCTCAAAAATGCCCAAATCTTTTCAAAATTTGATCTTAAATCTGGATTTTGGTAACTTGATGTCAAACCCTCAGAAAGATACAAAACCGCCTTTTGCATTCCAAATGCCCATTATCAATTGACGGTTTTACCCTTTGGTCTTAAAACAGCACCATCCATTTTCTAAAAATCCATGGTCCAAATTTTCCAACCTATCCTGCATAGTGTATTGATTTACATTGACGATATTTTGTTATTTTCAGGTACACAGGATGAACATCGCCAATTGTTAGATCAATTCTTTGATATAATCCAAATTCATGGAACATGTTATTAGCTAAGAAAAGCACAATTGCCACCAATAACATTGAATTCCTTGGAATGACTATCAAAGACGGACACTACCAGCCAAGAAAGCACATTGCCCAAGATCTTATCCACTTTCCAGATCAGGACTTTTCCAAAAGACAAATTCAGTAATTTCTAGGTATTATCAACTACATCAGAGACTTTATTCCTCATGTTAATAATCACACCCGCCAGCTGTCAACCCTATTGAAAAGGAATCCACCACCATGGAACAATGACCACACACTTGCTGTCAAAACTTTAAACCAAATTGCGCAAAATCCACCACTATTAAAGCTTATCACAGATGGTAGGCGGATACTGCAAACTAATGCAAGTGACGAATCTTGGGGGGCCATCCTCCTTGAAGAAGCAGAGGGCAAAGAACACTTTATTACCTATGCTAGTGGACACTTCTCTGACACACAAGTCCACTACCACAGTGTGTTCAAAGAAATTTTAGCAGTCAAGATTGGTATTCAGAAATTTGAGTATCATCTTATCGACTACTACTTTCTTATCAGAATGGACAACTCAGCCTTTCCTAACATCATGAATTTCAAAGGTAAAAAGTTCCCGAAAAGATATTGTTAAGGTTAAAAGACTGGTTTTCGAAATATGACTTCTCTTTTCTTTAGAAAAAGATTTTAGCATTTGAGTTTTACGACTATGCCATTAAGAAGCATATAAAAGGAGAACATAACCTCATCCCTGATATGTTCTCAAGACTTGCAAAACCAGAAAAATCCTTATTTTTCATATCCTCTCAAAATCATTTTCCTATCATCTTCATGGCTACTTCACTCCCATCACAAGCCATAACCATATTAGTACGTGGCGTTGTTTACACCAGATCTACAACAGTTAGAACTGTACTTTGGGCCAGTAGCCCGCAAGTCCTGGTTTCCAACCGATATACTTGTATGAGCATCAAAATACTTAAAACAATTTTGTAGGTTTTACAACCCAAAACAGACTTTCCTTTTAGTCTAAAACAGGGTACCAAACCAAATAAAACTTATCAAAGTTTTCTGATGCACAAGATCCTTGCTAAAAGGCAAGTGCAGAGTATACTTCCTTGAGATTTCAAAATGAACAGATAAAACCTTTATTCTTTTCTTTTCTTTAGAACTTCATTTGCAGAGAGAGAGAAGAGTTTAGAAAGTCAGGAATAAAGATGAAGATTCCATCTTTTCAAGGTAAATCCGATGCAGAAGCATACCTTGAATGGGAGAAGAAAATGGAGTTTTGAAGGTTGCATGGTATAAGGTTGCATGGTATGCCCAGGACAATTGTTTTTGATATGGATGCTAAGTTTTGAAGTTACTTTTGGAAAACCTTGTGGGCTAAGTTAGGAACTAAGTTGTTGTTTTCAACTACTTGTCACCCTCAAACTGATGGTCAAATAGAAGTTGTGAATAGAACTTTTTCTAGTCTGTTGCGAGCTATCATTAAAAAGAATATTAAAACTTGGGAAGATTGTTTACCTCATGTTGAGTTTGCTTATAATCGTTCCGTTCATTCTGCTACTAAGTATTCACCGTTTGAAATTGTTTATGGTTTTAATCCTTTAACCCTATTAGATTTAACTCCATTACCTGTTTCTGACCGTGTTAACTTAGATGGCAAGAAAAAGGCTGAAATTGTTAAACAGACACACGAGAGGGCGAAGTTCAACATTGAGCGGAGAACTGAGCAATATGCTAAACAAGCCAACAAAGGGCGACATAAGCTAGTCTTTGAACCTGACGATTGGGTGTGGTTACACATGCATAAGGAATGATTTCCGGAACGAAGGAAATCTAAGCTATTACCTCGAGGGTATGGTCCATTCCACATTTTGGAACGGATCAATGACAATGCATACAAACTGGATTTTTCAGGTGAGTATAATGTAAGTGCTACTTTTAATGTTTCTGATTTAAGTCCTTTTGATGTAGGTGACGATTTGAGAACAAATCCTCTTCAAGAGGAGGGGAATGATGAGATTAAGGATAAGACTATCACAAGCACATGGGATGAGGTATATTCAGATCCTATTCAAGTTCTCGTCGGACTCGTTATGAGAGCTCGAGCAAAGAAATTCAAAAAAGCGCTTAATGGATTTATTCAAGCAACTTGGGCTCAATCAAATTCATGGAGGCCCTTTGAAGGAATCGCTCATAATAAATGCATGATTCAGACTTTTGAAGTTTCCAAATATTTACTTTCATGAAATAGGGAGTTGGTTTGCACATTATGGCGGAAAAATATATTACTTTTCTTTTTCAGATTCTTTCCCATTTCTTAAGGAGGCTATTAGGAAAACAAATCAGTTAGTTCTATTTTAATTGCCTAGTTTCCATTTAATTGATGTAAGGCATTTAAAGCCAAATATGATTCTGATTTAGTTTAAATTCTTTCCTATTTACTTAGATTAGGATTCTGATTTGGTTTAAATTCTTTCCTATTTAGTTAGATTAGGATTCTAATTTGGTTTAAATTCTTTCCTAATTACTTATATTATGATTCTGATTTAGTTTAAATTCTTGTAACTAACCCTATATAATGTACTCATATATAATAAACGAGAAGACGCTTTTTTTTTTTAGTGCAATTGTGAGAGTTAATTCTCTTTGGTTCTTTACGAACTCTTTGAACTTATCGAATTTTTGTGGCATTCAATATCTTGACTTATCAATCAGACCTTCCATAGCTGATTGTGGTGTCTTCACATACCAAGGTTCGTGCTTCTAATAAGCATGGGGTCAAGGTTTCATTCCATTCCTAGGTTTAGATTCGATCTTGGGAACTAATTTGGTTAGGGTCGCGTCAGTTGTTGACGGAGTTCGTATCACACCACCAGCCCAAGCCAAAGATAAAGCACCCATGCAATAGTTCAGTACCCAAATGGTCCCAGATCCATTTGATACAGACAATCCAATTTCTGATTCAAACCTAGCTGTTTCAGAAAGCCCATCAGAATCTGAGACAGAATCTTCCCCTGAATCTTCAATAGACTCTCAAAAGTCCTATGCTGATATCACCAAAATTCTCATGGCCCAACCTGAAGAAACTGAACCTGCCTAATCATCAAGAACAGATCCATTCTTTGAAATACCCTCAGATATCGAGGAAGATCCACCTGAAGGAACTTCAACCACAATGGTAGTGTCGTTAGAGTGCACCAAATTTAAAACCTTACTACTAATATAAATAATTAGTAAAGAGCGAGTAAGGATCGATCCCACAGAGACTATGCTAGTTATATTTATTATCAACTCTAAAGCAAGATTTAAAATAAAATAATAATAAGAATAATAATATAAATTAATCTAACTAAAGAAAATGCCAATTAAAAATGGGGGTTTTTGAATTTTTAACTAGATTGCAAGAAATAAAGAAATTAAAACTATGAAAATAATAATTTAATAATAAAAACTCGAATTAAAGGATAAAGAAATAATAATGAGAAAAACTTTGGTCAAAGGATCATTCGCCACCACCAAACATGCACATAATATATTAATTCTATCATCAATTTATATTGAAACTATCAACCGTAGACAACAATAAGCTCTGTTAATCTCAATCTTTCCTTAGTGTGTCGTTAGGCGAAATAAGCTCTTCACCTAATCTCTAACCATTAAATAATTTAAAACAAGCTCTTTAAATTTAAGATAATGGAAGCATTAAACAAAGAAAGATATTAGGTTGATCTAGGCAATAAACACACAAGCTCGGATTATTTAACCTAGGTTATGTTCTCCAATTGAAATCACTGATTCCAACCTGCTACTAATAATTAAAATACCAAGACAATTACGGATCAAGAATTTTAACTAGCAATAGAAATTATTCAAGTCCTATCTAATTGGCCACTCAAACAAGACAAGAATAAAATCATAAACATTAATTATGGAAGAACATAAACAATTCCAATTAAATAAATTGAATGATAGAAATTAAAAATTAATCGTATGACATGTTTGGGGTTTTGAATTCACCCTCAACCAAATAGAAAGTCTAGCCTAACATAATTAAATTGGGAATAAGAGAATTGATAAAACCAATCATGGAGATTAATTCAAGTGGCTGCAACTTTTTCTTCAATTCCTTTCGGCTGTAAATTCTTTCTTTGTGTGTGTGTGGCTGCCGAATATCAGAAATTGGATTAACTGTCTCCAGTCCTTTCTATTCGGATTAACTGTCTTTTCAAGGATTGATTTCACTTCCCTATTAGACACCTCAGCTTGCCCACTAGTTTGTGGATGGTAGGCTGTGGACACTTTGTGAGTGATGTTGTACTTTCGAAAGAGTGCTTCTACTGACCTGTTACAAAAGTGAGTGCCTCTGTCGCTGATAATTGCCTTCGGTGTTCCAAACCTTGCAAAGATGTTACACTTTATAAAATCTATCACAACTTTAGAATCGTCAGTTCGGGTGGCTTTTGCTTCCACCCATTTTGAAACATAATCAACCGCAAGAACAATATAGAGATTACCAAACGAAGACGGACATGGCCCCATGAAATCGATGCCCCAAACATCAAAAATCTCAACTATAAGAATGGGAGATTGTGGCATTTGATTTCGAGGTCCCAAATTACCTGTTCGCTGACAACGATCACAAGATTTGCAAAACAAATATGCATCCTTAAATAGTGATGGCCAATAAAAACCACTTGCAAGTACCTTGAGGGCTGTTCGCTTTGGTCCAAAATGTTTTCCACAAGCCAGAGTATGACAAAATGTGAGAATAGAAGAAAATTCAGATTCGGGTACGCACCTTCTAATAATTTGATCAGAACAATACTTCCACAAATATGGTTCATCCCACACATAGTACTTTGCATCACTCTTGATCTTGGCCTTTTGTACACGGGTTAGCTCTTCCGGTACTATCCTAGTAACCAAGTAATTGACAATATCTGCATACCAAGGAATAACTGTACCTACCTGTAATAACTGTTCATCTGGAAAGTTCTCATGCAATGGGAGTGCATCTTCGTTATAGGTAAGCCGACTCAAATGATCTGCCACCAAATTCTCAGAACCTCTCTTATCTAGAATCTCTAAGTCAAATTCTTGCAATAGAAGTATCCATCGAATAAGACGCGGTTTGGCATCCTTTTTAGTGAGCAAGTACCTAATAGCTGCATGGTCAGAGTAAACAATTACCTTAGATCCAATTAAATAAGAACGAAATTTCTCTAAGGCAAAGATAACTGCTAAAAGTTCTTTCTCTGTGGTGGAGTAGTTGAGTTGTGCATCATTCAATGTACGGGAGGCATAGTAGATGACATGAGGAAGCTTGCCCACATGCTGGCCCAACACGGCTCCAACAGCATAGTCACTGGCATCGCACATGATCTCAAATGGTAAATCCCAGTTCGGTGGTTGAATCACAGGGGCTGATGTTAAAACCTCTTTTAACTTCTCAAATGCTCTTTGGCACTCATCATTGAAGTCAAAAGTTGCATCCTTTTGAAGTAAGTTGCAGAGGGGTAATGCAATCTTAGAGAAGTCCTTGATAAACCTACGATAGAAACCTGCATGACCAAGAAAAGAACGAACCTCTCTCACGCTAGTGGGAGGTGGTAAGGAACGAATAAGATCTATCTTAGATTTATCAACTTCAATTCCCTTTTCAGAAATAATATGGCCTAATACAATACCTTGATTAACCATAAAATGACATTTTTCCCAATTAAGCACAAGGTTAGTGTCAATGCATCGTTTAAGCACAAGTGTAAGGTTATCTAAACATCTATCAAAAGAATCACCATAAACCGTAAAATCATCCATAAATACCTCAATGATGTTCTCCACATAATCAGAAAAAATACTCATCATGCACCTTTGGAAAGTGGCAGGAGCGTTACAAAGACCAAATGGCATGCGTCGGTAAGCAAATGTGCCAAAGGGGCATGTGAAGGTTGTTTTCTCTTGGTCTTCCGGAGCGATAACAATCTGATTATAACCTGAGTAACCATCAAGAAAACAATAATGAGAATGACCACTTAACCTTTCAAGCATTTGATCAATGAATGGCAGAGGAAAATGATCCTTGCGAGTGGCTGCATTCAGTTTACGATAGTCAATGCAAACTCTCCACCCAGTTTGAACTCTTGTTGGTACAAGCTCGTTTTCTTCATTCTTGACCACTGTGATGCCTGATTTTTTTGGAACTACCTGCACAGGACTTACCCATTTACTATCAGAAATTGGATAGATAATCCCCACATTAAGGAGTTTCAGTATCTCCTTTTTTACGACTTCCATCATTGGTGGATTAAGGCGGCGTTGTGCATCTCTTGTTGGTTTAGACCCTTCCTCTAGTAAAATGCGATGCATACACATGGAAGGACTAATTCCCTTAATATCGGCAATGGTCCAGCCAATCGCTGTCTTGTGATCCCGAAGCACCCTGATTAGCTTTTCTTGTTGAACTGAAGTGAGGGTTTTAGCAATTATGACTGGAAGTGTCTCATTCTCACCCAAGTAAATATATTGCAGGTGCTCTGGGAGTGGCTTAAGCTCTAAGGTAGGTGCCTGCACAACTGAAGGTAAAAGTTTCTCGTTTAATAAAGGCAATTCAAGATAAGAAATATTATACCCATTGGTGCGTAATGGGACTGCTCCATCTAAGATTGCCATAGCTTCTTCTACCCCATCATCCAACTTTATCAAATTTGCCTGTTCCTTAGAATTATCTTTCGTAAGATTTTTGCTTATGGCAATTTCAAAGCTGTCATTACCGGATAATTCAAAGAAATCCTGCACCAAAGTATTAATATCATCTATGGCAAAAACAGAATGTACATCACTAGGATACCTCATTGCCTCAAAGATATTGAAGCGGATCACTTCACCATCGAATTCCATTGTGAGGGTTCCATCGTGAACATCAATCTTAGTTCGGGCTGTCTTAAGGAATGGTCGCCCCAACAGAATAGGAGTGGGATTTGGCGACAACTCATCCTCCATTTCAAGGATATAAAAATCAGCTGGAAAGACCAATTCATTGACCTGCACAAGAACATCTTCCACAACCCCTTTGGGGTAAGTATTAGATCTATCAGCCAATTGAATAATTATACCAGTTTCTTCCATTGGACCTAAATTCAAAGAGTTATAAATCGAATATGGCATAACATTAATTGAGGCCCCTAAATCTAGCATACATCTTTCGAATCTGGTATTGCCAATAGTGCAGGGGATAGTAAAAGTACCTGGATCCTTGCACTTAGGAGGAAGTTTTCTTTGAAGTACAGCAGAAACATTCTCTCCTACACTTACCTTTTCGTTACCGCTCAACTTTCGCTTGTTACTACATAATTCCTTCAAAAACTTTGCATAACGCGGCACTTGTTTAATTGCATCAAGTAGAGGAATATTTACCTCTACTTTACGAAAGGTCTCAAGGATCTCTTTTTCTTGCTCCTCTTTCTTGGATTGTTTAAACCTGCTAGGAAATGGTGGAGGAATGGAAAGAGTCTTAATTCGAGGTGAGGAGGTACTTACCTGGCCAGATGGGTCGACTGGTAATGTTGAGTGGGAATCGTCTTTCCTTGTTGAAGGAGGAGCCTCAGGGGAGGAATTGGTCAAAGAGTGCGATGATGTTGTAGGGTCTTTCGATGGCTTAGCTAATAATGGTTCCAACTGCTTTCCGCTCCTCAGAGACATAGCACTAGCATTCTCCTTTGGATTAATTTCTGGCTGAGAAGGTAACTTTCCTGAATTTCTAGCCTCTATCCTACTCATAGATGTGGCCAGTTGGCCAATCTGATTCTCTAAATGTTGGAGCTGTGTCTGAGTAGTCTGTTGGAACTGCATAGAGTTAGTAGCGAGAGCTTTTACAAGATCTTCCAAAGACGTACCTTGATTTTGAGGCGGTGGAGGTGGCCGAACTTGGTAAGGTTGTTGCACCCGCTGTTGGGGGTAACCCGGTGGTCGAGACGGTGCCATATTAGGAATACCTTGTTGTTGGTTTCCATACCTAAAATTAGGGTGATCCTTCCACCCTTCATTGTAAAAATTAGAGTAGGGATCATACCTTTGTCTTGGTTGGCCTAGGAAACCCTCAACTGCATTAGCTTGCTCATGCGAACTCTCTTGGAGAGTTGGGCACATATCAGTCACATGCCCGACCATGGAACAAACGCCACACGATCTCACCTGTTGCCCTAGGGCTAATTGTTGCACCAAAGAAGTGAGATTTGAAACTTGTTGTTCTAGGGAAGTAGAACTTACCTCATTGACTCGCTTAGGTGGTGGCAGTAGATCGTTCCTAGTATTGAACTGTTGGGAATTAGCAGCCATGTTAGCAATGAGATTTCGGGCTGCTTCTGGTGTCTTATCCACGAGTGCTCCTCCACTAGCGGCATCAATCATGCTCCTATCCATAGGCAGTAGACCCTCATAAAAGTATTGAATAAGGAGCTGATCACTTATTTGATGGTGGGGGCAACTAGCACATAACTTTTTGAATCGTTCCCAATAGTCGTAAAGGGACTCCCCATTATACTGTCGGATTCCACAAATTTCTTTTCGAATGCTGCCAGCTTTTGATGCTGGGAAGTATTTCTCCAAAAATAGCTGACGCATCTCATTCCATGTAGTGACAGTACCGGAGGGAAGATAGTACAACCATTCCTTGGCTGAATCCGCCAAAGAGAATGGGAAGGCCATTAGTTTAACTTGTTCTTCAGAAACCCCGGCTGGTTTCATTGTGGAGCATACCACATGGAACTCTTTCAAGTGCTTATTTGGGTCCTCTCCTGCAAGACCATGAAAAGTAGGAAGAAGATGAATCATCCCAGATTTGAGTTCAAAGTTTACCTGAGGGTTTGGATTCTCAATGCATAAAGGTTGTTGGTCCAAGTTAGGAGCTGCCAACTCTTTAAGTGTTCGGTTGTTGTTCTGAGCCATTGGTTCGGGTTTTGGGCTGCTTGGCTCTGTCTTCGTGAGTGGAATGTGGATGGAAAAATCGAGTTCCGAATGTGATGAGCTTGCTCTAAGTTGTTCGAGTTTCAATCGAATGTCCTCTATGCTGATGAAAATCTAAATATAGAACAAAAAATTGGTAATTAAAATAAAATAATAAAAAAAATGAAATGAGAAAATAAAATAAAACGAGTGATAATAAACAAACTAGACGCTAGTCCCCGGCAACGGCGCCAAAAATTTGGTAGTGTCGTTAGAGTGCACCAAATTTAAAACCTTACTACTAATATAAATAATTAGTAAAGAGCGAGTAAGGATCGATCCCACAGAGACTATGCTAGTTATATTTATTATCAACTCTAAAGCAAGATTTAAAATAAAATAATAATAAGAATAATAATATAAATTAATCTAACTAAAGAAAATGCCAATTAAAAATGGGGGTTTTTGAATTTTTAACTAGATTGCAAGAAATAAAGAAATTAAAACTATGAAAATAATAATTTAATAAAAGCTCGAATTAAAGGATAAAGAAATAATAATGAGAAAAACTTTGGTCAAAGGATCATTCGCCACCACCAAACATGCACATAATATATTAATTCTATCATCAATTTATATTGAAACTATCAACCGTAGACAACAATAAGCTCATTAATCTCAATCTTTTCTTAGTGTGTCGTTAGGCGAAATAAGCTCTTCACCTAATCTCTAACCATTAAATAATTTAAAACAAGCTCTTTAAATTTAAGATAATGGAAGCATTAAACAAAGAAAGATATTAGGTTGATCTAGGCAATAAACACACAAGCTCGGATTATTTAACCTAGGTTATGTTCTCCAATTGAAATCACTGATTCCAACCTGCTACTAATAATTAAAATATCAAGACAATTACGGATCAAGAATTTTAATCTAGCAATAGAATTATTCAAGTCCTATCTAATTGGCCACTCAAACAAGACAAGAACAAAATCATAAACATTAATTATGGAAGAACATAAACAATCTCAATTAAATAAATTGAATGATAGAAATTAAAAATTAATCATATGACATGTTTGGGGTTTTGAATTCACCCTCAACCAAATAAAAAATCTAATCTAACATAATTAAATTGGAAATAAGAGAATTAATAAAACCAATCATGGAGATTAATTCACACGGCTGTAATTTTTCTTCAATTCCTTCCGGCTGCTGATTTTTCCTCTCTTTTGTTGCTTCCGTTTTTTTTTTTTTTTCTCTGGCGGCTCTCTTGGCTAGCTTTTATTGTATGCCTTGAATCCTCACGTGGAAAGGAATTCAATCCCAGCCAAAACCGACTTTCATGCTTTAATTAATAAGCCAATAATGATTTTCCATGATTTCCTAAAGCCAAAAGGCTTTATTCTCTTTCCTTTCACGTGCTGGGCACTTTAACACTTTCCTTTTTTTCAATTTTGGCTCCATGTAATGGCTTAGCTTGTAATTGGCTTGGCTTCCTTTTTTTTTTTTTTCATTTTCCTTTTCTAATCTCTTCAAGTAGATTTCTTCTTAAACGCTCCGATTTAATTCCTCTTTAATCCCGGAATATACCTAAAATAATAAAATAAAATAAAATAAAATAAACTAAGATAAAAATTAACACAATAACAATATTATTTACTAAATTAAAAATTCACTAAAATAACTAGAATATTTAAGAACAAAACAAGAAAAAGATGGAGAAATTAATATTAAAATATATGGAAAATATGCACTTATCACACAAACCGACCTGCTCAGCCTCAAACTCAAAATGATCATAAACCATCAAATGGCCCATGGTTTACTTTTGATGATATACCTACAACCAAATGGAGAGAACGGCTATAAAAAATGGCCGCCTGGACAGATCTCCAAATGTTAAGGGCAAATGCAACAACAGCTTCTGTTCTTAGAAAACTTGCTACCCATTTTACAGGATCTCTAAGAGATTGGTTTGATAATTTAGGAGAGTACAGACAACTACAGTTTGTGCAACTTCCTAATGTCTCAAGTGCTCTTACTGTTATCCATAAACAATTCATTGGAGAATCTGCAGTAATATTTGAAGCTGCAAGACGTGACTATCTCAACATAAAATGCTGCTCACTCAAGGCTAAAGATCTTGATTTCCATTACAAACGGATGTCAATTCTGTTTTACAAACTTAATGGATTCAATGATCCTACTCTTAAACATGTTTTTCTGGCATCATTACCTGAAGAATTACAGCCAGATATATAAAGGCAGCTCACATCTCTTAATCTCCAAATTGACAATATTTCTTTGGGGAAAATCTTTCAAATCGCCAAAGGATGCTTGGAGAAACTATGTGAACAGAAATAGTTTTTCAAAGATGAAAGATAAAGAGCCTTTCCGAAGTGCTTGTAAAAAACCTTACTTGCAGATCAAATGCAAGAAAAAGAAAGATTGTGAGTGCAGCACCAAAAAGAAAAAGCATTTCAAAAAATTCAGAAATCTAGATTCTTTTCGTATATCAAAGGCCCGGAGAAAATCGTACAGGTTCTTCTGAAAAAGATCCAGTTCTTTCAAAGAACAGCAAAGGAGAAAATCAAGCCGATGTTTCATCTGCAAAAGGAAAGGCTACTATGCTAAAGATTGCCCCAACATAAAAGATAAGGCAATCTGTTTACTTGAACATCTACAGGCCACCACTGATTACTCTCCTCACAAAGATAAAATTGAGTTCTACTTCTCAGAACAAGAGGAACTTACCAATGAAACAGTGTTCGCACTGAAAAACTCATCTGATGATTCTGAAAACGATGAGTTTCAAACTGTTTTTCACCAACAACTTCTGCCCTTAGACACCACTACTCTCATTCCATCCATAAAACTCCAAATCTTACCTTCAAAATTCCAAAGACCAATTCCTGTCATTGGACTTCTTGATACAGGTACCCAAAGAAGTATGTTAAACCCAGACATTCTTCCACCCCAGTTTTGGCAACATTATGAAGAAAATTTCAAAGCAGTCAATGGAAAATTCTTCACCACCAAATTGATTACCAAAAAACCCATTGGTATTCAAATCTTTCCAAATTGTATTATCTGGACAAAAATCATTGGTTCTCATCTTCCTAATAAGGATATCCTGTTAGGATTTGATATCATTCACCAGATAAAACACATACAAATCATTCCTACTGAAATTCGAGTCAAGTTCATGTTCAAACTTTTCACCAATATTCTTAAACTTTATGGTCTAACTGAAACCCGTCTGTCCTTCCAAGACATTTCCACAAAATTTTTGAAATATTGTCTTGAGTCTCATGCTGATTTCCACCATCCAAATCCTCTGTGGAAGAATCTGCATTTCTTTGTTCAGTTACCATTTAAACTGAATGAAGATGTCAACCCAACTAAAGCCACCCATCCAGTGACTGATTTTTTTGTGAGTAGTCATCAAAGAGTGTGCCTCACTACAGACACATGGACTTCAGCTCAAAATCTTTGTTATATGTGTCTTACAACTCACTTTATTGATGATAATTGGACATTGCACAAAAAAATATTGAATTTTTGTCAAGTTGCTGACTATAAATGTGAAACAATTGGTAGGCAAATTGAAACATGCCTATTAGATTGGGGCATTGAGAGAGTTTTTATAGTAATGGTTGATAATGCTTCTTCTAATGATGGTGCTGTTTTTTATTTGTCAAAAGTTGTGAACAATTGGAATGGTGCAATCTTAAGGGGTCAAAATATACATTTGAGGTGTAGTGCACATATATTAAATCTCATTGTTGCAGAGGGGTTAAAAGAGTATCATCAGTTAATTTCTAAAATTCACAATGTTGTAAGATTTGTTAGATCTTCACCTTCCAGGACACAAAAGTTTAAGGCATATGCAGAGCAAGAGAAAATTTCTTTAAATAAGTTGTTGTGGCTAGATGTCGTAACTAGATGGAATTCCACTTTTTTCATGTTAGAGGCTGCTGAAAAGTATGAAAAAGTATTTGATCGATTACAGCTTCATGATGCACAATATATTCGTGAGTTTTGTTTAAGTGAGCCAAAAACGTGTCCTCCTTCAATTGATTGGGAATATGCTCATTATTTCATTAAATTCTTGAAGGTTTTTCATGATGCCACTTTGACATTTTCGGGTTCTTTATATGTGACATCCAATACTTTTTTGCGCTAATTATGTTTGATTCATACACAATTGCAAGCTTGGAGAGAGAGTAAGGATTTATTTTTGAAGACAATGGCTGAACATATGAAAAGGAAGTATGATAAGTATTGGGGAAATTATGGAACAGTCAACCCTTATTTGTTTGTTTCTATTTTGCTTGATCCTCGACATAAAGAACGGTTTTTGAGATATTGTTTTGTAGTGTTGTTTGGTGAATTTAAAGCTAATGAGTTGGTTGTTAAATTGCGGAATAATTTACATAGTTCATATGAGGAATACAAATTGATTTATGGTGATGATGTGGATGTAATGGATGCTGTAAATGATGAAAAAGAGTTAGAGGTTGATACTGAGGTTGATGCTAGGCAAGTGTTTAATTCGGGTTATATGAGGATTTTAAAAAACAATACTTTTGTAGAGTGCAAAACAGAAGTGGATCTTTACTTATTAGAATCATGTGAGAACCCAGAAAATGAGAATTTTGATGTATTGGATTGGTGGAAGATTAATTCTTCCAAATATCCAATTTTGTCTTATATTGCTCGAGATATTTTGGCATCTGAGTCAGCATTTAGCACTAGTGGGCGTGTTCTTGATCCACATCGGTGCTCACCATCTACAAGGACGGTGGAGGCATTATTTTGCATACAAAATTGGCTACGTTCAATATTGAGACAGGTAAAATGTAACAATTTAACTTTAATTTAATTTTATTATTATTATTTGACTTTATATTGTTATTCTATTTTAAAACTTGACATTTTTCTTATTTTATACGTGCAGAGATTTTGGGAGCTGACAAAAACATATTTGATGAAGCTTGATGACATTTGATGGGATATAAGGGTAAATATTTATTAATTTGTTTATTAAATAAATTTTTTTACTTGTTATTTATATCAATTATGTTTATTTTGTTTAGGTTAAAGCACGAAACACAAATTGGAGATGGACGTTTTTCCTTTGGTGTGTTTTATTTTGAGACTTTCAATGTATTATTGTGGTTTTATTTGAACAATTAATTTTGGTGTTATATTAATGTATTATTGTAACTTTATTTGAATAATTAATTTTGGTGTGTTATATGTTAAAACTTTAAATGTATTATTGTACCTTTATTTGAACAATTAATCTCGATGTGTTATATTTTAAAATTTTGAATATATTATCAAAATAAATAATTAATTTGTTTAAATTTTATTTAATTTTAAATTTAATTGGTAGTAAAATTATTTTATATTAGATTTTTTTTAATTTCTTTAGTTTATGAATTGGAGAGAACTAAAATTTTTAATTCGCAAATCAATTCGGAAAATGATGGATTTGGATATGGATTGAGATAAATCCGCATCCGATCCGCAGACATATGGATTGGATATGGATTGAGTCAAATCTGTATCCAATCTGCAGATATATGAATTAGATTTAGATTGAATTTAATCAATTCGTGAATTTGATTAGATTGAAAAATTATAATCTACAAAATCATGGATCAGATATGAATTGATATCCAATCCATAAAATCCAATCCGCGAACACCCCTACACTCCATTTATGTTAAGCTCAATAAATACTTTTAATTAAATCCCAATATCTTCTCTTTTCTTAAGTTCATTCGTCAACCCTCAACTTTTTCAAGTGAAATTTTTGTGAAACAAAAAATAGCATAACAAGTTCGATGTTTACCAGTAAAATAATTAGTAGGATCATCCATTAAAATACTCCGTTTGGCTGTTCAAGACACGTTAACAAATGTTCAAAGATAAATGAATGATGAAGAAATAATCACGAAAATCCGAATACGCAAAATTTCGCCAAAAATTTTCTGAAAAAAAGGGGTAAAAAAAGTCTAATTGGGTACAAACTAAGTGACTCAATTACTTTCTGTATAGAAGGAAGAAACATTGGTAAACAAAAAATTACATCGAATTCTTCACAAATAATTCCGCAGCACTTTACTAACAGATTCCATACTAGTTAAATTACATTTATGCTGCATTTTTCTGATATCTTCAATAAGATAAAAAAAATTAGAGAAGAAATATTAATAACCAAAAAAAATAAAAAATAAATAAAAAAGAAAAAGAATGCCACCAGAATGGGGAGAGCTTATCCTTAGTCGTCCTTGATCCATCCCACACCAAGCCATCACTTATACTGTAACCATATCCTCTCCCCTTCTCTGTTCTGCCACATCAGCCAGTCTTTTCCATGTCAACTCTCGTTGCTCCTCAACCTCTTTGGCCCTGGACTCTTTCTCTACATACTGATTCTGGCACTCTTCAAACAACTCTGCGTCCATATCCAAGAACATCTTCCGAACATTAACAGTCAGCCCATGAACTGCCTGGTTCCAGTGAGACTGGATATTCTTCTCCAATGCCTCAAAAATAATAGGTAGTATGACATTTCGGTTTTGGGCGATTAAGCTCACAATGTGCTCATTATTCCACAGGAAAAGTGCTCGCTCAGCAACCTGCAATACAAATTGCCTGAGCAAAAACTTCAAAGTAAAAGCTAGTTCATTACTAAAATGAAAAAGATAATGCCACGTAAGCTCCAATATTTCTAAAATGCTGATAAATACAAATACATTCTTATTGAGCAAGTATCTGATCCCTAAACACTTCAAGATGTGACTATATCGGAACAAAAGCATCAAACTTTCCTCATCCACAAAAACTAACTCAAAATGCATAAGACATAATTTTGCTTAAAGATGATATAAAAAAATGAGTACTGAGCTATTTTTTGTCGCAAGAACTGAGTGAGGGGTAGACCCAACACATAATTTCACTCAACGGCAACACAGCAATATACAAAAGATTCATCAGGGAGCTATTTGATTTCGTATTTAATTTTTCTTAGAAATAAAGACAGACAAATTCAGAAACTACACCATGAAAAACATTATAGTGGCTGATGCCACAGAAAACATCAAACCTAACCATTGACATTCATGAAGTTACCTATTACATTATTTAATGGATATACACTGCAAGGAAACTACCCACTTCCGGCCCAAACGTAACAATTTGAAAATTAAAATAAGATGCACCAGTGATTCAGGTAAATTTTGGTCACACCAAAAAGATCCATCCGGTTATCCAGACTTGAAAAAAGGAAAAAAGAAAAGAACAGAGAGATAAATAAGGACTATAAAGGTAAAATTGAAGCTAAAGACCATAATCAGGAAATTTTCAGATAGACCATCATGGCTACCAAGCACACTGAAAAAAATGAAGCAGAAGAGGATGCCAAAAATATATAAGCATTCACAGGACAAATATTTGTACAGACAAAGCAGCAATCCATACTCAAAGCAGCAATTCATCCATACTCAAAGCAGGAAAAGTCAAGCAAAATATCTCTACGAAATGGGAAATAGGAGAACTTGGAACTTCCAAAAGCAAATGGGAAAGACAAAAAAGAGGAAAGGATTTATGAATACACCAACAAAGAGTAACATATCTAACCTGGAGTCACTACAAGATAAGAAAAACAAGAGAATGTGGAGTAAAAGAATTATCTGTAAAATACCTAAAGGAGGTGAGATAATTGAGCTCAAACTGAGAATAAAGATGCAGTGAGGAAATGGATGCATAAAATCTAACAATTCTACGATGTTTAATTAGAATGCCAATTAATAGAGTAATGTTCATAAACCATCCATAATAGTGGCAGATTAATAGCTAATGCGTTTTGAAATTTTAGGTCCAACTCATTATATGACATGTCAGTATATTATGCTCTGTCTACAGAATGAAAGAAATTCAAAATTGATTCTAGCCCATCAATTACAAATCAACAACTAGGATTATCTAGAACCAGTAACAAATATGAGAAGACTAACAAAACTAGCATGAAATAAAAGTATCTGTCACCCCATATCTCCACTGATTTCACTCCAAAGATGAATTGATCAAGAATTATAATCACTTCAAAGGCAACTAGATGGAACGAATTGGTGAGGATGGCAAAGCAAATAAGAACGACATTTTCCCAGATAAAATGCGACTCAAAAAGCAAGGCACCAACAACACCAAAAAGCAAAGAAGTAAAATAGGTTATTCAGCAAACTAAAAAATGATTTGATAATCAACCTAATTATACATGTAGAGTGCCAGAAGAGGAAAACCAGTGAAATGTTAATTTTAAATAATAAAATCACAAAGTCCAGGAACAAAGAAAAGAAAAGGTTCATGTTATGAATGAAAGATCATTGGTCACAATCAAGGAAATAAATATTTGACACAATCCATAACCCTGTTGGTACTAGCAGCTATATATATAGGGAAATTATCTGTTAACCACTTGTTAAATATCGAAAGTACATGTAACCACCAAAGATTTCTAACAATATCACTACACTATCTCTAGTTTTCAATTTCGGTTGCCACATTAAAATCTGTTAAAGAATCTTTATGAAAAGACCACTTTAGCCCTAAGAGTTATCCCTTAAATTAAAAAAAAAATCAAATTTATTAATTTACAAAAAAGTACCCGACTTGAACATTTCCAATCAAAATAACAAAATACATCATAATCGAACAAAAACAAACATGCCTTAAATCTAAACGACAACTAGTCAATAAATCATGTTCCACCTTTCAACAGCCGATTTCAGCCACACACTAACTCTTCATTAAAGAGTAACAATGGCAGGTACAATGATGACCCAAATTTCGCCACGACTGCATTTTGGATTATCAGACTTCAGTAAAAGGGAGTGGGTTTGTGGAGAATTGAGAGGAGGAGGTGATATTGAAGCCACTGTCGTGTCCATCATGTTTTCCAGAGTTAGACAAGGTTCTTTGCTTCTTTTTTTAAATATAAATTTATGATCTTTCAATAAGTTATTACGAGGGCATGGATCTGATGATTCATGACTATTGCTTATAGCAAATTTTCTAATGTGAACGAGCTGCTTCAAAATTCAAAGTACATCCAATTCATAATAAAGTTTTACATATTTCACATAAAAATAGTAAAAAGAAAAAATTCCTGTCTTTACTCTCTTATAACTATTAAATTGAAATATGCAAATGGTTGGGTAAAATTAAAGTTTCACCCTTTGACATCAGCACACCTCAACAATGTTAACAGAAAAAAAAGGCTGGTTGATACATGTTGCAAACTAGTGCTGATGCAAAGCTGTTATTAGATATACTTGGTGACTACATGTACTTTCAGTATTTAATAGGTGGTTTGCAGATAATTTCCCACATATTATAAGGAAAGATGCATTTTAAAGTGAAAGATTGAGGTAAAGTATAATTACACAAAGAGAGATGAAAATAATACAGAAACAACAGCTATGAAAAATCTGCATGACAGAAAGCAGGAAAAGAAATAAGATATGAAAATTCCAAGATGAAACAAATGGGATAAATCAGCAATTTCCCTTCGTCAGAAACAAACTACAACAGCATAATATACTTAAAACAGTGAATACTAACAGAACTAACACCACTATATTTTTATCCAAAGCAACACCTAGTCGTAATAGCACACTAGTTTGTCTCCCATCCATACTAGTCCCAAATTAATAGCTGCCACAGTACTATCAATTCATTAACAGATATAAGCTTCACCAAGAGATCTCTAAAAACTCCCTAAAAATAGCTCGGCAACCTACCTTGCTAGCTAGGTTCCTGATTGGCAAGGGATTGCACTATAGTGTACACGTCATATTACATTCATCAGCAATTTAAGAAACCACTGTCAAGGAACTGAGTAAGGCAAGTAAAACTAAATGTACCAAGGAAAACGATTTTCCAAATAGAAGAGACCTGAACTAAGGTGTTGTTCTCCAAATTCTAACACAACGTCACTCAAACCCAAACAAAGCATGCAACACCACCATAAAGGAGCTTAAATTTGCAATTCAGAATATTAAAATGAAAATGAGCCAATTGACATTTCATTATCATTAATTTCAGCGATTGAGTACATTTCATAGACCCCGTAACCTTCATTTGGCATACATGAGTAAATATACATTTCAACACACAACAAGGTGATTGAGGAAAAGTCAATAAAAGCAAAATAATATGCATATGCATACCTAATCTTTGTCCCAAGTCAACAGCATAGCAGTATTAGCATAGATTTTGACAACTGGCAGCCTAATGAAATATTATTTAGCAAAATTCCAAGGCAAAAAGGAATCTTGAAAGATTATAACTGATTTCAGACCAAAAATATCCAAACTCAAAATAATGGCGAAGCACGAATAAAAAAGAAAGTTTTAAAATTTTAGATTATTCCCAAACCTGAAAATGAGAGCTATTGAGGCAACGGGCAATCTGTCTAAAAAGAGGAACCATGCAGCGCTGAAACTCAGCACCCTGCGTTGCTTCTAGTACTTCTTCAAGTTCTCCAAGGAAGAGAACTTCCTTTTGACAATTAGTCAAAGGCCAGTACTTTAACAAACCCCTAATGACTGTATCAGCCAGCTTGTAATCCTTTTCAACAAACTGCGTTATGCAATAAGAAAGCTGCTGATGATACATAGCAACAGGTTTCGGCTTATGTAGCGGTAAGAGCGCTCGAACAAGAAATAATTTATGCTCCTCTTTCATCGGCAATGCAAATCCATTGATTATACTCCCAAGGATCTCCAGAAGTTCACCAACCCCGCTGTGCCTCTCAGTCTCATATATAAACCGATAGAATATATTATTAATTGCCTTTCTAATAAAGGGCCTATGCACCATGAACTTGCCATAAATCCGATGCAGAATAGTTTTCAAATACTCTCTTTCTCTGGGGTCCTCAGAATCAAACAAATCAAGCAATTTCAACACAAATGAGTGATCAATATACCGCTTGGCAATCTTTGTATCTGTATCTGAAGACACTACATATCTCAAAAGCAACTCATAAACAAGCTGCAAATGAGGCCAAGATGGTTCCAGGTAGGGATCATCTTCTTCCGGGTCAACAACTTCTTGGCCAGTATTCTCATGAGAAGCCGGAGGCAAACAGCGAAAAATGTTAATGGAAATCATTTTAATCATCTCCTCTTGACAATTCTCAGTAATTTTGGCGGACCCAGATTGAATAAAATCAACGAGCTCCAGTAACGTCTGTCTCTTAATCTCCTTTTCGCGAACACTTTTCGTAGTGTCATTAAAGTCCAGCTGAAAGCAACAAACTTGCAGCTTTCGCAGGAACAAATTCTGGCGCTCAGATACGGGCACGTCTCGAAACAGCGGCAGCGGTTCAATACTAAACATAGGCGGCGGAGTGGCCATCACCGAAGTGGGGCTACCACTATTGGGGCTGGGCAGCCCCGGCCCGGCCCGAGAAGAGTGATTTACTAATACATTAGCGATAGGGTTTCGTTGGGGGAAGCCGTAAAGAGATTGATCATTAGGATCCGATTTAGAGGGCTTACGCCCTTTCATGATTTTCTTAAACATTGAAGAATGAACAAAACCCTAATTTTAAAAACTAGTAGCGACAACACCTGAACGCTGAATAGTGATTTTGATTGTAATTGGCTGGTAAAAATGAGCTTTGATGGATTAGTGAGCATGGAATAATAATAATAATAACAATGATAATAATAATAAAAGAAAGAGACGAAGCAAAGGAATTGAATGAGATTTTGATTCTGTCAAATTGGAGCGGATCTGAGAAAGAAATCAGAGAAGAATTGTACCGGTTTTTGCATAAATGTAACCGTTGATTGATCGGAATAGGAACTCATCTGCGGTCAGATCAACGGAATATCGGTCAGCTGATCTGACGGAGATGATTAATCCGATGGCAGAGAAAGAGAGACGAATACTGTCGACAAAAAAAAAATAACGATAAATTTGAAGAGAGGAGAGAGGGAGAGTCCAAAGTTGGGGATAATTAACGAGTTAAAAAAAAGCTTAAAGAAAGAATAAATGCATTTTCGCTTTCATTATCATTTCTTCTTTTCTCGTAATTAATTTACAATTACTTAAAAAGAGAGATTGGGTTGGGAGTGAATGAATGAGATTTTTTTTTTGTTTTGGGATAAACGATGCCTTTTACGAAACACGCTTCTGATTTATTTTTTCACTTATTTGTAAAACACGTGGCTTTTGACTGAAGAATCGGCAACACCAGGACCCACTGTAGTTATTTAGAGAGAAACAAAATTTTGGATAATTTATTACCACTCTTGTTATTTATTACCACGGTCAGATCAACACCACTCTTGTTATTACCATTTTCTTGTTCGTGTTTTATACTTATTCCTAAGGGTAATTTATCGTCAGCCTCCACATGTTTCAATAATTAGTACCGCACACCCACATATTTTAATCATGCGCGCCGCGCACCCATTTCCGTTAAATAAACAGTTATTTGCAATTGTGAAAGGGTAAAAATAAAAATAACTACTCTAAAAAATTTTAAAAAAATTATTTAGTTTCCAAAATCAAAGCTTAACTAATCATTTCAACCTTTGTAGCTTTACTATTCCTTCATCATATCAGTGAGCTTGCTTGTACAAGAAGCTCAGCTATTGGAAATTGGAGGGAAATCCAAGATAAAGAGAACCAAATGGCGGGAAACCACCCATTATCACCTACCACTCTCATATATATTAAGGAGACAAATTTTTTTGCTGCATAATTTAGAAAATGCACTGATGTAACAGAGGTTTCAAAGTTAAACCAGTGACCCGTCCTTGAAGGAGACAAGGTGAGTGAGAGCACATTTTTATTTAATTTTCACTAGATTTGCATGTCAATTTCAATTGCTATATTTTGTGATTTGAATCAGTACAATTGCATTTTTGGATTTAATTTTATTATGGATGGTTGTGGCGTTGGTTCTATTTAATTTTCTTTGGTCATTGATCATTGCTTGTTTGGAGAATGCTGAGATGGTTGTTGATAGTTCGTTGGGTGAATGCCCTTAATCGATGAAATTAACAAGGATTTCTTTGTTTAATGTTGTGTGTACAGTTTGTTATAAGTTTTATGTTTACTGAGGTTTATATTTGTTTCATGAATTAAAGGTCTTGATAATAATAAAGTAGGTATTGTGGATATAGGAAATCATAGATAAAGATTAGGGCTGGGCAAAATCGGGTTCGGATCTTTCGGGTTGATCGGGTTGAATAAAAACTCATCCTAATTCAACCCGAATTTACAACCCAACTCGATCCGATCCGAATATAATTCGAATCGGATCAAAAAATCGGGTTTAATTCAGTTCGGATCGGGTTCGGTTAACTATTCCTAATCAATGATTTAACATATGTTATATAATATATTACCCATTACAACTATTTGTATTTGAACTAAACTAAAAAATCCAAACTCAAAACAAAAATTCGGGCTGCGTTTGTTGGATTTCAGATGGAACTTGGAGGAGAAACTTGGTGATGAAGTGTGTGGAGGCGCGAAGATAGCAGATCTGTAGGCAATAGCAGTTGATCTGGTCGTGGTCCTCGCGGAGCAGTAGATCAGCTGGCAGTTGGCATTGGCGATGATTGTGGCGAGCATGTGTTGGCTACAGTTGTGTGTTTCTACTTGTGTAACTTGTATTGAGTGTTTACTTGAGGGTCGGGTAGTGACTCATGAGGCGTGAAGGAGGGGAGCGGAGGCTGGTGTGCACTGTGTGGTCTCTCGTTGAGGCTTGAGGGGAGCCCGTGAGGTGTGGGGGAGGGGAGTGAGGATGCTGGGTGCAGCTGGGTACGCTGAGTGTGTGGTCTACTGGTTTTGTGCCTCTATCTCCACTGGTTTTATGCCTCTATCACTGTGATGTGTGCCGTATATGTGTGTGGTGTGTGAGGTTGTGTAGTGTGTGGTCTGTGCTCTGTGGCGTTTTGTGCCTCTATCTTTACTGGTTTTATGCCTCCACCTCTGTGATGTGTGCCATATACGTGTGTGGTATGTGAGGTTGTGGTATGTGCTTTGTGGCGTCACTGGTGCTTGACTGCTTGTTGCTGGATGCATGTGTGCTGTATCAGTGTGGGTTGTTCACTTTCTTCTTTAAGCCACCCTGTTCGGGTTGTCGTATTGGATCGAATTTCACCCGATCCGATCGGGTTGGCAACATTTGATCCGATCGGATATTATGGTCAATCCGAACTCAATTTTGATCGGATCGGATCGGTTATTTTGCCCACCCCTAATAAAGATGAAGATACCACTATCTTTGTTACTTAAAAGGATAAGACACATAACCTTGGTATTATTGATCGAGACAAATTCAGTAGAGTTTCTGTGATTAACAAAGTTATGGTGAGAGTGTATGGAAGGAAGATGTCATTTGAAGAGAAGTTTAATTTGAGTATTTGGCAACCGTGGGACTGTAATGAAGCACAGATTGATACTAATAAAGACCTCATCTTTCAGCTAAAAGAGCACAACCATCATCTTATCTATTATATGCAGCTACGCCTTGACAAAATACCCCAAAGCCATGTCTCTGCCGCAAAGAGAGTGTTATTCCAACCTTCTGAAGTTAACTCATTTACAAGTCCACATACCAAAAGTCCAGCAACCTTAAACCTTAATGACCTAATTCCATTACCCCTACATAACTCAACAAATCGAACTGACTCAAACATTATTCCAAATGACACACTCTTACTTAAATTAGAAGCTGAAATTCCAATCAATGCCACAACCACTATCATGAAATGTTTGGTTACACCAGATTCTGTTCAATCACAACCCAATTCACAAAAAACACCATCCCTTACTATAACCAAGCTTTTAAACAAATTTGATGCAAACTCTGATTTATTTGAGGATTTCTTGGACACTTACTTCAAATCCCCTACACAAAACCATAAAACATTTCCAACACAAACACATGCAGTCACCTCAACCCAAACCAGTGATACAGAGCATATGCATGAAGTCAGTGATAACAATGGTGATAAAACTTCATGTTACACTCCAGAAAGTCCATCTCAGCAGCTCCCACAAACCTTTACCCAATCTCCAAACTTATCTGAAGCTACCTTTACACCCGTTTACCAAAATGATATGGCATCTTCCCCACTTACTCAAAATCCTTGTTAGAGATCATATCAAGAAGCGTGAAGAAACTATTGAGTATATAAATACTGAGCTTATTATGCTTGCAGACTCCATGAAAAGGGTTGCCTACCAAATTGTATAATAGTCATGTTGAACATATGGGGCTTCTTGAATAAATTAATGTTTGTTTGCTACATACATATTCGATTATGTATATACAACTTTTAACAAAATTAAGTTTGTGCACATAAAGTTTGTCATATTTATTTATTGAGACTATTTTTGTTTGGACCCTGAATGGCGTATATGAACTTCATTCATGCAGTATTAAAGATATTCAAATAAGAAGAATCATATACTTATGATACATGGAAGGAAATGTTGGTTAAAATAAGCATAACCACCATGATTCATGTATATTAAAATTTCTATTTGAATAAATAATGTATCATTATCATTTAGTTTGAATAAATAATGGCTCACATTTACCCTCTTTAGCTCCTTCTTCCTCTTCCTCATCTCATATTTCTCCATCCTCGACTCTTTCATTACCAAAAACTTGCCAAAAACATGTGACTTCAAAAATAAAAAACTTAGTCGAATACTCTTATATTCCTGAGTCTGCTCAAATTAATGAATCACAGCTCCCTATCATGAGTCCTTACAGTCTCTACAAACAAAAAACTTTTTTCACTAGAAGCATCCGAACCCTAATCTCCATCAGAAGACATCTTACAAAAGAATATATTTAGTCAATATGTCACTTTAGAAATACCTCCAGATCTCGTAGCCACTTGGAAATGAGAAGGGTATACACATCTTCATCTTGGTGATGTTAGATTGATTCTTACACTCCATGGCAGAAAAGGCTTACCTGTCATAGCCAGAATTACTCTTCTAGACATAAGGTTTAAACAGTATCAACATGCTGTTATTGAAACCATACTGACAACACTTCATGCCGGTAGTGTTTTGTTGACTTTTTGTCCAAATTTCAACATGTCCTTAAAAGATCCCAACCTACCAACAACTTTGAAAGTTCAAATCCAACTGTAGGGAGCAGAACAAACACCCACTTCAAAAATTACAACCCTCTATCAGCAAATAGTGTATCAATTACAGAATCATGCACTAGATCTTCCTATAGCCCACACCACATCAGATGCCCTGATGATTCTTGTTGATACGGATACCATTCCAACCATAATCTAAATTCCCAAAAAAAATCCAGAAACAAGAATTGCTCAAGCTCATGCCATTAGAATGGCTCACCAACTATGAGCATTTTCACCAAAACTCTGAACCAGTTCAAACTACAGAAGCCACTTTTGAAAGAAGAAATGATGGACAGGTAAAACTGTCTTTTCAAACACCTGAAACTAAACATGTTTCTGACCCTCGAAGTCTTTCTTATATTGCTATGATCACTGCAGTATCTTCTGGTCAAGAAAAAGATCTCGCAATTAATGGATTTTTGTTAGATGGATACTTAGTATATCCTGACAAAATCAATGGACATTTCTTATGGGATGTTTCTATAGCTCATATACGTAATCCAGATTGTCTTTGCTTGGATGATACGGATGTTGATGATGAACTTGAGATCATGAGAAGAAGAAAAAAGAAAAAAGAAAAAACCTTTTCATCCTAAAACCTCTTGCAAACCATTCTCTCCATAACCTCCACAAGACCCAAAACCTCCAACACAAATTGTTCAACCCAAAATAAGATCATGCTTGATGTTTTCAGGCCAATCTTATGATGAAACCTTTCCACCACTTGAAAAACAAATTGATCCCCAAACCAAAGTTGTCTCACAACCTTTTGTTTAGTCTCCAAATACATCTTTTGGACAACCTGAAGCACCAAAGCAGTATAAAGCTGTTTTGAATTGGCAAACAAAAAATGCCAATATCCATAACCAAACACTGCATCAACTTGGAAAAAAGATTGATCGAGTTTCAAATCAAGTCTCACAAACTGACACCAAAGTTAATTCCATCAGCAATCGTCTTGAACAAATTTACATAAATCTACAAGATAGAATCTCCGAGTTACATAGAGATCTTAGAATGGTGATCAATAATCAAGTCTGGGGTCTAGAGTTCAACAAAAAAGAAGCAGAGATTAGAAAACTCAAAGCTGAGTTAGCCAGAATTGATACCGATAAGGCTCGACCTTCATTATTCACCAAGACACAATCCATACCAATTTCAGTTCCAATGTTTGACAGTTACCAACCCTTTTATACACCATCCATAACTCAACCTGTTTATAATAACCAATTCTCTGGTTTCTCCCATCTCCAATCTTCAAGTCTAAACATTCCCCAAACAAAACCCTCTTCGCCGAAAAAGTCAAAATCAAAGGGAAAGATTTCAGATCCAAAAACAAAATCTGAAGCTTCATCTTCTTTTGTTCCACCATAAGATTCCCTAACAGCAACTTCTGAACCACCCAAAAAAGACAAAGATCCAATTAGTCAATACCATTACCATGGTGTTGAAAGTCAATAATCATCTTCTGAATCTGATCATGAATCAGATCAGTCCTTATCCTCCTCACCTTCATCCACAGATTTAAACAACACTTCCTCTGATTCAGAATCAGAATATGCTGATATATCTGGTCTGCTAATGGCAACTAAAGCAGAGGATCCGAGCACCTTAACCCCTATTGTTGAAAGTTCTGATGATGAAAATGATGAGATTAAGGATAAGACTATCACAAACACATGGGATGAGGTATATTCAGATCCTATTCAAGTTCCCGTCGGACCCATTACGAGAGCTCGAGCAAAGAAATTCAAAGAAGCGCTTAATGGATTGATTCAAGCAACTTGGGCTCAATTAAATTCATGGAGGCCCTTTGAAGGAATCGCTCATGATAAATGCATGATTCAGGCTTTTGAAGTTTCCAAATATTCACTTCCATGAAATAGGGAGTTGGTTTGTACATTATGGCGGAAAAATATATTATTTTCCTTTTTCAGATACTTTCCCATTTCTTAAGGAGGCTATTAGGAAAACAAATCAGTTAATTCTATTTTAATTGCCTAATTTCCATTTAATTGATGTAAGGCATTTAAAGCCAAACAGGATTCTGATTTGGTTTAAATTCTTTCCTATTTACTTAGATTAGAATTCTGATTTGGTTTAAATTCTTTCCTATTTAGTTAGATTAGGATTCTAATTTGATTTAAATTCTTTCCTATTTACTTAGATTAGGATTCTGATTTGGTTTAAATTCTTGTAACTAACCCTATATAATGTACTCATATCTAATAAATGAGAAGAAGCTTTTTTTTTTTTATGCAATTGTGAGTGTTAATTCTCTTTGGTTCTTTACGAACTCTTTGAACTTATCGGATTTTCGTGGCGTTCAATATCTTGACTTATCAATCAGACATTCCATAGCTGATTATTGCATCTTCACATACCAAGGTTCGTGCTTCCAATAAGCATTGGGTCAAGGTTCTATTCCATTCCTGGGTTTAGATTCAATCTTGGGAACTAATTTGGCTAGGGTCGCGTCAGTTTCTTGACGGGGTTCGTATCATTTGGTATCAGAACTTAGGCTCTAAGGTCAGATCCATCTATCTTTGTTGCTTTTCATTCTTGTTTGAATTTTTCATCCTTGTCCTAGTATAAAAAAAAACAGTGAATAGTACCGCGTGAACAGTGCCGTATGAACAGTATTTTTTTAGGGTTTCCTTTTTAAATCAATTTTGTATCCTTGTGGTTAATTCTCCTTAAATGCACAAGTTTTACTTATTCCTAAAAAAAAAAATAACCCTTTCTTAAAATCTTTCATTTTTTTCTCTCCATTATTTGTGTCTTGAAAGTCAAAAAATAAGTTTTACCTAATAGGTGAAATTTTTATCCAAAATCAGAACTCAACTTTCGTACACATTGCCTTCTTATTCTTGAAATTAAATTCTCTTTAATGTCATCTTTGTGAATTACTGCTGAAATCCTGATATTAGTTTGATTAGTTTGATAAGAACCGAGTGAGGATTACTAAGAGTGGAAAAAGGCAAGAGAGTGCGAGCATATTAGAGGGTAAAAGCCAATTAATTTGAGTGAAACACAACTGGAATTGAGTGATTCATTTTTCTTGAGTGAAACACGTAAGAGAGTGAGGTGAGGTCCTTCCACATTATTTTTAACTTTCTTTTGCAGATAATAGCTATGTCTCACAACCTAGAACGAAACACAAATGAAGAGGAACAATCTGCAACTACTCAAAATTCACAAATTCAAGCATTGATGGGAGAGATGAGAAGGATGATGAGGGCTGAATTAGAGCTTATACACGACCATTTGGATCAAGTGGAGAACACACGTGCAGGGCAGCCACAACCCGTTCCCCAAGCAGATAAAAGAGAAAGAGCTCCAGCCAGAGGAGAGATTGATGATTATTATAGGGATGAGTATGATGAGGGTGAGGACTCAGTGGGTAGCTATAGGAGAGATGGACAAGGCAGGAGAGCTAGGAATAGAGATGATGGATTGAGTGGCATAAAGATGAAGATTCCATCTTTTCAAGATAAATCCCACCCAGAAGCATACCTTGAATGGGAGAAGAAAATAGAGTTCATATTTGACTGTCACAATTATTCAGAGGCAAAAAAGGTTAAATTGGTTGTGATTGAGTTTTCTGACTATGCCATTACTTGGTGGGATCAACTTGTTATAAGCAGAAGGCGAAATAGAGAACATCCAATTGAGACATGGGATGAAATGAAATCATTGATGAGAAAGCGTTTTGTACCTAACCACTATTATCGAGATTTATACCAAAAATTACAACGTCTTCAACAAGGTAGCCGAAGTGTTGAGGATTATTATAAAGAAATGGAGATTGCCATGATTAGAGCAAATGTGGAGGAGAATAGAGAAGCAACCATGGTAAGATTCTTAAGTGGTCTTAATCGGGAGATTGTAGATAAGGTTGATTTGCAGCATTACGTGGAGATTGAGGAGATGGTCCACAAGGCTATCAAGATTGAGCAGCAACTCAAGATGAGGGGTAACACTCGTATAGCCCCAAGCTTGAGTTCCACTCCTTGGAAGCCGAGCTATACGAAACAAGATGAGAGGCCACGAGCATCTACTGCACCTAAGCAAGTAACCGAGCACTCCAAGCACAATTCACAAGGTAATACCGTGACTCCTACTAGTAGGAATCGTGACATTAAGTGTTTTAAATGTCAAGGCAGGGGGCATATTGCAAGTGAATGTGTGAATAAAAGAGTTATGGTGTTGTGGGACAATGGTGAGGTTGTAACTAGAGATGAGACGAAAGAGAATGAGATGCCACCATTAGAGGAAGTCGAAGATGAAGAGTATGTAGCATAGAAAGGCCATTGAATGAGATGCCACCATTAGAGGAAGTCGAAGATGAAGAGTATGTAGCATAGAAAGGCCATTGAATGAGATGCCACCATTGATTCTATAGAAAGGCCATTGAAAATTTGTTGTGGTGATTCCGTTGAAATATTCATTTCAAAGAATAATAAGAGTGGGAGCCATGGTAAACATATTGACATAAAGGTTTTACTTATCAGAGTGTCAAGAAGTGTGAAGTAACTATTAAGTATATAAATAATGAGCTTATTCTTGCAGACGCCATGACTAAAAGATTGCTTCTTGAATAAATTAATAGTTGTTTGCTACATTCGTCTCTAATAAAAATTGAGCTTGACGTATTTATTTATTGAGCTATTTTTGTTTGGATTTTGAATGGTTTATATGATGTTCATTCATGCAATATTGATATATTCAAATAAGAAAAATCTTATACTCATGATACATAGAAGGAAATATTTGTTAAAATAAGCATAACTGCCATGATTCATGTATTTTGAAATTTCTATTTTAATAAATATCATTATCATTTATTTTGAGTAGTTCCTATGGCCGTAATAATAAGATTTAATTTATCTCATGAGGATAAAATTATGTGAGCAAGTGGGAGAATGTTACATGCATTTTCTTAATATGATTCATGAATATGTTAAATGTAGCATCATTGAATTAACATATATGCTCTAATCTCATAATATGTGTCACGTGCATGTACTTAATGTGGTTCACATTTATGAATTGAGATAAAGACTAGTATTTTTATGATAAGATAATGATGAGAATAATTGTTCAATATTTCTAAAAATTAAGATAAGGATAATTTAGTCACTTATTGATGGAAGAAGTGAATTAAAATCCATTATATATACTAAGGGTCCTTAGCTTAGCCAATAATAATTTTGCCTATGAGTTATCCACAAACCTAAAAGGCTATATAGAGAAATAGGTTAGAAAATTCTAAGTATTCTTTAAATTTAACTTGAATTAACAATAATTGGAGGCGGAAGTATGTAACTTATTTAAGTTTATAATCTATAACATATTCCTATATATATCATTATTAAGCTAACAAAGCATTTTCTTTTGCAGTTATTCATTTTTTGAATCATTGCTTCAATCTGCATCTAGAGCAACCTATGGTTTATCATATGGCCCTTATCGTTGTGAAAGTTACAATGCTTACTTTAGTCTCAGTGTCTCATATGTCAAGTATATATATGGCATTGGACTTGGTTGTCGAAAGATTTCGGAGCCCTTGTTTTCTAATATTATTTGAGCTAAGAGAGTATTTAAGAAATTCTTTTGGCACCTTTGCATTTTTTATTTGTATCACACTTAGCTATTGTATTTGCTTTAGTATTATATGTGGAATTGGGGTTAATTATGGTTCCATCATGGCATATGAAGCGAATCCCACAATGAAACTTTGAAGCCCACACTTAAATTGAAGTTTCAACTTCCCAAGAAAGTTCTAAATAGATTTAAAACAAACAAAACCTTGACCCAATGCTTAAGAAAACATGAACCAAAGGTATAGAGAATGATATTGACGCCACACTCAAGAAATAGATGAGAAGGTGAGTGATAAGTCTAAATTTGGAACACCACAAGAATGCTAATTCTTGATAAGTTCACTAGTTCTCAAAAGAACCAAAGAAAGAATAATCTTTCAAATTCAAATAACATTAATCTCTCATCCTTACCTATCAAGGTTGCTGAGTTTAAATACACCAATAGAAACACAAGATCCTAAAAATACAAATGAAAACATTGGAACAACCCTCCAAGTATAGGTTTGTCAAAGGATGCTTCAAAAAGCCTTCACCAACCAACCATAATTAATGCTATCATTGACAAACTTAATGCTAGCCTACCATAATTGATGGTAGACTTACCTTACACATTGACAAACTTGAAACAACACAAACAAATAAAGTTGAAAATAAAGGAGTCGTTGAAAATCCCAAGTCTGAACAAGCTGTAATGAATTGATCATAACTCATTCTAGAGAACTCCAAATCCTGCTCTGTAAAATGCATTGGAAAGCTAACTTAATTATCTTTCCAATGGTATATAGCTTGTATATTATTTCGGTCTCAATCAATACCAGTTTTATTCCAAAGTTTCCCTTGCTGCATTTGATCAAAGTTGTGTATTTGGCTGCCCAATAACTTGAATAATGGCCACAATGCCTTGTCTTCTCTCCAAGCCCAATTCATGATGTCTTGCATCTTGAATTTTATTTTCAATCCATATTTTCTCAATTAATCCATTTAAAGTAGCTTGCATCTTTTTAGCTCTAGCTCTTGTAATTGGGTCTCCATAAATGTGCAAAAGATCACTTGAATCTTTAATGGTATTTTCTTGATAGTTCTCATCATTCCCCCTCTCCTCAAAAGGCTTCGTCCTCGAATCTTCACCTACATCGAAAGGAGATAGGTTAGAAACATTGAAAGTAGCACTCACATTTACCCCACAAAGTTTTCCAAAAGTGGCTCAAGAACTTAGCATCTCGATCTGAAACTATACTCCTTGGCACTCCATGCAATCTGACTATTTCCTTGAAAAACAAATTAGCTATGTTTGTTGCATCATCCGTTTTGTGACATGGAATGAATTGTGCCATCTTTGAAAACCTATCAACAACAACAACAAACACAGAATCAAGTGATCCTTTGCACATCAAGAAAATACCAATTACAAGAGCTAGACCTAAAAAGGTGCAAGCTGCTTTAAATGGATTAATTGAGAAAATATGGATTGAAAATACAATTTAAGATGCAAGACATCGTGAATTGGGCTTGGAGAGAAGATAAGGCATTGTGGCCATTATTCAAGCTATTGGGCAGCCAAATACACAACTTGGATCAAATGCAGCAAGAGCAAATTCGGAATAAAACTGGTATTGATTGAGCTCGAAGTAATATGCAAGCTATATCCATTGGAAAGATAATTAAGTTAGCTTTCCAATGCATTTTACAGAGCTGGATTTAGAGTTCTCGAGAAGGAGTTATGACCAATTAATTACAGCTTGTTCAGACTTGGGATTTTCAACGACTCCTTTGTTTTCAACTTCATTTGTGATGCGAATCCCACAATGAAACTTTGAAACATATTCTTAATTTGAAGTTTCAACCCCAAGAAAGTTCTAAACAGATTTAAAACAAACAAAACCTTGACCCAAATGCTTAAGAAAACATGAACCAAAGGTATAGAGAATGATATTGACGCCACACTCAAGAAGTAGATGAGAAGGTGAGTGATAAGTCTAAATTTGGAACGCTAATTCTTGATAAGTTCACTAGTTCTCAAAAGAACCAAAGAAAGAATAATCTTTCAAATTCAAATAACATTAATCTCTAATTTTCCTTACATAGCAAGGTTGCTGGGTTTAAATAGGCTAATAAAAAACCCAAGATCCTAAAAATACAAATGGAAACATTGGAACAACCCTCCAAGTATAGGTTTGTCAAAGGATGCTTCAAAAGTCTTCACCAACCCACCATAATTAATGTTAGCATTGACAAACTTAATACTTACCTTATTTAATGTTATCATTGACAAACTTAATGTTAGCCCACCATTATTGATGGTAGACTTACCTTACACATTGACAAACTTGAAACAAAACAAATAAATGAAGTTGAAAAACAAAGGAGTCGTTGAAAATCCCAAGTCTGAACAAGCTGTAATGAATTGGTCATAACTCCTTCTAGAAAACTCCAAATCTAGCTCTGTAAAATTCATTGAAAAGCTAACTTAATTATCTTTCCAACGGTATATAGCTTGCATATTAATTCTGGCTCAATCAATACCAGTTTTATTCCGAAGTTGCCCTTCCTGCAATTGATTCAAGTTGCGTATTTGGCTGCCCAATAGCTTGAATAAAGGCCATAATGTCTTGTCTTCTCTCCAAGCCCAATTCATGATGTCTTGCATCTTGAATTGTATTTTCAATCCATATTTTCTCAATTAATCCATTTAAAGCGGCTTGCATCTTTTTGGCTCTAGCTCTTGTAATTGGCCTCCATGAATGTGCAAAGGATCATTTGAAGCTTTAATGGTATTCTCTTGATGGTTCTCATCAATTTTTTTGTTTTGTTTCAAGTTTGTCAATGTGTAAGGTAAGTCTACCATCAATGATGGTGGGCTAACAATAAGTTTGTCAATGATAACATTAATTATGGTAGGTTAGCATTAAGTTTGTCAATGATAGCATTAATTATGGTTAGTTGGTGAAGACTTTTTGAAGCATCCTTTGACAAATCTATACTTGGAGGGTTGTTCCATTGTTTTCATTCGTATTTTTAGGATCTTGGGTTTCTATTGGTGTATTTAAACTCAGCAACCTTGCTATGTGGGAAATTAGAGATTAATGTTATTTGAATTTGAAAGATTATTCTTTCTTTGGTTCTTTTGAGAACTAGTGAACTTACCAAGAATTAGCATTCTTGCGGTGTTCCAAATTTAGACTTATCACTCACCTTCTCATCTATTTCTTGAGTGTGGCGTCAATATCATTCTCTATACCTTTGGTTCATGTTTTCTTAAGCATTGAGGCAAGGTTTTGTTTGTTTTAAATCTGTTTAGAACTTTCTTGGGAAGTTGAAACTTCAATTTAAGTGCGGGTTTCAAAATTTCATTATGGGATTCGCATCATTTGGTATCAGAGCTAGTTTCTAATTAGGTTTGAATGTCTTATATATTTTTATTATCAAAAAAAAAGAGAGAGAAAAAAAATGTACCAAAAAAAAAAAAGCTTGCAAAAGGAATCAAGTATTCCTACTTTCATCAAATTGAATTTTAGTTATTCCTTTTCCTTGACATTGTTTGCACACAATATCAATTGTGTTCTTTTGCTTTTTTGCTTTCTTTTCATCAAATTCCTTGTTGTCTTTGTGTCCTCTTAATTCCTTTTCTTTGTTTAGTGTGTTGATTCGTCATATTTGGTGTGCCACTTGGGTTTTTCTTGAAAGAGAGAATTAAGTGTGGTTAATTAAAAAAAAAAGTTTGTGAGATCATTAGAGGGTAACAGGCAATTTGTGTGTTAAACACAAGAGTTAAGTGACATCAAATTGAGTGAAATACATGAGGGAGTGTTGTGAGGTTTGTTTTTTTTTGCTAACATTTTTTTTTCATATCACAAATATGTCAAAAGATCAAGAAGTTGTAGACCAATCATTCATGCTCAAAGCCATGCAACATCAATTTGAGCACATGAATATGATGTTTGGAGAGAGGCAAAACACTACCATAGCCAATCTACAAAGGGGGCAACAACCAATAGCTCCTAATGTAAGAGGTAATCAAGGGCGTGCTGCCATGGGAGAAGAAGATGGTGATGACCTAGATAATTTTGATGACAGAAGGGCAAGACGTATAGATCGTGATTTGGGGAGTATCAAACTGAAAATTCCTTCTTTTCAAGGTAAAAATGATCCGAAAGCTTATTTGGAGTGGGAAAAGAAGGTGGAGCTAGTATTTGATTGCCACAACTACTCTGAGGAGAAAAAGGTAAAACTAGCTGCCGTTGAATTTACTGGTTATGCTATAATTTGGTGGGATCAATTTGTTTTGAGTAGGAGACGAAATCGTAAAAGGCCTATACACTTGGGAGGAGATGAAGGCCATCATGAGGAGGAGATTTGTTCCTAGTCATTATTATCGGGAACTGCACCAAAGGCTTCAAAGTCTTACACAAGGTTCTAGAACTGTGGAAGATTACCACAAGGAGATGGAAATAATCATGAATCGAGCCAACATTGAAGAAGAACGAGAGGCCACTATGGCAAGATTTTTACATGGTTTAAATCAAGATATTGCTAATGTGGTTGACTTGCAGCACTATGCTGAGTTGGAAGACGTGGTTCACATGGCCATGAAAGTGGAATGACAATTGAAAAAGAAAGGTTCCACTAGAACTAATTTGGGTTCATCTTCCTCACGGAAGTCAAAATGGAGCAAAGATGAAAAGGCTATTTCAAAGCCTAAGATTGAGCCATTCAAGGACCATAAAGAGGGAGGTAAATCTGATTCCCAACACTCTAGAAATAGAGATATTAAGTGTTTTAAATGTTTGGGGATAGGTCATATTGCATCTCAATGCCCAAATAAGAGAGCAATGATCTTGAGGGATGATGGTGATGTGGAAACTGAGAGTGAATCGGATGATGATCCTATGCCACCTTTGGAAGATGCTAATGATGGTGTAGAATATCCTGCTGATGGTAAATTGATGGTTGCTAGGCGTGCTCTCAACATGCAAGTAAAAGAGGATGCGGAGGTATAACGTGATAACATTTTTCATACTAGATGCCACATCAAAGATAAGGTATGTAGTATGATAATTGATGGTGGAAGTTGTACTAATGTAGCTAGTACTAGTTTAGTTGAAAAACTGAATTTGAAAACTTTGAAACATCCTAGGCCATATAAGCTACAATGGCTGAATGATTGTGGAGAAGTTAAAGTAAATGAACAAGTGCTGGTTTCATTTTCTATTGGGAGATACAAGGATGAGGTTGCATGTGATGTAGTACCCATGCATACTGGACACATTCTTTTGGGGCGACCTTGGCAATATGATAGGTGTGTGACACATGATGGTTACTTAAATAGATATTCTTTTGTAATGAATAAAAAGCAAATCACTCTTGTACCTTTAACACCTAAACAAGTAAGGATCAAAAGTCAATACGAAAAGAGAGTGATGCAAAAAAAGAAAAGGAGAGTACAAAAGAAAGAGAGAATGAGAGAAAAGCCAGTGGAAAGATAGAAAAAAATATTGTCGAGAGAAAAGAGAGGCAACAAGTGAACTTGTTTGCAAAAGAGAGCGAGGTTAAGAGGGCTTTCTTTTCAAAACAGCTTATCATTGTACTTTTGTGCAAAGAGGGTTGTTTACATACTAATGAGCTTAACGTTTCTTTGCCTAGTGCTATTGTGACTCTTTTGCAGGACTTTGATGATGTGTTTCCAAATGAGGTCCCTAATGGTTTGCCACCTATTAGGGGAATTGAGCATCAAATAGACTTCGTTCCTCGAGCTACCATTCCTAATAGACCCGCATATAGAAGCAACCCCGAGGAGACAAAAGAGCTTCAAAGGCAGGTTAAAGAACTCTTGGCAAAGGGATATGTGAGGGAAAGCACGAGTCCTTGTGCGGTACCAGTTCTACTAATGCCCAAAAAGGATGGAACGTGGAGGATGTGCGTTGACTGTCATGCAATTAATAAAATCACTGTAAAGTATCGACATCCTATTCCTAGACTTGATGACATGCTTGATGAATTGCATGGGGTAAAACTTTAGACTTAGCATGATGTGAATCCCACAATGAAATTTTGAAACCCACACTTAAATTGAAGTTTCAACTTCCCAAGAAAGTTCTAAACAGATTTAACACAAACAAAACCTTGACCCAATGCTTAAGAAAACATGAACCAAAGGTATAGAGAATGATATTGATGCCACACTCAAGAAATAGATGAGAAGGTGAGTGATAAGTCTAAATTTGGAACACCGCAAGAATGCTAATTCTTGGTAAGTTCACTAGTTCTCAAAAGAACCAAAGAAAGAATAATCTTTCAAATTCAAATAACATTAATCTCTAATTTCCCACATAGCAAGGTTGCTGAGTTTAAATACACCAATAGAAACCCAAGATCCTAAAAATATGAATGAAAACAATGGAACAACCCTCCAAGTATATGCTTCAAAAAGTCTTCACCAACTAACCATAATTAATGCTATCATTGACAAACTTAATGCTAACCTATCATAATTAATGCTATCATTGACAAACTTATTGTTAGCCCACCATCATTGATGGTAGACTTACCTTACACATTGACAAACTTGAAACAAAACAAACAAATGAAGTTGAAAACAAAGGAGTCGTTGAAAATCCCAAGTCTGAACAAGCTGTAATGAATTGGTCATAACCCCTTCTAGAGAACTCCAAATCCTAATCTGTAAAATGCATTGGAAAGGTAACTTAATTATCTTTCCAACGGTGTATAGCTTGCATATTACGTCGGGCTCAATCAATACCAGTTTTATTCCGAAGTTGCCATTGCTGCATTTGATCCAAGTTGTGTATTTGGCTGCCCAATAGCTTGAATATTGGCCACAATGCCTTGTCTTCTCTCTAAGCCCAATTTATGATGTCTTGCATCTTGAATTGTATTTTCAATCCATATTTTCTCAATTAATCCATTTAAAGTAGCTTGCATCTTTTTAGCTCTAGCTCTTGTAATTGGGCCTCCATGAATGTTCAAAGGATCACTTGAATCTTTAATGGTATTTTCTTGATGGTTCTCATCATCCCCCCTCTCCTCAAAAGGATTCGTCCTCGAATCTTCACCTACATCAAAAGGAGATAGGTTAGAAACATTGAAAGGAGCACTCACATTATACTCACCAAGAAGATCCAATTTGTAGGCATTGTCATTGATCTGTGCAACCACTTGAAATAGACCATCTCCCCTTGGAAGCAACTTGGAACGCCTTTGTGCTGGAACCTCTTCTTTCTTATATGCACCCAAACCCAATCTCCAGGCTGAAAAACCACTTGCTTACGTCCTTTGTTGGCTTGAGCAGCATATTGTTCAGTTCTCTTTTCTATGTGTTGTCGCGTTCTCTCATGCAATTGCTTGACAAATTCAGCTTTCTTTTTACCATCCATACTAGCATGTTCGTCAATAGGTAAAGGCAATAAATCCAGAGGAGTTAATGGATTAAAACCATATACAACCTCAAGTGGTGAAAATTTAGTAGTTGAATGGACAGTTCTATTGTAAGCAAATTCAACATGTGGCAAACATTCTTCCCACATTTTCAAGTTCTTTTGAATAATGGCACGCAACAAAGTAGACAAAGTTCTATTTACAACCTCAGTTTGTCCATTAGTTTGTGGATGACAAGCAGTAGAAAACAAAAGTTTAGTACCCAACTTACCCCACAAAGTTTTCCAAAAGTGGCTCAAGAACTTAGCATCCCGATCTGAAACTATGCTCCTTGGCACTCCATGCAATCTGACTATTTCCTTGAAAAACAAATTAGCTATGTTTGTTGCATCATCCTTTTTGTGACATGGAATGAAATGTGCCATCTTTGAAAACCTATCAACAATAACAAACACTGAATCCTTTCCCCTTTTTGACCTAGGTAAACCCAAAACAAAGTCCATAGAAATATCAACCCAAGGTTTGCTAGGTATGGGCAAGGGATTATACAATCCATGGGATAAAACTTTAGACTTAGCATGTTTACAAGTGATACACTTCTCATATATTCTTTCAACATCACGTTTCATATATGGCCAAAAAAGTGTTCTTTTAAAACATCTAAAGTCTTTGCAATGCCAAAATGTCCCATTAAACCTCCCCTATGGGCTTCACGCACAAGCAATTCACGCAAAGAACTATGAGGTACACACAATTTATTCTCTCTAAATAAGAACCCATCATGCCTATAGAACTTTCCAAATGCAACTTTCTCACAAGCATTAAACACATTAGTAAAATCAGGATCATTAACATATAACTCTTTAATATGCTCAAATCCAAACAACTTTGCATTTAATGTAGAGATAAGTGCATACCTTCTAGATAATGCATCAGCCACCACATTCTCCTTACCTTGTTTGTATTTGATCACATAAGGAAATGGCTCAATAAATTCAACCCATTTGGCATGTCTCCTATGCAACTTACCTTGCCCTTTCAAATGCTTCAAGGACTCATGATCAGTGTGTATAACAAACTCTTTAGGTAGAAGATAATGTTGCCAAGTTTCCAATGGTCTCACCAATGCACACATCTCCTTGTCATAGGTACGATAGTTTAGGGCTGCCTCACGCAATTTCTCATTAAAATAGGCAATTGGATGCCCTTCTTGCATCAAAACAGCTCCAATACCTTTACCTGAAGCATCACACTCAATTTCAAAAGTTTTAGCAAAATCAGGTAAAGTAAGTAATAGTGCAGAAACTAATTTTTCCTTGATTAGATTAATTGCCCTTTCTTGTTCACTACCCCACTTAAATCCCACATGTTTCTTCACAATTTCAGTTAATGGTACAGCAAGGGTGCTAAAATCTTTCACAAATCTTCTATAAAAACTAGCCAAACCATGAAAACTTCTTACCTCACTTACACTTTTAGGTGTAGGCCACTCCTTGATAGCCTTTACCTTCTCTTCATCAACCTCAATTCCTTTAGCACTCACAACATAACCAAGAAAAATAATTTGATTTGTACAAAATGAACACGTCTTCAAATTAGCATACAATTTTTCCTTCCTTAAAACAGTTAATACACTTTGCAAATGTTCAATGTGTTCTTCTACGCTTTTACTATAGATCAAAATATCATCAAAATAGACAACTACAAACTTACCAATAAAAGCACGCAAAAAACATGGTTCATTAACCTCATAAAAGTGCAAGGTGCATTAGATAACCCAAATGGCATCACTAACCACTCATATAAACCATATTTTGTTTTAAAGACAGTTTTCCATTCATCTCCCTCTCTAATACTAATTTGATGATATCCACTTTTAAGATCAATTTTACTAAACACACAAGAACCATGCAATTCATCAAGCATGTCATCAAGTCTAGGAATAGGATGTCGATACTTTATAGTGATTTTATTAATTGCACGACAGTCAACGCACATCCTCCACGTTCCATCCTTTTTGGGCACTAGTAGAACCGGTACCGCACAAGGACTCATGCTCTCCCTCACATATCCCTTTGCCAAGATGTCTTTAACCTGCCTTTGAAGCTCCTTTGTCTCCTCGGGGTTGCTTCTATATGCGGGTCTATTAGGAATGGTAGCTCCAGGAACGAAGTCTATTTGATGCTCAATTCCCCTAATAGGTGGCAAACCATTAGAGACCTCATTTGGAAACACATCATCAAAGTCCTGCAACAGAGTCATAATAGCACTAGGCAAAGAAACGTTAAGCTCATTAGTATGTAAGCAACCCTCTTTGCACAAAAGTACAATGATAGGCTGTTTTGAAAAGAAAGCCCTATTAACCTCGCTCTCTTTTGCAAACAAGTTCAGTTGTTGCCTATCTTTTCTCTTGACAATATGTTTTTCTATCTTTCCGCTTGCTTTTCTCCCATTCTCTCTTTCTTTTGTACTCTCCTTTTCTTTTTCTGCATCACTCTCTTTTTGTATTGACTTTTGATCCTCATACACTTGTTTAGGTGTTAAAGGTACAAGTGTGATTTGCTTTTTATTCATTACAAAAGAATATCTGTTTAAGTAACCATCATGTGTCACACGCCTATCATATTGCCAAGGTCGCCCCAAAAGAATGTGTCCAGCATGCATGGGTACTACATCACATACAACCTCATCCTTGTATCTCCCAATAGAAAATGAAACCAGCACTTGTTTATTTACTTTAACTTCTCCACAATCATTCAGCCATTGTAGTTTATATGGCCTAGGATGTTTCAAAGTTTTCAAATTCAGTTTTTCAACTAAACTAGTACTAGCTACATTAGTACAACTTCCACCATCAATTATCATACTACATATCTTATCCTCCGCATCCTCTTTTACTTGTATGTTGACAGTACGCCTAGCAACCATCAATTTATCATCAACAGGATATTCTACACCATCATTAGCATCTTCTAAAGGTGGCATAGGATCATCATCCGATCCACTCTCGGTTTCCACATCACCATCATCCCTCAAGATCATTGCTCTCTTATTTCGGCATTGAGATGCAATATGACCTATCTTCAAACATTTAAAACACTTAATATCTCTATTTCTAGAGTGTTGGGAATCAGATTTACCTTTGCTTTGGTTGCCCTCCTCTTTATGATCCTTGAATGGCTCAATCTTAGGCTTTGAAACAGCCTTTTCATCTTTGCTCCATTTTGACTTCCATGAGGAAGATGAACCCAAATTAGTTCTAGTGGAACCTTTCTTTTTCAATTGTCGTTCCACTTTCATGGCCAAGTGAACCACATCTTCCAACTCAACATAGTGCTACAAGTCAACCACATTAGCAATATCTTGATTTAAACCATGTAAAAATCTTGCCATAGTGGCCTCTCGTTCTTCTTCAATGTTGGCTCGAATCATGATTATTTCCATCTCCTTGTGGTAATCTTCCACACTTCTAGAACCTTGTGTAAGACTTTGAAGCCTTTGGTGCAGCTCCCTATAATAATGACTAGGAACAAATCTCCTCCTCATGATGGCCTTCATCTCCTCCCAAGTGTTTATAGGCCTTTCACGATTTCGTCTCCTACTCAAAACAAGTTGATCCCACCAAATTATAGCATAATCAGTAAACTCAAAGGCAGCTAGTTTTACCTTTTTCTCCTCAGAGTAGTTGTGGCAATCAAATACTAGCTCCACCTTTTTTTCCCACTCCAAATAAGCTTCCGGATCATTTTTACCTTGAAAAGAAGGAATTTTCAGTTTGATACTCCCCAAATCACGATCTATACGGCTTGCCCTTCTATCATCTCTTCCACGCATGTTAATAGTGGCTTGGTCATCAAAATTATCTAGGTCATCACCGTCTTCTTCTCCCATGGCGGCACGCCCTTGATTACCTCTTACATTAGGAGCTATTGGTTGTGGCCCCCTTTGTAGATTGGCTATGGCAATGTCTTGTCTCTCCAATTTGTCACGGATCTCTCCAAACATCATATTCATGTGCTCAAATTGTTGTTGCATGGCTTTGAGGATGAATGATTGGTCTACAGCTTCTTGATCTTTTGACATATTTGTCATATGAAAAAAAATCTTAGCAAAAAAAAAAAAATCTCACAACACTCCCTCACGTGTTTCACTCAATTTGATATCACTTAACTCTCATGTTTAACACACAAATTGGCTTTTACCCTCTAATGATCTCACAAACTTTTTTTTTATTGAGCTAAATAAACAAAATCAAGAAAAACCCAGATGGCACACCAAATATGAAGAATCAACACACTAAACAAAGAAAAGGAATTAAGAGGACACAAAGAACAACAAGGAATTTGATGAAAAGAAAGCAAGAAAGCAAAGGAACACAATTGATATTGTGTGCAAACAATGTCAAGGAAAAGGAATAACTAAAATTCAATTTGATGAAAGTAGGAATACTTGATTCCTTTTGCAAGCTTTTTTTTTGGTACGTTTTTTTCTCTCTTTTTTTTTTTGATAATCAAAATATATAAGACACTCAAATCTAATTAGAAACTAGCTCTGATACCAAATGATGCGAATCCCACAATGAAATTTTGAAACCCACACTTCAATTGAAGTTTCAACTTCCCAAGAAAGTTCTAAACAGATTTAACACAAACAAAACCTTGACCCAATGCTTAAGAAAATATGAACCAAAGGTATAGAGAATGATATTGACGCCACACTCAAGGAATAGATGAGAAGGTGAGTGATAAGTCTAAATTTGGAACACCACAAGAATGCTAATTCTTGATAAGTTCACTAGTTCTCAAAAGAACCAAAGAAAGAATAATCTTTCAAATTCAAATAACATTAATCTCTAATCCCTTACATAGCAAGGTTGCTAAGTTTAAATACACCAATAGAAACCCAAGATCCTAAAAATACAAATGAAAACATTGGAACAACCCTCCAAGTATAGGTTTGTCAAAGGATGCTTCAAAAAATCTTCACCAACCAACCATAATTAATGCTATCATTGACAAACTTAATGCTAACCTACCATAATTAATGCTATCATTGAAAAACTTATTGTTAGCCCACCATCATTGATGGTAGACTTACCTTACACATTGACAAACTTGAAACAAAAACAAACAAATGAAGTTGAAAACAAAGGAGTCGTTGAAAATCCCAAGTCTGAACAAGCTGTAATGAATTGGTCATAACTCCTTCTAGAGAACTCCAAATCCTACTCCGTCAAATGCATTGGAAAGGTAACTTAATTATCTTTCCAACGGTGTATAGCTCAATCAATACCAGTTTTATTCCAAAGTTGCCCTTACTGCATTTGATCCAAGTTGTGTATTTGGCTGCCCAATAGCTTGAATAATGGCCACAATGCCTTGTCTTCTCTCCAAGCCCAATTCATGATGTCTTGCGTCTTGAATTGTATTTTCAATCCATATTTTCTCAGTTAATCCATTTAAAGTAGCTTGCATCTTTTTAGCTCTAACTCTTGTAATTGGGCCTACATGAATGTTCAAAGGATTACTTGAATCTTTAATGGTATTTTCTTGATGGTTCTCATCATAGCATGTTTACAAGTGATACTAATTTGTCAAGATAGGAAACAGCCCAAAGGTTTACATCAGTGGTGGCCTGTAAACGGATTGCCTTATCTTTTTTGTTGGGGCAATCTTTAGCATAGTAGCCTTTCTTTTTGTAGATGAAATATCGACTTGATTTTCTCCTTTGTTGTTCCCTAAAAGAACTGGATCTTTTTCTGAAGAACATGTACGATTTTCTCCAGGACTTTGATCTAGGAAAAGAATTTGGATTTCTGAATTTTTTGAAATGCTTTTTCTTTTTGGTGCTGCACTTACAATCTTTCTTTTTCTTGCATTTGATCTGTAAGTAAGGCTTTTTGCAAGCACTTCGAAAAGGCTCTTTATCTTTCAGCAGTTCTTTGAAAAAGGTTCGTGCTTTCAATAAGTATTGGGTCAAGGTTCCATTCCATTTTTGGTTTAGATTCGATCTTGGGAACTAACTTGATTAGGGTCGCTTCATTCTTGACGGGGTGCGTATCAGTAAGCCTAAGCTAACAAAAGAAAGAATTAAACATGGGGAAATGAGATGAGACGCACAAACAAAAACAAAAAAATCAACATAAAGTGGATAAAGTAAATGACAATGAGATGGAGAAAGATCAAATCTATTATGGAATGCTCTCAAAATCTTTTCTCTAGCTATTGGGTTGCCTCCCAATAAGCGCTTGATTTATTGTCCTTAGCCTGACATGGTTCTCATGTTTCACTCATCAACGTACGCAGGTTTATAAAGTGAAGCCTCCTCTACATTGAGTGTTTGAAAGTTTTCGTAGTAAGGCTTCAACCTATAACCATTAACCTTGAACTCTTTACCCGTTTTTAAGCTCCTAATTTCAACTGTACCATGAAGAAAAACATTAATAACAATAAAAGGCCGAACCCATCGAGAACATAACTTACCTAGAAACAACTTAATCCATGTTTAAGTTCCACCGGAAGATGACATGCTTACCATTTACCAACTTGTTGGGTGACATACCAATAGGAGTTTTGTATGCAGTTCTATATGCCCAAAGTGCATCATCAAGCCATAGGCTCTAATCCTTTCTATTCGGATTAACTGTCTTATCAAGGATTGATTTCACTTCCCTATTAGACACCTTAGCTTGCCCAGTAGTTTATGGATGGTAAGATGTGGAGACCTTGTAGGTAATGCTCTTTTTTTTAAAGAGGGCTTTTACTAACCTGTTACAAAAGTGAGTGCCTCTATCGCTCATAATTGCCCTCGGCGTTCCAAACCTTGCAAAGATGTTACACTTTATAAAATCTACCATAACCTTAGAATCATCAGTTCGGGTGGCTTTTGCTTCCACCCATTTTGGAACATAATCAACCGCGAGAACAATATAGACATTACCAAATGATGAAGGAAACAGTCCCATGAAATCGATGCCCCATACATAAAAAATCTCAACTATAAGAATGAGAGATTGTGGAATTTGATTTCTAGGTTCTAAATTATCTATTCTCTAATAGCGATCACAAGATTTACAAAACAAATATGCATCCTTAAATAGTGATGACCAATAAAAATTGCTCGCAAGTACCTTAAGGGCTGTTATCTTTGGTCTAAAATGTCTTCCAAAAGGTAAGAATAGAAATAAAATCAGTTTCGGGTACTCACCTTCTAATAACTTGATCAGAACAATGCTGCCACAAGTATGGCTTATCCCACACATAGTACTTGGCATCACTCTTGATCTTGGCCTTTTGTGCATGGGTTAGCTCTTCTGGTACTGTCATGGTAACCAAGTAATTTACAATATCTGCATACCAAGAAGTAATTGTACCTACCTATAATAACCGCTCATCTAGAAAGTTCTTATGCAGTGGAAGTGCATCTTCGTTATAGGTAAGTCGACTCAAATGATCTGCCACCAAATTCTCAGAACCTCTATTATCTAGAATCTCTAAGTTAAATTCTTGCAATAGAAGTATCCATCGAATAAGGTGTGGTTTGGCATCCTTTCTTGTGAAAAATTTCTCTAAGGCAAAGATAACTACTAAACGTTCTTTCTCTGTGGTAGAGTGGTTGAGTTCTGCATCATTTAATGTACGGGAGGCATAGTAGATGACATGAGGAAGCTTGCCCACATGTTGGCCCAACACGGCTCCAACGGCATAGTCAGTAGCATTGCACATGATCTCAAATGGTATATCCTGGGGTTAAATCATAGGGGCTAATGTCAAAACCTCTTTTAACTTCTCAAAGGCTATTTGGTAATTTTTATTGAAGTCAAAAGTTGCATCCTTTTGAAGTAAGTTGCAGATGGGTAATGCTATCTTAGAGAAGTCTTTGATAAACCTACGATAAAAACTTGCATGACCAAGAAAAGAACGAACCTCCCTCACACTAGTGGGAGGTGGTAAGGAGTGAATAAGATCTATCTTACATTTATCAACTTCAATCCCCCTTTCAGAAATAACATGGCCTAGTACAATACCTTTAATAAAGATGAAAGGTGACTGGTATGATGATCGACATGAGGAATAAAATCCCTGATATAATTGATGATACCAAGGAATTGCTGTATCTATTTTTTGGTGAGATGCTGATCTGGAAAGTGAATCAATTCTTGTGCAATGTGCTTTCCTGGCTGGTAGTGTCCGTTTTTTATGATCATTCCAAGGAATTCAGTGTTGTCTGTTACAATAATATTTTTCTTGGCTGACAACATAATTCCGTGAAATTGGATAATATCAAAAAATTAATTTAATAATTGGCGATGCTCTTCATGTGTTTCTGAAAACAACAAAATGTCGCCAATATAAATCAATGCATGATGCAAGATGGGTTGAAAGATTTTGACCATGGCTTTTTGGAAAATGGAAGGGGCATTTTTCAAACCAAAAGGTACTGGTAATGAGCATTAGGGATGCAAAAAGTGGTTTTGCATCTTTCTGAGGGTTCAATGTCAATTTGCCAAAAACTTGACTTGAGGTCAAATTTTGAAAAGATTTGGGCATTTTTTAGATAAGTGAAGATGCTTTGTCTCTTTTTGAGCTAAGGCTAAATCAGATGGACTCATTCCTAGATGGCTAGCCTTAGTTGGGTTGATGTCTTAATTTTGTTTGAAAGGTAACTGAATAAAGAAAGACTTGTTTTTCCGCAATAGGTTTGGATGAGTGAATTCAGAATGAGATTCTGGACAGTATTTCAAAAATTTGGTTGAGATTTCTTGGTAAGACTGTGGAGACTCAAACAGACTCTAGAGTTTAAGGATTTTTGCGAAAGACTTGAACATGGACTTGACTTTGATTCCCGAGGGAAGGATTTGAAGGTGTTTTATCTGGTAAATGATGTCAAACCCTAATTACCTGTCACAGCCAGAATTGCTCTTCTAGACACATGGTTCAAACAGTATCAACATGCTGTTATTGGAACCATCCTGACAACACTCCATGCTGGTAGTGTCTTATTGACCTTCTATCCGAATTTCAACATGTCTCTAGAAGACCCTAACCTGCCAACAACTTTGAATCCAACTCCAGGGAGCAGAACAAATTCCCACTTCCAAGATTGCAACTCTTCATCACCAAATAGTGTATCGATTACAAAATCATGCACTAGATCTTCCTACAGCCCAAACAACATCAGATGCCTTGATGATCCTTGTTGACACAAACACCATTCCAACAATAATCCAAATTTCCAAACAGATTCAAAACAAGAATTGCTCAAATTCATGCCTCTTGAATGGCTTACAAACTATGAGCACTTTCACCAAAATTCTGAACCAGTTCAAACAACGGAAGCAACTTTTGAGAGAAGAAATGATGGACAGGTTAAACAAATCTCTCAATCCATGTTTTTTCGTCAGATGGATATCCTGTCTATCCTGACATTTTATTTGGGATGTTCAAAATCATGCACTAAAATCAATGGACATTTTATTTGGGATGTTCCTGAAGCTTACATGTGCAATCTAGATTGTCCTTGTTTGGATGATACGGATATTGATGATGAAATTGAGATCATGAGAAGGAGAAAGAAGAAAACGAAAAAGCCTTCCTATCCTAAGTCTCCTTGCAAATCATTCTCTCCTCAACCTCCACAAGACCCAAAGCCACCAACACAAACTACTCATCCCAGAATAAGATCATGCCTAATGTTTTCAGGCCAATCTTATGAAGAATCTTTTCCTCCTCTTGAAAAACAGATCAACCTTCAAACTAAGGTTGTGTCACAACCTTTTGTCCAACCTCCAATCACATCTTCTGGACAACCTGAGGCACTAAAACAGTATAAAGCTGTTTTGAACTGGCAAACTAAAAATGCCAGTGTCCAGAATCAGACATTATACCAACTGGGAAAAAAGATTGATCGAGTTGCCAACCAATTTTCTCAAACTGAAACAAAAGTTGAATACGGTACAACAAATTTATATAAATCTATCGTCTTGAACAGATTTATATAAATCTATCAAAACTATTCTAGAATACGGTACAAACAAATATTTCTACCCTACACAGACACTCTCCGTCTATACACATTATCAGAAACTCCATCTCCATATAATTCCATTTCCCAAAAATTCCTCCAGTACTGTCCAGAAAATCTTTCACAGTTCTTTATTCATCTTCCTTTCAAGTTAAATGAAGATATCAATCCCACAAAAGCCGCTCATCGGGGTATGAACCCTACTGATCTCTTACTTGCAAAGCAAGAATGTTTTGAATTGCTTAAGCAAGGTCTTATTGAACCAACTGATTCAAATTGGGCTTGTCAAGCCTTTTATGTTGAAAAAAGATGTGAGTTAGGTCGTGGAAAAAAGAGATTAGTCATTGATTACCAGCCATTAAACTCATTTCTTAAAGATGATAAATTCCCCCTTCCAAAGATCCAATCATTTTTTGTCCATCTTCAAGGGGCTAGAGTTTTCTCTAAGTTTTCTCTAAGATGATAAATTCCCCCTTCCAAAGATCCAATCATTTTTTGTTCATCTTCAAGGGGCAACTGGGTATTTCACCCACTGACTGTCCAAGTTTTTTTTTTGTAAAGGCTGTAAGGACTCATGATAGGGAACTGTGATTCATTAATATGAGCAGACTTAGGGATATAAGAATATTCTACCAAATTTTCAATTTTTGAGGTTACATTTTTTTGACATGATTGATGTGAGGTGAAGAAAATGAAGAAGAAGTTGAAGAATGATGTTGTTGTTTCCATATCTTTGAAATCTTCTTTTAGGAGATCAAATAATGTTATATGAAATTACTAATGATACCACCTCTGTAAGTGTTTGCTTGGCTCTGATACCATCTGGGTACAAGACTGTCCTTAGGGCCGGTAGCCTTTTCAGCTGATATACACTTATCCATCACTGGCATTAGTCTGGAGGATGCGCTGGCCATTTGTTGGGATTCTGAGTGGTGGAGGAGATTGTGCTATCATCTTTAGCTACTTTATAGCTTCTGTCTATTCTAGACCCTATAGTTGGGACTGTTTTTTGAGTATGCTTGACAACTTGTTGGTGTGGACCGCAACTTTTGGAATAAAGTCTTCAACATAATTAACAATTTCAAGGAATTGTTGTATTTGCTTTTTTTTGAGATATGTGTCTGGAAACTTTAATAATTCTTCTACAATGTATGGTCTAGGGTGATAGTGACCGTCTTTAATCACCATGCTAAGAAAGTCAATTGATTCCTTTCCTATGCTGCTTTTCTTTTCAGAAAGTATGATTCCATATGTTTCCACGATTTGAAGGAAATCAGATAAGAGTTGTTGATGACTTTCGTGGTCCCGATAGAAAAGCAAAACATCATCGATGTAAATCAAAGCATGATGGAGGATAGGAGAGAAAATCTTGACCATTGCTTTTTGAAACAAGGATGGAGCAACTTTGAGGCCGAATGGCATGACAGTCCATTGTTAATGGGCGTCAGGAATACAAAAGGTAGTTTTGGGATGGTCAGTGGGTCAAGATAATACAATTTGGAAAAATTTAAATACCAATGAGATTTTTGGTAATCAAATTTGTTGTGAACATTTTCCCATCTACTGCTTTGAAATGTTCTTTGTGATGTTTCCAATATTGAGTTGGAAGAATGTCTAGGTTTATCATGCTTCGTTAAGCACCAGTATCTAAGAATCCAATTGCTGGAATGGGTCTTTAAAATTTTGAGGGTAGGATCTGGAGTTTAATGGAGGGAATAGGAAAGGTAGTGTTGAGGGATAATGACTGCTGTTGAAAGATTGTTTGAAACTCATCATTTTCTGAATCATCAGATGAGTTTTCTAGTCCGAACACTGTTTCATCAGTAGGTGCTTCTTGTTTAGAGAAATAGAACTCTACTTCTTCCTCTTCAGGAGAGTATTCAGTAACAGTTTGTAAATGCTTTAGCAGTCTAACTGCCTTTTCTTTCTTGTTTGGACAATCTTTTGCATAGCGCCCTTTTTGTCGCAAATAAAACATCTACTAGATTTTTTCTTCTTCTGTTCCTTCGAAGAAAATGATATTTTCCTGAAAAATCTGTATGGCATTTTCCATCTACGAGATTTTGTTTTTGAAGAAGAATTTGGATGTCTGATTTTTTCTAAATGCCTCTTCCTTTTTGAATCGCAGTCATAATCTTTTTTGCTTTTGCACTTGATTTGCAAGTACGATTTCTTATAGGCGCTTCTGAAAGGCTCCTTATCTTTCATCAGTTTTTTGAAAAATTGTTTTTGTTCACAGAGCTTTTCCAAACATCCCTTAGCTGTCTGAAAGATTTTCTAAGGTTGAGTTGTGCATTGTAAGTTGCCACTGTATTTCTGATGCAGTTCTTCAGGCAAAGAAGCAAGAAATACATGCTTTAGGGTTGGATCATTGAATCCATTGAGCTTGTAAAACAGGATTGACATTCTTTTGTGATAAAAATCAAGATCTTTGGAATTTAGTGAACAACACTTCATATTGAGATAATTCTTTCTTGCAGCTTCAAAAACTGCAGCTGGTTCCCCAATAAATTGTTCATGCAAGACAGCAAGGTCACTGGAGACGTTTGGTAGTTGTACAAATTGCAATTGTCTGTAAGGGCCTAGGCTATCAAACCAATCTCTTAGAGATCCCGTGAAATGGGTGACGAATTCTCTAAGGATTGATTCTGTTGTTGCACCTGGTCTTATCATTTGGAGATCAATCCAAGCTGACATCTCAGACAATTTCTCTCTCCATTTGGCTGTGGGAATGTCATCAAATGTAAACCATGGACCGTTTGATAGTTTATGGTTGTTTTAAACTTGAGGTTGAGGGGGTTGATTTGCTGAGGATTCAGCTGGCTCATCAATGTCTGAGGGTATTTCAAAATATGATTCTAGCTGTGATGGTTGTGCTGGTTCTGTTTTTTCTGGTTGTGCTATCAAAAGTTTAGTAATGTCTAAATGCCATTAGTGGGAATTCTGAGTGGAGGAGGTGACTGAGCTATCACCTTTAGCTGCTTGACAGCTTCTATCTGATCTAGACCCCATGGTTGGCACTGTTTCTTTAGCATGCATGAAAGCATACTGGTGTGGACCGCTACTTTAGGAATAAAGTCACGGACATAATTAATAATGCCAAGAAACTGCTGAATTTGCTTTTTATTGAGATCTGTGTCTGGGAACTTTAATAATTCAGCTGCAATGTGTGGACCAAGGTGATAATGGCTGTCTTTGATGACCATGCCAAGGAAGTCAATTGATTCCTTTGCGATGTTGCTTTTCTTTTCTGAAAGCATGATTCCATGTATCTGGATAATGTGATAGAAATTCAAAAGGAGTTTCTGATGACTATCATGATCAGATGAGAAAAGTAAAATATCATCGATGTAGATCAAGGCATGATGTAGGATGGGATTAAAGATTTTGGTCATGGCTTTTTGAAATAATGAAGGAGCAATTTTGAGACCAAAAGGCATGACAGTCCATTGATAGTGGGCGTCTGGAATGCAAAAAACAGTTTTCTAACAAATGTCGTTTAAGAGAACAACATTTCATCTGGTGATACTCTTTTCTTATTGCTTCAACTGATGCAGTTTTATCACCAATAAATTGCTCATAGATAATGGAGAGAGCTGATGCAGTTGTGGTTTACATAAACTGGAGTTGTCTATATTCTCCCAGGCTTTCTAACCAGTCCCGCAAGGAACCCGTTATACAGGTCATGAATTCTCTAAGGACTACTTGTGATGTAGAACCAGAAACAGAATCCAATACTTCTGATTCAAACCTAGCCATACTTTCCTCATCTTCTGTAGACCTAGATGTTACCTCTACAAACTCAGAATCAGCATATGCTGACATCTCTGGCGTACTTATGGCAACCAGAACTGAAGAAACAGAACCAATCTTCGAAGTACCCTCTTGGATTTTTCACAAAAGAGATGGCTAGAAAGGCTCAAACGGGTCAAAGATGGCCTTTCCATCGTCTTTTAGGGCTCTAAATACTCTTCCATATCTACTAGTTAGATGGGCCTCCAGATGTAGCAACACAATTTTTTTCTTCTTTTTTTTAAATTTTACAACTTTTTTTTAAGGGTTAACTTTAAAAGAAATCTAAAGATCATGTATAAAATAATAAACGACCAAAGATAATACACATACTAAAATTTAAAATTCATCATGTCATCCAATGTTAAAACAAATCACACAATTTTTTTTTCAAACAACATTCTACCCCCCAACCTATTCTAAACATGAAAGGAAAATATGTATGCAGAAATGTGAAAATGATGTAGAAAAATTAATTAGAAAAGTTACACTTAAAATGATAGAAAAAAAATTTTTTTTTTACTAAGAAGATGCGTTTCTAGAGGCACTACACTCCATATTCAGCTATCTTCGACTCAAAAATTTGAAAATGTATATTTATAAAGGAGAAATTAAAAAGAAGAAAAAAAATGAATATGAAAGCTTAATAAAGAAAAAGAAAATGTCTGGAATTTTTTTTGTTTTAAATGAAGAAGATGCATTTCTAGAGTAACTACACTCCATACTCAGCTATTTTCAACACAAAAAGTTAGCAACAGTTAGTTTCTACAACAAAAAATCAGTAAAAACTTAATCAAGATCCCATAATTGTTGACTATTCCCTCCCCCCAACTAGAACGAAACATTGTCTTCAATGTTTTAAAGGAAAGAAGTAGAGTTTAGAAGACATCACCTTGGTGGTGCAACAAATAAGAAAATATTTACAGGCGGAGAGTTAAATCTAATTTGTGTTTCTTACTGCAGCTACTGTTACTATCATTATTTGGATACTCCAATACCAAGGTCCTGCGATCTGGCTCTGGTCTATAAGCTTGTAACAAATCAAGTAGCTCATTAGCAGTGTGAGCACAAATAAAAAGCTTTTTTCACTGTGGAAGGAATGAAATGCGATAAAGTCATCATAAAGTTATTGACATTTAACAAACTGATGGGTTTCTGATGAATGTGCAAATGGGCCCAAGATGCTAATGTGATAAGTGCCTCTAGAGTTGCAAGATCTCCTGGTAAGAAAATTAAAGCATCAGCATGATTAAGCATTTCAGTTATTCTTTCTTGCATACCTGATACGACTAACTCTTCTCCAGTCGGTGAGTCAGAAAAACTGCTCAAAGGTTTTAGGGCTCTTGGAATGATGCCTAACACTTAGCTTCCTCTGACAAAAGCAGCTTCTGAGATCAATTTTGATAACTCTCGGTTACCTCCTCCATACACCAAGTGTAATTTTCTCTCTGCTATACTTCGACCAAGATCTATGGCTGCCTCAATGAACTCTTTATGTTTGCCATAGTTAAATTCAGAGAGCACACAAATGTTCTTGAATTGTTTATTGGGAGTAGCTGCCATTGAGATACTTCTCAAAATCAATTTGTGAGTGCTTAACAAAATAAATCATATTTAAAAATCTTAGTGATAGTGGATCACAGCTGTGTATGAGGTAGCATGTCAGTGTCAATTAATGCGTAAAGCACATGACTCGATAGTCAAAAGCAAACAATAAAAAGGAAAAAAATGATAAAATAAAATTATTAAAGACAATCATGCAAATGATAAAACAACAGTGAAATAAAAAGGATATTTACAGATAGTTGCAATTGTGGCTCACATCTTCCTCAGTTTGAACGCCCTCTATGGGTTGAGGATAAGCTTCCCATCCAGTTTTCTTATAAACTGGCAAACGGAGTCGTTTATAGTCAAATTCCCAAGACTATATTGTGCATGCTCTTTCTGGAATAATGGTCATAACTAGAGAATCGCTCCTTGCACATATCTACTGGGATGTGTTTCAAGAGACAAAAGGATATCATCCAATGACTCTTTATTCAAGCCATCCCTAATGAATTGAATCTTTTCTTCCCTGTTATCAGAAACCATTCCTAAAGAGTATGGTTTTTTCTCGCATCTCATTCTGGCACACATATGACAAGCAACCGAAATTTTTTGAGCTCTTCGCTTTCTTGCGTAATTTTCTTTACCACAACCAGGTATGTATGCAATAAATTTAGGAGGCAACTCACCTACCAAGCGTACTTTGGCCTCGATTAACCAGCAGATATCAGCACGTATGTTATTCCTCATGAGCAATCGCATGTGTTCGGACCGAGCTTTATAGATTGTAAGCAGGGCATTCTGAGGAAGTGAAGGGAATCGATTGTGAAGCTTTGCTAAAATCTCATTGTTGTCCATTCCTTCGTCTCAGAATATCAATTATTATAGGAAACTGAAGTAACCGACTTGATTGTCACGGAATACCATTATCTGCCACTTGACCGGGGTGACAAACTAAAACACACAAATGGAGTAACAAATAAAAACACACAAAGAAAATTACAATCGTCCTCTTATGGAATTTACCTCTAGCTCCAACTAGATGTTGAAGATACCTCCCTCAGTGTCTCTGAGTTGTCTTTCTAAATCCTCAACATGGGATACTAACTCTGGTGGTTGCAAAACCCAAATACGATGTGTTTTACAAAATCAAATCTGCCTTTTGAGATGAGATTTTACACGTTGAAGTGGTATAAGAATGTTCAGGAGGAACTATTTAGCTATGACACTTATGATTAACAATGATAAGAGAAAACTTAATGGTTAAACAAACACACTTATGCACAAATAATTTCAATTAGCAAAAGAATAATAAAAAGAAAGAAAAATCCAAATCACCAAAAAGACAAAAAAATCTCAATTCAAATGTGCTGGGTCACTCAAATTTATTTCGGTGTCCTCTCCATGTGCTTGGTACTTTAGATATGGCTTTAATCTTTGACCATTAACTTTAAAAGTTACATCATTCTTTGGGTCCTTAATTTCAATTGTTCCATGTGGAAAAACAGTATGAACAATAAATAGACCAGACCATCGAGAGCGTAACTTACCTGGGAAGTGAGAATTGAATAAAAGTACTTTCTGACCTGGAGTGAAAGATTTTCTCAAAATTTGCTTGTCATAAAAGACTTTCATTTGCTGCTTGTAAACCTTAGCATTTTTGTATGCATCATTGTGAATTTCTTCAAGTTCTACTAGCTGTAATCTTCTTTCTAAGCTAGCTTGCTGCATGTCAAAATTGAATTTCTTGATGGCCCAGTACGCACGATGCTCAAGTTCTACAGGTAGGTTGCAAGCTTTTCCATACACTAGCTTGTAGGGTGACATCCCAATCGGGGTCTCGAAAGTCGTTCTATATGCCCAAAATGCATCATCGAGTCTTATCTGGCCTTACCATTTTTTCTAATATGTGCTTTATTTCTCGATTGGAGATCTCAACTTGGCCTTTGGTTTGCGGACTTTATGAGTGATACAAAGTACTTTGAATGATTTGTTGCAAAAGTGGGCACCACCATCACTGATTATTGCTCGAGGGAATCCAAAGCGTGAAACAATGTTGCTTTTTAAAAACCATATCACCACTTTGTGATCATTGGTTTTTCATGGAATTACTTCTACCCATTTTGATACATAGTCAACAGCAACCAACATGTATTGATGGCCTAAAAGAAGGGGGAAATGGTCCCATGAAGTCGATACCCCACACATAAAAAATCTCAACCACTAAAATTAGATTTAGTAGCATCATGTTCCTTCGTGTAATGCTCCCCATTCGTTGACACCTATCACATGAAGAGCAAAAAGGTGTAAGCATCTAGAAACCACATTGTAAAAAGGTGCAAAAAGTTGCTGTTTGCTTAGCACTGAAATGGCCTCCATAGCTTGTTCATGGCAGAACGAAAGGATGTTCTGAAATTCATTTTCTGGGACACATCATCTAATAATTTGATCTACACAATACTTGAACAGATAGGGGTCATCCCAGAAAAAATTCTTTATTTCTGTAAAAAATTTAGCCTTGTCCTGCTTGGTCCAATGATCTGGAAGTTTACTTGTAACAAGATAATTAACTATATCAACATACCATGGTAATACTTTCACACTCATCAATTGCTCATCTGGAAATGACTTATTCAATGTTGATGCTTCTGTAATTGTGTCAAAATGGAGACGAGAGAGATGATTAGCCACAACATTTTTGTCCCTTTCTTATCTTTGAATTCCAAGTCAAATTCCTGCAAAAGCAACACCCAACGAATTAGTCTAACTTTTGCATCTTTCTTTGTGAGAAGATATTTAAAAGCAACATGATCTATGAATACAATTATTTTACAATCAATGAGATAAGATTGAAATTTCTCTAATGCATATACTACTGCTAGCATCTCTTTTTCATTGGTTGAATAGTTGAACTGTGCATCGTTCAATGTCATACTAGCATAGTAAATAACATGGGGAATTTGATATACTCTTTGTTCTAATACTACTCCTACTGCGACATTAGATGAATCACATATGAGCTCAAATAGTAAGCTCTAATTTGGGGGCTGAATGATAGGTGGTGTTGTCAACAAATACTTTAGTTTTTCAAACGCCACAAGACACGAATCATTAAAGACGAAAGGTACATCCTTAGCAAGTAGATTGCATAGGGGTCTAGAAATTTTGTTAAAATCTTTAATGAAATTTCTATAAAAACTAGCATGCCCAAGGAAATATCTTACTTCTTTGACTGTTTTAAGTAGAGGAAGATTGGAAATGAGATCCACCTTGGCTTTGTCAACCTCAATACCTCTGCATGAAATGATGTGACCGAGAACTATACATTGTTTTACCATAAAATGACATTTCTCCCAATTTAAGACTAAATTCTTCTCGATACATCTCTGCAAAGCTAGTGTTAGATGATGTAAACATTGATCAAAAGAGTCACCAAAAATAGAAAAATCATCCATAAAGACCTCAAGGAATTGTTCAACCATATCAGAAAAAATGCTTAACATGCATCGTTGAAATGTAGCAGGTGCATTACATAATCCAAATGGCATCCTCCTATATGCAAAAGTGCCAAAAGGGCAAGTGAAAGTTGTTTTCTCTTGATCTTTTAGTGCTATGGGAATCTGATTGTATCCTGACTAGCCATCTAGAAAGCAATAATCAGCTTTTAAAAGCTAGCTTCTAGCAACTTGGTATCTCACCAGTTGACCGTCCCAAAACAGCTTTCTGTATCCCTGATGCTCATTATCAGTGGACTGTCATGCCTTTTGGTCTTAAAGTTGCTCTTTCATTATTTCAAAAAGCCATGACCAAAATCTTCAACCCTATGTTCCATCATGCCTTGGTCTACATCGATGGTATTTTACTTTTCTCATCTGATCATGATAGCCACCAGACACTCCTTTTTTATTTCTATCACATTATCTAGACACATGGAATCATGCTTTCAGAAAAGAAAAGCAACATCACAAAAGAATCAATTGACTTTCTTGGCATGGTAATTAAAGACGGCCATTATCAACCTGGTCCACACATTGCAACTGAATTATTAACCTTGATGCCAATCTCAACAAAAAGCAGATACAACAATTCCTCGAGATTGTTAATTATGTTCTAGATTTCATTCCTAAAGTTGCAATCCACATAAGCAAGCTGTCACGCATGCTCAAAAAACAATGCCAACCATGGGGTCCAGATCAGACAGAAGCTGTCAAACAGCTAAAGGTGATAGCCCTGTCACCTTCTCCACCCACAACTGGACAACGAATTCTACAGAGTGATGCCAGTGATGATTATTGGAGTGCCATTCTCCTTGAAAGAATAGACGGCTTAGATCACTTTTGTGCACATGCAAGTGGACAATTCAAAGAGTCTGAAAAGAACTACCATGTGATCTACAAAGAGATTTTGGCGGTAAAGTATGGAATTAAAAAATTTGAATTTCATCTCATCAACCATCACTTCCTTATCAACATCCCAAGAATCTTTGACTTCAAGAACAAATTGCTTCCTGACAAGCAATTGCTCAGCCTCAAAAACTAGTTCGCTAAGTATGATTTCACTGTGCAACACATCAAAGGTCAACAGAACCTTATCCCTGATTTCCTTACCCGTCCGTCTATAAATAAACCCTCACTCATCTCCTCCATACAGACTATCCTTGTCATAGCCATGTATCGATCACTTCCTTTCAAAGCTCTTAACCAGAGATCCTTTCCCATGAATATCCCTTTCCAGTAAGCCTTCCAAATCCATTTTTTCAATGTTCAAACCAAGAAACCTGATCGTTTTCCTTCTCTCTATTTAGAACACCTATTCCTCATAGTTCTTACCCTCTCCAACTTCGACATCTCAGAAGATGAACTATGGTATATGTGGTGTCTCACTACTCTCTATGCCACAAAGTTGGTCATCCCTATCAAACCAGTTCTCAACCACATCATAACCCATGAGATTTCACCACACCTTCTATGGACACTCCTAGAATGGTTCTCGACACTCACCTGGTGGCGCAAACAACTGAAAAATCTGTGTACTTTTCACGGATTAGACAGAATTCCTGAACAAGAAGCCAACATGTTCACTACAGTCTTCATCGTCCACAGGCCCTATTTCGAGCACCCAAAAACAAAGGACTATTGGACACAGGATATGGCTTATGAATGGAGAACTTACCCTCATCCATTCCCACTCATACATGATACATCTGTTACATCCGTTCTCAAAGCCTACCTAATGGAAATCAACAATGTTCAACCTCCTGCCACCAATATTCACCACACATTCGTTGGTCCAGCTCACACCCTCAAAATAATTCCCAAAACTCAACCTTCTACTCCAGGTTCGAGTTCCAGCCCTAAAGGAATCCTTGTTACCGAGCATCGTCCTGATTACACAAATGTTTTGTTCCAACACGCTCAGGATCCCTATGAAGATTTCCAATCACTTCTCCCATCACAATCTCAGTACACTGTTACTGAGCCTGATCCTCCAAGTCAACATAAGAGAAAAGCTGCTCCACCATCATGTGATCTTCCTGAAGCATCCTCCTCATAATACCCATCGTTCTCAACACAACCTGAAGATTTTCCACAGCCAGTTCTTCCACCATCACCAAAAAGTCAGAACTGCCCTTGGCCATGTGTTCCAGGATGTTCTCATCCAAATCGTGATCCAGATGACACAAACTCCTCTGATGCAACTATTTCACTTTAAGTTATTTGTCCTGTTGTAATAATTAAAGTTGCTTTTGCCTTATCTTTACTTTTCCTAAAGTGTGCACAGTCATACTTTAATTATTAAAGTTTGTTTTATTACTTTTACTTTTGTTAAAGATAAGGGTCCCACCTTATCAATTTATCTCCGAGGCCTCTATATAAGGGCCTTCTCTCCTTTGTAAAAAAAGGGAGAGTAAATCAGAACTGAATGAGAATAAGTTTTCCTATCTCTATAATGTCTCTCTAAATCCTCTTTTTCTTCTAGGAATCAAAGAAGTTATTTGAATTAATAATGATACGTTCACCTCTATTTTCTATACTGAGTATGCTCTGCACTTGCCTTGATTCCAAGGATCCTGTGCACTAGAAAGGTATTGATTTTATCCTCCAAAACCAATTTTATAAAAAGAAATTATTTTCTCATAACGTTCACTCTCTTTGAAGGCCGTGTGTGCCGTGTTTTTGGGTGGTATCGTGAACAACTGTTTTGTTTATGATTTTCGAATTTGGTATTTGATGGATAAGTGTATATCGGCTGGAATACCCGAGAGTGCGGACTACTGGTCCAAAGCATGCCCTTGCAACATGATCTCTCTGGTTTAAAAACTCCACGTACAACTAGGATTTGGTATTTGATGGATAAGTGTATATCGGCTGGAATACCTAAAAGCATGCTCTTGCAGCATGATCTCTCTGGTTTAACAACGCCACGTATAACTACCCAGAATGTAAAACTGTTTTGTTTATGATTTTCAGATTTGGTATTTGATGGATAAGTGTATATTGGCCGAATACCCGAGAGTGCGAACTGATCGGTCCAAGGCATGCCCTTGTAGCATGATCTCTCCGGTTTAACAACGCCACGTACAACTACTTAGAATGGTATCGAGCCAAACCAAACACTTGCAGAGGTGTATCATTAGTAATTTCAGATAACATTATTTGAACTCCTAGAAGAAGATTTTAAAATATAGAAACATCTCCTTCGACTTCAGACCTTCTTCCTCTCTTCCTCTCATATCTCTCTCTTCTACTCTTTCTTTACCAAAAACTGTCAGAGCATATTGCCTCAAAAATAGAAAATCTGGTTGAATACTCCTATATCCCCGAGTCCATGCACATGATCGATGAATCTAAATTCCTAGTCATGAGTCCCTACAGTCTCTACAAACAAAATACTTCTAGACTAGATCAAAGTGTGCTCCAAGCATCTCAAAGTGAACAATATGTCACTTTAGAGATTCCTTCGATCTCGTAACCTCTTGGAAACGAGAAGGATATACACATCTTTATCTTGGTGGTGTAAGATTAATCCTCACTCTCTATGGCGAAAAGGCTTGCCACATGTTGAATTGCTCTTCTAGACACAAGGTTCAAACAAGTATCAACACGCTATTATTGGAACCATCCTCGACAACACTCCATGCCGGGTATTGTTTTGTTGACTTTCTATCCTTTTCAACATGTCCTTAGAAGATCCCAACCTGCTAATAACTTTGAAAGTTTAAGTTTAGCTCCAGGGAGCGTAACAAACTCCAACCTCAAAGATTGCAACTCTCCACCATCAAATAGTGTATCGATTTCAAAATTATGCACTAGACCTTCCTACAGCCCAACAAAGGCCCAATGATGTTGTGGAGCGTAAGTGCACATGTTGCCAATTCTACATCACTTGCAAGTGAGGTCCTCGGGCATTGCTTATAAGCTCTAGACAGTCCTCACCCTTTGAGAGCTCTTTTAGGGTGAGTTAGGCCCGGCCCAACGTGAAGGAAAACTGCCCCGAAAAGATGTTACTCAGGCTCAAAGACTAGTTTTCAAAATATGACTTCTTTGTGAAGCATATAAAAATAGATCAAAACCTTATCCCAGATATGCTCTCCAGACTTGCAAAACTAGAAAAAACCTTATCTCTTATACCACTTCCCTATTATTTTCATGGGTACCTCACTTCCATCCCAAGCCATTACCAAGAAAACTTTTCCTCTCGGGAAAACTTTCACCACAGCTTTTGCTATCCAAGAGTTTGCCAAAAAGATGTTTTTAGGTTTTTAATGAAAGCCTACTTACTTTCGGACTCATTTCCATTTTCTACTTTTCATCCGTAAAACTTGTTCCTTACCCGAAGTAATATGCAAGTTAACCTCTGATCCTCTAGAGAATCTCAAAAGATGAGTTATGGTACATTTGGTGCCTAACCATTCTTTATGCCACAAAATTAATTGTCCCTGTCACACTTACTTTGGAACATCTCCTCAACCTGAAAAATCAACGCACTTACCCGACACTGGTGCTTGAATGGTTTTCTCCACTTCCATCGTGGAGAAAGAAATTACAATAGTTGTCAAGTTTACAACTTGGAACGTATGCCAAAGATCGAAGCAAAAATGTTCACATCCATGTTCATTATTCATAGACCATACATCCAATATCCAGATACAAACCTCTTATGGACTCAAGATCGTGGGTATGAATGGCTAACCACACCACACTCAGCCCTCCTTGAACAAGATGGTGAGATCTCAAAAATCTTTACAATTACTTTTGTCCTTGATACGAATCCGTCAAGAACTGACGCGACCCTAACCAAATTAGTTCCCAAGATCTAATGGTTGAACCGAGTACAAAATCAATCTGATGCTCAATCTCTCGTTTGGAGGTAAACCATGTGGTGTTTCCTCAGAAAAACATCCTCATACTCCCCGCAAAAGAAAAGTAATAGAACTAGGCAAAGTAAGGTCAAATTAAGTTAGTGTTCAAAATGCCTCTTTGTACAAAAGTACAATCATCGGCTGATGTGAAAACAATGCTTTTTTATCTCATTTGCTCTCGCATAGAAATTATTTTGTTTTCCATCTGATTTTTGCTCAATAGCTGTATTTTTCTTTGGTTTTTCTCTCATATTTTCCTAGGCCTCTTTTTGAATTTCACTCTCTTTTTCTCTCTTTTCCACTCTTAGTAATCCTCACTCGGTTCTTATCAAACTAATCAAACTAATATCGTGGATTTCAGCAAGTAATTCACAAAGATGACATTAAACAGAATTTAATTTCAAGAATAAGAAGGCAATGTGTACGAAAGTTGAGTTTTGATTTTGGACAAAAATTTCACCTATTAGGTAAAATTTATTTTTTGACTTTCAAGACACAAATAATAGAGAGAAAAAAAATGAAATATTTTAAGAAAGGATTTTTTTTTTTTTAGGAATAAGTAAAACTTTGATTTGAGGAGAATTAACCACAAGGATACAAAATTGATTTAAAAAGGAAACCCTAAAAAAATACTGTTCACGCGATCGCTTTCACGCTATTTTTCAGTTTTCGATTTTTTTTTCTTTTTTGATACTAGAACAAGGATGAAAAATTCAAACAAGAATGAAAAGCAACAAAGATAGATGGATTTGACCTTGGAGCCTAAGCTCGATACCAAATGATACGAACCCAGTCAAGAACGACGCGACCTAACCAAATTAGTTCCCAAGATCGAATCTAAACACAGGAATGGAATGGAACCTTGACCCAATACTTATTGGAAGCACGAACCTTGGTATGTGAAGATGCCACAATCAGCTATGGAAGGTCAGATTGATAAGTTAAGATATTGAACGCCACGGAAATCCGATAAGTTCAAAGCGTTCGTAAAGAACCAAAGAGAATTAACTCTCACAATTGCATAAAAAAAAAAAAAGCTTCTTCTCGTTTATTAGATACGAGTACATTATTATATAATTCAAGTTGCAAGACATCATGGGTTACAAGAATTTAAACCAAATTAGAATCCTAATATAACTAATAGGAAAGAATTTAAACCAAATCAGAATTCTAATCTAATCAAATAGGAAAGAATTTAAACTAAATCAGAATCCTATTTGGCTTTAAATGCTTTACATCAATTAAATGGAAACTAGGCAATTAAAATAGAACTAACTGATTTGTTTTCCTAATAGCCTCCTTAAGAAATGGGAAAGTATCTGAAAAAGGAAAATAATATATTTTTCCGCCATAATGTGCAAACCAACTCCCTATTTCATGGAAGTGAATATTTGGAAACATCAAAAGCCTGAATCATGCATTTATCATGAGCAATTCCTTCAAAGGGCCTCCATGAATTTGATTGAGCCCAAGTTGCTTGAATCAATCCATTAAGCGCTTCTTTGAATTTCTTTGCTCGAGCGCTTGTAACGAGTCTGACGGGATTTTGAATAGGATCCGAATATACCTTATCCCATGTGCTTGTGATAGTCTTATCTTTAATCTCATCAAACTTGCTCCACACAAAGATATTTTCCACAACACGAGATCATCATGATCCCCACTCTTTCACAAATCTCAAAACCAAAATCCACAGAATTATCATCAAAGAACAAAACCAGATTTTACAGGACATCCCGCACCGAGATGCCCAGACCCATGGGAAGACTTTTTACTATTGATGATGAGAACCATCAAGAAAATACTATTAAAGATTCAAGTGATCCTTTGCATATTCATGGAGGCCCAATTACATTAGCTAGAGTCAAAAAGATGCAAGCTGCTTTAAATAGATTAATTGAGAAAATATGGATTGAAAATACAATTCAAGTTGCAAGACATCATGAATTAGGCTTAGAGAGAAGACAAGGCATTGTGTCCATTATTCAAGCTATACACAACTTGGATCAAATGCAGCAAGGGCAACTTTGGAATAAAACTGGTATTGATTGAGCTGGATTTGGAGTTCTCTAGAAGGAGTAATGACCAATTCATTACAGCTTGTTTAGACTTGGGATTTTCAACGACTCCTTTGTTTTCAACTTCATTTGTTTGTTTTTGTTTCAAGTTTGTCAATGTGTAAGGTAAGTCTACCATCAATGATGGTGGGCTAACAATAAGTTTTTCAATGATAGCATTAATTATGGTAGGTTAGCATTAAGTTTGTCAATGATAGCATTAATTATGGTTGGTTGGTGAAGACTTTTTGAAGCATCCTTTGACAAACCTATACTTGGAGGGTTGTTCCAATGTTTTCATTTGTATTTTTAGGATCTTGGGTTTCTATTGGTGTATTTAAACTTAGCAACCTTGCTATGTAAGGGATTAGAGATTAATGTTATTTGAATTTGAAAGATTATTCTTTCTTTGGTTCTTTTGAGAACTAGTGAACTTATCAAGAATTAGCATTCTTGTGGTGTTCCAAATTTAGACTTATCACTCACTTTCTCATCTATTTCTTGAGTGTGGCATCAATATCATTCTCTATACCTTTGGTTCATGTTTTCTTAAGCATTGGGTCAAGGTTTTGTTTGTTTTAAATCTGTTTAGAACTTTCTTGGGAAGTTGAAACTTCAATTTAAATGTGGGTTTCAAAATTTCATTGTGGGATTCGTATCATTTGGTATCAGAGCTAGTTTCTAATCAGGTTTGAATGTCTTATATATTTTGATTATCAAAAAAAAAAAAAAAGAGAGAAAAAAAACGTACAAAAAAAAAAACGCTTGCAAAAAGAATCAAGTATTCCTACTTTCATCAAATTGAATTTTAGTTATTCCTTTTCCTTGACATTGTTTGCACACAATATCAATTGTGTTCCTTTGCTTTCTTGCTTTCTTTTCATCAAATTCCTTGTTGTTCTTTGTGTCCTCTTAATTCCTTTTCTTTGTTTAGTGTGTTGATTCGTCATATTTGGTGTGCCACCTGGGTTTTTCTTGATTTTGTTTATTTAGTTCAATAAAGAACTGAAAGAGAGAATTAAGTGTGGTTAATAAAAAAAAAAAAGTTTGTGAGATCATTAGAGGGTAAAAGCCAATTTGTGTGTTAAACACGAGAGTTAAGTGACATCAAATTGAGTGAAACACGTGAGGGAGTGTTGTGAGGTTTTTTTTTTTGCTAACATTTTTTTTCTCATCACAAATATGTCAAAAGATCAAGAAGTTGTAGACCATGAATATGATGTTTGGAGAGATTCGTGACAAATTGGAGAGGCAAGACACGGCCATAGCCAATCTACAAAGGGGGCAACAACCAATAGCTCCTAATGTAAGAGCTAATCAAGGGCGTGCTGCCATGGGAGAAGAAGATGGTGATGACCTAGATAATTTTGATGACCAAGCCACTGTTGACATGTGTTGAAGAGATGATAGAAGGGCAAGACATATAGATCGTGATTTGGGGAGTATCAAACTGAAAATTCCTTCTTTTCAAGGTAAAAATGATTCGGAAGCTTATTTGGAGTGGGAAAAAAAAGTGGAGCTAGTATTTGATTGCCACAACTACTCTGAGGAGAAAAAGGTAAAACTAGCTGCCGTTGAATTTACTGATCATGCTATAATTTGGTGGGATCAACTTGTTTTGAGTTGGAGACGAAATCGTGAAAGGCCTATAAACACTTGGGAGGAGATGAAGGCCATCATGAGGAGGAGATTTGTTCCTAGTCATTATTATAGGGAGCTGCACTAAAGGTTTCAAAGTCTTACACAAGGTTCTAGAAGTGTGGAAGATTACCACAAGGAGATGGAAATAATCATGATTCAAGCCAACATTGAAGAAGAACGAGAGGCCACTATGGCAAGATTTTTACATGGTTTAAATCAAGATATTGCTAATGTGGTTGACTTGCAGCACTATGATGAGTTGGAAGACGTGGTTCACATGGCCATGAAAGTGGAACGACAATTGAAAAAGAAAGGTTCTAGTAGAACTAATTTGGGTTCATCTTCCTTATGGAAGTCAAAATGGAGCAAAGATGAAAAGGCTGTTTCAAAACCTAAGATTGAGCCATTCAAGGATCATAAAGAGAGAGGCAACCAAAGTAAAGGTAAATCTGATTCCCAACACTCTAAAAATAGAGATATTAAGTGTTTTAAATGTTTGGAGATAGGTCATATTGCATCTCAATGCCCAAATAAGAGAGCAATGATCTTGAGGGATGATGGTGATGTGGAAACCGAGAGTGAATCGGATGATGATCCTATGCCACCTTTGGAAGATGCTAATGATGGTGTAGAATATCTTGTTGATGGAAAATTAATGGTTGCTAGGCGTGCTCTCAACATGCAAGTAAAAGAGGATGCCACATCAAAGATAAGGTTGTAGTATGATAATTGATGGTGGAAGTTGTACTAATGTAGCTAGCACTAGTTTAGTTGAAAAAACTGAATTTGAAAACTTTGAAACATCCTAGGCCATATAAGCTACAATGGCTGAATGATTGTGGAGAAGTTAAAGTAAATAAACAAGTGCTGGTTTCATTTTCTATTGGGAGATACAAGGATGAGGTTGTATGTGATGTAGTACCCATGCATGCTGGACACATTCTTTTGGGGCGTCCTTGGCAATACGATAGGCGTGTGACACATGATGGTTATTTAAATAGATATTCTTTTGTAATGAATGAAAAGCAAATCACTCTTGTACCTTTAACGCCTAAACAAGTGTATGAGGATCAAAAGTCAATACAAAAAGAGAGTGATGCAAAAAAAGAAAAGGAGAGTACAAAAGAAAGAGAGAATGAGAGAAAAGCAAGTGGAAAGATAGAAAAAAATATTGTCGAGAGAAAAGATAGGCAACAATTGAATTTGTTTGCTAAAGAGAGTGAGGTTAAGAGGGCTTTCTTTTCAAAATAGCCTATCATTGTACTTTTGTGCAAAGAGGGTTGTTTACATACTAATGACCTTAATGTTTCTTTGCCTAGTACTATTGTGACTCTTTTGTAGGACTTTGATGATGTGTTTCCAAATGAGGTCCCTAATGGTTTGCCACCTATTAGAGGAATTGAGCATCAAATAGGCTTCGTTCCTAGAGCTACCATTCCTAATAGATCCGCATATAGAAGCAACCCCGAGGAGACAAAGGAGCTTCAAAGGCAGGTTGAAGAACTCTTGGCAAAGGGATATGTGAGGGAGAACATGAGTCCTTGTGCGGTACCGGTTCTACTAGTGCCCAAAAAGGATGGAACATGGAGGATATGCGTTGACTGCCGTGCAATTAATAAAATCACTGTAAAATATCGACATCCTATTCCTAAACTTGATGACATGCTTGATGAATTGCATGGTTCTTGTGTGTTTAGTAAAATTGATCTTACAAGTGGATATTATCAAATTAGAATTAGAGAGGGAGATGAATGGAAAACTGCCTTTAAAACAAAATATGGTTTATATGAGTGGTTAGTGATGCCATTTGGGTTATCTAATGCACCTAGTACTTTTATGAGGTTAATGAACCATGTTTTGCGTGCTTTTATTGGTAAGTTTGTAGTTGTCTATTTTGATGATATTTTGATCTATAGTAAAAGTGTAGAAGAACACATTGAACATTTACAAAGTGAATTGATTGTCTTAAGGAAGGAAAAGTTGTATGCTAATTTAAAGAAGTGTTCCTTTTGTACAAATCAGATTGTTTTTCTTGGTTATGTTGTGAGTGCTAAAGGAATTGATGTTGATGAAGAGAAGGTAAAGGCTATCAAGGAGTGGCCTACACCTAAAAGTGTAAGTGAGGTAAAAAGTTTTAATGGTTTGGCTAGTTTTTATAGAAGATTTGTGAAAGATTTTAACACTCTTGTTGCACCATTAATTGAAATTGTGAAGAAACATGTGGGATTTAAGTGGGGTAGTGAACAAGAAAGGGCATTTAATCTAATCAAGGAGAAATTAGTTTCTGCACCATTACTTGCTTTACCTGATTTTGCTAAAACTTTTGAAATTGAGTGTGATGCTTCAGGTATAGGTATTGGAGCTGTTTTGATGCAAGAAGGGCGTCCAATTGCCTATTTTAGTGAGAAATTGAGTGGAGCAGCCCTAAACTATCCTACCTATGACAAGGAGATGTATGCATTGGTGAGAGCATTGGAAACTTGGCAACATTATCTTCTACCCAAAGAGTTTGTTATACACACTGATCATAAGTCCTTGAAGCATTTGAAAGGGCAAAGTAAGTTGCATAGGAGACATGCCAAATGGGTTGAATTTATTGAGCCATTTCCTTATGTGATCAAATACAAACAAGGTAAGGAGAATGTGGTGGCTGATGCATTATCTAGAAGGTATGCACTTATCTCTACATTAAATGCAAAGTTGTTAGGATTTGAGCATATTAAAGAATTATATGTTAATGACCTTGATTTTACTAATGTGTTTAATGCTTGTGAGAAAGTTGCATTTGGAAACTTCTATAGGCATGATGGGTTCTTATTTAGAGAGAATAAATTGTGTGTGCCTCATAGTTCTTTGCGTGAATTGCTTGTGCGTGAAGCCCATGGGGGAGGTTTAATGGGACATTTTGGCATTACAAAGACTTTAGATGTTTTAAAAGAACACTTTTTTTGGCCAAATATAAAATGTGATGTTGAAAGAATATGTGAGAAGTGTATCACTTGTAAACATGCTAAGTCTAAAGTTTTACCCCATGGATAGTATAACCCTCTGCCCATACCTAGCGAACCTTGGGTTGATATTTCTATGGACTTTGCTTTGGGTTTACCTAGGTCAAAAAGGGGAAAGGATTCTGTGTTTGTTGTTGTTGATAGGTTTTCAAAGATGGCACATTTCATTCCATGTCACAAAACAGATGATGCAACAAACATAGTTAATTTGTTTTTCAAGGAAATAGTCAAATTGCATGGAGTGCCAAGGAGCATAGTTTCAGATCGAGATGCTAAGTTCTTGAGCCACTCTTGGAAAACTTTGTGGGGTAAGTTCGGTACTAAACTTTTGTTTTCTACTGCTTGTCATCCACAAACTGATGGACAAACTGAGGTTGTAAATAGAACTTTGTCTACTTTGTTGCGTACCATTATTCAAAAGAACTTGAAAATGTGGGAAGAATGTTTGCCACATGTTGAATTTGCTTACAATAGAACTGTCCATTCAGCTACTAAATTTTCACCATTTGAGGTTGTATATGGTTTTAATCCATTAACTCCTTTGGATTTATTGCCCTTACCTATTGATGAACATGCTAGTATGGATGGTAAAAAGAAAGCCGAATTTGTCAAGCAATTGCATGAGAGAAGGCGACAACACATAGAAAAGAGAACTGAACAATATGCTACTCAAGCCAACAAAGGACGTAAGCAAGTGGTTTTTCAGCCTGAAGATTGGGTTGGGTGCATATGAGAAAGGAGAGGTTTCCAGCACAAAGGCGTTCTAAGTTGCTTCCAAGGGGAGATGGTCCATTTCAAGTGGTTGCATGGATCAATGACAATGCCTACAAATTGGATCTTCCTGGTGAGTATCATGTGAGTGCTACTTTCAATATTTCTGACCTATCTCCTTTCGATGTAGGTGAAGATTCAAGGACGAATCCTTTTGAGGAGAAGGGGAACGATGAGAACCATCAAGAAAATACCATTAAAGATTCAAGTGATCCTTTGCACATTCATGGAGACCCAATTACAAGAGCTAGATGATGAGAACCATCAAGAGAATACCATTAAAGCTTCAAGTGATCCTTTGCACATTCATGGAGGCCCAATTACAAGAGCTAGAGCCAAAAAGATGCAAGCTGCTTTAAATGGATTAATTGAGAAAATATGGATTGAAAATACAATTCAAGATGCAAGACATCATGAATTGGGCTTGGAGAGAAGACAAGACTTTGTGGCCTTTATTCAAGCTATTGGGCAGCCGAATACGCAACTTGAATCAAATGCAGAAAGGGCAACTTCGGAATAAAACTGGTATTGATTGAACCCGAAGTAATATGCAAGCTATATACCGTTGGAAAGATAATTAAGTTAGCTTTCCAATGAATTTTACAGAACTAGATTTGGAGTTCTCTAGAAGGAGTTATGACCAATTCATTACAGCTTGTTCAGACTTGGGATTTTCAACGACTCCTTTGTTTTTCAACTTCATTTATTTGTTTTGTTTCAAGTTTGTCAATGTGTAAGGTAAGTCTACCATCAATAATGGTGGGCTAACATTAAGTTTGTCAATGATAACATTAAATAAGGTAAGTATTAAGTTTGTCAATGCTAGCATTAATTATGGTGGGTTGGTGAAGACTTTTGAAGCATCCTTTGACAAACCTATACTTGGAGGGTTGTTCCAATGTTTCCATTTTTATTTTTAGGATCTTGGGTTTTTTTTATTAGCCTATTTAAACCCAGCAACCTTGCTATGTAAGAAAAATTAGAAATTAATGTTATTTTGAATTTGAAAGATTATTCTTTCTTTGGTTCTTTTGAGAACTAGTGAACTTATCAAGAATTAGCATTCTTGTGGTGTTCTAAATTTAGACTTATCACTCACCTTCTCATCTATTTCTTGAGTGTGGCGTCAATATCACTCTCTATACCTTTGGTTCATGTTTTCTTAAGCATTGGGTCACGGTTTTGTTTGTTTTAAATCTGTTTAGAACTTTCTTGGGAAGTTGAAACTTCAATTTAAGTGTGGGTTTCAAAATTTCATTGTGGGATTCGCATCACTAGAGCCAAAAAGATGCAAGCTGCTTTAAATGGATTAATTGAGAAAATATGGATTGAAAATACAATTCAAGTTGCAAGACATCATGAATTGGGCTTGGAGAGAAGACAAGACTTTGTGGCCTTTATTCAAGCTATTGGGCAGCCGAATACGCAACTTGAATCAAATGCAGAAAGGGCAACTTCGGAATAAAACTGGTATTGATTGAACCCGAAGTAATATGCAAGCTATATACCGTTGGAAAGATAATTAAGTTAGCTTTCCAATGAATTTTACAGAACTAGATTTGGAGTTCTCTAGAAGGAGTTATGACCAATTCATTACAGCTTGTTCAGACTTGGGATTTTCAACGACTCCTTTGTTTTCAACTTCATTTGTTTGTTTTGTTTCAAGTTTGTCAATGTGTAAGGTAAGTCTACCATCAATGATGGTGGGCTAACAATAAGTTTTTCAATGATAGCATTAATTATAAGGTAGGTTATTAAGTTTGTCAATGATAGCATTAATTATGGTTGGTTGGTGAAGACTTTTTGAAGCATCCTTTGACAAACCTATACTTGGAGGGTTGTTCCAATGTTTCCATTTTTATTTTTAGGATCTTGGGTTTTTTTTATTAGCCTATTTAAACCCAGCAACCTTGCTATGTAAGAAAAATTAGAAATTAATGTTATTTTGAATTTGAAAGATTATTCTTTCTTTGGTTCTTTTGAGAACTAGTGAACTTATCAAGAATTAGCATTCTTGTGGTGTTCTAAATTTAGACTTATCACTCACCTTCTCATCTATTTCTTGAGTGTGGCGTCAATATCACTCTCTATACCTTTGGTTCATGTTTTCTTAAGCATTGGGTCACGGTTTTGTTTGTTTTAAATCTGTTTAGAACTTTCTTGGGAAGTTGAAACTTCAATTTAAGTGTGGGTTTCAAAATTTCATTGTGGGATTCGCATCACTAGAGCCAAAAAGATGCAAGCTGCTTTAAATGGATTAATTGAGAAAATATGGATTGAAAATACAATTCAAGATGCAAGACATCATGAATTGGGCTTGGAGAGAAGACAAGGCATTGTGACCATTATTCAAGCTATTGGGCAGCCAAATTCACAACTTGGATCAAATGCAGAAAGGACAAATTCGGAATAAAACTTGTATTGATTGATCTCGAAGTAATATTCAAGCTATATACCTTTGGAAAGATAATTAAGTTAGCTTTCAGAGCTAGATTTGGAGTTCTCTAGAAGGATTTATGACCAATTTACTACAGCTTGTTCAGACTTGGGTTTTCAACGACTCTTTTGTTTTTCAACTTCATTTGTTTGTTTTGTTCCAAGTTTGTCAATGTGTAAGGTAAGTCTACCATCAATGATGGTGGGCTAACATTAAGTTTGTCATTGATAGCATTAAATATGGTAGGCTAGCATTAAGTTTATCAATAATAGCATTAATTATAATGGGTAGGTGAAGATTTTTTAAGCATGCTTTGACAAACCTATTCTTGGAGGGTTGTTCCAATGTTTCCATTTGTATTTTTAGAATGTTGGATTTTTTTTTAGCCTATTTAAACTCAGCAACCTTACTATGTAAGAATTAGAGATTAATGTTATTTTGAATTTGAAAGATTATTCTTTCTTTGGTTCTTTTGAGAACTAGTGAACTTATCAAGAATTAGCATTCTTGTGGTGTTCTAAATTTAGACTTATCACTCACCTTCTCATCTATTTCTTGAGTGTGGCGTCAATATCACTCTCTATACCTTTGGTTCATGTTTTCTTAAGCATTGGGTCACGGTTTTGTTTGTTTTAAATCTGTTTAGAACTTTCTTGGGAAGTTGAAACTTCAATTTAAGTGTGGGTTTCAAAATTTCATTGTGGGATTCGCATCACTAGAGCCAAAAAGATGCAAGCTGCTTTAAATGGATTAATTGAGAAAATATGGATTGAAAATACAATTCAAGTTGCAAGACATCATGAATTGGGCTTGGAGAGAAGACAAGACTTTGTGGCCTTTATTCAAGCTATTGGGCAGCCGAATACGCAACTTGAATCAAATGCAGAAAGGGCAACTTCGGAATAAAACTGGTATTGATTGAACCCGAAGTAATATGCAAGCTATATACCGTTGGAAAGATAATTAAGTTAGCTTTCCAATGAATTTTACAGAGCTAGATTTGGAGTTCTCTAGAAGGAGTTATGACCAATTTATTACAGCTTGTTCAGACTTGGGATTTTCAACGACTCCTTTGTTTTCAACTTCATTTGTTTGTTTTTGTTTCAAGTTTGTCAATGTGTAAGGTAAGTTTACCATCAATGATGGTGGGCTAACAATAAGTTTTTCAATGATAGCATTAATTATGGTAGGTTAGCATTAAGTTTGTCAATGATAGCATTAATTATGGTTGGTTGGTGAAGACTTTTTGAAGCATCCTTTGACAAACCTATGCTTGGAGGGTTGTTCCAATGTTTTCATTTGTATTTTTAGGATCTTAGGTTTTTATTGGTGTATTTAAACTTAGCAACCTTGCTATGTAAGGTATTAGAGATTAATGTTATTTGAATTTGAAAGATTATTCTTTCTTTGGTTCTTTTGAGAACTAGTGAACTTACCAAGATAAATTAGCATTCTTGTGGTGTTCCAAATTTAGACTTATCACTCACCTTCTCATCTATTTCTTGAGTGTGGCATCAATATCATTCTCTATACCTTTGGTTCATGTTTTCTTAAGCATTGGGTCAAGGTTTTGTTTGTGTTAAATCTGTTTAGAACTTTCTTGGGAAGTTGAAACTTCAATTTAAGTGTGCGTTTCAAAATTTCATTGTGGGATTCGCATCAATTGAGTCAGCATCTCCAACAACTCCAAGACCAACCACCACATGAAGCCAGTTCCAGTAATCAAACCACCTCTCACCAATTGCCTGAAAGCAGACAATTGCCCTTGGCCATCTTGTCATCCAGATCACAAACATCCAAAGTATCTAAAGAAATTAAAAGTTCTTTTTTCAAAAGCAAAAGACGACACCGACAGCTCATCAGACAAAGACTACATGAATTTATCATCTCTATAATTAAAGTAGTTTGTCTTGACTTGCTTTTTCAAAAAGTTATTTGTCTTCATGTAATTATGAGTGTTTTACATTTTCAAAGCTTGTAATAATTAAAGCATGAGTCATGCTTTAATTTGTCTTTATTGCCTTTACTTTAAGACTTTAGAAAAGTTTGTCTACGACACACTTTCTCAAAAGTGTTTGTCGTTTGTCAAAGTTTGCTTTAGCTTTCTAAAAAGATAATATTGATAAGGGTCCTGTCTTATCAAGATCATTGGCGTCATCCTTAATATAAAGGATGTTCTCCCCCGTTGTATTCAGAAATAAAATTGTGTGAAATAAATAATCATGAATTTCTAAACTTCTTTTCTCTCTCTGTCAATAAAGCTCTAAAGCTTTAAAGGAAAATACGAAAGTTTAAATCTGTTCATTTTGAAATCTCAAGGAAGTATGCTACAAGGATCCTATGCATCAAAAAACTTGATAATTTTTATCTGGTTAGGTACCCTGTTTTAGACAAAGGAAAGTCTGTTTTGGGTTGAAAAACCTAGAAAAAATGTTTTAAGTTTTTGATGTTCATCAGGGTATAACAACACCACATACTCTGTTGTCTATAATTGGCTCATCATACTTTTCTTTCTATCCTTAGTGATGACCTTTTATAAATATATTTAACTCACTTTGGTTTGTAATTTGATTTTGACAAATTGATAGAGTGAAGTTTCACGTGTGGGATGAGTTTGTTTGAGTGTTGAAGTAATAGCAGGAGAATCAAATTGTGGTTGTCGTGTTTGATTTGGATTCAGTCACTAGGTTTATCTTTAAATAATTTTTCTTGTTTTATTTTACAATATTTTAGCTGATATTGTTGGCTAAGAACCAAAGACTTGTGATGTTAGCTACTATAAATAAGTTTCCTGCTGTGAATAAAGATGGTCAGCAATTATCAAACTAAATTATCTCTGGTCGTTATCACCAAAAGCAGAACAACGTTATCATCTTTTAATCATTGCTAGCAAGCATCTGACTGGGACCTATCAATTGGTATCAGAGCAAGGTTAATAATGACGACTAACAAGGAACGCATTGAACGAATTAAAGCAGATCTTGGGAGTTTACAGGACATAATGGAATGGATTGAGGTGGGAATCAATGACAAGCTGCAGCGTCTGGAGGACACCATGAGCAAATTAGCTAAATCTTTTGGTGCAACCAGAGGCAATGCCGGTAGCGGCACTAACGAGCACATTGGATCTTAAAGACCATTCCGCAAGGAAAGTGAAGGAGGTCGACCACAGCTGCAGACAAGAATCGCTAATTTGGAGTTTCCCTGCTATGTCGACGACGACCCAAAGGAGTGGTTCAATCGGGTAACACAGTATTTTGAGTACCAAGAAACCACGGATGATCAGAAAGTAGTCTTAGCATCATATCACTTGGAGGGCGAAGCAAATCAATGGTGGCAGTGGATGCGCAATGCTAAGGCCAGCCGGTTGCGTGGGAAACATTTGTTGAATAGCTGTGGGCACGCTTCGGACCAATGGATTGTGAAGACTTTGATGAAGCACTGTCTCGGGTCGAACAAACAGGTTCTCTGCGAGAATACCAGAAGGAATTCGAGAGCTTGGGAAACCGAGTTCATAGGTGGTCACAGAAAGCATTGGTAGGCACTTTCATGGGAGGATTGAAACCAGAGATTGTGGAGGATATACGGATATTCAAGCCATGTACGTTAAAGGAAGCCATTAGCCTTGCTCGTATGAAAGACGACCAGATAATACACCAACAGAGATTATTCCAGCCACCCTCCAATCGCGCACCGCCAACATTGCCACTTACTCATGCATCACTAACCGTGCCTGTCAAAAGATTACCGTGGGATGAAATGCAACGACGACGAGCTCAGGGGTTGTGTTTCACTTGCAACGAATGGTTTACTGTAGGTCATAAATGTCAAAGGCCTCAACTTCTACTTCTCCAGAGCTGCAACAACACCAACGAGATCACTTGTGAAGAAGTTGTAAAAGAACTACATAGAGAAGAAAACAAAGGAGAACAACCTGGGAAGACACAACGATGCGGCGACAGCTATTTTCCAACATGACCCTTGAGGACAAGGGTATTCTTCGTGGAGGACGCAATGATAGAGTGCAGTTTCACGTGTGGGATGAGTTTGTTTGAGTGTCGAAGCAATAGCAGGAGAATCAAATTGTGGTTGTCGTGTTTGATTTGGATTCAGTCACTAGGTTTATCTTTAAATATTTTTCTTGTTTTATTTTGGCTAATAACCAAAGCTAAGAACCAAAGACTTGTGATGTTAGCTACTATAAATAAGTTTCCCGCTGCGAATAAAGATGGTCAGCAATTATCAAACTAAATTATCTCTGGTCGTTCTCACTAAAAGCAGAACAACGTTATCATCTTTTAATCATTGTTAGCAATCATCTGACTGGGACCTATCACAAATCAATTGATGAGGTTAATGCTTTACTCTATTCATCACTGTCCATGGATACTGATAAATGGAAGTCAAGAATAGAGCAACTGGAGCCATTAGAGAAAAAACTCAGCCTATTATCGAAATCACCACCAAAGCTTGAGGTTAAACTGTTACCCGAAACTTTAGAGTTTGTATTCTTAAGAGATAAGCACGGTTTGTCAGTAACCATTTTATCTTCTCTTGATGGCAAAAAAATTTTTTTTTGGGTATTTAAGAGAGCGTAAAAAGCCAATTGGATGGAACATTCATCTTGATGAAAATGTTAAACTTAATAGGGAAATGCAACGTTGCTTAACCCCAATATGAAAGAAGATGTTGGAGGTGAAGTCCTCAAACCATTAGATGCAGGTATCATTTACCCTATTTCTAATAGTTCATGGGCTAGTCTTCTGCAAGTTGTCCCCAAAATGTCAAGAGTCACAATAGTTATCAACGTCGACAATGAATGCCCACTAGAGTGACTAAAGAGAGGCGTGTGTGCATTGATTACAAAAAAATAAATTCAATCACATGAAAAGACCATTATCCTTTACCATTTATCAATTAAATACTTGATAGATTAGTGTGTCACGAATTTTATTGCTTCTTAGATGGCTACTTAGGATATAACTAGATTCTCCTAGCACCAAAAGACAAAGAGAAAACCAAGTTCTCTTGCCCTTTTGACACTTTTATATATAGGAGAATGTTATTTGGATTATGCAATGTACTTACTACATTTCAATAATGCATGTTAAATATTTTTCTAATATGGTTGAACGTTTCCTTGAAGCCTTTATGCATTAATTTTTTATTTTTTATGATTCAATTGATTAGTGTTTGCATCATCTAACACTAGTTCTGTAGAGATGTACTGAAAAGAATTTAGTCTTGAATTGAGAAAAGTGTCATTTTATGGTAAAACAATGTATTGTCCTTAGTTACATCATTTCGGATAAAGATATCGAGGTTGAAAAAGCCAAGGTAGATCTCATTTCCAATATTACTTCACTCAAAACAGATAGAGAAGTAAAATCTTTCCTTGAACATGTAGGTTTTTATCGACGTTTCCTTAAATATTGTAACAAAATCATTAGACCCTTATACAATTTACTTGCTAAAGATGTACCTTTTTTCTTTAATGACTTATATCTTAAGGCATTTGAAAAGTTAAAATAGTTGTTGACCTCATCACCCATCATTCAGCCCCCAAACAAGAATTTACCTTTTGAGTCCATTTAGGAATAGTACTAGGACAAAGAGTTGATCAAATTTTCCATTCATTTACTACATAGTTGATTTACTTAACCATTGAAAAAGAAATGCTAGCAGTAGTGTTTTCATTGCAAAAATTTCTATTTTATCTTATAGGATGTAAAATAATTTTGTTCACAAATCATGCTCCTCTTAAATATCTTCTTATAAAGAAAGATGCAAAGCACAGACTAATTTGCTAGGTGTTACTTTTGCATGAATTTGACCTTGAGTTCAAAGACAAGAAAGACGTAGAAATGTGGTGGCAGATCATCTTCTCGCCTCATTTTTTACACAATTCTAGAACCATGACCATTGAATGAATCATATCCAGATGAATAATTAATGAGTGTTGATATGTTGATATAGTTAACTATTTTGTTCCAGGGTAATTTTCAGAGCATTAGACTAAGCAAGAAAAGGCCAAATTTTGTGGAAATAAAGAGTTTCTTTTAAGATGATCCGTATCTGCTCAAGTATTTTGCAGATCAAATTATTAGTCGATGTGTCCCAAATAGCGAATTTTAAAATATCCTCTCATTCTACCATAAACTAGCTTATGATGACCATTTTAATGCTAAAAAGACGACTGCTAAAGTTTTATAATGTGGTTTTTATTGGTTAACTTTATTTAAAGATAACTTATACTTTTTGTTCTTTATATGACAAGTTATACGAAGGAACATGATGCCAATAAACCCTATTTTCATCAATTTCATGGGACCCTTTCCTCTTTCTTTTGGCCATCAATACATATTTATTGTTGTTGATTCTTTATTAAAGTGAGTTTAAACAATTTCATGCAGATTGAGAAGCAACATTGTTTTGCATTTTGGATTCCTTAGGGCAATAATTAGTGATGCTGGTACCCACTTTTACGACAAACCATACAAAGCCTTCTTGGCAAAGCACTTTATCACACATAAAGTTGCCACCCCATATCGTCCACAAACCATTGACCAAGTCAAGATCTTCAATCGAGAAATAAAACACATGTTGGAAAAAGATGGTGAGACCAAACAGAAAAGATTAGTCATTGAAACTCGATAAGACTCTTGTTATGATGTCACCCTATAAGCTAGTGTATGAGAAAGCTTGACACCTATTGGTGGAACTCGAGCATCATGCATACTAGACATCAATAAATTCAACTTTGACATGCAACAGACTAGTCCATAAAGGAGATTACAACTAAAATAACATGAGGAGGTTCGCAATGGTGTGTACAAAAATGCCAAGAATTACAAGCAATGGGTGAAAATCTTTCATGACGAGCATATCATGAAAAAACTTTTTGCACTAGATCAAAAAGTGCTTTTATTCGATTCTTGCTTGCATTTTTTTCCCAAGTAAATTACACTCTTGATGGTCTAGTTCCATTTCTTGTTCACACTATTTTTCCACATATAGTCATTGGATTTTAAAGTTAATGATCAAAGATTAAAGCCATATAAAGAGTACCAACCACATGAAAAAGACATTGAAATAAATTTGATGACCCATCACGTCTTGATTGAGTCTTTTCTTTGGGTGATTTAATTTTTTTCATTTTGTTTTGAAATTATTTGTTTGTTTTTCACTTAAGTACGATAGTTTAAAAATTGTATTTTCTTTTTTACTTGTATTATGCATCATGAGTATCTCAATGAGATAGATCCTCTTCAACCACCCTAATCAACTTCTACATGTGAAGCGTCATCGAAGCAACCTGCTTTAAATTTTAAATCACATATTGTTTGGGATCGATGACCACCAGCACTAATTCCCATTTTGAAGAGCTAGAAAGACAACTCAGGGAAATAGAAGGTGGTATCTATGAAAACGAATTAGAGCTTGAGGTAAACTTAATAAAAGGACGATGGTGAGTTAACATCCTACTTTGCTAGTAATCATTTCATCTTCTGTTGATGACATACAAAAGAGTAAGTTGTTGGGTGTTTTAAGAGAGCACAAAAGAGGCATCAAGATCTGGTGATAGGCTGATTTTTCCTCGATGATGCCAATTGCTCTATTCTTAACTTCTATTTATTAGTATCAGTGGATGGTGATGAATCGAGTAATCCATTGACTTCATCAATGGTTATGTCGATATCAAAATCAAAATTATATTGAGTTAAACATGTTTGTAAAAGAATCATCATTAAGGTTAGAAAATATAACCATTTAATTCTTGGATTAATCAATATCAATAATTCCATCGTCTCTATTTTGAGGTTGTTTGGCGATGTTAAAAATATTCAACTCCATAGTCATATTGCCAAAAGTTAGCTGCATATTTCCAGCCTACATTGAATGTAGGCTTCAACATTTGTCAAGAAAGGTCGGCCTAAAATCAAAGGGATGTGCTTCTTCGAATCCTTTACTATTTGAGTGTCAATCATAATAAAATCAACAAGAAAATAAAACTTATCTACCTGGATAAGCACAGCTTCCGCAAATACCACGAGATATTTTCATAGATCGATATGCAAGTTGTAATACAACTTGAGTTGGGTATAATTCTACCAATCCAAGTTTCACAAATACTAAGTACTCCTAAGTCCAATAAAACATTATCAATTATGTGGTTCCCTATACTACATGGGATGGTAGGGGAGCTTGAATCTTTGTATTTTGGAGGAATTTTCTATTGGAGTATTGAACTAATGTTCTTTGTGTGAGGTACAATTTTCTCACTTAAATATAATAGAATTTATTTAAAGCTAATAAGCTCCCTTAAGTATTAAAATAATAATTGTATAAAATATTTATTTTTAGGTAATGATGACTTTAATGTGCTGGACTGCTTATCTGCTTGGCGAACCAATTTTTTAGGGTGAGTAGCTGCTTATCAAGAAGTAACTTATTTAAGTGATGATGTAAGAGAAGGTTGTAGAGATCATTAAGAATTCTAGAATTTAATAAGATATTTATGAAAGATAATCTCATCTTTACTTTGATATTTAATAAGGTGACATAATCAAGAGGTAAGTAACACTTCAACTGCAATGTAAGGACAAAATTGTTTTCATACGTAACTTCAGCTTTTAACCATTCATTTATGTTGTGATTGCTATTATGAAAATGTGAATTCTTATATGGTCGGCTCTACCGCTTAATCTATGATGCTCTACCGCCTAATCTATAATGCTTAATTATTTTATGGTCGGCTCTGCCGCCTATATTAAAGAATCTTGTTCTTAAATAGTGTTGCATGTTGATTCTACTATACATCTAAGAGTTTCAAATGTTATGACATAAGTTGCATTAGATACATGCGTATCATGAGTTACATCATTAAGAAGATGTTTATGAAAATGAGTTTATGAAAATAGATGTGGTTGTACTACCAGGTGGCAAAGTTTCTAAGGAGAGCCAGCCCTCAAAGTTAAGTAAAAAGAAATTCTTTAGGGACAGCGATACGTAACTCCCAAAGTTAAGTAAAAAGAAATCCTTTGGGGACACCAATACGTAACACCCAAAGGTAAGTAAAAAGAAATCTTATGGGGATAACGAAACGTAACATCCAAAAGATCAACTAATAAAGCCCAAGGGCAAATTGTTTAAAGAGTAAAAGTGCCAGCCTTGAAGTGCAACATACCTAGGGCCCAATTGAAGTTGTTTTGTATTTTTCTAAGTTTCTTTTAAAAGCTTAATATGGTTATCCATATGCATCATAATTCATACATGCATCAAAGTGTTATCTTACTAGGTGTTAGCTTATATAGTCCTTACATTGTAGGCAACGATGAGTAGAGCAAGCTTGCGCCAAGTCTTAACCAAGACGAAGTGCATATTGGGCATAACAGACCTTGAGATTTTTATGATGGGCTCAGCTTTGTTTCGATAAAATAAAGGTCTTAGTTTTATGTAATAACAAAGTTTTCTACTAAGAAGTTTCTGTATGACTCTTACTTTTTGTAAGAAAGTTTTGTCTGTCGTGAAATTTTTAATCTTTAAAGTAAATGTTTAAGTGAAGTGTTACAAATTAGTATCAAAGCACAAGGTTTAAAGCGATTCTATAGACTCCATATCACAAGTTAAGGGGAAGGACAAGGCTTGGCTGTTTAGTAAAAACTTGAGATTAAGTTAGTTAGAAATCTTAACATTTGATTTTTTTTACACGTAGAAATTAGATTAAAAATTCGTTGAGATGGCAAGCGCTAGGGGTAATAAAAGTAGAAGGGCCGATGGAACTTCAGGGGAGCAATCTGCAATTGATCAACTTACAGATATTGTGGCATGACTCTTGGAAAGGGAAGTTAGAAGGGATGAACATGCTCAGGCAATATGCAACGCCGAGAGTGAATTTAGAAGATTAAATCCACCCACATTCGAAGGAAGTGTAGATCCTATCACAACAGAGCAATGGTTACAAACTATGGAAAGAATGATAGAAGTAGCTAAAGTACCAGAAGAAGAAAAAGTCACTTGTGTCTCCTTTATGCTACAAGGAGCGACAGAATATTGGTGGGACTCTATTAAATGAATCCATAATGAAGCAACAATGCAATGGGTGGAATTTAAAGAACACTTCTACAACAAATACTTTTCAGAGACTGTTCGCTCAGCCAAAAGAAGAGAGTTTGTTTATTTACAGCAAGGAAGGATGTCCCTGCTAGAGTACATCTGAAAGTTTGATGAGCTCTTTCGATATGCCCCACATATGGTTGAAACAGAAGACTTGAAAAAGGACCACTTTATGTAAGGATTGCGCAAAGATCTCGCAAAAGACTTAAAGGTGGCTGGAGTCCGTGATGCTTCCTTCAACGAACTCATCAATCGAGCCTTGGTAATTGAACAAGTAGATGAAGAAAAGAAGGAAGAAAAACACAGAAACAAAGGAAGTGTGAACCAGGGAAACTTTGTAGAAAGACAACGCTCGAATAATAATAAGAGAAAGGGAATGCGAGTGGTTCAAGATCAGAATCAAAGCAAATGTCTAAAGAATCATCAGAAGGAAGTCCCGCAAATGCCAATATAGAACTCACTTTGGGGGATGTAGAATAAATACCAGAACATGTTTTAAATGTGGAAAGGAAAGACACTTCAGCAGGGATTGCCTAGAAAATGGTACGCAACAAGAAAAGGCTAATGCTAGAGTATTCACACTCACCAAGATAGATGCAGAAGAAAACCCTCAATAATATCATGTGAACTATCTATCTCCAAAACTCCTACATATGTGCTAATAGACTCAGGAGCTACACATTCATTTGCCTCACCAACATTTATTAGGAAAATAAAAAATGTCCCTAACAGAATAAATATGCCTTTTAGTGTCATGGTACCATTGGGTGAAATATTAATCTCGGGACAATTAGTTAAGGCATGTGAGGTTAGCATTAGTGGTAATACACTAAGCGTTGACCTAATAGTCATCGAGATGCATTACTATGATGTAATTCTTGGCATGGATTGGTTATCGAAGCACTATGCCAAGATAGATTACAAGAAAAAAGAGGTAACTTTTCGACCACCACAAAAGGAATCATTTACATTTAAAGGGGAATACAAAAAGAATAGAATGTCTATCACATTTAAAGGGTACTTGGCAAGCGTGGTAATCAAAGTAGAAGAACAAAGACAAAAGTTGAAAGATATTCCAGTGGTGAACGAATTTCATGAAGTCTTTCCTGAAGTTTTTGATGCTTATAGAGGTATATCAACTGGAAGCCATAACTTGCGGCCTACTGGCCCAAAGTACAGTTTTAACTGTTGTAGATCTGGTGTAAACAACGCCACGTACTATTATGGTATCAGAGCCATCCCAGAGTTTTACTATCTTTAAAAATAAAATTATTTTCAAAATTATGTTCTTCAAATCACAAAATGGTATGATAGAAGTTTTCTTGTGATTTTTTAAGCTAAAGACTTCAAAGACAAAGAGAAATTCATACTCATGGCATCAACTTCATCAAACAAATCTTCAACTTCTTCTGTAATCACTCCAGTCTCTTTTTCTTCTACTCACTCCCAAAAACCCGCACTAAACAAACAGCCAACAAAATAGAAAACCTTGTTGAATATTCCTACATCCCTGAATCCGCACAAATCAATGAGTCTTCTTTCCCTCTTATTAGTCCTTACCAACTTTACAAACGCCCACACTCCTTTAGCCTCAGCATCTGCACCCTCATCACTACCAGACGACCACAGCCAAAAGAATATATCCAGTCTTCTAAATTGGATCAGTGCACACTTCAGGCTACTACAACTGAACAATATGTTACTCTGGAAATTCCTTCAGAGTTAATCTCCAATTGGAAAAAAGAAGGTTATACTCATCTTTATCTCGGAGGAGTAAGATTAATCTTAACCTTACATGGAAGGAAAGGATTACCTGTCACCGCCAGAATTGCTATCTTTGGACACTGTGTTCAAACAAGATCAAGATGATCATTATTGGTACTGTTCTCACCACTCTTCATGCAGGAAGTGTTCTCCTCACCTTTTACCTAAATTTCAACCTTTATTTTCAAGACACCAATCTTTCCATAGCCTTGAAAGTCCAAGTACAAATTCAAGGTGCAGAACAAATCTCTTCTGCAAAGATTGCAACCCTTCACCATCAGTTTGTCTATAGGTTTCAAAATCACGCCTTAGACTTACCCACACCTGAGCACCACTTTGACGCCTTTATGGTGTTAGCAGAATCAGATCAGATACCCACCATCATCCAAATTCCAAGACAGATCCCTCGACATGAACTCATAAAACTCATGCCCTTAGAATGGATTTCAAATTATGAAAAGTTTCATGCCAACACTGCTCCTATTCAATTACTTCACAAATGCAGCAGATCTATCAGAATCTCCAATCCAAAATCGAATCCAATTACGAGCCATGCTTAGTCAAAGGTACTATAGCCCATAATTTGACCAAAAAGAAAAGGAAATCAGGAAATTAAAAGCACAGCTTGAACAAATTGAGTTAGAAAGGCAAAAGCCAACACTATTCACCGCATCACCACCTTTACCTACCATCAGCCCAACACCTATGCTATCTCCCATTAAACCACAAGATCTACCCAAACTATTTGGCATCCAAAACCTACCAGATCTAAACCCCAACCTCGACCTCAACCAGAAAAAATACATCAACCATCTTTGTTAATCCTAGAGTACCAATCACTTCCTTATACATCTCTACCTATACAAGCACCACCAGCCCAAGCCAAAGATAAAGCACCCATGCAATAGTTTAGTGCCCAAATGGTCCCAGATCCATCTAATACAGATAATCAGATTTCTAATTCAAACCTACCTGTTTCAGAAACCCCATCAGAATCTGAGACAGAATCTTCCTCTGAATCCTCAATTTCAACTAGTGACTCTAAAAAGTCTTATGCTAATATTACCAAAATTCTCATGGCCTAACCAGAAGAAACTGAACTTGCTCAATCATCAAGAACAGACCCATTCTTTCAAATACCCTCAGATGTTGAGGAAGATCCACCTGAAGGAACCTCAGCCACAAACTGGCCTGCTCAGCCTCAAACTCAAAATGATCATAAACCATCAAATGGCCCATGGTTTACTTTTGATGATATCCCTGCAACTAAATAGAGAGAACGGCTATTAGAAATGGCCGCCTAGACAGATCTCCAAATGTTAAGGGCAAATGCAACAACAGCCTCTATTATTAAAGAACTTGCTACCCGTTTTACGGGATCTCTACGAGATTGGTTTGATAGTTTAGGAGAGTATAGACAACTACAGTTTGTGCAACTTCCTAATGTAAAAAATGCTCTCGCTGTTATCCATGAACAATTCATTGGAGAATCTGCAGCAGTGTTTGAAGCTGCAAGACGTGACTATCTCAACATGAAATGCTGCTCACTCAAGGCTAAAGATCTTGATTTCCATTACAAATGGATGTCAATTTTTTTTTACAAGCTCAATGGATTCAATGATCTTACTCTTAAACATGTTTTTCTGGCGTCATTACCTGAAGAATTATAGCCAGATATACAAAGACAGTTCACATCTCTTAATCTCCAAATTGACAACATTTCTTTTAGGAAATCTTTCAAATCGACAGAGGATGCTTGTTTTTCAAAGAACTGCTGAAAGATAAAGAGGCATTCTGAAGTGCTTGCAAAAAACCTTACTTGCAGCACCAAAAAGAAAAAGAATTTCAAAAAATTCAAAAATCCAAATTCTTTTCCTAGATCAAAGGCCGGGAGAAAATCGTACAAGTTCTTCAGAAAAAGATCCAGTTCTTTCAGAGAACAGCAAAGGAGAAAATCAAGCCGATGTTTCATCTGCAAAAAGAAAGGCCATTATGCCAAAGATTGCCCCAACAAAAAAGATAAGGCAATCTGCTTACTTGAACATCTACAGGCCACCACTGATTACTCTCCTCACAAAGATGAAATTGAGTTCTACTTCTTAGAACAAGAGGAACCAACTAATGAAACAGTGTTCGCACTGGAAAACTCATCTGATGATTCTGAAAATGATGAGTTTCAAACTATTTTTCATCAACAACTTTTGTCCTTAGACACCACCATTCCCATTCCATCCATAAAAATCCAAATCTTACCTTCAAAATTCCAAAGACCAATTCCTGCCATTGGACTTCTTAATATAGGTGCCCAAAGAAGTATGTTAAACCCAGACATTCTTCCACCCCAGTTTTGGCAACATTATAAAGAAAATTTCAAAGCAGTCAATAGAAAATTGTTCACCACCAAATTGATTACCAAAAAATCCATTGGTATTCAAATCTTTCCAAACTGTGTTATCTGGACAAAAGTCATAGGTTCTCATCTTCCTAATAAGGATATCTTGTTAGGATTTGATATCTTTCACCAGATAAAACACCTCCAAATCATTCCTACTGGAATTCGAGTCAAGTCTATGTTCAAACCTTTCACCAATATTCTTAAACTTTATGGTCTAACTGGAACCCCTCAATCCTTCCAAGACATCTCCACAAAGTTTTTGAAATATTGTCCTAAGTCTTATGTTGATTTCCACCATCCAAATTCTCTGGGGAAAAATCTGCATTTCTTTGTTCAGTTACCATTCAAACTAAATGAAGATGTCAACCCAACCAAACCCATCCAGGAATGAGTCCCTCAGACTTAGTTCTAGCCCAAAAAGAATGTTCTCAGTTGCTAGCCCAAGGTCTCATAGAATCTACCAATTCCCAATGGGCTTGCCAAGCCTTTTATGTTGAAAAACATTCCGAAATTGTTAGAGGAAAAAAATTATTAGTCATTGACTATCAGCCTTTAAACATGTTTTTGCAAGATGACAAATTCCTTTTGCCAAAAAGACAGAGCATGGTTCACTTTCCTCAAAAATGCCCAAATCTTTTCAAAATTTGATCTTAAATCTGGATTTTGGCAACTTGGCATCAAACCCTCAGAAAGATACAAAATCGCCTTTTGCATCCCAAATGCTCATTATCAATTGACGGTTTTACCCTTTGGTCTTAAAACAGCTCCATTCATTTTCCAAAAATCCATGGTCCAAATTTTCCAACCCATCTTGCATAGTGCATTGATTTACATTGACGATATTTTATTATTTTCAGGTACACATGATGAACATCGCCAATTGTTAGATCAAATCTTTGATATATTCCAAACTCATGGAATTATGTTATCAGCTAAGAAAAACACAATTGCCACCAATAACATTGAATTCCTTGGAATGACTATCAAAGACGGACACTACCAGCCAGGAAAGCACATTGCCTAAGAACTCATCAACTTTCCAGATCAAGATCTTTCCAAAAGATAAATACAGCAATTTCTTGGTATTATCAACTATATCGAGACTTTATTCCTCATGTTGATAATAACACCCACCAACTGTCAGCCCTGTTGAAAAAGAATCCACCACCATGGAACAACAACCACACACTCACAACTTTAAAGCAAATTGCACAAAATCCGCTACCAATGGCAGACGGATACTGCAAACTGATGCAAGTGACGAATCTTGGGGGGCCATCCTCCTTGAAGAAGTAGAGAACTGACACTGGGTAGTTGTATGTGGCATTGTTAGACCAGAGAGATCATGCTGCAAGAGCATGCTTTGGACCAGTAGCCCGCACTCTTGGGTAATCCAGCCGATATACACTTATCCATCAAATACCAAATCCAAATATCATATTAAAAACTGTTTTTCATAATACCACTCGAAAACACGACACTCACGGCCTTCAAAAGGGTGAACGTTGCGAGAAAACAATTTTTATTTTATAAAAATTGATTTTAGAGGATAAAATCAAGACCTTTCTGGTGCACAGGATCCTTGGAGCCAAGGTAAGTGTAGAGCATACTCAGTATAGAGATAGAGGTGAACGTATCTTTATTAATTCAAATAACTTCTTTGATTGCTAGAAGAAAGAAGAGATTTAGAGAGACATGATAGAAATAGAGAAAACAAAACTTAATTCGATTCAAGCTTGGATTTACAAGAGAGGAGAGGCCTCTATATATAGAGGCCTAGAGACATACTGATAAAGTAGGACCTTTATCTTTTACAAAGTTAATTATTACAAAGCTAAAGAGATAAGGTGGGACCCTTGTCTTTAACAAAAGAAAGTAAAACATAATTATGAAAGCACATCACGCCAAACTTTGGAAAAGTAAAAGCAAACTTTTCTAGAAGCAAAGCTAAAGCAAAATTATTACAATACGACAAATATCTTAAAGAGAGATAGTGTCGGTATCAGATTCTGTGTTATCTTGATCACGATCTAGATGAGAACATCCTGGAACACATGGCCAAGGACAGTTCTGACTTCTTGGTGATGGTGGAAGAACTGGCGGTGAGAAATCTTCAGGCTGTGATGAGTATGGAGGATATTGTGAGGAAGATGCTTCTGGAAAATCATGTGATGGTGTTGCAGCTTTTCTTTTGTGTGGAGCTGGAGGTTCAAGTTCAGTGACAGTGCACTTAGATTTTGATGGGAGAAGTGACTGAAAATCTTCATATGGATCTTGGGAGTCTTGGGATAAGACATTGGTAAAATCAGGATGATGTTCTGTAACAAGGATTCCATGAGGAGTGGACCTGGAACCTGGAGTACAGGTTTGAGTTTTTGGAATTATTTCAAGGGTATGAGCTGGACTAAGAGATGTGTGGTGAATGTTACTGGTTGGAGGTTGAACATTGTTGTGTTCCATGAGATAGGCTTTTAGGGCTGAAGTGATAGCTGGGTCATGATGGATTGGGAATAGGTGTGGAAAAGTTCTCCATTCATAAGCCATGTAGGGGAGCTTTATTCATCTGGTCCAACTGAGGAGGCGTCTCCTTCTAGTCGAAAAAAGTGCAAGGCATCTGAGATGGATCAGGCTGGCCAACCTACTACCTCTACATCATCTTCCTTGTCTCATCATCTTCCTTGTCTTCTCGCATGAAAAATCCTATGGATCCTATAACTCGTTTTCTCCCATTGTGTCCACTAGTCTTTTGTTTCTGGATGTTGGAAGTAAGGCCTGTGAACGATGAAGACTGTGGTGAACATATTGGCTTCTTGTTCAGGAAATCTGTCTAACTCGTGAAAGGTACACAGATTTTTTAGTTGTCTCCGCCACCAGGAGATTGGCGAGAACCATTCTGAGAGAGTCCATAAAAGTTCTGAAGAGAACTCAGGGATTGTGAGATGGTTAAGAACATGCTTGATAGGGATGACGAGCTTAGTAGCATAGAGTGTAGTGAGACACCACATGTACCAAAGTTCATCTTCTGAGATGGTGAGGTTGGTGAGGCTAAGACCTGTAAGGAATAGGTGTTCCAAACAGAGGGATGGAAAACGATCAGGTTTTCTGCTTTGAACATTGAAGAAATACCTATAGAGCTTTGAAGTGATATTCATGGGAAAGGATCTCTGGTTAAGAGCTTTGAAGGGAAGTGATCGATTCATGGCTATAACTGGGATAGTTTGGATGGAGGAAATGAGAGATGGTTTATTTATAGGCTGAGGCAAATGGCTGCTTGTTTTCAATAAGGTCTTTGAAGAATGCTTTCTGTTCACAGAGTTTGTCTAAACCAGATATGGCCATTTGGAAAATCTGATGAGAACCATCAAGAGAATACCATTAAAGCTTCAAGTGATCCTTTGCACATTCATGGAGGCCCAATTACAAGAGCTAGAGCCAAAAAGATGCAAGCTGCTTTAAATGGATTAATTGAGAAAATATGGATTGAAAATACAATTCAAGATGCAAGACATCATGAATTGGGCTTGGAGAGAAGTCAAGACATTGTGGCCTTTATTCAAGCTATTGGGCAGCCAAATATGCAACTTGAATCAAATGCAGGAAGGGCAACTTCGGAATAAAACTGGTATTGATTGAGCCAGAAGTAATATGCAAGCTATATACCGTTGGAAAGATAATTAAGTTAGCTTTCCAATGAATTTTACAGAGCTAGATTTGGAGTTCTCTAGAAGGAGTTATGACCAATTCATTACAGCTTGTTCAGACTTGGGATTTTCAACGACTCCTTTGTTTTTCAACTTCATTTATTTGTTTTGTTTCAAGTTTGTCAATGTGTTAGGTAAGTCTACCATCAATAATGGTGGGCTAACATTAAGTTTGTCAATGATAACATTAAATAAGGTAAGTATTAAGTTTGTCAATGCTAGCATTAATTATGGTGGGTTGGTGAAGACTTTTGAAGCATCCTTTGACAAACCTATACTTGGAGGGTTGTTCCAATGTTTCCATTTTTGTTTTTAGAATCTTGGGTTTTTTTATTAGCCTATTTAAACCCAGCAACCTTGCTATGTAAGAAATTAGAAATTAATGTTATTTTGAATTTGAAAGATTATTCTTTCTTTGGTTCTTTTGAGAACTAGTGAACTTATCAAGAATTAGCATTCTTGTGGTGTTCCAAATTTAGACTTATCACTCACCTTCTCATCTATTTCTTGAGTGTGGCGTCAATATCATTCTCTATACCTTTGGTTCATGTTTTCTTAAGCATTGGGTCAAGGTTTTGTTTGTTTTAAATCTGTTTAGAACTTTCTTGGGAAGTTGAAACTTCAATTTAAGTGTGGGTTTCAAAATTTCATTGTGGGATTCCCATCAAAATCTTTCCAAGTGAAATATTGGCAATGTCAAGAGTAAAGGCTGTGATCTGTCTCTGGAGTTCTGGTTGTAACTTAGAGGCAAGAGAGGCTATGAACACATGTTTGAAGGATGGATCATTGTATCCATTCAGCTTGTAGAACAATAGACTCATTCTTTTGTAAAGAGTTTTTAACAAATGTCATTTGAGAGAACAACATTTCATCTGGTAATACTCTTTTCTTGTTGCTTCAATTGTTGCAGTTTTATCACCAATAAATTGCTCATAGATAATGGAGAGAGCTGATGCAGTTGTGATTTACATAAACTGGAGTTGTCTATATTCTCCCAGGCTTTCTAACCAGTCCCACAAGGAACCCATTGTACAGGTCATGAATTTTCTGAGGACTGGTTGTGATGTAGCATTTGGCCTAGTTGATTGAAGATCAATCCATGCATCAAATTCTTGGTATCTGGCGGGCCATTTATGACGAGAAATGTCATCAAATGTAAACCAGGAAGTTGAAGATGGCTTTGCTGTACCATTAGATTTTGTGAATGCACAGGTGGAACAGGCGGAGCAGGCCTATTTGTGGTTGAAGATTTAGGTGGATCTTCTTCAATATCAGAGGGTACTTCAAAGATTGGTTTTGTTTCTTCAGTTCTTGTTGCCATAAGTATGCCAGAGATGTCAGCATATGCTAATTCTGAATCTGTAGAGGTAACATCTAGGTCTGCAGAAGATGAGGAAAGTATGGCTAGGTTTGAATCAGAAGTATTGGATTCTGTTTCTGGATTAAGATCAGGATTTGTTTCATGTTCAGATTATGAGAATGAGGCTTGAACTTGGGTTTGAAGATTATGGTAATGGTATTGTTCAACTGGTTGTTTATCTTTTTTTGGGAGGCTCAAGAGTGGCTATAGGTGATTCTTCTGGAGGAAAAGAAGAGGAAGAAGTTGTCTTTGGTTTTGGTTTTGAGATTTTCACTTTGGATTTTTGTTTCTTTGGTGAAATGGGTTTTTGTTGCGGTATAGGTTGAGGTTGAAGTTGAGAAAAGTCAAAGAATTGGTTATACACTGGTTGGGATTGGGATGGTGTGTAGAAAGGTTGGTAGGTGTCAAACAGTGGAGGAGAAATAAGTATAGACTGAGTTTTGGTAAAGAGTGAAGGCCTTATCAGCATCAATTCTGGCTAACTCAGTTTTGAGTTTTCTGATCTCTGCTTCTTTTCTATTAAATTCTGGACCCCAGATATGATTGTTAATCATTCTTCTGAGATCTGTATCTAACTCAGAGATTCTGGCTTGCAGATTTATATAAATTTGATCAAGACGACTGCTGATGGAATCAACCTTTGTTTCAGTCTGTGAGACCTGATTGGCAACTCGATCAATCTTTTCCCTAACTGGTGAAGTGTTTGATTTTGAACACTGGCATTTTTTGTTTGCCAGTTCAAAACAGCTTCATACTGCTTTGGTTCTTTAATTTGTCTAGACGGTGTGACAGGGGATTGAACAAATGGTTTTGCCACAACCTTGGTTTGTGGGTCAGTCTGTTTTTCAAGAGGAGAAAAGGATTAATCATAAGATTGGCTTGAAAACATTAAGCATGATCTTATTTTGGGAGGCTTTGGATCTGGTGGAGGTTGTGGTGGAAATTGTTTACAAGGAGTTTTAGGATGGGAAGGTTTTTTCGTCTTCTTTTCTCATTTTGCAAAAACATGTTTAGAGGCTGATAGTCAATGACTAATCATTTTTTGCCTCTAATAATTTCAAAATGTTTTTCAACATAAAAGGCTTGGCAAGCCCATTGAGAATTGGTAGGCTTTATGAGACCTTGGGCTAGCAACTGAGAACATTCTTTTTGGGCTAGAACTAAGTCTGAGAGACTTATTCCTAAATGAGTGGCTTTGGTTGGGTTGACATCTTCATTCAGTTTAAATGGTAACTGAATAAAGAAATGCGAATTTTTCCACAGAGGATTTGGATGGTGGAAATTAGCATGAGACTCAGGACAATATTTCAAAAACTTTGTAGAAATGTCTTGGAAGGACTGAGGGGTTTCAGCTAGACCATAAAGCTTAAGAATATTGGTGAAAGGTTTGAATATAAACCTGACTCAAATTTCAGTAGGAATGATTTGGAGGTGTTTTATCTTGTGAATTATATCAAATCCTAACAAGATATCCTTATTAGGAAGATGAGAACCTATGACTTTTGTCCAGATAAAACAGTTTGGAAAGATTTGAATACCAATAGGTTTTTTGGTAATCAATTTGGTGGTGAAGAATTTTCCATTGACTGCTTTGAAATTTTCTTCATAATGTTGCCAAAACTGGGGTGGAAGAATGCATGGGTTTAACATGCTTCTTTGGGCACCTGTATCAAGAAGTTCAATAGCAGGAATTGGTCTTTGGAATTTTGAAGGTAAGATTTAGAGTTTTATGGAGGGAATGAGAATAGTGGTGTCTAAGGACAGAAGTTGTTGGTGAAAAACAGTTTGAAACTCATCGTTTTCAGAATCATCAGATGAGTTTTCCAATGCGAACATTGTTTCATCAGTAGGTTCCTCTTGTTCTGAGAAGTAGAACTCAATTTCATCTTTGTGAGGAGAGTAATCAGTGGTGGCCTGTAGATGTTCAAGTAAACGGATTGCCTTGTCTTTTTTGTTGGGGCAATCTTTGGCATAATAACTTTTCTTTTTGTAGATGAAACATCGGCTTGATTTTCTCCTTTGCTGTTCTCAGAAAGAACTGGATCTTTTTCTGAAGAACCAGTACGATCTTCTCCGGGCCTTTGATCTAGTAAAGAATCTGGATTTCTGAATTTTTTGAAATGCCTTTTCTTTTTGGTGCTGCACTCGCAATCTTTCTTTTTTTTGCATTTGATCTACAAGTAAGGCTTTTTGCAAGCACTTCAGAAAGGCTCTTTATCTTTCAGCAATTCTTTGAAAAATTGTTTTTGTTCACATAGTTTCTCCAAACATCCTTTGGCGATTTGAAAGATTTTCCCCAAAGAAATATTGTCAATTTGGAGATTAAGGGATGTGAGCTGCCTTTGTATATCGGCTGTAATTCTTCAGGTAATGACGCCAGAAAAAACATGTTTAAGAGTAGGATCATTGAATCCATTAAGCTTGTAAAACAGAATTTATATCCGTTTGTAATGGAAATCAAGATCTTTAGCCTTGAGTGAGCAGCATTTCATGTTGAGATAATCACGTCTTGCAGCTTCAAATACTGCTGCAGATTCTCCAATGAATTGTTCTTGGATAACAGCGAGAGCACTTGAGATATTAGGAAGTTGCACAAATTGTAGTTGTATGTACTCTCCTAAAGTATCAAACCAATCTCTTAGAGATCCCGTAAAACGGGTAGCAAGTTCTCTAAGAACAGAAGCTGTTGTTGCATTTGCCCTTAACATTTGGAGATCTGTCCAGGCGGCCATTTCTGATAGCCGTTCTCTCCATTTGGTTGCAGGTATATCATCAAAAGTAAACCATGGGCCATTTGATGGTTTATGATCATTTTGAGGCTGAGTAGGCCGGTTTGTGGCTGAGGTTCCTTCAGGTGGATCTTGCTTAATATCTGAGGGTATTTCAAAGAATGGGTCTGTTCTTGATGATTGGGCAGGTTCAGGTTCTTCTGGTTGGGCCATGAGAATTTTGGTGATATCAGCATAGGACTTTTCAGAGTCACTTGTTGATATTGAAGATTCAGGGGAAGATTCTGTCTCAGATTCTGATGGGCTTTCTGAAACAGCTAGGTTTGAATCAGAAATTGGATTATCTGTATCAGATGGATCTAGGACCATTTGGGCACTGAACTGCTGTATGGGTGGTTTATCTTTGGCTTGAGCTAGTGATGCTTGTATAGGTAGAGATGCGTAAGGAAGTGATTGGTATTTTGGAATTGACAAAGATAGTTGAGTTATTTTTTCTGGTCGAGGTCGAGGTTAAGGTTTAGATCGAGATGGTTTTGGCAATAGATTATTTCTGAATAAAGTGTGTGTCATGCCAAATAGTTTAGATGGATTTTGTGGTTTAATGGGAGACAACATTGGTGCAAAAGGATGGAAAGTTGGGCTGATGGTAGGTAAAGGTGGTTGTGTGGTGAATAATATTGGCCTTTGCCTTTCTGACTCAATCTGTTCAAGCTCCGCTTTTAATTTCCTGATTTCCTTTTCTTTTTAGTCAAATTTTGGACCATAGTACCTTTGACTAAGCATGGCTCGTAACTCTGAATCCTGTTGAGAGATTCTGGATTGGAGATTTTGATAGATCTGCTGCATCTATGAAGTAATTGAATCAACTTTAGACTCAATATGATCAGTTCGTAGACTGATATGATTCACCTTTTTATGAATATCGACCAGGGTTTCATTTTGGGCTCTGGCATTTTGTGTTTGCCAGTTAAGGACAGCTTCGAAAGGTTTGGGGTCTTCTAAGTGACCTGTAGGAGTGATGGCTGAAGGAATAAAGGGTTTGGTTACAACTTTTCTTTGTGGGTCGGCATGTGTTTCTAGAACAGGGAAGTTGGAGGAATAACCTTGTGATGTTGATGAAAACATCATGCAAGCCATAGGTAGTATGGTAGGTATGGTATTTTGAACTGGTTGAAGAACTTCAGTTTTGCAATTGTTTTCTATCCATTTAAGTTCTTTTTTGTAAATAGGTAAAGAAGCTAGTGAAGGTGGAGGATTATGTGGTGGTTTGGGTTGGTTGTGTGAACACAGAGATTTGGGTATTTTCTTTTTGGGCTTCTTTCTCCGTTTGGAATCATAATCGTTCTCTTCTTCCCAATCATCCCAACAGGGAAAATCTGGGTCACAGTTTCCTGATCCTGTTATATCCCAAAGAAAGTCGCCATTGAGTTTAGCTGGGTAAATAGGATATCCTTCCGAATTGAATCCTGTAATTGGCAACTTTTCTTATGCTGTCTGAACAGCTGTGATCATTACTGAATAAGTGAATGAGAGCCTTGGATGCTCTTTTGGTGTTGTTGGTGGAGGTCTGAAAGTCATTCTGACCGTTCCATCTGGTCTCCTTTCGAACATACTTTCTGATGTCTGAATAGGAGCAGTGTTGGCATGAAACTTTTCATAATTTGAAATCCACTCTAAGGGCATGAGTTTTATGAGATCATGTCGAGGGATCTGTCTTGGGATTTAGATGATGGTGGGTATCTAATCTGATTCTGCTAACACCATAAGGGCGTCAGAGTGGTGATCAGGTGTGGGTAAGTCTAAGGCGTGATTTTGAAGCCTATAGACAATCTGGTGGTGAAGGGTTGCACCATAGAAGAAATTTGTTCTGCACCTTGAATTTGTACTTGGACTTTTAAGGCCGTGGAAAGATTGGTGTCTTGAAGAGAAAGGTCGAAATTTGGGTAGAAAGTGAGGGGAACACTTCCTGCATGAAGGGTGGTTAGTACAATACCAATAACATCATCTTGATACTGTTTGAACCTGGTGTCCAACATAGCAATTCTGGCTGTGACTGGTAATCCTTGCCTTCCATGTAAGGTCAGGATTAATCTTACTCCTCCGAAATGGAGATGAGTATAACCTTCTCTTTTCTAGTTGGAAATTAACTCTGAAAGAATTTTCAGAGTAACATATTATTCAGCTGTAGTAGCCTGAAGTGTGCACTGATATAATCTAGAAGACTGGATATATTCTTTTGGTTGTGGTCGTCTGGTAGTGATGAGGGTGCAGATGCTACGAGTAAAGGAGTGTGGACGTTTGTAAAGTTGGTAAGGACTAATAAGAGGGTAAGATGACTTATTGATTTGTGCGGATTCAGGGATGTAATCAACAAGGTTTTCTATTTTGTTGGCTGTTTGTTTAGTGCATGATTTTGGGAGTGAGAGAGTAGAAGAAAGAGAGAATGGAGTGATTACAGAAGAAGTAGAAGATTCATTTGATGAAGTTGATGCCATATTTGGAAAGTTCTCTCTGTCTTTGAAGTCTTTAGCTTAAAAATCATAAGAAAACTTCTATCACACCATTTTGTGATTTGAATAACATAATTTTGAAAATAATGTTATTTTCAAGGAAAGTAAAACTCCAGTATGGTATGGCTCTGATACCATCTGTCTAACCATTCTAGGAGAGTCCATAGAAGGTCTGATAGGGATGACCATCAGGGGTTGAGATATGGTTGAGGACTGGTTTGATAGGGATGACCAACTATGTGGCATAGAAAGTGATGAGACACCACATATACAATAGTTCGTCTTCTGAGATGGCAAGATTGGTGAGGGTAAGACCTGTAAGAAATAGGTTTTCCAAATAGAGGGATGGAAAACGATCAGGTTTTCTGCTTTGAACATTGAAGAAATACCTGTAGATTGCAAAGTCCTGGATTTGGTAAGCTGACTGGAAAGGGATATTCATGGGAAAAGATCTTTGGCTAAGAGCTTTGAAAGGAATCAAGTGATACATGGTTATTACTGGGATAGTTTGTATGGAGGAGATGAGTGAAGGTTTATTTATAGATGGTCGGGTAAGGAAATCAAGAATAAGGTTTTGTTTACCTTTGATGTGCTGGACTGTGAAGTCATATTTGGCGAACCAATTTTTTAGACTGAGTAATTGCTTGTCAGGAAGCAATTTGTTCTTGAAGTCAAAGATTTTTGGAAAAGAGGAATTGTCCATGTTGATGAGGAACTCAAATTTTTTAATTCCATATTTCTCCGCCAAGATTTCTTTGTAGATTACATGGTAGTTCTTTTCTGAATCTTTGAATTGTCCGCTTGCATGAGCACAGTAGTGGTCTGATCCATCAATTCTTTCAATGAGGACAGCACTCCAATAATCATTGCTGGCATCAGTCTGGAGGATGCGCTAGCCATCAGTGGGAATTCTGAGTGGAGGAGGTGACTGGGCTATCACCTTTAGCTGTTTGACAGTTTCTGTCTTTTCTGGTCCCCATGGTTGACACTGTTTCTTGAGCATGCGTGAAAGCTTGCTGGTGTGGACCGCTACTTTAGGAATAAAGTCATGGACATAATTAATGATGCCGAGAAACTACTGTACTTGCTTTTTACTGAGATCTGTGTCTGGGAACTTTAATAATTCTACCGCAATATGTGGACCAGGTTGATAGTGGCCATCTTTAATTACCATGGCAAGAAAGTCAATTGATTCGTTTGCGATGTTGCTTTTCATTTCTGAAAGCATAATTCCATGTGTCTAAATAATGTGATAGAAATCCAAAAGGAGTGTCTGGTGATTATCATGATCAGATGAAAAAAATAAAATATCATCGATGTAGACCAGGGCATGATGGAGGATAGGATTGAAGATTCTGGCCATGGCTTTTTGAAATAATGAAGGAGCAACTTTAAGACCAAAAGGCATGACAGACAGTCCACTGATAATGAGCATCAGGGATACAGAAGGCTGTTTTGGGACGGTCAATTGGTGAGATACCAAGTTGCCAAAAACCAGCTCTAAATCAAATTTAGAGAAGATACGAGCCCCTTGAAGATGGACAAATAGTGACTGTATTTTTGGAAGGGGAAACTTATCATCTTTAAGAAATGAATTAGGTGGCTGGTAATCAATAACTAACTTTTTCTTACCACGAACTAATTCATACCTTTTTTCAACATAGAAGGCTTGACAAGCCCAATCTGAATCAGTGGGTTCAATGAGACCTTGCTGAAGCAACTGAGAATATTCAAGTGAGAGGTCAGTTGAGGACATGCCTCGGTGAGATGCTTTTATGGGGTTTATGTCTTCGTTGAGTTTGAAAGGAAGATGGATGAAGAACTGTTCATTTTTCCAGAGAGGTGAAGGATGATGGAACTGTGAATGACTTTCTGGACCAAACTGTAGGAGTTTCTAGGAAATTTTTGTGCATGGAGAAGGGGTTTCAGACAATGTGTACAGACGTAAAGTATCTGTATAAGGCAAAAACATTTCTTTGTAGCGAATTCCAGAGTGGGTGATGAATAGGTTTTTAACTAATTGGAGAATGTCAAAACCTATAGGCAAATCTTTGTCTGGAAGATGGGAGGCTACAATCTTTTTCCAAATAATGTAATTCGGAAAGAACTGAATACCAATGGGTTTTTTGGTAATCAAAGTAGTTTAAAAAATTGCACCATTGACTGCTTTGAATATTTTTGAATGATTTTCCCAACATTTTGAAGGAAGGATAGAGGGATCAATCATATTGGTGTCTGATCCAGTATCAAAAAATCCTATAATAGGAATAGGTTTGTGAAACTTTGAGGGAAGCACAGAGACTTTAAGGGAAGGTTTACGTGTGGTGGAAATGCAGAAATACAGAGATATCATCAGAGTCAGATGACTCTACGATAATGAAAGCAGTCTGCTCATCTTGTTCTGACTGTTCTGAGAAATTTGACTCAACATCTTCGTTTTTAGAAAGCATTGAAGAATGCTAGAGATGTTGGATAAGTCTAACAGCTTTTGCAAACTTTTGAGGGTAGTTTCAAGCAAAGTGATCGCGTTTCTTGCAAATGAAACAACGGTTGGATTTTTTTCCCAGTACTGGGAACCATCTTTCTTTCTGAAATAACGGAAAGGCTTTTTGGATTTTCGGTGGAAGTGTTTTGGAAATATTTTTTCTTTTTGGTTGGACAATCACACTTCTTGTCATCTTTGCACTCAATCTTAAGGTAGGTTTTTTACAAGCTGAGGCAAATGGCTGTTTGTTTTTTATGAGGTCTTTGAAAAATTCTTTCTGCTCATAGAGTTTGTCTAAACCAGACATGGCCATTTGGAAAATCTTTCCAAGAGAGATGTTTGCTATGTCAAGAGCAGTGGCTGTGATCTGTCTCTGTAATTCAGGTTGTAACTTAGAGGGAAGAGAGGCTATAAACACATGTTTGAGGGATGGATCATTGAATCCGTTTAACTTGTAAAATAGCAGACTCATTCTTTTGTAATAAGTTTCCAACAGATGTTGTTTGAGAGAACAACATTTCATTTGGTGATATTCTTTCCGTGCTGATTCAATGGATATAGTTTTGTTACCAATAAATTGCTCATGGATAATGGAGAGAGCTGATCCAGTTGTGGTTTGCATGGACTAGAGTTGTCTGTATTCTCCCAAGCTTTCTAACCAGTCTCGTAAAGAGCCTGTTGTACATGAATTCGCTAAGAACTGATTCTGACATAGCATTTGGCTTTGTCATTTGGAGATCAACCCATGCATCAAATTCTTGATATCTGGTAGGCCATTTGTGATGAGGGATGTTATCAAATGTAAACCAGGAAGTCGAAGATGGCTTTGTTGAACCATTTGAGGTTTGTGGAGGTATTGGTGGAACTGGTCTTTGTGAAGATTCATCTTGATCTTCTTCAAGATCAGAGGGTACTTCAAAGATTGGTTCTGTTCTTGAAGATGGAGCAGGTTCTGTTTCTTTAGTTTTAGTTGCCATGAGAATGCCAGAGATGTTAGCATATTCTGATTCTGAATCTGAAGAGGTAACATTTAAGTCTGTAGAGAATGATGAGGAGGATAAGGATGGTTCTAACTCGTAGGGATTAGTTTCTGGTTCAGATTCTGAAGATGAGCCTTGGGTTTGAAGATTATGGTAATGGTATTGTTCAGCTGGTTGTGTGTCTTTTTTCAGAGGCTCAGGAATTATTATTGGTGAGTCTTCTGGAGGAACAGAAGAGGAAGGAGTGGCCGTTGGGTTTGGATATGAGATTTTCACTTTGGCTTTTGACTTCTTTGGTGATGTGGGTTTTGGTTGAGGAGTTGGTTGAGGTTGAAGATGGGAACAACCAAAGAATTGATTATAAACCGACTGAGATCGGGATAGTGTATAGAAAGGTTGGTGAGTGTCAAATAGTGGAGGAGAAACAGGCATAGACTGTGTCTTGGTAAAGAGTGATAGTCGAGCTTTTTCAGCATCAATTCTGGCTAACTCAGTTTTGAGTTTTCTAATCTCTGCTTCTTTTCTGTTAAACTCTGGACCCCATATGTGACTGTTAATCATTCTTCTGAGATCTGTATCTAATTCAGAGATTCTAGGTTGTAGATTTATATAAATCTGATCAAGACGACTGCTGATGGAATCAACCTTTGTTTCAGTTTGTGAGACTTGGTTAGCAACTCGATCAATCTTTTTCCCCAACTGGTGAAGTGTTTGATTTTGGATACTGGCATTTTTTGTTTGCTAGTTCAAAACAGCTTCATATTGTTTTGGTTCCTTAATTTGTTGGACAAATGGTTTGGACACAACTTTGGTTTGTGGATCAGTCTATTTTTCAAGAGGAAAGGATTCATCATAAGATTGACTTGAGAACATGAGGCAAGTGCAGAGCATACTCAGTGTAGAAAAATAGAGGTGAATGTATCTTTACTAACTCAAATAACTTCTTTGATTCCTAGAAGAGAGAAGAGATTTAGAGAGACATGATCTGAGATAGAGGAAATCTTAATTCGATTATGCCTTTTTTCAATATTTTACAGAGAGAGACCCTTATATAGAGTCTTTGAGGCAAAGAGATAAGGTAGGACCCTTATTTTTTACAAAAGCTTACAATGATTAAAGCAAAAGTTAAAGCAAAATACGCCAAAAGAAAACACACTTTAGACAAGACAGGACCCTTGTCTAATTATTAAAGCAAACTTTAATTAAAGCTTCACGTGCTTGGATGCCATTATGGAGTGGATTCTGTCTTTTTCATATTGTCTTTTTGCACGACGTATCTGTTGGAGGTTCATATATTCTTCATCTTTAGTAGTAATTTCTTTTGGTGGAATTGGAGTGTCTGGTTCAGGCTTTGAGACTGTGTACTGTGAATTGTCAGTGGGGAGAAGAGATTGGAAATCTTCCCATGGGTCCTAGGCATCCTGGAATAGAACGTTGGTGTGATTAGGACATTGATTTGTAACAAGGATTCCTTGTTGACTGGAACTTGAACCTAGAGTACAGGTTTTAACTTTGGGTACAATCTCAAGTGTGTGAGATGGTCGATAGATGTGTGGTGGATGTTTGTGAAAGGCTGGTGGTTGGACATTATTGAGTTCTATGAGAAAGGCTTTGAGGATGGATGTCACTGACGGGTCATGTATGAGAGAAAAAGGGTGAGGATATGTTCTCCATTCATATGCCATATCATGTGTCTAGTAGTCTTTTGTTTCTGGATGTTGGAAATAAGGCCTATGAACAATGAATACTGAGGTAAACATTTCTGCTTCCTGGTTAGGGATTTTGTCTAGCTGGTGAAAAACAGAGAGGTTTTGCAATTGTTTGTGCCACCATATAAGTGGTGAAAACCACTCAAGGAGTGTCCATATCAGAAAGGGTGCGAATACTGAAGTTGTGATATGTCGCAAGACAGGCCTGAGAGGAATGACAAGTTTTGTTATCGGCTGGAAACCAGAACTTGCGGGCTACTGGCCCACAAGTTTTAACTGTTGTAAACAACACCACGTACTAATATGGTATCAGAGCCATCCCAGAGTTTTACTATCCTTGAAAATGAAGTTATTTTCAAAATTATGCTCTTCAAATCACAAAATGGTATGATAGAAGTGTTCTTATGATTTTTTTAAGCTAAAGACTTCAAAGACAGAGAGAAATTCATACTGATGGCATCAACTTCATCAAACAAAGCTTCTACTTATTCTGTAATCACCCCAGTTTCTCTTTCTTCTACTCTCTCTTTACCAAATCTTGCCAATAAAATAGAAAACTTAGTTGAATATTCCTATATCCCTAAATCCGCACAAATCAATGAATCTTCTTTTCCACTACTTAGTCCTTACCAACTTTATAAACGCCCCCACTCCTTTACCCACAGCATCCGTACCCTCATTACCAGCAAACGACCATAGCCAAAAGAATATATCCAATCTTCTAGATTGGATCAGTGCACTCTTCAGGCTACTACAGCTGAACAATATGTTACTCTAGAAATTCCTTCAGAATTAATCTCCAACTAGAAAGTATTAATCTCCAAAGAGAAGGTTACTCCATCTCAGAGGAGTAAGATTAATCCTGACCTTACATGGAAGGAAAGGATTACCTGTTACAACCAGAATTCCTAAACAAACAGCTAACAAAATAGAAAACCTTGTTGAATATTCTTACATCCCTGAATCCGCACAAATCAATGAGTCATCTTTCCCTCTCATTAGTCCTTACCAACTTTACAAATGCCCACACTCCTTTACCCGCAGCATCCGCACCCTCATCACTACCAGACGACCACAGCCAAAAGAATATATCTAGTCTTCTAGATTGGATCAGTGCACACTTCAGGCTACTATAGCTTAACAATATGTTACTCCGGAAATTCCTTCAGAGTTAATCTCCAACTGGAAAAGAAAAGGTTATACTCATCTCCATCTTGGAGGAGTAAGATTAATCCTGACCTTACATGGAAGGAAATGATTACCTGTCACCGCTAAAATTGCTATGCTGGACACCAGGTTTAAACAGTATCAAGATGTTGTTATTGGTATTGTACTCACCACTCTTCATGCAGGAAGTGTTCTGCTCACCTTTTATCCAAATTTCAACTTTTCTCTTCAAGACACCAATCTTTCCACAGCCTTGAGAGTCTAAGTACAAATTCAAGGTGTAGAACAAATCTGTTATGCAATGATTACAACCCTTCACCATCAGCTTGTCTATAGGCTTGAAATGGATTTCAAATTATGAAAAGTTTCGTGCCAAAACTGCTCCTATTCAGACATTAGAAAGTATGTTCGAAAAGAGACCAGATGGAATGGTCAGAATGACTTTCAGACCTCCACCAATAGCACCAGAAGAGCCTCGAAGGCTCTTATTCACCTATTCAGCAATGATCACAGCTGTTCAGACAGCACAAGAAAAGCTGCCAATTATAGGATTCAATTTAGAAGGATATCCTGTCTACCCAGCTAAACTCAATGGCCACTTCCTTCGGGATATACCAGGATCAGGAAACGGTGACCCAGATTGTCCCTATTGGGATGATTGGGAAGAAGAGGACGATTATGATTCAAAACGGAGAAGGAAGCCCAAAAGAAAATACCCAAATCTCCGTGTTCACACAATCAACCCAAACCACCACATAATCCTCCACCTCCACCAGCTCTTTTACCCATTTACAAGAAAGAACTTAAATGGATTGTAAAGAATTGCAAAACCGAAGTTCTTCCACTAGTTCAAAATACCATACCTACCATATAACCCATGGCTTGCATGATGTTTTCATCAACATCACAAGATTATTCCTCTAATTTCCCTATTCTAGAAACACATGTTGACCCACAAAGAAAAGTTGTAACCAAACCCTTTATTCCTTCAGCCATCACTCCTACAGGTCACTTAGAAGACCCTAAACCTTTTAAAGTTGTCCTCAACTGGAGAGTCCAAAATGAAACCCTGGTCGATATTCATAAAAAGGTGAATCATATTAGTTTACGAACTAAACATATTGAGTCCAAAGTTGATTCAATTACTTCACAAATGCAGCAGATCTATCAGAATCTCCAATCCAGAATCTCTCAACTGGATTTAGAGTTACGAGCCATGCTTAGTCAAAGGTACTATGGCCCATAATTTGACCAAAAAGAAAAGGAAATCAGAAAATTAAAAGCTGAGCTTGAACAGATTGAGTCAGAAAGGCAAAGGCCAACATTGTTCACCACATCACCACCTTTACCTACCATCAACCCAACTTTGCATCCTTTTACACCAATGCTATCTCCTATTAAACCATAAGATCCATCCAAACTATTTGGCATGACACACACGTTATTCAAAAATAATCCATTGCCAAAACCATCTCGATCTAAACCTCAACCTCGACCTCGACCAGAAAAAATACCTCAACCATCTTTGTCAATCCTAGAATACCAATCACTTCCTTACACATCTCTACCTATACAAGCATCACCAGCTTAAGCCAAAGATAAAGCACCCATGCAACAATTCATGTGCCCAAATGGTCCCAGATCCATCTGATACAGATAATCTGATTTCTGATTCAAACCTAGCTGTTTTAGAAAACCCATCAGAATCTGAGACACAATCTTCCCATGAATCCTCAATATCAACCAGTCACTCTGAAAATGATGTGAATCCCACAATGAAATTTTGAAACCCACACTTAAATTGAAGTTTCAACTTCCCAAGAAAGTTCTAAACAGATTTAAAACAAACAAAACCTTGACCCAATGCTTAAGAAAACATGAACCAAAGGTATAGAGAATGATATTGACGCCACACTCAAGAAATAGATGATAAGTCTAAATTTGGAACACCACAAGAATGCTAATTCTTGATAAGTTCACTAGTTCTCAAAAGACCCAAAGAAAGAATAATCTTTCAAATTCAAAATAACATTAATTTCTAATTTTTTTTATATAGCAAGGTTGCTGGGTTTAAATAGGCTAATAAAAAAAAACCCAAGATCCTAAAAATAAAAATGGAAACATTGGAACAACCCTCCAAGTATAGGTTTGTCAATGGATGCTTCAAAAGTCTTCACCAACCCACCATAATTAATGCTAGCATTGACAAACTTAATAATTACCTTATTTAATGTTATCATTGACAAACTTAATGTTAGCCCACCATTATTGATGGTAGACTTACCTTACACATTGACAAACTTGAAACAAAACAAATAAATGAAGTTGAAAAACAAAGGAGTCGTTGAAAATCCCAAGTCTGAACAAGCTGTAATGAATTGGTCATAACTCTTTCTAGAGAACTCCAAATATAGCTCTGTAAAATTCATTGGAAAGCTAACTTAATTATCTTTCCAACGATATATAGCTTGCATATTACTTCTAGCTCAATCAATACCAGTTTTATTCCAAAGTTGCCCTTCCTGCATTTGATTCAAGTTGAGTATTCGGCTGCCAAATAGCTTGAATAAAGGCCACAAAGTCTTGTCTTCTCTCCAAGCCCAATTCATGATGTCTTGCATCTTGAATTGTATTTTCAATTCATATTTTCTCAATTAATCCATTTAAAGCAGCTTGCATCTTTTTGGCTCTAGCTCTTATAATTGGGCCTCCATGAATGTGCAAAGGATCACTTGAAGCTTTAATGGTATTCTCTTGATGGTTCTCATCATTCCCCCTCTCCTCAAAAGGATTCGTCCTCGAATCTTCACCTACATCAAAAAGAGAAAGATTAGAAACATTGAAAGTAGCACTCACATTATACTCACTAGGAAGATCCAATCTGTAGGCATTGTCGTTGATTCGTGCAACCACTTGAAATGGACCATCTCCCCTTGGAAGCAACTTGGAACGCCTTTGTACTGGAAACCTCTCCTTTCTCATATGCACCCAAACCCAATCTCCAGGCTGAAAAACCACTTGCTTACGTCCTTTGTTGGCTTGAGTAGCATATTGTTCAATTCTCATTTCTATTTGTTGTCGCGTTCTCTCATGCAATTGCTTGACAAATTCAGCTTTCTTTTTACCATCCACACTAGCACGCTCATCAATAGGTAAAGGCAATAAATCCAAAAGAGTTAATGGATTAAAACCATATACAATCTCAAATGGTGAAAATTTAGTAGTTGAATGGACAGTTCTATTGTAAGCAAATTCAACATGTGGCAAACATTCTTCCCAAGTTTTCAAGTTCTTTTGAATAATGGCACGCAACAAAGTAGACAAAGTTCTATTTACAACCTCAGTTTGTCCATCAGTTTGTGGATGACAAGTAGTAGAAAACAAAAGTTTAGTACCCAACTTGCCCCACAAAGTTTTCCAAAAGTGGCTCAAGAACTTAGCATCTCAATCTGAAACTATGCTCCTTGGTATTCCATGCAATCTGACTATTTCCTTGAAAAACAAATTAGCTATGTTTGTTGCATCATCCGTTTTGTGACATGGAATGAAATGTGCCATCTTTGAAAACCTATCAACAACAACAAAAACAGAATCCATTCCCCTTTTTGACCTAGGTAGACCCAAAACAAAGTCCATAGAAATATCAACCCAAGGTTCGCTAGGTATGGGTAAAGGGGTATACAATCCATGGGGTAAAACTTTAGACTTAGCATGTTTACAAGTGATACACTTCTCACATATTCTTTCAACATCATGTTTCATATGTGGCCAAAAAAAGTGTTCTTTTAAAACATCTAAAGTCTTTGCAATGCCAAAATGTCCCATTAAACCTCCCCCATGGGCTTCACGCACAAGCAATTCACGCAAAGAACTATGAGGCACACACAATTTATTCTCTCTAAATAAGAGCCCATCATGCCTATAGAACTTTCCAAATGCAACTTTCTCACAAGCATTAAACACATTAGCAAAATTAGGATCATTAACATATAATTCTTTGATATGCTCAAATCCTAACAACTTTGCATTTAATGTAGAGATAAGTGCATACCTTCTAGATAATGCATCAGCCACCACATTCTCCTTACCTTGTTTGTATTTGATCACATAAGGGAATGGCTCAATAAATTCAACCCATTTGGCATGTCTCTTATGCAACTTACCTTGCCCTTTCAAATGCTTCAAGGACTCATGATCAGTGTGTATAACAAACTCTTTAGCTAGAAGATAATGTTGCCAAGTTTCCAATGCTCTCACCAATGCATACATCTCTTTGTCATAGGTAGGATAATTTAGGGCTGCTCCACTCAATTTCTCACTAAAGTAAGCAATTGGACGCCCTTCTTGCACTAAAACAGCTCCAATACCTATACCTGAAGCATCACACTCAATTTCAAAAGTTTTAGCAAAATCAGGTAAAGCAAGTAATGGTGCAGAAACTAATTTCTCCCTAATTAGATTAAATGCCCTTTCTTGTTCACTACCCCACTTAAATCCCACATGTTTCTTCACAATTTCAGTTAATGGTGCAGCAAGGGTGCTAAAATCTTTCACAAATCTTCTATCAAAACTAGCCAAACCATGAAAACTTCTTACCTCACTTACACTTTTAGGTGTAGGCCACTCCTTGATAGCCTTTACCTTCTCTTCATCAACCTCAATTCCTTTAGCACTCACAACATAACCAAGAAAAATAATTTGATTTGTACAAAATGAACACGTCTTCAAATTAGCATACAATTTTTCCTTCCTTAAAACAGTTAATACACTTTGCAAATGTTCAATGTGTTCTTCTATGCTTTTACTATAGATCAAAATATCATCAAAATAGACAACTACAAACTTACCAATAAAAGCACGCAAAACATGGTTCATTAACCTCATAAAAGTGCTAGGTGCATTAGATAACCCAAATGGCATCACTAACCACTCATATAAACCATATTTTGTTTTAAAGGCAGTTTTCCATTCATCTCCCTCTCTAATCCTAATTTGATGATATCCACTTTTAAGATCAATTTTACTAAACACACAAGAACCATGCAATTCATCAAGCATGTCATCAAGTCTAGGAATAGGATGTCGATACTTTATAGTGATTTTATTGATTGCACGACAATCAACGCACATTCTCCACGTTCCATCCTTTTTGGGCACTAGTAGAACTGGTACCGCACAAGGACTCATGCTCTCCCTCACATATCCCTTTGCCAAAAGTTCTTCAACTTGCCTTTGAAGCTCCTCTGTCTCCTCGGGGTTGCTTCTATATTCGGGTCTATTAGGAATGGTAGCTCCAGGAACGAAGTCTATTTGATGCTCAATTCCCCTAATAGGTGGCAAACCATTAGGGACCTCATTTGGAAACACATCATCAAAGTCCTGCAAAAGAGTCACAATAGCACTAGGCAAAGAAACATTAAGCTCATTAGTATGTAAACAAGCCTCTTTGCACAAAAGTACAATGATAGGCTGTTTTGAAAAGAAAGCCCTCTTAACCTCACTCTCTTTTGCAAACAAGTTCACTTGTTGCCTCTCTTTTCTCTCAACAATATTTTTTTCTATCTTTGCACTTGCTTTTCTCTCAATCTCTCTTTCTTTTGTACTCTCCTTTTCTTTTTTTGAATCACTCTCTTTTTGTATTGACATTTGATCCTCATACACTTGTCTAGGTGTTAAAGGTACAAGAGTGATTTGCTTTTCATTCATTACAAAAGAATATCTATTTAAATAACCATCATGTGTCACACGCCTATCATATTGCCAAGGTCGCCCCAAAAGAATGTGTCCAGCATGCATGGGTACTACATCACATACAACCTCATCCTTGTATCTCCCAATAGAAAATGAAACCAGCACTTGTTTATTTACTTTAACTTCCCCACAATCATTCAGCCATTGTAGCTTATATGGCCTAGGATGTTTCAAAGTTTTCAAATTCAGTTTTTCAACTAAACTAGTGCTAGCTACATTAGTACAACTTCCACCATCAATTATCATACTACATACCTTATCTTTGATGTGGCATCTAGTATGAAAGATGTTATCACGTTGTGCCTCCGCATCCTCTTTTACTTGCATGTTGAGAGCACGCCTAGCAACCATCAATTTACCATCAATAGGATACTCTACACCATCATTAGCATCCTCCAAAGGTGGCATAGGATCATCATCCGATTCACTCTCGGTTCATTGCTCTCTTGTTTGGGCATTGAGATGCAATATGACCTGTCCCCAAACATTTAAAACACTTAATATCTCTATTTCTAGAGTGTTGGGAATCAGATTTACCTTTGCTTTGATTGCCTCCCTCTTTATGATCTTTGAATGGCTCAATCTTAGGCTTTGAAACAACCTTTTCATCTTTGCTCCATTTTGACTTCCATGAGGAAGAAGAACCCAAATTAGTTCTAGTGGAACCTTTCTTTTTGAATTGTCGTTCCACTTTCATGGCCATGTGAACCACGTCTTCCAACTCAACATAGTGCTGCAAGTCAACCACATTAGCAATATCTTGATTTAAACCATGTAAAAATCTTGCCATAGTGGCCTCTCGTTCTTCTTCAATGTTGGCTCGAATCATGATTACTTCCATCTCCTTGTGGTAATCTTCCACACTTCTAGAACCTTGTGCAAGACTTTGAAGCCTTTGGTGCAGCTCCCTATAATAATGACTAGGAACAAATCTCCTCCTCATGATGGCCTTCATCTCCTCCCAAGTGTTTATAGGCCTTTCACGATTTCGTCTCCTACTCAAAACAAGTTGATCCCACCAAATTATAGCATAATCAGTAAATTCAACGGCAGCTAGTTTTACCTTTTTCTCCTCAGAGTAGTTGTGGCAATCAAATACTAGCTCCACTTTTTTTTTCCACTCCAAATAAGGTTCCAGATCATTTTTACCTTGAAAAGAAGGAATTTTCAGTTTGATACTCCCCAAATCACGAACTATACGTCTTGCCCTTCTATCATCTCTTCCACGCATGTCAACAGTGGCTTGGTCATCAAAATTATCTAGGTCATCACCATCTTCTTCTCCCATGGCAGCACGCCCTTGATTACCTCTTACATTAGGAGCTATTGGTTGTTGCCCCCTTTGTAGATTGGCTATGGCAGTGTCTTGCCTCTCCAATTTGTCACGGATCTCTCCAAACATCATATTCATGTGCTCAAATTGTTGTTGCATGGCTTTGAGCATGAATGATTGGTCTACAGCTTCTTGATCTTTTGACATATTTGTGATCTGAAAAAAAAATGTTAACAAAAAGACCTCACAACACTCCCTCACGTGTTTCACTCAATTTGATGTCACTTAACTCTCGTGTTTAACACACAAATTGGCTTTTACCCTCTAATGATCTCACAAACTTTTTCTTTTTTTTTTTTATTAACCACACTTAATTCTCTCTTTCAGTTCTTTATTCAACTAAATAAACAAAATCAAGAAAAAACCCAGGTGGCACACCAAATATGACGAATCAACACACTAAACAAAGAAAAGGAATTTGATGAAAAGAAAGCAAGAACGCAAAGGAACACAATTGATATTGTGTGCAAACAATGTCAAGGAAAAGGAATAACTAAAATTCAATTTGATGAAAGTAGGAATACTTGATTCCTTTTGCAAGCTTTTTTTTTTTTTGGTACGTTTTTTTTCTCTCTTTTTTTTTTTGATAATCAAAATATATTAGACATTCAAACCTGATTAGAAACTAGCTCTGATACCAAATGATGCGAATCCCACAATGAAATTTTGAAACCCACACTTAAATTGAAGTTTCAATTTCCCAAGAAAGTTCTAAACAGATTTAAAACAAACAAAACCTTGGCCCAATGCTTAAGAAAACATGAACCAAAGGTATAGAGAATGATATTGACGCCACACTCAAGAAATAGATGAGAAGGTGAGTGATAAGTCTAAATTTGGAACACCACAAGAATGCTAATTCTTGATAAGTTCACTAGTTCTCAAAAGAACCAAAGAAAGAATAATCTTTCAAATTCAAAATAACATTAATTTCTAATTTTTTTTACATAGCAAGGTTACTGGGTTTAAATAGGCTAATAAAAAAAACCCAAGATCCTAAAAATAAAAATGGAAACATTGGAACAACCCTCCAAGTATAGGTTTGTCAAAGGATGCTTCAAAAGTCTTCACCAACCCACCATAATTAATGCTAGCATTGACAAACTTAATACCTACCTTATTTAATGTTATCATTGACAAACTTAATGTTAGCCCACCATTATTGATGGTAGACTTACCTTACACATTGACAAACTTGAAACAAAACAAATAAATGAAGTTGAAAAACAAAGGAGTCGTTGAAAATCCCAAGTCTGAACAAGCTGTAATGAATTGGTCATAACTCCTTCTAGAGAACTCCAAATCTAGCTCTGTAAAATTCATTGAAAAGCTAACTTAATTATCTTTCCAACGGTATATAGCTTGCATATTACTTCTGGCTCAATCAATACCAGTTTTTTTCCGAAGTTGCCCTTCCTGCATTTGATTCAAGTTGCCTATTTGGCTGCCCAATAGCTTGAATAAAGGCCACAATGTCTTGTCTTCTCTCCAAGCCCAATTCATGATGTCTTGCATCTTGAATTGTATTTTCAATCCATATTTTCTCAATTAATCCATTTAAAGCAGCTTGCATCTTTTTGGCTCTAGCTCTTGTAATTGGGCTTCCATGAATGTGCAAAGGATCACTTGAAGCTTTAATGGTATTCTCTTGATGGTTCTCATCAGAAAAGTCCTATGCTGATATCACCAAAATTCTCATGGCCCAACCAAAAGAAACTGAACCTACCCAATCATCAAGATTAGACCCATTCTTTGAAATACCTTCAGATATTGAGAAAGATCCACCTGAAGGAACCTCAGCCACAAACCGGCCTGCTCAGCCTCAAATTCAAAATGGTCATAAACCATCAAATGGCCCATGGTTTACTTTTGATGATATACCTGCAGCCAAATGGAGAGAACAGCTATCAGAAATGGCCACCTGGACAGATCTCCAAATGTTAAGGACCAATGTAACAATAGCCTCTATTCTTAGAGAACTTGCTACCCGTTTTACGGGATCTCTAAGAGATTGGTTTGATACTTTAGGAGAGTTCAGACAACCACAATTTGTGCAACTTCCTAATGTCTCAAGTGCTCTTTCTGTTATCCATGAGCAATTTATTAAGAATCTGCAGCAATATTTGAAGCTGCAAGATGTGACTATCTCAACATGAAATGCTGCTCACTCAAGGCTAAAGATCTTGATTTTCAGTACAAACAGATGTCAATTCTGTTTTACAAGCTTTATGGATTCAATGATCCTACTCTTAAACATGTTTTTTTGGCGTCATTACCTGAAGAATTACAGCCAGATATACAAAGGCAGCTCACATCTCTTAATCTCCAAATTGACAACATTTCTTTGGGAAAAATCTTTCAAATCGCCAAAGGATGCTTGGAGAAACTATGAGAACAGAAATAATTTTTCAAAGAATTACTTAAAGATAAAGAGCCTTTCCGAAGTGCTTACAAAAAGCCTTACTTGCAGATCAAATGCAAGAAAAAGAAAGATTGTGAGTGCAGCACCAAAAATGATGAGATTAAGGATAAGACTATCACAAGCACATGGGATGAGGTATATTCAGATCCTATTCAAGTTCCTGTTGGACCCGTTACGGGAGCTCGAGCAAAGAAATTCGGAGAAGGGCTTAATACATTGATTCAAGCAACTTGGGCTCAATCAAATTCATAGAGGCCCGTTGAAGGAATCGCTCATGATAAATGCATGATTCGGGCTTTTGAAGTTTCCAAATATTCACTTCCATGAAATAGGGAGTTGGTTTGCACATTATGGCGGAAAAATATATTATTTTCCTTTTTCAGATACTTTCCCATTTCTTAAGGAGGCTATTAGGAAAACAAATCAGTTAGTTCTATTTTAAATCCTAGTTTCCATTTAATTGATGTAAGGCATTTAAAGCCAAATAGGATTCTGATTTGGTTTAAATTCTTTCCTATTTACTTAAATTAGGATTCTGATTTGGTTTAAATTCTTTCCTATTTAGTTAGATTAGGATTCTAATTTGGTTTAAATTCTTGTAACCAACCTTATATAATGTACTCGTATCTAATAAACAAGAAGAAGCTTTTTTTTGATGCAATTGTGAGAGTTAATTCTCTTTGGTTCTTTATGAACTCTTTGAACTTATCAGATTTCTGTGGCGTTCAATATCTTGACTTATCAATCAGACCTTCCATAGCTGATTGTGGCGTCTTCACATACCAAGGTTCGTACTTTCAATAAGCATTGGGTCAAGGTTCCATTCCATTCCTGGGTTTAGATTCGATTTTGGGAACTAATTTGGTTAGGGTCGCGTCAGTTCTTGACGGGGTTTGTATCATTTGGTATCAGAGCTTAGGCTCCAAGGTCAAATCCATCTATCTTTGTTGCTTTTCATTCTTGTTTGAATTTTTCATCCTTGTTCTAGTGTAAAAAAAAAAAAAAAATCATGAACAGTATTTTTTTTAGGGTTTCCTTTTTAAATCAATTTTGTATCCTTGTGGTTAATTCTCCTTGAATCCACGAGTTTTACTTAATCCTAAAAAAAAAACCCTTTCTTAAAATCTTTCATTTTTTTTCTCTCCATTATTTGTGTCTTGAAAGTAAAAAAAAAATAAGTTTTACCTAATAGGTGAAATTTTTGTCCAAAATCAAAACTCAACTTTCGTACACATTGCCTTCTTATTCTTGAAATTAAATTCTTTTTAATGTCATCTTTGTGAATTACTGCTGAAATCCTGATATTAGTTTGATTAGTTTGATAAGAACCGAGTGAGGATTACTAAGAGTGGAAAAAGACAAGAGAGTGTGAGCATATTAGAGGGTAAAAGCCAATTAATTTGAGTGAAACACGAGTGGAATTGAGTGATTCAGTTTTCTTGAGTGAAACACGTAAGGGAGTGAGATGAGGTCCTTCCACATTATTTTTAACTTTCTTTTGCAGATAATATCTATGTCTCACAACCTAGAACGAAACACAAATGAAGAGGATCAATCTGCAACTACTCAGAATTTACAAATTCAAGCATTGATGGGAGAGATGAGAAGGATGATGAGGGCTGAATTAGAGCTTATACATGAGCGTTTGGATCGAGTGGAGAACACACGTGTAGGGCAGCCACAACTCGTTCCCCAAGCACGTAGAAGAGAAAGAGCTTCAGTTAGAGGAGAGATTGATGATTATTATAGGGATGAGTATGATGAGGGTAAGGACTCAGCGGGTAGCTATAAGAGAGACGGATAAGGCAGGAGAGCTAGGAATAGAGATGATGGATTGAGTGGCATAAAGATAAATATTCCATCTTTTCAAGGTAAATCCGACCCAAAAGCATACTTTGAATGGGAGAAGAAAATGGACTTCATATTTGACTGCCACAATTATTCAGAGGCATAAAAGGTTAAATTGGCTGTGATTGAGTTTTTTGACTATGCCATTACTTGGTGGGATCAACTTATTATAAGCAGAAGGCGAAATAGAGAACGTCCAATTGAGACATGGGATGAAATGAAATCATTAATGAGAAGGCGTTTTGTACCTAACCACTATTATCGAGATTTGTACCAAAAATTACAACGTCTTCAACAAGGTAGCCGAAGTGTTGAGGATTATTATAAAGAAATGGAGATTGCCATGATTAGAGCAAATGTGGAGGAGAATAGAGAAGCAACCATGGCAAGATTCTTAAGTGGGCTTAATCGGGAGATTGCAGATAAGGTTGAGTTGCAGCATTACGTGGAGATTGAGGAGATGGTCCACAAGGCTATCAAGATTGAGCAGCAACTCAAGAGGAGGGGTAACACTCGTGCAGCCCCAATCTCGAGTTCCACTCCTTGGAAGCCGAGCTATGCGAAACGAGATGAGAGGCCACAAGCATCTACTGCACCTAAGTAAGTAACCGAGCACTCCAAGCACAATTCACAAGGTAACACCGTGACTCCTACTAGTAGGAATCGTGACATTAAGTGTTTTAAATGTCAAGGCAGGGGGCATATTGCAAGTGAATGTGTGAATAAAAGTGACGAGAACCATCAAGAAAATACCATTAAAGATTCAAGTGATCCTTTGCACATTCATGGAGGCCTAATTACAAAAGCTAGAGCCAAAAAGATGCAAGCTGCTTTAAATGAATTAATTGAGAAAATATGGATTGAAAATACAATTCAAAATGCAAGACATCATGAATTGGGCTTGGAGAGAAGACAAGGCATTGTGGCCATTATTCAAGCTATTGGGCAGCCAAATACACAACTTGGATCAAATGCAGTAAGGGCAACTTCGGAATAAAACTGGTATTGATTGAGCCCGAAGTAATATGCAAGATATATACCGTTGGAAAGATAATTAAGTTAGCTTTCCAATGCAATTTATAGAGCTGGATTTGGAGTTCTCTAGAAGGCGTTATGACCAATTCATTACAGCTTGTTTAGACTTGGGATTTTCAACGACTCCTTTGTTTTCAACTTCATTTGTTTGTTTTGTTTCAAGTTTGTCAATGTGTAAGGTAAGTCTACCATCAATGATGGTGGGCTAACAATAAGTTTTTCAATCATAGCATTAATTATGGTAGGTTAGCATTAAGTTTGTCAATGATAGCATTAATTATGGTTGGTTGGTGAAGGCTTTTTGAAGCATCCTTTGACAAACCTATACTTGGAGGGTTGTTCTAATGTTTTCATTTGTATTTTTAGGATCTTGGGTTTCTATTGGTGTATTTAAACTCAGCAACCTTGCTATGTAAGGAATTAGAGATTAATGTTATTTGAATTTGAAAGATTATTCTTTCTTTGGTTGTTTTGAGAACTAGTGAACTTATCGAGAATTAGCATTCTTTTGGTGTTCCAAATTTAGACTTATCACTCACCTTCTCATCTATTTCTTGAGTGTGGTGTCAATATCATTCTCTATACCTTTGGTTCATGTTTTCTTAAGCATTGGGACAAGGTTTTGTTTGTGTTAAATCTGTTTAAAACTTTCTTGAGAAGTTGAAACTTCAATTTTAAGTGTGGGTTTCAAAATTTCATTGTGGGATTCACATAAAAAAGAGTTACGGTGTTTGCGGGACAATGGTGAGGTTGTAACTTAAGATGAGACGGAAGAGAATGAGATGCCACCATTAGAGGAAGTTGAAGATGAAGAGTATGTAGCCCCTGGGGAATTGACTTTAGTAGCAAGGAGAGCTTTGAGTGTTCAAGTAAAGGAAGACGAAGCAGTGCAACGGGAAAACATTTTCCATACTAGGTGCTATTTTCAAGACAAAGTATGTAGTATGATTATTGATGAAGTTGTACTAATGTTGCTAGTACTATAATGGTAGAGAAGTTAGGGCTTTCGACACTTAAACACCCACGGCCATACAAACTACAATGGTTAAATGACCGTGGTGAGGTGAAAGTGAACAAGCAGGTACTAGTGATTTTTCGGATTGGCAAGTATGAAGATAAGGTGCTTTGTGATGTAGTGCCAATGCAGGCTAGACACTTGTTACTTGGGCGGCCTTGGCAATTCGATAGACGTGTGAAACATGATGGCTTCACCAACAAATATTCATTTTTATTTAATCAACGCAACATCACTCTTGTTCCATTGACACCAAAGCAAGTTTATGGAGACCAAGTGAGCCTACAGAGAGAGAGTGAGGAAAAGAAAAAGAGAGAAAAAGAGAGTGAAATTCAAAAGAGGCCGAGGAAAATATGAAAGAAAAACCAAAGAAAAATACGGCCATTGAGCGAAAATTATATGGAAAACAAAATAATTTCTATGCGAGAGCAAGTGAGATAAAAAAAAGCATTGTTTTCATATCAGCCGATGATTGTACTTTTTTGCAATGAGGTATTTTTGAACACTAACGAATTTGACCTTACTTTACCTAGTTCTATTACTTTTCTTTTGCAGGAGTATGAGGATGTTTTTCCTGAGGAAACACCACATGGTTTACCTCTAATCCGAGGGATTGACCATCAGATTGATTTTGTACCCGATTCAACCATTATAAATAGACCAGCCTATAGGAGCAATCCAGAGGGGACCAAGGAACTTCAAAATCCTGAATCATGCATTTATCATGAGCGATTCCTTCAAAGGGCCTCCATGAATTTGATTGAGTCCAAGTTGCTTGAATCAATCCATTAAGCGCTTCTTTGAATTTCTTTGCTCGAGCTCTCGTAACGGGTCCGACGGGAACTTGAATAGGATCTGAATATACCTCATCCCATGTGCTTGTGATAGTCTTATCCTTAATCTCATCATTCAAAGGCAAGTTAATGAATTGATGGAAAAAGGGTACGTGAGAGAAAGCATGAGTCCATGTGCAGTTCTCGTTTTATTAGTTCCTAAGAAGGATGGGACGTGGAGGATGTGTGTTGACTGTCGAGCCATCAACAACATAACGGTAAAGTATTGACATCCCATTCCTAGACTAGATGACATGCTTGATGAATTACATGGATCTAGTGTATTTTTCAAAATCGATTTGAAAAGTGGATGTCATCAGATTAGAATGAAAGAAGTAGATGAATGGAAAACTGCCTTTAAAACAAAATATGGTTTGTATGAATGGTTAGTCATGCCTTTTGGTCTAACTAATGCCCCGAACACTTTTATGAGACTTATGAATCATGTCTTACGAGCTTTTATTGGCAAGTTTGTTGTTGTTTATTTTGATGATATCCTCATTTATAGCAAAAACATAAATGATCATGTACTACATTTGAAATCTATTTTAGATGCGCTTAGAAAAGAAAAGTTGTTTGCTAATCTGAAGAAGTGTACTTTTTACACAGACAAACTTGTGTTTCTAGGATTTGTTGTGAGTGCACAGGGTATACAAGTAGATGAGGAAAAGGTACGTGCAATCCAAAAGTGGCCGAGTCCCACAAGTGTAAGTAATGTGAGAAGCTTTCATGGGCTTGCTAGTTTCTATCGATGATTTGTGAAAGACTTTAGCACATTAGCCGCACCGCTTACTGAAGTAATAAAAAAAGATGTTGGATTCAAATGGGGAGAAGCGCAAGAGAAGGCATTTCAAATAATCAAACAAAAGCTGACCAATGCTCCTTTATTGTCTTTGCCTAACTTTAATAAAATATTTGAAATTGAATGTGATGCTTCAGGTATTGGTATTGGTGCAATCCTAATGCAGGAAGGACGACCAATTGCTTACTTTAGTGAAAAGTTGAGTAGGGCAGCCTTAAACTACCCTACTTACAATAAGGAGTTGTATGCATTGGTTGGTTCGAGCATTAGAAACGTGGCCGCACTACCTATGGCCTAAGGAGTTCGTGATTCACACCGATCATGAGTCTTTGAAACACCTTAAAGGCCAACACAAGCTGAATCAGAGACATGCTCGATGGGTAGAATTCATTGAGACACTTCCATATGTCATTCGTTACAAGCAAGGTAAGGAAAACATTATTGTAGATGCGCTTTCCCGTAGGTATGTCTTAATCTCAACATTTAATGCTAAATTACTTGGGTTTGAACATATTAAGGAATCGTATGCTGATGACCATGATTTTAGTGTTGAATATCAAGCTTGTGAAAAGATCGCAGTCGGTAAATATTATAGGCATGATGACTATTTATTTTGGGAGAATAAACTATGTGTGCCTAACTGTTCTTTGAGAGATTTGCTAGTGAGAGAATCCCATAGAGGAGGGTTAATGGGGCATTTTGGAGTTGTAAAGACTCTAGCAATATTACATGAACACTTTTATTAGCCACATATGAAGCGAGATGTTGAAAGACTTTGTGGTAAATACGTTAATTGTAGGCAAGCCAAATCGAAAGTGCAACCTTAGGGCTTATACACCCCTTTGCCAATACCTAGTATACCTTGGACTGATGTTTTGATGGATTTTGTGCTAGGTTTACCTAGGTCTAGACAAGGGAAAGACTCAATTTTTGTGGTTGTGAATATATTTACAAAGATGGCACATTTTATTCCATGCCACAAAACTGATAGGGATGCTAAGTTTTTAAGTTACTTTTGGAAAACCTTATGAGCTAAGTTAGGAACTAAGCTGTTGTTTTCAACTACTTGTCACCCTCAAACTGATGGTCAAACAGAAGTGGTGAATAGAACTTTATCTACTCTGTTGTGAGCTATCATTAAAAAGAACATTAAAACTTGGGAAGATTGTTTACCTCATGTTGAGTTTGCTTATAATCGTTCCGTTCATTCTGCTACTAAGTATTTACCGTTTGAAATTGTTTATGGTTTTAATCCTTTAACCCCATTAGATTTAACTCCATTATCTGTTTCTGAGTGTGTTAACTTAGATGGCAAGAAAAAGGCTGAAATTGTTAAACAGATACACGAGAGGGCGAAGTTCAACATTGAGCGGAGAACTAAGCAATATGCTAAATAAGCCAACAAAGGGTGACATAAGCTAGTCTTTGAACCTGGCGATTGGGTGTGGTTACACATGCGCAAGGAACAATTTCCGAAATGAAGGAAATCTAAGCTATTACCTCGAGGGGTGGTCCATTCCAGGTTTTGGAACGGATCAATGACAATACATACAAACTGGATTTGCCTGGTGAGTACAATGTAAGTGCTACTTTTAATGTTTCTGATTTAAGTCCTTTTGATGTACGCGACGATTTGAGGACAAATCCTCTTTAAGAGGAGGGGAATGATGAGATTAAGGATAAGACTATCGCAAGCACATGGGATGATGTATATTCAGATCTTATTCAAGTTCCCGTCGGACCCATTACGAGAGCTCGAGCAAAGAAATTCGAAGAAGCGCTTAATGGATTGATTCAAGTAACTTGGGCTCAATCAAATTCATGGAGACCCTTCGAAGGAATCGCTCATGATAAATATATGATTCAGGCTTTTGAATTTTCCAAATATTCACTTCCATGAAATAGGGAGTTGGTTTGCACATTATGGCGGAAAAATATATTATTTTCCTTTTTCAAGTACTTTCCAATTTCTTAAGGAGGCTATTAGGAAAAAAAATCAGTTAGTTCTATTTTAATTGCCTAGTTTCCATTTAATTGATGTAAGGCATTTAAAGCAAATAGGATTCTGATTTGGTTTAAATTCTTTCCTATTTAGTTAGATTAGGATTCTAATTTGGTTTAAATTCTTTCCTATTTACTTAGATTAGGATTCTGATTTGGTTTAAATTCTTGTAACCAACCCTATATAATGTACTCGTATCTAATAAATGGGAGGAAGCTTTTTTTTTTTTTTATGCAATTGTGAGAGTTAATTCTCTTTGGTTCTTTACGAACTCTTTGAACTTATCGGATTTCAGTGGCGTTCAATATCTTGACTTATCAATCAGACCTTCCATAGCTGATTCTGGCGTCTTCACATACCAAGGTTCCTGCTTCCAATAAGCATTGGGTCAAGGTTCCATTCCATTCCTGGGTTTAGATTCGATCTTAGGAACTAATTTAGTTAGGGTCGCAACAGTTCTTGATGGGGTTCGTATCAAAAACCATGCCTTAGACCTTCCTACACCTGAGCACCACTCTGACGCCCTCATGGTGTTAGGAGAATCAGATCAGATACCTACCGTCATCCAAATTCCAAGACAGATCCCTCGACATGAACGCATAAAGCTCATGCCCTTGGAATGGATTTCCAATTATGAAAAGTTTCATACCAACACTGCTCCTATTCAGACATAAGAGAGTATGTTCGAAAGAAGACCTGATGGAACGGTCATAATGACTTTCAGACCTCCCCCAACAGCACCAGAAAAGCCTCCAAGGCTCTTATTGACCTATTCAGCAATGATCACAGCTGTTCAGACAGCACAAGAAAAGCTGCCAATTATAGGATTCAATTCAAAATTATATCCTATCTACCCAGCTAAGCTCAATGGCCACTTTCTTTGGGATACACCAGGATTAGGAAACTGTGACCCAGATAGTCCCTATTGGGATGATTAGGAAGAAGAGGACGATTATGATTCAAAACGGAGAAGGAAGTTCAAAAAGAAAATTCCCAAATCTCCGTGTTCACACAATCAGCCCAAACCACCAGATAATCCTCCACCTCCACCAGCTCTTTCACCCATTTACAAAAAAGAACTTAAATGGATTGCAAAACTGAAGTTCTTCCACTTGTTCAAATTACCATACCTACCATACAACCCATGGCCTGCATGATGTTTTCATCAACATTGCAGGATTATTCCTCCAATTCCCTGTTCTAGAAACACATGCCGACCCACAAAGAAAAGTTATAACCAAACCCTTTATTCCTTCACCCATCACTCCTACTGGTCATTTAGAAGACCTCAAACCTTTTGAAGCCGTCCTCAACTGGCAAACACAAAATGCCAGAGTTCAAAATAAAACCCTGGTAGACATTCATAAAAACGTGAATCATATCAATTTACGAACTGATCATATTGAATCCAAAGTTGATTCAATCACTTCACAGATGCAGCAGATCAATTAGAATCTCTAATCCATAATTTCTCAACTAGATTCAGAGTTACGAGCCATGCCTAGTAAAAGGTACTATAGCCCAGAATTTGATCAAAAAGAAAGAGAAATCAGGAAATTAAAAACAAAACTTGAATAGATTGAGTCAGAAAGGCAAAGACCAACATTATTCACTACATCACCACCCTTACCCACCATCAGCCCAACTTTCCATCCTTTTGTACAAATGCTATCTCCTATTAGACCACAAGATCCATCTAAATTATTTGGCATGACACATACCCTTTTTAGAAACAATCCATTACCCAAACCATCTCAGTCTAAACCTTAACCCCGACCTCATCCAGAAAAACAACCTTCAGAACCATCTTTTTTAATCCCAGAATTCTTATACTTCACTTCCTACTCAAGCACTGCCAGCTCAAAGCAAAGATAAAGCACCCATGCAACAGTTCAGTGCCCAAATGGTCCCAGATCCATCTGATATAGATAATCCAACTTCTGATTCAAACCTAGCTACTTCAGAAAGCCCATCAGAATCTGAGACAGAATCTTTCCCTGAATCTTCAATATTAACTAGTGACTCTGAAAAGTCCTATCACTAAAATCCTCATGGCCCAATCTGAAGAAACTGAACCTGCCCAATGATCAAGAACAGATCCATTACTTGAAATACCCTCTAATATTGACAAAGATCCACCAGAAGGAACCTCAACCACAAACCAGCCTACCGAACCTCAAACTTAAAATGATTATAAACCATCAAATGGTCCATGGTTTACTTTTGATGATATTCCTACAGCCAAATGGAGAGAACGGCTATCAGAAATGGCTGCCTGGACAGATCTCCAAATGTTAAGAGCAAATACAACAATAGCCTCTGTCCTTAGAGAACATGCTACCCACTTTCCAGGATCTCTAAGAGATTGGTTTGATACTTTAAGAGAGTACAGACAATTATAGTTTGTGCTACTTCCTAATGTCTCAAGTGCTCTTTCTGTCATCCATGAACAATTCATTGGAGAATCCATAGCAGTGTTTGAAGCTGTAAGTCGTGACTATCTCACCATGAAATGCTGCTTACTCAAAACCAAAGATCTTGATTTCCATTACAAACGGATGTCAATTCTACTCTATAAGCTCAATGGATTCAATGATTGTATTCTCAAACATGTATTTCTGGCATCATTACCTGAAGAATTACAGCCAGATATACAAAGGCAACTCACATTTCTTAATCTCAACATTGACAACATTTCTTTGGAAAAAAATCTTTCAAATTGCCAAAGGATGTTTGAAGAAACTATGTGAACAGAAACAATTTTTCAACGAACTGCTGATAGATAAAGAGCCTTTCCGAAGTGCTTGCAAAAAGCCTTACTTGCATATCAAATTCAAGGAAAAGAAAGATTGTGAGTGCAGTACCAAAAAGAAAAAGCATTTCAAAAAATTCAAAAATCCAAATTCTTTTCCTAGATCAAAGTCCGGGAGAAAATCATACAGGTTCTTCAGAAAAAGATCTAGTTCTTTCTGAGAACAGCAAAGGAGAAAATCAAGCCGATGTTTCATCTGCAAAAAGAAAGGCCACTATGCCAAAGATTGCCCCAACAAAAAAGATAAGGCAGTCCGTTTACTTGAACATCTACAGGCCACCACTGAACATCTACAAGAATAAAGAGGAAATCAGAGTCAAAAGTAGAAGACATAGAAAATGGATTGCGTTGATAAATTAAAAGGAAGTCAAGCCATTTGGAATATACTATTGGGGAAATATAATTAATAAAAAAAATAAAGTGATGGTCAAGTCGCAGCTACACTCTTAGCTCATATTTAGTTGGAAGAAATGGTAGGAGAGGAAAGGAATGGAAAGAAAAAAAGGTGAGAGAAAATGAGTGAAAAAGAAGATCAATTTCATTGATAGACAAGAAATTCATTTTTCTTCCCTTATTTTTTTCCCCTCTCCTCCTTTCCTCTCCTCTCCTCTCCTTATATTTTTTTCAAACCAAACATGCCATTAATTATCATTTCTTTCTTTCTTCTTTTAATAAATAAATTATAATAAAATATATATATGAACTTGTTTGATGCTTATAAAAAAGAATAGAGTTCAGAGGCCCCGGGAGGGGTTGAAGAAGAAGAGAATTAAAGAGGAACGAAAGATAGAAGTTTAGAAAACAATTTCTTCTCTTTTCTTGTGTAGTTAATTTTCTTATAATATATTTTAGAAGTTAGTTAAATAAAAGAGTGTTTTTTTTTTGTCAATATGAGTGGCTAATTTTCAAAGTTAAGGTGACAGGTGAAGCTCAAATATTTAAATTATGGAAGTAATTACTCTCTCAAGTAAGTTTATACTTTATTATTTTAATTATATATTTACAAGATATATTTTTCACTAATTTTTTTCATTTTATTTTAATCTGTAGATCTAAATCCAATTTGGATTGTGACTTTTATCTGAATGGAAAAATATCTGAATGACAAGTAAATATTATATTCTAAAAATATATTTGTAAAATAACTTATTTCCTAAACTATAAAATTTAATCCTCTTTTTTGTTTTAATTTACAATGACATAAATGTCAAACAACCAAGTTTAAGATGTTTTTTATTGTAAAAACAAATAAGATGCCACTTATATAATTCAGACCTATTCAAACTTTAGAAAAATTCAAAGTCATTTAGATTTCTGACAGAAAAACAAACGCTGCCCAAGTCTCATCCGAGATTAGCCACCATTATTTGTTGTGCTCAATTCGCTTCAAATACTATTCATAGGGTGGGTCTTTTAATACCCCTTAAAAATTTTTGTAACGCCCTTTATGAATTCTATTCCTTAAGATACCCTAGTTTAATACTAATTCATAAATTAAAATCAATCATTTTCTCTTTAATTTTTTTATTTATAAGATTTTTTTCTTCTTATTGCATAATTTCTATCTCTATAATTCTTAGTTCTTCAAAGTAGCTCAAAAAAGAAATGTTTTCAATTAAATTTTAAAATATAAATTATGAAACGGATTGGGTGTAAAAATTGTTAAAAGAATGATTTATTTAAGTGTTTGACTGAATTTTCATTCAAAACAAATAAATGAATTAATTTATCTTTGATTATTTGGGTAATTTCAATTACAAGGTTTTATAAGGATTTAGAGAATGTCAAAAAAGCCTACTCATTCACAAATAATATTAGGCCCCGTTATTAGGTTAATATCTTTATGTCAATGAATTCTAATATAAAAACTCCAATGCTAGAAATTGTACCAAAATACTATTGGGATATTTTCAATTGCATAAATATATTGAAAAAGGTCCATTTAATCATATTATATGTATTTATGTGATTATCATATGGATTCGCAGAAGACATAAATACAATTGCATAAATATAAGGATTTAGAGAATGTCAAAAAAGCCTACTCATTCACAAATAATATTAGGCGCCGTTATTAGGTTAATATCCTTATGCAATGAATTCTAATATAAAAACTCCAATGGTAGAAATTGTACCAAAATACTGTTGGGATTATGTGCTCTTTTAAAGCATGTTAAATTTATTTTCTAATTAATAAAATATTTGAGATATTTTCAATTGCATAAATATATTGAAAAAGGTCCATTTAATCATATTATATGTATTTATGTGATCATCATATGGATTCGCAGAAGACATAAATACAAGTTATCTTATGATTAATTAAATTAAGTTCGCAGTTGATAAATAGAGTTGGGCACTCTATTTATGTTTAGACTATAGTAAATTCATTGAATGATTTGTCTTAATCATGTATGAATTTACTGATGATCAAGCACTGAAAACCCATTAATAGGTGTGTTGTACAAATTCTATATTATAAATCTCATAGGCATTAATTTTGCTGTAATCTTAATCTTGAGTTAATTATGATTTCATGATTGTAATTGTTATTCCATTTGAGTTACTAATGGGCACGACACACACTTGTGGTCCAAATTACCTGGTATCTTGGTGAGAGCAATTATGAGTGTTGGAGTTATAGATTAACAATATAGAATTTATACAACACATCTCTTGATGGGTTTTCAGTACTTGATCATAGAATTCTCTAGCCAGAGTGTGTCAACATATTTAGTATGTTGAAAATAATTATTAGAGAAAACCTTTAAGTATCAAGGAACAAGATGTTATTAAATTGGTTGGACAGTTGAGATATCAATTTAATTAACGATGTGGTACAAAGGATTGTGTAGTAAAGAAATCAGTGTGGCTTGGGACGAATTATTATTTGAGCATATAATTATGGTGGTCAGTTCCAATCTTATAGTGGAGTAGAGTTGGAATTAAATGATTAGGCTTGTTTAATTACAAGCTTAATTGTTGTAGCAACTATTGTATGTTCCCAAATGATACCCGAGTTAGCTCATATAATAAGCAAGATAACTAGTTATTTTGGTTAAAAGCCTAAATATATTATTTAGTGGGAGGCTTCATTAATATACTTGAGTATAAAGGGCCTTGTGTTATTTTACAAGGTGGGCCCCTATAACACAAGAACAAGTAAAGTGACTTTTGCTTTATTGTTTTTAATTTAAATCAAATGCGATTTAATAGAATTAAAAATAAATAAATAAATATGGAGCCTAGGGTTTCCACTAAAGAGGAATATAAAAAGCCTTATTTTCTGCCAAAAAGGAAATAAGGCCACATATTAATATGTTACATCTATTTACTAATGATGCATCATTTTACTGCTCCTATATTAATTTATTTGTTTTGCCTTCGATTTATAGATCTTATATTGTAGTTTACCAATAATACATCATTTTACCACTCCTATGTTAACTTACTTATTTTACATTCTTATATTTACAGGTCTTATGTTTTGTTTACTTAATTTATGATTTATTTTTCACTTACTGTTAATTTACAAGTATTGTGTTATATATCAATTTACCATCCCTATGTTAATTTACTTACTTTACCTTTCATTCACAAATCTTATGCTCTATTTACATCATTTATAATTTATTTTACACTTAATGTTGATTTAACCGTGAACTAAGTCCAACACCCAAAAGGCCTCGTAGAGTTGGGGAACCACATGACTATTTAAGCTACTCCTCGTGAGTGATCCCAAGCGATGTGGGATTCCATTCATATCCCCCATTTGAACACACCACACGAGTTTGGCTCTGATACCATATTAGTACGTAGAGTTGTTTACACCAGATCTACAACAGTTAAAACTGTACTTTGGGCCAGTAGGCCGCAAGTTCTGGATTCCAGCCGATATACCTCTATGAGCATAAAAAACTTAAAATATTTTTCTAGGTTTTACAACCCAAAACAGACTTTCCTCTTAGTCTAAAATAGGGTACCAAACTAGATAAAACTTATCAAGTTTTCTGATGCACAGGATCCTTGCATAAGGCAAGTGCAAAGCATACTTCCTTGAGATTTCAAAATGAACAGATTTAAGCTTTCTTAATTTGATAAAAGGAGGTTTTAACGCTAGTTTTATCTTTTTCACCTCCGGAGGTGAACTATGTTCGTTTCTCAAGGTTTTGCTAGTTAAATTTGCCAATTCCATGTGTTTATTAAATATCGTAGGTGATGTTCGAAATCCCTAATGATTGTGATCCTCATGTGAGTATGTTAATCTCTCGGAACCTACGACATTTATTGAGGAACGAATATTTGGTGTTCAGACAAGGGTGAGCGACTAACAATCGTTCGGGCTGGGGAGTAGGAAGGTTTATGGGCGTAAGGCGACGAGCCGAACGAAAGCACAGTTCTCATATGCCGGATTAATCTAAAACCTAGTTTTGCCCTGGCCCTGGGGTAGTTTGTTCACAATTTGGATGCGTGTTTCAAGTGCAACTTGAGCAACCATGGACCGAGCGGCTCACCCGCCAATGTGCAGTAAGAGGTTGGTCTCACCATGGATGGGTTATTGGAAAACTTCCAACGAACGGAGGTGGCAGCCATTTAACCCCGCAACCGCTTTAGAAATGTTCCTAGTAAATTGCCCGCGTTCCGCGGCTTCGCTAGCTCGTGCAATATGTCGGTTTTATTCCGGCGGGCAGTAGAGGTAACTGAAAGCACGTGCAATCCAGTTCTCAAGGTTGTTACTTTTTGTTGGGAACTCATTTAGGACAAGACGGCGGACATTGGTGCTGGTAAACGAGTGGCTCTCGAACTGCCAGTATCGTCACTTGAGGAAGGCTCGACGTCGATCGAGCTCCTCTGCTCTGGGAACCCTTTGAGAGGGAGAGAGATAATTTTAGAAAGCTATGGATAATGAGGATAGGAATTTTATTTTTCAAAAACTGATATCTTACGACTGAAGGAAACTTCCTTATATAAGGAAGAAACTTGACTAGTTCTTGATAAGACATGTTCTTATCAAGATGTCTTCTAAAGGTAAAGTAAGCATTATTACAAGTGACAAAAGCTTAATAGCTAACATGACTTTTGACAAAACTTACATGGCTTTTGACAAAAGCTAAAGCTTTAAAGAAAAACAATACGCTTAATAATTATTCAAGGCAAAAGTAAAACATTTATTACAATAAGACAAACTACTTTATGGAGAGTTGAGATTCATGTAGTCATCTTCGGATGAGCTGTCTGTTTCATTTGGATCACGGTCGTTATCTTTTGGGAAAAATGTTTTGGATAGTCTTGGATGCTTACAATGGGGACCACAGCAACGTGGATAAGGGCAATCTCTTCTGTAGCCTGGTAGTAGTTGCTTTGGTGACGTCTGGGTCTCTTTGTCCTTTTTCTACGGCTGAGGCTGAGATGATGATCCTGGTTCATGCATGGTTGGTTGTAGAAATTATTGGAGATGTTGACTGAGTGGGAGAAATTCTTCTCATGGGTTTCTTGTGAGTCTTGGTAGAGGAAATCGGTGAAATCTGGTTTTTCTTCTTTGATTATGATGCTTGTGGATTTTGGTTTGGATATGGCAAATGGAGTTGGGATCATGATGAGGTCGTGTTGTGGACCCAGAGAGGTGTGAGCAATATCCTTGTATGGAGTAGTTTGATGATTTAATTCACAAAGATAATTGTGGAGATTTTTCTGTAACACCACTCTTCATGCAGGAAGTGTTCTGCTCACCTTTTATCCAAATTTCAACCTTTCTCTTCAAGACACCAATCTTTCCACAACCTTGAAAGTCCAAGTACAAATTCAAGGTGCAGAACAAATCTCTTCTGCAAAGATTGCAAGCCTTTACCATCAGCTTGTCTATATGCTTCAAAATCACGCCTTAGACTTACCCATACCTGAGTACCACTCTGACGCCCTTATGGTGTTAGCAGAATCATATCAGATACCCACCATCATCCAAATTCCAAGACAAATCCCTTGACATGAACTTATAAAACTCATGCCCTTGGAATGGATTTCAAATTATGAAAAGTTTCATACCAACACTGCTCCTATTCAGACATCAAAAAGTATGTTCGAAAGGAGACCAGATGAAACGGTCAGAATGACTTTCAGACCTCCACCAACAGCACCAGAAAAGCCTCCAAGGCTCTCATTCACCTATTCAGCAATGATCACAGCTGTTCAGACAGCACAAGAAAAGCTGCCAATTACAGGATTTAATTTAGAAGGATATCCTATCTACCCAGCTAAACTCAATGGCCACTTTCTTTGGGATATACCAAGATCAGGAAACTGTGACCCAGATTGTCCCTGTTGGAATGATTCGGAAGAAGAGGACGATTATGATTCAAAACGGAGAAGGAAGCCCAAAAAGAAAATACCCAAATCTCCGTGTTCACACAATCAACCCAAACCACCACATAATCCTCCACCTCCACCAGCACCTTTACCCATTTACAAAAAAGAACTTAAATGGATTGCAAAGAATTGCAAAACTGAAGTTCTTCCACTAGTTCAAAATACCATACCTACCATACAGCCCATGGCTTGCATGATGTTTTCATCAACATCACAAGATTATTCCTCCAATTTCCCTGTTCTAGAAGCACATGCCAACCCACAAAGAGAAGTTGTAACCAAACCCTTTATTCCTTCAGCCATCACTCCTATAGGTCACTTAGAAGACCCCAAACCTTTTGAAGCTGTCCTCAACTAGCAAACACAAAATGCCAGAGTCCAAAATGAAACCCTGGTCGATATTCATAAAAAGGTGAATCATATCAGTTTACGAACTGATCATATTGAGTCCAAAGTTGATTTAATTACTTCACAGATGCAGCAGATCTATCAGAATCTCCAATTCAGAATCTCTCAATTGGATTCAGAGTTATGAGCCATGCTTAGTCAAAGGTACTATGGCCCAGAATTTGACCAAAAAGAAAAGGAAATCAGGAAATTAAAAGCAGAGCTTGAACAAATTGAGTCAGAAAGGCAAAGGCCAACATTATTCACCACATCACCACCTTTACCTACCATCAGCCCAACTTTCCATCCTTTTGCACCAATGCTATCTCCATCCAAACTATTTGGAATGACACACACTTTATTCGGAAATAATCCATTGCCAAAACCATCTCGATCTAAACCTCAACCTCGACCTCGACCAGAAAAAAATACCTCAACCATCTTTGTCAATCCCAGAATACCAATCACTTCCTTACACATCTCTACCTATAAGCATCACCAACTCAAGCCAAAGATAAAGCACTTATGCAATAGTTCAGTGCCCAAATGGTCCCAGATCCATCTGATACAGATAATCCGATTTCTCATTCAAACCTAGCTGTTTCAGAATCTGGGACAGAATCTTCCCCTGAATCCTCAATATCAACTAGTGACTCTAAAAAGTCTTATACTGATATCACCAAAATTCTCATGGCCCAACCTACCCAATCATCAAGAATAGACCCATTCTTTGAAATACCCTCAGATATTGAGGAAGATCCACCTGAAGGAACCTCAGCCACAAACTGGCCTGCTTAGCCTCAAACTCAAAATGATCATAAACCATCAAATGGCCCATGGTTTACTTTTAATGATATACCTGCAACCAAATGGAGAGAACGGCTATCCGAAATGGCCGCCTGGACAGATCTCCAAATGTTAAGGGCAAATGCAACAACAGCCTCTATTCTTAGAGAACTTGCTACCCATTTTATGGGATCTCTAAGAGATTGGTTTGATACTTTAGGAGAGTACAGACAACTACAGTTTGTGCAACTTCCTAATGTCTCAAGTGCTCTTGCTGTTATCCATGAACAATTCATTGGAGCTGCAAGACGTGACTATCTCAACACGAAATGCTGCTCACTCAAGGCTAAAGATCTTGATTTTCATTACAAACGGATGTCAATTCTGTTTTACAAGCTTAATGGATTTAATGATCCTACTCTTAAACATGTTTTCTGGTGTCATTACCTGAAGAATTACAGCCAGATATACAAAGGCAGCTCACATCTCTTAATCTTCAAGTTGACAATATTTCTTTGGGGAAAATCTTTCAAATCGCCAAAGGATGCTTGGAGAAACTATGGATGGTCTGATTGATAAGTTAAGAGTTTGAAAGCCAAGGAAATCCGATAAGTTCAAAGAGTTCGTAAAGAACCAAAGAGAAGTAACTCTCTCACCAGTTACATCAAAAAACTTCTTTTTGTTTATTCGATACGAGTACATTATATAAGGTTGGTTACAATAATTTTTAGAAATAAATTATAAACCAAAAATCAAATGAGAATCTAAATCTTCCCTAATAGGAAAAAATCTAAATCAAATCAGGATCCTAATCTAAGTAAATAGAAAAGAATTTAAACTAAATCAGGTCCTAATCTAAGTAAATAGGAAAGAATCTAAATCAAATTAGGATCCTAATTGGCCTTAAATGCCTTACATCAATTAAATAGAAACTAGGTGATTAAAATATAAATAACTGATTTGTTTCCCTAATAGCCTCCATCTGAAAAAGAAAATAATATATTTTCCCGCCATAATGTGCAAACCAACTCTCTATTTCATGGACGTGATTATTTGGAAGCTTCAAGAGCCTGAATCATGCATTTATCATGTGCGATTCCTTAAACAGGCCTCCACGAATTTGATTGAGCCCAAGTTGCTTGAATAAATCTGTTAAGCGCTTCTTTGAATTTCTTTGCTCAAGCTCTTGTAACGGGTCTGATGGAAACTTGAATAGGATCTGAATGTGCCTTATCCCATGTGCTTGTGACAGTTTTATCCTTAATCTCATCATTTACATTGAGGACAATGTAAGAATTAAGTGTGGGGGGAGGATTTCGAACTTAGTTTTTGTTGCTTTTTCTTTTCTTTTTCTTAAAAAAACCAAAAAAAAAAAACATTGTTTGTTTTGAATATTAGCAAAAAAAAAAATTGTTTGGGTTGAATATTATCTTAGTTTATACTTGATTCTTGTGTTGATTTCCTCTTAATTGAGATTCTTTAAACTATGAGCACTAATATCAATTCTTTCATAATTTTGACTTAAAATTTGAGATTGACACAGCCTAAGTTGAGAATTTTAGATTAAGTAAATGACTGTTTGTCTTTATTCTTATCTCTATAATATAGTGTAGTATATACAGGCACCATAATCAGAAATAGCTACCGATAACCCTTGAGAGTGAAGGTATCCTTGAGTAATTTGGGCCTATGTACAACCAAAATGTAGAGGATAATCTACATGAGAAGAAAGCTACCTTAAGGGGTAGAATGAAAGCTATGGGCATAAAAAAAAATCAAAAGAAAATGCACACAAATGCCTGTGACATAAAAAAAAATTGGAGATCAAGATGATAAGATTAGTTTGACCTACTCTTTTCTTTGTTCAAGACAAAGACTATTAATATTGAAGATTTTGGGAATGGATTTTGATTGAATTGATTCACACACACACTATAAGAATTAAAAGAGAAATGGGATTTACTATTGAATTAAAGTTAGAACTTCGATAATATTTGAAATTTTCTTTGAGTTATACGACTTGTGCAATCTTTGAGGCTAGTTTTATTTTAAAGTCTCTTTTTCTTTTAATGCTATTAAAAAAAATGAAATGATGTTTGTGGGTATCATCACTGAAGCCCTCACGGGACTATAACTCGTCCACTAAGGCTGCCTAGGGGTTTAAAGGCTTGCTTTGATGGTTTATGATCATTTTGAGCTTGAGGCTGAGCAAGCCGATTTGTGGCTGAGGTTCCTTCAGGTGGATCTTCCTCAATATCTTAAGGTATTTCAAAGAATGGATCTGTTCTTAAGGATTGGGCAGGTTCAGTTTCTTCAGGTTGAGCCATAAGAATTTTAGTGATATCAGCATAGGACTTTTCAGAGTCACTAGTTGATATTGAAGATTCAGGGGAAGATTCTATCTCAGATTCTGATGGGCTTTCTGAAACAGCTAGGTTTGAATCAGAGATTGGATTATCTATATCAGATGGATCTGGGACCATTTGGGCACTGAACTGTTGCATGGGTGCTTTATCTTTGGCTTGGTATTCTGGGATTGATAAAGATGGTTGAGGTATTTTTTCTGGTCGAGGTCGAGGTTGAGGTTTAGATCGAGATGGTTTTGGCAATGGAATATTTCTAAATAAAGTATGTGTCATGCCAAATAATTTGGATGGATCTTGTGGTTTAATGGGGGATAGCAGAGATGCAAAAGGATGGAAAGTTAGGCTGATGGTAGGTAAGGGTGGTGATGTGGTGAATAATGTTGGCATTTGCCTTTCTGACTCAATATGTTCAAGCTCTGCTTTTAATTTCCTGATTTCTTTTTCCTTTTGATCAAATTCTGGGCCATAGTACCTTTGACTAAGCATGGCACGTAACTCTAAATCCAGTTGAGAGATTCTGGATTGGAGATTCTGATAGATCTGCTGCATCTGTAAAGTAATTGAATCAAATTTGGACTCAATATGATTAGTTAATAAACTGATATGATTCACCTTTTTATGAATATCAACCAGGGTATCGTTTTGGACTCTGGCATTTTGTGTTTGCCAGTTGAGGACAACTTCAAAAGGTTTGGGTCTTCTAAGTGACCTATAGGAGTGATGGCTAAAGGAATAAAGGGCTTGGTTACAACTTTTCTTTGTGGGTCGGCATGTGTTTATAGAACAGGGAAATTGGAGTAATAATCTTGTGATGTTGATGAAAACATCATGCAAGCCATGGGTTGTATAGCAGGTATGGTATTTTGAACTAGTGGAAGAACTTCAGTTTTGCAATTCTTTTCAATCCATTTAAGTTCTTTTTTGTAAATGGGTAAAGGAGCTGGTGGAGGTGGAGGATTATGTGGTGGTTTGGGTTGGTTGTGTGAACACGGAGATTTGGGTATTTTCTTTTTGGGCTTCTTTCTCCGTTTAGAATCATAATCGTCATCTTCTTCCCAATCATCCCAACAGGGACAATCTGGGTCATAGTTTCCTGATCTTGGTATATCCCAAAGAAAGTGGCCATTGAGTTTAGCTGGGTAAACAGTATACCCTTCCGAATTGAATCCTGTAATTGGCAGCTTTCTTGTGCTGTCTGAACAGTTGTGATCATTGCTGAATAGGTAAATGAGAGCCTTGGAGGCTCTTCTAGTGCTGTTGGTGGAGGTCTGAAAGTCATTCTGACCGTTCCATCTAGTCTCCTTTCGAACATACTTTCTGATGTCTGAATAGGAGCAATGTTGGTATGAAAATTTTCATAATTTAAAATCCACTCCAAGGGCATGAGTTTTATGACTTCATGTCGAGGGATCTGTCTTGGAATTTGGATGATGGTAGGTATCTGATCTGATTCGGCTAACACCATAAGGGCGTCAGAGTGGTGCTTAGGTGTGGGTAAGTCTAAGGCGTGATTTTGAAGCCTGTAGACAAGCTGGTGGTGAAGGGTTGTAATCTTTGCAGAACAGATTTGTTCTGCACCTTGAATTTATACTTAGACTTTCAAGGCCGTTGAAAGATTGGTGTCTTGAAGAGAAAGGTTGAAATTTAGGTAGAAAGTGAGGAGAACACTTCCTGCATGAAGGGTGGTTAGAACAGTACCAATAATAGCATCTTGATACTGTTTGAACCTGGTGTCCAGCATAGCAATTCTGGCTGTGACTGGTAATCCTTTCCTTCCATGTAAGGTCAGGATTAATCTTATTCCTCCGAGATGGGGATGAGTATAACCTTTTCTTTTCCAGTTGGAAATTAACTCTGAAGGAATTTCCAGAGTAACATATTATTCAGCTGTAGTAGCCTGAAGTGTGCACTAATCCAATCTAGAAGACTGGATATATTCTTTTGGTTGTGGTCGTCTGGTAGTGATGAGGGTGCGGATGCTACGAGTAAAGGAGTGTGGGTGTTTGTAAAGTTGGAAATGACTAATAAGAGGGTAAGATGACTTATTGATTTGTGCGGATTCAAGGATGTAGGAATATTAACAAGGTTTTCTATTTTGTTGGCTGTTTGTTTAGTGCAGGATTTTGGGAGTGAGAGAGTAGAAGAAAGAGAGATTGAAGTAATTACAGAAGAAGTAGAAGATTCATTTGATGAAGTTGATGCCATATTTGGAAATTTCTCTCTGTCTTTGAAGTCTTTAGCTTAAAAATCATAAGAAAACTTTTATCATACCATTTTGTGATTTGAAGAACATAATTTTGAGAATAATGTTATTTTCAAGGAAAGTAAAACTCTGGTATGGCTTTGATACCATATTAGTACGTGGCGTTGTTTACACTATATCTACAAGAGTTAAAACTGTACTTTGGGTTTCGGGTAGATCAAGATATCAACAACTTTCGACTTCATGTCAAACTTTGAGAACACCTTTGCTCCAGCTATCCGCTTTAAGCAATCCATTTTTGGAGAGGGTGAAAAGATAAAAAGTTACTTCCTTTACTTTATATAAAGTAAGGAGTAAGTTGTAAAGTAATGCCCCATGATGAAGAACTGTGCATAACAGAGATCCAAAATTTAAAACATTTTTCGAGATCTTGCACAATCCAAAATAGACTTTCCTGTTGAGTCGGTTACGGACTATGGGTATTATACAAAGTCCAGGCCCTCTAAGTCTCATTGGGCCACAAGCATAAAAAATTTAAAACATTTTTCCAGGTTTTACAATCCAAAATAGACTTTCCTCTTAGTCTAAAACAAGTTTTCTGATGCACAGGATCCTTACATAAGGCAAGTGCAGAGCATACTTCTTTGAGAATTCAAAATGAACAGATTTAAGCTTTCTTAATTTTCTTTAAAGCCTTAGAGTTTCATTGACAGAGAGAGAGAGAATTTTAGAAAGCCATGGATAATGAGAATAGGAATTTTATTTTTCCAAAAACCTTTTTTTCTTACAACTCGAGGAAACTTCCTTATATAAGGAAGAAACTTAACTAGTTCTTGATAAGACATGTCCTTATCAAGATGTTATCTCAAAGTAAAGCAAGCATTATTACAAGCGACAAAAGCTTTAATAGCTAACATGACTTTTGACAAAAGCTAAAGCTTTAAACAATACGCTTAATAATTATATAAAAAAAAAGTAAAACATTTATTACAAGACAAACTACTTTATGGGGAGTTGAGATTCATGTAGTTGTCTTCGGATGAGCTGTTTGTTTCATCTGAATCACGATCGTTATCTTTTGGGAAAAATGTCTTGGAGAGCCTTGGATGCTTGCAACAGGGACCACGGCAAGGTGGATAAGGGCAATCCCTTCTGTAGCCTGGTGGTAATTGCTTTGGTGACGTCTGGGTTGCGTTGTCCTTTTTCTGAGGTTGAGGCTGAGGCTAAGATGATGATCCTGGTTCATGCATGGTTGGTTGTGGAAATTGTTGGAGATGTTGAGTCTTGGTAGAGGAAATCGGTGAAATCTGGTTTTTGTTCTTTGATTATGATGCCTGTGGATTTTGGTTTGGATATGGCAGATGGAGTTGGAATCATGATGAGGTCATGTTGTGGACCCAGAAAGGTGTGAGCAATGTCCTTGTGCGGAGCAGTTTGATGATTTAATTCACAAAGATAATTGTAGAGATTTTTCTGTATTCCGCTATCTTGTTCAAAGAGGGCTGGATGTGGTAAAGTCAACCAATCATATACTTAGTTTTGAGTCCAGAATGAGCTGGTGTCTAGGTGTTAGAAGTATGGACTATGAATAATGAACACGGATGTGAACATTTTTGCTTCGGATGGTGGCATACGTTCTAAATTATAAATTTCTGACAACTGTTGGAGCTTTTTTCCCCACCAAGGAATTGGAGAAAACCATTTAAGGAGTGTCCAGGTTAATGAAGTGGACTTGTCTGGATTAAGCAGGTATTCCAAAGTGAGAGTGACAATCAGTTTAGTGGCATAGAGGACAGTTAGGCACCAGATGTACCATAACTCATCTTCTGAGATATCCCTGGAAGGGTCAAAGTCAAGCCTGTAAGGAACAGGTTTTCTGGATGGAAGGTTGAAAATGGAAATGAGTCTGATAAGAGATAGGCTTTCATGAAAAACCTAAAAATAGCTTTCTTAGCAAACTCTTGTATAGCAAAGATGGTGGTGAAGGTTTTTTCAAGAGGAAAATATATTTTGGTTATGGCTTGTGATGGGAGTGAAGTAGCCATGAAGATGATAGGAAAATGATTTTGAGAGGATATGAAAAACAAGGATTTTTCAAGTTTTGCAAGTCTTAAGAGCATATCAGGGATGAGGTTATGTTCTCCTTTTATATACTTTATAGAAAAGTCATATTTTGAAAACCAGTCTTTTAACCTTAGTAACATCTTTTCAGGAACATTTTTACCTTTGAAATTCATGATGTTAGGAAAGGCTGAGTTGTCCATTCTGACAAGAAATTGGTAGCTAATAAGATGATACTCAAAATTTTGAATACCATTCTTGACTGCTAAAATTTTTTTGAACACACAGTGGTAATGGATTTGTGTGTTAAAGAAGTGTCCACTAATATAGGCAATAAAGTGTTCTTTGCCCTCTGCTTCTTCAAGGAGGATGGCCCCCCAAGATTCGTCACTTGCATCAGTCTGCAGTATTCGTCTACCATCTGTGATAAGCTTTAAAGGTGGTGGATTTTGCACAATTTGCTTTAAAGTTATGACAGCAAGTGTGTGGTCGTTGTTCCATGGTGGTAGATTCTTTTTCAACAGGGCTGACAGCTGGCGGGTATGATTATCAACATGAGGAATAAAGTCTCTAATGAAGTTGATAATACTTAGAAATTACTGAATTTGTCTTTTGGAAAAGTCCTGATCTGGAAAGTGGATAAGTTCTTGGGCAATGTGCTTTCCTGGTTGGTAGTGTCCGTCTTTGATAGTCATTCCAAGGAATTCAATATTATTGGTGGCAATTGTGCTTTTCTTAGCTGATAACATGATTCCATGAGTTTGGATTGTATCAAAGAATCAATCTAATAATTGGCGATGTATACCTGAAAATAACAAAATATTGTCAATGTAAATCAATGCACTATGCAAGATAGGTTGGAAAATTTGGATCATGGATTTTTGAAAAATGGATGGTGCTGTTTTAAGACCAAAGGGTAAAACCGTCCATTGATAATGGGCATTTGGAATGCAAAAGGCGGTTTTGTATCTTTCTGAGGGTTTGATGCCAAGTTGCCAAAATCCGGATTTAAGATCGAATTTTGAAAAGATTTGGGCATTTTTGAGGAAAGTGAACATGCTCTGTCTTTTTAGCAAAGGGAATTTGTCATCTTGCAAAAACATGTTTAGAGGTTGATAGTCAATGACTAATCGTTTTTTCTCTCTAACAATTTCGGAATGTTTTTCAACATAAAAAGCTTGGCAAGCCCATTGAGAATTGGTAGGTTCTATGAGACCTTGAGCTAGTAACTGAGAACATTCTTTTTGGGCTAGAACTAAGTCTGAGGGACTCATTCCTGGATGGGTGGCTTTGGTTGGGTTGACATCTTCATTCAGTTTAAATAGTAACTGAACAACGAAATGCGGATTTTTCCACAGAGAATTTGGATGGTGGAAATTAGCATGAGACTCAGGACAATATTTCAAAAACTTTATAGAAATGTCTTGGAAGGACTGAGGGATTTCAGTTAGACCATAAAGTTTAAGAATATTGGTGAAAGGTTTGAACATAGACTTGACTCGAATTTCAGTAGGAATGATTTGGAGGTGTTTTATCTAGTGAATTATATCAAATCCTAACAAGATATCCTTATTAAGAAGATGAGAACCGATGACTTTTGTCCAGATAACATAGTTTGGAAAGATTTGAATGCCAATAGGTTTTTTGGTAATCAATTTGGTGGTGAAGAATTTTCCATTGATTGCTTTGAAATTTTCTTCATAATGTTGCCAAAACTGGGGTGGAAGAATGTCTGGGTTTAATATACTTCTTTGGGCACTTGTATCAAGAAGTCCAATGGCAGGAATTGGTCTTTGGAATTTTGAAGGTAAGATTTGGAGTTTTATGAATGGAATGGGAATAGTGGTGTCTAAGGACAGAAGTTGTTGGTGAAAAACAGTTTGAAACTCATCGTTTTTATAATCATCAGATGAGTTTTCCAGTGCGAACACTGTTTCATCAGTAGGTTCCTCTTGTTCTGAGAAGTAGAACTCAATTTCATCTTTGTGAGGAGAGTAATCAGTGGTGGCCTGTAGATGTTCAAGTGAACGGATTGCCTTATCTTTTTTGTTGAGGCAGCCTTTCTTTTTGCAGATGAAACATCGGCTTGATTTTCTCCTTTGCTGTTCTCTGAAAGAACTGGATCTTTTTCTGAAGAATCTGTACGATTTTCTCCGGGCCTTTGATCTAGGAAAAGAATCTGGATTTCTGAATTTTTTGAAATGCTTTTTCTTTTTGGTGCTGCACTCACAATCTTTCTTTTTCTTGCATTTGATCTGCAAGTAAGGCTTTTTAAAGCACTTCAGAAAGGCTCTTTATCTTTCAGCAATTCTTTAAAAAATTGTTTCTGTTCACATAGTTTCTCCAAACATCCTTTGGCGATTTGAAAGATTTTCCCCAAAGAAATATTGTCAATTTGGAGATTAAGAGATGTGAGCTGCCTTTGTATATCTAGCTATAATTCTTCAGGTAATGACGCCAGAAAAACATGTTTAAGAGTAGGATCATTGAATCCATTAAGCTTGTAAAACAGAATTGACATCCGTTTGTAATGGAAATCAAGATCTTTAGCCTTGAGTGAGCAGCATTTCATGTTGAGATAGTCACGTCTTGCAGCTTCAAATACTACTGCAGATTCTCCAATGAATTGTTGATGGATAACAGCAAGAGCACTTGAGACATTAGGAAGTTGCACAAACTGTAGTTGTCTGTACTCTCCTAAAGTATCAAACCAATCTCTTAGAGATCCTGTAAAACGGGTAGCAGGTTCTCTAAGAATAGAAGTTGTTGTTGCATTTGCTCTTAACATTTGGAGATCTGTGCAGCCATTTCTAATAGCCGTTCTCTCCATTTGGTTGCAGGTATATCATCAAAAGTAAACCATGGGGTTTAAATGAAAGTGGACTAGTTTAGATTTTCTTTTTATTTTATTTTTGTTCTAGGTTTGCTCAAGGACAAGCAAAGGGTAAGTGTGGGGAAATTTGATAAGTGCATATTTTTCATATATTTTGCTATTAATTTCTCCATCTTTTTCTTTTTTGGTCTTAAATATTCTAGTTATTTTAGTTAATTTTTAATTTAGTAAATAATATTTTATTGTGTTAATTTTTATCTTAGTTTTTTTATTTTGTTATTGTAGGTATATTATGGGATTAAAGAGAAATTAAATCGGAGCATTTAAGAAGAAATCTACTTAAAGGACTTAGAAAAGGAAATAACTCAAGATTTTTGGAAGCTAATTAATTAATTGATGCACATTCGCAAGCATATGGGATTTCATGGAGATTAATAAAGACTTTGGGAGCAAGCATGCATAAAATGGAAACTTGTTTAATGTGCATGGCTTTATAAGTTGCATGCAAGATTCACGTTACCAATTCAAAAAGATTACATGCGTAAGTCTTGCCTAAACTAAATTGCATGTGCATGTCATTACATATGGAAAGCAAATTGAAGAAAAAGGAAATTGTCAAAGTGGGCTGCATGTTCATGGCAATTAAAGGAAGCAAATCAATTGCTTTAAATTGGAAATAAAATCCAATGAGTCCAACAATATTCATAATAAAAGCCAACCTTTGGCTTTTGATAGATAATCGGCAGCCAAGAGGAATTAAAGAGAGAGCAGCGGCAAGAAGAGAAGAAAAAAATAGAGAAGGCAGTAGGTTGGAATCAATTGCTCTATGTTTGGTTTTATTAACTCTTTTATTCCCAATTCAATTATGTTAAGCTAGATTTTCTATTTGGTTAAGAGTGAATTCAAAACCCCAAACATGTCTTATGATTAATGTTCAATATCTATCATTCAATTTATTTAATTGAGATTGTTTATGTTATTCTATAATTAATGTTTATGATTTTATTCTTATCTTATTTGAGTGGCCAATTAGATAGGACTTGAATAAATTCTATTGCTAGATTAAAATTCTTGTCTCAATATTTTAATCATTAGTAGCAGGTTGGAATCAGTGATTTCAATTGGAGAACATAACCTAGGCTAAATAATCTGAGCTTGTGTGTTTATTGTCTAGATCAACCTAATATCTTTCTCTACTTAAAGAGATTAGGTGAGGAAAGATTGAGACTAACATAACTTATTGTTGTCTATGGTTGATAGTTTTAATAGAAATTATGATGAGAACCATCAAGAGAATACTATTTAAGCTTCAAGTGATCCTTTGTACATTCATGGTGGCCCAATTACAAGAGCTAGATCCAAAAAGATGCAAGCTTCTTTAAATGGATTAATTGAGAAAATATGGATTGAAAATACAATTCAAGATGCAAGACATCATGAATTGGGTTTAGAGAGAAGACAAGGCATTGTGGCCATTATTCAGGCTATTGGACAGTCAAATACACAACTTGGATCAAATGCAGAAATAGCAACTTTAAAATAAAACTGGTATTGATTAAACTAGAAGTAATATGCAAGCTATATACCGTTGGAAAGATAATTAAGTTAACTTTCTAATGCAATTTACAAAGATGAATTTGAAGTTCTCTAGAAGAAGTTATGACCAATTCATTATAGCTTGTGTCAGACATGGGATTTCCAACGACTCCTTTGTTTATTCAACTTTATTTGTTTGTTTTGTTTCAAATTTTTCAATGTGTTAGGTAAGTCTACCATCACTGATGGTGGGCTAACATTAAGTTTGTCAATGATAGCATTAATTATGGTAGGCTAGCATTAATTTTGTCAATGACTAGCATTAATAATGGTTGTTTGGTGGGTTGTTCCAATGTTTCCATTTGTATTTTTAAGATCTTGGGTTTTTATTAGCCTATTTAAACTTTGCCACCTTGCTTTGTAAGAATTAGAGATTAATGTTATTTGAATTTGAAAGATTATTCTTTCATTTGGTTCTTTTAAGAACTAGTGAACTTATCAAGAATTAGCATTCTTGTAGCGTTCCAAATTTAGACTTATCACTCATATCATTCTCTATACCTTTGGTTCATGTTTTCTTAAGCATTGAGTTACGGTTTTGTTTTTCTTAAATCTATTTAGAACTTTCTTGGGAAGTTGAAACTTCAAATTAAGAGTGGGTTTCAAAGTTTCATTGTGGGATTCGCATCAAATTGATGATAGAATATATATATTATGTGCATGTTTGGTGATGGTGAATGATCATTTAACCAAAGTTTTCATCATTATTATTTCTTTCTCCTTTAATTAGAGTTTTTTTAAATTATTGTTTTTTGTAGTTTTAATTTTTTTATTTCTTGCTATTTATTTATAAATTCATAAAACCCCCTTTTTTATTTATAATTGGTATTTTCTTTAGTTACAGTAATTTATATTATTATAACTACTATTATTTTATTTTAAATCCTGCTTTAGAGTTGATAATAAATACAACTAGCATAGTTTTCGTGGGATCGATCCTTACTTGCTTTACACTACCAACATAATCGAAGAGGATATGTTGGATTGATGCAAGATATGGTAAGTATGTAGTTGTCAATTTATATTAAGTTAATTTGTTTAAAATAATAATTATTGAGTGGACTTAAATAATATGACTTGTTTATCCACTAGTATTCAAAAACTAGTGAGAGCCAGGAGAATGAAACATAGGGGTTACAACACTAAAACTAAGAAGATTGTTATGAAAATGGTAAGGAGCTTTAATAAAGTTAAATATTCTTTAACTAGTTTAGCATGAGCAAATTACAACTTCACATTATTACTAATTTATTTTTTATGTTGATAGGAAAAGCTCAAAAAAGAGGTTGAGAAAGGCTCCTTGAAGTCAGATGGAAGAATGACGTACTTGCATAATCTGACCTCTCACTAGCTAAGCAAGAATGTTCCCAATTGCTTCAGTAAGGTCTCATTGAACCCACTGATTCAGATTGGGCTCGTCAAGCCTTTTATATTGAAAAAAAGTCTGAATTAGTTCGTGGTAAGAAAAGGTTAGTTATTGATTACCAGCCACTTATATAGTCACTATTTGTCCATCTTCAAGGGGCTCATATCTTCTCTAAATTTGATTTAAAAGCTGGTTTTTAGCAACAAGAATTTGATGCATGGGTTGATCTCCAAATGACAAAGCCAAATGCTACGTCAGAATCAGTTCTCAGAGAATTCATGACCCGTACAACGGGTTCCTTACGAGACTGGTTAGAAAGCTTGGGAGAATACAAACAACTCCAGTTCATGCAAACCACAACTGGATCAGCTCTCTCCATTATCTATGAGCTTCCATCTGATTAGCCACAAGTTCCTCATCAACATGGACAATTCCTCTTTTCCAAAAATTTTTGACTTCAAGAACAAATTACTTCCTGACAAGCAATTGCTCAGCATCAAAAACTGGTTCGCTAAGTATGATTTCACTGTGCAACACATCAAAGGTAAATAGAACCTTATCCTTGATTTCCTCACTCGTCCGTCTATAAATAGACCCTCACTCATCTCCTCTATAAAGACCATACCAGTCATAGCCATGTATCGATCACTTCCTTTCAAAGCTCTTAACCAGAGATCCTTTCCCATGAATATCCCTTTCCAGTCAGCGTATCAAATCCAGGACTTTGCAAAGAAATTCCTCTACAGGTATTTCTTCAATGTTCAAACTGGATATACCAAAAAAAGGTTGCTTCATATTGCTCAAATACCAAATAATGATTTTGAAAAGTACACAGAATTTTTAGTTGTTTACGCCACCAGATGAGTGGCGAGAACCATTCTAGGAGTGTCCATAGAAGGTCTGAAGCAAGCTCAAGGGTTGTAATGTGATTGAGAACTGGTTTGATAAGGAGGACGAGCTTGATGGACAAATAGTGACTGTATTTTTGCAAGGGGAAACTTATCATCTTTAAGAAATGAATTAAGTGGCTGGTAATCCATAACTAACCTTTTCTTACCACGAACTAATTCAGACTTTTTTTCAACATAGAAGGCTTGACAAGCCCAATCTGAATTAGTGGGTTCAATGAGACCTTGCTGAAGCAATTGGGAACATTTTTGCTTAGCAAGTGAGAGGTCGGTTGGAGACATACCCGGATGAGATGCTTTTGTAGGGTTTATGTCTTCATTGAGTTTGATTTAAAAGCTGGTTTCTGGCAACTTGGTATCTCACCAGTTGACCGTCCCAAAATAGCCTTCTGTACCCCTGATGCTCATTATTAGTGGATTGTCATGCCTTTTGGCCTTAAAGTTGCTCCTTCATTATTTTAAAAAGCCATGACAAAATCTTCAATCCCATCCTCCAACATGCCCTGGTCTACATCGATGACATTTTACTTGAAACTCCTTGCAACACCCACACTTACCAACCCCCTCCAGACCCAAAGCCTCCCACTCAAACTGTCCAACAAAAAATAAGATCTTGTATGATGTTCTCCACTTGAAAAACAGGTTGACCCTCAAACCAAAGTTGTCTCCCAGCCTTTCGTTCAATTTCCAATCGCCTCCAGAGGCCAACCAGAACGCCCGAAACAGTATGAAGCTATTCGTAACTAGCAAACAAAGAACGCCAGTGTTCAAAACCAAACTTTACAATAACTTACTGTTCTCAACCGGCAAACAAAGAACACCAGTGTTCAGAACCAAACTTTACAACAATTTGGTAAGAAAATTGACCAAGCTGCCACTCACGTTTCACAGACTGAATCCAAGGTTAGCTCCATCAGTGCTCGTCTTGAACAGATTTACCACAATCTCCAAGACAGAATTACAGAGCTTGACAGAGATCTTAGAATGATGATCAACAATCAAGTATAGGGTCCAGAGTTTAACAGAAAAGAAGCTCAAATTAGAAAGCTCAAGTCTGAGTTATCAAGAATTGATGCTGACAAAGCTAGGCCTTCACTTTTTCCCAAACAATCCAGAAACAAGACCTGCCCAAACTCATGCCTCTTGAATGGCCTACCAATTATGAACAGTTCCACTAAAATTCCAAACCTGTCCAAACCACTCAAGCCACATTTGAAAGACGCTGAGATGGCCAGTTAAATTATCCTTTCAAACACCTGAGCCATAGCCAATTCCGAGACTCCAAGACTTTCATATACTGCTATGGTCACCGCAGTATCTACAGGTCAAGAAAAAGGCCTCCCTATTCATGGTTTTACCTCTGACGGGTATCCAGTTTACCCTGATAAACTCAATGGTCATTTTCTATGGGATGTTCCTGAAGCCCATATGTGCAATCCTGATTGTCTTTGTCTTGAAGATTCAGACACAGATATTGGGAAGAAGGCAGTTCAAGTGCTCACGAGACCAGAGCACACTTTCTCAAGAACCTCAACACTTTCATAGCCTGGCTTCCTTCAGAAGTTCAGGAAGAAAAATGCCCCGCAATGGTCGGAAGAAGCGACAAAAGCCTTGCTATTAATGGAGCAACCAACCTTCTGTTGGTAGTTTTCAATCCTTTATATAAGGATTCCAAAGCGTAAAGATAGGACAGGACCCCTATCTTTTTCTTTTCTGCTGTAGGGTCCACTAAGCTTCCGCTACAGTCTAGAGTTTCCTCTGGTTGGCGTGCTACGTCCTGACCTGTGATTCCACCGTTCTTCAAAAGCTGCCTCCATATCATCTGCAAGCTTCTGCCAATCTTCATTCTCTGGTTGCGGGTCTAGTTCTGCTTGGGGCCATAGAATGCAGGGCTGGCCCAATGAGACTTGGAGGGCCTTATAAGCTTTAGATCCAGTAAGGCTTGGATCTCTGTTTTGCACAGTTCTTCATCATGGGGCATGCCTGGATGAGAGGCAGTTTGATGAGGCATGGTCCATCCATCTTTGTAGGGTAGAGAAACGAAGTGTTGTTCTCTAGCCCAGAACTGGTTGGGGACTTCTGCACAGCACTCTAATAGTTCCTTGATCTGAGGTTCATATTTTTGGATAGAAGGAAAAAGAAAAAGCCTTCTTTTACAAAAACTCCTTGCAACACCCACACTTACCAACCCCTCTAGACCCAAAGCCTCCCACTCAAACTGGCGTTGTTAGACCAGAGAGATCATGCTGCAAGAGCATGCTTTGGACCAGTAGCCCGCACTCTCGGGTATTGCAGCTGATATATATTTATCCATCAAATACCAAATCTGAAAATCATATTGAAAAATAGTTTTTCACGATACTACCCGAAAACACGGCACTCACGACCTTTAAGAGGGTGAACGCTGTGAGAAAACAATTTTTGTTTTATAAAAATTGGTTTTTGGAGGATAAAATCAGGACCTTTCTGGTGCACAGGATCCTTGGAGCCAAGGCAAGTGCAGAGCATACTCAGTATAGAGATAGAGGTGAACGTCTCTTTATTAATTCAAATAACTTCTTTGATTCCAAGAAGAAAGAAGAGATTTAGAGAGACATGATCGAAATAGAGAAAACTTAATTCGATTCAAGCTTGGATTTACAAGATAGGAGAGGCCCTTATATATAGAGGCCTAGAGACACACTGATAAGGTAGGACCCTTATCTTTTACAAAGCTAATTATTACAAAGTTAAAGAGATAAGGTGGGACCCTTATCTTTAACAAAAGAAAGCATATCACGCCAAACTTTGGAAAAGTAAAAGCACACTTTTCTAAAAGCAAAGCTAAAGCATAATTATTACAATACGACAAACATCTTAAAGAGAGATAGTGTCGGTATCAGATTCTGTGTTGTCTTGATCACGATCTGGATGAGAGCATCTTGAAACACATGGCCAAGGACAATTCTGACTTTTTGGTGATGGTGGAAGGACTGGCCGAGGGAAATCTTCAGGCTATGATGAGTATGGAGGATATTGTGAGGAAGATGCTTTTGAAAAATCACCTGATGGTGTTGCAGCTTTTCTTTTGTGTGGAGCTGGAAGTTCAGGTTCAGTGACACTGTACTTAGATTTTGATGGGAGAAGTGACTGAAAATCTTCATATGGATCTTGGGAGCCTTGGAATAAGACATTGGTAAAATTAGGACGATATTCTGTAACAAAGATTCCATGAGGAGTGGAGCTGGAACTTGGAGTACAGGTTTGAGTTTTGGAAATTATTTCAAGGATGTGAGCTGGACCAAGAGATGTGTGGTGAATATTATTGGTTGGAGGTCGAACATTGTTAAGTTCCATGAGATAGGCTTTTAGGGCTGAAGTGATAGTTGGATCATGATGGATTAGGAATGGGTGTGGAAAAGTTCTCCATTCATAAGCCATATCCTGTGTCTAGTAATCTTTTGTTTCTGGATGTTGGAAGTAAGGCTTGTGAATGATTAAGACTGTGGTGAACATATTGGCTTCTTGTTCAGGAAATCTATCTAACCCGTGAAAGGTACACAGATTTTTTAGTTGTCTGCGCCACCAGGGGATTGGCGAGAACCATTCTAAGAGAGTCCATAAAAGTTCTGGAGAGAACTCAGGGGTTGTGAGATGGTTAAGAACAGGCTTAATAGGGATGACGAGCTTAGTGGCATAGAGTGTAGTGAGACACCACATGTACCAAAGTTCATCTTCTGAGATGGTGAGGTTGACCTGTAAGGAACAGGTGTTCCAAACAGAGGGATGGAAAACGATCAGGCTTTCTGTTTTGAACATTGAAGAAATACCCATAGAGGAATTTCTTTGCAAAGTCTTGGATTTGGAAAGCTGATTGAAAATGGATATTCATGGGAAAAGATCTCTAGTTAAGAGCTTTAAAGGGAAGTGATCAATTCGTGGCTATAACTGGGATGGTTTGGATGGAGGAAATGAGTGAGGGTTTATTTATAGACGGACGGTGAGGAAATCAGGGATAAGGTTCTGTTTACCTTTGATGTGCTGGACTCTGAAGTCATTTTTGGCAAACCACTTTTTGAGGTTGAGCAACTGCTTGTCAGGGAGCAATTTGTTCTTGAAAAAGATTTTGGGAAAGGATGAGTTGTCCATGTTGATAATGAAGTGATGGCTGATGAGATGAAATTCAAATTTTTTAATTCCATATTTCACTGCCAAAATCTCTTTGTAGATCACATGGTAGTTCTTTTCAGATTCTTTGAATTGGCTGCTTGCATAAGCACAATAATGGTCTGATCCATCAATTCTTTCAATAAGGATAGCACTCCAATAATTGTTACTAGCATCAGTCTGGAGGATGCACTGGCCATTAGTAGGAATTCTAAGTAGAGGAGGAGACTGAGATACCAGCTTTAGCTGCTTGACAGCTTCTGTCTGATCTGGACTCCATGGTTGGCACTATTTCTTTAGCATGCGTGAAAGCACACTGGTGTGGACCGCTACTTTAGGAATAAAGTCACGGACATAATTAATAATACCAAGAAACTGCTGAATTTTCTTTTTACTGAGATCTGTGTCTGGGAACTTTAATAATTCAGCTGCAATGTATGGACCAGGGTGATAATGGCTGTCTTTAATGACCATGCCAAGGAAGTCAATTGATTCCTTTGCGATGTTGCTTTTCTTTTCTGAAAGCATGATTCCATGTGTCTAGATAATGTGATAGAAATCCAAAAGGAGTTTCTGGTGACTATCATGATTAGATGAGAAAAGTAAAATATCATCGATGTAGATCAAGGCATGATGAAGGATGGGATTAAAGATTTTGATCATAGCTTTTTGAAATAATGAAGGAGCAATTTTGCGACCAAAAGGCATGACAGTCCACTGATAGTGGGCGTCTGGAATACAGAAGGCAGTTTTGTGACGGTCAACTGGTGAGATACCAAGTTTCCAGAAACCACCTTTTAAATCAAACTTAGAGAAGATACAAGCCCCTTGGAGATGGACAAATAAAGACTGAATTTTTGGAAGGGGAAACTTATCATCTTTAAGAAATGAATTTAATGGCTGGTAATAAATAACTAACCTTTTCTTACCACGAGCTAATTCAACATAAAAAGGCTTGACAAGCCCAGTCTGAATTAGTGGGTTCAATGAGACCTTGCTCAAGCAATTGGGAACATTCTTGCTTAGCAAGTGAGAGGTCAGTTGGAGATATACCCGGATGAGATGCTTTTGCGAGGTTTATGTCCTCATTGAGTTTAAAAGAAAGATGGATAAAGAATTGTTCATTTTTCCAGAGAGGTGAGGGATGATGGAACTGAGAATGATTTTCTAGACAGAACTGTAAAAGCTTCTGAGAAATTTCTATGTATGGAATGATTTTCAGACATGTATACAGACGTAAAGTATCTGTATAGGGTAAGAACATCTGTTTGTAGCAGATTCCAGAATTGGTAATGAATAGGTTTTTAACTAATTGAAGGATGTCAGAACCTATAAGCAAATCTTTGTCTGGAAGATGAGAAGCTACAATCTATTTCCAAATAATGCAATTCGGAAAGAATTGAATACCAATGGGTTTTTTGGTAATCAGAGTGGTTTCAAAGATTTCACCATTGACTGCTCTGAATATCTTTGAGTGAGGTTCCTAACATTCTGAGGGAAGAATAGAAGGATTAATCATACTGGTGTCGATACAGTATCAAGAAATCCTATGACAGGTTTGCGATAAGGACTGATACTTTAAGGGAAGGTTTTCGTGTGATGGAGATTTGATTGACACTTTGAATTGCAGAAATGATGGAGATATCCTCAAAGTCTTCTGACTCTACGATAATAAAAGCAGTTTGTTTATCTTGTCCTGATTGTTCTGAGAAGTTTGACTTAACATCTTCATTTTCTGAAAGCAAGGAGGAATCATAGAGATGTTGAACAAGTCTAACAGCTTAGGACAATTTCGGGCAAAATGACCGCGTCTCTTGCAGATGAAACAACAGTTGGATTTCTTTTTCCTATATTGGGAAGGGTATTTCTTTCTGAAATAACGGAGAGGTTTTTTGGATTTTTTGTGGAAGTGTTTCTGGAAATGTTGTTTCTTTTTGGTCGGACAATCACACTTCTTTTCATCTTTGCACTCCATCTTGAGATAGGGCTTTTTACAAGCTGAGGCAAATGGCTGTTTGTTTTCAATGAGGTCTTTGAAGAATGCTTTCTGTTCACAGAGTTTGTCTAAACCAGACATGGCCATTTGGAAAATTTTCCCAAGTGAAATATTGGCAATGTCAAGAGTAGAGGCTGTGATCTGTCTCTGGAGTTCTGGTTGTAACTCAGAGGGAAGAGAGGCTATGAACACATGTTTGAGGGATGGATCATTGTATCCATTCAGCTTGTAGAACAGCAGACTCATTCTTTTGTAATGAGTTTCTAACAAATGTCGTTTGAGAGAACAAAATTTCTTCTAGTGATATTCTTTTCTTGCCGCTTCAATTGATGCAGTTTTATCACCAATAAATTGCTCATAGATAATGGAGAGAGCTGATGTAGTGGTGGTTTGCATAAACTAGAGTTGTCTATATTTTCCTAGGCTCTCTAACCAGTCTCGCAAGGAACCCATTGTACGGGTCATGAATTCTCTAAGGACTACTTGTGATGTAGCATTTGGCCTGGTTGATTGAAGATCAATCCACGCATCAAATTCTTGGTATCTGGCAGGCCATTTGTGATGAGGAATGTCATCAAATGTAAATGCACAGGTGAAGATGGCTTTGCTGTACCATTAGAATTTTGTGAATGCACAGGTGGAACAGGCAGAGCAGGCCTGTTTGTAGCCGAAGATTCAGGTGGATCTTCTTCAATATCAGAGGGTATTTCGAAGATTGGTTCTGTTTCTTCAGTTCTAGTTGCCATGAGTATGCTAGAGATGTCAGCATATGCTGATTCTGAATCTGTAGAGGTAACATTTAGGTCTGCAGAGGATAAGGACAATATGGCTAGGTTTGAATCGGAAGTATTGGATTTTGTTTTTGGTTCGGAGGGTGACTCAGATGAATTAAAATCAGGATTTGTTTCAGGTTCAGATTCTAAGAATAAGGCTTGAACTTGGGTTTGAAGATTATGGTAATAGTATTGTTCAGCTGGTTGTTTATCTTTTTTTGGAGGCTCAGGAGTTGCTATAGGTGATTCTTCTGGAGGAACATAAGAGGAAGAAGTTGTCTTTGGTTTTGGTTCTGAGATTTTCACTTTGGATTTTTGTTTCCTTGGTGAAATGGGTTTCTGTTCCAGTATAGGCTGAGGTTATAGTTGAGAAAAGCCAAAGAATTGGTTATACACTAGTTGGGATCGGGACTGTGTGTAGAAAGGTTGGTAGGTGTCAAATAGTGGAGGAGAAATGGGTATAGACTGGGTTTTAGTAAAGAGTGAAGGCCTAGCCTTATCAGCATCAATTATGGCTAACTCAATTTTGAGTTTTCTGATCTCTGCTTCTTTTCTGTTAAATTCTGGACCCCAGATATGATTGTTAATCATTCTTCTGAGATCTGTATCTAACTCAGAGTTCTATCTTACAGATTTATGTAAATCTGATCAAGACGACTGCTGATGGAATCAACCTTTGTTTCAGTCTGTGAGACCTAATTGGCAACTCAATCAATCCTTTTCCCTAACTGGTGAAGTGTTTGATTTTGGATACTGGCATTTTTTGTTTGCCAGTTTAAAACAGCTTCATACTGCTTTGGTTTTTCAATTTGTCCAGAGAGTGTGATAGGGGATTGAACAAATGGTTTTGACATAACCTTGGTTTGTGGGTCAGTCTATTTTTCAAGAGGAGGAAAGGATTCATCATAAGATTGGCTTGAAAACATTAAGCATGATCTTATTTTGGGAGGCTTTGGATCTGGTGGAGGTTGTGGTGGAAATTGTTTACAAGGAGTTTTAGGATGAGAAGGTTTTTTCGTCTTCTTTTTTTTTCTCCTCATAATTTCAATTTCATCATCAACATCCTTATCATCCAGACAAGGACAATCCGGATTACATATGGGCTTCTGGAACATCCCATAAGAAATGACCATTTAGTTTGTCAGGATAGACAGGATATCCATCTGACGAAAATCCATGGATTGAAAGTTTCTTTTCTTGACCAGTATGGACTGCAGTGATCATTGCAGTGTAGGAAAGCCTTGGAGCTTCTGAAATTAGAGTAGTCTCAGGCTTTTCAAAAGACAGTTTGACCTGTCCATCATTTCTTCGTTCAAAAGTGGCTTGTGTGGTTTGAACTGGTTCAGAATTTTGGTGGAAGTGCTCATAATTAGTTAGCCATTCAAGAGGCATGAGCTTGAGTAAATTTGGGTTTTGGATTATGGTTGGAATTGTGTCTGTATCAGCAGGGATCATCAAGGCATCTGATGTTGTTTGGGCTGTAGAAAGATTTAGTGCATGATTCTGTAATCGATACACTATCTGGTGATGAAGGGTTGTAATTTTAGAAGTAGGTGTTTGTTCTACTCCTTGGAGCTGAACTTAGACTTTCAGGGTTGTTGGCAGGTTGGGATCTTCTAGGGACATGTTGAAATTCAGATAGAAAGTCAACAAGACACTACTAGCATGAAGTGTGGTCAGAATGGTTCCAATAACAACGTGTTGATACTATTTGAACCTTGTGTCAAGAAGAGCGATTCTAACAATAACAGGCAAGCCCTTTCTGCCACGAAGGGTGAGGATTAATTTAACACCACCAAGATGAAGGTGTGTATACCCTTCTCGTTTCCAAGAAGTTACGAGATCTGTGGGAATCTCTAAAGTAATATATTGTTCACTTTGAGATGCTGGAGAGCACACTGATCCAATCGAGATGACTGGATATATTCCTTTGGGTGTGGTCTTCTAGTAGTAATCAGGGTGCGGATACTTCTGGTAACTGAGGTATTTTGTTTGTGGAGACTGTAAGGACTCATGACTGGGAATTTAGACTCACTGATCTAGGCTGACTCAGGGATGTATGAATATTCAACTAGATTTTTTATTTTTGAGGCAACATGTTTTTTACAGTTCTTTGGTAAGGAAAGAGTAGAAGACAGAGAGATATGAGAGGAAGAAGAGGAAGGAGTTGAAACTGAAGGAGTTGTTTCCATATTTTTGAAATCTTCTTCTAGGAGTTCAAATAATGTTATTTGAAATTACTAATGATACCACCCTTTTCGTGTTATAAGATCTTGTATGATGTTCTCAAAATCTTATGAAGAAACTTTTCCTCCACTTGAAAAATAGGTTGACCCTCCACAGGCCAACCAGAACCCCCAAAACAGTATGAAGTTGTTCTCAACTAGCAAACAAAGAACGCTAGTGTTTAGAACCAAACTTTACAACAACTTGGTAAGAAAATTGACCGAGTTGCCACTCACGTTTCACATATTGAATCCAAGGTCGACTCCATCAGTGCTCGTCTTGAACAGATTTACCACAATCTCCAAGACAGAATTACAGAGCTTGACAGAGATCTTAGAATGATGATCAACAATCAAGTATGGGGTCTGGAGTTTAACAGAAAAGAAGCTCAAATCAGAAAGCTCAAGGCTGAGTTAGCAAGAATTGATGCTGACAAAGCTAGGCCTTCACTTTTTCCCAAACAAATCTAGAAACAAGACCTGCTCAAACTCATGCCTCTTGAATGGCTTACCAATTATGAACAGTTCCACCAAAATTCCAAACCTGTCCAAACCACTCAAGCCACTTTTGAAAGACGCTGAAATGGCCAAGTTAAATTATTCTTTCAAACAACTGAGCCCATAGCCAATTCCGAGACTCCAAGACTTTCATATACTGTTATGGTCACCGCAGTATCTACAGGTCAAGAAAAAGGCCTCCTTATTCATGGTCTTACCTCTGACGGGTATCCTGTTTACCCTGATAAACTCAATGGTCATTTTCTATGGGATGTTCCTGAAGCCCATATGTGCAATCCCGATTGTCCTTGTCTTGAAGATTCAGACACGGATATTGATTATTAGTTAGAAACCATGAGAAGAAGGAAAAAGAAAAAGCCTTCTTTTACAAAAACTCCTGGTCCTAGTGTCTCTCAACCGAAACCTACTTCTCCAAAAAAATCCAAGGCAAAGGTCAAAATCTCTAAACCAAAATCAAAGCCTCAAACTTCATCTTCTGTCCCGAAAGAAACCCCGAAGCCTCAGTCAAAAAACAAAAATCCCCTTGATCAATATCATTACTATGGTGTTGATAAGCAACCTCCAACTTCAAAAACAGAGTCAGAACCAGAATCTGATGATTCAGTTTCATCCTCCTCCTCCTACACAACAATTCTTGAAAACACTACCTCATGGCAACTAACACTGATAATCCAAGCACTTCCATAGCCCCAATCATTGAAAGTGAAAGTTTCGAGGATGAAAATGCTCAAGCCTCACAAACAGAACCAGTTCCTCCTACTAATCAACCCACTGTTGACCATATATTCAAATCATCATCATCCACCTATTTCACATTTGATGATATTCCTCGCCACAGATGGCCAGCCAGACATCAAGAATTTGCTGCATGGATAGACTTGCAAATGATAAGACCTAATGCCAATTCACAAGCAGTGCTTCGTGAATTTTGTTCCAGATTCACTGGATCTTTCTGTGATTGGTTTGAAAGTCTCAGAGAATATAGGCAATTGCAATTTATTCAAGCTACAATAGTGCTAGCTCTCGGATATATCTATGAACAATGGATTGGTGACCTAACTGCATCAAATGAGAGAAGGTTATACTCATCTGCATCTCGGAGGAGTAAGATTAATCCTGACCTTACATGGAAGGAAATGATTACCTGTCACTTCCAGAATTGCTATGCTAGAAACCAGGTTTAAACATAATCAAGATGCTGTTATTGGTACTGTTCTCACCACTCTTCATGCAAGAAGTGTTCTCCTCACTTTCTACCCAAATTTCAACATTTCTCTTCAAGACACCAATCTTTCCACAGCCTTGAAAGTCCAAGTACAAATTCAAGGTGCAGAACAAATCTCTTCTGCAAAGATTGCAACACTTCATCACCAGATAGTCTATAGGCTTCAAAACCATGCCTTAGACCTTCCCACACCGGAGCACCACTTTGATGCCGTTATGGTGTTAGCAAAACCAGATCAGATACCCACAATCATCCAAATTCCAAAACAGATCCCTCGACATGAACTCATAAAACTCATGCCCTTAGAATGGATTTCAAATTATGAAAAGTTTTATACCAACACTGCTCCTATTCAAACATCAGAGAAAGTATGTTCGAAAGGAGACCAGATGGAACGGCCAGAATGACTTTCAGACCTCCACCAACAGCACCAGAAGAGCCTCCAAGGCTCTCATTCCCCAATTCAGCAATGATCACGGCTGTTTAGACAGCACAAGAAAAGCTGCCAATTACAGGATTCAATTCAGAAGGATATCCTGTCTATCCAGCTAAACTCAATGGCCACTTTCTTTTGGATATACCAGGATCAGGAAACTGTGACCCAGATTGTCCCTGTTGGGATGATTAGGAAGAAGAGGACGATTATGATTCAAAACGGAGAAGGAAACCCAAAAAGAAAATACCTAAATCTCCGTGTTCACACAATCAACCCAAACCACCACATAATCCTCCACCTCCACCAGCTCCTTTATCCATTTATAAAAAAACTGAAGTTCTTCCACCAGTTCAAAATACCATACCTACCATACAACCCATGGCTTGGATGATGTTTTCATCAACATCACAAGATTATTCCTCCAATTTTCCTATTCTAGAAACACATGCCGACCCATAAAGAAAAGTTGTAACCAAACCCTTTATTCCTTCAACCATCACTCCTATAGGTCACTTAGAAGACCCCAAACCTTTTGAAACTGTCCTCAATTGGCAAACACAAAATGCCAGAGTCCAAAATGAAACCCTAGTCGATATTCATAAAAAGGTTAATCATATCAGTTTACAAACTGATCATATTGAATTCAAAGTTGATTCAATTACTTTGCAGATGCAAGCAGATCTATCAGAATCTCCAATCCAGAATCTCTTAACTGGATTCAGAGTTACGAACCATGCTTAGTCAAAGGTACTATGGCACATAATTTGACCAAAAAGAAAAGGAAATCAGGAAATTAAAAGTAGAGCTTGAACAGATTGAGTCAGAAAGGCAAAGGCCAACATTATTCACTACATCACCAGCTTTACCTACCATTAGCCCAACTTTCCATCCTTTTGCAACTATGCTATCTCCCATTAAACCACAAAATCCATCCAAACTATTTGTCATGACACACACTTTATTCAGAAATAATCCACTGCCAAAACCTACCAGATCTAAACCCCAACCTCGACCTCGATCAGAAAAAATATCTCAACCATCTTTGTCAATCCCAGAATATCAATCACTTCCTTATACATCTCTACCTACACAAGCACCATCAGCCCATGCCAAAGATAAAGCACCCATGCAACAGTTCAGTGCCCAAATGATCCCAGATCCATCTAATACAGATAATCCAATTTCTGATTCAAACTTAGCTGTTTCAGAAAGCCCATCAGAATCTAAGACCGAATCTTCCCCTGAATCTTCAATATAAACTAGTTACTCTAAAAAGTCCTATGCTGATATCACCAAAATTCTCATAGCCCAATCATCAGAGCCAACTTACCTTGAAAATACCTTCATTTTCAAAACCTTGTTCTTCACCTCACCAAAATGGTATGATTAAAATCTTTCTTCAATTTTGATCCATAGACTTCAGGAGCAGAGAGAACTTCTACATCATGGCATCATCTTCCTCCACAACTCCCACTTCATCAAATCCTATTACTCTTTCATCTACACTTTCTTTACCCAAATCTTGCA